>JAPUBQ010000014.1:1100000-11100000 GCA_035578125.1 Mellilla xanthometata | reverse complement strand
AAGTTTCAAATACATTGCTGTTTTAAACGGGAACTGAGCATGGCAAGGGCGGAAAATATAAAAAATCAATATTTATTTACTATATTATTTTATTCATAAAAGTAGTTTTTTTGTCGTTATTAAAATGATAAATTTCTTTTTTTTGTTGCTATTTTTAATATGAGGCTTCTGTACATAGAGCTCAAGCTTAAAGACTTTTTTCAAATAAAAAAATATATTTATTAATATATTAATTCTGCCTTGTAATTATTGATGCAGAGGATTACCATCGCTATTCAGCGTGGAAACGCGGCCAGCGTTATGGGCACCTTTGCGCCGGGTACGGTCGATGACGGGCTGTCCTGACTTTTTTTTGTTGTTTGTGACATTGTATTTTGACTTTTATTATTTCATTTATTGATAAATAATTTTATATTCTTGACTAGTTCTTTGATAAATCATTAGATATATTTGACCAACTTGACGAAATCTCTTTCAACTGTAAAAATCTAATAAGGATTTATCGTATAATCTTTTATTTAAATTAATAATAATAAAATAATAAATAACAATAATAAAAAATAATTAATATATCACTGAAAGGGATACCCGTTTACAAACAGGACATTCTTTTCCTATCACAATTTATTTACAATTCACCATTGTTATAAATACTAAACTGAGCTAGCAGTGTATAGTAAACCTCTCGATATTCTCACTGCAACAGAAACGAAGGCTGTCCGCAGTTGAGAAGTAAATCTTCATTTCGTGGGAAAGCCCCCTCGGCGACCGAGTCTTGCACGATCTACAGGCTCGACTACACAACTAATTGAACTGCACAGATGTGGTACTTGGGACTTATGGACCAATATCATGAAGCTTTATGCTCCTATTATCTAATTTCTTTTTTTTCTGGACACATTTCACACACGGCTGGTTAACCTCAGACTGGATTTCTAGTTTGTATTATGGTTGCTAACACAACTGATATACTACATATACATACATACATATTTTATATAGATACATATTTAACACCCAGACCGACAGCCAACAAATTTAATTCAGCGCAAAGATGTTGGCCGTGCCGGGAATCGAACCCGGCACCTTCTGATTGGCAGTCCGGCATGGTAACCATGTTTTTATGAATAAATGAGCTATGAACTATGCCAACGAGGTCGTCAATTATAGTAAACTAGAGGTTGCCCGCGGCTCCGCCCGCGTGTAGGTCACTTTTCGCGTAACCTTGGAAAAATTCTATTGTATCCTATTCCCGTGCCAATTTTATATAAACATTTAATATTATATAGATTATATTTCTACGACATCTAAATGAGCAGCATCTGTCTTTCCGCATTCGATTCCGGATATATAGTTAACCTCTGTTTATAGCTACTTTGGAATGATGTGACAGATTAGATCGTTTTCTCCAAGCCATTATTTTAATTTAAATACATAAACCATACCACTTAGTGAACCACATAGTTAAATTCCAATTCAGAAGTATTCATTTTAAAAACACAAAACTTTCCATTTGAACTTTTAACCCCAATGGCATACCTTAATGCACATTTTTTTACAAATTTACTTTAACCATTATAACAATATAAACTACAACTATAACAACTTAAGCTGATAAATAAAGAATTTTCCATACAAACTTTCACCCCCCCCCCCCCCCCCATTACAAACCCTTAGTTCACCCCTGGCTAAAAAATTGATACCATTATTTTTAATTTTACATAAACTATACATATTCCAAATTTCATTGCTGGAAGTTCAAAAACAAAGAAGTTTCATACAAACTGTTTTACCCCCCTTAAGGGAAGAATTTCCAAAAATCTATTCTTAGTACACGTTTAAGTATACACACTCCAAATTTAACACCGCTGAGTTCAAAAACACAAAACTTTAATTTTTAACTTTCAACCCCAATGGCATCCCCCTCAATGCACCCCTGGAAAAAAAACATTTAATTTTAATTTAACCATTTAATAATCTACTACCATAACAACTTTCAAGACTTTAACTTGATAAATAAAGAATTTTCCATACAAACTTTCACCCCCCATTACAAACCCTTAGTTCACCCCTGGCAAAAAAATCTTGATACCATTATTTTTTTTTTACATAAACTATACATATTCCAAATTTCATTGCTGGAACTTTAAAAACAAAGAAGTTTCATACAAACTGTTTTACCTCTTTTCACCCCCTTAGGGGTGGAATTTCCAAAAATCCGTTCTTAGTACGCGTCTACATACTAAAACAAATACACCCTCCAAATTTCACAACCCTAGGACCAGCCGTTTGAGCTCTGCGTTGTCTATAGATGAGTCAGGACAAAGATTCTTATAGTATAGATGTAGCGCCTGGTAGCTCGGCTATCTAAGATGGTCTGACGCGATCATTGAGGTCGACGAGTAGGATGAGGACGGGATGGGAACTAAGCACAAGACTGTTCTTTAAATAGTAGTATTTGATATAAGCGGTACTGGGTCAGATGACAAGGTAAATTGTAGGTCCCAGCTGTTAGTCTCTGAATTCTCGGCACCAAAACTCGGCTGTTTAGCTCATACGAAGGAGAAAAGACTCGGAACTGAACTGAAGATGTGTTCTTTGGACTTGTGAATAAATGTTATGAGATTATTATTACAATTCAATTATTACTATTACTACAATCTATGGTTAAGTTTTTAGTTTAAAATTTTATCTACCTTTATAGTGCGTTGGATGTTATCAGTGAATTATATAGTTGCTGAATAAATAAATAAATGAGTAGGTACGGAGAACTTGCCAAGCGGCTGGTAGAGGTTTCGGATGTCCAGAATGCTGGCTTTTATTTCGGTCAGAAACTAAGCATTGCCATCCAATGTGGCAATGCTGCCAGCATTTTGGGCACCTTTTTTTCTACCCCTGGACTTTTGTAGGTTAAGTTTTAGTTTAGTAATTTATATCATTGTTATGTTGGTTATAAATAAAATATAAATGCTCTAATAAATGAGTACTCTTTTCTAATGTAGTATTCTGTCTCAAATGCTAAGGGAACGGGTCGTGAAGTCATCATATTCGGTACAATTTGCATTTAAAAGCCTTTTGTTTATTAGTCTAAATTCAAGTCACAATTGAAAATACTTTTATTATATTTTACAGAACTTAAGAATAATATTTACAAAATATTTCCCATGCAATCCAAAGAGGCAATGCGGCAAGCCTGGGCCAAGCCAAGATCGGCACGTTTGGGCGGGTGGCTTAATTTTTATTTAGTTATTATTATTATTTTAGTTTACTAAATTTTAGTTTTTTCTATGCTTTGCAAATTAATTAACCGATTTGTCAAAATATTAAACACATTTGTTTATATTATAAATTATTGATTATATTATTACTTATAGTCATTACATTCTAAGACGAAACTTGTATTTATGCAAAGGTCACATAAGAGAGAGTTTAGACATGATTACCCAAGGTACTAACTGATCTAACCGTTTCACAGTCGGTAATAGTCTAACTAATAATTTAATAGCAATAAACTGGCAATTTGTTTTTGTTATAATACATATCGTATAATTACGCAGACACTTACATGGCAATGTTTGATGTAACATACATGTTTCCCATGGTCATACATCAAACTAAATTAATTGAATAGTACAGAAGAATTAATATTCGAACACCAGTAGCGGTTAGCCGGAAACATAAATTATTAATATACTCGTACATACATACATATTACATAGGTGTTAATTAAACTTACCTACTATACATGTATTATTTAATGACTGCTAGTTGCGCGCCGCGGTGTTAACCGCGTTAATACGGCATAAAAATTTGCCTATGTGTTAATCCAAGGACTAGCCTATCTGCATTGTAAATCTCATCAAAATCGGGGCTAGACGAAAAAATTGTTATGAAAGGTTGTCACGACATTTTTTGCGTACGGTATGGCAACGTCGCATCTCCAAAATTTGTTCGGAAGTCAAATACGGCTATCAATTGAAATATTCACTAATTGACAACAGCGCCATTCGTTTCAGGTGGAGTTGCGATTGAGCCTACTGATTAAGTTTCTATTATTTTTGTTAATAACAATAAAATATTAATATAACTTAAAAAAATATTACAATTCCTTCACTAAATAATCGAAAAGAACTTCGTTTCATCCGGGTGTACCTTGACACCTCTCAAGTTTGTTTTTTATTTATACTTGTTTATAATATTTTTAAAAATTATACTTGTTTCTAAATACATATATAAAATTCTTATTTATATCTAACCCAGAAATTTAGTATTTCCATCTAAAAGACAATGCCTCTCTGAGAAACGATTTTACTAACAAATCGAAAGACCTCGCGTGATGCCCACTGGCAAAAGCTACTGATTACCGAATTCCTCTGTAACCTGAAAAATCTCCCATACTTCAAGACCTTCCTCGCCCCTCTCACTTGAAACAAAATCCATAGAAAATGAAGAAAGCTGTAGAAACGAAGAGGTCTTAATAAAATGGACGGTATAGCCATTTGAATATTTGGGATAAACGCTAGCTCAATCATGTGAATGTCACAGATTCGGATTCCATTCTCACGAACATTTTTCGGGGGTAATTTTGGGGTAATTTGGGATGTTGGTGGTTTGGGACGTCCGTTCTACTGCAGGAGTCCGAATTTGCATTGATTAGTTTAATGGTTAGGGTCACTGAAACCTGAAATTTTTAAGGTTAAATATTTTAGAGACTTAGGTAGTGGAAGTAGAGGTCTACCTAAGAAGATGTAGATGAATTGTGTGAAAGAGGATATGAAAGAGAAATGGGTGAATGTACATATGACGGCTGACAGAAAAGTGTGGAAGCAAAAAACGGGCTGTGCCGACCCCACATAGCGGGTTTCGCTTTATATATGCAGATTTGCAAGGTTTATTTTACTATTACAAGATTAATTTTGATTGTGATAATTGTATAGATTTTTTATTTAATCAGCCAAATTTGCTTTCGTCTGTATGTATGTATTTATTGAAGATGGTACTCGCGTAGAGGCCGTAATTTTTAATCAATGTCGACGAAACTTAGGTAGAATAAAACACTGGTAGTAACCTAATAGACTTCTAGAGGTCAACGATTCTTAATGAATAAATATTAGGACACATTTCACACACGGCTGCTTAGCCCCATACTAAACTATATCTAGTTTGTATTATGGTTGCTAGCACAACTAACATACATATTACTTACATAAATACTTTATATCGATACATATTTAGACACCCAGACCAACAGCCAACAAGTTTAGTTCATCACAAAGATGTTGCCGTGCCGGGAATCGAACCCGGGTCCCTCAGGTTGACGGTCGGGTCTGGTGACCATTACGTCAACGAGGTCATCCCATATACGAGGCACATGACGTGGTTCGTAAATAAATTATTTTGCCGGTTTTGATCTCGAGCAGAGTTCAATTAATCCAAAGTCGTAAATTTAAATGATTTATTTCAGCCACTTTTTCTATTATTATTTTTTTTGCCACAGCCTGCATATACGCAGTTGACCGCAGTTAACATTCAAAGAACGCCCTTTCGTAAGGGTGTCATTTCGCATGTCAGTTCTAAATTCAATTTACTTTTTATTGGCAGTGCGCGGCAAAGCGCCGCTGTCAAAACAGCCGATTCGGCGCGCCTGCGCCTGCGCACTCCACTTGACTTTTTTTCGCGCTCACAGGTGCAAGACGAAAAAAAAGATTTTTACGGCGGCGGCGCTTGGCGGGCTTACCTGATATGGGTGTCTGTGAAAAAGAGTGGCACCGACACAATTTTGGTTATACATATTTTATTTTATTTTTTATTGAGGTACTATATGCCTAGTACGAGAACAATGAACCATATTAATAACGATAGAAGACGAAAGATGGTACCTTATTCGACATGTCAATTTCATTGAAAACATCATAGAACAAATAAAAGATCTAGAAGGTTTTTAGTTCCTAAGGAAAAGAATACTTTTATCTGTCTAGTTAGTTGCTTAGTTAGTTAAATTGTGTATGTTGTCTAGTTATTTATTTCCTTAACTTGTATGGAAGTGGATTAAATTTATTATTTTTTGCTTATTTTGTATTTGTTTGGGAGGTGTACCCCATTCATTATGTTAGTTGTATTTTCCATACAACGGTTGCCTGGAAGAAATTGCTACAAGCGATATTGTGCAACCTTTTTTATATGAACTGCTACTTATACTAATTGTGTTTGTTTGTTTCTGGTGTACAATTAAGGATTTTAGCATTGAAGTATTGTATTGTAGTCTACTCCCCTTGGCCAGCGTAGGTACATACGAGTATCTAAGGAAGATAATTATAAACTCATTCATAAAGCTTATTCCATAGGGCACAGGAAGTTGAAATGTAGTAGTCAAACATCGTAGATTAAGAGAGGAAATGATTAATTAAGGCGGAATGCCCTTCCGCCATAAACTAGGCCCGCTAAGTGCATTTGTCGGTTTCATACCACAGACAAACGGATCATTGTTCGGGCCACTTTGGACTTACCCGCTGGAAGCTTTTTTTTGTTTAAGTTGTACTACACTTGACTAGTAAAAGTCACTTCTCAGGTCGCATAGCATTTGAAAGTAACTTCTTTTCGTAAGAGCTAAGTGGCCAAGCTCTGGTGTCGAGAGTTTTCCAGCCACACGAAGGCTGACTGTATTATTTCAGATATTTTAAACTCGTTCTTTGATTCACTTTCAAAAAGAAAATATCTATACCTCCTTCGTCGTGATAATGTTTTTTTTACAGTAAATGGGTTTGCGCTTGGTCATAATTCACCTGATGGTGAGCGATATTATGATATAAGGTGGAAAGCGCTAACCCAGAAAAAAAACCGGACATTTTGTACGTATGTACGTATTGTCTATTTGAAAATGTATCAAAGAACAAATTTAAGATGGCTTTAAATGTTATAATCAGTTTAAAATGCTATGCGACGCAGAAATATAACACGATTCGTGTCGTCAGTTTTAAAGATAATAAAGAAAAAGATTACAAATACAAATCATTTATTGATAACACCAAAGTTACAAGTCAAAAAAAAGATCATAATGTAATTAATAATTTATAAGATAAAATTGTTAAATTTGTTTGCAAAAAGTACCAAATGTCACTAGGGCTTTTTATACACATTTGCATGCAATAGTTGCCTCTTGTGCAAAGACCTCCCCTATGAGAGTGAGAGAGCTGGAGTATTATCCAGCTGTCTCTATCTCCCTCTCCCTCGCCTGTCTCATTCATGTTGGTGCGAGAGGAATAGGTCCCTCCATCTTTTCTTCTATTTTCCAGGATTGCTCTTGCAATCCCGTCACACGTTTCGTCCATTTCCAATGTTCCATCCTACAGCCATGTCTCGCCTATTCAAATTTAAAGATTCTTCCTTTCGACAAAAAAAAAACAAAACCTTTCAATCAAAACTGAAAAAATGAATGGCAAAAAATTTATAATTGTATTGTGTGAAAATCTAATTCGAAAGTTATAAATGCAAATCGCACTTACACAATCTACCGTCTTTGGTAGGCGCTTGCATATCTAATTAGCTGGTAAATGGTGTTGCCATATTTGACAGCTTATCCAATAAATAAATTAAAATGTATAATTTAATGATCTACTGACATGGTCGGGAGAACTTAATTCTAGTAAATAGCTAGAGTGTTTGTTTCTTACCCACGAAATAATGATAAAAAAATCAATCACAAAATCATATCTTCGGGTTAGAATAGAGAACAAAACAATATTATAATAAAGGACAACATATAACCAGGTTACAATTATCTAGGGTATTTGTGAATTTTAATTTAACACCTGGGGCTTATGACAAATTTAGTTAGTTTTATCTAATGGCGTTGAATATAAAATTAACCGTTTACAAATATGTGATTTATTTATTTGTTTGACATATTTAGAAAATAGAGCAATAGAGCAAGACAAAATAGAGAGATAAGCAACTATACATACATACATATTTACAACTTAAAAAAATATCAAAAACTGTACTAGGAGCGCAAATAATTATCAGACTACGCAGATCGTCCAATATATCGGCATTAGGCAAAATTCTTGCTTTAGAGAGTTTGTCGTTTAATCGAGTGACGTTACATGGAGTTTACACTGAACTTTCTAATGAGCTTATTATCTCAATATTTTATTAATTTGGAAAGCCCCGTCTTAGCATTCTAAGATTACAGGCACATTTTTGTTGTAAATAATATCCCAAACTTTGTAAAATTCATGGTGCTACCAGAAGCCTAACCAAAAAACCTTGCAAATGAACTCCCGCGAAGCCTGAGTTAATTGACCCGGTTCTCGATTCTCGGTAACTCAGTGATTTGGGAACTGATTCATTTGCGTTTGACCCGTTACTTCAGTATAAAAGAATTATGTACTTCTTTTCTCACCTACTAATTAGCACTACACCCTTCTTTAGTTGTTTATAAATTCCTTTCCATTCAAATATTTCCTGGAAAACATCGCTTTATTAACCATTTTTTTTAAATTACATCCTATATTTAGTATTTTGCTCAATGCTGATTTTTTTTTTTTTTTTTTCTATCTACATCTATCTAGGTAAGTACTAGGTTCTTATTTTATTTATATAGTATCCGGCCAAAATGTAATAAATAAAAATAAAAAATTTGTCTATCCACATTTTTTTTTTTTACACATTCCCACACGGCTGGTTAGCCCCATACTGAACCATTTCTAGCTCGTATTATGCTAATCAGGCTTAATTTATGTTTCTTTATATTTATATCTCCCTTTTATCTATTGGGTACAAAATCTTTGATCCAGACCGTTGAATCTTAGAATCTTGTTCTAGCTGCTTGCTTCAGAATAGGAACTTTTTTTTCTCGTGACTCAATAATAAAAACTATAAATAATATTTAAATTAATATTAGGACACATTTCACACACGGCTGTTAAACCTCATACTAAACCATTTCTAGTTTGTATTATAGTTGCTAAAAAAAAAAAAAAAAAAACTCATATACTACATAGACATTCATGAATATGTACTTTATTTCGATCGATACATATTTAACACTCAGACCGATAGCCAACAAATTTAGTTCGTCACAAAGATTTTGGCTGTGCTGGGAACCGAACCCGGCACCCTCTGGTTGGCAGTCACATGATGAGGTCGTCAAATAGGATGACGTGTTGCATGGCCTAGCTAAAAACCGGTATGTTTTCTTTCTCACATCATTTTTTTTTAACAAACTACTACTAACTAGCCTAGGGGTAATATAACAGGCACTATAATGTACCCCCCCGTGGGGCCCCGCATTGTCTGCAGCCGAAGGTGTGAGGCCGCGGCAGGAGAGAAGTGTCGGTATTACGATGCGCCGCTCTTCCTACCTGCCGCGGCCTCGACGGGGTCGCCACCGTTGATGGCGGACGCGGTGGGGCCGCAGGGAGAAGGGAGTGGTACCACAAAATACCACTTACCCTATTCTCTGCGGCCGTAGTGGTAGGTGACGGGGCCACAGACCTGACCCGTCACGGGGGACCTGGGACGTCGGACCGGGGTTGTCCGGCGTCCATTGCACTTATGGTCCCCGAGGTGGTTGCGGTGCACCATGTGCGCTGCAAGGGGACTCATCCCCAGAGAAGGAGCCTCGCAGGCTAGCCGAAGTGGGCGGGGTGGTGGGTTAATGCGAGAAGCGGAACCTCATCCCGCCCTTTCCGGTGAGGAGGTCATCGTGAGGTTTTAGTCGGTAGGGATGTCCTTTTGACATCGAGCCCGACATACCCCACCCACCTCCCCGGGTGTGGTGGGGATGCGTAAATGCATTTCCTCACGTAAAAAAAAAAAAAAAAAAGGCACTATAATGTAAGCGTCTAGCGTTCTTGCACTTTGACACAATCGCACGCGTATGCAGACGGTTGTGTTTCGTCAGACCTAAGCAACAAACCTGACTGCTTCCATTGTTGATTTAGACAAGAAGATAATGTTGGTTTTACAAATCAATTGTTGAAATGTTTGTGTGATTGGAGAAATAAAATAAATAGCTTTGGTCTTTTAAAATACTTCAAAAAAAGTATTTTTTGTAGACATATCTACGTAGAGTAGAAATCGCAAAAAATCGAAGCGCTCTATGATTATATAAATGTAATTTTTTACTGTTTTTGATAATATTCATACATTGTCGATATAATAAACTAAAAGAAATGTTTTGAAATGTTGTTAGTGTAATTGTTAAATGATTTTGTGGTTAAAAACTGTGAATGAGATTTTGGTCCGAGAAACATGACAGACAAATGATACGACAGACATATGTATTGGATGTTATTCCGTACTTAGAGTACTTATTACAAGAGTTATTTATATTATTAGTTATTATAAAGTAATTTTTCAGAAAACTCGTGTCAATAGAGAAACCATATCAAAGTTGATGTGGTTTCGTTTACATAACCTATTAAGTGCTAGCAAGTGGAAGCGGAATTTCAAATGATTAGGTTACATTATCTTAGATTTTTTAAATTAATATTTTTTGTTCTGTCAGGTCTAAACCTAACAGAACAAAAATCTTCAAAAACTTCTATAGGTCATTTATTTGTGTAAGTTTGTCCGGGGTACTAACGTAATCCGCATTACCCCAATGCCCATCACACTCAGCTGCTAACGCACAGATGTCCCGCGCAAATTAATTGGAAATGTCAAGTGCAGGGGCCGCCATCTTGTCCCCCTGTTGTTTTTTTTTTGCGCACGCGTGCCCTTAATACAGACAGCTGGGAGTACGGTTTTTACATTTTTTACGCTGGCAATAATGCGTGCGAGGGTTTTTTGGATTAAAAGTAATAGAAAATTGGGAACTTTCTTTTTTTGGAAAGATGTTATATTTAGTTATAAAATTAAGTCAAGTGAGTCATGCATTACTTTGTAAAAAAAATAAGAACAGTTTCATTTGGGCATATAACTACACAGTAAGGTAAATATATCTACTAATCTTCTTCTTCTAATATATAAAATTTCCATGTCACAATGTTAGTTACCGTACTCCTCCGAAACGGCTTGACTGATTTTTAACAAATTTTATATGCGTATTGAGTAGGTCTACGAATCGGCTACTATCTATTGTCCGTATGGACAATAGATAGTAGCCGATTCTCAGATTTCTCCCTAAGTGATAAGGCAAAACAACGTTTGCCGGGTCAGCTAGTAAAGTATAAAATATCAAACCTAACCTAACCTAGATGTGTAGTTACATGCCCTAATCAAATTGTATTTAAGCATGCAGTAGCAAATATAAAAGAGAAAAAGAAAAGAAAGGTTAGCAGCGTATTTTTATGTGGACACTGATGGGCCATAAGCATTAACAGAAACCATTTCCAAGCTCCATTATCCTAAAATTGTCTGTCTAGTTAAGATCATAACTTCGTCGTAAAACCGGCATCTGCCACCAAGCCAAATATAGTTAACTTGCCAATTTTTAAAGCCGAATGATTATCAAAATTGATACGGCCACCGCAAATATCCGTAGAGGAGGCGAAACATTAAAATTATAGTGTAATTAAGGGGCAGAGAATGCCGTAACAAAAAGACAAGGTGTTGCCATAAAAATAATACGAAAAAAAAAGAATAGTAGCGTCGTTGCCATCATCAGCTGCAAAGAAATGCATCAGGTGCTCGAATTTAAGGAAAGGTGTTCAGAAGGAAACAAATTGTTTTATTAAAAAGCGAAAACGGACTGTGATCACCTTTCCGTCTAGCCTTTCGACTAATGGCCGGAAAGACGATGGGTGAATGCATAGCGTGCGGTGGTAATGAAATGTTAGTGGTACAATTTCGGTTAAATCCTAAAAATAATATTCTTATTAAGTCTTCGGTGTCGTCTTTCCAGTTTCCAATTTTTAGCTATCTTTTTTACTCACTTCGAATTTCATATAAACATTTAGGGGTTGATTTTGACTCATACAGCATTATAGCGAATTGTACGTAACGCGAAGGTGTGGAATTCATTGCCAAGCTCCTTTTTCCCCGAAAACTACAATTTGGCGGTTTTCAAAGCAAGAGGCAACAAGTTTTTCTGAGCAAGCGCGCTCCACCTTAGATCATAATATCGCTCATCATCAGGTGAAATGTAATCAAGCGCATGCCCATTTATAAAAAAAAGCGTATTTTTCTAAATCATCAAAAACTAATTATAGAGGCCTTTGAATAAGATTGATAATCAATAAAGATAACATACCAAACTTCTTTTTTGCAGGTCAAATGTACAAAATAAAAAGGCGTAAGAATACCAAACTTTAATAAAATTAAATCACAAATTATCATTTCAGGATATTACGCATTTTTTTATCTTTTAAGCAGAGTAAAGTTTCAGCTATTTATATATTGAGGTAGGTATATAAATATAAATGATTTATTGATAACACCAAAGTTACAAGTCAAATAATATGATATCATTACAAAAGTATATGTCGCGGATTCAATTAGATTAGAATCAGCGTGGTCGTCGTCGTTGTCTGCCATTATGGGTTTTAATATTGTCAGTGCGCACAAATGGCGCAGGCGCTGTTTCGTGGCAGACTGAAGCACATTCAAGTCAAACCGCGAGTGAACGCACTACTGACTAATAGGAAACAACTTCATTCGTTCATTCACAATCGTTCCTTCAATCAGCACAGATAACAAACTCTTGCGTTCACAGTGCTGCCATTCGATAGGATGGAACTACTAATCGAATAAATTAAAATAAAACATTTCTCTAACATATATAAGTCTGTATACAATAAAAAGCTTCAGGCTAAAACATTGAACTCGCATCATATTGCAATACCGAAATGCAAATGTAATAAATAAATACGCCAGCTTGATGTGCGTTATTTCAGTGTCGGCAAATCCAGTGCGCTGCCTTTGGCGCTAAATGAGACACAAACAGTGATGTTTGCGGATGATATCATCGAGGATCACATTGAAGATACCATCATACTCCATAATCGTGGATAATCATTAAACAAAATGCAATGAAGAACTTGTAAAAGTATAAGTTCTATTTTTAAGCGCCGTCGTGAAAATTGTGTGTGCAAATATGTAGGCTCGACCGCGAATGAGACTAACAAAAGTTGCGCTGATATTTTTATTATAAACAAGTTGAGTTGTGAGTCATGCGGATTTATTAACAAAGTAATTAATGACATCGCTCATTTGCGGTTGATCCCGGGTAAAATTCCATGATTTTATGTCACTGAAGAAGTACCATAGGTACATATACTAGGTTACACTCGAAATACAATGCAAATACAAATCATAGTCAAAATTTGAAATAATAAACAGGAATTGTACCATAATTTATTAGTAGCTATGTAATCTTGTTTTAGTAACTTGATAAATTTGACAGCTCAAAGATTCGTTTAGTTCTCTTCAGATTTTTTTGGTATCGTGACCTGCGCAATAATAACCAAAATAAGTAAAACACTTTCGAATCTTTATGTGTAAAATAAAATGCTGATAAGATCATGGTGCTTATAAAAAGAAAGAAACAAAGAATAATTAATTAATTATGCACAGTTATGATTTACAGAAGATATCAATTACACTATAGGTAGCATTGGCAACTCTGAATAATTGTTTCGCTTGGCAAACGATTGAAGAAGAAGGAATTTAAGTAAGCTGACGGCCAACCTCCTGTAGTGGAGAGGCACTTGAAGAAGAAGATAAGGTAGCATATGTAAATTTGTCCCTGGAAACTAAACAGTGGTGGCGATTCAGCGGCACACACGACTAAACCAAATTTAAAGAAGCCCCGCCCCGTCTCTTTTCATCTTAGGTGGCCAGAAAGAGACGGCACGTTCTGAACCACAGACAAAACATCTAAAATCACGTCAAATATGGAATGTGCAGGCAGTTTTAGAGGTGATACATATGAGTGCGGACTAAAGTCGCCTATAATTTCTACATTTGACGTGATTTTAGTTGTTTTGTCTGTGGTTCAGAACATGCCGTCTCTTTCTGGCCACCTAAGATGAAAAGAGACGGGGCTTCTTTAAATTTGGTTTAGTCGTGTGTGCCGCTGAATCGTCACCATTAATTACACTTATGTATGATATGTACATGAATGTCCTCGGTAACTAAACAGTATGGGCACTCCAGCAGTTGGCCATATGCGCAGATCTCGCGTCCGCCTGTTGATCATTGCACCTGTCAAGTAAACAGACACACGTTGTTCGCGATTGTGATTGTTTCGCGATGACTCGCACACTTCGCCGCTCCGAGCCGACTCCGTGGGTTTCTGCTTTATTTATTTAAGCCTCGACCAAACTAACACTTTTTTTTATATAGAATAGATCTACGCTTGGCCACCAACTCACCTGATGGTAAGCGAAGCTGTGGCTGAAGATGAAGCACGTTGATCTAGAAGAAATCTGTTCACTCTCGCCTTGAAAAGATCCAAGTTATATTTTTCAGGAAACACAGTAGGTAATGTAACACAGTACACGTAATGTTTTGACGACCTCGTTGGCGTAAAGGTTACCATGCCGGCCTGCCAATCGGAAGGTTCCGGGTTCGATTCCCGGCACGGCCAACATCTTTGTGCTGAATCAAATTTGTTGGCTGTCGGTCTGGGTGTTACATATGTATCTTTATAAAATACGTATGTATTTATATGTAGTATATCAGTTGTGTTAGCAACCATAATACGAACTAAAAATGGTTCAGTATGGGGCTAACCAGCCGTGTGTGAAATGTGAAAAAAAAATGATTACGTCTGCGGTGACGTGTACGATGACTGATTAACCAGAGAACACATAATTAAAATAAATTCATACATAACAACTGACTGTCACCGCAGAAACAAGCCCGAGCCTTTTGAAAACCTTCAAATCCTACTAAAATAATCAATGCGACAGTTTGTGTCTGTGTGTGTATGTTTGTTACTTCTTCACTTTCAAAGAGCTTCACCGATTTTGTCGAATTTTGTCATGGCAATAGGTTAGACCTTGGCTTTGCACGTAGGCTACTTTTTATCCCGAAAACAATTGTGGTTCCCGTGGGATACGCAAATTACTTTAAAATTTAATATGTTAGTCCTTCACGCTCCAGGCTGGACCGATTTCGATGATATTTACTATGAAGATAAATTTGCTCACACATAGACTACTTTTTATCCGGGATTAACTTCTGTTTATACTGGTATCACCGCGGGGCACAGCTAGTAAAAAACAAAGTAACTAACAATCTTTACAATCCCGAAAATGAAGTACTTAATTACCCAAACAGATTAAAATATGTTCGATTGATATGTTATCAGTAATTTTCAAGTCCAATTACTCAGTTTTGTTGACATTTTATAAGACAAGTCTACTAGTCTACGGCTACTTATTTTATTCACAGTAGACCTTCTTTGCTTTCGTACACACAATTATTTATAGGAGTTATCTACTCTTTTTCTTGTTCAGAAGCATAACAAAAGTCATTGAAGCGTAAACGATGCGTTCCCTCTTATTGTGAATAATGTGTGCGCTGTATAATAGATGTTACCCCTGCGGAGGTCGACGCGCGACTGACACGCGACAGACACGTGGCGCCATCTATTGTGTTCCGTCTCGTTATGCAGTTACCCCCTATTTGAAATACTGTAAGTAATCTTAGAGGGTGTAGAAACTTTAAGGAATATTTTATTTTGATTCGATTTGATTGTGTAACATTTCAAATATGCTGGGAAATGTTTAACTATTTCTATATTATTTTATGTTACATAGTAAGACCTTAAAAATGTATTTATTCGAATACGCTGATAAGCTAGCCTCTGGTTAGGAGAGCTTGTAAGCCACCCAATGGCCTCTGACTTGGTTCAACAACTTACCTTTAACTTAGGCTCTTTATTTACTATTACTATTACACTTTTTTTAACTGCTACCAAAACTGAACTGAGTAACAAAACTCGTATATTGGGAAAAGTTATTTATTTAAAAACACTTTTTAAGCTCTTTACCAAAATGACTTCAGTTGGTTCTCCATCATTATTTTATCCTAAAGCGTATCGCATTGCTGAAAACGTCATGCTGTATAGCCTACGAGGCAATCTAAGTAACTATTGCACTTGAAGTATGTATGTATAGACCATACAGACGGCATTGGTGAGTGGGAAGTACGGCACAGCTGTCCAAATGTATCCATATTTAATTCAGTTGCTCTCCCGCTGGCCTCATTACGAACTTTTATGAAGTGAGCTGCTGAGTTTTCACCAGTAATAGATCAAATAAGACTAGACAGACTGTGTAAATTTTATTCTGCTAAAGTTTTTTTTGCTTATAGAAAAAGATAATCCGGGTCAAACTCTGTGCAATGTAGATTTCTTCTATTTCTCCACCTTATCCCAACCGATGGGGTCAGCACAGCGGATTTTTCTCTTACTGTCGTATTCTCCCAAAGGTCCTCCCCTTTGCCCAGCAGTGGGATGGAACAGCGCAAAACCGAGATGACTGGCGTACAAGAAGAGAGGCCAATGCTCAGCAGTGGGCGACTACGGGTTGATAATGATGATGATGGTATGGTACTACTACTTGAGAGTGGATGCTAGCCAGGCGAGCACCAAGGTGCTATAATGATCTCCTCACGAAGTTTTCCTTCACCGAAAGCTTGAACTCATTAGCAGCGATCGAACCAAACGACCTTAGAGTCGTAATGCGACTGCACGCTTGACTGAACTATCACCGCTACAAAAAAAAAGCTTGAAAAAGATTTTCCTAAAATAACCACCACGTATCTTAGCATCGCCGTGTAAGTTGGAAGCGCGGCTTACCGGTCGATCCTCCCAATAAACTCCAAATAGGCGATCGAACAGATGCGGCCAGCGGGACAATGGGCGAGCTATAAATACCTACCTTCGCCCAGATGGGCCAGGATATCCTGTGGAAACAGAAACAGATTGCCCCGCGATACTTCCACCAAGAATACTCAGCACTTGACGCTTGTAAACAAATCTCGGAAGGGAGCGGGCTTGAGTGTTGCTAGTGATTTATTTTTCGTTTGCTACAATTAGTATGGATATATAGTAGCCTGTAGCTCGGCTAGCTAAGATGATCTGACGCGATCATCGAAGCTAAGCAACGGTCAATGCGGACGTTGTATGGATGGGTGTCACGCATGCACAAGACTATCGTTATTTTTTAAATAGCGATTTTATCTGGGCGCTACCGTGGGTCAGATGACATATTAAATTGCAAGTCTGTTAGTTTTAACAGTCGTTAAGCCAAGTCAGAGGCCTTCAAGCGGCTTGAAAATTTTCGACTTTGGCCACTTAACTCGTACGAGGAATAAGAATATCGGAAAAATGCTCGGTTCTTCAAAGCGAAACTCCAAAAGTGGTTGCACTCTACTGCTTGCTCCTAGAAGTAAATAAACTCCGTTCTTAATTCAGACAGTGTGGCGCACACAGAAAATAACCAAAGTGTGGCTAGATCATAAGTAATAAGTGCTTATTTATGAAGAAAGTGGTGGCTATTTTGAAGAAAATCGTACATTTACATACATACATGTACATTTATTGCGGTAGGAATTGATCTACTTGTGTCAAATTTAACCGTGAAGAATTGACACGCATACTTACTTACACATTTTGTCTTTGTAATATCAGTGTAGGTCAAAATTCGTAGATATAAAGTGGTCTTTTGTCTTATTGATTAAATTGTTCTAAGAAAATGTATTATTCAATTGTTATGTTTATTGTATTATTTATATTGGAAAGAAAGAAAAAATATATTGTTGCAAACACAGATTTTAAAAATAATTATAAGTTGTAATTAAATTAACATATGTATTTTGCCGCAACACAGTCGCAACTCAACAAATTCCGCAGGCGCTGAGTCTGTTTCCTGGGAGGTATTTATCCGGGGGTCTTCAAAAGTAGAGCAAATAGGTATCTTCTAGGTAAGCGTGCCACATTATAGACAACACTGTAGCTTTTCATCAGGCAAGCTGTAGTCAAACGCAGACCTATCAAGGGTAAAAAAAACTTTTGGGCAAAAGTGTCCAAAGCTCCGCTTCCCCGTGGTGTCGACGAGGACAAATTCGTCAGTCGCGTGTGGTTTCCGTTCTCAACGGATTGGTGTGAATGCAGGGCAACTCAACCTTTGGCTAGGTATATTTACTAACTAACAACCTAAAGATACATTTACTAACTAACAACCTATGGTATGTTTTGTCTTTAAATAAGCCGGATTATTATTGGGTTGCGTACTTAAAAGGAAAATCAGGACCCTATTACTAAGCCTACGCTAAGCTGTCTGTCTGCCTGTCTGTCTATTTGTCACCAGTCTGTATCTCAGACACTGTTATAGCTAGAAAGTTGAACTACTAATACTGAAAATAAAAAATAAAATATTAAGGAACCTATACAAAAACCTGTTTTTTTGTTATATTAATGCCTTCATGTGCGAACCTGACTCGCACTTGTCCAATTATTAATCTTTCTCTATTTCTCTAACTCCCCTTCTCTTTCACTCTGATGACAAAATCAACGGTGAGACAGAAATTAACATCTGCAGCCAACATTTTTTTTTACATATACTTTTTTTCATTGAGGACCAATAAATGTAAAATATATCATTTTTTATCTTATTGTAAAATATAACAATATAACTATATTTTACATCTTATTAAAAAGAAATCTTTTCAACATTTATCATGTATCATTTGACTTGTAATAATCATTTTACCTAATAAAATCTGTATTCTGTAGTTTAAGGAGCGACAATTTGTGTCAAGGTCGTCCTCATCAGCCCGTCTGCGTCCACTGCTGGACATAGGCCTCTCCCAAGGCACGCCACGCGACCCTATCCCGAGCATATCGTCTCCATCCACTGCCCGCTTTTTTGCGTACATCATCGCTCCACCTCGTTGCAGGGCGTCCTACACTACGTGTGCCGGTGCGCGGTCTCGTCAGAACTCGTCTACCCCAGCGGTTATCGGTTCTGCGGCAGATGTGACCAGCCCATTGCCACTTCAACTTACTGATGCGTTGAGCTATGTCGGTTACTTTCGTTCTCTGGCGAATTACTTCGTTACAAATAAATACATTGTTTTATTTTGTAACAATACATTGGATAGCAGGAGGTAGACGAATAGGTGTCCGTGTATTAGTCACATACTATAGGTGTTTTTACAGTACGATACATTACGTACGAGATACGTACGATAAGTACCTTGATAAAATGCATTGTAATCTTGACAAACAACTAACTATTCCTTGGTATCTGAAAAGCGCTGTAAATATTACGATTTTTATCTTCGAGGCAACATTATTTTACGTTAAAATAAATGGTATGACTAATATTATTTATTAATTTGTGTACCGAAATTGGACATCGATCACTTTATTATAATCTTGCGTGATTAAAATGAGTTTTTTGTTGTCAAAGAGTTTTATTTATTTGGCATATTTAACAAAATTTAGTTTCATATTTTTGTTATATGCTACTAATAAGATTTCATAGTAAAATAGTATATTTGTTTATTTATTGGACTTACAAAGTGACAAAAAAGAAAATAGTACTGGATTTTGAATTAACATGGGTTTTCTAAAGAATTAAACGGTTATCATTACTTATTTTTTAAATAAAGTAACAAATTACGTGTAATAGGTAAATGCTTTAAAGTACCGTGATTGGAAAAATCATTGTTACAGGGGGGCAAATGTAAATAGGAAATATAATATACTAGCAGATCGTCCCGGCTTCGTACGGTCTATAAAATAATCTAAGTAGCAAATAGAAATAAAATATAGCCTATGCTGCTCAGGGATAATGTAGCTTCCCAACTGTCAAATAATTTTCCTAATCGGTTCAGTACTTTTGGAACCTATTTGCGTCAACAAACAAAAATATTAACTTTTCCTCTTTAAAATATACTAGCTGACACAGCAAACGTTGTTTTGCCTAAAAAAATAGATAGTAGCCGATTTTCAGAGCTACTGAATACGCGTATAAAATTTGGTAAAAATCGGTCAAGCCAAATTCAATTTTAATACAGTGATCGGTCCAACCGTTTCGGAGGAGTACGGTAACTAACACTGTGACATGGAAATTTTTTATATTAGATTATTTATAATAGATAGAACTTTTATTGTATAATGTTGTTTTGAGGAAATGTTGCCAACCCCTGCCAACTTGAGGATGTCTGACTTCCGAGCCACTGTTCGCGCCAACAGCAGCCGACGGTGAGTGATGTCGTTATTTGTTTATATTTACACCGAAATAAACCATTTTAAGCCGACGTAAACACTCCGGCGGAAGCTAGGAACAACGGATTATGGAGGATCTAAATTAAATTAGTTCTGAAGTTTAGGAGAGGTGACTCGCTCAATGTTTGTCTTGACTAAGAATTTTTGTAGCTTTGAGAAGCAGGAGCCTGTATAAATGCTCGTATATATCGCTCATTTGGTGCAACAATGGCGTAACTACCCGTAAAGAGCTTTTAACTGGCCTTTTTTTTTAACTGGCCGTCCCGGCGTAGCGTCAGAAATGGGGCCATTTCATTCAATTCACATATGACACTCGCGCCATCTAGCGGCATATCATTATAATAAAAATTCGGTCAATGTTTCTCCGGGTGGAAATAGACTTTTCGAACATTATGACATAAAAAAACCTATATGACAAAATTTTTATTCCGACATTGTTGCATCAAATGAGCGATATGAGCTCTTTATACGGGCTAAATAGCCTGCTCTATCCAAAAATTTCCTTTTCTTCCGTTTTAAACCTGTAGTAGTTTACCAGCACGTAATAACGGATAGCTCACTTTTATGAATGCGTTGGACGGGCAAACTGTTTATTTACATGTAAATTCAAATTGCTTAGCAATTTTAAAGTGACAGACGAATGTTACAAATAATATTAATGTAAATATGTTCTCACGTAAGTGATAGTTTAATATCTTTTGTGAGAATAAATATCTTTAAACCTAAACCTAAACCTACTATCTACAGTTTTAACCTACTACTGTACCTACTACAGATTGCTGAACCTTAGCGGATACTGTTTTGTATTATATAGCTCGCGTCAATAAAGAACACATTTAAAAGTTCGCAACCTCTTGCTCATTTACTTACTCATTTTCTTGTGCAAGAGAGGAAATGAACTCTTTAATGTATTTTTTCAGACTGAACTCCGAAGTCATTGTAAATATGTAAGTATTGTTTATCATCATCATCAGCATATGCTCGTTCACTGCTGGACATAGGCCTTTCCCAAGGCTATTGTTATTATATTTATTATTTATATTATATTATATTATATTATATACTTAAGTATTGTTTACACTATTTAATTTTTTAAATTAAAAATATTTGAAA
Source organism: Mellilla xanthometata (assembly GCA_035578125.1). Classification (NCBI taxonomy): domain Eukaryota; kingdom Metazoa; phylum Arthropoda; class Insecta; order Lepidoptera; family Geometridae; genus Mellilla; species Mellilla xanthometata. The sequence goes on along the minus strand of JAPUBQ010000014.1, from coordinate 11,078,696 downwards.
TGATGAATCTACATATTAGAATGAACAAATTTTCCTACAGAGCCATTAACGATATTTCAAGAAAGTCGAGGAAAATTATTGGTAAAGTGTCATTAAAAATTATTAAATTATTTAGGGAATTAAGATGATTCTTTAACAATAAAGTGAAAGTAAAATCAATTACCCTTTTACCACTAATTCCTCTTCTTCTTCAAGTTTAGCCGGTTACTGAAATACACTACTAATTAACAAGTCATAAATTCCTGTAACCTAATTCGTTTAAGACCTCAAATTTTAAACATGGGGCCAATTTCCAACTAATTATGCTTAACATCCGCCTCATTGGCTGTCAAATCTTTGGAACGTTTTTTTTTCAAATAGCGGTGCAAAGAGATATGTTACAGCTTAGTAGGATCCTGTTTGTTGGGAATTTTAGCGGTTTTACTACACGATAGGAAAGTAGGGATATGACATGATATATTTTTCTTTTTACACCATACAGTTAATCAGCATAACAGATGAGCAGGGTAGGCAAGTGACAGATTGCAGAACGTGTGATTCGAGAGTCGTTTTAAATGGACTGGGGATTGTTTCGAAAGGCGCCTTTTCAACCCGGGATATGTATCAAGTATTGCAAGTTCAAAGACTGGCAAAAAAATGTTAAGTCTCCAAAACCTGCATAATACAGATGTATTGACTTTGGCTGAGCAGCCGTTTAGTCGGCTATAAAAAGGCCGACTAGTTTGCTTGGTTCATAGTAATTTTTTAGTGTTCCGTACCGAAAAGACCGGGTTTCGTCTTTGGCTGATGGTGGATCATGCCTAGGCTGAAATTCCTGGATATCTAAGATATAGGATGGCTATCGGAATACACGCTTAGGTGTTTGGTGACAGATTTTCTACGAATGAATGCTGTAGCTAACCCGGCAAGCACTAGCGAAGGCTCTATTAGCCAAACATCTCACCACGCTGCCGAGGAGGTTGAAGAGTACGTACCTCAAACACCAGCTGGCTTAGCTCCAGCCCCCCAGCTTTAAGGCGCAGCGAGGGAACACCGTGGAGGTTTTAGTCGTTAGTGGTCGCCAATCTGGCACCGAGCCTGACATGGCATGACATTGGTGGTGGCGGGCCCGAGGATTGACAAAGCATTTCCTCCATGTCATAAAAAAGCATCAACCACAAACATAAATAATTCATTCCTTTATGGTATCAAACTATTGTATATAAATAATATAATAATAATAAAAAAAACTTAGGACTTATCCTATACCTATCTTCAGGTATACTTCGATATGTAGTTACAATTACAGCAGAAACTCTTGAAATCTAAGTACATTGTATAGGTAAATATTATCTGGTGGCTAGCTGACTAATTTCTTACAATTAATTAATATATTTGCCCTACTATATGTGTAATATGTGTTACATAATAACATACAAACACAGGTGTTTTGTATCTATGTGATAAACATCTGCTATCTGGAGATTACTATAAAGTGTGGACGAAAATTATTATTGAGTGAGCGAACTAAGCGTCATTGCATTTAAAGACATAAAGTTCATTTAACAACACGTAACGCCTGTAACGCGGCTAGCTAAGGTGATCTGACGCGATCATCGAAGCTAAGCAACGGTCGATGCGGACGGTGTTTGGAATGGTGACCATGTACGAGGCTTGTTTTACAAGTGGCATTTTTATCTGGGCGCTGCCATAGGTCAGATGATACGTAGATCAACCTGAATGCGTTATAGCCTGAAACTTGTTATGTACATGTTCTACTATTCAAGATTTTACTGTCGTCAGCTGTTGATAATAGTGTAGTGCTTACTACCACTAGTCATATACTGAATTTGACCATTTTAGAGGGAGATTTCAAGGATAGCATAAGATCGATGCAAACAACACATAGAAAAAAGGGAAGCTTAGACCTAGCAATGAGATAAAGAAGGCTACAATCGATGATGATGACTAACTAGTACTGAAAGCCCTTGGTGGGAACTAAAAATGATAAGATAAATAAAATAGATTGATAATAGCTTGATAAATGATAAGAGAGTTAATCTATACCTAACCCAGGTGTGTGATATCTAAACAATGCGCACGTGTTTCCGTTTTGATGACTGTTTCTATTATCTTTAGATAATTATGACGGGGACGGGCCCAGAAGTCAAGAAGTACAAACATGTTTGTATTTTTTGTACATTTTTGTGACTCATAGAAATATAGGTTTTATATATTTTTTTTCGTGTGAGTGATAGCTTACCTTAGATAGTGCTACGGTGTATATGCTACTCAAAGGCTTGTAGTATTTTGTAGCAGTTTGTATTTAACTATAATGAAAGCAATGTAAAAATTAAAAAACAAATAATATTTATCACTGGTTGTACATATTTTTGCTTGTAAAAAAGTCTAGTTAATTTGGCGGTAGTCACTAGTCAAAGAAGACCATAGCTTTGCGCGTATGATGACGTCATTTGTCATAAGGAGTCGAAGGGATGCAGTTTTTTCGCGTCTGCGGTGGACCCCACACGTTATTATTGAGTGTGTTTCCGCATTATGATTTGCAGATAAATATTAGAGCACTTAATGTTTTTATTATAATTTACAGCGTGTTAGCTACAGTATAACTCGACTTCATAAATCAAACATTTGTTAAAGTCAAACACATTTATTGATTTGTAATGGTTACATTATGATGTTAAGCATTTAAAAGTAAATTTAGATGTGAAGCAGCGAGTATGGCTCGGTGGTAAAAACGTCACTTTTCAATCAAACGGCCTCTGGTTCGATCCAAGCGCTACACCACTGACTCGTTTATCAAATGTGGATTTGCACTCACTTTACGGCGAAGGAAAACATCGTGAGGAAACCGACACGTTTATTAAGAACTGCAATATCCGAAGACATGTCATCCGCCGACCCACACTTGGCCAGTGCAGTGGATTATGACCTGTATTTCTATTCTCATAACAGAAGGCCCGAGTTCCAGCAGTGGGAACATATAGTGGGTTGCTAATGCTAACTCATAATAGACCCTGTTCGGGTATCTCATGAGCAACCTCATAATAAACCTCATAAAGTTTCGAACCTGAACACAACACATGAGGTTCACAACGCTTGAAAATTCATGTTCTCTGACTTGCATAACAAAAAGAGTGTGAGCAAAAGAACGCAAACTTTTAAATATTTTCTTTATTGACTCATATTACTCATTAATTGGAAATACAACGCAATCGGACGCTTATCATTACGAGTAGGCTTATCGATTACCTTTATTTGTGGTGCTGATAAAAATACTCATTTATCTGACATCGGAAGTGTGCTGCATATTTTATTTTAGCTGCATGAAAATATAGACACTAATAATTGAATAATTGAAATTGAAAAACAATAATGATCAACAATGATACTTATATCAAGTTATTTTATACGTGATATAATTTCAGACTAGGCATGCTCTAGTCTCAGGCCAGTGTCGCTAGGTGCCCCGCGGTACATGTTTTTAAGTGTTTGAGAATTAACCAATTTTTTTGGCAGCCATCTAGAACAATAGTGCTATTTAGCACCTAACTTAGCCTATTTATAATTGGCATTTGAATTTTAAATTGTTATTAAAAAAACTAGGCCTTTTTGGTAATGTAATAATATTCTCAGTAGTATTTAATAAATCCCCAAAAAAAACAATAAGCCCATAAGTGCTATCTCTCCCACTCTCTTATAGGATTGCATTGCACAAAAGGCTCTAGGGTATGAGTACTATGACATATTCCATGGCTAGGGACCGCAGGTGGCCACAAAAACGAAAGGATTCTGCAGGTGTAGGGATCAGGTGGAGAATTGGGTTACCGGTGCTTAGGAACGTTACAATTGATATGATAAAAAACGCTTAGAGATTATTTTATCCGGCTTCGTTAAGACGAGTAGATGCTTCATTTTTTTACGCGAATGTATTTTGGAATACATGTTGTACGCTATCGAAAAAGGTTGGATATTTTTGAGAAAGTCTTTTTTGTTTGAATTTTCTATGTTATATGATAAGACAAAAAAATATATACAAAATGTGTTTCATGTGTATGTGTGTTTAGTGGTTAACATTAACCAACACTATTTTAGTTAAATCTGGTATTTACAATCTCATGTGGTATTTACAATCTCATGTGAACCTGAAAATTGGTTACAATAGATTACTCTGCTTACACTTCTACTTTAACCCCGTGTGTTTAGATTAGAATAATAGTTCATAGCAAAACTAAATAAAACTAGAAAATGTTCTACTCCCATGCTATGGTTCCCTTACGATGTTTTACTTTACAGAAAGCTCAAACTCATTTGCGGGGATCAAACCACGACCCGAACGGGACGTAAACCGACCACATGCCCTGAGCTGTCATCGATCGGACCAAAATTAAACTACAGTGTAAACTCCATGTAACGTCACTCGATTTATAGACAAACTCTCCAAAGCGTCGAAATCAATTGACATTCATTATTTTGCTTGTATTCCATACAAAATGATACATTCTCTCCAATTAACGACTCAATATAACACCATAAAATGCACAGTCTCTTCACTGTCGTTATATAGAGTTTTTATTAAAGCATTTTCTTCTGCTTTAATATGATTATGATTCGAAAATCGTTTCATTAGTAAACACAAATAAGTTATCAATATCATTCGCATCGGTCGAAATGGACATCCAAGCACTAGGCGCCAAGTGTTGGCATCAACTAAGTTATTTTAGAAATCAAATATTAAATTAATGAAAAATACTTCAAATAAAATTATGACAAAGGTTTAGAACTCTTTAGGCCCTTTAGAAGAGACTTTACTTTTTTTTGCCAGTCTTCCAACGTGCATTTCTTGACACATATCCCGGGTTCAAATGGCGCCTTTCGAAACAATCCCAGCCCATCTAAAACGAATCTCGAATCACTTCAGAAGCATTCCCGACGACAAACCGTAAAATCAGCTCAAATATCCGAAAACTCTTACGAACTTTATCTAAATACAATTCTGGAAATAGCACTTAAGTTCTTGCAATGAAAAGTATTATTTTTTATTGCCACAAGGTAACAAAGTGTTAAGAAAACATTTTTGTTGACCCTACAGACATCGCGACAGGTAGTGCTTTGTTCAAGAACAATGGACAATCAGACAGACAGACACTTTTTGTTTACAATACAAGAAATACAGCTGATTATACTTTTGGAACCCTTTTCGATAGCTTTACGCTAACTGAAGTGGATTGGTGATGGTCACGGACTGACATACAAAGGTTTTAGTGTTTTATGTGATGCCTGATAATTGACCAATTAGATTGTTTCAGATTCTATATTATTCTAATAGTCTAAGATCTGGAAGGATAATTGAGTATTTTGTAAAATAAAGACATTGATAAATTATTGATATACTTAATTTGGATTAATATAAAGGCATTTGACCTAGGCTAATAACCACATAGCCTAGCGACTCTCTGATCTAAGGAAGAGCATTCCTAGTCTGGAGTTACTGGGTCTCAAGCAGGTTGACGGAACAGACCGTTTGGTGCTTCGTTATAGATTTTTAAACTTAAGGGTGGTTGCTACCCAGGCAAGCACTAGAAAATCCCCTACCACCTAGGTTATTTCACGATGTTTTCCTTCACTCGAGTTCTTTATCAAACCTGCAATCTCCGGGTCGTAAGGTTAGCGCTACCGCTGAGCTTTCATCGCTACTAAATGTATGTAAAATTTATAAAATTAGTCGTGAGAACGCAGGGATAATTATTCCAATATTGGGTAAGATAAAATAATCGCAATTTATATTATTACTAGCTGACCCGGCAAACGTTGTTTTGCCTTAATAATTATTTCTAAATATACAGTAGCCGATTCTCAGAGCTACTGAATACGCATATACAATTTGGAAAAAATCGGTCAAGCCGTTTTGGAGGAGTACGGTAACAAACACTGTGACACGGAAATTTTATATATAAGAAGATTTTATTTGCCATATAATTTATTAATATATGGAAACGAACTGACAAAAAATTAAAGCACCGTTAATTATCGTATTGCGTCCCCATTACGGAGGCGCAGCTTCTGTCACTGATATGCCTTAGTACGACGTGCACATCTGGGAGCAATGGAGACTTCATCAAAATAAAAAAATCACAACTCTCACAACCTTTCTTTCAAAACTAAACCTTATTTTAAGCTCACTAAAGTAGATAAACCAATGTAAGGATGCATTTAAATGCTTGCCGAACACCTGTTTCAACCGCATCGCTTATTTTGCACAGGACTCATGAAATTTTCAACTTCAAGTGTAGCGAAATAGAGTCTACATTGGTTTGTTTAAAGTTCTCTCTGCATTCCTGTTTCTTAGGGATGTTCGCATAAATTATCGATGTTTCTCTGCGTCTCCGCACTGGTTGTCCTCTTCCACAACACTTGTTTTTGTTTTGTTACGGTCAAAATGCGTAGACGCGAGACAAGCGCCGCCGGTTGCTTTTTAGTTTCCTGACTTATTTGAAAATAAGCGAAGATTGAAACGTGTATTATATATAATTTTCTACGAATATTTTAAATGGATCAGAAATGTTACAGTTTTATTATGCATTGCAGTCAGAAATGGGACGGGTGACATTTGTACGACATAAATACTTAAACTATTCCGCGTAGGCTCCTTATGGTAAGAAATGAGTTAGTGGTATCAGTTGATTTGCTGAGTCAAATGCCAGTTGATCGACGCCAGGTCACGGGGCTAGTCCATAATATACGAGGTGTTGGCGGCTCGCCGGCGCCATGGCACCGCGGCGCCTGCTATCCTGTCACTCATGCTCCTCCTATGACATTACAAAACCAACCTTACGCAATCGCATTAAGAATTATATTAGCATTCCTATACTCATCTCCCAACCACCTAGACCTCCGTTTAAAATTGTACTTTATCCTAGAACCAATAAAGCTTATTTGGTGAAACCTTCAATCCTTCCTTGATTGTGAATTCCGTGCACTGAGTAAAAGAAAGCGATTTTAAGGAAGTGTTTGGATTTTGTCGTACGGTTTTAGGTTGTTACGTAATCATGCATGGATTGATTTCGTCCTTTAATCAACGGAAAGGAAATGCATCCGTTACAATAGAAACGGTAAACATTGCTTTGATTTACAAATTGATAATGAACGAATTGAATGGTTAATTTGTGTTGGTTACCTGACTTCGGTTTAGTAGTAAAATGTGATTAGCGGTGGCTGGTTATTTGATTGAGTATTTGCATCGTATAGAGGTCAGTTATATTTGGAACCGCGTGTGCGTACGCCAGGTGGTGAGCAACTAGTGCATCGCATGATATTATTCACCGGTAAATCTTATTAAACTTGTGCTTGACTCTGCAAGGGCAAGACAATTTGATTCTGATTATTGATTGCCAGGTCATTCACCGTATTTTTCTTACTTTAACAAATTTGATCAACATTTCGACTGCTATAATGAAGTAGGTAATAAGTACTAAACATAATTATACGTGTGTAGAGGTTATGTATGATTAACTTACCACGCTTACATCTCACGGCGAACAACATCAAATCCGGAACCACATAAGGCAGGGTTGAGTTTTTACAAACAAACACGTATGGCCAAAAAACTGTAGATGTTAAATAAAAAGCGACGAGATTAACGCCTGTTCCTTTAAAGCTGTGGCTAGGTGTCAAAAGCTTTACCTGACCGCTGACACCTACACAGGCCGAATATACTGAACCGCTGTTTGCTAGCTGCGAGACATTCTGTTTGTTCGGGAGTTATCCCTTCACACCTCAACACTAGGCCACTACTCAAATTATTGTTTAAACAATACGGAACGAATTTTTCGGAATAACACGTTTAACATTTGCCGTTGGAATTAAGAAACGTGATCTGGTACGAATTTGAAGAAATGAAAGCAAAAAGTGCTGTGAGAATATCAGGCTTAAAGAAAAATCTTCCAGTATACGAGTACGAAGAGTTGGTAATTTTCAATTGCCGCATGAGACGAATTAATGCAGTAACCCCTGTTGGAGAGCATAAAAATTCACGACAAAACCTGTATAAACGGCTAGAGGCAAAAGTCGCTTGTTTTTCGACCTGTTCCCCGAAATCGAGGAAACGTCCGAGCAAAAAGGCCGTGGAACAGGATTTTGTATCGACATCGCCAAATCTGGACGCGTTAAGAAATGATAAAGAGGATGCCGCCGCTGCCAGCGGCCCTCTGCAATCTGCAGTTTCAAAAGTGAAATAAGAACAAACCAACACATCTTCTCGATATATAATTATGCTGCGATATCAAACTGTATATTATATTTTATATATTACCATAAATCAATATGAATAAAAATAAATATAAATGAAATACAATAGTAACGTTAACAATGAGAAGTGTTATGGTTGTATGGAGCATTACATTATAATTTTAGAAACTTATAGGTACGGTAATGCTGATAGAAAATGCTTGCATGTTTGATGAATTAGTTATTGAAAATCCACACACAGTTCTATAATTTATCAAGATAAAAAAGAAGAGTCAAAGAGTAGACAAGTAAGACAATTCCAACATAAAATAAAAACATATTTTGTACATACCATTTTCTGTGAACGAGAAAGCAAAAAAAGATTGGAAAATAGTAACGACGAACTATTTAAATAATAACAATAATACTTTTTATAGAGTATTTATTATAATCAATATAAGTAAATAAGTACTTGCGGCAAGAATCGCTGTAGCAAACAAACATACCTACTTAATAGTTACATAATCAATCGCAGTCTATAAAAGCATGGTGCGGCGTCTATACCGCCTATTTAGCATGCTACAGATGGTTGTCAATAAATAACGCTTAATAGAGCACGACTCAATATCGATTATCCAAATAGAATTCTGATAGATTTGGGCTTCTGAATGCGATATGTGTGCGAATGTGAATTATTCGTACTGAGGCATATGGATCACTAAACTATTTACTTTACTCGTATAGTTTAGATGTACTGAATTAATATTTTTGATATAATAACTATATTAATGAAATCTAAATAATTAGGCCACAACAATAACATTGTTTTGTTTAAATATAAACCATTAGTGAGAGCTCTATAGCAAATTAATCCCATTAAACCAATTACGTTAAGGGTGAGAAGTTTTAATGGATAGCATAAAATCACTAAGTTTTAGTAGTATTTACAAGATATATAATAATATGTTATATGGTAGATAGGTACATGCATAGATGCAAAGAACATGCCTTTGTTATAAGTTATGCAGGAAGTGTTATCCAGGGAAAGCTAGCAGGGTTTCTTTTGGGTTTGTACCTAATTAAAAATAGATGACAAAATTAAACATTTAGTGTACTTCCGCTGTGATCCGTCGAGAGTCTCTCGACTTGTCGTTCGAAGAGTCAGCATCTCCTGATGATGCCTTGTGGTTAGGCGAAACACGTGTAGAGTTAAGAACTTCCGAATTGTGATAGGTAACGTTAATCTTAATTAATCTTAGTTAATTGATCTTAGTTAATTAATCCTAGTTAATTAAGCTTGGTTAATTGATCTTAGTTGATTTTTCCTTTACTTGTCTTAATTTGGATTTCGGATCACAGCGGAAGTACACTAAATATTTAATTTTGTCATCTATTTACAATGGATTTCCGCAAAGTAACGCCTGAGTCAATAAGTTATGTACCTAATTAATACGTCAATCAATCCTACACTATTTAGTATTTGTCTTTCTGGGTATGCCAGTAGAACTAGCCCGCCAGTAACCCAGTAGAAGCGAGTGCGTGAGTCACGGATGCGCACATGTGCATGTGGAAATAGCCTGTAAGTTTGAACAAATGTTCGGATACAGTGTCTGTAGAGTAGGTATGGTAGTGTAGCTGTAGTGTGGCGATCCTCACGACAAGCCGCCGCCGCCGCCAGGGAATGCGACCGGCTGGCGCACCAGTGCTGTTCCTATCGATACTATTGTTTTATCGACTAAAAATATTTACCGTTGTTTCAACGTGTTCAACCGTGTATTGAATATGGACGGTGTTATAAGGCTTCTAAGTTTATTCTCGTCTTGCTTATATTTCTCCTTAATAACTACTGCTTAATGGTCTTGGATATCGCATTATAGATGATTAATCATGACCACTATAATAAGAAACTACGTCAGTTGTTTTAGGTCGGTGTAAACCGATAAGTTCAAAAATGTGATTTAATAGATCTGGAACATAGTATTTCAATGTACTAAAAGTATATTGTCGATAGCAAAATAAAATTAAACTCAAAATCTGGTTCAGATTTACAAAGCTACTAAACTTAAAATTGTTCAGTGTTGTAACTGATTTGTACTATTTATACATGTAAGCATCTAAGAATTAAAATTGAGTTGAGGTTAAACTACGAGTTTTAAGACACTGAAGAACACATAACTGAAGATGGAGATGACAAAATCACAACAACAAAAAAAAACAATAGAATAGAATATATTTATTATTAATTTAGTATTCTAGTAAATAAATTATCATGCATAATAACATACGTTATAGGTCGAAACCTATGTACAAATTTACAATATTTTGATGCCTTTAACGTTAGAACAACATAATTTGGTTGTAGATTTACCTCGATATTAATCACATCATTATATCCGCAAATTAGTATAGATTAACTCCAGAATTATAACTAAGCATGAAACTCGAAACACCTAAGCTATGCCCACTTAGATCATACAAAGAAGAAGACGGACAAGATTAAATGAATCGTAATGAAATAATAATAATAATAAAATCTTTATTTCCAGACACAAAGCACATAGAGAGAAATTTTCTTAGATTTAAAAAATAAAAATTTTCATACACAGTGTTAAGAAAAGATAAAATTAAAATTAACTATTAAAAATAACAAAGCTTAGATTTATCTTGACAACAGAAAAGCAAAAATAAATACAATATAATAATTTCAAAAAACTTAGGGTATAATAATTATACCCTAAGTTTTTTGATTACAATTATTGTAAATATGAATAAACAGTAGAATCCAAGCTATCGGTATCACGCCCATCTCTAAGGGCGAGACCGGGCTGGCGCCGTGCTTTTTTACCCGGACTCGGCACTTGGCCCAACTTTATAATACGCATCGGCCGCCAGTCGAACGCAGAGCGCCGACATCGAAACATGTGTCTCGTCACTAGTGCAGCTCGCGATTACGACAAAATGACTTTGTAAACTTTATAACAGTGCGTTGTTACAATTAACAACTAGTTATATACTTATAAATAACAATTGACAAAACTGTGTCTTAAAACGTGCCAATAAAGAAGATTAGATTGTTTTTGTTGACTCGGATTGTTTTGGTGTTACTGGATTGCTGTTTGGAATTGCTCCCTGAAAAATGTCGAATTTCACTAATTCGCCGGCAGAGACTCAAGCTTCTGTAAAAGGTTTGTTATTTAATTTGACACTATATAATAAAAGTAGTACCTATGTAACGTTTCTGTGAAACTATTTTACTAGCTTATTACACTGCTTTATAAAGCTTTTAGTATATTATTATTACTTATTTATTGCATGGCAATAATAAGCAATAATTGAGATACAATAAAAATAAATAAATAGGTATTTCAGGTTCATTATAGCATTGGTGTAACAACACATACCTATTTTGATATATATGTACTTAACTGGTATAATCAAACATACATAAATAGAGAGATGTTCAATCAAACATACAAATATTTTGATTTATTATATTTTAAGTTATATTCATACTTTTTTATAATTTATTCATGACATAGGTAAATTATACATACATGCGCTCCGGTTCATGCATTAAACCATCTTTAGATTAATTTTCAGTCGCCATACCTATTTATGTAACAAATCTCAATCACGATATCTTTGTATTTTATTTCTACATAATGTACTTAATTAACTTTAATTAAATGGAAGAAAGTGTTTGAATGTATATATTATGTTTGTAACATAAATACCCTTTTATTAATATGAATGCATAATGCACCGTAATTTTTCAGAGCATAGAGCAATTTCTCAAAGTTTTTTTAGTTTTACACCTTTGGTTTCTCTTTGGTATTCTATGACTTTCCGTTGTCTTAACATGCCTTTATTTTTTTATTCTCTATGATAATTAATTTGTAATTGTTTTGTTAAATGCCAGTACTTAAATTATTGTAACTTTTATCTACCTAGGTATATATAGGTATATTTTATTTCTAGTTCTAAAAACGTATTTTATGTACAAACTTTAAATTTAAATACTATATTTAAACTAAATGATAAAAAGATAATAACAAGAAAAAATAAAACATTGGAACAATAATAATAATTGTAGTATTTGTTTATGAAAAAATATATTCGACTTCATAAGTCACATTTTTTTTAACACACGTCTGGTTAACCCCATACTGAACCATTTCAAGTTCGTATTATGTTTGATAACACAGTTGATATACTACATATACAAACATATATATTTTATATAGATAAATATCAAACTATGGTTATTTGTATATTTATTTTCTCAAATTGCAACATTTCCTCATAGCTGCGTACTTGGGTTAAGCGCGCCAAATATTTACCAAATTTTTTTACAACTTTAAAATGCCGTAATTTGAAAATAAACAATCCTACACCTAGTTACGAGCTATTAGTTAGGAGCCAAATGTGACACGACCAAAGTTTATTACATGACTATTTAAGGCAAATACGGAAGTCTTAAATTTGAACGTTCAATGCTTTGACTTGTTATAGCGCAACCCGATTATGGTAGGATATAATTTAAGTGCGTATATTTAAAGTTTCGAACCGATATTCGATTACGGTTGGTCGTTGCTTCTGCAGACAATTTCTTTATTACAAAGATTTAGTTTGGATATTCAACGGGGCAATGCTGCCAGCATCTTCTCAATCAATTCGATTAAATAAAGAATACATTTGAGAGTTCATGTCCTCGCATAACTAAATGAGTGTGAGCAAAGAAAAATAATTTAGCTAACTAGGTAGTTGATCTTAGTTTGTCTGCAAATTCCAACTAAACAAACATACATGATAACATAATCATATTGTAAGTTAATCTATGATTATGACTTAGGTAAATGCTACATTAAGATTATGTGAACTATTTACAATTATATAAAAAAGAACAAATTCAGAGAATACGAAATATATGTATATAACAAATAAAACACGTTGAAAAAAATATAATAAAATAAACCTATTACTCCTCTCTTATATTGTACATTCTCACAGTATATTTCCGTAGAGCTCAGAAGAAAATACCACTTTTTAAAAGACAATTGTGTGTATGGTCACCCATCCAAAGCCTGTCCGCATCGACCTTTGCTAAACTTCGATGATCGCGTCAGATCACCTTAGATAACCGAGCTACACGTCTACGCTAGTATACTACTATAAAATGTTGTAAAACTACAATATTACTGTCTCAGTTAATTATGCAATTACAACAGATTTCACAGTTACACAAATATGTCAAAAAACGCAACCCTTAATTTCTATAATCGCATCGACAAAAACTGAAGGGTACAAAAACCATGCACATGTTATGGGGTGAAAACTCCCCTAGGAAGAAACAAGTGTGCTCGAAAACCAACATAGCTTGAACATTCATTGTAACCTTTATTTGTCCAATATTAGGGTTCAAAATAGCTGTGAAAGTTTTTTGTTTATTAGTTCACATGGTGTATCGTATCCAAGGGGTCCTGAGATACAAATGTTGACACCATGCTACCACCATTAGGAATTCTTAATTACTTGGTATTAGTGATTGATGTATATTTAGATAGAGCAAGGTCAGAAGTTATACAACGTTTGGTAATCAAGTAATATTACTAGAAATACTTAGTTAAATTTCGCACAATTTGATACATATGTACTTTGTCATACGACAAATATGTGTATACTATGAACATTTTCAGATTTTATTGATATACAGTGTTAACGACACTGAATGGACTGTGCATTTTATGGAATTATAGAGAGTGGTCGGAATGTATCATTGTATGGAATACAAGCTAACCAACTAAAGCCAATTGATTTCGACGCTTTAGAAAGTTTGTCGTTACATGGGGTTTACACAAAATTTCCATGTCACAATGTTAGTTACCGTACTCCTCCGAAACGGCTTGACTAATTTACCAAATTTTATATGCGTATTCAGTAGGTCTGAGAATCGGCTTCTATCTATTTTTCATACCCCTAAGTGATTTTTTTAGTCAAAAGAAATAATTTATAAGTCAAAACAACGTTTGGCGGCGGGTAGTAAAATATAATAGCCATTGGTAATGGCTACAGTTGCTAATAGGTTAACCACCAGACTAGAGGGGCAGTGAAGTCGTTAGTTAGTTCCCCAGCTCAAAAGCTCAGTGTCTAACCGCCAAGCGCTGTACACATGCAAGAATGAGTCTATTATTAATCTGCAGCCAAAAAGAGAGAAAAAAAAACAATCGTGCAATAAAAATGTACTTTGTGTCGGCACATGTCACATGACGTCATCGAATGGCAGCCAGATGTGGCCAGCCAGCCAGATGTGACCAACCCGACTGTTTGTCTCAACTGTTTGACATCTGTATCTTTATTGATTAGTGGGAAAGCGTGGGGGAACTACTGTTTGCACGATTTGTAACGATTACTGACACTTGCAGTGGCACTGTTTTATTGAGTTTCAAATAAGTAGTACCAAGTTTGTGAGAATCTTCAGCAATATATGTTATATTAATCTTCTTATATACAAAATTTCGTTATATTAATCTTCTTATATACAAAATAATGTAAGTTACCGTACTCCTCCGCGAAACGGCTTGACCGTTTTTACCAAATTTTATATGCGTATTCAGTAGGTATGAGAATCGGCTACTATATATTTTTCATACCCTTATGTGATAAGGGCTGTTCACCCTTAATTGTTTAAGGCAAAAACAACGTTTGCCGGGTCAGCTAGTTATTATGTATTAAGAAATTCGACGAAACAGACACGTTTTTTGAGTATATATGATTTAAGTAATTTACCTTACAAATCTAGATTAGTAAAAAATCATAGGCATAAAGCCATCCTGCATCAAGTGGACATAAAATTCTTTGTAAGTATATTTTTATTTTCATAAGCGATTTAGTAAAATAAAAACATACACTGTTTACAGGTAGCCGATGATAATTAAAACTCAGTACTAAGCAATAATATGTTTAGCAGTGTTTTAGATTTTTTCTCTTACGTCATTTTCATATATCACATTTTCATACATATTTCGTTATGTCAGTTTTTATTTAAGTAGATCAGTTTATGAAACAAATTAAAACGGTCATTAAAAAAGTTTTTTTTGTAAGTTTTGTTAACTTAGTAAAATCGGTCACTGTCTTAAAAAAATTAACATAGCTCATTCATTATATTACTTAAAACCAAGTTATTTACTTAATCTGTTAACATAGCTCATTCATTATATATAGCTTACTTAAAGCCAACTTATTTACTCAATCTGTCAAATCAAATCACCAAATCAATAAAAAAAATGTGTTCTTAGTAAAACCTCAACCGTGTCACAAACTAAGCTTATAAGAGTAGGTACTTTGTTTAAGCATCGTGTGACATTACCATTACGTACAATGCTCTGCAATGTGAGGAACAATTTTTTGCCACGTTACCAAATACCAAACGCTTACGCTATGGGAAAACCCCCGTCGAAAACCCAAGTTGGTCGCCGGATCTGATACAAACAAGAATCGAGATCCTTATGTTATTTCATTGGCGCCGACTTCATAATTAGCATGACAAATTCCTCGGAAATCAGCATTCATTGGCCAAGCATTATTATAATGTAAAAATACTTTAGCTAATCGCGAATGGAAGATATTTTGAAACAACATCTTATATTTAAGAATAATAGATTGGGCGAGGTTGCGGAATTGTTGTGACTTAACAATGCATTGGAAATATTCATTCGATTTTTGTGTTTGTGACATTTAAATGCCACTCGATTGAATTTGACGGTTGACCACAATGCTTGGCATATTCCTGGGTAAACGTAGCATCGTCATCTAACGAGGTAATTCTGACAACATGATGGGTACTCCTGTAGTGGGCTATAGCATTAAACATCTTTAGTTAATTACACTCAATATGAATATATACCTATTGTAGCGCTAAAAATATCACCCAAATATGAAATAAGATTTTTAAAAAACATATCAACTTTTCTTGAAAAAGCTCGACGTTCGAGGCAAAATTATAATAACTTAAGTCACGTGACTGCCCCCGTAGGGCATCTTACCATTTTCTCACGTAACATAACGCACGTGGAGAAGACCTAAATTCGTTGAACGACACAAAGGGAGGAAGCCTTCGGGTGGTCAGGCGCTCAGGCAAAAACGTAACTTCCCCTCACGGATACGAAAAAATGTAGGGGAAAACACGTCTTGCATAATATTATGAAGACTTTGAAGTACTGCAGCGATTTAAAACACGTTTTTAGTTAATTTTCTTTTACGAGATTTTGGTTCTAAAATTATGTACCTGTCTAACTAATTTTATAAGTAGAATATTTGTATGTATATGTATATAGGTATATTGCCCTAGGAATGGACGTAGCCGTATAGTTGATGATTTATAGGAATACGCGTGTTTTTTTAGTTTATGGACCTAAGCTTACGGGATTTATTATCCCATGCGGAAAACTCGGTCGTAATCAGTCGGCAAAAGAGTGAAAAACTAAACAATGTATTGTGCAGTAATCAGATTGTTGTAGGCAGTGATTTTGGTACCGTTTCCGCAGGATATTGAATTTTTACGACGTTAGTGTGAAATCACGTGTTAAACCTACGATTGGGAACTGGAATTGCAAAACAATTGCAGTTTTTGATAAGTATTTCTTGCTTGTTTTACAGATTACCTAGTAAGTACATGAAAATCATAACTCAGGTACGGAAATTGAAATAAAGTCACTCACTTTGTATGTGTTTTTAAACATTGCAGTGACGTCATAACAATATCGAATCGGTAATTTTGGTCAGCTCTCGTTCTAGTACTAACAAGTATAGATAAAAAAAATACTCTCGCAAAATAAAAATCTCTATCCGTTCGGGAGCTTCTAAGCCACATACAGACACATACAAACAGACACGACAAACACTCCGTCATCATAGCGGCTGCGTTAAAAATAAAAATGGGTTTTCGTGTTATTTAGGCTTTTAGCTAGTTTAATCATAACTACGTGCCCTTTTGCGCGGTGATGCGAACAGAGGTGTGAATGACACGGCGCAGCCTTGAAAGGTCGTCAGATGGCGTTTATTTACAAGCCACGGTTCGCTGCTTAATCATAATCATAATCATAATCATCATTTATTGGTAAAAATGTTTTACAAGTCAATACATACATACATTTTTATAAAATAATATAATATAAATATACTTCTGTACATTTTTCAGTTAAATATGAGTATGTCATCAATCTAAAAAAAAAAAAATTAAAACAATGTCAAAAAACTAGTTCTAATATCTTATATTGTAATTTTTACAAAGTCATTTATATCATAGAGAGTTTCTTCGATAAGCCAGCGTTTAAGTCGAGTTTTAAAGCTACCTAAACTCGTTGCCTCGGTCACATAAGCAGGTAACTTATTGTAAATGGTTGGGCCCATAATATGTGTAATCTTAGTGGATTTGTGCAGCGTCCGGCTCACGTCCCTGAGTCGGTCCCTGTACCGAGTGTTCCAGGTGTGGTCAGCGCCGCGGGTTGAGTACGAGTCTAGGTTCATCCTCACATATACCGCCACCTGGAAGATCACAAGCGACGGCAATGTGAGGATGCCCAATCTCTTAAAGTGTGGACGGGCGGAGTGATCGCGAGGGATCCTGGCGATCGCGCGGACTGCGCGTTTCTGCATACGGAATGCTATTGCTTCCTTGGTATCAAGCAGTTTCAGGTACTACAGTATGGTGGTTGGGCATTACTAGTTCTCGCCTGGCTAGCAACCATCACATCTGTCGTCTAGCATCTAAGAGTCTGTTGCGGCAGCCTTCTTGAGAGCCAGATATTTCAGACGAGGCATGCTCCTCATTAGGCCGGGGCGTTGCTAACTCGTATGGTCAAGTGGCCTTATTATTATTAATAGCCTGTTTGGTTCCATGTGAAAAGTTCCATTTGTTCCTATCTAGCGCTATTATGCACCAATCCTGCGTCCGTCTCTCCATATCAAGACAGGGTAGTAGTAACTACTACATTTAACTAAATGCAAATCTTTCACAAATCGGTCCCATTCTTAGGACCGGGGTGACTGGTACCTATGTACTTGAATAGAGGCTTAAGCTCAGCAGTATGGCGATAATAACCTTTCAATCTCTTAGCTTCCGTCTTGAAAGTCGTTAAAAATCATCGACATCATTCTCATATTTAAACACTAAACTTCGTATTAATAAGTATGCTAATATACAATCTTTACTAAAAACACTGTTAAAGAACTCATTTAATCAAACAGCAATTGATGCTTCAAAGTATTTGTTATTGTCTGACATATTGTGTTCAGTTTGTAGATACCGTCATATAGCATACCTCTAGCTAGACAATCAGTAACAAGAAAATAATAATCATTGATCACATTGTATATAAATATTGTATGTAGCCATAACCACGCTATTATAACCACCACAATTGCTTCGTCTTCTTATTCGTATGACCTTAGTGGCTTAGCTTTGGTCGAAAGTTTTCAAACCGCCAGAAGTACTAAGTACTCTTGTACTAAGAGTTGCCGCAGGGACCTACAATTTAATGTACAAAAATATAAAACAGTAGCGGCGGATGAAAATGCCACTTTTTAAAAGACAGTTTTGTTTGAGCAATACAAAGCCTGTCCGCATACAAAGCCAATAGAAAGACTGTCCGCATCACCTCGATGATCGCGTCAGATCACCTTGGTAAGCCGAGCTAAAACCGCACTTGCTGAAAGAACATAAACCACCTCGTGAAGCCATGAGTTTAAGGATTCGTGAGATTAAAATAAAAATAAAGCACACTTTTATGACAAATTATGCAAACTAGGTTCACTTTAATGATGCCTATTTAGGTATGCCTATTCATAAATGAATTTCAAACAACGTATGGCTTTTAAATGCTAAATGTTAATAATATGTGCACGCTAGATAACAACAGCCTTCACGGTCAGAGGTTAAAATGAATATTTCTAAATGACCAAGGAATTACAATAGAATCATTTATATTACAATTTTAAATGACCATCTAAGCCACAGAATGTATAATAAAGGCAATCTAATCTAACTTGTTTGGTTGTAACGAATACATGTGGCGCCTGAATTAATTCACTCACATACCTACATAAATACATAATGTGCTTAATAACTTTATAACGAAACGACTACGCTTACAACGGCCTTTAAAATGATAAATGTTGTGTGTCTACATATTTAATTTGGGCAAGTTTCGCGGGAATGTTATGGGAAATAATCGCTAAGGAGTTAAGAGATTTTAATCTGTGACAATGTATTCTTGCAGCATTCTAGAGAGCAAGTTATTGCAGACTAGGCATGCTCCATTTTAAGCTGGAGTATTGCTAACTCGTATGGTTACGCGGCCTGTTGCGATCAAATGCAGCTTTGCGAAAATAAAAAAAAAAAAATTATACGTTCTGTATCTATAGGTCACAACGTCATTTAAAACGATGTAAAATTAAAGGGGTGTTTTTACAAAATGACTAGCCCTTTCTAACAAGTCGTGATGTTTTTAGATATTTGTTTGATATAATTATGTTACAATATGATTAGCGGAAATAAGCCCTTTGCCTACAAGCTTCTGCGCATCTGTTCCGCCAGTGATTTTTTATCTGAGATCCCAGCAATAATTAACAAAAGCTTTCTAACGCGCCTTTATGTAAATTTACATAAATTAATTTATAAGATAAACACAATAAATCAACAATTTATCAACTTCAAATGTTCATTCATTCGCAAAGGTTATCCATCGCTATACAACGCGGCAATGCTACGAGCGTTATACTTTTACGTCAGGTTCTGTCCGGAGTGGTCCTGTAAAAAGTTGTGTGGTCCTATTTTTATTTTGTATTTTATTTTGAAATGCAATATTATTGTGAAACAGAGGTAATTAATATTAGCATTTCATAAGAAATTATATGTTATACAATAATCTAATTTATATATTAAGGGGACTACTTTTAATCGCCGATTAAATACAAAAAGTTAATCAATCTAGGTAACAAAGGCTAATAATATAGGCAATTTGAGATATCAATAAGCCAAGCGCAGTTCTGGGGTTGTATAAACAGGCCATCTGTAACTGCCGAGAGTCGGCAGTTAGGCCGATACATGCTAAATGTTCTGAAATTCAAAATGTATCATTTGCATCACCAAGTTGTTTTTGATGTTTGACAAATTGTCTGCCTGCATGGTTGCGGAAGTAGGTTTGCTAGAACTGGGTTTAGGGTTTTCAGTGCGCTAAGAGGTTTTTATTTTTTTACGAAGACTTGCTTTGGCTATTCAACGGGCTATGCTGCCAGGATTTTGGGCACGCTGCGATAGCTTGGAAGGTGTGCTAACCTTAAAAATTGTTGTGTTATAAATTTTCTTGTTCTTTTTTTGAGTTTGTAAATGATATGTCAATTTTATTTCTTAGAGTTAGTACATTAGTTGAAAATACTGAACATTTTTGTAGTTAACAAATAAAATAAATAATAATAGAAATATTGCTAATTCTTCTTATGCTACTTTTTGTAGAAGTTAGTTGTAAATAAAGCTCTTTAAAAGGGTAAACAAAATTTAGTAAAAAAAAATGAAAAGTAATTTACTTTGATTCGACTAAAAGTTATAAAGTTAAAAACCCTAACTTGGCAACCATAGCCGTACGCACAAACATAATTTAGTCTGACCCCGCAACGCAACGCATTATGCCTTTTTTGCCGCCTGAAATCTATTTTAAATTCTAGGTTTTATTCAAATCTAGACCATCAATGTCTGGAAATAAATCGAATCTGACAAAAAATATGCTAGATGCAATTTGTCTAGACTCCAGGTGGTTTAATCCATTAAACATTGCCTCATACATTTTACACACGCACAAGAGATTTTTGCATAATTTTATGCGTTTAGAAATTATACGAAACATGTGATCGAATATTTGTTGTTAGGCCGGATATAATAAATAGAAAATTATAATACATACATATAGTACCCAAATTAGTTTAAAACAAAAAATAAGGGTATAATAAGGTTTCCATGGAGTGGGACTTTTTAGATGGCAGAAGACGACGAGGCAGGCCACCAACTCGATGGCGCAAGGAGTTGGTGGACTTCCACACCAACTGGAAGGAACTGGCCCAGGACAGAAAAGCGTGGGTATCATTGGGGGAGACCTTTGCCCAACAGTGGGACAATATAGGTTAGATAAAAAAAAAATGGTAAAATACTTGTAAGGACGCGATAAACCTTGCATAATAATCAAGGCATTAACGCATTTGCTTGGTGGTAGAGCATTTTCTAGTGCTCATCTGGCTAAAATTGGCCGCCAAGATCCTAACAGTGTGTTCAGCTAGCCTCCTTGAGAGCCAGTAATTCCAGACTAGGCATGATCCACCTTCGGCTTTTCTGCCTGTCGCTGGCTCGTGTCGATTACGCGTCCTGCTTATCAAATGCCTAGCTGTATTGAGTAAATAAGAAAAATAACATGTATGATCATCAGGGAACCTAAATTAGGGTTATAAAATGACATAATGGTTGCAATCGCACGTGTCTCCCAGGTGGTAGACACATGTTGAGTCTGTGGAAGAGGACAATGGGCTGTTTTGACTCGTTCTGCGACGACCCTGTGTTTGTACAGTTGCTCACAATAGAGGGGCGTCCAACAGTGCCGCTAGCCGGTGATTGTCTTTGCTTTAGCTACTTGTATTGCAATTATAATATACTCGTGATATCGCATTTGTAATAATAGCAGTAGTTAGCTATGGAAAGTTTTGCCTAATGAACAAGCATGATCTAAAAATATAGAAAATCACAAAAATTTTGTGGCGGCCGTATTTTTTTTAAGTTTATCTTAGTGATTGTATTCTGTAAGTCAAGGTTTTTATTTGATACTGCTATTGAGAAAGTTGTGAAAAATATGTAATCTGTATAGTAGAACAAAATATTGTAAGGATTAAATTTATGAGCTAGTGCGTAGAGCATGATACCACTTAGCATAAAACAAAACATTTAATAAAATATTTTTTATAATGATTCAATGTATATCGTTTGACGTTATTTTGGCGTCATTATCACATAACATTTCATGTACAGTGTAAACTCCATGTAACGTCACTCGATTTAACGACAAACTCTCTAAAGCGTCGAAATCAATTGGCTTTAGTTGGTTTAACTTGTATTCCATACAATGATACATTCTCTCCATTTAACGACCACTCTCTATAACGCCATAAAATGCACAGTCCCTTCAGTGTCGTTATATAGAGTTTACACTATATAATATTTCTAAATAACGGTAAACTCCTTTGAATCTCCTGAAACCAAAACTTAAGTCTTACAGACAATATCAATTATAAGAAATTGATATTTTCGAGTCTATAAACGGTTTTTGTTTCCAAAAAAGTACGAATATGTGTCACTGGCAACAGCATTGACACAAAGTGGCCAGTCCAGTACCGGCTTCCACAGTACAGATGTGCAGATCGATACTCGACAAAATTTCCAAGAAAACCCACCGTGTGAATATGTGATAGCGGACAAG
Source organism: Mellilla xanthometata (assembly GCA_035578125.1). Taxonomy (NCBI): domain Eukaryota; kingdom Metazoa; phylum Arthropoda; class Insecta; order Lepidoptera; family Geometridae; genus Mellilla; species Mellilla xanthometata. The sequence goes on along the minus strand of JAPUBQ010000014.1, from coordinate 11,055,960 downwards.
GCGCCGGCTTGCTCGGTACCTACGAGTAAGTTGAGAATAAGAAGCTTATGGGAATACTTCATATACTTCAGTGAAATTGGAGTAAACGTGAACTTAACTTTACCTTTGCGTGGTTTCCCACCTGAAATTTCCAGAATCTTCTTTCTACTTACTTATTTAACTAAGAACGTTCTTTAATTTAGGAACAACCTCGTTGGCGTAATGGTTACGTTACGTTATTGGTTGGCCTGGCCAACATTTGACCAACATTTGTGCTTAACTAAATTTGTTGGCTTTGGGTCTGGGTGTCAAATATGTTTCTATATAAAATATGTATGTATGTTATATGTAGTATATCAGTTGTGATAGCTATCATAACACGAACTACAAATGGTTCAGTATGGGTTTAACCAGCCATGTGTGAAATGAGTCTAAAAAAAAACTCATGAACTATTTTTTTCTCGGAAGTTCTTTGTTTGTGCTAAAACCAACCAGCTTTTGACCCAATAATGCAATCTTAACTGTCAAATTTAATCTCGTAATTATTAGTCTAAAAGCAATCAATCAGTCAGTTCAAAATTTAAGAGATTGCGAAGTCTTACTTTCAATCACAGTATCGCTATCAGTAATTGAGAAATAAGCTAATTTTTATGTTTACGTACATAGCCACCTGTCCATGAGTTTTGTCGACCTTTACTGCAGGTGTAGTTTTGGAAGACTGATTAGATATAAATTTTATTGTATTTAGCAAAATTATTTTTAAATAAACATCTGTATTAGTCTCAATACCGTAAAGTAGGAGGAGCTTAGATACTGATACCGGATTAGTCACAAGTATTTATCTGATAGCTTGAAACAAACGCCCAAGTACATTCAGGTGTGTTTGTCTTCTGCTGTATTTCCTATCGATATCTGCTGTTATCAAAATACATAATATAATATAAATAAAGATCTTATAAGTAGTGGTATTAATACCAGGTACAGTACTAAAATGGTACCCTATTTTAGCAATTTTCAATACTTTATTGGTCTTGTAACAAACCATTCTTCCGAAAATTCACATTTATTTGAATAAACAAAAATGATCAACTAGATATAGGTACATACAAGGTAGTGAAAGCTTCCATGAAAAATATTAAATTAAAATAAAATTATGTATTATCTAACGTTAGCTTATGTTTAGCTAAAACAAAAACGGCTAGTTAGTAGTATGCAATAAAATGTTTCGTAATTAGGTACGTTCAAATACGGGAAGTGTGACCGGTGACACACTACAAATCACACCAGTATGGATAAGAGCGTGCTTAAGGTTATTAGACATCGCAAATTTATTACACTAATGTGTTACTTGTTATGACAAGTTATCATAAGTAAATACAAGCATAACTAAAATTAAATATTCATCTATTAGTTTTTTTTTATCACATTAGTACTAATGTGAAACATAAAAATTATCATAATCTGATTCATCAATTAATTTAAACTTATCATACTATTAAATTAGTTTAACCAAACAGCAGAGTAATGCAGCCCGTAGTAAATGTTAATTTTATAGTCTTAGCTTTTGATGCATATACGAGTATCTAAGTGTAGTTATGTTTATTAAAAAAAGATATTACTCTAACACAACTTTCTTACATAAAATGTGTGTCAATGTATGAAGGTATAAATATTTTGCTCGATAAATTTTTTAATTTTTAGTTTAAGTTATCACTAGCATATAATATATAGATAAAAGTTTTAATATTTAGTTTAAGTTATCACTAGCATATAATATATAGATAAAAGTTTTAATATTTAGTTTAAGTTATCACTAGCATATAATATATAGATAAAAGTTTTAATATTTAGTTTAAGTTATCACTAGCATAAAATATAATAAACTGAGAAATGATCATACTGTTTATATGATTACCCAGCGCCATATAGATGGCGTCAGCCAGGCGCCCCATGTCTTGTCGCATCGCGACGCATAGAATAATCGAAGCAAAGGCAGACCATTCCCAGCTGGTCACAGCCATGTCTAATGGCTGATATTAATAGCCGTGCCTTTGTATGGGGCGATTGTGATTTCTTGGGAGCACTTATATGTCTCAATCTAAGGCTGAGCCAGAGATATTAAAATTTTTTATCATAATCTTCACCAGCCTATATCTACTGGGCTGGCTGGGTATAGGACTCTCTTATTGGCATAAGTACGATCTTGTGCTTTTGATGGACCGGATGTGATTGATCCATCGGGCTGGAGATCTGCCTATTTTTAGGTTGTTTTCTATGTATCTAGTGGATGGACTCATTCGGTGGTTGTCTTGCTCTTTCTATTGTCATGACTTCTGACAACGTGTCCTGACCAACGCCACTTGGATCGAGTAATACGGTTCCTAACGTCACTAATTTTTTCCAGTGGCGTATTTCCGTATTACGGACTCGATCTCTCAGGTTGATATACCTAACATGACATAACGACAAATTTTAGTAAGTTGGCTAGATTATGTTATTATGCTGATTGTCTACCAATAGTAATTGTGTGTGCTTTCAAAATAACTATAAAACAAATAATCAAAATAAAAAATCAATGAAAATAAGATTTCAAACCCCTTTCGGAATCCAATTTTTTTTTTCAACACTTACTAAACCTAAGCATTGCTACTCAAAGGGTAAGAATTATTAATGCATTCTGCCCGTGGCTTGCGGTCGGACCTTACTCATCGAACGAGCGATCGGCTCGACCTCAGATAATGATGTGAAATGTTATATAGACTAGGGAGACTCTCCACGAGCAAATGTTGCAACGGAAAACGTTTCAACGAAAAACTTCTTTTTTAATCTGGCGTTTTTATCAGCATTTCATAGGAGCTTACTTACATGGGAGGTTGATTATACGTCATTTTTTTTATACACCTACCTGCGATGTTTGTTTTATTCGGAGCCTATTCTTTACTGTAACACCCTTTCATACCAGTTCTCGCTTTTGCTACTTCTCGTACTTTTACGTCAATGTTATAAGTACTATATTTAGTTATCTATATAATATAAAATTAGATTACCATTCACTGACTGACTCACTCACTGACTGATTGATTGACATAGTAGTTCTCCTAGAAGGAGTTTTGGGGGGATGACGAGTATAGCACCGTTGTATAGACAATGTTCCAAGGAGTAGAGGAAAAATCTGAAAACTTGGAAAAGTGGAACTGACCTTGGAGTACCCTACTGGATCTCGGCAAGTATAAAAGATAGAGTTTTACAAGTTTGGCTCATTTTAAAGGGAACTGCTTGACGGTTCTGGAAAATGGAAAAAAATTTATGACGTCATACAAATTTTTCAAATTCCATACAAAGTTTGGACCCTTATAACTCTGGAACGGTAAGAGGTAGCGGGGGGGTGTTCGACCAAATGTCATAGGGGGAGGGTAGGAGAGTTTGGGGGTGATGTCAAAAATCCAAGATGGCGGATTCAAAATGGCGGCCAAATTTCAAAATGGCCGCAGGGAGCTGATTTTTTGCATCCGGGGGCTCCAGGGGGTGCAGATTACACATTTTGGATAAAAATTTGGAAATGTCAAAAAACAAAGATGGCCGCCATACATGTAACTTTTTCTGGTAGGGTAGGAATAAATCTCCATGTTGGAGACTTGTTAGGTAGGGTTTATTCATGGTTTTGTATATGTATGGACCAAGAAAGGTGAGATAAAATCGTAAATTGGCTGAAAGTGGAAGCGACCCTGGTGCACCCCAAGGGATCTCCGAGGGTATGAGAGGTAGGGGGGTGGTGCTTGAAGAAATGTTGTTAGGGACCTTGGGCCCCTTGGTGATCTGCAAAAAAAAGTTGGGGTCCCGAAGAAAAAAAAATTGTCTCCATACAAACTCCATACATTTGGTACCCAGGAGCCGAGCAAGTGCCGCGGCGAGGCCGTAGGCCGAGTCGCGGCATTTGCGAGGTACGGCAATAAATAAGGGACCATAAGACAATGGGAAAAAATTGAAAAATGTCTGAAAGTGGAACTGACCCTGGAGTACCCCATAGGATCTCCAAAAGTATGACAGATAGGGGAGTGGTGCTTGAAGAAATGTTGTTAAGGACTTTTGGCCTATTGGTGATCTGCAAAAAAAAATACGGGTCCCGAAGAAAAAAAAAATGACTCCATACAAACTCCATACATTTGGTATGCAGGACCCGAGCAAGTGCCAAGGCGAGGCCGAAGGCCGAGCCTTGGCACTTGCGAGGCAAGGGCGAGGGTGGAGCGAGGCCGAAGGCCGAGCTCCACTTTCGCACTCTTAAAATCATCATCATCATCATCATCATCAAACTCCATACATTTGGTATGCAGAAGCCGAGCAAGTGCCAAGGCGAGGCCGAAGGCCGAGCCGCGGCACTTGCGAGGTAAGGGTGAGGGTGGAGCGAAGCCGAAGGCTGAGCTCCACACTCGCACTCCCAAAATCATCATCATCATCATCAAACTCCATACATTTGGTACGCAGAACCCGAGCAAGTGCCAAGGCGAGGCCGAAGGCCGAGCCTTAGCACTTGCGAGGCAAGGGCGAGGGTGGAGCGAGGCCGAAGGCCGAGCTCCACACTCGCACTCCCAAAATCATCATCATCATCAACCTAACAAAATTGCATACATGTTTATTACCTTTTTATTTGACTGAGTTGGGGTTTATTATCAGTTTTTCGAGATCCTTATCAAGTTTTGATTCTACACTACTGCTTTACAAATTGATAGTCACAGATTTTAAAATATCATCATCATCATCAGCCCATTTTTGACCGAATTCAAGGTTTTTTACATATTTTACTACGTCGACTTGAATTTTTTCCTATTTTTTAAAAATTCAATGGTGGCCCATGTTTACCCCTCTTTGAAAACACCCCCCGCGGGCCGCTTGCGGCCCGCGCACAGCCCAACATCTAGTCTATACTATAAGACTCTTTGTCCTGACTCATCTATAGACAACGCAGAGCCCAAACGGCTGGTCCTAGGGTTATGAATTTTGGAGGGTGTATTTGTTTTAGTATGTAGACGCGTACTAAGAACGGATTTTTGGAAATTCCACCCCTAAAGGGGTGAAAGGGGGTAAAACAGTTTGTATGAAACTTCTTTGTTTTTGAACTCCCAGGAATGAAATTTGGAATATGTAAAATTAAAAATAATGGTATTAATTTAATTTTTTTTGCCAGGGATGAACTAAGGGTTCGTAATGGGGGGTGAAAGTTTGTATGGAAAATTCTTTATTTATCAAGTTAAAGCCTTGAAATTTGTTATGGTAGTATATTATAAAATCATTAATTTAAAATTATATTTTTTTTTGCCAGGGGTGCATTAAGGGGTATGCCATTGGGGTTGAAAGTTAAAAATGAAAGTTTTGTGTTTTTGAACTTAGAGCTGTAAAATTTGGAGTGTGTATATATTTTAGTAATTAAACGTGTACTAAGAATAGATTTTTGGAAATTCTACCCTTAAGGGGGTGAAAGGGGGTAAAACAGTTTGCATGAAACTTCTATGTTGTTGAACTTCTAGCAATGAAATTTGGAATGTGTATAGCTTATGAAAAATTAAAAATAATGGTATCAAGTTTTTTGCCAGGAGTTAACTAAGGGTTGGGGGGGGGGGGGGGGGTGAAAGTTTGTATGGAAAATTCTTTATTTATCAAGTTACAATCTTAAAAGTTGTTATGGTTGTAGTTTATATGATGGTTAAAATAAATTTATAAAAATATTTGCCAGGAGTACATTAAGGTATACCATTGGGGTTTAAAGTTCAAAGGGAAAGTTTTGTGTTTATGAAATTAAATACTTCTAAATTGGAATTTAAGTATGTGGTTCACTTAGTGGTATGGTTCACGTATTTTAATTATTGAAATTCAAATAATGTCTAGGAGAATACGATCTAATCTGTCGCATCATCACCAAAGTAGCTAAAAACAGAGGTTAACTAGGTCTCAGGAATCGAATGCGGAAAGACAGATGCGGCTCATTTTGATATCGTAGCAATGTAATGTTTATATAAAATTGGCACGGGAATAGGATATAATAGAATTTTTACACAGGTAACGCGAAAAGCGACCTATACGCGGGCGGAGCCGCGGGTAACCTCTAGTAGAACTATATTTCTTGACATAAGTGATGCCTATCACTTACAAGGAGGCAATGATCACTATGTGACATATTTCAAGGTATTAATCCAAACATTTTTTTTATACACCTACCTGCGATGTTTGTTTTATTCGGAGCCTATTCTTTACTGTAATGCCCTTTCATACCAGTTCTCGCTTTTGCTACTTCTCGTATTTTTACGTCAATGTTATAAGTACTATATTTTGTTATATATTTCTTGACATAAGTGATGCCTATCACTTACAAGGAGGCAAAGATCACTTATGTCAAGGTCTTTACCCGGACTGTTAGAGGCCAAATTTAACCAAAATACAGAGGAGCAGGTAAGAAGATCAACAGCTTCTCTTAAATATTCGAACTTGTTAAGTACCTCAAAAAGAACAATGTTATCAACTCTCAATAGATGAGCTTTATTGCCCGCAATTACTCTTAAAACAAGTTAAAAAAACATAGCGCCTTTATTACCACTGTTGCACCTTATTCAAATGCCAGTGGAAATGCCCCTTTGTCGTCAGTATTGTCCATCGGCGCCACTGTTCTGTAACATTTGTTGGTGAAAGTCGTATCATCACGACTTCTCATACATTAAGCCGGACGACCGTGCGAATGCTAAGTACTAGCCGTATTATTAGGTATTCTCAACAAATCGTAGTCTATTTTTTACATAAGTGACCGCTCATCATTTTCTCATTTGGTCCGGTAAAGTCGCAAGCCGAAATCTGTTTACCGTTAAGTTGAGGCGATTATGTCGCTTTTACATCTGTGTTCTTTTGAAAAGTACCATGTTGGCTATTGACGGTGTATGGTTTTGAACTGTTCAAGCTTACAACATTTAGCAATATAAAAAATTTTGCTAGCTTCGGAAGATGTCCTAAGCCTTACACTTTTGGTTTGACTCCTATGATGGTAGCTAAATAAAGTATTTACTTACTTAATACTCCTACCAAGTTCCAACAAATTCCATTTAGCCACTTTTTAATTAGAACGTTTAGCCTGAAATCTTCTTGTTGAATTGCTTACAAAAACTTCTCGTATACCCATTATAAACTAAAAATGTAAAAAGTCTATTTGTTTCTGTGAAATTTGGCGCCAGCGAGGTGGCCAGAGAGCTCTTATCAAGATGGGACCGTATCTCGGTGTCGATCTCTGTACCATCTCTCCTTTTAACAACGCGGCCCTTTTGGGGTGCGACCTTTTTATTCTTTTTATTTTTCATGTGTGAGGTGAAGAAATAATGGGCTACTTTTCTTTTTATAAAAGAGTATTTTAGAGGACCTACCCACTCATTTACATACAGTATTATATTTATTTCTTTATTCAGGCCAATCATTTTACATGTAAATACCAGAATATATTCACAATTATTTAATTATGTGTTAAACACAGGATCCAATAAATTTTGTTACAAAACATTAGCAAATTTAAACTATGTTGACAAGATTTATAAAAAAGTTGGAGTTAGAAAGTTTTAACTACATTTGGTATAATAACTTGCTCCACGTAGAAACTTTTATAAAACTTACGTGTCACAGGCTGACCCATGCGACCTCAGTAAACACTGCTAATAGAACCGGAAAGCTACACCTACGATCAACAAACAGAAGTAGGTTCTATGCAATTATCTAAAATGATTAAACCTCCAATCACTCCGTAGGCGGGTCAGACTGGCACAACTAATCTTTTCGAAGATAAAACACCTGGTACTGTGAGAAGTTGGCTCCATAAACGTATGTAGCTGAGCCACGGGTTACCACTTTGTCTTTTCTTTCACTCAACTGACATATAGTCCTTAAGATTGACGTCATAAGGCACATTTTCGAAGACAGATTAGTTTTATGAGAACTTATAGGTGGTGTTAAAACAACGCCTGCTCGGCGCCGTGGTCGGTCGATTATGAGCTATAAACTAATTCCGGTAGCTTGGCCATTAGAACGATAATACATATCAGTGAGTTCTACTAAATTCTACAGCTTTTACTTATATGTTCAATTATCATATTATTATTCACAGTTTGAAATTTACATTCATAATTAAATTATAATTCAAAATAGTTGGAGTATAAAAAACTAAGTTAGAAATTATATCCAAAGTGTTCAGTTTTGTAGATAGATAGAAAGGGAGCTTACACGCGAATTGTTAAGGCAAAAAGTTTTTAGTTAAAGTTAGCTAGACATAAAGCAATAATTCAGATACTTAAATAAGATTAGTGAAAAAAACCGTAAATCATTATAATTTAAAATTTCCACATTGTTATTTAAGAGCATCCTGTAACTTGATATATTGTAACAAAACACCTCGGCTGATGAATTGGGAAATCCATTGCCGAATTTAATGTCTATTAATAAAGAATATTTTACTAAAGAATGCGGTTTGGAGGTTGTTATTTTCATGTTTATTGACTAGTTATGGCATGCGGATATTTTTAATGTATGTAATTAGATATATATTGGACGTTAAGTAAACGCATAATTTTTACTTGTGAACAATCTGGTGTGATTAATCTTTTATATTTGCTTCACTTTAAAATTTACATACATCATAGAATACAATTAATATAAATGTTAGAATTGATGTATATTACCTATGTATAACGCGTAATATGAATGGATAAATCCCACGGCAACCTTAACAAGATAAATCGAACTAAAGATGCAAATTCCTTAAAATTAGAAGACGTTATAAAGATTTTGGCGTACCTATATAAAAATATGCCAATATTTTTTGTACTAATTAATACAAATCCAACTCACGCGCACAACTATTTACCAAAGCACACTAACACTGCGTAGATCAAAACAGTTCTTACCAGGAAACCATTTAAAGTACAGAATCATATTACAAACGCACCTACCAGCATTCCAGAATATATCTGAGCGTATAAAATAACTATCACTGACCATATGGAGTGGAACCTGTTTGTATTCAGACACATACGTGCATACCGAGCGGGAAACGCGCGGAGTTCACATCTAACGATACATCTTGAGACATGTCCTCAGCAAAAAGTTTCTTAAACTTGTTAAGTATGTCTTTTCAAACAAAATACCGGTTCCCGGGTACAATGAGATATTTGGTGAGCTTGAGTACATACTCGTATCTGCAGTGTCTTTAGCAATAGAAATAATTTATTCTCTTTGCCAGGAAAAGGGAAACACCATACCACACAACGGACTAATACTAAGTGGTAAAACTGGTAATGTCGCATGTTGAGCTTTTATGTCATTTACAAATCTTTGAAAATCTCCGTAACTATTTTTTTATTTAACAACCGAACATCTCAATAGGTATGTGCATCGTTTGTCAATTAACTGGAATGCTAACTAACAGCAATCAAGATTTATCTCTCAACACATCTCGAGTCTGGCTCCTCCGTGTGTATCTGATGACGTCACCTGCGCAGGCGCCGGCGCCTAGCGACCGCCCGACCAACCTTGTCCTTCCATGTTTTGTTAGAAAACAACACGGACCTTAGATCCTCAAAATGTACTTGAACTAGCGCCATAAAGCTTAGAACCCTTTGAATATAGTCATTATGTATGTAGTTTTTACGAACTCAATAATTTTGATTGGAAAAAGTGTCACGACTGTAAACAATGCCTAGAATGCATGACACAGCGTCCCAATAACGTACCACAAAATTTACATTTCCACTCTTAGCACATAAGTAAATAACAAATAAATGTATATTTTAATGCTTCTACAAATGACAAAGGGTAGTTCAAAACTGTGAAAAGAGTTTAAGTTGTGTATTTGTGAGTACATATATTGATAACATATTATTATGCAAGTCAAAGTGTGATTTTAAGAAAATCATGTTTTCTATTTTTTATTCTTAAACCTTTTTTTTCTGAATTTTGTAATTTCATTCGTTTTCTTCGTGTTCTTCAACGGTAACGTTTTCTCTGTGCCTTTAATGTCACAGAGAAAACGTTACCATTTACAAAAATAAAACAGAAGTCAACCAAACTTTTTCAATCAATCCGAATATTTATACTGTCGAATCATTATAAGTTTGAGGATGGAACACTTATATAATCTATGGTTTTATAGCTCAATTTGAGTGTAAAAACTTTTGGTCGTGAGGCGATAGTTCAAGAGAGACGCCGTTTCTCTGGGTCAAGAGATCACAGGTCATGTCAAAGTTCAGGGTGTTCTGAGCTAAGTTGTTCTAATGGATGGCAAAATATAAACGATTTAATTAATTAAAAGTTGCTTACTATTTAGTGTGAATTCATAATACAAGGTAAATGAATTGACAGCGTTAGAATGGCGCTAATAACTGCTGATATTCTTAGATTTAAAAAATTCTACAGATCAATTTAGAACTTGATTTCGATACAATTAACAATATTTAAATGAAATTTGGTATTAGGTACCCATTTTCATAAATTAATACTCATATATTTGAGTCCTTCATCATAACTATAAGTAGATATTAATATTCTTTATTGTAAATCCCTTCTTTTTCTTGTCCTTTCAATTCCTTTCTTTCCAAAGGTTGCCTGGATGAGATCGCTTTTAGCGACAACGCTGTCGTTTGTGGCACGATGTAAAATTGTAAATTATTGCTACTTTTAAAATTGATTTCTACCAATTATCCGTACTATAAAGAGTTAATCCGTATATACGAGTATACTCCTAAATAATATAAAAGCGCTTGTACGTACTTAGAAACCAGCCCACGTCTCGTTATGCCATTTCTAATAAGAACCCTATCACGACAGTTGTCTTTGTGATTCTACCGCTGACTAAGGGTCAGCTCACACCGAGACGCGACGCGACGCGACGCTGCGCGCAGATTTTAAATAGAGTGACTCAAACTATACTTTATTTACTACACGAAAAGATTCACATTTCATTGTTAGAACAAGCCGCGAGGCGTCTCGATGCAGCGCTGCGCAGCGCAACGTATCTGAATTCTCACAATGAAATGTGAATCTTTTCGTGAAGGAAATAAGGTATATTTTGAGTCGCTCTATATAAAATCAGCGCGCAGCGTCGCGTATCGGTGTGAGCTGACCCTAAGGGTCGGGACTCGTGTTCGATTTTTCTGCGTCCGGTTTTACTTTACGTTAAGTTTTTACTCTAAGTTCAGTGTGCAAACTGTGTGTGTTGCAATCATCATCATCATCGTCTGATTCTAATCTGGATCTTTGCTAATGATAGGAAAAGGCCTAAAGAAGTGTATGGCATACTAGGAGATCTGCCCCTTTTATATGAATTTATTTGAAAGAAAGAATAGAATAGAATATTTTTATTCGTCATAACGTATCCTATTACAAATACATAAAATATTAATGACAGTATGGACTTGTCAATTACAAAATACAATGCAAAACGAATTAATAAAACAACAACAATAAAATAAAAATAACATTTAAATAAGAGGAAAGAAAGTAGGTTTTACGTTTATTCGTGGCAGTACAATAATGATGGCTTGGTAGTAGTTAAAACTAGAATAACGTGCAAGCTATACTGCCAGTATGGTTCCGGGTAGTATGACCGACCCCAACTCAGCATAATCCTGCTTGCGAGCAACCTGCGCTGGTCTTCCGTTGGGACTGGCAGTGACGTCACACGAAACAGTATTATTGCACGTAAGATAACAACAGTACAAATAAATTTAACTTTAACATAAAATAATAAGACATTAAATGGTACTTCGTGAAATACCTACGGTCGCGGTTCAATTCGCTTATCTTAATATATATAAATCTCGTGTCACAATGTTTGTCCTCAATGGACTCCTAAATCACTAAACCGATTATAATAAAATTCGCACACCATGTGCAATTCGATCCAACTTGAGAGATAGAGGATAGTTTAAATCTCAAATTATAGTCGCAATTTTAATTTATTGCTAATTATTGTCTGTTATTATTTGACAGTCACTATTATCTGTTAACTCCAAATGATTCTAACAGATGTCGATACCTTTCGACTGGGTTGAGTAAGTAATCAATAGATGGCGCTGCTATGGTAAATGTACGAACGTGTCATATAAGCTACACTATCTATTTTTCATACCCCTAAGTGAGGCAAAACAACGTTTGCCCCGGCAAACGTTGTTTTGCTAAGTCGGTAAAATATCACTATCGTGTGCAATCACCCTAACCATTCTTGTTACAGCAGCTATGATTCTAATGGTCGTGTTCACACGGTTGTCGTGGTTTTTATCGATGATCTCTGATCGAGACATAGATCCGGATGTTTTCTGTAAGGTTAGGTGCTAATTGTATAATGCTAGGTAAGGAAGAAATGCACTGTATCGCAATAATGTCATGATCGTCCAAATAAAACAGTAATATACCGTTATGTATAGAAACGCTATGATAATAATTTAATTTTTGAAACTGGGTAACAATTTATTTCAGAAATATCTAAACTCTACCTGCTTCTTCATATCATTCCGCCTGAAAATTGCATTGCATGTCACAGCTGTTACAGAAAGTAGAAACAAATTATCCTCGAGCAAAATAATAGCTAGAGGTATTATAGGGGGCCTACAAAAGTAGAGTAAATAGGTATCTTCTAGATTAACGTGCCACATCGTAGACTACAGCGTAGCTTTACATCAGGCAAGATGTAGTCATACGCAAACCTATCAAGGATAAAAAAACAAAAACTAGACGTTCCTAACAGAAGTTTCTTCTTGTTCCAGAACGTATCATCGAGCGGGACGCTGGGTTCGTGTCAGGTGGAGACGACGACGACTCGTGCTCCGGACCAGCTCATTCCGACGACTCCGGAGTCAGGCTGGTGGAGAATGATCTGAAGAGACGGTCCCCGGCGCGTCTCCAACCCCCTAAGAAGAGGATACGGCTTAGCTCTCAAGAAGACCTGCCCAGTCCTGAAAGCGATAGCTCTAGCCCGTTCCGACCGTGGTCTTTTACTGGTTAGTATCATTTATATTCTTGGATCGACATAGAGGTCTCTCATGCACCTAGGAAACTCTTGACTTCAGAGACCAGACACTTAGCTCATACGAAGAAGAAAACTCTGCTCTCATCGACAGCAGAAGATTTCTAATGATTTCTTCTGTTTAAAAGTATATTGGGAAAAAATTGATAACAACAAAAAACTGCTGATGATGAGGATTAAGTTTTATCTTTCAGTTAAACACCCACTTAAAAACCGCGATAAATAGCCCGCAACGCATACCTGGTAATAATGATTAAGTCTTTGCCTTCTGCAATGTTATCCTAATAGAGTTCTCCTTTCTTTCCAGAAGAGCCACAGCGCGAGCCCTTATCTCTAGTCAAGAAGAGTGGCGAGAGCGAGCTGCGACAACGAAGGAGGCCCTTAGAGCCTCCTCCGCCCATCGTGCCTCCTCCCCCCGTCATACCCCCACCTCCCGGACCACCCCGAGTGCCTCCACATCCAGCTGTAGCAGAACCTTACGAGAGAAAACCCAGGGAGCAGAGAAACTACAAAAACATGACTAGAGAACGACGGATCGAAGCTAATGCCAGAGAACGAACCAGAGTGCACACTATCAGCGCAGCGTTCGATACTTTAAGGCGAGCCGTGCCAGCCTACAGCCACAACCAGAAGCTGTCCAAATTATCCGTGTTACGAATAGCTTGCGCATACATTACCGCTTTATCTACAGCGATAGACCCAGAGACTGACCTCTCCAGCGCAGTGGATAACGTCACGCAAACTATTCACACAGAAGGAAAACTCAGAAAAAAGAAAGATGATCCTTGAAAGGGAATGTTTTGGCTGCAATGTTCAAGACTGGTTTATCCTCACGCGAATATATGAAGAGAAAGGATCACGACAAGAATTTTCCTTTTTCTTTTAAAACCGTTCCGGGGTCCGGACGTAATATGGTGACTATATAACCGTCCTCTAAGGTTTAGTAGTACAAAACTGACAATAATTGTTTAACTAAAAATTAAAGTATTTATTGGATGTTTTTAAAACAAACGTGTTTTATATGAATCTCAACAGACTGATGTTTCAATTCGGTAAATTTGTGCCTATGAGAGATAATTTGTAGGAAGCTGTTTTGAAATGATTAGTGAAATTTTGATGCAAATGTTCGCCTACAATGTATATTATAGTGTCAATAAAAAATGTGTTCAGACGTAAAATATACCTACTTACAAAGTATTACCTGCAGCAGCTATTTAAATAATTATATAAAATCATAGTAAAACCTTTATAAATTCAATCTTCCATCTTACACATGCAAATTTTTAAACGATTGTCATTTGAGCCGATATATCGATCCGAGGAATTTAAGGATGTAATAATGGTGCGAAAAGCAAATACTTACACGTAATGTTCCTGATATTTTCCTATTAAAATAAAAAAATATGATATAAATGTAATCAGTGCTACTAGCCTTAAAAATATAAAAAAATATGTTAACCATCTCCAGTCCAGTATTAATCATAAAGAGCACAATAACTTAATGAAAAATGGCATGAAGTTAAATATACTTTGGCTTTAATATTACACTATATTTATAATATAAAAATCGAGTCAGTAATTTTAAGGCCTACAGAACTGTATTTAATTAAAGTAAGCATAGAAAATGACGCATTTTATCGTGTTTAAGCTGTAAATGATTGTAAAAATTAGTTGTAAGATTGTTTTGTTTGCATTTTAGTATGTATTGTTGCTCTAAGTCAAGGCATAAAGTTGTTAAGAGGCAAAATACTCAAGTGTTTTAAGATACTGTTTTTTGATTTTAGTTTTGATGAGCATGCCATGATCTTCACGATATATTTAAATAAATAATTCATAATAAAAATAAAAAAGTATTTTGGATCGTATAAACTATTTATTTTTACTCTGTAAATAAGAATATCAAAAAGTAACATTTTTCAATAAAATACATATGCCTCTCCGCTTTGCCTTGGACATTGATTGTGATATAAAACCTATTGTAAATATAATTATAATTTAGCAATTATATGTACATCACAATAATAGAGCTGTTTGATCGTCATTAAATTATAAAAGAATGATTAAATGATGAATACGCACTATACTTTTTTGTTTCATTAATGGAGGCTTAAGGAAAATATACCAATCAAGATTCAACTATATTTATAGGCATCAGTTAGTTAAGGCAACGAAGCAAGCGAAAATTACAAAATTCCAAATTAAAAAATATACTATATCAATCATATTGGATGTCAATGGTAAGAAACATTAAAAAAAAACAGGAAAGAGTTAAGAAAATTTGTTTAGTCTAATTTTAAAGAGAAGACCTTTTTAGGCACCTTTTACCCGCGGACACTGACTTTGATTTAATCTACTACTTGTAAGGTTTTTTTTTAATATATTAAATACTAAAAGGTATGCCCCCATGTATGGGGGACACCTTTTTAATATTTACTTTAATCCCCCCTCCTCCTTTAAATTTTACTTTTGTAACAAAAGGAAACTCTTTTCATAATCTTCTTTTAATCAGTTTTTTACTCGATCTTTATCTTTACATTAGGTAGACCTTCTAAATATTGAATTACCTTTTAACTTTTAGAATAATTTCTCAAATTAAAATAAATATTTAAGAATGGTTCCAATACAAGAGAAGCCACAATAATACTTAAAGACAAAACATCACATAAAGACTTCTTGTAGAAAACTATGCAAATTATTTCTAAGGCTTTTCGCGAAAAAAAAATGACCCTGAACTAAACCGGAAGGTAGAATTCGTTGTAACGCAAATAGGAAGTGACTCCGTACATCTGTCGAACTTCCAGGAGGTTACCATTAATTCTTAAACTATCATTACTGTAGTTATCGTAACGGATAGTGTAGTAACACTCTACGGACCTCAACGGAAAACTAGCGATGGTTGATCTTCAGCAACCAGCATTATGCTGAGTTGAGGCTGCTGTGTTGTGACAAATTTAAGTTTACTCACTTTATTTTTTTTATTTGTATATCAATTATTTTCTATTACTGTCTGAATTGCAGCTTTTATTCTATAATTTGAATTATAACATAGTTACAGAAAAATTAAAATACTATTTACAAACTTAAAGAAAAATCAAAACACTTTCTATTACTTGTTATTTTGTGTGTTGCTTTATTAGTCACAATGAATAATTGTTTTCTTTCTTTCTATTTATTCTTTCACAAATGAAAAAGCTCTTTAGGCACGCTGACTTCCCGTTACACTAGAACTAGCCACTTAGCAGCTCAAGACAAAGTGAAGAATAATGTAATTAAAATAATATGTATTAGTAACATTATTATTCAGAATATGCTGATACCATAATGGTATTTCATGACCATGGATACAAGTCCTTCAGTCGAAGTCTTATACAATTAAAATTTTACAAACATAAAAAGGAAATAAAAGTTTTAACATAACTAAATTTTTTCAACAGTATTCAAAATATACTTATAAATAGGTTTGAAAAAACTTCACTTTTTCCATAATGGTCTACGTTTTTGGTAACCCCCAAAACAGAATAGGGTCTTTGTTATCAGAACAGCTGCTAACTTATCAGGCACGTGGCAAGCCAACTGCCAGAGAATGTCAAAACCACCTTTGTTCAAGCTGGCTAAAAATTATTAACAGACCACCATTATCTCTATTTTAGGGCGGTATTACTGCCCGGGTGGTGAGCGGAAATATCATTCAAGACTACCTAAACTTAGAATATTGTAGAGTCTTTTTTTTAGACAACATTATGAATACCTTACATAGTTATGTTCTTTCATTTTATTCACAAGCTTTGTAATTTTTCATTTATGTTATAAATTCCAAATGTAAAATAAGTTCTTAATTTGCTTAAATACCTAATAGTTAATTTTTCGCGCCACTAAAATTTTGGCAGGGAATAGGCCATCTAGTAGCGTAGTTTGGAATTAATACAGAGTATTTGTAAACTGTCGCGTAAGAAGTTCTATTACTAGACACTAGATGGCGTTCTAGTACTTCTACTTGTCAAAAGATGGCGCTAGCTGTCTAAAAAAATTAATTGCACAATATTGTGAAAGTTATCACATCAACGGAAAATCTGCAAAATTAATAATTCAGTTAATTTCCCTAATTTTAATAAAACAAAGATATAATAAAAAAATAATACTGGTTGACAATAATTCGTTTAAAAAGAAATTAAGATCAATGTTACCAACATAAAGAAAATTATGTAAACAAAAATTGGCGGGAATAGTGAAAAATAATAACAATAGTTTACTTGTGGCTGTGATTTAATTAATTGAAATAAAAAACGCACATTTCGAATTATAATTTCGGTTTTATTAAAATTATTGCTAAGCAGTCCATTTTAGGCATCTTGTGTCGAGGTGGGTGCCCAAGCATTTGACGCTGCAGTACCGGGCGCCGCAAGGTATGCATGTGTAGTTAGATGGAAAACCACACACCGCACAAAAGTGACGCTCCGGGAAACTGAAAATAGGAGAAAGTAATGTTATTATTAGGAGAATAATTGCGCAATATTAGCTACAGATGAATACAAATAGCAGTACATTATTGTATAGGATGTCTTTGCAAAATTTTAGTAAAATTGTACAGTAAGTTTTATAAAAGTTTCTAGAACATTAGGTAGAATTTTTACATTATAACTGTCAGATTTTACAACATGTTGTTTGTACAGCTCTTTTTAATAACTATTAATCAAGTAAATATGATACACTGTGCATTTACACAAAACACAATACCTGATTATGGTTTCACCAAGAAAATCAAAATGCATGTGATATAGGTAATGTTTCACTTACACAGAAGGAGGTGCCTGCACTGACATATAATTAGGTGGGTCAGGTCTGAACCCTGCATCTTCCTCTACTAATTGTGCAAAAGTCTTCCTAAACCTCATCTTATAATACTCAGCGCTTTTAGATTTCTTCTTCCTTGTTGGTTTTTCATTAGAATCAGCGAATTTGGGAACTTTCTTCGACATAACCAGATCAGCGTGAGGGTCATCATGGAAATTGTCTTGTTCGAGAGCTTCAACAGCTTTTCTAGCCCTCCGTTTCCTGGCTGCATCGTCAAGAACCTGGAAATTGATTAGTCAAAGATTTAATCGTGTTTTTAGTAACTTTATGTTTGATTCTTAAGTAAAATTAACTTCTAGAATAAGAACTATCTATGATGTGGGGAATAATAACAAATTCAACATTTTTCAGAAGAATTCAAAAACAATAAATACTTATTTGTATAGGTAGAAATAATAAATTTACATTTTGTAGACTATGTAGGTACTATGTAGATCTGTCTATCAGTCAAACATCTAACTGTGCTAGATATCATCAAACTTGGTAACACACAATATGTGCCAGGTAAGCGTTAATTAGGGTATTGAAGGTAAGAAATACTTTTTCAATAGCTTGAAGAAAAAAGAAAAACCATGATACCTTTCTCCTCTCCGCCTCTTTAACCCTTCCACTCTCTCTGCTAGTCATTATAGTCCCTTATCATGCACGGGTATGCTAAGCTGGTCCATCAAATCATCCACTCTAGCTTGCAACGTTTCCACAATATCTGCTGAAATAAACAAGTGGGTCTCGTCCAGGTCTTGAAGAATGAACTTTCTGCCAAGGGCTAGAGTCTCATCAAGGTGCAGTAGGAACTGTTTCATAGCCGGATCACTGGAAATGTTGGAACAGATATGTTAGATATAATGTTTATTGAAGAAGGATACATGTTACCATTACCTTGATTTAACTGACCAAACAATACGGCTTGACTACCATACTTTAAAAAATATAACTAGTTAGCTAAGAATTAATAACACAAGCATAATATTTTTTTTTCCAAATATCAGCATAAATGCTTGAATTATATTTGAACTACAAAAATGCTGCATTAATTTTATTTGTCATTTCAGCCTTGGCTGAATCGTCAAACATGTCAAAGAAACGAGGACTTAGTGCTGAGGAGAAGAGGACGAAGATGCTGGAAATATTCCACAATAGCAGAGATTTTTTTCAGCTAAAGGTATTAGTGCATTCATTCCTTTAACATATTTTAAATGTTTCTATTTTTCATCAGTCAACATCATGAGAGTATTTATAGCTACAAGGAATAGCATTGATATTTTATTCACTTTTGGCAGGAACTAGAAAAGATAGCACCAAAAGAGAAAGGCATAACTATGCAGTCCGTAAAGGAAGTTATTCAGAGCCTTGTAGATGACCACTTAGTAGACACAGAGAAGATTGGCACCTCCATCTATTTCTGGTCATTTCCCAGGTAAATATTAAAAAAAAAACTGTTTTTCTACTTTTTTAAATATGTACCACTGCTAGATATCGAATTAAAGTACTAGAAAGTCTCTCTGACATAATTGAGTAATTTAAAGGTTATTTTGTTTCACAGAAAGTAAAATCATAATCATATAATTTTCTAAGTTTTAAGAACAATATGATAAAATTTTATTATCTTATTTTAGTAAAGCTAAAAATGCCAAGAAAAGAAAATTAAATGATCTACAAAGTGAACTTGATGATTGTATAAAAAAGTTAAAGAAAACTGAAGATACCATTTCTGTTGAATCTGTAAGTTTTTTCATATAGTTTTTTAATAAGGTTATACTCTCAAACGTACAAACTACTAAACAAACCAATAAAATTTTGTTTCGATACACATTTATACACAGTTCTATATATAGTAAAGAAAAAATGTATGATTCCCTCCTGTGTTAGGGTCATATGGGAATATTATTCTTATGCAAACTTGTCCAAACTAGAAAGAAAGAAATATGCAACTCACACACACGGTTGGTTAACCCCATACTGACCCATTTCTAGTTTGTATTATGGTTGTTAACACAACTGATATACTACATATACATACATACATATTTTATATAGATATATATTTAACACCCAGACCGACAGCCAACAAATTTAGTTCAGCACAAAGATGTTGGCTGTGCCGGGAATCAAACCCGGAACCTTCTGATTGGCAGTCCGGCATTCATTATGCCAATGAGGTTGTCTGTCAAGCTATTAAATAGATCTTAGATATCTAGATATTTTTCTGATTATTTTTGGTGTCAGATTGGTAGAGAACCAGATGAACTAAGAGCTGACACATTAGCTACACTAGAGAAGTTGAAACTTCAAGAGGAGTCCCTCAAAAAGGAAATGCAGAAGTACAGAGACTCGGACCCTGATTACATTGCTGATTTGAAGGCTGAGACCCAGGTAATTTGAAGATTTGTTTCTTTATGTAGTGAAGGTACTTGTTGTAGGTTCTGTCACATCAATTTTGTGTATAGTTGAAATTTGATTAACCATTTAGGCATTCGGATAATCGAAAGTTAGAAGACAATCTGTTTTTTTTTCCTATAAGAAACCGGCATAGGCAGAGTGGCAGTTGGCAGTTCCGTGCAACACATTCAATTTTGCAAAAATATGACTTTGGACAATTGCGAATCCATATAACCGAGGGCCGGATTATCAAGTTTCTACTGTAGGTTTATGAATGTGCAACAGATGTACTGCCAAACATAATTTACCTATTTTGCTCTTTCTTACAGTCTTTCTTCTATTCTTATTCTATGATGGGGGTGATCAGACTTGCACTGACAACCCGCGTTTTGTGCATTAGTCTTTATTTTTGATGTTTCGGTAGATAAAATATTATAAGTAAACTCTTCCAGTTTCGGTTTCCCCAAATTCAAGACTTTAATAACATTTTTGGCCACAGGAATTGAAAGCAGCAATCAACAGATGGACGGAAAACATCTACATAATGAAGTCTTACATAAAAAATACATTTCAAATGGAAAGTGAAGTCATAGATCAAAACTTTAACATACCAGCTGATTTGGATTACATTGAATAACCCTTCTTAAATAAGTTGTTTCAAGGAGATAGTTATATTCATATTGTAGAATACTAAAAGTAGCTAGTTTATTTATGTATATTTAAGTTATTTAAGGTTATGTTTTAGACCAGGTAATAGAAAATATAATAATCTTGCAGCACTCTTTATTTCAATGAACAAAATATGTGTTTATATAAACAACTCTTGGTACGGATTAAATACGAAAAAGCTAGACGAAATATGAAACAATAATTAGTACGCACCATTCCACTAAGACTCCTTTCATAACATTCACCATTGTTCATTTTAAAAGAAAACTACAAGTTGAGACGTTTATTACAATAGAATTACTTGACAACCTCTAGGAAAACCGGCAAAATACCAGAAATTCAGAAAATATGCTTTGTTTATTATTTTCCTTGTAATAGCTTCACAATCTTGCTTATTCGATGGAGGGTTGCCAGCCTGATACCAGATTTGTTTTACTCGTTTCTCGTACAGGGTCGCCCAATATTTCGTGTATTTAAAAAAAAAACTTGTGCATCATTTGATGCCCTTTTTACATCCTTAATTTTACGAATACGTTTACGTGAAGTACCCAAAAAATAATAATGCTTATACCATTTTTCTTCTCATCAAGTCAAATTGTATTATTGAAACTCATTGTTTATTTGTGATATCGCATGAACAAATTATTTCGTTACCTTATCTTATTAATTTCTTATGCGAAAATAAAAGATAGATAGAACAATATATGAGTTTTTTACCGTAGAGCTGTACCATACTGCTAGGCAGTTTTGATCAATAGCCTACGTTTCCACATGAGTTAGCGACTCTAAATTGGCTGAAAGCTACCTATCTACTTCTCAGGGACAAAATATTTTCGACCTGAGCAAACTAAATGACTGAAAAATTAGTAATGCTGACTAATAGTTGAGATATCCTTCACTCCTACAAGGATAAAAATATTTACAATGATTAAAATTGTCGTGTACTGAAATTAAAGATGGCCTTATCTAATCGGTACAAAATGTGCACGAGATTTATGTTTGCCTAGTACCTCTCACTCAGAGTTTGTTTCGTTCTCGTAAAGATACGGGAATTATCGTACGTCTGGCAGCACTGATTGACTCGGCAGCTCGAGTTGAATTTGACATTGACAGTAGTAGTATCTTGACGTCCGATGTTACTGTGAATAGTTTTTGAACATTTACTTTGCACGTTTCATTTATTCAACATATTTGTATTTTATATATCCGTGTTTTGAGCAGTACACAATATAATTTGCTTCGAGCATGTTGTAATGATAATAGAACATCTTTTTTTTTTATAGCTGAGACACATTTCATAATTAATTAGTTTTTAGGGAACGTACTAGTAATTAATTACGTAGCCAAATGTTTTCAAATTATCCTATTGGTCTGAGTCCCTCCTCGTGTTTTGTATGCTCAGCTCAGATGGTTGGTTAACATGTATCTAAAATTTTGTCATTGATTAATATTTTTTTCATTGTATTTTATTAATTCTATATTAAGCCAATGAATTTGGTAACCTCGTTGTCTTAATGGTTACCAAGCCGGATTACCAACCAGGTCCCTGGTTCGATTCCTTGCACGGCCAACATCTCTGTGATGTACTGAATTTGTTGGTTTTAGGTCTGGGCGTTAAATATGTATCGATATGTAATATTTATGTATGTATATGACAATGTAGTATATTTGTTTTTTTTTTCTGAACCGTGACTATATCGGTGGTGTTAGCAGCCATAATACAAAATATAGAAATGGTTTAGTATGAGACCAATCAGCCATATTATATGAAAAAGAAAAATAGGGCTCTTCAAAAATAAAATAACACGTAGATAAAACGAATATTAATGTCCACTACTCTTTATTTTATAAAACACTAGAGGTTGCCCGCGGCTCCGCCCGCGTGTAGGTCGCTTTTCGTCCCTGGCAAAAAAAACTTGAAACCATTATTTTTAATTTTACATAAACTATACATATTCAAAATTTCATTGCTAGAAGTTCAAAAAGATAGAAGTTTCATACAAACTGTTTTACCCCCTTTCACCCCCTTAAGGGTAGAATTTCCAAAAATCTATTCTTAGTACATGTTTAAGTACTAAAATATATATACACTCCAAATTTTACACCTCTAAGTTCAAAATCACAAAACTTTTATTTTTAACTTTCAACCCCAATGGCATCCCCCTTAATGCACCCCTAGCAAAAAAAATATATTATTTTAATTTAACCATTTAATAATCTACTACCATAACAACTTTCAAGACTTTAACTTGATAAATAAAGAATTTTCCATACAAACTTTCATCCCCCATTACAAACCCTTAGTTCACCCCTGGCAAAAAAACTTGATACCATTATTTTTAATTTTACATAAACTATACATATTCCAAATTTTATTGCTAGAAGTTCAAAAACAAAGAAGTTTCATACAAACTGTTTTACCCCTTTTAACCCCCTTAGGGGTGGAATTTCCAAAAACCCGTTCTTAGTACGCGTCTACATACTAAAACAAATACACCCTCCAAATTTCATAACCCTAGGACCAGCCGTTTGGGCTGTGCGTTGTCTATAGATGAGTCAGGACAAAGAGTCTTATAGTATAGATTATAAAGACATACGAGTAAATACATCGATACAATGCGACTCAAGTATTAAAAGTATTCCATGACTAGTATTTTTTAATTCTGGTTTTGGTAAGAAATAATATGTAGGTATTTATTAAATAAAATTAAAATAGTACTCATACATTCGTGACTAGATAGCTTCAAAAAACGTAAATAGTTATTTAACACACCTACTTTGTGGAAAATATTTAATTATATAATTTTCTGGATATATTATACATTTCTTCTTAACATCAAGTAGGTATATATTATGTACACTGTACACATCAGCTTTATGTATATATTTTTACACGAGTTACAATACAAACTAGTAGGTACAACTACATAATAGGTATAGCCTAATAATAATCTAAACCTAAGTTTTTTTTATTACATAGGGAATTCTACTTTCACTTTCTTATATAGGTAGAAACTTAGTCTAAAAATATATTTTATATATGAGAAGTATGTTTGGACTGGTTATAACTAAATAGAAAAGAACAGTAAAGTAAAATCGTTATACAGTTTTCTTCAAGTCTCTTATAAGTTAACGACACTGGACACTGTCAGTGGCTAACATGTTAAATATGATTTTAAAGTTTCAAATAATGGTTTTTTCTTGAACAATTTGTCAGTCACAACTCATGTGAGCCACGCCATTGTTTATTCATTGTTTCAAATAGGCGAAAAACTTTTGAAAATTCGCTTCCTCTTGCTCACACTCATTTGTTTGAACAAACGAGAGGACAAGAGGTTTCAAATGTTTTCTATGACCTCGACACATAGCAGTGTTTCTTAGGACATGTAGTGCTCAATGAGAGGTAAGTAATTTAGTCTTTCACTTTCCTTAACATTTTGTATTTCATTTACAAACCCTTTGAAGCACTCGCTTCGCTCAGTTCAGACAAGACAAAAGCTTTCAGTGTTACTAACATGATAGGTATAATTTTGGTAAGTATATTTACATAATATTGGTCTTAACATAGTTTATCTGTAAAATCATAATCTATGCTGGCAAGAAAAAGCTTTCAATGTTGCCAACGTTATTCGGGCAATTGTTTGTACAATAGTTTTGCTGTAGATGAGTTTAACATATTAACAGGCAAGAATAATTAAGTGGATATAATCTTTGTTCATATTTACACGTTCATTGGTCGTAATATACATAATTTATCTGTAAAATCATAATCTAGGCTGGCAAGAAAAAGCTTTCAGTGCTGCCAACGTTATTCGACAAAGCATGATTGCCCTCACTCTCGCAGCATTTCGGGAAAGGAGGCAAGTTGTCGGGTTTGTAAAGTATAGTCTTGCTGTAGTTGAGTTTAGCATATTAATAGGTAAGTATAATATAGTGAGAAAATTCTTGATTCATATTTACATGTTCATTGGTCGTAATATACGTAATTTATCTGTAAAATCATAATCTAGGCTGGCAAGAAAAAGCTTTCAGTGCTGCCAACGTTAGTCGACAAGGCATGATTGCCCTCACTCTCGCAGCATTTCGGGAAAGGAGGCAAGTTGTCGGGTTTGTAAAGTATAGTCTTGCTGTAGTTGAGTTTGGTCCGCTCCTGATTGTTGTTGGCGGCGCGAGCGCCGGCACTCCTTCCTCAGAGCTTCGACGAGCCGTTCGTGAGGAGGCGGATGCTGCTTTCGCGACCGACACTAGTCCTGGAAACAGAAAGATCTGTAATTAGATTTAAGAAACGTGAGTACTCCAAAACACGATTAGGTACGTGAAGTTCACTGGATAGTTTTTTAAATGCTTCAGGAAGATGTAAAGCAATTGACTTGCGAGCTCAGACTCACCATAAATATTTGAGTGGAGCGCCTGAAACGCGGTATTAAGTATTTCACGAAATAAATTTATATAAAATCAACAAGTTCTAAAGGTTTATAGATATAATGGTGAGTCTGAACTCGGTACCACATCATCTTAAGAGCATTGAATAAATTGCAATAAATTCAAAAGTATTTAAGTTGCTCACGTTCTCGGCACCATGCTGATGTTAGTCTTCCTGCTGGAGGTGAGTCTCCTAGAGGTGGAGAGCGACATGGATCCTCGCGGTCCGTGGCCCGACGCGCCACGGCACAGGAGATACCTGACCCATGTTACAATTTATAAATATAATTTCTTTTAATACTACTTTAATAACAACAATTGAATGTATTTCAGATAATTAGTTGGTCGATTAAAGTCGATACACACGCCGCATCTCACCTTT
The DNA here is from genome assembly GCA_035578125.1 of Mellilla xanthometata. Lineage (NCBI taxonomy): Eukaryota > Metazoa > Arthropoda > Insecta > Lepidoptera > Geometridae > Mellilla > Mellilla xanthometata. The sequence goes on along the minus strand of JAPUBQ010000014.1, from coordinate 11,030,239 downwards.
ACCTATCTATTATAGCTCTGATTGCCGTGATAAACGTGGTCTAGGCCCATTTATTCCTCATCATTTAATTTGTGATTAAGTGTAAGAACCGTATATGTGATAAAAATATGATGATGGGGAAAATTATTTCTCTCATAAAGTGAAAGTGAAATAATGAAAATAAGAGTGTGTGGACTCGTGTATAAGTATTATTTATTTTGTCTCGGTCGGGTTCAATCCTTCACACCGCTCCGAATTCTACTTTCTCGCGGTGCTCGGGATTCTACAGGGCACCCACGCCTTATAAAAATACTAGATCGGCCCAGCGATTTTACCGGCGTTAAACAGGGATAAAAATAGCCAATATGTTAATCCAAGATAAAAGCTATCACCCTATCAAAATTATTCATTGCAATCAGTTTAATTAAACACAAACTGTAATAATTATAATTAATCGTAGAATGTAGGACAATTTTGCTCCCTTGCTATACAATATATGATTAAATACCTTCTAGAAATGTTATTGTAAGTAACTACATATTTCTTAAAACATACAAAGTACTAACCTATTAAAATGTTTCCTAAAGATCCCGCTAGTGCAGTAGAGCGCGATAGGGTTGACGCAGGAGTTGAGGAATGACAGACAGAACCCTATGATGCGGAGCGCGTGCCACCATCCGTTGTAGTCGTCTAGGGCAGTGGGACTGCGGACAAAAAAATCTTAGTGGTCCTAAAGATAGTAAACTTACGCTAAACCTTTCAAGAGAAGCTTCGAAACTTCTAGTAGATCAGTTTTTGCATGGGAAAGTAGAAATTCGCAGAAAAAAAACAGTACAAATAATATGAAATTAACAAAGTCATAAGCCTTCAGTGAAGGAATACATTGTGAGGGAACCATAGCATGTGAGTATTTTCAACTGTTTGACTGTCTAGCAACTACCCTCAATGTGTGTTCTGGAAACCTTCTTGAGAGCCAGATATTCCAGGCATGCTCTACATTTTACCAGAGTGTCGCTGACTCGTGTCGTTACACGCCATGCCGGTCAAATGGCTAGCTGTACTGTAGAAAATGAGGTATTGATAGTAGGATAGAGATAAAGCAAGGTAGATGGCAAAGAGATTGCCCTAGGCATATATGGAGTATAAGGTAAAAAAGAGTGACAATCGATAATAGCTGATTGAAAAAATTCACTGAACCGACTCCACCAACCGGCTCACTAATGTTAGGTACAGATATAAAAAACGAAAGTAAAGTAAAGTAAACTATAGAACTAGAAGACTAAATAAAAAAATAGATACATACCAGAAATAAAACCACATCATGAAGACGTGTAGAGGCAAAAAGCAAGCAGCGAACACTAGGACGAAAGCTAGAACTGTCATGGCCACTTTTCTCCTAGCTCGCATCTGAAACAGGACAAATTACAGGTAAGATTTTATATTCTTATTATTAACAGCTTAACTACATTGCCGATGTTACACTTAAAAGTTTGATGGGACTACTTGCCAAGTATTGGAAAACCTGCACTGAAATTTCATCCAAGGGGTCTCGGGAGTTTTAAAAGCTTTTTAAGCAACTCACTTACACATATTTTCCTGTTCTTCACCTCAAAGACGGGGAACTTATAATAGGGACAGATGCCGGTGTTTTGCATCGGTCGCTTTTTTATAATTTTTAGGCATCTTTCTTTGTGTGTGTGTGTGTGTGTGTGTGTGTGTGTGTGTGTGTGTGTTTGTGTGTGCGCGTGTGTGTGTGTGTGTGTGTGTGTGTGTGTGTAACAACAGGGTAATAATTTTGAAATATCTCTCTTGTGTTTGTGTCTGTCTTTGCCATAGTAGCGCCCGAACGGATGAACCCATCTTGATTTAAATTTTTAGGTGAAAGGTTCATTGGTCGGGAGTGTTCTTAGTTATGCTTGATGAAAATAGATTCAATCATCATCATCCCTTTTTATCCCACTGCTGGGTATAGGCCTCTGCATGTGCCACCTGCGTCGATTTTGTGCAGTCCTCGTCCAGGTAGGAGCTGCGACTTCAGTGATATCGTCAACCCATCTCGCTGCCGGATGACCGACTCCTCGCTTGCCAGTTCTCGAACACCGCTCTGCATAGATTCAAGATGGCCGCTAATTACCTAACATCATAGACAAAGTATATTAAAACTTTGTCTATGCTAACATTAAATAATTTATAACTTAAATATCTAACAATGAAAACAGTATTCATCAATAACGTTTAGGACGGACACAGTCTATAACAAATATACTTTTTGCTTTATTTTGGCTATAATTATGAACTTTTAGGCGTGTACCACCGTAGACACCAGGCAAGCTGTGGTCAAACGCAAACCCAACTCGTAAAAAGATGATATACGGGTTGGTTGGATAAAGAAACTCGATTTTAGAGCATTTGAAAGTTTGGTCTTGTCAAAGCAAGAGTAAGTGAACTTTCAAGTAATCTTTTTTGTACCGAGTTATAAGAAAGAGAAGGAGTGTCACCTGTCTCTGCGTGCCCTGCATCTCTCCCGGCATGTTCTTGGTGCTGAGCACGAGGTGTCGCGCCATCAGAGCGTAGAAGATAGCTATGACGGTCAGTGGGATGGAGTAGTACACTAGGAACCGCATTATCACCATCTTGGCCTCCCATGCTTCGGGATACGGGTAGCACACTTGGAACTAGAACGGAAAAAGTTCAATTCAATTCAATTTCAAAATATCTTTATTGACATAACATTTACATTTATAACAGTATATTTGAAAATAAATTAAAACTTTTATTGTTGCATAAATGCTATTACTCTATTGACGAATTTCTAAACGATAAGGATTTATTTTTTGCATGCAAATAAACCGGCTCACTCCATAACGAAGCAATGTCATTGCTTCGTTATGGCATAATTATGATGTTATACATTTAAAAAGGTAGGTATCTCAAAACGGACCCTCTTCGGGTATTGCAACACAAGAGGAGTGAGCCGGTTGTATTTGACTTTGACTTACATAAGATACAAGCTAGTGTAACTTAATCCTTGCCAGGAGACTGATGTTTTGACTTCAGTTCCGGTCTCCTGGCTCTAAGGCGCAAGGAGGGAACACCTTGGAGGTTTTAGTCGGTAGGGGTCGCCACTCTGGCACCGAGTCAGACATACCCCGCCGCCTCCCCCGAGGATTGGCGGGCATGCGTAAATGCATTTTCTCCAAGTCAAAAAAAAAGGGGTAAACCTAATCCTAAGAGCACGCAAACAACAAAATAGAAAAAACATTTACATAAATACCCTCTATATAGCAATTTTTAACAATAAAATATTAGCCCGAACTTTTTACGTACTCATGAGTTATACAACAAAAATTCTGTACTAGAATAGAATTTCTAGCACAGGCTAGAAATATCAAGTGAGGTCGCCGGAACATCGCCCGGAACCAACCATTAGGTGAAGCTCAGCTCCCGATTTTCACTTAGACACGTGCACACTCGAAACGAGAACGTTCCAATATTACTTTACTTGTATTGGTGTCACAAATACTAAAACTATTTCTCTTGATTTACTTGGTTCGTTGATATGACAAAATGACGACAGAATGAATGAAATTACAATGGCTACTACAATTACAAATGAATTTTTTACAAGTTACAGCTAAGTTTTGTTTAACAGGCATGCAGTAAGGCGCGTAATACGAGTAAATAGCTAATAGGAGGCGTGCGTAGATTTTAGGGTTTTCGTAGCCAAAAGGTAAAAACGGGATCCTATTACTAAGCCTCCGTTTTCTGTCTGTCACCTGTATCTTATAAACCGCGATAGCTAGAAAACGTATTATTTCACAAATTATGTCAACTGCTACATAATATATGGGTGTTAAATGAATGGGCTTGATTAATATTATAAAAAAAAAACAAATCTTAAATCCCCGTCATCTGAAAATGTAACGACAGCGGTTTTCAAATTTTTTATTTATACTTGCATGTCATTGCTTGCATGTGACCGTTTTTTGCATTACTATTCTATCAAACAATCACAAAATGTTGCACGTAGGCAATATCTAAGCAAATGTATCTTAGAGGTTTTGAGACTAAGCTTAGAGGTCAAAAAAGACGTCTAAGTAGCCGCTCAATAAAAAACTCCAACACAAATTGGGTGGGTCTCCCCAATGGAAACGCGATTAGAAAGAAAGCTGATACCAAACAACTTTAGGCAAAAGAAAAGTTTGCGAACAAACTTGTGTTTCAACAAAAACCTATATCGGGGCCTTATTGCAATCAACAAGGGATAGGCCGATACCTACCGATCTTATACATCTTATCTTGTTAAAGAAACTTGTTAACTTATCGATGTTTAGTTTGTTTCAGTAATTACACGAAATTCCGAAACTAAGGAGTGAAAGTTTTAATCTAATTTTACCTGCTTTGTTCCCTTTTAGTTTAGTTTTTCGATATACATAATGTATGACAGTAGCTCAATTAAAAATTACTCTTCTGAATCAAAGCTTTGTGCATTGTTGCATTGTGTGACATGCAACTTTATAATGTTAGTCAATTCAAAAGCCAATTATTATTATTATAAGAATCAATTATTTACTGAATATTATAATAAATAATTGCAACTTTATATAGTACTAGCTGACCCGACAAATGTTGTTTTGCTTTAAGTACAGTTAAAAACACAAAAATTTATCAGTTATCGAGCGAGATGAAAAATTATTATATTACTAAAATGGCCATAAAAATAAGGGTTGATTATAAAAAAGTAAAACTTTAGTTGTATGTATTTTAAATGCCACGATATAAAATAAAATAATAAAGAATAATTTAATTTAATACGCCAGCTACAAAGTTTACAAATTTATTAGAAAGGCTAAACCTGATCTACTGTAAGCCAGCGTGTTTTGACAAAACCACATCCAAGCGGGTGCGGTAGCCAACTATTTTAATCTACTAAGGATTTATGAACTACATTTGCCCGGAATCACGTCCCATGTGCCGAAATTGTAACTTTGGGCCACTTCCCTGTTTAATCGTTATTGCAAACACTCTCGTGACACCAATATAACTGAATGGGTATTCCTAAGGGAATGTGTTCTAATATTTTAAATGTGAAAGTTTGTTGTCAGACATTTCCGATGTAGTTTCTGTGTAGGTATAAGTTTTAACGTAATTTGCTATAGTATTGACCGATGTTTTATAGGTCAACAAAATCTACGTAGTAATTGTGTTCTGTGAACGGTAAATGTCGCGAGCACAATAAAATTTATATTATTTTCAGCTAAAATGTATAGCTCATACAGTGGCCGGCAAACATCTTGAGCAAAGACCTTGAGTGCGCAGTAGACGATTTTAAGGTATCATTGGTGGTAGGAGAGGTGCGCGGGGGCATTCTGTCGGCCCGAGGCCCCGCGATTGGCCGATCAGTTTGCCGCTGTCCCCCGCGCCGCGTGTTCGTCCCGCTCGCATCTGTACTAGCATCGACTACACTTGCGTGCAGTTTTAATAGTCTATTTCGAGTTTAGAAGTTTTGTTGTTAAAGTTTTATATTCATTTATATTATTGTTACTTTGTTTTTTATTATATTGTGTTTATACCTACTTAAAACATTTCTGACTATGCCGCCAAAACATAACACAGTTCTGAAGAGACAAGCTAGTAAAATGATGTATGATGTGTATTGCTTCCTTAAACAGGAATATACATAACAAACGGAAACTATAAAAAAGACTGCGGAAGCAACTAAAATGTCTGTTTGTACCGTAAAAAAAATCATAAAAGAAAGCAAAGACTCGGAGTTGCTTACCGTATTTAGGACACCAGGCAAAAAAAGATCTGAGAATTGTAATTTTTTTCAATGTAGAATGTGTAATATTAATTTTATTGTGTAAAATGAATATTTTTGTATATACATTTTGTTTTTATGAAGAATGTTTCACAATATTTTTTTATATATATTTTTTATATTTCAACAATGACCAATAAAATATGTCCGGAAGTGTACATGCGCGAACTTACCCCCTCCACGTCGACTTTTGCTCAAGTTGTTTGCCGGCTATTATACGCAGTCTTAATAGTAAAACACCTAAGTTGCACCTGCAGCTTCATGCACAAGACTGTCCTTTAAAAAGTCTAAGTGTCATTTTTATCTGGGCGCTACGGTGCGTCGGTGCCAAGATAAATGTGTAAGTCCTAGTTGCTGGTCTTAGAAACAAGCAGTCTCTAAGCCAAGTTAGAGGCCTTCAGGCGGCTTGTAAACTCTCGACACTATTTGCTTTGATCAATAAGCTAACACGAGGATAAAGAAGAACATTAGAACGAGAAGCTTAAACACGCCTCTTATTAATGGAACTAAATGAATGAAAAGAAAACAGAGTCTCATAATAGTTAAACAGAAAATACAAATTGTAAGGTAAAAATCGAGAGAGGTACTCCGACTGTTTATTTTTAATCATTAAGTCAGGTTTACTTGTCGTCAACTCCTGTCGTGAACCTTGCGAGTTTGAATAAGATGTGAAAGGTCCATTTAAAAATAAAGATAGTTGACGAAGAAATCTTACCAGTATCTATGTAATAATACTATTTTATTTTTAGTTCAAGGCGACTCGATTTCATAAATAAACTGTTTTTGCAATACTATGAATACTATGACCACAATTTTATGCAGGATTCTCTCTCAAATTTCAAATTGGTGTTACTTTTGTTGTGTGACACTTGCTATTCTGTCTACATAGCTCGTTAACATTTTAATCCTTTCAAAAATAAGTGCATAAATTAAGTATAAATGGATTTTTATGCTTTAATTTCTTTATTTTTATTTCTCGTTCAACCCACCACGGTTCAACGGGAAATAAAAATTACCCGATCACACACTAGTGAATAAACAAACGGTTTATGGACCGAAAATTGAAATTTGTGCGCATCGCCACAGGTCGTTGCTTTTCATTGTTGCATATTTTACCTTCTACTCGGAGAAGCTGGAGGGACGTGGTCTGGTTGGCCGCTGTAGATATTGTTAAAGCGATGCCATGGAAAGGGACCTGGGCGAGCTTCAAATGGCCTGAAGAGGAATGGCGCAACGCCGTAACGAGTGGCGCCATCTGTTGTTGGAAGCCTAGACTTACTTTGAGGTTATCGTGCCGGAGAAGTAAGTAAGTCTTCTTACCTTAGTAGTCGGGTTAACAACGAACTCTCGAAGGTAGGAGTTGATGTAGGCGGGGGCTGCGAGGGAGGCTGCCAGCACCCAGATGCCCAGCGCGGTGGCCACCGTCAGCCGAGTGGCGCGCTTACTGCCGCCTGGAACATGTGCGAGGAAAAGTTAACTACGAGAGTTAACTAAGAGCAAAATAGCATATTTTGATATGTAAATCCTATAAAATTCTGCGTAAATGTATGGCTACGATTTTTTCAGTTTTATCATAGTTATTTAATTCAATAACTAACACTAAAATAAGATAAATTTATAACATAAATTTTGTATAAATATTGTTTCATTTTCTTTTGCATAAATAAACATTATTATTATTATTATTATTTAATTCGGTGTTAAGAATCGTAAGAGATCTTTGATAGTTTAATTTTATGGCCACTTTTGCTTACACTCCCGGTTTTCTTTTTCGGATTATAAATGTTAAGTAATCTTCTGTAAGTACAAGTAAAATAATTAACGTTTCCAATAAGCGTCGATTTCGGAAAACTTTTTCTACATATTCTCGAAGGTACATATTAGTGGGTTACTTTAATGCTGCAAAACAGAATCAAAAGATCAATAAAATTTAACGATTTTCTCAAACAAAGACAAAAAAGAAAATAAACAAAGAGCAAAGGCTGAAACAGCCCTAATCAACAAACAACATCAAAAATGTTCGAATATTGGCAGTAAACGGCTATAAAATAGCAGTGAAACTGAGCTCTGCGTTTATTCTATCATTGTTTAATGCTCTATAAAGAAAGCTAAATAAACGGCATTACCTGCTTTGGAGGTGATACAAGATCAAAGGAGGAGGCATAACAGTACATTACTACGTCGTACATATTACTTGACTAAATAGAAGAAAGGAAGGACATTTATGATTCACTCAAAATTAACTAGAATCGTATTTCTTGAAATTGTTAAGGTACATCGTAAGTAACCTTTTTTTTCGAATACGCAAATAGGATGTAATACAATAATTTAGAAGTATACAGTTGTATTTTATAACTATGTTTAGGAATAATTATAAAATACTAGCCTTATCAACTTTCCAGCATTTAGAAGAATTTTGAGTACTTAGGCTCAGCGGTAGTTTAAATCCTTTATTTAATTAATAAGTCTTTGAAAGTTTATGGCCTTTTAAAGTTAATTGTATTTTGATCACCTGAGTATTATCTACGTTTGTATTTTTCACCTTCATTTGTATTACTTCCCTTTGCTCTGCCTAGTATCAGCTCCGCAAGTACCTTCCCTGTGCCGGCAACGGAATAAATAAGCGGAATCGTAAATATCGTAAATCTGAAGGATTTACTAACTGGCGTCTTTAGTACTGACCGGTTGTAGGCAAAGGCGTATAATTAGGGCGGGATAATTAATTTTAGGTACCTATTAAATATAGGTGTACAATGATTTATTTGTTTTGAGACTTTAAGTGGTATTAAAGTATATAATTACATATATTATTTGGGAGCAAGGTCTTCGCCAAGAGTACTCAACCGATGTGCAAGAGTGTCAAACTTTTCTCTTAGTGTTTCGGTGTTTATTTGAACACTCATCATTTGGGTTTTATCTACTTTTTATATGTTTGTCTATGTAGGTCAAAAGAATTTACAAAACAATTTGAATTTACAGCCACATCCCTTAATACGCACTACATATTATTATGTGAAAATAATTATACTCATTTTTTAATTAATTACAATTTTGACTACTACTTCGCGGATTTTGATAAGTCTCAGAGATAAAGTCATGACGGAACTAAATTATTTATTTCAACTAAAGTTGCACAAAATATATAGAAACCCTGATAAGTCTTTTGTGTTGTGAGTTTCCAAGCCACCTCAAAGACATGGCTAAACTACCGTGCTAAGACACAGCAACGACCGATATTTGCGCACAGATAATCCAGTTTAAAGTAGTATATCCTCTCTGCATGTAAGTATTTATCTGTACATTACACACGAGTGCCAGCACACAAGCCCTAGCACAACAAATCTAGATGGATTTAACAGGATTTGTATGCATCCAACGCTTTCGGGAGTTTTACATTCGTAACTGCGGAAACACTACAACAAGGATTAAAGTATTTTCGATAGCTGCTACTAAAATATATTTGAAAATAGGTCAGTACTAAGCTGTTGAAATATTTGTTGTAGTTTAGTGCAAATACATACTAGTGTTTAACCGATGAAATAAGGAGGTTCTCAAGCCGATGCTTATAATATGTGTTTGTATGCACTGGGCGCGCATAATATAATATTGCTTTTTAATGGTTATTCGGAACAATCTCCAAAGTGGGAACTTACATCACCCACCCAAAAGACCAACCGTACCACCGGGTGTATGGCCAGTGGTATGGTGGGTGTAAAGCGTTATACACATTACAGATTGGCATTTTACCTACAAGACACGTAACTTCATGGGTTAGCGACACTCTGGCCTAAGGTGGAGTATGCCTAGTCTAAAAATAATTAGCTCTTAAGAATGCTGGCGGAACATAGAATTTTCAACATGAAGGTGGTTGCTAGCACTGAAAAATGCTCTACCATTATGCAAAAAGTAATATAAAACAATCTGATTAAATCCCATTGCTGCCACAACAACACTGCTAACGGCTCCAATTTCATTCGAAACCAAGCTGTGAGTGACGTGGCATCCAATTAAAAACCACCCGGATATTGACGGGGAGCAGGGAACGCACGACAATCGTCGAAGTGTACCAACTGAAGTCTTTTATGTGTCAATCACAGAAATCACTCCGACGCCTCACATACGATTAAATGAGAGAGTTCGTGTGAGCGGCCAAATGGCCGCTTAAATTTTCACGAACTCTCGCGACGCGTCGCTCTGAGAATGAAATAGACTAAGCTTTTGACAGAAAATAGCTACGGAAAATAAAATTTCAAAATACTTTCTTTTCTTAAGTGCCTTGAGATACGAGCAGAGACAAAGGAGTGGACGCAAACGGGCTGATGATGATGATAAATAATAAAAATAAATAAATATTAGGACACATTTCACACACGGCTGGTTAATCCCACACTGAACCATTTCTAGCTCATATTACGGTTGCTAGCACAACTGATATACTGCATATACCTACATACATACATATTTTATATAGATACATATTTAACACCCAGACAGACACCAGTTAACAAATATAGTTCAGCACAAAGATGTTGGCCGTGCCGGGAATCGATGATGATACATTGTTTTTTCTAAAAGTACTATTCTCTATCACCACCCGCGATTGCTTTGGGGCATAGTAAGATGTCATCATAGTTTTTTTAGTAGAATATAAAGGTTAATGTGTAGAAATAGAAAAAAAACAGGAGTATTTCTTGTTTTCCTGTCCAAAGACAGAGAAAATATAGCTCAGTTGTATGATTAGCTTTATGTCACAGTCTTATGATTCGTAAAACAAAACTGCTATTTTGCTAATTTCACGTTTATTAGATACGTGAGTGCAATAAACTCCGAAATCACAATGGAGTACTAGTCTCTCAGCACTCTTCTTTAACGACCACAATAATCTGAAGAGTAATTATTCCGCAGACAGTAAAATCTTTTACCGTAGCGCCTTAGATCAGAGAGCCAAGTCTGATGAATACTTATCGGCTGTTATGACATACATGAATGATACAAAGACGAAGGATTACTTGCGAGAGAGGCCATTAAAGGCACCTAGATTGACAAGAAGTGCCCATTCACTGGCAATATGTCCATCCGTGGTCGCATTCTCAGCCTGTTTGAAGAGTGATGAGAGAAGATGAAAGTGCAGCGCATCATTGTCATCCGCCGTGACTACCTTCATTATCTTCCCAAGTACAACAGATTTGAGTACAGGCACAGGAATATGTCTGTCCACCTTGCTTTAGGGATATCTCCAATGGTCACGATGTCTCCCAATTCATTAGGAGAAATCGTGACCATTAGAGAATGCCGGCCGCTTTCCAAGACAGTCAGAATCAACGTAGGTACTGAAGGTTTTGAAAAAATCTTTCAAGAAGTTAAATAAACTTATTCTGATAACTGTACAAAACTCAACTATATATAATGAAAGAAAATTCTTTATTGGACACAATATATAAAATAAGGACAGGTTTCAGCCGTGCCACATATACGAGTGTTTGATCGTAGCACCAACGCACGCGGCAGTACAAATTTCAGGAAATAAATTAATATAAAATTAACAATAAACAACATTGGAATGATGATCAAACAACGCTTGATACATTTATTACCAACAAAGAAGTAAGACATTTTAAGATTTTTCAATACTTTTTTTATTAATTTCAAAGGCGCAATATTTTTAAATATCAAAATCATTTTCCAAGAAAACAAAACCAGCGAGCGAATGTAACATCGTAGTGTTTTGAAACTGTAAGAAACACTGAATAACAGCTAATTAAACTGAAAAAACTAAAGCCCTTTTATTAACACAGGCTTTTATAGGATTTTTCAATATTTATCCATTTTCCAGTTACATGAAATATAGTAAAAAACTGAGACAGTATAATTTATTTTGGGTCAGTAATTCTGTATTCCCAGCACGTGACGTTATTCGAAACTATCTAACATAACTATCTTAGACGGAACTCGATAGATTAGTTAAGTTTAATAACTTAAGTCCGGTTTCTGTATGAAACTTATATCTGAAGATTGAGAACATATTATATAGTTATAAGATAACTGTGAGACGCCGCGCCGTATACAAATATGTTAGCAATTACATATTATTGCAAAGAAAATTGCCGTATTTTGGAATTGAATAAGATTGCTGCTCTGTACTTCATTACTTCAAAGAGCTCGGATGACTTGGTAGACTGGTAGGGGTATACACAATACACAACACACCTCCTGCAGGTTGTCAGTGCAGGTCTGGCCGCCTCCATCAAAGAATAAAAAATCTAGCTGGATTTACTTAGCATAAGCAGCCCTCTATACGTTCCAACTGCTGGGAGTCGGGCCTTCTTTACTAGGAGAGAGATATAGGCCATAATCCAGCACGCTGGCCAAGTGTGAGTTGACAGATGAAACACATCTTCGGATATTGTGGTCCTAAAACGTGTCGGTTTCCTCACGACGTTTTTCTTCACCGTAAAGCGAGTGCAAATCCACACATAACTTCCAATACAAGTCGGTGGTGTAGGACCGGAATCGAACCAGGGGCCGTCTGATTGAAAAGCAGACGTTTTACTCATCGAGCTACACTCGCTTCACCGAGCCACACTCGCACATATTTACTTTACTAATATTAGTATTTACTTGTGTCTTTCATTACATTGTTATTTTAAGTTGCGTAAATTTTTATTACCAGGTTGGTTCATTGTCACTTTCAAATACAAAAAGTTTTATTTTAGAAATCTACAAAAAGAATCAGCCGTTGTCAGTCATGAATTTGTCGTTCAATAATTTTTTGCATGGAAATCAGTTATTTGGCCACGGGCCACCTAATTTTTTCATGGAACGTTTCGTTATATAAAAACTATAAAGGAAAATCTAGACTACATTTTAGTTAACAGGCCAGGTTGTTTATAAAAACTAAACAGCGACTATCGAGGTAAGTAAGTCTCTGGATATAGACCCCTCTCGCATTTCACAGAGATTGGTTTCCAGTCTATTCCTGAATGAAGTTAAATCTCGACTCAATCCTCTCTGTTTGGCTTCCTAATAGAGTTTCCACCCTATTACCGAGGCTCTAGTTTCACTCCACAAGTGTTTGGAGTTTTTTTCCTGAGCTGTCCTATAAATAAACCCATATAGTACTGATACGCGAGAAATCGTAGTCCCAAAGGGTTACCACATGGGAATTACGGGATTTCGTATTTAGGAAAATTTTGTATTTAGATCTTTTTTATTGAACGTTTTAATTGACGCACGAAAATGAATTATTTACTTACACAAATGGTACAAGTTGATGGAACGTAATGTAAATACACAAAATATAACATGGGATAAATATTTGTATATTATGTACAACTGTAGCTCAGCTAGCTAATATAGCGATCATCGAAGCTAAGCAACGGTCGATGCGGACGGTGTTTAGATAGGTTATAAATTTTAGTTGATTTAGTTAACCTGCAAGCTTTTATCTTAATGCATTTAGAGAATTTTGGGTAAAAGCCTGGCGAGCAAACTTACAATTATATATTTTTTCTGATGTTAAAGGAGATTAACTAAAGGAGATTAAGAAGTTAACATAAGAGTAAAATAAATGTTTAAAAATACAATATTTTTCATAAACTCGAATTGTAACCCTTATTTTTTAAAATTACTAACCGAATCACTAGTTTAATTTAACTGGCATAAAGTATGAAGATACCCCATTAAAATTATTTTTGAGAAACCAGAGAGCACTTCAACTAAAATTACAGGTTGTCATTAAAACTTTGGTAAAAGGCGGTTGCTCAACTATTAGAAAAGTTGGTTAGACTCACAAGAACTTTCGAAAACATCGTAAATTCTTGAAGAAATCTTTCGCAAATCTATTTCGATGATAGTTTTTCGACATCAGTTTGTAAATGTGTATTTATACTAGATTTGAAATACGAGTATTAAGTTATTTTAGTTAAAATATACAATAAAAATCTAGTTTCAAATAATTCATCTTTCAAATTAATTCGTTAATACGTATTTGATCTGCTATTGTACACATGGTTTCAATAAATAATGTTATAATCATTGTTTAAATATTTCACAAAGCTGTTAATTGATAAAATGTCCCTTAACATGTCATATGAAATAAATAGACAAAAATAGATGATTAATTTACTCAGTTCAATTTCAAAATATGTATACAACGTGTACATGAAATGAACAAAATCTTTCCCATTACCAAGGCATTTCCTTGCCAAATCTATTGAAATACGCGCGCGATTCTTGTATTAAGCTTTCCCGATCGTACCCTGGCACTGGTTATCGTGTGGGCATCACGCCAACTTGGCGCACTTATCAGGCGTACTCACTAAACAGACCGACAAAATCTCTGTACAACGTGTTATAAAAAAAAATAAGCTTTTTTAATTGCTTTCTGAATTCGGCATTAGTAAAATAAAGGTTTCTCTAGTCGTAGCACTGTACGAAAAGAGAAGTCGTAGAAACAGAAGAAGAGTAATATTAATAATAAATAAGAATTTTGTATAGGTCGGTTTCAGTAAGTCGTTTATCAGTTAATGACTGCATATAATGTATGTACATTCTCACATTTTTTGCCACCCTAGGAGAAAAAGACTCATCTGACTCTAACAAAAAAAAATACTAGTAGATGTCTTTTTTATCATTCCAATGATGTGTTTAAAACGATTTCGAAAACTAATTCAGTTGCGTTTTTTTCTTATGACAGCAGTGTACCTAGATACAAGTCAGTAAAAGTAAACATAATTTAGATAACTACGAGAAGTTTTACTAGTTGTAATAATTTAGAAATACACATAAGTGGTGTTCAGCTTAAATGATTGGTCTAAGCACTACGGCCACGTCTTTTGTTTTAACAGCTTCGATGTCACGTTGTATAACAGCGTGATTGAAAGCCAACGAAAACAAAGATGTCGAATGCAACATTCGCAATTTTATTGTCTATCAAAAAGAGCTTAGTAACACCCGCTAGTTCGAAATGTTGGCGGATTTAAGGTCTATTTTCAATTTAACGGCTACCCAATAACTGTTTTCCGTTGATTTTATGCTGTTGAACAATTGAAATTGCCGGTTTTATGGGGAAAGCGTTATAGTTTTATTTTATGTGTTGGAAACTAGCTTCGGTAGGAAAAACAGTACCTAGAATAAGTTATATTATGAGCGTATTTTGAAACCTGACCTAGGTATTTTTAGGTAGATCTTTCTTTATGATCACGTTTTTTACGAATTTGTTTGCAGACGAATTGGTAAAACATAATTTTACTGTTGTAGATACGTAAGTTTGACACAGAACTAGTAATTACGCATTGACGAAAAAAAAAAAGTCAAATATCTTTGTTCATTAATCGGTCTTATTCTATCTATCCGCTACCTTCATTTATCTGAATTCAATTGTAAACATTGGTTAGACATTATTTGTCGAATGGTGGATAATTCGGAAAATTTTCTTCCAATTTTCTTCATAAAGCAAATACAGAGAGGAAAAATTGATCTAAAGAACTCTGCCGTAAAATTGGCGGGATTCTACTCATACAGAGGTATATGTACACATACATACGAGTACACAGGTATGTAATTGCATTTGTAGATAAAGACTGAGTTTGATAAAGGTAGGAATCTATCTTTACCATAATCTAACCTTAATCACATTTATGAATTCGATTCAATAAAGAAAATTTTTAAAAGTTCAAATTTTCTTTCACGTACTCTTTCGGTTATGCAAGAGAGAGGACATCCTGTTTTAAATGTTTTCTTTAACGAAAAATATCAAAGATTTTTACTAATACTGTGTTAGCGACAGTTACTATACATAATATGTTTGCGTCTGCTACTCCTTAACGTTCACTAAGACGACTAAACTGATTCGATTATGATTTATAGTATTAGAGAGAGAAATTTTTTATTAAAAGTCCCTACTAAAGAAAACAAGGTGACATCTTTTTCCGCACGTAGAAGAATAATGTGCTTGGAACAGCTGATTTCCTTTTGGGAGTTTCCAAAAGTTTTACGACTGAAGTTACTAATAAAGGGCTTTAGTACGTATATACAAATGTATACACGTACTAAAGCTCTGTATTATCGTCAAGTAGGTGATGAAAATGGATCAATGTACTCAGCCTTATTACCTGACATAAATCCTCGGAGATGAGGAATAGATCGGAAATGTACGATGTCTGAGCTTTTCACAGAGTAAGAGAGAGATTAAGCTTAAATTAATTATTCACATTTATAGTTATGATACGAGTAGATATTATTTTATTTGGTTAAATTTTATTTCTCATTATCTTTGTTGTGGTTTTAAATACATGCTGGCTTTCTTTTTCTTATTTTTTTTTGTTTCTAGTTAATGTAACTTTGTAATACATTGTTTTTTTTTATATTAGTTTGGCATAAGTGTATTGAGAAAATTTGGGAGACGCCATCGGTTCCCATAACACATTTTCTTAAAACTACTTACTTTGGGAGCCTTTGCATTCCTATTATAGTGTAAATTTATTTAACCTCTGCCAAATGAACGTATTTTTTATCCGTTGTGGTGGCCTTAGTGATTAGGTCTTTATTTAGGTGTTTAGTATGTGAATTAAGATCAAAAATAATTGAGAACAAAAGACGATAAGGCAAATTCAAGAATATTGTAGAAGCATAGCTAGAAGAAAGAAGAGAAAGTGAAAGACCAAGAAGGGCTTTTACAGACAAGTTTAAGAAAAAGGTAAACGTCACGTCGTACAATAAGATCAAGAATATGGCAGATAATGAAAATAGAAATGGTTGCCGAGAACTCCACTGACAAGAGCCTAGCTATAAAATAAGAAGAAGATAGTTTTAAACCTTTGATATTTAATGAGGTTCATTGGAGCGTAAACAAGCAAGTGAAAAAGCTACTGATATAATATCACGAATTTTCAAAAGCGTTAAAAAATGTGAAAAGAAAGAAAGAAAGAAATTTTGTTTATTTACAAAATACATAGCCTCATACATATTTGTTTATATATTGAATTATTGACACATAGTTTCTCTAACAAAAGTGTGAGAATGCGAGCATATTTCTTCTAAATCAACGTGCTACATAATATTTGGCCTTAACTTCGCTTACCACTAGGTGAAGAGGTGGTCATTGTAGATAAAAAAAATAACTGTTATAAGTTATGTTTTTTTTTTCCTTTATAATATCATACCTTACTGTTCTCATGATTTTTTTCACGTGTATTTTCATGTTAGTACACTTAAGTACACAATTGGCCTAATAGCCCAGTCATATTAGGGGTTTCACCTCGGAATGAAAGATAATAAGCTGAAAATTGGTAAAAACCTTTGTTTTGTTACCCTAAATATTGTCTCAAAAGTCACAAATGCTATCGTGTCCGCGTCTTAAGATATTGAAGGTCAAAGGTCACAAAAAACGATTTTTCGCGAATATCTCTGTTCCTATTGCTTAAATAATATTTTCACCTTTATGAAAGTTGTAGAGTATAAAATTATCTACAACTTTTGTCTGAACTTTTTTTTTGTACGATCAACCGTTTTTGAGGTAGAGCGCGAAGAGTGCGGCTAGTGCGGCGGATGAGCTAATGCAGGGTCAAGCTCACGCTTGACTGTACGCTGCGCACTCTTCGCGCTCTACCTCAAAAACGGTTGATCGTATAAAAAAAAAGTTAAGACAAAAGTTGTAGAGAATTTTATATCAGTCAAGTCAGTTCTGTCTCAAAAGTCACAAATGCTATCGTGTCCGCGTCTTAAGATATTGAAGGTCAAAGGTCACAAAAAACGATTTTTCGCGAATATCTCGGTTCCTATTGCTTAAATAATATTTTCACCTTTATGAAAGTTGTAGAGTATAAGATTCTCTACAACTTTTGTCTAAACTTTTTTTTTGTACAATCAACCGTTTTTGAGGTAGAGCGCGAAGCTTGCGGCTAGTGCGGCGGATGAGCTAATGCAGGGTCAAGCTCACGCTTGACTGTACGCTGCGCACTCTTCGCGCTCTACCTCAAAAACGGTTGATCGTATAAAAAAAAAGTTTAAACAAAAGTTGTAGAGAATTTTATACTCTACAACTTTCATAATAGGTGAAAATATCATTTAAGCAATAGGAACCGAGATATTCGCGAAAAATCGTTTTTTGTGACCTTTGACCTTCAATATCTTAAGACGCGGACACGATAGCATTTGTGACTTTTGAGACAATATTCAGGGTAACAAAACAAAGGTTTTTACCAATTTCCAGCTTATTATCTTTCATTCCGAGGTTGACCCCTTTTTTTACCTAATTTCACTGGGCTATAACGGTACTGTTAGGCCTGTGTCACTCCGCGTGTAGGTGTTAAAAACATACCTACGGGCGGCAAATACTGCGCAAAGGGCCAGTCTATGTGGCTCTTTCAATACCACAGAATAATAACTAGTACTACGTATAATAGCCGGCAAACAACTTGAGCAAAAGTCGACGTAGAGGGGGTAAGTTCGCGCATGTACACTTCCGGACATATTTTATTGGTCATTGTTGAAATATAAAAAATATATATAAATAAATATAGTAAAACATTCTTCATAAAAACAAAATATATATACAAAAAATATTTATTTTACACAATAAAATTAATATTACACATTCTACATTGAAAAAATTACAATTCTCAGATCTTTTTTTGCCTGGTGTTCTAAATACGGTAAGCAACTCCGAGTCTTTGCTTTCTTTTATGTTTTTTTTTACGGTACTAACAGACATTTTAGTTGCTTCCGCAGACTTTTTTATAGTTTCCGTTTGTTTTGTATATTCCTGTTTAAGGAAGCAATACACATCATACATCATTTTACTAGCTTGTCTCTTCAGAACTGTGTTATGTTTTGGCGGCATAGTCAGAAATGTTTTAAGTAGGTATAAACACAATATAATAAAAAACAAAGTAACAATAATATAAATGAATATAAAACTTTAACAACAAAACTTCTAAACTCGAAATAGACTATTAAAACTGCACGCAAGTGTAGTCGATGATAGTACAGATGCTAGCGGGACGAACGCGCGGCGCGGGGGACCGCGGCAAACTGATCGGCCAATCGCGGGGCCTCGTGCCGACAGAATGCCCCCGCGCACCTCTCCTACCACCAATGATACCTTAAAATCGTCTACTGCGCACTCAAGGTCTTTGCTCAAGATGTTTGCCGGCCACTGTATAACCATGTACAACGTATTATGAACCGTAGCATAGTGAATTAAGGCCCATATTCCTTTGAAAAGAAATTGGTAGGTAACGAAATCATCACGGGCTCGACTGGACCGCGAGCTAAATTAAATCATATTGTTTATCAGATTGAGTTCATATTTCTTTGAAAACCATTGCGAAGTGAAGCTTCTGTACGAAGTACAAGTTATTATTCTGTGGTACCGTGTGGATTAAATAGCTTAATAAGATTTTTAACTTAAACACATAAAAATCACTAAAATATCAAGCGTTTGTTACGTGTAACTCTGAATAATCTGGATAAAATAAAAATCATTGTTGTAATAAATTTTGCGAAATTGATAGCACAGCGGCGCATATCTTGAAACTTGTAAATTTGATTTTTATTATCGCATCATAAAATCGTAGTTGACTTTGAATTATGTTACTGTTTTTGCTTCAAAGCATACCGAGAGATTTTTGTGTATTTTTTGAATGCAATATAAAATAAATTAATTGTAAATGCGAGACTTATGATTTATAATATAAAACATTGTTCTGGCTCAGTAGCGGGTAATAAAATGAATTTTCTTCTAGCGTACTTATGAAAAACGAATAAAAAGGTTTGGATGCACTTGAATCTAATACATTGTTGTTTATACTAGGTGTGTAATAAAACTTTATCTGTTCTTGAATTTATTCGATCGTTATAGAAAAAACTACTTGTGAGCCTAAACAAGTTAATATCGCTTCGCATCATTTCGATATCGTCAAATGTAGTGAAATGTTTGGGAATTATATTTTTTTACTCTGAATGGGTCAGCGCTTGACCACAATTCACCCGATGGTAAGTGATATAGAGGTCTACAGTGGATCGCGCTTACCTAGAAGGAACCGTTCACTCTCGCCTTGAAAATTCGCTAGATTATAGTCATGATGACTATCGATATGACTTTTCGATAGCTTACATCACTTCCATTCATAATTTAAGGATATCGAAGAGCATTGTTGCAAGTTGTCTAGGCATAGAGTAAAAGACAAATAAAATAATGCTTTTTTTATCAATTCACTCATTCTCATCTAGCGATCAGTAAAAAGCAAGAGAAACATAAAACGAATAATGGCACATACTCGCATGTGTTAAAAATAAATGTAACAAAATCTAAATAAAGCGATCATAAATCTCAATTTTGTCTGAACCTTTTCGGAAAATTTGTACAAACGGCGAAAAGAAAATGCTAGATGGAAACCAATAAAATGCAAATAAAATGGTTTTTATTACCTCCACTTGTTTTTCTGAGGCAAATGTTAAATTAATTAGTTTCCCTTCTTGTTTCAACTTGTAACTTTTAATGTGTTATAACTTGTTAAACATTTTTTTTTATTTCTTAAAAAGTGTGAATTATGTTGCGTTGCGTTAACTATATGCAAGAGATAACGGAATTAGAAAATGAAGCTTATTTACTTGAAAGAGTTCAGATACTGTTAAATTAAATAGAATGGTAATTTTTTGTAAAACAATTATATATATTTTGGTCAGCCCGAAAGCATCGACGCGAGATTTTTACTAAAGAGTTACAGTGTAAATAAAAAAATTGAAAGTGATGGGGGCCATCTTAGATTTGAATGTTATTAGTGTTTTAAATTTTTTTGCTTCGGGGTTTAAAATTATACTTCGCTTTCTTGCACGTCAAATCCATCGGATACACTTAATATCATACAGGAAGTTAATAAGCTTCATTCTTAAAAAAACATGATTTCTTTATCTATAGTTCCATCTAGGTAAGCGTGTGATTTAGTAGACAACATCGCAGCTTAACATCTGGCACGTTTTGATTTAATATCAGCCTAAACACAAACAATAGATACGCCTGAAAAGTTAAATCAGAAAAAGGCTTACCTTAGAATTGATAATAATAAAGTACTCCTACAAAGGACCGTTTCGCACATTGTCAGAATATCTCAACTTTAATATCACTCACTCAAATCACACTATGTCGGCTAAAGCTGGGGATTTCTCTTTCATGTGCTTCAGCTCAAACTAAAAGACAATTTAATATGAACAAGGCTCAGAGATGGGAGAAAAGTTTCCTACTTTCGGCCATTTTATGTCAGTTCCAGCTAAACTCTCCAGCGTTAAATCGGTAAAGTTTCACTGCCATATTTAAAACTCTACCTAACTATTATGATATATTTGAATAATTTCGTGATAATGTTCAGAGGTATTTAATGAAGTTTTGATTTCAAATTTATTTATTTAATAGATGTTTAGAATTATTATCAGAATATGTTCATTTAGAGTTCAAGTTAACTATGTATGAAATTTCGTAGAAATCAGTACAGCCGTTAGAGCGGGAAAGAGTAGTAATATGTTAGAGTAAATTAAACACTTAGTAAGCCTAACAACGTTTCTTTGTTTCGGCCATCTTAGATTTTAATTTTATTGTAGTGTTTGCATTGTACTAAATAATTTCATTTGATACCCGTTTTGTTGGAGTTGCGGATTTTTCCCGACTAACACACCTTTTAAACGAAAAAACAAAATCTAAATCGGTCCATCCGTTCGGAAGCTACGGCGCGATAGACAGATAAAGTTTAAAACTTATTATTTGGATTATTACACTAAACTTTATTTTGTGAATTGATAATCAGATCAATACCACGTTCATTAGATTGTTATATTAGACTCGCCTAAGTGTGAAACCTAACTTCATATTAATTATGGTCTGCTTTGTGTCTTTACAATAGGGTTGTTCTCAACGGACCACTCCACCGTCTGATTGAGTGCTCGGGGAATAGAGCCCGAATTTAACACAATATCAATCAGATTGAGAGAGTTGTGCTCAAAAGCCATTGAACATAAATTTGAAAGTAAAATATTTCCAATAACAAGAAAATGGCATTAAGAACAGCAATGTAATTCAGTTTAAACGTGTTTAGTGTTTAAATAGTTAAAAGTATTAACGTGTTTGAATAGTGAGAGGCGTTCATAAAAGGCAAATTTGCTATTTAGCTTAGGCTAAGTATAAAAGCAAAAAGAGAAGCTATCTATCTATCGAAGCCTATAAATCAGCCCACTGCAGAGCAAAGGCGAGAGGCCTTACCGTACCTCCATTTATGTCTATTGAGATTTTGGGAAAGAGACTCATTACTATAACTCCCTATGTATAATTAGGGATTTTTATTCTTTTGTAACTGGTCTGGTACATTTAACAGGAAATCAAAATTGTAACTGTATGTTTGTAATATGTAGACACGTAAGTGTCTACATATTACTGATGTTGTCTTGATGATTGATGAAGTTTATTCATCATCTTGTATCTTCCCACTGTTGAGTATTATAGGTCTATAGATACAACCGGTGGGTAAATTTGTGAGCCTTTATCTACTAAATTTTATTGAGACCAACTTTATCTATGCCCCAGGAGAAATGCCTCCCACCGAGCCTTCTTATTGGAACTGCAAGTTATGTTAGGACAAGATTTATATTTTTCCGTTTCCCAAATATATTATGCAACGGGTAAGCTTTGTGGTATTTCTCGTATGAAGTCTCCTGAGAGTTTTATATTTTTGCTAAACATATTGCACCATGCGGTGTCATTCATCCTTGGTGGGTGGAGTATAACCTTCGTGTTTATATACTTTACCGACCCCTTATGTGCTAACCCAAAAAAGAGCATTGGTGGAATTGACTAATAAACTCTATGAACATGAAAATACTACCAATACGTGTCACTATATTATGTAAATTTTACAGGAGGATTGACAGTATTGGACTGGACTGGATTTTTCCGTAGATTATACATATCTACTATAGATATAAAACATATTATAACAAGCGCATTTTACGTTTTAAAACCATTTACCCTTGTATGTTGTGTTAAATGACACTATAATTACCACGAATTGTACCAAAAGTTGGCATATTTTGTTTCAAAGAAACCATAGAGAAGGGCGTCTTCCTTACGAAACCTCCTTGGATTATTTTAATTTAAATTGTTTTTCGAATGCCTGGCGAGAGGAGGCTATCGATTGGGATTTGTGGAGGGAGTTGGGGGAGACTTTTGCCCAGCAGTGGGACAGTATAGGTTAGGAAAAAAATGGTTATAAGCTTATTCGTTCCTCTTTTTTAAAGAATTATAACGTTTTTCACAAGATTTATTTATTACGGTTTTATATTTTTATGTTCTTTACTAGTTCAATGTCAAAAGTACTATTTACAATTGAGCTGAGTATCCAAGCTCTGGTTTTGAGAATTTTCAAGCCGCCCGACCGGTTACTAAAATACAGATAAACGTGTAGTTGTAAGCAAGACATTGCCTTACTTTATCGTCACAAGAGTCATCGACAAACAAACTAAACAAACTAAAACGGTTAACTTTCTAGTGGCTTAGAAAGTTAACGCCACTGATATCTTAGTTCCACTCATAAGTCACCTTAGAAACAATATCAGTGGTAAGACAAAGGACTAAGGTTTAGTAAGGTAGAAGTCCTTATCTATGGTTTCTTAGAAACAAAAGGAACAATTTTGTTTTATTTGTTGTGTCATTTAACACAACAAACAAGGGTAAATTGTTCCTAAACAAGGAAAGCTCTTGTTATTATAAGTTTAATATATATGTAGTATTGTATATATAGTTTCTGGCCTAAAGGTGTCGTGTACCGACGTTTTCGTGGCCAGCTGAGCGGCACCAGCTAGCGAAACACGACGCCGCCTTTTCGTGTGTAATAGTTAATAAGTCTAGTTTGTAGGTGATTAATATGTGTTAGGTTATTTATAATTATTATTTTAATTATATACATGGAAGGAGAGGTAGACCAAAGAAGACGTGGATGAATTGTGTGAAGGAGGATATGAATGAGAAGGGAGTGAATGTGGAGATGACGGCTGATAGAGTGGCGTGGAAGAGAAAAACAGGCTGTGCCGACCCCACCTAGTGGGAAATGGTAAAGAAGAAGAAGGAGATACATTCTATGTTATGGGCCATAGTTACCTGCAATAAAGGTGTAAATAAATATAAATAGAATGTATGGGTAAGTCAAGCATGCAAACATACAATGCTGATAAAATGTACTCGTAAATAAAAAAGCCGCACGTTACCTGCAGGCCTATATTTTTCACCCCACATCTGGGAATTGAGACCACTTTTCACACAAACATAAAACGCATAAAATTTGCACATCATCCTAAGGGATACCGTAAGGTAAATTGTATGTGAAACTCCTTTGTAGATTTACCATTCATTATACGGACTATCTATTAATAGGAAATGGCTCATCCGTTAGAATATTATTTTTTTCCTTTGATCATCATGAAATCATTTTTCTTTTTTGACTGAGCTTTTTTATTATGCCAGCGGTTTCCAGAAGGTCTTACTAATTTTATTCCGCGAAGCATATCCACCAATAGTCTAGTCAACAAGTGCCTTTTTGGTCAACTTTTTTCAGCAGTCTCCGAAAATTATGATTGAGGTGTCATTCGATTCGGAATGGCATCTAGATAGTTTTCGAAAAACAATGAAGTTCCACTGAAATAAAAAGAATAAATAAATAAAATAAAAAAGTTTTTGACCACAGATTGATTGTTTATTGATCTGTTCTGTAGGCACCTGAATTTTTTCAATTTTAATTTTCATATTTAATAAGTTTAAATAATATTTATTCATTCAAGCGGCCTTGAACTTTTTTAATTTTTTTTTCAGCGGAACTTCATTGTTTTTTGTAAACTATCATCATAATTTTCAGACACCTCAATCATAATTTTCGGAGACTGCTCAAAAAAGTTGACCAAAAAGGCACTTGTTGACTAAACTACAAGTACTGTTTTTACGTAAGATAAATATGTAAAATCCTCACATATTAAAGCAAATGGTAAATATATATTAGCAGCGCCTGTAGCTCGGCTAGCCAAGGTGACCTGACGCGGTCATCGAAGTTAAGCAACGGTCGACTCGGACGGTGTTAGGATGGGTGACCATGCACAAAACTGACGTTTTTCAAGTGAAATTTTCACCTGGGCGCTACCGTGTGGTCAGATGACACGTTAAAGGTAGGTCCTAGCTGTTTGTCTTAGTACAATCAGTCGTTAAGCCAATTCAGAGGCCTTCGGGTGGCTTGAAAGCTTGACACCAGAGCTTGGCCACTTAGTTTATACGAAGAAGAAGAAGCAATAAGAACAAAAATTGCTTTATGATAAACACGCTCCGAACAAAATACTCTACTCTACTTGAAATGAAAGTATCAAAGTTTATTTTCAGTGTTATTAATTTTACTCGAAAGGGCTAATATAGAGTGGATTGAACTTTGAAATCCATTTAACGGATGAAGTGTAATAATAAATTCTATTCGGAACCCGGTTCTGTCATTATTAATTTAAAATGTATTGTTCTTTAACACAATACCTGGATTTCAAACTTGTAAAGTTATAAGCAATCGAGGTACAGAACATTTATTAACAGACTTCATCACTTTTTACGTTTTTGCTATAAAATACGACCATGTTGTAAGTTAACATGACAAGACGACCTCGTTGGCGTAAAGGTTACCATGCCAGGCTGCTAATCAGAAGGTTCCGGATTCGATTCCCAGCCCGGTCAACATCTTTGTGCTTAACTAAATTTGTTGGCTGTGGGTCTGGGTGTTGAATATGTATCTATATAAAATATTTATGTAGTATATCAGTTGTGTTAGCAACCATAATACGAGCTAGAAATGGTTCAGTATGGGGCTAACCAGCCTATGTTTTTTTTATACACATTCACACACGTGAATGTGTATAAAAAAAAACATAACTTGTGCATGGTCACCCATCCAAACACTGTCCGCATCGACCGTTACTCAGCTTCGATGATCGCGTTAGATCACCTAAGCTAGCCGAGCTACAGGCGCTACAATTACATTTACATATTTAAACTGAATGAAGCTAAAAGTCATATTATCTTAAAGTTCTAAGAAGGCAATTTCGGGGGATCCTTTTTATTTACTTCAGGTGTTTTTAATTATTAATTAATGTTCCAGCGAATGTACTTTAAACATTATCGTTAAAGGTAGGTCGCTGAACCGTTTTTTGTAAATGATTAATTTAAAATGAATACTAAGTACAGTTAAGGCTAATTCTAACTTAAAGTGGCTATGATAAGACTTGAACTGATATCCTGCTAGGGGCGTATTTTGCACTAGAGGTGTTCTGTACTGTCCATTAGGGCAAAAAGTTGATCGAATCTGTAAAATTACATTTCAATTTTCGTTTCGTTAAAAGTTCTATCCATATACAAACTTGACAAACAGCCCATTATTTGCTCCCACGGCTGGAACTCAGGGCCATCTCTCACTAGGAGAGAAATATAGGATATAATCCACCACAACTGGGAAAGTGCGGGTCAGCGGATGACACATGACTTCGGATCTTGTGATCCTCAAACATGCCGGTTTCCTTAAAATGTTTTCCTTCACCGTAAAACGAGTGCAGATCCACACATAACTTGAAAAACAAGTCATTGGTGTAGGGCCGGGATCGAACCAGCAGCCGTCAGATTGAAATCAAAGGTTTACCTACGGAGCCTCACTCGCTCTAATGAATAAAAACGTTATAGTAATTGAATTTCATTGGTACCGCCAAGCATTCTGACCAATTGGAAAAATATCGCAAAAGAAAAATAAAGAAGAAGATATTTAAATTTTAATCTGCTTGGTTCATCATTGTTTATTAAAGAAGATATTTTTGTACTCGTACAACGCACTCGAGGGAGGCTTTTGTGCTAATTAGGTAATTATATTAACTTGAATGTCAGAGCTTTGCGGTCTCATCACAGAGTCATGGGGCCGGAATGTGGCGGAGGTTTACAACTTGGGCGTACTTAATGTTAAGATTAAGCTTTGAAGAGCTTAACGAGCTTATTGGGTTTTGTTATAATCTTGAACTTGGTATTTCACGGAGAGGCTTAATATCACTTACACGTTTTTTGAGTGATTAATTGAATTTTCATATATTGGCACGTTTGGGCGGCGGGTTCAATTTTGTCTCTAATAGCTTTTTTGTATTACAATTTTTTTTCTATCAATTGTAAATCATTTTAATTTTAATTCACTGTGCTATTTACAAGGAAACTGTTTTGGTAAATATATTTTTTTTTTAATTATAGGGTTTCCACTTGATTATAATTTACCTGGTGGTAAGCGATATCGTGATTTAAGTTAATAATAATATTTATAGGTATTTCAGGCAATAGTTACTGTTAACATTTCATATGATTTTTTTTCTTAGATTTTAAAGTAGTAGTCACATACATAAGTGACTTTTTCCGCAGATACAAAAACTACAACAAAAATGCTTTTGATACTGATAGTGCTTAATAATCAGTGTCCTAATCGCTTAAAAAAACTCTTTCAGATAACTTGAGAATGAAAAAAATCTTCATTTGTAAGCGTACAAAATTAAAACAAACCTTGACCCACTAGCAAAACAGTGTTGTTTTCCGAGCGTATTCTTAAAATTATGTTCCTTTACTACTATTGCAACAAAAAAATTGTTAATACTAACCTGTAGCATGTAACTTTCTCAATGGATCGACGATTGCGAAGTATCTGTCAGCCGACAATGCTGTCAAGGTAAACACGGACACTCCAATGCTGACATCTTTGGCGGTTTCCGAGACCTTGCAGACCGTGACACCCCACGGCCAGGATTCTAAAGTGTACACGATGGAGGTGAATGGTACGCTGGAGATGATGACCAGCAGATCTGCGAGCGCCAGGGAGAGGATGTACCTGGAAATTAAATAAGGATGGTTCAAACATTCGAATGAACTGTCAAGGTGAAAATGATGTATGAATATGGAGCTTGCAGAATCGTTATTCATGTGTAAATAGGAGTAATTTAAATTTAATAGACATGAAAAACAAGTGCTAATGTGTATAGTATTTAATGGGGTAGAATATTTATTTAATGAAATTTGTAAGTTTATTTAATTTTATCTAAGTAATGTTTTTAAGTATTAAGTAATTATTGTAGTATGACTTGCCTTTAATGTTTGTTATTTAGGGCTAATAAAGTTCTGTATTTCTGATGATAGGTTAGAATATTACTTTATTGTACAACCACATAGAAAAGACAGCTTAAATTAAGGAAATAAAATATTCACACACAGAGTACAAAGGCGGCCTTATCACTTATGGTAATCTCTACCAGGCAAACAGGAATGGAGAGGGACAGTACAGATAGAAAAAAAGCGGTGATACAAAAAAAAAGAACTAAAAACTATCTAATCTGGAAGAGATTGCTTTTAGCGATAAAGCCGCCATTTTCGGCACTAGTTATAAGTTTCTTCTATGTATAATTTAATGTAATTAGTGGGAAATAAAGAATTTATCTATCTATCTAATATATAAAAGATAATCTGGATGAAGAAGCTACTCAGCTAACTAAGATGATCTAGGGAAATCACCAGAGTCAATATGGATGTTTTTGGATGGGTGACTATGCAAACGATTATTTTCACAAGTGGCTTTTAATCTGGACGTTCCTATGGGTGAATGACATGTTGAATTGTAGGTCCATGTTTCTGTGCAATTGTCGTGCCTTATAGCGATAAAGGAGCTGATCGCAGATGGAGAAAATAAAAAGGTCCATGTTTATCTTAGTACAAACAGACGTTAAGGCAAGTCTGAGGCCCTTGGGTGGCTTCAAAACGACACTAGAATCCGGTTGCTTATACAAAGCTTATACGAAGAAGTGCGAAGAAAGTAATTATTGAGCTTTAACTGACTGATAAGCCAAGTCAGAGGCCTTCGGGCGGATTGAAAACTCTCGACACCAGAGCTTGGTCACTTAGCTCATACGAAGAAGAAGAACTGAACGATGTTCTAATCTTACATAAAACTGTATATACGCCAAAATATTTGTTCGTGCTTTTGGTAGATCACTTCAAAGTTTTCATTATCAGACCACATACTAGGTATGCTATTTATCTTATATATTAGAGTACCTGGTTGACCGAGTTTTGCTCGGGTATTTTTTTTATATGAATTTTCTAAAAAATATTCCTAGCTAGATCGATTTATCGCCCCCGAAACCCCCTATATACTATGAAAATAGTTGGAGCCGATTCCGAGATTCCTATTATATATATACAAAAATTGCGCATTTAAAGATATAAGATAAGATATAATATCCTAGAGTATGTTAGCCGTGTCGTAAAAGATTTACTATATTACGTGTACTCGTATTTTGTATACATTAATTTTGCATCAAGGAAAGCGAAGCGAAAATATTATTTTTAATAAAACTCTCCGCAACTTTATGAAGCTGACCACAGCCAAGAGGACAATGCAACTTGATTAAAATCCTTGAGGTGAAATGAGAAAAATATGAGATAAAGCACAAATTGTTTTAAACTTTCATGTCATACAATTTTCTGAATAATTTCGTGCTACTTTCCCGGTGTTTTGAATTTAACTAAGTTTTCGTGTTACATTTCTTTTTCTTTTTTTTTCACACACGGCTGGGTAGCCCCATACTGAATCATTTCTAGCTCGTATTATGGTTGCTAACACAACTGATATACTACATATACATACATACATATTATATATAAATACATATTTAACACCCAGACCCACAGCCAACAAATTTAGTTAAGCACAAAGATGTTGACCGGGCCGGGAATCGAACCCGGAACCTTCTGATTAGCAGACCGGCATGGTAACCTTTACGCCAACGAGGTCGTCAAACTTTACTGAAATATAAGCGAAATAAAATACTCTTTTTATAAGACTAGCATTGACTAACTTTGATAAGACACGCTACGGTTTCGATATGGTTTCATTGAATTACTTACAGAATTATGAAGTTTTAACAAACATATATAAGAGTACTTACAAACTTACGAATTTCGCATAATTAAATTTATTAAATAAATTGATATTAATAGCGCAACTATACCACCGAGTAATATATCTCCGAGTGATATTGTAATTGTACGAAATGTACATAATTATATAAATAATTACAAATAATTAGATGTGTGTATTTATTATTTAAAAAGATAGATAATTAAAGACAAATAGGAATCGTCACTCCTTATTATCGAAAGGTTTTCCATTAGGAAATGAACTAGATTAACAATAAGTTCCGAGTACGTTAGACAATGCTAATATTGACATATTATAACAAATTTCAAGTCTTTGACATTGCATAGTAGTGATTTTGTCTTGGACACATTTGTACGGCCACTAGGGCAAATTACAGAGAAACATAAGACTCAAAATTAATAGCTGAAATGTTCCTTAATTTATGCAAATAAATATATAGATTTTTGATTTAGTAGCAACCCGAGTTTCAATATTGAGATTAAAAATGAACATAATAAGTAATATTAATTTTAAGTCTCCAAGTGAAGTGAGCAAAATATGACTCATTTTGCTTTTGTCTGTCTTTTTGTTTTGCTCTTGCTATAGTCGTAAATTTGCACCAATTTCGGAATACAGGTAATTTTTGATCAGGATGGTTCATTTCCCAACAATCAGGGGAACATTTTTGCATCACTAACTTTTCCTAATAAATTTCGATATTTCGATATTTGGAAGAGTAATAAAATATTATATTCTTAAAAGATTTTGGGTACCACAAAATCTATACAGACACTTGTATTGAGTCGATATTGCCTAAGCTTTATATATTTTTTTACCTCCTATCCTATGTAAATCTGATATTTCTTATGAAGAAATCTCCGAATATAAGGAGTAAACATAGGTCCACTTCACAACAAATAAGTTCTCAAGTTCTACAGACCCTTCTCCTTCCAAGCGATTCTTATGCAAATCCTACCACACGTTACGTTAAGGGTTAACGATTATCTATGCGAAGCAACTCTCTCTCTCTCTCTCTCTCTCTCTCTTTCTCTCTCAAGATTTTTTATTCATTACAGGTATTTGATCAACAGAGCACGAGCTACACTTTTATTGTGATTAATTTACGTTTTTAACAAGCAACTTTACAAAGTAATCTATAACGCTAATAATTTTGTTTTGATAAAAATGTGACTTTTTATAATTGAATTGCAAAATTGGCGCATTTAAATACCACAAAACCATTAAAGTAAAATAGTTTTTTTATACGTTATCTCCATGGCCTAATATAAAAATATTTTTATTTGATATCAATACTAGAATGTTATAATTATGTCAAATGACTTCGGGTTTCTTGATACACTCGACAACAGAGCTTGGACTTTTAGCTCATACGAAGAAGAAGAAAACTTCTAAAATATTTTTTGAATACTAGAATACTTTTTATCGGATTGCAATTTATTTTAACTTTGACCGTTTAGTTATACAAATAGCTTTTATTTATCTTTCACAAAGTGTACGTACCAAATTTAACACTACATGAGTACATGGAATACAAATAAGAGAGAGTATACGTTAGTAAACCGCCGCCGAGTCCTGCACTAAGTACCTGTTGAGGTTCTGTATATCTGGGCTGCAGCACTCCCGCCGGTGCATGCCTCTATTTTTGTACACTTTTTATATAATTTTATTTTTTACAATCTTAATATATATTATAAATCTCGTGACACAATGTTTGTCCTCAATGGACTCCTAAACCACATAACCGATTATAATAAAATTAGCACACCATGTGCAGTTCGATCCAACAATTATCTGTTAACTCCAAATGATTCTAACAGATGTCGATACCTTTCGACTGGGTTGAGTAAGTAATCAATAGATGGCGCTGCTATGGTAAATCTACGAACGTGTCATATAAGCTACACT
Organism: Mellilla xanthometata; assembly: GCA_035578125.1. Lineage (NCBI taxonomy): Eukaryota > Metazoa > Arthropoda > Insecta > Lepidoptera > Geometridae > Mellilla > Mellilla xanthometata. The sequence goes on along the minus strand of JAPUBQ010000014.1, from coordinate 10,998,517 downwards.
ATCTATTTTTCATACCCCTAAGTGAGGCAAAACAACGTTTGCCGGGTCAGGTAGTTATATATATAGTATAGATTAAAATGTAACGAGTATGTCTATGTTTTTACAAAGTATTTAGGGTGAGATATATGCGCCACATGATTACGACCGCTAAGTAACTTTTCTTTGTGAATGTTAAATTAGTAGTCGATCCGTAGGGTCACCATTAGAAGGGTTGCCATTAAACTCTAGACACGTCGCGTCGGGTGGTATCACTGATCTGATCGAGAAGTGTCTTTGAACGGAAGGTTGAGATAATCGGCTTTTGCCAACGTTGTATCCATCCATAAAACAATGCTTCCTTTAAGGCGAGCTTAGTTTGACACTTTAGGCAAATAGCGCTCGATACGAACAAAGTCGTTTTTTCTTTTTTCTGCCCATATTTAGGATGAAAATCACCGCGACAAAAATTCGGAATTTCTGACAATTAGGAACAACGAGCGATACGTCCACTCTCTGAGACGCCTCGGCGGGTACTGGCCGGCGAGCGCGAGCGCGTCTGTTGCGTGGATCGGTTTCATTTATTAGGGTTTTATTTTTTCCTGGTTAATTTTTGTATGGCAAGATATAAAGTATCTCTACAGAATCCTTGTTAATTTTGTGCTTTGTCTGTTGATATTTTTTTGACATCATTTTAGTGATAGGATCTCTCACCAATCCAAAAAAATATAAAGGAAAATACCCAATTTATGGTAAATTAGAGCTTTTTTCAAAACAAAATTCTATCGAGCGAATTGTTACTAATCGTGTTTCTGTTTCTTGTGATCACTAGATATTATGTTAAATTTTGATATGAGACTAGTTTTATATTTTTTAGTTTATCAAGGAAGTAAATAAACGGCACTTAAAACAGCAAAAAGTTGAATAAGACCGCCTTAACGTAAGGTGATATTGTAGCCGTGCTTTACATATTTGAGTGTAGCGCTTTAGAGGTACGGTAACCTAAAAATACAAAGATATATATAAAAAAAAAAAACATAATACATACATGACACATTATCAACTGAAACTTAACCAACAAAGACCAGGAGTAGAGGAAAAGGTGCCCTAAAAGCTAGCAGCTAAAAAAATATAAAATACATATTATGTAGTATTCAGCTTTATCACTTTGTGCCTATTGCCGTGGAGACCCTGGGCTGCTGGGGCAAGGATGCTAGGGCTTTGCTCAAAGAAATTTGGCAAAGGCTTAACAAAACGACCGGTGACTCCCGCTCCAGATCTTTCCGGGTGCAAAGGATAGCGATTGCCATTCAGCGCGGGAACGCTGCAAGCCTGATGGGAACCTTTGCACCGGGAACTATTTGGGGCAGGTTATTTATTTAGATTTAAGTTATTTTTAATAAATTTAAATTAATTTTGACACATTAATTATATATTCACATATTGTGACATTTTGAACTGATTTATGAATAAGAAGGTACCTAATTAATTCAGATAAAAAATAAAATAGTATTCAGTGTAATGTTTTGCTTCGACCTTCATTATGACAACTGCGACGCATCGGAACTCTCTTCCTGAGTCTCTTTTCCCTGAGAACTCAAATTTTGGGGTCTTCAAGTGTAAGTAGAGTAAGCATTAAGGATCCTACTAGGCAAGCGGTACGTCATAGACCACAGTAAAGCTTAACATCAGGCAAGCTGCGGTCAAACGTGAGCCTATTCATCTTTTAAAAAGAGACAGATAGATCACAATAAAATTGTCGACAGTGTCCCTCGAGACTTTTATTCTTGCTTCACTCGGTATAAGCTCAGTGGGCGACAGGAGAAACCCCGGATTTAATACCTTCCCTGGTGACGTGGGGTGGATCTAGGGACGCGCAATATATGTATGTTGTCATATGGATTGTATAATATTTTACATTTTACTGTTATACATATTTATCTATGTTTTTGGCGTACAAATTCGATGTCATTCAGCAAAGTGAATTTTTTTAATATACAACTTTCTAGTACGTATATATTGTGATACCCAAACAAGGTTAATTAATTGACCTACTTAAAAATTAATAGATCCTATGTACCTTACCATAATGAAACTATAATTAAATTGATTTGACTTAGAGAGATTTAAGTATAAATATGTCCCGATTCTTAGCTATTTCTAAAGCTCTAGCTCTTTTGCTAGAGGTAGGTCTTAGGGAAAGAGCTAGAGAGCTAACCAACTCAATGAAAAATCTCAATCCGTACCTGGACATCGCCTAAGGTCATAAAATACAATTTGATACGCAGCCAGCGAGAAATATCGTCCCAGATATCACTCGTAGCCTCGTTCTGCTTAACCAATCTGCTTACTTGAATGGTGAAAATTGATTCAGAGATTCGTAAAAATGGCGCCTGTGCCTATTGCTTGAAAATGTATTCAAATGGTGTCTGAGTTTCAAGTTCTAACTAAACATAATATAGATTAGAATGTAATTCAATCTTCTCTTGAACAATGTGGTTGGAAGTGAACCTCAAACAAATAAACGCCAATAGCTATGTAAAATAATGTAAATACATAATAATTATGTAAATAACGTTGTCAAGTAACTATTTTGTTTCATTTTTTTTTTGTATTTATAGGTTATATCCATCACCATACAACAGCGGCAAAGCCACGAGTGTTATATGTACCTTTCCGTCAGGTTCTGTCCGGAGTGGTCTTTTAAATCAGTGATTTGTTTCTAGCTTATTATTTATTAGTTTGTAGATTTTTTTATTTGTAATTATCATTTCAATGTTTCTTTAATCCATATGATAAACCTTATTTGTATTCTCAATGATAAGGATCTTTGTAAGTTAGTTATAGCAATGAATACTTGAAACAATAAAGACCGATAAAACAATATGTCATAAAATCAAATTTCTCCGCTTTTTATATCAAAGATTGTAGTTATTTGTGATACATGTTTGTTTTTTCGTTTCCATAGGTTTTGCAATTTATTTGACATTGTTTGATTTTGTAATAAAGCAAAACTTATTAGCAAATACAAATTACGAAAGTAAATAAAGAGTGTCTAGCCAAATGAAATGAATGGGATATATGGTTAAATCCCTTATCCATTGACTAAATATTCTCTTAAGAAAAATAAAAAGGAAACGGTTCCTCAAATAGTGCAAGCAATTCACGTCCTAGTAAACCGAGGGACGGGCGACGGTTAAAAATTCCGGTCTCAAATTTAACCGAGCACATTTTTCACTCCGGAGTAGGGACTCGTTTAATTCGATTACTTTCCGCGTTGATAACTTGACGTGTCTCGTTTTTACGCATTTTGTTTACCATCGCGTTCGCCTAATACTGAAAGGAGCTGAAACTAACAGATTTTAATTGACCGTAACTACGTAGTTTTTTATTTTATTTGATTTTTTAGGTGTTTGGCACATTCCTCATAGCCTTACGCCCCACGAACTCAACAATCAGGGCCATTGCTGACGATTTCGATGACAAATATAAATCTTTTCCTAGAAGCTACTATATAAATTGTTTATTGTGTGTTAAAGAATTTATCCACCAGTGTCACATTGTTAATGACTCGATGACAAATAAGGCCAGCAATATGTTTCCAGAAGTTTCAAAGATTTAGTGTAATATAAAGCGATAAAAGCTGAGACAGGCGCGAGGCCACCTCACGTCCCGTAGGTCGTGGGTTCGATCCCGCCGATGATATCGAGCTTTTTCGGTCGTCGAAGGAAAACATAGTGGGGAAACAATATCATGGTGGAATGGCATTTTCTAGTGTACCTGAATAGCAACCCTTAAGTTGAAAAATCTGTCGCCAAGCACCTAGCAGTCAGTTTTGGCAGCCTCCGTTATAGCCAGTTACTCCTGACAAGGCAAGTTCCACCTTAGACCAGAGTGGTGGTCACGCGCCGTGCTGGTCAAATGCCCAGCTATAAGGAGTAAAAAAGTAGTACTATGTGGGATAAAAACAATATATCTAGAGCTATGTGCTGGACTTACGTGTTAGGGACATTCCTCATAGCCTTATGCCTGACAAATACAGCGACCAGGGTCCCATTGCCGACGACTCCGATGACAAATATAAGAGCAAACAGCACAGGCACGATGTACGTCTCAGGTCGCTCTATGTACGGCCGGTAGGACTCAGTGCCGTTGGTGAAGTTCAGACCGAACGACTCGTTTATTGACATGGTGCATATTATCTGTAAAGACAGAAAATGTAGTTTAGTATTTATAAATATAAGAACTGAAATATTATTCAAACTAGGAATTTGCCGAATAGTGAATTTTTCGGACTGTCATCCTTAGTAGTGACACTTTATGACCTCAAATCTCAAAAGTTACAATCGCCAGATCAAAAAAATGAATTTTCGACTAAATTCTTAGTCTTAGACTTTTTTTGCAGTTATTTGGCTAGATTAATAACTATTCCGTCACAGGTTCCGTTCGATATTCTAGCACTTTTGTCTCAAAACCACCCTCATTCTCAAAATATAAACTGACAACTGACATGCGAACGCAATGACACCGAACGCTTCGTTCAAAAATCAAATGAATCAGTAAAAAATCTCAAAAGTGATACAAATACCCCGATACCAGTTACTTCTAGGTAAGCGCGCTCCGCCGTAGACTTCAATATCACTAACCATCAGGTGAAATGTTGCCAAGCGCTGACCTATGAAGAGTAAAAAAAATGCTAACATATGGCAACAAAATAAAACTCTCATCGCGTCACTGAGTTGTACTTGTCACCTTTAAATACTGGGTCTTTTATCTCATTCCAATTTTTTCCAAAATCCCCAGTAATATTTTTAGTAATATCTTTATTGTTTTAATACAAAACAGTTACATACTACTAGTGTACATAGTTCCTTATACGTAGCAAGCACGAATAATATATAATATTCTTGAGTCTAAAATACATTCTGAGCTTAATTTTAAAATACAAAAAATAAGAGGAGCATTCGCTATTAAGAGTCAAAAAAATATTTGATCAAAACTAATAGCGCGTCACTGTATTGCATCACCTTTAAATACTGCTTCTTTTATATAATAAAATATTTAAAAAAAAAAATGCCTAGTAATTTTACCGGAAATAATACTTCATAAGTTCAAATAATAATACATCTTGTTCTAAAAAAAGATCTTTCAATTTTTCTTTTGTATTCTCTACAATTTTTCCCTCCACACTCATCTTTGACCACTTTGCTTACATCAGCAAGGGCGTTTTTAATTTTAAAGTGATCTCTGTGCTTGTGTTCTTATACCAACGACCCAGTGTCTCAAATATTTGACTGATAAGAATTCACGAGCAGTTCCTTCACACCCTCATCTCAAATTCAAATAGACCGTTTTAATAAAGCCTTCTCTTTTGCGGAAATGATTGAAGAAATAAAACGAAGTCGTATATAAGTCTCGCAATTGTAGACGCTTAACACCAGTACGTGAGCTCATGATGAAACAAAAACAAAATCAAATCATTTATTAACCTTATGACTACTTTTGTCATACACGGCACGTCACTTACAAATAACATTTTATTAAAATTATATAATTTTTAAGATCTAAATCACAATAACTAAGATTAATAAGATTAACAATAAAACGAAATAATAAAAATAACATGAAAATTAATATGAAAAAAATATTTTATGTCACAGAATGTAATTAATATAAAATGTCAAGAAGATGTTTTATTATTAATCTTGTTACATCCGAACTAATTACTACTATTTATATCATGTCTAAGCTTAAATTACTGCAATGTCAAATTTTAAATAATGTCAGGTTTTAAAGATATTAAGTAGAGATGAATGTCCATTTAATACAATTTTAATTCGTCATATCAATTTCAGTATCATTTACATCTATTTATTCGAGAATAACGATTCATTCAAATGTGTTTTTGAAAATTCTTTTAATGAGTATTTTCAAAGAAGTCTTTTATGACATTACCGAAAAGGTCACTAGTAACTGATACATAGACAGATAAATTGGTGGTTTTAGTTTTGGATCGATGATAGCTCAGTCGGTCTTGCGGCTGGTTCACATTCTGAAGGTTCGAACCCCGTCAAGTTTTGATGACGAAACATAAATTGTGGCGCCATTGTCACCTTCGATCATCATTGGTATTGATGATCGAAGATTGTCACACATCACAGCTCGCTACCAATCAGAGCGCTCTGTTCTGAATCGCACAAGTGGTATTTACAACGCGCTTACGACCGGTACAATGCGTGACCGTCGGACAGCCGTCTCCGGACACAACATCAGTCCGGGGGATATCCCTTTGCTAAATGGAGGCAGACCGTCGTCGCTCCATAAAATAAATTCTGCCGGCGAGTCACAACTGTAAGTATTGAGGAATACGACTAAGGGAAGAACTAAAGTTGTATGTCTAAAGTTGTTTGTCTAAATATACCTGTAGTGAAACACACGATAGTTGGTCGAACACATACATATAATATACTACAATACCTAAGATTAGATTTAGTAGATTGTACGTTAGCAACGAAGCCCCTTGTATAGTCATTCATCTAGAATCGTAATAGTGGTTCATAATCATAATACAGTCGTAAAACCTTTCGATGTTGATATATGAGTAAATTCCTAACTTTATAGCTATTACGAGTCAGAAATTTAGTGAGCTGAATGCTTAACATGATCTAATATCATTCTTATTAATTCTTGACGCAAAATCGATCCACGACGGTCGCTGTCACAAAATGGCAAATTCTTATTTTTTCACAATTCCCTTAATATGCGTATCAAATGAAGGGCAACAAAAATGCCTAATATTATATCTTATATCTATACTATAAGACTCTTTGTCCTGACTCATTCATTCATTCATTTATAGGCAACGCAGAGCCCATACGGCTGGTCTTAGGGTTGTGAAATTTGGAGGGTATATTTGTTTTAGTATGTAGACGCGTATTAAGAACGGAGGAAATTCCACCCCTAAGAAGTTGAAAGGGGGTAAACAGTTTGTATGAAATTTCTTTGTTTTTGAACTTCCAGCAATGAAATTTAGAATATGTATAGTTTAATAAAGGTATCAAGTTTTTTACCAGGGGTGAACTAAGGGTTTGTAATGGGGGGTGAAAGTTCGTATGGAAAATTCTTTATTTATCATATTTAAGTCTTGAAAATTATTATGGTAGTAGTTTATTAAATGGTCATATTAAAATTATGAAAACTTTTGCCAGGGGTGCAAATTGAGGGGGTGTGAAATTAAGGGGGATGTTATTGGGGTTGAAATTAAAAAGGAAAGTTTTGTGTTTTTGAAATTTAGGTTATTATTATGAGATATATTAAATTGGCACGGGAATATAATTTAAAAAATCCACAGGTTACGTGAAAAGCGACCTATACGCGGGCGGAGCCGCAGGCAACTGCTAGTACAATATATATTTATAAGCTGTTGCCTAGTTCTAATGAGGTAGACATATAATAGACTTAATAAAATTGAGAGATAATATAACGATACTTAATGGAGTCGACACCATGCCTCAGTACTTTACTCCGTATCATCACTCTGGACCACAGTCGAAGTAACAACTAGTTAACTCTTGTCTCGGCAAAAGACTACTAAGATGATTAACTGATTAAATTTCTACAGTCCTGAATTGTTATTTGATGCCAAAGGCGATCAGTTTCATCGCTTGTGAAATTTTTGAAAGCTTTCTTGTAACAATTAATTTGAGCCTATTACAATTATGGGACGGCTTAAATTTTAATTGGTATTTGCGGTAAGAAGGATTGGCATATAAGCTGTCTTACAAATTTTAGTGATAATTTTAATATTTTGGGACCATTCAATATAATAAGTTAATAAGTAATAACTTGCATAATATGTGGACCGATTTTGATTGTCATTTGTATTGCTGATGTTTAAAAAACCCTGCTGACATAACAACTTACATATGTAAATGTGTCCTTGTTAATTATTTTTTAACAAATTTTTGTGTATGGAGTGAGGTGTAGGTGGAGCATACCTAGTATGGAATAACTGGCTCTTAAGGAGGCTACAGAAACACACCGTTATATGCTTGGCTACAGATTTTTTAATATGAGGGTGGTTGCTAGCCTGGCGAAGACTAGAAATTGGCCCCTACCATTCCTATGGCTTCCTCACGATGATTTCATTCACTGAAAGGACGTTCATTGGCGAAGATCGAATCCACGACTTTCTAGACGTAAGGTACTGATCTGTCATCATAAGCATAAGCAGCCCGCTATACCTTCCCACTGCTGGGACTCGGAGCCTTCTCTCAGAAGGAGAGAGGTATAGGCCATAATCCACCACGCTGGCCAAGTGCGGGTAGGCGGATGACACACGTCTTCGGATATTGTGGTCCTGAAACATGTCGGTTTCCTCACGATGTTTTCCTTCACCGTAAAGCGAGTGCAAATCCACAGATAACTTGAAAAACAAGTCATTGGTGTAGGGCCGGGATCGAACCAGGGGCCGTCTGATTGAAAAGCAGACGTTTTTATCACCGAGCCACACTCGCTCATCTGTCGTTGCTTCAAGTAGATTCAATCATTGACCTATTTAAAATGTTTAACTTCATATTTATTATTAACCTTTCGACATTGCTCGGTGTAACATATGCTCTGTTTCAATTCACAATTTCCGCGTTGCCAAAAACAAACAAAAGCCGACCACAAAAACAATAAAGCATCAATCGAAAATCCAAATAAACTCCATCAATCAGCATCTCTAACTGAGAACAAAGAAAGAAAAAAACATTATGCGATTATAGCTTCTATGTTTACTCCCACAAGGACCAATCAAGCGATCTTTTGTTCTGCTGATGGGGTATAGCGATCGACTTAGCTTTGATTAATGAATGTAATTAGGATAAGTACTGGGTCTATGGTTCCCTTGATACGTATTACACTAACACTGAAGGGCAGTAGGGATTAAACATATTTCATACCTTTTTTAAATACATAATCTTCACATTTTTTTATTTCCAGAACCACTTTGCCAAATTGCTGAATAAAATGTATAACTAAGTAATAAGTACTAAATTTGATCATCCATTTGCGGCACAATTTTGGTTGGGAACTAAATCGCGCAAACGAAATGTTTACTTGCTAAGAATGTGTTCAAGTTACAATTCATGACCATTGGACGACTGTTCCTAGATGGAGTAAAAAGTAAAGTAAAAGTAATGGTATTATTTAAAGCTAATTTGATGAATGCACATCATAGTTAAATTAAAATTAGATAATTATCTCTTGTAAACTAATGCATATTTCCTTAAAACTATGTTGTATGTCAAAAAGATTACTGCAATCCACACTAGGTCTCGATAGAAGCCTAATTTACGGGGTAACAGTAACTATCGCTTTTAAATAAAGTATATGCAATTGTTTTACACTTTCACTATTTTCTGTTATTAGTACTACTCAGTGAACCAAATCAAAACCAAATAATAACTAAAACTTAAAGCTAAACAAGTTCATAAATATAGATACAACATCTGTCCGGAGTGACTTCTCTATTATAAACTAGCAGCCAGTCCCGGCTTCGTACGGGCTATAAAAGAATTCAAGTTGTAAAGAGAAACAAACTAAAGCCTATGTTACTCGGGAATAACGTAGCTTCCCAACGGTAAAATAATTTTTCAAATCAGTCTAGTAGTTTTGGAGTCTATTTGCGTCAAAGAAACAAACAGACTATCAAACTTTTCCTCTTTATAATATTGGTATAGATTACTGTGATTACTGTTTAACATGAAGTCATACTGACGTCACTCTGTACCTTCAATGACAAATCGAAGCTGCCGTTGCATGTGATGACTCTGTGGTTGACGCTGAAGGGTACTCCCTAGAGCACTTCTACTTGACTAGCATTTGCGGACTTTGCGCTTCAGTGATTGTCAAAGACCCTTCTTCACTGTGGCTTGGTATAAAAGGCATGAAAGTGCGTTTGACTTAACACTTTAAAAGACGGAAGAAAATCTGATATGCGAGGTGTATTTCCAACTAGATCGGTAACCAAATTGTTAAATATGCGGGTCTTAAGTCTCAGTATTTCTTTATTCCTTTCGCTGTTGAGACTATGGGCAGTTGGGGTGCAGATGCGAGGAGGCTAGTGGGAGAACTCGGGCGAAGACTGGTGGATAGGACGGGGGATCCCCGTTCTCGATCGTACTTGGTGCAGAGGATAGCCATTGCTATTCAGCGTGGAAATGCAGCCAGTATTAAGGGCACCTTTGCACCAGGTACGGTTATGGGCGGGTTTTCCTAACATAAAGGTTTTTTTTTTGACAAGTATAATTTTTAATATATAACTTATTTTACGTAACCAAATTAAGATAAGCAAAGATAACATCAAAATGTATATGACCCTCTGCCCCTCGATATTTAAAGTGCCGTCTGAAATACGTGCACACCTCAAACGCTCGTGATCTTCGGTCATCGGTAAATCTTAATGTATTCTAAGCGAAACTCTTAAATCGAAATTTTTTGGTGATTTATTTGGTACTACGTATATAGTTTTTTAATCACAGCGGAAGTATACTAAATATAGATAAAAATACTTATTAAACTAATATAAACGTATGGGAAAATATTATTTACATATTATATTAAACCTAATCATATTAATAAAAACACACACACACAAAAACCTTACAAATTGTAGATTGAATACTATCTATAGATAAAAATATTATAGATAAAATGTGTATAATACTAAATATTATAGATTTTCTTCAATCTTAAATGGATTTTGGCGATGTAGCGCCTGAGTTTATAGGTTATACATACCTTCTACAGATATTGCATTAGACTGAACACAAAACTGATCTTTATAAGATCGTTTGTAAAAATCAGACTATTTTTTAATTCTCAGTCGGTCGAGCACGAATGGAGGTTGGTGCGAATTCCCACAGAAGCTGGCAACTCGCTGCTGGCGGTTTCTGCTACACTGTTAATGGGTTTGAGTTAATTATGAAGACGGACCTCGCAGAGTAGAACATTGAATAGAGGAACTACTACAACTAACTCAACGTAACTTCTTCTTAGAGAGCATTCAAGCCACTCTCAAAGACTGACTTATTGCCCTGTTCCCCGAAAACTATAATCTTGCGGTTTTCAAAGCACGAGTGAACCGGTTTCTTCTGGGTAAGCGCGTTCCACCTTAGATCACAATATCGCTTACCATCAGGTGAATTCTGATCAAGCGCAAACCCATCATAGTATAAAAAAATGACTAACAGCAGGGACCTATAATTTAACGTATCATCCGACCCACAGTAGCACCCAGATGAAAATGCTTCTAAGACAGTCTTGTGCATGGTCACCTGTCCGCATCAACCGTTGCTTAACCTCTATGATCGCGTCGGATCACCTTAGTTAGCCAAGCGACAGGCGCTACGTTAGTATCAAATCAGTTTATAGTAAAGTGCAGTGATCTGTTTTTACGTAAAAATTTACGAAATGTGAATAGATTTTAGTCTCTTATAGCGCATTGCATGCTGACAATAGGTAGTATATAATGCATGATTTACACTTAAAAATGTATTAGCCATCAGTTGGCTATTTTATTGCTTCGATTTTAGTAATATATAAACATATTTTTAAAATGTGACAATTATAAATTGTTAAAAGTTGCTTTACGTTAAATATAGTAATGCAACAAAGCAAAGTTCGAGTAGTTTCAAAAATTAACAATTGATATAACTCTTTTAATAGATTTAACCAAAATAATTTCATATCAATCTATAAATAGATTTATTCAAATTAAATTCTTAAAATCAACTATGACCAACAATAATATGTATGGTTTTGAATGATATAGGTTGAAAGACGCGCCAAAGCTACGTGGCTCTTATTTTAAAAAACAATGCCGACCATTTTCCTGTCCCTGTTTGTCACCAGATGAAATATCAACACACCACCGTTATTTTTGCACGACCCTGCTATTTTTAGACCGATCGACTCGTCGATCTAAAATGCTGTCGCGACGTAAAGTCCCAACCAACTTTACGTCGCGAAATTCTGTCGCGACGTAAAGTAACAACATTTTATAGCTGAAATTAGATAAAAAGCAACAAAACCTTGAACTAATAATAGTATTTAAATTAATATTTGTTTTATTTTATGTCTACAAGTCAATATATTTATTATGGTAATATCTAAAAATAATAATGAAATTAATTAAAATCAAGTCTTATATCCTATAAAAACTACGTCAAAGCCCCTCGCCTAAACGTACCCATTAGGCTGGCAGCATTTCCTCGCTGAACCGCGAGAGAAATTTGCTGCCGCAAGTATTCCCCAGCCCGCGGATCTCGACCCCTATCTCGTAACCGCCGTCCGAGATCTGCCGCAAACTTCCTTGCCTCGCTTCCCCAAGGCCCGCTACATCGATAGCAAACGGCACGTTTAAATTAATCACCTGTTTTCAATGATAACAGTAGCATATTTATTCTACCCACGGAGCAAAAAAAAAATAGATCCACTACCTATACTTAGTTTCATTCAGATTGGCAGCCAAGTCAGATGCCTTCGGGCGGCTTGAAAAACTCTCGATCAGAGCTTGGCCTCTTAGTTCATACGCAGAAGAAGAAATCCGGGTATTTTTCCCGTATCTGCGGGGTAGGTAAGTAATATAAATAATCTAGGCAACTAATTAACTAACATAAAAATGTGACGAGCAATGTTTTGTGAATTTATTTATAAACTACTTTATGTAGTACAATGTAACTAATTAATGTATTAACTAATGATTTGTAACTAAAAATTAACTAAAATTAATCAATATTAATTTTGGGCTTTGCTCTAAGAAATTGGGCAAAGGCTCAACAAATCAACCAGTGACTCCCGCTCCGGATCTTTCCTGGTGCAAAGGATAGCGATTGCCATTCAGCGCGGGAACGCTGTTAGTCTGATGGGCACCTTTGCACCGGGAACTATTAGGGGCGGGTTATTTAGTTAGAATTAAGTAATTTATAATAAATTGAATTTAATTTTGACATTTCATTTGTAGTATATTGTGACAATATGCCGCAACTGTCAGAAATACTAGAATGTCACTGTTAAGTGTCAGCACAAAGTTTACATGTAAACATGTAAGCGTAAATTATTAATTTTTTCATCATTATTATAATAATTCTTTAATCATTATGAATTGCAAATAAATATTAATTTTTAACTATTCAAATAAGTTTCGCTAACTAAATAATCCCTCTGAACATTGTCTACTCTCAGACTTTAATGAATGCACTGAGCTGCAAAACCACCTCAAGCGCTGAACTTCCGCTCCGGACAGGAAGGATGTATGGTGTGTCGTGAACCGCGGCAGAGATACATACGGTAATACCTTGCTTAGCGACGGACATATCTTTCCTATTTTTATTCCTTTTTCCTTGTAGCAAAGTAAAAACAAGGAAAAATGATTTTATTTACCAAATGATACATATAAAAAACGTTACATAAGACAAGACAAGACAAAATGTATTACCAATTAGGTGGTATAGCTGAATAAAGAACAATAGCTGAAGAAACAACGTACAAATTTCCCTTTTAATGGCGTCATTTTTAATGTAGTAAAAGGATCTATAATATCTTCTTCTAATCTAAAAAATATGTATGTATGTATATGTAGTATATCAGTTGTGTTAGCAACCATAATACGAACTAGAAATGGTTCTGTATGGGGTTCTACCCGTGTGTGAAATGTGTCCTAATATAAAAAAACCTATCTTCTTCTTCGTCTAATCTTCTTCTTCTAATATATACAATTTCCATGTCACAATGTTAGTTACCGTACTCCTCCAAAACGGCTTAACAGATTTTTTACAAATTTTATATGCGTATTTAGTTCTGAGAATCGGCTACTATCTATTTTTCATACCCCTTTCACCCTTAGTTTTTTTATTTTTTTTATTATTTGACGAAGTTTTTATTTAGTATTTGTTCGGGTAATCCAGTATAAAGTAAGTTTTAGCATAACCATTTGTTCCGAACAGAGCTTTCCACGCTTCTTAGCATTGTAATCTGAAATCTTAACAGCTTATACAAATCTTAGCAACGAAAGCCTTATTGTTTCACTCCATTGTAGTTCTCTTAACAATGGTAATAAAGACCAAAATGGCGTAACGATAAATAACAGATATTACTGGGTGAGTATCGTATTCACTGTCATTTTGCTTTTCGTAATTGGTTCAGACTAACAGTTTGTTTTTCACTATAGTTCTGTTTCGTGAAATAATGGAAAAATATATTTAACCGACTTTGAAAAAGAAGGAGATACACAATTTGACTTTTTTTATTGCTTTTTGCTACTACAGGCCTTCGACATTTATTAAAGGGTTTTGATTTTTTATACGCTTTCCGAATAGTCCCATACACATTTTATCGAAATGGGTTTAGGTATTGAAGTCAGTTTTTCAATTTTAATTGTTCACGTGTTTACTAAGCAATTAAGTTTATTCGTTTTATTTTAACAAATTGAAAATAGCTTTTTTATTAGTTCAGGCGTGAATTAATTGTTTAAAACATATAGTTAATATAGGTACATAGGTACATATAGGTATTTAATTAGATGAAAACTTTAAATATTGATTGTACTGTAATAAAAAAGGTATAATCACAGCGGAAGTACACTTCATATTTAATTTGTTCTTCTATCTACAATCGAGTTTGAAAAAATAACACCTGGCTAGGTTAGGTCAAGTTATTTTAATGATACAAACATGTGTTATAAAAATTAAAAAGGTAATGAATGTATGTATAAGTTCAAAATTATCTTATTAAACAAATTATAAGAGAAGCTAGAAAGAAACGTACTGGGAATAAAAATAAAAGATAAAGTAAGTTTGCAGAAGATTAAGTCAGTAACAAAATTCAAAAATGTCACAAATACTTGGAGAAAGCTAAAGTGGAGATGGACGGGACATATGATTAGAGAAAGTCAAGAAAAGTGGACAAGAATAATAACCGAATGGTACCCTAGAGATGGCGTAAGAAGTAGCCTAGTATGGCGTAGAAGATGACATAATGAGGATAGCAAGAACTACATGGACGAGAGTACCAGAGAGAGAGGAAAATGGAAGTGTTTGGAGGAGGCCTTTGTCGCAAGACAAGCTGGAAATATACGCGTGTAAATAGTTAGTTTTAAGTTAATAGTTTAATCAGCAATAAAGGCTTATTTCATTTTATTTTTATTTTAAGAGAAGCTCTTTCTTTTGTTATGAAGTCAGCTACGAGTAACAAAATAATGCCCACTGTCCAGTCATGTTGTGTCCAAATCTCGCACAATATAACAATGAATTGTTGACGCCTTTTCATGCCACTAGCTATGAAAACTGTGGCAGCTGTCAAAATAAAAATGAAAAATAAATACTGGAGAGCTTGCTGAAATATCAAGTGTATGTTGTTTTTTAGGCAACCCATTTTTTATATATTTTCTAAGATGCTAAATTTATTATAAAATTAAGTTTTATTCAATTATCACGTCGGTGAGGGTGTAGGCTCGGATCTTAGACCATTAAGAACATTTTGAGACACCAATAAGGATTTCTGGTCAAAAAACTTTAAAATGTCCAAAAATCCCCATTACTGGGGATTTTCAATGGGAATTATTGGATTAACCCATAAAAATTTGCAGAGTAGATAAATAAAATTATTCACAAATTTTATTGATTTATTGTTACGATGTTAAATTTCAATTAATGCTTAATTTAATTTTAAATGAGTTAAGAAAGAAATGACAACAGTCAGGCGTGCAATGCCTAATGTCCCGAAGGTGGGTTTGACCCCTACCAATGAGCTCGAGTTTTCGGTGAAAGAAAACATTGTGAGGTCAAACAATAATATAGTGGTAGGGTATTTTCTAATGCTCGCCTGGCTAGCAATCACCCTATAGTTGTAAAATCGTGTTCTTTCAAAGCCAGTTATTCCAGACTAGGCATACTTCACCTTAAACCAGAGTGTCGCTAACTCATGTGGCTACGCGCCTTACTGTTCAAATGCCTAACAGTTAGAAATAACAAAAAAAATTTGGTTATTAGTAAGCAAGTACAAATAATTAGTATGAGTCATCTTCAAACAATTTTCTTAAGCTTTTGCACCAAGGATAACGGAAATAGGGTTGTCCCAAAATTAGGGTTGCTCCGAAGATTTTCCTTATCAATTTGGAGTGATGACCTCCGCTCTGAAATACATCGAGGAAATAAGGTTTCTCGTGTCAAACGCCATCATTTATCTTTCCCCTGTACTATGACAACCATAAATCAGTATCAAACCTATTGTTGCGACTGCGAGAAAAGAAACACTTTTATATGACTGAGTGATAAGATATAAATCTAGCGATTTTCAAGGCGAGAGTGAACCGGTTCCTTCTAGGTAAGCACGATCCACCGTAGACCTCAATATCACTTACCATCAGGTGAATTGTGGTCAAGCGCTAACCTATTCAGAGTAAAAAAAAAAATTGGTATGGCAACACTCTGGTTATTACTTTGAGATTTGTATATTTTTGGTTTTTGAAACTTTATTTTCAATAAAAAAAAGAAAACAGCATTGCATAAACCTAAGCAGCCCACTATATTATGTTCCCACTGCTGGAGCTCAGGGCCTTCTCTCACTAAGAGATATATATAGGTTTATTATCCACAACACTGACTAAGAACGGGTTTGCGGATGATACACGTGTTCGGATTTTGTGGTCTTCAAACATGTCAGTTTCCTCACGATATTTTCCTACCCCTTATAGCCAGAGCAAATCCACACATACCTTGAAAACAAGTCATTGATGTAGGGTTGCGATCGAACCAAGGGTCGTCAGATTGAAAGCAGACGTTTTTTCATTAAAAAAAGCAATTTTGTCAAATAACTAAAGCTGATCTAAAAACTACTAGCCTACGAAATAAGTTCATCTGTATGTAGGTATTGTCAATCCAAACTTTCCAACGACAGATAGATTTTAACAGAAAAAATATTGGCGTTCAAAATTCCCTCTGCAGTGTATCTCACCTATTCACATTGATTAGATTATCCCATTCCGTGTGTCCGACATCAAATGGAATATCGATACACGGTTCAATTTTGCTGTATACATCCAGGTGCGGATCAAGGGACGCGTGACGTCACTGGCACACGTCATAGCCCACACTCCAGCAAGGTACCGCGTGAACTGTACCTGAACTTAAATAATAGTAGTTAAAAAAAACTAAAAAACACGCTTATCTGGCCGTTTTAAGTGGGTCAAAATCGCGCCCAAAGAAGTCGGTTACAAACAAACATACAAACAAAAATACAAAAAAATGTAATAATTTTATCAAATTAGTGTATTGTCAGCGGTCCTCAATAAATCTACAAAGTTTCAACGAAATCTGGCCGTTTAAAGTGGGTCAAAATCGCGCCCAAAGAAGTCGGTTACAAACAAACAAACATACAGGTGAAGCTAATATAAAGCGTGTAAAAATCGCTTGTTCTGAATAGCGTAAGCGGAGTTTCTTCGTACTATATGACCGATCTAAGCAACGATGATATCCCACTTGATAACTTACTTCTTCCGGTAAAGCTTTACGCCATCAAGATCTCTTCCGAAACAAAAGTGGTAAGTGGTTCATTAACCCTTTATACGAAGTGCTCTAAGCATTATTTTCTGGTGGTCGCTAATCGCTCTCGTATTCTGGCGTAGGCGTCTCACAGCGGCCTCAGTGACCCGACAAATTCTTCTCACAGTTTCGTCAAGCTCCTGCACTCCAAAAGCACATGCTTGACCTTTTTCCTCTGCCTCCATGCATCTCCTGCACAGAGCACTGTCAGTATGCTGCAACATTATAGCTCCGTCTTTTGCTAGCACACAGTCCCGCGACCGCAGAAGCAAACGGTTCTTATATGAGCCATTGCTTAAATCGGCCATCAAGTGGATTATCATTGGGTCCAAGTAACAAATTGTGGCAGTTGGGTGGCCGTCTCTGGCCACAACATTTGTCCGAAGGGAATGCCTTTTGATAAATGGAGGTCGACCGTCTTCACTTCATAGATGGTTGGGAAGCCAAAATGACACTCTTTTGTCTTAGCATTAGACAGGAATGTTTAACTGTGTCACTGTATTTTAAAGTCGTCTTTTTAGCTTTAAAAAGATCAAAATTTACCTAAAATGGTAATGGCAATGGCACCAAATGCATTGAAATCAACAAAACATTCAAATAGAACAAGTCTGAGTATTATATGGTATTTTCATTATCAGCCATTAACATTATTGTAATCATACAGTTTAGCTGTTTTCAAAGAGTTGTCCCCTCAAAGAGGTTAAATTCATTTGATCCTTTAATTGATTCTTGAATGTGAGACTATGTATACTTACCCACTACCCCTTGATTTTAATCATTTTGGCTTCAATTAACCAACATTTGATATGCATTTAACAATTAGCAACAAAATCACTCTTTCATATTTTAATTTGCATTAATGACAATTAATATTTTAATTTAACATTAGGATTGTAGTTAAAATAAGATTAATAATAGTAGTTGGACCTCAGAAAAATAATATGTGCCAAATGTGAATTTTGTGACAAATTCTGCAATTATAAAGAAATACGAGCAGTTCAATAAAGGCTCTTATTGTTATTTAAGCCCCTCTATCCACTTTATTTTAAGCCCCGAACTGACCTAAATTTGACCCTGTACCAAACAAACAACGGAATGTATGAGCTTTGGTGGAATGGAATTATATGGTGCGGGGGTGATATGGTAGCTATTTTATGGTAACGAGTAGTGAAGCTAACCTATGTGTCTATTGACATTGTGTTACAATAGCGAATAAATACTTTCGATGTGTCAATCACTCTGATAAAAGTATGAAGAGAAACGAAATAAATGATAATATTATTTATCAAGAGCTATAAGTAGTTTGGTTTTTAGTACCAATGGCATCAAATAAATCGAAAAAATAGTTTGTATTGTTTTATCAAAACAAGTATATTTTATTGCAAAGAGAAATACATATGCCTGATGAAACGAAGACTAAATCAACGATAAAAAGGCAAATTTAACATTTATGGCTAATTTAACTAATTTCGTTACACATACAGCAAAAATACTTAGAATTTTCAACAACTTCTTGCTTAGAAAGTTTACCTTTCAAAACAACAGACAAAACGATCTTAAACATTAAGAGCAATGCAATATTCATTTTATTACCTCAATATCTATTCAAATGACCCTAAGCATGGACCTAATGACATTATTTAGGTCCTAAAAATAAATCTCGACGTTTAAGTTACGGCCCTAAATCTATAGCAGCCTTTTCGTATAATGTCTGGGTTTGATAATTAAAAGCTAGCCAGTAAGCGTAATTGGCTAGCAAAGATCAACAAATAAAGCAAACAAATTAGGCTGAACAAAGTAAATAGGTATTGATTAGTTAGTTCTAGAATAGCTTGATCTAATAATCCTACTAATATTATAAAGGCGAAAGTTTGTATGTATGGATGTGTGGATGTATGGATGTATGGATGTATGGATGTATGTTTGTTACTCTTTCACGTAAAAACTACCGAATGGATTTGAATGAAACTTTACCACAATATAGCTTATACATCAGAATAACACATAGGCTATAGCTTATACATCAGAATAACACATAGGCTACAATTTTTGAGGTTTTTAATGTGAGGTCGTAAAAAAAACACATTTTTTGCGCTTACATTGCAAACGCTGACTGTATCCTACAAGATAGATCAAAACAATTTACTACAGTATTGTACAACTTAAAAAGGTCTACAAAAAAGTCCGTGATGGTATATGTTTATCTCTTAGGAATAACCCACAATAACCATTTTTTATCCTTTACTTTGTACGAGAAATAATGGCTTATTTACGAAGCGATTTTAAGCAATACAATATAAATCCTTATCCAATTAAGTATCTTAAATACATTGTGCATTTAATAAAGATCAATATGGCTTTTTGCAGCATGTAAATTAAATAAATATTTTCGAAGATATCCCAGATTTAAAATGCAGCGGCGCCAGGCGAACGGGGCGTGCGGTGGAAGAAGCGGCTAATAGCTGAGTGCGCGACCCGAACGCGGGCAGACGCATGAGGGCAGACGTCGTTGACGGTTGTGTCCGTTTTGCGAATTTTCAAGGCACTAGCGATTTGATAAAAACGTATGGTCGCCTACTTTAAGTAATATAGGCCTAAGGTTAGTTATTGCCAGGTTTCTTTTTGGTTAGGAGTAACACGTACAAAAAGATACTTCATTTTTACAAATTACTTCATTGATAATTCAATTACTATATAGATAGGTTACTTACAGTTAATTATAACAAATTATATTAGCAATAAATTAAAATTGCGACTATAATTTGAGATTTAAACTATCCTATCTCTCAAGTTGGATCGAACTGCACATGGTGTGCGAATTTTATTATAATCGGTTAAGTGGTTTAGGAGTCCATTGAGGACAAACATTGTGACACGAGATTATATTAATTAAGATAAGATTATTAATATTATATGTATGTTTTTTATTATTCTTTATTGTACACTACGTCCTTCTTTAGTCGTTTATAAATTCCTTTCCATCCAAAGGTTGCCTGGAAGAGATCGCTTTAAGCGATAAGGCCGCCAATTGTGGTACACTAATTTTAAGTTAATTGTCTTTTACTGTGCCTTTTTTATTTATGTGTCCAATAAAGAATTATAAAATTTCCATGACACAATGTTAGTTACCGTACTCCTCCAAAACGGATTGACCTATTTTTACCAAATTTCATATGCGTATTCAGTAGGTCTGAGAATCTTCTACTATATATTTTTAAGGCAAAACAACGTTTGCCGGGTCAGCTAGTCTATTCTAAACCTTTTGGAGACCGACCATTCAAATATGCATAGCGGTTAGTAAATATACGCCGATAGGGTTAAATTTACAAAAAAGTATAAGCGTATTCATTCCATTCGGTTCGTGATTTTATATCACCTACTTCGACATTTGTTGATAGCAAACAATAAACCTCTGACAGGGCTTAAAGTCCGTTGCACTGTCAATAAGCAGACGTAAATGTGGACACAACCAATATTTATTTGATACGTTTTTTACACAGTTTTATATAAAATTATAGTTTTTTTTTTATCGAGCGTTTGTTGAAATTTGTTAAAATATCTGGGAAATAACATTAGTAAACATGTAACTGTATTTCCCATAAAATAATTAGTTAAATTAACTTACGTAACATTTGATGCATATTTTTATTTTTTTTAGAATTAGGTTATTTTAAAATTCACGTTACAAATAATATTAATTATTATCTAAAGTAATATTCATATTTTTAATACTTTTATCGTATTTAATGTCATCTTTTTCTTCCTTGCCGTATCCCACTACTAAAAAAAGGTGGGGTCGGCAAAGCAAATCTTACCTTTTCAATCTCCTCTATCAGCTGTCATATCTATACTCACTCCTTTCTCTTCCATGTCCTCATTCACACACTCCAACCCTATAATATATTTTATTTAATACTAGCTGCGCCTCGTGGTGTCACCTGCGTTATTCCGCCCGAGTATAAAAGTATCCTAAACTATATCCGTCCCAAATTTCATCCAAATCAGTTTAGCCGTTTGGGTGTGAAAAAGTAACAAACATACACGCACAATAATCTTTCGCATTTTTAATATAAGTTTAAGTTTATAATTTATTTTATTGAAAATTTATTTAGCTGGTTGCCAGTGACATTCATAAACTCGTTCGCTATGAAATCGTCTAACCATTTAACAGTATGATTACCGCCGTATAAAGTTTTACTGCGGTCAAGGGTGGCATCAAACTTCGCTATTGCCCTTTTGGCAGATATTTCGACTAAATCGAAGTTCCAGTATCAAAGATTTAGAAGAACACAACGTTAGAATGGGTTTTATACGTAATAATACTTTGGAAACATCTATAGAGTGGGACTGCGAGTGTAGGTTTGTTTCGCGACATCTGTAGGTTTGTTACTCTTTGAAGCTCAAAAAGCTAGACTGATTTGAATAAAATAAGATTTGGTGGTAGATTGAACCAAGCGCTGTATTTGTGTGGATATTTCGATAAAGACAGACCATTCTACCTCATGTGATACATCACTGCCAATTTACCAATCCCTTTCTAATATTATTAGGAAGTAGTAAATCCAAGATATTTTGATGGAACAGAATATTATGACCACACAGTTTCTTTGTAGTTTCTTATCATATTTTAGTTTAGAAACTAACCACGTTATAAAATAGCTGCACCCGAGGTTTTACCAGCTTTAGTCCGGGATAAGAGAAGTGGAGATAAATTATACGGGATTAATAGGCCTATGTGTTAATCCAGGGTCCATCCAAGTCATTTCCATGAAGAATGAATGTGCGAGAAGCAAAAAAGCGAGAACTAGTATGAAAGGTTTAAGCGTAGATCAGGCCCCAGACACTCACTAGTCGGGGTAGGATTATAAAAAAAAAAGTCATCTCCATACCAAATTTCATACGCCGTGGTGCTTAATATATGAAATAAAATATTTAGTGGTTGAACTATTTTTTAAAATGAAATCATTAACTATATAAGAAATTATACAAACGTAAATTAAAACAACAACACTTAACTTTTAGATCTGACTAAGATGTAAACAGTCCATTAAGTTAAGTTGATTATTTTTCGCGAATTTACAAAATTCCCTGAATAAAAGTTGTTTGTCTAATTTAGATGTACTAAAGCTACTCCAAAAAGGTTTTACGTTCGTTAAAAAAAAAAACGCTGTATACTCATAGCTACTTACATATTTTTGGAAGTTACAATTCTTACAGTCATCGAAATCGTTTATTATAATCGGTTGAGGCTTTAGAGTGTGAAGTAGAAATAAAGTTATTTGCGCATCCCACGGGAATCAATTAAGTTTTAGGGATAAAAAATAAGACTATTAATCCAAGGTCTCACCTATTTCAGTACCAAATTTCATAATCGTTTCAATCGGTTTAGTCGTTTGAGCGTTTCTTCACGCTCACGTGACAAACATACACACAGGCACAGACAAACTTACGCAGTATTATAATTATTAATAGGATTAGCTATGTACATTGCTCGTTCATTAACTTTTCAGAGACCTTTGTAAATTGCTACTGAGCTTACAAAAAGCCGCTAGCATTAGAATATGAAAATAAAAACAAACTACTCTCAGCGTATTTATATCTAGATTACACCACGCATTGCTTTTGTTGTGGTGACTGCGGTCACTGGTCAAAAGCTGCAAGTTTTTGCATTCCACTAATGGTTTGCGGTCAGCGAGCAATGTGCTCCGTAGGTGGAGGGTTGCATGTTGGAAAATGAAAATAAAAATTGACATTTATTGCGATATAAATGTGTGTGCTGATTTTTTTTTATGAGCTAGAAACTTTTTATCAATCAGATTTTTTTTGTAACATTATAAGAGTATCTAGGCTAGTCAAATACCAGCAGGGCGCCTAACCACACGAGATATCGACACTGGCCTTAGGAGAAGCAAGTCTAGTTTAGAATTATTTACTCTGACGGAGGTGTTTGCTAACCTGGAGAGTACTAGACATGCTTTACCACGTGTTATATTTTTGCCGGGGATTGAATTCACGCTCTACGAGACATAAGTCGGCCGCACGCCTTACTGACCTACCATCCCTACTTTTTTTTTGTTTTTTTTTTTTTTTTTTTTATTGTAAACACATACAATGTTATAACAATAATAATACAGCCTTTTTTAATATTTACAATTGTACGTTCCCATTTTAATTTGATCCCTATGTCCCACACTAGAGAAAACCCTGTGTTGTGGGACATAGTTCTATCACTGCCAAATAATACAAGTTGAGACAAAGAAAGATGATGATCATAATTTTAGTACCATAGTACCAAAGTAATAAAATTATGACAAATGTTATAGTAAGCAAGTTTGGGTAAAAGAAGTTAATCCAAGTTTTGTAAAATCAAAGCTACTCGTACTAATCAAATTACGACACAGTTAATATAAATTTAATATTAAATTATTTGTCTATGTTAATGATATAAACAAAAGAAAAACTTTACATAAAGCATTTTCTTACAGAATATTAATATTATATCTTCTTATATTCTATCGATTGACATCATAATACTTTATGCCGCGGAAACGCTTGATTTCGTAGAGGGGAGGAAAGTTAGTGAATCATGCTCCATTCTAAGAGTGTTATCAGACAGAAAGCACCCTAGTTTTCAAGCGTTCGGCGAAAATAACGAGGCTGAGATCAAAAGCGGAACATTTGATTACGAAATAACTTTCCGCTTAAGTTAGTAGTTAGTATAAAACGTTTTGAAGCTATGACAGTTAAGTCAGGCGTGCCGCCGCTTTGCGTCTTATAGACAACCAGTTATTCCAAACTAGGCTTGCTTCACCCTAAGCCAGAGTGGTGCTATCTCATGTGGTTTCTCACTCTGAAAGTCAAATATTTTTTGTACAACTGATAGGTTTCTCTGGTGTTAAGTCACACTATCTATGATCTATGAAGTTACACGCTTACTACAACTATGTCTATGTCTTTTCACTGAGTTTCTCGTTCTGAAATGGAACGTTCTAGCTATAAAGTGTCAAAAAAGTCCCGTAGCCATTTGAAGCTAAGGATATTAGAAGCTCTCGGTTAATTACAAAGGGTTTATAATTAATATTTTAATTATTATTTTATTTTTCGCATTTCACACACGACTGGCTAACCCCATACTGAACCATTTCTAGTTTGTGTTATGGTAGCTACTACATATACATACATATAGTGTGCGATCCTTACATTGCATTAGATTTGATGGTAGTACAACACTATTTGCCACTGCCCGAGATGTCTTTTTTTGTTCTACCCTCGACTCTGGATGAGAGCGGAAAAAGACAACTGACACATAAGTGCCAGTGAGTGGATCGACGACAAGCGCCCCCGTAGGTTGCATCTTCTTCAAAATCACTAAAAGGACGTTCCTTTAGCTCTGCAAATAACTGCCGTGCACTATTTTACAAACCAGTGCGTGTGTGTGTGTCGACATCCGATAAGATCACTTACCCAGGAGAACTCTCGACCAGCCCTGTCTTTGAACGGCATTAGAAGCATTGAAGGTAAGTGGTAGATATATTGGCCTCCTCTTATCTGTGTTCTTGTTTGGATCGGTGCATCACCACTGCATTGTAATTTTTTTTTATACAGTCCACTAAGCTCCCATTATCTGAATTTTCATATATCGAACATATAGTATATTTAATATAGATACATATTTAACACCCAGACCCACAGCCAACAAATTTAGTTAGGCACAAAGATGTTGGCCGGGCCGGTAATCGAACCCGGAACCTTCTGATTGGCAGTCCGGCATGGTAACCTTTACGCCAACGAAGACGTCGTTTATATTTGTGATAATGATAAGTGATAACGCACGTAATCAGTCGTATTAGAAAAGTAGTCCACATACGTGTCCCTCAAAAAGCTCGTTTGGTGACATAGTAACTTGGTATTTACTCCCATTAATTGCTCCTGAAATTGGATGCCGACAAATTAGAGAAAGGAGCTGTCGAATGTCTGCCCCACCCGAGTTTGCTTTGAAGGTGGCTCGATAACCACTTGTTATTAAGGTGGTTGTATAACTTTAGTCGATAAAGAAAATATTCCAAAATCACTCCCTTTTGCTTACACTCAGTCAGTTATGTAAGTGAGAGGACATGTACTTTTAAATTACTTTTGTTACATTTAAAAAATAAAATACGAATAGCAACTAACAATAGCAGTTCTCTGAACCGTACATATCGCCAACATAGTTCATTGGAACATTGTTAATATCGAAACATTTATAACTTTTATAACTCAACAGTTACCTACATAGCCACTTTTGTTATATGATTAAAATCGGCCAGTTGCGTTACATTTTAACTAATCAATTATTGACTTGTTTGTTTGTTCCTTTCGAGTTCCTTAGGTGCTAGACACTTAACGTTTTTACAAAATAAATATAAATGTTTATCAGCTATCAAATTGAATTATAAAATTGAGATAAAATTAATATTTAAGGGGGGCTCCCATACAAAAAATGGTACGGAACCCTTCATGCGCGAGCCCAACTCGCACTTGGCCAATATTTTTTTGTTATCTGTAGTTGTCACCGATTATACACCACATAGGTATGTAAATCGGTAGGCTTTTTATTTGTTTTGCATTTTCAACACATAACTAACTTCGATGATCGCGTCAGATCGCCTAACCTGGCCGAGCTACAGGCGCTACAATAAGTAGTCCTTTATAGTGACACCCGGTTATACTTCCCGTGGGAGCGTTTATTTTAAACTTATCCGTGTGTTTATGATTTATCACCCGCAATTTAAACTGAATGGGACACTCAAAATCGCAGCATTTCAACGTAATGTCCCAAACATTATGCTAACGGGGGAAAAATCTCATTTAGAGGACCTTTCAAACGAGAACAAACGTGAAGGGTGGAAGGTTACAACTTTTGGGATTTATGAATGTCAAGCGATAATGGTTTGACGAGGGACAAAGTTGAAAATTAAAACAAATGGAATCATATTGTTTTCTTTATCTTTTATCATGTGTGTTTTACCAAACTTATAAATTAAAAAAAGGTCGTCTTTAATAAACACATAAATATAATAAAAATTATGAATGTCAAAAACATTTATGTAAGGAAAACCCACCCATGACCGTACCTGGTGCAAAGGTAATAACACTGGCTGCGTTAAAAAGGTTATATAAAATAACTAGCTGACCCGGCAAACGTTGTTTTGCCTTAAAAATATATAGTAGAAGATTCTCAGACCTACTGAATACGCATATGAAATTTGGTAAAAATCGGTCAAGCCGTTTTGGAGGAGTACGGTAACTAACATTGTGTCATGGAAATTTTATAATTCTTTATTGGACACATAAATAAAAAAGGCACAGTAAAAGACAATTAACTTAAAATTAGTGTACCACAATTGGCGGCCTTATCGCTTAAAGCGATCTCTTCCAGGCAACCTTTGGATGGAAAGGAATTTATAAACGACTAAAGAAGGACGTAGTGTACAATAAAGAATAATAAAAAACATACATATAATATTAATAATCTTATCTTAATTTATATAATCTCGTGCCACAATGTTTGTCCTCAATGGACTCCTAAACCACTTAACCGATTATAATAAAATTCGCACACCATGTGCAGTTCGATCCAACTTGAGAGATAGGATAGTTTAAATCTCAAATTATAGTCGCAATTTTAATTTATTGCTAATATAATTTGTTATAATTAACTGTAAGTAACCTATCTATATAGTAATTGAATTATCAATGAAGTAATTTGTAAAAATGAAGTATCTTTTTGTACGTGTTACTCCTAACCAAAAAGAAACCTGGCAATAACTAACCTTAGGCCTATATTACTTAAAGTAGGCGACCATACGTTTTTATCAAATCGCTAGTGCCTTGAAAATTCGCAAAACGGACACAACCGTCAACGACGTCTGCCCTCACGCGTCTGCCCGCGTTCGGGTCGCGCACTCAGCTATTAGCCGCTTCTTCCCCACCGTACCTACCCCGCTCCCCCCACGCCACGTTCGCCTGGCGCCGCTGCCGGTATTTGCTATGACTCTGCATTTTAAATCTGTGATATCTTCGAAAATATTTATTTAATTTACATGCTGCAAAAAGCCATATTGATCTTTATTAAATGCACAATGTATTTAAGATACTTAATTGGATAAGGATTTATACTGTATTGCTTAAAATAGCTTCGTAAATAAGCCATTATTTCTCGTACAAAGTAAAGGATAAAAAATGGTTATTGTGGGTTATTCCTAAGAGATAAACATATACCATCACGGACTTTTTTGTAGACCTTTTTAAGTTGTACAATACTGTAGTAAATTGTTTTGATCTATCTTGTAGGATTCAGTCAGCGTTTGCAATGTAAGCGCAAAAAATGTGTTTTTTTTACGACCTCACATTAAAAACCTCAAAAATTGTAGCCTATGTGTTATTCTGATGTATAAGCTATATTGTGGTAAAGTTTCATTCAAATCCATCCAGTAGTTTTTACGTGAAAGAGTAACAAACATACATCCATACATCCACACATCCATACATACAAACTTTCGCCTTTATAATATTATAGTAGGATGGGTAGTATTTAATCTTACTACTGTAAATCCACCTTTTTCTATCAAAGTATTCGAAATTGCTAACTAAAATACTGAATTGCACACTAAATTTGCCCATCAAATAAATCACATATACTTCATTGTTTGATGTTTAGGCGTAATGGTTACCGTGCGGGACTGCCAATCAGAAGGTTCCGGGTTCGATTCCCGGCACGGCCAACATCTTTGTGCTTAACTAAATTTGTTGGTAGTTGGTCTGGGTGTTATATATGTATCTATATAAAGTATGTATGTAAATGTTGTATATCAGTTCTGTTAGCAACCATAATACGAACTAGAAATGGTTCTGTATGGGATTAACCAGCTTTGTGTATATTAAAAAAAAATGAATTTTGTTACATTTCAATTAATCAATTATTAACTTGTTTGTTTGTTCCTTTCGGGGTAGAAAAATTGGGGCCGTGGGGACCGGGAGCTAAATCTTTATCCAATGAATTAATGAAGCGCTTGGTCACTTGGTCAATATTTTTTTTGTTATCTGTAGTTGTCACTATGTGGTGTGTATGTCGGCAATGTTTTTTATTTGTTTTGCATTTTCAACACATAACTAACTTCGATTATATTTTACTGAATTACTATTTGGTAACTTAAAAAAAAACTTAAAAGTAAACCACTGGAGGCTTTATTTCTTAAAGCGATGTCTCTTAGGCAAGTTTTGTTCGATCTAAGGCCTATCAAATATTCTGTTCGGCTTTGGTATAGGTAACTTTGTTAGTAACTTCTATTGCAAAGGATTTGGACATTGTTGTTGTTAGCCAAACTATTGGGCTATTCACAAACTTCGGGGCTTCTACTCTTTGAGCTTTTAGGTTCTTTAGTCTTTGTTTAGGTAGATACTTGGTAGGAAACTACTTTTGAAGAAGGCTACGCTACACCCAAGACCTTTCTCTGTTACTTCAAGGAGCTCAGATGGCTTGGGTAGGCTGGTATGAAAAAAACACAACTTTTTATAATAGGACACATTTCTCACACGGCTGGGTAACCCCATACTGAACCATTTCTAGTATGTATTATGGTTGCTAACACAACTGATATACTACATATACATAGGTACATACATATTTCATATTGATAGATATAATAATATAACACCCAGACCCACAGCCAACAATTTTTTAGTTAAGCACAAAGATGTTGGCCGTGCCGGGAATCCAAACCCGGAACCTTCTGATTGGTAATCCGGCATGGTAACCATTACGCCAACGAGGTCGCCACCTGCCTCCTACAGGTTGTCAGTGTCATAAAATAAAAATAAAAAGTACGCTTTGCTTGTGCTAGAAGACTAACAAACCCCCGACATAAAAACTATTAGCTGTTATAAGTTTCACTTATCTGTGTTAAAGTGTGTGTATGTGAGTGTTTCGAGTATCCTCTATCGGTTTCGTATGAACATTAACCCTGTATGTTTTATATTTAAGATTTTTGGTTAAAGTGCAAAACCAATACTAATGTAATCTTGTAGATTTTTAAGAAAAACAATCGAAAATATCACGACCAACGAGATTAAAACCGCGTCTCCGCAAAAAAAGGCCAGGGATCGAATACCGTCGGGATATTTTCGATTGCTTAACTCGAATCTAAGATATTATATTTATATACGTTCACAAAAATATAATATATATGTTTAACAAACAAAAACGTTACTACGTGTAAGTCTATCTTAGTACTGATAGCTTCTAGAATTTTACAAAACACAACATAGAACTGTTTACTAAAATACCTCCTTCGAGACTTAAGGATATTTAAGGTACAGAGGTGAAATAAATTCAAGCTTTTCTTTCAATAGATATTTTTAGTCTATCCTTCGTTCAGAACGGATTTAAGTAAAAAAGAGCTCTTGAATGTATGGATTTGAGAATTTGAGGTATTGAGTCTAGGAGATCTAGATTTATGTACGTATTATAGAAGTTTCTTTACATTGTTAAAAATTTGAAAATAAATCCTAAGCAAAGAGATTTAGAAATGGGCTAGTTTGTCACTATTGTCATACACAATGCCACCGGATTACGAAAAAAGTTTTCTGACAAAAGCAAGATCTATGTTTGTTCGAAAAATGCTACCTATAGGTTTCAACTGGCATGTCTCGCTGATGACATATACTTTTTTTTCCATGCAAATTGAGCGTAAAACGAAAGAAGACATCTCGGACAGTGACAGGTATTATTCACCACCCTCAGAATCTAAATGTAAAGATTTTGAACAATAATTAAAAATAATGTAATAGATCGTGTATAAAAGAAAACACCGTTTATATGGATATTTTGAAATAAATGTCACTTTATCATGTTGTGATTTTAGTTTTACGACACGCCTTAGAAATGTCACTCTGTCTTCGAATAACTCGAATAATGTCGAATATTTGATACGCTCTGCGGCGGGATCGGATTAAGGGACTCAATATTTATCAAAATTTATACTCGTATCTTCATTGACTAACTATAAGAAGTAGTCGATGATATTATAATATGATGATATTTCATTATGTAGGTAGGTACTATAGTACCTACATAATGAAATGTCAATGAATTCTATTAAAATGAGAGAAACATTAGAAGTAGGTAAGTAAACTACTAAAAATAGATGGCAGAAGAATATATACTATATGAAAAGTCAGTTGTTCTGCAAGGTAGCAATAGTAAGTTAGTACTAGGTTCTAGTTTGTAGAGCTTGCTTCTGTTTAAAGTACTAGTCAAGTAGATATATTATTGTATATCTCAGGTTGACAAACACAGTTTGGCAATTCGTAATTAAGTCATTGGCTTCGGTATAGAACAAGGACAGACTCGTCTCGTTTAATATTTTTTATCTTTTCCTGTCATTGACAAGTGTCCTCATTAATTTACAACATTTTTTTTTATACATATCACACACGGCTGGTTAACCCCATACTGAACCATTTCTAGTTCATATCATGTTTGCTAACACAACTGACATACTACATATACGTACATACATATTTTATATAGATACATATTTAACACCCAGACCCACAGCCAACAAATTTAGTTGAGCATAAAGATGTTGGCCATGCCGGGAATCGATCCCGGAACCGATTGGCAGTCCGGCATGGTAACCATATGAGATTTAATAATGTGGTATGATAATGTCACTTAACATCAGGTGAGTTCAGCGATCAGGCGCAAGCCTATCCATCATAAAAAAAACTAAAATTCCTTAAAATAATATAACGTATATTTTAAAGAACTCGTGTGATGTTTGGTTTCATTTTATTAAAATACTCCCAGCCCCATATACATAATGACTTAATTCCACTCCTGTATTTCTGCTCACTATATTTTCACGCCTCAATTTCCTCTATGAGCCGCTGAAATATATAATGTTTTTGGTATTAATACTGATGAATAATTCAAAACCACGCAGCCTGGCAATATTTAAGTACAAGTAAGCCTCATTATAAAATCGTTGTTTATGATCACATTTGTGGTCCTATTTAGTTAGATATTTTGTTTGACTCATGTTAGTTGTATTTGTATTTTTAGGTTTGACTTAAATATGTGTAAATAATGTAATGTAACGTAATTATTATTATTATATTTTTATTTTTTTTACTCTGAATAGGTCAGCGCTTGACCACAATTCACCTGATGGTAAGAGATATTGAGGTCTACGGTGGATCGCGCTTACCTAGAAGGAACCGAATTATTGTCTTAATTTAATGAAACTAATAATTTATCTACAAGTATGAAACTTTTGTTATAAGATGTATGCTATTAATATTTAATTAACGTAATTGGTCTATTTGCCGTTTTAATTAAATTCAATAAATAAATTATTTGTATTTCCCTGGTTTCTTACCATACAATGTTTATATAAGATACAATTATTGTTACTAAAAATAGGCGTGTGCGGTATGGTTAGAAAATGTTTGCTTTTTATTCTGATGAACGCTGGTTTGATCCCACCCTACACCAATAACATATTTTTAAATTAATGTGTGGATTTACCGTCTCTTAACGGCAAAGGAATAAATAGATTGTAAAGAAATTGACGAAATAAACATAGCGAAGCGAGTATTTTGTAGCGATGATGACTTAGTTAGGCTTGCAGCTGACTCATGCCTATTTTCCAAAGGTGAAGGTTCGATCCCCGCTATAGTTTAGGTCTAGACTAGTTTTGGTCTTTGGCTAGAGTTCTGGTCATGGAAAACATCGTAAGGAAACCATATTATGCGTATAGGCTCTTTCTAGTACTCGCCTGGCTAACAACCACCCACATGTTGAAAAATCTTTCGCCAAACACCTAACAGAGTGTTCCGGCCTTGAGAGCCAGTCATTCCTGACTAGGCATGCTCCATCTTATGCCTTAGGATCTCGCTAACTCGAGTAGTTACGCACTCTGCTGGTCCTTGCTTGCTATACGATGTAAAAAATACTTACAATCAGTAATCAGTAATTCATATTTGATAAAATGGTTTTAAAAACAAACAACCGACTTCAAAAACACAACTAAAAAGGGAAAAATAATTTTAAGCCTAAATCAAATCAAGACTATATAAATAGAATAGGAGAGTTTATTTCATGTACTTATAAAAAACTATTTGCCATTTTTACTAATCCTGTATTCTTGGAGTCGGTGCCAGCAAAGAAAGACAATTGAAAATAGTTTTTTTTTAACAAACATTAATTTGTTCTTATTAGATGGCACCGACTTCAAGAATACAGGATTACTAAAAATTGCAAATAGTTTTTTATAAGTACATGAAATAAACTCTCCTATTCTTTTTATATATTGTCTTGATTTGATTTAGGCTTTAAATTATTTTTCCCTTTTTAGTTGTGTTTTTGAAGTCGGTTGTTTGTTTTTTAAAACAATTTTATTTTTACATTTTTAGTGGTTGGTAATGATATTTTGTTTAAGTTTTAGCTATGGAGAGCCAAATAAACTTCACGATGAAAAAATTTGGCGTGTGTCAGGCAGGCAACCTATTGGGAGCAAATCGAGCTGGATGCGAGCGAAGCGAGAAATACGCGAGCGAAGCGAGCGCGAAAATTTTCACCGTATTTGTTCCAACCGTTTGAGCATAAAGAAGTCCAAAGCAGCACAAATTACATAATGTTTGTTGTGTCAAAACGTACTAGAACCAAGTGCGAGCGAAAAGAGATGAATGCGAGCGAAGCGAGCTATGCGCGAGCGAAGCGAGCGCGAAAATTTTCACCGTATTTGTTCGAACCGTTTGAACATAAAGAAGTCCAAAGCAGCACAAATTACATAATGTTTGTTGTGTCAAAACGTACTAGAACCAAGTGCGAGCAAAAAGTGGTGGAGCGAAAATTTTCACCGTATTTGTTCGAACCGTTTGAACATAAAGAAGTCCAAAGCAGCACAAATTACATAATGTTTGTTGTGTCAAAACGTACTAGAACCAAGTGCGAGCAAAAAGCGAAGCGAGCCGGATGCGAGCGAAACGAGCCGGATGCGAGCGATCCGAACTATGCGCGAGCGAAGCGAGGACGAAAATTTTCACCGTATTTGTTTAAACCGTTTGAGCATAAAGAAGTCCAAAGCAGCACAAATTACATAATGTTTGTTGTGTCAAAACGTACTAGAACCAATTGCGAGCGAAGCGAGCGCGAAAAATTTTCACCGTATTTGTTCCAACCGTTTGAGCATAAAAAAGTCCAAAGCAGCACAAATAACATAATGTTTGTTGTGTCAAAACGTACCAGAACTAAGGGCAAGCGAAGCGAGCTATGCGCGAGCGAAGCGAGCGCGAAAATTTTCACCGTATTTGTTCCAACCGTTTGAGCATAAAGAAGTCCAAAGCAGCACAAATTACATAATGTTTGTTGTGTCAAAACGTACTAGAACCAATTGCGAGCGAAGCGAGCTATGTTCGAGCGCAGCGAGCGCGAAAATTTTCACCGTATTTGTTCGAACCGTTTGAACATAAAGAAGTCCAAAGCAGCACAAATTACATAATGTTTGTTGTGTCAAAACGTACTAGAACCAATTGCGAGCGAAGCGAGCTGGATGCGAGCGAAGCGAGCTATGCGCGAGCGAAGCGAGCGCGAAAATTTTCACCGTATTTGTTCAAACCGTTTGAGCATAAAAAAGTCCAAAGCAGCACAAATTATATAATATTTGGAGTGTCATAAGCCCAGAACATCCTGGGGGAAATTCGAACGAAGCGGGATAACTCCTAGCAAAGCGAGCGCGTAAATATTTTCCTTATCCGTTCGAGGGTCTTGTCTTTTAATATATCAAATTTTACAGTTCCTTCTTCCACTAAGTATGACCCAAGTGGCCAAGCTCTAGCGTCGAGAGTTTTTCAAGCCCCTGATTTAGTTTGACCCCTGCTTGTACTAAAAATAGTGGTCCAGGCCCAACAAATTAACGTGTTATCTGAAGCACAGTAACGCCCAGATGAAAATATCACATTTTTTTATGGAGGTCTTGTGCATGGTTACCCATCCAAAGACTGGCCGCATGGGCCGTTGCTTAGCCTCGATGTTCGCGTCAGATTACTTTTGTTAGCCAGGCTGCTAATTTTATGAGCGAAATCTGTATTGCCGTATGAGCGCGAAGAAGTAAAATAGGTTATCGAGTTATTTGGGCTTCCCACGGCAATAGCAATGACTTTTAAGATAAAAAGTAACCTTCGTGTTATACAAGGTCTAGTCTACCCCCTATATCAAATTTTAGCGAAATCAGTGTGTCATGTGTTATTTGGTGCATCCCACGGGAATAGTATTTATTTTCGGGATAAAAAGTAGCGTATGTGTTAACACATAGTCTTACCTATTTTCTTCTCAAATTTCATGAATATCGGTACAGCCAAACGAGCGTGAATCTCTCTTCATGCGTAAAAATAACCTAACTTTTTAGGTTTTTCTTCGATTTCCCTAGGAGTCCATCTTTAGAACCAGTTTTGGTGACAATGGGACCAATTCAGAACCATACTCTTTCAATTAAAAAAAGAATTTTGAGAATCGATCCACAAATGGCTGAGAAATCGGTGAACATACATAAAAAAAAAAAATACATACACGTCGAATATATAACCTCCTCCTTTTTGAAGTCGGTTAAAAAGTAACCTTCGTGTTATACAAGGTCTAGTCTACCCCCTATATCAAATTTTAGCGAAATCAGTGTGTCATGTGTTATTTGGTGCATCCCACGGGAATAGTATTTATTTTCGGGATAAAAAGTAGCGTATGTGTTAACACATAGTCTTACCTATTTTCTTCTCAAATTTCATGAATATCAGTACAGCCAAACGAGCGTGAATCTCTCTTCATGCGTAAAAATAACCTAACTTTTTAGGTTTTTCTTCGATTTCCCTAGGAGTCCATCTTTAGAACCAGTTTTGGTGACAATGGGACCAATTCAGAACCATACTCTTTCAATTAAAAAAAGAATTTTGAGAATCGATCCACAAATGGCTGAGAAATCGGTGAACATACATAAAAAAAAAAAAATACATACACGTCGAATATATAACCTCCTCCTTTTTGAAGTCGGTTAAAAATGACTTTAATATAAAGTTTGAGAAACAATTTATTGGTAAATGCGGTCAGCCAGAGAATAACAATATTTACTTGCGACTTGTGATTTGTTTATGAAAAACTTTTGAGATTTTTTTCGAATTAGGGCAAACGAAATATTCCTCAAATATTAAAGTTTTATTGAAAGTTTCAATACGAATTGATTCAAAATATTCGGTAAGAGCTGTTAAATTTTAGGGTTTCGTACGTATAAGGTTAAATCGGGACTCTATTACTAGCCGCTGCGCTGTCTGTCTGTCTTTCACCACGCATAGCAAAGTCAGTTTATCTCATAAACTGTGATAACTAGAAAGTTGAATGTCCAACAACAAATAGTAAAAAAAAAAGAATTAAAATATTAAGAGGAGTCCCTATACAAGAAACGTGTTGTTTTTAACGTACTTTGTACTTCTATTTTCCAGGATAGTAATTATGGAAACAGGTAGACGCATAAACGCTCTCACCATGTGTTCAGGTCTTCTCATAATAATAAAATAAAAAATTAAAATTAAAATAAGCCTTTATTGCTGATTATACACTATTGACTTAAAAACTAACTATTTACATACTTATATTTATAGCTTGTCTTGCGACAAAGGCCTCCTCCAAACACTTCCATTTTCCTCTCTCTCTAGCTACTCTCGTCCATGTAGTTCCTGCTATCCTCATTATGTCGTCTTCCCAACGTTACGTTGCCTTCCTCTACTTCTTACGCCATCTCTAGGGTACCATTCGGTTATTATTCTTGTCCACTTTTCTTGAATTTCTCTAATCATATGTCCCGTCCATCTCCATTTTAGCTTTCTCCAAGTATTTATGACATTTTTTAATTTTGTTACTGACTTAATCTTCTGCAAACTTACTTTATCTTTTATTTTTATTTCCAGTACGCTTATTTATATACTATTCTGGCACACTGACACTTTATCTCTTCTCATGATACTATAATAATAATAATAAATATATCATCCACAGGCGTCATCCCGTAAGCTTTACACGCATTCCTCAAAACACTCGACATGCACTCCTACACATATGTCCAGCTCCAGAAGGCGGTAGTTTTAAATACGTGCCGAATTGTACGAAAGTTTTTATCACAAAACCAATCTTTAAAAAAAAAATGTACCCAATGTATGTTTGGCTTTCAGCCCGCGGATTTTGGTAAAACCTCGCTTGACGAGAGACGTGACAAACCCATTTAAAATAATAATAATAATACATAATAATAGGTCGACTTCTACTTTCACTATAATTATGGTGCTCATGTTCATACTTCTCAAAGTCAGAATATTGTGATCCAAGATAGACTGGCATAGCAACATACTAGTAATAAACTAAAGTATTTTCATCTATAACGAGTTGATAGGACCAGCCTTAGGATGTAAGGAAATTGCTCCACGACCTTTGAAGTAAGCTTTAAAGCCTTTTCTTGTAAACATTTGTTTTGATCTCAAACTTCGAATTTTCAACAAACACTTTGTTCATTCGAGCGTCTTCTCGTCGTTCGCAAAAATCATTGTATTTTGTACAGCTTTAATTGACTTTACCTTGTTCTAAGTAGCTGTCTGACTTTTGTTAAATTGATTTAATATTAATTGTAGTAGAGTACAGAAATTAATAAACATTTCGCGAGAGTGAACCACTGAAGTTTTTCTTCTTCTTCGTATGAGCTAAGTGGCCAAGCTCTGGTGCTGAAAGTTTTCAAGCTGGCTGAACTTGCCTCTGACTTAGCTTAACAACTGCGTGTACTAACATCCGGGACCTACAATTTAACGTGTCTTCAGACCCACGGTAACGCCCAGATGAAAATGACACATAATAAGTGTGACCGTTTGTTTCGTGCAAAAAAAATGCCACCTATTAAGCGACAGTCTTGTGCACGCTTGGTTTTTACACTTAGTGTTACGCCAATTTTGACTTTTATACTCAGGAATAGAGTTCAAAGTGTATGTTTGTCTTCTCACGCGACATCTAGTTTAGAGCGTTAGAACTCGTTTAATTAATTATACGCAAATTTTAACATTAATATTTTGATATTTAAAATTCCGAGTGTAACACAGAGACTATAAAATTATTAAGTTTTGTTACTTTTTTATTTTGATTTGTACCTATTATCCAACTATTGCATTTCAACGTACGTCTATATGGACCACGTCGGCTTCTACAGAAAAATAATGAATATCACACGGTTGGCTTACACCCATACAATAATAAATAAATAAAATAAACAAATATTAGGACACATTTCACACACAGCTGGTTAACCCCAAACTAAACCATTTCTAGTTTGTATTACGGTTTCTTACACACCTGATATACTACATATACATACATAAATACTTTACATCGATACAAATTTGACACCCAGACCGACACCCAACAAATTTAGTTCATCAGAAAGATGTTGGCCAGGCCGGGAATCGAGCCCAGGACCCTCTGGTTGGCAGTCCGGCAAGGTAACCATTACACCTATGAGTTCGTGAAACTAATAATAATGATAATGAATTAAGTAAAGAGAAGTCTTCAATTTAACCTATTAACAGTTTTTTTTTTCTATTTTTAGTAGCTTCATAAAATTGTCTTTCCATTAAAACAATTCTTCACCTTCACACTACCACATCGATATTGAAGCCAAAATCCCATTAAAGGCTACTTTCCAATACAGGGCTACCGCTAACTATTGTGGTTTCTTTCTTACTCAGGGTCGCGTCTCCCTCGCACCTTGTATTCATTATGAAAGTTTCCTTGAGCAAGTAAATCGTTCTAGGCACTTGTTTTTTTTTTTGTCGTTCCGTCTATACTTCCTCCAACAATCGTTGTCAGAGACATTGTTAGGCTAAAAATATTGCTCACGCAAATTACTAAGTAGTTAATTATTTAGCTTTCTTATATATAAATACATATATATACATATACATATACATATATGTATATCTTACTAGCTGACCCGGCAAACGTTGTTTAGCCTATAGATAGTAGCCGATTCTCAGCCCTACTGAATATGCATATAAAATTTGGTAAAAATCGGTCGACGGTCGAGGAGTACGGTAACTACATCATGACATAGAAATTTTATATATTAGAAGAAGTTTAGAAGATGATCGGCAAATGATTTATCTTTTTTTAATGGTCAACATAAAATAGAGATCGCTATTACTGTCCAACCATTGGACCACCATTATCGAGGGCTTACTCAGTGGCAAATTATTAGGCCCGCTATCTATGGTTTCTTAAGATACAATGTGAGCACTCGATTATAGATTATCAAGGTCCACGAAAAACACTTGTCCTTGGATTACGTGGTTCACAAAAAAAAAAACATTTATTTTGCACTTAATAGACTTGAGCCGGAGCATGCCTAGTCTGGAATGGCTAACTAGCTTTCACGGAGACTGCCGGAACACATCGCTAGTTTTTTGGCTACGGTTTTTTCAGGTTGAAGGTGGTTGCTAGCCGAGCCTTAGAAAATGTTCTACCAAAATCCCTATTTGACTATTAGTAAGTGTATCTACTTATCAAAATGGTTGAAGTTTTTGGTATAATAACAAGTAACTCTGTATTAAAATACACTCTGTAAGGTTATCACGTAAACCACGTATCCTCTTCGCCGTAAGGTCTGAAATGCCGGACGTTCTGTTAAAGTGGAGAAGGTAAAACACAGAACGAAGGCACAGGCGATGGCACAGTGTTTCCTAAATTGGTTTTGTAGTAGGTTGACCCACAAAAGGAAGAAAGATCTATTTGTTTTGTAAAATGTAACAGCCGATTACGATAATTTTTTTTTCTTACCTTTTCAAATTGCTTGTCTATGATTTTCTTATGTCACTTGTCACTGTCATGTCATATCATGTATTTTTTCTGTAAACTTGTGTTGTTTTGTGTAATCTAATTGTGAAGTAAATTGTAAGTATTTTCTACATATATATGTTTCTTGTTATATAATATGTTTCTTGCAATTGGATGCCGAAAGGCTTAGAATGTGGCGCACTCAAATTGTTTACT
Source organism: Mellilla xanthometata (assembly GCA_035578125.1). Taxonomy (NCBI): domain Eukaryota; kingdom Metazoa; phylum Arthropoda; class Insecta; order Lepidoptera; family Geometridae; genus Mellilla; species Mellilla xanthometata. The sequence goes on along the minus strand of JAPUBQ010000014.1, from coordinate 10,958,845 downwards.
ATCTTATTATTACCCATGTTCTGCAATAATAAACAAATAAATAAATAAATACCCTTGTCGTTGTCGGCAAATCTCAGTATACGGGACAAATCAAAACAAATCTCAGTATATCCCGTAAACTGAGAAAAATCTTGCAACATATTGTTTTTTTCCTAATTTTGGTTGAATTGGTTTTCTAAATTTGTATTTGCACTTTAGACAAATCCTCTCTGTTTCACACTCTAGGCAGAGGATGAAAATAAACCACGGGGCGGTATATTTCTTATCCCCGCAGAGATTACTAACATCGTAACGGATGACCCTAGTGTTTAGTAAATAAAGAAAATGCCTTCTTTATTTTCTTTTACTTTCCAACGTGGGTGGCTCATTGAATTTCAAGGAGTCTTATTTTAGGAGACTTTATGGTCTAGACGCTACATTTTATTTGGATAATGCCATGGCTAATAGAGAATAGTGTTAAGTTTTACTTTGTGGTAGTGAAACTTTATTTTTCTGCTTTTTAGGTCCGGTAGAATCAGTTCTGTATATTTTCACTCACTCAATGGATCGGGTCAAGAGGAGTGCCGAGAGTGGATGAATATACTACGTTAGTGGGGATGATATTTTCGCTCATATATTTACACAAAAATACACTCGATATACATAAGTATAAGTAGTAAATAAAGATAATGCTCCGAGTCTAGCAGTGGAAACGTATAGTGGGCTGTTTATGCTACTTTTTATCCCGGATTAACGTGAGTAACACTGAAGGGTGCAGCTAGTATAAGTTAATAATCTACGTACCAACATAAAAGAAACGTTATCATTACTGTTTAAATATAAATAGCTATATATAAATCCCTGCATTTTTATAGTTTCCTTTTCAAAGGTCTTTAGTTAATCTATCTCCATAGCAAATAAAAATCAAAAAAGGAACACACACACGCACATATATATAAATTCCCGCCGAATAGAATTTGAATAGTATAGTATCTGTTTTTAACTTTAATGTTCAACGGCAACGAAATGGAATGCATTTATTCAAATGCCTAGACACGCCTGTTATTGCCCCAATCATACTAAATTAAAAATAACACCCACTAATAGACAAACCAGTGTTTCAGACCTACTCTTTAAAACTCGTATTTGGCATCTGTTGAAGTCTGGTATCAAAGTAGGTATTGAATATTTCATATTCTTCTTTGGTGGAAGAAGAATATGAAATATCTATGGTCAGACCCGCACTGACAACCAGGGTAGGCTGGTAGGAGGCATTTCGTGCATTGCCTCCTACCAGCCTACCCAAGCCTCGAACTCTTTGAAGTAACGGAGCACGGTCTTGGGTCGCTGGTATACCTGTTCCACTGTCATTGTGTCAGATGTTGAAGTACTTTTATTAAATTAAAATTGATTATTATTTAAATGATTTAACAGAAGGCGTCCGGGTACAGTATCGTGTATGGAGCATGTGCTGTTGCACTGCGAGGCTACAAGATAGACATGAAAGAAAACCAGACTAGCAAGAGAATACAAAATTATAAAACTCAAATTGTTTGTTAAAACCAACCGGGTAGGTAGGTCTCTCTGATTTTCTGTAGAAGCCGAAGAAGTCAATTCTAAATTCCAATGTATGTTTTGCGCTTGGAAATGTCTTTAAATATTAAACGATTAAGTTAGAATTTGAAGAGCATTTTATTTTCTATTGTTCAGTGTTTTGCCAATTTTTCACAGCTATAGAACATGTTTCTTTCTTGACGTACCATAATATTTTTATGTTATCTGTGGTTTAATAAAATCAACAGATAAAATATAATGAAAAAAGTATTTCTTCGACGAACGAAAACGAAACTGGAATGTAAAAATCTCTGTCCGGTATGCTTTACCGAGTAACGTAAAAATGTAATTATGATATTTCTTTATGAAAATTGGAGGAAAATGCCGTATGAATATTGGAATTCCGTATTTTATTGTGTGCTTTGTGGAGTCGTAAAAACGGCATCACAAGCGTGCCATAAATTTCATCTTTATTTCAAAAATATTTACGAAATGAGAAATTAATATGGTTTAATTAAAGTACATGTTAATACATGATAGAGTAGAAATAAGTACTGTAAAATCACTGCAGTACCATTCTATTAAATGATATAATAATGGCACCAATAGTATTTATTATTCGGGAGCTACTGCGCACTACGATTCAGGCAGTAATTACTGACCTTGTTTAGGGACTGACGATTTACGTACTCGTATAAATTGTGAATCATTTTATGTAGCCGTAATTGTAACATACTCTACTGCACAATAAACATTTTATTTATTTATTTTTATTCTAATTAGTTCCGCGTAAAATAAATGTAGCGCCTGTAGATCGGCGAACTAACGTGATCTGATATGATCTTTGAGGTTAAGCAACGGTCAATGCAGGCAGTCTTTTGATGGGTGACTGATGAAGACTGTTGTTTAAAAAGTGAACTGTAACTGTGTGTACAAAGTTTCGAATGACATATGAAATTGTAGATCCCGGATGTTAGTCTTATTACTTCGGGCGGCTTGAAAACAATCGACAGAGCCAGAGCTTGGCTACTTAGAGAGACGAAGAAGAAGAAAAATTATACACATACTTAGAACCGGCATACTTCTAGTAGTAGGCTAGAGGCCTAGAACTAGCTTCAGTTATTTATCCGAAGCTAATCGGACGGGTTGTATGGACAAGTCGGCTCGTGCCAAAGTTTTCCTCATATACCAATTTTATAAAAAAAAATCCTCATTCTTTTAGTCAAGAACAGTTTGAGTCAAAATCATCGTCGGTGTCTAATGTATTTAATAAAATAATTGGCCAAGTGTGAGTTGGGCTCGTGCATGGTTGGGCTCCCATACAGTAACGGAACCGTGCCATTACTGTATGGGAGCCCCCTTTTAATATTTATTTTATGTCAACTTTATAATTTAATTTGATAGATATACTTTCATGTATTTTGTGAAAATTTTAAGTGTTTTTATATTTTAAGTTAAAATTTTAAGCACCTACTATTGATTGTTGATATAAGGCAAAAAAATACGAGAAACACACTGTTTATCCTATGGGGACCCACCTTAATAATATTTTTTTATTTTTAGTATTTGTTGTTATAGCGGCACGGGAAATAAATATCTTGTGAAAGTTTCAGCTTTCTAGCTATTACGGTTTCTGAGATACATACAGCCTGGAGACAGACAGACAGCGGAGACTTAGTAATAGGGTCCCGTGTTTACCTTTTAGGTACGGAAGCCTAAGAAGTAATTTCAGTTAACCATCTCCGTACGAGCACTATCAATGTTAGGTATTCGAATTACCTCATAATTTTCATCAAACAATACCGCTCCCCCTTACGTAATCAACGTTAACGTTCTTATGGAAAATATAAATCAATATCACCATACAAAGGTCGCCTCTTTATATTCTACTCTTGACTTGCATGGGGGGCTACTATGGGTTGATGGAGTTCCATCGTGCTTGTGTCATTAAAACATTATAGATGTATAAAACTTATTGCTCCCTGTGGTGTTCTGATTCTATGTAATATAGGCCCTATGGTGGATCGCGTTTACCAAGCAGCAGTTTTAATCTCGCCTCAGAATAAAATCTGTGCGATCTTCGAAGCTAAGTACCGGTCGATGCGGACGGTGTTCGGATGGATTACCATACACAAGACTGTCGTTCTAAAAGTGGTCAGAAATGATACGTTTGATTGTTGGTCTCGTCTGTTACTATTAGTACAAGTAGTCGTTAAGCCAAGTCAGAAATATTCAGGCGGCTTGAAAACTCTCTACCCCCGACCTTAGCCACTTAACTCATACGAAGAAGAAGAATAATCAACAGAAAGTAATTTTTTAAAAGCAATTAGGTGTCCCGAATAAAAAAAGATGCTAATATGAAAGGGATAAAAAATACCCATTGAAAAGAACCACAATTTTTAAATCAATATAGAAAAATTTTGATCCTACTATGGTTTCTCAGATACCTCATGGTATGCCCCCAAGTCTTAGGCAGACTTAATTAAAGTTTACTGCCAATATAAGAAGCCATCACTTCTGCTTGTGACGGTATTTATGTTCACCTGAACATACACGGCTATTCAACGTAAAATGAAATCTTGTCTAAAAAAATTGGCGAAGTCTAAAACAAACAAACTAATGACTATCTTTATTGGTTGGCTTTCTTTTTAGACTTCCGAACAGTTATTTGGTGAATCCCTTATAATGTAAAATTTAGAAGATTAAGGACAAAACGCTAGAAAGATAGGCGTCGGATGAAAGACAAAGAATGAAGAATTAGTAGAATTTAGTGCGAGAAGCAAAAATCGAAGACTGGTATGAATTTTTAAGCGTAGATCTGTCCCCAGGCACTCACTAGTCGTAGTAGGATATGAATGTACGAGTATATACGTTAACAATAAAAAACATTTATTATTTATATACGAAATATTTGAGATTTTCTATGAGTCCACCAACCCAACAATAAACAAATAAAAAATTATGAAAAATGTTGCACCTTATAGAACATGACAAATATCATAGAACGAAAGATAGAAGAGGAAGAAGAAAACCTACAAGATCATTTTTAGACCAAATTAAGGAGTAGGCGAAAGTCATGTCGTCATAGGGAGGTCAAGGATTTGGCCGAAGATAGAACTACCTGGAAAAAACTCCACGGACAAGAGCACAGCTCTTAAATGTTGAAAGATTGAAAAATTGTTGTTTCTGTAACAGCATTAAAAACTTTTGAAATAAATCTCCATAACGTTAATGAGTAATTTCTAATAATTTTTAAAAAGTTTCCTTTTCATCACATATGGCCCTGTATAAATACTCGTATGAAGCCATTCACTTCACGTTGATGCTATGAGTATGTACATATTATGTTTTGTATTATAAACAGATACGCTCCCATTTCATGAAATTTCATGAATAATGTACGATTCTGTTGATCGAAAATTTGACGATTCGTTAGTTCCGAAGCACGTATACGGTTATTTGTATGACTGTTTAGTAATAATTATTTGTTGGAACAAATATTTTTGTGACCTATTTTAATTTTAATAGAAATTGTAGGCTTTAGTTCAAAGTTCAAATTTCTAAGAGTTCCAAACTCGATTAAATTCTATAAATAGTATTTTTTTAAATAGTGTTATAAAACAATTACAACAAATCTTACTTTTTAAAAAATTATTATAATATCTAGAATAGTTAGAGCTTATTAGTTTAATGTTGCTAATAGTTTTTATATACAACCTTGTCACCATAAAGGACTGCCAACCAGAGAGTCGCAAGTTAATTTCCCGGAACAGCCAACATCTTTGTGATGAACTAAATTTGTTGGTTGTCGGTTTAATATCTTAATATATATAAATCTCGTGTCACAATGTTTGTCCTCGATGAACTCCTAAACAACTTAACCGATTATAATAAAATTCGCACACCATGTGCAGTTCGATCCAACTTGAGAGATAGGATAGTTTAAATCTCAAATTATAGTCGCAATTTTAATTTATTGCTAGTTATTGTCTGTTATTATTTGACAGTCACAATTATTTGTTAACTCCAAATGATTCTAACAGACGTCGATACCTTTCAACTGGATTGAGTAAGTAATCAATAGAGGGCGCTGTACCCCTAAGTGAGGCAAAATAACGTTTGCCGGGTCAGCTAGTATTTTATAAATCCCAAGACCTAAAGGTGTCAATTATGTATCGATGTAAAGTATTTATGTATATACTCGTATATGTAGTATATCAGTTGTGTTAGTAAACATAGTACAAACTAGAAATGGTTTAGTATGGGGGCTAACCAGCCGTGTGTGAGATGCGCCCTAATAAGAAAATATATGTCATACTTAGTAGCATAGTTCAGACGCTTAGTTCAAGTATGTACCTATGAACTCTGTACAATGTCACTTTAAATCTGTTTAAACCGTTTGAGGTTAAAAAAGTAAAACCAAAAACACTTACAATCTTTCATACAATGTCACTTTAAATCCGTTTTAACCATTTGAGCTTAACCGTTTAGGTAAGTAAAAACAAACACACTTACAATCTTTCACTTTTAAAATATAAGTGTGACGATGCGAAGTGTTTTATGATTAAGTAAATATACCCACATGATTGTATCGCATACATTTTCAGTACGTGTCACCGCATTTTAGTGGTAAAACCGGAACTATAGCTGTCAGGGGATGTACAGGGCTGGTATAAAAATTCACTTAGAAAGCAATATTGCACACCGGATTTCGCGAGTGTGTCTAAACTTGTATGATTTATTCAAGTAATTGTTTGTATCAATGGCTCTAATTAAAGTAAGTTGATTGAAAAAAAAAAATATGGCAAGCGTGAGGGAATTAACTTTTTAACTGTTTTTATTTGTACGACCTTGTTGGCGTAAAGGTTACTATGCCGGACTGCCGATCAGAAGGTTCCGGGTTCGATTCCCGGCCCGGTCAACATCTTTGTGCTTAACTAAATTTGTTGGCTGTGGGCCTGGGTGTAAATGTGTATCTATGTATATGTAGTATATCAGTTGTGTTAGTAACGAGCTGGAAATGGTTCAGTATGGGGTTAACCAGCCGTGTGTGAAATGTGTCCTAATAATTATTTATTTATTATATATTTTTATTAAAGCATGTTATACCTCAACAGTAGCCCTGTACTAAAGATGTTATCTAAGGGTCGCGAACCGTATACCACTCTTACGGTTTGACGAGAAAGTTCGAGTTATTGATTAATGTAAAAGTTGTAGATGCTGAAGATTTATTTGCATGAAATAAGCCATGACGTGAGTTGCACTAGTCAATTTTTTACTTAGAATAAGAATCAGAATATATTTATATCTACTTCTATTGTTAGGTTAATTTTGTGGGATGATTTTGCTTTAAGCATTAGCAGCCTACTCAGGGCCTTCCCTCACGAGGAGAGAGATAAAGGCCATAATCCACCAAGCTGGCCAAGTGCGGGTTGGCGGATGAAAAACGTCTTTAGATATTGTGGTTCTCAAACATGCCGGTTTCCTCACGATGCTTTCCTTTACCGTAAAGCGAGTGCAAATCCGCACATAGCTTGCAAAACAAGTCATTAATGTAGGGTTGGGATCGAATCAGTAGGGGCCGTCTGATGGAAAAAAACAGACGTTATTACCACCGAGCCACACTCGGTTTTTAGTTTTATAATTCGTGTCTAAAACAGTTATTTGAAAGTTCATGACCTCACTTGTATAACTAGATAAATGTGACCAAGAGGGAACAACTTTCATATACTTTCTTTTCTCACGCAATTTACAAACTTTTCGTTAAAATAAGCATTTGAATTTTACCTGTACCTCCAGTATTCTCAATTATTTTAGCCTAAAATAATTGTCTCAGATATTCCCTAACCACATGTGTGCTTAGTAATTATGTCAGTAAACATAACATATTTGCCTCACTGTACAAACCCACGCTATCAATTGACGAGTCAATTAACTTACTTCAATTAGAGCCATTGATACAAACAATTACTTGAATAAATAATACAAATTTACACACACTCGCGAAATCCGGTGTGAAATTGCTTTCCAAGTGAATTCTGTAGATAGCGTATTTATTAACAGTTTCTAACTGTACCTAAAAAGGTTATTACTAAATAGGCATTAATTTAAGTTTTATATGAGTGATAAATAATATTGTAACTAAGGTAAGTATGAAAAGAAGAGCAAAGATGGTAGGCCACCTTATACGACATAACAATTTCATTAAAAATATCATAGAAGGAAAGATGCCAGGAGAGGAGAGGAAGGCCTAGATGATCATTTTTAGACCAAATTAAGGAGAAGGCGAAAGTAATGTCGTATAGGGAGGTCAAGGATTTGGCCGAAGATAGAACTACCTAGAACTAACTAAAAAAAAACACCACGGACAAGAGCGCAGCTCTTAAATATTGAATCAATGAAGGTAGTATATATATTTTTTTCTGTATTAAATTAGAATTAGAATTTGAATTATCTTACATAAATTGTTCATCAACAACATAGATTTTACAAAATGATAAACAAATTCTGTCGCCAAGCGACTAACAGTGTGTCCCAGCAGTCTTCATGAGAGCCAGTCATTTCTAACTAGGCATGCTCCACATTAGGCCGGAGTGTCGCTAATTCACGTGGTTACGCGCCTTACTGGTAAACGAGCTAGTGTAAAGATTAAAAAAAAATTGCGCAAACCAAACTACCATACTTCAGCAAATTATTCATCATCAATTCTATATAATCTTATATATAAAATTTTCGTGTCACAGTGTTTGTTACCGTACTCCTGCGAAACGGCTTGACCGATTTTTTCCAAATTTTATATGCGTATTCAGTAGGTCTGAGAATCGGCTACTGTATATTTAGAAATAATTATTAAGGCAAAACAACGTTTGCCGGGTCAGCTAGTCATAGATAAAAAGATGAAATCAGCATAAGATAAAAGGATAAAGAGATATAAGATACAAGGAAGGAAAAGAGGTAGACCGAAGAAGACATGGATGGAGTGAACATAAAGATATGAGAAAGATTGATTGTAGAAATGACGGCAAATAGAGAAGCAGGGAGTGGAAAACAAATATATGTCAAAGTGGTAGATAATATATGCTAAAAATAAATAATAACACCATCACCAGTTTCTATTAATACTGCGCTAAATAGCTTAATGGTGATTTTATTCGCGTGTCGTTCCGCATTTTCTTTAAACCTTGTTCAAATGGACACATATTTTTCTTTTTAGACAAAGTTCTTAGTTAAAATTACTGTTAAAAATATAACGAAAATAAAGTTTCTTATTAGTTAAACAATAGTAATTCAATATTATAACCACACAAAGTACACGAGAACAGCTTTTCAGCAGTTTCAACAGCAAATAATTAGATTTGCGTTATTCTTCGGAATTTACTATATTTTAATGACGATTGACGCACTGACAGTTTGGACGGTGAGCTTACTATAATTTAAATTGTTGAGTGTTCAGTTCTTTTCTTTTTATCTTTGAGTTTGTACATAGTATTTGCATCTTTTTTCTGTTATTCATTTAATTTTAATACAGTAAAAGGTCCCTATTTTAATTCAATATTAATTATATTGCTGTAAAATAAGAAAAAGTTGAATGACTCATGGAAAATCCAAAGTCACTAAAGATTGCATAGTAATTATTTTACCGTTAAATGAAATAAAATTAGCGTTAACGTGTTAATTAAACAAGCTAAGACTGTGTTAAAAACTTAGCTACATAGTTTATTACTCTTATTAAAAATATTTATTTTACGACTAAGTTATTTTTAAAATGTTGGTTTTATTTTAATTAATACCGAAGTAGTTAAGGTTTCTTTAAGGATAATTGGACCTGTTTTTTGGGATCTAATGGTAAGTGTTTAACGTCTGTTATATAAAAATAAGTCGGGTTTTCCTTTCTGACGCTATAACTCCAGAACGCACGAACCAATTTCTACGATTTCGCATTCGTTGGAGAGATCTTGAACTCTGTGAGGTTAGTAGTAAACAAAATTCATGGACACGTGGGTTGAGCCGCGGGGAATAGCTAGTATTACGAGTATATAAATATTCAACTTTGAACAATAGATTTAGATAATATCACATACGTAAGAATTATGAGAGGTTTTTATTAATTAATATTACGTTAATGTTTGGGTTGAAATCTTGTAACAAGAATTAATATCTAAATGGCTACTCAGTATAACTAAAAGTTCATTAAAACCAAATTATGGTTTAAGTTTTTGTTAAAACGGCCAACAAAGATGTTCAAATATGACTCGGGGTCGTACTACTAGCAAGATACCGGGCGGATATTATTATTGCGGCTATCGTTCATCTACATTTTTAAGCATCGACTCAAAAAGTTTGACTTGTCTGTTGTGTCTGTTTGTGACAATTTAGAGCTAGGGACACACACACATAGAATCGTGAAACTTATTCGAAGGTTAAAGAACGCAGATATACGAAGAAGACGTTATGAATTCATCAATTTAATTAATTGATCAGAACCTTTTACTGTCTTTTGTTTTTAAATGTAATTTTAGCTTGTGTAAAAGATTATGGTACCAGCTCGGTAGTTGAAATACAGACGTTTTATGCAAATTTCATGGTAATTTAAAGCTTTCGCGAGTGAATAACGAGGGTGAAAATAGACAACCCTGAGTAACTGGGGAGACTTATAAACTAGGTTCTGTATTAAATTTAGGCTTAGTTTAAACAGATTGGCTGCGACTGATTACCAGAGTGTGCTAGAACTCATAACATACGGAAACTATACGGACCGCCATAGAAGATCGCTAACATTAAAATCCCTTTTTTGCTCTAAATAGGTCAACGCTTAACCACAATTCACCTGATGGCAAGTGATATTGTGGTCTACGGTGAAGCACACTGAACCTCTTGAAAATCACTAAATGATAGTCATTCCTAAGTTTGCCTACATACTAGCTGAAAGCTATATATTTTGGACATTGTTAGTTTTCATTATTTTTAATGGGAAGGAAGAAAGAAGAAGAGGATGACGAGTGGGTATTTTCCATCGGTCGAACACCGACTAATGTTAAACCTCAACCTAAATCTTGAATTAACAGTTTTTTCGTTATACATCGTAAAAAATAAATGATCTCGAGAATCTAAAATTATGTTTTTTGCACCAATATTGCGTGGTGTCAAGATTTTTCAAAGGCTGACTTAACGACTGCTTGTACTAAGACTTCCAATTTAACTTGTGATCCGACCCACAGTAGCGCCCAAATGAAATGCCACTTTTAAAACGTCAGTCTTGTGCATGGTCACCAATACAAACACCGTCCGCATTGACCGTTGGTTGCTTATTCGTTTCGATGATCGCATCAAATCACCTTAGCTGGCGGAGCTACAGAAGCCATCACTAGTGATAAAAATAATGCCTTATATGCTTATATTATTTATCACTGCGTTCAAAAATATTAAGTTTACCTTTCAAAATAAATTATAAAATTAAAATAGGACCACATAACTAATTTAGAAGACCACTCCGGACAGAACCTGACGGAAAGACACTCGTGGCATTGCCGCGTTGTATAGCGATGCTGGATATTTTTTATTTGCTATAAACATAATTTAAATTTCATCCCCACTTGACTTCTAAGTATTTAACGTTAAGTTTAATGTTACAACTCCTTTAAATTTCTGATGAAATAGTCAGAAAAAAGATTTATTAACAATGTCAGCATTAAATAATCCGAAGAAAAATTAAATACAATACTTTTTTCAAAAATAGAAGCTAGCTAATAAGCTTTTTAAAGGGTGCTCAAACTTTGATGAAATAAATTCGTAATATTGTTTCATTTTGTTTGTTATTAAATATTCGTTTAATTAACGAAACTTTTCTTTCTGTGAGAAATTTCATTACTAATTGTTTTGGAAATACGAATGGAAGCAAAAGTTTTATAAACATTGTGAAAAGGCTATGAAATTTGTGATCATACAAATTTGTTGAACAGGATTCAATATGGATCAAATGAAAAGGTTGTACCGTTATGAGTATTATAAGTTACTTTTAATGAAAAAGAGAAGTGTCAAAAGTCTGGCCTAAGTATGTGTACTATTGTTTATATCAGACGAAACTATGTATATTGCGACTACGCTGGAGATACAATAAAAATAATTATAATGGAATATATATGTGGAATTCTTATTTAAAAGCTTCGCAAGCATATTTGATTAATTTTATTGGCGTAATAAATAAATAGTCAAATAATTAAAATTATAAGTTAAACATTTAAAACTAACTAATTAAAATTATAGGTCAAACATTTTAATCTAACTAATTAAAATATATTTGTTGAACCCAAGTCAAACTTAACTTGTAATTTTTCAGCTTATTTCTTAAGGCCAGCTACTTAAGAAACAAGCTTACTTTAAAGAATAAGAATATAGAATATACTTTCGGAAAAAATGTATTGAAAATAATAATAAGATTTTCTAGAACCAGCAATTTTAATTAAATAAGTTTGTTTTAGACCTAAATCCTAATTTTCTTTGTTCATAAATTAAATTCCTAGAATTTCGTTGAGACATTTTGATGAGCATTTCTTAACGTCACTTCCGACTCGTTTCAAAGGAGTCGCTGATTTTAATACCAAAACAATAGGCATTATGCCTACTTTTAATTCCCGTGAAAACGGCAGGTGTTGCCAAGTTTCTAACCGCAAATCTGTCGCACCCTATTCCGCTGAAATATTACAAAGTTATGGTTATCATAAAGTTTTACAAAAATGGCCAAGAGTACGGTAGCCATACCTCTATTTAAATTTTCAGGACAATAAGAAAATAAAATTATTTTTAGTTCACATATTTTTATATGCATTTGGCGTTTAAGCAACAACAATCCGAATCCTGCTTACTAGATACTCAATTTGTATCGCTTAGCTTTCATAGCTGCAAGGCAGTTTGACGTATAAATTTTGTATATTTTATATTTTTTTTTATTTCAATCTGCAATCAGTTATAATTACTATAAGCAGATTTTTTTTCTTTATTTGGTCTGAGTGAGTGTCGTTGTAAAGTGTGCACCCCATTGGATACATCTCCTTATTCATGTCAAAGGTGCTCAGTGAGATAGATTACTCAGTGGCTACCAATTGTCTCTCAAGTCTTGTTTGATATGTTGGCGTTTGTAGTTTTAGAGCAAGTGGATTTGGATGTGTTGTATAATTTAAATTAATTAATAGAGTCTCTGTTTTTTTTTTAAATAGCTAATTCTGCCCACCCTTTCCTCTACCTTAAACTACCATTTCCATAATCATCTTCTTTATTTGCGACACAAGGTAAATCTGTCTCGCGACCCAAAGCATGGTGACCCTACTTTCTGCAAAACATGATGGACTTTTGTCTTATCTTGGCACGGATTTAGAACAAACTTGAAACATTTCGGCCGCCCATTCCAAAACCATAGCGTTGAAGGCATAACAAGCTTGCCGTTCTGAAGGTATTACACCACAGAATTATAAAACCAAGTAGATTAGCTTTTAATAATATAATTATGTATAAGAACTTCAAAACCGAACAGGCAAGATTTTTTTTACAGTAATTAAACCTTTTTTGTTTGCTGCCTGATACTACTATTTTTTGATTTAATAAATTGATTTATGTAATAAACATTGTTTTTAACATATAAAAATTAAAAAAAAATACCGGCAGGGCGTGTAACTACTCTAGTCAGCGACACCCGGGAATAAGGTGGATTATGCCTGTTTGATACAAAGTGAGTGGACTGTATGGAAGTTCTGACTCTCACAAGGAAAATGAGAAACTTAGATAGGAACTTTCATCCACGACGCCACTCCCTGGGACAACTCCTCGCGTCTGGCGGCAGCTTGGTGGGTAACAATCGTCAACGTAGCCTAAGCTAGGTTAAATATAGAACAGTATTCACTGTACACGGCACAGTAAAAATCCAAATGTGAAGCGACGCGCGCCACTAATTTGGATATATTAGCGTGTAACTCTGTACTACGGCGCGGCGATGATAAGCGCGGGTTGGCTCCCATACGATTCCAGAGCGACTGCCTCGGGCCGCGACGCGCGGACTGCATATTATATTAAAATATATTACATCACAATTTTAAGTAGATTTTTTCCCCCCAGAACAAGTCTGTGTTAGGAAGAATGGACATTCTATAAAATTTTAATTCTATGAACGTCCCAATCACTTTTCGAAGAAAGACGACAATTTGTTAGCGAAGACGTCACACGAGTTCATATGAAGTCAAGAGTTCTATTCTGGGTAGAAATTTGGGTTTGTTAAAATTAAGCTAATAAAGCAAAAGCCTTGCACTTAGTACAATGAACCATATTAAAAAAAATATTGTAAGATTACTCATTTAAACAGAAAACCAGCGGCCGCTAGACTTGAGTCAATTAAAATAATCTATGCTTTTATTAACACTAACTTTAAAGATGTAACAAATATGGCCAATTACTAAATTTACAAAGTTGTGGGTTTGGGAGAAATGAGGTTGAAAACTCGTCACATGCATTTCTGAGTTTTTATATTTGTTTTAAATGAAAATAGTGACATTTCTCCTTAAGGTCCGGGTTTTTTTTACTAATATTCCATATTAAATTATACTGATTTAACATATCATGTGACCCACGGTGAAAATGACACTTTTTAAAAGAAGCATTGATGATTGCTTAACCTCAATGATCGCGTCGGATCACCTTAGTTAGCCAAGCTACAGGCGCCACTATTGTTAGTCTTAGTACTAGCAGTCGTTAGTTCGTCCGCCCTTTTCAATAACTTAATTAGCACAAAGATTTTTCCTTTCAGTCATTATAAGAATGATCAGCTGTTATGGATTTATGTGGCCCTGGTTAATAAAAGACAAAAGTGCCAAGTTTATTGGTCGTTACCACGAATTACTGCCACTAAACATGAAAGAGTTTATAACTTTATCAATAAAGCGACGCTACAATATAGCCACTTAGATGATACAACTGCTGTCTTAAGATTGTATGCATCAATGAGAATAGAACTATTACAAATACTTTCGAGCAAATTTTATATTTGAGTGTTTATTTATTGTATATTGACAGTAAAAATTATAATGTAACTGAAGTTTATACATTACCTTTCATAATAAACTACCTAAATAAACTACCCAGTCAAGTAATTGGATTGCCACACTGAAACATTTTTCTCAAGGTTATCCACTTAGGAATTCATGACTATGCACCTAGTGGAATCTTTATTTAGGATGACTGAATAGATTATAATTAGTTACATTTAATTTAATTTTATTATTAGTAATAATGAAGTGTTCTAATTAACATGTAATGTAAATTTGAATTTAATGAAAGCTTGCCAAATGCGACGAGATGTTGTAAGGCCAATAAATGATTTATATTTATCAATAAACTTTAACATTAAAAAAGGTCAACATACCTAACTTAGAAGACCACTCCGGACAGAACCTGACGAAAAGGTACCCATAGCACTCGAGGCATTGCTGCGTAGTATAGCGATGTAACCTTTGCGCCAGGTACGATCCGGAGCGAAATTTACCCGACCAAATTAAATTTCTCGTAATTACTTGTACTGTTACTTACTATTATTTTTTATCCTAATATCTCTATAAAAGCATTGTTGAAAACTGGACGGATGTTGTCACAAGGGTCAAACTGTGCAAAATATTGCATATCATTAATTTTAGAGGATTAACAAATCGTCTTCAAAGCGGCGTTTCCAATGGATACGACACGCGAACTTTATGATTAGGCACCCCTAGCTCCTGCCTAAAGTGATTTAAAAAATCTTATTGCCCTTAAAGTCATGACGCTTCCATGGCTCGCATGTTCCTGAGTAATTTAAACAATCGTTAAATAATGTCAATACACAAATGCAGAGCCTTTGAGAGTGGCTTGCAATCTAAACATTTCATATTTGCAAAGCATTTTTCTTTTATTGTTATTGTTTTAATAATGTGTTTATCTATCTATCAATTCTGGTCATTCCGGATGTGATTGTAGTTTTATTTTTTGAAATATAATGTTGGCTATACTTAGTATGGAACAGGCATAAAAAACTTTACTATAAACAGAAATTATGATTAAATAAAAGCTCAATACGTTTTAGTCGTCGTATTCAACCAATTTAGTTGATTCCTTCAATCCAATATTGTGACGAAAATCAAAACCAAAACATTCGTGCATTCTCCGAACAGATATATGCTATGACAAGGTTTAGCAGGAAGCAATATCGAAATATCAGTGAAACTGCCAGTGTTTAATTAAACATGATATACTTCATCTGCAAATGTAAAACAAATCCCTTCAAATAGAAATTCATACTTTTATAAAGATATTCTCTATCACAGATCAGTGCGGAAAGCTTGGCATTTCCGTATAACATTCCAGTACAGCCTACTTCAGACCAATACAGCTTCGGTCTGGAACGATTTCATGCATTCAGATTGCGCTTCCGAGGCACCCACTTATTATGTGGAGCGGAGAGATAACTTGTGAGGCGTTTACTTAACGAATAATACGAAGAATAAGGTTTCTGCGTAAACGGTCACACTTATATTATTATTAGAAGTTGGAATGATTCCAGCAGTTTCGGTTGGCGACTGTCCATGTGACACTCGCCCCTGATGATGACACTCGACTCATTCCAATTTTTAATAACAGTGTAAGTGTGACCGTTTACTACGCGGAAATTTTAAGATGCCTTACGTGAATAGGTTACAAAGTTTAATAATAAGGTTATTATTAATGTTATAGGCTATTGTGTTGAGCACTCTGCCCTCTGGTAGTGGGTTAAATCTTTTGGACTGACTTTAGGTATTTATCTAAATTCAAATTACTATCTATAACTTTTGGTAATTCGCAACGTTTCGATATTATTATTATTTTTCTTTAAACGTACTTTTTTTTAAATGAAATAGATCTATGCTTGGCCACCAACCCGCCTGATGGTAAGCGAAGCTATGGCCGAAGATGAAGCACGTTGATCTAGAAGAAATCTGTTCACTCTCGCCTTGAAAAAATCCCAGTTATATTATAAGGAAACACAGTAGGAGGCAATCCATTCCATTCCTTAGCAGTACGCATGATGAATGTGGAGCCAAATCGTTGCGTACGGATTTTTGGAATCTCTACAAGGAATGAATGATATAAAGCTGACCTCCTAATGGTCTTGTAGTGGAAGGGTGAAGGAGGGATGAGATAATAAGTCTAATAAATATTGTTTTTAAACGTTTTGTATCGAAAATTAGATTTATTTTTACATTTTTAATTTAAATCTAATATTGGCGTTCTAGTTAATTAATGATTCAGTGCGAATTAACCATATCAACTTTTTCCTAAAGCTCGAACAAAAAACTCATCAAAGCTCAGGAAAATCGTCGTTATTTTAACGATGTCCCTCGGAGGTTCTGTTATTCACGTAACTCAATTGATCTTGATCACTTTTCATTAAGAGTCTCCATTTTTTGATCATACAAGGTTATTTAAAAAATATTAATAAAAATAATAAAAACCTTTATTGTTTATCGCCTAGAGCGATCTCTTCCAATCTTTGGATGGACAGAACTGGAATATAAAAACAGAGGTCGGTGGAGTATTTATAATAGTAGTTTAAAAAAAAAACTAAATACACGCTTATCTGGCCGTTTTAAGTGGGTCAAAATCGCGCCCAAAGAAGTCGGTTATAAACAAACATACAAACAAAAATACAAAAATGTAATAATTTTATCAAATTAGTGTATTGTCATCGGTCCTCAATAAATCTACAAAGTTTCAACGAAATCTGCCGTTTAAAGTGGGTCAAAATCGCGCCCAAAGAAGTCGGTTACAAACAAACAAACATACAGGTGAAGCTAATATAAGCGTGTAAAAATGTAAGTACTGCCTGTTTATTGTTACTTAAGTTTGTTTATATTTTTGGTTACATATTCCGAATACGATGGTAACTAAGGTTTCCTCACATTTGATTTTTCAATTATTATATTATAATATTTTTTCCAAATAATGTGTATCATATATTATAGTTTAGTATGTATAAATTATTTTAAATATGTTCAGCATGATTTTATATAAAAAAACACTGTCTATGAATCTTTCCATCGTTTATTTTGTACTAATACTAAAAAAATAAATAGTATATCCCCGATTTAAATAAACGCTCTACTTATCGAGAACCCTGTATAATATTTTTGTTCATTCAAAATTTTTTTAAAGACATTAAAGGCCTTATGTAACGCAATAGATCGTTTCCGCAAAAGTAAGGCCATACAAAGTTCTTTTATTCCATTATTTAAGATGAAAATCTGATCAGTCCGATGAATCAGAATAAAGAAATTCTGTACAAAATGTGTTTTGATCTTTACCAGGTAAAGTTCTTATAAAAAAACCTAAGTTTATTTTATTTAGCTTCTTAAATGTAATCTCATTGTTTTTACCGTGATAATAAACTTAATAGCAATTAAAGTACATAAACTGATTTTTAATACAAATACGATACTTTGTGAGGCTACATTTTACTACAGTTTTTTTATGGAAAACATTGTTAACTTGATAAATATTAAAGCTGCTAAAAATGTATTAATTTACTAATTATTTTTCAACTTTGTAACTTTCATATTTTCTTATAAGAGCTCAACCAAAATGCGATTTTAGACATCTTAATTCTCAAAGTCTACTTGCTTTATAAATTTAATCAAGTGTGATGCCTAGGAGGTTATTAATTTATAACCACAAAACTAAACTTTGAATAAATCTCAATTAAAAAGTAATTTGGAAAACTAATAAAAGCTTATGCATAGTCTAGTTTCTTTGTTAATTCTCATTCAAAAGTTTTGCAGAAGTCAATTAATTGAAATATTGGGCTGTTAATAACCGATCTAAACCTCTTCGATAACAGAAGTTACTCTTTGTGTTTAACTTCGGTTTTTCCCATGCATAAATAAGCATAAACAGCCCACTATACGTTCCCACTGCTGGGACTCGGGGCCTTCTTTCACTAGGAGAGAGATATAGGCCAAAATCCACCACGCTGGCCAAATGCGGATTGGTGGATGACGGATGTTTTCGCATATTGTGGTCCTCAAACATACCGGATTCCTCACGATGTTTTCCTTTACTGTAAACCGAGTCAATCCACACATAACTTGAAAAACAAGTCATTGGTGTAGGGCCGAGATCGAACCAGGGGCACTCGCTTTTGTTTCCCATGAATTACCAACATCTACTAACTAGTTATACATATGTAAATAATGAATATATTACATACTATACATATAAAGTTGCAAGTATTAAACTATACTGAATACCTGTTTTGTTTGTTTGCCTTGAATGTTGGATTTCACACTAAATTTCTCTCTCTCGTGCTGTTAGTGCATCCTTCAGTGGCGCAAAGCGTCTTTGCAAACAGTCACATACAAGTCGAGTGACAAGTTTCGTTTGTTAGTTCATGAAGTATGTATGTTTGATTGAGATGTTAAGTCAAGACGTATTATTCTAACTGTAAAGTGAGTATATAATTTGAGAAAAAAAAATGCCAATTGTTCCAAAAGTGCTTGGGTTTTTTGCTCGCTTGGTATTGACCAATCTAAATCATGTTAGAATTAAAAAAAGGAGACCAATAACCATATTTTATAATTATGATTCACTAACTCCTTGCCAATTGCTCTGTTCCCCGAATACTAAAATCTTGCGGTTTTCAAGGCACGAGTGAACTGGTTTCTTCTGGGTAAGCGCGTTCCATCTTAGATCACAATGTCGCTTACCATCAGGTGAATTCTGATCAGGCGCAAACCCATCATAGTATAAATAAAAATCGTTGTTATTTCTGAACATTTTTTTTGTTATGTATGTATGTTGATTCCACAGAAACACAATTTTCACTCACAGACGCTTCGAACTCATAATACTCGTTGTTTTAGCGCAGGATGTTTAAAGAGAACAAAAGAAGGAGGATAATAAACTCTTATTTACTAAAAGCATTCATATTCCCACAGCATTCCTAACTGCGTTCTCCTAATTTGGCCCGTCGCGGTGACAAATGAGACACGCGTTGAGCCTGCGGTAGACATCTACCCCATACATCAAGGGGCTACTACGAGGTGGACATCATGTTTTTTTTAAATTAAAATCATTGCAACGATTGGCTGTTGTTCATCATTCAGAACATCTTTTTAAAAATAATATTTCGTTAATTTGTTCACCTATCATAGATATTTTACTACATTAGATAAGTAATTTAAGTAAAATTTCATATATATAATCTAAAATTAATTTTTGTAAAATTAAAATTAATTATTAAATCTATCTAATCTAAAAACTACTTGGTATACAATTGCATAATATCGATAGATTTATTTATATATTATTTTTTTACATAATTCGATAGATAGTAGCTGTTATAACATTAATCAATATTAGTAGTAATTAATAAACTATTCTGAATGAAATTAAAACGAATCGTATTATAGGTGTAAGATATATCTAGAATCGTAAGGGCTTTTTATGAATTTATTTTGCAACTAAACACAGTAAAACATCTCTTTAAAATCATTATGTCTTTTTATTTTACTAAAAACCAGTGGTAACCACTTAAGTAGGAACGCGAAAGGAATATATATCAGCTTTGATCTATTATCGCTACATCCCACCAAATCCGAAAGCAAAAGGATTTTATTAAAATCTAATTTTAGTGGTCACCTCTGAATGACGAGCTTTTAGTATTTTATATTACCGCAATGTAACTATGACCTTCAGGGAAGAGTTTCGTTTTGTTCTTACGACAATAAAATTATAAATGTGTCAGGTATGTGAATAAGGTTCCTAAAGTAAGTATAAAGTAGGTAGGATATCTAGCTTTAAAGTTTAGTAATTGTTTTTTTGGAATTAATTTTTGTGAGTGTTTTAATGAAGTGTTTATCTGTCTATCTATCTACATATATCTAGTGTGAAACAGTTTGCTCTCAAGGAGGCTGCGGGAAAATTCAAAGGTTTTTCAACTTGCGAAAGGTCGCATTCCAGTCGAGCCTACCTAGAAAATGCAGTACTAAGATGATAACAAACCAGTGGCAGAAGTGAGATATTCAATCCTAAAAGTACAATACTACTTAGGCTAAACCTGGCAATGGTAAAAGTATAGAAAATAATATACTTTGATTTGACTTTTAAGCAATAGCAAATGTATCAAAGTATAAAAATGCCGATCTCAAAGAAACGAACGTTGATCTCGTAAAAATATATTTTGATCGATCATATTCAAATGAAGTGGAAATAAAGGGACAAAAAGATTTCCGAGAATGTCTCTGTGGTAGGATTTTATACAGGGACATTGCTTATAATTAACGTTTTCTAAGCTTCTTTTAAAATGCCATTTTATACAGTAATAATTGCTAATGTTATAAAGTAGCTATGTTCTGGTTTTCAACAAGTCCCATCCAACAGAAATTATTCAATTTTTAAATATTGTAACTATAAAAAAAAATACCTTAGTACCACATATTAATTAACCGAAAAAAACTGAAAAATAAATTCCTTTTGAATTTATTAATAGTACGTAGTAAAAAAATATAAATCTATCCTTATAATGCAAATTGTGACTTGGAACTCTTATTAATTAAGGTAAATATAGTAAAATATTGTAGGTGAGCAAATAAACGAAATATTAATCAAAAAAATATGTTCTGAAATTATTTGTTGGAAAAGATTTTAATCCTACTAATATAATGAATGCGAAAGTTTGAGAGTGTGTGTATGTTAATTACTTCTTTTCGCTCATACGGCTGAACCGATTAACACAATTAGGTTTTTATATCACTGAAGTCGCAGGTCCTACCTGGACGAGGACTGCACAAGATCGACGCAGGTGGCACATGCAGAGGGAGGCCTATACCCAGCTGTGGGATAAAGAGGGCTGTGGATGATGATGATGATGATGATACCAAAAACAATTGCGGTTACCGTCGGATACTTCTAGCTCTGTATTTACGAAAGACTTTGAACCGGTTCATTGCTGATTAGAGCGTCTGACTTGGCTTAACTTGTTGGCTCTCAGTCTGGGTGTTAAAAATGTATCGATATAAAGTATATAATATGTACGAGTATATGTAGTTTATCATTTATATTATCGACCACGATAACATCTAGATATGATGGGGTTAACCAGCCGTGTGTGAAAAGTTTAAAAAATATGTTGCGTTGCTATATACAAAGAGGCAACTCGGCTGGCATTTTAGGTACTTTTCCCACTGGCACTGTTTTTTTAAATTAGATATACTTTAAATTTAATTAATTTTAGTTTAATTTGTTGAAATGTAAATGAGTACAAGTATGTCGTAAAGGTAATAAATGAAATAATTAAATATTTACAAATTATATATGTTAGTACTTATCACTATTGGATAGATATACTCATATAATGTATGTTTAATCATACTGTTAATGTGCACATCAACTAATAAGTTTAAAAGCGTATATATAGCTTAAACTGTAGTCCAATATAATACAAGTAATATAAAAATGTGTGAATTTTTCATATTTCTAGGGCATTGAATAATTGAATTCTCAGGAAAATTTCGATAACAACTACCAACTCAAGAGACTTCAGATTTCTAAAGGTACGATCTTTATTATACAAGCAGTTTCATAGTCAGTTTAGTCTCAATAAAAGACCAATTACAGACCCATGAAAGGGTTCATAAGTCGTAACAAGACCTATCCTGTGACCCAATTCTGCCCATTGTTTGCCCATAATGGCTTCACAATGGTTCATGGGTTGACAAAGAATATCCTAATTCGGTTCCGGTCCAATGTCTGACCATTATACATATACATATGTATGTTCTGGCCCTTTCTTTTGTCAATAGGGTTGGGTATACCATTAGAATAATACGTTACATTGAATTATATATGTGACACATTAATTTAAATCTTATTGAAATTTAATGTCAATATTGGTTTTATACATGTCACATATTAAATTTAATTAATATAAAAAAACTAATACAATTACTATTCAAATAACCCGCCCCTGCTCGCCCCTGGGGCTAAGGTGCCCATCACGCTCGCTGCATTACCGCGCTGAATAGCTATGGCCAACCTCTGCACCAAGAACGACCCGGAGCAGGAGTCACCGGTGATGTTATTTATTGGTTTATTTATTAAAATTTGGCATGTTGTTGATAACAGCCAAATTAATTGGCTTACACTCTTTTAACGTCTATCATTCGACTAACATAGGTGATCACAATCAACGAAGTGCTTATATTTAAACGCTGATTTGCTCTACTGTTTGTATCTAAGATACCTTCTACAGTAATAATTACTTTCAGTTAGCCAACACATTACTAATGTTAGCACTTTATCCCGTCTATCTGTGATTGCCGATATTCTGTGTATAAGTTGTGGGTGCCTAAGACAATGCGCAGTAAATTTGCCTATTAGAAAATAAGAAAAACTCATGGCATATCTATCTGTGAAACTATATTTATAAGTGTAATATTGATCCAACATACCATTTAATTTAATGTATTTTCAAATGTCATATTTTAAGTCATATTTAGACATTAGATTTCATTATAATTATGATACTTTTGTTTTAGTTAAGTATTTTTTTTATTATGAAATGAAATATCATTATCATTAATTTTGTTATTTAAGGGGACGTGTGGTGTGGTGTCATGTCTGATCAGATTTTTTTTTATATACGAGACCATACATATGTATATCTATGTTATAGATTTACGTAATGCTATGCTATGAAAGAGTATTTGTTGCTCAAAATAAAGTATTTTGATTTGATTTGACTAACAACGTAGCAAAGATCATAACGCAAAACTTCTTTTTCATATTATTTTGGGAAACGGAAAAAACATATGAAGCTTACCCATATTAATGTGTCAAATCCATCCCAAAGCAGCCGTTACCTGCGGACAAGGCTGTGTACTCAGGAAGTACTTCCTCGAAGATATGTCACGTCGGTTTTATTTGGGTCACGAAATCTGAGAGCTTTCCTACATTAATGTAACAGTTACACAGGGCTACCAGTAACTAACGTAACACCTTTTAAGGATGCCTTTAGTATGTTGCAAACAACTTTTGCTCCGCGACTTAAGTTTTTTATATTTAAATTTACATAAATGTTAATGTATGATTAATCATATACCAGTAATTTAAAATACAAATTCATAAAAAGACTAGAAAAAGAAACTATGTACCTTAATTAATTGGATATTAAATTAATATTATTATTTTGAAATAGACACTCACCTGTATTCTGTAGCTGCTCGAAAATGTATAAATACAAATACAAATCATTTATTGATAACACCAAAGTTACAAGTCAAATAACTTGAGGATCTTAGAAGAGAGCACATATGCTACTATGGCACGAGACCTCACGCGGTCTCAGTATAGGAGTAGAGGCCCATATACTCGAATATAAAAAAATATAATCTCAATTATGCATTATTTTAAGTTAACAAGTGTTAAATTGTATTGTGATCGTATCTTCTATTTTTTTATTTATCTTTTATTTTGTGTTTAATATTTATCTGTAAAAAAATAATAATTTGAATTTGAATAGGAAATTCGTAAAAAAAAACAAATGTTCCAATTAAAAAAAGACGCGAATGCGGCAATTCTTTGAGAGACAATGAAAATGTTTGGAGAAGCGGATTTCTTTTGCGATTTTCCGAACGTCGAATTACAAAAACTGTTAGCCTAGACAAATTAAACAAAATTTTAAAAAACTTTGCAATATTCACCGGGTATTTTTTATTCTACTCAAAATATATGAGCGCTTGACCACAATTCACCTGACAGGAAATGGTATATTATTACCATAATATTATATATATACAATACCATTTCCTGTAAAGCGCGCTTTACTGTAGGTACCAAGAAGGAACCGGCGTTCCTTCTTGGCAAGCGTCACTCTAATCTAGAAAATCGCTACAATACAGTTATTGAGGAACAGGAAATTTGGCAAGGAATCCCTAAGTTTACTTACTGAAATCCTCCTCCTCTAGTCGGTGGCTCAGTGCTGAGCATCGTGATGACCCCGACTCGCCACCTTATGGACAATGTGTCTCCATACTTTTATTTTTTATTTTACTGAATCAAAGCTGTACTAAACTTTTATGCTTATTATTTTGTTTTCCTTTTTTTCGTACAGTTAATTGGGTAAACTCCAGTGTATAAAGTATTTAAGCCACTATAGAGGTCAACAACACCAAACGGTTGATGTACTGAAGAGACCAACCCGTAGGGTATGAAAAACATGTCATTATCAAGGGCACAAAGGGATGGCCTGAATTTAAATTCAGAATACTTACAGAGGATATTTTTTCTTATTTAAATGTTGTTGAAAACTTGTCGTACCTACTCGTATGTACTTTTAGCCAGTCACGTTAAATCCATTTTAATATTTGTTTAATTTAAATTCATGTATTTCTTTCATTTAAACCAATATTGATAAGTAACATAAGTAAAAATAAATATCTGAATTACAACCACAAAAAAAAACAAATTTAAATATGTACTACTTATTTTTTAAATGGACCATATTTATCTCGTTATTTTATGCAATTAATCAATTTAGCAAACATATTTTAAATTCAATTCATTACTCACACTCAATTACTCATATTCTTTAAATACCTACAGACATAGAAAATATTATGTGATGCCATAATTTCAAAAATAATCTAGATTGTATGCTTGCTATATATAACAAGGCATTTCCTTTCATGAATAAAACTATGAATCAAATAATTCCAAACTCTAGTGGCTATAAATCTATCTCGAAGGCCAGAAAAATCGCCAGATATTTTAATAATCGCGTTAGAAAATATACGTCTAAGGTATGTTCGTATCAGTTTTATGATCCTTTTTTATTGAGGCTCCAATACAAGGTGTTATCTTGAATTGGAAATATCATGGCATAAATATGGGAAAATAGATTAAGTTTCTTTCTTTTTTTTTTCGAAAGTTTTCAAGCTGCCTAAAGGTTTATTTTTAGCATACATTAACGACTACTTGTGAGTGGGTGGAGATTAGGACATTAGAATATTATATTATTATATAATACGTAATACGGTATCATCATTAAAACAATGAAGATTAATTTAGATTATTACCTTCCAGGTAAGCGCGCTCGACCTTAGACCTTAATATCACTTACCATCAGATGAATTGTGTTTCAAGCGCTGACCTATCCTGAGTAAAAACAATATGCGACTTATCTTAATATATATAAATATCGTGTCATAATGTTTGTCCTCAATGGACTCCTAAACCACTTAACCGATTATAATAAAATTCGCACACCATGTGCAGTTCGATCCAACTTGAGAGATAGGATAGTTTAAATCTCAAATTATAGTCGCATTTTTAATTTATTGCTAATTATTGTCTGTTATTATATGACAGTCACAATTATCTGTTAACTCCAAATGATTCCAACAGATGTCGATACCTTTCGACTGGGTTGAGTAAGTAAGCAATAGGTGGCGCTGTACCCCTAAGTGAGGCAAAACAACGTTTGCCGGGTCAGCTAGTACTATTTATGTAAAATCTAAGATAGCCGCCACGATAAAACTGCATTTGTAGGGTTTTTTAACTTGTTACATTACCCTTCCAAAGATTTCCTGTATCGACGTTTATGTTGATATGAAGTTTTTTTACACGCTTTATATTAGCTTCACCTGTATGTTTGTTTGTACGTTTGTAACCGACTTCTTTGGGCGCGATTTTGACCCACTTTAAACGACCAGATTTCGTTGAAATTTTGTAGATTTATTGAGGACCGATGACAATACACTAATTTGATATTTTTTTAATTTTTTTGGGTATTTTTGTTTGTATGTTTGTTTAAGTTTTAAGATATGAGTGTTTTTTAGTTTTTTTTAACTACTATTATTGGTATTCTTCTTTGTAAGAGCGAAGTGGACGAAGCTCTTGTGTTGAGAGTTTTCAAAACACCCAAAGGCTTTAGTTTTTTGGTTATCGCGTTCGATTACCAAATTACGTCTCACAAATCAAATAATCATCCTGTACGCGAGGCAAAGGTTAGCTCTATTCCGAAATAGATTTATGTGTTCGTTTCACGGGCTCCAATAAATCATTCCTGGCTGTAATTCTAGTACTTATGTATGCAAAAAAAGCTAATCGAAATGTGGCGAATGGAACATTTTATGGGAAAATTTATGGGCGGTTAGAATATTAGTGTCCATCACTCTATAAATTTACGTAGGTTTATTAATATCGCAAGCTTTATAACTGTAAGACTGTTTAAAGTATTGTCTTTATTAATAGATGAGCTCGTTGGCGTAATGGTTACCATGCCGGATTGCCAACCAAATGATCCCGGACTCTATTCCCGGCACCGCCAACATCTTTGTGATAAACTTAATTGGTTAAATGTCAGTCTGGGTATTAAATATGTAACGATATTAGTATTTATGTATGTACAAGTAGTAAAACAGTTGTGTTGAAACCATAATACAAACTAGAAATGGTTTTGTATGGGGCTAACCAGCACGTAATAACGGATAGCTCACTTTTATGAATGCGTTGGACTGGCAAATTGTGTGTTATGTTTATTTACATGTAAATTTAAATTGCTTTGTAATTTTATAGTGGTGACGAATGTTATAAATAATATTAATGTAAATATGTCCTCATGTAAGTGATTACTTAATATCTTTTGTGAGAATAAATATCTTTAAACCTAAACCTAACCAGCCACGTGTGAAATGTGTCGTAATATTTATTTATTTCTTATTCAAATCTAAGAATAAAAACATTTTTTGAAATACTCGTATTTTAATATAGCGTTTCTTTAACACTCCTAAAAGTAAAAATTTAAAAAATAACGTTGTCCGTTGTCATGCTCTTGCAAGACAACGTAATTTTTTTAATAACTAACAATGCAATAACGGTATGACACTAATTTATAAATATAGATCATCCCAAACTTTTCGTTTATTGGCATAAAACTAAATCTGTTTGCATTTTATCACAAAAGAAAGTAAATCAGATAAAATGAAATATAATTAATATGTAATATTTTCACAAAACCATACTCACAATTTACTATTGGATATCAGAAGCTCTTTATAATTTTGGTTTTAAATTTGCTTTTTACTATTGAGTCGTAAAAATAAAATAACTTCTCGAAAGCTTTTACTTGAAGAGCTGTTTCTAAACTATACATTTATACTTTGTACCTGAAATAAACTGAGGACAGGTATTTTTCTTACCCCGCCACTTTTTTAAAAAGTATCTCTATTTTTGTGTAGTTCATTTATTCGTAACAGTCACAAGTAAAAAATAACCCTTAGGAAATAATAAGATCTTTCTGGAACTTCGTCAGTACTCCATACACAGAACGTATCGTAATTCCGAATAATGGCTGATCGATTTAATGTTCATAGAACGCACGGTTATCTGGAATATCAATTCATCAGAGCTCACGTTCCGTCGAATCGACATTCGTAGAATCCACGTTATGCTGGAAATCATTTTGAAAAAAGCCTAAACAAATTCTTATTAGGTAATCAAGCAGAGTCGCCTTACAAGAACGCTGGAAAAATATGAATAGATATTTAGATAGACTAACTCTTTATTGAGCAAATAAAAGCTACACATCAATAAAAAATAGCCAAGTGCGATTCGCGCACTTACCGAATACCGGTAAATCAAATCGCGTTGAGATTTGTTAAAATTGCGGCCTTCACACGACAACCAAGATATAGATAAAAGTAAAAACCATAGCTAAATGGGTCAGTTAGTGTAGAGACTTCGCTTTCTCGTTCATCTAAAAAACAATGTAATATTAGAAAATATAATAAATCGCCTTAATACTACTAATATTATAAATGCAAAAGTTTGTATCTAAGTTTGTAATGCTTAAGCGGCTAAATCATTTTAGATGAAATTTGGAGTGAAGATAGTCCTTGGATTAACATAATATGCTACTTTTTACTCGTATATTACTCCTTCACGCTCCAACGGGTGGACTGATTTTGATGAGATTTACTATGAAGGTATGTACGTTAAGACCTTGGATTAAGACATAGGCTACTTTTTGTCCCAAATTATCCCAGGTAAGACCGCAAGGCGCAGCTAGTACAACAATAAAACTATAACTGAAATATAAGAAAGTAGGTAAAACTCATATAATATGAAGTAGGATACTAATAAAGGTAGTCTAAGTGTTTCAAGGGCTCTCACTCTCAGCAACCGTTTCACGAGGATCCCCATCGATCAATGTAATTACTTAAAGTATCAGGTTTCCTCATAAGAAGTACTTGATCTTTTTTGGATAGAACATAACGATTTTCCTTAACTACGTTGATAAAAAAGTCTTTTGAAGTTTTATGGATATTAAAATATACTTGTACATATTATACTCGTTTATTTTTAAGCTTTAATTCTTGGTTTCCTATAAATGTCCTAAAATGTAATAACGGAACCCTATTACTAATTATTATTATTATTTTTTTATCCTTGATAGGTTAGCGTTTGACTACAGCTAGCCTGATGTTAAGCTGCACTGCAGTCTACGGTGTGGCACGCTTACCTAGAAGATACCTATTAACTCTACTTTTGAAGGCCCCCGGATGATACCTCTCAGGAAACAGAGACTCAGGTAGTGAGTTCCAAAGCTTCGCAGTCCTAAATGATGCGAAGATGCTTCGCGCGTTTTGCTCGCTAAGTCAAATAGGAATTTCTAATTCAAAAATGTAATATGTATATGGATGTCATCGCTTTAAATAAAAAAATAGTTTGTTATCGCGTGAGGTAATTCAGTAGGCTATATAATTTATTCAACCTATTTAGCTTGCCTATGATAACTTGATAAGATAAGGTAATAAATAGCACTCGAGATATTCAGGAACAAGCTTATAAATAACACCTACCTACGCCCGAGCCCTTCGTTTGTCAATTTATTCAAACCTAATTTATTATATGGTGCACGGTGGTAGAGCATTTTTTTGTGTTGGACTAAGATAACAATTTTGTTATCTCAGTTTAATACGTTACTGCTTGGCTTTGACCAGTCGCGTAACCACACGAGCCAGTGCCGCTCTCATCTAGGGTGTAGTATGTTTAATCTGGAATATCTGACTCTCTAGGAGGATGCCAAAACACACCGTGCAGAGCTTGACAATGCATTTTTCAACTTGAAGGTGGTCGCTAGCCAGACTAATTCTAGAAAATGCTCTTTTATTTGGGATAGAGAAGCACAAAAACAACGAAGCGTTTAGGGCGGTGGCCATTTTGGATCTATTTTCGTCAAACATAGGTAAGAAAATTCTCAACAAATACATCTTTCCAAAAAAAAACTAACTATTTTGATAAGTTAGTTTTTTTGGAAAGATGTATTTGTTCATGTTATTTGTTTAAAAAAGATCCAAAATGGCCGCCGCAAAATGATAGGTGACATATTATTATGTTTTCACAATTGCCTCAAGATGGGTATCAAAATATGAAATGACTTTATAAGTAGAATGTATACATTACTCGTATGTTACATTTCATGTCCAAGATCACCGCCATTAAAAATTGTGGTGACGAAATTCTTTTTCGAATTTTAAGTTTTGCATTTTGCAAGCAACGGCATATAAAGCATAAGCAGCTTACTATACGTTTCCACAGCAGGGACTTGGGTCCTTCTTTCAGAAATATAGAGAAATAGGCCATAAACTAGCACGCTGACCTAGTGCCGGTTGGTAAATAAAAAATATAAAAACTTCTTTAACTGAGTTACATACTTCTAGGGTATATGTATAATATACTATTTCTTTCGCAATAATAGCAGGATCGCGGCTTATAATATGTATATTTCGGTATTCCACGTATATCAATACACATCTGATAATATCTAAATGGTAAGCATTAAGTTTATCCGCTAAATCCCCACATCGTAAGGGATCGGGTATTGACCAAGATAGGGGTTCATCGGGTAAACGCATTCTTTGCCAGGGTCGGATTGTTGGTTAAATATCACGGTAAAAGGGTCAAATATTCTTATAATGTGAAAGATAATGTAAGTTGTATAGTTTGACGACCTCGTTGACGTAATGGTTACCATGCTGGATTGCCATCCAAAGCGTCCCGAGTTCGATTCCTGGCGCGGCTAACATCATAACAAAATTATTTTCCTTGTAACATTATTGATTCTGTCGTCTTACAAAAGTTTTCCCTCTTTTCATCTAAGCTTCGTAATACCCTTGATATCACAAACTTTAGGCCATCAAAAGACCTTTGATATGACCATAAGTAATAACAAAGGAAACATCACTCCAACTTTGGCTCCAATCTTTGGCAAACAAGTGAAGTACAGGGTACATCTTGTTGTTGTACAATAGTATGTAAGATACTTTTGTAAAAATATTCTTTTTCATTATTGTACACCACTTTATTTGGGCAAATAAACGTTTTATATATTTTACCATTTATTTTGCCTTTAGGGTTTCAGTAAATAAACCTAACCTAAAATAACCAAAACAAGCCGTCACAAAATAAAGTAAAAAATTACAAATATCAACAAGTGCTTCATTAACAAACGACTACAATGAAGCTTCATCAAAATCGTCCCAAAGTTCTTAATTACCGGCCGAAAACCGAGCCAAATTGTCATTTCGAAATGTTAGGAAATTGGCAAAGAGAAATTACGAGTGTCTAGTCTGACGACTGCAATTCGCTCGTCTATTTTTACATTTTTGCCTTCAAAAAATAGGAACTCTTCGCTTTTATGATTTTAATATTAAAGGGCTTATTTTCTTTGAACCAGGCTTTTTTATGGTTTCATCGGGGTATTGATTGATAATTATGTTATTGCTTTCTGATAAGATCTTGAAATCTACGAAATGATAAAAAATCAGTTTGTTTATGCAAATTATTGTTTTTTACTACTTGTGTTCTGCTGCTAACTACAGGTCTAATCTGGTATGGTAAGAGTCGACGAGTATTTTCAGTTCATTCTACTATCATATTATATTAAATTGTTTAAGTCGTAATAGAAAGTTTTCTAAATATGTATGTGTGTAGAAAAATTATAGTAAAAAAATTGTGTAAGGCCGTAATTATACTTGTTATATTATACTTTATATTTATGTCACAGTCTGGCTGACCGTTACGTTATAATAAAGCATGATAGTTCTGAAAACGGACAATGCCCAATGAACCAGCGAGCAGGGAACATCTACCGCATAAAGAGCTGGTTTGTATAAGTCAGTATTACAATATAGTCAAGATCACATGGTAACAACCAGTGGTAAAAAAAATATTCTTACTACCACCACCTTTATTGGTAATCACAGTAAAGAACCCAAAGAAAGACAAGGTCCCCAAAGTTCGCAAATCAAAACACATGACTAAAAATCACATATTATTTTTAATTGGCTGCCACTACCGATGGGTAGTGGTTTTAACGGTGGCGTTTGGCAGTAAGCCGAATTGCAGGTTCACACTCAAGTACATTTGCTAAAACTTTCTGTTATATGAGTGTTAATAAAACTGGCGAAGGCAATATCAAGAGAAACAAGCACAAAATCGACGCAATTGGCACAAGTAGAGAGATAGCAATGCCCAGCAGTGAGATAAAAAAGGCAATAGATGATGATGATAATAAATAAAACCGGGAGTTGAAATTAAATTTGACCATTTCGTATGTGGTTGAATGTAAAATTAGGTCCTAATTGAGAATGGTCGCTTTGACTGCTACAGTCAAGCAAAGGTGCTATAATTATCAAAGGTCGCTCTGGGTGGTTGGTAGTTAGTAGACCGAAAACCAGGGAGCGTGCAAATAGACACTGTAAGTAATTTGTACGACTGGCAAAAGAGACCTGTAACGGGTACATTTTAAATTAATTAGGTAAAATATTGTGTTTGAAACACTAAACTAATAATAATAATAAATATATTGCATTCAATTGTGCGTAATGCTAATTAACATAATTACAACAAGATAACAATACAATAGATACAAACTAGAAATTATTATACAAGAAAATATGGAATGCGGTTTTAGCACTCGGGTGCCCTAGCTCCCACAGTAGGATACCCTGTGTTTGTGGGAGTTAGGTCTCTTCAATGTGTAAACTTACTGTCTAGTGATGCAAGTGTGATTTGTGCGTGAGTGTTTTTGGGGTGTGGTATCGGTAAGTCCGAGTACAGCCTGGCATTGCAGTTGGTGTGCCGGCTTGTGTGGATTGTTTTTGTTTTTCCGGAATTTTTAAACAAAAAAGTTTTATTTACTAAACTTAAAGGATATGGCATGTAAGGAAATAATATGGTATGTCTTTGGCAAATTGACATTATGTTAAAATGTGGTGCACGTGGTCTGTTGCAGCTCTGGTGTCTAGTTTGGTAGTTGGAGACCACAGTGGCGCGGCTGATTGCGTCGTCGTGGAGTTTCGCAAATACTGACATTGAAGATTGGATCAGTTAAATCAATTCTTCCTCATCCCTGACCTATAACCAACTTAATACAGAAAACATAAATTAATAACACACTTTTTATGGTTTTCACATAATAACATTTTATGAGCCCCACTATACCAGTCGTATTCACATCATTATTGAACTTCAGTTTTATGTAGCACTAACTTCTTGCCACGGTTTCACTTGTTAGAGATAAATTTAAAAGGTATTTCAATGATTTGTCCAAACGCCTGGTGGACAGAACCAATGATCCGTGAGCTGGCGCTTACCTCGGCCAACGTTTAAGTTTGGCGATCCAGCGAGGTAATGCCGCTAGCACATTAAGCACCTTAGCTGCGGACACTGACTTGGTATAATTTACTATTTGTAATTTAGTAGAGATTAGAGTAGTTTTTT
The DNA here is from genome assembly GCA_035578125.1 of Mellilla xanthometata. NCBI lineage: Eukaryota > Metazoa > Arthropoda > Insecta > Lepidoptera > Geometridae > Mellilla > Mellilla xanthometata. Next base: position 10,925,485 of record JAPUBQ010000014.1, on the reverse strand, counting down.
CATTTAATTGGGTCTATTAAATAAATAAAAGTTAATATTTTAACTATGTAGAAATGACTGTATTAAACAAACATTATGTAGAAATCTTTTAACTTAACCATACCAAATCAATACCACTACAACTAATTTATTTTTATTTAAACGTTGATTGAATTTCGTCAAAAAAGTTTGCACATACACTCAAACTATCGCAATGTGTTTGTGCATGATTAAAACGCTGTTTTATATGGTACAGTAATTAATTAGCGGTTAGATGATAACAACGCAGGTCGTACAACTGGATCCGGGTGTTGGGAGCAAAAACAAATACTTAAATACGCTCTTGAATGTTTGAGTGGAAATATAATAATATTATATATCTGACGTACATACAGCGAGACATTACAGAAAACAGAATATCAAATCAATATGACCTTAATAGTATGGTTTATTAATAAATGTACAAATTTTTAAAAGTGCTACAAGTCATTTATTCAATAAATGTCAATTAAAAATAACACGTCATAGATAAAAAATTAAACAAATAACCCGCCCCCTGTGCAATGGTGTCCATTACCGCGCTGAATAGCTATGGCCAACCTCTGTACTATGGGGTGGAGTGTCACCAGTTATATAGGGATTGCCAATTATATGATGGTGTGTGATGGATTCTCGCCCATATATTATTTTCGTGAGTTCTGTTATTGAGTGTGGCCAAAATTAAACTCAGAAGTACTCACGATAAACATATATATTTATGTTATACAGTTCCTTATCTTCGAGACACAGAGAACACGCACAAAACAGTTAGGCACAAAGGTAACACAATAGAATTTCGTACGGTTAAGTCGCGTGTAAATTCAGATAGGAAAACGACCGGCGCTTCGGTTCAGAGCTGTGTTTCGACTGGTTCAAGGCCAGAGCAGACGGCTAGTCATGCCGTCTCGCTTGCGCTCGCGCATCGACGCGACGACGAACAATAGCCGCTAATCCGCTAGGGTTGGGACAGCACCAGTGATGCCGGTACTCTCCATATCGACGAGCCGGTAATCGATAAATACGAATAAATAAATATTATGTAAAAATATGTAATAAATGTGTAATTGTTGTGTAGGTGAATATTTAATGTAAAAAGGAAAATATATAAGGTTCCCTACAGTACCAAGAACGACCCGGAGCAGGAGTCACCGGAGAGTCATTAATTAATTAAATTTTAATCAAATAAAATGTCATAAACAAGAAAAGCCACAAAGTCACCCGGCGCAAAGGTGCTCATAACGCTGGCCGCGTTTCCACGCTGAATAGCGATGGCTATACTCTGCACCAAGTACGATTAAGAACGCGAGTCCCCCGCCTTAAATTTCTGTCTTCGGCCAATTTCCTTCACCAGCTTTCTCGCTTCTGAACCCCAACTACCCAGCGTCTCAACCGCAAAAAGAACAAACAGATATTGTGGGTCAAGCCCTGCTTACTTCTGTCTTAATTGTACAACATGAACACTCTGAAACCAGAATAAATTATTTGACTTTGACTTTTCTTCTCAGCCGCATCTTCTTTACTTTTCGTAGAGATTTTTGTGAGATATTTTAAAGGTATTTGAGATGTTTTTTTATTTTAAATATTTTTTATGTTTCGTGTCAGGTACGAATGTCAGGTAAGCAGGTAAAAGGAATATTGGCTACAAATCCAATATTCCTGCTTTACCCTGCTCATTGATTAGTAAATACACAATACACATACAGATGTCATAAATCACAATAAGTCACCGCGCAATATCACTTTCCGGGTAGGAATTTAATATATTTCGAGTGTTAACCTAGATAAGATATGGGTAGCCCTATTTATTTGGTTATTTGTATATACATGCATAGATTTACGTAGATAACAGACATTTTCTGTTCTCGTGATTTGAATAACAATTGTTCGCGAAAATACACGCGTATTCGTTTTTTTCGATAGAAAACTATTTTCCTCTTTTACGTACACTGTAAACGGGCTGTCAATATATAAAGAGTTAGTAAGTAAGTAACGCAAAACCTTTTTAATGCGGGGTTTTTGTGTGTCTATAGTGTCTATTCAAACAGCGATAAAAATCAGCTGGTCTACACAAAAAGTTTATATATTTTTGAGAATTCACACACTGGTGGCGATTCAGCGGCACACACGACTAAACTAAATTTAAAGAAGCCCCGTTTATTTTCATATTAGGTGGCCAGAAAAAGACGGCACGTTCTAAACCACACACAAAACAACTAAAATCACGTCAAATGTGAAAAATGTAGGCGATTTTAGAGCGCACCCAATTGTATCAGCTCTAAATCTGAAGTGTTTGACGTGATTTTAGATGTTTTGTCTATGGTTTAGATCGTACCATCTCTTTTTGGTCATTTATGACGAAAAGAGACAGAGCTACTTTAAATTTAGTTTAGTCGTATGTGCCGCTGAATCGCCACCACTATCACTAAAACTAAAAATTCTATGCTAAACTTTACAGTAATATTTGAATGTTAATAATGTCAAAGAATTTTTATACCCGAAAACTAGTCATGCTTTTTATTGCCTTGTGTAAGTTCAGTAGGGCATTGAAACCCTCAACCCAACTCAACTGATCTCTTGCGACTGAATCTTGAAACCTCAGGGGAGACCCTTCAACGGCTGTGCTAGTTTTTTGTCGCCTTTGCTAAGAAACTGTTGAAACGCTTTCCAGTGTTACTATGGCTTGACTTTAGCCAAACCTTGAGGTAAAAGGAAAACTTTCATTCATATGAAACTTTAAGTTGTTGTTACCAAAGTTGTTATGGTATCTTCTGCTAATATATAAAATTTCTATATCACAATGTTAGTTACCGTACTTCTCCGAAACGGCTTGACCGATTTTCACCATATTTTATATGCGTATTCAGTAGGTCTGAGAATCGGCTACTATCTATTTTTTAAGGCAAAACAACGTTTGTTTGGTCAGCTAGTTTCTTTATATGTTTAGCTTAGTTTGTTTGTTTTGAAATACCAAACTAATTTGAATTCTCCATCAAGTTGAACTATTGCCAAGCACTTAACGCTATGTCCTGTTAGACTCCTTGAGAGCTTTTTATTCTAGACTAGGCATATTCCACTTTAGACCACAGTGTCGTTACGAGTAGCTCGTATGGTTGTGCGTTTTGTTGTAATAAATAAAAAAAACGAGTAATAATTAATTTAATGTACATTTTATTTTACGTATTAGCATAATCTATATTTTTATTTTTTCCTTTATTGTACACTACGTTCATGTTCAGTTGTTTATTAACTCCACTCCATCCAAAGGTTGCCTGGAAAAGATCGTTTTAAGTGATAAGGCCGCCAAATTTTGGCACTCTATTTTTCATTTTTGTAGGGCCGGGATCGAACCAGGGGCCGTCTGATTGAAAAGCAGACGTTATTACCACCGAGCCACACTCGCTTTTAATTTCAATTGTCATAATTAGGTAAGTAAGTATAATAGTTAGCGTGATATTTACTTGCCGAAAAACAAATTGTATCTATTAGCGTTAGACAATAAGATTCTACGCGTATACACAAAGTATTAATAAATAGCAGATTGTCTTCACAAAAGTTAATTATGATCCTAGCCTATCAAATTTTGTACGTGTTCTTATTAAGCACTCTTGACAGAAAGCTTTATTTCAGCAGGTAATTACAAAAAATAATTGGCTTCGTCTTAATTTGATAGAAAATACGTTCTTATTTTTTAAGATTGGTTATTTTGTTACTTTCTAAGTATATACTGTTGTTCTCATAAAGAAGAAGAACGTTGCTACGGCATCGCTGTTTACTGCCCGATTTTGATGGTATTTTAGTGTTCCGTACCTAAAGGGTAAAAACGGGACCCTATTATTAAGACTTTGCTGTCTGTCTGTCCCAAAGCTGTATCTCAGAAAAAATAGCTGGAAAGCTGAAACTTTTACAAGATATGTTTTTTCCGTGCCGTTATAACAACAAATACTAAAAGTAAAAAAATATGAAAATATTAAGGGGTTTATACAATATACGTGTTTTTTTCCTATTTTTTTGCTATATATCAATAACAGTAGTTGCTAGACAAATGAAACTTTCACAAAATATATAAATGCATATTGTTATTAGCTTTAAAACCAAATTATATAATTTAATTAAATAAATATTTAAAGGGGGATCTCTTACAATAATGTTATGGAACCCTTCATGCGCGAGCCCAACTAGCACTTGCCCAATTATTTTAAGGTTTCGATTCCCGTATTTTACGTTTTTACTTATATCAATATTATATGTGTACGTAATTTAATTATGGCCTAGTCTAATCATGAATACCTTCCTAGAATTTCCTAGATAGTGTGTTCTCAACATCCACCAAGCCGCTATCCACCAACCCGCACTTGGCCAGCGTGGTGGATTATGGTCTATATCCCTCGTGAGGGAAGGCCCCGAGTCCCCGCAGTGGGAACGTTTAGTGGGCTGCTTTTGTTTTTGTTGTTGTGTTCTCAACAGATCCCGTTTAAGGCTGTGAACACACGTCAACTTACAAACACTTCACAAACAGCAATAAATTTCGATACGTGTAATCTTGCCCTATTGATCAAGAGATTATAAAGGGTGGCTTGGATATTAATCTGTAATTATTTTGGGCATGACTAACTGACAGATGTGCGAGTAACTTTGAGTCTAGAGATTTACACTGTGATTATACAAACTAACCTATACATTATGTTATACGTTTGAGTTTAGTTATAACTTCAACGACCTCGTTGGCGTAAAGGTTACCATGCCGGACTGCCAATCAGAAGGTTCCGGATTCGATTCCCGGCCCGGCCAACATATTTGTGCTTAATTGAATTTGTTGGCTGTGGGTCTGGGTGTAAAATATGTCTTTATAAAATATGTATGTATGTATGTATTAGTAGTATATCAGTTGTTTTAGCAACCATAATACAAACTAAAAATGGTTCAGTGTGGTATTAACCAGCCGCGTGTGGAATGTTTTAAAAAAAATACTCACTTACCTACTGAAATGTTTTAGAAGTATTATTAAACGCAGTATTTATTTCTATTTTTCATTATTTAAAAAATAAAGCTTTCATTTAATATCGACAACATCTGTCACTTTTCCAAAAGAAATTGATAGAAAGCTTTTACCGAAATGTTTTAAGATACTCGTGCTTAGAACCAAACTCTTTGATGTTGAAGATATTTTATTTATATTAAAATTATTATTTTACGTGAAAAATCACAATATTTATTTTTAATCGTAATGAAATGGTATTTGGGTTTGGTCCGAGAGGATTTTTGTGTGTGTATATTGCCATAATCTTCAAAACTGCTAGTCTAGATAATATAATTTATGTACATCACTTAAAACTGGTACATTTCGAAGTGGTTTTCGGTAATGTATCAATATTGGTGGTGGGTTTTTAGATAAGTGTTTTGATAACATTTTTTTTTTTTACTAATGTAAACATATTAACACATAAAACCGGTAAAGTGGGATTCCCCCATCGCCTGACCAAGGAAGATACCATGAAGTGGTTCCAACAGAAATACGATGGTGATTCTTAACAGCAAAAAGTAAATTTAAGGAAACAAAATTCCTTAAAAAAACATATGTTCTCACAAATAAAAAAATAAGTTACTCACTTGTCTTACATTTAATTTAGTACTTTGGACTAAAGTGTTCACTTCTCAGCTTCTATTACATGAAGGCTATTTTGAGCAGAAAAAAAGTCTCTATTAAACTTTAAGAACACGTTACTTGATTTAGCCGAAAACTCATTATTATTCATTAAGGTATTTGCGATCATCTTTCAATTAACTTTGCCAAAGGAAAAGTCCATTTTAAGAAAAAAAGGTTTCTAAAAAAACTTGCGAATTCCTTGCAACTAATTAGAGACTTCCGGGGATAAGAATTTAAAGCAGCATAAGCTATTTTAAAAATACGAGTACTAACAACCGAGCGAACAATAATTATTTAGTTATATAAAAAAAATAATTAAATCAATAGCAGCTTCGACTTCCGTATCATAATATTTTCAAACTTAGACACACACATAATTATATCGCTTCCACATTTTATATTTTTCGTATATTGTGCGGCTCTTTGCCGGAATCCCTGTCCCCTCACAGTCTTCAAGGCGAGAGTGAATCGGATTTTTCTAGGCAAGCACGCTCCACCATAGATCGCAACATCACTGAACAGTCTGTGTATGTTGGTGGGCCTAAATTATTCAACCATTTGCCTGAGTATATCAGAAATACAGCTTCCCCTAACATATTTAGAAGTAAGCTTAAATTATATTTAATTAACAAAGCACACTATAGTGTCAAGGAATTTATCGATGACAAATTACATAATTAATAATTGGCATATGTATATTAAATAATTATTTAATAATGACTTGTAAATCTATATTTATTAATAAATTATCTGTATCTGTATCATCACGTGAGTAATTACAGAAGCGGAGGCTTAGTAATAGGGTCCCGTTTTTACTTTTTAGGTACGGACCCTAAAATTGGTGGAAAATAAAATTGGTGCTCTCTACCAGGCAACCAGGTTTAACTTTTTATTCTATTTTAAGATGTTCATATTGTGCTAAGAGACAACATACTTAGAATGAAATCTTATATATAAAATTTCCGTGTCACAGTGTTTGTTACCGTACTCCTCCGAAACGGCTTGACCGATTTTTTCCAAATTTTATATGCGTATTCAGTAGGTCTGAGAATCGGCTACTGTATATTTAGTTTTTTTTTTATTAAGGCAAAACAACGTTTGCCAGGTTAGCTAGTAAAATTATATTAATGAATTAGTCCATTATCGTGGTTTATAGGACTCAGTAATCAACTTACAAATTAATACTACTTAGATTCAGGCCTTGCCTAGTTAAATAGTTACAAGAGAATATGTAATCTAGTAATAAGTTAGTACATACATTTTAATTTTTCAACATTTAATGCGTTTAAGCTTAGTATTTAAATCTGATTCGCACCTTAAAACAGATTTCATAAATTAAAGCGAAAACTTTCTAGGGCTTTCCGTTGGAATAAGGAAATTAAGAGGACTTTTGCTTTTCACAATGAATTTACCTAAAGTATTGTCTTAAAGTTTAGGCTTCTTATATAAAGTTTGACAAGATCGTTATCAAATGAAGAAACACCTAGAAAATCTGTCTTGTTTTACTCCAAAACATAAATTTTATGTACTAGTAGATCGTCGCGGCTTCGCACGGGCTATAAAATAATCTAAGTTACAAAAAAAAAACAAAATATAGCTTAAGTTACTCAGGGATAATGTAGATTTCCAACAGTGAAAGAATTTTTCTAATCGGTCCAGTAGTATTGGAGCCTATTTTCGTCAAAAAAATCAAACTTTACCTCTTTATAATATTGGTATAGATGACTCGGTACTATTTTTATCTGATAGCTAAGAGGGTAATGTCTTATTTCGCGCATAACTTGTGTATAAGGTATATTTGTTCATTAATCCATTTTTAAAAGCTGGGCTCTTAAATATGCATATATTATCTTATGCAGGGGTTTTATTTTCTCAATGTATTTTGTAGGGTTCCGTACCTAAAAAGTAAAAACGGTACCCTATTCGCCAGCGCTGACTGTCTGTCACCAGCCTGTATCTCAGAAACTATAGCTAGAAAGCTGTAATTTTCACAAGATACGGTTTTCCCGTGCCGCTATAACAACAAATACAAAAAAAAACAAAATAAGAAGAGGATACAAATAAACGTGTTTTGACGTGACAACGTCTTAAATTAGGTTGCGGCTGGGAGTCACTTATGAAAAAGTGTAACGCCCGGTAACGTTACGATGAGTCACCGAACGAGAGAGAGGCCCGCCGAATGCCTTGCGTCTCTCTCCCACTCAACTATGATCGGGTGATAACACTCAACTATGAGACGTTGTCACGTAAAATCTTCGCCCGTAAAACCGACTTTACAGGCAACCATTTTTTTTTAGCATTTTTATATATAATAATATATCAATAATGGTAAGAGATAGACGCTTACAATTTTCACATAATACTAATAATTTTAAACAATTAAATACAATTAAATTTAAACTTAAAGAGGATCCCATACAACAAACGTGATTTTTGTAATTTTATAATATAAAATAGTACGGAACCCTTCATACGAGCCCAACTCGCACTTGGGCATTTTTCTGTTATCTGTGGCTGTTATAATTTGTCATATTCGAAATTTTGTTTTCTTTTAATCGCTTATAAATCGATTTATAATTCGAATACGATATTGTTAAACTTTTGAATCAAGCAAAGGTCGTGCCCAAACGCGATTGAATTATTAAACAAACAGAGACAAGCCAATAAATAAACAGTCGAGTAGAAGGAATCGAAACGACAGTAGAAGTCAAAAAAATAAATTGAATTTGTTTTTAGTCTTTAAAGTTACTTAAATTTGATATTATTGTAATATGTTTAGGGGACTATCTAGATTAAATACCGACTTAGTGTGTCTATCTACTACATGACTATTATTATAATAAATATATGTATGTATATTATATATCAAAACACATTTTCACTCTCGAATAGGCGCGTCCACACAGAGCGAGCAGCCTCGCGCGGCAAATGCCTCGTGCGGCTGCTTGCTCTGTGTGGACACGCCTATTTAGTGCAACAATGACATAACTAGGTGACTGAGGCGCCTTTGAGCAAATTCAAAAACCGACACTCGATGGCTCGGGCGCTCGGTCGCTCGTCCGCGGCAGAGCGCGCGCTTGCCTCGTCCGAGGCACGTCCACACAGAGCAGCCTTGCGAGGCATTTGCCGCGCGAGGCTGCTCGCTCTGTGTGGACCCGGCTAATGGTTAGCCTCATGCTCAACTATTTATAGTTCGTATTATGGTTGCTAACACAACTGATATACTACATATACATACATAAATACTCTATATCGGTATATTTACACCTTCTGGTTGGCAGTCCGGCAACCATAACTAACCTAACCATAACTAAATTCACGACCTAGTTGGCGTAATGGTTACCATGTCGGACTGCCAATCAGAAGGGTTCGATCCCAGCACAGCCAACATCTTTGCGCATAACTAAATTTGTTGGCTGTGGGTCAGGGTGTTAAATATGTATCTACATAAAATATATATGTATGTATATGTAGTATATCAGTTGTCTTAGCTACCATAACTCATAACTAGAAATGGTTCAGTATGGTGTTAACCAGCCGTGTGTGTGAATAGAATTCTTATATTTATTTTTATATTATAACGCCAACGAGGTCTTATGGTGGCGGTAAATACACAAATTACTTTCCAAAAATATCAAATAATCCAAACTGAAAAAAAAAATACAGTGCATGACTATACTCGTCTAAAAAAATGCACAAAAAGTATCGATAAAATAAAAATAAATCGATGAGTCATTGTCTCATCACTCATTACCACTCTCTGATTACCAACTCCTCAAAAATATATAAACAGACTAGTTAACACCTACATTAATGATTACCACTCTAAGCCAGATGGTTTTAAGGTTGCTGCTCATTAAACTGCTTTTTTGCGACAAATCATATTTAAAATATAGTACAGTGTAAACTCTATATAACGACACTGAAGAGACTGTACATTTTATGGCGTTATAGAGAGTGGTCGTAGAAGAGATGGATGAAGTGTGTGAATGAGGACATGAGAGAGAAAGGAGTGAGTGTGGAGACGACGGCTGATAGAGGAGAGTGGAAGAAGAAAGTTTGCTGTGCTGACTCCACCTAGTGGATAGAATAAGGAAGAAGAAGAAAAACACTAGATGGCTAGGCCTACCGACAGACAGTTTTAGTATTTTTTTTATTATGCTTTATATTAGTTACCAGTTACCCTGTATGAGATAGAACTTAGTTGTATTGCTTTTGTGTAGGTTTGATGTAAGTATTATAATAGTAAGTATAATAAGTTCATAAGTCGAAGGAATTCATAATCTACCAATCTACCAACGGGGTGGTGGATGACACACGTTTTCGGATATTGCGGTTGTCATACATACCGGTTTTCTCACGCTGTTTTGCTTTACCATAAAACGAAAAAATCTACACATTATTTGAAAAACAAGTCATTGGCTGGGACCAAACCAGGGGCGTCCGAATGAAAAATATAAGTTTTTTCAACAAGCGAGCCACAAACACATTTTTTTATATATAAAAACAACAAATAAAATATATTTTTTTTACAAAAACCTCTTTATCGTGATGAATAAACATAAGCCAACTTAAGAAATTGATAGTATATTTTGAAGATTGACGACCACTGCTTACCATTTTTTAAAACCAATTCATTAATCTAACGCGCAAGCACTCCAATTGGTTTCCACTTTTACCGGTTAGTTCGGTTCCCACCAATGCTTTCAAGCCCCTAAATCGCACAGAAGATGGTTTACGTTCCACGAGTTTATTGCTCGACCCGTCCATTCCAATTCGCAATCTGACGTTTATTATTTTAATGGAATGTGAAAAATACCGAGATACATTCGCTTTTTTCATTGAAAACGCGCCTGATTATTTTTGGAATTTCATTAATAAACTAGCTCTTGTTTGCTTACAATAAACTAATAAGCTTGAATCCCGCGAGAGTTATCAAACGTTTGGTTAACGAAATTGTATTATTGCAATTATAATTGAAACCGTACAGAAATACATAATATAAATAATACTTCACGGAAATCTTAGAAAATCACGATATTTCAGAATGATACTTACCCATACAATAAATACCAATTAACTCTAAAATTTAAAACCCATGGATAGTTAGCCCCATACTGATCTATTTCTAGCTCGTATTATGGTTGCTAACACAACTGATATACTACATATACATACATATATATTTTATATAGATACATATTTAACACCCAGACTTACAGCCAACAAATTTAGTTAAGCACAAAATGTTGACCGGGCCGGGAATCGAACCCGGAACCTTCTGATTAGCAGTCCGGTATGGTAACCTTTACGCCAACGAGGTCATCATATAGCCGAGGATAGAACTAACTGAAAAAAAACTCCACGGGAAGACTCCCAAGCTCCTAAATATTGATTGATCCATTATCTTTAAAGCTTTATAATATGACTGTATCCACCCTGTAAGTCCATATTTTCATAATACTACCGTTAAACTGCAAATTCTAACTTAATACTCATTCATTTATAACTTCAAACGTACCTAAGAAAATAAATATATGTTTAATTCAATTGGAATCAAATAAATCAGGTTTCAGAAACGATTGCCCTTAGTCTGTTTGCTTTTGACTTTTAGTACAAATAAATTAAGGTATACACTTCGATGTTTTAAGCTGAATTAAAAATGTTATTAGTCTCTTTACAAACTGAGTGAAATAATAATATTTTTTTATTTATTTTTAGAAATTCTTCTTTCTATGAACAGTGGCGAGAGTTTTCAAACCATCTGAAAGCTTCAGACTTGGCTTAACGGCTCCTTATACTACGATTAACACCCGGGACCTACAATTTAACGTGTCACCCGATCCACGGTAGCGCCAAGATGAAAATGCCACTAAAAAAAAGTCACATAACATAATAAAAACTAAAAATCATAATATGGTAACTGACATGTACAAGTCACTGTTGTTGTTTTTTCTGTAATAGTTATTTGTAAATAAAAAGTCTTATAGTTACTGTGTATAATATGTATCTAGCCCTTGTTCCACCAATTCAGAAAAAACCTCTTTAAGTTTAATGTTATATTACAATCTAGTCTAATTATTCAAATCTAATTATTATTATACTTATTTTAATAATGTACCGAAAGAGCGCTGAAACGACTAGCTAAGGTAAATAAGTCGCTTAAAAAATCGCGGAAAGTAAATCATATGCACTATTGTTATATTAAATCAGATACCAACATACTTTTTTTTACACATTACAGCTAGGCATTATTTGGACAGAAGAGTGCAAAACTCCGGGCTAAGGCGAAGCATGTCTAGTATGGAACATCTGGCTTTGAAGAAGGAGCTAGGCGACAGATTTTTCAACTTGAGAGTGGTAGCTAGCTAGGCGAGAATTAGAAAATACTCTACCACCATGCAAAATATACGAAATCAAATAATATAGGATCAATATCATCATAGTATGTATAAAGAAATTAAATATCTCAAAATATGAACGAAGAAATTATTTACTAATAACAAAATCCATTTTTGTTCTCCGAAAATACAGTTGCAAATTCGAGTGTCTTAGAAGTATTATATTCTTTACCTGACCGCTACATTTTTCTATAAAGTATTTTATATTATTATAGTACAGCTGAACTAGTTCTTTTGCTTTTTAGTTGGAATACCTACCAAGCAGATATTTTTACTCGTATGTATTTTGTTAGTTTACGAAGTACCAAGCAGATATTTTTACTCGTATGTATTTTGTGTATTATATTTAAGAAGTCAAATGTACCTTAATTCCTCTATCAATAACTTATGACTGAAGTTGTTTAGACCTACCTACGTATTCTTTGTTATATTTTTTACAGGTACATATTATTATGTAAAAAGAACATTTTATTTTAAAATCCGGAGATAACTGGTTCTATACCAGTTTAATTAAACTGGAAGTTAAAGTAATTAAAATTCGCTGTAGTTAAAGGTGGAATGTACGAAAGTCCTAATTGGAAAACTTAAATTAAGCAGTTGAATTTCACCTTTCTTAATTAAACGAATTTGTTCCCCTTCCTTTAAATACCAATTCATCGGAAGATAAGACTTAATTTGTAAAACGTAGAATTTTACTCACTTTAACACCACAAATTCGTCGAAAAATTCCCGCAACCACTAGCAAAACAAAGTTATCAAATTATATTTTACTTCTCAAGTCCATTCACATTTTCATTTATTTTGCAGTTTATGTTACATCTGACACGTATTTTGAATATTTAACACATCGTCTTACTTTTTTTTCAGTTAAACGAAAAATAAATCAAAATTAAACTTTTGTTTGAAAATGAAATCACACCAATTTTCCTAAAAAAGTTAGTTCCGAACTTTTTAAATATGCAAACTTTTTAATGCATAAAACTGGCCACTTTTTGTATTTTTAAAAAAGGAAAGCGAACGATAATCTTTAGTCTGTCACTTTTCGCGCGCGAACCGAGCTCAGAGCGTTGGTCGAGCGGCGGCGTCGGTGGCTGTCTTGCGACTACACGTATACGAGCCGTACTGAAGCTAGAAACTCGAAGCTCCATATTTCCCGATCTATGAGCGAACTTCACAGAACATGGAAAACTATCATAACTTGATTAAGTTTTCAGTCTCAATTGCATGAAGGGATCAAATCAAATAATTTATTACTTGCAAAATAGGTAGGTACAATTTTGGTGCTATTTAAATAAGTTTACTCTCTATTTTTACCGTCAGGCATGCAAAATTAAAATTGTCAGTACTAAAATTAAAAATATAAATAAAGATATTAAATAATATAATATAATAGCGCTTTCGAATAGAACCTATTCATTATCTGTGAATGTAGCGCCTGTAGCTCGGCTAGCTAAGGTGATCTGACGCGATCATCGAAGCTAAGCAGTGGTCAAAGCGGACGGTATTTGGATGGGTGACCATGCACAAAACTGTCGATTTTCAACTAACCTCATACTATGAAGAAGAAGATTTTTTGTGAACGGAATGTTATTTATTAAAAATCCTCTGGCTTTTTCGTAAGAGCTATTTTCGTATTTTTATCAAATAATTTGTATGGAACGTTATTTTTTATAGACATTGGACCGATAAAAAATAGTTTTACATTGAGTTATTTTTTTATTTAATATACATAGCGGGTTAGCTATGTATCATATAGCTTTTATAATAATTATATTAGTGTAAGGAGATTTCAAAAACCATTTTTAGAATTCGAAATGCGATGCCTAAGATTATAATTCAGACATCAGTTTAATAACTAAACAAAATAAAAGCGAAAAATTGACAGCTTAGTACATCTTCTTATATATAAAATTTCCGTGTCACAGTGTTTGTTACCGTACTCCTCCGAAACGGCTTGACCGATTTTTACCAAATTTTATATGCGTATTCAGTAGGTCTGAGAATCGGCTACTGCATTTCTATTTTTAAGGCAAAACAACGTTTGCCGGGTCAGCTAGTAACCATATAAAATCTTAGTACTAATATTTGATGTTGACTGCCATGCGTAGTTAATATTAAGAAACGAATAAATATATTTCTTTACAAGTGTATTTAAGTGTTTGTTTGTGGATTTGAACTTCTCAGACAGACAGATTGAATTACAAAATACTATTTTGTTGAATTAACCAAAACTTAGCAATTGAAAGCCTTTGGTTAGTTATTTTAAACCTGAACAGAATAAAATATTGCTTATTTTGAGAATCAAATGAATCATGAATCCTCTATTGCCTCGGACATTAAACTTTGCTTTGGTGTTAAAAATTTTTAGTGTTCCAAAATATTTTTTCTAAAGGAGTAGCTTTAAAAATGTTTGTTTCTAAATATTATAATGCAATAAACACACATTTTACTTTTTTATATGTAGCTAGCTGTTGCCCGCAGCTCCGCCCGCGTGTAAGTCGATTTTTTAGTCGAACCGAATTTTGCCTGGATTTTATTTGCTGCAAAACCTCACGGAGCCCGAAAACTTTCCAACAAATGCAAAACCATGGAAATCGGTTCGTGCGTTCTGGAGTTATAGCGTCAGGAAGGAAAACCCGACTTATTTTTATATGTATTACTAGCTGACCCGGCAAACGTTGTTTTGCCTCACTTAGGGGTATGAAAAATAGATAGTGTAGCTTATATGACACGTTCGTAGATTTACCATAGCAGCGCCATCTATTGATTACTTACTCAACCCAGTCGAAAGGTATCGACATCTGTTAGAATCATTTGGAGTTAACAGATAATTATGACTGTCAAATAATAACAGATAATAATTAGCAATAAATTAAAATTGAGAATATAATTAGAGATTTAAACTATCCTATCTCTCAAATTGGATCGAACTGCACATGGTGTGCGAATTTTATTATAATCGGTTAAGTTGTTTAGGAGTCCATTGAGGACAAACATTGTGACACGAGATTTACATATATTAAGATGTAAGTGTGACCGTTTTCTACGTGGAAATATTTTACATAGCTACTACATACTTAATATCCAAACCCACAGCCAACAAATAAATACGACATCCATATTTTTCATAGCTCTAAGACATCATGTACTACCGTTGCGGTGTAGTGTCATTGAGAACTAATGGATGGATGTGGGTGTTGTGGATGGCTTACACTTTTCAGGCGCTATGCTCATATCCAGTTACTTTACGAGATAGCTAACGACTCGTGATACGAGTATGTTTTGAAGTTTATTGTAGAGCTATTTTTATCTTCCCTAGTCCTTTTATATATTTTTCATTACTCATACTCTGAAAGTAGGTCTGAAGTTGCCTGAGGAACGGGATGAAAGTAATACATTGCGTTCCTAGGGAGAATCACTTTGCAAATGACAGCTGTCAAATTGTTTAAAAAATAGTACCCAGGGTAACAATGTACTATTTTATGCTTGCTTTTCTGGAAATTATACCAGAAATTATTATTAAATTTGTATGTCTTTTAACACGCTATGTCTTTCTCGAGCTTTTTTTATTCACTGAAAGTTCAAGTTCACTGGCGGAGATTGACCTCTTAGCCTTCAGGACGAAGGCCTCCGCACGTCCAACTGAGCATTCATCGCTTAAAATTATGAAAAAAATAATTTAACGTTAAGTGATTTGAAAAAAAAAAACAAGACTTATTTCACATTTTGGATGATGCACTATTTTCACAATTTTTTTTTACTTTACGCATCCTGCCGATCAAAAGTTTAGCTGTACCTATAGTGTAAAAAACGAGACAATGAGCTCTGAACGTCAATTCTTTTTAAATAATTTTGTGTGAAACTGGGCTTGTGAAAATGTTGTTATAACAACCACTAAGATATTTTTTTATTTTATTTTTAGTTTGACAGATGTATTTTCAATTGAATAATGCTGAATTTACGGTGGTTCGCTTTCCAAAGGATTTGTCGCTCTCTGTTTTCAATTTGTCGGTTTTCCAAGGGCTTTGTACAGGGACAATCATAATTCAATCAGTAATCGATTTGAATCAAAGGAATTAGAAAAAAAAACGGGATGATAGCAATTTAGGATTATTTTTTGTATTCGGATTATCTTGGTTATTTGGTTTATAAGTATTGTGAATTTTTGTGTAATATATAATATTATAATTATTAATATTAATTATAAATTTTCACAGTTACAGCTAGGCATTTGTTCAGCAAGGCGCATACCGCTCTAGTTAGTGACCCGCTGCCCTAAGGTGGGGTATGTCTAGTCTGTAATAATGGCTCTCAAGGAGCCGAGACACACTATTAATTATTGCAATGTTACAGTATTTCTATTTGGGCAGGACATAGGTGAGGGTAGCACAAGACCGAGACGAATGGCGTACACAAAGGGAGGCCTATGCACAGCAGTGGGCTATGGAGGGCTGAAAATGATGATGATGATAAAAATAATAATAATGCATTTTGTCCAGTAAAAGTGATTATGACAGCATTTTCAACAAGAGATAGATAGATAGAGAGATAAACACTTTATTAAAACACCCAAAAAAAATAGAACAAATTACAGAAAAACACATAAAGTACATAAAAGCTAGTGCCTTAACTGGCGACCTTATCGCTAATAGCGATCTCTTCCAGGCAACCAATTTCAAGAAAGAACGTAATGGGCTAAAATAAGAGGCTGTTTGCTAGCCAGGTGTGCACTAGAAAACACTGCAACCATACAAATTATCTACCTACTACTGTTTCATATAGTTATATTGCGTATCAAGACTTTAAAAAACTGCTCCTTCTCTACCGTAGTTCAGTTCAAAAATAAATTCAATGACATGGTATTTTCTCAGCAGATGAAGTGGCGATAGATCTCGTCAGCTCGCAGACTGGGATAGTTTCTTAAAACGTTAGTTGTAAACATATTGATTCTGTTTATTCCGTCACATGATAGATGTAAAAGGAATGAGGTCTAAAAAAATAGCGATGTAAAATTTGCGGAATTGAAAAAAAAAAACACTGAAATTTGTTGCTTTTTTGTTGCTAAAAAAATATTTTTTTTGCTCTTACCGATCGCATAAAATCGGCAATAACGCTAACTTTACATAAAGATATCGTGGGATTCACAGAATGTTGACTGATCAATCAAGCAAATAGGGGTCAATTTTTAGACCTAAAGGAATGTCCTTTATTATAATTATAATTATTAAAGAATTTGGATTGAAATAACAATTTGTAGGCGTGGGTTTGAATATTTATAAGTCTACATATTTAAATACTAATTTATTCTAAAAATGATCTAGGTAAGTATATAAGACTGAATAAAGCTTTCTAACGAGGCATAAAATATCGAATGTTTGATTTATAGATGTTAATTTAAAGAGTTAATTTTACACTTAAATTTGATGGTATTAACTTGCTTCAAATGTAGACAAAAACAAATAAAGCTATGTTAAATACTATCTACTCGTAGTTAGTAAAATGAATTTTCAATTTATCAGAAACTCTGCACCGTTTTAGATAAGATATCAAATCATAAAGAAAGAAAAGAGGAAGTTCTGAGAAGTTAGCCAACTTCTCAGAACTTGTGCTTAGGAGTTTTCTTTACTGTTCTGGAAATCTTTGTGAGACAACTAAATTTTCCTTTTACTAGCAACTAAAAGAGCTAATGTTGTATAAAATTCAACACAAGTCCTCAGCTTTATTTACAAACCGAACTGTTAACTTAAATACTACTTTAGTTAAAATTTGGTCTCGTTTCTATGTAAAACGACTCAAATCATACTCGTAGTATTAAATTCGTCCTTAACGATAAAGAAATAACTCATTAAGCATTCCGCCTGCGGGATGTTCCCACATCCGGTTGGATGCGGGTGCGGGAGGCGGGAGGCGGGAAGCAGGAGGCGGGAGGCGAAAGGCGAGATGGATTATGTGGGATGCGGGAGGTGGGTTCGGGATGCGGGATGCGGGAGGCGGCATGTGGATGCAGAAGTCGGGAGGCGGGAGGCGAGAGACGGGAGGCGGGATGCAAAAGGCGGTAGGCTGGAGGCGGGATATATAGTCAGCTAGCTACACTATGCAGTGTTTCTGCACTGTTAACTGCACTATCCACGGTAGTCCAAGATAAAAGTAGCCTATGTGTTTTGAAGAATTGACAAATATCCACAATTCTGTCCAATCTAAAATAAGTATACCAAATAAGACGGAAACGCTCACACAAACGGCACAATACTCAAAATACGGCCTAATCATTTCATTTTGAACATTTTACGACCCTATTACATCGACTGTAGCATTCTGATTACACCCTCGGGTGAATTTTATAGTTTTATTCACCCTTGATACAAATCTTTCTATTCTCGGAAGAATAATTTTCTACTGAGACCTAGCATGACTAGGTAACCTACTATGTTTGAACCTTGATAACTGTTTCGTGGTAGGGGATCATAAAATTATATGTAAAAGAGTTTTTTTACTGGGCCACTTTAGATTTATTTTTATGGTCACTGTCCGACTGCAAAGAAGGAAAGTTATGTTTCTCAAGTGATTTTATTTGATCTGTACCCATGTCATGACGTATAAAATCAAATATACGTAAAAGGATCATTAATCTTTGAAAAATAACATAAATAAACGAATTCAGTTTTAGGTATTTTAACTAAAATTTCTTAATGCAAACAAACAAATATAGACACAATATAGATAGAAGAATTGGATAGTTCAAACAAAAAACCTTCACTGATTAGGACAAAAAAGCAAAGTTGTAAAAGTTTTAAATTATTCTATTAAAAGAAAAATAAAACCTTTAGTTGGTATAACCTTATTTGCGAAAGAACCGGGTCCGACAATAAAGGTTCAGGTTTTAATGCAGACGTGCTATGAATTGGACAAAAGATTGTATATACAGAGTCGCAATAAGGTTCTAAGTGTGGTACGATTGGGGTGGTGATAGCGATTATAATGTTATAATGTTGAATGTGAAAATTACTTTGTCTTTTGGATTCTTTTTTGATACTAAATCTTTTATACCATTAACTATCTATTTTTAATAATGTTTTAAAAGTAGAAAAAAATAGAAGAAAAATAAAACACCAGTTACTTACTAGTAACAAATCTCAGAGTAAGTTTTGACATTAACTTATACTACGACATTATTTTTCAAAATACAAGTATGAGAACACTACACAAAAATTAATTTTACTTTCTTCAGAATGTGTGAACTAGTAACAAAAACTTTTATTTAAGGAACTAAATCATTATTAACAAACTTAAAATATTTATTTTTAGCCCAGAGCCTCAGCCCTATCTCCGTATCTGCTCTTAATGCGGTCTCATCTCGGCGTATTTGTCGGATTAATATAATCCTTTTCCACTTATGGCGAAGAAAAATAATGAAAGTAAGATATTATACCCAAGTAGAATGGGATTTGGTACTTTTGTACGGTTAATAGGTAAATTTAGCCTGTCAAGGGGAATGTAAGTGCAAAAGCCGCGGTTAGGTTAGGTTAGAATAACGTCACCGCGAGGTAGCTATGTTTGATATCCTTTCTAGCTCCATCTATTATAATTGACAAGTGGTGTAATCTTTTCATGCTGCTTAATACGGGCTCAGTATATATACATATAGCTCGCGTTTGACCACAATTTGCCCAATGTTGTTTATTGTTGTCTAAAAAAATATATTCCATGAATTATTAGTACAAAATATTATGTCCTAAATAATTTTTGGATTTAATATCAAAGATATATATATTCAAATGACCTCATAAAATTCTAAAAAAGTCTAATATTATATACATAATATGTATTTTAGAGTTTATTTAAAATTGACAAAAGGCGTTAAAGGTTACATTGACCCGAACGCATCCATAGAAGCGATTTTTCATAATCTTCTTCATCTTAATTCTTACTAGAGATCTCTAATTCTAACTCTAGCTCTAGTGATCTCCAATTCTAACTCTAGTTCTAGAGATCGCTAGACTCTTGCTCGCGTCGAATCTTCCGAATCCTCGACTTCAATTTGTTCGGCGCTTTCGGCTCAGCTATTGTGCGTTCACCTTAAAATGGAATGTTATCCTAATTTGCCTTTATTTAACCTTAAACAAGCAGCAAAGTTTACTGAAAAGGAAAAAGGAAAGAAACCATTTAGTAAAGGATTCAAATTTCTCGGAGTAACTTGATATTTTTGTTTTGCAATTTGTTTCTGAATTTATAGAAAATAACATTAAATATAAACGTTTATTACACACACTCAATTAAACACAAAAAGTCTATGTTTAGATTTCTTTGAACTCTTATGAATTAAATAAGCTGTCTAAAATGCCTAATAAAAGCTTCGCAAAAAGTCGCGTCTGAAAAAATAAATTTGTTTATTCACATACTTGAGTACCTCGTTTTTAGGTATTATATTTATTTCAAACGTTCAATGGTATTTTATTTACTTTGTATTCTTTTCATAAATAGAAGTAAAATGAATAAATGGACAAGTGCGAGTTGGGCTCGCACATGAAGGGTTCCGAACCATTGTTGTATGGGAGCCCCCCTTAAAATATTTATTTATACAAATTTTAATTTGATAGCTAATATAAATTTATATATTTTGCGAAAATTTTAAGTGTCTAGCAGCTATCGTTGTTGATATATAAAAAAATACGACAAAAACACGTTTATTGTATGGGGACCTCCTTAATATTTTTTTTTATTTTAAGTATTTGTTGTTATAGCGGCACGGGAAATATATATCTTGTGAAAGTTTCAGCTTTCTAGCTATTACGGTTTTTGAGATACAGCCTGGAGACAGACAGCCAGACAGAGGAGTCTAAGTAATAGGGTCCCGCTTTTACCTTTAAGGTACGGAACCCTAAAAACCAGTCAATACTCAAATGATAAGACACAAACAGAGTTTTTAATCATAAAATTTAGCTCGTCTCAATAGTTTGTGCTTCTTAGTTACTCTTACTGTTACTTACTGTTACTCTTATAGTAGTTTATCTTGTTTAATAGTTATCACTAAAAACAAAGTTCTTCAAACCTAAAAAAACAAGGAAAAGTTTGCATACTACTGCTTACCAGCAGAATTACTGGTAAAAGTAGTGATACATCCCAAACGGTTCCTGAAAGAGAAGAGCTATATCATCTGTGTATATTGATCAGTTCGCTAGAAATAGTTTATACACAGTCATCTAACATGTTACGTACCTATAACTCAGATCTTCAAAGCCATTTTAGTCTAAGAATCCATGCTCCAACAAGCATAGAACTGCTTTGAGCTATGTCTTTGATAGAACATGATATTCCTAATAACTGCTTTGAGGTACATCATTGATAGAACATGATATTCCTGTTAATTGCAAGAACAATCAGATGCATAACACGGTCCGCAGTGTTTGTATAGTTTCTCGGAAGCTTCGCTATTCTGACTAGGCAAGGGTAAACTAACAGGCGATATCACTGCACCGTATTGGCATAGTAGTTACAGCATTTTGTAGTCATTGTCATTATCGTTAGCCTATTTATACCTTTATTTCAGGCAACTAAGGCCCATAACATAGAATACATACCATAAAAATAATAATTATAAATAAACTAACACATATCAATCACCTACAAACTAGACTTATTAACTACTAGTTGACCCGGCAAACGTTGTTTTGCCTCACTTAGGGGTATGAAAAATAGATAGTGTAGCTTATATGACACGTTCGTAGATTTACCATAGCAGCGCCATCTATTGATTACTTAGGTACTCAACCCAGTCGAAAGGTATCGACATCTGTTAGAATCATTTGGAGTAATAACAGACAATAATTAGCAATAAATTTAAATTGCGGCTATAATTTGAGATTTAAACTATCCTATCTCTCAAGTTGGATCGAACTGCACATGGTGTGCGAATTTTATTATAATCGGTTAAGTGGTTTAGGAGTCTATTGAGGACAAACATCGTGACAAGAGATTTATATATATTAAGATTACACACGAAGAGGCGGCGTCGTGTTTCGCTGGCTGGTGCCGCGCTGGCTACGGAAACGCCGGTACACGATACCTTTTTATGCTAATTAGTTCATGCTTGTCCTAGTTTCTTACCTTAGAGCAACCCTAAACCCTTATAAGCAACTCCAGAAGTAAGACTACCAGGCTGCCAGAAGAGTTAAGTAGTCTCATGATAAGAACCCGTATTCTTCATTTAGGCACATAGTCAGGTCACCTGAGGTGTTCACATGGGAATTCCCACGGAACATGGCTGCGCCCCTTTGTAGCCAGGTATCTGGATGAAGGAATTCCCCCACCCGTCAACAAAAAAAGTATTCTCATAGTAGACTCGCGTTAGTCCGGGTTGAAAAGTAGCCTATGCATACAAAGTGTAAACTATCCCTTCACCGAATTTCACCGCAATCGTTTAAACCATTAAAGCGTAAAAGTATTTACATCTAATCCGTGTATCTCTTCTAAATGTTGGATGCCGCTTTATGTAATTATAATTCATGTGAGATTAGGAAGGAAACCCTTCCATGCCGTAATAGATAATAGAGCACGACAGAATACAGAGTTATTGGTGGTGATCTAACATTTTTCGTAAACTATAGTATGTACGTATGTTATATTATAGGTAAATTTCGCGTGAAAAAAAAACAAAGTACATGTATTATATACACTAATTTGTTGTACTACAATAATAACCAAGTTCTGAAGTAGTTAGACGCTAAGCAACGGATAACAGAAAAATTGGATATGGAACGCCAGTAAAAAAAAAATGCAATTATACCAAAAGCATAATGCTGTGTTATGACAATTTCAACCTTTAAATCCCTGTAATTAAATTGCAAAACATTTTGAGCAGCTCTGTTTCACTAAGACAAAAAAAATTAAAGACTTTTAAAAATTATTAAAAAAACAACCGTTCCATACAAAACGTTCTTTCGCAGGAACATTTGCTGATATGTTTGTTTTTGAACTGAAGTTTTTCGCGAATTTCCCGATGTTGGCGAACAAAAGTTATTTTTTTGTACATATGTATTAATAGTCTAAGAGCTAGTAACGTTTTTGAGAGAAGTCTCTCTCAAAAACGTTGCTCAGGTAGGCTCATTTTTAGATATTCTATCTCTCACACTCTCCCGCACGTCATATGGCCTATCTGACTGTGGTGGTAGTGGTTGCATTCATCAGTGGGCATCCTAACTGCACAG
Source organism: Mellilla xanthometata (assembly GCA_035578125.1). Taxonomy (NCBI): domain Eukaryota; kingdom Metazoa; phylum Arthropoda; class Insecta; order Lepidoptera; family Geometridae; genus Mellilla; species Mellilla xanthometata. The sequence goes on along the minus strand of JAPUBQ010000014.1, from coordinate 10,902,218 downwards.
GTTTAAAACATCGACTTCTTAAATCATTTTAAGATTTTTTTTATTATATTGAGCTTTCCACAACGTAAATCGAATATTGCCAGATATTTTTTATTATTATAAATTATAGATAGTCCATATGACATCCGTAATAGGATGTCTAAAAACTGGCCTACCCGAAATGCCTGTTTTCCTGACGTTGCTAGTTCTCGTACTATAAAGCCGAAAACTTTTATGCGGCATAAAAGATTTTGTTAGTAATCCTGTATGAAGCTCGGTGTTACCAGAACTACGAGGCGGATGCGTAGAGCGATGAAGAAACAACTGTAAATCTTAGAAACGACCATGTAAAATTAGTTTAAAACTTTACTATAGAAACTTATGTACTCGTTACCATTTGTTTGGCAATTTCGTTGAACTGGCAATTACTTTATCCTACTAACATTATAAATGCGAAAGTTTTTGTCTAAGTGTGTATGTTTGTAATCCACTATTTGTTGCTTGGTTACAGATTTTTCACCTTGAGAATGGTTGAAAGCCGAGCCCTAGAAAATGCTTTACCTTCATGCAAACAGTTACCACTTTTAGCCAGTGCGATGCTTATTGTTCTCATCTTGACAATATACAGAGTAAACTCTATATAACGACACTGAAGGGACTGTGCATTTTATGGCGTTAAAGAGAATGGTCGTAACTTTTTTTTTTAGACACATTCACACACGGCTGGTTAGCCCCATACTGAAACATTTCTAGCTTGTATTATGGTTGCTAACACAATTGATATACTACATATACATACATACATATAATATATAAATACATATTTAACACCCAGACCCACAGCCAACAAATTTAGTTAAGCACAAAGATGTTGACTGGGCCGGGAATCGAACCCGGAACCATCTGATTAGCAGACCGGCATGGTAACCTTTACGCCAACGAGGTCGTAAAATGGAGAGAATGTATAATGTATGGAATACAAGCTAAACCAACTGAAGCCAATTGGTTTCGACGCTTTAGAGAGTTTGTCGTTCAATCGAGTAAATTAAATTGATGAAATATATAATTTGAATTTGAATTTGAGTGATGTTACATTGAGTTTACACTGTATTATGTAAAAATAGTTGTAGAAGGTTATCTTGCCACAAGTTTTAGTAGATTGTTTCAGGTATTAATGTGGTACTAGCAATAAACGCCTGTTACTCTAATATACTGCCTTCATGAAAACAGTCATAAATTTACAGAAGTAATGTTCTTGTTTAGTTATTTATTTTGTCTGTAAGTAGTTGTTTACTAAGATACTACTAGGCTTAGATGTAACACTAAACAATTGCTATAAAAAAACCTAGTTGAGGACACAATAAGACTCGTTTTAAATCATTAATATCGCCTTCACCTATAAACACTTTATTCATATTAGAAACTCTTTTAGAGCTATTTTAAGATGTTTATTCCGTTTATTATTTATAGGGAAAAATCTGTAATTTCAATGATTTTGCCCTTGTATTTATAATTTGAGCCTAGTGCCTTATTTTCATAATAAAATTTAAATAATAAATATAATACTTTCACTTGCTCTAAATTGTAACAAATCAATAAATAATATAGATAAAGTTAAATGTTTTGTAATTCGTTTTTGATAAGCAAACAAAATTCTTCTATTTTTCAGGAATTTTCAATTTTTCCAGTCAAAAGTCATGCTTGTATTTATAATTGTATCTATTATTTATAGCCCAAACTGATCCACCCGCTTGACCAGCGTGGTGGATCAAGGCCTTGATGAGACCTTGATCAAGGAGTGAGATCTATTATATCTCACTGCTAGTGAGAGAAATCCCCGAGTTCTAGTAGTGGAGGCACCCCATATGGTGGAGTGCCTATGCTTATGCAGTAAAATTTTGTGCTTAAATCTTTGTGAAGTGTCAGTAAGCTTAATACACACTCTTCGCTCACATCCACCTACCCGCATTTGGCCAGCGTGGTGAATTAGGGCCTTTATCTAATGTCCTAGTGAGAGAAGGCCCTGAGTCCCAGCAGTAGGAATGTATAGTGGGCTGCTTATGCTAAGCAGCTATCGACTGAAACGCTGGCTTTTTGAGGAAACTCTATGATATATATGAATTTGTAAAAAAAATAAAAAATAAATGACATTGTTTTTTATAATTTTAATACAATTGAAATGTACTCAAGTATATTTTTATTTTTTGTAATGTTATATTTTATGTGTGTGTTTTTTCATTTGTTTAATTATTATTTTTTATTCACGTGAATTGACATGTAAATATTTATTCCAATAAAGATGATTATGATTATCAAGTTTGAGAGTCTTTGAGAAACTATAAAGTGTTTATACCTCACTCGAGTAAAGACGAGCACTTAAACGTCAAATAACAAATTACTTTGGTACAGCTTTGTACATGTTTTAGTCTTAGGGAGTCACGTACACGAGTGAACTTTATATTGATCATTAAATATTTAAGTATTCAAATTTATGTAGCTACTTTTCCGATAGAAAATAAGAAGTAACGCAAAGTATTTTAGGATGGCTTTGGGAAAAAAGCATATGATCTAAAACTCGTGGAAAATTCACAAAAAAAAGCATAAACACAGCTAACCTGAAAAAATAATTAATACGTTTACTTTATATATATAACACCAATGGGTCATTTAATAGGTGCCATTTTTATCTGGGCGCTACCGTAAGTCGGATGACCCGTTAAATTGTTGACCCCGGTTGTTAGTTTCAGTACAAGCAAAACTCTTGCCACCCGTGGTCGGCCTCATAGCTCATATGAAGAAGAAGAAGAATGGGTCATTTTCCAGAGGTTTGACTCAGAGACATTTTTTTCTTTGTATTAAACTTTTCAGACATTTTTAAATACGCGTTTGAGTTTGTTACCGCTTATCATCTTTTTAAACTAAACATTTCAGTAAAATTGAAGAATTTTAATCATTTGTAAAACATTAATAACGACGACCTCGTTGGCGTAAAGGTTACCATGCCGGCCTGCTAATCAGAAGGTTCTGGGTTCGATTCCCAGCCCGGTCAACATCTTTGTGCTTATCCAAATTTATTGGCTGTGGGTCTGGGTGTTAAACATGTATTTATATATAATATGTATGTATGTATATGTAGTATATCAGTTGTGTATGGGGCTAACCAGCCGTGTGTAAAATGTGTCCTAATATTTATTTATTTTATTTTTATTAATGGAATTAATTAATTTAAAGTATAATAAAAATACAAATCAGGCACTAGGCTCACAAAGGCAAAATCATGAATTTAAAGATTTTTCCTTATAAATAAACGGAATAAAAATCTAAAAAAAATTGCTCAAGTGCGAGTTGGACTCGTGCGTAGAGTTCTGTAGCATTGTTGTAATTTAATTTGATAGCTAATATATACATATATATATATTTTGCGAAAATTTTAAGTGTCTAGCAGTTAACGCTGAATGGTCAATTGACGCAACACGTGGAACGCGCATGTTACAATATCTGTAGTTTACGTTTCATATCTGTAGTATAATATAATCTATGGTATCAACCAATGATAATTTCGTTGACCCAATTCGAAAACACGCGACCAAAACAAACGAAGTCCGTTAATTTTCTTCATACTTTCAGTACAACAGCTTAATAAACTTGCCACCATTCTGTCTAAGACTTCAAAGCAAGACCCTCACATCTCACTTCACTCGCAAAAGTCAGTTAACAAAATCCATTCGCAAAACTTGTTTATTTACCTACACACGAACTACTTTGATCGGAAGCTGTTGTTCAATCAGGTTTTAACGAGCCAGATGTAAGGTGTATAAGGCAGATTTGTTTTTAGATTTTATGGCTTACAAATCATTGTTACGACCCTTAGAAAAGGAACGACTACGGGCAGTCCGTATACTCAAGTTTTTGTAGGGAATCCATGTATGAGACCTTTTTTTTTGTCCCAGTGCATGAACAACGCCGTGTTATAAGTTTGACGTCTCTTTCTCTTTCTCTCTCTCTCTTTATGTGTCTGTGTGTGTGTGTGTATGTGTGCAAAGATTTTTCTTAGTCAAGAAAGACGTGACAACAAATTCTATATGGGTATCGTTGGAAATAGGGTCCCGTTTTTACCTTTTAGGTACAGAACCCTAAAAACTGTTAAAACCACTAACAACCCTAGGTAGTAAATGCACCTTATACTGCTTCTGCATTATCCTGCAAGTGTAAACCTTACTGCGGTGCATCACCGTAGCTCGTTACCTTGTAACGCGAAGCTGCGAGTCTCATTAGACTTGTAATCAAGATACGAGTACACTACACTCTAAGAACAAAATACGAGTATATATCCGAAGAAGACTCTATTTATGCCCGCTTTCGTTTGTGAGCGGGAATAAACGCAGTGAAATAGTCGTACACTTCCACTAAGAAATTGTTTTAAAATGAGAAATAGCTCTTACCTTCCACTGCCATCGTGCCGAACGGAGTGAGATGGCGGATTTTTTAAATATATATTTGAATTTAGTACAAAATTATTTTTTTATTATGGTCATATCTAAAAATAATGAAAATAAATAAATTAAAGTCTTATATCCTAAAAAGACTACGTCAAAGCCCTTCGCCCAAACGTACCCATTAAGCTGGCAGCATTTCCTCGCTGAATCGCGAGAGAAATTAGCTGCTGCAAGTATTCCCCAGCCTGCGGATGTCGCCCCTTATCTCGTAACCGCCGTCCGAGATCTGCCACAAACTTCCTTGCCTCGGTTCCCCAAGGCCCCGCTACCTCGACAGCAAGCGGCACGAACTCATATGCCACTTCCAAAGCAGAGTACTTCTGGTGCTTGCCAAGCGCAGCAGCCTCCGCACCCCCGCCACCCGCTCTCTGAGTGGCTGGAAGATGACAAGATGCGAAGGTGCTTACGCATGTGGCATCCCAGACTAGGCACCGTCCCCTCTGCCATGGAGTAAGCGTTAGTCCATCCGGTTGCTTACCGTCAGAGCGCGACAAACCTGGAGGCTCAAGCACACACGGAACCTCAACCAGGACGAGAGCTCTCCAGGTTGAATTTAGTTAGATTTTTCGTTACTATGGCGCTATGCAGCAATAGATTATAAAAACTTACCCTGGCTGTATTCCGCAAATATGAGAAAAAGAAGCACTAGAAATTGCCCTACCAATGCATGCCTTTTACACGTCTAGCTTTTTCAACATCAAACCTCGTTTTTAATTTATTTTTTCACTCACAGGCCGCTTTTTCAATACCAAAGCAAGCACCTAATATGAACCTTTGTTTATTACACCTGAAAAAACATACTGTTTCATTCCGTGGCTTTTGTATAGGATTTATTTGTAAAGGCTTTAGAATGAGTTTGCTATATGTACCTACTCAACGACTAACATTATAAAAATGTACAGGGTATTAAGCGTGCTTCGTGGAACAAACGTATTTTTTGCCTGATGTTTGTCTAGTACTTCTGCGAACAGTAGACTACGCGATTAAAATTTGTCAGTTTATGACTAAGCTCAATTTATTGCTTGGGTAAATATAATACCAATTTTATTATAACCGATAGATAATAATAATAAGACAGTAAAAATCTAATGTCTGTACATCATATATTTTTCCAAAAAAAACAGAAGAGTAACAGAAACCAAAAATAAAAAACATTTTTTAGAATTTTTGTCTAGTACTTTATAACTTCGAAACTATTCAACGGATTGAAACGCAGTATCCACATGTGGACGTAACAATTATGAGCGTTAGAAGAAACTTTGTTTCGTCAAAATCAGATGCGGGAAAAATAAGTTATGGTCAGTTGAAATTTTTAACCACAGTTTCACATAAATACAGAATGTCTTAAATTCGTTTTGTTCAACGCGATCGCCTTTTGGTAATATGTAAACCTTTACTCGGTATGCGCAAATTCATGTCCCTTATTTTCTTTCTCATATAAAATTTGTTTGTGACAAATAAATGATTTGGTGGAGAGGTTTGAGGCGGTGTTTACCGACAAATTGTTTTCCTCACATTTTCCTCTTTCAGATTTCTTATTTAGCTTGAGGCGAACATGCTGTTATTTGTGTTTTATAATATTGTGCGTACAAGCCGAGCTTTGTGGTATTTGTGTGCCTGTGTTCAAATGAAAACTACAATGAATAAAAAACTTAAATTGAGAGGTATCAAGGGACACCCGCTGGAACGAAGTTCATTCACTGTCAGGTTTAAGCGACACCACACTGTTCAATGCAAAATATAAATGAAAATATTTGGCTTGCTTTCTACAAGAGAGTGTGAGAGAGAGAGAGAGAGAGAGAGAGAGAGAGAGAGAGAGACAGAGAAACGCCGCACAGCTTACAATAGCTTACTTTAATAGCAAAAGGTGTCGTGACAACTTTTCGTAAGATATTTTCCCGTCTAATTATATTTTCCCGATATTTTCACAACGCGCGATAAGGAACTTCGTTCCAAAAAGGAGATAAAACATTTCGTTTATAGATATAAGAAGTTGCTCTCAAAAAAACTTTTTGGAGCAATTCGAAGTTATTAAGCTTTTCGCTTCAAACTCGGATTGTTTTTATTTTTTTTATTATACATAGATCTACGTATGGCCACTAATTCGACAGATGGTAAGCAAAGTTGTGGTCATAGATGTAGCACGTTAATCTAGAATAAATCTGTTCCCTCTTGCCTTGAATATGCTAAAGTTATATTATACAGGAAACACGGTATAAGACAATCCATTCCATTCCTAACCGGCACGTACGGTGAATGTGGAGTCAAATTGCTGCGAACAAAATGTTATGAGTTTTTACTCAAAGCACCTTCTATAATAAATATGACCTACAAACAAACACAATGGCCCGAGGGTCCTTAGCAATCGTCTTTTGACAACCACCGATTTTTCTCTCATTTTTTTTTCTTTACTCTTTTGACAACAACTGGTTTTGAAACGACTTTAAAGTAAGGGAAGGTTCTTCATTATTATCTTCATATCATAAGGTTCTTAATTCTATCAAGTTAATCTAGTTTTATCAATTAAGTTATGTGAGTGTGTTTTATTTTAGTTTGTTGTTGTTAGTTTTGCCGTATTTTTGAAGCTAATTAAGTAGTGTATTTTATTTAATCACGCATTCATATTTTGTTTCTGTGTAACTTAAATATTTCTTTGTATAAGTTAAAACTTTATCTACAAAACAAAACAAGAAAACTTTTCACCTGATACAAAATTAATGTGAATAAACGGGGAATGAGCCTTTTGCATATTTTATTGACTGTGTCTCTATTCAGGACTCAGTTCATCAGCTCGAAAGCAAAATTGAAATTTCAAGGTTTCTGTTCTACAAAGTGATCTAATCAAAACATTGAAAAGTTACTAATTGTAAGGAATGTTAATTGTTTGTTACTTTCGATATTTTAAAAGTATATAATACTAGCTGACCCGGCAAATGTTGTTTTGCCTTATCACTTAGGGATATGGAAAATAGATAGTAGCCGATTCGGGCTAGTACCTGGCTCGTTCGCTCCCTCCCATAAATTTATTTTTAGATTGTCATCATTCTACTCGTTAAGCACATTTATGTATATTTACACAGCAACAGGTGCCAAATCATAACTTCCCGCCGCTTAAATTAAATCAACGTTAATTTTCCAAGGCGAATAAAAATTTATAGCCCAATAAAAATTAGGCAGAATATTTTTACGGCTTCTCGAAATGTAAACAAATTTAGTAAGAAAATTTAGCGTTTATGATCTCAGAATTACTTATAGAGTAATGGATAAACAATTTTTTATTCAGGGTTATTTAGAACTAATAATCTTTTGAATTATGATTTATTTTTAAAGTTATGTTTAAAATTTACTAACCTGTGCTTGAGGCTTAATTTTGATTTTACAGCGTTTTTTCGCTTTAAATCGTAAATGGTAAAAAAACGGAAATATCACTAAAAGCCGTCTAAGAATATTTATTACTTATTTTGGTACGAATTAAACTGACAGACGAAAAAACTGTAAAATCAAGATTGCCCTTATCCTTATCTTCGCCTTATATTGAAAATTTAATAAGCATTAGTAGTATATGGCAAAACAAAAAAATAATACTTAGGCAAAGTTATATGTGAAAAAAAATATTAACATTAGTTATCTTATTAGTTACCTTGTATACAATTTTTTTAACGTGGTTCACCAATTTGATAAATTGGATCAACACATTGACAGGAAATTCAATAATTTTGTGGTTCTTCGACGTAATAAAATATTTCCTTCTACGAACTAAGCAATCACAGTTAAAACCTAGCTTAGAGGAAATCATTGGTCTTTGATATAATTCCCAAGAAAAAAAACATTTTCCTCTTATATAGGTTCGACTGTAATTATATTTGGATACACATTTTGGCCAGTATTAGCCATGTTTTCTTAATTCACTTTGGTTTCGGTATTTTGTTTTTGATGTTAGAATCAATTTGTGACTGACCTTTATGCTAAATTGGATTTATTTTATAATGAATTAATTGTATTAACTATGCACCAAATTGCGATGGAAGTGTGTCAAAGTAAATCTACATATTGTATATGTAAATCTAAAACCAAATAGTTTTAAGCCGTTATAGATACTATGATGTATCTACACAAACTTGTTTACAGCTATTCTAACTACGAGTATTATAAGAATCACTGTCCTGGCACATCCATCTATAGGCAACGCAGATCCCAAACAGTTGATTCTGGGAGTATGAAATTTGGAAATCGTGTTTTTTATTTTATCTTTTTATTTTCATCTGAGCATGTACAAAGTTAATAGAATTTACTTATTGTTTTTTAGTATGTAGACGTGTACTAAGAACGGATTTTTAAGCTTCCACCCCTAAGGGGGTAGGTTATGAAAATGTTTGTTGTTAATAATATTCATAATTATTGTTATAATGACAATACTTTATGAAAATACTTTACAATATATTATATTCTGTATTAAAAAACAAATTCTCACAGGCTTCGGAATCAAAGGTTTTTACCTCTATTTAATAAACATAAAACGTTCCAGTTTACTCTTTTCATATAGAACCCGATTACTTTGTGCGCGGTGGGCGGTTTCAAATTACCGATGGTCGGTCGGTAATTTCCGCCTTACTAAAAGTCAAGACTGTTTGAGGAAGGTAAGACCCAATTCCAATTTCTTAACAGAAACCATCATAACATAGGCATGGCCTATTACATACATAACATTATCGTAAGGAATATTGAGATTAAAGGCTATAAATAAATAAAATAAATAAATAAATCATTTATTTGTCACAGAAACTTAAATTTAGGTTACACCGAGCTTAGAAATTATAATATAAGTACCTATAGAATATTAGTGTTTGGTAAACTTGGGGGACTCCGTGCTCCACACTAGGTTTCACCTGGGTCGTGGAGGACAGGCTCTTCCATACATACAAAGGTAATTAATATACATATAAAAGCTACTGATAAATAAAATATGCATAAATCATGTTTGTCATATAGCCAAAATTATGCCACTAAGCTAAAAACAGATAAACAGTTTATAGATGATTGAAACTAAAAGACTCACATAAGACACCATAAAACACTAAAGCTAACTTCTGTCTCACCTAATCCCACTAGGTGGGTGGGAACAATACATTTTTGTCTTCCACTCTCCTCAATCGTCATCTATACACTCACTCCTTTCTCTCTCATATCCTCATTCACACAATTCATCCATGTCATTTTTGGTTGGCCTCATGCTCTTCTTCTTTGCACTACCATTTCCCATCACCCAGTAACATGCATCTCCTCTCTACATAACACATGACTATACCACGCTAACCTTACACTCTTTCATTTCTCACTCATTTGAACTAATTTTAAACGTCTCATTTCATATGCCCTGTAAAAGCTTCCATTGAAAATACGTCAACGTACACCAAAGATATAAGTAAATATAGCAGGTATATACATAACTAGCTGACCCGGCAAACGTTGTTTTGCCTTAAAAATATATAGTAGAAGATTCTCAGACCTACTGAATACGCATATGAAATTTGGTAAAAATCTGTCAAGCCGTTTCGGAGGAGTACGGTAAGTAACATTGTGTCATGGAAATTTTATAATTCTTTATTGGACACATAAATAAAAAAGGCACAGTAAATGACAATTCACTTAAAATTAGTGTATCGCTTAAAGCGATCTCTTCCAGGCAACCTTTGGATGGAAAGGAATTTATAAACGACTAAAGAAGGACGTAGTGTACAATAAAGAATAATAAAAAACATACATATAATATTAATAATCTTATCTTAATTTATATAAATCTCGTGTCACAATGTTTGTCCTCAATGAACTCCTAAACCACTTAACCGATTATAATAAAATTCGCACACCATGTGCAGTTCGATCCAACTTGAGAGATAGAATAGTTTAAATCTCAAATTATAGTCGCTATATAATATATATATTGCTAATATAATTTGTTATAATTAACTGTAAGTAACCTATCTATATAGTAATTGAATTATCAATGAAGTAATTCGTAAAAATGAAGTATCTTTTTGTACGTGTAACTAACTCCTAACCAAAAAGAAACCTGGCAATAAAAAAGTAGGATATAATTGTTGGATAAAAAGTAGGATTTAATTGTCGAGTAAAGTTAAGAAATATATGTATCGTAAGACAGGCACTAAAGATGCAAGAATAAATTATTCTATAGCATTGAAGTTTTGTTAAATACACAGAATGTTCTGTGGTTAAATGTATATCCTACTAAACATAGATAAATAATGTTTATACGTTCGCGATGTCGGCTGCGCCCGTGCAGTCCAGGCGCAGCCGTCATTACGAACGTACGTTGGCTATGTTCCTGCCCTTGAGAATGGCACACTGATTGTGCTGAAACATGTCGGGCTAATACTGATAAAATAAACTTAAGATATAGCCGGTTATACAAACATTATTCAAATATGCCTTACGAAAGTTTTAATACGGTATATCCTACTTGCTCTAATAGTAGCAAAATTTAGTTACGTTCAAAGTTATTTAATATCTGTTTAACCAAAGTTTTGTCGTCCTAAGTTAGTAAGTTAGTGCGGAGGCCTCATGACTTGAACTTTGAAGTGAAGTCATATTATTGTTGGTGGAGAACTCGCGTACACTGAACGAAGTTGTTTTAAATAAGAAAAGCAATCGCGTTTCGCGAATTCATATTTTAAACTGGAAGAGTTTTCCTTGTTAATGAAATATGTATGATGCATGATTGATCATATTATAATAATATGATGCGTATCATATATATGTTCGAGGAGAGAGATATAGGCTATAATCCACCACGCTGGCCAAGTGTGGGTTGGCGGATGACACACTTCTTAGGATATTGTGGTCCTCAAATATGCCAATATCCTCACGATGTTTCCTTCACCTTAAAGCGAGTGCAAATCCACATATACGAGTAACTTGAAAAACAAGTCATAGGTGTAGGGGCCCGGGATCGAACCAGGGGTCGTCTCTTTGGAAAACCAGACGTTATTACCACCGAGCCACACTCGCTTTTAAAATTTATTGAATAAGATGCAATAAATTTGTATTTCGCGACTTACTAGTTTAAAAAATATATAATCTCTTTCGTCTAATTATAATGGGCACTATACTTTTTGAACACATTATTTTTGAAAATAACTTTTTCAATCACTTGTTGATTGTTGTTAAAATTTTACTCAAATAAAGGTTTTTATTTATCTTGATTTACGTATAACAAATTATATATTCAACCAGATTTTTTCTTTACTAGTATTTAATCCTAGTAGAGAGAACAAAATTACTAATTTAAACGTCAAAGCGATGTTGTATCGAGTAATTCTGCACTATTCATTTTTAACTAAGCGCTTGAAGCGTGGCAGTAGGTATTTTACAAAATATATTATTATATTATATTATTTTACAATTCATACTCGCATATAATCGACAATCAACAATATTGAAATTATAACTCTGTCGATTCTACTTGCCCAAGAGAACTCCCCCAATGAATAAATCTGTGAGGGACTCACCACTTTCAGTAATGAAAAATACGACTAAGGAGAAGGATTATAGTAGTAACCGTTAAAACTTATACCAAAAATGATGTGTTTGCATAAAAATAAAAACAGTGATTTTGCGACAAAAATAATTTGAATCCTTACGACGAGGTTACTAAGAAAAAATAATTCACCGAAACAATAAACCTTACCCCAATAACATTGTTGACTCGTGGTTTTGTGAGCGAAATGTTCATGGAAATAAACTACTTTCAGACCAATGAACTTCTGAATGATGTGCCAATTTTTTTGATAAAAGCCCTTCGAAATCTGCTTCTGCTTGTTGATGTTTCTTAGCCCAGATTCCGTTCTGAAAATCATAAGAATACGAAGTAAAAATATGATTCTTTGTTGTTAAAATATTGAAATTGAAAAAGGGAGTGTGGCTCATTAGGAATTGATTTGATTACAATCCGTGACACTTCGGATCGAATCCAGCCCTGCGCTTATGACTTGTCAATTATCAACTTGTGTACGGAATCAGAACTCGTTCAAAACTTCTTGAGAAAACCTACATGCTTCAAAGAGCAATAAAATCCAAAAACATATATCATCCGCGAGCACGGACTACTAGCTAGTGTAATGGATTATGGCTTACTTATATGTACTTCTCTCCTCTTCTTGTCAAAGAAAGTCCCTAATTCCAGCTGTGGGCGTCCCCACTGCTGTTACAGTTTTATAGTTGAGCTTTCAAAAATACAGGTGATATACCGGCTTTTTAGGCGGCGCGCCTATGCCTTAACGCCCTCGTGGAGCTTTATTTTCAGCGTTAAAAAAAATTATAGATAATATAGATAGAGTTCTGGAAGTTAGAACCTTTATATTGGAAATTTTCTCTTCTTTCATGTTCTATTTTCAAAATTCCTTAAATATCATTATATTAAAAGTTATTAACGAAAAACTAAATACCTTTTTTTTTCTTATTTTGTTAATAACAATCGCAATTTTTTATGTGCTAATAAACCCTTAAAAAACATTTTTCTAGGCGTCATTCCAAATCGAATGAGCTTTGGCACATATTTTTAGGAGCTTTATGTCTATTTAACATGTTTTTGAACTTGTTGACTAGACTAATAGTCTTGAATAATAACTTGCTGTCTTGAAAAAAATATGTATCAAGTCATGAATAGGAAAGCTTTGAAAAAAAACGTTGATACTGTTATTATAGAGCGTTTTATTTCAATAATTCAATGTCACTTACCCACTCTAAGAAATATCTTACAAAACACGTCTCACGTTTTTACTAAATAACATTACCCTAACGCCTTTTGATGTGCGATACGCTATTATGGCCAAATGGAGGAACTCTGTAACTATATGGTGTTTATACGAGTACTAGCTGACCCGGCAAACGTTGTTTTGCCTTATTAATTATTTTTATTCTAGTTTCTAGACAAATTCTAGTATAATTACTTACTTATTTTATGTGTGTATGGTATATGCGTGAAATGGGTATGGAGCGCCATGAACGAACGTTAAGGGAATATAAAAGTAACAAACGCTAAATATTATGTTCAATCATATTTATTTAATAGTGTTTATTTTAACAAACATTAATTTGTTCTTCTTAGATGGCACCGACGCCAAGAATACAGGATAAATACAAATTGAAAATAGCATGTTTATAAGTTAATCAAATAAAGTCTTCGATGGTACTTATGTGTAGGCATAAAATGATTTTTCACTTTTTAGATACAGTTAGAATTTATAAATGTAGGTATGATTTTGAAGTCTGTTATTTGTATAATACAATTTCATTGTAAAATTTTTAAGGTTAGTATGTAATGATATTTTTCTAAAGTTTTAGGTATTCAAATTTTTTTAGCGATTCCATTCGAGCCGTTACCAAACAAATTACATAATATTGGTAGTGTCATAAGCTATGACCCAAAACGTCATAGGACCAATCGTGAGCGAAGCGAGCCTTATGCGAGCGTAGCGAGCTATGCGCGAGCGAAGCGAGCGCGAAATATTTTAGCATATTTGTTCGAGCCGCTTGAGCATAAAGATGTCCAAAGCAGAACAAATTACATAATATTTGTAGTGTCGTAAGCTATGATCCAAAAGTCCTAGGACCAATCGCGAGCAAAGCGAGCTGGATGCGAGCGCAGCGAGCTATGCGCGAGCGAAGCGAGCGCGAAAATTTGTAGCATATTTGTTCGAGCCGTTTGAGCATAAAAAAGTCCAAAACAGAACAAATTACATAATATTTGTAGTGTCGTAAGCTATGACCCAAAACGTCCTAGAACCAATCGCGAGCGAAGCGAGCCGGATGCGAGCGCAGCGAGCTATGCGCGAGCGGAGCGAGCGCGAAAATTTTTAGGCATAATATTTGTTCGAGCCGTTTGAGCATAAAGAAGTTCGAAGCAGAACAAATTACATAATATGTGTAGTGTCGTGAGCGATAATCCAAAACGTCCTAGGACCAATCGCGAGCGAAGCGAGCCGGATGCGAGCGCATCGAGCTATGCGCGAGCAAAGCAAGCGCGAAAATTTGTAGCATATTTGTTCGAGCCGCTTGAGCATAATGAAGTCCAAAGCAGAACAAATCACATAATATTTGTAGTGTCGTAAGCTATGACCCAGAAGTCCTAGGACCAATCGCGAGCGAAGCAAGCTGGTTGCGAGCGCAGCGAGTTATGCGCAAGCGCAGCGAGCTATGCGCGAGCGAAGCGAGCTCGAAAATGTTTAGCATATTTGTTCGAGCCGTTTGAGCATAAAGAAGTCCAAAACAAAACAAATTACATAATATTTGTAGTGTCGTAAGCTATGACCCAAAACGTCGTAGGACCAATCGCGAGCGAAGCGAGCCGGATGCGAGCGTAGCGAGCTATGCGCGAGCGAAGCGAGCGCGAAAATTTTTATCATATTTGTTCGAGCCGTTTAAGCATAAAGAAGGCCAAAGCAGAACAAATTACATAATATTTGTAGTGTCATCATCATATTTGTTGAAAATTTTTTGCTCATACGTTCGGGGTCTAGTTTATTAGTACACCAAATTTTATGGCTTCTTCTACGTCAGAACTAAGTGATCAAGTTATGTTGTCAAGAGTTTTTCAAGCCCCTGCCTTAGTTTAACGACTGTTTGTGCTAAGAAGACCTACAATTTAACGTATAATCTGATCCATAGTAGCGCACAGATGAAAATACATTTTTTTACAACAGTCATGTGCAGGAGAGGTTATGCAATAAAGCGACTTAGACGCGGGTGGAGCCGCGGTTAAGTTAATAAGAGAGTTACATTGATATAGCAAAATGATAATTGTTAACAATACTACTACATACGATACATAAACAATAACGAAGGTCGAAATTTGTGTAAACAGTGAGAGAAGTCTGTGAAGAAGAATTTTGTGAGTAAAACAGGAGACCGACTTCGGTCTGTGGCATAGTGTGGCATTTCACTCACCAGTAAAGTAAAGGCGCGGCAAATTTTAAGTATTTAAGATTGGTAATAATCATAAGCATAAGTATATTAGGTTAAATTTTGTTAGTTATTTTCTTTAAAAAAAAAGGGTTTTTACTCGAAGTACAGTTAGATATTTGATCAGTTATCAAGCGAGATGAAAAATGAATAAAATACTAAAATGGCCATAAAAATAGGGAATGTTGATAAAAAAGTAAAATAATTAGGGTCGTAGGTATGTATTTTTTAATGCCACTTAATACTAAAATAAAATGAAAAAATTCGTCGAAAAATTAAAAAAAAATGTTTAAGGGTGATCAACCCTTATCACTTAGGGGTATAAAAAATAGATAGTAGCCGATTCTCTGACATACTGAATACGTATATAAAATTTGGTAAAGATCAGTCAAACCGTTTCGGAGGAGTGCGGTAACAAACACTGTGACACGGAAATTTACTAAAATGGCCATGAAAAATAGGGATTGATGATAAAAAAGTAAAAAAATAGGGTTGTGTGTATTTTTAATGCAACTTTATATACAAAAGAAAAAAAATTGTCGAAAAATGAAAAAAAATATTTAAGGGTGATCAACCCTTATCACTTAGGGGTATAAAAAAATTGATAGTAGCCGATTTTCAGACCTACTGAATACGTATATAAAATTTGGTAAAGATCAGTCAATCCGTTTCGGAGGTGTACGGCAACAAACACTGTGACACAGAAATTTACTAAAATGGCCATAAAAAAATAGGGGTTGATGATAAAAAAGTAAAAATTTAGGGTTGTATGTATTTTTTAATGCCACTTTATATAAAATTCAAATAAAAAAAATTCATTGAAAAAATAAAAAAATATATTTAAGGGTGAACAACCCTTATCACTTAGGGGTAAAAACGTTTCACGTTGGCCGATTCTCATACCTACTGAATACGCATATGAAATTTGGTAATGATCAGTCAAGCCGTTTCGGAGGAGTTCGGTAACAAACACTGTGACACGGAAATTTTATATATAAGATATACTCCGTAACGTGCCAAATTGAGTCATTAGATACCAACCGCTGCCTCGGCTGTGGATTATTTTGCTGGCCTAGTTGTATTCATTTGTTCAGTACATCCGGATTACTGATAACTACTGCTGCTCAGCCCTGGGCTTTGCCCGGAACTAATTTGAATCTTAAAATCATTAAACAAAAATTCGACCCACCATGTGACCCGCAGTCCTCTCTTTTTCAATTAATGATTGATTCTGATTACACACACAATTGAGGATTACTGATGCACACAATTTAGAGCAGTTTGAGAGACTTTTTGTATTATTTTATATTTTTATGCGCGAGCGGCGTGCATCGACATATTATTTTTTTATGCGACTCACTTCACACCAAGTTCAAGGGCGACTAACGTCCCACTCTTATTCGAGGTCCCTACAACTGCAATACTTCTTAAGTGTTTTGTTTTTTTGGTCCTACCTTCGATGCTACTTCGGAGCCTATTTCTACCCTATACCTTTCATACTAGTTCTCGCTTGTTTTCTGCTCGCACTTTTACTCTTCATACTATATTTATTTTTAATCCATCTCCTTGCATACAGGGAGTCTTGGTTGATATCCAAAGTAACAACTTGGAAATGCATAGTCTTTGCCCTTTCCCATTAGGAGGGGTCAATTATATTCTCCTTCGATTTCAGTATATAACTTGGCTCGTCTTTTTTACAGTTTATGTAAAAAATACATATCTCAGCAGAAGAATAATACACATGAAACAAATTTGTTATGTGTTTATTATATTCTACAAAGGCGGTTGCTTATTATATCGTATAACACAATCACTTTTTGCAAGTAAAAGTAAAATTAGGGTTGTGAAACCTTTTGTTTTCGTTTTACTTAGGTACTTTATACTGGTTTAGATTAGTTTTGCCGCCTTATTGTTGTCATTGTTATTATATGAACATGATTTTGGGTCTATTTATGCACACAATTCATGAAGCTTTATATTATATTTTTAACAAGCACATAATAGTTCAAAGTATAAGATATTCGAAATCATTAAAATAATACCACATTGACAACTTAGATTAATATATTTGTTATCTCTCTCACGCACTCGAAAACGCAAATACAGGGCAACAAATATTTTTTTCCTTGTGTCCCTTTAACGAATTTTTATCACCGTTTGAAGAAATAAAACCAATTTACAAATTGATGGAAGGAAGCGAAACGGTGTTTGTTTGCGTCGCTTTAAAAGCCATTTACGGTGGTTTGTGATATATATAAAACGTATTATGGAAAGCCTGGGTGCGGTAAATTCCATCGTAACATTCCAGCGTTGGAATTTCCGACTTAAAATAAAAGCCTTTTACAAAGTGCCCTTACTTTGGTTATAATTTTTGTAACATAAAATAAATTGTGCAAATTTAATCAAACCTTTTCCCATTAAGATCCAAAAATAACTTAAAACAAAAAATTCAGTTTAAAATTAACATAATTACAGGAAAAATTATTTATTTATTTGATTTATAAGCGAGCAGATGATTGATGATTTATGCCTATATCACACTGACTTGAAATTTATTTTTTAACATATCACATAATGTCCACTGTTCAATATCAATGTTCAAAGTTCACTAGTGCACTGATCACAGGTTAGCAAGAGATTTTATTGTTTTCTTCAGCCAGCTATCAAGCCGGTTTATAAAGCTGTGCACTGATGTAGCACTGGCCAGTTTCTCAGGCAGCTTATTCCAATTATGAACCACTCTGTTGCTGAGTGCCCCGTAAGATTGCCATCAAACATGGAAACACTGTTGCCATTAGAACACTTTTGCCTCGTGCTCTGGCCTATTAGATTACGTTTTTAACCCCTGATGCAAACACAAAAGGATGCTATAAGTTTGAGGTGCTTAGATGTGTGTGTTACGGTGGCATCATAGCTCCATAAAAAAAAACTTATTTGTTTTTTTTTTAATATATCACAGTTTATAGCTAGGCCACAAAATGGCAGATTTTACAGATTTTTTTCTTCTTCTAAGTCGGTACGCTCTTGGCAGAGCGGTCGTGGTCGTCAAGAAGTAGTAGTGACAGACACAGGGACAGACAGTACATGCCTCACGATGCCATTTTTCTCTGCTAGAGGTCATTCTGACGCACGTTTAAGGGGTACCCACGATAGTCTTTATTTGGTCAGTACATTGAGTGGGTGACCTCCCGCGCGGTCTAGTACCCTCTACTTTGCCCTGTACGACTAGGCGCTCTATGGACAGTTTATCACACCTCAAAACATGACCAAAGAAAAAAAGAATTCTTATACAACTCCCTAAATTTGAGTATCAATTGAAAGGGCTACGTACACTTCATTAATTCCACAATAAATGTTAGCGTTTCAAATAAATGTAACAAGTGATTTTAGTTTAAAATAAATCCACGTATGAGAATTTCATTACAGCATATTTGTTAGAAAGGTTAGGATTTACATATGTAAATGTAAATATTTAATATAAATCGTTGCTATTTGAGATTAGAGGCGATGACAGGTCATTTCGGCTGGCGGTTGCCTTACGTTCTCAAGGTCAAGGGTTCGATCCCTCTCAATATGCTCGAATTTTTGATAAGGAAAATATTGTGAGGAAACCATAGCAATGGTAGAGAATTTTGTAGTGCTCGCTTGGCTAACAACAGGCATCAAGTTGAAAAATCTGTCACCAAGTACCTAATGGTGTAATGCGGCAGCCTTCTTAAGAACCAGTATTTCCAGACTAGGCATTGTATACACATACAATTAATAATAGGCATTGTATGCACCATAGGCATAGGTATACAGTCGAAATCCCTATGTTTCGCACAAGCCGTTTCGCTTCTTCCTTTCTTGTGAGGAGTGCAAAACTTTGGAATTCTCTTCCTGAGTCTCTGTTTCCTGAGAAGTACCACCTGGGGATCTTCAAATCTAGAGTTAATAGGTATTATCTAGGTAAGCGAGTAACATCGTAAGCCATAGTATTGTTTAGCACCAGGCACGCTGTGGTCAAACGCAAACCTATAATTTATAAAAAAAATAGGCCAGAGAGTCATTATTTTAATGTTTTTATTTAGATAACCACTTTTGCTAGTTACATTTTAAGGTTTGGAAATTTATTGAAAAGAAACTTTTAAATGAAACAAATTTTGTAAGTATCGTTTATATGGATCACGTTACTGAAAAATGTATGAAATGAAGTACCGTTTATAAAACAAGTAAATTTTCATTACATTATTTTAGGGTTCTGTATCCAAAGAATAGCAACGGGACTTCACTTACTAAGAATTTACTGCCTTCCTATGTCATATTAATTATAACATGTTTTATTTGCAACAAGAAATCGTTTTTTTTAATTGAAAATAGGTAAAAGGAATAAGCCAATACATTTTTGACTATTTCAAAAAGTTTGTATACTAATACAATGGACATATATATTATCGTTTTCCCCAGCAAAGGGCAAAAGGGCATGCATAACAATATCCAGGCTGCCTAATATTCAGACTTCGTATCGCAAACAATGGAAAGGTCATATTAGTGTTGTCACTTTCATGACATGTTATGCATAATATGTAAACCAGTAAATTAATAAGTGTGGAAATAATAAGGTCGTCACGAGATTGCTGAATTGTATCTGTGACATCTCGGTTTGATTCCAGCCGTGCACCACTGACTTGTTGATGTGAAACATCTATAGCCGCACGTAAAACCGATTTCTGGCCTGGCGACGCGTCGCCGCGCTATATGATGGTATATATAGTAGTCACAATTTGGAATAAATTAGTATTTTTTTCTATTTCATTTAAATTAATGTTTATCCAATAAATAGTCATCGTTATCTGAAAAAAAAACGAAATATTTTATTTTATCATTATGACATATTTAGTTCCCATCCAATATGTTCTTTTGACGACCTCGTTGGCGTAAAGGTTACCATGCCGGTCTGCTAATCAGAAGGTTCCGGGTTCGATTCCCGGCCCGGTCAACATCTTTGTGTTTAACTACATTTGTTGGCTGTGGGTCTGGGTGTTAAATATGTAATTATATATAATATGTATGTATGTATATGTAGTATATCAGCTGTGTTAGCAACCATAATACGAGCTAGAAATGGTTCAGTATGGGACTAACCAGCCGTGTGTGAATGTGTGCTAATATTTATTTATTTATTTTCTCCATATTACTTTTACAAAATAATGTCGATGTTTCACATCTGCCAGGCGTCCCGTGACGGCTCACATTTTTTTTCACAATATAAGTGTACGAGTTGGACTATAGCGAAGATAAAGAACGTGAAAATACCCAACTTATATTGTGAAACAAGTCAGTGGTGCACGGCTGGAATCAAACCCACTTTGACTGACTCAATTGACTGACTTTTCATTGACTCAACCGAAACTGTCATCCGTCAACCTGCATTTATTTGGCCAGCGTGTAGATTATGATTTAAACAAAGCGAACTAGAATAAATGGAAGAGTTACTCCATACAATTGCCGCTTAGAATATGAATCCATCTACGCACACAATTATACTGCTATCCCAACGAAACACACATACACAAAGCTCACGCGCGATTGGTCGCATCAAGGTCACGCCACCGATACTAGCCACGCGGTTAGCTGTTTTTCCCCGCCCACCGCGGTATTTTACGCGTGGACGGTGGAACCATTCTATCGGCCAAGTTACTATTCTATTTATTCTAGTTCGCTGCTTAAACATCCCTTTGTTGTGTTTTCTTATCCACCCTCGTATGTTTGTTGTATGGGAGCTCCCCTAAAAATATGTATTTTATTTAAATTTTATAATTTAAATAAAATACATATTACGAAAAAAAAATACGAAAAAACACGTTTATTGTATATGGACCTTAATATATATATATATATATTTATTATTTTTAGTTGTTGTTGTTATAGCCGCACGGAAAATACATATCTTGTGAAAGTTCAGTTTTCTAACTATTACGGTTTCTGGGATATAGCCTGGAGACAGACAGATAGACAGACAGCGAAGTCTTAGTAATAGGGTCCCGTTTTTACCTTTTAGGTACGGAACCCTGAAAAACGGTAAATTCAAGATTGTCTAAAACAAAAATTAACAATACTTGCTTCGATCAATATCAATATCTTAATAAATATGTTTTTAAAAGTCGCGGTTTAAATAAAAGAACTCAATACTATTGTCAAACCCTTTACGTACTTAATGAAAAGCCCTTACCAAATAACAATTGAACCCTTTTTACAAAATGGAAAATATGCGGTCTCCTCTTTTATGTTGGAAACTTTTAATAGTCCTCTGAGATATTCTTTATTCAAATTTTGTTTTATATTGTCACCTACTCATATTAGTGTAAAGACATTTAGGAAAGATTAAACTTACTTATCGACTCTTGAGATAATTTGCTTTTAATTCTATTGTCAAAGCCCTTTGTTATTATAAGTATTTTATCTCTAGCGTGTATTTTACTTGCTTGAGTAATTTATTTTATAAGAGAAAGTCTGAAAGGTAGCTGAAAAAATAACGTATTGAAGGGTGGCGTGGTATGAGCAAGTGATGCGTAAGAAGAAGGAGCATGTGAAAGAAATATATATTAGCTGGGAATTGGAATCCATTAGGATATGTGGTGTGAAAGAAAATGTGGAAGCTAAACAATCTAATCTAATTACAAAAATCTCGTGTTACAATGTTTGTCCTCAATGGACTCCTAAACCACTGAACCGATTATAATAAAATTCGCACACCATGTGCAGTTTGATCCAACTTGTGAGATAGAATAGTTTAAATCTCAAATTATAGTCGCAATTTTAATTTATTGCTAATTATTGACAGTCACAATTATCTGTTAACTCCAAATGATTCTAACAGATGTCAATACCTATCGACTGGGTTGAGTAAGTAATTAATATGGCGCTGCTATGGTAAATCTACGAACGTGTCATATAAGCTACACTATCTATTTGTCATACCCCTAAGTGAGGCAAAACAACGTTTACCGGGTCAGCTAGTTGAATATAAAAATACAGGTGTTAGAGTGAAATGGAAAAAAAACATAGCATGCTGATTCCACCTAGAGGTTAAAGAAAATATAGATGACTAGCAGATCGTCCCGGCTTTGCACGGGCTATAAAATAATATAAGTTGCAAAGAGAAACAAAATATATTATATAGCCTATGTTACTCGAGGATAATGTTCCCAACGGATTTCAAGTTTTGGTACAAACAATGTAGGTACCAAGAAATTATGTTTTAGCTAGCAACTAGTTTCATTGGCCCTAGGTATAATACTTATAGGTGTAATACTCTTTATTTATGACTGACCACGTCAAGGCGGTAAAAGCAGCAATTTTTCAACGCGGACCAAATGATTAATTGCTTTGAACTTTTCAATAATGGCGGCGACGTGGTTCGTACGAAATGATGTCATTCGTGCACTGCAAATGCGTTTCGAAACTTCACACATAAATCACTTTAGTCACTACATAGTAATTACATAGTTGTAGGAAATAACTGGTTTTTGTATACTTATATAAAAGTATGCAGTAAATAGTAAGCTAAAACATAAATTATATAACGCTAAATATGTGTAAAGTAATTGCCAAGAAAATACTTTTGTAATATAATTTTATTTTAGTGTTTCCAAAAGGCAATGGACTTCAAAAGTAATATTATTTAATTTCGATTAGTGTATGTAAAATAATAAATTTATGTATATAAACTCTTTGGTTTGAATACTCATACTCTATGTCGACCAAAGATGCGCGAATACCTTCTTTTCTATCGAGTGAACCGATTACTTCTGGACAAGCGCAGTCCACCTTAGATCACAATATCGCTTACCATCAGATGAGTTGTGATCAAACGCAAGCCCATTCAGTGTAAATAATAGTAGTTTAAAAAAACTAAAAAAACACGCTTATCTGGCCGTTTTAAGTGGGTCAAAATCGTGCCCAAAGAAGTCAGTTACAAACAAAATTACAAAAAAAATAAAAAAATATCAAATTAGTGTATTGTCATCGGTCCTCAATAAATCTACTAAGTTTCAACGAAATCTGGCCGTTTAAAGTGGGTGAAAATCGCGCCCAAAGAAGTCGGTTACAAACATACAGGTGAAGCTAATATAAAGCGTGTAAAAACAACTTAGTCCATAATATCAAAATAAGTTTATATAAAAGAGTTTCCTTCCTGACGCTATAACTCCAGAACGCACAAACCGATTTCTGCAGTATTGCATTCGTGTTGGCAAGGTCTTGGGCTCCGTGAAGTATGTTACAAACAAAATTCAGGGAAAATTCGATTCGCAAAAAAATCGACCTACACGCGGGCGGAGCCGCGGGCAATAGCTAGGTGCTATATAAAAAAAATATGTTTTCAAACATTCGCTCTATTTTATCAGATAAAATAGAGAGAATGGTTCTCAAAGCTATTCAATTTAGACAAACAACATACACAATACGCACTCTACATTAACAAAACATCACAGGCTAATAAAAAACAAACATTAAACAAATGAATGAAAAACATTCCAAATGTGGTTGGAATAATGTATCTCTGGGATGGATTGAATACAAGTTTACATACATACTCGTATAGTGTAGGTATTTAAGAATTAACTATAATAAAAGAAAGTATCAATCTTATTTCGTTTTTTTTTCTCTATAGCTTCTATGTTTTTTGCTATAAATTCTTATATATAAAATTTCTATGTCACAATGTTAGTTACCGTACTCCTCCGAAACGGCTTGAACAATTTTTACCAAATTTTATATGCGTATCCAGTAAGTCTGAGAATCGGCTACTATCTATTTATTAAGGCATAACAACGCTTGCCGGGTCAGCTAGTGATATATTAAAAAAAATACAAATAAAAAAAAACATAAAAGATAGTGTGCCACCAGCAAAAAAATCATACTTATATTGTTACACGATTATGTAAGATTTGTTTGAGAATTAATAAAATATAATTTATAATTATTATAACTTCTACCTGTAATTACGATACAATAGATACAAACCAATGTAGCTTACATTTAGTAAAGAGGTCCCATCTATTTTTATTACATCTGAAATGATCCAAGGTTTTGAAGCGATGACAGCTCAGTAGGGCGTGCGGACGCCTTACATCCCGGTCCCGGTCATGGGTTCGATCCTTATCAACGAGCTCAAGCTTTCAGTGAAAGGAAAAAAACGTTAAGAAACCGTAGCATGGTGGAAGGCTATTTCCTAGTAGTCGCCTGACTAGCAACCTCACCGCAAATTATGTCAACAAGAATTAATTAGGCACAACTGAATGCCTAAATAAAATATATTTACTTAAAAACCTAGTAGTATGTTCCGGCAGCCTTATGAAAGCCAATTATTACAGACTAGGCATGCTTCACCTTAGGTCAGTGTCACTAGCTCGTATGGTTACGTACACAGTTGGTCAAACATCTAGCTAAAAAAGTTTTATTTTTTTTTGACACATCACACACGGCTGGTTAGCCCCATACTGAACCATTTCTAGCTCGTATTATGGTTGCTAACACAACTGATATACTACATATACATACATACATATTATACATAAATACATATTTAACACCCAGACCCACAGCCAACAAATTTAGTTAAGCACAAAGATGTTGACCGGGAATCGAACCCAGAACCTTCTGATTAGAAGTTCGGGATGGTAACCTTTACGCCAACGAGGTCGTCTTTATCTTGAATAATCGCGGACAACATCGCAGTACGCAGCTAGTTCAAGTTAAGACAGTTTGAAAGATTAAAGTAATTTATCCGAGTGCAAACGCGAATAAAAAACTCACCCTTGGTTGTATTTGTAAAACAAATGAACGTCTGCGGTTGTTGGTGAAGAATTGTAAATTTGCCGCTTATCTACATAACTGTTCTTACTTCAAATAATTGGCCAAGTGCGAATTGGGCTCGCGAATGAAGGCTTCCGTACCATTCTTGTATGGGAGCCCCCGTTAAATATTTATTTTATTTCAATTTTTTAATTTAATTTGATAGACGATACACGAAACAAACGGTCACACTTTCTTAAAAATATACGTTGGATATACGTCCAACGAGTTTCTGATTTAAGTGTCTAGCACCTACCTGTATTGATATATAGCAAAAAAATACGAAAGAAAGGTAGGTGTGAAGATAGGTTAGACCTATGATTAACACATAGACTACTTATTATCCCGAAGAAATTACTGGTTCCCATAGGATGCGCAAATTGCTTCAAAATCTATTTGACTTCTTCACGCTTGACCGATTTTGATGAAATTTGTTATGTAGATAGCTTAGACCTTGGATTAACACATATGCTTCTTTTTATCCCGGATTAACGCGGGTAACACCGCAGGGCGCAAATAGTAGATAATAAGTTGATTGATGGTAATAAAATAGATAATAATTTATCGTGCTTCATACAGAAAGTTTAGATGTGATTAATATTTCGTTTCTTGATAATGAGAAATGATTTTTATTTCTCTTGAAAAGTAAATATCAGAATATTATTAATGCTGACGTTTAATACTAATAGCTGAAATATGAATCTGGCTTTATACAGACAACACTAACAAACAATTTGTAAAGGTAAGACCAATCAGACGCAGGCATGTCTGGGTTTCAAACTTTGCAATACCTAGACATCTCATTTAGAATATACATAAGAATTACTTAGTAGAATTACTTAATTACCAGATCTAGATATATTCACCGATAGGTTTGCCACATTAAGCGATGGAGTGTTGGCATATACAACCTATGGTTGAGTTTATATAATTTTATCTGTTTCTAACTATATAGTGCGTTCGATGTTATCTGTAAATTAATGAATAGTTTCCGAATTAATAAATAAACAAATAAAATAAATAAATGATTCAAAAGCTAGGAATATTAAATACATATATTATTTGTAATAAATTAACTAGATGTTCTTCTTCGTATGAGTACTTCTAAGTAGCCAAGCTTTGGCGTCGAGAGTTTTAAGCCGCCTGAAGACCTCGGACTTGGCTTAAAGACTGCTTGTACTAAAACAAACAGCCGGGACCTACATTTTGACGTATCATCCAACCGTAGCAAGGTAGCGCTCAGATGAAAATGCTACTTTGAAAACGACAATCTTGTCCACGGTCATCCATCCGAACACCGTCCGCAGATCACCTTAGCTAACCGAGTTACAGGCTACCGCCTAACATTAATTAGATTGTATAATTGTTTTATAAATGCGACTAATTTCTATTGACATCTAATCATTTAAGTTATAGGAATTATTTAAGTGATTAATCATTTATGTATATGAAATTGGAATTTAATGTTTAATGTAACGTTAAGTATATATGAAGTTTTAGCTCTCTTTATTATGTATTTAAAATTAAATTAAAATGTTTCCGCGGCAGCAACCGCATAGATTTGTTTAGATCTTAAATTCAAATTCATGATATTGAACTCACGTTTAAGTCTAACATGAGCACTGCTGTTAATTCTTCAGGTTCATTAAAAATATTGTATCATTTTTCATTGTACTAACATCATTATTTTTAAATCAAAATGTTAGCCAAATAATACAATAATACTAATTATAGCATTATTGTTTATCAATAATGTGTATTCCCATTTATTACTATAATTTTTTAATGGATTTGTTTTGTCTGTGATGTTCATTTGCTTATTTGAATAGTCTATGCTTTTTATTTTATTTGATTGACAACACCCATGAAGTTGTAGGTAAAGATGGAGGCCACACTTCCAATACCTACTTGAAGCAAAAATTATGTATCGCCATCTCGCTCTCTGTGGGAAGGCCCTCTCTGTCTAGTAGGGTAACCTTTATTTATTTTTTCCCAGGACAGTTATAATTGTTGCCGTCCATATAGTGGTCTATAATAATATTTATTATTATAGACCACTATATGTACTATATAAATATTATTATAGACCACTATATGGACGGCAACAATTATATTATCTCATTTTTTTCATCATTATCAGCCCGTAGACGCCCACTGCTGAGCATAGGCCTCTCTTCTTATAATTATCTATATCTCATTAATACTAAGACCGAGCCCTAAAATTATATAATAGGTTAGTAAATTTGCCTGTTTGTCATTAATCTAATCACGCAGAAAGCGCTGGGTCGACATGGACAGAATTTCATGCGGAAATAGATCATGACCTAGATGTAGGTTTAGTTCTCGCAGCAATGCGAAATGAATGTCTGAGATCTGTGCGGGCGCGAGAAATAGATACCATTGTACAAATCATATTACAACAACTGGTACTAAGGGACCAACTCAGAAATAGCGAAAAAGAAATCATCGTTAATTTTGTTCCATAATGAAACACATTGAGCTATTTTTTTGCAAATTTCTGAGTTAGTCAGTGGTGGCGATTCAGCGGCACACACGACTAAACTAAATTTAAATAAGCCCCGTCTCTTTTCATCTTAGGTGGCCAGAAAGAGACGGCACGTTCTGAACCACACACAAAACAACTAAAATCACGTCAAATGTGAAAAATATAAGCGGTTTTAGAGCGCATCCAATTATATCAGCTCTAAATCGGACGTGTTTGACGTGATTTTAGATGTTTTGTCTATGGTTTAGATCGTACCATCTCTTTTTGGTCATATATGACGAAAAGAGACAGAGCTACTTTAAATTTAGTTTTGTCGCGTGTGCCGCTGAATCGCCACCAGTGTTAAGGAGCAGGAATGGTAAGGAACGTGTTAAAGTGTTTTTATCTTGTGTGCTATTTTTAATATTACGTATAGGTATTATACGGGAATATAATAGGAACAACAATATAATTATATGAAAAAACAAAAAGCCTTTTCTATTTAAAATCGTATATTATAATATTTATATTTATTAGACATGACTAAATATGATTGTTCTGTGTAATTTCTGACTCTTACCACGTAAATCACTAAAAACATTTTCTTTGTAGCTCTTTAAGTGAGCACGTATACACATTCAAAAAAAAAATGAGCTAATTGTTTTACTATCTTAGTTTCATATATATCATTACATTTAATGGAGTCCGTAATCGGATGATTACGGGTAGTTTTCGTATACATTCAAACGATATATCGCCGGTATTTGACTTTATTTCAAAATCGCCCAACACATTTCTAGCAAGTTTTAGCATATGTGCAGCGTCCAGCAGACAGTAAATTTTGCTCTTCCTGCTAGTATGTTGAAAGAACGGTCTCAAAATGTTTTGATCTAGTGAACAACCTAAATATTGATAAGCTTTTATATTGGATGATGCGCCATCACAAGTCAGAGATCTCACGGTGATACCAATTTCATCAAACAGAATTATTGCTGTTTTTATTAATTCGGATAGCAGCCCTCCAGGCAAGTTATTTGCAATAAATAAAATATGAGAAAATATCTGAAATACGAAGACTTCAGAAGCTAATTTTTCTGAATCACTTACAGAAATTGGTCCTAAATCCACATAACCAATAACTTTATCCAATTTTTGATCATAGGCCAGGTTTTTTTTAGTGCCATTCCATCAAAAATTAAAGCAAAATTTTTTAAATGCATTTTTTCTTACAATTTTACTAGTTCTTTTAAATATTCGAGTTCAGATAAGAAACCGACATTACAGTTGAATAGAGACAAATATCTTCATATCGTTTTTACATGAGCCAAAGACGTATGTTTTCTTAAAAATTCATAAGCCTTCGCAGAATAGAAATTCAAAGTTAAAGCGAAAGCTTTCACTTTTGACGTGACAACGTCTTAAATTAGGTTGCGGCTGGGAGTCACTTATGAAAAAGTGTAATGCCCGGTAACGTTACGATGAGTCACCGAACGAGAGAGAGGCCCGTCGAATGCCTTGCGTCTCTCTCCCACTCAACTATGATCGACGTCTGCCGCGCGCGCAGCACGCGGCAGACGTTGTCACGTAAAATCTTCGCCCGTAAAACCGACTTTACAGGCAACCATTTTTTTTCACTATAACGAATACCATGTGGATTTTTCTGTGTTTTTTGAACTCCTTACAGATCAGATCAGCAAATCGCCCTCGGATAATATTTTCAATCTCTGATTGACTCGTATATTTTTTAATAGTTGCTATTAAGGACGACATATCCTGAATTTTTTGAGTTTGTCGCGTCACTTTCTGCTTGAGGATTTTAGTTTTTCTCTGAAGTATTTTTTCTTTATTCGATTTTATTTTCGCTTGTACGCCCCTACAAATAATCACAGTAGCGTGGTCTTCACTGCTGCTGACCTAAAAAATCAAGAAAATTTTGTGAAACCAGAAATACATGTCTTGAATTCAGTTGATTGTTTTATTTAAATATATCTTAATATATATATATATATCTCGTGTCACAATGTTTGTCCTCAATGGACTCCTAAACCACTTAACCGATTATAATAAAATTCGCACACCATGTGCAGTTAGATCCAACTTGAGAGATAGGATAGTTAAATTCTCAAATTATAGTCGCAATTTTAATTTATTGCTAATTATTGTCTGTTATTATTTGACAGTCACAATTATCTGTTAACTCCAAATAATTCTAACAGATGTCGATACCTTTCGACTGGGTTGAGTAAGTAATCAATAGATGGAGGATAGAGCACAGAATTTCTCCACTCCTAAGAGTCACAGCGTAATGTTCTATTTCCTGAAGAATTGGGTCAGCAAAAAACTTTTCACATGTGACAGATAATGTCGGATTGGAAAACTATTTTTATTACTATCGTTATTTCTAAATAAAGGAAAGGAAAACTTACAGTTAACTTGTAACGATTGCTTATATTTCCAAGAATTTCCCGACACTGCTTTTACTGATATGGTCGTCAACATTGCAGCCAGCACGATTAACTCTTATTTCCTTATATGGAGCATTACTTTTATAAACAGTAGAACTAGTGCTTGGTATAGCCAGTGCAGCTGTTTGCACCATAGACTCTTCATGTAATGTACTTGATGTCTGAAAATTATAATATGACTAGCTGACCCGGCAAACGTTGTTTTGCCTTAAAAATATATAGTAGCTGATTCTTAGACCTACTAAATACGCATATGAAATTTGGTAAAAATCGGTCAAGCCGTTTCGGAGGAGTACGGTAACTAACATTGTGTCATGGAAATTTTATAATTCTGTATTGGACACATAAATAAAAAAGGCACAGTAAAAAACAATTAACTTAAAAAAACCGCCAATTGTGCCACAATTGGCGGCCTTATCGCTTAAAGCGATCTCATCCAGGCAACCTTTGGATGGAAAGGAATTTATAAACGACTAAAGAAGGACGTAGTGTACAATAAAGAATAATAAAAAAACATACATATAATATTAATAATCTTATCTTAATTTATATAAATCTCGTGTCACAATGTTTGTCCTCAATGGACTCCTAAACCACTTAACCGATTATAATAAAATTCGCACACCATGTGCAGTTCGATCCAAATTGAGAGATAGGATAGTATAAATCTCAAATTATAGTCGCAATTTTAATTTACTGCTAATTATTGTCTGTTATTATTTGACAGTCACAATTATCTGTTAACTCCAAATGATTCTAACAGATGTCGATACCTTTCGACTGGGTTGAGTAAGTAATCAATAGATGGCACTGCTATGGTAAATGTACGAACGTGTCATATAAGCTACACTATCTATTTTTCATACCCTTAAGTGAGGCAAAACCTAGTTTGCCGGGTCAGCTAGTATTATATATTAGACAACAGTTTAGCTCTGAGAAGAACTTTTGCGTATGTGTAGTTAAAAGAACAAAATCAAAAAAAAAAACCCGAAAATTATTAGACTTCGCGCACGACCGCTGCGATGGGAGCCAACCTCGCGACTGAGCCGCGCGGGTACCTTACTCATAGATCTAAACACCCCTCCCCCGCACACGCCCTCTTCGCAACGGGCCGTGCAGCAGAAATCGTAATATTTTAATTTCACCATAACTTCAAAACCAAACGTCCAATTTTAATCATTCAAAGACCAAATATTATCAACACAAACTGTTCTTATTGATGAAATAATTTATTTTGATAAGGATTAATAGTGTATTGCTTAAAATCGCTTCGTAAATAAGCCATTATTTCTCGTACAAAGTAAAGGATAAAAAATGGTTATTGTGAGTTATTCCTAAGAGATAAACATATACCATCACGGACTTTTTTGTAGACCTTTTTAAGTTGTACAATACTGTAGTAAATTGTTTTGATCTATCTTGTAGGATTCAGTCGGCGCTTGCAATGTAAGCGCAAAAAATGTGTTTTTTTTTACGACCTCACATTAAAAACCTCAAAAATTTTAGCCTATGTGTTATTCTGATGTATAAGCTATAGCCTATGTGTTATTCTGATGTATAAGCTATAGCCTATGTGTTATTCTGATGTATAAGCTATATTGTGGTAAAGTTTCATTCAAATCCATTCAGTAGTTTTTACGTGAAAGAGTAACAAACATACATCCATACATCCATACATCCATACTTACAAACTTTCGCCTTTATAATAGTAGTAGGATGTATTTTACAAAATGTTGCCTTTTGTCATAATTATATTTGAACTACTATTATTTCTTATAGTAAAATAGATAAAAATATGTTTAATGGGTGATTAAATTATGTGAAATATTTACCATGACTGGAGATACTGTGTGTTGATTTAATAATATAGTTGGAACTGCTGTTGATTTCAAGCGTCTTGTTGTTAAATCATAATCCGTTTCTTGAAACTGCAAACTGCAAATCCTTGCGCTTTCATAGAACTTCATTTTCTATGGTACAATGTAGAGCCACAATTTTCTTCGAGATTCATTTTGAGGAATTCTGGAATATAACATAATTATGGTCTTAATTTATTAACATATCAGAATAGTGAAGAATAAAAATTAAATAAAAATATAAATAAATATTTATAATATTTCAATCAATCCGCCTAATCTTTACCCAACTATTTTGGGGTCTGCTTCCAGTCTAACCAGATGCAGCTGAAGTGCATGTAGCGAATGCCTATCTGATCTCCACAATCCAGTAACTGAATAATACGATGATTATTAGTTAACTGTTAAGGTCCTATGGAAAGTCCCACATATATCCACAATATGGTCACACTACAGCAGTACTTCTTCATATAAACAAAATAAATTAAATTGGAGAAAATCAATGAAATTCAATGTAAATGTAATTGATCTTGACATAGTTACCTTTTACAATTATTTTGAAAACACTGGTTAATCGATTTGCGAGGCAACTAAGTGAAAATGCAAAGAAATATGTTTACAATGATTCAATGTTATAAAGCAGGATTTAAACACTTACGCGTGAAACTTTATATCGCCATTTGGACACCACGTACTGCCGCAACCACTCACAACACAACTTTGCACCATTTTTTCGAATTATAGCTATGTATAACGCAAAAAATCTCAAACGAAGCTATAAACCGAAAAGTAAACAACCGCCATATTGCCCGATATTTTTTGGCACATAGGGCCAATGTTGCCACATAACCAAGTCCTTAAGAAATGGGATTATAATTCGTTGATTTGCCAACCCAGATATGCACACGTGATATAAAATTTTGGAATTGTCAATTGAACTAATCACAGTTTCAATATTTTTTATAGTTAAATTATTTGTCAGTGATTTACTACTGGTTAGACTAGTGTGGTGACTAATCAATTTTTTTTTATAGGAGATTTAAATATGAAGATAGCAATACTTTAGTCCACACTAGAAAGAGAGGTCGGCCCACAGAGAGCGAGAAAGAGATAAGTAGGTATTTGCCTCAAGATTTTGTTCTAAGTGTGGTCTCCATTTTTACCTAAAACTTCATGACAACACCGTACGAATACATACGTCAAATAAACATCACAAGATTTGACACATTTGAAAGGTGAAAGTTTGAGCAGAGTTATCATTAATAATCATAGACAAAAGAAAAAAAAGACGGAGGTACTGTGTGACCGCACATGAGATAGCGATATTTTCGGACAATGTTGCCACTTTAGTAGAACTTTAGCCACTTTAGGAAATTAGGGTTAGGGTATACACATAATAAAGAAAATGACTTCAGATTATATTTCTACGTTTTATTAATTTTTAAACAAAATCAGTTTATTGTACACATTCCTTACTCTTTATTTCCACGCTTCACAAAAACGTCACCCATAAAATGGTTGGAACAAATCCTGGAATTTTGCGTTGATTTCCAATCATAAAATATTATCTACCATATGCTTCTATCCAAATCTCTACAAGTTCAGCATTCGATGGAAATCTGTAAAAAAAATATTAAGAAATATAAAATACTAGAGGTTGCCCGCGGCCCGCGTGAAGGTCGCTTTTTGGGTAACCTGTGGAAAAACTCTATGGTATCCTATTCCCGTGCCAATTTTATGTACACTTTCCTCATTCGATTCCTGAGATCTAGTTAACCTCTGTTTTTAGCTACTTTGGTGATGATGCGAGCGATTTCTCCAAGCCATTATTTAAATATGTAACTAGAATACGTGAACCATACCACTAAGTGAACCATTTACTTAAATTCTAATTCAGAAGTATTTAATTTCAAAAACACAAAACTTTCCCTTTGAACTTTAAACCCCATTAGCATACCTAAATGCACTCCTGGCAAATATTTTTACGAATTTATTTTAACCATCAAAGAAACTACAAACATAACAACTTACAACACTAACTAACTTAACTTGATAAATAAAGAATTTTCCATACAAACTTTCACCCCCCATTACAAACCCTTAGTTCACCCCTGGCAAAAAAACTTGATACCATTATTTTTAATTTTACATAAACAATAAATATTCCAAATAAATAAAAAAAAAAACACAACCCTAAGACCAGCCGATTGGGCTCTGCGTTGTCTATAGATGAATGAATGAATGAATAAGTCAGGACAAAGAGTCTTATAGTACTGATAATTATATAATATGGTAACTTCATGTCAAATAACTGGGCTTAACTTCACTGGGCGAGCGCGGTCCACCTTAGATCACAATATCGCTTACCACGAGGAATATTGAGACTAAGCGCTAACCCATTTAGTGTAAAAAAAAGCCCGACTAGCGAGCGAATATTTCGATGGAAGTAGATTAAATTAGTAAAAGGACTGTTTAAGCAATTCTCAAGTACAGTGCAAACGGTTTTTGTAAAACTAGGGGTAAAATTGAAAGTCAGATTATGACAACCCTTATTCAATTTCTTGTAGGTTATGTTTTTATTTTGCATTTGCATGTTTTACCACTTTGAAGCAGAACTTTACATCCAAATCAATAGTACTTGAATTAATCCTATTTAATTAATATTTGGATTGATTTTAGAAGATATATTGTATATAAAAAAGGCCAGTACCAACCTGTGAAATGTAACATCACATAAACCAGGTTCTGTTCTATTCTAATAACTCAAAATACAACACTGCACCATTCTGTCGATGTCCAAAACTATTCACCGCGCGAGAATAACACTTACACTTGAATTTAAACGATATTTTTTCGAAAAAACACAAAATTCTCAGAATCGCAGTAATGTTTGACACCGAAACTGACAAATATGCTGGTGTCAAACAGTTACAGCGACAGAGAGAAAAACAGTATAAGCCTTTCTCTTTCACGCATGTTATTTTTACATATGGCTGTTTCGCTGTTGAGTAAAAGAGATGGAAATGTGACTCCGTCTATTGCCTTCTCTGTCTACGTTAATAATAGTTTGTTACATTCCGTACCTGTGTAAAGAGATAGGTATAAGGTTCTATGGTTCAGATCGCGCCTTCTCATTCTGATGATCACTGATGAAAAGAGATATGAATACTTTAAGTTTAGTTTAGTTCGACAAAACAACGGAAATGATGTTAAATATGAAACTTTGATTATTTACTTGTTAAATAATTAAAGATATGAAACAGCTTAAGAGCAAATTTATACGAGTGTGTTCTAAAATCGCCTACGTGTTCCATATTTGCCGAAATTTTTAATACATATCTATAGTTATGATCGTGCTTTCTCTTTCTAGACACTAAATGATAAAAAGAGACAGAGCGACTTAAAATTCAGCTTGGTCGTGTGTAGGTATGAATTGTCACAATTCTAATCTAAAATCGTAATAGATTTATTTACTCAATCAATTTATTGATGTATAATCATCAAGCAGTATCAACGGCGATTTATATCTGACACAAAGCGTTTTCCTTATATATGATCAGGTTATTTAATGAGATAGACCACATCATTCTCAAAAGTCAAGATGTTTAGTTATTAAATCATCTAGAAATATATCTATAGGTCAAATCGTGTACGACTTTTTGAAATCGGTTCTTTCAGTAGACATTAATAAATTTGAATATTCAAAGGCACTTTCTGGATTACTACAAAATTTAACACAAAACAGTATAATTATACTAGAACCATTACATATTCTATTTATTCATTTGGTATCCATTTTCACTTTTATCCGATCGGACAATGGGCACCAGTTTTTAAAAGAGGACGGCCCTTAATAAGCCTCACAAAGAGAAAAGAATTCGTGATTACGATCCGAATTGCTTTGAGTATATACGTTGTTGGGTCAACTTTTGTTCGACAGCGGGTTTGATTTTGGCAACCGCAAGACCTTTTGTGTAACAGCTGAAAAATAAAATAAGATTAGGTAATGTAAATTTGATAACATTTCAATTAAGTAATTGTTTAATCTCATGCATAAGTCTAATAGCTGTTGTTTCCAGTACTTTCTATTACAAGCAGATCGCCCCGGCTTCGCACGGGCTATAAAAAATCTAAGTTGCAAAGTGAAACAAAATATAGCCCATGTTACTTGGAGAAAATGTAGCTTCCCAACGGTGAAAGATTTTTTCGAATCGGTCCAGTAGTTTCGGAGCCTATTCGCGTCAAACGATTAAACAAAAAGATTTTTTTTCCTGTTTATAATATTGGTACAAATGTAACATAGACAAATAAATATAATAGACGCTTAACCCCTTGTTAAAAATCGTACTACACTCATTCATTAATGTCATTTGATACACGTAGTGCCATCTATTCGTCCTTTCTTGAAACAACTTTGCTCGAGTCACGTTACTACTATTGTCATATCACTATGCGACTGCAGCGCGTTGCGGAATTTAGCGGCAGTTAGGCTGCACGCTCGATTAGCAGCGCCATCTTAGTTTCATCGGTAATTATGGCAAACTTTCGCTCCACGCGTTATTGTATGGGCATCAGCAATCCATCCCGAGTATTCTGATCCCTGTTATTTACAAAGTTTTTCTGTTGAATATTTATATCTAATCGTATAAAGAGTAATAACGGTTAAACCCTCATTTTAGAGTTTAAAGTATAATTATATATTATTTTCAAGATTAATCATTTATTCAATAAAATTATATAAAATTACGTCCAATATGAATGTCACACACTAAAAACTAAAACTAATACTAATCAAATAACCCGCCCCTGGTCGCCCCCGGTGCAAAGGTGCCCATCACGCTCATTACCGCGCTGATTAGCTATGGCCAACCTCTGCACCAAGAACGACCCGGAGCGGGAGTCACCGGTTTAAAGTAAACAAAAGTACCATCTGCAAGTATTGTAACCTTAAGGACACATGGAAGAGGCTTTGAAAAACCTTTTTAGTACCTAAACTTTTATGTAATATTTGGGTCATTCTTAGTTAAGAGGTAATACGTTGTATGAAGTGACGGCATTTTTTATAGGAACATTTAAGTTGTAAACGTTTACAAAGTGGCCAGTCAATTTGTTAGTTTTTTCTCGATTTATAAGTTACCAGGGTAGATACTCAGTACAGGGTAGAGACAAGATGCACAGGGGAGGATACTGTATGTACAGGAAAGTGAGGCAGACATATTAAAAACAGTTTTTTTTTAAGAATCAACATATTATTTTACTCATTAATTATTAATAATCAGACTTTTCATTTCTTTGCAGTCATTGTTTATAAAATTAAATGTTTCTTAAGGCTAGGTACAAAACAAAAAGGTTCTAACTTTTTCTTTCCATCAAAACAAAAATATCTATAATTTTACTATTAATCATATCAATAGTAAATAATGAAATAAAAATAAACAAAACTTAAGTAACAGTATTAAACTTTTCTTGTACTTAAAATATAAAAAACATTTTAGTTAAAAGGTAATTAGAAATATTAAAATTTTAAAATCCATGTTCAAAGACATCAATAGATTCATTAAATGAATAAA
Organism: Mellilla xanthometata; assembly: GCA_035578125.1. Lineage (NCBI taxonomy): Eukaryota > Metazoa > Arthropoda > Insecta > Lepidoptera > Geometridae > Mellilla > Mellilla xanthometata. The sequence goes on along the minus strand of JAPUBQ010000014.1, from coordinate 10,864,553 downwards.
AAATACGTTGCCCCCTCATTTTTAAGTTTGGGGCAGGAAGTTTTCTTAAATCTTGATCCCAGATAATGAAAGAAATATCTTCATCATTAATTCTGAACTTTTTTCCAGTTTCATCAAAGATTTTACAAAATTTAACTTGAAGTTCATCATCTTCCTCAACACCTGTGCATTGCAAAATAACGATATTCTGTTTTCCTATCTTGCAGTTTAACCAGCAGAAAATCACTGTTGCAGAATGTTTCCTTTCCAGATGTTGAGGGCTTTAAATTATTATCTATGTGCAGTTTGCTTTTAATACTGGCAGGCACAGAATGCTGTAGTGTTTCTTGAAGCTTCTTCCTGCGTTCTTGAGATGATTGATTGATTGATTAGTGGTTCATCTTCTGAATCGCTAGCTCCGTAAATATCATCAACACATAAACGAGGTTGTGTTTGTCGATAATCCAAAGTACCCAAATGAAAATGACGACATAACTCAGAGTCACAGAAGCAGCTCAAACTTTTCATTATCAGGCAATTAGGTATAAGAACGCAACCAGTAACCTGGTGAACCTTTAGTCTGCCCGAAAAAGTCTTTAAATCTTCAGTAGAACCTATTTTTGCTGTTTTTTTTTCAGATATGTTTGCATCATCTACGGTAAAAATTTTAATATTCGGGCAGCTTTTCTCAAGGGCTTTAGCTAGGTCATCTATTGATGAAATATCGGTGCCACTCGCAACTAATCTATCTGCAGTTCTCTTGCAAGTAGCTCCCACTCCATCAGGAGCTCCCTTACCGTGGCCTGCTTCATGAAAATTCCAAGTGAAATTTTGAAGTAGTAATGAAAACGCAAACAAACGTATCTCCCCTGGACATTAAGTATCTCCCCTGCCATCAAAAGAGCCAGGGGAAATACGCCAGGGGAGATACATTTTCGATTGATATCTAAAATAGCTGTAAAAGTATTTATCGGATGAAATTCACAACCAAACATAACATTCTGTGCACTATTAATAGTGATTATTTAAGTAAATATTAATATTTTAACGAATGACTACTAAATAAAACTTACCAGAGGAGAGACTCCATTCACTCAACACTTCTACATCCAGCGAGCGGCGTGACTAGAATGACCCTTAAAATGGTTACACAGCCGGCCTATGTGCCGCTTGTTGCTAACTTCACGTTAAACTCTATGCACTCAAGGTCATAACTTCGACAAATTTGCTAAACAAAATTGATTTTTAAACGAAAACAAATAGCCAGGGGACGAGACACGAAATACGAAGGACAATTTTCATCGTCGATATTATTTATGAAAAATTAGAATAAAAGTAATTTTACTTATAAGACACTGTGACTAAGTTATTGTTCTATATAAATATAACAATGATAAAGTAAATGTAGAATTTTAATGCACTCATTTTAACTGGATTACAAATAAAGTCGGGTTGGGGACAGACCAGGGGAGAGACTTTTTTCTTATATTGGAACTTATTGTGACTAAACTACATACGTTTCTGTAATAAATTTGAGTGAGCAAGAAGAAAACACTTAGTTTAAATCAATAAATAGGTTAATTTGGAAGTTAGTATGGAAAAAAAGTATTTTTTTATCTTAGCCATTGAAAGTACCTCTTAACTAAGAATTACCCATTTTTATTCGTTTAAAAACAGTTAATTTTCTATTAGGTTTCTTCGATTAAGTCAACAAATCTCTTTTAATTGGACTTATCCTGGAGTTTAAATAATAATAACGAAACTTTCATTGCTTATTTTTTATGAATAATATACTGCAAAAATATTATTTTATTTTAGTTTTTTTAAGAATTATTATTATAATAACACACTAATCTGTTTCAATCATTTTGTATTTGATTTGTATCATCGATATGAGATTTTCATAAATAATGTATTTGTTAGTTTTAGGTTCCAAAGTTTGTTAATTACTATCAACATCAAGAAAATTAATGGAGTACCCTTAGGCCCTCATATTTGTAGACTAGACTAAGTTCTAACATTTTCGAGCCCAAACTAATAAACTACAACATAGAGTTTTGTAGATTAAGGGTAAACATACGCAAGTAACTATATTGATTAAACATTTACTTCCATTTTACAGTCCATATTCAATCTATAATAATATCAATGAATATTTAAACTAATTATTTTAAATTATAAATTACAAGCCAAGTGCGTGTCGAAATTTGTAGCATTATCTACAATTGTGATTAATAATAATATGCAAATAAATCACTAATAAATTTCTACTAAGAAGCAAAAGCGGCCAAAATGGCGTCAAAAGAGTGTGAATTTTTTAATTTGATTTTTTTCATTAGTCATCTTGAGTCTGTCTGTCAATAAAATCCGTTTTCAAAGAGCAATATGGTTAACAATTTTTTTTTGATATGAATGATTTTCAATAATTATTATATTACATGAAATGTTTGTGAAATCATATTTTTTTATCATGATTTTTTGAAACTATTTTGTGAAATGCACTGTACATTATAATATTATGATTTTTGATAGGGATGATTTGTTCCGACCATGCAGAAGGCTGTCATTTAAAAATTGTCATTTTCATCTATAGTACTACCGTGGATTGGATGACACGATTAATTGTAGGTCCGGGCTGTTAGTCTTGTTTCTAGCAGCTAAGTCGAATCAGAGGGTATTAAACTCTCTACACTAGAGCTTGGCCACTTGAATACGGCTAATACGAAGAAAAAAAATAAGTGAAATGGAAGAACAAGTAAAAAAAATAACACATCGACTTGAAAAAGTGGTCAGTGCTAGCTCGGGCTAAATCGTCTAATGCTCCCAAGAGAATGTTAATTGCAGACTGCCCTTTGATCTATCGAAGATAATAAAAGACGATCGTTAATCAAGTTAATTTTGTTACTTGGTTTTCATCTATTACTTTCAAGCAATTAACGAGTTTCCAAAATATGTTTCAAAGATTGTTTTTTCAATTTATTACTTCAGCTAGCTATGACGTGGACATCATCAAAATAATAATAATAATAATGTCGACATTATCAAAATAATGTTGTCTCAAAATAATAATTTAATAAACACTGTTTTATACAATCATTAATATTTTTTTCTTAAATAAATTAAATTAAAGACTTAATCTAAGACATACCAAATCAACGTTACGTTGTATCATATAATTTTCTCACATTAATGTTATAATTGCGAAAGTTTTCGAGTTTATTATGTGTATGTTTTGTTTTAGCTGGGGTTTGGAGAGATAGCGTTTGCTTTTCAGTCTGATGACCTTGGTTTCATCCCGGCCATACACCAATGCTTACCTATAATAGGGTGGCATGGGTGTAAAATAACATGATAAAAAATCAAGTTATTGTTAAGTTTATCAGAGTATTTTCTGTATCTTCCTATTCGTATGAGCTAAGTGGCCAAGTTCTGGTGTCGAAAGTTTTCAAGCCACCCCGAGGCCTCTGACTTGGCTTGACGACTGCTTGTACTAAGACTTACAAACGGGACCTACAGTTAAGCGTGTCACCTGAACCACGGTAGCGCTCAGATAAAAACGCCACTAAAAACGACAGTTTTGTGCATGGTGACCCACCCAAACACCGTCCACATCGACCGTTTCTTAGCTTAGATAATCCCGTCACTCGCCTGTAGCTCAGGTAGCTACAGGCGCTATTATTTACCCTGAAAGAAGAATAATGCTACAGATTTGACCCTTAAACCAATTAGAACCGCATAATTATGAATGTTGTTCAAATTGTTGTTTGCACGGGTTTCCTCTTAACAAACTCACTTTTACATCATGTTTGTTGAACAAACATTTCATTTTCAGTTGCTGGAGTTACGAGTGTTTCGTTCGTAATTGTTAATTAATTAACAAACACAACAACTACGTAATTAAAACGTCTGCCAATGTTATTTATAAAATACGAATAATAGTATTCTTATGTTTATTGTTGATTCGTAAATAGAAATGATCAAAAAAACATTGATAAGAAACAACAAATGGATTTTAAGGTTTCGTACCCAAAGAGTTTAAGCAAATTTTTTTCCTAGGACTTCTCTAAGCAAAAAGATTTCTCCATCCATCCATCTGTCCGTCTTTCTGTCACTAGGCTGTATCACATGAACTATGATAGATAGTATGTTTCAGTTTCAGTTTCAAAAATTTTTTATTTATATATACACATTTGGAAGAACAATGAACCTAACATAATACTAATAAAGTATTTTGCAAGCATGTTCGCTCATTTAAAACTTATTGCATTCATATATAGTACTTGTAGCATTCACAGACATTAAGATTGTTTTTAATCTAACACATTATCTGAATTATAATTTATGTACGTTATAGTGATAGCATGACTGATTGGAATAACACAGATTATGTATTGATGCCACTATGACCCCAATTACTAAGATCAAATTAAACAAACTATTTTTAACGCGTTCTTATACAACACACGTGTTATTAATAATAATAATAATAGTAGGCATTTATTTCAGGCATTGTTCACCAATTATACATATAAATTAAAATTTAAATATATCAATATTTTTTATGATAACTAATGGTTAACATAATCATGAATATTTAAGTAGTTTTTAAAATAATGTCTTACCAGTATTGGTGCAAATATAAATATAAATAAAACTTGCTATACCATTAATAAACAATAAAATGTTTCACATGAAAATAAAAAAAAACCTAAGAGTAACAAAAATATCACAGTCATTTACGGTTTGCATTTTGGTGCACATCGCACCACGTTGATGGCGGTTTTAAAAAAATATATATAGTACAGAACCTTTAGAATAAGTCTGACTTACATTATAAAAAACTGGTGACGTGGCCTGTTTTTATCATCATCAGCCATCAGCTCAGAAATACTAGTCAACGTAAGTAAACTCAAAATTCGTTTCAAATTACTAAAATTTTCTGACCAACGACGGCGGCGCTACGTTTTTAAGTACTTTACACGTAGCTGCTCGTAGCTAGTGCTACACTTGTAGAGGCTCTACGTAAGTTAAGTGCTACGAGCTGCGAGGCGAGACAATTCTATTTGTTTTCCTTTTTTACAATTTAGGTGGAAACGAAAAAAAATGGTGAATTTATCTTTTGACACCTGATTTTTCATAATACAATGTTGGCCGTGCCGGGAATCGAACTTGGGGCCCTCTGGTTTGCAGTCTGGCATGGTAACCACTACGCCAACTAGATCATCGTCATCATTATCGAAGAAACTTACTAGTCCTACAAACTTTTGTTTTGACCAAAAGGCATAGAACTGGAAGAAATTGATATTACGCTAGATTCGATCAAGTATAAAATATGTCAGTGGTTACGATAAAATATTATAGTGGCACACTTCCAGTAAGCCTGTTATAAGGGTTAGGGAATTTTCCCGAGATCCTTTCAACCCTTTTACATTTTTGGGAAATCGTTAAAGTAAACCTCTTTTTTAGCATAGAGCTTGAACAAGTGAACTATTAAAATTGAAAACAAAAAAAAAAAATTAAATAATACGGAGTCAATTTCAATAAAATGTTTATGAAATAATTTCATAGACAAAAGAAAAAAAAGACAGAGGTACTGTGTGACCGCACATGAGATAGCGATATTTTCGGACAATGTTGCCACTTTAGTAGAACTTTAGCCACTTTAGAAAATTAGGGTTAGGGTATTCACATAATAAAGAAAAAGACTTCAGATTATATTTCTATGTTTTATTAATTTTTAAACAAAATCAGTTTATTGTACACATTCCTTACTCTTTATTTCCACGCTTCACAAAAACGTCACCCATAAAATGGTTGGAACAAATCCTGGAATTTTGCGTTGATTTCCAATCATAAAATATTATCTACCATATGCTTCTATCCAAATCTCTACAAGTTCAGCATTCGATGGAAATCTGTAAAAAAAATATTAAGAAATATAAAATACTAGAGGTTGCCCGCGGCCCGCGTGAAGGTCGCTTTTCGGGTAACCTGTGGAAAAACTCTATGGTATCCTATTCCCGTGCCAATTTTATGTACACTTTCCTCATTCGATTCCTGAGATCTAGTTAACCTCTGTTTTTAGCTACTTTGGTGATGATGCGAGCGATTTCTCCAAGCCATTATTTAAATATGTAACTAGAATACGTGAACCATACCACTAAGTGAACCATTTACTTAAATTCTAATTCAGAAGTATTTAATTTCAAAAACACAAAACTTTCCCTTTGAACTTTAAACCCCATTAGCATACCTAAATGCACTCCTGGCAAATATTTTTACGAATTTATTTTAACCATCAAAGAAACTACAAACATAACAACTTACAAGACTAACTAACTTAACTTGATAAATAAAGAATTTTCCATACAAACTTTCACCCCCCATTACAAAACCTTTGTTCACCCCTGGCAAAAAAACTTGATACCATTATTTTTAATTTTACATAAATAATAAATATTCCAAATAAATAAAAAAAAATTCACAACCCTAAGACCAGCCGATTGGGCTCTGCGTTGTCTATAGATGAATGAATGAATGAATAAGTCAGGACAAAGAGTCTTATAGTACAGATAATTATATAATATGGTAACTTCATGTCAAATAACTGGGCTTAACTTCACTGGGCGAGCGCGGTCCACCTTAGATCACAATATCGCTTACCACGAGGAATATTGAGACTAAGCGCTAACCCATTTAGTGTAAAAAAAAGCCCGACTAGCGAGCGAATATTTCGATGGAAGTAGATTAAATTAGTAAAAGGACTGTTTAAGCAATTCTCAAGTACAGTGCAAACGGTTTTTGTAAAACTAGGGTTAAAATTGAAAGTCAGATTATGACAACCCTTATTCAATTTCTTGTAGGTTATGTTTTTATTTTGCATTTGCATGTTTTACCACTTTGAAGCAGAACTTTACATCCAAATCAATAGTACTTGAATTAATCCTATTTAATTAATATTTGGATTGATTTTAGAAGATATATTGTATATAAAAAAGGCCAGTACCAACCTGTGAAATGTAACATCACATAAACCAGGTTCTGTTCTATTCTAATAACTCAAAATACAACACTGCACCATTCTGTCGATGTCCAAAACTATTCACCGCGCGAGAATAACACTTACACTTGAATTTAAACGATATTTTTGCGAAAAAAAAACAAAATTCTCAGAATCGCAGTAATGTTTGACACCGAAACTGACAAATATGCTGGTGTCAAACAGTTACAGCGACAGAGAGAAAAACAGTATAAGCCTTTCTCTTTCACGCATGTTATTTTTACATATGGCTGTTTCGCTGTTGAGTAAAAGAGATGGAAATGTGACTCCGTCTATTGCCTTCTCTGTCTACGAATAATTTAGAGGGTTCAAAAATTTGGTTGAAGGTACAATTCGAATAAAAAATTTGGTGTAATTGACGGAATTCTGATGAAAGAAAAAACAGCGGAAACAGATGTTTTAATCTATTTTTTTAAACTGTTTAAAATTGAGTAACCATCATCAGTTAGTCGTAAAAATATTATAACAGCCACAGTTGCTGTATTGTATGTATTTGTGTGCATGTGTGTTTTTTCCTCGTCACAGATAGTTATTTTTTCAAGTTAAATAATATTTTTAATAAATGAGAATGAAATATAAAAAAAATAATTTAATTTTTTGTTTTTTTTTTACATGTAACTAGTGTTATTAATAAATGTTTGTTTGTTATTTACTCGGCAAGGCGCGTATCCATACGAGCTAGTGACACTGGCCGAAGGTGAAGCATGCCTAGTTCAGAATAACTGGTTCTAAAGGAGGTTTCTAGAACACATTATTAGGTAAAACCAATAAAATAAACGTAAGTGATAGCCCATTATACAAACATTATTCAACTATGCCTTACGAAAGTTTTAACACAGTGACACTGTTAGGTGTTTAGCGACCATTATTTCAACTTGAGAATTGTTGCTTGACAAGTGAGTACTAGAAAATGCCTTCACAGAACACTCAAACTCATTTGCGGGGATCGAATCCATGCCTTTCGAGATGTGAGGCGGTTACATACCCAACAGAGCTGTCATCGATCAAAATATAATAATTATTTAATACTTATTTTCTCCATCCAGCTCTAGATCCGTCTCTGTGCGAGCTTATCCAACTAATTAACTGGCTCATCGAACAGGATTGACGCTTCATTTCCGCAAACCATAGCCGGAAATAAGATATCTTAGAATAACATTTCCGTTTCGGAAATGTTAAATCAAGATTATAATTGTGGATATTCAAGGTGCAATAAAATCTTTCCCGACATCTATTGTTTATAAGTTATATCGGTATGAAATAGTGCTCAATTCACCGAACAAAAAGCAAAGTTTCTGCATTAAGGTGCTATTATTATATACTGGGAGTGAGTTCTGCTGCGCTATGTGTCACTAGAATTCTCACGAAATAATATAAAATTTTATTTAAATTCTTGCTATTTATAATATTAATAGAATTATATAAATAAAAACACACACACAAAACATTATAAATAGTAGATTAAATTTAAGTCAGGGCAAGGTGCCTAAAATGCTGGCGGCATTACCTCGCTGGATCGCCAAGCTTATACGTTGGCCGAGGTAAGCGCCAGCTCTTGGGTCATTTGTTCTGTTGACCAGCCTATAGAATTCATATAAAATCGACAATTTACATTATTCAAAATTTAAATTCTAACGGTCCTAGATAATATAATATGGAATAATATGATATACATAATATTTTATTTCTTTATTACTTTTAAATAGCACAACAGTTTTTACATATAAAGTTACTTAAAAAAAATAACTATCGAGTGAATTTTACGAAATTGTGTTTTGAAACTTTAACGATCCTTAAAACTGAATTAAAGATAATAAAACTGTAAACTGTAGCCCTAAATCATTTATGCTGGTTTTTGTAGGATTTTAAAAATTTGCTCCTATACAGACTTAACTGGCCATTTTTCATTTTAAATTTTACTATGATTGTTAGTTCATGTGAAGAGGCAGAAATTTCAAATAAATATTGATAAAACTTAGACAGGTACTTAATAAAATTTCTTAATCGTAGGCGAGTTTTGATTGGACGGGTAATTACAAAAACATACTCCATGTATGATCCAGCAAGTGCCTGGTATAATATAAGCAGTTGTTCCTGCGTGAGGTACTTTCTACTACTCGTATAAGTATTTAGTTGATATTTTTGTCGTATCGCTATTTTTATCAGCAACTCTGTCTAATGAAATATAGGAGGTAATTAATGCGCCGTCAGGACTCGAGTTCTGGGTCATTACATCACGCAGGACTTGTTATGACTTACAAGTACGCCGTATTATAATAAGATTATGAGAGCTTCTTTAACCTTCTTGTTGAGGCAAGGATCTTAGGTAATGTTATGGATTTTTTATTTCAATAAAGGCCGATTTTTCAATAAGTTATAGCTAGTTTACCTACACAGTCAGTTTATTAGTATGTTTATTTGACTCATTCCCTCATACTATAAGAGATTTTTCTTACAACAAATACGTGATACTTTCCTAGGTTTTATTAACTTTATTCTTCAGAAAATACATGACACTTTCTTACGATTTTTTAAACGTAATTTTTCAACAAATACGTGACATGTTCTTAAGTTTTTTTTACTTTATTCTTTAAACAAATACGTGATAGTGTTTGTGTTTAAAGTAGACAAAATGACACAGCTTACTTTGCCAAAACCGTATCTTAAAAGCATCTCTCTTTCTAAACCTTGCATTAAGCAGTCAGTTTAATTTATTTTACAGAACTTTGGACTAATTGCCTTTTCAACCTACAAAATATAAACAAATGCGTCGAGTAAACTATTTAAAAACTTAAATAATTTTCTATCATACTTTGTAAACGGATACCTATCGTTACTCATATTATTTACTCGAAAAAAGAAACAGCCACACCTATTTAAAATCCAGATTTACTATATCAATGTATAATACATTGATGTAGTAAATCTGGATTTTAATTCCAGATTTACTACATCAATGTATAATACATTGATGTAGTAAATCTGGATTTTAAATAGTATACTACAAAATCAAGCCTAAATAAAGAAAAAAGCTGAAAAAAAGGTATATCAAATTGGTATTTTCTATCTATATGCAATCTTAGCATCTAGAATATTCCAAATAGCATTAGTTAATGACGGGTCGGTAGGATGCGGGTGAAAATGGAAATCGTCTCTCAGGCTATTTATTCGCGAATATGGAAGAGTAATGGTCCGTGTAATGATGGTAAACCGCCTTCCAACAGATTGAAAGCAGATTGACCAGAAAAATAAGTTTAGAGTTTGATCGCGCTTCGAAACTTATGCTCGAATATATTAGCGACTACTTGTACTAAGGCGCTATTGTTCCGTGTTAGGTCACACCATACAAAAATAAGCCAAGCGCCTGCGGTCCGGCAGTGGAAATTAATATTTAATATTTTAATAATATTTATTGTTTCTAGCCCTGCTTCTACACTATCTCATGGGCCTTAGCCTTCTCAAGCTTGGCCAGCACACCACCGCCCCAGTGCCTCCTGAGCTCTTCATACCGCTCGTTGAAGTTGGTCTTGATAGCTTCCAATTTCCAATTACAATTTCGCGAAATGAATTAATATAAAATCAAAAATTAAAACTATTGGAATAATAAGCTGTAACGATTCTAGATAATATCATTATATACGAGTACAAAAGTCATCAATCAACATTTTTTTTAAATTTTAAAATGACTATTTTTCAACAAACAAAACTATCTATCGAAATTTCCGTAATCGTGTTTTGGAACTTAACCATTGTTAACACTGAATTGAAGATAATTAATCTTGGAAAACCATAGCCTTATCATTTACTCAGGATTTTATAGAATATTTCTAAATACGCCATTTTGCTCTGCCTTAAGACTAACAGCCGGGTCTTACAATTTATCGTGTCAGCCAACCCGTGGTAGAACCCAGAAGTTTTATAATAGACAAATCTACTCTATAAATAAGTTACAAAGCCCAGCTTAATAATATATTTTTGGACAGTCAGTTTTTTATACATAATCTTTTTCACACAAATCCGGCCTAAGGAGATATTTTGGTAAAAAGCTGCTTTAGAGATTTTCGGGTATTATTTCGATGGGGAAATAAAGACATTTATTTTATCATTACACATCTGACTTTGATGCCTTCTTATTTTGAAAGCCGGAGTATTGTGGCTATTCAGAATGGCTATTGTTAAAAAATATAGAATGTATTAAGTACTTCCTTTTTGTATTTTTTATCTCTATATAATCGTCATAAATACCTAGAAGACAATGCTAAACAAAACTTTATGGTGGTGGTATTTCAAGGTTAGGTTTAAAAATGGTTGATTATTTGCTTTCTTCCTTTTCTAGTGCTTACCTGGTTAGTAACAAAACCCAAGTTATAAAACCTGTCGCTAAGCACTAAGCTGTGTGGTTTCGGCAGCTTTCCTGAGAGCCCTTTATTCTTGACTACGCATGCTCCACCTAAAAGCAGAGTTTCACTGATTCGTGTGTCTACGCGCCCAGCAAATACGTAGCTGTATTGTGTAAAAAAACAATTAATGTGTCAAACATAACATCTGTTACATATTTTGCTAACCATTATACAGTAGAAGTTCCTAAAATCTGTACTATTTGTTCCACTTCTACATTTCTATAGCAGACGGCCAAATTATGAAACTCTTTGCCAGAATTCCTGTTCACATTGAACTACTCTTATAACCTCACCGTCGAGAGTGAATCACTTTCTTCTAGGCAAGCGCGTCCATCTTAGGCCGCAACAACACTTAATATCGTGAGATATATGGTCTAGCGCAAGCATATACATACATACATAAAAATGTAAGCCTTGATAAGCTACATTAAATATGTATATGAAAAATTAGGACTTTCCTAGTTCGAGATATATTCTTGATGGGTTAGACATTCTCTAGTGTTCGCCTGGTTAGAAACTGGGCTCAAATTGGAAATCCTGCCGCCTAGCACCAAACCAGTTATTTCCTACTGAGCATACTCCACCGTATGCCAGTATGTCGCTAACTCGTGTAGTTAAGCTTGTCAAATGTCTAACCGAAAACAAACTACCAGCTATTTTTCCACTACGACAAAAAACTTTTAAGGTCACTAAACTTTCAGAAAGATTGGTCCGCTTTTTTTTTTGTCTAGGATATGGTAATGGAAGTCATTTATTACTAAGAAAGAATCGGAAGGGACTCATTTTCACGCGTCTCGTTTTTATTCGACTTCCCTTGACTTTTTTTGTGATTTTGTTTGTGATATGTTGGTAATTCTTCAGTAAGGAATTGGCAAGACTTGTACGTATTATTTATATTATTGTTTGTTTTTGACATTGACGTTCATCAACTAAGAAAATATTATTATTATTTTATTATTATTTTTAGCCGGTTCCGTCCCACTGCTGGGCAAAGGCCTCTCTATCCTCTTTCCACTCATCCCGGTTTTGAGAAAATAAATTATTCAAATATTCTGAACGTGAATTCACTTTTTTTTTTACATTTTCACACACGGCTGGTTAACCCCATACTGAACCGTTTCTAGTTTGTGTTATGGTTGCTAACCCAACTGATATACTACATACAAATACATATATTATAATATATTTCATATAGATACATATTTACACCCAGACCCACAGCCAACAAATTTAGTTAAGCTCAAAAACGTTGGCTGTACCAGGAATGGAACCCGGAACCTTCTGATTGGCAGTCCGGCATGGTAACCATTACGCCAACGAGGTCGTCAATTCAAATATTAATCAACCAGTCTGAATTTGGCTTGGTGGCCTATATCTCTCATCTCGTGAGAAAATCTCCATAGGGAACATATAGTGGGCTGCTTGTACTTATGATATTTATTTTTAGACACGTAAATAATAATATCAGGCTTTTTTTGCTCACACGAAGTAATAACAAAACCAATTTGTAAAGGAAGGAAGCCGTCTTCGATCACTGTCTAGCTCGTTCTTATCTAGAAGTATTTGCTCTTTATTTTAAGAACGGGATAGTGTTGGCTAAGATAAGAAGTTGCATGCGGACATTTGTAGCACCTAAATGTAATGAATGATTTACTATTAAAAGCATTTCCTAAGTGGTGTTTATTAAATGATTATAAAACATCTGTATACTTATTCCTGATAATCAATTAATCATATTTATTTTACCTTTATGTAACAATTTCGAATATATCTAAATGAAAAATACATTCGAAATAGTTAGCGAAATAGTAAGCTAATTTCAATTTTATTTTGTAGTATCTTTCTTATTTTATTTTTTAAAAGGAAAAAAATACAGAATTAACAGTGAGATGACGAAATAATTCAAATAAATAAGTTATTTCGTTTAGTTTCATCTGAATTACTCGTGTTGATCATGTGAAGGACTTCTAAAGTAAATCCACAGGGACAGAGTCAATATTAATTTTGTTACTACATAAATCCTCCTCTAGCCGGTAGCTCATAGCATAGCATAAGCAGCCCACTATACGTTCCCACTGTTGGGATTCGAGAGATTTCGAGCCTTCTCTCACGTGGAGAAAGACATAGGCATACATTACACCACGCTGGCAAAATGCGGGTTGGCGGATAACTCACGTCTTCGAATCTTGTGATTTTCATACGTGAAGATTTCCTCACGATGTTTTTCTTCACCGTAAGCGAGCACACATAACTTGCAAACAAGTCATTGGTCATTGGGCTGATATCGAACAGGGGCCGTCTGATTGAAAAGCACGAACAAGACGCTTGTACCACGGCGCCACACTCACTTTTTATCTATAGTCACTTTTTTAGCCTAGCCGCTCACTGGTGCTTAATTATTTCAAAATATTTATTAAGCAAGATAAAAAAAATACATACTTGTTACTTTATTTCAGTGACTTTCTGTCTGTTTTATAGTATTTGAAAAATAAAATCGTTAATATGTTGTTTACTGGTATGGTTTATGTATGTACACCCGAAACAGCAAACGAGATAGCATTAATTAAGGATTCTTTTACGCGAGAAACAATCAAGATCAAAGCAACAATATGCCTTTATTACCTATTCAGGGAGAGGGTCATAAAAGCTAATTTTTATCGCTCCATAAAAAATATACATTCATTATGCTTGCAGTTTCTTTCAATAAAACTACATAGTTTTTCTCGTAAAAATTAACTTCTCGTAAAACGTAATTTAAACAAACGACTGTTCGTGCTTTTGTAGCAATAGTTTTTAATTTTTACACCTTGGCCCAGTGTGTGGTAACATTATATGGCGCTTTAATAAAGAAACATACGGTGGGAGTCCTACTTTGTTATTTAATTAAAACTTTTATTGGCGGTAAAATAAAAACGCCTTGGTTTACAAAGGTTTAAACGAGGAAAAATTTGATGCGAAAATGTCACGCAAACGTCAATGTTTAGCTTATACTCGTAGTTGCTACTATTAATGCGATGGCGATTCTTTGAAATTATTCTTTTTTTTACTCTAAATAGATCAGCACTTGACCACAATTCACCCGATGTTAAGGTCTACGGTGGATCGCGCTTACCCAGAGGGAACCGGTTCACTCTCGCCTTGAAAATCGCTAGTCATTGGGGAACAGGGAATTCGGCAAGAAATTCCAAAATTTGGCGGTTCGGACAACAAAGGTGGAGGCAAATCGCTTTGTGCGTGCCTTGGGCACCTCAACCGTAAACCGATGTCGCCTTGGCGTTTCTCTGCTCGTCCGATAGTGGAAGGGGGCGGGGGGAATTACATCATGTAATTCAGTCGCACACTCGCCGAAACACAACCGATAGAATACCGATAATTTTTTTTTATTCATGTCTAAATATAAAATAAAGTAAATTAAGATGGACTTAACGGTTAGCTATTATTTGGGGTAAAAAAATGCCTTCTTGATTAATCCTAGGTGTACGTTAATTAACTTCGTACAAATCGATTTAGGCGTTTGATACACCTAAATACAAACAAACAAAAATAGCATTAATATCAATAAGTTATAACTATGAAAAATTAATACACGGTGATTATGTTCACTTTTTAAATCGCAAGTCCTTAGGCGCAACCGCTACCGCATCAATCTGGTTTGCCCTAATCATAATAATACCAAAATATTAGTCCTAACCTATCATTATGAAACGATTAGGATTTACAAAAAGTTTTTACACTGGCCTCAAACCTTCACAGTTAATTTCACAAATTTGGTCTATCACACAAAACGCTTTAGTAGTATATTCGAGTAACTACGAGTATCAACGCTAAATTCTAAATGCCCAATTAACGAAATAAAAGTAATTGTACCAGTTTAAGAAAGAACGGCTTATAATTAAATACAGCAGGTTTAGATTTAAAGACATTAAGTTATTACAAAGATTACATTAGAATCGCTAACGTGAGAACATACGAGTAGTTAAAGTATTTTAAAATAAAATTGCTATCGCCATAAAATTGAATAATGAAACAAACAAAACATTTTAATGAAACATGTCGTCCATCCGTAACCTAAAAATATATTGTACATAGACAATTAATAATATGCAAATAAAATATGCTCTCATGTAAAGGCGATTACAAAATCTTGAATTTACTGATTTTTCATTTAAAATCATAGAGGGTAAAAAGTATTGAAAAATAGAAAAATAGAACTATTATTATTTTGGTACCCATCAGACTTGAATAAGCAATAAAATTGGTTCAAAAAATGTAAAATATTTTATTAAACCTGTTTTTTTTTCATATTGGTAAGTCAGATTGGTACCAAGATAAGTGTAAATATTCCTAGACTTATTTTTTAGGTGGTAATTCAACTATTTTTTCAATACTTTTTATCGTTTACGATTTAGGTATAGTGAAAACCCTGTATCAAGTTTTTGGCCCTCTCATCCATGGCCTTAAAGAAAATCCTTCGAACAAAGTAATCATTGCGAGGAAACTATAACATGGTGGTAGAGTATTTTCTATAGCTCACCTGTTCCAAAAAAACCTTCAAATTGAAAAAACTGCCACTAAGAAACACACTGACTAAGCATGCTCCACCTTAGGTCAAGAGTCGCTATCCCGTGTGGTTACACAACCAGCTAGTCAGCATTACCAGCACCAGTATGCCTAGCAGCTGTATTATGTAAAAAAAAGCTTTCTTGGAAAGTTACAAAAGTTAATAATGTTTGTATAACCGATTGTGCTGAAACATGTCGGGCTAATACCAACAAAATAAACGTTAGTGATAGCCGGTTATACAAACATTATTCAAATATGCCTTACGAAAGTTTTAAAACAGTGAGTTATAAAGGTAACCTATTGACTCAGGCGTTACTTTGCGGAAATCCATTGTAAATAGAAGAATTTAATTTTGTCTTCTAGTTACAAAAGCTGTTAATTAGCCTAAGTGAAAAATCTGATTAAAGAAAGTCTAAAACCTGGACTAAATTAACCAACCACAGAAAAAAGTGCAAAATACTGCCCGTAAACCGGTGTTACAGAAAACACTTACTGAAAATCTTTTAAAAGTACATACTTTGAGTAGGTACTAACCTTTTATAGGACTGTTAGGTGATTACAACAACAAAGTGTAAAACTCTTGACTATTATAGCCCGGTAAGGTGTTACACTCACTCTAGGTAAAATTTAGCTCGTAATCTCTGAGAGTTTGGTTGAAAACTTTTTCATATCAGTAACTTGCTAAGATTTCGCCAAAAAGTTTACGTCTAAAGCGAAAACTCGATAAAGAAAACGTTAGAATGTTCGTTGTCTTCTGCTCTTACTTAGATTCAGCATTCAGTAAGCCAGAGGACATGTAAGTACTTTTAAAAATTTTAGCGTGAAGAAGTTACAAATATGCTATACCAAACCATATAATATAATATAGCAACCATATAATATAATAAAGCAACCATATAATATGATATAGCAAACCATATAATATAATATAGCAACCATATAATATAACTAGCTGACCCGGCAAACGTTGTTTTGCCTTAAAAATATATAGTAGAAGATTCTCAGACCTACTGAATACGCATATGAAATTTGGTAAAAATCGGTCAAGCTGTTTTGGAGGAGTACGGTAACTAACATTGTGTCATGGAAATTTTATAATTCTTTATTGGACACATAAATAAAAAAGGCACAGTAAAAGACAATTAACTTAAAATTAGTGTACCACAATTGGCGGCCTTATCGCTTAAAGCGATCTCTTCCAGGCAACCTTTGGATGGAAAGGAATTTATAAACGACTAAAGAAGGACGTAGTGTACAATAAAGAATAATAAAAAACATACATATAATATTAATAATCTTATCTTAATTTATATAATCTCGTGTCACAATGTTTGTCCTCAATGGACTCCTAAACCACTTAACCGATTATAATAAAATTCGCACACCATGTGCAGTTCGATCCAACTTGAGAGATAGGATAGTTTAAATCTCAAATTATAGTCGCAATTTTAATTTATTGCTACTATAATTTGTTATAATTAACTGTAAGTAACCTATCCATATAGTAATTGAATTATCAATGAAGTAATTTGTAAAAATGAAGTATCTTTTTGTACGTGTTACTCCTAACCAAAAAGAAACCTGGCAATAACTAACCTTAGGCCTATATTACTTAAAGTAGGCGACCATACGTTTTTATCAAATCGCTAGTGCCTTGAAAATTCGCAAAACGGACACAACCGTCAACGACGTCTGCCCTCATGCGTCTGCCCGCGTTCGGGTCGCGCACTCAGCTATTAGCCGCTTCTTCCCCACCGCACGCCCCGTTCGCCTGGCGCCGCTGCATTTTAAATCTGTGATATCTTCGAAAATATTTATTTAATTTACATGCTGCAAAAAGCCATATTGATCTTTATTAAATGCACAATGTATTTAAGATACTTAATTGGATAAGGATTTATACTGTATTGCTTAAAATCGCTTCGTAAATAAGCCATTATTTCTCGTACAAAGTAAAGGATAAAAAATGGTTATTGTGGGTTATTCCTAAGAGATAAACATATACCATCACGGACGCTTTTGTAGACCTTTTTAAGTTGTACAATACTGTAGTAAATTGTTTTGATCTATCTTGTAGGATACAGTCAGCGTTTGCAATGTAAGCGCAAAAAATGTGTTTTTTTTTACGACCTCACATTAAAAACCTCAAAAATTGTAGCCTATGTGTTATTCTGATGTATAAGCTATAGCCTATGTGTTATTCTGATGTATAAGCTATATTGTGGTAAAGTTTCATTCAAATCCATTCGGTAGTTTTTACGTGAAAGAGTAACAAACATACATCCATACATCCACACATCCATACATACAAACTTTCGCCTTTATAATATTAGTAGGATAAAGCCTACATATAATACAGCAACCATATAATATAACTAGCTGACCCGACAAAAGTTGTTTTGCCTAACTTAGGGGTATGAAAAATAGATAGTAGCCGATTCTCAGACCTACTAAATACGCATATAAAATCTGGTAAAAATCGGTCAAGCCGTTTCGGAGGAGTACGGTAACTAACATTGTGACATGGAAATGTTATGTATAAGATAAAGCAAACCATATAATATAATATAGCAAACCATATATACTTAGTTGAAAGTGTTGTGTGTGCATGTTTGTAAATCCTTGACTCTCCAACGGCTGGACCAATTTTAATTATATTATAGAATATCCTACTCTGGATTATTATTTAGGGTACTTTTTATCCTGAAAGAACGCGGATTAAACCGAAGGGTTCGCTAGTCTAATAAATAGGTTTCATCCAATTAAAATCAGCAGTTTAATTGGAATTGAAAATAGAAAATATTAATTAAATCGCTTTACACATATGTGAAGAAATACCATACCCAGTGCAATAACAAATTCTTCTATTAATGTGCACAATAAAACATAGACCTTCATGAATAGGTATATTATGCAAAATTGCCAAACATTTCAACAGACGTCTGTATTATTAAGAAACTTTATTTAGGAGCCGTGTTCAATTTCATACCGCGTATTGAGAAGTCGGAGTAAGTCTAATTCTCCTTCTACAGACATCTCTCTGAGGACTAGCATATATCCATGAAAATTATTTCTACTTGAAGATGTAATTAAAGTGAGATAGCTCCATCTATCATATAAGTAATTTAACTTTATACGTCCCTCAGAGAAATTCTGTTTATATTGACTAAAGAGT
This sequence comes from Mellilla xanthometata, assembly GCA_035578125.1. NCBI lineage: Eukaryota > Metazoa > Arthropoda > Insecta > Lepidoptera > Geometridae > Mellilla > Mellilla xanthometata. The sequence goes on along the minus strand of JAPUBQ010000014.1, from coordinate 10,845,376 downwards.
ATTTTTTTATTTTACCTTTTAAATATAGTACCTCGCGCCTGTAGCTCGGCTAGCTAAAGTGATCTGACGCGATCATCGAAGGTAAGCAACGGTCGATGCAGACAGTGTTTGGATGGGTGACCATGCACAAGACTGTAATTTTTCAAGTGGCATTTTCATCTGGGCACTACTGTGGGTCCCGGCTATTAGTCTTAGTACAAGCAGTCGTTAAGCCAAGTCAGAGTCCTTCGGGTGGCTTGAAAACTCTGGTACCCAGCAAAGACTTTCAAAGTTTTACTGTTTTAGTAAACCACTCGTAAGTTTTTATGATAATAATTATAATATTCAATTTTTTGTCTTTTTATACTAAGTTTTCATTTCTACAACTACAAGTTCAAATGTGATGATATTCCTAAAATATGTTAGAAAGAAAACGTTTTATCGCGAAATTATTTTCCATCGCGTGCATAATAAATCATCCGTAGCTTTCTCTTACGTCCAGAACATTCTCGACTAATTTGTTTCACAAAACACTTGACTCGTGTTCTCAGTTTGTTAATAAATTTGAATATATTAAAGAAAGCAGAAAATAATTTACTTTATTTTATCTGTTCCTCATTTTCGTCAAAGCGTTAATAGTTAATAATTATTTAATTTTATTTATTATTAGGGCAATTAAGTTACACACATTCAACTACTTCAAAACAAATATTATAACCCCATGAATCGAGTAGAGATTTAACGAAACCAATAACGGTATGACGATTAAAATTTACCTTCATAATTAAATTAATTTGGCTGGAGGTATGGATTAATTATAGTTGAACTGCGTAATTATACTTTTGGTAAATAACTATCTATCTACCTACTGCTACAGCGGGTTGGATAAGATATTAAATTAAAGGTTCTCTCTGTCAGTCTTAGAACATCAGTCGTTATGCCAAGTCAGAGGCGATTAGCTTATAAATCTATTTACACCAGAGTTTGGCTACTTAGTATACGCAGCCAACTAAGCGTTCCCACTGCTGGGACTCGGGGCCTTCTCTGACGAGGAGAGAGATATATCTCTATGAACTATGGTCTCATCACTCTGGAGTGTGCTGTGTGCTCGTTGGCAGGTGACACACGTATTAGGTTATTGTGGTCCTAAAACATGTCGGTTTCCTCACGATGTTTTCCTTTACCGTAAAGCGAGTGAAAATCCACACATAACTAGAAAAACAAACGATTAATGTAGGGCCGGGATCAAATCAGAGGCCGTGTAACTGAAAAGCAGGCGTTTTTCCGCTGATCTCCACTCACTAGGCTTCCAAACCCAGTAAGAAATAGCTCATACGAAATTACTATTCTAACAAGCTTAATAAAAAGTCGTGAAAAACGAACTGGTACAAAATACTTATATTTTGCTCCCTCTTCTTTTATCTTCTATCATCTACAGATATAAGACGAATTTATTTCAATAAATAAAGATTAAAGAGTTCACAGAAAAACAAAACAAAACTATAATTATGTAGGTTGATTTTCATTAAACTAGGTACCAAAGCTTTCGTTGGTCGACGGAAATTAAAACGTCTAAAACAACGTCGGTGGCGACAAGGACACGTTTCAATTCTGACTTGCCAGTTAATTAAATTGAAAACTGGTTAATTCTTACTTAGGTCCAGTTTTAACGAACTACAGCAAAGAATAATAATTTTCTAGTGCTCGCCGATAATCTGTTTACAAAGTTTAGCTAATATTGTTTCTTATATAAATCTGTTTCAGCGAAAAAAATCTGTTTACAACACAAGTTTACAAGCACCTAATTGTGTTCCAGCAGTATAAAACAAAAAACAATCCTTGCTTGCACCAATTCTCATGTAAACTCCTTAAGTAACGATGAACGTAAACCTAAGCGTGAACGTAAACGTAAACGTGAACTTGAATGTAAACGTGAACTGGAAGAAGACTGTCCGCAAATTTCATAAATATCGGTACAGCCGTTCGAACGTAAGGAAGTTTAAGAGATTTATGTGTTATTTGGTGCATCCCACGGGAAAAATGTTTTTTTTTTTTTCGAAATAAAAAGTAGCATATGTTAACACATAACACATGTTAACACATAGTCTAACCTTACTTCATTCCAAATTTCATCAATCCCAGTACAGCCGTTCGAGCGTGAATCTGTTCGGACGCATAATTAACCTAACTCTTTATAATTTCCTTCAATTTCCCTAGGATTCCATCATCAGATCCTAACTTGGTGCCAATGGGACCAATTCAGGACCATAATCTTTCAATTAAAAAAAGTATTTTAAGAATCGGTTCACAAATGACTGCGAAATCGGTGAACATACATAAAAAAAACCTTACAGCCGAATATATAACCTCCTCCTTTTTTTAAGTCGGTTAAAAAGACATCGCTAAAGGCACAGTTATAAGGTAATATACAGAAATAAAACATATAGTCGGATTGTGAATCTCCTGCTTTATTAAAAGAAAAAAAATTAAATGTGCTGATTATTCAATTAGAGAACAGAGAAAGAGCTTCGTTATCATTAAGGCGATTGTAATTGTAGAGACGGAATCGTTCCGAAGTGAATGCCGTTTGTCTAGGCCCTCAGATGAAGCATTCGCTTCATCTACTTCCTGAGATGCTGAATCGTTATACAGCATTTAATTGGTCTCATCTTACCCTCTAAGGGAGCTAGAGTAGAAAATGTTAACAGAGAGATAGTTATTTGAACTCTGAATTTTAGTTTCACAGATCTGTCAGATTAAGGTAGATAGATAGATAAACACTTTATTAAAACACTCACAAAAAATGGAATAAATTACAAAAACACATAAAGTACATAAAAGCTAGTGACTTAACTAAACCTTATCGCTAATAGCGATCTCTTCCAGGCAACCAATTTCAAGAAAGAACATAATGACGAGGTGTAAACATAACTGTAAATGGGAATTCAAATACATAAATAATATATTTGTCACTACTCCCTCTATATGTATATGAAATTAAAAGACTTGTTTAGTAGACTCAACTAATAATATTATATTTTAAATCCAAGATGGCCGACACCAGTTAAAGTTGAGCTTTAATTTTTATTTATATCACTGCTCTATAAACCCTTTGGGTAGAAACTAGCGGAATAATATTTAGTTTAGTTATAAGTTTTTATGACATCCAATATAACACCTATTGTACCTGGTTTCATAGACAATAAATAATTCATTCATTCATTCATAATTCATTCATTCTTTAATTTCGTAAAAACCTCGTTCAGATAGGGCCCACAATATTTGTAATAAATACACAGGTCTCCAAAAAGATTCTTTTTTTTGTTTTTTGTCCTGGTTGTCCCTAATTGTTACGTTTTTAACCCTAGATCACTAACCTTATTTTTCGACGCTTAATACTAACCTTCGTCGTTTCGACTACGCTTGTATAATGGAGGGGTTTTAGGGGTTTAATCAAAAATATTTATTTATATTTATGTTTTTATTTTAAGCATAAAGTATTAACCTATATAATTAAATATAATAATGTTTACTTTTACATATTTTTCAATTCAAAAAGTCAACTTTTTGAGATCATAGTTTACAAGCATAATCAACTTTTCTCAATTTTTTTGACAAACCGTACAACATATATGTAGTATTATTTTATTCGAGTAAAAATAAAAATTACAAAAATAATATCAGAATAATTAATTAAAATTATTTTTGTTGTAATAGCTTACGATCTAATACATTTGTGACACCCATCAAGTTTATGTTCCCCACACAGTGATTTATTGCACTTAGTGCACCTACTTTTAGTCATCCTTTGCTTTGCAGAGGGACATATAGCACATATTTTTATATACATTGTCTTGCTGTATCATTAGTCGTCTCATGATCTTGATCTGGATGTGGCTCTTCATCATAGTAGAAACTTCATCATCACCCTTTATTTCATACGCGTTATCAGCCTCAATGTGGTCTTCAGGCTCAATGTCTGATAAATTTTCCTCCTCGCTATCATCTTTTAATAATAACGTACTAATGGTATCTAAAAAATAAAATAAAAGACACCATTATCAATCAAGAAAGAAAGAAAAGAACGTAATTATAACTAAACTAAATAGTACAAAAAGTTACGTTATTACTAACCTTCGTCGATGCGACGAGCCATGCTTGCTGGTACGGCGCGTACGGGCCCCCCATGCACAAAACACTACCTTCCATCGCAAGTGCAACGGGTCGATAGAGATTAGCTGCAAATTCAAAACCATACGGCCGCGCGCGAAAAAGTTATCACGATTTTTTTGTTGACGCGTCGTCGAATCGACGAAGGTTAGTGATCTAGGGTTAAGTGCCCGGATTACGAATATATTCATATAAGTACTCAATGTGCTCGTATTTTTACGATTTTTGCAAATGGAAATTTAATTGTTAAAATTAAATTTTCTATTAATTTTTTGAAAAAAAACCGAGCAAATCTTACAAAATCTTAAATAATTTCATAAATTGTGTGCATAAATAGACCAAAAATCATTTTCATATCTAGAGCACACACCACCTCAGTGATATATTTAAAAAAATATAATTATGTTCCTCTGTTTTAAAACCCTTCTCTTCCGATATGAAGATATGGCAGTGTCATCATTCTGTAATAAGGAATGATGAATTGATGTTTTTCACGGATGAAGAAAGTTTCTGCCGCGGATATAAAATTATGATTTGTCACTTATTTTTACCTTTCACACTTTAATTACAAGTTAATATAAATCAGTGACCATATAATTATTACGATACAATAGGCACAAGCCGATTCGCTTGTAGGTACCTTTCTTGTGAGGACTGCAAAACTTTGGAAATCTCTTCCTCAGTCTCTGTTTCCTGAGAAGTACCACCTGGGGGTCTTCAAATCTAGAGTTAATATGTATTTTCTAGGTAGGTAAGCGTGTAACATCGTAGGCCATAGTATTGTTTAACACCAGGCATGCTGTGGTCAAACGCAAACCTATAAGTTATAAAAAAAAAAAACAGTCTTACTTATTTGCATATGCAGCCCAGAAAGCCTTCCATCGCTGGGATTCGGATTATATTCCCAATCAAATGAACCCAATAACAAATATTAGGACACATTTCACACACGGCTGGTTAGCGCCCCATACTGAACCATTTCTATTTTGTGTTATGGTAGCTAACACAACTGATATACTACATACATATTTTATATAGATACATATTTAATACACAGATCCACAGCCAAAAAATTTATTTGAGCACAAAGATGTTGGCCGGGAATCGAACCCAAAACCTTCTGATTGGCAGCCCGGCATGGTAACTATTACGCCAACGAGTTCGTAAATTATAATAGTTATGCATAACTATGGTAGGTCGTTGTATAACAAAGGTTGTCAATATGAATAAAGCTATCAAGTCCATACAAAGCTTAATTCCCGGCGACCGACCATCATAATTGGCGGACTGATTGCTCAGCTAGCAGCCGATTTATCCATTGACAGCCGAGATTGATAATAATTACCTTCAGCTGATGAGTCTTTTCTTTTAAAGGTTGCGTGCTATTTATAAAGCTTTTCAGATAGCTAGGTCATGGGGTGATATTTTTCATTCGATAATAATAGTATTATGTAATCAACTTCTTTTATTGTTGATTTATGATAGCATAAGCATTAAGCAGACCACTATACTTTTCCACTGTTAGGAATGAGGACCTTCTCTCATGAGGTGAGAGATTTTGGCCATAATCCACCACACTAGCCAAGTGAGGGTTGGCGGATGACACACGTCTTCGGATATTGTGGTCCTCAAACATATCGGACGATGTTTTCCTTCACCGTAAAGCGAGTGCAAAACCACTTATAACTTAAAAAACAAGCCATTGGTGTAGGGCTGGGATCAAACCAGGGGTCGTTTGAATGAAAAGCAGACGTTTTCCCACCGAGCCACACATATTTTAATTTTAATATAAAACAAGTATTCAAATAAAATTTAAAACCCGCGACACATATTTATTTATAAGAACTTGAGACAAATGTTTACTAGCTGAGTTCATAGCGCCATACAAATAAATTAAAGCGAAGTGCCTGCCGACCCGCAGTAGAATTTTCAAGAAATAAATTTACTTATATAAAATCAACAATTCACAATACTGATACTACAAGCTCTAACGCTTCTAAGTCTCAAGTAAATATCATTACCCTGTAATAAAAGTAAGATTTAGTATAATTATTACTTTATGTAGCAAAACATTTTTAAATATTACGACTATTTAAAAAATAAACTATCGAGAGTTTTACGTAATGGTGTTTTTGAACTCTAACGTTCTTAACGCTAAAATAAAAATAATGAATCTGAAAATACTGTAGCCCTACATTTTGAGGAAACCATAGCATGGTGGTAGAGCATTATTTTATTTTGCTAAAATATTATATGCATTTTATTTATATATATACATATATATATGTCGCGGATTCAATTAGATAATAATCAGCGTGGTCGTCGTCGTCGTCCGCCATTATAATTGAATTGTTTGTCAGTGCGCACAAGTGGCGCAGGCGCTGTATCGTGGCAGACTGAAGCACATTCAAGTCAAACCGCGAGTGAACGCACTACTGACAAATAGGAAACAACTTCATTCGTACATTCACAATCGTTCCTTCAATCAGCACAGATAACAAACTCTTGCGTTCACAGTGCTGCCATTCGATAGGATGGAACTACTAATCGAATAAATTAAAATAAAACATTCCTCTAACACGGCCATTCTGCCACTCAACGCGTTCTCGCGTTGTTTTACAATTATAAGCAACTTAACAGGAAGCAATCAACAACACCGGCAAAGCGTTAACTCCGTCCGAAGCTTTCAGCCGCAACTAATTTCAAAGAGGTTTTGTTATTTAAATGACAAACGCAAAGCGTAGAGCTTTCAACGTAACACACGAGTCTTCCACTCAACTTGGCGCAATGCATCGTGAACTTTCGGCAACAAGAATTCAGTACGAGCAACCGTATAAACTCATAAAGCGTGGTAGTTTTCAACGATACCCTTGGACAACGCGACAAAGCTTTCAATCCATACTTTTTACAGAAAGCGACAAAGCTTTCAATCCGTACTTTTGGACAAAGCAACAAAGCTTTCCATCCGAAACTCCAGCTAAGCGTAACAGCTTACAGCAACCGTTCAAACTCGTAAAGCGTGGTAGCTTTCAACGACACTTGCGGACAAAGCGAACAAAGCTTTCAATCCAAAACTCCAGCTAAGCGTAACAGCTTACAGCAATCGTTCAAACTCGTAAAACGTGGTAGCTTTCAACGACACTTGCGGACAAAGCGACAAAGCTTTCAATCCGAAACTCCAGCTAAGCGTAATAGCTTACAGCAATCGTAAAAACTCGTAAAGCGTGACAGCTTTCAATGACAAATGTACGCGAAGCGCATGGCGTTACGTTAGAAACATAACAATACGAATTATACGAAACACGGAGTTCCAATTTACGGCAACGGAGCCACATGAAGCGCGAAACTTCTAACGTACTACAACTGAAATGTAAGAAGCACTTAGCCTCCAATGCACTATAATAGCGTTACACGAAGCGCATAGATTACAGTCTACTACAACAGTGGTATACGAAGCGTGTAGCTTCTGGTGTACTACAATAGTGTTACACGAAGCGCGTTAATTAAAGACGCTAATTACAATTCAAGGCAAGGTCTGATGGCTTCAGTTCCGTCACCAGGACTTTTGTCTAATTCAGAAGATAAATCTAGTAAACCTGAAAGATATCTACGTAATTTTTCGTGACGAACATACTGAACACGTCCTCCGGATATAGACCCCACATTATACCTTTCATTGTCACAAACCTCGACAATCTTACACGGATTCGAGAACTTTTCGCCTGATTTAGTGTTTACTCTCGGGTTCTTTTCAACCAATACAATATCACCGACAACGAACGGACGCATTTTTGCCTTGCCTAGTCATATCGAATTTTGTCATGTCGAGCTCGCTCGTCCATCCTGACCTTAGCCTGCGCTCTAACATCAAGGAGATCAAGTTTCTCGTACTCGTGAAAACATACGGGGTGGGCTTTTATTACAACCCATTAACTGCTATGACGGACACTTTCCAGTTCTTTGCGATACTGTACAATTAACAGCCAATTAGTTCCCACCCAGGACAGACTTACACGATTTACGCTCGTGGTTTTCTGCGAACGTTAAACAATTCGTGAGAACTGATATAAACCTTTCAACCTGCTTATTGGCCCTTAGATAAACCGCTGCAGCCTCATCACAAAGCCCAAATGGCATTTTTACGAACCATATGCACCATCCGGTGTAGAAAATGCAGTTTCTTTTTATCGATTCTGATTTCTCAGATATAAGGAATAAATAAAACCCGGACGCCATATCTAGTGTAGTAAAAACAGTTGGCTGTCCTAGCGTATCTAACTGTTCTGATATCAACCGCAAAGGATAATTGTCACTAACCGTATTATACGGTTAAAACCGTATTAGATTTTGTTAGAACTTTTAAGTTTTATTTCCACTTCGTCAGTCTTGAACACCGATTAAGAATTTCCTTTAGCAAATTTCAATATTCAGCTTTCAATAATGGACCGCAATCGAGTAACGTCATTACGGCCTGTCAGCTCAGTATAGAGTTTTGCTACGATATACTCGTAGCAAAACTTACGGTACTTAATAAAGCATAAACTTTTAAACGTCACGTTCTATGAGGGCGTCATAAAGCAAAACGTGAGAATCTACTATAACTAAGGTGGTTTTTATGTGCAAGTCTTTGACTCGTATTGGCCGCGAAAAAATAAGCGGGGGCCGAGCCGATACCCACAAGACGCGTAAACTCAGAGTGCTGCGCTATTAATCTCATCAGCAACATGCTTGAAAATTAAAGAACAATCAGTGCCGCTGGCAACAAGAGCTTGTAACTTAAACTCGTCAAAGTTTATTTAAATAAGCGGGGCTTCGCATTGTGAGCACACATTGGTGGTGGCTCGGCGACACACATTTTAGTTTAGTTTTCACTAAAATAAGTTTAGTCCTGTCAAACTAGGCTTTGGTATTCGGGTGGATACACGATAAAACTAATTTTTAAGTCGAGTCAACTAAATCGATTTTATTTATTCAATCCGGTTAAAGCGCATTCAGCGGCCTACATTTTAGAGTGTTTTCTGTCCAAAATCCAACTGTCAAATTAGTCGTCACCAAAACATCGCGATTAAAATTAGTTCAAGAAGTTTACATGATTTTGTAATGGATCATCGATTTTCGTAAATAATCAAGAAATATGAAATAATTTGTTGTAGCAGCCGTCGATTCATTGGAAGGGTATGTGAAGAATCAAAATTCCGTTTCTTCTCCACAAAACAAGTTTGGGCCTGCATGCGTGGTTCAGCCCCCAATGCAGCGGTAAAATCCGAATCCTTTTTTTTTTAATTTTAGACATCATCAAAGTGACTCCGTTTAAGAAACACCAGGAACGCACCAGATCCATTTCAGATAAAAGAGCAAAAGTTCAAAAAGCTGTTTCAAGTTCCAAAGTCAGGAGCTCAACAGTTAACGGAAGTTCCCAATGTAGGAAGCACATCTCAAGAAGGTATCCCAAAACATGTAAAGCTCGCTTTTTATAATTTCTCCGCTTTTTTTTTCATTTTTCAAACAAAAGTTTTATCAAAGCAAAATAAAACCATTGAATTTTGATGGATTGTTCGAAATAATTAGTGTTGCTAAAATATTTCACCCAAAGTTACAATAATAGCCCTATTTTGCATTATACTACGCATAAATTGCGCATTCTGTGTACACACATAAAACACACATAGACGCCATCTCACACACAAGTGAGTTCAAGCCAAGTCTGAAACCTAAATATTCGTTTCGCTCGTTTGTTTCTCTTCGGGGGATAACGACACTATTTCAAATGCACGTCATAAAACCAAACATCGAAAAATAAAAACACAACTGTTACCCCTTTATCAACACGGCAATTAGTTAGGAGAGGTCATAGATAAAATAAGACAAAAAGAATAATATTTTGCGCCATCTATTGGCGACACCTTGATCTAACATTGCTACTCAGCACTAGACGGCGTAGGCTCCACTTAATTTGGCTCAATATATCTCACGACCAAAATCAATTCAAATTTAGTTCGAAGAAAACACCGAATAAATAGCCTTTGACTAGTTTTGCACCAAACCACAAAATTAAGTGCGAGCAATTTTAGTTTAGTGCGAATTGTAACCATTAACAGACTTTGTCGCTTGTTTGTTTTAAGCGTCTCATGGTTTGGTGAAACAGACTTGCTGTGTATGGCCTATTTTATAATAATAGCTACATTGAACATTTTTCTCTATAGTCACTGACCAGGAAGCATCTTCGCTAGTAGAGGTATGCGCCTGGGCCTTAGATTTACAATTACGCATGTAATGTCAGACTTTACCACAATTATGACACAAAATGTTACTACGATCGGTAGAATCTACTCTACGCCTTTTCTGTTCACTTAATGCAAAGTGCTTGCACAGTTTAAGATTTTTACGTTATATAAAGTAACAAGGTGTCTGTCCAAAGCCATAAAATCCGTAGGCGTATCTTTTCTTATAACAAATCGAAACGTACCTGGTCATCGACGATACCTGAGATGACAACCTCTATCTTATTCGCCACACTCTAGCCCGATTCCAGCCGGTCGATCATCACCAGTTTGTTCGTGGAATACTCCACGTAAGTCACCGCCTTGTCACTCGTGTACTGCACCGTATCCCGGAACAGATTGTAGAATCTCTTCCTAGCAGCAAACTAACGCGAGAGTCTTTCCTTAGCTTCGTACACACAGAGTTACACACATAGTTCCCACACACAGAGGATAAGACTTCGATGTCCATTTGCGAGCACGCCTGTGTAGATGCGTAAGCGCGGCGTTCCGCGTTTCATAGTCGGTCCACTCGTTTTGCGTTTTATCCTGATCAATTTCTTCACACAACTGAGATACCGTGAATTCATAATTATCAGGATCAAAAGGTTTCATTTTCTTCATAACCGCCTTCGGTGTCGTACTTCTGGTTTCATTAACACGAAAACTTTCCAACATGCCACGAAAAAACGATGCCCCCACAGCCGTAGGAAGATTGGGTAAATTGCTATCCATAGGAGGCATGTTATTTTCGTTACCGTGGTGCGTGGTTTGTTCTTCGCGATTGATTTCGAATCAATCAGATTCTCGATTAGATCGAAAATTTTCTTGTGCCGGATCAGACGTTGGATCGTTGAAATATGCCTCGCAGGTGGTAGCCGTAGGTCGGTAGAGTACGCTGGAGACGCGTTGTATCGATCCCACCGCTGCTGTCGCGGATTCAATTAGATAATAATCAGCGTGGTCGTCGTCGTCGTCCGCCATTATAATTGAATTGTTTGTCAGTGCGCACAAGTGGCGCAGGCGCTGTATCGTGGCAGACTGAAGCACATTCAAGTCAAACCGCGAGTGAACGCACTACTGACAAATAGGAAACAACTTCATTCGTACATTCACAATCGTTCCTTCAATCAGCACAGATAACAAACTCTTGCGTTCACAGTGCTGCCATTCGATAGGATGGAACTACTAATCGAATAAATTAAAATAAAACATTCCTCTAACATATATATATATATATATTATATATATATTTTTTTTCTTTCCCATTCATATATTTCGTTACATTGTAACACCTCGTCTCTCTTTCTATGTGTAGGTTCTAGGAATTGGTTGCCTGGAAGAGATCGCTTTTAGCGATAAGGTCGCCAATTAAGGCACTAGTTTTTAAATACCTTTTTTTTCTGTAATTATTTTTAGTATGTGTTTTAATAAAGTGTTAATCGATCTATCTATCTATCTATCTATCATTTTCTAGTTCGATTCCCGGCACGGCCAACATCTTTGTTAGTTGTTAACTAAATTTGTTAGCTGTCGATCTGGGTGTTAATTACTTATGTATCAATATAGGTAATTAGGTATGTATGTATAAATTTCGTATATCAGTTGTATTAGCAACCATAATACAAACTAGAAATGTTTTAGTATGGGGCCAACCAGATGTGTGTATGTGTGTGAGATTTACTTAATCAATAAAATATGAAAACCATCAGTATTTTTTTATTTATTTCACTTGATGATGAAAAAAATAAGATAATGATATAAATACACATTTTAATAATGACTTGTGAATTAGTATACTTCAGTAACATAGAATTGTATATTTTTCTATGTAAATTTAATAGCTTTATAATAATTAATGCAATATCCATTAATAGCTATTGCAATTTGTGTTGTGTTACAAGATCTCTTTATGTTAGTAAAAGTAAAATAATAATAACTATTATTGTTGCCAAGCCAATGGTAGCCAAAGTACAACAGGTAAGCATAAAAACAGCTACATGTAAACAATGTTATCAAAAAACAGTAAGGCAAACAGTGATTGGCTTTTTACTTTTTTTTGGTGATGATATGGAATCTTAAATTTGCAGTTTTTTGTCGTAAGGGGTAAAAAATATTGATAAAATAGCTTAAAGATTATATAATATAAGAAGATACTTATTTTGGTACCAATCAAAATCATCCATATGAAGAAAACACTTAGTTCAAAAAAATATATTTTAGATTTTTGAACCAATTTTATTTCTAACTCATAAGTCTAATAGGTACCAAAATAAGCATATAGGGTGGTTTTTTCGACTGTCTTTTAGCTATATTTACAATATTTTTCACTATTTATGATTTACAATAAAAAAAACACTAAGTTCAAGATTTTGCCTTTGTAGCCGTTACAGAGGTATTATTCACTAAGAACTGCCATTGCCATCTCTGTGGATATATTCTCTGACATACTATTCCTCTTTTCCACTTCTTGTTCATCACTCGACCACCAACTTTCATCATCATCGTGGATAAAACATAGGAACAGATCATCCTCATAAGTTGGAAAGTAATATTCAGGCTGATCCCAACTTTCTTTGCTAATGATCCAGTGCTTTGTCTCATCTAGATGTTTTTCCAAACTCTTAGCATCATCAAACTTCAGTTCACACGATAAACACTGTTTTAGATGCACTTGTCTACGCACATAGTTGACAAATTTAACCTTATGATAGAAGTTTAGACCAGTTGTTGCTTTAGTGAATGAAAATTGGTGCTTTTTTTCCATGTGGTCTAGAAGATTTTCATAGTCTGTGTCCGTATGTTCACAGAGAAGGCAAGTTATTTGAGGACCGTTTTCTTCTGTCCACTCGGACCAATCTGGATCACTATCTGCGTTTGAATCATGATCATAATCCTGATTTTGGCTCCTATTTTTATTTGTATAAGGTTTAGTGTGCTTCGGCTTACTCTGTTTGTCTCCAATATAGTTGACTAAAAAGTACTTGTCATATTCTTTATTGTCCGGGTTAATTCGTTTATGTCCTTTTTTGCGCATGTGTTCTTTTAGAATGGTCCGGTCCTTGAACAGTCCTTCGCAGTAGATGCATTGTAGTTTATCTAATTTTTGAGAGACCAAATTGACTAGTTCATCAATAAAGATTAGGTTATCAGGTTTGGCAATGTGGAAGTTGTGTTTTTCATACAAGTGGTTGAGATAACTAGCTCGAGTTGTTGTTGAGATGTAACGGCAAAATAGACATTCCCGTACATAAGTTTTATCCTCTCGCTCAAACTGATGTCTTTCTAGGAGGTTTTCAAGTTTAGTTTGCTGTAGATTGGTTCGCAGCTCCTTGTCTTCAGGCAAAACATCACTCAGCAGGTAATATTCTTCATCTTTAGACTTGGTGCCATCTGGTTTGCTATCCAGCAGCATTGTAGAGCAGAAGAATGGAAGATTTTGGTCTGAAATTGAAGCAAATAACAAACTTTGGTATGCAGTGGCATGACTATTTGTTTCAATAATATATTATAATGATGTATAATAAATAGGTTTATTGAGAAAAATTATAATTATATGTACAGTGAAAAAACACTTGTTTGATTTTTATATGAGGTGAATAAATATTACAAATATTGACTTTAAGAATACATGTACCTAACAGACAATGTATATACATATTTTGGGTCAACTGATACCTGAACTAGTATCTCAGGCACCATTTCAGTGGAATGTTTAGCCAAATATAGTGCTAAATGTTTCGCCAACTGTTTGTCTTAAGGGTAGTTCAGGTAATGCAAAGTAGGACACTCCCACAAGACCCTGGCTCACCAAAGAGAAAACTCCCCAACAAGGTTAAGCCGTCTGTCAAAACTAGTTTTGCGCAGCGCCTCCCAGCCTTTAACTTCCCTTATATTTATAATATTATCAGCAAATATTGCGATATCCAAAACAAGAAAGCTAGGGAACATAAAGCCTTGATAACTAATTTCTTACTAACACTCTCCTATATACCGAGAAGCTTCTGAATATAGTCTCCTAAGCTCAACCACTGCACCAAACACTCCAGTCTCACGCTTGTATACAAGCTATACCCACATTGTATCCATACTGGCTAGCATCTACTCACTTGGGGTCACCAGACCTCACTGTTTTGCTGGTACTCAGTCCCACAGCTACATAGCTCACACAACTACTTTTACGCATTCATACATACAAACACTAACACAAACACACATTCAACATTCACCTGCTGTTGCTACTCTATATTTTTACTATTTTTTTTATGCTTATTATAATAATATGCCCACCGAGAATTTTGCTAGGTTTGAAAGTAGTTGTTACTAGGTTTATTTAGCTACTAGAAACTCAAGAATTTCTGCAAAAGCATTAAATTAGATTTATACGGGATGAAAGCAAATATTTTATTACATTATTACTTGAAAAATAACGCACAAACACGTAAACTAACCTTTAAATCTCAAACGCCAATATCTCAAATAAGCGACTATATCAGCAATTTGGTTCACATCAGCAATAACTAGACGATGTTTCATGAATAAATGAGTGAGGAACGGCTGCTCTGACTCTGGCAAAATGAACTTTTCATCACACAAAACACATAAACATTCCTGGGATTCGTCACTCTTGAATATGGTGGGTTTTTCAACTTTCTGGTGAAGTGTTAATGGACCAAAAAACTCTTTTTCATTGGAACCCATGGTTTCATTGGATGCCATTTCAAATTACAGAATTATAAAGCTGTGAATGAATAAATTGTAATTAACCAGCTGAGAAACTGTAGAACGAGAGGACCGGACTATGTGATAAGTGTGACCGTTTCAAAACTAATAAATTATTGTTAAGGAACATAATAAAATTTGCCAAAGTCTACCACGCCAGCATGTCTAAAATTAACCTACATGTATTAAATATTAGTTAGAGTATCGTCAATTTTATTTATTATATATTTTGGCTAGTTGATAAAAAGTCATAAGTAATAAAGTCCTAGAATCATTGCTCAAATAAATCTGCCACAGACACCATTTAATCTTAAAATTTGCTAATAAGGCACTAAACTTAACTCAAACGGTCACACTGCAGCTGAAAAGCTGGTTAGCTGTAGCTTGACATTGACACTATCAAACAATAACAATTTTGGACGCTTATATTTTTTAATCTAACAACTGTTGTAGTATTTTAACTAAAATTTTATTTTAATTAGCTGTCAGTTCACTCTAATTAATAATTATTATAATAGCCAAAACATACCAAGCAAATATATTATGGTATACAGAAAAGGTTAACCTCCTCAAAACCATAAACATTTACATAATTCATACGACGATTTTGAGTAAGAAAATAGGGACCAATAAAAAATAAAATGTTAAATCATATTTTTATTGTTGTAACATACATATCCTTGGATACAAAAATAAAAAAGCTACCTTATTTAATTATATACAATGTAGGAACTATTTTATGTAATTGTCACAATAATAATATAATGTATGAATAAATATGTTAATATCTACCTAGGTATCGAAACCAAAAATGTAGAAGGGTTTTATAGCTTACAATTAGTAATCTTATAGTTTCAACAGGTGAATAATAAAAAAATAACTACTACTGAACCAATTACAATCATTATCTATAATAAGTATAATATGCAAAAATAAAAACTGATCATTATGAGGTAATAAACAAAAAGAACAAGGTTTTATTTTTACTCTGCCCTTTATAAAGTCGGTTTCAAAAATATGATACCATACATAAAAACAACTCGATGATTGAAGATTGCGCAGCAAATTTGTATGAAACACGGTTAAAAATACATAGTTTTTTTTTATAATAATTATGCCAAGGTATCGCATAACTAAATAAAAAAAACAACCTTAACACTGTCTTTCAACAATTTCAATTTATAGATCTTAATAATATCGGTCTATCAGTACGCTTGTCTAACATGACATTAGAAATAGCTCATCTTATAAATGAATGATAGGTGAATTTTAAATAGTATTGCGTAAGTTTCTTAACTTTCAGGATACAGACATAGATTGTAGCATTGACGTACGACTGACAACACCGGTACTGGTTAAAACAGATAAGGTTAAGAAACACATGAGCAGGTACTTATATTTTATTCTATAAATGCCACAAGTTCTGGTTAAGGATTATAATATTACTTATATCAGCGAAGGATTATAATATTACTTATATCCCTGGATATAAATTGGCTAGATAAACTTACTCGTACTTTCGATTCAATGAAATATTGTATCGAATATTTACAAACAAATTAACTAAATTTCAAAGTAAATACTAAGGTACAATAATTATGCCATTTCTGTACAGTACTTTGAAAAATATTAATCTACAAACTCTATTTGCATTAAAGAACCAAATATAAAAACTGACAACATTCTTCTAAACTTGAAAAATACTTTTATTATCAAAAAATTCAAGCATGAACTCCCACACAATAAAAATGCCACTATCTTATAATAATACTGTAGGTGTATTTACTACGAATACAAATAAGTTTAATAGGCACTTTGTTCAGAGGCGTAATAATTACTATTTTAATTTAATTCAATATGTCACTCTGAAGATGAAACTAGGCAATGTTGTACTCATTACCAGCGTTGATGATATCAAAAAATTTAAAAATAAAAATAAAGTTTTTAATCGTTTAAAAATTAAGTCGTTAAAATGTAACAAAAATATGGCCTCGTTTTGCTAATAACATAAAATGTGCCCAGTTTTCGTTTGCAAAATACTCGTAGTTCCTAGTTTAGTCTTTGCATGACACGTTGGTGTCAACGTACAAGGTATTGTACGGAACGCTGCTGCCTTTATTTGACGCCATTACTTGAATCGCATATTTCCTTCCAGATTTCAGTCCAAATATTTTTTGAACAATCACTTTTGTCCTGAAACAAAAAAAATACACATTCAAATCTTTTGTACGTGTCTCGACACGTAGTGCCATCTATTCATATTTTTATGAAACGACTTCAAACGGGTCACGCAATCTACTATCGTTATATCACTATGCAACTGCAGCGCGATGCGGAATTTGGTGGCAGCTAGCTTGCACGCTCGATTTGCAGCGCCATCTAGGTTTCATCGGTATTTATTGCAAACTTTCTCGACACGCTTTATTGTATGAGAATAAGCCATCCTCTCTAGTATTCTGATCTCTGCTTTCAAGTAGAACCTTCAGACTGAACAGGACAGGGAACAGGCGTATCGGGGTGCAGAACTAAGAACCTATTATGTATAAACAAAATGTTCGCAGATAAGAAACTCACGGGTCTAGCGCCTGCGCATGGTTGACACACTGTGTCTTAGCTACTGGCTTCTTAGACGCACACGCATACTGATGATCAGAAGTAGTTTCCCGAGCTATCACGCAATATCTGTAACAAAAAGGATCTAGTTAATTATTTATTTAAAAAATGTATTCATTGTATTAAAACTTTCGTAAGGCATATTGTTATTTGTTGCGGGCGCAGCCGTCATCGTGAGCGTACGTTGGCTGTGTTCCTGCCCTTGAGAATGGCACACTGATTGTGCTGAAACATGTCCCGCTAATACCGACAAAATAAACGTAGGTATGTGATAGTCAATATACAAACATTATTTAATTTATATATCGTTCCACAATATGTATAACTTGGGTCAATTAACAAAACACAGACGTATGAGAGTGAGAATGAGGAAGCGAATTTTTAATTGATTTCTATATTTAATAGAGTAATATTTTCATTAACCATAAAGACGTATGAATGTTTCTCTTGTGACTGGTTAAATAAATATGCTCAAAGTTTCTTTTTTATTAGAAAGTGTCCAATATAGTATAAGAAAGAAAACAAATAACTTTGTAAGTAAGCATAATGTGAATAAAGTAAATAGTAAGATAAAGTAGACTAAGATCCCCAAAAAATAATTTGGCGAGTAGGACGATTAAATAATAATAAAAGAGGACTCACCTAATGACGTCAGTAGCGTTATGCGCGGCCGGTAAGAAGGCGACTTGCGTAGATCTGCAGGAACGGCGCTGGCGCAACTCTCGTACAGTGGCGCCATCTCCCATCAACTCCGGTGTGTTACTGCCCCAACGAGTAGTTGATGCGGTGAGCTAAAATCAACAAATACAATGTCGTACCCTTTACTGGTTATTTTTTTATTGTTCATCCTTTATACATGAGAGTGAAAAGAGTGAGTGTAGAGACGACCGCTGGTGCTAACGTGGAAGAGAAAAATTTGCTGACCCTAGTGGGATAAGGCAATGAAGAAGAAGAAGTTCCTTTATACGAGTACTAACAACCTATAAAGGCAATGACAATGGTTGAACTATTATATACCCCTACTACTAATTATACTATTATAGACCTTTATATTATTTTACTACAACAAGCGAAGTGTCAGTGCCGTTTTCGAACGAACTCACGTTTGAGATAACGCCTGTAGCACGGCTAAAGAAAGTGATCTAAAACTATAGCCAGAGTCAAGCAACGGACATGAACAGCGTTTGGATTGGTGACTATAAAATAGATTATTTTATATAAAATGCACTATTCATATCCATGGGTCAAATTCAAATAAAGGTTCAAGATATGTATGTCTTTGTAGTACAAGCAGTTGTAGTAGAGTAAGTGAGTCAGTGGTTTAAAAACTTTCATAGCTACTTAGATCGTGCCACAGAAAATTGTGTTCTGAGGTTCATATAAAGAATGAGAATAGATTTTCAAAGAATAGATTGCCGGATAAGTACCACTAAAACATAATCATACCTCAACACTGACAGCGCCACTCCTATCCCACCCGCTAGGAGTGACCTTGATGACGAACCTCACTCTAGATTCTTCAGAGCTTGAGTCAAATTGTACTGAACCCTCATCGCTAGTCTCTTGAATCGATGATGTCGGTCTCGGAGCTGGTACGTAAAACTTGGAATGAGGGTCTGAAAATGAATCCACAACTGAATTAAATACCTATTTTACTCAGTACAGCTAGTCCTTTGACTAGCAGGGCGCGTAATCACTGGAAACAGCGACACTCTGGCAAGGTGGAGCATGCCTAGTCTGGAATAACTGGCTCACAAGTAGGCTACTGGAACACACTGTTGCTTGTTGTTACTTCAACGAAAGCTTGAGCCCATTGGTGGGGATCGAACCCACTATCTACGGGACGTAAGGCAATTCAACTCGGCTCTCATCGCATCAACAACATATTATTTAAATTTTTCATGTAGGTAGGTATATTCTTTTATAATATTATTATATCCTTTGCAAAAATTGTATCAAAGGTAATAAATAAAATGGAATACATAAAGGCAGGTAAATAATATTATTCATACTAACTATTTTATTGACAAAGTATTGTATAAGTATTTGTAATTTGCCAATGTACTCACCAATATTTTTAGTAAAGTACAGCCGTTTCCCTCGTACCAAGACTTCTACGTCGACAGCGCCGCCACACGTTGTTAATGTGAACCAGGCGCCGTCGGCTGTGCCACTTGGCGCCTGGAGGGAAGAAATAGCTATTTATTGCCAGACAAGACTGGTCAAACAGACTCGTAAGATCGCCAGAAAAATGAAAAAAAAAATACTCTCTGGACCGAGACAACTCTACAAACATTGAGTAAAGCTATCAAGTACTTAGTACTTGGTGGTGCTTTCTAGATGGCAGCACTTTCGCCAAACTACAAATTGCCGCTAAGAAGAGCTTTTATAGGAAAAAGTATCATAAAGTTTGTGTCGTTCTTTTATGATATTTCTTAGTTTAATTGATAAAAAAGAAGTTTTCAATTCATTATTTCTCATATTGAATTCATTGCATATTTTTTTAAAGGCGTTGTTACTCATGTTATTTTAAGTCTTTTGTTTAGTTTTCACATAAAGTGAATTAGTACAGGTTTTCAGAATTATAATAATAAAATAAGAAGCTAAGATTGCCGTTGCCTATAGGCCAGGCAATGGCATTTTTGCCAGTAAAAAAGGCAAGTTGCAGAGCCTGGTGCACCGACCACTGTTTGCCAATTTGTCGATATTCTATCGATTGCATTTTTTGTTATTAATCACAAACAGAATACATATAATTAAAAAAGGTTACCTGAAAAACCTGGTTCAATTTCGGCGAGATTGCGACTGAATTACATGATGTGAGTCCCCCCGCATCCTTTGACTATCGCGACACGACAACGCGCTCCCTTGTAGACCTCAATATCTATCCATACCTCACCATTGTGGTCAAGCGCTGTCTATAGACTATAGTAAAAATATGGTGTATATTAATAACCAGCTGATTCCAGCTCTAACCTTGAAATAGTATACAGCCCGTCCTCTGATATCAGCTCTGTTGGGTGAATTTTCCCGCAGGCGCTTGGCAGTGGAGGTTTTTGCGCGAACGCTGCCAGTAGCTAGTAGCGAGCCTAATCTACGGTCCTTGGCTACAGCAAACACGCTCACGAAGTACGTCTGGAACGAATAGGAATTTTCTTTGAATCCTGTAGAATCTTACCTTCATATATAGTCTATGAGCGAAGACCATAGAGTAGATTTTTTTATTAATAGCTTCGGGATGACCATGACCTACACAAATTATAAAATATGAGAGTAAGTAGTATTTAATACTTAGTATTTAGAAGTAAGTAGATTCGCGAGTAGGATTAGAATTAAACCGCCATGCTAAAGTGGTTGGATTGATTATACTCGTAGTTATGCGGGTTGTTGAGTTTAAATTTAAAATATTTAGTAGAATTGTAAAGACAAAATGTGAGTAAATGATTCAAATACAAATTGGTTTATTTACAATTATTATAACCGTCTTACATGAAATTTATAATTAATGAAATAAACTAATTATGATAATGTAGGACAGAGTTCCAGCGAGCTATTAATACTGGATATTATTTTTCAATCTTACATAGGAAGTCTACTTTTTTGTTCTGATTTAAAACGGGTAGGACAAAAATACTTCAATGATTTTAAAGGAATACGATGGTCGTGATTCCGTGCATTGCTTATTCTAGGAAAACTTTGATGTAGATATGAATGCTTTTAAATAAATAATAAATAATTAGTGTAATACACCACTTACCCTACTTGGATCCAAGTTTTCAATGAGGTGATGCGTTCTGGTACCAACACATGCCACGACAGGGTCTTCGTCTGACACTTTTGTGCTGCGACCTGAAGCACCAAAGAAGTCAGCAATTCATTCAGATTGCTTAGTTTCCCATTCTCATTGTTGGGTTCCGTTGTTAACAACCCGGTCTACGGGTTCGATGGCCCAGTTTATCTCATGCTTGTAGAGATCCTGACGCCACCTTTATCTGGGACAACCGCCGAGGTATCTTATTTACGAGTAAGAAGACCTTTTCTCAGCAGTTATCTACCCCCTTGTCTTGTATTTAAGACACTTACAACTGTGCCACCACTGTAACTGTTAGTGAGCTATATCCACTGTAATCAGTTGCAATGGATTTACTTTTTATTATTATTAATTCTGCCAGACAGACTGTCTTTCATAAGTGCCAATATTTCTCACGATTACATAATGATTGGTGTATCTTACGACATAGACTTTGATACAAAGATAATCCTTAATGCAACTTTAAAGCGTTTAACCAATGTATTTAGTTACTACCATGTACATAAGTATCATCTTTTATTTTTAATCTTATAATAGATATGTCACTAAATAAATAGATATTAGTAGTTTTACTATGATTTATAATGTACGGTGGATTTTTTTGCACATACTTTTAATCTTATATGTGTTCGGCAAGGAAAAGTATTTTTTACTACCCGACTGGTTAGAAAAATGCTAAATATTCATCACTCTATATTGGTGACGGATATGTTTAAAAGAAGACCGGATTGAGCGTTGCAAAAAAGTTGAAACGCAGATTCAGATTCAGATTCAGATGTTTTATTGACCATAATAACATTCATTATTTTTGGTACGTCATTTACAGTGGATATGTCTTAATGCTAATATATAATATAATTTAAATGTCCGCGAAAGTGTGATAAACGTCAAATTTAGAATGAATTTTTTTATTATAACTTAAACTGAAAATATCCCTCTGTGAGCTTCATGTCCAGATATTCGTCTAATATATAAAACGCATTACATGTCAAAAATGATTTAATTTTACATTTGAATTCATTATATTTTAATTTAGTTATAGGCTGTGGCAACTTATTATAAATCTGAATTTTTGTATAAACACCATGTCTTTGGGTCTTTACGAGCCGCGTCTTAGGAATACACAACCTGTCTTCATGTCTCAACGTCTTAGTCGCGATATATCCGGTATGTTTGTCTTTTCGTGTTGTGTATTTGTCAATATTTTTATATACGTCCAGTAGGCATTTATATATATACAATGCTATTA
Source organism: Mellilla xanthometata (assembly GCA_035578125.1). NCBI lineage: Eukaryota > Metazoa > Arthropoda > Insecta > Lepidoptera > Geometridae > Mellilla > Mellilla xanthometata. The sequence continues at coordinate 10,822,572 of JAPUBQ010000014.1, read as the reverse complement.
CTGTCATGATTTTATGTTTAATAAAGTACTTGCGGGCTGATGTTCGTCGCGTAATACCGCTTATTATCCTGATTGCACGTTTTTGGCAAACCAGAAGCCTTTTAATATTTGCACCATTTCCCCAAGTTACAATAGCATAGCTCAATATTGAGTGTATGTAAGCATAGTAGACTGATATGAGAGTTTTCTTGTCTAATACAGGCTTAAGCTTAAAGAGGGCATAGTTTGCGCTTCCTAATTTTCTACACATTTTATCTATGTGTGAACTATGCGTTATTGTGTAGTCCACTGTGTAACCTAGAAAAACATTTTCAGTTGTGGTTATAGCGTCTTTATTATTTTTCCTTGCATGATATTTCATTATAATGCTTTTATCTGCATTTAAAATAATGCCGTTAGTTTCAAACCATTCCTGGAGAATTATCATGGCCTCAGCTAATTTGCTATCTAATTGATCATTATTTTTATCTTTGATACCAATGTGCGTATCGTCTGCGAATAGATTTGCTGACGCCCATTTAGGTAAGCAATACGCAAGATCGTTCACATATACCAGAAACAGGAGGGGGCCAAGTACTGAGCCTTGAGGTACCCCGATATTATTTATACCTACAGTGGAATGGCTTTCATTCACCTGAACGATCTGTGTTCTATTTGATAAATAAGACTTTATCATGTTTAATTCTTTACCCTGAAATCCATAAAATTCGAGTTTAGGTAAGAGTATTTCGTGCCGCAAGCAGTCGAATGCCTTTGAAAGGTCGCAATAAATACTAGCGCATTTTTTGGACTCATCCATTCCTTGCAATATGTAATAAACAACTTCCTGTATTGCCATTTCAGTTGATCTATTTCTACGAAATCCAAATTGAGCTGGTGTTAATAGATGATTGTCTTCGAGGTAATTAATAATTTTCTTTTTCAAGATAGTCTCTAATACTTTAGATAATATTGGGAGTATACATATTGGTCTATAGTTATTAAGGTCACTGTGCTCTCCTTTTTTATATAAAGGGATTACTCGTCCACGTTTTAAAGAATCAGGAAAGGTTCCTTCTTCTATGCATTTATTAATGACCTCATAGAGAAGTTCTAATATGAGTTCGTTTCTTATAAATAGCTTTTTAATAGTTTTAGCACTCATGTGATCTATATCTGTAGCTTTTTTATCTTTCATTCCTTGAATAATTCTTCTTATTTCATCTTTAGTTACAGGTTCAAAATTTATACAGTTCTGGGGCTTGTCTACATTACTCAAGTACCTTAGACTTTTCTCCCTATCTACATTTGTATGTTTTGTCAAGTTGTGAGCTATATTTAGGAAAAAGTTATTGAAAAGATTTGCTATAGACATTTCATCTTTAGTCACATGGCCGTTAATTTTGATACTATGTATACTACTTTTTTTCTTTACTTTATTTTTTGTCTGTTCACTAATTATCTTCCACGTTTCTTTAATTTTATTTTTAGATCTTTTTATTCGGTCACAGTATTGTAGTCTTTTTGCTGATCTTAAAACTTTTCTAAATATTTTTCTATATTTCCGTATTATTAACTTTCTATCGTTACTGGGATCAACAGATTGTATTACTTCTAATTTTACTAAGTTACTTCTTGACACTTCTATTCCTTTAGTTGTTAATTTTGGTGCATGGGTTCTTTGTATAGAACTTTTCCTCAGTGGAAAAGCTGTTTTATAATAATGTGTTATTGCTTGCATTAGAATATTCATTTTATCATTAGCTGTGTCGGCTTCTTTAATTTCGTCAAATAATTTATCGTAGTCACTGAATAGTAAATAATTGAAATAGTTAAAGTTACTTTCAGAGAAGTTTCTAGTTAATACATAAGGACTACTATGTTTAGTGCCTGATACTTCAGCTTGAAATTCTAACATAATTGCATTATGATCCGCTATTTTAACGTCCATCACACTTCCTGTACAATAATTAAAATTTACGATGAAATTGTCAATACATGTCGAACTAGTGCCTTCCGTCCTGGTTGGCTTGTCAATAACAAATCTAAAATTATAGTTGTCCAAAATTTTTTGAAATTTACGTAATCTAGGACTAGGCTTTAAAATATTTACATTGAAATCGCCAACAATAACTACTTTCTTGTTTTCTCTTGCTAGTTTACTTAACATTTTTTTCAATATATCAAAGAATAAGTTTATGTCGTAGTCAGGCCTATAAACACTTACTACCACCTCTTTAGATCTACGTAATTCAATAGCCGCAATTTCACAGTTCATTTCATATGACAAAGAATTTATATCATTTCTTATTTTGTAATCTATACCATTTTTTACAAATATCGCCGTGCCTCCATGTTCAAATATTTGTCTGTTAAAATATGTAGCAAGTTCATAGTTTTCCAAATTCATGCCTATAATCATCCATTCACGCCATCACGCCATTTTGCTATGACGGGTAGCATCTTCTATTGCAGATATGGTTGGCAAGGCGGTTGCCGACTTATAGATAATTGACTGTTGGAATAACTTCCTACCATACAGGGTTATAGGTAACTAGAGAATCTTCTGTTGGTAGCTTTTTTGTGAGCAGTTTTTTTTTTCGATTTTCCTAAAGAAGTTGTCTCTTTAGTCGTCTGTATCGAGGAATTAAAGTTGATTTTCTATAGAGTATTATTATTATTATTATATCTGTGGTAGTAAGTAGATAAGAAATATGTGGTGAGCATTTTTTTGTGTATTTTTTTGTCATGAAATTGTAAGACTCATTCCAACTTTTAATAATAAGTAAGTGTGACCGTTTTCTACGCAAAAATATTAAGATGCTTTACAATGAACAGTTTACAATGTTTTTATGTTTTGCTCACAAACGGTACCAACGGGAATGCTAAGTCTTCGTTGTCCGTCTGTCCGTCCGTACGTCCGTCTGTCACCAGGCTGTATCTCATGGACCGTGATAGCTATAGAGAATGAAATTTTGAAAGATGAAGTTTTTTATTGCAGCTACAACCAATTTAAAAATATTTAAAAATTAGAGGAGGGTTCGTATACAGAATGTTTTTTTCGTGTTTTTAATACATGCTTGTAATGGTACAATACCCCTCGTGCAGGAGTCAAACTCGCACAAGGCAAATGATTACTTACCAATTTTCTTCCTTCGAAACACGTTTCTGAAACTTCCATCGAAAAGACTAAAGTCCGATTCCAACTCGATCTTATTATCAACTTCGGTAGAACTCTCCAAGACATCTAATCGGTCATTTGTCGATCTATCCAGCTCGTTGTAACGATCTTTCAAGCGGTCAAAGTTTGTGAAACCAGCTTCAACTCTGTTGGCAGTTATTCGATGAGATTCTTGGTTCGTTTTGTCCAAACTGTTTAATTTGACATCATTCTGAGCAGCACATAGAGAAGTGTAATTCCTGCGATGCGAAGCAACCACGCAGTATTTTGTTTCTTGCGGGTCGATTGGGCTGAAAGCAAAAACAAAACAAATAATTAATATTTTTAGTTTTTTACCTCGTAACCACGGGAGTCAATGATACTCTAGCCGAAGGTAGAGGATGCCTAGTCTCGAATAACTAGCTCTTAATGAGTTTGCTGAACCACAATGTTATGTGTTTGTCGATAGATTTTGAATTAGCCAGGTGAACACTGCAAAATGCTTTACCACCACAATTTATTCGATAATTTTATGTATCTCACTAAACTAAAAGAATGATCTTGCCAAAGGCACCTAGAAGTGTCTATTCTTTCAAGCACGAAATGAAGGATACTCTTGGATTTTTGAAACTTTATACTATGGTTCCATTTAGTTTTCTATAGAGTAACTTACTAAGAAACAAACAATGGTTAAAAACTTTAGTGACAATATTTTGTCACTAAAATTTTGCTTCGCTTGGTGCATAATCAGCTCCGGATCTAGGGAAGCAAGTTAATGGGCGCAGTTCAGATGAGATACGCGAGGTTTGGAAGGGATAAAGAGCGAAATACTTCAGTTTTTGCATAATGGTTACCATGCTGGACTGCTAATCAGAAGGTTCCGGGTTCGATTCCCGGCACAGCCAACATCTTTGGCTAAACTAAATTTGTTGGCTGTCGGGTGTTAAATATGTATCTATATAAAATAGATATGTATGTATATGAAGTATATATTAGTTGTATTAGCCACCATAATACGAACTAGAAATGCTTCAGTATGGGGTTAACCAGCCGTCTGTGAAATGTGTCCTAGTATGTATTTATTTTATTTATTTATTATAATACTAACCGCGGCTGTTCATAATATCAACTTGTACCTAAAACCTAAATAATAATTATTGAGCAAAACGCATCCAAGCGCCTGATTAATATTTAAACACAAGATTGGCGTCGCACGTTCGACGATTGCGCGCACGCAAGTTTACGAATTTGAAGATTATGTAAACTGCTGAATAATTAGGAATTTATAACGGTAGTTTTGCAGTAGAAAGGTAAAGATATACTAAAATCTTTTGTTGTTCTGTTATTTCTATTTTATTAATTATTAGATACGCAATTATTTTCGGAATTCAATAACAAATTCTATGTATCGCTTACAATCTTTAAAATTAATATTAATTTGATTTTATTTTACTGAATATGGGTCGTAGAAACTTAAATAAATTAATTTATTATTGTTATTAGACTTAACTAAATGTGGTTGGCGATTAGCCAACCACATTTAGTTAAGTCTAATAACGATAGCGATTGACATAATTACTATGATAGTAAAAAAACGTTTTTTTTTTTGTTTTGGTTACATTTTATTGTTCATTCACAATTAGTACCTATATCAGGTAATGATAGTGGTGAAAAATAAAAAGGCTGAACTTAGTAACAATATTCTTACCAAGCATTTACTTTTATTTTATAGTTGTATTGGAATGAAACGTTTGAAACATCCCATTGAATTACTTTAATGGTAGGATGAGACAAACAACCTTGAAAAAAAGTTGTTTTAGCAAAGTAGTGGTTCCTTAGAGAGTGAGGGGCCTATTCTGTAAGATGCATTACTGCATACTTAGAGGTTGACCGTCCATAAAACATCTTAGTATTATCTATAGATTTAAATAAATTTTGTAGTAAATTGTGTTTTAAATACACCTATAAAAATCTTTCCCTATAAATTAACAAATTTTAGTGGGCCGGTACCTCTTCAGGGTGTACCGTCAATAAAATAAAAATTTGGTGATTATGTTTTAATCTGAGATATAAACCGTTGGATAAATAAATATAAAAAAAAGGTGGACGATGGGAAATATTTCTAATTATTTAAGACTATACCATTGTTTTTCGACAGAAACAACAACAAAAACAAGTTGCTATACGATACGATATCAAATCAATTTTTCGAAATTATATGTCAAATCAAAAGCTTTATAAGAAAAAATAATATTTTCGATCTTCTTTTTGTGCAAACTGTACCAAACACCTCTTGTTACGTCACGTATTTGGTCGCTTTCCATTTGAATTCACGATTTTAAAGTCAATTCTTTTGCTTCCATATTCTAAAATCTATTTATGTTTTATTTTCAGAATACGTCCGCAGTCAATACCACTTTGCTTAATGGTTAAGTTATCACCAGTACTCAATACTGTGAGATGGAGATGGCATCCATACGATTAAGCTTCGGAATGTAATTAATTCTAACTACCCTTACTTATATAAATACAATTCTGCCTATCTATGATCATAACATACTCGTAACCAATGATAATATGGCATTTGACGACCCATGTAAGCAATGTCTCATATTAGCGCTGTTCGCCTCTGCGGTCGCGGGGCGGGGTGCTAACAAAGGACAGAGCTATAATGTATCCGTTTGGTAGAGCAGGATGGACTGAAGAGTTCAATAGGGGTGTCAATGTTGTTATTTTACGCATGTTCGTCATAATTTCTGACGACCTCGTTAGCGTAAAGGTTACCATGCCGGTCTGCTAATCAGAAGGTTCCGGGTTCGATTCCCGGCCCGGTCAACATCTTTGTGCTTAACTAAATTTGTTGGCTATGGGTCTGGGTGTTAAATATGTATTTATTTATAATATGTATGTATATGTAGTATATCAGTTGTGTTAGCAACCATAATACGAGCTAGAAATGGTTCAGTATGGGGCTAACCAGCCGTGTGTGAAAGTGTCCTAATATTTATTTATTTATTTGTTCGGTAGAGCAGGATGGACTGAAGAGTTCAATAAGGGTGTCAATGTTGTTATTTTACGCATGTCCGTAATAATTTTTGTATTTTCTCATTAAGAAATTTAAGGATTATAGAAAAGTTAAGCTAATTTAAACAGACGCACCCAAGCATTCAGTCGGGTAGATTTTATTTGTATAGACATGAAATAAATGCGTAGTATACACATTACGAAGATAAAGTTAGTGATGTATCACTTACTTTTTTCGGAGGAGGGGTAAAGCTATGCGTTATCAAGTAAGATATTATCATTGCTCGTAACTGAGGAATATGTCACGTCGAACAGATGTGTTGTTCAGAATTGAAATGTGCCTTGTAAGGTTCAAGTTCAAAACTTTAAAGCAGGTATGAGCAATCTTTGGAATGTAGCGTATTAATCATAATAATATTGCCATAGCCGCTGTCTAAGCAAGACATAATAAAATATTTTTATGCATTCAATAGGTAACCTTTGAAGTTTAATTCGCTACTTGATTCTGAATTTCAGAAACATGTTTATCAAAGTCCTCTTTCAAAGAGGCATAATGTAGTTTCCAGATTAACAAATTGTGGAGTTACATTTATGGTATTTTCATCTGTCAACAAAATTTATTTTTTCATGACCCACGGGTCTTACATTGCCTACTAATACTTCGTAATCAGTTATCTAAGGTTCATAACTCATAATAAATTGACTCAGATTATTCCTATTAAAATAAAAGCAAATTCATTTCCAGACTGCAAAAGGGAGAAAGACTTTGCTAGTTTAATGTTTATTAAAATTAAATAAAAAGTTTACACTGAAATCATTCCAAGTACACTTGTTAAAATTTAATTCAATTCTATTATTCTGTCACGTTTTGGAATGAGCTAAGTGGCCAACCACTAATATCGAGAGTTTTAGAGCCGCCCCAAGGCCTCTGACTTGACTTAACGACTGCTTGTACTAAGACTAACAACCGGGACGTACAATTTAACGTGTCATCCGATCCACGGTAGCGCCCAGATGAAACTGTTATTTTTCATCACTTTTAAAACGACAATCTTATATATTGCTTGGTCATCAATCCAAACACTGTCCGCATCGACCGTTGCGTAGTTTGTCAGATCACCTTAGCTAGCCGAACTACAAGCGTAAAATACAATACAATATGACTTTATTGCACACCAAAATACAAAAAAAAAAAAACAGTTTTATAACAAGAAAAAGAATAACAGAGGTAGTACATTAAAATAGCACACATTGAAGCAATTGTATTTTTTTAGGCGTTCAGAGGGTCTTGATAATTTGTTATCGTTTTAGTAGCTTTTAATTCGATATCATCAAATGACATGGACTTGTGTAGTTCCGTAGTTTTATGGTCGATCTCTGCCTAAGTGTCAATTTGATTCGAACATTTTTTTACTTATTGAATTCCGATATACTGACATTCTTTGCATATACTATCAGATCGATAAAAAAGTAGTTATTCAGCTGTAAAGATCGTATTAGCTTGCAATACAATAGATATTTCTTTGAAACGCCTTAGAGTGCAAGCTTGCTGGAATGAAGTTTGCCTTAAGTTTCTTTTATTCTATTTACGTTAGGCCTTCTTTAGAGGAACATAGTATTGTGATGGGATTGGTAAAGATTGGTCACTTGAGCAGGAATTGTGCATATTTTTTTGTTGTGTGAATGCGGTTAATGATATAGGTATGATGGACCTTATTATTATAAAATTAAATATATTTATAGGTTTTATTCGTCCTTACCATTTTTAGAAAATGGCCCTTAAAACTGAACAGGAAGAAACTGTATGCGAAGGTTTCAAAATGTATAATGCAATTTAAATCAAATTAACTAGAGGTTGACATATAATTAATTGACAATAACATTTACATGTAATATCAATTTCGTATTAGCTAAGTTATCAAGCTCTGGTATCAAGAGGTTTCAGACAAGGGTCTCTAACTCGACTTAACGACTGTTTGTACTAACACTTACAGGCGGTACCTACAATTTAACGTGTTCTCTGACCCACAGTAGTGTCTAGATAGAAACGCCACCTTTTTCGAATAACACATTTTGCTTGATCTCACATCCCAAGACGATCCGCATGGAACGTTGCTTAATTTTTGGAAATCATTTCAGATCACCTTAGTTAGCTAATAACACAGTTACAAGAAATAATTTCAATTCTAAAATATTTATTGTTATGTTATTACTCACAAGCTGTACCTCACACTGCTACCTGCGTTTATCCGGATAAAAAGTACCCTTTGTGTTAGTCCTAGGTTTAACCTGTCGTCATAGTAAATTTCATTAAAATCGCTTCAGCCGTGAAGAAGTAACTTACATTTTGAAGTAATTTGCGTATCCCATAGGAAACACAATTTATTTCGGGATCAAAAGTAGACTTTTTGTTAATCCTAAGTCTAAGTTATCTTCATACCAAATTTAAAAAAATGGTTCAGCCGTTTGAGCTTGAAGAAGAATCAAACATACACGCCTACACACAAACTTTCGCATTTATAATAGTAGTAGGATTCCTCAAACGTCAACGACCAACCCTCACTGCGCCGACTGTACCCCGGAATGCCGGTACAGTGGCTGGCCATTTATCCCGATCTTATACAATTAAACAGCATCGACTCACTGCTTGTAATACATTGTTGCTCGCGCGATGCTTACGCATATGACGTACGACATTCTGCCAGCGGGAAATTTATTGGGTAAATATATAATAAGTTCATTGTTTATGTAGATGTCATATTGTACCCATCAATAACTTTTTTTAAGATCACGTCAAATTGTAGGTCCCGGCTATTAGTTTAAAAAAACCAATAATTAAGACAATTCCACCCTGAATGTTTACGTTTACGTTTACTTTTATGTTCATGTTTACGTTCACGTTAACGTTCACGTTTACGTTAACGTTCAGGATTGCCTTCACGTTCACGTTTAAGTTTTCGCTTACGTTCACGTTAACTTTAACGTTCACGTTTACGCTTACTTTCACATTTACTTTCACTTTTACGTTTACGTTCACGTTCACGTGTACGTAATACATATTTAAAACCCTGGCCAACAGACAACATATTTAGTTCATCACAAAAATGTTGGCAGTGCCGGGAATAGAACCCGGGACCCTCTAGTTAGCAATCCGGCAAGGTTACGCCATACGCCAACGAGGTCGTTTATGCGTCAGGGGCTAATAATAAAATAGTCGAAACGTATATGAAAGGTTTGTTGCGAAGCCTAAGTGTCTCTCATGGAATTAGTTAAAAGATTTCTAATAATATTTTTGATTTATTTATTTAAGAAAGTGACAAAATTAAAATAATTAAAACTTGATGTGACGAAAAATTTACCAAGTGCGAGTCAGACTCGCGTATGAAGGGTTCTGTATTTTGTAAGGCAATTAAAGTCTGGCAAACGAAACATGAGACTCGAATTATTTGCAAACTTTTTATATGGCAATGCTATAATAATTTCAACGTCAATATCCAAAACAAGATGGCGTGTTGTTATGATTTTGTTAAACACTAATTACTCAGCGAAAAATGAAAAAAATCATCATAAGTGGAGTACGAGAGTTGTTGTTCCGTATGATCTCAAAGTATCATAAAAAACAACAAGAAAAAGAATTGAAATTCGGCGTAATTTCAACGAAAACAAGATTGTTTACATGTGGTGTTTGATTTCTTAGGTTAGTATGACGCTACTAAGTTGATACTTTATTTTAATTCGTATTTACTACATATCTTTTTGCATAAAGTAATTATCTATTTCGATTCACATTCTTTTATCATTAGTCAAAACCTTCCCACCTTCCTACTAATGCATTTTGGTTATTTATCATACCATAAAATGTTACATTGTAATTTTAACACATGTTTTCTTTAACAGGTTTAACAGATTTTTCTTAATCTGAATTCTGCCATTGAGCTGATATGAAGTTTGGGTAAACCCAAAGTGTCAAGTGAAAATATTGCCTTGTCTGTCTTGCGGTGTTGAATCAGAAAAAGTGATTAAAGAGACATTTGGAACCATAACTCCGGAGAAGTGGAAGAATAATATGACTGATAATGTAATATACATTGAAAATTAATATGAACATAAAATCGGGACAGGATCACCAAAAATAATTTGGAAAGTTTCATTATAGTAGGAAACTAATAAATAAAATAAAAATAAACAAATAAAACTGTGATTCTAGTGACACCGGTGAATCTTTTCAAATTTAAGTCTTAGATTCACATTTTAATTATGACAGTGAATAAAACATTATAGAATACTGCTTTTTTTTATTCAGATTGATTGTATAATTTCTAAAGTATTACTTCCTAAAGTACTTAAAGCATTTTTATTCAGACGAAATAAAATAAATAATTTCAAAGTATCAAATTTGTTAATTCCAGGTATTTCATATTAGTTTTGAGGTTGCTATACTCAGATTTTTTAAATTTGCCGCTCTTTTCCAGGGTCATGTTTCGTTTGCCAGACTATACCTAAGAAGTGGCAAAAATACGTCAATATTTTTTTGAGAAGATAATTTTATTATTCTGTGAAAAAAAATGTTTAGATGCTTAAAAAAATATTGACATATCAGTTATTTTCGTTACAAAATTGCTCAAAGTTACGTTTATTAGGAGCCATCTTTTAATATTTACTTCATTATAAAAATAATAAGGATGCTTCCCGTAATACACTTAAATAGGTCGGTATTAAAAACACCTTATTAAGATGTGCTGGGAACTAGAGTGGGTATTATTAATGCTATCGGTCAGTATCGGAAAGCTTTGCCGCAAGTGGGTCGTTTTATGACCCAAAGGGAGTTTCATATTGATATAACATATAATCTTTTTATTATATTTAGTACTAGTTGCACCCCGCGGTGTTACCTGCGATAATCCGGGATAAAAAATAGCCTATGTTTTAATTAAAGGTCTAACGTATCTTCATAGTAAATCTCATCAAAATCGGTCCAGCCGATGGAGCGGGAAGGAGTAACATAGATTTTTTAGTTATTTGCGTTATTTTCGATATTCGAACCACAATTATTATTTTCGATATAAAAAGTAGTCTATATTGTGAATCCAATGTCTAAGCTAACTTCACACCAAATTTCATTAAAACCAGTTTAGCCGTTTGAGCGTAAAGTATTACATTTACGAGTAGTAGGCTTTTTTAAATAAATATGTTTAAACCGCTGTAAAAAAAAATTAAAATATCAAATTTTGTGTACAAATAAAAATAATTATATTAATATGTATTCTTATGTTCAAAATATAATAATCATAATTATGAATGTCATTATGTGAATGTATGTTTTGCCTGAATAAACAATTTATTTATTATTATTATATGAACTCATACGGTGTTGATCATGGATGAGTCGCAGCAGTGGGAACGTACAGTAGGCTGCTTTACTAAGTGCTTATCTTACTAGTATTATATATTATGCAAAGCTTGAGGGAATGGGTATATTTCTTAATCTGGATTAAGTTTTTTATCAAATGGAGATAAATATTTATTTAACATAACACTAATATTTAAAAGCCATTAATACAAAAAACATCATACCTAAGTATTTAAAATTTCACTCGTACTTACAAATACGTCAAATACACATTTAATAGAATCTACACAGATTAAAATTGTGAAACATGTGTACACTTTGATACCGCAATAAATCGTTAAATTTTGACTTTTCTCACGTATCGTTTTTCGAAATTCCCAATTTTCTTCTACCGCTCGAAATGTGTGGAAATCTTTTATATTTTTTACCTTTTTAATACCTTTTCTCAAGAAAAGGTGTCTTTGAAACACATCGACCCTATTCAATACTTCAATCAGAGATTCTATACCAATAAACCTACTTCCCAGAAAAGAAACCTTTGCAATAGCCGATCAGAGCCGTAGGTAGGTACTATCATATCCACCGTAAAAGGCGTCGAATCATAAATTTATCCATACAAGTTGCTGTGACGTACTGACAGATTGGATTTATGTTTCGATGTTTTCGCGGAAAACGCAGTATGGGGGAACGACAGATACTAACATCCGGGCCTGGCTTGATATTGTAGGCATATTCTGAGCACAATGGATTTATAAGGATTTATCCTGTACACGTTTTGAAGACGACAAGGCCGGCCCCTAGCTCGATGGCGCAAGTAGTTGGTGGACTTCAACACTAACTGGAAGGAGCAGACCCAGGACAGAAAAACGTGGAGATCATTGGGTGAGATCTTTGCCCAACAGTGGGACAATATAGGTAAGAAATAAAAAGTTGACGAATGTAGTGGAATGTTGGAAAGTAGAGGGAGAAACTGTTAACCGAAGAAGATATGGATGTAGTGTATGAATGAAGACATGATAAAAAAAGAGTGAATGTTAAGATTTTGTAATACTACAATGGATTTATTCATTTTTAGTTTATTTAGATAATATTGGGACATTGAAAGGAAGAGAGGCAAGAGATAGACCGAAGTAGATATAGATGAAGCGATTTTATTACATAGTTTTATTCTGAGTACAAACAATGGATTTATTAAGGTTTATTCTGTGTAAGTTTAGTTAGCAAATATGAAGGAATTTTGTAATGTTTGACCGAAGAAGACATGGATGGAGTGTGTGAATTGAGAACCTTTTAAAAGTACGTTCATAAAATAGACAGCAATAAAATAACAACTGACCAAATGAACAAGCGCAGCGTGTGAAATCTCAGCAATATAAACTAATAATATTGCTTTCTTCTGTATTATGTTGGTTCTCGCGGAGAGGCCGTTTTTGAGACAATCTGGACGCAACTTGATTTATCAAGTACTCAGCAGAATTTTATTGGCGTTAGTGATTTTTGATTTGGTGATGGTTCCCACAAAAATGGGGAAATGGTTTTTCTGATCCGCACCGCTATTTAATGGTCAATTTTTTAAATTACATTTCGAAAAGCGATTAATTACAATGCTCTTAAATATTTTTTGGAGATTGAATAAAACTGGTCAAGTGATTATTGACATATGGAGTCATAAAGTTTCAGCAATTATAAACGTTGTCTCTAGAAAGTTTCTTTGCGTAGTTTTCTATTCAGATGATTACTAGATTAGGTTTTTTTGTCATTCCGCCTATACTTCCTCTGATATTAGATGTGTGAGACATTGTTAGGCTGAACATATTCCTTGCACTAATTACTGAGTTCTTTTATATTATGATCGGCAAATATTTCACTTTTTTTTAATGGAAACAAAAAACTAAGAACGCTATAACAATCCAACCAATAGACCACCATCATAATCGCGGCTCACTCAGTGGCCCACGAATCTTCAGGTCCGCTGGTTAGCTCCGCATATAAGGTTTCTTGAGATACAGATACATATGTAGGTATATAGGTATCAGTATCACAATTAAAAAAAAAATACGTCTACAATGGAATCTCAGCTACTGGCGTCAGTTGAAAGCAAGCACCATAGTAATAGTATTAACGGGACAGCAGTGACTATTATGTATCAACATTTGTAGGTATATATCAGTATCACAATTAAAAAAATATATATACTTCTACAATGGAATCTCAGCTACTGGCGACCGTTGAAAGCAAGCACCATAGTAATAGTAGTAACGGGACAGCAGTGACTATTATGTATCCACATTTGTAGGTATATATCAGTATCACAATTAAAAAAATATATATACTTCTACAATGGAATCTCAGCTACTGGCGACCGTTGAAAGCAAGCACCATAGTAATAGTAGTAACGGGACAGCAGTGACTATTATGTATCCACATTTGTAGGTATATATCAGAATCACAATTAAAAAAAATATACGTCTACAATGGAATCTCAGCTACTGGCGTCAGTTGAAAGCAAGCACCATAGTAATAGTACTAACGGTACTGCAGTGACAGGTTTTTATTGAGACGTGCTAGTGTCAGGCTGTTGATTTAAGACTCGACATGAGTGGAAAGATGTCAGTGCTTATGTTTCGACTAACTGGATAGCTTTCGAAGCGTTATGGAGTAGCTGTTTTCTTAGGTTTCTTGTCTCAAATTAGTTCAACATACCATAAAAGCTTTGTTTAAAGCATTCAGATAATTTCTCGACTGACACATGGTCGCTATTTGATTTGGCTCTTTTTAGTGTGATTCTCTTGTAAGTTACAAATTCTAGATTTTTTTTCTTATTGTGATATTAAACTTTAATGTTCTGAAAGCCCATCCACGGACTTGGGGTTTTGAGGGTTTGAAAAGCTACCGGAACATACTGTTAAGTGGTAGGCGACAGTTTTTTATTAAATTCAATAATTATTTACAATAAAAAAAACGTACAAATAATAGATTAAATCTAAGTCAGTGTCCGCGGGTAATATATCAGGTGTCTAAAATGCTGCCGGCATTACCACGCTGAAATGTATTTATTAAATTTACCCATATTACAAATTTTCCGATTTTAGTTAAACTTTGAATTACAAAGGTAGAGGTTGTAAAAGGGCCTACCTGGGATCCCAATTAGCAGCCAGTCTTCTCCGGGATCTAACCCGGAGTCGAAGCCGCACCTGTCGCGTTGGTTCCCCAAACACACTTACAACCGCAGCGCCACCCTGTGTTGAAGAAAGCTGGAACGAACGATTTAGTGTTTTTTTATACGTATATTTTACTAACAAACAAACAAACAAAAAGCTAGTGTGGCGCGATGGTAAAAACAACATATAAAGAATGAATTACATGAAGTAATTCCCCCTGCCCCGTTTCACTATCGGACGAGCAGGGAAACGCCAAGGCGGCATCGGTTTACAGTTGAGGTGCCTAAGGCACGCACTAAACGTTTTGCCTCCCCCTTTGTTGTCCGAACCGCTAAACTTTGGAACTCCTTGCCGAATTCCCTGTTCCCCAATGACTATAATCTAGCGATTTTCAAGGCGAGAGTGAACCGGTTCCTTCTAGGTAAGCGCGCTTCACCGTAGACCTCAACGTCACTTACCATCAGGTGAATTGTGGTCAAGCGCTGACCTATTTAGAGTAAAAAAAAAAAATATTTTATAATCGATCCCAAATAGGGATTTATGTGAGGATTTGCACTCGGTTTAAAGTGAAAGAAAACAGTTATAAAGTTTTGAAATAATAATTTGAAAATAGTTTTGGTAATAGAATAAGTTGTAATTAAGTTAGTTTGTAAGATTTGAATTATAAAGCAACACCCTAATTTAACATGATTACAGGGTACATGTTACTTTAAGTTAAACTCCAATTACTTGAAACTAGCTATGAAAATAAATAAATAACATCGTGAGTAAACCAACACGACGTAAAAGGTCTGCAACATCCGAAGATGTGTATCATCTGCCAATCCACACTTGGCCAGCATGGTGGATTATGGCCTATATCTCTCTCCAATTGAGATACAGCCCCGAGTTCCAGCACTGGGAACGTATAGTAGGCTGCATGTGTTACTAACCAAACGCCTTCGTAGTTTTCTGCACAGTGATTTCTCCTGGGCTGGACCATCAATATTCAGACAATTCATGCACAATGGTAGAGTATAATTACATCTTCTGTTCAATTGTGAGTGCAATCTAGGATCACTATGCAACAGCACGCTGTAAAGACTTAGAATCAAAAGACTTACTAACCTCTAGTAAATATTTGTCGTGTTGCGAAATTAATAGAGAAAACGTAGACATTTCACCGCTGCTATCTTCTTTCTTCAGACCGAGGTGACCTGAAATCACAATAATGTTTATGTTTTTTTAAGGCGCTATGTTGTGAGGGAGGTTTTTGACCAAAATTAAGTATGTGGGTCAAATAATAGCCGTGACACATTGCCTGATTAAGCATAATTATTTACGTCACCAGAGACAATTTTTTTAAAGATAGATAGGTTTACGTTTGACCGCAGCTTGCCTGATGTTAAGCTTGACTGTGTTCTAAGATGTATCACGCTTGCCTAGAAGGAGCTTATTTACTCTAGATTTGAAGACCCCTAAATTGAACTTCTCGGGAAAAGGGGACTCAGGAAGAAGGCTACTCAGCTTATACGAAGAAGAAGATGAAGGGTGGATGGAGAATCCACTAAATCTTTGTAAAACAGTTTGTTTGTTTGCTTCGTCAGATAACTCCAATACAAGTAGTTTACTTAGTGCAGGGTCTGTATACCTAATATTAGAAATATAAAAAAGGGTGACATTTTTTTGCAAAAGTTGCGTATGTTTTACAGAGTCCCCTTAGTTTTATACATTGTACTAAAGTTATTAAAATATAGACTCATAAGCAAACATATTGTACCTATAATATGCAACACTAAGGATTAAGTTTTTTCAGTGGTAAATAAATATTTTATTATTAAAAAAAAAACTTTGAGGCAGCTTAACAATTTTCTTCACCTAAGCTGATCTACTTCTAATCATCAGAGAATAAGAAAAAGGCTGAAAGGTTACCATTGGAATTGCCAACGTTCCCGTAGTACAAGGCCCAGTGGAAGTCTCTGGAGCACGGACTGATTGTGAGGAACACTGTAGCTTGCTTGATGGTCGACGTGTTCAACTCGAGGCTGCAACAATAATACGAATTAGAGAAATTTATTTAGTTGCGTTAAAAAACAAAAAACAAACTGCTATTTAATGTTTTTAGATCTACATTTAGACAAGGTAAGAAATGAGTAAGAGGAAGTTTGAAAGTGGCACCTATGCCAGAGAAAGTTAAGAGCGGAAGGTTATCTTGTTATGGGCATGTCATGCGATGAGAGGAGAAGCATGTGACTAGGAGAAGTATGAATATGATTGTACAAGGTAGTGGAAGTAGAGGACGACCTAGGAAGATGTGGATGAATTGTGTGAAAGAGGATATGAAAGAGAAAGGAGTAAATGTAGATATGACGGCTGACAGAAGAGTATGGAAGCAAAACGGGCTGTGCCGACCCCACATAGTGGGAAAAGGTGAAGGCAAAGAAGAGATCTACAGTTCTTCGATTGGAAATTCCTCTAAATATTCACAACATAATTGATTAAACTAGAATATCTGAATTATAAAATAAATACTTAAGAGGGATCCCATACAATAACCGAAATTTTTGGCAATTTTTCAGATAATGCTACAAATCTATTTCGCCAATTATCATCATTGGCTTAAGACTTGAACTTCATCCAAATAAAAATAAAGAAAAATCTTATCGTGTGTCAGGTACTTATGTGTGTATGCATGAGATTTTTACCATTCAAGTAGGTTAGTTTTTCTTACAAAATCAACAGTTCCATCTTTCAGACATACAAGGATCATACTGATACTTAGTCAGGTTAAGTTCTGTCACATGTGTAAATAGTACGATAAATGAATCTTTTGGTTATATTCAAATTTTTCAGTATGTTACGCGCCAATTCAGATTTTCGACTAAAAATCTGAATTGGCGCGTAACCGCAACGATTCAATGCAATAACCGCGACACGGTCTTCTTTAAGTGTCCACTCCATATTTTAAAATGAGAAAAATTCTAAAAAGTGCATATTTTTATTTTCATGAAAAATTCGAAATTCAAATTCAATAAACTTTTTTGTGACCAGCTTTCTAAATTCAAAAAGTTTTTATTGTGTGACAGAACTTATGACCTGACTAAGTATCAGTATGATCCTTGTATGTCTGAAAGATGGATCTATTGATATTGTAAGAAAAATATACCTACCTTCGTTTCTCCCCCGCTGCTAGCCGGTAGAGAGTCTGGTTGTCAGCGGGCAGCCACTCGGCGGCGACCCGCGGTACGGGCTGGGTGATGAGGACGGTGGGAGACGCCAGGCCAGCCCCCGCCGCGTGCAGGACCAGCAGTGCGGCTAGACGAGTTGCTAGCTTGTTCAGGTAGCTGGGGAACAAGAGACATTTTATGCTGTTGAGTATATGAGCACGCTTATGCTAAAAAAGAAGCGAGTGTGGCTCGTCAGAACGTCTGCTTTTCCATCAGACGGCCTCTGGTTTGATTTCGGCCCTACACCAATGACTTTTTTTTTTCAAGTTACGCGTGGATTTGCAATCGCTTTATGGTGAAGGAAAAAAATCAAAATCGTGAGTTGGTTGTTGTTTGTCCTCAAAAGATTGTGGTCCTCAAACATTTGAGGACCACAATATTCGAAGACGTGTGTCATCCGCCAACCCGCACTTGGCCAGCGTGGAGACAAGTCATCATTATTGAAGGTTAGGGATCGAGCCAGGGGCCGCCAGATTGAAAACCAGACGTTTTCTTATCGAGCTAACCTCGCCTTGAGTAGATTCTATGACTAGGATGAATTAAAAAAAAACATTTAAAAGTCACTTCCTCTTGCTTACATTCATTTGGTTATGCATCATCATTATCAGCCCATCTACATCCAATGCTGGACATAGGCCTCCCCCAAGGCGCGCCACGCGACTCTATCCTAAGCATATCGTCTCCATCCACTGCCCGCTTTCTTCCGTACATCATCGCTCCACCTCGTTGCAGGACGTACGTGTGCCATATTTGGTTATGAAAATGAGAGAATACTTTCAAAAGTACTCATTTCATTAACGAAAGTTATAATTATCAGAATGCGTGTAAATGTACTCTGTTCACAGGATGTTGCAGATTTGTATGTAAATCTTTCCCCCACCCCTTCCCCCTTGTTCTAAATTAGCAGTGATACAGCTGAAAAGGGATTTGGTGATTTAACATGAAAGGATATTAACCAACTAAGCCCAATTAACTTTGTACTAATTATATGCACACGTATCACAGATAGACAGCGGATGCTTAGTAATATAGCCCCGCTCTTACTTTTTAGGTAGGAAACCCTACATGTCAAGAACTGAGATAGAGAGCTTTTGGACGGGCTTTAGTTTTTAGGGTTCTAAGCCTAAAGGTAAAAACGGAATCCTGTTACTAAGCTTCCACACTCTAATGACCTAAAAACTATATATACTTGTAATACCTGAGTATAAATCAGTTTTCAGCAACCCATTTAAAATATGATTGTTCCGTACATTAATTAATCTTTGATTTGAATTCTATGGTATAGAAACAGCTACATACTATTAAAGCATATGAGTTGGTTTAAAAACGGATAGCATTACAAATCAGACGCATATGTTTATAGATATATCAATTGAAAACAATCCTTCAATGTATTTATTTATTTACTTAATATTTTTTCTTTTCTCATAACCAGTCTTAACAAATTTCTTAAAATGATAAAGAAATCAAAAGATTGGTAAAGGTGCACCAATGAATAAGAAGTGACAATGAGAGATGAATGTTAGTCGTAAAAGAAAATTGTACTATAAAAATGCGTCATAAACTCGTTGGAAGGGACCTTCCTTAACAACAACGCTAAATATTTTCGACCTTACAAAAGCTTACAAACGTCTTTCTTCTTGAAATTCAATTATAATAAATCAATCTGGAAAAGACTTGTGTCAAACTAAAATGCTTTAGCGATACATTAATTGTCACGACGGGCGTTGCGAAAATCCAGCTATACTAACTACGTATTACAAAAACGTTTGTAAATCTGTTTGTATGTTACGTTGTCAATTTATTTTTCTTGACAAAATTAAGCGTGAGTTACATACATTTTCTTAAAGAAAATGATATTATGATTTTGATGTTAAGTATAAATAAAAACATAAAGACACTTATTACCATGTGGACACACAGTTACACATACATGTTAAACAATAATTTAATATTTGATTTGACCAACGGCCAAACCGATTATTGACTACTGTTTTACAAGAATTTCTTAAGTTCTTTTAAAGTCCCACCATAAGCTTGGTGTTTATTTATCTTGTTAGGTAATTTACCGTACAAGATAAATAATTGGCCGAGTGTGAGTTGGGCTCGCGCATGAAGGGTTCCGTACCATTGTTGTATGGGGAACCCCCCTTAAATATTTATTTTATTTCAATTTTATAATTTAACTTGATAGTTTTTTTTTAATTGTTGTATTTTGTAATAAAATTAAGTATCTAGCACCTACCGTTATTGATATATAGCAAAAAATACGAAAAAAAACACGTTAATTGTATGGAGTATAACCCCCTTTATATTATTATTTATTTTATTTTTAGTTATTTTTTTGTTATACCGGTACGAAAAATACATATCTTCTGGAAGTTTCAGCTTTCTAGCTATTACGGTTTCTGAGATACAGCCTGGAGACAGACAGACAGACAGCGGAGGCTTAGTAATATGGTCCCGTTTTTACCTTTTAGGTACGGAACCCTAAAAACGTCAATATTGTATAATTGTGCTCTTTCTACAAGAATAATTATACAAGTACATTGTTCATTTGCCGCATTGAGGAAAATGCGGGTGAAACAGCGAGGCGCCGCTAGTGAGTCTATAAATAAGAGCAGTCTGCCGGAGTGTCTGTCCAACACTACGTTTTGTATTTTCATCTGCGTTTTGATGTATTTTGTAGTTAAAGAGGCGGCCTATATTATTTGTAACAACTCTTTATTTTATTTTATTATTTTCTCTTTTTTTAAGGTTATAGATACTAAGAACGTAGATATCAGACCATCTTTAAGTAAAATATATCTGAAAATGTATTTGAAGATTTATGCAAAACTCAGCTTTATACGTAAATATTTTTATTTTAGGATGATAGTTTAAACTTTTTAACTATACATTTATTAATCAAAATAACACAATTGCAAAATTCTCCCTAAAATTTTGCAATTGTGTTATTTTTATTGCTACTGTATTGTTTTATGCAAACTGATGCAGATGATCAATTAATGTATACCTAAAAAGATTAAGCTATCTTCCTAGACATCACTGTTGGTTACATTTCCACTGCTGAGTGGGATTTTACCTTATAATAGTTACTTATCATAGTCTAACAACCTTCCTGTATTTAACATCTAGCTCCTAACAATTTACTTTAAATGCGACGGATTTGAGTCGTCTGCGTTATATTTAGTCCAAGTGCCAAGGTTTAAGACTTAGTTCCGAATGAATGGCGACTCTCTTTGTACTACTTACTTCTTTTGCTTTTCGGTCAGTGTTATGACTGAGTGGAGTTTATTTTAGGAATTTCAGAACAATGGAACTTTGATCGAGTCGCGTTTGAAGTGTAATGTTGCTTTCAAAAGCTTCATTTTTGTTTTTAATTAACACGATACATATCAACAAACATATCGTTGACAGAAATGCTGTAATTTTTATTGATTATTGTTTTTTTTAGCGTCACTAATTTATATTTAGAATTGATTGACAAATGTAATAATTTATCATTCAATTCTAAATATAAATTAATAACTGTCGTGACTTTTGCTAATCTTTTTAATTTAGTAATCTTTAAAAAAATGGTCAGCGTTTAAGTAATAGCAAAATATCAACCAAAATAAGGTTTTGCATTCAGCATAATAATCTTTCTTGCGAAATTCCGACTAATATATAGTGTTGTCAATACAATAATTATATCCAATAAAAATCGCAAAGTTTTTTAAAGTTTGGATTTTACAGCTTATGTTGGCCTAACAACAATAAATAAACCTGAGTCTGTATCTGAATGGGCCCTAGCCAAGGCGTGAACCTGTGTGTTAGTAATAAAAAGTAAATGTTATGGGAACGATGATGTTGATACATACATAGTATAAAAAGAAGACCAATTATTTGCCTATTAGCTTGGCAAGGTAAGTGAGCTAAGTTATTCAAGCTCATAATAATCGATGAATTCAACAGAAATATGCGAGGAATGCGACCTAAATGACACAAGTCAGGAACGAGCTTCAAGCAGCTCCAGAAAAAGCTTAAAACAGGACGTAAAAAACAGGAATCTCTTAATAAGGTTGGAACAAAATCTAGATTCTCTCCAGGAATGCTTGTTAAGGCACCCGAGAGTCATTCTGATCTACCTTGCGCTAATAATTACAATAATTTGTGCTCAGAATTTGCAAAGATAGTCACTTGAAGATGGATGTGTGGAGTGACGGAATTGACAAAATAAGGAAGAAGAAGATACAGATGAAGTTTGAAAGTAGCTCTGGTTGGTGAAAAATTAAAGAGTTGAATGAAAGCTAGCATAGTATAGAATCTGATAAGTAGAGAGGAGATGTATGGATAGATTAGTACAAGGTAAAGGCAGAAGAGGCCAACTGAAGAAGGCATGGATGGAGTGTTTGTATGAGGACATGAGAGAAAGGAGCGAGTGTAGAGATGACGGCTGATAGAAGAGAGTAGAAGATGAAAAATCAAACAAGTCAACTTTTGTTTGTCTTGATTCATTTTTCATACATCTTGATAGTGGCTTTTAGCGACTTAAAATTAATATATATGTTTACATAATATACCAAGCTTCACCATGATTCTATAAGTACGACCTCCGCACGACTACCAATATACAAACAAAAGACAAACGCAAGTTTTGTATTTTGCATTAACAATAAACAAGCTACACTTTAGTTGATGTAGTAACTCTCCGCTCGTTCGGTCAATAAGATTTTTATCTTATATAATAGCTTATAGGTCTATACTCATTACCTTATAGAAAACTTGTCACGAACACATCAACGCACTTTTAATGGTTCAATAAAAAATATTTATCACTTAAGATTAGTTAAGTACGTATCGTAAATTCTTTCGCGCGGGTTCCAGGCTTGGCCTTTAGACCTAGAATGGGGAAGGTATTTTAAAACCTAAGTTACACTAGCTGTTTTGTTTCTTTAACACTTTGAAGTACTGAAATATTCAATTGCAATATTTTACTGTGAGAATCATTTCTGGAAGGAAAAGGTTCAATGAGATCAAAAAAAAAATGGTCCTTGTCCGAGCTAAAGAGTGACATTAAAAGAAAATTATAGTTGCTTATAGGTTGAACCTGCCGATTAAGTAAGATTTTTACGATAGTAATAGTCTTGTTATCCACCGGCTTAACCCATCTAAAAAAAATATTGCGATTGTAAGTACAGAGTGTATTAACACCAGGGATCAGAATACTAGAGAGGATTGGTAATTTCCATTCGATAAAGCGTGGCGCGGAAGTTAGCCATATTTACCGATGAAAAATGAAACCTAGATGGCACTGTAAATCGAGCGTACAGCTTAGCTGCCACCAAAGTCCGCAACGCACTGCAGTCGCATATTGATATAATATAACGATAGTAGATTGCGTGACCTGAAGCCGTTTTAAGAAAATACGTATAAATGACTTAATAGTACGATTTTCACCAATTAAGCTTCTAATACATTTATTAGTATACTAGCTGACCCGGCAAACGTTGTTTTACCTTAAAAAATAGATAGTGGCCGATTCTCGGACCTACTGAATACGCATATAAAATTTGGTAAAAATCGATTTAGCCGCTTCGGAGCACTACGGTTACATTGTGACGTGGAAATTTTATATATTAGATGATTAGCATATAAGCTGTAAAATAAAATTTATCCTAAATTATAACTATTCAAATAAGGACCACAGTTAAGCGCCATACATACGGAAATTGATACCAATAAAACCTATAAATTAATATCTATAAAAACCTGGAATCAAATGTTTAATAATTATATTTTTTTCATGTTGATGAGTCTGATTGGTGCCAAAATTTGACTAAGTATTCATAAAGTTGTTCTATAGACAGTCTACAAGCTATGACGCTATATTTGCGTCTTTCAACAAAACACATGAGTCCTATCCCTTATTCCTACGGTATCGTGCCTATCAGCAGAAAAACCCCGAGGTGGTCGACTTAATGGTTATTTTACTACCTATTTATACTTAACGTGGGGTTCATTACCCAAATAAACGTTTAATTAATATAATTTAAGTAATTTATTGTTACTAAAAGGTATCGCTACACCTATGTACTAAAGTTTTAAATAAATTAAATAAACTATTAGGTTTCGTTTTGATGCTTCGCTGGATATGTCGGTAAGATTTTAACAAATATCTTGGCTATCAC
This sequence comes from Mellilla xanthometata, assembly GCA_035578125.1. Classification (NCBI taxonomy): domain Eukaryota; kingdom Metazoa; phylum Arthropoda; class Insecta; order Lepidoptera; family Geometridae; genus Mellilla; species Mellilla xanthometata. Next base: position 10,798,519 of record JAPUBQ010000014.1, on the reverse strand, counting down.
ATAATTGTACCATTCTTTATTTGTTCAACTATCATGTAAATGACTTGCCAAAAGCGACGAAATGTTGCAAGGCCAATAAATTATTTTATTTTGTTTATTTACCTAATTAATTAATTACCTTTAGTTACGATTAAAAAACAAAACGTCATTTTCAAATCTCAGTAGTAATCGTCATTGGCTTTAAACAAATCAAAAGTTACTTCTTATCTATCTTCTAATCTTCTAGTACGAGTATATAAAATTTCCATGTCACAATGTTAGTCACCGTACTCCTCGGAAACGGCTTGACTGATTTTTACCAAATTTTATATGCGTATTAGTAGTTCAAAGAATTGGCTACTATCTATTCACCATTCCCTGAGTGAATGGGTGGTTCAACTTTAATATTTTTTTAAATTTTTGACTAAAAAGCAAAACAAAGTTTTCCGGGTCAGCTAGTATTACAGTAAAATTACTAACTCCTGAGGTTTCGAGCCTATTGAAACGAAAGCTTACGTCAATTTACGTGTTTCAAACGTAAACAAACGTACAAGTGCGTAGGGCAGTTAAATGCTAACCGCTACCACGTCGTATGTATAATATCTTTATATAGGTATAGTGCAATTTGGGCACATATAAAATACACATATGGGACACTTGTGACACATATGGGACACAATATTCTAATAAACTACTTATCATAAATCTATACTATAAGAATCTTTGTCCTGACTCATTCATTCATTCATCTGTAGGCAACGCAGAGCCCAAACGGCTGGTCCTAGGGGTTTGAAATTTGATGGGTATATTTGTTTTAGTATTAGACAAGTACTAAGAACGGATTTTTGGAAATTCTACCCCTAAAGGGGTGAAAGGGGGTAAAACAGTTTGTATGAAATTTCTTTGTTTTGAACATCTTTTTCAGACCCCTATGTGAGGCAAAACAAAGTTTGCTGGGTCAGCTAGTTTTTTTATAAAAATAATCACAATAATAAATAATTTTCACTAACGTGCAATGTAGTTTGTCACACACTATATCAACCGCTAAACATTTCTACAAAACAAAGTACAATTCAATTCTCGTTTGTTACGTTTCAAAAAGTTGTAAATTACCGCTTTGGTAAATAAAGGTCTGCGTTTGAAACCTAATTAGGGTTTTCACAAGACAGATGTTGTTCATGGTACTGTACAGTGTTTTGTTTTAGACTCACTGTAATAACAAATCTAATTAGTAAATGTTCAGAAAAAAACATCACCATTTTCTTTAAAAAATACCTAATAATCGTACTTTGCAAGAAATTATTCCAAAAGTTTTTTTTTCAGGTTAAAGTCAGTATTTGGTAGATATTATTTCTATTAATTTTATTAACACCTTTGCTATTCTAGGTCTACTTTGACTTTTGACTTTTTTGGCCTACTTTGAGACGTTATTGACCAAATTCAACGCCAGCGATTCTTAATAAAGTCGTGCAACCATATTTCATTATGAAAAACCATAGTGGGAGAAAAATATCTGTCGCTTTAATATATGGGTTCGCGCTTGACTATAAATCACCTGGTGAGAAGACCTATATTGAAACCAACCAACTACTTCCAAAAAAATAAACACTGAAAAATAAATGTGCTACGTGGTTCAGTTATTTGGAGACTTCGTTGGAGTAATGATTAACTACCGGACTGCCAACCAGAGGGTCCAGGATTCGATTTCCGGCACGGCCAACATAATTGTGATGAATTTAAGTTATTGGCTTTCGGCCTGGGTGTTAAATATGTATCGATATAAAATATTTAGGTCTGTATTTCTTATATGCAGTATATCAGCTGTGTTAGCAACCAAACTAGGGATGGTTTAGCATGGGGCTAACCATTTGTGTGTAAAATGTGTTCTTATATTTAACGTTGATATATTTAATGTTTTTATTAATTTACAAAAACGTGTGAGAATAAATATTTTTAACGCAAAAAGCACTGGATACCATTTTTATCGTCAAATTGTCATACAAGGGTTAAGAGTTTACAATAAACACGGCATGACACTACGGGTGTTACAAGAATCATTATTGTTAGCCAGGGCTTCGCGCTCCGGTTACAAAGGGGTATTTTAGTGTAAGGGTGCCAACCCTAACGTTAAACTTTATACGTTATGTCCCGTTTTGTAAAAGGAACCTTAGCGGAAGGTGAATTATTATTTTGTGTGTCTCCACCAAAAATATTAATTTATTTTCCAGCTTTCTGTAGTTGGGGCGATTTCTGCAAAATTTATATTGGAATGAATAAAAACTATTTTACTTGAAGAGAAAAAAAGGGGTGTGGGACGAGCTTAACAAACACCTGGAGGATTGGTCCAAAATAGCGCTAGATAGGGTCAAATGGAAAGAGGGTAGGGAGGCTTTTGCCCAACAGTGGGATCAAACAGGCTTTTAATAATAATAATAACTTGAAGAGTTCGGTTTGCAGTTTTATATAAATAAATGTCAAGCAAGTACATACTTAAAGAAAAACCAAACATCGGCCAGTGATATAATTTACTTTAGTATTGGAAATCCTTTTAATTTCCTTCATAATGATATCCCATCTGGGTTTAATTAATTATTCTTTAATAACTTAATTTGGCTAATTTGGTGTTGAAAATTCGCCATTTAATTTTTTATCAAATGAAAGGCGCTTTAGTGTTTACACAAAAATATCCTTAGTTAATCAGAATGGTAGAAATGTGTAAAAAGACGCATACATAATTATATATGTTTGTACAAAAGTATATACTTACATGTAATAACATATGTATGTACAATTTATATTTATCTACAAATACATACGAGACAAGTGAAAAACGTTAACCTCAGGCAAAAATACATAGAATAGGTAGCATAATGTATCACGGCTATGTAAATGTTTCCATGACATTTAAATATTCTGCATTCAGAATCTAGGAAACCATGTTATTTTAAATTTGCTGACGTAAACTGTCGATCTAGGATAAATTGTTGAGTATAATTTTGTGTTTTTATGTTCCTTTGTGTTTTTAAAGATTTAAAAATTATATTACACTAGCTGACCCGGCAAACGTTGTTTTGCCTCACTTAGGGGTATGAAAAATAGATAGTGTAGCTTATATGACACGTTCTTAGATTTACCAAAGCAGCGCCATCTATTGATTACTTACTCAACCCAGTCGAAAGGTATCGACATCTGTTAGAATCATTTGGAGTTAACAGATAATTGTGACTGTCAAATAATAACAGACAATAATAAGCAATAAATAAAAATTGCGACTATAATTTGAGATTTAAGCTATCCTATCTCTCAAGTTGGATCGAACTGCACATGGTGTGCGAATTTTATTATAATCGGTTAAGTGGTTTAGGAGTCCTTTGAGGACAAACATTGTAACACGAGATTTATATTATAACACTAGCTGCGCCCCGCGATGTTACCTGTGACACTCCGAGGTTAAAAGCAGCATATGCGTTAATAAGTAGCTAGCGTTAATAAGCTAGAGTCTAAACTATGTCTGTACCAAATTAAATCAAAATCAGTTCAGCCGTTTGAACTTGAAAAGGTAACAAGCATACACTCATACACACACACACACGAACTTTCGTATTTATAATATTCCCGCTTCTCCATTCCACTACAGAACGAGCAGGGGCACAGCGAAGAGACACCGATTTACTGTCGAAGTTCCGAGGATTCGCACAAATCGTTTTGCTTTGACCTTCATTGTGAGAACTGCGAAGCTTTGGAACTCTCTTCCTGAGTCTCTTTTTCCCGAGAAGTAAAATTTGGGGGTCTTCAAATCTAGAGTAAGTTACTTTTAGACAAGCGTGATACATCTTAGAGCACAGTCAAGCTTTAAATCAGGAAGGCTGCGGTCAAACGTAAGTCTATTCATCAATTCAAAATATTAGTTTACTTAAACTAAAATTACGTTTATTTAAACCAAGATCAACTCTGTTTAAAAGTTTCGAAGCAGTGCTTGAAGTAGATTTTCAACTGACCATAACTTTCCCCTTGACTGATTTTGACGAAATAAACTTTGTTTTGACAACGCTTCTAATATTTTGTCATAATTAGGTGACCTATGAAAACCTCGTTCAAATATGTTGTGTACTTTTGAAGTTATTTTGTCAGACGGACAAAAATGAAATAATAGATTTTTTTGGTTTCTGTTTCTCTTTTTTAATTAACTGTTATTTGGAAAAATATTTAATGTACAGACACTTGATTTTTACTGTCTTCGTATATGTTTTGATGATACCTACTCACCTAAAAAACTTTACCGAGAAACACTGTAATATCTTCTAAAATCCAGATTTATATTTATTATAGACTTTTTTGATACGTTGTGGTATATTTTATAAAATGTACACTTATTAATTAAATGACTGACAAGTTTATAAGGCTAAGTAAGTTCAAATTATAGACAAAACAAATAGACTCTTACATGCGTTGTAGTTTAAATAGTTTTATTTGATATAATTATAGGTATGTATTCTTTTAAATTAAATAAAAATGTCGCTAAAACAAGAATTATACTCATATTTTTATGTACTTAACTTTCATTTTTTATGTACTTAAGATAAGGAAGTTTGCAACTTTTCGTGATATTAATTTGACATTAAAATTTAAAGCAATGAATAAAAACTTATTAGTTTTTAATAAAAACTCACTAGATAAAAAAAAAAACATTTCAGTATTCTACCATATATATAAAAATGTTATAAAGGCTAAAATGACTTGCAAAATGTTCCTCTATATTTCCAAAATTTTATTAGATATTTTTAAGACACATTTAATATTTTATTTTACTAAAATAAAAACAAAATAATGTAACATTTAATAGTTTATTGTACTGAAATACAGAAGAAGAACGCTTTTCACGATAATTTAGCTTTTATAATATTTTTCATTTTGATTTTATTTTATTTTAACAAAATATAAACTTACCCCATAACCATTGTTTTTTCTAGAACCACCTCTGCAGACACACGACACCTTCCAGCGACATACAGTCAAATATAGAGGGAAATAATAAAAACACCAACGTTTATAAACTAGTATTTGAAATTCAATGCGCTCGTGAAAAATGGGTTCCCATTTAAAACCGAAACCAGGAACGTGTATTTAAATTATGCACTCAGTCAACAAGTGGAAGGTTGCATAAGTTATAGAAACAAAAAAAAAACTTAGTTACACTCAAACTGACTAAAAACTTCTTATTCACAAAAAAAAAACAAAACACAACTGTCACAGCACAATTAAAAAGTCACGACACAGATTATATAAAATTAGATCGTTCTAAATTTAAACTTTGAAAATTGGGCAGCTCCAAATTGTAAAGGTGAAGTCACACAGATCGATACGGAAATCGCATGGAATCTATCGCGGAGCGGGCGCGTTGCAATGTGCGTGACGCACGCGTCTCGATGCTACTGCAACGGGCACGCGTGTGCTGAGCTAGCGATGCATCTACACGTGTGTGCAACAGTACTACATCTCCGGATTAGTGGATACTACCCCTTAGGCACGTCAAAAATATCATGATAAAAAAATAAAGAACGACAAAGAGAAGAGAATATTGACACTAGCAAGCGGAAGATTTCTCTATGGAAATTGTTCATAATAATATTTCATAAGACCGTTTTTATTTTACTTGTCAACTTCTGAATTGAGATATAATTATTTCCAGATTCAAAATACTCGTCGTTCTTATAAAGTTAGGTTAGACAATGGAAACGAACAGCGTACAAATAATCAATCGAAGTCTTTATAAGTATTATAATTGCAACAGTAATTAATATGACGCAAAGAAAATAATCACACACAAACAGTTTTCACAGTACGTGAACAATTAAACTTTTTGTACGATTCCATGTAGACAATGTAGGCTAGGTACCAAGAGACAAAAAGAACTGTTTTAAGACTTAAAATGAAACAAAAGAATTTAAAAAGCTTTATTTTTGAGCCCAAATACGAGTATGATTACTTAAAAAAAATATGAATTTCTTTAGAAATTTACCCTTCTGAAATCTAACACTCTGTTTTACATGAAACCTTTGGCGCTATGAAATAAACAAAAACGCAGCGGTGCGGCCAAGCTTAGGCGCGCGCCGGCAAAGCACGAAATGTTAATTTTACTGCCGTATTTGTACGTGATAATGGATCGCAATATTGCACTGGTTATGCTTCTGTTTCGGCGGATATTGAGCTTTCACACGACGGAAATGTTGGCGATCCCTGAGCTGTTTTTGATATCCTCGACTGTCAAATAAATATACAAACAAATGAAACGCTTTTACACTTACTTTTCGCACGGATTTTGCGGCTTTACAGACATTATTCATGTATATTAATCGTATATACCCCATACCTACGTATGGAGTTAACCAGCCGTGTGTGAAGTGTGTCCTAATATTTTCCTTATATATGTACTATATTGATGTTTCTGGCATCCAATCTTAAGTATGGCAGCCCAGAGAATCGCTAGCTTTTGTAGTTAAGCGCCCTGCTGGCCAAATGTAAAAAAACACACATGAACAGTAAAAAAACACATATTGTTTTCATGTAAACATGCCTTATATATTAAGGTTTATGACATTTAGTAAGAAGTCGTTACAAATGAAATAATTTTGATAAGTAACCTATTTCTATAAATTAAATTGAATTACAAGCCATAAAATACATGTGAGAGTGTACGCACACGAAGTTTAACGATACCATTAAATAGGTGCGGACATATCAAACGATGGTCGCTCGAGAAATTCGCGTAGCGTCCATTATTTGCAAGATTAAAAGAAAGAGAGCGCTATTAAATAAATTTAAGTGCAACAGCCCTGACTACTTAAAGATATCACGTAGCCAATCATCTACTACGTATATGTACCTTTCAATTAATCTCAAGTATACACCAGTAATATACTCTATGGACAGAAGCTTTTTTCTACAAAAGCGTGCAACGATTTCGACGTATTTTCTTAGGAAATTTGACAACATTTGTATGAAAAAGTATACCAAATTTTGTTACAGTTAACTTTGGTGAAAATGTAGCTAATGACATCTCTTATTATTTCCTTACTCTATGGTATCCACAGTCAGGAATTTTCCACTTATTTTATGCAGTGGTATTACTCACAATGTTACCATTCGCTATGAATGGTACGTTTGTTGTTTCTGTACTAAGAATTAATTTTTATTCTACACTATAAGTTGTTACCAGAAATTATAAGTTCTTTTTCAATAACTTAGTTTACGAGCTGTGTCCCGTAGCGTCACCCACGTCAATCCATGATAAAAAATAGCTTATGTGATTTAGGATTTATAATAATATAATTTATTCCTAATTTATCTCTGGATTGGCAACCCGGGTTAGATTCCCGGCACGGCCAATATATTTTTGATGAACTAAATTTGTTAGTTGTCGATCTGGGTGTCCAATATGTATCTATATAAAGTATTTATGTATGTATATGTTATATAACAATGTGTTAACAACCATAATACAAACTAGAAAAGGTTCAGCTTGGGGCTAGCCAGCCGTATGCGAAATGTGTCCTAATATTTATTTTTTTATTGGCTCCGTATCCAGTTTCATAGAAATTAGCGTGAAGAAGAAACAAACACACACGCTAGCACACAAACTTTCGCATTTATAATTTTAGTAGGAAGTAAAACCTTTTTCTTTCAAACTAACTACCAACTCTTTGAATGCAACTCTTTACCAAGGAGAGCGATCTATCATCAAAATAACTAAAAAGGTTGCAAGCTCGCGCAAAATTCGACGCGTCAGTTATAAATATAACCGGCCAGTGACAATGGCTCCGACACCGATCTAAAGCAAGGATCTTTGAACTACACGTGTATATGCTAAGATGGTGATTGATTGAGAATAAAACATTGAGGTTTTTTACTAAACTGCGCCAATGACGGCTTGAATTAATAAGCTTCAGTGATTTTTCTTTTGCAATTCAATGTTAGCATTTGTTCAAGAACGAATTGTGTTATTTGTAGCTATCTCCTGAATTTATGTGGTTGCCTTGGATTTCATAACAAGCTAAATTGTTAGTTATAGTTAGTTTAGAAAAATTGTGATCGTTATTGGATACATTTGAGGCGTTTGAGACTTTTTTTTTAAAGTTACTCTCTCAAGAAAGCTTCTGGAACATACTTTTAGGTGCTTGCTGATAGATTTTTCAACTTGAGAGTAGTTGCTAGTCTAGCAGCACTACAGGATGTTCTAACATCGTCCTATGGTTTCGTCACAATGTTTTACTTCACCGGAAAATTGTTGGCGGGAATCGAACTCACGATCTTCGGAACATTATGCGGCCGCACGCTCTATTTAGCTATGATCGCTTCAAAGAGCGTAACTTTTCCAATTAACTTTAAATTGGAAAATTTTAAATTAATATAATATCGCACTATTTTTTTTAAATAAAATAATATATTTTAAATTATTGCCTTTTCATTAAAACAATTATAAATATATACGTTTGAAAACAGATAAATTTAAACTAAGCCCATATAATTTTGCACCCTCTTACTCAACAACGCACATTCTAACCCAAAGAAAGACAAATTCTTCTCCATTTGTCATCAGATATGCTATTTTAATCCAGCGTGTACTGAACAAAACACGTTAAACTAAGATTTTATTGGAAACCTGTGAGAGGAGTATAAATTTAAATATTATTTACGTGGGCTGGCTCAATGCAAGATGCGCGGGTTTGATTCCCGGAAAGGGAATCCAGGTTGAGGGTGGACAAAGGAGGCACAATATGCAAAATGTCGACTTAAGAATTGTTTACAAAAGTGAAATAGTTTGCCTTTTAAAGTTATGTACTACTTTATTAAAAGTCAAACTTAAGAATGCTTAAATAATATTGAGTACTACGTAGTAGATTTTTTTTTCCTAAATTCATAGTTATTCTACTAATATTATAAATGCGAGTATATTATATTGACCAAAACATATAAAAAATGCTCAGTGCGCAATGGTTGATAATGATGATATAAAGTTTTCCATGTAATGTAACCTTTTTACATAACTGTCAGTTAACAACATGTCTACAACGACTGTCACGTCAGATATCAGAGACGTTTTTTTTAGATATCAAACAACTTTAACGTCCCACCGTTATTTAATCAAGATTTAAACATGATCTACAACGTTTAACTTAACAATAATTTACAAAGTTTCTTCAAAGCTACAAAATATTCCACGTTGCTGAAAATATATGAGTTTAGGATACGTTAACATGACTAATAAATTTTACTCGCCACTTCACATTTGCAATAAATAGTTTCTTCTTACTCGCTTAAAGCCAAGTAACTCCTCAGTTCGCTGATGAAGATAAACCGTTCCGTTCAACGAGCCAACGTGTCAAACCCTCAACATAAATTCACCTCAACTTTCAAATAATAGTAGTTTAAAAAAACTAAAAAACACGCTTATCTGGCTGTTTTAAGTCGGTCAAAATCGCGCCCAAAGAAGTCGGTTACAAACAAACATACAAACAAAAATAAAAATAAAAATGATAATTTTATCAAATTAGTGTATTGTCATCGGTCCTCAATAAATCTACAAAGTTTCAACGAAATTTGGCTGTTTTAAGTGGGTCAAAATCGCGCCCAAAGAAGTCGGCAACAAACATACAAACAAACATACAGATGAAGCTAATATAAAGCGTGTAAAAAAGAACACATTTCCAAAAATTCATTTACTTGAACCAGTCACTTGCTCGCGCCTTCACAGAAACGATTAATTTATTATCTTAAAGAATCCCTTTTCGCACATCCAATTTAAAATTTGACGTCTTTAACAGCCTTAAATTACATGCCAAATTATTTCATTAGCGATGGGCACCCGCGAACCAGCTTTGATATAATCGGCGCGGAGATTCGGTGCCGGAGATGTAATCAACACGTCAGTGTGGTCACGCCCTTACCTCTCCGCGTTAATAGCCAGATCGCGATATAGGCTCATTCAACAAATCGGGCAAATTCTTCTTTGCCATTTTCTCGAAAGTAATTAAGCTAATCGGATCCCTATTTTTTAAGAAATAAGATTCAAAATGATTTCGTCGATTGTATTTGTTTGTGGTTGAAAGTTATAAGTTTAGTTAGTGTTTACGGTGTTGTATGTGTTTTGTTTGTTTAAACACTTGGGTTCACTGGCGCTATAATGCCATGTGCATGCTTCGCTGCAAATTTAAACCCACTCCTGACTATAGGGTGCGGAAAGGTAATGAAAATTGGACGGTGATTTATTTTCTTTGATTTGCATAATGATGATTGGTTTCCATGTGGCATCGTTTAATAGATGGACTTCTTCAATACATATATATAATAAGATAGTGAGACTCAAGTGTCTATATGTACATTAAATATTTTTTTCAAAAAACTGATATAGGACGATCAAAGAAGAATAACTGAAACAAAAAATATGTTTTTGTATTTTTAGTCAATCTTTCTGTCTATATGTGTATCTGGGGCGTTACAACTTCGAAAGTTATTAACGGATTTGAATTTTGCAAGTAAATTAGATATAATTAAATAAAGGAGCGTTGTTAAAACTTAAAAAAACGTACCTATGGGATAATTATATAAATTTTTTATATAGCAAACTGAAAATTTACTTCAAGCACTGCTTCATAACTTTTAACATAAATATAATAAATGCGAAAGTTGGTATGTGAGAGTGTGTATGTTAATTCTGCACGCTCAAACTCCTGAACTAATATCGATGAAATTTGATACGGTTTTAAGTGCACTAACGTATGAGCTACTTTTAACCTCAGAATAATGCGAGTGACACTGTGGGACGCAAGTAGTTATAAAGTAAAAGTATTATTCAAATACATTACGAGATAAAAACAATTCATACACAAATTTAACCCAAATTGAAATAGTACATTATGGTACAAATATTAAGTGTTTGTAATTACCGCTGAAGCGCCTTTGAGATACGAGCAATTAGACGAGGGTCTTAAGAGATCCCAAAACAACAGTCATTAATCATACATGTATCATATGACGTTTTTAGGACACTTGTGACTGAAATAATACTAAATATAATCATTTAAATTAGTCAATAATAAGGAAACAATAACTAAGCGGGGTAATGCCGCTAGAATATTAGCACCTTATCCGCGAACACTGAATTAGGTATAATTTACTGGTTGTAATTTAAGTTTCGAGTCTGTTAAATTACTAAATGTAAAACAAAACTCACTCTTGAACAGCAATTAAAAAGTCACAATTTGATGTAATTAGTCACACTTAGAAAACAGGTTTCATTGTGTGTCTACTTGCGATTAAATAATAACCACTTCAATAATATTTAAGTAAAGGAGTTAGAAAATTAATATAGATACCGAGAGCTGGCAGCTATTTCTTACAAAGACTAAGTTTAGCTGTTCAACGGGGTAATGCTGTCAGCATCTGGGGAACTCTGCCCCGCTATGATATCCTGATTAGTGATCTTACTTTAATTTAAATTGTAGTGTTTGGTTTTCTTGTTTTCACCTTTAAGTTTGTATATAGTATTTTAATTGTTTTTATATAGATACCCAAAACAAAATAAAACAAAATAACTGCCTTAAATATTTATTTATTTCAATCCCTGATTTGTACATGTTGGTTTTTTTTGTTTAAAATCCCTATAATGCAAACTGTTTTTCAACAGAAACTTCAAAATAAATTGATCTTAGTTCTGTTTTGCATCTATAACACCTATAAATTATAATGGATATGAATGCGTTCACATTGCGTGTAGGAATTTTTGTCCCGAGAATGGTATCAGTATTAAACTCATCATTAAGCATTTCATTCGTACAGGGTTATTAGCAATTATCGCATAATCTTTAAGTGCGACGTAAACTTTGAATTAATTTTGATCTTCAGGCGAAGATAAGCGCAAAATCTTGTATGTACAGTGTTTTCTAATAACCTCCGATGTGTGAAATCAGTTGAAGCTCTTTGACTTTTTGCGTCACCGTGCGAAAACGCTTTGCGTCGACCTTTAATGTGAGGACTGCGAAGCTTTGGAACTCACTACCTTAGTCTCTGTTTCCTGAGAGGTATCATCCGGGGGTCTTCAAAAGTAGAGTTAATAGTTAATAGGTATCTTCTGGGTAAGCGTGCCACACCGTAGCCTGCAGCGCAGCCTAACACCAGGTTAGCTGTAGTCAAACGCAAACCTATCGAGGTTAAAAAAATAATAATAGAAATATCATAAACGGAAAAAATATCGAAATAAATAGCTCGGAGGCCGTGTAACTTTCTTAGAAAATTGATATTTATTTTGGTACCAATCAGACTTATCAATATCAAAAAATAACTGTCGAATACGCCGTTCGATGTCTTTTATTCAGCACGGAGTGCGTTGATGTAGAACTTTATCCAGTAGTGGCGTAAAAGATAAATAAAAATAACCAGTAACCTTGTATAAGACGCAAAATGAAACGTAAAACAGAGGCGTAAATCAATTCAAAAGTGAGAAATGTATCATTAAAAGTTAATGGATTCCTTTTAAAGTGGATTAAATCTAAAGGCAGAAGCTATCTGACAAGAATTCAGTCTTGCTAACATTTATACAATAAAAATAAAAAATATTCGTGAATAGAGATGACCATGTTTGTAATAAAAATAGAACTTACAAAAAAATGAGAACGTGAGGAATTAAACGATCTAAGATACGACGGATATGCTGTGCCGATCCTATCTAGAAGTAAGTTCAAAATAGGTTTGCGTTTGACTACGGCTTGCCTAATTTTTTATAGTACCACAGTAGCTCCATTATATTATATCTTAATATATATAAATCTCGTGTCACAATGTTTGTCCTCAATGGACTCCTAAACCACTTAACCGATTATAATAAAATTCGCACACCATGAGCAGTTCGATTCAATTTGAGAGATAGGATAGTTTAAATCTCAAATTATAGTTACAATTTTAATTTATTGCTAATTATTGTCTGTTATTATTTAACAGTCACAATTATCACAACAGATATCGATACCTTTTGACTGGGTTGAGTAAGTAATCAATAGATGGCGCTGTACCCCTAAGTGAGGCAAAACAACGTTTGCCGGGTTAGCTAGTTAGAAGATAAAAATTAAATTTACATCTCGTAAAATGTCGGATGACACATTAATTATAAATCCCAGCTTTTAAGCCTTAAAAATTAAATTAATATCATCTAAGTATATTGTAATAGTGTGAATAGTACCTATATCTCGAAGATATGGGTCTCACCCAATTAAAGACCGAGACTTATGTATGATACAAAAATCAACATAATATTAGAAACGAATCGTTAATCTAAATTATAATTTACCAGCACAGACTGCAATATCAATTGTCAAGCTCAAATCTATGAAAGCGTAATAAATAAGCTATTATTTTTTATCGTGATTAAAAATGATATAAATATTACAAAATGACCCACCATCAGCAGGTAAGAAAATAAACTGGGATAATATTGCAAAACCTTCTCAAAGTTCCTAGTTCAAAGACGACGGATGTTGGTTGGAACTCGATGTAAAATATTCGTGGTCATGAATAAAGCCGCAAGCACACTCGCGACCTGAATTTGCGGTCAGAGCGTTGTGAAATTGAGTACTTACCCTTAAATTTGAAGAGACGTGTTGGCACAATAGCGATTACTTAAATACCACGTTGTTCATGCATACTAGGTTATACGAAATAAAAGGATTATTTTCCAAACTCTAGTAATTTTAACCACTAATTATAACTAGGGCAAAAGTATAATAAAATACTAGAGAATAATAAAAATATTAATTGAGAACCGTTTCTAGTGCACGAGTACCTAATGCTAGCAGCATTATCGCGCTGCAGAAACGAGCTGGATATATATAATCATCTTTATTGCTGCGAGCTGGATATATATAATATATTTATATATAATCATCTAAATATAATAATCTTTATTTTAAGGGAATGCGCAAAGTAAAACATAAAAATCTAGTCTAGTAAGTAACTTTAACATAAACTACTAATTACGTAAAGTCTCTAAGAAAGTGCCCATTAGCGCATTTTCTAACATTTCTAAAGTCGAAGAAATAATCTTGTACCTCCATTTTTTATTTCTTCTCTTTTTATATAATTATGTTAAATACATATAATGTTCTTCTTTTTAATTTCTTATCTCTATTATTGGTTCCTTAAATATCTGAAGTAAATTTTCAACTAACTAGAAATTATTTTCTCCCTAACTAATTTTTACGTAACAAAGTTTTAACAATGTTCCTAATTATAAACAACATTATTATGTAAACCACATTATTGTGAAAACCTCGTTCATATACTTTGAGTAGTTTCGAAGTTAACTCGTAGAAGACAAGATATATGAAGAAGACAGACAAGAAAATACCCCACGAAAGCAGCTATTATTATTTTAATTATTATTGTACTAGTTTATTAAATTATTAATTTATTGAAAAATCAAGAAGTAATGATAAAAATAAATTTAAATGTAACTTAAGAATAATATTTGCAAAGCATAGTAAAAAGGAAAATATTGTAAACTAAAAGAAAAAAGAAATATCGTCATAAAAACCATTTCTGTTAATGAGAATTGACATATAAAATTGATCACTCAAACTTTTTTGTTTTAATATTATTTTGAAGTGTAATGTGAAATATAAAATTACCTATACCTGCCTGAAAAATTGTTATACTTACTTAAAGATGCTTTCATGATAATTTTCTTGGTAATATGTGATTTTATTCTCACCTTTCGTTATAGGTAATTGGACAATTTGATGTTTTATTTTTGCTTATCATCAACACCTTGGCAATATACGAGTAAAGCACCAATTTATTATAAGTTACATACTTACTTTTACTATAGGTTGCTAAGGTAACCTATAGTAAACCGATACTATAGTATCTATACCAATATTATAAAGAGGAAATGTTTGATGATTTGTTTGTTTGACGCGAGTAAGCTTCGAAACTACTGGACCGAATTGAAAAAATCTTTCACCGTAGGGAAGCTACATTATCCCAGAGTAACATAGGCCATATTTTGTTTCTCTTTGCAACTTAGTTTTTTTTTAGAGACCGTGCGAAGCCGGGAAGATCTGCTAGTTTTTTATACAGCATGCTTATGTCTATTATGTAACCTTGAAAAAAGATTTTAACATTTTTGTATGTAAAACTAGATTCCAAGTTTATATACTGAAAAAAATCTCTAATCATTATTAAGTAAATATTAATTCATCAACTGTTCTTCCACAAAATTAAAATCATTTAGCAAAATGTATAGTACTTAAGTAAATCACTTAATTATTTAGAAGTACTTATAAAGTAATTCATCTTTTTGCACTTTTTCACCTGAGTTAAATCAAGAAATTATCCTTTAATTTCGCATAAAAATTATATATCGACAGCACTGCCTTAAATATTAAGATAAACCGTTTAAAATAATTACGGGCCAATTTTGTTAAGGCGCACGCACAATAGTGGGACTGTAGTTGTTTTTTATTAATAGATAGAATACATTTTGACGACTTCGTTGATGTAAAGGTTACCATGCCGGACTACCAATCAGAAGGTTCCGGGTTCGATTCCCGGCCCGGCCAACATCTTTGTGCTTAACTAAATTTGTTGGCTGTGGGTCGGGGTGTTAAATATGTATCTGTATAAAATATGTATTTACGTATATGTAGTATATCAGTTGTGTTAGCACCCGTAATACGAACTAGAAATGGTTCAGTATGGGGCTAGCCAGCCGTGTGTGAAATGTGTCCTAATATTTATACATATCAAATACAAGTTTAGAATAAGACACATTAAACAACAAAAAAGCTTTGTCAATTCTTCCATTTAAACTTAAATTATTTTAGTATTCGATTTTATATTAGTATTATTTCAAAATAGTATTATTTTAGTAATACATTTTATTATTTACTAGGTGCGCCCGCGGTGTTACCTGCGGTAAACCGGGATAAAGCCTAGAATAGCCTTTTAGGGTCAAGGTCTAACCAAGGTCTAGGTCCTCATAGTAAATTTCATCAAAATCCGCCCAACTGTTGGAGCGTGAAACAATATTACAGATTTTGAAGTTATTTGCTTACCAACGGGAACCAAAATTGTTTTTGGGATAAGAAGTAGCTTACGTGTTAATTCAAGGTCTAACCTATATTCATACCAAATTTCATCAAGATTAGTTCAGCCGTTTGTGCGCGAAGAAGTAACAAAGTAGGATACTATACTCTTTTATGCAATGCTCTATATTTGTCATAAAATATATGCATCAGTGACCACACCTTAAGTTAAAGCGTCGATCGAGGCGAAGAAAAATTGCACTTCTGCTACCCAGTGGAATGTCATTAAATTTTACGACCATATGAGAGGCGCAAAATGCTATTTAGTGCCAGCGCACACTGAGATACATTCTCTTCGTTTGCCTATGCATAACAGCTAGATTTTATGCCCATAAAACACTCGAACTTCTTTTTTTTCTCTCAAATTAGGACAGCGCTTGGCCACAATTTACCTGATGATAAGTGACATTGAGGTCTACGGTGGAGCGCGCTTACCTAGAAGGAACCGCTTCACCCTCACCTTGAAAATCGCTAGATTATAGGCATTGAGAAACAGGGAATTCAGCAAAAAATCACATTTTTCAATGGCCAGAAGAGTTGTAAACATTTTGTTGTAACCGACAACAAAAACGAAGGAGGTTCTCAATGCGACTGTATGTTGCGTTTTTTTCATTCATTTTTCTTCTACTTTATTCTTCTGTTGTAACAAACAAAATCAAACTTCTCATCATGTGTTAAATTAATATATTTTTCCATACAATGATCCCTATCATATCCATTTATAATTACTAAAGAAGAATAAAAGACACATTTTTTTTTGGATTTTTGTCTGTCTGTTTCTATGTCCGTCTGTCTGCCAAATGTGTTATAATTTCAAAAGTAATTAAAAGATTTGACCGCGGTTTTTACAGGTTGTCAAAAATTGTTTCGTCAAAATAAAGGGAAAAATAAGATATGGTCAGATGAAAATCTACTTTAAGTATTATAAACATACTCGTGATTGAATGCGCTATAATATAATTATATGTATTAAATAACTATTATAATATAGATGCAAATGTATGCGTGCGTATGAGTGTGGTATGTTTGTTACTTATTCATGCTCAAACGGCTTAAACGATTTTGATAAAATCGCTACGGATGTAGTTCAACGCATTAACTTTTAACCTCAGAGAAATGTGGGTAAAAATTATAATATAATATGTTAATAATTAAAAGTTCGGTAAACTTGTGTTTATCTTATACACTCCATGTGCAATGTACCGTGAGTGTTTAAACGCTTGCTCCAGTTTTAGAACCAAAAGGCGGGGTTAAAGTAGGTTTTAATAAACCAGGTATTAAGTGCTCGATAGTCGAATCATGAGATGTGTGAAATTATTTCAAAAGGGCGTTTTATTTTCATGATAATAATATTCACATTACCCAAAGTGCTACTTAAAATTTATAGAAGTTTCTAAGAAGAAGTTGTATATCTGACTCATTTCTAACTCAGAATAAAAATGATCGTTTGAACAAAAATATTCGTTGAAAAAATACTTCAAAATATTTTATATTTAATGTATTTTTTTAAAACATTTTTATCATGTAATTAAACTTAAGTAAAAGCTTGCAGACTTTTAAGTACTTTTTAATACGTTTTTTAATCAAAAACTCTTTTTGTTTATTTGCTACCAAAATCTAATTTGATTAGACCATTTCTCTGAAAAAGCTTGAGAAAATAATCAAAACATCTAAACTTAAAAAAAAATATGTGAAATATAAAAAGTTCACGGTATATTTTAAACAAGTTGCGCCCCACGGTGTTACTCGCGTTAATCCGGGATAAAAAGAAGTTAATCTGGAGTAAAACAGTAGCCTTTAGTTAATCCAAGGTCTAACTTATCTTCACAATAAATCTCATTAAAATCGGTTAAGCCGTTGGAACGTGAAGGAGGAAAATAGATTTTGAAGTTATTTGCGTATCCCACGGAAACCACAATTGTTTTCGGGATAAAAAGTAGCATATCCGTTAATCCAATGTCTAAACAATCTTTACACTAATTTTAATTAAAATAATTTAAGAGTAAATAATAATAGTTTAAAAAACCTAAAAAACACGCTTTTTATAGAAAACCGTAATTTTATCAAATTAGTGTATTGTCATCGGTCCTCAATAAATCTACAAAGTTTGAACGAAATCTGGCCGAAAATCGCGGCCAAAGAAGTCGGTTACAAACAAACATACAGGTGAAGCTAATACAAAGCGTGTAAAACGTAACAAACATACACACTTACACACAAACTTTCACATTTATAATATAAGTAGGATACCAGATAAACTACGTTCTTTAAAATTAAATGTCACCCATTTGCAATGTCGAAGACCTAACTCAAAGTAGCATTTAAAACGCAATCATTCATTTAACATGATTAAAATTAATGTGAACTCGTAAATAAATAATTTATTATAATTACAAAGTGAGGGAATTGAATTAAGGTCGAGTTCGTTGGAGAGTTTATTGAGATACAATGTTGTGAGACGAGTGCCCTTCACTAAATGGGACTCAATATTTGAGGGGTACAAATTAAGGTGTCGGTCCACTATAAGGTAAATAATAAATAAATAAATAAATATTAGGACACTTTCACACACAGTTGGTTAACTCCATACTGAACCATTTCTAGCTCGTATTATGGTTGCTAACACAACTGATATACTATTTATACATACATACATATACATACATATTATGTATAAATATAGTCTGGCAAACGAAACATGAGACTCGATTTTTTTGCAAACTTTTTATATGGCAATGCTATAATAATGGCAACGTCAATATCCAAAACAAGATGGCGTGTTGTTATGATTTAGTTAAACACTAATTACTCAGCGAAAAATGAAAAAAATCATCAAAAGTGGAGTTCGGGAGTTGTTGTTCCGCATGATCTCTAAGTATCATAAAAAACAACAAGAAAAAGAAAAGAAATTCGGCGTAATTTCAACGAAAACAAGATTGTTTACATGTGGTGTTTGATTTCGTAGGTTAGTATGACGCTACTAAGTTGATACTTTGTTTTAAATCGTATTTACTATATATCTTTTTGCATAAAGTTGTCTATTTCAAAATTATCTATTATAAAATTATCTATTTTGATTCACATTCTTTTATCATTAGTCAAAACCTTCCCACCTTCCTAATAATGCATTTTGGTTATTTATCATACCATAAAATGTTACATTGTAATTTTATCACAATTTTTTCTTTAACAGGTTTTTCTTAATTTGGATTCTGCCATTGAGCTGATATGAAGTTTGGGTAAACGCAAAATGTTAAGTGAAAATATTGCCTTGTCTGTCTTGCGGTGTTGAATCAGAAAAAGTGATTAAAGAGACATTTGGAACCATAACTCCAGAGAAGTGGATGAATAATATGACTGATAATGTTATATACATTGAAAATGAATATGAAAATAAGATCGGGACAGGATCACCGAAAATAATTTGGAAAGTTTCATTATAGTAGGAAACTAATAAATAAAATAAATATAAATAAATAAAACTGTGATTCTAGTGACACCGGTGAATCTTTTCAAATTTAAGTCTTAGATTCACATTTTAATTATGACAGTGAATAAAACATTATAGAATACTGCTTTTTTTATTCAGATTGATTGTATAATTTCTAAAGTATTACTTCCTAAAGTACTTAAAACATTTTTATTCAGACGAAATAATTTCAAAGTATCAAATTAGTTTGTTCCAGGTATTTCATATTAGTTTTGGGGTTGCTATACTCAGATTTTTTAAATTTGCCGCTCTTTTCCAGGGTCATGTTTCGTTGGCCAGACTATACATATTTAACACCCAGACCCACAGCCAACAAATTAAGTTAAGCACAAAGATGTTGAACGGGCCGGGAATCGAACCCGGAACCTTCTGATTAGCAGACCGGCATGGTAACCTTTACGCCAACGAGGTTGTCGTGGATGAAGAAATGAGTACATTAGAGGAAGTTAAAAAAAGACCCAGTGAGTGAGAAAATAAAAAGTGGAAGGTTGGCGTGGTATGGGCATGAGACGCATGTTACGAGGAGATGTATGGAAATGGTAGTGCAAGGAAGAAAGGCAAGAGGCCGTCCAAAGTTGACACGGATGGAGTGGGTGTGTTGGATACAAAGTGAGTGGACTGTATGGAAGTTCTGACTCTCATAAGGAAAATCAGAAACTTAGATAGGATCACGAACCTTTCATCCACGACGCCACTCCTTGGGACAACTCCTTGCGACTGGCGGCAGCTTGGTGGGTAACGATCGTCAACGTAGCCTAAGCGCCTTGTTTAAATGCAGAACAGTTTTCACTGTACACGGCACAGTAAAAATCCAAATGTGAAGCGACGCGCGACACTATTTTGGATATATTAACGAGTAACTCCGTACTACGGCGCGGCGATGATAAGCGCGGGTTCACTCCTATACGATTCCAGAGCGACTGCCTCAGGCCGCGACGCGCGAACTGCAGGTTTTGTAGAACTACCCACATTTCACATTTATTCCTGTATGAGAATCGAAGAGTGTGAATGAGGATATGAGAGAGAAAGAAGTGAGTGTAGAGATAACGGCTAATAAAGGAGAGTGGTTGAAGAAAATTTGCTGTGCCAACTCTACCTAGTAAGCAGGATAAGGCAAGGAAGTTTATACTTATTCCAGACAATGCATGCTCCACCTTAGGCCAGAGAGTCGCTAACTGGTCAAATGCCATACAAGAAACAAAAAAAAATAATAGTAAAAACTCTCGAAACTAGAATGTGGCGAATAAGCACAGAAGAAGACAAAGAAGATGAAGCACTAAGGTAATGTAAAACAGTATTCGTATTGATCTCAATCCATATTAAAGCGAGAATCGTCTAAGATTATAGAATCTAGACCATAGTCACGAGTAGTGTCAATTTTATAAATTGACTCAACGATGGCCTTATTTTTTAATGGTAAACTAATTTACACGGGATTATATTTTATGTACTTTTGTGTAAGCGAAAATATTATTTAAAAAAGTATGAGCAAGTTTGTTAATAGTATTAACTATATTATATAACTACGAGTAGTAATCAAGCTACAAGTATATTACAAAATCGTGTTTAGGAAATGTAACGATTTTTAAATAAATAAATGTTAAAACTCATTCCACTTACGGCTAGTTGGCCCCATACTAAACCATTTCTAATTTGTATGATGTTTGCTAACACTAACTGTACTACAAATACATAGTTAGTGTTAGCTACCATCATACAAATTAAAAATGGTTTAGTATGAGGCTAACTAGCCGTGAGTGGAATATTTATATACTACATAAACATACATACTTTATATCGATACAAAGAAACATACTTTATATCGATACATATTTAACCAGACCAACCGCTAACAAATTTAGTTTATCACAAAACAAGTTGACCGTGCCGGAAATCGAACCTGAAACCCTATTGTAGGCAGTCCCGCGTAGTAACTATTACGCCAACGAAGTCATCAAGTAAAAAATAGTCTGATGCCTAAGAGTTTCTATTTATTATTTGTCTTAATGAAATGTACAACAGAAACAGAGTTCCTGCTATTTAATGCTAACCCAAATACCAAATGAACGATATAAATTAATAAAACTATTGATAACGGGCCAAATGGGCCGGACACGATTGCATTAGAATTAATTAATTAGATATACGTAACTACTTAATATTGTGTGTATAGGTTACTCAAAATCAGTATACTTCTTAAATTAACTGTATTTCGATTTAAATCTATCATAAATAGCCTATACGTTCCCACTGCTGGGACTCGGGGCCTTTATAGGCCTTAAAAAATCCAGCACGCAGGCTAAGTACGCTTTGGCGGATGACACACGTCTTAGGATATTGTGGTCCTCAAACATGTAATCTAACAATGTCTTCAATCACCGTAAAGCGAGTGCAAATCTATACATAACTCGAAAAACAAGTCATTGTTGTAAGGCTGGGATTGAATCAGAGGCCGTAAGATTCAGTAGACATTTCATATCGAGCCACACTCGCCTACTAAGATGCCCGAATTGTTATTTGCTTTCGCACGACTACAAGTATCATAAAGGCTTCAATAGATATTAGAACAATAGATGATATTGAAATAAAAGGTAAAAAGGTTTATTTGAGTGACATTCGGGTTGCTAAAAATTTAATATAAGAAATAAAAAACACTCAAATGACTTAGGATTTTACGACAATGGCACTTTTAACTTCAACTTCGTCAAAGATGTTGGAAAATATTTTTATTTTCTAAATGTGAGTAAAATCTGTACCTACATGTACTGTACTCTTCATGCATCTTGGCTCCAAAGGCTAAAGAGTTCAAGTATAAAAAAACCTTTGCTATAGTCACGCCAGAAGGCACTCCTTAGTTTTGTTCAAAGCATAACGTAGAAAAGATAAATATTTCAGAAAACATGTTTCAATTTCAACATTCGGCAGTAGGTATTAGTTTTCAGAATATCCAATCATTAATGTCACTCAATATGCTTAGGTTCACGGCTTACGGTATTCGGCAAACTCAAACGAATTCAAAACCTCGCAGCTAATATAATATACGGGATCCACCTGCCAATAAAGTTCTTTGTTCAGTCGCCAGAGAAAAACTCCATTTTACATCGTTTCATCGAATTCAGAACATATGAATTACAAACTTACGTTTGCGGCTGAAAATTCTAGTCTTCAATTCAATATTTGCCCTCTGGATAAGGCACTAAAATACAGGGTACAGAATATCCAGGTACAAACAATAAGTTTGTTAAATCACAACATTGATGAATCTCCATCCGTTTTAGGAACGGCCAAATCTGACATAAAATAAATTAAAATTTCAAATAGCTTGAGGACTTTGTTGTCAACCGCACGAGGCAAGAAATTGTTAAAATGAACCTGTTCCAAAACTTGCGATTCGGATTCTATGGAGGAATACAGAAATACATTGTAACGTTGAAAAAACAGTTTTGAGCTGAACGGTCTTCATGTTTATTAGGTTGCGTTTTCGAATAAATAAATTTAAATGTAGCGAAATATTTTCTGTATTTTATTCGGTTTTGATTTATATAACACGATATTGTGCTGTTGGCTTGTTCGATTGTTTGTTTGTGTATTTTAAACTAGGTTTTAAAATGTTCATAACAATTAATGATGACAAAAATCATTTTCTAATCAAGCACTCCTTTTAATAAAGATTTTATAATACGTTGTGTAAACTCATAACAACAACGCAAAAATTCCAAGATATTTTTACAAAAATCCCTCACTGTAAATAATTACTTCCTATAAAATTACTTTGAAAATAATAAAAAAGTAATTAATTAAAAATATTTGTAAAATATTTTATTTTTATATTTTTTGGGACCTTACCCACGAACACAGACAGGTATAATTTATTATTTGTAATTTAGGTTTTAAAATATTTATTTGTAGTGTAGTTTTTAATTAAAACGCATATTTTATATTAAAAAAATAATTTGAAAATATATCAAAACCGATAAAAAGCAAAGTCGACAAAATCTCATAAAGATAAAAAAATAAAAAAGTATAATATTATAGGTGATCTGTTTTTTTACGTTTTACAAAGTGTGTTTCAGTTCAATATAATTCTTACGTCAATG
Source organism: Mellilla xanthometata (assembly GCA_035578125.1). NCBI lineage: Eukaryota > Metazoa > Arthropoda > Insecta > Lepidoptera > Geometridae > Mellilla > Mellilla xanthometata. The sequence goes on along the minus strand of JAPUBQ010000014.1, from coordinate 10,774,820 downwards.
GTCACAAAAAACTATGTCGCATCTCCTCAAAATGGTAATATTTGCTAGAAGGTGTTCTGCTCCATGATTACTTCCTTTTTGTTTTATTGATAGACTTTTTGTGTTGGTTTCAGGTTGAACGGTCAAATTGTGGTAATTTTAGTCTTTTGTCTAACGTTATACTATTACTTAGAATATTGAGCAAGTATTGATAGAATATTTTACCACAGTTATACAATTTACGACCTCGGTGGCGTTATGATTACCATGCCGGACTGCCAACCAGAGGGTGCCGGGTTCGATTCCAGGCACGGCCAACATCTTTGTGCTGAATTAAAATTGTTGGCTGTCGATCTGGGTGTTATCACTTGTATTAGCAACCATAATATTATGTACAAACAATAAATTAGTGGCTTAGTATGGGGTTAACGATCCGTGTGTGAAATGTGTCCTAATATAAAAAATTAGACATAGGAGGAAAAAAAACTATTATTTGTGGTGTTTTCTTTGTGAGGAATTATTTTTTATCCTTTACTATTTTTTTTATTTATTATTAATAAATCTTTACTTAATCTTCAAGGCTCATTTACGCGATGCTGTCCCTCAATCAATTATTATTTTTTCCGATTAAATCTTAACATATTCTTGTCCGATTTTAAGACAATAATTACTTGTATTATAAATCTTAACACAATAGAATTAATAACCTACAATATTAAAAATTAGACTAAAATATTCAAAGTAGACTTAATTTTTGTAGAGAGAATGCCTTACCTGAGATCGTAACGCTCGATGTGAGATTGAAGTCTGTCGCATGTAAGCTTACTGCACACGCAATATGTATGCACATTGTGTCATCTGAGTATGAACAAGTAGGTTTGCTGGGCGCGAGATGTGACATTGTCCCATATTGCCCGCCCTTCCCCCTGACATTGTAACACATTTGTAAGCGAGTGCAAAGTTATTGGTACAGGTGGGGAAATGAGTCAAACATAATAATAGGTATGTATCTTATTTTTTGGGATTAAAATTTTTATATTATTATAAAATCGAGTGTGGCTCGGTGGTAATAACGTCTGCTTTTCAATCAGACGGCCCCTGGTTCGATCCCGGCCCTACACCAATGACTTGTTTTTCAAGTTATGTGTGGATTTGCACTCACTTTACGGTGAAAGTAAACATCGTGAGGAAACCGGCATGTTTGAGGACCACAATATCCGAAGACGTGTGTCATCCGCCAACCCGCACTAGGCCAGCGTGGTGGATTATGGTCTATATCTCTCTCCTAGTGAGAGAAGGGCCCGAGTCCCAACAGTGGGTACGTATAGTGGGCTGCTTATGCTTATGCTATACCAATATTATAACGCCGAAAAGTTTGATTTTTTGTATGTTTGTTTGTCGCAAATAGGCTTCGAAACTACTGGACCGATTAGAAAAATCTTTCACCGTTGAGAAGCTACATTATCTCTGACTAACATAGGCTATATTTTGTTTCTCTTTGCAGCTTAGATTATTTTATATCCGGGATTATATTATAAGCCGGGACTATCTGCTAGTAATATACATAAAAGGGTCATCAGAGTAGTTTAATATTGATTATTTTTATTAATTATTTAAATATTTGATGTATATAATATAATATTATTATAAAAATAATACTAAAATATTATGTACAAACCCAAAAGGTAAAATGAAATGAACAAGAAATTAAACACTGTACAATTTATATTACGGTAAACTCACCATCCAAGGTATTTGTGGCAGAGTTTTTTGAATATTTTGGTAAAAATATTCCCACTGAAGGTGGGAACCTAGATGAAGCTGCAAATCGAGCGTGCAGCCAAGCTGCCGGCAAATTCCGCAACGAGCTACAATCGCATAGTGATATAATGACATTAGTGCGTAACGTGATCTGAGTGTAGTCGTTTTAAGAAAATACGAATAGATGCCGCTACGTGTATCATGCGATCTTTCTGTATTCTGAGCGATACACGTACTTCGTGTAAATAGTAATTCGTACTACGTGAATCATTCTATTCTTCAAATTCAAATTCAAATCAATTTATTGCGAATATTAGTGGTATAGTTACAGACAGTATTGGGTCAGAAAAAAAAAGTGCACCATATTCTGCCTACCGGCGTGCAATAATAGTCTATGATAAAACTTATAGCTAATTAAATATACTTGTACATTATTAATTATTTAGATTAGTATGTCATTTATTTATACACGTAATACGAGTTTTAACAAGAGGTTGAGCGTATATATTTTTTATTAGTCTATGATAGTAGTTATTACGCAAATCCAATATTCCGAACCAAAGTTTATTAACATCAAATTAACACCTGTACCGACGCGACGACAGCGCTCCGAACGCAAATAATACTTTGTCAAAATGCTCACAATAATTATAAATTCGGATCGCGCGTGACATTGGTGGCAACGTTATGATATAACTACTTCACGGTAGCCGCTGGACAATCACCTTCGCAGTGCAGTTTTGCTTATTTGGAAAGATTAGCGACTGATCGATGCGAAATAATAAATTTTTATGACCCAAAAACTGGTGTGGGACGCTGTTTAAACAAATGTCGACTGCGCTTTTGGTAAGTCAAGGCTGCAAGCTTTACATGTAAGAGCGGAAGTACTAAATGTATTTCTTTTTTGGTAAAAAACTTAGCGAGTTTATTTGGATTGTAGTGTATTTATAAAATATTTATTACAATTTATACTCAATAATACAATGATAGAAATATAATGTAAATTTTTAATATTGTACTCTCGGAATATTGTGAAAATCACCAAAAATAAGAATAAATATTCACTTTATTTATTTCCCTATTTAAAGTAGTTTTTTTTCAAAGATATAAACGTCATTTCTTGTATTTCAGGTGTTTTTATGTAAAGATTTGGCTAGTAAAAAAATATACTACTCTGACATCTTTGGAAAAAATACATCTAAACTACGCTCTCCTTCAGTGAAATCAATTAATATAGCAAACGCGCTTCAATCTAGACCGTGCTCTAACCTAGACTAACTTAACATCAGGTGAGTTACGATAAAGTGCAAGCCTAAAATGTAAATATGTTAAAAAAAACTTTGTAAGAGACTGATCACGAGCAACATTCCTCTATCACATTTTCGATCAAACTCGGCAACCAAGGAAACTATTAACTCCCTGAAGAGTTTATCAAAATGCAAATTTTGTTTGCTAAAAAGTCAATATTTCATATTGATGCTCTAACCTAGACTAACTTAACATCAGATGAGTCGCAAGCCTAAAATGATAAAAAAAACTTTGTAAGAGACTGATCACGTGCAACATTCCTCTATCACATTTTCGATCAAACTCGGCAACCAAGGAAACTATTAATTCTCTGAAGAGTTTATCAAAATGCAAATTTTTATTGCTAAAAAAGTCAGTGTTTCATATTTTATGACCCATCCGCCACCGTACCGAGGTAATCGTCTGCGATGGCCACAGTTTTTAACTTTACGATTTTTCAAGCACTTTGGTCCGATAATTTTTAGGTGAAGGTCCTCCTTAGGTCGCGATTGGCTCTTTCCTGATTTTGAGATTGAACTTGACTTACATTTTCATGCTTTTAAGGGCTTTGCTATTTATTATAACAATGAGTCATGAAGTGAGTGAAGAAAATAATTTGATCTTTATTTCTTATTGTCGTTTTCAACCCTACAGACATTTTGTTTGCTAATTTGCTTTCAGACATACGATTACAAGTTTGGCTTATGTATTATAGCTTGATTGAATACATGTATTGTAAATTACGTACTCTGACACGCAGCAGCAAGTTATCCTTATATGAATGCGAAAATTTTTGTCTTGATATTTGTCGAAGTTCCAAAACAGGTACGTAAATTCGTCCGACAGTTTTTTTTAGTCGTTTGTAAATTTCAATGTGTAGTGTTTATTAAAGTAATAAAGAAATTAAATAATCTTACTTTTTTAAAGTAAATATATTATCTAGAATTGTTATAGCGTATAATTTAAATATTTTTTTTTATATCGAAAAAATAATAAAATGAATTAATTTTGTGAAAAATCTACTGCCGCGTCGCTTCGCTCACATATATGACTGGGCTACATCGCGGTTCAATTGCGTCTTAATGTTACAAATATGTATTCTCAATTAGAATTGATTTACGATGTAGTACACCAGCTATCGATAATGAACGATAAGCATTGATTCCGATCACGCATGCGGGCACAGCCAGACTAACAACAGACTGCCTTGGCGCGACCTCTGCTATCGACATGGAAGTACTGCCTCACCACTTCCGTGAAATACGCTGGTTTGGGCAATGTCCTTTATCTTTTATAGCTATTTCTGTCTATTGTTTTGTGTGATTCACATGCACGACGTACAAGGTTGTTTTGACAAATATGGCACTTTACAGATTTAAAATTATTGAAGTAAACTGTTAAACACCGAGGTAATTTTGGCGCAAAATAATTTTAAATAGTTTTTTGCGGAGAAATTTAAACAACGAAGATATTATGCGTGATTAGACGTGATAAAATGAACCTATGCGAAAAGTTAGCCATTAAACAGGATGGGTTTTAGTTTGGCTTGTTTAACTTGTTTCTGCTGCCAGGTTCTTTGCTCTTTTAGGTCCCATTCTGCGTACGAGTATCTATCTACAAAATAATCGTATAAGACGAATATGTTTTTTTGTAATAATGACTGCTCAATCGCGCATATTACCTTACATCTCGCAGGTGATGTGTTCGATTTCTGCCAATGAGCTCGAGATTCCGGTGAAGGTAAGCATCGAGAGGAAAAAACTCAAAGTCGAACATATAGCCTCCTCCTTTTTTGAAGGCAGTTAAAAACTATTGCATGATGGTACAGCATTCATTAGAAGAATACTCTACTGACTGGCAACTTTGAAAACAAGTTGAAAAATCTGTCGACAAGCGGCTTACGGTGTGTTCTGACAGCCTTCTTGAGAGCCAGTTATTCCAGACTAGGCATGCTTCACCTTAGGCCAGAGTGTCACTAGCTCGTGGAGGATCCAAAGGCACGTACTAAGCGGTTTGCCTCCACCTTCATAGTGCGAACTGCGCAGCTGTGGAACTCTTTGTCAAGTTCCCTGTTCCCTGAGAGCTACAATCTGGCGGTTTTCAAAGCAAGAGTGAACCGGTTTTTTCTGGGTAAGTGCGCTCCGCCTAGATCATAATGTCGCTTGCCATCAAGTGCAAGCCCATTTTAATGTAAAAAAAAGTATGCCTGCAGCTGGTCAAATGACTAGTTGTACTGCAAAAAAAAAAAACAAAACACTTTTGTAAAAATTTGCTAGAAGTCTACAAGAGCTAGTTTGTTTTCATATAGTACAAATCACTCGTAAAATCTCTGAGTCACGTTTTACTCCACCTGATGAAACACTCGCCCTCATGGCGCGGTACATTGCCCATGTGTTATCACACGTTATCATGCGGAAGAAAAGGAAACATGAACGGAAAATTAAACACGTGGCGATAACTCTGAGGACAGATTTACTACAAGGCTGAGGTTTTATTTTGGAGTCTACGAAAATACTTTATGGATCTTATAGTTCAAAGGAAAATAGTAGTAGAAATAAAACATATTGCTCAATCTAAAGGATATGTAAATAATGTTATGTTAAACGTAAAATTTTAATAAAAATAGTAAATAAATAAATATAAAAATAGTGTGTTTGTTTCTAAGTTATCAGCGGCTAAAGTTCTAAATGCATTAAGAATTCCTAGTAAATGAATAAACAATTCCTCAAAATAAAGTACCACTAGGATAAGAACTCACACTAGTGTTGTATTAAGTTATATATGTACATTTATTAATAAAGAATTTTAAAACTGAACTGAGTAGTAGATATAGAAGTTTTAATTTTGACATTGACTTAATAAACATTGTAAACTGTTCACGTAAGACATCTTAACATTTCCGAAAGCACCGAAACTGTTGGTCTTATTCCAACTTTTAATAATAAGTAAGTGTGACCGTTTTCTACGCGGAAATTGACTTAATAATTTATCATAAATTGTGACATAGTTTAAAAAAGTTATAATTTTATTAATAACTTAAGTGTATATAGTTTTCACAGAAAAAAAAGTACTCGTATTTGTAACAATTTCAGGTTTAAAATAAACTTCTACAAAAGTGTATTTTTTTATCCATTAACCATTTCTTCTTTCAATGTGTAAATGACGTCTGATAAAAGAGAGTGGAAGAAGAAGATTTGCTATGCCGACACCACCTTTTTTTTTTTTTTTACGTGAGGAAATGCATTTACGCATGCCCACCACACCCGGGGAGGTGGGTGGGGTATGTCGGGCTCGATGCCAGAAGGGCATCACTACCGACTAAAACCTCACGATGGCCTTCTCACCGGAAAGGGCGGGATGAGGTTCCGCTTCTCGCATTAACGCACCACCCCGCCCACCTCGGCTAGCCTGCGAGACTCCGCCTCTGGGGATGACTCCCCTTGCAGTGCACCTGGTGCACTACAACCACCTCGGGGACCGTGAGTGCAATGGACGCCGGAGAACCCCGGTCCGACGTCCTAAGTCCCCCGTGACGGGTCGGGTCTGTGGCCCCGTCACATGCCACTACGGCCGCAGAGAATAGGGATAGTGGTAGTCTCCGGTTACCACTCCCTTCTCCCTGCGGCCCCACCGCGTCCGCCATCAACGGTGGCGACCCCGTCGAGGCCGCGGCAGGTAGGAAGAGCGGCGCATCGTAATACCGACACTTTTCTCCTGCCGCGGCCCCACACCTTCAGCTGCGGTGCCTCCCTATCCACACCGCAAGCCCGCCTCAGTTGCGAAACCTCCCCGAAAACCCCCGGAGCGAGGTCCCGCAACCTACTGGTGCCACTCCATCTAGAACTTGCGTACAGGGATACAAGTCTAGGGAGTGGCCCGCCTCAGGGACCCTCTTCGCTTCACCGTGGGTGACCAGGCCACGGTTACTGAGCCCCCCCGCCTCGACAATGCGGGGCCCCACGGGGGGGATGCCGACACCACCTAGTGGGATAAGGTAAAGAAGAAGAAGAATCATTTCTGTTAAATCTGTGCTTGATCCATCATGGTATCCGCGTATTTAAGACTTTATAGACTTCAAAATAAGAAACATTTTACAGCTAAAATATTTTTTTTTCGATACCGAATGAACAAATCTATTCAACAATGGACTGGATGGAAAAAATCTTTCACCGTTGGGAAGCTACATTATCTCCTATTTTTTTATAATCATATTATTTTAGAGCCCGTGCGAAGCCGGGACGGAATGCTAGTTTTGTATAAGCAGTGCCATGCTTAGCCCTCAGACTTTCTTGATAAATGATCGATAATTATATCCAACATGACAATAACTAATGACAATCATCAGTGCAAGCTGAGCGGTGATTCAGATGACGCTCTCGGCCCAGTTTTCATGCTCTTGACCAACTGACTGATAAACAAATAAATAAATAAATATTAGGACACATTTCACACGCGGCTGGTTAACCCCATACTGAACCATTTCTAGTTCGTGTTATGGTTAGAAAAGAAAGAAAGAATTCATTAATTCAGACACATACAAACAAATTATTACAAATTATATAAAACGAATATAAAAAAAATTTGAAAAGAAAGCACAGTATGTGTCTCCTAGCGTCCGACCAAAAGGTCAACCCCTCAGTATAAACTCAACAGACTTCTCTGCAGCACTGATTTTCATCAGGCACTTGGTTGAAATAATACAATTGTAAGTGCCTTATAACGATGATAAAGAGAAAATTATGCAGCACTTACAAATTTCAGTAAAAAATGGCGGCAAATTAAATTGAGGTACTGAATTTCAGCTACCCATGTAGCTCACGCAGAAAGAAAGAAAGATGTGAATTACGAAAAGATTATAAAACGACCTACTCGCATAAGCAGTCCACCAGCCCGACGGAACGATGACATCCGGTCCATTGAGGGCTCACTCTGGGGCCGTGGAGTTCAAGATCGCACATATTACTGGCATAAGACTTCCAAATATATTTATCTCAATCCATCCAAATTTTATCTCAACTATCCCGAGATCTCAACAACTCAAAGAAGGTTTTTAATCCTACGTTAATGATAGAGCTACTTTGTCACTCACTTCGGTATATTTGAGGCGTAGGAAAGAATAAGACAACTTTAAACTAATCTAATATCATATATCATCCCAAGTCGGTGCGCAGCAAGGCGACCCCCTTGGCCCTCTCATTTTCAGCCTAGGTATCCATAAAGCCATCTCTGAAATAAAATCTCCTCTGAACTTATGGTACCTAGATGACGGGACCATTGGTGGCTCTCCTGATGAAGTCCTCCAAGATTTGGAAGCACTCCTTCCTTGCTTCAAAAAACTTGGTTTAGAGATAAATACGTCTAAATGCGAAATATTTTCATGTACGGATGCGGATATTTCGTATCTCCCTCGTTTTTCTTCCCTCTTGCCGGGCCTAAAACAACTGGCATCAAATACTTTTTATCTTTTAGGCTCTCCTATTTTCACAGAAGCTGTCCCTGATGCCATTTCTGCAAGCAAAAAACTACTTTTGTCCGCACTTGACCGTCTTAAAAATCTTTCCGCACATGTTGCGTTAGTTTTACTGCGTTCGTGTTTTGCCGTACCAAAAATTACCTACCTACTGCGAACTTCACCTACTTGGCTTTGTCGGCGTGAATTAGCAGATTTTGACGACACCTTGAAATCGGCAGTGGAGTCTATACTCAATGTGAGCCTCGACGATGTCCAGTGGACCCAAGCTACTCTGCCTATTCGTTACGGTGGCTTAGGTGTTCGTCGATCTGCTGATTTATGCTTGCCAGCTTTTGATGCTTCTGCTCATGGGGTTGCAGACCTTGTCACTAATATTCTTCACTTAGATGGTGGCAAGGCGAGCATACCTTTCATGGCAGAAGCAATATCAGCTTGGATGACCTTAAATCCAGGTGAAGATCGTCCTAAAGATCCTCAAATCCAGCGGGCATGGGACGATATTGGGGCAAAACGTCTTCAAAAGTGCTTGTTTGAAGGCGCACTTGGGGTGGATTTGGCTAGACTCCGTGCGGTGTCCCAACCAGAATCAGGTGCTTGGCTACACGCCTTACCTTCGCCTCACCTGGGCACTTTATTCGACGACGACTCTATGCGTGTGGCGGTTGCTCTCCGCCTTGGCTGCAAAGTTTGTGAACCACATATTTGCATTTGCGGCTCAATAGTTGAGAGCAACGGTCATCACGCGTTGAGTTGTCGCCGCAGTGCAGGCAGATTTCCGCGCCACCACGCCTTAAATGACATCGTACGGAGGGCTTTAGTTTCGGCTAACGTCCCTAGTATTCTTGAGCCGCCGGGTTTGTCCAGAACAGACGGAAAGAGGCCGGACGGGCTGACCTTGGTGCCATGGAAGAAAGGTAAGTGCTTAGTTTGGGACGCCACTTGCGTCAGCACAGTTGCCGCCAGTCACCTCGGTCGCACCGTCCACTCGCCGGCGGAACAGCAATGGACGCAGCCAATCTGAAGCGCCAAAAGTACGCCACGATGTTGCCTCAGTATCTCTTTGTGCCCGTTGCTTTTGAAACAATGGGTTGTTGGGGAACTGAGGCCAAACTTTTTATATCTGAAATTGGGCGTAGGTTAAAAGAAAAATCAGGCGAATACCGCTCCGGATCGTACCTAGCGCAAAGGCTATCCATAGCCATACAACGCGGCAATGCCACGAGCGTTATGGGTACCTTTCCGTCAGGTTCTATCCGGAGTGGCCTATTAAATTAATTTTATGAGTGTTTTTTTTTATTTTTTATTAGTTTTTAATCTTTTAAACTGTTTGGTAAGTAAATACTGTTTATTATATTCTCCTGTTCTGATGGAATAAAGTTTAATCTAATATCTAAACAATTTACCTATTGTTTAGATATTAGATTAAACTTTATTCCAAACATATAAAGGTGATCCAGGTGAACAAGTAGTAACAGAGTCTTAAGCACATTGAACATATCGTAATTACACAGTTTGTTGACACTCGAACAAGACTATTCAGTATCCCGAGTGTCAGAGCTCTGACGGATGATTGAATTGAAATTAAGACATGAATTAATCCTACTAATATAATAAATGCGAAAGTTTGTGTGTGTGTGTGTTTGTTACTTCTTCACGCTCAAACTAATTATATATTATATATACGGCATATACTATTGTAACGATATTATTTTTCTAGAATTAAAATTAACTTTGAATCATACCATATACTTTTGTAATAATATTATATTATTTGACTTGTAACTTTGGTGTTATCAATAAATGATTTGTATTTGGCTGAACTGGTTATTGATAAAATTTGGTGTTAATAGGCTACTTTTAATCCCGATAACAATTGTGTTTCCCGTAGGATACGCAAATAATTTCATAATCTATATAATATGTTCTTCACACTCAAACGATTTTAATGAGATAATATAAATATAACACCTTGGATTAACACATAGGCTACTTTTTATCCCGGATTGACTTCTTTTGGCACGGATTAAGTTCTTTTGTCCTGGATTAACGCGGGTAACACCGCGAGGCGCAGCTAGTTATATATAAACTACATTTCACTATAAATTTATGCAGGCGGCACTGCGGGGCAAAGCTAGTCGTGATATATTGCGGTGTTGCATTTTCCAGTCAAGATGCAATGTCCCACTTTAATGCACTTGACCAAGTGGCCGGTGATGGATTACTCACGTGTAGGGTGACCATGAGGCGGCTCGTGTATAGGAAAGATACTAGGAGCCTAGAGATTTTCCTTGAATTTTAAGAAGACATTATTATGCACATATTTGTACTGGCTTGTATTGGTGCCTACTGTAAACAATAGAAATCTTAAAAAGAACAAAAGAGACGTAACTTGAAAATAGGTTTCCGTTAAGTAGCACCTGAGTCGTTAACTACAAAATATTGATTAATAATAATAGTGAGTCGTTAGCTACTAATAAATAAATAAAAATAAAATAAAAAATAAATCGTTATATATTTATAGACTACTATTATTATTGACGACTTCATTGCCGTAGTATTTACCATGCTGGACTGCCAACCTGAAGGTCCTGGGTTCGATTCCAGGCACGACTAATATATTTGTAATGAATTTAATTTGTCTGCTAAATAAGTATCGCTAAAAATATTCATGTTTGTATACGTAGTATATCAGTTATGTTAGCAACCATAATACAAACTAGGTAGTTTAGTATGAGACTAACCAGCCTAATATTGTCCTAATATTTATTTTATATATATTTAGAATTAATGTACATCATACAGAAATTACGTCTATTTCAAATCTGACGGCTTATTTTATATGTTAAACCAAATTTCCAACTGATTCAAACTTAACAATAAAAATTAAAAAAAATAACGTTTTTTAGTGTTGTTTTTTTTGGTATACTGAAAAAAATGGTCACCGCACTCATATGTCATTGCAAGTAAAATATTCGTTAATAGCCATGTATGTGGTATAACGAACAGGCGGCTAATGAGAATCGTTTCCGTGCCTCTAATCACTCCTTATCCACCGAGGTTGTACCACGAACCTGACACTGAAATCTTTGTAGTGATGCGCTTTGCTATCGACAACTGCCGATGTTCTCGATATTAAATGTAAACATACAAAATATTATAAAGAGGAAAAATTTGATAATTTGTTTGACGTGAATAGGCTCCGAAACTACTGGATCGGTTTGAAAAAATCATTCACCGTTGAGAGATTAAATTATCACCCAGTAACATAGGCTTTTGTTTCTCGTTGCTATTCTGATTATTTAGAGCAAGTGCGAAGCCGGGACGGGATGCTAGTATTATTATTGTTACTAGTTCGGAAAAACATTTCCTTCATTTTATTAATTAAATTGTTTAATAATAATTGAAGAAGTTGGTAAAATGTCTAGAATTAAGTAGTTAAAAGATATATTATATATTAACTTGGTATTTTTTTTCGACTTTGCCTAGTTGGGCATAGTTGGCTAGATATAAATAGTATATTAATAAACGCATGTTACCACTCCTTGTACTAAAATATTAATATTTGTAAGGAGTTTATCAGCATCAAGTACTTTGAGTGTGTTGTAATCAATCTGGAGTGCACTTAATATTTGTGAAATATCAGTAAGGTTGCTTTTGCACGCTTGGGTATTTATTCACAGCCACAAAAGTGGTTAACATGATTATTAAATTGACCTTGACATACAAAACTGAAGTGGTTTCTGACATATTAACAGTAATAAAAATAATAACGGATTTTTTTTTGTAAATTATATCAACAAATTAAAAAAAAAATCTACTCAATAATGACACATTTTTCTAACATCTCTCGTCATAACGTTGCCTGCATAACATCCATTGAATTAATATGTCGATATCAATCGTGGCGCATCCCTAAAGTAACCGATAGGGGTCAGGCCTTCGAACAAACGAAGGAGGGCCGTATCGATACAAATCATAGAATACTTATATCCTTATGAATTTCACGAAACAAATCAGTGAGTGCACGCACTTTGACACAAAAACTCGTACACAAATATTGACAATTTTATTTATTTATTTATTTATATTAAATCCTACTTATATTGTTAAGTTGACATCGCATTGCTAAGTGATTGTGAGAAGTGATATTAAGATTATAAATTATTAAGTACTGTTTACTGTTTGAAAGACTCATAATGTGGTGTGTTGTGTGTTTGATTGTTATTTGTTTGGATTTTGGATTGTGCTATGTAAATTGTAAGTTATTTTTTATTAAATTAGTGAAGGTATACAAATACAATATCCAAATTACTAAAACTAATACATATCTAATGCCAAAACCTTGACCTTTGACGACTTCGTTGCCGTAATGGTTACCATGCCGGACTGCCAACCAGAGCGTCCCGGTTTCGATTCCCGGCACGGCCAACATCTTTGTGATGTAATAAATTTGTTGACTGTCAGGTGTTAAATATGTATCGATATAAAATATTCATGTATGTAGGTATATGTATACTACATAATATACTAGTTTAACTATACAGTTGTGTTTAGCAACCATAATACAAACTATAAATGGTTTAGTATTGAGCTAACCAGCCGTCTGTGTAAAATAAAAAATGAGCTTTAAAAATATCTTATAGATAAACGAAAATTTACAAATAAAATAAAATTATTCGTGATATTTAGACATAAAGTTCATCGACCCTAATGATAAAATGGATTAAACAGGACCACAATATTAAATTTCGAATTTACTATAAATTAATAGTTTACGTTATTTTAAGTTGGGTTTGAAATTTTAATAATTAATTTTGGTAAAAACCCTAATTACAAAAGATTTTCTAAGAAATTTTGCTTACAAAGTCAAGTTCAGTGAACTACTAAAGAGTATACTAAAAAACTTGAAACAAATACCTACTACTAAAAAGGCTGTCAAAATTTGTATTGTATTTTTCTGATATACTATAAGTAGGTAATTATTAAACAGTGAACAATGGAGATTCTCAACAGTATTTATTTAATACCACAAAATGATCTACGTAATTATCATAAATTAATGTACTAAAAACAATGTGTAATTATGGGAATACTTGACTTCCTTCAATTAAAAAAGAGTAAAAAAAGGTTTGAATCTATTCCGATAAAATATTCTAGCTCTATTCTCAAATAGGTATTTTTTTAATTATTTAAAATAATATTGGGTTTTGAAGGTAAGAGTGAACCAGTGTCTTGTTTGTTTGGGTAAGCGCACTCCACCTTAGATCACAATACGCTAACCATCAGGTGAATTGTGATTTAACGCAAGGTCATAACTTAATGTAAATGCGCTTGAGACAAAAGATTACTTATTATTGGCCTTCAAATATTTTTATGATTAGTCTTGGCTTGTACGAGTTCTTTATTGACAACCAAAATAAACGACAGAAATACAGTTTACCTCAAACTCAATGTAAGGATAGATCGGAAATGCAAGCACTGCCAAAATAGCAGCTCGCCTACCTTGAACCACAGTTTAACAAAATGTAAACAAAACTAACCCTGACCTAGCCATTGAATGTACCACTATTATATAGACTGTGGCTCTCCCACGCATCCTCAATACGTCATCAAGGTTCTCTGAAAGTAAAAGCAAAACAAAAATAAACGAGCCTTTCACTTTCCTTGAGACGTTTCATTCATTAAATTTGTTCAGGTTACGTAAATACGCTGACTCACTTTGAAGAAACAAAAGATTTTGAGTGCCTTTTGCGTATTTAACTTGACCTCAGATTTGACCTAAAAATATTTGACTTCAAATTAGCTTCTTACATTTTCACGCTTTCTGAGCGTACAAAAATTGTATACCTACTTATCTCAAACAAATATAAGGGGTCAGTACAGAATAAGTGAAGTAAACTCAAACTTTGTTACGTGCAAAAATATTGAATCCTTTTTAATCAACATTACCTCCTATTCCTTTTTGATTTGGTGGCGATTCAGCGGCACACACGACTAAACCAAATTTAAAGAAGCCCCGTCTCTTTTCATCTTAGGTGGCCAGAAAGAGTCGGCACGTTCGGAACCACAGACAAAACAACTAAAATCACGTCAAATATGGAATGTGCAGGCAGTTTTAGAGGTGATACAAATGAGTGCCGTCTAAAGTCGCCTATATTTTCTACATTTGACGTGATTCTAGTTGGTTTGACTATGGTGCACAGCGTGCCGTCTCTTTCTGGCCACCTAAGATGAAAAGAGACGGGGCTTCTTTAAATTTGGTTTAGTCGTGTGTGCCGCTGAATCGCCACCATTATTATTACCTGATTTTAAATCACCTGAGGATATAATATATATGGTAATAGGTAATATTAATGATACTGATCTAATATGGAGCGTTTTTATCTAGAAAAGATAAAAAAACTCTTTGCCTTAATAATCACGAGCTTATATTTTTTGGGAACATGTCCGAATGTTCTTCGAAAACTATAATCTTGCGGTTTTCAAGACACAAGTGACCAGTTTCTTCTAGGTAAGCGCGTTCCATCTTAGATCATAATGTTGCTTACCACCAGGTAGATTGTAATCAAGCGCAAACCCATCATAGTATAAAAAAGCCTCGTCATTGAGTTATAAATAGCCAGGTATAGCAGTTAATCTATTAAATAATAAAGTATTAATCCAAGCAGATATCATATTCCACTTAAACCTTACAAATGTTTCAGTGGCTGACGTAGAATGCGGTCTCAACCCGGGTCGGCGCGCGCGCATCGTCGGTGGCGAAGACAGCTTCCCCGGGGAGTTCCCCTGGACTGCCAGCATATGGAGGCAAGGAGCTCATCAGTGTGGAGCCACAGTACTCAGTGATCGGTGGCTGATGACTGCTGGACATTGTGTTTGCAGGTGGGTACCGTTTTTGACCATCTAAGATCGGCTTATTCCTGCCTCCTTCATAAGCAGCCCACTATACGATGAAAACTGCCGGGACGCTGTCTATGACTCTGACTCTGCGGGGCTTTGTATCACTTAAAGAGAGATACAGATTATAATCCACCACGCTGGCTATTTGCGGGTTGTAAGATAGTACTGTTTGGCGAATTTCAGCCATTCTTTGATTAAATATCTCATTTATGCATGATGTAGGTGTGTATCTCGTACCTTAGGATTTTTCAAAAACAGGCTATTTCTGATGAGTATTAAAAATACACAGAGCTACCATTTGGAATTTTTCAATAGAGAGTTATTAAGTACGAGTAAGTATAAAAATTGTATAGCACATACATACATGAGCTATAAACATACACTCAAAATGATTAAAAATTGGCAGAAATCCGCCAACCCGCACTTGGCCAGCGTGGTTGATTTTGACCTGTATCTCTCTCCAAATGACAATACAATTGGTATATTTACTTAAAAACTCTCTATTGAAAAATTCTTAATTGCATATGCTTACATGCATCATTATTGTTATTGTTGCAGTGTCTTCGATGACTTCTACATATCGAAGCAGTTATCCGTAGTAGTGGGTAACACCGACATATCGTCCAGAGAACAGTTCGAGCCCGTGTCCCGGATTATACCGCACCCTGAATACAGGTAAGTATTGTACATTAAAGTTATAAATAGTACATTGTGGTAAAATTGTGTAATGTTTGTAATTACCGTTAATCCGAGCCATTAACGAGGTCTTAAGAGAAAAAAAAATGGTAAAGAAATAAAAAACAAAAGAGCGAAGTTACGGGTAAGATAAGTTTTAGGTACAGCTAATATAATATAATACGGTATAAGACTGATTTCAGTGAATTTAGAACCACTTTAGTAGGTGAGTAGGTGTAAAAAGATATAAGACATTTGATTTTCTATAAAATCGCAGATAGATAGATGTACAAATAAAACTAGGGCTATTTTTTTACCAAAGAAGAGTGTTTTTTACAAAAGAGCAATAAAAATGACAGGTAAAATACTAACCTTATTAGACAGTAGTTTTAATTTTGTACGTAAGTAAGTTTTTCGTAGAACTAAATTTATCTTGCTTGTGACATTAAAGTTATATGTATTACGCATCGACATTTTCATGTTGAAACCTCTGAAGAATAACAACATTGCGTAATTGAGAATTTTATTCTACAAATTTTAAAGCAAAAAGGCTAGTGGGGTGGGGTTAATGAGCAATATAAAAATGTCTTATCTTGTCTTTTAGTACGAGTTTAGAAAATTAGACATATTTCTCAGTAAAACCTAAACCTGTAACGCATAGATAAAGGTCGTTTAACTATGATTGACTTTAAATGGTTCCCAAACTTCTTAAGAACCAATTTATTGTAAATGAGTGTAACTTAGCAATTTTCGCGACTGGCTTCATTCGCAATTGGAGAGATCGAATAGTTTATACTTGGTTAAACTCGCCTTTTTGAAGTAGATTTTAAATGAGTAAGATTTACGAGTCAAGCGAAGACGTAGGTACTTACTTTTATGTGAAAATCGTGGGAAAAGGCATCGAGTCCATTGAACTAATATATTTCGTAGATTTTCTAGACGTTTATCAGAAAATTATATGTGAACCCGTATGACAGTTAATTAGTTTGACTTTTAGAGAATCTTTCTTTGATTTTTCCTAAATGATCCGTATTTCTCATTATACTCGTATATCTAGATTATTCCGAAGATACAAATTCATATTAACTTTTCAAAAAAAAATTGACATCATATCTTTTGTATCAGTTATATATTTTATTGATTAATTAAAATTGTCGACAGATGCAGCAGGAAACCCAACGATGTCGCTTTGTTAAAAACCGTAAGACAGTTGAAATGGTCACAAAACCTTCGTCCAGCGTGTCTTCCCAAGGCATTGTCAGATGACTTCAGCGGCATATCTGCTACGGTCGCTGGCTGGGGCTTTACGCATGAAGATAGAGAGCTAGGTAAGTATTATATTTTTTTTCCTTTCTATATTGTTTTCTCTATAAGACCTAATTACTACTACTAGTACTAAGATGGCTCGCTCACCCCAAAATGGATCCTGGCCTCCGACACCAAGAGACGCCATTTTTCTCTATCCTGTGCTGTCTCCTGCCAGTCTGTGGTATGAAGTGCGCTTAGGACCTAATTAGTAGATCAAATTTTAAAACTCCAATCCAAGCAGTATTCATAGATTCCATATCATGCCAAGCCGCCAACAGGACTATAGAGGGCAGAAACATTCAAACTCTCCTTAATGAAGTGGTTTGTATTGTTTTTATCCGTTATCCATTTGAAAAAGACAACCAATGTTCAACCACAACTTTGCACTTACCAAACAAATATCTAAGTACTTAGAAGCTTTATGAATACGCTTTTTCTTCTCCTACAGGTATAAGGCCAAATATTCTCCAGAAGACAGAAGTGACTGTGGTGACTAATGAGGAATGCAACCAATGGTATCAGTCTCAAGGGAGCAAGGTAAAGATATCGGCAACGCAGATGTGTGCAGGGTTTGAAGAAGGAGGCAGAGACTCTTGCTGGGTAAGGAAATACAGTAAAAGAGGATACATTGTTTATGCTCAATTCTTGAATGAGATTGTACGTTGTAGTAATAATTATTTTTGAGAGTATCCTTTTGATGTCTTGAACAGTAATTTGTGTTTTTAGGATTCGGCACTGTCACATCACTTATTTTTAAACTCTTCCATAATTTTACTCAATAATATGTATAGTCTAGAGAGAGACATTTTAAAATGTGATACTTTGTAATATAGTGTCTGCCAAGATTTTCAACCTCTCAAAGGCCCCTCTAACTTAGTTTAACGACTGCTTTTACGAAAATATGTCATTCGACAATGAAAACACATTCTTTGTATGGGAGGGTATTTTCTTCGTGTGACCACTGACCATGAAAATTATTCATGGTCAGTGGTCACACGTCGCTTATTAACTTCAGTGATCACTGTAGAGCCATTAACTATTTAGTTTGTTGTGATGCCAGTGTATGATGATGATTAAAGATACACGGCATTTATACCTCCACCACCATTATACCTTTGCAATTAGATCCGTTAAGAACTAATATATTATTATACCTAAATCTGACTTCAAATCTAATTTCAGGCTGACAGTGGCGGTCCCCTGATGGTCAGAGACCAGCGCCACTTCATGGTGGTAGGAGTGGTGTCCACGGGCAGTGGATGTGCCAGGCCAAAAATGCCAGGAGTTTACACCAGGGTGTCTAGATATATTGACTGGATTGCTGGACTTGTGAATGGAGATCAGTCTAGATCAAGATTTAGTTGGTATCCAAGATTCGGATAAACATGTTATAAAGTATTAGTTTACAAGTGGGATTTTGAGTTTTGCTGAAGCATATGTTAGAAGATGTATTTAACCAAGTTTACACTGATTGAAAACAATTTATATTTCTCTTTCCCTTGTCTGAAGTTAGATTCAGTCAAGATTTTCTAAAAGACATAATCTTATTGTGAACAGTTGCCTGTACGTTAGTGTATTCAGGAAAAAACATTTTGATTTCAAAACAAAGAAACTTTAAAAGTTAAAGATATGACAATTAATGTATACAGTTCTAAATTGTTAACTTATTACTAGGTATTTAATTATAAGTACTAACCAAAAAAAATGCTGTGATATTAGATTATTTACTGCCTAAGATTATACTAATAAAATATGTTAAATGTTTATCTGTTTCTCTTTGAACAGTCTTTTTAAATTGTCTTTACTTTCCCTAATAACAGAAAATAGTTTCCTTCCCGAACTTTCCTCAGTATCATCCTTCAAGGCCGTCAAAGCTTCTTCTATGGCTGTTTTAGCTTCAATAAGAAAAGGTTTCATCTTTTCTGCAGTTTTTGGCGTTCCATCATCATTTACTAATTTAGACTTCAGCACTAAAGCTGAATGTAATTCATTATATAAGACAGCGCTGTACAAACTGAGTCTTGCGTTTCCTGGATCTAAAGTCTTAGTTATAACAATAAGATCCTTACACATTTTGATCTTCTTATTCAATATTTCTTGAGACATATAACCTGGTTGCCTCCCATACAGTTGTAATAATGAATGTTTTATGGAATATAAATGGTAATGATTCGGGTGTAAAAATGTCGATAGTCGACATAATAAATTCTCCAGCGTTGCGACTGATCCTCCCATCATTTGCACGTTTTCCACTTCCTCTCCCATTTGGGAAACAACCATGTTCACTTGAGAATTTCCGACTTTTATAGAGCATTTGTTGCAAGCCCAGTCAGTTTCATCATCTAAAGGATCTTCAGGTAGGTGAATGCCGTCACAAGGTTTATTATCATCTCCAAGACATTTCATAGCGCTCAAATAAGTTTCTAACTCAGTTGGGTCACTGCATCTTTGACATCTGCAGGAGAAGAACTTGGTATCTTTCAAGTGCTGTCTTCTTGCTTGCGTACCCCACAACGCATGGCTGTACATCGTAGATAAATTATCCCCTTTTGCTACAGGAACCACGACTTTAATCCTTATTTTATAGAGCTCATTTTTGTCTTTGTTAGATAGGTCAAATGTATGTTTTGTAGTTGGTACACAGCTATGTTCCATTAAACACGTGTTGGCGTATAAAGCAAACAGCTCAGTTCCTTCATTTAAACGTATTTCAAGTGCGTTTGTGTCAATAATTCCACAAATTGTATGCAGAAGTTTAGTTGAAACTTCAGGCAAATATTTGCTCTTGGTCTCTGAGTCGAGATTGTTAATAAAGCAGTTTATTAGATACTGAACTATGAACTCGTCTGCTTCACTGAAAATATAAATATTTAAAGTTAGAAATACATTTGTAAATTTGAAATGAAGTTTTTTAAAATAAAATTATATCTATTAAATACGAGTAAATAAGTATCTCGCAAGATGAGCTAAAATTTTCGGATTGTTTTTATTTATAATATTATGTTTTAAAGATTCGCGTTTGACTGTAGCATGTCTGATGTGAAGCAACGTTGTGGCATACGTTCTAGCGCGCTTACCTAAAAAGAAACCTATTTATTCTTGATCTTAGTACGGTACTTCTCAGGAAAGCGAGCTCAGGCAAATAACTCCAAAGCTTTGCACTATGAATTTTGAGGAGAAGCACTTTGTGCAAATCTTCGACAAACTTTTTGAATCTAAATATTGAGTGAATTGCTTGGCTTTTTTCACAGTAGAATCGCAATACAAGCAAATTTTAGTATTGAACACTATTAATTTTGAATGCGTTTGAAAATTTTATTTCATGTTATTTTGTACATGTTAGCAGGACAGTGAGATTGAAAATAAAAATAAAGATATCTTAAAAAATACCTGGGCATTTTGGAGATACGTTTTAGTAAACAAACATACATGCAAAAAAAACAGGAAGGGTTTTTGGCGTATAATTGCCGAATAAAAAAATATAATCTTACTCGTAAGCTTCAGTGCCTGGCGTCCTGCTATCCATATGAGACTGCATTTCCAGTAATTTCTTCCAATTTTCAGGATTACTTTTCTGCAGCAAAAGACAACGGAGCGGCAACAGTGCATCGTGTCTAAAAAATAACAAACGATGTCATTTTTATATCGCTGGTTTAAAATAACAGCCATATCCATTCATTTATGATTCATTCATTCATTAGAATGTGAATTCAAATCTGCAATTTAAACCACTGGTAACTACGATTTAAACGATTGTTAATTCCCTTATTTTAGTAAGGAGATAGCTTAATCTCTTGAGCTTAATACGCAATTTTCAAATTGCACATTAAGCTTCGATTAATTCGAAACGACGACTAATTCGAAACTTATATTTAGAAACTCAGTTCTTGAGATATTGTATTTTTTTACATTCAGATTTTCATTACACCAAAACCCTAAATGGCGTGAGCTTATTAAAAATATTTATACCTTACAAAATAGCCCTTAAACGCCATTCCCTTTGTCTACGGAACCCTGCATAGTTTTTTTTTATTTTTTATACACATTCACACACGGCTGGTTAGCCCCATACTGAACCATTTCTAGCTCGTATGATGGTTGCTTACATAACTGATATACTACATATACATACATATTACATATTATATATTATATAAATACATATTTAACACCCAGACCCACAGCCAACAAATTTAGTTAAGCACAAAGATGTTGACCGGGCCGGGAATCGAATCCGGAACCTTCTGATTAGCAGACCGGCATGGTAACCTTTACACCAACGAGGTTGTCAAGTAGGTACCTGTAGTATTCAGTCATGTTGTCCAAAACGCATTCTGGTCTGGCGCTGAGGATGGCACACTCCAGCGCGTGGTGGCGAGGGTCTCGTAGACCCTTACAGTTACCGGAACAAACGGGCCAGCCGCAACTGAAATGAAAAATAAAAACATCGAATCTTTTATTTATTATGATGGGATCTTACCTTGTAACAAACATAATGTTACATTCTATTTTTTACTGAAATTGAAGCGGATACTTTTCGTCGTTCTTGAAATACAATTCGGTTATGTTGTGTGAAAAAAAAATATCTAAAAGACAGGGGTATTTTAATAACTACAGCTAATAATTGTAATGTTGATTAATCATTATTTTGGTTACATAATATGGTAATTGTATGGGCAACGAAAATGATTAGGTACGGGCTTTTCTTTCGGGTTATCTAATACCTACTCGTCTTCTTTTGAATTTAACAATCGTTTGACATACCTATTAAAAAACCCCCTGCGCGAAAACCCTGACTTAAATAAGTAATAAGGCTATGAGAAGCAACAAACAATATGTACTCTTTACATTTTTTTGTTTTTTTTTTTATTTTTTTGATACATTTCACACACGGCTGGTTAACCCCATACTGGACCATTTCAACTTCGTATTATGATTGCTAACACAACTGATATACTACATATACATACATACATATTTTATATAGATATATTTAACACCCAGACCGACAGCCAACAAATTTAATTCAGCACAAAGATGTTGGCCATGCCGGAAATCGAACCCCGACAGGCAGGGGCTGTTCCGCAGCTTTATTCTTTCACCCAGGCTGCGGAGATTAACCCACTCCCTTACCTAGAACAACGTTCCCCGGCATCAGTGAAAACAGGCCGGTAGCACCCCACGCACGGTACGGTAGCTTCTGGGTCGGCCATTGATTTAGGGCCAAATACTAGAGGCCTCTCAGTTAGGACTAGGTCTCCTGGTGCTAGATCTCGGGAGGCTACCATGTAGCGACCTAGATCTTGTGAGCTGCGAACCTGAAAACGTTATGGTACACATTTTTACTTTAGCTGTGTTTGTAGTTACTCGTATTAATCCCACTAATATTATACAGACGAAAGTTTATTTGTGCGTATTGATCCTTCATGCTCAAAAGACCAATATTACCCATTACCTATCTTGACCATAATGTACTATTATATTTATAAAACCAACACTTGAAGAAGATTTAGTTAATTAGATATTTAATAATATCTGATATTGAAAATTGTTTTTAATTTAACATAATAATTTATTATTAGACTTATTTTTATTTCATGTTATTATTCCATTCTTTGCATTCTATTAAATTGTGAATCTTTAATACTCGACAATAAGGCAACTTGCGACCTTTTATTGTTTTTAACTTAATTAACTTTAATTACCTAATTCGTGGCCCTTAATCCTTTTTTGCATTCCTGTGGGGCACTTCAGAGCTCATATAAAAGTACTAAGTGTAAATCTAGTTTTTAAGTGAGTTTTTGTTTTCTTTTTTAATTGTATGCAAAAATGTCTTTTCTGGAATTAATATTATTTATTTTTATCCCTAATAAGGGTCGAAGCCCAAATTTGGTTTTAAAAATATTATCGCAGTTACCTTTAAGGTTTGATGTCAGAGAAATACAACGAGATTTCTTCGAAACTTTCAACTTTATTGAAGATAGTTGGATGGATGGATAAAGCAAGTAAAAATACCTACCTTTACCTGAATAAAAAACGTGTATGGCTCGGTGGCAAAAACGTCTGCTTTTCAAACATACAGCCACTGGTTTGATCCCGGCCCTACACTAATGACTTGTTTTTCAAGTAAAGTGTGGATTTGTACTCGCTTTACGGTGAAGGAAAACATCATGAGGAAACCGGCATGTTTGAGGACCACAATATTCGTAGACGTGTGTCATCCGCCAACCCGCACTTGGTCAGCGTGGTGGATTATGATCTATATCTCTCTCCTCATGAGGGCAGGCCCCAAATCCCAACAGTGGGAACGTATTGTGGGTTGCTTATGCTTATACCTTATCAATGGCTATATTTATACACTATATGGATACACTTAACTCTTTACTTATGTCTAATCATTGAACGGTAATTTTATGCCTTATTTTCAAGAAATTGGCCGCTAATAACATAGGTGGGGAAGTTACGAGTATCTTACATTGTTGATATCAGCCGAGTAATTTTGATGCACGTGCCAATGCAAAGTAATTTAAAAAATTATGATTATACTAACTGCACCCTGTGGTTTTACACGCGATAATACGGGACAAAAATAAGTTAATCCGGCACAAAAAAGTAGACTATGTGTTAGTCCAGAGTGTAACCCATCTTCATAGTAAATCTCATTAAAATCGGTCCAGCTGTTAGACCGTAAAAGAGTTGTAGGGAACTTTATATATTTTTCTTTTTACATTAAATATTCACCTACACAACAACTTACATATTTATTACATATTTTTACATAATATTTATTTATTCGTATTTATCGATTACCGGCTCGTCGATATGGACAGTACCGGCATCACTGGTGCTGTCCCAACCCTAGCGGATTAGCGGCTATTGTTCGCCGTCGCGTCGATGCGCGAGCGCAAGCGAGACGGCATGACTAGCCGTCTGCTCTGGCCTTGAACCAGTCGAAACACAGCTCTGAGCCGAAGCGCCGGTCGTTTTCCTATCCTGAATTTACACGCGATTTAACCGACGAAATTCTATTGTACTTAGCTTACCTCTGTGCCTAACTGTTTTGTGCGTCTTATAGTGTCTCCAAGAGAAGAAACTGATAACATAAATATATATGTTTAACGTGAGTACTCCTGAGTTTAATTTTGGCCACACTCAATAACAAAACTCACGAATATAATATATGGGCGAGAATCCATCACACCATCCCTATAACTGGTGACACTCCACCCCATATAAGTGGTGACCCCTACATATATTACTGTGGTCCACATTTAAAATGAGCACTGAAAATGAATTGCAACCTGAGACACGTAGCACAAGGCCAAGGTCAAAGTCACCCGGCGCTAGAGATGGGACACAGTCGACAAGTGGCCACGATGTTTTTAAAGTTGGAGTTCGAGTACCACCATTTTGGCCGGAAGAGCCGGAAATTTGGTTCGCCCAAGTCGAGGGACAATTTGCCATATCCGGAATCACCAGCGATGCTACCAAATTTAATTACGTCATCGGGCATCTGGACAATCAACATTCCAAGGAGGTGAAGGATTTAATTATCAGTCCCCCAAGCACCAACAAATATGAAAAACTGAAAAGCGAATTGATAAGAAGGCTCAGCGCATCCAAAGAAAAAAACATTAAGCAGCTGTTGATGCACGAGGAATTGGGAGATCGCAAACCGTCTCAGTTTTTACGGCACCTAAAGGGACTCGCCGGTACCGACGTGCCAGATGATTTTATGAAGACTATTTGGACCAGCCGTCTTCCGAATGGTATTCAAGCAGTACTCGCGGGCCAACCAGCTACAGCTTTGCTCGAGGACCTGGCTGACCTGGCAGATAGGATCAACGACCTCACCATATCAACGCCGTCGGTGGCTTCTGTAAGTGGAGCCGTGCCAAGCTCGGTACTCAGCGACCTGACTCGAGAAGTGGCGGAGCTACGCAGGCAAGTGCAGCAGCTGGCAACAACCCGGAGCAGCAGATCACACACTCGCACTTTAGGAAACCGCAACTCTTCAAGGCAGCGTTCTCAATCCAGCTACAAGAAGTTCCCGGTTTGCTGGTATCACAGTAAGTTTGGAGACAAGGCTGAAAAATGCGTCCGTCCTTGCGATTACAAGTCGGAAAACTCAATGGGCGGTCGATAATGGCGGCGAACGATTGCCCTTCTTCATCTACTGGTCGCCTCTTCGTCACGGATCAATCGTCAAAAACGCAGTACCTCATCGACACAGGTAGTGACGTCTGCGCGTTTCCGCGATCCTATCTTCGTGAACGTCGTACTCGGACTGAATATACCTTGTGTGCTGCAAACGGATCTACTATAGCTACTTATGGTTATATTAACTTAGTTCTGAATTTTGGTTTACGTAGAAATTTTTCATGGCGTTTTATAGTTGCTGATGTTACAAAACCAATAATAGGCGTAGATTTTTTAAAATTTTATAACCTTTTGGTAGATTGTCGTAACCAACGCCTTGTAGATAACCTTACCTCAGTGACTGTTGTAGCTAGCGTAGCCAATTGTAAAGATGTGTTTTCTGTAAAGGTTGCGACCGGCGACACGCGTTATCACCGAATTCTAAGTGAGTATCCCGAAATAACTCGACCAGCCGGTACACATCACACCACACAACACAACACTGTCCATTTCATACGTACCACCCCAGGGCCTCCAGTATCTTCTCCTCCCCGTCGTTTAGCTCCGGACAAGCTGAAAATCGCGAAGAAAGAGTTTCAGGCTATGTTAGCCTGCGGCACAGCCAGACCTTCAGACAGCCCGTGGTCGTCGCCTCTGCATTTAGCGCCAAAGAAAAACGACGGTTGGCGTCCATGCGGCGATTACCGTAAGTTGAATGCTCGCACTATTCCTGACAGATATCCGATAAAACACATCCAGGATTTCGCACATAGCATCTCGGGGTGTAAAATATTCAGCACTTTAGACCTCGAAAAAGCCTATAATCAGATCCCCATAAACCCAGCGGATATCCCGAAGACAAGCATCACCACGCCGTTTGGAATGTTTGAATTTCCGTATATGACCTTTGGTCTAAGAAATGCGGGTCAAACGTTCCAACGTTTTGTGGACGAGATGACTAGGGGATTAGACTTTGTATATGCCTACTTAGATGATTTCCTAATTTTTTCACAGTCTGAGGAGGAACATCAACAGCACCTTCGTGAAGTGTTTGAACGGCTGAAACAGTACGGCATGTTACTCAACACTTCTAAGTGCGTATTTGGAGCCAGTGAGGTAACTTTCCTTGGTTATTCCATATCAGAGCACGGTACGAAGCCTCTCGACTTAAAAGTGCAAGCTGTGCGTGATTTTCCTGTTCCAACCACCGTTCGCCAACTTAGAGGTTTTCTTGGCATGCTTAACTTCTACAGGAGATTCCTCCCGCGAGCAGCCGAGATCCAATCACCTCTGCACGCGCTGTTGACAGGTTCTGTTAAAGGTTCGCAACCGGTCAGTCTCAACGATGAAGCTTTGGCTGCATTTAAAGCATGTAAGGACAGCCTAGCTGATGCTGCTTTATTGGCTCACCCTGACTGCTCCGCTAAACTGGCTGTAGTAAGTGACGCATCAGATAAGTCAATTGGTGCAGTATTACAGCAGTACAAGGATGATGCATGGGAACCATTAGCTTTCTTCTCTCGTAAGCTGAGCCCTTCCCAAACTAAATACTCACCTTACGATAGAGAGTTATTGGCCATTTATGAAGCAGTTAAGCATTTTCGATATATACTGGAAGCAAGACATTTTATCATCTACACCGATCATAAACCGATCAGTTTCGCATTCCATGAAAGGAAAACAAACTGTTCGCCAAGACAATACAGGCACTTAGATTTTATAGCGCAGTTCACCACCGACATCCGACATATATCTGGCAAAGACAATGTCGTAGCTGATACTTTGTCTCGTATGGAGGAACTCGAAGCACCGGTAACTGTCGAGATGATAGCTGATAAGCAAGCTTCTGATCCCGATCTTCAGCGTCTATTAAAAGAAGGATCCGCGCTACAGCTCCAGAAACACAATGTCCCAGGAAGTTCAGTGCCCATATATTGCGATGTCAGCACCACCAATCCAAGACCTTTTGTACCTAAATGCCTCCGAAAGCAAGTGTTTGATAGCCTGCATTGCTTAAGCCATCCAGGCGCTAATGCTTCAGCCAAACTAGTCGCTGAGCGCTTCGTTTGGCCAGGTATGCGCAAGGAGTGCAGAGAGTGGTCACGCGCGTGTATTCCGTGTCAGCGGTCGAAAGTCAATCGTCACGTGTCTGCACCGCTCGGCACTTATAAATTACCACGCTGCCGTTTCAAGGAAATACACATCGACTTAATCGGTCCGCTTCCTACCTCACAAGGCTATCGCTATTGCCTAACAGCTATTGACCGCTACACTCGTTGGCCCGAAGCTACGCCAATAGAAGACATAGCAGCGGAAACTGTGGCAAAAGCTCTGTTATCCACATGGATAGCACGCTTTGGTTGCCCATCAGACATAACAACCGACCGCGGTCGTCAATTCGAATCAGCTTTATTCAAACGCCTGTCGGAAATAGCTGGTTTTGTGCACAAAAGGACGACTGCTTACCATCCAGCCTGTAATGGCCTAGTGGAAAGATTCCATCGTCAGCTTAAGGCGGCGATAATGTGTCACGCCAACGACAAATGGACAGAGTCCTTACCTTGGGTCTTGCTGGGCATAAGAGCTGCGTTTAAGGAAGATTTACAAGCCTCCTCCGCAGAATTAGTATATGGCGAGTCGCTAAGGTTACCCAGTGAGTTTTTCATACCCGTCACTCCTGTAACTACTGACGTAACGGAATTTTCAACCAGACTTCGAAATATTATCGAAAACTTGCGACCCGTACCTACTTCCCGTCACTGCAAACCCAAAGTTTTTGTATATAAAGAACTTGAAACCTGCGAGCAAGTCTTCCTTCGTGAAGACGCCACGCGTGGTTCTCTTCAACCTGCATATTCCGGGCCTCACAAAGTACTAACAAGAGGAGAAAAGATTTTCAAAATTCTCTTCAGGAATAAAGAAATGACAGTTTCGATTGACCGACTAAAACCGGCCTTCGAACTGTCCATCCCAAATGAAGAACCCACTCCAGTTATAAAACAATATGTCACTCGTTCTGGCCGTCAGGTTAGATTTCCTAATTTTTATCACCCTTGACGGGCTCTGGAGGGGGGTGGTGTAGGGAACTTTATATATTTTTCTTTTTACATTAAATATTCACCTACACAACAACTTACATATTTATTACATATTTTTACATAATATTTATTTATTCGTATTTATCGATTACCGGCTCGTCGATATGGACAGTACCGGCATCACTGGTGCTGTCCCAACCCTAGCGGATTAGCGGCTATTGTTCGCCGTCGCGTCGATGCGCGAGCGCAAGCGAGACGGCATGACTAGCCGTCTGCTCTGGCCTTGAACCAGTCGAAACACAGCTCTGAGCCGAAGCGCCGGTCGTTTTCCTATCCTGAATTTACACGCGATTTAACCGACGAAATTCTATTGTACTTAGCTTACCTCTGTGCCTAACTGTTTTGTGCGTCTTATAGTGTCTCCAAGAGAAGAAACTGATAACATAAATATATATGTTTAACGTGAGTACTCCTGAGTTTAATTTTGGCCACACTCAATAACAAAACTCACGAATATAATATATGGGCGAGAATCCATCACACCATCCCTATAACTGGTGACACTCCACCCCATAGAGTAATAAAGTAAACTTTGAAGTTATTGGCGTATCTCATGGGAACCACTTTTGTATCCAGGATAAAAAGCAGCATATGTCTTAACCCAAGGTGTAATCTATCTTCACATCAAATTTCATTAAAATCAGTTCAGTCGTTTAAGCGTGAAAAAGTAAGAAACAAACACACTTACACAATCTTTCGCGTTTATGATATTAGTAGGATCTATATGATCTGCATAGCAAGTGACTAAAAACAAGACAAAGAGGCATAGTACTTTTGAAAATAAACTTGTAAAATGAAAGAAAAAATATTGAAAACCATAAAACCTCAATTCTGTAGCTAGCGGTGACATCTATGAGAAAAGTCTTGCAACTTATTACTTAGTGACATCTAGCGAGTAATACACGTACTACTTGTAACTTTAGTTAGCTGAAACTGCATCTATGATGATAGTTTACCATTATTGCAGTAGATGGCGTTAACATAGACTTAAAAATAAATTTACCTCGTATGCTTTTTCAGCGGTTCCATTTTCAGGGCCCATGTTTCTAAAATAAAAATAAAACATGAATATTATTGTTACTGATTTTTATTAAATTTAGAATCAATACAATAAAAATCTTAGAAAAAATCTAGATTTCTTGCAGTTCCGTCTAAGTTTTTGTGTTCATAGTGAATATTAACTATAATAATATGTTCATACAAGAATATCTAGATGCAAGAAGCATAGTGCATAGGTAGGTAACATATACAAGCATATACTCGTTACGAACTTTGACGCAGTTCTCAGAAACTGTTATACGCTAATTCAGATCTAGGTTATGGAGTTCTATTTTCGTTAAACGATATTCGCTTGGAGTAACCTTCCATGATGTTATCCATCATGATTGCAACATTACTTTTATAGAATAATAGAAATTAAAACTTTTGAAAATAAAAAAACTAAATGGCTTTGAACTCATTAAATCATTAAAGAAAACATTAAATTTCATGTCCTCGCGATTGCCCTAAAGTATGGGAGCATGAAAAAGCTGACTTTCAAATGTATTTTTTTGTATTAATCTAGTTATAATACCAACAGGTAAAGTAGCTAGGTTTTAATTATGCACTATTATTCTACGTTTAGTCATTGTGATCAAAATAAAATTTGAAGTGGCCAAGCTATGGTGTACGTCTAGAATTATTATCAAACTGTCTATGGGGCTATGAAGTACTCGTATTTTAGGTCAATATAATAATTTATATGCATATAAATATGCTAGTATCTATAAAAAAACATATGAAGGTTAGCTGCCTCTTCCTCGCACTCGTTTAAACAAGTGAGTGAGAAGACATCAACAAAAGGCTTTCTTTACTGATGCGTGTTAGATTTTATATTTCAGTTAGTATAAAAATTAAAATGAGTACTTACACAAACTGATCCAGAAACTTCGCCAATAAATAGTTATTATCTCAAGCGTTATAAAACAAAAAAGAAAACACGTTTTGCGCACAAGCACACTGCCGGTCAACTGATAGAAGAAAATAGATTTTCAGTTACGTAATGAGCTAATGAGGAAGAGGTATGCGATTCTTGAATGATTTTTTCTGTGTGTAAATATACGTATGTATAACTCGAGTACAAAATGAGTACAAGCAAGAAAAAGAGAAATTTCAAATGTTTCATTTATTGCATCGAGTAATTCCATGCATCTTTTTTAGACAGTACAACTATACATTGTCCAGTAGAACGCGTAAGCACACGTGCTAGCCAAGCTCCAGGCTAAGCTGGAGCATGCCTAGTCTGGAACAACTAGCTACCCGAACACACTGTTAGATATTTGGCGGTTGAAGGTGATTTTTCAACTTGAGGGTGGTTGCGAGACAGGCAACCACAAAAAATATAAAGAGAATAAAAAAATACTTAAATATTACGTTTGTTGTATCAGATCCTGCCCTCGAATATTTAATTTAATAAAATGTAATCATTTAATTTAATATCTAAGATACATTTATATATTTTTCGAAAACTTTAATTGTCTAGCAGCTAATAAAAAGCTAAAGAATAAACAAATTTATTTTTTTATGGGGACCTTTAATACCCTTACTATTATTTTTTTTTATTTTTAATAATTATGTTGTTATAGCGGTACGGAAAATACTATGCGTGCCAACTAAGAATAGGACTGTCAAAACCGCCATCTTGCTCAATCATATGCGCAAACTTCATAACCAAAGTGTATGGTGTGCAAAAAATTTTATGAACAAATTATATTCAGTTTATATATTTAATGTACGCTCTTTGGCTATTTTTTATACATTTTACGGCAAATAAATTATAAATGAGTAGGATTTGAAAGTAAAAGCATATTCATAAAAATATAATTTCTTTTTCATTGTTGTCACTTCTTTTTGTACCAAATAAAAATAGTTTATTATACTGCGTACAGCACTTAAGTCGAAACTATCCAAAACCAATGTTTCGTCACGTGATTTTTTTTTAGGTGTTGTTAATTTGCCTTGGGTACTTCTTACCTGTAGAATTAATTAATCCAAAATTATCAAGTAATAAAATCAAGAATAATTAAACAATAATTAAATTTATATCTATGAACCAAAAAAAATATTATTAAATTAATTTTTAACGCTTTCTTTGCTAGCAGTACTTTTTTGACAGTTATCGTGTGAAGTTGAAGCAAGCGCGATCCTATTCTTATTTGGCACGCATAATACATTCCTTGTGAAAGTTTCAGATTTCTAGCTATAACAGTTACTGAGACACAGCCTGGAGATAGACAAACAGACAGACAGCGGAGGTTTAGTAATAGGGTCCCGTTTTATCTTTTTGGTATGGAACCCTAAAATATTGTAGGTCTATATTTCATTTGTTTTCAATAACATAAAAAATATCATTTTTTTTGCTGCATTTAAAATAATTATGATTTGTATTGTGTATACACCGCCTTTAAAGAACAGGTGTTGTTTCAGTGTGCCAAATATCTTTTGAATAACGATGACCTATTGATAAATTTATAAACATCAAAGTGATGATAAATTTCTCCGCTGCCCAAAAATATAACTAGAGAGATAATATGTAATAACAATTTATTTAACTATTTAGAAGAAAAAAAAAACAATAGGTTTTCCACCACGCTTCTATTCTTGGCAAAGTTCCCAACGACTGCAGTAATTATACTTGTCTATTTAGAACGAGTATTGTGTTCGGGACCGGCTAGGCAGGGCGTGCGCTCGCGCCGAAATATACGTGTAGAAATGGAGTATCTTAAACGCGAGATGCCGATTTGTGAGGTCTGTCAGAAACCAGCTAACCAGACCTGCGGAGGATGCAAGTTAGTCTACTACTGCACGAAAGCGCATCAGAAGCTAGGATGGAGAGAAGGCCACAAATTTAAGTGCTGCGCTTTCAAAGTCCAATACACGGACACGTTAGGACGCCACATGGTTGCTACGAGGGACATCAAGCAAGGCGAAATGATCTTGAAAGAAAAACCAGCAGTGTTAGGCCCAAGAATCAGCTGCCCAGCTTTGTGCTTGGCGTGTGGAAAATCTTTGGAACCGCAAAAAATCGGAGACACATTTGACTTCTACAAATGCTCGAAATGCAACTGGCCCATGTGTGGAGTGGACTGTGAAAAGGCTGATATTCATAAGCCAGAGTGTAAAGCTATGAGTGATAGAAAATATAAATGCAACGTAAAGTACGAACGTCCTGATAAAGTAGAAGCAGCTTACTGTGTTATATCACCCCTTAGAGTGTTGTTGATGAAACAGTCCAATCCGATGCAGTTTGAAAATATAGTGAACCTAGAATCCCATCTAGAAGATAGAATCAATACTCCACTTTACGTCGTACTGAAAGCAAATCTAGTCACATTTGCCACACAAGTACTTGGGTTGCCGTTCGATGAAGAAACTATTCTGAAGATTGCTTCAATATTTGATACGAATTCATTTGATGTGAGGTCACCTGATGGCTCTAAGAGGATACGAGGAATTTACTGTACAGCTTCAATGATGAACCATAGTTGCAAACCAAATACTCGTCATGTGTTTTTAGGAGACGAGCATTACATGGCAGTTATAGCCACTGTACCTATAGCTAAAGGAGAACTCATCACAGCAACATATACACAGTCTTTATGGGGTACTTTAGAAAGAAGACGACACTTGAAAACGATCAAATGTTTCGATTGTGAATGTGATAGGTGCAAAGACCCCACTGAATTAGGAACAAATTTAGGAAATATTTACTGCTCGGTTTGCAACGGCATGGGTGCACCAGATTCAAAACGCGGAGCCATGCTTATGTCAACAAACCCTATTGACGAGTCTGCTCCTTGGAAATGTGAGAAGTGTGACCATTTTATTCAAAGCAGGCAGATGTTTTGGGGAAACAATGCATTGAAACAAGACTTAAAGAAGCTCAATAAGACAAGGCCATCTGATTATGAAGACTTCATTCTAAAATACAGTCAGACGCTGCATCTGACAAACCATTTGGTGGTTCAAGCCAAATTGGCACTGATACAGATATATGGCAACGTTAAGGGATACATGTTATCAGGTGGGTCAATGTTATTGATGCTATTTTGGACTGTTTATTGAACTAAATCTATTTCTCGAAAGTGAAATAGGTCAGTGTCATTGAATATATTAATGACAATGGCCTATTGATTGCTATTTTCATGGGGTTTTCTAGTTCTATCTAGCTCTCTTTGTACTAAACATAACTTTTAGCAATTTTCTAACACAAAAACTCTGTTGGTGTTGCTTCTAGTGAGATACCAAGTGAACAATTAAAAAAATAAAAACATACAAACTATAGTTAAAAAAATACAGACATAATTCATTTTTACCAAATTACTGATTAAATTTTTATCTGTATCTTACTATATTTCAGAGCTCTCAGATCGCGACCTGAAGCGCAAGGTGGATCTCTGCCACGAGCTGCTAGAAATAGCAGACCAGCTGGAGCCTGGCTGGTCAAGGTTCCGAGGTACACTGCTATTGGACCTTCAAGCTGCTATGTCGATGTTAACCAAGAAGGAGTTTGAAACTGGAAAACTGACGAAAGCTGGTGCTCAGGTACTTAAAATAAAAAATAAAGTTGTTTGTTTTTTGCTTTGAAAAGCTTTGCTTTTAGCCACAATATCTTTGACAAATGAGTAAACCCTTAAAGAAGATATAACGCAATTCAAATATTATGGACATATAATACGCTAAATAAATTGTGTTTTGTATTTGTAATAATAATACAATTTAGCGTATTTGATTCCATATTGTACTAAAAATCTTTAGTACCGATGCGGCCCCGGCCATAACAATATTTGAAATGGATTATAGTACTGTGAAAGCGTTAAATAATAACTTATACATTAAACATATTATTAACGTGTCAGGAAATAATTATAATGGATTTATATAATAATATTTTAGATTTATATAATAACGAGATTTATATATATTAAGATTATGTTAGAAAAACTTACATAGATTTAACTTTCTCTGTATTATTAGTTTCTCTGAACTATAATAATCAGCGTGTGAGAGAAATTTATAGGTCTCTTACTGTAACTAATATCCCCTAGATAATTTCACTCTCTCTCTCTCTCTCTCTCCCTCTCTCTCTCTCTCTCTCTCTTTTTCTCTCTCTATCTGATATGCAAATAACATTCATCTTCTATGTCTGTCTTTAAACTGAACTCCCTATATTTACAGGATGAATTGATGGAAAGCATGGTGCTGCTCCAGGAAGCGACCAACATTCTTCGCATAGAGCCACACATGCGTGATATCCTCGAGAGAAAGATCCAGGAACTTTCTAACCAGTTGGAACTTACCCAGGCTGAACTGGCTTGAACTATTATTGTTATCTGTATTCTATTATACTGTATTGATTCTATTATATTGTATGACTGTGTTCCATTGAATTTTTAGGTTAACACCAGAAATCTAAGAGCCTCTGATGCTATATAGGTGGTTGATGTTTTATTTTAAATACATGCATGGCTTGCGCTTGACCACAACTCATGTGATGTAAAGTCAAGAGGAAGCGAACTATCTAATGTTTTCTTTTTTGAACCGAGCTATGTATATATTTTGTTTTATTAACTATGTAAATTTCAGATATTTCACAAAAATCAAAACAATAACCGAATTAAAATAATTTACCAGAAATTTATTTGAAAATATAAGGCGTAACTTACCTAACGGGAAGGGTAGGAATACTGAATTCCGACCGAATAACATATATTATATGATTATCTGTATAGGATCTGTAAACTGTTATTCAATCATTGTTGCCATCCTCATATTTGTTGGTAAGCATGAATAAAACAGTTAATTGTTTCAAAATAAACACAGCATCATGTTTGTATTGATTTATTCATATTTTTTACAATAAGCAAATATAAAAGAACTTTCGTGTGACTAAAATATATTGTGATTCAAATTTAACATAGTTTTAAAATGAAAGTTCACTTTACATCAAAGATGATAATGATATTTGAAATGGCTTTTAAAATATTTTGACTTATAATTGAAATATTTATAGTGTGGGTGAATCTCCAATCAGTCCCATGAGGAGCTGAATTTTCAATTTAAAAGTTGTCTGGTTTCAAAGGTGTAACTTTGGTAGGTTTGGCTGTTACCTCATCGTTTCTCACACTCAAGTCTAAAGTGTCCTTGTTTATATGAAGTATGTTTTGTATCACCCTTTTCAATTGCTTGTTTGGTCGTGGAGAGTTTTCTATTACGAATATTCTTTCCGTATTCTTATCTTCTGCGCCAATTTGTATTTGCTGCCTTTTGATCTAGAAAAATATTACGAGCATTAGATATGACAACAAAAAATGAAAATAAAATTCGAAATCTCACTTATACTTATGGATCTAATATCATAAAGGCGAAAGTATGTATGTGTGTGTTTCTTACTTCTTCAAGTTCAAATAGCTAAATCCATTTGGTGTGAAGATAGTTTTGAACCTGATTTAACTCAGGCTGCTTTTGATTCCGGATGAAAGTGATTAATTATTAGTAATTATTAGCTAGTTAATATATAATTTGTAACATGATACTGTTATTTAAAAAGAAGTAAAGACATAAACTTAGTATACAAGGTAACTAATGCAAAACTTTTGATAGGGTGATTTTTGCATGTCTATATAAACAACATTTGTCTTAAGACTTTTAGAAATCTGTGCACATTTTGGCGCATGTATTCTTTAAGAAACGCTTATAATCAAAGCAACTAATACCAAAAGTAATGCTTGATGTATAGATATTATACATATAAGACAGCGAGAAATAAAGACTATCAAAAAGATAATTCGTTTTTTTTTTCAAATCACTAATGTTAATCAGATAATATTATACATATTAAATGAAAAACAGATTCTAAGCGTTACTTCCAAAGTGATAAATAAAACTGAAATAAACTTACGCTAGGGCAAACGCAGCACCAGGAGCCAAACTTGCAAAGAGCAACCGGCATCGTTCGATCCATGGCTTTCCTGAACCTTGCGTTGGTAAAGCCGTAGATAAGAGGGTTGATAGCGCAGTTCATGTACATAAGGTAGTTCGCTGCAAACCACATCGTTGCGAAAGCACCATCAGCCTGAAAGGGAGAGAAGAGATGGGCAGTTCATTGTAATAATTGTACACCCATTATATGTAAAGAGGCCTATGACAGGCAAAAGAAGCGTTG
This sequence comes from Mellilla xanthometata, assembly GCA_035578125.1. NCBI lineage: Eukaryota > Metazoa > Arthropoda > Insecta > Lepidoptera > Geometridae > Mellilla > Mellilla xanthometata. The sequence goes on along the minus strand of JAPUBQ010000014.1, from coordinate 10,737,997 downwards.
GTCAGCCATTAACATGCTGGGTCGACGACATCCGTAACATCACAAGCAGGACATGGATGAGAGCAGCGCAAAACTGAGATGAGTGACGTACAAGAAGAGAGGCCTATGCTCAGCAGTGGGCGACTACGGGCTGATAATGATAATATATGTAAAAAAAACAGATATTCATTTATTATAATGCAAAACAAGTAGCATGGATCAAGTGGTTTCAAATGAGAAGAAGTTTATTAATCTTGGATTTGTCTCGCAGGCCATTGAATATATCACATTTTTATCTCATACGATCTTTCATATGTACACACAGTGGTAGGTGTACTCTAAATTAGAATTTTATTTCAAATAAATAACTAAAATTGTTAGTGTTATATAGTCTCCATTTTTTATTTCTGGCTCTAAAACAGCAATGCAGCAAGTAGTCTTTGCAAAATTTACTCATAAAGTCATGTTAATGAAGCCTAAGAATTTACATAAGTTTAGTAGGTAAACTGCGATATTATGCAGTCAGACAATAAATATTAAAATATCTCAGGATTTTGCCAAATTAATTGGGGTTTGCGCATAACTTTCACTGTTTTGTATCAATACCTTTTCCTCAAGACCTCAGCAGAAATAGGTACCTTCTATATGAATTCTAAAATAAACTTACAGAATTGATCTCCATAGGTAAATTATTCCTCCAGTAAATGAGCGCAGTGTATGGCACCCGACATATTGCAGCTGCCAAAAGTACACCAGCTGTTATTCTGAGGGCCCTTCCTTTGGCCCTGGCGACGACACGACCACCGCCTCTGGAAGACAGTTTTCGCGCGCTGCATTCGAGTCTCCACATTATCGCTCCGTACTGAAAAATGATTAAGTAAATTTCGTAATGTCGTGTCTCATTAGTTAGCACTAAACTTAGGCCCCACCCCGTTGCCGGTGGTACCCTTATTTTATAGTTTTAAATATATTTCTATAGATACTCATATCTATACCAATATATAAAGAGGAAAAGTTTGTTTTACGCGAATAGGCTCCGAAACCAATGAACCGACTTGAAAAATACTTTATCCGTTGGGAAGCTACATTTTCCCTGAGTACCTAATATAGGCTATATTTTGTTTCCTTTTGCAACTTATGTAGATTATTTTATAGCCTGTGCGAAGACAGGACAATCTGCCAGTTACAAATAAATGATACATCATACCATTACACGTAGCGCCATCTATTCGTTTATAGAAATGACGTCACTAGGGTCACGCAATCTACTATCGTTATATCACTATACGATTGCTGCAAATCGCGGAATTTTGTGGCAGCTAGGCTGCCACACTTGCTCAATATACAGCACCATCTAGGTTTCATCTGTAATTAAGGCAAACTTCCGCTCCACGCTTTATTATATGGGAATCAGTAATCCTCTCTAATGTTCGAATCTCTGGTAACACTTACTGTAGTGACCATAACCCCGAGCGGGATCCAGACGAGGACAGTTAGCATGAGGTGCCAGTACACACCGAGCACGCGAACGTCCTCCATGCAATACTTCTCCATATAGTCAAGCCAGGGACGTTTCTGGAAAGGAAATATCATGTTTCGTCGATTCTGGTTACTGACCTCTTTTGTATATAGACCATCCATAGACTACAAGTATTATCCGTAGGCTTTCATACATAAACTATACACTACAGACATATATATACTCGTATATATATAATTGGAATCTCGGAATCGCCTCCAACAATTTCCATGAAATTTATTATATACGATGTTTCAGGGGCGATAAATCGATCTAGCTACGAATCATTTTTAGAAAATGTCATACTAAAAAAATATATATATACCGAGCAAAGCTCGGTCAACCAGGTGTTAAAGATTAAGTGTTAGCCTGATTGATAATTTATCTTCAGAGCATTCTTATAGTTTTGTTTTAGGTTCTTATAACTTTCCTCGTTCTAGTGTCACGACAAAATTTTTGTTTCTTTTTTCTTTCAATATCATCATCTTACATATAAATTGTCAAAAAGCATAACCTACGAGTAGTCTTCAATCTTACCACAAAATCTCTCTTGATTGTCCAGGGCAGGGACAAAGCGATAGCAACCACCCAGTTTACTACAATTAGCTTAGGAGCAGCTTTCTTGGTGACCCTGGCTTCAGCTGTTAGCGTGGCTGCTGCAAGGCGGTCGTACGAGACCAACATTATTGCTCCTACACTGGCCAAAAGTAGAGAGGCTGGAATATAATAATGAATTGTTACAGCAACATTTATGCGCTTTAAGAATGGTTGTTGACCAATCATTTTAATTATAATAATGTAAGTTGGTTAATTTTTTTATTAGCAGGAACATCGCATTGGTTTTTTACTGTCATGTGTATGTTTCTGTCCATTGTTGATGTATAAATAAATAAAAAATTACATGAACGGTGATAAAAATCAAAGAAAGCAGATTACTGCCACTTTTATTATTCTATTTAAATCTGTGTAGTTACCTATCATAAATATAAATACATATTGAGATAAATCGGGTGTAATGACTTAAGCAAAACAAAAACGTCTAGTATCCTTTCAATTCATTTAGAAGTCAATATAATTTAAATCAAATTCATGCTATAAAACATCTAATTTTCTTAAAATAAAATGCAAGAAAAAACGACTTTTATAGATATAGTAGTTCTTTATCACAAATTAAATATTTCAGTAAACAACAAGGGTTTTTGTTTTTTTTATAAAATAAATAACCAAGGGTCAACGAACCTTGCATGAATCCTTCGAACCGGCATCCTATCTCTCCAAGCTCATAATTCTGATAAAAGTCCCTGACCAACATGAACCATGGACAAAACAGCAACGTAATAAAGTCAGCTGTCGCCATATTGGCTATCAGATAGTTAGATGCACTCCACAGCCACCTAAAAAATGTGTATTAAAATATGAGTAAATAAAAAATTTAGAAAACTTCCGAGAATATTTATTGGTGGTGGTCTTCTTAGCTTGTAAAGATTTTTTTTAAGTCAAGCCGTTTATTGATGCCCACAATAAGGGAGTTGTCGAAAATACAAATTATATGCTATCCGCCATTTTGAAGCCAACCAACCAACAACACTAGCATACTCTAGCAACCTAATTTACACATCTTTTCAACAAAAAGGTCATTTCGAGAGCTTCGATGCCACACACTCACACCTATCAGACCTATCAAACATATAAAACACGGCGTTTTTACGTCAGGGGCCGCAAATTAGTCTATAAGCAATGAGTTAGATTTTCCATCACCAGCTCAACAATACAAGATAATGAGTACTAAAATAAATCTAAAGACTTTTGTCTCATTAAAATTTAAGAATTGGCCTCGATTTGTCACAGTGTAGCAGTAGTTAAGCCATCTCAGAGTTTTATGTATCTCTTTGGTATCAACGAAGTGGTACTTGTTTTTGTTTAGGCATTTGACCATTACGGCGCATATCAACACGAACTAGCAACACTCTAACCTAAGATGTAGCATGCCTCTCCTCATAAAGAAATAATTTGAAGAGTCATTGTTAGTTTACCTGTTCCTTGCTATGATGAGAAGGATGACAAAGTTGAAGAACAAGCCAAAAACTCCAACGATTACCATGAGTGTACTCTTGACGGCCATTTCCGAGGCTGGCTTGACGTGCCAGAGAGTGTTAGGAAACGGATATTGGGACGTGTCCAGCTAGAACAGCAAAATTATTAATGCTAGAATTATGTAAATTAAAAAAATAATAGAAATATTGGTATATTTGTTCTTCCTTTATTTTACTTAACAGTAAACTAAAAGTAAATGGAATGCTGATAACAAATGATAATTGTTAATATTTTACTCTTGAACAATTGTATAATATAACTTTAATATGTTATATATACCTGTATATGATTTAATTGACAAATCAAAAAAGTTTGTAGTGACAATGTAAATTCCTTAATTATTTTTGTCAATATTTATTTGATTTATAATATTTATTTACTTTTCTGATTTTATTAGTGGTACTTTACAGCTACCACAGAAACGAAGTATTTGACGAAACTCTGAGAACTAAAAACTCAGTGCTCTACAGAACTTAATTTATCAATACCTATAAACCTTTTAAAACTGAATACAATAGTTTTTTACAGTGCACATTTCTTTTAGGCAATAGAAAAGCTAATCACCAGAGTAGATAGTCAGAATAGACAGCATTGCATACAACAACGTAGGTAAGGATTAGAAGATACCAAGTATAAATACAATACTTTCGACTTACGTTTTCGAAATAGTCTACGGTCCAGTTGCTCCAAACACTCACATCTTCATCGGTAAAATCTTCGTCGTCCATACTTTGTTTATCAAACTGAAAACTTTCGAATTAATTCTTAATATTTTGTATCAAGTTTCAGTATTTTTTTCGAAACGCCTTGTTCATGGTTCAAGCCTACATGTGTTTGCCTGGCTAAATGGCTGATAGGTATTTCATACGAAAACCAAATGTGTATAGACAGTAAGGGTACTTTCTATATTGCTAATGCGTTGCCTATCATCTTAGATATGTTTATATTAAATTGCAGAATTGTAATTTAATGAAATATAAAACCTAATTAATATTATTTGTAGAATGCTCACACACAATTTAACTACTGTATTTTATGCTCAAGAACAATAATACCTCGATCTGTGGTAGACTACCCTCTATCCTCGATTCTCAATCTCCAAATGCCTAATAAAGCTATCAGTAGTCGTACTACTGAACGACCATAGATTGACAGAGAGACAGTATTTATCTATATAAATACTGTCTCTCTGACAGACACTGACTTACTTAAAACTATGACAACAACACCATTTACTGTAACCGGCATAACTTTCATTGTGCGAGCTTCCAAGGTGTGGAATTTATTGCCAAGCGTCCTGTTTCCCGAAAACTAACAGCCTGCTAGTCAGATGCCTAGCTGTACGTAGTAAGCAAATCTGTGCCTCCTCCGCTCGCGATCGAACCTCTGCGTCACTTCTGGTCAAAATAAAATATTTTGTTTCAAATGTTATAATGAACTGCGAATTGGTGAGTGTTTCCTGCCATGTATGCATGCATTTTTGATCCTCCCCGCCCCATTCCACCATCGGACGAGTAGGGAAACACCAAGGCGGCATCGTTATACTGTGGAGGTGCCTAAGTCGCGTGCTAAGCGGTTTGCCTCCACCTTCATTGTGCGTACCGCCAAGGTATGGAATTTTTTGCCAAATTTCCTGTTCCTTGATAACTATAATCTAGCGGTTTTCAAGGCAAGATTGAACCGGTTTCTTCTGGGCAAGTGCACTCCACCTTAGCTTGCAATATCGCTTACCATCAGGTGAATTGCGATCAAGCGCAAGCCCATAAAGAGTAAAAAAAAATGTGATTGTACATTTTTAATTACTTTGTATTGTTTTTGTTGATTTCCTTAGGTTGAGGATTAACAGGACAGATATGCCGTGTTAGCCAAAGCCCCTAAAATGTATATTTATTTGTTATAATTCCTTACTGTTTATATGACAAGGTGGTATAATCCCATACACTCTAGATAAGGGTTCAGTTGCAGTAGTCCATTTGGCTGAAAGCTTTTTTATCAAGTTTGATTGATAGTGTCAAATTAACCACAGTTCAGTCTCAAGGCCATTGTTTGGAGGTTGTGGTTAAGGTTTTAGCGGTTTTATCTTGTCAAATAAGTGATAAAATGTACACGATTACGATGTCATTCATCCAGAGCAAGACATAATTATAATATTATAATATTTTGTACATGATTTTGTTTACTATATTAGTGTCCCACAATGAAACCACTTTTCTGTTTAAAAAACGATTTATGGATAATTTAGAGTCTAAGCTACCTCTATGGCAAATTTCCTTTCAATTGGTTCAACTGTTTGAGCGTTAAAAGTAAGAAACGAAAACACAGATACACAAAGGTTTGCATTTATAATATTAGTAGGTATGGTTTGAGATTTACCCACGACGAGTGTCTAGTAAAAAATAAACTCGTGAAATCATAAATAAGACCAAGAAAACTTTAGAAAAACTTAATCATTCACTAAATTGTTGTAAAATTAAACTAAGTAATTGGGGGATTTTTGTAGTCCCTTTTAAAAGTTATGTTACAACGCCATCTAACGGAATTTACCTACACTAATTCACCAGTAAGCGTTATACTTTTCTCACAAAGCGCTTTAACATCGCTAAACTAATCCTATTCAATCTCGAGTTGTATTTAGTTCTACTACTCTGCTGCAGATGGCGTGGAGCTTTGAAATTGTAACTAAACCAGCATAAATGTATCCGGGCCGAGCAGTAGTTTGTTCTCCATAACAGGTCAGGTTCATTTTGGTGGGTGACAACCTGTGACAAGGAAATCTGACAGGAGGCATCTGGTGCATTCCTCCTACCAGCCTAGATATCCGAGCTTCTTGAAGTAACGGAGCTTGGGCCTGGGTCGTAGGCATACCTGCTCAACTGCTATAGTGCCAGACTTAGAGAATACATAACTAATAATTAGATAGATTAACTCTTTATTTGGCAGATAATAGGTACAAATCAAAAGAAAAAAGTAGTTAAACTGGATACAACTAAATACATTGTGCCACAAACGGCGTCCTTATCGCTAAAAGCGAGCTCTCTTTTTTTCTTGCCTTTTTTATATATATTCTCTAAAGTGTTAGATAATTCCACGACACCACAATTTTTACATGGTGAAAGAATATTTTCTAACCCTCACCTTGCTAGTAAGCTACGAGTAAAAAAAGAAGTCTGTCACTAAGCACCTAACATTGTGTTCCGGCAGCCTCTTTGCAAGTTATTCTAGACTAGGCATGCTCCACCTTTTTTTTACATTAAATTGGCTTGTGCTTGATCACAAGTTATTATATATATTTCATGCTTAGTTTGGAGATGCATGTTCATTACTTATAGCTTTTAATACAAAATATGTAAAAAAATATAGGTATAAAAACATTTTTGCTAAGAATTGTATATAAATATTAATTGTAAAAATAAATTATTTGATTTGATTATTCATCTGATGGCAAGCGACTTTATGATCTAAGGTGGAGCGCGCTTACTCAGAAAAAACCTTGGGCCAGTTTCACTAGTTCATATGGTTACGCGTCTTGCTTATCATATTAGCCTAGCTATTCGGTCTAAAAATACATTATGCTAAACATACTTACGAGTATGTGTCAATTCTTTCATTCAATATTTAAGAGCTGGGCTCTTGTCCGTGGAGTTTTTGCCAGGTAGTTCTATCTTCGGCCAAATCCTTGACCTCCCTGTACGACATGACTTTCGCCTTCTCCTTAATTTGGTCTAAATAAGATCTTCTAGGTCTTTTTCCTCTCCTGACTTCTATCTTTCCTTCTACGATATTTTTAATGAAATTATAAATAAAAAAAAAAATACTTTATGCTTAACATACGTGTCAATACATGATTTGGCTTTGAATTTGAATACAAAATACATTTGTGATTTGCCTAAACAGATAAGCGCAAAGCATCCGTAAGTGTATTATAATGAGTATTTACTATACGACACACAATTTCATTGTCTCAGTTTTCACATGATCTTGGGTCGGTTACTAAAATGTTTTTGATGTGAGTCGTTATTGAGATGTATGATATTAGGCATTCAAGTGTTATTACGTCTCTAATGTATGTTTAACTGGATACTTTATTTGAAACTCACACGACGTTTAAGTATTCATTGCGTTAGTTTTTTCAATCTTTCAAAGGAAATTAAGCTTGGAAATAATTAAACGTATAGAAAAAATGACCTATGCTATAGAAATGGCTAGGCGAACTGCCAGCAGGTGGAGCAAAGCTGTGACCGAATGGTGACTTGATACCCATTTTGGGAGTGCAAAAATCTGTAGCATAAGCAGCCCACTATACGTTTTCATTACTGGGATTTGGGGCCTTCTGTCATGAGGAGAGAGTTATGGGCTAACTCTCCATCTATCACGCTGGCCTAAAAGTGGGTTGGCGGATCACACAAGTCCTCGGAAATCGTTGTACTCAAACAAGTAGGTTTCATCCACCTTAAAGCGAGAGCAAATCCACACATAGCTTGAAAAAGTCCTTGGAGTTAGTCTGAGATCAAACCAGTGGACGTCTGATTGAAACACAGAAACTTTCCCACCGAGCCAGACTCGCTTTTAAATGAAATAATATCCATCGACTATTTTTAGCGGTGGCCATATTGTAGCGATTTTTATATCAAGGAGCACTCCCGACTTTTTGTTAGTTCTTTTTTTCCCCACACTTTTGTTATTTCTTTTTTTAGCAAAAAAAATTAAATCTAGATCGGTTTTCCCGATCGAGATCTACAATGATACAAACTTATAACACCCGATCACTGTTGTCATTAGAGTCAGTTTTGAAATAAATAAAAAATATCTTATAACTCAACACACCTTATGATATAGACATGCCGTAATCCCCAGACACTCGTAACCTTGATTTGTACCCTGCAAATCAATCCACATATTCAGAGTAGGGGTGGAAACCACCCCTTTCAATAGCCGCGTCATTTCTCCCCATTAGATTTAATTCCTCAATCGCGTATGTCTCAGTGAATTTTTATCAGTCTGAGTTTATTAGATTTTATGCAGTCTGCGGGATTTCAAGGCAAAGTTTGCTTTTTTTTTAGTCGTGCTGGATTTATTTGGTATTTTTTAGGATTCCGAATAGAAAAAGTAATTATGGGACCCTATTATTAAGCCTCCGCTGTCTATTTGTCTCCAGACTGTGTCTCAAAAACCATGATTAATTGACGACCTCATTGGCATAAAGGTTACGCCATTTGTATTTGTATTTGTCATGCCAGACTGCCAATCAGAAGGTTCCAGGTTCGATTCCCGGCACGGCCAACATCTTTGTGCTGAACTAAATTTGTTGGCTGTGGGTCTGGGTGTTAAATATGTATGTATATAAAATATGTATGTATATAAAATATGTATGTATGTATATGTAGTATAGTTCATATCAGTTGTGTTAGCAACCATTATACGAACTACAAATGGTTCAGTATGGGGTTAACCTGTCGTGTGTGAAATGTGTCTAAAAAAAGAATGATAGCTGGAAAGCTAACATTTCCACATTGTCCTAATATTTATTTACTAGCTGCGCCTTGCGCCTTGCCTCTAATTAACACGGGATAAAAAGTAGCTTATGTGTTAATCCGAAGTCTTAACTACCTCCATACCAAATTTAGTCGAAAACAGTTCAGCCGCTTGAGCGTGAAGACGTAACAAACATTCACACACAAACTTTCGCATTTATAATGATAGTAGGATTTACTTATTTATAGGCCCTATATTTGCACCTCTTTATTATAAGTCCCCATAGACTTATACTTTGTCGTGTTATTTTATACTATTTATACTGCATATAACGAAATATAAACATACAAACATTATATTACTTTCGGAGGAACAAAAGTAGCCAACTCGAATAATTACCTACATTCTAATTACAAAACACAATTTTCTTTGTGTCGCAAAACTTCCATGGCTAGACGTGTCATCTCGAATGCATCACGTTTTATATTACTTTATTATTATAGGGCTTTTAGTCCAAGGTGTTAAGGATCAAAATTGCTTGACGAATGCGCGAGCAAAGTATCAAGATGTGTAGACATCATTTTGTATGCAATTACAATGCACTTTTGCGGTTTTCAAAGAGGTAATGTTATAGTGAGTTTGAATTCGTTTTTTGCTCGGTCTGTGTATTTGTTTTTGCTAAATGGTAAGTTAAAATTGGTAGATTAGTTACGTGCTAATCTGTTTTTTTATGTTAATTTTGTTTAAATCAGGTGGTACAGTCGATACAATTAACTACTTAAGATTTCTGTATGTTTCATTTTATTTGTTACTTAGCGAGTGTTTGAATCAATATAAATAACAAAACAATTTTGTTCGAAAAACTTAGTTTTAGATTTTTTGAACCAATTTTATTTCTTATTATAAGTCTTATTCATAATAAAGTTTATTTCGTACCAAAATAAACTTTATTATTTATAGAGAGGTTCTTTAGACGGGTTTTTAAGCTGTTTTTTCGATATTTTTTACTGATTACGATTTATAGTGAAAAAACTGTAAAATTAAGATTTTGCTCTTGTCTTCGCCTAATCTGACGTTCGATCCCGGCCCAAAAGATTTTATTTTTTAAGTTATATGTGGTTTTGCACTTGCTTTATTGTCAAGGAAAACTAAGTGAGGAGATTGATATTATTTTATATTTGAGGACCACAAATCCGATAACATGCATCTCCCTTGGAAGGACCTGGGCAGTCACCATGATGTATTTATTGCCCAAGAGAACTCCCCTGATTAATGAATTATGCTAAGGAGTCACAGACCTCAGTACCTTATGAAAAATATGGATTAGGACGAATTTGTTACTAAGCTTAATGTCGGTTGACTAACGAAAATGGACAGACTTTAAAAAAAACTTGGCCTACATCAAAATTAACATTTACTATATTGGAATAAAAATATCAAGCAAATAAACAGAGCGTCAAACTCAAAAGTCCCTATGAACCTAGAGTAACGAAGTTTCTTCCTTATTTTTCAAGTCATAAGACGAATAGAAAAAGTCAGGCAGTCTTAGACCTTTGGGCAAACATTAGTCCCAGACGGAGATCGAGTTCTGAACAACTGTATAATGTGTGCACTTCTTATCGGGAGACATGCAGTCTCCCTAAAGTACTGTTGACAAAAAAGGTATTTTTTTTTGTTAAGTAATTTTTTTGGTTTCACTTTCCTTTTTTCACTTTGCCCGTCTCATTTTTAGAAACAAAATCTTGTACTTAATTACCTTACTCAATTTTGAAGACCGTATCCTTATAATAAATTAGTTTAATATTAACTAATTTATTGTTACCGACGTAGCAAAAAAGGCTGCCAGGCTCAAATGGGAGTGGGCGGGCCACGTATGCAGGATGCACCCTGACCGTTGGGCAAAGGTTTCCATGGAGTGGGACTTTTTAGATGGCAGAAGACGACGAGGCCGGCCGCCAACTCGATGGCGCAAGGAGTTGGTGGACTTCCACACCAACTGGAAGGAACTGGCCCAGGACAGAAAAGCGTGGAAATCATTGGGGGAGACCTTTGCCCAACAGTGGGACAATATAGGTTAGATAAAAAAAAAAAAAAATTGGCATACACATGATTGTTAAGTAAAACATATGTACAAATCTGTGTATCATTTAACACTTGACTAATTCGAAATTGATACCTTAATTCGGTTTTGCCAAAACTTAGTTAATTCATAGTAGAAAGAAATGTTATTCTAAGCTAGCTTACAAACTCTTATTATCAGATTCAGCAAGGGAAGTTGTCATAGTATAAAATACAGTTGTTAGTAAAGATTTTTTGTAACAAACAATTAACGCCAAAGAAACAAAGCTTAAAGCTTTATAACATACCGGATATGAAGTAATAAAGAAGAAAATTATGGTGAATAAGATTTAGCATTAAATCGGTTATTATGAATGATTTCTGTGTTTTTGTTCTGACCGTACCTGGAGTAAATATTCCACCACATTATCGGCACATCGGGCACATTTGAAATATTCATACGTTAACAAGAAGGCATTAATGCTCAATGGAGCTTCCTTAATCTTTTCTACGTCTGCGATTTCAGTGTATGATAGAATTTAGGAATAAAGAAAGAAATAAAATATGTCGTTTTATAACGAATAAAGAATAATAATTACAAAAATAGAGCTGAACATAAATTGTTTTGATGTAACGGTTTACTTCCTTACTTTATATCTGGCTTTTTACTGCAAATGCCTAGTGTAAATATGTCTTGAAATATGCATCAGTGAACATTGAACAACTTTCAGCCCTAAGTAAAAGTAATAAGTATTTTTTATACACTTACGTATTAAAGAAGGGAACAGCTAAAATACAGTGTGTCAATGAAGAACTGACTGCAATATCTAAGCCAAAATTACTTCTTTGAATTGTCATTTAATAAAAATATTATTAGCTAAAAACAAACATTAAAAAACCTTATATGATAATTTACAGTCACTACCAAAGCTCTCCAAATTTTTTAAGACAAAACACTCACTCACCGGTATTCATAATTACTTTACTTCTCCATCCAAAATCTTGCTCCAAATCTGGCAATATTATTAAATTCCCCGCAACATTGTGTACGACGCTCTGTAATTAACATCTCATTCACACATTCGCGAACGAAGCGAGCTCATAAATAAATTAAAGGAATAAGCTTAGTCATTCGTTCGTATTCATTAATTAAGATCACATGCGGCAGCTTAAACCAATCTGCGGAACAATTGGCTTCGTACTTGGAAATAGAGTGACCGTGGTGATCGGAAAATTCGGGACTAATTAGAAAAACAACTAAAATTTATTCACGGTTAAATCGAAAGCGAATGTGGTTCGGTGGAAAAACGTCTGCTTTCTTTTCTTTAACTTTCAATTACATGACCCTTGGATCGATTCCAGTCCTTCAGCAATTACTTGTTTTTTAAGTTATTTGTGAATTTGCACTCGCTTTACGATGAAAGAAAACATTGCGAAGAAAACAACACGTTCGAGAACCACAATATCCGAAGGGGTGTGTCATCTGCTATCTTGCACTCGGCAAGCTTGTTGGATTATGGCTTTTATCTCTCTCCTCGTGAAAGAAGGCTCCGAGTCCCAGCAGTGGGAACATATAGCGTGCTGATTATGCTAAATAAAAAATAGAGGTTTATTAGTTACTCAACTAATAAGTAAAGTTTCAAACAAAAACGTTATCTTAAATACCGTTGAAAAGAAAAACAGACAATGGAGAGTTCAGAAAAAAATAAAATAGATCCACGGGTTGTTTTTGCATGGCTTTGGTAGTTAGTCGACTTTTCACTAGTATTAAAACTGCAAAATTTGTAAGTACTTCTTGACACTTCATTGGCTGAACCCTGGAACTTGATATACAGAGAGAAAGACATTTGATGTGCCGATATCTATCGCCTTTACATTTGACGTGCAGATACCTATCGCTATTAATGGGATGATTATAAAGTGGCCTTACTAATTAAAAAAATACGTTACAATATGTCAATAAATACAGATAGTTACCTTGAATTGACACATCAGGTGTAGCTAGTTATCTATAACTACGAATACACAAAAATAAAAAAAGATATCGTGTGATAAGCCTTATAATATTTATTCAATTCTTGCTTGAGAATAACAAAATTGTATCTTAAAATTACACTGAAATTACAGCCACCCTACACTCAAGACAACAAGACGTGTATTACTCTTATTCAAACTTTTGTATAGAATTCGAAGGGGGGGTGAGGGTAGTCTCGGGCGGTGGGGGTGTTAATGATAACACACACAGTTTCTTTTGTTCCCAGCTCTCAGATACGTCTGCTAAGTAAATTGGGTGTAACTTTTTGAGACGGTTTGTTTTGACTAAGATTTGTGAGTGGATTTAATATTTTACTAGCTTTCGGTCGCGTTTTTACTTGCTTTAATCTTGGAAAGCTATATAACCTATGTTCATTAAGAACTTCAAATCAATGTCTTCTGAATAAACTTCATTTAAATCGAATTTGCGAATGAGAACTTAACAATCTTCTTCTTCGTATGAGCTTAGTGGCCAAGTTCAGTTGTCAAGAGTTACCAAGCCGCCCGAAGGCCTCTGCCTTGGCTTAGCGACTGCTAGTACTAAGGCTAACAGCCGGTACCTACAATTTGACGAGTCAGCCAACCCACGGTAACGCCCAGATGAAAATGCCACTTTAAAGACGACAGTCTTGTGCATGGTCACTCATCCAAAGACTTGCTTTCGATGATCGCGCCAGATCACTTTAGCTTGTCGAGCTAAGGATAATTTGATGACGGAACAAAGATACATACTCGTACTTGTACATAAGTATGGGTATCTTATAAGGCAACTTGCTGGTAACATCTGGGATAATATAAAACAAGTTATAAATTCTTCAGTTAAAAAAAAGAAAGTTCAGACTAACACTAACTATATAAAAATGATCAAAATGTTATAACATTTTTTATGACTAAAACAATTAAATCCAATGAATCTCCAAGTTAAAGTTACAAGTGCATAATTGAAAAAAAGGTGATACGAGAGAGCCTTACACCCACAAAACAAATAATTTCCCCAAAAAAGTTCGCAATGTAAGGAAAAACAAAAGAATAACCCTTAATATTTTCTCCAACACCCATTCTCTAAAGCACAATGCTTGTAAATGATTTTGCGAATTTTGCAATACGCTCATTACAGGCTTTTGTTCTGCAAATACATTTTGGGGGCAAAAATTATAACATACTGTGGCATTGTGCACGCCGGCGACGCGGGATAAGTACCGAAACATTTGTAGGGTTGGCATTAAGTATACTATAATTGTATACTTGATAATAAAATTATACAGTGATTTTTATCATGAACATTCGCGTTCAGTTTGCTTTTTTTAAGTCTGTTTTATTGAATTCCTTACAAAGCTAAGTATTTAAGTATTTAATCATAGCCCACTATCAAATTTTCTTAAAATATTTCTTTCCCGTTTTTAATTATAATAAATGATACAAATACAAATAACGTTCGCTTAACCATTTCAATGTAAACTAGTTAGAAACTTATATGCTTATCCACATTTGTACTCGTATGTATGTATGTGTATTCTTCGTGTTGGCAGGACAAGATCGAGACAAGTTGCGCACACGAACTGAGGCCTAGGCTCAGCGGTGGGCAATAAATGCTGAAAATGATGATGATGTTCATAATTCCGACACACTTTAACCTTCAATATCGTCATGATAATTGTAATGAGCGAATAAATAATATTACATTATAAGTAATAAAAAAATAAACATAATAATAATCGTTTATTCAAGCAAAACATAATTCACATTTCAAACTTTCAAAAAATGCATTCATATTTTTTTTTTAACATTACAACACAAATAATTTGACTTACTTTAGTATGTACAAAGAGTTTGTAATTTTAAATTTGTTACAATGATTTCAGAGATAAGCTCTTAACTTGGGCTCTAATTTATAATTCCTAGTAAAACAAATAAATGTAATAATTTAAGAGCATTGCAAATCATCTTTATTTTATTGTAATAATATTTTTGTACACTTTTATTTTATTTGCACGAAACAAACGGTCACTCTTACTTTTTTAAGTATGTGTGTTCGTTTGATTCAATAAATAATATGCCTTACGAAAACAGTTTATTGCACACTGAAGTTTTTTTTTTATATATTTTTTTATCTCGCGACAGCCCTAC
This sequence comes from Mellilla xanthometata, assembly GCA_035578125.1. Lineage (NCBI taxonomy): Eukaryota > Metazoa > Arthropoda > Insecta > Lepidoptera > Geometridae > Mellilla > Mellilla xanthometata. Next base: position 10,722,714 of record JAPUBQ010000014.1, on the reverse strand, counting down.
CATGCGTAGCCTGGAGATTTAAACCTCGCGTTAACGTTTAGAAAACACCAATCCAGAGGGTGCTTTAAATTCATTCCGCAGTACAAATAAATAAAATTGCACCAAGATTTCTTCTCATTTGTTGGATGAAGTTGTTTGTGGCCTCCTGTGACAAATGATATTAGTCTTTGTGTGTGACATTTTATGTATTTTTCATTTAGATACGTGTGTACTGTAAGGCGAGTGCAAATCCACACATAACTTGAAAAACACGTCATTAGTGTGGGGTGGGATATAACTAAGGGCCTTTTGATTGAAAAAGTGTTTTGAAAAGCAACCAAAGCAATTTTCAAAACACTTTATTTTTAGTTATTTTTTGGTATGTCTGATTTACATTAGCGAGTATTGCACGGTGGTAAAAACGTCTGCTTTTCAATCAAACGGCCCTTAGTTCAATCCCGCCCCACACCAATGGCGTGTTTTTCAAGTTACGTGTGGATTTGCACTCGCTTTACGGTGAAGGAAACCTTATGAAGAAACCGACGTATGTCATCCGCCTACCTGCACTTGGCCCGTGTGGTGGATTATGGCCTATCTACTAGTTAGAGAAGGCCCCGAGTACCAGAAGTGATAACGTATTAACGGCTGCTTATGTATTGGTAACCATAACGCCACCGAGGTCGTCAAAATAATAAATACACTAACCATCTATTAATGGTTCATCGTATTGGCTGAGAATAATAATAATGGTGAAAATCGCCGTCACCTTTTCTCACACTTCTCAAGGCCTCTCTTTCTATTAACCAGCCGCGTTAATCTTGTACAGACCTTGAATAATAAATTAATATTAGGATACATTTCACACAAAGCCAGTTAGCGCCATACTAAACTTATCCTTTTTCTTAGTATGTATTATGGTTGCTAACACAACTGTTATACTACATAGACATACATAAATACTTTATATCAATAAACAATTAACACCCAGACAGACAGCCTTTAAATTTTATTCATCACAAAGATGTTGGCCGTGCCTGGATTCGATCCCGAGGCCCTCTGGTTGGCAGTCCAGCGTGGTAGACATTACGCCAACGAGGTCGTCAAAGCTATGTCTTTCCATATTACAGAAAAGTTACATAATTGCTTTTGTGATACAGAGTTCTAAGCCTATGTTTTAAATAATGTCAACGCCTATTTAACCGTTGGAGCGTAAAAGAATGAAAAACATAAGTCACAATACAAATACAATTTATCGATAAGGCTGTTGTAATTAGACCAGCCTGTACAAAGATTTGTAGAAAACAGAAGATATTTTACGAAACTGGTTGAATGCGCAATAATAATTAGCTGTGCGTTCCTATTAAATGTAGATTTTAGAACGAAGTTCTTTATCGCGCGTTATGAAAAGGCGCTAGACGGAAAAAAATCTTACGAAAAGTTGTCACGACACTTTTTTTGCACGGTATGGCAACGTCGCATCTCCAAAAGTTGTTCGGAAGTCAAATACGGCTATCAATGAAAGTATTCACTAATTGACAACAGCGCCATTCGTTTCAGGTGGAGTTGCAATTTAGCCTACTGATTATGTTTTTATTACATTACTAGCTGACCCGGCAAACGTTGTTTTGCCTTAAAAATATATAGTAGAAGATTCTCAGACCTACTGAATACGCATATGAAATTTGGTAAAAATCGGTCAAGCCGTTTCGGAGGAGTACGGTAACTAACATTGTGTCATGGAAATTTTATAATTTTTTATTGGACACATAAATAAAAAAGGCACAGTAAAAGACAATTAACTTAAAATTAGTGTACCACAATTGGCGGCCTTATCGCTTAAAGCGATCTCTTCCAGGCAACCTTTGGATGGAAAGGAATTTATAAACGACTAAAGAAGGACGTAGTGTACAATAAAGAATAATAAAAAACATACATATAATATTAATAATCTTATCGTAATTTATATAATCTCGTGTCACAATGTTTGTCCTCAATGGACTCCTAAACCACTTAACCGATTATAATAAAATTCTCACACCATGTGCAGTTCAATCCAACTTGAGAGATAGGATAGTTTAAATCTCAAATTATAGTCGCAATTTTAATTTATTGCTAATATAATTTGTTATAATTAACTGTAAGTAACCTATCTATATAGTAATTGAATTATCAATGAAGTAATTCGTAAAAATGAAGTATCTTTTTGTACGTGTTACTCCTAACCAAAAAGAAACCCGGCAATAACTAACCTTAGGCCTATATTACTTAAAGTAGGCGACCATACGTTTTTATCAAATCGCTAGTGCCTTGAAAATTCGCAAAACGGACACAACCGTCAACGACGTCTGCCCTCACGCGACTGCCCGCGTTCGGGTCGCGCACTCAGCGATGAGCCACTTCTTCCCCACCGCACCTACCCCCGCTCCCTCCACGCCCCGTTCGCCTGGCGCCGCTGCATTTAAATCTGTTATATCTTCGAAAATATTTATTTAATTTACATGCTGTAAAAAGCCATATTGATCTTTATTAAATGCACAATGTATTTAAGATACTAAATTGGATAAGGATTTATACTGTATTGCTTAAAATCGCTTCGTAAATAAGCCATTATTTCTCGTACAAAGTAAAGGATAAAAAATGGTTATTGTGGGTTATTCCTAAGAGATAAACATATACCATCACGGACTTTTTTGTAGACCTTTTTAAGTTGTACAATACTGTAGTAAATTGTTTTGATCTATCTTGTAGGATTCAGTCAGCGTTTGCAATGTAAGCGCAAAAAATGTGTTTTTTTTTACGATCTCACATTAAAAACCTCAAAAATTGTAGCCTATGTGTTATTCTGATGTATAAGCTATAGCCTATGTGTTATTCTGATGTATAAGCTATATTGTGGTAAAGTTTCATTCAAATCCATTCAGTAGTTTTTACGTGAAAGAGTAACAAACATACATCCATACATCCACACATCCATACATCCATACATCCATACATACAAACTTTCGCCTTTATAATATTAGTAGGATATTATAATAAAAAAGTATTTTAAATAAAAAAAAAATATTACTCGAAATTTATTAATTTACTAATTTATCGAAAAGAACTTCGTTCCATTCGTGTGTCCCTTGACACCTTTCAAGTTTTCTGTGATCTGTAATGAATTATGAAAAATCGAAGAAACGCATGCGGTTACGTTATAATTATTATTTTCTTTATTAGAAAATGAAACAAGCTCAAAAAGTGAAATATAGAACGGTAGACTTTGTCTATGTATAGAACATAAAAAACACAGAGTCAGAAAACGAACCAATGGTGAAAAGGTTCAAAAATGTGTGGTAAATAGTGCAGCTACTCGTCACTAGATAGCGCTAGTAGTACTGCTTAAATCTAATACTAGAAGGTTTAATTTTTCTTTCGAAAGGTTAGTTTTTATTTTAAGTATTTGATGTTTTAGCAGCACGAGAAATAAACAACTTGTGAAAGTTTTAGCTTTCTACCTATCACGGTTTCTGAGATACAGTCTGGAGACAAACGCACAGACAGACAACGGAGGCTAAGTAAAAGCGGACCCCCCTAGGGAAACCTATAAATTGACCAGATACTTCGCTCACTCTATCAACAAGTTTAATCTACATTACTCTTAGTCAGTGTGTTAATTCCAATTGTCGAAACAACCTGCCCAATTAACAAAGTGATATCAGATGTATGGGAACAATAGATGGGTATTGTATTGGCAGTTTAAACAGATAATGCTTCGAAGTTATTGACATCTTATTAACCACTAACTAGATGGGTCGAGATGGAACTGATTAACTTTGTAATGCAAGGCTTCAACTACAAAAGAAGACAAAAAGTAAATACAATAAATGATGAGTGGAATTATGCGTATGCAATTATAGTTAAAGTGCTAGATGGGAGCTCCATAAATATTTAGAAAGAAAGAAAAAACCTTTATTATGCATAAAAAAAGATAAAGATAAATTTAATTTGTGGTAAACCTTAGGTGTACGTACTATTCTAAAAATGTGTTTCAGAACACATACTTACAAGATTTACAACACAATAAATTTAGACATTGTAGTTTTACAAAAGACACAAGAAAGAGCAAACAAAACAATAGTCTAGTCAACAAGTTCAAAAACGTGTTAAATAGACATAAAGCTCCTAAAAATATGTGCCATAGCTCATACGATGCAGATTGACGTCTAGAAAAATGTTTTTAAGGGTTTTTTAGCACATAAAAAATTGCGATTGTTATTAACAAAATAGGAAAAAAAAAGGTATTTAGTTTTTCGTTAATAACTTTAAAAACAATGATATTTAAGGAATTTTGAAAAAAAGACATGAAAGAAGAGAAAATTTCCATTAAAAAAGTTCTAACTTTCGGAACTCTATCTATATTATTTATAAAAAAAAATTAACGCTGAAAATAAAGCTCCGCGAGGGCGTTACGGCATAGGCGCGTCGCCTAAAAAGCCGGTATATCACCTAAAATATATTTTTTTAATATTAAATATCAATTTAAAAATTTGAAAAAATTATAGTGTAATCTAGACACTTGAACGAAAAAAACCTCGGTGAAAAACATTTTTATATCGATTTTCCAAAAAGTTACACCATTGTTAATTAACTATTTTTTTTCCAATCTCTGTTTTTATAAATTACGGTATAAAAGTTTAAATAATTGGTCTAAAAATATTTCGCTTCGTGGAGCTCTCTTTGTTTAGGTACTTAATAAAGTTATGCAAAAAATTTTTATTAAAGTTAAATATTTTGGTAATTGTAATTTTTTTAAACTACCTAAAAATGAAATTTCTAAGAAATGTTATCAAAAAAAAATTTATTGGTAATATATTATTATTGCTGTTTTCGCACCTGATAAAGGTATTAATTGACATTAGAAAAAAAAAGTTTACGTCATTTGTTAAGAAATTTTTTATAAACAAATAGACTATTTTGGGATTTAAAAAAAAAATTCTGTCATCTTATAGCATAAGTAAAATGATAATGTTTTTTAAAAAAAAAATTCTTAAATATTTTTTTTATTGCTTATAATCGTTTTTTTATATTTCAATTGCTTAAATAATTAGTTAAGAAATTATTTTATTCTTAAAAATCATCATTTATTCTTTTCAATAGAATAACAGAGATTTTTTTTATAAATAATTTAATTGTTTATTAACTTAACAATTTGTTATAAAATAATATAAACCGTCATATTTTTTTTAAAACTACAAAAAATTACAAAAACAACCAGATGATGATGGCCGTGCCGGGAATCGAATCCGGAACTTTCTGATTGGCAGTCCGGCATGGTAACCATTACGCTAACGAGTTCGTCATCACTGCTTACTTATACTACCTTTATAACTAAAAGTTTCTTATTTTAAAGTGACTTAAGCTAATTAGGAAAAGCGAGTGTGGCTCGGTGGTAATAACGTCTGCTTTTCAATCAGACGACCCCTGGTTCGATCCCGGCTCTACATCAATGACTTGTTTTTCAAGTTATATTGTGGATTTGCACTCGCTTTACGGTGAAGAAAAACATCGTGAGGAAACCGGCATGATTGAGGATCACAATATCCGAAGACGTATGTCATCCGCCAACCCGCACTTGGCTAGCGTGGTGGATATAGCGAGCCTATATCTGACTCCTCGTGAGAGAAGGCCCCGAGTCCCAGCAGTGGGCTGCTTACGCTAATGCTTATGCTAATTAGGAACAGTCTTAATTAGAATTAGAATCGATTTCAAAAGTTCACTAAGCTTAGAAGCTTGCACCTAACCGTGCAATCACCATTAAGTCTAAAGAAAGCCTTAGCGGTCGGATAATCAAATTAAACGGTTTTAATTAACCTAAATGTAACGTTTAACTGGCCATTACCGTATAACACACGCCCCGGTTAAAGCTTTTAGTGGTTCGTTTACTTACCAACTCTTACCTAGGTGTAAGAATGGTCACGTAGGTAGTTATAAGTATTTTATTGGTTGTTTTATGTGTTAAATGTTCATAAATTAGTGGAATAAAATATACTATAAATATTTGCTGTTAGGAGAAACGTCATTTAAAATAAATGATACTCCAAGCCGTTTAGTAAACTAAACTTATGATGATCATACTAATATAATAAATGCGAAAGCTTGTGTGTGTGCATGTTTGTTACTTCTTCACGCTCAAACGGCAGAATGGATTTTGATAAAATTTGGTGTGAAGATAGATTAGACCTTGGATTAACACATAGGCTTCTTTTTATCTAGAAAACGATTATGGTTCCCTCAAATAACTTCAAAATCTAGGTTACTCCGACAAGCTCCAACGGCTGGACCGTTTTTAACGAAATTTACTACGAAGATAGGTTAGACCATGGATTAAGACATTTTTATATCGGATTAACATCGTGTGTATGTATGCTTGTCACTTTTTTACGCTCAAATAGCTGAACCGATTTTAATGAAATTTGGTGTAAACATAGGTTAGGCTTTGTATTAACACATAGGCTACTTTATATCCCGGATTAACTTTTTCGTCCGGATTAACGCGGGTAGCATCGCGGGTGCAGCTAATAATATAATATAACGCTCTGTTCCAGTAATAAGTATACAGAATTTACAGAACATTAGTTTCGGTTTGACCGTAAGTAAATATTACTTCAATAGCCAATCGGAAAAGAATTCAAGCCGCATTCCAAATTTAAAATCGCGTAGATGAAGGCTCATTAAAGAGGTCACAGATCAGTCACGGCGCGATGCTGGTCAAATGCAAATCCGCTCCCGAGATACGCAACAAGGCAAGCCAGGGGTGAATAACCTTAGTTCCTTTTTTCACACATTTCACACACGGGTGGTTAGCCCCATAAAGGCAGTAAATTAACGCGAATACATAAGCATAAGCAGCCATACGTTCCCACTGCCGGGACTCGGGGCCTTCTCGCACGAGAAGAGAGATATAGGCCATAATCCACCACGCTGGCCAAGTGCGGGTTGGCAAATCACACACGTCTTCGGATATTGTGGTCCTCAAACATGCTGGTTTTCTCACGATGTTTTCCTTCACCGTAAAACGAGTGCGAATCGAATCGAACGAGGAACCTTCTGGTTGGTAGTTCGGCATAGTAACCATTACGCCAACGATGTCGTAATTTTTTTTAAGGTTTGCCACATAGTATTTTTAATGTGACTTAAAAATTACTACAGTGAAGTAAATATTTCTAAACTGTTTATAATTATCTACGATAGTTTTCAGTCGAAGAATATGTGCATTTCAGTAATTCTATGAGTAAATAAAACATAGGTTATGCGTACGTCTAACTGTTTGACTTTCTAACATTTATTGTTCGTTAGTGTCAATACTTTCCTTATCAATAAAGTTGCAAAGATGTCCAGGTTCCAAAAAATATATTTAAAGAAAAATGCTGAATACCCCTGAAAGCTAAACGGGGTACTCAAAAACGTAATTATACACACCGATGCGCATGATTCACGAAATATTAGAATACTGTATTGCATGCAAATTCAATTCCAAAACGTCTTAACCACCTATAGCTGAAAATCGAAAAAGAACCTAAAATTTGAAACAGAATGGTCTATAATTCGAATTACAAAAAAGTTCATCGTATAGATTTTAAAATTTCGAATCGGTTTAGCATGCTTTGCCTGAGCGCATCACTAAGATTTTTCTCTTGTTGGAAAATTGAATTCTCTTTTCATGGTGTTAAAGTTGTTTTTTGCTTAAACTCTGGTTGAATAAGAATGATGTGCCGTGGGAACATTTGATTTGGGTACAACTTGAAGAGTGCGAGCGAACTGATCAGTGTAGAGATACTAAATAGGGCATAACGACGAGAGCAAGCTTAAGACCTCAGGCTAGAACAATGTTAACTGTTAAATATAAGGTAACTGGGTAAAAATAATTAAAGTCATTGAACAAATTTGTTTTGTCTAGACATACTAAAAAAAATTAGCCTCTATTGGTACTTTTAGAAAGGTTTTTTTAACGCATCTATGCATTGCTTGAGTATGCTTGAGCAGGGCGCGTAACCACACGGGTTAGTGATATCTCTGGCCAAAAGAGGAACATGCCTAGTCTGAAAAAACTGGCTCTTAAGAAAATGGTCATAAAATATCAATAAATATTAGGCGTCAGATTTTCTAACTCGAGGGTTGCTAGCCTGGAAATTAAATGAAATGCCCTACCACCAGGCAACCATACTTTCCATCCATCCATTTTTTGTCCCATACTTTCTTTGCGTCAACTTTAAGTTCTGCAACCGAAAAGCTGTATGGATTTGTAAGGATTCATATAATTGCTGTATGGATTTGTAAGGATTCATAAAGTTACTGTATGGATTCATACAGTTGATGTATGGATTTGTAAGGTTTCATATAGTTGATGTATGGATTTGTAAAGATTCGTACAGTTGATGTATGGATTTGTAAGGATTCATACAGTTGATGTATGGATTTGTAAGGATTCATACAGTTGATGTATGGATTTGTAAAGATTCGTACAGTTGATGTATGGATTTATAAGGATTCATATAGTTTCTGTATGGATTTGTAAGGATTTATATAGTTGCTGTGTGGATTTGTAAGGATTCACATAGTTGCTGTATGGATTTGTAAGGATTCATATAGTTGCTATATGGATTTGGGAAGATTCATACACAGTTGAATCCTATTGGATGTAACTGTTCAGGTTAGTACCTAATGCGAGACCTAGAGATGGTTGTAATACGAATACCTAGATGTCGGCAAGAGCAGATGCATCGGCGTGCGGAGTGACGCATACTTGCCTCGAGCAGGGAAATGCGGAGATAAGCCGATCCGAGCGGACTTTGTGATGTCTACTGTCCGCGCGTCTCCGATTACGGAAGCTTAGTGTGGATATGATGAAAGAAGAAAAAAAACATTTCTTTTGTGACATGCACAACAAAGTAAAACAATACATAAGAATACAAATACAAATACAATACAAATACAATTTTTTTTTATTTCAGCAAAAACATATTTACAAGAAGGAGTAATAAAATATATATATAACTACAAGTAGGTAAACATACAAATATGTTCTGTTTAATGCCGTAAGGAGGAGATGTATTGAATAGTCGCTGCGCTTAGCACTAGGTACCAGAAGGTTTTGTTATGCAGAGCGACAGTGAATCCTAACCTCTTTTCCCCATGACTTCAAGCAACAATTAATAGTATTTTTACCTTATTTTTTTTTCTTGATAAGTTTAACATTTCTTTTTAACTATTATAAATAAGTAATACATATAAAACATTTGCATGTCACTAAATCAGCCCCAGTTCAGGGTGTTGATCAGATGCTGTAAAACTTTTTTTCTGTTGTAGCTCCCGATGCAAAAACGACGGGATTTTATAAGTTTGATTTATATATGTGTGTGAAGCTCCCGAACGGAAGATTGGATTTTAATTCAGCTATTTTTTGTTTCAAAAGTGTACTAATTGATTTTGAAAGTACTTTATTGATATGAAATATATTATATAACATGACAACACAACAGTGCTATCATTCTGAACAAACTTATATGTACTAGGTTATTTTAGGCTAACCTCGCCTTTTAAAAACTTACATCTAGGAACTCTAGGTTACAAACTAAAACTAATTAAATCTTATAATACGAGTATAATTATCAACAAGCTACTAGTAAACCGTATCCATTAAATGTTATAACGTACTACAATGCTAACTCGTACGTTTATGTCAGATTTTGTGCAGAAAATGTATTGTTCGGGAGTTTTAATACCTTATATTTTTTATAAAGAGCAAGGCTTTGTTTAATGAAAGTAGGTCTAAAATAGCCGTCGCGTGTTACATCGTAGAAACTACTAACACCGTTGTACATGGCAAACTGTGGTCTAACATAAACATAGTTGTAAAAAAAAAATAAGGAATATCCACACTAATCCCACTCTCACCCAGAGCAAATCAGAGCAGTGCAGCCTAGCATTGTTGCACTGATTTAGAACGGCAGACATCTCCAAACTAACTCCGCCAGTTCCCACGTATTAATATATTCTATTCGATTCTAATTCCGACAGATGTATCGATTAGTGGACGATTATTGGACTGAAAATCGAGTTGAAGTTTCGAGTCGGATGGGGATGAGTTTGAGATACGTACGTTGGAATTAATAAGTACTTTATTGCAAATTGTATCACTTTATTTTAGAAATAGGAGTCGGTTGTTTATTATGGTTGTTTTAGTATGGTGTTTAAAAGCAAATAAGTGGAATACTAGCGCTGTTTTAGATTATCATTTATTTCAATAGTACTTAATTAGTTTTTTAGTTAATTTATTTAAAAGGTAAATAATGAATAATATTTTTTACTTAAGTAACTAACATAATTAACTAACTGGGCAAGTCCGAATTTTGTAAATCATTCTGTTTTTGTATGAAACAGCGGACTTTTTCCTGTATGTTTACCGAAGTTTTAGAAGCGAAACTATAGCAACCTTAAAAGGTTGCGTTGGTTAACCTTATAATAGTGAACCTCATTATTTTCTAGATATTTTTATAACACATACTTAATATTTACTTTCAAAGTCAGATCAGTTCAGTCGCTGAACTAAACTGAATTTTCAAAGTAACCTAATCTATTGTATCAAAACCTATTAAATCTTTTACGTTACAGAAGTACCCCTGAAATACCTCTCTCTACCTCTGTCCATCTATAGCCCAAGTCTAACCCAATCTCTAGGAACAATAGCAATTCCAAATTCGAAATGTATGTCGCCACTCCACGTACTTCCGGTCAAGTTTGAATATCCGTCCGAGTTTGAGTTCCGGCGGAAGCGGCCGTGGCAACATGGCCATCTTTATCTGAAGAATTAACTGGCGATAGTTATTCAAATGTGGGACTGCAGTAAAGGGTGCGATAAGGGTTGATAACACCGCGTTTGGTGGACATTTATTTTGGAATTTTGGATGGATATTATTTGAGTTTTTCCGGCGTACAAATACGCTTTTTACTGAGTGTTTTTGCGGTACGAACAAAGTACCTTAGAAAAACTACTTTATATAATTAAAAACTAATTTTCATAAAATATGAAAATTAAACTCACTGGGTATTTATGGACTGTTTTTTTCTTATCTAAGACTTAAATAATTGAAACGAATGATAGATAGATAAATTTTTATTGGAAACAAACTAAACTTAATGCTATTATTGAAAAAAAAAAAACAAAAAAAATTGCTAAAAACATAAGAATACATAAAACTTAAGCTAAAAATTAATTACCTGCTTAAGTAAAGGAATAACAAATAGCTATAATTCTCTTCTAAAAGGCAGAATTAAAACGAACACCCGAAATAGGCCAGCGTTTCTACTCACATACAAAATGGCAAAACAATAGGTCGGAAATAGCCCAAGAGGTCCGAAACGATAAATCTAAGGATCGCCGCAGCCCTTCAAGTCCAGATAATGTATTTCTGTTCGGACGTTACACTTACTTTGGCAATTTGCGGAAACCTTTGTGCCCCTAAGATATCTCGTCAGACAATTGTAAAGGGGTACCTCCTTGTTGCGGATCACTGCAGAGATGTTACAACAATTTTTTTTTATTGTATAGGCGGCAAATAAGCAGACGGTTTGCCTGATATTAAACAATCACTGTCGCGTATACATACTTGTGGTATGTATATTGCTGCGATTTTGATTATTTTCTATATTTTTGAGGCTATTCTATTGAAGATTGCCACCGAAAAAAGACCATTCCAAAGTCTGTTGTGTAAGACCAATGCTGGTGCTGAACAAGAAAAAAAAAACATATAATAGGAAATAAATAAAAAATCCGATTATTATTTAGTTGCATAGTTTGGAACTGTGTTCTTTGTTATTAATCAGAATAGACTTGCATCTCCAAACGCGATAACATATAAAAAACAAGTGCTTATACCACATTCATAACATATTCATATAGGTAATTTTAATTATTTACTTAGTGTTTAGAAAGATTTCGTAAATTTAATTAAAAGCCCAATAATTTTAGTAAAAAAATCATGGTTTTATCATCTCCAAACATTTCCCCAAACAAAGTTATCTCACGGCTACGTGATATATCCCGTCTTCAGCAAGGGCTAAGGTCCGAGCCCATTTACAAATCACAAACACTGACCACCCCCTGCCACCCCACACCATGAACCACCCTCGGAATTATATAACCCTTTCTACTCACCTTGCGTTTTGATATATAGGTGGATTTGGACGCCTTTAATTGTGTCCGGCCTGAACTGAGGATTTGTAGCGAGCTTCAGGGTTAAGACGTTTCGGTAAGACTAACTAAGGGGCTGACCAGTTTGCATCATCTAATTGTAAGTTTGCATGAAGGCATTTTCTAGTGCTCGTCTGGCTAATTACCAAGTTGCAGATCTGTGACTAAGCACCTAAAGGCGTGTCATAGCTTCAGGGTTAAGACGTTTCGGTAAGACTAAGGGACTGACCAGTTTGGATGATATCTAATTGTAAGTTTGCATGGTGGTATAACATAATCTAGTGCTCGCCTGGCTAGCAATCAAGTTGTAAAGCTCCGAAAGTGGTGTCACAGCTTCCTTGAGAGCCAGGAATTCCAGACCAGATATACCTCACATATGTTCAGAATGTCGCTAGATGATATCAAATTGTTGGTTTGCATGGAGGCATTTTCTAGTGCTCGCCTTGCTTGTTGGTCGCTACACCAAGTTAGAAATCAGTCGCCAAGCGCCTAATGAAGTGAAAGAAATGAGTTTTTTTTTTTTTTTTTTGGTGTGGCAGCTTCCTTGACCACCAAGATTTGTTTTACACATTCCACACACGGCTGGTTACCTTCGTACTGAACCATTTCTAGTTTGTAATATGGTTGCTAACACAACTGATATACTACATATACATACATATTTATATAAATACACATATTTAACACCCAGACCCACAGCCAACAAATTTAGTTCAGCACAAAAGATGTTGGCCGTGCCGGGAATCGAACCCGGAACCTTCAGATTGGCAGTCCGGCATGGTAACCATAAGAAACAACGAGAAAAAATACGTTACAGTGAATTAGATTTTACAATTTATACTAGCTGACCCGGCAAACGTTGTTTTGCCTTAAAAATTGTTTCTAAATAGGATATTAGCCGATTCTCAGACCTACTGAGTACGCATACAAAATTTGGAGAAAATCGATCAAACCCTTTCGGAGGAGTACGGTAACTAACATTGTGACATAGAAATTTTATATATTAGAAGATTTACTGCTATTAGTTTGATGTATACTATACGTAGTTCTTCTTTTCAAAATCTCTATCAATAATACCACAATGATTGATGAATCTGCGGCCGATTCACGATTCTCTGCAAACTCTAGGTGTTAGCAAAACAATAGCTCACGCTTCCAAACTAAGCTGCATCCCATGTAAACCGTCCGCGCACGTTTAATCTCGCTCAAAAAGATCCAGATCAAATTCGCTCATTCCGCTCATCTCGCTCGCGCACTCGCTCATCCGCTCGTGACTCGCACCGACATTTTATTACCATAATTTAAAACAAATATCTGATTGTGTGTACCCGGCATTAAAGTGTTAAGCGAATAGGGATGGGAACATTAACGTGCTATGAATTAGAAAATGTCTGTAGTTTTTAGGAACGTAGGCCGTTAGATCATTTATTCTTAGTGTTGTATTAAGATTAGGCTATACTGGTATGAGTAGGTATACAATAAACAACTTAGAATATTATCAAAAGATACAAAATATTTAAAATGGTAATCAAAAAGTTACCTTTTAGATTTAACACAACGTCCAATATCTGTAAGGCCGTTATACAAATACAAATCATTTATTGATAACACCAAAGTTACAAGTCAAATAATATGATATCATTACAAAAGTATATGATATGTATCAGTATTAGTGTTTTAGATCGTAAATCTAACTAAATTTGATGTAGTAATTGTAAATGTACTTACATTAATACTTGCATGCTTTTGTTTCTTATTATTATATAATCATCTGTTGGTATGTAATATAATTTATATAATCATCTGTTGGTATGTATGTAACTGAAATTATATTTTTTTTTATAAAAAAATGTATTTACTACCGGTAATTGGTACCTTTTTTTGTTGACGAAGTTTTTATGTTGAGAATTACTCAAATATAGGCTATATTTGTACCCATTAAACCGGGTGACGTACCTCTGTATTTAACGGAGGACTACGGTTTCTATTGGTACCTAAGCATAAGCATACTATACGTTCTAATTGCTGGGACTTGAGGCCTACTTTCACGAGAAAAGATATAAAATCCATAACCCATGAAGTTGGCCAAGTGTAGGGTGGATGATGTCACACGTCTTCAGATATGTAGTCCTCAAACATGCCGGTTTTCTAACGATGTTTTCCTTCACCGTAAAGCGAGTTCAAAGCGACAAATAGCATGAAAACAGTTCATTGAGCTGGGATCAAACCAGGGGCCGTCTGTTTAAAATGCAGACGTTTTTCCACCAAGCCACACTCGCTTTTATTGAATGAATGAATGAATATGAATGATTCTTATATATTTTCCAATAAGTCACAAAGATATTATATTTCACTTATAATACTTAACTTCAAATTGGAATCGTCAAAAGATGTCATTACAATAAATACAATATTTCTTAGCTGTAAAGGGCCTTGTCATACAAAATAAATAATTAAAATCAATTCAAGTAAAATAAATTAAAATAACTAAATAATAGACTACATACTAAATAGCAAATGACCAAACATTACATTGTCATAATACTTTTAGTTTTAATTCTTTATAATATTGGAACCTAAATGGTATTTATTAGTCTGGACTGTATTAAAGTAAAAATAAATAAATTTGTTGGAATATTTTACGCGTTATAAAATGCTTCCTAGGGTCATCATATAGCACATCCCTGGTCCAATAAACATTCCAGCAGGGAGTCACGGATACTCACACATCCTAGCCACATGGAGCCAAGTGCATACGTGTGCAATATAGTTATAGGCTAGGAGTGGGCGGTGATAAATTCGTACATATCGTACTGGCCTTTGCAAAATATCATTTTTTTTTACACATTTGGTTACACACCATACTAATGCCATTTCTAGATTGTTCTATGATTACTGACACTACTGATATACAATAAAATAAAAATAAAATAAAAAAGGCTTTATTCAACTGCACATATTTACATAGCTTGTCATCCTTTCATATTATTATTACAAATGTCATATTAATGGTCAATAAATGTTTAAATCAAAATGTCAAATAATACTATTTAGGTAATTAATGTAAAAAAAAATTATAAAGCGTATCCATGTCAGGTTTATTACTGATATCAATCTTCTTGAAGTGGCCTACGCCAGCGAAGCGATATCTGCTCTGATATACTACACATACATAAATACTTTAAATAGATTCATATTTAACTTGCGGATGACACGTTTTTGGCTATTGTGGTCCTTCCTTAGTCATGTCGGTTACCTCACGATATTTTATTGCTTTTCCGTAAAGCAAGTGCAAATCCAAACATAACTTGAAAAACAAGCCACTCGTACTACTTACACCCATGAACAAATCATTGTTGCAGGGCCGGGATCGAACCAGATGCCGGCAGAATGAAAAGAAGACGTTTCTGTACCGAGACACACTTGCCTTATCATGGAAACACAGGTACAAATATTAAACGGCGTTGAAAAAAAAAAAAATTTTTTTACTTTGAATAGTAATGTACCTTCCGAATGATGAACCCGTCTCCTAAAGCACATAAGGCCGCGTCGCCATCGTACGCGTCGTGCCTTGCGCCCGGGGTGCATCGCAGACGCGATCTTTATAAGGTGGTAAAACATATATTTAATGCTAAACGTCCGACACGGAACAGGCTGTTTTGTGAGAAACTCGCCAGTGTGATCCTCGCTTTATGTTTAGTAGATTGTAGCTAGTACTTTACTTTGTTGTATGTAGGAGCGGGCGTTAAAGTTAGGAATTGTTCAGTTTTTAAGGTTCCGTATCTAAATTTATTTATTGAAATTAAAACGGTACATAGACCAATTACATTAATTAAATATGAATATTAATAGCATACATCTAATAACAATAGTTTCATTAAATTATTTACACATATTTAAGTCAAACCTAAAATACAAATCTAGCTAACATGAGTTATAAATTACATAATAATTGTCAAATTATACAAACTTAATCAAAGGTAAAAACGGGACCTTACTACTAACCTTCCCATGTCTGTCTCTCTGTTTGTCCATCTATCTGTCTGTCATCTACCGTGAAGTATCTCAGAAACCGTGATAGCTAGAAAGCTGAAATTTTCACAAGTTACATAATGGCCGTGCTGCTAATAGAAAAACTGGCTCTAAAACAAGCTGCCAGAATACTCCGTCAGGTAATTAATAAATAAATTAAAGATCCACATTTTATTTATTATTTATAGGACAAAGTCATAATAATATATATTGTTACTCAGTTCGGGTTTGGTGGCAGCTCAAACAAGCATCGATATTTAGTACTAAGTCTAGTTCCTACTTATTAATATTGTAAATTCTTTTCTTGAATAAAGTTGTTTTTTATGTTTTATGTTAATATGTATAAGATTTAATTTGACAAATGACTTAGTTTCAGTCGTAGAAATGATTTTTCACATTTTTGTGATCAAAATCATTATTCTCCTTTCGTATCAGACTATTGACTAACTATCGCGTTATAGACATACCTAAAGCCAATTAAGTTATTTCTAATTAGGGATGCCCACTTGGCTGCACGGGTGGATTTAGGATACCATCAAAACACAAGGTTGAGTGAACATAATGTTTAGCTAGAAACTTATACTTATGGTTAAACATAGTATTGATATATGTATAGGCATATACGTTTAAGAATAAATTATTATGAGTTTCAATTATAAGTTTGTATATCTGACATATGTACATATATGGATAGTTTTTTTTTTTTTGGGCTTCCAATAAACAGTTTGTAGAACTAATTTGGAAGCCTTTGGATTCCAAATCATTTTGTTAATGTTATTTACTGTGTCAAATAAAGGAATTTTGTATTTGTATTTTTATATTTTGTATTATAAAATGATTTGCCCGGAACAGCGTGATATCGTTAGGTTATTAATTAATTTGATTTGATTTGAGATACATTTAGAAATTATTCTCATTGTTAGTGGCTTCAAGAATCTGTTGAAGTTAAGTTAATTGTGTAGTTTTAATAAAATCGTTCAATAGATCTTTACTATTTCTAGATTACATATCTTGGACCTATAAACTGATTTATCACTGTTCTTTACATAGTGCAGTAGGTATTTGACCAGCACGGCTTGTAATGACATGAGTTAGCGACATTCTTGCCTAAGATGGAGCATGCTTAGGCTGGAATAACTGGCTTTCAATGATGATGCTGAAACACATACAGGTAAGTGCTTGGTGGTTTATTAAAATTTAAGCCGCCAACGACATTGTTCCATTTTTACAAAAAAAACGCAATAAATATATAATTAATTATAAAATAAAAAAATGCGAAACAGAGAAAAAAATATAAACTTATTAGTAGTGCTATACGTATTTAAAGACAGCAAATATTTAGTGTATGCACTTTACATATTATAAATAAAAAACTGATTTAAGTAGACTCCTAAAAGAAGAGTAACAGAAAAATACAACTGCAATTCTGTCTGTCTGTTTGTCATTTCCATTTCTGATACTGTTATTTCCGCAATGTTACTTTATGTAACAAATTACGGATTAGCTCTAGGTAAATAGGTGTAAAGGCTTTGGAATCTGCTTTACGTTCGCCTAAACATTCATAGAAACTATTAAACTATGCAAACTCACAATACCACATTTCAAATCAAAGGCTCGGCAAAGGCATCCAATCAATTATTCGCCAAGGCATTCATACAAGTCAAGACAGCTTGCCCACTGCCCACTACTGGGCAAAGGGGGTTACTATAATCTTATTTCAATACATCATGATTCTTCTGTTGATTTTTATGAAACTCACTACTGAAATCCATTTAAGCTTGATTGTATCGAACGGATAAAATTCAGTCTCTTTTTTTTATGTAGCGAAAGCATGCATAATCAGCCCGCTATACGTTCCCACTGTTGGGACTTGGGGCCTTCTCTCACGAGAAGAGAGATACAGGCCATAATCCACCACGCTGGTCAAATGCGGGTAGGCGGATGACACACGTTTCGGATATATTGTGGTCCTCAAACATGTCGGTTTCCTCACAATGTTATTCCTTTACCGTAAAGCGAGTGCAAATATACATATACATCGGAAAACAAGTCATTGGTGTAGGGATAGGATCTAACCAGGAGCCGTCTGATTGAAAAGCAAATGTTATTGGGTCACACTCGCTTTTTTTATTTTTCATGTATTTTAGTGATTTTGTTAACACTTTTTGGCATATGTAAAAAAAATATGTAAATATAAACTAAGATAAATGCATTGACATGGGTTCAACCAATGTATTTAAATTAGTCAGTTTTTAAATATTTTACATGTATAAGTTTGTATTAAGTATAAACCTTGACTTCTGTTTTTGTTATAATTCGTCCACCTATACAATAAATCTAGTCAGGCATAAAGGTTAAACTTATAATTAACAACATAAAAATAATTAAATTTGTTATTCAAACATTTGCTTTAATTAAAAGGGATTACTTTCAGATAAATGCAAGCATTTATAATATTTGATTATATATCTTTGATAAGCAATATATAGAATGTAAAAGAACTAAACGAGGAAGCAAAACAACCAATGTTATTTCTAGCCAGTAGTTGCTCCAGGGGTCAAGATATGGTCGAATTAATATTCATACGGTGGACTCAGGTGGACGTCACAATCTGAGTAGGGTGGACTTTGAAATGGTCAGTAGGTGAACAGATAAGCGAAGAAGAGAGAGTGTCGAATTAAAATAGTACCTACCTAGTTATGTCGTGCATCTGAGAGGAAACTTTGGTACTATGGTAAAAAGTCACAAAAAAATTGCAATATTTTCTATGTGCTGGTTTATAGTGAGTTTCATATAGATATAACAAAAAAGTATATCATATCATCATAAGTTGAATAAAATTTGTAAGAATTTCCTAAAACAAACAAATTTTACAAAATTGTCAGCTTCATAATGCCTTTTTTTCCAAAATTGCAAATAAAAACAAGTTTGCTTTTTATTTGTTTACAAATATTATTTATTTTACCAAAATTTACGAACAAATAGTTTTAAAAACTTATTTCCATAAAAACTTATCCTTTGCAGAAAGGTGGTTCTAGGATTGAGTAATTGATTATCTCATGTAATATATAATATTTCCATGTCACAATGTTAGTTACCGTACTCCTCCGAAACGGCTAGACCGATTTTTACCAAATTTTATATGCGTATATTGGTCTAAGAATCGTTTACTATCTATTTTCCATACCCCTAAGTATAACTGTACTTAAGGCAAAGCAACGTTTGCCAGGTCAGCTAGTGTTTGTATATATTTTTTTTTTGTGCATAATAAAGCGTTTTCTTTTTTTCTTTCTAAATGTCTCAAACATTCTTCTAAAACTGTCATAGAAATCATATAACTTTATTAACCTTATAACATTGCGTTATACTAAGCACGTAAAATTTACATATTACATATATTCATCAGCAATTAATTAATTAATTAGTCAATCGTACCACGTCTTGATAAAATAATTAGTCGTACAATGTCATAATAATAAAATAGAAAATAACAACACATTTACACCAAATTTCATGCCACTTTACAGTCCATCATACTTAAGTAAAGATTCTGAAAGAGGCTTGCTCTGCATAAAAAGGGTTTTCCACAAAGAAGTTTTTCAATTTTCTTTTAAATGTGTGAAATTGTCCAATACTGCCGATCTAAAATGTCTCGTCTACACCACTTATTCTAAGCCAAGGGTGTCCAAGACAGGGGTGGCTTTGGCCCTTGTCTTATCTCCCACGCCCGAGGACCAGGCTGATGGATTAACTACATTGTTCCACCGTTGCCTGGTGAAGAGGAATTTATAATTACGCCTCTTGTAATTGTTAGTCTTACTTTCTTGCTTTCGAGTTTTTGAACTTTGTCGCCGCGTCTCAGATGAAAGAAACACGAATTGACAAAATACACAGAAGTAAAATATTACTAGAGTTTTTTTTTGGTACCATGTCAGGCGAGTTTTCAGGCGTCAGGCGGCTTGAAAACTGTCGATACCAGAGCTTAGCCATTTAGCTGATACAAAGAATAAGAAGAAGGTACCACGTCTTCGTTTGTGTTTGAATCACAAAAGCTACTGCTATAGTTGAAAGACTAAAGTTCCATTCGTAATAAGATCATAATAGAATAATTGATATTTTATAAAAAAAATATATGTATTAATTTTTGTTAAGAATAATGACCTTTTTATCTATTCCATAAACTCCGCATACATAGTCGTAGTATGTGTACGGAATTCTATATAATATTATTTTTAAACAGTAAAAAAAAAACAATAATATGAGCCATATCATATAATATGTATACATTATGGTTTTTGGGACATTATACAATTGTATCTAGCAAGAAAAAAAGTTTTTGGAGCAATGTACTCTGCATAAGAAACACTAGATATCTTCAAAGTAACTTTTAACTATGTAAAACTTGAATCAATAAAGGAAACAATTGAAAGTTCTATTCGTTCCTTTTGCTGACACTTACTTGGTTATGAAAGAGTGAAGACATTACGTTGAAATGTTTTCTTGATACACTAGAGTTAAATAACAAATATAAACGAGTATAATTCAAGTTTCATATCTCTTTAATTCCATAACAACACATGAAAGTGGCTCGTAAGTTATAACAGCGAAGTTGCTTAATAAACACTCTCTCCAGTGCATGACTTATTCACCGCATCCCCACACCTAGAAGACAATCTCCATCGCCAACGCCCTTTCTTAATTGGCTTGACCGTATTTACATACGTCCCCGGTCCGAACGTTTGTTTTTCAAATCCTCGACGCTTCAGTGCTTGATAGATATAAATGCATGGATATGTTACATCTCCACCCCTTTTAGATACATACATATTATACACACATTCATACCGAGAGTGAATCGGTTTCTTCTAGGCAAGCGCGCTCCACCCTAGATCGCAACATCACTTAACATCAGGTGAGTTTGGATCAAGCGCTTGCCTATCCATCATAAAAAAACACTGAACTAAAACTTTGAAGCCAAAACATAGAAAAGTATTGTGTCATGTCTTTGTACCCATTTTATTAATTTTATCCACTTTATTAATCAGTTGTAAAATCAATTATTTAATATAATTGCTAAAGATATATGTTTAGTCAGCGTCTTGTAGCGGAGCGCGCGTCCGTTCTCAGTTCTTCCCGGAAAAAAAACTTTATCTTCTTAAAAATATAATATAATAGTAATGTTTGGTATACTTAGTTATATTACCTGCTAAATTGAATAGTTCGTTTTCCTTTAAAAACTTTATACTTTTTTCATGGAACCTGGTGGCTAAACTTAGTTCTTCAGAGTTTTCAAGCTATCCTAAGTTATTTATTACGTATGAGTTTTAAATTGTTGTGACTCATAAAACTACGAATTATCATACTCAGGAAAAAACTCAAATGCACAAGATCTTCTATAGGTTTTGTTAAATTGGCTATTTTCCTTTCCTTTTCATTTTAAGTCTTTTGGCTTTTGGCTCAAATCAAGTAAATGACACATCCAGTGTACCTATTATATTGAAGGTCCACTGACTAACAATAACTTGCTCAAGATGTTTCGAGCAGTTAATTCAGTTTGCCGTGATAAGGGTCTGACCCTCTCGAACATCTCCAGGTTCGGGTGGTCAGAAGTGGGCCAAATATTGGAACTTGAAATGTAGATGCTTAGTTTATTTCTCTCTTCATGACAAGGTGTTAAATATCAAGTTTATGTTTTGCACTTATAGTAGTCAATGCAAAGAAAACATCCTAATTTATTTATTTTTGCGTCATTTATGTCCATGTACTTTACGTGTAAAAATACGATTATTAGAAGTTTAGCTGACCGCGGCGGCTGCTGTCTGCAACCTATAAACGATGGTTAGCAATTGCTACCTAATTGATACCATTATTGAATGTGTTTTTTTACTACTTTATTTTTATAATATTTGTATGTGTAATTATGGATCATCAGTGTCTGAAATAAAGAGATATTATTATTATTATTATTTAGTGAAGGTCAAATCGTTCAAAGAAGTATGGCGTACGATAGAGTATAATGACGAATAATCCACGGATTCTAGCATAGCTCTTAAAAGAGAAGAAAAAGAATAATATCTCTTATTCAGATTAAATTTTTTAGGTAATATTGTACCTACAAATTAAAATGCATTGGGTGATCTCAAATTATTGACCAGGTGTACAACCGAGACTCAATAAAAATGATCAAGGAGTTGTATTTTTGTATTGCTGAGCATTTTTAGCATCCAACGCAAAAACGACAAGGTGGTAAGTTAGAGTCGTCTGCAGTGTGCGTATGAAATGTTTTAGTTTTAGTCTTTTTTTGTTTGAAAGATGTGTTTGTCGAGAGAAGTTTTTCTAACTATGTTATGAAAATAGATACAAAATGGCCGCTGCGATTTTTTAACAAATGCCTCAATATTGGTATCTAATGACAGTATTTTTAGTAAAAACAATTAAAATACTATATACAAACTTAAAGATGAAAAAAACGAACAAAAAATATCAAAACACTACAATTTAAATAAAAGTAAGCTCAACATCCAGGCTGTCACTTCGTGGCAGAGTTCCCAAGATGCTGGCAGCATTGCCCCGTTGAACGGCTAAATCTAGTCTTTGTAAGAAATAGCTGCGAGTTCTTGTATCTCCAGAAGCGAGGACCAACTGCTTCCCAATGTCTTTACATAAAAAAATTGTGTCGGACAACCACGGGCTTAAAGTCTCCACGGACAGCGCAACAAACTCATAGTACATGATAGTACTTGCTAAGTTGAATACATGCATTCTTCTAAATTTTAAGTCCATTTAGGCCACTGTGAAAAATATCGGTCGCAGACTTACTAAATTTTCAGTTTACACTAGTTAACCAAATATTCTTTGGTCACGAACATGCATCGATAGAAATAACCACTCCGACAAAATACGAGTATCTATTAGTCAAATCGTTGACTCGGAAAAACGCAGGTCACTGCACATCGGCTAAACCTCTTGCAATTTCCCTCCACAAACCTCTGCGTCACTCTCTACTCACATATCAACAACCTATTTCTAAAACGACGTAAGTACCAAGACTTGTTTAGAAGATACGTCAGTTTTCTCTTTGAAAGGTGACGTGTCAACGGAAACACGCTCCTAATGAGCTTAGAATAAGGGTGACGCGGTTAGGATGTTTGTGGTTTTGGATATACGGGATTGTATTGTGACGAGCTTCTTTTATTTTATGAAAAGGGTGAAAGGGTTGATTCGAACTTATACATTGACGTACCTTAAGTGAAGAAATAATTATGTTGTAGTATTGACGTCATGTTTTCGGTGCCAATTTCGTTATTTTGCTAAATTGATTTAATATTATGATAGAAAAAACAAAACAAGGCTAATATTGAAAATCATACTCTTTTTCCAAATAATGCATACTGATTTAATACCAAAAAAATATTTCGTTTATATTGAGCTGATTCTGCTTATATTTATGCTTGTTTTGTTTTGTAACCAGATAACTTTTAATTTAAAATTTTCATATCACAGTAGTATCTATTAAAAAAATGTAGCTAGCTTTTCAGTAAGCTGGGATTCTCGATAGTAAGCTGCTAAATACTTATCATATTACTCTGCCTGAAGTTTGGTTTCCATAGAAATATCATCATGGGGTTTTTAAATTACGAGTGAATTTCTTTCTTCTATATGACGCTTTCATAGGAGGAAGCAATTCACTCTTTTGTTTTCGTTTAATGTAATATTGTTTTTGTATTTGGCGTACAATAAAGTCGTATTGTATTGTAAAGCGTGCTATATCGTAGACCACAGCGCTCGGCACACTCTTGTCCCGTGTATTTCCAACTAAAGGGTAGGGTGTGCTGTGGCATAAATGATCACCGACCATCTTTGACGAAGACAAATGACACTCGACGTCGAACTTACACAGAGATAAGGTAGGCTCCTTAAATTAGGTGCGTTTTACTTGACGACTCGGGTGTATTTTTCACTGTCTCGAAAGGGTTAGCGCTAAGTGTTGCCGTGAAGGAGGTTGATAGTGTGAAGTTTATGTTCGTTAATTAATTTTAGAGGACAGAGGTTTGCTTTCGAGTTGTGTGAGAAGGAAGGACATATCTATGCTTGTAGTTTCTTTCCTTTTTGTCTGTATATTCGTATAAAGGTGTGCGTATGTGTGAGCGTGTGTTTTAATATTTTTTTCTACTAAATACAATCTAACTTTTTTTAAGGCGAGAGTTAAGCGATTCCAGCTAGATATGCGTGATTCATTATATTAGTTACCATTACATTAAAATAATTGTGGTGAAGTGCAAAACAATTTAGTATTAAAGTAAGCGGTAATATAAAAGGGTTTTATTTATAACACGATTTGACGCATAAAAGTGTTATCCTTAGGAAATACTACATATCTAATCGCAGTGACACAAAACCATTGAAAATAGTATATGTATTTCATGACCCGAAGAGCAGTAATATATGATTAATTGTAATAATGAGAAATTATTACAAATAATTAAATTAGGTCACAAAACAAATATCATTATATTTTGTTATACCGTTAACTGCCCATTATTCTTTGAAAAAAAATGATGACATGACTTTCTACCAATCTACTTGGCAAGTTGCGAAGACCAGACCAGCACTAGTCCTCAAGTAATCTTACTCCGGATTCCTACTCCCTGTTTGAGTTACAGCTTGCTTGTGTACTTGGGATAACGTGGAGTAAGACATAAGATTAAGCGGACGCCTTGCGCTTGTAATTTGGCTAACTAATTAATAAAAAATAAATAAAAGTTTTTCATTTCATGCCCAAAATAACCCTATGAAAATTAAATAATAATAATAATAACAGGCACTGTATAGGGGTGCCAGTCAATATAAGAATAAAAATAAAATAATACAAAAGTCACAGTAATACAAAAAGTCAAACTAAAGTCATCATGACCAATTCTAGACTAGGAGTTTTATGGATTGGTGATTCATCCAAAAAAAAAATGCGGTCTTTATATCTAGGTGCTTTTACATGGGTCAAATGAAATAAATTGTAGTTCCTTGATTCTTTGTGGTGAGTCATTTTGATCTTCTTTTTGTTTAAGAGAGAGAGAGAGAGAGAGAGAGAGAGAGAGAGAGAGAAAAAAAAACGTATCTTCTAAGTAAGCATGCCACATCGTAGACTATACAGCGTAGCTTTACATCAGGCTTTTAGTCAAACGTAAACCTATATTAGCACAATGCTGTTTTTTTAGACTGCTGTTGCACCTAAATTATACTGTATTAAATTTTACAAAAAAAATATTTACATAGTCTTCATAATGATCACCTGTTTTCTTAGATTAAAGCTAGGCATTTGATCAGCCTGTTCACTGATGTAGTACTGAACGCTGTCTATTTCCTTCCCTTCGACAAAGTTACTCGTTATTATTTTGTGGCATACACCAGACATGAAACGAGATTATCTTAATGTATTTATATGCGGTCAAAGCTAATTTTCAGACAATCACTGTGGTCGTCCAGTTAGCTGGCTCTTTGTGTGGGTACTAAAGGTAATTTGGATAAACAGTTATTATAATTAGAGCATATTGTTAATATTCAAAGTTTATCAAATTTACTCATCATTAAAGTTACTAAAGAATAGAAGATTAATTATTGAAATAACGGAACGCTAAAGAAAAGAAAATTAATAATAGTTGCTCATTTCCAGTAAATAATTGTAATAGAATAGAATAGAAGAATAGATTATAATATTTTTTATTCAAATTTTTCATTTACCTTAATGCATAATGGGTAATTATGTACCTGTAAAGTGACATAATAATGCAATAAATAGATTGACTTTGGTTTTAACTTTACTTCAGGTATTAATTAATATGATAAAAATAAGTATATTAAAGATATTTTTAATACAACTTTAACGGAAAGACACTCTTAAAATAAGCAAAATCAGCGTATTTATTTTTCTCAATATCTATACATTACATAAATTACTTATCTACTCGTAGTGATAATTAGAAATAAAAAAAACAATACAAATAGTTTAATAAACCTTAGTCAGTTTCCGCGGGTAAGGTATGAGATATATCCTAAAATGCTGGCGGCATTACCTCGCTGGATCGCCAATATAAATTTGCGGTAAGCGCTAGGTTTTGGGCCATTCGTTCTGCCAACTGTTTGGAAAGATCAAAAAAGAACGTAACGAACTTTAAATTACTATGTTTAAGTGCAAATCCACACATATATGTAACTTAAAGAAACAAGCCATTGGTAAAGGGCTGGAATCGAATCAGAAGCCGTCTGATTGAAAAGCAGACGTTTTCCCACCGAACTTCACTCGCACTATATAGCTGCCACTAAAGTTCGATACGGGGTTTTATAATTTTAGTTTTATACTTGTCTCCACGGTCATCAAGTACAGAACAATATCCAGTTAATATAAATAAAAAATCACAAACCTGCATTTAGTTTTAGTCCTAGCAATTCGAATAATGTTACGTAAGATATTCGTCGCTGAGCTATCGACCAGCGAATTTAGAATACTCTATGGTCCGATGGGGTGGGACTCGTAAATTCCTAACATCTTCAAATTCAACTATGACCAACTATTGGTCAGTTGGGAGTTAAAGTTGTTGGAAGGGGCTTTTATTGATCTAGGAGAGGTTTTAGATACTACTGGTGTCTGTGTGTACATAATTACAGCCTTATAAAGATTGCCTGCAAAGCTAATTAAGTATTTGCAAAATTATCTTTACACCTATTTTAATATTTTATTCTATATACTTTTTAGCATGTAAGTACTAAAAGGTATAAAGATTCGTCTACATGTGAATGTAACAATTTTGTTATAGTTCCATCAACAACATCTCATTTTCTCGTTCTTTCAACTCCTTTATATCCAAAGCCTGCCAGCAAGTGATTGCGTTTAGCAATAAGGCTGCCGTTTGTGGCACGAATTTTTTATATTGATTTGTACCTTTATCTGCCCAATAAGAAGTTGATCTATCTATCTTCTACTTTTCTTTCTCGGAACATTGTTTTTTTTTGCTTTTTCATTCTATCTATTCTATCATCCGTCATCTCTACACTTAATTCTAACTCTTTTATGTCACCAGACCAATCACACATTCCTTCTGTAACTATTTCGGTCTCTATTTAAGTTAAACTGATACTCTATAAGTAAAACCTAGATATATCTATGAATGAAGGTGCGAAAGGGATAAAAGCGAGAACTGGTATAAAAGTTTAAGCTTAGATCAAGCCTTACACACATTAATCGAGGTAGGATATATGTATGTATATAATAAAAAAAGAATAGTAGAGTACATACGTCACAATTTAAAATCAAACATGGCCGTCATCAAAAACTATGTAGGGGTTTTCAAAAATTTTAATTATATAATACTTGTTATGCTTTACTATCTAGAACACACAACTCTTCTATAGCGAGTACATAAGAATCTTTCTATCGTTAGGTTTTTATTTTATTTTATACATAATGTTTTCCAACCACATCCAGTAAATCCTCACCTCTGTGGTGGACCAAGTCTGCTTTTACACTGGTGGCGTTATTATTGCGCCTCTGTCAACGGAATATGAAATGTATTGGAAGTCGGGATGAGCCGGTGACTCCTTGACCACCCGCCCGCCCTCTGACCTCTGGGAGGGAGGTGCTTGCGTGGGTTCAGATTTAGAAGGGTTTAGCTAATTTTTAGGTCGCATTGTAACTTGTTCTGTACGTCGTTTATAAGCAAGAGGGATATTTAAATTGTGTTATATGTGAAAAAAGTATAGACGTAGAAGAAAGCAACAAATTCAAATTATGTTTATTTATATAAATGACACTTACAGATAAACTAAACGTATTACTTCGATTATTAGAAAATAAAAATAAAATAAATTACAATACCAAGAACTATTATTATGACTTAAATGCTACATTGAGAAAAAAAAATTACATTTTATTCAAAATTTGTGAGCTAAAAATTTATTAAAAAGGTATTAGTAGGATAGTATGATAAATGTTTTAAAAATAGAAAAGAAAAACCTATGATAATTAGATAATAATAAGCGTTTATTCAGGTAATAGTTACTATTTTCATTATACCTGATTTGCGTTTTCCGCGAAGACTATCTATTTAGGTGAACATTTATATTATTTTTTTGACTTCACCTTCGCTTATTCATCGTCAAACGACCTACACAAATAGTCATACGAACCCTTTGTAACCATATAATTATAGTCCATTGATGTAAGAAAGTCCGTCTAAGAGGGGGGTGGGGGAGCTTGACCGGCCGTCTTGGCTATTCCTTGATTCAGTTATACAAGTGTGTGTGATGAATATTTGATTCTGGATTTCAATTGGATGGTGTTATTCTGATAGCATATTTGCTATCAGAACACGTTCTAACTGAACTTATTAGTTCAGTTAAAACGAGCCAAGTGAGTGATGGGCTCGCGTGTTTAGGGTTCCGTACTAATTTCTATAAAAACGGCCAAAAATCTAGATAATATGGTAGCCCCCTTTGAATATTTATTTTACTGCTATAAGTATTTGTTGTCATAATGAAAGAAAACTTTGATAATTACACTGATAATTTTATCTGTCTAGCTACCACAATCCTTGAGATATAAGATAGTCGAATTCATTATTTTCACACACTTAATAAAGTTAACTATTTACATTACGTTACACACATTAAAATTAGTGCCAGATATATTTCAATGATTTTAAAATTAATAAAAAATATTAAACTTAATACTAAAAAAAATATTAAACGAGTCAGTTCTAATGTTGACTTCAAATATCACATACACGATTTTATTTTTCTAAGGTACCATATCCTTATTTTCTGTTATTCGTGGTTGCATACAATGACATTATCATACCCGTAGCTTCGTATTTTATTGTTAATTAATATAAACATTTATTATTAATTCTTAAACATCAAATAAAATAAATTTACACAACTCCACAATGATGAATCACAAATTTTAGCGTATGAAATAAGGCACGAAAAATCACAACAACGGTGGAATGAGAGAGCGGTACAGTGCAGCCTACGATTTATAGGCTTTGCGCATCGGTTTACTGACGGAACATTTTTATCTTTTACCCCCAAAAAATATGATTCATAGATAATAATAGCCTTATCACATTTCGTAACAATAGGCACGTCAAAATTATAAAGAAAAAATACATATCAATTATTCTTACAAACTACTACAATGAATTCTAAATCTTATATATAAAATTTCCGTGTCACAGTGTTTGTTACCGTACTCCTCCTCCTCCGAAACGGCTTGACCGATTTTTTCCAAATTTTATATGCGTATTCAGATATTCTGAGAATCGGCTACTGTATATTTAGATTTTATTTTTTTATTAAGGTAAAAAAACGTTTGCCGGGTCAGCTAGTAAATATATATATACATATATGGTCTATGTTAAAATTCATCTTAATATATATAAATCTCGTGTCACAATGTTTGTGCTCAATGGACTCCTAAACCACTTAACCGATTATAATAAAATTCGCACACCATGTGCAGTTCGAATCAACTTGAGAGATAGGATAGTTTAAATCTCAAATTATAGTCGCAATTTTAATTTATTGCAAATTATTGTCTGGTATTATTTGACAGTCACAATTATCTGTTAACTCTAAATGATTCTAACAAATGTCAATACCTTTCGACTGGGTTGAGTAAGTAATCAATAGATGGCGCTGCTATGGTAAATCTACGAACGTGTCATATAAGCTACACTATCTATTTTTCATACCCCTAAGTGAGGAAAAACAACGTTTGGCGGGTCAGCTAGTATTATCTATAAATTAGGATTGATTTATTATACACAATAAAGACTACAAGAGACAATCTGATATATAAGTATTAACTTTTTTGCATAGCAACGATTGCTAGCATCCCTACATCACACCGTATACCACACAGTAACACAGCCAGACTTCCATTTCCGTCCTCGAATCTCCAACTATCTGAGTTGTATCAGAATCATTGTCCGATAACGTCCAACTCCGAAATCCATTTCAATAGCCGAAATCGCCACTGTCTTCGGAATATGCACAGATAGATTTATTAATAACGAGGGGGTAGGGGGTAACTATGCCTCGGGCCCAGGGGTAAACTTACCCCCTTACACCCTGAGGGGGTAAGTTGGCAAACGTAAGCCGTGTGCCGGACAGGAGTGGTCATAACTAAGATATTTTGACCGTCAAGCAATTTCTTGGACGTTGCGATACAGGGTGTCCGAAGTTAGTTGTTTGGTTTTCGAATTAATTTTGGAATATGATTAGTGTTTTGTTTAGTTTGGAGTTCACCTGTTTGTTTGGATTGGTAACTTGTGTAGGTAGATCTGCAGTTCTGTACGTTCAGAGGGAGCGGTGTATCATAATGTTGTTTTTCAACGACCTCGTTGGCGTAATAGTTACCTTGCCGGACTGCCAATCAGAAGGTTCCGGGTTCGATTTCCGGCACGGCCAACATCTTTGTACTGAACCAAATTTGTTGGCTGTCGGTCTGGGTGTTAAATATGTGTCTATATAAAATATGTATGTATGTAATATATCAGTTGTGTTAGCATCCATAATACGAACTAGAAATGGTTCAGTATGGGGTTAACCAGCCGTGTATTTTAATAGAAGGTGTTGAGAATTCTAATTTTTCTTACAGTTTCTTATAGCTACATAATCTTTTATTGTTTATAAATTCCTTTCCATTCAAAAGTTGCCTGGAAGAGATTGCTTTAAGTGTGATAAGGCAGCCAATTGTGGCACACTAATTTTAAGTAAAATTTATTTTATTGTGTTAATTTTTGTTGTTGTATCCTTATTTAAAATATTGTGTCATTAAATGATATGGTGAATGATATACTTTTTAAAAGGAATTCTTTGACAAGTTCTTATACTTTTTAACAAAACTTTAAACATTTGTATATTTAATTTCATCATCATCATTATCAGCCTGTAGTCGCCCACTGCTGAGCATAGGCCTCTTTTCTTTTACGCCAGTCATCCCGGTTTTGCTCTGCTCTCATCCATGTTTGCCTGTGATGTTACGGAAGTCGTCGACCCAGCATGTTAATGATCTACCGACGCTTGGATTCTTCTTCTTCTTCTTTACCTTATCCCACTTCATGTGGGGTCGGTACAGTATGTACGCTTCTTCCATACGCCTCTGTCATTCGTCATCTCTGTATTCACACCCTTCCTGGTCATATCGTCATTCACACAATCCATCCATACTTTCTTAGGCCGCCCCCTTCCTATCTGTCCGTCCACATCATACTCATTGTCTTCCTCTTGTCTTCATCTACCGACGCTTGGATTATGAAATATATATTAAATAGCATATTTAAATTAATATATTTGTATCTTCAAAATAAGTAGAGTTGGAACATCCTGTATGCTAGGGATGAGCCACCAAAGAGCGTTGAATACGTTTGTATCCACCGTCTGTGTATGGGAGATATTAAATTCCATCTGACCGACACTCGCCTTAATATAATATGCTAATTCTAGCTTTGCTAGGAATATTGCATTATTTGAACTTTACCTTAACTTAATTTTAACTTATTTATACTTAAGTACCTAGATTTTTGTAGAACTAACAGAATAACTGTTCTTATTTTAGTTCTTATTTAGGTATTATTTTATTTAGTTTTTTCGAATTAAATGATCAAAAGTTGTGTATATAAGTATATAATAAAAAAGAATTGCAATGTGAATTGAAATCATAAATTTACTAACCACTAACTATCCTTACTACTAACAACTTATATTAAAACAAAAGAAATTAAAAACCCATAAAATTCCTTACAGACTTGCCACAGTAAGTACCATGGTTTAAAGTGTCATTACAAACCACGAGTTATAAAAAGAATAATCCAACTAATATAATAGATGCGAAACTTTGAGTGAGTGTAAGTATGTGTGTGTTTGTTACTTCTTCACGTTCAAACGGCTAAACCTTTGCTCAAATTTAGTTTGGAAATAGGTTAGACCTCGGATTAACACATAGGCTGTTTGTCATATTATATGTATAGGTTCCCGTGGGATGCGCAAATAACTTCAAAATCTATTTTCACCTTCACACTTAAACGTCTTGATGCAATTTCATATGAAAACCGGTCAAATCTTGGATTTGGTGGTTTACTTTTTAAGCAGAAAACATTACTGGTTCCCGTGGGATGCGCAAATGACTTCAAAATCTATGTAACTCCTTCACACTCCAACGGCTCGACCGATTACGATGAAGTTAGCTTAAAAAATGTGATAATGTATGTGATAATGTAATAATGTAATGTAATGTATGTGATAATGTAATGTGATAATGTGATAATGTTATTGCTATTTTTTTTTTTACATAGAATAGATCTACGCTTGTCCACCAACTCACCTGATGGTAAGCGAAACTGTGGCCGAAGAAGAAGCACGTTGATCTAGAAGAAATCTGTTCACTCTCGCCTTGAAAAGATCCAAGTTATATATATCAGGAAACACAGTAGGCAATCCATTCCATTCTATTCTATTATCCTGGATTACGTAATACTGTGGATTGGAGTTATAAAAAGAAAACAATCCTAAAGTTCCTAGCTGATCACTCCACAATTACCTTTTACATTTCAGTCATTGTTCAATTGCCACTAACGAGCAATATACCTGAAGATCGAAACGAGTCGTTAGCGAAGGCCTACTCAAACCTCCCGAAGCCTTCCTCTCCGTCTTGCCGAAACTGATCCTCCAAGGTGCTAAAAAGATTTAGAAACGAACATGAAGAAAATTGGAATAAAATTGTTTTAAAAAACAAAGAACCGACTTCAAAACACAACTAAAAAGGGAAAAATAATTTTAAGCCTACATCAAATCAAGAATAGTTATATAAGTAGAATCGAAGAGTTTGTTTCATGTACTTATAAAAAACTATTTAAAATTTTTATGAATCCTGTATTCTTGGAGTCAGTGCCAGCAAAGAAAGACAATTGAAAATAGTTTTTTTAACAAACATTAAATTGTTCTTCTTAGATGGCACCGACTTCAAGAAAACAGGATATATAAAAATTTAAAATAGTTTTTTATAAGTACATGAAACAA
Source organism: Mellilla xanthometata (assembly GCA_035578125.1). NCBI lineage: Eukaryota > Metazoa > Arthropoda > Insecta > Lepidoptera > Geometridae > Mellilla > Mellilla xanthometata. Next base: position 10,689,398 of record JAPUBQ010000014.1, on the reverse strand, counting down.
ACTCTTCGATTCTACTTATATAACTATTCTTGATTTGATGTAGGCTTAAAATTATTTTTCCCTTTTTAGTTGTGTTTTGAAGTCGGTTCTTTGTTTTTTAAAACAATTTTATTTTTACATTTTTAGTGGTTAGTCATGATATTTTTTAAGTTTTAGCTATAGAGAGCCAAATAAACTTCACGATCAAAAAACCTCTGGCGTATACCAGGCAGGCAACCAATTGCGAGCAAATTGAGCTGTATGCTAGCGAAGCGAGCGCGAAAATATTCACCGTATTTGTTTGAACCGTTTGATTATAAAGAAGTCCAAAGCAGCACAAATTACATAATGTTTGTTGTGTCAAAACGTAATAGAACCAATTGCGAGCGAAGCGAGCCGGATGCGAGCGAAGCGAGCTATGCGCGAGCGAAGCGAGCGCGAAAATTTTCACCGTATTTGTTCGAACCGTTTGAGCATAAAGAAGTCCAAAGCAGCACAAATTACATAATGTTTGTTGTGTTAAAACGTAATAGAACCAATTGCGAGCGAAGCGAGCCGGATGCGAGCGAAGCGAGCGCGAAAATTTTCACCGTATTTGTTCGAACCGCTTGAGCTTGAAGAAGTCCAAAGCAGCACAAATTACATAATGTTTGTTGTGTCAAAACTTACTAGAACCAACAGCGAGCGAAACGAGCCGGATGCGAGTGAAGCGAGCCGGATGCGAGCGATCCGAACTATGCGCGAGCGAAGCGAGCTCGAAAATTTTCACCGTATTTGTTTAAACCGTTTGAGCATAAATAAGTCCAAAGCAGCACAAATAACATGTTTGTTGTGTCAAAACGTACTAGGACCAAGGGCGAGCGAAGCGAGCTGGATGCGAGCGTATCGAGCAATGCGCGAGCGAAGTGAGCGCGAAAATTTTCACCGTATTTGTTCAAACCATTTGAGCATAAAGAAGTCCAAAGCAGCACAAATTATATAATATTTGGAGTGTCATAAGCCCAAAACATCCTGGGGGAAAGTCGAACGAAGTGGGATAACTCCTAGCGAAGCGAGCCCGTAAATATTTTTTTTATCCGTTCGAGTGTCTAGTCTATTAATATATTATCAAATTTTACATGAGTGAAATCTGTATTGCTGTATGAGCGCGAAGAAGTGAAATAGGTTATCGAGTTATTTGGGTATCCCAAGGGAATAGCAATGACTTTTAAGATAAAAAGTAAACTTCGTGTTATACAAGGTCTAGTCTACCCCCATATCAAATTTAAGCGAAATCAGTGTGTCATGTGTTATTTGGTGCATCCCACGGGAACAGTAATTATTTTCGGGATAAAAAGTAGCCAATGTGTTAACACATAGTCTAACCTATCTTCATCTCAAATTTCATCAACATCAGTACAGCCGTTCGGGCGTGAAGAAGTTATAAAGATTTATGTGTTATTTGGTGCATCCCACGGGAACAGTAATTATATTCGGGATAAAAAGTAGCCTATGTGTTAACACATAGTCTTACCTATTTTCATCTTAAATTTCAAGAATATGTACAGCCGAACGAGCGTGAATCTCTCTTCGGGCGTAAACATAACCTAACTTTTTAGGTTTTCCTTCGATTTCCCTAGGAATCCATCATCAGATTCTATTTTGGTGACAATGGGACCAATTCAGAACCATACTCTTTCAATTAAAAAAAGAATTTTGAGAATCGATCCACAAATGGCTGAGAAATCGGTGAACATACATAAAAAAAAAAAAAAATACATACACGTCGAATATATAACCTCCTCCTTTTTGAAGTCGGTTAAAAATAATCATACATTTTTTTTTTAAATCTTAAATATCAAAAAATATCCTATCCTACTTCTATTATAATTATAAACGCCAAAGTTTGTTTTTATGAATCTCTGGTATATGAATGTGTGTTCCTATTTATATGTGTGTCCGTTTTTCACGCAAAAACTATCGAAATGATTTTAGTTAAAGTTCACAGTAAGATAGCTTAAACGTCAGTTTACATGTCACACAGAAGCTATATATTTTTTAAGATAGTTTGTGAGTTGTGCAGAACATATAAAAAATAACTTAATGAATGATGGCTGATGATGATGATATTATATTTTACTTATGATGTGTCACGACAATTTTCTTGATACAGTAACATTAATAAGGCAAAACATCGTTTGCCGGGTCAGCAAGTATTGCTATGATATACTTTCTTAGGTACTATATGGATAAAGGTCGTACTTTGGCAATGTGTGGGTTGGCGGAAGACACCGGGCTTCAGATTTCGTGGTTTTTGAAGCTAGTGGTTTTTGTTACCTATTTGGATTCGGTCAATTCCATACATCATTTCTGCTGGATTATGTCCTAGGTGTCGCAAACTGCAGTCCAACATTCTCCTGACGAGCCATACTCCCTCACTAACTTTGTTTTCTTGTTATTTTAGCTATATTAATTCTAATGCACCTTACTTTTTTAATTTTTTTATTCTTATAAGTCAGCCCTTAGTGATTAAATGTTCTGTTTCGTTTGCAAATTTTGTAAATAGTAGCTTAATAATAACTATTTTTCAAAAGGCTAAGTACAATATCTATAACTTCTAAGCTCTATTCACTAAGTCACTCGTTCTAGTAAGAATCTCCAAACTGTAGTTAAGTGTACAAATTACTTAATTTAAGGTTAAGTTAGCGTCGATCAGTCAAGTGTTCTAAATGCCCAGTTAAGTTTGAACTTAACACGAGTCGCTGGGCCCGTTTTCTATTAAAGTTAACTTAACTACAGATGTTAGTTTCGAACGTCTCTTGTGTGATTTAACAAATGTGAAACCAAGTTTGCAATATAAATTTTTGGTTAAAATTCGATCAGATAATGAATTGGGAATGCAGAATAATATTTTTATATTATAAATACGTTATAATAAAGCGTGATAAGTTACAGCGCATATTTGGTGTAATCACTGTGAAAACTTCATTGCGGTATTCTTTGCAAAGCTTCCTATTCCCAAAAAAAAAAAAACTAGCGGTTTTCAAAGCAAGAGTGACGGGTTTTTTCTGGGTAAGCGCACTTTGATCATAATATCGCTTACCATCAGATGAATTATGATCAAGCGCCCATTTATTGAAAAAAAAAACACTGAAGAAACTGTCAGTCATGTAGTTCTAGAATGTGCAAGCGTGAATGAACAGTGACGTCGGTTCCTCGGATCACCGAGGAAGTGCGGGAGGCCCGCGTCGGCGCGAACAAGCTCCTGGCCTTCTTCGGCGAGATCAGCTGGCTGAATCAGCATCACCAGCTGGTCGGCACGCTACAACCGGTGTGAAGTTGGCAGCCAAAAGTTAGCAGACCATAACCCGACTAAATTAAGATGGTCAATTTGGCACGCTTTAGCCATGATTTTTTTTATAGTTTTATATGTGTACGGTTTGTATTTTTAACACATATTTAACCAGAAATTACCATGTATTTATAAAATTGACCATCTGAATTTAGTCGGGTTATAGGCTGCTAAAATTTGGCTGCCAACTTCACACCGGTCACGCTACATGGGAGCTCAAAAGAGGACCTGACTGAGGCATCCAGCCCGATCACCAAGTATCAAGTAAGTAAATATGTAAGTTACAATACAATATTTCCATGTATCCAATTACCTGTGGAATAATTTACCCAAATGCTGGCTTACAATTTGTCTAAAATTTGAAATCTCAGTGAATTGTCGTTTTTTATCCACTTACCTTAATCTGGCCGGATGGCGCAACCATAAAACATTTTTTTGTTATTTGTTAGAAAGATACAAAAAATATGACTTTTCCTATTTTTGTTCCTATGTGCTTGCTCTGTTATATAATATAGTTGAACTTAATGCATTATCATTCCCCTCTACATTCGAATCTACGATATTTATAGATGTGCCTTATTTTATGTTTTTTTTTATGTTACTGGAAATAAATAAGATTTTATATGTCTTTTAAAATTTAAAGTCGTAAACATAGTTTTTTTTTTTACCAGTGAGTACCTCCGAGAAATGTCAAATATAATCTAGTTAATAATACATATTAGTTCCAACTATTAGACATACGACCCTACATCGTTAGGAAAATTGAGTTTGATTGTTTATTATATTATTTTTGTATGCATCGTTTGGTTTGCTCTGAACCATACGTTTTTGGACTAATATGAAATTGATTGTCATGTTTTGTATAAATTCTTATAACATTAACATTAGTAACATCTCAAGAAGCTCTCGCTAGATGGATGGATCAAGGGTCGGATACAGAAGGCAGTCATACTCGACACGGCGCGCATAGTCCGGAGGTTCCTGTCCCTGTAGCTCCTACCGCCGGTAGCTTAGGCCTTGCCTCGCTGCCAGTGGCACGCTAGCTTTTAGTTTTTGTAATATTTTCTATTTTTTTTTATATATAACTTATTGTTAAAACTTAAAAGTTAGGAAAATAAATAAATGCAGATATTAATAACACATTATTTTTATTGCATCTATAAATGTAGTAATCTACAAATCACTCACTCACGTACTCGTATAATTCACAAAATCTGTCGTTTATATTTTATATATTATTTTTATCAGTGTTGTAGTGCCTGTAACTCAGCTAGCTAAGGTGATCTGACGCGATCATCGAAGCTAAGCAATGGTTGATGCGGACAGTGTTTGGATGGGTGATCATGCACAAGGCTGTCGTTTTTAAATCATATTTTGATCTGGGCACTACCGTGGGTCGGATGAAACGTTAAATTGTTGTTCCCGATTGTTAGTCTTAGTACAAGCAGTCGTTATGCCAAGGTCTAAGGGCGGCTTGAAAACTCTCGACACCAGAGTTTGGCCACTTGGCTCATACGATGAACAAGAAGATGAGTTTTAGAAGAACTACAAAAAAATAAAAATCATTTCACAAATATTTTCTCAAAAATTTCATATTTGCATAATTTGGTGCTTATAATTTATGTTTTCTAATAATTATTTACTTATAATTGCTAGATAAAAGCTTTTTTACTACTAATAAAATAGGCAACAAAATCCAATCTCAAAAATTCAGTTTCCCAGAATTGTGAATGTAAAATGGTTAATCAGTAATCGTAGTGTGATTACAGTAAATTGGTCCGTGGAGCATGGTTCTGTCACGTTCGAATATCAAGCAGGCTTGCCCAACCACTTACTGGCCAATGCGTGATGTATTTACTATGTCTCAAGAGAAGCGGATGTACTTTGTAAATACGACAAATTGGTCTATCCAGTTTCTTCTTTAGCATTTTGTATGGGATTCGGTACAGATATGAACATAACATACATGTACCTAAAATACGGAATTACTTATTAGTAAGTTGACTTTCAACCATAATATGAACTAGGAATGGTTTGGTATGAGACTAGCCAGTAGTGGGTGAAATGTATCCTAATAAGTTAAATTTATAAATTAATTAATATTTGTTAATATATGTTAATATATTTATGTACATATATCCATAAAAACGTAATACATCTGCCAGGTAAAAAATATATATATCTCTTTCCTCATTTACCCCGACCAAAATAACTTTCTAATCCGTACAGACAGGAATTAAACCATTAATGCGCGAATCCACACAAATGTACAAAACAAACAACTTCAAAACTACTGGTTATACAAACATAGATATTAAAACAAAAGGAAAGTGAAAATTATGAACTAAAATCTAAGCAATGGCCAAAAAACTGATAACAAACTTGAATTTTTATATTTTATACAATGTGATGTTTTATTTGTAAGTAATAACCACAAAAAAATAAAAATACTTATTTTTATTTACACAGGACCCATCTCTCTCACAATTAAAAGCAAACCACGACAAGTAGGTAATGTTCTCTAATTCAAACCAGATTACCGATCGGGAATCGAATCCGCGAGCAAACGAGACGTGTAATCACACGCCGACCTCTAACCTTCTAAACTACCCTAGCCCTTACATTGGTTCGGAATGTAAACATCAAGTCATCTCCTAAGGCGCCATCTGTAATTTTCTAACAATGCACTCAACACAACTACTATAACAAGACCTCTCAAAATTCGACCAAAACCCCTTCTCTCTTACATATAAAAGGGTCACATCAAGGCGTGGAAGGTCAGAGTAAAATGGTTTCAAAAACACGTTCGATCGATCTGCTATCGATCCAAGGATATTGCATATTTATCAACCTTTGACACGAGTAACAACGTGGAAGTAACATCTTCATGGAAAACAAACATTGAGGTGTATGAACTTTGAGTCATATGGGAATTTATTCGTATACCATACTGTTTGAGAATTATGTTATTTTTAGCCTTGATGTTTATGTGCATGGATATTTTTTTTGATGATGAATAGGCTTACGTAAGACCGCAGCTTGCTTGGTGTTTAAGCGTATAAAAGTAACAAACGTACACATTTATTTACACACTTACTAAAAAAACGCAGTTATATTATTATAAGGATAGTTTAGGCTCTACAAATACTTTGTCTAAAGGAAGTTTAAAGATGAAATAACAATTTAATAAAACCAATGTTAAGCTCTGTGAGCATTTTCAGTTCAAAAAACCGAGAGAATTAGTTCTAGATGCAAATACTAATACCAAGCAGTTTATATGTGTAGCTAAACAATTTGGAACCATAGGGTTGCTTTTAGTTTCAAAATATCTCGTTATCATTTAGTGGAAATAAAAAAACATTTATTCTTCAAAAATTATAACTAGTTTTTAGGTTCAAAATTAACAGAACGTGTATGACTAAGATTTTAATTCTGAAACCTGTAAGTATACCTATATATTTATAATGAAAAGACACAGTCAAAGTTTACGTGTGGTCTTATAGGATCCAAAACGCTTGCAGCAAAGATTGTATCGACAAGAATATCGCTCGTGCTAAGAACTGAAATAACCGTAACTGGGCAATGAAGCCGAAGTGCTTACAAAAATGACTCAATTTTATCAACACTATCGGAGCTCCCGGCTGATTTCCATAGATGGTAGTGTAGTGTGTCTGTTTTGGCACATTTCATGATGATATTTGTTTAGATGTTGGCTTCGAGTAGGGATGACCAAAAGTAGTTACTTAATACAATATACAACACTAACTCAGGTATTGCGATCGTATTCACAATTATATCAATTAGGGCAATGACAAGGAATAAAATATCGAATTTACAGTTTATACGTTTTAAATCATAAACAATACAAAATATTAGAAAAATAGCTTAAAACCGTAAAGAACTACAAGAATATTTAACTTACTATAGTAACAATCAGGCTTTTAATCATAAAAAAAACTGGTTTAAAAATTTCAAGTAACACGCTTCGATACATAATTAAAGTGATACGTATCAACAAAAGTGTCTCCCAAAATTAAATAAATGTGTATTTTCATGACAAATATTGCAAGCTATATATAGCGTAATTATTGTAAATAAAATAAGGAGCAATCAAATGCAAATCTGTAAAAAAAACAGCGTTAGCGGCTTAAAATTAAGTTTTTAACAGACCTTGTATAGTGAACAGGGTACAATGGCTATAACGAGGGCGGTAAGACAAAAAGGTTGATGCGAACAGTCCTCGGACGGATAACCATGCACAAGACTGTCTTTCAAGAAGTTTCATTTTCACCAGGGCGCTACCGTGGGTCGGATGAGACGTTTAATTGTAGGTCCCGGCTGTTAGTCTTAGTGCTAGTAGCCGTTAAGCCAAGTCAGAGGCTTTTGAGCAGCTTGAAAACTCTTGACACCAAATCTCGGCCACTTAGCTCATACGATGAAGAAGTATAGAAAGAAAGTACAATTATTGCGCATACTTAGATATGTACATTAATTATTACAGTAGATAATACTATATACTCAAGTATGTGCACAAAAAGAGCAAATTTAGCATAATGCTGATAGTACCAGAGTACCAAATATAAAATCTGGGGTACCCCAGCGCTGATTTTAGATTGGTTCTTCTCCTTCTATTACTGCAAAATAAAATACTAGGTAACCACATATTTTTTGAGTCATGCCCTGGACGAACTTCATGTCGGATATATTATTATACAAAAAAAACACATGCAAATACAACAGATATTTTTCATTATTTTTTTTAATAACAAATAGCAACTCTAGAACAAACATCACAATTCGTCAGAGCACCCCATGTCCGATCATTAGGTACAATTTCTCTGCTCACGTCTCGAGCGATGGACGCGAGACTTCTATCCGGATCACGACTACGGAGGTTCGTCCGTGTGAATGTTGTTACTCAATGTAGACTGGCCTTTATTCGGTTGTTTATAAATATCCTTCTTCCTGATTTTAGCCCCGATGCACAAATCTGGATAGGTAGGTGTGTGTGTATGTGTGTGGCTTTATAGCTCCCGCACGGATCAACCAATTTTATTTAGTTTCTTTTTTTATGAAAGGTGTGCTCTTAGCTATGTTTGATAATGAAAAAATGGCTTAATAAATAAAAAAGCATGAAAATTTCAGTATTTTCTCGAGAAATTACTGAAATTTTCATGCTATTTTTTGTAACTCCAGAGAGCTGTCTGAAGTCACAAGAAAACGTATGCAAGCATTTGGCCGGCAAGGCGCTTAATCACACGAGTTATCGACATTCTGACCTAAGGTGTAGCGCGCCTAGTCTAGTATAACTGTCTCTCAAAGAGGTTGCCGGAACACTAGGTGGCTAGCGACAGATTTTTCAACTTGAAGGGTGGTTGCTACCCAGGCGAGCATTAAATATTTCCTTATCATTATTGTAAGGTTTCCTCATGTTACTAAAATACACAACGGTTTTTAAATATACTATACTCCTTTACTCGCATTGTTATTTGTATTTCCTGTGCCTCTTTACCATCCTCCGAGAACCATTGAGTCGGAACACCACGATTTTGCGTAAATTAGAACCAGATTAGAGCAAAAACAAATAAATTATCTGACTAAACGCTCGCTGCAATAAAGAATCCACTGTACGTGTGAGTTTGGCTTTAAATATTTTTTTGCTTAAGTAGTTAGATAAATTTGTGTTTTCTTTTGCTTAGTTTGGCTAGTGGCTGAATAATAGAATGGGGATGTTGTTATTTTAGTTTAGAACCAAATATAAATTAATGATTTTGATGACATTTATTTATGACAATTATTTACTTCTCTATGAAAGTTTATTTTGATATACATTAATATATACGCCCAGTAAATTTATTGCAAAACTAAACTGAACTATTTTGATTAATAGTAACTCAGTTTTAATATCTTCAGGACTGACTAACATACCCTCTTTACTTTATTTTTTTTATTTTGTTTGAAACATTTTACGCTGGAGTTCAATTACTTTTTATAATAAAGTAAATGAATAAATAAAATAAATAAATATTAGGACACATTTCACACACGGCTGGCCCCATACTGAAACATTTCTAGTTCGTATTAATTATGGTTGCTAACACAACTGATATACTACATATACAATCATACATATTTTATATAGATACAAACATATTTAACACCCAGACCGACAGCCAAAAAATTTAGTTCAGCACAAAGATGTTGGCCGTGCCGGGAATTGAACCCGGAACCTTCTGATTGGCAGTCCGGCATGGTAACCATTACGCCAACAAGGTTGTCGAATAAGTATGTTGTTGAAATTTGCGCAAAAAAACTAATTTGAGACAAGTCAAAGTCTGTAAATTTAAAAACCCTTAAACATCATTTCATGTTTAATGCATAACAAAGTAAAATGCACTATAGTTAGCCAAGACACGAACAATCTACTAAACAAGATTATCTGCACTAATCTCAAAAATCCAGCGGCCGCAAAAATCCAGCAATTACTACGTGCTCAAATGTCCCTCGTTACGTAGTAAGAAGTGCTGCATTTTTACAAATTGATACAAATTATTTGAGCGAGCTACGCTTTGTTCCAACGACGCTTGTTACGACTGCGGAACGGCATTTTATTATTGTTTTAGGATGAGCGTCTGTTGAAGACGAGAAACGCTTATAAACGCCGCGTTTTTGCACTGGAAAGTATCAAATTATGTTAGTTTTAGTAATATTTTTATGAGGAGTTTTTTAATATTTTTATGAGTAGTCTAGTCGTTTCGTCTTCTAAATGGCCTATATTCTAATTTCATTTTTAAACAAAATTATTTTTTATTTCAATTAAAATTACAGAGTACCAAATGTTTTTATGGTTTCATTCGTGTAAATTTGTCAATATAATTTCCAAAATCGTATGCAAACCTTTTAATGAAAATGGTATCGAAATAAAATCTTATAAAGTCCCTAGGGTTTTTTTGCCTTTTCTTACCTTCACTTTGTCAATATTATATTGTTGTCCTAGTACAGTACTAGTAGTAAATACGAGTTAAATGTTCCAATTACTCAGGGAACACACTTGGTAAACCAGTATTTTGACGACAGTTTCTGAGATCAAACATAGCATAGACTAATAAATATAATAAACGCTCAATCTTTTGTTGAAAGTCGTACTACGTGTATCGTTTGATGTACGTAGCGCCATTTTAATTCGTACTCCCGTATATCACATACCTTTTATGTTTATTCATCAGGCTTGCCTCCAACACAACCATTTACGTCGAAGACATTGTCTATCAAACAATTTTCACTCACAACTCTTGACTAAGTCTACCAAACTTTCGTAGCTTTTAAAAGCTCCTCTACAACCGCTAGCGTTTTCCTCGCTCAATGAGCAGCACGCATGCCCTCCCATTCCTCAGACCGAGTCCAAAACATCTTATTCGCGCCCTCATAAAAGTAACTGCTTTGGCTCGTTTTTATTTCTTCCTCTGTACCTGTACGGCCACAGTATTTTAATAAACCATCTACTCTTCACACGACAATCACCTTTATACCATTACCAATAGAGCTGAATTTAGTCTAAAAGTTATGGTAAATCATGTCTGGCTACTTATATCTAGGACAAGCCTCTGAAGGACACGAGGAATTCCAATTACTTTATTATGTAGTAATGTTTTATTTCAGAAGTATGGCGCAAATTAGTGAGAGTATGCGGCTTTTATTGATTTCCTTAAGGCGATGACATGGACAAGATTTGGTCTACGGTTCTTCTTCTTCTTCTTCGCATGAGTTAAGTGGCTACACTCTGGTGTCGAGAGTTTTTCGAGCCGCCCGAAGGCCTCTGACTTGGCATGACTGCTTATACTAAGACTAACAGCCAGGACCTACAGTTAAACGTGCCATCCGGCACACGGTAGCACCCAGATGAAAATGCAACTTGAAAAGCGACAGTCTTGTCTTGATGGACCCATCCAAAAAATGTCCGTATCGACCGTTGCTTAGCTTCGGTGATCGCGTCAGATCATCTCAGCTAACTGAGCCACAGGCGCTACATAGGTTTACAGTTGTATCGTTATAAATCATAAACGGTTTAAAGTATTGAAAGAATGTCTTAGAAACTGTCTGCTTTACAACAGCTTTAAAAATGTGTTTACCAATTTTGTTAACAAATTAAATATTTTTTCTGATTTGAAACGATCTATAAGCTATTTTTCAATAATTTAAATCGTTTAACGATACAACTGATGCAACAATGCATGTTGTAAGCAATAAGCTATTTAGCATTTCGTTAAGTAATTCTTGGTCCTTTTTCAGAACATAATAGACATTCAACCACGAATGCTATTATGTCCCAGATTTCAATAGAATTTTTCACCATGAAATTATTTTGATCTCTTCTGGTTTTCACACAGTTAAAAACAGTTGGGAAACTTTGCTCATATTACCGCTGCTATCTTCGCACGCAGACGTATTCAAACACAATATGGACCAAAGATTCAAACATAAAACCTTTCCATCCAAGAAAATCCAGCAGCGAATGTCGTCCATCGTTCCCACGGAATTCTTAAACGCAGCTCTCGGAATGGGATGATTACTTCATCAAAACACACTTTAAACGTGTTATATAAATCTAGTACGGTACCCCTAGCCTCCCCCGTAAAGGGTGTTCCCCCCAGGGTGTGTCCCCACCCCAGGAAACGGGGGGTAAGACGATATGGACGAACGTGAGCGCCGTCAAGAAAACCTTGATTGCTTTTTTAATTAGTTTTTTTTTCGTTCCCCCTTCCTCGCATCTCGCGATATGTATTCGGTGTTTGTGTGTTAGGTATTGATTATGTATTGATGGTGTATGTATAATATGCATATAGATTAAACCTTCAGGCATGTTAATGAGGGTGTTTTCTTCAGTTCAGAACGGAGTTGGTAAATTAATGAGCGGATTTTCTTTGAGTTTTGTCGTGGGTACTTAGTTAGAAATAACTTTATGTCTTTTGATTACTAGTCTATTTCATTTCTGTTTTTAAGCTTTAACGTACAATGGAGTTAACAATATGACAATAATTTTTATATGTAAATATACTATATGAGTTTTATTATATATATTTTTTAAAATAAAGACTCTAGTAAGACGAACAATTTTATAGACTAATGGTTTAGCTTCAGGTTGTATTTCGATTGCAGTGACCCTTCGACTCTATTTGCTTACGCCCATTTTGTAGAGAGAAAATTTGTTTGCAATATAATACTCCGTACTTAAAAGAATAAGGCTATGACTATGATTCTTTCCAATTATCATCATCATCAGCCTTCTGTTTCCCGCTGCTGTGCGTAGTCCTCTGCATTAGCTGGCTGTATCGATCTAGTGCATAATCTTATATATAAAATTTCCGTGTCGCAGTGTTTGTTACCGTACTCCTCCAAAACGGCTTGACCGATTTTTTCCAAATTTTATATGCGTATTCAGTAGGTCTGAGAATCGGCTACTGTATATTTAGAAATAATTATTAACGCAAAACAACGTTTGCCGGGTCAGCTAGTTATTATCTAAAAATGTATTTTAATGCTGTTAGACACTTAATAACTTTTAGGTGGCTTCACCAAAACTGTTTAAATAACTCTGCTGTCAACTTACTTGTAAGATTCATATTCATTAGATTCATAGTAAATTTAGTATGTGTTGTGTTGTTTAGAGGATATGTTATATTGGTAGCTGCAGAAGGTTACTTCAATACAGGCCAACCGCCTAGTGAAACAATCACTATACGAGTACATACAATACTGTATTGTAATTGTATTGTAATGATATTATATTACTAGAATATAATTGAAAATTGACTAGAATTTAAACTAGAATTGACTTGAAAATTAATTGAAAATTGATACATATAATATACTTTTGTACTGATATTACATTATTTGACTTGTATCTTTGGTGTTATCAATAAATGATTTGTATTTGTATTTGTACTGTTATATGATATTTGGTACATAAATATTTTTCATTTTCATTTACATTTTCAACTTCAAACTTTCAAAAGTTAGTTAAAAATAAAGCGGCCCGGTTTAAACAGGAACTGGGAACGTCTCAATTTAAAATTATTAAAACCCCCATCAAGTGTTAAAATCAAGTCGGCAACGTTGGGGAATGTCCATTAGTCCTTCAGCACGGTAATGAGGGGAGACTGGGCAAATTGGGGGTCACCGACGTTGTGGTGTCACGTACGCCGAAAAATTTTACGTCAATTTTTGACATTTTGGAGTCGATGTGAGCTTAGAGATGGGAAGATGGAAGGGCAGTTCTCAAGTGACTTATTTTTTCTTTTGATAATTAGTGTTAACTTCATAAATGTAAAAAATAATAATGAGCAGTGGCTCACAATTAAGTATTCGTATAATAAGATTAATTGTAAAAAAACTGAAACAATATTTTGTATGACTTTATTTTTAATGGTTTTTGAGGCAGTTACTATAAGCTAGTTATTATTAGTAATTCACATAAATATTTTAGAGAACTGTGGAAAGATTCTAAAATTCTTCAAGGTCTTTTAACATTTAAATAGTCGGATTACATATATTTTTTTAAATCATTGACATCATTCAAAGCCAATTGTATCCTATTGTTGGTTTTTCTCCCGTTATGCTATCAGCATTGGTCCCGTGTCAATATAGTGTAACAGCTGTAATATCATCAATTCACACTTAGCCACTAGATAGCTCACATTTCTCTTACTTTAGTCTGGTTACTATTCGGTTACAAACATTTTCCGCCAGTTTTTGTCGTCTGTTATCTTTTCATATATATTATCTGTAATTTCAAATATTTCTTTCAAAATTATCAATATTTAAAATGTGATGATGATGATAATGATGATATAGAAAATTAAAATCAAATCTCTACTCACACATGCATACATGGTACATTCAGCAACGTACGAGTGTAAGATGTCACGCACACTACGATAGAGTTTTAACTCTCGCGGCGTCGGTCCCCACTAATTTATACGTTCTTTCGCTTTCATTATAATTATTATTCTTGGCAATTTATTTTCGCACACGAGGGGGCAGTTTACCCCCCTAGGGGTGTAGGGGGTGTCTTACGAATTCCCGTTTTTCGGTGGAACTTAACGCACCCTTTTCTTGGCCCTTTTTGTTTTTCATTACATTAACTTTTGAAGGGAAATAATGTTTTGTCGGTATGTGTTTTTGGGGTAATGAAAGGTCGCCTTTATGAGTGGCATTTTGAGGAGCTTTTCTGTCTTGGTTTTTCTGAATAAAGCGTAAAAAATTTACGAATTATATCAAAACAGAGCGTAACGAAAAAGTTTACTAAAAACCCCTTGCTTAAATTAAAATGTAGAACTTAAATGTTCTTGAATCTACAGTAATATGTATAAACTAGCTGTCTGCATTAATCTGGGTTATAAAATATAATAAAAATTAAGCATTCTCGCAATACAACAAGGAATAATCTTTTTCCTCGTCAAGTTTTATCCAAATTGGTGCGGCTGTTTGAGCGTATCACAAAAAATCGTGGAGCGCAAATAATTCATTGATATCACATTGACCTTACAAACTTGTGCATCAAAGATACGAATGTAACTGGGATGTAAGATAGGATGAATCATACAATGCTTAACTATGACTCGTTTCAATAAAGAAAACATTTGTACATGGCTTACTCTTGTCTGCATTCATTAGATCATGCAAGAGAAAGGACATCTACATCGAAATGTTTTCTCCATAGACATGTGTAATAATATACTTTCTAATAATTATTAATAGCTCTATTTTATTACAAGCTTGTACAACTTCACAAATCACATTGGCAATCACACACTTACTTCTAAATATGAAAAGTAATCACATCACAAAACTTACAAAGCTCGTTACGCGCTAACATTTTACGACTCGCAAACTTGTCAACAGGTTCCAAACACACTAAAAACTTAAACACATAACACCCTCCACTAGTCTTACCGTCTCCACAATTTCGCTAAACTTTTAAAGTACACAATTTACGTTCACATGCGCCAGGAACGCGGCGAAACTTTAGCGAAACAAAAGCGATTACTACAGACTTCGACTACTCGAAAACAAAACGCAATTTTCTCTTAAGAAAATGAGGGAACTCTTTCTCCCCATTGAAAAATCATCAACACCCACAGTGTATGTACCGCCACCCCCAGGGGGGAAGATCTACGCCGTCGACTTGCGTACGCTTTAATTAAAAATAAAACATAAGAACGATGTAACTGGATGAGCCGAGGAGCGAAGGAAAAATGAAAGAGAAAGCCGACCACCCCCCCTCCTCCCGTAATGCCGGGGGGAAACCGAAGTCAGTCGAGCACCGACCACCGGGGGGCGCGCACCTCCCAGCTGTGTCACGGAGGAATGACATCACTTTTCTTGTCGCTAATGAAGAGAACGTCTTGGTTGCCTTTTTGCCCGCTGAAGGCTTTTATTTCACGCGTTCTTAGACTTGATTGACTTTGATGATTTGTTTGTTTAATTAGCCTCTCAGGAAAAATGGGTTTCGCAAACTCTATTGCCATAAAGAACAAAATACCCAACTCATAAACTTGGCCAATAAACATTAAGCATACGTTTATTGTCCATTTGGAGTAGCTACTGTAAACTTCTTTAAAATTATTTTCATTTATGTTTACTTTCTAAATATTTCTCTACTATCTGAATATTCAGGTTATTTGATGGCCTTATACCTAAATGTATAATTTCAGTCCCACATTTTTACACCACTGTACTAAATTGTCATAAAATTTCTCAACGCTGCCAGTAAAAATTGAAATATACTAAATTCCGCACGAAAATTCCAATTTCCATAATTCGTACATCTTGCAACACACGAGCGTCGGAAACAAAACGTCAAAGATGCTGTCTAGACATTTTAATTTTCCAATCTTTTCGACATCTATTTTTTCCATTTTCCATCTTTATGTTCTGAAGGCATTGACAGATCAGACTCTTTTCATTAGTCACATGTGGGGGAGTCTTTGATGTCATCTCGTTAGTCGAGCTAAGAGCATTGCAAGGCTATGTGAAATAGTGTTATGCGACCTCATTATTTTCCCTATATTTCTCTTTTCGATAATGCATTGGTTTCAGTCAATACGCTAGCTTGTTAGTAAGATCACAGATATTGATAAAAACAGCAACAAAACACAAAAGAGTAGTAGTTTTATAAATATTTGGACTATATCTTTTAAAATTAACCAATAAAGTTATTATCAACTCATGTATCTGTAGGAAGATGTAATTACCGCGTTTATTTAAATAAAGAACAGCTTTTTTCAATTACCTAAATAACAACTCCGGCCAAACCATTGAAAAATCAAGAAATAAAGGAAAAACAGTAATACCAACAAAACAGACGAAACAAATCCAATAAAAGCCAGATGTTTTCAAACTGTGCATACGCTCTCACACTTATTCTACGTAACCTGGTTGGGGCACACGCTCATTCAATTTTCTAACCCATTTACGTCTCAGACAAACTCCTTGTAACAAAAAAAAGGAATAATTCTTCAACCGTAGATTTTCCGCGGTATAATTTCATAAGCAGTCGGTTCTGTACGTCTGACGTTGATGACAGTGACATATGTTTAAAAAAATAATATAATATATTTATAAAACTTTGACTTTCACACATTCATAGTCTTGCAGAGTTTATAAAGATTTTTTTATTGATCAAAAGATTTATAGGATTTTTCATTTGACACCAAATATACATTTTTATTGTGTGAAAATATAGTTTATATATTATAATTGTGGGATGTATATCTTTGGTGTGCATTGGACCTCTAGGGTGGCTTAAGTAGTCCAGACTCTTCTTAAAAAAATGTATAAAGATAATTAAGGCAGATACTGCAAGTTTAAAAATTAGGTACTATGCTAGTGAAATGAGTTTTCAAGTCACTTAGAGGCCAAGTCCGTTTAATATAAATAATAATGTTTTATTGCGCTAAAAAAACATGTGTATAATATGCTACTTATTACGCTTTGGAAAATCACCTTATTACTTTAATTTTATGTTCCCTAAATAATAATTTGACATGACATCTGTGGCTAACTTGTACTCAAAAGAAGTACAAGTTTAATCACTGACTTATACCGTAGACATGTAAAACGAGTGTGTGTTCGTTTTGCCCCGTATTCCCCTTTTGAATTGATTAGGTCGGTTCATATCGAGTTATGAATGGAGTTCAGATGGTTTTATTTAAGTTTTTTTTTACTTATTTGCTATGATTTTCCAATATTCACCGGTGAGTTCAAGTGTATTTTCAGAGCTGATTAATTTAAAAGCACTAATGTGAATTTTAATGCAATATAATATAATGAACTATTAGAATATGATGTAAAGTAATCATTCGATGTAACGTTTGATCAATTATTACATAGCATGTGTAGCTCCTGTAGCTCGGCTAGCTAAGGTGATCTGACGCGATCATCGAAGCTAATACGTAATAACGGCAATAAACTCAAGTTAGTGAAGAAAACATTTGAAAGTTCGCTTCTTCTTGCACAAACACGTTTAGTTTTTCACGAATGCGTCCAGTTTGAGGGTAAGTAAAATAATAAAATATTAAGACACATTTCACACACAGCTGGTTAACCCCATACTTAACCACTTCAAGTTTGTATTACGATTACTAACACAACTGATATACTAGATTGACATACACAAAATACTTTATAACAATACATATTTAACACCCAGACTAACAGCCAACAGATTTTAGGTCATCACAAAAATGGTGGCCGTACCAGGAATCGAACTCGAGACCCTCTGGTTGCATTCCGGCAAGGTAATCATAACGCCAACGAGGTTGTCAAATGAGTTTTATGTACATAAGTTATTGAACCATATATTTTGAATTTGAGTTGTAAAGTCTTACTCAATTCTAACTCGCACAAGATAAAACCCAAGTACAGGCACACCGAACAAAATCTGAAAGACTTAAGTACCTAAGTAAAATTCATAATCCGAGAAAACCCCTACCGCTAGGCCTGCTTAATGATCCAATTCCTGTCATGTACAGGAAAGGGTTTACCCCCTAAAAAACTCGAAACAAACGCTGCAAAAACCGAAGACGTTCCAGCACCCCATGGGGTACCGATGTACCCCGGCCACGCGGTGGGGGGGTTGAATACACCCCTTGAATAATTATAAAAGAAATAAGATAGACATCGACCGCCGCGTCAGCTCGTAGATGAATAATAATGGTTGTTTACGTGTGGACTAACCTTTATGAGTCGTTACGCCGTTTATTACGTTGATTTTGTAGCGAAATGGCAGATTTAAGTTCCCGTTTGATAGGTTCTGGTGGAAGATTGTGTGGTTACTCGAGTTTGGCTAAATATTATTTTTGTAAGTATTTTTTTTTTGTTTTTGAATAATAATTGTTATCATTTTTTTTTGCTAGGTGATGTACTTATTTATGTGTACTCATAATTATATTACATTTGCTATTTATACTAAAATACATATACAAATACAAATACAAATCATTTGTTGATAACACCAAAGTTACAAGTCAATTATAATAACCAAATAATTAATATAATTATAATAATAATCTTTTTCTGTTTTATAAGTGGTCCTAAAATAAATAACAAATTATCTGTATAAAAAATCAGTTTCTTACTGCATAACAAATGCAAATTAAAGACTTTTCATATTAGAAAAGCATACTATTATATTTAGCAAAGATAATTAGTTTTACCACATGTGGTAATCATTAGTATTTTTTTTATTCAGACTTGTAATTATTTTTCCATTTACCAATAAATCTTTGAATTCTGCATCTAGTCTCAATCTTCTTCATATGTGCAGTTCTGAATTGGCCTAACGACTGCTAGTACTAAGATCAGCCGGGACCTACAAATTAACGTGTCATCCGAACCACGATACTCATTGCTAACCATTAAAAACTAAAAACAGATAGTTTAAAAGCTTCGCAACATTTGTCGCCTTAACCACCCAGGGGAGGTCGGGGTAAGACGGCGCTGGGTAAATTGATTACGTATAAAACGGTTAGCCGATGTGCCCTACTACTTATATGCGCCTCGACTCGTTTCACCCCGATTGAATTTACCCGCCTCTGAAGGTGTAAATTTTTTAAGCAGTTGGAAATGAACTTCTGGAGTGAGAGAGATTTGTGATGTGATTTGTATGTTGTAAGTACAAGATTGGTTTTATTTTATAAGTAACTAGCCCGGAATGTATGAAAATAAATCAATTTCTTGTAGAACTAAAAGTACAGAATATATTTATTACTAGCCGCTGTCCGCGTCTCCGCCTGCGCGTAGGGTGATTCTTTTATTGATAATTTTTTTAAATTTTGTTTGCTACAATCTTACGGAGCTTGAGCCCTTTCCAACAAATGCAAAACCGTGGAAATCGGTTTGTGCGTTCTGGAGTTATAGCGTTAGGAAGGAAAACCCGACTTATTTTTATGTTTACTATGTAAGTGAAATATATGAAAATTTGTACTCTTTTGACTTTGTAAGCGTCTGTTTATTTTAATGATTTATAAATATTTGGCCAATAGGGCACGTAACCATAAATATTAAGAAAACATGACTAGTCCAGAATAATTAGCTCTCGAAGTGGCTGCAGGAGCAGATTTCACAACAAGAAGCGGGTGGAACTTTTTTCAGTATTTGTCTGTTCCTAAATTTCTGTGCACACACCTCTAACACCAAAATTTACTTAATCTGCACAATTAAAAGGCTCGCAATTTTGTCATTCAAACATTTCCCAAGACTTTCTAATTGCATCAGTTATTATCAAACGCAGACAGATTCACCAACCTGTCATTATGCTGCAAAATTAAATAAAAAACAACAATGTCTGGCTCACATGCATAAAGTATAATTAAAGAGCCAAAATGAATATTTAAACATTTGGTAGAGAGCTCACTCGCGGCACAATGACGTTTGGGGAACGAGCCTAGGAGATACGTATTTTTGGAAGTCAAGTTCCGCCCAAATACACACCGAGAACCGTTTCTTTTGAAGTCAAACTTTTTACAGTAAGTTACTAACATTTGTTACACATTATAGTTAGGCCACCAAGGATCTTGTGGTTACGCAATCACACGAGTGACACTCTGGTCTAAGGTTGAGCATGCCTTGTCTGGACTTGAGAGTCCAATATTTGGAAGCCGCTGGAACACATCGCTAGATGCTTGGCGACCGATTTTTTAACAACACGTCCTATAGTATATACTACATATAAAGTACGTTTTTACGGATCCGTAAATTTTAATGCTAGAATTTAATACTAAAATATATGGCGTTATCAATTGTAATTGATTACGATTATCTTCTTTAAAAATTGTCATTGGGTATTAAGTTGTGCTTTGATTTTTTTTTGCACAAGTTAGATAATTTGTTATTATCATTAATAACAATAGATACTATGACTGGTTCGGATTTACCTCAAAACCGAAGTCATGAGGTGTGAGATGAGAAACATCTTCATTTTCATAACCTCCATATGGTCCTGATATTAGAGCAAATATTACATTGCTGGGATTGGGAGCAAAGATTTTCAGTGCTGGGATCTATTTGTCATTGTTTATTGAACTACGTGTTATTAGAAAATATTGTGTTATTTTTTCTCTCTGTACGTCTCAAGCCTTATTGCCGGCGGGACTCAAAGATACAGATACACGGCCGAGGTTGAAGAGTTTGCCAAAAATTATAATTTTAATTGCGGACCCCTTTTACCCCACCTTCCCCCGCTGCAGTGCAACCAATTTAATGTGTAATACGGACATTGTGTAGCGTAAAATTTATTTATTGCTGCTTTATATATTTTCCAATGAATATAAATTAAAAGAAAGAATAAGAAACATTTGATTTTAAGCTTCCAAGTTGTAGTGTGGATCCGTCACAAACAATTTTTTTGGGTCACTTTGGTAATGTCAAACAAAATAAGAGTAAAATATTGATTTTACAGCTTTTTTGCTAAAAACTATTTTTTATATTGATAAGTCTGATCGGTACCAAAATATGTGTGTATGTTTTTTAGACGGCCTTAAAGCAATTTTTTGATTTTTTTTATATCGTTTACGATTTATGGTTAAGAAGCTGTAAAATCAAGATATTGCTAAAACTGGATAATCAAGATTTAACACTTGTTCGCCTTAATGTGTCTTTTTAATAATATGTTATGAATAAATGGGTCTCTGTTGATCAAAAATATAGATTTCTAACTTCTCCACATTAAAGTTCAGTGTCATATCTCAAACAAAAATAATAAAAGTTTTGAAATAACCGGTCAAAACACAAGCTGTATTAAACTGATATCTTACTTAAATGGACATTTTATATTGTTTTAATAGCAACAACAAGAATAAATATATTACAGCAAATATCAAATGTGAAATTTCTTTAAATTTTTTTCCGTAATTTGTTCATATTTATTTGATTCATGCAATAGATCCAGATAACAAACGGACAGTGGAGTATTAGGATTACAGGGTTCCGTAAGTACGGACCCAAATAAAAAATATTAATGAAATGAAAACATAAGTAGCACAAATTTTTATTAATTCATTTTACAGCAGCATTGTTGTTAATTTTCAACAGTTAAAATACATTTTTGATTAATTTTAAGATATGTACCTATCTGTAACAAGTAGATAATTAAATCTTACCAAAAGTCAAGTAAGGTAGTTTTAGGTTGCGAAAATTCTTAAATATTCACCCCTCCTACAACCCCTTAGCAAAAAAGAAAACCTCTCATTTCCGGCGCTTACAAAAATTAATGACTCCCACATATACGATGAAACAAAACGAGGGTTGCCAAAATCCGCGACTGAGGTACTCGCAACAGTTTCCTTTCATTCATTGTCTGACTAAAATTAAGAAAAAAGATGAGTGAACTTTTTGAGCTGTTCATAGTTACAACACGGCTTTTTTAAGTCCCTACAGTAGAGTAGGGTAAAAGGATTTTATAATTACCGCAAAGGGCTTTTCAGCGTGATCGTCTACTTTATTTTCTCGTCTATTTTAATTATTATCAAAAACATTGTTAATCTAGGATATTTTGTGGAAATCGTTGCTTATAAAACAAACTAACTACAACGAAAAGCAAGCGATTTCAATTAGCATTAGTAAATAAAGTAAAAGTAAAAAAGCCATTTATTCAATTACAATATTTATAGGGTTCTATTTCAAATTCACAATCACAATGTCACTATTTATCAAAATTTAAATTTAAATATAATTATAAAAAAAAATATCTTGTTTAATTTTTAGTTTTTTAAATATGTCAGTTTTTCCTTGTAAGTAATAATTAAGTAAAATAATAGCAAGTTTACTAACTAAAATGCCTTTTAATTAGTCAAATTGCCTAAATACTTAACGTGATTATAGTTAGCCCGGCTAGTGCTCGGCATTAGCCGCTAACTAGCCGCACTATGTTGTTAATTAAACCAAAATAAATATTAAACTATTAAATGATGTACCATGTTCTTAAAAAAAAACCTTACATGGAATCGCTTTACAATAATTCTAACATTAATTATATAATTTGACATGTGATAATAAAATTAGCGATAATTATTATTATTTGACGTTCCGATTTAAACATCTATTGTCGATTAATATGACAGTACCTGTTTTTTTTTAATTTGACATTTTCTAAAAATGATTCCTAGCTACATTGATTTATCGCCCCCGAAACCCCTATATACTAAATTTCATGAAAATCGTTGGAGCCGATTCTGAGATTTCAATTATTTAAATACAAGAATTGCTCATTTAAAGATATAAGATTTGTAATTATGATATGAAAAGATGACAAACTGTGTTAATTATGTGCAGTTGAATAAAGGCTTTTTTAATTTATTTTATTTTTTATACCTTAAGAGTGTTTACTCTAACGGAGCGGGGACAACTGCGGCTTGGTAAACAGGCTCCAAGGAGACCCAGCACGAGACGCAATTTCTCCCACAACGTACATCAAAATTGATTTTTAAAAACGTAGCGCTAAGTCATCATGTACGTACACCTAAGTTTACCACAAATAAATTTATCTTTATCTTATCTTTAACAAAACTTCATGCATCAGAAATAACGTAAGCACTGAGTTATATTACTGAAGCTTTCCTTATGAAAAATATCGCTAGAGTTAATCTAGACCCAAGACGACTGCAGTCTTGGAGTGGGTTTAAATAGGTTTGGTTTCAACGCTACCTCCACGAGTAATGTGCTTGGAGATTAGAGGACAGAGATATGTCGATAAAAATCATCGACTCTCGATAAAATTCTGTTTTCATTTTTTTAAATGAAAGTGAAAACTTGAGTGATTGGATTATTGAACAGGAATTTCCCTCGTTTCATATTGAAATCCCGTTTGTTCTTCTAGTTTTAATACTTAATTTTCTTCTGTTTACTTAAATTTTAGTTATTAGGAAGTGAGTGTCAGTATGAATTGAACTTTGGTTGTTGTATTGATGTTATTTCTGCTGCATAAGCAAAACACATATTTAGATAATATAGTAAAATATATTTTCTATTATCTTATATCTTATTCTATCTTTTACCAAATTTCGTTTGGTTCTATTTTTTTTTTAATGATGTAATTTCATTTTCGTATAAATCAGTCTCAAATATTATACAAAAAGCTGATAATAAAATATTGTATTGTAAAAAAATATTATTCATAAATATTTATATTTTATATTATGGCAAAATAGGATAAAGGAAACAAAAATAGTGTAATAAACAAAGACAGAAAAATAATAAACTCGTATTTCAATTTGATTTAGTAATTAAAGTAATTTATAGTAATAAGATGAAGTTGTCTCATCTCTAAGAAGGAGAGTGGGGTCGGGCGGCTACTCATGCAAAAATACCGTCTCAGGTAAAATGAAGTCACAAGAGCTAAGACACGCTGCGGTAAAAATAATGTAACAAAACATGAACATTTTATTGTTTTCTGTAGCGGTAGTGATTTCCCGCATCTCCCCTTTTTTGAAGTGCATCCGTGAAGGGTGATTATTATCGTTTCGTATGAAGAAAATGTTTCAAAATTTATCAATACAGTAAAATTTAAAATTAAGTAGGTATTTTTAATCATTCAAATTTAGAATAAGTACATAATTATAATAAAGGTAGAAACAATCCTTTAAGTTACTTTGGATCTAACGTTAAAATATTAAAAAATTGCCTACAAAAGTAAAATGGTATTGCAATAAAAAAATAAAATAAATACCTAAATAAAGACACTGATCACATATTTAAATTCAATAAAGTCATTTTAAAAAATATAGTTTATCAGGTAACGCTAATTTTCATTGGCTTAGTATTTTTTTAAATATATATTTTTTAATTTTTCTTTTTTACCTTCTATTTCCAATTAATAAATAACATAAAAAATAAAGATCCATCTCCAGAAAGGTGTGGCATATAGATGCACTACATTTATCCATTTTATTTTTTCTACCCACATTACTTTTGTTTGTATAACAAACCACTACGAAAGTGCTATAAATTAAGCAATAGCTGTCAGTGTAAAATAATAGTGCGTATTAGTTCGGTTTTGATATGTCCGTGAATGGACATTGGCACGCGATTGGGGTGCCTTCTGATGGACCGTAGTTTTGTTTAGATTTCATAAAATAAAAATAAAAACGCAACAAATCGTCATGGAGTATTTTCATATCAACACGTACATGACTTTGTACAATTTATTATACTAAGCCTATGAAATTAAGCTTTACCAGAGCAAACCCAACATATAATTTTTACGTACGTACTTTCTAATACCAATAAACTTCTATGTCTAATATTTCTATACTAATATTATAAAGAGGAAAATCTTGATAGGTTGTTTGTTTGACAGAAATATCCTCCAAAACTACTGGATCGATATGAAAAATTATTTCATCGTTGGGTAGCTAGATCCCCAAGTTACATAGGTTTTATTTTGTTTCTCTTTGAAACTATGATTATTATTGAGCCCGTTCGAATCTGTGACGGGAAGTTAGTATCTTATAACTTTGTGTCGTATTTGATAAAAGATATACAATTATTTTATTGACTCATATCTATACCAAATTTGTGTCATGTGTAGATTACACATCTAACAATCGCACACCCTAACATCATAGCTTTAAAAAAAAAATGAATGTTATTATGGTTAATAAAACATCTGAAATACCTCAAAAATGACATCACATCAAATTATTTATAGGAAAAAAACAATATAATTATATTTTTGCATTGCACAATGGGTTACTAGCGGTCTATAAGAACTAGCCCTTGACTTAGGAAGAGCCGGGTGTGGCTATAGTTTCCATTACACCTAACTAATATCGACAGCTCAGCTTACAGACTGACTTCACGATGTACATTTGTGTCTACTCGTATATATAGACC
Organism: Mellilla xanthometata; assembly: GCA_035578125.1. Classification (NCBI taxonomy): domain Eukaryota; kingdom Metazoa; phylum Arthropoda; class Insecta; order Lepidoptera; family Geometridae; genus Mellilla; species Mellilla xanthometata. Next base: position 10,663,699 of record JAPUBQ010000014.1, on the reverse strand, counting down.
ACTATTATTTTTCTCTGTATTTTCTTAGAAGCTATGTAGCTAAGATATGGTACCTTATACCTTCACTTTATTGTGCAAATCACGAAGGTGTGAAATTCTTTGCCAAACGCCCTGTTCCCCAAAACCTATAATTCTATTTTTGACATGACCAATAGAATGTAACTGTGTCATGCGCAAAAGTTCAAAGTGATCTTTTGATAAAACTCGTTCAAAAAATCTAAAATTAAGTTTTTTAAACCAGTATTTTCATATTGATTTTTTTGATATTGATCGGTACCAAAATAAATTAAAACTTACTAACTAACTGAGTTGACGTGTCGACCCGAATCGGATCCTGGCCTCCGATACTAGGAGACGCCACTGTTCTCGGTCCTGTGCCTTCTCCTGCCACTGCGTGACCTAAAGATTGCTCTGGTCTTCCTCCACCTGGTCTATCCAGCGATACCTGGGACGTACATCCAGGGGTTCGACCGCTTGTTCATCCCAGGTAAACTCTCTTCAATGCACGATCCGATTCCATTCTCTCCACATTGCCGAGTCAGCGGAGTCTGTGGGATTTCGTTTCGTCTATTATGTTAGACTTAGCCACTAGTTGTTCTATCAAAATAAGTATAAATAGACCACTCTAGAAGAGTGGTTCTTTAGACGGTTTTTAAGTTATTTTTTCAATATCTTTTACTGTTTACGATTTACTGCAGAAAAACTGTAAAATCAAGATTTTGCCAAAAGGCAAAGGCAAAGGCCTTAATGAAGTCCTATGAATTCATACGCCAAACTAGCACTAATCACAACATTCCAAACAACTTACAAAAGAACTAGACTGCAAACAGTAGGTACAGTCATAAAAATGTCTCAAGATACTGAAATTACGCTCTCCGGAACGCTGCGAGGGAAGTGGATAGAGAGAAACAATTCAGTAAGTGCACCCATACACGGTATTGTGACATACGTAGCGCGGGTCAGGTAAGGTGGGTACTACGAAATTCTGAGAAAAAAAAAACCCCAGGATAGTTAGTAGTGAGAAAGTTTGAAAGTGGCACCTGTGTCAGAGAAAGTGAAGAGTTGACGGTTAGCGTGGTATGGTCATGTAATACGTAGAGAGAAGATGCAAGTGACTAGGAGAAGTATGGATATGATTGGAAGAAGTAGTAGAAGTAAAGGTCGACCAAAGAAGACGTGGATGAATTGTGTGAAGGAGGGTATGAATGAGAAGAGAGTGAATGTGGAGACGACGGCTGATAAAGTGACGTGAAAGCGAAAAATAGGCTGTGTCGGCCTCACCTAGTTGGAAAAGGCAAAGAAAAAAGAAGAAAAAGAGATAGTAGTTCTAACAGCACGAGTGACAACTCTCAGTGTGAGTGATAGATAGATAGTTAAACAATTAAGTATAAGCATAAGCAGCCCACTATACGTTCCCACTTGTGGGACTCGGGGCCTTCTCTCACTAGAATAGAGATATAGACCATAAACAACCACGCTGGCCTAGTGCGGGTTGGCAGATGACACACGTCTTCGGGTATTGCAGACGTGTCGGTTTCCTTACGATGTTTTCCTTCACCGTAAAGCGAGTGCTAATCTACACATAACTTGAAAAAAAAGTCATTGGTGTAGTATTTTTTTCTTAATATGCTACTCGCCGACTTCATTCTGTTATTTTTTTTACACGCTTTATACGAGTATTAGCTTCACCTGTATGTTTGTATGTTTGTTTGTAACCGACTTCTTTGGGCGCGATTTTGACCCACTTTAAACGGCCAGATTTCGTTGAAACTTTGTAGATTTATAGAGGACCGATGACAATACACTAATTTGATAAAATTATTAATTTTTTTTTGTATTTTTGTTTGTCTGTTTGTTTGTAACCGACTTCTTTGGGCGCGATTTTGACTCACTTAAAACGGCCAGATAAGCATGTTTTTTAGTTTTTTTAAACTACTATTATTTATAAAATTAAATAACTTGTACAAAAACTAGTTCCAGTAGTAGCCGCCTCGCAGGCGGCCACAAAACATCCATTGTGTCATGAATGGGGCGCTTTACACATTGTATGCGGAAACAAATTTTTTTAAGAACGCGTTCCTTTTTCATATTTTAAAAAATCTTGCGAATTTCATTCACATTGTTTCAGCGTTTACGGTTCCGTACACTTGTGAATGCACGTTTTTTACGTATGCCACTTTGAAAATAATACATTGTTTTTTTTATCAATTGTTTTTATTAAAACATTGATACATTAGATTTATCCATATACACACATCGTTTGTGTGTATGTTTGTTACTCCTTCACACTCAAACGGCTGGTCGATTTTAATAAAACTTAGTATGAACATAGCTTTTATCCTGGACTAACATATAAGCTACTTTTTAACCCAAGTAAACTCGAGTAGCACCGCTGCGCGTAGCTAGTATGAAACTAAAATAAAGAAAGAGGTGGAAGAAAATTTTTTATATTGAGTCAAAAAGATTATCTTATTTTTGTACATATACACTGTATTGTCTAACTAAGCCAAACTATCCAATATCTTTTAATAAACTATGTATGTATATATGTATTAAACACATTGCCGCATCATTAATTCAATACATAATAATTGACAGCAACAAACGAGAACTTATTAAAATTGTATTGTTTTTTTTCTATGTTGTATCTTGTGATCATCTTAATGTTAGGGGCAAGGATCCCTAAATATAACATGATCTGTGTTCTGCGCATCTTCGTGTGAATATTCGTACATTTAAGTGTATTGCCGGGGCGCGTGGTTTCCTTCATTCTTTTTTAATTTAGGTAAAATGCATTGTTGTGTTGAATAAGCAACTGCAAGTTTTAGAGCGATGAGAGCTCAGTCGCACGTATGGCCTCACGTCCTAAAGCTCGTAGGTTCAATCCCCGCCAATGAGCTTGAGCCTTCGGTAAAGGAAAACATCGTGAGGAAACCATAGCATGGCGCTAAAGATTCTTCTGGTTGTTTTTGTTTTCAAAATTCTTTATTACATACACATATTCACAAAGTAAAAGATGGACGCTGTCCACACTTAAATGTATCTTAATTAATATAGCTACTTACAGACTACTTATCTTAATTAAGTCTTAAAAACAAAGTTTGAAAATATTACATGAAAGAAGAGACTTTTCTAGTGCTTGCCAGGCTAGCAACCACCTGTAATCAGCTTACATCACCCAACAGTTTGCCGGCAGTCTTTTTGAGATCCAGTTATTCCAGACTAAGCATGCTCCACCTTAGGCCATAGTGTCGCTATCTCGTGTGTTACTCGCCCTGCTGGTCAAATGCTTACTTGTAAAGCATAAAAAATGGACGTTGGATATACGTCCCACGGGTTTCGACGCATTACGAGCGTCATCATCGGGGCGAGTTAAATTACTTTGACTTTGACTTTGAGAATCACATGGACTGTCACCGACGACCAGATCAGCGCGCAGACTCCCCCCATCCCCGATGATGACGCTTGTAATGCGTCGAAACCCGTATATGCCTTACGATAACAGTAATTTATAAAGTGCATAACAAAAACGGTAACTACTGCAAGTAACTACGATGTTTTTCACATGTTTTGATATAGAGAACCTCAGTATCGATTGTTTCCGATCGCAAGTCACGGCTTCAAGCCTCACCTTGTCCTAATAATACAAATATTGATGCCTTCCATCACAAGACGGTTCCTGCCCATTTCCGAGCGTTTTGCCTCGTAAGTGCCTTTTGTTTTGATTCCAAATAGTGAAATGTTATGTGGAACTTTTTTCTTATTTTTTATTTTAGTTTTGAATGGTAGGTATAGGTTTATTTATTAAGAAGATGAAGCAGTAAAAATCCATTAACTAAGTAAGTAAAGCTGACATAAGTAGATACATTCGCAAATTGATAAGTTGAAAAGTCTGCAGAATCCTGCATGGTGAGAAATACTAACTGTGTTTTAAATATTACTTTGATTATTTTAACTTTAGTAAGTCTATTCGTTTGAATTCAAAGTTATTGGCGCTCTTTATTTAAATTTATATTAATTTGAAAGCTTAAGATTGTGGAAATAATTCTTATTACTCTGTATTTTTTTATGTAACATTTTCCTATTATCCATGTGGCATGTTGTATGGAGATGAAAATAGTCTCAAGCTAAAAGTTAATCTGCATATTTATTTAATTTCAATGAAGAAAAATCATATTTAGTTATGATAGGAAACTTTAAAACTACTAATTTTCCTTCTTTGTTATTACGAAAATCTCCGAATAGCGTTGGTATACCTAATGTTTTTTGACATACATATATCGCATGAAGGGATTGTTAAAATCGGCTCCTTTTCATAAAATGTTATTATCTTGTTATGATTCTGTTACGACACTCTATAACTTCAAAACTTTTGTGTGTTAGATATGTTTATTATGTTTTCTATGAATATACTACTTTACAGTAAACTAAAGCGGAGGCTCGGTTTAGTATGTCATAATCATAATAAAAAATTATTCGGATTACCGCTTAATATAACATTAACTGTTCCATACTGAAAGCGAAAATAAGGTCAAATCTTTATTTTACAGTGTTTTTGCAATAATTCGTTAACAGAAAAAATATCTAAAAATAGCTTCAAGGCCGTCTAAAGAACTACTCTAAGAATATTTATAATCATTTTGATACCAATCAGACTTACAAATTGAAAAAGCATTGGTTTAAAAACTTAATTTTAGATTTTTTTAACCAGTTTTATGTCTAATTAATTTCAGTCTTATAGCAAAAAACTGTAAATTTAAGATTTTGCCCTTATCATCCTTAAATTTTACTTACAAAATATTATAGTTGCAAATTTAAAATGAAAATTATAATTTACTAGCTATCCCGGCAAACGTTGTTTTGCCTCACTCAGGGGTATGAAAAATAGATAGTGTAGCTTATATGACACGTTCGTAGATTTACCATAGCAGCGCCATCTATTGATTACTTATTCAACCCAGTCGAAAGGTATCGACATCTGTTAGAATCATTTAGAGTTAACAGATAATTGTGACTGTCAAAATATAATAACAGACAATAATTAGCAATAAATTAAAATTGCGACTATAATTTGAGATTTAAACTATCCTATCTCTCAAGTTGGATCGAACTGCACATGGTGTGCGAATTTTATTATAATCGGTTAAGTGGTTTAGGAGTCCATTGAGGACAAACATTGTGACTCGAGATTTATATATGTTAAGATTATAATTCCATTAATTAAAGCCTAATTTGTGTAATTTGTATAAACCTCGATAAACTATGTATATACGAGGGTGAAGTTTAATAAAAAAAAAAAAATTGAATTTGTTAGAAAAGTTCCTTTTGTCAAAATTACCGTCTTTTTTCACGAAAAATAATTTAAAAATAGATATGAGCTCATAACGCAAGTGGATAGGGAGAGCTATGCTCTAATGAGCTCTGACACACTGATTGAAAGACATCTCTAATGCGGTCGGTGGGAACACTCGTATTGCAGTTACTGGATTAGTCACCATTAAAGGTAAGGCAAGTGAAACTTTTCAATTTTTAATTGATTTAATTAACCCTTAATGCGAAAATAAGGGCAACATTTTGATTTTAAAATTTTTTCGCTATATATCGTAAATGGAAAAAAAATAGCTTAAAGTATTACCATTTTAAGAACATTTATACTTATTTTATTACCAATCAGACTTATAAATTAGAAATAAAACTGATCAAAATATCTAAAACTACACATGTTTTTTGATGGCGGATATCTTGGATTGCACACTTAGTCTGAAATAACTGGCTCTTAATGAGGCTGCCGCATCTATACTGTTAAGTTATAATATATTCGTGCTGTTAGAATATTTTGATGTTATGTATTTATTATAACATTGAAATAATTTTTTAAAATACTCGTAGTTAAATTTTTAACTAAGGTAATGTCGGATGAGTTGTCATTAACGCGTTAACACTCAGTGTGTTAATTGGAGTACCGCGATTAATGAAGGTGTGATACGATGACGTGTGAGGTTCAAACTCGCAGACATTCGAAATTCAAATATTTCTTTTTTGAAATTGGAATTAATTGATATGCATCCCGTATTTTTTACGTGGTTTGCGTCAAACTAAATTAATTATTTACAATAGTTGGCTGTTCTGCGTCACAAAATCACTTTTTTAAATTCTTCTATCAGATCTCAGCTCTGCGTAATTGAAAACTATTTTGTGCGAACACTTAATCCCAATTAAACATTTCTTACGACAATTTTTTTTTATTAAATAGTTGGTCCGCTTGATCGATTTCCCAATTTTTTTTTGTTTACTTATTTATTATGGCATCAAATGCATGTAAAAATTGTAAATAAAAAATAAGAAGAAAATAAAATTCAGGTTTTTTTACTAGGTTTGAGATTATGTTCCATTACCTGTATACTATATTAAAGATAGTTTTACATCTACTTTCGTAGTATGAACTATTTGTATGTGATTAATTATAAATTATAATTGCACAATTTTTAATCTGCAATCATCACAATGTTCGAATCATGTCGATACAATGTACTTTTATCTGGCACCGAATAACACGAATAGATAGATACTGGTCGAAAATAACACTCACATTAATTCGCACACTCATTCCAATTAAAATCTATTCTATATTTAAAAAAAAGAATCATATGGCCAGTACCAAATATGCTGGTACCACTATAGGTCGCGGGCGTGGCAGACATTATTCCTATCAACAGATTGCTATTCCATTCGATATTTGAAACGTATTCTAAAATTGAAACAGCAGGCAACCGCTACCCGGAGCACGCATCTTAATACCATCTAGTGTAGAGAGTTCAGTTTCGGTTTTAGCCGGATAGCTCCAGTTTTTCCGGATTGGCAATTTCTTATTAAATAATTATTAAATAATTATTATCTTTGAGAATTGCAAAAAAAAATACGACAAAAGACTCATTGTGGTATTTGATATTTTTTCAAGGGTCAAAAAGTTTTTGATATTTTTTCAGGTAATTGACTACATCTATGGTTTGCTTTACAACCCAATGTATTATATATACATTGGCTTACTACATTGTATAATAATCTATAATTTCATCGTTAAATCATATAATTTGCGTGTATTTGCAATTTTTTCGAACACAAATCTTCTTGCTATATAAAAAAAAAAACTAAATACGAAAACCAGACAATTTGCCCATTTTCGCCGAATAATTTATGTTTCATCTCTATTTTATCTAGAGGTATTGTTGGCCTAGATATCGAATTAAATTATACGTATGGGTTACGTCACTAGTCTTGAGATGAACAATACCTTTGTCTGGGTCACCCTTTCACTTCGAGTCATCGTTTTGTGAAATTTCTGACCGATGTACTGACCTCGACGGTCCGTTTATTTAAATTACGAGCATCTTACTGATCTAGTTGAAATTATGATTAGTGTTTTGTTTTGTGAAGTAGAGACTTCACATAACAAAGAACATAACAACGTGAACCCATTTGAACCATCAGGCTCAAGATTGTCACGTTTTCATGCCGATCTTTTTTTTTATGATAAATAGGCTTACGTTTGACCGCAGCTTGCCTGATGTTAAGCTTGACTATAGTCTAAGATGTATCACGCTTGCCCAGAAGGAACCTATTTACTCTAGATTTGAAGACCCCCAAATTGTACTTCTCGGGAAAAAGAGACTCAGGAAGAGAGTTCTAAAGTTCTACCAGCAAATAGACTAGCTAAAGTACAGAAACAGGGATGTTATACAAAAATATTAATGTACAACAAGTTGCCAGAGAAAGTAACAAATCTTAATGCTTAAACAGAAAATAAAGAATTTTTGTGAAAGTAATTCCTTTGCGAATATTTATGAATATGGAGCTTGCAGAATCGTTATTCATGTGTAAACAGTAGTATTTAAAATTTAATAGACATTAAAAACAAGTGCTAATGTGTGTAGTATTTAATGGGGTAGAATATTTATTTAATGAAATTTGTAAGTTCATTTAATTTAATCTAACTAATGTTTTAAGTATTAAGTAATTATTGTAGTATGACTTGCCTTTAACGTATGTTATTTAGGACTAATAAAGTTCTGTATTTCTGTATTAACATTAGTGTTTTGTTTTGTGGAGCAGAGACGTTTGTTAATAGTTAAATGTAATAATAAGTGTGTGAAATAAAAAAAAATATCTATCAATTTATCTATATTAAAAATGTAATATTTAATGGGGTAGAATATTTATTGAATGGAATTAGTATTGTAATCCAACTACTTAGTCTATTAATTAATAATATATTGTTCTCTTAAAATATCTAGAAATATCATATATTACACAATCTTTATACCTAACTATAAAATTTTATATAACATTAAAATAATAAAATTAAAGTCAGGGCAGCCCGCCTTCAACCGTGCCCGGCACAAAGGTGCCCATAACGCTGGCCGCGTTTCCACGATGAATAGCGATGGCAATCCTTTGCACCAAGTACGATCGAGAACGGGAGTCCCCCGTCTTATCCCTCAGTTTTCGGCCAATATCCCCACTAGCGTCCTCGCTTCTGAACCCCAACTGCCCAGCGTCTCAACCGCAAAAGGGACGAACAGATATTGTGCCTCAAGCCCTGGATACTTTAGTCTTTTCTTCTCAGCCGCATCTTCTGCAACCGCAGCCGGAGAAAGGACGGAACGACTCAAGTAAAAATGTAATACAAAATAATTTTCTACAAATCACAAAAATTGAGCAATATGATTATGACGTTAATTAGTAGCCATCATATTGCTCTATGCGTGGTAGTGCGATCGCCGACAGGGGTCGTTACCGCAGACAGTTCGAAATGCAAACTCCACGACTAATCTCAAATGCAAGGGTGGAGCGAACACAATCCGACTTGTACACTTGCCAATATATCAGGTCGTGCGTGGAATTTCTAATCTAATGATATATCGATAGAGTTAGATAGATATATAGAAAACTTAAACATTGTAAACTGTTCACGTAAGGCATCTTAATAATCTAATTTCGCGTAGAAAACGGTCACACTTACTTATTATTAAAAGTTGGAATGAGTCCAACAGTTAATTCCAACTTTAAATAATAAGTAAGTGTGACCGTTTTCTATGCGAAAATAGATAGAAAACTTTTTGTAAGACACAACATTATTCGACACAGTTTAAGATAAAATAAAATAAGCCTCCAAAATTACAGTTAAAGAATCAGTATAATACATAGTAAGAAATGAATTACGTCAACATTTTATTTTTAAGAAAACTTTTTTTAATTATTAGGACACTTTTATCACATACATATTTAGAGCCCAGACATACAGCTTACAGATTTAATTCATCAAAAAGATGTTGGCCGTGCCGGGAATAGAACCCGGAACCCTCTGGTTTGCAGGCCGGCATGGTAACTATTACACTAACCAGGTCGTCAAATCAAAGTTAAAAATTAACCAACTCAACCTATAGCTTTATTACTTATAACTCTTTCTTTTAAGCACAAGAAATCAAAGCATACTCGTACATTATACATTCGCTAAGTGGTGTTTTGCCATTAAATGACGCGAAAACTGAAAAAAAACCGTAATTCCAAAACCCTGAAATGTTTCCTGAATAAAAAAGGCTTTGAATTAAAAAAGAAAACATTTCACATAAACGTTCGTGACTAGTCTTTACACATTAATAATGGTATGCAATTTCGCGTTGATTCATTAAGCAGTCTACACATGGGGGTCTTTCAGCGATGCATTATGAAAAGACTGCTTGCGTGTGCACCGCGGGAACTCCGGTGTGCTGTCATCGTGGTAACAGTGTAGATACACCCTATATTTTTATATTTACTCTGTTTTTATCTGTTTATTTGATTTGTTTTGTTATTGGATATGGTTACGTTACCGGTCGACTCCAGGGGAAAGACAGCGCTGCTTCCTTGCAGTCAGCACACGCTGAGCTGGGGCCGGTTTTGTGGCAAATAAATGTTTTCTTTTATGTGTCTTGTGTATTGTTTTTCTTTGTTTCGTGTCACAAAATGTTTCTTTCCCTTTTCTTTCTTTCTTTCCCTAAGCACGTAATATTATATAATTAGATTCAATAAAGAAATAATTTGAAAGTCTCCTTGCCCGTACTCATCACTCAGGTTGCATTTCTTCACGCTTCTTCTTTTTTTTCTTCGTATGAGCTAATTGGCCAAGCTTTGGTGTTGAAAGTTTTCAAGCCGCCCGAAGGACTCTGACTTGGCTTAACAAATGCTTGTTCTAAGACTAAAAGCCGGGATCTACAATTTAACGTGTCATCCGAGCCACGGTAGCGCCCAGATGGGCACACTACTTTAAAAACGATATTCTTGTGCATGGACACATACGAGTATCGTCAACACCGCCCGTATTGACCGTTGCTTAACCTCGATGATCGTGTCAGATCAACTTGGTGACTTGGTGATTGGGCTGGTTTCCGTAGTCAGGTCCGATTCAAAGCTCCCATTCTACGAGCGTTCTCCCAGCTGGTAATTTAGATCACCCTAGCTAACCAACCTAGAGGCGCTACGCAATGATGATGAAGCAGACAGATTTATTTTGATTAAATTTAGTATGGCCTTAGTATTTTTTTTTTTTTAATTTTACAAATAGGCAATTTTTTCAGAAAAACAGGCTAGTTTTTTAATATTAATAACAGGTTTTAGAAATCATGTAATTATTTGCACTCGTTTTGCGGCTCAAGAAAACATCGTGAGGAAACCAACCCGTTTAAGGATTACAATAACCAAAGATATGTATCACCCCCTAATTTGCACTTGGCCAGCGTGGTTGATTGTGGCCTAACATAATCTTTCTTCTGAGAGATGGCCCACGTCTCAGCAGTGGGAACGTATAGTGGGCTGATTATGATTAAGCAAATAAATATGTGGCATATCCATATAATTCTAACGTCGTATGACGGATAGCCCTGCCAAGCAATTCGTTTTAGTTTCGTTTAAAGACACTCACAATCCATTTGAGTTTCCTTGCAGAGCATACTACATCCATACGATTATAATTGTGGCTTTTATATGGAATTCAGCCGTTATTAATGCATGGCTGAATGGACTAATTGGTAATTATGGTGGTAAACGATATATCTATCTTACTTCCTACTTATATTATAAATGGTTGGTTGAAAAGTCAAACTTTACTCACAAAATGAACCTAATTACTGAGTTTTGATGTTTAATAGAAAGTACCTTTAGCGAACGAGTTGGAATAAACTATAGGTTAAACCTTACTTTACAGGGTCTTTTATAGTTAACGCAAAACTTTAGATGATCGTGAAAGATCACCTTAGATAGCCGACCTACAGGCGTTATGCGCTCAAACAGTAAGATTCGGGATTAGGGAAACACCAAGGCGGCACCGTTATACTGTGGAGGTGCCAAAGTCGCGTACTAAGCGGTTTGCCTCCACCTTCATTGTGCGTACTGCCAAGGTGTGGAATTCTTTGCCAAATTCCCTGTTCCCCGATAATTATAATCTAGCGGTTTTCATGGCAAGAGTGAACCGGTTTCTTCTGGGCAAGCACGCTCTACCTTAGATCGCAATTTCGCTTACCATCAAGTGAATTGCGATCAAGCGCAAGCCCATTATGAGTAAAAAAAAAATCAGTTTGATGAAATTTTGTATGGCCATAATAAAAAACTCACAAACAGGCCACAATTTGAGAAAGTAGGTTTGAAGTAGCCCTGTATACGAATACCGGTTACTAGTTAATTGTGGTGTATTATTATATTTGAACACGTAAATTCCCTTGAATTCAGTAAACACGTAAATCCCAACACACGAATGCGGGTATCTCTAAATTATACGCGGTTTTGTCTAATCTCCTACAAAGAGGTGTGAGACACGCACGCTTCGTGGGTTGATGTGGAATTTATTTGCTACAATTAATGTACCTACAAATGTTTTCTATTATTTTTACAAGCGCGTGTAATGGATAAAATCTGAAATATTTAATGTATACTTTCGTTTTTTTTTGTGTAAAAAAGATTTTACAACGAAAAAAAATATCAAAGAAATTGCTCAATAGCAGTCTAAAAAACCACTCTTAGAAAATGTATGCTTATTTTACATTACCAATCAGACTTACGAACTAGATATAAAATAGTCTGAATAAACTAAAATTATGTTTTGTTTAACCAGTTTTATATCATTCAAAAACACCATACTGCGTTCCAGAACACAAATAGCTGATGTGACCCAAAAAGCTGCTAATTTGAAGTGGGATTAGGCTGGTCACGTCTGCCGCATGCTAGATGATCTGTGGGCAAAAATTGCTACCGAATAGAGGCCGGCCAATACAAGACCTCGCGGCAGACCAAAAAAGCCATGGAGGGACGAGCTTGACATACACCAGAAGGATTGGTCCACAATAGCGCTCGATAGGGACAAATGGAAAGAGGGTAGGGAAGCCTTTGCCCAGCAGTGGGATCGAACAGGCATTTGATAATTGATAATAAGTCTGATTCGTAATTTTATTTCTATTTATTTAACGCTTAGTGTCGCTGAGCGACCATATCGCCTTATACGAATACATTTAAGTTACAGAAAATCACAAAACAATCAAGTGCAAACAAATAACCTAGCGCATATGCATTTTGAAGGCTCTGTTAAAGTTTGGAATTGCTAAAATAAAATGACAAAATCCAGTCTAGAAAAATGCGTCCCCAAACCATTGTCGCCTATAAGATTCGTTTAAGTTTCATACATTCAATGTAGTAATGTATATATTAAAGCAAGTGAATGAAAAGTAAACAATTGGTCAATATATTATTTAATATGGTTTGTACGATTATGTAATAAAAACTTCTTATGCGTTATTTTGTTTTATAAGGATAGATAGATATCTAGCGACTGCTTACCATGAGTTTAGTCATAGTTAGCCGCAAAGTTTATAAGGAATCCATTAAAATATGAATAGCGACTAACCATTTATTATATTTTTCTACGAGCTCTTGGTAAATCTAATTTCACCATACATTTTTCAGTAAGGGCCCTCACCGGCGTACGGCGGACGGGTAACAAGAACTAAAATAATAACAAAACAAAAATTTGGTTAAGCGGCACACAAGCCGAACCAAAACGCTGGATTGCCCTCGAGATGGTCGGTGGTTCAAAAAATGGAGCTAGAAAATTTGTGGAACAAAATCACGATGTCATGAAAAAAAGTTGAAGTGAAATGACGAGTAATGTTAATATTATGGGAAAGCTTGTGAAGATGGATGGATATTAGTAACACTTTATTACTGTATCGATTGACATGAAATTAGAAATTTGACACTTAAAATTTGAGTAACACACAATTTGCTTAGCGATTTTTAGTCGAATCTAGTATAACTTGTCTAGAGGCACATGTTTTTTTTACACAGTCCAGCTAGGCATTTGACTTGTAAACACACGAATCAGCGACACTTTGGCCTATAGTGAAGCATTCCTAGTGCGAATAACAGTTCGTAATTCGTAGATAATCTAAAGTTTTTTTATACTGTACATCTAAACATTTGACCAGCAGGACGTGTCAAATCAGCAGGACTCAAGTTAGCGGAACTTTTGCTTTAAACAAACATATGCTTAGTCCAAAATATCTAGCTTTCAAGAAAGCTCAAAGCACAGCGGTTAAGTGCTTGGCGACAGATTTTCAACTCAAGGGTAGTTGCTAGTCAGGCGAGCACAAGATAATGCTCTTCCAGCTCGCAAACTCGCTGGTTTCAAAGCCAAACCTCAACAAACGCTCCGACTGAACCCAATCCTTTTTTGCGCTCTCCTTCACCGGGAAATGACTTTCAGGCTCATAATCTGCTATCTCATTAAAATTTCATATTTCAAAACTGTGGATGATTTCAAAATTTGCCATTAGTTGCCGAAATACAGCTTTCAAGTTTAGCGGGAGAGGAGGTAAGTGTTTTATGTCAGGAAATTTAATTATAAATAGTAAAGTAATGATACATGACTTCTTCTAATAAAAAATAATAATTATAATATTAAATGATATTCATTAAACATTATAACACTCTGAAACTGCAATAAATTGTTTGACATTAATGATTGGGTTAAAAGTTCTTCTGTGGGCCACTCTGGTGATCTTGAATTTTCCATTTTATTGTCATAAATAAAATACAGTTATAGTGTACAATCACACGTGTCATTTCAGTTATAAGCTGTGCGACTAGATGGCGTCACTACTTTAGCCTTAGTTTCCTGAATCGCGGTGACGAGTGTTTTCTCTTATTCTCGAGTATTATGTGTGCGCTTTAATGAGTAGGACTATAGTAGGATTCATCCTGCAGTAGAATAGTTTTATTCGAAACGGCCTGCATTGTCGTCCAGTGCGGCGTCTACCTGTCAACTGTGGCAACTTAGGCGTTTAGGTAGTCAAGGAGTCTATAGTTGTTCATAAAGTATAGAAAAAAATACTTCTTGCCTGTCCAAAGTATAAATATTCTTTAAGAAGTTTTTTCAATATTTTTTACCTTATGATGTAAAATAAAGAAACTATAAATTCCAGATTTTCTCCTAATCACCGCCTTAAGACAATAATAATTATTATCCCACAAAGTAAGTTTCTCACATTTTTGTGAGAGTAACACACTCCCAATTATAAGTGTAAGTAATATAATATTTAAATCAAAGTACTAGGATTACATGATATATCAAACAAAAAATATTACAATTCCTTCACTAATTAATCGAAAGGAACTTCCGGTTCCATCTGGGTGTTTAGAAGTATAGGTCGTTTAAGTTGATTATAGTTTATATATACTAGTGATCAAATAAACCATAAACTCCCATACAACAAATCTCATACAATAAACTAAGCTTGCACCGTCCACGCGATTATCTCGGCTTTCTCACACACTGTCGCATGCGCATTTGTTTAAATTGCATTTGCATGTGCATAGTTGCATAAAGGTGCTTATCCAGTAAACACTATAGAGGTATCCCACTAATATAAGTAAGCTGAAACTTTGTATGTGTGCGTGTGTTTGTTACGTACATCTTCACGTCCAAACGGTTGAACCGATTTTGATGAAAAACTAAGTTTAACTTAAAAATTAAAATTAAGTTTTATTAAAATTGCAAATTAAACTTAAATTTCATTAAAATTTAAAAAAAAACTAAATCTTTTTGGATTTACCCAAATTGCTTTCGTTTATGAGTTTCTTACAAGACATACTTTCGTCTTCAAAAAAGTAAATTCAACTTTATCACTTCGTTGCTTATGATAAAAAATATCGTTATTTAATTTTGGTTCATATTTAGTACTGAACCATGTCTAGTTTGTGTTATGTTAGCTAATACAACTGATATATTACATACATATTTTATATAGATACACATGTAAACACCCAGACCTACAGCCAACAAATTTAGGCACTATGATGAAGACCGTGTCGGGAATCGAACCTGGATCCTTCTGATTGGCAAACCGGCATGGTAACATTTACACCAACGAGGTCTTCAAACATTACACTAAAATAAATTCAGGAAACGATTTCATTCAAAAGCGCATACAACTACATATTTAGCTTTCTTAGCTAACCTTTATTCATAAGCAAATAGGTACTTGTTGACTAAATAATTTAGAATTGATACATAAAGATAACTGTTCTTATCTCAAGCGATTACTGGCTGAAAATGATGATGATGATGATAAAACATAGCATTGCTGGGATTTAGCTATAGCTGTGTAGCAACCCTCACCGTCCGTGTAGAAGAGATCACGCGTGGGCGCAACTCGTGATGCGCAAGCGCCGATTAAATTGCATTAACGCTGTATACTAACATACTGAGGCTCTATCACACTAGCTGACTGCTTTTTCAAGACAATCCACTGTCCCCTTAAAGGAATGTAAATTCAACTTTATCATGACTATGCACCTAGTGGAGGTTGTCTGATTTGGGGATCAGACCACCACGAAGATAATCATTGTGCGAGTTCGCAATACAAGATGGCGCGAGGTGCTCTACGCCATTGCTGGATGTAGGATGAAGTTAATTAAGTGTTGAACCTAAGTGTAGAGAAGTTTTGGTGTATTCATAATGAGATCCCAAAACTCTTCTAAAAGCACAAGAGATGGCAACCGAGGGGGTTTTAGTGGGTAAAAATCCCACATACCCCGGCTGCACCCCAATGCAGTTGGGGATCTAAGAAGATTTACCCCTCGTAAAAAAAAAAAAAAAGAAAAAAAAAAATGCACCTAGTGGAATCTTTGTTTAAGCTGACTGAATAGATTTTAATGAGTTATATGTAATTTAATTTTAATATAAGTAATAATGTATGTGTAAGTAATAATGTAATTGTCTATTTTAAATCCAACGTAAATCAAAATGTAATGAATGACTTGCCAAATGCGACGAGAGCCAATGTTGTAAGGCCAATAAATTATTTATCTTTATCTTTATTTATCTTGCCTTATGGCTTTGTTAAAATAGTTATTTTAGAGCTCCGTATATAAAAGGTAAAAACGGGACCCTATTACTAAGGCTCCGTTGTCTGTCTCTTTGTCCATCTCTAGGCTGTATGTCAGAAACCGCGATAGCTAGAAAGCTGAAACTTTCACACAACTTTTATGCAGGTATTTCCCGTGCCGCTATCTATAACAACAAATACTAAAAATATATTAAGGGGGTCCCCATACATTAAGAGTATGTTTAATAATAATAAATAAAACGTTTATTTGTCCAAATAAAATGATGTACAATAATGAAAAAGAATATTATTTTTTTTTACAAAAGTATCTTACATACTATTGTACATTATCAAGATGTACCCTGTGCTTCACTGTAGGACAAGTCCTGTGTTGTGAAGCACAGTGAGTGTTTTTTACTCCATCTTTATAACGACATCTGGTATACCCTCTATACATTTACAGAATATTAAATTGTGTATTGACATTCAGTTCCGGCTGTGTAAAACATTATTAGACGTAAAAAAAGCACAAGTGCGAAAGCCACAAAGCTTAATACTTCACTGAGAGATATTTTGTTAGCAATAAACATTTTTAATAGAGGTGGGCTTTGTCAGGGGAATAATTTGCGATGTTTTCTTACATTGTTATTTAGCATTAGCACCTTCTTATGTAAGATTTATAAAGTAGTAGGGATAAGTACGGGACGCAAGTTTAATTTCTTCTTGAATCTTCATTTGCAAGAAAGTATCAAGGCCCAATGTGATTCCCACATTTTTGTAAATACGCTAATATTGTTAAACAAATACGCGTACGTGTGTATTTTATTATTTTTTTTGACACATTTCTCACACGGCTGGTTAAACCCATTCTGAACCATTTCTAGTTCGTACTATGGTTGCTAACACTACTGATATACTACGAGTACATATACATACATACATACATAATTTTTTATATAGATAGGTACATATTTAACACCCAGAAGACCCACTGCCAACAAATTTAGTTCAGCACAAAAATGTTGGCCGTGCCGAGAATCGAACCCGGAACCTTCCGATTGGCAGTCCGTCATGGTACACATTTCGCCAATGAGATCGTCAAATAAACAAAAATAAGATGTTATAGATATTAAAATGTAATTCGGTGCCAGAATGCTAATAAGAAGGTTCCGGGTTCGATTCCTGGCTCGGCCAATATCTTTGTGCTTATCTAAATTTGTTGGCTGTGGGTCTGGGTGCTAAATATGTATCTATATAAAATATATATGCATGTATATGTAATATATCAGTTGTGTTAGCCGCCATAACACAAATTATAAAGAGTTCAGTATGGGGTTAACCAGCTGCGTGTGAAATGAGTCCTAATATTTATATTTATTTATTTATGAGTGTATGAATGCAAACAATGCAGGACAAGTTAGAGCGTGCGATCGTCTGACCCGTCTCGGGCACGCAATGTATGCACAAATCGAGGAAGACATCAGAGCAAACATCTTGAGACCATTGATTGGAACATACTACTGTTTGATTTGTACACCACGTTCGTTTGGCTGGATTATGTGTATGGAGATGCTATAACCATCTGTTGTCTCAAAAGACACATAAAATAAATAATGGGTACGTAAACAAATTACTTTCACATGTTTATAGTTTTTAACCTCTGAGGTACACTACGTATAGTAATATAGTTCAATGTTTTAACACGTGTGTGTGTGTGTGTCTTTTTCTCTCTATCACTCCCCATCTCTCTCTCTCTCTCTCTCTCTCTCTCTCTCTCTCTCTTTCTCTCTCTCTCTCTTTGTGGCATCGTAGCTCCCAAATACGTAAATGAACCGATATTGTTCCTGTGTAGTGTTTTTTTTGCTTATAAAGTGTGTTAGTGTGTTAGCCAAAAATCGGTCTGACATGGTTGCTGCTACCTCAAATGTAAATTTTCTCAACTGCCAGAAGTTGATAGAAAATACAAATCGATAAATTACTAAATTGATATATCCCTACGAAGAAAAAAAATAGCTTGCCTAATCATGATTTGGTTTAGGTTTGAAAAGACGAGGTCATAATATCTTGTTATTTGAAAAAAATATTTTAAAAGGTTAATAATTGTCTATCAATATCAATAGAATAGAGTTTGATGTAGATCAACTTTGGTGTTTACGATAATAATACGTTTCATCATCTCTGTAATGTTAGTTTGATGATAATATATGTAGTAACACCGATGTATCGAATAACAAGGATCAAATACGTGAGATTTGTGATGTTCTCTAGCAGAGTGCTTATTCCATCTTCCTGTGATATAAATACAGTGCAAACTTCACGTAACGTCACTCGATTTAACGACAACTCTTTAAAGCGTCGTAATCAATTGGCTTTAGTTTGTTTAGCTTGTATTCCATACAATGATACTCTCTATAACGCCATAAGACGTACACTCTCTTCAGTGTCGTTATATAGAGTTTACACTGTATAAAGATAATAGTTTTTCACATGTTTTTGCGTTCGCAAAACTCTCCTAATATGGCTATCTAATATATTTATGAAATGAATATTTATAAAAATTCTACGTATAACAAAAGAATGTATCTATAACAGCTTACATAATGAAAATGTGCTTTCTAAACTGTTATTCTAAGGCATACTATATATTTCCACAAAACAAAAACGGTCACATTTACGTAATAAAAGATATAAATAAATTGCTTAGCCCCATACTAAACCATTTGTAGTTTGCTGATGGTTGCTAACACAGCTGGTATACAACATATACATACATGTTGCTAATACAACCGATATACTACAAATACATAAATGCATAAATACTTTACATCGAGACATATTTAACACACAGACCTACAGCCAATAAATTTGGTTCATCATAAAGATGTTAGCCGCGCCAGGAATCGAAACCGGGATCCGATATACATAAAATTTAGATACATAAAATAGCAACAGAAAATATGTATAAATAATTATAGTAAACCGGTTTAGGTACCAGTCAATTAAACTCTAAGAATAGATGTCATTCGATACTAGTAATTACAATATCACAATATTATCTTTTAGTATCAGAATAGGTGTACGGATTATCTGGGCAAACTACGCAGTCTGCCTGGAATGTCCGCGTAAACTTTGTCTGTTAGCTTCTGTGAACTAATCCCTTCCCAGTACGAATATACTAAGTACAAGCATTAGATGAATGTATGGAATAAACCAATTTCTCTGCATTCAAAGATACCAATATTAAAGAACCGTTAGTAGATATGAATATCAATACACGTTTAAAACACATTAGCGGCACCAGCAATCACACATCAGCGTACGGCTGTGCACGGAAATTGAAATCCATCTAATATCGCCCGCGAATGATATTTGTTTAGATTATGGATGTGGTATAGATGAACGAAACCAAATATAATACTTGGACTACTTTTAAGTCTTTGACTTTGATATTGAATATTTTCATGTCATTATGACTATTTACAAAAGTCGTAGAACATAAATATATCTAAACGTAAGACGTACTTTGCTCAGTTTTGTGTTAATTACTAGTAAATCTGCAAACATAGAAAAAAACAGTTCAAATGGTCACAAGATAATATTATGTTAAAAATAAGTTGTTTTCTCTTTCATTTTGTTCTCTCTTTTTTCTGACATAAAGCATTGATTTTTATATAATTTACATGGCCCCGGTTTCAGCAATACAACTTTTAAAATTTGAAACAAACTTTAACAACAATTAAATTTTACTAGAAATGACAGAGGGGCAGACCACCAGCCCGATGGTCAGATAACATCGTTAGGCACGCTGGAAAGAGCTGGTGGAAACTGGCTGAAGACCATACTCTATGGCGTGTTGGAGAGGAGGCCTATACCCAGCAGTTGGAAGATATAGGCTAATGATGAGTAATAACAGCATTTTATTATATATATAGGTATACCACATCCATATTATCGTATCTCCTCATCCACGCGTAACGAGTTGCCCACATCGTCTCAATATTATTAATTCGGATATGGATCCGATCGCCGACGGTATCTATCAACTCTATAATCGAGTTACGATGTGATATACTCGTATCGAGTATCGATATCACATTCGATGTATCGAATTCGCGCCTACAGCCCTTTTTACGATTGCAGGGGTGTTTTAGCGAGATTGTTTTTTTCCTTCACATTTGTTTTGTTTGGGATTCAAGAACTGATCTTCAGAAAAAATATTGTGGATGTATAAATAAAAAAACTCGTGTTTAGTAACTTTGTGTTTTTGTGTAACTAAGACGCATATTATTTTAATGCTTGATCGGTTGTCGTAGAAAACCAGATATCGACGACCTCATTAGCGTAATGGTTACCATGCTGGACTGCCAACAAAAAGGTCCCGGATTTGATTCCCGGTACAGTCAACATCTTTGCGATAAACTAAATTTGTTGGCCGTCGGTCTGGGTGTTAAATATGTATCGGTAAAAAGTATTTATGTACGTATATGTAGTATATCAGATGTTTTGGCAACCATTATACAAACTAGAAATGGTTTAGTACAGGGCTGACCAACACGGAAAAAAATTGTGCTTAAAAAAGATCTATTATTGCTTGACAATGTTATTTATGTGTATAAAAGGCTTTCATATATCTTATTCTTAGTAATGCTTGAAAAAGTGACAAACGAATCTGACTCATTTTCAGATGAATCGTGAAATGGAAACCTCTATGTATGTCTCTAGATTATCGCAGATTTTAGCTCAGATATTGCGTACTATAGCGCCTGTAGCTCAGCAATCTAAGGTGATTTGACGCAATCAAGCTTAGCAACGGTCTAACGGACGGTGTTTGCATAGGTGACCATGCACAAGACTGTCGTTTTTAAAGTGGCATTTTCATCAAGGTACTACCATGGGTCAGATGACGTCAAATTGTAGGTCTCGGCTGTTAGACTTAGTACAGGCAGTCGTTAAGCCAAGTCAGAGGTCTTAGGGCGGCTTGAAAAACATTCGTCACCAGAGCTTAGTCACTTAGCTCATACGAAGAAGAAGAAGAGCCAGCTTAAAATTTAGCAATGTGTAAATTAGTTAGTTCACAACACTAACATGTACCGAAATTTACGATCCTTTGCAAATTCACATAGCCCACAGAAACTTGCCAAGAAATCCATGCAAATTCCAAAATGATAATCGAGTCCAAATATATTAATTTTAAGCCCACATCTGCATTACGTAACTTACGTACCTAACACAGATATATCGTGAATACCTAGATGTGACATGCAATCGCTGGTGTAACTCTACTCAATAGTTGCATCATTTGTTTCCTTTGATTTCCATACATTAAATTTTGTGATATTGTAATTTTAAATTGACATTCTAATTGTTTTAATTTTATTTTAATTTGATAATGATTGTTAGACATTTATTATTCTAATATTTTTATTTGTTCTATGTATGATAATCGGATATGAATGACAATCTGAAAATAAATAATTATTATATGTCTTTTATAATTCACTTAGTATTGCTATATGATTGATGTTACATTTTATAATAATTTGTACATGTAGTGTTTATCTTAAGAAGTAACCAATTAGCTGTAAAACCGCATTTACGTAAGAAAATAAGTGCTATTGATAAGCCTTATTAAATAAAAAATAAATAAATAAAACATTTGTATTTGTTCCTTCTTGTTTGCAAGCATGCGAACGCATTAGCAAAGCGAGAGAAAATCAATTTTTAAATGTTTTCTTTATTGACTCGACTAATAAGTTTGAAAAAAATTAAAAAGATGCAATAAGGGTATATTATTGTATATTATTCGGTCTCAAGGTAAACATTTGAATTTGCCTCTTTGTACTCACACTCATTATGTTATGCAAGCGAAAGGAGATCAACTTTTGAAGGTTTTCCTTAACTTGAGAGAAACGTTTGCAATCTCCCGTTTTTCATGCTCAAATATCTACTTAGTATACCTTAGATACTAGACAGTATTGTTAATTCAATTAGGTAACTGAATTGTTCAATTAGTTTTACATGGTAGTAAGTTACTACACATGTGTAGGTTACTGGACATGTGTCTTCTTCTTCTTCTTCGTATGAGTGTAATGTTCAAGTGGCCAAGCTCTGGCGTCGAAAGATTTCAAGCAGCCCGGAGGCCTCTAACTTGGCTTAAAAACTGCTAGTACTGTGTTTCATACGATCTACAGTAGCACCCGGATGAAGACACAACTTTAAAAACAACAGCCTTGTGCTGTGATGTGTCAGCTAATGGTCACACATCTAAAGACCGTCCACATTGTATTATAGTTAGTACTAACTACATTTTGAAGTGTAGACATGTGTCTGTTCCAGTGTTCACTCGTTCCAAGTAAGTTAAAGTTAGGGGTCGGGTATGTTTGGGACTAGTTCGGGTCCTGAGGTCATGGGACGTACAGACAGACTGTATTTCCATACATTTACATATCACACGGAGAGCTCGTGATTTCTGAGCAAAGTTAAGTGGTTTTCTAAGAACATCACGCAAGTTTGGCTTTTAGCTAAACTGAGGATGAGATTGGGTACTGTACATATTAAAAAGCTTCAGCTTCAGCTTTTTAGCTATTACGGCTTCTGAGATACAGCCTGGAGACAAACAAACAGACAGACGGACAGCGGAGGCTTAGTAATAGGGTCCCGTTTTTACCCTTTAGATACGAAACCCTAAAAACTAGATGTTCTCCGATCAGTAGACCTCGTAAAGAAAATTTCTTGGAGCAATGTTTGTATTTGAACGACCTCGTTGGGGTAGTGGTTACCATGCCAGACTGCCAACCAGTGGGTCCCGGGTTCGATTCCAACACCACTTATAGATGTTTATTAGCTACCAAATTAATTATAAAATTTATATAAAACTAGCTGACCCGGCAAACGTTGTTTTGCCTCTCTTAGGGGTATGAAAAATAGATAGTGTAGCTTATATGACACGTTCGTAGATTTACCATAGCAGCGCCATCTATTGATTACTTACTCAACCCAGGCGAAAGGTATCGACATCTGTTAGAATCATTTGGAGTTAACAGATAATTGTGACTGTCAAATAATAACAGACATTAATTAGCAATATATTAAAATTGCGACTATAATTTGAGATTTAACCCGGCGTCATTGTTGCCGGGTATCTAATACCCGACGCATTTTAAAACTGTCATAATTTTTAAACAAAATGCGCGCGTCTTTTGTCCGTTACAGTAGCTGCGGTCGTTGACCTCTATTTGCGTATTCTCTTCTCTATTTAGTGTTGCTGTGTCTACCTCGTAGTGTAAACGTGTGTAAAGAGCGCGCGGGTAAGTTATACCCGGCCACAATGGCCACGTAACATTTATAAAGACAGCGTGTTTGTTGTTTTTTATTGTTTATTGATAAATTGCATATCGTTTTTCACAGTTTTATGAACCATGTCTTACGAAAGCGAACAACGTCGACTCTTAGCCTTGTTTGAACAAGCTGACGCCAGTGAAAATGAACGGTGCAGTTCAGACGACCAGGGTGAAATCGACCATATTTGCGTTGATCTCGATAGCGAATAAAACGATATATTATTAGTAAATAAGCTTTGTTTTATATAGTTCATAATATCATGTTTATGTTCTAAAGAAAATTTTATGTTTTGTCTCTTAATGTCTATTATGTTATGTTTTCGAATAAACGTTTTAAGTTATGTTCTAAAAAAATTATCCCAGAATAAAAAGATTTAATTTGGTGAGTAATATGCTATTTTTATGATAAATAAATGTTTGATTTTTATTAATAATGCATTTAACTACCTATTTCCCTATTATAGAAGACTAATATGCTTGATTCAGTGTACAATAATGTACATGGGTAAAATTTACCCGGCCACAACGGCCAAGTTCTGTTTATTTGCCACAATGACGCCGGGTTAAACTATGCTATCTCTCAAGTTGGATCGAACTGCACATGGTGTGCGAATTTTATTATAATCGGTTAAGTGGTTTAGGAGTCCATTGAGGACAAACATTGTGACACGAGATTTATACCTATATATTAAGATAAGTATTTGACTTACAATACAACAAACGTAATTTATAAGTATTTTTTTCTCGATCTTCTTCTTTATACATTCACAGAATATGTTTTTAATTAAAAAAAAAAAATTAAAATTCCAAAGTTTCCCGTTGTACTCTTAAACTTCAGCTGTGTTTGATCACGTAGGTTGAAGTTACAAACATACACTCAGACGGAGTTACAAGCGTTTCTAAAATATTAGCATATAGCAGATTGTCTTTTGTCCTATAGACCGATCCAGCCAGTTAATCCCGGATTAGCATCGTGTGTGCCGGGGCTAGGATTAAACCCGATCACGTGATCTGTCTCTATCGCGCCTACGTGTGCTAATACACGGCAACCTGCCTTGTGGTGCAAGGTGTAAGAGGGAAGCGAGTAGAATTAACAATATTTTTACAGATGTTTCTATGACGTAAAATAAATATTTCTATAAGTCTTCTTCTTCTTCGTATGAGCTAAGTGGCCAAGCTCTAGTGTCGAGAGTTTTCAAGTAACCTTTGACATGGCATTACGACTGTTTGTAGTTATAATTACAACCAGGGTCTACAAGTTCCCGAGGAGACGATGCCTTTGGTTGTCCCAGGGCATCGCTCGCGCCGTAGAGGGGGGCGTCGCCCCCCCTTGAGGTGGGTCCACTCGGACTGCGGACGGCGGCCTGGGCGGAGAGAGCAGCGGCAATGCGCGAAGCGGTCCTGCATCCCTGCCCCCGTCGTGAGATGGGGCACCGTGAGGTTTTAGTCGGTAGTGATGGCCCTTCTGGCCGTCGAGTCCGACATACCCTGCTCGCTTCCCCCAGGCTTGTAGCGGGAGATGCGTAAATGTATTTCCTCACGAAAAAAAAGGGGGTCTACAAGTTAACGTTTTATCAGATCCACAGTAACGCCCCGATGAAAATGACACTTTTAAAAAGACGTTCAATGTCAACCAATAACTGAATCGACCGTTGCTTAACCGCGCTACTTTCAAGGAGTGAACTGAAGCAACAGCTGTTAGATTTGCCTTATATTTTGCCACTGTTTATAAGAGTTTAGTTTGACCTCTAAAAACTATATATCTAAGATGTTAATTAAAAAAACACTGAGCAAATTATTTAAAACTAAATTTATGAACCTGATTAGTGTTATGACTGGTATAGTTAAGTATTCTTTTAATAAATAATTTGACTTTGACATGTTTTTTTCTAGTTTTTTGTATAAACATTTGGCGTTTAATATTTTTTGCGTATGAACAATAAATTTGTGTTGTTGCTTCTGTATCCTACTAAAAATAATTTTATTTATTGTACAAGATTGCACGAGACGTCCTTGATTGTAATTATTATCACAAAATTAGTTAAGATTCTAAGTTTTAAACAAAATATTTGCTCAGTATTAAAATACTTGGACCACACCCCAACCCGTATAATTATAGTGGGTCCCTTGTTAGAATTAATCTCGGTTGGGCACGACATCTGTATTCGACAATTATGTTCATATGAAACCAATGATTGTATTGGTAACATCTGCAGTCCTTGTCTAACTTTCACAGAGTGAAAGAGAGAGATATGTGAGACTTATGTTTGTAAGGTGTGAGCTTAATGAGATTTGTTTAGAAGCACGTTTGAGGGTTTAATTTGTCGAAGGTTTGGCGTGGAAAGTGGTTATGATTTATTAATACATACAATATGTGTGAGTAAATGTCTATAACAAGGATAAATATCCGGTTATGGATTTAAGCACGGTAAACTATACCAATCGCAAAACATTGGTACCGCGGGGTTTGAATTATAAAACTTAGCACGTCACTGAACTGTGATTGAGTAATTGACCGAATTGCCCAATGAATAAATTGAAGACTTGTAATATATATTCACAACGAATTGAAAAAAAAAACATTGTGGTAAATTTCTTGAGTAATAATATAATTTAGAAAAATCTGTCATCAAGCACAAATCTAACAGTGTGTTCCGTCAGCCTCTTCGAAAGCCAGTTATTCTAGACTAGACAAGCTCCTCCTAAGACCAGAGTGTCGCTTACTTGTGTGGTTACGCGCCCTGCAGGTCAAATGCCTAGTTGCAAAGAGTAAAAAAGAAACTATTTATGCTATCCTACTAATATAATAAATGCAACATTTTGTTAGAATTGACCTGATGTTGATGATAATGTAATAATTCTTATTTTGAATAAATGAACTTATGAACTATAATGTTTATTACTCCTTCACGCTTAAACGGCAGAACTGCTTTTACCGTGTTAAGATAGGTAAGACTTTTGATTAACACATATGCTACTTACTATTTATCCCTAAAACAATTGTGGTTCCCGTGAAATACGCAAATAACTTCAAAATGTATGTTACTCCTTTACGCTCCGCGGGGCTCAGTAATATAGAAAAAAAAAAGGTTTTTATAAAACTACTAGCTGACCCGGCAAACGTTGTTTTACCTTAATAAAAAAAAATCTAAATATACAGTAGCCGATTCTCAGACCTACTGAATACGCATATAAAATTTGGAAAAAATCGGTCAAGCCGTTTCGGAGGAGTACGGTAACAAACACTGTGACACGGAAATTTTATATATAAGAAGAAGATAAGAAGATTATTTACACCAAATCCGTTCCTCACCCACCTCATTTCTAAGTAAATTTATCTACAAATAAGCTTTCAGCGATACACAACTAACACATTGGCGTATCTGTCCATTTATCTAGCTCATAAAGCAGCGTATCAAGCGCTTGCTACCGACAAAACACGTTATATCTCCTTAACAATGGAATGGGCCAGTTGAGACGCCGAGGAACAGGGGGTGAGAGTAACAGCGAGTTGAAGAAAAGCAGGAAAGTTTCTCCAGAAACAAATGACTACGCTTAGACCTTTTTAGGGCTCTGAATCTAGAAGGCAAAAAAAAAATACATACACGTCGAATATATAACCTCCTCCTTTTTGAAGTCGGTTAAAAACGGGACCCTATTACTAAGCCTCTGCTGTCTGTCTGTCACCAGACTGTATCTCAGAAACCATGCTAGCTAGAAAGCTGACATTTTCAAAAGTTATGTATTTCTTGTGCCATTATTACAACAGAGATGATAAACAATTAAAATATTGAGGGTAATAGGTTAAAACCCTATACACAATTATTTTTTTTCAGATTTTATTTTTATTCTAGCTGCACCCCGTGGTCTTACCCGCGTTATTCCGGGATAAAAAGAAGTCTATGTGCTTTATCCAGGGTCTAAGCTACAAACCAAATTCCACCATATTCGCTTCAACCATTTGAGCGTGAAGAAGAACAAAGATACACACAAACTTTCGTATTTATAATATTAGTAGGATAAGAAGTAGAATAGGATATCAATACATAATGGTAATTGGTGTATTTTTGCCGTTTTTTATATCATTTTCTTACGAGACAGATAGATAGATTAACACTTTATTAAAAACACATACTAGAAATAATTACAGAAATAAAAAGGTATTTAAAAACTAGTGCCTTAATTGGCGACCTTATCGCTAAAAGCGATCTCTTCCAGGCAACCAATTCCTAGAACGTAAACATAGAAAGAGAGACGAGGTGTTATAATGTAACGAAATAATTAAATTTGAAAAAAAAAAAACGTGAGTCACTCGCACCATCTCCGACCAGATTTGTGCAAGAAGGAACGTATTCCAACTTTTAATACAAAGTAAATGTGACAGTTTCAAAGTTTTCCGTGAATTTCCTAGCGTACACTCTGACCACGCCTCACTGTTAAGAAGCCCAATTAATCAGCAAGCGGTCTAATGAGCGAATATTTCATTGTCCGGCTCCTGCTCGATAGCAGCTAAAGGCTTGCCAAATGTGCTCCATAAATACCTACATCTTGGGAGATGGTGAGGAAGCCAAGATTGCAGATGTGTAGATCGTAATTCATTTATAATCTTCTTCTTCTTCACCTTATCCCATTTAGGAGGGGTCGGCACAGCAAATCTTCTTCTTCCACTCTCCTTTATCAGACGACATTCAACCCTTTCTCTCTCATGTCTTCATTATAATGATAATAAATAATGATGGAAATTTCACATCTCTCTTGTCAAATCTAGCTTCAACTGTTTCTTTCCACCTATTCTTTTTGGTTTTATGTTTTTATTTGGACACATTTTGCACACGACTGGTTAGCCCCATACTAAACCATTTCTAGTTTGTATTATAGTTGCTAACACAACTGATACACTACATAATATACTTTAAACAGATACATATTTAACACCCAGACCGACAGCCAACTAATTTAGTTCAGCACAAAGATATTGGCCGAGCCGGTAATCGAACCCGAAACCTTCTGGTTCAGTCTGGCATGGTAACCATTAAGCCTTACTAGCCTACTAAGCCTACTTCAAGAATTTTCCATCAAAATTAGCAACACTGTCAAAATTCAGCAAAACAGACATAGCTTTCCGACTTCTAGCCGCCAGAAGACATCTTAATAATAATCTTAATCACAATACCAACGCAATTAATTCAACACAACCCATCCGGCCATAACTTCCCTACACACACGGTGCCCGAACATTTCTCCAACTACCCTCAATATATCTACCATTAAGTTTTCAATAAGGACCGGCACATATTGGCGAATATTCTCGGCTATTATAATTTTGATACGGGTAAGGGATCGCCAGTAGGAATTAACTTATCACGGCAGCGCCGCATCTGCATACCTTAAACATTTATGTGGGTGGACGGACTTGGACGTACAGTTTTAAAGTTCCATTTAGATTAAATAATTAAGAAACTCGTGCTTACAATTGACATTTCGTTACAAAGAAAATCTAGTTAACAAAAATTAACCAACATATTATTTTGAGGAAATATTTCTCGTATTTATGGCGTATATATAAAAAAAAAACTAATGTGAATGGACAGACATCGGGCAGGACACAAAAAGATTTATTCAAGGACTGTAGAATACTTTAAAAACCGTAGACGAGTATTCGGTTATATAACAAAGAGTATCCAAAACTTTTGGAAACAAATGAATTAATCTATAAAAAAAATTGTTCGTGCAAACTATTTAGCTATGTATTCCTCGTAACAAAATTATTATATTATTATACGTACTGGCTGACCCGGCAAACGTTTTTTTTTTGCCTTATTTATAAAACTGTTTAAAGACAACTGACTCGACAGTAGTTGTAAACATGTCGTTGACTGACAGTTATGCAAAATTCCATTCTTCATTCATTCCATCCATCCATTCATTCATTCATCCATTCCATTCCAATTAAGAGAATCGTAAAAAAAAATTAACCAATGTGTTATTCTGATGTTTAAGCTATATAATTGTGAATTTTAATTAAAATCCATTCGGTAGCTTATGCATAAAAGATCAAATATCCATACAGACTTTCGCATTTATAAATTGGATAAACTAAGCAATGTCACAATTAAAAAGCTCTATTATGTCTAATTTGAATATTAATTTACTCTTCCCACTGGCACTGGTTTTTTAGATTATATATAGTTTAATTTCTTTTAATAGTGAATAGTTATTGTAAATATGAATACAAAATCCGAAATAAATATAATTATGTATCATTAGTACAAGTAATAGTTGAATTAAGTTATTATTAGTATCAGTATTCCCTGAATCCATCCCTCTGCCACCCCATTCGGACGCGGGTAGCAAGACACATATCTCAGACGGGGATGCAAGAAATGCCCGCACCCCAATATGTAGATTCCGACTTCGCCCGCTCACTGTGGTCATTATAGTACCCGGTGCATGGTTTTGATACTTTGAAGTTTAAAGTTTGATACTATTACTATATTTTTGCCTGAAATAAGATTTTTTGAGCCATTATATGATAACTATAAAAAAATACTTACTCGTATTCATTTCATAATATGTACTACAAAAGGACTTCATAAAACTCACAGCCTACAATTTAACGTGCCTCCAACCCATGGTAGCATCCAGATGAAAATGACACGTTTTAAATGACAGCCTTGTGCATGGACACCCATATAAAGACTGTCCGCATTGACAGTTGCTTAACCTAGATGATCGCGTTGGATCGCTTTAGTAAACCGACGCTAATCCATTTTCTCATATAACTATCAAAACTAATCAGGCGTCTAAGAAGTAGTGACGTAACATACCTCCAGCCAATCAGCACGTAGAAAATGTTTTGTCTGTCGACCCGGAGTCTTGCCGGCATATGGCGAGAATATCCTTCATTGCGGACGACATGTTTCGATTAGACAACCCTTTATAGTGTAAGAGGTGTTCGTTAAAACACTTAGATTATCTTAATTACCTTCTTATAACGAGTATCTATGATTGTTAGACTTAAATAGATGATTATAATATTGATAAGTAATTATATAAAATCCACTAGGTAGGTGGTTACTGAATGACAGATTATTAGTGCAAGAAGACGTCCACCCCCGACTCGATGGTGGCAAATTCCTCTCCGATAGAAAGGAATTGAAGGAAATTGAAGATCTTCCCTTCAATTCCTTTCTATTGGTGAGTATCGGTGAGTGAGTAGTCAAGATTGATTGGAAGGAAATAAAGATACCTTTACTCAGAAGTAAAACAAAATGGTAGCTAAGAATTAATTACGTTTTTTTTAATTGGGTGGTATAAATATTATATTGTAAGTTTTTTCATAAAAAATACCTCGTTTGGCAATTGTCTTGTTCAATATTTTTTAATTATAAAAAATAACTTTTTATTATTTATCTTTACTTAAAAACTTTAGTATTGAAAGATTTGCGATTTACACTACTTTGCCTTATTAGAAACAATTTCGAAGTCCTATAGCTTTCTTTCAATTGAAGGAATTTGTAACCCACCTCTTGAACTACAAACGTCTTAGGACGCAGGGTTGTCCGATGCAGACGCCGGTAATATAATAACATTATAAGCTGCGATTGTCGTATGTGAGTCTGAGGGAATTATTGATGCCCGCCTGCACACGACAGGAGGTTCGGAATAGACTTGCATTTGGTTAGAATTAGTCTGCATAAATAGGTGTTAGAGAATATTACGAACTAAGTTTATTAATCATTTTCGTCTACGTAATATACTAGTTGCGCCCCGCGGTGTTATCCGCGTAAGTCCGGGTCAAAAATATGTTCATTTATTATATTAGTAGGAAGTTGGATATACTAAGGTTGTTCGAGATCCCTATATACGAAATTCCGTTAATGACTTGGGTACCAAATCTTTTTAGATATGATCTTTTTAAGGTGTCAGGCTCACATATTTCACATTTTTAAAGCGATGGCAGCCAAGTCGGGCGTGTGGCTGCCTTACGTTTTGAAGGTCGTGGAATCAGTTCTCGCCAATAGCTGAGCTTTGTAAGCACTTCGACATTGACCAACTCGTACCTGCCCGGCTGCCAACCAGAGGGTCCCAAGTTTGATTTCTGGCACGGCCAACATTTTTTTGATGAACCAAATTTGTTAGCAGTGTCTGGGTGTTAAATGAAAAAATGTTTCGCGATGTAAGGTATTTATTTATTTACACAAACTAGAATTGGTTATGGTATAAATAATAATAATAGTTAAAAAAAAAACTAAAAAAACACGCTTTTTATAGAAAACCGTAATTTTATCAAATTGATGTATTGTCATCGGTCCTCAATAAATCTACAAAGTTTGAACGAAATCTGGCCGTTTAAAGTGGGTCAAAATCGCGCTCAAAGAAGTCGGTTACAAACAAACATACAGGTGAAGCTAATAGAAAGCGTGTAAAAAAGGGTCTTCAATCTTTCGTACTCCAGTGCGGAAATATAATCAGTTGCTCACACATTGCATTTTGTATGGTATTGCTTTGTCATTTATGGGCATGAGGTCAAGTAAAGGTTTGAGTGACTTTATTTGATATTTTGAAGAGCGATTTTAATTTATAATTAGGTACTAATTTTTCTTTTATATCGTGAATCGAGTAAGGAAATAAGAAATAACAATACAGAAATGATTTAACATAATAACATTTATACAAACAATACAATGTATCAAAGGTTATCTCAACATGTTTCTAATAATAGCTAGTACTA
This sequence comes from Mellilla xanthometata, assembly GCA_035578125.1. Lineage (NCBI taxonomy): Eukaryota > Metazoa > Arthropoda > Insecta > Lepidoptera > Geometridae > Mellilla > Mellilla xanthometata. Next base: position 10,631,216 of record JAPUBQ010000014.1, on the reverse strand, counting down.
GAATTCAATTTGCAATTTCAGTTGTTTTTTTTTTAATACTAGCAGCGGTGTCGCGTTAATACCGGATGAAACGTTCGCATTTATTATTGCTTTTTTATGCCAAGATAGGTGAGGTATCTAGTATAATTTACCTCAAAATCAAATTAAATCTTTATCGATTCAGCCGTTTGATCGTAGGAGAGTAAAAAACATATGTACATACATCCTCCAAAAACTTCGTCTCTATAAACTCTAATGATCATCCAATTTTGAAAGGGTTTTTATATAATATGCTATCGTTTGAATCACATACCTAACGATGTTTTAAATCATAACAATTTTTTTACATTTACAAGAGGATTTGCCAATTATCGAATTAATATACTCGTTTAGTAGTGACCAAAAAAAATAACACGAATGTTTAATATTTCTTTCTCGCTCTCTCATGTAATACAAACACACCTTTGCCCATAGATAGGCCAGACCGTGGGCGTCGCGTGGGCACTAGAAAGCTCACACTTATTACCTACACCGTATCCTGACCAACCATCCTTGACCTTTTCACCCCTAACCTTACTTCTACACCATGTATGGTGGGACAGGTCTTAACTTCTGGACACGGTTTGACCAACCAACTTAGAACTCGCACATTGCTACGTTTCTTCTAGACAACGTATGACGCTTAAGGCTCTATGTCACTGGTGTTTAGATTTGCTATGGTACTGTACCGGCTGTATTAATGAGAATTTAGGTATATGTGGAGGATATAACATAAATATCGCAAGTTAGGCTTGTGGTTTGGAGAATGATTCATGAAATAGTGATGTCGTTGGATAAATATTGGTTGGTACTATCTCTTCCGATTTCAATATCCAGCAGTTAAATAAATATGTATTTTCACTGTATATATTAAAACTTTCGTAAAGCATATTTAAATAATGTTTGTATAACCGGCTATCATTTACGTTTATTTTGTCGGTATTAGCCCGACATGTTAATAAATATTATGTATTTTGTTAAATATAAGGCGAATCTACTAAGGAATGAAATGTATGGGCAACTGACAAACACCTTTTTACTTAAGTATATTTTTGTGTTCACCTAAGTAAAAATGTTTTAAGTTTCATAATTTGCACGCAACAAGGGTTTCGTACCATCATCTTGATCACTTATACATATTTATATATTTTGTGAAAATTTTAAGTTCTAGCAGCTACCGTTATTGATATATTATAGTAAAAAATACGAAAAATCACGTTTATTGTATGGGGACCCCCCTTAATATTTTATTTTTATTTTTAGTATTTGTTGCTATAGCGGCAAGGGCATAGCGGCACAACTTGTGAAAAATTCTGCTTTCTAGCTATTGAGGTTTCTGAGATAAAGCCTGGACACAGACAGACAGACAGCGGAGTCTTTTTTTACCTTTTTGGTACGGAACCCTAAAAATGACGGTACTAAACTTGGCAGAACATCACCGACCACATGAAGATTCAGTATCAATATTGTTCTCCAACCCTCAAACATCATTACAAAGTTCTCAGCTATTTAACCATAAGTGTTTTAGGTCCCTAAGAGCCCGAGCCGGCGGCACATGTGTCCCTAATACCGGTCATTTATCAGACTGTAATTGCGAACTGATTCCTCCCACTGTCCCTTGTTGAAATCTTAACGTCACTTCTCTTAGTTTGAATTAAGTACTTTGCTTAGATTCGATAAGTTAGTGGATTGGCCATTCTCATTCAAATTCAAATTCAAATAATTTATTTTGCAAAACACGGGCAATACATAATAATGGAAAATAATGTTATGATGATAAGTCTCACCATGTTTTAGCCCATTAAGGCATGCAAAAAATTATATATAACTAAAACTTATTCTAATTTAAATTCAGTCATTACATATGGTACATAAATAAACACAATAAACAGTCCTAACTAAAAATCCAATAATAAAATAATCCAATAAGCAGTCTTAACAATATTCTAATCATTTACCTTCTAAAAACTCCTTTATGCTATAATAACATTTTTGAACAAGGAAAGATTTTCATTTTATCTTAAAGTTTTTAGTTTAGTGGTTTTTCGTTGGTCATGTAGGTCTGTGACTGGTCAGTGACTGGCAACATTTTATTTGAAATGATAACTAGTATCTAGTTTTAGGACACAAAACAAGACTAAAGAGGCAAGGGGCCGACCAAAGAAGACATGGATGGAGTGTGTGAATGAGAGTGAAAGGAGTGAGTGTAGAGACGACGGCTGATAGAGGAGAGTGGAAGAGGAAAATTTGCTGTGATAGTGCCGACCCCACCTAGTGGGATAAGGCAAGAAAGAAGAAGAACAACTAGTATCTAGTTTTCTGACGAATCACACCGCTATTTTGATGAATATACCGTTTTATTTTTTAAGAATTTTGTAATGTAGTTCACATATAATAAATAAACCACTTTTTTCACTTTAGTCAGACGGCCTCCGGTTCGATCCCAGCCCTACATCAATGACTTGTTTTTCAAGTTATGTGTGGATTTGCACTCGCTTTACGGTGAAGGAAAACATCATGAGGAAACCGACATGTCTGAGAACCATATTATCCGAAAATAATAAACAAAATATGTGTCGTCCATCAACCCACACTTGGCCATTGACGTGGAATTTGGCCTAGATCTCTCTCCTCTTGAAAGAAGGCCCAGAGTCCCAGAAGTGTGGAGGTATAATGAGCTACTTATGCTTACGCATATCATGTCAAGGAACTACGGGAAGAAAATCAGCATATTTATAATCACTAAATATTAACTACCATTGCCTCTCTATTTTAATTTGTTCTATGTATTTTCTTGGTCTGGCAAGCTGGCAAAGCCTGATGTATGATAGCTATATATTGCAAAATACATTACTATTTTCATTTTGTGCGGAATTGAAAATGTATTATAATAAGTAGATTCATATTATAATTTGACTTGGATAAAATATTTAGTTTCATAAAGCTTTGGAGAATACCCAGTTTAAACGTTTTTTTATGAGACTTCATTGATAAAATATTGCATAAACAGCCTGCTAGAAACTTGGGGCCTTCACAAGGAGAGAGATATGGGCCATCATCCACCACGCTGGCCCAGTGCGGGTTGATGAATGACACATTTATTTTTCGGATATTGTGGTTCAGCATGTCAGTTACGTCACATTGGTTTCCTTCACCGTAAAGCGAGTGCAAATCCACACATAACCTGAATAACAAGTATTTGGTGTAGGGCTGGGATCGAATAGGACCCGTTTGATTTAAAAGCAGGCGTTTTCCCACCGAGCCATACTCGCTTAATATTGAAATAAATAAAAATATATAAACTTTGTAATAAAGTATTATAAACTTTGCAATAAATTATATAAACAATAAAAAATTCTGATAGATTACTGCAAGATAGCGCAACGCCAACACTTTAAGAAATCATTAACTCGGCATGGTTAAATTTTACTTAACTGTTATATCATGGAAACTTCAAAAGATGTTACTCGTATCATATGATTTAAAAAAATATTTCTTTCATCAAAAAGCACTCATATCTAAAAAAATAATTTAATAAATGATAAACACAGTAGATTACATTAAATTATTTATTTGATGAACACAGTAAATAAAAATAAATTATTTATTTAAGGCACCTTACCCGCGGACACTGACTTAGATTTAATCTTCTATTTGTAAGGTTTTTTTACTGTGTGTGTTTTTTTTGTCATGTAATTTTTAATTTTAGTAATATAAATGTATTATAAGTGAAATATAATTATTTATTTAACACAGTAAAACTAAAATAAAACTAAAATCAAGGTTATAGAATTTTCAAGAGTAATAAATTAGTTACTATCCATGTTTGAGATGAACAATAAACCTCTTCTATCCATAATTCCAACATCATATTTTCCACATTTAAATCCCGCGCTTCGGGAGCTCGAGTAAAACGTAATGGATTAAAGCAAATACGTTGCAAAAACGCTGACTGCAAAACGAATGCAGCCAACATGGTGAATGTTGAATCAAAAATGGCCGATTCGACATCTCTACGTCAGCAATTTTTAACGAAACTAGAGTTGGGATGGTCAGGATTTTCCGGAAGTCGTTCTTCCGTAATCGGATTTTTGTACATCGATTATCTAAATAACAATTCTTACATTCAATTAATTAGTTAATTAATAAGAAATGAGAACATGAGAAGAAGTCTGAAAGTAAAGAAAAGAAGGTTAGCGTGGTATGGGCATGTGATGCGTATATAGGAAATGCATGTTAGTAGGAATTGGTAGTGCAAGGAAGAAGGGCAAGAGGCCGACCGAAGAAGACATGGATGGAGTGTGTGAATGAGGACATGAGAGAGAAAGGAGTGAGTGTAGAGACGACGGCTGATAGAAGAGAGTAGAAGAAGAAAATTTGTTGTGCCGACCCCATCTAGTCGAATAAGGCAAGGAAGAAGATTTTCTAAATAACAATTATTACATTCAATTGATTAATAAGTGATGAGCACATTAGAAAAAGTCTGAAAGTAGCCGCTGAGCGAGAAAATAAAGAGTAGAAGGTTAAAAGGTACATTGGATCAGAGAGGAGATGCATGGAAATGGTAGTGCAAGGAGGAAGAGCAAGAGGCCGACCAAAGAAGACAAGGATGGAGTGTGTGAATGAGTGTGGTGATGATGTCTGATAGAAGAGAGTGGAAGAAGTGCTGTGCTGGGACCTAGATGGGATAAGGCAAGGAAGGAGAAGAATTATTGAATTCAATTATTGACCCAACTGTTTTTCGTGGTGCGGCGGTTGTTAACAGGATCTTTGAAGAGGTCTAAAAATATATTGCTAAGATCTTTGTCAGTTATAAGAACACATATGTATGAGTTTATTCAAATACTGAAATGAAATGTTCGAGTAAAATCTTGCATGTAAATTTGCTTCAATACAAACATATCGCTTAATCCTTAATTTAACTGCAACATATAGACCCCAAAAGCATTGTAGGGTGCATAATATTTTGGCGGAAAATATTTGGGGCGAATAACACTGCCTTTACCCCATCTCTACCGTATCGCGAGATGTAAGCATACATTTTGTTTGAAATTTGCGGTTGAACGACGAGTACACATTCTGCTCGTTTGTTTATGTGTTACCGACTAATTACGCCGGGTTAGCACATATACTGCGAAATGTGGATGAAAACAAAAATCCGTAATTGATAAAAAAAATGGTCTATTTTTTTTTACTTATCGCATTGCTCTTAACTTGGGGTTTATATTGTAGGAAGTTTTAAATAAGTCTTTTTCATATGAGTTAAGTGGCCAAGCTCTGGTGTTGAGAGTATTGAAGGCGCCCGAAGTCCTTGACTTAATGACTGTTTATACCAAGACTAGGTAACAGCCGGGACCTACAATCTAACGTGTCATCCGACCCAAGGTAGTGCCCAGATGACATTGCTACTTTTTACACGACAGATTTGTCTTTGGTCGTCCATCCAAACATCGTCCGCATCAACCGTTGCTGAGCTTTGATGATCTAGCTAGCCGAGCTAACCGGCGTTATAATTAATAATAATTAATTTAGTTAAAGTGCGAGGTAATAAAAATAAGAAATTGTTACGAATAATAATAGTTTTGAGGCATTACAATTCAAGTTATTTTTGTGTCTAAAATGAAGGGTAACTCACTGAAAACAAAATAAAATAAAAAGCAAAACACATCGAAACTCGTCGCATTCGTAAACTTTTTAATTGCCCACGACTAAATTCGAGAATGTTCGACAAAAAGCGTATTGTTCGATTTTCGAATTTAAATTCCGAACTAAAGTTTCGATCACAAACTCCGTTGCGTCGTGAAAATTGGCCACTCAAAGTAAAACAATAATGCGCTCTTAAAATTAGAAATTATTTAATTTGACGATTTTTTCCCAATGATTTGGAACTTAAATAACATTGGCACTATTTGATGTACTCGTGAGACCGCGATACCGACGATATTCTTTTTTTTGTGATTTTAGTGACATGAAAATGATTATTTACAAATGAACCCTTAACATTTTAATAATTGATATTAGGACTTTCTTCATACACGGCTGGTTAGCCCTATATCAACCATTTCTAGTTTGTATTATTGATGATAACACCACAGATATAGATACATTTATACGTTATATCGATACATTTTTAATACCCAGATCGACAGCCAACAAATTAAGTTCATCACTAAGATGTTGGCTGCGCCGGGAATCGAACCCGGGACCCTCTGGTTGGCAGTCCTTCATGGTATACCCTTAACCCAAAAGGGTCGTCGAATGTATATCGATATGTTTTCATTCAAAAAATAACAACAACAAATGTAGACTGCAGGTTTGTGGCATTGTAATAAAATGTAATAACATCGATACATTTTCTAATATCGATTACACGTCGATATAATAGGCACGTTACTATCGCTTTGTTTCGAATCGACTCGTGCGCTCAATTCCTAAATTACACCTTGATAAGTTCCTTCTTACTTAATTATACTTATTAGGTAAAACACGTGGTGTCCGACCGAATCGAATACCGGGTGTGACTCGTCTATCAGAGATGTTGTAAGAAGTATCGATAGATTGAAAAGAATACAAAAAAATTATATATCAACCTAAAGGCGATACATTACGGTATTTTCAAAGAGAAAAAATCAAATACAATTTTTTATTATTTATTTTCTTAGCTGAGCATGTACAAAGTTGAAATTATTAAAAGTTGAACTCATTCCAACTTTTAATAATAAGTAAGTGTGACCGTTTTCTACGCGAAAATATGTACAAAGTTATCGAATTTGACTTAAAGTAACATGTACCCTGTAATCAGGTTAAGTTAGGGTGTTGCTATATAATACAAATCATACAAACTAACTGAATCACAACTTATTCTATTACTAAACCTAATTTCAAATTATTATTTCAAAACTTTATATAGTACTAGCTGACCCGGCAAACGTTGTTTTACCTAATTAATTATTTTTATTCTAGTTTCTAGACAAATTCTGGTATAATTAAAATGTTACTTACTTATTATAAGTGTGTATGGTATAAGCGTGAAATGGGTATGGAGCGTCATGAACAAACGTTAAGGGAATATAAAAATAACAAACGCCAAAAAATATTATGTTCAAGTTATATAGTTTATTACCTAAAATTACATATCACATATTAATTACGACAGGAACAATAACAAACAACATCAATATTTTAATGCTATAGCGTGAACCTTATCCATAGCACCAATTACCTCTTTTAAATGAGCATTATATTTAATACTGAGCTCAAACTGGAATAAAATTGTTTTAAAAACAAAACATTAATTTGATCTTCTTAGATGGCACCGACTCCAAGAATACAGGATAAATAAAAATTTAAAATAGCATTTTTATAAGTTAATCTAATAAAGTCTTCGATGGTACTTATGTGTAGGCATAAAATTATTTTTCACTTTTTAGATACAGTTAGAATTTCTAAATGCAGGTATAATTTTGAAGTCTGTTATTTGTATAATACAATTTCATTGTAAAATTTTTAAGGTTTGTGATGATATTTTTCCAAAGTATTAGGTATTCAAAATTTTTTAGCGATTCCGTTCGAGCCGTTACCAAACAAATTACATAATATTTGTAGTGTTATAAGCTATGACCCAAAACGTCCTAGGACCAATCGCGAGCGAATCGAGCTGGATGCAAGCGCAGCGAGCTATGCGCAAGCGAAGCGAGCGCGAAAATCTTTAGCATTATATTTGTTCGAGCCGTTTGAGCATAAAGATGTCCAAAGCAGAACAAATTACATAATATTTGTAGTGTCGTAAGCTATGACCCAAAACGTCCTAGGACCAATCGCGAGCAAAGCGAGCCCGATGCGAGCGCAGCGAGCTATGCGCGAGCGTAGCGAGCGTTAAAATTTTCAGCATAATATTTGTTCGAGCCGTTTGAGCATAAAGAAGTCCAAAGCAGAACAAATAACATAATATTTGTAGTGTCGTAAGCTATGACCCAAAAAGTCCTAAGACCAATCGCGAGCGAAGCGAGCCGGATGCGGGGGGCAGCGAGCTATGCGCGAGCGAAGCGAGCGCAAACATTTTTTTGCATATTTGTTTGAGCCGTTTGAGCATAAAGAAATCCAAAGCAGAACAAATTAAATTTCATAATATTTGTAGTGTCATCATCATATTTGTTGAAAATTTTTTGCTCATACGTTCGGGGTCTAGCTTATTAGTACATCAAGTCTTATAGCTTCTTCTACGTAAGAACTAAGTGATCAAGTTATGTTGTCGAGAGTTTTTCAAGCCCCTGCCTTAGTTTAACGGCTGTTTGTACTAAGAGGACCTACAATTTAATGTAAAAATAAATTTTTTTACAACAGTCATGTGCAGGAGAGGTTATGCAATAAAGCGACTTACACGCGGGTGGAGCCGCGGGCAACAGCTAATAAGAGAGCTAGTCAATAACAGAGTTACATTGATATAGCAAAATGATAATTGTTAACAATACTACTACATACGATACATAAACAATAACGAAGGTCGAAATTTGTGTAAACAGTGAGAGAAGTCTGTGAAGAAGAATTTTGTGAGTGAAACAGGAGACCGACTTCAGTCCATAGACTGAAGTCATACAATCCCTTATCATTTAGGGGTAAAAACGTTACACAGTAGCCGATTCACATACCTACTGAATACGAATATGAAATTTGGTAAAGATCAGTCAATCCGTTTCGGAGGAGTACGGTAACAAACACTGTGACACGGAAATTTACTAAAATGGCCATAAAAAAAAAGAGGTTGATGATAAAAAAGTAAAAATTTAGGGTTGTATGTATTTTTTAATGCCACTTTATATAAAATTCAAAAAAAAAAATTCGTCGAAAAAATAAAAAAATATATTTAAGGGTGAACAACCCTTATAACTTAGGGGTAAAAACGTTCCACGTTGGCCGATTCTCATACCTATTGAATACGCATATGAAATTTGGTAATGATCAGTCAAGCCGTTTCGGAGGAGTACGGTAACAAACACTGTGACACGGAAATTTTATATATAAGATAATACTTATTAGGTAACTTGAAATAACTAGAAATTTATAATTTTAATAATATTAGTTTTTCAATTATTATTACTATAGGCTATCTTCATAATTGTATATTTTCTTCTAACAGCTAGGCGTTTGACCATCAGGGCAAGTAACCACACGAGTAAACAACAGTCTGGTCTAAGATGGAGCATGCTCAGTCTGAAATAACTGACTTTCAAGAAGGCTGTTGGAACACACTGAAAGGTGCTTGGCGACAGATTTTGGGTGGTAATTTATATGATAAAAGAAAAAATAATTAAAATGATTTATATTCAAATACAATACAAATATTTTATATTTAATTTCAGTTTGTGTACGTACAACTACTATGTGCTAAGAGTAGAAGAAGTAAGTACGTAATTTTGTGGTACGTTCTTGCGACGCTGTCCCGCGCTAAGTATCTTGCGATCCTGTGATGCGGGGATTAGTTATTTAATTTATTATATATGATTAGTTATTTTATTTATTTATTTTAGGTAAAATAAATAAATTAAATAAAGCTCAAAACCGGGATTAGTGGAAAGAGGATAGAGAGGCCTTTGCCCAGCAGTGGGACGGAACCGGCTAAAAATAATAATAATAATAAAATGATGAAACAAGTTATTGATAAATAAAATATCTATCTGGCCTATCGATACTAAACTATATGTCTCCTCACTATTAACGATAGAGAGGCACGCGAGACGAACCGAATGATACGTTACAAAATATCGGTATTGCATCGATATCGAGACAATGACACGTTATTTCAGATAATCCCAGAGATGTGTTGTGGGATCTAATGAACTGAGATCAGACCGTATCGTAGATGTTACGGGCAGTTTTCACAACCCTATGAATTATCAGTAAATTCTATTATCTTTTCACAAATATCTGATGTGGATAATGGTTTGTGTATAAATTGGATACAAAGTTATGGTAGCAAAAATATTTGTTTTTTAATCTATGGGAGAAATAAATCACACACAAAAAATGTGAGTTTAAACCAAATATATATTAAACTAATTTATATAACATAAAAAAGTGTACTATGCGGTAAATGAATTTTAATTCGCTTTATGTTTTGTTAATTTTAAATAATTCATTTATTTCAGGCTTACAAAAAATACATTAAGTATTGCAATTCAATTTAAATACACCTATACGCAAAAGCGCAGTAACTTTCAATTAAACGACGATAAAAACAGCTTACGTATATTACATTCCATCAGTGATATCTAGGTACTTATCAAAGTAATTTAAGCATGATACACCCGTTTGACCCCATCACGCATGTCTACAAAAAATCAATCTATCAAACAAAATCGATCTACAGCAAATCGAGTCATACATTACTATATTCTATCAGGAAGAATGCGCACGCGCCGGTTCCCACGTGCCTTTGTCGGCTAGCGACAAAGAGACGCCGACAAGGCATCCTTCCTCCATCACATTACTCCACGACTCTAGACCTTGTGTGTACTACATAGACGTAGCAATTGTTTGATTTTGTTATAGGAAAAATTTCCCCTCGGGCCCAATTTCTTTAAGACATATTAGCCGTACTTCAACAAAACGATATTGATCCTTAGTGAGCTAGTGATTGAGTTCTATTTTTGGTGATTGTTTTAGTGGATACTAGATGTAAAGTTGACCCCTCATTTAAGGTAGGGCAATTGTTTATCAATACGATTGTGATTAATGTGAATGATGTGGCGTCGTGATCGCGAGTGCGGTGATCGCAATTAGCGTGAATCACGATCCGGTGATATGTGATGGGGTCCGTTGCTAATTTGTTCGGTCGATTGTATGGGAAGAGCAGATCTATTGATTGTTATGTGAATAGGATCAAATTCAAGTATTATTTGTAAATGCTATATCTTCCGCTTGATTAGTCTAATATATATTGATCATACTATTTAGCATTATTATTATTTTCTTAAGCAAATAATTTGATAAGTTCTACACAAACAAACAATTAAACACAACTGAATTAATACATTTTTATTTTTTTATAATGAAGGCAAGATAAAGATTAATCAAATTGTTTGCATTCTCATTTTGAATGAAAATAAATATAGCCAACTAATTAAAAATAGTATGTATGGAATTTTCCACGAAACGTTCGCATAGTGATACGGTATTTTCGTCCTCGTCTGGCTGGCAAATATATTCAAGTTGTAAAATATCTTATCTGTATCTCTCGCCAAGCACCTACTAGTGTGTATTAGCAGCTTCCTGAAGAACCAGTATTTCTGGACTAGATATACTCCACCTTCACTTGCAGTCCAGAGTGACATCGACCCACGGGTTATCAGCAGCTAAAAACTTAGCTATAATGTTTAAAAACATAAAAATATAGGTGGTTGGTGGTTTCAATAATTTAACACAAATTTAACACCACATGTAATGTTTCATAGCTGTAAACTTTTAGTACCTTTCTAATGAACTATTTAAACTGACTCATTAACTATGACATAGTACTACGAGTAAGTTACTAAGTCTGTAATGTGTGAGTTAAATCTGTCGCCAACAATGCGATACTATCTCATGGTAATGCGTGCTGTGACAACGCTTAGTGCGGGAGTGATTCGACAAAAGGATCAAGATGTGTTGATCCTTTCATTATTTGATTAAAATAATTGTTTCAACAATTATGTAATGACTTACTTTAAATGTTTTAAGCTGGTTACTAAAGCGAAGAAAAAGAAATTAGCCGTTAGTGTTAGCTCGCAATATGAGATAGATAGTCAAGTTACGGGAGCTCAAAAATTCTTTTTAAAAACTAATTAAATTAAATGCACTTAGCCGATTTTGAGACTTAAATAAAAAAAATAGAATTAAAACTAGGTGTAGCCGATTTGGAACTCTAGTGATCATTGCATGTTGAAATGAAAGCTTATTACTAACTTAACTATGAGTGGTCAAACCACCGGAAATCTTACTCAGCGCTTAAGGTTCTTAGTATTGCATAGAATGTGCTGAATAAGCCCCCTCTGGTCTAAAACAGAAGGGCGAGGGGGATGTATAACTAGCTATTTATGTTAATGTTTTGTAATCTACGTCAATATTTTAGTTTTGTATTTTTCGTAAATTAATTAGATATAGATCATGATCAAATGTACATTTGATTCTGATATGATCTAGAATGAAACAATGCATTAAATGTTTAGTAATTTTAGGATTTTTTCTATTTTATGTACTTTATTAAATAAATAAAAAAATTGCATTCGAGCCACAGCGAGAGCAACTCGAAAACCAAAATGTCCACACTAGAAGCATTAATTTTCGGCCTTTCCTCATCATTGAGGATCGCGACTCCCCCGTAGTTATTATTAATTGGGAAGTTTTCTTAGGCTAGTTGATCATGGTGGAAGGCCGGGTCCATCCACAGAATTAACGCGTAGTCTTTTTTAAAATGACAAACCGTGCCTAATAGTTATTCTTACGTTAATCTGAAATTATATAGTATTGATATATTGACACAGGTAAAAGAATAACTTGTTCTAAATTTGTTCAGACAAACGTACTTAATCACAAATGCACGCAATTAAAATTATCGGTAAAGTGATCTTAAAAACTTTCATTTAAATATCAAAGCAGATACTTATTTATAGGTTTACATAATACAAACTTCAGTTATTAAATATCTTAGAATAATATAAAATAATTAGGATCAAAACACATCAAGCGGACTAGGACACAGTTTTGGCAATGCAAGTAACTTAGCAAGCCCGCTAACGGCGTCATTTCGCGAATGTACCGGCACGGTGCGGCTGTGGCGACGATTAAACTAATGTACGACCAGGTAACGTCAGGTTACTCTGCTTTACTGCCTACGTGGGTATTGGGACGTAAGCTGTTTGTGAAGAAAACGTAGGCAGGTATAGAAAATAATGCTAAGACTGAAAAAATAAAATTTTCGTGTCTTACCGTTACAAAAAAAAAAAAACACTTTTCTTGTCTTATAATAGCTAAATTTCGTGTTCATTAAAACATTTATTATGTTCTGAATGAAGACGGAACTTGAAAAAGGTCAAATGTAGCTTTAGATGTAGCTTTAAATAGCTTTGAGATTTTTTTCAAGCCACCTCAGATTAATAAATAAAAATAAATATTAGGACATATTTCACACACGGTAGGTTAGCCCCTTGTTAAACCATTTCTAGAGTGTATTATGGTTGCTAACATAACTGATATACTACATACAAATACACACATAAATACTTTATAACGACATAATATTTAACACCCAGCCCAACAGCCAAAAACTTTTATTTACATTTGTACTTTTAATTGGATCAGATTTTGTAAATTAACGCTAACATAAGTTACATGAATTGTACACAAATTTAATTCCTTCACAATCTTAGTTTTTTATGCAATATATTGTTTCATTTAAAACTATTAAATAGATAAAGGTTCACTCATCTCATAAGATCATAAACTAGAACTAAAATCTAAATACAAAATGTCACAATTAAATTAAAAATTTTATGTGACAGTCGAATTGTTGACAGGGCATTTTTTTATTTTTTTTTACACTTTCACACACTGCTGGTTAGCCCCATACTGAACCATTTCTAGCTCGTATTATGGTTGCTAACACAACTGATATACTACACATACATACATACATATTATATATAAATACATATTAAACACCCAGACCCACAGCCAACAAATTTAGTTAAGCACAAAGATGTTGACCAGGCCGGTAATCGAACCCGGAACCTTCTGATTAGCAGACCGGCATGGTAACCTTTACGCCAACGAGGCATTATAGTTAAAGCATGACAGCTTGGTATATGCTAAATGCTAATTTGAAGTTTGGATTCTCCGCGTGAGGTCCGCAACCTCAGTCCGCTACTCGGCGTCAGGTGAGACCTGTAGCCAGCACATTGTGAGGACATCGCGCTGTAAATCAGTAACTCGATACGGTAGTGTCGAGACGCAGGACCGTGTCGAGACCCGCTGTCCAGACCTACAAGGGATGGACTAAGGTAAGACAGTGGGCACAAGTTGTATTACCTGTTTAACGGCATATAATAGCTGCTTAAGAGCTGCTATATCTTCATAAGGTTATTCACTCGAACGTGGACTGCCTGAGTCTGCTTAGTTCTATAAGCTTTAATTTCAGCCCTCGGTTTAGAAGCAAAAAGCAAAAAACTAAACTGTTTCACACTAATAAACTGTATAATAACAGCGTTTCCACTAATAGTCCTATACAGCGCATGTGTCGCTCATATAACGAGCTGGTACTCAAATGTTGTGACGCCTCAGATAACAACCAATATAAGACTCACATTACTGAACTGGATGTATTTAGTAACAGTCTCAGTCAATTTAGAAATAATTTAATTTATAGGTTAAATTGCTAAGTACTTAAGATTACCCCTTTTTTATATGTATAATTATCTGAACCTTCCTTCTTATTAAGTTTACACTAGCATGCTGTGTACTCTTTTTTGGATTACAGTCTTGTTTTTGTTCTTTGTAGTTTAGTAATGTTAAAATGAATGTATGTAATCTGTCTGAGTGCCTAATAAATAAATAAATAAGTAACATGTGCATTGAACAGTAAAAATTTGACCGAGAAAATGATTAATTGAGTTGTGTCCCACTATCTTAATTGTAGCCAGCTGAATGTTTATATAATAATTTTTTTAGGTAAGTCAAAGACAGCTAATCGCAAAACCCAGTGCCTTAAAAGTGAAACAACGTGCGTGTTAATTACTTTAGCTGTCAATAAAATATAAAACTTAAACTTTTTAGTGAAAGTGGAGCCTAACTATAAAATCAATTATGATGTTATGTTTATGTTGTTATGTTGTTAAAAAATAACTGTTGTTTAAACCAGACCCAAGACTGTGAATCAAAATGAGAAAATTTTTGAAAACATAGATAAAGACAAATTAAGTTAATGTACCTAAGAGTTCATTGTATAATAATCGTTTATTCAGGCAATAAATAGTTAGTATTTACAATTCATTTCCTTAACTTCTTATGTATTCTAAAGTAAACTTGAAATAAATTGTTATATTGGATTGCATTCAGATATTTTTAAAATATTGTATATAATATTGATAGTAAATACATCAATTTAACCTATTTGCAATTCTTTTATTGATTACTGATAACTAATCGTCTGATTTCTTTTATTTTTTGGAAGAACCTCTCAATAATGTCGGGCTTATACCGACAAAATAAACGTAAGTGATAGCCGGTTATACAATCATTATCCAAATATACGATTTTTTTTGTATTTTGTAAACTATTATCATAAGGCATATTATATATTATACGAAACAAACGGTCACACTTACTTAAAAAAAAAACGTTGGATATACGTCCAACGGGTTTCGACGCATTACTTTTTTTAGTGTTTACTCTTTGTGTGAGTGATCTCAATGTCACTTACCATCATGACATTTTAATACAGTAACCTCTCAATAAGGAAATAGGTAACGTCCTGGAACCCAGCCCTGTCATTTCAGTTCGTGTCCAGCGGAATTGTTGACGTATTTACCCACATGGTGCTATAGGTAACGTATAGAGAGAACACTAAACTCGGGTAACAAGATCTCTGTACAAAATGTTGCTAAAAGCCAAATGTCCTGCTTTGTTACTTGTCCGCTTGACTTTTACACGTTGTTCAGGCATATGGGTCGTACACGACATGGGCTCTGGTTTTAAGCGCTTTCTATCTCAAGTTTATAATGGTTTGTGAAGCTTCAATACTTACTTTGGATATCTAGACGAGACCTATAAGCGGTTTAAAAGTACGGCCTCTACGCTAGTACCAAATAGTACTACACCGTACTTCTTCATTTTTTCGTATGAACTAAGTGGCCAATCTCTGGTGTCGAGAGTATTTAAAGCCACTCACAGGCCTCTGACATGGCTTAACGACTGCTTGTAATAAGACTAACAGCCGCGACCTACAATTTAACGTGTCATCTGACCCACGGTAGCACCCAGATGAAAATGCCACTTGGAAAACGACAGTCTTGTGTATGGTCACCCATCCAAACATTGTACGCATCGACCGATGCTTACAGCCGGGACCTACAATTTAACATGTCAACCGAACACGGTAGCGCCCATATGAAAATGCCTCTCTAAAAACGAAGGTCTTGTGCATGGTCACCCATCCAAACACCGTCCGCATCGACCGTTGCTTAGCTTCGATGATCACGTTAGATCACCTTAGCTAGATGAGCTACAAGCGCTACGCTACAACCGAACTTATAGACATTCCAAATCTTAAAAGCTATCCCCACATAAGTATGTATGAATCATGAATCTACACGTAGTCTATCGCTGCATAATGCCAGGTTCTAACAGTAATTCCACTTCAGTACCACATATCGCACAAGACACACTGTGTCGGCGTGTTGCTCTGACAGACGCCTGACAAATTTATGTGTCAGATAATCTTATCGAATCTGACAACATACGGCTTTATTGCCCACTTTCGGACTGTGGACACAGAATCAAGTCTTGCAGTATGACCAGTTGTGCATATTGTGTCATCAATATGTGTGAGTTATGTATAGTCTGCAAGTTGGGTTTTGAGATGGCACATTGAACTACTGTTCTTCTAGAAAAATTGTTGTTCTTCTAGAAGAACAACTTCTAGAAGATCAATTGATGAACAGTTGAACACTTATCTAGATAAGTAATTATTCTTTTGTTTCTTCATAGATAAACACCGACGCATATTATTTTTAACCGACTTCAAAAAGGAGGAGGTTATATATTCGACGTGTATGTATTTTTTTTTTTATGTATGTTCACCGATTTCTCAGCCATTTGTGGATCGATTCTCAAAATTCTTTTTATAATTGAAAGAGTATGGTTCTGAATTGGTCCCATTGTCACCAAAACTGGTTCTGATGATGGACTCCTAGGGAAATCGAAGAAAAACATAAAAAGTTAGGTTATTTTTACGCATGAAGAGAGATTCACGCTCGTTTGGCTGTACTGATATTCATGAAATTTGAGAAGAAAATAGGTAAGACTATGTGTTAACACATACGGTACTTTTTATCCCGAAAATAAATACTATTCCCGTGGGATGCACCAAATAACATATAAATCTTTTTAACTTCTTCACGCTCGAACGGTTGTACTGACATTGATGAAATTTGGAATGAAGATAGGTTAGACTATGTGTTAACACATAGGCTACTTTTTATCCCGAAATAATTATTGTTCCCGTGGGATGCACCAAATAACACATGACACACTGATTTCGCTAAAATTTGATATAGGGGGTAGACTAGACCTTGTATAACACGAAGGTTACTTTTTATCTTAAAAGTCATTGCTATTCCCGTGGGAAGCCCAAATAACTCGATAGCCTATTTTACTTCTTCGCGCTCATACGGCAATACAGATTTCGCTCATAAAATTAGCAGCCTGGCTAACAAAAGTAATCTGACGCGAACATCGAGGCTAAGCAACGGCCCATGCGGCCAGTCTTTGGATGGGTAACCATGCACAAGACCTCCATAAAAAAATGTGATGTTTTCATCTGAGCGTTACTGTGCTGATAACACGTTAATTTGTTGGGCCTGGACCACTACTCTTAGTACAAGCAGGGGTCAAACTAAATCAGGGGCTTGAAAAACTCTCGACGCTAGAGTTTGGCCACTTGGCTCATACTTAGTGGAAGAAGGAACTGTAAAATTTGATATAGTCTTATAGATATAGAGTCTTATAGATATAGAGGCTTATCTTGTCTTTTAAACAAGACCCTCGAACGGATAAGGAAAATATTTACGCGCTCGCTTTGCTAGGAGTTATCCCGCTTCGTTCGAATTTCCCCCAGGATGTTCTGCCCCCTTACTTCGACCTTACAAGCGAACTAACACGCCCACCAAGTCGCTCCAATATGCGCCAACATTCTATGGTGACAACAAAGGGATTTGGTGTTGGCGTATTGGAGCGACTTGGTAGCTAAATTGGAGCGAGTTGGTGGTTGAATTGGAGGCGAGTGAGTCGTACGTTCCAGATTTATAATAAATTTTATAAGTTATTGAGCATTCAGTGTGTGCAACCTTTTTGCTATAATAAATAATTTATTATGATTTTCTCAACTCTAAAAAATAATATTGTGTCTAATCAGAGTTGCCAGAAGTACGAGAAATTACAAAATTAGTTAAAATTAAATTGAAATTAGTAGTCAGTACGAGATTCAAGATTAACAAAAATCTCTACACTTTTTTTATGAGATTTTAACAATGACGACTTCTTTCGCATACCTTTATCACAAATACAGTAAATGGTACGTTATTAGCTTCCGAAAGCGCTATAGGCCCAAATCGCTAAGGCAATTGCGTACATTTCGAACCATCAATAGAAATGTACGTCAGAATAACAGCTGAAATGATATACTCTAAAAATAAAGATTATTTTACTAACATCCCTGATATCGAATATAATTAATAAAAATTATATATAATATGAATTTTAATTGTTTTCTTTCAATTGAACAACCCCAAGCAAAGAATATGACTACACAAGTTACTTAGTACAGTAAATAAATAGCATTGATTTTATTAGAGTTTCTTGAAATGTATGCATTTACGAGATTATCCGTTGAAATTACAAGATATTTTAGCAACCTTGGTAACAGTAAAAATTATTGTGATCTGGCAACCCTGTACCAAACTCATGGAATGTCAATCGTGCTTAAAATTGTTTGTTTTGTTCCGTATTTGAATTCGTTAACTTTAGTAAATCCGCAATTCATACCAAGAAATTGCTCTTAACTTGTATAAAACGCAATAATTCTTACATGGAAGTTTTTTTTTCGACAATAAAGTTGGCCTTGTTGTGGTTTTCAACGCTTGAAGCTCAAGTTACAACAAATACGTCATAATTATACATATATAATTTCATCGGCAGTGTTATTTTAAAAAGTAACTATAGCGAAATGTAGTGCTTGTGCCAAGTTTGTGTCTTCAACGGGACTCGTAAAGTGCAACGATTGTGAATGTGTTTATCATAAACATTGCCTCAAGGTCAAGAACACAATAACAAGCCTGTGGAGATGCGAGAAGTGCGTAGCGAAAAATATTGAAACAAATGATAAATCTCCGACATACATTGATCCCGAACCAATGCCTGGCACTTCCTGTGGGTCTTCACTTTAGTTACCATCTGCCACCTCGGTTTTGTCAGATTCAACGGTACACCAACTTATCAATGTGATGAGATCATTTCGAACCTGTATGCAAAAATTTAGTGCAGAGATAGCTGAATTCCGTATGGAATTTGATAAACTTCGATCTAATCAAAATTCAATGCAACCAAAGCTTGAAACTTGTGTCTACAATGTAAATTTCTTAGACGATCAAGCCAATGAATTAAAAAAAAGAAAAAGCGATATTGAAGAATCTGTAAGACATATGTGTAGTGATGCTGTCCTGGCGAGTCTCAATCAATTGAAATGTGAGGCTGTTGGCAGCCGCTCGGCGCCGGCGACCTGGGCCTCCCGCCCGAGACGGTGGCTAAGCAACGGGTCTATTTTAAAAAGGCTGACCAAATACAACAAACAACTTTTTTATAAGGCCAAATAGGAAAAGATAAGACTAAATTGGAAATATACATGGACACAACATGGCAAAATATTATTAAGAAAAAAATAAGGTGGAAAAGTTTTCGTGTAAGACAGGACAATGATATTCTTCATGTTTTTAATTAATATAAATTTTTAGACATACATACTAACTCATTGTGCTTATAAATTAACACTTTAATTATAATGTTTAGGACCTAGATGCCAACACAAGAAATGAAGCCTAGTTTTTATTTTATACTTATTACCAACCGATTAACGTAGCTATTTAACATATTTTTAATTTATGTTTGTCTATAGATACCTGACATTTAATATAGAATAATTTATAATTATTAAGGATTGAATAGCGGGTGTAAGCTGTGCACTTGCACTCACTGCAGGCTAGCAATGACAATTAATGTATGTTATCCGTGCCGTTATTTGCTATAATAATAAAATTGCTATCATTTTATTATTAAAACTGTTGATTAGTTATTTCTATTGCTGTATTGATTAACCATGTGGTTTCTGTACTAATATAATAGAACTAAAGAAAATATGTATATTATAAATAAAACTAGTTAAGATTTACACATTTGTGTAAATCTTTTGTTACATCTCATGCCTTATTTTACATTACAATAATATGATGTTGAATTATTTTATTTATCTTTATTCAGAACTTTTAAGATGGTCTCTACTGATTTTTCTTAGTTTTGAAGTTATTACCATGTGCTTATAAAATAGTGTACTACTATATTCATGTGACTAATTAATATGTGTAAAGGAGCAGGTTGGAAACCAGCGCTGGAGTACCAAGTGTACTTTCAGCACATGCTGAACCTGCTCCTTTAGTGCACATACACAATACACAAGTCATTTTGTATGTCAAACTCAGAAGTGCACAATAAACAATTTTTCTTTCTCTCTTTCTTTCTTTCTAATTGGACCAATATCAATTTATTTATTGGATTACAACATATACCTACTTAATATTGTTGAGTATTAAATAATTTATAAAAAATTGTGTCATTTAAATAATATAGATATATTCTACTAGTAGCTTGTTACATCATAATATACCTGTTAGGTTTGTAATCTTAGCTTAAAACCATTGTTAGTAATATTAATTTGTCTTTGGCAATATGTATTGGATATATTGGAAGTGATAAATAAAAACATTTTCTATTTTTGTATTTCATTTACTATTTCCTGCAGTCTAGAAAGATAGAAGACACCAGATCAAGTGGAGGGCCACCTACGAGGTGAAGATCTAGTTGGTACATATCGGACTGGTGTACCATTACGGAGCGAACAGGTTTGCCTCTATTTAGCAAGGGACAAATGTGCCCGAGGATGGACAATGCATATCCTCGGACTACAGGAATAAAGCCTTTTTTCCTTTAGTCTGAGTGCATATCTTGGAGCGATCGCAAGTGCGTTGAAAACTTCGTGAAATGAGCATTGTAATTACTAGTAAAAGGTGGTTACGTGGCAGCGGCGTCACAATAGAATACTGAATATGAATAATCATCTTTTATGTTACATACTGAGTACCCCAATTGGGGCAAACTATTTTTTTGTTCTTAGTTATTATTTTATCTTTAGTTTTAAGTTTGTGTCCAATAAAGTATTACTAGTGCCGCGCACTTAGTTACTTTTACTTACTTTTTGAAACAATAAAACGCTTTGTCTAATAGGTTGTATGGCGAAATAAAAAGGTTTCAATTAGGAGCGAAATAACTGAACTCAATTTTCGTCAATTTATATAATTTCAATTCGATTTAAGTATGTATGTAATACAATTATATTTATTTACAAATTATTCCAGTCACATGCTATGGTAGTCGAAGATGGCTTCGTACATACATGAAATCACAATAACAAAATCATTGATTTTTTTCGCTGTATCCTTTTCTGTTTTACTTTGATTGTCTGCTTGTGTCCATCATATTATTCAATACTTAGGTATTGAAGTAATTTTATTATTTTTTAGAAACTACGTATGTAAAGTAACTAATTTATTAATAATAAACACAGTTGACATGTGTTTGAAATTTTGACAGCAGCTGCAGACTTTGTAATTATGTTCCACTTCCAGTTTGGTGTTTTAGTAAATTACATTTGTAGCATAAATGAAAGAGGTTGGTTTGTTTTTCACAGAAGTTGTCGAACAGTGTACAATAAAAGCACAATAAACAATAAAATTAATCATGGGAAAAAGTTTAAACTTTATAAATAATTTAGCGCTTGTTATTACTGAGTTTTATTTGGTCTAGATAGCCTGAAAACAAAAAAGCGGAAAAAGAGGTTATTCAAATAAAAAAAAAATAAGTGACACAAATAATATTTATTGGTATTTCACATCTCTAATCCCAGCGAATTATCAGCGACTTATCAGCGATTTAACCGTGGATGGTCGAAGTAAGGGGGCTGGGCTTATGACACTCCAAATATTATATAATTTGTGCTGCTTTGGACTTCAAACGGTTCGAACAAATACGGTGAAAATTTTCGCGCTCGCTTCGCTCGCGCATAGCTCGCTTCGCTCGCATCCAGCTCGCTCCGCTCGCACTTGATTCTAGTAAGTTTTGACACAACAAACATTATGTAATTTGTGCTGCTTTGGACTTCTTTATGTTCAAACGGTTCGAACAAATACGGTGAAAATTTTCGCGCTCGCTTCGCTCGAACATAGCTCGCTTCGCTCGCAATTGGTTCTAGTACGTTTTGACACAACAAACATTATGTAATTTGTGCTGCTTTGGACTTCTTTATGCTCAAACGGTTGGAACAAATACGGTGAAAATTTTCGCGCTCGCTTCGCTCGCGCATATCTCGTTTCGCTCGCGCATAGCTCGTTTCACTCACATCCACCTCTTTTCGCTCGCACTTGATTCTAGTAAGTTTTGACACAACAAACATTATGTAATTTGTGCTGCTTTGGACTTTTTTATGCTCAAACGGTTGGAACAAATACGGTGAAAATTTTTCGCGCTCGCTTCGCTCGCGCATAGCTCGCTTCGCTCGCATCCATTACTTTTTGCTCGCACTTGGTTCTAGTACGTTTTGACACAACAAACATTATGTGATTTGTGCTGCTTTGGACTTCTTTATGTTCAAACGGTTCGAACAAATACGGTGATAATTTTTCGCGCTCGCTTCGCTCGCAATTGGTACTAGTACGTTTTGACACAACAAACATTATGTAATTGGTGCTGCTTTGGACTTCTTTATGCTCAAACGGTTGGAACAAATACGGTGAAAATTTTCGCGCTCGCTTCGCTCGCGTATAGCTCGCTTCGCTCGCATCCAGCTCGATTTGCTCCCAATTGGTTGCCTGCCTGACACACGCCAAATTTTTTCATCGTGAAGTTTATTTGGCTCTCCATATCTAAAACTTAAACAAAATATCATTACCAACCACTAAAAATGTAAAAATAAAATTGTTTTAAAAAACAAAAAACCGACTTCAAAAACACAACTAAAAAGGGAAAAATAATTTTAAGCCTAAATCAAATCAAGACTATATAAATAGAATAGGAGAGTTTATTTCATGTACTTATAAAAAACTATTTGCAATTTTTAGTAATCCTGTATTCTTAAAGTCGGTGCCATTTAATAAGAACAAATTAATGTTTGTTAAAAAAAAACTATTTTCAATTGTCTTTCTTTGCTGGCACCGACTCCAAGAATACAGGATTAGTAAAAATTGCAAATAGTTTTTTATAAGTACATGAAATAAACTCTCCTATTCTATTTATATAGTCTTGATTTGATTTAGGCTTAAAATTATTTTTCCCTTTTTAGTTGTGTTTTTGAAGTCGGTTTTTTGTTTTTTAAAACAATTTCATTATTTCAGAGTTTGTTACTGCTTTTCTCTAGGCACTTTTGTTGTAGTAAGTCCTGCAAATAAGTAAAAATAAGACAATTTTTTCTAAACTGGGCTAGTTTCCGCCAGTGCACGTTTTATGATGAGTTTAGTTTATAAGTAAACACAGGAACGGATTGCATACGCATAAAAAAAATAAAAATCTTATCTTCTTAGTGATAAAGTCACTGTCTCTTTCACTGTGCCATGTGGCACATTTTTAGTCTAAGTGTTTCTTTTAATTTGAGTTGCTTCCTGTATTTTGTTTCCAATAATTAATTTTCCATCAAACGATACAACTCCTTTTTTAAAATTCTTCTCTCTTGTTTTTTTTTAATACTATTTCCTGTAGGAAGGAATGACCGAGACAAAACAGACAAATCCAGATATGTGACAAAGATGCGTCACTATTTAGCTTATCTGCGTCAATTTTATAACTTGCTCTCAAGGGAGCCTATGGAACACACTGTTAGGCCAGATTTCTCAACTACATCTATAAAAAAATTAAATCTTGATACCCCTAAAAATTAAATAAGTTTCTCTACTGGTTTTCGTTGACTGTGCCTGCGCAAGAGTAGTTTCGCTAGTGCGCTTTCTAGCGCGTGCTAGTCTACGTATAGCGATACCGGGAAGACATTGGGCTATCTAAACGGGTTCTATATACTACGACTGCGACAATATTGTTTGTTTCACAATCGTTTCCAGACTTGATCTGCTTTGTTTTTGTGTGAGAAGTATGATAACTGAAAAGCTATAACCACTTTGGATGTAAGTTTTATATATTATATCCATGAAATTATTACTATGGCGTCAATAACCATGTGGTAGACAAAATAATTATTTTTTTTATTATAAAAAGGTTTGTGAATACTAATTCTATACCCCAAACTTGTGACAGACAACAAACAAAAAAACAAATTTTCCATTTTCTTACAAGCATTACATTCATCATAAGAAAATAAATTTATTATCTCTCAATATTTTGGGTTTCAACTATACCTTTCAGCTTGGCTAACTAAGGTGGTCTAATGCGATCATTGAGGTTAAGCAACCGTCAATGCGGACAGTTTTTGTTTGGTTGACCATACACAAGACTGGCATTCAAAAAGTATCATTTTTGTTTTGGGTCCTATAACACGTTCAATTGTAGGTCCTGACTGTCCTAGTCCTAGTACAAGCAGTCGTTAAGCTAAGTCAGAGGCTTGAATGCGGCTTGTAAACTCTCGACACTTAAGCTTGAACACATTACTCATACAAAAAAGAAGAAGGTTTCAAAATCAGTAAAGCCTATCCATCTCTTCTGGTATCTTCTTGTTCCAACCAGGAAATAGAGCACATTCCAGTCAAAGTAGGCAGTCGCGCTTTGCAGCAGTTAACATGGCTCCCATGAGTTAAGGCTGCATTAGTGGCAGGAGATACGGTATCTTAACGCCTCACCACGAGCCTTCTTGGTGCAGAGCTTGACATTTTTCTTTGCTTGTTTGTCGGTCTGTAAATATAGAAAGAAAATAATGAAATCAAATATTTGGTACATACTTTTGCAACTGCTAAATTTGAAATAATAACTCACAAAAAGGTTTTAACTACTGCTTTAATTATAATTATAGAAGATATTATCTTCTTGTAACATTGTGTTTTTTTATGATATACAATAGCCAAGTCAGAGGCTTTCAGACGGCTTGAAAACTCTTGATACCAGAGCTTGGCCACTAAACTTATACGTAGAAGAAGATTATATTATACTGTATCCTCTTCCCCTCGGATCTCGGCACGGAGCGGACGTCTTGCAGTGAACACGTATTTATTTATTTTTAACTAAAAATAGTCGAATTGGTGGTGCGTCAAATCTGTCGAAATAATAGGACTACAGAAAATAAAGGAGCTACTGAGCGACTACACAACGTCTTGGTGAGTGTGATTACACACACAAGAACACTACTCACTCAGCTGCACACAGTCAAGCGTTCTGTGTACACTGCGTGCTGTACCGCGCAGTTACGCACACAAGCGTGTTGTAACTCCTATTGATCATATTCTCCTGGTACCTTTGACGCTGCGCTTGCGACCACTGAGTAATTATGTCTACCCCTCCGCCCACTTCCGATATTGCTGCCTCTCTCCTTCAGCCATCATCTGCGCCAATCACGCATGTTTCATCGGAACCCGATATTGCTTCGATGTCAACTAATAATGCAATCACAAAGAAACCGGGTAGAACGCGTATTTCTAAACGTAAGATTGGCGATGTAACTCCGGAGAATCTTACAGAAATGTTCGAAATGATGGAAAGGAAACAAGAATTACGTTTTAATACGCTTTTGCAAAAAATGCAGGATGGCATTGACTCAAACACTGCACAGAATAGTGACATACAGAAGTCCTTGGAATTTTTAGCAAAAAAATATGAAGAGGTTGCAGATAAAGTAAAGCAGCTAGAAGATGAAAGGGCAGATGACAAGAAATATATAAAGTCACTAGAAACGCAGATTGAATTAATGGACCGAAACTCCCGCAGTGCATGTATAGAAGTGCGCAATATACCGAAAAACAAAAGCGAGACTAAAGATGATTTACTAAAAATGGTAATTAATTTAGGAGATGCTATCAACGTGCCCATACAGCCTTCGCAAGTATATGATGTATACCGCATAAATACAAGAAATGAGGATAATAAGCCTCTAATAGTTAATTTGCAGAGTGTGATTTTAAAAGAGCAAATTATTAATTCCACGAAAACTTACAACAAGAAAAACACGAGCAATAGATTAAACACTAGTCACCTAAAATTAGAAGGCCCGCGACACCAAATATACGTGGCCGAGAGCCTTACCTTCCAAGCTAAGAAACTTTTCTTCCAGGCCCGAGAATTTGCCAAAGCAAACCAATTTAAATTTTGCTGGACGTCGCGAGGCAAGATATACTTGCGAAGAACGGAAGGTTCTTCTGCCATTAAAATAAATAACACCTTAGATTTTGAAAATATTGTAAAGAAACAATGACTAGCCCATACAGTAATATTTTTATCAATAGTTCTCTGTTACTTATTCTCACAATTACAAAGCTTGAGTTATTTAATTGCTAAATCTACTAACAGATCATCGATTGTATTAATACACACAACAACACACACTGCACACAAACACACTAACGAACACACTGTACTACTTATATTTGCTTCACCCACTGTTTGTCTCTTGATTAAGTCTTTGAGTAATCTATCCTTATCTCTGGCCTATAGAGTATCCTTTATTTTTCTTAGGATGTTCCATACCTTTAGCATAATAGCAGTCATTATTTATCAGCGAAATTTATTGGCCCATCTTTACATTTCTTACAATAATTATGGATAAAAATACTATAAGTGATTTTATTCTAACTGAGATAGATGAATCAGGAAACCCCGAATGTATTTTATTAACTGACCCTAATCAATGCCCACAACTCAACAACTTTAGAAAATCT
Source organism: Mellilla xanthometata (assembly GCA_035578125.1). Classification (NCBI taxonomy): domain Eukaryota; kingdom Metazoa; phylum Arthropoda; class Insecta; order Lepidoptera; family Geometridae; genus Mellilla; species Mellilla xanthometata. The sequence continues at coordinate 10,604,265 of JAPUBQ010000014.1, read as the reverse complement.
CGATCTACGAATTCCCTATGCTTGGTGTCTGTAAATATCAGAAGCATTAATGCTAATATAGATAAATTTATAGCATTTACATCTACTTTGAACTTTAATATTGATATAATAATATTTTCGGAATGTAGAACTAGTGCAAAGAATCCGCCCCCAGTATTGGACAATTATAACATGGCGTATACTACTAACTCGTATAATCAAAACGATGGGGTAGTTGTTTATGTACGGGAGGAAATCAATGCCTCTTTTTCTGAAGTTAAATTAGTAGAAGGTAATTGCTTACTCACTAAAATAGGAAGTGAATTTGCTATACTTGGTACTTACAGGCCATCTGAGTTTGAAAATCCGAATAACTACATTGACTCTCTTGCATGTGTTCTCGAAAATATATCTGCAGATAATATAATTTTTGCAGGTGATCTAAATATTAATATAATGCCAGAAGATAGCTCAAAAAAGTCAGATAGTTATCTAAATCTAATGGCAAGCTATGGTTTAAGACCTGGTATAAATAAACCAACCAGAATTGACAAGCGTTTTGGCACCGCCACATGCATAGATCATATTATGATCAAAAGTTCCCTTGAATGGAGAACATTCATTTTCGAGGAACCTTTGACTGACCACTCCGCTACTATGCTAATCATTAACAAAGCTCAAATTGTCAAAAGGAATATTGTATATACTAAAGTAAAAGTAAACCACGAGCAATTGAATAAAGATCTGTCTAAGGAAACATGGTCTGATATCTATCTTGAAAACGATGTCAATGTAGCAACCGATCTTTTTTCGACTAGATTGATCAATTACCTTAAAACCAATACTCAAGTTTATAAGATACCAAAGAAAAATAGTCCTATTAAGCCTTGGATTACTGCAAATGTTGTCAAATCTTTAAGAATTAGGGATAAAATGCATAGCCAAGTAAAAACCAATCCTAATGATGAAACTTTAAAACATAGGTATATAGCTTACAGAAATCAATGTAATTATATAATTAAAAGCTTAAAAAAACAATACTATCAGTCCAAATTAGAAGAGTCTAGTGGTAATATCAAAGCGACATGGAAGATTATAAAAGACGTTTGTAATATTAAACAAGGCAAAAGTGGTTCTTTGGATCTTATTAGAACTAAGTCTGATCCCAAGGAATCACTTAACTATGTCAATAATTTTTTTACTACAACTGGGAGTAGCTTAGCAGATTCTATTTTAAGTAAAATGGATATAACAGAAACTGAATTAGCCTCTATCACTAGATCCCAAAATGTAGTACATAATTCAATGTCGATATTTTTTACAGACCCGTTGGAAGTTAAAGCTATTATCATGGGACTACGCCCTAATAGTGCTCCTGGATGGGATAACATAACTAGCCAAATCTTAAAGCAAATCTTGCCAGTTGTTATAAATCCCATTACTTATTTGTGTAACCTTAGTTTTGAAAGTGGGGTTTTCCCTTATTTACTAAAAAATGCGACGGTATGCCCAATTTATAAATCAGGTGATAAACTCAACCCCTCTAATTACCGTCCTATCTCACTTCTTTCGACTTTATCGAAAATTTTGGAGAAGCTTATGCATAAAAGACTAGTAAATTTTCTTGACAAAAACCAAATACTTTGCAAAAATCAGTTTGGCTTCAGAGAAAAGAAATCAACTGAAGATGCAGTACTGTCACTGAGTACTCTAATAAAAGATTACTTAGACTGCAATGAAAGATGTTTAGCGGTGTTTTTAGATTTACAGAAAGCATTTGACACGGTATCAATCCCTTTATTACTAGCTAGACTTGAGAGTATCGGTATAAGAGGTGTGGCATTTGATTGGTTTAAAAGCTATTTAACGGATAGGCATCAAAGAGTTAAAGTGGGTGATGTCTTGAGCGACGAGGGCATCAGTAAATTTGGAGTTCCACAAGGTAGTACATTAGGACCATCCTTGTTCCTCATTTACATCAACGATCTATGCAAGCTTAAGTCCTCTGGAATGGAGCTTTTAATGTTTGCTGATGACACTGTTCTTCTCTTTCATGACAAGTCTTGGCAAGCAGTTTCGTGTATTGCTGAAAATGGCTTAGCTAAAGTCACGACCTGGCTTGAAAATAGCTTATTATCTGTAAATTCTATTAAGACTAAATACATGTGTTTTTGTAAAACAGCGGCGTCTTGCCCAAGTGATGACTATAGTTTAACTATTCACACATTCCCATGTAACAGGCGTAATAACACAGATAGTAAGTCTTGCTCCTGTGCAAAGCTGGCTAGAGTCTACTCCTTCAAATACCTAGGTGTATTAGTTGATGACCACCTGAACTGGCTAAGTCATATAATGGCACTAGCAGGCAGGGTAAGAAAACTTATTTACATTTTCAAAAGTCTCCGGACAGTTGCTAGCTTGCCATTAGTAATTCAGACTTACAAAGCGTTATGTCAGTGCATCATCAATTATTGCATATGTGTTTGGGGAAATGCAGCTAAAACACATTTAATCTTGGTTGAACGAGCTCAAAGGGCTCTTCTCAAAGTTATGATGTACTTGCCTTACAGACATCCTACCGTTGCAGTATACGATAAAGCAAGAGTTTTATCAGTTAGAAAACTTTTCATTCAGCAAATACTTATTAGATACCACAAAACCGTAGTTCCGTATCTGTCTCCACGCAACATCCGAACAGACATGTGTCCACTTCCCACTACCCGCTGCCAGATTTCCTATAAACATTTTGACTTCATAGCACCTCTATTGTACAATAAATTAAATAAGGATATTAAGATTAAACAAATGTCTATTAACAGCTTAAAGAAAATAATCCTAGAATGGCTTAATAAATTTGACTATATGCGTATAGAACATATGATATGTGAAAGCAAATACATTTGAAATATTTAAACCATACATAAATTTAATGAATACATACACACATTTCGTAATACACACTTACATTTCATTAATACATACATTCAGTCACACGAACATAATTACATTCATTATACATACATACAATCACAGATACTTGCATTCATCCATACATATAATGTAGGGTTTTTACCCCAGCATACTTTTTTGGTGGTACTTAGCCCTATTTCAATCACTCAGAATCACTCAGGATCACTCTCATACATTCGATTATCCTTTAATATGGTAAATTAATTTAAATGTAGATTTGCAGTAATTGAGAATATACTTATGACTTAAAAAAAAAAAAAAATGATGCAAATATCGTTTTAGAAAGTAGCTTATTTTTATATAGATAAATATAATTAACATAGTAATATTTAATTGTGTCTCTTAATACTTGTAAATATTATTACTTTTTAGTTATTAATAAGTGTTAAGAAATAGTGATTAACTATTTAAGAATTCTAGTATTACCTACCTGTCTACGAAAATCATTGTTTGATCAAATAACTAGCTGTAGCTCATGTTTTTAAAAGCTATACATCTGTAAGTCGCTAATCTGTCGACTGCACTATTCACACGCGTATTTGCGTCTCGCTTGTGCAGCGATAAGCAATGCGCGTGTGTGAGTGACCGCTGTGACCGCTCTCGTTTGTTTACAAACTTGTTTAACTATTCGTTGCGGGCAGGTAGGTTATAATATAATAATTAATCTTGCACATTATTGTTAAATAATATTAAAACTGGAAGAGGACTCTGGTCTCGTAACACGGTCTGATAACTAGTACGAGACCAGAGGCTTCAATATGCACCATGTATAACATTTATGCACCAATAAATCATTTTGTATTTGTATTTGTATTTGTATACTCAGCATTTGACCGGCAGTGTAATAACCACACGAGTCAGTGACTAGTTGGCCGGCGAAGGAGCATTCCTAGTTTAGGATAAATAACTCCTAAAAAACTTGTCGCTTATTGTACGTGCTTGATGATAATTTTTAACTAGAGGGTGGTAAATTGCCAGATAAGCACTTTAAAAAGCTCTACCACAATGATTATGATTTATGTAAGGTTTAAAAAAATAATAAGAAAAACTCTCACCAATCGACAAACAGTGTCTTTCTTGAAATCCAGTAATTCCAGAGTAGTCATACTCATTACTCTGGAGTGCTGCTAATTCGTGTACATACTCGTAGTTACGAACCCTTCTAACCCTTCAAATGCCTGGCAATACTGTTTAAATTCAAATTCAAATTAAATCTTTACTGTCAACACAATTATTGTTGAACAAAAAAATACGCAAGGTACAAGTAATTAGTAAAAACACTACTACTAAATATGCTTTAAGATACGCAAGGTAATAAAGCGCTACTAATAAATATAACCTTACTCCACTTTTTCTGTATGTTGGACATTAGCGGACAATTTCGATAAATACAGGTTATGGTTACTGATTCTAGATCTGGTTTTGTTTTATTGCGTGTGATAATCGTGATTTGTCTACGATTCTGTCGCAGCACTGTATCACCGATATTCGTAATGATTTCTGCCTTATCAGGCTACATTTGTAATGATTTGTGCCTTATCCGAAGATATTTGTAACATTTTGTTCGAATGAAGCTGTTAGGTGAATGGGTTTGAAATGCGAAGCTTACAAATCGGTATTATAAGGTAGCGAGATATTATAGGGTCCAGTAACTTGCTTATTTAAAAAATGCGTCAGTAAAGTTCGCTTGCTTTTGTTGAACGTAAACATCGTGAGGAAACCATGGTTGTGTAGTTTGTTTTCCTTTGCCGTATGAGCGAGCATCGACCCACATTAGCTTATTGAGCGTTATGGGTACTTTTCCACCAGTTTCTGCCCGGAGTTGCAGTCTTATATTAGTTTAGTGTTCCTATTTTAATTTTATAATTTATTTTAAATTGTATGTTTAATAAATGTGGGTTTAATAATTAATTCAATTATTTATTAAACTAAATAGTAAATGTAAAAAGTTGCCAGTCTCAAACATACTACGTAGCCTTTATTCTCATCGTCACAATATACGCTGGTGCCTTTGCAGTTTTTCAAATCCGTCCGGTAATTGCTCGTGCAATTTGCTAACAATGGCTGCGCCTGGCATGTAATGGGCTCTTTACGCCACTCTCGCTGAGATGTGTGATTGTGGAGAACTGCAGTGTGAACAATGTATGAAGTGTGAACTCTTTACTCTAGTGCTGGACATTTTAAACCTAGATCCAATAAGTGTTGCTCTAAATCGTGTTGCATTTAGTTGTGTTTCAGTCATTAGCATAATCGTAGTACCTATAAGCATAAGCAGCCCACTATACGTTTCCACCACTGGGACTCGGGGCCTTCTCTCACAAGAGGATAGAGTTTCAGTAGTCTCCTTAAAAGCTAATTATTCCAGACTAGGCATACTCTAGCTTTGGCCATAGTGTCGTTGATTGGCTATGTGCTGAGCTGGGTAAATGTGTAAAAAATGTCTTTGAAAAATTATATATTCGTTCATTTTTCTATTAAATTCGTTTCCAGGTAACATTCTCTTAATTCATCCATCCATTATATTATTTTTTTTCTCTTAAACACATGAGAATTATTTGAAACGTTTCAGCATTTACAGAACCCATTCAGGCGTGAAATGTAGCCTGAAAACGTTAACGGAAGAAAAGTGTAGAAAGGAAAATATGTAATGTTTTAATATTTCCATTCGTCTGAAAAGAGTACAAGACACAAGAACTCGGATATTAAGTATGTAATAATATAATACAGAATACGTCCAAAAATAATTAAGTGTCTGTGGGTTGTAGCTTTTGCCCCAGTGTTTGCAAATCAGGTTTTAATTGGTAAAAGTAGTCGTAGCGCCTGTAGCTCGGCTGGCTTAGGTGATCTGACGCGATCATCGAAGCTAGGCAATGTTCGATGCGGACAGTGACGGGACCATGCACAAGCCTGTCTTATTTTTTCCTGGGCACTATCGTGGTTCAGATGACACGATTGTAGGCCCCCGTAAATTGTTAGTCTTAGCACAAGCAGTCGTTAAGCCAATTTAGAGGCCTTCTGCCAATGATAGAATCCCGGGTTCCATTCCCGGCACGGCCAACATCTTTGTGTTGAACTTAATTTGTTGACTGTCGGTCTGGCTTTATTACGATATAAAGTATGGATGTATGTATATGTAGTATATTAGTTGTGTTAGCAAAACATAATACAAACTAGAAATAGTTTGGGGCCAACCAGCCGCGTTTAGCAGCGTTTATCCAGGATAAAAAGTAGCCTCCCCCCCATGGGGCCCCGCATTGTCGAGGCGGGGGGGCTCAGTAACCGTGGCCTGGTCACCCACGGTGAAGCGAAGAGGGTCCCTGAGGCGGGCCACTCCCTAGACTTGTAATCCCTGTACGCAAGTTCTAGATGGAGTGGCACCAGTAGGTTGCGGAACCTCGTTTCGGGGGGGTTTCGCAACTGAGGCGGGCTGCGGTGTGGTTTGGGAGGCACCGCAGCTGAAGGTGTGGGGCCGCGGCAGGAGAGAAGTGTCGGTATTACGGTGCGCCGCTCTTCCTACCTGCTGCGGCCTCGACGGGGTCGCCACCGTTGATGGCGGACGCGGTGGGGCCGCAGGGAGAAGGGAGTGGTAACCGGAGACTACCACTTTCCCTATTCTCTGCGGCCGTAGTGGCATGTGACGGGGCCACAGACCTGACCCGTCACGGGGGACCTAGGACGTCGGACTGGGGTTGTCCGACGTCCATTGCACTCACGGTCCCCGAGGTAGTTGCGGTGCACTACGTGCACTGCAAGGGGAGTCATCCCCTGAGGAGGAGTCTCTCTCAGACTAGCCGAGGTGGGCGGGGTGGTGGGTTAATGCGAGAAGCGGAACCTCACCCCGCCCTTTCCGGTGAGGAGGCCATCGTGAGGTTTTAGTCGGTAGTGATGCCCTTCTGGTATCGAGCCCGACCTACCCCACCCACCTCCCCGGTTGTGGTGGGCATGCGTAAATGCATTTCCTAACGTTAAAAAAAAAAAAAAAAAAAAAGGATAAAAAGTAGCCTATGTGTTAATCCAGGGTCTAAGCTATCTACATACCATATTTCATCAAATTCGGTTCAACCGTTACAGCGCGACAAAGTAACAAACATACACATTTAAACTTTCGCATTTCTAATATTAGTAGGATATGTAGTATATCAGTTGCAACCATAATACTCGTACAAATTAGAAATGGTTTAGTATGGGGTTAACCAGCATTGAATGTGCCTTATATATATTTTTTTTTATTCTCGCTCATTTCTCGTAACTTGTAAGCTATAAGTGTGACGTCCGGACGTGTCATTAGTCAGCTGATGAATGCTCCGCTAATGCGGCTCCATTCACGAGATGCGTCTCCGACACTTATTCAGGCGTCCGTTCATTATCTACGTCGTGTGTTTCTGCTCTACTAAAACTCGTTATTGTAGCTTTAAGTTTTATTTTAATGTGCATATTCTTCTTCTTATTCTTCTTCTTCTTCTGATATTAGTATCGAGAGTTTTCAAGCCGTCCGAAGGTCTCTGAGTTGGATTAACGGCTGTTTGAATTAAGACTAACAGACAATTACGTGTCATCTGACATACGGTAATGTCATTTTTCCTTCTTTTTTTTTGTTGACGAGAGGGAAATCTTCAAGAAGATACCTGGCTACTATGGGGCGCAGTCAGGTTATGTGGGATTTGTACCCACTAAAACCCCCGGTGACCTGCCTTTGTGCTTAACGGAGGTCTCCGGGTTCTTCCAGGAAACACTCCGGAGCCCTCCTTGCACTGTGCTGTGGCCCTTCCCGGATTGTTTCGCCAACGACGCGACGGTGACTGTCACGCGATGACGTCATCGTTCACCCCGGACTCGATGGAGAGGGTGTTGGAACCCCATCTCCGAACACCCTCGAGTCTGATTCTGATGCCCCTTTTAGTCGCCTCTTACGACAGGCAGGGGCAATTCCCCAGCCTTATTCTTTCACCCAGGCTGTAGCGTTAAATGTCAATGTTTCCTAAGACAGTTTTGTGAAAGCAACAATGTATGTATCTCAGATATACAAGCCTCCATGCTTAGTTTGGAGATGCAGGTTCATTCAAGGATCAGCTTTTAATACCAAATATGTAAAAAAGTATAAAAAGATAAAAAATTGTTAAAAAAAAACAATCTACTACTCAACCAAATTCGTATACGGTAACAAGTCAATGGCCTCATTTTTTCCATAGATAGGTAGATTCCAAATTCCTAAGTACAAATAGACAAAGAAATGGGTAACACTTCACACTTGATTCGTTAATAATGTGTAATTTTGTGCTCTGTCAAGCACGACCTTTGACATGCTCTGCTGACCATGCACGCAGTTTTATAAGATTAGAAAAAAGTCATTGCTGATCAATATAATCAAAGTATTTAATGTTGATCTCATTCATCATCACAATCAACGGCAGCTAGTCAATTTCGATTATGGTTACCAATGTTTGTTTAAAATAGTTAATTATTTTAGGCGCCAGCTCATTACGTTCCGTCTTTGCTATTCAAATATTTAAATATTAAGATATATGTACATGTAATGAGTAAAAGGCCCAGACAGATATTAGGACACATTTCACACACGGCTGGTTAGCCCCACACTGAACCATTTCTAGTTCGTATTATGGTTGCTAACACAACTGATATACTACATATACAAGGGTAGGGATAGGCGGGACAAACTGGATGAATAGTGCAAAACTGGCAGGAAATCGTAAAAGACCGTGATAAATGGAAGGAGAGTAGAGATGCCTTTACTCTTCAATAGGACAAAACAAAACATAAAAAAAAAACTTTTCTTATGCGCAAAGTAGTCTTAACCGCTCTGAAGCCAGTGATATGATAAAGATTAGTGTTATCATCATTCCTTTTTAATATTTTAGTCCGTAACTTATATACGTCCAAGTAATGAAATTCTATCAAGAGAAGCGTTAATTTAGAAAGTGAAAAAAATATTTAGCAAAATAACAACAAATTGCAAAAAAGCAAAGACTACACAAATAACACAGAACGCTATATCTCGAGCATGCATATATAAATCGTTAATTATAACAATCATTTTGACATCTAGGTTTCGTCGGTAATTATGGCAAACTTTCGCGCCACACTTTATTGTATGGGAATCAGCAATCCTCTCTAGTATTCTGATTCCTGAAATTATTTAGCACATAAGTATGTGTCTTTTTTTTATCTAACCTATATTGTCCCACCGTTGGGCAAAGGTCTCACCCAATGATTTCCACGCTTTTCTGTCCTGGGCCAGTTCCTTCCAGTTGTTGTGGAAGTCCACCATCGAGTTGGCGGCCTGCCTCGTCGTCTTCTGCTCTCTAAGAAGTCCCACTCCATGGAAACCTTTTCCCAGTGGCCAGGGTGCATCCCGCACACGTAGCCCACCCAGTCCCATTTGAGCCTGGCAGCCTTTTTTGCCGTCTGCGTCTGACCAAGTAAAAATCCATTTACTTGCATTAAATCCTATTTGTGTTGGCTCACCTATTACTCAGAACAAATCTCATGCATCAGCTCAAGGAACAGTGAGCCAGCAGTACTGCAGGATCACTTATAAAACGTCCGAATGGTTTATGTGTCCCCAGATTCGGTCTAATTGTAATGTGCGCAGAGTTGTGTCGATTTATCAGGGCTACTGCTGGAGTAGCAGTGATGTGGAGTCTCTTGCTATATTTATTTTAGTGGAAACATTTTTTTGTAATATTAAGAGTAGTAAGACACTCGGCACACATGTAACACTCGGCTGGTTAGCCCCATACTAAACCATTTATAGTCTGTATTGTGGTTGCCAACATCACTGATATACATATAGATACGTAAATACTTTATATCGGTACATATTTAACACACAGAGTAACAGTCAACAGATTAAGTTCATTTCAAAGATGACGGCTGAGCCGAGAATCGAACTCAATACCCTCTGGTTGGCAGTCTGGCGTATTATTGGCATCATGGATAATAATTATCCATGATGCCAACAAAGCCGTCAACAATATCTTGCTGTTGACAGAAATGGATGGAACTTTGCACGGGTAACAAAAAAAAAGTTCTAATCATTAATTATCATTATGCTACATCATTATTAACATTAGTATCATACATTATTATTTATCATATAAGTTGTGGAATAGTATGGAAGAGAGAATAAAAGAGAGAGGAAGAGGGAAAGAGGGAGAGAAAGCTATATCTAGCTTTCTATATAGTAAACTTTTGATTTTGGTGCTAATGTGGCATTGAGATCCAAAGTGACCTACATTAATGCCTAAGCAAAAGAGTATATGTTTTCAACTTCAATAATTTTGTGGTAGGAGTTTGTTTTCAAATCGAAATGAAATTGTTCAGTTAATATATACTGCATGCCAATCCCTAGTCTGCGCATTGTCCAGTCCATCTGATCATAGCTTAGTCCACGACACAACTCATACTATCCATTATTAGAATAAATAGGTGTTCTAGCGTGATTCATTCATTTCTGCACTCTATTATAATCTCTATTCCTAAACAGAAAAGGGTTACAATAGTGTAACAAGATGTAGCGTTATGAAACATGTATTTTATTTTACAGCAGTTGACCTTTGCTTGGTATTGTGTTACAAAACTTGTCTGAAAACTAAAGTCTGTTGATATGTTTTGGTAGTCGTAAATTTTAATAACTTGCAAAGTCAAATAAAGTGATTACATTATGTCTTAAACTGAGTTTGATTTGATTAGAAATAAAAGTTTTTCGAAGAGAGTGGGCCTACTAAATTATTAAATTTTTAATACATATAATAAAGACATTCTCATAGATTGAAATCACTAAAGTAAAATATAGAACCGTAAAGCAATCGAGGTCCCCCCTTAGATTGCTTTCGGGTATGTCAGTGGATTTTTGTTTAGTGGTTTTTAGCTGACATCATAAATTTTTGAATAACTTTACAAATCTGAATACACGATTATTGTATGCCTATTAACGTATTAAACATAATGTATGTATGTATTGTTTTTGGAGGCCTACGCCAAGGAGGCGACAGCTACATAAGCCGATAGTTTAACTGACAAGAGAAATCGCACTATTAATATGATACAACAATTGTTATAGCTATTGACAAATAAATCGAAAATGTGACATTTAATTTTAATAATCAATTTAATGAGTAGTTATAATGAAATTAATTTTGATAATTGACAAGAGTTTAATATGTGTGCATGTAAATATGTTGTAGTCGAATAAAAGGCTTTTTTACTTTTACTTTTACTATGTATGTATTGTTTTATCGGGTTTAAAAAGAAGTTATGTGTGACCAATAAATAAACAAGCTGCTAAGCTACTTAACCTTTACAAGCTATATTATCTAAACTTCAGCTGCTGATAACACAGCCGCGTGATAGTAGCGTCGGCAAAATAGCCGGCGTTAAAGATTAAACACGCTAGTAACTCTTAGTTAACAGATTACGCTATAACAGGACTGATTTGTGTAGTGGTAGAAAAATATTCAGTCATTGGCTAAAGAAAATAGTAAAAACATTGAAAGATAATGTGGATCGATTTGATAACGTTAAATAACGTTGATTAACGTCTTTTTTTTTTTCTTATCTGCACCTTGTGGAAAATTGTCAAAAATGATGATGATGAATTGAAAGAAGGTTTTTATATCCCTCACACATCGATTCAGCTTTCTTCCATTCCCGCCTCTCGCAGAATTAAAGGCTGTTCGCTAATCTGGTTACATTTCATTAGCCTAATGCTAATATAGTAATGTATGCAATTTGTTATGCATTCAGTACCATTATAGGCACCATACGTAAGTAGCTTAATGAACAATTCATGTTGGTTTAATGCGATTTGTTTGCCATTTCACTAACGTTATGTTTGTAGGAGCTTTGTGGAAGGATTATAAAACAAGATAAACAGATAAACAAATAAACATTTTATTAATAATATGTCAAATTACAGGTCAGTTTACAATAAAATACAATATTATAATCAACAATGTCAAATATAAATAATAAATAATTACAATTATAATTTAACATTATTCAAATATTAAAATAAATAACATCTAATTTAGTAATATGTCACAATTAAATTACAACCGTTATCTGCGTAGTAACGTTTCTTTTCAGTTTCAAAAAACTCGTCAATACTATAATAAGTTCGTTGTACGAGCCAGTTTTTAAGTTTGTTTTTGAACACATTGTCGCTTACAGAACTTGTTATGTCATCAGGCAAGCAGTTATACACTGTCGGTCCCAAGATGTGCGTCAACTTGTTCGACTTGACGATGACGATGACGACTTGATAAGAATTAGATTGTGAATTGAAAAATACTGTATGGTAACAGTAATACTTATTTATAATTTTTCAAGCGATGGCAACTCAATCTGACGTGCGACATTACGACCACGCATTGAGTGGGTTCGATCCCCATAAATGAGCTTGAGCTTTCAATTACAATTTAAATTTTCTAAAAATATCAAAGTTTACTCTTTGGTTTGCGTATTTATTACTCTAAATAAATCATCGTTTGATCACAATTCACCTAATGGTAAGTGAAATCGTGGTCTATGGTGGAATGCGCTTACTTAAAAGGAACAGGTCTAATCTTCAGGGATTCAGCAAAAAATTACAAAGTTTGGCGGATCGTACAATAAAGATTGCGAAGCGGCAAAAAACTTGAGCATGAGTACTCTTTCTTGAATTAATGATGATACTAAAAATTTGAATATTAATTATAATAAAAAATTGCATTGTTAAAAATATACAATTGTCATATCCAATCAAAATGTAGCCATTTCAAAAAGGACATGTTTCCCCAAATTTCAACTCTTCGTTAAACACATTAGCCTTAATCACGCGTTAAACCATATTAAGAGAGAAGCAATTAACTCAACACATTAAACGTTAACGTTCCCAAATTAACGTAATCTTGTTAACCCGCCGCGTAATGTGTACATTACACGTAATGTGTGGAAACGAAGGGGGAACCTCCCGTGGGAGCAAAGTTCATATCGTCGTTTTGGTGGTGAAGTGAGTCAAGCCACATTTTTTTCAAAATTGAGTTATATCAATAACTCAATTTTGAAAATATGAATATGAATCGTAATGAATCAGTTTTTACGGTGGTGAATAGAGCTAACCGGCTAATTGTTTCTCTATATAAATCATAAAAGTGGTGAAAACGTGTCATCAAAATATCCATACATTAATTTTGAATTACATGAAGTTTGTATGTGTGGCTTAACTCTATTCACTACCAAAGCGACGATATTACCGACCGTATGAAAATACCTGACGTTACAAAAGTTACTGTTTGAGGTTAAAAGTTGAAGATTTTTAGCAGCAAAATAGAATAAAGACTCGGGTCTAAAAAAATGGCTATGTAAAATCAGCGGAATTAAAAGAAAAACACTGAAATTTGTTGCTTTTTTGTTGCTAATTAGTTGCTTTTTTTTCAATTCCGCTAATTTTACATTGCCATTTTTTAGACCCTAAAGACTCACAAAGTTATTTATCTATTGCAAAACGACTACAAGAATATTTAAAAGATTAGACTTAGGTATATTTTACTATTTATTATTTAGGTTTTTTAAATTTTTAATCATTGAGTAGTTTTTTTTTCATTTATTTGGGTCTATTAAATAAATATTCAATGTAAAATATTCTCTGTTCAACTACCACATAATGTATAATAAATCAAACCATTTACACGTAACATTGTTTATGTAGTTGAGCATGTGACAATTTAGTAAGTACAATTTATAAGAGTAATTCAGACCACAAACTGCACCAAAACACGACACACGAAATTATCAATAATCATCAGCATCACCTTGCTTGACCCCATGGCTTTATCCCAGTTAATCCGGGATAAAGGTAGGCTATCTACTTAGCTACCTTCTTTTTAAATTGCATTCAAATATATTCAGACGTGTAAAGCAAACACGCACATGCCCAGTCAACCCGGGATAAAGGTAGCCTATGTGCTATTATAGCTTATAGGCTTATAATAATTCAAGGTCGTTCGTTTTAAATAAATTTAGTAATTTTTCTAAATAAATTAAAGGTCGTTAACGACCTTCTTACAAAATTTCATTCAAATATACGATTATTTAGTTGTTTAAAGCAAAAAAGCGCACATACTTACAAACATTACCTATTGTAATACTAAACTAAAATAAGATACAAATCAAAATAGCCGACTTGTAAGAAAATAGTAGGAATGTGAGGTCACAGGACCCCAATCCTCAAAAAACCCGACCACTCTACAACAGTTCTGCTCATGGCGTCGCCGATTGCAGATAGGAAGAGAAATAAGAAAAAAAAAAACCTATTGTAATACTAAACTAAAATAAGATACAAATGTAAGCTAAAATACAAAGCTAAGTTCACACGCCCAACGAATATAAAGCTAAGTTCATACGACGATGTATTACGAAATTTATTCAAAGAGTAAGCTCGTAAAACAAAAGTGCGACACAAATTGCTTTGCGGGCTGCACGCATCGGCGCCGGGATTTTCCGACATATATGAGGAAACATTTTCCTACGGGGTAAGGAAACGAATTGTTGGGCTTGGAGTATGCTCGACTTTGAAAAAGGGTTGTTAATTTTAGTATTGTGAACTAAAATAGCAATATTAGAGGCCCGATGGCGGCTTGAAAACTCTTGTTATCAAAGTGGCTTACTCAAAGTTCATTTGAAGGAGAAAACGAAAATAGAAAAACATAATTTCTGTCGTCTTGCGTAAGGTTTTAGTGTACACTAAAACCTTTTGATTAAAATAGATGAGTGTGTTTTTTAATGGTATGCCGATATCTTGATTTCGAATAGACAAAACATCATTGTGTATCGTGCTAAAATAGACAAATTTTGTATAATTTGTCTTTAGGAATAATTTGTCAATGGTGATATTTATTTTGCTATTTCGATTACAATTTATATTTGAATATTTTTTTTATCCCAAACAAATAAATTATTAATTGAAAAATTGTTAACTTTTGATGTATAATTACGAGTGTTGTTACTTTAAATATTGATTTGTATTATCTGCTCAATAAAGAGTAAATTTATATATTTAAAGAAATAATAAGATAGAGCAACATACCGTTCATCGCCATACCACAGTTTAACCCTACGGGCAGCCACCTGTTGCTCACACGACATCCCATACGGCGCCCATATGTAGCTATACATGTGTGCATACAGCCTTAGGTCCCGGGACGCGGGATGGGAAGGGAGATAAAGAGAGATTTTATTATATTATACTTATGATAAATGTTGTTTATTACATTAGGGTATTTTTCATATAAAACAATGGAGTAAACCTTACTATTTCATATAGAGTACGCTGGTTTAATTATTTATTAACTGGTTTTATTAACAAATTACAGTAGGATATGTTTTTTTTTCTTTGTAAATCTGGAACTACAAAAGGTACATTTTATAAATAAGTACCATTATGAGAAACAAAATATTTTTAATGGTAAGTATAAATGGTAAATAACACATGATATAAATTGTGTACGTTTTACCTGAAAATTCAAAGATTTCATTCTTTTCCTTTATTTTTTTTTTATTTAAAACAGGTGCTTTGTGCAGGGCTCGCATGTTTACCAACGTATACGGGATTATACGTTGAAGAACACAAATGAGAGGGATCTCATTTATGTTCTCTGTAAGCATAAGTGTTAGGTAAATTAATGTACGTACACCACTTTGAAAGAGAAATAAAGATAATAAAATTTGTATATTTTTTTTTTACTTGTAACCAAATTGTACCAAGGCTACTCGCCTATCCATAAACCGTATATTTTCAGTCAACACTCTACACACGCCCGAATGTACGGGCTTACGTCTCGGGACATAAAATTGGCAAAATATACGGACATTTTCGTCGGCAAGACTCTCTTGCAGGAAAATTTAATTTTCTTTATGGAGTGAAGGGTTTATGGTGACAGAGATATGGGGTCGTAAGAAAATAGATTTAAAGGGAAGTAACACATTATCTAGTAGACAGTGGAAGAGGTCCAAAATTATTTATTTACAAAATTTTAGCTTTTACAACCTTTTGTAAATATTTAGACGAACTCGTTGGCGTAATGTTTACCATGCCAGACTGCCAATCAGAAGGTTCCGGGTTCGATTCCCGGCGTGGTCAACATCTTTGTGAAGAACTAAATTTGTTGGCTGTCGGTCTGGGTGTTAAATATGTATGTATGTATGTATATGTAGTATATCAGTTGTGTTAGCAACCATAATACGAACACGAAATGGTTCAGTGTGGGGTTAACCAGCCGTGTGTGTGTGAATTTTCACTTTATTTGTCTTAAGTTATGTTTAAATTATTTTTTATCCTTGGTTTAATTCGTGTAAATAAATCTTATTAACATTTTAAAACATACTTGCAACATTCTGTAGAAGTTAAAGTTTTTAGGGCATCTGACACGAATTAGATACTGCTTGTAAAATATTATGTTATTCGTAACATCCTAATGTATCTAATTCATAAAAACAAATTGATCCAATTAACGAATAAATTTACATTGAATATATCATTATTTACTCCCCATAACAAGTGACCACCTCAATGGCGTAATGGTTACCATGCCTACTACTGTCAACTAGCTAACATCTGAACGATGAACTAAATTTGTTGGCTGTCGGTCTGTGTGTTAAATATGTATCAGTTTTAAGTTATTATGTATAATTTTGTTTTATTTCAGTTGTGTAAGCAACCGAAAAAAAAACATTTGTAATGCTTGATATATAAATAATACAAACTAGAAACGGTTTGGTATGGGGCTAACTAGCCGTCTGTGAAATGAGTACTAAAAAAATATGAGAAAAACTGTACATTATGTATTTTAAACTATTGAATTTTGTACTACCCAATCGTAGGTTTTTTTAATGCAAGTAGCAGCAACAAACAATTGTAAATCAATGTTAAAAATATAGCTATTAGTGACCTTTAAAAACTCCACGCACTTAAGTCGTCACTAAAACTCTTCTGGTAAAAAGGAATAAAAAATCATAGAACTAGCGTTCTTTTTATCTCACCACACCCACGGATGATCACATACGATAACAAATACCACCCAAGTTCTCAACTGATCACTATTCGCAGCACATACCGAGCACGGGTTCCTAAAAAACTTAATTCGTTTGACCTCCGCCTTGCTCTCAAATAAGGTCTTTGTCATATTCAGAATCAGACAGAAGTACCTAATTCTTACACGCCGACTTTATTGCACGAATTTAATTCACTTTATTAATTAACCTGTATGTAGATTATTACCATATATGTAATATGCACAATAAACTATTTTACTTTCTTTATTTCTAACCGGAAACCTGTATTTGCACAAGTTTTTATTATTTTTATTTTGCCCAAGTTCGCGATAAATTGATTTGAATTTGAAATTATGCGGAAGTTTGTAAGTAAATTATGAGTACCAAGAAAGTCACAAGTAAAAAATAAGATTAATTAATATTTAATCAACTATTTATAAGGTGTGTGTTTTTTTTTAATTTATATAATTAATTTTAAATTAGAGAATTATTGTTCACAATGAAATACTCGTAATCAAACTAAAAAAAACTTAAAATAGAATATATTACATACGTTCACACTGCTGGGACCCGGGGCCTCCTCTCACTAGAAGAGAGATATAGGCCATAATCCACCACGCTGGCCAAGTGCGGATTGGCGGAACGGAATACTGTAATACTTTTTTCTTATTTTACATAATATATATTTTTAGACAATAAAACGAACTAACTACTACACTAAAAAAGTGTATAACATTCTGTAAAACCTTGTGGCTAATGTTAAAACCTTTTTAAGGGTATAAGGTGTATCCTTGTTTAAAACAAGCATAAAGTCTTTTCATTTTGTTCTACTCAAGTTTGATTCTAAATATTTAATTTTACCATAGCGTCGCATAAATCACGTTTTTGTCGGGATAACAAATAACTCCAAAACGTTAGTGTCTCTACATCAAATAAGGCAAAAATAGTTCTTTAAGCTTTATGTATCTGTATACATCGAATTTACTCAAAATCATCGCTCAAGCATCTTAGACATGAAAGAGTTGCAAACTTTTGCTTTTGACTAACTGGAATAATTTATTCTGGTTAAACATTTATTTATAAAACCTGTTTTTTTTTGCAATTTATTTCTTTGTCGAAATTTAAAATGAAAAGGTCCTTAATTCTGATAGTTTTAAGCATGGAACACACGTATTCATAGAGGGTCATTAAGCTATCCACACACGTTCTTTTCTCGTGACAGCTGGGAGTCTGTGAAACGCCTTAGGTTACGGCAGTTTTATGTAAACTAGCCTAAGTGGTGAAGTTTTAGTAGTTTAATAGTTTTTAACCATAATTTGAATAAATTGAAACACTTTACTTTCGATACTGGCAAAGCTGCGGAGTATGAAAGTTTACAATACGCAACAATCCTCGAAACAATATTAAGCTATCAATTGTTATAAGTGTAAGAAACAAAGCAAAAAATATAAATGAATAAAAACACCTCAACACTTTGTTTTAGGTCGATTTATTCAAAACATCTCTTAAAACATTGCCGCCTTATTTACTTTAAAAAAAAATTGTTGTTCAGCTATAACGCTACAGAAAAACTTACATACACACATAGACACGTCAAACAATTCCGAATAAAGATAAATAATAATATTATTATGCACAAAAACAATTTACAAGAAAGACGCAAAATAAAATTATAACAACTTTAGGTCCAAAATTTGTTTTGTGCGTAAAAGACCAATGATATTTTTTTTTAATAAACAGATTCCCCCGTATTTCTCACGTAGGTAGTTTCCCTTTAATCAAATCTAGACATTAGCCGTGACCACAGCTTATAATACGAGTAAGAAATGTTACATTCACTTCTAGTTTCGCATAGTTAACAATTTCTTCTAACTTAACCCATACCAAACAAGTTCGATGAAGCAAATATGATATTATTATACATTAGGTTACTTAGCCCGCACACGATGTTACGATCTTACTAATTCTAATAACGTTATTATGTGAAATGTGATTATACATTACTGTACGGATTATACTATAATGTATGTCAGACGCATAATGTATGGGGCGATACTATTTTATAGTTAGACTGAGTAATCTTGATATTTAGAATTAAATAATAACTGTCTTAAATATCTGTCTGTGTTGTGTCGCACAAATTAATGAGACATAGATGATGATAATAATAAATTATTAGTAAAGGATTAAAAAAATAGACAATGATGGAACAAAAATATTTAGAGAGTAGAAACATTTCGTAAATTTTTATTTACATTTATTCGTTGTATTCTACCGTGGATATATTAATAAAATCATATTTAGTTAAGTTTTTAAAAGTCTGTACAATGTTAACTAAATTTTATTTTTGTCGTGCTGTTTGTAAATCTCACGAAAGGAAGAATACTACAAGACATATACAATTCCATTGTTATATTCTAACACAATTTACTTGTAGTACTTTCTAAAAAGATTTTAATCAGTATCAAACCAACTTGCGCTTCGATCTTTGATCGATATCGTAATAGCCCATACGCTAACCAAACATCAACTTAGAAACCAACTTAAAAGTAACTTACTGTCACCAGCTCATCTAAGTCTTCCCACCATCGATCATTGTGTGCTTATCTCTAACTTAAAACGCTTTATCTAGGAACTATTTATATACGAAATGCTTTTTTGTTTAAACATGCTTTTGTCTCAAGTTCCGGGTCGAACGATGCTACTCTTTTGTTTTATTTTGATTAGTATGTTAGATTGACTTTTATTTTGATTTAATGGAATCAGAGTGTTTTTTAAGTACATTGATTGGAATATATCAATTATTAAACTTTTTTCACCAATTATAACATTTCTTTATTAACGTTACAAATTTAAACATTTGCAGCGATGACAGAGTCCGGCATGCTACTGCCTCTCTTTATGGAGGTCGCGGGTTCGATTCTCGCCAATAAGTTCGAGCCTTCGGTTAAGCAAAACATCGCAAAATCCATAACTTTACGGTAGGAAAATTTGTAGAGCTCGTCTGGTAAGGAAGCACCATCAAGTTTGTCAAAAAAAATTGTCGCCAAGCACCTGGTAGTGTTCCGACAGCCTCCTTGGACCAGTTATTACAGACTAAGCATACTCTATCTTAGGTAAGTGTATTGCTAACTCATGTGGTTTGGTCCTTATTGATCAGATGTCTAGCTGTAAAAAGTAAGCAACTTTTTTAACAACTTGAGATAATTAAAACTGTTTTCATTGACACATTTTGCTTATATTTTTCGCCTTATCGTCTTACTAAAAAAAAAAAACAACGTCTCCACCAACGATCAAAACAACGAGCACCTACTATCCACAAGACAAAGTACTCGTATAAAATATAATAGCCACAATGTCACTTAGCCGTATCAATTACGTGTAAGGTAGCCACTGACGAGTGACAAGACGGGCTTAGATCATATCATGAGATGAGTGTGGTACAGGGAGCTGTTTTAGAACCAGTACTGTTTAGTTTTTTTCAATCGCGCTTTTTAGGTGAATGTGTTTTGATACTATGGGATAGTAGAAATATAGCGTATTTCTTACTTTTAAAGGGCATTTGCATTTTCTTTTGCAATTTCTTCGCTTGGGGATGTCTTTTGGGTAAAAGTACTCGTACATTGTGGTTTGTGATCCTCAAACATGACAACTTTTTTACAATGTTTTCCTTAACTGTTTCGAATTTAATTATGTTTTCTCTTCTTCCTTCTTTGACCTTTTCCTAATAGGTGGGGTCGGCACAGCAAGTCTAATCCGTAGAAATCAGCTGTCTTCGAATTCACTCCATTTTTATTTTTATATCTTCATTTGTCAAACTACTCATCCACCTCCCTGTCTTCTGCTTCCTTACATTTTTAGCACTAGATAGATAAATTCTTTATTTCCCACTAATTCCATTAAATTATACATAGAAGAAACTTATAATTAGTGCCGAAAATGGCGGCCTTATCGCTAAAAGCGATCTCTTCCAGGCAACCAGAAGAAGGACAGTGATATAAAAAACGAGAGAGGGGAGTACAAAAAAGTATAAAAAAAAATATATACTACATACCATATATTACATATACCTACTAATATACAACTACATAAAATATACTAAATTTAAATATTATAACATATAACAATATTACAAATATACAACACTAGTTTTAATGCTTAAGTTTTTTTTGTAAATAATTTACTGTAATAAGTTCGTGAAATAAGAAATTAATCTATCTATATGCTACCTCGTACGTATATAACTATCTTTTTAATAATGAGTTTATATGAATATATTTATGTAACAAATTGTATGTATGTGTCTTTTATATAAACTTCTCCTTCTTCTACTTTGTATGAGCTAACTGACCAAGCTCTGGTGTCGAGAGCTTTCAAGCCGCCTGAATGCCTCTGGAATAGCCGGAACCTACAATTTAACGTAACATCCGACCCACGGTAGCGCCTAGATGATAATGCCACTTAAAAACAACAGTCTTGTGCATGGTCCCAATCCAAACACTGTCCGCATCGACCGTGGCTTAGATTCGATGATCACGACAGATCGCCTTAACTAGCCGAGCTACAGGCGCTACAACTCTTGAATCAGCCTGTAGTTGGACCCGTTATACACATTACTTATTGGCTAGGGTGCATCCATTGTCTCGATTACAGGATTTACCAATATTAATGGCCTCCGTCCGATATTTAACATAGAAGATAAGCTTTTGGATTGTTTTTAATTGCTAACTAACCTCAATAGATCAACCTAAGGAGGTAAGTTACAATTTTTTTACTAGCATACATACATATCTACTAGTTGACTATTTCGATGTTACCCTAATAACTAGAAATACAACGAACCTGTTTATACTGCTCATCGTCTTTTTGTTTCTTATCGTCATAGTCTTGATAATTGCATTTTTTGTATTTATTATATTTTTAGTTTCCATTTCGGCATTTTATCATCTTGGACCGCATAATTTTCAACCTTTTTTATATTAATACGAGTATTTATTTGATTTTTTTACTTTCAGTTTTGTATATTGTGCAGAACTTTATAGGTTTTTTTTATTATTTTGATTATTTTTATCATCATCGTTTGTTTTAAGGCAATAAAAGTCAGCGTCATAGTCAGTATTTTCCTCAAAGAGGTTTTGCATAGTGTAGTTTAATTATTGAAAAACTGGCATTACCAACAAATGTTATTGTTTATAATTAACAATTCACAAACGTACACACAGAGACACGTCAAAATTTAGGTTTAAAATTTACTAACATTTTAGATCTAGCATAGACAAATTCTATATAATTTGTTAAAAAAAACTACTCTATTATTAACAAAACCTTACAAAAAGAGGATTAAACCTAAGTTTACCGGAGACTCCGTGGGTAAGGTGTCTAAAATTCTGGTGGCATTACCTCGCAGGATCACCAATCTTATACGTTGGCCAAGGTAAGCGCCAGTCCTAGAAATTCAGATATTTTAAAATCTAAATTTGATTATAGTTATTGCGTTTTCAAATGGATATTGGAGGGAAAGAATTTTATATGCTACGAGTATATGTACTTACTTAGATTTATAAGTCTTTCGGCTAAATCGTTACTTACCGAAAGCTTGTGCAAAGTGCTAAATAATTCATCAATGGTATAATTTGTGCTCTATCTTGATAAGCTCCTTCAGAAAATACAACACATTTTAAAGCAATAAGGTTGTGTGTTTATTTACAAGCGGAAGCGGTTTGTTAAACGGGACTGGGAACGATTTAGAATTGGTTTCATTTTTTATTACATTTAACAATGAGCCTTTCATTTATTACGAAAAATAATACCTATGCCGATGCGGTAAAGCTGCCAGTATTCCACAGCACGCTGTATGTAAGGAGCTTTTAGATTAATTTTAGTTTTTTTAAATCTAAAGCTTATTCAAACAGCTTATATTTTGTGGTTGTTTGTTCCTGTATAGAGGTAATAAACTACATCATGCATGCAGAAAATCATTAAAATTAAAATGTGTAAAATAGTTTTCTGCCTAGATTGAAAAACGGTTTAAGTAAAGAATCCAGGTATTTTTTTTTCAAAGATTTTTCAATAATTTTAATAGATTTTTAGTCCAGATTTATGTTTGTTTCAGTCAATTAAAATTAATAATAGTTAAATTTCAGTCAGGCGTGTACCTGCCATATGTACTGCCAGGTCATGGGCCAAAGAGCTTTCATCGATGTAAAACATCGAGAGGCAACTAAAGCACGTTGGTAGGGCATTATATAGTGCTTAGATAGCTAGCATCAAGCACTAACACTCTGTTCCAGCAGCTTCTTGACAGTCAGATGTTCCCGACAAGGCATGCTCCATCTTTTACTAGATTGTCGCTGTCTTGTGTAGTTACAAGAACTAAATAAATAAATATGAATATTAGGACACTTTTCACACACGGCTGGTTAGCCTTGCTGGTCAAATGTAAAAAAATGCGAAAAAAATAAACATTCCAGGTATGTTTTTAATTGTATCAAATCGCTCGCTCATAAATACAAAACTTGTAATCTCACAGCCCAGATCAAATTAATCACAGGTTACTGCAACAAAGTTTGAACTATTGACTAGATACCATCGCCTCGCAAATGGTTGCACATAGATATGAAATTATCGGTTTGGTGGCACTTACTTGTTCTTGATTCTGCTGCTTTATGATTCACTAAACGTTCGATGAGGTCCGCTTTTCGAATAACACACCGGCTACTTTTTATCGCAGGTAAAAAAAATAGCGCAGGCTGTAGCTAGTCTAAAACATGCATATGTATGCGGTGATATCGAAAGAAGTTTACTTTTGCTGTGTTATAATTAGTAAGTGTTTAATTTCGGCTACTTTTTATCACAGATTAACTCCTTTTATCCCGGATTAACGCGGCTATCGCCGGAAGGCGCAACTAGTCTAGAACTTGCAAAGATATGCGGTGACATCGAAGGAAGATTACTTTTGCTGTGTTATAATTAGTAAGTTTAAAAATATACTAGCTGACCCGGCAAACGTTGTTTTGCCTTAAAAATAGATATGTAGTAGCCGATTCTCAGACCTACTGAATACGCATATAAAATTTGGTAAAAATCGGTCAAGCCTTTTCGCCGGAGTACGGTAACAAACACTGTGACACGGAAATTTTATATATAAGATATTATTTTATTAGGATAGCATACTCTTTCAACCAACGTCCCATTATAAATCACTTTAGTTAAATTTTTATATTTATTTATTTAAATATCAAATGTTTCTAATGGTGAAAATGGTGAAAAGAAAACATTGGGAAGCGGTTGCTCCTCGCTTCTGGAGATTCAAGAGCTGGTAGCTATTTCTTACAAGTACTAAGTTTAGCTGTTCAACGGGGCAATGCTGCCAGCATCTTGGGAACTCTGCCCCGCAGTGACAGCCTGGATGGTGAGCTTACTTTGATTTAAATTGTAGTGTTTTGATTTATCTTGTTATCTTTAAGTTTGTATATAGTATTTTAATTTGCGCTTACCTCGGCGAACGTATAAGCTTGGCGATCCAGCGAGGTAATGCTGCACCAGCATTTTAGGCACCTTACCCGCGGACACGGCCTTAGATGTAATCTACTATTTGTAAAGTTTTTGTGTGTGTGTGTGTTTTTATTTATAAAATTAGTATCAATAAATAATTTGTATTTGTAAATCATAAGTATTTTAATTATTAACAACTGCATAAAATATTGTGAATTTGCATACACAAGAAAATCTACAATAATATGATAATAATTTCTGTTTCAATAATTTTGCCAAGGATATTTTTTTGACATAATATTGAATTTTTTTTTTACGGTGGATAGGCAAGCGCTTGATCGAAACTCACCTGATGCTATAAGTGATGTTGCGATCTAGGGTGGAGCGCGCTTGCCTAGAAGAAACCGATTCAGTCTTTGTATTGTATTTTTTATTTTATTTTTTTCGATTGTGAATGAATTATTTGAATTTTGTTTTTATGTAATGTTTAAGTTCATTTAAATTTGTATTAATTGGTGTATTGTATTAAATTTATCATTAGTGTAACTAGTCTGTGCGGTGCTAATTTGATAAATAAATAAATAAAATAATAAATAAATAAATAAATAAATTATTTTTTCTGTATCAAATAAATACTGTGAAACAACTTGATCATGGTGTGAACCTTCACGGTTATCGAATTGTTTGCCCATCAAATAAGGGCGCGCTTTGCCCCATTTCGGGAATCAAATAGCGGCTACATTACCTCTAACGTTGTTTGCTCTTGTGTAGGTAATTAACGATGTTTGATAGAGGTGGGCGTTTGACGCGAAATAACGGTTATGGTATTGAAATTAAGGCATTTGATCATCTTTGTCATGTAACTTGGTCTTATGACGACCTCGTTGGCGTAATGGTTACCACCGGACTGCCAATCAAAAGGTTCCGGGTTCGATTTCCGTCACGGCAAATTTGTTGGCTGTCGGTTTGGTTGTTAAATATGTATCTATATAAAGTATGTATGTATATGTAGTATATCAGTTGCGTTACCTACCATAATAAAAACTAGAAATGGTTTATTATGGGGCTGATCAGCCGTGTGTGAAATGTGTCGTAATATTTATTTAATTATTCAAGGCAAGAGTGAACAAATTTCTTTTAGATCAACCTGGTACATCTTCGGGCTCAGCTTGCTTACTATCAGAAGATTTCGGTGGTCAAGCGTAGAACTATTTAATAAATAAAAAAAATAGTCTCAATGAAATGGTTAAATCAGAACAGCACAATACGTTGAACGCTGAACAAATCTGTCTGATGGAACTACAGTTTTAATACTAACGTCAGTTTTAATACTATTACTTACTAATTACTGCATTATTATGTCTGGGTTTACATATTTTAAGAAATTTGCGTGATTTTATTTTGTAGGTTATGTTTTATATTATAATGATTAATGAGCATTAAATATTTAATTTTAGATAAAATAACATCAAATTGGTCGTAACATACGAGTAGGTATTTAAATAACGTTTATACGAGTTCCAATATAATTAAAGCAATAAAAAAAAGACATAATTTTACATAAAACGATTTTAATTCACTATTATATTAAAAGTACCTATTACGCTATTAAAATAAGAGAATAACGTCAAACAATTTAAATTTGGAACACACGCGCGCTTACGACAATGGAATAGAGATTTCGAATTACCGGATAGAGATAGGCAATGAACGGCCTCTGTTATTCAGCCGGTCACGCGTACCACAGATTATAATAATGTGGCGACCTTTGGTTTTACCACACGAGCTGAACTACTAATACGTTTTTAAAGCAGTTATTGGCTTTGGTTGGCAAAAGGTCAAAGTTAGGTTAATCTTATTCTTCTTCTTCATATGAGCTAAGTGGCCAAGCTCTGGCCGAGAGAGGTCTGGTTTCAAGAGATTTCAAGCCGCCCGAACGGTTCTAACTTGGCTTAACGACTGCTTATACCAAGACTAACATCCGGGACCTACAATTTAACGTGTCATCCGACCCACGGTAGCGCCTAGATGAAGATGCTACGTTAACAAGACTTAAGTATCAACTTATACTCTAATCATATCTCAAAATATTGTAGCAGAAATATATACATAAAAAAAAACATGCAAATAGGCTAGCCAAGGTTGAAAAACAAGGGTACGAGTATATGACAAAATTTGCATGTTCAATAAGTTGCCACGAAACGTTTCAGAACTGATATACTGATTTTAAACGCAAAATAAAAAAAAATGAGAAGCACACTTTTTACTCCCTTTAGCAAAGTATCATAATTTTTATTTTTAATGATTACGGTGGATGACATAAATAGTATTTTTTTATAATTATCATAGCACAAGTTTATATAAATTTAAAGATTGAGTAATAAATTAACTTACCCAGTACGGCGCGATGCTCTATGGTTAATACATTATTTGATTTGATTTGAAGTAAGATTTGAGAGAGATAAGAGTGAGTGAAGATATGGCGTTTGATAGAAGAGAATGGAAGAGGAACATTTTCTACGTCACAACAAACTTGACTTCATTTTGTAAAAGCAATGCCAAGAAAAAAGTAAAAGTGTTCTTTTCACAATATGAATAGCAATTTAAATTGTATTTATAACATGTATCAAAAATAACCCATTCTTATTGTACGATTACGAAACAATATTGAACAATACGAGTATGGTCATTTAATTTAATTCACTGCTCGAAGATTGCATCGTTCCACAGAGTGTGTCTTACATAGAAATTTACAACACAAAACTCGTCAGCTTGCTGAAAAATCTACTTTATTTCAAAGATATAAAGGTCAAAATGGTAAATAGCTGTTGAATATATTTTTTTCAGTAAGACGTTTTGACCAGCGCCCGATCCTGTGATATGCTAAGAGGTTGGCATTTGCAATCGTGTTGTGGTTGTTACTCGTAATAGAAAACTTTGGTGATACGGTTATAAAGTTTAAATAGTATAACATGAAATAAAGGCATAGATATGCTTTAAATAATGTCTAACATTTTAGTGCTATGGCATAAGTGCATTGTTTTATAGCGATCACAGCTGAGTTAGGCGTGCGGCAGTCTTACGTCCTGAAGGTATTGGGTTCGATTGCTGCTAATATGTATTTAAAGGAAACATCGTGAGAAACCAAAACATGGTGGTATGGCACTTTCTAGTTGTGGCCTGGCTATCATTCACCCTTAAGTTGAAATATATGTATATTGCCAAGCATATAACAACGTGTTCCATCAGCCTTATTAAGAGCCAATAATTCCAGAATAGACATGCTTCACCAACCCGCACTTGGTCAGTGTGGTGGATTGTGGCCATATCTCTCTCTTTCTGAGACCAGGCCTCGTACCCCAGAAGTGGGAACGTATAGTATGAGGACACATTTCACACACGGCTGGTTAACCCCGTACTGAACCAATTCTAGTTCGTGTTATGGTTGCTAACACAACTGATATACTACAACATACATACACATTTTATATACATACATATTAATTGTATATGTATATTGCCAAGCATATAACAACGTGTTCCAGCAGCCTTATTGAGAGCCAATAATTCCAGACTTGGCACCACCAACCTGCACTTAGCCAGCGTGCTGGATTATGGTCCATATTTCTCTCTGTGTGAGACAAGGCTTCGAGTCCCAGCTGTGGGAACGTATAGTGGGCTACTCATGCATGCTCCTCCAACCCGAACTTGGTCAACGTGGTGGATTATGGCCTATATCTCTTTCTTAGTGAGAGAAGGCCTCGAGTTCCAAAATTGGGAACGTATAGTGGGCCGCTTATGCTTATGCATGATATTCCGCCTCAGGTCCACAATGTCCCTGCTGTTAAAATGCCTGTTGTGTGAAAAAAAAATTAAATGGCGGAACATTAAACAAATTAAATCAATTAACAGGGTTGCTCATCTCCAGTACATATAATTGCAATGCCTTATGGGAAATTATGTAACTGTAAAGTGACATAATATTGCAATAAATTCTTTGACTTTGACTTCGAAAATGAAATATATATCTGCAACAATAATGACATTGCGTGTGTGAGAATATGTAAACAATTAACATTTCCACTAAATAGGGCTGCGACTTATCTGATAATCTGAGCAAAACTGCTAATTAGCAATATCAGATAGCAATTTGCACTTTGTCTCATTGTTGCGACATACAAACATACGAAATGTCAACCCGATACATGCTGTTAGCCACTCTAGCGGCTAATTAAAATCTAAGTATAGCGCAAACGTTACAGTAGGAAAACTATTTTACACATTAAAAATAGCAGTTTAAAAAAACTAAAAAACGCTTATCTGGCCGTTTTAAGTGGGTCAAAATCGCGCCCAAAGAAGTCGGTTACAAACAAACATACAAATAAAAATACAAAAAATGTAATAATTTTATCAAATGAGTGTATTGTCATCGGTCCTCAATAAATCTACAAAGTTTCAACGAAATCTGGCCGTTTAAAGTGGGTCGAAATCGCACCCAAAGAACTCGGTTACAAACAAACATACAAAAAAAAAAAAAAAAATTATATTCTCATCGGTCCTCAATAAATCTACAAAGTTTCAACGAAATCTGGCCGTTTAAAGTGGGTCAAAATCGCACCCAAAGAAGTCGGTTACAAACAAACAAACATAATATAGGTGAAGCTAATATAAAGCGTGTAAAAATAGCAAATGCGAGAACGTTTCATGACTTACATTTTATTTACATAATAAATAGGCTTGCGCTTCATTCACCTGATGGTAAGCAATATTGTGATCTTAAGTCAAAGTCAAAATTTCATTGTTTGAACGGAAATTATCACTTGTTTACCCTCAAGACTAACACCTCTATAAAATTAATATAAAATCTATTTTTAGGTATAACTAGATGTACTTCGCAGTGTTCCCTCTATCAATAGGTAGTAATCCAAGATATACCTAGTACATGTAATAATCCAACATCAAAACTATCTCCTTACAAATCTCATCGAAATCAATTCAGTACTCTGAGCGTGAAGAAGTAACAAACATACACACAAAATTTCGCATCTATAATATTAGTAGAATATATTATGTATTATAGGCTAAATAAAGATATGGGCTTATATCATAATCTCGTATTATACTCGTATTTCGTCGCATCATTCTTCAGATACAATTAACAAGGTAGTCCTTTTAGCCTACAAGGCACAATTCGCACGTTTAGAGAATCGATTTTAATCGATACTTTTTTCTCTTTTTTTGTAATGGCACCACATTGCTGCCGCCGTCAAACGGCAGCTGTCAACCTCATTCTGTTCAGATTTATATTTATTTTTTATTATATTTCACTTCGGTTTTGGGTGGGTGGGACTTTGTATCTTCGAATGATGCGACTCATATATAATATTGATCGAACTTCACTTGGTAAGTTCGTTTAATCATATATTTTGTTAGTCTTCTGCATTATTTAGTCTACGTCTACATCGTGCTATCGAACAATAGACGCGTGGAAAGCAAGTAATGTCCCTTCACTAATGGGCCGTGTGACAATAATGGGCACCTTCTACCTATGAATGTACTTACAACGCTGTTCAAATACTATGCGAAAATGTCAATAGAAACGTATGGTACAATTTACAAAACTATACGTCCAAACACGTACAGGTTTCGTATGAAATTACATTGATTAACTTAAACTATCAATAGTTCAGCAACAAAACAACGAAATTATACTGATTTTAAGCTAAAGTTGAAATACTTATGTTTTTTTTCTATATATATTTTACTTTTATATTTCTATTTTTTTTTATCGCCAAAATAGGTCTCTATTTATTCAAAATATTTGTTTACAAATTACTATTACAGAAATTATCAATTAAAATACTATATACTATAACATTGATACTAATATAAAAGAATTCATTCTTAGCCGTGCGGACTCGGTTGTCGCTATCGTCCCAGGGAGTTATAAAAATCGATTAGGGGATCTAGGTCTGAATATCTAGTGCCAACCCCGATTAGTAATAGGAGTATCCACTAGCGAGGCATTCCCAAGAATGTCAGAAAGGATTGACGACAGACAGGCTGGTCATAAATATAAGCCAAAACTTTTCACAGCAATGGATGGAAGGACATAAAAAAATGCCCTGACTCCACCTAGAGAGATAAGACAAGAAAGAAGAAGCATAATATGTATGTATAAAGTTTTTTGTAAAGTTTTATAAGTAACTATATGCACAAAATAAACTATCTGGATGGACGGATAGATGGACAGAGAAAAACAGAGGTTCCCTTATAAAACTTAGCTAAAAACAGCGAACTAGAATAAAAAAAAGAATAGTAACTTGGCCGATAAAATGGCTCCACCGTCCATGCGTAAAATACCGCGGTGGGCGGGGCAAAACACCCGCGCACCGCGTGACCTTGATGCGATCAATCGAGTGCGAGCTTTGTGTGTGTGAGTTTCGTTGAAATAGCAGTATAATTGTGTGCGTAGATGGACACAAATTCTGAGCGGCAATTGTATGGAGTTACTCTTCCGTTTATTCAAGTTCGCTGCTTAAAAAACACTAGTCTATTCTGCTCCTCATATATTGCGTACATTATAGGACAAAACACAGGGTGAGCACAATTCCATGTTATTGCATCGCGACAAGAGATATCAGATCCCTATTATTTATCTGGCAGGTATATGCATAACAATTTTATATTTCAATGCATGCACTCTAAATCTAGTATAAGTGGAAAAGTCATATACTGCAAAGATTTCCGTCATTCCAGCAGTTTCTAGTAGGTATATGAGTATCAAATAAAAGTGTGTGCTTTTATATGAATCTATATGTGTATGTATATATGGAATTAAGTCTTCAGTTAAAATGAAGCTAAAATCAAATATCTTTTATATAAAAATTCCATGTCACAATGTTAGTTACCGTACTCCTCCGAAACGGCTTGACCGATTTTTACTAAATTTTATACGCGTATTCAGTAGGTCTAAAAATCAGCTACTATCTATTTTTCTTACTCCTAAGTGAGGCAAAACAACGTTTGCCGGGTCAGCTAGTATATATATAATTGTATTTTTTAATATGAATAACTTCAAACAACAATTTTCATATTTTTATAAAATAATTTATCAATAATTCTAAAACTGGAACGATTTATTCCAATCCCATTATATTGACCTGCTAGTTTTTTCCGTAGAGTCATATTGTTTTTGAAAAACAAAATAAATACATTTAGTCGCAAGTATCTCATTATTTTGCGTATACTGTTCCAAAATGCATAGAGCACGCTAACTCTACCTTTTGTTGGTCCACGCACTTACCGTGCGCCCGCGCCGATTCCGCTACGTCCACTATTTTATCCATTCCATATGAATCGTAATGTATCGATCGATAGAGCGGAGACTGCATTGTCGATGTTATCAATTTCTAGGACCACCCCTATCGATTACAATGGGCTAGCGATTTGTGAAAATAAATGTTGAAACGATAACGTTTTGAATTATTATTATAAGGCATGGTTTTGTGTCTTTCTAAAGGTTAAATTATGAACTTTGTTAGGCAAGTTTGGAATGTTCTTGAACACACAAAAGTAGTGTGGTACCTAAGTGTTGGTTGACAACAAATGATATCATAGTCAGGGGTGTGAGGGCTGGTAAATACGCGAACGAAAAAAGAGGTTTCATTTTACAAAGAACTGCTATGTATTGTCAGACGTGTAGCCATACTAATCGGGGATTCTCATGCCTAAGGAGACCGCTTAGTTTGAAATAAATAGACTCAAACAACACACCGGTTAATTGCTTGGTGACAATGTTTCCAAACTTGAGGGTTAGTCAGGCGAGAACTAGAAAATGCTCTACCACCGTGCGAAGTGATTGAAGGTTTGTAACGATGGACATTGATTTTTTTACTTAGATTTTTAAGAAATACTGTAATAAGACAATTAAAGATTTTCATGTATATTTAAGGAGTTAATTACAATTTTGTGACAACAACAGATCTTACAACTTAACAACATGTTATATTATCTTCTTCATTTTTAATGGAAGAACTTTTTCGTCATGTAAGCTTGAGAAACGTATAAATATACTTATACATATTATGTATACTTGCAGCAGTGAGCGAGTGATTGCATTCTATAAAAAAAAAGGTTGCCTGTAAAGTCGGTTTTACGGGCGAAGATTTTACGTGACAACGTCTGATGATTACGTGACAACCGATCATAGTTGAGTGGGAGAGAGACGCAAGGCATTCGGCGGGCCTCTCTCTCGTTCGGTGACTCATCGTAACGTTACCGGGCGTTACACTTTTTCATAAGTGACTCCCAGCCGCAACCTAATTTAAGACGTTGTCATGTCAAAAAAAATATTTTAGTCGGATAAGACTTCAGCTTCCCGATTTTGATGATGACGTTAAAAATGGAGGAGATCTTTATCGTTTTTAATTATTATTAATATTGTACAAATGCCAAATAAATATGGTTCAATGAGTTTACACAATCACATTTACTACTTTCTCTCTAGTTTCGCTACTATATAGATACATAAGTACATACAAGACGTATCGAGATGCTCCATCCATATTCGATTAGAGTAACACTGTGCAATAAAGAGAACACGGTGTCCCGCTGGTTCGCGAGCGCAGCCGACGGCTCGTATTAGTCTAGCGGCTCAGAGCCACATATCATGGGGACGTGTGTAGATGGTTCTAAGTAAAGATAACTTATCTATACGAATATTAAGTTTGATTTTTTGTATGTTTGTTTGACGCAAAAAGGCTCAAAAACTGCTTTAAAAAAAATTTTTCACCGTTGGGAACCTAGTAACATATGCTATTATATTTTGTTTCTCTTTGCAACTTACATTATTTTATAGCCCGTGCAAAGGCGGGACGATTTGCTAGTATATATATACATACAGAGCTGCAGAAAAGGAGAAACTTGTAACTAAACAAAAGGAAGTTGAAACATAAAAGATGATGATACCATTTAAAAGAGTAATAATTGAGTCCTTAGCATTGTACATAATTATTATCATAATTTAACACAGTTTGTTGACATTCGGACAGGACTATTCTGTATCCAGTGTGCCAACGTCTTCCTGAGAGGTATAGTTACTTGATTTACGGTAAGGAACATTAACAAACATTCAGAAATTACTTTTGTTAGTAAGCATAATACAATTACAATTAGGGTAAGATTTTAAAACATAAGCCACGGGTCAGTCATACTAAGGTCGTCATAAGGTTAACCTTTCAAGCAGATATATTTGCCGACAAACCATCTGTGTTCGCTATTGCCTCGCTAAACTATTGTGAGAATGTTCAATAGGTTTATTATTTATTTATTTTTTAAATATGCCTAATATGTTTTTATTTGTAATATATGTTTTTTGTATTCACTGAATTTGTTCTTTGTTTTATTTTTATAATTGTAAATAGTTCGTTTAATCTTTGTAGCATTTAAGCCTAGTCATAATAATAGTTATATATACTATTGTAATTTATTTTAGTTTTATTTTTCTACTCGTCTAAGTGATACGTTTGGTTTATCTGTAAGTGTCATTTATGCAAATAAACGAATTTGAATTTGAATTTGAATTCAATGCTAGAGAATTAAGACCGCGATTATCCGGCCCTCAGTTATACGGATTTACGATTATCCGGACTACACACCAATTATCCAAAGTTGTATTTTTGCAAACATGAATGAGTCGGATGGAACTTGGCGCTGCCCGCGCCGGCTTCTCATCGGAAATAAAAAATAAACACGTTTTCTTCATACTTTTGTCACAATTCACCTGATAGTAGCGACATCACGATCTATGGTGGAACGCTCTTATCCAGAAGAAACCGGTTCATTAGTGTCTTGAAAACCGCAAACAGGGTATTTATTGATTACTCAAAAATTAAGCTTACCAATAGAAAAAAATGTAAGCTCTCAGATGGAATGATTTTATGTATTATTTTGACACAAAAGAACAATAGTTATAATTTACTCCATTTCTGATCACGAAATAAAAATAATACTACACTAATAGCGCGTGCGCTCAGCACGACTGGAACAGGCCTTTCTTGCGCATTTCCTCGAATTCCTTCTCCACGTCGTAGTTCCTGTAGAATGCAGCATATCTCTTCTTCCTGGGTTCAGCGACCATGTATTTGAACAAGACCCCGAAGAGGGCAGCAAGAGAGAGGGACACAATGAGGTATTTCTTGATAGAGTTGTTGAGGAGGCCTCGCATCACAGGTTTGGCGGCTGTGAATAACTGCCTTTTCGCCTTCAGCTGCTACTGCTTTGTCACCGGCCATATTTATTTACTAAAATACCACAAAATAACACGGAAATTCGACAAACGGCAAGTTAATGACAAACGGCAAGTAAATCAAGAAGATACTACCTACTATTAGTCTGAGCGCTGAATCACTCACTTATTTCGTTTTGTTGGTCAAAGGTCTAACTGTAAAGTGTTAAAAATAATAAGATAACATATATAACTTTATAATTGTTTCGTGTAATTTTGTCCTTTCTTATCGAAGCTCACAGACATCAAAGATGAACATAGTCAATCTTCAACACTTTCGAACGAAGATGTCCAATTATCTAAGACGTTAACACGTTTGCCCCATGTTTGATTTCTACAAGATTCGAATACATCATAATTCACATGTACTTAGTTCCGTACTTTCTCGTATCATTGTTAGTTTATTTCGCGTGTAACTCTTTATTGGTACAAGATTAAATACAAGTGTACAAGGTGCAAGTTAATTTTAGTTACGTGTTGTACAATATTGTACACATCGCCTGCTGTAAGGTCAGAATGAATTATTGCGCTCTTTTAGAAGTAGGTAAATTTAAGCAAAAGGATATTTATTACTTAGCTAAGATTGTGAACCATATTGTTATTTTGAATAAAAGAAAAGATTTTTGACTATCTCATCAGATATTTTTATTTGTATGTTTTTATTCATTATTAACAGCCAGTCCCAGTTTCGTATGGGCCATAAAAAATATCCAAGTTGTAAAGAAACTAAATTAAATCTACGTTACTTGGGGATAATGTACGAGTAGCTTCTCAACGGTGATTTTTTTTCAAATCGGTCCAGTAATTTTGTACATAGCTGTAATGTGAGATTTTTTAATGGCCGGATCACACTTGTGTTTAAAGAAAAAGATTACTTAATTAAATAAATAATGATATACTTGTGGGTGTAGGTATGTAAATGTTGTATGAAGATGAGACTGGATTAAAACGTAGGCTGACGTTAGACACCGACACTGCCACGAAGTGCAGTTAGCCTGTATATAATTATCCAACCTAACTTTATTTAACCGTTAAATCGGTAACGCACATACCCAGAACACTTAAGAATTATCTACCCGATTTATTTATATTTCTTATCTGAACCATTACTTTACCGTAAATAAACCCAATAAAGTCTCCCTCACACGACACCATCAAATACAATTTACGTGAAAACGCCCATACAGAAGGGCACCTTATCAAACTTGTCGCCTGAACAGTTAAGTACGCCATTCAATCTCCCAATAATGTGCAATACACTGTTACAATGTCACCCGAACTTCCCTGTCGTAGGTAAACCTTTTTGTGTACCACTTCTACGCTACAAGCTAATCTCTACTCTATGTTAAAAAAGAGACGTCACAGAACAGAAAAGCTGGAAAACGATTTTGAAAAAAGAACAGGCATTTTTATTTCGCTAATAAGAATATGCGATAATGTACTTAAATATCAGGTAATAAAGTCTATTTTAGATTGGCCTTGAATGTTTTGTAGTAGCAAAAGGGGAGAAAAGGGCAAACACCGTCATATTAAGTGAGCACATGAGAGGGAAACGCGAAAATGTGTGGGAAAATCGGATATAGACGTTTATCGTCGGATTTTTCGCGTGATTTAGCCGCGACAAATCTGTGGTAGCCGTCCGGTTTATCTTGAACCTCGTGATTTGGGAACAATAGAAGGATTAGGGGTTAATTTATGTTGGTGTGAGTTCACTAATATGCTGTTGACATAAGGGCATGTCGATTTATTGCCGTTTATTCGGGAAAGGGGAGGTCGTGTTTATCTTTTTCTATTTGACGTAATTTGTCGTGATCGTATGTTTTGTGGTGAGTGGTCTTGTCGCGGTACTTTTATGTTGTTATTTGCTCAATCCAATTGTTTCTACATCTTTTTTAACAAAACGATAACACTTTTTTAAAATAAACATGTATATAAGCAATGCACTATATGTTCCCACTGCTAGGACACGGGGCTTTCTCTCACAAGAATTTTGGTCTTTAACCAACACGCTGGCCAAGTAAGTACAGGTTGGAGGATGACGTCTTCGAATTTTCTGGTCCTCAGACATATAATTCCTCACGATGTTTTCTTTCACCTAGAAGTAGAAAATAAGCATCTAAAATCTAAAGATACGTTAAAAAAACTATTTTGAAGCGGTCACCTTTTTAGTAGTTATAAGAAAAAATGGTTACAAGATATTGTTTCGTATAAAAATAAATAGTCGTAGAGTTTTCAATACTTCTTTCTATCTTACTGAGCACATAAACCATCAATTTTATATCAAAAATTCTCTTTACTTACCCCTTAAGTGGAAACTTTAAGCTTCATAAAACTTCTGAAGCGTGCTCCACATAAGTTTAACGTTCCTTGCAATAGGTACTATGACGTTGCAACTTTATATCTAAAACACAGAAATCAACTTTGAACCTTATGTGTGGGGTTATAAGACACAAAATAGATTGTAAAGCTCGAGTATAAAAACTTGGTCTTTGCGAGAGGCGTAAAATGCAAGCCTCTAAGTAAATAACCATAAACAGTTGCTCAGTGTGCGCTAAGCCTTATCTCCAACGTTTCATGAAGTTTTATGATACGTTCGTCCTTACGAGTGAAACTAAGCTGCTTTATAAAACTCTATAAAATTTCTTATTCGTCATACTAAATACTCTCATATGAGTAAAATATTTAGAAGAACTCCGAGAATATTTATATTTATTTTGGTACCAATCAGTCTGATTGATGAATAATTACCAAAAGCCAGTTTTGTCTCTAACAAAACTGGCTTTTGGTAATAGAAAATCATTATTTTTTTTAACTAATTTTATTTTATATGTTTGGAGTGGTTTTTAGAGCATTTCTTCGATATTTTTTACTGTTTATGATTCACTTATTTTCGTATTCCACGGGGACCACAATTATTCAGCATTAAAAGAAAAGAAAAAAATGTTTGAGGGATAATAAGTAACCTATTTGTTAGTCGAAGGTCTAGCCTAATCATCATAGAAAAGCTTATCTAACAGGAGTAACATAGATTTGAAGTTGTTTGCTAGGGATTAGCATCTGTAATCTAAGGTCAAACCTATCTTCACACAAAATTTCATCAAAATCGGTTCCGCCGTTTGAGCGTGAATTAGTAACAAACAAACACACACACAAACTTTCGCATTTATTATAATAGTAGGTTAGGATAGTGAAAAAAGAACTGTAAATGTTGCCGCTCTGCCGATTTTGCCGGTATCATAGTTTTAAAGTAAACAGAAATCTACGTTTGATTACTTCCTATATTGAAAGACAAAGTAAGAGCATACCACCCAAGAAATTCAAACTTCACAACTAAGACCTGATTGCAACATGTTACATCGGTCGTACAATAATTTAATTGCATTGCGTTCAATTAATATTGCTGTTGCATTGTTTACAACAGCTAGTAGCTCGAAGGCTGGTAGGTGGTGTGTTGTTAGAAAGCTGGTAACATAGCCATTAGTGACTTAGTTAGGAACCTTACTAGTAAGTTTTAGATACATACATATTTTGAAACTTTATTGTACCGAGTTTGTAATAGAATAGAATAAAATAAATAAATAATAATTTAAAAAATATTAGGACACATTTCACACACGGCTGGTTAACCCCATACTTAACCACTTCCAGTTTGTATTATGGTTGCTAACACAACTGATATACTAAATATACATTCATACATATATATTTAATATAGATGTACATATTTAACACCCAGACCCACGGCCAACAAATGTAGTTAAGCACAAAGATGTTGGCCGGGCCGGGAATCGAACACGGAATCTTTTGATTGGCAGTCCGGCATGGTAACCTGTACGCCAACGAGAGTGTCAAAGTTAGATTCCAAAAGTTCAAATGCCTCTTCTCATTTGCGTCAGTCAGTATCAGATGCAATTGCAGTTCGCTAACGTGTTCGCTTAAAGTGCTAGTCGCAATCAAGAAGCTGATCGGCCAAGACTCGCAACAATGAGATCTTGTCACACACATGTGCTCCTGTGGAAACTATTCTGATAGTATGCGATATCAGAAACGTAGGTCGATAATAGAACATGAATTTTAATAACAAAAGTAATAGGATTACATAATTTTATCGTAAGGCGAAGAAGATAAGGGCATAATCTTAATACACTCTCTAATTAGGTCCTTAAAATAAAATGAAATACGAAATATTTTAGTTTAACGTAACACAACGTAGAGTAAAGCAAAGTTTCTGTTCTAGAAATTTTTATCAAGCGCAAACTTATCAAATTTACCAAAAAATGACAAAGTTAAACTACGACATATTTTCGCAGGTGGGTTTTGAGCATCTAGGTATACAAATTCAGGTCTCTACGACTTTGAAAATATTGCAGAATAAATTCTTGCAAGTCCATTTACATCTTAACTTTATTAGCATAGTACCAACAAAAAATGAATTAAGAAGTAGATTTTATTAATTCATTCTCTTTAATTTATTCTTATCTCAAATAGGAGGTAAAATCTAGTCAATATAATAAATTGGGGCAACGGATGACAATAATATTCTATATATCTTCAAGTCTTAATAAGAGCTTCTAGTCTTTCGGACATAAATAAAATATAAAATTTACCAAGGCAAGCGCGCTTCGTCTAAGACTGCAATATCACTTAATATTAGGT
The DNA here is from genome assembly GCA_035578125.1 of Mellilla xanthometata. Classification (NCBI taxonomy): domain Eukaryota; kingdom Metazoa; phylum Arthropoda; class Insecta; order Lepidoptera; family Geometridae; genus Mellilla; species Mellilla xanthometata. The sequence continues at coordinate 10,564,829 of JAPUBQ010000014.1, read as the reverse complement.
GAGTTGCGGTCAAGCGCAAGCCTATTCAGAGTAAAAAAAAAGTCGCATGACATCAAAATTAGCGCCTAAAGCACTACGTCCTTTCCGCGTCCCATAGTTATCACTAATTGCAATCGAGTCATTTTACGGTTACGCATTAGCATTATTGCAAGCTATATCGATCCGAGGTGATCTCTATAACGTATTGCTTTGTATCGTACGTAACTGGTTGAGAAATGTATGCCACTCTAACAGTTAATGGTTTCGTATTACGGTGTCAGAAGGATATAGGGTGGACAATTATTATTCTAAGTCATAGACAGATATTGCAACGAAGGAGCGAAGGAAGAACTAAAACTGTCACTACTTGTGTTTCTCAGGTACGGGTATGTATTACTCGAATTAATGAAGAAAACATTTGAATATTCATTCCCTCTCTCTCGCACACTTTAGGTTACGCAAGCGAGAGGCCATGCACTGAAAGGTTTTCTTTTATGACGCAAGTTCTAGAGACCCACGTATACAAACAAAACAATGTAAATTTCTAATGCAAACATCTCATAGGTTATTTATTTTAGACAACTGTACATTTACAATTACATGTCAAAATTATTCATGTCAAAAACATTTAAAGTTAGGAAAACCCGCCCATGATCGTACCTGGTGCAAAGGTGCCCATAACACTGGCTGCGTTTCCACGCTGAATAGCAATGGCTATCCTCTGCACCAAGTACGATCGAGAACGGGGATCCCCCGTCCTATCGACTAGTCTTCGCCCGAGTTCATCAACTAGCCTCCTCGCATCTGCACCCCAACTTCCCATAGTCTCAACAGCAAAAGGAATAAAAAAATATTGAGACTCAAGACCCGCATATTTAAACTGTACATTTACACTAGGTTTTGTCCTATCTCTTAGAAAAATGGAAAAACATAGGTCTTTATAAATGTGTTCCTTAGCTAATTTGTTCCCCACGGAGATTTGATGATACATCATCACAGTCAAAACCCAAAATTGCGGATAAAAATTGGGCTAACTATATAAACAACCATCATTCATACCAATACTGACCGGAAGAGATTTCGCACGGACCTTCGACATCACACGATGCACTAGTGGTGAGAAATACATCGATAGAATTAAAATCGAATAGAAAATTGCAACAAATAACAATTGCGATATTATAAAAATCTGACTCATAATGGAGCCGATTTTGTGGCACGTAAATATTTTCTTTTAAGTTCCTTATGTATTGTTTTTCTTTGTTGTTCGTATCACAAAATAAATGTTTCTTTCTTTTCTTATTTTATTTAGAAGAAAGTTTATTTGAAAATTCCTGCAAATGGAATCAAATGATTAATTACTTTTTGCACACATTGTTATTTTTTTTTTAAATGATTTAATTTTCTTATTTTGTTTGCAACAGTAAACACTAACCAACTAATCCATAATGCAACATTAAATCTGTTGTCCAAAGTCCAAACCAAGTCAAACTTTATCCATTACATTTTAAAATCAAGAACTCGTTTAACCGTGGACCGTTAAATCTCATCTCGGGAGCTAGGTAATTATCCTGGCGACACTCCAAAGTGTCTCGCTCATTTCAATTAGCTCTCTTAAAATATTCAATGTCATTTAAATAGGCTGCGCTATTCCACGTCCTACGGAGATGCTAGTTGGATTGGTGTGTTGCCATCTTGCGATTATTTCCCGGTTTTTGGGGTATAATATTGAAGTTCATTTTAAAACAACTCAATTGCAAAAAAAAATACTATGTTGTTTTAAGTTAGTATGGACTGGATAAAAATTGTCTATTAAAAGTTGCGCTAAGTGCAAATACTGTAAATGTAAAATATAATAATTGGTGATAATACGAGCATAGAGATAACTTTAATACAATTATTACAATGCTGTATTTATGTAAATTAAAACAACGTTAGTAGATAGAGATAGACATTTCAATAACGGAGATTTTGCATCTAATACTGGCAACCCAATCAAAAAGTTTCATTACAGCCGAGGTTAATTGTTGACTGGAGTAAGAATGCTGTGGATTTTATTTTTACGACATCACCCCTACTTTTACGAGTTATTATGAAGTCAAAGTGCCCGATCATTGCTCGTCGGGATTAAAGTTTTAATAGAAATAAATGGGAGATTTTGCTTAGTCTTAGTATTTTGAAATATGTATTTAGGACATTTAAACTTCTGTCTTGTTTTATTAAATAAGTATCCTTAAGTGCTTTTGATATTTTTTTTAAATAAGGTTAAATTAATCTGAAACTTTGATTTAGTAAACAACTTCTGTCATTCTTATAAATATATATACATCTATTATCGAATGAGACGGCGAATAAAAACGACGCAAAAAACGAAACGTATACTTTACATGACTCAACAAAAAATCTCACACATCTCCCAAACGAGTCGATAGATCGATAAACTATCGATAACGTCACGCTGATACTCATTCGCATCGATAGACAAACGCGTGTGGAATGCGCATCACTAGCTTTACCTTACTCCACAGATAAACGCTAATAGATACAATAGAAACGTGGAATATTATTCCAAAAAATTAAACGAGGCCACTTATTTTATATAAAGAATATATTTTAACAGCATACATAATTATTGATTGTTCGAAATGGCTGTTAATAATATTATATATCAAACGAAAACGAACTCTATGCAAAAATACGCACTAAAACTTTAAATTTACTACTACTTGTTCTAAGATTCTATATCTACGAGTGGTGATGATAAACAATAATTCGAGAATTTTGGCAAATTGTGACATCTACAAAATAAATTCGAATAAAACTTTTTATACAAACTGTGTAACAGTGACAAGTGAAGTACCAAAACTCACTTGATGAGTAATCTAGTTAAAAGTAATCTACGTCAAACTCGAACTGATGATCATTGCCCGCGCATGCGCTCTCTATAAATAATATGTTGTAAAACGATTTTCGATAGATTAATCTGAATCGTGCACCGTCGTGCGCCAGCGCAGGGATCTATTGTCGATGGACGGTGATTTACAAATGGATAGAGAGGACAGGATCGGATTTAGGATGTGCGGGTCTTCCTACATGTTTGTGGCATAGGTAGAAGTCAAACACATAGCCCACCTAGTGTAAAGTTACCGTCGTTATGGATACATGTAATATTAGGGATGATTTATTCAAATTTTATCCCTAAATCCCAACAGAGTTAAATGTCACCGTAAATCAGTTATAGCAATTTTTTATCATAGTCGTTTGTCCGAAATTTATTGCTTTTTCTGTTACTGAATATAATAAATACGTATGTATTATATGCTGCTAGTTTAAGTGCAATAATCGTTTAGCCAAATCCAACTGAAATACAATCGAAAGTGGATTCAAGCAGTCAGTGATAGGACGCTTAGCTGAAAAAAGCATTTATTTTACCTGGCTTACAAGATTTCATACCGCAACGATGTACTCATAAGTAATGTTTTAATAAGGTACCGAAAACCGATTACTGTTATAACCAATCTCGATATTATTTAACAAAAATATCTCACCGACAAACTTATCGTTCGTAAAAATCGAGTATTCTATTTGTACTATTGCGTACAGTTACTTTAAACGTAATATTGCTCTAGTAATGTAATTTTTTTATTTTAAGTTAAAAATTAATTAGGTATAATTAGGTAATTATTAATTATATACATTAAAATAAATATATAGTAATTTCTGTCGTTATATACATACTAATCATTGTCAACTTTTAACATTCACACAAATTTGAAAATCACACTTCAAAGGTATTTTTTTAAAGAAAATACCCAAAATATTAATCTCGATTTTCTCAACATTTGCCAAATGTTAGTTGTGCCTTTTTAAATTGTGACGGCAGAGTAGTTAGCATTATGATAAAATAAAATGTCATAGATTCCAACTCAGATCTCTTAAATGTAACCCCAGCTCCCCCTGCCCTTACTCCACTCCAGTATAAGAAATGAGTGAACTTCTGATATAAATTAGGTAGCGGACGCCCACCGATGCTGTTTTCACAGATATCGAATGTGAAAGCTATTAGATTTACCGGTTCGTTTGACTTCCTGACCTTTGACCAGGTGTTTATTTGGAACTCTTTTCGGTAGGTCATTCATTCGTTTGGTCATTTTGCAGACATGATACTAAACTTATCTGTGAAAATAATACGATGATAACAAAAACCACATTATTCGTGTTTTTAAGTGTATTTAAAAGATTTGAATTAATCATTAAATTACATAAAATAATCTGTATGAGTTCCTCGTTCTAACTCAATTATTTTAATGCACAAAAGGCCATCCATTTTTTAATTGCCTTTAAAGTTTTGTCAATTTGCCTGTTCACATATTTTTTTATATCGTGTACAAATTTAATTAATTAAAATCGACAAATGCTATTTAAAATTTGTTCACAATTAACTAAGATTTGTTTTGAGTAAAATTAGGTGCAATATGATATGCAGCATGAAGGAACTTTCTTTGATTGTACTAACCATGAATAAGAAAGACTAATTTTATTGACTAGGACTCACCCAAAAGAAGAAATTAAAAGAGAACAAATTAACTTGATAACGTAGGTCTTTAGATGTTCGGTCTACTTAAACAAGAATAACTAAATAGATCTTAAACAATTTATTTTTTGAATAGTTTACTTAAACGCTGAAACGCCTCCACTGATTTGGTTGCATTGACAATGAAATGGTTCGAACTATGGATTAAACATTAAACAGCAGTGTGGCACGAACGGTAAAAACGTCTGCTTTTCAATCAGATGGCCCCTGGTTCGATCCCAGCCCTACACCAATAACATATTTTTCGAGTTATCTGTGGATTTGCACTCGCTTTGTAAAGCTTGAAGGAAAACATTGTGAGGAAACCGACATGTTTGAGGACCACAATAACCGAAGACGTGTGCCATCCGCCAACCCGCACTTGGCCAGCGTGGTGGATTAAGGCCTGTATATATTTTCTTGTGAGAGAAGGTCCCGAGTTCCAGTAGCGGGAACGTATAGTGGGCTGCTTATGCTATGGATTTAACATAGGCTACTTTTTAATTCCGGATTAAAGCGGGCAACTTGACAATGAATAAAAGCAGTGTTAGTGTATTCTGTGTGTATTTTATTTGTTCATCTCTGCGGGCGGTGCACGCGTGTGTCAGACGTAATGCGAGCGCACGCGCAGGGAGTTGGTTCCTGTTGCACCTCGTTCTGTTTGCTTCTTTCCGTTTAAACCAGTTTTTAGCCCATCTAATATTATAAATGCGAATGCGAAAATGCGAGAATATGGGTGTGTATGTTTGTAATTTTTTCTGGCTCAAACGGCAAATTTAACTTGCACAAAATTTGGTATGGAACCTTGGAATAAAACTTTTTATTTCGGAATATTCTGGATTAAAGCGGGTTACACTGCGAGGTGCGAGTAGTGCTCATAGAAGCCAATATTGAAAATTAATTTCAAAATAAAACGTTATAACACTATTCTAATATTTTCGTTTTTGAAAGTAATTGCTCAGAGTCGAGTTATGCAATGAATGCAATATAGATTAATTCCTTGGTATAAAAAAATGTTGAAGAGCTCTTTGCTCTAGGTACTTCAATGTCAAGTATAAAAGAAGCCAGGCTATCACACTAATTAAAATAAAGTGCGAGTAAGTAAATAACTCATGTGTTTGTTATCATTTGTGGCATAACTTCGATTAACATTATTGTATACTTACAAATTTAAAAATAAAAATATGCTGTACAACAGGCGAACAGCATGAGGTACAGACAGAAATACCCTGTTCTTGCGCTTGCTGTGGGAAATGCACTGACGGAAACAGACAATCCAGTATTTATTGCTAACTATTAGTGCCTTTATTGGCTCAGTAGTTATGTATAAAAAGAGCTAGAAATTATATCGCTTGCGAGTTATTTTAATGCTGAGAAATAAGTAGAGATATTTCAAAGTTCAAGTTCCAATAAGAAATTTAGACTCCCGTAGCATAAGCATGGTACTTTTTTTAACTCTATACATACATACATACATATATATTGGTATTTGACCGACTGGGCGCGTTTCCACACGAGTGAGCCGAAGCGACCCACCGGGTTAAGGTGGAACTTGCCTAGTTTGGAACAACTTGCTCAAAAGATCACATCGACAACTATCGACCAATTTCTCTCCTACCAGTTCTCTCCAAAATCTTGGAAAAAGTAGTCAATAAGCGCCTAACTCAATTTATAGAAAAACGCAAGCTGTTGTCCGACCGCCAGTTTGGCTTTAGACAAGGGCGTTGTACTGAAGATGCAATAGAGCTTCTGACTTCCACGGTGGCAAAAGAACTGGACGAGGGAAATCTTTGTGTTGCAGTTTTCCTCGATCTCGCTAAGGCATACGAAACGATATCAAGGCCAATACTGCTGCAGAAACTTGAAAGACTGGGCGTTCGGGGTATTGCACTAACCTGGTTTGAGAGTTACTTAGACAACAGAAGTCAACGTTTGCAGATAGGGGACTTTTTAAGCAAGAAACTTGAACTCTCTTATGGGGTACCACAGGGCAGTATCCTATCCCCTACCTTATTTACTATTTACATCGATGGTTTGTTAAAGCTCAAAATACCAAATACGGATATAATTTGCTACGCGGATGACACAGTAGCCATATGTCGCGGGAGCAGCTGGCACAGTGCAATGTATTCCGCAGAAAGAGGCCTAGCCCGCATCCTTCATTGGTTGAATCTAAATTTGTTAACCCTGAACATAAATAAATCTAGTTTCGTAGGTTTCCATATCACACGTGCCACGGAACTTAAGAAAAATTACATTAAGATGCACCAAATAGACTGCCCTAAGCTTGATTTCCCACTTATTCGTAATTGTAATTGCCAGCAAATCACCAGGGTGCCTTCAGTAAGGTACTTAGGGATACAGCTAGACCAAAACCTCTCCTTTGGACAACATATTAGTAGTGTCGCAAAGAAAGTCCGTAAACTAATATTTGTCATGAAATCGCTTCGATCAGTTGCCAAGGTAGAAGTGAAAAGGCTTGTTTACTCTGCGCTGTGTCAGTCTCTGCTTCAATACTGCATAGGAGTGTGGGGCGGGGCGGCAAAGTCATTCCTGATTGCAGCAGAGCGGGCACAGCGTGCAGTGATCAAGGTCTTGTTGGGAAAGCCACGACGGTATCCCACCGAGAAACTGTTACAAGAGTTCCAGGTACTCAGCGTAAGACAGTTATTTATTCTGAGAGCTATTGATAAATGTCGCCTAAGAGTACAGACACAAGATGCACATAACAACCCAGAAACAATAACACTACTACCTTTGCCCAAGGTGAGAACTGTGTTTGCGTCCAGACTGGCACCGTTTATTCATAGTTTTGTATATAACGAAATAGTTAAATCATACAGCACAAAAACACAGTCTCACAGAAAGGCGCGGGCTAAAATGAAACACTGGCTGTTATCTAAAACTTATAACGAGACGGAAATTTTTGTAAATGTTTATAACATCGATACTCGGATCTGAGCTGATATAACATGACAACACAGTCTTAACAATACTTTTCATAAAAACACAAAACTAGAAGTATACTCAGCTGTCACCTAGGCTCAAAGGTCAGGATGTACTTAGCTCGACCACTCTATCACACACACACACACGCGCAGACACAAATACTTACACTCACATACACTATACACACACAAACACACACACACACACACACATACATACATACATACACAGTCAAAACATACTTAATTTTATATTTTCTTTTGAAGAGCTTTTAGTAATCATTTCTATAGTTTCAAGTTACGTTTATTTCTTTTTCTATTCAATAGTTTGTGTAGTAGAATCATAAATATTTTGAATTATATAATTTTAACTAACTACGAGTAAATTAGCGCGAACTTCATACCATGTAACAAAGGTAAATCGGACCGCCAAGATACAGGCTCACGCCTAGGTTGGGGTCCATTGAACAGTCACAGCGACTAACACAAGCTCTGGTATATCCAAATTTGAATGTAAGCTGTAGTTATTACTTAAGATAAGTTGATCTAACATATGTAACAATTTGTAAATTAATGTGTATAGCTTAAGGTTTATGGAAAATAAATATTATTATTATTATATTATTATAAATGACGTAACTACCTTTATCAATTTATTATGTTTGATCAAAACTTTTTTAAGAATAACTAACGTACATACAAACTATGCCATATACGTACAATCCAAAGTCTTTGGTCCACTTTAAATAGAAGAAATCGTGATCAAACGCAAGCTAAGACAAGACACATCGTACAAAACTCTCACTCGCCCATGCACGAGTAAAACAAAGCGCGCTTTACATACGAAACTACTAAATAACTAAACATTCGAATACCGCTGTAATCGAGATCACGACTCGATCCTTTGTGCGATCGATGCGATCCATCGATCGGCGACGCGCCCGCGCCGTGTGCGCATGTATTATGCGCAGGCATTGCTTAGCGGGGCCGCTTGCACCAAGCGATGGTTAAATCGGTAGGTCATTCATTCGTTTAGTCATTTTGAAGAGATGATACTACACAAATCTGTGGCAAAAACTGACGAAAACAAAAATTCGTGTTTTATGTGTATTTAAAAGATTTTAATTAAATAATTAAATTACATATAATAATCCATTTTTTTTTAATTGTCTTTAATTTTTTATCCATTTGCAGACACAGATTTTTTTATAATGTTTTCAAATTAAATTAATTAAAATCGACAAATTCTATTTAAAGTTTATTCACTACTAACCAAGATTTGTTTTTAGTAAAATTAGGTGCAATATACAACATGAAGGATCTTTGTTTGATTGTACTAACCATGAAAACTAAGTTTATCAACTATGAGACCCAAAAGAAGAAATCAAAAGAGAACAAAGCCGCTTGCACGTAGCGATGGTTAAATTGATTTTGTTTATTGACTAAGAATCACATATTGATAGTAAAATCTATAAATGCAGATGCAATTTAAAGTGATATTCATGAGAAACAAGAATAGGGAATTTTGAATGAGCGTTGCTTCTTCTAAGAAATTGGTACAATAATAAATAAGACACGCGCATTAATGCGCTACAAAAATATGTACTTTGAAATGCAATACGATCAAATAAAAAAATAGAAAAATAAAAACTTACTAGTGCAAAAAATAAGAGGTGAAGAAACATTTTGCTTGACTATAAAATAAATAAATAATTTGACTTGAAATATCTGAGTTGCAAATACGAATTTAAAAAAATGAAAGTAGTTTAATTACCAAGAAAATATTACATACCTATATATTTCGCTCACTTATTATTATTTTCTGTTGTTGACAATGACATTGTTTGACTTTTATTATTTTAATGTTATATAAAATATTCATACGTAGCTATTTAATAGACTTATGTATTTTAAATTTGACATTAAAATTATACTTATTGAATAAATCTAATGTTGCACTGATATAGTACAACCGCGAATAAAATCTAGATAACGAAAAAGAAACGTTGGGCTTAAAACAAGAGAACTCAATTTCTAATTTTTTGAACCAGCTTTATTTCTAATTCATAAGTCTGATTGGTACTAAAATAACTATAAATATTCCTAGAGTGTTTTTATACGGTCTAAGAGCAATTTTTTCGATATATTTACCGTGTACGATTTATAGCAAAAAAACTGTAAGTTAAAGATTTTGCCCTAATTATCTCCTTAAACAAAGTCAGTAACAACAAGATAACCGGCCGTTAACCGCCGTTTAGCTTCACCTGCAAACCGGTCCCTCCACGCGTAGAAACCCGATAGGCATCTACCAATGGCATCGTTAGTTACTGCGAGATAGCTATTGCGGGCATTTGCTTGAAATTAACAATTACGCCGGGACATTTGTTTGTATGGCGCAGAGAGGCGGACGGAATGTGATTGGGGCTCAGCTAAGTGCTCTCAGATATTTTATAAAGCGGACTGGATTTTTTTTTTTTTTCAAAGTCAAATACATTTATTGCTTCGTTATGGCATAATTAAGATGTTAAACATTTAAATGGTAGGTATCACATAACGGACCCTGTTCGGGTATTGCAACACAAGAGGAGTGAGCCGGTTTATTTGCATGCAAAAAATAAATCCTTATCGTTTAGAAATTCGTCAATAGAGTAATAGCATTTATGTAACAATAAAAGTTTTAATTTATTTTCAAAAATACTGTCTTTTTCTATGTTTTTTAAATTTTCCGGTAGCTTATTAAATATTTTTACTGCCATTGAGTTAGGGCCAGAACTATGTATTTTTAACCTACTTTTTGGAATTTTTAATTTATTTTTATACCTAGGTTCATGTTTCCGTAAACTGTCTGTGACTTTAGTGAATAGCTCCGGGTATTTTCGAACAAATTTACTGATTTCGTTGATATATAGTGATGTCAAGGTTAATATTTTGTATTTTCTAAATAAAGGTCTATGGAAGTGTGTTATTTCTATATTTGGTACTTTGATGTTAGCGAGTATGCGCATGCACAGTTTTTGTTGGATGAATAAATCATCCGCGTCTACACTATTTCCCCACAAGATGATACCGTACGTTTATAGTTATACGATTTAGAGTTATAGCATTTAGAATTCACCGAGACTAGTCTGGAGCACTTAGAATATGTTTATTAATTCTACACTAATGAAAAGCCTTACATAGTAAACTACTATTTGATTATCCTTTAATTTTATTTGCAATAGCATAAGCAGACGTGGCATAATGGGACTCGTGGCTTTTTCATACGAGGAGTAAAATATAGGCCATAATCTACCACGCTAGCTAAGTTGTTGGTGGATGACAGACGTCATTGGATATTGTGGTCCCCTAACGTGTCAATTTGTCCACGATGTTTTCCTTCACTGTAAAGTGAAGTCCAATTCACGCAACTTGAAAAACAAGCCATTGGTGTAGAGCCGGGATTGAACCAAGGGCCCTCAGATTCATCAGAAAAGCAAAGTTTTTCCACCGAGCTAAACTCTCTTCTTAAATTTTAGTTCTTTCTGTATTCTGAGACATTGTTCTATTCTTGTATTTCTTTGTATTCTTGTATTCTTATACATTGTTATTTTATATAGACACCCAATCAGTGTACCAGGCTTTAAATTAATATTATTTCTTTATTACAGATCATGGATCATTAAAATGCAAAGAAGAAGAAAAAACTATATCTGGAAATTTCAAAACAAAGTTCCAAATGGATGATAATAGAACGTGGTTTACTGAAAGGAATTCAATGATGAACGACGAAGACAATATGAAGGGCTGTGACATACTCGTATTATAGATACGAGTAATTGTAAAAGATTTCAGTTGAGTAATAAATCAGTTTACAAAATACTATTTATCTTACCTGTATTATTTGTTGAATTAGACTTTAGATAGATAGATAAACACTTTATTAAAACACTCACAAAAAAAATAGAACAAATTACAGAAAACACATATAGTACAAAAACTCGTACCTTAACTGGCGACCTTATCGGCAATAGCAACCTCTTCCAGGCAATCAAGTGCAAGAAAGAACATAATGACGAGGTGTAACTTAAATTAGTTAAAAACCTCATTTTTTATCAATTACTCGTAATACAGGTTATTGGTCGCCTCGGTATTAAAAACCAAAAAAAATAACTTAAGTCTGGTATGAACAGCTGTAGATAGGCTAACTTTAATATGTAATAGGCAAAAAATAAATGCAACGCAACACGTTATTAACTATGAAAATAATAGCTCTGGCTGGTGAAATAGAAAGAAAAAGAAATTCAAATTAAATTCTAACACGTAACATAATACGTGAGTATCGAATCTTAAACACGTCTAAAAAGAGAAAGAAGTAAATCCAAAAGCTGTATGTAACTTACAATAAGAAGACAAAATCTTGGAAAACTATTAAAATCCTTCCGTGACGGAGCCAGTGAAGTGTAAACAGTGTGTTCAATAAAAAAGGGAATGAGTTTTTTGGTCAGCAACCGAGGCCCTCATCAGCCCTTTAAAGATGTAACTACACTTCAATATAATTAGTCAGCAAAGATACAATAAAATTATGGAGTAAGTTATGTAATCAAATGATTGCTATTTTTTTCTAATTCCAATTGACTTCTCTGTCAACGAACTTATAAATAAATGTTTTATTTTCATATGATTTTTAATTTAATTGTTTTATTTGTAAACATGATTGTATTGAAGGTAAAAAGATAACATGAGGTTTAAAACTGTTTGCCACAAGATAACACGATTGCCTCTAATGACAGCACATTAAAAACAAGCTCCTTTGGAGGATTTTTTATACAGTGGACGAATTTGACGGAACGGTCGAATTTCTGTGGACATATGTAATAATATTTGAATATGTATAAATCAAAAATGACTTGGTTATTTTTTTATATCTGACGTTTAATTCAATAATTATTATCAATAAATGGTTTATCTTGTTTAAAACATAGTTTGACTCACCAACATACCTAGCTATATTGCTACCCAATTAATACATATCCAGCAAAAAATCTCAAAGTGTTAGACTAGTTTTGACATCATTTCACGTCGATCAACGGACGTTTCAAAAAACTACTCCCGAGTTCTCAATGTGATTCATTTTATGAATGAAATAAGATTTTTTCCGCAGCACCGCGACCAATACGTGCTTTCCTTTCCAGCTTCGAGTAAAATGCGCTGGAAAGCAGAATACAGGTTTCTTGTTTTCTTTATTGTCTTAGAAGAGTAATCACATTGTCTTCTTTACCAATCTTATTATTTAAAATTTCCTTGTCATAACGTACTCTTCCGAAACAGATAGACCGATTTTTATCAAATTTTATATGCGTATTCAATAGGTCTGAGAATCGGCTACTGTCTTCTTTTCACGCCCCTTAGTGATAAGGGTGGTTCACCCTTTATTTTAATTTTTTTATAATGTGGCAATAAAAAATACAAACAAATCTAAATTTTTACTTTTTTATTACCAACTCCTATTTTTTTGGCCATTTTAGTTCTTTACTGATCAATAATAGTATTTTAACTGTATTTAAGGCAAAACTACGTTTTTAGGATCAGCTTGTATAAAGTTAGATTTTTTGTTTGTTTGTTTGACGCAAAAAGGCTCCGAAAATACTGAACCGATTTAGAAAATTCTTTCGCCGTTGGGAAGCTACATTAATTATCCCTGAGTAACTTAGGCTATATTTTGTTTCTCTTTGCAACTAAGATTATTATACAGCCCGTGCGAAGCCGAGACGATCTACTAGTAGGAAATAAAAAGAGTTGAACTGATTACAATTAATGTGAGTATGACTGTTTCAATGCTAAAATAAGGCTCACGTTAGGCATCTTTTACGAGAACTGTTTACAAAGTTTGAACTAGATTTATTGATGTGAATGTTTATCAAATACCTAAATTGTATATTTCTAATATATTTGTGAGTGCTTGAAAAATAGTAAAGTAGAAAAGTAAGCATGCTATAGTAAGCATTTAATTTATTACTATGTCTTTGTATGAATTGATTTGAAAACCATGTACTAAATAGTTGTATAAATTAATATACTTAATTGATTGTATCTATTGGTATATTAACATTAAATAAGATGTACTTTGATTTTTATTTTAGACTTTGCTACTGCCTGTTGCAGTATATAGTTACGTATACGACGTGCATTCATTTCGATTACATTTTTAATTCCGTTTAGGTCTATAGCACTTACAAACTTTAATCCAATATCGTCTTTAAAGCTTAAAGCTTTAAGTTGCATATCGTATAGCAATCGGTTTCTAGTATGCGTATTTTATAGGATTCTTTGAAGACTTTGTGGCAACGTCTTCAATGCACATTGCAGAGAGTTTGAGTTGATACTAAGAATGGATTCCTTTGGAAAACCTATCAATGGTAATACGGCAGAATTTCTGCTCGGAATAGAACCTGGCTGGCTACAGAAACCGGATTGTCACCAAATACCAAGTACCCGCTTATCCGGGATAAAAGTAATCTATGTGTTAATCCAAGGTTAAAGCAAACTTTACTCCAAATTTCATCAAAATCGGCCCAGATGTTGGATTGAACCAGACAAGAATAAGTAACAAACATACAAACACATCTACACACAAACTTTTGCCTTTGTAATATATGTGTGATCATTTTTCTTAGGCATTCTATGAACTGTGTTGATCTTATTTTGTTTCCATTAGTTTTGAAATAACAAAAGGAACTAGTCTATATAAAAAGTTAATATAATAAAATGTATTAATGAAGGATGAACGAAAGGACATACACATAACGTAATTTAAATTAACAAATGACAAATTTGTAAAAAAAAATACATAATACACACTGAACATAACAAATCCATTAGTTTATATTCTAAATGTTTTTACTGTTCTATGGTAGAAGGTCTCGAACGCAGATGTGGCTTGAGTAATGAGATTTTATTTGCAAAAGGTGTTTTAAAGAAACCGACGAAGAAGTTGGGAAGGTGAAAGATTTTCTATGTATTTAATGTGAATATAAAATAAATAATGGTGGCGATTCAGGGGCACACACAACTAAACTAAATTTAAAGAAGCTCCGTCTCTTTTCATCTTAGGTGGCCAGAAAGAGACGGCACGTTCTGCAGCATAGTCAAAACAACTAAAATCACGTCAAATGTAGAAAATATAGGCGACTTTAGACCGCTTAGTTTTTTTATACAAGCAATAAATAACGCTGTATATATTTTACAGATGTACCAAAAACTATTTAATCCCTCAATTCTAAGTAGGTTATACGCAGTCACGTGGAAAAGTTTTATTACGACAAATCTGTTATCCAATATCTATTCTTTGAATGATGCCTTATATAACAATTGCAATGAAATGGTCAAATGAAATAACGCACTTCTTTTTGTGCAGTCGAAAGACAGAAATGAATAAAAAACTTTTGATTTTGCTGAGTATTTTTGATCTAGTAAATTTTTATCACTGTTATCTAAAATAATCAGGTTGTTTTAAAAAAAAGTTTCTAGGTTGGTTCAAAATGTATTACTTAAGTGTCCACCACAAGGGTGTATTTCCCTATATTAGAAATATCACTATAGGGAAAAATGGCGAGCTTTTGGCGAGGCCTATGTCCAGCAGTAGACGAGCATAGGCTACTGATAACCAAATAAAATAAAAAAAGTAAATCAATACTCTGACGTAGTTTTTATTCACTTTTTATCTTAAACCATAAGTGCCCACATATGCTTGATTATTCAAAATATCTGATGTTCAAGTCACATATTCAGAAGCGTTAGACAATTTCATCTCGTAAGTTTTTAACTTGAATAAATCATATGATTTATTTTTTAACGTTAATAACACAATATTTTTATAGATATAACATTCAAATAACTAGTAAAGATGTGTTTTTCATCTTTTATTAAATTACTTGTAGTTTTCTTCCTATTATTAATTGTTTTTTTTTAACTTTTTGGTCGTAAATGTGCTTTGTTTAAATCGACGAGATACACCCTATATATCTTTGATTGGACGTTAATATACTCTACTTAAAGTAAATTATTTTCTGAAATAGAATGAACGAGTATATGTTCAATGTAATCGTAAAATAATAAAACAGTGTTCATCCACACATACCTACCCGCAATTAATTACTCAAGATTAGTGTCGGTCGAACGGAAACCGTCTCCGCTTTCACAAGACGCCACAATTGAGCATGAAATGAGCTTCTAGGTTTAACTATCACTTATTCTGTATTTATAGCTACTGCGTTACGCATCGTCTGTGAAATTGATGCTTTCTTATTTTTATTTTCTACACTATTACCGAATTTAGGAAGCGCGGCTTGTTGTACCCCGCTGTGATCGCTGCTTTATTTAGAGATAAAAATTAGCTTACGTGTGGCTTAGCACTATAAATAATAATAATAATAATAAAATCATTTATTCGGGCCAAAAATAAGTGAACATATTTGATAATTACAATTTCCTCCAGTATTACAATATATTAAATTAAATATAGCATAAATTAGTTAACAATTAAAATTATTATGGTTCTTATTAAATACATGAATTATATAAATAGTAAGAGCTGATTAATAAATAAATCTATTATAAATTTGGTTGTAGTTTAAATGCGCTCTTTACAGTTTGATAATATATTATGTATATGGAATTATGAGATTATGAGATAAATAAATAATATAAAAAAATATAAGGACACATCTCACACAAGGCTAGTTAACCACATACTGAACCATTTCTAGTTCGTATTATGGTTGCTAACACAACTGATATACTACATATACATACATACATATTTTATATAGATACGTATTTAATACCCAGACCAACAGCCAACAAATTTCGTTCAGCACAAAGATGCCGGGCCAGGAATCAAACCCGGAACCTTCTGGCAGGCCGGCATGGTAACCATTACGCCAACGAGGTCGTCAAAATCAGTAACATTTTCTAATGATGTTTTTATCGTCATCTTGTACTACTTTTTATGCCTCTTTGATTACTATTAATGTTCAAGTAACGTATCACACCACCGGCCCATAAACTTATAATCTCGGTAGACAAGCTCCTACACTTTATAATTATCGTTATATCTAATCTTACCTTTATGCAAACGAGTAAAAGTTAAACGCGACACAAATGTAGAAATCAGCTCGCAGTGTGGTAGTTGCATCCGTATTACGAGCAGTATTACCACCTTCCGTCGTGTGCCATAATTGGTAACCTATCCTGCCAACTAGGTGCGACCGAATTACCAGTAAGGGCTCTTTTATAAAACCGAAAATTAGCGTATCAATAAAAATATGCCTTTAACTTTAGCCGTTTCATCATCATCATCATCCACAGCTGATTCTATCCCAGTGCTGGATATACCTGTGTGGGTTACCTCACGATGTATTCTTCACCGTAGTGCGAGTGAAAATCTACACATAACTTGAAAAACAAATCATTGGTTTAGGGCCGGGATCATACGAGTGGCCGTCTGATTAAAAAGCAGACGGCGCTCCACACTCGCTTTAAAAAAATATCAAAAGCTTATTACGACGCTTTTAATGTGTGCCGGCTGCATCATTCCACGAAAGTAGAGGAGGTCGTGGAGTATTTGCAAGTGAAGACCTTCTGAAGTTTGAGGATCGAGAGGTTGGAGCCTCGTTATGAAACGAACCTTAAGTTTTTCGTGGTACGGGGACCGACGCATTGTCTCGATAGATTCCTCGGAGATGAGTTCTGGCTGAAAGGTGTCATGTACCGGCGTTTTCGTGGCCAGCTGCGCGGCACCAGCCAGCGAAACACGACGCCGCCTCTTTGTGTGTAATAAGTTTGTAGGTGATTGATATGTATTAGTTTATTTATAATTATTATTTTAATGGTATGTATTCTATGTTATGGGCCAGAGTTGCCTGCAATACAGGTATCTTTTTCTTCCTTGCCTTATCCCACTGGGTGGGGTCGGCACAGCAAATTTTCCTCTTCCACTCTCCTCTATCAGCCGTCGTCTCTACACTCACTCCTTTCACTCTCATGTCCTCATTCACACTCCATTCATGTCTTCTTCGGTCGGCCTCATGCCCTTCTTCCTTGCAATACCATTTCCATACATCTAACATGCATCTCCTCTCTACGCATCACATGCCTGCAATACAGGTATAAATTTAAAAAAAGATAGAAAATAAAAGAACATGAATTGTTTTACTCTTAATAAGTTGTAAGATAGGTGCGTGCTCGTATTATACAACTCATACAATAACATATAATCATGTAATGCGCTTGTACGTTTGTAATGACAGTATACATGCGGTCGCTGCGGGCGGGTTCCGCTTTACTCGCACGTACTCGTAAGCTTGAGGAAGGCAAAAATGAGGTTTTCACCGTATTAACTGCCTGTGCTCGGCTAACTCAGGCGGTCTGACCCGATCATCGAGGTTAGCAAGAGTAATGCGGAATGTCTTTGGATGAGTGATGTACAAGACGAGAAGTGAAGATATTAATATAATTAATAATGTACTATTATATACCATACTACCTATTGTATTTTGTCTAAACAAAGTGTGAAGGAGCAAATTGAAAACCAGCGCTGGGGTACCTGGTACCTCCAGCATTATGCTGAATTTGCTCCTTTTGTGCACATAGGCTTATTTTTTTAATAATAAGAAATTGTATATATGTATTTTTTTTGTGTGCACAATAAATGATTTTCTTTCTTTCTTTCTTAAGACTGTTATTTTTAAAAGTGGTGTTTTCATCTGGGCGCTACACGTTAAATTTTAGGTACTGGCTGTCAGTCTTGGTACATGAAATCGTTAAGCTTAGTGTAAACGATATAATTTAATTTATTTAGTTAGTTTTTGTATATAAGAGTTTAAAGGTTTTATAAGTTTCATACTTGGCTATCAGTTTCATGTGATAAATTATAAATTATATTATTTTTGACAATTATTGCGATTTATAAGCTCCATTTAACATCTACTTACCTTTACTTTTTGTCTATAATTGTGACAATTTACTCTGCCATATTTGTACAATACAACTCATCACGTGTAATTTTTTTTTTATTATTATATTTTTGTATGTAGATTATGATCTATGTAGTACCTATATACCGAAGTGCATAATTGCTACCAACTAATTTTGTCAGTTGTTTTTTTAAATTAAATCGTTGATATTATTCGGTAAAAAAGTTACATTTCAACGTCTACGCCACAAGAATAGAAATACCTAGTTCTAGAACATTCGTAGTGCGATTAGTCATTTTGTCAAGACCCTTAGTATCTAATAAGAATTTATGCTCAAGGCACGTATAACGGCAAGAAACAAGAAACAAAATATGCAAGTATAACTAGGTCATGTCAAAACATATCGACGTAAGTTGCACAAGTAAGATTGAGCTATTCGCCGACAATTATTTGGTGCATTTATGCCAGTTCCACTAAGTGTTGTGTGTGGAAAATGTCCCTTTAGGGCTTTGGTATGTGAGACACGCAAGCTGTTTCAATAGTTACTGGCCTAAAGAAATAAGGGAGTGTGTTATGTTATTGGTTTAGCAAAGCGAAAATTTCGCATACTTGGAGACAATCTGGGCCTTTACTGATCTGAACACCAAGTGTCGTATAGAGATATTAACTTCATCTCCTTAGGAAAGCTTATTTATAACCTGTTATCTGCATCTGTTAACCGCGTCAATCCAACACAAAAATAAGTTAATCCGGCACAAAAAGTAGCCTTTATGTTAATCCAAGGTCTTACCTATCTTATTTTCTTAATATTATCTGTTTATTTCAAATCCCCCCAATCGTACCATACGTTTTGAAAGACAGTAATACCAGACTAGGCTGTTCTGAGATAGGCCAGAGTGTCGCTAAATTTTATGTAACGTTCTACTAGTCAAATGCTTAGCTGTATCGATAAAAATATGCCTGTAAAAATTAAGGGTTGCTACAAATTTACCTAAGACACTATCATATGATCTTGTTATGGTTCTATTGATCTACGTTGCTTTTAAATAGATTTAGAAAAAAAAAAAATATTTTTGAAATCTCTATTCAGATAAAATAGTAAACTATACAAAATATATTATGATTTAAAGCATTGTTAATGAAAATGGAAATTATTGTAAATGTATTTTGTACACAGGCACACTTAAAGTGTAAATCGTCAAAACAACTCAATCTCAAAATGAGGGACATGAAAAGATTCTTAAGTAAGTCAGCGCACGCGCAATCTCATGGACCCATCGCGATTGTTTGTCAACTTGCTGTCAATGCTTGACAAATTGACAGCTGTTTGACAGATCTGATGTTACAGCTTGCTTTGACAGATGGAAACAGATTAATTGAGATTTTATTGTGGTCACTGACGATTGTTAATGATAGATTTGATTGAGAGCTCTCATCAAATAATAAACTTTATGATTGTAGCATTAAAAAACACGTGTACATCCATAAACGCAGTTAAATATTAATTATTTAATAACTAGTCTTGTAGTAACGTAACGTGATCTGACGCGATCATCGAGGTTAAGAAGAAGAATGGTTGGTCTTTGTCTCAGATGAGTGATCATGCACAGGACTATCGTTTTTAAAGTGATACTTTCATCTAGACGTTTCCGTGGGTCGTATGACTCGTTATGTTAGTTCGGTCCCAGGTGTTTGTAGCTGTATTAGCAGACTCCAAGCAGCTTGAAAACTCTTGACACTAAAGCATGGCCACTTAGCTCACACGAAGAAGACTACGCTTTAGAAAGGTTAACTGTGTTCAATGGATTCATATACATTATAGTAAAATATATAATTATAATAACAAGGTGTGATAAAATAATCTAAGCACTCAGTGCTAAAGAATATTAATAAATCCAATTCAATAAACTAAGTACCCAAATCACTGAACCAATTTCCTCCAATCCAATAAAGCTAGTCGACTAGTTACAAACTAACCACGCGAGCACTAATATCTCCTTGTACAGGGTTACTGGGAACTGACACAGTGCTTATAGTAAAAAATAATAATTATAAAATACTCTTTTCTAGTGCGTCTTAAAAAAACAACTTTTATTGTGCGTTATTACAAATTTGAAAAAAAATAAACAGTATTAACCCCTGGCGCAAAGAGACTAAGTGTAATAAGTTTGACTTGTTTGTGTTTATCTGTATGTAGGTCCCAAACGATTGAACCGTTTACGATTTTTATTATTTTGCTTGGGAGCGTTTGACTGTTTGATGAAAATCAGTTCAAGATGTTTGTCGCAAATATGAATTTTCTTCTCACAACTAATTCAGGTTACACACTATTGGAAAAAAAACATATGGCCGTCATTATAATTATAGCGATGGGGATCTTTTATTTACATTATACTTGTAACATAATTATAAAAAGTTCTGATTCATAATTATAAAGAACAAAAAGTATGGAGCACCTGCATAAGCAACCCAGTATACGTTCCAAATCTGGGACACTTCTCTCACTAGGAGAGACATATAGGCTATAATCCACCATGCTGGCCAAGTGCGGGTTGGTAAATGACACACGTCTTCCGAAGACGTATTGTAATCCTCAAACGTGTCGATTTCCTCACGATGTTTTCCTTCACCGTAAAGCGAGTGCAAATCCACACATAACTTGAATATCAAGTCATTAGTGTAGGGCGGGGATCGAACCAGGGGCTGTCTGATTGAAAAGCAGACGTTTATACCACCACCGAGCCTCACTTCCTTTTATGGAGCACCTGACTTATCGCAATTCTTAAGGATCGTAAGTTTTTGGTTAGTTCCCAGTAGCCCTGTACGCGTCACAATCCGATATCCAGAATCGTGGTCCGACTACCGTTTCTGTTATTGTTCAATATGTTTCCAATAATCCAGTTTCGATTACTTACTTAGAAAGTACCGTTTCGCACGATCTTAGAAAGTGGTTTGTGCGTGTAGTGCACCCTTAAATCAGCTTAGAACGTGCTCTTAATTTTCTAAAGATTTTAAACGGAGATAGGTTAATGATGTGGGACTGCAATTATTTTGCTTATCTGCTAATGAGTTTAAAGAAACTGGCCGAGGTTGTATCTAAATAGTTTCAATTTAGATAAATAACTATACATGTGTATGCCAGGATGAACCTAGTTGAAATGCATTATTTAAATAAATGTTCAGAAAATAGCTACAGATTCGTGTTGTTCATGAATAACTTTTGTTAAAGATACTCACGGTACATGGTTGAGTAAAAAGTAAAGTACTTTAAATTTAGGCTTAAACAACTTAGCCTAAACCTTTAGTTAAATATAATAAAAATAATAATTTATTCATTAAATCATTTAATCATTTATTATGGCAATACGTAGTATTTACATTTTGTATCCTTATCTTCTCTTAGATTCTAAAGCAACATTGAAATAAAATATACAAACAAATATACTAATATGAACAAATATAATCATCATACTAATTCTTAAAAGCTGTGTATGTGTTTGTGTGTCTGTCTGGAGTGTCAAACAGACATGCTTAAACGGTTGAATCGATTGGGATGAAATGTGCTATGGAAGTAAGTGATGCCTTGTATTACATCAGCTACTGTTTATCCCAGATTTAGGCGAACTATACGGGCGCAGCTAGTAAAAAGTAGATTTTTGCGGCATTAATAAATATTTTATTACTCATAACATATTATGTATCATATCGTAAACTTTCCTTTTATTGTGTTCTGGCGACCTTATTTCGTTACTCGGGTTAGTGATCTTCGTCAGAAAATCTGGAAGAAAAATAACAGATATATCAAAATTTTTAGATTTAGATTTCCTCCCTATCGAATAAACAATTTTGCTAACGCTTCACTGGCTATAATAATTTCGATATTCTATTTTTCGTCTCTTCAAAGGTTTCTAAGAATTAGATAACACCTAACTTGAGCAAAGTCTAGACAAATCAAATAAATAATATAATATACGGAACCAAATCAAACTAACAAGCAATTAAAGTTTTTCTTTTCGTTTTGTTTAACTAGGTATTATACAAGACGTAATATTTAAATAAACATTTTGTGTTTTATTTTGGTTACCACGTTACTGATACAGACTTTTAAGATTTTGTTTGATTGATTTTCTGTTGTTTTGTGTTGATACCAGAGCTTGAACACTTAGCATGGAAGGAAAAAGATCCATCGAAATTATAAAAGCAGTGTTTGTCAATATATAATACATACGAGTAATTCCTACGATTTGCACAAATATGACCGAATTCTTAATCGTGCACAATAGTTATGAAACTATAAGAATTGCGAAGCTCTGGAAATCTCTTCCTTGGCCTATTTTTCCTGAGAAGTACAATTTGTTGTCTTCAAATCTAGACTTAATAGGATCCTTTTAAGCAAGCGTGTTACATCTTAGACCACAAAAAAGCTTTACATCAGGTAAGCTGCAGTCAAACGTGAGCATATTCATAATTAAAAAAATGTTGTTTAGGATGGTGGTAAGGTACAGGTCCAAAACAGACCTGGCGGCGGACTATCATTGACGAAGCGAAGGCTATCGGCAAGACCTGGAGCGAGATCAAGCGAGACGCTCAAGACAGACCGGGATGGCGACGCATTGTGGACGCCCTCTGCCCCATCTAGGGGACATACCTAGGGCCTTAAGTCAAGTAAGTCTTGGTGTTAAGGCATTTACTAGTGCTTGCCTGGCTAAAGACCAGTCTCAAGTTGGAAATTCTGTCACCAAGCACACTGTATTCCAGCAGCGTCTTTGAGAGTAAATTACTCTAGATCAAGAATACTCTACCTTACGTTTGGTTTTGTGTCCTGCTAGTCAAATGACTAGCTGTAGTGAAGGAAAAAAAATACAGTTCACGATTAAACTACTGAACCAATGTGGATGAAATTGTTATCGAATAGCGTTTGTATGAAGTGTGTGGAATTAATCAAATATTAGATGTTTTTTTACTGGTAAAATGGGCTTGCGCTTGATCGTAATTCACCACGTTTACACAGGCTATTGCCTTTGTGCTACTATTTTTATTCTTTAATCTCGTGTTAAAGCTATAAACTCTGGTAGAAACACATAGGCTATTTTCTATCTCAGGTATTGCTGGCTACATCACAGTTATTAAAGACCATCATCATCAACAGCACTGTCATTTACGGAAGTCCAAGAACTAAATTGTATCACACAAGTCTTAGATCAGTTTTGCTTAACTAAAGCCAACGTTAAGTGGTGGCCAGGAGCGTTCTATCGGCTCGAATAAATCATGTATCTATGGACAGCACCCATGTAATTGTACCCTGCAGGCTTGCCGATGACATATTCCGTCACAAGAGGGGCCTCTACTAAGAAGAGATGAGCTAGTTTGTATTTGCTTTCAAAATTCAAATAAAAATCTATTATTAAATTATTAGTATCACAATTCTTGTAAGTTTAATAAAAATAATAGTAGTTAAAAAAACTAAAAAACACGTTTATCTGGCCGTTTTAAGTGGGTCAAAATCGCGCCCAAAGAAGTCGGTTACAAACAAACATACAAACAAAAATACAAAAAAATGTAATAATTTTATCAAATTAGTGTATTGTCATCGGTCCTCAATAAATCCACAAAGTTTCAACGAAATCTGGCCGTTTAAAGTGGGTCAAAATCGCGCCCAAAGAAGTCGGTTACAAACAAACAAACATACAGGTGAAGCTAATATAAAGCGTGTAAAAAGTGCATTCCGTGCTTATTGAATAGGGCATAGCTACTTAAACTTAATTATAATGTCGAACCTCGCACGCAACAATTTCACCCTAGAAGTGAGCAACAGACAGTTAGGAGTCAGCGAGACTCCTACCTATGAGAGAGCATGCCTAGTATGGAATATTTGTTTGTAAGAGAAAAAATGCTATTCATAAAATGATCACACAACATTCAAAAAGTGATTGTGGATCAATATGATAATATTTGTGACGCATTAAAAGACATGTTTGAGCCATTTAAACATGTATATCTTTTTTCATTATGATAGGGAGATAAATTCATGTTAAAAATTCAAATTCAAATTTTTCATTTAACATAGAATTATAATTTTATTTGTTTTAGTTTTATCGTAAGGCCCCCAGCTTCTGCCTTCTAACGGTGCACGGACTCTTATCAATATGTCATTGTAACTTGAAGATCTAGTTTTAGAAAATTGCATCAATAAACGCATGTAAAGGGAACATCCCTGGGGACATATCGATTATTATAATCGATTAGTCGATTACTCGATACGAGCTCGATTAGGCGCGTTTACGCACATTCCTTGCTTGTAAATATGTAGGAAATGGGGCTGTGATTCTATTTTGGCTATTTATAATTTTTAACCGACTTCAAAAAGGAGGAGGTTATATATTCGACGTGTATGTATTTTTTTTTTTTTTATGTATGTTCACCGATTTCTCAGCCATTTGTGGATCGATTCTCAAAATTCTTTTTTTAATTGAAAGAGTATGGTTCTGAATTGGTCCCATTGTCACCAAAATAGGATCTGTTGATGTATTCCTAGGGAAATCGAAGGAAAACCTAAAAAGTTAGGTTATGTTTACGGCCGAAGAGAGATTCACGCTCGTTCGGCTGTACTGATATTCATGAAATTTGAGATGAAAATAGGTTAGACTATGTGTAAACACATACGCTACTTTTTATCCCGAAAAAAATACTGTTCCCGTGGGATAAACAAAATAACATATAAATCTTTTTAACTTCTTCACGCTCGAACGGCTGTACTTACATTGATGAAATTTGGAATGAAGAAAGGTTAGACTATGTGTTTACACAAAGGCTACTTTTTATCGCGAAAATAATTACTGTTCCCATGGGATGCACCAAATAACACATGACACACTGATTTCGCTAAAATTTGATATAGGGGGTAGACTAGACCTTGTATAACACGAAGGTTACTTTTTATCTTAAAAGTCATTGCTATTCCTGTGGGATGCCCAAATAACTCGATAACCTATTTTACTTCTTCGCGCTCATACGGCAAAACAGATTTCGCTCATAAAATTAGCAGCCTATAGTCTGGCTAACAAAAGTAATCTAAAAGTAAGCGAACATCGAGGCTAAGCAATGGCCCAGCGGCCAGTCTTTGGATGGGGGACCATGCACAAGGCTTCCATAAAAAAATTTAGTATTTTCATCTGGGCGTTACTGTGCTTCGGATAACACGTTAATTTGTTGGTCCTGGATACTACTCTTAGTACAAGCAGTGGTCAAACTAAATCAGGGGCTTGAAAAACTCTCGACACCAGAGCTTGGCCACTTAGGTCATACTAAGTGGAAGAAGGAACTGTAAAATTGTATATGTATAAATAGACAAGACCCTCGAACGGATAAGGAAAATATTTACGCGCTCGCTTCGCTAGGAGTAATCCCGCTTCGTTCGATTTTCCCCCAGGATGTTTTGGGCGTATGACACTCCAAATATAATAAAATTATTTGTGCTGCTTTGGACTTCTTTATGCTCAAACGGCTTGAACAAACACGGTGAAAATTTTCGCGCTCGCTTCGCTCGCGCATAGCTCGCTCCGCTCGCATCCAGCTCGCTTCGCTCGCAATTGGTTGCCTGCCTGGCACACGCCAGATTTTTTCATCGTGAAGTTTATTTGGCTCTCCATAGCTAAAACTTAAAAAATATCATTACTAACCACTAAAAATGTAAAAATAAAATTGTTTTAAAAAACAAACAACCGACTTCAAAAACACAACTAAAAAGAGAAAAATAATTTTGAGCCTACATCAAATCAAGAATATATAAATAGAATAGAAGAGTTTATTTCATGTACTTATAAAAAACTATTTTCAATTTTTATTAATCCTGTATTCTTGAAGTCGGTGCCATCTAATAAGAATAAATTAATGTTTGTTAAAAAAAACTATTTTTAATTGTCTTTCTTTGCTGGCACCGACTCCAAGAATACAGGATTAATAAAAATTGAAAATAGTTTTTTATAAGCACATGAAATAAACTCTTCTATTCTATTTATATGTTCTTGATTTGATGTAGGCTCAAAATTATTTTTCTCTTTTTAGTTGTGTTTTTGAAGTCGGTTGTTTGTTTTTTAAAACAATTTTATTGATCAAGCTTTTAGTATCACTCACTTTAAAAATTAATTATTTGTTGTCATTTTTAAATAAAATAAATGAATGCATAGTCAAAATAATGGCATAGCCCCATCAAAATATACAAGTAAAGTTAAGTAGGTAATACCAATAAACAGTACTAGAAGATAAAGAGACGCACAGACAAAAACAAAATTATTAATACCCAGTCTACTTTTCTATGATCAAACAAAATTTATTGTCTACCTCAGAGTATTTATCTAATGTGTGAAAATAACAAATGCCCAATTTCTATAATTGAATTAAATACATCAGATAACGCTACATAATAGGTATCAGTATACCATACATCAAAGCTGGAATGATTTACACCACACGGTCTTAAACCTAATAATTTATCGACCGTCACACATTTCACATGAAATTATATCTAACCTACCGTTTAATTTACAGGCTCCACCGGGAACCGAGATGTAATCTATCGATATATCTCGTATCGATATATCGGAGCAATTACCGCTAGTATCTGTGCTGATTTATACGATAATCACAGGACAGCACTAGTGGTTGGAAGAACAGTAGGGACTTACTGGAGACTAAACTGGAAACAAAATATAAGCTGCGGTAGCTGAACTTCAACAGTGCGTATCTGGCCATATAATACGGTTTTTTTTCTTACCCTTGATAGGTATGCATTTGACTACAGCTTGCCTGATGTTAAGCTGCTCTGTAGTACTGTACGGCACGCTTACCTAGAAGATTCCTATTAACTCTACTTGTGCAATGTTTTTAGATTTCAATATGCTGTCAAAAAATAGAAGTAGTACTACTAGCAAAGATACAGCTTAAAAAAACGTATAATCATCTAAAACTGGATTGGACAATATTCGATTTTTGTTACAGCAATCTCAAAACTTTGCAGATTTCGCTAGTTAGATTCTAAATAGTTATAAATTTAACCAACTGTGGAGTCCCACATTGGAGTTTTGTGTCAGCTTATTGCAAAAACTTTGTCAATTTTAACGCTAGATTTTTTATCCATATCCAACTAGTGGTAACACTGGACCATACGACTAAGTAGTATTTTTGTTGTTCTTTAAAACAAAAGAGCTGAACCGTTTGGGATAAAATAAAGAATATAAATGGCTAAGAGAATTTACCACATTGGAGTTTTGTGACAGCTTATTGAAAAAACTTTGTCAATTTTAACGCTAGATTTTTTATCCATATCCAACTAGTGGTAACACTGGACCATACGACTAAGTAGTATTTTTGTTGTTCTTTAAAACAAAAGAGCTGAACCATTTGGGATAAAATAAATAATAAAAATGGCTAAGAGAATTTACCACATAAGCTACATTTTATCCTGAAAAGTGGAATACCGCAGGCAGCAGGTAGTCTGATAAACAAAGGAATATCCATACTGTTATAATAGTGTTACGAATAACAGGAGTCCATTCAGGTAGGTTTGATATTCATACGCGGAACACAGAAGTCATGTGTTGTTGTAATTATGAGGTTTGCTGCCGCTACGAAATATTACCGCTCTCTATGATTTGCTAGCCGATTCAACGCTTTTATGGAGTTTGTATATTCAAATTTAAATTCAAATTTATAGCAAACAGGTCGCACCCTACGCACCAGGGATGCGCACCGCTTACGCATAGTGGCGTGGAAAGAATCGGTGCGACTAACAGCAAACATCCCTGATGCGCTGCAGAAGCGAGGTAGCCCCACCACTGCCCGGAACGCATTATTGAACTGGACGTGGAGAGCACTGTAGGCCTTTTCAGTGTAGTCTACCCACAGGCTGCACGTATACAAAGAAGTACAGAACGCCTTGAAAATTTTATGGGTCCTATGAAGATTGGAAAAGACAGAAAGTGCAGCATAAGCAGCCCAATATATGATCACATAGCTGGGACACGTTTTTTCTTTATGCTTAATAGGTTTGCGCTTGACCACAACTCACCTGATGTTAAGTGATATTGCAGTCTAAGATGAAGCGCGCTTGCCTGGAAGAAACCGGTGCACTCTCGCCTTGAAGACAGTAAGGTTGTTTAGTTCAGTGAGAACAGGTATTACGGCAAGGAGTTCCACAGTTTGGCCATCCGTACTATAAACGTGGAAGCGAATCGCTTAGTACGCATTTACACGTAGCTCTCTTTCACGGGGAGAAAGATATAGTCCATAATCAACCACGCTGGCTAAGTGTGGATTGGCAGATGACACACCTCTTCAGATATTGTGGTCCTCAAACATGTCGGTTTACGATATTTTTGTTCACCGTGCAAAACAGAAAAGTGCAGACTAGATGTTACTCGTATTCATTGGTTCATAGTGCGAGCTTAAATGCGAAAGTTTGTGTGTATGTTTGCTACTTATTTACGCTTGAACGGCTGAACCGATTTCGATGACATTTCGAATCCAGTATCTAAACAATCTCGGTTTAGATACTGGATTAACATACATATATGAGTAAACTACTTTTTATCACGGTTTTTTTTATAAATATAGGACACATTTCACACATGGCTGGTTGACCCCTATCTAGTTCGTATTATGGCTGCTAACACAACTAATATACTACATAATATACACACATACATATTTTATATATATACCTACATATTTAACACCCAAACCGACAGCCATTAAATTTAGTTCAGCACAAAGATGTTGGCCGTGCTGGGAATCGAACCCGGAACCTTCTGATTGGCAGTCCGGCATTGTAACAATTACGCCAACGAGGTCGTCGTTCGGCGTCTTTCATTAAACCTAAACTGAATATATCCATTCCAATATTTATATTCACATAAACCATTCCTGGTGTCAGAATCTAGTAGTAAGTAGTAAATCCAGTAGTAAGTAATATGGTATGAGTGGTTGCATGCGAGCGTAACCATTAAACATACAGCTTGAGGATGTAATTTAATGGAGGACGCCATAAACCCCCAACCAACTTCTGATTGCTCTGCGAAAACCCTGTGATATCGCTGGCGTAATGGTTACCATGCCAGACTGGCAATCAGAAGGTTCCAGGTTCGATTCCCGGCACGACCAACATCTTTAAGCTAAGCTAACTTTAGCTATCCACATATAATGTAGCAGTATAAATTACCACGTTGAATGAAAATGCTTTTACGTGTAGTTTAGAATACCTCAACATTTTGGTCAGGCATAGCATAGACAGAACAAACTGGTTTTTTTCATCAGTATGATCTTCAAGGCAGTAACATGAGTTAACGACACTGCACTAAGGTAAGGAGTATGCGTAGTCCGGAATAAATGGCTCTAAAGATAGCTGCCGTAACACACCGTTAAGTGCTTCGTGATTTTTAAACTTGAAGTTTGTTGCCAGACGAGCGCAAGAAGATGCTTTTCCATGCTATGTTATTCTCACGATATTTTTTTATACCGAAATCTCTCATTAGTGGGAATCGAATCCAGGACCTACGAGACGTAAGGTGCCCGCACGGTCAACTAAGCTGTCATCGCCCCAAATCTATTTATCAACAGCTGATTTAGACATAACAATCTCGTCAAAAGCGCAAGTACGGGCTCGTTAAATAGACATATTCCGAACGAAACCAAAAGTGAGTGTTCGACAGTCAATGACACAGTTCCAGACCGACAGACAGTTTAACTATAAACACACGTATGAGTTACATTCCTAGCGTAATGACTACATTCGTAATAAGCACGCTCGGTTTGTTGACTTAAGGGGAGTCGGTTTAATGAAAAGTGGAGTTTATTTTACATTATACTCGTAGTAAATGTATTTTTGTATTCCAATCTGTTTGTAATGAAAATTGTTCTGAAGTTGAGTATTATAAGTGAAATGTAATATCTTAGTGACCTATTGGAAAATAAATAACATTCATTCATTCTTTGATTCATTCATTCGTTCATTGTTATAAATTATATATTTCATAGACATAGAAGAAAATCTTAAAAATATGTTTTATTTGAATATATTAATGTGGCTTTAGATCGCAGTGGAAGTACACTAAATATTTTGGATTTGTTGATTTAAGGGGAGTCGGTCAAATGAAAAGTGAAGTTTATTTTTTAAGCTAACAAAAGACGTTTTTTTTTTTCATTTTATATATGTTTTTTTGTATTCCAATCTCAATCTGAGTATTATAAGTGAAATGTAATATCTTAGTGACTAATTGGAAAATAAATAACATTCATTCTTATAAATTATTTTATCTCATAGAAGACAAGTTTAAAAGATGTATTATCTAAATATATCAATGTAGTTTTTGATCGCGTGGAAGTACATATGCTAAATATTTCGGATTTTCTTCCATCCGCAATGAATTTTCGCCTTTGTTAATATGCTATTTTTTAATTAAATAGCACTACATATTTTGATTAGTTGTAACACAGTACTAATATTAAATTATGCAAAAAGAAAAACTAGATTTTGATTAATTTCAGAGTAGACATGATCTACCTTTAAACCAGAGTCTACACTGACCAGGTGCCATACTGGTCAAATGCCTTATATTGTAATGTATAAAAAAAATATTTTTATTCGCTTTCTTTTTATCTAAAAAAAAAGTATAAGGAGGGAAATACTCCTTATCCAGTTAAATTTTATGAAAAAAATAATTAAATGCATATTGTTGTGGTATTAATTTTGCGAAATTCATGTTGCATATGAAAAAAAAAACTCAATCATAAGGTTACTTTGTGTTCACTAAAAAAAGAATTTATTCGTGACTGTCATTTGTCCTACAAAGGAAAGGAAGGTTCGAAAAAAGGATTTTTAATTAAAAGAAGGATTCGTATATTTACGAAAAAATTACACAGTGTTATAACAAACACTGTGTAATTTTTTTTTTACTACTAAAAGTTACTTAAGGTTTTTTCTACGAATATTGTTATCAAGTTATGAGTAGCAAGCACCTTAACCGAGCAGTTAAATTACCACACAACGTAATATCATGACTCAGGTGGAGGGAATTAACCAAGTAAATATGCCACTCCAAGGAACATGTGATTTTATTTATTGAATCTTTTTATACTTGACAACTAAATAATTATTAAACGTTGCTTATTACTTCCTACTAATATTATAAATGTGAAAGTTTGTGTTTTGGTATAACATTAGCATAAACAGCCCACTATACCTTCCTAATGCTGGGACTCGGGGCCTTCTCTCACGAGGAGAGAGAGTAGGTCATAAAGTCATAATCCACCACGCTCGCCAAGTGTGGGCTGGCAGATGACTCACGTCTTCGAATATTGTAGTCTTTAAACATATCGGTTTCCTCACGACGTTTTCTTTCACCATAAAGCGAGTGCCATCAGCCCATAACTTGAAAAACAAGTCATTGGTGAAGGGCCGGGATCGAATCAGGGGCCGTCTGATTGAAAACAGACGTTATTACCACCGTACCACACTCGCTTATACTTGACAAACAAATAATAAATTTATGTTGCTTATCCTACTTCCTTCTAAATAAATGCGAAAGTTATAAAGTGAGTTTGTATATTCGTTATCTACTTCTTCATGCTCAAACGACTGAACCGATTTGATTGAAATTTGGGGTGGTAGTAGCTTTTTCTTCTTCGTGTAAGCGAAGTCTCCAGACTTTTCAAGCCACCCGAAGACCTCTGACTTGGCTATGCTTTTAAGCTAAGCAGTGGTTATGCTTTTAAGACTAAAAGCCTACAATATAACGTCTAGCGATACGTTCCCACTTATATTATAGGCATCCATCACGCTGGCCAAGTGCGGGTTAGCAGATGACTTACGTCTTCGGATATTGTAGTTCTTAAACATATCGGTTTCCTCACGATGTCCTTTCACCGTAAAGCGAGTGCAAATCAACCCATAACTTGAAAAAAAGCCTTAGATGAAGGGTCAGGATCAAACCAGGAGCAGTCATATTCAAAAGCAGACGTTTACCGACCCAGCCACACTAGCTTTTTTTATTAATATGATTTTTTTGCTAATTTCATAGTTATTAATAGCATGGAACCCTTCATGCACAAATCCAACACGCACTTGCCCGGTTAATACTAGAATGTTATCTACATATTTTAACCTATTGATTTTTAAAGATTACATCAGAGTAATAAAGCAATTTATAGTTATTAGCAGTAATTCTCAAAGCAAATAATGTTAAGATAATATAACATCTACAATGATTAGCGTGTGTAATAGAAATGTATAATCATGTACGTATGTAAGTCTGTATAATTTGAATGTTTTTTGACATGATTACAGATAATGACTGGTTATTGGCTTGTTATACGTGTACCTAATATATTCGTATCAATAAAATGAGTACTTGAATTATAAGGCAGCATATGTAGACAGAATGTATGTAATTTATAGTAAAAATAGGTAGTTACTCGTATATATTATGTATATCAAATATTGCTTTGAAATGTAGGGCCTGAATTACTTTCAAAGAAAGTGAAAAAAATGGACTCATTTCCGAAAAAAATTGGGAACTTGAATTTCCTAAAATTTATTATTTATTTTCACGATTAATAAAATAAATTATTAGCAATTCCCAGAGAGAATTACTAGTGCAGTAACCACACTGGAGTGTTCCGGACTTAACGCCGTTAACTTTAATGCCTTTCATTTGATATGAATTTATCCAGCCCGTACAGGGCCTAATGATAAGAAAATACTACATTAAAATTAAGTGATAATAAAACTATCAACTCGACACAAGCCAAACACGGCGTCGACATAATTACAACTAAAATTACCGCAAATAAACCAAACTAACCGTAGAGTCTTACTAGAAACACTACACTAGAATAGTTCCATACATCAACCTGTCAGACGCTGGACCAATTGCCGTGTTTAGAACCAAAGGTGCGTTCTAACATGTCCCCACTACGGAATTCGCGAAGTTTTGCAATCGCGCGCGGTTACGCCCTGAGTTACCCACCTATTACGCTCGCTACCGAACAGCCTTGGCTATTACTTAGACTGGCCATTACTCGAAGCGCGTAAGCATAGCCACATCGTCACCAGAGGCTGATATCTCGTCGACAGCTCGAATTACTGCGAGATTATCCTTCTTTACCTGGCGAGCTCGGGGCGAGCACTAACAAGCTGCGCCGCTACGTCACGGCTCCCATATTTCCTCCTCTAATACAACCGATGATAGTCCTGGGGTGTTCTAAAAAACGCCGCTCCGCAGAAGACTGGTCTCGCCGCTCGTATAAATTCTAATAAGCGTTTATTCTATGCGCATCCCGAGGCAACAATGCTACTAATCTCGACTATTACTCTTGCGTGGAAATTTTAAAATCCGAACCGGTAGTTGTGTCCGTGGTTAATTTTTAGTTGCCTCCTACGCTGGCTATAAATTGTAGAGGATTGATGTGCGGGTTTGCTGCCCGGACTGTGCCTTTTCTTTTTTATTATAAGCTTCCGTGTAAGTTTGTAAGTGGTCTATGCGACGATCCGTCTCGCTTGATAGATAATTCATATGCACGATGGGACAAGAATTTATCTTCTTTAAAGATCCATTCTATTTTTAAGTGTCGTGTCAGATTGCCCTGGCGTTTAGCTGATAAAAGTGAGCGTTTATTGGGGCTTTAGTTGGGAGATTCAAACTACATGTATCAGTAAACTGTCCACTCTATAAATGTCTCCAAACGGTATTTAACCATTTTTATCACACTATGTCCCTCTTCTTTTGTCTACGAAGTTGACCGTTATATAATACTTAAGATTCGAGTTTTTAGCAATGGCATACGTTATATAATTGGTTATATACTAAATAATAACGATATATCTAAAATATGCCAGGCTATAAACAGTATCACAATTCAAACGATCAATCTTCTAGCGTTTACCTGTTTACCTCAAGCCCTGAGGTCCTAAAACACAATACGGTAACGCAGGTGGTTCAAAGGTACGTTCACAATATACATATAATATACTATACATAGAGCCTCTGAGTATAGCACTACTTGGACGAGAGTGAGAACTACCTTCAGGACACGCGCCCTTACGCAATCTGTTCCGTGAGATTGGTTTAAGAGCTTAGATATTTTTGATGTGGCGTCAAAATATGTGGCTGGTCTGTGTAAATATGGGTGTCTAATCTAAAGCCCATGCAAAAGCCTATCAAATCATTTTTGTTTTCAATGCACTTCAAAATAAAAATATCTCAATTTGACTTTTTTGTTTTTGCTACCTTATAACTTCGTCAATTATTATCATTAAAAATTCAATTTAAAAAAGGATTGGCTGATTGGATTGACATTTAAACACCAAAACTTCATTTAATGAGGATAATACTCAGACATTACACTGACCATATAAATTAGATACATATTACGATAAAAAATTGCGCTTATAATATTTTTTTAAATATTGGGACACACGGCTGGTTAGCCCTATACTAAACCCAAGACCGACAGTCAACAAATTTAGTTCAAAACAAAGATGGCCGGGATACTAAGATACGGAACCTTCTAATTGGCAGTCTGGCATGGTAACCAATACGCCAACAAGGTTGTCAAAATATATCATTGGGTTACAAATACCATATCCTTCAACTTTTTCTTCTCACATCAACTGTACTTCTAGCTAACTGACGTTCGGCCGGCCCGTATGAAATAATGCGATTACGGGCCGGGTATTGTGTTACAGGTGTTTGAATAGCTTCCTTACTGCCAACGTTAACTTTAATAACGCGTTCCCTATCGACACTGCAACGTAAATCTTCATTAGGCTTACTCGAGAAATGTTACTTTTTAGGTACCTAAAAGGTAAGAACGGGACCCTATTTCTACCACCATGCAAAATGGATAAGTTGATTGGATACGTTTAGTTCTTGAGTATTTATTTTATACTTTAACTCAACAAAAATGGAAATGTTATTAAGTATTTTATATATATTTTAAGTATCTTAAGCCCAAACTAAATATTGTTGTCTTTTTACATTCATGTATGAAGGATAACTCAATATTTAAAATGTTCTCAATATTCCTTACCTACATAATATTTTTTTTTAGGAATATACACACAATAAAAAAAATCTTACAAACAGTAGATTAAATCTAAGTCAGTGTCCGCGGGTAAGGTGTCTAAAATACTGGCGGCATTACGTCGCTGAATATACATAATAGGAAAATTGAGTGTTGTAGCGCCTGTAGCTCAGCCAACTAAAATATTTGTGTGCTTCCTTTTTGGGATTGATCTGAAACAAAATTGAGTTAAGCAAAGAAAACAATCACAATATCAACGACTAACAAAACATAAATACCTACATATATCGTGTAAGATCTGAGTAGCTTACAAAACAAACGCCTCAGGATCAAATCCACTGCTTCCTTAACACTTTCAAACCCATGTATAGAGGGCACACCATGCAATACTCCTACACCATACTCGACTAAAGGTCCCTTGCAACACATTACTCCTCGAAAATGGACCTCACCTGGCGAAGTAGGTCACTCGCATGATATTTATCTTCCTATTGTATTATATTCGGTTTATTGTGCTAGTCATATCATTTGGTGTAAGTTATTGGACATTAACTCTTGAATGGGCAGAACTACATGAGTGACACACGGTTATAACTGAACTGAGAGAGTAAAGGCAATATGCATGTTGACATGTCTAATAGGTTAAAGCGTATCGATGAATTTAAGCAATGTAAATTAAATATTTACAAAAATACAAAAAAAAAAAATTTTGAAAATCCTTAATCAAAATTTCGCGGTGGCAGCCATATTGAATTTAAAATATATTAAATTGTGTGTATTTTAATAATCAAGCCTTCTAGTTTGAGAAAATTGTGAAAAAATGTGTCATTGTGTGTGTGTGATTTTTTGTTACTCCTTCACTTGAATTAGCAATACTGGGACCTAAAGTGGAGCATCACATTGCCCTCGCTTGTGATCTTCCAGGTGGCGGTATATGTGAGGATGAATTTAGACTCGTACTCAACCCGCGGCGCTGACCACACCTGGAACACTCGGTACAGGGACCGACTCAGGGACGTGAGCAGGACGCTGCACAAATCTACTAAGATTACACATATTATGGGCCCAACCATTTACAATAAGTTACCTGCTTATGTGACCGAGGCACCAAGTTTAGGTAGCTTTAAAACTCGACTTAAACGCTGGCTTATCGAAGAAACTCTCTATGATATAAATGACTTTGTAAAAATTACAATATAAGATATTAGAACTAGTTTTTTGACATTGTTTTAATTTTTTAGATTGATGACATACTCATATTTAACTGAAAAATGTACAGAAGTATATTTATATTATTTTTGTTATATTATTTTATAAAAATGTATGTATGAATTGACTTGTAAAACATTTTTACCAATAAATGATGATTATGATTATGATTATGATTATGATCATATATAGAAATATCTGGCACTTCGGTGCCAAACCTTGAGTGCGGAGTTTTTGGGAGCCTCCTTGAGGTAGATATTACGGTGCGCTGCTCTTCCTGCCTGCCCCGGCCTCGACGGCATCGCCACCGGTTGATGGCGGACGCGGTGGGGCCGCAGGGAGAAGGGAGTGGAAGGGAGAGTGGTAGTTGGTACCACATACTACCACTCTCCCTATTCTCTGCGACCGTATTAGCAGATGAGGAGGCCACAGACCTGACCCGTTGCGGGGGACCTGGGACGTAGGAGCTGGGTTGTTCGGCGTCCATCATCTTTGTATCATGCTCCGCTTTAGACCGGAGTGACGCTAAGTAATGTAACGGAGTAGGTACATAATCTCTTTGATTGGCTGATACATCTATCTACATGAGCTAACAATCTCAGACCAAAGACAAGCTACAAAGCCTAGAGTAAAAAAATCTCTGTGAATGACTGATACATCTACATGATCTATGCATCATGCTTGGCGATCTCCAACTCAAGGGTGTTAGACTTGCAAGTACTTTAAAATGCCCTACTATGCAGAAATGTTTATGTTAGATACAAGTACCTTTAGATACAGGTACTTTTAGATACAGGTACCTTTAGATATAGGTATTTTTCTATAAATATAAGTAACAAAATAAAATACTGCTCACAGTGGCGCGCTAATCATAAATGTACGGCGCGCGATGCGTCGGATAGCGGCGGATAGCGATCGCAGTGATGAATGGTACTAGTGCGGATACTATGTCTTTGTTTTACGGAACGGAGCTGTAAGGAGACGATGTTCATCTACTTAGAATGTAAAAGTCACTCAACGTTTGAACTTTTTAAGTTACTGCGTAATGAGGTGATATACATTATATTCAACTTGATTTCATTTATTTGGTCGTAAAATAAAATTATTAAAATGTTTTGATGTTTTCTTTGCTTATCTTGATAAGGTTTCAGATCACAGTGAAAGTACACTAAATATTTCAGATTATCTACCATCTACAACGGATTTCCGTAAAGTAACGTCTGAGTCAATAGGTTTTAATGTTATTATACATTTCCTAATTGGTATCGCAATGGTTACATAATAATTTGGCGACCTCGTGGGCGTAATGGTTACCATTCCGGACTGCCAACCAGAGGGTCCCGGTTTCGATTTCATTCACGGCCAACATCTTTGTGATGAATAAAATTTGTTGGTTGTCGGTCTAGGTGTTAAATATGTATCAGTATACAGTATTTTTGTATGTAAATGTTGTGTAAGCAACGATTATACAAACTAGAAATGGTTAGCATGGGGCTAACCAACCTTGTGTAAAATTTGTTCTAATATTATTTTTTATTTATTTTCTTGCAGTTGCTAACATAACTGATATACTACATATCTACATATATACCAAGTCAGAAGATTCCGGGTTCGATTCCAACGGCACGGCATAAACTAAATTTATTAGCTAAACTAAATTTGTTGGCTATTGATCTAAGTGTATCTATATCTTTATTTTTAGTTTAGTTTATGTTCTTGTTAAACAACAGTGTGAAATAGTTAAAAACTAATTCAAGTATCTTCGACTCCACGCCACTCAGTCGTATAGGTACCACCGGTGAAGTGACACAGCGGTAACCGCGAGCAACCTGCACGCTCACATTTCAGTGTTAACCTATTAACGTCCCAGACCAGCTCTTTTGTCTCATGATGAGAAAGATTACTTGATTTACTTGTACCACCATTGATAACCGTAAACTGCCTCTAATTGAGACTTGTCTGTTTTTTTTTGGAAAGGTCATATACTACAATATTTTGTCGTTCTAAACTTTAAAGTTTGAAGATACCTTAGACTAGGATATGATATTCCAGACTAGGCATGTCCATTTTTTGGTTGAAGAGTACGTATGTACATGTACCAGCCCCCGGCCTTAAGGCTAGAAAGACCGTGGAGGTTTTAGTCGGTAGTGGTTGCCACTCTGGCACCAAGCCCGACATACCCCGCCGCCTCCCCAGAGGATTGGCGGGCATGTGTACTTGCATTTCCTCCATGTCAAAAAAAGAGGCATCTTCATCTTTAGGCCAGAGTGACGCTAACAAGACTAATAGTTACGAGCCCTGATGGCAACTGTCTGTAGCATGCTACATCTTGGGAATAAAACTGAAGAAACTGAAGAATACATTTCAAACATAAAATAGATTTTACTAGTTAATAAAGTTGTTATGCATGATGGATAAAGAATATCACTTCTTATTTAATTTTATAGAAAAAAAGAAAGAAAGAAACAGACAAACAAATCTTATATCTGCAACAGACTTATCTTGTTTTATTTATTTTTACCACTTACGGTTTCTAGCGAAAAAACTGTAAAAATAGATTTTACCTTTATCAACGCCTTAATTCGTATCTTTTATAAACTATATTAAGCCTAAGCAAGTCGACCTCGTACGATTATAAACTTTCGTCACGGTACTTGACCGTGTCTAAACGTTTATCGTACAGCATCGTATGATACGATGAGATCTAGTGATAAGACTGCTTGGTATTTTGTATTTGTAAGTTAAGGTACTTACAGTGGAATGAAAGGTCTATATTTTGGGCAACTGAGTTGTGGTCTAAGTGAGTGTGGCACGGTGGGAAAATGTCTGTTTTTTAATCTGACGGCCCCTGGCGAACCAGGGGATCGAAATCCCAGTCCTAAACTAATGACTTGTTTTTTCAAGTTATGTGTGGATTTGCACTCGCTTTACAGTGAAGGCAAACATCGTGAGGAAATCGACATGTTTGAGGACCACAATATCCGAAGATGTGTGTCATACTCCACCACACACTTGGCCAACTTGGTGGATTATTGCCTACTTCTTTCTCCTCGGGAGAGAATGTCCTAAGTCCCAGCAGTGGGAACGTATATTGGGCTGCTTATGCTAATGCTTTATAGCAACAAAATATATTTATATTTTCATTTTTATGGAAACTTACAGCTTACTTATCGAATAACAAAATGATTGGGTTAAAACGAGACATAATATAATTACTAATTTCTTTTAATAGTTATAATTATATTATAATGGTTATGTATTTATTAACTTATCGAATTACATTGAATACGGTCCGTCTGGGACGGTAAAAAATCACCATACATCTATGACAAATCAAAATCTTAACTACTGTATTAAATAAAAAAAAATGCTACAACCATCATAAATAACTTCTATTTGCATTTGATTACCATTAGATTGACATAATGATCCATACACACATTTTTCATCCATACGCTACTAACCAAAATAGTGCCGCTTATATTTTTCAAAATTGAACTATATGTTGCAAGATATAAAACAGAAATTGTTATTAGGGGCTATGTTTTTGATATTTTGATCACGTGTGATGAAAAATTGGTTCACAGTGGGCGATATAGGGACGTAGGGTGACCATTAAACATAGTCAGGAAGGCACGTGCGAGACATCCCAGGAATTCAGGTAGTGTGGTGTACCTTATAGCTGGACCGCGGGGGGCAAACGTGTCTCTATTTTTAATTTAAAAAAGCTAAAGCATAAGCAGGCCACTCTACGTTCCCACTGATGGGACTCGGGGCCGAGAGAAGAAAGATATAGGCCATAATCCACCACGTTGGCCAAGTGCGGGTTGGCGGATGACATATGTCTTCGGATATCGTGGACCTCGAACATGTCGATTTCCTCACGATGTTTTTCTTCACCGTAAAGCGAGTTTAAATCTTAATAACTTGAAAAACAAGTCATTGGTGTAGGGCTGGGATCGAGCCAGGGGCCGACTGATTGAAAAGCGACGTTTGTTCCACTGCGCCACACTCGCTTTTTAAATAATGTTGGTTTGAAAAAGATAAATATGTTGGTTTAAATACGAAATAGCTATTAAATGATGTTACTATAGTTTAATTTTGATTTTAGGACACATTTCACACACGGCTGGTTAGCCCCATACTAAACCATTTCTAGTTTGTATTATTGTTGCTAACACAAATTATACATTACATATCGATGCATATACACACTTTGACCCACAGCCAACAAATTTAGGTCATCACAAAGATGTTGGCCGTGCCGGGGATCGAACCCGGAACCCTCCGGTTAGCAGTCCGGCATGACCGGTAACCATTACGCCAACGAGGTCGTCAAGCCGAGATAGATTAGATTCTAGATTAACACATACATAATGTAGGCTACTTTTAATTCACAAAAGCTATTAACTAAAGTTTACACTCGCAAAGAGTATTGATTTCTCATAAAAAAAACAGTTAAATCAATATGTAACCAACCTATCCTACTTTTAGTATTTACGTTCTACCTAATCTTCCATAAAAAAAAAACTCGATGCTATTTCTTAAAGCCGTATGAAAAAGAACGAATGTATATTGGTACGATACATACATATACAGATACATATAGATACGTAGGTAAGTAATTTCATGGACCGATCGACAAAGCAAGATTTTTGGTAAGTGTTAAAACTAGCAGAATACGTTTAGATTAATTATTATGACTTCAAAAAGCGCCTCAAACACTTTCAAAGTGTTAATTATAATACTGTTACTGAATTCAAGCAAGAAACTATCTAAGTCCCATCTCTAACGTACCACATTTCAAATTTTTTCAATCTTAATCCTTTACGAAGCTCATTAAGCCGAGTTTTAATCTCAATCCCACCTCATTACCGTCTCGCGAATACTCTGGAATAGCCAATTTGGCCATTAATTACCCTCATACCCTCCCTTCCTCCCTTACCCTTCCTTTTTCGAGTAAAAATAAATTATAAGACATTTATCGTTACACCCGCACTGCGCGTTTCGGACGAACAAATGACTGTCGCGTTGGAGACTACGGTACTCGTAAATATAGTAGGTTGTATACCTACTGACTTACTTTTCCTTCTTCGTATGAGCTAAGTGGCCAAGCCCTGGTGTTGAAAGTTTTCAAGCCGCCTGAAGACCTTTGACTTAACGACTGCTTGTACTAAGGCTAGTAGCCGGGACCTACAAGAAGAAAAAAATATATATTTAGTGTGATCCGCTGTGATTTGAAACCAAATTTAGATAAGCAAAAGAAAAATCAAAATATATAAACAAGATGAGATATATTAGACATACTGGTCTGACTTGAGTGCGTATATGGTGGTCGGTCGAAAAAAAAAACTAAAGTGTTTTAATGTTTCGTTTGCTTATCTTAATTAGGTTTCAGATTACAGTGGAAGTGTCTTCTTCTTCTTATGGTGCCTCTCCAACTAATAAAGGTTGACAATCAGCTATTTCAATTTGTCCAATGCTAAGTAGAAGTATACTATTTATTTTTCTCTTCTATCTGAATATAGCATTTTATAGTTAAAAATTAAATATAAGTATCAAATCAACTTAAATAACTTAAAGCACTTTTTACCGTCATTGTTAATTTTTTGGGTTTGTATATAACACATAAACACAGATAGCACGCGAGCAAGTACATATACGAGTATAACAGACATATTATTATATCGCACATATACGTTTTTAACGGCCGAGACGTGAAGAGAGAACGTTCACGTAGCGTGAAAGCCACGCCTACCTCGATAGAACATGCGCAGTGCTCACACACGCCCATGTGTGAGTATGTGTCACGTACATACGTGACGTATCTAGGACGGGTTACATATGTGAACTGGTGGGCGTATTAATGCGTAGGCGTGCCTTTGATACACTACTGTGCTGTAGAAATATACCTATAGAAGTACGAGTATATTTAGAAGTACGGGTCGCGGATAGGTGGAAAGTCGTGTGACACGTTTTGGAATATGTAGGTCATGTGTTGGTAGGCTTACAGACTTATGAGTGGACTGATACAGTCACTGCCTACTTTGCTAGTCGTTATGATAATCGAGATTAAAGGCGTTCGTAAATGCTGAATGAGCAAGTTAGTGGTCAGTTTTAAATAATTAATAAGTTTACGTATACTTTATATTATTATCTCTAAGTCTGATAGAAAAGATTTTTAATGATGTAATAGATGTGTCATAGATGTGTTTGTTTCTTATGTGTGAGAACATGAGAGAGAAAGGTTGGAGTGTAGAGACGACGGCTGATAGAAGAGTATGGAAGAGAATTTACTGTGCCGAACCCACCTAGTGGGATAAGGCAAGGAAGAAGAAGTGTGATGAAAAGTTTGTCGCAAAATATCTAACAATATGTTCTTTCAGCCTCCTTAAGTGCACATTATTCCAGACTAGGCAAGCTCGACTAGACCAGAGTATCGCTAGCTTTTGACTGGTTACACGCCCCGGACAAATACTTAGCTAATAAAATAATTGTAAATTGACTTGCCCAGTACGGTGCGATGGCGTAAGGTTAATAAACGATTTGATTTGATTTGATAATAAGGATTTAGAAAATTGGGTGTGTATAATTTGTTTAACAAAAGAAACTGTCTCCGAAACCTCTTTTTGTTTATCCATCTTGCTT
This sequence comes from Mellilla xanthometata, assembly GCA_035578125.1. NCBI lineage: Eukaryota > Metazoa > Arthropoda > Insecta > Lepidoptera > Geometridae > Mellilla > Mellilla xanthometata. The sequence goes on along the minus strand of JAPUBQ010000014.1, from coordinate 10,521,444 downwards.
TTGCTGTAGCTGAGATTTTCCGATAACTTTCTACTCAGATAATCTGTATAGAAGTAACGATGTATTGCGTTTAAATAATGATTCAACAACTATCGCACAAGTCAGCGCGCAGCAGTAAAGGTCTACAAAAGGAAAGAGACGGACCGAAGCGAAAAAAGCAAATAATATTTGGCACCTGCGTCCGCAATTATCGGCGCGAACCGCGGAAAATTGCGAGCGAAAGCCAAACTGACACTCGGCGAACTTCCTCAAAATAAAAACTTTGGAGAAGTTCAACCGGAATAGAAAGAAAACGCGAAAATAAAAAAGCCATTGACTCCGCGGTCCGGTCGAAAGTTTCAGCCGCCTTTTTAAACATTCCCGCGGATGGAATCACGGCTTGGAGAGAATCTTTTTTATCGCCAGAAGGATTTTCAGCGGCCGTTCCTGTCAACTAATTAGAGTTGGAGACGGGATGGAATTAAACGCGAGTCTGTTGATGGCAACTTTGAGGTTGGAAATAACAAATGTGGAGACATGCTACATATACGGTTATGTACGAGTATGTATGTTCATTTTCGGATTAAGAATATTTTTAAGCTTTGTGTGAATATCGAAGTATTGAAATGAAATGAAATAACGTTATTTGCGGAGCCACATGTAAAATTTAAACATGAATCTTATTCTATTTTTGATTTAGACAATAACGTTTTTTAGAGATATCATTGATTCTGTTTTATAATACCAAGGAAGATAAAATTATTTAAACGGTATTATTGAAATCTTTTTAAAGTTAGTTTTTCTTAATTATATCGCTTACCTCGGCCAACGTGTTTAAGTTTGGCGATCCAGCGAGGTAATGCCGCCAACATTTTAAGCATACGGACTTGACCTTGCCTGTGGATACGGACTTAGTCATAGTATATTATTTGTAATTTAGCTTTTAAATTTTTAATTAATATGTGGTTTATAATTTAATTTAGTTTTATTACTTATTTATAAAAAACATTACATGTTAATACTGTTTTTTTTCTCAAAATTCATATTTATTTATATATTTGTTAGCATTCTGATACATTCACATAATTTTCTTATTAGTAATGATAATAAATACGCGAATCTAAAATAATTCTTGAATATTTATAATTTCCGATAACCATCAATATACATTACTGTGCGGAGAGTTAGTTTAGTTAGTATTCAAACTAGTGCTTGTGTTTATTTTCTTTGTTCTAACTTTTCTTACTACCGATGCCCTGTAGGAAACAGTTCCAGGAACTATACTGTAGATCTGAAGAAAATAGTACACAATAACACAAAGTAACATCGGATCAATAATATATAGGCTAGGAAAACGGGCCCAGAGCAAGCGAGTAGAGAAGAGCCGAGAAAAGCTACCGCATCTGGATAACACCTTGTCGCAATAAGTAAGGTTCTGGAACTTAGAGTTCTAAGTACTCGCATTATTTCTCTCTTACTTCGCTGAAGTTCTCAAACGTTTACATAGCCAGCTACATAGGCGAGAGCGAAAACAAATCAGTGCTCGGGAGGCGCAAATTGAGCACGTACCCGTTCCGGCTAATTTTATTTTGCAATTACACCCCAACCCCCTTCATCCCTCTCCTAAAACAACATTCTTGGCGACTCGACGCGACATCTAGCGGAACGGAGGCAGTACAAAAAATAAATTAATTTATCGGCCATTTCGGTCTTATTTCATGATCGGGTGGCTGGCGGATTGGTAGTCGTGATATTTCTTGATCTGTAAAAATATTTTATATATTTTTTGTATATGTCTTTGTGCCTTTTTTCTTAAGTTATTAATACTAGCAGATTGTTTTGGCTTTGCACGTTCTATAAAATAGACTAAGTTGCAAATGGAAACAAGATAAAGTAGCTTTCCAACGGTGAAATAATTTTTAAAATCTGTTCAGTAGTTTCGGAGCCTATTTGTGTTAAACAAAAATCAAACTATTCCTTTTTATAATATTGGTCCAGTTTTTTTTTTAATGTTTTTGTGACACGAATTTACTGATGTTTTGGATTGTTCCGTATTTAATATATGATGCAAATTTCTCTATAACACACTTTAAAATGTATTACAAAATAACCAACCATAATGCGACTTAAATATGGATGTTTAAATTGTACTGGTATAATGAATAATCTTTTGCATTCTTGTATTTTTAATTCACATAAAACTTCATATGTACTTAACTTATATATTTTAAATTTATTATACATTCAGTAATGACACCTTGTATGTAGATTTTCCTTCGATTCATAAATATATTTTTCATGTATAACAGTTTCAGACTGGAATGTTGATAATAATTATGGTATGTACGAGTATGTGTAGTGTGTTACTTACAGAAATTCAAGAGTAATAGAGTAAAGTAATATTACCTACTTAAAATTCGTAGCTTTAAAACAATAAAATACAAGGACCTTAGATTAAAAAAAGTAAAATAAAATTGATGAAACCTCCTCGTTTGAGGTCTAGCAAATCGGAAAAAATTGCAAATAATTCCCGGAATTTTTCACAATTTTCACAGCACGTACGAAATCTCCTCCAAATAATATTAAATTGAAATATGCCATTACAAAATCTAAAAAGCAATTTTCAATGTACGCATCCAGCTTCTGAAGTCTATTACTGCCCCCCTCCGTAAAAAGGTTGTAAGAAGGCGGCGGACACCCCCCAAGGCGGGGGTGATCGCCTCCGCAACCCTTTCGCTTTTCACCCCGTGGCGACAGGGTGTGGCGAAATTGCAATGAAATAAGAATTAACAATAAACAACCTTAAATTGTCATTAGGAATTTTCAAATTTGTAGGTGTAGTTTCAGTTCAGTAGTTTCACATCGCTTTATTAAACTAGTATATATAAGCAGCCCACTATGCGTTCCCACTGCTGGAACTCGGGGTCTTCTTTCACTAGGAGAGAGATAAAAGCTATTATCCATTACGTTGGCCAAGTTATTGCAGTCCTCAAATGTGTCGGTTTCCTCACGATGTTTTCCTTCACCGTAAAGCGAGTAAAAATCCACACATAACTTGAAAAACAAGTCATCAGTGTAGAACTGGGATATTACACTAGTAAAATTGCGAATATTTTTTATTACACATCGATGAATGTACTTAATAGTAATGTTCGTTTACATGAAAACCTTCAATTTAAACTTTTGAGTTGACATACTTCAGAAAAGTATAATTCCTCCTGCGACTCGCTAAAAATATCTATACGAGTATTGCACAAAAAATTAAAGCAACAGCAATAATATTAGCCAAATCCCCTCAAAGAACTTCCCGACATTTTAAGCACATTTAATTGCTCACCTCCCAATCGAAACCAAATTTTAATCACCAACGACTCTCCCTGTAAAAATAATCCCAAAAAAATCTCTCCGTTACATTAATTAAATTTGCCAACACCCTGTACCCGCTAAGCTTCTCGCATTTCTTCGACGCTTCTTAAAGTGTTTTACATACAGCCTGTGCTTGTGTGCGGGTAAATATCCACGCATAAATGTGTGCGTGTCTACGCATTTTTCCCCTGCCACCCCTCCTTAAGAAAAATATCTTACCCCTTTACCGCTCCACCCCGCTTTACCTCAGACCCTGCTAAAGAAGATATGAGAGTTTTTCAAAAAGCTTAATTTAAATGAGTCCACCGGGACGACTCAATGGAGTATTCCTTAATTTAAATAGGTACCTACGTATCTTGAGGAAGACATTTTAATTGGTATCGAATTTCCATCGCAGGACGGTTTTTTGTTGATGTTTACGCGATAAAGAGTTTGAGAGAGTGTTCAGTTTAAATATAACGTTTTGGCGTGGGATGGTATTGCGGATTTAATATAATATCATGTTATAAAATAAAGTATTCTTGTTAATTGTATTAACTGATTATATTTTGAAACGATGGCAGCTCAGTAGAGCGTGCGGACGCTTTCATCCCGTGGGTCGTAGGTTCAATCCCCAACAACAAACTAGAGCTTTTAGAAAAATAAATATGACGAGGAAACCAAAACATGGTGGTAGAGCATTTTCTAGTATTTGACTGGCTAGGAGTTTCCTAGTACTATAATTACTATAATTGCTAAATCTGCCCCCAAGCACCTAACCTTTGTGCTTCATTAGTCAGATATTCCAGGCTCGGCATGCTCCATCTTAAGCCAGTGTATCTGACTGTGATTCCCTCCCTGCTGGTCAAATGCCTAGCTGTATTGTGTAAAAATATGTCCTTAAAATTTATTTTAATCTATCACTATTTTGCCGAAAACAGCAAACACCGAACAGTGAACAAAGCAAGGTAATGTATTCGACTTTACTTCTCTTAAACTATATTACTCTAATTAATTCTCCTTCACTCCACTTTTGCCACAATATTATTTATCCGACTTCACGCATTTTTTTTCTAAAACTTTTGATTAATCGTTATTCAAATTTTTTATTCGATGTTCACCGAGTCCAATAAAATATTGACAAATACCGGAACGTGAAAATACAGGCAAATATGGCCAAACAATCAAATATTATGTGTTCGTCATTATTAAATGTTATTAAGAATAGGTGATAAAAACTAGTTACACCATCTGTCAAAATAATTAATGTATCAAATTCAATTTGTAAGTTCCTTCCTCTTTATCCCTTGTCTTGCGAAGCACAGTTAAACAACCTAACAGGAATTTAATAAGTTTTATTTCATGGTAATTAATCCACTAACTTAATAACAAAAATTATAATTATTCTTGTATTGTTCATGTAATATTTTTTTTAGTAAAATAAATTATACATACCTACTTACGAGTACATACTAATAATTACTATAAATAAAATCTAAAGATTTACTTAAAGTAAATCTAATCTGTATGTAATTGGTTATATTCGGAGAATAAGCGAACAAAAACCATACATATTTCACCATACTGGTCACACATTGTAGTTGCACTACTGGTAGTCTATTGCCATTATATTTTATTACTTTGATCTGAGTATGGTTCGTCGGAAGAACGTTGCGATGCAGTCCATGACACCCCGGATCGAATTCAGCCCTACACCAATGACATATTTTTCAAGCGATATGTGGACTTTTAATTCACTCATACGGTGAAGAAACACATCAAAGGGAAACCTATATGCTCCAACGACAACTATATCCAAGCACGTGTGTCATCCGCTAGCCCGCACATGGCCAGCGGCCTAATTAGATCTCCTAATTAGAGATGCCCCTGAATCCTAATACGAATGTATAGCGGGCTGCTTATATTTATGGTATGCTTAATTGATAAAATTGAAGACGTTTACCAATTTCGAGATTTTTTTTACATATGTTTGAATACAACCAACGCGTATCTGACTAGGACTTATCTATCAAAATTAAATTGCGTTGAACATTTTTCCTTTAAAGTTTATCTGCACCCAAGTCTTACGCCGAGTTAAAACCTTCATTAGCCAAAACAAATGACGCTCGCACAAAGGGCCTCGAAATAATCAATACACGTCGCGAAAACAATTTAAATCAGAAAATCTTACCCCTAATGAAACAAAGAACGGGCCCCAAATACATGCTTCTTACGATTTATTTCTTGCAAGCAAAAATTCACCAACACTGATGAACGCACACACACTTGCATAGACATAGTGCAGAGCCGCGCGGGTTTACTCGCTTTTAAATAAACATTTCACTATAACTAGCTACTGTAACTCAGTTAATTAGGGTGATCTGATACGATTACCGAGGTTAAACAATGTTATATGCGGACAGTTGTTGGGTGCACGACTATGAAAAATTTTACATTAAAAAAGACGCATTTGTATAATAATATATCGTTTCATTGGGTCCCGCCATTATTCGCTATACAAGTAGACAAAACAGAGGCCCTTGGGTGACTTAAAAAGCTTCAACAGCAACGTTTGGCTAATTAGCTCTCACGATTTTTTTAATAAAACTTGAGAAATGCACATAATAAGGTTAAACAACGGTTCCAGTTAAACATCGTTTTGGTAAATAGACGTCATGTCATATACCAGTATGTCATATCTAATACATTTTGTAATTCTTTGATATCCGTATGATCTATTTATTTTATCTAACATTAATATACTTATACAGTTTTTAAGAAAAATATACAAAATATTCAAAATATATCTAAAAACTGAATAATTTATTAAATGAAATAAAATCTAATTTACGAATAAACAACCAAACAATTTTCTTTCTATGTAGAGATTAAAGCAGTGTATGAGTACAGGTGGGGGTGATTTCGCACCCCTTTTTCAACCCTTTCGGGGTCCAAACGTTTCTTCTCCTTCTTTACATTTATTTCTTATGGCCTGTTTCTTCTTCTTAAATTATAAAGCTCACCGTGGATTGCGCGGTTTTGATACTTGAAATTTAATTATGCAATGTCATTGTATTATTTATTTTTAACTTGGTCTAAATTACGTTAATTAAAAGGTTGTTTACGAGTCAGTTTGCTATTCGATTTTTTACATTTATTTGTGTGTTGAGGGAATTAAGTCCAGTTTCGAAGCCATAGCAGCAACATGTTGATTACAAGTTATTAAAATGTATTGAAGTATTTAAATTTGGACTTATATTTATGTGGATAATTATTATGTTCCTGGACAAAAATTTTAACAAAGTTATTATTTACTTATTTGGCGAATCCTTACATTTCTTTGCCATAAAATAAATAAAAAACAATTAAAATGCTTAATTCCAGTCTCGTCGCCAATTCTTGAGGATAGCTCAGTTAAAATAAGAACACAGGTAGTCGTGTGAACGGCACATGTAATACTGGCACAACAAGATGGCGGAAGCGCTCGTATCCTATATGTATACATCTTAACAACAAAGCTTAATTTTGAAATTATCTCGTTCTTGCTTTAAAAATCCGAGCATTTCTCATTAGAACGAGTACAAAAGCCGCTCTCAAGACTACTCGGTCGCGCTACACCGGCAGCCGAAATGATGTTACAAAGGCGAGGAACTGGGCTAACACAAGTTTTCTATATTACAGTGCGTACCGCGCCCCCACCTCGCCCCGCAGCGCCGCTTCACCCCCTCTCTCCTGCCCCAAAGGGTTGATACCACCTTTGAAGATGCGCGGGCTTTTTCTATAATTCCTTCGCTCACTAAGCGATTTGAATTTCGTTAAGTCTCGAATTTCGGGTGAAAAATAATTGTCTGAACCGATTTTCGCGTACCTATTTCGCTTTTTTCTTCTTGGGTAAACTGAAAAGTGACTTAAAAATTGTCTTTGGTCGTTTCTTGTACTTTTCGTTTTGCAAGGTCGAATGATTCCGTGGGCTTATTTATGTTCGCTACATTTTTGCTTTTCTTTACGTAACTGTTTGAGTTTGCGATAAGTTTCGTGACGGTAGGGTTTTTTCTTAGATGTTGTGATAGATAGCATTGGTCTTTTGGGTCATGTAGCTAATTGACAAAGAAGGTATTCAGATAGGTCGAAGATCTTTTCGCAACGTTTAAACCCCGATTCAGTTAGTACGTGTGCTTATTGTTAAATTGTTCTCTTGCAACAGAAGCTTCAATAAAGTCAATTTATGGCGTAAAATATTTATATTACTCGTCTCATTAATTATTAATGAAGTAATTTATTCAAAACCTTACTATTTTTTTTTTTAATTTTGTTATTTTTTCTTATAAGTTTGATAAGTAGATCGCTTTAGTTGTAATTTTTATATTTATATTTGTGTTTATATTTTAACAATGAAAGTGGTGTACAGTCTTAATAGGACTAAGAGTTTATTGCGGTGTTGTTAATTAATTAACTAAAACTGTAATTCTCAACTTATTGTCTGTGACAAGTTAAGTACCAAATAAAAAAATAAAGTATATTAGCAGCATTAGAGCATGATCAGCACACTCTAATACTGGAACAGTAAGAAATCTGTATTGCATTAAAAATATGTCCATACATATTTTTTTTTTTGCAATTCATATTTGTTATTGTTCCAGTATTAGTGTGGATCATGCCTAGATGCTGCTAATATACTTTATTTTTTTAGCGGTTACTCCATAGTAACCACTTAATAAAAAAAAAGGCAGTCATTATAAAGCAGGGTACACACGGTAGATGCGATAGGACACGCGTGCCGGTGACGTGACGCGACGTGACGGGACCGCTCAACTTTATGGAGAGGGACTCCTGAGATACCTTTGTGGAGTATGCGTTTTAGAAAAACGTGACATATTGAAGGACTTTTTGAATGCGATGTCTTGATTCTTGAATCACGGACTCCTTTCCGCAATTGGACGTCGTATATCTCACTGAGTTTGGGTTCATTATAATTTAATATAGCTCACTAATGAGAGTGAATCCACGGGTTACGACTTGTATGTTTGGTTAGTGACTCGTATACAGTGTGGTTGAAACTTGCTTATTTAATTTAAAAAGGAGCTCTTAAAGTTGTAGCGAAGAATACAAATTAAAGAATTAAATTATCGTTTTTTTTTTTTTTACTTCTTCGTTTCTGACACTTTTATTTTATGAGACTACATTTATTGGAATAAACTCCACATGCAGATTGACATTATTTTAATTTGTATTTTTATTGAATTGACTTCAATTAAAAATTTATCCTTTAATTTTATATTGACTTAATTTTATTTATTTAATTATTTTTATTGTAATATTTAATGTAATGTTTTTTCTTATGGGCCACCATGCCTGAAATAAATGAATTTATTATTATTATTATTATGAATATATTATATCCAATATAAATGTCACATATTAAAAACTAAAATTAATACTAAACAAATAACCCACCCCTGGTCGCCCCCGGTGCAAAGGTGCCCATCACGCTCGCTGCATTACCGCGCTGAATAGCTATGGCCAACCTCTGCACCAATTATTTATTATGAATTATTTTAGAAAAACACTGATTTGAGAAAAAGCCGTCTCCACAGCGCTCGCAGCAAGGTGTCTAGGCACAGCCATCTGTCTTGCTCAGACCTGTCACCGCCACCTATGCACTTCACGTTGCCCGCCCCGTGTGTAACCGCCTTTAATTGCTCCCGCGTGGTTCCTTACACGTGTGTATATTAATTAACAAACATAACACTGGTCTACAGTGGTTTTGTTGCCTTTGATATGATGATGATTTTGGGTCCGTTTATACACACAATTCGTGAAAATATCAATAATAATAATAATATTTATTTTCCATAAAGCTTAAGCTATACACATTAATTTTCAAATTGTTACATATGTTAGATCAACTTATCTTAAGTAATAACTACAGCTTACATTCAAATTTGGATATACCAGAGCTTGTGTTAGTCGCTGTGACTGTTCAATGGACCCCAACCTAGGCGTGAGCCTGTATCTTGGCGGTCCGTTTTACCTTTGTTACATGGTATGAAGTTCGCGCTAATTTACTCGTAGTTAGTTACAATTATATAATTCAAAATATTTATGATTCTACTACACAAACTTTTGTAAGATTTGCTCGGTTTTTTTTCAACAAATGACTGAAAAATTTAATTTTGACGATAAATCGTTCAAAATTCAATTGCGATGATAAATAGGGCAACAAAAAATAATTGATTTTTTGTAGAGCTGTGTAATCAATTCAATAATAAAATCTGCCATAAACGTACGAGCCGGCACGGTCGTTGTACGTAATTAGATTTAGATAAATATATTACTAGTAGCTAGTTGTTATTTATAATAAGATTTGATAAGTAATTAGTTTATAACCTAGTGTACCTAGACATAAGTTTTTAAAAGGCGCTGTTAGCCTAATAAAAACCTAGTATATTAAGTTAATGTGTAGAATAACAACGCTGTACAAACATATTATAATAATTATGTTAATAAAGTACTACAAAATCAATCAATCAATAAATACAATACAATCAATTGCTATTTGTAAACATAAAGTATGTAAAAGTTTCAGTTTTTAACGTTAAAAATGACATTTGTTTAATGAGAATAAATAAATTAACACATATTTGGACTCATTTCACACACCGCTAGTTAGCCACATAATATTATAAAACTATTTCTAGTTTGTTTTCGGTTGCTAACACAACTGATATACATACTACACATTATATGTACATACACAAATGCGGTATATGTACCTATCATCTAACGCACGGTAGCACCCAGATGAAAATGTCACTTGAAAAAACGACAGTCTTGTGCATGATCACCCATCCATACAAAGTCCACATCGACCGTTGCTTAGCTTCGGTGATCGCGTCAGATCACCTTAGCTAGCCGAGTTACAGGCGCTACTGATGATGATGATGATAAAGATGAGCTAGTACACCTATATTTTGTCATATATTTTTTCATTCTTAACTATTACCCTTGACACGAGTAAAGCCACAACTTTAGGTACAATGAGGCAAAGTGAGCAAAATATGTACCTATTAAAACAGTAAATATTTTTTTTTTAATCTAACAAGGGTAATTACAATTTTAAAGGCACAAGCACAAAAACAAAGCAATTTTAGCATCAAAATTTCACAAAACTCCAAAGTGCTGTCCCCCGTGGATGCCTTAAACCAAAAGTGACAACCCTAATGCGATCGCTTCTATAATTACACTTGAAATTCCAAAAATTCGGCGTCATCACCCGTCTTAACCCATTAGGGTTCAACCTAACTGTTCGCAACAATAATAGCTAGATGATCCGTTGGCGTAATGGTTACCATGCCGGACTGCCAATAAGAGGGTCCCAAGTTCAATTCCCGGCACGGCCAACATCTTTGTCTAAATTTGTCGGCTGTCGGTCTGGAAATATGTACCGATAAAAAGTATTTAATATTTTTATTTTTGATGGCAGTACTGACAAAGTGTTTTATTTTTTTGATAAGTAATTCATTGTCAATCCATATTCGTTCCATATCATAAAGAATAGTTCACCCTTCTCTACGCGAGTACTTAAAAAGATGCAGATACTGCTTATTATTCCCCTCACTTTAAACGCATGCCTTCGTCAGATGTTTGTTAATTTTGAAATTTTATCTGTGTCCTTTTGTTGTACTCGTTAATCCGTGATATATAAAACCTACATGTGAGTATAATTTTTCTTATTTATAACTATGCATTTAACTAGCAAGGCGCTTAACAGTTCATTCCAATTTTGGAATTAGATTAGCGATGCGCGACTATGAATGATTCCAGTCAAATTATTCGACTTTATAAATCATTCGACTCATTCGACTAGACATTCGAATGATCTCCAAAAATTAGTAACTTACATGATAGCATGATACCCACTCAAAATTAACCGGACTGAATGAATACTACATTAGTTACTACTTGAGCCGACTCCACTCCAACGATTCATTCATTTGAAACTAACAAGTGACATTGACAAGATTCGCTAACAATCGAGTCAAAACGCCATTAGTAACTAATTAGTAGTCATCATTCGATTATTAACATTAGTATATTACTAATATTCAAGTCGAACGTGTATATTAGAAGTTGTAGATATTTCGACTGATAAGATAATTCGCAATCGCGCATCTCTAAATAACATTATACATTAAAATCGCGTACACGGTATACGCGGTATCAAAAACTTGTAGCTCTTAATTGAGCTATCGAGCGAAGCGAGGCAGAGGAACCGTTGCACAAGTGAGTCGCCTCTTCATCGGACACAACCGTTTGCGTGTTTTAAGACCTAACAACGCCATCTACATTTTTCTAGCCGAACTAAAATACTTAGTGCTTCCAGTGCACCTGTAGTTTTATGTAAATAGTGAACTCGTAGTTATTAAAATATATACGTTATTTAGTTACGTGTTATTAGTGCAAAGAAGAAGGGCTGATAGGCTGACAGAAGATGAAGTGGATGAGGACATGAGAGGGAAAGGATTGAGTGTAGAGACGACGGGTGATAAATGAGAGTGGAAGAAGAAAATTTGCTGTGACGACCCCACCTAATAGGATAAGGCAAAGAAGAATAAGATTTAGCCCCATACTGAACCATTTCTAGCTCGAATTATGGTTGCTAACACAACTGATATACTATATATACATACATATTATATTTAAATACATATTTAATACCCAGACCCACAGCCAACAAATTTAGTTGAGCACAAAGATGTTGACCGGGCCGGGAATCGAACCCGGAACCTTCTGATTAGCAGTCCGGCATGGTAATCTTTACGCCAACGAGGTCGTTGTAAAATTATTAAAAATTTTACTATGTTGTTTAAAAACAACATTGTCCTTTTAAGGGATAAACTAAAGATCAATGTTTTAACATCTCATCCAATGATTTAGTTAATCCACCGTCCACGTGACGTCAGTCGTTATCTCGCCGCAATGTCCTGCGACCTCATTAAGCTTCATCTCCACATCCCCTGATGAAATTCGCTTTAATTACCGACAACACGGAAAAATCCAATCTCTCTTCCCCACACACACTTCCACGCTTTCTTGCCCGAACTTCTAATATAAATTAAGAACCCCCGCAATATATGTATGTGTTGGTATTGTAAAGTCTTAAAAATGAGAGGACGGAGGAATCTTTAAAAGGGTAGGACTTAAGTGGGGGGCACCACCCTCTGTCCTCTTCCACCCTTGGGGGTGTCGTGCGCCGCGCAAACGCTTTATACGGCCTACTGGTTCTTATTGTCCATTGTTTTGGTTCAATATTAGGACGGAGGCAGGTTAAGTGTTATTCTAAGAAAATTAATTCACGGTTTTATGTGTGTTTTATTAGATTCCATTTTACGATGGATTTAGCTTCACCTGAATAAGTTAGATAAGGCATAAAAGTTCATGTCATGACTTTCAGCTTATTACTTAGGGCGGCGCGCTGAAAGAGTTATAAATCAGAGCCTGAAATTCTAAATCGCTAAGCTAAACACACCAGTCGCGAACTATTTGAAACAAAAGAAAGAGTAAGCAATAAAATAGTTTGCGGTAATTTAAATCAACATTATAATGAGACCGTCTACCTTCCAAATGTACCTCGTATTACAGTTCGAATGCCGCAAAAGTTTCGTACAAAGACTTTTCGTACCGCTTGCATCCACATTATACCTTTACCTTTGTTATTTACGTACTATCATTGTCACGCACATGGCATCGCTGTTCCATTAAAGAACTATATCAGAGCAAACTTTACATTACGGCTCGACGACACGAAATTAAGGAATAATAGACCTTACAACCTAGATGATAAGACGTGTTCCGGATTCGAAAGTTGTGCAAGTATGTTTGCTAAGTTACAGGTTCATAATGACATTTATTAGAAGTCGTATTTGGTACATGACAATAATTAAAATCCATGCACGAACCGCTGTGCCATACCGTACCGCGCGCGTGGTGCTTTTAGCATAATATTAACTTTCAAACGATTGGGCGGAAAAATGTTCCGAATATGTTTTCAAAATGATACCGACAGTATCTAATAGCAACTTACGTAGGGTAGAATTTTCGTGAATACAGAAGCCGCTTAAGAGTAAAAACTTCTAAATTTCTTGGGAAAAATCTACATTAACAATCGCATTCATAAAACAAGGTCTTGTTTGTGGAAACAATACATTTTTAATGTTTAAGACTTGATTTTTTCCCTTTTTCGGGCTTCCTTGTTAGTCAATTGTAATTAATTTCAAAGGATTTTCCTGCTTTTGTTTTATATTCTGGAATACTCGTCGTAGATTACAAAAATTTTGATATAAAATAGTATATGTTACTATAATAATCATTTCACAATCTAAAAGTCAAATTGTACGTGGCAATGTATCCAAGTATTATGGATTATTTATTGTTAAAATTAAAAACAAATATATATCGGCAAAAATGTATATGTGTTGAACTACATACTTTGGAGTAACATACATACATATATGCTGTTTAATCCAGGAGTTTAGCGGCTAATATTGCTAGATGTATGTATATGATAAGGAATATATTTATGTGACACATTTCACACAGTTTGTATGGTTGCGAACACAACTGATATACTACATATTTATATCATAACAAAGTTGTTAGCAGTGCCAGGAATCGAACTCGGAACCCTCCGATTGACAGTCCAGCATTAAGCAGTCATTACGCCAACGAGGTCGTCAATAATACAAATCAATAACAACAAATAATATGTATTGTTCAATGGTGTTACTATACTAGATACTTAAAGTTTTCACAAAATACCTATCATGCGAGAGCTCAACTCGCACTTGCCCAATTTTTTATTTTTATTTATTTAATAAACTATTTCATGTAGTTAGTCACATTTCTATAGTAAGTTGAGTACGTTAACAATAATAATTCTGCACAACTTTGTGGTCCTCTCGTATCGCACTAATTGGCGAGCGACCGATGGTCGTCGTGAGCACTGACCCGCGAGATTTGTTGTTCTGTTCATGCATTTGACACTACTAGATGACACTACTGGTAGTTTTATTCTTACACTTATCCTATGATGGGGACGATCAGACCTACACTTACAACCCGCAAGAGGCGTAATTCTTTCTTTCTTATAATGACACTGCTGGTTGTATCATAATAGGAAATCAATTACCAAATGGCGTGTTCAATAAAAATATGCACGGCATTGAGATTAGTTTTGATTACAATTTGACAATGATATAAATATGAATGATATGAAAAATAAAAATACGTTCGAAATTTCTATGACTTAGCTTATTATAGATATAGATTGTAATTACTCATATGTCAAACCGTTTTTAACGAATCCATTAAAATATATTCATAAAAATACGATGTTACAATAGTATGTAAAACAAATCCTACTAATATAATATATGCGTAAGTTTGTGTTGTGTATGTTTGTTACTTCTTCACGCTATACCCGGCTGAAAAGATTTAGATGACATTTGGTGCAAATATAATTTACACTTTGGATTAGCACATAGGTTTAGTGATAGCGAAATCAAAGGTTTAGTGTTGAAAAACACATGTACAAAGTGTATTCGATGTCACCATTTAATAGTGACACTAAGAAATGCGCTAATGGGCACCTTCTTAAAGACTTTACGTAATTAGTAGTTAATGATAATGTGATACTCGCAATTATTCTTCAGCTTAATAGGCTAGATTATAATTATTTTAAAGGACCACCTCGCGCACTTCCTTAAAAATATAAATTGAGATAATACATATAAAAATAAAATCGTACTACCAGTAGTGTCATGAGGCTAGGGCTGATAACTTTAGTACTTCAAGTACTTTTTGTATGCTCTGACTCTCTGAGATTTAAATAGTTCATTATTAGTGAGAAGTTTGCGAAGTTGAGTTGTGATGCAGTTGTTTATAATATTTTTTCATGAAAATATCAAATTATTATTAAAAAATATACGAATTTCATCTTATTTCTACTTAACATTTTTGTTCCGGTGTTCTTCTATTTTTTTGGCAAACCGTACCTTTTATATATAGTGGGTTACATTTTATGGACTTATTATATGTCTATATCAATATTATAAGGAAAAAGTTGTTTGTTTGTTTGACGCGAATAGGCTCCGAAACTACTGGACCGATTTGAAAAATTCTTTCACCCTTGTGAAGCTACATTATCCTCGAGTAACATATACTATGTTTAGTTTTTCTTTACCACTAGGATTATTTCATAGCCCGTGCGAAGCCGAGACTGACTGTTAGTCTCAAATATTCAACGTAAAAAGTAACTTATTTTCTATAATAACCTTGCTGCCTTTAAAAGTAAATACTTATGCAACAAATGCTTATATGCTACCAAAATCCTCAAAACTAGCTATAAATCGATAAAAAAGTCACTCTGACAGGTATGCTGCCTTTGAAAGTAAATACTTATTGCTACAAATGTTCATATGCTACCAAAATCCTCAAAATTAACTGTAAATTGATAAAAAAGTCACGCAATCCTAAACACACGTCTTCGAAAACAGAGAGCACGTCATCCGCATTCTTTAAAAAAACAAAAGAAAAACCTTTCATTAGGTAAGTACTTGTAATTTACGTGTGGGGAATATGTCGAGTCACATGTCGAGGTGTTGGAAACACCCTCTGTTTGCTTTGCTTGGTTTGAATTTAGAACGGATACGTGACCGTTTCTCTTTCGTCATTTGTTTTGGTTAAGCAATGACGTTTAAAAGTACGCAGCTTAAACACAAATAATGATATTTTTTTTCAAAGATGTTTATTGTGCTGCCACTATAGGATCAAATACAAAAAATGTAATAAAATGAGAAAAAATTAAGAAGGGCCTTCAATAACAACTAAAATTTTATTTAAATAAAACTTTGTTTATTTTCAAAGCATATTTAATTATTTATATCAGAAGCTTTAAAATAAATAATTTAATTAAAAATAAATACTTCAGTTCTACTTGTATCAAACATGTTTTTCTTTTGCGGAGTTTTGCACTATTGTTCGGAACACTTTACGTACGAGTGTGACTCTCTCTTGGCCAGTATGTAATATAAGTAGGTCAAATCAAATCAAAATTTATTTATTCACAGGCAATACATTGACAAAAGAGGCACAACATAGAATGGGTAAAATAACAAGTTTAGGTCTTTTTGTGAATATACCAGTATAGATGTCACATATGTATGTAAACTGACCACCGAAAGACATACTGGGCCTAGTTCAGGGTTCACAGGAAGAATACCCTTAAACTTGTTATTTTACCCATTCTATGTTGTGCCTCTTTTGTCAATCTATATAGGTAAATGGTATACCTATATAGATTTCACATACGTGAGTAAGAATGAAGTCAAATTTAAACCATCATCAATCAGCAGCAAATATGTAAGTATAAACAGAACTATCTGAAGCAATTTGTCATTTTGTCTCTTTTCAAACCCAACATAATTAAGAAAACCATAATGCGCCAATTCATAATTTATTACGCATACCGCGTCTCCCCTTTCCCGAAACTTTCGAAACTCGATTACGGACAAAGAAAAACTTGAACCAACTTCGGAATTTAGGAAAAAAATTAAGATAAGGCAAAATGCCGCCACCGACAACCTTTATAATCGCATCAGCAAACCCTGGATTGTTCGAGCTCGCGTTAATTATTGATAGAATGAAACTTTTATCAAAACTTCAGGAGCAGAAGCCGAAATTATTTGAAAGCAAGGAAACCCTTCATAATGCCTGCGAAAATATTAAAACAAAGCCAAGGTGGCCCCGCCCGGACAAACGACTTAGGGGATTGTTGCGAGCTGTTGAAACCAACTTTTACAAACAATATTTTGCTGTTCAAATGTAAAGTATTGTAACTTTCCAACAACCCACCATAAAACCCAGGAAAATATTTATACTCGTATTAGAATGCGATTGAATAGGATACAAAAAATATTAGTAAGTAATAAAGCAATTTAACAAAACATTTTGTTTAGCGGATGTAAGTTTTTTGATGAAAATATCGGCCCCCGTAATCCCATATACTCGTATCAAATGAAATGTTTGAATATTAAAATACTCGAATCTGATGTAAAGTATTTTCATTTTATATTTGTTAGTATGATAGATCTATAAAATCATATCACAACGTGGAAAAATGTTTATTATGCAATGCAAACTTACATTCCTCATCTTCTTATATATAAAATTTCCGTGTCACAGTGTTTGTTACCGTACTCCTCCGAAACGGCTTGACCGATCTTTTCAAAATTTTATATGTGTATTCAGTAGGTCTGAGAATCGGCTACTGTATATTTAGTTTTTTTTTTATATTATTTATTAAGGCAAAACAACGTTTGTCGGGTCAGCTAGTAATTTATAAATCTGTTTTTAATTACGAATAGGAGATTTAATTTAGCTGAAAAAATCATGGTTTTACTTAAAATTCAAAATCAAAAACAACTTTTACATTGGAAAATAGAACTGCAGTATTCAAATGTAGATAAAACATCATTGCATTTTATTTTGGGGTTGCTATCATCTCTAGATCTGACACCGCGAAAATCCGAAGACGACTGCGAGCGGGTGGTGATTAATACAACGCATCTCCCCAAGGTTTAATCGCTCTCTGGCAACATTTTTACCCAATTTTTGGGAGGACTCCCCGCTTGCCACCCCGTTCCCCGGCCCACCCCTTTCTTTCGTTAAGATAAATTATCCTACGATCAGGATAAGAGTGTAGGTTAAAATTGCCGCCTTTAAAATTCGGCGTTTCGCCCGCCTTAATATTTATGCCCGAAATTAGTGTATTTCGCAAGATTCAATGGAATTGTTGCTCAGTCATTTATTGTTTTCCATTCTTTTGTTTCCTCTGATTTGGATATATTGAGCTTTGCAGATGAGCTTTGTTTACAACAACAGCTAGCCCAGTTTTTATGCAATAATATAATCTAAAGAGGAAACTGTTCGATTGAAAAACTAAATAAAAAAATAAAACTCCATGAAATTTGGCGTAAATATTCACAATTGATAGATTTAATTCTATTTTTATTAAAACATATGTGTGTAGAAAGATGAAGTATTATAAATTAAATACTCGCACATAGAGATAACTTAGGAGCCTAAACCATGAGCGTAAAACTTATTCAGTCTATTCAGGCAACACTGTGATTCTAATCATGTCATAATAAATATGTATATGTATAAGCAAAAGTTTGTGTGTTAGTATGTATTGTGTGTATTTTTCAGCACCCTGCACACTTAACTCGGCTAAATAGATTTAGAAAAGTTTAATCTGAAGTTACTCGTGACCTCTAATACTTGGACATATGTCAAGTTAAAGCGATGAGAGGTCAGTCAGGCCTGCAGCTGCCTCATGTCCCGAAGATCGTGGATTTAGTTACCGCCATTGAGCTCGAGCTTTCTGTGTATGAAAACGTCGTGAGGAAACCATGGTCTTATAGCATTTTTCAGTGTTTGCCTGGCTAGAAACTAGCCCCAAGTTCAAAAGTCGCCAAGTACCTAACAGTTCGTTCCGGCAGACTCTTTCAGAGCCAGTTATTACAGACTAGGCTTGCTCCACTTTAAGCCTGAGTGTCACTAGATCGTGTAGTTACGAATTCTCATGATCAAATGCCTAGCTGTAAGGAGTAAAAAAAGATCTTTTAATGTGTATGTCTTGTCACACGACGAAAAAAACAAACGATAATTTAACTTTACCGAGTTAACACAGGCAACGTCACACGCCTTAGTTAGTCTCACAAAAAACTGCCGATCGATTGTTTAACTTCTACCGACTCATTTATTCCTTACTCCTTTTCCAACCTTAATGATTTCTTTGATATTTGAATAAGGTTTCGTTTGGGGAGGTTTCGTAAAACAATATTTTCTTGGTTTTAATCAAAGCCAGTGTAAGGCGATACAAATAAATTTCTCTTGACTTGGATTTAATTAAGATTGGTTGTGCCTCCGCGGGGATAAAAGGAAAGTGACAGTGTTGATCATTTTAGTGAATAATTTTCATGTGTCTCATTATTTGCCGGATTGCCTATCAGAAGGTTCCGGGTTCGATTCTCGGCACAGCCAACATCTTTGTGCTTAACTAAATTTGTTCGCTGTGGTTCTGGGTGCTAAATATGTATGTAGATATATAAAAATATGTATGTATGTAGTATATCAGTTGTGTTAGCAACCATAAAACGAACCATAAATGGCTCAGTATGGGGTTAACCAACCGTGTGTGAAATGTGTCCTAATATGTACGAATATATGTATGTATTTATCATCGTAAGCTATCAATGAATAAAAATAATAAATACATTATTAATTAATAAATACTATGACACATTTCACACACGGCTACTTAGCCCCACTTGAAATTACAACTAAATACTGAGTATCGTCAAAATCTATATTGGAAATGTAAGTGAAAGTCATTTAAGTATTAAAATATTTAAAGAATTATATGGACATAAATGGAATAACAAAACCAGATGATTATAGAATAACTTACATGAGCTTTCTCGTAATTCGTGAGATTAAATTGACTATTATTATAGTCCCCAAATCTTACGGCTTACATTTCAAAGTTTATTTGGTATTTTTTTTATGTAAAACCTGTTTTAAAATATACTCAAACTTAAGATTCTTCAAACTAATCCGAAACTTAAAGTTGTTTTATCATTCGCAGTCAAACTTTTGTTACACAGTTTAGCTAGATACCTTGGCCAGCAGAGCACGTAACCACACGTGCTAGGCAAGGTGAATCATGCTTAGTCTGGAATAACTGGCTGCGAGGTTGTCGGCACACACCGTTAGATGGTTGGCGACAGATTTTGTAACTTGAAGGAGCCAGAAAATTGGTAAAGAATTCAAAATGTTGACCCACTACTGGGTGTAGACGTCTTTGGGCTTAAATTTTATTTGTCATAATTATAGGTAGATCGCATCATCACTTAACATCAGGTGAGTTGCGGTGAAGCGCAAGCCTATCTAAAAAGCGAGTGTGGCTCGGTGGTAATAACGTCTGCTTTTCAATCAGACGGCCCTTGGTTCGATCCCGGCCCTACACCAAAGACTTGTTTTTCAAGTTATGTGTGGATTTGCACTCGTTTTCCGGTGAAGGAAAACATCATGATGAAACCGGCATGTTTAAGGACCATAATATGCGAAGACGTGTGTCAGCTGCCAGCCCGCACTTGGCCAGCATGGTGGATTATGGCCTATATCTCTCTCCTAGTGAGAAAAGGCCCCGAGTCCCAGCAGTGGGAACGTACAGTGGGCTGCTTATATTATATAAACCTATCTATCTTATAAAAATGTAGGTTCCCTACTAGTAAACAGTATGAAAACTACTCGTAATAATAACGCATCTCCAATAAAACAAAAGAAATTGAAGAACACAACCAAAAAAGTATTCGAAAAATAACTGATTCGACTAATCAAGTCAACTGCTTGGTCTTTGCCAAAAAACACACTCACACATAACAGTTAATGTCAGCACACACAACCACAATTGACATATATACGCATTGTAACATAACCGAGGCGCAAAAGAAGGAAGAACGGAAAACTTCCACAAAATTTGCTCGCCCAAATGACGACGCTTGTTTTTTTGTAGGTGCTTGCTTATAAGATGTAAGGTTTGTATGGATACGACCGCCGTAAATACCAATATATACGAAATTTATCAAAACTGCTTTTCTTTTGCAGAAGCTTTGTATGTTTGTAATATATCGTTTTTCTTTATGCTTTTAAGCCGTCTATATTAAATGAAAAATAATATTGTAACCATAGCTGTTTTTTGTACGTGTATATTGGTTACAAATACAACGTCAGACGCTTATGTGTTTCTTGTAACTGGAGAGTAAGGTTTAGCCACCGCTTTTCACGTGAATTCTATGTTTAGAAGACATTAAACATTTTCCTTTACATTTTAGTTATTATTTAATACACAAATTACTTCCTGATATGTACCTATTTATTTAGCTTACACATATAAAATTGTATTAACATAAATATAATAAAAATTAAACATGTCAAAGTCATTTAATGTTAGGAAAAACCGCCCATGACTGTACCTGGTACAAATGTGCCCATAACACTGGCTGCGTTACCAACGCTGAACGCGTTTTTTCAGCGTGGGCTTACACGTATTAAAATATATTACTTTATTTTCGCTGAGTCTAAAAACAGAGGAACTTACACTCTTCCTATTTCACCAAGCGTATCCACACTAAGCTAGCGCACCCTAACAAGCTTATTAAGATTTCTTTTCTTTTTACTCTGTACGCGGTTAGCGACGTATGACGCAAGCTAACGGCCTCAGGGGGGGTTGGAATGAGCGGGGGGTGGGGGAGGGCCACCCCTGCACGCATGGCCGCTCTCATGATTTAAGCACAGGGATAAGAATGAAATTAAAAATACATCCTCGCTCCTTAGGGTGCCAGGGAGACATATATGCAAATGGACCCCCATCCACCCCCTATCTTAGGGGGCATTTTTTGTTAGGATGCTATTAATTTGGGGTGTAACTCACTAAGTATAAGCGTGACGCATATATGAGGGTAGGTATTCTTTTTTTCCTTTATCCGCTAAATTATGTGGGGATGCGCGTCGAGATTATGAAGTGAATTCAGGTGTAATTTATTTATTTTTTACGATGTTTGTTTTGATTACATTCGCATCTTATGAGGTGGAGAATTCTCGCTGTTTACTAAGGAACAGAGGATATGGCTTGACCCAATTCCTGAGGAATTGAGTCAATACAGATTTCCTGCGTGGAAACTGCTCAAGTTGCGACAGTGCTGCCATCTTGCTGACGTTATTTTCTAATGTAAACTAGGCTTTTAGAAACCAAACGTCACAGTATTTCTAGAACCATTTAATTATAATTTAAATCTGAAATTCTAATTGCAGTTTCTACAGTTTATGAGAATTAAGTTTAAAATAATAATAATAATAATATTTCTTTATTTCAGACCTACGATCCATATCAAGTAAAATATTGTGACTTTGCTATGATAGAAATATACAATGATAAGATTAAGAAACAACTTAGCTAATGTGTTACCATTGTAGTAAGATTTACGAGTGACTTAAAAAAACAATAAATTAAATATGATCAGTTCACTCAAATTGACGTAGTACAAAAGTATTTATTATATGGACTTCTAGTTACATAGAATAGAGCAATAAGATTAAAAGAACAAGACAGAATAAAAAATCTGCTTGACGATGCGAAATTTTTAAGTATAAGTTTAATTTACAGCGATTAAACTCATACTTAAATGTAATGTAATTTAGTCACTGGAAGGAACTAACCTCCATGACACGGGCTTGCACTCCAGTTTGAGGGTTAGGTTAGTTATATTAAATTATGTACAAACATTCCATAAATAACATCATTTTTAATTGAATTGAATTGTAATCTAACTGTTCTATCACATGAACGCATATTTATTTGTATCAAAATAATAAAATTCTTCCCAAATGTTAATAGACAAATGCGATAATAACGCGTTACAAACGCCCGGGGGTGTGTCGAGAGCTACACATTGGATTCACTCGATATTCAATACCGTGATTTGTCATTTTCCTCCGTATAAGGGTTGTGTTTAGTGTAAGGAGTGCAAGGGGGCAAGCGAGTGTGGCTCGGTGGTAATAACGTCTGCTCTTCAATCAGACGGCCCCTGGTTCGATCCCGGCCCTACACCAATGACTTGATTTTCAAGTTATGTGTGGATGTGGAACGTATAGTGGGCTGCTTATGCTTATGCTTAAATAGATAACATACTTAGATTTCATTATTTAATACAGACAAAACATACAATTTAAAATAAAATATAAATTTAAAAACTGATAACAAAACAATTAACAATACTAATTTAGAAGGCCACTCCGTACAGAACCTGACGGAAAGGTACTATAACACTCGTTGCATTGCCTCTGTTGTATGGCGATGGATAGCCTTTGCACCAGGTACAGTACTAGGTTAAAATATTAGTTTGTATGAACATGAGTATAGTGAAACCAATTATGATTAATTGATTTCAATTTCGTATGAGTAAAGAAGCAAAGCTTCGGTGTCGAGAGCTTTCAAGCCGCCCAAAGGCTTGACTTAACGACTGATTATATTAAGACTAATGGCCGGGACTTACATTTTAAAGTTTCGTTTAACCTACAGTAGCATTCAGATGGAAAAGCTACATTTTAATGACGGTAATTTTTATGATCATCCGTTCTTTCAAGTTCGTTGAATGACTATTTGAAAGCTTTCACTCCAAAAGATCTTGATGTTAATTGTGTCCATTAAAGAGTTATCTATTTTCTTTTAATCTAATAACGGGAGGTGTTAAAACGTTATTTTCCGTGAGTCGGATGCAACGTTAAATTTAAATTTGCCTTAATACAGCAGCCATTTTGCTACGATAAAGATAATTAAGTCGCTTTGACAGGACCTTACATGTCTTATACAAATGTACAAGTAGCAGTAAACCTAAATTTCCTGTACAATAAAATATTGTTTTCTTATTTTTATTCCAGCCAATATATTTAAACTAATGAGAAACAAAGCCAAGAACACTTTTTATGAACGAGAAAATAACCATACGGATAGAGATAGATTGAAGAGTCAAGTGTTTTTAACACACTTGACTCTTCAATCTAAGTTAATATCACGTGGAAGAATAGTGGAGTATCTTACAAACATTTCTAAGAATAGCTTGTACTGGACAAAATCTTACCTATTTGCGAGAAACACGCGAAGGGATCGAGGGTTCGTTTCCGTCGATATGTTGACATCCGTGTCTCAATTGGATAATACGCGGTTTTATGACTCGACGCTTTTTGACGACAGCTTCTGTTTTCTAAAAAATATAAAAAAAAATGAAGTCTCATTAGGTGATCTTTAGCCGTTGCAAAACTTGTCGTTTTCTCTAATACTATTAGTTATATCATACTTTTAACTAATATAAAAGGATAGGGATAGGGTCGCGTGGCGTGCCTTTGGAGAGGCTTATGTCCAGCAGTGGCTGCATACGGGCTGATGATGATGAACTAATAAAAATAAATATAAAGGAGGAAGTTTGTATGTATGTTAGTCTTTCACGTTTAACCAGCAGTATCGGTTTAGATGAAACTTGTTGTGAAGGTTTTTGTATAATTACATTCGTATGTATACACCTCTTAAATAAGTAAATCTTTAAGTTTGCGTCAAAAGAACTGAGACTGACCATTTTATTTTTATACAAATGGATTTGTATAAAAATAAAAAGAAAAAAAAATACAATATTTTCGTGATATGATAAATTTGATGATTAATCATATGGTATTATATTTCTCAAAGTATCTGAATTATTCGCCCCTATACTGAAGTTTCTTTAAATAATACAATACAGAAAAAAAAATGACTTTTTTAACTGTAATGGGGCAGAGCTTATACAAGTAATCAGAGATGTAAAAATATATTATGTGTATTTATTTCAATTTTTTCTTTATATTGAATACCTGGCAAAAATCTCACACACCACAACACATTGCCAAAGAAAATACTTTGTGCGGCTCACGCCTCGAAAAGCAAAGGGCAGATCGATGCTTGTCAAACAATAAATGTCACGTCCACTCCCTCATGTTAATTTACCAAATTATCAAGACTCGCAAACAACGTATTATCACCCTTAAAGCTAACTATATAGAGTGGTATAAGATTGTATTATGTAACGCTGTAAGACGATTCTCCGATTTTTTGAGGTGCGAACGTTGCCCCAATTTTGCCAAATGTTTTCCAAGATTAAAATATGGGGGAAATAAGTCACCTATGCATATTTGTACTTAACTTTTACAGTATAGATAAGACATTTCAGTATCAGCTTCGTGTTAGCTAGACTTAATAATTACTTTTACTGAAACTAACA
This sequence comes from Mellilla xanthometata, assembly GCA_035578125.1. Lineage (NCBI taxonomy): Eukaryota > Metazoa > Arthropoda > Insecta > Lepidoptera > Geometridae > Mellilla > Mellilla xanthometata. The sequence continues at coordinate 10,496,188 of JAPUBQ010000014.1, read as the reverse complement.
GCCGGGCCCTGCATTGGAGGATTTAATCAATCGTGATTGGTCGATTGATAGGATAGGCGCCGTGGTTAAAATTGCACATTTTCAGTATTTAAATAATAATTTCTTTTTTTTTACACATTTTACTCACGGCTGGTTAGCCCATTTCTAGTTTGTATTATGGTGGCCAACACAGCTAGTATTCTACATATATAAACATAAATACTTTCGATACATACACCCAGACCGACAGCCAACAAATTAAGTTCATTTCAAAGTTATCGGCCGTACTGGGAATCGAACCCGGGACCCTCTGGTTGGTAGTCCTGCATGGTAAGCATAACGCCAACAGAGTCGTCAAGATGCGGTCACGTTTGCTTTAGTGGGGTGAGCGGCATAAAATTTGTGAAATAGTGTGCATTAGTCAGTAGTGCAGGTTCATCTGCTATACATTTCACTACAAGATTAAATAAAATAAATAAATAAATATTAGGACACATTTCACACACGGCTAGTTAACCCCATAATGAACTATTTCTAGTTTGTGTTATGGTTGCTAACACAACTGATATACTACATATACATACATACATATTTTATATAGATACATACATATATAACACCCAGACCGCCAGCCAACAAGTTTATTTCAGCACAAAGATGGTAGCCGTGCCGGGAATCGAACCCGGAACCTTTTGATTGGTAGTCAGGCATAGTAACCATTGCGCCAATGAGGTCGTCCAAAAAAACATCTTGATTTTTATTTAAAAAACACACACAATTCAGACCAATATAAGTAATCACCAAGCTATTCACAATAATCCTGCATTGTAAAGCTTAGCACCCACCAGCGAAAGGAATCGAACGCAGAACGCATGACTTATGGCAGTTTGTCATACTCGCAATCAAACGCGTAGAGAACCCGGCATGTCCCCGATCTTTGATTAATGCGTTTCTTAATTACTAAGTTATCGCTCGAACGGGGGTGATACATGTGTTCCAAGCTTAATTTATTGACTTTTAGGCGCTTGTTTTTGGGGTGCGTATTTCTGAAGTTTTTAATGCGTTTTTTGTGCCGAATATTTAAAATGTTTGAAAAATCACATCTAACTCATCATTGAGATGTTACAGCTAGTCTGTTTTTAGTTTAGGTTTAGTTTATTTACAATTCACATAAAACAATACTAACTAAAACTTAACCTAAAAGAGTACAGAGGTAGAGGAAAAAGTGCCCAAAATGCTGATAAACAGAATAAACAGGCTAGTTTTACAAAGCTATGTGGTCTTTTTGTTTGTCACTAAAACAGCCTGTTCACACTAGTCGTAACGTATGACTTAAGGTCGAATACTCTGGTTACCATACACTTTATATGGTTAGACTAAAAATCACATCTTATCCAATGTGAACAGCTCCATAGAAAGTCTACAAAGTATATTGTGACCAGAGCATTCGACTTTTAGTCATATGCGACTTACGACTAGTGCGAACTGGCTGTAACACTACAAAAATAGTTGTGACATTTTGATCGAACTGGCATTATAAACTTCTAATTGAGTTACGCATGATCACGTTGCTTTATTTTCTTGATGTACAGAACTCGATTATTCTCATTAAAAAGAAATAATATGAAGTATGTAGTAAGTAACTATTACTCTACTCTTATGCCATTGTTTGTACGTTAATTTATCATGTTGTATATCATTTTTTTTTTCAATATTTTTACAATACAACAACTGCAACTGCCAGCACCACCTGAAAAATATTAAGAAAAAAAATAAAAAAAAATCAACACACATCGAACGCAAAACTCGAATAAGATCTCCAAAAAGTTCCCCCAAATTAAAAACAAAGCTGCACACATAAAGGCTCACACACACCACTCTACGTCTAATTATCGAAGGGACTTCGCGTAAGAAAGTATTGGCGCGTTTTACGACGCGTGTCTCCCGCGGCCCAGATAAAAAATCTCCCATTTCCTTAATTCGTTTATCGGGCCTGGCGAGGCTTTGTCTCCGATCGATGGAGGACTCCAAATGAGCGGGGAACGTGACGCGAGTGTGTATTAGGCTTAAGGTGACAGTTTTAAGGGACGTCTTAAAATTTGGGATTACGAGGACCGTGTTTTTTGATCAATGTTTGGCGTAGACGGTCTACGGCGCTACGCGTGAATACTACGTGACACGTATTTGGCAGGTACATATCTGAAAAAAAAAGGTAATCTTCTTATATATACAATTTCCGTGTCACAGTGTTTGTTACCGTACTCCTCGGAAACGGCTTGGCCGATTTTTACTAAATTTTATATGCGTATTCAGTAGGTCTGAGAATCGGCTACTACATATCTATTTTTAAGGCAAAACCACGTTTGTCGGGTCAGCTAGTATAAAAATAAAATTGTCATGATTTGCGATTGAATTGTTACTAGTATATTGTTCTAAATTCTTTAAAATATGAAATTTTCTAGATCATCATAAGCATAAGCAGCCCACTATACGTTCCCACTGCTGAGACTCGGGGCCTTCCCTCACGTGGAGAGAGAAGCCATAATCCACCACGCTGGCCAAGTGCGGGTTGGCGGATGTCACATGTCTTCGGATATTGTGGTTCTCAAACATGCCAGTTTCATCACGATATTTTGCTTCACCGTAAAGCGAGTGCAAATCTGCATCTGCACTTGTTTCTCAAGTTATGACTTGAGAAACAAGTCATTGGTGTAGAGCTGGGATCGAACCAGGAGCCGTCTTCATAGAGGAACAGACGTTATTCCACCAAGCCACAGTCGTTTTTCTAGATCATCATTTACACTATGTGTAAAATACCTAATCTGAACCAAATTAATTGTTTTTACATTTTTTTTTACATTTGCGAAACTTAACGTCGTACAAAATGATTTGACACTAAGTTAGACTTAGTTAGAATACCTTTTACACCGAGCCAATATCATTTAAATACTCATATTTTAATAACATCTAGCAACAAGGTGGCGCTGCGAGAGTATTCGTTCACAAATGAACGAACGGCGATGTCCTCCGCACATGGTCTTCAGTTCGCTCCTCGGAGTAGTCTTGATACTTGGGAATAGATGATTTATATTAAATATATTTTACTAATTGTTTTTTAAAGATCGAGCCCCACTAAGAGCTTACTATTATTATGTTGACTGAATTGTAGAAATTTTTATTAAACCTAGAAACATTATCAACTATTGATTTAAAAAAGAAAGAAACTAAATCAATTTATGACTCGGGATTGTCTTCCATCTTTAAAAAAATCTCATATTTATGATATGAGATTTTTTAAAGATGGAAGACAATCTGAAATTATTTCGTGTACTTCCGCTGTGTAACTAAATCGGAAGAAACGGTGCAACAGATAGCATAACATAAGCATAAGCAGCCCACTGTACATTCCCACTGCTGGGACTCGAGGCCTTCTTTCACGAGGAGAGAGATATAGGCTACACAGAGAGATATAGGCTTTTTACAATCAGCAACAGACAGACACACACACAAACACGACAAAGTTAAAACACCCCTTCCTTTTGCGTCAGGAGCGAAAATTGAAGAAAAATAAATAATTTGCAAACCCGTTGCCCTAAGGGATGATGCCTCCCATAAAAAACTAAATGAATAAATTTTAGGACCCATTTCACACACGGCTGGTTAGCCCTAAACTAAACCATTTCTAGTTTGTAATTACGGTTGCTAACACAACTGATATACTACATAAACGTACACACTTAATATACATACATATTTAACACCCAGACCGACAGCCAACAAATTTAGTTCAGCACAAAGATTTTGGCTGTGCTGGGAATAAAACCCAGAACATTCTGTATGGTAACTATAACGCCAACGCAGTCGTATAAAAAAAGAATAATTATCTCGGCAACTACTTGATCAATTTAGCTCTTATCTTTAATATTTTAATAATATATTCTCACGTCTCACAAGTATCAAAACCGATTATTGCCACACAACACTTTTAATTTTGCCTCCTTAAAAAAGGGAGGGCAGCGGTGTTTTCGGGCTGAGACGCGTGTGTGGGCCACCCAGGGGGAGGGGAGTGAGGGGATGGTAATCAAGGCACGCAATCTTCGGTGAACCCTTGAAAACTTTAAAACTCATCGCCGCTTCGCTCCGTATACGTGCGTAGGTATATGTATGTAGTTATCTATAGACTTGTTTATTAATGCAATTTCTTCGGACTGGGGTGTTAGGTGTAGATATATTCGTATGTATGTATCTATAATATGTTTATTGGTGATTTAGATTTGCATCTTTGTATCTATAATATGTTTTTTGGTTTATTGAGTGAGGTTTTTGGTGTTTAAGAACGTTTGCTTCTCTGAATTATTCCATTTCGGAAAAAAACCGGCCAGACTTTTTTTCAATACATGGAATATTAATTGAATAAGTAAACTAGTTAAAAGGATATTTTTTTTTACAAATAAAGGCTAGTATTAATAACATAAATCAAAAATTGGACCAATTTCACAAACGGGTATACAAATGTAAATGTATAATCTCCTTTTATTCTCGTAAAAACAAAGTGTAATTACTTAGAAACTGTCAATAAATCTGTGGAATGCGTTCGAAAAATTTGAAAATATGCGTTGTGCGGCTTTGAATTTGCGACATAATATTGTAGATTTATTTCAATAAGCAGCTAAAATTAATTTTAGTTTAGAACAAGAACTAGCGTTCCAAACGCAAATCTATTCTATTGTATCATTGTGATTATTTTTATTATTTTAGTTATAATTTACGATTTTTTATTTTTATTAATGTTTATATGTTAGTATTTTTAGTTATTGTAAATGATAGCAATGTGGCAGTAGAATCATCTGAGAAGAAGCTGTCCCTATATTATAGGAGTTATATTTATTATAATCCATAACAGTGACCTAATAGGCTGTCTTGGCCACTCTCGTTCATAGAATTTGGTCAATTTCTTTTGTAGAAAAAAATATATTACCAAAGAAGACCATTGGAAAGACAGTTAAATTTTCAAGTGATCCACGTTCACATAAAATAAAAAACACAAAACATCGACTAATTCCAGCACAGCCATAGAACTTCGCATCAAAACACCATTTGCATATCATTCCAAAAAAAACAGACCAATAAAAATCGCGAACCCACCACCCGTGAATAGTTCATTAAACTCTCTCGTGTGTGCTCTTCTATTAGTCATATCTTTGCATGTGTGCGTAACGCAAACAGGGGGTTTTAATTTTTCGGGGGTTCTTTAATGACACTTCTTCGCATCGATTTTAGCATTTTCTGAGGGTTACTCTTTTGTTTTGTGCTATCGATTCCTTTTTTAGTGGAGTGTGTGTGCATGCGTGCTTACGCTTGCATGTTGCACGTGGGGCACGTCGGAAGAAGGAAATTAATTGTGACGTCATCGATCATGCTCAGCGGGGTTCCAAATTCAAATTCAAATGTTTTTTGGAAAGTCTGACTTTCGTATTGTTTACTGTCATACATTAATAACATGTGCACTGGAACAGAAATCCAGCTTATTTTTGAAGCTTTATAATTTAAAGCCTTATAATGTTTCTTTAAAATTAAGCTGGATTTCTGTTTGCTGTTCTAGAATTACAAATAAGTAATTCATAGAACAGCGGCCATTTGTGGGAAATGTCACTTCAAACAAGGAGGTTTAGTACGGGAGAGGCCGTTATCTATGGTTTCTTTAAAACAAAATCTGCAAACATTTCGAACAATTTTGTTCTAGTTGTAATTTAAGTTAACACCAAGGGTAAATTGTTTCAAAAAGTAGATCGCGCTTGTTATTATACGTTTCATAGCTGTAATATGATATTATCTGTGCTTACAAGTAGATACTATTGTCATAGTCAAGTCGAAAGTTTAATGATGAGAAAATATTTTTAATCGGAAATAAGTATGTCCTTATAGAATACACAAAATTTAATCGAATATAAATAATAAGAGTGTAAATTACGCCACCAAGAAAAGTCAGCTATAGATTTACATATTTACTAATAAAATATAGAACAAGAATAATTCTAGCAACACCGGCGCCGACTTGTTCAAAAACTCGTAACTAGAACTTCCGTTCAAAAACTTATCCCGCAGCGTTCTAAATTCAAAACAACGATACACATTAAAAATACAAATTAGAGAAACGAACAACTGGATGAAGACGCGCAAATGAAAGGGGCAAGTTGCCCCCCCAAACACCCCTTAAAAATTTAATTCATCACGCCGTACTGAGACATATCTCCTTGGTGTCCCTTCCCCTTTCTTCCACCATTCTTTGCTTTCTTGCAAGCTTTTTCCGAGACCATTGCACAAACACCTTATCTATCTAACTCTTCGAGCCAATCAGAACTCAACCATATTTTCATAACCTTAAAGTTGAAATTGGTATGACATTAGCACGGACATAGAACGTAACTTGTGATGTAAGAAAAGAGGCTGTTTCATTCGTTCGCATTGAAAGCTTAAAACAAATAAACCTACGAGGAGATAAGGTTTTGTCGGCTGTCGAGGTGATCTGACGATGCGTCTTATCGGGCACAGACAGCTCGTCATTAGCCTTGCTTTACGGTTGGCGGTAAAAAAATACGATTGCGTCTGAGGAAAATACTGGAGCTGTAAAGAGTTTTAGGGTGAAAAAAATAAAAAATAATATACGCTGTGACCTCACAGTTACTATTGTATGGATCAAACCTTAAACAGTTTCACATAGTTGAATATTTAATTTAATTTATATTGCAATTTGTAAAATTGGCATTTTACAAAATGCAATATTTTATTGATAAGTAATTTTCCATTATTTTATTAAATGTCCCTGTCATTATTATTGGTCATTGTATTTTTGTGTAAAAATGTTTATACTTATTTATTACATAATCAGAATTAAACCAGATACGCAACGAAACTCACCGAAAAACATTCCTAAAAAATAAACAAAATTTGTTGTTCCAGAAAAATCCGATTAGGCAACCTTCAAAAAAAGTTGCCAAACTCTTCTACTCCCGGCCATCCGTTGCAAAACTTTACTTCTTACTTTCGAACGCAACTTTATCGTAACCTCAAAATCGAACGTCAAATTTCGTCGATACCGCTATCCTGTCTTCGCCAGTTCTTATCGAGAAACCGCTTTCAATTAAGCAGTAAATAAAGGCTTATGTACTCGCTAACTCTTCACATAATGAGTTAATAACACAACACTTGCACACGCGCGTCGCAGATGGAAAATCCACGCACACATCGATAGACACGCGGACCAGAGCGATTTTCGCGTACATAAAACGCGCCTTTCTTCTTGTATTCTTAATTAGCGTGTCGTGTATACCCGTCCCGCTCGCCCGCGAGGTGCTAATTAGAAGGTTGTCCCGCTCCCGCTTTCTTAATACATTCTTCCTTTCGGCGTGTTTCTTTACGTTTTTATTTGTGTGCGTGTCTGTGTGCGGTGGTGTTTAATTTACATGTACTTATATGTCAGTGTAGCGCCACAGGAGCTGCTCGAGTATTCTTGTGAGATTCAATCTGTTTGGAAGGATTTCTTTGAAATGTTTTCCAAGAAATATGAAACCTTTATGAATTTGCAAGATGCTTTTTCGTACTATTATTGACTTAAGTATTTAAAAATGGTATCAAATAAGATGCATTTCAAAGTAAATTTTGAAAGTTGTATATAACTAAGCAAAGACGTTTAGTTGAGAAATATCAGTAGCACAAAGCTGAGAAGGTAAGAAATAAAAAATACTTAATGCATCTTTACTGTTTATACCAAAAAACTTTGCACATAATCACAACAAAATGGCAATTGATAATTATTCGATAATCAACTCAATCTCGATATTTCCATTCTTCATGTGTCTTTTTTATCGTAGAATTTTGAATTACTTTAATTAAGGTCAATTATAACCTATTGAATCTGACGTTACTTTTCGGAAATTCATTGTAGATAGAAGAGAAAAATAAATATAGTGTATCACAGTGGAAGTACACTAAATATTTCATTTTTTCTTCTATCTAATTACTAAATTATTTATTTCATTTATTTTTTAATATTTAACCGACCACCTTAATCTAATAAGTCCTGCGCACGCTCCAAATGTGGGTATACACGAAAGGGTGTCACCGGGCGGCGGGGAGGCGGGGGGAAACGAACACATACACATAAACACTTATAAAACTTTTTTGACAACAGCCACCCTACACCCCTGCAATTCGCTAATTTATGTTGCTTTTTTAATCAATACCCCGCGAGGTGTGTGTCTATCGACTCTTTGTGATGCCGGCATCTTGTTACGACAGGGTTTTGTGACGAAATATTTGCTATGCTTTTTGGTAGGTAGTCATTCTGTTTTAATGTTAATGGGTTTGCGCTTGATCACAATCAATCTGATGTCCATCAGATGTAAAATCATGATCTTAGGTGGAGGTGCTTACCGAGAAAAAACCGGTAAACTCTTAGTATTATTTTCAGGTTACAGGTGCGTACTTATGGCAATTGTTATAGATTTAGAAATATATTTTTTAAAACAGTTATGTAGCTTAAAATATGAACATTGCAATATTACCATATTTTTTTGGGAAATTTTAAAGGAAACATATATTTGTAAATAAATTTTACCGATTTACTAAAAATATTTATTGTCCACGATATATGCATTACAAATATCAAAATAGTAGTACCCACATACTTTTTACCACTCACATTAAATTAAAATATAAATTGAAATGTAAGATTACCTTCTTCAATGAAAAATCACTTACGATAAAAAATATCGAATATTTGCGAGGGTGATTGAAAAAACCGCGGCCTCGAATAGTTTACTCTCTGGTTGTCAAATTGGAAAATTCTATCGCAATAGCATCTGTATTTAAATTAGCCTGAATCAAAATTGGTCCAAAGTTAACATACGAGTACCTATGGGAACACACACAGCTGAAAGAACATTTATGGCCAGTTAATATTCTTCTTTAAAAGTACTTCTTCTTGTATCACACCTTTAAATATTTATCTACCTAGACAAGTTATATCGTCGTCAAATAAACCACAAACTCAACAGCTACTTCATGTCGTCAATCTTATATCTTGCCGCAGAAATAAAGTTATATCGCAATTTTCCGTTTCAGCTACCCCCCTTTCTGGACGTGTGACGCGAAAAATCTCAACCACGTGACAAGTTTAACAGCTACCAAGAAAATGCAATACACAACTCTATTGCATTGAAATAAGGTATTTCCAAATCGCAAATGTTGTTTTGGAACATATCCTGCGAACAATTTTTCTAAAACTTTATTAAACGAATTTAAACCTTATTATGTTGAAGTGTAGAACTTTGTAAGTGCAAAACGGTGATTGTAAATCTGTTAACACACTGTGATGGATGTCCCGTCGCACGCGTGACAAAGAGGTTTTATGCGATTTCAGGGAGTGAAGAGATTTCCACTTTTTTGAGATTCGTTTTTTAAACAATTTTGGTGCTTTTATATGATACGTCATCGAAACGCACAATTCGTTAAAGATGACTGGTCTTTATTTCTATCGTATGTAATATTTTTAAACCCCTAACAAAAACGATGAGGTATTATACGTTTGACGTTATTGCGTAGCTACTAACTAACGTGTAAACTATTATGATTCAGTTTTTTTTGTTGAAAGGGCTTGTTAGTCGAAAGTTTTAAATATGTCTGATGAATAATGATCTATGATTGCGATTGCCACAATGGCAGATGCTGGCATCTACCTCACTATGGGTATCTTTTGAAAGTAGTTGATTAGTAAAATAGAAGACAAAATTAAATATTAAGTGTATTTGCGCTGTGACTAAATATTTAATTTTGTCTTCTATTTACAATGGAATTCCGCAAAGTAACGCTTGAGTCAATAGGTTATTAGTAAAATACATAAATTACGATACATTTTAAATCCAGCTCGCCATCTCCAGGTGTTTAATAGTGAGTTTTTAATTTTCAATTTGTAGATGACTTTGCTGTCTCACTTTTGTTCTGTTCCCAAATTTGTGATTTCTAATTATATCTCAATCAACAAAAATTAAGTTATTATTCTGATAATAATATAATGGAGCGGTATTACAGAACGCAAGAAGCGCAGTAATTACAACTACCGTAAGCCACTCCCTTGACGTATCTGTTTTCATTAAACATAGTCTATACGCTCGATCAGAAATTAATTACAGGGATGTCCCGCTTTTAATTTACTTTCTTATTTCTTTGGAAGCGTACTACATACATACATAAACCATTTTTTATTTTATTTTATCTAAGCTACTAACACTCTTTGATGTTTGCATATTTTTGGGTGAAGACAATAATTTAGTCAAAATAAAATAAAATAAAAGACAACGATTTCCTAAATAAAGGTACAAACACTTTATTTTATATATATTATTTATATATATAGAGATCGCTTTAAGCGATAAGGCCGCCAATTGTGGCACATTTATTTGTAAGCGCTATGTTTTTTTAAATTTAATGAATGTGTCCAATGAATAATTTTCTATCTATCTATCTATAACCATCTCGTTGGTGTAACAGTTACCACGCCGGACTGTCAACGAGATCCTGAGTTCAATTCCCGGCATGGCCAACATTTTGATGAACTAAATTTGTTGGCTCTTGGTTTGGGTGCTAAATACGACTATGTATCGATATAAATTACATATATCAGTTGTGTTATCAATCATAATGTGCATTTAAATAACTAACAATGTGATTGTTAGTTACAATTTGAATTATAATTTTGATACGATTTATTTCAAACCTGTACCTTTATCACACAGTTGGGCAAGTGTGTGCAAATCTGGACAGATTAATATTTATCTGAATAGTTGGTTGAATGGGCGCCCGCGGGCGCTTGTGAAGGCCGCTCGGTAATGCGCGCGCATAAATCTGCAAACGGTAAGTGTTAGCCAACGGGACCGGGACTTTAGTATAGTGTGCACCGCGCTTTATAATATAAAATGTAGCACGACTTACATTGTAGATTATGTATTAAAAAAAGAGCGTGAATTAAGTCAGACAAACGATATAAAATCATTTTAAATTATTTTTTATTTTTTATTTTTTATTTATTTATCATGATTAGCACCGCATACACGAATTACACTAATGATACACACATATAAAAATAAAGATACAAAACAATCAAATTAAATTAAATTAGGATAATCGAAATTATACATTATCAATTACACAAAATTATTATAGAATTAAATTAAATGCTAATATATATATACAATATATATATATACAATAAAATATGTCTTAAGTTATGAATTTAAACAAATTATATACAAAAAAAAAAGAACCTAAAATTATTAATCACAATGTCAAATAAATAAATACGTGGTCAATTAGCCTGTTATTGCAGATTGTCTAGTATAAGCAAGTTCACAGTACTTTAGACAGGTACTTGTCAGAGTATTCCAGCAACCGTCAAATATATCGGTCTCTGGATTTGCCTCAATGACGCGATTGAGTGTGGCTAGGGAGCGCGGTATCGGTGACACCTCGTGAGCAACCGTTCTGCAACAGGAATGCGCAAAAAGTCTAGGGATCTTACCGCGTACATGGTGACCAGGAACATGTAAACGACACAACCGCTCCAAGAGATCAGGCGCATCAACTTTGCCCCGTAAAATCTTGCACATCGTAATTAGCTGGTCATAAGCTCGCCTAACTTCTAAGGAGTTATACCCGAGGGAACCTAGCAGATAGTTTGTGGGATATAAATAAGGGTAATACCCAAATGCCCGCTTGTACAGATACCTAAGGAAAGACTTTTGAACTTTCTCCAACATTAAGGTGTAGTTGTTCTCGTGGGGATTAATAAAGTCAGATAATTAGAAATAAAGTCATTGAAATTATTTGTCATTTTCTTGCTACTTACTATTATGTTTTGATTTGTGTGTATTTGTGATTTGTTGTATGAGAGGCCCCCTTCAATATTTGTTTTATTTCAACTTTATAATTTAATTTGAGAGCCAATATACTTGTGGAGACTTTATATTTTTTTTATATATTATATATATTTTGTGAAAATTGTAAGTGTCTATCACTTACCGTTATTAATGTATAGCAAAAACACGTTTATCGTATAATTATTTTTAGTCACTTAATATTTTTATTTTTAGTATAATTATGTTGTTAAAGCGGCACAAGAAATACATATCTGGTGAAAGTTTCAGCTCTCTAGCTATTACGGTTTCTGAGATACAGCCTGGAGACAGACATAATAATAGGGTCTCATTATTATTTATTAGGTACGGAACCCTAAAAAGTAGCATAAAAGCTGTCCGAAAGACCACTCTAAGAATATTTATGTGCGTGGTCCTTTAGACGGTCGTTAAGTAATTTATAATATATCGATATTTTTACCGTCTACGATTTATAGCGAAAAAACTGAAAATTCAAGATCAAGCCCTTAGCATAGGATTTAGACTTGACTTCCTGTTCTTTTGACGTTTAGTAATGATGTGATGAGTACAAAGTGGCAGACTAATATAAGATCTCCAGCTAGATTACCTACAAGTTTGATACCTACTGTAGCTTCTTGCCAGACCTTCTGGTTTCCTAGAGAAATCTCTATATCTCTCCGATCAGCGACCAATGAAGTGGTAGTTAACATTATCCTGTAACAATGGAGCACATACTACGGCCATGCTCTAAGCTATGCTTTAATTGAAAGCTACCTAGTCCTATTTACTGTAACACCATTACCCACAATGGGCAGATAGCGATCGGTACAATCGCTAAGCGAATTTAGAACTCACGACACGATATTTTTACGAATATTGAGGTCTATGATAATTATTGGACCCAAACAAATCTGTAAAATAAATAAATATTGGAACACATTTAACACACGGCCGGTAAGCCCCATACTAAACCATTTTTAGTTTGTATTATGATTGCTAACAGAACATACAGACATTTTGCACAACCCATATACGGTAGCCTACAAGGGACAATTAATTTCATAATATTTATCCATGTTTATATTTTACCTGTGGCTACGCAAATAAAGTTATTTTATTTCATTTCATATACATAAATACATGCAGTTATATCGATACATATTTAACACCCAGACCGACAGTCGACAAATTTAGTTCACCACAAAGATGTAGGCCTTGCCGGGAATCGAACCCGTGAACTTCTGGTTGAAATGGCGTGAGACCTCACGGTCTCAGGAGGAAGGTTTGGAGGAGTAGAGTTTTTTGAAACAAAGACAACATTAAATGGGCATTATTTTAAGTTATAAAACATAAAGTAATAAGCCCATAATGTACTCGTAAATTAGTGACCAATTGTATTGTAACGGAAGGAATATACGATAAATAGACAAATAAATTATTTATATTATATCTCTATTCTGTTATATTTTTCTGTATTGAACAAGTTTAAATTAGATTTTGAAATAAGCAACTTCCATGCTCTTGGATCATCATACATACAAAGCAAGATAACAATTTCAATTGTAATAGTAGTAGTGGCATTAGCCAAAATATTATATTTGTAATTAAAAGTATCGGATCGCATCGTATAAAGGCTACACTGTGTGAAACAATCGCGCGTTCGTCAGCACATTAGCCGCGGGCTTGCGCCTGCGCATGATTGCGCTGCACTTTATTGCCCATTATATTGACGATAACACACGGATGTAAGTTCACTAGTGATTCAGGACGCTTGCTATCTAATTATTCAGACGGACCTATATGTACCTAATAATTATCTTTTTAGTTAATTAACGTCCTTAAGGCAAAGAAATATAAGGACAAAATCTTGATTTTAGAGATTTTTGACATAAATCGTAAAAGAACCAACCTATGAATATTTGCCATTCAGCGCGGGAACGCTGCAAGTCTGATGGGCACCTTTGCACCAGGAACTATTAGGGGCGGGTTATTTATTTAGATTTAAGTTATCCTACTTCCTACTAATATTATAAAGGCGAAAGTTAGTATGTATGGATGTGTGGATGTATGGATGTATGGATGTATGTTTGTTACTCTTTCACGTAAAAACTACTGAATGGATTTGAATGAAACTTTACCACAATATAGCTTATACATCAGAATAACACATAGGCTATAGCTTATACATCAGAATAACACATAGGCTACAATTTGAGGTTTTTAATGTGAGGTCGTAAAAAAACACATTTTTTGCGCTTACATTGCAAACGCTGACTGAATCCTACAAGATAGATCAAAACAATTTACTACAGTATTGTACAACTTAAAAAGGTCTACAAAAAAGTCCGTGTTGGTATATGTTTATCTCTTAGGAATAACCCACAATAACCATTTTTTATCCTTTACTTTGTACGAGAAATAATGGCTTATATACGAAGCGATTTTAAGCAATACAGTATAAATCCTTATCCAATTAAGTATCTTAAATACATTGTGCATTTAATAAAGATCAATATGGCTTTTTGCAGCATGTAAATTAAATAAATATTTTCGAAGATATCACAGATTTAAAATGCAGCGGCGCCAGGCGAACGAGGCGTGGGGTGGGGAAGAAGCGGCTAATAGCTGAGTGCGCGACCCGAACGCGGGAAGACGCATGAGGGCAGACGTCGTTGACGGTTGTGTCCGTTTTGCGAATTTTCAAGGCACTAGCGATTTGATAAAAACGTATGGTCGCCTACTTTAAGTAATATAGGCCTAAGGTTAGTTATTGCCAGGTTTCTTTTTGGTTAGGAGTAACACGTACAAAAAGATACTTCATTTTTACAAATTACTTCATTGATAATTCAATAACTATATAGATAGGTTACTTACAGTTAATTATAACAAATTATATTAGCAATAAATTAAAATTGCGACTATAATTTGAGATTTAAACTATCCTATCTCTCAAGTTGGATCGAACTGCACATGGTGTGCGAATTTTATTATAATCGGTTAAGTGGTTTAGGAGTCCATTGAGGACAAACATTGTGACACGAGATTATATAAATTAAGATAAGATTATTAATATTATATGTATGTTTTTTATTATTCTTTATTGTACACTACGTCCTTCTTTAGTCGTTTATAAATTTCTTTCCATCCAAAGGTTGCCTGGAAGAGATCGCTTTAAGCGATAAGGCCGCCAATTGTGGTACACTAATTTTAAGTTAATTGTCTTTTACTGTGCCTTTTTTATTTATGTGTCCAATAAAGAATTATAAAATTTCCATGACACAATGTTAGTTACCGTACTTCTCCAAAACGGCTTGACCGATTTTTACCAAATTTCATATGCGTATTCAGTAGGTCTGAGAATCTTCTACTATATATTTTTAAGGCAAAACAACGTTTGCCGGGTCAGCTAGTTTGTAATAAATTTTTATTAATTTTGACATATTAACTATATATTCTGACATGAATAAATAAATAAAATTTTATATGTACGAATATTTCTGATATTAGTTTTTACATTACTGTTTATTTGTTATATTCATATAAAAAACTATTCTTGAATTTTATGACTGGATAATTTTGGATTAATTAATTCTAGCGGTAAGAAGAACCCAAGGCAAATTACAACACCTAAAAAAATCACGTGACCTTGGTTTTGGATAGTTTCCACTTAAGTGCTGTAAGCAGTATAATAAACTCTTTTTTTTGGTACAAAAATATTTATACTTATCTTTGTACCAATATCAATATCAGGCATATCAATATGAAACATGTTTATGATGAAAGAAAGAAAAAAAGTTTATTGTACACATACATAATAAGTGATTACTTACAAAAATTATAATATGGAATGTTAATACTCGTGCTAAGTACATATGTATACAAAACCTAGCCTAGCTAAAGGTAAAAAAAAAATAGCTTACAAGCCATCTAATTATTTTCAGAGTGGTTTTTTAGACGGCTTTAAGCTATTTTTTCGACTACGATTTATTGCAAAATCAACTGTAAAATCAATAGATATATTATCCTTATCTTTGCCTTAATTAAAACTTGTAAGTTATCAAAGTGCTATTGGTTATTAATATTTCAATTAAGTTTAAAACTTTCGTCCAACGTTCAGTCATATTTCTAGGAAAACCCTTCTATTACATCCAAACGTGACGTTATAAGAAAAATGTAAGCGTAACACGTGCTTTCATCGCATAGTACTCGTAATTGCATATTAGTGAGAACACTGCTTTACTCCATCCTGTTGTTAAAGATAATTATAAACCACTCACTCGAGTACGTGGTATGAAGCAGCTACACGTGTTTACTTCTATATTTTCATGTATATTTTCAAGCGTGTATTCTCTCTATCCTGACTTATGGAGCGCAAACTTGGTCTTTGACAGACTTGGTTCTCCTTCGGGGTCTGCCAAAGAGCCATGGAGCGCAGTATCCTTAGCGTAAAGCTGACAGATCGCATCCGAAACACCATACTGCGTTTCAGAATAAAAAAAACTGATGTGATCCAAAAAGCTGCAAATTTATAGTGGGATTGGGCTGGTCACGTCTGCCGCATGCCGGATGATCTGTGGGGAAAAAATTGACACCCAATGGACACTGGCCTAGACGAGACCTCGCGACAGATCAAAAAAGCGATGGAGGGACGAGCTTGACAAACACCTGGAGGATTGGTCCATAATAGCGCTAGACAAATGGAAAGAGGATAGGAAGGCCTTTGCCCAACAATGGGATCAAACAAGCTTTTTATAATAATACTAATTTTTAAGTAAGGTAAATTTTAGTGTTTGCCAGTTAAAGATAGATACGAGATATATTAGAGAGTTTTATAGGAGACATAAAGCATTATCATAGTATAATCAGATCACTACATACGGCATATTTTTGGATACAAAGTACAAAAAAATTAGGATAAAATAAAAAGGCGTAATAATAAATATGCCTTTAGTTCATACTATTGTAAAGTTTTTTTTTTGTAATATTGGACTTAAGTTCATGCTATTGTATGTTTTTTTTTTTTGTAATTTTGGAGTATATTTTTATTTATTGGCAGTTGAATTTTACTATAAACGGTTTTCTATATGTGTGCCAAAAGTCAAATAATATAAGGTTTTTTTTTTGAGTAAAACAACTGTTTTACTTGAAAATTATGATAAAAAAATTGTTTTAAAATTAAAAAGAAACCTTAATTTTTATTTTTAAAGTACATTACACATTCTTGTGTGACAACTGACTTCTTGTAAACAACTTTTTGTAGCAACTCACAATAAATCACTAAACAGGTACTCCAAAATTAAAAAGCCTTCACATTGTTCACGTATTTTCGCCAACGTTCTTTACACGTTACGCAAAACCCTAGCCCTTACTTTCCTAGCTGGCAAGTATTTCCTAAGCTACAAGAATCAGTTAAGCTGAGAACACAGCCGTCAATTTGCAAAACACCGTACCTCTACACACCTCCGAGCTAAAGATTCCTAAATCTCCGCAGCTCCAGTTTTCATATAGCATAGTTATTGATAATAGAATCTTGAGGCAGGTATTTTAATAGGAGCACTGGCTAGTCACGTTGTGGGCTGGGAGGCAGGGCTGCCTTAGGCCGTCGACACTTCAAACTAAATATATTACTATGCTATTTTACTTTATAAACTTAACTTTAACTTTTTGTGAGGCATATTCAGTTTAGGCACATTATGCTGTGAAACCGGTGCATACGACAAAATTTACACTAAAATAACACCAAAGATAAGTATGTACCCAAAAAGGAATTAAGTAGTTATTATACGTAAGCATGTGTGTCTATTAATATACTCTTTGTATTATATGTCTACGAAAAACGTTTGGCCAACGTTTTTAAGTTAGAGTGTCGAACAAATATAAATTTAGTTTCTTTCAATATACTTTTCACGTTATTGTCACTTCCCAATTGTGGCTAATATAATAATCAGAGCTCGGCTAAATAAGATTGTCTTATGTGTCATCAAAATTAATTAACGGTTGATGCGGTCAGTTTTTGGATTCTTCTTCTTCGTATGAGCTAAGTAGCCAAGCTCTGGTGTCGAAAGTTTTCAAGCCGCCCGAGGGCCTCTGACTTGGCTTAACAACTGCTTGTACTAACACTGACGCACTGAATGAGTAACCATGCACAAGAATGTCGTTTATAAAGTGGTATTTTCATATGGGCGATTCCGTGGGTCGGATAAAACGTTAAATTTTAGGTCCAGGCTAGTCTTCGTACAAGTCGATGATAACCAAGTCAGAGAATCAAAAATCCTCGTAAATCTAGGAATTTGACCAGCTAGGTGCTTTACAACACGAGTCAGCAATACTTGAGGCTAATGAAAGAGTATGGATAGTCTGTAATACTAGCTCTAAAGGAGGCTGCCAAAATACACTGTTAATTTGTTGCTTGGCGACAGACTATATAGGCAATATATGAAACGGGTATATGAATTCTTGGAATTACTTTGTTCATTTATGAAAGGAAATCGAAATATCACCACAGATGAGATTTGAACCCTTGTCTCCGGCAAGCCAGGCCGAATGCCCTGGGCAGGGAGAGCAGCGGCATTGCGCGAAGCGGTCCTGCATCCATGCCCCCGTCGTGATATGAGACACCGTGAGGCTTTAGTCGGTAGTGACGGCCCCTCTGGTCCTCAAGCCCGACATACACCGCCCGCCTCCTCCAGGCTTGTGGCAAGAGATGCGTAAATGCTCCTCACGAAAAAAGTCCGAGTACTCTAACCACAAAGCTAAGATTGACTCACAGCTAGCCGCGAAGACACAGTGCGGTTTCAGTTCTTAAACCAAAAAACTTATCTTACCTTATCAATGTTTTCCAGAAGCCGCCAGCCCTGCGTACCTAAAGGCTAGGTGCGCGTGCGCCGCCGAACTGCACCGGACCGGTTGTTGAACCCACTGCCATACGGTACAATATATTGCAAGGTTATTATAATAATTAACTTCGTGATTGCTATTATTGGCCGCCGGCTGGCCAGTGGGCAGTGGCGTGTGTGGTTACTCTGTGTACATACTCACATATCTAGAGCAATCGCTAGAACTGTTTACAAACATACCTATATAATATACATAGTGTATAATATACTTGTATCAAGTATACTATACTTTTTCTTCTGCTTTATATATGCGCTTAGATTCCAAGCTTCTTAGATAGTTTTCACGCTGCCCGAAGGCTTCTGACATGGCTTGGGAACCTACAATTTAACGTGTCACCCGACCCATGGTAGCATCCAAATTAAAAAAATACAAAAACTTTATTAGGCGACAGTCTTGTGAATCCGTCCAAAGACTATCCGCATCGACCGTTGCTTAACCTTGATGATTGCGTCAGATTACCTTAGCTAGCCGTGCTAGGCTCTACTAAACAAAGCTTAAATGTTAGTTTTCACTAACTCACTGTTGTATACGAGAATTATAGTGAGCATACTTTGTACGAACGCTTTAACCATGCACGTTTCAGTACAATGCTAAGCCAAATAACAACTAATACTTGAATCGTTTACAAAATGCTAACTCTTAAAGGGCTCTTTCTGTACTCGTACCCAAACCCCTAATAATTAAGACTAAGTCAAGTATTATAAGAAACTCAAACAAGGTTAAACTAAAACTTATAAAAAGTGGCTAAAACTAAAATCTAAAGCCAGTAAAGTAGTTCCACAGCATCTCTGGCAGTTCGCATCAGAGATCGTGCGCGTGCAGTATAGCTGTGAGCGAACATCGGACGGCTCGGACGGTCAGCGACGCACGACCCTGATATACACCGCCCGCTTCTAATAAATCACTTCCTGCAGGTTCTGCTCTCCTGGTACCTAGTAGCTGTGTGAAGGCTTGAATAGGGCTTAGAGGGCTCTATTAGGAGAGGTTATTTATTTATAGTGACATAATTGCTTATATCAACCCTTTTGAAGGTCTAGAAGTCTTCTAAGGGCTCTCGATGTTTATAATACTTATAACCCTCGACGGCGAAAACCACTTATAAGTTTGACATGTCTGTGTGTATGTCTGTTTAATAATCAAAGATGGCCGCAACGAAAAACTTTGCCAAGAGTTTTCTAAATTTTCATTGTATACTATACGAGTAAAACACCATATTTTGTTTAAGAATAGCTATTACGGTTTTAGGGATAAAGCCTGGCAATAGAAAAACGTCCAGATAAACGGCTAGTTAGCCAGACGTTGGTACCTTTTGGCTACGGGGCCCTAAACGATAAGATAAAGATATTAATTATTGAGTCTTAAGCGTTGAGCCCAGATTAAACAAAACAAAATTAGAGTTAGACATACAATTTGACTTTGGAGCCGCGTGTTACTAGAGCATTGCGCCTAGCTGTAGGTATCGTGAGAACCTATGTCGTAAGAACTTGACGACATTTAACGAAGAGAGAGATATAGGCCATAATCCACCACGCTGCCCAAGTGCGGGTTTGTAGATGACACATGTCTTCGGATATTACGGTCCTCAAACATGACGGTTTCCTAACTAAACTAGTGCAAATCCACACATAACTTGAAAAACAAGGCATTGGTGTAGGGCTGTGATCGAACCCGGGGTCGTCTGTTGGAAAAGCAGACGTTAACCACTGAGTCAAACTCGCTTTTTATTTATTAGTATGTATATGCATAGTACGAGGATAACAATTACCTGCGCTGGCGCATCTTGGTGTCGCATGATTGTGATGAACACGCAGGGCGCGTGTGTTGCGGTCAGAACGGGAATGCTGCACCTACTTCTGCTGGGAAGGTGATATGTTCTTAGTGATGAGCGAAGAGAGAACAAAAAGTTTCACTACGTAGAAAAAGTTAACAATATTAGTCTACTGAATTCACTATTCACTGTCGTACAAGTCCAAAATAGTGACTTATACTTTGCTCATAAAAATATGCATCACTATACAACGAGGTTATGAAGCCAGCGTTTCGAGCATGTGGCAGCATGCTCAAAACGCTGGCTTGACACGGAAAGATAATTATGATTATGATTATTTATGCTAGAAAGCTGACATTTGTACAAGATATGTTTTTCTTGAGCCGCTTTAACTACAAATGCTACAAATAAAATAAATGATAATATTATTACTCCATACAATAAACGTTATTTTTCGTTATATATCAATAACAGTAATAGAATAGTCTTAAAATTTTCTCAGAATATAAATGAATGTATATCTAGATTTACTTTAGTATTTAAATATTTATACAAGTATTTACTGCTTGTATACATATAAATGTACTTTTGCCAACAAAATTCCTTTTAATTTTTTAGGCTCGCGAGTAATCCGCTTATGTCTTAACCAACACCCTAAAACCGCATTTGCTAATAAAAAACTCCTGCGCACCGCATACTGTGGAATTAGGCACATTTCAACCCTCTGTAATTTGACACATTTTACGACATCACGACTCTTATACACAGAATTGTAAAGTAATTTAAGATTCTAATTTATATCTGAGGTCAAATTGCAATTAACTCTATTATTGTTCTGATGTTCTTATTATAAAAACCTATCTCAATTCACAAAGTTAATGAAAGTATTATGTAATAAAACAATCGGATAAAATCAGCGAACTAGAATAAATATAATAGTAGCTTGGTCGATATAATGGTTCCACGCGTAAAATACCGCGAAGGGCGGGGCAAAACAACTACGTGCCGTCACATGGTGTGGCGGCGACCAATCGCGTGCGAGCTTTGTGTGTGTGTGTTTCGTTGGGATAGCAGTATAATTGTGTGCGTATATGGATCCAAATTCTAAGCGGCAACTGTATGGAAATACTACGCTGGATAAAATAAATAGTAGACAAAGAATTAGGTATTACAAAAAAAGAGAAATAAAAATATATATACATACTATGAATTAAAAAAATATCTCTAAAATTCTATTCCAAAAAGATTCCAAGTAAGTCAGGTTTTATGAATAATGTTTAAATTAGTAATATATTAATTTATTAATTTTCCTGCATATTATTTCTTTTATTATGTTAAACTATTAAGCTAGTGCAAATCCACACATAACTTTAAAAACAAGTCATTGGTTTGGGGCTGGGATCGAACCAGGGGCCGTTTGATGGAAAAACAGACTTAATTACCACCGAGCCACACTTTATTTTTTTGTTGCCTCCCTTAGTCAATAAAAATATAAATGTTCTTAATTTTTATATGTTTTCTAGTTTATAGCACCTAATTTGGAGTACCAAAACGTAACTCAAGTACATACATTTTATTATGTACCTACTGTAGGTTAATAGTTAGCACTTCTCAATGGACATTAATCAGTAAATTACCGACATAAATATATTGAAACACTTGTGCTTGCGAGTTGGTACATTACACAATAAAACGTTGACCTAAATGCCTACAAGTTTTATGACCTAACTTGGGTAAACTAGGTCTTAACAAGGACTTGACTTTTAGAGATATTAACGCACACAAACACTAATGGATCATTCAAATAAATATCCCTGTATTACAGCAAAAGCATACGAATATCTATGTTTAGATCTATGCCAGCTTGCTTGAGAGCCAGTTATTCCAGACAAGGCATGCTCCACCTTAGGCTATAGAGTTGCTGACTCTGTGGTTACGTGCCCTAATAAAGTACCTCTATGTTCCCTTTTATAATCCGGTTTTATTTCTTTATCCTCATATTATGTAAATGCGTGTACTTCATCTTTGTGTATCGTGCGTGACGTCACAGCCAGCCTCAACGTAAGACCAGCGTCGGTTGCTCTCCAGCAACCAGCATTATGCTGAGTTGAGGCTGTGTTATGACAAATTAAAGTTTATTATAGTGTGTACTATTTTGATAATTATATTTTATCTTGTGTAGATTAATTTGTCACAGTAAATAATTTTCTTTCTTAAAATAATGAAAAAAAATTATCTTTATCTCATATATCCTATGTGAATAATTTATTGCTTTTAAAAGTTAGCTGTATAAATTAATGTGGTTTTAACAATGAGGTACATTTTAGATATTTATTAAAACTTAAAAAAAAATTAAAGGAAAAGTTAAAAAACCTGAATAACAAATAATAAACTAAACATCTGTGTTCGCGGGTAAAGAGTTTTATGCTGGCGGCATTACCTGGCTGGATTGCCAAACTTAAACGTTGGCCGAGGTAAGCTGCAGCTTTACAGTCATTTTTAAACTAAGATCGTCATTTGCCATAATTTTAAAGCTCATTCATGAAGACCTCCAGGCACGGTCAACATCTTTGTGATGAACTAAATTTGTTAGCTCTCGATCTGGGTGTTAAATATGTGTATTTATATAAAGTATTTATGTATGTATATTTTGTGTTAACAACCACCATATTTTGACTAACAGAAATCGCCTTAGGCGATAAGGCCGCCTAATGTAAACTACCTCTGTTTTTATTTTCTTTCAAAACAATATTGTGTTTGTATTTGGAGTGCAATCAAGTTATATTGTATTGTAATGTATAAGAAATACAAACTGAAAATTGTTTAGAAATAGGATAGAATATATCTTTATGATTATTCTGTACGAGTACAACCACAAATTAAAATTTAAAATTAGAGTACAAAGGCGGCCTTATCATGGCGACTTTATCTTGGTAGTTCCTACCAGGCAACCGAGATAATGGGTTTAGTATGGGGCTAACCAGCCGTGTGTGTGCGTCATTATTTATAAATAAATATTGAAATTGGAAGATAAAATTAAATATTTAGTGTACTTCCGCTGTGATCAGAAACCCAAATTAAGATAAGCAAATGAAAAATGAAAATATTAAAAAAAAAATATGTATGTTCTTCCGACCGACCACCACACCTCCACTACAACTCACACCAGTAAACTAATCCCTAAACTACCCTCCTAACACAACGAATTTTCACTCCGCTCAGCTGGTCTCCTCATACACCGGAACAATCTGAAACATAATTCTAATAAGTCCTGAGTCAATAGCTTATTTCGTCGTTTTGGTGGTGAAGTGAGTCAAGCCACATTTTTTTCAAAATTGAGTTATTGATATAATATGAATCGTAATGAATCAGTTTTTACGGTGGTGAATAGAGCTAACCGGCTAATTGTTTCTCTATAAAAATCATAAAAGTGGTGAAAAGGTGTTATCAAAATATCCATACATTAATTTTGAATTACATGAAGTTTGTATGTGTGGCTTAACTCTATTCACTACCAAAGCGACGATTTGTAAATATTGAAATTAAATACCGTATGAAATGATCACGCGTCCACAAATCTTTAAGACCGAAGGCGCAGGTCCTGAAATGGTCGGTGGTCGCCACAAGGTACCTCTAGCATATCTTAGTACGACAGCGGCCATAATTCCCACCTCTAATGGAGTCGGCAACACGCGGTCGCAACACATCAACTTGTGATAGACGGACTTGAGGCCTCTTGGCCTTAACAAGGAGTTTGAGACTTAAGGTGATGTCATAGAGATTATTTTGTATCTAGCAATAGATTAGACCTCAATAAGGTTGGACGTAGGGTGCTTTTTTTTTCGCACGCTTTAAACTAGAAAACAAAATAGCATCAGTAATTACTCGTAATTTTGTTACAGAATTCTGTTTCTTTGTTCATACTAATACAAAAAAACTTTGAAATCCATGCCGAATGACTATTATCCCTGTTCCCCAATGACTATAATCTAGCGATTTTCATGGCGAGAGTGAACCAGTTCCTTCTAGGTAAACGCGCTTCACCGTTAACCTCAATGTCACTTACCATTTGATACCAGGTGAATTTGAGGTCAAGCGCTGACCTGTAAAATGTAAAAAATATAATAAACGAAAAGTTGACGTTAGTTGGTTTTTTTGACGCGAATAGGCTCCGAAACTACTAGACTGATATGAAAAAATCTCTCACCGTTCATAAGCTACATTATCCCCGAGTAACATAGGCTATTTTTTGTTTCAGATTTTATAAAAATATAAGAGATCCTAACAAAAAATCCAATAAACAACAACCCTTATATAGCCCGTGCGAAGCCAGGGTTGAACTCTAGTATGAGATAAGTAGCCAAGCTCTGGTGTTGAAAGTTTCAAGCTCCACGATGGCTTAACGGCTGATTGTGTCTTAGCATGACAAAAGACCGGCATGTTTAAGGACCACAACATCCGAAGACGTGTGTCATCCGCCAACTCGCGTTTGGCGAGCGTGGTGGATTTTGGCCTCTAACTCTCTCCTTGTGAGAGATGGCCCCGAGCAGTGAGAATATATAGTGGGCTGCTTATGCTATGCTTATGCTACTTTTTTACTAAATATTTTTGTACTATTGAAATTAAAATTCAAATAAAACATGTAATACAGACGTAAGGCCAGCACATCAGTCCATATTTCGTCCACACGTTCCATCAATCCCTGAGCAGGGAACGTATGTAAATGCCAGTCCATAAGTAAGCCGCGTCCATTCTGCAGTCACCCCTAGCGCTGCGTGTACACGCGTCACATCTCACTCGGTACACGTCTGCATAAGTCTTAGAAGAAATGCCATTACAATCTCCCTGGAATTGCCAGCAGTTTCCACTTAAAGGTTAGGATTTAGTCTCCTTCGTATGAGCTAATAATAATATCTTCATTGACATAAAATACAGTAAGTACGATTACATATTTAATTTGAACCATTAGTGCTGAACTAGTATGGAACTGTGATTCAGCACCGATGGCCTCTCCCACAGAATATGAACAAGTCTGTTTATACATGACACAATTATTATGCAAAGGATTTATACAAATGATTAATGTGGCCAAACTTTGGTGTCGAGAGTTATCAAGCTGCCAGAACGCCTCCTACTTGGCTTAACGATTGATTGTACCAGGACTAACAGCAACAATTTAACAAGTTATCCGACCCCCGGTAGCGCCCAGATAAAAATACCACTTGAAAAATGACAGGCTTGTGCATGACACCCATCTAAACACCGTCCGCATCGACCATTGCTTAACTTCGATGATCGCGTCAGATCACTTTAGCTAGCCGTGCTACAAGCGCTACAATTTAGTTTGACGCTGTGAGATGGAGGAGGTTTGTGTATCTAAATACATCACTTTCCACTGTCTATCAAGATTTTAATTCTTGCCAGTCTTTCTAGAGACTTTTCATTTCTTCCGACAGTCTTCTCAGAAATTCCAGTAGACTGGGTTCTGTGATTTAACAAGCAGTGCCGTGTTGTACCTGAAAGCTCACAAAATATCAAAACAAGAAAATTGGTTCAGTATTTAAACGGTTTTCTTCGAATTTCCGACGTTATTTGATGATTAGCACGTTACAGGCAGTAAAAGTCCAAGATATCAATTTGGTCTATTCACGCTCAGAAATCATCCCTTAAGCTTAAGAAATAATATTTTTCTCGTAAGCTATTATTAGGTAGATACGTCATTTTAGTCGCAACTTTTTTGCGCAGACAATAAATTATAATTTATCTTCCAAGTCAGATCCAGCGCATACTTTATTAAGACGTGCATAAGTCTTAAGCGAGAATGAAGTCACAAATCTAAGTCTAGCTTATATCTATCTTAGTGTCGATTCCTTACATGCCTGCAACGGGCCCTAATGTAGGCTTAGCTGTTTAAACTGGTGTGAATTTGAATAGACGGCTTTTTAAACCTTACAAGGAAGTGTGGTATTCAGGCTTATAGAGACCTAAGTGTCGTGAACAATTGCAATAAAATATTTTCAATTATTTAATTGTTTTTGTTTTACAATGTTGGAACTAGACAGAAACGCAAATTTTTGGAGTTGGTGTTGTACGTACGAGTAAACTTAGAGCTTTTGCATCAACCTCTGCATACTTGTAATTATCAATATATATGTCGCGGATTCAATTAGATTATAATCAGCGTGGTCGTCGTCGTCGTCCGCCATTATAATTGAATTGTTTGTCAGTGCGCACAAGTGGCGCAGGCGCTGTATCGTGGCAGACTGAAGCACACTCAAGTCTCCTCGAATGAACGCACTACTGACGCGTCTTCGAATGAACGCACTATCGACCAAAAGGAAACAACTTCATTCGTATATTCACTCAATTGTTCCTTCAATCAGCACAGATAACAAACTCTTGCTTTCACAGTGCTGCCATTCGATAGGATGGAACTACTAATCGAATAAATTAAAATAAAACATTTCTCTAACACGGCCATTCTGCCACTCAACGCGTTCTCGCGTTGTCTTAAAATAAGCGACATAACAGGAAGCAAATAACAACACCGGCAAAGCGTTAATTCCGTCCGTGGCTTTCAGCCGCAGATGATTTCAAAGCGGTTTTAGTCATTTAAATGACAAACGGAAAGCGTAGAGCTTTCAACGTAACACATGAGTCTTGGGTCACTCAACTTGGCGAAATGCATCGAGAACTTTCGGCAACAATTATTCAGTACGAGCAACAGAACAAACTCGTAAAGCGTCGTAGCTTTCAACGATACTTTTGGACAAAGCGACAAAGCTTTCAATCCGTACTTTTGGACAAAGCGACAAAGCTTTCAATCCGTAACTCCAGCTAAGCGTAACAGCTTACAGCAATCGTTCAAAATCGTAAAGCGTGGTAGCTTTCAATGATACTAGCGGACAAAGCGACAAAGCTTTCAATCCGTAACTCCAGCTAAGCGTAACAGCTTACAGCAATCGTTCAAACTCGTAAAGCGTGGTAGCTTTCAATGATACTAGCGGACAAAGCGACAAAACTTTCAATCCAAAACTCCAGCTAAGCGTAACAGCTTACAGCAATCGTAACAACATGTAAAGCGTGACAGCTTTCATCGACAAATGTACGCGAAGCGCATAGCTTTCAACGTAACAATAAGAATTACACGAAACACGGAGTTCCAATATACGGCAACGGAGCCACATGAAGCGCGAAGCTTCCAACGAACTACAACAGCGTTACACGAAGCGCATAGATTACAGTCAACTACAACAGTGGTATACGAAGCGTGTAGCTTCCGGTGTACTACAATAGTGTTACACGAAACGCGTTAATTAAAGACGCTAATTACAATTCAAGGCAAGGTCTGATGGCACAACTCTGCATCCTCAGTTCCGTCACCAGGGCTTTTGTCTTATTCAGAAGGTAAATCTAGTATACCTGAAAGGTATCCACGTAATTTTTCGTGACAAACATACTGAACACGTCCTACGGATATAGACCCCACATTATACCTTTCATTGTCACAAACCTCGACGATCTTACACGGATTCAAGAACTTTTCACCTGATTTAGTGTTTACTCTCGGGTTCTTTTCAACCAATACAATATCACCGACAACGAACGGACGCACTATTGCCTTGCCCTAGTCAAATCGAATTTTGTCAAGTCGAGCTCGCTCGTCCATCCTGACCTTAGCCTGCGCTCTAACATCAAGGAGATCAAGTTTCTCGTACTCTTAAAAACATACGGGGTGAGCTTTTATTACAACCCATTAACTGCTATGACGGACTCTTTCCAGTTCATTTCGATATTGTACAATTAATAGCCAATTAGATCTCACCCAGGACAGACTTTCACGATTTGCTCTCGTGGTTTTTTGCGAACGTTAAACAATTCGTGAGAACTGAAAAAAAAAACTTTCAACCTGCTTATTGGCCCTTAGATAAACCGCTGTAGCCTCACAAAGCCCAAATGGCATTTTTACGAACAAATATGCACCATCCGGTGTAGAAAATGCAGTATCTTTTTATCGATTTTGATTTCTCAGATATAAGGGATAAATAAAATCCGGACGCCATATCTAACAGTAGGCTGTCCTAGCGTATCTAACTGTTTTGATATCAACCGCAAAGTATAATTATCACTAACCGTATTATATTTTTAACCGTATTAGATTTTGTTAGGACTTTTAAGTTTTATTTCCACTTCGTCAGTCTTGAACACCGATTAAGAATTACCTTTAACAAATTTATCGTTGTAGCTTTCAATACTGGACCGCAATCGAGTAACGTCATTACGGCCTGGCAGCTCAGTATAGAGTTTTTCTATATCGGTACTTAATAAGGCATAAACTTTTGCATGTACTTTACGAACTAGTAAAACGTCACTTCATATGATGGCGTCATAAAGCAAAACGTGAGAATCTACTATAACTAAGGTGGTATTTATGTGCAAGTCTTTGACTCGTATTGGCCGCGAAAAAATACGCGGGGCAAAGCCGATACCCATAAGACGCGTAAACTCAGAGTGCTGGGCCATTAATCTCATCAGCAACATGCTTAAAAATGAAAGAACAATCAGTGGCGCTGGCAACAAGAGCTTGTAACTTAAACTCGTCAAAGTTTATTTAAATAAGCGGGGCTTCGGATTGCGAGCACACATTGGTGGTGGCTCGGCGACGCACATTTTAGTTTAGTTTTTACTAAAATAAGTTTCGTCCTGTCAAACTAGGCTTTGGTATTCGGGTGGATACACGATAAAACTAATTTTAAGTAGAGTCAACTAAATCGATTTTATTTATTCAATCCGGTTAAAACGCATTCAGCGGCCCACATTTTAGAGTGTTTTCTGTCCAAAATCCAACTGTCAAATTAGTCGTCACCAAAAAAATCGCGATTAAAATTAGTCCAAGAAGTTTACATGATTTTGTAATGGATTATATCATCGACTTTCGTAAATAATCAAGAAATATGAAATAATTTGTTGTAGCAGCCGTCGATTCATTGGAAGGGTATGTGAAGAATCAAAATTCCGTTTCTTCTGCACAAAACAAGTTTGGGCCTGCATGCGTGGTTCAGCCCTCAATGCAGCGATAAAATCCGAATCCTTTTTTTTTTAATTTTAGACATCATCAAAGAGACTCCGTTTAAGAAACATCAGGAACGCACCAGATCCATTTCAGATAAAAGAGCAAAAGCTCAAAAAGCTGTTTCAAGTTCCAAAGTCAGGAGACTTTGGAAGACTTTGGAGACAACAGTTAACGGAAGTTCCCAATGTAGGAAGCACATCTCAAGAAGGTATCCCAAAACATGTAAAGCTCGCTTTTTATATTTTCTTCGCTTTTATTTTTTTTTTCTTTTTTTTTTCAAACAAAAGTTTTTATCAAAGCAAAATAAAACCACTGAATTTCGACGGATTGTTCGAAAATAATTAGTGTTGCCAAAATAGTTCACCCAAAGTTACAATACTAGCCCTATTTTGCATTATACTACGCATAAATTGCGCACTCTGTGTACACACATAAAACCATAGAAACCATCTCACACACAAGTGGGTCAAGCCAAGTCTGAAACCTAAATATTCGTTTCGCTCGTTTGTTTCCCTTCACGAGAACGACACTATTTCAAATGCATGTCATAAAACCAAACATCGAAAAATAAAAACACGACTGTAACCCCTTTATCAACACGGCAATTAGTTAGGAGAGGTCATAGATAAAATAAGACAAAAAGAATAATATTTTGCGCCATCTATTGGCGACACCTTGATCTAACATTGCTACTCAGCACTAGACGGCGTAGGCTCCACTTAATTTGGCTCAATATATCTCACGACAAAAATCAATTCAAATTTAGTTCGAAGAAAACACCGAATAAATAGCCTTTGACTAGTTTTGCACCAAACCACAAAATTAAGTGCGAGCAATTTTAGTTTAGTGCGAATTGTCACCATTAACAGACTTTGTCGCTTGTTTGTTTTAAGCGTCTCATGGTTTGGTGAAACAGACTTGCTCTGTATGGCCTATTTTATAATAATAGCTACATTGAACATTTTTTCTATAGTCACTGACCAGGAAGCATCTTCGCTAGTAGAGGTATGCGCCTGGGCCTTAGATTTACAATTACGCATGTAATGTCAGACTATACCACAATTATGACACAAAATGTTACTACGATCGGTAGAATCTACTCTACGCCTTTTCTGTTCACTTAGTGCAAAGTGCTTGCACGGTTTAAGATTTTTACGTTACATAAAGTACCAAGGTGTCTGTCCAAAGCCATAAAATCCGTAGGCGTATGTTTTATTGACGTGACAACGTCTTAAATTAGGTTGCGGCTGGGAGTCACTTATGAAAAAGTGTAACGCCCGGTAACGTTACGATGAGTCACCGAACGAGAGAGAGGCCCGCCGAATGCCTTGCGTCTGTCTCCCACTCAACTATGATCGGTCTGCCGCGCGCGCAGCACGCGGCAGACGTTGTCACGTAAAATCTTCGCCCGTAAAACCGACTTTACAGGCAACCATTTTTATAACAAATCGAAACGTACCTGGTCATCGACGATACCTGAGATGACAACCTCTATCTTATTCGCCACACTCTAGCCCGATTCCAGCCGGTCGATCATCACCAGTTTGTTCGTGGAATACTCCGTACTACACTGCACTGCACCGTATCCCGGAACAGATCGTGGAATCTCTTCCTAGCAGCAAACTAACGCGAGAGTCTTTCCTTAGCTTCGTACACACAGAGTTACACACATAGTTCCCACACACAGAGGATAAGACTTCGATGTCCATTTGCGAGCACGCCTGTGTAGATGCGTAAGCGCGGCGTTCCGTGTTTCATAGTCGGTCCACTCGTTTTGCGTTTTATCGTGATCAATTTCTTCACACAACTGAGATACCGTGAATTCATAATTATCAGGATCAAAAGGTTTCATTTTCTTCATAATCGCCTTCGGTGTCGTACTTCTGGTTTCATTAACACGAAAACTTTCCAACATGCCACGAAAAAACGATGCCCCCATAGCCGTAGGAAGATTGGGTAGGTTGCTTTCCATAGGAGGCATGTTATTTTCGTTACCGTGGTGCGTGGTTTGTTCTTCGCGATTGATTTCGAATCGATTAGATCGAAAATTTTCTTGTGCCGGATCAGACGTTGGATTGTTGAAATATGCCTTGCTGGTGGTAGCCGAAGGTCGGTAGAGTACGCTGGAGACGCGTTGTTTCGATCCCACCGCTGCTGTCGCGGATTCAATTAGATTATAATCAGCGTGGTCGTCGTCGTCGTCCGCCATTATAATTGAATTGTTTGTCAGTGCGCACAAGTGGCGCAGGCGCTGTATCGTGGCAGACTGAAGCACACTCAAGTCTCCTCGAATGAACGCACTACTGACGCGTCTTCGAATGAACGCACTATCGACCAAAAGGAAACAACTTCATTCGTATATTCACTCAATTGTTCCTTCAATCAGCACAGATAACAAACTCTTGCGTTCACAGTGCTGCCATTCGATAGGATGGAACTACTAATCGAATAAATTAAAATAAAACATTTCTCTAACATATATATATTATGAGTATATTTTAAAACTCCTCGACATTTCGATCAAAATTTAAAATAATTATCGACCTATATTATTTATTGTTTATTTTTAACTAGGAGCTTGTATAAGCACTACTTTTAGTCAACAAAGTTTAACAACTGCAGATGCAGGTACTGCCGAATATTGGTTGTGGTCAATGACAGGCATTTAAATTATATGAAAATTTAAATAATTATATTAAAAATAGCTTAGCTTGCTTTCACCTCAACTTCATTATATAAGTATGTATCTATATAAAATATGTGTGTGTGTGTGTGTATATGTAGTATATCAGTTGTGTTAACGCAAACTAGAAATGGTTCAGTATGGAGTTAACCAGCCGTGTGTGAAAAGAGCCTTAAGATTAATTATTATTATATTTTATAACTTATTTCTATCCAATAATAATAATATCAATCCATAACATTTATGTTTAATAGTATTCCGCAACTAACTTTGTATAAACGTCATGTCAATGTAGACTTTTCTAATAAACATCCACACGTGTTTCGAGAATCAAGCATCGGTACATCCGCATGAATACGTGTGTAATGATAATTAGAAAACTAAACATGACACCGTTAATTGACACATTGTTCAAGCAATTATTATTACTTAGGCATGAATGCTGTTAATGGTAAATATTGATGATGAGACCGTTAAAACACTAATTAATTCTATTAGCTACGCCTCACGGTAGTGCTTGCGTGACAACGAGTTTTTTTTTTTATGATAAATAGGCTTACGTTTGACCGCAGCTTGCCTGATGTTAAGCTTGACTGTGGTATAAGATGTATTACGCTTGCCTATAAGGAACCTATTTACTCTGGATTTGAAGACCCCCATATTAAGATAAAATGATCCTAATATTTTTTTTTATAATAAATAGTCTCACATATGACCACAGCTGGCCTGATGTTAAGCTTTTTGTGGTCTAAGCAAATAGGCAAGCGCGCACGAAATTCACTAGTAGGCTTAGTCGGTCACTAGTTCACTTTTTTAGGGTACCGTACCCATAACAGGACCCTATATTACTAAGACTTCTTTTTCCATCTGTCTGTCACCAGGCAATGTTATGTTTCTCATGAAAAGTGATAGCTAAAGAGCTAAATAGAGAGTTAAAGCCGCTATAACAACGAATAATAAAACTAACAAAATAAATATTTAAGGGAACTCTAATACATCAAATTATATTTGTTGCCTTTTTATGGGTAGTAAATAGTAAGAAAACCTTCATGCGGGAGATCGATTCGCACTTGGCCAATTATCCAATAAAATGTTTAGTTGTTTACGTAACTTTTGAACGGTTTAAAACTCCTTATCCCAAAATACTGGTATTGATAATCTTTATAGACCATCGGACTGTATAGAAAATTTACGAGTATTTACTTTTAAATTTGAAAAAAAGAAAGAAACGTTTATTTTTTGACACGAACTTCATTGTTTTTCGAAAATTATCTAGATGCCATTCCGAATCGAATGACACCTCAATCATAATTTTCGGAGCCTGCTGAAAAAAGTTGACCAAAAAGGCACTTGTTGACTAGACTATAACAAAGAAAATTAATACATAAGAAACATAAGATCAAAAATCATTTGTGTCATGTTCCTTGAGCAGCAGAACGCAGTTCCAATTAATTTGCATAAGTAATAGATAAGGATCATAGTCAGCTTTCTGCAGCACAGGATCGTCCACAAAGTATGCCCCCTACAAATCAAATAGCCCTGAATATCCTACATCCTAGCTCAGGACAAGACACACACCCACAGGGTTAACTGTTCTTGGAGGGCTACTACGAACTATTAAATAATCATGGATTTAATATTACTTTGATACAATGACATATAGTAATTGAAAAACTGACTGGTTGCCATTAAAACCTTAATTTATTGTTTCAAGGTTAAAAATAGGAAATTATTTTAATTCAAACTACAAAACAATAATATATCCTCCATGAAAAAAAAACACACACAATAAAAAAAACCTTACAAATACTAGATTAAATCTAAGTCAGTGTCCGCCGGTAAGGTGCCTAAAATGCTAGGTAGCATTACCTCGCTGGTTCGCCAAGCTTACACGTTGGCCGAGGTAAGCGCCAGCTCTTGGGTCATTTGTTGGGAAATTAATTACATATTAAATCGTAATTATGAATGCTTAAGTTAAACAATGATTTGATAATAACAATTAAATATTCGTGCTTTAATTAGCACCAAATTTTCGCAAGCGCATTTAATTTTACTACTTTCTCAACACAACGGTTAAAATATTGTTATTTGTTAGCTCAAAAAAAAAAATTTTTTTTTACACATTCACACACGGCTGGTTAGCCCCATACTGAACCATTTCTAGCTCGTATTATGGTTGCTAACACAACTGATATACTACATAAACATACATACATATTATATATAAATACATATTTAACACCCAGACCCACAGCCAACGAATTTAGTTAAGCACAAAGATGTTGACCGGGCTGGGCTATCGAACCCGGAACCTTCTGATTAGCAGACCGGCATGGTAACCTTAACGCCAAAGAGGTCGTCATCATAATTATATATATTGGCATATTAACTATATATTGTGCCATGAATAAATTCATTCGCATATTCTACAAAAACCATAAAAGTAGTAACCCCCTGACTGTAATATAACAGTACCCACACACAAGCACTGCTAATGTCGGGAGGCGTGTGTCGGATTTAACATATCGTGCAGACTGGTTACTCGGGGAGCTAACGGGCTTTTTGACTAAGGTGTGTGCAAAACCAAAAACCTGCTCATTCTTCGCAAGCGTATAAAAAAAGGTAAAGGAAGTGTCTCATAAATATGAACTGGGAACTTAGTAGTAACCAGCTGTGGCACCCGCCTGTGTGAAACAGTGAATTAATCATTGTATACAAAAAGTAAACGATGTTGATTTATTGAGATATGATGATCAGGTGTGAAGAAAATTAGTCATTGTTTATGCAGTGATTGCAATGTATTGTTGTAAAACTAGAAATAAAAATTACAAACTTAAAATATATGAGTAATACATTCTCAAATATAAGAGTACATATTTGGGACGTGACTCAAAAAGTTAGTATATAATATATATCAAGTTAGTATATAAAATATATAATATATAATATATATCAATACTATCATATCAAGATTTATTAGAATCCTTTGAAAAAAAGCCTTCTAACAACTAAAGCTCAACTGTATCTTATCTTTAGTCAGTTAATTTACGTTGCATTATATTTCTCCATCAAAAATGTTTTTAAGTGTATCCAATACATTTGACGCTAATAGTGTTATGGTCTTGCATCCCTCATTTGTGTGATTTAATGCCAACATTGTATGCGTAAAAAGGCAAAGGCAAAGGCCTTCGATATTTGAAAATTTAAACCTGAAAAAATTACATTCACATACTGAAATAAATAATTTGAACTATTCACTTCTCGTAATTAGAGATAACCACGTTGCTCAGTCTGAGATAACTCAACAGATTACTGAAGCACTTTAGTAAAACCGTCCACCGCCTCTGGAACTATAAACAGGCGCAGGCGCAGGCAAAGTGCGTGGGCCGGCGTAACGGACGCGGTAGCGGCTAAATCAGCCATTGTCTGATTGGGTGTAGCCTGCCGCATTCTCCTGTACAGCCTGTGCGTGCGCAGATGTGGACGACGATTAATGCGGACTAATTACTGGCTGCCACAGATAGGTACTCGATACTATAGCTGGGAATTAACACCTTTCTAACCGACTTTACGTAAAAAATTTTGGCCAAGGCAATTATGGCGGCGCTCGCGCATTCGGCATTCGCATTGGCGAGTTTCGTACCATTCTTAAAATAATAGTAGTTTAAAATAAAATTGTTTTAAAAAACAAACAACCGACTTCAAAAACACAACTAAAAAGGGTAAAATAATTTTAAGCCTAAATCAAATCAAGACTATATAAATAGAATAGGAGAGTTGATTTCATGTACTTATAAAAAACTATTTGCAATTTTTAGTAATCCTGTATTCTTGGAGTCGGTGCCAGCAAAGAAAGACAATTGAAAATAGTTTTTTTTAACAAACATTAATTTGTTCTTATTATATGGCACCGACTTCAAGAATACAGGATTACTAAAAATTGCAAATAGTTTTTTATAAGTACATGAAATCAACTCTCCTATTCTATTTATATAGTCTTGATTTGATTTAGGCTTAAAATTATTTTACCCTTTTTAGTTGTGTTTTTGAAGTCGGTTGTTTGTTTTTTAAAACAATTTTATTTTTACATTTTTAGTGGTTGGTAATGATATTTTGTTTAAGTTTTAGCTATGGAGAGCCAAATAAACTTCACGATGAAAAAATTTGGCGTGTGTCAGGCAGGCAACCAATTGGGAGCAAATCGAGCTTGATGCGAGCGAAGCGAGCTATACGCGAGCAAAGCGAGCGCGAAAATTTTCACCGTATTTGTTCCAACCGTTTAAGCATAAAGAAGTCCAAAGCAGCACAAATTACATAATGTTTGTTGTGTCAAAACGTACTAGAACCAAGTGCGAGCGAAAAGATATGAATGCGAGCGAAGCGAGCTATGCGCGAGTGAAGCGAGCGCGAAAATTTTCACCGTATTTGTCCCAACCGTTTGAGCATAAAAAAGTCCAAAGCAGCACAAATTTCATAATGTTTGTTGTGTCAAAACGTACTAGTACCAATTGCGAGCGAAGCCAGCGCGAAAAATTATCACCGTATTTGTTCGAACCGTTTGAACATAAAGAAGTCCAAAGCAGCATAAATTACATAATGTTTGTTGTGTCAAAACGTACTAGAATCAATTGCGAGCAAAGCGAGCTATGCGCGAGCGAAGCGAGCGCGAAAATTTTCACCGTATTTGTTCGAACCGTTTGATTTAGTTTGACCCCTGCTTGTACTAAGAGTAGTGGTCCAGGCCCAACAAATTAACGTGTTATCAGAAGCATAGTAACACCCAGATGAAAATATCACATTTTTTTAAGGAGTTCTTGTGCATGGTTACCCATCCAAAGACTGGCCGCATGGGCCGTTGCTTAGCCTCGATGTTCGCGTCAGATTACTTTTGTTAGCCAGGCTGCTAATTTTATGAGCGAAATCTGTATTGCCGTATGAGCGCGAAGAAGTAAAATAGGTTATCGAGTTATTTGGGCTTCCCACGGGAATAGCAATGACTTTTAAGATAAAAAGTAACCTTCGTGTTATACAAGGTCTAGTCTACCCCCTATATCAAATTTTAGCGAAATCAGTGTGTCATGTGTTATTTGGTGCATCCCACGGGAACAATAATTATTTTCGGGATAAAAAGTAGCCTATGTGTAAACACATAGTCTAACCTATCTTCATTCCAAATTTCATCAATGTCAGTACAACCGTTCGAGCGTGAAGAAGTTAAAAAGATTTATATGTTATTTGGTGCATCCCACGGGAATAGTATTTATTTTCGGGATAAAAAGTAGCATATGTGTTAACACATAGTCTTACCTATTTTCTTCTCAAATTTCATGAATATCAGTACAGCCAAACGAGCGTGAATCTCTCTTCATGCGTAAAAATAACCTAACTTTTTAGGTTTTTCTTCGATTTCCCTAGGAGTCCATCAGAACCAGTTTTGGTGACAATGGGACCAATTCAGAACCATACTCTTTCAATTAAAAAAAGAATTTTGAGAATCGATCCACAAATGGCTGAGAAATCGGTGAACATACATAAAAAAAAAAAAAATACATACACGTCGAATATATAACCTCCTCCTTTTTGAAGTCGGTTAAAAACTAAAAACCACGCTTATCTGGCCGTTTTAAGTGGGCCAAAATCGCGCCCAAACAAGCCGGTTACAAACAAAAATACAAAAAAAAAATATCAAATTAGTGTATTGTCATCGGTCCTCAATAAATCTACAAAGTTTCAACGAAATCCGGCCGTTTAAAGTGGGTCAAAATCGCGCCCAAAGAAGTCTGTTACAAACATACATAGAAACATACAGATGAAGCTAATATAAAGCGTGTAAAAAATGTTACAATGTAATTATGGTACGACTAGATACAATGATATATATTCGAGATATAAGTAGTATAACATATTTAACTAATAAAAAAAAAACATTCTACGTGTACGGGAGCCCCTCTTGAATATTTATCATTAACAATCACGGCTCATGAGATAAATAGCGATAGTAAGATTGTCGTGTTAGTGCTCTTTGGGTACGGAATTCAATTATATAATAAAAACAAATAATTATAAAATTAAATATACAATAAAAACAAATGCAACTTTGTGCAACATATGCAAGGTTAAGATAATTTTCGTTTACGAAAACATTGTTCACAATGATCGTAAGGCAAAGTCAACGATCAATTTTGTACTTAATTTTTCATCATTGCTAAACTTTTACCGTTTTAAAATGTATTTTAAGCCACTTCCACGTATTATCAGCTCTTCAATTTGATTTCCGCAACCTTACCTATGAGAATAGCAGCTCACGCCACTGCACGCGGAATCCCGCCGAGTTGACTCTGTACGCTCGGAGCCTGTCTCATGTTATGATATCCTGGTACCATGTGACGTTTAAGAGTTGATAATCTTAGCACGATTTTATTAACTATGTGTTTCAAATTTATGCTACCTTGGTAATACAAGATAGTGAAAAGCGGGCTATCATCTATTATTTCAAATTAAAAAAACTATGTTTGTCAAACAGATTGTAGAGATTATTTTTGAATAGAATATGTCATTTATTTTAGAGTCAATAAGAGTCAATTATAAAATTAAAAACTAAACTCTTGAATTGTTACCAAAAGTACGAGAATATGTTTCAGGAACAAGAACATCTCTAAAACCCATACAGAAGTTCGTGCTTGTTAGAATTACATATCTATATTAATCTATACCAATATATAAAGAGGAAAAGTTTGATATTTTTGTTAGACGCGAATAGGCTCCAAAACTACTGGACCGATTTGATTATTTCTTTCACCGTTGGGAAGCGTCATTATCCCTGAGTAGCATATATATTATCATATTTTGTTTCTCTTTGCAACTAAGATTTTATATAGCCCGTGCGAAGTCGGGACGATCTGCTAGTATACAATAGACTGTGATGGAATAACGTGATGGCGTGACGCTGTCACTATCAGGTTGATTTGCCTTCTTAATACAAACCTAATAAATTAGTGACCTACAATGACATAAAAACATTTGGTCTATGGAAGAAAAGCGTGAAAGACCAGCAATAAGATGATAAGATACATCATCATCATTTTAGCTGTTTATCATTATGTCGGTCTGGATGTAAAATACATTGCGTCGAGACAAAATATTTATGTACGTACTTGTAGTTGTTGTAGTGTATCAGTTGTAACCATAATACAAACCAGAAATGGTTTACTATGGGGCTAACCAGCCGCGTGTGAAGTGTGTCTTAATATTTATTATTTATTTATTTATCGCCTACTGCTTAGAATAGTCCTCTCTTCAAATACGCTAATCATTCCGATTTTGTGGTGCTTCTAGGAATATTATACATACATTTAATTATACAAATATATAGTTGCCTAATTCACTAAAAGACAAAGACGAAATCACGTAACCCTTTAACTGTTATTTTAGGACCACTTCTTCTACCATCACAAATGTATCCATATCTTATATAAATAATTCCAAGTTATAGAGTATTAAAGCAATACTAATATCATATTAAATCCTTCTGGTATTGACGTGGACTCGTAAAACTCTAGGATTACTGCTAGTACTTTGTAGACCTGATACAATGAAATTGATATACAAGATTTAGGAGCTTTCCGGGTTCTCTAGTGTCCTAGGGTCGAGTATTGAGTAAAAGATGATGATGGCATTTGTTTTAGTGGCGAATGAATAATGGTTATTGAATTTCGTTAACTTATGGCGCTTGAAAAAGTTTGCAGTACGAGTTTTATCTGTACAGAGACTTTTTTACCATATTAAGTCAGAATTTTTCGAATGCATCTTCAAATAATGGTACTGCTTTGGTCTATTTTGCTATCTAACTTATCTTATTTAGCGGCAACATTCTAGGTACTTATATTATTAAGTTTAATAGTTTCTAATTGAACAAATGTGTGCTTTATTACTTTTCTCGCTCTAATGGTTGCTCGGATGTCAGTGACATTTAGTGTGAAGATGAGAAGAGGATTAACTAACACACAGATAACTTTAAATTCAGTATGATTTCAAAAAATTACACTTGATCGACCTAGTGGGAAAAAGAGAATGATAAAAAAGAAGAAAGCCTAAACTTCTATTTCTACTTGAAAGCATACATTCATTCATTCATTCAATATTTAAGAGCTGGGCTCTTGTCTGTGGAGTTTTTTCCAGGTAGTTCTGTCTTCGGACAAATCCTTGACCTCCCTTTACGACATGACTTTCGCCTTCTCCTTAATTTGGTCTAAATATGACCTTCTAGGTTTTCCTCTTCCTCTCCTGGCTTCTATCTTTCCTTCTACGATATTTTTAATGAAATTGTCATGTCTTCTACGATATTTTTAGTGAAATTGTCATGTCAGTAAGTTGTAATTTAGTCAGTGAGAAAACATACATATGTATTCATAATTATTTTATTTACTAGATAAAAATTACTTGTATCCAAATTATGAATAAATAAACTATAACTATTCGAGATGATAACGATGACAGATAAATAAATACCACAAATCAAGAAATTAATGTGATTTCATGAATTATTTTGTGTTAAATTGATGCTCAAAGTACAAAATATGCGGATATGCCGTGTCACAGTCTAATCTCAGCTACCATATATCTCTACACGGGAGCGATTCGGAATGCCCGTACACTGCCGGCCAAGAAAACTACACTCTCCCAACATGAAGTGTAATGCGAGCTACATGCGTACGCGCCGCTATTTATTCTGGTCGATACGGGAGCTCTGCTTTATAGAATTATAGGCATGGAAGTGTAATGTGGGACAGGTTTAATGCACTCTCAATATGTTTGCAAAAGCGAATACAAGAAGACAAGTGATGGATTTTATAGTTTTTTTTTTTATATCATTTTTATTTATTTATTTTTCAGATTGCCGGATCTCATTGCTGTCCTCTCTTCCAGACAGCCCGGTATTTGGCCTTGGTGGTTCAGTTTATATCATGTCTGTTGAGATCATAACGCTACCTTTACCTAGGTGACCCAGAGGTCCGTCTCAATTAATGACCTTCGCTAAACTTCATCTGATATCAAGGACATGTCCTGCCCAATCACAAGTCAGCTGAGTACACAGTCATGTACATAGATCGTGCTGTATTTTTGGATTGGGTGTCTACTATACTATAAGAATCTTTGTCTTGACTCAGTCATTTATATATAGGCAACGCAGAGCCCAAACGTCTGGTCCTAGGGGTATACAATTTGGAGAGTATTTTCGCGTAGAAAATATTAAGATGCCTTACGTGAACAGTTTACAATTTGGAGAGTGTATTTGTTTTAGTGCGTATTTGTTATATAGACGTATAATAAGTACGGATTTTTGGATATTCTATCCCTGATGGGGTAAAAAACTTGTATATAAATAAGTATTATCTAAGTGCGTCAAATGGTATTACGTATCTTGTCCATCAATTAAATACCCAGGATACGCTACATCCCAATAAAATTCATAATTCAGTGCAATGAAGTTTGTAACTTTTATAATATCTATCTAGCTTTTCGTTTAGTAAGTATTTTACTACAAAGCTTATATTCTAAAAATAATCAAGCTCCTTCTCTTAACATACTTATGGAAACCACTCAAAACAACAGTCGTTACTCATGCTCATCAAATATCGAGTCAAAATCCCGTTTCGAGAAAGACTTAGTACGTTATCTTTCACCTATCACTGCGAAATTACAGACTATTACTCTAAACGTACACTTGGTAAATGAAATACAATCATAGACGCGTGGGGTAATCTATCATGTAAGTCATAGTAGAGTAAATGTCTTCATTTTCATACTACCGACTAATGAGTTAGCAAAATAGCTTGATGAAATAGTTATAAAAGCTGCATATGTACCTTATAAAATGTTATGCGTCGATAATAAAAAATATTTGTAACCTCTCAACGCCAGATTCTGCCGCTTAGTTCATACGAAAACAAACGAATGTGAAAATAATGATGACAGGAAAAACTCCTCTATTACTTTATTTGACAACCTCGTTGGCGTAATGTTTACCATGCTGCACTGCCAACCAGAGCGTCCCGGGTTCGATTCCCGGCATGGTCCACATTTTTTTTTATGAACCTAATTTGGCAGTCAGTCTGGGTTTTAAATATGTCTTGATGTAAAGTATTTATGTACTTATATTACGTAGTATATCAGTCGTGTTAGCAACTATAATACAGACTAGAAATGGTTTAGTATGTGGTAAACCAGCCGTGTGTGAAATGAGTCCTAATATTTATTTTATTTATTTTTATTACTAACTAACCTAGAAAAAATCAGAACCACTATTACATGTTTGAGAAAAATAAGGAACGTTATCAAAATAGCATAAAAACAAAACTCAAACATCAAACTTCTATTTCACAAATTAGGTAAAAACGATAATCGTTTTCATAGCTAAAGCGGGTTGTAGCCCTGGCTTAATCTAGTAGCGTTCAAGTGGAAAGGTTAGTAACTAAGGTTAGTTAGTTAGTTGGCTTGAAGTGTAAGCATTTATCTACGTGTTACAGTTATAGTTATAAATAAATGCTCGCAAGGTCTAAAACATTACTCATGAATCGCCGGCGCCGGGGATCACATACATTGCCAGGACTCGTAAAATATGTTAAAATCTGGATATGACACTTTTCTACACCAGTTTCGACTTGAATCCAGCCCTGTCAAGCTAGAATCTTTACATTAAATTTAGGATGGGTACAAAACTAATAATATAGTAACCTGGAAAGTTTATTCTTCTTCTTCTGCTTCACCTTATCCCACTTCATGTGTGGTCGTTACAGTATGTACGCTTCTTCCATACATCCCTGTCATTCGTCATCTCAGTATTCACACCCCTCCTGGTCATATCATCATTCACACAATCCATCCATACTTTCTTAGGCCGCCCCCTGGCCTCTAACCTGGAAAGTTTATTATACAACTTAAAATAATGATAATACAAGTCAATTATAAAATTAAAAACTAAAAATAATACCACTAATAAAATTAATAGATAACCTGGATAGTAGTTATTTATTAGTTCCATTTTGGGTAGAAACTGTGGTGCCGGGGGACCGGGAGCTAAATCTATATTTAGAGATTTAAAGATGCACTTGGTCGACGCCACTCGTGACCAAAATGCCGGCCTCTACGTTGTACACATATCAGCGTTGCTATACAAAGAGGCAACTCGGCTGGAATTTTGGGTACACTTCCCATTGGCACTGATTTTTTAGATAAGATATAGTTTTACATTAATAAAGTTTAATTGTTTTCAATAATAATTGGCTGAGTGTAACAACAACAAAAATGGCACTAAAATTCAATGTTGTATATGTATGTCCCACTTATATTTTTATTTTATTCTAATTTTAGTATTTGTTGTTATAGTGGCAACAAAAATACATTTTTTTTTCACAAATATTTTTTTATTTTTATTCAGTCATACACGGCTGGTTAGCCCCATACTGAACCATTTCTAGCTCGTATTATGGTTGCTAACACAACTGATATACTACATACACATACATACATATTATATATAAATACATATTTAACACCCAGACCCACAGCCAACAAATTTAGTTAAGCACAAAGATGTTGATCGGGCCGGGAATCGAACCCGGAACCTTCTGATTAGCAGACCGGAATGGTAACCTTCACGCCAACGAGGTCGTTGGAATATAAAAATATTTAATTAATATATTTC
This sequence comes from Mellilla xanthometata, assembly GCA_035578125.1. Taxonomy (NCBI): domain Eukaryota; kingdom Metazoa; phylum Arthropoda; class Insecta; order Lepidoptera; family Geometridae; genus Mellilla; species Mellilla xanthometata. The sequence goes on along the minus strand of JAPUBQ010000014.1, from coordinate 10,452,154 downwards.
TTCATGCAGGCCAACCGCCTGGTTTCAGTTTCATATCAATTATTTTCTGTGAAGTGTTATATTTACTAAAGTAGACATATCTAGTACAAGCCAGGTCTTTGTATGTGATCTAGTCATCGTTGCCTGAACTGAATTCCTCTAGTTATTATGGCCTATACTTATTTATGCGGGAGATTGTATATTCATCGGAATGTTCTGATGTAAAGCGGTAAGGATTCGATTTGATAGTACTGTTTTGACATCGTAATGCAGGCTTTTCGGTGGTCTACCTTATGATATATTGCATTATAGGCCTTTAAAGAAAAAACATGTTCCTCGCTTTATATACCTAATACTATAAATACGAAAGTTTGTATATAAGTGTGAATGTTTGTTACTCCTACATGCTCAAACGGCTTAAAAAGATTAAGATAGAATTTGGTATGGATATAACTTAGAACCTGGATTGACACAACGGTTATTTTTTATCCCGGATTAACGCGGGTAACACCGTGGGGCGAAACTAGTTTGTTAAAAAAAAAAACAAAAAATAGTTTAAGTTCTTGTTACTACAACTTATGTGACAGTGTTTCTTTTGCAGTTTTTTTGTTTTTGCTTATATTCATCGATATGTGAGATCTAAATTTATCATTAATATTAACCATTTAATATCTAAATAATAATCTATATAAAAAGAACTTGACGTACCAAATATTTTACTCGTTCGTTTATTAAAGTTCGTACTCTCTCCAGATTCAGGTATTTCATTATCCACAGATAAGTCAATCATTCAACATACAGACAACATATCCCATAGTTAATAATCCAAGGTAAAGACACGCAGGGCTGTCACGGTAAATGATGTTTCGATTCGCAACGAAGATAGATCTGTCTGCGGAAGACCAGGAGCGAAGCCAGCCCTATATTAGAATAAAAAGAATAAGTAGTAAAATAACTTGATAACGTAAGGTGAGAGAGTAAATGTGCATTTCTTATCTAAGTAAAATTAAAAACTCAAAAAATGTTTTTTTTTTATTATTTTCTTTGTTATGAAACCACAAACTGCTCTTATATTACGAGAAAAGTAACATCCAATAGCAGTAGCCAATCCAAAGTCTACCCTATCTCCACACCAGTTTACAAACTTTCGAATTTATAATAATAGTCTCCTTTGTTATACAGATTTTTTATAAAAAGAACAGCCAAAATCAACAAAATGTTGATTCTTATGAGCAATCGACAGGGGCTGTAAGATATAATATTTACTTTTTTTCTGTAAAGTAATAGTTGAAAAATAAATGTTTTAGCTAGATTCTTAATGATTACTTTTTAAGCAACCCGCACTTGGCCAGCGTGGTGGATTATGGCCAATATCTCTCTCCTCGTGAGAGAAGGCCCCGAGTCCCAGCAGTGGGAACATATAGTGGGCTGCTTATGCTTATGCTTATGCTTTTACTCTCTAAAAGCTTCTGTCTATCTGTCTATATATATATGTCTATATATCTAGAATGTGATCCACTCTTATCCCTTAGAGCCCCTAATTGCCCCAGGCCCCTTGTCCCTAGACACGTCCCTGTGCCGATCCGCAACAAAGATAGACAAGTCTGCGGCATAGCGGCGACTACTTCGCATTCAATGCGCTTATAATAACACATGGTAATATGGCCGGTTATAAGGACCGAATACTTTCGATTCACTGTCGAAGTTCCGAAGATTCGCACAAAGCGTTTTGCTTCGACCTTCATTGTCAATTTCACTATTGAAAGTCGTGTCTAATAGACTATGGAGTGTCGATCACTCGGTTTACTATGCTTTTCCACTTTTTCCTGTCCTCGGCGGTCTTAACTACCACGAGCTTCTCGAGGCAATCAGGGTTTCTACGAGCGGCATGTCCAAAATACTTGAGGATTCACTGGTAGCAAAGAGTGGAAAGCCTCGTGGTATAATTTTTAAAACTTACCAAAAAAAATTGTTAATACCGATTTACTGTCGAAGTTCCAAGGATCCGCACAAAGCGTTTTGCTTCGACCTTCATTGTGAGAACTGCGAAGCTTTGGAACTCTCTTCCTGAGTCTCTTTTTCCCGAGAAGTACAATTTGGGGGTCTTCAAATCTAAAGTAAATAGGTTCCTTCTGGGCAAGCGTGATATATATTAGACCCTGTGGTCTAATCTTGACTGTTCAAGCTTAAAATCAGACAAGCTGCGGTCAATTTATCATAAAAATAAAGTCCCTTGTACACACACGTACGTAACTGTAGCGTTAAAGTCGACAATTAATTCGCCATGTTTGTCGATATTGTTTGGATAATTATTAGAGCATTTTTTTATAACAGAAAACACCACGCCACCTTATGAACAAGTATCCGACGTGAAGTAACGTTTATTTTTTAAGACAAAAGATTCTGAAATAATTGTGATATCATTATATATTTGAAATTCACTTAGTTGCAATGAAAAATGTTAAGATGAATTACAAACATAAAATAACACTGACTAACTAACTAACTATCGTGGGCAGGACTTGGATGAAGGTAGCACAAGACCGAGACAAATGGCGTACACTAAGGGAGGCCTATGCTCAGCAGTGGGCGATACAGGGTTGAAAATGATGATGATAATGATTATTTGTGTTATATGAATACTCGTAAAATTAACATGTGCATTTTTACTCAATGTAGTGCTTAGCATTTGACCAGCTGGGCGTGTTACCACATGAGTTAGCGAGACTGGCCTAAGGTGGAGTATGGCTAGTCTGGAATAACTAGCTTTAAAGGAAGCGGAATACACTGTAAGGTGCTTTTCGACAGATTTTTCAACTTGTAAGCTAGAGCACAAAAAATTATACTATTCATGCTATGGTTTCTTCACGATGTTTTTTTTTTTTTCAACAAAAGCTCGAATTCATTGACGGGAATCAAACCCACGACTTTAAGGACGTAAGGCAGCCGTACGCCTGACTTAGCACTCACTGCTTCAAAAGTATTCATGTCCTGAAAAAACTTTCGTGTTTTTCTGGTTTACAATACATATTATATTTTTAGATACTTCACTACCAACTTTATAGTGAATTAAACTAAACCCTATCTTGAAAGAACTTCTGAGAAAGTCTAGTAGTAAAAAAACAGTAGTTGTTTAATATTTTTTTATATAATTTCTTCTAAACCTATAGCCTTCCACTCCATAGAGATCTCCTTTCCATTATCTAAACAAACACAATGCAATCAAGCTCTGCAATCTACCGCGAGCAGATCTGTGGCATTGACTGATGCAGTGATACATTGAAATGCATGTTCGCATGCATTCTACTGAGTGGGTGTATCGGTATGCCATGTGCCATAAATTATAGCAAGCTTCATTGCGTTCCTGATTCACGTTCTATTGCGTACTAGAATCCAGGTCCGAAGGTATGAGAGAGGTAAGTGGTTCAGCATCATCATCATAATCAGGCCGTCTGCGTCCACTGCTGAGCATAGGCCTCTCTCCAGGCACGTTATGGAACACTATCCTGGGCATATTGTCTCCATCCATTGCCCGTTTTTAACTGACTTCGAAAAAGGAGGAGGTTATATATTCGACAGTATGTATTTTTGCGTTTATCATCGCTCTACCTCTTTGGAGAACGTCCAACACTGCTAGTTGCCTGTGAGTTTATGAGAAGAAAATTCTGGAGACATATATAACATTCCTAAAACGGAAGTATGTTACTCAAATATATCTTCTACCTATGAGCAATGACCTAGTGCGAATAGCCTTAGACTCAGGCTTTACTTTGCGAAAATCCAAACTAATAGGTTTGCGTTTGGGCACAGCTTGCCCAATTTTAAGCAACACTGGATTTGGTGGCCCCGATGGGATGGAAAGAAATATTCTCAATTTTTTTTTTTCTGAGCGCTAACGTTTCATGAAGTGCTAAATTAAGGTTTCAATAAACTATACTACATTTTACTTGGGGCAGCGTGAATACTGATGAAGCTGATGATAAAGCTTGAAAACAGAGCTTGATCTCTTCTCTACAGCCCGTCTAGGCTTTACTTGTCACCAACCAGGAAGTCCTCATAATAACGCAACTCGGTGCTAAAAATTATCTTAAAGTGTCAGTAAAATTGATCAACACGTTTCAAATAATTTTTCAATTTACATATTAGTTGCTCTTGCATACAACACCCGCGGCGTGTTAGATCTGGCAGATAGTAGAGTTAATGAACTCATGTAAAGGCCCATAGGGTTGTTGCACGAACCTAACAGTTTGCATAGACTCTTGCTAGTGTCCATGTGACACCTGAATCTTGCAGCTTGAGGCGTGTCGTTAGAAACTAAGAACAGTTTGTCTTCACGAACTTGCTCGTGAAGAGAAGCTGTGAACAGACTATATATACAGATTACAGATTCGGGTTTTACGAAACCCCTTAATAATAAACCTTAATGGTATGTTAAGTGTTATTTAAAGGTAAATAGATGTTGTTACATAACATTTAATTACGCAATAAATGTTTTTCTTTGACTTTAATCGAACCCTTTTATTAATTATTGTATGTATATTTATTGTGCACATTTTTTTTTTCTTTTGACGTTTTTAATGCTGGGTTGGCGTTGACAAATATAAGGCAATCACTATTTTTCTGTTACAAAAGATTAAATTTTGATACCACAGCATCAGTCAAAAACGATTATTTAGGTAGTAAATAGTACAATCAATAATTGGAAATCCGACCTCATTGAAAAATACCATAGTAGGTAAGCAATTTTGATTAAATTTATATGGGATCAATTTAAAACCATATCTATCCTAAAAAAAAATGGTTTTATAAATAACTAAATTTTGAGGTAACAAACTTAGCGTATTAAAAACAATCAAATTGAAATTTTCTTTATTTTCTATAATAACTAAAAAACATGAATTCACTCTTCTTTGCTGTTATTTTTTCTTGCTTGTATCGGCTTGATGCTTGACTGGAAAAGAGGTGGGAAATAAAAATTTACGCATCTGGCATATGCAGAGATACCCAGTAGTGAGAAAAAAAGGGAATAATTATGATGAACTGGATTTGAAACCATTCCATTTTAGTGGATGGCGAAGAGAAGCTCAAGATAGGGCCAAGTGGCGTGCCTTGGGAGAGGCCTATGTCCAGCAGTGGACGAACACAGGCTGATGATGATGATGATGATGAAACTATTCGGGTCGACTGTCAGCATAGCAGTTATCCACGAGGAATAATGCGTCCACTATCCTGCCATCGCTAGGAAACCTCATAACATTTCACGCCAATCACGCCCTTATAGGCACTTCATCACGGCGAATGCAGATCGCATCTCGCATAACCAGTGACAATGCATGTAGCTTATTTGAATAATTGCCGCGTAGATAGCCACCGATTCCGTATGATGATGAGAGCAACCGCGTGCATAAATAGAGACTGGTTATGTTAACCGGGGAACAGTTATGAGGGGTTTTATTGAGGTTCTGCTGTAGGAAAGTTGCGATGTTTATACATGCCTATAATATGTTTTCTCGTGCTAGTAAGTATATAGGCTTTTGAATTAAGAACCGATTAATATAGGCATTATTTTTTTAGACATTAGTATCTTTAAGTAGTAGTTTCTTTATCTTTATTGTGTTACAAGTAAGAATTAGGTTAAGTTATGCGGTTAATTTCCCTAGGTACTTATCATGTTCCAAGGAACTGTGTTTATTTTTACTATTCAGAGAATGGCTAACTTAATTTAAGTGTAACTTAACATTATGTATCTGTAACTAATGGTCTGTATACACTGTAGTCTAATCATAAAAAATAGTACACAAATAGTGTTCAAATACTTTTAATAAATAATGCACTAGAATTACCGACTTTTAACCACATTTCTGCACTACACGCGTACGTATATTTTGATTTTACATTGAGAAACGTACTGGTTATTCAAGGGACCAAAATGTCAGTTATTTTTTTTTTGTTTTATATTTTACAATAAAGGCAAGTAACGGGTAATTTTTAAAGGTAACGCAAACAATAAGAAATCAATTATCTCAAAACATGTTATTTTTCTGTTGTTTTTATCGAACATGCAAATGACGACCTCGTTGGCGTAATGGCTACTTACCATGCCGGGCTGCCAATCAGAAGGTTCCGGGTTCGATTCCCGGCACGGCCAACATCTTGGTGCTGAACAAAATTTGTTGACTGTTGGTCTGGGTGTTAAATATGTATATATATATAAAATATGTATGTATGTATATGTAGTATATCAGTTGTGTTAGCAACCATAATACGAACTAGAATGGTTCAGTATGGGGCTAACCAGCCGTGTGTGAAATGTGTCCTAATATTTATTTATTTATAAATTTAGATCAATGCCTCCTCACTGCTGGCCCGTGTCCTGCGATAATAAGCCTGTTTTGCCTACATAATTTTAGCGACTACAATTTTGTTTTTCCATAGCTTCTTTTACTGGCTTCGGGTTTTAGTGACGTCTCTAAATTGTTAGTAAATATTATATTCACAACAGGCTAACTCCACTTATCAAATTCCGTCAAGTTTGCAGCCGCGATAAATCACCGTAAGAGTAAGGGCAGCAATTTCCCTGCAACAGTTGCTTACGTCATTAGATGTGCAATACGTTGTACAGGATGTCTGGAGGCTGCGATCTGATACGCACAAGCTTTCTACCAACACTTATACTAGCAACTTTTCTTCTTTTTCAGCTTTGAAATATTCTAACTGAGACTCTCTTTCCTAAAAGTATCACCCAAACAAATATGAGCTTTAAGGTAAAAGCAGTAAAATCAAGCAAGCTACAAAAACGCAATGCTAACTTTTTTATATTTTTAATGACCATTTATGATTTATAACAAAAATATAAAGATTTATTATTTGAATTTTTTTTTTTCTCCTTAGTCGTAATTTCACTATTGAAGGTCGTGTCTAATGGACTATGGAGTGTCGATCACTCGGTTCACTATGCTCTTCCACTTTTTCCTGTCCTCGGAGGTCTTAAAAGCTTCTTTAGATAGGCCAGTGAGCGTCTTTACGAGGTCTGACCAGCGGGTAGGAGAGTGACCTCGTGCTTTTTTTCCGTCAACTTGGCCAACTACCACGAGCTTCTTGAGGCAATCGGGGTTTCTACGAGCGATAAGTCCAAAATACTTGAGAATACACTGGTAGCAAAAAGTGGAAAGCCTCGTGGTATAATTTAATTATTTTTATAATTTTTAATATTTGCTTAAAAAAAATAGTTTATACCGATTTAGCGTCGAAGTTCCGACGATTCCGACCGCACAAAGAGTTTTGCTTCGACCTTCATTGTGAGAACAACGAAGCTTTGAAACTCTCTTCCTGAGTCTTTTTTCCTGAGCAGTATAATTTGGGGGTCTTCAAATCCAGAGTAAATAGGTTCCTTCTAGGCAAGCGTGTTACATCTTAGACCACAGTAAAGCTTAACATCAGGCAAGCTGCGGTCAACCTGAGCCTATTCATCATTTAAAAAAACATTTGAATCGTAAAATTACCAACCTACCCGCTTGCAAATGGATGGATACTTATATTTATATGTTATGTTTAATTATTAAAGTAATTATAAAATAATTAGTTATTAGAGGCTAAGGGAAGGCCCTGAATCCCACAACACAGGATTTGCCTCATGTGGGATTCAGGAATCAACTAAGTGTACATTAACACATATTTTATACTTTTAAGCCGTTAATGACGACCTCGTTGGCGTAAAGGTTACCATGCCGGTCTGCTAATCAGAAGGTTTCGGGTTCGATTCCCGGCCCGGTCAACATCTTTGTACTCTACTAAATTTGTTGGCTGTGGGTCTGGGTGTTAAATATATAATTATATAATAATATAATATGTATGTATGTATATGTAGTATATCAGTTGTGTTAGCAACCATAATACGAGCTAGAAATGGTTCAGTATGGGACTAACCAGCCGTGTGTGAAAGTGTCCTAATATTTATATTTATTTATTTATTAATACATTAGTCATAGTTTGTGTTAATTTACAAAAAATGTACAACTTTGGTAAAAAAAGATGTTTTATGTAAAATGTAATCGCCCTTGGTCCCTAGTTACAGTGTCCAGTCCAGTTACAACACTTTCTATATGAATTGTAGGTGCATGCATTGTAATGGCTACACGGTACACACGAATGGAAAGTCTTTCCCTGGGGCCGTGATTACCATTATATTCAATCGATTTACATTACTCACTACCTCCATTTTATACCTCGTTCACATTAAGACTACGGCACTCTATATATTGTGATGCCTTCAAATCCCAGTTTATTTGCGTCTAATAAAAGATCCTTTTTTTATGCGTTATTATTTTGACCACAGCTGATTTTAAGCAGCCTCACTACCTCCGTTTTATACCTCATTTGTATTAAGACAATGGCACTCTACTTATGTATTGAGAAGATACCTACAAATTCCAGTTTATTTGTTTAGTAAAAGACCCCTTCTTTATGCGTTTTTAGTTTGACCACAGCTTGACTGGCCTACGTTGCAACACCTAGTATCACTACCGCTGTTCACTGTAGTTTTTTATTTGATTTTTTTAGTGAGTTCATTTTTAACAGAATTAAAATTGTAATTTTAAAATGTTACTTTTTATAAGTGTTGGATTAAAATAATAGTGCTTAAGTTAAATGTTCCGGAAATGTTGAAAGAAACCACCCACGAGCAACAAAAAGCTGCATAACGCATTAATTATCTCTGAGGAAAGTTAGGGCCTTCTCTCACAAGAAGAGAGATATAGCCCTTAATCCACCACGCCGGCCAAATTCGGGTGGCAGATGACACACGTCTTTGGATTTTGTGGTCCCCAAACATGTCAGTTTCCCCACTATGTATTGCTTCACCGTAAAGCGAGTGCAAATCTACACATAACTTGAAAAACAAGTCATCGGTGTAAGTAGTTATGACGTACCATAAAATGAGAACATCAATAGATTCACGTTTGCATTACAATAACATTTGTCTTCAATTTTATATTATTTCAGACAAACCTTCGCAAACCTCACAAAGTAATGCTTAAAATATGTTCCTTAATCTACGACTTTAACTTTTATATATTTAAAATATAATGTGGAAGATATTAAAGACAAAATAATATACCCAAGTGGATTATTTGTTGAAATTTTCATGAGCTCTCGTCAGTAGTGTTTCTTTAAGTTTATGAGGTTAGCTTACAGTTGTTCCATACATCAAATGCACATCAAGCTTACTTGTGCAGTTTTATGGAAGCAATCAAATGTGCTGGCGTAAGACTGTTTATAAGAAAACTGCTACCTACTTTATTTTTTAGTTGAAAAATGTGTTGTAGCTTTCAAGAGAAGAGCATAAAGAAGCTCAGTTAATTGTAAAGAAATGTAGAGTTTAAACTTGTTTAATGTGTTTGAATCACACTTTATACACTTTTGATGTTTTGGATAATTTTGACGAGTGCTTATGCACTCAACAACACTAAACAATAATTTTAATCAAATTCTATACAGACACCACATAGGTATAGCATACCAGTACTTTCATATTATATTACGTTCTAGATATATTCTAAATATCTGATCTGATGTAACCTAATCTTACTAATATTTTAAATTAAATGCGCCCGCGGTGTTTTTTTTCCTCCTCCACCAATATTATTCCCCTGCCGTTGGCAGATACCTTTTTTAGGTTTTATATATTTTTAACTTTTAATAATAATAATATGATCCTTGGGACATATGTCACGACTCTCGTTTCTTTTTGAAAATAATTGTTTTATACATTTCTATTGTATAGTTTAGTTAATGATTAGTTAATGTATAGTTTAGTTAATGATTTATTTATATATATATATTTTTTTTGAATCTTCGGTGATTTTCTATTTCTTTTTCTTTAAATTTATGGTTCTTAATATTGAATTACAATATTTTCTCTTCTTTTAATATTTAAAAAAGACTTTTGTCACTCCTGCCGTCGATGCGTCAAGATATCTCCTATTCCAGCTGGCTATAGTGTCTTGACGTATTTTGTTCTTCACGTATGAAATAGGGCATTTATCGTAGTACCCCGGTACGCAGCTAGTAGGAACATAATAAATAATATCTTCTAGGACAATATCTCGAATTTATAGTTTTATTATTATTAGTAAAAAATATTAAAAAAATACTATTAATAATAGGTTAAAGATAATCCAAACAACAAATTAATTAGAACAAAAAACTTGTTTTTCTTTGTATAAAAGCATGGCTCTTGTAAAATATTAGCGTTCATAAAAATCCAACTATCTTTAACTGCTATCCTGTACTCATAAACTATAGCAATTCCAGATAGCCTACAATGTCATTACCATCGTCCCACATGTCTAATGCTCACAAACAAGAAGTAGGATAATTAGTTATATATCTAGAAGTATAATTGGTCCACTTAACTGTAAGCTTTTACATAAAAATCTACTTACGGAGGAGCAGTAACCACACATTACGTGGTTAGTGAACCAATAATCATTTAATTATAAAGGTAAATACTTATAGGATAGGAGCATAAGCCATTAGTATAATACATGCGTTCGAGACGATGCGATATAGAGAGCTTGCTACGGTATTCTAGAATTAAGCTAGAGAAAGCTCTTTTGATTTGCTTTCAAGACTTAAATGTTTTAAAAAAAAATGGTATAATTTATATACACATTATTTCAGTTCGATGTGGATACAGTATGTACATTTATATTGAAATCAGGACCAAAACACAATATGGTGCTTAATTACTCTTAAGCCTTATCTAATTATTATAAACCCTACTTATATTATAAATGCGAAAGTTTGTGTATGTGAGTGTGTATATTTGTCACATATTCACACTTAAACGGGTAGACCAATTTCAATGAAATTTGGTATGGAGATAGCCTAGACCCTGGATTAGGACAAAGTTCTTCATTGCTAACGCAGCTAGCACCGCGTGACGCAAGTAGTGTGTACAAAAAAAAATAATCAGATAAACCACCTCTGATGGTTCTTGCTGTAAAGGTGGGAATGGCAATTGCCTTACTAAGTTTATTTCTATATTAAAATCTGGTCCTACCATTACTTTACAGAAACTACGAGTTGACTTGTTCATAGCAGAGTTACTCTATTGTTAATTTTGTAAATCAATTAACATTAATAATAGTTACCAATTAAATTGACTATCAATCTCTTATACTTCTTAGCATTAACTGATAAGGTATTTTCACTTCGGTGATACCGTAGGTCGGATGACACGTTAAATTGTAGATTCCTGCTGTTAGTCTTAGATACATTACAAACAGTCGTTAAACCAAGTCAGACGCCTTCGGGCGGCTTGAAAACTCGACACTAAAACTTGGCCACTTAGCTCATACGAAGAAGAAGAAGAAGACTGATAAGTCTTAGATTACTTTTATTTACTTACTAGCAGATCGTCTCGGCTTCACACTGGCTATAAAATAATCTAAGTTGCAAAGAGAAACAAAATATAGCCTATGTTACTCAGGGGTAATGTAAGCTACATTACCCTTGAGTAATATAGACTAACCAACGCGCAACGGTGAAATAATTTTTTAAACCGGTCCAGTAATTTCGGAGCCTATTTGCGTCATACAAACAAAAAATCAAACTTTTGCTCTTTTTAATATTGGTATAGATATAAAACTGTGTAATAATCTCAAACCACCAAATTAACACCGTAAAATACTTAGAGCTAAACGCAACCTCTTTTATCTAGAATACCTGCAACCTGTGGCATCTGCTCTCAACGCTGCATAGTAATAGACTTCCCGACTCTATTACCATATGGGTAGATAAAAGCAGTTTAATAGGCTAGCAGTTAGAATGTTAGCAAAATTATGAGGATGTAATCGCTAAGTACAGGAAGAGCTTGCTTCATTAGTTATGGCTTATTGAGTTCACATGCTACTTAGTTTTTATTTTGCTTGTATCATGTTTTGGGATCAAGAAGTTGATAAAATATATTTAGAGATGAAAAAAGATTATTTTAACTAATAGTAGCAAACTTAAATCTGCCATAACATGGACATAATTATCATGTAGTATGCTATGTTAAACAGTAAACTTGTGAATGAAAAATATAATAAATTATCAATTGTACATTACAAAGAGTAATCACATTTTTTTCCGCTCATCTAAAACTAAATTTTTACAAAATAACCAAAAGACAAAAAAACAGCAATTTAGGAAAATATTGCTGTTTTTTTTTAGTTTAAGTAACTCAAAAATTTCTGTAGAAAAATATAAACGACAAACAAAAATATTTTGATTTGGTTTTGGTTTCGAACTGAAATAATTTTCTATGGGCTACTATGGGCCCAATAAGCATGAAAACCCAATTCTTACAATCTATTTATCATATATTACAGACTACAAAACTGGCAAATACTTAAACATTGATCATCCAAACGTATTCGCCTTGAATAGGTCATAGATTTTCCGCATAGTAAAACGTATAATTTTTCATTTCCTTCCTCTTTATATATATTTTTTATATCCCTTCGTTTTACCTAGTTAGGGCACAATTCTTTTAATTTCTTTCTCTAAAGAGCCTTTAAATGGCTCGCTACAAGGCATTCGTATTCACTCATGTACTCCATATTTATCTGCGAGTAAAGGTATTTCTATTTTCTATTCGGCCATTAGGTTTCCACACCACCATCTATCAAGTAACTATCGACACTAAAACAAACAGTGCGATATAAATAAATCAAACGCACTGAATGTGTGCAAACACTTTCACCTATCCGCACGCGACCGACCGGTCCAAGGTTCGAGTCCTGACATAGATCAAACAACTTATTGACTGACTGTGTAATCCTAATATTTGCTCTTGATAATAAGTGTTATGATTATAAAAACCAAAATTCAATATTTGTTTATATATATTAAAAGACTATCTTAAAATAATTTGATTAAAATTATTAGAACGATATGACAAAATACATCAATGTGATATTAATTCCATTGGTGTCTTTTTTATTCCGTTAAAATAATTAAGAAAGAGACAGCAAGAAATCTTCCTCTATAAAGATTCATTATCTATTTCGAAACTGCGCTTCAAGTCACAACATCCTTCGACCGAATAACACAACCCTTACAAACCTTGTAAACTGTTCACGTAAGGCATCTTAATATTCCCACGTAGAAACCGGTCACACTTTTAATAATAATGTAAGTGTGACCGTTTTTGAAACACATACTTAATCTCTACACCAAGTGGTGCGTTGTGTTTGTACTCTGTTTACGTAATACTGCAATGAGCTATCAATAGAATGATTAATCTGTGCTACCCGATAACAGCACTCTAATGAGAATACCAGTTAATTGATTTATTGACAAACTGAGATTGCGAGCGGAATTAATGAAACGCTTTTAAGGTTTACTAGAGTATGTTGGGTGAGGTTCTGAATGTGATAAAACTAAGTAATTACCGATATTAATATGTAGATAGTTGCACTTTCTTGAACACAAACTATTTCTTTAAAAATAATAATAATTATAAATGTTTTGTGTTAAAAGTAAATAATATGTAATTAATTAAATAACAATAATAACAATAATATAGTAAATACAAATGATTCATTTATTTTTCTTTTGATATCTAAAAGGACCGGAGTTACGTACGGTACGGTACGGTATGGTATGTTTATCCCAAAAATACTCAAACCAGCCTAATTATTTTTACATTATATTGATTTGAAAGTAAGGATTAATGTGTGTAAATTTTTATCACTTTAATTCTACGCATAAGAAGTGAAAGGAAAAAAAAGCTTGAAAAGACTATTTCTGACTATAACGATATTCAGTTATTGAATATTGCAATAGGTATTTTATACCATAAATAATGGACATATTTTAATAAATAGCGCACGGTTGTCAGCGGAAATACAAGTACTAGCTTAATTGAAACCCTTATCTTAATGGTTTAAGATACAATTTCAAATGTAATTAAACTTATAACTTCAGGTAAAACGTGTTATAATACTGTGGTAACATATACAGATAATAATTAACACAAACATAAATGGACACACCTACTAAAATAACTGCCTTGTGTCAGTTATTTTACTAGGTGCGTCCATTAATAAAGCTGCGGAATTGTCGCGCGAGAGGGGAGTAAAAGGTGCATCAAACTCGAGGGTGTTCGGAGATGGGATTCCGACACCCGCTTCATCGAGTCCGGGGTGAACGACGGCGTCGCGTGACCGTCGTCGTCGTTGGCGGATTGGACAGCAATCCGGGAAGGGCCACAGCGTAGTGCAAGGAGGTTTCCGAAGTGTTTACCGGAAAAACCCGGAGACCTCCGTTAAGCACAGAGGCAGGTCATCGGTGGGGTTATAGTGGGTATAAATCCCACATAACCTGGCTGCACCCCATCGTAGCAAGGTATTTTGTTGGAGATTTCCCCATCGCCAACAAAAAAAAGTGTGTCCATCAAAACTTTTATTCAACGATTCTTGAAAATGTGTACGGGTCAACGAGCTTTTTCCTTAGAAAATCTATTTTATCGTGAATATTCAGTTAATAGGATTTAAGACTAAAGCTGTTTGTCTAGATGATCTGAAGCAGTCTTTAAAGTTATCCAGTCACCCTTAGTAGGAAAAACTTTATAAAGCGATAACAAATCAGTCAGGCGTGCGGCCGCTTCACGTTTCGCAAGTCGTGGATTCGATACCCGCCGGTGAAAAGAAATATTGTAAGGAAACCATAGCATAGTATTAGGGCATTTTCTTGTGCTAGGCTATCTAACAACCACCCTTAAGTTGTAAAATGTAATGAACACTTAACGCAGTGTTCTAGCGGCCTCTTTGAGAGCTAGTTATCCCAGAGTAGTCATGCTCTGCCTTTGTGTGTGGCGCTGACTCACAGTAATAACATCAGAACGTGATTTTTAGCTAATAACATTATACGGCAAACAGATTTGAGTTATACAAACTAATCAAGTTTAATATAACATACATATCTATCACCATCGAACCGCAAAAGGTGTGGAATTCTTTGCTAAGCTCCCTGTTCCCTGAGAGCTACAATCGGGCGGTTTTCAAAGCAAGAGTGAACCGGTTCTTTTCTGGGTAAGCGCGCTCCACTTTAGATCATAATGTCGCTTGCCATCAGGTGAGAATTGTGATCAAGCGCAAGCCCATTTATATCCATACAACGCGGCAATGCCACAAGTATCATGGGCACGAAATTAGTTGAGTTATTTGTATTTATCATTTCGATGTTCTTTCAATTTCTTGCAATTAAATACATATATGTTGGTATATGTTGGCCAATATTTGTTGGACGAGAATTACTTATTAACTTACATTACCAAACTTATTTTTTATAATGTGTGCGATGCCGCGTCGTACTACTAGCTATAAATAAACACGTAATAGTTAACAGGTAACTATTTAGCTAAGTCAAATAGTTTTCCAGCGATTTAAGCGCACGTCCCCAGCAAAGGACACAGCAGACAGCGGACAGCGCATTGTCTTCTGCCGTATTCATATGCCAACACTTATTTATGCATTTACCAACTTAACCATGCACTACATAAAATAATCATAGACCTTTTTCTACCAATGCTTAAGGTCTTAATTTCTGTGGCAGGTAGTTAAGTAAGTAGCAAATTGAAGTTTGAAATCAGATATATGGTGACAGATACACGCTCCTGAAGTACGGTAGCTTATTTATTCCCATTAGTAAATTTATTGGTATTGTTAAGCTAATTATTTTGCTTTGAATAATTGCTAGTAGATGAGCAATCTCTTTTGTTGGCTAGCTGAGGAAATTCCCAGGTAATAAATCCTATTTGGACGTTTTTGACGATTTATTGGTTTTAGTTCAAGTGAGACAAAATGAAATTATTAATCTTGCTGAACTTGAGCTTATGGTGAAAGAAAACAACGTGAGGAAACCATAGGTAACCATATAACCATACCACGGTGGTAGGGAATTTAGTTGTGCCCAGCACGGCCAAAATCCTTCTGATGAACTAAGTTTGTTAGCTGTCGGTCTGGGTGTCAAATATGTATCGATATAAAGTATTTATGTATGTATATGTAGTAAGTATATCAGTGTGTAACCATAATACAAACTACTATTAGTTTAGTATGAGGCTAACCAGCTGTCTGTGAAATGTCTTAATATTTATTTCTTTATTTATTTACTTGGCTTGACACTTTCCATAAGTTGAAATATATATCTCCGGTTATCTAACGGTGTATAACTGCAGTTTTCTAGAGATCTAGTAATTCCATACTAGACATGCTCCATTATTGGGTAGAGTGACGTTTACTTATGTGGTTATGCAGCCTACTGGTCAAATGTGCAATAGTTATTAAGTTTCTTATTATTTAAAATGTGTATTAGTTTTTAGTTATTGTTTTATATTTATTAGTGTATTGTATTTTATGGGCCTCTAGTTGCCTGAAATATAGGAATAAATAAATGAAATAAAAATGTCTAGTGGTATAGAGAAAAAATAAACAGATTTAGTGACAACTGAGTAAGGTCCGTACTTTATGAAGGTTTAAAGATAGGGGGCGATAGGAGGCCTCTACCCAGTAGTATAAGAAAACAAATTGATAATGATGACAAGAGTTTATATGCTAGTTAACCTAGTAGTCTACCATGAGCAGGTAGTGCGCAAATAAACCTGACTTAGAATTTGCCTAAGCGTTAAAATTAACGCTAGGAAATTCACATCAATCAATTTATAACTACGAGTACACCTAATAAATAACACTTGATTATGCAAGTTTATTGGCAACTAACGCAAAACCTTTTAATTTTGCATCTAGTTCTTATGTGGGCAAATAAATTACGTTGTACAACTGTTTAAGTATTCAAAATATTATCAAATCAAATCAAATCAAGTCATTTATTACTAGCAAAATAGGTGCAAATGTGGTGTTATGTAAATTGTGCGGCAGAGATGCGAATGTTGAGAGACAGGAGGAGACAAGAATGGACAAAATAAGGAATGAGTACATTAGAAGAAGTGTTAAAGTAGACCCAGTGAGGGAGAAAATAAAGAGTGGAAGTTTAGCGTGGTATGGGCATGTGATGAGATGCAGGTCACTAGGAGATCTATAGAAATAGTAGTGTAATTTATTCAATGAAATAGTCAGAACAGTAATTACACCAATGCGCTAACTATTGAACTAGTCTTTTTAACGGTCACCCATCCAAATGCTGTCCGCATCGACCGTCGCTTAGATCGCATCAGATCACCTCGTTTAGTGAGCTACAGACGTTACGTAAACGAAGTTAAAATAATTTTGTAGTTTGGTATAATTATATAACTGAAAATGATGATGACTCCTACAGGCCTCGCTTCCAAATAAATCAACAGATAGCTGTTTTTCCTTACTGTTTGTTTATGAAGAAACTCTAGTCCCCCGTTAATTACGATCTGAAGTTTCGAAGACAACACAATGCAATATCATATTACTTGGCTATCTTCTAGCTGGAAGATTAGATAGATGTTTTCGTTCAAGGCTTGTTTGATTAGGAGACGATTATTTATAGTTTTAACTTAGGAATCTTTATCTACCGTTGATAAACGACATTCCTTGCCAAGGTAATATGTACTCGTATAAGTTAAGGTGACATATGCGCGATGAAAACGAGTGTGGCCCAGTGGTAATAACGACTGCTTTTAAATCAGACGGCCCCTGGTTCGATCCCGGACCTACACCGACGACTTGTTTTTCATGTTATGTGTGGATTTGCACTCGCTTTACGATGAAGGAAAACATCATGAGGAAACCGGCATGTTTGAGGACCACAATATCTGAAAACGTGAGTCAACCCGCACTTGACTAATATGGTGGATCATCGCCTTTATCTTTTTCCTCGTGAGAGAAGACCCCGAGTTCCAGCAGTAGGAACGTATATTGGGCTATAAAATTATATTTCAACATCAATTAGGACTGTGAGTGTGTGTGTGAGAAAGGGTTTATTTTTGAAATAAATTTCATTTATTTTTTGGTCCAGCATTGAATAACTAAAATAACTAACTGAGTTGGCGCGTCGACCCGAATTGGATTCTGGCCTCCGATACCCTAGTATCGGAAGCCACTGTTCTCGGTCCTGTGCCTTCTCCTGCCATTGCGTGACCTGAAGATTGCGCAGGTCCTCCTCCACTTGGTCTATCCAGCGATGCCTGGGACGTCCAACCGGTCGACGACCGCTCGCTCGTCCCAGGTAAGCTCTTTTCACTGCACAACCCAATTCCATTCTCCCCACATGGCCGAGCCAACGGAGTCTGTAATAAAATTAAAATGGAGGAATAAATAATTAATTAATTACTTTACCCATGTTAGGTGATAAAAATCTGGTCAATGACAGTAACTTCTGTAAACAGTTTGTTTATACCACTAATAATTAAAGTTTTTATTATTTATTGCTTGCAAGGAACCCTTTTAAAGTGAATTGCCTCTTCCTGTCATATACAATAAAATCTGTAAATTTTTTGTCGTGTCGCGATTGTAATGCATTTAGAAGACGCGGAAAACAATAATGGGTACTTGTGCTTGATAAATATAATTGAAGATTAAAGCGGGTTCAAATTTTTTTGTGTTATAAAGATTTGAGCTTGACCACAATTCATCCGGCAGTCTGCTCTTCTTTTTCTTCTCCGTATGAGCTAAGTGGCTAAGCTCTGGTGTCGAGAGTTTTTTAAGCCGCACGAAGGCCTCTGACATGGCTACTAAGACTAAGTCCAACAGCCGGGAACTACAATTTAACGTGTCATCCGACCCACGGTAGAGATCAAATGAAAATACCACTTTTAAAACCATAGTCTTGTGGATGATCACCAATCCAAACACCGACCGCATCGACCGTTGCTTAGCTTCAATGATCGCTTTAGCTAGCCGAGCTACAGGCGCTACAGTTATTTGTCATAAAAAAATCATTCAAATACAAATTTCAATCTTTGTTTCGACCGAGAACATTCAAGCATTAGTCGAATTAATTAAATAATGTTTATGATCAACCTGAACGTTAATTATTGCATGTCATAAATGTAAAAAATGCATTTAATTGGGTTTAGTGCAAATCAAAGTTACCGGATATGAGAGGACATTTACATCCGCAATGGATACCTTATTATACTCATTTTATGACTGAATTATTGTTGCTTGGATGTTCCGGTAGCCTCCTTGAGAGCCAAATGAAAGCATGTTCCATCTTTGGCTAAAGAGTCTCTTGTATAGTTACCCGCCCGTATTTAGTAACAAATAATTGGCCAAGTGCGAGTTGGTTTTGCGCAGGAAGGGTTCCGTACCATTATCTAAAATGGTTAGCACAAAAACATGTTTTGTTTGGGATTTTGTACGGGTGCCCCTTAAATATTTATTTTATTTTTATTTAATTATTAGATTAATATATTTAGATTAAATTAAATAAAATATAAAATTTCCATGTCACAATGTTAGTTACCGTACTCCTCCGAAATGGCTTGACCGATTTTTACCAAATTTTATACGCGTATTCAGTAGTTTTGAAAGTCGGCTACTATCTAGTTTTCATACTCCTAAGTGAGGCAAAACAACGTTTGCCAGGTCAGCTAGTACATTTTTATATTTTGTAAAAAATTGTATAATGGTAGGTAATCATATAAAAAAAAACTAAAAAACACGTTTAATATATTCTAGCTATCACGGCTTAATGATAGATATTTCAACTGAGAGTGTGATAACTAGGCAGGTAATCGTTAGGAAATGCAAAACCTCGTCACTAAGTTTTCGCTCATAAAATACGAGTATAGAGATGATTCTTTCTAAGCAATAGGTAGTATATATGTATCTATATATAGCTAAGGACTCACCATCAGCCCGTATCGACGGTCGCGACAGATTTATAGACGCAGCGCTGCCGTGTGTTAATTAATAGCGGACAAACGACCCAAATACTGCATGCCACTTGATTAGGTAATGGTATGGTTGTACCTGTGATATTACCAGAATACACTGCTTTACCTATGTACAACAGAACTTTTTAACATTCGACGACCTCGTTGGCGCAACGGTTACCATGCCGGACTGCGAACCAGAAGGTTCCGGGTTCGATTCCCGGCCCGGCCGACGTCTTTGTGCTTAACTAAATTTGTCTGTTGTGGGTCTGGGTGTTAAATATGTATCTATATAAAATATATATGTATGTATATGTAGTATATCAGTTGTGTTAGCTACCATAACACGAACTTAAAATGGTTCAGTATGGAGTTAACCAGCCGTGTGTGAAAAAAAAACTATTTTTAAAATTACTATTTCTAATTCCTAATTATTAAACTTCATGAGATTATATTACTAATAAAATCTTAAAAAAAACACACACAATAAAAAAAACCTTACAAATAGTAGATCAAATCTAAGTCACGTGTCCGCGGGTAAGGTGCCTAAAATGCTGGCAGCATTACCTTATTATTTTAATTTAAATTGACATTTAACTATATCTTGACTTATTATAATAGTTTATGTTGCTCCGCCCGCGTGTTGGTCGATATTCTTACAAATTTTGTTTGCTACAAACCTCACGGAGCCTGAGACCTTTCCAACGAACCAAAACCGTGGAAATCGGATCGTACGTTCTGGAGCTATAGCGTCAGGAAGGAAAACGACTTATTTTTGTATTATAGATT
The DNA here is from genome assembly GCA_035578125.1 of Mellilla xanthometata. Lineage (NCBI taxonomy): Eukaryota > Metazoa > Arthropoda > Insecta > Lepidoptera > Geometridae > Mellilla > Mellilla xanthometata. The sequence goes on along the minus strand of JAPUBQ010000014.1, from coordinate 10,431,531 downwards.
TCAATAATTTGACATTGCATTTAGGTGATTTTGTCTTGGACTTTGTCGCACGGACACTATTCAACACATAAAGAAACAACACTCATTATTAACGACATGATGATGTGTACCTTTATTTATGCAAATAAATATTTTGATTTCGTTTTGACTTAAATTTGGTATTAAATTCGCTTCTCCATACCTACATATTGGCCATATTATTTTCCAAGAAAATAATAACTGAACTTTTAATCATTATAATACGATGCTATTCAATCTACTAATCAAAAACGAGGTCTTACCTTTACATAGAAAACGGAAGGTCGATAGTAAATGTCTCGGATCATATTTTGCGAAGTGCTTCACGAAGGTTATGCTTCATTTTACGTAATGAAGCCCATTTGATGAAGCGTGCAGATACATAATTAGCTTCATTGGATTTTGAGCTTTTCAATATGCGCCCACTTTTCAATATCGTCATATTTTTATAATGTTCCTTTGGTCACATTTCAATATACGAACGCAAGAAGAAAAATCTTAGCATTACTTGCGTGTGATTTTCTTTTCTTTCTTTCTTCTTTGTCAGCCACATCAGTCCAAATTTAAATAGTTAACCTTAAAAAAGAAAATCTTTGTTGCGATTTACAAAGCAGATGTGGTTTGGTCTGAGATAACTTCTGCTTTACAATCTCTATAGTCTTTAGTTTGATCCTAGCTCTACACTTATGGGTTGTTTTCAACATACGTGTGGATTTTGCACCCACTGGTGAAAGGAAACATAAGGAGGAACACGACTTGCTCCAAGGACCACATAATAAGAAGACTTGTATCTTCCGCCATTCTGTACTTGACCAGCGTGGTAGATTACGGCCTGCATCTCTCTCTTCGTGAGAGAAGACCCCAAGCCTCAGCGGTGGGACTTTATAAAAAATACTCATATTTAAAACTCTGCTTCATCTTCTTTACCATTTCCCACTAGTTGGGGTCGGCACAGCCTGTTTTTTGCTTCCACGCCACTCTATCAGCCGTCATCTCTACATTCACTCCCTTCTCATTCATATCCTCCTTCACACAATTCATCCACGTCTTAGTCCATATTTAAAACTGATTAATTAATATCATTTTTTTAAATAAATCCTTAAAATAGACAATAGTAATTCTTCAATGAACGTAGAAACACGACATTGAAGAAAAATACTTAAATTCTTCAGGTCAAATTTAGTTTATCTCAAAATATTATGATTTACACATTCCCCTTTCTAAAACGACATTCCACAAATCAGCACCACATTCAGTGGACGACACGACTCATAACACAGCCGTTTTCAAGTGTGTTCTCCGAGCATAACATCTTAAAGGAAGCTGGAACTAGCCCGTTCGTTATCAACAGACTTGTTAATGCAAATAGATACAGCACTAGTCTCCCGGACTTACACTATAAATAACAAAGTTTTGATTAGAGAAACCTCTTTTATAAATAACATGGATATTCATATGGATATTAATTAACTAGTGATGTGCTTCGGGCCATAAAACCTGTGTGGTGAGGTGATATACATACATACATACGCTCTTAGTGTAAGTTGCTTGATTAGCTGTACTTTATTCATTAATGATTATTTATTTTTTATTTTGCCGCCATTCGCTGACCCGCAATTGGTCAGCGAGGTGGATTATGGCCTATATCGCTTATGCTATGCTATGCATTCAATTTGTGTTTTGTTTTAATAAAATCGAATAGTTCGTAAACTAAAATGATCATTCTCACTGTACTTCCGTCAGGCAGATTTGAATAATGCTATCACTTTAGTTTTTTTATCAGCATTATTTATTTTGTCCGCATGAAATCTCAATATTCGTTTTATCCCAGATTACGATAAAATAAAAAAGTTTATTCAACTTTTAGGTCCGACTCTTTCTATTTTATTTAATAGTTACAATAATTATTATAATTTAAGTTTGATGTATCGTTATTATTTATCGTTAGTAGGTTGTCAAAAAACACCAGACTATTATTAGTAAAAAATGTGAAAACAAGAGTGTTAGTATCAAAAATATGTATAGTTCATTCTTTATTGCTGTACTCATCTCTAACAACCATTGCTAATCGATACATTAAACTGGTCCATTCAACGAGCTCTTGATCAATTTAATAATAATAATATATTCCTGTCACTTACAAGGAATATAAATTAGACGAGTGATTTAATTTAAATTTTGATAACGACTGCGTGCGTGGGCGCAGGTCTGCAAGCGTGGACGAGTTCATTCTATGTGGGCTGAGTGTAGGTATACTGGACGTAAGCTGGATCGATTATTAGCTCGTTTTACAATAATGACATTAATACGAGTATATTGATGGTGGATGGAATGCGTTCATTAGCAACTCTAAATTGTTGACCTTTAAAATAATACCATTTAAGATTAATGAATAAATCATTCATTTAAACACATTTTTTTAAGTTATTTACCGGATTTTTACTATCTCGCAATATGTATTTGTTAATCTACAAGACAAGCTAATCGGAAATCTAACTTTACCTTTTCACATTTAACAAATATATTTATCAGTTATAAAATAGATCTTAATCGATTGCCGAAGAATCATTGTGATTGTTCGATACAAAATGAGTAGACTGTATGGAAGTTCTGACTCTCACAAGGAAAATGCGAAACTTAGATAGGACCACGTCCTATCTAAGTTTCGCACCTTTCATCCACGACGCCACTCCCTGGGACAACTCCTCGCGTCTGGCGGCAGCTTGGTGGGTAACGATCGTCGACGTAGCCTAAGCTCCTTGTTTAAATGCAGAACAGTATTCACTGTGCACGGCACAATAAAAATCCAAATGTAAAGCGACGCGCGACACTATTTTGGATATACATATTAGCGAGTAACTCTGTACTACGAGTACGGTGCGGCGATGATAAGCGCGGGTTGACTCCCGTACCATTTCAGAGTGACTGCGTCGGGGCGCGACGCGCGGGCTGCAGGTTTTGTAGTACTACCCTCATTTCAAATTTATTGCTTTATGAGAATCAAACAGTGATATCTGTAGGCCAGTGAACGAAAGTTTATAATTAAATGTCCTTTTACTCGTCCATTATCTTAGCGGGTATTAAATCAGTGTGGACTGAAAACTTTTCTTTCTTAAGCTTTCTTGAGTCACTCTTGCTGATTACTGATAGGGGTTTATAATAGGATAACCATCGTGCAAAGTTATTTTTTTTAATTCATAAAAAAATAAAACTAGGAACATTATTAACAGTTAATAAAAAATATGTACTCCAGGATTAAATTGTTTCTATAATTTATATTTAAATGCATAAAATATATGTTTTGCTATACGAACGTTGTTTTCCTTTGGTTGCCTCTAATTTTTCTCTCCTCTTTTTTTTAGTGGCAAATTATCCTGTCAACGCTTCGTCTTTTAAAAGGACTAACAATAAAATAGGTTTGAAATATTGAGCCTCCTTATAGTATCAACAGAAGCTTTACCAGTTAACACCCTCATGCATAGTTAACATAAGAAAATAAGCAAAATGAAGTGCGAAATTACTTCACAGACTTTCGAATCGCTATATCGATCTACCTAGAACAGCTTTGTAAGTCAGAAGCAAGGCCTTTATTTTTTTAACAAGGTCGTCTTGATCAGAGTAAAGGTCTTGATAAATAACTTGACTAGGTCATATAACATACATACTACATATTATGTGAATCTAAGGTATTATTATGTCATATTCGCTATTCTATTATATTTATGATATGCTATAAAACGCGAAAGATTATAGACACGACAAGTGCAATCACTAATACAAAATCCAATAAATATATGAAGTAAAATAAATAACAAATGGTGTAGAGAAAATATTTCGTTGGTATCATGAACTTCTGCTAATGATTTCAAAGATTTTTGCAATGCGGATATAAAATTATTAACCTTAAAGGTATCAAAAAATTAAAAAAGACAGATACATATTTTTTATTGGACACAAAAATTAAATAATTTAAACCATATTAAAAACGAAACATTAAAATTGTGTGCCACAATTGATAGCTTTATCGCTTAAAACGATTCTTTTTGCAAAAGATAGTTATCTATATATTATAAATTAAAGATACATAATTGATGGACAGGGACATAACAGGCTTATAATCTTATCTTAATATATATAAATCTCGTGTCACAATGTTTGCCCTCAATGGACTCCTAAACCACTTAACCGATTATAATGAAATTCGCACACCATGTGCAGTTCGATCCAACTTGAGAGATAAAATAGTTTAAATCTCAAATTATAGTCGCAATTTTAATTTATTGCTAATTATTGTCTGTTATTATTTGACAGTCACAATAATCTGTTAACTTCAAATTATTCTAACAGATGTCGATACCTTTCGACTGGGTTGAGTAAGTAATCAATAGATGGCGCTATACCCCTAAGTGAGGCAAAACAACGTTTGCCGGGTCAGCTAGTAATTATATAATATAATTGATATGTAACTCTATGGTTGACACCCACAGAAACGAACAATCATCGTTTTCTCAGTGGCGACGCACTCTCAAGTTGTTATCGTAGGGTTGCCACTTGACCGTGCTTACTTCGCAAACAATTATCGAGCAGATTTATGTTTGGAGTGTGTATGATAGTCAGAGCTAAGGCTCTTGAGATTTGCTAAGTTGGAACAAACATTGAAGTACGTACTATGGATAACACGTCTCAATGAGTAGATTAAATAAGAAGAGAAAGTACTTATTAATAATTATATTTTTACAAACTTGTACTCTTGATGTTTATAAAGATTACAAATTGTTAAAAAGACATAGATAAAAAAAATAAACGCTGTAAATTATGTTATATCGTAAGGTTGAAATATAAATGTGTCAATCGAATAATATAAAGAAGTGTGCTGATCCAGACAGAAGAAGGCAAAGAGTTCACTTCCAAAATTTCTCCAATTTCATCAACATCATATTTGTTTTTTTGCATAATTTCATGTAGCGTTTGAATGGACATTGCAACTGCAACTTGCAGCTAAACAGCCTATGAAAACCTATATTTGCAGTGCAGTCATTAAAAGTCCCTTTCTTTAGTCGTATGCGTCAGTTTCGTCACGTTTTTCTTCACCCTGAAGCGAGTGCAAATCCACACGTAACCTTAAAGCTAGTCATTGACGTAGGGCCGAGATATTATGACCATAGCAAAAATACGCACTAAGCGTTTTGCCTCCACCTTCATTGTGCGTACTGCCATGGTGTGGAACTCTATTCCAAATGATCCGTTCCCCGAAAACTCTAATCTAGCGGTTTTCAAGGCAATAGTGAACCGGTTCCATATGGGTAAGCGCGTTCCACGTTAGAACGCAATTTCGCTTACCATCAGGTGAATTGTGATCAAGCGCAAACTCATCTAGAGTTTAAAAAAAGCATTAGAAGATATAAATATTTATTTGAGCTATTAAAAAAGTATAATCATTGAAAATAAAATTAATAGAACTTCAAAATAGCAACACAACCCGAGTCTGCTAAAATCAACAGTGAAACCGTTGATTATTCAATATGCAATAGAAACCACTACTTTCAAGCCTTCATACATATCTCGACGTGAGGTACGGCGTCGAAAGCAAACATTTCATGCAAGTCATACATTTACATTTCATACAACTGATGTATGCTGGTGCGGACACAGTCGCATAAATATAAAAAAATCAGCGCATGTCCGTCCGTTGATGCAATGTATCGAGTTCAGAGTCTGTTTTGAATAGACACAGATTAGAAAATGGCAACACAGAAGGCATATGCATGTATCTGGCACAAAAACAATGTATGGTTTCATACACATTTATTTTTTCATGTTACAATTTTTTTTTGTTCCATGTGCGCTTAAAACCACTTACTTAGAAACCAATTAAATTGTGATTATTATTCTGAACTAACAAAACAGATATTTTTATTGGTTGATCTTAGGAAAATGACAATTTTATCTTAAAGACGGGTGACCGAAGAATGAAAGACTAAAATATTTATTCTTGATACAGACAGGTGACAGATGTCACAAGACTGGCGTTTTTCTAGTGGCATTTTCATCTGGGTGCTACAGTGGGTCGGATGACACGTCAAATTGTAGGCCCCGCCTAGTCAAAGTACAAGCAGTCGTTAAGCCAAGTCAGTGGCCCTCGGCTTCGGCGCCGGCTTGAAAACTCCCGACACCAGAGATTGCCCAGTTAGCTCATACGAAGAAGAAGAAGATTAGGCAAAACTGTAGAAAAAAAAAACAAACAAACAAACTCTCTCTCTCTTTCTCTTGTGAGAAAGAGAGAGAGTACAGTTAGTTAGTTCAGTTTTTATTTGCAAGCAGTCTCTTCTATCCGCTTTACCGACTCTGAGCTTCAATTGAGCACATCAATCAGCGTGCTTTCCGCTAACGAGTAGTAAACTTGCAGTAGGTAGACACACTCACATATGCATAGAAGAGCCATAATTTCGTCATCCGCCATCTTAACTCATAGCCGTGACAGCTGATTTGGCGGCAGCTTGTATTAATAGAATGGTAGGATTAAATAAGTCAGTTTGTTTGTTATTTTAGTAATAGGTATGTGTTTTTATTAACGGAAAGGTGGTCTGACGCGATCATCGAGACTAAGCAACGGTCGATGCGGACAGTTTTTGAAAGAAATGCTAATTTTCCATTCTATGTAATAAAATGTAGTTTTTGGATGGGTGACCATGCACAAGACTGTCTTTTAAAAAGTGGCTCAGAAGACACATTAAATTGTCGGCACCGGTTGTTAGTCTTAGTACAAGTGACGTTAAGTCAAGTCAGAGCCCTTTGGGCGGCTTGAAAACTCTCGACACCAAAGCTCAACCACTTAGCTCATACGAAGAAGAGGAAGAATGGTAATTTACGCCTTACGCTTATAGCTACTTCATTTTTCATATACATCATTGATAAATCTAACGATGAAAATATGTTTCTGGTTTGAAATTAAATTATTTCACAATATTTGAGAACATAGGGCAGTTAATCAAAACATAAGAAACGATTTCATAATAAGACAGCATGTTCAGTTTGCCAATATTTTTGACATGAATCGATAGATGATGAATCAATGGACGCAGGCGTAAAAAAAAAACATTCCGCAAAGAACATGTATGTATATCATACATGTCAAACTGTAAGTTTTAACGTAAAATTACCGCCCAAAAATCATAGCAGTAAATCTACTTGGCAGAGAACCATTTTTTTTTTCAAATCAGGCTGTTCATTGTATCAAAATAGCTTGCCAGTATTAAACTATTGCAGCATTCTGACCTTTTAACTAATCAAATGACTCCTAATATCAACTCTCACTTGGAACCGCACCAATACACCGTCTCATTTGTGTAAGACATGTTTAACCTATGTTCTTTAACTCAAGCACGTTTCGAAGTACTAATAGATATTCCATGACTAGGAGTCATACTACTACAGTCAAGTACTGATGACAGGCGTATGGCCTTAGGTCGTGGATTCGATTCCCTACAATGAACTCGCTTTTTTTGTATAGAAAAACATCGTGATAAAACCATTTCATGATTGTGTAAGATTGTTTAGTGCTCGTCTGGCTAACAACCACCCTTAGTTGAAAAATCTGTCACCATGCACTTAACGGTGTTTTCCGGTAGCCACTTTCAGAGCCAGATATTCCAGACTATGCATACTCCACATTGTCGTATCCCTGACTCATGTAGTTACGCGATAGTCAAATGCCTTAGATTCTTAAATACTGAGGAAGAACCGGAAAAAATATAATGCAGAGCCTACTCGTAAGGACTACCTACCTTAAATCGTTTCTTAGAAACATTTATATAAAGAAAACATATTATGACGTCAGCTTTTAAGGTCCTCAAACATGTCGATTTCTTCACGATGCTTTTCTTTCCTGACGACCTCGTTGGCGTAAAGGTTACCATGCTGGACTGCCAATCAGAAAGTTCCGAGTTCCATTCCCGGCCCGTGACAACAAATTTATTTAAGCATATCTTTGTGCTTAACTAAATTTGTTGGCTGTGGGTCTGGGTGTTAAATATGTATCTATATAAATATGTATGTATATGTAGTATATCAGTTGTCTTAGTTACCATAACACGAACTAGAAATGTTTCAGTGTAAGGGTTAACCAGCCGTGTGTGAAAAAAAAGCCACGTAATACCACACATAGCATGAAAAACTACTAATGTACACTGACGTCCTTCACTGGTTCTCGATGGAACTACAGACCTTCAGATTCAATATCAGACGTTTTCTCACCAAGCCTCACTCACTTTTCGTTCTTATTACAATGCAAGTGTGTTATATATATAGCGTACTAGTAACAATGTTAGTATGTAGTCGTAGCGCACGATCTAATGTCGCCACGCGACCACGATATGCAGGTAAATGCTGGCTAAAGGTCCTACAGACATTTATAAATGTTTTCCGGGACAGAAATTTGTAAGGTGCAAATTGTTTAATTCTATATTATGCAGCGTGTGTTTGTTAAAGTTTCTTTGTTACTTGTTCTAGCGATCGTGAGAATATGTGGCAAAACTGTTAATTATATTAGTCTTCTTCCTCTTCTTCATCTAAGCTAAGTGCCTAAGCTCCAGTGTCGACAGTTTTCAAGCTGCCCGTGAGCTTCTTGGTTGACTGCTTGTACTACGACTAGCAGCCAGGATCTACAATTTAACGTTTCACCCAACCCACGGTAGTACCCAGACGAAAATGCCACAAGTTTATTAAAAAATGTTCTGTCGTTTATATTACATAATACATATCCATACAAATTACTTTAAAAAGGATATTAATATTTACAAATCATGTCGAATTAACATCACATCAGCATATATGTAAAATAGAGCATCGATGGAAAGAAAAGAGACAAACAAAAGTGAAACATATTTTGCATTATTTTTTGTCACTTTTTTTAATAACCTAAACCTAGGTAGAATTTATTTAGATGAAATTTAGTATTTAAGTGATATAGTTTATGCCTCAAACTACCAGTAATACGGACCAAAGCCGTTAACACTACTAGAAGTGTAGTATAAAATACGGTCATAGTCTAAATCAATCGATGTTTGATCTTATAACAAACGTTTAAAATTAAACTAAAACCGACTCTAAACTGATATCTAAGCTCATTCCAAGGTAGTCGGGCGTCAACAAACGGTAGTTAGTCCGCACTAGCTCGCAGGGCTCCATTCTAGATCTGTATCGAGTCATAACCTGTCACTGCGCAGGTTGGTCGTATTGTGCCGACATGCTCGTGAGTTGTAAGGCACAATGACTGTTGTTTTGACGCGTGAGGTTTGGTCAAGAGGTAGGCTAGATAAATAAAACCTCTGACAAGTTGCATTCTTTTTAGTTGGGTTTACCCAGCTAAAAAGATTATTTTTTAATTCGCCACCATCAAATCAAAATACGGGATAATTATTAGCCGTTAAAAAATATTTTAAATAGCTTTATGGCATTTCATATTATTAAAATTTGACGACGGCGAAATGAAGTGGAACTTTTTTTTAGCACAGAACAGCCAGCTATTAGACCAGCTTAACCTGCAGTCTGGAAATTAGGCTGCGGAACTGCCCCTGCCTGTTGTAAGAGATGTGTAAAAGGGGCATCAGACTTGAGGGTGTTCGGAGGTGGGGCTCCGACACTCGCTTCATCGAGTCCGGGATGAACGATTGCGGCGTGTGACCGTCGCCGTTGCGTCAGTAATCCGGGAAGGGCAACAGAGCTTTGTAAACATTTTCTTATTAAAAAAATAATTTCACCAGCGGTGTGCGTAACCACACAAGCTAGCGATACTCCGGCCTGAGGAGAATTTTGTCTAGTTTGGATTGACTGACTTTCAAGCTACTGTAAAACACTGCAAAGTGCTTGGGAACAGATGTTTAAATTTGAGGGTAACCAAAATAAAGTAAAAAAATAACTACTACTAAATTAAGCAAGTTATCCAAAGGTTAGGACACAATATCACACACTAGACGTCTATAGATAGTTTATAAACAACTTCCTAAATACGAGTACATTGTCTTTCAGCCTTTCTAGAATTTCTAGATAGAAGAGCAATCGAAAATATCAAGTGCCGCGGGATTCAAACCCGTGTCTTCGGAAAACCAGGCCGAACGTTCTAGTCTCTAAGCTGTGGTCGACTCTCTACTAGCTGTAAAAAATCTATACACACTAAAGAGTTAAATTTAACCAAAAATCGTATAAGTTGTAAGTAGATTATTTTCTAGTTAAAATAATTACCTGTACATACTGTTGTGTTTTGTATTTAATATAGAACCGTGGTCCTATATGCCTAAATGTTTAAATAAGTGTTTTTAGATCAAACAAAGATAAATCATAGATGAATTTATTAACGTCAATGAATAATAACATGGCACATATTTTAATACTAATCAAATAACCCGTACCTGCTCGCCTCTGGTGCAAAGGAAAGATAAATTAAATTAATTAACAAATACATACGAGTATTTCAGATTTGCTTTATCTACCATGGATTTTCGCGTAGTAACCTAATAAGCCTGAGTCAATTGATTTATTTATTTTTCTACTACTTATAGCTTTTATGAAATTCATTGTAACGAATAGAATTAAATTCATTATCTGCAAATACTTCTTGGGAAGTAAAAGACAATGATTTTGAAAAGCGATATATCAGCAATATCTAGATCTAGCTAGATTTCAAACAGCAGGTGTGAGCCGGCTTGTTTTACTTTACTTCCAGCTTTTCAGTTATCAGATGAGATAATATAATATATCTGGATAAATTTAAGACATACTAAAACTTCATGTAAAATAAACATTACGTTGGTTTGTTTTTTTTTTTAAATATTTTAAATTTTCAGAAGTTTTTAAAGTGTCAAATTCATTTGGCTGCTACCGTAGGTCGGATGACACGTTAAATTGCAGGTCCCGGCTGTTAGTCTTAGTACTAGCAGTCGTTAAGCTTAGTCAGAGGCCTTTGGGTAGCTTGGTTAAATTCTTGACACTAAAACATGGCCACTTAGCACATATGAAGAAGAAAGAATAATAGTAGTTAAAAAAAAACTAAAAAAACACGCTTATCTGGCCGTTTTAAGTGGGTTAAAATCGCGCCCAAAGAAGTCGGTTACAAACAAACATACAAACAAAAATACAAAAAAATGTAATAATTTTATCAAATTAGTGTATTGTCATCGGTCCTCAATAAATCTACAAAGTTTCAACGAAATCTGTCCGTTTAAAGTGGGTCAAAATCGCGCCCAAAGAAGTTGGTTACCAACAAACATACAAACATACAGGTGAAGCTAATATAAAGCGTGTAAAAAGAAAAAGCTTCCTCTTGCTCACTGTCATTTATTAGTTGCGCAACTTGCAAATGTAGTGAACTTTCGTAATTCACTGGCTTGAATTGTAGGTACCAACTTAGGTACCTAGGTAAGTAGTTAAACATATAGTGTGTCTCTCTTCCTTATTTTATCTGTTTCGTTCAGACCTGTAAGATAGCAAGTGAGCCCGCTAGCCACAAGTAGTGTTAGATAAATCGGTAGGTGATAGGTATCGAATAGCAACGGTAAACATTGATACAAGCACAGGGCTCTTGTAACGTATTGCCAGTAACTAGAGCTGTACTCTGGACAGGGACTTTACTGGTGAATTTACTAGAAGCTGTACTTTAGGTGAGAGTTTAGCAGGTTCAACCGCGCTATATAATTTGAGCAGCGCGGTCGTAGTCATTTTATGAATAAAATCGCCAATTAAACTCTAAAAATACAAGATGGTTATCTTAAACTATTCGATTAGAACTATTGCATTGCCAAAAAAAAATTTAAGCTTGTTTGAGTTTCTTCATAATTGTTTTAGAACACCAGTTTAAAAAATTTAAGCAGACCAGTTTTCTAAAATAATTATTACAAATTTAGAATAAAAATATCTGCAACCATGAAAAAGACTGTCTTTTAAAAAGTATTATTTTTATCTGGGTGCAACCGTAAATCGGATGTCACGTTAAATTGTGGGTCCCGGTCATCTTAAATCAATCAATCTTAGTGCAAGCAATCGTTAAGCAAAGACCTTCGTGAGGCTTGAAAATTCTCGACACCAGAGGTTGGCCTCTTAGCTCATACGAAGATGAAAACGTCTTAACAAGGAGTTGAAACCGTTTAAAACCAATATTTTAACCGTAACATTAACCGTGACATTTCAAAGTTCCATAAACTCAAATCACCGTTTATGTAGTCAAACACCATCAAGATAAGATTTGCTTTACAACTTTGTCTTGTGAACAGACCTACACACTCAGGGAAGCTTTTACTTTAATAAAAACTCTTACGTTAACCAGAGTATATTATAGTCAAAGTACAAAATAAAAAGCCTTTATAGCTATTGCATGAACAAAACACGTATTTGTATAGTAAAACCAATCTTAATATATATAAATCTCGTGTCACAATGTTTGTCCTCAATGGACTCCTAAACCACTTAACCCATTATAATAAAATTCGCACAGTGCAGTTCGATCCAACTTGAGAGATAGGATAGTTTAAATCTTAAATTATAGACGCAATTTCAATTTATTGCTAATTATTGTCTGTTATTATTTGACAGTCACAATTATCTGCTAACTCCAAATGATTCTAACAGATGTCGATACCTTTCGACTGGGTTGAGTAAGTAATCAGTAGATGGCGCTGTACCCCTAAGTGAGGCAAATAATAAAAACCAGCCTATGTGTTTATCCAATGTCTAACCTATCTTCGTAGTAAATTGCATCAAAATCGGTCCAGCCGTTGAAACTTGAAGGAGTAACATAGATTTTGAAGTTATTTGTGTATCCTGCGGGAACCACAATTGTTTTCGGGATAAAAAGTAACTAATGTGTTAATCCAAGTTCTAACATCTTCACGCCAGTTTGGTTCAGCCGTTTGAGTGTGAAGAAGTAACAAACATACACACTTATACACAAACTTTGGCATTTATAATATTAGTGGGATTATTTGAAATATTTCTATATATGTAGTAAATAGACGGTGTGTTGGTGTTTTATAGAATACATTTCGGGGAGTGCGCAACAGAGTTGCATAATATAATACCACCATCTCCGTTCCATTACAGAACGAGAAGAAACTCAGCGAAGAGACAGGTATAATACAGTCGAAATCCCTAAGTTTCGCACAAGCCGATTCCTGAGAAGTACCTGGGGGTCTTCAAACCTAGAGTTAATAGGTATCTTCTAGGTAAGCGTGTAACATCGTAGGCCATAGTATTGTCACCTGGCAAACTGTGGTCAAACGCAAACATATAAGTTTAAAAAAAAGACATTCACAATTGTATTTTGTACCTACCAGATTAAATAAACTGAACAGAACTACACACGAACATATTTCATAGGTTATGCCTAGAAATCCCATATTTCAATACAGAGTTAAGCTAGCTCCGTAATCAGCATTTCAAAGAGGGTTTGATCCTCATAAATATAGACTGATGCAAAATAGAACCTACTTCAATACGGGTGGCGCTGCAACCGTAGGAAATGAGAATTGAATGCATTTTCTCTTATGAGGATTTTAGTTTCAGTTTAGTCCGTGTTGGTTCAAGTTTAAGACAGTTTGTGGAATGAATTCGTTAACAAAACATACGGACAGACACGCATGTTGGCTTTGCATTCTATCTTGACAGTAAGTTATATTTACACCGCAAGTGGAATGGGATTTTGTATTTTGCGTTTCGCAAGGCAGAGCATGTTTGCTAAATGGACATTACCATTTAGGATTTTTATATTGCACTATTTCGGAGGTTTTAATATTTAGTATTAACAGAGGTTTAAGGAAGCCCAAGATACTGGCCTAGCTGAGTACAGTAAAGGAAACATTTGAAAGTGCATAGATTTTAGATAACCAGATGAGTTTGAAAGAAAGAATAAGAGTGAGGAAGCGAACTCTCAAATATTTTCTTCAAAGACACGTGTTATGAAAGGTAACTTTTATGTGTCGTTCTTCTTCTTCTTCTTCACCGTACGAGCTAAGTGGTCAAGCTCTGGTGTCTAGAGTTTTCAAGCCGCCCGACGGCCTCTGACTTGGCTTAACGACTGCTTGTACTAAGACTATCAGCTGGGACCTACAATTTAACGTGTCATCCGACCCATGAAAGCACCCAGATGACAGTGCCACTTGAAAAACGACAGTCTTGTGCATGGTGATCCAAAGACCGTCCGCATTGACCGTTGCTTAGCTTCGATGATCGCGTCAGATCAGCTTAGCTAGCTGAGCTACATGCGCTCCTTATGCGACCTTCTATAAATAGCAATTATGATTATGTTTGTTAGTTATGTTTATTCCCATACGATAATCTTGCTGTTAATTAATCGATATGAAGTGGCACGTCACTCAAGCCGGAGACCAGATAGCGGCGGTGGAAGCCGCGTCAGAACTAATGAAGTGTGTTAGGGCAGTTCACATCTAATTAGAACGGTTGCTGGGGTGCTACTACAGAAATCATAGATATAATAAGAAAATAAGACATTAACACGTAACTTTTAATTTATCTAATTAAAGTAAGTTATGATGGTTTTTTTTTACTAAGATTAGATTCGTGACTCTCCACAGCTTTTCTGTTGCGCACTTACTAACATATTTAGACATATTTAATTATGTCGTATTGATAATATAAATTAATTCATATTAAAGATTTGCAATTGCGTATTAGTACCTATATTGTACAAGGTTATGGAAGTAGAGGTCGACCTAAGAAGAGATGGATAAATTGTGTCAAATATGAAACAGTAAACAGTGAATATACACAGATATAACGGCTGAAAGAATAGTGTGGGAGCAAAAAATTGGCCAAGTGCGAGTCAGGCTTGCGCATGATTGTTGTATAGGAGACCCTTTAAGACCCGACCTGACCCTAAAGTTATAACATAATTAAATATTCTAATCTACCAAATGTATATTACGGTTTCTGATATACAGTCTGGAGACAGACAACGGAGGCTTATTAATAGGGTCCCGTATTTGCATTCTAGGTACCAAATCCTAAAAACGGGCTTAGCCAACCTCACCTAGTGGGAAAAGGCGAAGACAAAGAAGCAGAGGAAGCAAATGTGTCACTGGATAAGTTTGCAAGTAATTAATAATTGACATATGTAAAATAATGATTGTAGAATTGACCTGTAAATCTATAGCATAAGCATAAGTAGCCCACTATACGTTCCTACTGCTGGGACTCCGGACCTTTTCTCACGAGGAGAGAGATATAGGCCATAATCCACCACGCTGGCCAAGTGCGGGTTGGCGGATGACACACGTCTTCGGATATAGTGATCCTCAAACATCCCGGATTCATCACGATGTTTTCCTTCACCGTAAAGCGAGTACAAATCCACACATTACTTGAAAAACAAGTCATTGGTGTAGGGCCGGGATCGAACCAGGGGCCGTCTGATTGAAAAGCAGACGTTATTACCACGGAACCACACTCGCATTTTTGCGTAAATCTATATTACTTATCTGTATCTGTTATTAAGTCCTATAGTAGTCCCTCAGCAGTAAGCTACACATGTCCGCAGTGTGTCGATCCGAGATACCAGCGAGCGACGCGCATAAACAAAACGGCTAATACCGCCCGCCGCTAATGAGATCGTTCAATCTCATCGTGCCTTATTAACGATTCATGTGATAACGATTCTGCATTACTGGTATTACTAACTATATTTTTTGTACGTACGTATGCGGATATTCATTGTGAGAACCGCCAAGGTGTCAAGCCAATTCTTTCCCATATGCTCTGTTTCCCGATAACTATAATCTAACGGTTTTCAAGGCAAGAGTGAACTGTTTTCTTCTGGGCAAGCGCACTCCGCCTTAGATCACAATATCGCTTACTATCACAATATAGAGAGAGGGAAAGGTGATGAAGCGCAAGCCCATTAAAAGTAAAAAATAAATAAAAATAATATTAAAAAGCGAGTAGGAAAACGTTTAGTTTTCAATCCGACAGCCCTAATTCGATCCTGGTTCTACACTTATTACGGTATTTATTTTTTCAAGTTATGTGTGTTTTGCTCTCGCTTTACGGTGAAGGAAAACATCGTGAGGAAACCGGCATGGTTGAGGACCACAATATCCGAAGACATGTGTTATCCGATAACCAGCACTTAGCCTTCTTCACACTCAAACGGCTAAACTGATTTTCATGAAATATTGTGTGAAAGTAGGTTAGACAATAGATTAACACATAAGCTAATTTTTGCCGAACTCCTTTTTGTCCTGGATTACCGGAATACGTGGGATATTTTTTAATATACGAGTATATTAAGTTTTATTATTAGTACATAGTACAAGTTTTTCTTTAGTATTATTACAGTATTATTATATAAGAAGAGGAAAAATGGTTATACCACATGTCAATTTAGTTAAAAATATCGTATATGGAAAGATAGAAGCCAGGAGAGAAAGAGGAAGACTTAGATGATAAAATTTTGACCAAATTAAAAAGAAGGCGAAAGTTATGTCGTATAGGGAGGTTAAGAATTTGGTCGAGGATAGAACTACCTGAAAAAAACTCCACAGACAAGAGCCCAGCTCTTGAATATTGAATGAATGAACTAACCTACTTGGCATATATTTATGTTCAATACAAACACAGTGTTACGTGTAATTCTCGAAAGCTTTAGCAATTAGCAAAGAGCGCGGGCGCCGGCGCGTGCGCAGGCAGACAATTTGTTTGGTAACATTCCCTTTTACTGTATGCAAATATACAGGCTGCTTCGGAAATCATTAGAAACGTACGACAAAAAATATATTCTTCTTCGTCGTATGAGCTAAGTAGCCGCCCGAAGGCCTCTGACTTGGATTAACGACTGCTTGTACTTAAAACTAACATCCAGGACCTACAATTTAAAGTAACATTCGATCTACAGTAGTGCCTAGATGAAAATGCCTCTTGAAAAACTACTGTCTTCTGCATGGTCAAACACTGTTCGTATCGACCGTACCTTACCTTCGATGACCGCTTCAGATCACCTTAGCTAGCCAAGCTACAGGCGCTACAAAACAAAACATAATAATATACTAAACAATAAACTTTTGAATCCTTTGCCAGAATCCCGGTTCTCTCTGAACCTATAACCTGACTGTCTTCAAGGTAAGAGTGAATCGGTTTCTTCTAGGCAAGCGCGCTCTATCCTAGATCGCAACATTACTTAACATCAGGTGAATTGTGTTCAACGCAAGCCTCTTTATCATAAAAATATAAATATTTCCGGCCGTATTTCAATTCTTATGAGTTCAATAAATAAATGAGTTATCTCAGGTTTTTGTTGTAGACATGGGTTGATAACTATCGTTGGAGTAGATGTATGAGTCATAAATAAAGTATTTAACCAATTCATACTAAGTATCTGATAACTGAAAAAAAAATAGAGCTTTCATACATCAGTTTCGAATATTTTTGTACCTTTGATTTTCAGATACCAATTCATTAAAAATAAACGCTTAAATATTTTATATTCTGTTTTTAAATATTTTTGTAAGAATTTTAACATTTAACCCAAGGTGTTTCGTAAGGCTATAGGATTAACAAACTAAGATAGACAATAAGTAATTGTTTAGAAGTTTATTAAATACATCTGAGCAACCAACGACAAAACACCAACCTGTTAATCCTATAGCCTTAAACCGTATGTATATAATATATATAATGTTATATACCTATAACTATAAATGCAAGTACGAGTAGATACATGTATAATATTGTCGGCAGCTAAGTTTGCACTTTCACGTATAACAGTTATAGTCTAACTAGCATAGTAATCTACAGGCAGCGGATCGAGCGATACAATCCAAGGTTTCTACTGCCTTATTAAATCAGGCTGTGGCATAGATGAAATGACAATAAGGCTATTGATTGCTCCTACTGCATTTGATTAGTAAAACAATACGCACCAACATAGCACAAGCGTCATACTTATGCCAGTCACATAAGTAATGAAATCAATAAAATAAATGTTAATTGATACAATAATAATATATAACAATAATTCATTTATTTCACCTAAACAATTCATATTAAGGCTTTCCGAGCCCCATACTAAATGCTTCTCAGACTGGCAACCATTTCCTCTAAGATTTTTAAATAGTAATCACTTGACATAAACTTAGAATGGTCTAATTGGGGCGCGAAATAGATAATATTATACATTTTTTATCGCAAAACAGATATATCAGCGTGATTTTTTCCAGCAAAATACACATGTATGAGTGCAGTGCAACAACTTAGCTGTTCAGTTGACAGTGTCGCTAGTGGAGATTTGTTGCCACCTAAGAGTGCTGTCGAACTTGTAATTCCAATTTTGGCCACCTGAACAGCTAAGTTGGTGACATGTATACGTATACATTGTTAGTTTCCGTTTCCGTTAGTGTCATTCTCTCTGCCAAACATGAACCCAAGCTTACCATCCGTAGTAATAAATCAACAAAATTCCGATAGATGGCAGGATCAAAAAAAGTATTGTTAAAGAGTTTGATGAAATTTATTTATTATTTTTAAATAAATTATTGCTATTTTTATATTAAGTATCGTAATAGAATTAAAAATTTAAAATATGTATAATTTTGTTTGATTATTTGAATTAAATTTAGTTATGTCAATGTCAGTTTGTCATATTTGACATACTTAAAAAAACGTATTTATATTGCAGCAATAATTTTTAGGGTTAGGTACCCTAGGAATGAAATTAATATACTACTGCGATCTTTTCTGTACTTAAAAGATAAAAACGAATGCCTTTTACAAAATATTCGTTGTCTGTCTTTCTGTCACCAGGCTGTTTCTTATACACTTTGATAGCTGAAAATTTCACAAATTATTTGTTTCCGTTGCCGTTATAACCCAAGAGTATACAAGTACTAGATACGCTATAACAACAAATACTAAAAACAGAAAATATACAAATATAAAGGGTGGATGACACGTTTTTAAAGTGTACCTTAAAAGACGTGTTATATTTTGTATTTTTGCTCAATATCAAAAACGATAACAGGACACTAAAGAATTCTACAGAATATTAAGCTACGTATTACCTCTTTTTACTCTATCTTTACAATGACACTTGGTAGATTCTTTCATGATTTCTCTCTTTCTTTCTTTCAAAATAAAATGAATGTTTGATATGGGTTCCCATTCAAAAAACATGTTTTTTCGCCATATTTTAATAGTGGTACGGAACCCTTCACGCGCGAGCCCGGTTCGTACTTGGCCAATTATATCAAATTTTTATACCTACGTCTTTTGTTTACCTATCAATATCTTTAACAATCTCATAATTACAAAAGGCTTGTTTGTTTGTTTGTTTGGATGTTTTTATGTTTTTTTGACGCGAATAGGCTCCGAAACTATTGGATTAAAATTAAAAATTCTTACACCGTTGGGAAGTTACATTATCCCCAAATGACATAGGCATTATATTTTGTTGCAAAGGGTAAGAAATTCTTATTAAGACTCCAGTAATGTAATGCGATAAAGTTTAAATGTTTGTTCGTAACGAATAAAATATTACACTTCTGAACGACTTTCAAACATATCTCCTAATTGATTTTTTTTTATGCCCGTGCTAAGCCGGGACGGGCCACTAGTGTATAATTATATCAACGATACATGTAAACTGCCAGGTGTATATTTATAATAACTAAGATTTCGACAGGCCTCTTACCTTAGAATAATAATAATAGTTTTTTTTTATTTCAAATGAAGCTAAAATAATATCCATAGTCTATTATATATAAATTCCCTGATAATATGTAATTATTTACTTTTCTAATCATTAGACTTGAAGCTGTTATTCCGGATGAACCGATTTTGATGTTCTTAGCTATGTTTGATGATATTCGGATGTCCGCCAAAATAGTGGATATGATATTATTCGCAACTTTCCCAAATGAAATGGCTTACATTTTGAAATCATGCGAAAAATACAACTGTGTCATGCAATATGTTAGATGATTCGTGAGAAAAGTTTTTTCTTGTTACTCGTATCATGTACCCAATAGATTTATTTTTTAATTTCATTTGAGGTTTTAAGGTATGCACTATGAATATTAACACACACGAAAACGAAACCTATTGAAAATATTGACTTTCCCATAATATTCCTTAAAAAAAAAAGAGTTTTGAACAAAATAAAATAGCAAAATTAATAATTCATGAGATTTGAACCATAGTCAATTCAAATCATAAAAATATTTCCTGTTCCAAAAATGCTTCCTCTACGAACGAGCCATATAAACGACAATTGAGCGTTCGAAATTGGCATGCATATTCAAATATACTGAAGTTCAAGTGACAAAAAAAATTGTCAATGCTAGTGTGAGTGTAGCCGAATCGTCACAGAATAGATGATAGTAGATATGGGTTTTATATGGCTTTTTGTACATATTTGCTATCAACGCTTTATAAATGTTGTTTTGTGATGAGCCTTAAAAATAATACATTAACAGTAGTTTCCGCGAACCGATTCTAAAGTTACAAAAGAAATCACTTGGGATGCTGGGATGAATAAAACTAACTTATACCTATTTAACGCCATCTAGCGGCATATGAGCACTTGCAGCATGCTAGCGAACTTAAATGAATCCTGATAAAACTTATTAAAACAAAGACCGTGATACGTGAAAACAAATTGATACAAAAACCCACATTGGTACAATATAATATGTGTATTTTTTATACTATATGGGTTTGCGCTTGATTACAATTCACCTGATGGTAAGTGATATAGCGATCCAAGGTGAAACGCGCTTACCCAGAAGAAACTGGTTCACTCGTACCTTGAAAACCGCTAGATTAGTTTTCGGGGAACAGGGCATCAGGCAAAGAGTTTTGGGTAAAAACTGTGTCATAGTAGCAAGAGTCTTCTCAACTCAGAAACCATAAAAGATTCAAAGCTGAAGCTGTTTTGACATATCAGCAAAATCACATCAGTTTTCAAACGTTAATTGTGCCAATTCAAAACAGATTCACAATAAAAAAATTCACTAAATGAAATTATGATCAGTCAATTAGGGTTTTTAGTCTTTGGCTCGCGCTCGCCGGCCATTCTACATTAGATTCGTATCCTGTGTTTAGTTTATAATATTAATTTCGTAATTTTACAAGTTTTGTCATGCTTGATTTAAACTGTACTTATACATGTAATTTTATAAGTATTGATTTTTAACATAATTCAACTGTATAAATACATTACAACCATAATGTACTCGTAATATGTTGTACAAAATCATTGAGCCTCTTAATATTAAAAACCTAAATCCCTAAAAACAAAAGAGGTACACTTATTTTGAGGCTTTTTCGTTTATTTTAAATTGTTTCCTGTTCTTTTGTGTCTCATTTAAAATTCGATCTATCTATCCTAAGATTCAGAAAGATTTAATATAAAGTTTAAAGATTATTAATCGGAAGATTTTAATCTTTAACAATTTAATTAGCCATAAAACATGTTAAAATCTTGTCACAAAAATAACTTCAACATATGACTTGCAACAAATCAAGATAAGGCTGAGTCCAGACAATCGCCACGTACGTCAGTCGTGACTTATAACGTTAGTTGCATAACGTTGTTATTATAAAAGTTTACGCGAAAGCAGCAATCGTCGGATCTAAGCCGAGTCGTGACCGTTTGGGCTCAGATAAAGTGGACATGTGGAGTGTATACTGTGTAAGGAGGTGGACAGGAAGATACGAGTATACTTTATTTT
Organism: Mellilla xanthometata; assembly: GCA_035578125.1. Taxonomy (NCBI): domain Eukaryota; kingdom Metazoa; phylum Arthropoda; class Insecta; order Lepidoptera; family Geometridae; genus Mellilla; species Mellilla xanthometata. Next base: position 10,409,788 of record JAPUBQ010000014.1, on the reverse strand, counting down.
TGAAGTTACGTGTGTATAACTCCTTATAGCAGTCTCTAAGTTTTTATAATAGAAAAAAGTTATTGAGTAAAACTATGAGTACATAATTGTATATGTACATATAATGTAAAATAATATAATGACTTTTATAACAATAACAGTATTTACTTTCGTAATATTATGTCGGTTTATAATGTTACTAGCTGCTACAACTTGCGTTAATCCGGAAAAAAATAAGTTAATTCGGAATAAAAAGTAGCTTATGCGTTAATCCAAAGCTTATTCTATCTACCTAGTAAATTGTAACAAAATTGGCCCAGCCGTTAGAGCGTGAAAGAGCAACATAGATGTTCAACATTAGTTTGATTTGCGTGTCTCACGGGAACCACAATTGCTTCGAGATAAAAAGTAGTCTATGGGTTATCTTCACCTATCTAACCTATCTCTACGCCAAATTTCATCAAAATCGGTTCAGCCGTTTCTCTTACGCACAAAATTTTGCATTAATAATATAAGTAGAATTGTATTGTTTTAATCCTATGCCGAGTCTCATTATTAAACTGACTAACTGACTATTTTTACTTATGCTATCATACTCATGAACAAAGATTGGTCTAGTAGAAGACGACCCTCTGACGTTTTGACCAGGTTTCGGGTGTCTGTGTCTCTTTTTGTGTCTAATACAATATCAAATAAATTAATTGAGAATCAATTCCATTTCAATATTATTTATTTATCGAATTGAAAAGTTTGCAGGATAATAGGTTTTAAACCAACGTAAAAATACGACACTTCGTACCTAAATCTTTTAACAACTCTTGTTAGAATTAAACCAATGCTTCATAATCAAAAAAGCACGTTATATTTTTTTTTAATTCTTCGTCAACCACAAAATTTTTGCGTATGCAATGCAAAAACTTATCGTTGGTGGCAATAAATCTTCCTTCATACAGTGTGCACGCAGCCTTACAGTACTCATATCGTTACAACTTACATGCAGCACTTTATAGTCCATTCCAGAGTTATTACCTCACCACAAAACATTAGGTATTTAGACAATGGCAGCCAAATAGAGGTAATTTAGAGCAAGGATCAGAAAATTCCAGAGTAAATACAGTACACGTAAAATGTATGTATGCAATACACAGTTCGTGATATTATGGCTAACATAATTAGTGATAATAATTATAGCTATGTTAGTGGTTATATCGCTATAACTATGTGATGTCTGACTATGTAAGTGATATTATCACTAACTACGTATTGCATAGCTAGTGACATTATCCTCTATTCCGCGAACTTTTTGACCCTCCACCGTAAAGCTCACATAACTAGTGATAATATAGTTATGTTAGTGATTCTTTCACTATAACTATGTCATGTCTGATTATGTAAGTAATATTATCAGCACTAACTATGTATTGCATAGCTAGTGATTATCACTATATCATAGACATCACTATTCTCCTTTTGTGCGCATACTTATTATTTGCTAGGTGTATATTTCCAATAAACAATTATTCTCATAAATTATTTGAGCATTATAATTTTATGTTTTTTTTCTACGCTGTAAAGGCAGAGCTTTAATACATATTTTTCTTGTTCTTCCTATGGGCAAAGTGGCCAAGCTCTGGTGTCTGTGTGTGAGTTTTTAATCCGCTCGAAGTCATCTTACTTGGCTTAACGACTGCTTGTACTAAGACTTACAACCGGAGCCTATATCGAAGCCTAGCGCCTCGATGAAAATGCCACCTATAAAACGACTTTCTTATGTATGGACACCCATCCAAACACCGCCCGCATCGACCGTTGGTTGCCTAACTTCGATGATCATCTTAGCTAGCCTTGCTACAGGCGTTACAATAATACAATACAATAAATGTTAAATATATAATAAATAAATCATTTGAATCAATAGGATATATATACAAAAGATTACATTAGTGTATTATTAAGTTACAAAGTATCCTAATATTTATGTCCTGAAGGAAACTGAGCGTGATCCTCAGAACTAAGCGAACTTGTATCTCTGAGGAGCAGCTCCCCCAAGTGTGGTGTATTGCATTTTTTACACAATCCAATTTATATTTTATTGCTTTTAAGTTATGTTTATTAAACAATCTGATATATTTTTTTTAAGTTATGTCTCTGCCTTTGTCTACTCTGTGTAGAGGGTTTACAGTAATTGCCTGGTCGTGTATGGGCCACTGTTTGTAAATAACGAATATTACGGGTAATGCTGTCGAAACGGCTATTGGGATATGATTTTATGAGTAGTAAACTTTAACTGTCACATGTTAGCTGTTTGCTTTTGTTGGGAAATGAGAGTAAGCTGTGTGGAGAATGTGAGCCGCTCATTTCTGTGTTCACTTGATTCTACATAATATTCTATGTTGAATAATGTTTGTAGAACCGGCTATCACTTACGTTTACGAGTATTTTGTCGGTATTAGCCCGACATGTTTCAGTACAATCAGTGTGCCATTCTCAGTGCAGGCGCAGCCGTCATCGCGAGCGTACGTTGGCTGTGTTCCTGCCCTTGAGAATGGCACTCTGATTGTGCTGAAACATGTCAGGCTAATACCAACAGAATAAACCTAAGTGAGAGCCGGTTATACAAACATTATTCAAATATGCCTTACGAAAGTTTTAATACAGTGATTCTATGTGGAATCAAAAATGTATTACAGTGTAAACTACGACACTTATAACGACACTGAAGGGACTGGCATTTTATGGCGTTATAGAGAGTGGTCGTTAAATGCAAGCTAAAACAACTAAAGAAAATTGATTTCAACGCTTTAGATAGTTTGTCGTTAAATCGAGTGACGTTACATGGAGTTCACACTGTATTTATAAAATGTACAAATAAGCACGAAATAATCGATGCAATTCAGTGCATCGATTATTTCGTGCCAAAAAAAAAACAACATCTAAATTCAAATTCACATAAATTATGCTGAATTAAGTTCACAGTTAAAGTACTAACTATACATTTAAGTTATATGTATAGAAATTAATGTATTCAAACAGTGGTCGTGTCTCGGCACAATACAGCTGATAATCAGGTGTTACTCGCTCCACTGCCCTGTTAAAATGAAATGGAAACTTCACAGGAGCGTATACAGGATAGCTTGAAAGTTCTATCCTTATTTTAAAATCCTACAAATATTATAAATGCGAAAGTTTGTGTGTGAATAAGTGTGTAAGTGTATAAGTTGGTAATTTTATTTTTTCATGCTTAATTTACACGTTAAGGTTACTTTTAACGTAAAAATAAAGTTAACTTATAAATTTACCTATTCTAATTGTAATTAATAAATCAATCTTATTGAACTCGATACAGGTCAATATATGTAGTTATAAAGTATACCAAGTTAAACAAAATAAATTATACAAAAAAATCTAAACAGTTTTTGCTTAATTCGTCAAATAGGTAAATATCTTTATTTAGCTAAAATATGTATATACATACTGCTCGTATGTGTCGATATACAAAAACATTTTTGTATATCGACACATAAACTATTACTCAGATCCAGACTTAAAAGTATAATAAGTATGTCTTAATGTACATTAAGTTGCTCCCTGAATCCCACACGAGGTACATCCTGTTTTGTAGGATACATAATCTGAATCTTTTTAAAATGATTTTCATCTAACCTGACTGATTAAGATCTACAAAATTTGAAAACGTGGGCTATCTACTAAACCGCATATAATATCAGGTTTGGTCACTATGGAAAATTATTGCCAATAATTACACCTCGTTCACTTTGAGAGAAGGCCCCAAACACTAGTGGCAGGAAATCATAGTTGAGTACAATTCTGGCGAACACACAACTAAACTAAATTTAGAGTAGTTCTGTCACTTTTCTTCTTTAGTGAACAGAAAGAGACAACACGATTTGAACCATATACCAAACAACCAAAATCACGTAAGATATGGAAAATGTAGGCGATTTTAGATCTCATCCAATTGTATCAGCTCTAAAACTACCTACGTTTTCCATATTTGACGTGGTTTTAGTTGTTTGGTATATGGTTCAAATCGTGTTGTCTCTTTCTTTTCACTGATGGTGAAAAGAGACAGAGTTACTTTAAATTTAGTTTAGTCGTATGTACACCAGAATCGCCACTAGTATCTCACCTTCGTAACAATATCCCACTGTACATTACGGTACATTGTCCTTCGCAGCGCGAGCCGGCCGCGTCGCCCACGGCTGCTGCGCCTGCGCACTTATCACGCGTAGTACTGACACCTTACACTATTACTGTTTATTATAAATTTGTAGCTAACTTACCTATAAAGGCCTGGAAAGGAACTTCTTCAATTTAAGAAAAATGCGAATGTTTTCTAATCAACCTCTCTTGTTATTGTCTGTGACTGTGTAAAAGAGGATATAAAAGAGCTCTCTCTTTTGAGTGAATGTGATGATGACGGCTGATGGAATAGTGGTGACCCCGCATAGTGGGAAAAGACGAAGTCAAAGAAGAAAGGCCTTTTTTAGTACAAAAATACACCCAAATCAACCAATTCTTTGTGCTAAACTTGTTGGCTGTCGGTCTGGGTGTTATATATGTATCTATATAAAATATGTATGTATGTATGTTAATGTAGTATATCAGTTGTGTTAGCAAATATAATACGAACTAGAAATGTTTCAGAATGGGATTAACCAGCCGTGTGTTAAAAAAAATTTCATAGTCTCTTATCTCTCATAGTTTGTAAAGGCAGAGCAGGGAAAGCACAGTGAAATGTAGTAGTATGTATGTAGTAATATTCTATAATATTAAATATAATTGTTAAGGAAATGCCGATGTATTATTTAAAGAAAAGTGTATTTTCAATAATTAAACTAATTCTATATTTAATCTCCGTGTGAATACCTATATGTCTCTCTCTATGTACCATCTCAAGAGTTACTAGCAAATTCTTCTGACCATAAAAACTTGGACCTCAATTATACTAAGTATTTCAATTTCTTATTTCTTTACTGACATTAGGGACCGTGTTACGCGACTCAATTAATGGCGCTGGGGAGAACACACTGCCAGACGCGATGACTTTAAATGGAGCAAAATAACAACTGAATGGCTTCCAGGGGATATAAAGCGACCTATAGGCAGACCACCAGCCCTATGGATCAGTGACATCCAATTCACTGAGGGCTCGCTTTGGGGTCATAGAGCACCAGATCGCACATACTAGCATAAAAGAGAGGAGGCCTATACCCAGTGGTTAGATATAGGCTGATTATGATGATCTTAATTTCCTCCAGTAATAAGAACTGACCAATTGACCGTCGCAGTAACTGCGGACACAAGTTTACTACCGTGCTAGTTCACAACACTGGCAATTTCCCCCACATCGGGTTTATGAGAGCTTCCATCACTGTTACAGTAACAAGTACACTCTGACTGCTTCTTGGCTTCGTTCTAAACTTTGTTAAAATCATCCGGGTGATATGAGAGATACAGTTCTGTTTTGTTTTCAAGTGTCCTACGTATGTAGTGAATTACACTCAAAGTACGCCAGTATGATTAGTGTTTAAACACACTCACGCACTTATCCTGTGCGAAATAAAAAAAATGGTTGTGAGTGTGTTTTTTTTATCTAACCTATATTGTCCCACTGTTGGGCAAAAGTCTCCCCCAATGATTTCCACGCTTTTCTGCCCTGGGCCAGTTCCTTCCAGTTGGTGTGGAAGTCCACCAACTCCTGCAAGGAAGTGGTGGAGTGAGTGTTTAAATTTTATAATTTATACATGTTTCAAATACGAGGACCATTCAAAAACACAATACAATCTCTCACTATCTGAGTTTAAATTTGTAATTTTTTTATAAAAATGAAGTAAATTTTATGAAATTAATTTGGCAAAATGCTTTTTTCACTCTCTCTCTCTCTTGCGATTCCTTTTAAATGCTGTTACACTTACTACATAAAACATCACTACACCCGGGTGTTTTTCACTTGTTCCCTCACACAGCCCTTAGTGTAATTATAGCTAACATGCTATAATTTCCGATCGTGGTCCGATACATGTAAATAAAGTCGCTGCGATGCCACGTCCCACACACGGTTATCTTTGTCATTTATCTAACGGCTAGATCTAGCCGGCAGCTGTATGAGCTATACTCTTAGAGATTAAATATAAATAAATAAATATTAGGACACATTTACACACGGCTGGTTAGCCCCATACTGAACCATTTCTAGCTCGTATTATGGTTGCTAACACAACTGATAAACTACATATACATACATATATATTTATATAGATACATATTTAACACCCAGATCCACAACCAACAAATTTAGTTAAGCACAAAGATGTTGGCCGTGCCGGTAATCGAACCCGGATCCTTCTGATTGGCAGTCCGGCATGGTAACCATTATGCCAACGACGTCGTTACACCTCTTGTTACAAAAAAAAACAATTAAGCAGGGTACAGATTCACAGGATTACCGAACCTTCCCCCCCGTGGGGCCCCGCATTGTCGAGGCGGGGGGGCTCAGTAACCGTGGCCTGGTCACCCACGGTGAAGCGAAGAGGGTCCCTGAGGCGGGCCGCTCCCTAGACTTGTCCTCCCCCATGCAAGTTCTAGATGGAGTGGCACCAGTAGGTTGCGGGACCTCGCTCCGGGGGGGTTTCGCAACTGAGGAGGGCTGCGGTGTGGTTTTGGAGACACCCACCGCAGCCGAAGGTGTGGGGCCGCGGCAGGAGAGAAGTGTCGGTATTACGATGCGCCGCTCTTCCTACCTGCCGCGGCCTCGACGGGGTCGCCACCGTTGATGGCGGACGCGGTGGGGCCGCAGGGAGAAGGGAGTGGTACCACAAAATACCATTTACCCTATTCTCTGCGGCCGTAGTGGCAGGTGACGGGGCCACAGACCTGACCCGTCACGGGGGACCTGGGACGTCGGACCGGGGTTGTCCGGCGTCCATTGCACTTATGGTCCCCGAGGTGGTTGCGGTGCACTATGTGCACTGCAAGGGGACTCATCCCCAGAGAAGGAGCCTCGCAGGCTAGCCGAGGTGGGCGGGATGGTGGGTTAATGCGAGAAGCGGAACCTCATCCCGCCCTTTCCGGTGAGGAGGTCATCGTGAGGTTTTAGTCGGTAGGGATGTCCTTTTGACATCGAGCCCGACATACCCCACCCACCTCCCCGGGTGTGGTGGGGATGCGTAAATGCATTTCCTCACGTAAAAAAAAAAAAAAAAAAAAAAAGGATTACCGAACCTTATTGACAGCATCCTCGTATCAACTTTATTGAAGGCAACCGTCCGTTAGAGCGATCAATCAAGCGATAAACAGGAGTACACACGAACCACACCCCCATAGAAGCACGCCGTCTTATGGTAATGCAGGATTTGCATTGATTGAAGCCTTTGATTGGAAAAGCTGTATTAAGGCTGTGGATACACTTTGCGCTGCATGATTAAATAATGTGATGTGGCAGTGGAGGACTTGACAGTCAATCAGTGGAAGAACTAACCTAACCTAACCTTCAAAGTTTAATTAAATCTTATGGCGACTATACACACAATAAAATAATATTAAATAGTTACGCCCTGCCGTGATACCATTAATCTGGGACTAAGTAGCCTTTAGGTTATACTAGGGTATACCTTATCTCCATACCAAAACCCATCAAAATCAGTTTAGCCGTTTGCGCGTAAAGGAGTATTTAAACATATACACACAAACTTTCGCAATGTGGTATTAGTTGGTGAATATTAGTGATATGTAATTTCATAAGCAATGCTATTTTCTGTTCTTAACAAACTTTTGTGTGATCTCAAAATAAATAAATAATTACTAAATGCTTTTTGTATGGAAACTGGACTCAAAAAAGCCAAAACTGCAAAAAGCTCAAAAATGAATAAAAACTGGACTTAAAAAGCCAACTGGACTCAAAACCGGGATGAGTGGAAAGAGGATAGAGAGGTCTTTGCCCAGAAGTGGGTCGAAACCGGCAAAAAAAAAATGCTTTTTTGCAACTGTGAGCCACATTATCATCTCTTTAAGAGAAGAGCAATAGTTATGGTCGTAGTGCGTTTACACCCGCGCCCTTAACCAGTTACATACTCCAACACTCTTACATTGTAACAAGAACAGCACGATATGTTATCAGTCAGATGTAATTAACAAGTTGTAATATATGTGCGCCGTAAAATTGTAATAACGGTAAGAAAGTGTTGGACTGAGATTTTAAATCACACAAATGACACTAAAAATGTTTTTTTAGCCTTGTAAAAAAAAACTTTGCATTTGTCTATAACTTGCCTGAAGTTGAGCTGCGCTGTGGTCTACGATGTGGCACGCTTACCTAGAAGAGAGATACCAATTAACTCTAGTTTTGAAAACCCCGTGATGATACCTCTCAGGAAACAGAGACTCATGTAGAGAGTTCGAAAGCTGTATGTTATATTAATATATAGGATAACTTCTTTGTGAAAATTAACATAAAAACGTAAACTCTAACGTAAATCATACTTACCACTTTCCAACAGAAGATTTTTTAAATATTCCCCTGAGGAAATCCCTCATCTATTTAGTCTAAAAAAAGAAAATTCTAATTAATCTAAACTAATTCTTCTAAATCTTTAATGTACACTATACTTCCTTCTTTTGGCTGTTAATAAAAAAAAATACATCCAAGGGTTGCCTGGTAGAGATCGCTTTAAGCGAAAAAGCTGCCAATGGCACATTCATTTTACTAAAACTTATTTTATTGTGTTTTTTGTTGTGGTATCCTTATTTTAAATAAATAATGCCCAATAAATAATCTATCTATTTCAAATTTTGTACTGCAAACCCTTACAGCGAAATTAATTATTTTAGCCTCACCTAACTGATTGATTATCTACTTACGGAATAGATAAAATATAACTCCATCTTTATGAAATACCTTCTACGTAGTCTTATAAGGCAGACAGTCATTGAGATACAAAATTTAACGCGTAGCACTTATTTCCAAGGCGTACTTTACTATAATACACTTTGTAATAAGCAGAATGGTAATTTCCCCGTAAAAGCGAAATATCCAACATGCAAATGAGATTATATACCCAATAATACGGCACAACGATCGATTTGTACGACAAATATATGAAACTCCCGGCTTATTACGTCAACTGATTTTATTACTCATATCGTGGTACCTGAAATTCCGACGTTCAAACGAATCGCAGATTACACACTATAGATTCTCTAAGAATAAAAACCAAAGCATAATTTTAGACCTTTTTTTTCTATTTTCTAAAATATGCTTACTTCTTATATTATTTTTTACTGGTTGTTAAGAAGTTTGTAATATAATTATAGTAACTAAGTATGTTTGTATTATTAAGTATGTATTATATTGAATGGTATAATTTTAAAAGTAGCGCCTGTAGCTCGGCTAGTTAAAGTGATCTGACGCAATCATCGAAGCTAATCAACGGTCAATGCAGACGGTGTTTGGATGGGTGAACTTGCATAAGTTTTCATCCGGGCTCTACCGTGGGTCGGAAGACACGTTAAATTGTAGGTTCCAGCTGTTAGTCTTAGTACAAGCGGCTATTAAGCCAAAAGCCATCAGGTAGTTTGAAAACTATCGACACCAGATCTTGGTCACGTAATAAACTCATACCAAGAAGAAGAAGAATAGTAATAAAATTTCCTAGCCGGATTTTTTCAGATACCAATTATTGTGCAGTTAATGCGTATTTAAATTCATAAATATCAGTGCCAAATATAAATAAATTAGCGTAGCATCTAAAAGAGTAATCTGCGTATCAAATGGAATATGGACAATAATATCTGGGTGATAAAATGAAATGGTACGTTGTACAGAAGGCCCAGTTGTGTAGGGTTACCTAACTCTTTTATCTGGTTATATTTAAATTATTAGCACAAGAAACAAAATGCTTGGACTTAAATACTAATATTGAAGTGCCAATAGCCATCTATTAGAGTAGAAAATTAGTAGTTTAAAATAGATTGGATATCAGAAAAAGGTTTAAGCGAAAATATAAACTACTCGTATATCTCTTTTGTACACGTGCTTTGCGAATGTCATTAGTTACTAATCATTATCTATAAAGTATTGGTATAGGTATAGTCAGACTATCAAAGCAATTGAAAAAGTCCATTTAGATATTAATTTATTATTAATGATAAAATATTTTCTCTAAAAAAATGATATTATTAATTTATAGATATACTAGCTGACCCGGCAAACGTTGTTTTGCTTTATTAATTATTTTTATTCTAGTTTCTAGACAAATTTTAGTATGATTAAAATGTTACTTACTTATTATAAGTGTGTATGGTAAGCGTGAAATGGGTATGGAGCGCCATGAACAAACGTTAAGGGAATATAAAAGAAACAAACGCCAAAAAATATTATGTTCAATCATATCTATTTAGTAGTTTTTACTTTAACAAACATTAATTTGTTCTTCTTAGATGGCACCGACGCCAAGAATACAGGATAAATAAAAATTGAAAATAGCATGTTTATAAGTTAATCAAATAAAGTCTTCGATGGTACTTATGGGTAGGCATAAAATTATTTTTCACTTTTTAGATACAATTAGAATTTATAAATGTAGGTATGATTTTGAAGTAAGTTATTTGTATAATACAATTTCATTGTAAAATTTTTAAGCATATTTGTTCGAGCCGTTTGAGCACAAAAAAGTTCAAAGCAGAACAAATTACATAATATTTGTAGTGTCGTGAGCTATGACCCAAAACGTCCTAGGACCAATCGCGAGCGAAGCAAGCTGGATGCGAGCGCAGCGAGCCATGCGCGAGCGAAGCGAGCGCGAAAATTTTTAGCATATTTGTTCAAGCCGTTTGAGCATAAAGAAGTCCAAAACAGAACAAATTACATAATATTTGTAGTGTCGTAAGCTATGACCCAAAACGTCCTATGACCAATCGTGAGCGAAGCGAGCGCGAAAATTTTTAGCATATTTGTTCGAGCCGTTTGAGCATAAAGAAGTCCAAAACAGAACAAATTACATAATATTTGTAGTGTCGTAAGCTATGACCCAAAAGTCCTAGGACCAATCGCGAGCGAAGCGAGCTGGAAGCGGGCGTAGTGAGTTATGCGCGAGCGAAGCGAGCGCGAAAATTTTTATCATATTTGTTCGAGCCGCTTGAGCATAATGAAGTCCAAAGCAGAACAAATTACATAATATTTGTAGTGTCGTAAGCTATGACCCAAAACGTCCTAGGACCAATCGCGAGCGAAGCGAGACGGTTGCGAGCGTAGCGAGCTATGCGCGAGCGAAGCGAGTGCGAAAATTTTAACCATATTTGTTCGAGCCGTTTGAGCGTAAAGAAGTCCAAAGCAGAACAAATTACATAATATTTGTAGTGTCGTGAGCTATCACCCAAAACGTCCTAGGACCAATCGCGAGCGAAGCGAGCGCGAAAATTTTTAGCATATTTGTTCGAGCCGTTTGAGCATGAAGAAGTCCAAAACAGAACAAATTACATAATATTTGTAGTGTCGTAAGCTATGATCCAAAAGTCCTAGGACCAATCGTGAGCGAAGCGAGCTGGATGCGAGCGCAGCGAGCTATGCGCGAGCAAACCGAGCGCGAAAATTTTTAACATATTTGTTCGAGCCGTTTGAGCATAAAGAAGTCCAAAACAGAACAAATTACATAATATTTGTAGTGTCGTGAGCTATGACCCAAAACGTCCTAGGACCAATCGCGAGCAAAGCGAGACGGTTGCGAGCGTAGCGAGCTATGCGCGAGCAAAGCGAGCGCGAAAATTTTTACCATATTTGTTCGAGCCGTTTGAGCGTAAAGAAGTCCAAAGCAGAACAAATTACATAATATTTGTAGTGCCATCACTATATTTGTTGAAAATTTTTTACTCATACGTTCGGGGTCTAGTTTATTAGTACATCAAATTTTATAGCTTCTTCTACGTAAGAACTAAGTGATCAAGTTATGTTGTCGAGAGTTTTTCAAGCCCCTGCCTTAGTTTAACGACTGTTTGTGCTAAGAGGACCTACAATTTACCGTATAATCCGATCCACAGTAGCGCACAGATGAAAATCCATTTTTTTTACAACAGTCATGTGCAGGAGAGGTTATGCAATAAAGTTAATAAGAGAGTTACATTGATATAGCAAAATAATAATTGTTAACAATACTACTACATACGATACATAAACAATAACGAAGGTTGAAATTTGTGTAAATAGTGAGAGAAGTCTGTGAAGAAGAATTTTGTGAGTAAAACAGGAGACCGACTTCGGTCTTTGGCATAGTGTGGCATTTCACTCACCAGTAAAGTAAAGGCGCGGCAAATTTTAAGTATTTAAGATTGGTAATAATACTAAGCATTATGTATATCAGGTTAAATTTTGTTAGTTACACTCTTCAAAAAAAAAAAATTTTTACTCGAAGTACAGTTAGATACTATATTTGATCAGTTATCAAGCGAGATGAAAAATGAATAAAATACTAAAATGACCATAAAAAATAGGGAATGATGATAAAAAAGTTAAAAAAATTAGGGTTGTATGTATTTTTCAATGCCACTTAATACAAAAATAAAATGAAAAAATTCGTCGACAAATTAAAAAAAAATGTTTAAGGGTGATCAACCCTTATCACTTAGGGGTATAAAAAATAGATAGTAGCCGATTCTCTGACCAACTGAATACGTATATAAAATTTGGTGAAGATCAGTCAAGCCGTTTCGGAGGAGTGCGGTAACCAAACACTGTGACACGGAAATTTTCTAAAATGGCCATAAAAAAATAGGGGTTGATGATAAAATAGTAAAAATTTAGGGTTGCATGTATTTTTAATGCCACTTTATATAAAATTAAAATAAAAAAAATTCGTCGAAAAAATTAAAATACATTTTTAAGGGTTAACAACCCTTATCACTTAGGGGTAAAAACATTACACAGTAGCCGATTCACATACCTACTGAATACGAATATGAAATTTGGTAAAGATCAGTCAATCCGTTTAGGAGGAGTACGGTAACAAACACTGTGACACGGAAATTTACTAAAATGGCCATAAAAAATGGGGGTTGATGATAAAAAAGTAAAAATTTAGGTTTGTATGTATTTTTTAATGCCACTTCATATAAAATTCAAATGAAAAAAAATCGTCGAAAAAATAAAAAAATATATTTAAGGGTGAACAACCCTTATCACTTAGGGGTAAAAACGTTCCACGTTGGCCGATTCTCATACCTACTGAATACGCATATGAAATTTGGTAATGATCAGTCAAGCCGTTTCGGAGGAGTTTGGTAAAAAACACTGTGACACGGAAATTTTATATATAAGATTTTCAGCCTTAGAAAAATATCCCTCGTAAAAAAATCTCAGGCGGCTTAATCGCGATTGCAGAAGTCGGTTCCTTAATTCACAAGAAAAATAATATTTTAATGATTTAAAGAGTAAAACTGTATTTTTCATGGTCGTATAAAAAGTAAATCTGATAGCCCTGTGCCTGTACTACGAATATATCGCTTTCGCGGATCAGAATTGCTAATAAAGGAGCGAATGTGTGTCGTGCGCGAGAGTCGCTCATTAGTATCAAAGCCTTTATTGTGTAGAAGCTAGGAGCTACTTTACAATGGCAAATGATAAGGGGAGTGATAGGTTTTTGATCAAGAAAGCTGTTAGACTAAAGGGTAACGGTTGCCCGGGAGTAATTTCAATTTTCTAAGCGATAGAAATACGTGTTACACTGTAGATTACTTTTTTATAATTTGGGATTTACGTGCTAAATTATATCATCGATAGTTTTTGTTTGGATACAACTACTAGTAACTGACTAACTACTACTAATTGATTTGGTTTGATGTAGCTGTAATTTTCTATATTTTAGTGTCAATAAAATTGATATGAGTTTTAGTCTGATGAAAAACTAAGCAGAATCAACAAAGAAGATTTTGAGGACTCCGGATGATAAATTAGATACGAAACAGAGGCTTCTAAAATAGGCTACAAATTGTCTTATTTAATTTATATTGTATATTTTGAAATTTTTTACGTTACAATATTTTATAATTTCATAATTGTCGTATTTTACACCATAACAGGTAACTAAACACCTGATACCTAAGTACTCGTAGTATTTGACTTAATTGGTTAGGCAGTTAGGTATACTTACAGTACTTATTTCTTTGACACTTTTTAGCAACTATGAATGACATTGATAACGCAGACGTCGGCTAAGAAAAAGCCGATCTTCCTGAAAATCGAAGACGATGAAGGAAACGCGACACAAGTCTTACATTGCGGTCTAACTGCGCTTTTTTCCTTCACAAAAACACCTCGTAAAATATAGTTAGGTATAGTATTCTACGTAATCAGGTAGGTAGATATACAATCTTCCTCCTTCTGCTCATTACCGAGTAATGAGAATGGTTTGTGCGGAATGGCAACAATCAATCCATGCAGTGATCTGAGACCGACCACCAAGGATATGCAAAAACAGACCACTTTTTGCTTAGGAAATTATGTGAGCTGCACTTGTTAGGGTCTCTTGTAGGAAAATTACACTAAAATACACGTCACGAATTCTACTACCGGTGAATTTGGGTTTAAATAAACTGACCTAATTTAGAAATACAGTTTAATCTCCATGTAACGTCACTCGATTTAACGACAAACTCTCTAAAGCATCAAAATCAATTGGCTGTAGTTGGTTTAGCTTATATTCCATACAATGACACATTCACTCTATTGAACCATCACTATCTATAACGCCATAAAATGCACAGTCCCTTCAGTATCGTTATATACAGTTGACACTGTATTTCATAGATTTTCCATCACTCTAAAGTATTTTTTTATTAATACTGGTAATTAATTTACTTGAATTCTATTGACAGACAATAGTATATACTCGTAAAACTTATACCTAATACTCACAAATACAAAAACCCGTTTATTTCCAACCTCAATGGCAACGAACCCTCTTGGTCAAATGCCTAGCCTTAAAAAGTAAAAAAAAATACAAACTGAGGAAATAATTTTAGCCTTATTACTACAATACATATAGAGAAAGTCAAACCATTTGTACTTAATAAGTACTTTTTTCCATACTAAAAAGTTTAATTTAGGTTTTGAAATTAGCCCCATGTCGAATCCACGATAAAAAAAGAATAAATCTCTTGAAAATAACCACACCAACAATTATCCCCTTGTCTGCAATATATCAAACGCATTGTGTGGGCGCTGCATATAATTTCCGAAGGTGTATATTTCTCCTTAAAAGACAATAATTCACGCATTCAAATACTCCGCCGTTTTTTATATCGCGTGTGTTTCGCGCCTTTTCGGGAGCGGGCGCGTCCTTAATAAAATTAGGCTTTTCTGCATAGACCAAAGAAGAAATAGACAAAAACTACTTAAACATAAAGAACTTAAAAAAACATATTATCTGGATATATGTTACGTCATTTTCATTTCGTAGCTACAATTTCACGGGTCAACAATCTATCGGGTCAATTACTTAGGATTAAGGCGATGGTATGGGGAAAATTTTGAATTTACAATTGTATCGTTATGAACCATAAACGGTTAGAGCTTAATTGGCAACAATACTTCATGGACTTTTAAAATACACCACTAAGAATAAATTTTACCAATTTTGAATTCGACCATACTTATGAAAAAAAAAGTAACTCAAAAATATATGTTTAGATTTTGGAACAAGTTACTTTTTCTCATTTATAAGCTTTGTCGGCACCAAAATTAGTATAGTTTGGTCTCTATTACTATAGGTTAGTTTAGGCGGTCCATAAGTTATTTTTCCTATAACTTTATAATAACTAGATATTTCCTATGTTATCGCTTTCCATAAAGGCAGAATCGTAATCATTCAGTGTGGCTTAATAATAAAAAAAACTATGCACAACATGAAGATACTCGTGCTTATATTTAGCGCGTCAGTGTTTTGAACAATTTCATGACAAATTTTTACGCGACCCATTTTTCATAATATTTCAGCTTCACCATCCGAAACGCAATTTACAACTCTGCACGACAGGCGAAATATGACGTCATTACCGCTCTACTCGTTCCTCACTCTATGCTTCTGTAGCCATAAATATCCGGATTCTTGTCTCTGCCGCCTTGGCCCAATGTTGATTTAACATGGTTTTAGTGATATTGATTCTTTATTACGTAAATATACGGTGGTATTGTCTATGCGCACGCAACCTGTTTTAATTAATACAGAGTGTTAATGTGTCTTGACTTGATATATTTAAAGCAGTTTGTTTATGGTTAACTGCATTAATTTTGACTTGTTATCTATGATATTAATTTGACAAAATTAAATGCTCTATTATACGTTTTATCGTTATGTTTACGGACAAGATTTTATTTATCCATGTTTAAATCAATGTACTCATAATTGTTGGAAATACTCATAATTATTAGTATTTATGGAAAAGCCACTTTGGACCAAACCAAAGAAAATGTTTGTTAAAAGCTCTAGCGGAAGGCATTTTTATAAAACCGTAATACACGATTCACCTTATTTATACTATTATACACACTTATCCGCATTATCACTTAGGAGAAGGCAAAAAATCGTTTGCCGGGTCAGCTAGTTTTTATAAAAAATACTAATTAGATAACCTACAAAAACTTTTTATGAATTTAGCCTTCACTAAACTTAGTCTATCTCAAGTAAAATACCCCCGTCAAGTAAACAAGTCGAATGCAAGTAAATCGAACATGCAAATGAAGTCGAATACACTGATTGAAATATACTTCTTCAAGACATTAAGTTTACCTCACAATATACTTCAAGTAGCGAATAAGTTGTATCAAGTTTAAAACATATAAGAGCAGACGAATAAATTTAAACAAGTTATTTAACATAGCTGAATGTAAGTTTGAGTTTTTGCTACTGATATTTTGAATTATAGTTTTTTTTAGTTTCGTTATTGAATACAATAAAAGGAACAAACAATAAGAAGCAGGAATTGAGTAAAACTATAAAAAATAAATTTAGTAGTTGGCGTAGTAATTAATAATTAAAAGACGCTGTTAGCCTAAAAAACCCAGTATATTTATATTTATGTTGAACAGAATAATAACGCTATATGATTATTACATGACAATAAAGTACTTTAAAACATAAAAATCAATTTAGTAGTTAGTAATAAAATTCCCACAACCACGACTATAGTTTTGTCTAAAAATTAAATCCGAAGTGTTACCTAAAAACACCAATAAAACCTATAATTTCCCCACGAGAGGAAAACTTCCCCGCGTTAACCAACGACACCAATTAGTTAGGCAGTAAAACTTGCAAGTGGCAACCCCAACTTTGCCTCCATACATTCACAAGTTTTCTGGCCGCCTGGGTAGTTAGACACGTAAATATTCTGTTATTTTCGTAATTGAATACGATTTAAATACGTTGATGCTTAGACAAGTTGATAGAAAGAGTATTGCTAAGATTTTAGGTACATTTAGTTCTCTCAAAAACCATAGTTATTCAATTAATAATATAGAAAAAATAATAGTACATACATTTTTTTTTAATTACATGGTATTATTGAAAGTATAATAAAAAGATCTGTGGACCATAATGATTGTAAATAAAGTATAACGATATATAACACTGTATCTAATATCATTTTAATTTAATCTACTCCTTCCATCAGAAATTAACAATATACACTGAAAGTAAAATTAAAGTTAACTATTCTCCGTATCAAATAAATTGCAGGCATGCCCGCACATACAAATACAGTACCCAGTTGAAAAGAACATGTTCATTAGTTCCACGAGATCAAAAGGTTAGTACAATCAGCGCATGTAGAGCATTGTGGACAGTCTGCGACAACAAGACTGGACGTCCCATACAAATCCGGTAAAAGACGTAAAAGCCGACGCCACCCATATTTTCAATATAACGATGTTTCCTAGATTTAGAGCTGGACGCATTGCGCTGCCATTCACATATCCAGCTTACTAATTAAGTCAACAACTAAGAAGAAAGCTGTAACTTTGACAATGTTAACCATACGTAACTGGCATGCAGATAACCAGAACATCTAGAGCCGCGTCAAGTTGTGACAATTACCGCAGAGTTGATGTTGGATAGGTCTGGATAGAACGGCCGGTGCAAAAAGCGGAGCCGCGCTCATAGATCTATGCCCATTTAGACGGCAGCCAAATGCAGCGCGACAGTGGCGCCATATAAAGTGAACAATAGTGCACCAATGACAATCGTGCGCTCCCGGGGTGCCCTCATTATAGTGCGCCGTGTGTGACTCGGGTTGCAAGCGCTTTAGGAAAATGAGTTATGAATAGGATATGTTGCGTGTATCGGTAATTTATATGGCTTACCGATAAGCGTATTGTCGCTTTCGCAATGCTAGTATTGTAGTTAGAATTATTATAGTTGTGGAAATCTTAAAGATCTTGATAGAGAATATTATGTGTTTGATATAATAGGTAACTTATAAAATAGATACCTAACATATACAACGAATATCTCGAATTAAGACTAAGCTGGGTTAGAGTTACCTAACACAAAACAAGGACGGCTTCTGTAAATTATCTTTTGTCCAAAAAGCTTTTGGAAATTTGAAGAAAAAAACACTGATTCAAACTAAAAGTTTGTAGACAAGTGGCAATATGTATGAATAAGCGGATGTTTTTTCCGCAAGTTTGCAAGACTTGAAACAAAGACTTTATCCAATTTTTCAGAACGTACTTAAGTCGCTCTTAAATAAAGGTGTTGCCATAAACAAAAGCATCCCTGTTAACGTTTAATAAATAAATTAAACGAACAATTTAAAAAATTGTACTAGATATATTTTATTCAATTACTTAATTACATGAAATATGAAAGAATACACGACAACAGACTTAACACTTTTTACTGCGCTCGTCTAGTTTTTACCATAAAACTGTTAAACTGTTTAGTTTTACGTTCCACATAAACTACATTTGCAAATTCTCAGTTTGAAGTGTACACTTACTGCAAAATTTAATTACTCGTCATGATTTCACGGTAATATGAGACTGGTTTTATTATATCAAGCTGAATTAATTACTTTTATGAGTACGTAATAATTAATCATTGGCCAAGTGCTAGTCAGGCTCGCGCAAGACGGTTTCCATACCATTATTATAAAAAAATGATAAAAAACACGTTTGTTGTATAAGCCACTCTCAAATATTTATTTTACTTGTTTATTTCAAAACGAGTATATAAACATTCTATATGTTTCTATAAATCTATAACTTCTGTGAAAATTTTAAGCGTCTATTATAAAATAGGTACCTTTTATAAACAGTAAAAAATACGAAAAAATTACGTTTTGTTGTATAAGAATCCCTCTTAATATTTTTATTTTTAGTATGTTTTGTTACGTGGCACGGAAAATACTTATTTTGTGAAAATTTCAAGTTCCTAGCTATCACGGTTTCTGAGATACAGCCTGAAGTCTCAATAATGGGGTCTTGTTGGTGGCCTTTGGATTGGGAACCATAAAAATATGTGCGACTTAATAAGTTTAAGATTAACCGAACTACGTTATTTTTTTATTTTTTACACATTCACACACCGTTGGTTAGCCCCATACTGAGCCATTTCTAGCTCGTATTATGGTTGCTAACACAACTGATATACTACATATACATACATACATACATATTATATATAATATACATATTTAACACCCAGATCCACAGCCAACAAATTTAGTTAAGCACAAAGATGTTAACCGGGCCGGGAATCGAACCCGGAACCTTCTGATTAGCAGTCCGGCATGGTAACCTTTACGCCAACGAGGTCCTCAATTCTTCCATGGGATGCACCTTTAATTTTGCTTGTAACTGTAAGTTTGTAGCTAGATAGTGTATCTCATTAGGCTGGCGACGGTCGCTACGTCATTAAATATGTAAATAGTTGGAATACGACGCGTCCATTCAAGTGACATGTCGTGATGCCGACTCTGCGACACAGAGTTATAAATCTCTATAGATAGACTTAAATAAATAAAGCCATTTATTCCCCAAAAACTAAAAAAAAAAAAAAAAAATGGGTTAAAGAAATCTATGTTAGTTTTATACTGATGGCTTCCACGCCATCATTTGTAAAAAGGTCGCATCGCTGTTGAGACGTGTGCGTAGGAATCACAACAGCATCCTGAAAGTTGTGGCAGAGGACCTGAGTTCTCCTGTACAGAAGCATTATCAGAGAGTGATGAGTGAGTAACTCGAGCAACCTTATGATGACTCAGAATCATCTCAGAGATGCTTTTGTACAGGACAGATTTTGTTTCACATTTCCAATTTTTATTTTTCACTAGATACTAACATTATTTTTAATCGTAATTACTAACCCATGGACCCCTTCTGTAGACTGAATAAAGAAAATTTTGAATTTTAAATTTTATATATAAATACATTCTTCTGTTCATTAATAACAAATTACAATTAATTAAAATACTATTTTAAAGATTCTTGGGGCACCCACATATGGGTGTAGGCCTCCTCCATGCGTTGCCAGGTCATTCGATCTTGAGCTAGCCTAGTCCAAGAACTTCCTGCTGCTTCTTCGATATCGTCGCGCCATCGTCTGAGTGGTAGTCCTCGGGGTCTAAGATCGATAGATAGATAGATAGACTTAATCCTACTAATATCTGAAAGTTTGTATGTGTGTGTGTGTGTGTGTGTGTGTGTGTGTGTGTGTGTGTGTGTGTGTGTGTGTGTGTATGTTTGTCACTTCTTCACATTCAAACAATTGAACAAGTTTTGATGAAATTTGGTGTGAAATTAGCTTAAACCTTGAATTAACACATTTGCTACTTTTTATTCCGAAAACAATTGTGGTTCCCGTGGGATACGCAAATAACTTCAAAATCTATGTTACTACTTCTTGCTCCAATGGCTGCACCGATTTTTATGAGATTTACTGTTGTATGTACGTTGTTTTTGGGATATAAAATAGTCTGCGTATTATTCTAAGGTCTAACCTATCTTCATAGTAAATCTCATTAAAATCGGTCCAGCCGTTGGAGCGTGAAGAAGTAACAACATTTACACTTACACACACACACAAACTTTTGTATTTACGAGTATCATATTAGTACAGTTCAGTACAATTTTATATTTTTTATGTTATTAGAATTGGTTTCGGCCTAAAGCATACATACGTACATAAACATAAGCATGTTTATATTATTACATAATATACTAATCTCACTCTATCCACGAGCTAGGTCTTAGGATAAATAACATCACCAGTGACTCCCGCTCCGGGTCGTTCTTGGTGCAGAGGTTGGCCATAGCTATTCAGCGCGGTAATGCAGCGAACGTGATGGGCACCTTTGCACCGGGGGCGACCAGGGGCGGGTTATTTGATTAGTATTAGTTTTAGTTTTTAATATGTGTCATGTATTATAAATAATATTTTTTGTTTTTGACATGTTATGTTATTATTATTTAATTAAATATATCTCTCTCTAATGTTCTATTTCTGTCTAACTCTATACTTTCAATGTGAGCAGATATTCTAGAATGCTGGAGGTTATGCCTGTTTTACTGCGCATGAACGTCTTTAGCGTTCTAATCCGTAGTTATAATCCTTATAAAGACCTACTTTGGTTTGATTCGACGTCCCTACATGTCTAGGGAAGGCTTAAAGGTATTAAATAAAGCTCTAAAGTCTAGACGTAAAATACAAAGTTTTAGTAATAAAATTGTTTTAAAAAACAAACAACCGACTTCAAAAACACAACTAAAAAGGGAAAAATAATTTTAAGCCTAAATCAAATCAAGAATATATAAATAGAATAGGAGAGTTTATTTCATGTACTTATAAAAAACTATTTGCAATTTTTAGTAATCCTGTATTCTTGGAGTCGGTGCCAGCAAAGAAAGACAATTGAAAATAGTTTTAATTTGTTCTTATTAGATGGCACCGACTTCAAGAATACAGGATTACTAAAAATTGCAAATAGTTTTTATAAGTACATGAAATAAACTCTCCTATTCTATTAATATATTCTTGATTTGATTTAGGCTTAAAATTATTTTTCCCTTTTTAGTTGTGTTTTTGAAGTCGGTTGTTTGTTTTTTAAAACAATTTTATTTTTACATTTTTAGTGGTTGGTAATGATATTTTGTTTAAGTTTTAGCTATGGAGAGCCAAATAAACTTCACGATGAAAAAATTTGGCGTGTGCCAGGCAGGCAACTAATTGGGAGCAAATCGAGCTGGATGCGAGCGAAGCGAGCGCGAAAATTTTCACCGTATTTGTTCCAACCGTATGAGCATAAAGAAGTCCAAAGCAGCACCAATTACATAATGTTTGTTGTGTCAAAACGTACTAGTACCAAGTGCGAGCGAAAAGAGGTGGATGCGAGCGAAACGAGCGCGAAAATTTTCACCGTATTTGTTCGAACCGTTTGAACATAAAGAAGTCCAAAGCAGCACAAATTACATAATGTTTGTTGTGTCAAAACGTACAAGAACCAATTGCGAGCGAAGCGAGCTGGATGCGAGCGAAGCGAGCTATGCGCGAGCGAAGCGAGCGCGAAAATTTTTACCGTATTTGTTCGAACCGTTTGAGCATAAAGAAGTCCAAAGCAACACAAATATTATATAATATTTGGAGTGTCATAAGCCCAGAACATCCTGGGGGAAATTCGAACGAAGCGGGATAACTCCTAGCGAAGCGAGCGCGTAAATATTTTCCTTATCCGTTCGAGGGTCTTGTCTATTAATATATCAAATTTTACATTTCCTTCTTCCACTAAGTATGACCCAAGTGGCCAAGCTCTGGCGTAGAGAGTTTTTCAAGCCCCTGATTTAGTTTGACCCCTGCTTGTACTAAGAGTAGTGGTCCAGGCCCAACAAATTAACGTGTTATCCGAAGCACAGTAACGCCCAGATGAAAATATCATATTTTTTTATGGAAATCTTGTGCATCCAAACCAACACCCATCCAAAGACTGGCCGCATGGGCCGTTGCTTAGCCTCGATGTTCGCGTCAGATTACTTTTGTTAGCCAGGCTGCTAATTTTATGAGCGAAATCTGTATTGCTGTATGAGCGCGAAGAAGTAAAATAGGTTATCCAGTTATTTGGGCTTCCCACGGGAATAGCAATGACTTTTAAGATAAAAAGTAACCTTCGTGTTATACAAGGTCTAGTCTACCCCCTATATCAAATTTTAGCGAAATCAGTGTGTCATGTGTTATTTGGTGCATCCCACGGGAACAATAATTATTTTCGGGATAAAAAGTAGCCTATGTGTAAACACATAGTCTAACCTATCTTCATTCCAAATTTCATCAATGTCAGTACAACCGTTCGAGCGTGAACAAGTTAAAAAGATTTATATGTTATTTGGTGCATCCCACGGGAATAGTATTTATTTTCGGGATAAAAAGTAGCGTATGTGTTAACACATAGTCTTACCTATTTTCTTCTCAAATTTCATGAATATCAGTACAGCCAAACGAGCTAGAATCTCTCTTCATGCGTAAAAATAACCTAACTTTTTAGGTTTTTCTTCGATTTCCCTAGGAGTCCATCATCAGAACCAGTTTTGGTGACAATGGGACCAATTCAGAACCATACTCTTTCAATTAAAAAAAGAATTTTGAGAATCGATCCACAAATGGCTGAGAAATCGGTGAACATACATAAAAAAAAAAAAATACATACACGTCGAATATATAACCTCCTCCTTTTTGAAGTCGGTTAAAAACTAATTATTATTTATTTAAATGTAATGATAAAACTAACCGCGCCCCGTTGCATCACCAACGATAATTAAGGATAAAAAGTAACCTACGTTTAAATAGGTAAAAATTACACTTTTAAAACGACAGTCCTGAGCATGGTCCATCCAAAACACCGTCCACATTGACCGTTGCTTCGATGATCGCGTCAGATCACTTTAGCCAGCTGAGCTACAGGCGCTACAAGATCATATTGATACGGAATGTTTATATTAACTATCATAGGCGTTCCAATTTAGTTACGACACAATTATGAAAATATTGTGTAATACACATCAAACTAAATGTATACAAAATCCGATTCAAACAGCCAAGCAGATAAGTCGCTTTATTAAGATAGCATAAGCATAAGTAGCCCACTTTACGTTCCCACTGCTGGGACTCGGGGCCTTCCCTTACGAGAAGAGAGATTAGGCCATAATCCACCACGCTGGCCAAGTGCGGGTTGGCGGGTGACACACGTCTTCGGATATTGTGGTCCTCAAACATGCTGGTTTCCTCACGATGTTTTCCTTCAACGTAAAGCGAGTGCAAATCCACACATAACTTGAAAAACAAGTCATTGGTGTAGGGCTGGGACTGGGATTGAACCAGGGGCCGTCTGATTGAAAAGTAGACGTTATTACCACCGAGCCACACCCGTTTATACACGCTTTATATTAGCTTCACCTGTATGTTTGTATGTTTGTTTGTAACCGACTTCTTTGGGCGCGATTTCGACCCACTTTAAACGGCCAGATTTCGTTCAAACTTTGTAGATTTATTGAGGACCGATGACAATACACTAATTTGATAAAATTACGATTTTTTATAAAAAGCGTGTTTTTTTAGTTTTTTTTTAACTATTATTATTTACTAAGGTATTAAGGTAGAACAGAGCTAAAAGCCATCACACCTGTTCACTCGCTGATTTGATTACAATTTATAGTTGCGATCGAGAAACTGTTTTCTATCTGCGCACACGCAGTATTGCAGTATTTCTAGGCCTACTTACTGATGACGTCACACCAGTTTTTACTGCAAAGAGGTGAAAAAGCCGGTAAATAAACTGATACAAATACAAATACAAATCATTTATTGATCCAAAGTTACAAGTCAAATAATATGATATCATTACAAAAGTATATGATATGATTCAACGTCAATTTTCAATTATATTCTAGTAAAATAATATCATTACAATAGTATATGATATTAGTCAAATATCAGTTTTCAAATCTAGATAATCATTAATATCATAAAAAGTTTTATCTAATAGCCAAATCCTGAGTTTAGTCTTAAAGCTGGTGGAAGGTGCATCCCGGACAGTCGCGGGTACGCGGTTGTAGATCGCGGGCCCCAACACGTAAACGGACCTCTAATAGTAAGTAGTCTAAGTTATCTATGGACATCCGCATTGTCAGAGGTAGAGTGTGTCTTTTTTGGAATTATGTGCCCAAGGTAAACCAACGGGGTTCTATTACTGTGTCTTCACTGTCCATCCATCCGTCTGTCGGAACAAAATTGAAATTCTAAGCTCCAACAACTCTAGAAAAAAATATAAATACAAAAAGTAAGTAAGTATATTTTATTTCCAAAAATATCAGGGATCCTTGATAAAATGTGTAAGAATAGCCCTTATACAACCCGTGCGAAGCCGGGGTGGTCTGCTAGTCTTAAATTACTAAATTACTATTCCTATTGGTCCCAGAGCGCCTTAAATTAACTCAATCCACCTGTCTCAATCACGTCACAAAATATCTATCTCGACGTAACCTCTGATCTCACAATATACCACAACCACAATATTCAATAAGATTAACATGCAAACTACCGTGTGTGAACAGTATCTATTAAATACTGCAACATACGACATGGTCTGGCCGAATGGATTGGAGCAAATTGTCGTTTAATTAAAATTTGTATATTATGACCGCAAGTGGATTTAACTGTCTTGGTGTGAGATAACTAAGCCGATTAGATACGTACAATGTAGAATTGTAAAATGGTAAAGTAAATTGTATTAATTAATAGTTTAGACTAGTCTATGTCTACATAGATTTCTACTAGTAGGTACTTACTGTATACTTGATACTTTGTATAATTTACCATAACTATGTAGTAGTTCAGTAGTTAAACTAAATAATTGACCAAGTGTAAATGCGAATACGAACTATGAGATACAGCCACAGATTTATACAGATGGCTGGCTAGCGTAGCCTGGATACGAGGGAGATATTCGATCAAGTGTTGCTGCTGTAATATTGTAACCTAATTTTAGGATACTTATTTTACGGTTGATTCTATATTAGGTCCATATAAGTGAAGCGATATAATATACTACTGCGGCCCGCGGTGTTACCCATGTTAATCCGGGAAAAAAAGTAGCATATGTGTTAATCAAAGGTCTAAACTATCTTCATAGTAAATATAAGTAGGATAATAAGAGCAAACATAAGTAATTATTATATCCAGAATATTTTGTTCTAATCAATGTCTTTACTAAGTATGTATTTACAAAATTAATAAAATAAAATCTTACCAATTTTTATTTTATTTCGTATGACCCTTTAAGACGGCCAAAGTGCTAAGCTTAAGCGTCTTAAAGAAGCTTTAAATTAAGAAAATAATATTACTGTCCCATAAATAAAATTGGTTTGTTGTAAATATTTGGAGTTTTCTTAAGTATTTATGTATTAGGCTGCCAAGTTTTCTAATCCACTTCGGTATGTTTGTTATATGGCCCTCAAATATGTATTTTATTTAAATTTTATAATTTAATTTGATAGCTAATTTACATTTATATATTTTGTGAAAATTTTAGGTATCTAGCAGCTACCGTAATTTATGTATAGCTATAAAATACGAAAAATACACGTTTATTGTATGGGGACCCCCTTCAATATTTTTTTATTTATTTTAGTATTTGCTGTTATAGCGGCACGGGAAATACATACCTTGTGAAAGTTTCGGCTTTTTAGCTATTACGGTTTCTGAGATATAGCCTAGAGACAGACAGACAGCGGAGTCTTAGTAAAAGGATCCCGTTTTTACCTTTTTGACAACCTCGTTGGCGTAAAGGTACCATGCCGGACTGCAAATCAGAAGGTTCCGGGATCGATTCCCGGCCCGGTCAACATCTTTCTGCTTAACTAAATTTGTTGGCTGTGGGTCTGGGTGTTAAATATGTATCTATATAAAATATATATGTAGTATATCACCTGTGTTAGCAACCATAATACAAACTAGAAATGGTTCAGTATGGGGTTAACCAGCCATGTGTGAAATGAGTCAAAATATATTTTTTATATTTCTATAAATAAAAATTAGTTTGTTGTAAATGTTTGGAGTTTTTTCTAGAGCTTTGTTGTTGTTGTTGATAAGTGCATGTTTTCTTAAGAATATAATATATTTTTTGGTATCAAAAAACAAAGTTACGCCATAATCAGCACGAACATTTCTTTATTTTATAAATCCTAAGCCCTACCATTTTACCAAATAGAGTTTGAGTTTTCTCGTACCCTATTAATAACTCGCATAAATTCCACGCGACTCTAGAAACTAAGGCTGTAGTGTAGTGTAGGTGCTAATTAAGACCGTGATGCGGGAGACAGTTTAATGTGCGGCATGCAAGAGTTTAATTTACAACATCCGCCTCAATACGCAGCGACACTCTGACGGTAAATGGGACGGCCGATGTAGAGATAAGATATCATATACATACCTACATATCTTAATATATACAAATCTCGTGTCACAATGTTTGTCCTCAATGGACTCCTAAACCACTTAACCGATTATAATTATAATGGTGTGCGAATTTCATCATAATATAAGATTCGTGTATAGACCAGATATAAAATTCGCACACCATGTGCAGTTCAATCCAACTTGAGAGATAGGATAGCTTAAATCTCAAATTATAGTCGCAATTTTAATTGATTGCTTATTATTGTCTGTTATTTGCAGTCACAATTATCTGTTAACTCCAAATGATTCTAACAGATGTCGATACCTTTCGACTGGGTTGAGTAAGTAATCAATAGATGGCGCTGTACCCCTAAGTGAGGCAAAACAACGTTTGCCGGGTCAGCTAGTATTATGTATAAGTGGTTTACGCATTGACAACCTCGTTGGCGTAATGGTTACAAAGCCGGACTGCCAACCAGAGGATCCCGGGTTCGACTCCTGGCACGGCCAACAATCCAAATCTTTGTGTTGAACTAAATTTATTGGCTGTTATATGTAAATAATAGCGATATAAAGTGTTTTATGTGTTTATATGTAGTATATTTGTTGTGTTAGCAACCATAATCTTCTTCTTCTTCTTCACCTTATCCCATTTAAGTGGGGTCGGCACAGCAAATCTTGTGCAAATCTCGGCAAAAAATGTGTTGGCAAAGCAAATCTTGTCAGTGTTAGCAACCATAATACAAACTAGAAGTGGTTTAGTTGCCAATTAACCATTTTTCATGTGCTGTTATAACCCTTAAAGTAGGTATGTGAACTCACAACTCTCGACAGTATCCCTAAATGCTCCAATGAAGCAAGAAGAAGAAGAATCATGAATGAAGACATAGCAACGGTCTCACGTATAGCCACCGCTGCGACGCGCGCAAATTGCTTTACCGACGACGTGGCCTGAGGCGTGCCTGAGGATTAGGGATCCTTGGTTTTGCTGTTAACAAAACTAAGTCATATTTTCTATACTGATCCAAAATAGCTGTTGGACGTTTTCTAGTGCTCGCCTGGCTACGTAGCAACCACTATCAAGTTGAATAGTATATCGGCAAACACCTAAAAGTGTGTTCCGACAGTCTACTTGACCTCCATTTATTCCTCCATTATTCCAGACTTGGCATGCTTCTCTTTAGGCCGGAGTATCACTAACTTGTGTAGTTATGCCCTGGTCAAATGGCTAGTTATATTAAGAGTATTATATGTCAAAAATTCTAAATCATTTAGTAATATTAGCTCCTTTGGATTAGGACGTAGGTGTTTAATGGGATGAAGTTCCAAAATGGTAATACGTGTATTATGCCTGCGTAGATCCCATCCCATTTCAACATTTTTTTTCGATTTGATGACTGCTATTGTTTTTCTCTTACGTAAGAGAAGATGATTAAAAGAGAAGATGCTTAAGTCCGATTCCCGTGAAAAATATTATTTTACATTTTACTTTCATTAGGATTCGTTTTCTGAGTATTCCGGGAACATAAGAAAGAAACCTTTACATGCAAAACTCTAACCCTTTCACAAACTTCAAAGAAACGAAGCCACAGAACTGCTTGGCCATCTTACTCGCTCCTGACCACTTTTTCTATTCGTCGCTAAAATTAGCCGATGGATTGTTATTGGTTAAATTATTCCAAAGGCGTGCCAGCCTCTAAGTGAATTTACTGATCGACCACCGGTATTTTTCTATCGAGATCTTAGACATACATTTTCAATATACATATTTTTTCTTTCAAACCTTTGCAAATATAGTTTGCGAAAAAGTACGAGATGTAAATGAAATGAAATGAAATGAAATAATTTTATTTGCGTAGCCACAGGTAATATAAAAACATGGAAAATAATATAAAATGTCCCTTGTAGGCTACCGCATATGCGGTGTGCAAAAGGTCAATTAATTAGTTAGGTAATTTATAAGTTAATTGCACTCCACTATAATTTACAGCTAAGCAATAATATTTAAAAGAAATGACAAAAGATTATAAGTATACAATATTAAAAAAAAAATGTCTAAACTAGCTAACTGGGTTGGCACGTCGACCCGAATCGGATCTTGGCCTCCGATACTAAGAGATGTAGTGTACTAATGAAACATTAGTAAATATGTTTGGTGATATTTATAAGCAAACAAAATCTTTTTAACAAACCTAAATGTGAAAAGAAAGAGTGGAGTCTCTTGGCGCCAAAAACCAAGATCCATTTTGGGAGTTAACGATTCATCCCATTCAATAAGAAGGTAAGTATATAATTATTTCAGAAGTTTCTATAGCTAAGTTTTGAATTCATCATTGTTGTGTATCAGTTGAGTTAGCAACCATAATACAAACTAGAAATGATTTAGCATGCGGCTAACCAGCCGTGTGTGAAATCCCGTAAATAATTTAACATTAAATTACTTTTTACTTCTTTTTTTAGTCCATGGTACAGATTTGACTAACAGGTCACGTAACCCACGAGTTAGTGACACTCTGAAATAAAATGGAGCATGCCTATTTTAGAATAGCTGGATCTCAAAGAGGCTGCTCTAACACTATTATGATAACAACAATGAGATGCTTGGCCACAGATACACATGTTGAAAGATAATCAAACTTATACAAATCGTCAAAATCTTAAATAAAATAAATACTAAACAATAAGTTAAATGTCTTGTTAAGATCGCCCATTTGTAAGAACATCATAATTCTCAATAATAAATCAGCTAAACTTATTTCACAGTATCAAAATATCCGTCACGTTTCACACCTCAACTTTTGGAAACTAAATACAAAACGAAGTAGTATTTTGATCCTTATTACTGAGAACGTAAGGTTGATGTTTGGTTAGGAGACCACCGAAAAGATGTAAAACTGTTAGGAAATGTTCAAACCGCAATTTTCATAGTTAGAATGAGTTTGTAATGTATCATTTTGTAGTCACGTTTTGGTTAAAAGTTAACGAACTATTTAGTTTCAGTTTAGTTGTACAACGTCTAATGGTATGGTTATAAATTTAACTGCTTTTTCAATAGGAGAATTTAGTTAGTGCCGATATTTATTATTTATCCAATCAATCTTATTTTCTATGCAGCTATGACATGTTCAAATTGTTTAAAAGAATTTTTAGGGCATTTTTCCAAATTTTTTGATATATAAAAGAACCACGACAACGACAAATATGTACATACCTACAACTTATCTAGAGTACTAATTAGAATTTATTTTTTAGAAAACAAGAGGCCTTAAATATTTAAAATATGCCAGCCTTGTTATAACTTAAAGATAAATAAACATACAACACCACAACATAGTTTACTTTTTAATATTAGTTACCGTTTATGTATTTTGAAACCAATGAACCTATTACTTGTAGCACCATAATCTATAATTTGACAATAGTATTCTAGGTTAGGTGTGGAATAATTTCTATTGCCTATAGATTATTTGGGGCTCCCCTGAAATATTTGTTTTATTAAAATTTTATATTTTATGTGATAGCTAATGCTAATATACATTTATATATTCTGTGAAAATTTTAAGTTCTAGCGTCTACCGTTAATTGATATATAGCTAAAAAATACGAAAAAAAAACACGTTTATTTTATGGAGACCCCCCTTCATATTTTCGTTTCTTTATTTTTAGTATTTGTTGTTATAGCGGCTAGGGAAATACATAACTTGTGAAAGTTTCAGCTTTCTAGCTATTACAGTTTTTAATATACAGTCTATACAGAAGACAGACAGCGGAGTCTTAGTAATAGGGTCCTGTTTTTACCTTCTAGGTACGGAACCCTAAAAATGAAGTCAGAACCTCAATAGACCTACTTACCTCAGCCTCGAAACAACTATTTTTATCAAAGCGCCAATATTTCAAGAACATTTATTCACAGAAAACGGCCGTTTCCAGCGAACTTGGAACTAATAATCGTTAGTCGAAGCGAGCAAACAAACCGAGGTAGAGACAACACGTACCCTATCGCGTGCTTCATATCGTAAAAGCGCGCATTACCGAAATACGTTCAGCACATGTACACGGCACACAGCTTATAAATTATACCGTTTTAAACGGAACCCTTGCCTTTTCGATGTAATTAATAACGAAGCGAACCGATAGCATCTATGGAAACTCTTAGCGACAGCCGACACGCACGGATTTTTCAATGATGTTGATTTCCAAATGAGGGATTTGGTATTTGGGTCAAATGGTTCTAGAATTTTCTTAGTAAACATATATAAAGTAATATAATAATAATAAATCTTTATTCTTCATATAGTAAATGCTTATTGACCTAACTTACAAGTATATTGACGTTAATATAAATACAGATGAATAAAAACAAATAATATACATACATATTAGAAAAAACAATGATTTTTAAAACATAGCTACTTTATTAGGAAGTTAGGTTGGCAGATGTCTGCGCTCTGCACTAGGATAAGATATAGCCTGATATAGCAGATATGCAGACTAAAATAAATAAATAAAATAGTATAAAACAATATTTCTAAATGTATAAAACGACTATCAAAAAAATACTATTAAGTGAATTTCACACAATCGTAATTTGGAACTGTAACAATTATTGTTAACACTGAATAAAACTGGCAAAAACGGATATTTATGGAGGATTTTATAGGACGTTTCAAAATACACTATTTTCTCCCATACCGCATTAGGAACGTCCTTAAAACGTGTTAAAATGTTTGTATTTTATTTCTATAAGTATTTTATAATCATTAGAAACCGATGCTCATGTCCGTTGGTAGTTGTTTGCGGTCACGATACGAAGAGAGTTGCCCGTCGGCATGAGGTAGTTCCACACGTAGCAACACCGCAGCTTGTTATGTTTCTTTATATTCCTTATTTAGCGTAATAACCTTGTTTTCTAACGACTAGTACTATATACTGGTGGCGAATCAGCGGCACACGCGACTAAACTAAATTTAAAGAAGCCCCGTCTCTTTTCATATTAGGTGGCCAGAAAGAGACGGTACATTCTGCAGCATAGTCAGAACAACTAAAATCACGTCAAATGTAGAAAATATAGGCGACTTTAACACGCACTCACTTGTATCACTTCTAAAACTGCTTGCACATTCCATTTGAAAATAATTTCGGATTAAAAAGTAAGTATTTTTTATTCATACAAAATAAGTTATTGGAATTTTCCTGTGTCAATGGTAATAAAAATAAATAAATTCCGATACATATCCATTACCCATACCGACAACCAACAAATTTAGTTCGTTCTAAAAATTTTGGCCTTGCCGGGAATCTCTGTTTGACAGTCCAGTATGGTAACCATTACGCCAACGAGGTCGTCGAATAACTTATTATAACCCACCGTATACCTATTGTGAGTACCTATAATAATCCAAACATATTATTAAAGCCAACACAGATATCAGTGCTGACCAACCTCGACCAACAATTGGTCGGACCGCAAATTTCCTGCGTTCAGGTGTGATTGAGGAATCACGCTCCAATCCACACACCTGCTCGCGGCTTTCTAGGGAAAAATACATCTTGTATGAAGTGTGAACGAGATAGATAAGTCAATTTTGCATGGTGGTAGAGTATTGTGTAGTGCTCGCCTGGTTAGCAACCATTCAAGTTGAATAATACACCTTATAATTATATAAGGTGTATTTTTCAACTTGGACATTGCACAACATTGGTTAGCAACCATTCAAGTTAAAAAATACACCTACACAAGGTGTATGTTTCAACTTGAATGGTTGTCTACTATCTATTTTCTTTAGTTTGAAAGAAAATAGATAGTAGATTTAATTTAAAAAATACATCTTTGAATATTTTACAAGCGGTGATGAAAATAAATTTAAACATAGTTTAAGAATAATATTTACAAAGCATAGAACGAAAATTTAGTAAATAAGAAAAACAAAACAAATATTTCAAAGACAAAATTAAGCCACCAGCCTAAACGTGCCCATCAGGCTTGCCGCATTGCCTCTTTGGATTGCAAGGGAAATATGTTGCACAAGGTATTCCCCGGCCCACGGGTCCCGCCGCCTATCGCGGAGACGCCGCCTCAAATTCGCTATAAACTTCTTTGCTTCTAATATGAAATATAAACGAAATAGATAAGTTGGAGAGGCACCATAAGAAGAAGATTGAAAATAAAAAGCGATGTAATAAGTTCACTAATATTAAGTGTTGTGAAAAAATGTTCATCCCTAAAATATGTGATACAGAATAACTGCGAAGCAAAGTAGTATGTTTTCTTCACGCTAAGAATCCGAGCAATTTTTTGTACATTTCCACAATGCACTAGCACGTCCGACGTGCGAAAATTGCACATGTACAGTATCTTTTGTGCTCTTTTTTACGCTTTTTGCAGCGTTATTGTGCAAAAAATGTGAAAATATGCTAGTGCGATGGGTGGGAATGCAGTGGATTTTCTTGAGGCCAGGGCAGTTTTGCTCTTTGCTTTATTCGGTTGCGTCTTTTTATTTTATAACTTACTAGCAGCAGTCCCGGCTTTGCACGGGCTAAAAAATAATATAATCCAAGTTCTAAAGAAAAACAAAATAAAACCTATGTTACATCGGGATAATGTAGCTTCCCAACGGTGAAAGAATTTTTCATATCAGTCCAGTAGTTTTAGAGCCTATTCGCGTCAAACAAACAATTATACTTTTCTTCTTTGTAATATTGGTATAGATTTTAGAATCATTTTTATTTGTTCATACCTTAAATATGATGAGGTAAGTTTTCTTATATCGTTATTTACATTAAGTTTAAGTTTAAGTTTATACTAGGTGTTCCGAACTATAGAAGAAGCGAACATAATTTCTTTGTACATTATTCTATTTCATATCTTCTTTACATCATAACTTTATTCTTTTTCACAAATTATCTATTTACTAGTCAATGAAAAAATTTAGCTTTGCTCGATTTATATCGTAATATCAGGTTAAATGACAATTAAATCTTTATTCCCAAGTTCACGCACGTTACTAATCGAAATCTAATCATCGATACTTAACCGAAACGCTTAATTTTACGTGCAATACATATTTCAAAACCTATCACTTACCAACTTCCACTTCTATCGTCTAAATGTTAAAGTTCATTTTTGTATAAAACCAACAAAATCGTCTTTGATCCGTACGCTTTCAGCGGTACTTTTTTTAATTAATTGTCCGCTTTTTGCTTTGGTCAGTAGCAATCTATGTTTTCCTAGAAATAACCGTATCGGGGGTAATGACACTAGAAAATTCTGTTTTACACGACCACAGGCTGGTGAGCAACAGTTAATTTGGTAAAAAATACGTCCACTGACAAACGCATGATTGGTTTAAAGACGTGATAGTTTTTTTAAGCGTAGTTAAGCTGAAACTTGTCGCTATGTGGAAGTGATTGCGTTGAGTCATAGCAACCAAGATTTAAAAATATACTTGCTTTATTTACTTTATTATTTCTACCTTTCATACATAAAAAAGTTTTCATGAAAAAAGTAAACATGTCCTATGCGTCTCAGCCTAAACAAACAAAACGTATCAAGCACCTTCATCTTCAAGATCAAAGAACCTAATCCAAAAAACACACCTTCACTGAAATCCCTTAATACCCCAGAAAATCTAAAGCAGTATACACCCGTAGAGGTGTAATAAAGGTGCCTACACACGGACGCCTCAAGAATTAAAAAAGGAAAGCTCACGAGGGCGCTCACAAAGTCCACAATGTCAAAAAAGTCTCCGTCAACAAACAAAGTGAGTGAAAAAAGTAAAAAAAATACGTTACGAACTCCACATTCTTAATTTAACTTGAGTCACTCTTACATCCCCACTTGAATTTCAAACCAGAGTACGTAGAACTGTCAGATGTCTTAGGGTCGTGCGAGGAGTCTTAAAAAGAAGACTGGTTGTAAAAAGTTGCATAGGTCAAGCGAAGCTGGTCACGTGACACGAAAAGGGAGGCAAAAGTAAGAAAGCCCCGTTTCTTGAGGCAATACAGTTTGTACGTATTATGTGTGTGATACTTAGCCGATTTTGTTGGGGTTTCACCGTAACACGCCCGTTTGCGGTAGATTTGCACGGTGTAGGGAAAACTGGCGTATTCTATTTGACGATATTTTCATAACAAGGTTGTTTGGCGGAAAAAATTACGACATAACTTTTGAAAACGGAAAAATTAAAGGCTTATGAAAGTTTACATTGTACGAGAAGCATTACATGTGTATGAAATACTTTAACAGATTTGATAACATTTGAAAACTTTACTCGTTGAATCAAAATTATCGAAACTTTGTATATACGAGTAAGTAACTCAGTAATATGCACAACTCAAAAACACATAGTTTTGAATCAATAAAAACACAGTTTGATTTTAATTTATTTTTTTTCTGAATTGAATTTTATAAGAGCGTATTCTTTAAAGTAAAGGTACTGTAAAAGTACATACTATGATTTGCACTTACCTCTAAATTTCACAAATTATTCCAGACTAGGCATTTTCCACTCTTCGCCAGAATTTCGTTAACCCGTGTGTTAACGGCCTGTTTATGGGCCCCCGTGGTTATGCGGCCTGTTTGTCAAATGCCTAGCTATAAGGAGTAACAAATAAAAAAAAATTTTAGTTATTTTTTATTTCAAATAGTTCAGTGCTTTACCACAATTCACCTGACGGTAAATTATATTAAGGTATATGATATTTATTACTCTTAATGGTGTCAAGATTCGAACTACGAACATTCTTATTCAAAACAGAACATTCCAGATAACAAACAACTTACTATCCCTTCTAAAAAATCATCAACGCACCCCGCAACTTTAATTTCCTTACGCGGCCGATCGATAAGACAAAGCCCCAAATCTCTCCCTTATCAACTGACATGTAAAAACTTACCCCTCACACACACACAACACTTCACACACACGTCACACGCACACTAACACCGCTCATTACAAGGGTAACTAATCACTGAGCTGTGGAGAAAAAAACGGGATTTTTTTATTCATTAACCACCCTCTCTTCTTACGGCGTCCTGAGGGATTGGGAAAACTGTAGAGACGAAATTTTAACTGAAGTTCAAATTAGTACATTTTTAGACTAACAGCCTTGCACATAAAGAAAAACAAAATATAGCCTATGTTACTCGGGGATAATGTAGTTTCCCAACGGTGAAAGAATTTTTTAAATCAATCCAGGAGTTTTGGAGCCTATTCGCGTCAAACAAACAATCAAACTTTTCCTCTATATTATATTGGTATAGAAGTAACTTATTAGATTTCTGATTGTTTGATTGACAACTAGAGCAAATATGTTTTTTATTTATATCAATAAATATTTTTGATTTTTTAACGTGCAAGTTTTTAGTCAGAAATACGCCACCATTTTATCAGTATTTTTTGTCATGATTATGTTTTTTTTTCTGCCAGTACTTAAAGTCAATAAAAATATTTCAAATCAAATAGTTTTAAGCTGAATGATATGTAGCATCACATTTACAGCTTCATTATTCAAAATATAATAATCAGTCCAATATTTCACTGCATCTCAACAGTACTTCTTGTGCCAGCTCTGCATACGGCGCAGCGTGCGTGTATTAAGCCAAATTAGCATATCTGCTCACTCACTAAGTGCAATAGCTTGTTTGTACACACTCCACATTCTTACTTCACTTCCAAAACGTTCATTAGCCTTGTTTTTGTAATTGTTCTCAGAGTATGCAGAGATGTAGTCAATGAGCATTTGCATTAGGAAGTCATTTGCATAGGTAAGTATATTTATGCAAAGGTGTAAAGACTGTGTTTACTTATTGAGGTATATCAGCGTCATGGTTGCAATTGATTTATATATTTTTTTTTCGATTGGTATCCTAATAATTGTTTTAGAAGCGTACTATCTCAGCAGTTGTTCACGCGGCTTGAGAAAAAAACTATTTTAAAATATGTTTATAGTTATAACTTTTTCAAGGTTTCGAAACTAAATAGTACCATCGGGATCCTAATACAAAGATTTCGTCCGTTTGTATTCAAAAAACATCATATCTATAGAATTATTACAAATTATGTACGCTGTGGCCGTATAACAACAAATACTTCCATATAAATAGACTTGATTATTTGGTTTACTTTTTTTTACCTTAATAACAATAACTGAAATAATCACAAAATATTTAGTGACATATTTCTCTAAAAAAGATATACATAATTATATTTAAGGGACGTTCCCACACCATAAGGCACATTTATGCCATTTTCTATAGATATATTACAGAACCCTTCATACACAAGTCAGACTCGCACTTGGGCAATTATTTTTACTTTACATGGTTCTTACTCCGATTTACTCTCTTGGTAGGTATCACTTCTATCTTTGGTAAATTAACTTTTCGTCTAAATGACAACACATGATACCAATCTCATACTTAAATCATGCGCCTCGTATTAGGGATTATATAAAAAGTATTTCTCAAACATCATTAAGAATTCACACCCAAAACCCAATAACCGAGCGTCTCATCCGCGTAGGTGTTAAAAAGGCCGATACTTTACAGAATTCAAATCAGAATGAGAATCCGTACAAAGGCCGGTATATAGGGCGGCGGCAAACAAACGGCTTTCTTAAGGCATCGCCTAATTTCAATATCCGAACGGTCGCGTTCGAAATGTCTCCTCGGGGAATAAATTACTCGGTCTATTCAATATTTCATCAGGGCAAGAGGCCGACTCTGAATATTCAAAACTAGAGGCGACACGTAAAGGCACGCGCAAGCCATTTTTCGCGCCTATCATCTTGGTAACAAAACGCACTGGTAATTACCCCCTCCCTCCGCCGAGCCACCCTTCACCAACCCCCCTCGCGGGGAGGGGGCCGCCCAGTGACAATTATTGATCAAAAATTCTCTCTCTTCTTTCGCAAAAGAAAACTTGGACGGGTTATGTGTCAACCGATGTAGTTTGATCATTGTAATTAGATATTTTTGTTAATTTATTACCGTTGTGCAGTGTTTTAACGTCTTACAACAGTGTTAGGTATTACATTTTATATTATTTCTAAATGACTAAAATTATGAAAAGAACGTATGAAGTTTTAACGAACAAGTTTACGTAAAACAATATAAGAAAATATAATATGGAAACCTATTTCTGTTTTTAAATCTTACATCACTATTTATTAGGTTCTAGGTCATTTTAATCAAAAACTTTAGCAAACTATGCATGGCATAGATGCTGAAAAGTAAAACAAAAACTATTTATTACAATATGCTTAGTCGGCACTATGTGGCATCGCTGGCAAAGAAAATAAATAAGCTATATTTACGCATTAATTTAAAGTTAATCCTACTTGTATATCTACTAGTATTTTTTATTATCTGATAAATATCAACTCCTTAACAACCGCCTTCACACTCATAGCTTAATACTGAGTTTAGTCCTATTATCTACATACTCGTTTCGACAAAAAGTCATCAATAAACCCCTGAGCACATCCTTGAAAGTATCAAACCGTTTCAGTCGCAGTATTCGCGGCCGGCCTGGCATATTAATTGCACGCGGTCCCGGCGGGAGGCAAGACATGGGGAGGCGAGGTCAACCGTCGCGCGCCATTGTTTTGTGCGTGCGACTGTACCTAGGTACGTTTATCTTTACGTATTTACTGCTGCCTACTGAAATTTACTGGCTTTTTAAAAAGAAGGATTAAGAAAGGTTCCCATATTTGTTTAGTAAACGGATATAGTTAGGCACCTAATCATTACGCATTTAATACTACTAATGACTGCGACTGTACCTAGGCACGTTTATCTTTACGTATTTACTGCTGCCTACTGGAAATTACTGGTTTTTTAAAAAGAAGGATTAAGAAAGGTTCCTATATTTATTTAGTAAAACAGATATACTTAGGCACCTAACCATTACGCGTTTAACTCGACTTATGTCTGCGACTGTACCTAGGTACGTTTATCTTTACGTATTTACAGCTGCCTACTGGAATTCACTGGCTTTTTAAAGAGAAGGATTATGGAACATCCATATATTTATTTAATAAAACGGATATAGTTAGGCATCTAAACATAACGCGTTTAATACGACTAATGACTGTGACTGTACCTAGGCACGTTTATCTTTTCATAATTACTGCTGCCTACTGGAATTTACTGGCTTTTTAAAAAGAAGGATTAAGAAAGGTTCCTATATTTATTTAGTAAAACAGATATATTTAGGCACCTAATCATTACGCGTTTAATACGACTCATGTCTGCGACTGTACCTAGGCACGTTTATCTTTACATATTTACTGCTGCCTACTGGAATTTACTGGCTTTTTAAAAAGAAGGATTAAGAAAGGTTCCTTTATTTATTTAGTAAAACGGATATAGTAAGACACCTAATCATTACGCGTTTAATACGACTTATGTCTGCGACTGTACCTAGGCACGTTTATCTTTACGTATTTACTGCTGCCTACTGAAATTTACTGGCTTTTTAAAAAGAAGGATTAAGAAAGGTTCCTATATTTATTTAGTAAAACAGATATATTTAGGCACCTAATCATTACGCGTTTAACACGACTAATGTCTGCAACTGTACCTAGGCACGTTTATCTTTATGTATTTATGGTTGCCTACTGGAATTTACTGGCTTTTTAAAAAGAAGGATTAAGAAAGGTTCCTATATTTATTTCGTAAAACGGATATACTTAGGCACCTAATCATTACGCGTTTAATACGACTAATGTCTGCGACTGTACCGAGGCACATTTTTCTTTACATATTTACGACTGCCTACTGGAATTTACTGGCTTTTTAAAAAGAAGGATTAAGAAACATCCATATACTTATTTAGTCATACGGATATACTTAGGCACCTAATCATTGCGCGTTTAACACGACTAATGACTGCGACTGTACCTAGGTACGTTTATCTTTACGTATTTACTGGTGCCTACTGGAATTTACTGGCTTTTAAAAAAAGAAGGATTAAATAAGGTTCCTATATTTATTTAGTAAAACGGATATACTTAGGCACCTAATCATTACGCGTTTAACACGACTTATGTTTGCAACTGTACTGTAGGCACATTTTTCTTTACATATTTACGACTGCCTTTTGAAATTTACTGGCTTTTCAAAAAATAAGAGACGTACATTATCTTTATTACGTTATAATTTATTTTGGTAAAGTGGGAGGTGTGTACACACCACATATTTACGTGTTTACTGTAACCCAAGAAATTGTGGCTTTTTTTTTTTCAAAGAAGACTTAAGACTTAGTATTTATAAGGTATTACGTTTTCTCCCTGCTAATTCTAATAAATCTCTGCTAATTAAGAAAGCATTTTACTCTGTAGACGAATTTATTTATGACAAGGATTTTCCGGTATTTGCTACATTATATATATTTTTTTGTCAATTTTAATATTCTGTTAATAAGTTTTAATTGTAAATTTTGACGTCCATAAGTGTTCTACATGTATTTGAAATAAATGCATGTAGATTGAATTGGTGTTTGTTCACCTACTAGAATTGACTGTAATTTTTTTCATCATGCAAAGAAATAATAAAAAAGATGTACTTTAATATAACAAGCAATACTTCAAGGTTTCTGCAAAGCAGTAATAACATTCACCTGCGAGAAAATTTTAATAATCCGATCTCAACCGCGAGTCTGCACTCATCCGTTATCGAATCAATAAGGCTGCACTTTTATATTACTGTCTAGTACATTGCAGACCGTCTAAGCTTCCCTTCGTATTTGTTTGATCTTTACTCAAACAAAAACTTTGAATCTGTTTACAGTTTTAGTAAACTGCATTTTATAATATGCTATTATATTAAAACTTTCTCTTTCCATTTTTGAAAACTTTGTTATATAAATTATGTACTTTTCTACCTACGATTGGGAGAAGACATCGGTTTCCGTCAAACAGTTATAAACTAGTTTGGAAGCCTTTGGATTTCTGTATATATTTGTAACAATAACTTTGTCAAATATATAAATTTTGTATTTTGTATTTGTATATTACTATTACGAGTATATCGGTCAGGTGAAGCGGACGGTGTCTGATTAGCAATGGACGCGTCTCTGCCTTACGCACCGCGATCTGTGGCGATCGTTAGGCTCATATCCAGTGCAGTGAACATTTATTAACTAGAACGATAACTATTTCACATATTAACATAAATGATCGAGGGCGTCAGATTAGGATAATGAAGGGGTTTTTAAATGAAATTCAAAGGATTATCATTTGAAATAATCAGTATAAAAGATATTAATAAATAAAAAATACCATCTCATAAATATGACTAAGGCAAAAATGTGTGTGTTAAATCACGTGAATTTTTGTTACACTTCGCGTTTTAACGGAGATGCAGATTAATGTCATTCTGTATGGAAACAGTTTAGGTTATAGTCTTTTCTTTCTTGCGATAGTAATAAATTAAACTTAGTTCGTGTTCACAGTTCCAATTTAATAAAAATAGGTGTTTTTTCACTTCAAATTTTAAAAGAACGAATTTACAAAATTACCAAAAACACATTTCGAAAATTATCTTTAATAGGTAATTTACCTATAAAATGTGCATGTTAATTGAATGATAAATCCAAAGAGTATTCAGAGTATATTAGTCTGGGATATTAATTCCAAAATGCATAATTTACAGTTTTAGATAAATTAAAAAAAGAAATACATATACTCTTAAGTTCAGTATCACAGTAAACAGTGAGATTAAGAAGATGATAAGGACATAATGTACAGATATTAAGTATATGTATATATATATATGAATGTATATTTTTAGAGTTCTTTTCTTTAGACGGTCTTTAAGTTATTTTTTTTACCATTTATAATTTATAATAAAAAATGAATTTTCAATATTTTTCCTTTAACAACGTCTTTTTAAAAAATGAAGGAATAGTGTAGACGTATTCTTATGTATTCATATTCGTCCAATAACCCGGCCGGCTAAGTTCCCGCGATGGATTATGCAGAGAGCTTGCAATCCTGCAGCCGCATAAAGAACGATCGCAGAACCGATCAGTTCTCATCGCTTCCTTCGATTTTCCGCTCTGTCCATTATTGTGTTTGTGAGCAACATGCATGTAAATCATTGGACACACACACAAACGCTTGCCGTCTCATTCACACTCACACCGAGCCACATCCAAGAGAAAGGATAAGAATCCACGGTGTTAATTTACGTACAGTTGGCAATTATAATTTTCGTATTCGTGTCCGTCCCTCTCTTTCCCGATATTTTTTATTGTCTGTCTCTGTTGCGGGCGGGGGTTAAGATAAAGCGGTGAAGACGCGCGAGATATGTAGAATTTTTTAATAAAAACCGCGCTTCTGTGTGCGCTAAGTGATATGGCTTGTTCTTTTTAATTTCGTTGCGAATGCGAGCCGAGTCTAGAGATCATCTATCAAGGTTTTTTTCATTTTATTCTTTTTCCGCCGTCTACAGTCGGCGTTATGAAGATTTCGCATGGGATATGAATATTGATTGTACCGTTCTCGACTAATGAAACCTTGATTGGTGTACGCCGTTGATGTGTAACGAACTCTCCGAGGGATAGGGGGACGTAAAAAGGTTTTTTACTCTATAGTTGGGGCTTTTTGTAAAGCGAATAAATGTTTTGAGTTTTAATTGAGTATCGAGCGTAAATTGTACGCGAGATTCGCCCGGGATTTGTCTTGAATTATTTATGAGGGTACGATATTTTAGGCTCCAGTGGACGGTAAGTCAAGTCAAGCATTTCCTTTCAAAATTAATTAGTATTCAGGGGGCGGTTGAGTTTTTCCGTGTTTGCTACGACGTAGTGGTGCTACACACATGTCCGTAGCGCCTACACGCATGTAGAAGATATCAACGCGCGCTCACATGCTACGACGTAGGTTACGTGTGCTACGAACATCTACATATTCTCTAAAGCATATGCACATATATCATCCATACAGTATAACTCAATTCAATAAAGAAATAAGAAACAAAATATATGTAAGTTCGATTCCTTTTGCTCGCATTCATAAGCTTATGCAAGAGAGAAGACATCAGCTTAAGATTTCTTTATGCTATGAGGATTTTTTAACACATTTCACTCACGGCTGGTTAGCCCCATACTAAACCATTTCTAGATTATATTATGATCGCTAAAACAACTGATATACAACACATATCTACATAGAAACTTTATTTCGATACATACATATATCACAAAGATGTTGGCCGTACCGGGAATCGAATCCGGGACCCTCTAATTCAATTCAATTCCAAAATATATTTACTAACATAACATTAACTTGACACCCTCTGGTTGACAGTTTGGCATGATAACCATTGCGCCAACGAGGTCGTCAATAAAACATACTCGTATATCACACAAATCACGTTACATTTTATTTTTTTAATATGTTATTACTTTATTTTTATTAATATTTTCATATATTTACTGATATTTTTTTAAGGGCTGGAAATATTCACTAAATGTATATTTTTCTGCCTTATTTTCACCTCGCGCCTCATTTTACAAAGAGTAATGATTATTTCCAAGTTCCGCAGTAAACGACTAAGGTACAATTTCTCGTAAGTTTAATTTGAAAGCATAATTTAGTTTGCAGTTTCACTCCAGGCCTATCAAAAGGAAGTTCGTTCAAACCTTTATGAGGAAAAATTAAATTTGTTCTTCATTACTTAATGTCTTATAAAAGTTTAATTTTCACTGTGACTCGTTGGCAAGTTTCAGGAACAAGTATGTTTTCAGTGATTGAAATATGAATTAAGTTTTTAGTAAAAACCAGTAGTAACTAAACAAATTGGTTTAAATTATAAAATATATAAAACATTTAAAAATGTATATAATAATTATGCCCGTATTGATATAAAGTAGCGCCTGTAGCTCGGCTAGCTAAGGTGATCTGACGCGATCAT
Source organism: Mellilla xanthometata (assembly GCA_035578125.1). Lineage (NCBI taxonomy): Eukaryota > Metazoa > Arthropoda > Insecta > Lepidoptera > Geometridae > Mellilla > Mellilla xanthometata. The sequence goes on along the minus strand of JAPUBQ010000014.1, from coordinate 10,365,442 downwards.
CGAAATTAAGTGACGTTTGATGCGGATGGTGTTTAGATGGGTGACTATGCACAAAACTGTCGATTTTAAAGTGACATATTCATACGGGCCCATAGTGACATATTCATACCATGGGTGGGATGACTGTTAAATTGTAGGTCTCGGCTGTAAGTCTTAGTACAAGCAGTCGTTAAATCAGAGGCCTTCGGGTGGCTTAAAAACTCTCGACACCAGAGCTTCCCCACTTAGCTCATACGACAAAGAAGAAAACATAAAGTATGTATGTATGTATATGTTTTAGTCAGTCGAGTTAGCAACCATAATACAAACTCTAGCCTTAGGTGGAGCATGCTTAGTATAGAATAACTGGCTCTCAAGGAAGCTGCCGGAAGGCCGTTAGGTGTAAGGCGACAGATTTTCCAACACGAACCCTTGTATTAAAAAAAAAGGTATCTAGCCAGGCGAATACTAGAAAAATGCCCTAACACCTTACAAAACTTACATGTAACCGTTATGCCAAAATATAAAGATGCCTTACTTGAACAGTTTACAAAGTGTCTGGAGACTTATTATAATTTGACGAAGACTCAAAAGTAAATGGTGACCGCAGACGCTGCAGCCTCCATCGCCAGTCAATGACATGGTCAAGTATGTGTTTCTTGTTACCGTCTCGGCTGGTCGCGTCCGGAGTCCACACCACACCCACCCGGCCGGAACGCAGGTGACTTGCAAGCCTCGCGACAACGGACCCGCCATTCGAAACGCTCTGACATATTACTGACACCACACAAACCAATTTCAACTTTACTTTCAACACTTGAAGGTCCATTTTCAAATGCATCAACCCAAGTTTGATTCACAATTCGAGTTACGACATTTTAAGCCGTAATGTTTTTAAAGTTAAGGTGTATTTTACTGTGAGGACTTGTGGTTGGTAAGCGTCCGAAGACAACGTTATGGTCTGCGTCCGCGACGAATCGTCTTCCGGAGTAAGACGTGATTTCTTGAAGAAAGTCTCGACTCAATGGAACGCAGTGGACGTTGGCCCCCGATTGTGTAGGACGGACCAATAAATGTGGCGTAAGTAGTTTGTGAGAACAAAACAATTGATTTTGACACTACAGCATCTGGAACTACAACATTCTAAAGAGAGCTATTGCACCTTCCACCGCTAGAGCTTTAAGACTAGACTCAGGGTTTGGCTATTAAATAAAACTTTTTATTATATTAATGATAGACAGACTATGGCTTCAGCTGATAAATAAAATGAGGCCAGGAATATTACTATTTAGCAGACTCTTTACCTTAGAAAGCTATGAAGAATTGTATTTAAAGGTATTCTAATTATTGGGTTTTGCCAGTTACAAAAAAGACACACTTTTCTCCTCCGTATCCACAATTACTTAACTTTCCTTTTCTGACATGTAAAAGAAACAAATTCAAATAATGACTAGATTGCTGTTTTCTAATAGGTTTCGATTCCAATTGCTATAAGAATTGAAAATTTGCTAATTGGACCATACAAAAACAGTTTATTGATAACACCAAAGTATACCTTTAAATAAAACTCTTCATAGCTTTGTAAGGTAAACAGTCTGCTAAATAGTAATATTCCTGACCTCATTTTATTCATCAGCTGAAGCCATGGTCTAACCGAGACTCGTTGAATCGAAACTTCTTACGGTTTCGAGACAAAATCTATTCATAATGGTCTTATATTGGTTTTTACATAATACAAAAATAAAAGTGTCCGCGTCCATCTTTCGTATATTTTTCAATACTTTTACTTATCTCGGAAATTACCGGAAAATGTTAGGATGGGAACCTTCGTTGCCTTTGAAAATTCTTAAGCAAAAAATGGACACCCTTTTGTAAAAGGTAAGTAAAATTATGAACGGACAATTTTTTTTCAAATGAATATCGAAAGGTAAAAATATCGCGAAGCTGTCAAGAATAATTACCGAAATGATGTTAGAAGAGTGATGAAAGTGAATTCATATTTTGTATATTTTATTCATTCCAACAAAGAGTATTTTTTCTGAATTTTAGAAAAAACTTAATGACTTTTTGACATCCAAGTGCTATTATAGTTTGAAATTATTTATTACCGATAAAATTGAAAATGTATAGTAGTAAGTTAATGTTTTTTATATCGTGACATTTAATTTGCTGCCTATTAAGGTTTTATTTTATTTGACATGTAAATTAATTAGAAAATAATAATAATTATAATATAATAAATTTAATAATATTCTATGTTCGTAAGGACAAAACTGTTGGGACTAAATTTACCTTATTGTAACACCATAATATGTACAGTTTGACAATAAATGTATCTGAATCTGTATTTTTTATTTTTACGAGTAGAAAAACAACATAGCACCATGAAGTATGAACTAGCTGCGGCCCGCAGCGTAACCCGCGTTATGCCGAGATAAAAAGTTATGTGTTAATCCAAAGTTTAACCTATCTTCATTGCAAACCTCATCAAAATCGGTCCAGCCGTTGGGCGTGAAGGAGTAACATAGATTTGGAAGTTATTTGCGTATCACGGGAACTACTACTGTTTTCGGGATAAAAAGTAGCTAAGGTCTATCCTCACGCCAAATTTCATCAAAATTGGTAAAGAGCGCGAAGAAGTAACATACATACATACTTACACACAAACATTCGCATTTATAATATTAGTAGGATAGTAGTAATTAATTCTTATACATTTCGCGTTAGTAAAGAAAACCTTGTAAGTTTTGAAAAAGAACTTATCTGGTTGCGCCATTGGGAGAACATGAACTCTTTATACGTTTTTTAGTAGTAACAATATTTGTTGAAACCAAATGCAGGCAATATTGTTAGAAAAGAAATCAGGAAAACCTTTTTTGATACTGTACAGAACTTTAAAAAAGTTTGTTTAAAATAACAAAAAAAACGCAAATCGCTCATAATGAGTGTATTCCATTTTTGAAAGAGCAAAGCGCCAGTAACCTCTGTTATAATTTCAATAGTGAGTTGGCGGGCTCAAGGTCATTGCCCGGGGGCAGAGGGGACATTTTTACGATCAGCTGATATCTGCCCCACTGCTACTATTCTAATACGCTAGACTGTTTAGTTTTGAATTTCGAATGAGCTGAAAATATTTTGAGAGTTGAGACTTTGTTTTGTTTTATAATTTGGTGATGTCATAGAGGTTTTTATAGTTTTAATATGCGGGTTTGTGGATGTGTTTTGCGGAGTGTTTGAAGCTTCATTGTTTAGATTTCGTATTTAGGTTAGTGATTAAAGGACTAACGTGTCATGCTGGCCAAAACCATTTTAATAAGAAACTGAATATAACAATTTTCTAAAGTAATTTTGTAAGTATGGTTTTTTTTCACCTTATTTTTTTAGTACCTTACGGTATCGAGCCGTACTGGGCAAGTCAATTTACAATTATTAAATATTAAAATTGAATTTATATACATATGCATAGAATATAATAGATAGTCAAATTATAAATTAAAATGTCAAGTTAAAATTACAATGTCAATAGGGCAAGTCAAAAAGAAAAACTTAAAAAAGTCCTAAAAAGAAACACTAAAAATTAAAAGATACTTAATACTTCAAAATGTAACCAGTATATCTTGAATAAGAAGGTGACTATTCTTAAACAGGCATTGAATAAAAATAAACCAAATATTAACTTATTAAATTCAAGCACAGTGTTGATAAAATCTAGTGTTTATTTTAGAAGCACGACGATATCTGACTAGAATGATTATTATTTTAAGCCAAAAGATTTGCGTTAGATTTTTACAACGCCCCCGCGACTGATTCAAGTTTACTTTATTTACGCGGAACGGAGAGCTATGAATATTATTGTAATAAGGCGGTATAAGGAAAAATAACATATTTTGAAAAAGTCCTATAAAATCCTGAGTAAATAATGTGACTATGTTTTTTATCAGTTTTATTATATTTAATCTAGTGTTAAGATCTACCGATCTTAACTTAAATGATCTTAAATTAAGTTTCAAAACACGAGTACGTAATATTAGCTTCACAGTTTTATTTAAGGAAATAATGCTCGTTTTAAATGTTGTGTTTCTGAAGGTAATGATGAAACTAAAACATTTTTTATAGGCAATGATACTTACCTAGAATTGTTAGAGTTTTTAATTTAAAAATTATTAATAGTTGATTTTATATGAATTTATTTCGTGAAACATGTACTGCTGTGTGGTATACGCTTTCCTCGAGTATGTATGGCATGGCTGGACTCGATACAAAAGCGCCTTAATTCCGCAACTTTCTTAAAATAATGCGTTACGGATGTATTTATTCAACTTCGATAAAACGTATTCTAAAACTTTATATTTCTTTTATACTTGGCAGAGGTTGTTTTGACGGTTCCACGTGTAAATGTTGTAACATTAACTTACACGAGGAAGTTATATTTAGATCAAGCAGTAAACACAAAGTTACCAAATAATTCAAAATTGTAAAAACATTTACGCAGTTTACGTTTAGGCCGCCAACGTAATTTGCCGACTTTTGGAGCGAGCTTGTGACGTCACGATTTAAGAAAAAAGTTTGTAACACTACCAGTTGCACTCAAAGTTTGGGGGCTCGATAAAAAGGATGTAAACCGCGGAGGTTGGTCCGGTCGGCGGGGAGCGGTCATCTCCACCCAGCTCCCCTTTTTATCTCCGCAAGTCAAGGGCGCGTGGGGCAGGTCCGCCGGCCGCCGGCTATTGACATTCTGTTTTCAAATTTTTACCTACTTTTTTCCATTGTCCGTAACTTTTTAATACAGGGGTCGACGAACTGAGTGGCCAGTGAGTGGGCCTATTAAATTGAGTGTTTGCGATTTCGGCTGTTTGAATTTGGAACATGCATTGTTTGATGCCAAGGTCGGATACATCCGGTCCTTACATTTTAACGTCCTTTATGAAACTCTTTTTGGTGCAAAATATTTATTTAACTTCTTCAAATTATTGAAAGCCACTGAATAGTTAACTTTGTTACGGGGGAAAGATTGAAATTATTTCAGGGGAGAAATTGGAAAGTTTCGTAATTGGTTACCGTTTGAATTCAAGTGAGTACTTATTATAATGTTGTTTTTTTTTTTCTAGGGCTGGTGAAGTTGGAAAGTGTGAAACGGGCAGACAATGGCTGTCAATGATGCCGTGGTGAGGTTTATCCTCCATCAGGCCTAGTATCAGCCATCTTACACAACTTAATACCAACAGTATCGACGCATTACCATCTGTACGACTATGTTGCAGTCAAATAAGAACATATGGTAATTTGTTAACTTTTCTCACCCTATCCGCGGGCCCGCAGACTTAGGTATAGCTTATTATTTGAAATTTAGGTATTTACTTTTAAAAATTCGTCCAGTCGTTGAAATGTGAAACATAAACATATATTTTGAAGTTATTTGCGTATCCCACGGGAACCACAATTGTCTTCGGGATAAAATTAGCCTATGTGTTAATCCAAGGGAGTAACCTATCTTCCCACCAAATTTCATTCTGCCATTTGAGCGTGAAGAAGTTAGAGTAATTAATATAATTACACACACGCACACACACACACGCACGCACACGCATAAACTTTTGCATCTATTATATTAGTAGGAAGTAGGATTAAAAACCTCTTTATTATTCAATTAGATACCGTGTGAATGAAAAAATAATGAACTTATTAAAAAAATGGCTTGCTAAAAAGACTATCAGGATATTTTGTTACAAATTAATGTTTAATTCAAATCTTACACGAATCTTATAAGTTAAAATAAATATGTTCTTAAAATAAAGTGTTTTATATATAAAGTTCATAATAAAAGCCTTGATTTAAATTATAGCTAATTTAAGACTCGGTGTACTTATAAGTTTTTTTTGCGCGAAACAAATAAACTGGAACGTTAAGTTAGTTTAAAACTCCATAAATTAGCAACTTCTTCAAATTACCGGTTTCCCACTCGCCCTACAACATATATCGACAAAAACTCCCAAAGTCTTGAGTGACGGGACCGCCGGCAATCGACATCCAGCATCGACAAGCACAAAGCCAACCGCTATCGTGTACCATTGACAACCTCTATCGGCCGGAGCGTGTGCTATGTGTGAATGTTATCGACAATCGATGTTATTCGGTCGGGAAAAAATCGATTAAGCTGGCTCTTCCCTAATACTGTAGCTTATACTGTGGTAATTCACATACTCCTTATTAGTGCGGATAGTACTAATTAACATCAGCGTAATCGTATGGTTGTTCAATGATTTCTATCATGATCAAGTTTGCTACAGGTAAGTTTTTACTTGTAGCATAAGCCCACTATAAGTTCCCACTGCTGGGACTCGGGGCCTTCTCTCATGAGAAGAGAGATATAGGCCATAATTCACCACCATCCACACACGTCTTCGGATATTGTGGTCCTCAAACATGCCGGTTTCTTCGCAAAGTTTTTCTTCACCGTAAAGCGAGTGTAAATTCACACATAACTTGAAAAACAAGTCATTGGTGTAGGGCCGGGATCGAACCATCGTGGAATCATACAATCGGGCCATCATCAACATTTCTCCCATCGAGTCACACTCACTTTTTATGTTATGTTTATGTTTGTAAAATTACATGGATATTTCTGTATATTTGCATATTTATTATGCTAAATTATGGAACCAAAACTTTAAAAAAAGACTGACCAATGAATGTACCTACTATGCTTTAACAGTGACAGGAGATACATCAACCTCATCTAAAAGACTGTAAATTTTTCCAAACTCTTCATTTTAGTTTCTAGTTTTCCTTATTTTAACCACGTTTCGGTAAGTTCGCTTAATCGAATTAACACGAAATCTAACGGAATTGTCTTATAATCGATTCCAATTCAACTGAAGTGTCATGGGAATACCGCAGTCTACATGCAGTTGAAGGATTTTCCGAGGAATCAGAAGAATAGAGGCAGTCAGTGCATTGATTTTCAGGACAAAAACTGTGACTTTGACTGGGCGATTGGAAACGCTTAAACTCGATTAGACGCTAGATTAAATCTGAACGTTTGATACCTATCTGTTGGTAGCAAACGAAGATTAGAATTACCAATAAGTTACCTCTTACAGTCAGATTAAAAAGATAATAGTGTTTATACCAATACTTCTGAGTTTTACGTATAGACTTTCTACCTATTGGTTAAAAACGTGAACTAAAAAACATAAGATAAAGATGATATAGTCAATTCACACACTTTACGTTCCCATTGCTGAGACTCGGGGCTTATTCTCGCAAAATGGAATCTATACTAGACTATAACCACCTCGCTAGCCAATTATAAAAAGGTGACTTTAGCATAATTATTGTATCATTAAGAACTATTAAATCCTACTAATATAATAAATGCGAAAGTTTGTGTGTGTGTGTGTGTGTGTGTGAGAGTGTGTGTGTATATATTTGTTATTTCTTCACGCTCAAACGGCTGAACCGATTTTGATAAAATTTGGTGTGAAGATAGGTTAGATCTTGAAACAGAGGTTCCAGGTTTAACTTCTTTTATGTCCCGGATTACCGCAGCTAACAACACAGGGCGCTGCTAGTTTAAAGATAAAAAATGAAGTATCTACCTCACCAAACAAAATTACGCAACGCAAAGCATAATAGATCCCGGCCAAAAAAGCACAATAAAACCTTAACCGTTTCCAACTACAAAACAGCAGTCAATTACTTACTCTTTGCGCTATGGTCTGTTCCAAAATTAAAAACCGCCTGCATTTAAAAAGTAAACAAACTGCGGCGCTACTACAAAAACACAATTTTTTCGAGTTCTATGACCCGCGGCGCGTGCGACCAACTGACATATCTGCCAGTCATGTCATAATCATAATGGCGGATAATACAAAGGCAAATCGAATCTCGGAGATATCTCGCAGGATTACTTTACACAATTATGTTACTGTTAGTGATGCGTGGTGTAATGAACTCGATCTGTCAACAGAGTAACCGGCCCGTTGATTGCTCGTCGTGGTGTTTGTTTAGTTCATGCGAATACAGAATTATTTTGTAACATTAATAATTTTATTAACATTATATACAAACAATAGTAAAAGCAAAAGAAAAAATGCCTTTATTCTATTGAATTACATTTTATAAACAATACATATTTTCATGCAAAAGTTATTAAAGAATATTATTTGTATAATATACTTACCGTTTATCAGCTAAACGTGAAATGCTAGTATATATATATTATAACAAAGTTTTCTTGAGTAGGTATCAAGATGTTTTTTTTTCGAGTTTTTCTGCAAACCGCCGCCGGTCTACAAGTACTGCGTTTGCTATTGAATATGAAGAAAGGCTGAGGGGTTAAATGGATTATTAATAAAATAATCATAATTGTTAGTGGATTTTAGCATATGTCTGATTGAACGTCTTCATATGATATTAGCAATTTTTGTTTGGAATCAATATAGGATATCTTTTCAAAAACCTATGTATGTGTGCAGGTTTTGTATTAAGATCTTTCTAAATAACAACTATCATATCTTTAGTCTCATTGATTTTATTTAAATAGAAATCATTTCATCTCTGTAGACTTCTAGATACATTTTGTGTGAAGCTATTTTTCTCGAGTTGAGTATGCCCAGTCAATAGAGTTAGTATTCTTTGTAATCTTCTAACACTGCTCGATAATAGTGTTCGAAATGACTTCGTTTTAGATAAGAGTCGTCTGTTCTTGGAGGCATTCGGGTGATGTCGGCGTATATATTATAAGTACCAATTGACGTATAAGAATGGTCTTGATATGTACTAGAGTCGGTGCTACCCCCACACGATAGAACAATCTAGCTATTTGCCATGCTTCTTCTTTTGTTAAACGGACTCTACGTAAACAACTGATGAAAACTTAGTAAGTTACATGGTGATTCATTCGTGACTGTGTTAAGCTGACTTAATTAAACTTTAATCAGATGAAACCATACGTTGTTTTTTGTCATTCTTGAATTCTGGGAATAATTTATTTGAGTATCAACTGCCATAGCTATGACCCTGGATTAACACAAAGGTTAATTTTTATTCTGGATTAATGCTGACAAGCTCAAGTGCAGCTAGCATATACATAAACGTAAAAAAACAAAAATATTATATATAACAAAGCCTGAACACCGTCACCTCATGTTAGCAAAGGTTTAAGAATCATCTGAATAGTTTTCTTGCTTCAATAGATACGCAATCGTTGTGCTAATTGCATAACAGTTTTTGGCAAAAATAAAATGAACGACGAAATGTCCCAGCCTCACCACGGCGACAGTAAATGATAATCAGATTACGATCTAGTTTCATGCGTCAGAACCCCTACAGGCAAGATGATTGATCAATTTGGCAGGTGCCAATAAAACTACATCCACGTCTCGCTTTAACACGATGTCATCATAATCTCCAGCAAATAAAAGTATATCTAGAAATCTCGACGCAATCGAACCGAGAGTCGATGTCGACGAACAGTGGGCGTGCGTTCTCGGTGAAAAAACATATCACTCCCACTCCGTCCGGTCAAAGCTGCAAACTTATTCAACTCGCCATCAACACAAACTGGACCTTATGCTTCAGTGATAGCGATGCGCCGAACGGAAGAGTTAAGTTAGCGGATCCGCAGCGGTCATACCACGCCTCGACACCCGTCATTGGCAGAAATAAAAACGGCGACCACGCGTAACTCGTCACGTCTCGACGGACAGAGAAAACGTGCGGCCGGTGACAATGTGTCACCTCACCATCTCAACTGGACCTCTCAACTCGAACTTGTCTATGCAACAGATCAACGTGACCGACGGCTCAGCGCACTCTGGACGCGTTAAAGAGTTATAATCGTGTCGTTGCGTCGTGCCTTATGAAACTACAGTTGAAGCTTCAATGAGCAAACGTTTACCCGCAAAAGGAAATTTCATCGATCACGCTCACAAATTGCTACGTAACTATCGAGATGTAAATCGCTTATGGCTACCGTTATTTTGAAAAATCGATTGTCAGTAATCGATTCGTCACAGTTGCGTTGAGTGCTCGCAGCTGTCCCACGGCCTGTGTGCGACACGACCCGCGCCATGCGACACTGTCGCTCGACCGCGCGACGCGACAGCGTGACGACCTATCGTCCCGATGCGAAATAATCGACTGGAAAATCGCTTTTAGAGGACCACTGGTAATCTGTTGCCACACTTATTGTACACAGGTTAGAAAAAACAGTTGCAAAATTGTATTGGACTACTGTATTAGGTGCAGAAAAAGGTTTCAGTTTTATAGATTTCATTTAGTTTTTATAAACTTTAAATAGCTTTGATATTATCTCGAACCCGAGTTAATATTAAACATAGTGGACTGTATTTGTATAGTTTTTGCAATGGACATTTTATTTTACTTACAGATCAACCATAACACAACATTAATTCGTTGGTGGCAATTCTGGCGTACACACAACTGAACTAAATTGAAAATAGCACGGTCTCACTGACTAGAAAGAGACGGTATGATAGGAACCATAGACAAAATAACTAAAATCAAGTATAATATAGATCATAAAGTCGATTTTAGAAGGCAACCGATTTACATATCACCTCAAAAAATACCAACAATTTCCATAATCAAATATGGAAAATGTTGTGATTTTATTTACTTTGTCTATGGCTTAGATCGTGCCGTCTCTCTTTAGCCACTGATAATAAAAAGAGACAGGGCTACTTTAAACTTAGTCCTCTAAAAGCACTCTGGAAAAATAATTGCACGGCAGCCAAATTCTTCAGTCGATTTTCCCGTCAAAACTAATTTGAAGTTTTAATGCTGGCAATAAAAAAGCGTCAGGAGTCATACACAGCACACGTGAGACGGGCAATTATACAGGGTGCCGGTACCGGCCTGGCACCGCGCACAGATTGCCTAGCAGTCACTATGGGAAACATGTCTGGCCGAATTTGCGCTGCCGAATGGCAAAACACACAGAGGTACAGAATGTTCCAAAAACAAAAAGGCATATTTAACTTTAAAAAAACATTAAATAAATAAATAAATAAATAAATATTAGGACACATTCACACACGGCTGGTTAGCCCCATACTGAACCATTTCTAGCTAGTATTATGGTTGCTAACACAACTGATATACTACATATACATACATACATATTATATATAAATACATATTTAACACCCAGACCCACAGCCAACAAATTTAGTTAAGCACAAAGATGTTGACCAGGCCGGGAATCGAACCCGGAACCTTCTGATTAGCAGACCGGCATGGTAACCTTTACGCTAACGAGGTCGTCATTGGCTACTATAGTTCGAAATCTCAAATAAATCCTAGACAAGTTGCCATTTCTTCCAGTATCCCATCAATACGATATCGTAATCTTCTTCTTTTTCGTGTTGAGTGGCTGAGATCTGGTGTCAAGAGTTAACACGCCTTTTTGAAGGCCACTGACTTGCTTATTGACAGCCTGGAGTATGACTAACAGCCGGGACTATATAACGTGACATCCGACCCATGGTATCACCCAGATTAAAATGACACTTTTTACATTACAGTCTTGTGCATGATCACCCATCCATTTTTTATTCTTTATTTTTTTATACATTGCAAATCATTTGGCGATTTCGTATTGAATCGATTCAATAACTAATATCTATATAGGTACCAACTCATTGTAAAACAATCCTGCAATAAGTTAAAACAATTTGTTTAAGAATTATCAAACATATATTTATTAAGTTTTTCACTTACGAGTATAATATGTACACTAGATAAGTTGAGTTTATAATTAATTACTTGTAAATAAAGATAATTTGAAAACAAACAAACATTGAATCGATTCCTGAAACTACGCGATGGCTACTTTGATAGCCCTCAAAAATATAGTAGAATTGTCAATTATGTCAAAACATTTTTTTATGTTCACCAATAAGAACATCCTATAGATAGGTAATATAAAAGCTTATTCATTTGCATTTGTCGTCAGGCACGTGTGTGCATCGCGTGTGCGCGATGCATTACCGCCGAATACGATACACCCTGTATACCAGCTGAAAACACAGGATAGAAGGGTAACTCACTTGTAAACTCTATATTATTACCTAATTACAATAGATAATAATACAAATAACTGCGCCCCGCGATGCAACCCGCGTTAATCTGGAGCAAAAAGTGTGTTAATCCAAGTTTTGAAAGATTGAAACAAATCTCAAGAATACAAAAGATCGCTTGCGTATGCTTTTTTATAATAAAACTAGCTGACCTAAACGTTGTTTTGCCTTATCACTTAGAGGTATGGAAAGTAGTGTGGCGATTCAGCGGCACACACGACTAAACTAAATTTAAAGAAGCCCCGTCTCTTTTCATCTTAGGTGGCCAGAAAGAGACGGCACGTTCTGAACCACACACAAAACAACTAAAATCACGTCAAAAAATTCAAAATTATTTATTCGTTAAAAATTGTACATTTACACTTAATTACTCACCAATTTAGAGCGCACCCATTTGTATCAGCTCTAAATCTGACGTATTTGACGTGATTTTAGATGTTTTGTCTATAGTTTAGATCGTACCATCTCTTTTTGGTCATCTATGACGAAAAAAGACAGAGCTACTTTAAATTTAGTTTAGTCGTGTGTGCCGCTGAATCGCCACATTATCCGATTTTTAGACCTACTAAATACGCATATAAAATTTGGCGTACGTATAAGTATATACATTTTCTGGCACATAATCCATGAGATATTAGAGTCTAATGATGTTGAAGTATTTTATTGGAATTTGCACTTGGCGCATACGATGACCACACAATCCGAAGCCTGTATCATCCGTCAACTTGCACTTGGCTTGTATGATGGATGGCTGGATTGGCCTGTATCTCTTTCCTTGTGAGAGAAGGCCCCAAGTCTGAGCAGTGGAAACGTATAGTGGCCTGCTTAAGTTTGCGTAATAAAAAAATCGTGTACATTCTTCCCGCCAAGGACAACTGTAGTAGAGGTTATAAAACCTCTTATCTTGTAGTTTCGACTAATTTCTTTATGTTTATTGCTCACACCTCGCAAACAAACGTGCCGACAGACAAACAATGTACACATTTACTTCCTACCTGTCTAATGTCTATACAAATCGGGTATTTTCCTACCCCATAATACACATAACAAAAGACCCATAACTGTATAACTGATATGTAACCTACACCTAAATACGAACCGACTTACAGTGAACTGGTTGGGGGAGCCACTGTCACATGTTTGGTAACAAATTCAAAATTATTGCTCAAATAGTTGTAGTTCCTGTATTTTGCCACGTAACAGATAACTGTGCACAACTTTCCAAGAGACAATTTGTACCTGAACCATTTCTGTGAAAAACTTTCTTTGTTGTGACGTTGTAAAGGCTTTTTATGCGCATTTTATTGCACATGGGATTTTCGAAGATACGGAATTTACTCGTTATTGTTTTATGGTGCCGTTAAGTTGTCGGAATAGTTTGAAGATTTTTTATCAGACATTATATTTTGTTAAGGAAGATGTAATATATGAAATAAGGTCCTATTATCTTGTCAATTTTATAAGACTATTAAGACTATAACTAAATATTAAGTACTGTGAACAAATAAAAATTGGAAAAACTATCAAATAAAAATATTAATCTAATAACAATAAACGTATATGGGGTCAATCTAGAAGTTCAATAAAAACAGTTAATTAAAATCGGTCCATATGACGGAATCATGAAAAAACAAACGTAAAAATATTCAGTCGAATCGAATCCTTTATTGGAGTCAATTAAAAACATACTCATACCTACTATTAGTACGAGTAATTTTGTTTAATACTGTTTTTTTTATTAGGATTATTCACACACCGTTGGTTAACCCCATACTGATCCATTTCTAGGTGGTATTATGGTGGCCAACACAACTGATACACTACATTTACATAAATACGTATTTTATATATAATATAGTTTAGATAAATTTAGTTTAGCACAAAGATGTTGGCTGTGTCGGGAATTGAACCCGAAACCTTCTTATTGGCAGTACCCATTACGCTAACGAAGTCGTCGAAGTCAAAGCTTGAAAAATATACTTACTTTCTTTCACCTAAGTTTAGTTCTCTCGGCAATTGCCATTAATTTTTAACTAGAACATTAATAAACACGTCGTAAAGAGCTCAATAGAGCCGTATTTCAGCGTAATCGTGGCAGGAACGCCAATCTCGTGTTGTTATTAAACGAACATGGATTAGAGTTGGGAGTTACGGCTTCTCACGTGACAACTTTAATATAAAACTATGAAGTATTTAAGTACTTAGATCAGCTTGTTTTAAAAGTTCACATTTTTTATTTCTATTATTTAGTAAAGTCTTTATTTACAAATAACTACTACAGAAAAAACAATTAAAATACTATATACAAACTTAAAGATAACAAGAAAAATCAAAACACTACAATTTAAATTAAAGTAAGCTAACCATCCAGGCTGTCGCTGCGGGGCAGAGTTCCCAAGATGCTGGCAGCTTTGCCCCATTGAACAGATAAACCTAGTCTTTGTAAGAAATAGCTGCCAGCTCTTGGATCTCCAGAAGCGAGGACCAACCGCTTCCCAATGACTTTACAAAAAAATTGTGTCGGATGACCACGGGCCTAAAGTTTCCACGGACAGCGCAACAAACTCATAGTTTGCGCTAATCCGTTTTTTATACAAGAAAATACTATCATAATTACTCATAACTTTTATGTTCTGGCGATACAATTTTTAAAATTTTTTAACGCTTCTCAGCAATAAAAATTAACTTCATGAATTATAAAAATAAATAAATTATATGTGTTATTTAGAAAAAAAAAATGTTTTTGAAAAAATGCACCTTCCTTGGTTCCTTTCACTACCATTTATGAATTTCAGCTACTCTGTTCTGCGTTGGTCACCAGCAAGATGGGTCAAAGACATTACACTAGCCACAGCTCAAATATGGACGCGATTGGCACAGGATCCAGAAGAATGGCAAGTAAGAAGAGAAAACTATTCCCAGCAGTGGGAGAGAATCAAGTGTGGATGATGATGATGAACCAAAGTTTCCATCTCAAACGATCCAGGAAAGAGGTTTAAATAGGCACATTATTATTACCAGGCATATATATTGAATTTCCATAAAGTACTTCCATACACTTACTCGTAGATCCTTGTTACCAAACTTACTTTAAAAATATAATTTATTCAAATTCAAGAACGCAAGTCACACCTCGGCTTATTAACAAAAATATTATTTCGTAACCCGCATACAAACCTGCAATTAACTCCACCCCAGTTTCTTTATCGGCCGATCAATTAATCTTGACCAGTGGTCGACAATTAACGGGGGGTTAACTGTAGTACCTGTACTTTGGACAACTTGCCCTATGACGAGAAACTGTTTGACCGAGTTAAATGACGCAGTTTGGTGAATTTGGTCAAGTTAGGGCTGTACGGGATCATTTTTACGTTGATGCGTAAGATTTTTTTATTAAAATATAAATATTAGGACACATTTCACACACGGCCGGTTAACTGAACTGAACCATTTCTGGTTACAATAATGGTTACTAGCACAACTGATATACTACATATACATACATACATATATATTTTATTGTATATAGACACATACGATCAATATAAGCACTCATGGCTCAGTTAGGTGACTTTTATTTGTCATACATGGCATTGTTGAAGAAAAACGGGCAGTTTTTTTTTTATATTTGGTTAAGATTTTTTAAGAATTAACACGGGAGGGGCCAGTTACCTGTAAATGTGAAGTGCCTGGGTATGTTAAATTCCTACAATCAACAACAACAAAAAAGAGAAAGATGCATTTATACCTTGAAAATGTGCATTAAAATAATTTTAAAAGTTTGTAAAGTAAACTGTTGTTGTATTTAATACTTAATTCTAATCTATTCAAAACTTGCTTACTATACATACTATACATTTGTCATAATTTTATTACTTTGGTACTATGGTACCAAAGTAATAAAATTATGATCATCATCATCATCTTTCTTTGTCTCAACTTGTATTATTTGGCGGTGAAGGAACTATGTCCCACAACACAGGGTTTTCTCTAGTGTGGGACATAGGGATCAAACTAAAATGGGAACGTACAATTGCAAATATTAAATAAGGTGTTGCGATATTATTATTGTTCCAACATTGTATGTGTTTACTGGTCAAATAAATGCTTTATTATTATTATTATTATTCAAAATATAAAATTAAATGCTACGTAATTGTTTACCAAATCAGCTAATAATGCAGGTGACAGCCCTGGTCTATTTAATGGGCCTCGGTAAGTCATGTTGTGTTTATGGGGCAGCCATAGTTTGTGGCCGATTAATCTAATGCGGGGGGTGGAGCAACAATATGTTTACATCAAGTGATAATATAGAGCAGCCGGTACTTATGACATATTGGCAGTTTATTGGAGATGTTTGGAATTCATAGTTTTGTGGCAATATTTGGGAGTGTTATACTCGAGTCTATAAAGAAAACAAAATAACATTTGATGTTTTTTTTATTATAGATAGGCTTACGCTCAAGAAAGTTAAGAACGAAAGTTTATCTTGGTACGGGCATGTCATGCAAAAAGAGGAGATGCATGTGACTAGGAGAAGTATTAATATGATTGTACAAGATAGCGGAAGTAGAGGTCGACCTAATTAGATGTGGATTAATTGTGTGAAACAGGATATAAAAGTCAAAGAAATGAATGCAGATATGATGGCTAATAGAAGAGTATGGAAGCAAAAAATGAGCTGTGCCGACCCCACATAGTGGGGAAAGGCGAAGGCAAAGAAGAAAACATAGATAAGCTTGATTACATCTCACCTGATGTTAATTGATATTGCGATTTAGGATGGAGTGCACTTGCATATAAGTTATATCAGATATATTTCCGTAAAATAATAATATTACTTCAGTTTTAAGAAAAGGTATCTTCTCATATTTTACGTGAACTTATTTTGTAAATAATATTCCAAGAAAAATTAAAATCAAAAAGCATACTTAAGCAAGATTTAGTTACTTAATAATCTTTTTGGATTATTCACATAACTTTCTCAGCATGATTTTACTCAACAAAAAAATAACTTATTTTGTGGAAACCTATATGTATACACTCACTAGCAACACCTTTCTTCCCTAATCGCGTGTAAGCCTATAATCCCAAAAGGGCACCTGCTAAAGTTACGAAAGCCTTACAATCAGGCTCATGCGTGATTTGACCACCGTTCACACGGAACATAACCCTTGAGCTATCTGATAACCTTTGATTGCCACCAACGTAACTAGACCTACCCAGTTTTACATTTGGGGTAGTGGTGAATGCTTTCAGTCTATAAGTAAAATGTAAGAAGTGAACGTAAAAAATTTATTACTTAGAGTAATTACAGGTATTGAGCCTGACGTATAGAAACAAATAAAACTAAGACAAATTAAAATAAATATCAGGGCACATTTCAACCAGCTGGTTAGCCCCATACTAAACCATTTCTAGTGTGTATTATGGTTGCTTAAACAACTAATATACTACATATACACAAATAAATATAATTTATAACGATTCATAAAATTATCGGATGTACATACTGATATGACAGGAAAAATACTAAAAATACTGATAGAATTACATGAAACCAATATTGATTTCAACTGTATTAATTAAGTTGGTTTTTTTTTAGAATCAACATTGACGTGTGACCAAATGTTAGTACCTCCTATCCTACTACTATTATAAAGGCGAAAGTTTGTAAGTATGGATGTATGGATGTATGGATGTATGTTTGTTACTCTTTCACGTAAAAACTACTGAATGGATTTGAATGAAACTTTACCACAATATAGCTTATACATCAGAATAACACATAGGCTATAGCTTATACATCAGAATAACACATAGGCTACAATTTTTGAGGTTTTTAATGTGAGGTAGTAAAAAAAACACATTTTTTGCGCTTACATTGCAAACGCTGACTGAATCCTACAAGATAGATCAAACCTATTTACTACATTATTGTACAACTTAAAAAGGTCTACAAAAAAGTCCGTGATGGTATATGTTTATCTCTTAGGAATAACCCACAATAACCATTTTTTATCCTTTACTTTGTATGAGAAATAATGGCTTATTTACGAAGCGATTTTAAGCAATACAGTATTAATCCTTATCCAATTAAGTATCTTAAATACATTGTGCATTTAATAAAGATCAATATGGCTTTTTACAGCATGTAAATTAAATAAATATTTTCGAAGATATCACAGATTTAAAATGCAGAGTCATAGCAATTTCGGCGATAAATACCGTTTCGGTGGCGGCGGCGCCAGGCGAACGGGGCGCGGGGGGGGAGCGGGGTAGGTGCGGTGGGGAAGAAGTGGCTCATGGCTGAGTGCGCGACCCGAACGCGGGCAGACGCGTAAGGGCAGACGTCGTTGACGGTTGTGTCCGTTTTGCGAATTTTCAAGGCACTAGCGATTTGATAAAAACGTATGGTCGCCTACTTTAAGTAATATAGGCCTAAGGTTAGTTATTGCCAGGTTTCTTTTTGGTTTGGAGTTACACGTACAAAAAGATTCTTCATTTTTACGAATTACTTCATTGATAATTCAATTACTATATAGATAGGTTACTTACAGTTAATTATAACAAATTATATTAGCAATAAATTAAAATTGCGACTATAATTTGAGATTTAAACTATCCTATCTCTCAAGTTGGATCGAACTGCACATGGTGTGCGAATTTTATTATAATCGGTTAAGTGGTTTAGGAGTCCATTGAGGACAAACATTGTGACACGAGATTTATATAAATTAAGATAAGATTATTAATATTATATGTATGTTTTTTATTATTCTTTATTGTACACTACGTCCTTCTTTAGTCGTTTATAAATTCCTTTCCATCCAAAGGTTGCCTGGAAGAGATCGCTTTAAGCGATAAGGCCGCCAATTGTGGTACACTAATTTTAAGTTAATTGTCTTTTACTGTGCCTTTTTTATTTATGTGTCCAATAAAGAATTATAAAATTTCCATGACACAATGTTAGTTACCGTACTCCTCCGAAACGGCTTGACCGATTTTTACCAAATTTCATATGCGTATTCAGTAGGTCTGAGAATCTTCTACATATATTTTTAAGGCAAAACAACGTTTGCCGGGTCAGCTAGTATATTATAAAAAGCCTCATAAAGATTTTCTCTCTTAACACCTTATTTAAATGTTTTGGTGGATGCACAGGTCTAGTTAAAATGGTCAAGAAAGTCATGCGAACAGTTGAAATATGTGTGTCGGAGTTGTGACGTCACTATTATGTCAGCCAATCCATTACTAGTTCTTATCTAGAGCAACGAATTAGTGAGTTTTGGTAAGCTGTGCACGTTTTATTTGAGGGTGACATGGCACGAATATTCAGAAGTTATGTCCATGATTCCTTTTAATGTTAGATAGGCTTACGCTTAGTGACAACTTGCTTGAGGTTCAGCGAGGATATATAATTTTGAAGGATAAGTCATTATGAAAGAGCTTTTACCTTAATCTCTTTTATGATAAAAGCAATGGTGTTTTATTACCCTTACCTATTTAGAAATATTTTAAATTATACTAAATTTTAGTTATTTTTAGTAAGTGGTTACAGTTAGTAATAGTTCACAAAATTTGTTTCAAGGAACCATCTATGCACTTTAGAGCTAAGTACTAACTACATATAATATGTATGAGCCTCCTTGATAAAAATAGCTAGCCAATATAAAAATAAGCTAGTGCTCACAAAAGGTTATGTTAAAGGTTAATTTATCATACACACAGTATTAAATGTACGTTTTTTTTAGCATATACTATTTAAACTATACTTGTAATTTAATCCAATTCATTAATTTGGTACTTATTTAAAATACATAAATAAAATAGTGATTGGCGTTGATATTAACAATTTGCAAAAAATATATTTTTTTTTTGTTATTTTGCAAATCGTGCAAAAAAGGACAAACTTATAGTTTTAAATTGTATATGGTACAAAAAAAAACAAATCCCATTAATCTCTATATTCATGATTAAAAGTAACCGTTTGTAAGCGATTAGCTCTTGACTGATTATTATTATCAAGAACGCTCTTATTGTAAGTATTAAGTTTTAGTATGTACTTAAGTACGTAGATAATTCCATGAAACAAATCATATAAACTATGCGCTTCATTTTTGACTAAGCAAAATAAGTTTAAAATCAGCACGTATTAACTAGTACCCGGGTAACAAACCCTTATCTACACGTGCGTAAAAAAACACACCCATTGTCTAACTGATAGTTTATTTCACTCCTAAACACAAATGACTTTACAATCCCTTTTACTTCTGAGAAAATACGGGACTTACATGTAGCAGGTAGATTTTTGTTATCCTCATTCTATTTAGCTTTGTTTCTTATATTACACGTCACAAACAATACATACACTTTACGAAGAAACTAGTACATAATCTGTGGTCACTTTGTTCCTTTTCGAGAATGTGAGTAATCGCCTTAATGTACCTTTTATGATCACGTTTAGTTTGCTAAAGTATGGAGATTAAGTATATCGGTTCGCCGAAAGTACGAAAGAACTTTGCTAGCACTAAACTTATCTATTCTTATGATAACTGTTTTAAATTCCGAACAAATCATATATTATGATCCAAGAGATTCATGCGAAACACCATTTATTGGAAGTCCGTTAAAACATAAGTTAGAGAATTAAGTACTTACTAAATGGTGATTAATTGTACCACTATAGTTTATATGACTACCACTACCACCACTTTGATGTAGCGCCTGTAGCTCGGCAAACTAAGGTGATGCTGAAGTTAAGACGACGCGATCGTTGAAGTTAAGCACCGATCGATGCGGGCAGGCATTTATTTATTTATTTGGTACAGTCACAGACAAAAAGTTGACAATTACAGTTTTACTTAATTAACAATACCACTAAAAACCTTAAGTCATATTACGACTGTACACAGCTTTCGTTATAAAAGTATAAAACACAAATATAAATATATTATAAATTACATACTAAAGCGATCTACTTAAAAAAATATGAGATTTTTGGATGGATGATGCATAAAACTGTCTTATTAAAAGTGGCATTTTTATCTAAACGCTACCGAGGGTCGGAAAACACGTTAAATTGTTGGTCCCGGCTACTAGTCTTAGTACAAGCAGTCGTTAAGCCAAGTCAGAGGCCTTCGTGCGCCCGGAAAACTCTCGGCACCTCAGCTTAGCCACTTAGCTTACACAAAAACGAAGAAACACCTTGATGTACCATGTTTCAACGAGTACACATTTTCGTCATATTATTTTTAATCGAATCATATTCTTAAAGATTGCCATAGACTAATACAATATGAAGGCCTAGGACTGATATAATATGGCCATAATTTAGGTAATGGAAAAAATCAGTCATGGGTTCGATCCCCACCAATGAGCTCGATCTTTCGATGAAGGAAAACATCGAGAGGAAACCGTGGCATGGTGGTAGAGCATTTTAGCTCGCCTGGCGAGCAACTACTCTCAAGTTAAAAAATGCGTCGCCAAGGATCCAGTGTATTCCGGCAGCCAACTTAAGAACTAGTTATTCCAGACTAAGCATGTTCCATCCTAAGCGAGAGTGTCACTAACCCGTGTTATTACGCGCCTGCTTAATAAATGCCTAGCTGTACAAAGGTAAAAAAAGCTATGACAGAAAAATATAAAAACAGCCTCGAAGCACTAGAAACACTCCAAAAATCAAATCCACGCCAACCTCGATATATTCCGACAGACAATTAAGAACTTTCCTCACAGACTTTCCCAAAAAAGAAAATTAGCTAGCGTTCAAAAAGAGAACACGAAAAACAAAATCCATAGGCGCCATAGGCTTCTCCACTTTTTTAAAAAAGGAACACACAAAAACATAACCCATCAAAGTTGCAAACACAAAACAAAAAGAAAGCGTAGACAAGTTGGTTAACTAACATAACTGGCTGAAAAAAGAAAACGTGAAAAAAGAAAAAGAGTGTAACGTGTAGGAAGTTGCACTGATATCGTGTGAACGAGGCTTAAACGAGCTGTGTTATGTGCTTGCCTCTATTATGGGGACACGGAGAAACGAAGAATTTCAGGTGGTCGGATGTTCCAATTCGTAATAGAAAAACAATTGAATGGTGACTTAAATAAAACCAACATACATACAAACAGACCGAAGCATTTCTTTAATATAATGACATCTTTCACACTCGGGATGTTAGGCCCATACTAAACCATATATAGTTTGTATTATGGTTGCAACTGATATACTACATATACATAGATAAATACTTAGTATCAATACATATTAATTAACACTCAGACCAACAGCCAACAAATTTAGATCATCACAAAGATGTTGACCGTCCTGGGAATCGAATACCGGACAAACAAGGTCATCACATAAGCCAGGCAAAACAGAGTTTTTGCTTGCCTTGCTCGTGCGGACAGGTATTTGAATATACTATTATTATTTAGTTCTCATGAGTTATTATATTCTCATGAGTTTTGAGAGGCGGTTCAACCTTAAATGGTGCTTAATTAAACTTCTTGGGAATTTGGCTGCAGAAAATTAACAATAATTATAATACAAAACTAAGTTTCTTTTAAATGTAAGTCCATTGTACTTGTAAATTACAGCTTAGCTAGTCTTAGTACAAGCAGTCCTTTAGCCAAGCCTTCGGGACCTGAAAATCTCGACACCAGTGCTTGGTCACTTAAAAAAGACGTGTAAATATGAAATGTCTCCATTTCCTAAAAAAATGTGAAAAATAAAAATACTAAAAAGCCACATCCACTCGTTCGTACCTCCGAAAGTCCTACGTGTATGTAGCATATCTAGTTGGCACGAGTATACTGGGGGAAAACATTGAAAATTCGGCCGCTTATCGGGCGCTTTTAACTTTTATTTTGGGCGCTCCGGGCGGCCCCGTTACGGCACGAATTACAGGCCTAGCTGGCTGTAGAGAGGACGATAATATTAACGTTAGAGATTTACTTACATTTTATTATGTATTTGGTAGACTAGACTTGCTACTTGCAACTCTAGTTAAGTTTACTAGATTTCTTAAACGTCAGTATAGAAGACGCTATAAATAACTATGACATATATTTTCGCGTAGAAAACGGTCACACTTACTTATTTTTAAAAGTTGGAATGAGCCCAACAAAGATGCCTTACGTGAACAGTTTACAATGTTTATGACATACAATGTTTATAATGTTTATGATTTTAGTAACACATGTTCAATATAAGATTAACATAATGAAAAGTTCATGTTAACCTAACCAACTCTATGCTATGTACCTATTTTTATCTGTTTAAGCTTTTTAACCAGAATTAAGAAAAACAGGGTAATATAAAAAATCTATTGTAGCATACACATATTTATCGACATTACATACTTTTTGAAATTAACCTCATGATTAAAATCGAGCATGTCGAAACACAAACTCCATGGAAAAGGTGTTGATAAAAAATAAAATCGTCATCTCTAAGCGTTCCAAGTTCAAATGAAGCTAGCGCGCACGCGAGCGAGTATTTACTGCCAGTATTTTGGCCGTATGTTCTCACACGTCGGCCGATACACATCTGATTCATTACCGCGCTCTGCGATCTACATTGTCTATGGTCCGAGCCGCGGTCATAGAGAATGTTATACTCGGCATATCTTAGCACGGCTTTATGATCTTTTTTATCAATTATTTTTAAGATGACTAATATGAAAAGTTAATGTTTAAAGTAAATACTTTAAATATTATTTATATATATTATTATTTTTCATATGAATAATACTATATTATAAGAATCGTATTTACATAATATGTGGATTCATTGATATGTCTGGTTGGCTCTCTAAGGAGATCTAATGCGAGTAGTGACCTGAAACGTTTTAAGGAGGGTTTTTTCTGTTTATTTTTTTCTATAGGAGGGGTAACCATACGAAACTAACATCAAAGAATTGAAAGTCACATATCAGTGCTACTGTGGGTCGGTTGAAATGTTAAATTGTAGCTATAGCTTTTAGCCTTAGTTCTACAGTCGTTATGTCAAAGAGAGGCCATTGGTACCACAGACACCAGAGCTTGGTCACTTAGCTCAAACGAAATTATTATTCTTTCATTTCAACAAAAGGTCAGATTTGACCAACGGAATTAGCTACTTGATAATTTAGTAAATATTTTAAGGCTGAATCCAAATATTCTGCTAGCTATAGTGACAAAACTCCGAGGCCCGATAACCTACCCATAACCTAGCTCACGTGCGAAATATAACATTTGGCTGAACTTTTCTAGAAACACTTATACACGGTTACCATGACAACTAAAGATACGAGTTGCGTAAACAAAATAGCACGCGTGTTTAATTTCCAATTAAAAATATTTTTTTATTAAATTAGCGTGCGTTTGAATCATCTGAGTTTAAGCGATATTGTTATCAAAAGTTGAACGCGCTTGCCCAGAAGGAACCAGATCACTCTTGTCTTAATAACCTCTAGATTATAGTTTCAGAGAACAGGGCGTTTGACAAAGAATCAAACACTTTGACAGTTCACACAATGAAGGATTATATACTTATTACTCACTTTTATTGATCACTAATTGTGCCTCACGTTAATCCGGCATAAAAAGCTTATGTGCTATTCCAGAGTCTATACTATCTCCATGTTAAATACCAATTTTCGTCGAAATTGGCCCCGCGGCCTGAACAAAGACAAACACACATTTACACACAAAATTTCGCATTCATAATATGTTAATAAAAGTTTCTTATCTACCACTCATAATTATTATCTTAATTGAAGTGCAAACCATGCAGACTAAATAACAAAAAATCAATAATATTTATTTCACATTGTGACCATAGATTATACAACAAAAAATACCAAGTATACAAAAAAAGAAGACATGTTAAGATACATAAAATAAAAGAGAACACATAAAATAAACAACAAAAGAACGTAATTTAAAAACAAAACAAGTTTAGTAAATAATTTAATAATTTTACTTTCAAATACAATTTAGCGCTCCAATTAAATTCACCTAACCCTGTATAGGTGCAAGAGTAGTAAAGTTCCCAAGTTGGAAACTAATCTAAGTGCTGTACCGTACAAGTTGGCAGACAAGTGCTAACGGGGCTTTTTTTAGTTTTTCACTCGGAGTCTTCGAGGAATGGCGGCTGATATGAGCATCGCATGCATGAAGGAGTTTTATAGAGCAGTTGCAATCAAAGAGTGATCTATTAAATAAATAAATATTAGTACACATTTCACACACGGCTGGTTAACCCCATACTGAACCATTTCTAGTTCGTATTATGGGTGCTAACACAACTGATATACTATATATATATATATTTTATATCGATACATATTTAACACCCAGACCGACAGCCAACAAATTTAGTTCAGCACAAAGATGTTGGCCGTGCCGGGAATCGAACCCGGAACCTTCTGATTGGCAGTCCGGCATGGTAACCATTACGCCAACGAAATCGTCATTATACAAATATGTGAAAAAGAAAATCATATCTATGACACTATAATTAGTGCTATTTCTCGGAAGACAACTTATATGTACCTTTTTGTGATGTAAGTGCGTATGTTTGATACTTCTTCTCATATAAACTCCTTAACCAGTTTGCATGAAATTCGGTAAAAAGATTTTTTAAACTCTGGATTAACAATAAGGTTTAATTACAATTTGGGTGTCTTCTAATCTAGTAGTAAATAGGTTCCTTCTAGGCAAGCGTGTTACATCTTACCACATTCAAGCTTAACATCAGGCTAGCTGCGGTCAAACGAAGGCTATTCATCAATAAAAATAGGTTACTTTTTATCCAGGGTTAGCCCGGGCAATAATACGGACTGCAGATAGTTAATCATAAACTGTTGTAGTTTTTGAATAATCAAAAATTTTTTAATAAATTAGTTAATCAAATTTACCTATATAGAAAAGAAATAAATTCGATATTTTTAATAACATATGTCAGTGTATGTGACTTAATTAAAGTCTTAATTACAAAAAACTAAGCTGTAGCTTTAAAATAATAACATTTAATAAAAAAATAACATAATAAAATCTCTGCACCTTCCCTGCTCTGCATTCACAAAAGACGTCCGCAGTGCGAAGGAAAGATATTCATTTCTGCTGGTACGGTGCGCGTGAAGTTGCCACTTCGGTGAGCATGTGGGACTTACACTGCCTTCCTGCGCCACTATACTACTACTGTAGAAAAAGTGAAGTATTTTATAAAGGGAAAGTTTAAAGAGGTTTGTTAGTTTAATATAGGGTGCAAACTAGAAGTTCATATAAAAGTAAAAAGGCGTGAAAAAAACGATAGCTACTTTTGGATTGTTTGACGACCTCGTCGGCGTAAAGGTTACCATGCCGGACTGCTAATCAGAAGGTTCCGGGTTCGATTCCCGGCCCGGTCAACATCTTTGTGCTTAACTAAATTTGTTGGCTGTGGGTCTGGGTGTTAAATATGTATTTATATATAATATGTATGTATGTATATGTTATATATCAGTTGTGTTAGCAACCATAATACGAGCTAGAAATGGCTCAGTATGGGGCTAACCAACCGTATGTGAAAGTGTAAAAAAAAAATTGTACACTTGACTTGATACATTAAAGACATTTTTGTAGTATCATATTTTGACATTCGATGGACAGATCAAATAAAGATAGTCGTGGGTACCCCTTCAAACAAGTGCACCAAGATAACCTATAGCAGAGAAAAATGGCGTTGCATCATGAGGCGTATACTGTCTGTCACCACGACGACCACGACCGCTCTGTCAAGAGCGTACCGACTTAGAAGTAGATTACGTCAAATAAAATATAGCACAACATATTTATATCAAACAAAAACTACATTGAAAGAAGGTACAAATTTCGTAACAGATTTTGTCTAAGCTAATTTTGCATTAAAAAGACATACTTATTAACATTATAATTATTCCATAATCGCACATGATTCTCAAAAACAAAACAGTATCCAACTACAACAGTATAAACTCTCCTACTCTTGAAAACTCCTTCATCCAACATTAAAAAAAAAAACTCTATTCAACGCGTCGGAAAACGAATACCAATTTTAGGAAATAATTTCCCTCTACTGCCTCAAAAATTAATACACCCACTCTTGCCCTTAAGTACTTCTAAATTGGCTCGTTCGTATTCAAAGCATTATTTCGGCGTGTAACCATAAAAACGCAAGGCAAGAAAGGTTAACCCTACAACCACATACCGAAATTATATTCCCATTTGTGTTATCGCCGATCACACATGATCGCGAGCTCGACTAAATCAAGGTTCTTTATTGCCGAAATTCGTCCGACAGGCAACCACCCCTTTTAATAGGGTTGACAAAACGTTACCAATACAATGTTTATGTTATTTTTAATTTTTCATGTGCATTTTTCGCGATTATTGACCTCAAGGTCCCTTTTGTCTTTGAGATAAAGAGTTGTTTTTTTAATATGTGTTTATATTTTACTAGTGTAATTATTCTTCGAAATTTTTCTTGGTACAGTATGTTTAGTGCCTGGTACATTTGTTGTATGAATCTTTTTTACTAAGATTAATTTTAAGTTCGACAAGAGTTTCTTGATTATCTTAAACATTGTATTTTTTTTGGGCAAAATACATATGTATATGTAACACAAATATCCAAAGACGAGACAGATGTTCAAATTCCCCATTCAAAACGCTCTCTCGCCACGGGAAAATACTGGGTCCCCTCGCTTTGCAGAATCACACCTCAAGCACAACAACGCAAAGAACCCGAAGTCTTCCGTTAAGCACAGATACTAAATGTCATCGGAGCAGCTCATGAGTGTACGAATCCCTTATTATCTGCTCCATTATAGCCAGGAATTTTATAGAACTAATCATTATAATTCCCCCTCCTCAACAAAAAGAAGAAAGAAAACAAATGGGACCGACGCAATCCAACTTATTTAAAGTTTTATATTTTAACATTTTCCAAACTTTTCTTCGTGAGACAACCCTAGAGTTTATTAAGTGGGGTCAGATGTTATCATGCGAGTGTGAGCAATCGCACACGCATCGTGCTCGCGCCGCCAGCACGCATGGGACAAATATTGTGGGAAATTATAAAGGAAAGTATTACGGCTAAGAATATTAATACGTCGTCTCGGTGGGAAAGTCTGGCCGTTCGTTCTCTTGTAGTAAACGAACGTTGGTAGAAGAATAATAGTAGTTTTAAAAAACTAAAAAACACGCTTACCTATCTGGCCGTTTTAAGTGGGTCAAAATCGCGCCCAAAGAAGTCGGTTACAAACAAACATATAAACAAAAATACAAAAAAATTTAATAATTTTATCAAATTAGTGTATTGTCATCGGTCCTCAATAAATCTACAAAGTTTCAACGAGATCTGGCCGTTTAAAGTGGGTCAAAATCGCGCCCAAAGAAGTCGGTTACAAACAAACATACAGGTGAAGCTAATATAAAGCGTGTAAAAAACTAAATATTTAGTGTACTTCAGCTGTGATCTGAAATCAAAATAAGATATGCAAAGGAAAAATTAAAATATCTTAACATTTTTACTGTATAAAATTTAAAAACAATTAAAATTACCTATTATTTTAATTTTCATGTATATTTTATTTTTACGTTGGGCTCTCAAACAATTGATATATTTAATTTATATATTATGACTTTGCTAACAGTCCAACTAATTTTTTTCTTAACCCTTTCCACCCTTCTAGTGATTTTTGACGAATTTCCGCTTTTCAACTTTATTATCATAATAAGGTAGGTAAAAGGAAACGCTCAGATTATTTTAAGATTTTTATTGTACCTAGAAGTATTATTTCCAAGACCTAGACTTAAAAGTACCGTCAGGAACTTTGTGTTATTACAATGTTAGGAACTATGATAGAAACTACAAAAATAATGAGATCCAATATTTACTTAGTTATAATTAATACTGCTAATGTAGTCTAAGAAAAAAACCTCAACCAAACCATAACTTCACACCAGAGTTTGTTCAAATACAAAAAAACACACAATAAAAAGCTTGTTTTAAAAATGAACAAAGGTCAAGTAAAGCCAAAGAATAAAGCTTGTAGTCCGGTCACCAGGTCAGATGCTATCACACGTGGTCACATATTTTAGGCACGCGTGCCTAATTCGCTTTTATGTCGGGAACCCTTCTGAAGTGTAATTTAGAGGTTTCGTGCTGCGGAGCTCCTTATCACATGTAGCGATAAAAGTAGGCTTTGATTCGCTCTTCGATAGGAGAAATGGAGTTCTTTTCCACGTCGATAGATTGGTCTAGCGTTTGAAAAATGAAAAGAAAAAAGAAAGAACACATTTGCTCGTATTACAGACATAGGAGACAAATACATATATGTACATTATTACAAATTACATAAAACAAACATGAAAAAAAGAAAACATATGTGAAAATGGACCGAAATAGGTCAGCCCTCAGTTTAAACGCTACAGATTTCGCTGCAGAACTGATTTTCAGGATCAACGTTCTAAAAAAAATATAAAGAATACTATCTTCTTCTTCGTATGAGAATCCGTCCAAAGTCCACTGACTTAACTCAACTACTGCTAGTACTAAGACTAACAGCCGGGACCTACAATTTAACATGTCATCCAACCCACGTCAGCTGAAAATGCCATTTTATCAAAAGACAGTCTTGTGCATGGTCACTCATCCGCGAACTATTTACATCGACCGTTGCTTTCTCAAAACTCAATGATCGCGTCAGATCGTCTTACTTAGCCGAGCTACAGAGTATAAAAAGATAATAATGTAAAGTATGACAGTCTGAATTAGAAATTGAACTTTATGGTGTAATCTAATTAATGTTTTTTTTTACTATTTATTACTTTACTATATTAATATACATATTACATATATGCAATTGTATGTACAATGTATTGAAAAAAAATAGTCGATTCGCACTAATATTAAAGGGCGGAAGTTTGTTTGTGTGTGTATGTATTTTTGTTATTTTTCAACCTTGAACGGCTTTAATCTGTTTTAAATGGAAGCACCTTGGATAAAAACATAGGTTAATTTGCTACTGCGGGGCTCAACTAGTCTTCAAAATAACCCAAAGAATGGGTAAAAGATCAGATTGGGACAAAATAAATCAAAGAGCTAAAAATGTAAATACATATTATACAGTTTTGGTGTAGTTCATACGTTTTAGTTTAGTTTTATCTTAATTTGTGCTGGTTGACTCGGCAATTGTTATTTTGCCCAAAATTTAATAAAAATAGTATCATATGCCAGTTTTTTGGTTTTAAGCTACTTACCCTGAAAATTGTGAATCAAAATCGGTTCAGCTGTTTCTGGAATGTTTTACCTTAGGCCAAATTGTCGCTTATGCCGATAACAATTAATATTGTATTGTGTATAAAAAATAACATGTCAAAAGTCTTAACAAGTTGATAACAAAATGTAGTAACTACAACAAAATACGCATTAACGACCCACTTCCAAACTGAATTGTGATTTTATTCATAACCGTTCGGCGTTCACGCAATCTGCTTATTAACTCTAACTTTCCTTATGTTCATTTACAGCTTTTTAACTAACTGAGATTATTTTGTAATATCTACATATTCATTACACACCTTAGCTAATTTAACTTTTTATCAAATACGATGTAAACAAATATAAAAAGACAACAGTCATTACTTACGAGTAAATTACTATATTATTAGTATTCGTAGGAAATACAAGCCCAAATCCACAAATTTAAATAAAAAGTTAAGAAACGGTAAGTCTCTTCCGCTCCTTAATTTCAATAAACGCGACTGCCAAAAAGTAGGGCGTCCATGCAGTTAGTGTCATCTCGGACACGTCCCGCTTCACTCGCCTTGACCTCGCCGCCACTCGGCGAGAGTTCAAACAATACCTGTTTTAATTCAAATCAGGTAGCTGACCCAATCGCCGGACATTCCACGCCATCTGGATCACATTTTTACTACTTCCCATAGGAACTGCCTGTGGTATCTGGGTTTTGGACAAACGTACGTACGTAAGAGATAGACAGTAACGTACGAGTAAGCTCGTAGGTATTCGTAATACATAGCACGAGGGAGGCGTCTCACGTACTCGAATAGGTATGTAGTAGGTGATGTGACACATGTGTGTCGGCGGGCGCGCGGGCGGAGGGGGGTGCGGGGCGGCGCGCGTGTGTGCGGGGCGGGGCCTGGGCGGGGCGCGGGCTGGCCTCCGCCGGCCGCACACGGGCCGACACTCGCGCGACACCGCCGCTCCGCGCGCCCGTCCGCACCGAGCCGCTCATTCTACGCTCGCGAGCCTCCCGCGACACACGTACGCGTCCTCGCTCCCGTCGCCTCCCTCGATCGCTCGCGCCGACCGACCGTGCAGTGCGTTCTAACTTTTCGGTGACACAGTGCTTACTCGACGCGACTTCTGTACCTTCGGTGACTTTCGGAACTCGGACGGAATAGTGAAATGCTAAGATCGCGGTCCGGCGAGAAGGCGATTCTTTGAGAGACGAAAGGGTTGGAGTACGGGGTAAGGAGCGGGCGGAGGGCGGCGCAAAGCCGCGCACGCGCCCGGCGCGCGAGGCGCCGCGAGCGACACACGCGCTGACTCCGGCGCGCGCTATGGACGACAAGCCGGCCGCCGCGGGCGGCGAGGAGCACTACAGCCTGCGCTGGAACAACCACCAGGCGCACCTGCTGCGCTCCTTCGAGGCGCTGCTGCACGCCGAGACGCTGGTCGACGTGACGCTGGTGTGCGCCGAGCGCCGCGTGCGCGCTCACAAGGTGCTGCTCGGCGCCTGCAGCCCGCTCTTCCGGCGGATATTCAGCGAGAACCCGTGCAAGCACCCCGTTATCGTGTTGAAAGACTTTCAAGGATGGGAGGTTCAGGCGGTCGTGGACTTTATGTACCGCGGAGAGGTGTCGGTGGCGCAGGAGCAGCTCGGCACCGTGATCCGCGCGGGCGAGTCGCTGCAGGTGCGCGGGCTGGCCGACCAGGACCGCGAGGAGCAGGCGCGCTCACCGCCGCCGACCCCGCTGGCGCAGAGCCCGCTGCAGACGACGCCGCCGGCGCCATCGCCGCCCGCCAGCCCGGCGAGCCCGCAGCCGCGCCGCAAGCAGGCCCGGCCACGTCGCCGCTCGGGCGAGTCCGACACGCCAGAGAACCTCTCCATGCGGCGCTCGCCCAGCGGAGGCCTGAAGGCGGTCAGGCTGTCCCGACCACGCTCGCCTCCCAAGCCGGAGCCGGAGGAGCCCGAGCCCGAAGCCCCGCCGCCGCCGCGCATGTTCCCGCCACACCAGGACATGTTCCCGCCCGTGCCGCCTGCCGTCTCCGCTCTATCACTGACACCACCACACAGTGAGTACAATTTATGTAAGTCTTTGAAAATATTATTACGTCTTATGAACTTAATCTCACATCTTCTTTTTTTGCAATAATTTCTCAATACTTATTTACTTTAATTTTGCTTTGCTTTTTATAAATTATTCCTCATAATTATAGGTATTCAATAATAGTGAAATAATCCATCATTTCTGCTACATTTTTGTTAAAAATATATTAAAACTACTCTTAAAAGTATGTCATGTGTGAAAAACAAAGGTCGTCAAATAATAATACGACTAATTGAATCAATGTCGTTTTGCATGGCTAAATAAACAGTGAGCAATATTATGTAGGTAGGTACGGGAGTATTTGCGCATTTTAAGTAAAAAATCTAGCCTTGTATTGCGCTTCATTGTCAACTTATAAAATGGACCAAAGATTACTTTGTTTAAACAAATGTTGTTTTTTATTTCAAAGAAAACTATTTGGTTTAACAAATGCATTAACCTGAGTACGCACTTTAAACATTGACCACTTAGTTAACATCCGATCAGAATCTTATAAGTGATCAGTTTCGAAAGCAAGAGGTGCACCGAGTGATAGACATATATGTGAATGTCTAATTAAAATCGAATCATCAAAGGATCCGTTATCGATTAAACGTTATCGATTTCATAAATCGCATACAGGCCACCGGTGATTCGATTAGTGAACGATACCGAGTGTTAACCGGAACGTTACACAGATAAATTAAGATCACCTATTCATACGTCGGGAGTATTATCTCTCGGATCGCGTGAAAGGTTTTAACTTTATAAAGTCCATTAAGCGAGCATGTCGCAAACATTCGCCATAAAGTATCGTTTAAACAGCCGTCGCACGTTCTCTGCATTCGATCGTGTATGAGACCCATAAACGTATGTCAGTGTAAATTTTACACCTCGATAATTATTGCTCGTGGCTCTTCTCGGGAGTATAAAGAGGAAGCAATTCCAGCAGTCATCGTGTTTTACGAGCACTTTTCCATTTCTAAACTTGTTTATGGAGAAATTCTGCAATTGTCGTACTCGGATGTGGAGATCGTATTCTAATTTATTGACACGTCCCTTGTTATAAACAACATCTTTCTCTATTGACTTTATGATAACTATATATCGATGGGTCCTATGTATAAGGGCCAAACTAACAATTTGGCTATTTTAACTTTTTATTGGTAAACGCTTCTTATCGATATAATTAATCATGTTAGCTATTAAAAAGAAAAGATTTCTGCATAGAAACACGTTTTTGTGTTGCAGTATAACGGCATATGTAACATGAATTTAAACGTATAAGGTCCAAAGAGTAGTTAGAGACTTATACGCGGGGAGTACCCGCGCGTTTGTTTATTATATGGACCAATCGGCCGGATTGACACTTATACGTTGATCGGAGCAATGGTCGCATTTTGTTGAACAAAAAATGTTATTGTTTTGTTTTGTGCGTTGTAATTTATTTAATAAGTAAAAGATGGCATCTAGTTATCGTGCTAAGTTGAGTAGAAGTCGGAATTCAGTGAATTTAGCACTAGAAAAAAAGATTAACGTTACACTAATTAGCGTAATACACGTATAATGGCCAATATGACACATTAGCCTTTTTAAGATGTTTTTAAATAAAAATAGTTTTAATAAAAACTAACGTAGAAGGGTCAATGTGACGTAAAAAAAAACCCGATAAATTTACACATATAATACTGTAGTAAAAATGTTGAGTATAGGTGTCTTAGCAAATAACCAAAATTTCGTAAACTTCGGTTTTATCAATCTAAAATTATAGTAAATTTAAACTTTGACAGCATCTCCTGTAAAGTTAACATTTTGCATTTTGGCCCATATACATAGGACCCATCGATATACTCGTACCTGCGTCTACATCTTGAAGAGCTTTGTTAAAGTAACAGCATTATGGAAGCCGCCAATAGTGTTAGTTGACTTATCGATCAAGCTTAACTTATCGATTAGATCTCGTTCCGCAAATCCATTTAGCATCAAAGCATAGCATAAAAGCTTTATTGGAGCCTAGCCTAGGACACATCAACGTCGTAAATTATACGTACACAATCTATTTCAAAACGATACCTGCACGCTCAGAAATTACGGCATAATATATTTTACACAACGGCCTAAAGCCTCAGGTAGGAATTAGTCCAAGGAGTGGTTTTATACGTCAATTTTGTTTTATTGTTTCCTCAGTTTCGCGTATGTGCCGAGTGCTTGATTGCGCCATAATGGTCGTAGGTTGTAATGAAGGGTTGCACGCTCGCCTCGGCTCGCCGCCGTGCGTGGGGAAACTAAATACACGAGGGGACTCTTCCACAACTCTACACTTGTCATTCGCTCCTAAATCACATTTTAAACTGCCTCGATTCGAATGTTTTGCTCTGTTCTCCAATTTAATGACTTGAATTTCGATTTATTTTTCCTCGTTTAATGGGGATAATTGAAAAGACAGTGTTATTATTTTATTTGTCGGCTCACATTCGCTGGCAGAATGACCGCAGTTTATTACAAGTGTTCATTTTATTGTTTCCGCCATCTCCGTGTGTGATGAGTGCTTGATTATGGTTAATGGTGGTGCGTAAATGTAATGAGGGGTTGAAGGGCCGCCGGCAATCACAGCGGGATGGTTTCCTGATTGTGCCCACTCCGAGTTGTCAAGCAATTCCAAATTTGATTTTCTCGCTTGTTTTACATTACCGTGTTTTACTACTACAGCCGGGCTATTACGATAATTACGCTGTAAATTAAATAAGCTTACTATTCGTAATGATACTGTAGCGTTGTGTGTAGTTAGTTGAGCTTTTATTAATGTAGTTTTTGTCATCCTGTGTGGCATGTAATTGTAGTCATGACTGTGCTTTACTTTAATTGGAGTCTGTATTTTGAAAAAGCATTTTAATAAGCGTTTATGACTATACTGTAACATAAATGCTTTTTCAATATAAAAATGTTTAAGATGCATCATTGGATCTTACAACGTCTTGCTACAGGTAGTACAGTAGTAGTACATTGCAATTCTCATAAGACAGATCATGCCAGTTTCTAGGAACTGTTCTCATGACCTAATAAGCACTTAGTAACCTGAATAACGAAAGTGAAGGTCCAGGTGTAATCACAATGTACTAGGCAAAGTAGTTGTTTACATAGCTCACGCGATGTCTTGGGCCATCAGTTTCGCGACCTTCGAAGGTAGCAAAAAAGCGATGAAAAACCGCGCTGACGACGACATTGGCACGAAACTCTGCGCACACGCAAGGGCGGGTAGCATCGCCATGATGTTGGGAGAGTACGGACAGGTCAATCAGATGCAACTCTATGCAACACAGATTCATATTGATCACTTTAATTACCATGATCTAGTTCTCTGCGTGGTATAGTTCGCTTAATTAGTTAGTAACTATTATTAATAGTGTATTCATTATTGTTATTAGAAATTCCTTGTGCTTATTGATTACTGTAATTAAGGATCTCGATTCTCGTTTATTTTAAAATGAAAATTACCGTGCCAGAGCTATATGAAACATGACAAACTTAGGGAAGGCTGAATCTAATTTATTTTCTTATTTGAGTACGTCTACGTGTTTGTAATAGATAAAAACCTATAAATTTATAAACAAATGAATATAATAAGTAGTATAAAAGCAAGTTTATGATAGTATAAGCGTAAATGGCACACGTTAACATTAAATTTAATATCATCATAAAGCAGTTTATTCGTCACAGCATTACGTATACACATGTTGCGTGTAGCGATCAGGCATTACGAAATTTCTTACTAATAATGTACTCAACAATTCAAATAATTTAAACGCCAATTTATTAGTTAATCATAATTACTCATTCGTCTTCTAATAAGTTCCGTATGAATTCCATAAATTTAACTTTAAGTCATTTGCAAACTGTATGTAAACATGGATGATTCATTTCATTCATGATCCCTATGAATGAATGAGGGATACTATAGGGAAAATATATTTAAATATAATATAATGATGAATACTGAGACGCCTACACTTTTCCCATTGAGTCATCCCGGACTTCTTTGAAATTTTAATGAGAAATATATGGTTTATAAAACCATGAGAAATTTTTTAATTCGCTATGTAACGAGGAAATTTAATTCAGATACCAAATTTTGAAAACAAACTTTATACTCAGTTAACCAATTTAACATTTGATTCACAACATTATTAATTTTAAACAAATATTCTTCCAAACTTCCACATTTTTTCACACAATAATATTTTTGATTCGACGACCTCGTTGGTGTAACGGTTACCATGCCGGACTGCCAACCAGATGTTTTCAGGTTTGATTCTCGGCACGGCCAACATCTTGGTTCTGAACTAAATTCATTGGTTGTTAAATATTTATCTATATAAAGTATGTATGTATGAGTATGTAGTATATCAGTTGTGTTAGAAACCATGATACAAACTGGAAATGATTGAGTATGGGGCTCACCAGCCGTGTGTTAAATTCTCAAAAATAAATTATCAATCTCAATTGATTAGCTTCGCATAACCGTGGTACATTTAGTAAAAATATCTGACTGTCCTCTGAATTGAAGACCAGCTGGTCACCCTACACGAAGACGCCATCGGTACGGTGCAGATTGCGCACGCGCATTTACATTCAATCGACGCCGTTTGCCCGGTGACCTACTTATACGCCTAAAGCTCACTCTGCCCTGAGGCTTATGGGAAAATTAGACTTTTAATAAACCTAGTAATTACAGTATATATTAGTTGATAATATATATCGACGCAGTAGCTTTTGTATCTTGTTGTTAGCTTCGCATATGCATGTACTAACTAAACCTTCAGATCGTAATAGAAGTTACCTGTCATGTCATACTCGCAGGATTATGTCTATGTATCAAATCTTTAGAATGTGTTTTGTTTTTTTTTACAATAACTGTAATTTTGAGAACGTTATCATCTTTAATAGCCTTTTTGATATGCTAGGATGCACCCATTACACCTTTTTTAAAGAGAAGATATATCTATATTTATTTTTGAGAATATCTCAAGCATCAGTTATTATCGTTATAAAGATAGAGAAATGAGTTAAGAGAAAAATAATTCAACAAAAATCTAATTTTTGTATGGGAGCCCCCTTAAATATTGATTTTATTACATGTTTAGTACATATTTGTTGTTATAGTGCCAACAGCAAGTAAGACATTTGTCGAAAAAAGTTTCAAAAAAAATATTGTCGATAAAAATGTTCTAATTTCAACTATCTAGCTACCACTGTTCAAAAGACAGGTGACAGACAGACAGATAACGAAGTTTAAAGACATATTTTTTAGTGCCAATCTAAATTATAAATTAGAAAAAATTACTTATTCAAAATATATATACGAGTATATCATGTTGAAATTCGAATCTTGCCCATATCATCTATCTTTTTAGCAATCTATCGCCATTTGAAATCCTTGCATTTATCTTACATACGAGTACATATTATATGCGGACTACCATTTCTTATACTAACTCCACCAAGTCTTCTACAAGCTATAGCTAAGTAGTTTGGTAGGATTACAGAAATCAAGAGTACTCCAAGAGTACGAGAGGCGCCATACTTATCCCATAGGGGCTTAACTTTTGTTACACAGTGTAACTTTCCTGTCTGGATTTTCAATGGAAGATAGTTAATCCAATACTGAGAATAACGGTTCAAATATATTTTTAAACCCTTTTGTGTATCTTAGACCTACACCTTCTTAGAATTGTGCGCCTAATATATTAAGACCATTGCCAAATTCGTGGTAATTGTAAAAATGGTTATTTTAAGAGTGGAAGCGTTTTCATACTCGCGATACATGTCTTGCATTCTTCTTCTTCTTCTTCTTCTTATAGGCTAAGTGACATAGATTCGATGTCGAAAGTTTACAAACCGTATAAAGAATAGAATAGAATATTTTTATTCATCGTAAGGTATCCTATTACAAATACAATATCAACAACAAGATACAGTATAGACTTGTCAATTAAAAACAAAAAAAGCCTCTTACTTAATGCTTATACTAAAGTTTAAAGTCGGGACCTACGGGGATCATCGGACCTACGTTAGCACTCAGATGTAAATGACACTTGATCACCCATCCAAAGACTATCCACATCAACTATAGATGATCGCGTCAGACCACCCAAGCTTACCGAGCTGCTGTTTAAAATTCATCATTAAATCCAAGTAAAGGTCGCATTGCACATTAACTTTAAGTATATTTAATGGGAATTGACAGCAAAAAGTTATCATGTGTCTCGCGACATGCAGAGAGCTAAAAACTCACACTCTTACCACGACAGAGCGCGTGTCTACCGATAATTGCCATGTAATAAGCCATTGTGTTCAAGTGGTGTGGCCATTTTTTTTAACACATAGGTCTGTACCATCGTCACCTTCATGACACAATTCAATTTAGCGCACTTTTAACGACCGTTTTTTTATATCATAACTCCGATATTTATTAACTTAGTTTATATATTTTTTTTTATTAAAAAATCACATACTCATATAAATTTTTACGTTTTTTTTTTCAATTTCAATATCACTGTATTAAAACGTTCGTAAGTTTCGTAATATAATTTCAATATCGTTTTTCAGTATAGAAGTTACACGATTTTTCAAAATTAACACATCAAAATTACTGTTTCTTTTATCGTTTAATTTTTTACACAATATAACCAGGCATTTGACGTGACCACACAAGCCACACTTTGACCGAATCTGGAGTATGTTTAGTCTGGAGTTACTCTCAAGGCTCTCAAGGAGGCTGTCATAAAGAACTTTATTAAGACGCAATAAAGGTCAATTTTTTATTTAAGAATGTATCTGATAGCCTTACTCAAACTGCTTTATTGTCAAATATCAAAGACTCACAACTAAATAGAATACTAATAATAACATAACATAAAAAACAAGTCAAAAATAAAATTAAATTGTCAAATTAAATACAATAATCAAAAACAAAGCGAACAAATAATTTACTTTAAAAAAATATGTATCATCTACTACAATTAACGTTTACAATAAATATAAATGATACATCTATCGCATCTCACTAAGCAGACTATGGTACAGGCCCACGGCACCTAGACACGTGTGGATAATAGGTTTAATCGCAGATTGGACGTGTGTTGATTGGATGCGTTGTTTGTTTTACATTTAATAGTGACGGCTTGATGTTGCAAGACGTGCCTATTATTATCTGCCTGTCTGCCAAAGACACCTAAACGATATTTGTAGGTTATTAAAACTCTTACGATCTTATCCCATCACTATAATTGAAAAACCTGTCGCCAGGCACCTTACTATGAGTTCTGGCACCTTCATTGAGAGCTTATTATTCCAGACAAGGCATGCTACACCTTAAGCCAAAGTGTCGCTAGCTAGTGAGGTTATGCGCCTTGTTGATCAAATGCCTATACTTCCGCCAAATTCGATGTGAACTAAATTTTAACAAACAAAAAAAATAAAATTTTAAGGTTACAACTAGTTACCACTTCAAGAAAGTGCTACGGATAACAGAATTTCTATATTTTGTCATAAAAGTCGTCCAGACTTTTTGTAATATCAATCGAAAAGTTAAAGATGTAATGTGTAAAAGCTTATAACTTGTATATGAACTGCCTGTTATTTTTAGTAAAATAATTTCGTTTGGGCTTAGTACCGAAGCTCTGGTGTGGAGAGTTTTCAATGATTTTTTGAAGCTTCAAGTTGTCGTAATTAGAAGTGAGTGAAAAAAAAACAAGAAACAACTCGTTTTACTGTATGTTGTTGTACCTTTTTGTTTGATTTGATAATAATTTTAGTGTATGTTATTATAGCCGTAATAAATACATCTACCTAATTTCAACAGTTTGCTATAACAGTTCATGAAATACAGCCTGGTGACAGACAGACTAATAGCTAAGTCTCAGTAATAGGGTCCAGTTGGTACCTTAGATTACAAAACCCTTCAAACTCCTTAATTTTAGATTTTATCTAAATTTCTACTAATCTAAGGAATATTAATCAAAAAAATCATGTTTTTATGTGGTAAATATGAAAAGATATACAACATACTCGTATTA
The DNA here is from genome assembly GCA_035578125.1 of Mellilla xanthometata. Lineage (NCBI taxonomy): Eukaryota > Metazoa > Arthropoda > Insecta > Lepidoptera > Geometridae > Mellilla > Mellilla xanthometata. Next base: position 10,324,938 of record JAPUBQ010000014.1, on the reverse strand, counting down.
TTGTCGATTAAAGTTATCAACTCACTAGTATTCTAAACAACTACATATTTACATAAATTATTCTTTATAAGGTGTAAAAGATAAACGTTTATGAGATAACTAATCATTAAAATATCGTAAAAGTTGCTAAAGAAATTGCTTTAGTTTTTATCAGTGTTAAAAATCGATAAAATCCTCGTCATCTGGACATTATATTTATACTTCATTAATTTTATATTTCCCAAGATGTGGTAAATAATTATACGACATGTTAAAGCAGTTTAATCCCTTGATTAGAAAGTGCGTTTATATTTTTATGAAGAATATGCGGAATTGAATCAACTAAAATTAAATGAATACTAAATTATTATAACCTTTAAGAGTGTCATGTACATATAGTAAGTAGATTATCGCGAATTTTAGCGTCGATCTCTCTTATTGATTTTGGTCATTTGTTGACGAATCATTCATTATTTACCTACTAAAAATTGGATAGATATATGTATATTGGTTTTCTTTCTACAGTGTTTCTTAATGATGAATAGGTTCACGTTTAACCGCAGCTTACTGTGGTCTAAGATGTAACAAGCTTGCCTAGAAGGAACCTATTTAATCTAAATAAACTAATAGATGAAAACCTCGTATAGTATAAAATAACTAGCTGACCCGCCAAACGTTGTTTTGCCTTAATAAAAAAAAAAAACTAAATATACAGTAGCCGATTCTCAGAGCTACTGAATACGCATATAAAATTTGAAAAAAATCGGTCAAGCCGTTTCGGAGGAGTACGGTAACAAACACTGTGACACGGAAATTTTATATATAAGATAGATCATGCAACAATCTTAACGCAAATATATATATACAACCTATTATAGCTAGTATAACGGTACAGAACACAGGCAGGTTGGCATTGCAGGTTTTACGACTACTTAATATACAATATCCACCCTCTACAATCTAAATACTTAATACACCGTGCCATAAGAGGTATTTCTCATTTATCTAGATCTGTTCGTTGTGTACTAACTTGGTAGTATTCTGTGTACAGGTGAGAGTTGGTCGTGAGCGGACCGAACGTTGATACCTACACAAGTACAGACATAATATATTATTACATCAGTACGGTAGGGTACTTTACTTTGGATGTATTTAACTACTAGCTGCGCCCGCGGTGTTACCCGCGTTAGTCCGGGACAAAAAGTTAACCCGATATAAAAATAAACATATGTATTAATCCAAGGTCTAATCTATCTTCATACTAAAACTCGTCAAAATCGAGCCAGGCGCTGGAGCGTGAAGGAGTAACATAGGTTTTGAAGTTATCCCATGGGAACCACAATTGTTTTCGGAATTAAAAGTAATCTGTGTTAATTCAAGGTCTAGCCTATCTTCAGAGCAAATTTTATTTAAATTGATTCAGCCATTTGAACGTGAAGAAGTAACAAACATACACACACACAGACTTTCACATGTATTAAATGAGTAGGATTAATTTATGTAATGCCAGAAGTAGAATATCGATTTCGTCAGACATTGTGTTTTTATAGAAAGTTTTTATTTGTCATTAACATTGTGCAAATAACAATATAAAATAGACATCGTAAGTGATTCGTAAATAAATTCTAAGTACAGATATTTCTGACTCACAAATATACGAAAAAAAAAATTTCAAAAACAGATTCTATAATAATATCAATATTTTTTAATTCAATAAAGTTAAATAAATACTTCTTGAGACAATAAAAAAACACCATTATGAATATGATGTCACTTTCATACAATTTTTCGTTCGCTTTCACGTTTATTAAAAGTATATACACAGTATATCCTCTTTGGTTACCGACTTTCCTAAAGAGCTTGATACTTTGCCCGAGCATATTTGCAAACGGTTCAAAATGGAGATTAATTCTGACTTTTGCGAATTATGCCAGCAAAATTTAGGGCTTAATAATTGTAACATAATAAAATTAAATTCCTAGTAATAATTATGTGTATTTAATATGCGACTAATTTAATATTTTCTTTGCACGTAAGAACATTTTATAGTTTACTCATTATAAGCAATAACGTTATGTAGATATGCAATGTTAATGATTATGAAAATCGTTTCTAATGGATACATTACTAATTACAGTAGTTTAATGTTTCAATATAACGTACTTGTAGTAAAAACCTAAGAGAAAGCGTACATGTGTAATATCTTGTTGTTTAATAAATGTCATGACTTTTACTAACAGAACAAGCTTAGTTTTATGAGTATTATAACCAAACTATACCGTTAGTTAGTCCCTTGTACTGCATCTTTCGTAAGAAAATGTTCCATTTAATTAGGTAGGTACCTAATCTATAACAATATTACTTATAAAGAGGAAAAATTTGATTGTTTGATGCGAATAGGCTTAGAAACTACTGGGTAACATTGGCTATATTTTTTTTTCTCTTTGCAACTTGGATTGTTTAAGACGGGACGGGACGGGATGCTAATTAGATAATTCTTTAGAGGCAACGGTGAGAAGCGGGTAGATCTGGTAGTTTTAAGTATCTGACATTGTTTTATAATACTATTTTCACAAAAAAATGTAATTATATTTTTTTTGACACTTTCACACACGGCTGGTTAGCCCCATACTGAACCATTTCTAGCTCGTATTATGGTTGCTAACACAACTGATATACTACATATACATACATATTATATATAAATACATATTTAACACCCAGACCCACAGCCAACAAATTTAGTTAAGCACAAAGATGCTGACCGGGCCGGGAATCGAACCCGGAACCTTCTGATTAGCAGACCGGCATGGTAACCTTTACGCCAACGAGGTCATCGAATATAATTTATTATAATGAAAATATTTTTTAAATTAAATTTATCTGACAAACGCTTCCTTGCAAATATTAAGAGTTTATTTTGCCAGTCAATCTTGGTTCATTGCATGTGCATTTGTGTATGTGGAACAAAGGGAATGTGCGAAAATGAGGTATAAATTATGATAATTTACGGCGTGTGTTGTGACTCGTTATAGAGTGTATGTGGTTCACGGGTATTCAAACTTTTAAATAAACCATAAATAATACTATAATATTAGTAAAACTTTTGTGAGCGCGTTTCGTTGATTGAAAAACATCTCACTCTTTAACAGTATTTGTTTACGCTTGGTTTCATTGATTGCTCAAACAGGATGTTAATAATATAAATCCAATGATATTGAATTTATCTTATTCTTTTAGCCATGACAAATATCAAATATTACACATTTCACACACTGCTGCATAGTCCCCTACTAAACCATTTCTAGTTTGTATTATGGTTGCTAACACAACTGATGTACAAAGTACAACTACTACACACAAATACATAAATACTTTATATTGAACACCAGCCAACGTCCAGCAAATTTAGTTAATCACAAAGATTATTGCCCGTGCCGGGAATCGAATCCGGGACCTTCTGTTTGGCATGGTATCAATTACGCCAACGCCAATTTGAAGTCGCCAAATATACATAACACATAATACTTCGTGTTTCAAATATTTTCTCTGTACGTTTAAGAAACTAACTACACATTTGATAAAAATGATCTGCTGTATCAATAACCAATAACTTTCAATCGTCAAGTTAAAGCCGTCACCAGGCACATAACTCGGACCGCTTACAGCCTTTTCCACCCCATTAGCAGTATTAATATTATCGATTTATTTATATCCGTAGGCCCCAGGTTTGAGAGCCTCGTCTAATCGTGTGTTGGCAAGCTGAGACGCCGTCAATGGATGGTCGTTATTCAACCACTGACAAATGCCCCCTGGTTAATTGGAGGAATAGTGCATGAGTCGTTTCCTAGCTGTAAATTATCCCTTTTACGAGCATGCATGCCTATCAATGCGTTGGAGTATCTAGGTGAGCTTGCCTCGCAGTTTCATTGGATTTAGTTTGTGAATTTTAAGTAAAATCGTCAGGCAAAATAAAATCTTATATCGCTGTTTTTTTTAGACAGATTTTATTATTCATGTTTTATGCTTATATTTCTAGTCTGGTGATTTGAGTTCTAGTCTAGTGTTTAGAGTTCAATAAGCAGAACTCAAAGCAAACTAATAATCGCTACGGTTTTTATTCACGTTTTATTAAAACTTGTGCAGTTACTTACTATGTTTGCTTGGCACCTACCTTTACCTTTATATGAGTATAAAAAGTCACATCAAAATTGTATATTTTAATGGAATATTATGTCACGAACGTGATTTCATTATTTTAATGGTATTTTTTATTTTAAATGGAGTCATTATTTTACTAAATTAATAATGATCAAAAGTTTTTAAATCAAAACCAAAATTTTACATGACAATATGAAGTATTCAAGTTATATTATTTTTCTACTAATATATTATTTATTTTGTACCCACTCATCATAGCTATAGATCATGGATCTTCACTAATCTTTTCCGTACCATATTCCATCAAACAAAAAACAATATCAGGCTGAAAAATTCTTAAAATATTAAAGATGGAAAAGATTACTCATAATGGTTACGTCTCGATAAAAATAGCCACTAGATAGATTAGCAAAGAAAATGAAGAGGAAAATATCTCAAAACGTTCAAATAACTTACCTGCCTCACAGTAAATTACAGTATTTACATAAATCAATGATGAGGAAAATGAGATAAAATGCTAAATAAGTTGTCTACTTTTCAATGAAAGTATAATATTGGATAAAATAACACATTTAGTTCTACGGAAGGAAAAGTAAATACAAACGGGTTTTTTTTATTCCCCAAAAGGGGTTATTAGTAAATCGTTAAGCATTCGTTTATAAGTAAAACTTTATCGCTTATATTTTCCTTATCGTTCTTACATTCACTTCGTTTTTGTATCACCAACCTATCAATCCATTGTACATTATCTATTCATGTAAAACACCTACTGCGATCTGTTTGATAATGCTCATTTCAAAATAGCTTTCAGCAAAATGTCATCCAGTTTAGTCGCGTACATGAGCATTATTACAGTGCAATAACAAATGTAACGCTTCAGTGATTTGATTGATGAATTAGACTGACGAACCAAACTGGTATTTTCAATTTATTTCCGGACACTTTTTTATGGTGACTAATATGAGAGCAATATTCTCAAGGCAATAAAGCTGTGTCATCTGCAAGCGCCTCGCAGATCATTGTTCGACATCCGACGACGCCACTTATAGATCAAATAAACAATACCGGGCCCAAGGCACAGCCTTGGGGCACACCAATAATTATCAACTTTTTGCTGAACTGTACAGCTACTTTCTTTAGAGTAGTGCTTTAATATCGAATTAAAGTGAGATTTGAGTAAAACAAACTGGTCTTCAAGTTCTCACAAACAGCGTACACAATAGGTGATGGTACTCCGCGACGTCAAATGCTTACGTGTCGAGATAAACAATTACACCGTGCGATAGTCATCGACATAAGTAGCGAACGCGTTAGAATTATATGTAAATCATTGCCATTTCTAAAATACAGATTTGTTTGTCTGAATCTCATAAATTGCCGTTACTTTCCCATCACGCAAACGGAACTGGAATCACACATTACATTTAATTTTATACGAATTTAATAACAAGTGAGGAGCTCGGCCGCCCATTGTTCCGCGGTCATGAGAAAAAGCCACTGCCCGATTTTTTTGTAGCCGATAAAGAGGTGCCGACGCACAATCCGAGCGAGATTGATGCGCGCGCGCACTCGCGCCCGCTGCGAGCCGCCGCCACCAGATAATAATTAATATTCCATAACGTATTGAACCCTAAATTAGTCCGCGAGCGTCCTTTCACCGGCAACCGGCGCTCATTACCAGTAGCAATATGCAGTCGTCACACATTTGTAATTGATTTCATCCGTTAAATTCGAAATTTGAATGAACGGCCGTTGAATGAGAACCGAAATAAGATCACGAGTGTGTTGCGTTCGGAAACAGCGAGCGAGCCTCTCACTGCGTCTCACAATAGCGCCGCATACGGCCAGATCTCTCTCTCGATAAACAGATAAAAAAACCTATCGAAAAAACTACATGTCATGCATCTACGTGTGCTAGTCAATTTAACAGCGACCGTCATGGGAATCGAGCGACGAATGGACTTTAGAAAGCAATTAAAATCGGTGCCCACGAAATCGGAGATGAAAAGTGCGATCGACACATGAAATTGTCGACCACGTCGCGCTTCAAGCACGACTCTGAATAAATACCTATTGGTGCTGGGGCAGACACGATGCACATCGCGGCTAGATGATTCTCGGAAATGGCCGAAATCGACAAAAAGTTAAAGACATCGACATCACATCGTCTCGTCGTGAACCGGAAAATGCAGACCGAACGACACATAAACGAATATACAAAATGCCTATTTAGAAATCTGGGTGAACAACGCGGAAGCCTTTGGCTATAATAACCTAAAATATAACTTTTGCATCCTTTGATGTGAAGAAATTGAAATTTTTGTTACGAATTTTGTATGTTTTCGCCTCGGATTTTATTTTCCCTAACCGAGTGAACCTCTACAAACGGGCCTAAAACTTTGTGTACATTGAGCTTATTGTTGCGAGAGCAGTACAAAAGGGAACTACTTAAGGGCCGACGTGGACTTTGCTTTTTTACAGCCACAAAAAGGTCGGTACGAAATCGAAATCAGATTACGGATCCTGTGATTATGTCCCTATAAGTTTATGAAGTTTCGGCGGAGGAACAAAGGGGAACCACAGACTTGCGGGATGTGTTTCACCACACAGATATTATGGAGATATGTGAGCATAGTCATATACGTTTTGGACGTGACTTCCGCTACTCTACTCGAAGTGATTTCTGAAAAAGCAAGATCTCGTTCTTAGAATAAAGTTACATTGGGCTTTAACCATTCATTATCAAAAAACTATTAAAAAAAAATAAAAATAACGAAACATTTGTTATATGGCTGGCAAGCTAGCTTGAACTTTCAAAGTAACACCTGATTCATATATTCTTATGTTTGTACTGTACCCTTAATTTCGCACGACAATGTTACAAATTCCTCACGTGAACCTTGAAATCCAATTAAGCAAAAGAGCAATTAGCTAAAACTTACTCAGAAAATCATTGTCATTACGTTCCCGGTAGTATAAATGTAATTGCAAGTGCTTGTTACCGAAGCCTAGGTGACTCACACATACCTACATACGCGAGTGACTAATGTTATGCCTCTGTCAGTTGTTGGTAGCGGTACTAACTTGATCATATTCTATGACATTAATAAGCGCCTCCGCAAGGAAACTGTGCGTTAAACTGTGGGTAATACCTCTCCTGTGTTTATGTGGTCGACCACATTCGCAATTATTCTTGCTGAAATCGATCCGCTGGTTTTGGTTTTACCTCTTAGACATGTGGGAACGGAGTTTGCAAACATTGTTTACATCATGCGTTCCATGTCTTTATAATACTGAAGTATGTACTCGACACTCGTATATCTAAAATATGCAGAAAATATAACTCTTGAATTTATATCTTAACTTTTTCCTTGAACTATTAAACTACTTTGAAAGATTACATAGTTTGCTAGTATGTATTAGGTACATGTATTTGATGCAGATACATATTCGTTTTGAACATACAAACTAGACTATTGCAGATATCATAAAAAACGTCAAAGCATTATTGTAAAGTATGATTGGATTCTTAATAAAAAATATATTTCATACATTCCTACTAAGATATTAATACTCGTATATTTGTTCCTGTTGTGATTTATTGTATGGTGTGTTGTGGTTTCAAATATTAAAATTATAAGTTAAATAACACTCTTTATCTTACTATCTTATTATATTACGCCATTAAATGGTATCTACGGAAAAATATGTTGTTGTATTAAGAATGCGAAACACAAATCAAAAAATGCAATTCCGCGTAAAGTTTTCTATTACAATATCTATTGTTGCCAATAAACCCTTACAAAAACCATAATTTATTATATAAGTAATTTTTATTCAAACATTTAATTACAATATTCTAAAATAGATTGCATGTTACTCCAACACATAGTAAACAAACAAAAGCCCGTAGGTTTTCCCCAAAAAAATCTCACTAAATTAATTTACTTTTAACAAACACAATAAAGAACCGGCCACTCATTCTATTAATAACATCAATTATGTAACGAACTAATTTCATATAAATTACAATGAAGTTTTTATTTTGTTTACAGTGAAAGTCGAATTCGATTGTATAGGCGTACCGTTTTTTTTTCTCGTATCGTTTTTAAATCGATTCTTGTAGACCACAATCGAATGAGCTTATTCCACATGATCGACATACACAACGGAAGCGAGAATTACCATAAAATGACCGCAAAATGTTATTTTATATGTGAGAAACTTAAATTACGGCCGATTGCGTTCGATTTTACATTTCAATTTGTACATACAAGTATACAATTGGTTTCCTAACGTACGGTAGCCACTTTAAAATATCATTACTAGCGTTTTGTAGGTAATTGAAATTCATATTTCAAAGGTTGTTATTCTTTAACTAAAACCAGCCTTAAAAACTAAACAACCTAGTTGTTGTCCAATGATTACAAAAGAAAATATAGATGATTAAGAAATGAAAGCAGGTAAATGGGAATTCCTTTTGTTAAAACGCATTTTTAGATTTTATTCAAAACTCAAAGTAATTATGTATTAACAACTTTTTATACACACGTACGTTCTATGGCAATAAACATTAGTTTGAATATCATTAGTAAATTGGCAATATAATTTGCTTTATGAACAATTACGCAGTATCGAACGCGCAACTAATTTGCTCGTCTTATTTCTATGACAATAGCCAATGAATAGGTACCACATTCTGCATGTTCAATGGATCGCCGAAAAGTAAGACGCAAGCTATTATAAAGTCATATTCGCCTATTTTGTGAGACAATGAGCTAACAGAATGTGAAGTGCAGGGAACAATAGAAAGTAGGGCCTCCGACAATCCCACACGCCGAGGAAAGTTAACGAAAATACATTTCAATAGCTAAAAGCCAAATTGGATACGAGCTTACAAAATTATCGCGTTAGTGCCCCCTAATTCATTTGTATGTATTCTCCCAGCGGCGTGTGAGCGTGTGTGATTCACCTAATGTGCTCTCGTTACGATCGCCGGTAACTCGGAAACTGTACTGTCATTGTGCAACCGCTTTAATTATGATTCACACACATGCTTTAATCAATGCCTTAATCTCGTTTCACGTGTAGTTTCGCAGCCACCGGCACCCGCGGCGGCATTACGTGAAACAACGCTTCTAAGTAAGCGGCCATTGTCTATCGCTGATAATCAAAAGGCGCTCAAGGTTTACAGCTAGTCTTATAAATATTGAGAGGCGAGTTGCGGCCGGTACGTACTACACCCCATATTATTTATGTAATGGGGACTTACACTGGACACGCGATCCTCCAAGACAATGCAAGGATAGGCTGCCCATCGGCGCGACCTAGACTTCTTTCCATTTAATTATTCCTCACATCGATTATTGCCGCGGCGACGTATATTTCAGCGAAACAATAGATTAACCCAGATGCTGCGCGTCGCGACACAATAGTGAGGCTGCTCGTCCCGCGATTACATCGCTTTCGTATCCTTGGCGTGAGCGGCTATCTATCATGTGATCTATTGTACGCACGCCGACATCGGTATTAGATTATAGCGATAATTAATGCTGATTCCATACGACCTAGATTCGGGCCGGCTCGATAAAGTTAATTTACAGTTATAGTTGTAAATCTCGTTGCAAAATAAGCGGCGAGCACGCGCGCCTGACCACAGACAACGCGGTGACTCCCACACGCCGCCGCTCGCTCGGCATGTGAATGGGAGCCCTCGTAAACACCATCACGTGGCGACACCGCCTGACCTTGCCAGGAGTCCGCCGGCAGCCTCCCTCGGCGGCGTGACGCACGCACGCTCGTGTCATGTGAGCGAAACGCAACACATGTGCGTGTCGCGTCAGACAGAGAGGGTGCGTCCGCCTCACTCAATGAACGGGGTGAACTCTCGCGAGCTGAGTACACACGACCGCGAAAGGGTTGCGCCGAGTTGCGAACTAAGTTCCGAACGCTTTCGATTTCTACGCGTGTTGCATATGGGTCGGGCGGCTGGCGATCGATCGTAAACTAACTTTGTTGTGCTAACTCGCAATCCAATTTCGTTAAGTCGTTTCGATTAATAGCTGCATCGTCGGAGCGCAAATTAAACTGTTCAGATAGGTTGCGAAAATGTGTTGAAAATTTTGTGAAAATGAAGTAAAAAGCGGTCGTGTCTAATGTATTGCCGTCGGCTGAGTGAGCCGCGGGTGTGTTTCGTAAATCATTGTTTATGGTCGAACAGTTCACTGAAGGGGTCCGCGAGACCGGAATTAGAAAGCGTCAAGTCTACCAGACTCCGCTACAACTAATTGACCGCAAGGTTTGCGCTGCGGTACACTGTGACGTAACCGCCTCCATATTCTACCTGAGGATTAATATTCAATAGAAAAGCTTGCTATTTGGACTGGCCGACAAAGGAAAACTTTTCTATGGCCACGGTCAAGAACTTTTTTATTCGTGTTTAAATAAGTTTTTCGGTGGTTTTCCTCAATGTTAAGTTTGTGTGGCTGGAAATTCTTAAGAGTCCTGTGAAACATTTTATTTAGTATACATACAAAGGCACAATAAACTTGTGTTTTCTACGACATAAAACATCAAGGAAAACTTTAACTTTTTTGGGTTTCTTACAAACTGAACCTGAGTACCTAAATGAAATGGGTTTTACGTAAACCCATTTCCTTTAGGTGCGTTACAAAAATACCGAAAATTTTTAAATTGATAATAAACGATTTTTTTCATCTACCGCGTAATTGCTACTCATCTAGCCGTAGCTTAACTGTGTATTCTACTGTGTGCTCCTATTTTGATACTTAGATATATTTTTAAATTATAATATTGTCACTTCATACATCTAGCTAAGCATCAGAATATAAAACAATAGCGTCTCTTATTAACTAGGATCCAGTTTTAGGTCAGTGAGCCATCATAGCCACCAATCCTCTCTGACTTGGCTTACCGGCTGCTTGTGCTAAGACTATCAGCCGGGACCTACAATTTAAAGTCTTATCCGACCCACGGTAGCGCCCAGATAAAAATTCCACTTGAAAAACGTAATACCACAGTCTTGTGCATGGTCTCCCATCCAAACAACGTCCGCATCGACCGTTGCTAAACTTTGATGATCGCGTCAGATCACCTAAATTAGCCGAGCTACAGGCGCCAGCGTTATGGATTATGGACTATATATCTCTATCCTCGTTCGAGAACTCTCCAAGTCTCAGCAGTGGGAACGTATAGTAGGTTATTTATGCTATGATATACCTACTACAGTGAGAAACCTATTTGGCAACGTATTACTTATGAAATGCAATCAATAAGTAGGTACTGTAGGTACCTACTTATTGATTCGTAATCGTGGTATTAGACTATATAAAAATTAACATTCGTCCTATCGTAACCTACAGAACACACACATACGTAAAAAGCTTCATGCACACAAACCGCGTTATACAACCAAACTCACACACACAAGCTTCTGTAAGGTTTCTTCAGCCGTAAAAGTTATACGTACATACATAAACATAAAGTATGTAAATCCACACAGCTTGAGACGTAAATAAGGAGATACGGTCTTCTCGCGACTAATCGATAACCGAGGCTGGATGGATTGTGTTCGTATTGTCGTATTGTAGAACAGCTGCCATTCTCGCCGCTTATAGCTACCTAGTGTCTATACAATACCTAGGCTAGATGTACCACAGTGCCTATAACTTTGATATCAAATGAAATCAAATCAAAAACGTTTATTTGGGCAAAGGTAGGGAGGGTAATGAATAAAAGTAATAAGAATCCAAAAGCTCCCAAAGTAGTTTTAAAAACTGTGTTATGGGAGCCAATGGCTTCTCCCAAGCTTAATCTACGTTAACAGTGAACTTATGCTAAACTACTATACTATATAAGATAATTTACGCTGTTTATACTAAAAATAGACTATAATAAAAAATATACAGTGTTTTTTTTACTGGTAATGGGCTTTCGCTTGATCACAATTCACCTGATGGTAAGCAATATAGCAATCTAAGGTGGAGCGCGCTTGCCCAGAAGAAACCGGTTCACTCTTGCCTTGAAAACCACTAGATTATAGTTATCGGGGAACAGGGAATTTGGCAAAGAATTCCACACCTTGGCAGTACGCACAATGAAGGTGGAGGCAAATCGCTTTGTACGCGACTTAGGCACCTCCACAGTATAACGATGCCTCCTTGGTGTTTCGCTACTCGTCCGATTGTAAACTCTATATAACGACACTGAAGGAACTGCATTTTATAACATTCTAGAGAGTGGTCGTTTAATGGAGAGAATGTATCATTGTATGGAATCAAAGCTAAACTAACTAAAGCCAATTGATTTCTACACATTTCGACAAAATCTTGATTTTCTTACAAATTGTCTAATAACTTTAAGCAGTCGCCGTGGCCGAAATTTTCATTACACAATCAGCACACACTGATTTTGTGGCTGTCTTAACACAAGCAGTCGTTAAGCCAAGTCACAGGCCTTCGGGCGGCTTGACTACTGTCGACACCAGATTTTGGCTTCTTAGCTAATACGAGAAGAAGAAGACTGAAAAAAAAATATAAAATTGGTAAAGGTAACCTGGATACACATTTTGGACATTTATTTGAACAATATACTTATTCCTGGCAGCGTAACTGGTACTTTGTCTAGTTATATATACTTTCTTTAAGTACTACTTTTGTTTTAGTTATATTGCCTTGAATAAACGCAATTCATTTCATAGTATATACCTAATTAAATATAATAGTCATCCCACAAGCTATAACAATTAGCAGGTATTACTATTATGGCTAGCAAATTTGTAAATTTTTATTAAATAGTTTATAATAGTTTATAGTAGTAAGTTTGAAATATGTACTAACTCTTTGTTACCTGAATAAACGATTTATTATTATTATATTCTTATTTTGATTGATAACGAATTATAATAACGCAAGTGGCACCACGGGGCGTCACTAGTAGATAGCAAATTGAGCTTTTCGTCTGCATAACAAGTTACAATGTAAACCGCCTACATAAAGTACAACACGATTGCGGTTTTAGAAGGACAAAAGCTTTATTAATGTTCAATATAATATTTCTGGTCGTTATTTAGAATTCATATAAGTACACAGTTAAGTTGAACGAAAATATTAAGTTATCAGTTGAAAGTGTTTATTGTATCTATATTGTGATACAGATTGACACTGATTTCAGAAGGACATTTTACAGTGTAGGTATGATAATATAATTATTGAATATATACATAGACAAGTATTAATAGATAGGTACTATAATACATATTATGTTGTCACCTTAGTCAACATAATATGTATTATACAATTGTTACATAATGGATAAGAATAAATAAATATGTATCGATATCAATTAATAATGTGTATATCAGTTAGCAACCATAATACAAAGAAATAGTTTGGTATGGGGCTAACCAGCTGTGTGTGAAATGTGTCCTAATATAGATTTTTAAGGGTATTTTTATCTATGATTTCATGTTATGTATTATTGAATGTATTTAATTGTATGATATGTGTAAGCATAATTATTAATACTATTATGTAATTAATATTAATGTTTGCTTTAAATAGAACCAAATAGTATTACAATTTCAGTCACGTAACTAGCAAATGTGTACGAGATTTACTTCATCAGAATGTATAACATTTATTGTAATTACTTGTTATTCTCGCATATCTAATATTGTTAACGCTATAATTTATAAAAGCTAAATGAATCTAATTTTAATTGGAAGCGAAATCTATCCGCATATGCACAATCTAATCAAAACCACTTTACCGAGCTTTTCCTGGCCGTTAAGTTACCACTCTGCTCGTCGTAAAAATATTCATTCATTAATTCCTTGTCCAGAAAGGAGGCTAGTTTCAGCGCAAGCATGAACAGCTAGATATGGCAGTCACAGACTAAATAGCCCGTTGATGGAACATTGCCCAATTTGTTGAAAGAAACATAAACATCTACGCACCAACAGCACCGTAGAGGACTGTAAAAAGCACATTTATGTAAATAAAATATAATATAATCATTTTAATTAAATCGCGTATTTAGTTTTAATTGATATTTATTTCTTCGTGTACATAAAGAATATGAATTAATTTATTATAATGCAAAACACAATTTATTATATCGACACAAAACTTATCGTTATCTTCACTTTTTCATTTCGTCCAAGTGAAAAGAGCGTCAAAATTTAGAATTATTCACTCGGCACTTAGAAATTCTCTAAATCCAAAACGCTACAGGAATAAAACGACAAATAATTTAAAAATGCCTGAGATTGTTTTATTTATAAAATAACTTGATTGAATTGCATTTGACATTTATATCTCGCGTTAGTACAAAACACATTTGAACGTTCGCTTCCTCATGTTCACACTATGCAAGTTAGAGGACATAAACTTTAAAAGTTTTCTATATGAACTCGAGTTATAATACATCATTTATTTTTACTTAGTTTTGGAGTTAGTGCTGTATGACCAGTCTGTGGTATTTATAGTCATTGACTAACGCTAACGGTCACTGAACATATTCAACAAGTTAATTAAACATTGCGTTTTAGTTAATCGGAGTAAACCTGTGCGCCATTCGCTTAATAAATGGTCTTCACTTGTAACAGTGTTAGTACAGAATGTGAAGTTCCAACTTGGTAGGACGCTCAAATTTAGTCCAAAACAAGATATAATCAAATAGTACCTAGATCTTGTTTTGGTCAAAATTTTAAACTGTTTTTTATATTTTAAAAGTGAATTGTATATTTTATTATTGTTTTAAGATTCTAATACTCCCTTCTATCTCTAAAACCTCTTCAATATACTCAATACTCTTTATGAACTCAAACTTAAATTCCAAAATTTACCCAGTGAATAACAATTTCGACGCCTGATCATCCGAGAAATTATTCACAGAGATGAGCTAATAGTATTGAATAATAATTAGTCATTACATGTTGTCACTTTTTCGTAAGAAAATAAGAATAAATATAAAATAAGAAAAATACAGCAGGGAAACACCAAGACGGCATCGTTTTACTGTGGAGGTACCAAAAATATGCACTATTTTTTTTATACTATGATGGGTTTGCGCTTGTCAGAATTCGCCTGATGGTAAGCGATATTGTGATCTCAGGTGGAACGCGCTTACCCAAAACAAACCGGTTCACCCGTGTCTTGAAAACCGCAAGATTATAGTTTTCGGGGAACAGGGCACTAAGCGCTTTGCCTCCACCTTCATTGTGCGAACCGCCAAGGTGTGAAATTCCCTTAAACCTTATTTCTCGAAAACTATAACCTAGCTGTTTTCAAGGCACGAGTGAACTGGTTTCTTCTGGACAAGCGCGCTCCACAATATTCCTTACCTTCAAAATTTGTGAACAAGCGCAACCTCATTCAATGTAATAAAACATTTCCCGCTCAAACTATTTCTTGACTGCGTTCGAGCCTGGGCTTAATAGAGTCTTCTCTAGTACCGAGATTAATCTGATAACACTAGTATATTCACTTAGTTATATGTGCGCGGCGCTATTGGATCAAGCTATCTCAGGTTTTACTGTTTTATCAATTACACTAAGATTGTTGCTCGCAAACGCCATCAATTATTTAAATAAGGTTTGTGTTATGAAATTCGTAAGCCTTTATTAATCATGTATTGTATCATAATTCATAGCCAACGCAAAATGAAAATTACAAATTTTACATAAATATGTGTAAAAATGACGTTGACTCAGAGGAAATATGTATGGTTTAGATTTTAGTTAGGTAAACCCGAAAATTAAGATCAGCATTAAATACATAAAATATTGCCAGAAAACTCATGAGATGGTACCTTATTTTTGCCTCTGATTTAATTTATTTATTTGCGGAAAATAGCAAACCGCTTACTTTGCAATTTTCTCAAACATATTTCTCTCTCTTATTCTCTTATATCTTATTTTCTTCTCCTATGTCTCCTTATTCCACTAGGTGGTGTCGGCACAGTAGATTATTTTTCATCACTGTCGTCAATATTAGCCGTCACTTCACTCCTTTCTCTCTCATGTTCACAAGATCCGTACACCTTTTCTTAAGATGATCTCCTTTCCAGTACTCTGCATTAATACCAAATCCATACTTCTCCATACCACATTTCATTATCCCTTCTCTTCGCATTGCAAGTCTATACCTAACACACTAACTGCCCGCTCTTTTTCTAATTACATCGTAAGAAAATATACATAATAGTATGTATTTCGAGTGACTTTATTTTCCAATTTATGTAGATAGATACGTGCACAAGAAGTAATTTGCCTTGCATATCAGATGCACCGGCAGGGCCCGCTGTATATATAATGCGCGATGTCACTAACGGCCGGTTAATTCTGTTTGCCGGTTTAAACGCCGGTTAACCGATCGCTTTGCATAATTACCGACAATCAATAAGACCACATTCATATCCTTCGTTTTTTAAACCGGCGAGATCTGGGTCGCGATATGTAGCAACTTGTGCAGACTTCATCAGAATTATAAAGCTTGAAACCTTTAGAAGCTCTTGCCAGGGAAAGCGATAGCGGGCAGGGACGAAGTTTTTTTAAGGTCGAATTTTATTCATTTTACACTCTGTCACACATTCCGCACCGGATCGTAGTAATACTTAGGTAACAGGAAGACTAGACCAGTAGGTAATATTTTTTTTGTGATAGATAGGCGTATAAAGATAGGCTGCACTTGATCGTAACTCACCTGATGTAAAGTGTTGTTGCAAACTAGGGTGGAGCGCGCTTGCCTAGAAGAAACAGATTCACTATCGCCTTGAAGACAGTTAGGTTATAGTTCAGAGGGAACTGGGATTTCGGGTAAGAGTTCCACAATCTTTTTTGTTGGCCAGCAGTCTATGTGTCAAAAAACGAATATAATAACTTTTAAAACAACAGAATATGCAATGTGTTGAAAATTCAGAAGTTCCAGATTTTTCTTTTTCCACTAAAACAATTTAATATGTTTGTGTGAATCGGCAGATTAAAATGTGTACAATATCTCAAAATACCCAGTATGTTTGTGCAAAATTATAATCTTCGAAAATGAAGGATGTTTCGAAGCAATAAGTTTTAGGGCAAGTTTGTAAAGAGCCAATTAAGAACCTATGGGAACCTGCTTAAGTTCAGTACTTACAATGTTGAGGGCACTTAATTAGAACTAAGTAATTACTTACTAGAGTTCTTTATAGGACAAGTAGAAAATTACCTTAGAGTAAAATAAGTAATTAAACTATAACATTACGGGTAGTACTAAATACATATTCCACTAACATTATGTTGAGTTTAAATTCTATTATATATTATTGTAAAGCAAGATTAAAATACCAATAAATTTGTTGGACGTTATAATTCTTTAGAAAGCCTTAGATGCACATCAAGATACCTTCTTTATTCATTTCGCTGCAACTCAGAGTTTCATGACTAGTAACGCCATCTAGCGGCGAGTAGATGAACTAAAGGTGTGATATGAGACACAGAGGATCGTTTTACAATCACACGGCACCTACGCCTTTAAATATTTTGTAATTATCGTAATATATTTCAATGTTTAAATTTAAAATCTTAAAATATCGTTAGAAAACTCAAAATTATAAATTTTTGTTCATATTGTATTTTTGACTTTTAAGTCGGTTCGTTAATGTTATGAATTTAAATAATTCGCCTTTCGCCTACCCCTACATACATATATATGTACATGGACATTTATAAATAGCCATAGTTTAAGCCAATAATGTAATTGTTTAAAGCTAGCTGTAGGTATGTTTCCCTTAAGACGAAGGAAGATACGAGCAAAATATTTTGAACATTTCGAAGGCACTAATATCAAAACAGCTATACATAACATTGAAGTAAAAATGAAATAATGATCTATACCAATATATAAAGAGGAAAAGTTAGATTTTTTGGTTCTTCGACGCAAATAGGCTCCGAAACTACTGGGTCGATTTGAAAAACTCTTTCACCGTTGGGAAGCTACATTATCCCCGAGTAACATAGGCTGTATTTTGTTTCTCTTTGCAACTTAGATTGTTTTATAGCCCGTGCGAAGCCGGGACGATTTGCTAGTATTTAATAACGATAATACCTACCAAGTGAAAAGCATCCAGTATAACGGTAGTCTCCCTTGTTGCAGTGTTCGGTATCGACTCCCCGCTGGGTCTGTTCCCGCCCGGGATGGAGCACAAGATGTACCCTCTTATGGACGTGGAGCACCGCGCGCCGCCGCTCGACTCCCAGCTCTTCACCAATGTTAAAAAGAAATGTAAGTATGCACACCACTTTCATGGTAAACTAGCTGAATTCCGCGGTGTTACCCGCTTGATAAAAAATCCGGGATAAAAAGTAGCCTATGTGTTAATCCAGGGTTTAGTTTATACTCGTATCTATACTTTCATGAAAATCGGAGTAACCGTTTAACCGCGAAGAAGTAACGGATATAGGTTAACAACACACTCGCCTTTATATTATCTAATAATTAGTGTGAATTGTGATACTTAATCAAATCCTACAGAGTTCCAAAATTCTGCATTCCTTGATCAGATAATAGGTACTCGTAAATACCTACGAGTATTGAGTTTACATTTCTAAACTAAATAACAGGTTGTGCTGTTCTCACTTATCAGAATTTGTCCTCTTTGTCATAACATATCTGTTTTAAAGTATCACTATCCTATTTGCAACAAATAGAATAAGCAACTAGCATGCAAAGCTAAAACAGGCAGCAGCGATAAGACAACAATGTATCGCATCATAATGCTGCTGCATCGCGCCACACATCTGCATCGGTCTCGGCGCGAATGTTAACCGACCATTGTTTCCCGGCGAATGTTTATTAAGACGATCTGATAGTGTACCGGGAGGCGACGAGTCTAACGTATGCTTTCATAGCGGGAGCTGGTCGCCGTCTCCCGCAGACAATAGTCGCCGATCGATTAGCGCGCATCGCTCGCTCCGGCCGCTCGTCGCGCTAACGAGATACATCCTTTAATTTTTCCAACTTCGCGTGACTCACCACCGCTACGAAAACAAAACTAATCTCCATAATAAAACATCATCGTTACGACCGTAAGCCGCGTACCTAGCCGATCGGAATCGAGTTAACGTGCCTCTGTCGAATTATAAAACTATAAAGTTACGCGGGCGACATCGCCGTTCCCGCCCGGGATCGGGCGCATGCATGTCCGCTTTTCTTTCCGGCAAACGGCCCGTAATAGTCGCGTGCTCGCGTCGAATTAATGAGGAATCGCCGCCGACGGAACGTCGCCGCAACCCGCTCATTTCGGTCGTGTGTCGCCCGAGTTACTGCCAAAACACGGTTATTAGATAGTGCACTCGCGTAATGTCTCGGTCGGCGCGGGCCCGCGGCGCACGGCACGTGTCGTGCTAGCGCAGCCTGCACTACGCCGCTCGTAAATCACTAAACTATATGCTTTGCCTCGTTACATAATTAGCCGACTGAATAGTTGTGCTCAGCGATCACGAACAGAATACTGATATAACGTATGTGTTGCAGGGCGGCCGAAGGGACAGCACAGCGCACCGCGCGGCGGCCCGCCTCGGTCGTGGACCAACGCGGAGCTGACGGAGGCGCTGCAGCACGTGTGGAACAAAAAGATGACGACGAGTCAGGCGTCAAGGATTTTCGGCATCCCGTACAACTCACTGCTCATGTACGTGCGCGGCAAGTACGGCAAAAGCCTCAAGCTGGAGCAGCTGCGGAAAGACTGCATCGGCGGCCCGCTGGACGTGCTCAATATGAACTCGGGCAACAACAACAACAACCACCCGGCCAAGCACGTGAAGGAGGAGCACGGCGGCGGGCAGCGGCCGGCCAGCTCCGAGCCCGACCTGCCCTCGGGGCCCATGTTCAACCCCTTCCAGCAGGGGTTCTACCCCGAGTTCCCGCCCGGGTTCCCCATGCCGCTCAACATGCTGCACCTGCTGCCGCCGGGGGACAAGGCGCGCGACCTCTACCAGGCCATGCCCATGGCGCTGGACGCGCTCTCCGCCGCCAAGGAGGAGGACTGCAAGAGCGACCGCTCCAAGGAGAATTCTGCGGACGAGGAGGGCGAGTCGTACCGCGCGCCGCACCCGCCGCACCCGCCTGACACGCGCCAGCTGCTGCACCACAACGGCCAGGACTAGGCCCCGCGCCCGCCTTCCACCGCTGGCGCCGCCACTTTAGCGGAAACTATCGCGAACTCTTCCCCCGCGTCTAGACTCTTCAACCGAAACTAGAACTTCGTTCAGTGTACCGATATGAACCTCGATAGGGTAGTGCGTTCCGAGATTGTAACGCAAATTAGGATAAATTTAAACTTGTCGCTCTCTACGTAGCATAATAATGATCTCTAAAAGTGTAATGGTATGCCGTTATGTATTTCTGAATGCGCTGTGCCGCCTCCACGCCCGCGTACTTGACGTACACTGAACACTTTCTAGTTTCGCGAATATCTGCGCATCTTATTGATATTTTTAGAATGTATTTGTGAAACACCTTCCGGAGTTCGCGACGGACGACGTCCACTTTGAAAATTAGTTAAATTTATATTTAAAAGATGTGTTAATATTGTAAATGTATATTGTATCGCATATTTAAGTATAGGCGATAATTTATTATTCAGAAGGAGTGCAATAAGTATGAAAGGTGTTGTGATTGTTATCGTTATAAGACATACCGAATTCTGTTTTATTGTTAACTTGTAACATTCCGTTTTGACATTCCTTATTTTAGGTACTATTAGTTTCTCGTGTAGCTACGTCCTTACCATTACTATAATGATATTGAATTGTAATTCGTACTAGATGTAGGATAGGCCCAGTCCTCGAGACGTGACGTGTCTACTTGTAGATATTATGTTGACTATACGTACTATACCTACGCGCAAGCTCACATTTGCATCTCACCAAAGTTTGTAAAATATTTCGTAATGATAGTTATTAATAATATTCGATTATGAACAATTTTATTATGTAAATAGATAATAAATTAATATTAAATGGGGAAAATTAAATTTGAATTAACCATTCGTTTAATGTGGACATTTGCGTGTCTAAGATGGTAAATAGTAGTGTATTTGTAATAATTGTTGTAGAGTTTAGTGAAGTGTACACAGTAAATCTTTCTGGGGGGTACGGAGACACAAAGAGGGGGGTTGCGACGCACTCGTCACAAACACATGCACACCATACACCTTATATCTCGGTACATACAATCTTACAACTTAGCATCAAAAACAATCAAGTCGAAACTTCTAACTGAGCAGTCTGTGAAAACGTAATTATGATTTATTGACAAAGTATGAAAAGAATAGGACAGTGCGCGCCAGGTTAGACAAATAGAGAAACAGCACTCAATGTTCAAATAATGAAGAGCTTTCAAGTTTTTAGTAAATAAAAGTTAGAATTAAATAGGGTTCAATCCTATCTGGCTTTAGATAAATTGTATACAATAATTTCATTATCTAAAAAATTAGACAGTGTGATTAGATAGGCGAGGAAAAATCACACGTTGGTTGTACATACATTTATTTATAATATATACTGAAGGTTACTTTGAAATTGTACTAGGTATTTTCTTTTATGACACTAATATTAAAATACCTCTATGTTTTCCGAACATTCGATTGATCTCAATAAAAAAATTGACTTATTTACTTTCCAGAGGTCTGGCACTCGCTGTAAAGTCGCATGCCGAATTATGACGAACGATTTTATGTGAAAAACTCTTTGTCATAAACCAGTGCAGTGCAGGCTTACCCTAACACTTACCAGAAGACTGATCGCTAATTACGAGTCTATTTTATAAAAAAAATATACATAAACATAATCACAGGTAATTCTCAGCAGCAGTTCACATAGAAAACACTTAGTGTCACCTTCATATAACAATATATCATTACAGGGATTTTATATATAAACGAGTAACATTATTATAATGTCTAATAGTTTAACAGATCTTATATTGCTTTTTACTTCTTTTTTCGCTTATAAACACACACCATACGTTCACTTAAAGCTTTTTAGTTTTGGTAACTAATCGATTTGTAAAAATTGACTAATGTGTAAGAATTGAATAGAATCGATGTGAGGAATAACAATGCATGTGCCAAAATGTATCATAATTTTGAGTGCGGCATTCTATGACAATTTTATCCAATGGAAGATTTTGAATTAAAAACATTTGAAATTTTATTATTTTAGGTGCTATTTATTTTGTGTTGTGATTTGTGATTAAAGTGTTGTCGGATATTATTTTACCTAATTCGTACAAATTCAAGCAGTATTAGAGTGATTTTGTTAAAGTTTTGATTGAGAGACGTTTTTTAATTAAGTTTGTTATTTGTTAATCGTACGCTGTGGAAAGTTTTATGGAAATTTCGTCCTTAATGGAGCGGTATAAGTTTCTATTTAGTGTGCATTCCATTTAGACAGGGTTCCGTGATAAATTTCCTAGACCTTCATTTGACATAATAATACTGACATACCCTACTGTATGTTAAGCTAAATATAGCCTAACGAGCACTTGTATTCATTAACTACAGATTTCATCAGGAGCCAAATGTAATAAATAATTATATAGATAATATATTAAATATCATAAGATTGAGTACTTATGTACGTTTTAGTTTAACTTGTGATCGTAATTATTTCGTAGATTCAAATATTTAGTTCCTTCCATATTTTTGTTAAAGTATTTATACAACAATCGCAATGATTTAGCTTCTAGATAAGTGTTCTCATTGAAATGTATAATTAAGTTGTGTAATTTAATTTGTTGTATTTTTGCTTAATATTAATGACAAATTAAAATGATATCGTTACATTAGGGTGTAAAAAAGATTATCTATTTGATCTTAAAATAATACGAAATAAATATTTATGTTCTAGTATGATTATATTATCGTGTAATTCAAGTGAGACGACGGAGCGTTGTAGTAAAATTCGATTACGGTCACCGACGTAAAGTGTAAAAATAAATATGGAAATACCATTGCCTTGTTTCATTTGCTACTGCTACTCATGTTAGGTAGGTGCCATAGACTAAGTAAGAACGTAGGTCATTACCGATAGAGTTAGCTTAGCTTGGGTTCTTCCGACGAATTATTTTTTATCGAGAAGGGATATTTTAAATTGAACATTTTTAATTTCATTAATAATAATATTATAATTAATATATAGCAATATTTTATAATAATATTTTAATTTGGAAATGGAAGGGCAAGAGGCCGACCGAAGAAGACATGGGTGGAGTGTGTGAATGAGGACATGAGAGAGAAAGGAGTGACGACGGCTGATAGAGAGTAGAAGAGAAAAATTTGCTGTGCCGACCCCACCTAGTGGAATAAGGCAGGGAAGAAGAAGGATATTTGCCAGCCTTTTTTGATGCCAGCGAAACATGGCCGATAATGATGATGATGATAATTATGCAGATATATTAAACTATAACTATATTAAACTATATAGTTTAATATTTTATGCGTTCACAACAAAGTTGATCGAACAACACTAACAATTTCATGCCAACATAACGGCAATAGTTATAAACAATAGCTATAATAGTTTTAACGCATTTAATTAATACGTCTTAAAGGGGAACTAAAGCAATAAAAATCCAAATAGATATCACATGAAATCATACCCTTTTTATTTCCATTACTAATTATTATTATTATCATTAAATACGATTTACAAATAGAACATTACTAAGTCCGGTGGATATACAGAACGCTTACATATTATAATTACAGTGTAACACTGGTTGAGCAAATGCAAGCAGATTTTATTAATTTGTTTTACTATTTACAATTACTTTCAGAGAAAATATAGGATTTATTTTAAGAGTCAAAAGAAGGGTACGCCAAGCATTGTATATGATAGTCTGAAATAAATAATTTGATTTAATTTGATTGATGAGACGTTTTATTATCAAATGAATGGTTAACATTTTGAAACTTTCTTGATTTAATAATTTGGCTAGATTTTTTATTATAAATATTTATTTATTTATACTCGTACAAAATACATCAAATCAAACAATATATCCATATTATTATAAAATGTTCATTTAAATTGATACTTTTTTTTAATTTCTGTTAAAAATAAAGCCATTATTTTATCATTAAGTAATTGCATACCCGTTTTTCGACTCTTTATATTATGGACAGTAAACGCATATTATACTCTGATTGAGAGTAATTTTAAAATTATGATAAAAAAATATGTCGATAGCTCAAAACTGTATGGTTAGTATTTTTTTTAATGCTCACTCCAAGAAAGAAAGAACAAACTTATTTCAGACACAGAAGACATATATATGTACCTATACATTATAGCAAATAACATAAAACAAACATGAAAAAAAAATTACAGCATAGTATGCATCCCTTCCAAAAAGGTCATTCCTTGTTAAACGTTGTATAACGCTACAGATAATATATCTGCAGCACTACATTACATTTTGCGTTTCGGTAGAGCTATACCATCGTAAACAGAGAAAACAATATACCATAGACAAACAAAATAAGCCAATCTCATTGGTTCTGCCTAATATTTTATAACCAATCAGATCATTTGATTACGTCAAGTAACGAAAACTTTTTGTAGTTTTATCGAATATTCGAAATATCTTATAGTACTATTAACTGGGAAAAATATTAAGTTCGTTTGGAACTTTCAATCATTTTTTCAAAACGAGTATAATATGTGTTAAGTTTACTTTTAAATAAATACATTTATGTTATTCTTATTAGTGAAATTAAATTCCATTCAAAATAAGTTATTTACCATTCGAGTTAGTCGATAATAAAGGACTTCTGAGTGGAATCATTATTTGAATGAGGTAACTATTTTGTATATTATTTTTAATCAATTTGAATATCACACTGCTTTTTATTATACACTAGTAGTTCTCAGAAGAGTAGACCCCGCGAGCACACTGTTCCGACAGATGACGAAAGTTCACAACCTCGACATATCTCGATAATTACTTGACCAACTTTGCTTTGTCACAAACCTTGTTAGGATCACATGCGAATTATTCTACAAAATAGTAAAATCAGCCAGTTCACTTATACCGCAGTAAATAATCTCTTTGAAAAAAAATTAAATCATAGAACCTGTATACTAACTTTGGTCAAGATAGGTTAAAAATTACTGCTTCAATTTAACAACGAACGAGGGAAAGACAATTTTATCAGTCTGGTGCAGAGACGCTTCGCTCGCCGGGTCAACTATCTATATTTGTTTTAACTGTTTTATCGATGATGATTTTAAGTACGAATCTATTTGAAATCAAATACATTTTTATGAAGAAAAATGATAGAAATTTGTTAGCAACGAAAACATCAATGGCAATAAATAGTATGAGAACAGAATAACATAATTGTATGAATAATTCCAGGCGATATTGGCGAATACAATGTTCTGTAATCTCGGATGGCTCTGTATAAGTATATATTTTAAGTTTAGTTAGTAAAAAACATTTTGAAGCACACAAATAGAAGCAGTCGGTCGGTGAAAACTCTCCCGGATAATAAGTAGTATTTGAACTGTGCTTCAAAACTCATTAAATAAGTATTCAGCTAAATTATTATATAATTTAAATCAAACATAGGGATAGTGTTAGAAACTAGGTGAGAAAGGGGCAAAAGTTCTGTTACTCCAAAAAGAAAAAAGCCATCTCTAAAAGCAGTTAATAATGAAACAAAATCTTTTTATACAAATTTATACTTTAACATAGTTTTTTTTTTTATAAATTAACCTTATTGTTGTACGACCTTAGCATTTTAGTGTTACACATTATACATTAGCTTATTTGGTAAAATCATTCTACATTTTGTTTCGTTTTAACTCCTTGGCAGCCAAATTGTTAAATTTTCCAGCCCGAATAACACAGCAACGGGAAAGATAATTGTATCCCATGGCTAAAACAAGATATTATCTTTCCCATTCATTACGGGGCTGTAAAGAGTTTTATTTGTTTAAATACTTTGTCTACATATCACAGTCCAGAGGAAATTTGTTATAGAATCAAATAATGATTATTACAGAGTGATTATTTAAACGATGCATACATCTAACTTACAAAAACAAAAAAAAAAACATTCGGGAAAAAAACATTCTGCACAGCGCTGTCTCGTTTTGACGCTGGTTTTGATTATTTAAACTGCTACTATGTTACTGTGGTACCATCTGAGAGATAATAAAATTGTATTCTCAAATTAATTATTTTTGTATTAATCTAAATAGGTTAGCGCTCGACAAAAATTCACCTGATGGTAAGTCACATCGAGTCAAGTGGATCTTGCTTGGCTTGAGTAGGTTGGTCGTCGGTGCAGGACTCATCAACCCCATTTAATATTGGAAATTAAATTAGTTTATTTCGGAACCAATTCCATAAAAGATGCTACTATTTGTAATAGGTTAAAACCTCCGTAAATTAGGGATACTCAATAAATTTAAACACTATTTTGTACGCATCATTTAAATAATTAATATCTATAAAATATTCTGGTAACGGAATTGAAATAAATAAATAACTTAACCTACAGGATTTAGCGCTTACATCCAATTTGGCTGGAAAGGATTGACATAGCACTGACTAAATTCAATTAATATTATTTTTCATTATATTTTTCATAATCGCAGGATGAACCAACACATAAGATTGGCTCAAATATTGGTCAAATTATTTAGAGCATTCGTAAGTATATATATAGGGTATATTATTATTATCTTATTTTGTGTCTTTTTGTAAACAATACTATCTGGCTGAAGATAATCTATACAGAGTTACTGGTAGCCTACGTAAAATATCAATCAAATTTCTAAGACTAAGAACAAAAGTTGTAACGCCCATAAGGCGTTATGGGCAATACATTGAATTTAGATTTCTTATCATTGTAAATAAAAAACAGTTATTTATGGAAAAAACTTCTAGACCATTTAAAGAACAACACATAGACTAATATATTAGTTTTGCTACTAAACCAGGATTATGCTTTTAATGTTTTGTACTAAACTGAGTATATATGACATTTTTGAATATTTTTTTTTCTGATTCATAAGTAGCCAGCCGCAACGATAATCAATGATCGGTTAGACTGCCCAATCCAACACAAATGGTTGAGAATTGTGACTGGAGTGAAATTATAATTTAATTTTAACATTTTCTTGCTACTAACTATTTTGTTTTGATTTGTGTGTATTTGTGATTTGTTTAATTTTAATTTTATTATATGTAATGTAATAATGTTCCGAAAATAAACTATTTAATAAGTCTGATTGGTACTAAAATTAATATACATATTCTAAGGGTCTTGTCCAGTCTAGAACATTTTTTTTTAACTTTAACCGTTTATGTTTTAAAAACTATAAATATATTATTTTGCCCATACCTGCATTAAAAGATAGGCTACCATTAACCCTGTATATCAATCTTTTGCAATCTTTTTTAGTAATGTAGCAAATATAAGTTTATAATACTTTGAATGCATCATACTATAATATTAATTTGTATAAATTGGCTACACTGGCAGTGATTCGTTACATTAATTGGAACTCTCGTTAATAAAGAAAACATTTCAAAGTTCTCTTCCTCCTGCTCGCACTTTTTTGGTCATGCAAATGAAGAAAGAGAGGGCATAAACGTACCAATGTTTTCTTGATTTACTCGAGTTATACAACATATATTTATTGTGATTGTCACCAAAAGGCAAACGCAATTATAATTATATAATTTTGAATTATTATCTAAACAAATTTAAGATCGTTAGAAATTATTTTTAAGATAACATTTACGTGAACTAAAAAGTGCGGTTCTAAAAAGGGATCTGTCCGCGTGGTTTCATCAAAAATCCTGACTAATTCAAATGATAAATTATTTTTTATCTAGTTTAGAATTATCCTGAGATTTCAGGTGTACTTAAAATATAAAAAATTTTGCCGTACACACATTTGAAACCTTTTTTTGTACCTTGACAAGTAAATTAACTTGCAATATGTCACGATTAGTGAAAAAAAATATGTAAATGGTATTCAGATTTTATTAACACTGGAATGCTTTTAATTATCCAAAAGTAACTTGCATAGAAAAGTCATATAATCAAAAAAGGGGAATAAATTAAAATAAATAATTTAAAATTACATACAAAATTAATTATTTTTGCCATCTCGAACGCACATACAATGGACAAAATCTATAAAAAACATTTCTACAATTAATATTACAAGTATTCAATACGTCAATTTTTACGCCAACAAAAACACGTTCGCTTTTAACAAAAGTTATTTCGATATGTTAATGCAACTGTTTAAGTTAACAACTTAAGTCTAATTTAATAGTCACAAATAAAGCACACTAAGGACCGAATTAACAATGGTCGGAAAAACTGACATCCTTTTCTAACGCGTGAATATTTTATAGTTTTGTTTCAGCTGCTCTATGTAATGAGCTTTACATCGACTAGAGGTATTATTCCCAATTTAAAAATACTGAATAACCGAAAACCATTTCCGAGTCGAATAAACAGACTAATTACTGTAGTCATTGAAAAATCGGCCCTAAATACAATATTACACTCGACTATACGAATGAACAAAGTTTCACCTCAAGGATATGTTCTGCAGTTAGAACTTTATTCTTAGATAAATCCCATTCTAACATTAATTCAGTTATTTACTGAATGAACTCCCTTATGGTTAGCCATTCATTCACTCACTCACCATGACTTATTTATCTGTGGAAATGTATAACTGAACGGTGAAAGCAGCAGCTAACGGTTTTCAAGTTGCAAAAAGAGCCTCTTAAAATATCCAAACCTTTTCCAGAATCCTTCGCAACCGAAATCCTTACTGAAACATTGACTATTAACAACCCGTAACAAATTTTATTATCTTTCTCTTTCATTCCATTAACAATTTTACTGAAACAAGATAGAGACGGAAACTTTTCTACTTTATTTTTCTAACATCACATCAACCCAACATATATGTACCTACCTACATCCATCAACAAACAATTTATATACATTTTACATCTCTTTCGTTCTATGATTATCGATGGCAACGAGTATAACAGAGACAGATATATTTTAAGCCAAAAATGGAAGCCAGCCTTAAAACATCAAAACTAGAAGCCCCATTTGTAAATACTACAAGGTAACCAAAAGTATACATTTTCCACAACCCACTAGAATTTGATTGCGCCAATAAATACTTGTCTCACCTTTAGAAAAATATAGGCTTCTTTCTCAGACGGAGTCAACATTACCTACTGTCGTTCTTACAGACCTTTCTACGTGAATTGTAGATGGATTATTTTTCACGTTCATTTCTTGGCGCACTGTAGGTATCGGTTTACGATAGTCGCTAGGTCTTGTGGTAACTTGGTGCGGTCGAGCTGCGATGCGTACTTTTCTACTGCTTTGGTTAACTGAAACATTTGAAAGTATGCTTACTGTTGAAAATATAAAGATATATAACACGTGAAAATATGTGTAATGAATGTGAATAAATTACATTGAAATGGTCATTATATCTATTAGTTTATTAGATAGGACCGCCATTTGCGTCACACTTTTATAGGTTTTTTCTCGTACTTTAATTGTTACCAATAGAAAATGTTCATTCTTTATATCATCCAGGGGTCTTCAAAAGTAGAGTGAATAGTTATCTTCTAGGTAAGCGTGCCGCATCGTAGATTGCAGCGTATCTTTGCATCAGGCAAGCTGTAGTCAAACGCAAACCGATCTAGAGTGAAAAAAACTACTTTTAAATGGCATACTCGTCATGCGAATACTAAGGCCCTTTACACACGAATCGTAACGCGCAACACTGCAGCGTATCATCATATTGCGCCGCTTAGCACGCGGACTTGTTTCAACAGTGCCTTTACAAAGTAAATATGTACCATAAAATACATACCTGTGAATGCAAATCTAATAGAGCTTCCAATCCGATCGTCCGCAGCGCCTTCGCGTTCTTATATACGACATTATCTAACTCAGTCTTATTTATCAGTACTTTTAATGATTCTGGAACAATACATGAATACAACATTATAATAATAAATGGCCAAGTGGGAATCGGGCGCTCGCGCATGAAGAGATCCGTACCATCATCTTAAAAACATGACAAAATACGCGTTTGTAGTATGGGAGCCCCCTTAAATATTAGTTTTATTTTTTAATTTGACAATTTATTTTTAAAGTTCATACATAATTGAATATTCTGTAAATGTTTAGAGGGTCTACCAAATGTCGTTATAAAGATCGAGTGAAATATTGCTCAAAAATTACATTTGTTGCATGGGAGACCCTCTTAAAATTTATTTTAATTTCATTTAATTATTTCGTTTATTTCGAAAGGTTATACATATAGGTCAGAAAATTACTTGTAAATATGAAATACAAAGTTTTCAACCCACCTGTGCTAGATGTAGTGGACAAGTCGTGTCCTGAATTCCGTTTCTTTGGTGAACTCCTAGCTGGCGACTTGTCAGCTGCCTTCACTGGGCTGCGGAAGAACAAGAGATAGGTTGTTTGATTCAAACACATATATTTGATGAATTATACCTCTATAAAGTCATTACTTTAAGAATATATACGTATATTTAATTCTATTGCCCACAAATAGGAGTTGAATGTTTCATCTGTGTCTCTAAAGCCAATATGAGGACAAATAAAACATTAAAGAGGTGAATAAACTTCGAACTGAACCATTATCTTAACGCTAAAAGGTTCAAAGTAAGCGGCCGAACACACAATTAGGTGCTTGACCACAGATTTTTCTACTAAATGGTGGTTACTAGCCAGACGAGTACTTTAAAATACTCTACCACCACGCTATGATTTCCTCACGACATTGTCACCGAAACCTCGTACTCATTGGCGGGGAACGAATCCACGACCTACGAAACGTAAGGCGGCCACGCGCGACTGAGCTGTCAGCACTTCAAAAAACATTAATAATCTTCATTGTTCACTTTAAAGGTTGCCTGGAAGAGATCGCTTTAAGCGATAAGGCCGCCAATTGTGGCACACATTTTTTTTGTTGTTAGTTTTTATTTATCTTTAGTTTTAGTTGTAAGTTTGTGTCCAATAAAGTATTATCTATCTATATATCATTGACACATTGACACATTCACACTCGGCTGGTTAGCCCCATACTGAACCATTTCTAGCTCGTATTATGGTTGCTAACACAGTTGATATACTACATATACATACATATCTATACTATAAGACTCTTTGTCCTGACTTATTCATTCATTCATTCATCTATAGACAACGCAGAGCCCAAACGGCTGGTCCTAGAGTTGTGAAATTTGGAGGGTGTATTTGTTTTGGTATGTAGACGCGTACTAAGAACGGATTTTTGGAAATTCCACCCCTAAGGGGGTGAAAGGGGGTAAAACAGTTTGTATGAAACTTCTTTATTTTTGAACTTATAGCAATGAAATTTTGAATATGTATAGTTTATGTAAAATTAAAAATAATGGTGTCATGTTTTTTTACCAGGGGCGAACTAAGGGTTTGTTATGGGGGGTGAAAGTTTGTATGGAAAAATCTTTATTTATCAAGTTAAAGCCTTGAAAGTTGTTATGGTAGTAGTTTATTGAATGGTTAAATTAAAATTTTAAAAACTTTTGCCAGGGGTGCATTAAGGGGGATGCCATTGGGGTTAAAAGTTAAAAATGAATGTTTTGTGTTTTTGAACTTAAATGTGTAAAATTTGGAGTGTGTATATATTTTAGTACTTAGACGTGTACTAAGAATAGATTTTTGGAAATTCTACCCTTAAGGGGGGTGAAAGGGTGGAAAACAGTTTGTATGAAACTTCTTTGTTTTTGAACTTCCAGCAATGAAATTTGGAATATATATAGTTTATGTAAAATTAAAAATAATGGTATCAAGTATTTTTGCCAGGGGTGAACTAAGGGTTTGTAATAGGGGGTGAAAGTTTGTATGGAAAATTCTTTATTTTGAAAGTTGTCATGGTAATAGATTATTAAATGATTAAATTAAAATTATATTTTTTTTGCCAGGGGTGCATTAAGGAGGATGCCATTGGGGTTGAAAGTTAAAAATGAAAGTTTAGTGTTTTTGAACTTAGAGGTGTAAAATTTGGAGTGTGTATATATTTTAGTACTTAAACGTGTACTAAGAACGGTTTTTCGGAAATTCCACCCCTGAGGGAGGGAAGGGGGTAAAACAGTTTGTATGAAACTTCTATGTTTTTGAACTTCTAGCAATGAAATTTGGAATATGTATAGTTTATGTAAAATCAAGTTTTTTTTGCGAGAGGTTAAATAAAGGTTTATAGGGGGGAGGGAGGGGGGTGAAAGTTTGTTTGTTTTTTTTTTAATTTATCAATTTAACAGTCTTGAACGTTGTTTTGGTTGTAGTTTATATGGTGGTTAAAATAAATTTGTAATGATATTTGCTAGGAGTGAATTTAAGTATGGCATTGGGGTTTAAAGTTCAAAGGGAAAGTTTTGTGTGTTTGAAATTAAATACTTATGAATTGGAATTTAAGTATGTGGTTTACTTAGTGGTATGATTCACGTATTCTTATTATTTATATTAAAATAATGGCTTGGATAAAACGATCTAATCTGTAGCATCACCACCAAAATAGCTAAAACAGAGGTTAACTAGATCTCAGGAATCGAATGCGGAAAGACAGATGCGGCTTATTTTGATATCGTAGCAATGTAGTGTTTATATAAAATTGGCACGGGAATAGGATACAATAGATTTTTTCCACAGGTTACGCAAAAAGCGACCTACACGCGGGCGGAGCCGCGGGCAACCTCTAGTTATATATAAATACATATTTAACACCCAGACCCACAGCCAACAAATTTAGTTAAGCACAAAGATGTTGACCGGGCCGGGAATCGAACCCGGAACCTTCTGATTAGCAGACCGGCATGGTAACCTTTACGCTAACGAGGTCGGTAACTCATAATTTGACATAGATAACATTATATAGGTACATACGCGTACCTTTCTGGCGTATGTTTGTTCTCGACGGTAGCATTGAGCAATATGTCGGACTCATCAGGCGGCCTCCGCAGCGGCGCATCGTCGTCAGACCCTGAGGAAGAAGACGCATCTCCGTTGGGAAGGGGAGTGGACGTGATCGGCTTGTTCTCCTTCGACTCCTCGTCCGTTATAACCAGGTTAGACTCTTTGAAACTCTGCAACAGGAAGACAAAGGTTTACTTATAATATTGATAAATTAGTACCAAAATGTCGTAAGTAAATCTCAAATGCAAAGAACGTAGTTAAGAACTTAGTTCTAGTCTAAATACAAGTTTTTTTTCTAATAAGCGTAAGTTTTTTTTTACTAAAACTACATAATATATTTTGTGTTGCGTAATAGCAAATGATGTCATTGGTTTG
Source organism: Mellilla xanthometata (assembly GCA_035578125.1). Lineage (NCBI taxonomy): Eukaryota > Metazoa > Arthropoda > Insecta > Lepidoptera > Geometridae > Mellilla > Mellilla xanthometata. The sequence continues at coordinate 10,291,368 of JAPUBQ010000014.1, read as the reverse complement.
GCAGATGCAATGAAAATCACTTTCTGTCTATGGATAGTACTTTATCGAAACTCATTTGAAAAACTAATACTAGGCGTACTGGCGTCTCAGGCTCAAGGAAGTTTGAAGGGGGATTCCGACAGTCTATTCAAATTAACCACGAGAGGTTGGCAGTTCTTTTCCAATGTGGATGTAGCTGCAAGCAAAAGCTGGGAGGGTCTCAGTGTGTTTCCACCGATGAACCTGAAGCCCTCCAAGCATCGAGGCTGGGCACTGAGGGGGTTTTAGTGGGTAAACATTCCACATAACCCAACTGCACCCCATTGTAGCTGGGTATCATAATCAAGATTTCCCCCTCGTAAAAAATAAATAAATAATAGGGGTAAGGACATCCCGTTTCTACACTGAATGAGCTTGCGCTTGACAAAAATTCGCCTAATAACAAGCGCTATGATGAATTCAAAATACTCACCCTATTGGAAGTCCTGGGCCGTTTCACGACCAATCCCTTTGACCACGCGTTGATCCGCCGTCTCTTTCTCTTGGCTGACTGTGTCTCGCTCTTGTCCCCGTTGTCGCCCCGCTGCGGAGTCTTAGCGGACGACTTGCTCACATCCATGAGCGAGTCGAACCCGTGCGCTGAGTGAGATGCGGGCGTTTGAACTATTTGTCCATTAATATTGAAGTTCATTTTGGGGTTAGGTATGGCAAGTGTTAGAGTGGGTAAAGATGCAATAAACTAATAACTAAATAACAATCTAGTGAGAATTGAAAGAAAATAATTATACATAAACCACTTATAAGCTTATCAACTACTCTCCAAGCGTTGCCCAGAAGTGATCGCTTTTAACGATAGAGCTGCCTATTGAGGAACGATGTATTCGTAAATGATTAATTGTTGTTACTTTTCTATATTGAAATGTTCCTATTATCTGCCCAATAAAGATTTAATCTGTCTATCTATCAATTTCTTCCGGGTAACCAATTATGTGACTGGCAAAGTGCATTTAATGTGTGTAACGAATATGGTATAATTTAGATGAAGAGAATAGTTTATGGCAACGAGGAATACGACTAAGGATATAAACTTACGTAAATTGGACGCCGTGTATATAAAGTCCGGTAGGTCGGTGTCCATCTGGTCACCTTCCTGTTGCCGCTTGCGCGCGATGTCGCGGCACTCGAGCTCAAAGTCGCTGTCCATTTCCACATCGATAAGCGCGTGCGCATGGTCGCGGAGCGAGCACGCCTCGTGACGGATCTGCTTGTCTGATGACGTCCTAGAAACCACAATCATACTTAACTTATTGACTCAGGCGTTACTTTGCGGAAATCCATTGTAAATAGATGACAAAATTAAATATTTAGTGTACTTCCGCTGTGATATCACAGCGGAAGTACACCAAATATTTGATTTTGTCATCTATTCACAATCATACTAATATAATTGTCCTAATATCAATGTGAACAAATTATTAATATTATTAATGAATGAATGTTATATATTTTCCAATAAGTCCCCCCTCCCATCTTATTGAAACTCCAAAACCTGAATGAAATCTTAATACTTTACCTTTTAATAACAATATATAGGTAGTATAAACTATTTAAATTATTTTATTATTTTAAATAAGAAAAAATATTTTTCATTCACTTGTTCAATATATTCATTACTTATCTATTTATATGTTTACATACCCACAACTATTAACTACAAATAAATGGAAAAAAAACCACTACAATATGAAAGCTTACAAGAATAAAAAGCATCAAAAGGTTAGAGGATGTAAAATACATATAAGTACATACATATTCATTCGCATATGACTTTTTTATTTACCGATAATAAAAACTCTAAATTGTATAACTATTTGTTACCAAGCTATATATTAAATTGAATTCATACCTATTGTTAAGACCTCTAGCCCTTTGATTGCCATCCAGAAATGAAAAACAAAGTACACATATAGTTAACACTCTTTATAATGATAACCTGCAAAGTAAGAGTCGAGATCGAGCATAAAGGGTTCAGCACCATCATTATCTATTCAAAAAACGGCAAAATATCACAATTTTTGTAAGGTGGACGGACATCTTAAATATTTATTTTATTCTGCTAGTATTTTTTGTTATATTGGCAACAGAAATACATTATCTGTGAAAATTTTAACCATCTATCATGATTCATGAATTTCAAATCGGTTACAGATGAAAGGACAGCGGAGTCTTAAAAATAGAACCCTATTTATAAAAGTCCGCTTTTAAGAATACTAGCGAAGATTGCCGATTCCTATACAAAAAAACTTGGGACGGGTTTTTGCCATAATTACCGATAAAACTTAAGATGGCGCTGCATATCGAGCGTGCAGCCTAGCTACCGCTAAATTCCGTAAGGTCGCATAATAAAATGATGATAGCAGATTGCGTGCCCCAATAAATTCGTTGCAAGAAAAAACTAACAGCTGGTGCTTAATAAAATAGTTTTTTGGTACATAAAAAGAGCTTTTTCTGTCTTTATGGATAAACCGTGCGTGGCTACGTTGAACGCCATCCATCGGATTTATTCTGTACCACCAATATAAGTAGTCAAGATTCGAGGTTCGAAGTACATAATGTTGCACCCGATATATTAGATTTTTTAATTCGATACATCATAGCCACATCTCACGCAACAGAAAGCACTAGTTTAAGTGGTACGATATTAATTAAGAGATTTAGTTATTTTTTTACATTAAATGGGCTTGCGCTTGATCACAATTCACCTGATGGCAAGCGACATTATGATCTAAGGTGGAACGCGCTTACCCAGAAAAAACCGGTTCACTCTTGCTTTGAAAACCGCCAGATTGTAGCTCTCAGGGAACAGGGAACTAGGCAAAGAGTTCCACACCTTCGCAGTTCGCACTATGAAGGTGGAGGCAAACCGCTTAGTACGCGCCTTTGGAACCTCCACGGTATAACGATGCCACTTTGGAGTTTCTCTGCTCGTCCGGTAGTGAAATGGGGCGGGGGGAATCAACTCATGCAATTCCGTCGCACACTCACCGAAATGTAACCTATAAAAAACTGAAAGGCAGGCCACCAGGCGGCGATGCTCAAGACTCTGCAAATAGTGTCTATAATAATTATTTGTCTATGACATATTTACCTGTCAGGATTGTATTCCAGTGCGTTAGCGCAAATGAGATCGATATCGTCGAGGAATTCTTTGGCGCAGTTGTATTTGTGCATGTCGACCTTGGTCATCATGGTCTCCAGGTCCATCGGCTGCTTTATTATATCCAAGTAGTCCGTCACCTGGGAATATGAAAGATGTAATTTTTATATGACAGAGGAAGTCTGTATCATGCCGCAAGAAATGATTACGCCGTTCGCCAATAGATGGCGCTAGGGATAGTGACGCATAGCTAAATTCACTTCCTATCAGCTAGCAATAGTTCAAGTGGCAAAGATCTTGCATTTACCTCTGCTGGGACAAGCATTTTGAAAACTTGAAAATAACCTTAGCTATAACTTTTAAGGCGATATACGCATCCACCATAGTGGGACGTACTACTGCCAGAGTTCTAGTTGTGACACTTCACCTACGTTCCAGATCCCTTCTAGTACCACCTTATTAAGGAAAAAAAGCTTCTTACAAACTCGATGGCTTGTATATTTTAAACAAGCGCAGCGTCATCGAGGCTTTAAGAGCTTGCGTTTGATCGCAATTCACCTCATGGTAAGCGGTGTTATGATCTAAGGTGTAGCGCGGTTACACAGAAAAAACCGGTCCACTCTTGCTTTGAAAACCGCCGATCGAAGTTTTCGGGGAACAGGTAGCTTGGCAAAGAATCACACACCTTCGCGGTTCGCACAATGAAGGTGGAATTGGAAAGAATTTTCATTTTATTTAGTAGTACCTAGATATGGTTCAGTATGGGGTTAACCAGCCGTGTGTGAAATGTGTTCCAATAATTAATTATTTAATCTATATTATTATTATTAATGAAGGTGGAATTGGAAAGATTTTTCATTTTATTTAGTAGAGTACTACCTAGATATGGTTCAGTATGGGGTTAACCATCCGTGTGTGTAATGAGTCCGAATATTGAAAAAAAAAAAGTAGATAGCTCACCTCTTCCAAATCGACAGGTTTAGTGAACTTGTAGAAGCGGCGGTTGGAGGCCAGCTTGCGGCAGATGTCGCGCAGGAATATCCGCAGCTCGCGCAGCTTGTAGTCCTCCTTGCGCTTGCGCCGCGTCTCCTCCTCCGGCGTCTCGCGGGGCGGGGGCGGTGGGGGAGCTGCGGGGATATAACATTTTTTTTAAACATACTATAAACTAGCTGCGAAACTATCCGCGTTAATCCAGGACAAAGAAAGTTAATCCAGGATAAAAAGTAGCCTATGTGTTGATTCAACGCCTATCTTACAATACAACAATTCTATAACAAAAAAAAACAGACAAAACAATCAGTGAAAAAATAGTTTTAGCAATTTTGATGCACAATTGTCGGCCTTATTGCTTGTAGCAATTTGTTCCAGGTAATCTTCATAGTAAACCTCATCAAAACTGTCCAGCCGTTGGAACGTGCAGGAGTGACATAGTTTTTGAAGTTATTTGCGTATCCCACGGGAACCATAATTGTTTTAGGAATAAAAAGTGGGCTATGTGTTAAACCAAGGTCTAACCTATCTCCGTACCAAATATCATTAAAATCGGTTCAGCCGTTTGAGCGTGAAGAAGTCACAAACATACAAACTTACACACAAACTTTCGCATTTATAATATTAGTAGGATACTAGTACTACACGAGTAGCTGCTTAGTTACGCCCCGAGATTTTATGCACATTATTATTAGACACATTTAGTCGAACAACGACTATGCCGATGCATGAAGCAACCACATAATATAATCATACATATTGGGTGATAATAGTGTATTAAAGATCGTCCAAAACCAGTCAACGGGCGAACATTATCGATGGGCATCTGTCAGCCGGCCAGGACGACTCTTGCCAGTCTTTACAGTCCCTCGCCCTGTCCAAAAACTGTCACGACAGGTTACTGTAGTTCATATTAGGATTCTTTATCACTGTACGGAACCTCAATAGCAACAGAGTTAACCTTCTTTTTTTAGTGTGTCAAATCGTTGCATCGTACCTAAATAAGTGTATATGAATGTAATATTGTTACCATATTTAAGCTTAGTATATTTTATGTAGCAGTATATTAGTAGGTATATGTAATATAAAGTATGATAGTGTGTATTATATAGTATGTAGTATATTTGTATATTTTTATTATTCTTTGTTATACACCCCTCTCTTGTTTTATTAATACTGTCCTTCATCTAGTTGCCTGGAAGATCGCTTTTAGCGATAAGGCCGCCATTTTCAGCACTAGTTTTAGGTTTATTTTTTTTGTTAATTATTTTATGTAATGATGATGATGATGATGTTCGTTCACGGAAATGTAGTAATAAGTGTGTGAAATAAAGAATTTATCTATCTATCTAAATCGAACCTAATGGTAAAGGAGGCGGTGGCTCGGCGTTATCAGGAGGCGGCGGCTCTGCGACCGCCGCGGCGAGCACCGGCTTCAGGAAGGCGATCACCTCGGCCGCGTTCGGATCCCGCACGCTGTACACACACTCCTTGTACGTCGGGAACAGGTCTTGTAGCTGGAGACAAGTGTTAATAAAAAAAATATAAACCCAGGACAACATTTTGTGATCGCGACTATCTTGAAAATTTATCAGAGTAAGCATAGACAAAGACACTAAAGAAGACCGCTAATCACGAACAAAAAATCGTACATCGCAAAAAGCTCAGAATTACGTACTATTACCAGGGGGCGCTGCTAAATAGCCCGGTGACATGGATATCTCAACAGAACAAGGATAAAACTAAATTATAATTATGCTATTTAAGCCCAAAAGCCCTATGGTATTTTTTAAATATTATAATATTGGTCAAAATCTATTTAATTTATTTCGAAATAAATTTAAAGTTTAGTTAAGTTTCCCCAGGCTATTGAGAGATGGCGTTACGATCGATTGAAAGATAGAATTCGAATTAACGCGTCCGCTGTACGCTAGATGGAGCTTTTTAATAAAGTTAAGCCAAGCATTGACGAGAAAATGGTATGATAAGTATTGAATAATTATTATTTATATCAAACATACTTTGCGATAATTTTGAATTTATATTAAATATTCCAGTGATTCGTGTGAAAAAAACTGTGAAATTCTTTCTACATCTAAAATTGTGAATTATTTTCTTGATGACATTGACAGCTTATACCATTTTATTTATTGGCTTTGGTAGTTGTGCCCATTAAACTTCACTAAATCCTTGACCTTTTCTGTAGCCTCTGAAATTCTACACAGAGTTACATACCATTCTTCGATTTGCAAGAAAACATGGCAAGATTTTATAAAATCAATAGATTTTTAAATTTAAATATAACCTACAAAATCTTCTATTTATAATCATTTGCAGCGATGGTAATTTTGAACGAATTTTTAGTAAAGCTCGACTTATTCAATCACAATTGGTTAATTCTTTATCCGTTCGAGTTACGATGCCACGGACACATACTCGCACAAAGGCCAAGAAACTGATAATATCCTCATTTTTTTTTTCTATATACCTAAACTGCACAAACAAACTCTAGGCAACCCGTTCAAAAGCTATGAGACTTGGCGCGTGTCGCCTTTCGAGACAATTGGTACAGTTTCCAAAAAAAGCGAAAATATAATATTATTTTTTTACAAAGATAACATAATGTAGCAACTTAAATGATATGTATCGACATCTGTAAGAATCATTTGGAGTTAACAGATGATTTTGACTGTCAAATAATAACAGACAATAATTAGCAATAAATTAAAATTGAGACTATAATTTGAGATTTAAACTATCCTATCTCTCAAGTTGGATCGATCTGCACATAGTGTGCGAATTTTATTATAATCGGTTAAGTGGTTTAGGAGTCCATTGAGGACAAACATTGTGACACGTGATTTATGTATATTAAGATTGTACAAATGTTTACTTTTAGTGTTTATATGTTATTTTTAAGAAATGTAGCGCTTTAGAGACTATGTGTCTCTGTTATGCTATATTTTTAAGGAATAAATAAATAAATAAATTTTTATTTAAGCGTCTAAAACAAGAAAGTAAGTAGGCTTCCGTACCTAAAAAGTAAGATGGACACTAATTGCAGGACCACGGCATACCTTGTTCAATAATAATTACAAAAATCAAGCAGTTATTTACGACATCGCATCGCCTTCTCAGAACTTTGGCTTGTCGGCACTTTTTATGATAAACGACAAAACAATAGAAAACTAATCCTTCTTTTGTTTCCGGTCGGCGTTTTAATCTTCGTGATAAATAGGGTCGTTTAACAAAAAGTCAACATCAACAGCCAACTAACAGTAAACAACCATCAATAGGTATGTCTAGATGTACTCGGCAACGTTTCGTAAGGTGTCGGCATCACACTGAATATTAGATATCCTTACATAACAGAAAAAGAAATATAAATAAGAAATAAACCAGCACGACCAACATCTATTCATTATGAAGATTACAATGCTGATAAGTAATAAAAGACGGATTAAAAAGTTTCCAATTGTTTATCGGACTTCTAAAAAGTTGCCGACAAGTCTTTGAAATGTCAGTTCTGAGAAAGCGATGTGATGTCGTAAATAACAATTCTGATTTTGCTATTCTTATCAACTTAACAGTAGGTATACTATGGTTCATCTAGAAAATACTGATTTATGTTTGATTATGAATTGCTATTTATTTTATGTACCACAAAGTAACTTCGAACTTGTAGGAAATTATAAAATTAACTACTATTTTTTTTTTAAATAATTTCCATTAATCTATTTGCCTATTAAAATTACTTTAAGTTGCTATGGTGCTTAATTGCGGAAATCAGTGAGTTTTCATTAGAACACCCATATCAATAAAAATGAATTTAAATAAAAATAAAAATAAGGAGAAAATTAATAATTCTGTCTGCGATTATGCTGCTGGCAGTACTTTTAGCGGAGTTCATGTGTAAAGTTAGCCGAAAACAAAGTCGCTTATATTTTGAAACGCACGGTTCTCAAAGAGCGCACGTGAGATACGCAATGTTTGGTATGAGTACAGGAAGCAGGCTCTTAAGACAGGGTACAATACAGTAAAACATTAATAAAGAATTGTTAATTTATTTTTTAATATCCTCAATTTTGGGTGGCTTGTTTTATTTTCTGACAATTTTGTTTTATTTTTACAATAAAAGTGGATCTTAACAGAAAAAGAAAAAGTGATAAATGTAGTTTGTATTCGAAGCTTTTAATTGTAGCTATCAAGATAAGTCCATTGTTTTTTACTTTTTTTCTCGTTATGGCAGCACTAGTTTCAATACTCCTGCCCGGCTCATCGCAAATATCGCAATCTAACACGACGCAACAAAGCACAAGTAAGAGTGGCAACGCCTCTCAAAGACTGAGCTGCACGAGCTGGCAACGTAACATTATTATGTCACAAATATCTTTGTCTGTTCAACGTGGCCATAGTTATTTATAATAGCGCCATCTGTTAGTTTTTCTCTGTACTGCAATGAGGTTAAGATTTATCGGAGATGTAAGGGATAACCAGCCGACACTATAATTTTGTATTTTGCCTCAATTCGGTACAAGTAGTGACAGCTAGTGTGCTTGAACGGAAACCAAATCGTTGTATGGTGCTTTGTACTGGAGCTGTCTGTCTACTTTAGTATATTTTGTCTATGGAGTAAGTAATTGTTTTCTACTAAAATAGGTGTGATGAGTAATCCGTCATTTTGATTTTAATATCGATTGTAGTGCATGGTATTTTATTAGTCATTTGATATCTTCATATAAAGAAAGAAAAAATATTTTATTCGCCATTTCGTAGCGGCGGCCACCGGACCGATGTTCGTCAAACATAGCCAAGAACAGCTTTATGCTTTTTAACAAAAAAAAACGCATCTTAATCGGTGCGTCATGAGGAATCCGCGATGCCACACACAAACACACTTAGAATCCAACTTTTGAATTCCGGACGCATGCTTATTTTGTAAAGCGTAGACGTACACGGTGATCGACAATCAGACCACCACCTTCATTGTGCATACTGCCAAGGTGTGGAATTCTTTGCCAAATTCCCTGTTCTTTTTTTTTACCCGTTCCCCGATAACTATAATCTTGCGGTTTTCAATGCAAGAGTGAAGCGGTTTCTTCTGGGCAAGCGCGCACCACCTTAGATCGCTTACCATCAGGTGAATTGCGATCAAGCGCAAGCCCATTATGAGTAAAAAAAAAACTAACAAACTTTTTTTAACAAACCTCTCTCGGCAGTTGTTCATGTGGCACATCACTAGTAGCCAGTAGCAGAGTGTTGGGTCCCGCGGCTTGCGTCCTCCAGAGCTGCAGGAGTAGTGCGGCGCCTTGCGACGTGCAGAGGGAGGACCACACAGACAAGATGTCGCGGATGAACAGCACGCAGCCGCGGTCGCAGCGACGGCACTCCGAGAATACCTAGAAGAGTAACAACAAGAAGATAAGTTTACGATTTGCGTCTACCTTTATTGTGAGGACTGCGAAGCTTTGGAACTCACTACTTGAGTCTCTGTTTCATGAGAGGTATCATCCGGGGGCCTTCAAAAGTAGAGTTAATAGGTAATCTAGGTAAGCGTGCCACACCGTAGACTGCAGCGCAGCTTAACATCAGGCTAGCCGTAGTCAAAGGCATACCTATCAAGGATAAAAAAAATAATCTTAACAAACCTGGCGAGCGAAGCGTCTTCATGAACTGGGCTAAGTTTTTTCGACTGTCTATGTATGGGTGTTGTTTTTTTTTTAAACACACGCGGTTAACTCCACAGGTACGCCCTGCGGTGTTAATGATGTGACTATGTGTTAATCGAATGTGTAAGCTAATTCCAAACCAAATTGCATCTTACAACATAAAGTAGCTTTGTCAATATCTCACTGATATAACGGCCTGCTCCTGAGTGAAGGTCTGTGCGGAGTGAAGCGTCGCCATGCTGAGCTGCTTGACCGCGCAGTGCTCCAGCTGCGTGAGCAACGCCCCCGCTATGTACGTCTCCGCACACGGCCCGCTGATCAGGAACACGTTCGGCGACAGCGACGTGTCTGCTCGCCTGCGGAAATAACATTTCTATATTTTTATTTTATACCAAGTGTTTTCAAGCCGCCCAAAGAGCTGTAGCAGCATTAATATACACATGCACACAACATACGAGTATAACGCCGAGCAGAGTGAGGCGCGCGCCGTTGTCCGACCGCTGTGACAGCCTCCGTGGAATGCTGCCGCGCCGGATATATATTTATACTTGCGGGAGCGAGAGGTCCGAGCTCGAGTAACAAGGACGGCGACGATTTCCCAGTTGTGATTTGTCCAATCTGTTTTGTTTGCGGTAGAAGTTCGCTACTTTATGAAAACGCATCTATGTATTAGTATAAGCATCTTTCAAATAAATGATTCATTCTTTCTTTCACTACTACAAGCTAGGTCTATGCTCTCTTCTCTAAAGGGCATAACGAATGAATGTACTAAGACTAACAGCCGGGACCTACAGTTAAATGTCTCATCTCGTCTCGACCCACGGTAGCACCCAGATGAAAAATCCACTTGAATAACGACAGTCTTGTGCGTGGTCACCCATCCAAACACTGTCCACATCGACCGTTGCTTGCACATAAATTGAAAAACAAGTCACTGGTGTAGGACTAGGATCGAACCAGGGGACGTCTGATTGAATAGCAAACTTTTTTTAACACCGAGCCATCATACAAAATGACTTTCGTGCAACAATGATAAACATGCGCTCATGTTAAAAAAACGTAATTCAAATCAAAAATAACTGACCTTCTTTAAAAAGAACATAACGAACGCTAGAAACACAAGCTGTTTAAACTATTAGCAGGAACACACTGTTAGGTGTTTGGCGACAGATTTTTCAACTTGAGGGAGGTAGCTAGCCAGGCAAGCACTAGAAAATGCCTTACCGCCTTATACCTAAATGCCTTATCAAAACAATAATAGTTTAAATGAAGTCGGTTAAAAACTAAAAATCACGCGTTTTAAGTGGGTCAAAATCGCGCCCAAAGAAGTCAGTTAAAAACAAACATACAGGTGAAGCTAATAAAAAGCGTGTAAAAACGGACCTATTTTAATTCTGTTTTTTTTTTTGTTTAAATATTGTGTTTGGCTATACTGTTCTTAGCAATATTGTTTTTTTTTTCACTGAAATCCCGAGCTCATTGTCGGGGATCGAATCTACGACCTTCGGTACGTGAAGCGGCCGCACACCCAACTGAGATGTCATCGCTTACCTGTGGTTAGGGTCCAAGGAGAAGACATTGTTGAGCATGCTAGCGGCAGCCTGCACCTGGTGCCGCAGCAGCGGCTCGCAGTGCACAGGCAGCTTCTGCGCCGGGATGGGGCTAGTTCTCGCACCCGCCGCCACGAGCGTGCGCATCGCTTCCAGAAGGTCATGCTTCGTCACTTCCACCTGTAAGATAGTAAGTAAAGTTTATACAACACTAATGCAGTCTTAAAGTAATGTTGTTTTTAGTTAGTTAGATAGATAGCTTGTAGGTTCTTTTTCGTGTTAAGTAGGCTTATGGTATTTTAAGTTAATTAAGATTTGTAAGAATTAAGGTGAATGAACACTCTAGCCTGAGTTGAACATTAAACGGATAGAAATGGAGGTGGATGGAGAATTTCGACGCTGGAAAGTTATGTATATAATATACAGAAATTTAAAATTAGTTTCATTCGACGCTTTTTACTCGGGTTAATGAGCGTTTACCTTAAAAACGAACAATTAAGTGCAGCTGTTAGTATTATAAATATTTTCTTGCTGAACCAATATTATGTTTCTTTGATACTCATTCTAAAAATACTCACATTTTTGGCATCAATTACTAAGGCGTGTTCACTTTCGTACACTTGCGGGTACACCCTCCTTAGCGCTTTTAATACTGCTTCTGAACATAAAGCCTTCAGATCCGAGCCTGGAATAAACGATAATTAAGTAAATATTGCGTGTGCATAGATTAGTAGTTTTGCCAACGGTATATTCTCGCGAACACATTTTTTGTCGATTGTAAGGAGTGATGTTTAAACTTTTGAGCTTAAAATAAAATTTTCACAAATCAACACAAAGTTTCATTAAAATTGGTTCAAAATCATAGTCTCTTTTCGAAGCAACCCTGCAGGTTTAGATTCTGGTTTGTATGGTGGTAGGGCATTTTCTATTGCTCGCCTAGCTAGCAAGCACCTTCAAGTTGAAAAGTCTGTCACCAATCATCTAACAGTATGTTCCGGCAGCCTCCTTCAGAGCCAATTATTCAAGGCCAGGCACCTTAGGCCAGAGTGACACACACATAAGTTCTCACGAGTTATCATAATCTTACGCGTTTTGTTTGTTAAATGTCTAGCTGTAAATTATTTAAAAAAAACTAAAATATCTTTTTGTCAATGTCTAATATGTTACTTTAAAAAAGTTAATTTTTTTTTTTTTTTTTTTGTTTTTTTTTTTTTTTTTTACACTTTCACACACGGCTGGTTAGCCCCATACTGAACCATTTCTAGCTCGTATTATGGTTGCTAACACAACTGATATACTACATATACATACATACATATTATATAAATACATATTTAACACCCAGACCCACAGCCAACAAATTTAGTTAAACACAAAGATGTTGACCGGGCCGGGAATCGAACCCGGAACCTTCTGATTAGCAGACCGGCAGGGTAACCTTTACGCTAACGAGGTCGTCAAATATAGTGTAAACTCTATATAACGACACTGTATGAAGGAACTGTGCATTTCATAGCGTTATAGAGAGTGGTCGTTAAATGGAGAGTATGGAATACAAGCTAAACCAACTAAAGCCAATTGATTTCGATGCTCTAGAGAGTTTTTCGTTAAATCTAGTGACGTTACATGCAGTTTACACTGTAGTATGTGTTCCTGTACATTAGTCTTACCTCCATACCCCGCAGTGAGGTCAGCAACAAGATCCAAAGTGTCCCCGCTCGGCTTCGGACTCCATTCTTTAGTATAAATGTCCAATATATCCCTCCTAGCGGCTATATGTGGGGGTGGGAAGTGCAGTTCCCTATCAAACCTTCCCGCGCGACGTAAGGCAGGATCTACCGCGTCTAGACGGTTCGTGGCGCCTATTATTACTACTTCGCCTCTGAAAACAAGTTTAAAATAAACATTTAGAATATCAACACTGATCAAGACAAAATTTTGGGAAGATCGAGCTCATCTTGGGCTTATTTTTTTTATAATATACATATACTAGCTGACGCGGCAAACATTGTTTTTTAAGTAAAAATTTAAGGTTGAACAACCCTTAACACTTAGGGGTATGAATAATAGATAGTAGCCTATTCTCAGACATACTGAATATGCATATAAAATTTGGTAAAAATAGGTCAAGCCGTTTCGAAGGAGTACGGTAACTAGCATTGTGACATGGAAATTTTATATATAAGAAGATGTATTCACAAGTCAAGACTTTTCATTTGATACCCATATTGAGGCAGTTGCGAAAATATATGTATCCGCCATTTTGTAGCTGCGGCCATCATAGACCGATTTTCATCAAACTTAACAAGAATACTCCCTTTAATACTCTCTCCCTCCAAAATATTCTGGGAATTATGAAACAACTCTACAGGAAATTGTAATACACCTTAACTTTTAGCACATAATATCATCATCATCATTGACAGCCGATTTTCTCCCACAGCTGAGAATAAACGTCTCTCCTTACAGTCGTTCTCTTTAGTTCTTTACCAATCTAGGTTTGACCTGTATAAAGTGTAGAACACACTAAACACTCACCTCCCTATAGTATAGAACACACTAAACGTTCAATTAAGAAGGGCACTGATGCCTGTGATAGTTACTACTTCAGGTATCAGTTGACTCAATGTAATTTAATTATATTTGGTACAATATATATATATGCTAACTTTTTTCAGTTTTAAACACAATTTTTTAGTATTATCAAGATGTATATTGTTAGTATTTGAATTTTTGAATATGTACCGTTTTAAACAGTTATAACTATAGGGTATATTTATAATGGAACTGTTTTGTATATCCTTTTGGTGCAAATAAATGATTTATTTATTACCTATCACAGAGGCCATCCATCTCAGCCAGCAATGTACCGACAACGCTCGTGTGTACCTGCTCCTGCCGCACGCTGCGTACCGGCGCCAGCGCATCTATCTCGTCGAAGAAAATTATTGACGGCTTCATTTTGTTTGCCTACAACAAAATTATTTAAAATTAGATTATTCATTCAGAACTTAAGTACATAAAATGTTAATAAGTACATAAAAAGTAAAAAATACTATAACACACTAGAGAAAGCTCTCTGTTGTGGGACATAGTGACTTCTTTGCTATAAATAGGGCAGAGTAATGCCTGAGTCAATAGATTAAAAATTATCCAGTTGGTATATGGAAGAATGGGAGTAGGGATAACATAAAATGATTTTAGTGACATGGCTGACATGTTTTAATGACATTTAACTGAATGATGTTTTTTTTTGAAATGTCAGGTAAGTGGAAACCCAAACCCGAGCTTAGTGTTAAAATTCCCCATGCCAAAATTTGTTCTATAACTCACTATAGTAAATTATAACATTTTGAAAGTCCCATCCTCTTGCTTGCATATCTAAATTAGTTTTATCAAGAGGAAACAATCTACCAAATGTGTTTTCACTGACTCAAGTGAATGTATACGGATCTTGGTATTAAAGGGATTTAATCCTTATTAGACTCATTTTCTGACTCTACTAGTGAAAAAGGATAGGAACCCTTTTACAAAGCATCTATATCTTATGACAACTAGAACTAAACCTAAAGCTTTACCAATCTATGAAAGTTAGAAGTACAACAAACTAACCTGTTGAAACAGCAACTTCAAATGCCTCTCGCTCTCTCCCACCCACTTCTTCAAGCAATCCGCTCCTTTCCTCATGAAGAAAGCGACCTTCCTTCCTCCAATCAAGGTGCATTCGTTAGCCAAAGCTCTAGCTAACAACGTTTTCCCAGTTCCCGGCGGGCCATGGAACAAAACTCCTTTGGCCGGTCGCGTGTTGAACTTTTTAAACAAGTCCGGGTACATCAGTGGGAAGAGTACCATTTCGCGGAGGCATTTTATGTGCTCTTCTAAGCCGCCCACCTAGAAATCAAAAGTTGGTTTATTAAAACAATTTGCTACACAGTTTATGATATGTCTATTAAACCGGCCTATGTTGGGCTCGCGCACAAAGAGTTAAGAACATTAATTTTAAAGAAAACGGAAAAATAAATACCTAATAATATGTATGTTGTATCAGAGATCAAAATACTTTTTTTCACTTCATAGCTGTTATAGCGGTAGCAAAAATACATCATCTGTGGTCTAAGTGACTTTAAAAGTAAACTGAGATACAACCTGGCGACAACCAGATGGGACAGACGTACTGCGTGATTTTAGTAATACGATCCCGTAGATATAAAAATCTAAAAACTTAGATTGTTAATAGATTAGTCAGTCTATCACACAATTTGCTCCATACATATAAACTAAGAGTATCTAAATAAAAATGACAAAATAAAACCCCAACTCTACTTTTTATAGTGGAGTTCGTCTTGGATTTGAAATTTATCTATGACTATATATATGTAATGACTACATAAAGTATATATTATATATACTTTATGTAGTCTACTACCCAAGCCCGTTCATTTGGTATTTAGGCAGGCAATATATGCGTTACGCCATTTTTTGTGCGGGCGCCATCTTATACATATATATTTTTATCCAACATAGCTATAAGGATTTACGTCAAAATCATCATCATCAGCCTATGCTCGTCCACTGCTGGACATAGGTCTCTCGCAAGGCACGCCACTTGACCGTGGCACAGAATAGGGCCAAGTGGCGTACGTCGAAATAAAGTTTGTTAAATAATTTTCACTCACCGAAGAGAAGCGAACACTCCCATCCACCTCCACAGGTTGTATATCTCTCAGCGCGCGGTCAGCCTTCTTCTCATCCATGGACTTGCTCTTCTGCCGCCCCTTAGTCTTATTTTTCATAGACACATTAAGATCCTCTTCCGTGTCCGAACTTGATGATGTCGTGCTACTCGTTGATGGGGATTCAGCTGGAAATTTAAGCGATTTTAGACTTTATACTATTGAAATAAGACTTTTTTTTACACATTACAGCGAGGCTAGCAAGCAGGGTGCGTAACCATACGAATTAGCGACTGTCTGGCCTATGGTGAAGCATTCATACATAGACTGGAATAACTGACTCTCAAGGGGCCTGCTAGAACAGTGTTAGCTGCTTGACGACAGTGTTTTTTTTAGTTGAGGGTGGTTGTAGCCAAGGGAACAGAAAATGCTCTACCACCACGAATCGAACTGACGAATTGCGGAATGTAAGGTTGCCGCACGACGGGCTGAACTGCCATCGCTTCAAGACATACATTTATAAGATTTAAAATAATACCTCTAATGGTTTTTCTGCGTAGGATTTTCGGTTTCCTCTCTCTTAAACTATATGGCTTCTTCCTTATTGTAAATGTTTTTGCTGCAAAAAAGTAATTTCATAAAGTCATAAAGAAATTTTAAATTAAAAGACGATTTTTAGAAGAGCAAATCGTATGCGACTTTAAGGTTGCAGAAATAGCCTCTTATCGTCAGAGGTAAATTACTATCAAATCAGTATTTTATGTGGGTCTTACTAAAATTGCCAATTATTAATAATGACAATTAAAAATAACATTAAATATCATTTTGATAAAAATAAAAAAAAGGAAAGCGTTCTGGTCCCATACAAGGTGCTTTAGAGATCCTGAGTGACAGTGTACATTAATTGATACATATTGAATTATGAATGTATGAAGTGAAAATAAATATGTAAATATTAAAAAAAAAATCACAAATTAAGATGTTTTTTAAATTAATATGTCTATGCATGTGTGTGTATGTGATTGTGTGTGTGTTGAAGTGAAAATAAATATGTAAATATTAAAAATAATTCAGTAATTTATTTGGACAGAAGTTTAAGCCTCGGCGGCCTGCACTTGGGCCCTCTTGATGAAGGAGATATTCTTCTGCTTGATCCTGTTGCATTTTGCACTTTCTTCTGCTTGATCCTGTTGCAATTGCACGAATTAAGATGTTCTTTTAATAAAGATGTCTATGGTGTGTATGTGTAATGATCTGCCAGTATACACACCTCTCCCTCGCGGCTCGGTAGTGTGCGCGATCTGCACAAACGCCTGTTTGGGTTTCCTGGTCCGCTTGGAGCGGCGCGGCTGCCGGCTCAGTGTTAGATCACTGCCAGATTCACTTGATGATGTCTCCGTTGCTGTAGTAACAAATGAAAAATTTAAAAAAATGAGTTAATCAAATTTCACAGCTATAATTTTAATAAATCAGAATCACTTTCAATTAGATAAAACCAAATCATTCTCAATATCAGTTAATATGACATTGAAAATTGTAATGATAAAATAGAATTAGTAATTAAAGTTTCAATAAACAATTCATTTGAAACTTTGCTTCCTCTTTCCACACTTGTGGTAATGCAAGTGAGCGGATATGAACATTCAAATGTGTTCTTCTTTGAGTAGAGTTACATAGTCAATTGAGATACGAACCGAATTGCAACAGTACCTCCAGGTACTTCCAGGTACCTGGATATTTGCTAGGTACTTCCAGGTACCTGGAGGTACCTAACAAATAGCAAATAGCACAGCGAAGAGGAAGCGAAGACAGAGCACAGAGACTTCTCCGATATAAAATGTAGTCTGGGCACATCCATACCAAATTTATTGCAATCCGGTTCATATCTGTCTTCCCCAGATGTGACACAGCCCTACAATTAGACACATGACTACAAATTATACATAACCTACTTTACTTTAGTACTTAAGAGACACAAAGATTTTACACAATCAAATAAACTTGAGAATTGATTGGTGCAACACCGCGGTACGCAACTCATACTGTACGAATCCACTGATTAAAATAGCTAGAGATCCCGGTATATTTTTATTTTAGTTATGCTGTAGTGATTTCCTGAGTCGATATAAATTAACTTGTATGATAACAAACTTACAGGCGTAACCTACAGACATTTACTAACCTATTTCGGCACACATAACATAAAACAATTTACAAAATAAATTTTATAAAACATCACAAACACATAATTTAGACAAGTAAACAATACAAAATGACAAGAATCCACAGTGACAACTTTCACCAAGAAAGAAAAGAAATCCAGAAATATGAAAAAGTTCAAGGTTACATATTATTTTTTATAGAAAAGAGGATTTACTGTGAGATAGTGTAGGGAGAAAAATTCGCTACGTCTACTCCACCTAGTGGGATAAATAAGTTGGCGTCAAGAAAGGAGAGGTTTTTAGGGTTCTTTTCCTTAAGAACTATATTTTTTTTTATATGGATACATTTCACACATGGCTGGATAACCCCATACTGAGCCATTTTTAGTTTGTGTTATGTTAGCTAACAATAATATATGAGGGAGCTTGCTTACAAGAAACATAATTTTTTATTTTTTATTTCTTTACCCATATGTTACCTACCAGCCCCTTACAAATGGGACCCGATTACTAAAACTTCGGTGTCTGACTGTCTGTCTGTCTGATCCTATGTCACCAGGCTGTACCTTATGAACCAAAACATTTCTGATGGAATTCTGTTACCGCTACAACAATCATTGTTAATAATATAATAAATTGGATATTTAAGGGGAGCTAACAACATATTTTGTAATTCTTGTAGGTAAATGGTACAGAACCTTTCATGCACTAGACAGACACATACTTGGTCAGTAAATTTATTTACCTGTTTCATGGCTGTCATCTTTCTTGGTCCTGCGTTTTCTACCTCCACGTCTAGTTGATCTTGCCGGAGCTTGATTACTGCAAAGTTCAATTAATGAATTGGTATAAAAAAGGTCAAAAGAGTTTTTGTCAGTTTGTGAGATTTCAAAAATCAAAGTTTTAAAGGCGGCCCAATTCAGACTGGTATTGTAGACTGCTGTGTAAAAATGACTGGCGAAAAATCTGCTCAAAAGGCTTTTTTATTTTCTTTAATGTCGATATTTCACTTATTTACTATTGCAGAAGGAGTGTGAATAGAATGTTCTTACATAATTCGAGTGTAGGCAATAAACGTAAGCATATTTGAACAATAAAAAAAAATATGCGAGTATTATCTCTTATATGATTCTAACCATTCGCAAACAGAACCTTCTACTCTTTCAGTGTTCTTTTGCAATGATGCGGCTTATAATTATTGAATTCTGAGAACATATTTTGATACACCACACCACTCATATAAAATATAGTAAAATTATTGCAGGAAACTAGAATTACAAACCTCTCACTATCCTGTGGTGCAATTTTATCATCCTCTTCCTCTTTCTTGAGATCATCTTTATCTTTCATTAGGGTATCCTCGTTCTTCACATCCTCTTTAGCTTCTTCCTTCTTCTCTGTGAGCTTCTTCTCTATGACTGTCTGGTTGTTATCTTCATCAGAGTCTGATTCGGTGGCATCCTATAAACAAATTTATTTAGTGAGTGAATTCCCATTCTTTTAGTAAAAACGAATGAAGTATAATTTAAAAAAATAACCCGTCACAACATTTATGTTAGCGGTCATCTTGAATCTTATTACATGATATCCATATTGAGGAAATATATTCTCCACCATTTTGTGGCAGCTGCCTTCTTATACCGATTTTTATCAAAATAGATATGGTTCTTAGAGATAAACACAAGATTCAAAAAATTAAAGACATCAAAATTATAACATTATAACACCAACATAAATACCCGCAGTATTTATGTTGGTGGCTAAAATGTGATGTCAAAACTATTTACGCTTTAGGCTGTACCAATTTAAACTAAACTATTTATAAATTGTGCTTGTCCTGCGAGGCGTCTTTATTTATTCATTTATTCCTTTATTTTAGGAAACTAGAGGCCCATAAAATACAATACATATATAAATATAAAACAATTATTATTACTACTTGTTGCACCCCACTTTAATACCCATGTACATAATCCAGAATATAATGTAACATGAGTTACTATTTCATTATTGTCCAACCTATCTCCACGCTAAATTTCAATTTAGAACGACTAACACAGCAGGACAACTAGTAGTAGCTACGGGTCAGAAATGGAAAATCGTTATAAAATACTACACACGGTCTATCTATATCCTGACGGAAACAAGTACTTACAATAAGTTTTTTGTTATTGTTGAATCGCGCAGAGGTTCTCCTTTGTCGAGCTAGCTGTGTGTCCTCGTCAGTATTGGTAGGTGCACTGGCGACGCCGTTTTCGCCGTTTTGTGGCTGAAACAAACATTGAAAAATAAATTCAGCCGATTCATTTTATATTTGACAGAAAGGAGAAGCATGTGACTAGGAGATGTATGAATATGATTGTACAAAGTAGTGGAAGTAGAGGACGACCTAAGATGTGGATGAATTGTGTAAAAGAGGATATGAAAGAGAAAGGAGTAAATGTAGATGTGACGTCTGACAGAAGAGTGTGGAAGCAAAAAACGGGCTGTGCCGACCCCACATAGCGGGAAAAGGTGAAGGCAAAGAAGAAGAGTCAATTCTTTCCTACTTAAATAAGGATTACTGAGCAAGCACAAATAAGAGATTATCAATACAACTAACATAATTTATGCACCTGGCCAAATTATCATCCACATGGTTATTCTTCTTCTTTGTATGAACTGAGTGGCCAAGCTTTGGTGGCGAGTTTTCAAGTCACCCGAAGAACTTAACGAATGCTTTACTTAAGGACTGGGTTAAACGACTGCTTTTACTAAGACTAACAGCCGGGACCTACAATTTAACGTGTCATCCGACCCACGGTAGCGCATAGATGAAAATGCCACCTACAAAACGACAGTTTAGAGCATGTTGAAAGAAGGTCCAGAGTCGAAAGCCTTGAGGCCCCAGTAGGTTGGTTGACTGACCTGTGAAACAAGTTTCTTCCTGTGCGTAGCTTCATCGCCCGAGGTGAAGTCATCAGACGAACTGAACCCTGGGTACCCATACAAGTCTGGGTACCCTTTAACTTTGAGCTCATTTGTGATCCAGCTTTCGTTGAAGTTGTGATGGAGAAGTTTGCGCTTACGGCAGCTGCGACGTACGTCTGAAAGGACAAATTTATATGGTAAGATGACACGAAAACGCTAGTACCTAGTAGAAAGCAACGAAACGAAAAAATGTGATATCTTTTAATTTTCTTTAAGGCGATAAGGCCAAAATCTTGACTATACAGATTTTTCGCAATTAATAGCAAACGGTTAAATATTCGAAAAAAAAAATAACTTAAAGGCCGTCTAAAGAACCTCTCTAAGAATATTTATACTTATTTTGTTACCGATCAGACTTATCAATATGAAAAAAAATTGGTTCATTCCTAATTCTTAAGGTTAATTGGTTAAGGATCACGCCTTTCTCTTTCATACTCTGATACGATTCATCCACGTCAGATGTAGATACGACGGCTGACAGAAGAGTGTGGAAGCAAATAACAGGCTGTGCCGACCCCACATAGTGGGAAAATGACAAAGAAGTGAAGGACTAAGGCAGGGTTTCCCTAACTGGCATCGCGACGTCCTGGGATCGCAACGTTATCCCAAGGGCGTCGCGCTTCAATATGTCGATACGTCAAAAATAGACGCTCTGCGTCTATCTATACTATAAGACTCTTTGTCCTGACTCATTCATCTATAGACAATGCAGAGCCCAAATGGCTGGTCTTAGGATTGTGAAATTTGGAGGGTGTATTTGTTTTAGTATGTAGACGCGTACTAAGAACGGATTTTTGGAAATTCCACCCCTAAGGGGGTGAAAGGGGGTAAAACAGTTTGTATGAAACATCTTTGTTTTTGAACTTCCAGCAATGAAATTTGGAATATGTATAGTTTATGTAAAATTAAAAATAATGGTATCAAGTTTTTTTGCCAGGGGTGAACTAAGGGTTTGTTATGGGGGGTGAAAGTTTGTATGGAAAATTCTTTATTTATCAAGTTAAAGTCTTGAAAGTTGTTATGGTAGTATATTATTAATGGTTTTTTGCCAGGGGTGCATTAAGGGGGATGCCATTGGGGTTGAAAGTTAAAAATGAAAGTTTTGTGTTTTTGAACTTAGAGGTGTAAAATTTGGAGTGTGTATATATTTTAGTACTTAAACGTGTACAAAGAATAGATTTTTGGAAATTGTACCCTTAAGGGGGGAGAAAGGGGGTAAAACAGTTTGTATGAAACTTCTTTGTTTTTGAACTTCCAGCAATGAAATTTGGAATATGTATAGTTTAAGTAAAATTAAAAATAATGGTATCAAGTTTTTTTGCCAGGGGCTAACTAAGGATTTGTAAGGGGGGGGGGGGGGTTGGGTGAAAGTTTGTTTGGAAAATTCTTTATTTATCAAGTTAAAGTCTTGAAAGTTGTTTTGGTTGTTATGGTGGTTAAAATGAATTTGTATGTTTTGTGTTTTTGAAATACTTCTGAATTGGAAGTTAAGTATGTGGTTCACTTAGTGGTATGGTTCACGTATTCTAATTATTTATATTAAAATAATGGCTTGGAGAAAAAGATCTAATCTATCGCATCATCACCAAAGTAGCTAATAACAGAGGTTAACTAGATCTCAGGAATCGAATGCGGAAAGACAGCGGCTCATTTTGATTAATTAATTTTTATATAAAATTGGCACAGGAATAGGATACAATAGAATTTTTCCACAGTTTACGCGGAAAGCGACCTACACGCGGGCGGAGCCGCGGGCAACCTCTAGTTTTAGAAATGAGAGTGGCAATTTCTAAGAAAAGCAAGCATCCCATTAGCCATCCAGTTATTTAATAAATATGTCTTTTTATTTATTTTTTGTTTTTTTCTCTTTATTCTCATTGAATAAAAAATACAAAAGTTAAATTCGTGTCTTCCTGATAACCTGTTACTAAGCTAGTTCCTACAAGAACTCGTTAGTATTTTTGGGGACTAAATTGAGGGGTGTCGTAAAAAGAAATGCAAAGACCCATGGGAGTCACAGGGTAAATAAGTTTGGGAAGCCCTAGACTAAGGTGTAAACTTTTTTTTTTTTTGGATTCATTTCACACACGGCTGGTTAACGCCATACTGAACCATTTCTAGTTCGTATTATGGTTGTTAACACAACTGATACACATACATACATATTTAACACCCAGACCCACAGTCAACAAATTTTGTTAAGCACAAAGATGTTGGCTGGGCTGGGCATCGAACCCGGAACCTTCTGATTGGCAGTCCGGCATAGTAACCATTACGCCAACGAGGTCGTCAAAAATAGAAGACATACCTAATTAAATATTTGGTGTATTTCCGCTGTGATAACAGCGATGGATTTCCGCCAAGTAACGCCTGAGCCAATAGGTTAAACTTACTTTCCTGAATAGGCTTGTCCTCGCTGTCCTCCACATAGTTCTTGCGCGGGGTGCGGGTGTGCCGCATGCGGTCGCTCCGGTTGGCAGACTCGTTGTTGCCAGCGAAGAAAACACGGACGCCTCTTGATCTGTGCAAAAATAACAATTCACACATCTATAATAGCTTATTTGCTTAGCTTAAGCAGCCCACTATACGTTCCCACGGCCTGACTGACTGACTTGGAGCCTTCTCTCACGAAGAGTGAGATATTGGCCGTAACGCTAGCCAAGTGCGGGTTGGTGACAAACGTCTTCGGAGTGGTCCTCAAACATGTCGATTTCTTCACGATGTTTTCCTTCACCGTAAAGCGAGTGTAAATCAACACATAACTACAAAATCAAATTAATGGGTGGGTGTAGGGCTCGGATCGAACCAGGGGTCGTCAGATTGAAAGCAGAGCGTTTTTCCACCAAGCTATACTCGCTTTTAGGTCTCGAGGTCAGTTCCTACACACTGCGATATTTTGTAAATTGTGTCGTTTGATCGAACCTATAAAATAGCGTATGTCGTTTAGTGTTGAATTTTCAATCTAAGTGTTAATACATAATAATAGCTTATCAACTGATTAACTGAAACAAATAGTTATTTTATAAATTAAGTATAGAACAGCTTATCACTAAAAAACTTTGTGGTTTCCGGAACAATACATTCCCATAGGAATAATTTTGATTATATGATATTTATTTCTTTGTTAGTAACTATGTAATAAGTTTCGATATAATTATGTATCATTATGATCCTACTTATATATAAATGCGAAAGTTTGTGTGTGTGTGTATGTTTGTTGCTTCATCATGGTCAAACCGCTGAACCGATATTGATGAAATTTGGTGTTTTATATGTCAGACTATTTTTTTATCCCGGATTAACTTCTTACTATCCCGGATCACCGCGGGTAGCACCGCGGAGCGCAGCTAGTAACAGATTATATTCTATCGACAACTCACCTTCTAGAGTACTTTTCAGGTTCTGGCTCAGTATCACTGTCTTGAAACATGATTCGAGGCACCTTGATGGTTCGGCGCCGGCGGCTGTCTGTGGAGAGCGAACTTACAATGAAAAAGCTGTTGATTTCTCGTCACTTGCAGATAAGGAGAATTTTTCATATGGAAAAAAATTACTCATTAATGAGTAATTGTTTTATGATCATCTGCTACCAGGATGCTTCTTATAAGGGCCATGATGCATATGCTGAACATCATCAATGCTTGCACGGACTAGCAACCTAAACCTTTTTTGTGCTGCAGAAGCAGACATCCGCAGAGTGGCAATGGACTCTACAGTACAAATTTGTAATAATAAAGTAGTTGCATAAGAGAGTATATAATCTACATATGTGTTTTTAAAATCTACTCTTTTTTGTATTTATAATGTCTTAGTAGTTATTTAAGTAACATAGCTTAAGCAAGAGTGAGTGTGTTGGGCAACTGTAAAGCTCACTTATTGTATGAACAATAAATAAATATACATATATATATACTATTTCTACCTGTGTGAAGTAACTTACATTTGGCGGGCCAGCGGTTGATAGTCCTGGTCACCTTGTACTGGCCACTCCTCAATTCACGCTGGGACCAGTTGCTCTCCTGTCATTACACAATACAAAGAAGAATAGAATTAAATAACTTGGACAAAGTATTGCCCATCTGTAGGTATAAGTTGATTTGAAACTGAGAATTGATTAACTAATCAAACATCAAAAACTATCACATTCTAAGAGAAGCGATAGTCATATACAACTATATAAGCATGGATAACATTTCTACTGTCATTTATGAAGGATTGGAAAGTTTGCAACAGATACATTTTATACCTAAAAATCAATTAAGTATGTAATCTATTTATATATTATAGTCCGGGAGCCAGCAACAGATTTTCATGATCAATTTCCTCTCAAGCGGTAATTAGTAAAATGGATCAGAGTATGGTATTATGAAACCTTGTAAACCTCAACTGGCACTCAGTTTTGTGTGAGTGAATTTTGTAGACACAAATCAAAACACAAACTCCTAATCATTACTATGGAGGTTTCCACTGCAAGTGTGGGTTTACCCTTTAGTACTATTGAACTTTCTGTGAATTCCCCAAATGAGAACAAATAGTGATATACACAATTCGGTTTTCATTACTGTGGACTGAAAACTTCAACTCTATAAACATGCACCTATTAAACCAAGTCTGAGGCCTTTGGGCGGCTTGTAAAAATCTTGTCACCAGACTATGGCAACATTGTTCATAAAAAGAAGACAATCAGACACCACATAAATATAATCAAAAATCATCAATTTATATGACACAGTATATGTCTCTTCTTCTTAGTCATAACTTCATTACTGAAGGTTGTGTCTAATATGGAGTGTCAATCACTCAGTTAACGACAAAACTCGGTTGACACATTGTATTTGTTAATAAATATGAAAACTTTTTTAAGATCAGCTGACATACAACTACAACTTATAGAAAATATAAAGTACCTGCCTATGTACAGTATACTCAGATACTATGTATAGTCATTTCTGCATAGAATAATTATGTAGTAATTACAGCACCAAGAAGATTATTGTAGGGCTAGCTACTTATTATTTCTTGGAATCTCAAGTAGGGCACTCAAAGAGCAGTGATTTCCCTTCATTGGCTGACATCACTGACCTAGTTAAGTACAAGCAAGTGTTGCCTAGCTTAGACTGTCTTGACAAGTGTGTTTATTTGGAGCTATATTTTTATAGAGATCTATGTATGTTTAATAAATTATCAAGATAAATGAACTAACTTTATTACTGAGATATATTTATATACTTTACATATATGTATATTGGGTGTGGTAGAGGTCTATGTCATATTATTGTTTTTCCTATAGTAATGCTTACAGTAAGTAATAGGATTATGTTTTGTATTAGAACTATATTTTTGTTAGTAGTAGGAATGAGTAAATAATATTCTTCTATAAACTATGCAAAATTCTAATGTATCTCCTTCATAACGATTTCTTAATTAATTACTATATTTTTTCTAATACAGATATCAAAGCATAAACAAGATACGAGTATTTGAACTGATTTGAAATCATATAACTCAAGCTTGTTATGTAGAAAATGCTAAAACCACATACACCCCATGCATATAACTTATGTTTTTACACTTTCTTTATCAGTCTCTTATTTAACTTGCACAACTCAGAAAACGACAATGTAAGCCATTGCTACTACACCATTGCCAAGACAGGTATTGTTACAACCTTTGTTACATCATTTTACTTTAGACACCATGCATATCTTAGATAAAAATCCATTTAGAATGGCAAATTAGGATATAGAAAAACGATAGTGTGCATAGAAGGTGTAAATGATACAACCAGTGTATGGCAAAACAAAAAAAAAAACACGATATGTTCATGGGCGCATAAATTGGACTATTCTCGTGATTTTCTCGAAATCATTAGCATAATAAGAGTAATACGACAGAAAGCGCATGCAAACTGATGCAAGTAACTGGTTTCTTGTAAATAAGGGACAGGAAGTAGCGGTTCGCATGACACATACTCGAGAGGCAAGAGTCCGTGAAATAAACATGGTTTCTTACGGGACATTTCACCTTGTCGTCCGAGACGCTGCCCACGTCGTTCAAAGTGTAATTCCCATCGTCAACCTCACCGTTTTCACCATTACTTCGTCGGGTTTTCACCATGGCGTAACCAGCCTTTTACTTTTCATTCACGCACCAAAAAACCACCTCGTACGAGCCGTTTAGCAAAACGCACAATCGCCAATAATAAAATATCAGTTATCGCTGTGATTAAACAGTCAATTTCCTAACATAAACGACAAAGGACGAGCCCTATCATCTGCACATGTCGTAGGGATGCGCCATGTTTTATGCTCGGAATTTTGCTCCGCTAAACCTCGGAA
Organism: Mellilla xanthometata; assembly: GCA_035578125.1. Taxonomy (NCBI): domain Eukaryota; kingdom Metazoa; phylum Arthropoda; class Insecta; order Lepidoptera; family Geometridae; genus Mellilla; species Mellilla xanthometata. Next base: position 10,263,880 of record JAPUBQ010000014.1, on the reverse strand, counting down.
TCAATGAACTCACCAATTAAACCCCTAGTAATTTTACAGAATTAATAAGTTTCCCATTTATTCTTTTACGTTTAACATATACAAAATGTTTTCAGCGCATGAAATGAGAATATTTTTTCACAACTCATGAAGCACGGTGTTTTTATTGACAACTGTCAAAAACTCCCGCATTTTTGACGTTTCCAAAACGGATAAAAATACGTAACAGAATCAAAATTTATATTTTGTCTTTTAACCGGTATTATGCCACTACGATTTATCGTTAGCTATTTATAGCTTATATATAATAATAATTATATTAACAATCAAGACGGCGTTTATCCGTAGAAAGAGATCTGTGGTTATAACCCAATATATTTTTTGCCAATTACCGTAGGGATTGCTGGGTTGTTGGGTTCCGAAAAAAAAACGTTTATGGCGCTATCCAAAGAGGCTCGCCTAGACGAGAGCTTAGTTTTTTTCAATGAATTGTATTTTTGTTAATGTAATTTCACTTTATTAGTCGATAAGTTAAAAATATAATGTATTCTTTATATATTTTTAGTCTATGGTTTATAAACTTGTTGTCAAAACATAAAAAAGTCAGCGTCAACTGTCACTCTGTGACTTAACTGATAATCAATTCCAAGGAGATGTTGGTCTTGCATCTTTATATTTATTTATTGCTTAGTAACTAAATAAAAATAAATAATTAATGCTAACGTTGAATAAATTGTATATACTGTAGTACTTACGTATTTATAAGATTTGCCAAAAATACAGCTCTGTTATATGGTTCCTGTGTGCTTCTAATATCGCGAAATCAAAAGCGAATTAACGAGTGGATCTACGAATAATATCCAGTTCGAGAAATATACTTTACTGAATTCCAACTCGTCGGAATCCAAGCAAGACACCATAAAAATGGCAGAAAACTCCGACACTCCTATGTCTCCCTCAGAAGCTAATGATTCAAATGACCAGAGAAAGCTTCCTGGGGAGATGGACATAGACGACGAAATCTCAGCTCGAATGACGGCTTCTTACAGCGAGATATCCTTCCATTCTGATCAAGGACATCCTGAAGAACTGGATAAAGCTGCGGGACCTTCAAGACCATATGACTTGCCATCAGAAAATCGTAAACCAGAAAAGTTTCCTCTAGATCTCGATGGACATGTCCGATATGAGGGAGACATGACACACTATGTAGTTGATGATCTAGAATTCAAAATAAAGCTATCCAGTCCTATAACCAAGAGAGGAGAAACACCAGTGTTTGGCAGCTCTAGTGCATCTCGCTCTAGCACACCTTCAGGAAAATTGTATCGACAAATATTAGCTCCACAAATCGGGCAGATTGATATAACAGTACTAAATGATCTTGAATACGAAGCTCAGAAAATTGCTCAATCTGTGGACAATCTCATAGAGAATTTATCTAGCATATTGCATTCAAACTCGTCACTCACTGCAGAAAATATGGAGGTTTACAAAGATGCAGTAGGTAAAACCTGTGATGCTATGGATAATAATATCAAAAGCATGTATACAATATTAGCCAAAGGAGAAGAAGTTTCTCAGGCAATGATACCAGTACAGGCCCAAGCAGCGAGGATTGCTGAAATTAAACGGCTTCTGCAAATATTTGAAAACAATTTTTAAATATTATGATATGTCTTATATATGTCTTTTTCTTGCTTAATCTATTCTAAATACACTATATAATTAAATTACCTTGTATATAAAAAAATAATGACTAAGATGTAAAATATTGTAATAAACTAGTAAAATAATATTTTGGACTTTAAATTTTTGGTCTGTGATATAAAACAGGAACTTAGTGCTGACTAAGATCTTGGATTTAATCCAATTAAACAATACCTAGAGAAATTTAATTACCTAGGGATTTAGGATAGTATTAATTAGTTTTGTCCGTGCAAACGGTAGAAAGAGAATATATAATAATTATAAATTTGTGATGCTAATATTAGAGCACAGACTTCTTTATGGATTAGGAAATATTACACATAATGGATGAATTTATAATGTTGTCAAGGCCAAAAAAGTCACAGTCAACGTCTTTCAATAACAGTCATGGTGAATATGTATGTCAACGTCATAGTCAAAAATCCCTTACATTGTCAGTTGTCAGTATTGTCATTTTAGCATTCTTGCGTATCGCATCGACCGAAGCGGTAGTTGTACTTTGCTGAGCTAAAAATGTATATTCAAACAGAAACATAAATTAAATGTAACATGAAAGTTGAAACCGTGGTAAAGTTAAGGGATTTGTTGCTGGTTTTCTGACCATTTAACATTTCGCTGGCTTCCGTCTTAACGCGAAATGGGTGACGTTGTAAGCTTATTCTCTGTGATAATAATGAAACTTAAATCTAAGTTCAATGAAAGTAAAATCTATTTCCATTATGATCTTCCTCTGGAAAAACTTAAAGCCGTGAAGTGGATGAACGAACGAGCATCCTCTAATAAGGCGTATGTTCCAACTACGGTAAGAATTGTTTTGTTGGAATTACATACATTGATATAATATTACGAGGAATGGAAGAATGTGGTTTAAAATAATAAGTTTATGTGTTCATGTTTATTATATCGTTTTATTCGCTATTTTGTGTTACATTCATTTATTTCGGTAAAAACTTTGGCTAATATTGTTAACAGTACATTGTAGTGTTTTATGAATATACTTTCATAAGCTATTTAATTAACATTAATGTATATATACATATATTATGATATATAAATAATAATTATATAAATATATATCTTTAATTTGTATATATCAAATTACAATTTATAATTTACTTATCTAATTGTCTGATTAAACGTCTACTTAAGTAAATACAACTAAACACTGCTTCAATATAAATAATTTCTGTTTTAAGTAATACATTTAAATATTCCAAGTAACATATTATTTACTAGAATCATATTTGGCGCATTACAGGTATAGTATATGTATTAATTGGTTATTCTCATTGTAACTATAGATTAGATTATGTCCTAATTAAATTATTAGAAATAGATAACCACAGATTTAATATTACAGATTAGATAGGTACTTTGCTAATGTTCTATTTTGTTATTTTAATAATTTTCATAACAATTTTATCTTAGTAACCTCTTGTAATGTAAAGCAATGTTTAATCTGATATAATGAATTAGAAATCAAATAAGAAGTAAAAAAAAAATTTTGGTCATAGTGGAATCAGTTCCTTGTCCCCGTCAGTCTTCTGACACTTGAAATACTAATTTTCAGAGCTTTTATTTTTTGCAATATTCAGTATGATCATTTTGATTCAGTTCTAACATATCTCTTATATATAAAATTTCCCTGTCACAATATTAGTTACCATACTCTTCCAAAACGGCTTGACCAACTTTTACCAAATATTATATGCATATTCAGTAGGTCTGAGAATCAGCTATCTATATTTTAAATAGAATCTATATTTTAAGGTAAAACTGCATTAGAACTGCATATGTAATGTTCTAAATGTGTAAATCTGTCAATCAGATTTGTTTGTGCAGATTTGTTGAGTAAAAATCCCTCATAACCCAGCTGCACCCCATAGTAGCTGGGTATCTTAACAAAGATTACCCCCTCTTAAAATGAAAAGAGTACCGACACACTATCGGAAAATGCACCATGGGACTAAATCTTGCGTGTCTCACCGAATCAACGGTTGAGACTTATAGGTGCAGTTAGTAATTTAATATTACTTTTTGTCCGCAGGTGGAAAACGTAGCGAACGTGTGCACGCATGCACTTTGCGTCGCGCCTGCATCTTTGGGTGCGCGCGAGTTACTCACGCGCTCCGTGAATGCGCCCCAAGCTATCGCCGCCGTGGTGTATGGACTGGCACTGTGTCTGCTGTTCGCGGTATCCACCACCTTCCATTCCGTGTGCTGCTGTCGCTCTGATACGTAAGTTTTTGAATATTCTTCCCTAAATATAATAATTAATCGTAATTAATCGTAATTTTCTAGCTGGAAAATACTCGTTCTATCACTTATACTATCACTGTAGTGGTTTATGGGCTGGCTATATTTCTACTGTACATAAATCAGTAGATTTAAGATATAGTATACTGATTTCTATATCCACTGCCCATTACGCCACAGCATTACAGCGTAGATCACAGTGAAGCGTAACATTAGACAAGCTGTGGTCAAACGAAAAACTGCGAACCGCGAAGGTGTAGAATTCTTTGCCAAACTTCCTGTTCCCCGTAAACTATAATTTAGCGGTTTTCAAAGTAAGCATAAGCAGCCCACTATACATTCCCACTACTGCAACTCGGAGTTGCCTTAATCCATCACACTGACTAAGTGAGGGTAGTAGTGAACCGATTTTTCCAGGGCAAGCACGCTCCGCCTTAGATTACAATATCGCTTACAATCAGGTCAATGTGATCGATTGATCACAATTAACCTGCAAGCCCATTTAATATAAAAAAACACGAGCCTATCGAATTTAAAAACAAATATAATTTGCGCCCACAATTATTATCTAGCGGTCCTCTTAGCCACTACATCCCAAGGAGCCTCACAAACCGTGCCAAATGGTCTGGAATTTTCCGTTGCCTAATTGATTGTTAAAAGCCGCTCCACGGCAAAGGGCGCCCAATTATATTACGCTATTTCGGGATTGCTGGATGTCAACGGAATATTATAAATAATCTAGCCGGGAACTAACTTTGATTAACCTTTCTGTGTCTAATGATGGCGTTTCATTATTAAAGACGCTCTATAATTTATTACTTTTATTATTTACACTAAAGCTCTCGTTCTTTCCTTAACTAACAAAAAACTGTGTGTTAGCGTTTGATTTAATATCTATATTCAGACTTGTACGCCGGTATAAGCTATCTGCATATTAAATTTTATTCTAGTCGGTTTAGCTATTGCAACGTTAGAAAACTATTTTCTTATTGTTCGAAAAAAAATGATACCATGGGCTCGATTCAAACGATTTAGATAAGTGACATGGAGATGGAATATCTTATCAGTCATCAAATTGAGTTACGATAATAATACCTGTTTCCCTATTATCTCAAAAAGTCTGGCACGAAGACATTTGTCGTATAAAAAATTAGAAAATGTTTTGTACAGCATAAGCACTTTAAATATTCATTTACTTTTTATCATTACATTATATAAATAAAGCTACTGATAACACAGAGTAAAATTATGTAAGTTAGATAAGAAATCATAGCGCAAAAACATTAGTAGTTTTGTGAATAGCACACCTCGTGATCATCATTTTTCGTTATGTTGATCAAAGAAAAGAGATAATAAGAGCCAGAGCGAGTGAAGAATTTGCTTGTATAAAAACAGCTGTTTAAACAGCTTACACCCAATAAATCTATTTAGGCGTTGATGTTAATGATATCGATTAAAGTGTTTCTTCACCGTAAGTCACCTTTTGAGAACTTTATTTTTTCAATGTTTGAAGTTAAAAATCGTATTTTTGAGGCCAAACAAAATCAACAATTAAGTATGTCTTGGAAAAAACATGAAAGCACAATTTTCCTCCCTACTTTACGAGTAATGTGGCTAAAAATCTAACTTAGTATTTTCCAAAATAAGAACCAAGAGTTTGATCTCAATAGAGAGTCAATTTACTTCAATATTTTAGAATTCGAAACTCCTATAAATATTAGAATCCTCTGGCACGAACCGAATCAAGACCTCATAAAACTGTTGATCGGAGTGCGATACCAATATTCAGCCGTAGGACGTAACTCTGCCAAAACGGGGTCATAGTGCTCGCCAGTGTGCTAGCCAATTCTTGAAATTTAGTCCTAAAATGCTTCAAAGCCTAGGCTTTCGTAGACTAAATCATTCGTGATCGATCAAAATTACACGATACGTAGGCAGGCTAGTCGACAAATTATTTGGAACCTTATGTTTAAGTTATTGATTTACTTATAGTTATGTTATAATTTTCTCAACTTTTATTTTCAATCAGTAATATAATATACGGATACTAGCTGACCCCGCAAACGTTGTTTTGCCTACAAAAACAGATAGAAGCCGATTCTCAGACCTACTGAATACGCGTATAAAATGTTGTAAAAATAGGTTAAGCCGTTTCGGAGGAGTACGGTAACTAACATCGTGACATGAAATCGTGAATAGAAATATACTTTGCATAAGAACTCAAATACACCAAATCTTACGTCTGTTTCCCATTTACAATGACAATAATATATTCTTGCTATAAAAATATTGACCAGGCCAGCGCTCATAAACTATACAATCATAATTAAGGAGATAACGTAGAGATTATAATATGATTAAACAAGCAACAAATCCTTCGATCCCAAAATAGAGAACCGCTTTCGCTAGGCTTTACCTAATCGAGTTTAATTTATCTCAAACATGAGTTAACCCTCTCTACGTAAAAGTCAATTTCGCTTGCGAGATGGTTTCCGTCATCCGGCCTTCTAAGTTCTGAACTTTTGAAAGAGGCCAAGGGCAGTTGTTACGCCCGGATGAGATGCTCCCGAACTATCGATATCGACTTGGATAATAGTCCGGGAGCCAACAACAGATTTTCATGACTAATTTCCTCTCAAGCGGTAATTAGTAAAATGGATCACGAATTATCTCTTGAGAGGAAATAATTTATCAAATTTGCATCTGGCTCTCGGACTATGTCACTGGACGCACTGTAAACAAAGGTATTGGGTTTCTGTATATCACTCATGCAAAGAGATTGATATAGTAACCTTACGAATTTTACGTCTGTAGTACTTTCTATTAAATATAGCAAATTGACGTTAAACATCCAGATTTTCCTATATTATTTATTTACTGAAGTTTGTATTCGCAAATAGTGACTCGATATTAAATAAACGTAGTGACATTATATATACGGCCTTGGGACAAATACCACTGATAGCTTCTATTGAGTTTAGTTTTGGTTTGTACACCTGTTTGTTTTGGTGAATATACCAGAAATTCATGTTGGTGTACTGTAATTGGTGTAAATGCACACTTTTAATATATAAACTAGTAAAACCTATAAAACGTTTCAAGTTAAATATTAGTTTTAAAATAAATTTCTAAAATTGTGATTAGACCAAACTAATTAAGAAGACCACTCCGGACAGAACCTTACGGAAAGGTACCCATAACACTCGTGGCATTGCCGCGTTGTATAGCGATGGATAACCTAAACATTATACTCGGTAAGTTACTGTAATAAAAATAATATGTCTATTTAGTTATTTTTTTCTTTTCTACAGTTACGAACAAATCCTAAAATAATTCAGTATCAAGGCCGGCTATAAGTATTCGCTGCGTCTACGTCAGCGGAATATCACAAAAACTGCGTAATACAATATAACAAAAATATATTGTATTTTTTTTTTTTTTAACTTACTTTACCACACTATTTTACTCACGTTAATCCAAGACAAAAAGTAAAATTAACAATTGGTTCAGGCTTTAGAACGTAGCAGAAATAAATACATATATTACTATACTTTCACATTTTGCATTTACTGATATAATATTAGTAGTTATAACCTAGTTATGTTTAGGTACAAGTAGGTGGAAACGTATGAAATCGATTTAACGTGAATTAAAAAGTTTACTCATTTGGTTATGCGGTCAAGTTAAATGACAAATAAGATTAAAAGAAGCCTTTGCTAAGAACTTCCAACTGAACGATTAAACACAGACTGTATACCTAACTATTACAGACCTATAAATTACTGAAACAATAAACTAGTAATGTCAAAGTTAGGACATACATCAAGGATAACCTTAGTTCGCTTCTTTAAGTGCTAAGTATTTGAGTGGAGTTAGTTGGAACCATGTATGCCTAGTATATATAACTGACTATTATAACTATTATGAGTTATAATAGGCTAAACCTATTTATTGTAAGTCAGTTCGTCTTCTTCTTCTTCGTATGAGCTAAGTGGCCAAGCCGCCCGAAAGCATCTGACTTAGCTTAGCGACTGCTTGTACTAAGACTAACAGCCGGAACCTACAATTGAACGTGTCATCCGACCCACCGTAGCGCCCAGTGGTTTTTCTTCGACGATCGCGTCTTTTTACCTTAGCTTACCGAGCTATAGGCGCTATAAGTCAGTTACTATATGTATAACTGTATTCAATAAAAAAATTACATATTTAAAAGTTAAGTTAGTTTAAGTTCCCTGCTGGTCGCGCTCATTTAGTTAAGCAAGCTAGAGAACATGCTATATGCATAAATGTTTTAGTTATAGACGCAATTTATGTTTATCAGTTAGATATAATCACTTCCTGTCGCGATACTCTGTCAGTTACTTATGTACATAATTACAAAAAATAAATTTAATAATAACAAATGTCAACAATAAAATCATAATTATTCTTAAACTATTAGAACGTCAATATTTGCTTGTCATTGTTAATTCTACTTGGCACAGCGATGCCACGGCAGCACATGCAGGTGGGTCACCCTGCCCAACAGAGGAGTGTCGATCCTATCAGCTATAAGGTTTAGGTAGGTGTTGGTGCTGCTCCGCACCCGCTGCATCAGGGAGGCTACCCTGAAAAATGTAATTTAAAACATCAAAATTTTCCACCATCCGATCTATTGAGGTATGTAATCTATGGTCCAGCCTTTGAAAGTAGATATTTTTATTCGAAACGTTCATGGTAGAACAAACAGTCAAATTAGCTGGGCTTGTTTTAAATCTAATATACGAGTAGGTAGATAAATAAACAACAGTCGTTCGATCTTCGTATTTAAGGCGGTAATCAAAATTATATATGTAGGTATGTGTTTTGATAAATCATGTTTTAATTAAATTATAAGGCGATTCATACAGTTTTATTTTCCTTTGTTTAATTCAATTGTGTGTTCCTGATAGTTACAAAGAAAATCTGTTTTTATATGTCATGATATAAACAAACAAACAAACAAACAAACATTTATTTATTGAAGTAAACAAATTTACAGTAACATTTTAAAAGGTAGCCCTGGCTTCTGTGCTAGTGTGCACTGTGTTACAGAAGCCAGTGCCTTCTCAATTTTACAAACATATTATTGATTATACTTATAACCTAGCCATACAAAATATAATAAACTATATATAAAACTCAATACTATACAATATACCAATACAAAACTATACAATTAATTCAAAATACAAGCCAAAAATAAGTTTTAAACATATGTATGATACTAAACATTTATCAAACTATACACTATGCATAATATTAATACAACAAGCAAGCAGGCGCTGCGCGTACGCCGGCGCTAGCCGCGGTGCGGGGAGCGGAAGGCGTGCTTACACGAAACCGGTTTGCCATTTCGCTCACAGTCAGTATTTTGCACTGTTGTCGAGTGACATAAGGGCGGAACCGGATTGCGCCAGGCAGCGCCCAATGATTATTTGTGTTGTAATGTACATAGTGAACAAAGATAATTATTTACTATTTGTTATGATTAATTTTCTAATAAAATAATTGAATTCTGTATCTTTATTATATCTACTACAATTTAAATACACAATTTATAATCTATTTACATAGGTTATTTTACATTAAAAACACTTACACAATTTCACATGTTCAAAATATTTAAAGTCTCCTATAAATATTTAGCAAAATATGAAATTTATAAAATTTATGTGTCTTTAAGCTAATATAATATATTAACATAAACAAGGGAAAAGGGTTAGGTATACAAATTATACTAGTTGCTATATACGTTAACATACTGAAAATAAGAATAATCAAATGTGAAAAAAAAATTGAAAACATATGGAAAACATAGAAAATTGGATATTAAATATAAATAAAGCGCTACCTATTTCCTGCTATGGTGCATGTATCAGTTCTTTTTCCTATTTGGTTCAATTAGACTCTCCGTGCCATCATAATCTAAATCATCATCATGAAGCCAGGTAAGAACAGTTTTCTTAAATTTATTACAAGTCATATCTTTAGTTTGGTGTTTTCTATTTAGTTTATTGTACAAGAGTGGGGCCACAGATTCAAAGTGTCGCTCAGCTATAACGCAACTGGTTCTAGGGATCGGAAATCGATTGGTACGTATGTTAAGAGTCGAAATAAACAAAGGAACTTTACGTTGATGATAGCGTTTGAGAGTTTGTAAAATAAATAGTTTTCTAACAGAAAGTACTTCAGACTTTTTATAAACTTGAACAGTGGGAGTTCGAAAAGGTAGCTGCATCATTACTTTAAGAACAGCTCGCTGTGCTCGCTCAAGAGATATCATAAAAGTTTTTGCTGCATTGCCCCAAACACAAATACAGTAACTAATTAAGCATTCACAGAGAGCTTTATAAATTTGACGAAGTAAAGGTAAACTGGCAACAGTTCGTAAATTCTTAAAAACGTATATTAATTTCCGAACACGTGTCGTCAATAACTTAATATGATATAATATATCATTTCAATATTCTTAATTGTCGATTGTACTGTGTAAACTCTATACAACGACACTGAATGGACTGCATTTTATGGCGTTATAAAGAAAGAGTGGTCGTTAAACGGAGCGAAAAAATCAGAAATAGAATACAAGCTAAACCAACTAAAGCCAATTGATTTCGACGCTTTAGAGAGTTTGTCGTTAAATCGAGTGACGTTACATGGAGTTTACACTTTATATGCATTTATTACGTAAATTGCCTACTACCGCGGATTAGGCGCGCGTGCCTCTAATATGTTTGGGACGGCTGAATTCGGTGTAACATCACCTTAATAATGTTTGTTTACAGTCGATAAAACGTAATATTCTTAGCCGCCTCCCGGCAGATTATAACCACTTGCTTCCACGTTTTTGGCAACGCTGACACGATTTGGCCATTGCCGGGTTAGCAACACGTAACGTATTCCGTAACAATGTCTGCACCATAGAGTGTAAATCTCAGTGACTGACGATAAGGACCTATAGTATTATTACGCTATAAAATGAAATGTTTCGTTTCTTTTCTTTCTTTTTTCTTTCCTCTACGATTTAAAACAAAAAAAACTCTAAATTCAACATTCTGCCCTTGCATCGCCTTAAGTCAGTAATTTGGTATTGATAGCCCTTTATTATCTTGTATTTCAGTAAGAAGCCATTGCCATGACCTCTCAATGAAACTGTTGATCTGTGTCCGACTTATGTATATAGAACGTTATTATTATCTACACGCGTACGTACGACATATAAATAGACATGGATTATGTAAGAAAAAGGCTTCTCACTAACGTAGACGAGAATAATATGCTTTGCAAATACGATGCCAACCAAGGTCTTATGGCGGAAACTGTTCGTTATGTTCGAGAAACGGACTCCATTGTTGGTCTATTTCTGTGATCTCGCTCGAGTTTAGTGACAAGTGCCTCCTTTAGGCTGCTTCCTCTCTGCTGGAGAGCTGATGAAGAAATTGGCATAACAACCGTCTGTCGTGTCTGATTCAATGACTTCTTAAAATTGGATGAGCAAAGGTTATCTACCTATAAATAGGTACACGTAAGTTAATCTTCGTTTGTTATTACTCCATTGTGACCATTGCAGACCAGGAGTACTTTGTTAAGTTATACATAGCGCGAGTAAGTAATAAAACAGCTGACTGAGCTGGTCCGTAGAGACTATTATACTGTCTGGGAGAGTTTTAACAAGAAATTCTTTTCTTATAATATGTCCATGTCACGTAAACATCACCGGGAGGACATGTGTGAAAGATACGCAGGACCGTGATAAAGGCTCTGTAGTGGGGCATTGTGGGCTGAAGATAATGATTTTATCAATGTCTTTCTAAAATTTATTGTTATTACAGTTTTCAATAAGTAACTACGGCAGTTCTCATTCATAAATGTAGTACAACTCTAGATATTAAGAAAACATTTGAAAGTACATGTCCTCTTACTCGTATAACCAAATTTGAGTATGAGGAAGCGAAAATACAAATTTCAATTTTCTTTATGGACACGCGATATACTGGTTACTTATAAGAACGGATGCAAACCAGACTCATTTCGTCCCCTACATTCAAATGTTGATTATTTTAAGTAAATATTTGTACGCACATTAACACTGCGGCTATTTGTTTGACGCTAAAGAAACGCCAAGGCCTCTGTCAATCACTATCGTATACGTTAACGCAGTAAGCTCCCTACGATTAAACCGTAATTGCCCGTCTCTATTCTCAGTAATTCATAGTTATAAAGTACAGAAATTCTTAGTACACGCGATCGCGTACTGTACCTGAAAAGGTGTAATTTAAGGCCTAGACTGTTTAAGGACTTCGTAGGTTACACCCGTTGAGAAGTTTTAAATTCAAGAAAAACAGATGAGACTTGACACGTGAAAATTGACTAAAATTACAATAAAATTAAATAAATATAATTATTAAGTAGTCTTTATTCCTCATAGTACTTTATGAGAAGAATTATATTAAACCGACATACATAAGTTAATATCGCTCTGTATCTAATTCGGTACCGTCACATGACGCCGTCGTCCACCCCGGTCTCTATTATATCAGGTGTTGGAGCCCCATCTCCAAACACCCACGAGTCTGATGCTTTTTTTAGTTGCCTCGTGCATCAGGCAGGGGTGGCTCGTAGTCCTATATTTATGTAATGAATATTGGTCGTAGCGTAGCAGCAAACTGTATCCTTTATGTAGAAACTTCTCCACCCCAATAAAAAAATCACCGACGGTTAAAAAAATTACCTGTACAGGTACTTTCGTCGAAACTAGTACAAAATTACCACCTCGTATTACGGTAGTAATACTCGTACAACCAAACAAGAAGATACAAAGACGCATCACTCGCTTAATATAATAATCTCGATAATATCCTACTACATTAAGAACACCTATCCATGGCTGTATCGAGGAAGTTTTACCAACTGTCGTAACTTTAAGGCTCTAAGGATTTATTATATTAACTTCACCAACTTGCGAGAGGCTTACAGCGGAACGGTCTGTAAAGCTCTCCAGCTGAAAAGTATTACAATATTACAACTAGGGGTATTAGGAAGAAGCCTCTCCTTACAAAGTTCTGCTGGAATAGGGTAATTTGGGATTCAGAGTTATGTACCAGTTACTGGTTCGAAGGTTCATCGTCATAACTTGGCCTAGATCTTGTTTAAGCTGTTAGGGTACTTACTATCAGGCCGAAAGCAGTCACACGTTCTACGCGTTCTATCGTTTTACGCGCCCTGTTGGTAAAATGTAAAGAGTAATAAAAAAGGTGTCAAGAGTTTTGGAGCCGCGACTTAGGCTTCTTACTCCAGTACGTAATATAAACCGAGACCTACAATTAAACTTAAAGGCCAAGCCTCGAATCTATAATGCGAATTTTGCTATTATAATTACCTAATACGATAAAAGAAAAAAATAAACCCCTTTTTTTTGCAACTGACCTAAGTTTTAATTCAGGGTCTAAATTATATCTTTGCGTGCTTTCATCTAAATCGCTCCAAGCGCTTGAGTGTGAAGTAGAATCAAATAAACACTCTAACACACATACTTTCGCATTATAATACTAGTAGAAAGAAAATGAAATGTTTTTTATTGTACAGGAAATTTAGGTTTAGCTACTTGTACATTTGTATAAGACATTTATGGTTTGCTTAATGCGTGTAAAGTAGCCAATAGTGCGCTGCGTCTTACACACTAGGTCAGTCAAGCTGCCTGAACTGTGGGGCGGCAGAGGCTCCCCCAGGACTGCGGAAAGTGGTATTAGTGGACTAAAGGAAAGTGGTATTACTGCTCTTCCCATCTCATCTTCTTCTCATCCTGCAATAGTAACACCCTCTTCTTTTGCAGCAAGATGAAGCATTTCCTCCACCGGTGCGACCGTGCGATGATCTACATCTTCATCGCGAGCTCGTACTTCCCGTGGCTGACAGTGGGCACGCTGTCTTGCTGGATGCTGCGGGAGCTCCGCTGGGCCATCTGGCTGCTCGCCGTGCTCGGCATCACCTACCAGCAGATCTTCCACGAGCGGTACAAGATGCTGGAACTGCTCCTCTACTTGGTCATGGGGTTGGGACCGGCTGCCATCATTGTTACGTCTAATGTGAGTTTGCATGATTCTTCTTTGCCTTCAGACCTTTTCCCACTATGTGGGGTGGGCACAGTTTTTTGCTTCCACACTCTTCTGTCAGCCGTCATATCTACATTCACTCCTGAGTTGTGAGTTTGCATGATTGTTTTTTTTTTTGTTGTGTGCCACATCAATATTGTAACTCTTTCAACTGAAAGAGTTACAAATATTATTCCCAACTGAGAAAGAAAGTTATATCTTAGTATAAGCTACATTATTCCATTATTTTGCTCATATAAAAATTAAATAAAAAATATCAGGGCAAGACAAAGTGTATGGTTGTGCCAAATTGGCATAAATGAATTATAACAACCATAATGCTGTGTTACACCAATTTTGACTATCATATCTGAAGAATAAAGATCTGTCAAAGTGTATGTCTTCTCACACGACATCTAGTTTTGAACATCAGAATTAGCTCGTGAAGTGAATGAATGCTACGCAAATTTTGTTTTTAACGTTTCGCATTAAAGATTTTCCGAGTGCAGAATATACATTGTAACTTTGACGTTGGATTGGCTACATAAGCTTTTACACAAATGTAGTTAGTACCACCCGATTGGTCCCATAGTCACATGAAAAGTATCTTATATTCTATTCACACAACACCTTACACAGACACATCATTTATAAAAGCGCCTTTAATATATAGAAACATGTACATACCATTACAATCTTGAAATATTAGTATTAACGCGTAGATTTCCCCTCATATGTATATTTCATTCAACATATTATTATAATACGAGTATAAGTGAAGTAACAAATAAATTCGGATCAAAACAACACTGATTCGCCGTATTCTCCGACCCAGCGTGTCATTCTATAGCGTGACAAGTTAGGAATACGAAACAGGGCTGTCCCGAGTCTCGTTCTTTCGTGACAAGAGTGACAACCCTATCTGCCGGATGCTTTCTGTATTCCGCGCAAACGGAATACTACATAAAAATTCTGAATATGTGGAAATTGTCGCTTTATTCTATTTTGTTCTTGTCTCCAAATCTGGGCGTGTATTGCTTTTCTTTTTGCCTTCCAAATAAAAGTGATTTCCAAGAATGTCGAGTGGGATTTGCATTGGCGCGTTGTGTTCGAATTGCTTTATTTGATTTCTACCTTTGAAACAAAAACTGTTTGGCAATGTATTTTTTATGTGAGCCTACTCGTAGTGAGTATATTTCAGTTTTAAGGCTACCTTTTTTTTACGAGGGGGAAATCTTCTATAAGAGATACCCAGCTGCAATGGGGTGCAGCCGGGTTATGTGGGATTCTTACCCACTCAAACCCCAAGGTGGCCAGCCTCGATGCCTGGTAGAGGGCTCCGGGTTCTCCGGTGGGAACACACCGAAGCTCTCCTGGCGTTTGCTTTGAGCAACTTCCACAGAGGCAGATTTTATTTTATTTATAATCTGCCACCGTTCTCTGGCCCAATTTGGCTGGACTGTCGGAACCCCACTTCCAACAGCCCTTGAGCCTGAAAGGCTACCTAGATCCTCAGGATGTCTGAAATTCGATTGTAGAAGCAAGCTACGGTTCTAGTAACCGCCTTATAAAGAGTTAATTTATCATGATTCATCATGCTGTCGTTATAACGTGACTTAACTTAACGTGACGTAAAAATCCGGGACAAAAGGAGCCTATGTGTTAATCCAAGGTTATATCCTATAATTATAAGGCTATCACATAACCAAATTTAATCCAAGTCGTTTAAGTTCTTTGAGCGTGAAGAAGTAATAAACATACACACTTACACACACATACAATACACACTTCCACGTTTATAATATTAGTTGGAAGTTGGATAAGCCTTTGTGGTCTAGATAGGTCATATCGTGTGTGTTCTGCGGTGGATGGTCTTATGCAAACTGTCACAAACGTGCACTGCAGGCATAGTTCCGTTTTACATAACACTTTCCGACTCCCACGTCTGATAAAAATGTTAACACAGCTAGATGAAACTTTGCACTATTTGCAAAGTTTGTGTAGTTCTGTATTGTATATCCAAGTAGATATGTATGTTAAATATTTTTTCTAACATTGTAATTTTGCATGCCTGACGGTAAAAATAGAGGGCCAGCAATTGTACCTATTTTTCAAGAAATAAATGATTTGATTTGACTCGTGTCAATACATATACTTTACATACTTACTCGTATATTAGGATACAGAACCCTGAAAAATGAAACGAACGTCCAAAAATGTCTTTAAGCGATGCCCAATACTGCTCAACCTTTTGCTTTTCGTTAGTTTTGAACGATCGACAAATTTACTTGACCAAAATAAAGTAAGTATCATAAGATACTTCGATATGCAAAAATGTCAGCTATTTAAATACCTTTCAGTCTTGTGTGTATAGGATAGACGAGTAAATCCGTATATAGCGCGCATTTCGCGTGGGAAATAGCGAGTTATTTGATATTTACATATTGAGATCGGGTTTCGGTATTTTCGTATTTGTTTAGGGATTGCGTTCGAAAGATATTTCCATTTTGGGTTGTGTGACTAGTACTTAAGTACCTATACATGTATGTATGTATAGGTTTTCTATATATTATGTACGCAAATTACGTAGATTGTGATCTTGTTTATCTTGCCATTCCAAAACTTGTAGATGCGAAGAGACATCGATTCACTGTTGAAGTTCCAAGGATTCGCACAAAGCATTTTGCTTCGACCTTCATTGTGAGAACTGCGAAGCTTTGGAACTCTCTTCCTGAGTCTCTTTTTCCCGAGAAGTACAATTGGGGGTCTTCAAATCTAGAGTAAATAGGTTCCTTCTAGCCAAGCGCATCTTAGACTGCAGTCAAGTCACATCAATAAAAAAAAGATATGTGTTCATTTTCACACTCATTTGATAAGCGGTTTCTTACCTTAATACTCCTATTAAGGTAGTTGAATAGTTTGTGTGTGTATAATAGTTTTTTTTTATAAAGAATGACTTGACGAGCCAGTATCTAGTCTTATTACGAGTATCACGCCGGACCATTTGGAATTAGGGTAGCTATTTGGGATTAGGGATTTTAATTACACTATTCGCCACGTTACGGAACTATGCATGTCACTCTGGTTTTTTATGAACCGAGTACATTTAGCATAGTTAACATTTTAACCTTTCCGACCGGCAGAACACGGTTTGGTATCTTTATGTTGTTTTTTTTTTTATTTGATTATTGCTTAGCTATTTCCATAGCATAAGCATCCCACGACCAAACAATCCACCACGCTGGCCAAGTGCGGGTTGGCAGATGACACAAGTCTTTGGATATTATAGGCCTCAAGCATGCCGGTTTCCTCACGATGTTTTCCTTCACCGTAAAGCGAGCGCAAATCCACCCATAACTTGAAAAACAAGTCATTGGTGTAGGGCTGGGATCTAACCAGGGGCCGTATGATTTAAAAGCAGACGTTACTACTACCGAGACACACTCGCTTTTTTTTTACTGCTACCTCCATACCCGTTCGATATCGCTTGACTACATTGTACCTCTCTAGGGATGAAACAACCCAATTTGGATCGTGCGAAGTCTGCATCGACTGGCTAAGTTTGCTTTCGGCTATCTAAATATAAATAATAATATGTTGGTTCTTGCTTAAAAACTGAAATTTGAACCAATCGCGACGAAAATTAATATAGGTACTAAAATTAACATCTCTTTTAACATTTTTGTAGTCGGTGATATTTGATGGTAAAGGAAGAATTCGTTATAACGCTATTTACGAGTCGACGTTAGAGTTATTAAATACCTTAATCCTGAAATATATCAAGATAATTATAAAATTGATCATGCAACTGATGAGATATAAAGTAGTAAAGTTACGGATTTTTTTAACACATTTTACACAGAACTGGCTAGCCCCATACTGAACCATTTCTAGTTTATATTGGTTGCTAACACAACTGACATACTACAAATACATACATTAGTACTTTATAACGATACATATTGAACACCTAGACCGACAGCCAACCAATTTAGTTCATTATAAAGATGTTGGCCGTGCCGGGAATCGAACCCGCGATTGGCAGTTCGGCATGGTAAACATTATACGGACAACATTATGGCAACGAGGTCGTCAAACAGTATAAACAATGTTCCGAAAAAAAATCTTCGTGACTGTTACTGATCTACTAGTAAAGTCCATAGTTAACAGTATAATCCTTATATTTTATGTTACTCTACTCTACATGTTAGAAATGAACTCAGCCGATAGATAGCCACTTCGTTTATTAGCAAGGCACTGTAGTGGCATGACCCGGTTTTAATGGAATTTGCGAGTTCGCCGTCCTTGCGTAAAGTTATGGCTATTAAGGTATTAGGAATACCTAACTCCCTTAGTAGGGGTAATAAACTCCACTGAAAATGAAGTGAAATTAAATTCCTTGGGGAAATTAAAAGTATGATTCGATATCTAGAGGAGAGTTACGTTGCATAGGCACTTACCTAATTGAGTTTCTATTCTATTCTACCAAGGGTCTGAATACTAGAGAGGATTGCTTGTTTCGCTTTAAATAAATCGTAATGCGAAAATTTTCTATAATTACCGATAAAACCTAGATGGCGCTGCAAGTTAAACAAACGGACAGTCGCGCTGCCGCCAAATTCCGCAACGCATTGTGTATATTGACGTTGATACATATCATATATTTTTGTAATAATATCATATTATTTTACTTGTAACTTTAGTGTTATCAATACATGATTTGTATTTGTATAACTATAGTAGATGACGTCACCAGAGTGAAATCGTTCCAAGAAAATACGAATAGATGGCGCTATAGTACGATTTTCAACAAAAGGTTGAACGTCTATTGTATTTATTATTCTATGCAAACACTTTGATTCTCTTTTAGAAAATAATTGAATCAAGAAGTCTTCTATAGGATACCTAGAATATCAATACAATATTTCTTATTAAGTACTTACTGATATGTATAAGTAATGTAGAAAAACATAAGTGTTGCCAAAAAATAAAGAAAACAATGTCGAGCCAATTTTCGTGAAGTACTGTCTGAATGAAATACTTATAGTTTCCTATTAGATTCTTTACAACTCCTTCCGGTCAAAGAGCAGAAACTTTGTAAGGAGCTATAAAAGCTAAGTTATTGACGACCGCAGTAATAATGTCTTGTCCATCCCATAAAACCGAAATGGATCGTATAATGTACGTAATCGTAAACAAACATCTTGCACAGTTGGCTTTTAAATCGTTTTTCGGTTGCTTTCCAGCGTTATAAAACCCCGATGCAAAAATGACGGTGGGTTATAAGTTTGACATTTTATCATTGTGTCTGTCTGGGATAAGGCAAGGAAGAAGAAGAAGTCTGCCTGTCTGAGGCATCGTTGTGCCAGAACAATAAACCGATTTTGTTAGGCGTGTTAGTCTAGTTAGGTAGTTAGAGTGTTCTTAGCTGTGACCTAAGATGGTGACTACAAAATAACGGATGGTATATTTTCCACACTTCTTCAATATGGGCATTAAATAAAAGAATAGAGGATCCTAATAATATTATAAATGCAAAAATTTTGTGTAAATGTGTATGTTTGTTACTTCTTCGCTCTCAAACGGCTGAACCGATTTCAATTAAATTTGGTATGAAGATAGTTTAGACCCTGGACCCTAGGATTAACACATAGGCTACTTTTATCCCGCAAACACAAACCTTTAAAAATAAAATAGCTGTTCGTTGCCTTATCGTAAAGTATTTGAAATTACATTTACATATCGCCCTTTCTTTATAAAATCAGTTCACATCAAAAGTAAGTTAACTGAAATGGTTCTTCTTCTTGTTTGAAGTCTTCTAGTATTTCAGAATAAATCTAGTCTAGTAGCGGTTATTTTTGGCACAGGTCGAGAGAGTGAAAGTTCAAAGTCCTTGTCTTGTCTTCGACCCTTACTTAAAGTCAGAGAGGCTCTAGTTTTATCAAAACAAACTGCTGCGGCTTTAGTAACAACTTGCCAACATGGCAAGCGCTACGTTATCTAAAAATAGCAATATAAATGTAGCGCCTGCAGCTCGGATAACTTAGGTGATCTGACGCGATCATCGAAGATAAACATTAGTTGATGTAAAAAGCCTGTGGATAGCTGACCAAGACTGACATTTAAAAAGTGGCATTTTCATTTGGGCGCTACCGTGGTTTAGGTGACACGTTATATTAAATAAATAAATATTTGGACACATTTAACACACGGCTGGTTAATATCATTTCTAGTTTGTATTATGGTTGCTAACACAATATATATACTACATACGCATTGTATGATCCGGCTGTTAGTCTTAGTACAGCAGTCGTTAAGCCAAGTCTAGAAGACGGCTTGAAAATTCTCGACACTAGATCATGGCCACTTAGCTCTTACAAAGAAGAAGAAGATCTGAAAATAATAAGAAAGTAATTTTAGAAACCTTCCAATAGGTATTTGATTTATACGCAGTAAATTACATTCAGCTTAATAACTCTTGAATAGTAAGTACGCATATACACTGCCGGTCAAAAGTTTGAGACCACTACAAAAAAAGTAAAAAATGAAATAAAAGTCAACATGTTCAAATCATTATAAAATATAGTTTTTATTTCCGTATTAAACACTCAATTTTCTTTATAAAATGAAAATACAAATGATAATACAAAATTACTTTCAAAATACAGACAAGAGAACTTAGACAGCTTTTTCATCAAAATATCCTCCTTTGCATTTTATAACTTGCTTGAACTTGTTTGTAGATATCAAAGAAAATATTTCAAAAACACAGACTAACTTCGCTCGTTCAATCGTTCCCAAAGCGGCCCAAACGCGAAACGGTTCATTGAATATTTATCCTTTCAATTTTTCCTTGGCTATGTGCTTTTTTAGTAAGTGAAAAATTGATGCGGCTCGCCTTGACTGGGCTTAAATGCCAGTTGGAAAACTAATCTATTGCTACTATTAGATTAATTGAGCTTGGTTAGTTAAACTTTGAGTGTTTTACGCCGCTTCGAGTTATGGGTCGGCTTTTGAATGACTGATAATCCGTTTCAAATGCTATGCTACCTTAGCTATAACGTCACTCCTAACTTTGGGTACAATATGCTAACGTTAAAATATAATATTGTACTGTATTGCAAAAACTTAATATTGTATTCTAATGTAATTATTTATGTCATCAATTCTTCTTCTGCTACCTGGCCTTATCCGACTAGGTGGGGTCGGCACAGCAAATTTAATTATTTATTATATTACCTAATATCATTACTATTACAATTCGAAACATGTTATATTTCAGCGTATGTTTTGGCAAATTTTACCAAACGAGTTGTTGTATACATTTTCAATAGTTTAATACCAAAAATTCTGAGGTGAGAATAGACTCCTGGCTTTTAATCAGAATGGGCCACAATGACCAATTAAAAAAGTGGTCATCATTGCAGCTATCATGGGTTATACTCTACACATTCTAGACAGATACTTTTACTCCTGTACTTGGCTTACTAGTGATGATGAGCACTTTTTTAATTGGCCATTGTGGCCCATTCTTCCATGAGGAGCCACGACTCTATTCTCATAAGCCTCCGGCGTTTCCAGCTCTATGAAATTATGTTTTCTACTATTTCTTCTTTTCGCTAATGTTGCATTATTTTTTTTCTTTATAACATCTATATCAGCTGTACTTAAAGTCGCGTTTCAAACAAGTCAAATACATATTATATTAATATATATAATAATATAATATGTATGTATGTATATGTAGTATATCAGCTGTATTAGCAACCATAATACGAGCTAGAAATGGTTCAGTATGGGGCTAACCAGCCATGTGTGAATAATTAAAAAAAAAAACTCGTTTGTGTTTCGTAACGTAACTTGACCAAAGTGAATCAAGGACGGATTTACATTCTACTTATGCGTTGTGCGTGGCTATGATCCACTCTGATATGTTGTGGTAGCTTTTCGTAGAAAAGCATAAAGGTGGGACCTACAGAAAACATATTAAAATTGGTCATTCGCAAGGGATTATTTCAAAAGTAAGAAGGCATAAATCGTAGTACGGTTATTAAAAATTGAAACTCCATTGACAAATTTATTTAAAGACTAGCTGACCCGGCAAACGTTGTTTTGCCTTAATAATTATTTCTAAATATACAGTAGCCTATTCTCAGACCTACTGAATACGCATATAAAATTTGGAAAAAATCGGTCAAGCCGTTTCAGAGGAGTACGGTAACAAACACTGTGACACGGAAATTTCATATATAAGAATATAAATACGAATTAATTGTATGGCAATGTAAACAAAGTGTTACCATAATTCAATACATTAACCTGTTTTTGTATAACATACCTATAAAAAAATTAGATTAGTATTCTAGGATTTTCAGACAATCAACTTAATTAATGTATGTATTCCGGTTTAGGTTATGCCCCTTTCAAGCCTACATAGTAGAAAAACAGTAGACAATAATAATTAATCATATAATTCTCTTCTAACATTGCTTTGTTATAAAAAAGCTGTAAAATTGGCGTTTGTAATAATTTTTAATATGGATAAATTTTATTATTACCATAATAAGTATGAATTCTAATTTTAGTTAGTTAAATTTCTACCAGCAAATAGGTAGATTAACTACAGTACAAAAATTGGGATGTAATACAAAAATATTAATGTACAAAAAGTTGCCAAAGAAAATAACAAATCTTAATAGTAGTATGTTTAATCAGAAAATAAAGAGTTTTTGTGAAAGTAATCGCTTTTATTATTTAAGCGAATATATGAATATGGAGCTTGCAGAATCGTTATTCATGTGTAAAAAATAGTATAGGTATTTTTAAATTTAATAGATATTAAAAACAGTTGCTAGTGTGCGTAGTATTCAATGGTGTACAATATTTATTTCATGAAACTTATAAGTTTAATTAATATATATAATATAGTCATTTAAAGCATTTGTTATGATGTAACCTTTAACGTATGTTATTATTTGATTACCTCGTTGGCGTAATGGTTACCATGCCGGACTGCCAATCAGAAGGTTCCGCTTTCGATTCCCGGCTCGGCCAACGTCTTTGTGCTGAACTGAATTTGTTGACTGTGGATCTGGGTGTTAAATATGTATCTATATAAAATATATAAATATGCATATGTAGTATATCAGTTGTGTTAGCAACCATAATACGAACTTGAAATGGTTCAGTATGGGGTTAACCAGCCGTGTGTGAAATGAGTCCTAATATTTATTTATTTATGGCCAATAAATTTCTGTGTTTCTGTATATAAGTACTTACACCAGATTAAGTCTGCGCAGGTGACGCCGGCGAAGCGGAAAATTAACCTAAATCCGAGTGAACACAACACCGACAGTATCTCCCTAATTTTCCTGACAGACATTATTATAAACTGAGTATGTTTATAAAATAATGCTACTTGTTAGCCTCAGGCGTTTCCTGTTTAAGTCTGAAAGTTATACTTTCAACTTTTTCCTACATTGTGTAGTGGTTTACTAAAGTAAAAGTAGTAAAGTAAAAATATTATTTATTGCCCATTTGGTACATGTACATCATTGTTAGACTTAAATATGTATTATGTCTATGGTTCTAATGCCTGTTTGTTTAAACTATGTTATATACTAAGAAGAGCACTGCACTCCGCACACAAGGTCTCGATGGGGTGTAGTTTACGGGGTAACAGTAACTACATAGTAGTGACTATAGAAATATATGAGCTCCGCACGTAAGTTGATCCAGGATAGCCGTCTAATGAGCGTTTTGCCTCTACATTTATTGTGTGAACCGCCATGGTGTTGAATAAAACAACAATTGTCAAACGCACTGTTCCTCGAAACTATTATCTAGCGGTTTTCAAGGCAAGAGTGAACCGGTTTCTTCTGGGTAAGCGCGCTCCACCTAAGATCGCAATATCGCTTTCCATCAGGTGAATTGCGATCAAGCGCAAGCTCATTCAGCGTAAATAAAATATGTGTCGAACCGCGCAGGTGTGGAATTCTGTGCCAAGCTACAATCTGGCGGTTTTCAAAGCTAGAGTGAACCGTTTTTTTCTGGGTAAGCGCGCTCCACCTTAGATCATAATGTCGCTTGTCTTCAGGTGAATTGTGATCAAGCGCAAGCCCATTTAATGTAAAAAAATGTGTTAATCCGTGTTATAGGCTGTTGAAGGTAGTTATAACAAAATTCATAAATTCAAATTTAATTCTAACCGGTTTAGTTGTAATAGGCTAAATATTTCCTCGTTTTATTTCCAGCACCAGTTCCCAGCGATGCACGATCTGAAGCTCGGCGGTATGCTGTACCTCATCGGGGTGTTCTTCTTCAAGTCTGACGGGCGGATTCCCTTCGCTCACGCCATTTGGCACATGTTCGTTGCTCTAGCGGCCAGCGTGCACTACCTCGCCATACTTCGCCACCTCTTCCCGGAACTCAAATCTCAATGAAGACTGTCGTAACGTGAACCTATTGAATCTCCATTACTAGAGCTCTCTAGCTATTTTAGTACGCGCCCCGATTGGATAATTCGCGACGAGATTGCTGGCGAATTCTTCAGTCACGCGTAGGGTTGCCAACTTTACTGTTCCTACTATAATATCATACTTTTTACTGTTGTATACATAATATTATTTAAATAATCAATCATTGTCCTTTTGCAAAAGTTAACACTTCGTACTTTTGAAAATCATAAAAAAAATACTAGTGTCTTAAACGTCAAAAAAATGTATACTCTTTCTGAAATAGGTACGGTTTATTTTTGATTGAAATAATCTGCCGGTAAATTAGCAACCCTACACCCGCATGTACTCGTTCAATAAATTCCCATAAGTTTTAGTGCAGTACCGTGTGTGTCTATTTATACTATGTGTTTAGATGCGAGAATAATACGCGTTTTATGATTTAGATGGATTTTGTTTGATCGATACGCATATCCGATACGTAATATTTCTTAGAAGAGTTGTAGCGAATTATGAACGTAGGAACTTGTATTTTTACGTATTGTTCTCGCATCTGTAGTTGAAAAGCCGGACGCGTCCGTAATTGTATACGTTACCTTTGATAGACTGAAGGGTCAATCATTTTATCTGACCCGCACATAAATATCTATACGACAGTTTTCGACTTTGTCCAATAGCAACTTTGTACGCGACTTGTCCTAATTTTCAACATGTCAGTATCGATATAATTGACATACTCGTACTATAGCTACGAGTATATCGTGATAAAGTCGTGTTCAAGTTTGCCTTTGACAATGTTGCCCCAAGTTGTATACAGCTACGCGTTTCCGGCAGCGAAGCGTTATACTGCAATCAATACTTTATCACCGAACGCGATCGTTTCTGGCGTGACAACACGAAAACTTTTATCTCGTGATCGCGTTAGCAACCGTAAATTGATATTCTGTTACCCACGAGTAATTCGTACGCGTAGGTTTGTGTACGTGTGTCAAATGATAGCAGTATAGCGCTTCCATTCTTAATTAATTCTCATTACGTACCTAATTCCATTAGATCTGAATATTTAGGACTTCGGCCAAATACCTACAGACGTGTGTGTATATATTTTGTAAAGTATTGTTGAAATATTTTTATTGTTGTAGCCATTTTAGTCTTATCTCATATTCTCGAGACCAAAGCGACCCTTTTTAGAGTAACTATATGAAGTATTTGGGGTTTTTAGAAATGTTTATATACCTGTCTTATTATACTTATACGAGATCCAGTTTTCAGCGATACCTTTTATACACCTCAATGTGAATTTTTCCTTAGAATAATCTGTATACATTATAGAGTAGCTAGCTGTAGATGGTCGTGTGAATGTGTTGTAAGCGAAATTAGATTTTAAACGTTGTATCTGCTCTATATTTTTATGTTTGTTTATTTATATGTCCCAGTGTAGATTTTAATATAGTTATTGCTCAATCGTGTGTTTAGATAAATATTTGCTAGACTTCCAAACTGTAGCTTGTATCTGTGGTTGAAAATGTTAACGCTCACAGTAAAAACAATTTATATTGTGAACTTTCATCATTAGCTATTTTAATGACTGTAGTATATTTTATTGGTACAAATCATATAATTAAAATATGCAATAGTATTCGTTAAGAACTTAAGTGATGACATGAAATTTACAGTTTCATCGTTAGAAATCATAAAAGGTTAAAATTATTGAAATAATAGCTTATATTTGTACCAATTTGGTACCCATCATATTTAACAAAAAAAATGACAGATTATTTTTCAATTCATAAGTCTTATTAGTGCCAAAAAATGGTACTTATATTATATTCTTGGAGAAGTTCTTTAGACATTATACCCGCTATTTTTTCAATCCTTTTAACCTTTTATGATTTAAAACAAAAGAACTACTGTTTATTAAATCGTAATATAATAAACATTTCAATCAACCATTAATAGGTACTAGATGATATTCCCGCCACTTTATCAGTAAGTAACTAAAACAGTTTTAGCTAGAATGGGCACGGTGTTTCATAATGACGTTAAACTCGCTTGCGACACTATTGTTTCTGATATCGAAACAAACGTGTTTAAAGTGGAGCGGATGCTTTCTAGCGCACTGGGATCTCACACAATGGACAGAAGGACCTTGTCCTTCTGACCTCAGCGTCTGTCGCTCCGCCAAGAATGTCTTTGAATTTAAATATTGATTACTGTTCATTATCAGCATGTAGATAATACGATAGAGGTTCTAATTGTTTTATAAATTAATTTGAAATAATGCTACGGAGATATAAAACTACATACTTTTAATTATTTAAATAGAGACATTATTATATTTTTTGTTAACTTTAATGAAAATTTAAAGGAACATTATTGGATATTATGTGAAAGTTCGGGACAAAAAAGAAATGTTTCCTTTTAGCTTCAAAAAACAATTAAAACCATTTGATCAAATACTGTTTTTAAATGTCTGAGAACCATATGATTTCATTTTAATTGATTTTTATACGAATCTCACTCTGAAAAGCTTACAACTTGGTCGTAACAATTTCTAGTCATGATTTTTGCTACAAAATCAGCTAGCAAGGGTGGTTTTAAGCTTGAGTGAAAGATACCGGTTTTATTATATTTCGGAGTAGCCAAGGTTGTAACAGGGTACAAAACTAACATTTTACAATCAATCATATAAATAACAAATTGGTTAGGTGTCTGTTTTTACAAACAAAATCTTATGTTTTTTTTAATGTAAAATTAATGAAACAGTTTGAGGATCGAGTGTTTAAAAAAAAACTGCTGAAAATATAAATTTATATTCTATCATAACATTTTACCTACTACATTTGGTTCAGGATGTAACCTAAATTGCAGATTAGCTTATTGGTAATAACTAATCATTTTTGTAGTTGCAGTATAAACTCCATTTCGACACTGAAGGGACTGTGCATTTTATAGCGTAATAGAATTAAATGAAGAGAATGTATCATTGTATGGTATACTAGCTAAACCAGCTAAAGCCAATTGATGTCGACGCTTTAGAGAGTTTGTCGTTAAATCGAGTGAAGTTAACATTGACATGGATTTTACACTGTATATAATATTGTAGCTACGCAAAAAGTACAACATTTTTGGGATTTTGGGAAAATAATTCGTATATAGGTACATATGTATGGGTTTTGTTACTCCTGTCATTCTATCTCCATGTACCAGTTGTCAAAGTAATATATAATAAATCTAGTTCCTAGTTGTGGATTTGGTAGTAGTTAAAAGGTGAATAAGTATTATAATATGCGTACTAACATACTCTTATGTTTTAATATAATATGGTAGTATTGTATATGCTTCATCTCACTGTTTTACTATTGTATTAATTATTTATATATTGACATCATATTTAAAAAAATAATTACAATAAATACTTTTAGTTTATAATTGTATCAAAAATAAACACAAAATAATTGTATTATATTTTATCACACATGGTTAGTATATAATAACATGTATGTATGTATGTGTAATACATATTTTAAAGTGAATCAGAACTTTTAACCGTTTTTAAAATCGTATTTCTATAACAAGCGTATTACAACTCCTTAAAACTACTGTCAAAAATGTAGATAAAAGTATTTCAGTGAAATGTATAATAATGAAGTTTATTGTTACAAATGTATATCTGCCGCATTCTCACACCTGGTAAAACAGTAGAAATAAAAAATGCTTATTAATTAATATTATTATGTAAATTTTAAATTATAATACTCAGGGTCAAACTATTTTTACTGACTGCGTATCTCAAGTCTTCCAATGAGATGCTATTTATTGGTGTTTTAATCAATATTATATGCTACATGTATGCGAGTTTGGACCTTACGCTATCGTTGATAGAGTACAAATTACTATACTTTAGTTAGTAAAAATTAACCAGTCTTTCTACTATACCCTTTTGATTTTACAGCAATGGATAATTTAATTATCGAAAAATAAATAGGTCTGTAAACGTGAAATTTGATAATAGTATTAGTTTTTAAAAATCAAGCCTTAGAATCAAGCTTTGCTGATAGTCGATAAAAATCTTTACCAACCTACACAGCCACTAATGTTTAGATTATATTTCTATTCGATTTTATTAAAATGTGCTCAGCATTGTTTGGACGGTTTAAAAAATACATAAACATTCCTTTTTTTAACTTTCCCGTATCTACATGTATTTACATCAAAAATTGTGAGTCGAGCTAGAATGTGAAGGTGATTAAATAGATGTTTTGATGTTGTAGGTGACACATAAAATAAATTAAAATAGTAAGAATTATTTTAGTACCCACATGCAATTTATTTTTCTGAAAAATTGTGTAAATATTTGATTATTTATTTGTAATGTCTAATTAATCAATGAAAATAGTACAACCTCCCACTTTTCTAAAATATAATGATAATTTTATTCAGGGTTATTTGTAGCTCACGTAAACCTTTTGAGGTCGAATGTATGGCTAGACAAACAAATTTTAGGTGTATGATTTGGAAATTGGTAAATATTGTTTAACTTATAAGCTCCTCCATATTTTTCGCAGGTAGTCGAAGATTTGGTATGAAATAGTGTTCTTACATTTGATTTTAGTATTGAGTAACCCTGTATAAACTTGTCCACAATTTTGTTAGACCTAGTTGTAACATGTTACTAGAATTAATAGATGTCAGACGATGTTTTTGAAAGTTATCCAATAAAATAATGTTCCAAAAGAACTTGTCTAATTTGTAATAGTTTAATGTTACCTTTGATATCAGAACTTGGTATAGTTTTGTAGAGGTTTTTGGGAAATCAAATAAATTTTACAAACCAGTTTCACTGTTTTATTTCGGTATTTTAGTAATACAATATGACACACAAATACTTGTTAATAAATATAAATAAGTGATGTTACAAATGCAGTTGTTTCTAAAATTACATTTTAGATACAGTTTTGAT
The DNA here is from genome assembly GCA_035578125.1 of Mellilla xanthometata. Taxonomy (NCBI): domain Eukaryota; kingdom Metazoa; phylum Arthropoda; class Insecta; order Lepidoptera; family Geometridae; genus Mellilla; species Mellilla xanthometata. Next base: position 10,234,406 of record JAPUBQ010000014.1, on the reverse strand, counting down.
GCCTAAAATTTCGAAACACTTCTCCATTACCCTGGCAGTTATTTCACATAGAATCAACCTGTCGTACAATATCTTAACAATCTTGCCCTCTTTATCTTTTTCTATGCAGTAGCACTTGTCATAGAATTCAGTGAATGTTGATGATATTTCATACAAATATTCACACAGAGTATGCAGATATAGGTCTCTAGCAACCTTGAGTATAGTTTCAGGGAACCTCATTAGTACTTTAGCGAGCTTCCACTCTGCTTCATGAGAAAACTTCAAACCAGTTTTCTGGGCCTCTGCCAAAAGCGAGTCTATTGAAACTTGAGCATTGCGAGCTATTGACCTTATCCGAGTGAGAGCATATAACAAGTATACTGCGGTGTTACCTCGGTCATCCAGCATTTTATCAAATGAGAATATATAATCATTAATCCTATTGTGAGATAAGTCTGCATATTTAATGCAACCATAGGCTACTGCTTCCTGTGCTTGTTTAAGTTCTTCAGCTGTCAGTACTTTGTCCCGGCCTTTTTCTACAAGTTTATCTTTGGCCCTTGAGAGTCCTTCATCCAGTAGGTTTATAAGTTTGACAGTTTCACCTGAACGTGTTTTAAATTTCTTTTTGTCTTCGCCTAATACAACTCCAAATACCACATTTTCCACTTTCTGGTCTGCCTTGAGAATACCAGCTCTCTTGGCACACTGTTCAATCATCATAAAGTGGGTGTGTTGCCCAGCATCTGTGACATAGATAAACCTGTCCCCTTTTTCTTCTTCTACCCTTTGCTTGATAGTAGCCAAGTCTGAGGTATCATAGGTATATCCTCCATCTGATTTGACTACTGTCAGTGGTATTCCAGTGTGGTTGATGGGGTCCCCCCACATAATGAGACGGCCCTCATCATTTTCTAAGAAACCTTTTTCTTTAAATTCCTTAACAACAATGTTCATCCTATCATGGTAGAATGATTCTCCTCGGTCAATAATGCTGATATCCAGTCGCTCATAAATCTTCTGAAACTCTTGCCGAGATACTTCACATATTAGCTTCCAGGCTGCTATGTAGTCAGGTTCATGGGATTGAAGTTTTACTACACAGGCATAGGCCCTCTTCTTGAATTCTTCTTCATTATCAAATCGCACTTTTGATTCTTTATAGAATGCTTGGAGATCAGAAATAGGTGGAGAATGTGTCTTGAAGTCAGGAAATTTGTCTTGTAAATGTGCTATCAACATTCCAAATTGTGTCCCCCAGTCACCCAGGTGATTGATCCTCAAGACATCATTATTCAGGAATTCAAGTACATGACAAATACTATCTCCAATGATAGTGGACCGCAAATGACCTACATGCATTTCCTTCGCAATGTTAGGTGAGGAGAAATCAACAATTACTCGTTCCTTCTTAGCTGGTGGTGGTTTTACTCCATATTTTAAAATACTGCTCAGAACGTGTTCTACAAACCCTTTGTTAAGGAAGATGTTGATGAAGCCAGCTCCAGCTACTTCCATGCGTTCGATGAGAGGAGAAGCAGGAGTTTTGTTGAGAATATTGTTGGCTACTTCCCTGGGATTGGTCTTTACATTCTTTGCTTTCAGCAACTGTGAGATGGACATAGCAGAGTTGCACTGATAATCCCCAAACTTTGGATTATTGCCAGATACTGTGACCGCAACAGGTGCATCCTCCAGGTCGGGGTAAGCTTCAGCTACAGCAACTTCAAACACTTTTTCAAGTTCATTCAGAATGGAAACATTTCCGTCGACAGAGCTAACATCTGTGATTAGAGCGGGACGTTTTCGTGGCTTTTTGGTACCGCCTGATTCTATCATGATAGCGTTTTGAAGTACTGCAAGCCGATGTTTAAGTTTCTCGTTTTCACTTAGAAGTTTGTCTAGAGTTGCATCACCCACGAAGCTCAGGTCATTTTTCTCCAATAATTCCAACTCCGCCGTTAGCGCCTTTATTTCATTCTCCGCTTTAGCGGTCCTTTCTTCTAGTTTCTTCTCCTCCAAATCAGACATAGTGAAAAGATTTAACTATTGTCTTCAGTGAGAAATACTCAGTTTATTTACGAAACTTGAACAATCGTTAAAAATAAAGTTCTGATTTTGAGGTTAAGTTAACTATCGCTATCGCCTCCGCCACCGCTACAATTTGAGATTGAGAATGATTTTGACATTGACTCTTACACAATATGACGTTGACAGTTAATACGATTTTTATTCTAAAACGTCAATAAAGCGTTTCCTTGGTAACCAAGGTCAAACAAACAGCGGCAAAGCAAAAATATGTTTCAAAAGTGGCAAGTGCGGATGGAAATATAAATAATCAAAATTTTCATAAAAACTTTATATTTTATAAACAGCTTAAACGCGTTAATCAGTGCATCAGTTGATGATGAGTTAGTGATTGTGAAATGTGTATAAAATTCAGTTTTATAAATAAAATACATTAAAAAATAACATAATTTCTAATGGCTCAAAGATGGCACTCCAGCAAAAGGGGCACGAATATGCAAACGGAGACAAGGAAGAGACGATGTGGCTTGAAAACCTTACCAAGTAATTAATTAATATTTTTTTTGTAAAACACCTGCATTGAATAATTAATGATCATACCACGTATAAGACGTCAATAAAGACTTGCTCTATAATAAGTACAATGCTCTACGTTCCGTGTCAAGGCTGTGCCAACCCTACAATAAAGATGTTGATTTATGTGAAGCTGCCTACATAAAAATACATTTTAAAATGTACGTCTAAGCCTATTTTAACGTTTTTATTGTGGCTTCTTTATTTGTAAAGTACATTAATAATAGACTATACATACCGAATACTTACGCTACGTATTTAATTATATTTTAGGGAGATGAGAGAAACCCGAATAAGAAACAGCAACAATACCACATCTTCTGCCTTGGATAATATTTTTAAATCTTCAAAAGTGGAAAACTCTAGGTAAGACCTTATTTTTAGGCGTTGTTTATGAAACCAATCAACCAGTGTTATGATGTAACTATCTATATAATCACACATTTAAATATTTTTTTACTTTCGCTTCAACCTTCATTTGTGAGAACTACGAAGCTTCGAAGCTCTTTTCCTGAGTCTCTTTTTCCTGAGAAGATAAAGTTGGGGTCTTTAAATCTAGAGTAAAAAATGGGTTCCTTCCTGCTGGCCGAGTCTCAAAAATATTCATATTATACAGACCAGTAAGGTCAGACCTCTGACTCGCGATAGAGAAATTGTATTTTGGTATCTGTTGAGATTAACAGTGGAGGTCATTCTTACTTGGCATCCATTGCGAATGGCTTTTTTGAGACTCAGTTAGCAGGCAAGCGTGTTACATCTTACACTACAGTAAAGCTTAATATCAGACAAACTGCAATTAAACGTGAGAGTTTGGTGTACAAATTTCTTTATTATTCATTGAAAAAGTAACAATAGGCTAGTGTACTTACAATAATATTAAATGTTTTAAGAAATATACACTTCGCGAGGTTACTATAATAAGAACCCCTTTCAAAGTTTATAAATTGTAAATGTTAGTATATAAACGTGAGGCTATTCAAAATTAAAAAAAAACTTTTATTACAGACTCAGAAGAACGTCTTTAGACGCTCTAGACTACATGACCAAAACCCAGACATCGACAGTGGCGCACTCTGCTGGAGCTTTAAGGCATAACAAAAGTATGTTCTGTACCTTATTTTTAGCCGACATCAAAAAAGGAGGAGGTTATATATTCGATTGTATGTATTTTTTTTATATTTGAAATTATAAGTGCTTAAAATACACACATCATTATATTTTTATTTTTCCAGCTACCAAAACTACAAGGGTTTTAATGTTTATCCTTAAAAAAATATATGTATCATTTTGCCGAAATGATGATGATGATGTCGAAATAACCTAGATTAAGTTCTTCTTTATATAGAAGTGGCTTAGACCTTAGCTAAACATACATTTATCACTGATTTGAGCGTGTAACAATGTTACACTGCGGTGCGTAGCTACTAACTCACCATTATATGTACTAAATAATCATAGGTTACCTCCAAAACGGTCGGCGGAAATATGCGGCGCGAAGCGAGTTAGACTTCGGCGACTCTCCCCTCGGCAGTACGGACTTCCTGTCAGACCTTTTGCCCCATTACGTCACTCCGCGTCATAAAAGACTCAATGGCGTCATCGATGAGGACTTCTATGACGTCATTTTGGGACCTCGTAAGTTACTCAATTCTTAGTACGTTATACTCACTTCTTCTTGTGTTACTAGTGGTAAAGCTCTGATGTCGAGAGTTTTCAAGGGCTTCTTATATCGTTTATTGCTTGTACTAAGTCAACAACAGCCAGGACTTGAATTTAACGTGTCATCTGATTCACGATAGCGCGCTTATTCTTTTTGCATGTTCGCCTAAAATGTCGTTGCTTTTTCGGCCGTTACTTAACTTCTGCGAGCGTCAGATCACCCTAGCCGGGCTACAATAATACTTAAAAAATGTGTTGCTGTATGTAGTACCTATTGCTATTGGTTTTTTCATTTGCTTATGCTCTTGTTTTAAGTAATGGATTTTTCCATCTTCCTTACGAATCACGACTATACCATTGAATTTCAGGTCAATCAGAAGGAAAACCGCGTCGAAAATCAATCCCAAAAGAAAGTTCTACAAGTTTCCATCCCGATAATTCAATTACAAAGTCTGCCAATAAAAACTCGACCAAAAAGCCTTCATCATTGAGTTCTGTTTCAAATAAAAACGGACGGGATAAAGTTAAAACTGAGTTTGTTATACCAGAGCTTCCTGAAGGACGGTTGTTGGAAATCAAGATATATTCTAATTGGGGGGATAAATACATCGTTGGACTGAATGGAATAGAATTATTCGACTCGGACGGGAGATCTATACTTATTGAAAAGGTATGTAAGTATTTAGCTTATTTATTTAGAATGCTCAATTCGTTTGACTACGGATTGCCTCATGTTATACTATGGTCTACGATTTAGTATGCTTGCCTATTAGCAACCAATTTACCTTACATTTGATTTGAAGACTTTTAAATGATGCTTCTCAGAAGAAGAAAAAAATACGCAATTAAATCATGATAATGGGAAATCCAGAGCTTTGCAGTTCTTCTTCTTCTTTGCCTTATCCCATTAGAGGTGGGGTCGGCACAGATTTTCCTCTTTCACTCTCCTCTATCTGCCGTTATCTCCCTTTTTTATCTCTCATGTCCTCATTCACACAATCCATCTATGTTTGCGTCGGTCGGCCTCCTGCTCTTCTGCCTTGCACTACCATTTTCATGTATCTCCTCTTTATTCATCAGATGCCCATACCACGCTAAACTTCTGCTCTTTAATTTCTCACTCACACCAGTGAGTGGTGCTACTTTCAATCTTTCTCTAATGTACTCACTGTTGTCACTATTGTATTATAGAATGTAGTTGGTTATTTTTTAATCATAGAGAAATACATTTAATTGTCCTGTTTCCTAAACAGATCTGGACGGACTCAGAAGCCGGCGACCAGTCGAAGCACGGCCGCGTGCAGAACATAACAGACGGCGTGATGCGGACTCACGACGAGCGGCACGCCTGGACTGCGCCCGCGCCGCGGTCCTCGCCTCTCGCGCTTACTGCGCTACTCGCTAATACTGTGCAAGTGGCACTGCTTAGGATATGGGTAAGAATATGTTTTAAAGAATATGTCTTCTTAGTATTACCAAAATGCCCAGTCTCTAGGATCTAGTTTTTTTTTGACGACCTCGTTGGCGTAATGGTTACCAAGCCGGAATACCAATCAGAAGGTTCCAGGTTCGATTTCTCGTACGGCCAACATCTTTGAATTTTGTTTAATGTTTGTTAAATATGTATCTATATAAAGTATGTGTGTATTGTATACCATGTAGTATATCAGTTGTGTTAGCAACCATAATACAAACTAGAAATGGTTTAGTATAGGCTAACCAACCCAGCCGTGTGTGACATGTGTCCCAATAAAAAAAAAACCGCCCAAAAGACTTCCATCTTTGACTTAGCTTAACAACTGCTTGTACTAAGATTAACAGCCAGGCCCTATAATTAAAATGTCTCGGCTCTTTGCCTCGTTTCCACTCAAAGCTGCTTAAAATATGGGCAAGGCTAAGTGACTGGTAGATGATTGTAATATGTTTTATGCATTGTAATATTATTTTTCAGAACTACAACAAGTCTCGTATATATACCACGCGAGGAGTGCGTCTAGTCCAAATCAAGTTGGATGACCAAGTGATATTCCACGGGGAGATAGCGAGGGCCAGTGGGGAACTCAATGGGCCAATGGCTTCTTTCGGTGATGTAAGTCCTACTTGTAATTTTCTTAACAACTTACCATCATGTAGGTCTAATTAGAAACATTTAAATAACTTACGACTCTTATCTGGTTTCTCCTGAAAAGAACGTCCACATAAACAATAATTAATTATTTCTGATGATTTGAAATCTTCTTGTAAGAAGTAGCGGAAGGAGAGGTAGACCAAAGAAGACGTGGATGAATTGTGTGAAGGAGGATATGAATGAGAAGGGAGTGAATGTGGAGATGACGGCTGATAGAGTGGCGTGGAAGCGAAAAACAGGCTCTGCCGACCCCGGAAATGGTAAAGGAGAAGAAGAAGATTTGAAATCTTCTTAAACAAATACTTCTCTATTTTCCAGACGATACTCTTCACCAAAGACCCTCAAATCCTCGAATCTGTAATGGTTAACGATAAGCAGTTCCAAGATCTCCTCAAAGACAACGATCCATTAATCGATCTCGCTGCGGGCGTAGAAAGACCACTCACAGCAAACGGGAGCACACATAATTTAAGTCCAAAAGATTTGCTCGAGGCTTTAGACGCTGGCGGTAGAGATATGAAGTATGAGGCCAAGAAGATCACCTTGACGTTGATGTCTAATTGGGGGCACAGGCAGTTTATTGGTCTTACAGGTACATAACATCAGAAACTTGACGTACATTAATTAAATCTAGTTATCATTTATCAGATAATTTAAACTTACCAACAGGATTTAGATTCAAGAACTGATTTCTGTGAATGTCACCTTGAAGATTTTTTATATCGGCATTAAATTCCTTTCCAAGAGTATTTGACACCTATGAAATAAATATAGGAAAGGCTTTAAATTTAGGTTAAAATTACTTAGTGAAGCCTTGAGGCGATAACAAGGGAAGAAATCTTGAACTTACAGTTTTTGTTATAAATCATAAACGGCAAATAATATTGAAAAATAGCTTAAAGACCGTCTATAAAACAACTCCCAGAATATTTTAACTTATTTCATAAATCTGATTGGTAGTTATCATTCAGATTCTAATTATAAGTTAGAAATAAAACTGGTTTAAAAATATTTTTTTTTATCCATTTTTTTTCATAATGGTAAATCTGATCGATCGATGCCAAAATATGTGTAGAATAATATTCGCAGAGCTGCTCTTTAGACGGTCCAGCATTTATTTCGATATTTTTCACCTCTTTACGATTTATAACGAAGGAACTGTAAATCCTTTGTAAGTTTTTGTCCTTGTCACCGCCTTAATGACGTGAATAAAAATCTCCTAAACCATTCTTTTCGTCCAGGAATAGACATCTTATGCTACAACGAGTCGGTCCCTATCCATCGCGCCTACGCCTACGTGACTCTAGTCTCTGGAGACCAGTCCCCAGAGCCGGGCCGGAGTCTCATGGACTGCCAGAGCCTGTTCAATGGAAGGAACATCACCACTGACTATGAAGATATGTGGTTCACTAGTTACGAAGCTGGCAGCGAAGTTGTGCATATTGCTATTGAGTTGAAGGAGATAAGAGAAATTACTAGTGAGTCTTTTGTCCACAAAGTTTTTCTTATATCCAAAATTGTTAGGAACATATGTGTGTATAAATTGTACGAGTATTACTAACCCCGATAGTTTCAAAATCGCCAAGGTAGTAAATGTGAGATTATTGATCTATTCCTAGTTTCAGGTGTTTGTTTGTACTATTTCTTCTTCCTCTAACATAACATCCGTTAGATATGCATGTGGTATATAATAATCTACTTTTTTTAAATTATCCTATATTTTGTAAACTGTTATCGTAAGGCATATTATATATTTACACGAAACAAAGTCACCGACGAGATCCGCGCACAGACTGTGCGCGGATCTCGTCGGTGACAGTCCGTGTGCAGCTCGTCCCCGATGATGACGCTCTTAATGCGTTGAAACCCGTTGGACGTATATCCAACGTTTTTTAAGTAAGTGTGACCGTTTGTTTCGTGTAAATTATCCTATATTGTCCAACTGTTGGGCAAAGATCTCTCCCAATCATCTCCAAGACTTTCTATCCTGGGCCAGCTCCTTCCAGATGGTGTCTAAGTCCACCAACTCCTTACGCCTTGAGTTGGTTACGCCAGCCTCGTGGTCTTTTATCTTTAAAAAGTCCCATTCGGTGAAATCCTTTGCCCAGTGGCCATGCATCTTGCACATGTGGGCCGTTATTTAGCCGGTAACTTTTATTCTTCGGATTAGCTAAGTGTCCAAGCTCTGGTGTCGAGAGTTTTCAAGCCGCCCGAAGGCCTCTGACTTGGCTCAACAACTGCTTGTACTAAGACTAACACAGCCGGGACCTACAATTTAACGTGTCATAAGATAGCGCCCAGATGAAATTGCCACTTTTTAAAAGACAGTCTCACCCATCCTAACACTATCCGCATCGACCGTTGCTTTCTCGATTATCGCGTCAGATCACCTTAGTAAACTGAGCTACAGGCGCTACGTTACTAACGCCGGTCATAGATGATATACTCTACTTGTACGTATATCTACGAAAATATAAAGCATATATACTCTACAATCATTTTTCTAAGTATTAGGAATCTTCTCGTTTCAAATCGCTTGCTCTTACCCAAGGTGTCCGCATATGGAACTATAACGGCAGCGTGGAGATGTCGTACGCGGGCGGTCGCGACGCGCGGCTCGCGCTCGACGGCACTGCGAGCTGCGTGCTCCTGCGCCGCGCGCCCGGACATGTCTGCTACGACTACGTGCAGCAAATAGAGATACAGGATGTACATGACAGGTACTGTACATTTGTTTATAAAAATAATATTATGGAGCGACGACGGTCTGCCTCCATTTAGCAAAGAGATATCCCCCCGGAACAGATGTTGTGTCCGGAGACGGCCGTCCGACAGTCATGCTTTGTGCTTGGACCAGTCGTACGCGCGTTGAAAATACCGTTTGCGCGATTCAGGATAAGCGCTCTGATTGATGGCGGGTGATGAAGTGCGACAGAGACGCCACAGTATAATTTTGTCTTTGTACTTGTATAATTTTGTACGTGTTTACTGAGCAAATATATGCAATATTATTATTAATGTATATTAGTTGGGTGAACTTCCGAAGAGCGCTACCGCCGATCGATCTTAAATTTGGCTCAGTAACACTCGTATTTTGACATCCTAATTACGAATATCTTAACAAAAATGGCGCAAACGAAAAAATAAAAAATATCCGTGAAATACGTTAGTACTCCAAATGTCAGATCGACCGGCGGTAGCCGCTTTTCGAAAGTTTATAATATTACTATTTCTATTGTAAAACAAGTTCTATGTTACCTATATATAATACTATTTCAAGCGCTGTATGTAACACCTGAATATGAGAGGTGAATTTATTGAGAACCATAATGGCGCTCTTAATTTTTCTATTTTAACTTAGGACCTGTCACTCTTTTTGAAAGAAAAATCGTGTCATTTTTTAAAGCTCACCTGGCTAGCTATCACCCTCAAGCTGAAAATCGGTCCCCTAACGGTGTATTCCGGCGACTTCCTTGAGAGCCTGGCTAACTTAACTTGAGTAACTCCGGTCTAGACGTTCTCCTTCGGCTTCGCTGACTGAGTGTAGTTACTTTACCTGCTAGTCATTCATTCAGGTCCCATAATTTATAGTTTCATGTTGTTAGTATGGAAGTATATGTATTTTTATAATGATTTATCTCATCATTTATATATGTATTTACTCACCCAGGTTGAGAGACGGTGAAGAGTTGGACATATTCCCTTCAGACTTACTATTCGAGTCGTACGGCCACAGCTCCTCCATGGAGCCGGCGGCTCCGACCGGCTTCGTGCTGCAGATCAGCATATTCTCCACGTGGGGGGACCGGTACTATGTGGGGCTCACGGGGGTCGAGCTGTTCGGCTCGAGGGGGGAGAGGATACCCTTGACTGAGACTAGTGAGTATACATATTATAATATAAGTGGTTCTCCGTATATTCGTTATGTAAGTACATACATTCCATGAATAAAAACATTTTGAATTTTTTATAGCATTGCGAATTCAAATTATTAAAATATTCTTCGTATTGAAATTTGATGACTTCGAATTCCAATAATTACATATTTCATTCAAAGTCATTTAATGTTTTTATGACTAGAGCCAATAAATAAAAGCGTTTGAAAGTCCGGGTCCTCTCACTTAACCAAATGAGAGGGAGCAAAAGGAAGCGAACTTTTAAATGTTTTCGTTATGGACGAGAGATATAGATTATGGTGTTTAATCGCTCTGCTGAGAATCATCTCATGGCTGACGCTATTCACTGATCGAGACGATTCTCGCAAGCAAATAATAAAATAGTTGATGCCAAAAAACTAATTAATTGTAGACCATAAACATACCTATGTATAATGTTGTAGACTAATAAATATAACAGACCTTCAACCTCTTGTTGAAAATCGTACTACGTGTAACATTCAATACACGTAGCGCCATCTATTTGTTAATCAAGTTTTCTTGAAACGACTTTACTCGGGTCACGTAATCTACTATCGTTTATCGTTCTATGCGACTGCAGCGCGTAACGAAATTTGGCGCCAGCTAGGTTTTATCGGTAATACGAACAAAAAATGGTTCAGTATGGGGTTAACCAGAAAAAAAAGCGCGCCACGCTTCATTGTATGGGAACCAGCAATCCTCTTTTGTATTCTGATCCCTGATATATATATATACTAGCTGACCCGGCAAACGTTGTTTTGCCATAATAATTATTTCTAAATATACAGTAGCCGATTCTCAGACCTACTGAATACGCATATAAAATTTGGTAAAGATCAGTCAAGCCGTTTCGGAGGAGTACGGTAACAAACACTGTGACACGGAAATTTTATATATAAGATATAATCAACTGTTTACATGCTGGCTGATGATAAAGTTATAAAATAGACTACTATATCCGTCAGACGTGTGCGCGCACCCGGCGAGTGTGAACGTGCTGTCTGCGAGCGTGGCGGACGTGCGCACGCCGGACAAGCTGATCGACGGTGTCAACGAGCGCGTCGGCGATGGCTCCCACTCTTGGCTAGCGCCCGTCCTGCCTGACACTCTAAACAGGTACCTAGACTGATGATGATGATGATGTACGTCATACCTGTACTCTGTTCGCGAAGTCAAAAGTGTTCGCACGCCTGACAAGCTTACTCGTGGCTTGCGCCCATCCTGCCTGACACTCTTAACAGGTACCTAGACTGATGATGATGATGATGATGATATACGTCACACCTGTACTCTGTTCTCCAAGTCAAAAGTGTTCGCACGTCTGAGAAGCTGATCGACGGAGTCAACGAGCGCGTCGGGGACGGCTCCCACTCGTGGCTCGCGCCCGTCCTGCCTGACACTCTAAACAGGTACATAGACTGATGATGATGATGATATACGTCACACCTGTACTCTTTTCTCCAAGTCAAAAGTGTTTGCACGCCTGAGAAGCTGATCGACGGGGTTAACGAGCGTGACCCACTCGTGGCTCGCACCAGCCCTGCCTGTCAGTCTTAACAGGTACCTAGACTGATGATGATGATGATATACGTCTCATCGACAGGGCTATTCAGGTAGATCTTCGAATGTCTCTTGACAATTTTCTTTGAAAAGTGACATAGAACATCCGTCAGTTTACGAAGCATGTTACAATAGTAGAAATTGAACCATGGTAGAAATAGTTTTTTTTTTAAAGAATAGTGAGTAATAATATCAGATTAAGTAATATTTTTTATTACTAACGTGTTTTGATGACAAAGCTTGAAATACTCACTCTATGCTTTCGTATAAAGATATTTACTTCGATTACCTGAATTTGCTATACTCTGTTCACCAAGTCAAACGTGAACGTACTGCTATATACTAACTGACTCAATAAAAGAATAAAAGCTGTCTCGCTCGTACTGATTTAGTAAATAAGAGAACACGGACGTTTAAATGTTTTCTTTACTTAACTTGATAAACAAGTCATTGGTTTATTTTTTTTGACTTGTTTATCCCGGCCCTACGACCGGGATCGAACCAGGGGCCGTTCGATTAAAACGCAGACGTTTCTATCACTGAGTCACATTCGCTTCATTAGTACGAGGGTGAATCAAAAAATTCTTGGAATCAATATTAAAAAATGCAAGGATTTAAATAATAATATTTTATTTTTCTACATAATCTCCCTCCAATGCAATGCATTTAGAATAACGCGTTTCTAATTTCCTTATTCCTTGTGAAAAAAAATTATTTTCTTGACTCTCGAAAAAGTCCTCTACGGCAGCTATAACCGCGTCATTATCGTGAAATTTTGTTCCACGAATTTCCTCTTTTAATTTTGGAAATAAGTGAAAATCACTTGGGGCTAAGTCCGGAGAATATGGTGGGTGGTCAAGGAGATTGAAGCCAGCACAGCGGATTGCGTTGAGCGCAACTTCCGATCGATGAGCAGGAGCGTTATCTTGAAGGAACAACACGCCCAACGACAGTTTTCCACGACGTTTTTCTTTAATCGCTTCACACACTTTCGGGATTAAATTTGCATAATAGGGTCCAGTAATCGTCTGGCCTTTTGGCATGTAATCAATAAAAAGGATTCCTTCACTATCCCAGAACACAGAGGCCATAACTTTGCCAGCGGTAGGAGCAACTCGAAATTTCTTAATGGATGGAGAGGATGGTCGTTTCCAAGACATGCTTTGTCTTTTAGTTTCAGGATCAAAATAGTGGACCCACGTTTCATCCATGGTGACAAGACGACGGCAAAAATTATCCGAATCACGCTGGAACATTTCGAGATTACGCTTGGAAATTTCCAAACGTCGATTTTTGTTTTTGTCGGTTAACATTCGTGGCACCCATCTTGCAGACACTTTTTTGAACCCCAGTGAATCAATTAAAATGGATTGAACGCTACCAAAAGATATCTTTAGGATCTCAGCTATATGTTTTATAGTCATTCTTCTGTCTTCCAAAACCAGATTCTCAACAATTTTGACATTTTCTTCTGTAACGGAGGTTGAAAGCCGCCCAGAACGCGGGTCATCTTTACAGCTTGATCTACCTCTTTTAAATTCAGCCACCCAGTACGCAACCGTAGAATAGGGTACAGCATCACCCCCTAATGTCTGCTGAATGTCCAAAAAAATTTCATTCGTAGACATTTTTTTCAAACTGAGATATTTTATCACCGCACGTAATTCACTTTTATCCATAATTCTAGCTTTTTAGCAACTCGTTGCACAAAAAAAAAATATTACATGCGAACAAACTGAGAAAAACAAGCGACAGTCTACATAAATATAGTGTGATAGACACTCTTTAATTTGAATATCGAAATTGATCCAAAAAGGTTTCATATATATGCACTTCTAAGAACTTTTTGATTCACCCTCGTAGAAATAATTAGGTGTCAAGCAGTGTATGACAAATCATTTTATTTGTTTCAGGGTGTTTTTCGTTTTTGACGTCCCTGTTTCAGTGTATGGAGTGAAAATATGGAACTACGGCAAAACTCCTACGAGGGGAGTGAAAGAGTTTGCGGTGAGATACTCTCATAATACATATACATACATAGATACTTATATACATACATTATCAGTTATGCATAAATATTTTAATTTTTCAGGGTATTTGACCTTATTTAATTCATTGAGTTAGTGCCCAGTATGTACTTTATTTAGTCTCGATAGATAGGTAATCTATCGCTAAGCTAGGTGCTTAACTAACCTAACGGCGTTAGGTGTTCCGATAGCCTCCTTGAGAGCAAGACATTCCAGATTAGGCGTGCTCTACCTTGTGTCATGTAATTATACACCTTGCTGGTCAAAAACCTTGACAATATTAAAAAAAAGTGACTCGTCATAAAAAAAAATTTCAACGAGATATCCAGTTTATACTGTCTTTTTTTTTTGACATATTTCACACACGGCTGGTTGCTTTTAGCAATGAAGTGATTACTCATTTCAGATTTTGTTGGACGATTTGTTGGTGTACAATGGAACGCTAGAATGTGCCAAAAACAACGACAGTTTGAACGCACAGTGGATCTGTTTGCAGAACGTGGACTCGGATAATTTGACTCCAAGGTATGCTGGTGTTAAAAAAAACGCACATATTTTTGTACCACTATGTACCAATTCCATACAAATAAATATGATTTAACAAAAGTTCCATAAGTAAATGTTTTTGTTTTAAAATTGAAAAATACTTAAAGCTACCCAATAGTTATATTGTACAAATATACATATTGGGATCTTTCTAACAAAAAAAAATTAAAGGTCAGTAATATGTTGCTAAAAATACATAAAAAAGTTAGTTCTATAGTCTGTTAACTACGGAGATAAAGTCTTGGCGCCTGATTGGTCAGAAATGACGCGATTGGTGAATGCCGCCCATTTGCGTCATCACTGACGAATCACAGGCACCATAAATTTATCTCCATATTCTCGACTCGTAAAACAGACTATAGTTTTCTAATCTATTGGAAATTAGGTCCATGTCAAACATAGTACTAGCTACAATAATAAATGTGACAGATCACTGCAGTTCTTACATTTAAACAAATACTTTTTACTTGAAAAATAAAAGAAAGCCAAACATTTTTGACATTACTTATTTGTCCCCAGTCCATCCGAGACTAGCCAACGCACAACTACTAGCGGTTCACACGAGTCGGCAGATCAAGCGGCTCGCCCCATCACTAGCGTCAAGAATGTACGTACCTTCCACCACAAGCCGAGACATCACTAGCCGTACCACGCCTTGTTTGTAAACACTATTGACTGGTAATCGAACGACGCTTGTCCCATCACTAGCCGTACATTGTTTAGTCTACGTTGGCAAGATCTAATAATACTGATATCCTGTTAGCTGACCGCGTAACTAAAAGCGAAACAACTGAATGCAAAAAATACATTTTGTTGTGGGAAACACAAACCTTAAATAAAAATGAAAATGAACTTGAAATGTTTTCGTTTGTGACTTTGCCACAGCAATTTGTTACTGCTTATGTTTTTAATTCATTGTTATATTTGTATGTTCAAGTGCTACAAGCTACCAAGACTGTTAAAAGAACAAACGAAAGAATTTCCCAGCGAACTAGAATAAACGGAAGAGTAACTCCATACAATTGCCACTTAGAATTGGTATCCACCTACGCACACAATTATACTGCTATCCCAACGAAACGCGCAGTCAAAAAGCTCCCACGCAATTGGAGCCACACCATGTGACGCCACGCGGGCGCGCGGGTAGCTGTTTTGTCCCGCCCACCGCGGTATTTTACGATTACGCGTGGAACCATTTTATCGGCCAAGTTACTATTTTATTTATTCTAGTTCGTTGGAAATTCCATAGCTTTCCGTGACGCAGTCAGCTCTCTGGACAAATCGTGAAGGAGGCATAACTATCATCAACAATGTACACACTTTTTTGACTGAGATTTGATAAGACAATTAATTAACGCTTCAGTTTCTCGATAAACGAATTTATGTGACACATTAAAACAAAAACCATGTTGATTGAAATCTTAAACGTCTCTATTCTCAAATCGCTGAAGGACATTAGGATTTGGATACTAAATCTCTTCAAACTGTTTATATTTTTAAAATTATGTGTATCGTTCCCATCTTTGTGATAATTTATATTTGTGGTAATTTTAAAATGACAATCATCATCGACTGTCATTTTAAAATGAACTTTTAATACTGTTAAAATACGGATGCCTTTTAATTGACTAAGAATAAGGTTCATTTTCTTTTACGAGATAGTTTGGACAGCATACATCGTATAATAATATAAAAAATACTGGAATCATCTCATATAATTCATGAGTCTGTTAAAATCGTAATTTGATATTATTCTTTTATTTTTTGTTGTTTATTGCAGAATTTGTTTGCTAAGAAAATAAAGACGTATTTAGGTTTGTTTATAGGCTAGGTTATAAAGAAGCTTTACAATAATTTTATTTTCTTTTTGTGATTTTGGGATCAAACTTTATTATTGCCCCAAGAGAGAAGAAATACAATAGTTAAAAAGTTAATTTTATTTGAATTTTACCTAATTTTGGTGTCTTGAAACGTGTAAAATTAAATAGTGTACAATTAAATACAGTAGGTTATCGACATAAAACTGTCTATAAATAAAATAAATGCATTTTTTAAAATAAAAAATAAGAATAAACAAAAAATGTAGATTGATAAATAGATTTGGTAGACTGCGCACTAGCCAAATAATTATTTATTTGTAAGCACTTACTTACCTCAATAACATGGTAAAAGCTAAAAACAAAAGCTTGTAGAAACTTTTTATAGGAACATTAAAGTTTTGTTTGTGTCCGTCTATAACATAACGCTGTAGTTTAGGGTCATTGCAGGCAAATGCTATAAAATTTGCGTGTACTTTTTAAGCGTTCCGTTGTATCAAGAAAAAGAAACTTGCACTTTGACTCTGTCCGTCTACAAAGCGCTTTGAAGCCGTAATTTTGTGGTTACTCAAAGTACATATTTTGTTGTAGTGAAATAGAATTCTTAGTAATACAGAATCTTATGAATGTGTTCTGACAGGCTCTTGGTAACTTTATCCCTATCCCAGATTCAGTAAATTTCGCAGTAATTCATTTTGTACAAAAGTTTTTTCATTGTCGAGAAAATTAACGAATAATAGTGTCTGTCAGTGTCATTACAACAAGTTCGTTAAAAAAAACTGTACGAAAAATAACGTTGTTCCGATATTTTATTGCTAAGTTTGGTATAACTGAGATTTGATAAATAAAATCTAGATTAATTTACAACTTAACGACTTTTGTCTGCAATGGCCATCGTTGTTAGAAATGTGTATTTGGTATATAATTTACATAATCCGCTACCTCACGGAACCCACTGAACCATAAGAAGGCCTCCATCGATGTTGCTGTATTATAAAAAAGTCATTGTAATTATTTATGTGAACTGTATTCGTACATTTTTTGTACTTGTAATAAACAATAACTTTTAATCTTTTGGTTTCTTTTTTACAGATTTCCTTCTTAACATTTTCAGAAAGAAATCTGGGATCTATTGTAAGAAAACCGTAAAGGTATTTTTTTGAGAAGAGTTTTAAGATTGTGTTTTTTATGTAACGAATTAAGTGGGAATTTGAAAGTTCACTTCCTCTTTTTCACATTCATTTACGGTTATGCAGTGACAGGACATAATTTTTTTTTTGTTTTCTTTATTGTGAAACAATACTATACAACAGTTATACCTAAAATTACGACAAGATTATGCAATAAGCTTGCATACTCCATTTTAGCATAGAAAAATTATATTTATCTATGATATTAACGTCATATAAACATTTTAATGTCATAGAGTAGGATAGGTTACCTATAGAATTCTAAATTTTAAACACCTACCTCAAGAATCATAAAATAAAACAAATCTTATAATATCAGCATAGTTTATTGTTAATCAACTAACAAATCACAGACTGTTGCATTGCACTACAAACTATTCTCCAATTCGCAACTTCATGAGATGTTGATTTTTAGTTTAATTAAAAATCAAACAACGTAAATATAAAATCAAAAGTAACTTACATGTTACTACAAACTGGGATAACTATTATTTTGTACTCTCTACAATACTCAATGTTTCAATGACTATTTTATTATTTTAAGGTATCTCAAGATCTGCGGATTGAAAATATAGATAAAGGAATAATTATAAAAATGTAGATTCAAAACAATTCTACTACCATAGTCAACTACAAGTCCCAAAGCCATAGTCTTAAAAAACGGAAGAAATTGAGTCTCTTTAGTTTCAGCCCCAAATTATTTATTGTAATACTTATTTAGAGGTAATCTTTATCTCAACACATGAATACAATAATTATAAAATACCTATCGACTTATCTCATTATCAGTCTATCCGATACTAAAACTGTGCGTCAGATTTTTGAACCAAACAAAGTTCTTGATAACAAGTCCCTTACATCAATATCAGAAAAGCTAACAAATTGATATACATCATTATTTGAGCCTTACTAGCAAATGGACCCGGACCTCTAATACAAATAAAAAAGTACAAGTTTACGAAAGGTGAACTGTTTGTACAAACGAAATACATTATAGTACTATCATATAAATTTCCACTACAGTTCTACTTAAAAACTCCAATGAACATAATAAGCTAGTTAATCTCTAAAGAAACAAAACACAATGTAACAAGTCAATAAATTATATATTTAAATAGGCGCTTCTAAGTAAGTCTGTAGAGGTATAAAGTACACCTGTCAACGATAAATATTACATATCGACCTTTAGAAAGAGACAATCGGTTAATATCAGCATCGTAGAGCATTATCTCTGTCGCACGAAATACAAACAGTCTAGTATCTATAAGGAAGTAGTGTGCGACAGGGATAAAGATCTACGAAGCCGAAATTAAGCGATTGTCTCTTTCTAAAGGTCGTTGTGTAATATTTAACGTTGACAGGTGTACTTTATACCTCTACAGCCTTACTTAGAAGCGCAATGTGCAAAATTACAATGTGCAATATTTATCGCCGGGTACTGTACTCGTAACGAACCGGATATTGTACAACCGGATATTGTTGTTTGTGTGAACGGACCGGATATTGTACATGTT
This sequence comes from Mellilla xanthometata, assembly GCA_035578125.1. Taxonomy (NCBI): domain Eukaryota; kingdom Metazoa; phylum Arthropoda; class Insecta; order Lepidoptera; family Geometridae; genus Mellilla; species Mellilla xanthometata. The sequence goes on along the minus strand of JAPUBQ010000014.1, from coordinate 10,215,465 downwards.
CATCTGACACACAGTGTAATAATGTCAAGGCAATAAGGAACGTATCACAACCAGCTAAGGTCTGATATCGGTTAGCTAAAGAAGTAGACCGACCTCAGGACGGAGTCGAGGTCGAAGTCTCCCTTGGCAGGCACTCGACGGAGCAAGTCGTTGACGCGCCGCTTGTCGAACGAGCCCACGCTTGATGACGTCATGTCGCTGGAATACACGAAATAGTAGTTAGTAAGTAAGTTACAATAGTAAGTTACAACTTGCGAACTTGTTAAGAAAACAAGTTTATAACTTTCTGCAAGTAAGAGGACATACCGTCCGTGAACTTCTGACACCTCCTAACTTACATTTGAGAATTTGAAAACTTAAAATTCCTAACTTCCGTCCAATAAAGAAAATCTCAAAATAATAGCTATTTTGTAACATTATTAGTAAAAGCATTTAAAAAATGACGTGTTTTATTTTTTCAAAGTCTTTACGGTGGCTAAATAAATCAGTTTATTGTTCCTCTTGTAAAATGTTCGTAGATATCTCATAGAACTTCTGAACCGCGAACTTCTGAGATAGAAGATCTCAGAAGTTCGGGGACGATACGACTAGTGAGTTATATTAGAAAAATATTATTAAACTAATATTCAATAAAACGAAACTTTGTGAGGATTTTGGATGAAATTTGATATAACTTAGATATTTTTAGCAACATCTATATCTTCTCTCTATGTATTATGTTAAAAAAATATTCGCTCCATTTTGTCACACGGTTTAAATATGCATTATTAAACGTTGCTATATGTTTATCCAGGGCCATCACAATTTAACCAGAATTATCCAAAGAAGAGATTTTTCTTTGTATTATTCTGGTTAAATTATTGTGATGACTGATTTAAAATAGGCATGCAAAAAAGAAATAGAACAATTAAATTTTTTTTAGGAACAACAAAGACATAATAAGAATAAAGTAGAAATTATACAAAGTACTTACGTATATTATATGTTTGGGCTAAAATCTTTTCCAGCTTACCTTTCTTTGTAGCTGTATCGTTTGACTAGGAAATCGGATAAGTCGGCAAGTATCGGCTGCGAGTGTAACGCAACGAACTGTTCTCGACAGATCTGAAAATAATCAATTAGCGAAAATTCAAATAATCAATTAACGAAAATTAGCTGCTGTTTCTATACTGGCGATAGTTTTACATCGATACAGATAAAGAATCGATGAAATTGTTCTATTAATTCATTCCTTGCGAGCCGTTGTAAAGATACCAACTATAAGACTAACGGTAGGCAGATGTACCCCGTCTTCTTTTAGCTTTCACCTTCATTGATCGAATTACCGATTATATAATAAGCACCGCAGTTTTTATGACAAGATTACGAGAGTACGAGAATAAGCACGCATAATTAGGATAACTTGTACATTAAATGAGCTTGCGCTTGATAATAATTGAACTTGATGGTAAACGACATTATGATCTAAGATGGAGCGGGCTTGCCTAGTGAAACCTGTTCATTGTTGCTTTGAAAACAACTAGATTATAGTTTTTAGAGATACAGGCTGTTTGGCAAAGAATTTTTCAGGCCACAGCTTCGCGGTTCGCACAATGAAGAAAAGCGTTTTGTAAGCTTAAAAATCAACTTCGTGATCTTCTCAAGTTTTGAACACGGCTTGAAAACTCACCAGCACCAAGCCACTTAGCTCATTCGAAGAAAGATAATGCAAGAGTGAATCTTCACCATTTTTTTTCCTACCTTGTTCATGACATCGACGGTGTGAGGATGCGTCCAGAAGCAGTCGTGCACGGACACATATGTGATGCCGGCAGCCTCGCAGTGCAGGGACGTTAACATCATGTGCGTCGAGTCTAGAGAGTGGATGAAGTTCGGGGGGAACGCGTTGCGCTGCTTCATTGTGCATGGACGTCTGTTAAGCGGAAAATATTCAAGTTAGAACGGTTTTAATATTGACATATGTAAGTTTTGTATCTGTATATTTCATTATGACAACCTCGTTGGCGTAATGGTTACCATGCCGGACTGCCAATCAGAAGGTTCCGGGTTCAATCCTCGGCACGGCCAACATCTTTGTGCAGAACTAAATTTGTTAGCTGTTGGTCTGGGTGTTAAATAAGTATAGTATATAAAATATATATGTAGTGTATCAGTTGTGTTAGCTACCATAATTCGAATTAGAAATGGTTCAGTATGGGGTGAACCAGCCGTGTGCGAAATGTGTCCTAATATTTATGATTATTATTTTATAGTACTTCTATAATACTTGTGACATTTGAACTATAATTTGTAAAATTTATTCATTTTTATTTTTTTGCATTAATTAATTGTGAACTAACTAAACTGATACCAATAATTGTACCAAACCAGACAGTGCAACTGTATGCTGTAACACAGCCTATAATAATAATAATCCTCGAATAAAACAGACAGACATTATTTTTGTAATATAATCTTGGTTATGAACCACGGCTGTATATTAATTAGTTGAATAAAGTTTTTTTTTTATTGATGAATAGGCTTACGTTTGACCGCTGCTAGCCTGATGTTAAGCTTGACTGTGGTCTAAGATGTAACACGCTTTCCTAGAAGGAACCTATTTACTCTAGATTTGAAGACCTGAGGTCTTCTCGGGAAAAAGAGACTCAGGAAGAGAGTTCCAAAGCTTCGCAGTTCTCACAATGAAGGTCGAACCAAAACGCTTTGTGCTAATCCTCGGAACTTCGACAGTGAGTCGATGTCTCTTCGCTATTAATAGTGTGATATCTGTTGACACGTGTACAATAAACTGTATAAAAACAACGGTTCCAGTAATAGTCCTATACAGCGCATGTGTCGCTCATATAACGAGCTGGTACTCAAATGTTGTGACGCCTCAGATAACAACCAATGTAAGACTCACATTACCGAACAGGATGTATTTAGTAACAGTCTCAGTCAATTTAGAAATAATATAAGTTATAGGTTAAATTGTTAAATTGCTTAGTACTTAAGATTACCCCTTTTTTATGTATATCTGAACCTTCCATATCATTAAGTTTCCACTAACATGCTGTGTACTCTTTTTTGGATTGCAGACTTGTATTTGTTCTTTGTAGATTAGTAATCTTATAATGAATGTTTGTAATCTGTCTGAGTGCCTAATAAATAAATAAATACTGACTGGTGATGGTCTAGCGGCGCGCGGTAGCTGGCGGCAACTAGGCTGCACGCTCGATTAGCAGCGGCATCTAAGTTTCGTGGGTAATTATGATACAAAGTTCCGCGCCACGCTTTATTTAAAAATTGTACCTACCTACCTACTCTATGGACTTAGTGTCTGATAATAAAGATTTTATTATTATTATTTATTGTATGGGAGTGAGCAATCCTTTCTAGTGTTGTGATCCCTATAAATACTGACTGGTGATGGTCTAGCGGCGCGCGGTAGCTGGCGGCGGAGGGCGGCGCGCGGCGGTAGTAGGGCTGCACCACGGACAGCCCCAGCGGCGTCACCCACTCCACGCTCTCGCCGCACACGCCGGAGATCATCCTGTACAACATACACACACACATAAAGGAAGTCCCAGCAGTGGGAACGTATAGTGGGCTGCCTATGCTATGCTGTATTTTCATAATATACTAGCTGACCCGGCAAACGTTGTTTTGCCTCACTTAGGGGTATGAAAAATGGATAGTATAGCTTATATGACACGTTCGTAGATTTACCATAGCAGCGCCATCTATTGATTACTTACTCAACCCAGTCGAAAGGTATCGACATCTGTTAGAATGATTTGGAGTTAACAGATAATTGTGACTGTCAAATAATAAAACACAATAATTAGCAATAAATTAAAATTGCGACTTTAATTTGAGATTTAACCTATCCTATCTCTCAATTTGGATCGAACTGCACATGGTGTGCGAATTTTATTATAATCGATTAAGTGGTTTAGGAGTCCATTGAGGACAAACATTGGGACACGAGATTTATATATATTAAGATAAATACGAATGAGTATATAGACTCACTTGGCACAGTCCGTGAACCAGTCCTGTATGAGTTTGGTGGAGGTGAACATCTCCCGCAGGCTGTCGAACGTCTTGGTGGTGAGATACTGCGAGCACGCCCACACCTGCTCCTTGGGGAACTCCTCGATATCTGGTGACGACATCACACTCTATTATTATTATTTATATTTTGTTATCACACTTCTTATTTTGTAGTGGTGTAGACCTTTTTTATGGAGGCTGTCTGGGGAAGTGCAATTTTTATCTTCTGCCGCCAAGTAGTAGTGTACTTGCTTTGCTTGTATTGTTTCCGGGGAAATTAGTGAGCAGAGGAGTTTTATACAAATTCTTCTTCTTTGTATGAGCTAAGTGGCCAAGCTCTGGTGTCGAGAATTTTCAAGCCACCGAAGTCTTCTGACTTGGGGCTTAACAACTGCTTGTACTAAGACTTACAGCCGAGACCAACAATGTAACCTATCCATTCGACCCACGGAAGGAGCCAGCCATGAGGCATAACAAAGCCACTTTTTAAAAGTCTTGTTCATGGTCCATCCACAGGCTGGCTGGATCGACTTTCGCTTAACCTCAATGATCGCGTCTGATCACCTTAGTTAGCCAAGCTACAGGCGTTACATCAAGTGGGAACTGTACCTTTAAGCTGCTTAGCGATCTGGAGTCGCGCCCCGAAGCGCGTGACGCCGTACACGGTGGTCATGACGGTCTGTTTGATCACCTTCCGCCGCACGAAGCCTTCCAGGACCTGTGCCGCCGCCACGCCGGCCGCCGCGTCGCGCGCACGCATTTCCTCTACCTAGAGTCAACACAGGAAATGTTTAATTAAAGCAAGGTATAAGGTGTATTATTACCTGTTCGATTCTCATAAAGGAATAAATGTGAAATGAGGGTAGAACTGCAAAACCTGCAGCACGCGCGTCGCGGCCCGAGGCAGTAGCTCTGGAATCGTATGGGAGTCAACCCGCGCTTATCATCGCCGCGCCGTAGTACAGAGTTACTCGCTTATATATCCTAAATAGTGTCGCGCGTCGCTTCACCAAGGATATTTACTGTGCCGTGTACAGTGAACACTGAGAACAGTGTTCACTGTACACGGCATTTCAACAAGGAGCTTAGGCTACGTTGATGATCGTTACCCACCAAGCTGCCGCCAGACGAGAGGAGTTGTCCCAGGGAGTGGCGTCGTGGATGAAAGGTGAACGTAGAATGTGAAACGTGGTCCTATCTAAGTTTCGCATTTTCCTTGTGAGAGTCAGCACTTCCTTACAGTCCACTCACTTTGTATCGAGCATTACCCATCCTTCTTACACCAAGTATGGGTTACACCAAGTTACTTCTCGACTATTTCTATTTCAAAATGTCTTTATTTGCGAAACAATTATTATCGAACAAGAAATATTCACCACTAAGCAAGGTGAATAAATAGAAATGATATTTAAATGATTTAGTGATGATAGCTCAGTCGGGTGTCGGCCGCCTTACGTCCCGCAGGTCTTGCATTAACACTTCCCGGGGTGTTCCAGCAGCCTTTTTAACAGCTAATTATTCCAGACTAGGCATGCCCACCTTAGGCTAGTGTCCTTCCAACAAATTGTAAATTTTACGTTTCTTAATTACTGACTTTTCTGAGAGCAAAAGATCGATTGTAACATAGCCGAACGATAGGCACGTTCGCATCTACAGAAGAGTAGTGAGTACATACATTCTTACCCAGTAAACTGCTTCCATCCTGGAAGATATCGCTTTAAGTGATAAAGCCGCCAATTGTAGCACACTATTTTTAGTTTAATTTGTGTGTCCAATAATGAATTATTACTATCTATCTACCTATTTATCTACAGCCGTCACACGGCTGGTTAAGCCCATACTGAAACATTTCTAGTTCGTATTATGGTTTCTATCACAACTGATATACTACATATACATACATACTTTATATAAATACATATTTAACACCGAGACTGACAGTCAACAAATTTAGTTTAGCAAAGATGTTGGCCGTACTGGGAATCGAACTCGGAACCTTCTGATTGGCAGTCCGGCATGGCAACCATTACGCCAACGAGGTCATCAAAGTGTGGTGGATTAAGGCCTATATAACTCTCCTATCTCTCTCTCTCGCAATGAGAGATGGGCTGCTTAAGGTAAGAGCTTACGAGAGCAGCGACAGCACTGTAGACATCCTGAGGGCGGTGGTCGGGCGCGAGGTTGACGGCGGCCGCGCCCGCCGCGTCCCCGCCCAGCGCCGCGTAGTGCTGCAGACCGTTGCAGGAACCGTCCTGGTGGACTGGGAACCCGCACATGTACTCTGCACCAATACAAGAAAAGGCTACATTAAACAGCATTATTGCCAGTTTGTCGGTATTCTAGTTCGTATTATGGTAGCTAACACAACTGATATACTACATATGTATACATACATACATATTTAATATAGATACATATTTAACACCCAGACCGATAGCCAACAAATTTAGTTCAGCACAAAGATGGCCGTGCCGGGTAATCGAACCCGGAACCCTGATTGGCAGTCTGGCATGGTAACCATTACGCCAACGACCGTCAACTACCTCACCTGCAGGATTAGGCGAGCGGACAGCGTTAGCGATCTCCATGCAGCAGGCCAGCGTCTGCCACGGCTCCTCGGATAGCGTCCACCAACCTTCGCCAGTCAACGGGTTGTCGGCTGAGTCCAGGATCTTGTCCATTATACTGTCTGCATACACCAGTCTAACAGTAAAATAAACAGAGGGTAAATATTCAGTTTGTAAGCGACAAAGCTGCGAAACGACAGGTCAGTCGGGCAATGGGGCAATGATTTGATCTTACCTTATAACCTTATGACTACTTATGTCATACAAGGCACGTCACTTACAAATAACATTTTATTTAAATTATATATTTTTTAAGAACAAAATCACAATAGTTAAGATTAATAATAAAACTACATGATAAAAATAAAATTTAAATTAGTATGAAATATCTATTTTATGTCACTGAATGTAATATAAAATGTCAAAAAGATGTTTCATTATTATTCTTGTCATGTCCGAACTAATTACTGATTATAAATGAGTTCATTTATAACAATCTTTTGGTGAAGGAAAACATAGGGAGAACACCATAGTGTGGTTGTAGATAATTTTCACCTGCTCGCCTGGCTAACAACCGCTCTCAAGTTGAAAATTCTGTCGCAAGCACCTATAACATTGTGTTTCGCCAGCCTCCTTGAGAGCCAGTATTCCAGACTAGGCATGCTCCATCTTAGGCAAAGTATCGTTAAATTGTATGGCTACGAGCTCTGGTGGTAAAAATAAATAAAAACCTAAATTTGCCAGTCTATCATCTATCAGTATTTTATCAGATACATTTTCGAGTGTCCAATGGAGAGCTGCACAACTTACGAGTAATTCCGTCATCTCCCTTCCATTAAAAAACGAGCAGAGACTCAGAAAGAGACACCGATTCGCTGCCAAAATTCCAAAGATTCAATAGAAAGTCTCTGTTTCCTACGATCTAGAATATTTCTAGGCTTAGGATCTTTCTTGGGCGGGGGTTCTGCATCCCTGCCCCCGTCGTGAGATGGAACAACGTGAGGTTATAGTCGGTAGTGACGGCTCCTATGGCCCTCGAGCCCGACATACCCCGCCCGCCTCCCCCAGGCTTGTGGCGGGAGATGCGTAAATGCATTTCCTCATGAAAAAAAGGCAAGCATGCTACATAATAGTCCTAAGTAGTTTTATTTTATAATTACATTTTTTTTTTTGTTTATTTGACGCAATGCGTATTTGTTTACGATAGACAAAGAAACGCAAGCTGCATTGGTATACCGCGGGCTTATCCAGCTAAAAAAGCTAAATAACCCCTACCTCTCTTCCACGGTACTCTTCTTCATGGTCCCGGTGAGATTGATGGCGTGTAGCTTCAGCCACCGCAGGCCGCCGGCGCCGAGCGGCTGTTTGCGCGCGAACGTCAGTAACGCGCGTTGCGTGTCCGCACCGAGCACCGACACGTGCGGCGGACACGCATACACACGCCCGCGGAAGTCCATGTTGTGCGGCAACCAGAATATTGACTCCCTGAGAACGAATGAAAGAATGAATATGCATATTTTAAAATCAGTTCCTAGATCTACTAAAAGAACTGGACTCATCCGCGAACGAATGGATTAACATGCCTGTTCTACCGTCCGTTCTTAAATCGATTGATTGAACTGAGACTCATCCAGAAACGAACCGATGAATATACTTATTTTAGAGACAGTTTTTAGATCAATTTTAGTGCAGGACTCACTGGAACTCTGTCCTACCTTATCGTGATAAGTTTATTTTATTATAAGTTATATATATATATATGTAATGTAATGCTTAGATAAGATGGTATACGAGGGTGAATCAAAAAATTCTTGGAATCAATATTAAAAAATGCAAAGATTTAAATAATAATATTTTATTTTTCTACATAATCTCCCTGCAATGCAATGCATTTAGAATAACGCGTTTCTTACTTCCTTATTCCTTGTGAAAAAAAATATTTTCTTGACTCTCGAAAAAGTCCTCTACGGCAGCTATAACCGCGTCATTATCGTGAAATTTTGTTCCACGAATTTCCTCTTTTAATTTTGGAAATAAGTGAAAACCACTTGGGGCTAAGTCCGGAGAATATGGTGGGTGGTCAAGGAGATTGAAGCCAGCACAGCGGATTGCGTTGAGCGCAACTTCCGATCGATGAGCAGGAGCGTTATCTTGAAGGAACAACACGCCCAACGACAGTTTTCCACGACGTTTTTCTTTAATCGCTTCACGCACTTTCGGGATTAAATTTGCATAATAGGGTCCAGTAATCGTCTGGCCTTTTGGCATGTAATCAATAAAAAGGATTCCTTCACTATCCCAGAACACAGAGGCCATAACTTTGCCAGCGGTAGGAGCAACTCGAAATTTCTTAATGGATGGAGAGGATGGTCGTTTCCAAGACATGCTTTGTCTTTTAGTTTCAGGATCAAAATGGTGGACCCACGTTTCATCCATGGTGACAAGACGACGGCAAAAATTATCCGAATCACGCTGGAACATTTCGAGATTACGCTTGGAAATTTCCAAACGTCGCTTTTTGTTTTCGTCGGTTAACATTCGTGGCACCCATCTTGCAGACACTTTTTTGAACCCCAGTGAATCAATTAAAATGGATTGAACGCTACCAAAAGATATCTTTAGGATTTCAGCTATATGTTTTATAGTCATTCTTCTGTCATTCAAAACCAGATTCTCAACCTTTTTGACATTTTCTTCTGTAACGGAGGTTGAAGGCCGCCCAAAACGCGGGTCATCTTTACAGCTTGATCTACCTCTTTTAAATTCAGCCACCCAGTACGCAACCGTAGAATAGGGTACAGCATCACCCCCTAATGTCTGCTGAATGTCCAAAAAAATGTCCTTCGTAGATTTTTTTTTCAAACTGAGATATTTTATCACCGCACGTAACTCACTTATATCCATAATTTTAACTTTTTAGCAACTCGTTGCACAAAAAAAAATATTACATGCGAACGAACTGACAAAAACAAGTGACAGTCTGCATAAATATAGTGTGATAGACACTCTTTAATTTGAATATCGAACTTGATCCAAAAAGCTTTCATATATATGCACTTCTAAGAACTTTTTGATTCACCCTCGTATAACCAATTTGAATTTGAACTGAGACTCATCCACTGACAATCAAGATAGTCAGCAGACAAGTCTCACTGGAAGCGATTATATTAGCCATTGTCAATGTACAAGCCGGAAGTGGTTAGCTAATAACATCTCAGTCACCGGTAGCAGTTACCCAATTATAGTACTCTCCGAGAGTGGTTAACTTGGAACAGACGAGTCAGCGTGTTTAACAATACACTCACCAAAAGTAGTGATCCTATCTACCGACCTATAAATTATAGCTTGCTGTAAATTATAGTGGAGTGAAATAAACTTATAAATTAACTAATTAATTGACTTTTTGCACACCGCATATGCGGTAGCCTACAAGGGACATTTTATATTATTTTCCATGTTTTTATATTACCTGTGGCTACGCAAATAAAAATTATTTCATTTCATCCACTATATACTCCGGAACTGTTAAGTCAGTGATAGTACGGAAAGTGGTTAGCCAATTATAGTACTCTCACTGATGGTGGTTATCTAGTGATAGTACCTATACTCTCGGAAAGTAGCCTATCGGAAAAGATGATCTTCCCCCATAAATTAACAATTAAGTGTGTTTTAATGCGAGTTTTTTATTTATACACCCCCGTCCTTATTTCACGCTCCGAGTATCAATTATTTCAATTTATTAAAATATGTGTTCAAAAAACTGGATACGCACATTCGACAGACACAAATATCTAAGCGTTAATGAGCTGGGAGTCAGGGTTACCATCCATAGACAAAAAATATACGCATCCTACGTCACAAGTCAATAAAAAAATAAACGATACTCACCGGAAGTGATTAGCCAAGGACAGTTTGTACAGCATGTCACACCAGAGTGAATGCATCTCGGCGCGAGCGCGGTTGATGGCGATGCGTCGTTTGAACGCGCTAGCCTTATCCGTTTGCGGCTCGAATTGGGATTGGTCTAACGATGATGATGGCGGTGGGATGTCCAGCTTCTTGTTGCCGCCCGATCTGAACAGAAAAATAATATAAATAAATAAATATTAGGACACATTTCACACATGGCTGGTTAGCCCCATAGTGAACCATTTCTAGTTCGTATTATGGTTGCTACATATACATACATATTTTATATACATAGATACATATTTAACACCCAGACCGACAGTCAACAAATTTAGATCATCACAAAGAGGTTGGCCGGGAATCGAACCCGGAACCTTCTGAGTGTCAGTCCGGCATGGTAACCACGCCAACGAGCTCGATATGTTACATACATTAGAGATTTTCAATCGTGTTTAATGTTTTTTTTTACTAGATAGCTGTACGCTTGGTCAAATCGCCTCATGGTAAGCGAAGTTGTGGCCGAAGATGTAGCACGTTGATGAATAAATCTGTTCACTCTCGCCTTGAAAAAAGACAAGTTATATTTATCAGGAAACACAGTAGGAGGCAATCCATTCCATTCCTTAGCAGTACGCATCATGAATGTGGAGACAAATCGTTGCGTACGTATTTTTGTAATCTCCGCAAGGAAGGAAAGATATAAGGAAAATGTTATTAAAATTGTTTTTTTAGTCATTATATCAAGGCATTTGACTAGCACTAGTAGGGCGCGTAAAGACTTCTTCTTCCTAACCTTATTCCACTTAGGTGGTTTCGGCACAGCAAATCTTCTTGTTCAACTCTCCTTTATCAGCCGTCATCTCCACACTCAATCCTTTCTCTCTCATGTCCTCATTCACACACTCCATCCATGTCTTTTTCGGGCGGCCTCTTGCTCTTCTTCCTTGCACTACCATTTCCATAGATCTCCTAGTAACATGCATCTCCTCTCTACGCATCACATGTACATACCACGCTAACCTACCATGAAGCGCGTAATGACTTAGTGACACTATTTTAGTCGACACTTAATAACTGGCTCTCAAGGAGGCTGCCGGAACAAAGAGCTTGTCCTCAAGTTTTTCAGCTAGCCGAGGATTAGAATTCAAAAGTAACTCGGCAATTTCCTTATACACGCAGTTTTTTGTGAAATAGTCATAAATTGTAGTATTACTAAATTATTTATTATGAATTCTAGTTGATATATCTTTTAATTATTTTACATACTTTTTCTTATGACATACCTGAATATTTGTAACTGCAAATCCAGTATAGGCTTGTTAATTATCCACGGAACTTCTCCTAATTGGTTGAGACTGTCCAAAACTGGGTACAGCTGTTCTGGCGGTGATTCCTCTAAACGCTTCCATTGGTTCACCACATAGAGGGGCATTCTAAGAAAAAAGAAGATAATAGTATTAATCTAAAATGTGCGAATCAGCCTCGCGCACAAAGGGTTCCGTACCATCATAATATATACATTTTATACAAAAAAAAGCTTCCATGATCTTTTGACATCTTTTAAAGATGTATGTTGTATGGGAACCTCTTATTATTATTTTTACTAGCATCCCGTCCCAGCTTAACAAGGGCACTAAAATAATCTAAGAAACAAAGATAAACAAAATGATTACACAATAAATTGCATCTATTGTAAACACAAGTCACTTAGGATAAGAATACATAAGACTACTTTGAATGAAATAAAAACAAATCAAAGATTTATTTGGAGAAGGTAAAAATCATTAAAGGCTTATCGAGCCTTATCTTATATATAAAATTTCCGTGTCACAGTGTTTGTTACCGTACTCCTCCGAAACGGCTTGACCGTTTTTTTCCAAATTTTATATGCGTATTCAGTAGGTCTGAGAATCGGCTACTGCATATTTAGTTTTTTTTTATTTTTATTATTAAGGCAAAACAACGTTTGCCGGGTTAGCTAGTAGGTTTATAATTTTTTATTCCGTACAATTAATATCCAATATTAATACTTCCAGCTTACCTTATAAGTGGCGTGGGTGTGAGTAAATAAGCTCCTCTGTTATGTCCGACCCAGGGCGCAGGCGGCGCCGCGGTGGGGGCGAGGGCGGCTCGCATGCGCAGCTCCGGCTTGGCGGCGCCCGCCCACAGCCTCGCCAGCGCGGGGTGAGGCTTCAGCTCCAGCCGCACCAGCCGGCCCCACGGCCGGTGCACTTTGTACACAGCTGGCAGCTTCTTTCTGGAAATAACAAGTTCTATTCTATTCTTAGGGAATTCCTCACAATGTGTTTCTTAATGAACAACGAACACATATAAGAATAATGAACACATATAAGATAAAAACAGATAAGTAATAAATAATGAAATTATTCCACGTAAAACTGTAAGATATATGCAAAATAAAAATAAAAGAATTATGCAAAACAATCGAAATGAGGATATGAATGAAAAGGGAGTGAAGTGGGGATATGACAGCTGACAGAATCGTGTGGAAGAGGAAAACTTGCTGTGCCGACTCCACCTAGTGGGACAAGGTTGAAGAAGAAGAAGAATCGAAAGTATCGCGATCTGCGTGATTCGAACCCGTGTCTCCGGCAAACCAGGCCGAACGCTCTAGCCTCTAAGCTATGGTCGACTCATCACTAGCCGCGAAAATTCACGATTCTCAGTGCGACTTTAGCAGTTTAACTAAAAATCGTGTATATCTTTAAACTGGTAGTTACTAAATAAAATAGAACTTACACTTTGGCTTTCGCTTTGAACATGTTGACATCAATCTTCACATCGTTTATGATGATATTGTAGAGGAACTTGCCGACATTCTGGCGCATTTCCATCGGCCACGGAACCTCTTCCATGTCCTGCAAAAGAACATAGGTTATACACATTTATATATTCTGTGGAAGTTTTAAGCGTCTAGCTACCGTTCCTGATATATAGCAAAAGAATACGAAACAAACTAGTTTATTGTATGGGGACCCTTAATTTTTTTTTAATTTTAGTGTTTGCTGTTGTAGCGGCTCAAACATTTCATAACTTGTGAAAATTACAGTTTTTTAGCTATTACGGTTTCTGATACAGCCTGGTGACAGACAGACAGACTGACATCGGAGAGCTTAGTAGTAGGGTCCAGTTTTTACTTTTTAGGTATGGCACCCTAATAAAAGTATGATAAAAAAAAATACAATGTTAGTTAAAAAACATAATGAGTATTATCGTTGATATGTACTAACCAAACTAGGTCCATTATTGCACTTATGTACCAGCTCCTGCCACGCTTGCCGCCCGTTCTTGGCACTGCCTTCTCTCATGGTGTACCATTCGCAGTACTGAGCGTATATTGCTGACATTTTGTTCAAGACGCCGTTGCGCCGATACTGCTCGATTTGGTATCTGAAATTATGAAAAGTAGAACTTTTAGTTTTTGCTGTTGTTTATAAAAGGGATAAGAACAAATCTAAAAATAATTAGCCAAAACAATAAGATGATTTAGTTATTAATAAGTTAATTTTTCCACTGGCAGACGTAAAAATCTTAAAAAAGTATTTTTTTCTGATGTTAATCGAATTTAGTGTTAGTAAAACATATTGCAAAAAAAACAAACCCCTGAATTTAGTTTTCAGTAATCGTAAGATTACTTTGAGACATTCTTTGTACCCTCAGTCATTTACATGACTGAGGGTACAGAGAAATCGCTTTTAACGTGCCTGAAGAAAAACCATACGAATATTTAGATTACAATTTTAGCTGTTAAGTGACTTTAATTGGAAAAAAAATAGGGGCAGATTTTATATATATGACTAGCTTCGCCCTGCTGTGTTACCTGTGTTAATAAAAGGATAAATGAGGTTAATCCGGGAAAAAAACGTGTTAGTCCAGGGTCTAAGCTATCTCCATCCAAAATTTCATGCAAATCAAATCAGCCGTTTGAGCGTGAAGAAGTAGGAAACTTACACATAAACTTTCGCATTTATGATACTAGTAGAAAGTATATATGTAAGATATATTTTCATTAATTTCATAGCTACATTTCATTGTTAAACATATTCCTTACTTGTGATAAACGTGTGTGCCTAGATCTCTCTGCAGCAACTTGAGTGTAGGACTGTATGTTTCACTGCCGTCCACCAGCTTGCTCAGCTCAGCCATTATTAGATCTACAAATTGCTCCACCTGAAATGTAAAGCCGATTTAGGAATGTAGCTTTTTTTAACAGTCTTATTTATTCACATTTGTATAAATTTCCCATAGGACTGTACAAGTTCATAGGAAATCTTAGGAACAACAAAAGCAGAAATTCTTTTTTTAGGGGCAGAGCATAAAAGCCATTGGTGGCGATTCAGCGGCACACACGACTAAACTAAACTTAAAGAAGCCCCGTCTCATTTCATCTTAGGTGGCCAGAAAGAGACGGCACGTTCTGAACCACACACAAAACAACTAAAATCACGTCAAATATGAAAAATGTAAGCGATTTTAGAGCGCACCCAATTGTATCAGCTCTAAATATGACGTGTTTGACGTGATTTTAGGTGTTTTGTCTATGGTTTAGATCGTACCATCTCTTTTTGGTCATTTATGACGAAAAGAGACAGAGCTACTTTAAATATAGTTTAGTCGCGTGTGCCACTGAATCGCCACCATTACGAGTCCTAATAAAATTTGAGGACAACCTAATAATTTGATCCTAGAAAAACGTTTTTCTGGATTTTTTGTGTTAATAGGAAAAAATGAAAAGTTACTTAAGCGAGTCCATGATGCCATAATACTTTATCTATAGTGATGTGGGGAATTCATCTTAAAAAGCCGTTATATCTTAATATACTTCACTATTTTTATATGGGTACACCGTTATTATCGTATCGTAACCATATACTAAGTTATCGTAAGGATATTAAGAATAGAAACATCATTGTCTTTATCACCCTTAACGAACATAGAAAAAAATAAAGTTAAATTTAAGTTGGAGAGAAAGGGAGTTACGGCCTGATGATAGCTCAAGATGAAAGTTCGCCTTCCATTGCTAATCTTCAGACAAACCGACCATCTGACGCAACAGGGGTGGAACAGGTATGCCAGCGACCCAGGGCTGTGCATCGTTGTTTCAAAGAGCTTGGTTGGCTTGAGTAGGCTGGTAAGGGGGGAATGCACAATACACCCTTAGCGGGATGTCAGTGCAGGTCTCATCACCCCCACTTCAAATTTGAATTGGAGAGAAAAGAAAAAATGGAGTAGTATTTACATCCAACACTTTGAGATAAGGGTAGAGTGTGATGGCAGAATGTGAAGCCAAGCTCTGCGACTTCAGTGTGCCAAGATTCCGTATGAACGCCTCCCGGATCACGCCGCGCCATTCGCTCTCCGTCTCTTGTAACTTTTGTCGCTGTGGAAAACATTAGAGTTAGTCTTCTAGGTCTTCTAGGATATGCATAGTTAAATAACATATTTTTGCATCATCCTATTTAATATTATGCGCATGTTTGAGAGGCTGGATGTGTGTGTATATACATACGTACGTAAATACTATGTACTCGTGTATACATGAATGTTACTCTTCATTCTTGAACAACTGAAGTTTAGGCGAAATTTAGTATGAAGATAGCTTAGAACTTGGATTAACATATTGCTACTTTTTATATCGGATTCATGCGGGTATTGCTGTGGGAATGTTACTATATTTTATTAATATTAAAATCAATAAAAGTGAGTTCCATTTTCTCGACCAAGATTTTTAAATGATGAAAGGAAATAATGCTATTTTTATTATAATTTATCACAATATAAAATTTCATGCCAAGCAGTTCAGACATAAGAGTGTGAAATAGTACACTCGACCCTTCAAACTTTCGGTTTTTTCACAGTGTTGGTTCCAGCAACCAGCATGATGCAGTTGAAGCCATGTCGAGACATTAAAGTATATTCATTGTTTTTATATGTATGTTAATATTTTATTATTTTGACATGTGTGCTGCTTTATTTGTCACAGTAAAAATTGTGTTTCGTTCATTTACAATATCTTTTATACATATGAATAGTGATAAGGTTTGGTTTAAAAAAAAAAGGAATGAACAAAGAACATGCAAATCTAGATACTTACACAGAACTTCACCGACTCAGAACTCTCATCGCGTCCGTCAATGTTCTTAACCTCAATCTCTCCTTTGATCTCGACATCTAGCTGCTTCTGTCCCATCGCTATCATCTCCTTGAGACTAACCAGACCTTCCGCTGGGGAGTTCTTTAGCCCTCCCTTATTACTTTCTTCATTGAGGTGGTTGAGTAAAGGGCAGTTGTAGTCTAGCACTGGGGCAGTGTATTGAGGCTCGAATGTGGGGTCAAGATGGCGGATAGCTTTAAGTAGTACCTCACGTTCGTCGTATTCGAACTTTGATTTGTCTAGGAGGTCATTGAAGGTTATGCTCTGAAACAATGATTACATTATTGTTAATCATATGTAATCATAGTAAATTATACTTCTGTCCATATTTATGTTGTAATTTTGAAACTTTTCTAATTTTGATGGTTTAGGTAAATAATATATTGGTGATTATTTTGTTGACGATTATACATTGGGTTCCGGGTTCAAGGGGGAAAAAACTGGCCATTCAGTGATTGATTTGATAAAATATTCTTTATTGAATACAATAAAATTTTGTTTATTAATAGAACTGCGATCATAAAATGTAATAACTAATAATTTTTTGTAGGAAATCATTTTTTTGTTTCAATGATTATTTCAGAGAATGAAATTAAAAAGTACCTTTTCCTTCATAATGTGATGATAATTATTTAACTGCAAATGTTTGTTCTGCACACTACTTCTCTCGATGCACTCAAAGGTAGCTGCAAACGTCTGCGGGTTTGGCTCGATGCCATCTTCATACATGAATGAGAGAATCTCCTTTGTATTTTCTAATAGACCCTGGAAAAAAAATATATGTTCATGTGTATATTCAATGTTAAAATAACGTTCCAAAATGGGAATCATCTGTTAACTAAATTATTTGCATTACTTATATAAATAGCTGTTGATGTGAAACATCTATAGCCGCACGTAAAACCGATTTCTGGCGACGCGTCGCCATGGCATGCGTCCATATGACTAAATAATGTCGATGTTTCTCATCTAGCAGGCATCCTGTGATGGCTCACATTTTTTATTTATATAGTCTGTTCATACTAAGTTTTTGTCTTTGTGGGATAAGGTCAAGCGAGGTTTCTACACTGATGGTATAACATTTCTCCACTAATAAGCCAAGTGTAACGATTTTGTAGTTTTACACGCACAATTGGTATCGAAATACGTGCGTAAAACGTGAGCATGTACATGTTTAACTAAGTCTGCATATGATGCAGTGCATATAGTGCACTATTTTTAAGATAACATTACTATTAACTATACTCACATTTTTACCGACAAATTATTTAAATATACAATTAATTATGACATGTGATTTTATATCAAATTTTGATTCTAAGGCATTACATGTAATAATTGCCTTGGACTCATTTGCACGCCCACTATCCGCCAAATATAGAGACACTAACACTCATGAATAATACCTACTTAATTACCTGAAATCTATATTTTTGCAAACAAATGTTTTAATTTTGTCTACACGCGATTGCTACGTTTACGAACTGTGGCCAAAGGACTTACCAGTTTCGCATACCCATGCAGCAATGTATTGAATACCTTGATGTCTGTCACTTTGGGTTGATCTGGAACTTTGTTACCTTTCTGTCTATAATACTGTACTATTCTGCGACCCTGCAATATAAAAATATGCTCATATTATGAATCAGAAAGTGTGTGAGTATATTTCTATTAATATGTATAGTTTGTAAGAGAAACAGCAATAAGAGATGGCAAGACTTTTTTTTAATTAGGACATATTTCGCACGGCTGGTTAACCCCATACTGTTCCATTTATAGCTTGGCCACTTAGCTTATATGACTAAGAAGAATAGTTTGTATTATGGTTGCTAACACAATTGTCTTTGCTAAAAAGAAATAGTATATTTTATTACCTCATGTATCATATTCAAGGAGCACAGCAGCTGTAGATGAGCCTCCAACAGTTTGTGCAGTGCATCTTGCTTGCCTTGCCTCTCCAACTCCTTGATATCATGCTTCATGTTAGACTCACGCTTGGCGCGGCGCTTCTCGCGGATTGCTCTCTTCTTCTGTTTCATTGCCTGCTTCCTGTTGGTTAGAAGTTAAAAAATGCACAATTATATTTTAAAAATATCTTAAATGAGTGATTTAGCTTATCACAATGGACTTTGTAAGTCAGGATATGAGATAAGTAACCAGTTACAAAAAACAGGTAAAATTAACAGGAATTTACGCAGTTCTAAATACTAACTAAATATAATGTGCCAGTACACTTTATTCAGTTTAGGTTACAAGCTGTATGAAACCTTAACCATGTAAAGCTGTATGAAACTTTAACTGTGTAAAGTGCATTTCTATAATCTATTCTACAAGTCAAGCAAATACAAAGTTAAATTACCTGGCACTTGATTGGTCATAAAAGAAGCACCCAACCCAGATATACAAGCTCTGTCTTAATGTCTTATCCTTGTTATATTGACGATTCAAACAGGCTATAGTTAGTTGACCAGAAAAGTTCAATGAAATTGCAATGATAATAAAAATACAAAACTTACGCTTTCTTAATTTTCAATCCTTTAACATGTTTTTCATGTTCGGTTTGATCAAGCTCTAGCTCATCTCTAACTTCAGCTACTTCTCCGTGCAATGCCGTGTCTTCTAGGATGTCATCTATGGCAGGATGTGCCATGCCTTGAGTACTAGGAAATATAATAAAAAAATTATAAACATACTAGCAAACAATGCAAACTCCGTTTTGCCACAAAGTTGAAATTTTTCCTGAATTTTGTTTGCTACAAACAACACCTTTCGTGCAAAACCATGGATATTGGTTAGTGTGGAAACACACTTTAACAACTACTGTCAACAGCTGTGTAGTAAAAATATCAACCTATTAGCATATTGTGTGTCCAAACTAAATTATAAAGTTATTATATTGCTTTCAAGTTTATTTTTTTCTGTATTTTTGTGTATTGTTTACATACACTCCACTCTCTGCACAACCAAACATAATTGGCAAAGTAAATATTTAATTACAACAATTTTATAATTTAATTTTAATGATTGCCAATATACTTTTATGTATTTTGTGAAAATTTTAAGTATCTAGAAGCCACCAACCATTACCAGAAAAATACGAAATAACATGTTTATTGTATGGGGACCCCCTTAATATTTTTTATTTTTAATATTTGTTGTTATAGCGGCATGGGAAATAACTTGTGAAAGTTTCAGCTTTCCAACTATTACGGTTTCTGAGATACAGCCTGGAGACAGACAGACAGTGAAGGTTTAGTAAGGGTTTGTTGTATAAATTACAAACCACAATACATGCCATTTATGTTTATTACTAACATATTATTTAATTCCCTATATGAGCTAAATCTGATTATGGAGGACTAAATATTTTATAAAATCTTCAAAATATATAACAAAATGAAATTAGTTTACTCACTGCATATTTGATATGTGTGTCATAAGCTCGTGGTCATAGCTATCTAGGTTATCTACAAACAGCTCTCTGAACACTGCATGTGGACTTCTCGGCAGCAGCTTCTCACTGCCGTCATCTAACTCAGTAGCAGATGAACTATCAAACTCCTGTGTCAGGCCTTCATTGATGGCATACCGCAGTTCCTGCAACCTCTGGTCATACATTGTAGCCTTTTGGAAACTATAGTAACTGTCTTTGACCTTATCAATGAAAATCTTTGTTTTAAATCTATCTTCTATATTAGCTATCTGATGGGTAGTGTACACTAGGGCACATTTATCATCTTCTAGATGTGTTTGGTTCAAAATTACAGGACGAGATGTCTGTTTCAGTAACTTTTCTCTCACACTTTGGAGTAGTTCAGGGTCAAACACAGCAGACATCTTCTTAGGGCTTTTTTGAGTGAGTTGATGTAGCTGGCCAAGTGACACAGGACTGGAGGCCAGTTTTGAGAGGTGTGCAGCATTCAGTTTACTTATAGAAACCTTAGTTTCTGTCATGGCTTTGTCACCAACTGAAAAAAGAAGTGTCAAATTTTGTTTACACTAATAGTATATGAACAGTGGTAATGTAAATAAACACTTACTCTCCAGTAATTCACCAAATTTCTTGTAATTTTTATATTTAGCCTTTTTACGCATAGATCTTACAGCATTTACAGTTCTTGTAGACTGATGGCGAGCCAAAAAAAGGTTTTCTGAAACTAAACAAAAGTTATGCAATTCTATAACCTATGAATACAAACTAGTCGAACGTTTAAGACAAAAACTGGTATAGTCTGAATGTAGCAGGAATGCAAAGGATAAAGAAAATTACCTGGATTATAGTGTCCTAATAATATTTTTCGGCAAAAAGAGCATTTTATTTCAGAGTTAACGATAACTTTTAATGGACTGTTCCATGGTACAGATACGTTGTGAAAACCACTGTGATATACATTTTTCGCTGATAGAAGTCGATGCATTTTAATGGAGTTATCTCAATAACAACTATAGTAATAAAAACATGCCGAAAATTCTACAAAACCACGTGAAAAATGTAGGCTAAGACAAGAACTGACAAGAAGGCAAAACAAATCAAAACTGAACTGGAAACGACAATGACATTTGAGTGTAACAGTGACGTCTTATTTGGCTGTGACATTTTGTTATGGCAAAAAGCACGATGTCCATCTGAATTTTAATAAAACGTGGTTTCATTATGTACTTTTTACAAAAATTAATTGATTGCAATTTTATTAATTTATTTATATCACGATATATTAAAAATTTACAAAGTGGTTGGTGGTGGTCCTGATGCATTTTTTAAAACTTTATCTTTGGCTACTCTTTATTGGTCGGCACAGCGCGGCGCGGCGGCGCGGCAGCCACTTAACTTCTTTTTGGTCTGTGCTTTACTCTTCGCTCGGCAGGCAGACAAGACGGTTGCCGTGTTGGTGAACGCAATTTCTAATCACACAATAGTAATTTTTCTATGATTGAAATCAATTAATATTTTGAAAAAAATTGGCTCTGCAAACAAGGAACTGTTTTATATTTATCAAAAGCTTTTTTCTAAAGGTAAGAACTCTTCTTTCAAATCTGCGCTAATATACCTAGTTTGCATTGAAAAATTGTCTGGGTAATAATTTTAATTGTGGGGTCTGTGGTCACGCAATAACTGTTTTTTTTTTGCTACTGAAACAACAATAGTAATTTAGCATATGATATTTTAAAGATCTAGTATTGATTACGTGGTAATTAAATAGTTCGCTATTTTTGCAGATTAAAATGCTGAAATTTCTATTTCATCTGGTTGGAGCCCTACAGTTTGGATATGGGTGCTACTACGACTATATGCACGTCGTAATACCCAGCACATCTAGCGTAGCACCGCCTTTCGGAGGAAAGTTGAAGTACTTAACCTACTTAGATGCTGTAAGTATGCCATGATAAGTTTTACCAGTCACTTTTATTTCAAGCTTTTAATACTGGTTATATTGTTTCAGCTAATCTTGACCTTGTATTTTATCCTGGCCTGCCTCAATGATTTGTTTGGAAGCAACAAGGAAACTCCATCAGAGAAGCCCCTAATAAGGCGAGTGAAAGACTTGGTGTTCAGTGCACTGGCATTCCCTGTAGCCATGTTTGTGGGAGTATCATTTTGGTCCTTGTATGCAGTAGACAGGGAGCTGATATTGCCGCGGGCTCTGGATGCATACTTCCCGACCTGGCTGAACCATGTCATGCACACACACATTGTACTCTTCATATTGGCTGATCTAGTCTCTTCATTCCGAATGTATCCTTCTAAGAAGTTTGGCATGACAATTCTGTATGCATTTATGCTATGTTACATGGCCTGGATCCATGTGATTTATGCCAAGACTGGTATGTGGGTGTACCCTGTTCTCAAAATTATGAACTGGCCTCTAAGAATTGCTTTCTACCTAGTGAGCTTAGCTTTGGTTAGTGGATTTTACAGTTTAGGCGAGTCATTGAACAGAGCAGTATGGTCCAAGGAAATAGAAAAAACTGTTAGATCTGGCAAGAAAAAAGCTAAATAAGCTGTTAAACATTGTAATAGACAATAGAAGTATGCCCCTTAATGTAGCATAGCTTTTTAGCTTGTTGCTTTAATTTAATGGTTTTCTAGGTTTTATGGACTTAATACTTGGGCCACTTTAAAAACAAGACTTATGTGGGATTATACTTGGACTTGGTTTTAAATAATGTCATAATTTATATTAAAAAAAAAAACACTTTAGTGTTGAGGATATATCTACTATTGATATATACCTATTATCAGTAAATAATTGTCTCTCAAACTATGTACTGAAGTTTGTGTCGAGTTATCATTATAACATGAAAGTCAACTGATAATGTGTTATTATTGTAAAGAACTGCTATCTTCAATTGTTTACATAATTTATGTGTAATATGTAAAAATATTCTGTACTTATTTGAAATATAAAAGTATAAAGTTGTATATAATATTTACCAGTGATAAACCCCAGTAAATATTGAGACAGCTTTTCTTCAATCTTAGTTTAGAATTAAACCGATTTTTATTTGTATTCACAAAATATCTTGTTTTAATCAGGCGAGGTGATATGGAGATCTGTTACACTACACTTATGGTTTCTTGAGTTATTCCTCTAAATAATTGAACTCTTGCTATGTAGTGGCTAAATCATCTGGAAGGCTGATTGTAGATCCTGTTCCCCGATAACTATAATGTATCGGTTTTCAAGGCAAGAGTGAACCGGTTTCTTCTGGGCAAGTGTGCTCCACCTTGATTGCAATATCGCTTACCATCAGGTGAATTGTGATCAAGCGCAAGCCCATTATGAGTAAAAAAAAGACTGTGTCAGGGCGCGAATTTTCTTGTACTCCTCTAAATAGTTAATTCATTCTACCAATTCCTGCGGTTCCTGCCGGCTTTTCGGCTCCGCTTCTATAACATCCATTACCGCCACCACGCGCTCTTTTGGCTCATGTTCTGCCACATTGGTTTTAGACCATTTGCTTATTCCACTTTTTATGAACAAATAGTTGGTAACCCCTAGAGTTTTGTAGTCGAAGGATATACGAATCTGAATGCCACAGGTTCCAGCACACAGCATGAACTTATTAACATAATATCAAATTATCCACAATTTAGCAAATTAGCAATATTGCATATAGCAAATGTAGGATTGTTAAGTAGATATAGAATTATAAATAAATTAAATAAATATTAGGACACATTCCACACACGGCTGGACCCCATACTGAACCATAATATCTAGTTCGTATTATGGTAGCTAACACAATTAAGAATGAATCAAAATGGTCACCAAACACCTCATCTAGTGTTTTAGTGGAAATAGTGAAGAAAAATAATATGAAAATTCCGTACAATGTTTTTGATTACTATGTAGTATAATCTATCAAATTAGTCTTATCTTTAGTAACCTAATATCACCAGTCATTATGAGTAAATAGCATCCTTATATTTGTAAAATGGCTTTGTTATACAAAACAATAGGAATAAAACTATTCTGTAGACAAATAACGTTAAAATATACAGAGAAACAGTGATTACAAATTTATGCATTTGTGTCGTTATAGCAGTGTTAATTGTAATTTTGGAAACTAATGTGTTGGTTGTGATAAATTCATGGCAATAACGTGTGATTTTAATCCATAAATAGGTTATACATTTTATCAATTTGTAGTTCTATTGATTGTGAGTTGATGTGAATGTTGAAAAGAATGTATCTAATAATTACTGATAAGCTGTGAAGAAATGTTTCAAATGATGATAAATAATATAGATTGTATATTATGTTATATGTACTAGCAATTTTTTTGCAAAGTACAGTGTAAACTCTATATAACGACACTGAAGGGACTGTGCATTTTATGGCGTTACAGAGAGTGGTCGTTGAATGGAGAGATTGTATCATTGTATGGAATACAAGCTAAACCAACTAAAGCCAATTGATTACGACGCTTTAGAGAGTTTGTCGTTAAATCGAGTGACATTGGATGGAGTTTACACTGTATTTGAACAGCGAATCAGATGAAAATGGACTTGAGATGTAGATATAGGCAAAATCCTAAATTTACTGTTCTATTGTTAATCCTAAACGTTTAAAGTTATTAGGAAATAACTTCTAGACCAACCTATTGGTACCAAAATTAGTAAAAATATTTTCAATAACTCTTTAATTTTTATTCTTTCTTCAATTGTTTATGGTTCAAAGCAAAACAGCTATACTAAATTTAAGATTTTTTTCCATACCTGCGTCTTATTTGTATTGTGATTTATTTAGTCACGATTAAAACTGAAATAAATAATACTTTTGATTTATATTACAGTAGTACACTTTAACCTCAGTAATAAATAAGTCCGTACTTCATCTCATAGCTTGCTATTTATACATTCCAAATGAGTCTTTTTTTACAGTTATTTTTTTCGTAAACTCTAATCGTAAACTGAAAAAATATCGATACGGGCAAAATCTTGATATTATACTTTTTTCACTATAATCGATAAAACATATTGAAAAAAAAAAAATTGTCTAATAAACCACTCTTAGCATATTTATACTTATTTTGATACCAATTAGACTTATGAATTACAACAAAAAAAAATATAATTAAGTTTTTTGAACTATTATTTTTTTCATATTGATAAGTCTGATTAGTACCAAAATAAGCACTATAAATATTCATAGAGTGGTTTTTTAGACAGCCTTTAAGCAATTTTTTAACGTATAGCGAAAAAAAATCTGTAAAATCAAGATTTTGCGTTTATCTTTGCCTTATTGTAAATTCTATTCCTTCTGCTAGACACTACTTTATTATTGAAGTGTAGATATACTAGATACTTCACCTGTTACAATATAACATGTTACAAATAAATATTTCAAAGCTTCAGAAGAGAGACATTAATTAAGTGTTCAATATTTGCTTTGAATGAATAACTACATAATTAACAACTGCATATGAACAAACATGAAATTAGCAATAATATTTCTTAATAAACTGTTATGAAATCCGAAACGTGTTTTAAATGAGAACCTACATAATAATGTTAGGTAGGTAACGTAACATTACATTCAATTTAACGCACATTTTATGATTATACCTTCACCTTGTTTATTACTCTGCGACCTACAGTTTCCTTAAACAAGTTCAATTCGTGTACATTATACTTTTTAGTACATAATTATATAAATTAATAGTTTATGTTTTTATGTTTGTTATGTAACTGTCATATAATGAGGGGTATTAAAACCTGAGCGTGTTTATGAAACGAGCGCAGCGAGTTTCATAATAGTAACGAGTGTTTTAATATCCGTGTTATATGCAGTTGCATACACGACTTTATCTTCACTAATGCAATTAATCAAACAACAAGAGTAAAAGCTGACAATGCGCGTACGTGTATTGTCACAGTGAACTTGCCGCCATTAAAATCTAACCAATGAGAGCGCAGCTGCACGCGCATGCCAATCAGGAGCGAGCGCGCGCTGTTCTTATTGATGTTGATGATATTTTACGATATCGATGTGCATATTATACTATCATGTGAAATTGCTTAAATTGAGTGTTTTGTTGTCTGCGCTATAACAGTAGTAATTATAAGTCAAGTATTGGAAGCATAAGTAGAAAGTTACAACATTAGTGTAGATAAATATTTTTGTACACTCTAGTGAAAAGTTTTATCACTTTGTGCTCTTTTAATTCCCTCGCTACTATTATTAATTATTCGTATGAGCTAAGTGGCCAAGCTCTGATGTCGAGAGATTTCAATCTGCCTTAGGCCTCCGAATAGGCTTAACGACTGCTTGGACTAATACCAACAGCCGGAACTTATGATAAAACGGGTTATCCGATCCACGGTAGCGCCTAGATGAAAATGACACTTTTAAAAAGACAGTCGTACTAATATATATTTAAATTAGTATTATGCTAAGGTTTAAGTTACCCATTATGTTTATCTTTATAGGATTCAGAAAAATATCTAAAACGGAAACAAATGTTATATGTAATAAAAGCATACTTTATTATGTACACGATTCATATTACATAATTCTTATTAATAATATCTATATGTAGATACGAAAGTTCATACAATACACAGATAAAACAACATCAATTCATTTAAAGGTTTAATTATCAAATAAATGTGTCGTCAAAACAATTAAATAAGAAATAATACATATTTATGTATCTACACTATCCTATTGTTCTATTTATCTAATACATTTTCATTTATCACTTACGGCGACTAGACTTTTATAGTTATTTGCACATAATAATGATAGTTATGACAACTATGCAACAATGAGAGAACGATTTATGTGTAGAGGTGACAGCTAATACATAAAGAGAAAGGAAACTTCGCTATGCCGACTCCATCTATTGGGTAAGGCGAAAATAAACTGAAAATTGGAAATATTTTAGGTTCTGCCTAAATCTGTGGATTTATATACTATTGAAGAAAATAGTAGAAAGAGGTTAAAACTATGGCTGAATATTGAGAACGTAGGCGATAACTACATAAAGAAGAGCGAAGTTCTTAAAATAAGAAGTATGTAAGTTAATCAGCGAACTACAATAAACAGAATAGTAACTTGGGCGATAAAATGGTCCCATCGTCCACGCGTAAAATACCTCGGTGGGCGGGGCAAAACAGCTACCCGCGCGCCCGCGTGGCGTCACATGGTGTGGCGGCGACCAATCGCGTGCGAGCTTTGTGTGTGTGTGTGTTTCGTTGGGATAGCAATATAATTGTGTGTGAGATGGATACAAATTCTAAGCGGCAATTGTATGGAGTTACTCTTCCGTTTATTCTAGTTCGCTGAAATTAATACAAGATTTTGTTTACATATTAAGTCAATGATTCTAACGCATACTTTTTTAGCGGGTGTACTTTAGAGCCACAGTCCTGTTTACTGTTTAAACTTAATCTATAATTTATGATTACATTTAACATTTATTAATTAAGCAATCAATCAGCTTGGTTAAAAAATCCTTTTGATACAAACTGCTTGTCCACTTAGATTGAACACTAAAATGTAACATTGTTTGAGCTTGTCAATTAGTCAAGATGCATAAACAAAAGAAAATATACTTATATAAAGTTCTTTAAGTAAAATTGTAAATAAGTACATAAAATTTAATGTTTATTATGTGCTGTTTATAGAAGAATTGTGCAGAATTTTACATTTTTGATCCAAAAAAATCCTCTTTAGAGTTGCGTAAAAAATATGTAAAGTATGCTATTATCTGCAAACTAACAAAATTAACTTTCGAAAACATATCTTACAATTGGCTTAATACAAAAAGTAAAACTTATAAACGTACGTAAATAGTACTTTTTCTAGGTTTTAAACGCTATCGCACCAAAAATTATGCAGAATGGTTGCTATTTTTTTAAATATATATTTTTTGCAGTAAAACAAATAAGGAAACATACTGAATAAGCAAATTAACCATGAGCGCACGACGGAACTGTGCAATTTTTCCCGCACTCGCCTATTAAGAGTTTCGCGCGTCCTTGCACGAAAGGTCATCGCGGTTTATTTCGCGACGACATTTGTGCATAATACATCGGACGTCCGAGAATTAAATTATAACCTAAAGCCTCTCAAGAACAGGCTTTTAACCGTGTTTATAAAACACTCACAGTCGCTTTAATTAGTTTTTAACGCGACTTCAAAAACTTCGTAAACCATTTTGTCTCCCTCGCTCTCATTATATTTGCACAAGCGAGAAGACATGAACTTTCAAAACTATTTATTTCCACTTCGTCATTCTTGATCTATTATATTACACACTGTATTCCGCTTCTCCAAATTTTTAT
The DNA here is from genome assembly GCA_035578125.1 of Mellilla xanthometata. Classification (NCBI taxonomy): domain Eukaryota; kingdom Metazoa; phylum Arthropoda; class Insecta; order Lepidoptera; family Geometridae; genus Mellilla; species Mellilla xanthometata. The sequence continues at coordinate 10,186,985 of JAPUBQ010000014.1, read as the reverse complement.
TTTACAACAGGCAACATGAATCACCCCTTTTAACATTCTTATATGTATATTGTATATATTATTATGTCAATGATTCAATACAGTATAAGATCTTACTCAATTGATCTTTCTAAAAAGCTAAACTAAACTATTAGGAATATAAAGTAGGAATACTTAAAAAAATGGCCAGTAGTTTTATGAATCCATATTTTGTTTCATACATCACATGTCAGATTAAATTCACTAAATAGGATCAGACCTCCACTAAGTAATTGGTTAAATAAGCAGCCAAAATATAGCAGCTATTATAGTAAAATAAACTAATTTATGACTCTTTTAGGTTTAGAGGAATTTTTATATTTAAATTTATGAAAATGTAATAATAATAAAAAAACAGTACATGTAAAAATTATATCAGTTGGTTTTATAAATTACTGCGATCGCACCATATGACAATTGTCATATGCACTAGGTGATTAAAATTACCACAATGTGAATATTACAATTACCACTATGTGTGTATTGTAGTTACCACAATATGAATATTAAAGCTAGCTGAATGTTAAATTATTACGTCTATAGCTAACTTTATAACAGCCGCAATGTAAAATTGAAGTCAACGGGTAAAGCATGGCCCCAGCGTTTTTGTAAGAATTACAAAGATTATGTATAGAGACTAACAGAGAAGGGACCAAAACTTATAGAGACCAAATAATAAAAATGACAGCGAACAAATTGTAAAAATGACAGTGACATTTGTATAAAAATGTAGCGCTACCTACTGCATATCCTCTAAGCTCTTGTAAGCTACGTTTTGACTTTCCTGTTGGTCTTATAATGTCCGTTTTTCTTCCATCCATTGTGTTGTGCGTCCCCGTTCGCGGCTCGCGAACCAAACGTGGTAGTTTTGCTCTTCGACTCGAAGAGCACGTCTGAATCCGTCTCGGTTTCCGACAGGTCTTTTGTAGCGACTGGAAATGTAAAACGGTTTATGAAGTGTGATTTTGTGAAGATTTAATTATAGATTGAGCAAAGTGGCTTGACTCTAATGTCGTGTGTTTTAAGACAGTCGGGATTTACGAATTCAGATGACTGACTCTGGAAAGCAATTGCAGTGGGCGTTCAAAAACTGAGAAAGTTTCATTCTCTTGTTTAGATCTTGTAAATTATATTACAGAAGTATTATGAGTTTAACAGAGTTACTCGCACTTCATCACAACGGTTAGGTGTAAAAACCTTAGGCCTAATTGCATCAATTACATTAAATAACAGCATTCACAGCATTTTAAAAAAATAAGCATTACGATAGCGTAGGTAGCCGTTAGTAAGCATAAACTAAAATTTAATTGTTTGTATTGTTAGTGTAGTTTTCTACATATTGTTAATATTTTTTATCATTCGCTTGTGTATTTACTTCTCATCATGTTAGAATTTACTGTTGATTGTGAATATTTACTTAACAACATGTTAGTATCTGACAGAGAGTAGTATTAAACGGCCACCAGAGGACGTGTTATGATCGCGATTCTTAGGGGTTAGTCTTCGGTGTCTACGAGCGGCAATTACTGGCGGTATGATATGCGCGCGCGCAACTCGTATTAATACGTGATAATATTAAATTGTTAGTATTATATAGCGGTTTTTTTAGTGTACTTTAAAACATTTTGTTACTAGTTGCTTTCGATTGTTAGTATTTACTTTCCATCATGTGAATATTTATTATATTGAGTGTTTACTTTCGGCTACCGTCCGCCAGAGGCACTGTGTGTCGCAATACTGACAGGGTTTGCCCTCGGTATCTGTGAGTGGCAGCAGTCGGTAGGAGATGCGCGATTATCACGTAATAATACAAAGCTGCGCAGCTTTGTATTATTACGTGATAATATTAAACTGTATTATATAGCGGTGTTTTTAGTGTATTTTAAAACATTTTGCTACTAGTTACTTTCGATTGTTAGCATTTACTTTATATCATACGATTATTTTATTGATAGTAGAGTGTTTACTTTCGGCTACCGTCCGCCAGAGGAGTTGTTCGCGATACTGACAGGGTTTGTCCTCGGCGTCAGCGAGCGGCAGCAGGCGGTAGGCGGAGCGCGCGCGCGGCTTGCGGGGGCGGCAGGCGCGCGCGCCGAGCCGCGCCGCGCCCGCCACGGCGCCGCACGCCGCGCACAGCGCCGCCACGCCGCCCAGCGACGCGTACACCACCGACCACTCTGACACAACACAATTAAACGCCATTAGGCCCAACTCACACTGGCGCAGAGTCGAAGCGACGCGGCGCGTCATGTTTTGCATGGCGATGCGCGAATCCACTCGACCCCTGCCGAGCGTTGGAGCGCGAATGCGCGCGTCAACGCGCTTCGACGCGCGTTTCCATATTTACATAGCACAAATTTGTACTTATATAGAAGAACAATAAAGATGAATATGCTTTAGGCGGAAAAATATGACGCGTCGCGTCGCTTCGACTCTGCGCCAGTATGAGTTGGGCCTTAGACAAAACTTATGTTACCGTTACGTCTTTTTAAAAAATGATGAATAGGCTTACGTTTGACCGCAGCTTGCCTGTGGTCTAAGATAAATCAGTTAGCTGCCGCGCTTCTCTATTTCTATTCAATGTTCAACAATGAACAGGACAAAAAAAACCTGCAGCTGAGAGCAGTGCAGCCTACAACTTCTGGAAAAATCTTAAAGTAAGTATAATTCGATACGATAAAAAAAGGATTTAAATTTCGCTCCCACTTATTTTGTTATGCAAGTGGAAGTAGTATTCAAATATTTTCTTCATTGACTCGAGTTATAGACTTTTCATACATTAAGCGATGCACCTAATATTACAATGTACATTTAAAAAGAAGCAAGGTACAAACTGTATATTAGGACACATTTCACACACACGGCTGGTTAGCCCCATACTAAACCATTTCAAAATTGTATTATTTATGATTGCCAATGCAACTGCTTACTACATATACATACATATATACTATATATCGATACATATTTAACACCCAGACTGACAGCCAACAAATGTAGTTCAGCACAAAAATGTTGGCCGTGCCGGGAATCGGATCCGGGATATCTGGTTGGCAGTCCGGCATGGAAGCCAGCATAAGCAGCCTACTATACGTTCCCACTGCTGGGACTCGGGGCCTTCTTTAACGAGGGGAGAGATATAGGCCATAATCCGCCACGCTGGCCAAGTGCGGGTTGGCGGACGACACACGTCTTCGGATATTATGGTCCTCAAACATTTTCTCACGATGTTTTCCTTCACCGTAAAGTGAGTCCAAATCCACACATAACTTGAAAAACAAGTGATTGGTGTAGGGCCGGGATCGAACCAGGGGCCGTCTGATTGAAAAGAAGACGTTCTTACCGCGTTTCCGCTTTTCGCGTGAAAACCTTTATGTTCCAACTAAAATTGTTCAAATTAGAATTAGGTGGTGTATGTTCTCACCGCAGTCAGGCAAGGCGTCGGGGTCGAGCTGCGCCCACAAGCTCTGCATCCAGAAGGCGTCGCAGCGACACGTCCTGGTGGCGTGGTCGCACGCGCCGCGCCCGCTGCACTCGCTCAGGCACCGCGTGGAGCGCACGCGCGCGCTCGCCTCCACGCGGCCCGCGCTCCGAGCCAGCGGCAGGGCGCGCAAACCTTCCATCACTTTGTTCTGGAATATAACATATGGTTTTTTTTATACATTTCACACACGGCTGGTTAACCCCATACTGAACCATTTCTAGTTCGTATATGGTTGCTAACACAACTGATATACTACATATAAATATATCATCAATCACCAACATCTTTGTGCTGAACTAAATTTGTTGGCTGTCGGTCTGGGTATAAAATATGTGTATATATATTTTTTTTTCAGCACAAAGATGTCGGCAATGTCAGGAATCGAACCCGGAACCGTAATAATGCAAACAAAATGTACATTGTAAAGAAGTATGAGGTACATTGTGGGATAAACTGCGTCTCGTGCTAGCTCTCCTTGAAGCCTGTTTAGCGAGCCGCAGTTGTTCCCGCTCCGTTTTTTCAATAATACAATGTGTTAAATTATACAACGTACCTCATACTTTCTTAGAGCTAGTTATAATCTATTTATTATATAAACTATAACTAGCTCTAAGCAAACATGTACATACACTTATAAGATAATTTAAAATAAATGTATCTTTATCATTCTCTTATCCTTAAATGTTCGTACCAAATAGTTTGAATATTGGCACAAAAATAAGCACAAACATATAGCTACTTTAAGTTTTCAGATATTTGTAAAAGTCCAGTGATACGGTTCAAGGATAGTAAAAAACAAATTGGGAAAAAAGTTGAAACTTTTTAAACCCTCAGATTCACGTGTCGGGTCAGGTAATACAATAAGAGTGCTGTTGCAAAAAATGGCTTTGGACCGAATAACTTAATTCGGATGCACTTGCAACTACAGGACAAAACTTTAAGTAACAATTTGGTCTAAGGTGGAGCATATCTAGTCTGGAATAACTGGCACTCAAAGAGGCTGCCGGAAAACCCCTGCCTATGGTTGTTAGTCAGGCGGGATTAGAAAACAATCTAGCACTATGCAAATATATACATATATTATAAATCATAAATATACTCACATCTTCAGACAAAAAGAAAATTAGCTGCGTATTTCCAGAGTCAATCTCACCTCGAACCTCCGTGACATTAACTTTTATATTACCCTTAAGGAGTAAGGTCATCTTTTGTATAAGCGTGTCTAGTTGACCCTGCGTGAAGGTCGAGATGGGGACGTTCAGGGTCATCTCCATGAGATTCATCTCGAGTGGGTCAGGTTTGACCTGAACGCTGACCGTGTCTCGGTCAGACTCGCCTTGATCGTCGGTCACGGTCAATTCGAACACGTAACGACCGGGCTCTATGTTTGTTAGCTGAAAAATAAATTGTTTTATTTTTATAATTGAAGCAGTTTTAATCGTTCATTCAGTTATTGTTTACAATTTTAAATAATATTTTTTGCTAAGAATATACAATAAGTTTAAAATAGCTTAAATTTGTTAAAACTAACGAACCGAACCTATTTACTCTAGATTTGAAGACCCCCAAATTGTACTTCTCGGGTAAAGGAGACTCAGGAAGAGAGTTCCAAAGCTTCACAGTATCTATACATATGTCAGTTTTACTAACGAAAATATAAATAATACTAGCTGACACGGCAAACGTTGTTTTGCCTTAATAAAAAAAAAAAACTAAATATACAGTAGCCGATTCTCAGACCTTCTGAATACGCATATAAAATTTGGAAAAAATCGGTCAAGCCGTTTCGGAGGAGTACGGTAACAAACACTGCGACACGGAAATTTTATATATAAGATTTAGAAAATTGAGAATACAAAAATTTGTTTATATGTAGCATAAGCAGCCCATTATACGTTCCCACTTCGGGGCCTTCTCTCCCTAGGAGAGAGATATAGGCCATAATCCACCACGCTGGCCAAGTGCTGGTTGGCGGATAACACACGTCTTTGGATATTGTGGTCCTCAAACACGCCGGTTTCCTCACGATATTTTCCTTCACCGTAAAGCGAGAGCAAATCCACAGATGAAAAACAAGTCATTGGTGTAGGGCCGGGAACGAACCAAGAGCCGTCTGATTGAAAAGCAGACTTATTACCACAGAGCCACACTCGCTTTTTATGTATTTTATATGTATTTTTATAATATGTTTGTAATGAATGTGGAGCTGACCATGAGCACGGGCTGCGTGTCGGAGCGCAGGATGACGGTCCCGGCGGCGAGGCCGGACGCGACGCGCGCCCAGCGCCACGACACGATGCGGAAGTCGTCGGAGGAGCGCGAGCCGTTCAGCACCAGCACCGCCAGCGGCAGGTTCAGCACCTTGTCGCCGCCCGCGTCCGCTTTCGGGGGACTGTTCTTATCTGGACACAATTACCATTTGTTTACAACTTTTTAATTTATTTATTTATTTACTTCAGATTGTCATCCATATTACACATAATTACAACAAATAAATTTAAATTTAATACTTACAAATGTCAACAATTATTAATAAACAAAATCATAATTATACTTAAAAACTATTAGCATGTCAATGTTTGGCCCTTAAAATTATTCTACTTGGCACAACGATGCCACGGCAGCACATGTAGGTGTGTCACCCTGCCCAACAGAGGACTGTCGATCCTATCAGCTATAAGGTTTACGTAGGTGTTGGTGCTGCCCCGCACCCGTCGTATCAGTTAATTGTTAATTGTTTTCTATTACCCCAGGTGTAAGAAAAGCATTGTACGTTCCCACTGATGGGACTTGTGGCCATCTTTCATGAGAGGAGATATATATAGGCTATAATCCACCACGCTGGCCAAGTGCGGATGAGCGGATGATACACTTCTTCGGATATTGAGGTCCTCAAACATGTCAGTTTCCTCACGATTTTTTCCTTCATAGTAAAGCGAATGCAAATCTGCAATTACATAAAAAACAAGTTGGTGTAGGGTTGGGATCGAACCAGGGGCCGTCTGATTAAATATCAGACGTTTTTTCACCGAGCCACACTCACTTTTTACACACACCCCCGCATTTTACACCCGTGATGTAAAAGGATGTTTTTCATAATACTCACACAGCTCTACCAAATCATAGCAAATTTTTGTGTTAAGCGCCCAGATATATTAATGAAAGTTCTCGATGTACTTGTATTTTCATGATTTTTTGCATATTTTAAAAAAGCCAGGCGAGGCCCACACCCGAGCTACAAGTTGAGGGGCGTTTATATATTAATCCGTTAGCGCATAACTAACATATAGTTACTATATAACTTATAGTTTTTCTTCCTACACTTAAACGAATGATCCTAAGTTTAATTATATGTAGTTTCGTGTTTTTGAAATAGCTTGCAAATGATAATACTTTAGAGCATGCGCAAAATGTATTTGACCCAAGACAAGCACAACCAAATTATTTTGCTTACCAACATTAACATGAAACAAAAAAATGTCATGCACAGGCTAAAATATTTATGAAACAAATATACGGTCACCAGAATCGTAAAAGATAAGATAATGAGAAAATAAAAAAACAATAAATAGGCTTGGTTTATTTTATGAAGCATGTTAAAAGTTTGTTAGAAGTGGAATATTGTACAAAGTTTCTTTATACAGACCAACTGGTAACTATCGCGAAACTTTTATAACTGCGTCTAAACGCGAGGTCTAGACTTTTCTGTATAAACCAATACAGCCAATCGTACGGAATCTATCTATCTAAATCTTTGTTTCACAATCTGTTTTTTAACAAAACATTAAAACTTGCATAGCATTAACGTATTAAACGAGTTAGTTTAGTCAAAACTAGATGAAGAAAAAAAGACATTCTTACTTCAAGATCTTCATGCCTATCTAAGAGTCGAAATGTTCTAATTCAGGCGCGCTATTCTTGGCATGGCTATAGACCACATTTTTATCGGACGTACCATATATATGTACATAAGTTATTCGTGATATGGAATATACACTTTGTGTGGAGAGAAAAAAAGCTCTTCAATACATTTTATGTTGAGAAACGTTAGCTTATTTCCAAAATTCTTGAAACAAAAATAGTTTATATTGATGTACTTAAGTCTACTTAAAAAAAAAAGGTTTTGCGATAGTTACCAACCCTGTACAAATTCTTACGTTACTTGTGTGTCAATACTTACTTTGTGTAACAGTGACAGTGACATTATCCGAAGCTGAATTCCCATTATCATCGAGCACCGTGAGCGAGAACACGTACTGTCCCTTAGTCAACGCCGTGGCATTCGCTACGGACTCGTTAAAGTGCAGAATGGTGGAGTTATTGGGACCGTCGAGACACCGCCACGTGTAGGCGACGATGCGGTGGTCGTCCAGGGACGCAGACCCGTTCAGCACGGCCCAAGTTTGCGGCAGCGATATGAACTGTAAGGATCGGGCGCATGCACACACATGTTAGTCACGAAGATCCGTTTGCTTGTTTCAGATCTATGTACTAATACCATCAAAACATGCTCAAATTGAAAATTCCCGCGTTCCTGATCACCGATCATCTGCGAAACGTCAATCGACTTTGACACATCAACCGGCCAATCCCTACAGCGTTTGTTTTCTAGCCAACCACGCGACACTGGCGCTAAATTGCGGCAATACCGCAGAGGCCACAAACAAAAATTGAAGTTGAAGTTGATCCGTTTGCTTAGATTTGATTTGTTATCGCCTTGTATGACCATGTGTTTTTATGTGAATTTATTCGGTCATGCTCTTACACGTCCATAGTATCTTCTACTCAATGATAATATCCCGTTTGATGGCGCATAATTTTTTACCCTTCTTCTAAAACACGTATGTAAGTGATTCATCACTATTTCCGCGCAGTGAGTAACGCACTTATTTTCTGTCTAAATAAATAAAACCAATCCGTCTAAAAACTTTTACAGATAAGTTTACAGTATTCAAGGATTACAGAAATTATGACGTGCATGCGAAAATTAAAAGCACCGATATCACGTTGAACTCTTTATTCCGTCCTGCTCTACTGCACGGACACATTATAGCTCTGTCCTTTGCTAGCGTCCCGTCCCGCGACAGCGACAATACGAGACATTGCTTACATCAAGCGGGATATTATCATTGGTTAAGAAGACGAAGTAACTATTAGTAATCTGTGACGAAGATCCGTCATAGTGTTGATTTGTTATCACCTTGTATGACCATATGTTTTTGCATGGATACATTGGCATGGAAGTTTTTACACGAGCATTTAGTGGAAGATATGTTATCTTCTACTAGTGTAGAGTTAGTGAACTTATTCACATTTCATGCATTTTTAAACACATATTTTGTTGTCACATGATCTGATACACTTGTGACCCCCCGCCCCCCCATTCCAAACATGCATTATATGAAAACCTTTCCCCTGATACACATCATGCCACACAATATATAAGAATGTAATACAATATAATATTTGATCGGTCATCATATCACTATGCAACTGCAGCGCGCTATGGAATTTGGCGGCAGCTAGGCTGCACGCTCGATTACAGTGCCATCTAGGTTACATCGGTAATCTTCCGCGCCATTCTTTCAAATTCAAATTTGTATATTACAGAAAAATATTACAGATCAATACAAAAATATATTAAACAAAACAAACTTAGTAAGAGTTACAGCGTAAGTTATAAAGATTCTGTAATACTAGGGATAAGATTGCTGATTCCCATACAATAAAGCGTGGTGGAAAGTTTGTCATAATCTCCATCTAAGTTTCATCCTAGATGGCGCTGCAAATCGAGCGTAAAGCCTAGCTGCCGCCAAATTTCGCAACGCTGCAGTACCATACTGATATAAAGATAGCAGATTGCGTGGCCCGAGTGAAGTCGTTTCATAAAATACCCATAGATGGCGCTACGTGTATTGAATGATACTCGTAGTACGATTTTCAACAAAGGGTTGATCGTCTTTTATATTTATTAGTGTTTGGCATACTCACGGCGTCAGCGCCCGCGTCTGGCTCGGGCGGGGTGTTGGTGGGCGGCTTGACGAACACGTGCACCTCCGCCGTGGAAGACTGCCCGGACGAGTCCGTCACCTTAAGGACGAACGTGTACACGCCTTCCGATAGGTTGGACAGCTGGAAACAGTCATCATAATCATTTTACTATGAGCCAAGCTCTAGTATATATAAGTAGTAGTTTTCAAGCCACCTAAGGCTTCATACTTGGCTTGAAATAATTAAACAATATTCTTTAAAATTTGTGCATAATATATTATATCACCATTGACCTCCATGACATAGGTCATTATACTATAACGGAAATCCATCCATCCTATGCGACTACGATAAACCATGTACCTATCTATATACATATGTATATTTTCCTGCAATCTGTCACAGAATATATACCTTTGTTTTTCGTGAGGAAATGCATTTACGCACGTCCGCCACACCCAGGGGTGAGGCCGCAACAGGTAGGAAGAGCGGCGCATCGTAATATCGACACATCCCTAACCACACAGCAAGCCCGCCTCAGTTGCGAAACCCTGAACCTCCCTGGAACGAGGTTCCGCTATCTACTGCTGCTACTTGTTCTAGAACGTGCATGGGGCTGTACAAGTCTAGAGAGTGGCCCGCCTCAGGGACCCTCTTCGCTTCACGCCACGGTTACTGAGCCCCCCGCCTCGACTGTGCGGGGCCCCATAGGACAGAATATATACCTAGTTTGTTATCAGAGATTATCGCTGACCTCTTTAGTGTTTACCTTTATTGGTATTGCCACGATGATTAACAATATAGGTATTGATCGGCCTGATAGGATGAAGGCGAATGATAATGTGCGATTAAATCATACTTGATTTAATTGCTCATTATCATTCGCCTTCATCAAATCATACTTGATTTAATTTGTATTGACATTTCTGGGATTATAATTTGGATAAATTTTATCACATGCTTAAGTTAGTTGATTATATTAATATTGAATCGGAATAAACGAATGAAAATATCTGAATGGTGAGATCGACTATGGTTAGACTGTGGATATGTGTGGGTAGACGAAATACACCAACCATAACGCTGTCTGGTTTGTATATTTTCTCACACATCTAGTTTTGAACATTAAAACGAACTCGTTTAGTAAATTAATGCTACACAATACCTGCCTACCAACTAGACACTAGAGGGTCCCGGTTTCGATTCCCGCCACGGTCAACATCTTTGTGATGAACTAAATTTGTTGGCTGTCTTTCGGTCTGAGTGTTAAACTTGTAGCATATCAGTGTTGTTAGTCACCATAATACAAAATAGAAATGGTTTAGTATAGGGTTAACTAGCCATGTGTGAAATGTGTCTTTATATTTATTTATTATAATTAATTTTCCGAGTGAAAAACGCAGATTGTAAGTGACGTAGAATTTGCTTCATCGGCCTCTGAAAAGTTGTGATTACTGCTTGGTTGAATTGTACTATCACAGACTCCTTGTTCCCTCTGAACTATAACCTCACAGTCTTCAAGGCGAGAGTGCATCGGTTTCTTTTAGGCAAGCGCGCTCCATTCCTAGATCGCAACATCACTTTACATCAGGTGAGTTGCGATCAAGCGCAAGCCTATCATAAAACAATATTTAAAAAACTACAGATACCTGTAAGTAAGGCGAGTGTGTGTTCTGCATATCGACCGCCTTGTTCTCATCGGCGGCAGCCTTCGTCCACTCCCACGAGACGATCTCGTGGTCGTCCGTCGACAGGCTGCCGTTCAGAGTCAGGTTGTTCGACGGCAGGTAGATGATCACGTCCTGGCCTGGTAGAGAATAAGATAAGGAACGTTTTAGGATATATCAGGTTTGATCAACAAGACAACAATAATTATCCAATTGCGAGAACAAATCATTTACTGATAACACCAAAGTTACAAGTCAAATAATATGATATCAGTACAAAAGTATATGATATGTATCAATGTCAATTTTCAATTATATTCTAGTAATATAATCTCATTACAATAGTATGTGATATTAATCAAAATGTCAATTTTCACTACTAATTCTAATAATAAATACAATAGCATATGATATGAGGATGGGCAGCACACATTGGTTGAACACCTTGGTCTTCAGGCACTGAGGGAGTTTGGATTTAAAAACGTCTTCTAGTTTTCCAAAGGCAGCCCAGCCCAACTGGATGCGCCTAGTTATCTCCATCAGCTGAGAGCCCCGATCAAAAGATAAACGATGACCAAGATAAATGTAGTCTTTGACTTCTTCGATGTTGCACTCAGATACGGCGACATTAAGTCGTCGCGATCGGTTGGTCATGATCTTGGTCTTGGTCATATTCATCTTAAGACCGACGCTCTCAGACGCTTCGTGAAGCTCATTGAGCATGAGCTGGAGATCGGCTGCGTTCTCAGCTATTAGAACGAGATCGTCGGCGAACCGCAGGTGCGACATGTTTCGACCATCGATGTTAATACCTCTTTCATCCCAGTTTACGGTCTTAATTATGTCCTCTAAGACACATGTAAATAACTTGGGTGAAAGAGTACCCTTACTAAGAGAACCCTTACTAAGGAGCATATCCATAAGATCCGGGTAGCCCAAAGGGCAATGGAACGGGCCATGTTAGGAATACGCTTGGTAGACCGTATTCCCAACGTTGAAATTCGACGGCGTACAAAAGTCGAAGACGTGGGGATACGGATTGCCAAGTTGAAGTGGAGATGGGCAGGACACTTGGTGCGTAGGGAAGTCTCTAGATGGACCAGGGCAGTCACCGAGTGGTATCCGAGGGACGGAAAACGACAGAGAGGCAGACCACCAGCCCGATGGTCAGATGACATCGTTAGGCACGCTGGAAAGAACTGGTGGAAACTGGCTAAAGACCGTAATATATGGCGTGTTGGAGAGGAGGCCTATACCCAGCAGTGGGAAGACACAGGCTGATGATGATGATATGATATGAATCAAATGTCAATTTTCAATTCTAGATAATCATTTATATTATAAAAAGTTTTATCTAATAGCCAAACCCTGAGTCTAGTCTTAAAAAGTTGGAACATTGTTGTACGGGAGCTCCCCTTAAATATTATTATTATAATATTGTCCCCCTTAATATTTTTTAATTTTTTATTTTTAGTATTTGTTGTTATAGCGGCACGGGAAATACATATCTTGTGAAAGTTTCAGCTCTAGCTATTACGGTTTCTGAAATACAGCCTGGAGACAGACAGACAGCGGAGGCTTAGTAATAGGGTCCCGTTTTTGCTTTTTACGTACGGAACCCTAAAAATAGGACCAAGATGGCCGCCGCTACAAAATGGCGGATCACATTTTTCGCAACTTTCCTAATATGAATATGAAATGAAAGAGCTCGACGAGTGCGAATTATTTCCATTACCAGAGAGACAAATTGTCTATTTTATTTACTAAAAACCTTTTTTTTTTTTTTTTTTTTTTTTATGTTAGATAGGCAAGCGCTTGATCGAAACTCACCTGATGTTAAGTGATGTTGCGATCTAGGGTGGAGCGCGCTTGCCTAGAAGAAACCGATTCACTCTCGCCTTGAAGACAGTGAGGTTATAGTTCAGAGGGAACAGGGATTCCGGCAATGAGTTCCACAGTTTAATGGTCCGCACAATATATGAGGAAGCGAAACGCTTCGTGCGGATTTTTGGAACTTCAACTGTATAGCGGTGTCTCCTAGCCGTCTCCCTGCTCGTCCGATAGTGGAAAGGGGCCGGAGGAATTAGCTGATGCAATTCAGACGCGCACTCTCCGAAATGCAACCGATAGAAAACCGACAGACTCGCAACATTGCGGCGATGCTCCAAACTTTGAAGCCTCGCATTGCACATGGACTCATTACCTATGAGCTTCTTGGCCCGGTTCTCAATCGACTCCAACGCCTGAAGCTGATACTTAGCAGAGCCATCCCAAAGGTGCGAACAATACTCCATACACGACCGAACTTGAGCCTGATACAGAGTCAGCAGCTGTTCCGGTGTGAAGTACCGTCGCACCTTTGAGAGCACGCCCAGCTTTTTGGCCGCTAATTGAGCTTTCGACTCAATATACGAACCAAAGTTGAGGGTTGGAGTCAAGGTTACTCCAAGAAGCTCCAGGTGGTCGGCTAACGGTACGGCAACATTTCGGAAAGTGGGGGTCAGATCAAAAGGCCTCTTTTTAGCGGAGAAAAGACACGCTTGTGTTTTTGATGCATTAAAACTAACCAGATTGGCATCGCCCCAATCGGAGACAGCCTTGAGGGCTAGGTTAATGCGATCAATCATGGCCTCTCTATGCGCCTGGATAATAACCTTGTATAAAATTAAAATAAATGATTAAAAAATGAATATGGTTGTACGAGGTAGTGGAAGCAGAGGTCGACCTAGGAAGACGTGGCTGATTTGTGTAAATGAGGATATGTAAGAAAAGGGAGTGAATGTGGATATGACAGCTGACAGAATCGTGTGGAAGAGAAAAACTTAATAAATAAATAATAAATACTAGGACTCATTTCACACACGGCTGGTTAACCCCGTACTGAACCATTTCTAGTTTGTGTTATGGTGGCTAACACAGCTGATATACTACATATACATACATATGTATATATATTTGTATATAGATACATATTTAACACCCAGACCCACAGCCAACAAATTTAATTAAGCACAAAGATGTTGGCCGAGCCGGGATCGAACCCGGAACCTTCTGATTGGCAGTCCGGCATGGTAACCATTGCGCCAACGAGGTCGTCGACCCCACCTAGTGGGAAAAGGTTGAAGAAGAAAGAAAAGTTATTAAAAAATAATCTCGAGTTATATAAACTATTTTACCAGCATTGGCTTCGGGTGGATAGTCCGTGTGGTTTAGGACAGTGATGTTGGCCGTGGTGGAATTCTTCACATGGTCAGAGTCTTCCACAGTAAGCTTGAAGGTATAGTTGCCGGGCTGCTTCAGGTCCTTCAATACGAGAGTGGGTCCGTCTAGTAGAGGCGGCTGGTAGCCGATCGGACCGGACGTGAGGTCCCAGTGCCACGATATTATAGCGTCATCATCCTGGGGGTAGAGGTTTAATGAGAGGTTTTACTGCTACAAAAGTCAAGTGTTAAAAATAGAGGGAGTATGTAATAAGTGCTAAATTTAGGTACGTACACCACTGTTAAAGAGAAATAAAGCTATTTGTACTTTTAGACAACAAAAAACTAAATACAGACTATTCGATTTTGTGAAATTTACGTACTAGTTCGAAAACTTATCGAAACCTGTTCAGCAGTTGGAGCTCGAAAAAGTAACAAACATACACACACAGAGACACACAACTTTAGCATTTATAATTCAATGTTATAAAAGGGGATACATTTCGCCTGTCGCTAAGCACCTAGCAGGGTGTTCCAGCAACCTTCTTGAGAGGCAGTATTCCGGAATAGGCATGCTCCACCATGTGTCATCATGTAGCACCGTAGCTCGGCTGACTGAGGTGATCCGACGCGATCATCAAAGCTAAGCAACGGTCGATGGGCACAGTCTTTGGATGGGTGACCATGCACACGACTGTCGTTTTTCAAGTGGCATTTTCATCTGGTCGCTACCCTTAAATTGAAGGTCCCGGCTGTTAGTCGTAGTACAAGCAGTCATTAAGCCAAGTCAGAGGCCTTCGGGCGGCTTGAAAAACTCTCCACACCAGAGCTTGACCACTTAGCTCATATGAGGAAGAAGAAGACTGGTAAGTCAAAAAGTAAAGTTTTGGTGTATTTAAGCTTTATTTCCGATTTAACCTAACTCGCAACACTACCTCTTTGGTTCCTAAATAGGCTTGTTAGGCCCCAAATGCATGTGTCAGAAACATTGGACACTGTTTTAATCTTCAGATCAAGGTGAAAAAGAAGAAGAAGACTAGGTGTCGTAGGTTAGGCTCCATTTTGGGTTCAGGGAGCAATCTTAGTAGTAGTATTAGTGAATACTACACTTACCTTACTAGCACTCCCGTCTAATACAGCCATGGAGTTAGGAAGCTTGACAGTCTGCGTTTGCGGCGTGATTACCACCATGGGGGGCGTGTTGATCCTCTTGGGCGGCAGCACGGTCACGTTGGCGTACCCCTCGCCATACGAGTTGGTGCCGTTCACTGTCAGCTTGAACCTGTACTGGCCTTCCGTCAGATCTGTCAGTGTCACCGTGGCACCGTTTTGGTTCATGTTGCCTGGGGGAAAACAAATACGTATTTTAGCGCTTTCAGCTTTCAGAATCTTCTTTCTCGTAGCAAAGTCTCATAATTTTTTATTATTAATTTGAACGATTCCAATGGATGATAAATATAGATAGCGTTATTTTTATTATTATCATATGTGTGTTTCTTATATATATTATATGTCGTATTTTTGAAGTTATATATTTGTCATTAATGTATGTGTATATAAATTAAATTTTTGTAATAAATAATTGTAAATTAACTTGCCCAGTATAGTGCGATGCCGTAAGGTTAATAAACGATTTGATTTGATTCATTTTACAACTTTTTGAGTATACAGGTGGCTTTAGACAGTCGCGTAATGACACGAGTATCTGCCCGAAAGAAGAGTGTGTCTAGTCCGGAATAACTGACTCTCGAGTCGTTGCTGGATGACATTCAGTCAGATAATGAACAGCATCGTAAATGCAAAAGTTGAAGAAAGTTATTTTACTTTTAGACTCTTTGTCTTCAAATTCTTTAAATTTAGTGTAAATAAGCTGTTTGTACCCAAAACGCTACTTTAAAGACCACAGAAATTATTAACTTCAAGTATACCTATTATGTACATGTACAGGAAATAAGATACCACAATTTTATGTTATTACATTATATCAGTCTGGAGTCTGGTGATATGTATTAACTCATTTATATTTATTAGGATAGAAGAAGAAAAACTAAAAGCTAGGGTGTTCCTAGTACTTGAATTAACTTACTTTGTATCTGAACTGACCTGTAAATCCTTCCTTAGGCTGGTCCACTAAAGTCCAAACATAGTTGTAGTGGCTCATTGTGGCCTTTTCATCAGGTATGGTGTAAGCTGCCAGAGTCACTTCATTGTCTGGCAGTTGGACCTGGAGTGTAATAAAATTTTATCAGAAAGGATAATCGAATTATGTTAGTTTTCTGAATTTATTAAAGTAAAACAGAGGATGCCAAACTTCATACTATAGGTTATTAGTGTCATGATCACAGAACACTTACATATATCCTGAATAATGGTTTACAACAAAATGCCAATAAGTTGAAACTACTACTGGTAATAGTGAAGTAAATAAATACAGACTCAAACTAACTTGTCTTAAGTCTACAAACAGAACTATACAAGCCAAGATTGAATTGAAGAGAAAATTGGTAGCCAGTGACAGATCTATGGGCAATAACAAATAATGAAATAAGAAGATGTACCCGATGGGGGCTGATTGCAGATAGAAATGATAAATAAATTAGACTAAAGATTAAGTAAGTATATGAACA
The DNA here is from genome assembly GCA_035578125.1 of Mellilla xanthometata. Taxonomy (NCBI): domain Eukaryota; kingdom Metazoa; phylum Arthropoda; class Insecta; order Lepidoptera; family Geometridae; genus Mellilla; species Mellilla xanthometata. Next base: position 10,169,998 of record JAPUBQ010000014.1, on the reverse strand, counting down.
CAGTTTTCATCTATGCTCTTAATGAGCTCAAAAATGCTTGTTTTCAAGGTTGTGTCTAGAGTGTATTTACATTTATATAAAGAGCCAATTTATCAGGCCCAAAGTGACTTGAAACATTAAAGTAAAAGTTTTGAGTGTGTTTTCTTAATAACTGTAAAGAAAACACACACAAAAACATATTTTCAAAGACATGGGCAAGAGACAGTGATAGTTACCTGCTTAGACAATATTGATACTGTCAATGTCTGCACAGTTTTCGCCGAAGAGGTCTCCATTTTGAGTGCATCATTTTTCACATCATCATCATCCTTCTTTATTGCTTCAAGTGGTTCCGTGGGCCCTTTAGAAAACGGCCTTATTGTGTTTACACAAGCTCCTTGGGAATTTTCTTCAGTTCCAGGAATACATTTGCAAATACCGTTGCGCTTAAGACCTACCGGGTAGCATTCCGAATTGAACGGGCAGTCACTGTCTACCTCACAAGTGATTTTGTCCAGAAAGTTTGTAGAGTCCATGATCATATCTGGATCTGAACTATCTCTATACAATGATCTCGAGTCCTCCTCTTCAACTGGTAGGTTGTTAATGAAGTGTGAGAGGTAGCTGGTGTCATCATCATCATTACGTTGGTATGTAGGAAATATTGGTAACTCTTCAGGAGAAAAGCTGTTACTAATTTCTCTTATACTTGACTGGTCCAGGATGTCTGACCAATTCTCTGTAAAGTATTTAATATGTGGTACTATTAAAGAATCATAATTTTATACAGCTACTAGTTACGCCCCGCGGTGTTACCCATGTAGTAGTAGTAGTAAGTTAATCTGGGATAATAAGTAGTCTGTGTGTTAATTGAAGGTCTTACTTATCTTCACACCAAATTTCATGAAAATCGATTCAGCCATTTGAGAGTGAAGAAGTAACAACTTTTGAAACACTAATATAATATATAAGATCATTAAATACTTAGTTAGTCATTGTATTAAGGAAGGGTGACAAATAATGACATTAATATCAAAAGTTTAGAGTTGAAAATAGAACACATGAAAAAAGTGTAAGCACTTTAAAAGAGAAATTAAAAAAAATATTTTGGTAAAAAATAAAGTATTTACCTATCTATTTGTCTAATGGACACTTTCTTAGAGACTATACTTACATACTTAAAACTAACTTAAATACTCAAAAGTTTATATTACATTATACCTTATATTTATTAGCATTATTTATTGTAGGCCTTAAGCATAATTTTCTTGAAAGAATTTTTTTATTTATTTATTAATTTGATTTATAGGTGAGCAGCAATATGCTGATGTGCATATATCACACTGAGTTGAAATTTAATTTTAAACAGTTCATAAAATGTCCATTGTTCAATGTCAATGTTTAAAGTTCACTAGTGGACTGATCACAGGTTAATAAGATATAATATTTTAATTTTTTTTTGTACTGACTGAAGCAGATGCGGATGGCGTGTGTGAATGAAGAGATGAGAGAGAAAGGAGTGAGCGTAGAAAATTCGGCTGATAGAGGAACGTGGATGACAAAAACTAGCTGTGTTGACCTCACCGAGTGGGATATGGTAAGGAAGAAGTAGTAGTATTTCTTATTTTCTTACCATTGGGTAGCACCGGCTTCACAAGTATCATAGAGACATGTGATGTGACCAGATTGCTGTTGTCATCTCGTAACAGAGGCAGGCAGAGCTCATCACTGGCACACTCCACATGGTAACATTTACTGTCTACTATAAAAACTACATTGCAATTAGGAGTCACACAACATGACATCACACATTGCCGCAGACCTTTGATAAACAACTTCTCTGTATAATTCCCTGCTGTAAGATTACCTGTGAATGAATTATTAATGATTTATTGACTTTGCTTACAGTTTTGTGTAACCAGCTGCTGTACTCATTAGACTATGTTTAAATAATGTTAAGGTCTTTATTTTGTGTCCTTTTCGCAGAAGCTGTCTTATAAATAATATAAAAACTTACCAACAGGTGCATATTTAACAAAATTCTTGGGATATAACTTCGGACACTTATTTTCATTCCAACCCTTGCTGTATTGCGATAACGTAATTTTAATACACAAGTAAAATATTAAAAACAAACTTGTCCATGTGATTTTGCAAAAATGCATTATATTAATTAATTTATTAAAAATATGTAATAAATATGTGGACCTTCCAACTGTTAGCAAATCATGAATTCCCTACTATCTACTGACGGGAACTTAATTAGATACGGATGAACGTATTAAAATAATGCGTGGGTGAACAGATAAATACAGTTAATTTGTACATTTGTTGAGCGTTTAGATAATTATATTTATTTTGATAGGTACTTTGCTTTGATTTGACAAATTTACAACACACACAAATCGATTTTAGTTTGACATTGGCAATGAATGACATTTGACAGTCGACTATACGTCATTTATGAAAAAAAAAATTTCGTCATGTTGGTGACTATGTGTTTGTCTATGATATACAAAGAGATGTGAAAACACAGCGTGAAAATAATCGACTACCCAATGATCAAATCAATCGAACTAGTTCATCTACTCGCCACTAGATGGAGATAAATAACACAAAGTGACTTCCGGGAAAGCCAGAAGCAAGAAAATCATTATATATCAAACATTTATTTACAAAGCATACAATTATAAAATTAAAAATTAAATACAAAATTACTAATTAAACTAATTTAAAAGGCCACTCCGGACAGAACATGACAGAAAGGTCCCATAACGCTCGTGGCGAAAAACTTTTTAAATTATTTGTCCACAGCAGTGCTCAATATGTATTGTTTTTTTTTAATCGATCAGGTTGAGTTTATAATTGTCATTTTTAAAGTTTTTGTACATTTTCATATACAATATCGTACCTACTACATAATGCCAGGTCTTGATTACTTCACCTAGTTTAAAACATGTAACCACATATACCTAAGCGGTTACCTACACAATTTCTTAATTAAATTTATTTTTGCTTCAACAACCATATTATAAACATTGAAATTAGGTTTCCACTCTTACACACTTGTGAGTCTCTCTTCCACACACATATCGTTTTCGGGTACCTAGTATTTAATATTAGGCTTAGGTTTTGAAGGCATTTTTTTAAATATATAATTTTCGCAAAAGATTTAAGATGGGGGCAGGACAAATTGGAGGAATAGCTACTTTACGTAAGATATTTTTGTTATAAAAAAACATTTTAATACATTATATGAAGAAGAAAATTTATGAGAGCAGCGTGAATAAGTGACAGGAACAATAATAGTGTAAATTGTCCAGTGTCGCTTAAAAACAATGCAGATGGTAAACCTTTGTAGGAGTTACATTTTGCTTTATTATCTAGATATTATTTTTTGAAAATTTGATTCAAAATTGAAAATATTTTCGCGTAGAAAACGGTCACACTTACTTAATATTAAAATTGATTTTTTTTTAAATTGAAAATAGTCGTGTTAGAACATTATTATATAATTTGTTGTTTTTGTAAGTGTAGCCAAGCGTAAAACAGCCATCTCATTATTTCTCAACAGTTGCTTTATTTTTCAGTTGACATAGACTTTGATAATCCTGCAAATTTCATCGGGAGAAAAGCTGAACCAACGGAAGGCCAATTCATTGTAAGTAAGTAATCTATCTAGCTAGGCTCACTTGTGGTTACAATAGACTTTTCTATTCTTGTTAAAAAAAATAACGACTTACAAAAAAATAAATAACAAACAGACAATGTTGATTGATTGGGGAAAATCTGAAATATTTAGAATCAGATACGAGTATAAACTTTATGGTTTTCCGCAAAGTAAACCCTGAAAATAGGTTACAATATTTATTATTTAATTAATCGGCAGGCGGACAGAACAAATGACCACAGAGCTGGCACTTACCTCGGATAACGTTTAGGTTTGGCGAAATTCATAGAGGTATGCAGCTAGCATAATACACCACCGCCACTACTTAGCTCATACGAGATAGAGTGTGGCAGTGGTGCCACACCAAATGCGTTTTCACGTCAAAATACTTAATTAATGTTACCTATTGTGCACAAAGTAAAGATTGATTAAAAAAATATTAGGACACATTTCACACACGGCTGGTTAAGAAAGAAGAAAGAAAGAAATTTATTTATTATTGACACAGGAAAAACATATAGGTACACAAATAACAATATACAAGATACATTTCCTGTCACAAGCCGGCCTCAACTCAGCATGTGCTGGCTGCAGGCAACCAGCGCTGGTTAGCCCCATACCCAACCATTTCTAGTTTGTATTATGGTTGCTAACACAACTGATATACTACATATACACATTCATACTTTATGTAGATAAATAAACATAACCCAGACCGACAGCCAACCAATTTAGTAAAATTATGTTATATTATATCTTTTTCGTGCATAGTAAAGTTTATGAGCCTGATTATTTTAGAAGTGTTTACAACTGTTTTACAAAATGAAGCTGTTTTCTCCCTATCTATTCGTCCAGGTGTCGTACCAGCGTTTACAACTGTTTTATAAAATGAAGCTGTTTTCTCCCTATCTATTCGTCCAGGTGTCGTACCAGTGTTTACAACTGATTTACAAAATGAAGCTGTTTTCTCCCTATCTATTCGTCCAGGTGTCGTACCAGCGTTTACAACTGTTTTATAAAATGAAGCTGTTTTCTCCCTATCTGTTCGTCCAGGTGTCGTACCAGTGTTTACAACTGATTTACAAAATGAAGCTGTTTTCTCCCTATCTATTCGTCCAGGTGTCGTACCAGTGTTTACAACTGATTTACAAAATGAAGCTGTTTTCTCCCTATCTATTCGTCCAGGTGTCGTACCAGCGTTTACAACTGTTTTATAAAATGAAGCTGTTTTCTCCCTATCTGTTCGTCCAGGTGTCGTACCAGTGTTTACAACTGTTTTACAAAATAAAGCTGTTTTCTCCCTATTTATTCGTCCAGGTGTCGTACCAGTGTTTACAACTGTTTTATAAAATGAAGCTGTTTTCTCCCTATCTGTTCGTCCAGGTGTCGTCCAGTGTTTACAACTGTTTTACAAAATAAAGCTGTTTTCTCCCTATCTGTACGTCCAGCTGTCGTAACAGTGTTTACAACTGTTTTACAAAATGAAGCTGTTTTCTCCCTAAATGTTCTTGCAGGTGTCGTACCAGTGTTTACAACTGCTTTTTCCCTATCTGTACGTCCAGGTGTTGTACCAGTGTTTACAACTGTTTTCTCCCTATCTGTTCAGGTGTCGTACCTGTCGCACGCGATGATGTTCTGCGTGGGCGCACTGATCGAGGCGCACGTGGTCCTCACGCCCGCCATCTGTGTGTTCGGCGAGCGGTACAAGTTCGACGTGTTCGCCGGCTCGCACCGCTTCATGGAGGGCGCCGGCGTCAGCAGACAGGTCCACCATCTGTGTCTACATGAGGGTGAGAAACTTATTATTTTCAAATCAAATCAAGTTCTTGGTGCAGACGTTGGCCATAGCTATTCAGCGCGGTAATGCAGCGAGCGTGGGCACCTTTGCACCGGGGGCGCGCAGGAGCGGGTTATTTGATTAGTAATTAATATGTGACATGTATAAACTAATATTGACATAAATAAATTATTTACTGAGTTATTCTTACCAGTTTAAATCAACATTATTTGAAATTGAAAATTAAATCAAATCAAATCAAATCAAATCAATTATTAACCTTACGGCATCGCGCCGTACTGGGCAAGTCAATTTACAATTATTGAATAAATAAGAGTAAAATTTATCGATTTCGATTTTAATGAAAAATCTGCATGAATAGATATCTATTATGTTGAAATTGAGCAAAATATCCGATATTTAGATTAGCGATAACGCAAAAAGAAGAAAGGTACATAGAGGCAAGTACATCGTTCTCTCACGCAACACCATCAGTTGTTTGCTTAAATAGTTGGCACTATAGCACTTGTGACGGCGTTTGTGGCCGTGGATAAGATCAAATATGTACACGTCCAGTAACCTTTCTATAAGGCAGCATTACCACATCTTGCTAAACTATTCTAGTTATTCTACAAAAGTAGACATTGCGAACTTTCTTGGAACATCGTTCGTATCGAAATTTGACCTTTTAGATAAAAACACCTGTCCATATTGAAACAGCGCCAGCTACATAAACAGCTGTTAGTGAAAATTATTTTTCTGTTTTAGCCAGTTTTATAGATACTGAAATTAAACGAAATATATTTTTGCGTCAACACTTCGATGTTGAAATTATTCTCGCCAATCTATGAACATTGTTAGAAACAAACAAACGCTATCACAATCACAAAGATTTTGAATTTATCTTCCTGTATCGAGAATGCCATAGGCATTCGAAACCACCATTCGAAAACCTATGTCGCCTCATCGAGTTCTACCTTATATGATTATTATTATTTTGGCTACATGTACTAAAACCGCCCTGGAAAGGTTTTGCGTCAGCTACCAGTGACCCTTAATACGTCCAGGCTACAACCAATCGAGGCGCTGGGAGTCCTGCTCTTCAGACAACATAGCGCTGCTGGTCCTCAACAACCAGTTCTCGTTCAACGTGCGGGAGCCGGGGGCCGACTTCATCCTCAACCGGCTGCGGTACGGCGTCGCCGGCCGCCTCGATCCCGACGCTGAGCTCAACTGCTGGTACTTCGGCTGGGGCAGCAGGAGAAATGTGAGAGTGTGGCGTCATTAGCTGTGTTTTGCCGTGTCCTAACTAATATGTCGTTATATTAGTCAAATTGTTTAGTAACTGCCGTGTCTTAACTAAAATGTCGTTTCTTAGGCAAATTGTTTAGTAACTGCCGTGTCTTAACTAAAATGCCGATATCTTAGACAGATTGTTTAGTACAAATAACACCCGTGTCTTAACTAAAATGTCGTTATCTTAGTTAAAATGTTTAATAAAGTCCGTTTCCGAACTAAAATGCATTATTTTAGTCAAATTGTTTAGTAACTGCCGTATCTTTAGCTAAAATGTCGTTATCTTAGTTAAATTGTTTAGTACTTTACGGCATTATAGTTAAAGCACGGTAGTGCTGCTCTAGTTAGTCAGATTTTTTACTCCTTACATCTAGGCATTTGATTTTCAGGGCGCAAAACCACACGAGTCAGCGACACTCTGACATAAAGTGGTACATACTTAGTCTAGAATATCTGGCTCTTAAGATTAGTTAGGTGCTTGCCGACAGACTTCTCCGCTTGGTAGTTGCTAGCCAGGCGAGTATTAGAAAATGCCCTACCACCATGCTACCACCATGCTAGCGACTGCGACTAGCGACAAAAATGCCATTTGAAAAACGACAGTCTTGTTCCAACATCCAAACACCGTCCGCATCGACCGTTGCTTAGCTTCGATGATCGCGTCAGATCATCTTAGCCGAGCTACAGGCATTACAATTATGAGTTTGCCAAATGTGAGTAATTGATTGTTCTACATGGCAGGGTTATCTGATCCCGCTTCTAATCGACCTCCGGCGCGTCGACATCAAGATTCTGCCGAAAAGAAAATGCCTCGACATGTGGAACAATAAGGGGAGCTATCTCTGCATACAACAGCCGCAGTGCAAAGTATGTCTATACCAATATTATAAAGAGGAAAAGATTCTTTTTCGTTTGTTTGTTTGTTTGACGCAAATAGGCTACCGAACTAATGGACCGCTTTGAAAAAATAAATTAATTAATTAAATTTTGATTATATACTGCATTGCAATAACATAACTCTCCAATTTGCTCAGCCAAGCGGTAAAAATATGTATATTGATACTTATTCAATATAGCCTGTAACCAACTACGATGTACCTAAACATATTTTTGCAAATATATTTATTTATCTTTAGATTTAATTTATTTGTGGTGGTGGCCAACGCGGCTTATTCAGTCCAAAAATCCCCACCAAAATGTTTGTAATGAAGATTTCTAGACAAAAAAGTTAAATATGCGGACTTGAAGTTAAAGTCAAAATTTATCATAGTTTATGTATTCTACTACTCCAGCCCTTTCATTTGATACCCATACTGAGGTAGTTGTTTAAAAATAATGCCGTCCACCAGACTAGACTCGTCAAACTTATGGCACCCCGTAGGTTTTGCGTCGTGGGTTAAAAAGTATAAAAAATCGAGTGTGGCTCGGTGGTAATAATATAAATAAATAATAACGTCTGCTTTTCAATCAGACGGCCCCTGGTTCGATCCCGGCCCTACACCAATGACTTGTTTTTCAAGTTATGTGTGGATTTGCACTCGCTTTACGGTGAAAGAAAATATCGTATACACACCACAATATCCGAAGACATGTGTCATCCGCCAACCCGCTTGGCCAGCGTGGTAGATTATGGCCTATATCTCTCTCCTCGTGAGAGAAGGCCCCGAGTCCCAGCAGTGGGAACGTATAGTGGGCTGCCTATGCTATGTTTATGCTATGCTATGGGTTAAAAAGTAGCCTATGACTTGATTGTATAGTGATTTAAAATTATGTTTTTTCCCCATAAACTAAGTAAGTACACAATATAATCAGGCATTTTGTTGTTTCAGTCGGACCGGTACGGCGCACTTTGTCCGGTAAGTGCCACTTAGGTAAAGCCTTCAATGCTCTTTGCATTATTTCGCGAGTAAATAGCTTATTGTCAAGAGTTTACTACTTTGTAGTATTTACAGTTAATCCAAATTGCTAACTCCTTGTAGTTATTAAAATGTTGATTCTCCTCCTTCTTTGTATGAGCCAAGTGGCCAAGCTCTGGTGTCGAGAGTTTTCAGGCCACCCGAAGGCCTCTGACTTGGCTTAACTACTGCTTGTACTAAGACTAACAGCCGGGACCTACAATTTAACGTGTCATCCGACCCACGGTAGCGCTCAGATGAAAATGCCACTGTTAAACGACAATCTTGCGCACGGTCACCCATCCAACACCGATCGCATCGACCGTTTGCTTAGCTTCGATGTTCGCGTTAGATCACCGTAGCTAGCCGAGCGAAAGGCGCTAGATTTTAAAATAAGTACAGTCAGTAAATAGGTACAACTTGAAAGCAGCAATTGTTTTATCTAGTGCCATAGATAGTAGAGGTCATTGTCAATGTTAGTGGGTGTCAATTGCTATTAGCTTACTTATCTATCTTTGGGGACAGGGAGAGTGTTCTAAAATCTCCAAATATTATTAACACGTCCGTGCGTTATTTACAAATTCAAATACAAATCATTTATTGATAACACTAAAGTCAAATAATATGATATCATTATAAAAGTATATGATATGTATCTAGTAATATAATATCAATATAATAGTATTTGATATGAATCAAATGTCAATTTTCACATCTTATTCTAATAATATAATATCAATACAATAGTATATGGTATTAATCTAATGTTAATTTTCACATCTAATTCTAGTAATATAATATCAATACAATAGTATATGATATGAATCAAATGTCAATTTTCACTTCTAATTCTAATAATATAACGTCATCACAATAGTATATGATATGAATCAAATGTCAATTTTCACTTCCAATTCTAGTAATATAATATCAATACAATAGTATATGATATGAATCAAATGTCAATTTTCACTTCTAATTCTAATAATATAATATCACTAAAATAGTATATGATATGTATTAATGTCAATTTTCAATTCTAATTCTAATAATATAATATCATTACAATAGTATATGATATGAATCAAATGTCAATAATAGCAACATTGGTATTTGTAACAGTATACTGGCTTCACCCAGTTCGGATGAAGCCAGGATACTAACAGATATTTATCTGGACGTATTAAGCTTATTTTCCGATAGTCAACAAGTGGTCAAAAAAATTAAATTTAAAATTTAAAAAAATCTTTATTTTTTACGTTTTTATTTTTTATTTTCTTTTTATTTGCGGAACTTCATTGTTTTTCGTAAACTATCTAGATGCCATTCCGAATCGAATGACACCTCAATCATAATTTTCGGAGACTGCTGAAAAAAGTTGACCAAAAAGGCACTTGTTAATAATATCAATACAATAGTAATATATGATATGAATCAAATGTCAATTTTAAATTCGACGATTTAGGACGACGTGGGCTCGGTGATATCGTGCAAGGGGTTCGCCCAGGGCATGATGACGTCACGGCTGGTGGACCGCCCCTGCGGCGTGGGCTTCATCGACCTCACGCTGCAGAGCAAGTTCCTCACGTGCGGGGTGGACGACTCGCGTGACGTCATCGACCACGAAGACCACATGGCGGTCGAGTTCCCCGAGCGCACCACGCCCACGCTGATTACGATCACGCATACCAGCGCTGAGTCCATCGACTCCTTGGTGGATTATGACCACGCGCCTATGAAGAAAGCTCCCCCCCAAGAGAAACAGTCTCTGAATGGTAATGTAGAGACGCCCGAGGCGGAGGGCAAAGAACCTGAGGGGGGAGAGGAAGCGGGGACTGAAGAAGAGCAGGGCGAGTTTGTTCTTAAAAGGCAATGAAATTAAAAGTTAAGTAGATAATCAAAGGCGTTATATATTGAGGTACATTAAACAGTAATTGATAAAAATATAAAGAAAATATAATTTAGATAATCGACGACCAGAAGGTTCTGAGTTCGATTCCCGGTACGACTAACATCTTTGTGCTGAAATAAATTTGTTGGCTGTCGGGCTGGGTGCAAAATTTATATCTATATCAATTATTAATTATGTATCTATGTATATGTAGTATATCAGTTGTGTTAACAACCATAATATAAGCCGCGTGCGAAAAAAAAATTGCAGTCCGAAATTAAGATTTGATTACTTTCTGTCCAGTTAAAGATACATATTTATGTTTGCATTAATGTATTTACTTGAATCTACTTAGTTTAATTATCTATACTATAATAAGACTCTTTGTCCTGACTTATTCATTCATTCATTCATTCATCTATAGACAACGCAGAGCCCAAACGGCTGGTCCTAGGGTTGTGAAATTTGTTTTGGTATGTAGACGCGTACTAAGAACGGATTTTTGGAAATTCCACCCCTAAGGGGGTGAAAGGGGGTAAAACAGTTTGTATGAAACTTCTTTATTTTTGAACCTATAGCAATGAAATTTGGAATATGTATAGTTTATGTAAAATAAAAAATAATGGTATCAAGTTTTTTTACCAGGGGTGAACTAAGGGTTTGTTATGGGGGGTGAAAGTTTGTATGGAAAAATCTTTATTTACCAAGTTAAAGTCTTGAAAGTTGTTATGGTAGTAGTTTATTGAATGGTTAAATTAAAATTTTAAAAACTTTTGCCAGGGGTGCATTAAGGGGGATGCCATTGGGGTTGAAAGTTAAAAATGAAAGTTTTGTGTTTTTGAACTTAAATGTGTAAAATTTGGAGTGTGTATATATTTTAGTACATAAACGTGTACTAAGAATAGATTTTTGGAAATTCTACCCTTAAGGGGGGTGAAAGGGCGTAAAACAGTTTGTATGAAACTTCTTTATTTTTGAACTTCCAGCAATGAAATTTGGAATATGTATAGTTTATGTAGAATTAAAAATAATGATATCAAGTATTTTTGCCAGGGGTGAACTAAGGGTTTGTAATGGGGGGTGAAAGTTTGTATGGAAAATTCTTTATTTATCACATTAAAGTCTTGAAAGTTGTCATGGTAATAGATTATTAAATGGTTAAATTAAAATTATATTTTTTTTGCCAGGGGTGCATTAAGGGGGATGCCATTGGGGTTGAAAGTTAAAAATGAAAGTTTTGTGTTTTTGAACTTAGAGGTGTAAAATTTGGAGTGTGTATATATTTTAGTACTTAAACGTGTACTAAGAACGGATTTTTGGAGATTCCACCCCTGAGGGGGTGAAAGGGGGTAAAACAGTTTGTATGAAACTTCTATGTTTTTGAACTTCTAGCAATGAAATTTGGAATATGTATAGTTTATGTAAAATCAAGCTTTTTTGCCAGGGGTTAAATAAGGGTTTATAGGGGGGGAGAGGGGTGAAAGTTTGTTTGGATTTTTTTTTATTTATCAATTTAACAGTCTTGAACGTTGTTTTGGTTGTAGTTTATATGGTGGTTAAAATAAATTTGTAATGATATTTGCTAGGAGTGAATTAAGGTATGCCATTGGGGTTTAAAGTTCAAAGGGAAAGTTTTGTGTGTTTGAAATTAAATACTTATGAATTGGAATTTAAGTTTACTTAGTGGTTTGATTCACGTATTCTTATTATTTATATTAAAGTAATGGCTTATTATTTAAAATAATGGCTTATCTTATTATTTATATTAAAACTAGCTGACCCGGCGAACGTTGTTTTGCCTTAATAATTATATGTACAGTAGCCGATTCTCAGACCTACTGAATACGCATATAAAATTTGGAAAAAATCGGTCAAGCCGTTTCGGAGGAGTACGATAACAAACACTGTGACACGGAAATTTTATATATAAGATAATGGGATAAAACGATCTAATCTGTAGCATCACCACCGAAATAGCTAAAACAGAGGTTAACTAGATCTCAGGAATCGAATGCGGAAAGACAGGTGCGGCTTATTTTGATATCGTAGCAATGTAGTGTTTATATAAAATTGACACGGGAATAGGATACAATAGATTTTTTCCACAGGTTACGCAAAAAGCGACCTACACGCGGGCGGAGCCGCGGGCAACCTCTAGTTTAATAATATAGCTAATAAACAGTTTACGTGGCAAGAGGCATTTGAATAAGTTGGACATGAAAGAACATGAATGTATAGGTGCTATGCCTAGTATAAATATATCTACGAACCATATTAACAACAATAATAATATATAATTTCACTACAAACATCATGAAAGGATAGATAGAGGCAATTAGAGGATGAGAAAGACCTGAATAGAACATTGTTACCCTAGGGGTGAAAGTAACTTATTTAGCCCTGAGACGAGGTTTAGCAAAAAATAAATGAAGATCGAGTTGCCGCTTTCTAGGGATGAAAAGCATTATTTACTTTCAGAGTTTGAGTAAAAAGGACATTTTTAGACCAAATTAAGGAGAAAACAAATGTCATGTTGTATAGGGAAGTCAAGGGTTTGGCCGATAATAGAAGTGCATATATGGAAAAAACACCACGGACAAGAGCCCAGCTCTTAAATATTGACTGATTGGCATTTTAACAATTTAATCGCATTAGCAACATCTTCATATTTGTTTAATTCATATGTTGTTGTAGATAGATAATTATTTCTAAAATTTTATTGAAATACCATTTGGTACACTATTTACATTTCAGCAAAGTTAATTACCAAAGTATTTAAAAGATGACATGTACATTTGTACAACCTGTATTTATTCAGTTTTAAATATTTTTCAAATAGTAATTAAAATTTACTAAAAGACAAGCAATTTGTATATAGTTTAAACAGGTGTATTAAAGAATGTTGAAAAACCAATAAATAATTGGCCAAGTGCGAATTGGGCTCGCGCATGAAGGGTTCCGTACCACTGTTGTATGGGAGCCCCCCTTAAATATTTATATAATTATAATTTTATAATATCATTTGATAGTCAATATACTTTTATGTATTTTGTAAAAATTTAAAGTGTCTAGCGTCTACCGTTATTGATTTAAAGCAAAAAAAAGGTTTGTAAAAAAAACATGTACATTTATTGTATGTATACCCTTAATATTTTTTATTTTTAGTATTTATTGTTATAGTGCCACGGGAAATATATATGTTGTGAAAGTTTCAGCTTTCTAGCTATTACGGTTTCTGGGATACAGCCTGAAGCAAGACAGACAGACAGACAGGCAGACAGCGGAGGCTTAGTAATAGGGTTTTACCTTTTAGGTACGGGACCCTAAAAAGATGAATTAATTTTTGATTCCTCCTACACTTCATAGTAATTTTCCTTTAAAGCGATGTTGGCGCAGCTGAACTCAGTAGTTCAGCTGCGCCAGCAGATATTTCTCGTAATAAATTCACATAAAATCAACAATTAACATTTTTGAAATTATAAGCTCGAGCTATTTTATATAATATCATTAACTAATTAAAAAAAAAAAGATTTGTTTTAATTCCTTTATTCACTTTCAGAACCATGCATTTTTAATTTTAATACGACTATTAAAAAAAACTATAACTATCAAGTAATTCGTACGTAATCGTGTTTTTCTTTACAATTAATTAGAGGTAAAATAAAGCTGAAATAACGCAGCTTCAAAATTGTTGCCCCACTCAGGTTTTTATGATGATTTTTAGAACATGAAGCTTAGTAATAGGGTCCCATTTTACCTTTTAGGTACGGAACCCTAAAAAAGCGATAATGAAGTGCTCCTAAATTTTACTTACCGCGGATCGGTTGTGAAATAAATTTAATTAGTTCAGCTGACATTATTTCTGCATCGGTTTCTAAATGTTGGTGTTTAATGCAGTCTTTACTTGACATTCGTATTTCTTATAGTTAGCTTGTCTCTACTTACAACACTTTTTGTTACTTTTATAAACTTTCTATAGGTAGTATTTTATTTTAATAACTTATTAATAAATATATAAATGGAATAATAGTTCGCTAAAACAATTTTTTAACACGGCTAAACAAAATAGATACATATCGTAGCTCTTGAGAATATAAAATTAAATACTCGTTAATCAACAAATACGAGTAAAATATATAAAATGTACGTGCTTATAATCTTCCTCATTGTTGTGATGGTGTACTATGTAAAGTATAGAAGGTCTAGGAAGGTGCTGTATGAGGTTTCGGATGCCTTACCGGACGCAGGCAGCCTCCCGATCATTGGTCACTCGCATTGGTTCCTCGGAGGACCGGAAAGTAAGTATATTGTTTTATATACCTTGTGCAACAAATTTCCCTTGCAATCCAAAGAGGCAATGCGACAAGCCTTATGGGCACGTTTGGGCGGGTGGCTTAATTTTGTCTTTATAATTTTTGTTTTGTTATTTTTATTTTTTTAGTTTACTAAATTTTCGTTTTAACTATGCTTTGTAATTATTATTCTAAAACTATGTTAAAATTTATTTTTATCTCAGCTCTTATATGGCTATTTTGACACTCTATAAAAGTAAATATTTGTTATAATTGCATTTTGTATGACATAGTCTTTAAATGTTACCCAAATTTGATAAAGAAATTACAAATTAAAAAAAATAAATTAAAAGGCGCAACCTGCCCTGCCTTTTTTTGCCTCCTTGAATCCATGGACGTTTTCACTTATGCAAAACAAAGTCACTGATTAAAGTTAATCTTACATTAGGTAGAGATTATTAATAAGAGGGTATAAGCCCACAAAATAGGACACATGGTAATTTCCTTGTAAATTGTATGTTGTAATTTTAATAGGGTGATAAAAGCTAAAGAGTTGCCGACATTAAAAATAAATGTGGATGAATGTAATATTTGGGCTAGACGATTAATCGTAGTAATTTTATTTTTTTGATTATAGAGCTATATAACAACTTCTTCACTCTATACAGAAAATTGGAAGAAACAGCCGATGTGACAAAAGTTTGGATCGGTCCTCTACTTTATATTGGTGAGATACTTCTTTCCTAGCTATTTTACATTGATACTCTGGCCTTTATCAGTGGTGGCGATTCAGCGGCACACTCGACTAAACTAAATTTAAAGAAGACCCGTCTCTTTACATCTTAGGAGGCCAGAAAGAGACAGCTCGTTCTGAACCACAGACAAAACAACTAAATTCACGTCAAATATGGAATGTGCAGGCAGTTTTAGAGGTGATACAATTGGGTGTGTTCTAAAATTGCCTACGTTTTCCATATTTGACGTGATTTTAGTTGGTTTGACTATAGTGCAGAGCGTGCCGTCTCTTTCTGGCCACCTAAGACTCTTTGTCCTGACTCATTCATTCATTCATCTATAGGCAACTCAGAGCCCAAACGGCTGGTCCTAGGGTTGTGAAATTTGGAGGGTGTATTTGATTTAGTATGTAGACGCGTACTAAGAACGGACTTTTGGAAATTCCACTCCTAAGGGGGTCAAAGGGGGTACAACAGTTTGTATGAAACTTCTTTGTTTTTGAATTTCCAGCAATGAAATTAAAGTCTTGAAAGTTGTTATGGTTGTAGTATATAAGGTGGTTAAAATACATTTGTAATAATATTTGCCAGGAGTACATTAAGGTATGCCATTGGGGTTTAAAGTTCAAAGGAAAAGTTTTGTGTTTTTGAAATTAAATACTTTTGAATTGGAATGTAAGTATGTGGTTCACTTAGTGGTATGGTTCACGTATTCTAATTATTTACTCGTATATTAAAATAATGGCTTGGAAAAGACGCTCTAATCTGTCCCATCATCACCAAACTAAAAACAGAGGTGAGCTAGAACTCAGGAATCGAATGCGGAAAGACAGATACGGCTCATTTTGATATCGTAGCAATGTAACATTGGCACTTGGGAATTGGGAATAGCATAAAATAGAATTTTTCCACAGGTTACGCGAAAAGCGACCTACACGCGGGCGCACCCGCAACCTCTAGTCTTCAATAAAGTTAATGCATCATTTTTTATTTCAGTGCCCACAAATTTAGACGATGTGCAAAAAATACTGGCAAACTGTCTTGAAAAAGACAACACTTACAGTTTTTTAAAAGAGTGGCTTGGAAATATGATTGTCATAGCACCAGGTTAGTATTCCTCGTACTTGTAAATACAAATAATAAGAAAGTAAAAATTGAGTCTGTACATTAAATATTTTTCTAAAAAACTGATAAGGGCGTTAGAAGAAGAGTAACAGAAACTAATAAACAATTTTTAGAGTTTTTGTCTGTCTGGTACGTAATAACTCGAAACTTCTCAACGGAACTCTAAAGCAGGCTAAGCAGGACATGGCATTCTCCTACGTGGTTACTTCTACTGCTTACCTAAGGACATTTACTTCACTAATCCAACTTCCATCCTGATATCTACATCTTCTTTTTCTTCTTCTAATCTTCTTATATATAAAATTTCCATGTCACAATGTTAGTTACCGTACTCCTCCGTAACGGCTTGACCGATTTTGTCCAAATATTATATGCGTATTTAGTAGGTGTGAGATTCGGCTTCTATCTATTTTTCATACCCCTAAGTGATAGGGTTATTCACCCTTATTTTTTTAATTTATTGGCGATTTTTTTTTAATAATATGGCATTAAAAATACATAGAAGCCTAAATTTTTACCTTTTTATCACTAACCCCTAGTTTTTATGGCCATTTTAGTAATTTAATAATTTTTCGTTACGATCCACAACTACTCTTAAATTTTTACTTAGAGCAAAACAACGTTTGCCGGGCCAGATAGTATAATATAAAAATAAGCCGGGTTTTCCTTCCTAACGCTATAACTCCAGAACGTACGAACCGATTTCCACCGTTTTGCATTCGTTGGAAAGGTCTCGGGCTTCATGAAGTTTGTAGTAAACAAAATTCGGGGAAAATTAGATTCGCAAAAAATATACCTACACGCGGGCAGAGCCACGTGCAACACCAGCTAGTCTTGCATAATTACTTATTGATTTTCTGGCGTAGATTTTGAGATCATCTTTGTAATAAAGATTATTTATGGTGGGCTATCTTTAAGTTTTAACCCTTTTAACCTTTGACCTAATTAATATTTATTAAGAATTTGAGATGTTTGGTATGGCCTCTTCTTTTAACAGTTTATTGTGGAATAAAAGTATTATCTATCTATATACATAAAAAAGAAGCATTATTCCTTAACCTATGAGAAGGTTATCGTAGATAATTAAAAATATTGACTTTAATAACATAATGCACTATGAGAACACAATATTTGTAGTTTGTGTCAACAAAAGATTTTGAATGTTCGTTTTCACTAGCATAAACGCCAGAACAACAGCAAAAAGCAAAATTGCTTTTGACTGTTGTTCTGGCGTAGAGTATTTTAGTTTTTTTATAGAATATTATTGTAGTATTTTGAACCAATCTCGACGAAACTTGATAAGCAGGTACTGCTACTACTCAATTCAATTATATTTGGCAAAGCGATTAGATATCACATTTACAAAAGATTTATGAATATAAATAAAATTAGTCATGTTTTGGCATGAAGTGCTAAAGTTTCGATAAGTTTACACGATGTGCCAAGAAATGTTATTCGCGAAGCCTACTGTTTGGAGAACTACTGGTTGATTTGGTCTAACTCTTACAAATCGTAGTGGAGCAATGGAAAGTGCATCGCCGCACCTTACACCCGGTGTTCCACAACCGGCTGGTCGAGGACTACATTGAAGTATTCGGAGAGCAAGGCGCCGTGATGGCTGACCGGTTACAGGGGCGCCTGGGGACCGGATACTTCGATGTCTTCGAGTATATTTCTTGCTGTATGCTGGATATCGTGTTTGGTGAGATAATAAGACATAATATATTTTATTAAGTTGCGAGCATGGATTACACAATACAAAAGCATACTTGTAATTATACTTTTGAGTCGTGCGTTACTGGAGCATTGCGCCGCACTGCAGGTTTCATGAGAACCTGTGTGTTCCCGCTCCGCTAGCTTTGTTCACACGTTATATACACAACACTATGATCTTACGCTATATTTAAAAAACATTACACAAAGCAAAAAAAAGTATACAAATATTTAAAAATTGTCTCAAATCAATTTTTGGATATTAAAAATTTAATTTTTGTTTAATCGATAATTGCTATAGAACGCACCATAACACCGCCTTATTTGACAGAATTACCATATTCTGATGCCAAGCATGTTTATTTAAAACTTTTCACGGATGTTAAAATGATGAATTTAATTAATTATTCAGACACATTTTGGGTGGCCTGAAAACTCTCGACACCAAAGTTTGGCTACTTAACTTAAACAAAGCTATGTAGCTTTGTTTAAGTTAAGTATGTCCAAAAATTCAATTGTATGGTTTGAGAAACAATTCATATTCTTAGGGTTAATAAAGAACGTTTTAAAGTTCCATAGACTTAAAGGAAACTGTAATATACTTTATCAAATTGTAAATGTTACATCTCAGAAACATCAATGGGTCAGAAAATGGATGTGCAGCATCAATCAGACACTCCATACCTGCGCGCGCGCAAGGCTATTATATCCACCATCGGCATGCGCATGTTCAAGCCCTGGCTACAACCCGAGGTTCTCTTCAACCTCACTGCCCTCAGTACACTGCAAAGAGAGAGCATCAATTTTACACATCACTTCACTGATGAGGTAAGTTAGATCCTTGGGCGGCTTGACTTTTGACACTAGGACCAAGCCCCTAATCTACACATCTTTTGCTCATATGGAAAGAATGTAAATAAAATACCGACGAGTTAATGTAACCTGTAATTCAACAGTATTTCAATAATATTTTTAAAAACCGTATTTGCACATATAGTATATCTCGTATGATTTTCTAGCATTAGACATTCACGATTATTGCAGTTTTATGGTGAAAATTATTTTGGTGATAAATTATTGTTATGGTGGTTATTTTCTAAAACTTAGATTCCTTAAAGTCTGCAATTTATAAAAAAATGGTTTATTTTCAGCTTGTTTCCAAAAAACGATTGAACTTGGAACTAATAAATAATGACAACAAAAAGGGTAAGCTTTATTTAATATTTTCAGGATGCTCTTGGATTATTTTCTTATATTTAAGGAAATTTCAAACTTACTCGCTGGTCACAACTTTCAGGTCGCAAAAACATCCTAGAATTGCTTCTAGCCAAGAATCCGAACTTAACAAATGAGCAGTTACGTGAATACGTAGACACCATCGCTGTAGCTGGCAATGATACTACTGCCCTTGTTATTGCATATACCCTCACGTCGTTGGGCATACATAAAGAGGAGCAGGACAAAGTTTACACAGAGTAAGATTTATGTAGTTTGTAGATCTTTATTTTTTACTTTTCTGTTTACGACATACTTAATTATATAACAAATTATAGCGTCTGGACGATCATATAATAATTTATTCATAGCAAAAACTTGTCTATCATGCATATTAAAACTATCTACTAAAAGACATATTCATATTCAATAAGTTCGACGATATCCTAAAGTCCGTCGATGTTCCACAAAACCTGAAGACCCGCCTCTATAACCAATGTGTCCTACCCACCATGACGTACGGTGCCGAGACATGGACTATTACTAAGGAGATAGTTAGTAAAATTCAAGTCGCTCAAAGATCCATGGAGCGTGCTATGCTCGGCATCAAATTGCAAGATCGCGTGAGGAACGTCGAGATCCGGCGCCGCACCAAGGTGCGTGACATCGGCAAGGCAATCACCAAACTCAAATGGTGCTGGGCAGGACATATTGCGAGGCAGAGCGATGGTAAGTGGGCCAAAACATTGACGGACTGGAGGCCTATGACAGGCAAAAGAAGCGTTGGTCGACCAATAACACGCTGGGTCGACGACATCCGGAACATCACAGGCAAGACATGGATGAGAGCAGCGCAAAACCGAGATGACTGGCGTACAAGAAGAGAGGCCTATGCTCAGCAGTGGGCGTTTACGGGCTGAAATGATGATGATGATGATGACTAAAAGACATCAAGGTAGCGTCGGTACGGGGTAGAGGTACCTAAATCACGCCTCCATCATAATTGTTGACCGAATCGATATACTTTGGAATTCCTTCAGGTTCCATGCTCCCAGATAAAATTAAGTGATTTTCAAGGCTAACTGACCCCGTTCCTTCTAGGTGAGCGTACTCCACCGTAGACTACTATATAGTATACCATCAGGTGATTTGTATCAATCGCTAACCTATTTAGTGTAAAAAAAGGTACATATAGTAAATGTGGGAGATGCCATACTTTTTGTAAAAGCCTAAAATTTTTTTTTTATTATACTTGAAAAAAAAAAATGTTGAATTACGACACTTACCACTAATAGCATATATCGTTTACAAAGTATTTACGAGTACCTAATTTTGCATCGCCATTAATTTTGTAATGGCATTCATAGTAGAATATGAACTGAAAGCTGGCCATAATTTGTTGAAAATGAACTCGGAATGAGAAATAAACAGAGAGGCACTATACATCAAATGGGAACCACATTTTGCTAAAATCTGTCGCCAAGCACTTCTGACAGTCTTCTTGAGGGCTAGTACTTCCAGGGCACCTTCGGCCCTAGTGTTGCTGTCTCGCGTGGTTACACGACCTGCTGGTCAAATGCGTCAAAATACTATACTTATTTCACCAATCCTCGTTCGTTAAACTAACCTGGTTAGGTTAGTTTAATTTTCTGAAATCTTCTTGCTATCTTATACCACTAGGTGGGGTTATTCCATCCATGTTTTTTTTTCCCTTCTATTTCGGTCGCCCGATTTCCCTTCTCCCTTGCATAATTTGTTGAGTCATGCAGATTTTTCAACTGGTAGATCGCCTGGCTAGACGGATGCTAGCAAATGCCCTAGCACCTTGCAAAGTATTCTAGTATCACTTTTGGTGTTTTCAGGATAAAGTCTGTATTCGGGGATTCAATGAGGTCGCCCACTAAAGAAGACTTGAACAAGTTGGAGTACCTAGAGAGGGTGCTGAAGGAAACTATGAGACTGTACACAGTTGTGCCTCTTATTGCCAGAACAACGCAAAGCGAAGTGAAACTCTGTAAGTGGTAGTGAGATAGACTATAAATTTAATACTCACCTCTTTTAATACTCAACTCGTTTCTATTTATTAGTTACTAGTTAATCCGGCGAACATTGTTCCGCCTTATAGGCAAATAATAAGCAGTTTTCTTTTTTACTTACAATGTGATGAATTTCTAATCCAAGATGGTCGCCATCACAAAAAAGTTAAGTTTATTTGAGGCTGCTTGCTCTGTGTGGATGCGCCTATTTAGTGCAACAATGACATAACTAGGCGACTGAGGCGCCTTTGAGCAAATTCAAAAGCCGACACTCGATGGCTCGGGCGCTCGGTCGCTCGCTCGCGGCAGAGCGCGCGCTTGCCTCGTCCGAGGCACGTCCACACAGAGCGAGCAGCCTCGCGCGGCAAATGCCTCGCGAGGCTGCTCGCTCTGTGTGGACGCGGCTAATGAGTTCGAGCTTTTGGCGAAGGAGAATATCGTGAGGAAACCATAGCATGATGGTAGTAGAGCATTTTCAAGTGCTCGCCCGGCTTGCACCCTTAGCTTGAAAAATCTGTCGGCAAGCACCGAACACTGTAATCTGGTAGCTTCCTTGGGTGCCTGTTATTCCAGACTAAGCATGCTTCATCTTAGGCCGGAGTGTTACTAACTCGTGTGTTTACGCACCCTGCTGGTCAAATGCGTAGCTGTAAAGACTAAACTAAACAAAAACAAATATGGTTATTACCTACGCTTGAAAAAACTAACCCTCTTTCTCGGTCGGGTATAAAGTAAGTACTAATTCTATTTCTTTTTGCAGCGACATGTACCATCCCGGCAGGAGTAGGCTGTGGTATAGTACCCTTCATGATACACCGCTCTAAGAAGGTGTGGGGAGATGACGCTGAGGAGTTCAGACCAGACAGGTTCTTGCCTGAGAACTGCGTCAACAGACATCCTTGCGCTTTCCTGGCTTTCAGTTACGGTGTCCGAAATTGTATGGGTAAGAAAAACTAGCTTTTTAAGTTTTAGATATAAACTAGGGCTTAGGTAAGGGAAATAGTAAAAAAAATGTATGTGTAGTATACAGCTCATGTGCGCGTCGGCGTCAACCGCCTAGTGCGAAAGAACACTAGCGGTTGAGTCAGGCGTCAGTGCACGTGCGGGTGAGTCACGGCGCCCCACCACTATATAAGGCCTGCACTCGGCGGCCGGAGGACATAGACTTGTCCGGTGTCGCTGTAGAGGCCCTTCAGGCCAACAGCATAGTAATTATCAAAAAAAAAAAAGGCCGTAGGACAGTCGCACACGGACCGCCGAGCGAGCAACACGTCTCCACAGAGTGATCCAAGCAGTATAGTGTAACGTAACTATGGTCTATATACTATGTGTTTGATCTATACCTATATAGGTGTATATATCTATATATGTGTGTAAGGTGATATAAGTGCACCCCGACAATGGGAGCACTCTACAGTATGTAAAGAAATAAATCCGGATTGATTCGTGGTTCACTCAATTCTTTACACCTTTTTTATTCTTAAAAGATTATGAGACTTCTGTTAAAAGATAATTTTGTGGCTTGTCTCCTTGACAAGTTGTTGTCGCTTTACGTATCACTTCAATTCGATATCGAACCGGTTTCTTCTGGGCAAGCGCGCTCCACCTTAGATCGCAATATCACTTACCATCATGTGAATTGCGGTCAAGCGCAAGCCCATTAAGAGTAATAAAAAAAATCGTCAAATGAATGTATGGAAGTGATGTAAGCTATCGCCAAGCTCTGACGAGCTTTTGTAAAAAACTAATGCTTTTAACACTTAAAAAAAGCTATAATATAAGGTTCTGAAATGTAGTTTGTGTCTAAGCACAGAAAAAAGGTTTTAAGCTAAATAAAAACACTTCACAATATAGTAAAAATTTCACTGAAGTAGTACCTAGTACCTAGTATTACGGTCTCTAGGCGAGAACTAACATTCGAACATACAGACAGATGAAAGCAGATCAACCCAATCAATGCTAATGTTGTGTTCCGGCAGCTGCAGTCGCTTGAACGCCAGCTCTTCCAGACTAGATAAGCACCACCTTCAACCAGTGTCGCTGATTTGTTAGGCTACGTGATATGCTGGTCATATGCCTGGCTACAGAATAACAAGAAAAAATACTCATATATTGGTGCCAATTGTGGTGTAAATACGATTTAACTAAATCTAAAGGATAAAGGACGATCTGAACCATAGACAAAGCAACTGAAATCACTTCAAATATAGAAAATGTCGGTAGTTAAAATGCTGTTGTAAATGTGCGCGTTTTAAAACTACCTACATTTTCCATATTTGACACGAGTTGTTTTGTAGATTGTTCAGATAGTGCCGTCTCTTTCTGGACACTTATGATAAAAAGAGACGGGACTACTTTAAATTAAGTTTTCTCGTGTGTACGCCAGAATCGCCACCAGTTTCTGTTTTTTGGTCCGTAGGTCGTCATTTCGGCATGTTGGTAACAAAAAGCGTGATTGCAACTATATTACGGAGCTATGAAGTCACAGCGAAACCTATTGACCGGCTGAAGATTGAACTATTTCTGTCTCCTGTAGATGGACATCTTATATCTATAGCAAAACGTAGTTAATTATATTATTTTGATAAGGGGGCTTAGGTGATTTTGTCTTATTTTCTTTAAATTATAAATAATTTTAATATAATTTCATTATCTTATTCTTTAGTTATATGTTTACTAGCTGACCCAGCAAGCTGTGCTTTGCCTTAAGTACAGCTACCTTATCATTTAGGGGTATGGAAAGTAGATAGTAGCAGATTCTCAGACCTACAGAATAAAAATTTGGTAAAAGTAGGTCAAGCCGCTTCGGAGGAGTACGGTAACTAACATTGTGACATGGAAATTTTCTATAATAAAAGATGTTGTTATAATTATTTTGATGAATATAAAATTATTTTGAAGTTCCAAATATTTACAATCTTTGTGTGATTACACCATAAATAAATCCAAGTTATTCACGAAACCGAAATTTTATTCAAGTACCCAAACCTTTATCCCGAGTCCTGTAGCCCCGTCCAGCACGTAACAGGATGTAGAGTGTCAATCAACAAACGAAAATAGTAGTAAAAAAAAACTAAAAAACACGCTTTTCTGGCCGTTTTAAGTGGGTCAAAATCGCGCCCAAAGAAGTCGGTTACAAACAAACATACAAACAAAAATACAAAAAAATGTAATCATTTTATCAAATTAGTGTATTGTCATCGGTCCTCAATAAATCTACAAAGTTTCAAAAAAATCTGGCCGTATAAAGTGTGTCAAAATCGCGCCCAAAGAAGTCGGTTACAAACATACAGGTGAAGCTAATATAAAGCGTGTAATTTTTTTTAAATTTTTATTCAAAGGATTTATTGTTATAGTGACACGGGCAATAAATACATGACTTGTGAAAATTGTAGGTTTTTAGGTATGATGGTTTCTTAGATACATTCTGATTGATGACAGACAAACAGCGGAGGCTTAGTAATAGGATCCCGTTTTTACCTTTTAGGTATGAAATCAGGTATTTTGTTGTTTCAGTCGGACCGGTACGGCGCACTTTGTCCGGTAAGTGCCACTTAGGTAAATCCTTCAATGCTCTTTGCATTATTTCGCGAGTAAATAGCTTATTGTCAAGTGTTTACTTTACTACTTTGTAGTAAGTACAGTTAATCCAAATTGCTTACTCCTTTTAGTTATTAAAAAAAACCGAGTATCTTCTTCTCCTTCTTTGTATAAGCCAAGTGGCCAAGCTCTGGTGTCAAAGGTTTTCAAGCCACCCGAAGGTCTCTGACTTGGCTTAACTACTGCTTGTACTAAGACTAACAGCCGGGATCTACAATTTAACGTGTCATCCGACCCACGGTAGCGCTCAGATGAAAATGCCACTTTTCAAACGACAATCTTGCGCACGGTCACCCATCCAAACACCGTCTGCATCGACCGTTGCTTAGCTTCGATGATCGCGTTAGATCACCTTAGCTAGCCGAGCGACAGGCGCTAGATTTAAAAAAAGTACAGTTAGTAAAGAGGTAAGTACAACTTGAAAGCAGCAATTGTTTTATCTAGCGCCATTGATAGTAGAGTTCATTGTCAATGTTAGTGGGCGTCAATTGCTATTAGCTTACTTACCTATCTTCAGGGACAGGGAGAGTGTTCTAAAATCTCCAATTATTAACACGTCCGTGCGTTATTTACAAATTCAAATACAAATCATTTATTGATAACACCAAAGTCAAATAATATGATATCATTACAAAAGTATATGATGTATCAATGTCAATTTTCAATTCTTATTCTAGTAATATAATATCAATATAATAGTATATGATATGAATCAAGTGTCAATTTTCACATCTAATTCCAGTAATATAATATCAATATAATAGTATATGATATGAATCAAATGTCAATTTTTACATCTAATTCTAGTAATATAATATCAATACAATAGAATATGATATGAATCAAATGTCAATAATAGCAACATTGGTATATGTAAGAGTATACTGGCTTCACCCAGTTCGGATGAAGCCAGGATACTAACAGATATTTATCTGGACGTATTAAGCTTATTTTCCGATTTTTATTTACTATGATTAGTCTAGTCAACAAGTGGTCAAAAAATTAAAAAAAATCTTTATTTTTTACGTTTTTATTTTTTATTTTCTTTTTATTTGCGGAACTTCATTGTTTTTCGTAAACTATCTAGATGCCATTCCGAATCGAATGACACCTCAATCATAATTTTCGGAGACTGCTGAAAAAAGTTGACCAAAAAGGCATTTGTTGACTAGACTAGATGTAAGTCTCATAGGAGTGGCATAGTCGGTTATCGACAAAACTCCTTTTCAATTTAAGAATAAAAAAATAAATTTCAATTTTAAATTCGACGATTTAGGACGACGTGGGCTCGGTGATATCGTGCAAGGGGTTCGCCCAGGGCATGATGACGTCACGGCTGGTGGACCGCCCCTGCGGCGTGGGCTTCATCGACCTCACGCTGCAGAGCAAGTTCCTCACGTGCGGGGTGGACGACTCGCGTGACGTCATCGACCACGAAGACCACATGGCGGTCGAGTTACCCGAGCGCACCACGCCCACGCTGATGACGATCACGCATACCAGCGCCGAGTCCATCGACTCCTTGGTGGATTATGACCACGCGCCTATGAAGAAAGCTCCCCCCCAAGAGAAACAGTCTCTGAATGGTAATGTAGTGACGCCCGAGGCGGAGGGCAAAGAACCTGAGGGGGGAGAGGAAGCGGGGACTGAAAAAGAGCAGGGAGAGTTTGTTCTTAAAAGGCAATGAAATTAAAAGTTAAGTAGATAATCAAAGGCGTTATATATTGAGGTACATTAAACAGTAATTGATAAAAATATAAGGAAAATATAATTTAGATAATCGACGACCTGAAGGTTCTGAGTTCGATTCCCGGTACGACTAACATCTTTGTGCTGAAATAAATTTGTTGGCTGTCGGGCTGGGTGCAAAATTTGTATCTATATCAATTATTAATTATGTATGTACTCGTATATGTAGTATATCAGTTGTGTTAGCAACCATAATTCAAAGTATCCAATAAGCCATGTGCGAAAAAAAATATTGCAGTCCGAAATTAAGATTTGATTATTTTCTGTCCAGTTACATAAAGATACATAATTATGTTTGCATTAATGTATTTACTTGTATCTACTTAGTTAAATTATTTAATAATATAGCTAATAAACAGTTTACGTGGCTAGAGGCATTTGAAATGTGGTACTGGAGTAGGATGGAAAGGATAAGTTGACATGAAAGAACTTGAATAAATAGGTGCTATGCCTAGTACAAGATCTACGAACCATATTAACAACAATTATAATAGATAATTTCACTACAAACATCATGAAAGGATAGATAGAGGCAAAGAGAGGATGAGAAAGACCTGAATAGAACATTGTTACCCTAGGGGTGAAAGTAACTTATTTAGCCCCGAGACGGGCTTTGGCGCCCGGAACGAAGTGAGGGCATCAATAGTTTGAGTGACTAAATAAGTCTGCAAATACAAGGAAAGTAAAAGTAAAAACATGAATTATCTAGAAAAAATGATTCAATTTTATTTTACACTAGCTGACCCGGCAAACGTTATTTTGCCTTAAAAATATATAGTAGAAGATTCTCAGAATACGCATATGAAATTTGGTAAAAATCGGTCAAGCCGTTTCGGAGGAGTACGGTAACTAACATTGTGTCATGGACATTTTATAATTCTTTATTGGACACATAAATAAAAAAGGCACAGTAAAAGACAATTAACTTAAAATTAGTGTACCACAATTGGCGGCCTTATCGCTTAAAGCGATCTCTTCCAGGCAACCTTTGGATGGAAAGGAATTTATAAACGACTAAAGAAGGACGTAATGTACAATAAAGAATAATAAAAAACATACATATAATATTAATAATCTTATCTTAATTTATATAAATCTCGTGTCACAATGTTTGTCCTCAATGGACTCCTAAACCACTTAACCGATTATAATAAAATTCGCACACCATGTACAGTTCGATCCAACTTGAGAGATGGGATAGTTTAAATTTCAAATTATAGTCGCAATTTTAATTTATTGCTAATATAATTTGTTATAATTAACTGTAAGTAACCTATCTATATAATAATTGAATTATCAATGAAGTAATTCGTAAAAATGAAGTATCTTTTTGTACGTGTAACTCCTAACCAAAAAGAATCCTGGCAATAACTAACCTTAGGCCTATATTACTTAAAGTAGGCGACCATACGTTTTTATCAAATCGCTAGTGTCTTGAAAATTCGCAAAACGGACACAACCGTCAACAACGTCTGCCCTCACCCGTCTGCCCGCGTTCGGGTCGCGCACTCAGCGATGAGCCATTTCTTCCCCACCGCACCTACCCCGCTCCCCCCACGCCCCGTTCGCCTGGCGCCGCTGCCGAAACGGTATTTATCGCCGAAATTGCTATGACTCTGCATTTTAAATCTGTGATATCTTCGAAAATATTTATTTAATTTACATGCTGTAAAAGCCATATTAATCTTTATTAAATGCACAATGTATTTAAGATACTTAATTGGATAAGGAATAAAACCGTATTGCTTAAAATCGCTTCGTAAATGAGCCATTATTTCTCGTACAAAGTAAAGGATAAAAAATGGTTATTGTGGGTTATTCCTAAGAGATAAACATATACCATCACGGACTTTTTTGTAGACCTTTTTAAGTTGTACAATACTGTAGTAAATTGTTTTGATCTATCTTGTAGGATTCAGTCAGCGTTTGCAATGTAAGCGCAAAAAATGTGTTTTTTTTACGACCTCACATTAAAAACCTCAAAAATTGTAACCTATGTGTTATTCTGATGTATAAGCTATAGCCTATGTGCTATTCTGATGTATAAGCTATATTGTGGTAAAGTTTCGTTCAAATCCATTCAGTAGTTTTTACGTGAAAGAGTAACAAACATCCATACATCCATACATCGTAGGATTTAACAACAACATTGATGGGATCATTTTATTTCCACTACCGCTTTAGCCTCTCCACTTATAGAATCAGATAAACTCATTTTATAGGTACAAATCTCTGCTATACCTGCAAACAAGTATTAAAATCGAAAAAATAAATGAAGATCGAATTGCTGCTTTCTAGGGATGAAAAGTATTATTTTCATCCCGCTTTTCAGGCAACTTCAGGCCTACTTTCAGAGTATGAGTAAAAAGGTCATTTTTAGACTAAATTAAGGAGAAAGCGAATGTCATGTTGTATAGGGAAGTCAAGGGTGTGGCCGATAATAGAAGTATATGGAAAAAACTCCACGGACAAGAGCCCAGATCTTAAATATTGACTGATTGGCATTTTAAAAATTTAATCGCATTAGCAACATCTTCATATTTGTTTAATACATACTCGTATGTTGTAGATTGATAATTATTTCTAAAATTTTATTGTTAGATATAAATATCATTTGGTACACAATTAACATTTCAGCAAAGTTAATAAAATGTATTTATAATAATGTATTTATTCAGTTTTAAATATTTTTCAAATAGTAATTAAAATTTACTAAAAGACTAAGCAGTTTGTATATTGTTTAAACAGGTGTATTAAAGAATGTTGAAAAACCAATAAATAATTGGCCAAGTGCGAGTTGGGTTCGCGCATGAAGGGTTCCGTACCATTGTTGTATGGGAGCCCCTCTTAAATATTTATTTAATTTCAATTTTATAATATCATAGTCAATATACTTTTATGTATTTGGTGAAAAATTTTAAGTGTCTAGCGTGTACCGTTATTGATATATAGCAAAAAAAATGGTTTGTAAAAAACATGTACATTTATTGTATGGGGACCCCCCTTAATATTTTTTATTTTTAGTATTTGTTGTTATAGTGCCACGGGATATACATATGTTGTGAAAGTTTCAGCTTTCTAGCTATTACGGTTACTGAGATACAGCCTGGAGAAAGACAGACAGACAGCGGAGGCTTAGTAATAGAGTCCCGTTTTTACTTTTTAGGTACGTGACCCTAAAAAGATGAATTAATTTTAGATTTTTCCTACACTTCATAGTAATTTACCTTTAAAGCTATGTTGTACTGAGTTCCGCTGCGCCTTACATATTTGAGCGAAGCCTGAAGCGCGCCAGTAGATATGTCACATGATAAATTCACATAAAAACAACAATTAACATTTTTTAAATTATAAGCTCGAGCGATTTTATATAATATCATTAATTATTAAAAAAAAATAGATTTGTTTTAATTTCTTTATTCACTTTCAGAACCATACATTTTTAATTTAAAAAAAACTATAACTATCGAGTAATTCGTACGTAATCGTGTTTTTCTTAACAATTAATTATGGTCTAAGAGCCGTGGAAGATCGTCCTTCACCGATCTGATAACCAGATGAGACGTATTTTTTATCAAATATTTTTTATAAACAAATATGCCTAAAATTGCTTGCCTATCGAAAAGTGCTCATGGCTATTTTTAATTAAATAAACTTTTATCGATTTTTTTTCATCACCTTCATCCTTTTGATAACCAAATGAAATTTATTTCACTGATAGTTTTTAATACACAGAATATGCCTCGGTATGCTTGCCTACTCATTTCAGTGTGTAACTACCTGGCAAGCAGGTGTAAACAGGCAAGTCAGAATAGGTGACTCCACCGATCTGATAACTTATCGAAAGTTATCTCAAATTTTAGATTATTTTATTTCATAATCAGAAATATATACTTGCCTGCGAAAAATCGTACTTAAAGTACTATTGCCAGCCTGAAAACTTTTAGAATTTTAACCACTTGATAGGTTCGACAGAGAAAGTAGAGCGGCCGAGGTCCGTGTGATAGAACAGGACACAACATAGCAGCTGCTCGCTACCTCACCGTAGGAGTGCGCATGCTCGTGCACGTGTGAGTGACGGAGACAGCATTTATTTACACTTGTCAGTAATTTTGAACTCCAATTTATTATAACTAATTTCGATCACAATTTTGATATTATTTCACACTATACATACTTACAGCTATGCAATAATAAAAAATAAATAATTTTATATATTATTATATTAATATGTTAATAAATAAAAAAAAATCAACGAAACTTTTTATCATTTTAAAGTTAAATTGTAAAATTAAAAAAATAATCTTCATTATTTAAAATTAAATAATGAATAATTTATTTATTATTTTAAATTAAATAAATGTGGTAAAGCGGGTAAGAATAAGTGTTACTTTTCAAATTTTAGAATTATAAAAAATAATTAACACATGTATGTTGTTAAAACCATTTATTACGAAATACAAAAAATACATTAAAAAATTAAATTCAAACATTTATTGTTATTTTTTATTATTCATTATCAGAATCATCGGAAGTTGAATACTGATTATCAGATTCTAATTCTTCTTTATCTCCATTATCCATAACTTGTGCGATATCATCAATTTTCAAGGGTGTTTGGTCCCCAACAAATCCAATTGGTATAAAATGATCATCTTCTAAGAGCCAACCACAGTTTTCAGGGCGCAATTTTAAACAATCTTGATCAGTGGCATGAAGCCACATAGAATTGACATAAATCATTCGTAAAATTTTTAGGGTTAAAGAAGACCAGCATGGTGGCAAATTATTAGAGTCATAGCTTTTTACTTTTTTCAAAAAGTGCTCATTATCTTCTTTTGCGGAATAACTTTTCATAAAAATGCGATACCTGGCGTTATTCACACTCGTGCAATTTTTTATACCATACATATGAGAGGTAAACTCCTGCACAGCCTGCATTTTTCATTTATGAAAATATCCGCTTCATCTAGTAACGACGCAAATATGATTTGGTATAATTCATTTTTGGAGAACAGTTTTAATTGCCCAACTTTTCCTTTTTGATAAAATACCGCTGTGTAATCACAGCCAGTATACGCATGGAAAGCTGGTAGGCGTTGTTCCTAATTTTTTGGCCAATTCTGTGCAATTAATGCAATCGAGGTCTTTAGATTTTTTTTTATTTGTTGAATTTACTATCCAAACTGATATGTTCCAAATAATGTATGTTTCCAAGCAAAATAATTATGACGTCGGTATCGGAAGATTTAATTAAAACCTTTGACCCCGGCGTTACTTTGGATGCACTCGGATATATTCTACGGTGAGCAGCTATCAGCTGCTATGTTGTGTCCTGTTCTATCACACGGACCTCGGCCGCTCTACTTTCTCTGTCGAAACTATCAAGTGGTTAAAATTCTAAAAGTTTTCAGGCTGGCAATAGTACTTTAAGTACGATTTTTCGCAGGCAAGTATATATTTCTGATTATGAAATAAAATAATCTAAAATTTGAGATAACTTTCGATAAGTTATCAGATCGGTGGAGTCACCTATTCTGACTTGCCTGTTTACACCTGCTTGCCAGGTAGTTACACACTGAAATGAGTAGGCAAGCATACCGAGGCATATTCTGTGTATTAAAAACTATCAGTGAAATAAATT
Organism: Mellilla xanthometata; assembly: GCA_035578125.1. Taxonomy (NCBI): domain Eukaryota; kingdom Metazoa; phylum Arthropoda; class Insecta; order Lepidoptera; family Geometridae; genus Mellilla; species Mellilla xanthometata. Next base: position 10,137,382 of record JAPUBQ010000014.1, on the reverse strand, counting down.
TCATTTGGTTATCAAAAGGATGAAGGTGATGAAAAAAAATCGATAAAAGTTTATTTAATTAAAAATAGCCATGAGCACTTTTCGATAGGCAAGCAATTTTAGGCATATTTGTTTATAAAAAATATTTGATAAAAAATACGTCTCATCTGGTTATCAGATCGGTGAAGGACGATCTTCCACGGCTCTTCTACCATTAGAGGTAATGAAACTGAAATAACGCAGCTTCAAAATTATTGCCCCACGCAGGTTTTTATGATGATTTTCTGAACTCATGTTCAGAAAATCGGCTTAGTAATGAGGGTCTCATTTTACCTTTTAGGTATGGAACTCTAAAAAGGCGATAATGAAGTGCTCCTAAATTTTATTTACCGCGGATCGGTTGTGAAATAAATTAATGGCCAATTTTGATGACGATTATTAGTTCAGCTGACATTATTTCTACGTCGGTTCTAAACGTTGGTGTTTAATGCAGTCTTTACTTGACATTCGTATTTCTTATAGTTAGCTTGTCTCTACTTACAACACTTTTTGTTACTTTTATAAACTTTCTATAGGTAGTATTTTATTTTAATAACTTATTAATAAATATATAAATTGGAATAATAGTTCGCCAAAACAATTTTTTAACACGGCTAAAAAAATATATACATATCGTAGCTCTTGAGAATATAAAATTAAATACTCGTTAATCAACAAATACGAGTAAAATATATAAAATGTACGTGCTTATAATCTTCCTCATTGTTGTGATGGTGTACTATGTAAAGTATAGAAGGTCTAGGAAGGTGCTGTATGAGGTTGCAGATGCCATACCGGACGCAGGCAGCCTCCCGATCATTGGTCACTCGCATTGGTTCCTCGGAGGACCGGAAAGTAAGTATATTGTTTTATATACCTTGTGCAACATATTTCCCTTGCAATCCAAAGAGGCAATGCGGCAAGCCTTATGGGCACGTTTGGGCGGGTGGCTTAATTTTGTCTTTATAATTTTTTTTTTTTTATTTTTATTTTACTAAATTTTCGTTTTAACTATGCTTTGTAAGTATTATTCTAAAACTATGTTAAATTCATTTTTATCTCAGCTCTTATACGGCTATTTTGACACTCTAATCATAATCATAATCTGTAGTAAATATCTGTTATAATTGCATTTTGTATGACAGAGTCTTTAAATGTTACCCAAACTTGATAAAGAAATTACAAATAAAAAAAAATAAATTAAAAGGCGCAACCTGCCCTGCCTTCTTTTGCCTCTTTGAATCCATGGACGTTTTCACTTATGCAAAACAAAGTCACTGATTAAAGTTAATCTTACATTAGGCAGAGATTATTAAGAGGAGGGTATAAGCCCACAAAATAGGACACATGGTAATTTCCTTGTAAATTGTATGTTGTAATTTTAATAGGGTGATAAAAGCTAAAGAGTTGCCGACATTAAAAATAAATGTGGATGAATGTAATATTTGGGCTAGACGATTAATCGTAGTAATTTTATTTTTTTGATTATAGAGCTATATAACAACTTCTTCACTCTATACAGAAAATTGGAAGAAACAGCCGATGTGACAAAAGTTTGGATCGGTCCTCTACTTTATATTGGTGAGATACTTCTTTCCTAGCTATTTTACATTGATACTCTGGCCGTTATCAGTGGTGGCGATTCAGCGGCACACTCGACTAAACTAAATTTAAAGAAGACGAGGCCAGAAAGAGACAGGACGTTCTGAACCACAGACAAAACAACTAAAATCACGTCAAATATGGAATGTGCAGGCAGTTTTAGAAGTGAGACAATTGGGTGTGTTCTAAAATTGCCTACGTTTTCCATATTTGACGTGATTTTAGTTGGTTTGACTATGGTGCAGAGCGTGCCGTCTCTTTCTGGCCACCTAAGACTCTTTGTCCTGACTCATTCATTCATTCATCTATAGGCAACTCAGAGCCCAAACGGCTGGTCCTAGGGTTGTGAAATTTGGAGGGTGTATTTGATTTAGTATGTAGACGCGTACTAAGAACGGACTTTTGGAAATTCCACTCCTAAGGGGGTCAAAGGGGGTACAACAGTTTGTATGAAACTTCTTTGTTTTTGAATTTCCAGCAATGAAATTTGGAATATGTATAGTTTATGAAAATGAAAGTTTTGTGTTTTTTAATTTAGAGGTGTAAAATTTGGAGTGTGTATATATTTAGTACTTAAACGTGTACTAAGAATAGATTTTTGGAAATTCTACACTTAACTAAGGGTTTGTAGAGGGGGGGGGGGGGGGGGATGGGGTGAAAGTATGTTTGAAAAATTCTTTATTTAAAGTCTTGAAAGTTGTTATGGTTGTAGTATATAAGGTGGTTAAAATACATTTGTAATAATATTTGCCAGGAGTACATTAAGGTATGCCATTGGGGTTTAAAGTTCAAAGGAAAAGTTTTGTGTTTTTGAAATTAAATACTTTTGAATTGGAATGTAAGTATGTGGTTCACTTAGTGGTATGGTTCACGTATTCTAATTATTTACTCGTATATTAAAATAATGGCTTGGAAAAGACGCTCTAATCTGTCCCATCATCACCAAACTAAAAACAGAGGTGAGCTAGAACTCAGGAATCGAATGCGGAAAGACAGATACGGCTCATTTTGATATCGTAGCAATGTAACATTGGCACTTGGGAATTGGGAATAGCATAAAATAGAATTTTTCCACAGGTTACGCGAAAAGCGACCTACACGCGGGCGCACCCGCAACCTCTAGTCTTCAATAAAGTTAATGCATCATTTTTTATTTCAGTGCCCACAAATTTAGACGATGTGCAAAAAATACTGGCAAACTGTCTTGAAAAAGACAACACTTACAGTTTTTTAAAAGAGTGGCTTGGAAATATGATTGTCATAGCACCAGGTTAGTATTCTTCGAACTTGTAAATACAAATAATAAGAAAGTAAAAATTGAGTCTGTACATTAAATATTTATCTAAAAAACTGAAAAGGGCGTTAGAAGAAGAGTAACAGAAACCAATAAACAATTTTTAGAGTTTTTGTCTGTCTGGTACGTAATAACTCGAAACTTCTCAACGGAACTCTAAAGCAGGCTAAGCAGGACATGGCATTCTCCTACGTGGTTACTTCTACTGCTTACCCAGTATAGGACATTTACTTCACTAATCCAACTTCCATCCTGATATCTACATCTTCTTTTTCTTCTTCTAATCTTCTAATATATAAAATTTCCATGTCACAATGTTAGTTACCGCACTCCTCCGAAACGGCTGGACGGATTTTATAAAATTTTATATGTGTATTTTGTAGGTCTGAGAACCAGCTACTCTTAAATTTTTACTTAGAGCAAAACAACGTTTGCCGGGTCAGATAGTATAATATAAAAATAAGCCGGGATTTCCTTCCTGACGCTATAACTCCAGAACGCGCTAACCGATCTCCACCGTTTTGCATTCGTTGGAAAGGTCTCGGGCTTCGTGAAGTTCGTAGTAAATAAAATTCGGGGAAAATTAGATTCGCAAAAAAAAATCGACCTACGTGCGGGCGGAGCCATGTGCAACACCAGCTTTCATAATTATTTATTGACGTGACAACGTCTTAAATTAGGTTGCGGCTGGGAGTCACTTATGAAAAAGTGTAACGCCCGGTAACGTTACGATGAGTCACCGAACGAGAGAGAGGCCCGCCGAATGCCTTGCGTCTCTCTCCCACTCAACTATGATCGGTCTGCCGCGCGCGCAGCTTGTCACGTAAAATCTTCGCCCGTAAAACCGACTTTACAGGCAACCATTTTTTTTTTATTTTCTGTGGTTGATTCTGGCGTAGATTTTGAGATCATCTTTGTAATAAAGATTATTTATGGTTTTATCTTTAAGTTAACCTTTGATCTAATTAATATTTATTAAGAATTTGAGATGTTTGGTATGGCCTCTTCTTTTGACAGTTTATTGTGGAATAAAAGTATTATCTATCTATGTTCTTTCTGTATTCTGAGCTATCTATATACATAAAAAAGCATTATTCCTTAACCTATGAGAAGTTTATCGTAGAAATTTAAAAATATTGACTTTACTAACATCATGCACTATGAGTACAAATTTGAAGTTTGTGTCAACAAAAGATTTTGAATGATCGTTTTTACTAGCATAAACGCCAGAACAACAGCAAAAAGCAAAATTGCTTTTGACTGTTGTTCTGGCGTAGAGTCCGTATTTTGAACCAATCTCAACGAAACTTGATAAGCTGGTACTGCTACTACTCAATTCAATTATATTTGGCAAAGCGATTAAATATCATATTTACAAAAGATTTATGAATATAAATAAAATTAGTCATGTTTTGGCATGAAGTGTTAAAGTTTCGATAAGTTTACTCGATGTGCCAAGAAATGTTATTCGTGAAGCCTACTGTTTGGAGAACTACTGGTTGATTTGGTCTAACTCTTACAAATCGTAGTGGAGCAATGGAAAGTGCATCGCCGCTTCTTACTCCCGGTGTTCTACAACCGGCTGGTCGAGGACTACATTGAAGTATTCGGAGAGCAAGGCGCCGTGCTGGCTGACCAGTTACAGGGGCGCCTGGGGACCGGATACTTCGATGTCTACGAGCATATTTCTTGCTGTATGCTGGATATCGTGTTTGGTGAGATAATAAGACATAATATATTTTATTAAGTTGTGAGCATGGATTACACAATACAAAAGCATACTTGTAATTATACTTTTGCGTCGTGCGTTACTGGAGCATTGCGCCGCACTGCAGGTTTCATGAGAATCTGTGTGTTCCCGCTCCGCTAGCTTTGTTCACACGTTATATACACAACACTATGATCTTACGCTATATTTAAAAAACATTACACAAAGCAAAAAAAAGTATACAAATATTTAAAAATTGTCTCAAATCAATTTTTGGATATTAAAAATTTAATTTTTGTGTAATCGATAATTGCTATAGAACGCACCATAACACCGCCTTATTTGACAGAATTACCATATTCTGATGCCAAGCATGTTTATTTAAAACTTTTCACGGATGTTAAAATGATGAATTTAATTAATTATTCAGACTCATTTTGGGTGGGCTGAAAACTCTCGACACCAAAGTTTGGCTACTTAACTTAAACAAAGCTGTGTAGCTTTGTTTAAGTTTATGTCCAAAAATTCAATTGTATGGTTTGAGAAACAATTCATATTCTTAGGGTTAATAAAGAACGTTTAAAAGTTCCATAGTCTTAAAGGAAACTGTTATATACTTTATCAAATTGTAAATGTTACATCTCAGAAACATCAATGGGTGAGAAGATGGATGCACAGCATCAATCAGACACTCCATACGTGCGCGCGCGCAAGGCTATTTTATCCACCATCGGCATGCGCATTTTCAAGCCGTGGCTACAACCCGAGGCTCTCTTCAACCTCACTGCCCTCAGTACACTGCAAAGAGAGAGCATCAATTTTACACATCACTTCACTGATGAGGTAAGTTAGATCCTTGGGCGGCTTGACTTTTGACACTAGGACCAAGCCCCTAATCTACACATCTTTTGCTCATACGGAAAGAATGTAAATAAAATACCGACGAGTTAATGTAACCTGTAATTCAACAGTATTTCAATAATATTTTTAAAAACCGTATTTGCACATATAGTATATCTCGTATGATTTTCTAGCATTAGACATTCACGATTATTGCAGTTTTATGGTGAAAATTATTTTGGTGATAAATTATTGTTATGGTGGTTATTTTCTAAAACTTAGATTCCTTAAAGTCTGCAATTTATAAAAAAATGGTTTATTTTCAGCTTGTTTCCAAAAAACGATTGAACTTGGAACTAATAAATAATGACAACAAAAAGGGTAAGCTTTATTTAATATTTTCAGGATGCTCTTGGATTATTTTCTTATATTTAAGGAAATTTCAAACTTACTCGCTGGTCACAACTTTCAGGTCGCAAAAACATCCTAGAATTGCTTCTAGCCAAGAATCCGAACTTAACAAACGAGCAGTTACGTGAATACGTAGACACCATCGCTGTAGCTGGCAATGATACTACTGCCCTTCTTATTTCATATACCCTCACGTCGTTGGGCATACATAAAGAGGAGCAGGACAAAGTTTACACAGAGTAAGATTTATGTAGTTTGTAGATCTTTATTTTTTACTTTTCTGTTTACGACATACTTAATTATATAAACAAATTATAGCATCTGGACGATCATATAATAATTTATTCATAGCAAAAACTTGTCTATCATGCATATTAAAATTATCTACTAAAAGACATATTCATATTCAATAAGTTCGACGATATCCTAAAGTCCGTCGATGTTCCACAAAGCCTGAAGACCCGCCTCTATAACCAATGTGTCCTACCCACCATGACGTACGGTGCCGAGACATGGACTCTTACTAAGGAGATAGTTAGTAAAATTCAAGTCGCTCAAAGATCCATGGAGCGTGCTATGCTTGGCATCAAATTGCAAGATCGCGTGAGGAACGTCGAGATCCGGCGCCGCACCAAGGTGCGTGACATCGGCAAGGCAATCACCAAACTCAAATGGTGCTGGGCAGGACATATTGCGAGGCAGAGCGATGGTAAGTGGGCCAAAACATTGACGGACTGGAGGCCTATGACAGGCAAAAGAAGCGTTGGTCGACCAATAACACGCTGGGTCGACGACATCCGGAACATCACAGGCAATAAATGGATGAGAGCAGCGCAAAACCGAGATGACTGGCGTACAAGAAGAGAGGCCTATGCTCAGCAGTGGGCGTCTACAGGCTGATAATGATGATGATGATGATGATGACTAAAAGACATCAAGGTAGCATCGGTACGGGGTAGAGGTACCTAAATCACGCCTCCATCATAATTGTTGACCGAATCGATATACTTTGGAATTCCTTCAGGTTCCATGCTCCCAGATAAAATTAAGTGATTTTCAAGGCTAACTGACCCCGTTCCTTCTAGGTGAGCGTACTCCACCGTAGACTACTATATAGTATACCATCAGGTGATTTGTATCAATCGCTAACCTATTTAGTGTAAAAAAAGCACACATAGTAAATGTGGGAGATGCCATACTTTTTGTAAAAGCCTATAAATAAAAAATGAGACTGCATAGTTTTTCAAGGACCTTGAAAAACTATGCAGTCTCCTTTTATTATACTTGAAAAAAATAATGTTTAATTACGAGACTTACCACTAATAGCATATATAGTTTACAAAGTATTTACGAGTACCTAATTTTGCATCGCCATTAATTTTGTAATGGCATTCATAGTAGAATATGAACTGAAAGCTGGCCATAATTTGTTGAAAATGAACTCGGAGTGAGAAATAAACAGAGAGGCACTATACATCAAATGGGAACCACATTTTGCAAAAATCTGTCAACAAGCACTTCTGACAGTCTTCTTGAGGGCTAGTACTTCCAGGGCACCTTCAGCCCTAGTGATGCTGTCTCGCGTGGTTACACGACCTGCTGGTCAAATGCGTCAAAATACTATACTTATTTCACCAATCCTCGTTCGTTAAACTAACCTGGTTAGGTTAGTTTAATTTTCTGAAATCTTCTTGCTATCTTATACCACTAGGTGGGGTTATTCCATCCATGTTTTTTTTTCCCTTCTATTTCGGTCGCCCGATTTCTCTTCTCCCTTGCATAATTTGTTGAGTCATACAGATTTTTCCACTTGAGGGTGGTAGCTCGCCTGGCTAGACGGATGCTAGCAAATGCCCTAGCACCTTGCAAAGTATTCTAGTATCACTTTTGGTGTTTTCAGGATAAAGTCTGTATTCGGGGATTCAATGAGGTCGCCCACTAAAGAAGACTTGAACAAGTTGGAGTACCTAGAGAGGGTGCTGAAGGAAACTTTGAGACTGTACACAGTTGTGCCAATTATTGCCAGAACAACGCAAAGCGAAGTGAAACTCTGTAAGTGGTAGTGAGATAGACTATAAATTTAATACTCACCATTTGTATATTGCTATGATGTATACATACTCGTTTCTATTTATTAATTACTAGCTAATCCGGCGTACATTGTTCCACCTTATAGGCAAATAATAAGCAGTTTTCTTTTTAACTTACAATGTGATGAATTCCTAATCCAAGATGATCACCATCACAAAAAAGTAAAGTTTATTTGATTAAAAACTTATTTTATTTGTTGTACATAAACGGTTCTTACACTTAAATAAAATGAAATGAAACGAGAAGTAATAATATTTAGAGGGGTCGGACATGCAGCTGCCTCATGGATTCTATCCCCACCAATGAGTTCGAGCTTTTGGTGAAGGAGAATATCGTGAGGAAACCATAGCATGATGGTAGTAGACCATCTTATATATAAAATTTCCGTGTTTGTTACCGTACTCCTCCGAAACGGCTCGACCAATTATTTCCAAATTTTATATGCGTATTCAGTAGGTCTGAGAATAGGCTACTGTATACTTAGAAATAATTATTAAGGCAAAACAACGTTTGCCGGGTCAGCTAGTATTATATAATTATGCGTCTCTCTCCGCTATGGATTATTGAACCACTTTTATTCTTTCGAATTGGTGAAGTATTCATTTTCAAAATTTATTGATGATCGAGTCATGCAAAATACACAACCGTTTTGTTCGAAGGTCAGACTTCAACTGGTCACTGTGAACTCGACTTTTTAATTTCTAGCATTTTAATTGGCTGGGGGGCGTAGCCAGGCCGGCGGACAACGATGACTCACTATTTTCTTAACGCGAACGGACTATAGTGCTCACCTGGCTTGCACCCTCAGCTTGAAAAATCTGTCGGCAAGCACCTAACACTGTAATCTGGCAGCTTCCTTGGGTGCCTGTTATTCCAGATTATGCATGCTTCATCTTAGGCCGGAGTATCACTAACTCGTGTGTTTACGCACCCTGCTGATCAAATGCGTAGCTGTAAAGACTAAAAAATAAACAAAAACATACTGAAAAAAAACAAATATGGTTATTACCTACGCTTGAAAAAACTAACCCTCTTTTTCGGTCGGGTATAAAGTAAGTACTTATTCTATTTCTTTTTGCAGCGACATGTACCATCCCAGCAGGAGTAGGCTGCGCTATAGTACCCTTCATGATACACCGCTCTAAGAAGGTGTGGGGAGATGACGCTGAGGAGTTCAGACCAGACAGGTTCTTGCCTGAGAACTGCGTCAACAGACATCCCTGCGCTTTCCTAGCTTTCAGTTACGGTGTCAGAAATTGTGTGGGTAAGAAAAACTAGCTTTTTAAGTTGTAGATATAAACTAGGGCTTAGGTAAGGGAAATAGTAAAAAAAAATTATGTAAAGAAATAAATCCGGATTGATTCGTGGTTCACTCAATTCTTTACGCCTTTTATATTCTTAAAAGATTATTAGACTTCTGTTAAAAGATAATTTTGTGGCTTGTCTCCTTGACAAGTTGTTGTCGCTTTACGTATCACTTCAATTCGATATCGAACCGGTTTCTTCTGGGCAAGCGCGCTCCACCTTAGATCGCAATATCACTTACCATCAGGTGAATTGCGGTCAAGCGCAAGCCCATTAAGAGTAATAAAAAAATCGTCAAATGAATGTATGGAAGTGATGTAAGCCAGCGCCAAGCTCTGACGAGCGAATGATTTTAACACTTAAAAAAAGCTATAATATAAGGTTCTGAAATGTAGTTTGTGTCTAAGTACAGAAAAAAGGTTTTAAGCTAAATAAAAACACTTCACAATATAGTAAATATTTCACTGAAGTAGTACCTAGTACCTAGTATTACGGTCTCTAGGCGAGAACTAACATTCGAACATACAGACAGATGAAAGCAGATCAACCCAATCAATGCTAATGTTGTGTTCCGGCAGCTGCAGTCGCTTGAACGCCAGCTCTTCCAGACTAGATAAGCACCACCTTCAACCAGTGTCGCTGATTTGTTAGGCTACGTGATATGCTGGTCATATGCCTGGCTACAGAATAACAAGAAAAAATACTCATATATTGGTGCCAATTGTGGTGTAAATACGATTTAACTAAATCTAAAGGATAAAGGACGATCTGAACCATAGACAAAGCAACTGAAATCACTTCAAATATAGAAAATGTCGGTAGTTAAAATGCTGTTGTAAATGTGCGCGTTTTAAAACTACCTACATTTTCCATATTTGACACGAGTTGTTTTGTAGATTGTTCAGATAGTGCCGTCTCTTTCTGGATACTTATGATAAAAAGAGACGGAACTACTTTAAATTAAGTTCTCTCGTGTGTACGCCAGAATTGCCACCAGTTTCTGTTTTTTGGTCCGTAGGTCGTCATTTCGGCATGTTGGTAACAAAAAGCGTGATTGCAACTATATTACGGAGCTATGAAGTTACAGCGAAACCTATTGACCGGCTGAAGATTGAACTATTTCTGTCTCCTGTAGATGGACATCTTATATCTATAGCAAAACGTAGTTAATTATATTATTTTGATAAGGGGGCTTAGGTGATTTTGTCTTGTTTTCTTTAAATTATAAATAATTTTAATATAATTTCATTATCTTATTCTTTAGTTATATGTTTACTAGCTGACCCAGCAAGCTGTGCTTTGCCTTAAGTACAGCTACCTTATCATTTAGGGGTATGGAAAGTAGATAGTAGCGGATTCTCAGACCTACAGAATAAAAATTTGGTAAAAGTAGGTCAAGCCGCTTCGGAGGAGTACGGTAACTAACATTGTGACATGGAAATTTTATATAATAGAAGATGTTGTTATAATTATTTTGATGACTATAAATTTTTTTAGACGTTCCAAATATTTACAATCTTTGTGTGATTACACCATAAATAAATCCAAGTTATTCACGCAACCGAAATTTTATTCATGTACCCAAACCTTCATCCCGAGTCCTGTAGCCCCGTCCAGCACGTAACAGGATGTAGAGTGTCAATCAACAAACGAAAATAGTAGTTTAAAAAAACTAAATAACACGCTTTTCTGGCCGTTTTAAGTGGGTCAAAATCGCGCCCAAAGAAGTCGGTTACAAACAAACATACAAACAAAAATACAAAAAAAATTAATAATTTTATCAAATTAGTGTATTGTCATCGGTCCTCAATAAATCTACAAAGTTTCAACGAAATCTGGCCGTTTAAAGTGTGTCAAAATCGCGCCCAAAGAAGTCGGTTACAAACATACAGGTGAAGCTAATATAAAGCGTGTAATTTTTTTTTAATTTTTATTCAAAGGATTTATTATTATAGTGACACGGGCAATAAATAAATACATGACTTGTGAAAATTGTAGCTTTTTAGGTATGATGGTTTCTCAGATACATTCTGATTGATGACAGACAAACCCTATTACTAAGCCTCCGCGGCTTAGTAATAGGGTCCCGTTTTTACCTTTTAGGTATGAAACACTAAAAAGAGCTAAGTCAAAAGCACTGTAAATAATTGAGGTACATCGTGATTGGTTAAAATAAAATAAGTAAAGTGTTGGTACTACTACTACTTAAAATATTACAGTCCAAAAGTAAGATAACATAATTTTCTCAAGATGTTTATTTTCTTTACAGTTAGGTAGTTAGGTACATATTTGCATAACATAATGTATTTAATTCATCACATCTGCTTACAATTATTTCATTCTAAATTAAATTCTAAATAAAACACTACTATTGTTTATTCAGAATCTTTTATTTAACTTTTTATTAATCTACATATTAAACTTTTTTAATATTAAATACCTACATTTGTAAATTCTGTACAATAATTTTCATAAAAATAACCCTGTAATATTCGGTTCTAAATTTAATTCTTGTATTTGATTAGCTTACTGTTATTAATATTATCTTGAACTGTTTATATACATCTAACCAAGATCTGAAATAACTCTTTGGGAGAGGCCATTGGTGTTGAAACACAGTCTGTGACTAAATCAGCACCAATTTAGTTTTAATAGTGTATACGGGATATTTATTTATTTGACATAATAAAATTACTAAAAAACATTTTACGTGGCTTTAATGCTGGAACTGTGTATTTATTTATTTTACGCACTTTATACAGCATTCTATAAGTGCTCATCTCTTGTAAACTCTTACTTGATGTCCTCGGATAGGAAATAACAGCATTTCTATCTTGAGTGGTCCGATTTCGTCAGCTTCTAGTTTGTAGCTTCTAATCACCGACGATAGGATGCTTTTCATAATCAACATGCCGAAATTGCGACCTGAAACAGAATTCGTTATTGTACCGTCATTTTATTCGTTGATCTTGTGGACCTGTCACACCATCTACTAATGAAGTGAAACCTACGAACTACGCTACTTTTTATCCCGGAATAACGCGGGTAAGACCGCGGGGTGCAGCTAGTAATACATAAAACAAAATTTCGGTCTGGTATTTTGTTTTATTAGTATGTTTATTGATTCACTTATTGATTCCAACATTGTACTTTGTAAACTGTTATCGTAAGGCCTATTTATTATATATTTGTACGAATAAATGACTGAAGATGACGTTCGTAATGCATCAAAACCCGTTGGACGTATATCGTTTTATAACATTATTTTTCTAACATTATTTTGATAAATTTTGCAGCAATTAAAAAAAAACGTAGGTGAGGTTCCATTTGATTCCTTATTCAAAAAACTTAACAAATAAGTAATCAGCAAACATTGTTAAAACTACTTTACTTATTACACAGCATATCAATTATGTATAATCCTGCCATTTGTTTTAAAAGTAGAAGGTCAGACCGTGCGGAAGGGAACACGTGGCGGACTGACTGAATCAAGGCAGATGTTGGTGGCAATGGGTAAAGCCGATGGTCTTATTAACAGAGTTGAGAAGATATGGACGTGTTTCCTGTCTTCCCGTTCTTGAGAGCCTTCATGATGATTGCTACCAGTGTATCACCAGTAGTTTGGGTTAACAAATAAAAATACGACTAATGGAGAAAGACCCTTAATACCTCCCCGTGATGACAAGCAATCCATTTCCGGTTGAAGTTAGTAGAGTGGTTCTCAAAATGGGTGCCACGCGTTTACCCCAGGGGTCTACAGGACAACGATCTACGTTAGAGTACTCAAAACGGGGGTGCACAATTCGAGTACGGGGTCCGCGAAAAAGTAACTACTTTTGATAGTTAAAAAACTAAGATGTTTGCTGGAAATCTATGAATGTAGGTACTCGTATGTGTTAGTATAGAATTTCAGGTATGGTATTTTTGGTGCTTTTCAAGCGGCAGCGTTTTATGTAGCTGCAAGGGGTTCCATAAGAACCAGCAAGATATTGTGAGGTCTATGGCAAAATAGTTTGAGAACCTTTGGATTTGGTATCGCGTGACTTTTAATTGGCCTAAAACGTGACTAAAGGTCGAGGCCATCCGGTGTCGAGGGATATTTGTATAGTGTATCCTAGGCTTATGTGTTTCACAACGAAAACCGAAAATTATTTAAACTGAAATGTGTATGAATACAGACTACGCGAGTCAGTTTTAGTCATAAATTATCAATTGATTTCATTGATAATTTATGACTAAAACTGACTATGATTATAAGTATAATTGAATAATTTTTAAATTATTAATGAAACATAATTTGTCCGGACCAGTTTGGACCGGGATCAGAAGTGCCGCTGAATTGCTTTGTTTGACAATAGACAAAATAAAATATGCAGAACTGATTCCCAACCTTCACTAGTTGGAAAGACACCATAAGAAGAAGAAGAACATAATTTGTCCCTTTGTAACTGGTTACGGACGTAAAGTAAATGTAAATAAATAAATAATAAATAAAATGTCTGTGAAAACCTGAATTGCTCCTAATTCTATTTAGCGAACAAGCGATTTCAATTTCATACCCACTATGTACCATAGGTCAAGGTCTCGTTAGACGTATGTCGTATAATAAGTCTAATTATGGTAATACATTCTTTCCATGATTGATTTATTTACTGTCTCTGAATAAATTAGTTCGTTTGTTTAGAGTAAACGCATGCCGGAGCGGATGTGCGCCTCGCTACGAGACAACTATGTCCATGTCGTAGCTATAAAGTAAATAAAATGAATTTAAATTATTTATTGGCCTTGCAACATCTTGTCGCATTTGAAAGTAATTTTATTTTTAAATATGTGACATGAGGCATACGTTATCATCATAAGGCTACCAATATAGTTAAACGAGAATATTAAAAACTTAGAAATCCCCTGACTCATTTTACGGTGGTAGTTTATTTTTATGATAAATTTAAAATCCATCTTGCAATGAATGTGTGTAAATTTAAATAACGTTCAATCTCCAACTCCATGTTTGGATTTCAAACATTTTATAAAAAAAAAAGTTTATTGTGTACAAATAGTATCTACATACTTAATCGCATGAAATACAATCACACACATTGTATACATACATAATAGGTACATATTACAATACATGTATAATAACATAATATATATATGTATATATGTATTATGTACAATACATTGTATATGTATAGTACCTACTCGTATGTATTTTACTAATCAAGCCTTTTTACTACGTCATCCACCATTTTATCGCGGCCGCCATATTTTAGATCAATTATTATCAAAAATAGCTAATAACAGTCTCCGCTAACACACCCTTCGATCAAGAGAACTAAGTCAAAATTGGTTCATCTGTTTGGGAGTTACTATTCCACAGAGATATATATACACACACACACACACAAACACACACACACAGATTCACAGACATTTCCAACTAATACCACCACTAAAAATAAAAAATGTCGACTTACCGATACAGTTCCGAGAGCCATAGCTGAAAGGCAGGAAGGCAGCAGGATGCCTGTTCACAGAGTTCTCTGGAAGGAACCTGTCTGGCTGGAACTCGTCCACGTCAGGTCCCCACACCGCTTTGGAGCGATGAACGGCGAAGGCCCCCACCACAGCGCCGGACCCCTTTGGCAGGGTCACGCCGCATTTGGCTGACAGAATATTATATCAGATGATGCATACAAACACAGCACAAAAAAAAATGGCATGGCATACTATTGAATATTTGCACGAAACAAACGGTCACACTTATTTAAAAAAACGTTGAATATACGTCCAACAGGTTTCGACGCATTACGAGCGTCATCATCAGGGACGATCTTCACACGGACTGTCACCGACGAGATCCGGTGAGTCTGCGCGCGGTTTTTTTAAGTAAGTGTGACCGTTTATTTCGAGCAAATATATAATATGCCTTACGATAACACTATACTATTGTATCTAGAAGCCTTGGCCTCCTAGTTAGGAATAACTGGCTCTGGAGGAGGCTAGAACACATAGTTCCTCTAACTTGGCGCCAGATTTTTCAACTTGGAGGAGGTGGCCATTTGAGTGTAAAGAGTAACAAATATACACGAAAACAGACCTATTGTCCTTGTGGTATTAAGTGGGATTATCAACTTAAAGGTAGTAACCATTTGAGCGTAAGGAGTAACTAATATACACGAAAACACACCAACTATTGTCCTTGTAATATTAAGTGGGATTATCAGCTGGAATAAATAACTTACGTAAGTATGTATCCTTTTCGATGTTTCGTGCGATGATGGGTACTACGGTGTAAAGCCTCATGCTCTCCTTGATGACGCGCTCTAAGTAGTGCATCTGCAGCAAATCTTCCTTGCCGGCGCCTCGTGTACACTCGCCGAAGATTGTTTGCTGCCTAAATAAAAAAACATACACACACAATTCTAGATATATATCACATGACTGTAAAATTAAAAAAAAACGACGACTTCGTTTACGTAACGGTTATCATCTCGGACTGCCAACCAGAAGGTCTCGGGTTTGATTCCCGGCACAGTCAACATCTTTGTGATGAACTAAATTTGTTGACTGTCGGTCGATCTGGGTGTTAAATAGATAAGTTGTGTTAGTAACCATAACACAACGAAGAAATGTTATTTTTTCAATTTCAACATATTTTTATTGATATGTATGTAGATTACAACACAATAAAAACGTAACCGCACTATACTAGTGTACATTTATCCTACCAGTACAGTAAAGTAAAGTATAATATTATTCTTAAGTAAGTAGTAGAAATGGTTAGTACAGGACTAACCATCTGCTTGTGAAAATAGTCTTTCTTTTTTTTGGGTGACGAAGGGGAATTTTCAAAAAGATACTCGGCTTCGATGCGGCGCAGCCAGGTTATGTGGGATTTTTACCCACTCAAACCCTCCCGGTGACCTGCCTCTGTGCTTAGCGGAGGTCTCCGAGTTCTGTGAAAATGGTCCTAATATTTATTAATTTATATCTACCGACCCCACATAATGTGGGATAAGGTGCAGAAGAAGATTTATATTATCGTGGAAACAAAAAGCTCGCTCTGCCGACCCCACCAAGTGAGAAAAGACGAAGACAAAGGAGAAGATGACTCACTCTTTGTAAGCTCTCTCTTGTGCTTGTGGATGGTTCCCCAGCAGCACCAGGGTGTAAGCGATGACTAGGGATGTGGTATCGTTTCCGGCGATGGTGATTGAGTCGATGTGTTCTCGCAACTGCTCGTCTGTGAACTCTATCTCTCGCCCGAATAACATGTCCAGGACTGCGCGTTGTTTGCCTACAGAAATCAATAATTGCTATTTAGTCCATTGAAAAGTTACTTTTGGGGTTGCGTTCCTTAGAGGACGCAATTTTATTTTTTTGATGAGTAAAAACCGTTTCAACCCGTATTTTCAAGATGGCGGCCGTGGGACAAAGGTGGCGACCCCACAAACTTGATTTTAGCTTTACACTAACCCCCCGTACACATCAAAAAATTAAATTGCGTCCTACAAAAAACGCAAGGTAAGGCCTAAAAAATGTAACATTTCAATGGACTAATTAGAGATATAGGTATAAAAATCCACTACTAGAACTTCCAAGAAACTACTTATTAGGATTCGGTTGCCCGAAGAATCATCATAGGTTCTAAAGCACAATTGACTGCTTGCACTGAATTGCCAATTATCCGAATCGGTCCTAAGCGTAATATTTTTGTATTGTTGTAACAATTTGGAACTCGTAGGAATCCAGATATATTTCAACGTCGCGTCAACGATGATCAAGTGAGCGTTATTTTAGAACTGTTTTAGTTAAAGCTTGAAAGAGTTCATTCTATGCATGACTGTTCGTTTTTCTTTATAACCAGTATATATCTGATTATCCGAACCGGTCCCTATAAATTCGGATAGTAGGCGTTCTACTGTAATTCTATTTTTGAAAGTCTTGCAAACTTGCATCTGCAATGTGTTTAAAAAGTTCGAATATTCTCTTTCCAGGGGACTTTAAATTCTTTGACAAATAAGTACTTGATTATTTTCCTCAATTTTTCTTTACTGGAATGTTTAAAAAAAGGATCTTACTGCAGTGTTTAGTCTAAACACACAAAATTAATTCTGTTTGCGCACATGATAATTTAGATAGCCTCTCAAAGTCCATGACTGTCGAATATTGTCCATGTTCTACCACGTAATACGATGTCAAACATTTTTCGATTAAATTGAATAAGCAAATGATGTGATACTACATAATATACTCGTGTTAAACGTGATCGAGATGTGTTTACTTTGCTTTGGTCCGGTCTTGAAACTGTGTGAATAAGTATTTGATGACAATAATGGTTTTTGTTATGCAACTTGGAGATTAGACGAGTCGGAAGTAACTAAGGAAATTCAAGCACATTAACAAAAGCAAGCAAACAAATTAGATAATTGTAGTCCTTACTATATATTGGTATGATGTAAATCATGCAAAGGAAATCGAAATTGGCTTGTCACCTACCTCGGCCAGGCAACGAAAAATTTGTACGTGGTACGTGGGTCCCACGTGGAGAGTTAGAAAAAGAGGTTAAACTCTCCAAAGATGATAAGAAGACAATGTAAAAGTAGGAGAACTCAGACAATGTGGACAATGAGTAATCGAGATCTGTGGAGAGAATTGGGGGTTTTTCACCACAGAGAACCTAGCCAACTTACTAAACTACTTAATTTTTTTTTACGCTTAATAGGCTTCGCTTGACCACAATTCACCTGATGTTAAGTGATATTGCAGTCTAAGATGAAGCGCGCTTGCCTAGAAGAAACCGGTTCACTCTCGCCTTGAAGACAGTTAGGTTGTAGTTCAGTGAGAACAGCGATTACGGCAAGGAGTTCCACAGTTTGGCCGTACGTACTATAAACGTGGAAGCGAATCGCTTAGTACGCATTTTCGGCATTTCCACTGTATTACGGTGCCTCTTAGCAGTCTCCCTGCTCGTTTGGTAATGGAAAAAACTAATGAAAAATAAAACGCTACACCACATGTCCAATGTAGGGTTGTACCACGGGTATGAAAAATTACCCGTGGCACATACCGTTGTCGGTCCGTTTTACATGGATCGGTAACGAAAAAATAAAAGTTTATACACATTTCGGATAAAGTCACAGATTTCGGTTGGAAAAATAAAAAAACTTGATTATGCAAACTATTTTGTGTACTTATGTGTTTAATACCAATAAAATGATAACGGTCTGATATGCAAGTTAGTGCTAATTGTATAAACCTAAAAAATCTTGTTTAGTCTAGAGTTCACATAGTCTTACTAATTTATTCGACGCACTAAGTAAATAACTAATCTCCTAGTGAATGAAGCTAGTAAATTTAAACATCGTTTTCTTTTATGATTCTGTTAAATGTAATAATGCATTAAATAAGCTAGTTATGATGTGCTAATGAAACATTTGTTTCGGTGTATGCTATGCAAGAATGTATGATTATTTCTTTGAGATTCAGTTTTCTGAGTACTTTGTTGCTATATACTATGTTAAATGCACGGATTTTGTTGTTTTTAATTGTAATTGTTTTAATATATTTCATTGAGAATAATGACTATAGTATGTATGTATATATATATGTGGTTATACTAACCGGGATTTTCTTCTGAATTTCGGTAATTTTTATTCTTTTCATATTCTTCACGTCTCTTCTTCACAACCTGAAAACGTTCCGGTACAAATTAGTATGAGTCATAAACCGATTGATATTGATTGAATTGAAAATAGATTAAATAGACGAGTTCTCGAATAGAGACTGCGTAACGGCTCACGTAACGAAGGTTTACGCATAAAACCAACCAGTAAATGTCAAGAAGAGTGATGACAGATGGACTAAGGCGTTAACGGACTGGAGACCAATGTTAGGCAGGAGAAGTGTCGGTCGACCACTCGCACGTTGGGTCGACGACATACGAAACATCGTGGGCAGGACATGGATGAGGGTGGCACAAGACCGAGACGAATGGCGTACACGAAGGGAGGCCTATGCTCAGCAGTGGGCGATAGACGGCTGAAAATGATGCTGATGAAATGTCAAGAAAGGTAATGATGATATGTTGATCGCTATAAAACTTAATTGTTTTATCTTGAGGGGACAAACATCGTGTTCTTAGTCTTTACTGCCTAACTGAAATGATCGTTTGCTATGTTTGTCAAATTGTTTGATTTTTGCTATAAATCGTAAACGGTAAGAAGTATCAAAAATAGTCTAAAGGACTATTTAAAGTTTATTATTTATTTATTGTTTATATTTTGGTACCCATCATATTGATGAAAAAAAAACTGGTTCAACAAACTTAATTTTAGATTTTTGAACTAGTTTTACTTTTAATTCATAAGTCTGATTAGGTACCAAAATAAGTATATATATTCTTAGAGTGGCTTTTAAGGTATTTTTTCGATATTGTATTTACCGTATATCACATATACATATAGTGAAAAAAGTGTAATAACAAAATGTTGCCCTTATCTATGTTTTCTAGCACGGCAGTATAGGTACGCTCAAAACAATTAAAACCACGAACAATATTAACTGCTCTATTCATCTTCTCATGGGCCGCTACGCAAATGTTTTGCTGACAATCGTTTGATGCAATGTTTGTATTTGACGACCTCATGTCTTTATGAGCTCGTAATTGCGTTAGCTCAGTTTACCTTTATTTAGTTGCGCCCAAGGTACATAGAAGGTACTTGTATAAATACTTCATCATAGTGTTAATTTGTGAAGTCAGCAACTTGTGAAGTCAGAAGTAGATGATCTCATGAGTCAAAACAATGGGTTCATGCCATGGTACTTATAGCTTAGGTACTAAAATGGGTATGTTATCTACCTGCTTATATACGTATGTACATTCAATTTATCAAATCTCTATTCAGCGATTCCGGTAACTTAAAACCTTTGTTAATTAGTATATCTAGTCAAACAATATATATTTTAAATAAAACCATATATACTAAAAGTATGTACTCGTACCTACATGATTATGGTAACGATAAATGCATAAGCATAAGCAGCCCACTATACGTTCCCACGGGCCCTCGGGCCTTCTCTCACGAAGAGAGCGACATAGGCCACCACGCTGGCCAAGTGCGGGTTGGCAGATAAGACACATCTTCGGATATTGTGATCCTCAAACATGATGATTTTTTCCTTCACCGTAAAGCGAGTGCAAAAACGATAAATAAATACAAATATTTATTTTTTTAAATAGATCTACACTTGGCCACCAACTCGCCTGATGGTAAGCGAAGCTGAGGCGAAGATGAAGCACGTTGATCTAGAATAAATCTGTTCACTCTCGCCTTGCAAAAATCCAAGTTACTCGTATATTTATCAGGAAACACAGTAGGAGGCAATCCATTCCATCCCTTAGCAGTACACATGATGAATGTGGAGCCAAATAGTTGCGTACGGATTTTTGGAATCTCCACTAGGCAAGGATATAAAGCTGACCTCCTAAAGGTCTTGTAGTGGAAGGGTGAAGGAGGGATGAGGTCGTGCAACTCCTGCGCACACTCACCGAAGTGCAATCTATAAAAAAATGACAGACAAGCCACTTTGCGACGGTGCTCGAGACTAGTCAGCTTCTTGGCGACTAATCGGTTGTCACCGATATCGCTGCTGGTCGATCTATCAACTCCAAGGCTTCCAACTGATGCTTGGCAGACCCGTCAAAAAGATTGATTGAAAAAAGAAGGCATTAGATTTGACTTCTCAGGTCTCTATCGACTCCAAGCCTTCCAAATGACACTTGGCAGAACCGTCAAAAAGGTTGGATTAGATTTGACTATTCATAGCTCACCTCGTCAGTAAACTGGTGCGTGAGGTCTATATTATCCTTCTGCTGGCGCGCGTACGGCGTCAGGTTGAAGAGGCAGTCCGGTTGCAGCCACACTTTGAACAGCCTCATGTTGAGTATCGTCATGACGGTGTGGCGCGCGCGCAGGTACGGCGTCTCTGGAGACCTCTGCACGTCCATTCGCTCGCCCATCGCCGTCTCTACAAACAAACCCTTTAATATAAATAAATAAATAAATATTAGGACACATTAGGAAACTCTGCAACAGGAAAAAGACAAAGGTCACTTATAATACTGATATTTTTTTACACATTTAACACACGGCTGGTTAACCCCATACTGAACCGTTTCTAGTTCGTGTTATGGTTGCTAACACAACTGATATACTACATATATATTACACACATATTTTATATAGATACATATTTAACACCCAGACCCACAGCCAACAAATTTAGTTAAGCACAAAGATGTTGGCCGGGCCGGGAATCGAACCCGGAACCTTCTGGATGGCAGTCCGGCATGGTAACCTTTACGCCAACGAGGTCGTCAATATATCGGTATAGCGCCGGTAGCTATTAGTATATGCGTAATACCCTTAAAATGAGATTTGACGACCCTGTTGGCGTAATGGTTACCATGCCAGACTGCCAACCCGAGGCTACCGGGTTCGATTCCCGGCGCGGCCAATATTTTTGAGATGAACTAAATTTGTTAGCTATTGGTCTGGGTATTAAATATGTATCGATATAAAGTATGTACGAGTATGTATGTATATGTAGTATATCA
This sequence comes from Mellilla xanthometata, assembly GCA_035578125.1. Lineage (NCBI taxonomy): Eukaryota > Metazoa > Arthropoda > Insecta > Lepidoptera > Geometridae > Mellilla > Mellilla xanthometata. The sequence continues at coordinate 10,115,491 of JAPUBQ010000014.1, read as the reverse complement.
GTTATGTTAGCAAACATAATACAAACTAGAAATGGTTTAGTATGGGATTAACCAGCCGTGTGTAAAATCTGTCCTAACCTTTTCTAATATATAAAATTTCCATGTCACAATGTTAGTTACCGTACTCCTCCGAAACGGCTTGACCGATTTTTACTAAATTTTATATGCGTATTCAGTATGTTTGAAAATCGGCTACTATCTATTTTTCATATTAAGGGTTGTTCACCCTTAATCATTTAATCACCCTTAAATATTATTAATTGACGCAATTTTTTGTTTCTGTATTTTTATTATGTGGCATCAAAAATACATACAACCCCAATCTTTTATTTTTTAAACACCAATACCTTATTTTATAAGGACTGTTTTAGTAATTTAATCATTTATCATCCCGTACGATAACTGATCAATTATAATTGTATTTTTAGCTGTACTTAAGGCAAAACCACGGTTGGACCCGGGTCAGCTAGTATAACATAATATAATTTAATCTCACCGAACACAATATCCAATGTACATGCGGTGACGTACTTGAGGACGTCAAAGTCTCCTTTGCCGGACTGTTCACTAAGTCTCTCGAGCAGGATGTCGGATTGCTCCGCTATCACTCCCAAATACTGCTCCACTATCTTGTTGTGGAAAACCGGTAGTAGAACTTTTCTGTGAGCCTTCCAAAGACCGACTGTAAAGGAGGACTATACATATTATTCAACTTTTTAAGTTAACCGTTTTAAGAAAATCTTCTTACAAAAGGAGACTTAGCTGACTAAAACTATAAAAATAAATACATATTCCTATTTTGCAATTTCTTTACGGAAAGTGTTCTGCTGCACTCAGATTTTCTTCTCAAGGGTTAACTTAAAAAGTCGAAGTTTGTTGGAAATACTTTTTGTCTGTGACAAAAAAGACGTAACGTATTTCGCGATTATCGCGATATATTAAAATATGGCAAACAATATTTGAAAATAACCGTATTAACTATTAAATAAGTATGTATATAAAAGACACGCTGTTGCCCGCGACTTCGCCCGCGTTTAGGTCCGTTTTTTATGCGAATGAAATTTTCCTGTATTTTGTTTTCTAAAAACCCCAAGGCCCAAGACCTTTCCAAAGAATCCCAAATCGTGGAAATTGGTTCGTGCGTTCTGGAGTTATAGCGTCAGGAAGGAAAACCCGTCTTATTTGTATATAATATATTAATAAATACATTTTACTGAATTTGAGATGTTCAGAGCAAATTTACTTACGCTAAGTCGCAAAAGAGGAGAACAAATATTTGAATCTAACATTTCAAGATTACTTAGTTTAGATGCAGGGACTTGCCGCTGACACGAGATGATGTATATTATCTAAGCAAATAATAATTTTAGCGTATGCGTGGATGGTGTTTGTACTATGTTACACTATTTTACGATTCCGGAAAACTCATGTTTTTGTTTATAGTTACGACTTGCGATATGCGTAGTATTCTACAGAAATAACTTTAAGATTACCTACACCAAAAATGGTTGTTACAATCTTGACAAATATACGTAGCTACTGGTAGGTAAATTCTGTTAATTAAGGTATGATGTCAAACGGATACAAATGGTTAGCAAAATTTGAAGTATTACGATCTTGTGCTTAATATGTTTGGCCTCAAAGAAATGTGTTAAGATAATAAACCGCAAATAAAATAAATAAAATATTGCAAACAAGTTAGTTTACCTGGAGCTACGAACAGGCCGTGTCCAAGCCACGGTCTCAGAAACCGATACACAACATCCTTATCCAAGCAGTTTTCTAGAATTACTTGGGCATCTTCTGGATCTCCGAGTGCTGGAAAATATTATCAAAAACTTCTTCTTCTTAGTACGAGCTAAGTAGCCAAGCTTTGGTGTCGTGAGTTTTTAAGCCGCCCGAAGGCCTCTGACTTGGCTTAACGACTGCTTGTACAAAAACAAACAGCCGGGACCTACAATTTAGTCAAGCTACAGTTATTACGATAAGTATTACTTATAATGTAAGTCAAAAAGTATTTAATAAAATAAATAAGCTAGTAAGGCCACGGCCTTACAAAGTTACCGTCGAGAATGTAGCGTGTGTACTCGACCAACAAAGGTGATCTGACGCGATCATCGAGGTTGAGTAACGGTCGATGCGGACCGTCTTTGGATGGGCGATCATGTACAAAACTGTCCTTTATAAAGTAGCATTTGCTTCTGAGTGCTACCGTGGGTCGGGTGACTCGTAAAATTGTAGGTCCCGGCTGTTTGTCTTAGTACAGGCAGTCATTAAGCCAAGTAAGGGCCTTCGGGCTACTTTAAAACTCTCGATTCCAAGCCTATATTATATGGATACTTAGCTCATGCGTTGTACTGTGTATTACTTAATATGAGTATTAATTATGGTATAAAACTAAAGTAAATAAAAACTACACAAAAATGAAAACCCTAATTTAAAAATAATAAACTATGCCTAACTCTGTGTCCGCATGTAGGGTGCCTAACATGCTGGTTGCATTACCTCGCTGGATCGCGAAATATAAACGTTGGCCGATTGTTGGTTAATTCTGACACTGTAAAGTAATCGTAGAGACATACCTATATACAGCTTGGGTCCCAGCCAAATCTTAGCTGCTCCCTTATTTTTAAAGGCAATTTCGGCAATGTCTTCTAAGTTTCTTAGAATTTCTGAAAATAGATAAAATTATTAAGCCAAAACACTAACACCGACTTTTTTTTGAAACGATGACAGCTCAGTCTGGTGCGCAGCCACCTTACGTCCCGTTGGTCGTGGCGATCGATCCTGGCCAATGAGATGGTGAACGAAAACATTGTGAGAAATATAGCTTATAATAGCATAGTGGTAGAGCTTGTTTGGCTTGGAACCAATCTCAAGTGGCAAATCTGTCACCAAGCACCTAACAGTGTGCATCATCCTGATCCAGCTATTCCTGACTAGGCATTCTCCACCTTAGGTCAGAATGTTGATGACTCGTATGTTACTGTTACTTGCTGTGCTGGTCAAATACTTACATAAAAAAGTCTTATTGTAAAATGAGTTCCCTGATAAAACCACTTTGTCGTGTGCTGGTTTCAAAATTAAACGTAAGTGCGAGTATTACCAGAATACTAGAGAGAATTGCTGAATCCCATACAATAAAGTGTGGTGCAGAAGATTGCCATAATTACTGATGAAACCTAGATGGGGCTGCAAATCGAGCGAGCAGCCTTGCTGCCGCCATCTTCCGCAATACGCTGCAGTCGCATAGTGATATTCATAGAAGATTACGGGACCCAAGTTAAGTAGTTTCAAGAAAATACGAATAGATGGGGCTACGTGTAACGAATGATACACGTAGTACGAATTTCAACAAGAGTTTGAGCGTCGTTGTCAATTATAATCGTATTATTGTTTATTATTTATGGTATAATTTGCTTGGTCTGCCTAGGCAGACCATGCAGAAGATGGGCAGACGTGTTTACTCAAAAGTACGGACAAGGACGGATGAGATTGGCGCGAGATAGATAACTTTGGAGCAAACTGGGGGAGGCCTACGCTAATGAGGCGAAATCAGCATTCCAACATTTGACATAATTTAATAATCGCACTGACACACTATAATTATACTTTTGACATCATTATAATTGACATCCTACTCTTTAATTATAATATGACATATGTTAATATTAATTATGTATAATTTGACTTTAACATAATATTAAATATGATAAGATAATGGGCATGTTAAAGAAGTAGGTAATCATTATGTAATGCAGATGAATAAAGGCTTTTTTACTTTTACTTGGTATGACTTACTTTGAGTATCTCCTATGAATAGCGTAGCGTTGCCCAATAGTGGTATCGTGGGTGGTCCGGGAAGCGAGGCTGTCATCCTATCCATATGACGAGCCTTTACACACCAATACACGTAGTAGACAAATCCTAGCAACACTAGTAACACTAGGATTATCATTTTTGAATAAATTTATTTTACTTTCACTCCTGAAACAAGGTTTTTACTCTGTTACGTTCAGGCTAAATCAGAATATAAATTGGATAATTTATTCGAACGAACGATTCTTTAGCATTTTTATTATTAATTTTAATTACCTATTATGTTAACATATTAGACTTTTAAAAACTAATTATTTACATCATTATTTACATGATTGGATATTTTAAATATGGTAATCTACAATAAACAATATGGTAGTCTGATTCAAACGTGATTTGGCGAAGATATGAGTATTAGAGCCATTGCAAGTGAGTCAGTCTGAAATTGTACTAACTACTAGGGGCTAGAAATATGTACCTGGAGGAAGCACAATTTTAGTTTAAAATAATATGAGGATGATAATGATATCCATGCGGAATTCCGAGAACCATTTGTTATATATAGGTTACTGACGCAGAAACAAGACTGATAAACCCAAAATTATCAGTGTGTATTTTTCAACGGGTGCTTCGTGTTAGGGAAATATTTAACAAATAGCTTTCATATAAAAATTCTAAGTTTACTTTTATAATCATAGACTTAGAAAAACATAAGGCACGTTATAATTATGCAGAAGTGGCGCTGGGCAGGACACGTTGCCAGACGTAACGACAACAGATGGAGCAAAACTATCACAAAATAGATTCCACGGGATAGCGAGCGTCCTGTCGGCAGACCACCAGCCCGATGGATAACCAAATCCGGTTTGGTTCGTGGAACACAATATCGAATTTACTGACATATGAGAGAGGAGACCTATACCCAGCAGTGGGTCGAAATAGGATGATGATGATGACGTTATAATTATAGTGACAGCTGGTCTATGATATACTTGTACCAATATCTATCTCATTGCTACGCTTGTATATCTTATATATCTTACTTGTGCGTAGCGTGTGTAGCGCTCCTACGCACTCATTAGATACAATTACCAAGAATGGAAACTAAACATTGAAAACGTTATAAGTACATATTAGCAATATTATTTTAAAGTCTGTCAGCTTACTGAATGACGCATTGTGTTGTATCAATGAATGTAGGTGTGAATTATTATCGGAAACTTTTCGATAGACTAATAATAACACGATTCGAAATATGTTATGAGACTTACACTTTACCAATTTTTTTTATATTTAGTCAAGTAAAACACCACTTTTTTAACTCTTTGTAAATTAGGCTCTTTCTGGCTAATCCTTATAGTACTGGATAAAGAAACGCGTGTTGTCAGCAAAAGCAAGAATAAGACTACTCGAAATACTTGATCTGATATTGAATGCTCCAAGAGCCATGTTCGTGGTCACTCCAACGTTTGCGTCCACGTCAACTGTAAATATTGAACAATGTAATGACATCTGAATAAGGTTTACTTAAATAAGAATATATTTCGACTAGCAGCCCGTCCCGGCTTCGCACAGACATTAGAACATAATTTAAGGCATTTAAACAAGTCTAGAAGTTATTTATTTCATTTGTTATTAACTGGCGAAATAAAAATACAGATTGACGACCTCGTTAGCGTAAAGCGTTACCATGCCGGTCTGCTAATCAGAAGGTTCCGGGTTCGATTCCCGGCCCGGTCAACATCTTTGTGCTTAACTAAATTTGTTGGCTGTGGGTCTGGGTGTTAAATATGTATGTATGAATATGTAGTATATCAGTTGTGTTAGCTCCATAATACGAGCTAGAAATGGTTCAGTATGGGGTTAACCAGCCGTGTGTGAATGTGTCCTAATATTTATATTTATTATTATAGATTCTTACCATGTGTTCACGTTTTTTAAGTTTTAGTAGAGAACAGACAAATATATGATACACACGTTGACAGATGATACTATAGTTGGTAGTTATTGTTAACAGTATAGTCCTGTATCTCAAGCTCAACTTTTTTTTTTGAGAACAAAAAAAGAAAGATGTATTATGAAGTAAGACATATTTAAAAAAATCACAATACAACTTGTTTGTTACTCGGGCATAATGTAACTTCCCAGCGGTGGAAGAAATGTTCTACTCGGTTAAATATTCGTGTAGAACCAACGATCAAACCTTGACTTCTTATAACATTGGTATAAATTAAAACAAACGAGCTATGACCTCTGTCAGAATTCCTGGGAAAGCTGCGTGAGAATAAATAAGGTACTTTTGAATAACTACTTATAATTGAAAGGAAATTTTGACGTGACAACGTCTTAAATTAGGTTGCGGCTGGGAGTCACTTATGAAAAAGTGTAATGCCCGGTAACGTTACGATGAGTCACCGAACGAGAGAGAGGCCCGCCGAATGCCTTGCGTCTCTCTCCCACTCAACTATGATCGGTCTGCCGCGCGCGCAGCACGCGGCAGACGTTGTCACGTAAAATCTTCGCCCGTAAAACTGACTTTACAGGCAACCATTTTTTTTTTTATGACTTATATGTTTCTGAAGTTACTCGTACTTAAATTTATACTAAGTATATATACTTATTACTTTTGACGATAGCTATAATTTCTAAACACGTTTAAGCATAAAGTCTAGTTACTTGTTAATTCTCGTTATTTCTATTAAGGTAAATTAATTGAAGAAAATGTTTAGTAGTATTGAGCTTTTTCGCAAGTATTTTCTGTAAGTGACGACGTTTGACGACCTCGTTAGCGTAAAGGTTACCATGCCGGTCTGCTAATCAGAAGGTCCCGGGTTCGATTCCCGGCCCGGTCAACATCTTTGTGCTTATCAAAATTTGTTGGCTGTGGGTCTGGGTGTTAAATATGTATTTATATAATATGTATGTATGTATATGTAGTATATCAGTTGTGTTAGCAACCATAATACGAACTAGAAATGGTTCAGTATGGGGCTAACCAGCCGTGTGTGAATGTGTCCTAATATTAAAAAAAAAAAAAAAAAAGTAAATTTAAGTAAACTTCGTTTAATTGTTTCGATGCGTAGCAATTACACGGCTTTGTTAATGACGATTATTAGTTCAGTCAACATGAAGGCCTCCTATACGTGTTAGCACAGAACTCAGTATCCTCTTTACTCGTTAGTAATATAACCGCTCCTCAGTAATACTGTCCCCAGTATACTCAAGTATTTGTCAAAGTTAACTTGTTTCCAATTTATTTATATCTGAACGTCTGTTACGCCTATAAATAGATCAAATTAAAACCTTTCCTAGATGTGACCTATAAATAACTATTTTAACAATAGTTTATAATACTTTTAAAAATATGTTATTATTATAAAAATTTCTTTCTCCTTAAAAGATTCAGCAAATAAAAACTCGCTTTTAAAAATAAAAAATAAAAATAAAGTATATTTAATTATACCATGAATATACTATATTTATATATATGAATATACTATATTTGCTTTATTAAGGACACAATATAACAATTCCAAATTAAATTCCACGAATTAACTAGTGCTAAATAAAATAATTGCAACCTGTAGGTAAAATGTACGTGCTTATAATCTTCCTCATTGTTGTGATGGTGTACTATGTAAAGTATAGAAGGTCTAGGAAGGTGCTGTATGAGGTTGCGGATGCCTTACCGGACGCAGGCAGCCTCCCGATCATTGGTCACTCGCATTGGTTCCTCGGAGGACCGGAAAGTAAGTGATATGTTAATTATTCAGCTATGATATTTTAGCTTAAACTATTATTATATAGTGTTTTTTTAATAAGAGTGTTGATATTTTAGGCTGTACTCAAACGTAAATCTATCAAAGTAAAATAATTAAAAAATAATATGTAGTTCACCACTCTAAGAAAATAGGAGCACTAACATTGTATTACGTGTAATAAAAACTCTAAAGCTGGTAAAATATCATATTTAATTAAAAAAGAGTCCCCGCTTCCTGCCGCGTATTCTATACATATACACATGTGTAAATGTATGAACACAGGCCAATTTCAAAGTATTAAAAAACAATTTTAAGCACCTTACCCGCGGACACTGACATAGATTTAATTTACTATTTGTAAGGTTTTTATAGCGTTTTAAATAATAAACATGTTAAAAATAATAAATAAATAAATATTTCAGTATATTAAAAAACATGTTTAATTACTAAATAATATGTGCATTTCGCATTTAAATACATTCTAACGTACATGTTAGTGAACATGCATAAAGAATAATCGTCTAAAACTTAAATATCACAATATTTGGCTAAAAAATTCGCCAGAAGTAATCTTTTCAATCTCTTAATACAGGGCTTTTCAACAACATCTACACTCTATGCAGAAAATTGGAAGCAACAGCCGATGTAACAAAAATATGGATTGGTCCTCTACTTTATATTAGTAAGTTGCTTCTTTCATACTTTATTTTAAATTGATCTTTAGTACTTTCTCTTTGATCAATAAAGTTTATTGACATTTCTAAACACAGAAATGTTTACAAGTCCGACTTAAACTAAATCTTTAAAAAAAAATGGTAAATTTTTTTGAGCAATTTCATTTTTAGTATAACGTTTAATAAAAAAGTGTAAAAATATTTTCCATATCCGAGTATATTACTGTTTTATTTTCTTTATTGCAGTTCCCACCAATTTAGACGATGTGCAAAAAATATTAGAAAATTGCCTTGAAAAAGACAATTCTTACAAATTTTTAAGGCATTGGCTTGGAAATGGACTATTCGTTGCACCAGGTAATTATTATTATTCTATTAAAATAATCAATTATGTAGTAATCAAAACACGTAAACGAAAAAAACTGGGGTCTGTGGTACTCATTCAGACTATTCCTTCATCAAAAGACACAACACCGGCACGTTTTTGCATAACAGACAAATTGTGGACAAGTGCGTAGAATACTGATATTAGTTGAGTATTTCTAGTTTTATGCCTTGTCCATTCAATATATAAATTATATATTGTCCATTCATATATTCAGATTCATATTGTAACAACTCGAAGTAAATTATGTTTTATGGGAGTCTAGACAGAAGGCAATAATATAAATAAGTAGTTATTTAAACTACTTTTGTTCACGCTGACAGTAACGTGCTTATTATGAATACTATGGAAACGGTTGAAGATTAAGTAAAGTACACTATGTTCTTTTTAGGATTCCGCACAAAAATGACACCAATGGGATCCTATTAACAAAACTCTGCCTCCTTGTATCTGTCACCAGGCTGTATCTCATAAGCCGAGATAGCTAGATTAGCCGTTATTTTTGCTGCCGAAAAAAACTGCAAACTAAACGTATAAATAAAAAAATTTGAAAACATTGATAGAAAATTTTGCTGGCCTTCTTTACAAAATGCTCTATATTTTTTTGAGGTGGCTTACATTTCTTACATTCATCATTTTTTATCAACATTCATCTTACATTTCAAAAATATTATAATGTGTGTACTTTACTAGCCAAACCATTTAATTTCGTACCCATAATAAACTGTTATACAATGTCGGCGACCATCTTTTTTAATTTTAATCCTTTCTGACATTCTATTCAAACAAAACAAACTATTTTCGATCGTTTGGGAGCCACATATATAGACTCGTCAAACTTATAGCACCACGTAGTTTTTACGTCGAAGATAAAAAAGTTTGTTGGGCTTCCTTGTCTATCGATGGTACTAAGTGAACAAGCATATCGCAAACTTGTCTAACTGTGGAGTTTTAATATATCGTAGTGGATCTATGGAAAGCGCACCGTCGCCTCTTACTCCCGGTGTTCCACAACCGGTTGGTCGAGGACTACATTGAAGTATTCGGAGAGCAAGGCGCCGTGCTGGCTGACCGGTTACAGGGGCGCCTGGGGACCGGATACTTCGATGTCTACGAGCATATTACTTCCTGCATGCTGGATATCGTGTTTGGTGAGATATTTAGGATATACGACTTTTGAAACTGTGTCAACTTTTTTATTCCTTCGATATGAGCCAAAGTAGGCTTTCGACGTTATAAATTAAAGCCGTCAAATTAGACGAAATTTCATTGCCCCAGACGCCGTCTAACAAGCATGTTTTTATAAGCATCTAGCTAACACAACTTTTCTAAGCATCGCACCTGAATCGAAGGGTCTTAACTATGAAGATATCTAAAGTCCAAAAAATCTATCTTCTTATTTTTCTGTGGTGAATACCTACAAATACATATTTTTTTGCTGTAAATAATAACGTTTAAGGACGTCTACTAGAAACTCTTATGTAATTTCAACTTATCAATGTTCCATCAGAAGCAGCAATGGGTGAGAAGATGGATGTGCAGTATCATTCAGACACTCCATACCTGCGCGCGCGCAAGGCTGTTATGTCCATCATCGGCATGCGCATGTTCAAGCCCTGGCTGCAACCCGAGGCTCTCTTCAACCTCACTGCCCTCAGTACACTGCAAAGACAGAGCATCAATCTTACACATCACTTCACTGATGAGGTAAGTATGAGCTTTGGATTCAGAATTTTCGGCACAAAGATCCCGCCTCTGATGGCTCGCCTCATGCATAAAGGTCGTCACTCATTAGTATTTTATATTCTGCTGGCTCAATATTATTTTAAGTTGGGGCAAAAACTGCAAAATGCCACCCCCACCCAACTAATTATATATTGCTATTGTGAAAGAGGGGTAATATACTCGCATTTACCAAGGCGGTAAAAAAGGGAGAATAATAAGAATTCTGCCGTTTCCAAACTTGCCGCCCGTGGCCCATGGGCCTCGGCTTGAAAGTTCTGAAGTGGTTTACATCGTATGTATGTGTTTGGCATTACACATGTTTATAGTATTACATTTAGAAACCATCTGTTTCAATATAAATATTATTCGTATATGACTTACACATAGAGTTACACGTGTAAATTTTAACGGCCTTCAGGAAACAAAAACAGGAAGTATATTTGTTACCACAGAACTGGTATTAATTACTGAAGTAAGAAATTTTGTATTTTTTTTTTACTGATGAATAGGCTTACGTTTGACCGCAGCTTGCCTGATGTTAAGCTTAACTGTGGTCTAGGATGTAACACGCTTGCCTAGAAGGAACCTATTTACTCTATATTTGAAGACCCCCAAATTGTACTTCTCGGGAAAAAGAGACTCAGGAAGAGAGTTCCAGAGCTTCGCAGTTCTCACAATAAAGGACGAAGCAAAACGCTTTGTGCGAATCTTTGGAACTTCGACAGTGAATCGATGGATTGGAAAAAATATACTTTTAGGATATCCCACAAGCATTTGATCTATGTCGGTTCTCTTTATGATGTCAGTTTACCAATTTTTAATTATTGTTTTGATTCAATCTGTTTTTAATTACTAAATTAAACCGGGTATCGCTGCGAAAAACGTTAGTGGAGAGGTTTGAGTGGTAACTAGGTAAAAATTTGATTCGCTCAATTCGTGGTGAAGTCGGCGTCTTAAACTTATTTTTTAAGTCGGTTAGTAATTTAAATATGTATATGTCTGGTTTACTTTCAGGTTGTTGCCAGAAAACGTTTACATTTGGAAGAAATAAACAATAACAACATGAAGGGTAAGGAGGTTTTAAGTATCTATCAAATTCTTCTCCGAATAGACTGATCCGGTACTTTTCAATTAAATTATAATACATAATTGTGAAAAACGTCACCAGTTTTCTGCATTTTTACCTAACTGCCATATATGTCAAAACCTTAAAAAAAACATTCAAACATTATAGATAGAAAGACTTTATATATATACTATTTAAGGATTTTTTTTTAAAGTTACTCACTGGTCATTACTTTCAGGTCGCAAAGACATCCTAGAATTGCTTCTAGCCAAGAATCCGAACTTCACAAATGAGCAGTTACGTGAACACATAGACTCTATCACTATAGCTGGCAATGATACTACTGCCCTTGTTATTGCTTATACCCTCACGTTGTTGGGTATTCATAAAGAGGAGCAGGACAAAGTTTACATAGAGTAAGATTTGTTTTTGTTTTAATGTACTTCTCAACGTCGTTGTGGTCGTAACCAAAAAGAAGATATATATCTTCTCTTATATATACTTTCTACTTCACTGGTTACAAAAGAAGACCATGTATTTTAATATAACACGTTTCTATCGCGTATATTAAAATTATGCAATCATTTTTTTGTTACAGGATAAAGTCTGTATTCGGAGATTCAATGAGGTCGCCCACTAAAGAAGACTTGAACCAGTTGGAGTACTTAGAGAGGGTGCTGAAGGAAACTATGAGACTGTACACAGTTGTGCCAATTATTGCCAGAACAACGCAAACAGAACTGAAACTTTGTAAGTTTCCAAGTTAACGTCATATCTATATAATTTTAGTGAAGCTTAGTATGTAGTCTGTAGTCACAAAAGGCTCTCGTCACTGGAAGTAGGCTAATTTTGTATTTATCTAAATTTAACCGAACTATTTACCTTTTGTTGTTAGTATTTGGTTAAAAACGCACTTTAAGCGCAGCGTACGCTACTTTTTGGATCTGGATGTTGGGCAACAAAAGTGTTGTTGCCCAACATCCAGATGAATTAATATGAATCGCTTGCATAAAGCATAAGCACCCCACTATACGTTCCCACTGCGTGGACTCGGAGCCTTATCTCACGAGGAGAGAGATACAGGCCATAATCCACCATGATGTAGGGCCGGGATTCGAACCAGGGGCCGTCTGATTGAAAAGGCCGTCAGACGTTTATACCACCGAGCCATACTCGCTTTCGAATCGCATGAAGTAGAGATGAAAATGTTGAGATGGATGTGTAGAGTAATGGTAAAGATTATATAGTTGAGTAAATTGGAAAGTTACTCCAGTGTCAGAGAAAATAAAGAGCGAAATGTTATCTTGGTATATACATATTGGCAAGTGTGCTTAGAGAGGAGATGCATTTGACTAGGAGAAGTATGGATATGATTGAACGAGGTAGCGGAAGTAGAGGTCGACCGAGGAAGACGTGGATAAAATATGTTAATGAAGATACTAAAGAAAAAAGAATTAATTGAAGATGACAATAGTATGGAAGAGAAAAACTTGCTGTGCTGGACCCACCTAGTGGGAAAAAGTCAAAGAATAAGAAGAGAACTGTACAAGATAAAAAAGTGTGTAGATAGGTACTCATCCTATTTGTTTTCGCAGCGACATGTACCATCCCGGCAGGAGTAGGCTGCGGTATAGTACCCTTCATTATACACCGCTCTAAGAAGGTGTGGGGAGATGACGCTGAGGAGTTCAGACCAGACAGGTTTTTGCCTGAGAACTGCGTCAACAGACATCCCTGCGCTTTCCTGGCTTTCAGTCACGGTGTCCGAAATTGTATAGGTAAGAAAAAAGTTAAGAATAAAAGAAAAAAATGGTTGCCTGTAAAGTCGGTTTTACGGGCGAAGATTTTACGTGACAACGTCTGCCGCGCGCGCAGCACGCGGCAGACGTTGTCGATCATAGTTGAGTGGGAGAGAGACGCAAGGCATTCGGCGGGCCTCTCTCTCGTTCGGTGACTCATCGTAACGTTACCGGGCGTTACACTTTTTCATAAGTGACTCCCAGCCGCAACCTAATTTAAGACGTTGTCACGTCAAAAAACATTGTGTGTGTGATCATCACAGCGGAAGTACTATCTGCAATAGATTTCCGCAAAGTAAGGCCTGAGTCAATAGGTAATATAACGAAATGAATAAACGTTATGTCGCCTAGAGCCACGTGTCTTAGCGGGCCGTACGGAATCGGCACATGTTATATGAAGTGTGGTTGGAGCGAGTCTCTCCTAGGGATGCACGACTGTGAATTATTCCAGTCGAATTATTCGACTTTATAAATCATTCGACTCATCCGAATGATCTCCGAAAATTAGTAATTAACATGATACCCACTCAAAATTAACCGGACTGAATGAATACTTCATTAGTTTTTTACTTGAGCCGACTCCACTCCAACGATTCATTCATACTTCATTCATTTGAAACTAACAAGTGACATTGACAAGATTCGCTAACAATCGAGTCAAAACGCCATTAGTAACTAATTAGTAGTCATCATTCGATTATTAACATTAGTATATTACTAATATTCAAGTCGAACGTGTATATTAGTAGTTGTAGATGATTCGACTGGTCAGATTATTCGCAGTCGCGCATCTCTAGTCTCTCCTGTGTGGAAGCGCGCGGCGTCCTGTTGCCGATCAAACATAGTTTCTTCCGCACGCGTCTATATCAATTTTACGACAAACAGAGATAGCCTGGGATCCTATGGAGTCCTTTGTTTTATATTTTAGTACTAGCGCCTGTGGTGCTACCCTCATTAATCCTGGATTAAAAGTGGCCAATGTGTTTGTTCAAGATATTAGCTACCTAAATATTATATATTATATACCAAAATTTCATCCAATCGGAACACCCGTTTGGAAAGACCGCGTGAAGAAGTTTCAAACATTTGCTATTAGTGGGATTAATGTTTTATACATTGTCTATAATCAACTAATTGATAAATGATACAAACAGATTTAAGTAAGGAAAAGAAATTACGAATATTTCGTAGTTTCTTCTGGATTTTGTCACGATGTACACAATCCTTTAAATGTTAAGTAGTTCTTTAGTTAAAAGTAAAATTGTGTAAATACGACAAATATATTACTTTTGACTCCTTTGACATCGCATGATATATCTATTAAGGGGTTATATAGATTATTATACATAGACATAAGATTAGAGTTGCATAGAAAAATTAATAAAATTGTTTTAAAAAACAAACAACCGACTTCAAAAACACAACTAAAAAGGGAAAAATAATTTTAAGCCTAAATCAAATCAAGAATATATAAATAGAATAGGAGAGTTTATTTCATGTACTTATAAAAAACTATTTGCAATTTTTACTAATCCTGTATTCTTGGAGTCGGTGCCAGCAAAGAAAGACAATTGAAAATAGTTTTAATTTGCTCTTATTAGATGGCACCGACTTCAAGAATACAGGATTACTAAAAATTGCAAATAGTTTTTTATAAGTACATGAAATAAACTCTCCTATTCTATTTATATATTCTTGATTTGATTTAGGCTTAAAATTATTTTTCCCTTTTTAGTTGTGTTTTTGAAGTCGGTTGTTTGTTTTTTAAAACAATTTTATTTTTACATTTTTAGTGGTTGGTAATGATATTTTGTTTAAGTTTTAGCTATGGAGAGCCAAATAAACTTCACGATGATAAAATTTAGCGTGTGCCAGGCAGGCAACCAATTGGGAGCAAATCGAGCTGGATGCGAGCGAAGCGAGCGCGAAAATTTTCACCGTATTTGTTCCAACCGTTTGAGCATAAAGAAGTCCAAAGCAGCACCAATTACATAATGTTTGTTGTGTCAAAGCTTACTAGAACCAAGTGCGAGCGAAAAGAGTTGGATGCGAGCGAAGCGAGCTGTGCGCGAGCGAAGCGCGCGCGAATATTTTCACCGTATTTGTTCGAACCGTTTGAACATAAAGAAGTCCAAAGCAGAACAAATTACATATTGTTTGTTGTGTTAAAACTTACTAGAACCAAGTGCGAGCGAAAAGAGGTGGATGCGAGCGAAGCGAGCTATGCGCGAGCGAAGCGAGCGCGAAAATTTTCACCGTATTTGTTCCAACCGTTTGAGCATAAAGAAGTCCAAAGCAGCACAAATTACATAATGTTTGTTGTGACAAAGCGTACAAGAATCAATTGCGAGCGAAGCGTGCTGGATGCGAGCGAAGCGAGCTATGCGCGAGCGAAGCGAGCGCGAAAATTTTCACCGTATTTGTTCCAACCGTTTGAGCATAAAGAAGTCCAAAGCAGCACAAATTACATAATGTTTGTAGTGACAAAGCGTACAAGAATCAATTGCAAGCGAAGCGAGCTGGATGCGAGCGAAGCGAGCTATGCGCGAGCGAAGCGAGCGCGAAAATTTTCACCGTATTTGTTCCAACCGTTTGAGCATAAAGAAGTCCAAAGCAGCACAAATTACATAATGTTTGTTGTGACAAAGCGTACAAGAATCAATTGCGAGCGAAGCGAGCTATGCGCGAGCGAAGCGAGCGCGAAAATTTTCACCGTATTTGTTCCAACCGTTTGAGCATAAAGAAGTCCAAAGCAGCACAAATTACATAATGTTTGTTGTGACAAAGCGTACAAGAATCAATTGCGAGCGAAGCGAGCTGGATGCGAGCGAAGCGAGCTATGCGCGAGCGAAGCGAGCGCGAAAATTTTCACCGTATTTGTTCCAACCGTTTGAGCATAAAGAAGTCCAAAGCAGCACAAATTACATAATGTTTGTTGTGACAAAGCGTACAAGAATCAATTGCGAGCGAAGCGAGCTATGCGCGAGCGAAGCGAGCGCGAAAATTTTCACCGTATTTGTTCCAACCGTTTGGGCATAAAGAAGTCCAAAGCAGCACAAATTACATAATGTTTGTTGTGTCAAAACGTACAAGAACCAATAGCGAGCGAAGCGAGCTATGCGCGAGCGAAGCGAGCGCGAAAATTTTCACCGTATTTGTTCGAACCGTTTGATCATAAAGAAGTCCAAAGCAGCACAAATTATATAATATTTGGAGTGTCATAAGCCCAGAACATTCTGGGGGAAATTCGAACGAAGCGGGATAACTCCTAGCGAAGCGAGCGCGTAAATATTTTCCTTATCCGTTCGAGGGTCTTGTCTATTAATATATCAAATTTTACAGTTCCTTCTTCCACTAAGTATGACCCAAGTGGCCAAGCTCTGGCGTCGAGAGTTTTTCAAGCCCTTGATTTAGTTTGACCCCTGCTTGTACTAAGAGTAGTGGTCCAGGCCCAACAAATTAACGTGTTATCCGAAGCACAGTAACGCCCAGATGAAATATCATATTTTTTTATGGAAGTCTTGTGCATGGTTACCCATCCAAAGACTGGCCGCATGGGCCGTTGCTTAGCCTCGATGTTCGCGTCAGATTACTTTTGTTAGCCAGGCTGCTAATTTTATGAGCGAAATCTGTATTGCCGTATGAGCGCGAAGAAGTAAAATAGGTTATCCAGTTATTTGGGCTTCCCACGGGAATAGCAATGACTTTTAAGATAAAAAGTAACCTTCGTGTTATACAAGGTCTAGTCTACCCCCTATATCAAATTTTAGCGAAATCAGTGTGTCATGTGTTATTTGGTGCATCCCACGGGAACAATAATTATTTTCGGGATAAAAAGTAGCCTATGTGTAAACACATAGTCTAACCTATCTTCATTCCAAATTTCATCAATGTCAGTACAACCGTTCGAGCGTGAAGAAGTTAAAAAGATTTATATGTTATTTGGTGCATCCCACGGGAATAGTATTTATTTTCGGGATAAAAAGTAGCGTATGTGTTAACACATAGTCTTACCTATTTTCTTCTCAAATTTCATGAATATCAGTACAGCCAAACGAGCCAGAATCTCTCTTCATGCTTAAAAATAACCTAACTTTTTAGGTTTTTCTTCGATTTCCCTAGGAGTCCATCATCAGAACCAGTTTTGGTGACAATGGGACCAATTCAGAACCATACTCTTTCAATTAAAAAAAGAATTTTGAGAATCGATCCACAAATGGCTGAGAAATCGGTGAACATACATAAAAAAAAAAAAAATACATACACGTCGAATATATAACCTCCTCCTTTTTGAAGTCGGTTAAAAATAACATCTTGCTAATTGTTACTTAAATGCTAACTCGGGGAACGCTTTACTCCACATTATTATTATACATACCACATAAGTAGAGGTAAATTCTAAGTGTTATTTTAGAAATGGAAGCTCGCAATATAATATATTATACTCGTATATACTGTACTGTTTATGTTGGGCACATTGCTCTCTGGTTAGCTTAAGATTTGGGTTAGTTTTAGTTATTTATTTAAAGCTAATCCAAATTGCTTTCTTCTTTTTTTTTGGCCAATATAAATGTGTCAAATAATATGTTTACTTTTTGTTTAGTTGGTATTATTGTAAATAAAGACGCCATAAAACTGTACCTACGATTTCTAATTTCAGACGCAGTTAACCTTTTTCAAAATCGTGAGAATTTTAACATATGACTTACTAGATGAATTTTGTCCGTAGGTCGTCATTTCGGCATGTTGGCGATGAAAAGCGTGATTGCAACTATATTACGGAGCTATGAAGTCACAGCGAAACCTTTTGATCGGCTGAAGATTGAAATACTACTGTTTCCTGTAGATGGACATCTTATATCTATAGAAAAACGTAGATAAAATATATATCTATTGACGATTAAATTATTTTAAATTTTTAATAGTTCTTATTCACTGTACTTATCTTTGTCTAAAAAAATATAATCAGTTCTTTGTGAATGTGTAGTCTTCATTCCTAAAAAACACAGAGTTAACCTTAAAACTAAAATGCAAAGAAGGAAAGCTCAGTCACTCAGTGGAGCTGAAATTCCCGCCAAAAGTATAATCTTATATATAAAATTTCCGTGTCACAGTGTTTGTTACCGTACTCCTCCGAAACGGCGTGACTGATTTTTTCCAAATTTTATATGCGTATTCAGTAGGTCTGAGAATCGGCTACTGTATATTTAATTTTTTTTTTGAATAAGGTAAAACAACGTTTGCCGGGTCAGCTAGTTATTATTAAAAGTTGGAATGTAATAATAATGTAAGTGTGACCGTTTTCTACGCGGAAATACATAAATATTGTATACATACATAAATACTTTATATAGATACATATTTATCACCCAGACCAACAGCCAACAAATTTAGTTCATCACAAAGATGTTGGCCGAGCCGGGAACCCGGGTCCCTCTGTTTGGCAGTCCGGTAACCATTACGCCAACGAGGACGTCAGTATACGTATCAGGAAATTTATCAGTATACATATTAGGAATTATAGGATTTAATAATCTTACATGACTGATGACGAAGTTTCAGACCTGACCCGATGCGAAGGAATCTTATGCGTCGGGTTCTGTTGTCTTTATTTAATGTCATTTGCTATTAAAAAAGAAACTAATTTAAAACGAATTGTCAGACCGAGTAAGTTTCGAGCATTGGAATTTGGAATCGTACGATAAAACTGCTACATTTAAATATATCTATAAAAAATATAGTACAAAATGGAAATTCCCAGAATGCAAGAGGCGTTGCTTTTGGTTGGACTAAGCTTCTTTTAGTGTACACTTTGTTTCCTACATCTTCTTTGTATGAGCTAAGTGGCCAAACTCTGATGTCTATAGTTTACAAGCCGCCTGAAGGCCTTTCATATACGTAAGCATTTCCTAAGAATGACCGCGCAGGCTATTTTGCTTAGTTTATGAACGAATTCGTATCCTATTTATAAATATAGTTCTAATACGATTTTTGCTCGAGTTAGGTTTAAGTAAAAAGTGTTTAGCTTTACGAAACTGTACCTAATAATATTTATGAATGATTTTATTTAGTTATTCAAAGCATATGTACTTACCTAGAATAGTCCGCAAACGAGCTCCGAGGAATAGTACGTGTTGTTTACGTGAGTTATCTTATTTTTTCTTTATATGCGTTTTCGTTACGCTACATTACGGGGAGTATGCAACAGAGTTGCATGACTTTGAAATTGAATTTAATACATTTCATGTATGACATAGATTAAGAAGAAAATATTTGATGTTCGAGTGCAATTGTTATTTTCTGTAATTAATATTATCTAATAAATCTATACCAATATTAAAAAGAGGAAAAGTTCCTAAACTACTAAACAGATTTGAAAAAATCTTTCACCATTGGGAAGCTACATTATCTCCGAGTCACATAGGCTATATTTTGTTTCTCTTTGCTACTCAGATTATTTAAGAGCCCGCGCGAAGCTAGTATATATATATAATATATAGTAGCAAAACGTCATATCCTTTTTTAAAATGAGAAGTAAGTAGCGTCATCTAGAGTCAAGTAGCAAAGTGAAACAAAGCATTTTAGTCGATTATTCGAAATGTATTTTGCTGTAATGTTGGCAGCTCGTATTGTTTATTGTCTGACGTAGCCACAACACTTAACAAGAAACATGGCTGCTTCGCTTGTCTACAAAAATTTAATTGACTGATTTAGGTTACAATTTTATCTTTAAAAATATTGCATGTATTAATTTTACTGTTCAGTTATATGTGTTGTGAAATGTTGAAGGAGATCTATATCATGTTATAGTATATTCCGTCTTGTAAGGTAAGTGAACTCCTACCAACAAGTTAATATTATAGAATTTGGCCACATACCACACACAGTTTTATGGTTTTTGTAGGCGTGATTTGTATCGTAATGTATTTGTTTCTGTAATTAGGTACCTATCGAAGTAGTTACCATGGATTTCGGTCACCCGCCACCGACCATGGGCAACATGGGTCCTCCGCCGGGAATGGGCATGGGGCCACCCATGGGCCCTCCGCCCCACCGTAACAACATGCGCCATAACTTTAGGCCTTACAACAGCTACCAGATGCGGTTTCCTCCTCAGGGTCCTCTAAATATGACACAGGACGATTTCGATGGTAAACGTTTGCGTAAATCTGTAATGCGTAAGACAGTAGATTATAATGCAGCAATAATCAAAGAGTTAGAATGCCGCGTGTGGCAAAGAGACTGGCGGGACAGGCACGCCTTACAGCCCGATGCCATGTATACCCCTGACTTGTTACCTCCTCCCTCATACCCTGATAATCCTATAAATGCAGTCACTACACGGTTCGTCAAAACAGCTACAAACAAAATGCGATGTCCTATATTTGCTGTCGCATGGACACCAGAAGGCCGAAGGTTAATAACAGGTGCTTCTTCTGGAGAGTTCACTCTGTGGAATGGATTGACATTTAATTTTGAAACTATCTTGCAAGCACATGATTCTCCAGTGAGGTCTATGGTATGGTCACACGGCGAAGGCTGGATGGTCACCGGAGATCATTCAGGATTTATTAAATATTGGCAAAGTAATATGAATAATGTTAAAATGTATCAAGCTCATAAGGAAGCAGTTAGAGGGATTAGTTTCAGTCCCAGTGACTCAAAAATTGTAACATGTTCAGATGATGGAACTTTAAGAATATTTGATTTCTATAGATGTCAAGAAGAAAGAATATTAAGAGGTCATGGTGCAGATGTAAAATGTGTTCAATGGCACCCAACAAAAGCACTCATTGTGTCAGGTAGTAAAGACAATCAGCAGCCAATCAAATTATGGGACCCCAAATCAGGAACAGCGTTAGCAACACTTCATGCCCACAAGTCGACAGTCATGGATCTGAAATGGAATGACAATGGAAATTGGCTCATAACTGCATCCAGAGATCATTTACTAAAACTTTTTGATATTCGCAAACTGAACACCGAGCTACAAATATTCAGAGGACATAAGAAAGAAGCGTCAAGTGTAGTGTGGCATCCAACACATGAGGGTCTTTTTTGCTCTGGTGGCTCAGATGGTGCTATTCTGTTTTGGAATGTTGGGACAGACAAAGAAGTTGGGTGTATTGAAGGGGCACATGAATCAATTGTTTGGACTATGGCATGGCACCCACTAGGTCATATTCTCTGCTCAGGCTCCAATGATCACACATGCAAGTTTTGGACAAGAAACCGACCGGGAGATCTCATGAGAGACAAATACAATCTTAACACACTGCCACCTGGAGTGCAAGATGATCATGACTTGGAGGAACCTGCAATCATTCCTGGTATGGGCCCTGAAGACAAGGTTGAGATATTTTCTTCAGACACTGATAAAGTAATTCCTGGACTGGATTTGGATACAACACTGATACCAATGGACTTTGAAAAGAAAGTAAAAAAGGTGCCATACAGCAAGCCTATTCCAAGAAACTTCCAAGCTCAGTGGAACCATGGCCCTGTAGGAGAAGATAATCCAGAACCATTTTCTAATACTCCTGTAGAGTCCATGCCGGGTGCAGTTCCTCTCAATCAAATATCAGCTTCTGCTATATTTATTTATGGTAAATTGATCCCAGTTGAACCTGGATCTCAACTGGAAAAGGCTATATCAGAAGGTTCTGTGGCACTAAAAAAATATATAGCCGCTGGTGAATTAGAAGAATTGAAGGATGTTATGCCACATCTAGAAGATGATGCAGAAGAGGATGATTTCCAACCCTTTGAATATTCTCATGAGGATGAAGAGCCTGTCAAAGATGAAGATAACTATGACCATTACAATGATTATTATGACCCTGATATGGATACTGATGTACCTAACAATAAGCCTCCTGGTCCAAATGATTTCAATAATGGCCCTGCAGATGTAAATAATAAAGGTCCTCCTGTGAGCAATATGGGTCCACCTTCAGCTAATATGGGTCCACCAGTAGGAAATATGGGTCCACATATGGGAAATAAGGCCCCAATGAGACCACCTATGGGGAATATGGGTCCAATAAGGCCAAATATGGGACCTGGTGCTGGTGGTTCTCCTATGCGAAACATGGGCCCTATGATGGGACCTCCAATGAGACAGATGGGTCCTGGGCCAAGGGGACCAGGACCAATGGGTAACAGGGGACCAGGACCAATGGGACAAGGTCCAATGGGCAACATGGGTTCTAGACCTATGGGACACATGGGTCCTGGTCCTATAGGAAATATGGGGCATGGTCCTAGAGGTAACATGGGTCCATCTATGGGCAACATGGGGCCTCCTGGTAGCATGGGTCCATCTGGTAACATGGGTCCTCCAGGTAACATAGGCCCTACAGGTGGCATGGGTCCTCCTGGAAACATTGGTCAACATGGTCCAAGAGGTAACAATATGGGCCCACCAATGGGCAACATGGGTCCACCAATGAGCAACATGCAAGGGCCTCCAATGGGCAACATGCAAGGGCCTCCAATGGGCAACATGCAAGGGCCTCCGATAGGCAACATGGGTCCACCAATGAGCAACATGCAAGGGCCTCCAATGGGCAACATGCAAGGGCCTCCGATGGGCAACATGCAAGGGCCTCGACCACCTTTCAACGACAATGGATACAACAAACCTCACTATGATTCCGGATTCGATAATAATCAATATCAACAAAACGACGTTGAATACAACGATGAAGAAAACTATGACCAGGGTTACAATGAAGACGAGAATCATTTCAACAATGACAACAGCGAAGAAGGCAATAACGCAGACGGCCGAGGGAGATGGGAGGGCGGGTATAGAGAGCGAGGCGGCCCGGCCAGAGGGCGCGGTCGCGGGATTAACGGACACGGGAGCCCGCGCGGTATGCGGCGCGGCGGCGCGCGGGGCTCTCCGCGGGGCCGCGCGCGCTCCGGCGGCCGGGGCTTCCGCCGGGGCATGCTCTCCAACTAGACTAAGCATACGGAGACACTCGTCTTCAGTCTGCACAGACTGTAATAAGTTAATTAAAGCAATTTTGTGAGGAGTGTGTAAGTGTAATGATGTTTAAATGAAGTTGCGATGTACATAATTTTCTTTACGGCATGTAAGCTGCATTGTTTTATTAAGCTGAAAACATAATAAATTTATATTATGGCACAATAAGAGTATGAGAGATTTCTATTCAGGTTTATTTCCCAGAGACGAGATGGAACTGGTGAGTTGAATTCTTTTGTAATTAATTGATTTGAAAGTTGAGTTTCTGTTGAAAATGTTGTCTGTGGTGGCAGGTACTCGTTAGGCGGAAGGAAACTGGCGAGAGAGGACTCTGCTGGAGTCTGTGGCCGGAACACTAGTGTGGTGAAAAAGGAACTGGAAGCTTCGCCGCATGGGATAATCATCATTGGAGCATCATCAGAACAACCTCCCCTCTAATAGTAAGAAACTGGTACTTTTTGTTTTGTCAATAATAAAGAAATAAAGGTCTACCCGATATTGAACGTTTGTAATAAATACTTTTAAATAAAGGAAAAAATAAAAAAAATTGAAATAAAGATTAATAAAATATTAAGTGCGGTCCAAGGGTATCCTGTCTCTCAATGTGCTGGCCAGTTAATAAATATTTACTATTAATTTGTAGTATTTAAAAGTTCAGGTTGTAAGAAAGTTAGTATATTTTAGTAAAAGTCACATTCTTCTAAAGCATACTCATATAATAGAAATTATTTAACTATAGCTATGATATCTCTGTTATTTTTTGTTTGCCCTGTTTTTATTTTATTTGTTTAAACTTTATTGTAGCTAGCAGATTTATGATTAAATAGGATTAGCGTGCAATTTATGTAGGTCACTTAGATTTATTATTATTTATCATGGCATGGTAAGTTGAAAGAAGTTCCGAAGTTTTATTTATGAATGGAACTGGAAGGTAGACATTTTCAATCATCATTTCTTTCTATATATTGGGAAACTTGATTTCAACAACTTTGAAACTTTTATAAGTTATCACAGTATTACATGTTATGTGACTTCAACTCTTCGATGAACCATGAACCCTAATGATAAGATACATATATATGGAGGAAGTTCTAGCCTGCATTTCCTTACAATTAAATTACGTGAATCCAAACAATTAAATTACGTGATTGTATACTTCTCTATAAGATGTGAGTTTCGCATTTTTATTCAATAAACCCGTTTATACAGTAGGAAAACATTGTGTGCTAACTCACATGCTCTGAGAGCTATAAAAATCCGTGTGGTTATCCTTCAATCCGCACTTTGTCAGTTTAATATAATGCCTATGCCTCTTGATAAGGGCTCGAGATCAACATATGGGAACATATAGTTTGCTGCTTATGCTATCTGTATAATTGCAAATTAACGTAAAATTAGGTTTAGGTTTTACTTTAATAGATTTATGACTAATCTAATCTACTCAATAATATGTCCAGTTGCAACAGACTGGATACTACTCGTAGCATAGAACGCATCTTCCCACTAAATTTTTTCTCTGCATCAAGTAAAGCTTGCATTGCTAATCTTCGTACAATAGTCGTACATATACCTGTATTTGTATTTAATAACAAGTCTTACAAAAATAAAAACTATTGGATAAATGGAAATTACATGATGTAACATTCATATCTTTCTCCTCATGAGAGAAGGCCCCGAGTCCCAGCAGTGGGAATGTATAGTGTGCTGCTTATGCTCATATTATGCTAACATTCAAATAAAAAAAAACAACTAGTCAATGTTAATTAATTGATTACATTTCAAGTCTACGGCTGCGCTAACAACATTTCTGATGAAGCTATCTGCTCTGACTAAACGTCGGAAGCCAATAAAACGTACATATTTTATGGCTGCTTTAACTGTATGAATAGTCCTCACCCTTCTCAGTGTTTTTACAACCCGTATTGTGTTGTCTCTACTCCGGTGGTCGCTATTTTTAGAAACTTGGTGCTGGCAGCGGTCTTACAATCCATTGCATTCGGTAGTTTATTAACCTTGGGACAAATGCAGCTCTTTACGCAAATTATCTTTACACATGAAATATATAAAATGAAAATAACGGCAGGCGATTCTGCTATGTTGAGTTTTTAATATTTATTTGTAGCCACAAATGCACGTAAGCTGTAAATAATTCCTACATATTTATGAGTTAAATGTTAGGATACTGGCCAGTTTACCTACAGTCGCCTCACATCCTCGCCCTTTGGACCGTCACTGGACTACTATTTTACGTTAACAATATTCATAAGAAAAAAATACTTGTGAAACAATAAAGTTTTGAAATTACAAAGGGTTTCATTTGATATCGCCCTCGATCTGCAATAAAAAATGCTTTGACAAACAAAGTGTAGTTTCAATTTTTTTTTAAGATTTTTTGTTTCACCCTTTTAGGTGTGGCGTTCAGCGATAGTGAACGTGAGTGTCTCTTGTTTCAGATGTCGCGATGGGCGTGGTGGTTGATGACGGTATCGATGTGCAGCGCCAGCCAGCTCGACACTGGCGGGGACAAGAACTCTATAGCTGATCTGAGCGACAACGGGACTGAGAGGCTCGAGGCGATCAACGGGACGCCCAACTTCAGGCTCATCAAGCCAGTTAAGAGTACGGTGGTACAATGGTTTCCCGAGCGCGAGGCCAAGCACGACAGCTGCGTGCGGCGCGCGCGCTGCGAGCCTCTCGAGGCCTCCACCTGTCTCGGGGCCAAGCTGCCGTACGACAAGACCAGCGTGCACCTCACCTTCCACGACAACCAGCACAAGATACAGGCGCAGCTGGACATGTACAGGCAGCTGATCAACGTGCCGACATGCTGGGCCGTCATACAGCCCTTACTCTGCGCTACCTTCATGCCCAAATGCGAGAAGATCCTCGGCCAGGATATGGTGTACCTGCCCTCATATGAAATGTGCAAGATCACGATGGAACCGTGCGCTATTCTCTACAATACCTCCTACTTTCCGTCCTTTTTGAAATGCAACGCAACTTTGTTTCCTTCGAAATGCGAAAATACAGTCCGAGAGATGAAGTTCAACACGACAGGGAAATGTCTGCCGCCGCTTATACACACGGACAAAGTTCAGCATCATTACGATGGTAATTTAATTTAACTTTTTTGTTCTTTTAAGTATTAAATCTCATTTGGCGGCAATTATATTATCCTTCAAACCGGAACATAATAGTGCCTGCAAACTTTGTTTTAAGCGGCAGAATAAATAACGCAGCAGGTTACATAGAATATAAGAATAGTTAGTATAGTTAGCATCGTTGTTCTATTAGGCAACCTTTTCTGTATAAGAATAAACCTAACTTTAGATATTAAAAAACTGGCTAAGTGCAAGGCGAGCTTGCGCATGAATCGTACCTTTTTTATTATCTTAAAAAAGGCATAAAATCACGTTTTTGGTTTGAGTGCCCATCTTAAATATAAGTAAAAAATTGCGTTTGTTGTATGGGAGCACCACTTACATATATATTTTAATTTTAGTATTTGTTGTTATAGCGGCACGGGAAAACATAAGTTGTGAAAATATCAGCTTTCTAGCTATCACAGTCTCTGAGATAACAGCTCCATGAGAGATGACAGCCGAGGCTTTAAGGTCCCATTTCTACCTTCTTTCGTATGAGCTAAGTGGCTAAGCTTTAGAGAGTTTTTCAAGCTGCCCGATGGCCTCTGACTTGGCTTAACGACTGCTTGAACTACCACTTACAGCTGGGATCTAGAATTTAACGTGTCATCCGACCAGATGAAAATGCCATTTTAAAAACAGCAGTCTTGTGTATGGTCACCCATTCAAAGACTGTCCGCACCGACCGTTGCTTAGCTTCGATGTTCGCGTCGGATCACCTTAGCTAGCCAAGCTACAGGCGCTACATTTTTTACCATTTTTTAACTTTCTATGGTGTTTAACTATGTGATGATTGCAGGCATTAAAGGGTGCGGCGTGCCGTGCCGCGACCCGCTGTACACGGAGGACGAGCACAGCCAGATCCACCGGCTGGTGGCGTGGGGCGCCGGCGTGTGCCTCGCGCTCAACCTGCTCACCATCGCCACCTTCCTCATCGACTGGCGCTCCGCTAACAAGTACCCCGCGCTCGTCATATTCTACATCAACGTGTGCTTCGCCGTCGCTTCTATGGGGTAACACACATTTTTCTTTACACAAGACTCACATGGCTGGTTAGCCCCATACTAAACTACGTTGGCGTAAAGGTTACCATGCCGGTCTGCTAATCAGAAGGGTTCGATTCCCGGCCCGGTCAACATGGGTCTGGGTGTTATATATGTATTTATTTATATATAATATGTATGTATGTATATGTAGTATATCAGTTGTGTTAGCAACCATAATACGAGCTAGAAATGGTTCAGTATGGGGCTAACCAGCCGTGTGTGAATGTGTCCTAATATTTATTTATTTATTTGAGGCCATGAGAACCATAGTGGCCTATTTTTTACAATATTGAGTTTATGATTTTTTCCAGTTCTAATTCATCATTTTCTTAGAACCAGTGGCCTAAATTGGAACATTAATAGGTCAAATAAAACATAAAAGTAATAAAAAGCATGTAGTTATTCTGAAAAGTGATAGTTGATTAAAAAATGCTGTTTTTTATTTTCTATGATACTCAAAAAGCTGTCCATCGAATTAGGCCACTATGGTTCTCGTGGTCTCATTTATAGTTTGTATTCTGGTTGATAACATAACTGATATACTACATATACATACTTAAACACTTTATCTATACATATTGTACACCTTAACCGATAGCCAACAAATTTAGTCCATGATTTGTTTCCTTCTTTTTTTTACTCTGAACCTCACCCATCCAAAAAGCCGAATGCGTAAGCGACACTCGGGCCTAAGGTGGAGCATGGCTAGTCTGGAATAACTAGCTCTCAAGGAGGCTGCCGGAACACTCTGTAAAGTGATTGGCAACAGATTTTTCAACTTGAGCCAGGCGAGCACTAAAACATGGACTACCACCTTACGTCATTTTGTTCTTCTTATCTGCAATCGGCGATGCCATGTGCAAATGGTCGGTTTTTTAGGCGTGGAAACCCTAAGATTCCTATTATTTTCAGATATATGACAGATAAAAATGTATTCGACAAAGTTACGGTGCTTTTGTAATGCGATAATCCTTCCTTCCTTCCTCGTTTAAACCGAATGAAAGCGTTTTATTTTAAAGCTTGCTCTAAACAGTCTGAACATACAGTTTGCTGCGTTTTTGTTCCTTAGTGAATCTAAGCTATACAATTCGTTCTCACAATAAAATTTCAATGTTAGATTATGTTATAATTGTCTTACAAAATACATATATAATAAATCAAAATAAGTCGTGAGAGTTTACGTTAATTAATTACAATTGTTATATAAATATACATTTTTCGGATTCTTAGATGGAGATTGAAAAATTACACCAGAATTGTTGTGATTTTAAAAGAAAAATTATTCGGTTTCTAATCCTATACTGTACCACAGGTCTTCCAAAAATGTTTTATTTTTAGAAATGTGCGACGCTATACCTTAATAAACTAAAATCTAGCTTACTTAGCTAATAAATAGTATTTAGCTTACTTAGCTAATAAAATTACTTTTAGATTTACTTCTAAGTTGGTAAAGTCTCTAAGAAAGTGTCAATTAGCGCATTTCTTAATGTCTGTATTAATGGCGGTATGGGGGCAATATGGGATATTATCAAAAATCCTATAAAATCCTGCGCATAGGGCTATAGTTTTATCTCCAAAAGCTACTAGCCACGATAACGTAAAAAACGCTTGATAGTTAAAACTTTAGAAAAATAGAAGTTTTAAAATTCAAAAAATGTTGTGCTTCTGAATGTCATGCAGACAATATTATCTAAAATCGTTAGTGCTTAAATGCTAAAAGTTTCAATATTGTTAATTGTAGACTTTTGTGAATTAATGTCGTGAAAATTCCAAGGCCGGTGACAGATGCTTGGCGCAATGCTCAATTTGTATGGCGCGGCTGATCACGGTACAATAACGCTTTAAGGCGAGTTCATGTGTCCTATTTTCTTTAATTAATTAATACTTTTGATTGCACTATCACTTTTTTTAAACACACTACTTATGTCATGTGGTAAAAGGTCTAACTCAAATATATTTTGCAGATGGCTGGTACAGTTCGGCATCGGTTCGCGGGAAGACATCGTGTGTTCTAAAGACGGGACCAGACGACAGGGAGAGCCCTCCGCTGAGGAAAACCTCTCCTGCGTCGTTGTTTTTGTATTGGTGAGTTCTAATCACTTATGTACATATGTGTACACTAGCATTACATCTTGCATTTCAAACTTGAGTTTTACACGAGTGGGAATTTCATGGATTGAACTCAAAGGCATTATCCAAATCTGGACCTTGGCTTGGCTCTGGAGCCGTAACTTTGTAGATGTTGAAAAACCGGCGAGTGAAGATTCCAGGTGAGGGTAGAGAAACTTCGTTGTGTTCAAGAAGGTCGATTAGTCATACCGATGTTTTCAGAGATCACAACGGAAATACACTAAATATTTCAGAGTTTTATCACTATCTATAATGAATTTCCGCAAAGTAATTACTGACTTAATAGGTTAACTTTCTGCAAATATAGTAATGCAAATATGTATAATGAAGTGTACTACTTTGCAGCTTTAATACTAGTAGATAGATACGTTTAAACTTTTTCACGAGCGTTATTTTTAACAGCGACGGAAATAAAAAACGGTGTATGCGTTTCGCGGGAGATGATGTTTGTGTTTGTACAGATCAAAGTGGCCACTTATCTACAAAACGAATAGTCTGATTTTGATGCGGGTTTCAGTGATGAATTTGAGTTTCCTTGGTACATGTTCCTAGAAAGATGTTACCTACTACCTACGGTGACTACTCATCAGGGGGTGTGGCAGTGTACATTTGTTTCAAGTACATACTTAAAAGTTATAAAAAAAAATGTTCATGGATGTTTTAAATTTTTTTATGTGGTACTTGTCATATACATATTTTAAATAAGGTTTTTATCCGCAGCAAATAGTGTTCCAATGAAAAAAAATATTCACCTATGTATGTTGTCTTGTGAATGATGATAATATTTGTTTGCAGGTATACTATTTCATGATGGCAGCGTGCGTTTGGTTCGTTATATTCACGTACGCGTGGCACATGAGCTTCCGAGCGTTAGGTGAGTCTCATAAATTTATTCAAACAATACATATTCTTCTTATTTTTACATAAGCAACTCGGCGAATAGTATATTTACTATTGAGTTGACAATTTAATATGTCTATTGACATAAAGTAATTATATCTTTTTTTACTTTTAGTATGACAATATTTCTGAAAATATTGCTACTACGCTATAGTACGAGGGGGGGTCAAAAAGTTCGCGGAATGGAGGGGTTAGCGGGGGGTGGGGAAACTGCCGCTGATAGTTCCTAATAAGGGACTCTTTATGAGTATATATGCCAAGTTTGAACTGAATTGGGTCAATAACCTGTCAGCTACCATCGATCAAACAAGTGAATCCGGAAAAAAACTTGGAACATGGAGAACATCGAGTTTCGTGCCGTCATAAAGTTCCTCACTAAACAGAGAAAACCACCTCAAACAATTTTACAAGAAATATTATCGGTTGACGGTGACTCTTGCCCTGTGAAAAACATGGTATACAAGTGGAATAGTATTTTCAAGCAAGGTAGTGAGTCTCTTGAAGACGAACCCCTCTCAGGAAGGCCAATTGAGACCACCGCTTCAAACATAGTAGAAAATGTGGAGAAACTTATACTGGAGGATACTCGATTGAAGAAGAAACAAGTTGCAGAAATGGTTGGAGTATCACCTAAAACAATTTTAAATATCCTACACGACCATCTTGGGATGTAAAAAGTTATCGCAAGATAGGTGCCAAGAATGCTCAGACCACCACAGCAACAACTGCGCGTCGAGTTCAAAGGAGTTTTTAGACCTCTACAGCGCCGTCAAGGTACAAGTTTTTGCAAAACTTGTTATTGTAGAAGAAACTTGGGTTCATCCTTATGAGCCTGAGTCGAAACAAGAGTCTATGCAGTGGCATAAAAAGGGTCAGCCACCCCCTAAGAAATACAGGGCAAAATCGGCTGGAAAAATCATGGCAACGGTTTTTTGGAGGTATAGACGGTATTTTATTGATCGATTATAAAAATAAGGGTGTTTATATAATGGGAGAATACTAAGCTGATCTACTAACACAATTAAAAACAGCCATCAAAGAAAAAAGGCGGGGAAAGTTGACAAAAGGTGTGCTGCTTTTGCATGATAACGCACCGGTACACAAGAGCCGCGTTGCGATGGCTGCCCTTCATCACTGTGGCTTTGAAATGTTAAACCATCTTCCCTACAGTCTAGATTTAGCCCCCTATAATTATTATTTACTTCCCAAATTAAAAAAAAAAGCTTCGTGGGAAGAAATTTTCCAATGATGAAGAGGTCAAGTCTGCGATTTCGGCCAATTTTGAGGACAAAGACAATACATTTTTTTTCGACGGTATAAATAAGTTAATAGAGAGATCTGAAAAGTGTATTCGAGTTAGGGTGGAATATATTGAAAAATAAAAATAACATAGTATTTTATTTCATCCCCCTTCCCCGCCATTCCGCGAACTTTTTGACCTCCCCTCGTATAACCGTATGGCTACATTTTATATTGACTTAAATTGTATTCTCGACAATTAGTTTATGTAGCCATCTGCAAACTAGTTTTTTTTATGTGTACGTGTGTATAAATAAATGAATATACCTTAAGGAAACTCTTTTAAACCATGTAATTATGCAGCTCATAACTACAGCTACGCGACCAATGTTGATTAAATTCACAACAATCTTGTTTAGGTTCTAAGCGGATTATCTTCCTGATAAATATCAGCGAAATCGGCCAATGCGTCACAGAAAACATTACCGCTTTTTGATGACTTACCTACCTTCCAATCACTAATATTTAATTAAAGTAACTTCAAAATTGACTTACTGTTTCACATTTATATGCGGCACATTACATTAGCTTATGTAACTTGTTATTTCCCTTTCCAGGTTTCACTCTAGGCAAGATCCAAGATCGTATCGATAAGAAGGCAGCTTACTTCCACCTAGTCGCGTGGTCCCTACCACTGGTCCTGACCATAGCCACCATGGCTTTTGGCGAGGTGGACGGGAGCAGTGTCACGGGGATCTGCTTCGTTGGATATATCAACCATCCCATGAGAGCTGCCTTGTTACTGGCACCGTTGGCCGTGGTGCAGGTGCTTGGTGGATATTTTCTGTTGAGAGGTGAGATTAGATTACTTGTTAATACGTTATTTTAGGGTTTGGCCTAAGAGTTAAAATTGGACCCTGTTACTAAGCTTCCAGTGTCTGTATGTCTCTCACCAGGCTGTATCTCATAAACTGTGATAGCTAGAAAGTTAACATTTTCACAGATTGTGTACTTCTGTTGCTGCTATAACAACTAACATTAACCAATATATAACACAAACATGTTTCTTTTTTTGGTATTTTTTTAAGATAATTGTATGGAACTCGTCATCTGTGAGCCCTCACTCATACTTGTTTATTATTTTAAGATTTTCTACCAATTGATGATGAAAACAGTATCCCAAATATGACACTATGATTGATCAATGTTGTATATAGATAATCTGCGGTATTAGTAGCCTACTTAGCCAAATAAAAAAAAAAGGATTTTTGCATCAGCCTTGTTTATAAAATTAATTCTAAATGACTACAGTTATTGCAACTATTGCAGGCTTTTTCAGACACTATTATGACCTAAATCAATAATACCTATACAAACTTACTGATACATACTAACTAATACAAACTTTCTTAAAAACTATATGCTTTTAAGAGCTATTTCAACTAATTGGTCTTGAGTAATAGAATATACGGAAAATAAATCATCAAATCTACCATGCAATCTGGAAATTCTTTCAGAGACACTTCGTTCGGACTTCCTATCCATCATGTTTTTCTTTTTCTAAAATAGAAACTGTTAAGTTAGTTGGAAATTATATTTAGACATATTTATTAATTAAAACAATACTATGTTACAGGAGTTTTCTCTCTAATAGCGGTGCGGGTGTCGAGCAAAGACGTGATATCCCCTCGCGCCGCCAACAAGATCCGGCAGACCATAACCCGGTGCTCGGTCACCGCTACCCTGGTCGCCGTGTTCATCTGTGTCACCTTCGCCTGCCATATCTACGAGTTTAGGAACGCTGACCTGTGGAAGGAGTCTTTCAAGAAGAATATTATGTGAGTTTTATTTTACATGCTCTGGTTCATTGTCTATAACACAAAGTGTTCAAATGAGACAAATATTTGAAAGAAAAATTTTGCCACGGGCACTTAAACCCTAGCTACTTTTATCCTAGAGAAGAGATCCCTAGCTACTTTTATCAGATTATCCTAGCTACTTTTATTAGATTTGTGCATACAAAGAAAGAAAGAAAGAAAAGAAAGAAAAATAATTTATTATGCACAAATTAAAAACAATATGTATCTACCAACATAAATTAATCATTTCATTTGTGCACAAAAGGTGCTGGTTCAGCATAATGCTGAGAGTACTTTCAAGGTACCCCAGCGCTGGTTTTCAACCAGCACCTTTACATATTATACAGGCACAGTAAAAGGGTAGTGAGATAACCTAAATATATTAAAGTATATAATCAATATCTTAAACACTATGTAATATAAGATATATATGTAGGTATGTATACACGAAACAGAAACCAATATCTAGATAAGATATTTTGATGATTTTGTATAAGATAATATAATTATCTAGATTTGAGACAAACACACAAAACTCAAAAAGCCTACATACAGAAAAATAATAATCTGATAATCCTAAAAGTATATACTTACAGTGAATAAAATACTCCAATATAAACAGTTATAAAATAAATAATCGTTAACATACAAGTATACAGGCAATCATAAACAGAGAAAGGCTATTTACTAAACAAGATTGATATTACATAAGGTCCAGTAGCATGTTTCAACATTACAGAAATAAATATCTACATTGAACTTTAAAATTAAAATACACTAATTATAGCTTGTAAGTTTGTACTATAGTGCTTTTACTTTCATACTTATAAGTAAAAATGTATTTTTATTTAGATTTAAACATAGAATCTTAAGCAAGTAAGACATAATCATATATGTAAAGTTTTTAATCACATTTGGCCACAAGTAGGTGAAGTCTACAAACTAAATCTCATCAGTTGTTCTTGCGAGCACAGTAGGCATATACAATTACTCATTCAGAATACTAACTAAATCATCAGTTCTCTTTATGCGGTGAACTTTGCCTCCTTCAACCTTTCTTAATAATAACTTTCCGTCTCTAATCCAAATATATTTCCAATTATGCTTCTCTTTCTCTTGTTTAGCCTGATATAACAGCTGCTTGTTGAGCCTCGTGAGTCTTTCATTGAAGAATACGCGTTGTTTCGAGCCTTCCAGTGCTAAGTTGATGTCATCAGTGTGAGTGGTGCGCGCGCGCGCCGCCGCCAGCCACCGGTCACGCAGGTGCCGGCTGGCGAGGCGCACTACCACGGGCCGCGGCTTCGCACGCTCTCCGTCACCACTCGGGGTTCTGGGCTGACCCACACGATATATTTCTATTATATCGCTAGCTTCCGTCGGTACCTTCAATACCGATGCAGCATTCTGTAGCACCTGGCGCAAATCATCACAGGGACTTTCTGGGATACCGATCACCTCCATTTCATTCACAAGCATTCGCTGTTCTGTCTCATTAGTTGCATATTTGAGCTGTTCAAGGGTCGCCTGCACGACTTGGTTGCAGATACCATCACCGCCATTATTTTCTAATGCTTCCAGTCTTTTTTCATAATCCTCCAATTGATTCCCCAAAAATGTTATGTTATAACTACAAGTTTCGACCTCCGATTTCACTGAGTTCAAATCTGACCGCAGCTTATCAAATTCTTCTCGAAATTTAGCCAGTTCATCGCTAACGTTTTTCATGCACGTTCGAAAATGTTTCATTTCGTTGATTAATTTTAGTACAGTCGAATCTGAGAGAACAGATGGAGGGTCCGGGGATTGCACTGAAGATTCACGTCCAGGACCTGGATATAGGTCAACTGAACACGACGCCGTGTTGTTATTGAGTCGAGATATTTTTACGACACATTGCTCACATCTCCACTGGTCAAGGGCAGTGTCATTGACCTTGGCGCATTGTTTGTGATATAAACATTTGCAAGCCACGCACTTCACGACACCCGTAGCTGGCGCGAATTTGCCGCAAGCACTGCACTTCGCCATATTATCTACACGGGTATTTATTTTGTTTTACAACACACAAACGAATGAAACACTATGGCGGATTATTGTGAGAAAGCGTAAAACTTCAGTGACACATTAAATAGCCGTTTTTATCTATGAAAACACTAACACTTATGATTCACAACTTGTTTATTGTATGTAGACCAATTTTATTGAATATTTCGCACTTTTTACTAAGATAATGATTAAAATTTTTTGGCCGTCACCGGCCTTTTGGCCATATTGAGTTATATGTGAGTTACAAATCAATTGTAATGCCTATTTTAACGGTATTTCTTGTTGGTCAAACTACATACTTTGTCTAAACATGTTTTTTTTCCGATGGTCAAACACTTAAGTGGACTCAAAATATATTTTTGCAGATGCAGATATTTTTATCGAAATGGTCAAACTTTTTGTTAAAATACAACAGTAAAAAAACAAAGTCTAATTTACACAATATAATAACCGTTCGTATGTTGAATGACATTAGCCCATTTTGTATTATCTGTTAAAAAAAGTCCAAGTTTTAGTTTTACTCACACCGGCTCCCGGTTTATTGCGGCGAAAATGTGTTTATACCGGGAGCTGGTATTTCAACATACAAGTTGATAATGTTGTTATGAGAGTATGTTTTTTTTTATTCAGTCTGGTGGGTACAAAAATATTCAAGCTATCAAGTCAATACGCTGCCTCTCGCCGCTTCAGTGGACAGACACGCCTACATGTTAGTTGTTTGCAGCTGCCGGCTGGAGTCGCTGAAGGATAGCAGCGTAACGTGCGGCGCGGGCGCGCGGCCCTCCGTGTCGGTGCTGCAGCTCCGCCTGCTGTGCTGCTTCGCCGCCGGCGTGCTCATGGCCTCCTGGACCTGGACGCCGGCTGCCGCGGCTGCTTGGCGCCGGTACTTCGCTAGGTACTGTATCGTACTCTATATCTACTTCACGTCACATCTTGCACTATACCGCTCTGAGGTGATGACCGCTCAGTCAGGCGTGCGGTAGGCTTACGGCCTGCAGACTATAGGTTTGATCCCTGCTAATGAGATACTCCCAATAAACAATATTGTGAAGAAACCAAGTATTAGAGCATTTTCTAGTGTTCCCTTGGCGGGCAAGTTTATCGTCAAACACCAGTGTGCACCGGCAGCTTTTTTTGGGAGGCAGCAGTTCCAGATCACTTCAGCCAGGGTTGTCTGTGACTGATGCTCAAATGCTTAGGTGCATACTGTAAAGGAGAGGAGAGTTATATTTGAGATTATTTGTTAGTTTAGTTGTTTACAAGGTGCGCTTGTGACAGGAAGTGCGGGTGCTCAGTGGAGGCGGAGGTGACGCGGCGCGCGCGCAAGCACGAGCTGATAGCGCGCGCGTACCGGCGGCGCGGCGAGTTCGCGGCGCGCGGCCGCCTCTCCATCTCGCTGGGCGGCTCGCGGCCCGACCCCGTGGGGCTCTGCCTCGACCACACCTCGCCCATTGACTACCCTGACGACGCCAAGCATGAAAGGTACGCTTGTGTTTTTATGATTATGTAATGAAAAACTGTCTTTCATAACTAGCAACTACCATTAAAGTAATATTTACAGTCATTTGCTAAGTAAAGCTAATGCTAAACCTATCAACTTAGCATACAAACCCTACATTATAAATACGAAAGTTTTGTTAGATGAAAATGATGGTAAAGCAAGTAAATCACTAGTAAAAAGTTTAGTCATGCATCGTTTTTCCTATACTGCAACATTAAATATGTAAATCTAGATATATAAAACTTGATGTAACCTAGATTATTTAAATAATGTTTGTATAACCGGCTATCACTTACGTTTATTTTGTCGGTATTAGCCCGACATGTTTCAGCACAATCAGTGTGCCATTCTCAAGGGCAGGAACACAGCCAACGTTCGTCTGCGGCGACGGGTGGCCCTGCACTGGCTACTCCACCGCCTAATGACCCCTGCGAGCCACAGCGCGCGCCTCGCGCGCCGCGGCTCGCTGGGCTCGCTGTGATGTTGCTATTGTAGCCGGCGCAGGCGTTCCCGGTGGATGGTCTTCTTCTTCTTCATCGCTCGAACCATTTATATTTAAAAATTGTTGCCGCGTTAGTGGGTCGGTGCATATAATGCTGACGGAATCCTGGGGCGTTTGATCTGCTTCACCACGGGCACCCAATAAACTAAGGACCGGTCTCCACGCTGGCGCCAGTGTCCATCCTCGATCTCTGTTAAAATTAGGATGTCGGTCAATCTCAATGGCTTCTCGTATTTTCCTTGGAACCAGAAATTTCTCCTTAGATAAGACCGACACCTTATCAAATCGAAGGTAATGGCTCGCCTCCTCGGCGTGTGTGTGTGCTGAAACATGTCGGGCTAATACCGACAAAATAAACGTAAGTGATAGCCGGTTATACAAACATTATTCAAATATGCCTTACGAAAGTTTTAATACAGTAGATTATTTAAGTTATTTTTGAACAAAATATTTTTTATTGACTAATGTTTATTGTGTCTCCCCAGCGGCGAGCTGTCGTCGTCGTGGGCGGCGACGTTACCGCGGTTCGTGCGGCGGCGCGACGCGCTGGTGCTGCCGGCGCACGCGCACCACTCGCTGAGCTCGACGCCCGACCGCCGCAACTCGCAGGACTCGCAGATCAGCATCAGCCTGCGGCACGTGTCCGTCGAGTCGCGCCGCAACTCGCTCGACAGCCAGCTCTCCGTCAAGATCGCCGAGATGAAGACCAAAGTGGGCCGGCGCCGCACTAAGCACTCCAAGGCCAAGAGGAAAGCCCGCGCCAGCGCGCGCAAGGAAAGCACGCCTTCCATAGAAAGCCAAATCAGCCGCTACTGGCTCCAAGCCGTCGCAGCCAACAATGAACCCTCGCGGGAAGAGATTAAGTTTAGTTTCGACTGATCCGAACCGAAACATATCTTCGACGAATTCTGCGAGGCGACTCGCATAGTGTAGCTAATGAGTACAAATGTTGATATTTATAAAGTATTGCAAGAAACCAAAACGAACGCGATCCCTGAATAAACAAAAGAATGTGTGCGTTGTTATTTGATACGAAGGTAAAGCAAGACTGACTGAAAATCTCTAGCAATCCATGACAATCTGGTGCATTTTGTTCTGAAGAATCTCACGAGAGCTTGTGCCATACAAGTTGTAGTTACAGAAATAGATCTGAAGCGACTGATTATTCGAAGCCTGGCCTATATATTATACAGGCTTTTTTATATATTTATATTGGTGTACCAAAAAGATGCATATTTATTTTCCTCAATGCATTTTCATGCTGAATATTTTTTTCTAGTGATTTATTAGGTTATAAGCGTACAATAAATGGTTGTGATGTCTACATGGACCCAGTGAATGAACTTCTTTGTGTATTTTTGTAAGTGCTTCCACATGTTGTTAAGCTATTGAAATGTTCACTCCATACTAACCTCACATGTGTTTCAAATCATGGTTTCAAATGTACCAATCTAGACGTAAATAAGACTAAATGTACTTTGTATTTAATGTAAATCATTGGTAGCTTTAATTTTTTATATTTTTATGAATTAGGTTACCTTTTTGGAGTAATAAACATGAAGTTACTAAAATATAATAAACTGTTTGTTTCTGGAATTTATGTACCTCTTAGTTACTCTTTTAATAAGGAACTCAGTTAATCTTATATATTTAGGACTTATGCTTAAACTTTGACGACCTCGTTGGCATAATGGTTACCTTGCTAGTCTACCAACCAGAGGGTCCCAGGTTCGATTCCCGGCACGGCCAACACCTTAGTGATGACCTAAATTTGTTGGCTGTTGGCCTAGGTGTTAAATATGTATCAATATAGAGTATGTGTATGTAGTATAGAAAGCATATCAGTTGTGTTAGCAACCATAATAAAAAACAAGAAATGGTTTAGTATGGGGCTAACCAGCCGTGTGTAATGAGTCCTAGTATTAAAAAAGATATATACCTATCACACGATACATTAGATAGTCAGATTTTAATACATGTCAAGTTGACACATTTTTCTATGATGTCTATAATAAGCGTATACATGGCTTTCTCTGTCTACGATAATAAGAAATAAAACAATATTGATCAAATATCTGTTTAATGAAACCAAAAGGCAAGCAAATGAGTCATCAAGTCTATTTTTTTGTGAAGTCAATTTAACCGATAAACATACAGTAAATTAAAATATTATAGACAAAAATCTAGAATACCTACTGCATACAAGTATCTGCTAGGTACATAAAAGATTTCCTTTTAATTTATTGGACGTTACAGTCAAAGCTATCTAAATAGCCGCCTTACACTTATACGACATTTCAAAGTTATCAGAACGCTATTACAATTTTCAACCTTTGGGATTACTTTATCCAATTCATTGGACAAGTCTTTCCCGGTAGTGTATTGAAAACTGTAATAACTTTATAGAGGCAAGATTAGATGCAAAATTTATAATTTGCATAAAATTCTTCATAACGTTTGCATACTTCAATAAAAGTATTGAAACAAATTAAAATAATTTCGGAAGATTTGTGACGATCGTATCTAGTTGAAATCAACAAGACATGAACACAGATTTTGGGTAGTTTTTAAGTTTTATTCTAAGTAGTACTTAACTAATTGGTCATGTGTTGCCAAGTTCAAAAAGAGAAGTAGCTAATAAGTTGTTTTATTCAATCTTCGAAAAGTCTACACTTTTAGAAAAGAAGTAGCATGTATTAAACCATAGTGATTTCTAGTATAAATTCTATGAAATGTCATTATTTAGGGAACTATGAATCACAGATGCAACTTCCACGTGGCAAAATGTGTTTAGGACAAATGTGTCAGAGTGCCATTAGCAACATAATTTAAATCGTTTTGAAGATAAAATATCAAGTTAAAAAGTACATGATCATAGTGTTCGGAAAAATAACTGGCCCGATAGGTATATTGTCCTTGTTAAAATACTATCTTCAAAATAATTTAAACGAAACATTTTGGTAAATCTATTTATCAAAATATTGCAATCAACTGCCTGCGTTATATACTAAACCTAAACTAAAACCGTAAAACTTTAAGTGCTGACCAGCATGCAAAATAACAAAACAGTAATTTATAAAGTTTAGGAAATCAACACCAAATAATACAATAAAATAGTAAAAAAAGGAAACATGTTTTCCTTACAGCTACAACATAGTTTGCTATCTTCTAAAACTACTAAAAATTGCACGTTTTGAAAAGAAACTCGATTCTTTGGCTCTTAAAACTAATAAAAATCACAATTCAGTATACTTAGCAAATAAATTCGATAAAACTTAAAAACTTAATATGAAAAAACAATCACCGAAAAAAAAAACAATAGTTATTATGTGCATTATTATGCTAAGTAGCAGCGTCTTATCAGCTCTATTCATATATTTATACAACACTTGTTTCATAGGTA
This sequence comes from Mellilla xanthometata, assembly GCA_035578125.1. NCBI lineage: Eukaryota > Metazoa > Arthropoda > Insecta > Lepidoptera > Geometridae > Mellilla > Mellilla xanthometata. The sequence goes on along the minus strand of JAPUBQ010000014.1, from coordinate 10,074,502 downwards.
AATTAACTTATCTATCGCCGTCAACGGACGATGGACGCAAATAATTATCTATCTACTTAACGATAAAATATACAGGCTTACTGGTGACTAACGTAAAACCTTTCAATTGCGGCTTTAGTCATCTAGGCAAATACTTTCATCTAGGTAAGTACTTTTGGAATTTATTATAGAAAAAAGAAGTTGCTTCTCTATACATTTTGCCGCGCGTAGTTTTTTGCATGGAATTGCAAATTATTATTAGAGAATTTCTAAAAGCTATAAACTTTTCACGCTAGTATCCAGTGAACCGGTATATAGGTATATATTATTATATATATATAAATATAAAGAGCATAATTATCACACTTTCACAGCAGTCTTTCTATTGCGGCCTGGCTTTGCGTATGTTTTTCTTCTCAGCCTCCGTGAAACCGAGGATATTTTCGATGGCGTTCAGATGGCCCTGGTGGTTCTCCGGATCTGTCAGGAAGTAGTAGATGGCTGATTTAAGGAACTGCAGCGTCACCTCGGGGTCGATGTGGGACTTGGAACCCTTCTGTGACTCGACAATGCGACGGTACATTGCCTGCAATGCAAATAAAAAGGTTGATTTGATTGTTAACACGGTACAAAGTGAATGGTTGACCTCTAAGAACTGTGTTGTGGTAAAGATTTGCTTTTATATTTTTGTTGTTCATTAAGAATATTTAAGGCCCGTTAAAAGCCCTTATAAAATTATACTAGTACTAGATCTAGAATAACAACCTTTGGTTTACCGCTTTTGGAAATTCGTATAAAAAATGACTTTATCTATACTCTTGATTGAGAGTCAATTATTTTTTTTTTGTACGGAACAGCTGTTTTTTAATAAGCATTCCAAAAGTCGTAGAACAAAAGTATTTTCTCCAGATGTACCAAAGCCAACCTTGAAACCACTTCATTATCATAGCCAGTAACTCTGTATATCAGTTAATTAATCAACCAAACACCTTGTAAGTAATATTATAGCAAAAGGCGAGCATGCAGTACAGAAATAAAATACTCCCAAGTATTATAAGAAAATGCTGGCACTTTATCGCTTATTTATTATTGTAAGCTTCAGATACAAATGAAAGGATAGATATTTCAACTAAATTAAAATACTACGCAAATAAATATAAGGCATTAATGATAAAATATAAAGGTACCTATTGATTTATCTCATAGCAAGGTATAATTATGTTGAGTAAAATAACAAAAAGTATGATAAACACATTCTTATATTTATTACAAGTAACTGCTTCGATCACGAGTTTAATTTTAATTATGATAAAAATACATGTCATAGCAAAATAAAATATGTTAAAACTAGCTATTATAAATATTACTTATACAATATTTACATATTAAATACACTAATTTCGGCTACAGCTAAACATAGAAAAAATCTAACTAAACCATAATGTACATAAATAAAAATAACTTAAAACTACATAGTGAGGTAAAACCCAGAACCAAAAGAGGCTGTTTCAAAACAATTCATGCAAAGCTTAAAACTACGAAATAATAAAAAAGAATCCGAGCCATCCACTCATTAAGAAAGCAGGTTAGTATTAAAATTATAAGTACGTATTACCAAAGTTGAGAGAATAATGCAAGCCAGTTACACCGCCAGTATTTAGACCGTGGCAAATATGTAGGTTCATACATTAAGAACCGGTAAGCGTTTGCTACCCAAGTTACCACTACATATTTCAAGTTTTTTTTTTTACATATTCTGTACAAATATAATCATAACTTGGTAGACACAAGAGTTAACCAATCTCGAACCTGTGTAGGAAGCGACCAGAGGGAACAAACGGAACCTTTTCCGCTCATATTATCTGTTGAATTCGACTCGCGTCTCCTTATCGTACATTATCCTAAGATCTAGGTCAGATTAGGTTTCAGGTTATCGCTTAGATAAATTTGTATCCAGCTGTATTATTTGAACCTACTTTCTGTCCACTTGAAGTTGTTTTAACTGGCAACAATGTAGAAATAAGACCGCTAAATCTTCATCTAAACAAAACTCGTATGCATAATCGTCTTGCCATGTCTGATTCTCTTAAAACGCCAGAGTTGAACGATCATCTTGAAGATAGTACTTCTCGTGAGTCGAATGAATTTAATCAAAGGTCCGTTTGTCCGACCGTAGCGGGTGACTATATTATAAAAATATAAACATAAACGTGTATAATAAAAAAGTGATCGCTGCTGGTTCCGGTATAAAGTTCCAACCTTTCGAGCTCCTAGGACCCATAAAGAAACAGCCTCCTTTGCGCTTAGCAGTACTTGTGACTTTGCCGATCGGTCCTCTGTGAACGCGGTGTCCTGCAATGCACTAGATGTTAAAGCGAGCACGGTTAATGGGCACTACATGCACACGCTGCGTCGCCGGCGCACGATGAGTGGGTTAATATAGAGACAACGATACGAGTTATGCGCGCCATTACTTAATGTAAATAAATTCGAATCGTACTATTTCATGAAGATTAAGGCTTGGAAGTGACTACTGTTGAATGTTAAATTTTTCCTATTACAGAAAGTTAAATACATAATAATATTAGGTACTTACTTAATTTTTCTAGTTCCAAAAGCAACGACGTCGTTGTCGTTCATGAGTTAAGTTGAGACAGATGGAGTTTCTGATTTTTGAGAGATATGTTTCTGAGTTGACATACAGAACAGAAATTTATGTTTGATATGTAAATATATGTAGTACAGAAATAGTACGATACGAAAGCTACTACTCTAGTTTGAATGGCGCGTCATCTAATATAGGTATAGCTTAGAGTTAAAATTAATATCAGCATCAATCACATGAAACTAGAAAAGAGAAATGTTAGAATCAGTCAGTCAGAGTAAATTCGATATTACGATGAAAGTTATAAAATTGACCACTCTGAAGGACATCCGTGCGATAGCTTGAAGCATGTAACAGTAGTACTTGTGTCTACCTCGTAGGGCTTCTATGTGTGTGTTTTTTAATAGAGATATGACATATGTTGAGACACGGATGAGTTTCAGAGTGGTGTATCTGTGGTGAGTGGAGTGGAGGGTAGGTATGCGTGTGGGACGTACTCGGACTTTCTCGAGCTCTGTCTGAGTGATCTGTAGCTGGTCCAGCAGTTCCTCCACGGAGACCCGGCTCGACGGGCCCGCGGACGTGCTGGCTTCGCTGCCCTGCAACCACGAGAATAACAATGCCATTAGCTCTTCAATCTGTAGTGACTATATAGCTCTTTTAAGATGATGTAAGAATGAAGTTTATTAACAATACAATACAATACAATACAAATAATTTATTAGGCCAACTTACATTCTAAACAAACTAACATTAAATATAGGTACCTTAACTAATTAATACTAATTCTAGAAACTAAGTCTTAATGTAAGTGTGGTGCCTAGCTCCTGCAGTAGGATACCCTGTGTTTGCAGGAGCTAGCTCTCTTCAGATGTGCTAAAAATAAAGTTCAGATTAACATGTTGTAAACAAGGGTAAGTTATTATCAAGTAAATATAAATGTATAAATAGTATAGTATACCGCTACGAAGTGGACACTGAGTGGGATGTCAAGACCACCAAAGTGTGCTAGCGTGTGTATGTGAGTGTGTGTTTGTGTGTGTGTGTGTGTGTGTGTGTGTGTGTGTGTGTGTGTGTGTGTGTGTGTGACAGTGTGTGTATGTGTGTGTGTATGTTTTTGAGTGTGTGTATGTGTGATTGTATGAGAGAGAGCGAGTGTTCTTATGTATGTGTGTGTGTGTAGTAGTGCAGGGTGCAGTTTGGAGGTCAAGAAAAGTGCAGTCCGGGTTATATTTTTAGGCGGACTATACCCTCCGTTTCCGAGAAGTTAAGGGTCATCAGGTGATTTCTAATTAATATTCGAAGTGCATGTTTGTTGCAGTCTATAAATTTAAGTTTGTTATTAAGTTGATAGTATATGTATGGACCTAGTATGGAATAACATCTCCGGCCTATTTCTGTTTTGCATGTTGGAGTTACCCATCTCAGCGTTCGTTTTCGAGTAACTATAGATAGTGCATACTTATGGTATCTCAACGTGCATGCATCAATGAATAACTGACGTACCCGTAACTGCTTAGTTTCTACATATAGTGCGTCGGTATCATGTCTGTAATGTTTATTGTGTGCTACTTTCAGTACTAATCTTTTGCGCGTTCCACTTTAATGAGGTGTGTGATGCATGCACAGCCCCAAGAAGTGATACAGTACGTTAAGATAGGAATACACAATGCTGTGTATACCATGTTTATGACTCGACTATCAGCAACTATCCTAAGCCTTTTAAAAATAAAAATGAGTTTCTTGATCCTGCCACTTATGGATTGTATTTGTTTGATCCATGACATGAGCTCATCAATGTAAATGCCTAAATACTTGATGTCTTTCACTTGTTCTAGTTTGGGACAGTTACAGTGGCTAAGAAGGCAAGTTGTGATGCAACATGAGTGAAGTTTGATGCTTAACGGAAAGGGAGGCGCAGAACGGCTAGACACTCTGAATGCTACAAATTTTGTTTTGGAAGCGTTAAGGGTTAGTAGATTCAATTTTAACCAACTAAAGATTTCCCTAAGGCCACTATTGGCAACTTTTGATACTTCTTCCCAGTTTCTGGCATGAAATATGACTGCTGTATCATCTGCAAAGGCGATAATTTTAACAGTCGATGCAGTCTTTGCATGACCATGAAAAGCTGGTCATTTTAAGTAGCATTTACATCAGGGCATTGCCCGGAATCGAAAGACATGTTAAAATGTAGATCCCAGCTGTTAGTGTAAATACCCAAATTAACTGAGGGCCTTAGATGGCTTGAAAACGCTCGACACCAGAGCCTGATCTTTTGATTTAGACGAAGGAGAAATGAATGTGTATTACCAAGGTAGATTAGTTTATTAAAACCTCTAGAATCTGAATAACACATTACAGGGAAATATATAAGGACTACAATACTTGACGAGATGACGTTTAATGTTTATAAATGGAATACAATAGAAGTACAAACTATACCACCGCGACGAGATGTACTTGCTACAGTAAAAATTCAATACAATAGAGAAGCGCGATTATAAATGCTTGGGGAACGCCAAACTAACGCGTGAAGGCGCTTTATCTATTTAATCTAAAAAAACAAAACGTGCGTTGTATATTCACATCATAAGGGTACATGAGTTGTGGAATATACAACTCTACTTTTATATTTATTAAGTGTGATGTCTACCATAATAATCTATACATAAATTTATAACTAAATTTTAATAATAATTAACTGAGTGGATATTATAAGCAAATTCATAAACCAATATCAGTCTGAATATTTAATTGTTTCAAAACAATTCAATTAAGGACTCGCTCAATATCTCATTAGGAAATTTCAACAGTTTTTTTACAAAACTAAAGCTAAGCCAATTAAATTCAATGATAAGTAGGCTGATTAGCATATTTTAGCGTTGTCAGCCGCTTTATCAAATACCTACCTCTGAGATTATAGAGGTCAAAGTAAATGTTTCACATTGCTTGTGCAAACAATGCAATAACAACTACTTTGTTTTCAAGATAAAGGCTGGATATTTTTCAGCATACTTACACATAATGTAGTGGTTATAAATGCTTTAATGAGATTTCTAGGTATTCTGTGAGTATGCAGACAAAAATAAAAAGATTTGTACTTGCATTTTTAGCTTGCAACCTTTCTATTTCTTGGTTTTATGGTGTATAAGTTTTATATTTTCTGTTTTATAATGTTTTTGTCATAACTTGAGATCATAATATTAATCATTTATTATTGTCATAATAATTATCACTACAATAATGATTAAACGTGGCAAAGAAAATGGAAGCCTTGAGATCATCATATTAAAAATGTCTTAAAGCAAGTCAGCAAGACTTCAATAGTATTATTAAAAGGATACCTAAAATTATAGTTGATTCATTACAGAAAGACAGAATTACAAATTTTCATATGATTTTTCCAAATTCATAAGTTAGAATATGATCAAAATTGGTATAAATAATAAATACTATTATAGTTTGATGGTCTAAATTTCGAAATCTCAAAAACTTTAACTCCCATCTATAAAGAAAACCTTCAACATTCAGGTATTCTCGCTTGTGAAACTAAATGAGCAAGATGGAAAATATTTTAATAACTTTAAAATGTTTACTTTACTGAATCTAGTTCAATAAACATTTAATATAAAATATAAATGTTTAAACTGTAATTGCATGGTTTTGTGTATGTTATCCTCTGAATGAAAAGAGTTCTTACCTTGCCCAGCTCAAATTTAGCTGCTTCTACTCCCTTGTTGTACATTTGCAGGTAGACAGATTTGTGCGTGGTCTCCTCATCCTGCAGCTGCTTGCTGGCTTCCTCCAGCTGCTTCTCCAGGGAGTGTATCCTGTCCTTCGCCTGCTCGTAGTTGGGCAGCAACTCACAATACCGAGTGTTCACATCTGATAGCTTCTGCAGCAATGCTTCCACTTTATCATTGTGAGCCTTCTTCATCTCCTGGGTCTCTCCCACATGGGCACGCATCACATCCTCAATTTTCTTCTCATAGTAAGCTATCAGGCTCCGGCGCTCCTCATCAAACTCTCCCAGCTCTGTCATACAACTAGCCTCGTGTGTCAACATGTGCACCGACTCTTTGGAATGTAGCGAGGAGTTAGTGAGATCATCAAAGTGCCCAGAATCAGTGAAGGAGCCTTGCATTTCATTGCGACTTCGGGTCGGGGTCTGGTCTTTGAACATAGGACTGTCTGTCACATCGAAACTTCTGCAAGCCTCTTCCAGCTTCACACTGTCCTGGCTGGGAGACTCCTCCGCATTCTCCCTGATGGTTACCACTTCACTGGAGTTGGACTTCTCGTCCGGTGAACATATTGATGCTTTATACAGTCTGAGTTCCACAACCTCTTTGGTGAGATGGAATATTTCACTGTCTTTTTTGTCAAGGTCTTTTTTGGCATGGCTGAGTAGGTTCTTGAGGCGGCGGATTTGTTTCTGTGCTCGCTGTGTGGGCGTGAGGTAGTCGTCGCCCGCGAGCCCGGCGTGCGACGAGCAGTGCAACACATATCGCATGGACTTGCCACTGAAAGTGGTGCCATTGAAGGGAGCATAACCCACGTCCACGGAGGCGGCCGTCGCCGCGCTCCCGTAGCTGTGCAGAGACTCGTCATCTGGCAAGTCCTCCGGAGACCCTGGTGGAGTGTTGGCCGAGTCTGTCATGCTCAATTTCCTGTCCCCGCACCCGTCTTGGCTTTTGAGACAAGACTTCTTTGGTTTTTGAGGGGCATTGTTGGAATTGAATGACTGTAAATAAAAATAAACAATTAGGTTAAAAGAAACAAAACACAAGCGTCTTTCCTACCCACTTTCTCGAGATGTGTGATGCTACACAAAAGCTTGCAATCCAATTAGCCACGTAACCTGATTACTGTCTGTTTTCAAGGGGTTTGAGTACTAACATCGAGTAGTATAGGGCAGTAGTTATGTAGGACGTGTCGTGTTGTGGCGGCCCGAGTCGCCATGGCAATGTGTGAATAAATGATCGGCCGGCGTCGGCGCGCGGCGCTACTCACGTGGCTCCGCGGGCGATGGCCGGGCTCCAGCAGGCGCGGCACATCGCTGCGCTGCTTCTGGTGCGTATTTTCCGTGATTACTGGGATATGTTTCCTGGTGGAAAGTGGCGAGCGTTGCACCATTTTCTCCCCGCGCAGCCGCAGTGAGGAGCTGCGCCGGAAATTCCCGTTGACACTAGCCGCGCAGCAGTGTTCATCGTGAAATTCCGAAATCCTCCTGATGTAGTTTCTGCTCATTTTCTTCAATTATTCGCATTAGCGCAGCGTTCTGCAACAAAACACAGCTGTTTTGAATTTTTGCACATGAATGCAGTGTTGCTATTGCCTTACACCAAAATATAGCAAAAGAGCTAAAATAAACTGACAATCCTTAAATTACCTTCCTAAAATACTTCCAACAATAAAAAATAATCCGGATCGAATAACTAATAAAAATACTCAAAATTATAATAACTTCGACTTTACAATATTTCATTTTCGATACATAACAGTCAAATAATTTTAAGTTAATCTGTGACATAATTATGTTATCATTATTGGCGCGTAATATTTGAATTTATATTTCAACTTTTGTGTAAGTACAGAATTTGTGTTCCTATAGAAATTACGTTCTATTATTATGTTCTAATCTTAACTTTGGGAACAGAGAAAAGCCAAAACAATATTAAATAGCTTGTCTTTTATTTCTGAACAAGTAAACAGAAAGTCTATAAACTAATGTGTGACGTGGGAAAATGTTCGCCGCCATTGTGCACTATTTGCGCTCAAACTAAATTGAGCTATAATAATGCGGCCTGCTTAGACGTTTCATTACAACACTAGCGTGGTTGCACAACACGGCGAAAGAAACAGTGCTGGTTGCGAGAACGCACAATCACTAAGGAGTTAAAAAATTTTAAAAAGGTATAGAGGAACAAATACAAGCCCTGCGTATTGTATATAACCATAGACAAATAATATAAAGTTTATATACCTACTTTTGTCTATGATATAACTATTAGACATTTGGAATAAATGCTTTTTTATGTTTTATTTGAGGCAGGAATTCACTTATTAAGAGGTCGCTATTCGCGACGTTAAAGTTTTGTTACACTATCTCCAGAGAGTCTTTTTTCTTTGACAATAATAATAAGCCTGATCACAAGTAGAAAACAGGGAAAGCTTATTTTATATTACGTTTAAAGAAAGTTTAATAAACGTTAAATTTAAAGTCTGTTGTTGTTAGACTTAGTACCAAGCAGACGTTAAGCCAAGTTAGAGGCCTTCGTTCGGTTTGAAAACTTGGCTACTTAGCCCATACGAAGAGGAATAAGAATAAAGGTTATCTAATCTTGAAGATATTAAATATTTTACTTAAATGTTATGCGTAACTTTGAAATGCAATTAGGGCACGTGAGCGAAAACTAGCGAAACCTTTGATATTTAAACCAAGTGTTTATTTTTTTGTTACAAAAAATAATATTGGCCTTGGATACGTTAGCCTCTCTAAAATGCTTCTAGATTGGTATTATAAATTATGAATAAGAATGTATTTATTGTTTAAGCTGTGTACCTACATTAGTGTGGGTACACAGATTTATTTAGATAAAACAACAAGAGGTCTTATAATCATGAGATATCAACTGCTTTGCTCTTAAAGAACATACCTACAATAGTCTATGTAAAAATACAACGTTTTCCTTAAATATACATATCTATGCATATATTTTTTTACAGTAGCCATAATTTTTATATACATAAATACAACCTAAAACCAAATGATAACAATAAATTTATATAGCTTAAGAATAATAAAGTGGAAATAACATTAAAATTTAAATGAATATTTATATAATTTCAAGATTTTCGTTTAATTATACAAGCCTTATCTGTTAACTCGTAGATTCAATGTAGATTCAACTTACATGTTTTATTTTTCGGAAGTACGTGTCTATCTAACCGTAAATAAATGATCTAAATTAGTTAAGCAAGTTCTAGAAATAAGTGAGCTCTATTTAGACCTAGAACAACAAACTCACAAACTTTTTGTCATTAAAAAGATACATAAATATAATAGGCTAAATATAAATAACGGAAGATATGGTAAGCTAAATTAATATGAATTGCTTTCAAAACTTTGGGGGTATAATATTTGTACCATCATAAGTGCCTGATATTTTATTTTATCCATAAATAAATGAAAAATCGCCAAGCACCTAACGTGTTCCGCAGCCTTTTGGAGAACCAGTCATTCCAGACAAAGCGTGCTTCACTTTAGGCCAGAGGTACGCAGCCTCCTGGTCAAATATCTATGTACTGTGTAAAAAAGTTAAATGTCATTATTATGTCACCTTCAATCTAATAAATAATGTTATTCAATAACAATCCTATTATCCAGGCTTCCCGTGAAAGCAGCTCTCTCTTAACAGTTTTCCATTAAATTGAATGTTCTGAGGTTTTGAGGTTTAGCAGATAAGTGTAGTTAGTAGCTCACATAGCTTAATAGGCGTTACAGAATAACTGATAACTTATTATGTAGCTGTCATGAAAGAAGTCAGAAATTATTAATTTATCATTAGGCTTTGGACTCGACTCTTCCTGAGTTTCTTATTTCCTGAGTTTAGTTTGGCCCCAAATTGAACTCTAGAGTGTATTCGAATCTAGAGCAAGCTCTTTTTAACCGACTTTAAAAGAGGAGGAGGTTATATATTCGACTGTATGTTTTTTTTAGTCTAGCGTTTTACATCTTAGACCACAGTAAAGTTTAACTCCAGGTAAGCTGCGGTCAGACCTATTCAATAGAGCCTATTCAACAAAAAGTTATCCAGAATGACGCCTTAAAAGTTGTATTAAACTACTGTCTTCTTAGCCACAGAAAAAGCATAAAATGCATAACCGTTATTTTTGAATGATCAATATTTTAGGCCCTTAAGTATTTATTCTATCAATGAAACAAAAACCTTTTCAAAAGAGTCGATATTTTAAAAACCTTTCATTGATGCGAGAAAGTATCTCTATAAAAAAAATTGTAAATTAACATAGAACGCTACATTAGAAAATAGAGTTTCGTCTTGCAGTATAGTATAGATTACGGCGCGGTATCATCCAGCAACCCACATTGGTCTAACGCGGCAGATCAAGATGGTGTGTTGGTGACTCTATAGTCCTGTCTATTAATTCCGTGGTAGCATTTACTTTAATCTGTGATGGTACTCGTAGTTGCCAAGGTTATGGAAAACCATGAAATTGTTGTCAAAGCCTTTCTAAAGTGCAACAGCCATGAAATCAATATCCATCTATAAAAAAACCGAGATTGTTGTGCTTAAACCGAGTTAGTTGAGTCTTATTCCATCTACTGCTACATTCAGGCAACGGAAATGCTCAGATGTAAATAAGTGGTTATAAGTAAAAATATTGAGCACACCGATCATTGCTTTTTTTTACGCTTAAATGGCTTGCGCTTGACCACAACTCACCTGATGTTAATTGTTATTGCAGTCTAAGATGAAGCGCGCTTGCCTAAAAGAAACTGGTTCACTCTCGCCTTGATTTTATCCTGACTCATCACTTTAGATAGAACAGCTATAGTTCGTGGTAATTAAAAAATAGCGCTATCTTTAACTGGTGGTTTGTATATACAAGTATGCTTCAAAATGTCGCTGTAACTGTAGTACTTTTAAATTGCTGTCAAACCTGTAACTCAGGAGTAACAAGTAGCTATTACGTAGCCTTAGACAGGTGTCAGGGTATCCAATTCAGCGCAGGCTGCCGTCATTTCGAAATGTCGTTCAACTTTCCGCAACCGTACCACTCTACTAAACCTAAGTTAGTAGATACAAGCTACCCGTCCCGGCTTCGCACGGCCTATTTAATTATTTAAGCAGCTAAAAGATATTCTAGAAGAATTCAACTAGAAAAAATCGGACTATATATTTTGTTTACAACAAAAAAAATACTAGCAGCGCGTGAAGGCTTGACATGGGCTATACTATAATCTAAGTTGCTCAAGAATATTCTAGAAGACATTTTTGAAAATAGCCTTAAAGTTATGGTAACATATATAACTCATTCGTTATAGATCCTTACCTTGCGTTTGCATTATTAGAGTTTCAGTAAGGATCTATAATATTTTCAAAAACAATATAACATAGATGTCACTCGGGGATAATGTAGCCTTAAAGTGGAAAAATATTTCAAATCGGGACAATTATTTCGAAGTCCATTCGATTCAAACAAACAGCCAATCCTTTCATCTTCATATTAGTATATAGATTTAGGTAGGTACTGACAACTAACTGACTGTTTTGAATGCAATTTAGTGAGGTGGTTATAATGAATTGGATCTGGTTCGTATTTCCTGAATGATAAATTTCGGCTTCTATAAACTTTGTTCCTTTAAGAGGGGTCGGCCAAGCAAGTTTTTGATAAAAAAAATATTGTAAAATTCAAAAGTTAATTTATAATGGCTTTGTGTTATTTAATGTAACATTTTCTCCAATAAACTGACATTCTAATATTTGTTATCATAATATTATTGGTATTTAATTATTTTTCATTTATACTCGTATATACTATTTTTTTACTAAAAAAATATCCTTCACTTACAAAATGTGTTAATACTCGGACATAATATTTTCATCGTATTTATTTTTTATTGAATTTGATTCTCACACTTTTTTTTTTTAATTAGGTACGTAACAATTCAAAAGAGATATTGCAACATAATGTATCGAATCGTCTATCAGTGTAGTTTATTAAGCAATAATTTTGCGCATGATTCACTTTAGCAAATTAGCAAATCACTTTTCTACCTATAATATGTACTTGGCTTGTTTTATGTATAGGAAGGTTAGTGATATCTCTAAAGTAAAATCAATACTGAGCTAGAAGGGTTCGCCAACTACTGCAATGCTGAATTTCTATTATAGACATTCCGACCATAAAGATAATAAGACCATGTTACTAATATTATGTTCACAATTAATGTTATCAGGATGAAATTGGTTAAATGCTTAACAATGAACAGTTTTTCAGTGTGTTTTTATAAAAGATCTAGCTTACATCAAAGTTTGTCTACCTTATATACTTTAATTGCTATGTGCCTTATCTTTAAATATAATAAATTGTACGTACCTAATATCACACAAAAATCCTATCGTTCTTTTTTCCTAGGTGGGAATCGAACCAAGACTACTGCAAACCTCGCTCGTTAAACTCATAAAAAAACTTATAAAATAATACAAACTTATAGTATAATTAAATAGTCCAGTACAACACAAACTTATATTATAATTAAATAGCTCTATATATAGCCCAATATAACCTAACAATGACGAGTAAAACTTGATTTCAGAAAAACCTGAAAGAAAATCTCATTCACGACGAATAATATAACAGATTTTCTAGAATCATCCATTCAAGGTGTCGATTGTTATCGCTGCAATATTGAACGTAAAAATGAACGTCACGAAATACATTAAAAGTATCTAAAACCACACTTTTTTTCACGTTTCAATATAAAAAAAACTTGCTTACCACAGTTTTCAGCGCGCTTCGCCGTCCGATTTATTTTGTGTTGAATTTGTATAGTTTTTTGAGCGGATTGAACGTGTCAGAAACTCAAGGCCTCACGGCCGTTTCACTGAAATCTTTTGTACTTACTGCTGTACGTCTCTAAGTAATAACATTAACACATGCAAGCGCATGTACAACATACACAACGCACATATGTATTATGTATGTGAAACTTATCGTAGGTAATGTATTTTATTATGAACGTGATTTTTCTTTGGTTTGGTATTTGGAAAGAATATCAAACGTAATGAAGCTTACGAAACAATACAGACAGCTGTGTCAACTGGTACGGTGTTAACTAAACTATTGACTAAACTAAGACTCTATTAAAAAAACATAAAAGTGATTGTTTAAAAATTTTAGTATATGGCATATGTTCTTCTTGGTACGAGTATTGGTGTTGTGAATCTTCTGAACTCTACCTACATAACTGTGGTCGATTTTAAGTTTGTAAGTACATAATATATTTCAACTAGTTTTCTTAATACCTATTTTAATAATGTTGGTCAATATTTGCATACTTTGCCAAAGTTTGGTACTAAATATGTACAGCATTGTATCGGAGTTGTAGTACAACCTTCTTCAACCTTAAAGATAAGCGCTAACTTATGTGCATCTCAACACTAGATCCATAAATTAAAAGTGCTTACTTGTGTTGTGCTCAGTGTAAAGTTTCAGTGCAAGTTATTCTGAAGCGATACTCACTAATTGTATAATGCACGAGTGTCCCAAACACATTCAGTTTTATTGCAAACATCGTCGAAACATCAGTAGCACACATCGTCAACATCACATTCGTAGTTCGGAGTAACTATAAAGTCGTTCGCACAATGTTTATCGAAGGGAAAACGTACTATCAACTCAAACATCGCAAATTACATAGAGTAAACCATCCACGTTAACTTTTACGCTAAGAATGTTGCGGCAAGTCGTCGAGCGCAGTGCTTGGTCAATGTTCGCGGAGCGCTGTGCCGGCGCGCCCCCCTGCGGCCGCCGCGGGCAGCGCCAGACGTTCTCCATCGCCGCGCAGCCTGCTTGCGACACAATACCCTTGCGACACTCAAAAACAACAAAACAGGAACCGATGAACGGCATCACCGAACTCTTTTTGCTGTTGCTGGCGTGCGGAAGGCGCCATCTGCAGTTGCGCTCAATCATTCATTTGATGCCTCTGCAGCGCTGTTGTGTAATGCTGATTTTTGTTTAATTCTTCAATTGCATTGCGCAAGTTTCGTGTTATGATGCTATAGGTATTTTTGTATAGCAAAAAAATGGTGTTATTTGAAACAGAAGACTTTCTTATCTAAAATGAAACATGGCAAGTTCGCGCCGCGTACTGATAGTTGCGCAGATAGCGATGCGGATGGAAATGGGAAGTGGTAGCGGCAACCGCACAAAGCGTGGCGCACATGTTTTTGTACTAACTCAATTATTACGACATACTCTGATTGCTATGAAAATACGTTCGACGTTTTTGAGCGGCGAGTTTTCTATTTTTCCTTTAATTATTTTTAAATTGTTTGCGTTCGTGTAGCCATCGCTTCGATAAGCAATCGACAGCACGCTTGCGTGGAAATATCGGAAAACTTCGGGAATAAAAAATGCACCATTAAAAGTTTTGTCATCAAAGAGATTCCGCATATAAGAATATTTTGCTGGATATTAATTAAAAATTAATTAATTTATTTATATACATAGTTTGATGCAATGGTTTATACAAAATGATAATTAGCGAACAACCTTTCATAAAGAAACTTCAGTGTATTATTATAAAATAAACGTATGTAATATTCCCAAAAACATTGTACAAAACAGTGAGTTATAATAAAGATATACTTTGGCCTTTCAGATAAAAAAACTGTAGAACTTTTTAATTTAACGTGGTTTTAATTTTGCCTTGGACCATTCACCGCGCAAACAAATAATTATATTGCAATTTATATCCAAGTTACGTGTTTTGATTACAATTAGTATCCACTCAACAATTTGCTTCCTGTTGAACAAAATGCGTTACGGTTATGCGTTTATGATCCTCGTAAAAATATACCTCGATACAAACAGGCAAATGTATGTTTTTAGTCTTCTTCGTATTAGTTAAATGGCTGTGGTGTAAAATTTTCAAACCGCCCGAACCCGAAGGACTCTCTCTGACTTATGTTTTTAGTATTTATTATTACCTTTAAATTAAGCTGTATTTTATTTTTTAAGAAGTGGCATATTAACCTTGAAATGGTCGATTTTTGTTTCACGTTTTAAAAAAATATATTTGTGTAATATACATGTATGTACTGTTTAGGAAAAATGAGTAAAAAAATCTAGATATTAATTTACTATACTTTTTTTGCAATAATGTGAGTGTTGTTTAAAAACTACATTGCGCAAAATTTAATAAAAAAAATATGAAGATCAATTTTATGTGTGATTTTCAGTATGTTGTTTTAAAACAACATTGTCCACATACTCCTAGACCTTTCTTTTACTAAAATAATTCTATACGTATATTCCATATTTACGTATTCATCATTAGTTTATTTCATGACTTTCTCATCTTTTCCAAAAACAATGTATAAAAATACAGTGTGCTATTGTAATATTTCATTTTGTACGTACATCTTGTATACTATATATGGACTCTGCATCGGAAAATAAAAAAATATTATAATTATTTTGCAAATGGCAATGGCATGATTTGTGAACTAAAAAAATAAAAGTAGGAAAGCACATACACTTACGTAGGTTCAAAGATGTACTGTTGCAAGTCTTTGCTTAAGTAGATAGAAGTTAACTTACTCAGTGTATCCACAACTGTATCCAATAACCTATTAGATCACCTGTACGTGCGTGTTAATGATCTTACAGCCAAATTGATTGAACATGACTTGACAAAAAGTGCTTCGCTTTTTTTGCCAAGTGCTCGATTAGATATGTCTGGTTCCGATGCCAAATTACAGGGGAGTTTGTTCAGCAGTGTTGGTACTTAAGTTTTGCTACCCTAGTGCAAAGGGGTTAAAATTATGATTTAAAACCTCAATGGATATATTATACTAGTTGCGCCCTACGGTGTTACCCGCGTTAATCCGGGACAAAAAAATTAAATATTAGGACACATTCACACACGGCTGGTTAGCCCCATACTGAACCATTTCTAGCTCGTATTATGGTTGCTAACACAACTGATATACTAGATATACATACATACATATTATATATAAATACATATTAGCACCCAGACCCACAGCCAACAAATTTAGTTAAGCACAAAGATGTTGACCGGGCCGGGAATCGAACCCGGAACCTTTTGATTAGCAGACCGGCATGGTAACCTTTACGCCAACGAGGTCGTCAAATCCGGTGTAAAAAGGAGTCTATATGTTAATCCAAGTAGACCTATCTTCATAGTAAATCTTATCAAAATCAGTCCACCCGCTGCAGAGTGAAGGACTAAAACATATACGTATCACACGGGAACCAAAATTGTTTTAGAGATATGTTTTAATCCAAAGTCTACCCTATTTTCACCGCAAATTTCATCAAAATCGGTTCAGCCGTTTGAGCGCCAAGAAGTAACAAACATACACACTTACACGAAAAAAAAAACGCATTTATAATATTAGTAGGATAATATTAATAACTCAATTATTATTGTGACATTTCCGACGTGAAAAGAAAAATAAGATATATGAAATTAAATGGTATTGAACTTATCTCCATATAAACGTGTGTGTTGGATCCTTTGTTTGTCCACGATGCGTTAATATTACATTGCACTGCAGCGATGTTTCAACTTGAATAAACGAACGAGTATGTGCAATTTTAAAAGTAAAAAAAATATTAAATGTTATTTTATTATGATAGTAGAAAGTAAGGATTCCTGTTGCCTGTTCAAACGTCGGAATTACACGATTTAATTCCCTCGGCCCCTTTCCACTACCGAACAAGCAGGGAAACTGCTAGGAGGCACCGATATACAGTAGAAATGCCGAAAATGCGTACTAAGCGATTAGCTGCTTCCACGTTTATAGTACGGACGGCCAAACTATGGAACTCCTTGCCGGAATCCCTGTTCCCACTGAACTACAACCTTACTGTCTTCAAGGCGAGAGTCCACCGGTTTCTTCTAGGCAAACGCGCTTCATCTTAGACTGCAATGTCACTTAACATCAGGTGAGTTGTGGTCAAGCGCAGGCCTCGTAAAAAAATAGTATTATGTATTTATACACATATGCATTACTAAATCTAACCTTCTCTTCGTCAGCTAAAAACAAAATACATATAAAGGTTATACGGTCCCGAAGAGATAGGTGAGTATAAACAACTAAATGCAGCACTATTATGACGGCTGATGATCTCAGACTTGACATTAGCATATCTGAGACTGAAAGTTCAATAAAGTAATTTGAGAAGCTAGTTAGTAAAAAATCAAAAGTGCATGTATGCATGTGAATACTTCGATATTAAGTTGTTTTTAATAGGAGATCTTCAGTTTTTGCAAAATTTATCATTATATTATGATTATCACATTTGAATTTTGGAATCACATTTTATAAATGAACATAATTTGTGTAATCATTAAAAATATTTCATGAATATTTGGAATTTCGTTGCTTGGCTGTAGGCGCTACTAAATGTTTAAATTTTCGGGTAAAATATGTGGGTCATGGTCAAATAGTGCGTTCAGTGGTTTGGATTGAATTACTGCATAACCACATTGCAAGTTGTTCGATAATACAAACCTTTGGTTTTATTTAGGTCATTGAGAATCTGGTTTCCTTAAAATAATTTTGTGCGTCACATATTTATGTTTACTGTTATATTAAAATGCAGTGTTGGTAAAATAAAAATGCTACTATAATTATGATCTCATTACCAGGAATAAGACTCCTAAGGAGAACTATTTATTTATTTGATTTAGATATAGGCGAGTAGCAATATGCTGATGTGCCTATGTCACACTGAGTTGAAATTTATTTTTTAACAGGTAATAAAATGTCCATTGTTCAATGTCAATGTTTAAAGTCCACCGGTGCACTGACCACAGATTAGCAAGAGATTTTTTTGTATACTTCTCGGATATGACGGGTTTCCTCAAAATGTATTTCTTTACCGTGTATGAAGAAAAGGTTATTTCAGTGATACACCAGAACCATAGTGACGAAGATTTCCAGTTCCATACTCGTCCGAAATAAATAATCTAACTCTGGCTGGCGGCTGGCGGTCACACGTATGTTATCTGTGTAACCGCTAGCCTTTTGTTTTAAGTGGGTTCTTCCCCAACCATCAAATATGAAATAATTTATTTTTATAAATAATAGATATTTAAAGATAAATCTATCTCCTTAATATCTTCAATATTATGCTCTAATTTACATCAATCGTCAACGCGAGCACGGCAGAATAGTTTGCTGTTTCATCCTTTGCAATGTCTAAAAGAGAAGCATAGCGAAAAGAGAGAGACAGCACCGAGCGTCCAGCTCGGTTGGCATCGAGAACTACTGACTCGTCTGAGCAATAATTTCGTAAATTATCCAATAAAGAAGTATTATTGAAAGAAAGGAAATTATTTATTGTGACAAAGAAAGCAACACACATGCCAATATGTATATCTATAACAAAATATAAAGAGGAAAGATTTTATTTTTGTTTGACACAAATAGGCTCCGAAACTATAGGACCGACTTGAATAATTTTTTCACCGTTGGGAATCTGCATTATCCCTGAGTAACATAGGCTATATTTTGTTTCTCTTTGAAACTTAGATTATTTTATAGCCCGTGCAAACGGGTATCCGGGACGATCAGCTAGTAACAAATAATAATAAACAATTTCACAATTCTTAGAAAATATTTGTCATTTTTTGCATTATATGTGCAAAGTTTCTTTCAGATATTTTCTTGACTTTTTAATTTTTGAGTGCATTATGAACGGCCAAAGTTAAAGTTTAAATTAAGCATATAAGCTAATTTTCAGAAGACATCGAGTTATTTTCTTTGTAAATAGAACTTAGGTAAAACCAACTAGATACCTATGTATTCAAAATAACTAGAAAAAAAAGTATTAGATCCATAATCACCAATGAGAGTTTGTATGGTACTTCTCCGCTCTTAAATGTCACATGTTTTACTCTTTTTGTGACAGATTCTTTGTTTCCTTCTATATATACTCGTACTTACTTACTTCCACAACTTAAGTGGAAAGCTCGAAACGTGGTTGAACTCAGTCGCTTAGTCATATTTATAGGATCATTCTTTTAGCCCCAAAACAGTTTGCTGTCCGATGTATACAGCGACTTATTTCCTGTTAATCATATACCGAAATAAACAACGACTAACGAAATTCTTATGCTATCGATTCTTAAGATTTTACCTATATTTTTCTTATTTTATTTTTCTTTGAGACATATTAAAGTGGTAAATGTGATAGTAGACAAAGACAACACACCTCGTTGATCGGGAGAAGAACCGGCCCGACAGCCTTGCCCGGCGAAGCCACTTTTTGTTCGCTAAACGACCGACATAATTATATCTTACGAGAATTTATAATATAGAACGTGATCGCATTAGGTGATGTTGCGAAAATAAGTCAGGCAAATGGCCTATAAGTATAGGGGTATGTGTTTTAAATATTTTGAAATATTTTTTGTGTTTGCCAAATATATAGGTAGAGAGCTCATAAGAGTTAGCAGCTTTTAATACGTGTCAAAAACTTTTGTTATACGTACTTTTATAACAATGGTACATTACATAAATTTTTAAACCAAAAACTGAAATCAATTTTTTGTAAATCCATGAGTACCTATGAAGTTCTGCCTTCCATCATCAATTTAGTAACATGAGATGTTTTTTTTATTATTTGATTTGATAATCATCACGCTACAACTCTACTATAGACTATATAACAGAGGCTAGTTTTAGAAACTATATAAAACTTTTGGTCTCAATTCTTCTAAGACTACAACATCAACATGGTAGACAACTAGAGTGACCAACTAAGTAATATACGTCTTTGAGTAACCATCTTCGGAGATTACATATAAATATAAAATAATAAGAAAGCAAAACAGATTTCACCAAATTAGGTGGTCCTTTTTGGACGACTGTTATTAGTATAACTGATTTGCGAGACATTTTTAATGTTTCAGTTCTCTATGACTGTTTTAAAAAGCGAAGATTTTTTTTAGAAATTATTGTACCTGTTCTAATTTTTTGAACTGGTTTTAGTGTAAAATAAATTGCATGTATGGACTTCTTGGATCTGTTAACAAACTTAAGCTGCAGAAAAGTCCGTGCCTTTTCACATATTCATCTGATAGTTATCTATTTCATCTACACGCGTGAAAAGAACCCGTTTACCGTACCACATTAGTAGGCGTTACTATATTTTTTCTGGCAAAAAAGTAAAATCGAAACTTTCATTGTGCACTTACATTGATGTGTTGTCTAATCAATGGTATTGGTTGTGTTGCTTCAACGAACACGATTTCTACTTTTCACGGGAGATATGACTGCATTTGCATGCATTTCAAATCGATTACTTTTAATTTAATCATTCGAGTTATGTTCTTATTGCGTTTGACAGTGACAGGTGACGATAAGACCGAGCTGTTAATTGGATGCTTTAAGTAAGTGATTAGTTTCACTTTAATTTGTTTATATAGAAATTGGATTAAAACATATATTAAGGTAATCATACATACTTTGCGTATTTTTCTTTCCGCAAACGACTACAATCAAATCTAATAGGATTCGATTTTATTCTTATTTCATAGTTTAATACTACTTGGTAGTGTTATTAGTATTGTGTACATACCTCTTTTACATAATTAGTTAAATATAGTACTCATACATTGTATGAATAATCATCAAACTGGTCTTTTTTCGACATTGCAACGTATCATCTGCACATAGTTAAGACCCTAAAATCTGTCTTTTTTTCTGAAAATTATATTTAGTCCATATCTTCAACGAAAACTCAAAATTAAATATTAATCAAATTTTAAACTCATACAAATTTTAGTAGGAAAGTTAAAAAGGTAGTGAAATTTTATGAAATGGTTGGTTTATGAGAATTTTCATCCACTTTTTTATAAGTTAAGAAAGTTTTATTCTATGAATTTCTTTCAACAGGTCTTAATATAGCTGGGACCTGATTAGCCGGAAGCAGGTATCTCGATTAGGAATGTTAAGTTATTCGGAGAGATTAATTTAATTGCTTTAACCTGTTCTAGGCGATCTAATGTAGCAAGTATTTATAGTGTTTTCTAAGGTACTACCTTAGTTATACGATATATTCGCGTTGCGAAAAAACTTGGTAATAAAGACTGAAAAAGGGTACTTTGAAAATTAAGTAGTAAATAAATTAAATAGTAAATTTCTAATCTAAGGAATCATGACTTAAAAAAATGAAAATTTGTTATGGAGGCTGGTTAGACTATGGATTAACACAAGGAATACTTTTTATCTGGAAAACATTGCTTTTTTATTATGATAGACTTACGTTTGACCGCAGCTTGCCTGATGTTAAGCTTGACTGTGGTCTAAGATGTATCATGCTTGCTTAGAAGGAACCTATTTACTCTAGATTTGAAGACCCCCAAATTGTACTTATCGGGAAAAAGAGACTCTGGAAGAGAGTTCCAAAGCTTCGCAGTTTTCACAATGAAGGTCGAAGCAAAACGTTTTCTGCAATCCTCGGAACTTCGACAGTGAATCGTCATGCCACGCCACGCTGCGGGGCGCAGCTAGTTTACTAATTTTTGGTATACAATATTTATCACAGCAATGGTTTTGTAATAGAAACTGATTGAAAAGTGAACACATCTGAAAACGGTAGTAAAAATAGATTGCAAATTTAATATTTCTGTTTTTGCACGGGAAAATTTTCACGGGTCGTTAATTCGTTTGCTGTTAGCATGCAGTCGGTATTGACTGTTTTGTTATGCACTAGTTCACAAGGTTTATTATCTATCCGCTTTGCATATCATGCATTTTTATCAACTCTACTTATACATACATAAATGTGCCAAACAAAAAAATACAATACAACTGAGCACAGAATACCATCTTGCAATAAAATATGTACTTATAAAGATAAAGAAAAGGTTTAATTTTTTTGTAGTTTACGATTTTTATGTCTAAAATTTATATTTAGTTTTACCAAACTAAAAAAGTATCAAATATGTATAAAGCATTATATTTAGTTTCTTAGAAAAAAAAATGTTATTTGTGTGTTAAAAGGTTCTTCTCTATTTTGACGCATAGCTATTATATCTCTCCCCACATTATCGATCTGCCGATAACTGTAGCTTATTACGGAATATATCATCCCTACGTATGAGATGGATTGATAAGATAGTACTAGATATACAACGATAAAGTACTTTCCATTTATTTGGTGTTAAAATTTCAGCCATCACATGACAGTTTGGAGGACGGTATTGAACTGCAATCACCTGTATCAATTAATATATTTTTATTAATGTTTTTATTTTACATAGATTTTGCTTGATCACAGTTCACCTGATGGTAAACGACGTCGAAATCTAAAGAGGAATGCGCTTACTCAGAAGAAACCGGTTCATGCCTTATAGTTTTTATAGCATAGCATAACATAAAGCATAAGCAGCCTAATATACGTTCCCACTGCTGGGACTCGAGGCATTCTGTCACGAGGCGAGAGATATAGGCCATAATCCACCACGCTGGCCAATTGCGGGTTGACGGATGACACACGTCTTCGGATTTTGTGGTCCTCAAACATGCCAATTTCCTCAAGATGTTTTCCTTCACCGCGAGCAAGCGAGTGCAAATCCACACATAACTTGAAAAACAAGTCATTGGTGTAGGTCCGGGATCGAACCAGGGGCCGTCTGATTGAAGAGCAGACGTCATTACCACCCAGCCATACTCGCTTTTTAGTTTTTATAGCATTAATACAAATAATCACACTAAAGGCCCTACACAAGTTGCCGTCGCTTTAGTTATCGCTTCGATTCGATATTGTAAAATGACGTGAAATGTATGGAAGTGACTTAAACTGACGTCAAGTCTCATTGATAGCTTACGTCACGTCCAAACGTATTAAGTCATTTGACGACAATGAAATGAAGCTTTAACAAGCGATATAAATTAGTGTAATATTTACAATGAGTGATCTTGATTGTTGCGTCATAAATGTATATAAGCATAAGCAGCCCACTTATGTTCCCACTGCTGAGATTCGGGGTCTTATCTCACTAGGAGAGAGGTATAGGCCACACGTCTTCGGCTATTGTGGTCCTTAAACGTTTCGGTTTTCTCACGATGTTTTCCTTCACCGTAAAGCGAGTGCAAATCCACAAATAACTTGAAAACAAGTCATTGGTGTAGGGCAAATGACAAATTCATGATAACACAACACAACACTTGCTGTTGCATAATATGATCAATTTGCCTCCTTGTTGTCTTATAACATGATATTGGCGAAATTGCGTACATACTGTAAAGCCCTGCAAAGAATATAATTAATTTAATTAAGTATTTCTGTCTGTACAATACATTCATACATTCTGAAAATCAATAAAAAAATACCAAATACAAGTATTGGCACCTTTCACTTGTGATGACTAAAGAGTCCTACATTTATAAAAAAATAAAGTGAAATAAAATTCAAATACCATTTATTTCGAATTTTTTTTAAGTCACATCAATTAAAAGCACATAAATATTAATAAACAAAAAGATAAATAAATGCATTAAATATCTCAAAAACATCTTGCAGAGAGCAAGCAGCTGTCGAGTTTCTTAATTTTTGTACGTTTTAATACCCAAATAAAACCCCGGCTGCGTAATCTGCAGAATTAATAAACCATCTGCCGTATAAAATCTTAAAATTCACAACATAAATGCATGTAAATTCTGAATTAACATTTTACGCATTTGGCATCCCGTACGTGGGGTGCAGACCGACAATCTCTGTAAACAAGAAAAACCTATCTATTTGCAGTTATAAGTAGAGCCATACTCGCAATTTCTGAACTAAAACTACACCAAGCGTAAGAAAGAACTTAGTTCGTATTTTTACCCAACTGCATAGCTTACTTTGCAGAACTCTGGAGTCTATTTTTACCCCGCGTTGTATAGACTAGTCACTGGAGAAGGTCAATGACCACGTAA
The DNA here is from genome assembly GCA_035578125.1 of Mellilla xanthometata. Lineage (NCBI taxonomy): Eukaryota > Metazoa > Arthropoda > Insecta > Lepidoptera > Geometridae > Mellilla > Mellilla xanthometata. The sequence goes on along the minus strand of JAPUBQ010000014.1, from coordinate 10,050,199 downwards.
TGCACTACACAGGCCTTTTTTTTCAACATGTCAATGTCTTTGGACAGCCTTTAATTGGCTTCGGTTATATTTCAACTGCCAATGTTCCCGGGGAGCTCATTTGTGTCTTTTGTTAGCGGTATAGAGATATTTTCTTTGTTTGTCGTTTTAAGAGTGATTCATTGTTAACGGTCATTTAGTTGTTATTTTACTGACGTAACAAAATAATATCAATCGTTTCATCGAATTGTTATTTTGAAATTGTTAAAACAGTAAATTGATTTTGAATAGTGTCTCGTTGATGTCTTTAGTTTGAAAGATCGGCTATTTCTTTGCGCATGTCCGATTTACTTTCCCTTTGTTGTGTAGAGTGCACTGTAATAATACTAGCAATACGACGATATACTGAGGCAATTTTAATGTAAAACGTAGCTAGTTGATTGTCTCAGGCGAAAAGAAGCCTTGAATCTTTTCTTAAACGATCCTGCTTTTTAAAAGATAATGAATTCAACTGACAAAAATGACATCATAATGAAGTCTATGACTAACACCAAAACGTTTCTCTTTTTAAACGCAAGTAATTGTTTATTAATCCAGCACAAACTATAGCTACCATTTACGGCTACGATTTGTACCAAAGGCGAACAAAGTGCGGACGTTATACGATTTTCGGCCATCCGTTTAAACATTACGTACCTATAAGGCTTCATAGAATAATGGTTACAAAGTAACTAGCTTTCTCACTCTATCATATAGCTTTGTCTCTGTCACGGAGGCTACGTCACGCAGAAACCAGCCAGCCAATTGACCGGTATACTGCCAACCTTCAGTTTTTTCTTTTATTTATAACTCGCTCTGGCTTGGCTGTTATGCCTCGTTTGAATAGCGGAGAGTGCTTGAACATTTTCTGATTAAATGTAAACGATCTCATTTTAAGAACAATATGTACTCCACATTGATCAATTCCACCAGTCCCAAAAACTCAATCTTTTTGGACATCTTATGTTAAGAAAGCTTATTAATAATTGGCAAAGTGCGAGGTGGGCTCGCGTATGAAGGGTTCTGTACCATTGTTGTATGGAAGCCTCGCTTAAATATTAATTTTATCTAAATTTTAATTTCATTTGATAGCTAATATACATTTTTATATTTTGTGAAAATTTTAAGTGTCTAGCAGCTCACGATATTGATATATAGCTAAAAAATACTAAAAAAATACGATTATTATATGAAGCCCACTCTTTATATATTTTTTTTTGTTTCTAGTATTTGTTGTTATAGCGGCACGAGAAATGCATATTTTGTGAAAGTTTCAGCTTTCTAGCTATTATGATTTCTGAGATACAGTCTGGAGACATACAGACAGCGGAGTCTTAGTAATAGGGTCCCGTTTTTACCTTTTAGGCATGGAACCCTAAAAACGGACGTAGAAAAATATTCATCTTGTTATTTACATGACAGCTACTAGTTCGATTCTGACGTTGAGTCTTTGAACTGTCACGAAGGTTTGCTTTTACTACTTCACTAATTACTAGGACAACCAGCTGACTAGATACTCCACATTATCGAAGCTAAGCATTGAATAATGCGGACAGTATTGTATTCACTGTGTTAAAAGGTTTTAAATTGATATGCAAAAAGTAATTTTACCTTGACGCTATCGTAGGCCGGATAAAATTTAAATTATTCAAATTACCTGATAGTCTAGTTTGAGTCAGGTAAACACTTTTTTAGGGTTCCGTACCTAAAAGGTAAAAACGGGACCCTAATACTAAGACTCCGCTGTCTGTCTGTCTCCAGGCTATATCTCAGAAACAAGTATAGTTAGGAAGCTGAAACTTTCACAATATATGTATTTCTCTAGCCGCTATAACAACAAATACTAAAAAATGGTTGCCTGTAAAGTCGGTTTTACGGGCGAAGATTTTACGTGACAACGTCTGCCGCGTGCTGCGCGCACGGCATACCGATCATAGTTGAGTGGGAGAGAGACGCAAGACATTCGGCGGGCCTCTCTCTCGTTCGGTGACTCATCGTAACGTTACCGGGCGTTACACTTTTTCATAAGTGACTCCCAGCCGCAACCTAATTTAAGACGTTGTCACGTCAAAATAAAAAAATATTAAGGTGGTCCCCATACAATACACGTGTTTTTTTCGTATTTTTTGCTATATAGCTGCTAGATACTTAAAATTTACACAAAATATATAATGTATATTAGCTATCATATTAAATTATAAAGTTATATATTTAAATAAACATACGAAGATAGATTGTAAAACTTCACAGGCTAATGCATAAATACTTGAACTATTTTAATGTAACCATGACAACCATGTCACATTGTTGTCAAATTGTCAAATTCTATCCCAAATATCATGGAATGTATTTAAATTAGACTGAATTTTGTACAACAATGGTACGGAACCCTTCGTGCACGAGTCCATCTCGCACTTGGCCAATTATTTATCACACAGAGACTATCTTTTTTATTTATTTAACATTTTTCTTCCACTGTCACGTTCTAGTTGTGAGTACCTAGAATACAAAAAATATTTTCTCATGTAACAGTATCATTATCGCGTGGAAGTGAATACACGCGTTTCTGATAAGATAAAAACTGTGCAATTTAACTATCGCATAAATAATATTAGTTTTCATGGTGTAATAATTATTCATAAATGATAGACATTTTCCTCACTATTTAGTGTTTTTTTTTTTTAATTTGTGTTGTAGTTAAAAGAAGAATTTTACATATAGAAATAGATCATTTGTTATTGTTTGTGTTATATGTGTTATATAACTTATCCTTAAACACCCTACTGCAAGCAAAATTTACGATAAATACGGTTGATAGGACTTGACTAAGCCACTGGACAGGTGTAAACGTGCGTCATACGGTTTAACGAACGGGCAGCGATGGCGGCGGCGCGGCGCGGCGAGCAGTCGGCCCCGAGCCACAGGCGGCGCGCGCGCACCGCCCCACGCTGCCAGGACGCGGCACTCGCTGCAACTATGACGGAATACGCTGAGTACGACTGGAAGCTGCACCAGATGCAGAACGACCGCCTCTGTGAGCTCTCCAGCAAGCGGCTCACGGATGCCGACCGCCAGCGCGCACTTCTCGGACTCAAGGAGGCGGTGGATTCCAGCCTCAACCTCGCCTTGCGCGACAAGAGTAGATGCCAAGATGATAACTTCCTGCGGCGATTCCTTTACGCGCGCAAGCATGACGTGCAGCAGAGCTTCGAGCTGCTGGTCCGTTACCACCAGCACCGGCGCGAGCACGCGGACCTTTGGGCGGTAGCGGACGGCGGCGTCCTGCGCGCGCTGGCGGACGGCCTCCCCGGCGTGCTAGCCGAGCGCGACCGCCGCGGCCGCTGCGTGCTGCTCATGTTCGCCTCCAACTGGATCCCGCACGCCTGCCCGCTGCTCTCCGTGTTCAGGGCTCTCCTGCTCACGCTCGAGAAGACCCTCGAAGATATCCAGAACCAAGCCAACGGATACGTGATCATCGTCGACTGGACCGAGTTCACGTTCAAACAGTCGTGCAGCCTGCAAGCAAAGGTGCTGAAGATGATGATAGACTGCCTGCAGGACTGCATGCCGGTCCGGTTCAAGAGCATCCATTTCATCGGGCAGCCGTGGTACGTGGAGACCGCGCTGGCGGTCGTTAAACCGTATCTGAAGGCGAAGACGCGGGAACGTATCGTGCTCCACGGGAACAACCTGTCGACCTTGCACGACTCCCTGCCCCTCGACATTCTCCCGGCGGAGCTCGGCGGCGAAGGTCCCTCGTACAACTCGGAGCGGTGGCTACAGGAATTCTGTAAAGGGCAGAACATCAAGCCCGCGCTCCCCGTGGCGTCGCCCGCGACAGCTGCGCCCGTAGACAACGACCTCCCTACTGCGAAACTGGACAAAGCGTATATACAAAAGGACAGTGTTAACTTCTCGTTTCACGGTAACGAAAAAAGTGCTAAATCGGAGTTACTGCGCGATAAAGACTGACCTTATCGGTCGTGCCGTTCGAAACGTGGTTACTGCGGCTCTTCGACGAGCGCGCCATCCGAATATCGACACATGTGTGTTGCGATATGCATTTTGTGATAAGTATGGACTGTATTTGTAAGTTAAGCCTAAAGTAGAGACAGCTTAAGTGGTTGTACGATTAAGTGTGGAAGTCGTTAGCGGGCGAAGAGCATTTATACGGCCTCAGATTAGAGCGGCATCCGATCGTAGTGCAGTGGGCATGTAGTGGAGGATGAGTCAGGCCGCGTGTAACGGTTCCAAGCTCTCGTTCCGATGCATCCGCTGTGATCGAGATCGTGCGCCCGCGCTCTCACTCGTGTATCTCTAACTCGCTGTGAACATAACACCGTGTATATTTATTTGTGAACTAACCAGTACCTGTAGCAATATAATATCTCAGTATCTCCGATATCGCTTTAGGTCTTAAGTTGTAGACGTTACGCTTTGATCATTGAGGCTTACCGCGCATTTACTCTATGTTTAGAAGTATGGGATGGCGCTGCGATGTAGTTTAATATAAGGAACTCACCTATTGTTTCCCGCATGAGGATAATCGGTTCCATATTTTGAATGTGAATAGATCGTTAGTGAGACAGTGTTAAGTTATTGTACAGTGTGTGAGTGTAGTTGCTTGTTTGAATGTGATAGTAAAATCCGTTTCAAATGCTATGCGACTTAGACTGTGACGTCATAGTGATATTTGGTACTACGAACAATTGAGCTAAATATAATTAATACTCTTTAATATGAGGTATTATTCATATAATTATCATTATAATATAATAACAAAATATGTTATATTTCGGCGCATATTTTTGCAAATTGTACAACACGTTACTATTAACGCCACCGCCCATGTCGCATAGCATTGAAACAGCGTTGTGTCGTCATGTACATTTAATATTTATACCTTCACACTATGGCTCTCAACTGTCTGAGTATTACTGAGCTCTCTGGAACATATTGTATTGTATTGACTGTAGAATAAGTGTAAAGAACACTCTTATCCAAAGTATATGTTATCCTTACCTGTCTTTGGATTTGCATTTCAATAATTTCTAACACATGCAACCGCCACATATATATAAAATGCTTGATATTATGCTTCTCTCATAACACTATCTAAAGTAATAATATTCACATATAAATATATTATAAAAAATATTCAGACTGTAAGAAATTAATGTGCCTTGTAAAAGCTATTCACAATATTATCAGGTGGAATTTAATATGTATTAATAATATAAAGACAAAAGGCGTGTATGTTTGTTACTCCATCAAGCTCAAACAGCTAAACCAATTTGGATGAGATTGGGTAAAATAGGCCTTTTTTATCCTGGATTATAACGCGGATAACACTGCGAAGCGCAGCTAGTATTAGATGTATTAGCAAAATTATCGATACGAGAGCATAGTTCGTATTATTTAAACTCAATGTACAAATTTACTTCACTACGTAAGTATGCTTAGTTTAATGATTATACGTATATAAAAGGTTTGACTGAACAGCAAAATTGACATAAAAAATAATTATTAAAAAAATCAATCAATAAACATTTTCTGTACTTTAAAGCATTTTTTATTATTTTCGATTACAACATAGTTATATATTTACTTAGTTACATATGCTTAGTTTAATGACATACGTATACAAATAGTTTGCTAAAACAACAAAATTGACGATAAAATTGATTAATTAAAGTTTCGGAAAAAAATCAATAAACATTTCCTTTTACTTCGGTGCATTTTTTCTTATTTTCAATGTGAACATAGGTAACATATTTACTTCACTAAATATGCTTAGTTTAATGTCGTACATAAATAAATGTCCGTCTAAACAACAAATTGACAATAAAATCAAAGTTTTGGAAAAAAAACATTAAAATTTTCCTTATACTTTAGTGCATTTATTCCTATTTTCAATATAAACATAGTAACATATTTATTTGCTTCACTACACATGTTAAGTTCAATAACATTCGTAAACAAAAGGTTGACTGAATAGCAACATTAACTATAAAAATAACCACTTAAAAATCTAGAAATTAATTTAATAAATATTTTCTTACACTTTTAAGCGTTGTTTCGTTATTTTCGATTTCGTTTGAATATCTTATGTTAACAACTGTATAGAACCGTGTCAATAAAGTAGGTAAATATAATACTTATGCAAAAAATAAAGATACGAAAAAACAACAGTTCTATGAAAACTTCAATGATCCGTTACTAATTTGATCTGTTTTATTTTTCCAAATATTCTATGAAAGACGAAGAACAAGTAGCTTTTCTAGACATACATAAAAAACATACCATAAAAATAGCCTTTAGTTCCCAACTTAAATTACATGTCATTCACGAAAATTATATTACATTTTGATAGTTAGTTTATATATTATTTTGATAGTTAGTTTATAAATTATATTACATTTTGATAGTTAGTTTATATTATACTTTATTCAATAATTAATCTTTTTTAGATTAATTACAAGTTGTGGTGAAAAAAAAAAATTTTTATCAGCATTGCAAATTTAGAGCATATATGTTATTATGTCAAATTAATTATCATATCATTATTTCCCATATATCATAAACATATCAGATTTATAACTTTGGTTTTGTGCGCAATCAGGAATCGTCCAGCGTTGCACAAAGGGCTTGATGAAGCGGTTTCCTCTCTTTCTCTGAGATCATACTAAAAGTTACCCTTAAATAGTTATGTAAGTACTTACCGGTAACTAGTATCTTTGACAAATCATAATGCTCTACTTTTTATACTCCTTTCAGATAGACCTAAGCCTAGCTGACTACTTCACTTATCATAACTACGTACTTCATTGATCCCGAAACTTGACTTGCTAAATATGTATACTCGTATTATCTTGCTATTAACAAACGGTGTGTGTAGTAGATATATAGGTATAAATACACACTTACATATATACGTATATGGGTAAGAACCTAAATGCTCAACAAACAACCTGAATAGCCACTTCAACTGCTATCATAAGAATGAAAGACATTTTCGTGTCGAGTCTTAATAGAGTACATGTCATTTTGAGTTTATGTTAATACATAATAATATATATGTACATAGATACTTAGTAGTTTTCCGATGAAAAGAATTGGGCATTTGAACTAAGACTAACAGTCGGGACTTATGGGTCCTCCGACCCACGGTAGCGCCCAGCGCCCACTTTTTAAATGACAGTCTTGTGCTTGGTCACCCATCCAAAGACTGATCGTATCGACCATTGCTTAACCTTGATCGCGTCACATCACCTTAGTTAGCCGAGCTACTGACGTTACAATAACTTTCCAATAAAATATAACAATTGCAAAATCTTTGCATAATTGACGAAAAAAATACAATTGCATACAGAACAGCCTTTTTTTGTAAGACAATTAAATTATTAAAAGAAGCCTTAAACATAGAAGCATAAAATAGCAATACTGGAAAAAAGCCATCTCAAAACAAATTATTCATATCTCGTACGATGCAGCGTCACATATCATTTAAATGTTTTATATTTAAATTTACATGAATATGAGAATTTTAATAAAGAAATCATCAATTAAAATACTATATACAAACTTAAACACTACAATTTAAATTAGAGTAAGCTCACCATCCAGGCTGTCGCTGCGGGGTAGAATTCCCAAGATGCTGGCAGCATTACCCCGTTGAACAGCTAAACTTAGTCTTTGTAAGAAATAGCTGCCAGCTCTTGGATCTCCAGAAGCGAGGACCAAATACATGATACATGAATATTCAAATTATGATTTATAAACAGGCGCTGACATAATTATAAAAATAATATTACATAAGACCCACTGTAGGTACCTACTTGACGTCAGACATCGCTCCCGTGGACCGTGCCAAGCTAATCACCATTTGAATGTCATGTCACATTTTCCTATTATGTTCCATAAACAGCCCGTAGAATTCTATGGAAGTAAACATACTAGATAGACATAAAGCGATATATGTTAGACAGGGTTATTGGTATTGAACACAAAACCATTTTGGCGTGAGTTTCGTACGTCTAGACAAACAACTTTTGTTCTACGACTTTTGAAATTTTGCGGAAAAAATCGCTTTTCCATACATTTTGGTGCGCAGCGGTGACGTTTTGGTATGGAACTGTTGATTTTCTTCCATGAATTTACAAAAAGTCGCCAAATAAAAGTTGTTTGTCTTGACATGAAGTCTTTCTTAACAATTTTTTTTACAATTAATGGGCTTGCGTTTGATCACAATTCACCTGATAAGAAAGTGATACATATTATGATCTAAGGTAGAGCGAGCTTACCCAGAAAAAACCGATTCACAAATTCTTTGAAAACCTGATTGAAGTTTTCGGGGAACAGGGAGCTTGGCTCCTTTGCTTAGCTTTGCGTTAGTTATATGTAGCCCGGTACAATAGCCTGTCATATTATCTGTGGAAGCTACGCAGCTGTAGTTTATGGCGTGTGGTTGACAATGGGCAGTGAACCGATGACGGCTGCGTACGCGCATGTGAGTCACGTCGCGTTTCCGCTGCGTCGCCGCGCCGGAAGGATACGTGTATCTATAATATACCCTGGTGGTCACACCGGGCCTTTGTTTTGGTGTCACAGACAAGGGGAAAGTCAGGAAATGCGGAAGCAAAAGGTGAAATTAGGGAACGTTCTGTTGAACTTTAGTCTGGTCGAGTAGTTGGGAAACCAGAATAACTTGGTCAAAGACTAATATTACATTGTATGTTCGTAAAATACTTAATGAAAAATCCTTCTTAATTCCTACTAATTTCATAAATGCGAGAGTCTGTGTATATGTTTGTTTCTTCTTCACGCTCAAACGGCTGAACTAATTTCGACGGAGTAAGTTCGACCCAGGAACAACACGTAGATTTACTTCTTATCCTGGATCAACGTGATTAACACACATCAGGGCGTAGTTTTGACTAAATAAATATGAAAATAATATCTAACTATTAACATTGCACGTGAGTTAATTTCATCATAGACTTAATTAAATAAAATCTCACGCTTACATACCACTTATAAATTTTCTAAGACAAGCTGAATATTTTCCTCCTTCACATTTTTATAACATGGTTAACAAATAATTACTTGTAAAAAATACTCAATGAATATGAACAATTCTTTTTTAAAGTTACTATAAGGGTATGTACATGAACATGGAATATATTAAACCGAACCGAACCGCAATAAATTATTTGACTTTGACTTTGAAAAACTTGTTTTCTTCTGTGGTTTTTCATCAGACGGTATCCGAGTTCTTATCTTTACAGAAGTGGGATTCGCTTGATCCATTATTAGGTATAAGAGAAAGTAGAGTAGATCCATTACATAGTGGTGTCCAAGAACTGGCAAGCGAGGAGTGGGTCGTCCAGCAGCGAAATGGGTCGACAACATCGTTGAAGCCAGACGGAGGTCCTACCTACAAGATCTACTCATTTGGCACATGTGGTCGGAGGCCTAACAGAGAAGGATATAAAGAATGCTGTGGAGGATGATGATTTATGAAGAAGACAAGAAATCAAAGAAATCTTTATATTTTTCTCCTATTGTCTCTGCAAACTTGACACATAGAATTTTTATTGAATTATATATTGATACTTGAATAGATATTTTCAAAGCAACTGTAATGCTAATATAGCACTGAGCATTAATTAGGAAATTCGTCAATAGATAATCTTCTTATATATAAAATTTTCTATGTCACAATGTTAGTTACCGTACTCCTCCGAAACAGCTTGACTGATTTTTACCTTCATTCGTTTTGATTCAGTAGGTCTGAGAATCAGCTACTATTTATTTTCCATACCCTTAAGTCATAAAAGGGTTGTTCACCCTATTTTTTTTTTTAATTTATTGACGTATTTTTTTATTTAATTTTTTTTACAATGTGCTATGAAAAATACATACAACCTTAATTTTTTACTTTTATACCATCCAAAGGTTGCCTGGAAGAGATCGCTTTAAGCGATAAGGCCGCCAATTGTGGCACACTTATTTGTAAGCTCTTTCTTTTTCTTTTTTGTATGTAAGAATTAATGTGTCCAATAAAGAATTTTCTATCTATCTATCTATCTATAATGGTTTACTCCTATTTATTTATGGAAATTCAAGTAATTTAATCATTTTTCATCCCGCTTGATCAATTATTGTGTTTTTAACTGTACTTAAGCAAAACAACGTTTGCGGGGTCGGCTAGTATATATATAAATTTTCCATATACAGTAATGTGTCATCCTATTTTACCTTTCCTACTAGCCTTTACTAGTCCAGCGTGATGGATAGCCTGAATCTTTTTTGTGGCAGGAGGCTCCGTGAAGAAGCTCCGTAAGAAGTGAGAACTAAAGATAGATAGATGCCGATATTCACAAGGCGGCAATGTACTCATACGCTCAAATTTGTGTTAAGTAGTTTAGTTTTAATTTGTATTGTTTAATAATAAGTTTGTTTTGACGTGACAACGTCTTAAATTAGGTTGCGGCTGGGAGTCACTTATGAAAAAGTGTAACGCCCGGTAACGTTACGATGAGTCACCGAACGAGAGAGAGGCCCGCCGAATGCCTTGCGTCTCTCTCCCACTCAACTATGATCGGTCTGCCGCGCGCGCAGCACGCGGCAGACGTTGTCACGTAAAATCTTCGCCCGTAAAACCGACTTTACAGGCAACCATTTTTTTTGTTATGTTATTTATGTACTCGTATCTTTATGTGTGTTTAGGTAATCTGGGGTGGGCGATTTGGTTACAACTGCAATGCTCTCTCCATGATATGTATATATATAATAAATAAATAAATAAACGGGTGGTGCTTATGCTATGTCTCCTTCCGGAATATGATTCATAAGGAGACTATTAGTTCACTACATCCACACCCATACTGCATGTGTTTTGGAGCGTAAACAAATAAATAAGCCATTGTTCCGAGTTTCATCATCCGAAACAAAGCGTGCTCTTTCATGGAAAACAAAAGACAGACGAGATGTACACAGTTAGTGGCAAATGACAAATAGTAGGTATTCAATTGAAGTTTGTAAAAAAACACCCGTTACTTTTGTTATAAGGCGTGTGCGATGTATGAATTTATTTATTACTAGCTGACCCGGCAAACGTTGTTTTGCCTTAATAATTATTTCTAAATATACAGTAGCCGATTCTCAGACCTACTGAATACGCATATAAAATTTGGAAAAAGCCGTTTCGGAGGAGTACGGTAACAAACACTGTGACACGGAAATTTTATATATAAGAAGATAAGAAGATTACCTGTTTTTTTTTCTCTAAAACTTGTTTCGTGTCTTCTTTCTCTGATTCTTATGAAGTTTCACATAAACCTGTCTCGAAAAAACTTAATGTTTTAGCCAAATTTTTTATGTGCTACGCGTAGCCTATATAACGTGCCTCCCTCTTTTTATACTGAAAATCATATCTAGTAACCATGTAGAAGCGTTTTCAATCAACGCCAATACACATTAGCGTTGTCATATGTTCGTACCGAGTACAGAATACTACAAAACTGTATTTAGCTCAAGGAAAAGATAAGCGGATGGACCGATTATGACTATTTAGCTTAGCAGATAGTTACGTGTTAGGTTAAAAATGTCATTTTCTGTCACTACACAAACTGTTTTTATTAGTTTGTATAAGTACTGAGAATAGACAGATAGATTATTTTATGTCACTTAATGACTTTATTAATTAATATCAAATAGTTCCAACAGTCGTTTCAAATTTCAATAACATAAATAAATATCATTTGCTTATGTAAACTTGTATTGTTTCTTAAGCTTATAGATTAATATAAAATATCTAAATATGTAAACCTGTATACAGGGTAAGTGCAAACGCAGTACTAAAACGAAAATCGATTATTATACACAAACCAAACGTTTTTTACGTTTGATTTACATACCTTTTAGATAATATAGGGCCAAACATAAAATAAAAAATTAAACATCTGTTCCAGAAAAAATCAGTTCAGGCAATATGTTCAGAACAGTTGATTTTTGTTTGTTGCTTTCAGAGTTAGTCTGATAGTAAATCAATGAGCAAGTGTGGCTCGTCGGGAAGACTGTATGTCAACATATACAGTCCATGAAACCCCGGATTGAATGCAAACCCCAAAACCACCGACTTGTAGTTTAATTTTTAGCATTCCTTAAATGCAGTAAGTAAAGTAAGTTGCACAGAGAACCAAACATAGCCTATGTTACTCGGGAATAATATAGCTTCCCAACAGTGAAAAGATTTTTCAAATGGGACCAGTAGTTTCGGAACCTATTTGCGTCAAACAAACAAACAATCAATGTTTTTCTCTTTATAATATTGATATAGATGTAGAATTTTCCCTCGATCACACGCTGATGTAAGCCACACGGACCATAAAATACAAGGACGTGTTTTTCGGCATCCCGCACTACGCTGGCCAAGTGCGGGTTGCCTATATATCTCTTTTTGTGAGAGAAGACTCTCAACGATGATAACGTAACTAACTGGGTTGGCGCGTCGACCCGAATCGGATCTTGGCCTCCGATACTAGGATGATAACGTATATAAGGCTATTTATATTTGTAATAAAAATGGTTGCCTGTAAAGTCGGTTTTACGGGCGAAGATTTTACGTGACAACGTCAGACGGCATGACGTGACATCGGCAGACCGATCATAGTTGAGTGGGAGAGAGACGCAAGGCATTCGGCGGGCCTCTCTCTCGTTCGGTGACTCATCGTAACGTTACCGGGCGTTACACTTTTTCATAAGTGACTCCCAGCCGCAACCTAATTTAAGACGTTGTCACGTCAAAAGTTGTATGTATTGATGAGTAAATATTTAATTTACACTTTACTATACAGGTTCGCAATAACCCTGTACACAAAGACGTTAAGTCTTTGTGTAATGCAAATTCAGTCGAGTGTTTTACTTGGATCTACTTTGTTATCTTTGTTCGTTGATCTTTGTTAACAGAAATACTCGAGTTTTAAGAGATAAAGATAACGTTATCACGAAGGGGAAATATTTACCTTATGACTAGATGAGGAAGATAAATGACCTTCTCCAATATGAAATTTATATTTTTTCCTCTCGATTCCTTCTTGTTGTGTTATAAAATAACAGTATTCCGTATACCTATACTTAAAAAATATCGGTATAAACTTTGTGTGGTTAAAGACTAAGTTAGAAATATCTGAGATCCGACATTAAAGTAAGATTTGGTGTGTAGATTTGTTTTATTGAATTTAAATGCAGTTTTGTCAAGACACACTGTAAAAGAAAAGACTATATGTGAAAAAAAGAGATGACATAATATTTGCGGTTATTACCGTAAGAGGTCAACGTAAGATCGCGGAGCTAGTGCATACAAAAAGTGGCCTATTCCTACCAGTGAAATAGTTGATGAATGATGATGTACCGATAGCATTTCGGCGCATGTGCGTCGGAATTACTCAAGCTAATTCCCCCGGCCCATTTCCATTAACGAACGAGCAGGGAGACTGCTAGGATTTTTACAGATACACAGTGGAAGTTTCAAAAATCTTTGCAAAGCGATCTGCTTCCGAAGCTATAGTATAAACACGGCCAAACCTTGTCGGAATCCCTGGTCAGGCAGTTTGCAATATCACTGAACATCAAGTGAGTTGTAGTCAAGCGAAAGCTTATCATGTATAAAATATATCCTAGAATTCTAGATAATCAAATTAGTCGTTATTAATTGAACGTTGATTTTTGGAATACATATTAATGTAACGACTAACTATTAGGTTGAAAATTAAACAATGGAATAATTTATATTCAGAACTTAATTTTTATAAGAGTAGTTACTTCACATCGTTAGACTTCGGAATTGACTGAAACTAATTCCTTGAAATTGTATCTAACAAAAAACATATTAACATAACAATCGTCTAACTTACACCTAACGCTCTTTATTTTCACAGGTTTTAAAAGCAAAAATTATCATATTAAATTAACTAAATAAGCAGTTTATTTAAACGAGTATATACAAATTGAAAGCTTAAAATATTACCAAAAACTGTATAAACAAAGGAGGACAACGAATTTTCGTATAGACTTAGCACACCGTTAATTCTATTATATAATAATACTAGCTGACCCGGCAAACGTTGTTTTGCCTTATGACTTAGGGGTATGGAAAATAGATAGTAGCCGATTCTCAGACCTACTTACTGAATACGCATATAAAATTTGGTAAAAATCGGTCTAGCCGTTTCGGAGGAGTACGGTAACTAACATTGTGACATGGAATTTTTATATATAAGATTTGTATCAATTTAGTTGATTGACTTAATTGATACAATTGTTCTGATTAATTTTTATTGATATTTATACATATTATATAGGAGCAATTCATACGATTACTTTGGTAGCGTAGTCTCTCTAATACCAGCAGTATTATTTATCTGTTTAGTTTTAAAGTAATTTGAATTCGTTAAAAATAACTTTAAGTCACTAAAACAAGGCAGTACCTGCAAGGTATTTTTAGTAGTTCTCATGAAAAACCCAAAAAAAACATTACCTAACCGCGCACCAAGATTTCATGATCTTCTGCGATGTATTGTCATAAGACAAATGTTAAAGATCAACTAACAATTTTTCTATTGGATCCGATTTAGCCAAACGGACGTCAATGTTACAACTATATCTTGCACTCGGAAAAGAAACTAGATGTCATGTAAGAAAACGGATACTTAAGATCTTTATTCCTGAAACAGATCAGAAAAAACAGTGAGACATAGTCGAAATCAGCGTAAACATCGTTATGTTGTATCATTATGTTTTTGTTTTAGGGTTGTTATACTTTATTTTTTTTTAAATATATAAATAAATATAATATGCATGTAGACTATATTTTTTCCTACAACGCCATACATATATATTTTTTCCGTGATAAAAATAAAATGTGACGAATGAGTATGTCACCAAATAATATTCACGAGTACCTACTACAGACAGGTTTTCTGAGAAATGTTGAACAAATAAGTTTATTTTCACATTCTCGCTTAACATTAAAAAGAAGTATATTGTGTGTAATATTTAACGCAAAGTAGTCGTGCCATTCATTTTCTTTCGGAAACTGCAAAAGTGATAAATATTTGATATACCTACAAGACGTTAGACAGGTGACACTCATGTGATAAAACTTGATTTATCGAGTAGTTAGGTACGTAGGTAGGTACAAAGTTTATAATTGCGCGTCCGACGCAGGTGGCAAGACGGAGTCGAGTTTCAAAACAAGAGTTGTGCTAGCAAGCTACCATGCTTGCACCCGGAAGCACCTTGCTAGGGACCGGTGGCATTTCACAAGAAATCGCGTTTCTAGAACCAGAGGTACTGTAATAAGGCACTGAACCTTGATAAACAGTTAAACATTTTCTTTTTAAATTTGTCAAATTATTGTCGTACTGCTGTAGGCAACCTAAATTTGTAAATTTTTTAGCAGATAATATTGTAATACATGATACAGTACAGTATACTAAGCTATACTATACTCCAAACTATAATAGTAAGTACGTATGTAAGTACAGTATACTATACCACAAACTATAATATATTATATTATATAGTACAGTATAATACAAATACAGTAATTGAAGTAAGGTAGACTTGTCATTAGTAAGGTGGCTTTTTACCTTACCAAGGCTTTAAAAAAATACATTTTTAATGTTTTAAACCAGACAATTTACAACAGTCTCGTCTCACTACTATTAGCAACAAGTTATTATTCTGTGCTATTAGGAATATTCTTGTGTGTAATATTTCTAAGTGTTTGGAATTTTACAGCAATTGATCTTGACATGCGAACATCTTATTACAATAGGTCGATAGTGAGTAGTTAGTAAGTAATCTATACAACATAATGAACAAATTATACAATCTATTATCGACTGGGTTATGGGAAGGTGTTAACTACCTATCTCTATGTTGGTATAAGTAGATATTTCAGCCAACAAAAGCAGCCAGTAGACAGAGAGAAGCAAATTATTATCTTTTCTATTAGATACTCTTGTATTATACCAAATTCTGGAAATAAAAGTCCATTATTATCCAATATATCGCAAAATGTCACCCGCGGTCACAAGACAAACCGGTTCCAATATAACGTCTGAAATCCAATTTGTAACCAACAAGGCTGCTCCGATTAGGTCTAACCAAAACCCCGGTTTTTATGAGTCATCTCAGACCTTGGACTGGAATCGGAATTCTTTCAATTAGTGACCTTTAGAACGTTATGTGTTATTTGTGTAAATTGGACATTACGTCTACTGTTGCCTGCCTATTTTACTTGAAGAACGTTAACATTGTGAGAGGTGATTGCGACCTTGGATTGTGGAGTATTGGCTACGAATGTGTTATGTAAATCTTCTTGTACCTACATATTTTGACATATACAAGTTGGTTTTGTGACGTAATTTTATATTTATAGTTTCTTCCTTTAGGTGAACGTCTTCGCTACTGGATTACCTTTTTCCACCATTTAAGCGAGCTACTCTAAGATGATTTCTTTAAGGTTTCTTTTAGCAAATATTGTTTATTTTATGAGAAGCAATAGCTAAGCTATTTATCAAGTTGTTTAGTTATACAGTTTGAGTTGTGATATATAAAAAATATTTTAAAGATTAGCCATGAATTTACGTCGTACTTTTGTCTACTTAAAAAAAGTATAAATTTAACAAATAAGAAAACCCCTGACTTCAATTTTATGGTGGTGGTCACCTTGGATTAAAAATGTATGATAGTGTAATATTCTAATAGTCAAGTCTGTTTGCCACCCGTATTCACATATTTATTGTGTGAACTAAACACATCCTAGAGGACACGTACGGTAGTGTTGGATAGCTCCCAACTACCCGGACACCACCGTATTTCGGGTTCTGTTATAAATATGTATGTACATATATAATAGTCATACATTATTTTGTGGCTGCGAGCATCTTGGACATATTTTCATCAAACATAGCTAAGAATACTCTCGACTAACACTCTTTTAGAAAAAAACTAAATCAAAACCTGTTCATCCGTTCGGGATGCCACAGACAGACACACAAATACGGATTCGTCAATTACCCCGTCGTTTTTGGGCCTAAAATATATGTGATGATGAAAAAAGCTAGTGTTTATAGCTTATAGTTTTTAAGCGTTTCAAATATTATGTCTAAAGCCTCTGGTTGTTCTTCTAATAACCAAGACGAGACTGGTAGACACAAAAATGCGAGCACCGAGGCTAATGCTTCGCCGCAATAAGTCATCAAATGGTGTAATTAGTTAACGGTGTGTCTGATAGTACCGTTCCTGCGCCACGGACGTATTTAGGATAGAACTTGGGGCCGCCCCACGTGGATTGCTACATCTATGGATTACACTGATTACTTTGCTCTATGTTAAAAAAAAAACTTTTTTTTGTTGTCTTGGATCTTTACTAATATCTACGTTTTCATGTGCCCAAATTACGAATATATTCATGAAAATTCCCAACGGTCATATTTAGATTTTTGCATATCTAATTATTATAACAAATAAGTTTGTTAAAAATACATTTTAAATGTCCAACCATTCTTTGATAAAAAAAAAACTGAGCATAACTGTTTCATGAATTGTGTGCATAAATATATATGTACCTATACCCAAAATCATAAGCATATCTAAGGCAACAAAATCACTGTAGACCAGTATTCTATGGATTGTTCGGTCAACACGCACTTGGCCAAGTTTACATACGTACAGATAATGTCGCGGTGGCGTTATAAAATTTTATGATAATGTCTAAGGAGTTTGTTTTGTTGAAAAGTGATGCCTACTAAACATATCATGCATGTAATTATTCTTCTGTTATAGAATGGACATATACATACATATATATATGTACAGTCAGTAAGTTCTACGGTTCAGAAACAACAGGTCCCTTTTGTCTCATTATATTTTTACAACGGCAATGAAATGCTTAACAAGGTAGGTTAACAAGTGAGAATTGGGAAAACCGGCTTCAATTTAATGAAATCCAAAACAATTTCGATAAAATATATATGAAACCAGTCGGAAAGTATATCCTTTCAAATTTTAATTCACCTTATGAATTGTTTCATTAACGATGGACTTATGAGGTAACAAACACGAAATTAAAGGTACAGATGCATTTTGTCTGAGTTTTTTTAACCTTCTCGTTTTTTGGAGTCGGCCAAAAAGAAGCTTACACATTTCTGGACTAGGGAATACTGGATAAGCTTAAGAATAGACTTTTTATTTTTTAAATGTGCATGCGTTCTGTAGTAATATGGCATAGAACGTCATAATGAAAACATTTGAAAATGCATGCCCAATGCGAGCAAGAGAAAGCAAACCTTCAAATGTTTTTATTATTATTATTTTCAGCCTATTGTGTCCCACTGCTGGGCAAAGGCCTCTCTTCCCTCCTTCCAGACAGCCCGGTCTTCAGCTTTGGTGGCCCAGGCTTATGTTCGTCTAGGTCATGACGCCACCTTTGTCTGGGTCGACCCCGAGGTCGTTTCGCGTTCAAATGCTTTCTTATTTTTTTTATTGAAAGGAATTATATCTACGCCCTTAGTTCTCGACTCTAGCTTACCGTAAAACTATAATCATCTGACCTTCAAAACCTACTCCTGGCTCCGTCCTCAGCACAAATAGAGTGCACTAATACCGCGCTATGCGGTTTATTGCGAGTATCACTTGGCTACCGCAAATCTACAACACTGTATGCATGTGCATTGTGCAAGATGCCGTATTGGATTTCTATTGGGTTAGTCATGTGTAAAATAAGGTTGATATATGTTTCAGTGGTTCTCTGGATTGCGGAGACGTTTTTGTAGCGAAACTAGCAAACGATTCATGAGACGAAGAGCGCCTATGATAAATATGTGTATCTATACTACGAGTGTTATAATCTCAGAATACAGAAAGAACCAGAAACCGTGAGCGCGCCTAAAACTGAGGCTACTAAAACTACTCCAAAATGGAGTAGTTTGACGCGCGACCGATCAGTCACTCTGTGACCGTCGGGACGTACGACGCTGTACCAATTTAATTAAATTATGCCGTCTTATGTCGTTCCTACCTATAAAATGCAGCGGGTCTATAAAAGAAACAGGATGGGATCACATTTCACGTGTAAGTATCGTATTTAGGTATCAACTTTGAATAAATTTCTATGTTTTCAATTGTCATAGATAATGAGGCATCCATCTTGTTAGTGTTGCCAGTATAAGAGTTTTGATTTACCCTTCTTATTATTACCTCTTGAGGGCTTTTATTCATTGTAGAATATTAATAATTAATTTAATATAAAACAACCGACTTGAAAAAAGAAAGTATAAAACATCAGAGCAGCCTGTGTGTACATAACCAAATAGTTCTATTAAATAGTATATTAGTATCTATGAAAAATACCTAGACATAAGATTTCATCATTTATCTAAATTTAAATTTTTGTTACTAAGTTCAAATTCTAAGAGACAATATTATAAAAAGCTTACTAAGCAAAAAGGAAATTAAATGTATTTTTTTCTAAAGCGTAATTTTTTTCTAAAGCGTTTTATTAAATTCAATAAATCTATCAATTTCTTGAGACAATTAGGTAGGTACATAATTATAATAAAGATTAGGACAATTTTTATTCTATTAGTATCTCACCTCCTGGACTCCCAAATATTACCTACCCTAAAAACGGGCACATAATGCCTGAGCTAGAACATTACGCGGGTGGGAAGTGACGCGGGCGGGGGGCATTGTTTTGATTTTTGGACACAGCGTGTAGCTCGCAAATACAGATGAACGCGGCTTCTGGTACTTTCTGTATTCTGAGGTTATAATATTATACAGAGAAACAAAAGTTTGATTTTTTAGTTTTTGTTTAAGTTGAACTGGCTCAAAACTACGGGACCGATTTGAAAAATCTGTCATCGTTGGAAAGCTACATTATTCCCGTGTAACATACTCGTAAGCTATATTTTGTTTCGAAAAATATAAGACATCAAAATGAGATGAAAATAAATAATTCTTATTGTAACTAAATTTTAACGCATAAATTGAAGGTTTTGTCAGATTCTATTTATGAGGTTTAAGAAAAATCAATCTCTAACTTTAAAGGGACGCATCCTTTGTTTTATATATAGGTAGGTAAATTATCTAAAAATATTATAACCAATATCTGGTACTAACACTGGTCTACAGAGATTTAGTTTCCTTAGATATGATAATTGATCAATGATTTTGAGAAATGGTTAGTTTTTTTTCCAGTAAATGGTTGGAAAATTAAATTTTATTTTAAACAAGTCGATAATTGTTCAAGTATTAGCTATGCAAAAAAAATACGAGCAGATTAGGAACGTTCATGAACATATTCGTAATCTGGGTACTTGAAAATGTGAAAATTTGCAATGATATCCAGGGCAACAGAAAATAATTGGCCCGTTTTACGGTAGGTTAGGTTAGGTTAGTTTACAGAACCCTAAAAAGGTTTTTTTTTTGAGCAGTGTAATAAATAGTGAGCTGAATATGAAAGGCACAACTCCTGGCGCATGGATGTATCTGTATTTTGATATAATAAAGAGGATAATTATGGAAGACGTAACCTATCTTCTCAAAATAAGTGCATATGTACTTATACGTTAAGAAGCAAATGTAAGGTTATTTTTATACCTATCTACTAAAACTAAATTAACATTTTACCAACTTATTATATAATCCCCTCAACACGAGCATTGCTTTAGAGATAAATTAAACAGTTTAAGAAATAAAAAAATTAAGTAAAATTTTTACCTATTGACTCAGGCGTTACTTTACGAAAAGAAAAAATTAAAATATTTTAAAACAATTTGGTATGTTCCTCCGACCGACCACCGCACCTCCACTACAACTCACAATAGTTATAACTAATCTCTAATCTACCCTCCTAACACAACGATTCACTCCATGTGTCTGGACTCCTCACACGCCGGAACAACCTGAAACATATAATTTTAATAATATTTTTATATGAAGTAGAGTTTTAGCTAATTATAAGAGTACAAAAACTAGTGGATTACCTAGTTGGCTACATTTTAACAAGCTACCATTGTTATCAAAAACATTTTTGTTATAATAACAGGGTTTTCCCATTGTAGAAATTTCTACTACGGTTTTACACACACCTGTACTTAGTTGAAAGAGAGTTAATATGAACAACCTTAACTATTAAGGCGACAAGGACAAAATATTTATTTTACACTCTCTTCGTTATAATTCATAAAGGGTAGTAAATAGTAAAAAAAATAGCTTAAAACAACTCTTAGAATATTTATACTTATTTTGTTAGGTACCACTGAATGAGAAATAAAACTGGTTCAGAAAAAAAATTAAACTGTTTTTATTTTCATATTTGTTAATCTGATTGGCACTGAAATAGGTATAAATATTCTTAGGGTTGTTATTTATACGGTCTTTAAGCTATTTTTTCAATATGTTTATCGTTTAAAGTTTATAACGAAAAATGTAAATTCAAAATTTTGCCCTAGTTCCAAGCGATGGCCTTAAACCGCTGGCTGCTCGGCTGTTAGTATCAGTTCAGTCAGTCGACTAAACCAAGTCAGAGGCCCCCGGCTTAAAAGCTCTAGTCAGCTGAGCTTGGCCACTTAGCTCAAATGAAAAAGAAGAAGATACTCGTACCTTAAAGCTTGTTCTAAAAAATATTTCCTATTGCGGTTCTGGCTCCGTTTTTTTTTACACACGGCTGGTTAACCTCGTACTGAACCATTTCTGGTTCGTGTTATGGTAGCTAACACAACTGATATACTACATATACGTACATACATATATATTTTATATAGACACATATTTAACACCCAGACCCACAACCAACAAATTTAGTTAAGCACAAAGATGTCGCGGCTGGGCCGGGAATCGAACCCGGAACCTTCTGGTTAGAAGTCCAGTATGGTAACCATTGCGCCAACGAGGTCGTCAAAATAGTTCGTATTGTAAAGTACATTGACCACCTTTCTGCTTAGTGCAAGAGATTGCCATAACCCAGACCATGTGTAGGCTGACCTTTCTCTCACACCACTATTTCACACTATGATATTATATTTTAATAGCAGTCATTTCTAGTGACCGGTCGACCCACTTTGTTCAACCGCGATAAAGCCCTAACGAGCGCATCTGCTTTCTGCATCCGAGTAGACAGCCTCCTTCGTACTATGTGCACGTTAAACCTGATTCTAGGTCAGTAGCTGGTCAAAATAAATAAAATATATTAGGATAGTGATATATCACACACAAGTGGTTAGAACCAAATTAAACCATTTCTAGTTTGTATTATGGTTGAACACAACTGAATTAGAAATGAAACTAGTTCAAAACATTATAAATATGTAGGTATTTACTTATAATATGTATGTATGTATATGACAGTATATCAGTTGTGTTAGCAACCATAATACGAACTAGAAATGGTTCAGTATGGGGCTAACCAGCCGTGTGTGAAATGTGTCCTAATATTTATTATTTTTTAAAACTAAGTTATTTGAACCAGTTTTTTTCATGGTAAGTCTGATTGGTACCAAAATAAGTTTAGACTGTTTTTTTAAACGGCCTGTTAAGCTATTTTATCAAATTTAATTTCGTTTACGATTTATAGCAAAAAAACTGTAAATTTTGTCCTTATTATCACCTAAACTTATAGATAACCTTAACAAGATGATCGATGATCGATGACAACATGACACGAACAGATGATTTGTATTCTAAGCACAGTGGAGCAAAAAGAAAAGACGACAAATGTCGGTGAGAGCAAAAACATTTTCATTTCGCCTTATTTTTTACAAGTTACAATACTCTCTGGAACTGGGTAGTGAGTCACCGGCCCATCGGACCGAGCGAGTGGTCACGCCACCAACCAGTTTTATCTTGCTCTCAAATGATGCACGTCTGCCGCCAAATTTGGCTTTAAAGCTTGAATGTCTGTCGATGTCGATCGATATAATTTATACGGTATCTGAATCTGTTGACAAGAGTATTAGGTAAATCTAGCTGGGTGAGATACTAGCAGCTACAATAGGTAGGTATCTCAAACAAAACTGTTTTAAATATACCTGTGCTTTAATAGTTATAAAAAATATGTTATCCAACCCTTACTTATTACGTAATATGTAATTTAGTTAGTATTACTTATATTCAATGTGTTAGAGGTTGTAACTAGAAAAATAAAATCGTAAGATTTAATATAAACAGATAATCGCAAAAGATTTTGGAGAACTGTTTTTCCTAGACCAATGAAGATACAGGTGTTAATCCTGTAAGTTATTTTTCTTTAGAAAACAATAGTGTTAATAATATCTCGGCACCTATATATTATCCCCTCCCCGAATCCACTACTCGTCTACGTCTACGTCTTATTTCGCGCAAAAACGTTGTAAATATAATGTAACTTCTCACCTATTATACCCTGATTTAAGGATGAAATTTAATATCTGAAAACAATTATAACACAAAATTTTAACAGCCATACAGTCGCAGAAGTAGTAGAGTGCTAGCAATAAATAGATTAAATATTTCATACTTTAGCTTAATGTAAGCATCGTGCGTACTCAAATGTAATTACGTCAACGTCAGCTACATAAAACGTCACAGCTGTCATTATTAGGGATAATAACGTGTAAATCTACTCGATTAATGGTGATATGTCTGCTTGTCAGAGTTATGCCAGATATCTTAAAAATGCTTTAGTCAGTTTTTATATGAAAGCAATTAAATATAAAAGAAGTCTTTAAACAACTATTATATCAGAAAAGCACGCTCACCGAGGTTCGACGCGTTAGCACAACCTCATGCCGAATCTCATTCGACGTTCAAAAAAATAATACGCCAAGGGTTCATTAAGCCTAGACACACTACAGTGACATAATAGTAATGTCAAAGTAGCTCAAAAAAAATTGCTCGATTACTTTTGTCTGAAATCGAATAATAGACTTAGCTATGAACTTTGATTCTGTCTCATTACTATATTTGGCAAACAAATAAGAGTCGCCTGTCGATTCTATTTTATTTGATGGGCTCATTTGCTAGCAAAATTTTCCGTACTTCTACAATGGCGAGTGCTCCGGAAGTTCAACAATTCATTAAAGAAGCCATCAGTCAAGACAAAGTGGTGGTTTTCTCAAAGTCTTACTGCCCCTACTGCAAGCTGGCTAAAGAGGTTGGTAACCTTTCAACTTTTCTAGCTTCTTCTATTTTCTCAAATTATTTTGTGTGTCATACTTGTGTACATGCTCAGCTATGAAAATAAATATGTATAGCTTAACCATTATCCCCGTAATAATAATTTCATTTGCCAAGGATTTTTTGTTTAGTACCACGGAAATTACCAATTTTCGCCTGTATTTAACTCTAGTCAATAAAGAAAACGTTTAAAGATTCATATCCTCTCACTTTAAATTTTTTTTTATTGGCGCGAATCTTTTTAGTATGAGTTGCCAAACTCTAGACTGTTTTCAAGCTGCCCGGAGGCCTCTGACTTGACTTAATGACTGCTGTGTTAAGACTAACTGCCGGGATCTACAATTCAACGTCTTCCGACCCATGGTAGCCCCCAGATAAAAATCCACTTATGAAACTAGTCTTGTGCATGGTCACCCATCCAAAGATCACATTATCTAGCCATGCCACAGGTACTACGCGATGCAAGCAACATATCTTCGGGTATTCATCTCCAGTAAAATTATGCCCTAAATATCATGTTAATTCGTTTCCAGGTGTTCACCAAGGTGAAGCAGCCAATAAAGGTTATTGAGCTGGACCAGCGAGACGATGGGAATGTTATACAGGATAACTTGTCCCAAATCACTGGCTTTAGGACGGTGAGTCATCCTAAAATCATACTAATTATAGTTTATAAAGTCTCACAATTTCAACCTATAATGAGCACCCATGCCTTATAAGAAAGACTGTGTGCAATTTAACTGGTAGAATTAATCTAAGCCAATATCAAGATACACATTAATAATATAAAAAAATTACATAATAAAACATCGTTAAATCTGAAAACTTGCTCTTCAGCAACCAGCATTATGCTGAGTTGAGGCTGTGTTGTGACAATTTAAAGTTTATTGTATGTCCTATTTTAATTATTATATTTGGTCTTGTGTAGATAACATGATTTGTCACAATAAATAATTTTCTTTCTTTCTCTCTAAAAAGATAACATCCAAGCCTCTTGCCCTTACATGCCCATCAGACTCGCAGTATCAATCTTTTGTTATATTTAATTACTTTTTAATATTATAAAAAAGGACATGGCTTTGCAAACTTTTCCTAAAAATTCTAAATTCAAAGTTGTAACAGGAAGTTTGTCATACAATATTTATATTTTATGACTTTGGCATTTAACCAACTTTTTCACTGTAAACATATAACATAATGTAGTGTGAATCATTGGTGACTTCACTGCTTGTGTTGAGTTTCCTTATTTGCTTGTGATAATTTACTAGGTATCGGTTGTGGTCAAAAAACAAACCACTAACTAACTGTAAAATATTTGTTTTGGAATGTTGTTTCCTTACTGTAATTGGACAAATCTGTTAGTTATACCTCTTTGATGCAAATATATACATGTATATGTGCATATTTGATTGAGGTTATACTTTATTGGTACCAATTTAGTAAATATATATATAAATACAAACTTTATTTTTTATTTTGTAATGATGAAAATTCAGTTGCCTTTAGCAGAACACAATTATACCATCAGAACATAGAAATACACATGACTTAACTCTAAAAATCTACAAACAATAGAATATATATTTTGTGTGATATCTCTAAATTTTATGTATTTTTGGCATTGTCAAAACAAGTAATAACATAGAAGACTTAAAAAAATTTTTAGTGTATTTCCGCTGGGATAAATACAGAAAATATAAATATAATCACTGAAATTCACTAAATAATTAATTTTCTTCTATTTATATTGGATTTCCGCAAATTAATGTCGGAGTCAATAGGTAAAATAATAACATCCCTCCATTGTCCCAGACAATTATGCTCGTAATATGTTGAAACCTGTTGGACGTATATTTAACGTTTTTTAAGTAAGTGTGATTGTTTGTTTGTGCAAATAAATAAACTTTGGAAGACTTAAGTACAAATATATACACTTTTGTGTTAGATGAGGAAAGTACTCTAATTACTCATAATCAGCTATGTAATTCCCTACTTGTATTGACAATACATTCTTTACCTGCACCTTATTTTGAACCTTTAACAACTATTGCTTATCAAGGAAATATTTTATCAGTTCTAAGTATCAACCATTAACAATTAGATACTGTTACCTCAAAGATAAGGTTTACCCTAATATTTCACAATGTTAAACTAATTTGTTTACTATGACTATCACTTCTCAGTAAAATTATTTTATCTTTTATATGTCATTTGACCTTTATTGTATAATTTCCATTCTACTTGTTTAGTAGATACAGTAAGTCATGATTCTTGATATGAAACTCTCGGTTCTGTGTGTTTTGGCTCATATAGAGTTAAAAAAGATGAATTGCATAGTAACAATTTTTTTGAGGTGAACATCCAATGGACATCCCGCTTCAGACCTTTTTTTTTTGTTGACAAGGGGGAAATCTTCAACAAGATACCTGGCTATGATGGGCCAGGCTATGTGGGATTCATACCCATTAAAACCCCCCTGGTGACCTGCCTCTGTCCTTAACGGAGGTCTCCGGGTTCTTCCGGGAAACACTCTGGAGACCTCCTTGCACTGCGCTGTGGCCCTTCCCAGATTATTCGTCGTCGTTCATCCCTGATTCGATGGAGCGGGTGTCGGAACCCCAATTGAACACCCTCGAGTCTGATGCCCCTTTTAGTCGACACTTAGTCTTACGACAGGCAGGGTCAATTCCGCAGCCTTATTCTTTCACCCAGGCTGCAGGGTTAATCCCGCTTTACCCCTACTGTGCATGCTCTACTTAAAAGACATCAAAGCCATCTTCTTGAAATAATGGATCATCTCTGTTGCATCAGATGGTATAATGTTAAAGTCAACAATGGGAGTTGAAAAGTAGCTTCTCTCCCTTGTTGCTTTGGGTGCCAGTATAGAACAAAGCTATTATTCTCTCT
Organism: Mellilla xanthometata; assembly: GCA_035578125.1. Taxonomy (NCBI): domain Eukaryota; kingdom Metazoa; phylum Arthropoda; class Insecta; order Lepidoptera; family Geometridae; genus Mellilla; species Mellilla xanthometata. Next base: position 10,023,043 of record JAPUBQ010000014.1, on the reverse strand, counting down.
TCCAAATTCTGGTCCAAAAGACTAGTATTCAAATACATACTCCGAAACAAATGTATTTGATTGTCCTTTTGGGTTTTTTTTAGATGATATAAGTGCGTAAAATTTGTTGTTGATAATATTTGTATATTATCTCTTTTCCAGGTCCCCCAAGTGTTTATAAACGGTAACTGTGTGGGTGGAGGGTCCGATGTGAAAGCCTTGCTGGACTCCGGCAAACTGGAACCCATGCTCATTGGTTGATCATACTACAGTCAGACACATCATTTAATATTTATAGAGAACATTATTATTTTTTGTCTTAGTCAGACACATTCCTTAATATTTATAGAACATACATATATATATGTTTATGCCTTTCAAAGTACAAATAACTTGTGAATGTACCTATTTGCTTATTTCTGTTTTTTTTTATACATTTTAATTTATTTTTCGCATTGTCATAGTACAAGTACTTAAACGTTTGTTAAATTTGTTTTTTATTATCCAAGCTCAACTCAACACCTAATTTAATATTGCAGTCACAAAAACACCCTTAAGTTAAGTTTTGTAAGTATTACAAAATGTTAACATTATTATGCTGTTATTGTTGTCTAATTAGTTTTAATTAAATTTTTGTACCAATATATTCAATACATGTACAATTTCTTTCATTACTAGATTTCATAGTCATTATAAACAATAAAATAGTCATTGTAAAGATTTAAATGTAGTAGAGAAAAAACTAATTAAGTGATTTCTGCTATTTGTAATGTTACTAAATAGGAAAACAGAGACATGTTAACTGTTAATCAATGTATTGTAGGTTCTCTCGAAATAGGCTGGCTGTTGAATCTGAATAGTTAGAAAGACCTTAACATTATGTAGACAGCTTATACAAAACAATTCTGATACAGATCCTCAGAATAATTATAATTGTTCTTCTTTTTCTTTAGTTCGTCGATAGTTTTCAAGCCGCCCGAAGTCCGCTGACTTGGCTTAACGAAACTAAACTGCTTGTACCTACAATTTAAAGTATCTTCGACCCACAGTAGCGCCTAGATGAAGATGCCATTTTTAAAACGACAGCCTTGTGCATGGTCACCCATCCAAACACCATCCGCATCGATTTCCTTTATAATATTAGTAGGAACAATCTATGAGTATAAATATCTATAATTTATAAGTATTATCATCCAAACACCTTATCCAGGCGCTTTAAGACCTATTGTAATCACGATGATATACCGGATCGTAACCCCTGAAGTTGAGTGGTACAATCGCATCGAATTAATTGTAGAGATTCGGCTATAAATCCTCGGCTAAAGTCAGTTGTCCCGCTCTGAACGGTTTAACTAGAGTAGGCGGCGGGATGAAAACATCAGGCGCGCTCCAAGGCCAAACGCCTGATACATTTACAATACAGTGACGCATGTCGCTATATAAACGATTGCTATAACATTTTTCACAGGAAATAGTTTATTTATTAAAACGTTTTTAAAGTACCAAGAGGTTGCTTAAAATACTTATATACATACTACTAATGTTATAAATTCGAAAGTTTGTCTCTCTGTGTGTATGTTTGTTACTTCTTCACGCCCAAACGGCTGAAACTATATTGATGAAATTTTATATGGAGATATATTAGTTACTAGTTCCTATATTATGTTACTAGCTGCGCCCCGCGGTGTTACGCGCGTTAATCCGGGATAAATAGATAGGATAGTATATGAATATAAACCTTTCCTATAACTCTGTCAATTAGTTAAGCCTTATTGTAGTAGGTGTGTCCATCAATGTGATCATCAGTATATAGTAGGCACTTGTAAGTAAGAACATACATATATAAGACAAAACATAAATGTAAACTCCTACCAATAATTCAGATTCAAATGTATTGTTATTGATCTGTAAACTTAAGGCTATATTATACACCATTACTGGACTATAGACTAAAATGAAAAAATAATACTAGGGGTAGGTTGGTTTGCCGCTGAACCTCACTCTAGGCAAGCCTGTGTCGCGAGATCCAGGGTCCCACCCCTTCTTAAATAATTCAAGAAATACTTAAGGCTAACTAGCTAAGGCATTACACGAAACGAAACGAGGAGAAAAAAAAAATATCCCAAAGAAATAAACTAGGTGTACTCAAAAGATCGTATAGTGTGTAGAGGGGTGTCAGCCGTACTACACGCTTACTAACTGATACATAATCTGGGAAACTACTACGCGATATTATATCTCCTATGTCATTGATAAAAGCGCCGTTTTTGCGTAACGCGAGGGGCATTGTGTCAATTAAGGTGAAGAGTGCGAAGGGGAGGGGGGATCTACCGTGGAGAAACGAGGTGGTTGATACCCCAAAGGGGTATAAAATAGTTACCGTAGTTGATATATGAGAGCTAGGTTTGTGATTGGATAAAATCTCTAATCCTAGTGATTTTAGTACCAGAGACTTAGCTCTCTTCATATATTGTAGTTGATTTAATGAAGAGAGCTAAGTTTGTGATAGGATAAAATCCCTAATCCTAGTGATTTTAGTACCAGAGACTTAGCTCTCTTCATATAATATCGTAGTTGATATATGAAAAGAGGTCAGTGTGTGATTGGATAAAAAGACTTATTCCTAGTGATTTTAGTACCAGAGACAAGTGTGATTATAATATATACGTAGATCAACATGTTTGTTACGTATTGGTCAGATGTTTAAAGCAACAATGCAGTTGTGAAAAATATGACATCATTTCAGATTTATTTTTATCTAATGTATAGCCTAAGAACATTCTCGACTTTTCCATCAAAAAACCCGAATTAAAATCGCTTCATCGCTTTCGTTTGGGAGCTACAATAATACACGTAACTAAAAACACCGGTTATTGTTATTTTGTAACGGGGGTTATCCTATCTTATTAATATAATAAATGCATAAAAGTTTGTGGGTGTATGTGTGTGTGTGTGTATGTTTGTTACTTCTTGACGCTTAACCAGCAGTCCCGATTTTGTTGAAATTTGGTATGGAGATAGATTAGTACTTGGATTAAGATATAGGCTATTTTTTATCCCGGATTAACGCGGGTATCACCGCGGGGCGTAACTAGTATGTAAATAAAATGGTTCCGATCAGAATTTATAAAAAGTTACAAACAGAAATTCAAAATATGTTTACTAAAAACAAAAGGAAGGTAACTCGCATACGATCAGTCAATGGAATATAATCTAAGTTGTAGGGCGCCCCTGGACCGGGGCGGCGCGGCGCCCTAGCGACAGTTCCCGCGGCCGCCGCCAGTTGGCGCTGCGAGCCCGCCCTAACAACATGCTATACAACCTTATTCACCTAATATCCATGTAAACAAACTGTAGTTTATACAATAACATATGATAACGATGCCGTACCGTACCGAGTGTATTGTTTGTTGTGCTCTCGGCTTCTAGTAGTGCTTTTAAGACATAATGTATTTGTGGGCTGGTGTCAGAGCTTAAGGTAAGTTGTATTTACGCTTGTCTTTGTTGAGTTGAATCTTTATGTGTGTTTGAGATGTCGGAGAGTTAAAGCTTTATTAGTGACTAGGGTTTCTAGCAAAGATAAAGATTAGATAGGTCGATTTTGTAAATAGAACGTGGTAGGTACTAGTGTCTGCTTCCACTTCTGGTCAATGTTTTATTTTTATATACAATTTTCTTTCTATATACGTGACATTTTGATTTAAATGCTAATGCTAGCCAATCAATAATCAGAAGAAGTATTATACCATTTTATAATTCTGCTAACTATTAAATTAAATAAAGTGTAGCAATTTTGATTCCTGTACAAATTATTCGTTACCTATCTAATTGTAAAACAACCGTTTCCGTTTAGATTTCTTTATTTAGCAATCAACTACGTATTCTCATATGGACATTTACCATCCATTGACGTGCACAGAATGTTTCTCTTCTCAATACGGTTCCAATAACACGCCGGCTGACGCGGCCGCCCGTGAAAAGGGAAGGTCCATCGGTCCAGCTAGATAAATTGAGCCACGGAACTTATGCTTGATATCTGGATACGACTTTTATATAAAAAGTCTAAAAACATTGTATTAAAACATTTTATTTTTATTTGATATAAGATTAAATACATGACATGACTTATAGACAAATTTACCAGGCCGACTGTTCGTTTATACAATAAAATCTTTGTATGTTAATAAAGCTTCAAAGGTTTCGTGTAAAAACAATATTGTTTACTCAAACAGGTATGTATGTATTTATTTTTATAACCATGATAACAAGTAACATAACATAACAGTGCCATACATACGTAAGTGAAGTTAGGGTGAATTTATAAAAATAGAATGTTATGAAAAAAAATAATATAAGTCAAATAATAATACCTAACATTACTAACTAGCTAACCAGCACAGCTAGGACCCAGAAAAAAACATGATAATCAAGCTATTTGTACGATAGCCCCCGAACCCTAATGGAAACCTGAGCATTTCAATACTATAACATTTATTTATTTGATTCATAGGCGAGCAGCATTATGGATGATGTGCCTATATCACACTGAGTTGAAATTTATTTTTTAACAGTTCACAAAATGTCCACTGTTCTATGTCAATGTTTAAAGTTTACTAGTGCACTGATCATAGGTTAGCAAGAGATTTTTTGTTTTCTGCAACCAGCTATCAAGCCGGTCATTAAAGCTATTCACTGTTGTAGCACTGACCACTTCCTCAGGCAACTTATTCCAATTATGAACCACTCTTTTGCTGAGTATATGATGCCCCGTATTACACGCTGGATTTTCTTATTATTGTTCATCTGAATAAAACAAACTGCGAAATAAAAATGTAATTTAATTCGTAGCAAAAACAAAACAATACAAAAGAAACGCAAATACAATTTGGCAAATGAAACAATCCACACGCATCAGCACAATACATGAGAAAAGAAGAGATTTGCGATTCCGTAAGTATGTTTATATAAACAAAGGAGCCTTCCTCAGTTTCGCCCTTAGAATGCGGCTATAACCAGTTCAATCAATAACAATCCCCTCTTACTTAGCTAACTCTGAATAGAAAAGAATAGGGCGTCTCTATTTGGATGAAGCTATCTGTATCTACGTTCGTATGTATTTTCAACTGATGGTGCACGTTTTCTATTAATTAAGCACAAAAAGGTATAGACACGTATAAATAGTTATAAAAACCATAACCATATATTATGTATATTTATAGATAATTAGGATGCATAACCATCCAATACTACGATTGCATAATATACACCCAAAACCTAATCTGAAAAATTGAGACCTTGTTACAAAATACTATCCAGACATCTTTAAAAAATGACATATCACTAGATATATGTAATGTTTAAGTTCATCATTTTGTAGTTTATGCAACTAAACTACAAAATGATGAACATAGATTGTTTATTCCGTGAAAACTTTAAGTAAGCCTGTATAAATCCGTGGCTTGTGTCCGGGCATTGAATTAAATCTGCCCGTAGCTGTCTCGTAGCAGCGTAGCGTCCTACTGTCATACAACTACGGATATAGCCGTAGAGTTTAGATCATGCTACGGGCGTGTAGCGAGAAGCTGCACGGTTTAAATGGTGTAAATAAAATATTTGTTTCAAACCCCACTGTGAAAACGACGGGGTGTTATAAGATTCACGTGTGTTTGTCTGATGGCATCTGATGGTTTCGAATAAATGTACCGATTCTGATTTAGTTTTTTGTTTGAAAGGTATGTTAGTCGGGAGAGTTCTTTGCAAAGTTTGATGAAACTCGGTAAAGGTACAAGATGACCGCTGCCACAAAACGGCGGATTACAGATTTTTACACAACTAGCTGGTTATCAAATGAAAGCTAGATTAGTGGAATACAATAAACTATAATGATGACCTTCACCAAAACGCAATATTGAGGGTTTCCTTAATTTTTAATTTATACTTGTTGTGTTAGTCCCCAGTATACGTAGCTTGTAAAAAGTTGTATCAACATTCAGCGGCACTGAAAAGCAAGAGGCAAAAGAATAAATCAATTTATTTACCTTTTAAATCTAAGCCTCGTATCGTTATGGATATATTCCTGAAATGCTTGATGCGATTGCTGATATCATAGACTTATAATTTGCGGTTAGCGCTTAAAAAAGATACACGCGTGTCTTAACAGAATAGCCTAATATGAATGGCAATAAATAATTCACTTCAATTCATTTCTTAATAGGAACAAACGGTGGATTAATTACCTACTTTCTTTGATACAGGAATTAACTAATCGAAATTTATTTCAGAGAAATTCCTTATTCTAAATTTCATTTGTGAATAAATTTAATTAGATTCTTTATATAATTTAGACATAATAACGTTTTTATCAAAAATTAATTTCCTTGCGATCAAAAATATGCAGATCAAAAGATTCAAAGCTCGAGATTACAAATTAGTGAACCAATTTTCCTTCCTTTTTAAAGAAAATTGGGAGGAAAGTCCTTGGAAAAGAAAACCAAAGTATAATTTCTAGAGTCATTACTTTAAAAGCATCTTTACCACTAAATATACGTACACTTTTTTATTTAACCCACAAACCAATATTTATAATCTCAGTGTGGGAGTTGTCATCACAAAATAAAAAGTCATATTTTATTAATGTCAAAATATTCAGGATGTAAGAATAAGTAAATCGTAAGTCTTGTAACTGGGTAAATTAATGTTTATTTATCATTAGATCTTTATTAAAATTTATATTATGACTTTATAATATGCCATCATAATCTAAAAAGTATTTGGATAATCTTATCATATCCAAAATATCTCCATTAACTATGGCACAACACTATGATACTCAAAAGGTTTCGGTTTTATGTCAATAAATAAATTAGCGCATATAACTTGTTATAACAATTATTTACTGAGTGTTAATATTTGTTCGATGATATGATAAAAGACTGAAATGTGTGTACATTGAGCCAGTAGATGTTGTAGTATCGGTGGGCGGAAGGTTCGCTAGGGCCAGGTTAGGGCGGGCGGCGGCAGTCGCGCGCTCACCGCGTCGAGGGCGGCCCGCATCGCGTCGACTCTCCGTCTCTCTGCAAAACTTTTAACGAACTTTTCGCGCTTTACCGGCGACATACCTTTTTAACATACTGGCTTTTTGTGGGTGAAAAAATATGTGCTGTTCTTTTTTATGCTTTGGTAAGAATGTATAATTGAAATGAATGGATAGTTTTTTAAATTTAAACATACCTACTTGAGATTTTTTTTATTCGTTATTCATTGTTGATCTTACAAATGTTAATTTAGTATAAAGAAGCCGAGGCTATTTTACACATCATGTTTATTTTGATTGTTTCTAGCAAGAATTATTTCGTACAATAAAAATAACTTTATTACAAACATATCTGTTCTTATAAATAAACAACTATTTGTTACGATAGTCTATTGTGGGTATTTTTTTTTTAGTTCAATTCATTACATCATTTTTGTGTTCCGTTGTTTTTAAGTTTTTGTTTACAGTTTCATTAGTAAACAAATAACTTTGTAGAAAGAAAACAATGCAATTTTACATTATGAACAATTTTTATGGTTTCCAGCCAGATTTTTTTCTTAATAATAAATTATTTTTACAAATTGTTCCTTATTTGAAACTTGTATTCATATGAAACCTTCTTTTTCTTAATTGCACCGTTTAATTAATTGTCACTCCTGCGCATCAGCTTTACTCAAAATATATATTTTTAGAGTTCATCAACGTAAAAAAAGCAGTAAAAAGGCTTAATTATAAAACAGGTTCAATAACGAGTTAACAACATCTTTGCAGTAAGTCCTACCCTCTTTACACGAGTGATACTTGACGTGCGAGTATATTGCGGTAGATGCTGATTTTTATAATGAAAAGCCTTTACAGTGAGTGCCTTGTTTCAGCACACGATGCACTCGACGTTACTTCAAAAATGTGAAGCATTTTTCTTTTATCGTATATGTGAGACGATAGCAGTATTTGTTTAAGGAAATATTGAATACGAGCAAATAACAGCATTCTTTTTAAAACATTAAATTAATTATGCTTTTAAAATATTTTACATTCTACATTGGAATTTTAGATCTCATAATATTTAAAGATTTAAAACTAAAGAGCGTTAGTTTTGATATTTCATATACATATCTTATAGGAGACAGAACGAGATAGGCCTCAAATTTTGTAGCTAATATTCTTACTTTTAATTATATTTATGACAATAGAATATGTGATTGTTGTTGATATTAATTCTATAAATGTTTCATAAGAAATACGTTTTATTGCTGTATATGTTGTTCTTCTAATAAGTTCATTAATTGTGCAACTAAGGTTGCACAAACCCGTATCAATATGCAACACATTTTCACTTCTTAAAATGATTTTTCCAGAAATATAAAAAATATCACATTAGCAAATTATACATGTTCAGAAACAATGTCATCATGTATAATTTAAATATTTAGTTGCAACTTTAGCAAAAAAACTGCTAACACTGTTTAAATTTGGAATTTTTACCCGAGTATGCTCGAATCTCTTAAAGGGCTGCGGTAAAAATAATGCATGTGTGTAATGCTCTTAATAGTCCATTTACCGACTACGAGGCGAGAACATGAGCTTATTTATAAAGCCATGCACTCATCACTGCATGGAGCCATGAAGCCAAAACGCTTGTTTTTATAAAAGCAGTTTATTCGCCGACGCTATTATGAAAACATCCACTTGCGGTGTTATGGGGGAGAGCTTGATTTTTTATAATAAAACCATTTATACGACGGACAAAGTGAATTGTGAATAAAGGAAAATGATGGAAAAATGGCGGAAAATTGTTGGTTTTGGCTCGTATGTCAAAAATTCCTCCGTTGTAGTGTACTTGAGTATTTTAATAGGGCTTAACTGAAGTTTGTGACGAGGTAGAAAAACATCGTTTGAGCAATCAGAGCTAGTTTGAGTACAGATGTTTGAGTTGACGGTTGTTTTACGTCTTTTAAATGATATCTGAAGTGCGTTTTATAGCGCTGTAAATATCATTGATTGCAGAGTGCACAATAGTTGTAATCATCTTTGAGTAAATATAATCCTTAATTTTATTTATATATAAAAAATTCAAAACACCACTTTAGCTATTCATTACGAAGGATTACAAAAACGAAAAAGAATCAAAATCCGTCAGGATTTCAACGAAGCTCTTAAAAATCACTCGTTAATCTCTCGAGATAAACAAATCCACGATTCTGTGAATTACAAAGTTTTGATGGAAAAATATATTAATTAAGCACCGCAAATGCGGCAGTTGGGGTGGCTCATCAAAAATGTATAGAATTCGTATGATTTGCATAAAAGTCATTTTATTGCCTCGAAAGACAAACAGAATGGGATATTAGGAGTCGGAGAGAATCGTGAGTAGCGGACTCCTTCTCTCTACTTACCGACATCTATTACATCGAGCATATAACGATGAGGAGATAACAAAGTACTGACTACATAGAAGCTATTTGTTGATGGCCATTAATTGCCACTATACATTGGCCAAAATCATTTTAGTATTAAATCCTGCAATGTCCTTAATCAAGAAGTTTTAATTTGTGTGTGATTGTTAATCGTAAAGAAGGCTCAAAAGCTGATTTGAACCAATTTTGGAATAGAGTTAGCTTATACCTTGGATAATACAGAGGGTACATATATATCCCGGATTAACTAGGGATTAAAAGCAGTTACACCAAATATTAATAGGCTTCTGCTAAGATACAATACATTAAATTGACATATATTAAGTATTTAATGTTAGAGTGGAGTCAACTGTTAACAAGGCAATTTTACGCGCCCCAGTTTCGTTAAGTACTGTTAGGCTTCTAGGTTTGAAAAACCTCTTTGTCTTCAACGATTGTGTGCTGGTTCCTAACTCTAATTGAACAACAGGAATGAAGGCTTTAGTTTAGAGTCGATTACCTGCGTTTCTATGTACTTTGTCGCTTACCTTGAGTATAACTTTCTTAATATTTTTGGAAAGTTATAAGCTCTCAGCTTGATATCAAGTGTAATTGGTTTTTTATTACCAAGATAAAGATGAATAGTTGTTTCACTAAAGATAAATAGTTGTTTCATTTTACTGATTTTCTGAAATTATAACTTTACTTTAACATGAACCTACAACCAAGGGAACAAAGCACAAAAGCACGTTTTCATTCACTGTTCAGTTCATAAACTTGTAAAAATAGAAATTCATTCTGCGTACTAATCCACTAGGTTTCAAGCCCCCGTTAGCCTGTTTCTTCATCAATAAACCATCTTGTAAGAATTTGAACAAGTGCTCGGAGTTGCAAAGAATTCAATGAGCAAACGTAATTATGTCGAGGAAGTAAGTTGGCTCATTCATTAACCGTGTTGCCTTTAATATTCATCAGACAGGCGACGAGGCTTTCTCTCAGATATCGACTTTAATTACTTATCTTTGTAATCTGGGGTTGGAACCAACCGACGCAACCCGACAATTAATTACGACAAAGTTACCTTGAAACGTAATAACATAATATATGTTGTAAATGTTAAATAATTGGCCAAGTGCGAGTTGGACTCGCGCATGAAGGGTTCCGTACCATTGTATACAACAATGGTACGGTAATGGCCCTCTTCAAATATGTGTTTTATTTGATAGCTAATATACAATTAAATATATGGTGAAATTTTAAGTGTGTTATGTATTTTATTTTTAATAGCAAAAAAAAACCTATATTGTATGGGAATCCCCTTAATTTTTATTTTTATTTTTTGTATTTGTTGTTATAGTGGCACGGGAAATACATATCTTGTGCAAGTTTCAGATCTCTAACTATTACGGTTTCTTAGATACAGTCTGGAGACAGAGAGACAGCGGAGGCTTAGTAATAGGGTCCCATTTTTACCTTTTAGGTACGGAACCCTAAAAATGGAAAATAATTTGTTCTATTAGAGAGAAATAAGAGCAGCAATAATACCGAGACAAATGCCGTACACGAAGGGAGGCGAATACTCAGCAGTGGGCAATAAATTATTGAAAGTGATGATGATGAAAAAATACATAAAATATTTGAACATAGCTTTTGCTCTTTCGAATAAAAAAACACACAAACCACCTAAAATTTCCCCAACAATAAAATAGCCAGTCGAGTGCCCACTTCGAACTTCTGAAATTGTAAAACTTGCAACGTAAATAGCATCGCAGCTTTTTTACTTTACGAGGGCAAATCCTTGCGAACACAAATTACATGGAAATTAGTGTAAGTTCATTCCAAAAGAGCCGCAACAAAGCCGCTGGCTTGGCGACTCGCTAACTTCATTTATGTTTGCCAAATTAGGCGAGATTTAAATGAGCACGAACTGTAATGTTGGAAAATAACTTGAAAATTATTAAGATTCCAGATTTTTTACGATTACTATTTCTTGTCATATGTATATGTATGTATGAGAAACGTATACTTTCCACTATTTGTCGATTTTCTCCTGAATTCCTGATTTTCTCTGAAATATAATTATCATACTTACCTCAATAATATCTTGTGTTGTTACAGATGCTGAATCGGACGTTCCAACAGCCTAACTTAGAAATAACGTAGCTTCAGCGGCTTTATAATTTAAGCTTCAAACTAAAAATAGTACAAATTTATCGAACTTACTCGTAACATAGCCGATTGCATTTATTTTTTTAAGGCAAATAAAGATATTCGGTAAATCGCCGCTATTTTGTAAATCGGGGATAGTTTTATCTGGGTAAACAATGGTAAGGGATGTCGTAAAGCATCGGTATCTGGGTAGTGTGGTGATGCGGGGGTAGGTGCGGGGTAATGTGCGAGGATAAGGAGGAGACGCGAAGCGAGGCGGCGGCCGCAGCCAGCCCCCGCCGCCTCTGCTGGCCGCGCCGCCCGCCCGCGCCGCTACCCGACACCAGGGGGCTTTGCTGCGCCAAGCTGCTCCGCAAGAACGGGAAACCCAAAAAGGTATTTGTGCCATTCAAACACTAGCTTATCCACTAATAATAAAAAGTGGCCACACGCCAAGCTTGTCGAGAGTTTTCTAGCCGCTCAATAGCCATTGACTTGACTTTACGACTGCGTGTAATAAGTGTGGCTGGCTAACTTTATCTATATCTTTATCCACTATAAGTGTAAATATAAGTATTATGTTTAAAATATCTTTAAATGAGCAATTCTTGTATATATATATAGTATACAATTGGAATCTCGGAATCGGCTCCAACGATTTTCATGAAATTTAGTATATAGGGGGTTTCAGAGGCGATAAATCGATCTAGCTAGGAATCATTTTTAGAAAATTACATTTTTATTAAAAAAATACAAAAAATTCCGAGCAAAGCTCGATCATCCAGGCAGGTACTATTAAAATAATATTTCATATTTTAAAATTCTTAATTGCATAATTGTACGAGTATGCTATTTTATATAGAACATGAATCCCGTTTTATTTTTCTTATCTTGGTTTAACTGTACATATAATAATGAGTTAAGCGCGACACTAAAATTAATTAATACAACTAATTAATTTTTGTTATTCGTCGAACATAAAGTTTGTGAAAATCCCCAAGAAAAGAAAGTCAAGCAAGGTCCAGTAACTTGTGGTTACGTTATCTTACTTTAGCGGTAATAAATAACGACACGTGAGCTCGGAATTCCACCGCGAAGCGTTCTAATGTTTTATTTATGAACGAACTATCTTATAAATACGAAAAGCTACGTTACCTTCTTACCTTTATGAGATCTATGAATTCGTGACTGTATCTAATTTAATACAAATGTAGGTAAGCAAAGAACGAGCCTCGGATGTTCCCAAAAAATAATAAAATTATGGAAATATGGTTTATAGCATAATTGTTTCGATCAAAATAATAATGACGACCTCGTTGGCGTAAAGGTTACCATGCCGGACTGCTAACCAGAAGGTTCCGGGTCCGATTCCCGGTCCGGTCAACATCTTTGTGCTTAACTAAATTTGCTGGCTGTGGGTCTGGGTGTTAAATATGTATTTATATATAGTATGTATGTATATGTAATATATCAGTTGTGTTAGCAACCATAATACGAGCTAGAAATGGTTCAGTATGGGGCTAACCAGCCATGTGTGAATGTGTCCTAATAAAAAAAATTCAACACAAAATTGATAAAGAAACTTTTGATCTAACAAACCGAACTCTGAATAACCAGTACCTAAGTGAAACCCTATAGGAGCCCGATACCGCGTCTAGCTTAATAATAGTTACGAAACTTGTGCGGGTATTTGAATCTTGTTATTTAAATGAAACATCGGCGCGAGGTATGGTATCAGCCATATTTCAAGGTAGAGCGGTTTTAAGCCCAATATAATCGAAGTTCCGCCAAACTTTCAGACACGGCGGTTGACTTACGTCACTAACTCCGCGCCGACCTTCAAGAGATAGGCTCGTTTATGTTTCAACCGCACGATCGTAACGTCGTATCTCATTTCCGAGCACGTTTACTACGAGTACGTGGCCTTCAATTATAAGTTAGTAATCCCTCCCTGCAGTACTAACCACAATAATTAACTGCTAGTGTTGAATAGCCGCACACTGTTACTGTACTCATAGTATAAGTGTGCAATTATATATGTTTTTATACACACACACACACATAAAAATGTACTTTTACCTTTATTATATCAGTAAGGCGATATGTACAGGGATAACAAAAGTTACTATCTATTTATCTATCTATACCTACCAGCACCCTAGATCGCAACACCACGTAACCTGCATTAGGTGAGTTGCAATCAAGCGCAAGTTCTATCAGTCAAAAAACACCCTACTGCAGGGCAAAAGCATTCCTACCGTCCCTCCACTTATGTCTGTCCACAGCAACGGTCTTCCAAACTGGTTTGTATGTATCGAGGACATACCAGCTACGAATCAAAAGTATAAACATTAATATACGCATCTTAATACTTACAAGTGTTAAGTTTTATCTAGATCTGGTTTGTAGCTATTGCAACTCCTCCTTAATTATATTTTTCATTTCTAAGGGTCGTGACTCTCACACAGAATGTATTTATTATGCGAGTTTTCTTGGACAAGCACACATCTTCCTCAGTAGAGACATGTCCACGGATTTTAAAGTTCTAATTATGTCCCACGTCAGTTTCTTCACGATGTTTTCGTTTACCGAAATCGTTTAATATGATATGAAATAGTAATTTCTAGTTTGTATCTATTGTTTTGTTATCTAGTTGTAATTATGTTTATTAGCATTAAGCACAATTGAATGCATTAGTAAATATATTTATTATTATTATTACTATTATTGTTTACTTTACCGTAAATCGAGTACAAATCCACAGATAACTTGAAAAACAAGTCATAAGTGTAGTGCCGGAACTGAATCAAGGACCGTTCGATTGAAAAGCAGACGTTTTACTACCGAGCCACTCACCCTTTTTATCGAGCACAATTGCACTTAAATAGGAACCTATTTCCATATCCTTTACCTCCTTGTAGTTTTATGAAAAAGGAGATCCGTTCTACTCGTATACGTTCTGCGTTGTTATACTTTATCGTCGTGAATAAAGCCTTTAGTATCCTCGAAGCTTCTTTGCGTCCATAAATTCTGAAGCGGCAGGAGTCATTAACCTTTATAAGGACCTCTTTTGGAGCATGTGAATAAGGAATTATGACTTCTCGAGGCCGTATTTTTATTGGAATATTCTGTGAACTATAAAATCACATACAATGACAAGCGGGAACGTTTTATTACGTCAAATAAGTATGAACTTTATATGCGAGCTCATACGAGATCCTTGTCATCCACGGGTATTTATTATAAGTCGTCTCTTTTATCTTGGTACAGCCTATTTAAATACCTATTATAGCATTTAGGTGTTTGTGTTTTCAAATTTAGCAACTGGGATATTCATCTGAAGAATCTGAATAATCTATTTAAATTTCCTGAAGGAATATCCAAACAATATCTTTTATGGCCTTAACACACTCTTACAGCCGACACCTCAGATGAAGCATGCCTTTTTTTTAAACCCCGCCGGAACGAGGTTCCGCAACCTACTGGTGCCACTCCTAGTGCCACAGCTAGTCGTGCGGGCACTAAAAAATGTCCTACCACCATGCTATGGTTTCCTGTACCAAAAGCTCGAGCTCAATGACGGGGTTTGAACCCACGACTTTTGCCACGTAAGGCCGCCGCTCGCCCGACTGAGCAGTCATCGCTTCAAAATCACGCCCTTATTAACAATATACCAACTCAACTACTCTCTCTCTCTTTCTCTCTCTTATGAACTCCTAAGTAAGTATTCGTATGTACGTTGTGCCTTATTAAATGCCCGCAGACCTTTTCAACTACAATACCAAGTAGATAACTAAGGACATTGAGTTAAAGATCATAACAGCCAAGGCAAATAAGTTCGCGGAAAGTTAAGATCAAATTAGTAGTGCTGGCGTTTCGTAGAAGTTTGATTAACCCCGCGGGGTACGTGGGGAACTTTTATGGCGGACCTATTTTAATTGGTTCACCCAGCACATGAAATTTGAAATATAAGTATTAAGGCGCTGTTGTACCGAGTTCTACCGCCATATACTTATTAAAACGAAGTGCCTGATGCGCGACAGTAGATATTTAACAAAATAAATCAACAATTAACACTATTGAAGTTTACCCACAAAAGAAGCAAGATGTTTATTTAAATAATTTTATTATTTTCAGAAATAGTTTAAGAAATACATTATAAAATGATTTTGTCAACAATAAAGTTTCCGAGCGAATCTTATGAAATCGTGTTATGGAACTCAAAAGATTCTTAAATTAAATTTATTGAATTAAAGATAATAGAACTGAATAAATATAGCCTATCATTTACGCTGAATTTAATAGGATTCTATGCTATTTTGCTTCCACATCGCCTTAAAAACAAAAGAGCGTAGTCTTCAACAAGTTTTGATTGCTTTCGAAATTAAAATCAAGGTTTGAAATTGTAACGATTGGCATGTGCTTTACGTAAAGATATAAAGCATAGATTCAATTTATAAGAAAGACAAGCTGACCTGATTTTTTTTAATTAACCTTGTAAGGAAAATATAGTACAAACTTACTACTTACTGCAATAGGTAAGCAATATAGGATAACTTTATTTGGGTTACCAATAAGAGAGAAAAAAATATGATAAAATGTTAATAACCAAAATTCTAAGCGAAATAAATATTAGGCCATATTTTACACACGGCTGGGTGTAAAACGATTTATATACAAATACAAAATAATTTTATTGTGCCAACAAACATTCAATATGCTACTTATTATACCTAATGAATTTCTAATTATATTTACTATTATAATGAGTCCTAAATTATAATTATCACATATATTACATTTACAAAAACTGCATATGGATATCGAACGACAGCCAAAAAAATATCACATCACAAATATGTTGGCTGTACCGGGAATCGAACTCAGTATCCTCTGGTTGGCAGTTCTGCGTGATAATCATTAAACCTAAAATAAATAAAATTAAGATACATTCTCTCCGTTTGACGACCACTCTCTATAACGCCATAAAATGCACAGTCCTCAAAAATCCAAAAGCTTAAAAATCTAACAAAAAACTATTTTGTGAATCAATAGTGTGCCACGATATTTCACAAAATAACGTCGAAAGAGATGTCTTTCTTTGAATCAAACAACATCCGAGAGAGGTTGCACTCACTATTTTGCAATTCTAAGTTTGGCAAAGAGGTTTCAATCTGACTAATGTGTCTACGTGTGTCTATACCTACGTACATACTACTATCTATACTACTAGTATCTGTGGTCGACATAGAGAGACTTGCATTTTTCATTATTCTGAAAACGGCAGTCTGAACCGGGGTATATTTTTTTATTTAACTTCTTTTTTCAATTTCATTTATCGCCACTAAGAATGTATTGACATTACATGTATATAAAAAAAACAGTGTGGCTCGGTAGGTAACACCTGAAACAAACCACTTTATCCGGAGACGTGTGTCATCCACCAACCAGCATTTAGCCATCATGGATTGTGGCCTTTATCTCTCTTATCATGAGAGAAGGCCCCAAATCCCAGCAGTGGGAATGTATAGTGGGCTGTTTATGCTACATGCAGCTCTATATAGTTATCAATCTGGTCTTTAGCCCGTGTCTTAATACTTAATCCATCCTAGTATACATACATGTAGGTAAATTTTATTTTATACATTTTATTAATAATATACTATATTGCACGTTTTATCGTGTAAAATAATATTCTTATAATTATTCTTAGAGTTTACCGTAACATAGGTTTAGCCAAAATTAATAGTAACAACAATCATAACCATATTGAAAAAGGTGAAAAAAAAAAAATAATAAAAGAAAATAAATTAATTAAAGAATATATCAGTCAGGGCAGTTGAATTTGTATAATCGATTTCTAAGGTATTAAGCTAGCATAGACAAATTATACATGTATAAAATTATAGAAAGTTTTATTTTTATTCTCATATAACATATTATATCTTTTGTATGTCTATTGTATTTGTTCGCTTAACTTGAATATATAACGTTGGTCGGTAAAAAAAAATCTGTGAAGAATGCCTGACCGTTCTTTTTTGCGAGTAATTTAATCAATTTTACGACATGAAAATTACGAAGAATTTAGCTGGCCAAATTAAGAAAAAAAGACGTTATTTACTTCTTTAGGTAGAGGAGAATAAACTGTCACCCTAATTTTCCGTTAGCGCTAATGAATTTACATTCAGTTAATTAAGCTTTGCATAATTATTATAAAAAAGTCTGATTTTGTTGAAACGCTGAACTTGATAATTTGTAATCAAGGGAGTTGGGACTTTTTGTTGACGTTACGAATTTTTTGCTACGAAAAATTTAATCATCTACAGTTAGTTACAATGAAATATCTAGCTTAAAATTTTTTGAGACCTTGACTTTTTTGCCTGGCTTCAGAAATACACATATTTGAGCTGTGGTTAAACGTTTCAGTATAAAGAAGGAGAATGCCAGTAGGAGTAGTTGAACCAGAAATCCATAAAAACTTTAAGCATAGCATAATATAATAACTTTAAGCATATATACAAAAACATTCAACCATCGATGAGTTTTTTGAAAGACCAAACACGGTGTCATGTTTGGTTTTAATCAAAAATAGCATCTTCCAGCCCTTACTAGTTTTAGTCAACAGCAATTTTACTCGAATTTAATAATAAAAGCTAATTCAGAATTAAACTTTAAACTTAGTATACTTATAGATTCAAACGAAAGTCTTATTTTGTTTATTCCGGCCTGTTTGCTCCCTGGCAACTTCGATGGATTTAAATATCAATGGTGAAGGGACAGAAAATCTATATTAAGTAGTTTCACATTAGCATAATGACGTGATAATTTTACCCTTCGGCACGGAAACTAGAAAGGAGTTTAGAGTTTTTCTACAGATTTACCGGCAAGTAGATAAAACATTTCACGTTTGTAGTTTTAGTGCATTAATTTTACGCATAGAACACTTAAGAAAAAGGGAATGTTTGTTAATGCTAAGATATTCTTTACAATACACTTAGATAGGTATATGATGATGTGTGACATTTTAACCTGTAATGGTCATTAAAATAAAAAACAGGTCATACACTGTTTTTTATTTCAATTAAGTTGGCTCGAATTTGATCAATATTCACTTGATGGAAGCGATCCACATCCACGCGGTTCGCACAATGAAGGTGGAGGCAAACCTCTTAGTACCTTAGCTAGTTAGTAGTACTATATTTAAATATTCTTTACTTACATATATCGTACAACTGCTATATTTTACGAGTATCTTTTGGGTACGAAACTCTAATTAAACATATGAAAGATTTACGGCGCAAAATAATTAGGCGTTACTTAAGTAAGTGAACCCATCTATTAATTAATTATATTTAAATCAAGAAAATTATAACGGGATTTCGATAAAGCGTAAAACTCTTGTGTAGCATACATATAAATGCCACCATATATTGTGTGTGTATTAGTAGTAGTCCTGTATCAAATAAATACCCCTAGCGATTAAATTCCCATTTCTTTTCCATTTACTGAAAGTTTCTACACTAGACTCTCATTAGGGAATTCTTAACATAAAGCTGTTATCGGCGCTTGTTAAGTGCTATTCTGAAAGCTAAGTTTTATTCTACTTTCACTCAGTCTTTCAAGTCTTTCCAGTGTAGACAAAACATTTAGTGCCTTGTTACTACTTTCTTAACGCCATTTTTTTCTGAAGTAAAGTCTGAACAATTAAACACGCTTTTTTTAATAGACTTCTTAGAAAGAAATGTCTCTTCTTTCTTTCACAAAATACAGATTTTAATATTTGATTTAGCACTTTGTGTGCAAACGGAGCGTTGACATTGTTTTGAGATGGAAATTTTGTTCAGGGTTAAAGGGTAAATGATGTAATAAATATATTAAAGATGACTGTAGTACATCTAGACAAGCGACTTTTCTTTTACGATTTTTTGGATCAATCAAAAAAATATTCAAGAGCTGGGCTCTTGTCCTTGGAGTTTTTTCCAAGTAGTTAGTCGCTAATCTGCCGAGAGGGCAATGCGGGCATAGCCGCTTTAATTCTCAGCCAAATCCTTGATCTTCCTATACGATACGACTTTCACCTTCTCCTTAACTTTGTCTAAGTCTTCCTCTGCCTCTCCTGGCTTCTATCTTTCCTTTTATTATGTTTATAATGAAATTATCGTAAAAGGTGGCCTAACTTTTTTGGATTTTTGGATATTCGCGTAAAATAATGATACAAACAGATGATAAAAAGCATGTTTTTGAAACAAATATTTTTCGTGTATGTATAAAAATTGTTTGTTTAGGTTTTTATTAGGTACTAAAGCTGCTATTAAATGTTTATGATTTAGTTACCAGTTACTCTGTATGACTGCATGTGTGTACTTAGAAAAAAAAACATGTCGAGAAATGTAAAGGGAAGTTATTAGACGGCTCTCGTGATGGATGTGGAAAAAGATTGATTGATGTAAGTGTTGAGGTAACTCGGAATGACTGAAAACACGAAATATTTCTCTTTTCTGCGAGGAAAACGTGCAAATTGGTCTTAATTTATGTACGACTTGTATTTTCTTAATTCCAACGTGGAATGTACATATTTGTAACTTTAGAAATATATTTATGCAGACCTAAACGTTAAACGGTGGCTATTTTGTGTACTGTTAAATATGAAATTTCAACTCTGTGTGATATAGGCCCAGCATAATGCTGCTCGCCTATACATCGAATAAATTAATAAAATAATACATGTAAATTTTAAACCCAATACATAAATAAAAAATAATCTCAAAAACGCTCGTCATACTAAAGCAGATCTAGACAAGTAACTTTCCCTAAATTTTTATTTTAAAGAGGTAACCTTCTGTACATACTCTCAATAATCTGCCAACCTGCACTCGGCCAGCGTGGTTGATTATGGCCTATCTCTCTCTCCTCGTGAGAGAAGGCCACGAGTCCCAGCAGAAGCGTATAGTAGGCAGCTTACGCTAATGCTTCTCTATAGTCAGCAATGAACTTGTAGACTATTCTACAAAGACTCAGACAAAAGACTCTAAGTATCAATCAAGTCCGTTTCCTACTAAGAAGAAACCTCTTTGTTTCGTCTTTGATCCAGATTAACGATTGTTGCTGAATAATGGGTTCGCTAATACTCTGTATCTGTGCCAGACTCGCGCTCATTTATTGCACCTTATTGATTATGTGTTAATCTTTTAAAGTATGAAAGAGTTTTAGTATCTATTTTAGATACGGTGTGTAAATTTGTTTTGTAATGGCTATACGTACATATACGTAATTTATACATATGTATATAATTATTTGTAATTATCTGTAATATTTTTGCTGTAATAAACAATTTGAATTTGAATATATAACCTCCTCCTCCTTTTTTCTATTAATAAAAAATAAACAAAAGGGGCATGGAAAATAAATAGCAGCCAATTCTCAGACCTACTGAATACACATATATATAATTTGGTATGGTATATATAAGTAATTTGGTAAAAATCGGTCAAGCCGTTTCGGAGGAGTAAGTTTCAAGCCATTTAGGAGGATAATTGATAATCCTGGAAAAAATTTAAAACACTTTTATTATTGGAATAAAAAAAGTTTTTATTGGGATTAAAAGTAGAAAACATTTTTTCAATCTTTGTAGTACTTATCAATAAATGTGGTAATGTTATGACTATTCCTAACTAGCCCCGAACACAAAGATGACGGGATCTTATAAGTTTGACTTGTCTGTGTGTTTGTCTGTCAGCTTGTGGAATCGTAGCTCGCGGATGAGACGATTTTGGTTTAGTTATTTTTTTAGTTTAAAGATATGTTACTCGAAAGTGTTCTTAGCTATAGATCAAAGATAGTTGCCATCACGAATTGGCGGATGACATATGTGACATCTGGCACATGTGGGCATAATATAATAGCTTAGGTAGTAGAATACCTAAACAACATATGATACACTAGCTGACCCGGCAAACGTTGTTTTGCCTCACTTAGGGGTATGAAAAATAGATAGCGTAGCTTATATGACACGTTGATTACTTACTCAACCCAGTCGAAAGGTATCGACATCTGTTAGAATCATTTGGAGTTAACAGATAATTGTGACTGTCAAATAATAGCAGACAATAATTAGCAATAAATTAAAATTGCGACTATAATTTGAGATTTAAACTATCCTATCTCTCAAGTTGGATCGAACTGCACATGGTGATTATAATCGGTTAAGTAGTTTAGGAATCCATTGAGGACAAACATTGTGACAAGAGATTTATATATATTAAGATTTATAATTCAAGAAGACCGACACCACGATACATCCGGGCTTTTCCAAATTTTTAATTTATACTCGTTTTCCTTCATCTTGTACCAAATCTTGTATGTGAATGACGGACGTTTTAAAATGCATTCAGCTCTGAGTGAAGTTTAAAGACGAAACTT
Organism: Mellilla xanthometata; assembly: GCA_035578125.1. Lineage (NCBI taxonomy): Eukaryota > Metazoa > Arthropoda > Insecta > Lepidoptera > Geometridae > Mellilla > Mellilla xanthometata. The sequence goes on along the minus strand of JAPUBQ010000014.1, from coordinate 10,001,068 downwards.
ATGCGTTTCTAACTACTTCCGAAGAGTTCTTTCTTGAAGCGATCAGTTCGAGAACAGCTGTTCCGATCTCCAAGCGGCAGCTGACGACGTAGGGAATCGGCGAGATTTATTACTCAACTGTTTTAGAATCTAAAACAGCTGAGTTTAAAATTATCTTAGGTGTATTTTACTTAAGTTTCGCTTTTTTCGGAGACTTATCTAAGGCGCTGTTTTACCGGGCTCAACCGCGGCATACAATTTGAGCAGTGCGGCTGAATCGCGGTAGTGACTATTTCACGATATATTTTCTAATATATAAAATTTCCATGTCACAATGTTAGTTACCGTACTCTTCCGAAACGGCTTGATTGATTTTTATCAAATTTTATATGAGTATACGTTTTAGAGCTATGATACCATATAGGTATGTACATAAACACACATATATAGATCGAACATATAATTGTGAAACACATGGTTTTGCATCGGACATAAAAAATAGTTTCATAATAATAAAATGTAAAGCAGGCACATAATTCATACCGTACATCATAGTCTAACCATTAATGTTTTAATTACAGACTTAAGATCAAAAATACTTTTAAACTTGTGCAATATCGCTGTAGACGGTAAAGGTTGTTTGCAGTAAGGCGGAGTTTTCTTCTTACTGGCTCGGAATTTCCTCTCGACACGCCACGTCTTGACACTTCGCAGACGGAATCCTATTCCTGATATAAAATAGCTCATAAGACTTGTTGAATTTAATACAAGGGGTGAAATAGCTACTAAGCACGCAACTCGTGGATGCCGGACATACTTGCTGTAAAGTAGAAGGCAGTATTTACAGATGTACTGCAATAAAGGCTCTCGTTTGTTGCAACTCGCAAGGATCTAGGATTTAATATCGCACAGTCTAGCATTCCCTAGCAGAGTATCTCAACGTGTCAGGTTAAATCACTGCGGAAAGGGGAAATAGTTCTTTAATTGAACGCGAGCTTTGCTCAACTTTTCATCGTACTTAAAGGAAGAAACCTATGAAACTACGAGTAGCTTAGGTTAGGTTTCTAGGTAGCTTATATTCTATAACCTCTGAATTTGCTCCGCCGGCACAAGCCATCACCTTTCTCAGTGCTCTTGTTACTCAGAATACTGATATAGATGTATTCTGTTGTAAATATAAGTTATTTGTAAGTGAATGTGTAGCTTGTTTAAGCAAATTATGTTAGGAATCTTACATATGTAAATTATAAAAACGTATGTATATTTTGTATAATAGTCTAAAGTGTTGTATGCATTGGTGTTAGCTGTAGTACAACGTGTAATAAAGAAAAATAAATAAATAAATATAATAAATAAATAAATATCGTTTAAATTACTACGTTCTTAAATAATTTTAAAAACAACAAAACTCTCCTCATATTTTCTACCATTTTAAGGGATTTTTGCCGGAAACTTGGAAAACGTTTACAAAATAGAAAAGGGTGAAGTTTGCGGAGGATACCAAAGTGGTTTTTTGTAACATTTTCTTCGGCGCAATATCTATCAGCCCCTCCGTTCGCTTCCTTATAGCTTTCACTTTCCTCCCCGGAGGTTCCACACTCCCAACTACTGAGCGACTCTTCTCACGAAATTGAAATCACTGAATTCTCTGTACGTGACTTTAAAACCCATTCAGTGTTCGAGGAAATCTCGAAATAATATTTACCTTGGCTCAGGTTTCCGATTGGCTGCTCTCTCCGCAGATAGCCTGCCTTTGAGGTGAAAATTGGTATTTATTCCCGGGTGTTTTGTTGTGGCGCGAATAAATAGCTTTCACAGCCATATTTCTGTATTTGTATTTGATTAAAAGAATTTTTGGATCGGAAAATGTATAAATGATTCCGCTACGTGGCCACAGTATGACTGGCAGATCCGTCGGCTACAAAATAAACTGAGCGCGAACTGAAACTTTATCCGTAGATATCTATTCGAAATAGATATCGGGTTAAAAATGTTTGCATTTTTCACAGCTTTCAATTACTATACATTGTTGTTGATCGTTTTGTGCAGTGCATTTATAAAAAGAAAACATGTCTGCAAGCTATGAAATAAAGTTGTGAATTATTCGTAAATATAAATACACTAAAATGCTGAGCCAGATATGCAATGTACAGCAAAATTATCAGCAATTTATAAGCTTAATCTATCACAAGATCATAAATAGGGCACGTCAAATATAAGGCGCTATCCTCAGAGAAGAGATCTCCCGAATATCCGAAATCCAATAAAACAATCTTATTGGATATTCGAGAATTCATTAAGGCACTACCCCGCGTCAGAAGAGCTCCATTATCCCTGGTCGACGTGGATGGCGAGGACAAACACTCACTGTCACCCTCGCGTCTATTACATATATACACACATACAGTAGTCAGCTACAGCTAAAACATTACATACATGAGTAGGAATGTATTAAAAAGTCTATCTTATCAGGCGACCCATTATAACAAAAGTTACAAAACCTACATCGTAATTTGTAATGTGAATCAATTATTAAATTTCAATAGCTTGCACTGAAATATACCTAAATATTTAAAAAATTAAATTTAACTCAAAAGTTTTAAATTGCAGAGCATATATAGGTCAAAAGGTGTTATATTAGTTTAAAAATTGTAATGTACTCTAAACTTAACCCGTTAGGATGTGCACATTTACTATTTTAAACGAGTACATTGACGCGACGCGGAATCAAGAAAAGAGAAAATGAGAATTAAACTAAAAAAGTATAATTTCATGTAATGTGTCAAATTTTCTGTATTATTAGAGAATGTCAAGTTGTCAGAAGCCATGATACTGTAAATACCTAAGTATACAGAGAAACGACGATGGTTATGTGACACTTAGTGCCGAGATTAGTCTGCCATATAGGGGTATTGAGCACTACCATTACAAATAGTACGTATTCGTAGATAGTCCCTGTCTTGATTGTATGTACCTATAATGGTAAGCAAGTGGAGTATACGAGTTACATTTGGAAATTTACTTCTATTTGTTTTTAATTTCTTTGTTGGTTAGAAATTACGATGAAAGATTCTAGAAAACCTCTTTTTATGATATCCTAAAGAGATTTTATTTCATATTAATGGCCAGAGCAAAGTTTTTAATACTATTGTTTTTAGGGTAGATTAATCTTGTCTCCAATTTGTACCAAACTTTTGCAATAAATGTTAAATAAACATTAAAAATACCTACTTTCATTGCAACGTTAAAGCTTCGTAGAATTTTATGACTTTTTTCGAATAAAAGCAATGATCGAAAATGTCCCGAAAGTTATTTTACGTCGATATTTTATTGAGCTTGGTATCGGGGCCATATTTATTAGATTTACTTTATTGTATCTGTCCGACATTAACTTTCTGTTTTTGGCACCGTACAAGCGGCTTTATTACGAGTTGAGCTCGTTATTTTGTATTAACTGTTCTTTTACTTGAGAACTTGAAATTTAAACATTTTATTTACCAAACTATATTGTAAATGATCATCGCAAAAAAATATTGCCAAGTCAAGCCAAGCTACGGAACTCTTTGATTACCCTGTTCCTCGAGAAACTGTGCAAGCAAGAGTGAACCGGCTTAATCTGGATCAGCGCAATCAACCTTAGATTACAATATCACTTACCATCAGGTGAATTGTGACTAAGCGTTATCCGTTACATGATATAATATCGCCGAGAGGGTTTAAGGTTATAGTTATACAATATTTTATTAAAATTAATTTACAATTTAAAATTAAATTACTAACTCGTTTTACTAATACGCCCAATTAATCTAAATTAATTTCTATATCAAGCCTCGATGAGGTTTAATACTTTTGAATCCTTCTTTTAACATCTCAAGCCATCATGTAAAATGGTTTATCCATCTTATATTAATATATATAAATCTCGTGTCACAATGTTTGTCCTCAATGGACTCCTAAACCACTTAACCGATTATAATAAAATTCGCACACCATGTGCAGTTCGATCCAACTTGAGAGATAGGATAGTTTAAATCTCAAATTATAGTCGCAATTTTAATTTATTGCTAATTATTGTCTGTTCTTATTTGACAGTCACAATTATCTGTTAACTCCAAATGATGTCCTAACAGATGTCGATACCTTTCGACTGGGTTGAGTAAGTAATCAATAGATGGCGCTGCTATGGTAAATTACACTATCTATTTTTCATACCCCTAAGTGAGGCAAAACAACGTTTGCCGGGTCAGCTAGTGAAATTATAAAACCAATTTACTTCGGCTTTACTCCGAACTTTTCTTGTTTAAGTATTCTTTTAAGAATGAGCAAAGAGAAAAATAGTTTTACGGCGAATCATTTTCTTCATAATACTAGATTTAAAAGTGTGGTAAAAGTTTAGTTTCAGTCGGATTCTTCTGTGGTTACTTTTTATAGATCTTTAAGAAAAGGGTAATTAATTGGAAGCCAGTGGCTAGGATTCAATCGGAGTAATTGCTGATGGGACGAGAACTAAACCTCGGAACGGCGACCGTCTTTAACTAATCCTTAATTTATTTCTACTTCTCTATATATTCATGTGTTTTATCGTAGATTTGTGCTATAGATTATTGCTGAAATTGGAGAGGTATATTAGTAAAGTCAAAGTGTGTATGTTATACATTTAAAAGGTAGGTATCTCATAACGGACCCTGTTTGGGTATTGCAACACAAGAGGAGTGAGCCGATTTATTTGCATGCGGAATAAATCCTTATCGTTTAGAAATTCGTCAAAAGAGTAGTAGCATTTATGTAACAATAAACGTATTAATTTATTTTCAAAAATACTGTCTTTTTTTTTAACTTTTCTGGTAGCTTATTAAATATTTTAACTGCCATTGAGTTAGGGCCAGAACTATGTATTTTTAACCTACTTTTTGGAACTTTTAATTTATTACACGCTTTATATTAGCTTCACCTGTATGTTTGTTTGTATATTTGATGGAATGTTTGTTTGTATCTTTGTTTGTAACCGACTTCTTTGGGCGCGATTTTGACCCACTTAAAACGGCCAGATAAGCGTGTTTTTTAGTTTTTTTAAACTACCATTATTTTTATACTATCTAATTTACTACTATATTATCTAAATAATTGTAAAAAATAGGTTTGTTGTTGGAGTTTAAATATATACTTACTATTTATACTACTACGTATTCTGTGAAAATTTTAAACTTCTACCTGTTACCATTATTAATAATGAGCAAAATAATACGAAAAAACATGTTTGTTGTATGAGGCCCAGTTAACATTTACATTTTTGTATTTTTTATATTGCGGCATCGGAAATACACAAGGCTGACGGAGGCTTAGCAATATGGTCCCGCTTTTACTTTTTGGGTACAGAACTCTAAAATATAATTCAGTTATAATAATATAAAAATAAACATATCTTATAGCCCACTATTGCATTTTCTTTTGTTTTGTTGTACAAACCATCATATTATGACATACGCATAATTTTGTGTATGCGTGATTGATGGCAATAATCGTTTCCTAATAATAACAGCTCCAACATCAATATCTGTATGTACCTACATATATATATATAAGAGCTATAAAAACTGCCAAGAGCCGATGAACAATTTCCTGTGTCAATAAATAATACGAGATCGACCAAATATGAAACTCACAATAGGTACGTTATTATGTTAGCAATATACCTACCAACATACCCAAGTAGGTAAAACCATCATAACTTTGTTTATGATCTACATACGAGTACCTTTATAGTTGAACTGTACTCCTTTTTAGGGTTCCGTACCTAAAACGTGAAAACTGGCACCTTTTACTAAGTCTCTGCTGCCTGTCTGTCAACAGGCTGTATTTCATAAACCGTGATACCTCGAAATCTGAAAATTTCAGAAATTATGTAATATTATGTATAAATAAAAAAGTAAATCCCGTACCATAAACGTTATTTTCGTATTTTTGCTCAATATTAATAACGGAAAAAGGTAGACTCGGATAATAAAATTTACACAGAATATTGTATATTGCACATTACCTTTAAAGTTAAATAGATCCTGTAAATATTCTGTGAATATTTACAATTTATAATATTCACAGAATATTTAATTATGATTTTTTATAGAATATTCATCTTTAGCTTTTAGTGAAATTATAAATTTAAATGAAATAAATTAAATAATAGTAACATATTTAAGCGACTTCCAATACAAACTACTATTACTTTTTTCATATTTATGGTAGGGAACCCATTCGCGAGCCCTATTCGCACTTGGCCAATTTTTTGCCTATATTTTCACGGATTCTCAGAAGTTTTTAGGAATAATTTACGTACCCTGTCCCATTGATGTGTTTCACTCAATAACGTGCCTTTCCTTTATATTTGTTTAAAAGTTTCCCGGAAGTTTTTATTGAATAAAAGCATGTTTCGGCATTTTTTCCATAATAAAATTAAAGAGGTAAATGGCCAAACTCTGGTGTGGTTTGTTTTCAAATTACCCAATGGCCTTTTACTTAGTAGATGTAACTACTGCTTCTTGACTAACAGACAAATTTCACTTTTTAAATGAATATTTTTTGCGTGGTCACCCATCCAAAGATTGTCCGCATCGACCGTTGCCTTAAACCGGTTAAATTATATGATCTGATGCAAGTACCTAAGGCGTAGTACTAGCATCAGATCACATTAGCCATAGAATTACCTTATATTTACCGATTTTTACTCTGTGAATATTATTTTTCTAGATTTCTTAAACTACTTTTCTCTATGCATTTCCAATAATTATTCTAATTTCGATTTTAAATTTTCTCTAAATATTTATGAATTATAATTTATTTTCTAGCTTAGTTTACACTGGCCAACATACCTAGGGTTACCCCATTTGCATTTGCGGAAGTATTATTCCAAGTCCCCCGCGGGTGTCGACGCGCGTGACAGGTGTCTTTTTGTGGCCTCTCTGGCAACCCTAGCCCTTAGTGCGTGCTCACTGAACTGCTCTTCGTATGTGTTGTCCTTTTAAGGGAAACTTTACATACTTTTGTCTTTTATCCGAGATTTTCAACGAAGTACAACCGCTAACAACAAACAATCAAAAGTTATAATTTACAAAAAAATTATAACGGAATTATTGAAGCGTTTATTCCCAAAACGACAACTAAAACCTTTTTCTGTGAAGCAGCGTATTTGGAAAATAATAAAATCGTTTGATTTTATAACGGTCGCAGACCACAATAATAGAATAATATAAAGAGTCGACTTCCCTAGTGAGCGTTTAATAAAAACTGGTTAAAGTCATAAAACCTACATTTGTATTCTAAACAGTTGGTGTGATGGTTTCCATTGCGTAAACTATACAATATATGTAAAAGTGTATTTAAGGCGGGAGTGTTCTTAGTGTATGATGAAAATCGGTCCAAGATGGCCGTTGATTCAAAATGTCATATTATTTTTCACTACTCCACCAATATGGGTATCAAATGAAACGGTTTGACTAGTAGAATCCGTACGCGATGATAACTTTCAATTGTAAGATGTCCACCACCACAAAATGCAATGTCGAAGGTATCCAAAATATTTAATTTATACTTGTACAAATTAAGGATTGCAAAAAAATAAAATGAAATATATTCCTTTACTTTCATAATAAGTAGAAGAACTTTTAAGGATGATAAGAAATACAATAATAGTCCGGAAGAGGTAGAAGCATTTACGAGTAAAAAACGAGTTATCGAGCCATTTTCATTTGGACCTAAAAATACTCGTAAGTTTGAAAAAGTTCTCTCCAAAGTTTTTGATTAAAGAGCAAAGTGTACCTTTCCGCGTCACAGCGCGTGCCTTTGGACCTTTTTTCTCAAAGCTTAATTTCTCGACTTATAATTCATCTCACGTGAAGACCGCTAATGAAAGACTTACTTAAGTAACCGCGCCTGAGACTGGAATTAACAAGTTCCAAATACAATTCAGTCTTTAGACGAAGTTCATTTTGACGGTAAAGTGGAAAACTTCAGCTGCGTCCTTTTTTTGAGAAATGTAAAGTTTTACGTCTTTTATAACGAGGTACCCTCAGTAAAGGACGGTGAGGCTTCCACTTTAACGCAGCCTCCGTAACAAAAAGCTAATGTTCTATGACCTCGGGGTGTAAAATGTTCGTTGTTTCTAATTTGAGTTTTAATATATTCTAGAACCTTCTTAAATCCGAGTACGAAGACGAATACCTTGGTCTCGCTTGTAGAAGGGTATTTTTACACGCTTTTTATTAGCTTCACCTGTATGTTTGTTTGTAACCGAGAATTCTTTGGGCGCTATTTTGACCCACTTTAAACGGCCAGATTTCGTTCAAGCTTTGTAGATTTATTGAGGACCGATGACAATACACTAATTTGTTTTTTTTTTTGAGTTGCTCCTATAGTGTGACGTTGGAGACGTTTTGAACTGCCATGTCGTAAATTGAAGACTTCGCAAGAAGAGGCTTTCTGACATTCCTAAAGCCTTCACTTGACAGAAGGGGTAGCATATTTAACGTTTCCGGTGAAGTCGTTAAGCAAATAATAGTAATTTTTGCTGCGCGGGGTGCGAAGTAAACCTTATCTGTGAGGTAATTAGGAAAAATCTCGCTGCTTTTGTATTTTTCCCGCGGCTTCGTGGCTGATTGCTAATTCTGCGACAAAGAACGCTATTACGCGACCACGGCGATGTTGCAAATGAAAATATTTTTGTAAGCACGAGTAACTCTGCAACGAAGGTTTTTATTCTTGCTATTTTTCTACTGAAAATACTGAGATTGTTAAGATCAAATATGTATTTAGTATGTTTTAATGCAAAATAAAAACCTAACGTAACTTAAGGTTTAGTACATAAAGAGTAGCAATGTAGCTCTGCAACGTAGGTTTTTATTCTTGCTATTTCCCTACTTAAAATACTAAGATTGTTAAGATCGAATATGTAATTAGTATGTTTTAAAGCAAAATGAAAACCTAACGTAACTTAAAGTTTCGTACATAAAGAGTAGCAATGTAGCTCTGCAACTTAGGTTTTTATTCTTGCTGTTTTTCTACTTAAAATGCTGAGATTGTTAAAATCGAATATGTAATGAGTACGTTTTAACGCAAAATGAAAATATTACGTCACCTTAGGTTAACTTAAGGTTTCGTACATAAAAAATAGCAATGGAACCCTCTTACTAAAATTTTGCTATCCGTCCATTCATCTGTCTCTAGGCATATCATGGACCATGATAGCTATTATAGGAAGTTTAAATATTAACAGATTATATTTTGTGGTTGACACTACAACATTTACAAATACAAAATGTATTTATTTGACACAGTGATGATCCAAATACGAGTATTTATGTAAGAAATCCAAAGGCTTCCAAACTAGTTCATAACTGTATGACAGAAGCCAATGTCTTCTCATAATCGTAGGTCGAACAACGATTGCTTAAATCAGAACAAAATAAAGTAAAATAAGAAAACTGTAATTTTCAATAATGAAGTTTAGCTTTTCATTCAATTAACTGTAGGTACGGTAATTTTATCAAACTCATTCCACGAATCTTTGTGAATACATGTTTTAGTTGATTTTCTTATCACGTAGAACCGCGAGGCTGTTTCCGCGAGAAAGCTCAACTTAAATTACCTAAACACAAAAGTTCTTCGATGTTTCGAATTAATTTTGATAACATACACCGTGATGAATACGGATATGAATTATCATGTATTTATTAAGACTATAATAAATACTAACCCATCAACTTCATAAGTTATATACTATATAGTTATAAACTGAAAACACATTCCATTTCCCACTGATAAAATATAAGAGTGAAAGTTTGTAAGGATGAAAATCTGTATGTTTGTTACTCTTTCAAACTCTAATGAATGTCAATACAATCAGCTTTTTATCCCGGGTTAACAAAACGGTATGCAGCTTTGAATACTAACTTCAGGGATTATACTTTATACGATTATACGATACATATTTAACACCCAGACCAGAGCCAATAAATTTAGTTCGTCACAAAGAAGTTGGCCGTGCCGGGAATTCAACCCGGGACCCTCTGGTTATGGGCAATGTTGTTTTTAAACAACATACTAAAAATCAAACATCAAATTGACCTACATTTAATATTTTTTAATTTTGCGCAATGTAGTTTATAAGCAACACTCACATTATGCAAAAAAAGTATAGTAAATTAATGTCTACATTTTTTTGCAAATTTTTCCTAGACAGTAATACATGTCTATTACACAAATATATATTATTTTAAAACGTGATAAAAAAATCATTCATTTAGGGGCAGTCCGAAATAGTAATCTTTACAACTAGTTCTTCATTTAATCCATGTGTAGTGTCCCACATCTATTTATAACTAAAATAGGTAAAGAATCTTTGTAAAAATAAGTAGCTTCCCTCTCAACTCTCCCACGTCATTGTCATGGGTCAAAGTATGCTATGAGTGTCATAGCCATTGTCCGACACATCTGCCGCGTAAACAGTCCTTTGTAGATGACATACCGGGAGTCCCACCATGGATTACATACCTCGAACCACCTCGTGGCTTACTCACAATGGAGGCTTTATTAGTGAATACCTTCTTTTGTATTTGGGAAAACATTCCATAATTATGGCTTCAACGTATGTATTGTAATTATTGACTATTATGTAATTGTATTAAGCTAACTTGCAATGTACCTATTTTCCGATATTTTTTACCGTTTAAACACTCCATATTTACCTCATCGTCTATATTTCCATATTAATTAATAACTAGCTACGCCCCGTGGTATTACTCGCGCTAATCCGGGATAAAGAAATAACCTAAACTATGAGTATAGCTCTACCGAATTCCGCCTTTTTGATCCGGGCGTTTTAGCGTGAAGGACTAACATACACATAACAACATCACACACACACGTGTGTGTGATAGATAAATTTAAATTATAATATTGGAATAAATAATGATCATACTTCAATATCATATTTTAATATTCTAAATTCGAAAGATTGTAAGTACAAACTTTCGATTTTATAATTTCAAAATGAAGTATCATTACTATTCTTTCAAATATTGTTAATAAGTTATGTGAATTTAATATACGGAGAGATAAACATATGGTGAAATAAGTATAAGTATAAAGAAGTAAAGTTTTTATATGACCAACTTGCTCTTGGAAAATTTCATCATGAATATTTGAAACTATTCAATCATGCACATTCAAAGTCAAAAACAGCATCGGTTTTATTTTGAACAAAGTTGCCAATATAGTATGCCATCAAATTCTCAATTTATTAAGGGTGTAAAGTAATGACACGAAGTGTATAATAATAACGAAGGAGCACAATAATTGGTAATTGGCGGCTTCCATTCATTTGCATGGATCATGTTGCCTATTCAAGACACGCAGAATTATGTTAGATTACAGGCTATTGGGTTTAGGAAGTTAATATAATTAGAAAGGATGAAATATGTACATTGTTTTTAGACTATAACAGCTAATAATTTGACAAGCATGGCGCGTAATTACACGAGTTAGTGACACTCTGGCTGAAAGTGGAGCATGCTTAGTCTGTAATAACTGGCTCTCTAGAAGACTGCCTGAACACACCGTTTGGAACTATGACGAATGAAGGTCCCACTTGATGGAAGTAGCAAGCCAGATGAGCATTAGGAAATGTTAAACCACAATGCTATGGTGTCCTCGTAATGTTTACCTTCACCGACAGTTCTAGCTCACTGTTCTTGGGAACGAACCCTGCCCCTGCTGCACGCAAGGCAACCGCACGCCCGATTTAGCTGTCTTCATTTTAAAATCTGAAAAACTGTAACCAATTGAGGTTCATAGCTATGTAATGTGCATATTCGTCATAATAAGCATCATGCATAACCCAATGCTGGTCCTCTGCCAGTCTAGGTAGTCTAGGTTCTACTCACGACAGCTGTAATATCGTCGGCTCATCTTGCCATTGAACGGCCTGACAAGCATACTTATTAAGAAATCAAAATAACTCTCACCAATTTATTCACAATTACATTAAATATATTTGTTTTTATTCGCAGAACCAACTTTCATGCAATGTGAACGGTGGTTGCTTTACTAAAAGGTAATTGAACTGGATTTGTATCGAAATTGTAATACAAAATAGCTACCCACAGTTAGAGCAAAGTGTGTCGGTCGAACCGAACACCAATTTTACTATAATTTAAAGAATGTTTTGGGTAAAATTTAGTGGAACACGAATTTGCCCTCAATTTACATTCAGGAAAGACGCCGCCCCGGGAAGGGTCCAAATCGAATTCCTATCGTTTCTTTATCACGGGCCAGGTCAAAAGTACGAGATACAAGCTATTATCGCTCTCGAACTTTACATAAAGCTGTAGGAAGATGGCATCCTGCATACTTACCGGCTTTAATAAAACATACTTACCTTACAGGTCAGAACATGCATGATAAAAAATAAGACGTAGGACAGGGATTTGGATACGAAAGTTTCAAGTGTGTGCGTTAGAGGGATAGATAGAATAGTTCAATTGGCTGTTGAATTTCATAATAAAAATACAGTAGTACTCATAGTAAAAATACAAGGTATTTTTACAAGTTAGTCAAGTTCTTGCGCAAAAAAATTCATCGAAACAACGAGCAAAATCTAGTTTCAAGATGGCTAAAGATAAAAAAGTTCTCCAATAATAATTTGAAGCTCGGATCCAATACTTGCCTGACTGAGATGAAACGACTTTTTTCTTTTCGCACGAATTTGCACAGCCATCTGGAATCTATCTCCTCGATGTATTACAATTTTCTTCCATTCATATTTACCTTAAATATTCTTTCGCCAAGTTCTGTTTTCTTTTCGCGAGTTGGTACTGCTTATTTACAGAAACGAGGCGTAACAGAATTTTCTCAACTCAATTTGGGCACATCGAACGTCTGCAGAATAAAATGAGTTCTTATAATGGCAGTTTATTGATGTCGGATTACAATTTATCAAGACTGTAACCAGTTCGATAAATACTAGGAGATTCCACAAAGCGAGGCTTGTAGACAAGTCTACGTTGACAAGTCACGATTTGAGATTTATAAGTACGCGAAAGGAGGGAGTCGTTCGTGAATTTTCCATGTATTGTGTGGGGCAATTTATCCTCTGGGAATGTACGGTCGTGTTGGAGTCACAAAGGGTTGGATAAATCGCATTACTGACACGCGTGAATTGTAAATTGGACATTACGGGTTACACCTCGGTGCGTCGCATAGCTCGCTGCCGGCTGGCGGTGTGACGGCAGTCTGCAGACTATGTGGCGATTCGATACTCGATGCATACAGACAGCGGAACGTAATGTATTTATAGCCTACGGAATCGCTTTGAGTGATTACTTCGAAAGATATATCTACTGGCTGTGTTGGTATTATTCTTATATTAACGAAATCATACACAATACACGAAGAAAAAAATTGTTTAAAAAAAAATTTATATTTTGCAGCACGTTGACGTCTTTTTTTAAAGGAGAAGATTATTTTTCCTGAAGTCGTAGATTGTTTGTCGAGGCGTGTAAAAACCTGTTACGTCTATATTGATGTAAAGTAGCAACTAATTTATAGCTACAATAAACAATTATATTATAAGTCGTACTTTGTCAGGGTATTCGCGACCTCTGTGCGATTGATAGCTACCTTGGAATGGAAAATGAAAGTTTCAGCTACTATTTGATCCGGTATGTTCCACGCAATCAGCCCGCACCCCATGATTGGCGTCCAGCCGAGCACTGCGGGACTAACGAGTGTGATTGTCTGCTGATACAGCATATCAGGACACCCTCTTCATTATTTCTGTAAAGTATCAAACATAAGTATCGGTCAAAACAGAAACTTCTGTCCATTTTCGTTCATTCAAATACTTTTAAAAACTAGTCAAGTAAGGCATTTTTAAGCTCATGTTCCTGATATTATGATTTAACTGTGTCACATATATCAGATATTCATATAGTTATTAATACATTTTGTAGTTTAAAGGTTTCAATACATTTATTTCTCACAAAGATTACAATCTCAGAATACAGAAAGAACCAGAAACCGTGAGCGCGCCTAAAACTGAGGCTACTAAAACTACTCCAAAATGGAGTAGTTTGACGCGCGACCGATCAGTCACTCTGTGACCGTCGGGACGTACGACGTTGTACCAATTTAATTAAATTATGCCGTCTTATGTCGTTCCTACCTATAAAATGCAGCGGGTCTATAAAAGAAACAGGATGGGATCACATTTCACGTGTAAGTATCGTATTTAGGTATCAACTTTGAATAAATTTCTGTTTTCAATTGTCATAGATAATGAGGCATCCATCTTGTTAGTGTTGCCAGTATAAGAGTTTTGATTTACCCTTCTTTTTATTACCTCTTGAGGGCTTTTATTCATTGTAGAATATTAATAATTAATTTAATATAAAATAACCGACTTGAAAAAGAAAGTATAAAACATCAGAGCAGCCTGTGTGTACATAACCAAATAGTCCTATTAAATAGTATGTTAGTATCTATGAAAAATACCTAGACATAATATTTCATCATTTATCTAAATTTAAATTTTTGTTACTAAGTTCAAATTCTAAGAGACAATATTATAAAAAGCTTACTAAGCAAAAAGGAAATTAAATGTATTTTTTTCTAAAGCGTTTTATTAAATTCAATAAATCTATCAATTTCTTGAGACAATTAGGTAGGTACATAATTATAATAAAGATTAGGACAATTTTTATTCTATTAGTATCTCACCTCCTGGACTCCCAAATTTTACCCTAAAAACGGGCACATAATGCCTGAGCTAGAACATTACGCGGGTGGGAAGTGACGCGGGCGGGGGGCATTGTTTTGATTTTTGGACACAGCGTGTAGCTCGCAAATACAGATGAACGCGGCTTCTGGTACTTTCTGTATTCTGAGATTACAATAATGACTTAAGTGAGAACATAATTAGTAAATAATATTTCAAAATTATTATTTTGAGAAGATAACTTAAAATCTTCCAAGATTCGTTTGTCTTCATGTAAACCTTGTATACTGCGTTTTATTATACATTTGTTTTGTTTGTATTATACATATGTACATTCACATCTTTAGAGACGGAATGAAGGATATTAAAACTAATAATAAATTGAATAGACAATAAATGAAAGAAAAATAATAATAAGTACATAAATATTACAATGAACTCTATAAAATAAACCCACCATGGAACCTTTGATTACAAGTAAATAATCAAAGCATGGAACACGTATAAATTGCCAAAGCGGCCGAAATCGTTCACGTATCAAAAATATAACATACAACGTGTTATGGTGACACGTACCAGCAATACCATTAGAACAGTCATCAGAATGGAATCGGTTACAAACGAGCACACATGCCGGGCACCGTGACAATATTGGGCCACGTGGGCTGCGGATATTGGCTCACGTGGCACACAAAACTGCCCATGCAGGGTTGTCCAACAGGCCAAGTTGGCCCAACGTACCAGTTGCATATCCATATATAGGTACTTACTATTCAAATTCAAATTACTTTATTATTAAGTATAAGACTCAGAACTAAAAATAATACTTATAAACAATGGAATTGAAATAATAATGTATACTATGTAATTTGCTTCTTCTTTTTCGTATGAATAAAGTGGCTAAACTCTAATGTCGAGAATTTTCAAGACGTCCGAAGGCCTCTAACTTGGCTTAACGACTGCTGAGACTTCGAGCTGCAACAATTGAATGTGTTATGTGACCCTTGGTAACGCCAAGGTGAAAGTGTCACTTTTTAAAGATAAGTAGTATTGTGCATTGTCACTATTCCAAAAACTGACCAAATCGAGCGTTGCTTAACCATGTCCCCTTGGTCAGCCGAGTCACAGGTGCTACACTTTATAACTGTCCGATAAGTAAATTTGTATGTCTTAGTAATACGAAATTTTGATCCTTTTTGGACAAATAGTACTTTTCCTTTCTTTCTCTTGGGTCTCATTTCTAGGAGCGCAGGGACCGCGGGCAAACAAATAACACTCTTCCGAAGATATTACCAATAATGGGCCACATATACCAAAACACGGATATTGCGGAGTTGGGCAGCGATGCCATCAAAACAGATAGGGGTGTAGGAAATCAATAAACTACAGGGTTTGTAGGCTGTGGTTACTTTTAGAACGATCATTATCAATTAATTTTACTAAAATATATATTTGTGATACAATATGTGTCTTATAATTTGACAAATTATTAACAAAATGTTTATGCATTTTTCCCAAAATTGCAACACATTTAAGCTTACTAACTTAAATTACTTAAAGTTTTCAAAGTATCTGATAGTACCTACACTACTGCGATTTTATATTTACTATTTCTTTCCATTGGTAACTAGGCCGCCATTTTAGGTAAACTTACTTACTGCTCCGGCACGAAAACCCCAAAGTGGGTCTTGGCCTCCGACAACAGACGGCGCCACTC
Organism: Mellilla xanthometata; assembly: GCA_035578125.1. Lineage (NCBI taxonomy): Eukaryota > Metazoa > Arthropoda > Insecta > Lepidoptera > Geometridae > Mellilla > Mellilla xanthometata. The sequence goes on along the minus strand of JAPUBQ010000014.1, from coordinate 9,984,608 downwards.
GTCCCGGTGTTGCGCCATTCCACTCCAGTCAGCCACTTGAAGCTCGCCAAGGTCCCTTTCGACGGCGTCACTCCAGCGGTACCGAGGGCGGCCAACTGGACGGCGTCCCTCCGGCTTCCCTAGGTAGGCTCTCTTAGCGGCCCGATCCTCCCCCATCCTTTCCAGGTGTCCAAGCCATCGGAGTCTTTGCGCCTTAAACTCTCCCACGATGTTTGGTTCGCCAAACAACTCTTGTAGCTCCCTGTTTTTACGGACGCGCCAGCATCGTCTCTCCGGACTGGAACAAACATTTTCCGCAACACTTTTCTCTCCGTGACGTATGATTTTAGGTAAAAATAATAAGTAGTTATTGTATAATGTTTATGCTTTTACAATATTTATAACTTTACGATACGTAAATACATATAAAATCTATTCTATTCGAAGTGTGCCAAATAGAAATAAATAGTGAAACATTTTCCACGCCATTCTCGCCTCAAAACTGCAAAGCTATATAAAATAGAGAGATACAGTAGCGCAGTAACGTAAATTCCATGTTCATCATTGAAACATGAAACGCTAGTTAGAGCGCGCCCGAGGCTCCAGTAATGCACAAAGGGCGTTAAGTGGCTCGCGCCTCATCGATGGTACAAAGGATCTGTTACTCTTACCGCCAGGGGATTTTTCACACAAGGGAGTAGTAAATAGAACGTCTCTATTTGTGGTATCTCTATGTGTTTGACTGTATTTTCTGCACGAAATAATGGTGTACGACCTGCGATGTGTAGATGCTATGCTATAGACTAGTCATATTCGAATAGATATAGAATAGATTAGAATATATTATCTTTGTACAACCTTGTGGTTGTATATTAAAGCTAAGGGATACATAAAATTAAAGGCTTAAAAGAATATAAATAAAAATATTAGGACACATTTCGTTTGCCGCATATTAAACCATTTCTAGTTTGTAATATGATATACTACATATAGATACATAAATATGTACTTTATATCAGTACATATCTAACATCAAGCCAACAAATTTTGTTCATCACAAAGATGTTGGCCGTGCCGGGACAAGACTGTTGTTTTAAAAGTGTCATTTTCAGCTGAGCGCTACCGTGTGTCGGATGACACGTTAATTTGTAGGTCCCGGTTACTAGCCTTAATACAAGCAGTCGTTAAGCCGAGTCAGGGGTCTCCGGACGGCTTGAAAACTCTCGATACCAACGCTTGCTTACTTACCACTTAGCTCAAACGAAGAAGATAAAGTACGTAGCCTAGATTGCATGTTAACAGACATTTTAAAATCAAATTAACATGAGGAGTTTTAAGAAATCATCGCACTAACTAGTAGCGATTACGTCGGCACAAACCTTGGTGGGCGGGCGGAGAGTTTAATAGCTGGATATAATTCAATTGTTCCAGTTTGCCGGCCTGTGAAACTACATTCCTTTTGCGTCATGAACCGCACCTCGTTCCATTTTATTTGGACGCTTAATTGGATACGCTTATGGCTACATTGATTAATTTACTCTTTTTTGAATTTTATTGGCTCGTTAATGTCAAAAAAGTGCAGGAAGTACTCCTGTCCCATGGGCACCTTTGCACCGGGAACGATTAGGGACGGGTTAATTATTTAGAATTCATTTATATATAATGAATTTAATTTAATTTTGTCATTTTTGTATCTGTATCTTGTTGTATATTTGGACAATAAATGTATAATATTTACCTTCTATTTTACATGTACCTTTACTTCAGATATTTTTACTCTGATTTTGATTTTCATAATTTTTGGAAGTAGCTTGTTTAAATTATTTACCTTCTTAAATATTTACAAATGCAAACTAATAAATGACGAAGGGGAATTCGATGAGAAAGTGGAAGGCGATATTGCATTTGTGTATGTCTTTGTGTTGTCCGAAATAAATTGTAATATCCATTAAATAATGATAGCCATTACCTCGAACGCAAATATGTGCGGATGATATAACTTTATCATGTCTGTTTATGTGCGTGTTTGTCTTCTGTGGCATTGTAGCTTTTCAACGGATGAACTGATTTTTAGTTTTTTAAACTAGGGAGTGGAATGAGCTATGTTTTATGAAAATTGGACGCTGCCACGAAATGTTGTCTGAAAAGTTTTTTTTTTTTATTGATACCTGCAAAATAATTTATTTTGTCTAAATAATTATTTTGAAAGAGAAAATAAGACTACAATTAGTACAGTGTACCTAACTATTATCAACAAATTTGCAACAGCTCTTTATGAATATAAAACGTATTCCCTGTATGAGGTTTGACGACCACGTGTTGTTGGCATTTTCTGGAAAAAGAAAAGATCAGAAATAAAACCACGTAGGTTCTCGTAGTTGCGATACCCATGGGGTTTCTTACAGGATTTTCGAGCGGGTATTTTTAGCTGGGCGAAATATTTTTACAGCTAAACAGGCGAACAAAAGGTCATTAAAAACGTATAAATCATCTGAATCATAATGATTTGAAACTTTCTAACTCATTCACCCAAAACCCAATGGAAAGTTTGCTTTTATCAATCCTTTGACCGAAAACTGTTTACTGATTTTTGTAGAGATACAGTCCTAAATAACTGTAAACAATGGAATAAATTGACTACCATTAGTAAGCGAACAAATGATACTACTTTATCAAAAGCCAATTTGTTGTTTTGTTTCCTAATACTTTCGCTGTTGATTGGTAAGTTATTCCTCTTTCTTTCTTTCTCCTCTATCTATCTTTTTTTCTCAAAAAAGTTCATTAAGTACTACTACTACTACTAATGTATTTATATAATATTTTCATTTAATTTATCAGTAGCTGTGTGTGTGAGCCGTTTAAGCATGAAGAAGTAATAAACATACACACTTACACAATCTTTCGCATTTGTAATAATAAAAATAAACTACGAGTAACTCAGTCATAAACCAACAGTATCTTTGTTAAGCATTAATCCAGTAGCCAATGTAATAATCGAGGGTCTGAACTATATCCATATCAAATTTCATAGAAACAGATTCAGTGGTTAGGGCCAAGAAGTCACAAACATACACACTAACACACATTCTCTCGAATTTATAAAATTAATAATTATTTTTTATATTTATTCATAAAGTTGTAGTCATAATACCGAGATTCTACTCAAGTTACTTTACTACGAGAATAGGTATCTACGAGAAGACAATTGACTTTATAATTCTCGTAGATGGCGCTGCCGTTTCGCCCCAATCTCCCAAGACATCGCTCATCAGTATGTAAGGTAACATTTGGTGCGACTGTGCCTGCCAACTCCATGCATCGCTGATGAACCGATATTAGTTTACAACTCGCTTGTTTAACATAGCTTTGTACTGACATTATAATATTCTGTGATATGGTGATGCGGCGCAAGTTTTAATATGAGTGTTACCAAACATCGCCCGGGGCGGTCGCCCTCGACCTACTGTATTGCGTCTAGATCTGGCACAAAATAACGATGAAATCAAAACGGAATGTTCCCAATGTTCTCGAATCATTCAACATCTTTGCGCTGAACTAAATTTGTTGGCTATCGGTCTGGGTGTTAAATATGTATCTATATAAAATACGTATGTATATGTAGTATATCACTTGTGTTAGCAACTATAATACGAACTAGAAATGGTTCAGTATGGGGTTAACCAGCCGTGTGTGAAATGTGTCCTAATATTTATTATTTCTTTATTGCTTGAATGAGAAAATGTTAACAAAGAAATTCTAATATATAAATAAAAATATGCTGCTGATATAAAGAAAAATATTTTATGTTGCGTTTTTTTTATATTTTGTAAGACAGCCGTAACGCAATGATAGAAATTACCCTACAGAGTTCCAACTGTGCATGTTTTCTTAAACATTGTTTCGACCACTCAACGGTGCCGTTATGCGAAAAATCCGTTATGTCCTTGGTGCGATTTCCTGCTGTAATCGATAAAATGTGGTTAATAAGCTCAACACTCGACCCTCAGTAATTCATACGAACTTACATTCAATTACAAGTATAAGATGTAGATTAGTATAATTCGATAAAAAAAAAACATTTAAAAGTATGTTTCCGCTCGTTCACCATATTTTAGTTATGTAATCGAGAAGACATACACTTTAAATGTTTTCTTTATTGACGCGGACTAGATATATTTAATTATTATGTAACGATCATTGTATACATAATATCATATAAAGTAAATAAAACATTTTGACTTTTTACTTTACTTTTATTTTTATTTTATTTGGCTCATCTAGACATTGTTGGTCCGTGTCAGAGGGGGTTAGATCCGCCCTCAACTTGAATAACGTAAGCGCAAAACTAATCCATTCAGCTACTTGGAATGGCGTCATAGAATAATTCTAACGGCGTCTTGTTTAGATAGTGTTGTTTGAACGAAGCTGTTTCTCTCTGCTCAACTGAGAAATATCACTAAACTTTGTTGTCTTACCACACTTGCGCTTTATACTGATTAAATTATTTCCGAAAACGTGTGTCATTCCCTATCCCGCACTTGGCCAGCGTGGTTAAATCCTATTATATCTTTCTCCTCATGAGAGGATGCCCGAGTCTCAGCAGTGGGAACGTATAGTGAGCCGATTATGCCAAATACAGATTAATGTTCTTTTTCTGCTTAAATCCGTTTGAGTTTATTAAGAACATCTAGTCGTGGTAATTCCTCAGAGATTAGCGATCAGGTTAACTTACGCCGAGCATGTGTGCTGGTGATTTATCTAGCTAGCTTACCTTACATCAATATGGTTTTAGGTAATAAACGGCTGCTAATGAATAAATTATTATTTATTTACTCAAGATCTCAAGATTATTCACTTATTTCGAGAGTGAATATTTTAAGTTTAAAAACATGACACTAGAACTACTTTACGTCCATGTTAAAACATATATATTATATGCATTTTTGGGACTTTAGTGCGTAATGCACTTTAACAAACATGGTTCATATCTAAGAAGAATTATAAGTACTGTAACAAAAGTCTTTGAGAATAACTGTAAATTTTATCAAGTTGCCCAATATCTAAACAAAATTAAGTTAAAAAATAACATGAAACATCAATATTACGTATATTTATACCATAAAAATACATATTAGTATGTATGTATGTGGATGCCTTTAAAACGTCAAACTGTACAATTGTACACAGTTTAATACAATAAATTTACTTCGACTTTGACCACGAAAAGAATGAGTATATTTCGGTTCTAACCCTCTATTGCATATAACGATATGACGTAATAAAAAGGGTATTTTATCGCAGTCATGGTATTTCGCGTAGGCTCGTGAAATTATATCCGAATACACAAACAATTTGATGGCTGGAAGCGGTGCGAGTGCCAAAGCTTTTTATGAAACTAGACTACTAGAGCCAAGCTTTTGATATATTTCCTCAAAAACACTTTCTTATAAGAGTGCATATAATTTGGAATATGGCTTGTTTTGCCGTATTCATGAAAAGTTACTGAGGTCGCGGTTAAGAGCCTATTTGTTTCAACGTAAGCTTCATACTATATAGACTAGATTTACTCGTATATTAAACTTTTAAAAAAGTAGGTTTTGCATTAAGTATAAGCAGTCCCCACAGCTGAGATTCAGGGCCTTCTCTCATGAGCAGATATATATAGGCCATAATTCACCACGCTGGCCAAGTTCGGGTTGGCGGATAGCACATGTCTTCGGATATTAAACATGTCAGTTGTCCTCAAGATCTTTTCCTTCACCGTAAAGCGAGTGCAAATCCACACATAACTTGAAAAACAAATCATTGGTGTAGGGCTGGAATCGACCAGGGATCGATGATTGAAAAGTAGTCGTTTCCTCGAACCACACTCACTTGATTTATTATGTTTGTCTTATTATTATTTAAAAATTTTGTATCGTGAATATATTAACCGAGATTAAATAAAGCACCATATTTGTTTATTTTTATCGAGAATTTTATCGATTTGTGATCGATGATCGCTCGTTTTTTTATCAGATGTATCTTATACCAGCAATCTACGCATATGTAAGCATCTCTCAAGTTAACATTCCCTCCCTCAGTGAGTGTAGTTGGTATGCGAGCGGTTCCTCGCCCGTCGAATGCAGCCCTCCCGTCACTACTTGCTCTCAATTATCTGATAAGCTACATCAATGTTCGATTGCGACGACTTTACGTCGCCACGTATGTACCTGCCTACTCTCTTTCCACGAACATATAAATTAACGAACTTTATATATTAATTAACTAGCTGACCCGGCAAACGTTGTTTTGTCTTAATAATTATTTCTAAACTAGCTGACCCGGCAAACGTTGTTTTGCCTTAAAAATATATAGTAGAAGATTCTCAGACCTACTGAATACGCATATGAAATTTGGTAAAAATCGGTCAAGCCGTTTCGGAGGGGTTACGGTAACTAACATTGTGTCATGGAAATTTTATAATTCTTTGTTGGACACATAAAAAAGGCACAGTAAAAGACAATTAACTTAAAATTAGTGTACCACAATTGGCGGCCTTATCGCTTAAAGCGATCTCATCCAGGCAACCTTTGGATGGAAAGGAATTTATAAACGACTAAAAAAGGACGTAGTGTACAATAAAGAATAATAAAAAACATACATATAATATTAATAATCTTATCTTAATTTATATAAATCTCGTGTCACAATGTTTGTCCTAAATGGACTCCTAAACCACTTAACCGATTATAATAAAATTCGCACACCATGTGCAGTTTGATCCAACTTGAGAGATAGGATAGTATAAATCTCAAATTATAGTCGCAATTTTAATTTACTGCTAATTATTGTTTGTTATTATTTGACAGTCACAATTATCTGTTAACTCCAAATGATTCTAACTGATGTCGATACCTTTCGACTGGGTTGAGTAAGTAATCAATAGATGGCACTGCTATGGTAAATCTACGAACGTGTCATATAAGCTACACTATCTATTTTTCATACCCTTAAGTGAGGCAAAACCTAGTTTGCCGGGTCAGCTAGTATTATATATTAGACAACAGTTTAGCTCTGAGAAGAACTTTTGCGTATGTGTAGTTAAAAGAACAAAATCAAAAAAAAAAACGAAAATTATTAGACTTTGCGCACGACCGCTGTGATGGGAGCCAACCTCGCGACTGAGCGGCGCGGGTACCTTACTCATAGATCTAAACACCCCTCCCCCGCACACGCCCTCATCGCAACGGGCCGTGCAGCAGAAATCGTAATATTTTAATTTCACCATAACTTCAAAACCAAACGTCCAATTTTAATCATTCAAAGACCAAATATTATCAACACAAACTGTTCTTATTGATGAAATAATTTATTTTGATAAGGATTAATAGTGTATTGCTTAAAATCGCTTCGTAAATAAGCCATTATTTCTCGTACAAAGTAAAGGATAAAAAATGGTTATTGTGGGTTATTCCTAAGAGATAAACATATACCATCACGGACTTTTTTGTAGACCTTTTTAAGTTGTACAATACTGTAGTAAATTGTTTTGATCTATCTTGTAGGATTCAGTCAGCGTTTGCAATGTAAGCGCAAAAAAGGGTTTTTTTTACGACCTCACATTAAAAACCTCAAAAATTGTAGCCTATGTGTTATTCTGATGTATAAGCTATAGCCTATGTGTTATTCTGATGTATAAGCTATATTGTGGTAAAGTATCATTCAAATCCATTCAGTAGTTTTTACGTGAAAGAGTAACAAACATACATCCATACATACAAACTTTCGCCTTTATAATATTAGTAGGATAAGTATACAGTATCCCATTCTCAGACCTACTAAATACGCATATAAAATTTGGAAAAAATCGGTCAAGCTGTTTCGGAGGAGTACGGTTACAAACACTGTGACACGGAAATGTTATATATAAGATATTCGTGTTCATGTTCAATCAATTAAATATTCCTGAACGCAGTATCAAGACTGCAACTATGGTGAGAGAATAGAGAGAAAACTATCCCTGCAGTCTATCCACCATTTTTTCCACCTCACAGTGGAAATGCACCTTACCTGCAAAATAATAAGGCACAATTTCCCTTAAAATATTTCCACTTGATGTTAACCGTGGACATTTTATGGGGCTATTCCCTGTATAATGTCCCTTGTTTTCTTGTATAATGACGATAAATACTCTTCACTATATATATAAGGTATATGGCAGAGACACACTATCATCTAATATAGAAAAAAAATGGTGGAAAAAAAAGTAAAACCAAGGAATCATTTTGATTTTTTATTTATGCAACAAAATGAGAAATTTTAATTCTATTGCAAAGATTAAAAAAAAAATGTATCATGAGAAATCACAAACAGAGTAATTCTTAAATTACCTTAAAATTACGAACTTATAAGAATTTATAATTTCAAACGCAGCCAAAAATCATAAGATTAAATTAATAGCAACAAAAACCCTTCCGGTGGATATATTTTCCACTACCCGTGCTAGCCTCGCTGTATTTCTATTAAAACAACAACATTTCATGTCAGTGTGCGAACGTACAATATCCTCCATTCAACCAGCATTAGTGTACCGTGTTTACCAATATCTACCTTTAATTAGAGTTGTCGGTATAACCCTGCTCTGTGTCCAATCCCAGTTCATAACTCAATTGTCTGGAGCCACGGCAGGGAGTTTTAATTTCCTTATAGAGCATTGTTTGTTGATGTTGTATTTCTTGAAAATAAAGAATTTCCGATTGTTATCTTCTTCTGTGGACATTTTATTAAATTACTGACTGGTTTTCGGTAGCATTGTAATGTTATTTGTGTTAAATTCATAAAGTTAAACATATTTTGTTTTCATTTTCTTTGTTGATATACGTTGATACAATTATTTTAAATAAAACGGCATTAAACTCGTACACATACAAGTAACTGTTATATAAAACTAAGTACCACTTATCAAAATATTATTAATAATAATGCACTTTATAGTGCAAAATAATATTTTGCTAATACCCAACCCAATTTCAAATCACTAATTATTATTTACCATCGACAAAACACAAATCAATTCATAAAAGACAGTAAAAATCGAGTGTCTGTACATTCAATATTTTTCTAAAATGATAAGGGGCGATTAGAAAAACCAAAAATATATTTTTGGAATCTTTGTCTGTCTGTCTGACTTAGAAACGACTCAACGGATTTGAACAAGGTTTTCATAGCTTTATCGAAACTTTGTTACGTCAAAATCGGTTAAGGGAAAAAGAAGTTATGGTCAGTATTGTGGACTGTATAATTAATTGATTATTGCTTAAGGCATTAACTTCTCCTAACTAGCTACCTAACTGGGATAGGTACTGACTGGGACACTGAATCAAACACACGATTTATAAAATGTAGAAACCCGAAATTACCGAACTAACCGAACTCTTTATTCATCAACCTTATGCTACTTAAGAACTAATTAAGACACCGCAGTTCGTAGTGCCTTCCGCCGCCTACGCCGGCGCGCTTGGCCAATCAGGAGCGCGCCTTCCGAAGTACTGTGGCGATAGCGGTGCGCGACGGAGCTCGCAGTCCTCAACAGTCAGTTTTAAATTTAGTTCAAGCACTGGTTCAAAAATTATTAAACAGAGTTGTATGCGGATTAAATCAACGTATTTAATAATAAAGTAATATAATAAATGCGGAAGTTTGTGTGTGAGTGTTTATGTTTGTTACTTATTCACGCTCAAACGGTTGAACTGACATCGATGAAGTTTATCGATTTTATCGATAATTAACTCTAGATTAACGGATAGGCTACTATTAACCTTGGAGTAACGCGGGTGACGCCGTGGGGCGCAGCTAGTCACAAATAAGCCTAATTATGACCAATTCAATTATCATAATGAGTTATTCCTACTAATCCATACAAATGTCTGATTTTACCTGATAATAATTAATTACTCAATTTGTGGGATTGTCACAATGAATATCGATATACCAATAAAACTATACTGGTAGGTGAATTTTGGACAATGTTAAGTTGGGTGACTATTCTTCTTCTTCTACTTCGCATGAGCTGAGTGGCTAAGCTCTGCTTGACCACTTAACTTAGGTGACTATTATTATGCTTAAACAAATATATACAGAAACAATATAAAATTAAATAAAAACCCAATTTATTGAATAACATTTTGGAAGTTTTTATACATTCGTTTTGTTTTCACGCTTATACATATAGGTATATTCTCAGGCAAAAACGGACCAGCTCCAACACAATCCTGGCGATGATCGCCAATAGGCTGGACTGTCCCTACATGCGGCATTGCTGCAACAGGCATGTTCCAGCAGTGCCGTTTGTGAGGGGCTATTGAACTACTGTTTGTGAATGTTTTTTGACTGTTTATTTTATTTTATTTTTAATTGTATTTTTTTATATGTAACTTTTATTACTTGTTTGTGCTTTTGTTGTGTGAAATTTATTTGAATCATAAAATGTTCAATACAATGTAACTTAGAATTAAAATTAACCATAAAAAAGGCATCAGTATCACACACTTACAAATGATGTATTGAACACAACTGGCATGCAGTTCGTTTGTTTGACTACCCGCATCTGCATCTCGCAGCGCACCGGCGTTTCACTACCAAATTGCGCCCGACCGGAATCGAGTTAGGGCACCGCATCCGGCCGCGTCCGGTTCCCTCTGACCCTTTGTCGCGTCATCAGACTGCAAATTGGCAGGATCCAGGACCGCGGCCTGCGGGCACTAGCCGGTACGAAAGAACTGAACGGAACTCTGAAAAGTTCTTTGTTCAAATATTTGTTGTTCAGTAAAATATCTACCTTGTAGTGCATGCGTACGTAGATAGTTTGTGACTCATCCGGGTAAAAAACGAGGAGACTAGTACATTTTTGTTATTTTTTTATTTAGAACATTCAATATTCAGTTCTAGTTTTATTCATGGTTTATTATGGGTGTTTAAGCTATACTGTATGAATATTAAGACACATTACACACTCGGCCAGTAAGACCCCTTTTTTTCATATTTCTAGTATTATATTATTTTGGTTGCTAACACAACTTTTTTTTTACTTTTGATAGGTGTGCGTTTGACTACAGCTTGCCTGGTGGTAAGCTGCGCTGTGGTACGCTTACCTATAAGATACTCGTACCTATTATAACTCTACTTTGATATCTATTAATAGATATACATATGTACATATATACTTTATATCGATACATATTTGACACACAGATCGACAGCCAAAAAAATTTAGACCATCACATAGATTTTGGCCGTGACGGTAATCGAAACCCGGACCCTCTGGTTGGCTGTCCAGCATGTTAAACATTACGCCAACGAAGTTGTCAGATTCAAGAATTCAGAATTGCTTATAAAACCAAAAATCAAAAATTTTCCTTAAATAATTAAATAAGTATCTGATTGAGATCATTATGCTGTGTTAGTAACAACTGGTCGGTCGATACTAAAAGAGGAAGTTAAAAGATTTTACTCGTAAGTTACAGGAAAGAGCTCGTTATTCAAGATTCAAGATTCAAGAGATCATTGGAATGATCTCAATATGTTACCAGCTTGCCTCACGAGATTATCTCTTGTCATTTATTTTTACTTAACCCCTATTTTCCAGTGATCAGGTACATAGTGTGCACCTGCACTTAGTTCGTTAGATCTTGTTTGTTTTGTAAGAGCGGGATTACCTCGCGTCGGCACGCTTGCGTTGGAGGTAAACTACGGGACGGTATGCGCTCAATTTCATAAGACTTTCTTGTAAACAAGCTTCTGTAAAGCAATCTTGTAGTTTGCCATATTTGTAGAGTTTGTAGGGAACATTCTTTGGTTCATAATAAATAAATAAATTAAATTAAATAGCCATTATTCCATTACATTAAAGTATTTTACATTTCATATTATTTGACGCATGTAACTAGGAGATGTATGGAAATGGTAGTGTATGGAAGAAGCGCAAGAGGCCGACCGAAAAAGACATGGATGGAGTGTGTGAATGAGGACATGACAGAGAAAGGAGTGAGCGTAGAGACGACGGCTGATAGAGGAGAGTGGAAAAAGAAAATTTGCTGTGCCGACCCCACCTAGTAGGATAAAGCAAGGAAGAAGAAGATTATTTTTAAAACATGTATTGCATCAGGGCATCCAAATTTGGATAAAGGCCTCCTCCTTGCTGGTCTATGTCCTAAGATCCTGAGCCTGCCTTATCCATGTAGCTCCAGCAATCTCTACAATGTCGTCTTTCCATCGCTTCTTTTGCTGCCTTCTTTTCTTTGGTTCATACTCGGGGTTAAAATTACTAAGTTACGCCACGCAACATTTTAACCTAAGTTTTAAATCACTTTATATGTAGCGCCTGTAGCTCGGCTAGCTAATGTAATCTGACGCGGATACTAAGCAACGATCAATGTGGACAGTCTTTGGATGGATGATCAAGCATAAGACTGTCGGATTTTAAGTGGAATTTTAATCTGCGCGCTACCGTGGGTCTGATGACACGTTTATCCCGGCTGTTAGTCTTAATACAAGTCAGTCAGGGCGGCTTGAAAATTCAACACTCAAAAACAGCTCACAAACTCAAAAACAATTTAGTAGCTAAGTGACCGCAAGAGCTTGGCTCTCTCTTCTGCTTGGTTTAGCTAATACAAAGAAGAAGATGAAAGAATAAAAAAATACGCAAAGTCCTATGCATTTATTAAAATGTATTCATATTTAAAAGTATTTTCCAAAAAATAACACACTATTAATTTTATTAGTGAAGAACATTTGCGATATTACAAAAAAATTACAACCTAATCGGATGTTGTGCATGTGTAATAAACCCACAGCAATATTGCAAATTGACGTGAGCTCACGAGTGCAGATAATAAGTACAAACAGCGGACTGACGAGATTCAATGCGTTCAGGGTGACCGCTCGGACAAACTGGAATTAAAAACACAGAATCATTATTAATATTGCAAAAAATATATTTATTTGTTGTTTTATTGGTTGGTTGATGACTGTTTATTGGTTTGGTAAATGCAATTCCTATTTTTGTAAATATTATATTTTCCTATATAGTGTTAATGGAAATAAAAGCAAAAGCTTCTTAAGGCGGCATTAAAACATCTAGACTAGACAAACAACTTAATAACCATTTTGTAAATGAATATGTTGTAATTTAACATTGGTAAAAATAGAAGGTTTGGTGTTAGTTACCAGCAATCCAGTAGAAGAGGTTTTTTTTTTCATTACTAATACTACTACTACTATGATGGCTCGCTAACCCCAAAATAGATCCTGACCTCCGACACTAAGAGACGCCACTTTTCTCTATCCTGTGCTGTCTCCTGGCATTAAGTGCGCTCAGGTCTTGCTGCACTAGGTCTTCCCAGCCATACTTGGGACGACCAACCGAACGTCGGCCAATTGGTTGTCCCAAGTACGCTAGCCTCACAGCCCGATCCTCTCTCATCCTTTCCACGTGGCCGAACCAACGAAGCCGATGTGCTTTACTTTTTTCTTCTGCCACAAGGTCTTCTAATTCTTTATTTTTCTTACTCTTTTTTTTCATTAATTTGCTAAATTTCACTTTCTCAATTGTATTATTCCAGTCACCTTGTATGTTATAGTAGCGCTGCACCAGCCGTCATCACCTGTATTTACACTCGGCAGGTTAATTAAATTTTGACGCCGCGTCCTCGTCCAATGTACCAATCTACCTATGTGTGTATATATTATTTACTATTTACCATGTATTTAGTTCAGATCGCAAATGGAAAGGGAATTAGTTGAACTATTTAGTTTCTCGCTTGGACTTTGAGCGGATATTTGAAGAGATAAGAGCGCTGCGGTTACTTTGAGAACTTTGCTAGTGATTTGCCTGTTACCTATACTTGTAGCTTGTACCAATATCCACCTGTTTAGTAAATCCATTCATAGAACCTTTTTAGTCAGTCTATCAAGTTTATCTTCAGTAATTTTAATAATTAATATTTTATACAAAATAAGCTCTAGCATAAATATATAATTTATTTTTAATATAACCGGCCGACGAGCCGGACTAACGCACCTTGGGTTACGTACTTGGGTTTCGGAGCCCTCCTTTTTTTATTATTTCAGTATTTCGTGTTATATAAAAACGCTGGTTCGGTAAAAATGGTCCATGAGGCCTGGTGACAGACGTACAGCAGCCTTAGTAATAGATTTCCATTGCCCACGGAACCCTACGAATGTAAAATTAATAGAAACAAAATCGAAATTTTTCAGTATGCAATAAGTTTTATATTATTTCAATTTGCGATTTTTATTTTACCATGATAGGTTCGCATTTGACAACATCTTGCCTAGTGTAAAGCTACGCTGTAGTCTACGATGTGGCACGCTTACCTAGAAGATACCTATGTATAATACCTCACAGGAAATAAAGACTCGAGTAGAGAGTTCCAAAGCTTCGCTGTCCTCACAATAAAGGTTGACGCAAAGCGTTTTGTACGATTGTACCACTATCATATTACATTAACACGTTCCAAGCGGCACAAAATTTTCTATTCTTTCTATTCCTGCGGTACCGGGCGTATTAGACCTGGACCTAAAACTACCATTGCGGCGGTACAAGGCTTATAATACCCTGTAACGTTAAAAAAACTTTAATCCATTTTTTGGCTTCATGAAAAGAAAAAACATATTTTTTTGCTTTGATTATTAGTATTAATGAATTGATTGAAAAGATCCTGACGGCGTACGTGGACAGCTTCTTTGGTTTAGAATCTATAGCTTAAATAAAATACAAGGTTTTATGTACCCTGTGCCGCACTGAACAAGAGGATGTTTATGCATATTTTAGGGATGGGAAAAAACAGATATCGATGGGCCTAAGTTTTACTGAAGAAATAAAAGAAAAAATGATATTCATTAATGTTTTTCATTGAAACAATCCAAACAGAAGTTTCTTTTGCATGTGTTAAATTCAGTTATTATTATTTTAATATTTTTGTCAGCTTGACGACTTGTTAAAATTGTTCGAAGCTTTTCGTAGCATCCAACACAGTTTCTCTTCTACATTTGCTTGTAGGCCAAAAATAGACTTTGTTACCTAAAAAGCTTGACATACGAGTACTATTTATAATAATAACGGGTAAGTCGTCATTACTATTTATTGAATTTGCTAATAAATAGGTAGGTGATAATTACGACTACACTTTCTTTAGATAATAATGTGTACTATAATAATTATTTGGGTTATTACATAATTTACGGTCTTTAAGTACTATAAATAGTACTCGTATAGTAATCTATACTTTGATTTATTATTATCATCATTGTCTTCAATGTGGTGCAGTTTTATTCTTTTACGACACCGTTTCGCTAGTCTTTAAGTCATTGTCGACGCATGCGCTCACTCGATAACGATCACAACACTGGCCGTGCGAAGCTAGCGCGGGGTACCAGGTCTATTCAACCTGCACCCGCACTGTGATGAAATTTTATTTGTTCAGTGCGGTACCAGGTATAAAATATCCGGTATTAAGATAAGCACACCACTGGATTCTAATTTAAAAGCCCATCTCAGATATGTATTTCTCTCTTTCCTACACCGAGCCAATCTGAAGTTACGCTCTTCGCACGACAGAGAAGTCTATACTTTTCGTAGCCGCACCACAAGCGAGATATGGACCAGGAGTTTTCGACCTGGTTTCGCATGGAACGTGTTAACATAGGTAACTGTTTTCAAATAAATTCCTTTTCTTCATCGTATGAGCTTAGTGGTCAAGCTCTGGTGTCGAGAGTTTTCAAACCACCCGAAAGCCTCTGACTTGGCTTAACGACTAAGACTAACGGCAGGGACCTAAAATTTAACGTGTCATCTCACTCAAAGTTCAAATAGATTTAAACTATATTTATTATAAAATTTTAATGTTATATAAAATGTTTATTACAATGTACAAATACTATATTATACATCAATAATTAAATAAATATTATACAAGTCAATTATAAAAGTAAATAAAAAACATAGAAAAAAAATCCACTCGTAAAATTAATTTAATAGGCCACTCCGGATCGAACCTGACGGAAAGGTACCCATAACACTCGTGGCATTGCCGCGTTGTATAGTTATAGATAGCCTTTGCGCCAGGTACGATTAAATTATTTAAACTTATTTTTCTTATTCGTGAGCCAGTGTAACATTTATTTACGTGTTACGTTTAGCAATTCGACGTTCCCGTGCCGACTGCGTCTCCGTCACGTCCCGCCTCTTGACATCTCCCCGACGTCGCATCTCTGCTGCATTTAACGACCCGATATACGGACTTGACTCCGCTAGAGGTGCCAAAATATTGCTCTTAAAATGTCATATAGAAAATATAAATTGAAGATTTTGTAGACTATAAGAACACATAAAAAGAAATAGGTCTTCAGTAGGGATTATTAAATCAATGTAAAGTAGGTATACCTACTTTCCGCGTAGCACATAAGAGGCAAGATAATATGATATGACTCATAAACATCCAGGCGAAATTTAAACGTTCTCCTTTTTTGAAGTTGTTTATAATAGAACATAACTTTAAACATAATAACATGAGATATAATGGGGTCTCTTTTTCTCATTGGGGTGCATAATTAATCTTTGTAGTTCGGTTTGCGTAGGAACAGTAGTTAATTCTGAACATTTTGATTTCGGTTCATACTTCAAATTACCTTCCATAAAAGAATACAGAATAGTTAAATTGGACGCTGTTTGACCGTTCCATCAGGATAAAAGCAGCATGTGATGCTTTTAGTAAGACTCGAATAATTCTGAGTGTTCTTACAACGTGCTCTCCCAGTACGAGTGAGGTGGAGTGTGCCGGCGCCGCGCCGGTCCCGGCACGACCCGGCCCGGTGCCGGAACGTCCCGTAATTGGATTTAGTCTGGACTACGAATACGACGTGAGGATTACCGCTTTAAGGGATTTCACTAATGCTACAATTTGAACCCTCGCAAAAGTTATGAGAGCTAAATTCTTCAATTAATACCCATTATGATACTTGGGCGCGTGACTTAATTTGAATTTATTACGTGGCTTTGCGTTTTGCTGCCTTTTAATTTTAAGGTTTTGTTGGCAACAAGCTACCACAATGGCTTGGAGTTTAGAAGATTATGAGCAACGTTCAGGAAATATGGTTGATTGCAGTAGCGCATAGCAGATTAATATAACCTTTTTACTCGAAATAATATTTAAATTAATTATAATAATATATTTTCTTTATTTGCATAAAACATAGATGATACATATTTAATTTGAACCATTAGTGCTGAACTAGTATGGAACTGTGATTCAGCACCGATGGCCTCTCCCACAGAATAATCACAAGTCTGTTTTGTTTGACACAATTATGATACAAAGGAGTTGAACAAAAGAAAACAATAATTTTGAGTTATGTGTTGTTATTGCATTATTTTGTATTGTTATACATATTAATTTATTCCCTTAACTTTTTAAGTTTCTTACAATAAAATCATATAAAATAATAAAATACAATCATTTTACAAAAACCTAAAAGCTAGCGTGTCACTGGTAAGGCAAGGCAAGGGCCAAGCTACCGCGGCGGTTGGAGCTACAGGGACCTCCGGACAATGCGCGCCGTGTCAAGAATGTCTGCTTTCTGTATCCGACTTCTGATCCATCCATCTAGCGAGAGTATCTTGAGATGTTGTTTGAAGTATTTTTTTTTTTTTTTATCTTTTCTGAACATCTTGTAAAAATTGTATACTATATAGACTGTGTCCGAAAACAAAGAACTCATTATTATAATTATCACACGTAAAACGGGATAAAATTCTTACATTTTTCTTTTCTCTGTATCACTTATATTGTTTGTTTAATGAAATCCGTTTACATAGGACACTTTGTTGAGATTAATCGATTCATGTCGCTAACGAGACAGATGACAAAGGCTTTTTGACTTTGGATTGGCAGCTGGCCCCTGATATGCGGTCACATGACTTACAATGAATAAATGGAATAAATACGGTAAAAAAAGAGTCTGTGTGGGTATTTTTTTACTCGATTAGAGAAAAAAAACAGGAAGGATACGATTTTGAGACTATACCACTTGCTATCTTGATTTAGAATGAAAGAAATTGACGCATAAAATAGTAATGAATATATAAACTAGTTGTGCCCCGCGGTACCACCTGCGATACTACGAGGTTAAAGGTAGCCCATGCGTCTATAGCTTAAACTATTTCCGTACTAAATTTCATCGAAATCAGTTCAGCCGTATTGACCGTGAGGAAGTAAAAACATACACAATAACACACGTACACACAAACAAAGAGAATATGAGTTTATACTTAAATGCGTTTATATACACCCCAATAAAATCTGAAGTTAAAGAAAAAGTTTAAATTCGTTGAGTAGTTTCAAAGCTATAGCATGCCAGACAGACAGAGAGTCAGCCAATTTTTTTTTATTTCAGTTACTTTATCTTTAAGTAATTTTTTGGGAACCTATTTAACGTATAGACACTCAATTAGTGATAGTATTATTATATGCATTGACATTTAAGCGGAAGCGAGCTTTCATATGTGTTCTTTATAAAATCGAGTTATACAATTTGTATCTTTGTCAAAAGCCTACAATCAGGTTAAACATACAATATAATGAATCATTACATGCCAAATTTGACGCCGGAACATTGAACAACACACTCGTATTTGTAAAGTCATTATCCAAACAAATGGCTGTATCGATACATTATTTATATCAGCTCGATCATTCTAAACATCGATTCGCTGGACATACACACCTCTGTACAGAGTTACTGATAACAACAATAAATTATGAGAAGTACGAGTATATAATGCAATATATAAATATATAATGCAAAATATAATAGACTAGCTGACTCGGCAAATGTTGTTTTGCCTTACTTAGGGGTATGAAAAATAGATAGTGTAGCTTATATGACACGTTTGCAGATTTACCATAACAGCGCCATCTATTGATTACTTACTCAACCCAGTCGAAAGGTATCGGTAAAGGTATATCTGTTAGAATCATTTGGAGTTAACAGATAATTGTGACTGTCAAATAATAACAGACAATAATTAGCAATAAATTAAAATTGCGATTATAATTTGAGATTTAATAAAAATTGTGATAAACCAGTCATATAATACTTTCAACCATTGTAAAAATATAAATTATAAATTAATTAATGTATTATCTATAACCTTAACAACAAAACATTCATTCATTCAACGTTTATAAGACGATAAATTGTAATGCAGCACTATCATCATTATCATTATCAGCCATTGCTCGTTTATACTAGATAACAGTATCTCCCAAAGCACATAGTTTGGCCGTACGCTTAAAACGTTGTCTATTTTTACACGCTTTTTATTAGTTTCACCTGTATGTTTGTTTGTAACTGACTTCTTTGGGCGCGATTTTGACCCACTTTAAATTATGTTATCGGACTTCCAAAGCATCCTTTAATCTGTTCAAATAAAAACTTATATTATAACATAGTTGGTTATATGCATTTATTACAGTCGTTATCAGATTAGCACAGGGCCGGCATGAATGGTGAAGAGATAGGGAGAGATCCTGCTGTGTAATGATTATTCTTTCTGTTTAAATAAGTTTTAATGGCTACAGTATTGTATCAACGAATAACACTTAGTAAGGCCGCCATTTTTTGTATTTTTTTCTCTATTTTTTGGTGTTTAATAAAGTAATATTATTATTATTATTATATGAGTGAGTGGAGCTCAACGGGTGAATGTCGAACTGTAGGTCACGTCACCCCGGATCGAATCCAGCCCTACACCAATGCTTTTTTATTTCACGTTATGTATGGAAATTGCGCACGCTTATACGGTAAAAAAAAATGTTTTGAAGACAGGTTTCTACTATAAAAACTGAAGACGAATTCATCCACCAGCATTAGGTCAGTATAGTTGATTATCACCCATATTTCTTCTTATAAGAGAAGCTTATGAGTTTTGTTAAGTAACCCTGTATATAACAAACGGCCGCTGCTCGATTAAGTTAAATATTCAGCGATCGCGTGGAGCCGACGTTTCATTCGAATATTCGTAAATATGGCTCGGATCAAATCGGAAAATTATTGAACTGTTAAACCGAATATATTCGAGTACATACTAGGCGGAGTACTTTCATAATAATTTATACCTACTTGCTGGAAACGCAATCCTGTGAGCAAACGCACTTGACCTTGACGATTGGATTGGCGTAATGGTTACTATGCCAGACCACCAAATCAGAGGATCCCGGGTTCGATTCCCGGCATGGCTGAACTAAATTTGTTGACTGTGGGTCTGGTGGGTGTTAAATATGTATCTACATATATATAATATGTATGTATAAGTAGTATATCAGTTATGTTAGCAACCATGATACAATCTAAAAATAGTTAAGTATGGGGCTAACTAGTCGTATGTGAAAAAAACTCATTATTTTTAAATTATATCTTTAAATATGTATGTTGTTGAATATAAGTTATACAGCATTATCTGTTTAACACTGTTCATTAAAGTTCTAGAACCACTGTTGGAGCTAAATTTATTTTCTAACTCCTCTATAACATTTTAAGTTAGAACTGAGATAATTATTATCTACTCATTTAAACAGAATGAAGTTATAATAAAACCTGTAAATGACACCAAAATGTTAGTTGGGTACTGCAGTAACGAAAATACATCATAAAAAATTCAACTTTTTTACTATAATACGGTTCATGATAACATGACACGGATATTGTATTCTTAGTAATATTGTAAGGTGGGTATTCTTTAGGTACGGAACCCTAACAACAACATTACTGCAAGTACTTGATTATGGAACAAACTTAAAACAATACATTACATGAATACCTTTCAATACTATGCTATTTAAAGGGCTTTACAAACATTTTGATAGCACAAAGCTGCAACATTGCTACGGTGCTACATTCTGCTACGAAACTCTACGAGAGCTACGCCGTAGTGATTCGTAGCTCTGACGGATTGATCGCTACTGGACATGGACAGATTTTCAATTGGAGAGATGCGTTATTCGCTAGTTTCTGGTTCGGACAGAATTTAGATTACCAAAATGTCAGTACAGTATAACCTTTTAAATCACATCTAACTTTAAACTAATTTTAACTTTGTAACTTTTAAGTTTGTTTTGTTTAATATATTTTGTAATTATCTGTAATATTTTTTATCCGAAAGCAGAGGTATTTCAAATAGTACAATTTATCTGTAAATGCAGTCTCTTATGAGAGCCAGTGAAAACGCTTCAAGTGTCGGGACGTGACCTTAAGCCTGGAACCGACCGCTGCATTGCTAACCGAATTGATTTACAAATTAAAAGTTATTTGTAAGTTACAAAAGCTTACCTTTAAGTTCTTATAAAAGTATTTATAAATACTTGCTCAGTGCTAATATTATTTCATTCAATTCATTTCAATTTATTTCACTAAAACTTAGACTAAGACTAATTTGTCATTTTCAAAAGTATATTTCACCTACTATGTATTTCTGCGTATTGTATGAAAATGATAAATCTTAATACGTTGGTAATTTGAAAATATTCTAACATGTTAAATCATCGATAACCGTTTCAGTTCTATGGGAAAAGTTGAAATTAAAAAAAATATGAATCATGAGAAGATGAAAAGATTTTTGGCTAATCATCCACTTTGATTGATGCCACAAAACCTAATATATACTAATATAATAATATATATCAATTTTATTTAACACAAAAAGTAATTTCTATCTTTAAAAACAAACCCATATTTTCAAACGTTTCACTTCAAAAGAATTACAATTACATAAACATAAAAAAACACAAAAGCATCATCAAAAGAAAGCTTCACATCTAGCGGCATCCAACGTAAACCTTGTTTATTATCCTGTTATACAAAATACCTGCCGTCAAACGAAGTACAGTTCGGGGAGTAATTAATAAACCGTTTTGAGATCGGCGCGTAATTGGACGCCGCTCGAGCATCGTCGCATGAATTGATTGTGTCACGTACAGACGCCAGAAAAAGTGTTATTTTTTACACTTCTATGTCGAAGCAGTAAAGTTCAAAATGCGAAAACTAGGAACATTTTCGCGCGCTCCCAAAAGGTGTCGATGGATTGCACTGAGAGCCTTTGAATATTAATGGTGAACATTGAAGAGGTTCCCGCGACGGCGATGTATGAACCCATTTAGTAATTAGAAAGCTATCAAATGCCTTTATTGTCAGACGGTTTAAAATATACCTGACACATTGTGCTAAGGAATATTTATAATTTTAAATGGTGGTTAATGTCTATACTGATTAAACAAGAGAAAGTATATTACAATGTCGTGTACTTAATAGCATAAGTATTTTACGTAACTAACTTACAAGAGCTAATTTTGGAAAACCTTATGTCCTTAAATGAGAACCAAAGAAGATAATAAATGATTGATAGATGTCTATTATTAATTTAAAAATGTATGCATTTCTGTTAGACATACAGCGTAAACTTCATGTAGTGCTACTCAACTTATCGACAATCTCCCTGAAGCGTCGAAAACACTAGGTAGGTTTTTTGCCTGTTTTACATACAATAACACACACCATATAGCATTACACCCACTCTCAAAAAAGACATACTTTTAAATGTCTGATTACGAATAACGTCGCAACTGCGTAGATTCTTTTGTCGCTTTGTTAGTCCGTATGAAACTTTACTATCGACACGTTGACAATCTATTTATTGGGATTGAGTAATATACGGATTACTAAAACTAGTCTATAGAGGTACTTTTTATACAAACTTCATTCACTCTCTTCAACGACAACTCCCTGTAATGTCATAATACGCACAGTCCCGTTATTTACGATGAGTGTCGTTAAATAGAGTTTACACTTTATTTTAAACTAGCAAACAAGCAAAAGCTTTCAGCCTCGTAGCTCTTCGGTTTGGGTTTTACAACGAGGCAGATTTATTGTGAAATTCCCGAATATATAGCAAAATAAAACACCACAATCCACAAAATTTACATTTAACCACATATGTACACTATCTGATTCAAAAGCTTGTTTGCGGAGTATTTTTCACGCCTGTGTCGGTGGAACGTGACAGAAGTCCGGTTAATTGCTTCATACACCTGAATCACTCGAATATTGAATACGAACTGGACAATTTAACTAACTACTTAATTTACTTTGGATTGAATTGGTTAAATATGTTCGAGAATACATTTTACGTTCGTAAAATTAAGGAGCATTTATTAAATTTAATCGACGCTTTAAATTATTTATTATTAAAGTTTATTTAAGTTATCTTTAACTCACTGCGATTTTCATGTTTGATTTTCCTTGAAAGTATGTTTTGTAACAAACACTTTACAATCTGTTATACGACACACTGTTAAAATTTAAAAGGATGTATAGCAAGCAACACATAGTCACGTCACTAAGCTAAGGAGAAGATGAAAGTTATGTCGTAAAGGGAGGTGAAACATTTGGCCTAAGATAGAACTACCTGGAAAAATAATCCGCAGTCAAGAGCCCAGCTCTTAAATATTGAATGAATGAATGTACTAGTCATACATAACATACATTGAAAGCACGTGAAGGTCATGTAATAAACCCTATGAGGCTATCGACAATAACCTTGTACAATTTACTAACACTAGTAAAACTATAACGTCGGTCCTTCTACACAAGTTGTCATTACTCCACTGGGAACTTGAGGGAGCCGACCGACTCCTTTGAAGTTAGCCGAGCTTAGATATTATTATAAAGTCAGATAACTGCTCTTATCTGTGTTTACTTCTGAGAAATATCTAAGTATAATCCGAGTTAAAAGTATATATGTAGATATGTAATTAACGTGACTAGGTATCAAATAAGTATATTGGACTACTTACTTACGTTGATTATATATGTATATGTTTTCATTACTCATACTCTGAAAGTAGGTCTGTTATTTTTTAAATAACTTTATTATAATTTAGTTTCAACATTTTTTGGTAAAATAACTTAGATTTGGGCAAAATGTATTCAATTTTTTCAATGATGAAAATAAAAAAGAATGGCTAAATAGCTGGCCGGCGACAGAAAAAAAAACGAATTAGTCGGGGAAGCGGCAATTCGATCTTCATTTATTTTACTATTTTTTTCTTTAGCTAATTCTTGTTTTTATTTTATTAATGAAAAGCACAGTGTTTAACTCGGGTTAAAGACTTATTTAGTCCCTCGAACTATTGACGCCCTCACTTCGTTCTGGGCGCCAAACTCCGTCTCGGGACTACATAAGTTACTTTCATCCCTAGGGTACCCTAATGTACTATTATGTAGCTTATATAACTGTGTATCCTGGCAGCCTCCATGACAGCTAGATATTATATTTATTCTACTAAAGATTTAACTAAGATTGTTTTTAATTTAAACCACCCAAAATAATGAAAAAACCCGAACTACACTGGTTACTGCTAGTTAAGTTAAACTTGGTATTAAATTATCAGTGTAAAGATGTTAGATACGAGTATAATAGTAGAGTGTAATAGTAGTTATTATTAATTATTTACCGCTTTAACCATATAATAAAAAATACAGAAAAAGATTAATATACTATGTACACATATAAGTATACAATCTTGATATTAACCGATGCATAACCTTCTAAGGGTAACCCTTAAAGTGGTCGTTGTAAACCGTAAGAATATCTAAATTTGCGTGACCTTTATCTTAATAAGGATTCAATTAAGGTCGCTTTTAATTGTGAACCACTCGACGCACTTCTCAAATAAATACCCGACGGAGCGAGTTCGTGTAGTACATTACACTACGTATAACTTCCACGAAATGTTTAACTTCACTTGAATAATAAATGTGAGAGTTTGAAAGCAGAGAGTTATAGTCGGCAGCTAGGTAGGTACTCGGCCCGGTTCATGAAGAACGGTACCGTATGACTTATGCTAAGATTGTTCAAACTTCGCAGTTGAAAGCAATTCAAACTTGATGTGGGTTCGTTTCAAAGAAATGTACCTACTTTCCACTTATTAAAGGTTAATAAGTAATGTAATAAGAAAATGATGTCATTTTAGTAATTTTATAAAATATCTACTCATTAAACTGTTACTGTTTGAAACAGTAGATTCTAATTCTAAACTGTATCTTAAATAAATACTTAATTTATGATGTACACAATTATACTACGTACTAAATGTCTTTATGAACGATGATTTAATTTAAATAAGATAAATAATTTACCCAAAACCAAAATGTCTAATTATACGTACTTCAAGCCGAGAATTTACAATTTCTAATTATTTAATGAAAATCATTTTCGTTTTACATATTCTTTCCAGAGAGGCTCGTCCTTTGTCGTTTGAACTGTCAATGAATAATTGAAAAGAGTTTCAAAGTTACAGATTTACATTCAAAATTTAAATTTCGTAACAATGAAACGCTTTTAGATCCATTAAGAAGCAGGTTACAGCGATCAAAGGGTCGCTAGCGGCTCGAGGCGGGCGGCAGGCGACGGTGTCCCCGCACCGCACCGCACCGGCGACACGAGTCCCGTGCGGAACTCAATCATTAGTGTGTTCACTCAATGTGAAAGCGATTTCAGCTCGGACGACTCCGCCCCTTTGAAACTGGCGCAATATTGTCGAAAGCAGGAAAACACTTTTCGCAAAAAAAAACATATATATCCAAGACTCGGCGAAGAAAATGAGGTCGGAATGCCAGGAACCAATCGAGCGCACGAGTCTCGGCGGCAATAAGGCTGCGATTCTGCGATCGAGGGCGGCGGGAGAAGGCTCGGCTGTAAACGTAAACGAGAGGGTTAGACGGTGCCCGCGGTTGTAAACTCTGCGCCCGAAACAACTTCGTTACAACTCCGACTGGCGCTGTTTTGTTGCCGGCTCGCAATATTAGTTTTAGTCAAAAAGCTATTTTTCAAGCGCCGCCGAAAGGCTTGAAAAGTTTTCTAATTTAGTTAATTTGCACTCGGCGTTCCGAGATCCGAGGTTCTTGTTAGATAGAAGAGGCTGCTCTCGTTAGAAAAATTATTGAAGAAATTCCGTGGGAGCGTACAGATAACATCGATGCACATTAGGAAGGTACTTGAAGTATTTTATCATACTTATGAATTATTCCTGTATTAATTGAAATAATAAATCATAAATGCAGCTTACTAGTGTTTGTAACTATTATTAAAAATATGTAAGATTTTCAGGAATTCACGATAAACAGGTCAATATCTCAGCTGCTCCACACATTATCCATCTATTGACAACTCATTTTCTATGTACGCATTTCTGTTTCTATGTATGTATTTCTAAAAGTACTTAAGCAAAATTTGCTTCAGAAACTATTCAAATACCCCTATAAATCACCTGTTTTTACAAAAAGTTCGTTGATTCGCGACAAAATGTATGTTGAGATGTTTTTTTACGTTCTATGGAACGCTAACAAACGTGTTTTATTGAAATTTTTGTACGGAACCCTTCATGCGCGAGCATGACACACACTTGGACAATTAATTTCTTTAAACCCCAAAAAACGTTGTACATAAGTTGTTTCCCTAGATGTACTGACCCGGCCCTTAATATAGTTTACATAAACTACGAGTACCAGTAAGTTGGCAACATATAAAAAATAATAGATAAAGATAAATTTATTTGTAAAACAACAAAGTGTTCGTACATTAAGTTCTTACGTCTACATGATACCTTAAGATTAACTGGTACGCTGTAGGGAGCACTACGCCCTGCTATAGGACTACCAGGAGCCTGTATCTCAGGGCCGTAGGAATGATATAGAGGCAAGGTAAAGCACGTCTCCTGTGTGCAGGTGCTGATGTTCCCGGAGGAGGGGTGGGCTCGCAGCGCGTCCTCCTCCTACTGGACGCTGCAGCCGAGCCGGTGGCGGCGCTCGCGGTGCAAGGTGGTCGAGGTCGCCGGCACCAGGAGGTAATACATCTTATACCTTATATCTTTAAATGAACAATTCTTGTATATATATAATTGTAATCTCGGAATCGGCTCCAACGATTTTCATGAAAATTATTTATTTATTTATTGAATTTAATTAAACGGGACATGGACCAATTACATTAATTAAATATAAATATTAATAGCATACATCTAATAACAATAGTTTCATACTAGTAGATAAATCATTAGTTTCATTAAATTAAGACAATAATAATTACATTACATTAAATTAGGTATTTACACATATTTAAGTCAAACCTAAAAATACAAATCTAACTAGAACATGAGTCATAAATGACTGTCAAATTATACAAACTTAGCCTATCTCTAACTCCTTTTTTCATTTTTTTCATTTAGTATATAGGGGGTTTCGGGGGCGATAAATCAATCTAGCTAGGAATCATTTTTAGAAAATGTCATATTAAAAAAAGATAAAACCGAGGTCAACCAGGTACTGACTTATTAATCGAAATATTTTAATGTAACACGAATAATAACTATCACATTTTTATTGCAATGTCGACAGGCATCAACTTGTATATGTAAGCACATATGTATATATAGAGCAGCAGACATCAGGAACGAAAGTCAGCGTGACTGCAACATGCCTCATGAAAACAGGTTCAAAAAAGTCTTAGCTTCCCACTTAGTATATTTATAGGATGCCAATTACATACATTTTCAATTATCAATTGAAAATTGATACATATCATATACTTTTGTAATGATATCGTATTAATTGAGTTGTAACTCTGGTGTTATCAATAAATGATTTGTATTCGTATTTGTACAGACTACAAATGTTTATAAATTGAGAGAATTATTCTAATTAAAAATTAAGTAGTTTGTCTTTCCGTGGAAAAGGAACCTTTTTTTTTTTTTTTTTTTTTTTTTTACGTGAGGAAATGCATTTACGCATGCCCACCACACCCGGGGAGGTGGGTGTTGTATGTCGGGCTCGATGCCGGAAGGGCATCACTACCGACTAAAACCTCACGATGGCCTTCTCACCGGAAAGGGCGGGATGAGGTTCCGCTTCTCGCATTAACGCACCACCCCGCCCACCTCGGCTAGCCTGCGAGACTCCGCCTCTGGGGATGACTCCCCTTGCAGTGCACCTGGTGCACTGCAGCCACCTCGGGGACCTTGAGTGCAATGGACGCCGGACAGCCCCGGTCCGACGTCCTAGGTCCCCCGTGACGGGTCAGGTCTGTGGCCCCGTCACATGCCACTACGGCCGCAGAGAATAGGGAAAGTGGCAGTTGCGGGTTACCACTCCCTTCTCCCTGCGGCCCCACCGCGTCCGCCATCAACGGTGGCGACCCCGTCGAGGCCGCGGCAGGTAGGAAGAGCGGCGCATCGTAATACCGACACTTCTCTCCTGCCGCGGTCCCACACCTTCAGCTGCGGTGCCTCCCTATCCACACCGCAAGCCCGCCTCAGTTGCGAAACCTCCCCGAAAACCCCCGGAGCGAGGTCCCGCAACCTACTGGTGCCACTCCATCTAGAACTTGCGTACAGGGATTACAAGTCTAGGGAGTGGCCCGCCTCAGGGACCCTCTTCGCTTCACCGTGGGTGACCAGGCCACGGTTACTGAGCCCCCCCGCCTCGACAATGCGGGGCCCCACGGGGGGGGTGGAAAAGGAACCTTGGACCTCGCGCATAAAATTTGGGACATAACCCTAGCCTATTGGTTTATACAAGGCATTCAATATCAGGTACATATTACATATGTTAAATTTGTGTGCAGCAAAATCTCGTCAAGAAAACATCGTTTGATATTATTGTTATAAACAATTCAATAAGTACTTACTAACAATACTAATAAGCTGCAAGAACATAGCAGCCAATAGATTTAAGACAAATCCCATGAATCACAAATCAAATAGATTCCGAAACAAATCCCAGAGGCTATGTTTTGAATTTTTTATACGTTTACCTTCAACCCTTCCGGCTCGCCTCACATTACTGACACCGTAACCCGTCGCTCCGAGCGTGTCACACCATAATGCTTTATGTAGTATTATATTATAGGTGCCGGGTTCGATTCCCGGCCCGGTCAACATCTTTGTGCTTAACTAAATTTGTTGGCTGTGGGTCTGGGTGTTAAATATGTATTTATATATAATATGTATGTATCTATATGTAGTATATCAGTTGTGTTAGCAACCATAATACGAGCTAGAAATGGTTCAGTATGGGGCTAACCAGCCGTGTGTGAAAAAAAAAAGAATATTAACATTAACACTAAAGTGTCAGTGTTTATCTTCCTGTACTTTTCAAAATTATATACGAAAAATGTTTGTAAGCGATTTTTTTCTGTTAAAAATCCACTCACATCTACATCAGTTATAGTTATTTTATATTTGTGAAATGCCTTATAAAAAGTACTGCTTACACTTAACTCCGCAATTAAATATTTTAGTGTAGTGTTTTGTTAAATTTAAGTGATTTAGTAATCATAAGTTTAGTGCTGAAAATATAACACATGAACAAAGTATTCTAGCCTTAATAGAGACACTAAGAAATAGACTAATGGGCACTTTCTTACAGACGAAATACTTAGAAGTTTATGATATTTAGTAGGTTACGTTTATATTTCTATTTGTTAGCTTAATAGGCTAGATTATGATTAGAAATCTCATGCATTCTTTAAATAATAATTTAAAAACAATAGCCTAAAATTTACTTTGCTTAGAAGCTTAGTATCTTTTAAATTTAAAAGAAACCTCTTACAGACAAATTAAATTAATTTATTATTTTTTTGGATTTAAATAAGTATGAAGATAAGATTTATTAATAAGAATTGGACATCTAAATTGGTTTTACAAAAATAAATGATTAAGATTATGACAAACATGTAACCTGTACAGATTTTATTTACCTAACAAACTGCAAATAGGAGTCGTTAAGGAAATTGCACAACACGGCTCAGAGTGGAGATGAAAAATGTAATAAAATGAAACGCCTCGCGAAGGAAGCTGTATATCATAGCGCAGCACATTAGCCCTGCTTTACCAATTAACGGAGCCGAGGTGAACCGAAACAGAGATATGAAAATTTAATTATTTTCAACTTTAAAACGTTAAGCCACCACTTTTATTTTATTTGAAAACGTAAAAGATGGAAACGGGTTTCGTTTAACTCACCTTGGAATTATAGAAGTTACGACCGACCTGCATTTAAACTTTTCTCTTCTAGTGAGTATTTTCTGAAATGAAGTAAGTAAACGTTTGATGGAAAAATTAAATAGTCGTGTTTGGTTTTGGGGTTCCGTACCTAAAAGGTAAAAAAGGGCCCTATTACTAAGCCTCCTCTGTCTTTCTCCAGGCTGCAGAAACTGAATTGAAACTTTCACAAGAAATGTATTGTCTGTGCCGCTATAACAAAAAATACTAAAAATAAATAATATTAAGGGGGGTCGTATACAATAAACGTGTTTTTTCGTATTTTTTACCTATATACCAATAACGGTAGCTGCTAGGCACTTACAATTACACAAAATATATAAATTTTAATGTATGTTAGCTATCAAATTAAATTATGATTTTAAATAAAATAAATATTTGAGGGGTGCTCTCATAGAACAATGGTACGGAACCTTCCATGCGCGAGCCCAACTCGCACTTGGCCAATTTTTTACTCCTAAAATCACACATTTGTCTCATTGTTTTAATTTAGTGACAAAGTACTAATACTATTACTATTAAATTTATGCAATTTGTAATGCAGAAAAAATATATACTTATCTCTGAACGGTAGTATAGGCACAGAAATAGTTTAAAACTAGGCACGCTTATCGCAAAATTCGTTATCCTCTTAACAAAGGCGTATTTCAGCCAAAACAGTTTCAAAGCAAAAGCCATAGCTCCTGTGAAGTGTTAATTACGCTTCTAGGGAACTAATTCTTCCGAGACTCAGGTGAGATAGGTAAGCTGGCTCTCGTTTGACAAACGGCCGGAAGCGCCCGCGGCGCGGCGCCACTATCGCGCGATCACAGCGCCACCCCGCGCCCGCAAGGAGAGGCGCGGACGTGACGTTAATAAATATGGCGGCTTCATGATTCAATGGAACTGACAATATACCTAAAGGGAAATATTTGGGTGTTCAAACTTGCACGTTAGTAAAGTAAACTCACATAGCCGAAAAGTTCTTAGTTTTATTCAGAGTTAAATACTCTGAAACTAGACCTAATCCTTTTACAATAACAATTTATATAACAACTATCGGATAAAAAGTAGTTCATGTTAATCCATGATATACACTAAGACCATAATAAATTTTATGAAAGTTAACGAGGTATTCATATAAGCTACCTACATATTAAAACTATACTAGCTGACCCGGCAAACGTTGTTTTGCCTCACTTAGGAGTATGAAAAATAGATAGGTAGTAGCCGATTCTCAGACCTACTGAATACGCATATACAATTTGTCAAAAATCGGTCAAGCCGTTTCGGAGGAGTACGGTAACTAACATGGAATTGGGTATATAAGAAAAAATACAAGATACCATTAAGGTATATAGGTATAATAAAAGAAGTACAGACGTGACATTTCCAGAGGAGTAATTCTTGTAAGCGCGGGAGCCGCAGCGGCCGGTAAAGGGTTTAGTGCGAATGATATGCTATTTGTTAGCAACGTAGCTTGGGTTCCGGACTCGCGTGGGGGATATTTATTGCTTTTTTGTAGCGGTTTTGTTTTCTTATTGTGCTTTCATACAACTTGCTGAATTTCGTTATATCAAAAAGATTTATTAAGGAGAAGATAAAGGAAAATATGAAAAAAGAAACTGGTTCAAAAAACTTATAATAATTTTAGACTTTTTGAACCAGTATTATTTCTAATTCACAAGTCTGATTGGTACCAAAATAAGTATAAAACATTGTTGCTATTTTTTCGTAATTTTTACCGTTTACGATTTATAGCTAAAAAACTTCAAGATTTTGAAAACTTGAGAGGTGTCAAGGGATACCTGGATGGAACGAAGTTACTTTCGATTAATTAGTGAAGGAATTGAATTCTTTTTAGTTATAATAATATTTTTTTTATTATTAACACATATAATGTAAACTTAATCGGTAGGCTCAATGGCAACTCCTCTTGAAACGAATGGCGCTGTTGTCAATTAGTGAATACTTTCATTGATAGCCGTATTTGACTTCCGAACAAATTTTGCAAGATGCGACGTTGCCATATCGTGCGCCAAAAAGTGTCGTGACAACTTTTCGTAAGATTTTTTCCGTCTAGCCCCCTTTCACAACGCAGGATAAGAATTTTCGTTCCAAAAAGAATATGAATAAAAAACATTTATATCAAAATACAGCTACATTTAGGTATTTGCCACTGGCTACAATTTAAGTCGAGCTGCGCACCTAGAAAGGCTCTATAAAACGTAATCTAAAGTAGACTGCTTGGATTGCTCACTTAAAACGAAATCTCAATCAGCCATCTCATCTCCAGCTAACACGCAAGCTGCAGCTATATGTGAACGTTTGCTAGCGTAACTACGTTCAGAGTTCAAAACTAATTTTCCGCGAAAAACGACAGCGCGGCAGCTAATGAGGCTGGTTAACTATTATAGCTATCCACCCCCAAGCTTACGGTGAGTGAGCCGCGTCGCATGATCGAACGGATTAGTGTGGGTTTATAGAGCGGCTACAGATTTATTGAATAGAAGACGTACCTAATGATCCGATACCAGTTATAAATGGCTTTATCCATTACTGGCAACATACGAAAAAAGAACTGAATATATACTCGTTATATATCATCAGCCCATTTATCAACCCAAAATGTTACATTAAAACACTTAAAATATTTTCAATCATTAATAAAGTAAAAACGTTTTATATTCACTGCGGTCATCCGCAAAAGAACAGTCAGCTGAAACAAGTTCAGACCGGATTTTAAAAGGTGTAAGTTTGTTTTGAACGAACGCCAAAGCGTGCACTTAAAAGTTTCCAAAAAGGTGGCGGGAGCAGGTAGGAGCGAGTGGTTTCGCAGATGTCTATTTAATTTCACCAGAGGCCGGTCTGAGCTCTCCTACTTAGATGATTGCACGTTTTGCGCCAAATGGGAAAAGAAAGCGATGCAGAGAAGCGTGGTGGTTTTTAATTTGTTCTCGCCCGTAGTCGCGGGGTGCGAAGATGTTGAGGCTATTACGCGCCGCCATTAGAGGCCCGTTAGGCCTCGCGAGGACGTGTCGGATTCGCGCCCTACTAACAGGTCGACGTGACCTGCCTACAGAGCCCTCTAGCGACGCATCGGACACCCTAAACTGCGCTATTCCGCCTCTACGACGCTTTTTTCGCTCCTAACTGTCGGTAATCGCTTGGATCTTAATTGAATCAGCGCAGAACTGCTGAGCGAGTGCAGTGTTACGTGCTCAATGCTCAGCTGGTTTGCTCCGGCACTTTCCGATTCACCGATGTGTTTGCTCGGCAAGCACACGTTAAGTAGATACGTCGGTACTGCATTAGGTTGTATATAGCGGCGAGAGAGGTGTAACTTGGTGTAAATAGAAACAGCTCTGGAGCAATTTTCTCTAGAAGCTCTCGTAAGTTCTAATGAGTTGGGATCTCGCCTTTTGAACTTGGTTTAAAATGTATTAAACACTATCTCTGTTGGATTAATATTTATTTAATTTTTTTACTTAACGAGTTACGTATAATAATATTTTTGTTATTTGACATGTATTTTAGCTTGGTGAATTAATTACTATATCTTTAAAATATGGGGTTTTTTATAGTTCTTGTATTCAATGTTGCTTGTATTATTTATTAATCACGAAAGTCGACGATTCACTCCGTGTTGAAAAATATACTAGCAGGCACTTTATCTCCCTTTAGTGTCGTTTATTATCTAGAACAAAATGTAAGGTAAGCTTGCTAGATAAATCACCAGCACACATGCTCGGCGTAAGTTTACCTGATCGCTAATCTCTGAGGAATTACCTCGACTACTAGATGTTCTTAATAAACTCAAACAGGTTTAAAAAGAAAAAGAACATTAAGTGTATTTAGCATAAGCAGCCCACTATACGTTCCCTCTGCTGGAACTCAGGGCCTTATCTCACGAGGAAAGAGATATAGGCCATAATCCACTACGCTGGCCAAGCGCGTTGACGGAATCTGTATTTAGAACCTGCTTATGTGTGCTCCTTATAAGAGACAAGAGCCTACGTATTTTGTAAATCACCCAAACACTTTATATTAAATTCTTACTTATACAATGTAAACTATATATAACGACACTGGAGGGACTGTGCATTTTATGACGTTACAGAGAGTGGTCGTTAAATGGAGATATTGTATCATTGTATGGAATACAATCCTAACCAACTACATTGATTGATTTCAATTGATTTAGAGAGTTTGTCGTAAAATCGAGTGACGTGGACTTTACACTGTATAAACTTACTGTTAACTTACTTAGTTGATTAAAAAATATTTTTATACAAGACGCTTAGATAATATATCGTCTTTCCTCTATCTCAGCCGACACTATCAAACACCGGTGTAAATAAATCACATGTTGTCAAGTATGGCTTTGCTCCGAGCCAGGTATACGAGAACGATCTAGCCTCTACTGTCTTCATACTCTACCACTGTCTACTGCAATATCAATATTAAGGTAGAACGTAATCCGTACCCATTCTGTACTTATTACGTAAACGTTGGGTAGTGTCTTGAGTCTCTGTTTCCTGAGATGTATCATCCGGAGGTCTTCAAAAGTAGAGTACCTAGAAG
The DNA here is from genome assembly GCA_035578125.1 of Mellilla xanthometata. NCBI lineage: Eukaryota > Metazoa > Arthropoda > Insecta > Lepidoptera > Geometridae > Mellilla > Mellilla xanthometata. The sequence goes on along the minus strand of JAPUBQ010000014.1, from coordinate 9,949,896 downwards.
ATACCTAATAGGTATCTTCTATCTCTTAGATACCTAATAGGTATCTTCAATCTCTTAGGTATCTTTCTACCTATTTCTACCTATTAGGTATCTTTCCACCTTTCTACCTATTAGGTATCTTCTAGGTAAGCGTGCCACACCGTAGACTACAGCGCAGCTTAACATCAGGCTAGCTGTAGTCAAACGCAAACCTATCAAGGATTAAAAAAAGCAATAAGTTCACAATAAACACGCATTACATACGGCTTAGATGACGTGGTAGCCCGCCTATAGGTCCTCCGGGGGCTAGTGACTTGGTGACAACGATACATTGTATACAACACCTATGTTGGCACTGAATAGATTTATTTCGAAACTAGCGGCGTCCAGTGATCCTACCCACGCTAATCCGTTATAAAAAAATTGCCTGTGTTAATCTAAGGACTATGCTATATACATATTTTATTAATGAAACTTGATATCTATATCAAGTCATTCAAATTGGTTGAGCCGTTTGACCGTGATAAAGTAACAAACATACATACAAACTTTCGCATTTATTATATTAGTAGGAGATAGGATAGCTTCTGTTGCTTTGATATTACGACGTCGATAACACAAAATTTCAGGTGTGTTCTGTTTTTTTCTACAAGGCAACACCATTAAAATAAGTATGTTCAAACCCAAAAAAACCTTATACATGGGTTTATATGTCATGATTGAGTTTTTTTAGGTGAAAGTGTATTTAAAATTTGTTGTATTTTTGTTCCAGACACAGTACTCACGCGCGCATGGTGATAAGCGGAGCTAATGCTGTGTATATTGTAGGCACGTTCAAGCACCTCGGAACCGATGCTGATTTCAAGGTAAGAATTCTGTGCAAGATGATGCTAGCAAAAATTACTATCAAAGAAGTAATAACTTTAATCTATCGTCAACCTTATTATGTTACTATTACTACCTAATAAAAGTTTGATGTTAAATAAAAGAATAGAAAATCTAGAATTATGTAAATTAAACTAATACAGATAGATCGATATGTAATTCGTTATGTGGTTGTTACGCGCCCTACTGCTCAAACGACTAGTTATACTGGGTAAAAAAAAAACGCTAAAAAAGATTTAACAATAAAGCTTTTTTTTTCAACACAATAAAATTTGCCATTTGACCAGCAGCGTAGCCACATGAATCAGGGACATTCTTTCCAAAGGTGAAAGCACGCCTGGGCTGGAATAACTCTCAAGGATGCTACCAGAACACACCGTAAGGTACTTGACGATGGATTTTCAACTTGAAGGCTGTAGGCAGTCATAAATTACATAAACAATTTTAATTGCAAATTGACATATTTTTGTACCTATCCTTAGTTTTTAAGTGAGTTTTTATTTTCTTTGTAAATTGTACGCAAAAATGATTTTCCTGTAATAAATATACTTTATTCTTATCCTTATCCAGTTGTACCTGACGTCGAACGTGACGCAAGCAGACTTCAACATGGGGTACACGATGACGGGCACGCTGGAGCGAGGGAGCCGCTCCACCAACTCCTTCCAGGTGACGCACTTCGCCGTGCTGCGCCGCTGCGATCACGAAGCGCACCATCTAAAGGCCTCCTAGAATTCCCGGATACTGCTTCTTCGGATAATAGTTATAGTCTAAATAGACAGCATTTTTGGGACTAAAGCTAGGTTTAGACGAAGCCAGTGTTAGCTGTCCTGTTATTTACGCTAACAGGCATTGCTTAGTTGTTATTGGCCTCGTATAAACGGTATTTCAAAACAAGCCAGCGCTGGCTGCTCCAGTGTAAATAGAAGGTCAGACTATTTTTCAAGTCAGAGACCTCTGCTATCGATACTGGCTTTGCCTAAACCTACCGTTAAACTTACCTTAGCACTACTAAAGATAAAATAAAAAGATAGAAGAGACTACTACAACAATGTACTACGCCTCTAATACAAAGGCGTGCAGGAAATTGCCATTAACTTGGCGGAAATACATCTAAAAAAATAATTGTTCAACGACTTCTGGAAATTAGCGAAAATATTTCTCATATATTTTGCCATGAGGCGATAAAAAATTAGATTTTTATCGCGAATTTCCAAAAATCGGCGAACAACGGTCTCGTAACAGTAACAGTCTCTTGACACTCGTGAGCTAACCCTACAAAGTTTTATACAAGTTAGCAGCAACCCTGTACGCATTACATGTACCAGATACCCGTTATATTCAATAACAGCACGAAATGTTATAAAAGGTACTCGTCGATTTTAGTTACATATACTTCGTCAATATGAGATGAAACGTAGCCTTTTTCGTGTTGTATATGTACGTACATGTGTACATTGGAATGAATACTTTGTACTTTTGTTAGGTTCATATAGTATTATGGCTGTTACTAATCAACTAGCTCTTATAGCTACAATTGTTTGAATTTTGAAACAGCTGAAATAAACTGGAATTGTATTCAACAAAAGTTCAAGTGGCGATTCAGCGGCACACACGACTAAACTAAATTTAAAGAAGCCCCGTCTCTTTTCATCTTAGGTGGCCATAAAGAGACGGTACGTTCTGCACCATAGTCAAAACAACTAAAATCCCGTCAAATGTAGAAAATATAGGCGACTTTAAACCGCACTCACTTGTTTCACCTCTAAAACTGCCTGCACATTCCATATTTGACGTGATTTTAGTTGTTTTGTCTGTGGTTCAGAACGTGCCATCTCTTTCTGGCCACCTAAGAAGAAAAGAAACGGGGCTTCTTTAAATTTAGTTAAGTCGTGTGAGCCGCTGAATCGCCACCAATATAAGACGAAATCAAATTCAGCTAAAACGTTAATGTAAGCTCGCTAATAACGAATGATCTCATTGTAAAATGCTAGTAATTATTATTTGTAAAATATTTATATTGCCAAGCGATATTATTGTGATGAAGTTAAGACATTTTGAACCATCATTTGGTGTTGTGAAATTATTTTTGCGATCTCCATGTGTTAGTGTTACAATACATAGTTATTTTGTACATACATAAGTACACGTAGTTTAATATTTCCCGTGTACAGTCGCTTTCTGTAGCTTGTAACTAGTCTTAGTGGTAGAAACATTATTTTTATATTTAAGTGTAATTGGATTAATAGTAGGATAGCACGTAGTTTATACACTACATATTTGTATGTCACATCTCTTTCTACATCTGTTCGTAGCCGTAGTCTAGTGTAGACTTTTCTTGCCATTCTAGACTAAATTGACTAAATTTAGCTTAGGTACTAAAATAGATACACCTACCTATCGTACCATATTTCATGCCAAACTGAAATTTATATAACTTCTTTCTAAATTCATTCATTCATTCGTTCAACAAACACATTTAAAATAAACTTGATCAGCCGCAACTAAAACAAACTGATTAAAGTAAGTAGTAAACATAAGAAAAAAAAATGTCAGTAGTCACACGTACCTGACAAATAAATGTTTTCTCGGCTTAAAATGTAAAACACTAATATTAAATGTAGTCTGTAGTGTTCTGCTCATCGTAAATATTTGATAAGTGAATGTGAATTCATTTTAAAATGGCTGTGAGCGATTTTCCGGAGCGTCTACACGGTTCGATGGAGAAAATAATAATGTATTGGACCGCATCGTTTATATATAGACACATACAGTACATATGTGGATATTGATCGAGTGACCGCACTGTAACTCGTGTGGAAAAATTGTTTGGCAAAAGATATTACAATCTCTCACCCTTTCGACAAAGCGTTATTGTTTTGGTGCAACACAACGTTTCGATGGGGAAACGATTCGATGGGGATAGTATTTGTTCAAGCTTTTTTTAATAATATGTAGTTTTTTTAAATAAAAGTCATGTTTATTAAAAACGTGTTATAGAATTCATGCTTAGCATTACTTGGTTTTACTATTTTAAATACTACATTTAATGCATTTTCTGTCACTTTCATAAAAACGTATATCTCCTTCAAATCAAAGTCGTATCTTTTATTTATGTGCATTCATCATAGCTAATCTAGTAACTTCGTAAGTTATAGTGTAACTTAATACAATTATAACCTACAAATGGACTACTTTTAGACAAAACTAACTGTCCTTCAAAGGTCAATAAAGTCGATTAACAAACACAAAAGATAAAACCTCCTAATAATAACTTCCTCAATAAGTTTTGAAGTACAGAATAGTCAACCTTTTAACTAGGTAAAATACTAAAAGATATTTCATTTGTAGTGTTTAAAGCTAAGGTGTAATACAGTTAAGGAGTATAAATATAAAAACGATGGAAATCAAACGTCCAGTATCGCACTCCCTCCAGTGTTTAAGACACATTTTTGTACAAAGTCGTGTATTTTATGGCTCCTATTTGACTAATATGTGTATTAGTATACAATTTTATGTATTAATATAATAAATTACTGATATTTTTGGCTTCTCTTATCCTATAACGTAAGTCTACTTTTACTCTAGACTTTATATAAGTGACTGTAGCTCTCTTAGAATTCAAACCTAGATTGTTAGGACGCTTGAATTTTATTTAAATAATAAAACGCAGCAATATAATAGGCATTCATAAAAATAGCTTTATTTTATGCCATAATAATAATAAATACATAATAAAAGTAAAATAATAATTAGATCATAAAATGTTTGTTTCCATTATACTAGCTAAGTTACACCAAACTTTATAACCAAATACTGGAGAGCTTAAAAAAATATTTAAAAAATACATAATTCTAACATGATGAATGGAATAGAAGAACTTAGGAATTAAGAAAGCAAAGTTTAAAATACAATACGTCACTATCAATATTATCCAGTAACTGAACTCAAGTAAAGAGTACCAAATGTTTCAGATACCACGAAGTTAGTGTAGATCGGTATAATATAAGCTCTCCACGGCATCCAGTAATCGAATCAGTCAGCCATCATTGGATTAATTTCACTCGCAAGTCGATGGAAATGTTTCGCCGCATACATACTAATGCTACCACAGAATACAAACGAGTTGCTATTGGCTATACTAAACATGCAAATCGCGGACAAATCCCTCTAGGGTTAGTGACTGTGCTTATCTTTAGAATGGCAGTATGGACAATCTATCTTCGACGCAGTATTATATTAAATAATACATTATGACATAAAATGTTGTCAATAAACAACAACGTTGATACATATATACGAGTCAACAATGGCAACTTGAAAATGTTATCACCCTAGAAGTCTGAAATAAAAGTCGAAATAACAGTATTGTTTAAACATTCCAATTAAATTTCATTCATACTACGAGTACTATGACAGTTTTTAACTAATGCACACTTTTTTTCCCGCTGTACTTTAAGTCACAGAGTACTGCGACATAAAGTTAATCGAGTGATTTGTCAAACGCTTGCTGAATATACAAAATGGGTAATATGAAAGTTATTATTTATTTACAATCATATCAACTAACTATTATAAAAAGTGATCAATTTGGATTGACTTTATATAAAAACATTCTTCTTCTTCTTCGTATGAGCTAAGTGGCCTAGTTCTGGTGTGGGGAGTTTTCAAGCCGCTCAAACACACTCGCCACTTGGCTTAACGACTACTTGTACTAGGACTAACTGCCGAGACCTACAATTTAACGTGTCATCCGACCCATGGTAGGGTCCAGATAAAAATGCCACTTGAAAAACGACTGTCTTGTGTATGGTCACCCAGCAAACACCGTCCGCATCGGCCATTGCATAGCCTCGATGATCGCGTCAGTTCAGTTTAGCTAATTATTGTTATATTGTTTATTATTGTTTCCATACTGTGTGTAGTGCACCGTCCCTCTTCAAGTATTGGAGGCACGACCCTTCCCGCTTAAAGCTGGCGTCCACCTTCAGAGATCACAAGCGTCTTTGTAATACTGATTTACCCTTTCTATAAGAGTAATGATAAGCAAACAATCCCATTGAGAAACATTTTGTAAATATTTTACTTCTTTCTTTTTGTGACGGGATATTTTTCGTTCGACGGATAATTAGTGCGTTAACACGAAAATGAGACTACAATAAAATCGTAAAAAAATTGTAAAGGTTTTATATTATTCCATTTATTATTTTCAAAGGAAATTGTAACCATAGAATAATTTAAAACAGGCAGCTTCTATCTATCCATATTTATCCATATTTTGTGTCTGCTAACTATACCTATTAGAACTTATCTGAAATCATATGAATTTGTACGTATTTTTATACTTACCTACTAGAACTTGTACTAATTTTACTTTATTTATTATTCAGTGTACGACTAAACGTAATGCAAGTGCCAAAGATAATTTAGGGAGCTTTTAATTATAAGTAACTTTACTCAATATACTGTTGTAAATATTTGCTTCAAATTCTACGTGTTGTCTTTCGTACATCGAGATAACTCAAATAAAATAGATTAAATTACAAAAATCTTTCATTTCGCATGTTTCCACGCCCTCGCTTGAACAAACACAATAAATAAAATTATTTATTGAACTTATTGCTTAAACATATTGTTCTATTTGAAATTCAGGATTATTTTAGGATAGTTACCAACTGCTAAAGGAACCAACTACAAACTTCAATATATATTTTTTGTAATTATAGTAGTGTACTCTCGTAGTATATTAAAAGCACAGATTATGTGCGTACCTATTTATTATTCATATTCGTAGACTCAGTGTTACGTGAAATGGTAACATAATATCTGGGAAGTGGCACACCGTTGGTCAGAGCCCCAGCGGGCTGCGGTCGCACGCGGAAGCATCACCACGTATAACGGAGTCCGCTGAGCATTATGGTTCAGTCCAGCGCCCGCCTCGCACCATGTTCCACGACAAAGTCGTTCTCATCACCGGAGCCAGCTCCGGGATTGGAGCAGCCTGTGCGCTACACTTCGCCAAGTCATCGGCTCTTCTATCCTTAGTCGGACGAAACACCGATAACCTCAAGAAAATAGCGCGTCACTGCGAAGAAATCAACCGGAAGAAGCCACTCGTTATCACCGCAGACATCAGCTCGACGAACGACGTGGAGAGAATTATAGCGGATACAGTGAAACACTTCGGCCGTATTGATGTCCTCGTAAACAACGCCGGAGTGTCGGCCGTGGCTGGCTCACACACCAAGATATCCGCATTCGATCTTGTCACGGCCACAAACTTGCGAGGAACTTATCTAGTTACGAACCAAGCCATCCCGCACCTGATAAAAACTGAAGGAAACATCGTCAACATATCGAGCATCCTATCGAATAAGCCACTTCCGATTATGACTCCATATTGTATGACCAAGGCAGCGATCGATATGTTTACAAAATGCACTGCTTTAGAATTAGGGCCGAGTGGAGTCCGTGTGAATGCTGTCAACCCGGGTCCTATAAAAACGGAATTATTCAAAAGGGGCGGCATGAGCAACGAGGCAACAGAACAGATGTTTACTATTATTGAGGCCACTTCCCCGCTGAAGAAAGTTACCAAGAGCGAAGACGTCGCCGAGCTAGTGATGTTCCTGGCGGGTGAGAAGGCGAGTTGTATCACCGGCAGTTGTTACTCTATAGACTGTGGCTTAATGTTGGGCGACGCCGGCAACCGTTGATAAAGTTACCAAACTGCCGCCGCCGGCGTATACTACTTATTCGTGTAATTAAAGCATAAATATGCCGAATAAAGGGAAACTTGTTTAATTAGCGCCGACTTAATCCCGCAATTTTGTTTTGTGTTTGCCAAATATTACGCTCATAACTCCGATAAGTTCGCGGAGAGGGCTAATCTCTCGGTGACACTCGACCGAACAAAGACGCGGAAATATTAAAATATGTCAAGGGTATATCGCGCCGTAACAACCGAGTTACAAAACAAAGGCGTCCACGCGTTTGTGCCGATAAAGACGCGAGAAGCATCGTCGACGTCGTTTAGATACAGCTCACAACTCCGCCAATTAGCTAGTATTTCCTTGAGAATACCTGTTCTTTCTGCGCGTAACTGCGGTAATACATTCGTTTATCTGGCGGCGGTAATCCTTCCCCAGGTGGCGGCTAATGCCGTGTTATCTTGCGTTAATGTCCCGCGTATAATCGTCCCGCAAATTGATTGTTCTCCCCGCTGCGGCGTCACTGAAAATTAAATTAAAAATTCTACGTCCCATTTTCACGTCGACGGCCAAAGTTTTTATTTAGTTTTAACGGTTTCGAGCGACAAAAGCTTTCGTGTCCGCCGCGGAGAGTTGCCGCGCCGAGGGATAAACGGATCATATTTTGTATTCGCGTTTTATTCTCGTATTAAATTACACATACGGTGGCAAGATTACCCACGTCGTCCATAACTCAGAGGTTGAATTACAAGCCCGGTTTCGTTCCAGGCGTCATTAATCTGTGCCGGGAAGCCTAGGCCAGCGCTCGACGGCGCCAACTTTAAATGGTCGTATCGTACAAAGTCGTCATTAGTTGTAAAAGCGGCGGCAATTAATATAATTCCGTAATTTATACGCGGTGAACGTTTTCTCCAGTATTGTTATTGGGACAAACCGCGGGTTTCAATTAGACCGCGCCCCTCGAACAGATATTGCTTTTACTCCCAACCTTACTCCTAATGCTCGTAACTTTGTGAATGGTGGTTGTTAATATATTTCTTTGCAGTGTGTGTTTTACTATCAGCTGTGTCGTATTTAGCAGCTAGTTGAAACGTAGTAGTAGAGGTACTATAGAGTAAGAGTACCTAGTAAAGATACTCTTCTGCATGTATGTATGTAGAAGAGTATCTTTATCTTCTTCTTATCTGTCTTCGGTTATATTCATTCATCAATATCCGTCGGATGATGAACGTATTAAACCTTACATTAAAAGTAAGGTTTTATCATAATGAGCTACTCGTAATTTCACTTATATATTATATTCTCTTCCGTTAAGATCCATTTATACATATGTAGGTAATATGAAATAAATGATAATAAAAATAAATAAAGAGAAATATTATATGTCAAAGATATAAAGATACATGATTGTAAGAATTTAAATTGAAAAATCGCGTTGTCTCTCTCAAAGCTCTCTTTATCCTATACTCAATACATGAAATTGGGCACATAGATAAATCATTAATAATGATAGTAGAGTATTAGCACGTACATAAGAGACGGCACAAGCACCTGCGGATAAGTTAAAGACTGCTTGTTCCGGAGACGGCACGTACATGGAGTTACAACAGTGTATGGAGCGCTTGTCTCGTCCCTGATATTAAAGCTGCGTCTTTATGCCACGACGCGACGTGACACGCAAAAACGACGAGATGAAATACAGTAGCAACTCGATTATCCGGCCCTCAGTTGTACGGATCTACGATTATCCGGACTACAGACCAATGGTCCACAGTCGTGTTTTTGCAAGCATTAACGTGTCGGACGGAACTGGCATCACCCCGCCGGCATCAGCTTCTTGCAAAAAAAAAAGCAATTTTATTGGTACTTTCGATTATCCGAATGGCTAACGACAGCAATAAGTCCATTTAATCGAGTTTCTACTGTGTATGAAAATAAAGGTGTCCACCTGTCCAGGTGTGGAGCTGTCCACAGTTAAACATCCTAGCGTTAAGTTGGCAACGCGTTTATTTCATACTAGCTTTCTATTACATTATATTGGTAAATTTTGTCTGAAAGCACGTAGGAACCGAGAGCACGGTGCTTGTTCATACTATTACTTTATTATTCAGCTAGCGAGTAGAACGTGGTAGAAGATTATGTCCAGCTAGTATTAATAACATTATGTTCATATCGTTACATTAGGGGTAAAAAACATACATTTTAATTAGTGAATCAACAAACTTACCTAAATATTGAGTATGACTAAATAAAAAACTATAAAAATATTCATTCAATGAATTAAATCTGAATTTTAATTATACAAAATTAATAAAAAGTTAATCAAATCCAAATATTCAACCCCTGCTCGCCCTCAGTGCAAAGGTGCCGATCACGCTCGCTGCATTACCGCTCTGAATAGCTTTGGTCAACCTCTGCACCAAGAACGACCCGCAGCGGGTATCACCAGTGATGGTTACCAACGACTATAGTTAAAGACTTAACTATCTTCGTTGTCGCTATTAGTGAATAATAGCGAATTCATAAAATTAAATTTACAGTTTACGTCACATTTTAGTTATTTAAAAATGATTAGTCATCAGGTACAGGATCGAGTTGAATGATATGTTAAAAGAAAGGCCTACTCCTAGCAGTGGGAGAGAACCGGCTGTGGATGATGATGATGAATCATGTCCTACTGTTTGATAGTAAGAGTATAAAATAATGACTATTATTTAAATTCTCTAAAACCAGCGCTGCTATAGCTCATCTGCAATTTGTGTAGTGTTTATTCTCGACCGTACTCCTCTGCTGTAGGGGCTTTGTTTGTGTTTATAGCATTATTAACGTGGAGCTCGTGCCGTTCCATCGTTATGCAGAGCTCCTACTAGAGCCTGGATATTGTTGCACTGAATTTTATCTGAACGTTAATAGAAACTGTAGTATCTTGGAGATTTATATTGTACAACGTATATAGGAAAATTGTGTAGAAAGGATGGAAGTAAGAAGTACCTCTGGAAGGACCAGGTAAGGAAGATTTGCTACGACTCCAGGCCATTCAGTGGCAGGAGACGGCACAGGACTGAGGGAAGTGGTTTGGTATAGAAGGCTTTGATGCAGTTGGGCTCATCGTACCAACCTGGATCATTAGTTTTTAGTTTATAAGAAAATGTTATGCAAGAAGTTAAACACAAGTAACTGATGTTGAAATACTCTTTTCTAAGATACCTATTTATTTACGACATGCCTATTAATTTACGATACTCAGTATAATTATCATTATTATGTACTAGTTATGTTAGCTGTGTTAATCCCGGATAAAAAGGAGTCATTATAATAATCCATGGTATATCTCGCATAACAAATCGGTTAAATCGTTTGAGAGTGAAAAAGTTATACATACGTAGGTTGTTATTTCAAAAGTAAGTATATTATAACACATTATGAACGCCACAAGATTTTTCAATAATTACTTTGTATCTGTATGAGTGTAAAATATCTAGAGACAGGTTTGCACAATTTAAAGGCAATTAAGCACATATCCAGTACAAAATCATACGTATCTTATTTATCGTGAAATTGCGTACAATTTCTCTGAAGTCCAGGTTGCACCGACCTATTTCCGAGCGGCCCTTGTAAGCAATCTGTCGCTCCATACGCCGCGCCGTCGCTGACCTCAACAAATAGCAGCAATTTAAGAATGCCCGTGAGACAACAAATGAAAGGCTGCAGTGGGCCGCATTATTGGACATCTCCTTTTCAGGGCACGTCGCACTGTCCTATTTGCTGACAGTAATCTTGAAGACTTGCCAGCGCGGCCGCGGCCTCCCCAAATATATTGGAACTCTAGGCCCCAGAGACCCAGCGCTGCCGACTCTAGGTGATCATTCCTTGTTTTGTCTCTACCGCTGAAACAAAATCAACTCTTAAACTTGGCTAGTAGAGTCGAAAGTCGAACGAGCGTATCAATATTTATTTTGATAGAAAAGGGCTGTGCTATCGGAAACGTCTATTAAAGGGGCCAGCGGATCACTTTGCTTGTAATTTGTATTGCGCGTGCCAGGAATATCTTCATAAGCGGGGAAAATCAACACATCCTTATTGGATGATTAACTAAATGTCCGTATTGGTGTACGGAAATATTTATATGTGAGAGCTAATCAACGTTTCCTTCTCCGATATGACATTGCGAGATTAGTTTCGTGGGTAACGGTCACTGATTAGAGAAGCAATTTGTTAGAGGGGCTTCTTGGAGGGGGAAGCAAATATAACTTATAGCAGTCAGAGTGCTTATTATGGGACAAAATAACTTTATAGTAGGCAATCGACCTCGTTGGCGCAATGGTTACCATGCCGGACTACCAATCAGTAGGTTCCGGGTTCGATTCCCGGCACGGCCAACATCTTTGGGCTTTACTAAATTTGTTGGCTGCGGGTCTGGGTGTTAAATATGTATATATATATATAAATAGTTAGCTACCATAACACGAACTAGGAATGGTTCATTGTGGAGTTAACCAGCCGTGTGTGAAATGTAATTAATAAATAAATAAATAATAAATCCTTTCAAGACTGACTGACCTTCAACAAGCTGAAATAAGAAGTATTTTATATCTAATTTTTTTTTCCATATACACGTACTTAAAGCTACAAAATACCTGTCAACTACAAATAGGAAAGCTTCGAACGTGTGTCCTCGAAATCGGGTGCCAATAAAAAAGATCTCACGCAATCATATTTTATCGGGAAAGCTATTCACCACAGCCGGAACCGCGCCTTCCGCTACGTTTATGGAAACGGCCGCCACTTCCGACCCACGGGGAACAACTTCTTACTATCATACCAGCTTACGCTTACTGAGTCATTGATGGGAACTCTTCAGTGTTCGAAGACTTTACTTTTATTCTGTACGTTGATATCGTATTTACACGAGTATATAAAAATTAACAAATTGTTAATATTTTAAATTGAATTTAAAATATTAACAAAAACTGTACATTAAAATAAATAAATACGAGTAAATAAACATAAAAAAAGATTTGGCTTAATTAACAAGGTTATTTAGAAAAGCTTTGCGTTTAAAAGTCAGATAAAAGTCGTCAAGGTACGTCAGGAAAAGACCATAACTAAAATATAATACAACATACTTAAATAACTTAACTGGTTGTAGCCTAGACGCAAGTTTTTCTGTGCTACGATAAATAATATATTTATTTATTTAGTTTCTGTGGCAAATAAATCATTTATTATTATTATTATTATTTAACAACGCTTTGTTTTATAGATTTCAGGAATAAAGATCTGTCAGTAGATACATAATTATCTTCTCACACGACATTGAATTTTGTAAATTAGAACTAGCTTGAACGATAAATGAAATGCTATACAAATTTAACTTTTAACGTTTTGTAAACTTTTAGAGTGCAAGACATAGTTTGTAGCAAGTGAGTCCCGGTTGGTATCTATATATTTTAGGTAAGGAAGCGATCGCCGAAGTTATGGCTGAATGGGAACTAAATAGCATATTTTTTATAAATATTTAATAATCCTGCGTAAATGGTAGAGCTTTGATGTTTCCACTTTCATTATATTTGATTCAACTCTATGATCATGTTACGGATCTCTAGTATTTTAACCTTAAATGATAGATAATAAAACTGTTATAAAAAAAATTACATCTTTTAAGCAGGATTACAAAATATGCTATTTTGTTTGTTACCCATACCTCAAACTTGATACGAACTCTTGTCTCGTACACCACGCGCAAATATCCAGCCAGAAGTCGAACAACATTATAGAAAATACCTCGAGCCTATCGGCACCTGTATCGTGCTAAATAAAACGCCGGTTCACGTCATAAATTCATTTCTTTATTTCTCTTACGTAGTGTGTGTGTGAGTATGTGTGTGACTGTGTGTGTGTGGATGTGTTAGTTAATGTATAACGTAGTGCTCGAGTAGACAGGTGGTGACCGAGGCTCTGACGCGATACGATACACTTGTTACACGATACAAACTTATTCTCGTGTCCGCTTTATTTTATCCCAAGTTTTAAAAAGTAGCGCCTGTAACTCGGCTAGTTAAGTTGGTCTGACGCGATCATCGAAGCTAAGCAACGGTCCATGTGGACGGTGTTTGGATAGGTGACCATGCTAAAGACTGACGTTTTAAAAATGGAATGTTTTCAAACCAATCGTTACCGGTATGAAAATTCCACTTTTCATATAAGTAGCTACCGTACCGGCAATAGCGATATATCGCTATACCGTATCTTAATGTTTACAACATTATAGATAGTTTAATAGATAGGTTTTTTATAACAACAAAATTTATTTATAATTATAAAACTAATCTATCGGGTAATTAAAGAACCTATCATCTGCATTTTTTTCGCAACTGACATAATATAATTTTATCGAATACTCTAAGAATAGGTCCACAGGAAAACGGGCTTCGATAAACATCACAAAACAACGAAGAAAATGTGGCCTCTGCTAATGATAATACAATTACCCTATATTGGGCAGCCATAACTGAATAATTTATCCGTTATGTATCTACTTCTGTTATTACTTTCGTATTAGACGACTGCTTAGCACGCACAGAGCTAACCAGCGTGTTAACTATTTATTTCACCATCAAAACTCGTTTACTTCAAATTACTCTGTAATAATTAAGTGGAAATATGGACAATAAATAAATAAAATAAATATAAGGACACATTTCACACACGGCTGGTTAGCCCCATACTGAACCATTTCTAGTTCGTATTATGGTTGCTAACACAACTGATATAATACATATACATACATACATATTTTATATCGATACATATTTAACACCCAGACCAACACCAACAAATGTAGTTCAGCACAAAGATGTTCGCCGTGCCGGGAATCGAACCTGGAACCTTCTGATTGGCAGTCCGGCATGGTAACCGTTACGCCAACGAGGTCGTCAATATATACATATAAGAAGTGTTATAATAAAACATATTAGAACACATTTGACACACGGCTGGTTAGCCCTATATATTAAACTATTTCTTGTTTGTATTATGGTCCTTATAAATTTGATCATAAAAAGAGGATTCTAAGGAAATTGTAAATGGCCACGGTGTTCGACTGTACGGGATGTGATACATCGTTGTCTTCTTTTTATACATATGAGCTAAGTGGCGAAGCTCTGGTGTCGAGAGTTTTCAAGCCGCCCGAAGGCCTTCGATTTGGCTTAACGACTGCTTGTACTTAGAGTAATAGCCGGTACCTACAATTTAACGTGTCATCCGATCCTGATGAAAATGACACTTTTTAAAAGAGAGTCTTGTTCATGACCCATCCAAAGACAGTTCGCATCGACCGTTGCTTAACCTTTAACCTTGATGAGCGCTTCCGATCACCTTAGTTAGCCGAGCCACAGGCGCTATAAACATCGTTATAAGCACGTCCTACAAATTACAGAGCAAGCAATAATTCAATCAGTGAAGGCTTAACGATCATGTTTACCAACACGATAGCTCCAACACGGGGTGCGACCCGCGTGAGCTATCCCACGTTCATTTTATAAGGGGTTATCAGATTCATAATTATTTTTACTAAGCTGAGCCCCTTGGTACTTATCTACGTTTATACCGGATGTTAATCCAAACCATACCGAATTTCATTCCAGTCGGTTTAGCTGTTGGAGTATGAAAGAGTAACAGTCATCTATAAATACGAGAACATTCATGTTTGCTAAAAAATCTTTCGCATTTTACTGTAGCACTGTAACTTGTAGGATAGGAAGTAAAATTTACAAGTCATTGGTATATGAATATATAGCATGCACAACAAAATATCGTAATATTTATAGATATCCAAAGGTAAATATTTTCATATTACTGCAGTAACCAGCTATATTACTGCGGTAACAGACCAGTACATTAATTAATATAGGTATATCTTTTATTGTTTTATGCTAGCGACTATTAAAATATACCTAAAATAAGTTGTTATTTGCCATGCTCCAAAAGCCTCTAATATTCGTTTTAAATATTTTGCTAAATTCAATTACGAAAACAAAATCAAATAGGTAAACAAAATTATCAACCAATCATCGCTGAATCATTCATGTTTTATTCAAGCGGTCTCAAAGCAAAGAAAGAAACGCAGATTTCAAAACACAGTGCGATAGTCAAAGC
The DNA here is from genome assembly GCA_035578125.1 of Mellilla xanthometata. NCBI lineage: Eukaryota > Metazoa > Arthropoda > Insecta > Lepidoptera > Geometridae > Mellilla > Mellilla xanthometata. The sequence goes on along the minus strand of JAPUBQ010000014.1, from coordinate 9,934,165 downwards.
GTTAAATTCATCAACTTCAGACGCCGAAAAGTATACGAAGCAATGAATTTAGGCTGCTCTATCATAATTACTGTAATAATTTGGCTGAACTACGTAAACTGCCGTGACGAGGAGAAGATATTAAAAGGTAGGTACAACATCACTCTTGTAAATCATTCATCTGAAACTTGCGTAATCAAATTAGAATTTCCTGAAGGTAATAACTGTCAAAACAATGTTGTTAATTAAATTAATTATTATTGCCGCCTTTAATGTTGGCGTATTTACGACGTTAACGATCAGACGAGGCGGATAAAACTTATGTATGAGAATACTATGTAACTTAAATGAAATTCCTTTCCGACTTTGTAAGTTCACAAGTACATAATAACAAAATTTTGTAAGTTCACAAGTACATAATAACAAAATCAATAACAAAATTTTAACACAAGCCATCTATTATCAATTACTTTATAGTTATTTTAACTAACCTTTTAGTAACTTTAATTAATTAGTTATCATATATTTTTGTAAACTATTTTTTAACTAGAGATTTGTTTGTTATATTATATTCTATTCCTATTCTTCTATGAGATTATGTATGGAAAATTATATCTATTCAAATACAAATCATTTATTGATAACACCAAAGTTACAGGTCTATGGGTTACTGTTATTTCTGTGCTGACTGCACTGTTCACTATTTTGTTTTTCTTACCAAGCATTTTTTAAAATCTTTGGTGGTAAGCTATTGAACTATGTATATCTTAACATTTCCTTCATAATATATCCAGTCGTTTGAAAAATACGAGATAATAAAAAAAAACATACAGCATATATCCATCCAATATTGCTTTATTCCACACTAAAAAACAAAACATAACTAAGAATAACAAAAAAGCAGAGCATTAGGCCGCCTATGTATATCTTGTACTATGTATGCGGGTATGTATAAAAACAAAAACCTACAGTCGACTAAGGACGGTTAATTTTTAACATTTAGTGTTATTTCGCTCGCGAAATACCAAAGGTTAAAATGTAAGTCTGGTGTCAAGTAAATGGCACTGTAATGTCCTAAGTACACAGACCACCTAGTGGTTCCCGAGGGAGCAGTAATGGCCGCCTGGAAACGGCTGCAAAACGAATGAAAGTCCAGCGTCTAGCGCCCGCAACTAGATTTACAGTGCTTAGATACCCAATAATGCTCGGGAGGGATTTATTCTCGCTAAAACCGTAAATGTGTGAAATATTATCGTTATCTATTGTCTTTAGAAGAGTTTTCTTGTTATTTGTAGCTAGTTCTAACCTAAAAGTTAAACCTTCTAGTGAGAGAGTGTTGATTTGATTTACCAGTTATATATAATGGAACCTATCATAAATCTATCTCTCATTATAACTGTTCAGTGTTTACATACATAAAACAACGCCTGAAAAAGCTTCGAAGCCAGTATTGCATAAAGACACTCTGTAACTCATATATTATTATTTGAATACTATAAGTTTAAATCAAAATTTAAATCTATTACTATAACAAAACTTCTGAAGTTATATTACTAGCTAACCCGTGATTAGTGCACCAGTGGACTTTAAACATTAACATTAAACCGTGGGCATTTCGTGAACTATTAAAAATAAATTAAAAAACTGTTAAAATTTAAACTCAGTGTGATAGACACATCAATATAATGCTATTCGCCTATAACTCAAATAAATAAAAAAGTGATACATAGAAGAAAACATTAACACATTACATGACATACATCATTATCCAAACTGTTAATAAATACTATTTAATTTCATACGTTTTTTTTCTACACGGCTGGTTAGCCCCATACTGAACCATTTCTAGCTCGTATTATGGTTGCTAACACAACTGATATACTACATATACATACATACATATTATATATATAAATACATATTTAACATCCAGACCCACAGCCAACAAATTTAGTTAAGCACAAAGATGTTGACCGGGCCGGGAATCGAACCCGGAACCTTCTGATTAGCAGACCGGCATGGTAACCTTTACGCTAACGAGGTCGTCAAATACGTATAATACATAAATTAAAATAAAAACTAATTTCTTGCAAACAAAAAAAATCATACCTATATAATTTAATACTAACTGAATACTGGTGACTTAAGTTAGTATGGCAACAATGATTTGTTCAAATATATTCAGCTTGCTACTGGCCCAACGAGGTGTACGAGGCTTGTTTCGGCGGGTGTGCGGAGGTGTCGTGCGACAACCCTCGCAGCCACCTGCGGCCGTGCTACCCGTACTGCGAGCCGGGCTGCGTCTGCGAGGAGCCCTACGTCCGGGACGACCGCACGCACCAGTGCGTACTGCCGCAGGATTGCTCCCCGTAAGCATTTTAAGGGGGTCCATACCTAAAAAGTAAAAATGGGACCCTATTACTAAGACTCCGTTGTCTGCCTGTCTTCAGGCTGTATCTCAGAAACCGTTATCGCTAGAAAGCTGAAACCTTCACAAATTTATAAATCAAATACTATAAAAAATATGAAAATTTTAAGGAGGGTACAATAAACATTTATCAATAACGGTAGCTGCTAGACACTTAAAATTTTCACAAAATATATAAATAATAATAGATAAATATTAGGACACATTTTAACACGGCTGGTTAACCCCATACTGAACCATTTCTAGTTAGTATTATGGTTGCTAACACAATTGATATACTCGTACTACATATACATACATACATTTTGTATACAGATACATATTTAACACCTAGACCCACAGCCAACAAATTTAGTTAAGCACAAAGATGTTGGCCGAGCCGGGAATCGATCCAGGAACCTTCTGATTAGCAGTCCGGCATGGTAACCATTGCGCTAACGAAGTCGTTTTATATAACGTCTCTAATTTTCAGAACCCAGATGGGCATACCAGTTCCCACCAAGATAGATAGAAGGTCTGACAAACTGCCGTCTCAGCCCATGGTTCCTCCTCCACCTAAGCCTGCCTACATGAGACAATCTTCACCACGGATGCACGTGAAGAGAGAAGAAACTCCAGAGTTCATGGAGGATATCCCTCCTTCTCAACTACTATCCCAGCTGCCATACAAGGATGACTATAAAAGACCGATGGATGGACAAGTGGGTGCCAAAGGCAATGCCGATGTTTCTCGCATGGGAAATTATTTTAACATTGTAATCGCTCCACCACCGATCAAAGCCTTGCAGCCGAGGAAAATGTTGGGAAACAATTATTCATCTATTAAGAGGTTATAATAGTAGCTTTTTTTAAATAAAAATAAACTAGTGAATTTTTAAGTGATATTTCTTTTACCCAAACCGTTACATCAGTAGGTATACAAATGTATAAATACAGAACGAGAAACAATTATTTACACTAATCCAAACTGCTAACTTCTGGCTGTAGTTAGTCGGTATTGTTCTAAATAAAAAAATCAAAAAAACTAAAAAAAAGCAATTAACTGATGTTAGTAGAATAACGACTACAGTAGCTAGTTAGTAGGTTTCCCTCGTTTTAAATTAGGTTCATAGTATGTACTGCATATTTACATACCTACCTAAATTACTGAATTATAAATATTAAACAAAAACAATTGAATATGAATAGAAGCTGTGACCTACATCTTGTTTTTTTTGTTCCAATCAAATTAAAAAGACAATCTCAACGCGAGGTCTTACTATTCCACTCTTTTTCTGAACGATAAAACCTCGCGCCAACACATCCGGCGACGTCGTCGTTTTTGCGAAACAAAACTGAATTTCACTGATTAGTGTTCGACGAACTCTCTCGAAAGCGAACTGTAAACTCGCCTCCTAAACAATGCGTTAACGAAACAAGGAAAATGAGGAAACTATTGGTGCTGGCATTTCTACTGTGTAAGTGTTTGACATTACTCGTTAATAACGTTAGTTCAGCACCGACTGACGTTCCAGGACACTATTGACGACCTCGTTAGCGTAAAGGTTACCATGCCGGACTGCTAATCAGAAGGTTCCGGGTTCGATTCCCGGCCCGGTCAACATCTTTGTGCTTAACTAAATTTGTTGGCTGTGGGTCTGGGTGTTAAATATGTATGTATGTATATGTAGTATATCAGTTGTGTTAGCAACCATAATACGAACTAGAAATGGTTCAGTGTGGGGCTAGCCAGCCGTGTGTGAAATGTGTCCTAATATTTATTAATTATATTTATTATTATTATTATTATTACATTCCAGATGACATAGTAGCTATAGCCACCAGAGCCAACAGCTACGACTACGACGAGATGGATGCTTCTAAGAGACATTACATGCAGCAGATGGACGACAGATGGAACTGGAGGAAGAAAGTGATGTCGAAGCCAATGGATGATCACAGAGAGTGGGAGAGGAAGAGGTACGAGTATGAAGCCCAGAGGTACAACGACGACGGAGACTCCAAGCCTTACAATGCCATAGAACGACAGCGGGAGGACATACCACCTGGGTTCCGGCATAGGAAGTACGATAACGATAAGATGCCGATGGCACCTGGGATGAAAAGTGCAGAAGCAGCTCATCCATCATTGGTGTAAGTTGCGCTTAACTTTTATAGTACTATGCGTGCCAACTAAGAATAGGATCGCCCTTGCTTCCAACTTCACACAATAACTGTCAAAATAGTACTGCCACAAAAAAAAGCTCAAAAAAGAAATTATGTATATTTTTTCCATCATAGAAGAGCATGAGAAATCGCTTTTATGTGAAAGTGCACAAGTATTTCGAAAGTTAAAAATAACGTGCCATTGAACTTCTGCGAAGTTTAACATTAGCAGTAATACGAAATACTGCAGATGGTAACATATACGTATCTAAAGAATTTTACGACCAATTCATAAAAACTGAAAATAAATGTATATTCTTATAAATATGCTTTTTTAAATCCCACTACCTTGACAATTAATTTGGCGAGAAATATAAAAGAAATACCAAAAAAAGTGACATTAAACATATAAACTGAACATAATTTGTTTACTAATTTATTGGCACAACATACAATTTGTTAATGACGTTAGCGCGTATTACTGAGCAAAATGGCGGTTTGACAGTCCTTTTCTTATTTGGCACGCATAATATGGCTAGAATTGTTGAATGGATAATTACTATTGATTATAAATTTTCAGAGAAAAAGATGTAGAAAAGAAGCTACCTCTAGAGATGAACTGCCAAAGGCCACATGAAAAGTACGTATACTAACGGTGGTGTGATAATTTTATCACACCACCGTTTGCACACATTCTGAAAATATATCAAATCTAAATAATTAGTGTAGATCATAAGTAACTGACCGCCCCTTGTCCTTGACACATCCAGCTAAAACTTAATAACCAATTGACACGTGTAATTAAAGAATGAACCTTTCTCACTAATATATTAATGTTTGTTACTGCTTACTACTTAACGGCTGAACCTATTAGAATATACTCTGTTATTGAGATGGCTGATATCCTTACACACTATTTATTCCACGCATCAAAACGGGGTAACACCGCAGGGCGTGGCTAAAAAAATGTATAGAAATGTACTCGTAAACTCTTGGTCAATACTAATAATCATTAATAAGTTTTTTATAGTTTTTAATTTGTATGTATTGTATTATTTAATTACTTATCGTAGCGCCTGTAGCTCAGCTAGCTAAGGTGATCTGACGCGATCATCGAAGCTAAGCAACGCTTCTGACGGTGTTTGGATGGGTGACCTTGCACAATACTGTAATTTGTTCAATGCCATTTTCGTCTGGGTGCTACTGTGGATCAGATGATACGTTAAATTGTAGGTACCGATCGTTAGTCTTGGTACAAACAGTCGTTAAGCCAAGTAAGAGGCCTTCGGGCGGCTTGAAAACTCTCGACACCGAAGTATTACTTATCATTAATGTGTACATTTGTGCTGTTCTAATTTTTATATATAAATAGTTTATAATAGTACATTGTTACTCTAGGGATGAAAGTAAGTTATTCAGTCCCGAGAATGTGTTTTAGTTCGAGGGACTAAATAAGCCTTTAACCCGAGGTAAGGTTCAGTCATTATTTTTTATGTTCATTGTTGCAAAAATGGTAAATATATTGCCCAAATCTAAGCTATTTTAAAGAAATTGTTGGAACTAAATTAAATTAAAGTTATTTAAAAAAAAATATTCTTTTACTTATAAATTGATTCAATTTTACATTTTGGCTGTATAGAAAGTAAAATCTTTTTTTTACTATTTTATAAATAATTTAACAGCTGTCAGTTGCAAAGCGATTCTCCCTAGGGATGCAATGTATTGTAATGTATTACTTTCATCCCGCTCCTGAGGCAAAAATATATTGTCCGTAGATTCGAGTCGTGCTTCGCGGGGTGCGCGTCGGTATCGTGCGATAACCCGCGCGAGCGCATGCAGCCGTGCTATCCGTTCTGCGAGGCGGGCTGCGTGTGCGTGCCGCCCTACGTGCGCGACGACCGCACGCACAAGTGTGTGCTGCCCGAGGACTGCACTAAGTATGATCATATAAACTAGTATCCGACGTTGCAAAAAAGGCTGCCAGACTCAAATGGGAGTGGGCGGGCCACGTGTGCAGGATGCACCCTGACCGTTGGGCAAAGGTTTCCATGGAGTGGGATTTTTTCGATAGCAGAAGCCGACGAGGCCGGCCGCCAACTCGATGGCGCAAGGAGTTGGTGGACTTCCACAACAACTGAAAGGAACTGGCCCAGGACAGAAAAGTTGTTTGGAGATAATGTAGCTTTCCAACGGTGAAAGAATTTTTAAAATCGGTTCAGTAGTTTCGGAGCCTATTCGCGTCAAACAAACATTAAAATGTTTCCTCTTTATTATCTTGTCTTCTTTTTCTTATTTTATATATTAATTTCTGTGTCACAATGTTAGTTACCGTACTCCTCTGAAACGGCTTGATTTTTACTAAATTTTATATGCGTATTCAGTAGCTCTGAAAATCGACTACTATCTATTTTTCAAGTAGCTGTCATTGTCATTTTATGAGTGAAACTCTTGAAAATAGTTTTTAACAAAAAATAAATTTACCAGAATTATTAAAAAAAAAATATCTTGTCTATTATTATTCACAGTTTATGAAGATTATAGTTGTAAGTTTATTTTTATTTTTAACATATGGTATGTACGAGTATGTATATGATATTGTTGAAATTGTGAGCAAAAATTTCATTAATTTTATATTTGCCCTCGCATATCTCAGACGTGTAAGTATTTCATGAGTAGTCCAGGAATGACTAGATAACTATTATTACACCTACAGATAATTTAAATCCTAGTTGTAGATACAATTGCAACCTTATGCAAGTAGCTTCAATTACAGTACTTTTGATACGTATGTTTTTCTTTTCAGAGGACTAAAGGGTATTCCTGATTTAGGAGACGAAGTAGCAGCATAAATAAATAAGTTCATAGTTTACTAAGAACATAATAAAAATAGGTAGTATATTCTTGTATAATGTTTTTTTTTATGAATTTTCCCTAAACCTATACATTACCTATAAAAAAAAAACAATTTCGAAAATATTTACAAGAACAATTTATTTTATTAAAAACAACATTTACAATTTAACATTGTACAACACAATGTTAAATCAGGCTGATACTAAATACATATTATATACATAGATTTTATTATTAATATAAAAATACATATATTATATTCATAGATTTTATTTAATTAATAAGATATTTCTTATATTATAGCAGAATTAAAAGTAAGAGTAAACAAATCTTGTATTGGAAATAAATACTTATTAAAAATAACAATATAAGAGTCAGTTCAGTAAACAGGACAAAATAAAAGATAAAAAATAGACCAATACAAGAAAGTAGAAATGAGCGAATAGTACACACAGGTGCAATTATAATCATTTCAATGGTGCTTTGTTTGAATTTCGACCAAAACGTCATCGAAAGCAAACCCATTGTTTTGCCATCTGCAGCGCCTAGATGCAGCACCACTAACTGAGTGTGATTGGTAATGACACTAGAAAATATTTTCGCAAACATAGTTACAAAAATTTTACCTTAAATAATGTTTATTTTTATGAAAGTGTCGTATTTTTCAGTACAACAGATAACTGAGGATGATTAAGTGAATATAGAGTGTGATAAAATGCGTTTCTGGATATTTCTTTTAATTACGGCTCCACACACAAGTGGGCAGCTAAGGGAAACGGAATTTGGTATGTACGGTATTTACGTATTTTTTTATAATATAAGTACTCGTATCATTGTTTGTTAGGACTGGTTGGAGTGGTTACAAGTTTCGCATAACATAGCTTCACCACGCGTTCTGTCAGAGAGGACAGAATTTCGCAAAATGGAAGCCGAAAATATGAAATGACAATGACATTCCCTTCCGAAAAAACTGCAGTGTACTAACGTTCCGCAGATGTTTCGCTACCGCAATTATTTCGCTCGCTAAGACTTACAGCCGCATACGAACGCGTAGGTGTACCTACTAAATTGCGTTAACAAATAAAAAAAAAGTTTGTATTTGGGAATGTAATTTTGTATTTATGTTATGTCCAAATATTGTAATTATCATTTTATTGTGACTGTCTGTATGAATTTAATTGTAATTTTAATATTATTTTTGACATTATATGGGTTTCAATATTTTGATAATTGTATAGATTTTATCTGAAATAAATGAATTAATAATTAATATAATAAAAAATGAATTAGCAAAGGCCCCATATTTTGCTATAAATAAAAAATAGGGCTTATTCTTTGACTTATATATTATTTGAAGTTTTACTTTGTTAATTAACATTACAAAGCTTTGCATGTGTTTGTAATTGTATATTGCAATTGCAATAATGTCGTGTTTACAGAATGCGGGAGCCATGGCAGGTTCGAGTATTGTATCGACGGAGTCCCGGGCTGCGTGGTCGGCTGCCACTGCCATCCTGGGTACTACTTCGATACCGATACTAAAATATGTGAGCCCAAGTAAGTAAACTACTAAAAAAAAAATCGATGCAACATAAATATGTATCTATATAAAATATGTATGTATGTATATTTTATGAAGTATATCAGTTGTGTTAGCAACCATGATACAAACTAGAAATGGTTCAGTATGGGGTTAACCAGCTATGTGATAAGAAATAAAAAAAAGCCTTCCTTTTTTATTTGACCCTGCTGCCGTTTATCTTAGTTCCTATTCTAGTTTATTTCTGTACAATTACTAGGTATACATTTATCTAATAAAATTGTCTTATTGGCTTATTTCTAATTGTATATGAACATTTTTCTTTTCTTCCTAATAGAATTAAATATGCACAGATGTGCGTTGAACGAGGTCCCCAAGTTGGGCGAAGATCTCCTGCAAGGATGCCTACTTCACTCTTTCTTTTGATATTATTTCGGGTTTTTGCTATGATGTCGAATTTTGTAATACATTTCTTATAATGCTTCTTTCTTCTAATTCTTCTATCTAACCTTCGTCTATCCTTCAAGGTTTGTGATGGTACTGTTGCACGATAACCTTTATGCCCATTTAATATCCATGCACATTTTCAGTATCAGATTGACTCAAAACTTCAGGCGAAGCAATTACGAAGTAGCAGAGCCTACCCGGATCTTTACGCCTCCTCGAACACCTCCAACTATTGAAAAACCAACTGCGTCAACAAAAACTGCTGTGGATGAGAAAATTGATATCATAGCACAAGACGCTGACGATCTCGGAGACTGGCTTTACAACCAATTCTTTAAAACAATCGAAAATCAAGTCATTAACGAGACGAAAGACGAATCTATCATAACAAGAAGGAGCGAAAACCCTCCCAGTGTAATCAACACACCGACAAGAAGATCTCACAAGTATTGGCGCTCCAAAAGGAAGAAGAAGAAGAAACAAAAGAAGGGATTGAGGAGCAAACTGCTTCGTATCACTGAAGACGACAGCTTATTTGACTCGAGCTCCAGTTCTACTTCTGATGAAAGTAGTGATACCAGCAGCTCCAGTGAAAGTGAAAATAGAGAGAAGTCACGAGAATACAAGTTTAAAGGAAAATCAGACCATGGTCATAAAAAAATTGTTGTTCTCAATAAAAGACCGAAGCCGCCGCTGCCGTCATTTATATTCCTGCCGAACATGGAGACGCCGTTCTTCCCACCCATAGGCTTGCCCGCGCCGCCCGTGCCGATGTACCCTATGGTGCCAGTGCCGCCCATGATGCCGGCCTACCCTTACCCGAGTTAGTATAAGATAGACACATATTATATACTAGAGGTTGCCCGCGGCTCCGCCCGCGTGTAGGTCGCTTTTTGCGTAACCTGTGGAAAAAATCTATTGTATCCCATTCCCGTGCCAATTTTATATAAACACTACATTGCTACGATATCAAAATAAGCCGCATCTGTCTTTCCTCATTCGATTCCTGAGATCTAGTTAGCCTCTGTTTTATCTATTTTGGTGGTGATGCTACAGATTAGATCGTTTTCTTCAAGCCATTATTTTAATATAAATAATAAGAATACGTGAATCATACCACTAAGTAAACCACATACTTAAATTCCAATTCATAAGTATTTAATTTTAAACACACAAAACTTTCCCTTTGAACTTTAAACCCCAATGGCATACCTTAATTCACTCCTAGCAAATATCATTACAAATTTATTTAACCACCATATAAACTACAACCAAAACAACGTTCAAGACTGATATATTGATAAATAAAAAAAAATCCAAACAAACTTTCACCCCCCTCCCCCCTATAAACCTTTATTTACCCTGGCAAAAAAACTTGATTTTACATAAACTATACATATTCCAAATTTCATTGCTAGAAGTTCAAAAACATAGAAGTTTCATACAAACTGTTTTACCCCCTTTCACCCCCTCAGGGGTGGAATTTCCAAAAATCCGTTCTTAGTACACGTTTAAATACTAAAATATATACACACTCCAAATTTTATACCTCTAAGTTCAAAAACACAAAACTTTCATTTTTAACTTTCAACCCCAATGGCATCCCCCTTAATGCACCCCTGGCAAAAAAAATATAATTTTAATTTAACCATTTAATAATCTATTACCATGACAACTTTCAAGACTTTAATGTGATAAATAAAGAATTTTCCATACAAACTTTCACCCCCTATTACGAACCCTTAGTTCACCCCTGGCAAAAATACTTGATACCATTATTTTTAATTTTACATAAACTATACATATTCCAAATTTCATTGCTGGTAGTTTAAAAACAAAGAAGTTTCATACAAACTGTTTTACCCCCTTTCACCCCCCTTAAGGGTAGAATTTCAAAAAATCTATTCTTAGTACACGTCTAAGTACTAAAATATATACACACTCCAAATTTTACACCACTAAGTTCAAAAACACAAAACTTTCATTATTAACTTTCAACCCCAATGGCATCCCCTTTAATGCACCCCTGGCAAAAGTTTTTAAAATTTTAATTTAACCATTCATAAACTACTACCATAACAACTTTCAAGACTTTAACTTGATAAATAAAGATTTTTCCATACAAACTTTCACCCCCCATAACAAACCCTTAGTTCACCCCTGGTAAAAAAACTTGATACCATTATTTTTAATTTTACATAAACTATACATATTCCAAATTTCATTGCTATAAGTTCAAAAACAAAGAAGTTTCATACAAACTGTTTTACCCCCTTTCACCCCCTTAGGGGTGGAATTTCCAAAAATCCGTTCTTAGTACGCGTCTACATACCAAAACAAATACACCCTCCAAATTTCACAACTCTAGGACCAGCCGTTTGGGCTCTGCGTTGTCTATAGATGAATGAATGAATAGGTCAGGACAAAGAGTCTTATAGTATATAGATGCGAATGTGATTTGTATAGCAAATAATTTAGTAAAATAAGTGTACATTAAGGATGTAGGAAAACCCCACTCAGACCATTTGTTTATATGATTATCTGAATGTACCATAATGTATGTATTCTACTAGTGATACATATAATGGATTATTGAAAAATATGTCATCCGCTATTTTGTGACGAGAGCCATCTTGAGCCGATTTTAATCAAACATGGCTAATGTACTGACTAACACACCTTTCAAACAAAATTCTAAACATATTTGAATCGGTTCATTCATCCATTGTCTACGATACCACAAACACACAATTTTTATATTATTTATTTATACTTTTTCGCTAGGGTTAATAAGATATTTAAATGATTCCATTCCAGTGTTTCCAAATAATGGAGATTCTAGTACGACGGCCGCAGGCACTAGTCCAACGGATACACCCACATCTGCTGCCACAACTAGTGATGCTACTACCAAAGACACTCCGAAAGCTCCAGCCGCTACAGAAGAGTCAACAGCAACCGAAGCTGGCGACGGTAGTGGTGATAACATGCCATCTGGCGATAATATCGAGGCGAATGGAGGCGGTGGCAATGATGCAGCAAGCGAGGGACCAGACAATCCAGAAACTAGTTCGTGAGTAACCTATATTATATAGCATATAGCATTTAATTAAACAGAGAGCGAAGTTTTTCATGACGTGTCAAGTTTATTTGAGTATGGTTTAATTGTTCTTATTTTTTTAAATTACAAAAGTCTTATAGTACTTATAATTATTTTTGTTTATTTACAGACCAGAAAGTTTGCGGGCTCGTGGTAAAAAAAGTCGTCCTCGAAATAAACTTGTAAGTAAAGTAAATGAGATGCTTAAAAGAAGGATATATATATTAAATGTAACTACAATACATCTGTTGGTCTTGCCCAGCTGTTTAAAAAAGGCCCAATAACAACAGTGATTAACAATGGATTAATTAATATTTCAGGTACAAAAACTTCGCGATAAACTGAAAAGGAAAAACAAACTTCAGAATTACTTCGCCCAAAATTACCAAAACTCGGAAGTGCAGATGATAGCACCACCTGACCTGGAACCCCCAGGAGATCTCCTGCCCATGCAGCTGCAAGCTCGTCAAAAGGTTTTGCCAGATATCAATGTAGAAGCAGACCTAGCAGGACTCCAGGACGTTGACTTCAAGTATCTCTCACAGTTGATACACAGAGCTGATTTAAATAGAACAAGCCAGAGCGGACAACCACATATGGTCCATCCCACGGCACCTGTAAAAGACATAATGCTCACCGTGCCCCCGCCAAGTCGCAGGAGTTACGGCGGATACCCTGACCAAATCACACAAGCTCTGTCTAATTTGTCTAACCATCCTACGAATTTAAATCCTAAAAATCAACCTATATTCCATACATTAGACCAAAACAGTTATATACCTGACCAGCCTTCGTACAACGCTATGAATCAGTTTGGTGGTAATCAACTTTTTAACAAACCTCCCAGTCAGCCCTCTTTACAAACACTTAATCAGCCAAAATTTAATGACGCACTGAATCTGCCCCCTTACAATACGTTAAACAAATCGTATATTCAACCTTTGTATAATGTACCTGACAAGTCCATTTATAATGGATCAAACAAACCCCATTACAATAACGAACCACTGAACCTTGCTATATACGATAAGCAAAACAAGCCCAATTACTACGCGCCTGTCCAGCCTAGTTACAAAATGCTTAATCGTGAAGACACCTTGTTCTCCAACGTTAATATACCCAGTCAGCAAGTTTATAATGCACCTATTCAACAATCTCACAAAACACCTAACAGGCCAGCCTATGACACTCCAAATCGGCAACCTTACATCACACCCGATCAACAAACTTACTCGCACAATTCACTTAGCAAACGCACTTTTAACGAACCAACGTATGTATCTCTCAACAAACCTGTACGAACTGTCCCGCACCGAAAGAAAATAGAAGACACTAATGATTCGTACTACTCAAATCTTGGAAGACAAATAGCTGCCATGATACGAAATATAGATGGAAACCAGAATGTAGATATCGAAATTAAGGCAAGTTCTAATGTTGAAAGCAATCCTATCCCCAATGAAAACGATGGTTCGCGATCTTATTGGGAACGTTTCGTCAGATCACCGTACAGTATAATTAACTCGTATAAAAAAGGAATCAGAGAACTAAAAAACAGTAACGAAGACCTTTACAGCCTTGAAAACAAAGTATCGATGGCCGCTTTGAGGGAACCAACCATGACTTTAAACGAATTGGAAAATATTATAAGCCAAATGCAAGAAAGAAAATCTAAATTGACGATGACTGAAAATAGACGGCCATACCGAGCCACCGAACCGTCTAAAACCAATTTCAACGTTAATTTACTTCCAAAACAAGTTCACTATATAAATTATCTGAGAAATGTCGAGGATGAAAAGACTGCAGACTGGAATCTGCCTGTTCAAAATATTCCTAAAAAATTGAAAGCTGGTGCTGATTTGTTGCCATATATAAAATCGAACAGTACCACAATTGTGCAAAATCAAAAGCAAAACATAAGAGAAAAGTATATCCAACATCCATCGTCGTTACAAAATCCTGGGTTAAAATCTATGCTTACAAACTTCATGTTCCCTTTGCAAGACAAGAACATGGTATTGAATCAAACTATTTCTAACGAGAGCCCTAAAGCCACTCCTACAAGGAAACCATTCACCGTGCCATCACCGCAGATTGTGTATAAAATGCCTAAACCACATTATAAAACATATTCTTACACAGTACTGCCACTTCCGCTGAAACCATCGCTCTACAGAAACCATCAGAATCAAGAATTAGGCGTGTACGAGCACATACCAACAACTACTAAGAAAACTTTATATCAGAAACTAAGTCCCTTGGTGCTCAATCACAAAAAATTGCATATCTACACAGGAGGGACGAATAATCAATTTCTGTTCGAGAAGACATCAATTCCTATGAAATCTAAATCCTTCGTCGGGGTGGACCCTGTAAACCCAAGAAATATATATGCCACTTACGGATCTAGAGTGGAACCTTCGTACTTTCATCACGAAGTCCATCATTTTGATTATTTTGATGATCTTGCGTAACATAAAAAAAATATTATAAAGTTGCTTAGTATTATCACTAGGCATAATCCATATACATGTACATAAATACTTTAGTCTATGCTCCGTCATTTCGATACACATATCCCGGCCTACAAACCGAGCCTCTCCACTGCCAGCGACTGCAGTGCAGTGGATGCTACAGGATTATCTTCTAGCCAAACTACGCTTCAAAACTATCTAATAAACTTGGCAACCATACATCGCCAACCAAATTTAACTTTATAACAACTCAACACTGATAGGACGAGCAATGTATTGTGAAAGAGAATTTCGCACGCCACAACGTTCTCGAATGTGTTGGTATACATGGTAATCCCGTTGTATTCTTCACAGACAATTTAATTCCCATTTCATAACGTCGACGTGTGCCGGGCCGGGCCGCGCCGGGTGGCCGGGCCGGCACCGGCGCGGCGGGGGCGCTCGGGCGCGAGCGACGCGATCGCTGCGCGATGCAGTTTGGGCTTCATTTCACTACGAGCTTAAATCCTCCCACGATATACTCGTACTGAGCTCGCGTCAGCATGGATTTACGAATATGATATTCTGCAAGTTTTAATAATTAAATTCTAGCATATCTCATCCATAAATGCCAAAAAAATTAATAATAAGTAGATTATAATAATTTTTAGCATTTGTATGTCCAATAAAGTACGTACAATATCATAAAAATATATCTTTGATTTATTTTAAAGACAATCGAGCGGAATAAATAATTTTTTGTTTGCAGTAGCTTTTTTATTTTTATTGCCAGAAATAAATCTCCCAACTAAAGC
The DNA here is from genome assembly GCA_035578125.1 of Mellilla xanthometata. Taxonomy (NCBI): domain Eukaryota; kingdom Metazoa; phylum Arthropoda; class Insecta; order Lepidoptera; family Geometridae; genus Mellilla; species Mellilla xanthometata. The sequence continues at coordinate 9,918,402 of JAPUBQ010000014.1, read as the reverse complement.
TCATACGTACCGTTGCAGTGTGGGTATCGCTAACAAATAATTGTATCGAAACATGTCGGTACTCACGCCCAATAAGCCGAATATACTGCCCCAATAACCATTTCTGTGGCATGGCTTTATAAATTAGAATACTATTTGCCTGCGGCTTGGCCTCCATTATAGTAAAAACAAAGTCAAACGGTTGTTGGTTCTGACAATATAACAATAGTTGTGAAATTTGTAACATTACCAGAACCTAGCTCGGTTTATAAACCATAATTTAATACAGTTTTAAACAATATAAAACTACGTAGAATCTCTACAGTTTTCGTAGCCTAAATTATAGAACGTAATTTGTAAATCTTTAAAATTTGGCCAAGCAACTTATTGCAAAATATACTTTATATATTGATAAACATCATGATGAAATTAAATTGAAATAAAAAATACGGACATACAAAACATATTTCATTATATAGAACGACAAATAAATTTAGTCGTAACGATCAAATTTTGCAACTTCGCATTGGCCTTCAATTCTCGTAACTTTTCACATAAATGGGGATTGTGTACCTTTTAGTTGCGTAATAAAAATACAACTTTCCAACGGAAGTATCTGTACTTATTTTATTATATAGCCACGATCTATAATAAAGTTGTATAGAGCTCATCTAAATCTTATCTCGCATACCTTTTACCTTACCTGAGTACTTGAATTTTGATTGAACGACATTTTTATGCTGATACCACAAACTTTTTGAATCAGTTTCTCTACCAAATCAGACATAAGTAGATGTAGCTACATATATCAGTATATGTAAATTCTTAGACCAAGGACAATTTCATCAAAGATGTTGTTTTCGAGAAATAGGCATATACATATTGTATATATATTTATAAATAACTCATTTATGACCAAAGCATACAAATCGAAATAAATTTTTACTCAAAAGTAGGCTACAAGCCTAGACTATGGTGTGGAGTTTGCTTTTAACCTGTAACTAAACCAATACCATTACATATATGTTTTTCTGTATATACACAGAATCTCATAGACTTACATGCTATGTTTAGACAAAGGTTTTAAATGTCAGCGAAAAAATAACACGTATCTACGATATTGAACAAAGCTATATAAAAAGCGATAAACATAAAACTACAAGGCGGCTACTCCACATCCTGGGGAACGTACAGGTGCTACGTCATACAGCGTGGCCATAAACACGTGCACGGGCCCCCGAATAAAACACATACATTATTGCTCCACTGGAAGGAACTATACTAGTGGTAGAGGCAACCTGCACTCCCTGCCCGCTTTAAGACCGCTCATCTTGAAATGACAGAGGGCAGCGACGCGGCGAACACTTTCAGTGTGAAACCATTTTGCTTGAATATTGTTTTGTCGGTTATACAAACATTATTCAAATATGCCTTACGTAAAGACAGTAAATTTTGAGCTTCACTTCACTTGTTTAAATACCAATATCGCTTTAATAGAAAGGACCCAATTGAAGCAGTTCTGTAACAGTTAGTAGGTAAAAATTAAACTGTGTCATACAGAAAGGCCTCAGCGTGTCGCTGCTACTATTTCCATTCCGATATGAGACCCATAGTTCATTGCCCATAGTCATGCTCATTATAAAACTTCTTTCCAAACGTAGACAGAGAATTTCTCCGTCTACGTTTCCAAAAGATTTTGAAGGTTTTATTTTTCATTTAATCGATTTACTTTAATAAAAAAAAGTTTACTCAGCAAAAAAATTCGAAAAAGGTTTAAGTCAAGCAACCTTCGCCATAGAGAAAGCTACAACAACCTTCTAATAAGGACCTACGCAAACAACTAATGAGGTTTGTCTCAATACGTATTTTCTTTGTCTATGTCTAAATACGAGTATTAAACATGTCACACATTCTTGTCTGAATTTTTCTTGAATTTTTCAAGCGAAAAGTGAGCCAATAGCTGCGTGAAGATATACTCGTAAATCAATAAAAAAGAGTACAAACTAGAGTGATAAAATATTTCCACCAGATTTCCACGTAACTTGTTTAATGTTTACTCAAACTTGTGTAAATAAAATTCATAGAAGCACCCTCGGCGGTGGTTCGTGACAACGTCTGCAGCGCTCCTGCGACCCCGACAATCCCAGAATGCTAATCCTTCACCACATCTTACGGTAGGTCCCACACATTTTATTCTCTCAAACAAGATTTAATTTTTCCTTACATTTTTTCAAGCAAACTAGAAGTAAATAGAAGTTATCTATTTATTTATCTGTTAGTAAGTTTTACCGCTAAAATGAAGAGGAATCACACTAATTGAAAATGTGGTAGTTCTTAAGTGTATCATAATAAGGAATGTATATTTGAAAAATATCGTACACGCTCAGAGCAGTCAAAATATATATTTTTATGCTGCATCTATTAACATAAACATTTGTTTACTAATTATTTCAGTCGACCTATATGAAAAGTAACATTAGCAGTAGTTTACAGTGTAAACAAAGCGTCGACCTCCACAAAACGAGAAAATAGATTGTAATTAGTAGAGTTTCATTGGGACCAATTCGGGACGGATGAAACGCATTAAAGTGTGATGAGCAAAACGTCGGTCGGGTCAGCCGCGATCTGGGTCGCTCTGGGACCCTAACGCGAGGACCTTTTATTCCAACTCAGAATAGAAAACCTTTCGCCCAATACCCTATAAAAATGAACATATCACGACTAACTAAATAAGGACGTAGATGAAATCTTGACCCCGCAATAAAATAACCAAATGTTCAGCTATTTCCCGCTCTTTTGTTGTTTCAATCAAACATCGGCTCCGAGCGTGGGAGTGGAGAATACAACCACTTCAGGATATTGAGGCTCGCTTACAAATAGGGTCGAAATTTATTTGACGCCGTATCGCCCGCGTATTTCCAATTTTCATATTTCCCGCGTTACTTGGGCCCGCTCGAGACCCACTAAATCGTACCTATGCCGATATTTTATGAATCCGAATTGATTTATCGCTTTTCATAGGGCCATAACTATCAGTTATGATTATGCCGTGATTACGTGCTCGTCCTGGCAATATTCGGGAACAAATTTTACTTCGGCAAGATATACAGTAACGTTGAGGAAAATGCGAAGAAAAATTTTAGGGAGAAAAAGAAACCGCAGACGAATTTCAAAAAGGAAAACTTCGGTTCATTAGTATTATGAATCCCGGACTATTACTGAAAATGGAGAGTTCTCTACGGGGAAAAACGCATAAAAAGTTAACTCGCCGCTGAAAGAGTCGAGTGGGTATGCCGATGAGAGACTCGCTAACTCAGCGCGAAGTAAGTAAAGTGCTCTCCTAGCGGCGGGGAATTGGCAGGAATCGCCAGGTATTTCCCTGAGGCGTGTTTACGACGCAACCCGCACGCCCAATCTTTACCTCGCGACGCTCAAAACCTGGCAGATTATTCACGGCTGTAGGTGAGTGCGTAACCCCGCAAAAGTTTGTAAAACCTGAGTGCGAGCCCCGCACCGGCGCCGCCGCGCCGCGCTGAGACAATGGCCGTAAGGATCAACATAAATGACTCGAGTAATTCGGGGGAAGCGCCGATATTAAGGAAGTTAAATATCAAGACAAATGGTTCGAGCGTTATACAGCACGAACAAATTAGAAAATGTGTACGAAAGAGAAAAGTTTCATTAGCGACTGTAAATACTCTTCGCGTTACAATTATTCAATACATTTTGCTTACTTTTACACTTAGTGTTAAACAAGAAACAAAATAATTTACCATAACATAGCGTACATTTACATAGCATTTATGTGGCACAAGCCCAGGGCAAGTGAGGCTGACCGTGGGCCGGCCACTGCGCCAGAAATCCACCTACAAATTAGGATTAGATGAGGGTCTCTATGTTTTTAGGTTGAGCGGTAAATGTAATTCCAATCGAAAACTCAATTTCATCCTATAATACCCAGGTGGAATCCTCTTCGGTTTATATTCGGAAAGGTTCTGTTATTGTTATATTAATAAATAATTAATTCCAGATTTAATTCACACGTTCCTTTATTTTATAAAGTAAAATTAAAATACATTAAGTAGGTGGTTTTTAATCATTTAAATACTTGTCTGCGTTATATTAAAAATATGTTTTGTACTAATCTAAAACTCAGTCATCAATAAATAACAAATATAAGGAACAAAAATTCGCATTCAAATTATTGCAATCTAAGCTTAAGCATCACTATGATTTTCAGTTCTGAAATCGGTTTGAGACCTGAATAGATCCGAAAAGCGTTTTACGAAGGTTGTGGATGCGGTTCTTCTGCGCCAGACATTCTATTTACCGGCTCTTGCATCTGCGCAAAATGCTTTCACATATCGAAACTTTATTATTATTTTACTACTTTTTCTTGACACGATCAAGCTTTATTGTGTTACTCATCGTAAAAAAATATGTAGATTGATGAGACACCTCGTCGTATTTTCTCACGTACAAATAAAAGAAATGAAAATAAGCGCACAAAGACAAAGAAAGTCGAACGTAAATCATGTTAGTCGCATTTCGTCGGCACAGAGCTCGCAGGTCCCGCGGGCATCACCACCCGAAGAAACAAATAAGAAATAAAACTGACTTCCCGAATATATACATTCAGTAGGACCAATTTAACAGATCAAATTTGAAAATTCATCAATCGTGATACTTAAGTAACTGCACTCGCTTTACGACGAAGGGAAACTTCGTGAGGAAACCGACACGTCTGAGGACTGCAATATCCGAAGACATGTGTCATCCGCCAACCCACACTTGGCCAGCGTGGCTGATTATGGCTTTTATCTCTCTCCTAGTAAGAGAAGGCCCTGAATCCCAGCAGTGGGAACGTATATAGTGGGCTGCTTATGCATACCTTGTACCAGTGGATATAAAATATAATTTAATTTTTTGGTGTAGAACTGTTTTCAATTATTATGATTACATATTTAGTGTATAATGTTAAATAAGGTAATTTTATAATTTACTTTCTCTATAAACCTATTTTTAATATAATAAATAACTATTGTTCAAAAGATTTTACTATCATTACAATGTTACGTCGGTTACGAGTAACTATTTATGATATGAAATTCAATATGAAAAAAAAATCGTCAACAGATAAAATCGAATGAAATGGTGACTTGTAAAGAAATGCCAGTATAAATTAATTATCATGTTGTGATAATAATGGCACTCCTTAGCGTGTGACGGTTATACAACAAGCAATGCACGTAAAACAACTTCAGTTAAGATTCATTCATTTTATCACTCTATTGTACCTTTTTACCAAAGTCTACTTGCCAACGTTCAAAGCGCTTTTTAAACTCTTGGAAAAGCTAATGAAAGTCAAAATGTATCTCTTCTCTCTGCTTGCCTTTAGTCAATCAAAAAGTTTCCTAAGGACATCTAGCAGTCTGCACAAACAGGTACCGCCTCCAAAGTAAATGAGTGAGATTTATTAGTCTTTAGCACTTTGCGAGGCGCAGTCGACGCTCCCGAGAAGCCTTATAATCGTTTTCTTGATTTATGTGAAGGATCCGCGTATATTGGGCCGTCATACATTTTCATTTTAAGACCTCGCGCCGTTACTTTACATGGCATACATGCGAGGTAAACCGACGATGTAATAAAACATTGATTTTAAACTCGAAATTCATTGAATTTGTTTTGTTCGTTCCTTTTGATAAATTTGGAACCAAAATTATTTACTTGTTGTTTGTCCAATTCTTACATTACTTCTTGAATGAATAAGTAACAAAAGCAAAAAAACTTTACTTATAATTAAATATTATAATTAGCAAAAAACCTTACTTATTCATTCTTCAAGATCGGCTTAGTCTCAACTTTAGCACATTTAATAAGTTTTTTTAATTTAAGATTCAAACAACCATAGCAATTTCTATTTGCCCAATCCGAAGACAAAAAGAAAATATCGAACCAATCGCCAAGATAAAGTTTGGGTTTGCAAAAACTGCTTATTTCGCTGGCGTCTATCGGTGAAAGGATAGGAGAGGCTCGAGACGACCCGACCTCGATTTGGTTCGAGAATATCCAAATTCCTAAACGTCATCTTCCATAGAACAGAGGACCTAAATCATAGCTTCGCTATGTAGATCACCCATTCGCCGCCTACACGTATAATATTACAGCCTGAACTGACGGACCTTTGTGAGTGAATTTTTTATGAAATTGTGAGCTCTCGATTCGGCTCGAATACAGCGGATTTCCTATGCATTTCGAATGGCTCGGACAATTCGATAAAAGTAAAATGCGCATGAAAACTATTCTCTATCATTGATCGAGTTATTCGATAGCTGGCGATAACGGTTTGTGTTTGTGAATTGTAAACGAGTCCCAGTTCATACGAACGTCAACTTAATTATGTATGTACCGCCGAGGCACACGGTGCGGTAAACATAAGCACCTGTTGTTACGCAATATCTGTACAACTTAATAAGCGCCGCTGCACTTAAACAACGCGGACATAGAGTTTTACAACTCTAGAATAGGTACGAGTACAAATATTTTTTCACAAAAAATTATCTGACTAAATATTTTTCGTACGTATGTATATAACGTTTTTTTTATTTGAAACACCGGTAACCGGTGACTCCCGCTCCGGGTCGTTCTTGGTGCAGAGGTTGGTCATAGCTATTCAGCGCGGTAATGCAGCGAGCGTGATGGGCACCTTTGCACCGGGGGCGACCAGGGGCGGGTTATTTGATTAGTATTAGTTTTAGTTTTTAGTGTGTTTTATTTGAATAATGCATGTATAAATGATTGCTAATACCTATACTGGTTTTAGCAAAGTCAAACTACTTAGTCGTGATAATAAATATGTATTAAGTAGATAGGTACACCAAAAATTGTGATGCAACGTTTATAACCTTCACGTTGCGGTACGACAACAGGCTTATCTAGAACTGAGAGCAATGTGTGTGCATGTTTACTCTCGCGATGTCACGCCTCAAGTTGGCTACATAGTTAGTTCGCTGTAACAAGCTGACGTGTGGATATGTTTTCCGCAGATATGACTACATGCCGTTATTTATGGAGATAACTTGCCCTGGCCTCATAGGAAACTAAACACTTGTTAAGCCAAGTTTAAATTGCAAATTTAATATTTATTTTTTACGTTGGATCGGGTCGTGGAAGTTTTCATTGTAAAAATATGAATCATGAATATTATTTTAGGATCGATCTTATCTAGTTATCCTACCTATCTTTAAAAATTGTATAAGTGAAATTTACATAAAGAAAATTATCATAATATATTCCCAAGTAATTTTTCTTCATTTTTCCGCTAAGCAGCATTGGAAAGATAAATTCCAAGAGTTTAATACTCTTGTAGAGGATGCAGGGGTTGTTATTGCAGTCTGGTGCAAACTTGGACAAGTAAATGAGAAGGCGGCGCGGTGCGGTGAAAAATTTGAATATTTTACCACTTACCTGCGCCTATAAATCAAATGTGAAGTCGCCCTAAGCTCTCCCAGATAGCTCTCTCAAACATTTTAAAATGTAAATTAAGACAACTCCACACCTTCGGTTAGATACCATAGTAGGTAGAAAAAATAAGTGTAGAAGTATGAATTCTTTTTCAAGGTAAAATCTAATGCTTTCGCAAACAATAAAATAGCTTTGTACAAAACATTAATGAAATGGCTTGGTGGAAAAAGATTTGACTCCAATGATGAAGTCATCTCGCAAACAAAGGCCTATTTTGAGGACCTCGACAAATCATTTTTTTTGGAAGGGATAATTAAGTTGGACAAGCGTTGGACAAAGTGTATAGAGCTCAAGGGAGACTACGTTGAAAAATAAAATTGTTCTTTTATCAAAAAAATTGTGTTTTATTCCAAAAGTCATGGACTTATTGACCCGCCCTTATACTTATAAAAAACACATTGAACTTATTGCATTTTGGAAAATTTAGATTTTTGTTTTTATTAATTCTACATGGCTGGCTTTGGCATGGGTTCTGAGGGCAGAGCAGAGAGCAGACTTTCTGACCTCTTACTGAGAATGGTATTTTTGTATCAGTTGAGACTATGAGGTCATTCTTACTATAAATGGCAGCCATTGCGAAAATTCTTACATAAATCTTATTGGCCACATCGAACTCATATTTTCCATTTAATTCGTGCGCTTTGTACAAATATTTCCACGGTAAAAAATTCACAGAAAGTGACATCTGGTAAAAGCTGTGGAAACTAAATTCAGCGACCTCGTAGCCAACCTTTCACTCACTGTATTATACTCGTTGTTGCAACTTTACAGCCCGTGTATTTCAGTTGCTGTGTTTGAAAACAATTAGTTTGGTCATGCGACGATAGGTGGCGCTTTTTTGTAGTCAATATTTGTGTACCTATGTATATTTAGTATGTATAGATCTATATACATCTATATTTCTATATCATATATTCATTTTTGTTAAGTTCTTTTACTTTAACTTCATCTTCATCAGCCAGCAATCGGTTTTTCTTTTCGGGAATTCCAATATGCGTAGAACAAAAGGCTTCTGTGTTGACGTTTTATGAAACTACACTCAAAAGATTTTACGAGGGAGCCTGTTTAAATAATAAATTATGCTCTAATTCGTAATAAAGATCGTCCAATGTTAAATAAGCATAAATAATATTAATATGTCTATATTAATTTAATCATCAGAACGTAATTTATACAGAGCCTTACAGAGTAAAATCTTTTGGTTTCATAACAAAAAACTTTTGTTCTACGCCTATATATTAATATTGGCGTAGAACAAAAGCTAATGAGTTATCTAGATGTCCATGTATATAGATATATGTATATACATATATAGCTCAGGAGACTGTGTTGATTGCGACGATTGCCAGACGGACATCCGTCGGCGTCGATCCAAATGCCATTAAAACTCCAGATGCCCCAGCACGTGTGTTGCTATCGATTGCACATTTATCAGAACGTTTTATTTATTATAGCATGTACAGCAATATCTATCTCGTATATAGTATAGGTCTCCGAACTGTAGACTTCGTAAATAACATTTCTTGAAACATTCGTTTGCAAACAAAGAAATGTTATCATTTCATATCAACATTAATTATTAAACTTTTTTTTTTCAAATTCATAGTCAGGGCACAGAATAAAAACTAGTACTTCGTAACTAGTGGTTAGGGTTTGGTTTTTAATCGCTCACATTAAAATCAGACTGTAAATAGCGTTACACGAATGTTTCCTCTTTTTGTAGGAAACCATCCCCCCAATTAAAAATCGGTGACAACAAAAAAAACTTTTGATTAGTACCGAAGAGTGGTATAGATTGATTCAAAATTACGGCCTATACGCGAGAAACAACACACATAAGACAAGAAAGAAAAAAAGGAAAGCAGATAAACACTCGTTTGGTCAATTAAGGTGTAAAATTAACCTAAATTATTTACAAGTCAATCTAAATTTAAAGTATTTCCTTATGTTATTTGTGATTGCCATTTTTTTAATTAACATAAGCCATTTGTTTGGAAAAGAAATAATTGAAAATCTATAATATAAATAAGTTGGGTTTTCCTTCCTGACGCTGTAACTCCAGAACGCACCAACCGATTTCCACGGTTTTGCATTCGTTAGAAAGGGCTTCGTGGCAAACAAATTTCAGGGCAAATTCGATTCGCATAAAATCGGTCTACACGCGGGTGGAGCCGCGAGCAACAGCTAGTTAGGTATGTCAAAAAGTTTTATAAAGTGCCTAGACAAACCAAGAAGTACCACCACTTCAATCACTCTAAAAATTATATTCTTAGTATTAGATTTATTGAACCTACCTACTTGCATATTGTCGACACATAATATATGTACGTACATATACTGTACCGGTTGGTTACTCACTACTTTATTGGTTCAAATGTTCAGAGCCAAGCATAAACAAGAGTCAAACATGTACTTTAGCTCAATCAAGGGAATATTGATACAATTGGTACTAAATAGGCAAAGTACCTACTATTAAAGTGTTTCTCTCATTCTCCATTATTTTACTCACAAACATAAAACATAATAATGTATGTTCCCTTTTTTATAGTTTTGTACCTAATAGTAAAAACGGGACCCTATTACTAAGCCTCCGCTGTCTGTCTGTCTGTCTGTCACCGGGCTGTATCTATAAAACAGTGATAGCTAGAGAGTTGAGATTTCACAGATTGTGTATTTCCGTTGCCGATATAACAACAAATACTAATAATACAAATACAAAATATTAAGTTGGTTCCCATACATTAAAACATATTTTTTCGTGTTTTTTTGGCTGTATATTAATAACAGTAACAGAAAGACACTTAACATTTTCAAATAATACTGAGTTGTATAAGACCTTTAATAATAAATCATAAAAATAAAATATTTAAGGGGAACTACAATACAACAAAAGTAATTATTAAAGTTTTTTTCTCGGCTTTTATAACGTCATTTGGTAGACACTCTAAACATTACTCAGTATTCATCAAAAATAGCTACATATAGGAAAAATAAAAAAAATGATGGCGTGGTCATTGTTGGAATTGACTGTACCAAAGCAGACGATTTGAAATAGTGACGATTTAGAAAAGTGACTATTTGAAAATCTGACGTTTTGAAAATCTGACCAACTGAAAATAAACGATATATATTGTATAATATACACAAACACACAAAGACGCGTGAAAACTATAACACCCTGTCGTTTTTGCATCAGGGATTAATAAAAGCAAAGACTTGTTAAAGCAACGTGAACTCAATCTGCACCTTTGTGCTACTTTACTATTGTCGGTTATAGATTTTAACTTGATACTTCCCTAAGTGTCGGCTTTCATCGTAAGCCCTTACAGTTGAGCATCGTAATCCATGAATCAGCACGAAGTGCGCAGTTTGTCCGGCGCAGAGCGCGCTTGGGCGGGCGGCACTGCTGCTTCCCCGCCCGCAAAGCTCGCTCGCCCGCCCTTGCTCTTGTGCACCGTTTATTTTCCATCTACAGTCACACAAGCTTTCTTTACAATAAACCAGGTAAGTTATTCAATTATATCTTATTATTTTTGCTGTTGTGCCACTGACCTCTATTTCTACTAGTACGCAGTAGAAATAGAGGTCAGTGTGTTGTGCTTTTACGATTGTGACAAGCACTTGTTTTGATAGTGACATTACCTTCATCATCTTTAGCGCATTTTGTCGATAAAATTAGAAACCTTAGATATTTATTTACCAAGTTGTATATTACAATATAATAAAAAGTTGATAAATGTTTAGTTCGTAGGTATAGGAATTTCGCGTGACCTATGACCTAGTTACGAGTAAGAAGTAGATATAGGGTCATATTATAGTTAGTGTAAACGCCTTATAAACAAAGACAATGAAACTCGCGCCTAGATTTCTGTAGCTTAATTTACTTGTATAGTCTTGTATTTAGTTGTACTTTAAGCTGTAAGACAGTTTGTTATTGATTTGTGAGCGCGTAAATGTCAAAGGTTTACGGTCTGTTATGTAAACATAGCTACTCTAGTCTTCCGAACATCAACATGAGAGATGATGTAACCCTGTTGTAGAGCTACAATTCCATACATATTCACCTTTATTATATGTTTGATATATAACACTAACCATATACGTAAATACAATATCATCATAAGATTTTGAATTCACAAACAATAAGCAAAATGAATAAATGTAAAGTTCAAGAAAAAAATGGGTGCATGTGGTTTGACCAATGGGTTCAATAAAAAATGGGTGCATATAGGTGTAGTTAATGATTATGCTTTCTAGAGCACGAGTAATGGTTATTTCTCTTGATAATTTTGGCGAATTCGCCGTGTAGTTACCAAATTTTTTTCTTATTTAAAGAAACTCAATCTTAAATTGCTTCATTACGTTATTTGTTTAATAACGTAATATAACACGTACGTATTATTGTCTGTCTTTGGGTCGGAGTTTTTTGTACCTATTTTGTATCTGAATATGGGTTTGCGCTTGACCACAATTCATGATAGTAAGCGATATTATGCTCAAAGGTGGAATACGATTATCTAGAAAAAAAACCTCACTCACTCTTGCTTTGAAAACCGTCTATAAAGAGTATAGTTTTATCTGTGGGTGTAAAGCTTTTATGTCGCCTAGATATTTACAATTTCTTCATATTTATCCGTTAGAGCAAAATCTATGTCACAAAAATTACAAAACAGAATGTCAACGTAGTAACCGAGTCTTGGGTGCGTCGCGCTGTCGCGTCGGTCGGTCGTCGACGTGAATCTGATGAATAGTGGCACATCATAACAGAGCGAGCCAGACGTGTGTTGCGTTTAACAATTATTAAAATCGTACGAAAAAATCGTAAGGAAACGACATTGTGAAAAATAAATAAAGTTAGTGGATTGTGATTTGTAATACTTTATTTAAAATTGACCAGAACAAATCTAGCAAGCTTTGATTAAATTCGAAGAAATAAAGAGATATTTAAATAAAACCGTGATCAAGTAAAGTAAACATTACTGATGTTCACTGAACTTGTGTCTTTGTGTAGGTAAGTGAATTTGATAAGTGTACCTGCTTATTTATATGATAACCTTTTTTAAACCGCCGGTCGTACAAATGGACGTTATAGCTAGACGGTTGAAATTTACAAGAATGATATTTGTATAATATATCAATTCAAAGTATTTCTGTTGCAATTATAACAACAGATATGCCTTTCGATTGCGAGTCTGGGTCTTTGGCCTGGTTATTTTAGTAACTACATTATTGAAATTTGGTTAGTTATAAATCATAACCAATGATCATGAAGGAATTCATCAATCTTTTTAAGTGCTTATATGTATTTTAAATGGAATTGTAAGAGACCAATCGAACACACGCAGCTAGGTAAGTGTAGGTAGACATGTCTATGCTTATGTACAATATATTGAATGTTTAGAGGTCTTTTTATCTATGAACCGTGTCATGGTCAGTAGGTCTGTTACTTCACTTTTATAGCTAGTCTTAGTATGACAATATTTACATCAGAATACGTACCAGCGCTACCAGTATTAAATCGGGTTGGCTGTGACTAGATAAAACGATTTTTTGTGCAGAGATAAACATGTAATCAAGGTGCTTGGTATATACAAAACGTATCTACGCACGTATACAGGGTTACTCATGGAGTGCCTGCTCTGTTTATGATTAATTATTTGTGCTACAAAAATACTTTGTTCTGTAACTTAAAAAATACGGCCAAGTGCTAATCGGGCTCGCTTTCTGTACGATTAGCTTAAAAATTATAAATAATCATGTTGTATGGGCGGCCCCCTCCAATATTAATTTTATTTTATATGTAATTTCTTTTAAAATTAATGCACAGTTTGTTATTTTGTGAATATTTGAAGGATCTATGAAATGCCTTTATAAAGATCACCTAAATAATAATAATAATATTTATTATGTTGTATTAACAGGAGGCTCTACTTTGATGAGCTGATGATAAACAAACACATATGTTGTATAGGAGTTCCCTTCAGTGTTCAGTTTATTTTTATTTCATTATTTATTTTGAAAGATAATTAATACAACTAAAAGGTAAAAAAATTAACTCATTCAAAACATCTTACTTTTTATCAATGTCCAAAAACGAACGAGCCTTTGGTGCAAGATCAATCCCAAATGCATAATTTTCTTATTGAATACTTAGTTCCTCATTAACTATACATAGCTCTGTACACGTACGTATGAAGACTGATCATGTAAGCGCGGCCTAGTTTCATATGGGTCACGCGGCGCGCGTCGCAACGGGAAGTCGCACAACTCTGCCCCTGTTGTTGCTCCAAATTATTATATCGTATACATTTTAACTACTAGCAGCTACAAATCTTACAATAGTATGGTTTCTTTAGCCTACTGCATTTTATTTTCCTATATATTGATGCTCATTTAATTAGAAGTTAACTTAAAGTATAACAACTATGTATCTGTATTTTTCTTAACATAACTACCCCTTACTGCTCCCAAAACGTTACGTCATCAATCAGTGAAGGCATTGGTCATTTCGGGTACACTAACTCGATATTTACCACAAATGTTAGATGCTTTTTAATTAACTATTGTGGATATATTAAAAATATTATACACTCTACCACTTGTGTTCCATTCTAAATTTCTTGTAAAAGTAAACTTTAAATTTGTAAATCGTAACCTTATCTGTGTATTTTGTTATTAAACTCAAAGGATTAACTAACTGTTACAGCGGTTTCACCGACGAAAAATGATGATGTAGAAACCATGTAGGTACCATGACTTGAAATAGGAATCTTTTAGTTGCTCGTACTATAAGTACGGAGGAAGCCGTCACGGTATGATCTTCTAAGCTTAGTTTAGTTCAAAGCAAGCGCGTAGTTTACGGTCTGGCTGGCTGATGACCCTTTACATGTATGTAGTCACCAAACGGTTTTCTCAGTTGGCTACACTGAATTTCTCTAGCAAACCCTTGTCTGCATGGTTGGCATAACTAATTAACTAGATTTTTAGGCTTTTAAATTCTAGACATGTTAATATTTAATTATTACGGAAAAACGATTAGCGCTACAAAATCCACTGTTTATGCGCGATATTAAAATTATTTACAGAACTTAATATTATCCTTAATTAACCATAAATTGTACCTACATCATTAGTTTCATTACAATAATTATTAAACAAATAATAATAATTACAATAATATCAAACTTACAGTAATCGAGTCGATGTAGGAACCTACTTATGTAGGTAACTGAGGAGTATAGTATTGAAGTAGCTGCCCTGTAATATACTGAATGTATTCTAAATACTGAATACTGTCTGTTTACTTACAGAATGACGTCCCCCGCCATCACCAAGTCTCCTAAGCAGACCGAGAAGAAGTCTCCGTCACTCTCCGCCAAAGCCGCCGAAGCGGCCGCATCGGCGGCGGCGACTTCGCCCCCCGCGCCTCCACAGCCGTCTGATGCCTTCAGCTGTCTCCGGGTCTTCAAACTGGCAGATCTCATGATGAAGCAAGGCTGCTAAATATACTTAGCATCTCTTGTGAATAATCGGAGGATCCAAAAGAATTATAAACCCTGACAAAATAATCAAATCAAAAAGCTCCCTACTCGAATTTGGGGATTTTTTCCAAGACACTTGGATCTGATCGCTACAGTCAAGAGGTACCTTGATATCTTTACAAATGTATGACTTGTAAAAACAATGATCAATTCTAATGGATCCTCCACGCAAATCTCTTCCATTAGTTCAGGATTTAGAAATAATAACAACATACAGTAGATTGTTATTATTAGATATTGCACTCAGTGCAGTATTTCAATGTTGAGAAAATGTAGCAATCATGATAAGTTTGCCAGTATTACTATATTATGTAGGATAGTTCTCTCACACATTCAAGTTATTTTATTTCATTTGGTAGTTCGACGTTTTGTTTTAGAACTGTAGAGATCTTTTTGCATGACTATCTCCTCTACATACTGTTCTCATTTCTATATATATGACAGTTACATATTTTTGGTAGACTATGTACCATTATCATTGATTGAGCAATAACTTTAGCCTTGTTTATATACTTGTTTTAGTTTCGCAATAGAACTCCCACAATCCACTTCTTATAAATTATGTGAAATACGTGTAATGTCTGTTTGAGTTACCTTACAATTGTTACAAACGAAATTGAATATCCATTATTGAAGTGTTTGTTGTTGTCACAGTTGTTGAGATTTTAGATCATTCTTTATAAACTTACGTATGTGATTATTAATTAATCTGTAAAAACAATCATGATCTTGTGCAAACATTTTAACCTGTCTTTAAAATAATATATTAAAATCTGAAAAAAGGTATTGTTTATTTTCCTAGTTCATGGAATGTATACCAGGTTGGTTAAAATGGGTCATAACAGAGAAGTATATAAACACCTTGTATATGTAATATTTTTTTAATAGTATTGGTAGGTAGGAGGTACATAACACACAAGAGTCTGGGTTGTTTGGATAAGGGAAGTTAAAATTACAATATTTTATTTAATATGTACAAAATATACAAGTATCTCGATAGGCTACCTTAGTCGCTAGTTAATTAGTTACGATCACAATATTTGCCTACGTGTAGGTCCCGGCGGCGCGGGGGCGGGGCGGCGCGAGCCTCGCGTGCGATACAACTACTCTCACGTTCACTTTGCTGCACACTTGAGATCAAATGTTATTTTACAAATATTAACCCTATCATCTGTCACGCCGGCACGCGCGGCCGCGCCGCGCGCCCCGCACCCCCGCGCCGCCGGCCGCCGCTCACACCGCGCCCTCTGCTGGCGCCCGGCGACCGCCTCGCACGGACCGAGATAATGTTACCAATAGCCGCCATCGCTGCTGCTGCCTACCTCACTCAGGAAGGCCGCGCTCTATTACAGCCCTCACTAAAAAGCGAGTGAGGTAGCCAGAAGCGATAACGCACATGCCATATAATGATGATTGTCAGGATGATACTCCGTCCAGTCCGACAAATTAGTGACCGACCGGTCACAAAGACGGAGTCTTACCAGGACACGCTAGTTATTGATTTAAATCGCATTAAACTACTAAATTGTATAAATAAACAGAACTATATTATACTTCTCACGCTAAAATTTAACCTATTAAGTCTGTGTTAACATATATCACCGAGAAAAACAAGTTATTAAGTTATTTTGGAATTTACATTAATAGTAATTAGTAATTGACATTTTAACAGCATTATTTATGGATGCAATTATTAACTAAGCAAAATTTTTGCTGTGGAGCTTTGAAGTGAAAATATCGCATCGTAGATAAGGTAAAATGATACAGAACATGGAGAATGTAAAAAATATTTTATGTATGTTACGGAACAAGTAATAAATAACTTATGCATTGTTTCTTAATAAATATTGTAACGTATAATCGCATAGAAAATAACAACACCCGAGTTAGATACAGTCACCGAAATAGTGATGCTACAAATAAATAATCTGTAATTTTAAATCTCTTTGATACTTATCTCAAATACAGGATTTAAATTCTATTATTATTATTTTTATGTTAATGCAGATATTTATATATTTACACGGTTCCTTCTGAAGGAATTAAATTAAGAATAAATATAGAGTACACGATCGGGCATCAGTCCGCTAATAAAAGTATATATTTTAAAAGTAATGGACGAAATGACGAGTTCGTTAGTGTTCCTCCTAGCCGAGACGAGAACTAGTTGCGACGGAAACATGACAAATTATAATATATCACTTATATACTCTATCGATCAATATCTTAAAAAGAATATACGTAATAATATTACCTGTGCTATTAATTTATATCGTACATTATAAAATTACAATACATAAAATATTTTGTACTTTGTTTTACGTACGACAAGACGATCGCACCATTATCTATCAAGTCGTGCGGGAGTCACGGCCGAAGCGCGCGGGTGCGGGGTGCGGGGTGCGGGGTGCGGGTTCTATGAGAAGTACAATATTGTTAGTATGGCTGCGTCGGGCGCGGAGCGCCGCCGGCGGGCGACGCGCCGCACCCGAGGCGACCGACACGAGTGAGATCCGAACACGGCACGCGGCGGCCGCTGCATTCCGCCGACCACGAGAAATGCCTTCATCACATTGTACTTGTCACGCTTACAAACCGATCTAACACAACTGCGATGACAATCGATATGATGAGATTGAAACGCGGGAGATATGTATATCTGTCCGCGGTACTAAACGTTATTTTATAATTGATCGTAACTCCAGAACCGTCACTGTACCTTTTTTTAACAAACAGTGAAGTGACAAGGCGCGCGGCCGATGACAGGTGGACCGTTCCAAGGTGCAACGCACAGCGACGATTGTGAACATTTAATGGGTTGTCAGTTGCACATAACAATTGTCTGCCTTTATGAATAGTGAAATAAAGCAAGTGAGGAGCGAGCGGGCGGTGTACTGCGGAGTGGAGGGGCGGGGAGTCGTGTCGGCAGTGAAGAGACGCGCCGGCGCCAGCTTACTAGAGCGTTCGTCGCGTTCTTATATCGTGACGCTCCATTACACTACCTAGTCTACATAAGTCAGAATCACAGTTTATTTTAACGTGTTTTCCCTTAAAATATTAACTTTTAAACTTAATTCCTACGATTAATTTTTACAATTGTAATCATTCGACCCAGTATTCGTGAGTTTTTCATTACCTACCGTAGAGACCTAAACGAATCGAACGGATAGATTCGGTATTTATTTACATCGTTTAAATTACTCCTACGTCTAGACGCTTAAAACAAAATAACAATTTACACTAACGATAAAAAATGCTCGATAGATCGTCGCTCGTCCGATCGGAACCCAAAACTAAATATATTTTTATCGACTGACTTTGCCATTGATTAATTTATATATATATATTTTTATAAATTTAAACTCCGAATAACGTCGAAACGAGTCGACCGTAACAAAGTAATGTACAAATAAGCTTAGACTTAAAACTAGCGCTTAGAATAGTCGAGGGCGTGCGCGGCGAGGCGCGCGGCGGTGTCGCAGAGGTATTGCTCAATTCCTAGAGGGAGCGCGGCCGGCGCCGGCTCCGGCGATCACTATCCGTAATAACAAAACAAAGTTATAAAAGTTTCACAACCTGGCGTTATATACAATGGGTACTAGAGTATGTCGGCGCTACACGGTGGCGATGACGATGAGCAGGTGCGCGATGTTGGTGACGCGGTGCATCAGGTCGGGCGCGATGCGGCTCAGGTTCTCGTTGGCGAAGTCGCACGACGGGAATATGTGCACCGTGAACATTGCCTGCGCACACACAACACCATATTAACATATGTATAGTCAACGCCAAATTACAATGCTCCTTCAAACATTTCTATCACTTTTCAATATCTTAATTTGTCCAGCTCATTCGTTGCTATATTTATAAAAAAAAAGTGTAATACACGGTCACAACCCGGAAAAGTGTCACACACAATGGTCAAAAAGCAGCAAAAAAAACAGCGACGTTAAAAACCGATAAAGTACTATGCGTGCCAACTAAGAATAGGATCTCGCTTGCTTCAACTTCACACGATAACTGTCAAAAAAGTACTGCTAGCAAAGAAAGCGTAAAAAAGAAATTTAATAATTATTTTTTTGGTTCATAGATATAAATTTAATTATTGTTTAATTATTCTTGATTTCATTACTGGATAATTTTGGATTAATTAATTCTACTGGTAAGAAGTATCCAAGGCAAATTAACAACACTTAAAAAAATCACGTGACGAGACAATGGTTTTGGATAGTGTCGACTTAAGTGCTGTAAGCAGTAATGCAATAAACTATTTACATTTGGTACAAAAAGAGGTGACAATAATGAAAAAGAAAATATAACTTTTATAAATATGCTTATACTTTCAAATCCTACTCATTTATAATTAATTTGACGTAAAATGTATAAGAAATAGCAAAACAGAGTACATTAAACATATAAACTGAATATAATTTGTTCATAACATTTTTTGCACACCATACACTTTGGTTATGAAGTTTGCGCGTATGATTGAGCAAGATGGCGGTTTTGACAGTCCTATTCTTAGTTGGCACGCATAGTATGTATGGATGGACAAATGGAGTAGTCATAATCATCATAAAATCTTAGAGCTTTTTATATCAGTGTAATTTCCTTAGCACCAGTTAGTTTATTTCAATGCGTCAAACTACACTTGTTAGATCGACCGCGAAAGATTCAAGCGGAGCAGTCCACTATGGCATTGATCGTTGCGAGTTACGCGGACTCATTAATGAGCTGGCTCATGTAACGTTTCACAGTATGTGGTTGATTTCATTTTTGCCTGTAATCCAGTAATGGTGTATATATTTTATAATTAACCTTTAGGTTATAATTAATAATGCGGGACAGGTTTAACCTATTGCAGAGCTTACAGTCACTCGTCAAAGCGGTTACCTACCATTGCCATAAGTTTTTATTTTTGTTTCATCTTTTCTGTAACCATATTTTAATTGGAAATAAATAAATTTGTATTTGTACTAATAGAAGTACCTGGTTGACCAAGTTTTGTTAGTTTTTTTTAGTATGTCATTTTCTAATAATGATTCCTAGCTAGATTTATCGCCCTCGAAACCCCCTATGTACTAAATTCATGTACCTAAATTCATGTGCCTAAATTCATGTACCAATAATTTGAATCTCGGAATCAGTTCCAACATATTCACGACATTTAATAACGATTTTCGTGAGATTTTCAAGAATTGCTCATTTAAAGATATAAGATTAGAATAGGGGCGTGCTGGGTGAGTAGAGATGAGGTGACCTGGTGGTGTCCGGGCGGCGCGATGTTGACGATGCCGGCGGCCTGCTTGCGCTGCAGGTACGTGATGAAGCCGGCCGTGAGGTTGGTGCTCTGCTGCAGCACGTCCATGTGGTCGCGCCCGCACGGCAGCGCCAGCAAGATGCAGTGCTCGTTCTCCAGCTGTTATACACAACATTACATCATTTTATCTTGCTTGCATCGCATTTGGAATTATATAAACATTTAAACAGAAATAATTATAGTGGAATAATATATAATAAGCATTCAATATCCTATACTGGCTTGCTATACAAACATGCATCCGAACAGTAATCAACAATATTTAGCCCAATGCTAATTCAGAGGCCTTCGGGTGGCTTGAAAACTCTCGACACACAGAGCTTGGCTAAGTGGCCAGTAGCTAAGTAGCTCCTACGAAGAAGATGGTAGTTCATTATATGGATGTAGATTATAACATACATACATACCAACTCTAAATATTATCACAGTTGGTACTCCTAGACAGACAGCAGTTAAGTAATATTTTTATTTATAACTTAATTCATTTTCGTTTACTAACAATACAGAATTCATTTAATCACCATTTGTCGAAATACAACGGTTCCTATTTTGAGAATATTTTGAAATATTGAGAGACAGCTATTCCGAGCTAGGCATGCTTCACTTTGAGCCAGAGGGGTGTTAACTCGTATGGTTACATCCCTTGTTTGAAGCTTATATGGATTTCAATCGTGCTTATCAATGTTTTCAAGCAGGTAGGTAAGCACTGTGTACTATAGGGTCTCAGGTTACCTTCATCTTGCGGTGCACCTGGTCGAGCTGTACGGGCTCGAGGCGCATGCGCTGCGCGATGCGCAGTAGCGGCGTGGCGAGGTCGGAGGGGAGCGCCAGCGTCTCGCTCGCCACCGCCGGGTTGCCGCCCACGAAGTGCATCTGCACTGCCGCCGAGTCGTTCTTCAGCGCCAGCAGACCTTGCCACATCACCGGGTAGCGCTGCCGACCACATCGCTCGTTAACACTTGTACACGACAATATCATACACATAACTTGATTATTATACCATAACGCTCATTTGAATTGTGAGGGCGAAAATGTGTATGATTGTTAGGTACTTACTTCTTCACACTCTAACATCTGAACTATTGGGATGAATTTAAAGCTATCATAGGTAAATAAATATAAGGTTCATGGCTACCAACAAAACCAAAGAAGAAAAAGAGCTTCGGTCACTCAAGATCAAAATCGAATACTTACGTCAATCTTCAGAAGGGATTGAACAATCATGCAAGTGTCCCAAGACTATGCTCCGTTATGACAAGGGGTGGAATGCGCAATAAGCCCCTGCTATATGTAATCAGTCCGTGTTGAGTATAAGTAGCAGCGGTACTCACTCGCAGCAGCATCTGCAGGCTGTCGGCCTCGTGCGGCACCTGCGAGGCGTGCGGCGGGCCGGGCGCGGCGGGCGGCAGCGCGCCCGGCAGCCGGCTCACGCCCGCGCCGCCCGCGCCGCCCGCGCCGCCGTGCGCCGGCGGCGGCGAGCGCCCGCACTTCACCGCGTACACTGCAACAACACACACCGTTCCGATCACTGCCATTGAGCTTGGGCTTTCATCGAACAAATATCGTACGGAATCATAGCATGGTGGGAGAGCACTGATGCTCGTCTCATTAGCAACCACCGTCAAGTTGATAAATATCACTCTTTTTTTTAATCCATCATCTCCGTTCTACTACAGAACGAGCAGAGAGTCAGTGAAAAGACACCGATACAGAGTTGAAGTTCTAAACTTCGTACAAAACGCTTTGCGTCGACCTTTATTGTTAGGACTGTGAAGCTTTGGAACTCACTACCCGAGTCTCTGTTTTCTGAGAGGTATCATCCGGGGGCCTTCAAAAGTAGAGTTAATAGGTATCTTCTAGGTAAGCGTGCCACATCGTAGACTGCAGTGCAGCTTAACATCAGGATAACAAAAAAATCTCAAGCATTAGTGTATGAGAAATCTCCACCATCGGTGATTGTCGCCGCCTCGTGTGGTTAGGCAAGCTGGTGGTGACACGGGTAGCTGTATAGCGGGAGCGTGCTTACTGATGTGTCGGTCGGCGGGCGACGGCGAGTGCGCGGGGCGCGGCACTCGCGCCGACAGCCGCCGGAGCTCCAGCGGAGACGCGGGCGCCTCGCACCCCTCGCCCTCCATGCTGCAACACATACAACGAATGAATGAATGAATGAATGAATTATTTATTGTCTATGAAACTAGGTACATTAGGTGTTATATTGATTGTCATAAAAACTTATAACTAAATTAAATATTATTCCGCTAGTTTCTACCCAAAGGATTTATAGACAAGAGCCAGTAGTCCGTAGGTATTTATATCATAATATTTTATATAACTTCTTTATCATTTAGGAAGAATTAAATATAGGCTTTTTTACATAGAAACGCATTTAACTTAGATTTAAACATGTGAGAATTTACAGTGCATCTAATATCATAGGTATTTTATTATAAATAAAGGGCGCCAAACTGATCACACTATTTTAGACGTGTTTATTATTATTGCCACCCAAACCTACTCATTATAACACTTCATATTGAGGCCAGTCATTGTATTTTCAAGACAGTTTACTTAAACCAATCAGAAATCTATTCGCTATAATAACGGTACCATACTCACATTCCTAGGTGGTCGGCACTTATGACCAATAGTAAAAACAGTTTCCGAGTATGATGTGTTCAATTTGCAATGACACAATCGCACTTCATAATAAAATGATACCTATATATAAAATTGACATGAAAGAAAGAGTCATGGTTTTAAAACCTCTATTTATTTAGATTTTTTTTTTATATAAATAGGCTGGATGCAAAATCTTCATCGTAATTAAGCCGTAGTTTAAAAATATGAAACTTTTCTATCTATCTCCAAGCAGTTTCAACTTTATTCTAAAGATTATTACTAAAATTCAGTATGGGCACTTGTTCAAACTTCCTTTTAGCACTTATTTCGAATAGATGGTATGTTAAAAAAATATGAGTTACCGTGTGAATGGTGAAGGTGTTGCTCTTGACTCGTGTTGGGTAGCACGGAAGTGCTGTTGATACATCTGGAAGTGCTGCGGGGAGAAGTGAGAGTACATGCCGTCGCCCTGAGGAAAATAATTACATTTTGATTATGTACTTTTTATATATATATACATTCATTTATATATGTGTATTCTACTTAGATAATAACAATCCACCATTGAGAACAGACAGACATGTAAGATTATATATTACCATTAAGTAATTTGTTGTGTGACCGCTGTGCTAATTGTACTACAACAAATTTGTTTTAATCCTGCTATTAAGATATGCTGTTATTTGTTTAGTAATATTATAGACTTTTGACACTATAATTGTAACCTAGAGCCAAATCAATATATTTGAATAAGTTTGATACACTTTTTTATGTCCAGCATTAATAATTCCTTCCGTAATTAAAATACCCGCAAGCATATCTTTATGTTATATCAAATTAGCATAAAAACATATCATTTTCTGGCTCACGTTAGCTACTGTGAACAAAAAAAGAGACAGCACACAAATGATTTGTGACATACATTTTCTTATTAATACTCAATAATAGCTTGAGATAAGAGACAGGCTGAAATCTACCAACTAGGTGAATAGAATTGACAGTATGTAGAGTATGTGTTATCTGACTAATCTTAAAAATGCGAAAGTTTGTGCGTGTGTGTTATAGGTGCATCGTCACTCAAACGGCTGAACCGATTTGGCTGAAATTTGGTGTGCATGAAGCTTATAGCTTGAATTAGCACATAAGCGACTTTTTATCCCGGAATAAGGCGGGTAACAGGGCGGGTGCAGCTAGTATTGTAATAGTGTAGAGCTATACCGCTGCGACAGGCGAGGTCTGCTGATGCGCCGGCGGCGGGCTTCTCACCAGATCGCCGGCCTGATCCGAGCAGCGGCAACACAACCACAAGTCAGTATTTTCACACCAGGAAACATATACAAGTGTGCAAATCGATATAGTATTTACATTCTATTCTGTTGTACTGAGTGAAAATATTTAAAATAAAAATATTTCTACAATATTTATTATTGGCAAGGTAAGAATATTTATTGAGTTTCTCTTGTCATAGTCACATAACAGCGATTCGCTTCCACATTTATAGTACGGCCAAACTGTGCAACTTCTTGTTGGAATCCCTGCTCCCACTGAACTACAACCTTACTGTCTTCAAGTGAACCGGTTTCTTCTAGGCAAGCGCGCTTCATCTTATTGCAATTTCACTTAACATCAGGTGAGTAGTGGTCAAGCGCAAGCCTATTAAGCGTAAAAAAATACTGTAGTTTGATTTGTTATAAAATCTGGATTTTTTGTCCTGAATAGGTATATAAATATACTCACCATAGCCATTTGTCCTTGCGGGCTGATGGAAGGAACACTGGTTATCCTCGACGTCGCGCCTGAAATAGATATCAAACACGAGTTTAGTTCTATGTACACTATCAATTAGCTAAGATTCTGAATTTAATGAACGTTCTATCATTTACGATATTTATTTAATAAAAAAACCTATGGGTATGTGCGGGGTAACAGGAGTACTGACCGGCGTGGGGGTGATGCGGGTGGTGGTGGTGCGGCAGGTGGTGCTGGCCCACGACGGTGACCGGCAGCGGCTTGGCGTGCGGCAGCTCGGGCGGCGGATGGTGCGCGCCGCGCGGCAAGCTGGCCGCGCCTCCCCCGCCCGCCACCAGCGCCCGGTAGCGCGCGCCCGCCTCGCCTTCCCCGCCCCTGCGACAACACGAACCGACTCCACGTTAGACAACGGCCGACAGGAAAGAGTCCCGCGGGGTACGGCGCGGCACTCACCTGATGACTGCAGGCGTGGGCCGGTCGGGCACGGCGCGCTGCGCCAGCGGCTGTCTGTGCGGCAGCGCCGGCGACAACACGCGTGCATCCGCCGCTTCGGTGGCGCCCACTGGCAGCATGGCGCCGTCCCCCGGCCGCCGCGAGTCGCCCGCCTGCGCCTCGCCGGTGGCGGGCGCGGCGGGTGACGGGTCACGCGCCGCTTCAGGCTCCGGACGATGTTGGACGATTGACTCGTATGTTCCGGCCAGTTTGGCGTTGATTTCCGATATCATTTTCTTGGGAGGCTTAGTGATGGGTGTGGGCGCGATAGGTTGCGTCGTAACGTTCGCTACCGGAGGAACAACGAGCTGCGCAGGGGGTGGCGCCGCGGACACGGCTGGCGTAGCGAGGGCAGCCGTGGTGGCGACCACGACCGGCGGCGCGACCGGCGCGGGACCGGCGGTGGTCGAGGACGTGGTTGTCGGTAGAGCCTGAGCGACCGTTGTGGACGCTACTCTGCTCGTAGCGGCGATGGGCGCGCTCGTCGATGTGACGTGAGATATAATAACGTTGGCGGAGCACGAAGTATTCAGTGAAATGGCAGGGGCGACCGGCGCCACCGACGCGGGGGTCGGTGGCACCGCGGCTGGTACTGGTTCGCTTTCCTGTCGTGGTCTGGCGGTCTCGTCGAGACGAGGCTCTTTTGCTTCGCGAGGGATCTCTTCTCTTCGGCCTTCACCATCTGCGCTGTCGACGGAATTATCTGATATACTGCGGTCCCGAGTTCTTTTAGTACCTCTGGGCGATTTTCTAGTGTCAGCGGCGAGCCCTTTGTCTTGGCAGTTGGCAGGTTTAGCGACGGTGGCTTGCCTAGCTGGTTTCCGCTTGGGTGCGCGCCCGTTGCGAGGCCCATCTTCTCCGCTATCGTCACTGAAATTACGGTGGACGTCTTTTTCTTGGAGGCGTCTGGACTTACGCGTGTTCGGAGAAGGTGATACGAAATCCTCCGACTTCTCCTCCCTACTCGGCCTCCTCTGCTCAAATTTAGTTTGATCTTTTGGAGTAATGCTGAGACTAGAGGTGGCAACGGTGACGCCAGCTTGACCTGCCAAGGGGCTCTTTATTGTCAGTATGAGCCTGGGACGCGGTTCAGTCTTATTGGATGCACCTTCATCACCCGAATCCTCGTGAAAGTCATAAACATCTCCCGGCATTGTACTTACATTACTTGTTACTACATTTTTTATGCTTTTATCTGCTTTGCCTCTTCCTCTACCCCTTTTAGCTGCACCTCCTCTAGGAGTTTTTGCTATCTGGCGCGTCTGTACTCGGTCTTGGTTCCTTTCGGACTTTTTCCCTCTTACATTTCTTCCTCCTCTCCTATTAGTTGGATTGTTAGGACCATTAGTCAGATTGGTATTTTCATTCACAGCCACAGAAGACTTTATTTCCGTATTCACAAAATTAGAGTGCAGTTCTTGATTCATTGGGATAGTCAATTCTGCTGTGGGTTTGATAGTGTCCAACTTTTCTGTGACTTGACTATCCAGATGATGTGGTGATGGTTCAACTAAGTCATTGCACAATGAGTCTACTTTTTTTATAACCGATTCAATATTGAGATCTTTAGCACTCCAAGAATCGTTTTCGTCTAAAGTTTTTAAATTATGTTCACTATTTTCAGGGACACTTTTATTTACAACACTGTCTGTGCTACTTAGCTTCATAAAGTCATAAGATGGTTCACATATATCATTGGAGACATTCTCATATGCTTTGTTGACGAAATTATTTTGAGGCTGGATTCTTTCGTTTGGTGTCTGTACCTCGGAGCTATCTTTACATGTTGTGCTTGTGCTGCATGTTGTATTATCTGTGGTTTCAATATTTTCTATGGAAGCTTTCTCTTTTGAAGATACATCTTCAATGACAGGTACATCTTTTGTCATGGTGATTTTAGGTGTATCATCAGTCTCTTTATTCATATTTTTATTCTCAGTACTTTTCAGAGAAGATTCCGTTGGCTTTCGTTCTATATCTGATATTTTGTGTTCCTTATTAGAAAAAAATGATTCTGTATTTGTTAGGTGTGGCTTGTCATCAATTTTTGCATTTGGTGTCAAAAAAGTGCTAGATTTTCCGACGCATACTTCTACTTTTTTATCCGAATCTTTTGCCACTATAATTTTGTTTGTATTATCTTTTAATAATTCTTCAAAATCGGTTTCACATTTGGTTTTCATTTCATCCAATGTATTTTGCATAGTTTTTATCGCAAACGTATGGGGTTTCAAACTTTCAGGTTCTACAGGTGACAAGCTTTTGTGAACTTGAGCTTCAGGTTTGGTTTCTTTTGTTGCTGGACCAAGAATTGGTTTGCTTTCTTTCTCAGGCTTTGCGATTCTGATTGTACCAATTGTAGCACCTGATTTTATTAAAATAGGAGTCACATTGGTGACATTAGACATGGTGGATGTTGTTCTGGAGTCCAACTTGGTAAGAACTGTAGAAGGTCTTATGGTAGACATTGAAAGAACGGAGGGAGAAACTTTAGACACGTCCAACTGGCGTACATTACACAGGGAGACTGGTGTAAGTAATCTTTGAGAATTCAAAGTATGTATGACATTAGAGGCTGGTCCTCTACTGATGTTACCTGCTTCTTGTATATTACACACAACAGACTTTGTGTTACTTTGTATGATCGATGGCGCAGCATGGTTTACTCCAGCCACGTGGATGATAGGTGTGGAAACAAACGAAGAGTGGCTTCCTTGTTCTGATACTTTTTGGTGAGCTTGATCTTTTTTATCATTTACTGGGTTTATTTTATTTATGATGAATTTGTTGTTCAAATGCAGAGGCGAGTTAATGTTGCCAATATGCATAGCATTTTGCATAGAAATTAAACGATTTTGTGCCATCACTACAGGATTATTATTGTGCTGCAAACTTGTAGGAGATAAAATTATTTTGGCATTCTCATTTTTGTTATTTTCCGGTATATTTCGTAGGTCTGTCTTTCTAACTTCTGCAGTTAATATCTTCGATTGAGTTAGCAAAGGCGAATTGTTGACACCTTTATTTTGCTGTAGAACATTTATTTGTTTAGGTATTGGTGTTAAAATTGGAGTTACCGGTAAACGGTTGTGATTATGTAGAGGCGATCCTTGTGTTTGTACTAAAACTGAGTTAGGTCTATTAGGAGACACCATAGCCATAGTTCCTGGTGGCAAGTGCATCGCTTGAATCGGGCTCAGTGGTGGTTGCTGTACACGTACCACGGTCACTTGACCAGGCGATCTATTGTGAAAGGAGTTTGGTGATACCATCCCAGATGAATTTATGTTCTGTGGCGAGGTTAGAACTGGTACTGTTGATAACCGAGGAGAAGTCACGCTATCTTGAGAACTGGCCTTGGGGCTTTGTATTCTAGGGTCGTTAGGCATTCTAGGTGATATTACAATACCGTGGGATTTCTGATATACAACATGTGGCTCCGGTATTTTTATAGTCGGCGGTTGCATATTTGATGTTTGCGGTCGAACAATGTGGCTTATGACTTGATATGGAGTGCTCACTCTTGCTGATGTCAAAACAGGTTTAACAATGTTATTAATCTGCACATTCTGTGTTTGCGAGCTCTTTATCTGAACAATGTTGGTAGTTATGTGAGGTGGTTTATTATCTTTTGTATCTTTATTTGATAATGTATTATTGTGTACATTGATAACGTGAGGTTCTAAGATTTTATTATTGGTTAATGTCCAAGATGTTATAACCGGTGTAGCTGAGGATGTAATTATTTGAACATTTTCTCGTCTTGGGAGTTGTATTTTAATATCTGTTTCTTTGGATTTAGTGTCTGTCTCTAAGGATACTGATTTAGTTACTGGATCCGATTCGACCGAAGATTTTGTGACAGACATTTTAGCGGGTTCATCTACGGGTTTTGCAAGGTCAGAAATGTTTGTTGATCTTGGTGTAACATTAGCAGTACTGACATTGACGATTGGCTTTTCTAAAGTGTCTTGAGATGCTTCTTCGCCTTCTTCAGTATCAGTATCGATCAGCAAAAGATCGTTATCTGAAACAGGTGTATCAGGTTTCAATTCCATTTCACAAGCGTTTAGATTTTGTACAGCTTGCCTCATTTCCTCTGCATCTTCTTCTGGAATATTTTCTGTGCTCAAAGACGTTCTCTCTATTTCATTGGAGTGTTCAATATTATTTTCAGGCTCCTCGTAACTAGAAAATGCGTCATCTTTGCCTCCGAAACTTTCACCTAAAAGTGCAGCTACAGCATCTGCAGTTTCTTCCTGAGATATGACAGCTCTTGGTTTTTCTTCTGCCTTTTTTTCAACTTTTGAAGAGGGAAAGTCTAATCTTTCTGTAGGCGTATCTTCAATCTCTACTCTGGTCGACTTCGTTTCCATTACTGATATACTTCGAACAGCATCTTCACTTAGATCACTGTCACTACTTAAAGTGGCAACAGTGTTGTCTCCTTTTATTTCGTTTGATTTTACAGGTTCTGGACCCGTTGGCAAAGGAACTTCACTAATATCTTTTACAATATTTTCAAACGGTGGCGGCATTGGAATCTCTTCTATTTCTATGGCATTGTTATCTATATAAATGTTAGTATCGTCACTTGTTGGTGTACTTGATGTTCCATTTTTCTTTTCCATTTCCTGAATATACTGCATCAACATCGGCGGACTCTCGGTCAACCTCGGTAAACTTGGAGACTCTGTGACAGATTTTGTATCATCAGTTTTCTCATCAAGTACTTGGGTATCATTAGGAAGTGGTATATCTAGTAGCATGGCATCTAGAATAGGTTTGTCAATAACGTCAGTATCAGATTTATGCAACGACTCAATGTGATGATACGAATTGTGTTCTTTACGATTCTGACGCTCTTCTTTGTTTTTTTTCTTCTTTTTCTTTTTCTCTCTACTATCTCTTCGTAATTTTTCATGTTTACTAGCTAGCTTTATTTCTTCATTCGTTAAATTGTTATCCAAATGATGATCATTATCTTCTCTTTTCTTTTCATCTGGAGCATCAGAACGTGCCTGATTATCTTCATCAGTCAAAGACTCAGCAAACAATCTAGCTTCAATAGCTTTGCTAACTGCATCCATATCTAGGCTATTATCATCGTCTTTACTAACCCATCGCTTTTCTTTTCGCCTTCGTTCTCTTTTTCGTCTTATGTCTTCTTTTTCTTTAATTTTTATCTCGTTAATGAGGAACCTATCCTTATTAGATTCTGAATCAGGACAGGATATTTCAGATTTAATTAATGGTTCTACGGTATCATTATCAGACACGTCAGAAAGAGGCCCAAAAATGTCTTCCATTTTACCGTCTCGTTTGGTGTTGTTAGAAATCGTATCTGTAGCAAATTCTAATTCAATTTGGTCTGGAGACCTTTTTTCCCTTTTAAGTTTTTCATCTCGGCCGTCGTCAGTATCAATGCTCTCACGACATTTTTCTTTCCTTTTATCCCTTTTACTACTGTGGCGACGTTGCTTGTCGGAGATTTTTTGTCTATTTTCGGTATCCAGTAATCCATTATCGCTATGAACAATTTTATTTTCTTCATCGGAGTATGCAGACTTGTGTTTTTTCTGTTTCTTTTTATGTTTT
Organism: Mellilla xanthometata; assembly: GCA_035578125.1. NCBI lineage: Eukaryota > Metazoa > Arthropoda > Insecta > Lepidoptera > Geometridae > Mellilla > Mellilla xanthometata. The sequence continues at coordinate 9,887,583 of JAPUBQ010000014.1, read as the reverse complement.
CTACGGAATTCTGTGTTTCTAATGGATGTCATAGATTCACTTTCTGACGACAGGTCTTGGAATACTGACTTGTAACTTGGCAACTTGTAACTTATTTCATTTTCGTTATATGGTTTTAGTTTACTATCATCACTATCACTTTTGCCAAATAAATTCAAAAGAGAGTTCTTTTTAATTTGGTCATCGAAATTTTTAACATGATTATGTTTATTTAATTCTGAATCCAATGAAAGCATGCTAGTCTTTTTTGAATCGTTTAAATATCTAGGACTTTTACTTTTCGATGTATCGTCATCAGATGAATCAGACATTATTCTACTCCTTGAGTTTTTTCGTGTAAGTTTGCTTGGTCCATCAGTTTCATTAGTAGCACTGAAGTAGTCCTCAGTTTTACTATCTTCAAATTCAATATTTGATGTGAACAATTTATCTCGCTTTTTATTGTGCATTCTATCTTCATCGGAAGAGTTATCAATTGATGATTTACGAGGTTTTCTACGAGCCTCACTATCTGAATCACTATCTTCATCCCAGCTAGACCTCTTTTTCTCTTCACGTTTTGCTCTGCTTTGTTTTAGTTGACTGAATTTGGCTTTTATCTTTTCTTGACGTTTTTCTTCTTCTTGTTTTTGCATGTTTTTACATGAGCGGGCTTTAACTTTATCATACATGGAGATATATGTTGGTCCATCATCAATTATGTCAAATATTGAATGCTTCTTAGGTTCATCGGAATCAGATGTATCGCTGCTGTTAGGATGTTTCCGATTTTTCTTTTTACCATTTTCGTTCTTATCTTCTCGACTTTTTCTGTCTATTGAAAAACGTTTTTCACGAGCTGCTTCTTTTTTCTTGTCATCAGACTTTTGTTTTCGATCATCCTTAATTTTGCCAAGTAATTCACCTTGTTGCATTGCATCCTGTTGCATTTGAAGCTCTTGAATTTGTTGCAACTGTTGAATTCGTTTTTTTTCCTTCATTTCTTTCCTAAGAGCCTTTTGTCTTTCGTCTTCTTCACTCGAACGCAACTCAAATAAAGCAAGAAAATCTAAATTGTTGTGTGTTTCTTGGGTATGTTCCCTTTGACCGATTTCATTATTTTCTTCTTTTGCCATTCTTCTAATACCTTTCACATCGACAAAATTATCATTGATAGGTTTAACCTGGCCTTTCTTGTCATCTTTGGTTTTACTTTCTATAATTTTTGCAAAGTGACCTTTACTAAATTTAGTTGTTTTATGTTTTTCAGTACTCCGTGAATCTTTAGAATCTCTTCGCTCTGGTAATTTCTGGTCATTTTTATTTTTTTTAGCTTCATCACACAATGAATCAAAACTATCTTGTGAAGATATTCTTCTTTTGTTTCCTATATTAGACGGCAGGCTCGAACAGGAATTTAAACGTTCTTTTCTTTTTGAATCAACATTTGGCGAATCCAATGAATGATGCCTGTGTTTTTCAATAAATTCCGATTTTGGTTTAATACTCATAGACTCAGAAATAACTTCATGGGGCTTTGATGAAGATATTATAGGTTTTTCTTCTTTTATTTCAGTTTTTATTTTTACTGAAGGTTCTCTGTTAGAAAATTCTTTGTCAACTTCCAGTTTATAAAACAAATCAGTTAATTTTACTCGAGGCTTAACTTCATCTTTAAGGTCATTATTGTCTACATCTTTTGATTTTGAAGATTCGTGGGAAGCTCTAGAAGTTGAAGAATCAGTAGAATCTTTTCGATATTCTTTTATTGACTCATCACGAGAAGACTTACGGCTTTTAACAGGCTCTGAATCTTTTCTATGTTCTTTCTTTATATCAATTTCTTTTTTTACTTTTTCAGATTTATGTTTTTCATCTTTTTTGGATTTATTATGTAATGATTCTGATTCATATTCTTTTTTCTTGTCTTTTTCAGACCTGTCTCTTTTATGGTGTTCATGCCTAGATTTATCATCAAGATGCTTCAACCTGTTATTACTTTCAGTCTTTTCTTTGTAGTGTTTGTCTAAATCTTTCTCAGTTTTAATTTTTTCAATTTTCTCAGGATATATTCTTTCTACGGAACTGTTTTCTCTTGATCTTCTTTCGCTTTTTTCAGAGTACCTTTCAGTCTTATTGTTTTTGTATTTATCCTTTTCACTGTCTTGTTTGTCCTTTAAACATTCTTTGTGATGTCTCACTTTTTCTCGGTCGTTTCTAATCAATTTTTGTTCAGTATTTTTATCTGTTTCCAATATTTTTTTTTCTGCTTGCAATATAGTGGTACTAGTCTGCTTATCTTTTTCATTATTTTTATCTGAATTAACGTTTTCTTTTTCAAGTCTAGTAATATGATAAGCTTGAATATTATGATTATATCTCTCTTTATCGGGTTTTTCGGTTTCTTTATTCGCTTCTGAAATGTCTTTGATATTTTTAGAAATATGAGCTGAGACTTTGTCATGCATATGAGCTTCAAAATTAATAGGATCTTTGTTTGAAGGACTTCGGTCGCACATATTTACTTTAAATTTATCAGACTTTTTAGTATTTTCGCCTGCCAATGTTTTTGAGTCACTATCTAAAAGACTATGTTCAGCAGGTTTGCATAACTCTGGTTTATTGTTATCATCAATCACTGTACTATCTGTTCTATATTCTTGATCGTGTTTCACATTTTTCAATATTGCATTCATTATGTCATCAGCACTTTCTTCTAGCTTAAACAATTTGATACCATCTAATGATCTTTTGTTTTCTTCAATTTGGTCATTAGCTTTTTTTAATATGGGTATTGCAGTTACACATTCACTCTTTCCTGTTAGTAAACTATCTGAAGTTGATGAATTTGATCTTTCTCTTTTGATACCAAATTCAAGAGAATCCTTGTCATCTGTGTCAAAAGAAGATTTGCTCTCCGCATCGCAAGTTCCAGTGGCAGAGTCTCGACTTCTCGATTCAGCTTCGGCGTCCACGAGAGCAGGTGGTGACTTACGATCGCCCAATGCAACTGGCGACTTTCGGTCTACGAGAGGTACTGGCGATCTGCGTTCACTCCGTTCTAGCTGCGTACTTTCTATCGAGGGTGTCCTCGGGCGCGGTCGACATCCACCATAATCACTCTCGTTAATCTTTCCCAGTTTCTCGAGGCGGCAAGGCCTCTCCGGCCTATTGAGGCGAGGGTCCGAAGGGCGGTCGGCAGAACTCGGCTCAGGCGGTGCGTGGTGGTGGGGCGTGGCGGATGGCTGTTGTAGGGGCAGCGGCGGGTAGCGCAAAATGCGTGGCGTACAAACCCGCGCGCGCGCTTCCGTGGGGCTAGGCGGGCGCACTACGCTCTCTAGCCGCTCCGTATCTTCGTCGAACACTGAGCGCTTGGCCAGCAGCGCGCTCACTACCTCCGAAGGCTTCACTTCGTTGATGTCCACCTCGAGAAGTCGATGTCGGAGCCGCGCTCGGTCAGGAGCGTCAGCAAGCGCTCGCGATCCGCTCCACTTTTCGTATTTTTCGTCGAGACTTCTGATACGCTCTTCGAGGGATGGCGAGTGCGGTGCCGATCCACCACTCGAGGACGATACGGATGGCGGGCGAGGAGGCGAGTCAGGCGCTGGCGCAGGCTGCGGCGCCGAACGTGGCGTGGCAGGCGTCGAACGCAGCACTTGTGCAGCGAATTTTGGCAGGGGCAAGCACATTGGTAGTGGCGGGCGATCGCGCGGCGGCCGCCTAGGCTCGGCTGGCGGCGCGTCGGGTTCGTCGCGTAGAGGCGTGCCTGCGCGCGACCCCGATCCGTCATGTCGACGCCGATGTTTTCGACGAGAGGTGTGTCTCTCGCGCCCCACCGACCCCGAGCGAGACCTTCCGGGACCGCCACCGCCAGCACTACGATGTCGCTCCTGAAACCAATATAAGGTTTGAAATAAAACATTAACGATGAAAAGCTTTCACAGGTATAAATAATAAATTTAGCTAGTAACATAGTTTTAGCAACGTCAATATTCGAACTAACGCTCATTTTAAAGAGTTTTAAAATGAGCGTTAGTAAAACGCTACTGCGAATGAGCGTTTGTTCAAATATTTACTCATCTAAGGGCGAATAAGTTACTGTGAAAAGAATAATATATGACGATAACGGTTTTTGATCGCGGTTTTTGATATACAGCCGGGTGGCAATCAGACAGGCCGCAGAGGCAGCAATAGGCAGTAATAGGCTTCCGTTTTTAGCTTCAGGTACGAAACCCTAAATATGAATAAAACTATTGGACATGATGATGTTTAAAAACCTTATATATATTTAATTATTGTTATATAGTTTACTTTAAAGTGATAGCTTAAATTTTACCATAAAAACTTTTGCCAGGGGTGCAGGGCGAAGCCATTGGGGATGAAAGCTCAAAATGAAAGTTGTGTTTTTGAATTTGAGGGGTGTGAGATTTGCAGGGTGTATATATTTTAGTACTTAAACGTGTACTAAAAATGGATTTTTGGAAATTCCACCCCTAAGGGAGTGAAAGGGGATAAAACAGTTTATATTAAACTTCTTTGTTTTAAACTTTTAGCAATGAAATTGAGAATATGTATAGTTTATGTAATATTAAAAATTATGGTTACAATTTTTTTTTGCCAGGGGAGAAACTTGGTATGGAAAATTCTGCGAATCAGTTTGATATCGTAGCAATGTAATGTCTATATAAAATTGGCACAGGAATAGGATACTATAGAATTTGTTAAGTTTAATAAAGGTCTAAATCTAAATAATGGTAGTTTCCAGAGGTTACGCGAAAAACGACCTACACGCGGGCGGAGCCGCGGGCAACTGCTAGTTACTAATAAAATAATAAAAACAAATATTCAGCCAGTCAGTTGCTGTTCGACGGAACATACAGCAGTGTAACATTCCTAGTATTTAAATTTAAGTAATGATTAGAAAGAAGTAATCAGTCAAAAACCTAGAGGTCTAATCTGTCGCATCATTCCAGAATATCTAAAACCAGATAGAATCTAGTGTGGAAAGTCAGGTGCGGCTCAGTGAAGAGCTGATTTTAGGGACAAAGATGTGATAGTGTGTTTGTTATTATTTTAAGTATAATGGCTATATAAAATTGGCACGGGGAATACTTTAGAAATAACTATGAATCTATTATAAGTCTGGATAATTGTAGTTTCCACAGGTTACGCAAAAAAGCGACCTACACGCGGGCAGGGCCTCGGGCAACAGCTAGTGTATTGTAATTTAATGTTGTACTCTATTATATCTATTTATTGCCTGTTGTCTACCTCTATGTTCCTTATTATAAACCGATTTTAAATCATATATTTCTTTATTACATAAATAATGCGTGTACTTTTTGGGGTTCCATACCTAAAAGGTAATAACTGGATCCTATTAATAAGTCTCCGATGTCTGTCTGTCTATCTCCAGGCTGTATTTCAGAAAACGTAATAGCTAGAAAGTTAAAACTTTCACAAGATATGTATTTCCCGTGCCGGTATATCAACAAATACTAAAAATAAATATAAATAACGGTAGCTAGATACTTATATTATTGTCACAAAATATATAAATGTAAATTGCTATCAAAAGTTAATACTATAAATATTTTTAAATATGTATACTATGGAACAATTTGAAGTCCAATCTGAATTAAGCAACGGAACAAACCTACATTGTGTAAATGATAAAAATCATTTATTATGGTCAAATCTAAAAATAATGAAAATTAATAAAATTAAGTCTTATATCTAAAAAGACTACGTATAAATTAAATAAAAGCTTGTGTGTAGGTTTTTAGATAAATATTACAAAGACATAATATTCAGGTAGCATAAATTAAAGGCCTCGATCGCCGAGAAGTACGAGAGTACGGGATTCCAGCTCACCTTCGAATGTTTTCGGTCCTCTGGACTGGAATCTCTTCGATGTCGTCTCGCTCGATGAGGCGACACTACTACCGACTGCAGCCTATCTTCGAAAGCAGCATCTTCGACCGGAGGACTCGTACCCGTTTCGTCATATACTCTGTGGAGAAAGAGATCAAATAGATTAGAAAAGTCCTCTGACATATTGGTATAGGAGGCCTAATAAAGAGAAGAGAGCGAGTGTTGCGACCGCGATGATGGCCATCGGGATACCTGTACCGTCGGTCTGCGGCGTAGTCGACAGGATCGTAGGGATCGAGCGCGGAGAATCGCGCCGTACGAGACGCAGAACGGCTGAAGCTGGAGGCGCGCGACCTCGACCCGCACCCCTCGTACCTGGAAGGCGCGCCACATGTTATGCTAGGACTCTGCGCGGGATGCGGGTCGGGCTTTCGGCGAAGATCGCGCCTCGTCCTGACCTCACACTACGAGCAAACTACTTTTACTACTAGTAGTCGAACGGTACACCTCGAGAACATACATCACTTACACTATTGTACGACATATCTCCATAACATCTTGACCAATGTCAATCCCATTCACAAAACCTTATTTATAATTAGGTATTATAGATCAATCTTCTTGGATGATACACAAAAGAAAAATGATAAGATTTTATAAAATTTCTCTCTTCGGGACTAACATTCATACAATATCAGGATTGATGAAAATTTGATCAGATGCTACAGAGACACTTGGCTTGCTCGGTCACAAATCAACAAACCTTATAGAGTCGTGCCGCGTGGACAGAGGGTATCGCGTCGCAATTTCTCCGTTGAGCCGTTCCGATCCCGCCAGCGCGGCTGAGCCGCCGTGCTTCTCCAACTGTTCATAGAATGCTTCCTGTGGATAGAAGAACGACAATGTATGAGTAAGGTTAAGATAGGTTTGTGTGTGTGAGTGTGAATGCGGCGTGGGGTCGCGGCGCGGGCGCGGGCGCACGTACCTGGCACTCGCGGGAGGCGTAGTCGACGCAGAGGCGCGGGTGAGCGGGCTCGGCGGCCGAGGCGGCGGCGGCCACGCGGCGCAGCTCGCGCACGGCGGCGCCGGCCGCGCACGCCTGTTCGAAGTGCACCAGCGCCGCGCCCGCCGCGCGGTCCACGCACACGGACGTCGCCGTGCCGCACCGCTGCACTGCGCCCAGAACCTGCACAACACGCGATGTACACATCGAGTACACACGCGCTGCGACCGTACGTGCACGCGTTTTACACACGATAATTACCTGTTTCTCGGTGTGCTCGGTGAGGCCGTCCACCCACACGCACGCGGTGGCCACGGGCTTGCCGAAGCCGAGCTTGACTCGCGACCCGCCCACGTACTCGCCGTCCATGGCCCGTATCGCCTCTACGACGCTCGATATTGACGCGTATTGACAGAAGGCATAGCCTGCGCCGCCACCGCTGCCTTTCTTGATGTCTATCTCTATTATTCTTCCGAAATGTTTGAACTTATCCCGCAACTGTTGTTGTGTAACATCTTTTTCTAAATTTCCGATAAACAGCGTCCTAGTTGCCTGCGCAAACAAAAAAAGGTAAAATAATTATGGAAGTAGTGAATTTCCCGTGAATATATTAATGGCGGTTTCTCGAGGCATACCTTCGGATGGTATTCGTCGATGTCGGTCTCGTAGGGCTTCGTCGATTCCGCATCGTCATCGCAGCTCTGATGAGGCGCCACTGAGATCTTGCATCCGAAAAATAATTTGTCTTGGGAGACTTCCAGAGCTTTTTCTACGTCGGACGGCTTTTTGAAGCGGACCACAGCATACCGGTCGGCGTTCTGACCGACGACCTTGACCCATACCACTTTTCCGTGTTTCTTGTACTCGTGATATAAGCCATCCTTGAGAGAGCTGTCGGTCGATCTCGTGGGTAGATTTCTGACGCATATCGACAGCGGCCTGCCGTTCGCCGTGGACGCCCACTGTCAAAAACAATATGAATGTAACGTAAAAATAAGTGTGAGACAAAACAAATCATTTTAATTTTGTTGATCAGTTCTTCTAACTAAGCGTAGAGCCAACACCTTCTGAAGATGGATGTCTTGTGAAAAGGTGAAAGACGCGTTTAGGAAAAGTCGAGGAAAACAAACAACGTTAATATTATAATTGTTTTTAATATTTTGGTGTAAGAGGAGTGTAACGAACGTACCTGGTGCGAGAGCGATGAGGGTGTGCGATGGTTGTTGTGGTGCGAGAGCGGCGGCTGCGCGTGCGGCGTGGAGGCGCGCGAGGTGTCGCTGGGCTCGGGCGAGCTGGAGTCGGAGCGCGAGGAGGGCGAGCCCGAGAGCCGCCGGCGCCGGCCGCTCTCCGTGCCGCCGCCCGGCGTGCTGGGCGTGCTCTCCCCGCCCGCGCGCTCGCCGCTCGCGTACCACCGGTGGTGCGGCGTCGTCCTGCGCTCACAACACACGCACACCTCAACACCCGGATCACATTTACAATATTTCACATATTATGAGGATCAGGTGCACTAAGCCGAAAAGAAGACAATTTTTTCATTAATAAATGACAGTACTTAACTTTTACAACAGAATCTACGGTAAAATTCAGATATAATTGGCCAAGTGCGAATTGGCGCATGAAGAGTTCCATACATTATCGATAAAAACGGCAAAAACACGTTTGTTGCTCGGAAGCTCTTAAATAATTATTTTATTTTAATGCCATTTTTAATTTTTAATGTAAACATGATTTAATACTTCGCAAATATTTTAGGTTTCTACAATTTAGTGTTCCTATGTAATATTTTCGGTTACAATACAATAACATGGAACCACAGTTTTGATGAAGGCGGAAGATGGTCATAGGAACTTCCGAACGAGATATTCCTTTTTTGAGTATAGGATGACAACAAAACAGCCAAGATTGCATCCATAAAAGCTTGTAATAAAAAACCTTATTTATTTTACTATTTTAGGTTGGGTCCTTGAAGTTCGTTGTATTGGTAATTTACATAAACCACCTTTTGGCTTATTACACTTTACTTTTGTAGCGTTTGCTTAATATTTGTATGTGTACATACTAGCTTCTTTCATAAATCTCGTTTTACATAAAATTAAAAACTTGTAATAAATATTCTATGACGAAAGTACATTATTTTATAAAGGAAATAATCAATGATAATAGCCAAGTTGATGGGCGATGTAATCAATGACTCATATTAGCACTGTTTACTGCTGAGTAGGGGGACAAAGTGGTAGCAAAAGATTAGAGCTATAATGGTGGCGATTCAGCGGCTCACACGACTAAACTAAATTTAAAGAAGCCCCATCTCTTTTCATCTTAGGTGGCCAGAAAGAGACGGCACATTCTGCACCATAGTCAAACCAACTAAAATCACGTCAAATGTAGAAAATATAGGCGACTTTAGACCGCACTCACTTGTATCACCTCTAAAACTGCCTGCACATTTCATATTTGACGTGATTTTAGTTGTTTTGTCTGTGGTTCCGAACGTGCCCTCTCTTTCTGGCCACCTATGATGAAAAGAGACGGGGCTTCTTTAAATTTAGTTTAGTCGTGTGTGCCGCTGAATCGCCACCAATGTATCCGTGGGTTACAGCTGTAGAGCTAGCATGGGATGAGGACAGTCTTTCTACCATTTTTTCCACCTGCCAGTAACAAACCGGTATTAAACATTCTCCCTCATAAAGTATTTCCACTTGACTATAGAACTATTTACTTTCAGAAGAATTAATTATATTTATTTTCGACATAACATAAGTGTGTAGCGCACTGCGCAGAAAGATTTAGTGATGAATCACTTACATACTTGTTTTTGAAGAGGCCATCAACTGGGATATTATCATTGGAAGTAACAATCATGCGATCTAAACTTCCAGACAACAAGCCTTCTGCTTATCTCATATTGATAATATAACATGGCTTTTCATTCAAATCAGTCAAATATTTTGGAAGAAAATATGTATAATCACACTCAACATTTATAAACACCAAATGGAAACAGCAATCTATAATATCAACTTGGATATAATTTCTTGAAGAAAACAAATAAAGCAATCAGTTTTTGTTTTATACATGTATCTTAAACTACACATAAAAGTTATACACACAGGTAGTTAGATAACAACACCAAACACTAAACACATAAAGCGGAAATATGCGTGAGGTTAGGAAATTGTTGTTTTAAGTTGTGTTAGCACTGAGTTTGAAGTAGGTAAACATCGAAAAGTTGTTTAGTACTTACGAAGTATTTGATCTGTATAGACAAAATATACAAATGCCAGCACCCACGGCTTCGTGCCTCACTCTGGCAGGTTTGTTTCAACATAGTTCTATTTATATTGAAGTTGTGTAATAGTGAATAAATATAACAAGAAATCTTGTGTTAACTTGATAACTCAAATAATAAAAGTCATTATTATATCAAAATTTGCACGAAACACACATTACTAATCTATTCTTTTTTTTCTATTAAATACAATTCAATTCCATAGCGGCCCTGTAAATTAGAATACCTATATACTTATATTGGACTTTATTAAGTTGATATAAAATTATTGTTTTCATTCATTTCATTCGTTCTATTTAAATAATTGAGTGTTGTTTGGGTATAGTGATGTGTTTACCTTTCGATGTTAGAAGGTGGCGTAGAAAAGGGTGCAGTGGAGTTATTTCGCTGATACCTGCCGTACGCAGCGGGCGTATTGCCGCGGCGACAGTAGTCGGTGGCGCTGTCGTTGGTGCCGCGCCAGGTGACGGCCGCGGCGGCCGAAGCTGCCAGCGGACACGTGGAGGGACCGGAGCTATCCTCGCCGCCCCTGGAATTAAACACATAACCTTGTTACATAAAACATCTAGTAAGAGACAAACGTGTTTCAGTATTGGTATTACACACACGAATACAATGTCGCTCAGTTAGGTATCCCAAGTTACAAAAGTATATACCAGGCCACTCAGAAAATTTTGCGAAAAAAGTTTTTATGAATGAGAGACTGGCCAGTTTTTTATTTATTTATTTATTTATTTATTAGGCACTCAGACAGATTACAAACATTCATTTTAACGTAACTAAACTAAAAGAACAAAAACAAGTCTGCAATCCAAAAAAGAGTACACAGCATGTTAGTGTAAACTTAATAAGGAAGGTTCATATATACATAAAAAAAAGGGGAAATCTTAAGTACTAAAACAATTTAACAATTTAACCTATAACTTATATTATTTCTAAATTGACTGAGACTGTTACTAAATACATCCAGTTCAGTAATGTGAGTCTTACATTGGTTGTTATCTGAAGCGTCACAACATTTGAGTACCAGCTCGTTATATGAGCGACACATGCGCTGTTTAGGACTATTACTGGAAACGTTGTTTTTATACAGTTTATTAGTGTGAAACAGTTTAGATTTTTGCTTTTTGCTTCTAAGCCGAGGGCTGAAATTAAAGCTTATAGAACTAAGCAGACTCGGGCAGTCCACGTACGAGTGAATAACCTTATGAAGATATAGCAGCTCACCAATCTGTCTCCTAGTGGAGAGCAGGCTTAACTTGAAATAACTAAATGCGACTAATGGTTTTAACATAGGGTTGTCAATTTGAGGTCATACAGTATACTCATACTCCTCTATGGAGTCTACAATGTTCTACATAATATATTATATTATTATACAAAAATGTACTGAATGTACTGACTGGTTGAATGTGACATTCTGCGGATGCAATAAATAAAATCTAGTTCCCCCGCCATTTTTCATATGTTTTTCAAGCAAATAAATGAACGAAGAAATTCGGTAAGTATATTTTTCCATTTGCTATTCATTGTTGGTACATAACAATTACGATTGATTACGGGTGATGAATAATGGGTTGGTGGTGACTTACGATAAGAATGTGCGAAAAAGATCATGTTTGAGGCATGAACAAGCCCCACAGACCACAGACAAGGTCCGGCCTGACTCGGAACAAATAATCTACTGTTACATTTTTGTTGTTGTTTTGTTTCGATGTTACATTTTTAGGCCTTACTTTGCGTTTTTTAGAAGACTCAATTTTATTTTTTTGAAGTGTAGGGCTGACACTGACCCCACTGTAAAGCTAAAACTACTGGTGTGTACTAATGTATGTCATCAGTTATTTATTTATTTATTTACTTTGTTACATCGAAATAAATATAATATTTTTTAAGAAATTCTGAAGATTACCGCTTATAAGTTTTTTATTTATAGTTCTACGACAAAAAGTTACTGGACCAAAGTTGTAGATAATTTAATTTGTAACAAAAACTGTTAACATTTTTTAAATCAAATAAACAGTTTAAGATATATATCGTAAAAACCATTTCAACCCCTATTTTCAAGATGGAGGCTGTGGGACAAGGGTAGCGACTCCACAAACTTGGTTTTACTTTACACTGACTCCCCCTACACATCAAAATAATAAAATTGCGTCCTCTAAAAAACGCAACCAACGTAACACAAATGGACTAAAAGTGATGATATAATACATATGTATGTAAGCTTTGTGTAGAAACTTAACAGTGATATTCAAGTATTCCTGACAGTCGCGACATAAAAGGGAGCCACTAGTTCATCTATGGCAAAAACGGAAAGTTAATTCTAACGAATGGTTGTAACAAGTACAATTACCTAATTAAATTACATTAGTTTTTGAAACTCAGATATGTATGTGTATGTGGAACAGACAATTCAAGTTTATAAAAATACTAACATGAACATTTGATTGTAGATTCTCTGTTTTTAGATGAATCACATCGTGTTATGTTTTAAGAAGAAAGCAGTGTCTCCCTTATATGTATGGTGGGATTGAAAAGGAATCGTCCACTATGAGCTTTTGCCACCGGGTAAAACTATCTATTCTGAACTCTATTGTCTGTAACTGATGAGATTAAAACAAGCAATTAAGAAAAACCGGCCATGGCTGTGAATGAGTGAATAGAAGGGCGTGATGACTAACCAACATGACAACTCCAGACCGCACTTATCTATGGCCAAGCCGCAAAAATTTACATGATAGGTATTGGCTGAGGTGTGTTGATGCATGCTCCGTATAGCCATGACCTTGCATTTACATTTCCACCTGTTTCGGTCATTGGAGAACTCTTTAGGAAGCATAAACCGAACCTCAAAAAACACTGTGAACACTACCTGACAGATTTTTTAATCAAAAATATCAAAATTTCTACAGATACGGTATTATTTTGAGACTCACTCACTTCCCACCAGATGGCAACAAGTCATCGAACAAAACTACGTCATACAAAATATTATAAATAATTAAAGAAATATACCTCAAAATACTCTCCTATGTAAAAACAATACGATAATACTTCTGACCCGACCTATTATTTGGAGATGTGAATGAAAGAACAAGATCGAACGGATTGAATGCATAGTAAGAATGTTGTTCTATGATGTGTAGGTATTTATCAGAGTAAATATACAACGAATGTACTCGTATTTTTATCATGACCGCTTAGGTCATGATAAAAATACGAGTACATTCGTAATTACGCCTGAAATAAAGATAATGTGGTTTTTTTTTTAATCTAAATGTCTTGTTTCTACAGTGTGGTTAAAAAGCAAGCTTGGCTCGGAGGGGGAAGTGCCTGCTTTTCAATCTGACGGACCCTGGTTCAATCCTAGCCCTACACCAAAGACAATTATGTGTGGATTTGCGCTCGCTTTACGGAGAAGGAAAGCATCGTGAGGAAACCGACATGACCACAATATCCGAAGAAGTCATCCACCTACGCACACTTTGCCAGCGTGGTAGATTATGGTCTACATCTCTCTGAGAGAAGGCCCCAAGTCCTAGCAGTGGGAACGTATTGTGGGCTGGTTATGCTTAATGCTATGCCTTGTTCTACATTATTAACTAGTCAAGATTTTTCAAACAATTATTTTTAGAGTACCGTACCTAAAAAGTATAAACGGGACCCTATTACTAAGCTCCTCTTCGCCGTAAAGCAAGTGCAAAGTGCAAATCCACACATAACTTGAAAAACAAGTCATTGGTGTAGGGCCAGGACCGAACCAGGGGCCGTCTGATTAAAAAGCAGACGTTATTACCACCGAGTCACACTCGCTCACAGCTGTGGTGTGTACAACGCGGTACAATAAGCCTTTAAAATCAGTATTTTAGCATTCCTAAAGCAGCCACTATATGTCCTCGCTAGCATATTAACTCTCACTGCATAGGGCGATATCCTGCTCGTCGTGCAGAAAATACTCATCCGAGCACAATTCTCGCCAGCGGACTACGTTCAATTTACACCTTTACCAAGACTGATCACTAGAGGTCGGAATTCATGTAACTACTTACACCGATTTCATACAGCGAAAGAATAAAGTAGATATGCCTTAAAGCCAGAGATTAATTTTAAAGAGCAGACAACAGGCTAGAATCAAAAGTATTCGTTCGTATTTATAAAAAAGGCGAAATATGCGTATGAGAATTTGCTTAAGACTATCACTAATTTGTTTTGTGAATTAATGTAAACTAATAAAAAAATTATGTTAATTATCTTTGTTTTATTTGTAATATTCTTGGCCACACGGGATTGTCCATTAGAAATCCCGGGAAGGTCCATATTAATATCAATATTTCGATGCAAGTACATAAATAACTCTACCTAATTCCGACCTCTGCTGATCACGTCCAGAGTCCCCGGAGACCCGATAAAATATCTCCTAATATGTACAAAAATCTTGTTATACCTAATTTATACCTTCCCTACTATTAGCATTACACATGAGCTCACATTAATCATAAGTGTTAATGATCTCTATGATTGATAGGCAGATAATGAACGATAATTCTCAACATTGAGGTACCAGACAGTAATTACTTTTTGATTTAGACATATTTTTCCTCATTCAGTAAATAGCTCGCTTTATATTAGGACGGCGGCGGTTGAACTCAGCTGGGGCGGAGAGCTCATATACATACATATTCACACAGATAGAAACGTCAAACTTATAAAAGCCCGTCGTTTGCGTCGGAGGATTAAAATATGTACATTATAAATCTTTAATAAATATAATTTCACGTTATCAATTCAAATTGAATGATGTACTTTAAAACTTAAATGGATGTATATATGACGGAACAGTTTGTACAAAATAAAATATATATTTTTCTGCGATCCAAAGTTTTTTAAGCTTATGTGAGCATGTAATCATGTATAGGGGGGGGGGGACGCATGTATTTACACATAGGTATTTTAGTTTTTTTTAATGTTTCCTTTAAAACTCCATCATATTTTTTTGAAAACGATACTTTGATATTGGTGCCAGATAAATATATAGGAATTAGTTACGTATTATTTAAAATTGAAATATCAAATCAAAATAAGCATGATATATCAAGATGGTAAATAACTGGATTCGCACCTTTTGTTTTGAAAAGGGTCATGCAAGAAAACTTCTCTTTAATCTTAGAGACCTATTTTTAGCTCTAAAATAGGTCGGTGGGAATAACGCTCTAACATGTCAACAATCATATTGATAAGGTATTTCTTTAGCTCCAACACAATTTCGACAACGTTAGTATATTATATTAGTTTTTTTTTTAATATAGCTGAAGCTCAACACCCTTACCGTAATGTTGTTTTGATCAAGCTTCTTCTTCTTCGTATGTGCTTAGCGGCCAAGCTTTGGTATCGAGTTTTAAAACCCACGGTAGCGGAGTCACGTCCAGATCGCCGCCGCGGACGGCCACTTTGCCGCATAGCTCCCGTCTATTTTCTATATATTTATCTATTTGCCCAAAATGTGAAACAAATTTGCCCAAAAAGTGAAAATCTCAGTGTTTCTTTGCAATTTCTGCAAAATAAAGTGAAGTGGCTTGCCCCAAAAGTGAAAATACTTGCAATCTCACAAACTAATTTTGCTATTCCAGCAAATAAGGCAAAAGATTGACCTTATCGGCAAATCCAGTTGCTTTCTCGGCAATCTCTGCAAAAGAAGTGTAGTGTCTTGCCGAAAAAGTGAAAACTCTAGTGGGTTTTTGCAATTTCGGCAAGAAAGGCAAAGTGCCTTGCCTAAAAAGTGAAAATCTGTGAAACTCCATAATCCAATCTTGCTATTCCGGCAAATATAGCAAAGCTCAAACATTCCTTGCTCAAAAGGCAAGACGCGCAAGGTTGTGTCTCAGCTGGCAAGCAATTCTTGCTCCAAGAGCAAGGCGCAAGGACTGCAACAAGACCCGCAAGTGCAAAACGCATCAGCAAGAGAAATCAAATATAGCAAAGACTCGGCCTAACCAGTTGCGGTGGGTACTTCAAGTGTCTCAACAAGATGTGCATGGGGCGTGTTTTTGCGAACGCTGGCAACCTGGCAACTCTTGCCTTAAATGCAAGACGTACAAAGACGACAAGTAAGGCTTATGTAAATTTCCGCAAACAAATCTGTTAATGTCAATTACATGTGACTGTTAGATTTCCACAGCTTGGATAAAAAAAAAAACACGGTAGCGCCCAGATGAGAAAAAACGACAAACTTTTAAAACCCATCCAAACTCCGTCCGCATCGCCCATCGCTTAGCTTCGCTTAGCTTCGATGATCGCGTCAGATCACCCCTTAGCTAGCCGAGCTACAGGCGCTTCTTTATCAAGCTGGCCAATGAGACAGTTCAGTTTAGGTTTCAAGAAAAACTCTCCGTAAAATAGGTGAGCCGCAATTGAACAAAGAATCCTCAAAGAGAATGAGCCAAAGTCATCTCTAAATGGTGAGTTTCAAAGAACTTAAAGCGAGACATAGCTTCAAAAATGTCTTTTACTCGCACTTTCAGCATATGGAAAATTGCTCCATTCCGACAACGATGTCGTCACTAGTGGCGTTTGTTTCGCAAAACAATCGGTCAAGTGCGAGTCGGACTCACGCACGAAGCGTTTCGTACTCGTACCACTGTGTATAATCAGAAAAAAACTAAGTTTTTTGTATGGTAACCGTGCTTAGATATTTATTATATTTTAATTTAGTTTTAAACAAAATGTATAACAACGTATTCTGTCAATATCTATACTATAAGAATCTTTATCCTGACTCATTCATTCATTCGTCTATTTGCAACGCAGAGGCCAAACGGCTGGTCCACCGAGTGTGAAATTTGTAGGGTGTATTTGTTTTAGTATGTAGACGCGTACTCAGAACGGATTATTGGATATTCCACAGCTAAGAGGGTGAAAGAAAGTATAATAGTTTTCATGAAACTTCTTTGATTTTGAACTTCTAGCAATGAAATTTGGAACATGTATAGTTTATGTAAAAATTAAAAATAACGGTATCAAGTACTTTTTTTTGCCAGGGGTGAATTAAGGGATTGTAATGGGGGTGAAAGTTTGTATGGAAAATTCTTAATTTATCAAGTTAAAGTCTTAAAAACGATTAGGGTGATATTTTATTAAATGGTTAAAATATGATTATGAAAATAGCCAGTCCGTTTAGTTGCTGATCGGCGTAAAGTATGGTGGTGTCGTAACGAAAACGGTCCAATCTGTCCCATCATTCCAAAATAGCTAAAAAAGAGGTTAACTAGATTTAAGGAATCAAATGCGGAAAGACAGATGCGACTCAGTTTTATATCGCAGCAATGTGAATAATGCCTATATAAAATTGGCAAGGGAATAGGATACTATAGAATTAGTTAAGTTTATTATAGGTCTAGATAATGGTAGTTTCCAGAGATTACGCGAACTGCTAGTATAGGAATAGTTATCACGAGTACTTTTAAAAACCTAGCTCTTAAAGAACAAAAAACTACAAGAAATGTAAAAATCAGAGCCACATTAAAATAAAAACAATTCAATATCTGCTTTTAACATAGTAAGCAACCTTTGTAGCACTGCTATTAACACGGTTAAATTCTGGTTCAGTAATGTCAAATAACAGCTCACGGTATGGATTAGATACAAAATGAATGAACGAAATGGCACCAACCGATTATGAAATACGTGCACACCAAAACAAAATGGCTGCGCTATAAATATTCCAAAGCATAATCTCTTAACATAGTCACAGTACGAATAAGCAAGTTAGTTCAGATAATGTCCATAATTAAATTGCTTAACGCACTTAACGGTAACCTTACTGAACTGCCTGTCTCCGAAAAAAAATGTAATGATTCCATTCGTCTCCTGGCCACCCGTTCGATGTGACATCAACCCCGTCTCCAAACTACTTCGTTATTATAAAAATACAAAATGAAATCAGGTTTTGAACAAGAGGAATGGATATATGAATAATAAATTGTGAACAATGCAAGCTACTAAGAGAAATACTAGCACATGAATATTTATGTACATGTATATTGCTATATACATATCGACGATTTACTTTCTAGTATACTTCTATAAGAATCTTTGTTATCACACATTAATTTATTAATCTATAGGCAACGCAGAGCCCTACGCGTATTAAATTTGGGGGGTAGGTATATTTATTTTAGTACGTAAAGCTGTAAGTGTGTACTAAGAACGGATTTTTCGAAATTCAATCCCTAAGGGAGTAAAAAAATGTGTATGAAACTTCTTTATTTTTAATTTCAGGCGATTAAATAACAAAAGTAAATTAGAAGTCTGGATAGTTGTAGTTTCCACAAGTTACGCAAAAAATCGAGTTACACGTGGGCGGAGCCGCGGGCTACTGCTACTTTAATACTATATGTAGATAATAATTGAAACGAACATCATTTATAAACACATGACACAGCCAACACATCAAGCCTATATCACTTTACACATTGCCACATTACGCGCATAGGGGCCAAACTTTATATGATGGCAAAAGTGAAGGGTTCCGTACCTAAAAGTTTAAATACTTACGGGGCCCTATTACTAAGCCTCCGTTGTCTGTCTGTCTCTAGACTGTATCTCACAAGATCTTCACAAGATATGTATGTATTTCCAGTGCCACTCTAACAACTTAAAACATAAAAGGGAATACATAAGGGAGGTCCCCAAACAATAAATGTGTTTTTAAGGTTCTGTACCTAAAAGGTAAAAAGGGGACCCTATTACTAAAACTCCGCTGTCTGTCTGTCTGTCTCCAGGATGTATCTCAGAAACCGTAATAGCTAGAAAGCTGAAACTTTAACAAGATATGTATTTGCTGTGCCGGAGCCGGTACGCAGTAATCCTAAAAATGCGATTTATAAGTATATTTGTTTATATACTTATATGTATAATATTCTCATGTGTATACCCCCAGACTAAATTTAGAGTAGCCCAGTCAATTTTCATCATTAATGAACAAAAACAACAAAAATATCGTATTCATGCTGAAAGCTCTAAATAGTATTCCCAATTAATCAACATTGGTAATGGTGACGATTCTGGCGTACATATGACTAAACTAAATTTAAAGTAGCTCTGTCTCTTTTCGTTATAAATGATCAAAAAGAGATGGTACGACCTAAACCATAGACAAAACAACTAAAGTCATGTCAAATATGAAAAATGTAAGCGATTTTAGAACGCACCCGATTGTATCAGCTCTAAACCTGCCTGCATTTTCCATTTAATTTTTCAGTATTGTGTAGTTTTTAATTTAATTTACTTATATTTCATTGTTTTTTAGTCGTGAGTCAAAGAAATAATAAAAAAATATAAAATAATATTTGAGGGGAATTTATCACAGAATATTTAATTATGTATCGACTATAAAATTAAATTAATATTTAAGTGCCACACAGGAAACGTGTTTTTTTGACATTGTTTTTGATAATAGAACGAATTTTTTATCCATTTTTTAATTACCATGCGTGAGCCAAAATTTATTTCATTCATAATAAAGTAATTTACCGATGACTGAAAAATCAAGCTTATCTTTTGAAAGAAATTCAAGTTTCCTAACGGATTGATTTTATTTATTTGCTAGCTGACCCGGCAAACGTTGATTTGCCTTTGCCTTAAGTACACTTAAAACACTATAATTGATTAACTATCGAGCGGGATGAAAAAATATTAAATTACTAACCCCTATTTTAGTAAATGACTTTTAGTATATGCTGACAATATGGTAATAATTTGGGGTTGTATGTAACTTAAGTGCCACATAAAAAAAAACTTTTATTTTTAATTATTTTATGCATAAACACCGAGTGCGTTGTGTTATATTTACTAAATTTCCCCTCACCAAGTGAAAATATTTGCATTACTGTTAAAAAAAGCTTGGTCTGTGACATCCCTTTGCTTACTTCTTAGATATTTACACTTTAGCGCCCGTTACTTTTATATGTAAATAATTAGTAAAGAAATAATCACTGCATCTTGCATAGGCGGCAAAAAATACGCTACATAATTATGATTCTAGGTGTAAAATTCATAGCCCTGCAGCCTGGGTGAAAAAATAAGGCTGCGGAATTGCGTCTGCCTGTCCTAAGAGGCGACTAAAAGAGGCATCGGACTCGAGGGTGTTAACACCATTCTACTAGCGGAGTTGAAAGCGAGGCCCAGACCGAGTTCCAAAAAAAATTGTCGAGACTGCCAGGTTTTGATAAAAAGTATAAAAACACCCATAGGAACTGGGCCGTAAATATATCACACGTATAGTTTCACCTCACTAATACATCGATCGCATAAAATTATATTTTTTGTTTTTAATATCTAACTAGTTGCGTTCCGCGGTGTTACCCGCGTTAATCCTAGCAATAAGAAGTTCGGTATAAAAAGTAGCATCCAAGGTCTAACCTATTTTCATTGTAATCTCATTAAAATCCATCCAAACGTTGGAGCGTGAAAAGAGAAACATAATGTTACTTAATGTTATGTTGTTTGTGCCAATGTTACTCAGGGATAATGTAGCTTCCCAACGGTGAAAGAATTTTTAAAATCAAAATTCAATTATAATATTGTTATAGACGTACTCGTACATTAAACGAATGCGGTGTCCTATTAGCAGAAAATATGAGAATATATATACTACACCATGATCGCGGATTTTGATCAATTTTAGGTTATTTTGTATGAAATCTCATCCAGATACAAGTTGATCAATATTTTTAAAACGGAAAGTTTCAGCATGGCATACGTAGTTTTACGGTAATATTATGCAAGAATATTATATTTCTTTTATATTTTTTAATAAAAATACTGAAATTTGGTACCTAATGCATTGCGTACATTTTATTTTTGGTATCAAAAATATTGATATACTGTTACATTTTAAACCTCATCAAGGTTTACGGTATGATCAGTGGGTCAGAAGCGACGACACCAATGAGGATTTTTTGTCAAAAAAGGCTAAAAAGGACAAAAATCTGGCATAACCCATATTTAGAAATAGGCCATGTGAATTATAGGAAATGTTTATGACTTTCTTATTAAGTGTCCAAACTATGCCAATGTTTTGTTTGCATTTCGTTGACCTACTGTATAAGATGTAGATTAATTAAAAATAAATAGGGCAAGAAGTTTTAAAGGTGTTAAAACAATAGAATAAAAATACCTCAAGGTGTCATAAATGATGTTAGCAAACTAGACAGGCTAACTATATAAGATAGCGTCTAGTAAGGCATGCCTAGATAGACAATATTTGATGGCAACCGAATACATGACCCAAGAGGGGTTCATAGTGATATTGAATAAAATTAATTATTTTGCTGATTAATTTCTGGCTAACTAAAGATTTCAGGCTTGTGGTCAGGTGGAAACAAGATTTCAGCGGTAAAGGAGCATAGCTTCAGCGAATTCAGACTCAGTTTTCGGTAGTTTTTAAGTGAAAGAGGTACAAATATCCTTACATCTCTACAAACAAACTTTCGCATTTATTATATTAGTACGATTTAATCTGGCATCAAAACGAAAAAAGTGCGAGCCCAGCTCGCGTATAAAGGGTTCCGTTAATTTTTTTATAGAACCCCCAAAAGATTTAGTTTGAAAGTTAATATATGTACATCCTACTTCCTACTTATATATAAATGCGAAAGTTTGAATTTGTGTGTGTTGTTACTTTTTCACAAATGCGGGGCGCTAATCATAATAATAAAAAAACATAAAAATAATAATCACTAGCTGATTAAATATTCCGTGAATATTTAGACGGTCTATCAAAAATTGTTATAACGATCAAGTAGAAAATGCTCAACAGTTACGTTTGTTGTATATCTTTGGTATAGTGGTAACGGAAATACATCTGTGAAATTTCGTCGAAATCTTGGTTTATGAGATACAGCATGTCGACAGACAGCTGAGACTTAGTAATAGTGTCCCGTTTTTACCTTTAGGTACGGAACCCTAAAACACATTTATTGTATGAGGACCGCATTAAATGTTATTTTTGCACTTAATAATTTTTTGTTATAGCGTCAATATAGTACATAATTTTTGTAACGTTAAATTTTAACTACGTAACGAATAAATTTATGTTAATAACAGAATTAAAATTATAAGCTATAACAATTCTAGTTAATATCATTAGTTACTAAAATAATATAAGTAAGATTTGTTTAAATTTTTAACTTTTCTATGATTAAATAGCTATCTTTTCAGAATAGAATACTATCGAGTGAATTGACGTAATCGTGTTTTGGAACTAACGATCCTTAACATTGAATTAAAGATATAAAACTGCAATACCTAAGCCAAGCCTCCTCATTTACAAAGGATTCGACATTCAAGAGCAGGTCCTTCGTAGAACCTAACTGAATGTCGTAATCTTAAGTAGGAGCATAAAATTGTAAGAGCTTCTTCGCCTCAAAACTAATATGGACAAATAAAATAGCTTATTTTGATATTGCTTGTTTGTGAAGCTACCATAATCCCGATATACGAGTATTGTTTTCGGGTTTGGTGGCAGCTCAAACAAGCAGCGATATTTAGTAAGTAAGTTAGTCTAGTTCCTACTTATTAATATTGTAAAATCCTTGTTTAAATAAAGTTATTTTCATGTTTATTTTATAGGATTTTTCCATATGTGTTATTTTGCTCTCATGCCGACTTTAATCCAAGCCAACCAAGGTCAACACATGTAGATCAAGTTAATATGCGGAGTTTCCACTGGCCACAAGATTTGCGGAAGATGACTTGCGCAATCGACTTTCAACGTGTAAACACTCGCGTAAGTGAACTCCGACAAGTTTGAGTAATTTACTGAACTTGATGAAAGTCGCACGTGTATGCGGCTATTTTGACCTTGCAGCAGAAAAGTTGGAAGTTGTTAAACAAGTAAATATTAATGAGTTTATTTACGAAATTTTTAAGTTAGTCTAGACATTCAGACACACAGTCTAGACGAATTAAAAAAAAACGCAATTTGTACGCGAGTAGACCAGTTGTTCTTTATAGTGAAGGCAGACCTGCCCCCTTACTTCGACCTTACAAGCGAACTAACACGCCCACCAAGTCGCTCCAATATGCGCCAACATTCTATGGTGACAACAAAGGGATTTGGTGTTGGCGTATTGGAGCGACTTGGTAGCTAAATTGGAGCGAGTTGGTGGTTGAATTGGAGGCGAGTGAGTCGTACGTTCCAGGTTTATAATAAATTTTATAAGTTATTGAGCATTCAGTGTGTGCAACCTTTTTGGATCTAATAAATAATTTATTATGATTTTCTCAACTCTAAAAAATAATATTGTGTCAAATCAGAGTTGCCAGAAGTACGAGAAATCTCGTACCATTACGAAATTTAGAGGGTCAGTACGAGATTCAAGATTAACAAAAATCTCTACACTTTTTTATGAGATTTTAACAATGATGACTTCGTTCGCATACTTTTATCACAGATACAGTAAATGGTACATTATTAGCTTCCGAAAGCGCTAAAGGCCCAAATCGCATAGGTAATTGCGTACATTTCAAACCATCAAAAGAAATGTACGTCAAAATGACAGCTGAAATACTACACTCTAAAAATAAAGATTATTTTACTAACATCCCTGATATGAATAAAAATTATATATAATATGATTTTAAATTGTTTTCTTTGAATTGAACAACCCCAAGCGCAAAGAATATGACTACACAAGTTACTTAGTACAGTAAATAAATAGCATTGATTTTATTAGAGTTTCTTGAAATGTATGCATTTACGAGATTATTCGTTGAAATTATAAGATATTTTAGCAACCTTGGTAACAGTCAAAATTGTTGTCATCTGGCAACCCTGTTCCAAACTCATATCATAGAATGTCAATTGTCAATCGAAATCAACGTCAGATTTCCATACGGTTTCTTGAACTTTGTAAAACAATTCATACTAAGAAATTGCTCTTAACTTGTTTAAAACGCAATAATTCAAATACGTCTTACATATCATTGTTGTGGTTGTGGCAAGTTTGTGTCTTCAACGGGACTCGTAAAGTGCAACGATTGTGAATATGTTTATCATAAACATTGCCTGTGGAGATGCAAGAAGTGCATAGCGAAAAATATTGAAACAAATGATAAATCTCCGGCATACATTGATCCCGAACCAATGCCTGGCACTTCCTGTGGGTCTTCACTTTTGTTACCAGCTGCCACCTCGGTTTTGTCAGATTCAACGGTACACCAACTTATCAATGAGATGAGATCATTTCGAACCTGTATGCAAAAATTTAGTGCAGAGATAGCTGAATTCCGTATGGAATTTGATAAACTTCGATCTAATCAAAATTCAATGCAATCAGAGCTTGAAACTTGTGTCTACAATGTAAATTTCTTAGGCGATCAAGCCAATGAATTAGAATAAAGATTGAGCGAAATTGAAGAATCTGTAAAAAATACGTGCAGTGATGCTGTCCTGGCGAGTCTCTATCAATTGAAATGTGAGGCTAATGAAAGAGATCAACAACTGCTAATGAATGATTTACAAGGGCGAGAATGGCTGTTGGCAGCCGCGCGGACGCACCCGCTCGACGCCGGCGACCTGGGCCTCCCGCCCATACAGTGGCAAATAGACCCGTTGCTTAACGGGTCTATTTTAATGAAAGGCTAACCAAATACAACAAACAACTTTTTTATAAGGCCAAACAGGAAAAGATAAGACTAAATTATAAATATATATGGAAATATATATGGACACAACATGGCAAAATACTATTAAGAAAAAATGAAAGTGGAAAAGTTTTTCGTGTAAGACGGGACAATGATATTCTTCATGTTTTTAATTAATATAAATTTTCAGACATACATACTAACTCGTTTTGCTTATAAATTAACACTTTAATTATAATGTTTAGGACCTAGATCCTACACAAGAAATTAAGCCTAGTTTTTATTTTATACTTATTACTAACCGATTAAAGTAGCTATTTAACATACATATTTTTAATTTATGTTTGTCTATAGATACCTGACATTTAGTATAGAATAATTTTTAACTATTAAGGATTGAATGGCGGGTGTAAGCTGTGTGCTTGCACTCACTGCAGCCTAGCAATGACAAATGTATGTTATCCGTGCTGTTATTTGCTAAAATAATAAAATTGTTATCATTTTATTATTAAAACTGTTGATTAGTTATTTCTAGTGCTGTATTGATTAACCATGTGGTTTCTGTACTAATATAATAGAACTAAAGAAAATATGTAAATTATAAATAAAACTAGTTTAAATGTGTAAATCTTTTGTTAAATCTCATTGCCTTATTTTACATTGTAATTATGATGTTGAAATATTTTATTTATCTTTATTCAGAACTTATAAGATGGTCTCTACTGATTTTTCTTAGTTTTGAAGTTATTACCATGTGCTTATATAATAGTGTACTACCTATATTTATGTGACTAATTAATGTGTGTAAAGGAGCAGGTTGAAAACCAGCGCTGGAGTACCAAGTGTACTTTCAGCACATGCTGAACCTGCTCTTTTAGTACACATACACAATACACAAGTCATTTTGTATGTCAAACTCGGTAGTCTGTGCACAATAAATAATTTTTCTTTCTCTTTCTAATTGCACCAATATCAATTTATTTATTGGATTACAACATATACCTACCTAATATTGTTGAGTATTAAATAATTTGTAAAAAATTGTGTCATTTAAATAATATAGATATATTCTACTAGTAGCTTGTTACATCATAATATACCTGTTAGGTTTGTAATCTTAGCTTAAAACCATTGTTAGTAATATTAATTTGTCTTTGGCAATATATATTGGATATATTGGAAGTGATAAATAAAAACATTTTCTTTTTTTGTATTTCATTTACTATTTCCTGCAGTCTAGAAAGATAGAAGGCACCAGATCAAGTGGAAGGTCACCTACGAGGTGAAGATCTAGTTGGTACCATTACGGAGCGAACACGGTCTGCCTCTACTTAGCAAGGGACAAATGTGCCCGAGGATGGACAATGCATATCCTCAGACTACAGGAATAAAGCCTTTTTTCCTGTAGTCTGAGTGCATATCTTGGAGCGATCGCAAGTGCGTTGAAAACTTCGTGAAATGAGCAATGTAATTACTAGTAAAAGGTGGTTACGTGGCAGCGGCGTCACAATAGAATACTGAATATAAATAATCATCTTTTATGTTACATACTGAGTACCCCAATTGTGGCACACTATTTTATTGTTCTTAGTTATTATTTTATCTTTAGTTTTAAGTTTGTGTCCAATAAAGCATTATCCATCTACCTATACTAGTGCCGCTGCTTCACCAATATTTAGATAACTAATAGGTACCTGGTTACTTTTTGAAACAATAAAACGCTCTGTCTAATAGGTTGTATGGTGAAATAAAAAGGTTTCAATTAGGAGCGAAATAACTGAACTCAATTTTCGTCAATTTATATAATTTCAATTCGACTTAAGTATGTATGTAATACAATTATATTTATTTACAAATTATTTCAGTCACATGCTATGGTAGTCGAAGATGGCTTCGTACATACATTAAATCACAATAACAAAATCATTGATTTTTTGTTCTGTATCCTTCTCTGTTTTATTTTGATTGTCTGCTTGTTATTTTTTATAAACTACGTATGTAAAGCAACTAATTAATTAATAATAAACACAGTTGACATGTGTTTGAATTGAAACTTTGACAGCAGCTGCAGACTTTTTAAATATGTTCCACTTCCAGTTTGGTGTTTTAGTAAATTACATTTGTAGCATAAATGAAAGAGGTTGGTTTGTTTTTCACAGAAGTTGTGGAACAGTGTACAATAAAAGCACAATAAACAATCAAATTAATCATGGGAAAAAGTTTAAACTTTATAAATAATTTAGCGCTTGTCATTACTGAGTTTTATTTGGTCTAGATAGCCTGAAAACAAAAAGCGGAAAAAAGAGGTTATTCAAATAAAAAAAAAATAAGTGACACAAATAATATTTATTGGTATTTCACATCTCTAATCCCAGCGAATTATCAGCGACTTATCAGCGATTTAACCGTGGATGGTCGAAGTAAGGGGGCTGCTTGTGTGATCGTGTATCAACTTAATACCCTTTGAATACGAACACAGAGTATTTTATACTGTATTTTGCGAAGCCCAGCTTTTTACTGCCCAGCTTTTTACTACACATCTTTTTACTCTTTACAGCTAGACGACAGGTGACCACTAGGCGAAGGTCTTCAACTTGGCTACCGAATGCAAGATGGCCTCGGGAGCCGTTATGATCTTTACAAAAATTAAATAAACAGGGCCACCAAAGCTGAAGAACGGGCTGTCTGGGAGGAGGGAAGAGATGCCTTTGCCCAGACACAATACAGTTAGACCAGTAGAGCACGTAACCACACGAGTATAGACAGTCTGACCTAAGGTGGAGCATGCCTAGTCTAGAATAACTGGCTCTATAATAACTGCCGGAACATACTGTTAAGTGCTTGGCGTGGCGACAGATTGTCGACAAATATGACGAGTAAAAAGTTTGCGCAAAATATGACTACATCTGAAGAATATTAATCGGCGAAGGAAGAGCCGCTGGTTTACCCTATTATTTACTTTGTTTTATAGATATGCCAAGTACAACTAGTCGGCTTTAAAAGGCCGACTAATCGGCCATACCGATCAAAGATTTACCGATTAAAGATTTATGATACCGTGTAAAAAGACCGCGACGAGCCAGCTAATAATAAACATGAAACTTGCCAATCCAACAGAGGTGGCGCTCCGAGTTTTGAACTTCAACATATTAGATACCTATTGCCTTACAAGTAGCATAACACGTGCATGACATTGAGATATTTAGATACATGATTATGTCCTGTCATTTTCCTGCAAGGTCCTTGTAAACCAGAACACAGCTGTGCCTGTTTAATTTAGGATTGGATTTCAATTAATTAAAAAAATATAAGACATTTATTTGCTGATGAAATACGTAGACGTAAAAATATTGATGTGTTTATTTTTAATAATTTTAGTGCGGTATTATTTTGGAGCGCAGTATCTTCGAGGTCAAGTTACAGAATACTCAACACCACACTGCGCTCCTAAACCAAAATAATAGATGTTACGCAAAACAGCTCAACTGAAATAGGATTGGGTGCAACTTATCTGCCGGATGCTGGACGACCGCTGGGCAAAGGCCACCACAACATAGATGCCAAATAAAACTAGACCTCAAGGCAGACACAGGCAACGGTGGTGTAACGGTCTATAAAATTGTACAAGGACTTGGCAAGGAAGGAAGGCTCCTAAAAAAACGGAGGCCTTTGCCCAGAAGACGTGTTTTTGTTACTGAGATTTCGGTTTCTATACGTCGTGAATATAGTTGTTTATTTTTCACAAAGTTCTTTATAATGTATATTCTATAAAAACAGAAAAAATAGACATTAAATGGGGTCTCACAAACAAGATAAAAAAAAACTCTTATCTTTATAATGACGATCGGTAGACGCGTACTGCTAAAGAGTACTGGAGATAAACTTACATATGTATTTTCGTCGACCTCAACGAGATACGAGAAAAAGAGAAAATACGAGATAAGCATATAATTTATTTTTTCGATACGTGCATCATAAAGATTATGTTATCAACATTACGAACGAGATTATGCATTAAATTTACGGAAGTTGTCAGTATTTCTTTTTATAGCAGCAACAGAAATATATCGTCTGTATTCAACTGTCTAGCTAACACGGTTCCTAGATACAGCCTGGTGACATGCAGACAGCGAAGTCTTAGTAAATGTGTCGTATTCATCGTTATAGTGTGTGTGTATGTGTTTGTAGGTGACTCTGCCGCTGTATTTATTATACTAATTGGGGGAGTTTACTTGGGCAAGTTCAACGTGGCGCCCAGGTACTTCCACGGTCTCATTTGGTATGGAACTCTACAAAAAAAAAACCTAGGAAAACATAATAAAAATGTGCCACGAGAAAATTAAATCGGCATATAGCGAAACTGTGCCTTCATTACGGATCTATCAGTCATCTCATACGTCATTTATCGGTCGGGATTTCTGGTGGAAGTTAGGTGAATCGGTGTTACGGGCGCGGCATGATTTATTTATTCTACTTTGATATTCATTTCATATTCGACGGTTACATAATACCGCATAGCAAGATAATGCCGTGTCAAAATTTCTTGTTGTCAAATTTGAGGTTGCTTGGCTTGGTTGGCGACCATTGCGTTCTGTTTCTAAAACTACCACATCACTATGATTTTAAAATGGTACTCGTCTCCTTACGAGCAATCCAATATCCGTAACACAACATTTAAATAGTTAATAGAGTCAACTATTACTGTTGCCTGTTCAGGTAAATGATTTAATATTTTACCGTTACTCTTAAACAATACGGTGTCCAGAGCATTGTACTATTAGGTTTTACGCTAAAAGGTGTGCCAACCAGTTAGCAACAATGTATCTAACGGGCTTATGGCCCGTCGATGGTTAGAATAGGATAGCTTAGCCTGTTCTTAACAAGTTACAAATATTTTCTGTTCCTACTTATACTAGTAAAAAACTACTACTGTGAGACGGCTCGGAGCTGATTATTGCTTCGTGATTTAAACTGTAATCCTTATTATACAACAGTTTTTGTAGCGTCTTCTGATCTGAGTTTGCCTGACGATCTGTATAGTGTACAACATACTAACTGCACCGAGGTCTAGTTTCAAACATAACGCCGCCATAGAATATGGAACATGCAAAAAACTTACGACGGGCATAGAGGTAACGCATGTAAAGCTGCAGCTCTCCACCGACCTAAAGGTGGCGGTTCGCGGTCTCCTGTCTCTGTCGCGAACCGCTACCTTAACGCGTGCCATCAGGACTATCGCGTTTGCAAAACGTGGCATAACCAGCTTTCTGGCAATGCTATGTTTTGCAAACTACCTATACTATAACCCTACCTATATGAAACCCATCTGACCTGAGTGCAACAGTTTTGGTGGATGAATATTAAACGCAACGCGAAAGATAAACGAAGCGAAAGCTACTGACTGTCTGCGAAGACTGCCGGTAGACATAAATATAACGTGGAACAAATAGAATTGGTGGTGCCGGTAGAGGTCCGGAGAATGTACCTAGAGAAAAGAATGTACCTAGTGTGTATTTAAGGTTCACCGGTGAAGGTTGCGAGGCAATCCAGATAACTTGGATACATCATAATTCATAAGAGAAGACATGAGGGACAAATTCGACATGAAATGGGAGAGAAGTATAGCCTATCTATCAAATGTACTCGTAACATGCTCGCGCACCGCTTTGCAATATGCACGGATGAAGTTCAAAGCACGTGCATTACTGCACGAGCCTATACACGTGCCCCGGCCTTGGACAGACTTATGCTGTTCGACTGCTCATCACGCCATAAGAGTGCAATATAATGGTATATTTCGCACGCTTATGATGCAGCCAGTATAGAGCAGGTCCCGGTACTTCTCGGTCGTCCCAACTGGATACGTGTGAAAACAAAAAGTTTTGTTTATCCCTAGTGTGGGCAATTGGAACATACTGATTCCCCCTCGTTCCGCTATAGGTCGAGAGTTAAAATGCAATCGCCTCCTCCGGGGATGACTTCCCTGAGGAGGAGTCTCGCAGGCTAGCCGAGGTGGGCGGGGTGGTGGGTTAATGGTTAATGCGAGAAGCGGAACCTCACCCCGCCTTTTCCGGTGAGGAGGTCATCGTGAGGTTTTAGCCGGTAGTGATGCCCTTCTGGCAGCGAGCCCGACATACCCCACCTCCCCGGGTGTGGTGGGCATGCGCAAATGCATTTCCTCACGTTAAAAAAAAAGGGGTACATTAAGGGGGGGTGCCATTAGGGGTTGAAAGTTTAAGCTGTATGTTTTGTGTGATTGAAATTAAATACTTCAGAATTGGTTTTTATCGAATGCGGAAAGACAAGATCTGACTCAGTTTGATATCGTAGCAATGTAATCTTATATATAAAATTTCCGTGTCACAGTGTTTGTTACCGTACTCCTCCAAAACTGCTTGACCGATTTTTTCCAAATTTTATATGCGTATTCAGTAGGTCTGAGAATCGGCTACTGTATATTTAGAAATAATTATTAAGGCAAAACAACGTTTGCCGGGTCAGCTAGTGTCTATATAAATTTGGCACGGATAGGATACTATAGAATTAATTAAGTCTATTATAGGATAATTGTAGTTTCCACAGGTTACGCGAAAAGCGACATAAACGCGGGCGGAGCCACTCCACTACTCTAGTTTAATATATTCAATTTGAAGTTGGTCCACTTTTGATTCGTAAAATGGTGGCATATAGATTATGTATCCATATAAGCTACAAACATATTTTTATTCAACCTATTGTGTAGATATTTTAATATGGAGGGAAGGTTTCCTACATAACTATTTATTGCCAAGCAAGATTACTAATTCGTTGAGTGATAATCAAAACATCTATACTATAAGACTCTTTGTCCTGACTCATTCATTCATTAATCTATAGGCAACGCAGAGCCCAAACGGCTGGTCCTAGGGTTGTGAAATTTGGAGGGTGTATTTGTTTTAGTATGTAGACGCGTACTAAGAACGGATTTTTGGAAATTCTACCCCTAAGGGGGTGAAAGGGGGTAACAGTTTGTATGAAACTTCTTTGTTTTTGAACTTCCAGCAATGAAATTTGGAATATGTATAGTTCATGTAAAATTTAAAATAATGGTATCAAGTTTTTTTGCCAGGGGTGAACTAAGGGTTTGTTATGGGGGGTGAAAGTTTGTATGGAAAATTCTTTTTTTTTTTTATTTAGAGTCTTGAAAATTGTTATGGTAGTAGATTATTAAATGGTTGAATAAAAATTATAAAAGCTTTTGTCAGGGGAGCATTACGGGGGATGCTATTGGGGTTGAAAAATAAAAATAAAAGTTTTATGTTTTTGAACTTAGAGGTGTAAAATTTGGAGTGTGTATACATTTTAGTACTTAAATGTGTACTAAGAAAAGATTTTTGGAAATTCTACCCTTAGAGGGATGAAAGGGGGTAAAATAGAGTTTGTATGAAACTTCTATGTTTTTAAAGTTTGTTTGGAAGATTCTTTATTTATCAAGTTAAAGTCTTGAAAGTTGTTATAGTTGTAGTTTATATGGTAGTTAAAATAAATTTGCCAGGAGTGCATTAAGGTATGCTATTGGGGTTTAAAGTTCAAAGGGAAAGTTTTGTGTTTTTGAAATTAAATACTTCTTGGGCTCGCGCATGAAGGGTTCCGTACCATTGTTCTATGGGAGCCCCTCAAATAATTTACACATTTATATATTTTGTGAAAAATTTAAGTGTGTAGCATCTACCGTTATGGATAAATAGGTAGAAAAAAAATCGAAAAAACACATTTATTGTATGGTGACCCCCCTTAATATTATTTATTTTGAGTATAAATTGTTATAGCGGCACGGGAAATAACATAACTTGTGAAAGTTTCAGCTTTCTAGCTATTACGGTTTCTGAGATACAGCCTGGAGACAGACAGATCATAGCAGTCTATAGTAATAGTAATTAATAGTTAAGGCTCTAGGAACGCCATACTAAATTCTATTGAATTATATGCCATTTGCACTAAGATTTTTATATAGTTATCACTTAACATAAACTTAAAATGGTCTTATTGGGACGCGAAATAGGTAATATTATACATTTTTTATCGCAAAACAGATATATCAGCGTGATTTTTTCCAGCAAAATACACATGTATGAGTGCAGTGCAACAACTTAGCTGTTCAGTTGACAGTGTCGCTACTGGAGATTTGTTGCCACCTAAAGGTGGCGGTTCGCGCCGCGACAGAGACAAGTGACCGAGACCAGAGACTGAGACGGGAGACCGCGACAAGTGTCTCGGTCTCTTCTGCATGTACTGTAGGTCGAGACCGAGACTAGAGACCGTGCCAAGTATCTCAGTACGGAGTGTGTGTCGATGGAGTCAGTTGTGTTCTGTGTCATGCATGATGGAAAACCTAGTTATAGAACTACTATTGGAGGAAGAAGAAGACGATGATTTGCTCTTATACTATTATTACAAATACAAAACTAAAAGAAGGTAACCTATTAAGGAATTGTATTTAACTAGAGGTCAAGAAGGATCATTTTCGCTATTAGCGAAGAAGCACCTAATGTGTGATGACAATACATTCAGGAAGTATTTTCGGCTAAATAAAACACAGTTTGATTGGTGCTTTTCGAGCGCGACACGAGACACTACTGGTCCGAGGCAGCGACCGTCTCGCTGTCTCCTGTCTCGCGTCTCTGTCTCCTGTCTCTGTCTCGCTCGCGAACTGTCGCTTATACATTTCCTAACGTCAAGTAACGGTCGCGGTCGTCGGTCGCGGTTTCCGGTCGCGGTCTCCTGTCTCTGTCGCGGCGCGAACCGCTACCTTTAAAGGTAGCGGTTCGCGCCGCGACAGAGACAAGTGACCGAGACCAGAGACTGAGACGGGAGACCGCGACAAGTGTCTCGGTCTCTTCTGCATGTACTGTAGGTCGAGACCGAGACTAGAGACCGTGCCAAGTATTTCAGTACGGAGTGTGTGTCGATGGAGTCAGTTGTGTTCTGTGTCATGCATGATGGAAAACCAAGTTACAGAACTACTATTGGAGGAAGAAGAAGACGATGATTTGCTCTTATACTATTATTACAAATACAAAACTAAAAGAAGGTTACCTATTAAGGAATTGTATTTAACTAGAGGTCAAGAAGGATCATTTTCGCTATTAGTGAAGAAGCACCTAATGTGTGATGAAAAAGTATTCATTTTTTTCACACTAAACACAGGTGCTTTTCGAGCGCGACACGAGACACTACTGGTCCGAGGCAGCGACCGTCTCGCTGTCTCTTGTCTCGCGTCTCTGTCTCCTGTCTCTGTCTCGCTCGCGAACTGTCGCTTATACATTTCCTAACGTCAAGTAACAGTCGCGGTCGTCGGTCGCGGTCTCCGGTCGCGGTCTCCTGTCTCTGTCGCGGCGCGAACCGCCACCTTAAGGTAGCGGTTCGCGCCGCGACAGAGACAAGTGACCGAGACCAGAGACTGAGACGGGAGACCGCGACAAGTGTCTCGGTCTCTTCTGCATGTACTGTAGGTCGAGACCGAGACTAGAGACCGTGCCTAGTATCTCAGTACGGAGTGTGTGTCGATGGAGTCAGTTGTGTTCTGTGTCATGCATGAACAGAAAATATACAAATATAAAGGGTGGATGACACGTTTTTAAAGTGTACCTTAAAACACGTGATATATTTTGTATTTTTGCTCAATATCAATAACGATAACAGGACACTAAAGAATTCTACAGAATATTAAGCTACGTATTACCTCTTTTTACTCTATCTTTACAATGACACTTGGTAGATTCTTTAATGATTTCTCTCTTTCTTTCTTTCAAAATAAAATGAATGTTTGATATGGGGTTCCCATACAAAAAACATAATTTTTTGCAATATTTTTATAATGGTACGGAACCCTTCACGCGCGAGCCCGGTTCGTACTTGGCCAATTATATCAAATTTTTATATCTACGTCTTTTGTTTACCTATCAATATCTTTATCAATTTCATAATTACAAAAGGCTTGTTTGTTTGTTTGTTTGGATGTTTTTATGTTTTTTTGACGCGAATAGGCTCCGAAACTATTGAACTAAAATTAAAAATTCTTACACCGTTGGGAAGTTACATTATCCCCAAATGACATAGGCATTATATTTTGTTGCAAAGGGTAAGAAATTCTTATTAAGACTCCAGTAATGTAACAAAAAGAGTAAAAAAATTGTTTCATCGCATGCGCTATGAAAAGTTAGTTGTGGCGGGTGTCGTTTATTATGTCTTGAGAGCAGCGGAACCCATATATACAAAAAAAACTTTAATCTATGTCAAAATTATAATGCGATAAAGTTTAAATGTTTGTTCGTAACGAATAAAATATTTCACATCTGAACGACTTTCAAACATATCTCCTAGAATTGATTTTTTTTTATGCCCGTGCTAAGCCGGGACGGGCCACTAGTGTATAATTATATCAACGATACATGTAAACTGCCAGGTGCACATTTATAATAACTAAGATTTCGACAGGCCTCTTACCTTAGAATAATAATAATAGTTTTTTTTATTTCAAATGAAGCTAAAATAATATCCATAGTCTAATAAATATAAATTCCCTGATAATATGTAATTATTTACTTTTCTGATCATTAGACTTGAAGCTGATAAGATAGAGTAAAAATAAAATTGTTTTAAAAAACAAACAACCGACTTCAAAAACACAACTAAAAAGGAAAAATAATTTTAAGCCTAAATCAAATTAAGACTATATAAATAGAATAGGAGAGTTTATTTCATGTACTTATAAAAAACTATTTGCAATTTTTACTAATCCTGTATTCTTGGAGTCGGTGCCAGCAAAGAAAGACAATTGAAAATAGTTTTTTTTAACAAACATTAATTTGTTCTTTTTAGATGGCACCGACTTCAAGAATACAGGATTACTAAAAATTGCAAATAGTTTTTTATAAGTACATGAAATAAACTCTCCTATTCTATTTATATAGTCTTAATTTGATTTAGGCTTAAAATTATTTTTCCCTTTTTAGTTGTGTTTTTGAAGTCGGTTGTTTGTTTTTTAAAACAATTTTATTTTTACATTTTTAGTGGTTGGCACAGAGCTTTGAAATCCATGCGTGTCGCCCTGTGACTAGAGGCGAATTCATTCTTTATTCGATACAAAACAGGTGTCACCAATTACTACAACTAACACACTTTCGGCACGCACACTAGTACACAACGAGATGTTCATGTACACAGTACGCTTCAACTTCACGGGCTGTGCAATGTCGATATTTTTTTATCGATTATTTACACGGAAGTATAGGTTAGCATGGATTTATCATGAAGTAAAATAATAATCAGGCATTAACTCTTGTATTTGTATATTAAATTAATTAATTAAAATGTAAACACTTTAATATTGAAATACTGAAAAAATTTAAAAAGCTATTCTAAATTATACATTTCAAGAACAAGATCAAAACTTGAAGCAAGATCACATTCGCAGTTTTCTTTTTACTCATATACGATAATCTAATGTCTTCTTCTTGTTTCTTCTTGTGTATTATCAAATCATCTTCAAAATGACTGGAGCATATTCTGGCTTTTTTATGAGGAAACCAGTTGTATCTACCGGTCGCCAATATCCATTTATTTTTGAACACCGAATTTTTTGGAAATCTGTAAATTAAGTATGTGTTAAATAAAAACCATAATCCAGAAACATTTCCATACAAATCCAGAAAAATTATATCAATTATCGATAATTTGCTAGGTTCCATTTACACATCACTTTGCTATCGAGTCATACGATGTAGCGTCGTGGGAGTGCGATGAACATAGGAGCGACTGCTGTGAGAGAGTAAGATGCAAAAAACCAATCACAGAGCTTCCTTCCCGAGCGTCTCAAGACAACGAATGTGCTAATGCGCATTCAAAATGACGAAAGTTTTATTTATTAAAATTACGAAATTTTACTACTTACCGATGGTATTTCACGCCAATAACACTGGTACTATTGTTTTACAATTTTTAACTTGACACCAAGACATATTTAATAGTTTATAATGCTGTAAAACCGAGTAAAACGACCTCTTGCTCGGACTATGTTCGACAACAGACTGACAGCCGCTCTCGTAGGTTGGCCAGTTCACTGGTCCAAACGAGAACCACGTATTATTATTCATTTCGCTTCTATGGGGGGCCGCGCGCGGGGCGATGTGGCCCGATCCTTGTTCTGTGGTGGTTGGTAATGATATTTTGTTTAAGTTTTAGCTATGGAGAGCCAAATAAACTTCACGATGAAAAAATTTGGCGTGTGTCAGGCAGGCAACCAATTGGGAGCGAATCGAGCTGGATGCGAGCGAAGCGAGCTATACGCGAGTGAAGCGAGCGTGAAAATTTTCACCGTATTTGTTCCAACCGTTTGAGCATAAAGAAGTCCAAAGCAGCACAAATTACATAATGTTTGTTGTATCAAAACGTACTAGAACCAAGTGCGAGCGAAAAGAGATGAATGCGAGCGAAGCGAGCTATGCGTGAGCGAAGCGAGCGCGAAAATTTTCACCGTATTTGTCCCAACCGTTTGAGCATAAAAAAGTCCAAAGCAGCACAAATTTCATAATGTTTGTTGTGTCAAAACGTACTAGTACCAATTGCGAGCGAAGCGAGCGCGAAAAATTATCACCGTATTTGTTCGAACCGTTTGAACATAAAGAAGTCCAAAGCAGCACAAATTCCATAATGTTTGTTGTGTCAAAACTTACTAGAACCAAGTGCGAGCAAAAAGAGGTGGATGCGAGTGAAACGAGCTATGCGCGAGCGAAGCGAGCACGAAAATTTTCACCGTATTTGTTCGAACCGTTTGAAGTCCAAAGCAGCACAAATTATATAATATTTGGAGTGTCATAAGCCCAGAACATCCTGGGGGAAATTCGAACGAAGCGGGATAACTCCTAGCAAAGCGAGCGCGTAAATATTTTCCTTATCCGTTCGAGGGTCTTGTCTTTTAATATATCAAATTTTACAGTTCCTTCTTCCACTAAGTATGACCCAAGTGGCCAAGCTCTGGCGTCGAGAGTTTTTCAAGCCCCTGATTTAGTTTGACGCCTGCTTGTACTAAGAGTAGTGGTCCAGGCCCAACAAATTAACGTGTTATTCGAAGCACAGTAACGCCCAGATGAAAATATCACATTTTTTTATGGAGGTCTTATGCATGGTTACCCATCCAAAGACTGGCCGCATGGGCCGTTGCTTAGCCTCGATGTTCCCGTCAGATTACTTTTGTTAGCCAGGCTGCTAATTTTATGAGCGAAATCTGTATTGCCGTATGAGCGCGAAGAAGTAAAATAAGTTATCGAGTTATTTCGGCTTCCCACGGGAATAGCAATGACTTTTAAGATAAAAAGTAACCTTCGTGTTATACAAGGTCTAGTCTACCCCCTATATCAAATTTTAGCGAAATCAGTGTGTCATGTGTTATTGGTACATCCCACGGGAACAATAATTATTTTCGGGAAAAAAAGTAGCCTATGTGTAAACACATAGTCTAACCTACCTTCATTCCAAATTTCATCAATGTCAGTACAACCGTTCGAGCGTGAAGAAGTTAAAAAGATTTATATGTTATTTGGTGCATCCCACGGGAATAGTATTTATTTTCGGGATAAAAAGTAGCGTATGTGTTAACACATAGTCTTACCTATTTTCTTCTCAAATTTCATGAATATCAGTACAGCCAAACGAGTGTGAATCTCCCTTCATGCGTAAAAATAACCTAACTTTTTAGGTTTTTCTTCGATTTCCCTAGGAGTCCATCATCAGAACCAGTTTTGGTGACAATGGGACCAATTCAGAACCATACTCTTTCAATTAAAAAAAGAATTTTGAGAATCGATCCACAAATGGCTGAGAAATCGGTGAACATACATAAAAAAAAAAAAATACATACACGTCGAATATATAACCTCCTCCTTTTTGAAGTCGATTAATTAGGTTTCATCAAAAAAAGGTCCCTGGATACGTAGCTTCATCAGATTTTAATACCCCACGCACGCACTGTATGTAGAAGGTACATACGTGTCTAGCTCCGGATAAACCGATTTTGATGTTCTTACGGCACGCGTACACCGAATCCGTCATCGGCCGAAATATGCTCGGGCGTCATCGGCCGAACTCGGTCGATCAAATCAAACGTAAGTAAATGGAAGAGAGCGTATACACTGCTACTACCGACGTCGTCCGATGACGCCCGAAAACGGACGAGTCCGAACGTGTTTGGATTTTTTGTC
Source organism: Mellilla xanthometata (assembly GCA_035578125.1). Taxonomy (NCBI): domain Eukaryota; kingdom Metazoa; phylum Arthropoda; class Insecta; order Lepidoptera; family Geometridae; genus Mellilla; species Mellilla xanthometata. The sequence goes on along the minus strand of JAPUBQ010000014.1, from coordinate 9,848,555 downwards.
AGTTTTACCGGCTTTTTACGTCTGCACTCTGTAGTTGCACAGTTCAGACTTCATAAGTTCCACCGACAACGGCCGTTATCGTCTGCAGTGTATTCAGTTGAACGTCCGAGTTACTTATTAGGTATGTTTGATGATATTCGGATGTCCGCCAAAATAGCGGATATGATATTATTCGCAACTTTCCCAAATGAAATGGCTTACATTTTGGAATCATACGAAAAATACAACTGTTTCATGCAATATGTTAGATGATTCGTGAGAAAAGTTTTTTCTTGTTACTCGTATCATGTACCCAATAGATTTATTTTTTAATTTCATTTGAGGTTTGAAGGTATGCACTATGAATATTAACATACACGAAAACGAAACCTATTGAAAATATTGACTTTCCCATAATATTCCTTTAAAAAAAAAGAGTTTCGAACAAAATAAAATGGCAAAATGAACAATTCATGAGATTTGAACCATAGTCAATTATTAATCATAAAAATATTTCCTGTTCCAAAAATGCTTCCTCTACGAACGAGCCATATAATCGACAATTGAGCGTTCGAAATTGGCATGCATATTCAAATATGCTGAAGTTCAAGTGACAAAAAAAATTGTCAATGCTAGTGTGAGTGTAGCCGCATCGTCACAGAATACATGATAGTAGATATGGGTTTTATATGGCTTTTTGTACATATTTGCTATCAACGCTTAATAAATGTTGTTTTGTGATGAGCCTTAAAAATAATACATTAACAGTAGTTTCCGCGAACCGATTCTAAAGTTACAAAAGAAATCACTTGGGCTGCTGGGATGAATAAAACTAACTTATACCTATTTAACGCCATCTAGCGGCATATGAGCACTAGCAGCATGCTAGCGAACAACCTTAAGATACAAGATTGACGTATAGGCTACTTTTAACGTCGGAGTAACGTGGTTGACACCGCGAGGCGCAGCTAGTAATATCATATTATAGTATTCATTGTAATGCATTTTTTCCTATATATTACAGTGTTGCTCGGCTCAGGAAGGTTTCGTGATAACCGATGCTAAGCAACTTACTGATACTGCCTTTCTGGAAGGTTGCCATGAAAAAGGGATTCTTTTCTATGTAAAAATAAATAAAAGGTATACGACGAAAATATAATGTTGCCAAGTCGAGACCATAACAATAAACGTCGTACTGTCAAAGGGATGACGCATAGCTTTTCCCCACTTCCAAAACCAGTAAGTGATTCATAACAACTCTTGCCGCGCAGTGCGCTGCACGCTTATTTTATTTCACATTTAAATCCAATCAGCTTGAATTTCTTTCTACAGGTAAGCGATTTTTTTCAATTATCCGAAAACTAATCAGAAACCGAGGAATCTGACTGCGGAGGCTAACAGCGCTAATATGTGAAATTAATTATCACCCCTCAAGTGGGATATTATCTTTCGAATAAATCTGAGACGTTTCTGAGCTCGGAAAGTTATTCCCTTCTTTACTCAGTTAAACACAGTAATTATTTATTTTATCATCATTCGTTTTCTGATCAAATCCGACAACATTTTATTTAAGTATACCTTGAAACGTGTGGATGGACATGGGCAATTTACATGACTTATGTAAAATTATAAAGATTTTAACACATATTTTTCAAAAAAATAAATACTCATAAATTAATTTGGAAACAATACAAGGGAAGCGACTAAAGAGCGTTAATTTAAATCTGAATAAAAATACATCATCGTTAAAAATGTTTCTTATCTACTATGTAAAAGTACTGTAACAAAACTCTTTTGTAAGAAGTTTAAAACTCATAAAGTGGTTTTCAACCTAATTTTGGTCGAATCAAAAGTATTTTGACATTATTTTCAACCTCATTTCAATATCATACTCATAATGCGGCAAAACACCGTTTACCGAGTCTACTAGTAATTTATATAAATAACAAGCATTTGCCCGAAACTTAGTCCGCGCGAGTTCTGGTGTCGACAGGTTTCAAGCCATTCGAAGACCTACTGTCTTGGCTTTGACTTAAGTTAGGATTCGTAACGTTATTTCGAAAATCATTTATTATATTCGATGTACGACTGAGTGTTAGCTCGAATTAACTTAATACCGAAAAATTGCTACGAATGAGCGTTTGTTCGAATATTGACTCATCGAAGGGCGAATAAGTTTATTTGTATTTTTGCCTCGGACATGTCAAATGTCAAAAATGGTTGTTTTAGTATTTATAATCAGCTCTCAACCTTTCTACTTTTGGCTTTTTTACCCACACAAATCCATTCTTTAAGAAAGGCCAATGCTATCATCTATTATTATTTTCATAAGTTAAACTTGAATCATATTTGAATAAACGTTCCTTCGCAGTAGCGTTTTTCGATGTAAAGTTATTTCGAACAAACGTTCATTCAAACATAAGGTCTTGCATCTAACGTTCAGTCGATGTTACGTTCATCGAACTTCGAAATCAACTTCGAACTTCGAAATCAACAAAAACATCGAGTTTCGTTATCGAGGCGAATATTTAATTAACCCACGTTATAATATGACCAGTCATATAACTAGCTCCAAGTAAGTAGAAAACTACTTCATCTTTATTTATCTTTACCTATACCTATTCAGATAATCTTTATTTGTAATCAGGCCCGTAACGTATTTATCCAAGAATGAGAATATACGAGTAACAATAGAAACTTTACCCCCGCCTACTTTTCACCTTTAGAAAGGAATTACCTCCAATTCTACTTTTATATTCTCTACACAAATAATCCTTAATATTAATTGAAAACTTACATACCTACCTATTTGCATACTTCTTAGTGTGGAAATAGCTTTGCGTTTAACAAAAGAAGAGACCGTACTAGCATTGCAGACAAAACCTAGAACAGTAAGAGTTACCATAGTACACCATTGACTTTTTTTCTTGCTTTGTTTATATGATTTCCATGTAAAGTGAGTACGAGGCGATTGAACTTGATCGCCACCCCAGTTTCAATCGAGATCGTAGTTGGACTTTGGCGCTATTAGGAAACCTGTCCTAAACTCTGTGGGCCATCGATCGATGTAACAGATTCAATGCAGGATACAGTCAGTGAGGTGTGTGCGGACCCTAGCATACACTCATCATCGTCATCTAGTGACGAGGAAGGAGTTAAAATCCATCCAGCCCTCAGTATCAAAGTTTATTTGTAAGTATTATATTTAAATAAAAATACAGACTACTAATAAGAATAAAGTATGAAACAAACTTTTTATTTTACGAATACACGGGAATAACTTCGGAAAAGCGTATTCTGCCGATCGATCTGAAATTAGGTGTAATAACGTATTTTGACTTAATCATGAATATTATTGATATAAAATGACGAAAATTGGTGCAAACCCCAATTTTGAATAAGAAAAACGGAAGAAAATTATTTTTCGTTCGATGCAAAATCGCAAATTCCTAACCGATGTAATCCTTTTATTTGACTACCTAAACACGAATATCATATAACGAAAACAAGCACAAACGCCAATTTGAGTAAGACAACAGAGAAGTAGCTGTTTTTGTTCGGTGAGTATAATCGCGTATTCCAAACCGATGTACATACATAGACCATTTTAGTTATACCCTTCGGGTCGTCAGTCCTACAATTTTAAGGACTCAAAACATGCCCCAATGTGTGTGTGTGAATTATGTACCTTTTCCAGGGAAGCAAGTATTAATATCCGCGATCAGTTGTTGGGTGAAGGGATCAAATACGATTCGATCTGAAATTTGGTATAACAACGTATTTTCACTTCCTTATGACGAATAGAATAACGAAAATTCTAAATTATCCTGATCGGATATATATAAAAACACGTTTTTCGTCACCCTGACGACACATAAACCCTTTCTGCGGAAAATGTCCCCGGTTACAAAGGAAAATAAATACAAATTTTTATACGCGGTTACTTAAGAACTTAATCTAAATTATACCTAAATACGAAAATAACTGGAGGTAAGACTTCTCAACTCAATCTATAACGTTCTTCAAAAATGTAGGTATGGTAATTAAAGATCAAGAACGAATGTATTAAGAATTTGTTTACTGGTTGGTAAATATATATCAAAATACAAAATTACACAAAGAATATGTATTTATCAAGATGTCTTGTTTTCTTATTATTAATTAACTGGTCAGAACTTTTTATTCATTGGTTATCCCTTTGTCTGATAAAACACATACATATAAATAAAGTTACTAGCATAACGATATTTTTGCTAGTTTAAGTAAAATAATGGATACACATACACTTGGCGTTTGTTAAATGGATTGTCATCGCTAATCTTGTCTATAATTGTTAGGATTCCGTACCTAAAAGGTAAAAAGGGTATTACTAAGCTCCGCTCATGTCCGCTATACTAATATGTCTCGCTGCCTGTCACCTGGCTGTATCTTAGAAACTGTGATAGCTAGATAGCTGAATCTTTCACAAGAAATGTATATCACGTGCAGCTATAACAACAAATAATAATAATAAGTAAAAAAATATTAAGAGGTATTATAGACGTGTTTTTCCCTACAAATTAATAACGGTTGGAACAATAATAACAGAATATATAAATGAATATTTACTTTCAAATAAAATTATAAAATTTAAATAAAATAAGTATTTAAGGGATCTTCTACTCAACATACGTTGAAGCATTTTTTATATTGGCATTTGGTAGACCCTCTAAATAGAGAATATTTTAATGTAGTAAAGTAAAAGTGAAGAAGCCATTTATTCAGTTACATTATAAGGTTCAGTTTCAAATTCACAATGTCACTATCAATCAAAATTTAAATATAATTATTAATAGCTGTTGTTTAATTTTTAGATAAGTATATTTTTCTTTTGAAATAATAATATATATAAATAAAGGTAAATTTCAATCTGTCAAAAATATAATAAATTATTTGTGAATTTAGCGATTTTTCTTGTCAGTTTTAGATTGATGTAATTGTCGCCTCGTTGGCGTAGGCCTCCCCCAGTTTATTCCATATTTTCCTATTTCTTGCCAACCTCGTCCATTCCTGTCCGTATCTTTGAGTAAATAAGTCTTACTAAATTCTATATGGTCTCCCTCGTCCTCTTTTAGTCCTTTTGTCCTTTTTCCGAGTTTAAATGAATATACATAATAATGGAGTTTTAATGTAATATGTAATGGGGCCCATACAACAATGGTACGGAACCCTACATGCGCTAGCCCGACTCACACTTGGCCATTTTTTTGTTAACCTTTGCTTCCGGGGTAAAGATAAATAGGCTATACAGATGGTCGCGCTTACCAGTCCTATCTTGTGATTTTATCATGAACCCCCCGTTTTTGTTATTTATATAACAAAAACGGGGGGTTACGTAAACGTACCATTATTGGTACGGAACTTTTCATAGCCTGAGCCCGACTAGCTAATAGTCTTTTTTTGGATAATGTATATACGAGAATATAAAATCTAAGTTTTGCTTCTCAATAAGGATATCACACTATGTGATGCCCAAAATATTAGAAGTTTAATTTTCATCAATCTGTTGTAAGCAGTTCTTCAATAACTATAACCTGATTTTGTATGAGTATAAAGTACATATGGTATTCTTGAGAACTAGGCTAAAATAATTTTGAGGAGGTTATTTTTACCTAAATTAAGATAAGAAACCTCTTTCGCAGTCAGGTAATAATTAGGTAGTTTATATAAGTCATTTTAATTTCCCAGAGTTTTTAAAATAACAAAAAAATTAATTCTGTACTAGGTAATCCATCCAATTCCCAACACATACATAAATAGCCTAGAATCATGCTGTTTCAGAAAGCATAAAATAATAATAACACGAACATGAGTTATTAACAAGGTGCAGTTCAAACAAACATGGGGCCGCCGCCAGACGCAGTGTGCAATTCTCCGGAGGGCTTGATATAACACATCTGTGGGTTTCACTGCATTCCATCACATTTTTCTTCACTGTCACATTTTTAACACTTCACTATTGAATCCACACTGCAATCCAATGAAATCACTGCAATCCTTAATAACTGCCGCGTTGCACACGTGTCACTGCGAAGTTGGCGGCGGCACGGCTAAGTGTTTATGTACATGCTCATTTATGCACAATTATATTATTATAACACCAAAAAGCTATTAAAATCATCGCATCATGGTTTCATCAAATTCTTTCACAGCTCTAAACTTGTTATAATTTTGCCATAAACACGAGTTACGGTCTCAGCACATTATACTCGTATTATGAGAGTAAAAACAAAATTCATTTGGGGGCTTTGCTATTGGTGTGCCAAATGAAGACAAGCTTGACTGTTTTTGAGCACAAACTAATATTGCAAATTATATAAAAAAAAAATATTTACCGGCAATTGACATGTTTATGTCGTGGAAATAGTAGGCAAGACTGGACGCAATCTGCCATAGCTAACTGACATGTGTAGTGTACTCTTCCATGATACGATGACACTGAGAAACAGTGAGAGCTGTAATGGCAAGGCAGGTGTACTCACGAGAGATGGTAGCGCGAGGCGGAGGAGGGCGCGGGCGCAGAAGTCATGGAGGAGGATGAGCCGGAGTAGCCCGAGCCGGCGGGCGAGGAGCCGGCCGATGGCGCGCCCGCCGCGCCCGGGATGGCAGCCGGCTCGTAGTACTCCGTGGTGAGCGTGCGCTCATCCACCACGTGCTCGGCGTTGTGCGCTTTCGACGCCGACTTGATGTCCATGAAGGCGACCGTGGCGCACACTCCGCTGGCGCCGGCTGCGGCCACGCCGGCGGTTTCTGCTCGCGCCAATATTTTGACATTCTGGACTCGGCCATAGCTGAAATATAACGATCAACCTTTAGTCGTATCTCATCCAGTAGGGCGGCCGCCTAACGTATAGAAATAGTTATCTTTCGTGTTTGTCGTCACAGTCATTTTGTCATCTGAACATGACAGTTCAGTGGTCAAAAAAAGTTTTATTTGTAGTACGTACTGCTTAAATAAATAATACATATAATAAATCGAATAGTTTCAGTAAATTCAACAAACGAGCGAAAAACAAAAGCGGAACTAACATATTGTAGCGATGTCAAATGCAAAAGCAATTGATAACACTATTCAATTATGCAGTCGGCCCTAACCTGATGGTTCACATCGAGTTAGCCTGGATAAACATATTCCGGCGATGTTTTAAATCGCCGGAATATTGTTTCACATTCACATGTTTTCATGTTTATGTGTGGCATGATAGAAGAGAGGCCTGAAACCAGCAGTGTTAGAGAATCGGCTGTGGATATCGATGATAGCCAGAAAGACAAAGTGTACCTACCTACTATTTCGTAAATGAATTATGCTTCTTTATTATGGCATATCTGCTTAATGGCGAGATACGAGACTACGATAGATAAAAAAATATAAAATGTGGAAAAATTTTATCCTATTAATCAGTTAAAATTTTGTTTAGCAGTCGACTGTATCTCCAACTTTATGTAGTAGAAAAAAATCATTACAAACACTTGGATTCATTGTGTATTGGTCTCCAGCGAGCTAATTGGACTATCATTGAAGTACTTATTTTGGTTGTAATACTACAAAGTTTGCACGTTCTACTATAAATAAATACACGGTTGTTTTTATTGTGGGTACATGTATTTTTTTGTGTAACACCCATCACGAACTAAGTATAAATGTTTTCATAGCACGTCATTCTGACTCAAATGGTATAGGTATAAAGGTTACGAAAATATAGTTAATCACTGGGGATTTTTGAGAAAATTGATTTTCAAATACTTTTTATGCCTTTATAGATATTTAAGGAAGCTAGTAAAGTTGGTCATACATATAACGGTTTTTTCTCACTTAGATAATGATAATTTATTAAGTATACACAATGAGTCAATAGCCTCAGTAATTAGGTATGAAATCTGTATACAAAAGTGTAATGTGAAAAAAAAGGTTAAGGGTCAAGCAAGATAAATAGATATAAAATCACGTTTTAAGGAATCACTCAATATTAACTACACTTCGTTTTACATCGTTATGCTATGCTGCACGTACTGTAGCTGGGCTAACTAGGGTTCGAGACCATTCTAGACTATCATTTTATATTTAATCAATTGTATCATTATAATCTAGTTGTTGTCGTGGATCGGATCACTAGTTAAATTATGAGTCCTGGATGCTGACCTAAAGCAGTCGTAAAGCCATGTCAAAAGCTCTTGGACGGCTTGAAAATTTCCCATACCAGAGCCTGATTAGGTACTTACTAGTCTACCTAGTACCGAGAACTACTACTTAATATTATTTTAGGAAGGTACCATTGAGATTCATTTACTTTGTAATGGAGCTCAATTGTGCTTTAGCTTTACTACCTATGTTACAAATATTTGGCTTATTCCGATTTTAGGAACTGATATCTTTGGTAGGTAGGTAAGTTGTCCATATCGCATAGGTATAACCCGATGATATTAACCAAGGAAAGGCTCAGAAGATCCAAATATACATTTCCTCAATCTTTCCTTAAACGGTACAGAAAATCGATGCGTAGGTATAAACATTATTTTTATTACCAACGGACGTGCCAGCATGAGCAAATTAATCAGAGTATCAACGTCATCGTCACACAATAGGTAGAAACGTCGATTAAATTGGTCGATGTGTTGGTGTCTGTTGCGAGACAGCGAGTTGCGACGTTGCCAGCTCGCCTCTTACAACATGGCCGCGCTCACCGCACCCGGTTTCCGTGTGAAACTCGACTGAGCAAACCAAACTGCGGTGCGCGTGTGTTCGAGGTGGCTTGACAGGCTGCCAGCCAGAGCGTGGTGTGGGGGCCGGGGGAGGAAGGGCGCCACTGGCCTGGCCGTTCTCGTTCAACACTCGCCGGAGAATAGCCAAGTGCTTATATTTTATCGTGGGGCGAAGGGTACGAGGTAAACATCGCCTTTATAGTCTGGCATGACGTCATCCTCTCTCTGAATAATAATTCGTGGTGGGGACTCATGGTATTAATAGTTATGTTATGAAAATAATAAAACCAGCTATACTATACATATGTACTAGGCACACTATACATATCTATGAAACTATACTATACCTATTTGTATTAATGAGGGCTTTGTCTTGTCTTTTGAAGGTACAAAATGCGCCAAAAAATACCTATACCAAATCTACCAATACCCTAAAATATTCTTCATTATTTACCTATTGCCTTACGTCAACCTTGTTCCATCTTCAAATTGAGCCTACTTCAGAAATGTTGAGTGTTTATTATTGAGTAACGCTAACCTAGCGCCAATACCTTCTAGTCTTAGCAACAGTTTACTCACATAAATAAATTATAACGAATACATAATACGTATACCCTGGCATTGCTTTGTTTACGTGCAGTATTGAAGCACACAGGCACACTGTAGCAAAGCACAGTACCGTTGCCGTTGGTCGGAGTCTGCAATAAGGGGGGCAATTTACCGTTACTAAACAGTAAATTGAATGCAATCCACGGTTCACGCGACTAAATAACATTTCAGATCGTAATTTTCAAAAGAGCGTATACAAAGATATTTATGTAGGCAATAACAACAAACGCAAATATCGCGACTGTAGAGTTCATTGACACAAAAATAGAAAATGAGTAGGTAGCTATCGTCTATGTCGGCGAGTAATTTCTTTTGAGCAATCTTTTACGTAGGCACGCTCTGGTGTTCCAAAAACGCATCGTGTGTTTCAACTTTCACCAACAACTGCCTTGCCATTTGTTGTTTTGCACGTTGAGAAACGAACGTGTTATGCCCGTTCGCGCGTCAACAACCAACTGGTATTTAGTGCACTGCACATCGTCTGCATTGCACGGTCGTTGCCACAAGTATTTTAGCTTAAATATTAATTTCTAATTTGGAACCCAATATGCTTTGGAATAAAACAGGGAGTATGTACTTATAAGTAGTTACTGATTTCTAACTTTGACTGTGATGAATTATGTCTTAAAAAAAGCCCTTGAGCAATAGAAAATGGTGTTAAACATAAATACATACATGTTTTTAGTAAAATCAATGGAGTAGATTTAGTCATTATGTCTTTAGTCATATTTATAGAAAATTGGCATATTCACGAGTTTTCGTTACATAAATTCATTTATATTTCTACATCCTTTATAGTTATATTTCTACCTAGTACGAGGCTGCCTACTAATAACTACCTACTTATAGGTTCAATGCGATGTACGACGATAATTTCCAAACCTACCTATACCTGGAGTCAATAAAGAAAAAAAAAATTAATGTCCATAACCAAATGAGTGCGATTAAGGGGAAGCGAACTATCCAATGTTTTCTTTCATAACGCGAGTTACCCAAGATTTGGTGCTATACCAAATACAGCACATACATTGGTAAGATGTCCAATTTAGCTGTTGTAAAATGTATCTACAGTAATAACTAAAGTAATTGTAGTAAGGTTAGGTATAGGTCTATCGGGAGTCTGGGCAGCCAGCTATTCACTAACGGAGGCGGGTGGATGTAGGAGTTGCGCAGGTCGATAGAATGAGGTTGTGGGAGGAGTCATACAGTATGCAGAGTGCTTTATGCCCTCACCCTCGGCCTCACCCCATGTCAGTCCAATAACATCCACCAACTTATGCATTGCATAATATTAAATTATGAAACGCAGATTTCTGGGTACCCAATGTACTTTTTTCAAGAGCAGTCAACATTTAACATCTTTCGAATGTCTGGTGTGAGTCGTAAGGCAATCAGAATTTTGCCTGTCATAGTAATATCATTATTATTATATATTTATTCATGTACTTCTCGAAACACAAATCAATTGCTTTAAAAATTGTAGCTATATCAATAAAACAGTCAGGAATAATTATCTACTCAGGCAATAATCGTCATGGTAACGTCGCACTTCATAAAGTGAGACGTTACCGTACTACGCACTTGCGAAAGATGTTTATTTTGAGAAACTTGTACGTAGAGATTTTAACGGATTTTTAATGGCAAAATGTATACTAGGAGTCCTAATGGCGTTCATAATCACTAAGTACACAGTAACTTATACAATGTTACAGCGATCTTTTGAATAAGTTTACACGTCCATATCCTTGCAGACATACAGGTACACACAGTATTTCCCTTTTCTAATACAACAATAATACAAAGACTTACATAATATTATATTTTTAACTTTAGCGATACTTTTTTAACTGTTACTTATAATAATAAAATAAATTTAAATCGATTAAGAAGATGACGCACAGCATATAGGACGCTAGCTACGCTAGGACTTACTTCCCTTATGCCGCGATATATTCTGGATTTATTATTTCTCATTTTGTAGAGGGCTCTTTTGAATCTAGTAAAAGGTCAGATTAAATTTATATCTAGTTACAGTTTGGCCCAAACTTTCAATATGCCTCTATCTATTCTGTTTTTCAATTATCGCGGTTATTGTGCAGGATGAGAACGATAAAAATTTACAAAGATATATAAAAATAATTCACTTCTATAGATCAGTAAGTTCGCGCGCCACACCCTCTATCTTTCGTTTATATACGTAGGTAACTTAAAAACGCTTATTTTTGAGTTGTTTGTTACTTTCCGACCAGCGTGTTAAGAACATTAAAACTTAGTAAATCAGATAATATTGAATAGCTAAAAGATTCGACTATCCTAATTAATATCTATAGCTAAACCAAAAGATGTGCTATTGGCATTATTTTTAAATTCTCTACCAATTTAAGAGCATCGATAAATGCCTAACACTTTTTATTAATTGTCCTACGTCATAGTATACACACCAAATGCTGGGAGGAGCACCCAACTTAGAGGACAATTCAAGGTTCCTAGTAGGACTATGGAATCCGTCAAAACAGTTCCAAACTGAAATAAAGTTTTTTTTTGTCTAGGATACATATATAAACACTGTAATTATACAGGTATAATAATATACATTAATAGGTCCTCTTCACAATGGACCATCGTGGCCGATTACAGGCACGCACGATTGCGTACTTATACGGAAAAATCGTCTGAAGTAGCCATCATCACCATTTTAGTGACAAATCGGCGATATATCGGTACATCAATGGGAAACGTGATCATCATGATTAGTCATGTGTCCACACAATCGTTTATCAATAAGTCGAACGGCACTGGTCCAGTAAGACGGTAGGCTACCTTCTAACTTAACCTATGTAGTGCGACAAATCTATCGCACTACATAGGTTAAGTTAGGATGATTATGGCAGGAATGTTGTAAAATGTTGGTGCAAATTAGAATAAAAAAGAAAAGTGCATGGAGCCGGTGGATTTACGTTAACGCATTCAAATTTATTAATCATTATAAAAACAAGGCTTAAATTTGCAATGCTGAACATCACAAATATAAAACAACGATTTGTAAGTTAAGTAATACTTGAATCCTTGACTTGACTTCTAAACTCCATCTTGAACAGACGACATTGAGAAAATGTAAGTCTGACTGTGTTGAGGGTAACCCATGTTCGCGGCGATGCGCAATGATGACCACTTTTTTATCTGCCTTGATGGCCGATTGTAAAGACGAGCCATAGGGGTTTACTGATGTCTATTGTATCCGACGAGTAATTGGCGTTGATAAAATGTTAACAACCATATCTCTATATAACACTCAGACAAGACACAAGACAGTAAAATGTATACCTTATGTCCATAGCGTATTGGAAACGATCCACATTTTGCCATTGAACAATATCCATATTCGGCGAAGCTTGACATGTAAGGGCAATATATCGCAGGTAACGTATAAGGAGAATTGATGGATTCAGCCACCTCTGGCTGCAGCCGCCAGTCGTTTACAAAAATGAATAAACATTAGGGTGTCGTGCACGGGCACCCGAGGCGCAGGCCCGGCCGTCTGCGCGGTGGCGCGCTGCGCACTCTCCTCATACCTACCCGCTTCGCACTATGCTCTCATCGATCGCAGTCATTGCGTTTAGCCTGCGACCTAGCGCAGCGCACTCCTACATCCTTTGCCCGGCTACACTAACTATTCATTTATTTTTGCAGGTACCATCACCATCATTATTTCGGATGCCAACTGGGGTGGAAGTTTTCAATTAGATTAAGGTCTTCTTAGTAATTACCGAAACCTGTATTTTTTTTGGGAATCAAACTGCTACTTTTGAACACTCGATAAGATTAGTCTCAATTAAAGTGTAGTGGCTGCATAATAATAACATGAAAAATAAGCCATGTTAAAATGTTTTCTCAGTAGCATGGTATCAGGTACCTGGTGTAAAATAGTTAAAAATATCACCCATACGGTAGGGTAAACATACCGGCAGGCTTATTACCTATCTCGAAGCAGTAGCGACAGCAACAGCAGAGCAATAGCAGAGCGACAGCGATCGGTTGCAAATTGTAGATAGAAACCGTATTACGGATGGCTATCGCTCGCCTGTTGCGCTGCTGTCGCTGCATGCACTTTGCCCACGAACACTAGCGCCACCAGCAACCGAGTAGCAATAAGCGGAAACTAAAAACTGCAGTTTTGACGTTATCTGTGGTAAATTTTATTATCTGTGGGCTGATTTGTTTACATCGTTCCTGTTGATATTGCTTCGATGTTTTAATTTTTTCTAATTTTCAAGTTGTTCTGTTAGCTTTGTAAATCTAAAAGTAAGTTATCAATCATTAAAATTACCCATAATGGTTTAAGAAGTGTTGTTTTGTCTCTATACCTAGTGTTCTTGTGATTTGAGTGGAACTTGGAGTTTTAGCTGAAGAGCTAGACGAGCTACTGCACCATCTAATGCCGCATTCCAGCCTCGCCAAAGGCGCGAAGCTTCTGGTACTGGTGGTGGACCAGCTACCCTTGACAAATTGTCGGAAACAGAAAGAATTCTGGCGATAATCGGTGAGGGTGCTGTGTATGGCGACAACCAGCACAGGGTGCCTGTATTTGTAAGCTTTACTTTCATTGTCCTGCTTTAACTTCATTCCATTCTGACATTGTTATTTCACAATGAAATTAATTTATTTAATTACTGTTGGTTTGTGACTCAATGATTTGTATATGTGACTCAATGATTCCAAAAATGCTGTCTACTTCAGCCATCTCAAACTCTAATTACCCAAAGTACAAGTACTATGAGTACAAGCATTTCTGAAATGGAGAATAAACCCTATTGATTGCCATGGCTCCCATGTTAATATAATATATTCCATGTATAACTAAGCTAATTTTTTTAATTTGATATGGCAGGAATTACATATGTATAAAATGTTAATTAAAGTGCAACATACACTATTAATATTATTTTGTTGTTTCCAGAAAGCCCAGTTCCTCAACGAAGGCAAGGGTCCAGAAACCAGAACAGTAACCGTGTCCCGAGGACAACTGTTAGGACTGGTAATTTATTTCAATGTCTCATAAAATTACTATATTTTGTCATCAACAACTGTCCTAATTTATTTGAACGTTTTACAGGCCCAAGAGTTGGTGAATTGTGGGTTGTTGAACTGGAGCAGAGACGAGTTGATGCAGAGAGCAAGCTAGATGCCGCAGTAATAACAGCAGAGGTGGCGTGAACGCAAGCTGAAGCCCACCTGCAGACGGAGACATCTCTTTCTGTTGCACTGGCGATCCATGAGCAAACTGGGATACTGAATAAATTATTCAATATATTGTCAAAAAATAAAACATGTTTTTTACTTGCCTTAGGTATATAACATTTTAATATATACTTATACACAGTAGTAGCATGAGACACATATTTATTAATTAAGAAACACACTGAACTACTCACTAGGTATATATTTAAACTACTAACTTATTCAGTAATTATTATAAATATAAATGCCCCTCCTTCTTTATTAATATTTAAAACCAATTAATATTATGTACATATTTCTAGTCTAAAAATAGAACACAATAAAATAATTTTGATATAGAACACAGTTCTTTTAAAGTTTACATTACACTAGTTTGTCTTATTTATATATAGATATATGTACATATAAGTATGTATACCTAAACACAATACTAGCTTCTTTGAGAGTTCATTCACTGTGAAAGCCATAAAGTTGTGGAATGTATTACAGTATGAGGTATATAACATCAATTACCTGAGGATGTAAGAAAAGCTCCATCTTAGTACATTTTACAAAACAAAGTCAAGAAATTATATTTATCCTCTGCATCTTAATGTATAGACCTAGTTTTATTATATATTATAGTTTATTCATTATATTGTGTGTGTGTATATGTATTTGGTATATATTAAACTTCTCAGGAAGTTCATCTTTTCTCTCTTCGCCATACACAGCTTTTATGAGTGAGACAGTGTCTGCCATATCTTTGAAGCTACAACAAACATTCATTTATTTTAGTATATTGCACACATTAAAAGCTAAATTTATATGTACTTATGATTTTTGATTGCTTAATTATCCGTAATTTAATAAATGAACTGTAATAAATAGCTAGAAACTGCAACTTACCTATATTTTTATCGTTAAAAATCAGATATCAGAGTATTTTTGGGTTTTTATTCAAAAATCTAAATAACTTCTCTCAGTAAGCAATCGGTAAAAAAACAGGTGCTGGGGTTGTTGTTATTTGACATTTCAAATCGCGCTGCTATCGCTGTCGTATTGCTGTCGCGAGTGCTTACGTAATACAAAAATGCGACCAGAATGCACTTTTTAGTTCACCGATTGTCCGGCAGAGGGAGACGTAGTGCTCGGTTGCTAGTGGCGCTGCTATTGCTACTAGCTAATACAAAATGGACGTTTGACAGCAATGATTGCGCGATTTACGCCTGTTGCAAACCTGTTGCGAGTTACATAATAAGCCTGCGGTTATCGGCCGTTTAAGCGACTTGTTGACTTCAGGGTAGATTTCTACCATGATGTTGTATTCCAAAACTTATGAAAAAAATAACATATTATCCTAGTATAGTCTAGTTTCATAAAACTTTACGTTTAAAGATGTGTCAATGCTACATATTTAAATAAAAAATATTATTTGCAAAAATAGCAAAAATACCGGTAATCGGCCGTTTCACTCAGTTTTCGTCCACCAGTGTACTGGTTAACGGCCGCCTAATTCACGATAGTAAAACGATTCGTATTTAATAGGACATAAGGATTATAATACAATAAAAATATAAAAAAGAATTATTTACGAATAAACAAATTTTACTGTCATAAATCCTTTGAAAATACTGTTATGAGACATACTGAATTCTCTATTGAAATAAATAATTAAATATACAGTTTTAAATACTGAATAGTATTTTCTCCTTCCTGTTTCTTTATCTTCTTATTTGGTGTTGGTGCCTTTTTCTTGAGCTTTCTTTCAAGCTTTCGTTTCTTAATTATGGTTTTATCTGTCCCGTTTCGCTTTGAGTTCCTCTGTTTTTTTTTGTGACAACATCAGGATATTTCAGAAGTTTTTAAATGGATCCTCATCTTTAGGAGTAGCTGGTGTTCCTGGAGCTGATGCTATTAAAAGTGTTATTACCACCAGCTTTGTTATGTTTTCTTTCTCAATTCCTTTCTTGACAACATAATTATATGTTTTATGCCATTTAGGAGCTAGGACTTTCCCTGACTTAGGAGACAATGAAACACCAGTTTCATCAGCGTTTAGAATTCGACTTGGATAGTCTAGAATATCTATAGCGTTTCGTTCAGCCAAGAATGCATGCAAGTCTGCAAACCATTTTCGAACCATTCTTTTCTTGACAGCTTCTCGCGTCTTCTGGCTGACGACTACTGATATTTGGATGGCGTTTGAGAAAGCTTAGGTACCATCGTATGCCTGGTTTGCCGCCAGGAAAACGATATGGCCAATGCCTAGTATTGTCTAGTTTTATTAGCTCAGCCACAGCATCCATAAGGTCATATTTATTGATTGGGATTCCGGCTTTCGCCATCTCAATTATCCATTCAACTTTTTTCTTTTCTGAGCCAATTTTTCTCTTTTGATCAGGAACACGACTGGAAAGCCTGTCCTGTATAGTGGATCTAGGGACTCCGTACTACCGCCATGCTTCCCTTTTGCCCCGAATTTTGTCGCGCATATCTGAAAGTGCACTCGACAGTGCTCATTCAGTAAACGCCTGAGGCACCATCTGCTACCACCCCGTAGGGTCCCTGTGGCGAGCCACTCCCTAGACTTGTACTTCCCTCATGCAAGCTCTAGATGGATTGGCACCAGTAGGTTGCGGAACCTCGTTCCGGGGAGGTTTCGCAACTGAGGCGGGCTTGCGGCGTGGATAGGGAGGCACCGCAGCCGAAGGTGTGGGGCCACGGCAGGAGAGAAGTGTCGGTATAACGTTGCACCGATCTTACCTGCCGCGGCCTCAACGGGGACGACACCGTTATATGGCGGACGTGGTGGGGAAGGGAGTGGTACCACAATCTACCACTCTCCCTTTTCTCTGCGACCGTAGTAGCAGGTGACGGGGCCACGGACCTGACCCGTTGCAGAGGATCAAGGACGTAGGACCGGGGTTGTCCGGCGTCCATTACACTCACGGTCCCCGAGGTGGTTCCAGTGCACCACGTGCACTGCAAGGGGAGTCATCCCCTGAGGAGGTGCCTCGCAGGCACCATCAGCCGCTCTTTTCTTGGAAGGCCAGAATCAGGTGTAATTTTTACCAATTTTCGGCCACTCTTTATTTCAATTGGCCGGAAACAGGTTTTGTTTTTACTGGTTATCGGCCGCTAAAAACATCCGTATTTCGAAGGTAATATCTTTGAAAATACGTAATATACTGGCGGCCGGAATCTAGTTGTAAAATCACAAAATGCTAGCTGTACACATTTATAATTGACTTTATGTTGGTGAATTTAAGGCTGGCAAAATAAAAGCAAAGAAAAATGTTGAGAATAAACCGATTTTCCGACCACCTGGCCGGAAAGTAGATTTCAAAAGAAATCGTTAACGTATTGTCCGACCACAAGAAAAATTACAAATTATGAAAAAAATTGTGAGTTTGGGCAGCTAAATATTGAAATTAAACATACAATAATACATACAAACCAAATCAATCACCAATTAACTAACAGCAACCCTTAAAAACTTACACTTGAAAGTCAATCCATGTGCTATTTTTTTTGCTAAATTTGACAAGAGTCGTCACACCAAATTTTGAAATGGCGACTGAGGGATCAGTTCACTATGTACGAGTTCACAATTTTGAATTATGAACCGTGAAGATTGCCTGAATCAAATGGCGTGAAATTTAAAAGGAGTTATCTTCGTCACTGTCTCTTATTCAAAATAATGTGCGAAGTGGCCGAAAAGGGGTAGTGGCTGGTAAACCGGTACGTTTACCCTATACGTACTTAACAACACCTGCTATAGATTGCGACAGTTAAATATTATCGCTTTCTTAGAAGACGTAGGTATTCAAGTATGAGAAGGAATAAAAGTTAGTACTGAACTTAACTGAACTTACTTAACTGAAATATGAAAAATATAGGTAATAAAGTTGAATTAGGAATCTTCTGCTTGTGGGACAAGAGATTTCGAAGTACACATTATATTTTAAAAAGATGAGTACATAGGTAGGTAATGTGTTACGAACGTACCTACCTATGTTTCAAACTGTATTGTATCTACACTACACCTACTAAACTTTACTTTTCTATACAAGTCCTACGTCTGTGAATGTATGCTATTGTTGTAGGTAGGGGTGAAGGAAGGGGCTGTTTTCAATTATTCGATTTATGAACGCATAACGCATTCTTTAACTTTATCCACCATTCATAACCTTTTGGTATAAGTAAATTAGGTACACATTTAAAAGGCTTGGGAAAGCCATATACCTATCGATTAATTCAAAAATTCCTACCTATTCTATACTTAAAGAAAATACCTATACACTACCAATACCTACTACTAATACCTACTCACAGTTATAGGAAATACTTACAAGCTATGAGTATTTTACGTAATAAAAGAAAAAAGTGTATAAAATAATTCAACATTATCCTCACGCCATAATAAATTAATGGTCACTGTACACAAATAAGTTTAAAATAGCGCGGTACGTACAATCTAACTAGCTATATCTATACATACACAACCAACCAGTCTACATTCAAGATACGAAGCATTCGATCCGAGCTCACGTACATTGTACTAGCACAAAGCACGAATGCGACGTTGCCAGATTTCCAGCCGCCTCGCCCGCCCCACTTCCCCGCGCTTGCGGCTCGCACCGTTGCCTGCCGGTCGCGCCATGTTGTCGATCGCTCTTTTGCTCGACCGACACGGCTCGGTATGCTATACGTATTATACCTAAACAACTCAGATAGTGTATGTATATAAAACTCAAGGTGAAAAGAGCCAGTGCGATGTTAACTCGACTCGTCGAATCCGATTAGAATAATGTTTTACAAGTAGATAGGTATGGGAAGTTTTATCTGAATGCTTAATCGTATTTTATACTAATAGGGCTGATGGAACATTTTACAATTTCCAGTGCAAATTTTAACAATCCCTACAACAATAAATTGACAAACTAATATGACTAGCATGTTAACTCTGCCAGCTGTAGATAAAACACATCGTGGTCTTCTATTCTATACCTATCACACATTCGCTAAAATTGCTCTGTACCAATTGAGTTCTACAGGCTTCAATTTAAGTTTGGATGATTAATAAAATACTCTGTATTTGGATGGGACAAGCAGAAAACTGGCGATGGATATGTCTTGTGTGTCTTCAGTGTGGAGTCCCCCAAACGTTATTTTGATCGATTCTAATTTTAAATTTCGGCACAGAATAATAACTTGTACTTCGTAATTTCAGTATGTTTTGACGGTATACCAAATTTCCTTATTTAAATAAAATGGAGAGCCAAGTGCGAGTTGGGCTCGCGCATAAAGGGTTCCGTAACATTGTTGTATTGGACCCCTCCAAAAATATATTTTTTTAATTATTTAATCATTTGTACCGAGTCTACAAATATCGCTATAGAGATCAAGTAAAAAAACGTCTTATAAAAGTTGTATGGGAGCTCCCCCTCAAATATTTATTTTATTTAAATTTTATAATTTAATTTTTGAAAATTAAGCAACTACCGTTATTGATATATAGCAAAAAATACGAAAATAACACGTTTATTGTATGGGGGGGACCCCCGGATGTTACCTGCTGATTATGAGATAATCAACTAAGGCTGTGAAATATATACTCGTACTCAAATATAACAGATACCTATATGAAGTTAATGAGAAGAAGATTTTAATTTAGAGCTTTAACATGTTGCAACCAATGTGCGAGCGAAGCGAGCGCAAAATTCCTTTACATATCAATTAAGACTGAATGATGATACATAACAGCTAGGTATATGAAGTTATTGAGTAACGGATTTCAATTCAGCGCAAATGTTCGGCAGGGTAATATGTCATATCAATCAAAACATTGCAAAATATGCGCGAGCGAAGCGGGCGCGACAATTCTTTTACATACAATTAAGACTAAGTCATACACTAATAGGTATAACAGTTATAAGAAGTTATTCAGTAACGAATTTCAATTCAGCGCATATGTTTGGCAGGGTTATATCCTATCATCCAAAACCAATGTTTTCAGGATAAAAAGAAAACTTTGTGGTAATCAATGCTAACCTGTCTTCATATCAAATTACATCTAAATCAGGCTTTTGAAAAGTAAAATAAAGTTAGGAAGCACATCCCACGGAAACAAGTAATGTTTTTCAGGATAAAAATAACGTACCTATGTGTTAATCCAAGGTCTAATCTATTGCCATACCAAATTTCATCAAAATTGGTTTAGCCGTATGAGCGTGAAGAAGTTACAAACATACACACACACTTACCCAAACTTTCGCTTTAATTATATTAGTAGGATCGTGACCTAGGAGCCCTTTAAGTATTACGTAAGCAGATTTGTTAAAAATATTTCTTCGTCTTTCCTCAACGCAGAAAAAACGCTGTTAAAAGGCTTCCCCTAATTTCTATAAACACATTTGTCTAGTGAAAAGGGCGTTCTTACAAGGTCTCCTTTTTAGGTAACAACATGGATAAAGTTCCGAAAATAGCATACCGCCGATAGGTATATTTTGTACGTTTGTGCCAATTTTCGTAGGTATATTCGTATCAGGAGATCAATCACGTTATTATACCAAATGTCATATCGATCTGTGGTATGTACTTATCGGAAGTACAACCAACAACCGAAAATTATGAGGTGACATGGTTTTTTGTAAAAATGTGACATAGAAGTGACCAATACAAATTGAAATACCTATGAGCTTTTTGTTTAATAAATACTGAACCAATTTCGATAATTATTTTTACGAAATTTTATGCGACCATTCGGGAAGTAAATTATTTACCATGTAAATAAGAATTATCAAAATCGATTAAAAAATTACGGTCGAATTGAGAACCTCCTCCTTTCTTAACAACCGTCGCAGAAACGACGGGGTTTTATAAGTTAGTCGTTTCTCTATGTCTCTCTATGTGTGTCTGTCTATGGCATAGTAGCGCCTAAACGGTTGAACCGATTTAGATTTTTTTGTTTGAGAAGTGACGTGTGTTCTTAGCCATGTTCAATATATCTAAGATGGCGGCCGCCACAAATTGGCAGATGGCATATGGGTGGGTATCAAATGAAAGGGCTCGAGTTGTAGAATACATAAACTATGATAAATTTCAAATGCAAGATGATCGCCACCATACAATTTCGTGTCGGGTGTTTTCTAATTTTTAATTCAGACTTTGAGCCAAGAGCTGGCCCTTACTTCGGCTAAAGTATAAGTTTGGCGATCCAGCGAGGTAATACCGCCAGCATTTTAGGCACCTTACCCGGACACTTCAGTTCACTATTTGTTAGGTTTTTTAATTTTTAATCATTGTGTGGTTTTTTTCTCATGTAATTTTGAATTTTAGTGTAGTCGAAATAAATTTAGACTTGTTAAATACGTTAAAACTATTATGATATCATTACCCAATCATTTAAAAATAAGTCATCATCATGTCGATTTAGATCCCAGACATCCAGTTAGTGTCAATCCTATAAGTAGATTTGCTCGTTATTTTAGTAAGGGTTATTGACCTGCCACCGCAGACCGCATCGCGGTCACCCTGCAAACGGTCTAAGAAAGTTTCTGTCGCTACTCTGTTACTATACTATATTAGAATATCTACTATAAGTAAGTAATAGCTTCTGTGACAAAATCTACTATACTAAAAGGATCTGTCTTTACTCATTCATATGTAGGCAACACAGAGCCCATACGGCTGGTCCTAGAATTATGAAATTTGGAGGGTGTATTTCTTTTAGACATGGAATGAATGGACCTTTTTTTGTTTTTGAACCAGTAATGAAATTTGAAATATGTATAGTTTATTTTAGATTCAAAATAATGGTATCTATGGTTTTTTTGTCAGAGGTGAAGGGGCATAATCCACCAACTAACTGGTGGGTGGATTGGTACAGTCGTAGTTGATACTTAAATATTTATATATAATTTTTTTTAATGTCGATAATTATATCGTACCCATTTAATAGGTTGTTGAGGGTCAGGAACCAGATTCCGGTGTCAGTTTTGACACCGGACATGTCAAAAGTCAAAATAGTGTCGGAGGCTAATTGAGCTTCGTCTAATAGGTTAGAAGAGGTGAAGAACCCGATTCCAGTGTTACTTATGACATTGAAAACGTCATATGTCAAAAGTCATGATGGGTGTCGTTTGATAGTTTTTCGGGAGGGAGGAACCCGATTTTGGTGTAGACAAATGACATAATAGAGTCAAATGTCGAGGTAGATGTCGTTTGATTAGTTCTCAGGGGTCAGAAATCCGATTCCGGTATCACTATTGACATCAGACACATCAAGTGTCAAAATATGTCAAATATCTTACAGATGTGATAACAAATGTTACGAAAAGATAAAAGGAATTTGTTTTTATTTATTCTGTACATAACAAAAACATGAATATGTAAAGGCAAGAAGTCTTAAGTGACTCCATAGGCAAGAGGAAGTCTAAAAGGACTCGACAGCTTATGGAAGAACGCCCTAACATTCGTCGAACGCAATAACGAGCGCTAAATAAAATTATTACCAAAATCCTACTACTATTATAAAGGCGAAAGTTTGTAAGTATGGATGTATGGATGTTTGTTACTCTTTCACGTAAAAACTACTGAATGGATTTGAATGAAACTTTACCACAATATAGCTTATACATCAGAATAACACATAGGCTACAATTTTTGAGGTTTTTAATGTGAGGTCGTAAAAAAAACACATTTTTTGCGCTTACATTAAAAAAAATGCTGACTGAATCCTACAAGATAGATCAAAACAATTTACTACAGTATTGTACAACTTAAAAAGGTATACAAAAAAAGTCCGTGATGGTATATGTTTATCTCTTAGGAATAACCCACAATAACCATTTTTTATCCTTTACTTTGTACGAGAAATAATGGCTTATTTACGAAGCGATTTTAAGCAATACAGTATTAATCCTTATCCAATTAAGTATCTTAAATACATTGTGCATTTAATAAAGATCAATATGGCTTTTTACAGAATGTAAATTAAATAAATATTTTCGAAGATATCACAGATTTAAAATGCAGAGTCATAGCAATTTCGGCGGGGCGTGGGGGGAGCGGGGTAGGTGCGGTGGGGAAGAAGTGGCTCATCGCTGAGTGCGCGACCCGAACGCGGGCAGACGCGTGAGGGCAGACGGCGTTGACGGTTGTGTCCGTTTGCGAATTTTCAAGGCACTAGCGATTTGAGAAAAACGTATGGTCGCCTACTTTAAGTAATATAGGCCTAAGGTTAGTTATTGCCAGGTTTCTTTTTGGTTAGGAGTTAGTTACAAGTACAAAAAGATACTTCATTTTTACGAATTACTTCATTGATAATTCAATTACTATATATAGATTTCTTACAGTTAATTATAACAAATTATATTAGCAATAAATTAAAATTGCGACTATAATTTGAGATTTAAACTATCCTATCTCTCAAGTTGGATCAAACTGCACATGGTGTGCGAATTTTATTATAATCGGACAAGTGGTTTAGGAGTCCATTGAGGACAAACATTGTGACACGAGATTTATATAAATTAAGATAAGATTATTAATATTATATGTATGTTTTTTATTATTCTTTTTTGTACACTACGTCCTTCTTTAGTCGTTTATAAATTCCTTTCCATCCAAAGGTTGCCTGGAAGAGATCGCTTTAAGCGATAAGGCCGCCAATTGTGGTACACTAATTTTAAGTTAATTGTCTTTTACTGTGCTTTTTTTATTTATGTGTCCAATAAAGAATTATAAAATTTCCATGACACAATGTTAGTTACCGTTACCTCTTCCGAAACGGCTTGACCGATTTTTACCAAATTTCATATTATTTATTGCGATATATGCGTATTCAGTAGGTCTGAGAATCTTCTACTATATATTTTTAAGGCAAAACAACGTTTGCCGGGTCAGCTAGTTATTAATATTACCGAATTCTTAATTAAAAAGTGGCAAGTCGATAATAGTTCACCAACCAGGGGAGGAAGCCCCATGTTATCAACCTTGAATGGGAGATAATCCACTTCACTGCCAGATATACTCATATCCGGATTTTATAATCAATATGGTCCACATCACACAGCTATTT
The DNA here is from genome assembly GCA_035578125.1 of Mellilla xanthometata. Classification (NCBI taxonomy): domain Eukaryota; kingdom Metazoa; phylum Arthropoda; class Insecta; order Lepidoptera; family Geometridae; genus Mellilla; species Mellilla xanthometata. The sequence goes on along the minus strand of JAPUBQ010000014.1, from coordinate 9,823,924 downwards.
TCATCTTCATATGAGCTAAGTGGCCAAGCTCGAGTGTCGAGAGTTTACAAGCTGCCCGAAGGCTATCATCCACCAGAACCAGAAGACTACACTGACGTGAAGAGCCACTACACTGACCTAACTAGAAAAGAGGGGTTAAGATAGTTATGGTCTTTAAACACTTAAAAATTGACAATTTTCAGGTAGAGCAGGAATAATAACAGAACTTCTGAAAGTGATAGGAACTCCTCTATTCAAAGATATCTAACTGTTGTGGTCATATTTTTTAAGAAAGGAGACGTAACCATGCCTCAGAAAAATCTATTCCACTTATGAGTCATGTTTACAATCTATTTAAAATTTGTTAGGGTTACTACGAAATCATCTTTAAGATGGACTCAATGGGTGATCTAGCAAACAGGTCAGGTTTAGAAGCGAATATAGCATTTCTATAGTCCTGTATTCTAAATACAGTTCAAATTAGATTGTACAGAAACCCGAAAAGTATAATCTGACCCTTTGCTTACCGCTTATGGACTATGAGTAAGTTTTTGACTAAGTCAAGACAGGAAGTTCACAAGTGCACTGAAGGATAGGTATATTTAACTCTGAATTAGCGAATACCAACATTTAAAGCAAGTATATCTCGGCCACGATTCGCAGATGACATATTCTAGCATCTTTTAACAGATGCTAGGCATCCTAACTTTCTCTTCTTAACCTATCGGTCTCCTGATGAACTTGGACTCAACAAAAATCATGTATTGTAATAATATAATAATAATAATATAATGATGCTCACTTTAGGATTGATAGTCATTAATTAGTTATTCCTGACTAAAATTTAAAACAATTTTGAACTCTGTGTATCTCATCACATCTAAACGATAGATCAGGCTAAAATTTTACAAAGGACCTTGAGAAATTCAAGGATGGACACAGGCATTCATTTTTGTAAAACCAAATGACTAGCATTTTTTCATAAAAAATTATCTTTATACATTAAATTATAAACAAAACAATTGAAGTGATCAACGAGTAAAGTGAGCGATAAAGTTTTTCAAAATTTAGTACAGGGCAAGAAGATTAATCTCAGAAAAGAGGTTTTAAGGTGACAATACATCATGCTATAATTTTTTTTTCGACTGTATGAATATATACTATGTTCCATTGGGCACCACGCAACAGCACTTATGTCCGCAGCAGATTAACGTCAGAGTTGCTGTGCTGTGCGGCGCCCCATTGATTTTGTATATTTGTATGCTCAATCGATATCAGCTCTCTGCGTTGCGTCATAAAAGCTGTATTTGGCAAAAACTAAGTACCTAAACATTCACGGCACTTAGGATAGTTTTTCTAAATCTCAGCATTTTAGGACCTTGGTAATCCGGAATTTCATTCCGGAGCCAGAAAGCTAGGGGACTATTTACCTATACGATGACTTCGATTTATTTTGGCAGTACGATTAAGTACCGTACCTTATCATTATAAAATAGGTTTAGATAAGATATACATAATTCGTCAATTAGGTTCGATTTCCTGCTACGTTGACAAATTCAAATAATTTATTGCAGAATATGGGTTTTACAGATAGGTATAAAAGATCAACAGATATCGCTAGCCTACATCGGTTGAGTGTAGGAATACCTACAAATATTCTATACGACACTGCAAAACAACGTGACATCCGCGGAGATTTAGGTAGGTAGTTACGTCAGCGTTACGGGATTGCAATCGCAGAATACTACCAGGGCCACGAAATACCGGGATCTAGATGAACAATCATACCTAGTCGGGATTGAGAATAGTATAATCCCGTGCTAATGAGATTCTACAAACAGGGGAGATATCTTCCTTGAACTGACAAAAATATGGCAAGATGTAGAAATGGCAACGTGTGCGCTATTAAATATGCAGTAGCAAACTGACAACGTCGCAAATTTAACTCAAACATATTCAATGCCTTCTGATTTATTCTCTCCAGTGTACCTAGTATGTGCAGTTAAAATACATGTTGACATATATTTACAGTAATTAATGACATCTTTAAACGTGTGTGCGTCACGCGTCGTCGATATAGGTAGGTACCTACAACAAGCGTGTAACTGAGATCAACTGCGCTAGTCTGGCTCAGATCTCAAGAACTATGTTTTTATAGCATGTAGGATAGATATGTATAGGAGTCCCGTTGTTTGTTTACTTATATTTTAATAATAACATTTACAATTATGACGCAACCCTGTGATAAATATCTGAATGATCGTTTTAGGTAAATTATAGTAAATTGAACATGCACGGTTCAATAATATCGATAACAGTGTAGGAAGACGATTTTGGCGTTCTTGTTCTCTTCGTAGGGTAAACATACCGGTTATCGGCCGTTTAAGCGACTTGTTGACTTCAGGGTAGATTTCTACCATGATGCTGTATTCCAAAACTTATGAAAAAAATAACATATCATCCTACAATACTCTAGTTTCATAAAACTTTACGTTTAAGGACGTGTCAATGCTACATATTTAAATAAAAAATATTATTTGCAAAAATAGCAAAAATACCGGTTATCGGCCTTTTCACTCAATTTTCGTCCACCAGAGTACTGATTATCGGCCGCCTAATTTATGATAGTAAAACGATTCGTATTTAATAGACCTTAAGGTTTATATTACAATAAAAATAAAAAAAAAAATTTTTATACGAAAAAACAAATTTTACTGTCATAAACCCTTTAAAAATACTGTTAAGAGACATACTGAATTCGTTATTGAAATAAAATAATTAAATCTAGAGTTTTAAATACTGAATGGTATCTTCTCTTTCCTGTTTCTTTATCTTCTTATTTGGTGTTGGTGCTTTTTTCTTCTTTCAAGCTTTCGTTTCGTAATTTGGTTTTATCTGTCCAGTTTCGCTATGAGTTCCTTTGTTTTTGTGACGACATCAGGATATTTCAGATGTTTTTAAATGGATCGTCATCTTTAGGAGTTGCTGGTGTTCCTGGAGCTGATGCTATTAAAAGTGTTATTACCACCAGCACTGTTATGTTTTCTTTCTCAATTCCTTTCTTAACAACATATATGTTTTTTATACCCTTTAGGAGCTAGGACTTTCCCTGACTTAGGAGACAATGAAACACCAGTTTCATCAGCGTTTAGAATTTGACCTGGATAGTCTAGAATATCTAAAGTGTTTCGCTCAGCCAAGAATGCATGCAAGTCTTGCAGACTTGCATTGCATTCTTGACTCTTTTCGAATTGGACTTTCCTTGACAGCTTCTCGCACCTTCTGGCTCACGACTAACGATATGGTCAATGCCTAGTATTGCCTATTTTTATTAGCAAGCTCAGCCACAGCATCCAGAAGGTCATATATATTGATTGGGATTCCGGCTTTCGCCATCCCAATTATCCATTCACCTTTTTTCTTTTCTGAGCCTATTTTTCTCTTTTGATCAGGAACAGGAAAGCCTGTCCTGTATAGTGGATCTAGGGACTCCGTACTACCGCCATGCTTCTCTTTTGCCCCGAATTTTGTCGCGCATATCTGAAAGTGCACTCGACAGTGCTCCTTCAGTAAACGCCTTAGGCACCATCTGCTACCACCCCGTGGGGTCCCTGAGGCGGGCCACTCCCTGGACTTGTGTTCCCTCATGCAGGCTCTAGATGGAGTGGCATCAGTAGTTTGCGGAACCTCGTTCCGGGGGGGTTTCGCAACTGAGGCGGGCTTGCGGTGTGGATAGGGAGGCACCGCAGCCGAAGGTGTGGGGCCGCGGCAGGAGAAAAGTGTCGGTATAACGTTGCGCCGCTCTTCTTACCTGCCGTGGCCTCAACGGGGACGACACCGTTATATGGCGGACGCGGTGGGGCCGCAAGGAGAAGGGAGTGGTACCATAATCTACCACTCTCCCTTTTCTGCGACCGTAGACGGGGCCACGAACCTGACCCGTTGCAGGGGATCAAGGACGCCGGACCGGGGTTGTCCGGCGTCCATTACACTCACGGTGTATTCAGGTGGTGGTTCCAGTGCACCACATGCACTGCAAGGGGGGGAGTCATCCCCTGAGGAGGTCTTCGCAGGCACTATCAGCCGCTCTTTTCTTGGAAGGCCAGAATCAGGTGTCATTTTTACCAATTTTCGGCCACTCTTTATTTCAATTGGCCGGAAAAAGGTTTTGTTTTTACTGGTTATCGGCCGCTAAAAACATCTGTATTTAGAAGGTAATATCTTTGAAAATACGTAATATACTGGCGGCCGGAATCTAGTTGTAAAATCACAAAAAGCTAGCTGTACACATTTATAATTGACTTTATGTTGGCGAATTTAAGGCTGGCAAAATAAAAGCAAAGAAAAATGTTGAGAATGAACCGATTTTGCGACCACCTGGCCGGAAAGTAGATTTCAAAAGAAATCGTTAACGTATTGTCTGACCACAAGAAAAATTACAAATTATGAAAAGAATGGTGAGTTTGGGCACGTAAATATTGAAATTAAACATACAATAATACATACAAACCAAATCAATCACCAATTAACTCACAGTAACCCTTAAAAACTTACATTTGAAAGTAAATCCTTGTGCTATTTTTTTTGCTAAATTTGACAAGAGTCTGCACACCAAATTTTGAAATGGCGACTGAGGGATCAGTTTGCTATGTACGAGTTCACAATTTTGAATTATGAACCGTGAAGATTGGCTGAATCGAATGGCGCGAAATTATAAAGGAGATATCTTTGTCACTTTCTATTATTCAAAATAATGTGCGAAGTGGCCGAAAAGTGGTAGTGGCCGGTAAACCGGTGAGTTTACCCTACCTACTCTTAAAAGGCTGAAGATTCACCAACGTCAAATTATCCCATGTACATCGAGAATTAAAACGACTGGACCTTCTACAAAAGATTTATGTACATGTGCGTTCAGAATCAAAACACAAACTTTTTATTTATAAATTGTTTAAATAATGTTTTACTTAAAACGAGGTCCTTTCTGTCGCTCCATGTAATGAGGTAACAAACATTTCCTTACAAAAGATGTTCCAGGAAAATGGGTTCGCGAGGTCTACAGGAGTTCGGAGAAATAATCTGGTTAAACGAGTCAAACACAGGGCAAACAACAGGCAAGACAGACGGCAGAACAGACATAACGATACTAAAAGGATTCCTTGTAGGTCTACGGAACTCTAAGTTCGCAAACCTGAACGTAATAGGTAGGTAATGCATATATATTATTATTACGTTAACAACATATTAAGTACACAAAGATAAGGGTGCAAATATGGTTTTTGTGGCAAGCACTAACTGAGAGCAAGGTCGGTCAGCTGTCGTTTTAACCATCGAAAACAATTGGTAAACATTTTGATAACCCTATCGAAAATCATATTCTTTCAGATGATACAGACTTATAAGTATTCGATTATTCACGAACTAAATACATAATTCAATAGGCTTTAACTTTTTGACCGATCCATAAACCGGTCAGGTAGTTTTTGCCGGCAAATAAATCGGTCGCCTGGCATAGTGATGACAAAGTATTGTCAAGTCCGGACTCAAACCCGGAAGCTTGGCAAATATTGATTAGGTACCAACAAAAATGAAATATTACGCTCAGCAGTAAAATGAGGTACATTGTTGTACCTATCGAAATAAATTAGAGCACTGGATCGCTTGTAGCGTTGAAAACAAATTTGGACATCAAAGTATGTATATACCTATACTTTTAAATATGAAATCTACCTCAGTAGTGCATAAGTAGCAATGTACCACAGCATGGCTCTAACGAATGCAATCTATGGTTGCTGCAACTAAAAGATTAGTGGGTAGGTAAACTATCAATCCTCATTTTTTTTGTATCAATGAAGGTACGATTTTCAGTGACTGGTAAGTGAGCTGATGTCAATAATCATAGCAGCAATAAATGGCTATTGCACGCCGGTATCTTTAAATAATAGTATACCTACCTATGTGGCTAATCCTACCACTAGAACCGAATTGGTAATGAAAAAAACGTTGAAATGGCTTTTCATCATTAAGTATTTGGTCTGGTGATTATTTAGAATACCACAATTCTACTAACGCAATTATTATAGTTACCGTTTGAAGTGCTCCCTTATTCGATCTTCACGAATATTATCGGGTAAATTTCCAACCCACAGATGCCGAGTCTCTCTAACCATCTTGTTTCAAACTCCACATTAGGACTCATTTACCCGTTTGCGTCACTACGTGGCAAAAAACAATTGTGCACATAAATGTGCTTCACACATTTTGGTAAAATCACTTTAAGCGAACTACAGACATTGTTAAAATCACGGTTGCACTTTATGATAACACCACTATCGATCTTTCACTTCACGACATTCGATAATCACATCACACAATCCACACTTCACTATAAACACACTACGTAATAGACGCGAGCGTACTCTCGCAGCTCTCGAATTGACAGTGACGGCAGCCTCGACGCGAGTTTGCCGATAAGCTCCGCCTTCTGACCGCTGCCGCGCAAAGTGGAGTAGGGTTTCCAGAGTCTCTAAATATTTTATCCCCGAACAGAAACAAAAATAATCATATTTGCTATGAAATTTTAGTTATTGGAGGTAACAAAGTATTTTAATCGTGTCTTTAGACCTTGAATTTACAAAATTAATAAACAATTTATATAAAATGACAAAATTTAAATAAGTGATCGATATCATTCTTATAAATAATGAGTTACATCGTGAAAAAATGTATTACATGTTTAGAAGATCAAAGTTTTGTTCATTTCGGAAAATAGATAGTTGTATAATAGTATAGATAAATATTGTAAACACTCAATGGTTATACGAGTTCGTGGCCAGCTTACCCCGTTTGCTACCTGTCTCTTTCTACGTGCAATACATCTGTCTCTGCTTAACTAGCGTTTATTGACATCAGTGTTGCACTCACAGCTAAAATGCCAATGTTTTGATTTGATACTCATTAGAGTAGATATCTTAATTGGCTTGAAATTAAGCATAATTTCATATGTAATATGTATACTTCTAATGTGTCTAAGATAAAAGGGGAAAATAAGTAAGTGAGATAAACAGACGTTCCTATATTATACAATTCATTATAACAGGCCATTAAAAAAGGAAAAGTTCTTAGTGTTGTTTTATTCTGTATTTTTATAAATACCTATTTTAATTGTGATACGTAGAAATAGTAGGTTTAAAATATGAACAGTTATAAAAATGAAATGTAATAAATAGACAACGGATTAGCACAATTTAAATGTTATGTAGGTAGGTCTAGTAATATAAATAAGTAAAATCAATATGAAAATTAAAGTTATTATTTAAATTCATCGATAGTATATTTATTCATCGTGAAATACATATTTTTGATACTTTATTGTATAAATACGTATACATATTTTATTACATGTTAATGTGTTATTATTTTAATGTTTTATAAAGTTAATAAGGTTATGTAGCACCTATAGATTTGCTAACAAAGCGAAGTACAAGTTATTATTCTGTGACAAAGGTAAGCTTAAACGATTACCAAAGCAACGGTCCACGCGGACAGTCTTTGGATGGGTGACCGTACACTGTAATTTTTTAAAGTGATATTTTTTGGGCACTACCGTGGTCATTGTATTGTGGTCTTTATATTGTAGGCTCTGGCTGTACTTAGGTATAGCCGTTAAGTCAAGTCAGAGGCCCTTGAGCGCCTTGAATACCTATTCTCATCGTCAAACTTATAACACCCTTTCGTGTTTGCGTCGGGGGAAGGAAGACCCCAAAACAAATTACCAGGCTGTATTACCTAAAACCACGATAGCTAGAAAGCCGAAATTTTCACACAGCGTTGCCGCTATAGCAAAAATACTAATGATATTAATACATATTTAGTGAAAAAAATCGTTATTTTTTTTCTAAGTACATTATAGTACAATAACGGTACCTGGTAGACGTTTATTGAAAAGGTTATTTAATTATATAGTATTTGCTTTCAAAACAAATAATAAAATTAATTTTAATGGGGCACCCTCACAAAAATGTGTTATTATCGTCATTTTATAGGATAATCGTACGAAACCTTTCATGCGCGAGCGCGGCTCACACTTGGCCAATTATTTAATTTGAAATTACTCTGGGAATAGTACCTAATTATGTCTTTGCAAATTGACTTTTTCAAAAATGCATGTAGCTGCTACAAAAATGCTTATATAGGTACAATATCTCCGAAATATCCGCATCAGTAACCTTATCCTTACAAACTATATTAGGTAGTATGAAATTTTTGTGAATTTTACACTCGTCACTACTGCAACAGCTGTGCTGTTCAAACAAAAAACAGAAGCAGAAATTTGCTCTCGTAATTATAAAAAAAAAAATTTCATTACACTTTAATAAATACTAAAATAAATACTTAAATAACCTCCTGCGTTAGGTACCTACTGAACAGCAAATAAAATTGACCAAGTACGAGTCTCACTCGCGCATGAAGAGTTTCGTACGCTTGTCTATACCAATATTATAAAGAGGAAAAGTTTGATCTTTGTTTGTTTGTTTGACGCAAATAGGCTCCGAAACTACTGGACCGATTTGAAAAATTATTTCACCGTTGGGAAGCTGAGTTATCCCTGAGTAACAGAGGCTATATTATTTTGTTTCTCTTTGCAATTTAGATTATTTTATAGCCCGTGCGAAGCCGGGACGATCTGCTAGTCGGTAATACTGGCAAAAATATCACTTTCGTTGTATATATTTTATTTTATTATATATTTATGTCAGAGGTTTATTAACAATTAATATTCTGTCCATATTTCTAGGTCCCCAGCAACAAACGTTCTATATAAGTATTTTTATCCTCGGTCTTATAACGTCAACTGGTAGTGAGTTTCACGAAATAAAGAACACCTAAAAATTACACTATCGTGCGAATTTTATGCAATCGTGGTTTGGAACTCTCTAAGATTCTTAATACTGAATTAAGGATAATAAAACTGAAAAAAAAATAGATATCTATTACACACGATTTTCAAAGTATACTAATAAAACGCTCCCGATTTTGTGTACAAGATGCAATAGCAAACGCAGAACGTAGAGTTCCACTTCTGTTAAAAGTACATAAATATCTCTTCGGCATTGCCAGATGTATAGGAAAAAAAATGTATTATTACGAATTATTGTAACTCGACGAGATAATAATGTCGCAATCGCTGTGATTAAAACATATTGCTGCGTAAGTACAAACTTATTCAAATATATTTAGCTAAGTTCATTCACTAACTTCGTTTTTTAAAAGCGTGTTTTTGCGTCGCAAGTATTTTTTAAGTGTAACACCTATAATAGCAGCATGTAAAACCGATTTCTGGCGTGGCGATGCATGCCGTGGCGACCCGACGCAATGGTTTGCGTCTAAATTACAAAATAATGTCGATTTATGATAACGGTTCACATTTTTTTTGTTATACGAGCGCGGTAATCTGCTACTGCTTATAACAAAGGGAATTCCTCTGGACAGACATCTGATGTTGTGTTCGGAGACTGCCGGCCTATTGTCATGCATAGTGCCTAGTAAAAACCGGTTTTAAGCGTGTTGATAATTTTGTTTCCGCGATTCAGAATGAGCGTCGTGGTATAGGTATAGGTATAGGCAATGACATATTGTGGCCACGTTTATATGGAAAATAAACTATTTACTATGGTAGATAATAATTTAAAAAATATCGTTTATGATAATGAAGAACTAAGAATTTATGTGCTTTATATATTTGTTTTTAATTACACATATTATGTGCATTAAGTCAAAAAGTTTCAATTAATATAACTCATGATTTTGTAAAAAAAAATAAAAATATTTGTAGTAACTCGATGACGCGCATGGCGGTCGATAAGCTTTGCTTTTTTTAAACGGGTTGTATACGAGTTCATTCTTGGCGTCTGGCAGCCCAGCCTCCACCAAACTTTTGGATTGACATTGACAACTGACATGATGCACTGTTCTCTATGGATTATAATTTCCAGTGTGAACATATGTGGAAAATGTTTGCTAGTATAGTCAATTTTGCTACTACATTTTAGCCTGTGCCTGATTTTATGGTAACAAAATTCACGATTAGCTATTTGATTTCTTTAACTTTTAAATCTTACTACAAATGGTTGCCTGTAAAGTCGGTTTTACGGGCGAAGATTTTACGTGACAACGTCTGCCGCGTGCTGCGCGCGCGGCAGACCGATCATAGTTGAGTGGGAGAGAGACGCAAGGCATTCGGCGGGCCTCTCTCTCGTTCGGTGACTCATCGTAACGTTACCGGGCGTTACACTTTTTCATAAGTGACTCCCAGCCGCAACCTAATTTAAGACGTTGTCACGTCAAAAACACATAACAGCTTTGCACTTGAACAAGGGCACGTTGTCGACCAGTTACTCTCTAAATATTTCCATAACGTTACTATGTAAAAAATTATGAAGTAATATACGCAAATGTTTCTTTGTAGTACATAAAAAAAAACATGAAAGGGGTCTTACCAATATATAAAAAATCGAATTAACACGTTTCTTGTATGGGAATAAATATATTTTTGATTGGAATTATATAATTTATTTATAAGTTAATACATATATAAATTGTCTGTGAATATTTAGATGGTCTACCAAAAGCCATCAGAAATATCAAGAAAAAATATGCTTTAACATTATGTTTGTTGCAGGGTAGCCCCTTTTCATATTGAAGTACTTAATTTATTTATTAATCTTGCTATTTAACAATTTTAGACAAGTGGCCTGTTTAAAAGGGCGCGACGAGAGACAAGGGCAGGGCTAACATACTTTTGAACTTGACAAATAAATAAGAATTTGCGTGTATGTTTATATCTATTTAATCATAGTAGTGGAAAGGTAATGGGTACGGGACCCTAAAAGCTTTGGATTTATGCCCTGTGTGTGTGGCAAATTCGCTTATTTTTAAACGGTCACACTATTCATTTCAAATAATAAAATTTGTGATTAAAATAACACGTAAAATATTAACAAGAAATAAAATTAAATTTTTACAACAATATCATAATCAAAGGCAGTAACTGTTCCAAGCGAGCTAGCTAGACTTGTTGTGACTTATTGTAGTCATATAGGATAAGTCTTTGAAAGTAATAAAATGTTTCGACAATCAGTGCACCTTCTGAAATTCCGCTATCCATGGAGAAACATCTTGTATTCCACCCAAAAAGCGGAGACTTTACATAATGCAGATGGAGTAGTTCTCAGTGATAGCTGCGTACAACGTCTGAAACAACTTTGTGAAGGAAATAATTCCTTTCTCAGACTCATTGTGGAAAGTGGTGGTTGCTCCGGCTTCCAGTACAAATTTAATTTAGATGACAATATGGCTGAAGATGATAGGTAGGTACACTTTAATATTGCTCATCTCCTAAAGTAAAATTAATGCATGAAAATTCTTGAGATTGATTATCGCAGGGTTTCTTTAACTTTATTTACTGTTACACCCTTGGAAAGTTGCCATATCTTTGCAATGACCATAAACGGAAGAATAACTGAAATATGTGGTACTTTCAATGTGATTGTACAACTAGGTAAGGTAAGCACGCTTCACCGTAGATCTCAATGTCACTTACCATCAGATGAATTGTGGTGAAGTGCTGACCTATTTAGAGTAAAAAAAAAAACAATACCATAACATATCTAATGTATTAGCATATATGCACATTCCATTTATAATGAAAACTCCATGTAACATCACTTGATTTAACGAAAACTCTCTAAAGCGTCTAAATCAATTGGCTTTAGGTGGTTTCGCTTGTATTCCGTACAATGATATATTCTCTCCATTTAAAGACTCACTTCTCTATAACACCATAAAATGCACAGTCCCTTCATTGTCGTTTAATATAGAGTTTACACTGTAAATACATTATAATTTGGTGTATCGAATAAAATATTTATTATGGTCATATCTAAAAATAATGAAATTAAATAAAATTAAGTCTTATGTCCTATAAAGACTACATCAAAGCCCCTTGCCCAAACATACCCATTAGGCTGGCAGCATTTCCTCGCTGAATTGTGAGAGAAATTTGCTGCCACTCTATCGAATGCACTTAATCTTCATTTTTTAACTGACTTCATGTATTTCCTTTTGCAGAGTATTTGAGAGAGAAGGTGTCAAGGTGGTTATTGATGAGACTTCACTGGAATACATTAAAGGTTCTACAATAGATTACCACACAGAGCTCATCAGATCCGCTTTCAGAGTTGCTCAGAATCCTAATGCAGATCTCGGTTGTTCCTGCGGTGCTAGTTTCTCTATAAAGATTGATTAGAACTCACAAATGACCCAAGTGAACAAAATGAACCAAACATCCCACAATTAATGCTGATACTTGCATACAGGTTGTATTTTTCTATTTCTTTCTTCTTATTCTTCATATAAGCTAAATAACCAGGGTGTTGAGAGCTTTTCAAACCACCCGAAGGCCTCTTGAAAACTTGGCTTGATTACATGTACAAAGACTAACAGCCGAGACCTACAATTTTACATGTCATCTGACCCAGGGTAGTGCCCAGGTGAAAATGCCACTTTAAAAACGACAGTCCTGTGCATGGTCACCCATTCAAACACAGTCTGCATCGACTGTTGCTTAGCTTCAATGATCACGTCAGATCACCTCAGCTAGCCGAGCTACAGGCGCTATGCTAATTTCTTACCAAGTTTATTTAAATTTATGGGTGGTGTTTGATTAAGACAGATCGGTTGGATTTACCATACAACCTTGATAGGTAATTGGCAGTTAGATCTTTGGTACTCAGTTGTTTTAAATTTACACAAGTAGTCATGTTATCTATAATAAAATGAGATTTAAAAGTTTCGGTTTTGGACAAGTAATGTTGTTACAAAGTATGTAAGTTTGATGGTTTTCTGTACTACTAGTTGGATAAGTCACACTGATTAGACTAGTCTTCAATTTAGTTTGTATGAATTAGATTGCTGTGATAATAATAGTTGATTTAATATATTGTGTAAATAATTCAATGCAATTTTGTTATTGTGTACCTAACCCTATAAGACTGGTTTTAGAAATACATTGATATAAATACTTGGGTGATATTTTAATCTTATACACTATTGTAAAAAAACCTTTTAGGTAGAAAAATCAGAGAGCTACCTTATTTTAATGTACCTAAAATTTTTTTTTTATTTAAACTGAGTATCCTGGCGTTTCATCATAGCTTGCCTGATGTTAAGCTTTACACTTTGTGGTCTTCAATTTGTTCAAGTGTGCTATACACTTGCTTCAACGGACTTTATTTACTCTTTAATTTGAAGACTCCCTTGGCGATAAAAGAACTATACCAAATATAGTTATGTAAAATTGTTATAGATCTTGCGAAAATTCACTATCATCTAGAATTTTGAACTATACTTCCTCACTTATTCACCACAGCCATAATGCCACTAACACACATCATCTAATAACACCCTGTGGTTTTGCATTGGAGGTAAAATTACAACAAATAGTCAAAATTAATAGCAGTAAGCATAATACTAGCTAATAAACCAAGATAAATAATAATTTAAATAACCATAAACTAATTATTTTAGTTTTAAGATAGGCACACTCATTCGTCTGACAGCATCACATTAGTATAACTGCTAAAGCCATTTGATAGACAAACATCTGGGTGAGGAGAGCAGTGGCATTGCGCTGTGCGGTCCTGCATCCCTGCCCCCGTCGTGAGATGGGACACCGTGAGGTTGTAGTCGGTAGTGACGGCCCCGCCCGCCTCCCCCAGGCTTGTGGCGGGAGATGCATAAATGTATTTCCTCACGTAAAAAATAGGATAGGATAAAATATTTGGGATTAAACTGTCCAAAGCAAACGCAGATTCAAATTGGAAGACTTTATTATATTAATCTAGTAAATATAATGTGCATTGCAGGTTATTACCTGACAATATTTTTTACCATGGTGATTTATGTTTCGTACAAGTGTACCTACCTACGTTTTTGCTTCTGTTTACAAGGTCTTTCGACAGATAACTGTATAGTTATTAGTGGGACATAGTAGACCAGATGTCGAACTTCGTAGGCGGCAGGGTGATCTTGGGCTCGGCTTTGGTGGCAGCGGAGGCAACACTTCTGTAACAAAGAAAACGCGTTTACATTCTTATATTACACTAGCCTATGTTATTGTAAAATATACAGCAGAGCGGAGGCTGCTTTTGTCCCAAAAGTAAGTATATTTATCCATATAAGTAAACTTGCAACTTTATATAGTAGATATAATATTGGTGATGGTGTATTTTCAGCGCTTATCTGGCTAGCAACCACCCACCTGTAGAAAAGTAAAATGTAGTAAGTAGAAAAATCTGTCGTCAAGCATCTAACACTGTGTTCTAACTTATTGACTCAGGCGTTACTTTGCGGAAATCCATTGTAAATAGAAGACAAAATTAAATATTTAGTGTACTTCCGCTGTGATCCGAAATTCAAATTAAGACAAGTAGAGGAAAAATTAACTAAGATTAATTAAGATTAACGTTACCTATCACAATTCGGGAATCACGTGTTAAGAATTTCCGAATTGTGATAGGTAACGTTAATCTTAATTTATCTTAGTTAATTTATCTTAGCTAATTAATCTTAGTTAATTTTTCCTTTACTTGTCTTAATTTGGATTTCGGATCACAGCGGAAGTACACTAAATATTTAATTTTGTCTTCTATTTAACACTGTGTTCTGGCAGCCTCATTGAGAGCCAGTTATTCCAGACAAAGCCGGGGCGTCACTAGTGTGGTAACGAACCATGCTGATCAAATTCGTAGCTGAAAATAAAATAGTAAAAAAATCTTGTATCAAACAAAGTCTTTATTGACCTTTGTAAACTGTTATCGTAAGGCATAATATTTTATACTGTATATTTACATGACCGGTGTTTACGCTGATCTCGTCGGTGACAGTCCGTGTGATGCTCGTCTCCGATGATGACGCTCGTAACGATTCGACACCCGTTGGACGTATATCCAACGTTTTTTAAGTAAATATGATCTTTGTTGAGTTTTTGGATATAAAAGAATGTAGGTACTACTAACTGGTGTGCGTCCGCGCCGCCGAGCGGGTTAGCATCGTTGATCTTCTTGACATTATGCGGGGAGTAGCGGTTGTAGGAGCCCCAGATGCTGTTCATCAGCTTGCAGCAATACTTCAGCGGGGACAGCTCCATATCTGTTACAACATAACTATGTTAATATTACAATAGGGGTCAAGTCTCTTATTAAGACACTGGCGAAATAGTGACCAGCATGATAATGATATAGGTACCTCCAAGTCTG
The DNA here is from genome assembly GCA_035578125.1 of Mellilla xanthometata. Classification (NCBI taxonomy): domain Eukaryota; kingdom Metazoa; phylum Arthropoda; class Insecta; order Lepidoptera; family Geometridae; genus Mellilla; species Mellilla xanthometata. Next base: position 9,808,631 of record JAPUBQ010000014.1, on the reverse strand, counting down.
GTATTTAAGCCACTAGTAACTATAGCCACTTCCAATGGTAATAGCCACTAGTAATATGCTGAGCGACGAGAGAAGTCTGTGTGTCAGTTTCTCTGCCAGAATAAATAAAATTCTAGACTGTTGTCGCGCTGCTGAGTATAGAAATTGTTGAATCTATATCGACTGTTATAATTGAGAGTAACGACATTTGCCATTGGCAATAATCAGACTTAGGGGCTGTTAGGAGATTCGGCTGATTTTTTTAAAGAGACCGTTGATTGCTGTGACTCAAATATTTAAAATATCTTTAACTCATTTAGCCACTACTAGTGTCTTAAATAAAATACTTGACCCCCAGTAAGATAGAACACTTGTTGATTGACAAGGTAATGATAAAGTCAGTGATATGTGAAGCACGCTTAAACGACGTGTATGTTTGGTTTATAGTAAATAGGTACAAAAAGTGCAAACAGAATTTCAAATTTGAAACACGCTTTTTAGCTTTTCCCTTTAACACATACAATACTAGTCATTTCTCTTTTTTTTTAAATGACTGTGTAGTTCTTATGTCGAATTACTGATCTTCAATTTATTATAACAATCTTAGTCTTCCTTCAAGGCGAGAGTGAACCGGTTTCTTCTAGGAAAGCGTGCTTTATAGACAGCAAGACTTGACATCAGGTGTGTTGTGGTCAAGTGCAAGCCTGTCATGACTAAAAACATATGTACTCGTATTTTCTTCTAGACACAACATGGGCAGCAATTATTCTTATATGTTGATGAAATTACCTAGGTAATTTCATTAGCAGCCCACTATACGTTCCCACTGCTGGGACTCGGAGCCTTCTCTCACTAGGAGAGAGATATAGGCCATTATCCACCACGCTGGCCAAGTGTGGGTTGGTGAATGACACAAGTCTTTGGATATTGCAGTCTTCAAACGTGGCGGTTTCCTCACAATGTTTTACTTCACCGTAAAGCGAGTGCAAATCCACACATGAAAAACAAGTCATTGGTGTAGGGCCGGGAATGCCGGGATCGAACCAGGGACCGTCTGATTAAAAACCGGATGGTTTATACGATCCACACTCGCTTTTATGAGAATACCTATATGCTATTTTTTGCCGTCATGTTTTATCTTGACAGGATTCGAATGTGGGGAAACCTCACAGTGTCGGAGTGCGAAGCAGATTCGAACAACCGAGCTTCCTACCGGTGTTATTTTACAACCGCAATGCACGGGTGTATCCACATATATTATAAACACAACATATATGTAGTATATACAACTTTCTACTTCGGGTTTAACGAGAAAATTGCATTTCTCCTTAGTTGTTAGCATTTTATTGTATTTTATGGCGTTTAAGTACTTTCACTCAAGAAGGAATAATATTTTATTATGTGCTTTGGTTTAAAATACACGACGGCTATACATATATGCCTTTCCTTTCTTCTTAATCATATGCATTAAGTAGCCAGGTTTTGTTGTCGTGAGTTTTCAATACGCCCGAGGGCTTCTGTCAGGACTTAACGACTGTTTGTACTGATTCTAATAAGCGGACCTGCATTTTTACGCGTCATCCGAACCACGGTAGTGACCAGACCAGAAGAGCGGAAATCGGAGCGGTCTCCCGTACGTTTTAATAATTGTAAATAGTTCACCTAATTTTAATGTAGTATTTAGTCATTTTGTAATTTATATTAGCTTTATAATTTTCTACTAGTCTAAATGATCCGTTTGGTTAAACTGTAATTGTCATTTATACTCGTATTAATAAACAGAATTAGAATGTATATTCTTACAGGTGACATTGAAGCTCTTGGTAGGTTCGTTTCCTTTGCTGGTCTTCGAGAGTTTCATATCTCTCTCCTCGCGCTGCGTCTGCCGGATACGGCTCGCTGAGAACGCTGATGGTGGAATGGCAGCCATCGTTTTCAATTGACACGCTGGAAAAGGGGCAAATTAAACCACTAATGATATGATTGATGATAAAGAAGATTCGGTGAAACTGGGTCTTGCGTCCGAGTGCTCATGGCATGCGTTGGTACAATAAATTAAACTACAACTAACTTAAAAATTAGACTTTCTTTGTAATGTAGTTATAGAAGCCTGACTCCCGCAGAAAGACTTGGAAAGAGCCTGTGTTCATTCAAGGCGTCAGGTGCCAGACGCCTGCTCCGTAGGCCGTTATATTAGAAACTAGACAACAAAAACTAAATCCACCTTCATTGTGCTAACCACGAAGGTGTTAAATTCTTTGCCAAGCTCCCTGTTCCCCGAAAATTATAATTTAGCGGTTTTCAAAGTAAGAGTGAACCGATTTATTTTTAGGTAAGTGCGCTTCACCTTCGATCATAATTGACCATTGTATCGACAACTCAGCGGCGCCGTAACGCGTATCCTTGAAATGCTTGATGCGATTGGCTGCTGAAATCATGTGGTGCTTGCGGCGGCCAATCATCGCGTTACAACGCCGCTAAGTTAACGATACTATTTGTTTGACAAGCTCCGCACTCGGGACTCAGTTTGATTTTAAATCTTTGAACTGCAAAGTACCTAATCAGCCGTAGAATGCCGTTAAATAGCCGTAAAAGGCAGGTATATAATATTTCTAAGTTTATCAAGTCATTTGTTTTTTTTTCTCATTGATTCAAACCTCATCACCTTCATTGGACAAACAAATACGTTAAAATGACATTTATTCAGTGACCTGATTACTTATTATCAATTTTGCTACAATTTTGTTTGTCTCGTCGATAAGGAAATGATAAAGTCACAAAATTAAACAGTTCGTTTAAAGTTATTTGCTTCTTTGTTTTAATTAGGTTTAAAACGGTAGATATAGGTAAGAAAGAGAAGGTGATATTGTTTTCTCAGTATAAGTTTACCTCTGTATAATTAGAGTCAATAAAGAAAGCATTTGAAAGTTAATGTCCTTTCACTTGCAGAACCTAAAGAGTGTGATCTTGCTCACAACGGAAGCGAATTTGAAAATGATTTCTTACTACACATTTAGTATAGTTTTCGAATTGATCACATGCGCCATGATTTATGCTCACTAGTTTTGACCTAGGTACTTAGTTCAACCTTTACCTTTACACAGCTTGAAGAATATGTTCTCGAGCGTGAGATTAGTCGCTGTCTCGATGTTAAGGCCGATGACGGGGCCCTTGCACACGCTCGGATTCACTGCACCCAGAAGCACCATGAAATCACACTTCAGATTTCGAATTACAAAGGAATAGAGAGAGAGAGAGTTCCGAAGAGACGCGGGTGTCACGGAAGGCAACCGAGAGACCACTGGAGTGCTAGCGAATACATTGGCAGCTCAAAATGGCTGCGAAGCATGACCCCGGGTTATCTCTGTACTGTCGGGGACATAGTTAATGACTACATTTCGAGATAACTGCTCGGTACAATAAATTGGGAGCATCTAGTTTTAATTGTCAACCAGATTCAGTACCTTCTTCAACTTCTGTTTTTAGCATAGCAACTGGTCCATACAGTATAAGGCATCACGTCACCGCCCGCTACCAATCACAACGCTTGTTTTGAATCGTGCAAACGAAGTAATTAAGCGCTTGTGACCGGTTCAAACTTGCATGATCGTCGGATGTATGGCCGTCCCTAGACACAATATGTATACAGAGGTATATAAATTCACAATATTGGTGCCACCGACGTGACCCGAACACCTGCTGAAGGCCCCGACTCACTGTGGATACTAGAACTACCCAGTCTCGACTCACTGAAGCGTTGGGGGCGTAAGAACTTGACGACGGAACTCCTAACATAGGCCTCCTTGGGCGAGTGGTGTAGCGTCATTGCCACACGTCACCGCTCGTTTCAAATCTCACAAACAAAGCAATTAAGCGCTTATGACCGGTCTAAGCTTCAAAGCTTGACCGACACAATCTTTGTTACCAGAGTATATCCTTTTGCTAAATAGAGGCAGAGGGTTTTCACTCCATCAGTACTTATTTTGGAGTAAGTCCATGTAACATTAGATTCTTCTCAGTAGCCTGATACAGCTAGAAGTCTGTGTAACACATACTAGATTAATATTTTGTAAACATAGAAACTAAACAGTATGCTTCGTGACTTCTGCGAAGTTCTCACTCTTTGGCACCGCCTATCAATTTGTAAGCGATCCTTTATATCAATACTAGGGACTTAATCTGCCCTTTAGATGTCAGTGGCCTGTGGGTACTGTGTTAGGTATATGTACCTACGCTACATATTTTCAAGTACATATTATAACATTTGTTTGCCTTCATATAACAAGGAAATTCTTTTTGGTCGCAACAATTGAGTCGACTCTTCTAAGACCTGTCCTCATGTCTGGTATTTAAAACTCTGGTAAATGTCACCGCTGCCAATGATAATAGCATTAATAATCGCTGTAATTGTTGTAGCTATATGTAGATATCTCATAGATACAACAATTACTGTGTCATACAGCTATAAACTAGTTTGGAAGCCTTTGGATCTCTACACATATTTGTAACAATTACTGTGTCAAATAAATAAATTTTGTATTTGTATTTTGCTGGGCGTCGCAACAGTAGACTATAGAATGTATTGTTATTATTGATTCTGTCTCTATATCAGAATCGTCATCGTCATCTCTAATTCCTGAGGTACGGAAGGTTATGAAATGACCTGCGATTGAAGTCAACGTTTACTTCAGTCTATTTGTCGGAGGACTTCGACGCGGCGTCTTGACACCAGAACTTTACCACTAAGGGAAGCAAGTCTCTTATTTAATACATTGGGTTAAACACAGGCACTGGCTAATATATGTAGTTGAAGATATGATTGAGTTACCGCTGAATTTTTGCTAAGAAAGAGAATAGTGGATGACATAATTTAAACATGTCTATAATCTTTAACTATTTTAGCCACTGCCAATTAATTTTAGTCCAGTGTCTTAAATAAGATACATGACCGTAGCTCATACGAACACTAAGAATTTGTACTGTATTTAAAATGTCGTTATAGATAGGTTTTCATAACTTTGGTAGGTACCTTAGGTAGTATTCTTAGAGTTATTAGTTTATACGAACAAAAGTTTGTACTGTATTTATAATATCGTTATATTTCATTTCATAATAACTGTGGCATGTACATTTGGTTGGTAGGTACTCAATCTAGTATTCCTAGAATTAAGTTCTTAGAATTACTCTTATATAACACTAATTCTTGTAATTACTTTCTCATTATAGATAGATTCATAATTTGGGTACCTTTAATAAGTACATTTGGTAGTCTTCTTTATAAGTATTACTCAATGTAATATTTTTTACATAAGTTTATTATAGATAGGTTTATAACTTCGTTACCCACAGAACGCTAAGAATACTGTTAATATAAGATGAGATGACCCATTGACCTGACCCACGACTTATGGAATTATTTTTGTAAACTGATAACAATGTTATTTTTGTTTCAAAGAGGTTAACGTAATCAAAATAAAAGTAACAGACAAACAAATGTCATCCACATCACTTATGGATGTGTTATATACTCCTCTATTGTTCTCTTCGCGGCTTTATGCGCTGTCTCAAGTTTTCTGATCTAGTTTTCACCATTATTCTCTGAAAGGTGTAGTGATATAACAATGTATAACAATTGTGGGAATCGAAAGCTTGTTATTTTCTATCAGTTTAATGTGAAAGGCGCTTAATCAGTGCTTACAATTCAGTTTTTGAAATCTTTCTAGTTTGTAACCCCTGTTAGGTACAGGAACTAACTCACTAACTAATGGCTCGCTGACCCCGAAATGGATCCTAGCCTCCGACACTAAGAGATGCCACTCTACTCTATCCAGTGCTGTCTCCTGCCAGTCTGCACCATGAAGTGCGCTCAGGTCTTGCTGCACTTGGTCTTCCCAAGTATGCTCGCCTCACAGCCCGATCCTTTTCACGTGGCCTAACCAACGGAGCCGATGTATTTACAGGTACAGGAACGGTGGGATGTTATTTTTTTACTTTGATGTGTCTGTGGCATCGTTGCTCCCGCATGCATCGATTTTAATATTTTTTGTTTAAAAGGTGTTGTAGCCGAACGTATTTGACTATGGCCGCCAGAACAAAATGTATTTCTAATTTTTTTTATTGTTTATGCTCCCGAGACCTGACCGCATCGACTACTTTAGCTAAGATGAGAGGGACGAATTTGAAAAAAAAAATAGAGGGTCTAATGAGTTTCTACTAGGCAAGCGCACTCTATCCTAGACTTCAACGTCACTCACTCACACACAACCACCATAAAGCCAGTTATAACTCTAGCCTCTAAGAAGCCAAGTCTAAAAACTTTGTATACCTAATGACTTACCGTGTCAAATTAGGAAAGCAGACGCGAGAGTTCAGTGAACAGCTTACCTAATAGTATGTTAAGGCTATTATAATACACTAATTAGAGGCGATAACGCGTACATTTCCACTGAGGTGGCTGATTATATGTACATAGTTATTGGAGTGCCAATTCAGTTTTTGTTCCTACTTAAGTTTTAAGTTTCCTTAATTTTATAGTTTGAGCGTTGAACTATTCCGAAGACATGGGCCAATCGCCAACCTGCACTTATTTGGCCAGCGTTGTGGATTATTGAATTGGCTTATACCTCTTTCGAGAGAATGCCTCGAGTCCCAGCATTGGCAGTTTATGTGGTTGCTCATGTTATTCTTTTTTAATGAGTCAAATGTGGTTTTAGTACAAACCTCACATAACATGGCTATGGCCCATCACTTCGACATCATAGAATTTGTCATCATCAGCTTTTATTCAATGTTTGTTGGCACAATAAAACTATGTATTTTGTATTTGTATCATCCAATCATCGTTTCGACAGGTATCTAGAAAAGAGGTACAAGAATATTAAAAGATTGGCTGGTTGGTCATACTAAACCATTTCTAGTTTGTATTATGGTTGCTAACCCAACTGATTACTACATAAATACTTTATATCGATATATATTTAAAACCCAGACCGACATCCAACAAATTTTGTTCATAACTAAGATGTTAGCCGTGCCGGGAACCAACCCGGGACCCTATAGTTGGCAGTGCAGCAAGGTAACCATTGCGCTAACGAGGTCGATATAAATACTCTTAAAACAAACTCTTTCACACTTGGGTAATAAAAGAAGACATTAAAATAAGAAGAAATAAAATTCATTTCTATATTTTTTTTGTATTTTCAAATTAACTGTATCCTTAAATTCTACAAAACATTATACATTTATCTATGATTTTATAATTTCGTGTTAATACTGCAAACAATATCAAAAATTTACACAAAACAGAATCATTTACAATTAATACAATATGTATAAATAAATATATTACAGTTTCTTGTTAGATCCTTACAAAAATTGATTTTGTATAAAATACAATAATGGTTATTTTAAAATGAGGCTTCAGTTACATTCCAAGGCAGTTTATAAATAAGAGGTAATGACAAACAGACATGTTTGTTTGTTTGTGACAAAGTGCTATTTAAACACACTTACTATTTAACAAATCTATTGACACCTTTAAGTCAATTTCAATTTAAGTTGAAAATAAGTAAATTATTATTTAATAAAGATTGTTTCTGTAAGTACTATCTTTGCTGCTGGTGCTAAAAACATTTAAAACCATAATAAATGCTGTTATTTACCTAACTCTACGTATAAAGATTTCTCGGTTATAAAGTTAAAACAACGGTAACAGGCCCTGGCACTACGTTTTTTGTACTTGTTTGGTTAGAAAATATTAAATTCAGATAAAGTATTTACTGAGAGTATTCTGTCTGTTGAAAATTGTTACGTTTAGGACTAAGCTGTTGGAATTTGTACCGGATTTCTAGTTGGTGATTCTAAACGGTCCAAAGTTTAGAAAAAGCTTACAATACAGGGTTATCTAGAAAAGTGGTTCTTATACATTCAATGCGAGTACATTTAAACATTGCAACATTGTTTATGTCATATTACGGTGTACAATAAAGATATACTATTGTTATTATTTGACAATACAACTTTTACTGAGTGGTTAATCTTGAATATTTATTGCTTCATACACTTTGTCTCGATGATAACTTTCTCGATAGCCCTGTATATAGTGTAAAGTACTACGCTACCGGTACACGAAGATACGATGAAATAAATAGATGTGCTGTTTGATGAAGCTCCCGGCGGATGGGACAATACTGTTAGCTCACTCAGCACCTGCGGCGATCTCATTTCACTACCTGCCGAAGAAAGTTTTAGTGAGATTGATCTTTTTTTATTGTTGGACAGCGAGTGTGTAATGTGGGGATATACTACTGATACTGGACTGCAGTTCGCGACGCCTGCATATACCAATGATTTATTTTCAAGTTGTGTGCAGAATTTACTTTTTTGACGTGACAACGTCTTAAATTAGGTTGCGGCTGGGAGTCACTTATGAAAAAGTGTAACGCCCGGTAACGTTACGATGAGTCACCGAACGAGAGAGAGGCCCGCCGAATGCCTTGCGTCTCTCTCCCACTCAACTATGATCGGTCTGTTACGTTGTCACGTAAAATCTTCGCCCGTAAAACCGACTTTACAGGCAACCATTTTTAAATTCTTCATCGAATGAGCGAGTGCTCATGAAAAAACACTGTGATGGAAACTACAAAATCCGAAGTGATGTGAAATGACGTGTGTCATCCGCTAGCCCGTACTTGGTCAGCGTAGTTGACTATGGCCTATATCTCTCTCCTTGTAGGAGAAGGCTTCAAGTTCATGTATAAGGTGTTTCTTACAGTCATGGAGTCACTTATCTTAGTTATATTAAAGTTCAAATCACATTATATTACTTACTTATCTACCATACGAAAATCAAATATTATTTTTCATTTGCTTCATTGGTAGACTAACGACTATTATATTAAATTGTGTGTACCCATACTACCTATTGTGTCTTGTCTAAATAAAGTGTGAAGGAGCAAATTGAAAACCAGCGCTGGGGTACCTGGTACCTCCAGCATTATGCTGAATTTGCTCCTTTTGTGCACATAGGCTTATTTTTTTTCAATAATAAGAAATTGTATATATGTATTTTTTTTTGTGTGCACAATAAATAATTTTCTTTCTTTCATCACTGACCGCTTATCATGACAACTCTCGGCTCCAGAGTTCGGCCACTTAGCTCATACGAAGAAAAAGAAGAAGTATAAATAAATATATGTACCGTATATATTAGTAGGTCCTGATGACTGGCGGCACGGTCTTGCACTCCCGCTGGTCGAGCGTCTCGTCGATGACGGGTCGGTAGGTCAGCTTGGTGGCGCCGGTCGCCGGGTCCGTCTCAGACAGCGTGTGCTTGCGCCAGTGCTGCTCGAACGGCAGCTTCGTCTGCACACAAACAAACATTATAACACCTTTACATCATTTTATTGGTGGCAAAATTATGCTTTATACGTACATAGTTTATTGAATTCTTAAAACCATATTTTTACGAAATGTCGAAAGTATTTTTAATAGTCGAGCTGGCGCATGTAGGATTCCGTACCATTATCCTACTAATATATTCAAACCGATTTTGTATAGATTGATTTTGATAAGATTTTCTATGAATAAAGGTTAGACTTTGGACTAACACATTAGCTACTTTTTATCCCGGTTTAACTTCTTTCTTTATTTTTATTATTTTTACTCGGATTAAAACACCACGGCGCGTAGCTAGTCTTAAATAATTGGGCAATAACGAATCGTGCTCGCGCATGAAGGGTTCCGTGACTTTGTTGTATGGGAGCCCCCCTTAAATATAATTTTTATTTTATAATTTATTTTAAAGTTTATTACGTAATTAAATATTCTGTGAATGTATAGAGGTATACCCTCTATACATTCACATAATAAATATCGTTATAAAGATGAAGTTAAAAAATTACGTTTGTTGTATGTGGGCTAAGTATCGCTTTAATTTATTTTTTATTATTTAATTTTAAAGGTAATGTACATTTACACATTCCATGATAATATAAGGTGTCTACAAGCTACTGTTATTGATATATATCAAACAAACACGGGAAAAACAAACTTGTGAAAATTTCAGCTTTCTAGCTATCACGGTTTCCGAGATACAGCCTTATGAGTCTTATGACAGACAGACATCAGAGGCTTAGTAATATTTTACTTTTAAGGTGCGGAACCCTAAAAATGAACAATAGTGTAAACTGTTCACGTAAGGCATCTTAATATTTTCTCATTCCAACTTTTAATAATAAGTAAGTGTGACCGTTTTCTACGCGAAAATATGAACAATTGTGCTCTAGATCAGCGAGCGGTAAGATACTTAGACGTAATCAAGTCTCTTGTACATCTCTTACATTTACTTGTCCCTGGGTGGTAGTTACCTGTCCCTCAAGCGGCTTGGAGTAGTCGAGCTCGTCGCGTCGCGTCTTGAAGTCCTCCCGAGCGTGCGCCCCGCGCGACTCCTCGCGCGCCAGAGCCCCCTCCACGATCTGCACCGAGTTGATGAGCAGGTTCTGCAGCTCGAGGGTCTCCACCAGGTCCGAGTTCCAGATCAGAGAGCGGTCCGACACTTTCACGTCATCGATCTGCTTGTAAATCTCGTGGATTTGCTTCTGGCCTGGGTAATAAGTATATTTTATGTAGTTATATATTGATAGCTACATATAGTATGTAGTATATTTGTATATATTTATTATTCTTTGTACAACCCTCTCTTATTTTTAACCGACTTCAAAAAAGGAGGAGGTTATACGACTGTATAAAAACTGAAAACTAAGACTGAATTAAAAAAAATGTTTTTTTTTTTATATCACTGTTCTTCTTCTGGTTGCCTGGAGATCGCTTTTAGCGATAACGCCGCCATTTTCGGCACTAATTTTGTGTATAATTTTATGTAATTAGTGTGAAATAAAGAATTTATCTATCTATCTAATAATAACGGGACCACATGAATATTCTAAAGGCAAATGTGTGTTTTTTTACTTATTGACGCTCAAACGGTATAACTGATTCTGATGAAAAATGGTATGGAGGCAGCTAAAACAGGGCTATTGGTATATAGATAACGCCTAACATTTTATCAGTCGGCTTTAGCTCGTCATTTTTGTTTGACGACCTCGTTGGCGTAATGGTTACCATGACGGACTGCCAATCAGAGGGTTCCGGGTTCGAAGCCCAGCACGGCCAACATTTATGTGCTGAACTAAATTTGTTGGCTGTCGGTCTTAGTGTTATATATGTTATCTTATATATAAAATTTCCGTGTCACAGTGTTTGTTAACGTACTCCTCCGAAACGGCTTGACCGATTTTTTCCAAATTTTATGTGCGTATTCAGTTGGTCTGAGAATCGGCTACTGTATATTTAGAAATAATTATTAAGACAAAACAACGTTTGCCGGGTCAGCTAGTCTACATATATAAATTATGTATGTATATTAGTAGTGTTAACAACCTCAATAGAAACTAGAAATAATTTAGTATATCGCAAACCATCTGTGTGCGAAATGTGTCCTAATATTTATTTATTCTACGACTTTTGGAAATTCGTGGAAAAGATCCGTTTCTTTATACATGTTGCCGCGCAGCAACCTTCTTCATTGATAGGTAATTTTTTTAGCTAATGTCTAACACTCTTGGAACAAAAGTTGTTTGTCTAAACGTACTAAAGCCGCAGTAGCCCTGTATATGTAGGATCGAGACATGATAAGCCTGCCGAAAAACTGATAATAAACCCCAACTCGGTCAAACAAAAAGGTAATAAACATGTATGCAATTTTGTTAGGTTGGATGATGATGATGATTTTGGGAGTGCGAGTGTTCGTATTCTGTTATTAGAAACCATTAGAGTTTCTGACTCACCCTCCTCGAGCGTGCTCTTCTGCCGGAAGACGGCGGCGTTGGTCTGCATACACTTCTGCATGCGCAGGCGCAGGTCCGCGGTGGGGATGGCGCCGCTCGCGTACCGCACCTTGTCCAGGTTCGCCACGCTCGCCTCGCCCGTGCTCTGGGACATATACCCTAGTACTTGAGTATATAGTAAACTTGAATTAATGATAGCACATGCTTCATTTATATTTATTTTTAAACACGTTTTTAATACAGAACTTGAAATTATTATTTTATTTTTCTACATACAATATATTAATATTTTATGGAAATTACAATTTTTTTTTTTTTTTTGGACACTTTTCACACACGGCTGGTTAACCCCATACTGAACCATTTCTAGTTCGTGTTATGGTAGCTAACACAACTGGTATACTACATATAGTACATACATATTTTATATAGATACATATTTAACACCCAGACCCACAGCCAACAAATTTAGTTAAGCACAAAGATGTTGACCGGGCCGGGAATCGAACCCGGAACCTTCTGATTAGCAGACCGGCATGGTAACCTTTACGCCAACGAGGTCGTCAGATATACAATATATTAATAGCGCATGTAGCTCGGCTAGCTAAGGTGATCTGACGCGATCATCGAAGCTAAGTAACGACTGATGCGGACTGTGTTGAAATTGTAGTTCCCGCCTATTAGTCTTAGTACCAGCAGTCGTTAAGCCAAGTCAGAGACCTTCGGGCGGCTTGAACTCTCGACACCAGAGCTTGGCCACTTAGCTCATACGAAGTAAAAGAATGGATGTCAAAATCTAGGAAATAGAATAACAAAGAGGCAAACATTTTAGTTTTTGTGTTCAGCGTCGCGTTGCTACAAACCCGTAATTATTATCTACTTTAAAAAAAATTGCAAAGCACTTTGTATATAAATGGTTTTAAATTGAAAAGTCCATAATTATACAACATCAATCCTCTTTAACCAATCTTCTACTGGCGTCTACGTCATAAAACTATATACATAGTACTCACGTCTTTAAGCGGCGCCTGCGCATCTCCCGGCTTGCTGATCTCCGCCACGGTGAGTGCGCACGCGCGGCCGAACACCACGATGTCGAGCAGAGAGTTGGCTCCCAGACGGTTGGCGCCGTGCACGGAGGCGCACGAAGCCTCGCCCGCCGCCAGCAGACCCGGAACTATCTTGTCCACGCCGTTGTGGTGGGTGATCACCTTGGGGCAAAGATTAGAGCAATATTAGATTTTCTTCTTTTTCTTCTTTATCTTTACCTTTTCCCACATAGACATAGACATATTACATATCTATATGTCTAAAATTCTAAAGAGGAATATTAGATAGGCTGTGAAATATTTGGTAAAAGCTGTATTGGCTTATTGCGTTACCGTAAACGCATGCTGCTTAATTCCAATAGCAGTAATACGAGTTTTGGTTTATAGATGATGGTGCGTCTCTGTTCTATGCTTGTCATCTTGATTATAACTATATGGTATTAAAACTAGAACACTACTGCGGCAAAATAATCGACAACGGTATGACACTTTCCTAGACAAGAAGCTTGCTATTACTACTGGTTGAGACCTGTATCCTCCTTTCACTTTAGTACTTCTTTAATGTCAAGTCTGAACAGCGATCTCGGCTCTTCGGATCACCGAGGTCACTGCGAGAGGCCTGCGACGGCGCGAGCAAGCTGCTAGCCTTTTTCGGCGAGATCGGCTGGTTGGAGTAGCATCACCAGCTGGTCGACACGCTACATGGGAGCTCGGAATTAGACCTGACTACGGAATCCGGCCCGATCATCAAGTAAGTACAGTGTAAACTCTATGTAACGTCACTCGATTTAACGACAAACTGTATAAAGCGTCGAAATCACTTGGCTTTAGTCGGTTTAGCTTGTATTCCATACAATGATACATTTTCTCCATTTAACGGCCACTGTCTATAACGCCATCGGATTCGGATTCTTTAGGAGTCATTTCGAAGTCACTAAGTCAACAAAATTGCGGAGCGCACTCGCACGCTCGAAGTTCTCTCTCTCATCAAATGCACAGTCCATTCAGTGTCGTTATATAGAGTTTACAGTGTAGTGTCAAGTCTCACCTCCCCCCTGTAGTTGGTGGGCGTGCCCCCCATGTTGTAGTGCACGGTCGGCAGGACGGGGATGGGTTCTTTCGTGACGTCCACTCCAGCGAAGATCATGGCCGTCTCTGAGATACCGGGCAGCCGCTGCTTCAGCTGCTCCTGGGGCAGGTGGTGCAGCTGGAGGTGTACATGATCCTTCTCGGGCCCGCAGCCACGACCTGCGGGTGAGTAGAGGTTAGGTTTTGGGCACCTGGAAGCAGTATCTCAGAAGCACAGAAGATCTGATGTTTTTTAATGTTCTCTATTGTACCGAAACTTTAATACAAAAACAGTATTTTTTTGTTTGGAAAGTTCAAAATAATTGTTATGTTCGATATTCCTTGAATAGTTTTAGCAAAAATAATTTCTAGTATTGTTCAAATTAATAATAAATAATAATAATGAAACCAGTCCGGTTCATATTTCAATTTGGAAATGTATTAGTTGCTTTTTTATTAAAAACTATATATTTTTTTAAATTTCTATCCTAATTATCTACTACACTTGCCAAATACAAGCGTGATACATCTTAGACCACAGTCAAGCTCAACATCAGGCAAGCTGCTGTCAAATGTAAGCCTATTTATCATTAAAAAAAAAGTTAAGTTAGTTAATACCAACCTTCCATAATCTCGACAGTCATAGCCCGGGACACGACGTCGCGACTAGCGAGATCCTTGGCCACAGGAGCGTATCGCTCCATGAAGCGCTCTCCCTTCGCGTTGACCAGGAAACCACCCTCGCCGCGACAACCCTCCGTCATCAGGCAGCCGGCGCCGTAAATACCTGCCAGAGGTATAACATTAACAACTGCGGTCTGCGGACTAAGTTTGACCAAGCAAGACGTAACGGCTTCTTATAGGTAGGTTCTAGTAAAAAAGTTGAACATTAAAAACAAAGTTAGCTTCCTCTTGCTCTCTTATTAAGTAATATAAGTGAGAGGATATGAAATTTCATATGTTTTCTTTATTGACCGGAGTGACGCTTACATTACCACAGGTCAAACTTATAATGATAATTGATAAAGTGGCTTTGAGCGGTAAAGAATAACTTGATTAGGTAGGTAAATACTAACATGGTCAAAACTGTTATTAATTTCGATTTGCGATATTATCAACTTTATGGTAAAAAAGTCTAAGAAAATGTAACAAGAATAAGGAGAGGTCTTAGAGAATAAATTATGGAGTTAAGGAGCTATTAAATCTGGTTAGGAGAGTCTCTCAAAAGTATGTTGTATCAAGGTCATGTGGAGACACAAAATTAACGCAAGCGGAGCCGCGGGCATTTCAATAAAATACCGAGTAATTAACAATTTGGCATATACCTAAACGTAACAAAAAATTGGTTGTTTTCATTGAATTGCGTAAACGCAGCGAAGCTTGAAGTTGAAATATAAAAACAATATTACGAGTATAATTCTCATATCTAACTGGGACACCGCCAAGTACGTGACGTAGCTTTTGTTTTTTACACGTTTCCTGGCATATGACCGACTGTTTTGTATAGGCGTGGTCACGTGATGTATTCATATTTCAAATGACTACGCCAATAGAAGGATTTTTTTACTAATTCATTTATGTATGAACGTATGTCACTCATAATCTCAAAACTGCGTTCCACATTTGATGAAGGTCCTTGAAATCAATTTTTTTGGTCCGTTGGCCAAGTTGTATAGATGCATGTGACTAGGAGAAGTATGGATATGAATGTAAGAAGTAGCGGAAGGAGAGGTCGACCAAAGAAGACGTGGATGAATTGTGTGAAGGAGGATATGAATGAGAAGGGAGTGAATGTGGAGATGACGGCTGAAAGAGTGGCGTGGAAGAGAAAAACAGGCTGTACCGACCCCACCTAGTGGGAAATGGTAAAGGAGAAGAAGAAGAAGAAGGTCATAGGATGTGTGATGTCATACTAAATTTCATATGGCGACCTCTACCTTCAAATCAAGAACTATGCCTATAAAGCTTAGCATTATCGATACAGGAGAAGGAAATTATACGTGGGACAAGTGTGGATGATTTTTATTACATAGAATTAAAATATAATAAAAAGCGAGTGTAGCTCGGTGGTAATAACAACTAACTTATTGACTCAGGATAACTTATTGACTCAGGCGTTACTTTGCGGAAATCCATTGTAAATAGAAGACAAAATTAAATATTTAGTGTACTTCCGCTGTGATCCGAAATCCAAATTAAGACAAGTTAAGGAAAAATCAACTAAGATCAATTAACCAAGCTTAATTAACTAAGATCAATTAACTAAGATTAATTAAGATCAACGTTACCTATCACAATTCGGAAATTCTTAACTCTACACGTGTTTCGCCTAACCACAAGGCATCATCTTGGCACAAGGCTCTTCGAACGACAAGTCGAGAGTATAACAACTAACTGCTTTTCATTCAGACGGCCCCTGGTTCGATCCCAGCCCTACACCAATTACTTGTTTTTCAAGTTATGTGTAGATTTGCACTCGCTTTACGGTTGAAGGAAAAAATCGTGAGGAAACCGACATGTTTGAGGACCACAATATCCGAAGACGTGTGTCATCCGCCAAACCGCACTTGGCCGGCGTGGTGGATCATGGCCTATATCTCTCTCCTCGCTAGAGAAGGCCCCGAGTCCCAGCAGTGGGAACGTATAGTGGGCTGCTTATGCTTTATGCTATGCTATAAATGCAAAGATATTTAGACTAGATGTTTGAGAATTATACGATTCATGATGATGATGATTTTATTTTTGACAGGTTTTCGATGGCATGAAAAATTTAACTTTTTGATGATAATCCTTATGATAAAAAGACGAATCTACCAATAAATACGGCATCAATAGCAGACTTGGCATATTGTACGGATAAGAATAGACAAAATATTACATACAGTCATAGACAGACTATGACCTTGTATTAGGTCAATGACCATGTAATGACTAGAAGGTATATTAAAATAGTTATAGATACTGTGTAGTTATCGTAGAGTTACGATATGACGTGACGAATGGTCTTCAATCACGCTTTATGTTCTAGTTTATTGTTAGTCTTAGACGCTGAGTAAATTAGTCATTTGAATCTTTTGTTATTGAGTTTAGTATTGTTAAAATTAAGAATAACAATACGTGTTTCACTGTAATAACAAAAATATTGGGCATAAAATTACAAAGTATTATCTCCAATGAGAAGTTTAGAATCCAAAGGCTCCCAAAGTTGTTATAATAACCGTGTAGCTGTCTCCCATATTTTAAACATTTACAAATACATATACAGATACATATGCAAAATCAAAACGAAATAACTTATTAAAAAAAATATCACGCACTGTTCTGTACAAATTAAATAACAAAAATACATTTATTTTACTAAAAATACGCCTGTTTTGTACGTTTACAGAGAATAAAGCGTGTCTAGTTATACACTACTTCCATTATAGGTTGTACTGTAATTTAAATTAGCAGCCAGTCCCGGCTTCGCTCGTGCTATATAATAATCCAAGTTGTATAGAGAAACAAAATATAGCCTATGTTACTTGGGGGATAATGTAGCTTCCCAAGGATGAAGAATATTTCAAATTGGTCCAGCAGTTTCGGAGCCTATTCACGTCAAACAAACAAACAAACTTTTCCTCTTTATAATATTGGTAGATGTAGATAAAATTTCCATGTCTCAATGTTAGTTTTACCATACTCCTCCGAAACGGCTTGACCGATGTTTACCATATTTTATATGCGTATCCAGTAGGTCTGAATATCGGCTACTATATAATTTTCATACACCAGTAGTATTGGTATAGATAATCCACTTTGTGACCGACCGACTGACTGGTTTCGTCTGTTTCACTTAAAATCTAGTTTCATAAAATATGGCCGAAACTCTCGTGTGTTTATGAAATATCGTGCGTCATTTGACTAACTTTACTGACCTTTGAATTATGATGAAACCCTCTATCGCCTTTATCAACAGTCAAAACATATTTTGCCAAATTTTTTACCCTAGGCTTCGGCTTACTCAAACTGATGGTAACTCTACTTTTCTACCAATGTTTATGCTAGTTGTTCAAAAAAACTGAAATCTGTCGCCTTCTTCTTTGTATGTGCTAAGCTGCCAAGCTCTGATGTCGAGAGTTTTCAACCCAGCCAAGGGCCTTTTTTGACTAGACTTAACAACTGTTTGTACGGTTTGTTGTACGGTAGCAACCAGATGAAAATGACACTTTTTAAATGACGGATTTTTTTGTATGGTCAGCCATCCAAAGACTCCGCAGAGACCATTGTTTGCCCTATGCCCCATGCAACACAGGGTTTTCTCTAGTGTGGGATATAGGGATCAATTAATTAAACTGGAAACGTACGTTTGTAAATATTGAATAAGTCTTGTCTTTTTATTAACATAATATTGTACGTGTTTACTGGACAAATAAATGCATTATTATTATTTAAAAAAAAAACCTTGCGATTTCTCGAAATTTTAAGAATTTCGGTTAATAATCACGAACACCACGGGCCTAATCCAAGTGTAGTTCGCTATGGGGGTTGTTATCGGAATTAATGTCGTCCTGCATAAACTTCCGAACAATCCTGCATGTATTGAGAATGGCAGCTTTTTGCGTTGTCGTTATTTTTATTATATAGCCTTAAAAAGAAACCCATACCAGTGGGATGGAGCTGAACAAACACCATATCCTCGTACATGTATTGAGAACGGCAGCTTTTTGAATTGTCATTATTATTATTATTATTTAGCCTTAAAAAGAAACCCATACCAGTAGGATGGAACTGCACAAACTCCATATCCTCGTACATGTATTGAGAATGGCAGCTTTTTGCATTGTCTTTATTATCTTATATATAAAATTTCCGTGTCACAGTGTTTGTTACCGTACTCCTCCGAAACGGCTTGACTGATCATTACCAAATTTTATATGCGTATTCAGTAGGTCTGAGAATCGGCTACTGTATATTTAGAATATTTTTTTTTATTAAGGCAAAACAACGTTTGCCAGGTCAGCTAGTTATTATATAGCTTTAAAAAGAAACACATACCAGTGGGATGGAACTGCACAAACTCCATATCCTCGTTCTGGAGACCAGCGCGCGCCGCCATGGCAGTACCGTCGCCGGTGCACGTGTGAGCTGACGTGCAGCTGAAGTACGAGCGGCCCGTGCCTCCCGTCGCCAGGATCGTGTTCTTGGCTTGGAACCTGGCCGAACATATGCTGAGTCAGACACGAGTTGAAGAAAGAAAAAGAAAAAAATAAATTTGTATATATATTTATTTATTTGATTTATAGACGAGCAGCAATATGCTGATGTGCCTATATCACACTGAGTTGATATTTAATTTTGAACCGTTCATAAAATGTTCATTGTTCAATGACAATGTTTAAAGTCCTTTGGTGCACTATGATCGATGCAAAAAACATAAGCTTATACATATTTGTTTATACATTGTGAATTATTTACACATAGTTTGTCTAACAAAAGAATTTAATACTTTAAATATACATAAATATTGTCTTTAGTACGTAGGTATGTATGCAGTTAGATAACGCATCTGGTCCCAAACTCGGCTGTCGCCTGTAACTTGGGTAACCCAGATAAGAAATTCTTTGAAGGAATTTATTAAGAGTAACAGAGAATAATAAAGCATATTTGATGACCTCGTTGGTGTAAAGGTTACCAAGCCGGACTGCCAATCAGAAGGTGCTGGTTTCGATTCCCGGCAATTTTTCTACAGGGCAGACCAAAAGCAGAATCGAAAATACCAGCTCAGACCAAGTTATGCAAAAAACTTAATAATTTAAACAGCCAATTAAGAAATTCAAGGTTCGGGGCCCAAACTCTATGGCACTTTTCTATGACACTTTTTTTTAAATTCTATGGCAATTAAAATCGAAAGTAAGATCGAAAAGCTCGTAAAATTTAGCGCTGTTAATAAGAAAATCCTCAAATTGTAATCACTCGCGAGATAAATAATAAAAACAGTAACTACTTCAAGTATGTAATATTGAGTCACATATTTTATTTATGAGTTTACTTCTTTCAACCTTGGATTTGCAGCGCAATATCAACCAACGCAATAGGAGGCGTGTCAGCGCGTCAGACTCAAACCATTATATAATCATAAAGCATATTTTTTATCATTTATTTATTTATTACTTGTTATACAATAAAAAATACTATATAATCGTATACGAATCTGTGATTTGAAAAGTTTTAATATTTTACATTGTTTAATCCGTAATTTGAAAAGTAATTTCATCTGGAACAAGTTTCTGAAAAATTATCTACCTTTTATTTTATTTAAAACTACTCATCGACTCTTTATAAGATTTACAAAAAAAAAATATTAATGGGCTAGCCCTGGTGGTGCAAAATCCACCAAGATTTTAGACTAGTGGAATCTGCCCCACCAGGCTTGGGGTTCTTTCCTAATGCTATAACTTCAGAACGCACGAACCGATTTCCACGGTTTTGCATTCGTTGGAACGGCTCCATGAGGTTTGTAGCAAACAAAATTCATAGAAAACTCTATTCGCAAATAATTGACCTACACGCGGGCAGAGCCACGGGCCATAGCTAGTTATATATAGATATTGATTTAAAATCAAACACTGTCTCCATATAGATATTGAATATGTACTGCCAAGGTGTGGAACTCCTTGCCGAATCCCCTGTTGCCAGAAAACTATAATCTTGCGGTTTTCAAGGCACGAGTGAACCGGTTTCTTCGAGGTAAGCGCGTTCCACCTTAGTTCACAATGTCGCTTACCATAAGGTGAATTGTGATCAAGCGCAAACCCATCATAGTATAAAAAAAAGATTTAAAATCAAACACTGTCTCCATACCTGTGCAGGGTTCCGTCCTCGAGGTTAATGGCGATGCAGCCTTTGCAGACACCGTCTTCCATCAACAAGTCCAGAGCGAAGTACTCAATGAAGTACTCGCAGTCGTAGCGCAGGGACTGCCCGTACAGCGTGTGGAGTAGAGAGTGACCGGTCCTGCCGATAACATGATACTGGTCACAATATACATACAAAATACAAAATAAATTTAATGAACCAACTTACAACACAACGGTGGCTTATATTTACACGAAACAAACGGTCACACGTACTTAAAAAAAACGTTGGATATACGTCCAACGTTAATATATAATATGCCTTACGATAACAGTTTAAAAAGTACAAACGGTGGCTTAGTAATAGGATCCCATTTTTAACTTTTAGGGTTCCGTCTTTTTTTTTGTTGACGAGGGGGCAATCTTCAACAAGATACCTGGCTACGATGGGGCGAAGCCAGGTTATGTGGGATTTGTACCAACTAAAACCCTCACGGTAATCTGCCTCTGTGTTTAACGGAGCTCTCGGGGTTCTTCCAGGAAACACTCCGGAGTACTCCTTGCACTGCGCTGTGGTCCGTCCCGGCGACTAGAAACTGACCTGTCAGCGACGGCGCAGCAGCGATGGGCCTGCCCGCCCTTGCCGAACTTGAGGGACTGCCCTCCGAACGCGCGCTGGTAGATGCGCCCCTCCGGGGTGCGGGAGAAAGGCATGCCGTAGTTGTCAAGCTCTATCACGGCGTGAGGGGCCTCGCGGGTCATGTAGTGGATCGCGTCCTGACAAATAACAAACACATTATAAAGTACCACAGTTTCAGCGAAAAGAGCCAACATACATTCTATCCTACTAACGCCTGTTCGGCTGACTACACTTAAGTTAGCCGAACAGACGCAATTACCAAAGCTAAGCAACATTAGACGGTCTATGGATGGGAGACCATGCACAAGACTGCCGTTTAAAGAGTGACATTTTCATCTATGCGCTACCATGGGTTGGAAAACGCGTTAATTTGTTGGTCCCGGCTGTTAGTCAAAGTACAAGAAGTCGTTAAGCTAAGTCAGAGGTCTTCGGGCGGCTCGAAAACTCTCGACACTAGAGCTAGACTACTATGCTTATACGAAGAAGAAGATCCTACTTTCAGCTAAAAATATAGAGATACCAGTTCGCGAGTGTTAAATCCTGGTGAGAGGATGTGTGTATATGTTTCTTACTGGTTCCCGCTAACATGGCTGAACCGATAGCTATGTATAAAGTAAAAATTAAATAAATTTTGTATTGAGATAGTCTAGATTAGACCCTGAATTAACGCGAGTTATACCGCATGGTGTAGCTAGTACATAATTAACAAATAGAAATAAAACTAAAAGAGTACAGCCGGTACAAGTACTAGTAGTTTCTACCTCTAGCAGTTTTATCAACTTTTACTTACAAAAAAATAACTACACAACATAACAAAACGACTACAAAACGATCTGTCTCAATAGAATATCTTCTGCTCTATAATAACGATGAAGATTAATAAACCTTATTTCAAACGTCTTAAAGATTATTTTCGGCCAGCATCAATTTACCGTTTCAGGTTGTCGTCATTTGTTTTTGCGTGTAAACCAACTTGTTCGACAGGTTTTGGTGCAAATTAGCTTTCAACAATTTAGATCTTACAATTTATCTTGGAGATCTTATACTCAGTGTTTTAGTTTTATTCAAACATGTTTCGACCTGGAATTTTTAAACACATTTATCCTAGACAAGCAGCCAGTCCTGGCTTCGCACGGGCTATATAATAATCCAAGTTGTAAAGAGAACAAAATATAGCCTATGCTACTTGGGGATAATGTACCTATTTTCCCACCGTTTAAAGATTTTTTCAAATCAGTCCAGTAGTTTTAGTGTCTATTCGCGCCAGACAAATAAGCAATCAAACTTTTCCTTTTTATAATATTGGTTTAATATTAGAGTAGAATACACATACATAGGTATTAGACCTATGTAGAACTCCTTATCAAAGGTTAGAAGGAAAGCTGCGTAGATAACATCTCAGTTCGCATTCGTTATCTATTTCTGCGTTGACTTTGAGCGGTGATACACTACTTTCCTTGGGCGCACCGTTCAAGATACTCGTATTTTTATCGCTGTCACAATTTTCTTATACGCCATTCTTTAAAAGATGTCAAACCTAATTGCCTTTTTACTAAGTACATAAGAAAATATGGTTTGACCATTTCTGCGCCTGTAGACATTAGGTAGAAATATGTAAGTTAGTTATTTTAAGTAAACCATACTGTTATTGCTAATTATGTGAGTTAATTATTCACTTTCAAACGACTACTAAAAAACATTAAGACTTTGCCAGAATGTTTGACTATAGAGAGATAAAACATTTGAATAGAAGATTTTATGAAATAACTAGCAGTGCTCCGTGTTAATCCGGGATAAAGGTGTGTTAAACCAGGGTCTAAACTGTCTCCATATCAAATTTCATAGAAATTTGTTGAACCGTTTGTGCGTGAGGAAGTAACAAACATACTCTCACATTAACACACCTACATGACTTTCTATTGTTATATTATCAATATGAATTGTGTTGTTATCAACAACTGTTTAAATTCCAACTGTGAAACAATAGTATGAATAATAATGGAATAAATGAATAATGTGGGTATGAATAAGTCAAATTATATTTCGTTAATAATCCATACAATTTATCTAAATTTATTAAAGACCAATAATTTTCCATTGCATTTTATAACTGTGGGAAAATTGTGAAAAAAAAAACTATTGGCACTCACTTAGATTCCCCATTAGCGCTTTAAAAACTAAACTTAGCTTATGGATTATCACCTACGGTATTTAATTTGCGTGCAAAATCAACATTTGAATATTTGCAATACATGGCATTTTGACTCTTAAATCTATGAAAGTAAGGTGTAAAATAGCTAAATGCCCCGATCAAAGGTAATTTCAATTCATTGAAGATAAACTATTCTTGTCTGTTTTACTATGCATTATTCATGTAAGTGGGAAGTGTAATGCAAATATATACAAAAAAGTGTGAATTTGCCAAATAAAAATATGAGCGAGATAAAAAATTGTTACGAAACTAAAACAAAGTCATATTTTTGGCTTGAGTACAGAAAACTGAATGTTGTATTAAAAGACTGTCATTAAAATACAAAAGTGTGAGGATGTTAATACATTTAGTACATTTCTATAATTTGAATCTATTGTTTAAATGTTGTATTCAAGATAGTGTGTACAAGGCTACATTAAATTTTGTGTTTACGGTCTTATATAATTTGGTAATACCATAGATAGATTTAATGGTGTATCTGAGAGATTTTGTACTATGGAAAATACAGTGTTAACCTTTGAACTATAATTTAGCTTACTAAGCTGTATTATAATAATTAATTTTTGTGTTTTTATGTTTCTGTTTCCAAGTGATTCTTATATTACTTTAAGCAGATGTGATTGGTATAAATTATCTTTTGTAACCTCAATAAAAAAAAGTATTGAAAATCTTGTACAATATTCACATACCTGGTCTCCAAGCCAGTCGGAGCCCTTGACTGTATCATACATGTGCCACAGCCAGCTGTCCTCCTCCATGTTACCTGAAACATTACATTACATTTGACGACCTCGTTGGCGTAAAGGTTAACCATGCCGGTCTGCTAATCAGAAGGTTCCGGGTTCGATTCCCGGCCCGGTCAACATCTTTGTGCTTAACCAAATTTGTTGGCTGTGGGTCTGGGTGTTAAATATGTATTTATATATTGTATGTATGTATATGTAGTATATCAGTTGTGTTAGCAACCATAATACCAGCTAGAAATGGTTCAGTATGGGGGCTAACCAGCCGTGTGTGAATGTGTAAAAAAAAAAAAAAAAAACATGCAATTGCTACCTCAAAGCCATAATTTACACTAAGCAACACTTAAATATAGCCTATGATAAACGCAGGTAATCTTGTGAACAGATCCTTTATTACTGACACACATTGTCGGCGCAATGGTGGAGGTGTTTGTATCTCATAAGTTATATTTGAGATGCATGTATAATTTTATTTTTGGCAGAGAAAACTGTCGAAAGAGAGCAACATTATTTAGATAAAAATACCATTAAATACATATGAACATACAAAGATGGATGGAAAAACCTGGCCCTAAACCGCACAAAGTGGCACAGACTGGTAGAGGAGGCCAAGACCCACCCAGGGTTGTAGAGCCACAGGAAGTAAGTAAGTAAGAACATACAAAGAAAATGGCCCTGCATACATAAATTTTATTAGACTGTTGCCAAGCACCTAACAGTGTATTTCGACAGCCTATTGGAGAGCAAGTTATTCCAGACTGCCCAGTCTGGACTAAGGTGCATCAGCCTTGTTGCACCTTAGTCCAGAGTGTCGCTAACTCTGGTTAGCTTTACAGTGTAAAATAATATTACACATTAAGCATTGAAGCGCGAAAATGAAATATAGACTCAAGCTGATTCACTTCAACCTTCCTTGTGAGGACTGAAAAACTTAGAAATTCTTTTCTCTCTGTCTCTGAGAAGCACCACCTGGAGGTATTTAATTTAAGAGTTTATAGATATTTTCTAGGTAAGCGTGTAACATTGTGACCAAAGTATTTTTTAGCACCAGGTGAGCTGTGGTCAAATGCAAGCTTATAAATTGTATAAAAAAATGGACTTTTTATTTCCGTCGAATTAAATATAATTTGCCAACCCACACTTGGCCAACGTGGTGGATTATGGCCTATATCTCTCTCTTCATGAGAGAAGGCCCTGAGTCCCAGCAGTGGGAATGTATAGTGAGCTGCTTATGCTATGCTAAATTAAATTATGTACTGTGTATAGTAAATAATATGTTACCAAGCGCGGCATTGATGCCTCCCTGCGCGGCCACTGTGTGTGACCTGGTCGGGAACAGCTTGGTGACCACAGCTGTCTTGAACCCCTCCTGGACAAGGCCGAAAGCCGCGCGAAGGCCTGCACCGCCGGCGCCAATCACCAGAGCATCGTGTTTGTGGTCTATGACCTGGTATGACTTGGTCATGTTAGAGTTGGCAGACCCATCTTTGACTGGTGTAGCACCTCCAACAGATAGGTGAAGGTTTCTGTATAAGTATGTGGCCTGAAATAGAGAGTAGATATTTATAGGATATATTTTGACATAAGCAAGTTTGAAATAACAACATTTTTTAAAATATAAAAAATGCTGAAGAATTTGTATATTTCAAATACCTAACTTAGTATTTTTATTACAACTTCATGTTTTCAATAAAGTTTACAGTAAACATGAATCATTTTCATTTAAAATAATTACAGTAAAAACTTGTTATGATGTTAAGGAATATTAAAAGTATGTGAAATATTTCTCTCAAATTTCTTTAATCTAAAGTACTTAATAGGATTTTACAGTTAAAAGCAACTTCAATAGGTTGTAGGTAATAAGCTAGCAATCAGAACATATGTATGTGTCTACTAAAATATATCTTGAATCTTATAGATAAATTCCATAATGATTTAGGAATTCCTTGGGTATGCATAATAAGTAAAAATTAATTGAATATAATGAATATTCTAAAATATAATGGTTTCAATTGCATATTATTATGAAATCGAAGATTAAAAAAACATACATATTTGTATAGTCTAAAAGTAGCAACACTGCTATGCATTCATAAGGAATATAAGAAAACTTTCTATTCACACAGATTTTTAGTTTTTAGGCTATTTTTTAAAATTCCGTTTTACAATATTAGGAACCATTACCTACACAATACATAATTCAGTAACCGTTGTATCTACACCTAAATAGCTACAAACCTCTAACAATTTGATATTGACCATACAGGTTGGTATTCGAATTTACCAACGTGCAAAAGTGGTCACGAGGCTTAGAAAGTATTTTGGTAGTGCGTAAGAAAATGCCCTAAACATTTTTCGAACCGTTTGGTTACATAACTGGGAAATAGGAAAAACATTTGCCAAGCCTAGCTTACCAACGACGCCGGGCTACGTGAAACGGCGGCTTTCATTAATGCACTCATGATGGAACTCTCTGTCCGCACCCGGAGTACAAAATTGTTAGGAAAATTACAACTTTACATCCACACGCACTCGTAACTTCGTTTTTCTGCGTTTTTACGAACTATCGACTCGACACTCGTCGACAATGTTGAGTTTTATGACATCGACATTTTATAGATTTAATCCTTTTGACATTGATAATGAAATCGCTTATTGACTATATTTTCTTTCACCATTATTATTAAAGTCAGTGCCATAAATTAAAAAAAAAAAAAAAAAAATATGCAACAGTGTTCACAACTTAGCAGTTTTTCCCCTAAAGTTAGGTTTTAAAATTCAAATTTAAATGTCTTTATAAGGGGGGATAACAATTATTGTAGGTCATATACGTGCACCCTGTGTTTAGTAAATAGGCAAGACAACTAATCTTTAACTTAATTTTAGAAATTATATAATTTTCATTATGAATGAGGGGAGAATTCTTATTTTTTTTTATTTAATTTTTCTTCTCAATTTTCAATTTATTATAACTCTAAGTATCTTTGTGGGTTCGTTTAGTCAATGTTACAACCATCTAGTGATGAGCAAAAGTGATATTTTCTTATCGCGGTGACTGTCGTTCCGGTTCCAAAAAAATCACAGTGAAAAATCACTGTGACTTTGTCACTACGATTATTCTAGTAGTCTTCGTCAGGAACTAGATCGTATTTCGTGACATAAGTGATCACAGTGGCAAAGTCACCTTAGATAATTGATCTGAAATAACATTCACACTTTTACAGGCTTAAGAGTAGTTAAGAGTCTTAACCCTGTAAAAGTGTAAATGTTGATTTTTTGTTTGTTTGAAATGAATAGGCTCCAAAACTACTGGGCCGATTTAAAAAAATCTTTTACCATTAGAATCCTATATCAACCCCGATGAATATAGTCTATATTATGGCGCGGGATAAAAGCTAATTATTTTGCCCGAGCAAGGCCGGGGCCGATTTGCTAGTTAATTATAATTACAGTAAAAAAAGCTGATATAGTTTTAGTGAAAATAACTAAATAAATTCACATAGCTTAATAAAAGGCATGTAATCATGCCTATATTAATATATAGGCATTATTGTATATCTTATACCACCTAAGCCTAAAAACATATAATATTAAATATAATTTATTTATATTTACTAATGTAAAATTTAACTTTGCAATGCTATTGATGTGAAGAAATTATTTAAATGTCATGTCTAACGGTGAATTGGTCTGTAAGGCAACTCACGAGTAAACGAGCTAGAAATAGGGAATCATTCGCTGTCTCGCTCTTAGGTTAGCCGAAATTCCGCGAATGCGTTTAAACTACATAGTTCGGCAGATTTCGTTCCGCCGCGGTCCGCGTACCTGATGACGTGACCATCGTTCCGCGAATCGCTGGCCTTTTTTAAAAAACAGTGATTTTGGAACGTTGTTACTTCGGAACGAGTCACAGTGATACTTTAGGTAGCAAAATAACAGCGTTATTTTGGTCGTGACGATATTTATCACCCATCTCTACACCATCCAACAAACTGTAAATATCAGAAAACTATCGAAATGATTGCTCATGGTTAGCGTTATAGTATTTAAAGTTTATATTTCACACAGTATGGTTTTTCAATTTATATTTGGTATAACTCTCGAACCGAGTGTTGTGAGGTTTATTATCGATATTTAGAGCATTTCAGGGGAATTTGAAATGTGTATAGGCTGGCAGTACTAAAATGACAACTGAAGTAGTACGAACAAAAATATCTTTAATGTTTGTTTTCACTTTGTTACTAAATAAAATGGAAATTGCTTAGTGCATTCTGCAATATTTTGTCCTAAATTTAAGTAATATGGCTGACATACCAAGTAGCGACAGCCTTTCTGAGGCAGAGAGATTGAGAGGTGAATATCGTAAATAACCTACATTCCATATTTATCGGTTTCTATTTATGTCCGAAAAGTGCAAATGTAAATATCTTTTGCAGAGGAGGAGTTAGCACGAGAACTGGAACACAGTGACTCCAATGAAGAAGATTCACAAGAGATTTCATTGGAGATTGAAGAAAAGTTACTTAAGGATGAACCTGAATGTAAGTGATATTGTAAGATAGTTTTTAAGAAAAATATCACTGAATACTTCTCAGAAAAAGGATAAATATGGAAATTATTAGTATTCATTCATCTTTTACAGATACAACATTAGTTAACTATGGAGAAACAGTGCCAAGCTCAAACATAGACAGTGAGATCATTGACACATACTCAGACAGCTCCCAGAATGTAATGGTAGAAACTATCCACCGAGCTGACGAACTAGGGTTTGTTTACACAGATACCTCTGAAAACTTCATAACCTCACAAACAGACATTCTCACTGATGTCACCGACAACTTCGAGACCTACGGCAATGACTACTCATTTGAAAACACAACTGTTATGGAAGAAACTCAAATTGATAACACTCAGGACAAGTTTGAAATCGAGAGCCAAAACACAACAACTGTAGAAACAAATGAGAATGAATATCAGCAGAATGAAGATGCAGAATTAAAAGATTATGATGGTACTATGACGGAGGAAATGCTGATGAATGAGAGAGAAAGAGAGAAGAAGAGTAAGAAAGAGCTGGAGGAAGAGGAAAGAGAAAAGATGCAGTATGTAATTTTGAGTTTATAAATGTATTTGTAAGGTATTCATGATACTTGATACTGGCCTGGTAGATTCAAGCAAGCTGACTGGCATGTTTATATTACTACTACTATTTCATTTGATCATAACATGTAGGTAATTAATTAAGAAATTAATTTAAGTGCTTTTATAAATCAGAAATATTATATCATAAATTTGTTACAGGTCTAATACAGTTGATTCTTCAATTTAAAATTTATTAAGAGAGTACCAGCAGTTATTACTTAAATAACACTTTATTCTAACTCATAAAAATAATAAATAGTTTAATTTAAACTTCTAAAAGGATAAAGGAATCAGTAATCAAAAATAAAGTTAAGAAATATTTTTATTTTTTCCAGAGTGTTAGTATCAAATTTTACAGAAGAGCAGCTAAACAGATATGAGATGTACCGACGAGCTGCCTTCCCCAAGGCTGCTGTGAAAAGACTCATGCAGACCATCACAGGGTGTTCCGTTGGGCAGAATGTTGTCATTGCCATGTCTGGGATCGCCAAAGTCTTTGTTGGAGAAGTTGTGGAGGAAGGTAATTATTGTGTGGACTTTGTGGGACCATATGCTTTGTGAGCGACTTATGTTCAGCTGTAAAATGCAGATGAGCTAATCTATCTATACTATAAGACTCTTTGTCCTGACTCATTCATCTATAGACAACGCACAGCCCAAACGGCTGGTCCTAGGGTTATAAAATTTGGAGGGTGTATTTGTTTTGGTATGTAGACGCGTACTAAGAACGGATTTTTGGAAATTCCACCCCTAAGGGGTTGAAAAGGGGTAAAACAGTTTGTATGAAACTTCTTTGTTTTTGAACTTCCAGCTATGAAATTTGGTATATGTATAGTTTATGTAAAATTAAAAATAATGGTATCAAGTTTTTTGCCAGGGGTGAACTAAGGGTATGTAATGGGGGGTGAAAGTTTGTATGGAAAATTCTTTATTTATCAAGTAAAAGTCTTGAAAGTTGTTATTGTAGTAGATTATTAAATGTTTAAATTAAAATTATTATTTTTTTTGCCAGGGGTGCATTAAGGGGGATGCCATTGGGGTTGAAAGATAAAAATGAAAGTTTTGTGTTTTTGAATTTAGAGGTGTAAAATTTGTAGTGTGTATATATTTTAGTAGATACTTAAACGTGTACTAAGAATAGATTTTTGGAAATTCTACCCTTAAGAGGGTGAAACAGTTTGTCTGACGGGAATAGGATACAATAAAAATTTTCCACAGGGTACGCGAAAAGCGACCTACACGCGGGCGGAGCCGCGGGCAACCTCTAGTCTATAATAAGAAGCTAATATAGATTAGCCCAACTAATATAGGTGAAAAAGTTATCAGAATTGACCCTATTACAAAGCTCTGTTGTCAAGAGTTATCAAGCTGCCAAAGAGCTTCAGATAGAGTTTTATACTAACACTGTCTGGAATTATTATTTAACATGTAACTAACCAACCAATATGCCTAAATGTAACAGTCTTTTTTAACCGTCTTCAAAAAGGGAGGTTACTTGTTCAACTTTATGTATGTTCACTAAATTCTCCGCCGTTTGTGAATTGATTCTCAAAACTATTTTTGAGAAAATTGTTATTCCATTGTTAATGTTATATCCAATATCTGTTGATATCAGCTAATATTGCTTAACTTTGGTGATGGATAGTGAACTAACTTCCCAATTAATTATTAACTTTGCTACCCTGGCATTTGTGTAGTACACATATAACTATTGAACCTTATTATTATCTTTGGTTTCTTCTGGGCAAGCTCGCTCCACCTTAGATCGCAATATCGCTTACGAATGCGATCAAGGGCAAGCCCATTAAAAAAAACTTTTTTACTCTAAATAGGTCAGCGCTTGGCCACAATTCACCCGATGGTAAGTGTCATTGAGGTCTACGATGAAGTGCGCTTACCTAGAAGAAACTGGTTCACTTTCGCCTTGAAAATCGCCGGACTATAGTCATTGGGAAACAGGAAATTCGGCAAGGAATTCCAAAGTTTGGCGGTTCGGACAACAAAGGTGGAAGCAAAACGCTTAGTGCGTGCCTTAGACATCTCAACTGTAAACCGAAGCCGCCTTGGCGTTTCCCTGCTCGTCCGATAGTGAAAGGGGGCGGGGGATATGTTATGACAAACACTTTCTATTGTATAGTTCAATGGGATAAATAATTTTACTTATTCTCATTAATACATTTCCTTTAAGAGTTCGATAAATGATTAAACAAGCCATGTCCTTTTCTCTGCTTCCAGCTCTGGAAGTGCTGGATAAGTCGGGTGAGCCAGGCCCACTGCAGCCCAAACACCTCCGCGAGGCACTCCGGAGACTCCGAGTGAGGGGTGCACTACCTCCTCGGAAAGCTCATAGACCTATGTTTAGATTGTAGTTTAGCGTTATAAATACATATTGTTGTAGTTAATAAGTATGTTTTACAACCTGCACTCTTCTGGCATCAGTCTGGAATAAAAAGTAGCCTATGTGTTAATTCAGAGGCCATCTATATCAAATATAATGGCAATTGGTTCAGCTATTATGGCGTTAAAAGATTTGATACTCACAAACATAATATATTATTATAAGTACGATAAAGTTGTTTATTGAGTTCTTAGCCTATCATTAATATAAATAGGGTTGACTGGGCTTAAAGTAAACTATATGATCCTTCTAATACACCAACAATACTATGAATTTCGTACATCAAATGTCCATTAAACTAAAGTTTTGATTTTTATTAACAATTTAAATAAAAACACCACTTGTCTCTAAATACGTCTTAAAAGCGAATAATAAATAGCGAGTGTGGCTCGGTGGTAAAGACGTCTGCTTTTCAATCAGACGGCTCCTGGTTCGATCCCAGCCCTACAGCAATCACTTGTTTTTCAAGATGTGTGTATTTGCACTCGCTTTACGGTGAAGGAAAACATCGTGAGGAAAACGGCATGTTTGAGGACCACAATATCCGAAGACGTGTGTCACCCGTCAACCCGCACTTGGCCAGCGTGGTGGATTATGTCCTATATCTCTCTCCTTGTGAGAGAAAGCCCAGAGTCCCAGCAGTGGGAACATATAATGGGCTGCTTATGCTCTAAATACTTCATAGATCTATGACATCACTGGCCGTTTTCGTTAACATGTTGTAAATTAATGAGTTAGAGACAACCCTATTAGTAATAAATACTGTCTGTAGGCTTCCTTAGCCAGCACTCAAATGTAAATGAAATTGTCTTTTTGCATGGCCACCGAATTAAAAGATTTCCTATCAACCTGTGCATAACTTCGATAATCTTCTTAGTATAACCATGTAGATATAGTGTCGTCTTAAAAATAAATATAAAACACAAAGAATACAGATCTGCTATTCACACATTTTGCTGCAGTTTACCGTATTTGTTAGGTTTTGTAGTTGTTGTTGTAAAATGAATGTAAGTTATATTGTATTTATATTTAAGAATAAGTAACGAAACTGTCTGTTATCATGAAAATTATAATACATTTTGTACATATTTAATCAATTCGAGTATCATTTTTAATACCTAACTATCAAATAGGGAAATATGTTCAGAACCTTATTTAATAAAAAAAGGAAGATTAAAACAAAATAATTATTAAAATGTTAATTTATTACATGATAAAATTGTTATTTTTAAAAACAATATACAATAGTAACTAAGGATTATCATTCATAGTTCGAGAACATTGAAAATAAAATCAGTCTTGTTAAAATGGCCAACTACAACGAGAGGTGTTAATGGAAAATCCTTGGAAGGGTAATTAAATTATAATAAAAACATTACTAAAATTACTTTTGCGTGTTTAGCAAAACGAAAATTAAAAATATACATAAAATTCCATTCAAAACTCAAAAAAATTGGCACCCATGTTCACTTTAAAATCTATGAAGACAATAATTTCATGCAAGCAAATGCTGTTTCAGTTTTATCACAGATTTTCAAAATTTCCAAGGTTTTTCGGCCAGTTTGTAAATTTAGAAACATTTAATGTATAGACATTTCACAACTTAAACAACTCCATTGCAATCCAAAGCACTGATTTTCTAATTTTTGAAGGCACAAATTAATGATCATGTGAAAATAGCAATTTGGTAACATTTGTAGAGGTATCCTATTACTATCAAAATATATTATTAGCAACGTATATATTAAATATTTTTTGGATAAGAGCTTACCTTATTAATTCTAAGCGATAATGGTCCAAACATTTGTGCAGAATGTATCTATTACTTCAAGTAACAATGCGATACATCAAAAGGCATACAATAAATTATTGTAAAAGTCAGATGGATAAAATTATTAATACAACAATAGTATTTTGCCATTCAACAAAGATCCACTAAGGGTACATATGGCTCACTAAATATGGCCCAGTAAAGTCAAAGAGAAAAAAGTCGTCAAGTCACAAAAAAGCGACAAACCAAAGTCGATAATAGTTGGGTTGCATAAAAATAACATTAAACTTTTATTTCATTTTAGAGCCAATAAATCGTAAATTGCATTGTGCAAACTATTATTAAAATGACACACATATCTTTCCAAACATTATAAGCAGATTTCAAACTCCAGATCTCTATTCGAGGTAGTCGAACTAAAATTTAAGTTAGTTCTTTAGTGCTGAAGTAAAATAAAAATAAGATCACTTCCAAATGCATTGAGAAATGTAATGATATATAAAACGAAACGCATGTTTACAAGTTGTCACACTATTAAATGCATTGGTAGAGTAAATTTCATATTGTATATTCATATTATAAAGTCATTGCCTTCTTCTCTCATTTATAAAATTGTACATTCATAAATCTGTAGAGACATTCGAATGACGACTGTATATGCTTAAGCAGCCGTTTCTTACGCACACGCGAAAAAACTCCTCGTCAATTACTTTTACATCATTCTTCTAGGCATTGGGACCATGAAGACGCGTAACCGACACGACTCAGAGTCACTGGCTCAAGGTGTTGCTTACCTAGTCCGCAAGGACTGGTTCTCGAGAGGAGACTGCCAAAATACACCGTTGGTTACTTGTTCACATATTTTCAACTTGAGAGTGGTAGCTAGACCAGGACTAGAAAATACCACCCCACCCCTAACACCATAGAGTCGTCTCCGCAAAATAAGCTCACCGGTAAAGAAGTAGGTAGCTGTTTTCACCGCGCACCTAATTGACTCAAAAAGACAAAAGCTCAAAACTTGACTCTGGTCAGTCAACAAGTACGCAAAACTTGACTATGGACAACAAGTACGCAAAACTTGACTATAGACTATATACTCAATTGTCTTTGAGTCGTCATTTGACTCAACTTGATGCCAACATAAGCAAAACAAGTTGTAGAAGCAATAATCTCGACACACGAAAAACTAAGCTCACTGGTTTAGAACCATCGTTTTACACATGAAAAACTATGATCACTAGTTTAGATTTGTCACTTGATACGCCCATATCTCCTGGTACTGACTTCACACTTGAAGACAAAGTAAGCAGAGTTAAAGCAGCAGTCGCTTGACCCCACACTCGATGCAGAACTTGGCAGTGTCTACGGAGAATTTAGTCCCGCACTCGTGGCAGAAGCGCGAGAGGCGCGGCGCGGGCGCATCGCGGCGCGCCGCGTGGAGGGACGCTTCGGAGCCGCTCGAGCTGAGCGAGCCACGCCGCCACGTGGGGCTCCGGCGGGACGACGCGCGCGAGCTTACACGCTTCTCTGCAAGAGGAAAATATATTGCTACAGGAGTAGGAAAAAATGATTACGGATCTCCTAGGGCAAGGGCACAAAAAACTGGCATTTTATTTTGACATTTTTATCTAGAAAACCAAGCATGGTAGACTTGAAAAATTACAGAGAGATCGTGGAAAGGCAGGTATTATTATTTTTTTACGCCGCTGGGGCGCGTAATCATCACAAGAGCGACAATAAGATTAACCTAGTTGTTGCTAGCCAGGCGAGCATTAGAAAATACCCTACCACCATGCTATGGTTTCTTCACGATGTTTTTTCTCCATCGAATGCTCGGGATTATTAACGGGGATCGAACCAACGACCAACAGAACGTGAGGCGGCTTCTCGACTGAGCTGCGTATGCTTCAAAATATTATGTCTAAACATATATGTTGTTGTGCGAATGAAGAGCAACCGTAACACTCCGCCGCTTTACACCGAGTTCTGTTTGGATAATGCAGTTTTTGTATTTGATCAGAGATCAAAACTTACCCGTGTGACTGACGGTCATGGCATGGCTATCCAGCTCTTTGAACGGCGGATGTATATCCGGCTTGGGTATTGGTTCATCGAGATCCACCGAGCGCTCCATGGCTAGGAACTCTTCGCTGGAACTTTCTTCAGACCGGTACCGGCCCTCGTCCTTGTGGCTGCTGGAGTCCGACCCGGCCGGGATCTGGTCGAGGCTCGGCAGCCCGTTCGTTTCTTTTGTTGTGCATAGGGAGAGCTTCGATGGAGAAATTCTGTTCAAGCTGTAAAATAGATTTATGTCTTAAAATATAAACTAACACCATCATTATAGCCGATTGGCGACATATTTAATTTTAATTATAAATAATACTTCTGTATGATAAGAAAATTTCGATTATGTATTTGTAAGGTCTTGAGATATTTCTATTAATTACCTAAATATATGTGCCACCCGTGGCAACTCACGGAAGCATCCATGCGTATTTTTCAAAGCCTTATCGTTTCGACTCTTGCTTAACGTCAGAAACAGGTACAAGAAAAAAAGCAGTCCTCGTCGCTACTTCATCTAGAACTACTTCCTCACTCAATATTTTAGGATATTAAAAAAGAAACATTCTATACATAGCATATCATACTGAAAACTACGATACTGCTAGCTATAGTTACCTGACTAACCTGCTATAAGCTGAATCGTTGCTGGCTTTCCCATTCGGAGTATAGTTGCCGTTCCCCGCGCTTTCCTCCTTCTTCGACCTCCGTTCGGGTTTCACACGATTTTCGCGCTTCGCTGTCCCATTGTGGACAACCGTGCTGTGCTTAACTGTTTCTCTGGTCAAGTGGGAAGTTTCTCTGGTCGAATGGGATACTTCTCTAGTCGAGTGTGAAAGTTCTCTGGTGGCGTGTGAAGTTTCATTCTTTTCAGAAGCATAGAACTTGTCGAAATCCTTGAGAGATTGCATTAGTTCTTGCTCTAACTGGTCAGTGTTGCGGCTCCGCGCCGCCTCCGCCTTCGAAGCGCTCTTCTTCTGAACAGCATCAAGGAGGGAAGTGGATCGTTTCACGGAGGGAGGGAAAAGGTTTTCGTTCATGTTACTGCTAAAATTGAGAGACATCGATTTATTAACCGGTATCATACCGTTGGCTAACTTCGGTGTCGAACTAACACTATTATATTCCGAATTTTTATTACTGTCAGCGATCTCAGACTGTTTCACTACTCTAGTAGTAGAACTACATGTGCGTTTGTTCTCTAGTTTGTGCTTAGATACCTCCTCGTCGAAGGAAGTCATGAACTCTTCCAGATCGAATTCATCACCGAAAGACTCGTCGTCTCTCACTGAAGTTTTGGACGCAATACTTTGTTCGAGTGACGACATAATCTTATCGTATTGATTGCTAAGGTCGTCTAACATTGGGGCAGTGACTTTGTTAACGTTATTATTATTCTCCAATTTATCTATTTTATGATTAGAATTCGTTATACCGTTACGATTTTTAATATTGTTATTTAAATTACTAGAGCTGAAAGATTCGAATTTTGACGGTAAGTTTTCAGTGGTGAGTAGAGATTCCATGCTGCTTATTATGTCGGGGTTGTTAAGGATAGTGTTAACGTTGATGGGAAGGTTATCGTTTTCGTTAATCAGCCTCGGATCTATATAACTACTGTCCGTCATAGACGAGTTATCGTCCGCTAATATAGAATCGAGATTGACGAAGTTTTTCTTGTCATCATCTCTATTTATTTTATCTAATTTCAATGGTTGCTTTATTGTATTTCTCTGAAAGCTGTGATATAGAGACGTAGCTATTTTGGGGATCTTATCTTTAGGTTTAGGAGTGCTATAACTGGAAGCTGTATAACTGGAGAACGAGCGATTTAGACTGCTGTTACGATTAAAGTGAGATTTATTATCTAACGTGCTTATATTTTCCTTACTGGACTTTGTGAAGGTTGTGTTCAATTTTTGACTAGATTTCTTATTGCTATCGTTACGATTAACTCTAAATGAGCTGCACCTACCACCGAACGAGTTATTATTGTCATTGTTTGTGCTGCCGAAAGACTTCATCCTTTGTAAGGTTGGAGTCTTTTGATATGATTTGTTCAACGTATCTTTCATGAT
The DNA here is from genome assembly GCA_035578125.1 of Mellilla xanthometata. Lineage (NCBI taxonomy): Eukaryota > Metazoa > Arthropoda > Insecta > Lepidoptera > Geometridae > Mellilla > Mellilla xanthometata. The sequence continues at coordinate 9,770,805 of JAPUBQ010000014.1, read as the reverse complement.
TTTGGTATTGTTATTGTAAGTTTGTGGAACTTTTTCTTTCGTATTCCGAAGGGAGGGAAGGGTTCTGTTGAGGTCTTTGGTTGAGGAGGAGAGTTTTTTAGGGATATTGGTATCTGAGGACATGAGTTCCTTCATTTGCTTAGCTGCCTTTACGAATGGGTCGTAATTGTCGTCGATCCTGTAATATTTATAAAAAAAAAAACATAATGAAACAATTCATAGAAATATTACTTATCTATTGCCTAAACTGAGCTTAGCTTGAAGTGATAGCATCCAAATAGGAATGCTAAAGCGGTCCTTAGTCTATCTATGCTATTGTAAGTGCGGATGATGATTGTGTGATTAAGGGATGAACAAAATAGTCTAACCTTTTGGTTTTATTTTCAATTCGGGGCAGTTTTAATGGTGGTGCTTCCGAGCATACAGATTGAGCGTCACTTTCATCCGTCTTCACTATAAATGTCTGATTATTTTTGGTGCTTCGCTTCTGTTCTGCCAACATCTTGTATTTCCTGTCCGGATGATATATTCTTTGCATTTTTTTCTTGTTACAAGCTGATTTTCTTTCTGGCCTATTGTTTTCGACGATGGATGGCAGTTTTAACTCTTGACTTGCACTTAGCTGTTCTTGTTCATTGTTATTTGCACAGGCTTCTCCTATAGATTTTTCTTCAAATAATTTTAATCCGTATATTGTGATATGTTCCATATCGCAAACTTTAACAGTACTTTCTTTATCTTTTATGGCAGAATTTTCAGCACTGTCAGAGTCTTTTAATGATTTTTTCACATCCTCGCCAGCAGTATCTAGAAGCTCTTTCAAATTATGTTTGAGTTCAGCAAAAGTATCCGAGTATTTAAAATTAGGTTGTGCTGGTGTATCAATATGGTTCTTGTTTAGAGCTTCTAGAGATTCAGTTTGTGGAGTGTGCACGTCATTTAAATTATTATGAGCCACTAAATTTTCTGATGAATTTTTATTATTCATCATTTTGTCAGTCAAGTTTATAAATTCATCTAAATCATCCGGGTCCTCTGTAAATTTAGTGTATGTTTCACCGCTGCCATAGCGACATTCTATGTTATTAGAATTATGATTTGCATCAGGTTTTTGTTCAACAGAGCTATATGATTCATCATTATTGTTAATTTCATGTTTGTAATTATCGTCATACATTTCTATTAATACATCATTTTCATCATCACTTTTTAAATCTTGTTTTACCTTTCTTTCTTTATTACCATCACTCGAAAAATCTTCAAAAGACTTTGAACACAACATGCTTGGAGCGCCAGCACTGTGACTATATTTGAATTTAGAAATGTCTGTACATGTATCTATGGATTCTAAAGCAAAGCTCACCGAGTTACCAACAGAAGATTCAACAGAGGAAACATTCTCAATAAAATCTATCTCTAACTCACATTTCCCTCTAAATTTACTTTCGCATGAATTTGCAATGACTGGATTTTTATACAAAAGCTCAACATTAGGTTCGATTTGATCATTGTCACAAGATTTAGCTGTTGGCTTATTCTTCGACTTCGAAGTAGACAATTTATTTTCAGAGTTCTCGTGAATGACACACGGTACGCACAAAAGTTCAGTGTTTATTCCGATGGATTGGCATTTCTTGTCACTATCATTTAATGTTTCTTCAAGACTATCCAAACTTATAGTACTTTCCTTGTTAACGTTTTTTATTTCTTTACGAGTATATATTGGCTTGTATTTTTTATCTCTAGTTTTTATAACTTCTTTAGTCAGCGTACGACTTTCTTTCATTATATCCGATATGTTTGTTTTGGGCGAGTTTTGCGTGGGCCTTGGGGGTGACTTTTTATTTCGTTTTGGAATCACCTTTGGTATTGTTTTATTCGTTTTCGGAGAATGTACGCTTTTAGCAACATTCTTCACTGGAACGCGTTCTTTTATTTCTTTTGCAACTGTTTCATGTTCATCAACATTATCTAACTTGTGATCATTTACCTCCGTGGTTTCTGTATTTTTTCTTAGAATTGGTATCTGGGTCTTTTCTTTTTTCTTTGCAGAACTTCTAGTTTCTTCTATTTTTTCTTTCCTTTCGTTGTATTTCTGCGCTAATTCCTCTAACTTTTTAAGTTGCTGTTTTTTAACGTTCATTCTATATTTCTGTTTCATTTGCTTTTCAGTCTTTTTAATATTGGGATCAGTAATGCTCACTTGTACATCGGATGGGCGTGATTCTTTTGCATTGCTATGAAAAAGGGGAAAGGAAGGGAAGTTTATTATAAGGAAATCGGCAACAAACAAGGAGATAGGAACGACTACATCGTCTCTCAACAAAAAAAGCCACACTAAAAAAATATCCTTCCTTTCCCCTTATTTGCTACATGATAGATGATGAAGACATGATGGGTATCAAAATGAAACTTTCAAGGTATTAAAGTTAATGAAAATGACATCTCATGCAGGCAAACACGAAAGTGATTATGTACCTGGAACTGCTAATATCCCTGGCTAATCTCGCCTGTCTCGCCTTCACGTTTGCGTCGCCAGATGAATTATTAAGCGAGTTCCTAGAGTTTCTAATCACTGGCACATGAGGGGAAGCGTCGTCGTGGCAATCGTTGCTTGAGACAGATTCTGAAAAATGGCATTTATCATGTTATTTCTTGTACAGTTATAATTCAGAACGCGAAAAAACTGATACAATTGAATGTGTTTTGAGAATTAGTATTATCTTGAAACAAAGGTTACATTTTCATATGTGAAATCCGGCGTTTAGAAAGCGCGGTTTTCACCGGCGAACGTCCGTGTGGTTCTAGTTCCTGACGAAGGTGCTCTTAATGCAACGAAACAAGTTAGAAGCCATCCAACTTTTCATAAATGTTAGCATGACCGTTATTTCGTGATAATCAATATAAAAATGCCTTGCGAGAACAGTTTACAGTGTATGTCGGTATACCATTTTTAAACATTATTTCTTAGTGGTGGTGGTATTAAGGTTAAGAAGTTCTTCCTGAACCTTCTTACTTTATAGAACCTGGGACCTTTTTATTCTATGGGAATCTGCTAGTTTCTAAAGAAACCTCCAACAAATGTTTATTAGTATGCTTACCTGAGGTGCCTCTAGTGCGGCTGTGTCTGTAGTCTCCAAACTCCCTCGGCGGAGATATACCCCGAGTCGACTCTACAGACGCTGACCGACTGTTAGACGACTTGTCGCGTGTTTGTGATGATCTGCAATTGATAAGTTACATTGTTAAATAATGCAACTGTGAGTATTAATCAGGGATCAGAATACTAAAGATGATTGCTGATTACTATAAAATAAAGCATGGCACGGAAGTTTGCCATAATTACCGATAAACGACTTTTGATTGCATTGAGAGAATGATACCAATAAATGACTTTTGATTCCATTGAGAGAATGATAAAAAAATCTCTAAAAATCAACAAAATTAAAATCTCTAATTCTTCTTCTTTGTATGAGCTAAGTGGCTCTGGTGTCAAGAGTTTTCAAGCCACCGGCCTCTGTCTTGGCTTACGACTGTTTGTATTAAGACTAACAGGCGGTACCTTAAATTTGACAACGAATCCGACCAACAGTAGTATTGAGATGATCTCTTTTCTATATCTTATTTGTATTGTAGAATATTTTGAAGAACAAAAGCCTTCTTTCTCAACTATATACTGTCCCATTTCTGGGCAAAAGTCTTCCACAACAGCTACCTCTTTCGAAAGTTTATAATACCAAAGAATAATATCACATTCGTTATCAATATTGATTAATTATCTTAGACAGTTATTACATTAAGACAATACATTTTAGTTACGGTAAGTTAAATTAAAATTCGAGTTAGCGTGAAATCCAAAGAATTTTATACACAAATAAGTTAAAGATCAATCGTAGTTAATGTGTCTACTGGCAAGTCAACCGATTCGATACGCAGATTATTGTAAATGTTATGTCTTATTCGATAGTCTGTTAGTAATTCGATTATATCCGTAACCGTTAATGTATTGTTGTAATAATAATAATAGTAAAGACACGATTAGTCATGCTTGTCTTACCTTTCAAGACTAGCTTTTTAACACGAAAGTGAGTTTTGACATAAAAAGATCAAAATTATGCATGGGATTTAAACACTATTTTCCAAATCGTAATCTACCATCAGTCATTTTGTTGATCCATTAATATAAGTTATCTTAGTTTGAAAATAGGTCTTAGAATACTAAGCAAGCGTTAATCTGAGGTTAAAGTTGGTAGGTAATTAAATTATGCTAACTGTACCTTATGCTGCAGCATAAGGTCTCCATAAAAAAAAAACATTTTAGCAAAATTAGAGTGTTTGCATATAAATTCAGAAATCATTTTGGTAACAAACGTTATACTACAGTAAATCTACTGTAATATCAGTTCGTCTGAATGCTGTCAAATGTCGGGATATTGGCTATTCTATGTACACGCCTATTAGAAACTGACATGTTATTTTATCATTAGCCATGCTCAAAATCTTCATGATCAGTGTAAGTTCAAGCAACGTTAGTATTGGTTAGTATTAAATTGGAACTAACTGTACTGACTTGCGCCCTCTGACCGGCGGAGCTTTGTATTGCGTACGCGCATTGAGCCGCTGTTTGGCGTCGGCGATGTGCGCGGGCGGCTGCGCGGGCGCAGTGGGCAGGATCTTGGCCTTGTCCGCGCACCATTCCACGTGACGCTCGAAAGCGCGCACGCCGAATGCGCGCCGGCAGTGCGGGCATTTCTGCAGCTCTGCCATTGGCTGAAAAAGTTTTGAGGTAGTTCGTGAATTCTTGTTCCCTGGCATATCGATTGATAGTAAAAATATATTATTATCTGCAACTCTGCCAAGGGCTGACAAAGTTTTGAGGTACACAATCATGTATTAATGTGCCGAGGATGCTAAAGGCATACTCACACTCTCAAACACGATACAAATATTCAACATCACCATTCGAATATCTGTATCGTTGTGGAAATTAAACCGGCGACACTAACTAGGCTTTGAACCGTTATATACCATCAAAGATTCAGACAAATGCTTATGTTAAAGCGCTAGCTTTAAAAAAATAATAAATTAACTAGAATGTATTAAGTACTGTATTTAAAAATAGTGATATTGTGGTCTACTTATTATCTTCTTTGACTGTACAAATCATCAAATTTGTCATTGGGACCAATCGACCGACGACAAAATACCCCGCGGGTCCCACCAGTGGGGCCATCAGACCAAAGAACCTTTATGAGATACTTATTTTTAAAATGATTTTAGTATAATTTCCAGTTGACATTCAATGACACTTGGTTTAAAAGTGACATGTAACATATGATTTTGTAATTGAATTGTTAATTCCGTGTCGTTAACATGCCTTTCCATATAAGATTTCCATTCTTTATTTATCATTCAAATATGTCGCGCGTAGGCAATCTTGCTCCTTTCGTAAGCAAAGTAGCCCATTCATATGGATGCTTATATTCCGACAAAGATAGGAGCTGTTTCACTTTACATCTTCTTACTGCTATATTTCACTGTTATGAAAGATCTTAGAGAAATTACGAGTTACTACGCCATAATGTCATAAATACATTTTACCAATAAAAATCTCATACAATAACATAATATGACAACCATACATGTCACAGTTGCCATTTTGATATTTTAGATAATTAATTTAATAAAATAAATAAGTTATTTGAATCCAAAAACTACGAGACTTCACGCGGTATAGGAGTAGAGATCCATATAAAAAAGATAAACTTAAAAAGGCAATTTTTTAAGTTATTAGTGACTAGCAATTCGTCCCGGCTTCGCACGGTCTCTAAAATATTCTATGTTGCAAAGAGAAACAAACTATAGCCTATGTTACTCGGGGATAACATAGCTTCCCAACAGTGAAAGATTTTTTAAATCGGTCCAGTAGCTTCAGAGTCTATTCGCGTCAAACAAAAAACAGTCAAACTTTTCCTCTTTATAATATCGGTATAATGTTTGTATAACCGGCTATCACTTACGTTTATTTTGTATACGTTTATTTCGATATTCGCGCGACATGTTTCAGCACAATCAGTGTGCCATTCTCAAGGGCAGGAACACAGCCATACGAAAGTTTTAATACAGTGAATATCGGTATAGATAAATTGTGTTGTATTTCTTTTTTCTTTAAAATAATGGTATGTATTATTGGTATGTATTATTTACCTAGGAACGCCTACGCTACCGCAGCTTTCACCTTACGACAGAGCTGCTAAGAACGCAATAATGCATAATGTATGATGAGTTACAAACAATAAGTTCAACATTTACGTTAAGATGATGGATGCATGTGTCTGACAAAATCGTGAGCCGACGTCAACCGTTTTGTGACTAACCTGTTGTGGATTTGTCTTCCGCTTTAACCGGCTTCATGTTTTAAAGATCTGGCTTGCAATCGAATTTTATATCAGCCCAATTGTATGCATAAAAAGATAGAATGCTCTTTATTTCAATTGCGCATTGTCTGTCGTAAAACTGTTTATTCAGTATCGTAGCATACTGATCACAAAGTACAGACTAAGAGTTTATGGCGACATCAAAATAGTTATAACTTCTTCTTTTTTGTATGAGCAAAGTGGCCAAGCTCTGGTGTCGAGAGTTACAAGCCGCCCGAAGGCCTCTGACTAAGCTTAACGAATGCTTGTACAAGGACTAACAACCGGGATCAACATCTAAAGGTGTCATCCGGCCCACGGTAGCGCAATAGTAAAATTGCCACTTGACAATCTCGTGCAAAGTCAGCAATCGAACGACCGTCCGCATCGCTCGTTGCTTAACCTCGATGATCGCGTCAGATCACCTTGGTTAGCCCAGTTACAGACGCTTCTAGTAATAACTTATTATTATCGTCATAACAATATCAATTTAATATAACCATTTCTAATTTTATGGTTGTCTCCGATTCGATGATATGTACATATTAAGTAATATTTATTATTCCACAGAGTGCAGACCCGTGGTAGTTCCAGGGATTTACTTCTCCCAAGTAGGTATATGATAAATTACTTGCGTGGTCTGTTCTGATGGTAAACTTTCGAGCTTTTACTGCTAGGTTGGACTCTTTCAAAGTAATTTGTGTCATGTTTCGGAAGTGTAGCTTAATTAGCCGCTGTTGAAAGCCCTTGTAAATAAATAGAGAATTCGAAAAATAATTGTGATAAGATATGAGCAAAGCAGGGGATCTACGTATGATGGTCGGCATCATTACCGGCCACTGTGATCTCAACTACCACCAACATAAAATAGAGGCGACGGACAGCCCCCTATGTCGGGGCTGTCTGGAGGAAAATGAAACGGTAGAACACGTGCTACTGCACTGTGAGGCCACCAAACAAAGCAGAAGGAGTTACGGCCTGATGATAGCAGCTCAAGATGAAAGTTCGCCTACCATTGCTAATCTTCAGACAAACAGACCATCTGACGCAACAGGGGTGGAACAGGTATGCCAGCGACCCAGGGCTGTGCTCCGTTATTTCAAGGAGCTCGGTTGGCTTGGGTAGGCTGGTAAGGGGGGAATGCACAATACGCCCCTAGCGGGATGTCAGTGCAGGTCTCATCACCCCCACTTCAAATTAGAATTAGAATACGAGCAGATAGCGTTTAGATATTTTTATTATTTTGTAACCAAGGCCAACTAAGTTTAAAATAATGCATTTTTCCATTCCAACATAAGGGTGATTAATTCAGGAAGGTGTCAAATCCTTTTGCGGTTCAATTTAACGGAGATCCAACCTCATGTAGGTCACTGACACTTCCCACGCTCTTTGTTTCATCCGACACAAAACGACATCTACACATATATTTAAAAGATGAATGTATGTTTATTTGTGCGTCATTCATGATGCAAAGGAACAACACATCAACGTGATTTTTCTACATAGTATAATGTAGAATAGAAAGATAGAGAAAAAAAAGCGAGTGTAGCTCGGTGGTAAAAACGTCTGCTTTTCAATCAGACGGCCCCTGGTTCAATCCCGGCCCTACACCAATGACTTGTTTTTCAAGTTATGTGTGGATTTGCACTCGCTTTACGGTGGAGGAAAACACGTTTGAGGACTGCAAAATCCGAAGACATGTGTCCGCCAATCCGCCAACCCGCACTTGGCCAGCGTGGTGGATTATGGCCTAATACTTTTTCCTAGTGAGAACAGGTCCCGAGTCCCAGCAGTGGGAACATATAGTGGGCTACTTATGCTATATGTAGATAAAGAAGTTATTTGTCTTGGTTTTAGAGCGCTGCTTATAACACAAAAGCCACTTTTATTTTTTTTTACTATGTATAGGTCAGCGCTTGACCACAATTCACCTTATGGTAAGTGATATTGAAGTCTACGGTGGATCGCGCTTACCTAGAAGGAACCGGTTCACTCTCGCCTGGAGCCTTCATTATCATAGTCAGAAGCTATACTTTTGATTAGTGGCCTTACGCGGGTGGAGCCACGCTGCGTTGCTAGCAAGTACAAATACGATTAAAGCTTAGGTTAAACCTACGCCTTAGGCTCGCGCTCGCGGTAGCGTGCACAGTGACCGACCAATGGTTCGTTAAGAATAGAACAGAACAGATTTATTAGACACAGAAGACACATACACATTGCAACAAATAACATAAAAAAAAAACATTACATATATACATAGGGTTCTTATATCTACATACCTTATAATTGAATTAACTGGTACGTTTTAGAATGCACTACGCACTGCTATAGTACTACAAGGAGCTTTGTATTGCAGGACCGTAGGAAATCCCGCTCCAATGGAGAAAAGCCAACTATTATACGTATTTTTTAGCACTATGTTATATAATTTTAATCTACATAAACTAACTAACTATAATTCTGATCTAATTTTAAACATAACCATAACCTAACATAATATAAAGAAAGCTGCAAACGGAATAAGGTCAGCCCTAAGCATAACCGCTACACTTCCGTGTATATTTTAATGTGCCTATTGTTACGCAATGTGATAAGGTTAATCTTCTTATATATAAAATTTCCATGTCACAATGTTAGTTACCGTACTCCTCCGAAAAGGCTTGACCGATTTTTACCAAATATTATATTCGTATTCAGTAGGTCTGAGAATCGGCTACTATCTATTTTCCAAAGTCAAATTCAAAGTAATTTATTGATAACAATACAGTTACAAGACACACAATCAAATTAAATATATTATAATTAATACAAATGTCAATAAAATTCAAATATAAATGTCAAATATAAATCAATAATTTATAATTAACCTTATATAAATGGTGTACCTACTACGAACGTAGAGTCAAGCCAATTTTAATTTCAAAAAATCGATAATATACGTCCATACGTCTAAGTGATAAGGCAAAACAACGTTTGCCGGGTCACCTAGTAAATATCTATAAATCTTTTCTGCAGCACTGTTTTTCAGGGCTAACCTTTAGTTTCGCTCGCACACAAGACCGTAGTCACAAACTGTGCGCGTTGATTTGACCCAGGCTTTAGTGTCGAATGACTAAATTTAGCCACATCCTCTCACCTTTGTGATGGCATTCCTGACAGCATGCACCTTTGGTTTCGGAGTCGGCTTAGCGGTAGGCGGGGGGCTCTTCTCTATGAACGGGCTGTTCTCCGGCAGACCGAAGTTCTTTGGCAAGTATTGTTCTAGGTCCGTGCCTGCAATGTCACAGAATATTACAACTTCATTTGTTTTCCTAACTCAATCACAGAATGTGTAAAGCGATGATTGTACGAGTACCTTCTGACAAGGGCAAAAATCTTGATTTACAGTTTTTTTATTGCATATCATAAACGGTAAAAAAATTGACAAAATAGTTTTGAGACCGAAAGTTTAAAGAACCACCCTTAGATTATGTTTGCTCATTTTGGTAGAGGAAAGTAACCAAATATGGAATACCATTTTGTTTTTCGGTTATAAAAAAAAATCTTTATATAAATTACATCAGTTTAATGTTTTTACTAATCAGTTATATATTTATAAGTAGTAATTAACAGCCTTTAATCAAATATATTAATTATGAAATTAAAATCTAACACAAAAAACAAAATCACAAATAAGTAACCAAATATGGAATAGGTACCCATATATGGAATATAAGCATAAATCAACATAACAATAACAAAAATGATTATAAATATCTTCGAGATCAATTTAATGAATATAACGTTATGATAAATGAAAGAAGTTACATAATTACTTGCAAAAGTCACAAATCCAAGTACCTATCAAACTCTGGACCAGGGCAATCATAATTTGCCCAGAGCCCACATCACAAGCATTTAATCCAGCTTTCTCCAATTTTATCATGGAAAAAAGTCTTGAACAGGACATACATTCTGCATCAGCAGAGTCAGGAGGTACTTGGTCCATCAGCTCATCATGTTCACTGCCCTCACTAAACTGGGTAACGTCTAGTTCCTCAGTCTTCTTCTTCACTATCATCCTTATTTTTCTATGTTTGTTTCTTTCTTTTCGCAGTTTTTTTTTCACATTCTTTGTCTTTATTAGTTTATTTTCTTTTCCTTGTCTCTTTATATTTTATTTTAGTTGTCCTTGGCACTTGAAAATGCTGTGCCGCTTTCAAATACCCTATTTTCTTTTCCCGGACGAATATTATAGTTTGAGCAATTTTTTTTCATCCCAGGTTTTTCGTTTGATTGATTATGAACCGGACATTCTAAAAACAAACATTATCTACATATATTTTTTAAAGAAATTATAGCAAGTATCTATCATATGAAATATAAAACCTAATTATGGAATATTCCATAATTAGACACCGACGACTGACCATATTTGGATTTTTATACTAGTTCAAACTCTTCTAAATATTTTTTCAAGTAACAGTATTTTAATGACAAAAGATCACAAAATGGTGAAATAAACATAATACCGATATACTAAATAGTATAACACTTTTGTATACAAACATAACAGCTAGTAATACTCATTTATTACTCACCTTAATAATTTTCTGCACGACAACAAAACTAAACCCCCCTGCCACACGTGAAGCGTTCGCGCAACTGACTCGATGGTGTGAGTACGATAGTTAGTACACCGAATGAAGCAGAAGATGTCGAGTGTTAGGATCCTTTACTTATAGTTTTAGAGAAATTAAGGAATTCCATATTAGGATACTATTCCATATTTGGTCACTTTCCTCTACCAATTTCGATCAAAGGCACCAATCTTAATCTAATATCTAATATATCAAGACTTATAAAAAAGAAAAAACAACTGGTTCATAAAATCTAAAATTAATTATATTTTGAATATTTTTTTCATATTAGTAAAGCTTATTTGTTAAGATTGGTACCAAAATAAGTATATATATTCGGTGGTTCTTTAGGCGGCTTTTAAGCTATTTTTTCAATATTTAAAACACGAAAAATCTGCAAATTCAACATTTTGCCCAATAATATCGCCAGTGACTTATGTATACTAATTCAGATTTGATATTTGACATGAGACTAGAAAATTCACAGGCAAAGTTTCGACAGTATTGTGAGGTAAATAGAATATGATCAGATAGATACAAACATTCACAATATTATTCTCGTATGCATTCAGACACGTTTAAATGCAGGAAAGTGAAGTTTCTTCTAGCTTGCTCGTGTTTTACATGACATGATTACGCAACAAACAATACCAAATGTAATCTTTGAGGACGATCAAAATAGATTTTCACATGTATTTAATGAATCGCGTATTCAACTTTTATTATGAATATTGCAATTAATATTATCCACACACTTACTTTTCTTGTACCCATAATTATTATTGTTCCGATAACCTTTGACATGAGACGGAGACAAATTATCTTTAAGGGCAAAGTAAGAAAATAATATCATATCTTATTCTCCTCTGTTGTTTTATAAGTAAACCTAGAAGTTATTTAAATACGAGTAGGTAATTTACTTTGTTGATATAATAAGTATTTATTTCCAAAATACCGTAACTTATCAGTAAACTTTTTTGACCTTCAACTTTCACTGATATCTTACATAGTAGATAAGTCCATTAAATCATGACGCAAACTATAAATAAAATTATCTATAGTAAGTATATATTGGCCCACGCCATATTTACTCACTAAGATCACTTATTAGCATAATTTACGCTAACGAACCGTGTTCGAACTCAGTTGTGAAACAAACATCAAGAGACGTCACATTGTCAACAAGACGTCGAGAAACCCACAAAGCATGCATTGGAAGGGAGTTAATTGATGGAAAGACAACCATGGTGTTTAGTATAATGAAGTTTAATGAACGTAGATGCTTGCTCATTCGACACTATACCGGCGAGCGAAATAATACCTATTGATAATGTAATTTACAATTACATGTTGTAAATTACAATTACATTTTGTAATTTACAATAATAATTGTAATTAACAATAATAATTTACAATTTACATGTTGTAACTGTACGTTTTGTTCTTGACTTGGGTTCAACCTATGTTTTTTTTTTTTTTTTTTTTTTTTAAGCTTAATAGGCTTGCGCTTGACCACAACTCACCTGATGTTAAGTAATATTGCAGTCTAAGATGAAACGCGCTTGCCTAGAAGAAACCGGTTCACTCTCGCCTTGAAGACAGTCAGGTTGTAGTTCAGTGGGAACAGGGATTCCGGCAAGGAGTTCCACAGTTTGGCCGTCCGTACTATAAACGTGGAAGCAAATCGCTTAGTACGCATTTTCGGCATTTCCACTGTATATCGGTGTCTCCTAGCAGTCTCCCTGCTCGTTCGGTAATGGAAAGGGGCCGGGGGAATTAAGTCATGTAATTCCGACGCACACTCACCGAAATGCAACCGGTAGAATACCGACAGACTCGCAACCGTGCGGCGGTGCTTCAAACTTTGAAGTTTCGCACTGCACAGGGAGTCATTACCTGTAACTTTCTTGGCCTTCTTCTCAATTGCCTCCAACGCCTGAAGCTGGTATTTAGCAGAGCCATCCCAAAGGTGCGAACAATACTCCATACACGACCGAACTTGTGCTTGGTATAGAGTGAGCAGCTGTTCCGGTGTGAAGTACTGTCTAACCTTTGAGAGGATGCCCAGTTTTTTGGCCGCAATTTGAGCCTTGGACTCAATGTACGAGCCAAAGTTGAGGGTTGGAGTTAAGGTTACGCCAAGAAGTTCGAGGTTGTCGGCAATCGGTACAGTTACATTTCGGAAAGTGGGGGTCAAATCGAAAGGCCTCTTTTTAGCGGAAAAAAGACACGCCTGTGTTTTTGACGCATTAAACTTCACCAAATTGGCATCGCCCCAGTCGGAGACTGCCTTAAGGGCCAAGTTTAAGCGATCAATCATGGACTCTCTGTGCGTCTGGATTTCAGCCGCACTGGCTCTAGCGGTGGACATATAGCTCTCTACAACAGTGCTGTCATCTGCATACCCAAAGATACCGGGTTTTAGCAGGTCGTTTATGTGCAGCAGAAATAACGTTGCAGAGAGAACCGACCCCTGAGGGACTCCGGCGTTAACCGCCATTAGATCAGACGAGCAGCCATCAATGACCACTCGAATTGATCTGCCCCTCAGGAAATCCGATATCCACACACAGAAACCAGCTGGCAAGCCGAACGCTGGAAGCTTACTAATAAGGCCGTCATGCCAAACCCTGTCGAAGGCCTTGGAAATATCGAGAGAAACCGCCAGGGCTTCTCCGTATTTCTCGATAGCCTCACTCCAGATGTGTGTGGCGTACACTAGAAGATCCCCAGTAGACCGATTCTGGCGAAAGCCATATTGTCGATCACTGAGGAGGTCATTATATTCTAGGTACGCCAGGAGCCTGCCGTTCAGGACACGTTCCATGCTCTTACAGAGTATGGAGGTGACCGAAATGGGCCTGTAGTTGGCAGGGTCAGCACGACTACCTTTTTTAGGCACAGGCTGCACGTTAGCCAGCTTCCACGAACTTGGCACTTTGCCAGACTTCAGAGAGAGCCGAAACAAGCGTGTCAGAACAGGAGACAGTTCAGGCGCACAAGACCTCAAAACAATAGCTGGGATACCATCCGGGCCACTAGCTTTATTCACGTCCAGACAGCGCAGTATTTTCCGTACCTCTGTTTGGCGAATGTGTATGTCGGGCATTGCAACCGAACTACCAGGTGATGGTGGAGGCAACGTACTACCAGCGTCCAAACGTGAATTTTCTGCAAACAGAGAGGCAAACAAATTGGCCTTCTCTTCAGCAGCGTGAGCCAGTGTACCATCAGGTTTCAGCAAAGGAGGCAGTGAGGGGCGGCAGAAGTTCCCTTCAACCGATTTCGCCAGGGACCAGAACGCTTTGCTACCCGCGGGATATGAAGCAAGTCTGTTCCCTATTCGGCTTATGTGGTCGAAGCGAGCCCTCTGCAAGACCTTCTTGCAGGACTTGGCTGCTCTATTAAATGCCTTCTTCTTCTGGCGTATGTCTCTTGTTTTGCGGTGTCGAGCGTCAACCCAGGCAAGATACGCTTCATGCTTTTGCGTCTCAGCGCGCTTGCATTGAGGACCGAACCATGGGCGAGCTTTGCCGGACAGAGGTAAATCAGAGTATGGAATAAAGTATTCCATACCCAGTTTGATCACATCTGTAACAGCATCCGCACAAGTAGAGGGATCGCCAGAAGAAAAACACACAGGCTGCCAAGGATAAGATGCAAAAAAAGTCCGCATCTCATCCCAATCTGCTAACTTGTATCGCCACATCCTCCGCTTGCCCTGAGGGCATGGGTCAGGCGGGGAGTAGACTGACACAGATTTCACCAGACAGTGGTCAGAGCTCCCCAGTGGCGATGAAATCGACACTGAGTAGCGGTCTGGATCAGTTGTCAGCAGAAGGTCCAGACAATAAGCCGTGTGCGAATCAACGTCCGGTACCCTAGTAGCACCTTGGACCAGCTGGGTGAGATTTAACGCTATAGCAAGTTTTCGCGTCTCTCTTCCAGCATGGTCAGTGTCGAGGTATGGGAAAAGCCACTCATGATGGTGGCCATTAAAATCCCCCAGGAACACTAATTGGGCTGACGGGTACTTCAGTTGAGCCGCATCCGCCGCCTCACTGAGATATTCAATGAGCCTGGTCGTCTCCTGATCACCGCTATGCGAACGGTAGACACAAGCGTAGAGAATCTTCTCAATTCCTGTGTCTACTAAAACCCACAAAACTGAAAACCTTTTGTCTTCAAGATTGCGGAGACGCCGAACACAGATATCGTCCCGCGCGTACATGCAAACTCCAGCCCGAGCCTTAAAATTGTGCTCAAGGGTGTAGCCTGGGTATAACAAGTACGACGAATCGGACGGACACCTGATCTGCGTCTCCGTCAGAAATAGGAGAGCTGGTTTCTCGGTCTCCAGATGGTGGTGGACCGCCGTGAGGTTTGAGTGCATCCCACGGATATTAGTGAGATGCACCTTCAGAGAAAGGGCGTGCAACCGCTGTTTAACCATTTTTCTCTTTCTATTTCTTGACATATTGCGACAGTGATTAAACGGTGGAAGAGGTGACAGTGGAGTGAGATCCCGCATTACATACCAAGAGACGCATGGCACAAAAAACACACCAGAGGGGAACTAGCCTGGAGACTGCGGGGACGCCCGAGCCCCCCCAAGGATGTCCATCGGGCCCTTTCATCCGGTCGCCAACCGGCACGATGGCGCATCCCCGGGATTTTTCGCGAGTTGGCGGGACAGCCTTTCGCAAGTGGCTAACTCGCTAATTGGGTCCCCTACTAACTGCGGTCGGCCAGCGGTGCACCGTGCCTCGGATCCCGCTACCCTCCAAAGCTAGTTACCCGATGCGGTCAATATGCATGCGTCTATGAAACGGTATAATGCGTCTGCGAGACAACTACTCCGACTCACCTCTTCAGTATGGTGTCACCGGTCTACGCACCGGAACACGGCCAGGCCGCTTGGCGGCGCGACTTAGACCGGCGGGTGGTCACTAACCACAGCCGAAGCCTACCACCAGTAGGTTACTACCTGATTGGCACCACCCAGGGACCACGTGTGGGGAATCCAAATAGGGGTATTCTCCCACGGACGGGGGTAGCACAGTCCCCAATATGATACAACCTATGTACTATAATTACTTAGATTTAAATATTTGACATAATTTAGTTGTATTCGTAAATACAAATTCGTAATTGTGAATGTTCTGCCTACAACCCCATTAAAAGGACTTGTAATAGTACTTAGTATGTTGTAAGAGTACCGTTAATAAGAGAGAGAGAGACATGTTTTTTTTTAATTATGAACCTTATACTTATTATCTATCAAAACATACGGCTGATTTTCAACATAAGAAGCAAATCACTTATGTAGAGCCATAAGTAGGTTCTTAGCTAAGCTAAGCTCATCTCAAGTCATCTCTGAATAATAAATTTTCTCTTTTCTATAATATGAAAATCCGGCTAACTTTTATCATAGTCAGAGAATCACGTAGATCCTATGAGAGCACGGTTAACAGTCTGTATACCTAGTTGGATTTTTATAGTAACAAGAATTTAAACTCTAAGGGTTATATGCTCTGTGGTCGGTCCACACGTGGGAGTTGCTAAATGACACACACCTACATTAACGTACCTTTGTCCTACATGTATGCAGATATCTTTGGTTAGGTACTTGAACACATAATCATATACTTGTCTACATTAACTGCAATAGAGGACCTATTATAGGTACGGCGAACTAACACTAACTTTCGTAACATTTTGTTCAGGAAAAACACTGAATAAAGTAATGAGTAAATTACTTGTTTTACTTGGCATAATATATGTACAACAATAAGGGTAGAGGTACGTACGGTATAAAACAATGGCATTGTAATTCGATTTTAATATCTAGATACTCATTGACAAATCACTCATCTACAGACAAATGAAAGTTATAGTCGAATATACCTACCTACTATAAATACGCAATCATGAACCACATAGATAAGGATAAGTTAAATATGGAAACAGTCGTGGCATACACAGAACAAACATTATGTAGATGAAACAAGATAGAACAAACCAAGTATGTAATACAGCTGACGTTCGCAAACAAGAGTGACACTGTGTTAGTAACGTAGACAAACACAAGGCTATGTTAAACGGACGATGGTGAAATTATTCAACATGTAAACGGTCAACCCACTCACCGGAATTAGCACCGTTTGCTGCGACCAGCCCTTATTACCCACAAACAACAAATAAATCATCAATATACTTAAATAAACTAACGTCATGCTATTTGGGTGAATGAGGCTAATGGGAAACTGCGAAGAGAAACTGCAGCGATTTTCGACTCAATCAAGCAATGTATTTCGCTGCAGCTGTTGATTGATTTAATAATAGTACCAGTTGAACATAAATTAATACACGTCGTAAACGTATAACGTATTACATAGCAGATGAATTTAGTTTGAGTTTAGTTTCGAATATCTAATTTTACGACAATTTCCCAATGCCTCTTCTATTGCCATGAGATACCATGGATCTGAATTAAAATCGCTAACTACGAATAAATAAATATAGGTAACTCCAAATCCAAAACAAAATAAAAGCCCCTTTAAAAACCGGGGGCATGCATTTACTTGTGGTCGACAGATTAACTACGAAAAGGTCCATAAAAAGCGACATAAAATCAGAACGGTCTGATTAGTATAGAAACTAAACTCGATCTTAAAGTCCACCACCAAACCGAGTTTTACAAGCATCGGAATATCTAAATAAAGAAACTTTATGGGCGATGAAAGTTTCACGGAAATGAGTTGAGTGTTAAATTAAAATAATTAATTACCTTCACGCCTCTGCCGGGAAGAGTCGAACGTCTTCCTTTTCTTGATCGTCATCTTTTCGCATATTTTGACATGTTTGGCGAGCGACTGCGGCACGAAGGTGCGGCCGCAAACTTGGCATGGCAGTAACGGGAGAGGCCCAGAAGGTTCAGGAGCCACTGGAGCTATGGGGTGTGTGGGGACTGGAGGTGAAGGAGGAGGGCCGGCGCGAGTCGGCGGAGGAGTCCTCATCAACGGCCGGGAGTCGTCATCGCTAGGCGACGCCTCCCCGGCCGGTTCCGGAGACGGCGCACGGGAAGACTTTGTTGATTGCTGCTGCTGTAGTTGCCGTTTGCCTGCGAACACGAAACATAGCCTCACTACTAGAAGTTCTGGTGCGATGCTCATAGTGTCAACTCGGTGGAGAATCGACACAAACTGAGCATTTCTTTTCTTTCTTCAATTAAACCATAGTTACTTCAATAAGTGGGTATCAAGGTTGCCATAACAAGCGTGTCTCAAGTTCTCGACGCCAAGGTCGAACATATCTTGGGTCAAAACCGTTGAGAATTCGAGAAATTCAAAAGTAAAACGAGTTCCATTGAGCTTGGAACACATGCAAGGGCGATTCAGCGTGTAAACACGGTGACGCAAGGCAGTAGCCACAACCTCTATATTGATTAGTTAAATTACGGGCTAGGTCACGCGATCTTAGACTAAATTGCTAAAATACACCCCGTAGAACATATTTATGAGATAATTTTTATGAAACTACGAACTCTATCAATGAAATAACATCTGCTTGGCTAGTAAAGGCAGTAGTAACCTTCGTTAGACATGGTCAGGTAGTAAGATCAGTAAGTGGAAGTATAAATCATCTCAATAATTGTATTGCAATAAATGTCTTATAAACAACGGGCTTTGTTCTATTGTTACTACGTCAGAAAACTAGGTATTAAAACATGGCTTGGAATGATTAGGTTTGGTTTCCTTTTATGACACTTTAATCATTTTAAGTAGCACAACGAACGAGTGATGTTTGTGAATTGTTTCATGGTAGAGATTAACTTTATTTGATGTAACACAATCTAGGTTTGTTAAATTGGTTCCTAGTTTAGTGATTCCCATCCTGTCGTAAATATTCACTGACCAACGATCATTCATGCAATAAAGTCAGGGTTATTTCGCACTTCAAATAGGGACATGATGTAACCGTAAATTAATTGAATTTGACAAAGACGAACTGAAAGCTGCGTGGGCGGTAAATTGCCGAAGGGGAATTTTGACCTCGCATTATAAAAAGGATGAGACTATTAAAACTGAAAACTTTATAGCATAAACACTATAATTAAACCCACAAAAAATGAAGCACAACGCTATGCGGGCTACAAAGCAAATACACGTTAAGTTCCAAGTTCACTCATGTCCTGCTATTTATTCTAAATGGACGTAGAACAGCCATTTCCTCTTCACAGCCGTATTCGTTAACCATTAATATTCCGTCTACATTGATACCTTTGGCAACGAATGTTAAAAAGACCGGTAATATAAGTAATGTTATTTACCTAAAGATTAGATTCCGACTCTGAGAAACCTGACTGGCGACCTTGAATGCCTTTACAAGTTTATCTACATATTATAAAGTCAACAATTACCATTAGATACACATCTAAGTAAGACAACAGTGAGTATGTGTGTATAGAGTATATTGAATAATTTTACGCTTGGGATAGGACTGAACTCCAGTTTTATGGGTAATAAATAGAGACATAACCGATAATCCGGGTAGAGAGTATAAAGATCGGGTGGCTGAACTCAGCCAGGCCATGCGCAGGCGCATCGAGGCCAGATCGGGGCCATCATCGAGTGGCTGCCGAGACACGACTATTAATTGTTTTAAGTCGAACAGGGTGGTACAGTTCTCCAACCGATAATCAGAACATTACCTAAGAGTATCGACACGGTTCCGATCAAGCTTGCGGATTAATTTTTTCTAGCAAATAACTGCACAATAAACGCTATAACAACTTAATTACACAAGCAAACAAACATGTTGCGAATTCAAATTACTCGGTCGGTTTTTTACGTGTTAAAAACCCAGAAATAATCTAGGCGTTCCCGAAACCCGTTTAAATTCAGTGCTCACTTGACATGCGCTTTTCATCGTACGAAATTACCGATTTCGTCCTTTCCAAGAAGATGTTCGTCGTGGCCAATATTAACGAGCATAAATCCCATATGCTGGCCACGGTGCATCGTTCACGTGTGTCGAACGCGAATTGCTACTACTTCAACTTGGAGCTTACCTTGGATACACTGTATAGCTATAAATACGTATGTTATTAATGTTAACAAACGAGCCGGTGTCTGCTATGCTGAGAGACGAAGACGGAACACATCAAAGATACAGCGCAAGTTATAGAAGGAAAGATGATAACTGTTCGACGGCACGTTACAAAATATTTAATCTGGTACAATAGAATTTATGAATGAAAATAGCATAACATGCAAGTAGATAAATATAGGTTTATTTATTACCTAACAATATCATAAAGATAAAACAAATCCATCAATATTAATATCAGGTACCTCATCGACTATACCTATTCGTATGTTGCAATAAATATTACTCGTAGCAAGCAGACAAAGATTAATTAGTGTGTTTCCGTGTTACTTTTCCATGTCTCTAAGATATTAAAATCTTTTTAATTTGTCTAGCCAATAGGGTTCATAACGTCACGCATACATAATATGCATTCAAGTATTTGAGTTGAATGCTTATGGCTTGTACAATGTACTTTTTAATTGCAGTCGCGCCGCGAGCATGCTGCGGCCTGAATATCTTCAACCGACGTCTCTCAAAGGAACCAGCCCCGATAATTGAACTGGAAATGCGATTTATCTGATAACAGTTGGATTTATCAATGACTCACTGTAAGTCTTCAGAGAATTTTAAGTCAATGCCGACTACCTTTTTGGAAGATTTTAAGAGGGGAGAGATAGCACGCGTTCGATAGGACAGTGAATGAATATTGTGACACATCTTTTGAAGTGAACCGGCAACTAATTACGACAGGCTTGTGTTTCAAGTTTCAATATTTAAAAAGGTTCACCGATTTATAAGACAGATGACTTTGAGAGCTTCAATTCAAACATGGAAGTGGATAAGTATCATCAGGTTAAACTAAGATGCAATTTAATTTAACGGCCTAGTAATATCTATGAACAAAATCAGCACACGATATACTGCCGTTAACAGTGTAGAGGACACATTTATGCGAGGGTACAAACAATCATGATGTGACAGTTGAGGGTGAGGGTGGAACAGTGCAAGTCAGTTCCTGGTACCGGAAGTACAACTTTCTTGAGGTGTCTTAGGGGAGATTCTTCGGGGCACCATTGTTCTGATTTTGTTTTAGCCATGTTTGGTAAAAAAAACGCATTTTGATATCACGACTAAATAAATACTGATAAAACGCTTAAACTAAACTTATGGCCTATTTATTAGTGACAATTACACATAACTTTAACCTTGTATGAATATTTAGTGACTTTCATAAAAAAAGGCTTACTTAAATTACGACGATTACCATAGCTACTTAGATCAAGATATAACAATTTGTTGTTACATTTGGCTGGTCAAGCCAGTCGGATAAGCTAATTCCCAGAAGCCGCATGTTTATAAACTTACTCAGAATAACTGTTAGTAGCCTAGTAGCACACTAGCTAAATATAAATAAAGACGAGCAAGACTTTACGATGACGTGATGATTAAGCACGCCCATATAAGTGAAGACAAAGTAATTACTAACAAACAAGTTACAAATAGCATCAATTAATGTGTAACATGAGGTTTTTGTTACAGTACACGTTACTTCATAAGCTGTTACGTTCGTTTAACGAAAATAACCGAAGTTTTTAATCGTAAAAGTATATTGTGAAGCAGAAAAGTTAACAATTCATAAGGACTCTATTAATATTCTGTTGGGTCGCCAAGCCGGATAAGCTACAACGGAAAAAAAACAGAGTGTTAAATTTGTATACCCACAGCAACACTTCTAAAGCTCAATTTCTGGGAAGCTCTAATATCTATAAAAACATCGCCGAATACGCATCGCAGACATAAATATTAGGCAACGATTTTTCATTAGAAAAGAAAGCGTATCTTTATTATGAACTTTAATTATAACCCGCGATTCGCGTGAAGAATGTAGGTAATAAAGCACGAAATTACTTCCTATTCTAGCGAAATTATAACGAAGATTACAAACTGCCATTTTCCTGACAATTTATAACCCTAGCTGTAGTTGAACTTTGACAAGCACAGAGAATCGATAACTAAACGCCTGGAAATTGAGCTCTCACTTGGTAATTACCCGTTCAAAAGCCTCGTGTGAGACAGATTTCCATTTTCTGATTTCAAGAGATTGTTTGACAATGCTGTGAAAGGGGCACTGAAAACAACGGTAGGTCTCTATCTGTCAATCTTAGTTACGAAACCTTTGTAAGGCGATACGGGAGAGTTGAGCCGTCCGGTTTTACAATATCAGATGAACACACGTCGCGTCGTATTGTCAATTAATCTCATCTTATTCTCTCATTCAGCTCACGAAGCTGCCTGACAGCTTTGTCGAAAGCGTCAGCAAGTCTGCAGACGAAAAAGCTCAGACTTGACTATCTCACACTTTCGTGGCGAAAGGTTACGGTGAAGTAATGCGTCCGTGGGAACGCATATGCAAACAACTGATATATCGTCTGCATCCGTAAGTTTGCTTACATCGTTCACAGTTTTGTGTAAATATAAAAGGCAGTGGTCACTACGAAATATACATTTTCAAGAATTCTTTAAAAATACTCAATTTAGAACTAGATTTACAACTAATAGTTAAATATGAAAGACACAAATTTGTGTAAAAGCAAATAAAAAAATTATAGTTATAAAGAAAGTGATTGAATTTAATTGGAGATAGTGAAAGTAAAATGGATCATATTTCCGATTCCGAAGGCCTCACCACAGTACTCAAACAAAAATCTGATCGTTAGACGTCGATGTAACTTAATATATTGACATCTCAAATATCTTGTAGAAATCTAATCTATCGGGAAAATACAGTTTGGACAAGGAACAGATATTTAATTACCAAAACTAAAAAACAAAAACGACTAAAGACTAAGGTTACAAAGCCGAGAAATTATCTTTTAAAGAACTATTGTCTGTAAAATCTACATAAAGACAATAGATAAAATATCTATTTTACATGTCAATACATATTTCAAAATATTAATGCAAATAAATTCGGAGGATCAGACATGTTTAATGGTTTAGATTGAGTAAATGTACTCGTAGTCAGTCATGACATTTAACCCTCATGTTTATAATTACAGCGATAAAAGAAATAACGCTATTATAGTGACAACAAACCATTAAAATAGTAGTCTTCGCAAAAGACAAAAAGATGTCATGTTTTTTTTCGTAGTCGCAACGAAATGAGAGTTTCATACTATCTTAACTGTTTTATTGTCCGCGTTATCAAAACCTACATAACAGCACGATCAAGACAAACTAACTCTAAAACAAAACAAGAGAGGCAGTAATTTTAATGTTACGTCCACGATTAAATCTACAATTGCAGTCGGGTCAGGTTTTCCCACAAATTAAAGTTGTTTTTCTGAATGTAATCGGCAATGAAGGCAGTTATTACGAAGTTAAGCAAATAGAGATGTCCGGTTTAATAGTGCAAGTGACAGATGTGATGGATGACAAGAGAAAAACTGACGAGGATTTATCGGGAGTAAAGGTTAACGATGACAAACTCTTACGTAATGAGAATATCTCTGTTTTATGGAGATTGTTAAGACCTTGGTTGTAAACTAGTTACAAGCGTAAGTACATACTGATGTTGTGTATTTACTATACATACACATATCAAAAGATAAATAAAGACATTTTTTACCAAACCTATAACAAAGTAGATTCTCAGCACAAGATTCAAACAGAAGAAATGGAACCAACCTTTTTTACGCCCAATCCTAATACCGCAGAACTTAACCATATTTGCTATATTTATAGCAATTTTAAAATTCACAACAGAACTTGCTTGTAGAACTCAATCTTACAAACTGAACTGAAAACAAATGGCGAGTGCAAATACCTATTCATACCAGAGTTCAAACCACGTGCTTATCAGTCGTGCTTATTTTGCTCTATGTAGAATAACTGGCAAACGTACCTACGTTCAAACCGAGTTAGCTAGATTAAAGTGAAGCGATCAACTATATAACTATATATGGTTTAAAAAAGTTTAAATGGAATTGATATTTTTGTCAATACATACATTCCCATCCAATCGAAGTAATTAAAGGTAGGTATTTACATTAAACAATACAAACAAACATATATTTATTGAAGCAAACAAATTTACAGTAACATTTTAAAACATACAGTGTTTATAACTAGGTAAAATTTGTATTAGAACTCTTATCATGAGCTTGTATAATTTGAGTTCAGTATATCTTTAAAAACAAGGCCATGTAATCACGCTTTATAACAAACTCCTGTACCTTTATTCCTCAGCGATATATAATAAAGCAAGCAAGTTATAATTTATAAACATTTCGGCGTTAGCGATTACAACGGCGACGGTAATATTTTCAAGGTCTTGTCGCCTGCTCAATGGCGCTAATGTTTCTTTAATAACAACAGTTTTGTCCCCGATACCATTGTGTGCTGTACGTTAATTTATTCAAAGGTATTTGATTTGGCTGGTAATTTTACTTGTATTGTGTAAGAAAAAGTTGAAGAATATATAGTTATCTTGGAACAATGTTTTTCAGCTGAAGTGGTACATAAAGAAATTATGAGACTTATACTAATAGCTGTAATTAAATTAAATCAAATCAGTGCAGCTCTTAGCTGTAAAAATGATTTATCTTCTTATATATAAAATTTCCATCTCACAATGTTAGTTACCGTACTCCTCCGAAACGGCTTGACCAATTTTTACCAAATTTTATACGCGTATTCAGTAGGTCTGAGAATAGGCTACTATCTATTTTCCATACCTCTAAGTGATAAGGGCTGTTCACCCTTCGTTTGTTTTACTAAATAGTAATAACATATAAGGCAAAAAGCGTTTGCCGGGTCAGCTAGTAATAATATAAGAGAAAGGATTGTTTTGAACCAGCGCGTGAAACTAACTCAATAAATCATAATAATGAAAAAAGAGCATCTGCAACAACAAACGTTACGATACGAGCACTTATTAAAAAAGTTCCGCCCATCCCTCACCCTAAACGATTTGAGATTACAGAGCATGGTGTACGAGTACCTCTATAATAGAACTACCCTGATACACCTTTCACAGATTTCCTTTGGAGCATTCCCGTTTGTTATTCAAGCTAACTGCATCGACCAGCTGTTCGCAAACAGGGTCGCAATGAATGTCATAAAAAGTCTAGAAGAACTTCATGCACCCAGCTGCCTTACCGGGAATGTGTGTCACATCACTCACATGCGTTGTGCAGTGGAACTGCTCAGTCCTGCGCGCCAGATTGTGGTTTAGAAAGTATGCAATTAAACCTAGGATTGTGGTATCTGCGCAGATTTAGGATTACTGGTTTCTAACTACAATGAAAATGTACGAGTATGTTAGACAACAGAAAATGCTTAGTTACATTATTAAAAATTCATCAAGGACGAGTCACGCACGCGTATAAAGGTTTCTGTGCCTTTACATAAAAAAAATATAAATAAATTCATTTATTGTATGGGAGCCCCCTTAAATATTTATTTAATTTTAATTTTAAAATTTATATTTGAAGGCAATACCCCATTTCCCATTTTTACATTTTAGGTACGGAACCCTAGAAAGAACTTATATAAAATAGTATTATACCAAGAATAGACGTTACCAGTAAATAGAGATCAATTGTCAATAAAATCGAAGTAATTGTAGAAAATGAGATACCGTTTGAAACAATTGAAATCCCCAATGGACGCAGAATTAAATAGAATGCGCTGATTGGTTAGTTCATTACAATTTCAAATTAGAAAAGAAACTAGATGATCAGATATTGTTAACGACCGATCGTAATGAGAGAAATTGAAATAATTTGGCGAAATCAGCGAAACATGTTTAACTTACGTGCTAAATACCGTAACAAAAAATATTTGACGAAACTGTTTGTGATGAACGTGAGAAAAATGTGCTTTTGAATTTTAAATTTAAATAGGAAATGAGCCTATTAAATAAGGAATATATAAATAGTTATTTACCTTTCTTGGAACCGAATATAGACTTGAGTTTAGATATGGTGCTCTTCTTCATTTTTTTGGCGGCAACTTTTTACAGTTCCCCAAATTGATGCACAAGTGTTGTAGACATCAGTCCACCATCGACCGAAATACACTCGACACTACGTCCTCAAGTTTTTCAGGCGATCTCTTGGCTTTTTGCTCCTTTTGCCGCTCTTATTTCCGTGCTACGAAAATAGTCCCAACGCAACACTTGCATCGGCGCACACGCATCTCTCATACGTATGCTACGATAAACACAAAATTAAACAAAACCACCTTCTTTAATTAACTGGTGCCTTACGTGTTGTACATCAGAACACTCTTAATTATCACTGCTCCTCAAAAAATCCACAATATTTTTTTAAACACAGATCTAACTGGCGAGTGAAGTAGATACACCTTCGTTTACCGCTTTCGGCTATCTACTAGTTTGGCCTTATCATTGTGCAAGTCTGCGTCAACGTGATAACGAAATATAAAAACACACACTGAAGACCAATTACGCACGCGAGTTTACTGCGAACGCCCGTAGCGAACACTAAAGATACGAGTTAATATTTATAATAATTCCGTTCATAAACGAGATAACATGTCACGATGGTGTGATGACTTCGAAAACGGCACAAGCGGCGGTTACACAACTTTTGAACTCGCCGGCTTCAGTTTATGATCAGCGTACAGTATAGCGTACGAGTCTAAATCTTCGAGGCGGGAACCACGGCGCTTGACGCCTATTCTTAACCGTGCTGCGAACGCAACTAACACGCAACAGCGCACGCGCACCGCACGGGAATAATAGAGAGCTGACCGGTATACGCTGGACTCGAACAAAAATTGACACAATTTACGAACCCTCTTCCGTTAACAGAATCCAGTTTCCGACTAAACTTAATCAACCGTAGATACGAATACAACTCGTAAAGGCAACAGTCGAGCGCCAATGTCGCGCCGGTGACAACACCGGAGATACAGCTTCCGCTGGCTCCTTTTAAAAATGGAATTTAACGTATGGCACTTTTGGGAAACGAGCCGGTTCAAATCGGGATAATGGGCCTGCACTACGAATAAATCACAAAGGGTGCGAGTGGAATAAAAACATAAAAGTCTTTGGGGGCTGAACGAGACAAAAAAGTGCCCGAAAAAATGTGCAGGAATTTCGAACTTATGTGAATCTTTTAAGGTACGCTAAGCCGTGGGAACTTAAGTGATAGATGCAGTCTGACAGTGATACGGAACAATGAAGATTTTAATTTGTCCTTTTGTATTTTCATCTTCATAGTGATACTTTTCATTTAAGCGGCTCATTACTATCATTTGAAGATGCCGTTAACGGAAACATAACGCATCCTCTCCGGCCGACTAATTTAGTCCTGTTGAAAATTACTTCCTTATTCTCAAATGAGGTTGAGAAACAAAACAACTTGTACCGGTATAAGCTTTTTCAACTACAGCATGTTAGATTATAGACTAGTGTAGTTATTTTAAGAATTTTAATGATTCTGTCAACACAAATAATAATTTTAATCCATATTGTTTAAACTGCACTACGAAACAGTCTCGTTAAGTTGTTGGACAAACGCTTTGTCTTGTGACACAGCTTACAGTGGTAAGTCTTAGTCTGTTTATTTAGTTTTGCCTCATATTTGTTCTCAATTCGCAAGTGTTGGCATGTTGGGGAGTGGCACTGATGAAATCCTAGTTTCTTGAATGCCATTTTATGTCTCGCAAATACATATGTATTTTTATTACTTCGAAATTGATATTACACACATATTGTACATCTACATTGTGTTAGGGAGTATCAGTATACATGCCAAATTTATTGTAATAGAATACGGGATATTACGTATAGCATCTCTTGGACGTTAAAAAACTATAAAACCCAAGGTTAGCAACTTCATATACACTTTAACGGAGGTCAACGAGGAATTCATTAATATCAATTACATATTGCAAGCAAGAAGAGAGGGTGAGTAAATACACAATGCTAAGGAGAGAAAGGGAAGAGAGAGTCATGAAATACATAGACAATTTGCCAATGTGCAGTGCAGCATCACACGCAGGGATGTAGTGAGGTTTGAAGCTATTATTGTTTTTCGAACAAATGGCGAAAATCACCACCACCATTCTTAGGCTTGATCTTAATTAAACTCAATAAAATTTTAATAAATCATTCCATTTATAACTAATAAGTTTAAAAAAATCCGATTAAATCCTAAAACACTATTTAATAAAATATATATACTTTGTTATTTTGTACATCTATGCTGAGGTACACAAGGATCTAAATATATGTTTGTCTAACTTTAGTAATTATATAGCAACGAAACAATAGATATAGTTAGTAACACATTAGTAGTGAAATTACTTGAACTGAGATATGGCTTATCAATATGGTTTACATACAAACTGTAAATTCCCCCATTTCTCCCTAGCTACGGGCCTGACACGCAATGGAGCGCGTCCAACCGTTCTCCTGACGTACGCTTGGATGCGCCTCCCGTCCAGGCTCGGTACCCGACTTAGTAAAAACGTATTACAATACACGCATCAACGCAGTACATGTCGTTGCTCCTTCATCTGAACACATTCGCAATGTAACATCCAATCAATTCCATTTCAATACACTTATGGGCATCACGGACACGTCATCCTGATGCGAAAGTCGCAACGTTCCCGATACTCAATTAGGTGGGCTGTGTCTGCATGTGCATAATCAAGATTAAGCAGTCGAGGTTATTGAATCTTAAAATTATAACAAGGCGCAATAGTGAAGCTCGTAAAATAGCTTAGAGCTCGTTTAACGGTGAAGCTAGTGATGATATCACTCCTAGTTTCGCAGAATATTACGAGTACATTGGTTGTTGTCTAGTCTGAGCGATAGAAAATAATATGATACGACATTCTTATTTCAGGTTAGGCTTAGAATAGGAGAATTGGCTTCCTATTATTACCTTCAGAGAACAATGGTTAAACAGTAATATACGTGTTTATAGATTCACATCGCAATACCCTACGTTCGAGTTAAAAGGCAAAATTGATATCCAGCTCGCAACGTGACCTAGCCGAGATCAATCGATCGTTTGGGGACATAGCGGTATTAAAGACAAGATAGGAATGAGTACAATAGCCATTCTCTTGTAGCACCCAGCTGATACATAAAATTTGCTTCATTCGAACTTGGCGTGAAATTAGAAGCCTCAGAAAAAGTTCTAATATCTGTAGAATGATCCATAAAAACACAATTAGCTACAAGTAAATAATCTTGCAGTCATTCACGGCACCGATGACGTCATATTACAAAAAGCGAGACAATAGTCGATCCATCCATATTGAGCGGAGCCAGTTGTATGTAATGTTGAACCGAGTAGACGTGAAACAAAAGCGCGGTGTCCAATTCACCAAAAACCTGTTTTTGACCCATATCATCTTTCCCGTTCGTGGAACAAGGAACTGACGTAACAATTATACAAACCTGGTGACAGGACTAACAGAAACAAACAATAGACTCCTGTTTCACAACAAACCCGAAGCAGTCGTACTTTACCTTTCGTATCAGACGAGTCTTAAGCAAGAACCGTGAAAATACTCGAAACAACCTGATAGTTGCTTATGGGCGTTGTCTACGAGCAACATTTTGGTCATAATTAATCATTAACAGTTAAAATTACTGCACATTAAAACAATTACGTAATAAACTGGTACCATAAGCAATTTTACCCGTAAGTGTAGTTTTTATTCGTTAATTTTTGCAACAAAGCAACAGGTGTTTAAAATCAATACAACGTGTGTGGGCGACCACGAAGGTTTATCACTTGATATCTTTGTTAATATAAACATATCTGGCATGATACTTTAATCAGTAAAAATATAATTTATTAACCAAAAGAGAAATCACTTTTACGTTTATTATGAGCATGACTTTTAAAAATTTTCTTTACCTACACAGTTATACGCTTATTTTCGCTGAAGAAAGTGACTAAAAGTGAAGTGATATTGCTGACATAAAACTATCAGTTGACGACCAAACTAACATTGTGAAGCAAAGATAAATAGAAACATGAACTATTGACTGAGCTTTCCTTAGCAGATGACTGGCATATGTGCAAGTAATGCACAAGACGTGACTTCAACTTTACTAAAAGACGTTGTTATGTACATTGCTTTTGTATGTAGGTACATATACGACGAGTACAAATGCATGGAATTTGCTTATGGCTAATAAATAATTTGACTTTAATCTGCCTAGTAAAATACTTTTAACGCCCATACACCGTTATTGTCTATAACTATTTGAATACAAAAATTAATGGAGAAGAGAATCATATACAGTCCTTGAATATAGTAAGTGAAAATACCCAAAATAAGTTTTCTCAGGTCATCATAACTAATCAGGAGAAAAAATCGTGAAGAAAAAATAAACAACAAGCAAAGACAAGATTTAATTTTACGTGATAGACATGTAGAAGTTGACAAACAAAGAATAGACTATACAGAGCAAGCCTCATCCCAATCATTCAAATAAATACTTATTAAACCAACCCTTTATTTACGTTTTGTAGTCCGTAGTAAAAAGCCTCAAGCACTTCGCATTTTACCTCGGACATAAAATACAGCTAAAAATACAGCGAAAGCACGCTAAGTCAGGAATACAGGTCAGAAGAAGAATGCATGATTGATGATGCCAATTTCCTATTGATCGCTTGTAATGGTATATATCGGTTTATTTGCGTAGTGGTCGGTCGGGAGCGTATTGCGTAACTAATGGGAGTACGTACCAGTAATTGTTATTCGGTAAGAGTTATTAGAGCTAATGGGGTTTATTTAAGAGTGTTGGGAGAATTGATGGTATTACTCGTCGCGAATGAAACTAAGTGCGATACGAGACTACGAGTATCGCATCACAGTCCATTCATGACGGTTATGTTCGGAGTATGTTTGATAATAACTGACATTATTGTGTCTAGGTACCCAATTTGTACAGAGGTAAAGTGGATATCCATGATGATTATAATTAAAGTACAGTCTGTAGTTCGTCTGACTAAGGCGATCTGGCGTGATCACCGAAATTAAGAAACGGTCGATACGAACAGTTTCTGGATATGATCATGCAAATAATAATAATATAAAAAAATACAAAAAAATATAGTTAAGGCCTTTTAGCAATCTAGCTAGTTTGGTATTCAGTAAAGTAGAGTTAATAGGTATCTTCTAGGTAAGCGTGCCACACAGTAGACTGCAGCGCAGCTTAACATCAGGCTAGCTGTAGTCAAACGCAAACCTATTAAAATTAAAAAAAAATCTATAACTTAGAAAATTCATACATAACCCAAATTGTAGTTATGGCTTATGATCAACCTACATCACAAAAGTATAAGTACAAAACGAAGTGAGCCGCTGGCATTTACTTAATCGATTTTTAACTGTTCCCAATTGCTCACCCGCTGGTTTTGAATGGTCAAAATTAAAGAATAGAGACACAGCTTTGCGAATTGATTATGTTCAATTACATGATGTACAAGTACCAATAAAGAACGCAATAAACGTGTATGCAAATCAGAAAAGCACAGCTGGACGCAATCGTTTCTATCAATGAGTCAATGCCCTAATATACAAGTGCTACAAACAACTGGGTAACCGAAGCTAGACCATTCCACAATCGGGTAAATCATTTAGCTTCTTCGATGAATAGACAGTGGTCGTAATCAGACCTAAAAAAGCTTGTTTTTTTTATTACACCTTTTTCTATTATTCAAGTAAAGATGTTTCAAATCAATCATAAAATCCAAAATTCGTGTATAAAACTTATGATTAATTTGTTGTCTAGTAAAAACTAATTTGATTGGATGACAAAGAAAATCTTGCAGTAGTAATAATTAGGTTAGGTAGGCAGCTCATAAAGGCAAAAGATGACCACATACCTAATCATACAAACGTTATACACACCAACTTATTACAAGGTTCGATCTCAGGTGGGCGATGCCCACACAGAAGTTTTATAAAAACAACATTCTCACAACATTACAACCCAACTCTCAATGGCTTACCGAAAATAATTACTTTGGAAAACCATTCAAACCAACAATAAGCAACAAAATATTGAACTTTATTGTCATGACAAGACATTCGTCTTTTGAGGAAGTGCTCCTAAAATTTTGTGGCTATTTTTTCCGTAAGACTGTTATACAGACATTAGTAACATGATCTTCGCATTCACAAAACACTTGACTGTGTGAATTGAATGGATATCGTGATCACTTTCACGTTATGAAATTAAAATTACAAAGTCATGATTCAGATTTATCGCTGTTTATGGCTTCTCGGTGGAATGTACACTCCTAGTTGTACAGGGGCGTAATGAATGACAAGGTTCGGAATGTTTAGAGGCCCCATGATGACAATGACTAGTGTAGACTTTGTTTCAAAATATCTTTGAATCACATGAGAAAGTGCTACAAGATATTTTGAATTTGTCTTTTCACAGTCCACTGAAGAGAAGGAGAAAAGAAGTAGATAGATAGATAAAAGGGTTTTTAATTTAGTAATAAACTTAACTGGATAGTCAAACGGATTTGAAGTCAAGAGGATCATCAAACCGAAAAGTGGAATTATACTCCAAAAATATTTGTATATATGTAAACATATATTTACTTAGAAAGCAAACAAAATCTGTCCAGAAAAAGATGACTTGACAAGTCTTGTGGCAATAGCCCCTGTACTTAATTATAAGGTGGTCTTAGTAAAAGTAATGTTCATTGCTATCGTAACCAGCTTACCAAACTTTGAGCCAATAAATCTGACAGTAGTATACCGATCACCGTCGATAGTGATCTACGATTTTAATTTCTAATAACACCTTAATACCAGTATAATATGAAAAGTAAAAGTCTCAGATGATGGGATAAGAGTCACTCTTAGCTGAATAAAGAAGCGATTGATAAACGATAAGGTTTTATTTGTATTGATTGCAGCTGTTATGTCTATTCTGTTAGGTAATATCGTAGATGTTATAAAAAAATGACAATTTGTGCCTATTATCTTTAATTTGTGCTAGGAACGGTATAACTACTGTACTGTCCTAAATACAATACCAGTAAGATACATACAAAATATAGTAATTAAATAAACAATTATTATTGACACAATAATATTTATGTAGTCGTTACATTATATACATTATACCTGCGCAAAAAATATCTCTGCAAATCAGTATTTGCTCTATCACAATGTTTACTAATTACGTTTACTAAACGATAATTCACAAACACAGGTGGTTTAACGGTTAAACCATTTTCATAAGGCCTCTTAAATAATGCTTTCAGGCATTTAGACATGTCATTTTTCGCTTTCGTAATAAGGTCTTAACTGTACAAAAAATTCAGAAAAGTACGATAAAAAACTGCACACAATTGAAAAAAACGTGCGTAGCGAAAGACGTGTCTATTCATTATTTATTTATTTTATTTATTTATTTATTTATTTATTTATTGTACATACAATAAGTGAGCTTTACAGTTGCCCAATACACTCACTATTGCTTAAACTAAGTTAACAAATAAGTACTAAAAACATTACAAATACAAAGAAGAGTAAAAATTAACTTATACATACATAGATTACATGCTATCTTATGAAACTACTTTATTATAACAAATTTGTACTAATGAGTCCATTGCCGCTCTGCGGATGTCTGCTTCTGTAGCACAAAAGAGGTCTACGTAGCTAGTCCGTGCAAGCATAATGTTCATCATACGCATCGCCCTTTTCAGTGTTTATTATATTATATTATTGTCTATTTATGTCATAATGTATTAATTCAACTACTCAAAGTATGAGAATACAAATAAAATGATTCAGCAAAAGTATTTCTCATTGATGATATTTTTGGACGATCATTAGCAGTCTTTATTAAGTTCGTTAAGGCTTTTATACCTGTAAGATGCCGGTGCTTATTTACACTCATTGGATAAAAAAGAAAACGGACAAACAAAACCTGCTAACATTGATAAATGGACTAACAGTGCATATATTGCAAGATATAATAATACGATTTATACATACAATATCAAGTTAAAGAGAGGCCGTGAGTGTTCCCAAATAGTAGAGAGCTGCTAGAGTCTAGAGTAGAAATAGTCATTTTTCAATCAGGGTTTAAGGCGGTCTTATTCAACTTTTTGCTGTTTTAAGTGACGTTTATTTACTTCCTTGATAAACTAAAAAATATAAAACTAGTCTCATATCAAAATTTAACATTTTATCTAGTGATCACAAGAAACAGAAACACGATTAGTAACAATTCGCTCGATAGAATTTTGTTTTGAAAAAAGCTCTAATTTACCATAAATTGGGTATTATCCTTTATATTTTTTTGGATTGGTGAGAGATCCTATCACTAAAATGATGACAAAAAAATATCAACAGATAAAGCACAAAAT
Organism: Mellilla xanthometata; assembly: GCA_035578125.1. Classification (NCBI taxonomy): domain Eukaryota; kingdom Metazoa; phylum Arthropoda; class Insecta; order Lepidoptera; family Geometridae; genus Mellilla; species Mellilla xanthometata. The sequence continues at coordinate 9,736,272 of JAPUBQ010000014.1, read as the reverse complement.
TTACAAGGATTCTGTAGAGATACTTTATATCTTTCCATACAAAAATTAACCAGGAAAAAATTAAACCCTAATAAATGAAACCGATCCAGGCCATAGACGCGCTCGCGCTCGCCGGCCAGTACCCGCCGAGGCGTCTCAGAGAGTGGACGTATCGCTCGTTGTTCCTAATTGTCAGAAATTCCGAATTTTTGTCGCGGTGATTTTCATCCTAAATATGGGCAGAAAAATAAAAAGAAAATGACTCCAAAGGCATATCGGAAAATGGTAAGTACCTTCCACCTTTTTCCTTGTTGTAGATTGTAGACCACTTCGTATGAAAACAATCATGCCACAGTCAAAAATAAACAGAATGAAAAAATGAAATCAGAATTAGGTATCAAGGTTTATCTTTTTTGAACACAGGTTTATTTATAATATATTTTATTAGGATACTTGTACCTATATTTTTAACCGACTTAGACAAAAGGAGGGTTATGATTTTAACAGCATATCTACGTTTGTACGTAGTGTATGTTCATCTGTGCCACCATATCTCCTCAACTAAGTAGTAATCATAATTTGGCAATCGAGGTACCTATCAACAGACGCGTCTTTACGCTCCCCGCTTTTACGCTATAGGATATATATGACGTCACATAAAATTTAAAAGACGTAGAAGTGGCTCGCAAAATATTTTATAAATTAAGTTAATTTTACATGTACCTAAGATTTATTATGTGCTTGTTGCAGTGCTGCAATGACAAAGCGGAAACAAAAATCCAACGTCGAAATTGGATCTGTTTCGAGCGTCGAGTGAGTATTATTATTACATTATATAAAGTATTTTTATATATTCCTATTTAAAATAAACGAAATTAAAACTCTTACTGATTGTATGTGTTTAAATACAGTGTAATTTTTAGGGAACTAGTTGCAATGGACCCTACAACCAGCAGCGATCACGAAGACCTTTGTGACCAAACCTTTTGCCACATTATCCAACGTCGAAATGGGATCTGTTTCGAGCGTCGAGTGAGCATTATTACGTTATATAAAGTATTTATATATATATACATATATATATTCCTATTTAAAATAAACGAAATTTAAACTCTTACTGATTGTTTGTGTTTAAATATGATGTAATTTTCTGTTTCAGTGTTGAAACAGAATTGCCAGAAATTACTGTTGAAAAAGTCAGTGAAAGCGATGATTTTCGACCCATTGCTGGAAGGAGATTGATCTTTACGTGAAAATTTACTAGATGGCGCTGATGACGCCTTAACTCGCACAATTGTTTCTTTCGCAGAATATGTATACGAAATTATATTGTAATTGCGGGGTTTTTTGTTTATGTGAAAATTAACTAGATGGCAAGGCGACGCTTTAATTTGCGCAATCGTTTCGTTCGTTCGCAGAATATGTATGTGAAACCATATTGAAATTTCCAATATTTGTTTACGTAAAAGTTAACTAAATAATCTTAGAATTCGAGGCAATACTCACGAACTAATTGGTGCGTGATTTAATTATTTTTGATGTCAAAGCGTCAAGTTCGGAATTATAAATTATGATAATATTTTGTGGCATTTGTGGCAGTGCTTATATCCGTTTGACATCGATGTCAAACATCAATCATCATATTAATTTAACAGCACATAGGTAACAAAATTCGGTTGTGATATATAGATAAGTCTTTACTGTTTACAACAAAAATGTTAGAATAAAACTACTTAATTTACTTTTGCAATTTAGGGAAGATAAGGAGGTTAGAAGTAAAGGTTTTCCTAAAGTTTTCCTCTATTGTTTTATTCAACCCTTTCCACTACACTAGAGGTTTCATGACATAAACCATATAATTGTTATTTTAAATTTAAGATTTATAACTTAACTTTGTTGTTTGTGTGACTTTGAATATGATAATTGTGATTGAAATTTGAAATTTAAGTCATCAAATAAAAATCATCAATCAAATCAAAACGCCCCTTTATGCAATACTAGCTGACCCGGCAAACGTTGTTTTGCCTAATAATTATTTTTATTCTAGTTTCTAGACAAAATCAGTGCCAGCAAAGAAAGATAATGTTATAGTGTTTTATTTCAAACATTTATTTGTTCTTCATATATGGCACCGACTCCAAGAATACAGGATTAAAAAAAAAACAAGATTTTTCAATAAAAATGTGGTTGCTGTGCCTCACTCGACATAGATAGGTATAGTGTGTCGCGCACTTTTTTGTAGATATTTATAAGATCTACAATTAATTACAACATTTTATGGTTCTATCTTTTGTAGTTTAGGCAGCGTACGCAATATAAGTAACTTCTTGGGTTGATTTTTTTTCAGTTTGTGTCCGAAAAATCCAAATATCTTACGGAACCCTATTTTTTTCCAAAATAAAATATAACCTATGTTACTCGTGGATAATGTAGCTTTCGTATGGTGAAAGAATTTATAAAATCGGTCCAGTAGTTTTTGAGCCTATTCGTAACAACCAAACAAACAAAGTTTTCCTCTTTATAATATTAGTGTAGATAGATAAAAAGGTATTGTTTATACAAATAATTAAATAAACAGGTAATCCAACAAGATAAAAAAAATCATGTGTGTTATTCACACCTGGTAGAAGTGAAACCTTCAAAAATACGATGAAAAAGCTCTACAAATAAACGTATAATACGTTCACGTATACAAAACACCATTGTTGTTGTTGTGATGCCTTTTCTAAAACTTTGTACTACGAATGCGCGCACAATACAGTCTCTTTTTCGTTTCATCGACTTTCAAATCACAACGATGCTAAAGAATTTTTCACTTCAAAATATGATTTCATTTGTACCTGATATTTCACAAGTTGTTACAGTATCATACAATTTTAGAGAAATTATACAAATGATGAATAAAGAAAACTAACGTTGTGCTAGCCTTAGTTACCTTAGTAACTGCATTTACAATGTCTAGAATGACACTGTAAAAAGATAAAAATATAAAATAATAAGTTTGCTCACTCTGTCAACTTATTTTTTACACTGTGGCGCCGGAACGACTGGTCGCCGGGACAACCACCCAGTCTTAGATCGCGAGTTCGTCGCGCGCGCTTGTGTGCGTAGCGACTTTGTTCGTATCGAGCGCTATTTGCCTAAAGTGTCAAACTAAGCTCGCCTTAACGCAATATTTTGAGCTTGTGTTGTTTTTCCCGACGCAAAAGGTGTCTGTACGTGTGCGTGTGTGTGTGTGTTTGTGTGTGTGTGTGAGAATGTGTGTATTTGTGTCTATCTGTGGCATCGTAGCTCCCGTACAGATAAAACGAATTGAATTTACATTATTTTGATTACAAGGATAGTCGGTAGTGTTCTTAGCTATGTTTGATGAAAATTGGTCCAAAATGGCGTATTTCACATTTTTCACTACTCCCTCAATATGGGTATCAAAAGAAAAGAACTGGACTTGTAAAATACACAAATTATGATTAGTTACAAAATGTAATCAAATTCAAGATGACCTCCAACAAAAAATATTCTGACGGGGGTTATTTTAACTCTTAATAAAATGTATACTTTTTTAAATGTGTCTAGAGCTTATACCATTAGAGGCCATAACATAAGGAAAATCAGAGATTTCGTGCCTCTAAGCACTAAGTTGACGGGGGCACTTGGTAAACATTTGGCTAATTAAAAATGCTTACCGCGAAACTGGTCTCGGCTCAAGGACGCTGGACTCTATGAGTGGTGACGTCAGTTTATTGATATTTTACGAACACCGAGCTTGGTGTTGCGTTGAGCTTGAATGATTTAGCAAAATTTTGGGGCAAAATATATAAATATTAACTGTGTGAAAATTTATGAGCAAAATTTTTTAAAGTTCTTAAGAACGAAATTATTAATTGTGAAATTCAATAAATACTTTTCAAAAATTACTATGTGATATCGTACACCAAAACCAAACAAAAATATTTATTTCTAAACAGATATTATAAACAAAAATATTAGATACACAATAGGCGGCTTGTTTAAGAAACAGTATTTGTATGGAAAAGTTAGGTAATTATAATGGGGGTGTATCTACTAAATAAACAAAAATATTATAATAAATCAAACCTACTACATTGCGAATAAGGGTCAAATACACAAACAATTACACAGAGACAAGGAGTAAAAATATACCAACTTAGAGATTTAGATTTTATTTATTTATTAAAAGAATTCGTAACTCGTAAATAAGAATTAGAAATCTACTAAGTCTTCACAACTTCTCACAACGATTTTGCCACAAAGAGCAAATTTTTACGCATTTAATACGCACCTGTGATAGGTAAAGACAGGCTGTATTTGGCCAATTAGCATAGCTGTTTGAACAGTCTTGCCAATTACCAGCCGCGTTGCTTACCAGACGTCTGCTCTACTTTACCTCATGACTCAAAGGTTCCTAGTTTAGAACCCGCAAACATGACGCGCTATTAGAGTTCCTGTAAGCGCATTTAGATCGCTTCCCATCCTAAAATAACTTCAGACAGTTAAACATAATTGTTTAAACTGTTGTAGACATCGACTAGTCGCGCTATCAGAAATATAAACTCACAAAAAAAAATTGATTAGGGTCCCATTCAAAAATAATAGAAATCGGCTGAGCTATTCGACTCCAGCGCTATTTAAGTTTTATCTTCTTTTTAGCGATATTTTGACCATCTTCTTCTATACTATAAGACTCTTTGTCCTGACTTATTCATTCATTCATTCATTCATTCATCTATAGACAACGCAGAGCTCAAACGGCTGGTCCTAGGGTTGTGAAATTTGGAGGGTGTATTTGTTGTAGTATGTAGACGCGTACTAAGAACGGATTTTTGGAAATTCTACCCCTAAGGGGGTGAAAGGGGGTAAAACAGTTTGTATGAAACTTCTTTGTTTTTGAACTTATAGCAATGAAATTTGGAATATGTGTAGTTTATGTAAAATTAAAAACAATGGTATCAAGTTTTTTTGCCAGGGGTGAACTAAGGGTTTGTAATGGGGGGTGAAAGTTTGTATGGAAAATTCTTTATTTATCAAGTTAAAGTCTTGAAAGTTGTTATAGTAGAAGTTTATTAAATGGTCAAATTAAAATTTAAAAAACTTTTGCCAGGGGTGCATTAAGAGGGATGCCATGGGGGTTTAAAATTAAAAATGAAAGTTTTGTGTTTTTGAACTTAGAGGTGTACAATTTGGAGTGTGTATATATTTTAGTACTTAAACGTGTACTAAGAATAGATTTTTGGAAATTGTACCCTTAAGGGGGCGAAAGGGGGTAAAATAGTTAGTATGAAACTTCTTTGTTTTTGAACTTACAGCAATGAAATTTGGAGTGTATATAGTTTATGTAAAATTAAAAATAATAGTATTAAGTTTTTTTGCCAGGGATGAACTAAGGGTTTGTAATGGGGGTGAAAGTTTGTATGGAAAATTCTTTATTTATCAAATTAGTATTGAAAGTAGTTACGGTAGTATATTATTTAATGGTTAAATTGAAATTATATTTTTTTGCCAGGGGTGCATTAAGGGGGATACCATTGGGGTTGAAAGTTAAAAATGAAAGTTTTGTGTTTTTGAACTTAGAGGTGTAAAATTTGGAGTGTGTATATATTTTAGTACTTTAAAGTGTACGAAGAATAGTTTTTTGGGAATTCTACCCTTAAGGGGGTGAAAGGAGGTAAATAAGTTTGTATGAAACTTCTATGTTTTTGAACTTCTGGCATTGGTATTTGGAATATGTATAGTTTATGTAAAATTTACAATAATGATATCAAGTTTTTTTGCCAGGAATGAACTAAGGGTTTGTAGGGGGAGGGGGGAGGACGAAAGTTTGTTTGGAAAATTCTTTATTTATCAAGTTAAAGCCTTGAAAGTTGTTATGGTTGTAGCTTATATGGTGGTTAAAATAAATTTGTTATAATATTTGCCAGGAGTGCATTAAGGTATGCCATTAGGGTTTAAAGTTCAAAGGGAAAGTTTTGTGTTTTTGAAATTAAATACTTCTGAATTGGAATTTAAGTATGTGTTCCACTTGGTGGTATGGTTCGCGTGTTCTAATTATTTATTAAAAAAATGGCTTGGAGAACACGATCTAATCTTTCGCATCATCACCAAAGTAGCTAAAACACAGGTTAAGTAGATCTCAGGAATCAAATGCGGAAAGACAGACGCGACTCATTTTGTTATCGTAGCAGTGTAATGTTTATATAAAATTGGCACGGGAATGGGATACAATAGAATTTTCCACAGGTTACGCGAAAAGCGACATACACGCGGGCGGAGCCGCGGGCAACCTCTAGTTTTAACATATTATAAATGTACGTATTTGACATTTATAATATGTCAAAATGGTCAAAATACCGCTAAAAAGAAACTGAACTTTTCTTTTTTAGGGACGTAGCTCCAGTTAATGAGAAATTAAAGAGTGGATGGTATGCGTGGTGTGGGCATGTGATGCGTAGAGAGGAGATGTATGTAACTAGGATATTTATGGAAGTGGTAATGGAAAGGAAGAAGATAAAGGACGAAGAGAAGAAGGGCAAGACCGCAGAAAACATTGATGTGAGAAAGGAGTAAGTGTAAAATGATGGCGGAGAGTGGAGAAAGCAAATTTGTTTTGCCGACTCTTCCTAGGATAAGGTGAGGAAGAAAAAGATAGAAGAAACTTTCTTGAAACTAGTGCTGTTGGAGCCAAGACACATGTGGTGAAAAGTCGATAAATTAGCAAAACCGGACGAAATCATACGCCCGTAAGGGGCATTAGGTATGATAAGAACAATGGAGAAAGATTAAGATATTTCGTTTATTAAAACACTCATAATGACACAAGGTGAAAGAAACTTGAACAAAAGCTAGTGATTTAACTGGTCAAGTTAATATAAGACCTAGTTTATAACCACTGTTGAGTGTCTCTGTATTTTTTTTTATAATAAATAGGCTTACGTTTGACCGCAGCTTGCCTTTGTATGTATTGTTATGTAACGATTATCTGTGTGTATTATTTAAACATTTTTCCTTTTATAGGGTTCCGTACCTAAAGTTTATTTAGTATTACCACTGAAAGACTGGCTGAAGGCTAGTTTGGGGCCCGCAGGAAAAGCACCTGCCCAATATTATTTTTTATAATTTGTTGTTATTTTCCCCATTCTATATTGTGCCTGTTTTGTCAATGTGATGTCTGTAAATACATAAATCTTGATTTTACGGTTTGATTTCTTTTTCATTTGTTTTCAATTAAAAGTTCACAGCTTAAAGGTATTTGTTTACTTGTATACTTGACAGTTAGATGTAGTCTTTTATATCTTGTTTGATTATCGCGAACATGTCCAAGGCGTTAGTTCGCATGACGCAAGCGACCCTACTGCGTTGTGGTGCATTATTTACCTCGCGAAGAAACGCGATGGATGCCAAACAATTATGTATATCTAGAATGGCGATACTTGGTTGACTTGCCATGTTTGTATTTGCCACCTTAGGAATCATGTTGATTGGTGTTTTATGCAGCTTTTAACTGTGTGAGGTCTGTACAGTAATTGGGTGTTAGAAACCAATTTCCCCAGGTCTATGTAAAACAAAGTCCCTTTTTTTGGAAAGAAAGGATTGGCAGTAGATATTGAGAGTGTTTAATTAAACGGGGAATAGATTTAACTAGTTTTGTTTTTAATTTTTTAGGCACACAAAACCAGTTGGGATTATTCCTCATCTTTGTCCCCATTTTATTCCACTCGGTGCGGATTGGAACAATATTTTTTCTTCTTCCACTCTCCTCTAACTATATTACCAGTAAAATCTATACCTATTCCCAGTCTATAAGTAAATAATAACTTTAAAACAGACCAATCTAAGCACATCCTAATGCAGACAAGCCTCAATGAACAATCTTGATATGTGAGTATAGAACAAGTTTATGGTGTAGGTATATGTCATATACCTACAAAATAGTTCTTATACTAGCTTGAATGATGCAAGGTATCTAAGAGGAAAACAAGCAAAGATATGCTATTGTGTTTGTTAGTGACCAATAAATACACTAAAACACATATCTTATATATAAAATTTCCGTGTCACAGTGTTTGTTACCGAACTCCTCCGAAACGGCTTGACTGATCATTACCAAATTTCATATGCGTATTCAGTAGGTATGAGAATCGGCCAACGTGAAACGTTTTTACCCCTAAGTGATAAGGGTTGTTCACCCCTAAATATATTTTTTTATTTTTTCGACGATTTTTTTTTATTTTAATTTTATATAAAGTGGCATTAAAAATACATACAACCCTAATTTTTTTTCTTTTTTATCATCAACCCCTATTTTTTTATGGCCATTTTAGTAAATTTCCGTGTCACAGTGTTTGTTACCGCACTCCTCCGAAACGGTTTGACTGATCTTTACCAAATTTTATATACGTATTCAGTAGGTCAGAGAATCGGCTACTATTTATTTTTTATACCCCTAAGTGATAAGGGTTGATCACCCTTAAACATTTTCTTTTAATTTTTTGACGAATTTTTTCATTTTATTTTTGTATTAAGTGGCATTAAAAAATACATACAACCCTAATTTTTTTACTTTTTATCATCATTCCCTATTTTTTATGGCCATTTTAGTATTTTATTCATTTTTCATCTCGCTTGATAACTGATCAAATATAGTATCTAACTGTACTTCGAGTAAAAATTCTTTTTTTTTTGAAGAAAATAACTAACAAAATTTAACCTGATATACTTATGCTTATTACCAATCTTAAATACTTAAAATTTGCCGCGCTTTTACTTTACTGGTGAGTGAAATGCCACACTATGCCATAGACCGAAGCCGGTCTCCTGTTTTACTCACAAAATTCTTCTTCACAGGATTTCTCTCACTGTTTACACAAATTTCGACCTTCGTTATTGTTTATGTATCGTATGTAGTAGTATTGTTAACAATTATCATTTTGCTATATCAATGTAACTCTCTTATTAACTTAACCGCGGCTCCACCCGCGTGTAAGTCGCTTTATTGCATAACCTCTCCTGCACATGACTGTTGTACAAAAATGTATTTTCATCTGTGCGCTACTGTGGATCGGATTATACGTTAAATTGTAGGTCCTCTTAGCACAAACAATCGTTAAACTAAGGCAGGGGCTTGAAAAAGTCTCGACAACATAACTTGATCACTTAGTTCTTACGTAGAAGAAGCTGTAAAATTTGATGTACCAATAAACTAGACCCCGAACGTATGAGCAAAAAATTTTCAACAAATATGATGATGACACTACAAATATTATGTAATTTGTTCTGCTTTGGACTTCTTTATGCTCAAACGGCTCGAACAAATATGCTAAAAATTTTCGCGCTCGCTTCGCTCGCGCACAGCTCGCTGCGCTCGCATCCAGCTTGCTTCGCTCGCGATAGGTCCTAGGACTTTTGGGTCATAGCTTACGACACTACAAATATTACGTAATTTGTTCTGTTTTGGACTTCTTCGTGCTCAAACGGCTCGAACAAATATGCTAAAAAATTTCGCGCTCGCTTCGCTCGCGCACAGCTCGCTGCGCTCGCATCCAGCTTGCTTCGCTCGCGATAGGTCCTAGGACTTTTGGGTCATAGCTTACGACACTACAAATATTATGCTATTTGTTCTGTTTTGGACTTCTTTATGCTCAAACGACTCGAACAAATATGCTAAAAATTTTCGCGCTCGCTTTGCTCGCGCATAGCTCGCTGCGCTCGCATCCAGGTCGCTTCGCTCGCGATTGGTCCTAGGACTTTTGGGTCATAGCTTACGACACTACAAATATAGCTTACGACACTACAAAAACTATGTAATTTGTTCTGCTTTGGACTTCATTATGCTCAAGCGGCTCGAACAAATATGCTAAAATAATTCGCGCGCGCTTCGCTCGCGCATAGCTCGCTACGCTCGCATACGGCTCGCTTCGCTCGCGATTGGTCCTAGGACGTTTTGGGTCATAGCTCACGACACTACAAATATTATGTAATTTGTTCTGCTTTGGACATCTTTATGCTCAAGCGGCTCGAACAAATACGCTAAAATATTTCGCGCTCGCTTTGCTCGCGCATAGCTCGCTGCGCTCGCATCCAGGTCGCTTCGCTCGCGATTGGTCCTAGGACTTTTGGGTCATAGCTTACGACACTACAAATACTATGTAATTTGTTCTGCTTTGGACTTCATTATGCTCAAGCGGCTCGAACAAATACGCTAAAATATTTCGCGCTCGCTTCGCTCGCGTATAGCTCGCTGCGCTCGCATGGGGCTCGCTTCGCTCGCGATTGGTCCTATGACGTTTTGGGTCATAGCTTATGAAACTACCAATATTATGTAATTTGTTTGGTAACGGCTCGAATGGAATCGCTAAAAAATTTTGAATACCTAAAACTTTAGAAAAATATCATTACCTACTAACCTTCAAAATTTTACAATGAAATTGTATTATACAAATAACAGACTTCAAAATCATACTTACATTTGTAAATTCTAACTGTATCTAAAAAGTGAAAAATAATTTTATGCCTACACATAAGTACCATCGAAGACTTTATTTGATTAACTTTTAAACATGCTATTTTCAATTTTTATTTATCCCGTATTCTTGGCGTCGGTGCCATCTAAGAAGAACAAATTAATGTTTGTTAAAATAAACACTATTAAATAGATATGATTGAACATAATACTTTTTGGCGTTTGTTACTTTTATATTCCCTTAACGTTTGTTCATGGCGCTCCATACCCATTTCACGCATCTACCATACACACTTATAATAAGTAAGTAACATTTTAATTATACTAGAATTTGTCTAGAAACTAGAATAAAAATAATTAATAAGGCAAAACAACGTTTGCCGGGTCAGCTAGTATTTTTATAAAATAATATACAAGACTATTCAAATAAGATACTAGACTAATTTCCTTTTTACAAATATTTTTGTTCAATTTGATCAATGTTACTTTAGTTATTTTGTCTGATTTAAATGTGTAAATTATTTACCTTCCCTCCAAATGTGTTTTTCTTTGTTCTCTACAAAAAATTAGGGACATAATCTTATATATAAAATTTCCGTGTCACAGTGTTTGTTACCGAACTCCTCCGAAACGGCTTGACTGATCATTACCAAATTTCATATGCGTATTCAGTAGGTATGAGAATCGGCCAACGTGAAACGTTTTTACCCCTAAGTGATAAGGGTTGTTCACCCCTAAATATATTTTTTTATTTTTTCGACGATTTTTTTTTATTTTAATTTTATATAAAGTGGCATTAAAAATACATACAACCCTAATTTTTTTTCTTTTTTATCATCAACCCCTATTTTTTTATGGCCATTTTAGTAAATTTCCGTGTCACAGTGTTTGTTACCGCACTCCTCCGAAACGGTTTGACTGATCTTTACCAAATTTTATATACGTATTCAGTAGGTCAGAGAATCGGCTACTATTTATTTTTTATACCCCTAAGTGATAAGGGTTGATCACCCTTAAACATTTTCTTTTAATTTTTTGACGAATTTTTTCATTTTATTTTTGTATTAAGTGGCATTAAAAAATACATACAACCCTAATTTTTTTACTTTTTATCATCATTCCCTATTTTTTATGGCCATTTTAGTATTTTATTCATTTTTCATCTCGCTTGATAACTGATCAAATATAGTATCTAACTGTACTTCGAGTAAAAATTCTTTTTTTTTTGAAGAAAATAACTAACAAAATTTAACCTGATATACTTATGCTTATTACCAATCTTAAATACTTAAAATTTGCCGCGCTTTTACTTTACTGGTGAGTGAAATGCCACACTATGCCATAGACCGAAGCCGGTCTCCTGTTTTACTCACAAAATTCTTCTTCACAGGATTTCTCTCACTGTTTACACAAATTTCGACCTTCGTTATTGTTTATGTATCGTATGTAGTAGTATTGTTAACAATTATCATTTTGCTATATCAATGTAACTCTCTTATTAACTTAACCGCGGCTCCACCCGCGTGTAAGTCGCTTTATTGCATAACCTCTCCTGCACATGACTGTTGTACAAAAATGTATTTTCATCTGTGCGCTACTGTGGATCGGATTATACGTTAAATTGTAGGTCCTCTTAGCACAAACAATCGTTAAACTAAGGCAGGGGCTTGAAAAAGTCTCGACAACATAACTTGATCACTTAGTTCTTACGTAGAAGAAGCTGTAAAATTTGATGTACCAATAAACTAGACCCCGAACGTATGAGCAAAAAATTTTCAACAAATATGATGATGACACTACAAATATTATGTAATTTGTTCTGCTTTGGACTTCTTTATGCTCAAACGGCTCGAACAAATATGCTAAAAATTTTCGCGCTCGCTTCGCTCGCGCACAGCTCGCTGCGCTCGCATCCAGCTTGCTTCGCTCGCGATAGGTCCTAGGACTTTTGGGTCATAGCTTACGACACTACAAATATTACGTAATTTGTTCTGTTTTGGACTTCTTCGTGCTCAAACGGCTCGAACAAATATGCTAAAAAATTTCGCGCTCGCTTCGCTCGCGCACAGCTCGCTGCGCTCGCATCCAGCTTGCTTCGCTCGCGATAGGTCCTAGGACTTTTGGGTCATAGCTTACGACACTACAAATATTATGCTATTTGTTCTGTTTTGGACTTCTTTATGCTCAAACGACTCGAACAAATATGCTAAAAATTTTCGCGCTCGCTTTGCTCGCGCATAGCTCGCTGCGCTCGCATCCAGGTCGCTTCGCTCGCGATTGGTCCTAGGACTTTTGGGTCATAGCTTACGACACTACAAATATAGCTTACGACACTACAAAAACTATGTAATTTGTTCTGCTTTGGACTTCATTATGCTCAAGCGGCTCGAACAAATATGCTAAAATAATTCGCGCGCGCTTCGCTCGCGCATAGCTCGCTACGCTCGCATACGGCTCGCTTCGCTCGCGATTGGTCCTAGGACGTTTTGGGTCATAGCTCACGACACTACAAATATTATGTAATTTGTTCTGCTTTGGACATCTTTATGCTCAAGCGGCTCGAACAAATACGCTAAAATATTTCGCGCTCGCTTTGCTCGCGCATAGCTCGCTGCGCTCGCATCCAGGTCGCTTCGCTCGCGATTGGTCCTAGGACTTTTGGGTCATAGCTTACGACACTACAAATACTATGTAATTTGTTCTGCTTTGGACTTCATTATGCTCAAGCGGCTCGAACAAATACGCTAAAATATTTCGCGCTCGCTTCGCTCGCGTATAGCTCGCTGCGCTCGCATGGGGCTCGCTTCGCTCGCGATTGGTCCTATGACGTTTTGGGTCATAGCTTATGACACTACCAATATTATGTAATTTGTTTGGTAACGGCTCGAATGGAATCGCTAAAAAATTTTGAATACCTAAAACTTTAGAAAAATATCATTACCTACTAACCTTCAAAATTTTACAATGAAATTGTATTATACAAATAACAGACTTCAAAATCATACTTACATTTGTAAATTCTAACTGTATCTAAAAAGTGAAAAATAATTTTATGCCTACACATAAGTACCATCGAAGACTTTATTTGATTAACTTTTAAACATGCTATTTTCAATTTTTATTTATCCCGTATTCTTGGCGTCGGTGCCATCTAAGAAGAACAAATTAATGTTTGTTAAAATAAACACTATTAAATAGATATGATTGAACATAATACTTTTTGGCGTTTGTTACTTTTATATTCCCTTAACGTTTGTTCATGGCGCTCCATACCCATTTCACGCATCTACCATACACACTTATAATAAGTAAGTAACATTTTAATTATACTAGAATTTGTCTAGAAACTAGAATAAAAATAATTAATAAGGCAAAACAACGTTTGCCGGGTCAGCTAGTTAGTTTATAAATTGAAAAGAAAAAGGCCACACTGAAAAATCACCCAGCCAATTTTTATGTCAATCCACTTAAATATAACAATCATTTACAACAACAAATACATCAAATCAAATAATAATATAACTAATAAAATAATAATAAATAAATAAATAAATTGTTTATTCAGGCAAAACATAAATTCACATATAATGACATTCATAATTATGTATATTATATTTAATAATAAAAAAATAATAGATACATTTTCAATAACTGGCAATGTGCTTAAAATGCTGGCTGCATTACCATGTTGTACACTGATACTTATTTTTTGAGTGCCGTGTTAAGTGCCGACTTATTCATAACTACAGGTATTCTATAATATAAATAATAAATTTAAAAAAATTGTACAAATTAAGAAGATAGGACATGGAAAAATAAAATTCACTGCCTTATTATTTTCAATGACTAAGTTCATTGTAATTTAATATATTTATATAAAAAAATAAAAATAATTAAATATATATATTTTTGTAATATAGAAATAAACACAAATATTACAATAAAATGTAAGTGCGAATTATCATGGTCGAATAGATGTCTAATTAGGTCCAATATAATATTTAAAAGCAGGATGAAATAGGTCCTTCAAAGCCTGTATCGAAAATCTGTTAAGTTTTTAAAATATTTTCCTAACGGTATGCTTACTTATGCATGGCTTTTAGTTGACGATTGGTATCTATATAAATGAAATATATTTTTAATAGCTTACCTTCTATAATCTCCATGTCAGGACCGGCCAAAAAAATTATAAAACTTTTTTCTAAAATAAAACGTTTCTATGACGACGCATGACAGCAAAACATTCGGATTTTCATTGGTATTCATTGGCTCAAGGCGCGCATGAATTTGTCAAATATTCAATGTCACAGATGTCAAATTAGTGGTACCAGGATCAGCAGTTTTATTTTGCCATACCAACTTATGTTTGATAATATAGCAGCATTTTATCAAGGATGAGAATACTACAGAGGTTCGTTGATTCCCATATAATAAAGCATGGCGCGGATTATTTCCATAATTACCTACTGGTGAGCGTGCAGTGATATGTTAATAGATTGCGTGACCCAAGTCATTTCAAGAAAAAAACGAATGGATGGGCTTTACAAAATTAAAGGGAAGAGATATTTTCATATAAGAAGACTATTTATCAGACTAAAGCTAATTAAAAAAAAATGTTATGCCTAAAATGAGATTTATTTTACATCTGTCCCTCTGGCAAGACCGCGCACACGCGCTACGTTGAACTATGCTATGTGTATTGGATTTATTTTGAAACACCAAAACGAGTTATAATGGTACGAAAAATATATGATAGAATATTCCAGTTAGACAGAAAGATAGACAAACAGGTAGATAGACAGAGGAGGCTTATTAATAGGATCCTGTTTACTACAGTTAGTTTACCTTTTAGTTACGAAACCCTAAAAAGAGCATTTTTGCCATATTTTGGTAACTTTCTTTAGAGATGGCAAATCAAATTGAAGCATAGACAATAGTTTACAGAGACCACAGAAAGAGACCAAGATTTAAAAAATAACATTCTATTACGTTCTAGGCTAAGTAAGAAGTTTGCCAGAAAGTTTGTAGGTAAAAAATTTTGTTGGTAGTGTTCTTAATTCCACAAAAAAGTATGTATTTGTATTAATTTCGTTTAATAAGTATGCCATACAGTCAAACTTATAATAAACTCTTGGATCCTAGTTCCAAGATTATTTATAAAGGAAAACTACTGTATTCTTTTGTAAGCCACATCATTCTTTTTGTGTAATTTACCATAGACAAACTGACAGTTGAGTTGACATGTATGACGTATGGTGTGATGCAGTGTCACGTCAAGTGAAACTTTGTTTCAGTTTTTATTCCTGTATTTCTTTAAGTTTCTGGTTGGTTATTAGTGTTCTAATATCGTAATCTTTCGTAAAAAATAGCCCTAAAGCTAAATAACCATGGGTCTAACAATATCAAGTGTTTTTACTAAGCTTTTCGGCAAAAAACAAATGCGTATCCTAATGGGTGAGTATCTTCACAATGACAGCTCATCGTTTGTAGATTGCGTAGAATTTCACATGAATGGTGTTCTCTTGCCTAAAACTTGCTTAAACATGAAACGATTTCCCTTTGTTTGCAGTTGGGCTCGATGCCGCCGGCAAAACGACTATACTTTACAAGTTAAAGTTAGGTGAAATTGTGACCACTATTCCGACGATTGGCTTCAACGTGGAGACAGTAGAATACAAAAACATAAGTTTCACTGTGTGGGACGTCGGCGGCCAGGACAAGATCAGGCCTCTCTGGCGTCACTATTACCAGAACACACAAGGACTCATTTTTGTAGTAGACTCTAGCGACACTAAGAGAATAGCAGAAGCTGAAAATGAGTTGGCTAATATGGTATGTTTTTATTGCTACGAAACTTATGATAATGACGCTTTTTTATATCTCTTATTCTATAGTTATTATCTGTTATGGAGTTCATCAATTATGAGTTGTCTAAACATGCCATTTATCTACTTCCACTATCTAGCCTTAATGTTGATAGAAATCTTTAACTGGATATGATAACATCTATGTTATGTTACATTTATGTCTATACTTGTTTCAGTTGAAAGAAGATGAATTAAATGATGCAGTAATATTGGTGTTTGCAAACAAACAAGACATGCCCAATGCAATGACTGCATCTGAGCTAACTAATGCTCTAAACCTCAACAATATGAGAAATCGCCGTGTGAGTATTATATTCTGTTCACCAAGTCAAACTTAGATACATTTATTGCCCTTGATTTTTTCACATTGGCAATGATTTTTAGAGTTCTGTACCTAAATGGTATCACTACACCTTCATTGTCTGTCACCAGGCTGTATCTCGAAAACTCTAATAGTTAGATTGGTGAAATTGTCACAGATTATGTATTTCACGTGCTGCTATAACAACAAATAAAAAAAATGATTATATGTTAAGAATGGACCTCTACATAAACATGTTTTTTCATATTGGCAATGTTTTTACTTATTCATGAGTTAAAAGCTAAACATTTTATATACTACAAATGTATTTGTTGTTATCAGACATTTTCAAGTAACTCCAGTTCTGCAAAGTTAATGTTATCTGAAATGTTTTTTTTTTACCCTTGAAGGTATGCGTTTTGTTGACTACAGTTTGTAATTTACTGATATGCCTAGCTATTGAGAAAATATCTCAGCAGCATTCTACTCATACAGTATTGTTTAGTCATCTTCCCCTAAAATTCCAGCTGTCCAGAATGTAGTTATTTTTTTAACCATATCTAGTTTGTATTATGATCGTTGACACAACTGATATACATACATAAATACATTATACTGATACATATTTAGTATCCAAACCGGCAGCCAACAAGTTTATTACATCACAAAGATCTTGGCACTACCGGTTCTAAAAGCAGTCTGGCAACAAAGCCATCAACAGTAGTCTAAGCAAATAGAGATTACTTGTATTACTAATTTTTCTTCACTTATTTTATTTTTCAGTGGTACATCCAGGCAACGTGTGCAACTCAGGGCCAGGGTCTCTATGAAGGCTTGGACTGGCTCTCCAACGAACTAGCAAAGAAGTGAGATATAACTAGGTAACACCAGATGTGGGTTCACAATCCCGTTCCAATACAACTTGTGAAATTGTTCATTATATTGAACACAAAAGACTATGCTATTGATAATTCTTTATTTCATTAGATTTATTGGCTTTTTTCACAATGCCTTGCTAGGTTTGGTAGGTTAGATGCGCTGATTTGTGATTGTCATGTATTGGTGAAGAAAGCCCCAATATCTTAATAAATTAACAGTTATTGTAGGTTTTTTGTAGCATGCAAGGTCTTTGTTAACTATTCAAAGTACAGTAGAAACTCGATTAACCGGAATAACTGTTGTTGAATTTTAAATTTTCCGCTGAGAAACCGGCTTAAGCAGCACAATTTGCCAGTTCCGTCTGACATGTTCATGTTTGCAAAAAAAACTTGGACAATTGGTCTGTAGTCCAAATAATCGCAAATTCCTATTACCGGGGGCTGGATAATGGAGTTTCCACTGTATTTATTTTCCGCAGTAATAATTTAAGTTGAAAATTGTCACACTCCTGCAAGTGTTATTTGTTTATTCACTATGTCAATACTGAATCAAAAAAATAAAACCTATCTTTGTTGAACCCAGTTTTTTCAGTTAATATTTTGCTAAAGATAAATCAACTGTTCGAAACATTGGCCTTGTATGTGCAACTTAATTACATAATTGATTATTTACAGAACTATGTTTTCAACTACCATTTCTATGGGTTGTAAAATTATGCTCCTTAGCTGTGTAGCCATAGAGGTTACTTTAGCTAATCCTATTCTGTTTTGAAGAAAACTAATGTTCATTTTAAAACACATAATCCTTGTCCATTTTGTCCAATTCAATTGTAAGTACATACAAGTGTATGTATGTGTTTACTGCTAGATTAGATGTATGTTTTTATATTATGATGTACATGTACATAAATATGTTCTTGGCAATAATAATGTTAAGTCTTCTAGATAGAACATTATGAGATGTATGTATGTATATCTAATTTTTATCACAAGCAAAATACAGAAATTGTAAAAGACCAGTAAGTTAGTCAGACCTGTCATTTAAACATACCTCCATACACAGTTTAGGAGCAGAACACATAATAATCAAAAAATATAAAAGCACAACACAATAGAAAATTATAAATATAATAGAATCACATTATCTAAGACAATAACACATTAAAGCACTAACATAAATTATTCCTTTTAAAATTTAAGGTGTATTTATCTTGATAATTATATTTGTATTTAGTATATAAGTTGTTGCATTTTATATTCGTGGATATCATGTAATTCCAAATTAGTATTCATATAATCTTAAATATGTGTAACTAATATTAATTGATACTTATTGAAAGTTAACTTTTATGGATGGCCCCCAATATTATTTAGGGAAGCAAGAAACGGAAAAGTGTATATTATTAGCTGGCCAAAATACATAGTCACAGTAAACGAAGAACTTTAAACCTATAAAAAAAACTCATTTGTTTATTAATTAATCTTTGGAATAGACAAAGAATGAAATACAAAGTTAATACTAACAAGTCTACAGAATATTTCCATCTATATATTAGTAGCTATTGAAAAGCTTATTTTAAGATTGAGGTAAGATGTAATTTTTTGTTTGCACTCCATATTTAGGTATTATCCTTTCAGATTTTTCTTTTTCATGAATAATGTTGCAGGAGTCCCATACCTATGTATAATTTTAATTATTTCACATATTCAAGTTAGTAGGTATTATTTCATTTTAAACCCATATATGCCACCATTTAATTAGCACATTGTATACTAAAGGATTAAGTTCACATATAAATAATAGGGTTGTTTCCTGTATACATTTTATTTCTATGTATAAAACATATTCACCTTAATTTTACCAACATAAATCTTTGTTTATCAAAAAATGTTAATAGAACTTTATGCATCATTTTCCCATTCGCGTTCTTATCTATATTATAAAAATAAGCCGGGTTTTCCTTCCTGACGCTATGACTCCAGATCGCACGAACCGATTTCCACGGTTTTGCATTTGTTGGAAAGGTCTCGGGCTCCGTGGGGTTTGTAGCAAACATGAAAAATTCAGGGGAAATTTCAATTTTTTGGCTAAACGGAGTTCGCCGGGTTCGCTAGTTTAGAATAAACAAATTAGTATTATCAATAAAGACGCCATTTAATACAAAAAAACACTATGTCCCCGTATGACGTCGCTGGCGGAGAATCGCTTATGAAACGTAGGGAACGGTTTCGTCCAGACGTTTAGTGAAAGGAATTTACCAAAACAATTTGGAAACAAACCTATTACTCTACTGCAATAGTATGTAAATAGTATAAGATTACACATTGGCCAAATAGTAACTTTATATACATTATTACAATTTGTATTTAACTCTTGTGTCATGTGCGCTTTGACATTATGCTTCATGATAGTGATAAAGTATATTGTTATAGTGTCAAATAAAGGTTAGGTGTAAATAAAATGGTTTTTATTTGTATAAATTCCCTGTATTTATATCTCAGAACATTTATTCCAGTGAAGGTAAATAAGTATGTATATTAATGCATATAAAATTCATCCTTAAATTATATTTAACTTAGATAAAATTAAAGGAGTATAAATAAGAAGATGAATGAGGCATTCTCTAGAGCAGTTACGGGCTGCCATTTTTCTCTAAACAGTCTTCCAAAACAAGAGTTCCTCATTTCATGAAGTCTTAGTTACTCATGTTCTTGTGTTAATTCCTCTTACTCGAAAAACGATTAGTTGTTACGCACAGTTATCGTTATTAATATTATAGCCAATGGCACCATTTTCAAGAAGATAGGATTCTCAAAATTTATGAGCAAAATTCATTATTTTTGTCATAGTTTTCAAATTCAAGTCATTTAGTTAGTCAGTTTAGTACCACAATATAACACCACCATGGTTGATGAAGGTACAAGCCCTTGCCCAAGGATGGATGCGTATGGAGCCAGTATTTCAGTTAAATAAATCAATGATAACCAATATCATTGAATTGGTTGCTTGGAAGACAACGCTTTTAGCTATAAGGTCGCCAGTTAAGGCACTAGCGTTTAAGTTCTTTTGTATGTTTTTTATTTTATTTTTGTTCTTGTGAGTGTTTTAACAAATTATTTATCTATCTATTCTAAACATTGTTTCTAGAACAATTAACTGGAACATCCAACTAGCATTACAAAACCGTACCTATTATAAATCTATTTGTGACTCCATTGGGCCTTCCGTTTCTCCACAAAGCTCCTTATCCCTTCTTGGCCATCGTCAGCGTTTATATTTCCCACCATCACGTCTTCACCCAACTTGTATGCTTCAAACAAACCCAGTTCCATTTGTTTGTAAAAGAATTCCTTACCTAAAGCGATTACGCTACGACTTTTCAGTTTGATTTTGTCGACTATTTTTTCAACTTCTGCGTCCAAGTCGATGGGTGGAACTACTCTTGTGACTAAACCGCTTTCGTATGCTTCTTTCGCTGACAAAGGTTCACCTGCATACAAAATATTAAGTGAGTATGTATATTTAGTTATGTAGGTGCCCTAAAATCATCGCATATTTAAGGTAAAACAACGTTTGCCGGGTCAGCTAGTCTAAAATATAAAAATAAGTCGGGCTTTCTTTCCTGACGCTTCAATTCCAGAGCGCAAGAACTGATTTCCACGGTTTTGCATTCGTTGGAAAGGTCTCGAGCTCAGTGACGTTTGTAGCAAACAAAAGAAGGGGAAATTTTCAACAGAAAAGGAGGAAAACATTTGGTGGCGAAACGGTGTTCGCCGGGTTCGCTAGTTAGGTACTATACAAATCGTATAATTGTCGAAATCTTCAGGTAGGAAGTGTCTTGAAAGGTATGTAACCTGTCTACTTAGATCTAAAGAAAGTGTTCAAGCAAATAATACTGAGAAACCCAGGTCAATGTAGCTTGGTGGTGGCACCTGTTTGTTATTAGTCATCGGAAACTAAAGTACACGTGTACTTTCGGTATTCGTACACGACTGTGTATCTATTAGATAGATAGATATACTCTATATTGCAACACTAAAGGAAATACAAAACAGAGAGAAAAATAAATAATCAACTATCAGTAAGATATTTTGTACATCCTAATTATAATAATAATAATTCATTTATTTGACACACATATATGTACATATAACACAAATTACATAAAAAAAACTATTACAATATTAACATTAGTGGTAATCAACCTAATTGGTGTAGTTGGATGTGAAAAAATTGTGTTTTACATCTCCACTGAGATATAGGCCACAAGGAGATCGTCTCGGCTTCGCACGGGCTATAAAATAATCTAAGTTGCAAAGAGAAACAAAAAAGCTTATGTTACTCAGGGATAATGTAGCTTCCCAACAGTGAAAGAACTTTTCAAATCGGTCCAGTAGTTTCGGAGCCTATTTGCGTCAAACAAACAAACAGAAAATCAAACTTTTCCTCTTTATAATATTGGTATAGATGATCTACCACGCTGGTCATATGCGGGTTGGCAGATGACACACGTCTTCAGATAACCTGTATTGATTTGAAGCGAACTAATTGATCTCATTTAATGCTTACTTTGGGTCTAAAACTCTATTAATCTTTCTCTATTATTAATATAATATAGGCAATATTTATCTGAATATTTTTTCTTATTTTTTTTTCGCTAATGTCACTAACCTGTAAACAGCATATAAGTCGCTCTAGACTTGGGTACGCATCTCCCAACAGCTATACCTGGAGTTGAACAGAAGATACCAAAGTTCGCCCTGCAATATCACCGATAATAAATCTAATGTCATATAATTATAGCCTTTATGTTGTTAAGTAGAAAGCTGAATAATGTTTACCCAGGTGTTGAGAATTTGCTGATGTCTGAGCAAACTACCATATCACAACTGGCAACGAGCTGACACCCTGCAGCTGTGGCGAATCCATTTACCTATAAGAGAACAAGTGTAAATTAAAAATTTAGAAAACCCCCGACCATTTTTTTTGCGGACGGCCATCTTGGTTTTGAATTTTATCATAATGTATGTACGAGTATGTAATGTTGTGTGTAGCGCTCCATCCTAGACCGTAATTTCACTTAACATCAGGCGAGTTATGGTCAATGGCAAGCCTATCCATACATTTTAAAAAATTATGTATTTCAGTACTCGAGTACCTTTCAGTTTTTGTTATTTCGCTTTTATTTGGCATAAGTATTTTGTAAATGTTACATCATGGGAGAAGTCATTGGCTTTCGAGTTACAGTTCTGTGAACTACTCGTAGTTCGAAAGCCTTTGGACTCTTATTTTATATTTGTATCTCTTACTTGTGTCACAAATAAATAATTTTGTATTTTTTTTTGTATTTGATACCGATATTGGGGCAGTTGCGATACCCAATATTCATCTTTAACACTCTCGCCTAATACTCCTTTTTAACAAAAAAAATATATCGGTTCTTACTTTCGGGAGCTACGATGCCACAGACACGTCAAACTTATAATACCCACGTTTTTGCGTCGTGGGCTAATACATGAATATCATGTTATTCGTACTAAAATTTGTAATTATCGGAAGAGAAGAAGGGAAGAGATCGCTTTAAGCGATAAGGCCGCCAATTGTGGCACACTAATTTGTAAGCTCTTTCTTTTTCTTTTTTTAAATGTAATGAATGTGTCCAATAAAGAATTTTCTATCTATCTAATTATCAACCTAAATAGTTATGAAGCTTACTAATTAACTTGAAGGTTTGATCTTTTCTGGAAATAAATTTGAAAGATGGGTGGATTAATTTTGATACTTTCGGTGAATAGATGGCAGAATAAATTATAGTAGAGCTCATTAGTGCAATATAAACCAATGTAAGGTGTTGGATCTTGAAAACTCTCGACACTAGATCTCATTAACATGGATATAAGAAATAAGTGTTTTTTTATAAAGTATCTATGAATTTGTGTAAAAAATTATTTGGGTGTTAACTATAATAGTATATATAACTATTATGAGCAAATTATATAAGTAAGTATATAAAAATAATATTCTGTAGTTTACCTATGGCGTTATCTTTTACACACTTACACGGATATTATGTACTTAGGTAGAATAGTAGATAGATACTTTTTCACACTTTAAACGATTTACATTGTTATCTTTCTACATACACAGTTACAATCGTTATTTGCTTACTCGACCATATTTACCTTGGCTATAACAGGCACAGGACTAAGTATAATAGACTTCATTAGTTCGCTGGCTTTGCTGAATATCAACTTATGTTGTTCAATGCCTGTGCTAGATTGCTGCAAAATATAAAATTTATTTATTCAGTTACACTTAAGTATAAATTTTTTCAAAGATCAATGTTGTACAAATAATTTCGTATTTATGTAAACAATACTAAATACGAATAAATACGTAATATCATAATTATTTTTACAAATGACATTGTATTGTATCTATTAGGATACATTTCACACACGGCTGGTTAGCCCCATACTGAACCATATCTAGTTTGTATTATGGTTGCTAACACAACTGATATACTACACATACATACATATATATTTTATATAGATACATATTTAACACCCAGACAGACAGCCAACAAATTTAGTTTAGCACAAAGATGTTGGGCGTGCCAGGAATCGAACCCGGAACCTTCTGATTGGCAGGCTGGCATGGTAACCATTATGCCAATGAGGTTGTACAACCATTAACATTAAATAAATTGATTGGCCAGCTGTTGAAAATAGAATTAGTATTTTGAGTTATTGACTATTTTGTTTCGTAGTGTTTATTACTATTTATAAAACTCATTACTAAATTCCAAGTTTATATACATATACTCTATTTATTAGACCCCACCCCTAAAATTGAATTAGCTCACCAATTCTTTCAAGTTGTGTCCAGCGCTGAAAACGTTTCCCTTAGCTGAAAGAACTATAGCTCTCAAAGATATATCATCTTTGTTCAAGTTAATTGCTTCTATCAGGTGAGACATCATATCCAGGGATAAAGAATTTCTGAAAAATATTTTAGGGGGTACAGTTCTTTCATATATTTTCAGAATGATATCAAACTGGCATGGACATCCTAAGTCTTAGTATAAGCAGGTCATCATATGTTCCCACATTCTGATGCAAAAAGGGTGCTTTTGCCCTTAATCCACATCAATTTACTTTTATAGTGAGTACTGCGAAGCTTTGGAACTCTCTACCTGAGTTACTGTTTCCTGAGAGGTATCATCCGGGGTCTCTTCGAAAGTAGAGTTAATAGGTATTTTCTAGGTAAAAGTGCCAAATCGTACAGCCTAGCTTTACATCAGGAAAGCTGTAGTCAAACGCAAACCTATAAAGGGCAAAAAAAAGCCAAGTGCCGGTTGGCACATGACATAACGTCTCTGGATTTTGTAATCTTTAGAAAATAAATTATAGTAGTTATGTACTTACTTGGTTTTCTCGTGGTTTAGAGTTATTTCTCTGGTACCATTGTTTTCATTAGTAATCAAATATTGACTGTGAACACCTCTACTGATTATAAATAATGGTCTAATAAGATTTTTCTGAAATCAAATGCGTTTAGTTTTTAAAAACTTTTTTATTTTGTAAACATAACCTCACTTATTGATAAACAAACTCACTCGACAGGAAGATAACATTGCTCTTAAAATAATAAGTGTGTTCAGAAAAAATAAAATTATCACAGCACAATTTTTTAAAAAGAACCAACTATTTTAGAAAATGTTGCAATAGTTTAACAAAAATGTTTTAAAACAATAAAACCAAAAGAGTTTATCACAAGTTGATAAGATTCAGGTCAGCTGTCAATGTAATGTTGCCAGTTTTTAATGATAAATTAAAGCTAGATAATAAAAAAATAACTAAATCAGCTAATTTTGATACAACATAATAACTGCATAAATTATATTATGTATTTTCAATTTTAGAAAGATTGCTAGGGTAGGCCATATAAACCTTTGACACACCCAAAGTAATTTCGTTGAACAGAAAGTAATTATTTTTTTTAATAATACTATCCAATATATAATTTAATAAAGTATTTGTTTATCTTGCGAAAATTGACATTCATTTCCACAAAAAAAAAAACGAAATTACTCTCCGAACAAACCCAATAGTATAAACAATTAAAATCCTTGCCTATAATTGTATACACATTTGGCAAGTTAAAGTAACTTTGGGATTAAAAACTCATTAGAAATTCGGAACCAGAATCCTACTTTGGAATACCCGCGGACACTGACTTAGATTTAATCTACTAATTGTAAGGTTTTTTTAATAAATAAACATTTAATTTCAATTTGACTTTGTTGTTTAATTAGCAGTCCTTTAGGTCATGGGTATAAGAAAATAATATATAGAAGAAACTCGATTAACCGGACTAATTGCTGTTGTTAGGCATTCGGATAATAGAAAGTATGAAGAAAATCGGGTTTTTATATTTTCCGATGAGAAGTCGGCGCGGGCGGGGTGATACCAGTTCCGTTCGACACGTTTATGCTTGTAAAAATATGCCTTTGGATAATATAATTGGCCTGTATTCCGAATCCAAAAACCCTATCCGTGGGTATACCCACGGATAGGGTTTTTCGATTATTCGGGCCGGATAATCGACTTTATACTGTACATATATATATCTAGTTGTAATGTTCATCATAGTTTTCGTCCATGTATTGGATACCTTCGTCTTCTGCTGTAATCAGGTCGATCACACCGCTGAAACAATATTAAAGTTTTCAAAATATTTTCTTTACACAGATCTGGGATAAAAGGAAAAAAATAGACGCTCAATCTCAAGTTTAAAATCGTACCTCTTAAACTAAGTGCGTTTTATTGCGTAAGATGTCGCTACGTGTATCGAATTACCAAATTCAAATAAATCGGGTGCAACAAAACTTCGAATCACTAATCATAACTAACTTACTAACTATCGCATTTATTCTGGACCACCAATACACTTGTATTGGTGGTCCAGAATAAATGCGATAGACTGATCTGAATATAGCGTTCAACGTAGCTGCAAAGAGAGATATAAAAAAATATATGATTTAAATAACGTTTTCTCACTTGAATTAACTTGGACTTGATAAATAAAATTTTTTCGTGCAAACAGTATTTCACTGTATTAAAACTTTCGTAAGGCATATTTGAATAATGTTTGTATAACCGGCTAACACTTACGTTTATTTTGTCGGTATTAGCCCGACATGTTTCAGCACAATCAGTGTGCCATTCTCAAAGGCAGGAACACAGCCAACGTACGTCCGCGGTGACGGAAGTGATAGCCGGTTATACAAACATTATCCAAACAGTATTTCCCTTTAAATAAATGGCGCTATATTTTTTTTTAAACGACTGCACTCGGGTCACGCAATCTACTATCGTTATATCACTATGCGACCGCAGCGCGTTGTGGAATTTGGCGGCATCTACGCTGCACGCTCAATTTGCAGCGCCATCTAAGTTTCATCGGTAATTATAGCAAAATCCCGGGCCAAGCTTTAGTATGGGAATCAGAAATCCTCTTTGCTATTATAATCACTAGATACACTTATGCACGGCAACTGCACTAGTAAATTAAAATTCAAAATGTCTTTATTAGCAATTATTGTTGCACAAGAAATGTGCTTAGTTTAGGGCATGACTAAGAAGACTACACATAAAAAGATAAAACTAAGCCAGGTTTGTTAGGACGCGAATTACTTCATTTCATACATGGTAAGCCGCGTAGAAACTATGAATCTTGTTATGACATGTGTGTATAATTAATGCTGCTGCCTGTATCTAGTATTTGACAAAATGTATGTTTTAATTAATCAATTTTCTTACTGACATTGTTCTATATAATTTTTCTGACATTGTAATCTTGAAACGGTCAAAATAGAGGGCCAACTTAATGTATTAATATCAATTTCACCTATTTTGCAAGAAATATATGATTTGATTTGACTATTAGAAACTAGCAACACAATTATTGTTGAACTAGAAATGTGCACCCTGTGCTTAGTTAATAGGGCATGACTAAGACTAAACATAAAAAGATAAAACTAAGCAAGGTTTGTTGGACGCGAATTTCTTCATTGCATACACGGTAAGCCGCGTAGCAACTATTAGAAACATTTAGAGATCTCACCTCAAAACCTCCTGATCAAAATCGATCCGTTTCTTCGAATCTTTGTCAGCTAGTCCGATCCTGTACGTCAGCACTTGATCTAAGAGAGCGCGCAGCCGGCACAGGAGCTCGGCTGTCTCCTTCTTGCAGAACACCTTGTGTGACAGGATCGAGATCTGGCATTCGTCGGGCTTGTCAGCTGCAATCACTCGGACAAGTTATTCTAAATTCATTTTCAAGTATAACATACTAGCAGCCTGAACCGGCTTCGCACGGTTTATAAAAGGGCTTTTGTTACACATTTTATTAAAGATCTCTGATAATTTTGGAAACAAAATATAGCCTATGTTAGTAACTCTTAAAATGCACAAAAACTAGCTGCGGTCTACGCTCGTACCTATATGTCTGCTCGCCAAACAGCTAAACCGATTTAAAAGAAATTTTGTATGTATATAGATTAACACATGGGCAAACTTTTATAACACAGGTGTCACAGGATGTATTATAAATGTAATAGTTTGAGATGGATGGAGTTTATGAATAGTTGTTTGTTACTCTTTGCTATAACGATTAGACCAATTATTTCGTTTTAATTTATTCATTCATAATTTTCAGCCTTTTATCGCCTACTGCTGAGCGTAAGCCTTCCTTCGTGCACACGATTTGTCTCTGTGCGAATTTGTTCTGCATTCATTAATTAATTTCATAATATTCATTTAATCATTAATTAAAACAAATGACTTACATCTCGTCAAATTAAGATCGCCAAAGAAAAGCAGCGGCAGGGTGTAGACACACGTCACATCCAGTAGGAACAGTTCTGATGACTTCTGCTTGAGGCCGTAGACCAACCAGTTGGCTCCAGGCCTGGTGCATGTTGGCTCTTTGTTGGGTCCACGTTGGAAGCTGGTGTACATTACGCTGCTTGGGTGTAAGGACACCTTGCCGTCTTCAGGAGTCCGCACTTTGATTCTCAGCGGACACCTCTTGGTTTTCTTTAGCCAGCTGTGAAGGTTAAATAGATAAACAAATAGCTACAAAATTTCGCTCGTAGATTTTTGACTTTTTGATTTATGTTTTAAATAATTAAATACATATTAAATTAGAAAATAACGAATTGAGTGTAATACTAGAACCTTAGAAGTTCAAGAAAAAAAAACAGTCCATTTTATTCTTTATGCATATCCCTTATTAGCAGCCTCATCACATAAATTGATCTCAGGCAGAAAATCTTCGGATTAAGAATACGGAGTATTACTTATCGTGTATGTCCATATACCTAGACAATTTTCAGCATATGCTGGTAGCATGGAAATGCCTGCGATGGTGTTTTGCCGCAGCTGTGACGGTTTTTATATTCGTATGGTCGGCTCTAGCGTCGAGGACTTATACTAAGACTCAGTCTGGGCCTGGAACACCTAAATGTAAATTCCACTTTTTCACGGTCAATTTAAGGTGCATAGGCGAAATCTTGAATTTCGCATTTTTATTGTTACACAAAATGTAATTTACAAAAATCTAAAATTAAATCCAAGTGTTTTTTTCTTCATATTTTTCGTGTGATTCGTAAAAAAATTGGTTTACAACCAATTTTGTTACTGTACGGTATTTGTTGGGTTGTCCTTTAGATGGTGGGGTAATTTTCTTCATAAGTTTATTTATCACAATATAATGAAAGTTGTGGCGGAGGACCTGAGCTCTCCTGTGCAGAAGCATTATCTGAGAGTGATGAGCGAGTAACTCGAGCATCCTTCCGATGACTCAGGATCATCTCAGAGATGCTTTTGTACAGGACAGATTTTGTTTCACATTTCCAATTTTTATTTTTCACCAGATACTAACATTATTTTTAAGTTG
This sequence comes from Mellilla xanthometata, assembly GCA_035578125.1. Classification (NCBI taxonomy): domain Eukaryota; kingdom Metazoa; phylum Arthropoda; class Insecta; order Lepidoptera; family Geometridae; genus Mellilla; species Mellilla xanthometata. Next base: position 9,706,802 of record JAPUBQ010000014.1, on the reverse strand, counting down.
TAATCACTACCCCATGGACCCCTTCTGTAGTCTGAATAAAGAAAATTTTGAATTTGAAAATTTGAAATAATTGCTGTAAATTCTAGATTTTGCCTTAGGTATCTTCTTTAGTCAAATAATAAACACTTACGCCACGCTTGCAACGTTGGGATACAAAGCAGCCGCCACAATAGCTTTGAACAAGCTCAGGTTATCTTCATTCCGATTCTCCCACGGGGACCGAGTATCTGGCCTACTGAGGAACCCCATCTCTTTCAGGTTATGTGCGAACTGCTTCTTCATACTGGAGAGGAGTTCCAGGGTTTTGTTGGAGAGGAAGTATTCAAATGCGAACTGCCTTTTGTCCTGGGACCGTTCCCATTGTATGACGGCCTCTGCCATCGCCACGTGGTCGCTGGGCTCGCACATTGCTAGTTCGCGCTTTTTAGCGTCCGCTTCGGCTTGTTTGCCTGTTGAAGGTAATAGTTTAAAACATATATGTATTAGGATACATTTCACAGACGGCTGGTTAGCCTCATACTATATAATTTCTTGCTTGTTTATATATATATTATGGTTGCTAACATAACTGATATACTACTACATATACATACATAAAAACTTTAAATCGCCATTTATACCCATACCTATTTCGCCTACGAGGTCGTCGTATAATAATAATAGGTTAACACTTTAATATACTATAATAATAATAGGCATTCTCCATCTTAGGCCAAAGTATCACTATCCCTTTGGTTACGGATATACATAATTAGTGAAAATGACAGACAGACAGCGAAGGCTTTGTAATAGGGTCCAGTTTTAACATTTTAGTTGCGGAACATTAAAATCCTCAGGCATTACCTATGACTTATTATAAAAAAACCTCGCTTGATAATAATTAAGGTATCCGTAACGTAATAATTTTAGTTTTAAGTTCGTAGTTTCACATTATCTAGCTGTTAACTGCTAAAGCCATATCATATACAAATATCTGGACAGGGAGAGCATCGGTATTGCACGAAGCGGTCCTGCATCGCTGCCCCCGTCGTGAGATGGGACACCGTGAGGTTTTAGTCGGCGGTGATGGCCCCTCTGACCCTCGAGCGAAAGGAGATGCGTGAATGCTTCTTCTCCTCAAGAAAAAAAAGGCATTACCTATGACAAGATTGAAGGGGTCTTTGAACCCCCAGACGGCAGCGAGGCTGGCGGCGCGGTCGAGGCAGCCGAGAAGTGCACCCAGGACCAGAAGCTTGCCGGCGGCGGGCGGCACCGGCAGCCGCGCCAGGTGCCAGCCCAGCGGGGTTAACGTCTCGCGCTCGTCTAGGGCACCCACTCTGCAATAAACGATTTGTTACTCTAAAAAGGCGAGAGCTTGACCACAATTCTCCTGATGCTAAGTGATATTGTGTTCAACGGTCGAGCATTTACTTGGAAGGAAGCGGAAAAATATTCAAAAGATACCGACTAACTGAAAAAACATTCAAGAGATACTGACTTTTGGAAATCAATAATATTAAAAAATACTGACTGTTTGAAAGAAAAATTATTCAAAAATACTGACTGTTTGAAAGAAAAATTATTCAAAAATACTGACTGTTTGAAAGCATAATTATTCAAAAGATATGGACTGTTTGGCAGCAAAATCATTCAAAAGATATTGACTGTTTAAAAGCAAAAACATTCAAAAGATATTGACTGTTGGAAAGCAAATTCATTCAAAATATACTGACTGTTGGAAAGCAAAAATATTCAAAAGATACTGACTATTGGAAAGCAAAAATATTCAAAAGATACTGACTGTTGGAAAGCAATAACATTCAAAAGATACTGACTGTTTGAAGCAAAAACATTCAAAAGATACTGACTGTTTGAAAGCAAAAACATTCAAAAGATACTGACTGTTGGAAAGCAAAAAATATTCAAAAGATATTGACTGTTTAAAAGCAAAAACATTCAAAAGATACTGACTGTTTGGAAGCAAAATAATTCAAAAGATACTGACTGTTGGAAAGCAAAAATATTCAAAAGATATTGACTGTTGGAAAGCAAAATACTTTAAGAGATACTGACAGACTGACTGTTGGATAGCAAAATATTCAGAAGATACTGACTGTTGGAAAGCAAAATCATTCAAAAAATACTGACTGTTGCAAATGCTTGATTGCTCTCTTTATGGTCTTATCAGCAGGAATAGCAGGCATCATTTTCAAGGCTTCCTCCGCTTTGCCAAGCCTTAGTTTCTTGAGACAAAGCACTTCTTCGAGCAAGTTGCTTCGCTGTAGCTCAGGTAACAGTCTGTCTGGGAGGTTTTCAGCTCGGTATGACGTCACGAGGTGGTAGCATATGCCAGGCTGGCAACGTCCGGCGCGACCGCGTCTGAAAGAGATAGATACAAATTCAAATAATTTATTTTGCAAAACACGGGTAATAATGGAAAATAATGTTATGATGATAAGTCTCACCATGTTTTAGCCTGTTAAGGCATGCAAAAAATTATATATTACTAAAACTAATTCTAATTTAAATTCAGTCATTACATTATATGGTACTTAAATAAACACAATAAACAGTCCTAAGTTAAAATCCAATAATAAAATAATCCAATAAGCAGTCTTAACAATATTCCAATCATTTACCTTCTAAAAACTCTTTTATGCTATAATAACATTTTTGAACAAGGAAAGATTTTAATTTAATCTTAAAAGAAAAGCAAACAAAGAATTGGTCTCTCTAATTGACAGAGGCAAGTTATTGTAGATTTTTACACCCATACAGAAAATACTACCATGAAATACCATGAATACAATCAAACATTATTTAAGAAGTATTAATAAGTAGGTTAGAACTTGGATTAACACATAGGCTACTTTTTATCTCAAAAACATTACTGCTTCCTGTAGGATTTGCAAATAACTTTAAAAACTATTTTACTAAAACCTTCACGCTTAAAAACGTTTTGACCGATTTTGATGAGATTTATTATGAAGATACCCATAGGTATTGCATAAGCAGCCAATTCCCTTTTTTTCAAACTCGAGGCCTTTTCTCATGAGCAGAGAGATATGGGCCATAATCCACCACGCAGACCAAGTGCTAGTTGGCGGATGACACACGTCTTCGGATTTTGTGGTCCTCGAACATATCGGTTTCATGGACCATCTGATTGAAAAGCGGACGTTTTCCCACTTCGCATCCCCTTCCTCTCACTCATAAGGTTATGCAAGCGAGAAGAAATACTTTTTTTGTTTTTTTTTTGATCGGTTGACACTTTTGATTGTAGGTACCGGCTGTTAGTCTCAGTAGTAAAGCCAAATCAGAGGCCATCGGGTTTGAAAACTGTGGACACCAGAGCTTGGCCACTTAGCTCATACGAAAGTTGTCTTTATTAACACGATTCATAGTAGTAACCCAAATCGAAAATTAATAGATTACTTTACCTTTTACTTTTTAAGTAAGTGTGATCGTTTCTTCATACAAATTTAAAAAATATATACCTATATAAATATTAGGACACATTTCACACACGGCTGGTTAACCCCATACTGAACCATTTCTAGTTTGTGTTATGGTAGTTAACACAATTGAGTATATGCAAACATATTTTATAAAGATATGTACATATTTAACACCCAGACCCACAGTCAACAAATTTAGTTAAGCATACAGATGTTGGCCGTGCCGGGAATCAAACCTGGAATCTTCTGATTGGCAGTCTGGCATGGTAACCATTACGCCAACGAGGTCTTCAAATATATATGCCTTATGCATTACAATAACAGTTTACAACAAAGCACAATAGGTTACCTTACCTTTGCCTCATATTGGCTTTGGAAACCCATTCATTCTGCAGCGTAGCCAGATTCTTTTCAACATCCAGTCCTTTATACTTCATCTTGCCGCAATCTATTACGTACACCACATCGTCTATAGTAATGGACGTCTCAGCTATATTCGTAGCCACTATAATCTTCCTCACACCGTCGGGGGGTCTTACGAAGATCCTTTTCTGATCGATCGAGGGCAACTTCGAATGTAAAGAGTAAACGTCATGGCTACGCTCCGGGAACGCGTGACTGTCCCACATTAGTTTCAACAGTTTGCTGATCTCGGATATGCCGGGTAGGAAAACCAATATGGCGCCCGGAGGCTGTGTGCATATGTGTTTGAGGAGAACTAGGATCAGATCCAGGTTTAAGTCTTCGATCCTGTGGTCTGCGAGAGTATCGATAACACCGGGGCTGTATTTTTTTAGGGATCTCATCCATGGATCTGAAAAAAGAAATCCTACTTATATAATAAATGCGAAAGTTTGTAAGTGTACAAAGACATGTTTGTTACTTCTGCATGCTCAAACGGATGAACCAATTTTGATGAAATTCGGTTAGGAAATAGGTTAGACCTCAGATTAACACACAGGCTACTTTTATCCCGGATTAACTTCAGCGTCCCGGATTAACGCTGGTAGCACCGCGGGGTGCAACTAGTAAATAATAAATATTAGGACACATTTCACACATGGCTGGTTAGCCCCATACTAAATCATTTCAAATTCAAATTCAAATTTATTTATTGTTGCAGAACATGGGTAATACAATAAGATAACATATATAATAATTTGAGTGCGCCATATTCTTAACCTTTCGGCATGCAATTAAAAGAAAAACATAGGTATATAATAAAAAAGATACAATTATACAAACAACACAAGTTTAAAAAGAAAAAAAAAGAACACATTGAACAGACTGGATAAGAAAAAAATAATTAATAATATCATATGAATTCAAATTAGTAATGTCACAAACAATTATTATTTTAGAGATTTATCCTTTAAAAATTCGTCAATATCATAATATGCTTTGTCAGCTAGATAGCGTTTAAGTCTGCTCTTAAATAGGTCTGATCTAGTTATATTCAATAAATCTTTTGGCAGGTGGTTGTACAATTTCGGCACCATTGATAGCACATTTCTAGTTTGTATTATGGTTGCTAACACAACTGATATACTACATACTTTAATTGCTTTATATCGATACGTATGTAATGCCTACACCTAACAAATTTAGATGTTTGCCGTGCCAGGAGTCGAACCCTGGTTGGCAGCCCGGCATGGTCAACATTACATCGACACGGCGAAACATGGCGCGGAAGTTTGCTATAATTACCATGAAACTTAGATGGCGCTGCAAATCGAGCGTGCAGCCTAATGCCGCCAAATTCCGCAACGCGCTGCAGTCGCATAGTGATATAACGATAGTAGATTGCGTGACCCGAATCTTTTTCGTTCTTTCTTTCTTTATTAGTCTCTGATACTGCTTACCTATACTAGCTCGATATTGCACCTCTTTCTCAATCTTAATAGCGGCCATATCCCTGTGTTTGTGTACATATTTATGCCACACCGGAGCCTGGCGCGCGGAATTCGGCATCGGGGGTAGTTTGAAATTTGTCATCTGTAGTACAAAAATACAACTATAGACACTAATTTTAGACTAGACATTAGATTCCCAAGTCACTAAAGCATTTTTTACACATAATCGGATGCGTAGCCACGCGAGTCAAGGTAGAGCATGCCTTGTCTAGAATAATTAGCTTCCAAGTCAAAACACACCGTCAGGGCCTTGTCGGTTAATAAGAGAGAATATCCGACAAGAAGCAACAAGAAACAAATTAGGTGAAATGGGCAAGCTCTGGTTCCGAGTTTTCAAATCGCCAGTAGACTCGGCTTGAATGCTTGTACTATGAATAACAGCCGGGACCTAAATTTTGACGTGTTATCCGATGCACGGTAGCGCCCAGTAAAAATACTACATGTACATACATAAATACTATATATCGATACATATTTAACACTCAGACAGACAACAAATTTAGTTCATCACAAAGTTGTTGGCCGTGAGAATCGAACCCGGAACACCCTGAATGACAGTTCGATATGGTAACTACCTGTGTACGTACCTGAAAAAAGCATCTTAAGATCAAAGTTTGACTTCGATTGACAATATACAAAACATACCATTATCTGGCGCAGGTGGCCGCTGGCAAGGGTGGAACGGTTATGCCAGCAACCCAGGACCATGATCCGTTATTTCAAGGAGCTTGATTGGCTTAGGTAGGCTGGAAAGGGGGAATGCACAATACGCCCCTTATTTGTTTCGCGAGGAAATGCATTTACGCATCTCTCGCCATAAATCTGGGGGAGGCGGGCGGGGGCCGTACCAACTAAAACCTCACGGTGTCCCATCTCACGACGGGGGCAGGGATGCAGGACCGCACAGCGCAATGCCGCTACTCTCCCCACCCAGCATAATACGCCCCTAGCGAGATGTCAGTGCAGGTCTCATCACCCCCACTTCAAATTAGAATTAGAGATCGTACCTGTAATATATCTTCCAAATAGACATCTTCCACGGGGTAGGCGAGCCCCTCTATGTGGAACATCGGACAATTGTTGTAGTACTCGCTCAGAGACTCTGCGTCTATTGTAGCACTCATCAGAATCAGCTTTAGGTCTTTGCGCTTTTGTAGAATCTGGAACATTGAGTAGTTGTGTTGGACAGTTTTAATAATATATATACTAGTTGTGCCCCGGCGTTAATCCTGGACGAATAGAAGTTAAACTGGGATTAAAATTAGCCTATGTGTTAAACCAAGGTCTAACCTATCGTCATAGTAAATCTCATCATAATCGGTCCAGGCGTTGGAGCGTGAAAGAGCAACATACATTTTGAAGTTATTGGCTTATCCCACGGAAACCACAATTGTTTTCGGGACAAAAAGTAGCCTATGTGTTAATCCAAAGTCTAACCTATCTTCACACTAAATTTCATCAAAATACGTTCAGGTGTTTGAGCGTGAAGAAGTAACAAAAATACACATACACACATACTTTAGCATTTATTATATTAGTAGGACAACTGCACCCTGTGGTGTTACCCGCTTTAATAAAGATAAGATACAGATGCATTTATTTTAGTCCTTGGATTAACCCATAGGCTAATTTTTATCCCGGATTAACTTCTTTTGTCCTGGATCAACGTGGGTAACAGCACGGGGCGCAGTCAATGATTTATAATGCTTGCCCAGGATCTTGGCCTTTTTAGCTGTAATGAGGCAGAACTTGTGCATTTAACTAAAGATTTTTATAATATAATAAATTTAAAACCAATGAAATGAAAAAATGTAATGTAGTGTATTTAATTGACTTGGATAAGCGAGTTGGAGTGAATCTGTTATGCTTATTTTATGGTTTTTAAAATAAATAAATAATACTCACCTAGTTATATTATTATGTATGTATACGTCATACGTTCTCTCCCACAATGGGAGGTATTATTACCTGTCTTAGCATGCACATGGCGATATCAATCTGACAATCCCTCTCGTGCACCTCGTCCAGTACGATGTGGCTGTACTCGCCGAGGGACTGGTCCTGCTCAAGCTCGACCAGCAGCACGCCCGTCGTGCAGTACTTTATGCTGCCCCGGTCACGGCAAGACACGCTGCAAAATTTCAAACCAGAATCATTTTGTTGGTAAAACTACTGACATAACAATTTTTAATGGCCGCCATTCTGAATTACCTACGATATTTTCTTTTTTTTAAATATTTTTTTTTACTCTTAATGGGCTTGCGCTTTATCGCTATTCACCTGGTAGTAAGCGATATTGCAATCTAAGGTGGAGCGCGCTTGCCCAGAAGAAACCGGTTCACCCTTGCCTTGAAAACTGCTAGTAATCGGGGAACAGGGAATTTGGCAAAGAATTCCACAGCTTGGCGGTACGCACAATGAAAGTAGACGCAAATCGCTTAGAACGCGACTTAGGCACCTCCACAGTATAACGATGCCTCCTTGGTGTTTCCCTACTCGTCCGATGGTGGAATGGGGCGGGGGGGTCAAATCATGCAATCCCATTGCACACTCCCCGAAATGTAACCCAAAAAAAACCGAAAGGCTGGCAACCATGCGGCGATGCTCAAGGCTTGCAGCTTTGATCGATTACATTGCCTTGCGCTTAATCTCAATTCATCTGATGATAAGCATATTGAGTAGCGCCTGTAGCTCTTGACATTGAACTATAGACTGTCATTTTAAAAGTGGCATTTTCTTCTGGGCGCTACCGTGGGTCGTGACACGTTAAAGTGTAGGTCCCGACTGTTAGTCTTAGTACAAGCAGTTGTTAAGCCAAGTCAGAGTGCGGCTTGAAAACTCGACACAAGAGAATGGCCACTAATACGAAGAAGAAGTTTTTTTTAATTCAAAAACGATTGTCAGATTCTCAAAGCTTTGCCAAAGCTTTTCAGAGAGCTGATAAGACCACTTACACCTCCAGCCTGACACAGTAACCCACGGAGACTCCAAGAGACTCTCCCCTCTCTTCAGCCACTCGTACTGCCAGCGAGGAGGCAGCGATACGCCGCGGTTCAGTCACTAGTATCTTCACATGCCCTCCTTTACCTGTTTCCAGGGCTTTGTCTAGGATTAATTGTGGCACCTGTAAAGATAATTGGCCAAGTGTGAGATGGGCTCGCGCTAGAAGGATTCCACATCATTCTATCTATCTATCTATCTTAGCCTATAAATCAGCCCACTGCAGGGCAAAGGCCTCCCTACCATCCCTCCACTTTTGTCTGTACCATCCTACTAATATTATAAATGCTAAAGTTTGTATGTTTGATACTTCTTCACGGTCAAACAGCTAGGACCTATTTTGATTAAACTTACTATGATGACAGGTTAGACCTAGGACTAACACAAAGGCCTCAGATAAAGGCAAGTACCGCCACAGGGTGCAACTAGTTATCAATATTTTTTATAAATAGCAATTTTTCTACAACACAACCCCAAGCTTGTTCTTTAAGAGCCCTAACCATATTCACATTTTGGGCAAATAACATAAAAAATACAATAATGCCATCTAGTAGAATATAAATCTGGACAAGGCTGGGTTACCTTTTAGTTGTGTTTATTACTTTATGCATTGCTCACCTGAGTAGATTTACCGCACCCTGTTTCTCCACTAATAACAACCACCTGATTATCTTCAATATCTTCCAGTAGTTCCTGACCTTTCCGATACGTCGGCAAAGTTCGACGAAACTGTAACATCTGCTTAAATTTCTCATTCGTTTTCATCTTTGATTCGTGATCTTGCCTCAACACTGTATTTAATTTTTCCACTTCAGGATCTGTCTTCGTAATTTCAATGCCTCTTGCGAGGCATTCATCGAGTTTTTCTTGGAATGTACCGGTTATGATATCATCATAACTGTATTTGTATTTATTGGACTGGTCATTTACTGGGTTTTTGGAAGTTGATGCATTTGACACGCTGCTCCTATAAATATTGGACACTAAGTATCCAGTCATTTCTACATCTTCATTCTGTTCTGTTTTGATTTCTTTTTTACAATGTGATGTACTTGGTTTTTCCTCCCTGACGCTCGGTTTAGTGTCAATGAAGAACATGCTAGAAGGTGATGGTGATCTGTTACCTCTATCTTTTATTCTCTTCTTCATTTCATTAAAATCTGGCTTAGTTTCTGATTCCAAGTCCATAGTTTCAAAAGTGTTTTTTTTTATTTGGACATCACTATCTTCCGTATCCACTTGCCCTGTTTTGGCATTAGTTTCATTTTTTATGTAACCTGGACCTGTGGACCTTTGTGGAGTATCATCATCATCAGGGTCAGAAGTTAAGTCCATTATATCTTTAGAATGTACATCAACAATTTCTGTAATTTCTGGGTCAATAGACTTGACAAAAATAATGTCATCGTCTCCTCTATTTCTTATGTTGCTTATTTCATGTGTAATGGTTTCAGATTTCCGAGCAGAAATGGGAATAAAGTCAGAATTTAGAGATGGAGTAACAAACACCAGTTTCTTTGCTGGTGGCACATATATGTTTTTAACTACAGCAATCTCTTCAATTTTTTCAAGGCATTTGTATATACTTTGGACCGCTTTTTCTGGTATTCTGAGATGTGACTGAAATATGAATTAAAGATTAGTAAAGAAAACCAATTATTCAAACACAGTAAATAGGTTCCAAGGTGAAGGAGCATATGAATGAGAAGGGAGTGAATGTGGAGATGATGGCTGATAGTGCTTGGAAGCAAAAAACAGGCTGTGCCGACCCCACCTAAATGAAATGAAAGTGGAAAATACTAAAGAATAAGAAGTAAATAGGTTCCTTCTAAGTAAGTGTGTTACATCTTAGACTGTGGTCTAATTAAAGCTTAACATCAGGCATGCCGAGGTAATTTTTTTTTAACCAATTTCACTATCTTTTATTTTTAGTATTTATTTTGTGCTAGCTCCTGTTTGTTAGCATATATCCTGTACTGTGGCATGAAGTGCTTTCAGGTCTTGCTGAACTTGGTCTTTCCAGTCATATTCAGGACAATTGACAGGACTAGATAAAGAGTGGTGTAGTGGCCTACATATTTAATATCTATTTATTTATTAGGCACTCAGACAGATTACAAACATTCATTTTAACATTACTAAACTACAAAAAAAAGAACAAGTCTGCAATCTAAAATAGAGTACACAGCATGTTAGTGTAAACTTAATAAGAAGGAAGGTTCAGATATACATATATAAAAAAAAATAAAAGGGGTAATCTTAAGTACTAAGCAATTTTAACAATTTAACCTATAACTTATCTAACTTACTTATACTAATATTGAGCTGATTACATGTTTATGTTTATATATGTACTAGCTGACCCGGCAAACGTGGTTTTGCCTTAATAATTATTTCTAAATATACAGTAACCGATTCTCAGACCTACTGAATACGCATATAAAATTTGGAAAAAATCGGTCAAGCCGTTTCGGAGGAGTACGGTAACAAACACTGTGACACGGAAATTTTATATATAAGATATTAAACACCTAGACCAATATTCTACAAATTTAGTTCATCACAAAGATGTTGGCCATGTTGGGAATCAAACCTGGGACCCTCTGGTTGGCAGTCTGGTATCGGAACCATTACAGCAACAAGGTCGGAATTACCAACAATGAAGTATAGTGTCACTAACCAGATAGAACTAATACCAGGTTATTTACACTATTAAGGCTTTATAAGCTAGAAGTTTTATAGACCAGAGCTTAAGCATGTGATCCTACATTCCTACTAAAATTGCGAATGTTTTTGAGTGTGTGTTTGTTTGTTACTTCTTCACACTCAAACGGCAAAACTGATTTGGTGTGAAGATAGGTTAGATCTTGGATTAACATTCTAGGCTACTTTTTGTCCCGAAAACAATTGTTGTTCCCGTGGGATACGCAAATAACTTCAAAATCCATGTTACTCGAAGGAGTAACTCCAACAGCTGAACCGATTTTGATGAGTAGGCTCCAACAGCTGAACCGATTTACTATGAAGATACTATGACTACATCAACACCAATGGTTTCATTTTAATAGTGTATTTCTAACTAATTTCAATAAAGGTTTTTTTTTTTTTTTTATAGGTTAGACCCTGGATTAACACACTACTTTTTATCCCGGAATAGCGCAGGTAAGACCGCGGGGCGCACCTAGTATAACATAAAAGACATTGTACGTTACTTTGTCAGATCCCTCCAGATTTTTATTCTTGATGCTAAGATTCCTGTAGTACATTCCAATATCTTTACCACGCAATCCAGGTGGCCGCTGCTGCTCCTGTGCATCATCGCTATTCCACGGGCGAGCGAGCTGTCGACGTCGATGAGGCCTAGGCATTTTCACCTTTTCTTATCTAAAACTGTTTAAAATTTAAGTTGAAGTTAAAAATCCACATACATTTCTTGTTTTGCATATGCAAAAAAGCTAGAAAGCCACTATACCAGATTCAAACCTATTATTTTTGAGTATCTCAAGGCTCAAAATTATAGTGATTTGATCATTCAAACTGTCCACTCAACATAAGCCGAAACAAAATAGAAAGAAGTAGAAAATGAAAAACAAATATTCAATCCAATTTCTACGATTAATAAACATTAAAAGATACAACCACAGACTAAATAATAAATACAAAGATGAACATTGAGCTATATAAGGCCAGCCAGTTGAAGGCCGGCCGGCCATTAAAATAAAGCCACACCGTACATACCAGAAAATATTTTATTTTCACTGATTTGTATATTTTCTTTCCACATTTATTTTCGAAGTTGTTAATTGTTATTCTATTAAATTACAATGAATATAAATTAAAAATATGTGATTAAATTATTTTAGGGTTCCGTACCTAAAAGATTATAAACGGGAATATATAATTTTATCGGCTACCAGGTTGTATCTCATAAATCGTGATAGCCAGAAAGCACACAGATTTTGTATTTCCGTTGCCGCTAAAATAAATGTCAGGATACAGTCCCAATAGGAGAAATGATAGATAGATAGATAAATTCTTTATTTCCCACTAATTACATTAGCGCCGAAAATTGCGGCCTTATCTCTAATAGCAATCTCTTCCAGGCGGTTGCCTGCAATAGCAGTAACATGACAATCACTTCTGGTTAGAAGTGATTGTCATGTTACTGCTATTAAATCAATTGGCAGTAAAGTCTAAAACTATCGAGCGTGTGTGTTCCCATTAAAAATAAACGGGTCCCTTTTCAATAAACGCGTGATTTTCGTATTGTTTTTCTTAATATTATCAACGGTAACAGGTAGATGCTTAAAATGTTCACAAAATATTTAGTTGTATTTCACCATTGAAGCCAAAGAATTTGGTGAAAGTAGATTAAAAATTATCCCATACAAAAAAGTAAAATTTTATTTTATTTTTATGACGTAATGGCACGTAGACTCCTTAAATATTTATTGACCGTCTCTATATTTAATTATGTATACATTTTAAAAGTAATTTAAATATTAAAATAAATATTAAATGGAGCTTACTAAAACGTCTTATTTGGTATTTTCCTAGGTAATGGTACCGAACCCTTCATATGCAAGCCCAACTCGCGTTAGGATATTTTTTGAATATTATCGTTCTACGCTCCTTGGTCTTTGGTCTCTGTCAGATGCATAATTGTGTCATTGTCATAAGCTATTAATTTGCTTACTTTGCTGCAGTGTGACCGCTTCTGGTAGTTTTGCCGATTTGGCAATAAGATTAGTATTTTTCGAATGTGCAAAGCTACATATAAAATATTTCGACTGACTGACATTGGTATTACTAAATGTTTTTACCAGTCACATAATTTGTTAACGTTTTAAAACGAAGAAAAAATCTAAAACTACTATAGTTTATGCATTCGAAAAACTTATAGTACCCCACAGGTTTCGCTCCAAATGTTCTCTGACATTTTTGATAAACGACGATCTTAAAACTCTGAAGGCACAATTGTACCGCGTTCCGCCGCACCATACAAATTTGAGCTAAGTGCCTTTCGCCCGGCAGTGGAAATTTCACGAAATTAATTTATATAAAATCAACAGTTAACCATATTGAAATTATAAGCTCTAACTATTCTAGATAATTCTAATAGCATTATCTACAAAAAAAATGCCTGTTTTAATTTATTTATGTTATTCAGAAGCACAATATTTTGAACAGTTATTACGACTATTTTCTAAATAATAAAAGTATTCAGCGAATCTTATGTAATCATGTTTTGGAAATCTTAACGATTTTTAACACTCAATTAAAAAATAATTATTAGCCTTATCATTTATGCAGGATTTATTTTTGTAAGATTTTTCAAAATATTTTGTCATATTGCTTCCGTAGCGCCAAAAAGAAATTGTTTTTGTGTGTGTGTGGCAGATTAGCTAACTTTGAAACGGTCACACTGCTGTGGTATATGCCTGAATTTAATAAAGAAGTAGTGCTCTTCGGAGTTCGGTAATTCGGTATTTCTGATCTTATTTTACAGTATTCTTTGGTCTTTCTCCATTTTACATCCAGTAACACTGATCGACGATTCAGATAATATTTTTTGTATTCATCATATGTAGCGCATATAAATTACAAGGAGAGCAAACTGGCAAATTGAATTGAAATATTTCGTTTTAGTCAATGTTTTGTGTAACATTTAAGAAAAGTAGACGACTAAACAAAATCAACGAAGTACTACAAAAAAGGAGATTTCGTATAATAACATCAAATATTGCTGTCATTCAGAAATGCTGCTTAAAAATGTGAGTTTGGTCCCTGCATTTAGCATATAATTTAATATTTACAGAACGACTCACTCAAAAACTTTTTTAATTTCCAGGACTATTGGTCGTTATTATGTAGAGGGCGAAAGAAAAAGATAGTTTCTTTGATTGTTATTTTAATCATTCTTCTCAATGCTATGTTTTATGTCAGCATAGAGCTCTATAAGATCAAAAAGAAACACAAGGAGCCTTGGTATAACAAGTAAGTAGCATAAAATGGTGCACATTTTAATAAATCCTTGTGGTTTGTAGGTTTTCTGTCACTATCACTGCTTCTATATTTATGAATACAAATCAAATCAGAATTTAATTATTTATAAGCAACAAATTGATACAAATAAATAAACATCTATTGAACAATTACAAGAATTAAAAACTAAATTACAAATGTACTACACACTTTTAATAACAATATTATTTGAGCATCGATTTACAATTTACAATATAACAGGCACAATATAGAATAGGTACAATAACTAGTGTTTTAAAAACTTGGGTTGATGGGTGCTCTTCCTGCAGACCTCAAACTCGGCTGCAGCCTATCTTTCGGCATTACTTCTATTCTGTTACATTTACATGCATAATTATAGGGATGAAGTTAAAATTATACCAGTAACAGAATTTGTGTTAATACAAACATAAGCCATTTTTGTAATAATGAAAAAAGATAATTAAAAGGAGGAATAACACAAGTACGTAATAATATAGTAGAAATAATTATATAATTAATTGTATTATAAACAAGATAAAATATTTATTGATAATTATTAAATTATACATAAAAAATTAAAAAATGTCATTATGAAATACAATCAATATATAATAATGTCAATATTAATTCATAATAATAATAATAAACAATTACATGTCACAACAAAAATTATTGAATTACATTTTTTCCGATATTAAAAAATTCATCCATTGAATAGAAAGTTCTCTGAATGAGCCAGTTCTTGAGCTTATTTTATATTTTATACACATTATAAATATACTAACTTAATAGCACTTTACATTATACTATAATTTAAATATATTTTTTTCAGATTGCATTTTGATAAGAATTCTTATGTGGACAATTCAGGCATGAGAGTGGTAGTGGGTCATTATGTTGGTGGGAGTACTGGAGGGAACTTGTCTGAAGGTAATCCTCATACATATTGTGAATTTTGATATTTTTATCTTTAAAACTTTTAATTTTATCTTTTTTATTAGACCTATAATTTTATTTATGTCAATATTAGTTTATACATGTCACATATTAAAAACGAATATTAATCAAATAAACTGGCCCATCATGCTTGCTGCATTACCACACTGATTATATTGTGAATAAAAAAGAACAGAAAACCAGGAGACTGTTAAAGACTCACATTATACAGAAGGTCACTAAGTGCCAGCTAAGTTTAGTGAATAACATAATAAAAAATTTACCAGGAGTACCAAGCACCTAATATTGAGTTCCAGCAGAGCTTGTACCGCCTCCTTGAGAGCTAGTTTTTCCAGACTAGGCATGCTCCACCTTGGGTGCACGTGTCACATACCTCTGCAGTTACACACCCAGCTGGTCAAATAGCCTGTAATGTGTAAGAAAAAACCTGACCTTACTAGAGTTTCTTGACCTGAGATATAATTTACTTGTACTTATGTAACTGTCTCAATAAAATTCTCGATATTTTTTTTATCCAAAAATACAGCATTTATTTTAAAGGTGAATTTATTTTAGGCCCACTCTTTATAGACATATTATTAAGAGATAGCTCAAAGTGAACCAAAAGTTTATCTGATTTTTTGGTCTTTTTTTGCACTTTATGCTCTTTCTTTTTACACAAGCTAGGCATTTTGGCCACCAGGGTGGGTAACCACATAAGCCACACTGGTGAAAGAATTCAAATACATTAACTCTTTAAAATGATGCATTACAGGCATAATCTCTTAAGCCCTAAAGTCTTAAAAATCAACTCGTTAGCACTAAATAGGAATCACACATAACTTTATTAAATAAAAATAATGAATACATCACGTAAAAAACTAGACGCATAATACAAAAACCCTTAACTTACTACATATAAAAAGGAAATGAAATAAAGAAAAGGCCTGGAACAAAAAAAAAATGGAAAAAAAAAATGGTTGCCTGTAAAGTCGGTTTTATGGGCGAAGATTTTACGTGACAACGTCTGCCGCGCGCGCAGCACGCGGCAGACCGATCATAGTTGAGTGGGAGAGAGACGCAAGGCATTCGGCGGGCCTCTCTCTCGTTCGGTGACTCATCGTAACGTTACCGGGCGTTACACTTTTTCATAAGTGACTCCCAGCCGCAACCTAATTTAAGACGTTGTCACGTCAAAAATGAAGGAGGATTTGAGGATGAAGAATCATGCCTGGAATTTATTAGGCTCAAGCTATTTTAAATTGAGAGTGAAACAAGTTAGTAAAAGATAAGTTTTTTTGCTTTGCTGTATGACCATTGAGCTATATTTCTTTTGAGCTTTATTTTTTTTCTAGAAATTGAAATATAGGAATTTAGTAGGATTGAGCGATTGTATTGATAATAGAATGTTAAAAGCAAGTTATTAAAAGATGAGTTTATTTCTTTTTCAGAAGTGATCAACTCCAATAACTACTCCCCAGTGCCCGGGGCTGGAGAGTTTGGAAGACCAGTGCAGTTGTCCCAACGAGAACTCATAACTGCAAAGGAACTTTACTCCCTACACTCATATAATATACTCGTTAGCGATAAGATATCTATTAACAGAAGTCTGCCAGATATGAGAAGTGACAGGTAAGAGCAAATCTATAATATAAAAATAAGACGGGCTTTCATTCCTGATGCTATAACCACTTGTATGTTGAAACACCGGCTCCCGGTATAAACACATTTTCGCCGCAACTGTTGACATAGCCGGTGTGGGTAAAACTAAAACTTGGAACTTGGTTTTTTTTTTAACAGATAATACAAAATGAATGACTAATGTCATTCAATTGAACGGATATCTCCAGAATGCACAAACCAATTTCTATGGTTTTGCATTCCTTTAAAGATCTCAGGCTCCGTAATGTTTGTAGCAAACAAAATTCAGGGAAAAATTTAACTTTCTGGCGAAACATAGTTTGCTGGGTTTGCTAGTGTTCATATATTTTATGTCTACTACCTATGTAGGGATCTTATTTTAACTTAGGTTTATCTTACTAACAAATAAGACATATCAGCTCTTTTACTAGAGAGACTTAAGTCTTATATTAGAATCCTACTCATATTATAAACGTGATAATTTGTGTATGCGTTAGTGTGAGTGTTTGTTACTTCTTGATCGAATATTCCGCCATTTGAGGATGAAGAAGTTACTTTGCGAAAGACCATTGTAGATAGAATAAAATCTGAAATATTTAGTTTACTGAATATTTCAGATTTTCTTCTATCTACAATAGATTACCGCAAAAGTAACTTCTTGATCATCAAATGGCTGAACTGATTTTCATGAAATTTGGTACCAAAGAAATGGTTTTGGCCCTGGATTAATATGTTGATAACAGAATTTATCTGGATTAAGGCGGGTGACACCGCGGGGCGCAGTGAGTTATTAATATGATGCAATAGTTAAGTTTTTTATTCAAGTAATATACTATACTAGCCGATCGTCCCGGGTTCGCACGGGCTATAAAATAATCTAAGTTGCAAAGAGAAACAAAATAAAGCCTATGATAGATAGATAGATAGATAGATAGATAAATTCTTTATTGGACACATAAATAATGTAGCTTCCCAACGGACTCAGAAGTAATGTAGCTTCCCAACGGTGAAAGAATTTTTTAAATCGGTCCAGTAGATTTGGAGCCTATATGTGTCAAACAAACAAAAAATCAAACTTTTCCTCTTTATACAGTGGTTTTATAAAGAGGAAAAGTTTGATTCTCTCTATAATTTAAAGACCTCTTTATACTTTATAGATTGTAAAAGACATAATAACATTATTTGTTACGTGACTCTTTACAGTACATGCTACATGCTATATTATTTGTACAGATGGTTTGAATTGTTTGTAATGAAGAAACAAGTTATAAAATGATATTACTTTAAACTGTTTTGTAAATGTTTCACTAAATTTACTTATTTTATATTACAGCTGTAAAATCGTAGAATATGATATAGAGAATCTCCCTACTGCAACTGTGATAATAGTGTTCCACAATGAGGCGTGGTCTACACTCATGAGGACTGTCATGTCTGTTATATTGAGATCGCCAGATGCCTTGTTGAAACAGGTAAAATTTATATTTTACTTATTTAGTTCTGCAAAATACCATACTTAGAACTATTAGCGCAGTGTCATGGTATACAACTAATGCAGAAATTCACGAACACCTAAAAGTAGAAACAGTAGGCCAAGAAATAAAGAAACACAAGGAAGCATACAGGACCAGCCTAGCAATACACTCAAACCAACTTGCCCTAAGTCTGCAAACAGTACTATACAAGCCAAGACTAAAGAGAAAATGGTAGCCAGTGAGTGATCTCTAGGCACCATTAAAAAGCATAAGGAGATGTACCCGTTGGGGTGCACACTGTACGTCTACAACTACACTGACCACATCTGCTTATAGCAATATAAGAGCTGATCGCAGATAGAGTGATATAAAAAAAAACTTATTTAGTTAACCTTATCATGCCACTGCTAGCAGTGCTTGCCTAGGCAAAGACTTCTACAATTGTCTAGGTAACTTAGAAACTTGGCTGAGATCCTTCTAGTTGAGCTGAAAATCCAAAAATATCATACACATTAATGAAATGAGGCCATATTCTGCTTTAATATGTTTAAAGCAGAATATGTACGATTTTGTTGTAGTTATTTTGTTAAGTTTAGTTATTTCATCATAAGAAACAAACAAAGAATTTAACTATGCTAAAATAATTATTTAGCTTTTTCTTGGATTGTATTTATTTATTAATTTTCCTACAATATTTATGAATTTGAAAATAATTGAAAGGTAAAATGGAAAGTTGCATTCTACGTTTGGTTTTTTTTTTTATTAATTTCTTTGCCTTTTTCAGTATTTGCTAGTTTTTTATTTTATTTTAATAGTCAAGCTTGATTACAGCTTACCTGATGGAAAGCCACATAGGCTATGGGTGTAGCACACTTACCTTGAGAATACTTATAGGTCTATTCAGTTGATACATCTTCAATATTTTAAAAAACTATGTTCCAGATAATCCTAGTAGACGACGCGAGCGACCGCCGCTACCTGGGCCAAGAGCTAGAGGACGCCGTGTCCAAGCTGGACAAAGTACGAATACTCAGGAGTAAAAATAGGAAGGGCCTGGTTGGAGCCAGACTCCTCGGCGCCAGGTCGGCCACAGGAGACGTGCTTGTGTTCCTTGACGCGCATTGTGAGGTTGGTAATACTCTTTTTCTTCTTCGTTGCCAGTATCGCCTAGAGCTCGGTTAAGGTGATCTGACGCGATCATGGATGTCGATCATAAGCTACGGTCTTTGTCGATATATAATAAATTAAGTTAAGTTGATAGTTAATAAATTAAGTAAAAAAATTGGTAATAAATAATACATTTATATAATTTGTGAAAATTTGAAGTGTAGCAGCTACCGTTAATGATATATAGCAAAAAATACACGTTTATTGTATGGGGATATATTTTTTTATTTTTAGTTTTTGTTATTATAGCGGCTCAGGAAATACATATCTTGTAAAAGTTTCAGCTTTCTAGCTATTACGGTTTCTGAGATACAGCCTGGTGACAGACAGTCAGACAGCAGAGGCTAATAGGGTCCCGTTTTTACCTTTTAGGTACGGAACCCTAAAAATCTGTCGCCAAGCATCTAACTGTGTTCCGGCAGAATGCTTGAGAGCTAGATAATTCAGGTACCTTAGCCCCAAGGGTCGCTGACTCGCGTGCTAGCAGATATTTTATAATCAGACGGGTTTTAGAGGACAATATAGCTATTATGCCATTATCCAAAATTCAAGGATTTCTCAACAATGCCTGTGTAGTGTATAGTCATGCTAAATACGGCATGTATCAGTCGATCACAGATCGACACTGATAAACGCTTCAATGTAGTCAATGTAGTCGCTAAGTGAATCATCTGCAAAAGAGTAATGAAAAATAAGGTTTAAATGTGTCAATTTACATGTTAGTTTAAGGTTTATAATGATTAAGTTCCTATTTTTTTTATGAAATATGTACAAAAAGTTGAGGAAAATGTTTGTGATCTGAAACACCTAGAGCTTGTTCATCATAATAACATGTTCTTTTTTACTCTTTCCAGCATTTGACTAGCAGGGCGCGTAACCGCACAATTTAGCGACACTCCAGCTTAAGGTGGAGAATGCCTAGTCTGGAATAACTGGCTCTTAAGGAGGCTCCCGGAACATACTGTTAGGTGCTTGGCGACAGATTTTTCAATTTGAGAGGGTTGCTAGCTAGGCGAGCATTAGAAAATGGCCTACCATTATACAATACTTCATTAAAAATAATTAGTAGGTACTGTAGTATCCTGGAGTTAAACAAACTTGTCCATGATTTCCAGGTGACGCAAGGCTGGCTGGAACCTTTACTGGAGCGGGCGGGAAGTGATGACGTGTTCATTTGTCCCCACATCGACCTCCTCTCTGAAGACACCCTCGCCTACACTAAGAGTATCGACGCTCACTGGGGCGCTTTCAGCTGGCAACTACACTTCCGCTGGCTTATGCCCAGCCGTGACGTCATGAAAAGTAAAGCCGAGAACCCTTCCAAACCTTATCCGACCCCCGCTATGGCTGGAGGCCTATTTGCTGTCCGAAAAAGCCTCTTCTGGAGACTGGGAGGCTACGACGAAGGTATGCTTATATGGGGAGCGGAAAATCTAGAACTCTCTTGGCGAGCCTGGCAGTGCGGTGCGCGAGTAGAAATTACGCCGTGCTCCAGGGTCGGACATATATTCCGTAGACACAGTCCTTATAAGTACCCGGGAGGGGTCGCCAAAGTACTGAATGCGAATTTGGCTCGAGCGGCTACTGTATGGATGGACGAGTGGGCGGATTTCTTCTTCAAATTCAACCCTACAGTCGCAGCTATTAGGGATCAGCAATTAGTCGCCGACCGAGTCGAGTTGCGCAACAGCTTGAAATGTAAAAGCTTCAAATGGTATTTGGAAAATGTTTGGCCTCAGCATTTCTTCCCGACTAACGATAGGTGGTTTGGCAGAATTAAGAGTGAACGGGGCGCGTGTTTAGGTATCGTAGGTACCACGCCCGGATTGGGAGGCCCAGCGTCGGGCATTCACTGCGGCCACGACATGGACTTACAGAGACTTGTAATTTACACGACCGGAGGTCGAATAATGGCCGACGAAGGCCTGTGCCTAGAGCAAGGCAACGGCCGCGCCGTATGGAAAAGCTGCAGCGACAGCAAAAAGCAAATTTGGCTCCAAAAAGGTCCAAGATTAAAATATAATAACCTCTGTCTAACGTTAGTTGCCAGTGATAAAAATGAAGAAGGTATAGATGATGCGCTTACAGCTAAGAAATGCGTAGAATCGGACGGACAGATATGGCATTTTGAACGCGTGCCTTGGAGGTAAAACCCCTGTGATATTCTAGTACAAATGTATGGTTGATGTTATACACACAATGTGTGAGATAGTTGTTGCAATTTTAGGTATTTATGTACCATATCTAGGGTCTTTGGTAACTAACGCAATAAGTTTTAAAAAGTGCATGTTTATTCTATAACCTACCTAGTATAGTATTTCGGAGAAAACTTGGAAGCTCTTCAAGTATTTCTACTATGTTCAGTGTGGTCACAAAATTTGTGAGACATCTGATTGATTATCCACTGGCATTAGCGGTTAATGTGGCGAATAAGAGAAATCGAATGAAGCCATAGTCAGCCGAATATTCCTTTGGTAGTCAGCCAATAAAAAACTAGTCGATTATTCGGCTTAACATAATATGTTATCCATAGCCTGGTCTTCTTTACCAGACTCGTCTCGTGTTTAGGCGTGTTTACCACAACATTTGACGCATAAGACGCAGTGGAACATATGCCAGCGACTCAAGACCGTGCTTCGTTACTTCAAGGAGCTTGGATGGCTTGTGTAGGCTGGTAGAGGGAAATACACAAAACGCCTTCTGCGGGATGTCAGTGCAGGTTTGAGAATAAGAATAAAGTGTACTTATTTTGCGTTCGTTACCAAAAATCCTATACTTTCATGAATGGAATGAAAGGTATGCTAAAAGCTTGCAGTAATTTTTTTAAGTCAGTTTGTGTCTTCCTCCATAAACATTTCGATATGTGATTTAATTGAATAGTTATTTTGTAGTGTTAACCTCAGTAGTACAATAGGTTTTTTTACATTTTTAAAGTTACAAATGATCTGATATTTTTATCCGACTGCGTTTTTAATGCAATTATTGCAATGATCAATTTACCATTATCCGATGAAACGATTAGTCGTATTGAAAACTGTGATTTTTAAAGATATGATTTTGATATTATTTTGTCAAATCAATTTTGTTCATTTAGTTTACAAGCATTTATAAGGTTTGACTCGGTATAACAAAGTTAGCTAATGACAGGCCTGTGTCACTCCGCGTGTAGGTGTTAAAAACATACCTACGGGCGGCGGCCACTCCGGAGTGGCCAATCTAGTAGGCTGCCACAAGCGAACGAAAACACACGCGTGCGCGCTAGGTATATGTTCGACCACGTTCAACTTAATTATTTGCGAAGTACTAGTTATTATTCTGTGTTATTTGATTGATTCATTATATAATTGCAAGATGGACACAAAACGAAAAAAAGCAAAAAAATACTGTGCAGTATTTAATTGTTTAAATACGGATCGTGATCGAAATTAAACTTTTTTTTTGTTACCTAAAGACGCTGACAGGTAAGGGTGAAATCTATTTTGACTGTATTACATAATGTTCCTATATGAAATGAAATTAATTCAAACTACAAACCGTTTCTCCCCGTACTATTCCAATATCCAAAAAGTACAATAAAAAAGATAGTTGCATTTCATTTGTCGTAGATACATTTACGAAATTAGACTAAGAGCCCAACGCAAAATATTTTCGGTGATACTATAGATGATACCTATGGAATTCTATTCGCGCTAGATGGCATATGAATTAGTTTCTCGAAGTAAGCAACCATAGTCCGTGGCTCTTTCAATACCACAGAATAATAACTAGTACTACGTATAACCATGTACAATGTATTATGAACCGTAGCACAGTGAATTAAGGCCCATATTCCTTTGAAAAGAAATTGGTAGGTAGAAAACTAATCACGTGATCGACTGGACCGCGAGCTAAATTAAATCATATTGTTTATCAGATTGAGTTCATATTTCTTTGAAAACCATTGCGAAGTGAAGCTTCTGTACGAAGTACAAGTTATTATTCTGTGCTAATGATTTACTCAAGTAATTAATTTAAGTTTTTTTTTTGCAATAACTTGAATGTAGCTTTAGTATTTTATTTTTATATCTTTTATTTCTAGATTGATTTACTTGGCAGCTGAAATATTTTATACTATTTTTACTTATCTTTATATTTTTTTATGAATTTTATTCAAGTCGTTAATTGGCTAAAAATACTAATTTGATAATGAATACTCGACATTCCTCGTAAAATAAGACTTAGCAAATGCATTTATATTAAATTTTATATTATAGCGCCGCATACTCTGGGGTCCTCAAGGGCAGACGATATGGTTACCCTGCAGACTAAATCACGATTAAGGTTGTCAATACTCACTGACATTTGTCACATGACTCAAAGATTTTCTGACTTAGTAACGTTCTCGTCCATAGTGTGACCATAGTTTCGTATCCGTGAAGTGACCACAGTATGCCACGCTTTAATACTTATATTACTTATCTAGTCTACTATAATTATTAATGCTTTAAATATTGTCTTCTAGAACATGCATACAATGAAATGTACTTATCTATTTACGTTTTTAGTATTTTTAAAGATTTAATTTGGTGTAAGTGTATAACTAAGTAACACAATTAACTAAAGCTGTTTAAATTATTATTTGGTCAAATCTAGATTCGATTTTGGAATACTAATTTATGTAAACATTTTTAGTTACAACAATAAACTGATTATGTATTGAAAAGCTTCATATTGTAATATAAAAATGTTCAATGTAATCTATAGCAATATTTGGAAAAGTTAAGTCGAAATAGATCGATATAGTTAATACGTACAAATTTTACGTATATTTAAGTATTTTGACCTGTTTACAATTCAGCACAGGGTTTCCTAATAAAATCCTGTTTTCTCTCTGAAATCCCTGAAGACACATAGACGTGGTTATAAGAATGTACAAACAGTTTTTGTACCTATTTATTAAAGCTTATGAAATCGACTTACCCCAATATTTAGGAAAACAAATAAAGTTTGGGTTAGATTACAACAATTTTTTGTATGTATTTGGTGTAGAATAAAGTTGTATTGGATTAAGAAAGTTTCACTGAATTTTAACTTAGATAATTTAATTGCTGAGATAATCTGGTCTGTACGAAATCTAAAATCGAAACTTTGTATGAAATATTGACCATACAAAGTAGATAACCAAGAAACTGTACTTTTTATCTATTAATTGTTTTCTAAGATATGTTTAACAGGTGAGATGTAGTTTAAAAGCCTCACTGCCGTTAAAGTAATTGTTGTACTCAGTGATTATTATAACATTAAAAAAAACACATTTTGTGAATAACATATTATAATACTCCTAACAATTTGTACAAAAACAGCATTTTTAACAGCTAACATTTTATTGTGTTCTCGTATATAAAAAAAAATGGTACAAAACTAAAAATAAACGTGTCACGTTTTAATCCCTCTCTTATTTTTTTTACATTATTACTTGAAATTCCCAAATTTAATTAAAAGCACTTCACCTAAGGACGAAATATAAAATCGTTGATGTTATTAAAGTGTAGAGGGGAATTTTGACGCTTTGTGTCGCGGAATTACAATTGTTTCCATAACATATGAAGCACCGAGCGTCGCTGTGCCCTCTCGCTCGCTCCACTGCTACTAGACCGAGACAGACTGAGTCGACTTGCGCCCGCGGGATACAGCCTTTGATTACGTCCACTGTGTTGCCGACTGAAAGAAAACATGTAAATAAATAAATATTAGGACACATTTAACACACGGTTGGTTAGCCTTACCTATACTAAACCATTTCGATACTATTTCACCACCCATAAATACTTATATCGATCCATTATTGATACATATTTAACAACTAGACGGAGAGCCAACAAATTAAGTTAGCCACAAAGATACTGACCGTGCCGGGAATCGAACCCGGGACCCTCTGGTTGGCAGTCCTGCATCGTAACCATTACGCCAACAAGGTCATGTGAGCGTTTGTTTGTTTTGTTTTCTTTATACTTAGTGATGTTTTGTAAAAATATTGTTGTTAACAAAAGAAACGACAAACATACAGTCTTAATTGAGGTGAATGGTGTTTACGAACAAAAGAATTTTACATGTCGAATCTACTATAATATATATTTTAGGCAAAACGTGCTGTCCTTTTTTAGTTTGCTTTAAAACTTGAATTAATTTAAGTAAACAATATCTTCGTCAGCTGATTCACTAAAAAATATAAAATAAGTATATTTTTAAAAATATTTTATAGATAAAAAATATATATAAAAGCAAACTAAAAGTAGTTTGCTTTAATATATATTTTTTCCATAATAGGTAAGTATATATAAGCTGTTTAAAGGATAAAATTATTTTACTGAATAAATCTTTACTTACAAGACTTGTCATCAGGCGTAGCGACCATCTTCAAACATCTATACTCTATGGGCACCTTCGAATCAGTCGATGGCGGTGGGTGACCTATATTGTGCACCCACTCGGCGGATACCCAGTTGCTAGGATGACACTCTACTGAGCGTCCTGGGTTCACCCACGTCTCTTGCGGGTGACAGCCCAGGCAACGGTGGTGGAAACAACTTTCGGGTGACGCTGAAAATAGATAAAAGTTTTTTTTTATATTTTACAAAACTAAAAATGTTACTAATTACAGTGTCACCAACTTAGCTGTTAAGGTGGGCAAAATTGGAACTACAAGTTCGACAGCATTCTTAAGGTGGCAACAAATCTCCACTAGCGATGCCGTCAACTGAACAGATAAGTTGGTAGCGCTGTATAATCGGTTTTATTTATTTTCTTTTTGACAGATGATCTAGTTTGACAGTTTTAGTGTTGTAACCAAGTGATTATAGTGGACACGATATCGATTCCTTTTTCTCGTGTGTGTGTGTATCTATTATAGTAGCAAAAATAATAAAATATGTCGAAGTATAGCAATCATATTATCAATGTTAAATAACATTAGCATTGAAATAATTGTGTATAATTATGTTGTGTAACAAATAACAATTGACGTTATTCAACGCGCCCGTTCCTTATAATTGAGATCCAAAAAGTAGGTACACATTAAGCTAGTAGCGTTCCCTCTTTGTATTAAAGTAGTACCTATTTATTTCTTAAGTACCTAAGTTGGTATGATTTAATACTTCCTCATAATATATCTATCGCAAGTTGATATGGTCTATCTTCAAAACTGCTAATTTATGACGCCAAGAACGTACGCCAGTTGGTCTTTGTAAAAGTTTATGACCATTGCTTCTACATTGCCCCAATTCAGGAGATAGTCTTAGTCTAGCTTTGAGTGTGAAAGAATTGAAACTGGCAAAGTCCTAAGCTGCGAAGAATTAACTATTAATTATGATAATTAGTACAAAATACGTAAATAAATGAAATTATTTCAGTAAAAATATATTAACGATGGATAGGTAAGGCTGTGAAGAAACGCGTTTA
Source organism: Mellilla xanthometata (assembly GCA_035578125.1). Classification (NCBI taxonomy): domain Eukaryota; kingdom Metazoa; phylum Arthropoda; class Insecta; order Lepidoptera; family Geometridae; genus Mellilla; species Mellilla xanthometata. The sequence continues at coordinate 9,679,790 of JAPUBQ010000014.1, read as the reverse complement.
CAGTCAAATGAAGCGAGAAAATCTCTGCACCCGGAGACTCCGAACGGCCGAGAAAGTGTGATAAGCGTCTGACATAATTGATCATGTTAATAGTGTTTGTGCAACCCTATTTGTCCACGTAATCTTACACTCTACAGCCTAGCGTACATCCTGAACCGTCAATTGCAAAGATAACATCTCTGCATACTCCGACTGGTCACACTATCAATCTTTAGGCTATTTACCAAACGCTTTGAACTAATATTGGACGCAGCTGGCATTCAGTTCCGATTGATGTATTTGATGTTCCTTTGCTTCGTAAGTCTCGTTTTGTTATCGTATAATTGTTTGTTTTAAAGGTTAGTTGTATTCTTTCCGAAGCGGTTCTAGAAAGTTCCCCTTACTTATAACCTCACTCTCAGTAATTACTTCGTGCGCGCCGAACGCTTTGGAATCAGCCCGACGCGTGATGGCCGACGAAATGGCGCGAAACGCGGGGAAATGATGTATGATTGCGGCGTTTAAAACTAACGTAAACTGCAGCCACCAGTGGCTATTTTCCATTACACGGCGGGCCCGTCCATCAAGATATCTGTGGAGATTAGCAAATACCAGAAGGAAAACTTTAACCTGAGCTTGTTTAGGCAAATAAGATTTTATCTCTAGGATCACTACAACTTCACTCTGAGTCTATCCGTCTTGATTTTCTACTATATTTTGAACATAAGTGCATGAAATGTGTTGTGACAATTTAATGTTTATTCATTATATTTATAAGTATTTTAATTATTGTATTTTGCTATATTGTCATGTATATTGCTTTATTTATCACTGTAAATGATTTTCTTTCTTTCTTTCTTTCTTTGAAATATGGTCACTTACTTTTTGCGTCCTACTGATATGTTTACATATATTCTTGTCTTTTAAGATAGCTGAAATATCCTAATCTAAAAATTTGATAAAATTGACCTTATTTTTTTAAATGCTCATCAATGTTAAACCAGGTTAATCTGGACCTATTTGAGATACTTAGAGATATTTAAGTAATTTTTATTATAAAGTTTTTATTTACTGTTATTGGATCGAATACACACTGCTTACAAAAAATATTTTTTTGTAAGCAGTGTGTATCTCTGAGCTTTTATATTCCGAGTGTTAGTGAGTGAATGTATTTGATGCACGATTGGATTGGATATGGGCTGCGCAGGCGCAGCTATAAAGCGCCGTGTGCGGGTAGTTGGTGATCGAAACTAATGACCAGCTCAATGGTTATGTCAATCGCTCTAACAACCGGGGGGTATGAAAGTGGTTTAGTTGGTAAAAGCTAAGCATTGAAACTTGACTATGAACGTATTTGTTCTAAAACAGAGTTGAACTGAATGCGATTCAGTTCAACTTGCGAAAATGCAAATTGATACGACTGCAACCCTTTTTTCGAACTACTTAGAAGGCTTGTTATGGATGCTACTAAAAACTTTATTTGAATTTTCTTTGTATATAACGCCAGAATACGATAACTGATAAAAACATTATTAATACGTGCAATATTACTTTTACCTAACTTCTTGTGGTTTAGTTAATTTATTTTTATAGCAATTCATGCAGTAAATGAGTGAGTATTATGTCACTTAACTTTTTTTTCTATTGTTAACCTTGATTGGTTAGCGTTTGACTACAGCTAGCCTGATTAGCTGCACTGCAGTCTACGGTGTGGCACGCTTACCTAAAAGATACCTATTAACTCTACTTTTGAAGGCCCGCGGATGATACCTCTCAGGAAACGTAAGGTAACTTCCCACTTATATTAGGATTTCATTTTAATCTCAGCAAGGATTCCAGTTATGCATAACCAGCGCAGCACTCGTCGCTACTGTAGCCTTATCTAAACGAAACACTGACCTAAATTCATAACAAGTGATGATCAAGCTAAGCCGGCATCCCACGCGCGCCGTGGTGACATAACTAGACGAGCGGCTGACAATGTAAATACTATTGTCAACAGAATAAATAAATATTTATCTAGAGGCAAGATGAGTCGGTAATATCGGTATTCCATTGTGTCGGCCGAGGCAGTGGCGCGGGCGGTAGCTTGCCTCTTGTCTCATTCATACTCACTACAAATGATATTCCAAAAAGCCGTGATGCAACAAAGCAGATCATGCCACAGATTAGAACAACTAGTGACTTACCGAACGGCAATAATCCGACCAATCCCAAAATAAACACAAACATTTTGTTCAATCTAATTTTAGCTGATCGCTCGGCACGTGTGTAGTCTACGCGATTTTTTATCGCACTAATCTTGCAGTTGGGTCGCTTTATCTTTGGTCCGTGCCCTTATCATTGGGCAGTAAATTATTTAGACGTCTCCAGTGGAAAACAAAGGCAACTGAGTTATTTTCAAAACGATAATATCGTTGCAGCAAATACGCGTCACCCTATTAATTTTGTTATTGCGCTAAACACTTTTTATTATTTTCGATCACTTCTTTGTTTTAGTTTAAATATAAATTTATCATAATTTAACGAACAAACTCAGAAACTTAACTATTACAGTAATTATCCATTACCCTATAGATATTCCACTCAATTAAATTTCATAAGGATACAGGGTTCGAAAAATACTATTAAATAACTCTTATGTAGAACGTATAAGTATGTCCGAAATTTGATATCTTTTGATTTTTTCAAGCAAACGTAGATCCAGTCGTGTTTGGTCTAAGCATTAGCTCTGTAAAGGAGATATAACAGGTTACCGTGAGCTAATATTTATTTTGACGATATCCTGTTCGAGTTCCAATAACAGCACTGTTAATGATATTATCTACTGAGTCTTTTTAGTAAAAGAAATATTATTAGAACGTATCTCAATTAACGGTTGCCCTTATTTCTTGTACCCAAATATAATATAAAAATATAATAATAAAAAAATTGTGTACCTACTTTTAATAAGCACCTACCTCGAATAACGAAAGCTTAATATAGCTACTCGTTAAACCTATTCCTGGTAAGAAAACTATTTTATTTAAGACAGTTATCTCTAATGTTACCTACAGTCATAGGTACTACTAATTAGAAAGTGTCCTACTAAAGACTAGCAACATGAAGAATATGTTATTCTTGCAAAAAGTTCACTATATCCAAAAGATTACCAAGGGAATGGCAGCACGCTCCATCGATCGAGAGAGGTGTCATGTCACATCCTAACTCAGATCTGAAGCCAAATAGGGCTGACCGAAGCATTTACCAGCTTAACAGACTTTCACGAACATTGCAAAGTGAACCTTAAGTCTACCTTGATAGAGTACATGGAATTTTCGGAAGTAGAATAGGTTTGAGATGCAAAGAACTACGGCTATATGGTCACACGCGGCGACATCGTGTTGGTATGCAGTAGTATTGATGTCTTCGATAGATAAGACAGATTCTAACAGTGATAGAACAACAAAGTATACTTTGCCGGCAAAATATGACAGGCACTACGGTTTTAGTTGTAGATTTTCTTTAAACGTTTTACTGTTAACTTTGTCAAACAAACTTTGTTGTAATTATTTTTTAAAGAGAATCTAAATGGACTCTCTGCCACTGAAACACACCGTAAATACGTTCTTATATAGAACTTTGAAGTAACTTCCCACTAATAGATACCGGGAAGATGTTCTCGAACCCAATTACAATTCCCTGTCGTCTGTAAATTGCACCGTCATAGGTGAAACTCAATATTTTCTCAGATAATTGTCAATTTAACACGTCGCCCTCGATGGTATCTGCGATCAAGATTCCTCGCCGAACCTCATGTTCGCATCTTATCACCTTCAGATCTCGAAGTGCGCTGTTTTTGAACTTTTCGAGTGCAAATAATTTGAAGTCACCGTACTTTCACGAAAGGGAACCAATTAATTTTTCGTCGATACATTAAGCGTTCGATAAATTTTTCGTAAAAACGCCGCTTCTTTCGATAAGGACGGCGCGGCCCCGTCCGCATATTAAAAAGGTTTTATTTATCTTGGACAATTTGTTAATGCCACTCACAGAGCCTTCCGGTAGCCGGGTAAATTAAATCTTCTGGTTTTCGAAGATTTATAATGCTCATTTGATTGAGCTACCGTCTTCAGATTAGCGGCTCTATTGATGACGCGTCGCAAACTTAATTTTGTTCCGAGAGAGATAACGCGGCCCGTTTGTGTCGAGATTGCTTTATGGTGTATTCTTTTTAATTAGACATATTAATTTGGAGGTCGTAAATCAATCTGTCGACTAGCGGGCAGAGTTATCGTTTCTCAGGCTGGCTCTGTTTACTTTACTATTTAGAGGAGTGGACGTGATAGGTTGCAAATGCGCTGTTTGTGTGGAGAAAATCCGAGGGTTGTGTCTAGAAAGTGTGCTATCTGCATATATTGGGTACAATGATGAGATAAGGTGGACGTGTTCGTCCGAGCGGCGGCATGGTGACCTGACGCCGATAGGATCGAAGGACGATGCGGCGCCGACGCGAAACCACGTCGACGACGACGGATCGCGTGAGATATGCCTGCACACGGCCAAGCATTGCCCTCACGAGCCGTACCGTTACTTTAATTTGTTCAAATATCTTTTTTACGGTTTTCAATACCTTTAATACAGATTGTAGTCCAACTACTTAGTCCTAGAAAGGATTCGAGTAATTGTTTCCTTTAGTTTTGTTCACAGAAAGGAGCTAAGCAAAAGACACAATGCTTAAAATGTTAAATATTAAAAATTCAGCGTAATAGTTTTATCAAAATAGACTTGCATTTCCTAGGTAGATATTATGTGTGAACCTGACTCAATGGCATAATGTTACAAAATAAGCCTTCAGTTTTCGTGTCTGAAACAGATTGGCCGAAATTGGCGTGAAATAAAAACATAACAGAATTGCGGCACTAGCTTACAGAATAGATGTCGGAAAACTAGTCGCGTGATCTTAGACATTGAACATTATATCAATGGGATTTCGTATTCGGTGTTGCGTCATGATAGCTCACAATTCTTTGTTCGATAATTTAAATGGAGAGGTACTGAAACTGAACGGAGCAAAATAATTCAAGTTTTTTTAGGAAAGCTATCGTTTACTAAGACCATCTTACAAAGTTTCAGTTATGAAACGACGATGCAAGAACTGGTTTTAACCCCCGATGTGGAAATGTCATGGTGTTATAAGCTTGACGTGCGTGTGTGTGTGTGTGTGTGTGTCTGTGGCATCATAGCTCCCGAGGGGATGAACGTTATGGTTGTCGAAAGTGTTCTTAGCTACATAATATGATTTATGATGATAAATCGGATCAACATGTTGCCGCTGCAAGATGGCGGACATCAAATGAAAGCGCTCGACTAGTAGAATAAGTAAGTATTCTACTACTAGAATAAACTCTACTATTCTACTTGAATAGATATTCTACCAGTCAAGCGTTTTTTTAGAATTTACTGAAATGTAGTATAAATATACTATAATATCAGTAAATATACTAAGTTTCAAATTCAAGATGGCCGCTTGTAGAAAATGTCGGGGTTTTCTTAATTTTTAGCTTATACTTGTTCCGTCAGGACATTCAATTCGCCGTAAGGCTCGTAAATATGTAGCGAAACAATAAAAAAGCTTTACACACAGCTTTCAACACGTCAAAATTTACAACATCAATTAAACGTTCACACCACACCGATCATTTTACATTGTTTGGCACAAAATGATCACCGGGCGTACGTTATTATCATAATTTAAATTTTTAAACGCGTTACATAAAAATCGATGAGTGCAAAATTGAATTCGGGGAGCGGGCAAATAAGAAAGGATCGGAAAAAGAAAATAAAGGTGCGAAAATTGGACGAAGCACCGTTTAAAATATCGTTAAGGCTTGCCCGGAATGAAAATATTGTAATCGCATCTCAGGACCGATCAACAGTGCTTTACGAGCTGAGGAAAGCAGACATGATTATTTCGAACTGGGTTGCCTGAGCGGTGGGAAAATTACCCTAAAAAAGTCTTGGAACTTTTTAACGGGTAATTAAGTTCTTGATTGCGTGTTTATTAAACAGGTTAAAAGGAATCGTGGAATTTATGGCAGGTATGAAATACTTACGTGGTTTGTCGTGGAAATAGCTTTTAAAAAGATTCCGTGGTGAAACTAAATAATTTAAATAAAGCCAGCAAATATTCATGTCAAATACATTTTTACGAATTAATTATATTATAAAAAAATACGTAAAATAAATATCTGTTATATATTGTTTTAAACTGTATTGAATTGTGAATAAAATTATCAGTTTAATATAAAAAAAACATACATATATTTCTTCAAAGTATTTTAGTTTAAGGCTAAAAATATGACCACTGGCACGTTTAGATGGGCTAAACCCCTTAAGGTAGGTTTAGGTATATTATTTAGTGTTGAAGTTTCTACGGCCGCCTTCTCGCTTCATCATTGACCACGAACAAGACTGGCATTTTCATCTGGGCGCTATCGTGGGTCGGTTCCCACGTTAAATTGTAGGTCCCGGCTGTCAGTCTTAGTACTACTAGTCGTAAAGCCAAGTCAGAGGCCTTTGGGTGACTTAAAAACTCTCGACATCAGAGCTTGGCTACTTAGCTCATACAAAGAAGAAGAATTACATCATTATGCCATATATCATATTTATGAAAAATTACATCATATTTGCTATACAGCGCAAACGGATTGCTTCATTCATGGTTAGAGTTGACAAGTGTAAAAATAACATCATCAAGAGTCTGGCAGAAAGGCTGCTCCGATCTGCAACGTACGGGCAATGGATGGCTATTGCCACCTAATTATGTATTATTTTTAATATTTTTACTTTTTTTTGACTTTGTTTCTTTATTTAATATTTGTTATATGGATCTGTGTTATCTGAAATAAAGAACAATTATTATTATATTATTATTATTTATGTTTCAGTCTTTCAATTTCTCTCGTTTCCGAGGTATGTTTTCTATTTTTGCGGGCTTTTGGCCAAACAAAAGTAGAGTTTAAAACTACATATCATTTTGGTCAGTCGACAAAAATTTGCGGACTATCCTACAGGTGTTCAAAATGACTGCCTTCTGTATAAGAATGAATGTAAGTTTGTGTATTCCTAATATTTCTAAGTTCGTAATGAGTGTGTGCGGAACCACGCCAGTAGATGAGATGATGATAGGAATGGTCTTTACAGTTTTCACTTTCCATTGTGATTTTATTTCAATGGCTAGGTCTGTGTACTTTCTTATTTTTTCAGTGTAGGTGCTTGAAATGTTGTGGGTGTTAGGTACCGCGATGTCGATGAAGTAGACTATGTCGTTCTTTTTGTCGTGCAATGTTATATCTGGCCTGTTGAAGTGGACTGTTTTGTCGGTAATAAGTGTCCTATCCCAGTACAGTTTGAAATCTGTTGAGTCTAGAATAATTTCTGGTTTATATTTATAATATTGTAATTTATCTTTAATAAGTTTATATTTCAGTGCAAGATATTGATGGACAATCGCAGCAATTTGATCATGCCTATGTTTATAGTCGGTTTGTGTAATTGAGCTGCAAGCTCCTGTAATATGTTGTATAGTTTCTGGGCTATGGTGGCATTGACGACATAGGTCTGACTGCAGGGTTTGATCTTTAATAATATGTTTTCTATAGTTTAATGTGTGGATGGTCTGGTCTTGTATTGCAAGCATAAATCCCTCAGTCTCGGGGAAGAGCTCGCCGCGCTTTAGCCACATGTTAGACGCTATCTTGTCTACAATTGGATTCATCAAGTCGCGACGGTGTCTTCCGTGTAGTGACTTTTGGAGCCAGCTGCTATATTTTTCTTGGTCGGTAACAATTCCTTCATTTTTTTTGGATAGTTTGTGATTTGAGGTTTAGTGGAGTAAGTTTAACGTCAGCATTAACTATAGCATTGTGTAGTGATGTTTTGGAAGCCTGCTGATGGAAATAATTTCGCATTGATGTTATTTGTGAGTTGTGTAGGTTACGTATGTCTATTATGCCTCTGCCCCCTTCAATTTTTGATAGTGTCAGTCTTTCTGTACAAGATCGCGGGTGATGTTTCCTATACTTTGTCATGGTAGTATTAATAAAGCGCTGTATTTTTATCAAATTGCTTTTAGACCATTGGACTATACCAAAAGAATATGTTAGAATTGGGATTGCGAATGTGTTAATGGCCTTTACTGTATTTCTTGCGTTAAGATGTGTATTAAGTATTTTATGTAGCCTGTTTTTAAATTGTTTTTCTAGTGTTTTCTTTGTTTGTTTATGGTGTATCTGTCGTGTTTGATTGAAACCTAGGTACTTATATCCTGTAGTTTCATCTACTGGGTCCATAACTTCTCCGGTCTGAAGGATATACGAATTTAATTCAATTTGGCCACGATGGACTGATTGAATTTTACATTTGTCAATCCCGAATTCCATTTGAATATCTGAAGAGAATTGTTCTGTAATGTCAGCTAGGTCATTGATTTCTTGTAAACTACTCCCGTACAGTTTAATGTCATCCATGTATAATAAGTGTGATATTGTATGTTGTGTATTGTCGTGTGTAATTTTATATCCTTTATTGCTATTATTGAGTAGTGTCGATAGAGGATTTAGCGCCAAGCAGAACCATAAGGGGCTCAAAGCATCTCCTTGAAAGATACCCCTTCGAATTGCTATTGGGTCAGTTTCTAAGGAAGAGCCACCGTTGTTAACTTTTAAAACTGTTTTCCATTGCGCCATAGCTTTACGTAAAAAGTCAATAATTAAGGGGTGGATTTTGTAGTGTTCGAGGATATATATAAGCCAACTGTGGGGTACTGAATCAAAAGCTTTTTTATAATCAATATACATAGTAAATATATTGCGTTTTTTCGTCATTGCTTGCTTAGAGACGATCGCGTCTATAGTTAATTGTTCTTTACACCCCAAGGCGCCTTTTCTACAGCCTTTTTGTTGTTCGGCAAGCAGGTTTTGAGTTGTAATATGTTGGTATATCAGGTGACTTATACATGATGTCATGATTTTGTAAAAATTTTGAAGGCAGGTAATTGGCCTGTATTTAGCTGGGTTCTTAAGATCAGTTTTATCTTTTGGTAACATGTAAGTTATGCCTACAGTTATGTAGTTTGGCAATGTGGTTGGAGATTGAATGAATGAGTTGATGTGAGTAAGAAGAATCTCATGTGTGTGTGTAAATTTTTTGTACCAATAGTTATGAATTTTATCAGAGCCTGTAGCTTTCCAATTATGTGTCTTGTTTATTATGTGTTTTAATGTGTCTATATCTATTGTTTCAAACGCCATGTCACTAGCATCTCTCATTGCTTCTCTATCTTCCATTACCCAGTTGTTATCCACATGTGTTTTAGGGTTTGACCAGATGTTGGACCAGAATTGGTGTAGATTTTCTGGCATCACTTCAGTAGGCACACTAGTAGTTTGAGCGCTGCTGTTTTGTGTAGTATTTTGCGATGTCAGATTCCTGTAAAATAGTTTTTCGTTTCTATCGAAAAGCGTGTTTTGTTGTTTACGAAGAGTTGTTTCTTTATACCTGCGAAGTCTGTTAGAGAGAGCGCTAAGTTTTTGTTTAAGCGTGTCCAAAAAATGAGCTAGGGTAGTGTTTTCATTTTCATGCCGCGAATGTATTTTGAAAGCTACTTTGATTTTGTCCACATGGCGTTTTAAAGCTGGACTTGTATTTCCCCTCATGTATTCCGTTAATCTTCCTATTCTGCATCGAATTTCATAAATTTTAGTTTCTAGTCTTTTGCGCCATCTTGGTATATTTGGGGTTCTCGCATGATGACTACTATTTTCATCGTCATTAATTTTACAGCCATTGTGTATTGCGGCTGTGTATGCACCAGAGTAAATTATGTTTTGAAGTGTCTCAAAATCGGTGTCACTATTAATATGTTTAGGTAATATAGAAAAATTTATGAATTGGACAATACTTGCTAATTTTCGAGAAGTTTTCAATTTTGGAATATGCGGTCTAGTAGTTGGGTTGATCTGTTTAAATTTGTATAAACATTCGCGAAATGTGTTTTCAATTTTGTTTTTTAAATCATCAGAAAAAAGAGATGTGTTGCGTTGACTGTCGGTGTGAGATTCGTTAGCTGTTTGTTCTAACACTAAACGAGAAGGTGGAAGAGTAGATGCATCCTGTGTAGAAGGCTGTGTAAGTGTACGCATGTATTGTAATGCCTGATCGTCGAAAGTGTCACAGTTTCCACTAGGTTGTATTTGTGAATGATCAGGAACGGGTGCAGTGTCAGTATTGCTAGTTGTGTGTGAGGCAATTTCAACTGACACTTCGTCTCTGATTTCTTGAAGACGTTCATTACTAATGAGTTTGTTGTTCACAATTACCCTGCGCTGGTCTGCGACACGTTGTTCAGATATATGTGATAAGTGTGGATACATAGCAGTGAACAATTGATGTAATGGGCGTCTGTATGCTGTTTAATTTGTTTCTACTTGTGTGATACGATAATAACTTTTTATAATGAACTCATTAAGGTCATCATCCCATCTCATTCTTTGACTTGCCCCAGTAGTAGTATGTGTTAGGGCACCTACTGTGTCAGAGCTGTTATTGATAGCCGCTTCTGCTTCACTACGAATATTTTGGATTCGTTCTGTTGTTAATAAGTTGTTACGAATTATTGCTCTACGTTGGTCTCCTACTCTTTGTCTACTAACGTCCATGTCCGGGTACTTTTCTAAAAATTTTGTGTGAAGTTCGGATAAATATGTCTTAACGTTGGATTCCATGTTTGTGATTATAAAATATGTGCGCAGAATGAAGATATTCATATCATCAGTCCATCTTCTGCGAGCACGCTTCTTAACCTTGGCGGGTACAGAATTGTCGGCGTTTGCCTGCTGTACAACATCCTCGGTTGTAAAAGAATTACTTCCTTGAGCTGTATCGGAGTCCGTTAGCCCTGCTTTAGTCGTTTGGTAATTCATTGATCTGTGTTCTGCCTTATGTATATCTGTTACCTCTGAATCTATAGTTGTTGTTGATGAGGTTCTGGTTCTATTTTCTAAGAATGATAACGGTGAAGTTAATGGAGAATCAAATAAAGTTATTGTTGAAGTTGGTGAAGATGGTAGGTGTTGTGGTTGTTGTTCGGCTGTAGCATCTGCTCGTACACCCCCCTCAGGAGATGTAGAACTGACGGAGGCCCGCCTGCTCAGCTCTCCGCCACCGATGGTTCGCATGCTGTGGCACCCAGCATCGGCTCCAGATGCGCCCCGGCGCACCCCGGGCAGCGACCGTAAATTATATTTATGTGGCTTCATAATCATAACTTTTATTGGACTGGGTTAACTCCACACGCTCGTCCAGACGAGGGAGTGCACAGTAGGCTGCCTGACTGAGCCCATGGGCGCTACCGTTGGTGCTGCGTCACAGCACTCCTCCGCTACCATCCAAAACTGGTATCCTGTGCTGATATCAGCTGTCCTACCAAAGCCTCCGTAAAAGTTTGTCTTTATGAGCCTTATGGTAGCCTTGTTGACCTAACACTGACATGTTATTTTAAATGTATTTACTCCTATTTACAAGCATACGATCTTACATACCTACGCTCTTACATACATACACACACCATAATTATATAGAAGGACTACAAACCAATATTTTTTTTTTTTTTTTTTTTTTTTTTTTTTTTAAACCTATACTACTCTTACTACCTCCCTATCCCTACGTTCCAGAGCCACGTTGGCCGCCCAGTAGTTATCAGTTGCGTTGCCCGCCCCCCACGTAATCAGATGGTCGATTTGGACGTGTGGTTGTATTGAGGGGCTTATTATTATTATTATTAGATCCTAGGTATCAAGTAACACCAAAAACGCAGAATAATATAACAAATGAGTTTAAAATTGATGGGCTTCTTCAGTTATAAAATTCTTGTGGCCATGGTAATATAATATTTTATTTTCATCGAAAATTCATACAAGTACCAAATCGGTACATAATGGAATCCAATGGATTCTTCTAAGTGTTCTAATTGAGCAAATAGATATGTCCATACAATAAATAGATATGTTCATAGTCCAACAAATAGATATGTCCATACATTGCAAGATAAATAAAATCAACTAAAACACATAATTTTATTGGAATACTATCATTACACATGGCAACACTGGTTTGGATAGCTGATTTAGTACATTATAAGTCCGTATTGGGAACCGAGGGGGTGGCTTCGGCCGAAGGCGGTTTCGCCTTTCAATTTACTTCGCTTACTTGTAATTTTCATATCAGAACTTTCCTGGATGAATATTATTAAAAATCTGTGTAATAACAGTGCCATGTTATTAAAAATCATTTAAGTGCTTACTGAAAACCGAAAGTATTTATTAATTCTCTGAAAAATAATTCTGATATGGTTAAATTTATTTTTGGTTTATCGTCTACTTAACGATATTATATTGTCCGCTTACAAGGTATACTATAAGGGTACGAAACCTAATATTCTATAAGGTACTTTAACTCTAATGTTTGTCTGTCTGTCTTAGCATAGACCGTGATGGCTAGGTAATTGAAATTTTAATATATGATGTTCAGTCTTTTTTTTGCCGCACCAAGAAAATACTAGCAGCCAGTCCCTGCTTCGCACGGGCTTTAAAATAATTATAATCCAAGTTGTAAAGAAAAACAAAATAAAGCCGGTTACTTAATATGTTACTCGGGGAAAATGTAGCTTCCCAACGGTGAAATAACTTTTCAAAGCCTATTCGCGACAAACAAACAAACAAATAATCAAACTTTCCCTCTTTATAATATTGGTATAGAGAACTAGGCTGGCTACAATGAGCATTATTTTTTGCTGTTTTTTTATGTATAGAACAATCTCGCTTAATATATGATGCTATGCAAATTTTAACTTTAAAGTTTAGTCATAAAAGACTTTTTGAGTCCAGAGAGATTGTACTCGTAATTCGATGTATGATTGGCAACATCGGTTTCTACCAAAAAGTAGTGGATGGGGCATATGTGTGTAAAAACTGCGCCAGATGATCCCAAGAAAGAGTTTCCTGACCTCATTACAAGCTTGTGACAATTTCGATTACAGTAGAAACTCGATTATCCGCCCTTCAGTTATACAGATTTGCTATTATCCAGACTAGAGACCAATTGTTCAAAGTCGTGATTTTGCAAGCATGAATGTCTCGGACGGAACTGGCAACATCCCACCGGAAAATATTAAAAGCTGATTTTTTCCTTACTATAGATTATTGGGTTTAAATAATGTAAAAAATATAATTAACTAGCTGACCCGGCAAACGTTGTTTTGCCTCACTTAGGTGTATGAAAAATAGATAGTGTAGCTTATATGACACGTTCGTAGACTTACCATAGCAGCGCCATCTATTGATTACTTACTCAACCCAGTCGAAAGGTATCAACATCTGCAGATAATTGTGACTGGACAATAATTAGCAAAAAATTAAAATTGCGACTATAATTTGAGATTTAAACTATCCTATCTCTCAAGTTGGATCGAACTGCACATGGTGTGCGAATTTTATTATAATCGGTTAAGTGGTTTAGGAGTTTGGAGTCCATTGAGGACAAAAATTTTGACACGAGATTTATATATATTAAGATAAGATAAGCTCTCACGCTAAAATAAATATACAAAGATAATTCATTATAAAGCTCCCAAGATACCGGCCATGCCGATAGTTAGACATTTAGCTAATTATAAGACGAAGTATGTCTAATGTCTCCATGTCAAGTGTCTCTGTTTAAATATTATTATATTACGATCAATGTTATGTCTTTTAAGGAAATAAAACATGTAACTTACTTTTTTTTTATCGTCGCATCTCTAAAATTTGTTCGGAAGTCAAATACGGCTATCAATGAAAGTATTCACTAATTTACAACAGCGCCATTAATTTCTTTCGATTATCCGAATGCCTAACAACAACAATTAGTCTCTCGTACCTAAGGTACATTTTTATAGGAATTACTTACGTTAATGTTCTTAAATTGCTATTATTTGTCAAATTTGAAAGTGACATTAATTCGCAAACATTAATGTGTCAATAATGCGTTATTAACATTACCCTACTTTTAAGGTCCTTGCTTTACAAAAAATGGTTGAAATAAAACAAAATGTCAGGGTAAGTAGGTCATTGTGTGTCGGCAGTTCGATCACGTACATGCTTATTGTAAAATGTTACATAGATAGGGTGACCATACTTTTTAACATTATGAGACCACCACCATGATAATGAAGGTTAGCATAAACAGCCCACTATATGTTCCCACTGTTGGGACTCTTTCCCGAGGAGAGAGATATATAATCCACCACGTTGACCAAGTGCGGGTTGGCGCATGACACACGTCTTCAGATATTGTGGTCCTCAAACATGCCGGTTTCCTCACGATGTTTTCCTTCACCGTAAAGCCAGTGCAAATCCACACATAACTTGAAAAACAAGTCATTGGCCGGGATCGAACCAGGGGCCGTCTGATTGAAAAGCAGACGAGCCACGCTTGCTTTTTGAAGGTTAATATCATAAAATTGGTCTTCTTCTGTATCCGTAATATCATGATTTTTTTCGCTAGCTGTGCCCTATAATAGGCCATGTGTTAATCCAGGGTCTCTAGTCTTCATCCATTCCAAATTTGAATGAAATCGTTTAGCGTGAAGAAGTGACAAACATACACACAAACTTTCGCATTTACTATATTTGTAAGATACGACATCAAACCAAATAGGTCCAGAAAAAGTACCGATCTTTTTAACTCTTATGAGTTAATATGACTTTACGCGTATATACATATTTTTATTTACAACACTGAATCAAATTAAAGTCAGATTATTTTTTGTTGCTTAATTTTTATATTTATATATTATTATTTTTATATTATTAGCTTATTGCTAGCAAGCAGTTTTGACAGTTTGTATGCTATATACATAAATAACAGAAAAGTTTTTTTAAATAATTACGAGGACACATTTCACACACGGCTGTTTAACCCCATACTGAACCATTTCTAGTTTTGTGTTATGGTAGCTAACACAACTGATATACTACATATACATACATACATATTTTATTTATGTAAATATACATATTCAATATATTAATTTAAAATTTTGTGCTGCTGAGGGTAATAAGAAAATTACGTCCAATATAAATGTCACATATTAAAAACTAAAATTAATACTAAACAAATAACCCGCCCCTGGTCGCCCCCGATGCAAAGGTGCTCATCACGCTCGCTGCATTACCGCGCTGAATAGCTATGGCCAACCTCTGCACCAAGAACTACCCGGAGCGGGAGTCACCGGTGATGTTATTTATCCTAAGACCTATCTCGTGGATAAATTTCTTGGCCTCACTGCTCCAACTACCCAGAGTCTCCACTGCTAACGGTACGAAATCGTAAAGCAGCTCCAAGGAAGCGTACTTGACCCTTATATACATATACAGACCAACAAATTTAGTTAAGCACTAAGATGTTGCCCGTGCCGGGAATCGAACCCGGAACCTTCTGATTGGCAGTTCGACATGGTAACCTTTACGCCATCGAGGCCGCCGATTGAAAAGTTGTCTAACAGAAAGTGCTTGAGCAAATGTTAGTTTGATACAAAAATCACTACTCCTATAATAACTAGAATTATCCATCTTTAGAGATTAAATGATGGTGTCACCAAATATAGATGATAGAAATTATTAGTACCGGTCGAAATTTTAGCAATCATCTGTGGACGGACGTGCTGTGGCGAACCGCTGTTGTCAAGGATCCACGAAATTTATTAGTTTGTATTTAACTTTCATATAAAGTTTTTGTACAGCGTTATTGCGATTTCCTATCGTAATAGTACGAGTAATATAGTAATTACTAAGTATTATTAGGAGAGCTAATAAAATTAAGGAGCGAAGCAAGCTATAGGCTCTCGGATAAGCTTGTTCAGCCATTGCAAAAGTTGACGCTGCTTTAATCGTCTGATTAACATGCATGATGCTGATAATGAAGTAAAAACTAAAACTGTTTAGCCAAAATAAAGAAAAAAAAATCTGTAATACTCTGTGTCGATCCTAAATGTTGTTTAATAGAATAGAATAGAATAATTTTATTCATCATAACGTATCCTATTAGAAATACAATTAATATCACCAACAAGATACAATATGGACTTGTCAATTCCAATAATATAAATGTAGGTAATGTTTTTTGTTAGAAATTTTTAAATTTTTCATTATTTAGAATCTGCTCCAGGGCTAAACCAAGCGTACTAAATGTTAGTATAGTTTTTAAGTGAGTTTTAGTTTTCATTGTAGCTGTACGCATATATGTATATTTGAAATAAATATTCTTTATTCTTATTCTTATTTTTAGCAAATGTTTGTTCAATCAGCTCTAGAGTCGAAAGGCGCTGTTTAATCTAGTCTTAATAATGCCAAGATTTCGGACGATTGAAATTGTCTATATCAATAAAATATGGATATGTACATGTATTGTCACTTGCCAATAATAAAATTAATCTGTGTTAGCCTTCAAACCGCATTATCCTGATAAGATTGCTATCACGATAACACCGGTGCATTAAAAGATTAACTTATGTATAGCATAATAAGCAAAAGTAGCCCACTATACGTTCCCACTGTTGAGACTCGGGGTCTTCTCTCACTAGGAGAGCTAAAGGCCATTATTTACCCCGCTGGATGTCTCCGCACGTCTCCGCATATTGCAGTCCTCAAACGGGTTGGTGTCTTCACGATTTTTTCCTTTACCACACAGCGAGTGCAAATCCACATACCTATAACTTGAAAAAGAAAGGAACTGGTGTAGGGTCGAGATCGAACCAGGCACCATCTGATTAAAAAGCAGACGTTTTTACCACCGAGCCACACTCGCTCCAACTTACAATACGCTTGCAAACAAATTTTCTCACTATCTTCGTATAGTACTACACATACAAGTCCTAGTAGTATAATACCTATAAGTATGTATATCTTGTGGGTTTAACTATTTAGTCCCACTTTTGTCCTACTATAAATAGTTTGAATTTTTCTTGTTCTTTTCTTTTTATTTTTGAGTTTGTACATAGTATTTAAAACTTATCTAAGTACCTATTAATTAATTTGATTTAGACAGTTTTTTTTGAGATTTTGTGATCGAGTGTTCTAGATATAGAAAAATTATTTTGAAAGAATAATTGTTTCATACAGACATACTGAGATTTCTCTCTTTATCCCCTTGGTTTTCTGCCTCTGTGTATATATAAACTTGCTCTTAAAGATATTATACGTGATATATTCAATTATTTTTTCCAAGATTATGGAAAGTTCTTGGAAACGTTGTTGTTTTTGCCACAAGTTCAAACTTATCGACTTACAAAATGAACTCTTAATAAACGACGTAGAATTGTTAATTTTCAATTAGTGAAACTCGAACGGCCGAAAATGAAGCAAAAGGAAAGTTTCCGTCCACAAATCTGTACTTTATTCTCGTTAATCTGACCGTTCATGACCTGAGCTTCTCGGATTGCGAATCTGATCCGATAATTTGCATAATAACCCGATTAAAAGATGATATTGTAGTAATATTTCGTTACAAGCGATGATGCCCCCAGCGATGTCGATTAAAATGTAAGCTTTCGTGCGTTTACCAATTAATGGGTATGCGTCACACCCAAATACTGATGTAAACAGTGTTGCCGCTTCAAAAACTAAAAAACATTTTTTTTTTGGCACTGCCTATCAAAGAAAGAGAAGCGGTGGATTATAAATTTGTTAGCTGGGGGATACGATTCAATGGTCTACTACCATTGAATCGCATCCCCCGGGGATCTCACATTTTCGGGCCATTTGCACCTCCAGTAATATCATTTGTTATAATTGTTTCGTTATTGTTATTTATCTTATTTAGCTTCAAAATTACATTAGACTGAACTTTAAAAAAACGTGCCTTTTTGAGAAAAAAATTCACTGATGATCCCTAAATGCAGTTATAGTGCCGTAAGCACGTAAAGACACGCTTTTAAGTCCATTTTTTTAATTGAAGCCTTAGACTTGAAGCTCTCAAGTGTTTTACTTCTCTTATACTCTTTATAATATTAACCTATTTTAAAAATATCACGCATGTCATATCATATACACACATATTTATTTTACATGTAAACTAAATATGTTTTTATTTAGTTTAACCAAAATAAGCAAATACAAGGGTAGAACATTTTTCTTTATTTTACATAAATCGCCTAACATGCGTCGTCGTTGCATTTCGGTGTAATAGATACCCGCTCAGGCAGTTATTTAGGGTTGTCAAATTATCGTTGTCAAATTACCATTTTATCGGGTCAATTGTTTCGTGTTTTTAGCCGCTATTAATCATGGTTAAGGCGTTCTCGAACGCGTACCATCCATCATTGATTGAAAACAATAATATTATGGCGTGGACCGTCGAGCTTGGGCCATCGAGCATGGGCCATCTTTGTTGTGCCGACTGTGCCATCGTAATCAAGAGTGATAAATAACGAGAATTTACGAGGTAATTGCCATGATTTGAACAGGTTTTGACAAATTATTCTGGCCAATGACCAAGTTGGTATACTATGTGTATGGTAAGTACCGATGTTTCTACTGAAATATAAAGTGCATATTTAAATTTAACATCTCTCAGTGTTTTTGCGTAATATAATTATAAATATAAAGTTATCAAATTGATAACATTTATTTAGCACCAATTCAAGTCGTAGGTACATGTATACCTACGATTTGGTTTGAAATCTCTCCACTCCAAAACTTAGCCACTTAACTCGACCGACTTATCACAAAGTGGAAATAGGTTAAAATCAAGTAGGTAATTAATAATAAAGTGGGTCGGTGGAAAAATGTTTGCTTTTCAATCTGACAGGTTCTGGTTAGATTACGCCTCTATACCAATGACTTATTCTTCAAGTTACATACATACTCGTATGTGTGGATTTGCACTCGCTTTACAGCAATGGAAAACATCTTAAGGAATCCGACATACTTTGTATATTTGGTAATCAGGCTGGTGTCTATCGCCAGGTTCTCTTCTGCGTCAGGAAACCGACATGTTTAATGACAACATTATTCAAAAACGTGTATCATCCACCAAACTGCACTAGGCCACTTTGGTGGATTACGTCCTATATATCTTTCCTCGTGAGAGAATGCTCGTACATAGGGCTGCTTATGCTTAGGTAATTAAGCAAACTTATCTGTTCTGCAAACTGTACCGAGTATAAACGCTTTCATTAAACCGCATAACCTGGCCAAACAATGACCATTAGCCAATATTCAAATTCGCATTGGAAAGGGCATCGTTGCTCGATATTCGTGAATAAAGGAGGCTGCTATCTATGGAATTCGGAGGCGAGCGGTGAGTCACGCGGCCACACCTGACGATACCAGCCCCTGTCGAATTCCAGCTTTGCTTCTATACACAGGCCTAGTTAATGGACATCTTAAATACAGCTTAGACAGGGTCATTATTGTGCTGGTAAGTAAATTCAATTCGTTTTTACAATACAATACAAAAACTCTTTATTGCACACAGTTATAATAAATTTATACATAAATAAAAGATACTAATTATGAATTCTTCCAGGATTACTTCCAGGCAACCTTTGCATGGTAAAGTGAGAAATGAAGAAGGAAGGTGTACTTAAAAAAAAATTAAGAATAGAAGACACAAATTAATTTATGAGATTATCAGAAAAAAAAAGTTTTTAAGGTCTGACAAGCAAGCACTGGGACTAAACACATGTATGTAAATGTTTATTGTTTATACCAACATATAAAAATGAAAAGTTAGATTTTTTGTTAGATTGTTTGTTGGATGCGAATAGGCTCCGAAACTACTGGACCGATTTGAAAAATTCTTTCACCGTTGGGAAGCGACATTATTTCTGAGTTACATAGGCTATATTTTGTTACTCTTTGCGACTTAGTTTATTTTTTAGCCCGTGCGAAGCCGGGACGATCTGTTAGTACTGAATAAAAATAAAATTAAGAAATAGTGGTTAAGAAAGGAACTGTCTGGCAACACACACTAGTAATCAAACTCAAAACACAAAAAAAAACAAAATAGCAGGCGCCAGAGCCTTCCACTAACTCTCATTTTGTACATGTAATGTACATGTTAGGCAGATAGGTGCTCACAAAGTCTAAGAGGAACGCAAAAGAATTCCACAATTTCATCTGATGTATCTTCACTGTTGTGTCTAGTTTTACTCTGGATATGATCGTAAAATATTTTATCAATTTCCAACAATCACAAAAAGTGAAAACCTCTCGGATTACGTAGATAATTCGTGATAGATACCACTCGAGTTTACTGTTAAAAATTACATTGCCATGCCTTACTTTGTTCTGGGTTCTTCGCAATCATAACCGTTAGTTTAGGAGACAAGGTTTGAACTGATTTTTTTTTGATCGGGCACCATTGACGCTGATATTGATTTAAATAAATAAAATAATTTTTTAACAGACATTCGTCTTTGTGTGTTTTTTAATATTTATTTATCTCATACATGACTCCGTTATTTATAAACCGAATTTTATTATTATTTTAACTTTTTTATATTGATTTGCACTTATTATCTGCACAATAAAGAGTTAATCTATTTATATATTTTTAAGGGAAAAATATTAAAAAAAAAAACGGTTCACTATTTCTTAAATTAAAGTAAGTTATATGTCTAAGTTTAGTTATATGTCTTAATACCTTTATGTACAATAACAGTGTTTTTTCTGACTTTCCGCAATGTAACTTTATCCACCAGTATCTCCCAGTCTACGCGTACGGTTCTAAAATGAGTTTTGTGGTTAAACAATCGCTGCGATCCGGGTGTAGTGTTGCCCGTTTCTTTAATTTCACACTACATTTGTAGTCTGTTATTTTTACTCTGTTCGGTAGAAAGAATCAATTGTGCACCTTGCCTTGCCTACTTGGCCGTGTGAGCGTGACGACGCGTTTTCAGTAGCGGTATAAAGTTTTCACTCGGAGTTTGCGTAAATTTATGTATATTTTTTTGTATAAAACTTAAAAAAAAAAACAAATTTTTAAAACTAACGGGCTTCAGAATTATATTTCCAGTAACTATGAATAAATAAAAGTAATATAGAATGTAAATTTTAAGCGTCTACCAGCTACCGATATGTAACAAAAAATAAAAAATGTGAAAATATACGTTTATTGTATGAAAAACATTATTTTCGTAATTGCTCTATCAAATTATAAAGCTCCAATTTCTTCAATGTTCAGCTAAATTATTTTAAAGAACCGTTTTTTGTGTTGTTCGTTGCAATTTAGAACCAAAATACTTTATGATTTGACATAATGGAAGGCAGATTAACATTTTGTCAACCTCTATTTATTCAGATGAAGTTATTCCTTGAATTTATTTGGTTTTGCGAGTATTATTTGTTGCATTGAAGCTTCGAACCAGAGTTTCTCAAACATTCACAGAAGCTACGCTTAAAAACTTCTTAAAAACATTAAACCATAGTTTATACACGTTTACTTATATATCCCCATGCAAATTCTATCAAAAAGAAACAGATTTGCTTTTAGGCTTATAAGAGCAACTATATACAATTATATGAATTTTATCAGAAGCAATGGCTACTTAGGGAGTAACCGTATGGAGCGACGACGGCCTGCCTCTAGCAAAGGGATATCTCCCGGACAGTTGTTGTGTCCGGAGACGACCGTCCGATGGTCACGCATTGTAGCTAGGACCAGTTGTACGCGCGTTGAAAATATTGTTTGCGCGATTCAGAACAAGCGCTCTGATTGGTAGCGGACGATGAAGTGTGACAGAGACGCCACAACTGTTACACATACAAAATAAAAAGGTTATAATTATATATGTCTGTAGCGCACTTACAATATTTTTCCGTTATATATATTTATTGTTGCTGACTCTACTCTTAATATGTATTTTGTATGAAAATAAATGGACAAAAATATATGCGAAAAATACGTGATAGAAAGATAGCGAAACGCTCGCAAAAATCCCGATGACATTCAAAGTTGTGAAGTTAAAAATGTAAATTATGACAGTATTATGGACGAATCAGATATTATCAGGTCCGTATCTCAGGTATCTCACAGGATCTTGGCCTGTGTTAGTCATTAACAAGGAAGAGACTCTAAAACGGACGGTACCAAAGTTAATGACAAACTTGCTGCGCCTCGAGCAGTTTGTTGTACTGCTGGACAATAATTTCCCAAGTGCGAGTTTAACTCGGCAATTATTGTCCAGCATTGTTGAGATTTTAAATATGTACGAGTCGAATATATTGACTCTGGAATCTCTCTCTGGAATTTCGCGGAAATCCATTGTTGATGGAAGAAAATCTGAAGTTGATAGGCTGATATTTTACTTCCACTTTGATGTGAAAACAAATTGAGATAAGCAAAGAAAATACCAAAAAGTTAAAAAAATCGATGTAGTTTTTATTTAAATTTAGAAGATGAATAACATGAGGCGGTTTTAAAAGTCATGTTAAGTTTTCAGCATTTCGGTCCATCGTAAACAAGTATTGTGCGGAGGTTCGACTTGTGAAGAATAAAGACATCAGCGTCAGTATGATTCATTGCTTTTACAGGTTTAAGCTTTTTATATTTTGTAAGCATTGATTGATGACTTCAATTTGAGGATTTCGTGTTTATCTCAGACTTTTAATATACAATTACGGCTTCATGAGGCAAGATTTTAGGGTTCCCTACCTAAAGGGTACCCAAAGGATCCTATTACTGAGACTTTGCTGTCCGTCCTTCTGTTTGTCTGTCACCAGGCTGTAACTCACTGTGTTAGATAATTAGTTGAATTTTTCACAAATAATATTTTTCTGTTGTCGCTACAACAACAAATACAAAACTCAGACTAAATTCAAAATATTTAAGGGGGTTACCATAAAACAAACGTGAAAACTCTAAAACGACAATTGGTAGACGCTTAAATTAAATATAGGTATCACAAAACCTTTTACCACCCAAATCAAAACAAAGATCGTATGACGATTTCATGAAATGGCGCTCTGAGAAAGTAAGAAAATACATTTCTTTACTTTTTTTTACTTTCCTTGTATTTGTAATGATAAGCACAGTGTTAAAGACTTATTTTGTCCCTCGAATTATTAGCGCCCTCACTTCGTTCGGGGCACCAAACCCCGTCTCGGGGCCGAATAAGTTAAATTCATCCTTGGGGTAACAATGTACTATCAACTCATAATTACAAAATTAAAATAAAATTGATATTTAAGGGTCATAAAGACATTTTTTTATATTAGTAGTATACGGGACACTTCATACGCGCAAACCCGATTCGCACTTGACCATTAATTTAATAGGGTTGAAGGGTCAAAGTTCACGTACATATTTTTTGGTGATGTACTGGATTGATGATTTTCGCGATGTAAGTGCTTGTAACTTAATCATGTACGTTTTATTGCTATTTCGTCAGCGGAGTATTTCGTGTTGGAATAAAAACAAAACAATGGCACACGATTGGTTTGCGAATGGTCCTATAAAAATGGTACCGAACAAAACCTTTATTGTCTCTCATATAAAATACGATTGTATCCTGTGTTTATAAAAATGGATAAAATAAGATAACAAAGTATTATAAATCTATCTTCTTTCTTGCCTTATACCACCAGGTGGGGGTCGGCACAGCTGATTTTCTTCTTCCGCTCTCCTCTATCAGCCGTCGTCTCTACACTTAGTCCTTTCTCTCTCATGTCCTCATCATACACTCCGTCCATGTCTTCTTCGGTCGGTCTCTTGCCCTTCTTCCTTGCACTTTTTTTTTCATTCATCTCCTACTAACATGCATGTCCTTTCTACGCATCACATGCCCATACCACGCTAGCCTCCCACTCTTTAGTTTCTCATTACTTTCAAACTTCCTCTAATGTACTCATTTCTTATCTCATCTGATGGGTCGTAATAAATCTAGATGTGCCAAGACTTCTCTTAATTAATAATCTATATAATAGTCAATAAGTTTAACCGTTTATGATTAAAAACACTAAATATGTTAAATCAAGATTTTGCTCATGTCATCCCTAAATGAATTTTTAAAATATTATTTGAAATTTAATGATTACAATCATTCATCAATATTAGACATTTTATAGGACATTTATATTTTTAATTTTAATTTTAGAACTGACAATTACACCTTGCATACGTGCCGGTTAAAATAGAGAGAGAGCCAACTTATTTATAACACCACAATTGTGCCTATTTTGCAAGAAATAAATGATCTGATTTCATGTCGTATTTTGTTCATGTTACAGAACCAGGCAGCTAAGAATGTCAATAAAGATGGGCTAGGTAGAGCGCATGTTGGTGGCCCCGTCGTTTGTTCGCGGGAGTATTGGCTCACGTAGAGATGTCGGCTGTCATCGATGGCGGGTCATTCGTGCGCCGGCGCAGGGCCTCGGGTCTAATTGCTAACTCGTACCTGTAGGATTATTGGTACATGAAAAATTCTCGTAATCTTTGTTTTTACTAAAAGATTATGATTCTAAATTTAAAATAATAATTTCAAATAATAAAACTTTGCTGACAGGTTTTTTTTTATGAAGAAATACTGACTTTCTTCACAACAACTTTCAATAGTAATTGCTATTTTTTATATTATTATATACCAGCTACGCTCCGCGGTCTTATCCGGGTTAACCCGAGACAAAATGATTGAAATCCGGAATAAAATGTAGCCTATGTGTTAATCCAATTTCTAACCTATCTTCACACCAAATTTGACCAAAATCATGAGCCGTATGAGCGTGAAAAAGGAACAAACATACAGACTTACACACAAACTTTCAAATTTATAAATATTAGTAAGATTTTTATTTATTATTTCAAAATCGGATGCATAGAATGGCGATACGTTTATTGTTGTTCCGGAAATTTTAATGATTATATTAAAATTTTTAAATAGTTAGTAGGTATTACAATTCATAATCAATAGTGAAAGATCTAATATGAGTACTGAAACAGATATTTCATAGTTCGGTGATGGTTGTTTAGGGTGTTAGGTTAGGTTCCATATGTTTATATTATTTAATCGGAGACAGGGCGTGGCGACGCGATCGCAACTTGCCTAGTTACGAGGGAGGGGATTGAAGGGACAAAGCTTGATAGGATTTGGTATAAGGTACAAGCTCGTAATACATTCCAAATTCAGTTTAAATCCAGTGCAAACGAAGTGTAAGTCAGTGTTTTGAATAAAATACTTTATCTCTTTAAATTGTTTATTTCTCAGGATGCCTACTATTTATAACTCAGGTTTAGACTTCAGACCATTTAGGTCAATATTCGTCTCAATGTCTCCACGATTGCTGACGCTGCCAAAGCTATCTTAAGTTATCAATAGCATATTTCATGTATTTTCCTAAATTTTGATTTTATTTTGATTTTGATGATTGGATGGCAAGTTAAACCGTGGGCTCTTTCTGTTAGTCTGATTACACTGACTATATCTGTGGCTAGAATGATCTTAATTATTTGTATTTTTCTATGGGCTATCATGCCTAAAATAAATGAATTTATTATTATCCACTCTTCTTATCCCACTCCTGAATTGTGAAGTCCTGCCTCTGCATGTGCTATCTGCAGAGGGGAGAAAAGGACGGGAAGACGTTCGTACTCTAGAGACCTGTGACTCTAATGATGCGGACGACCTCGTTGGTATAATGGCTATCATGCCGGCCTGCCAAACAGAAATGCAAATTAGAATGTTCCGGGTTCGATTCCTAGCCAATATCTTTGTGGACTTTTGGCCATCATCACCAAACTAGATTTGTTGGCAACCACAATACAAACTAGAAACGGTTTAGTATGGGGCTAACCAGCCGTGTGTGAAATGTGTTAAAAAAAACATTTCGCTGGCAGGCAAGGAGTAGATCATCTGGCGTCATAAATAATTTCGACTAAAGTTTGATATTTCAACACGAAACTAAAAAAAACAATGTAAGCTAGTTTCCTATATACTGTGGTGCAGGAAGACTGTCGTGCCGTCATTCGAGGTTGATGAATCGATCAGCAGCCACGCGCGCCCCGGGCGCGGCGCTCGCGGCTGCGCCTGCGCAACCGAAATACACGGCGGATTACAAACGCGATAGACACGGTATTACTATACTCTGAAGGCTGGTAAAGCTTAAAACATAACACTCCATTTTAATTATTTATTTGACTAAGGGAAATAACAATGGTTCCGAAAAACAAATTAATCTCCAGTGATCTGTGGCCGACTATTATTCTAATTAACCAGCGTTTAAATAAAATACCGACGAAAAATCCAAATCATAAACGAATAAAAATATCCAATTTAACAACAATTTAGAGCATGTTCAAATTACATTTTCTCCTAAAAGAAAATGGATCTTTGAATAACAAAACTAAACTTCCAAATAGAATACTGAACCTCCGACAAAATTACTAAGTTACCGACAACAGAGGTTTTGTCAAAATAATCATATTTTTACAACTTGCATTTTACAAATTTATTTTTTAACTCGCAATAATGATGAAAATACCTCAACTGTACGGCCCGTGCTATAGGGTTCGGGTCACTTTCGGCTGTTTTCGCGTGCGAGTTCGAAATATCCGAGCGCAGTGCGCTTGCAACGACCGATCCTTGCGTGTTTTGTCTGTTTATGTTACAAAATTAAATAGTTTTCGTTGCTATTGGTTTAATATTATCTACTAAGGAAACTATAAGGTTAGGTTAGTTAGGTTAGTAAGGTTAGTTAGGTTAGTTAGGTTAGTTAGGTTAGTTAGGTTAGTTAGGTTAGTTAGGTTAGTTAGGTTAGTTAGGTTAGTTAGGTTAGTTAGGTTAGTTAGGTTAGTTAGGTTAGTTAGGTTAGTTAGGTTAGTTAGGTTAGTTAGGTTAGTTAGGTTAGTTAGGTTAGTTAGGTTAGTTAGGTTAGTTAGGTTAGTTAGGTTAGTTAGGTTAGTTAGGTTAGTTAGGTTAGTTAGGTTAGTTAGGTTAGTTAGGTTAGTTAGGTTAGTTAGGTTAGTTAGGTTAGTTAGGTTAGTTAGGTTAGTTAGGTTAGTTAGGTTAGTTAGGTTAGTTAGGTTAGTTAGGTTAGTTAGGTTAGTTAGGTTAGTTAGGTTAGTTAGGTTAGTTAGGTTAGTTAGGTTAGTTAGGTTAGTTAGGTTAGTTAGGTTAGTTAGGTTAGTTAGGTTAGTTAGGTTAGTTAGGTTAGTTAGGTTAGTTAGGTTAGTTAGGTTAGTTAGGTTAGTTAGGTTAGTTAGGTTAGTTAGGTTAGTTAGGTTAGTTAGGTTAGTAAGGTTAGTTAGGTTAGTTAGGTAAGTTAGGTTAGTTGGGTTAGTTGGGTTAGTTGGGTTAGTTGGGTTAGTTGGGTTAGTTGGGTTAGTTGGGTTAGTTGGGTTAGTTGGGTTAGTTGGGTTAGTTGGGTTAGTTGGGTTAGTTGGGTTAGTTGGGTTAGTTGGGTTAGTTGGGTTAGTTAGGTTAGTTAGGTTAGTTAGGTTAGTTAGGTTAGTTAGGTTAGTTAGGTTAGTTAGGTTAGTTAGGTTAGTTAGGTTAGTTAGGTTAGTTAGGTTAGTTAGGTTAGTTAGGTTAGTTAGGTTAGTTAGGTTAGTTAGGTTAGTTAGGTTAGTTAGGTTAGTTAGGTTAGTTAGGTTAGTTAGGTTAGTTAGGTTAGTTAGGTTAGTTAGGTTAGTTAGGTTAGTTAGGTTAGTTAGGTTAGTTAGGTTAGTTAGGTTAGTTAGGTTAGTTAGGTTAGTTAGGTTAGTTAGGTTAGTTAGGTTAGTTAGGTTAGTTAGGTTAGTTGGGTTAGTTGGGTTAGTTGGGTTAGTTGGGTTAGTTGGGTTAGTTGGGTTAGTTGGGTTAGTTGGGTTAGTTGGGTTAGTTGGGTTAGTTGGGTTAGTTGGGTTAGTTGGGTTAGTTGGGTTAGTTGGATTAGTTGGGTTAGTTGGGTTAGTTGGGTTAGTTGGGTTAGTTAGGTTAGTTAGGTTAGTTAGGTTAGTTGGGTTAGTTGGGTTAGTTAGGTTAGTTAGGTTAGTTAGGTTAGTTAGGTTAGTTAGGTTAGTTAGGTTAGTTAGGTTAGTTAGGTTAGTTAGGTTAGTTAGGTTAGTTAGGTTAGTTAGGTTAGTTAGGTTAGTTAGGTTAGTTAGGTTAGTTAGGTTAGTTAGGTTAGTTAGGTTAGTTAGGTTAGTTAGGTTAGTTAGGTTAGTTAGGTTAGTTAGGTTAGTTAGGTTAGTTAGGTTAGTTAGGTTAGTTAGGTTAGTTAGGTTAGTTAGGTTAGTTAGGTTAGTTAGGTTAGTTAGGTTAGTTAGGTTAGTTAGGTTAGTTAGGTTAGTTAGGTTAGTTAGGTTAGTTAGGTTAGTTAGGTTAGTTAGGTTAGTTAGGTTAGTTAGGTTAGTTAGGTTAGTTAGGTTAGTTAGGTTAGTTAGGTTAGTTAGGTTAGTTAGGTTAGTTAGGTTAGTTAGGTTAGTTAGGTTAGTTAGGTTAGTTAGGTTAGTTAGGTTAGTTAGGTTAGTTAGGTTAGTTAGGTTAGTTAGGTTAGTTAGGTTAGTTAGGTTAGTTAGGTTAGTTAGGTTAGTTAGGTTAGTTAGGTTAGTTAGGTTAGTTAGGTTAGTTAGGTTAGTTAGGTTAGTTAGGTTAGTTAGGTTAGTTAGGTTAGTTAGGTTAGTTAGGTTAGTTAGGTTAGTTAGGTTAGTTAGGTTAGTTAGGTTAGTTAGGTTAGTTAGGTTAGTTAGGTTAGTTAGGTTAGTTAGGTTAGTTAGGTTAGTTAGGTTAGTTAGGTTAGTTAGGTTAGTTTTATGCGATCCGCAGCATCTGCCTCAGGAGTTAGATCATGTGAGGTCAGTGTTGGAGAGTAACGGGTACAAGTGGAGTCAGTGTTGGCGATGGGCGACTAATTCCGGCCAGAAACGAATTAAAGTGGACCGAGCGCCGATATATTTGCCTTATATAAAGGGAGTGACTGACAAAATCGGTTCTTACCTTCAGCGAAAATATGGAATACGCGCCTTTTACCGTCCACCGGGTCAACTTCGTCAATGGTTACGGTCGCCTAAAGATCACGAACCACTAAACGTGCCTAACCTAACTAACCTAACTAACCTAACTAACCTAACTAACCTAACTAACCTTACTAACCTAACTAACCTAACTAACCTAACTAACCTAACTAACCTAACTAACCTAACTAACCTAACTAACCTAACTAACCTAACTAACCTAACTAACCTAACTAACCTAACTAACCTAACTAACCTAACTAACCTAACTAACCTAACTAACCTAACTAACCTAACTAACCTAACTAACCTAACTAACCTAACTAACCTAACTAACCTAACTAACCTAACTAACCTAACTAACCTAACTAACCTAACTAACCTAACTAACCTAACTAACCTAACTAACCTAACTAACCTAACTAACCTAACTAACCTAACTAACCTAACTAACCTAACTAACCTAACTAACCTAACTAACCTAACTAAAAATAATAAATAACTAAAAAACTGAGTCAATATGTTATAAGGAGAAATAATATGTACTAGGTTACTGCAGGTTAAATGCGGGTAATCTTCCTGCGGGTTAAATGCGGGTAATCTTCCTAAATACTGATAAACATTAACAGCATTAGGAAATAAGCGGGATAAAACAATTAAGTCTTTATTTAGGTAGATAAAATTAAATACCTACACTGTACAGGCAATGAATTGTATATAATGTTTGCGCTTTAAGGAAAACTTGTTTTCACGCTTTTAATACTTCGTTCTAATCATATTTGATCGAAGTTTTAATAAGAGAATCTGTCCTTGCAAATCCTAGGTTGTATAAGTTTATTATTTTACTAGCTGACCCAGTGGTGGTACTCGCTTTTAATCCGGGACTAAAGAAGATCATTAAGGATAAAATGAAAGCATATTATTTAATCGAAGATCGAACCTATCTTCATAGTAAATATCATCGAAATCGGTCCAGCCTTTAGAGCGTGAAGGAGTAACATTGAAGGAGTAAGATTTGAAGTTATTTACGTATACCACGGGAACAACAATTGTTTTCGGTATATAAAATAGCTTGTGTGCCAAAGTCTATAATATCTTCATACCAAATTTCATTAAAATCAGTTCAGCCGTTTGGGCATGAAGAAGTTACAAACATACACACATACACACAAACTTTCGCGTTTATAATATTAGTAGGATTTCTATAGAAGCAATAAAAGATTTTATAGGTATTGTTTAGTACGTACTCGTAGATACTCAACTTTACGTATCTATTTAGTTTACTAAATGATTCACTGCAGACCTCTTATCTTGGTATAATTAAACTTTAACTTAACCCGTTTTATCGATAGATTATCAGGGGTCTCTCACACATGCGTAGGCGCATACTGCTATCTTAATTAAGACCTTGTTTTACTTATTGCACTAAGAATGTTATAGTGGAGTAAAGGGCTTGTCCTAATACTGCGGAGAGCTTTTAAGTTTACTGAACTATTTGTTGTAGCTGTTTGAGTACTGTTAGATAATTATTTATAACTTGCAAGTTTCTAAATACACGTAAAGCTATGTTTTTCGTGGTTACTGTTTGTGTACGTCAAAATAATTTTACATAGAAATTGCCCAATTGCAAAGTTCGGTTAATTATATTTCTCTAGTTAATTAAACGATACTATAGTATAAAAAAAAAAGAAATAAGCATATGCATGAGCAGCACAGTATACGTTCCCACTGCTGGGACGCGGAGCCTTCTCTCACGAGGAGAGAGATGTAGGCCATAATCCACCACGCTGGCCAAAGATTGGCAGATGACACACGTATTCGGATATTGTGGTTCTTAAATGTGTGTTCCTTGATCATGTTTTCCTTCACCATAAAGCAAGTAAAAATTCTCCCATAACTAGATAAACAAGATTTATGGGGAACCGGGATTAAACCAGGGGCCGTCGGATTAAAAAGCAGACGTTTTTCCATCGAGCTACACTCGCTTTTTTTAAATTTTTTTTTCGTTTTTCAAAAATTACATTGATATGAGAAAGAACATACAACAGTAAGTAGTGCGGTTGCTAAATTTTACAGGTATTGCCCTAAAAAAAATATGAATTCTGAGTCTTCGTGCTGTTACATTTTTACAGTTGGGTAAAAACAAAAACTCTTTTACCATGCTGGTTAATTCTTCTTCTTCTTCGTATGAGCTAAGTGGCCAAGCTCTGGTGTCGAGAGTTTTCAACCCACCCGAAGGCCTGGTTTATTTATTTGAGCTTTTCTACAAGAGCTTTTCCACCTCTGGCGCGTTTAACCAACGTTCAATAGTTTGACAAAGGTTAAAGGTATTTAGTTCAACTAGAACTCGGAATTAATTCATCGTTAAACACAGTTAAATCGTGCGTTACTGATGCTGATTAAACGCACCGCGTTGTTAATTACCACTTGAGAGGAAATTTTGTGTTCATATCACATACGGCTGCCTAGCCCCATACTGAACCATTTCTAGCTCGTATTATGGTTGCTAACACAGCTGATATACTACATATACAAACATACATATTATAATATATAAATACATATTTGACACCCAGACAAATTTAGTTAAGCACAAAGATGTTGACCGGGCCGGGAATCGAACCCGGAACCTTCTGATTAGCAGTCCGGCATGGTAACCTTTACGCCAACGAGGTCGTCTTGAATTAGATGTTTATCTGGTTTGATAAAATATATATTTCGTTAATATACAAGATGGAATAAAAATTAAAGATACCGTCGCAGCTACTCGCAAGATCAAAGAAGGAAACTCGTATTTTCGTCTTTTGGGGTTGAAACTTTGGGACCATGGGGCCTAACGCTCGTAATTTTTTTAAAGATTTCTCCAAGCAGTTGGTGGGCAGAACCAATGACCCAAGAGCTTATCTAGGCAAACGTTAACGTTTGGCAATCCAGCGAGATAATGCCGCCAGTATACTAGGTACGCTAACCAGCCAGAGTTAGGTAGACCTTGGTGAGTATGGGTAAACTCCGAATTACATTTTATTTTACTTATTATTCGGCCTTTACCCTAAAATCTTGGATAATACTAAGTCAACCCGGGTAAACCTACGTTTACTCGTTCTATTATAGAATTACCCGTAACATGTAACATATATATCTATATCCCCTCTTCCCGTATCAACTCGATTAGATTTGCTCTTCCAGTATCAGAGTGGTCATAAAAATGGGCATATCGAACCGATACCATCGCTTAGTGAGTTACTGTTGTCCCGAACCATTACTTGTACGTGACCTGGACCTAGGTCTCCTAGATATGCCTATGGTCTCTAGGGGAAATGTTTATTACAGTTTTGCAAGAGGTTTTCATTAAACAGTATTTTAAAAACTTGGTACTGTGATGATTATTGAAACGTTTTTAGTATTTTTACACGCTTTATATTAGCTTCACCCGTATGTTTGTTTGTAACCGACTTCTTTGCGCGCACTTTTGACCCACTTTAAACGGCCAGATTTCGTTCAAACTTTGTAAATTTATTGAGGACCGATGACAATACACTAATTTGATAAAATTACGGTTTTCTATAAAAAGCGTGTTTTTTAGTTTTTTTAAACTATTAATTATTATTCTAAGTAAGGATTAAGCATTATCATTAATATTATATACTAAGTAAGGATTAAGCATGATCGCAGTCTGAAAGCCTCAACATTTTGGGCACGATAAGCTTCGATAAATTGCGAAAAATGACAAAAAAATCTACTTGAGTATACTTTAAAATCGGTCCCTTTTATGTGCTCACTACCGGATTAATTAGATTTATGTCTTGATTTGAAAACTTAATAGGTTTTCTCTTGGCCACAACTCAAAGCACATCCTGTAGCTTTATTCCTAGCTCCGTTATTCCCTTCCTCTAAAGTCTAGACTAATGGACTATCAGCGCTATAATTCAGGACCGACTCATTGTCCGGCCGAAGCCGAGGCGTTGACAAATTTATTAATGTCCGACACTAACTGTGCTTATTATAAACTATTGTGCCGTAACTAATTTGACTGGCAGGGAGTGTGAAATCTTTAAGGGAATTTGCGTTGGGAACGATGATAATTTAGTGATTACAAAATAAAAGTAATTTTTTATTAGTTATGACGAACTATTTAATGTATCAACTAGGTTAATGTTGTAACATTCATCATAAATTACATATTAAATAAAAATCCTACCTTGTATGGAACTTATATAAGAATAAACAAACCTTTATTGTGCAAATAAAATTTAGAACATTACAGAGAATTTTACGTTTTGGACGGTTTAGTTCAAACTGCAACCTGTAGTAGGCACTATGAAAACTGTAGAGTTTAAACTTTACCGTCCAATTATGTTTAAAAAGATCGGAACGCATGTTTAGCATAAGCATAAGCATAAGCAGCCCACTATACGTTCCCACTGCTGAGACTCGGGGCCTTCCCTCACGAGCAGAGAGATGTAGGCCATAATTCACCACGCTGGCCATGTGCGGGTTGTCGGATGACACACGTCTTCGGATATTGTGGTCCTCAAACATGCCGATTTACTCACGATGTTTTCCTTCACCGTAAAGCGAGTGCAAATCCACACATAACTTGAAAAACAAGTCATTGGTGTAGGGCCGGGATCGAACCAGGGATCGTCTGATTGAAAAGCAGACGTTTTTACCACTGCGCTTTTTTAATACTATTAATTTATTAAATCAGATATAAAAATTTGTTGTTCTTATTTATAAGGCTGTTGAAGAAAATAACAGGGAAGTAATTACGATCATAAAACGGACTATTGTTAAGACAGATCGACTTCCTTCACTCTCTTATTATACTTCTATATTACTCTCTAACGTAATAGCTACATGAAATTTACTGGCAATAATAAAATGTATTATTAAAATGACGCTGACTAGCGGCGCCTCGTGATGACACCTGTATTAAGAAGCACAAGAAGTTTAAATCTTCACGAATTGTATTAGCCGTGAAGATACATACGGAGGTCGGTGTTATTTATGCGTTAGTGGTGAGAGACTGAGACACACACATTCAGTGTGTGTTTGCATAGAATTTTGTCACTTATCTCCAATGCTACAAAGTCAATTTAGATGCGGTGTTCAGTTATTAGTGGTTAAAATTTAACTGGTGCTGGTGTGGTAGTCATATAGGACAACGGGCGTGAGGAGATGCAAAATCTTTTTATACAATTTAATGTTGCCATATATCTCCAAATTAACGGATCCAATTTTATTGCGGATTATAGTGATGGGTTTGGGTTGGATTGGTGCATATGAATGAATAGGTGTTAGTGCAAGAACTCATCTAGAAGTGACATCTGGTGCGTTGTTAACATCACCGCAGTAAACCATTTTTACGAGTACTAATAAACGAAATATAGCGCGTTTTCTTAAATTTGTAATTTAGTAAGTGTTCTAAGAAAAGCATTGAACGTGACACCAAACAATAACGATAACTTATTCATTTCAACAGACTGATAGTATTAATTACAGACATGCATACGTACAAACACTCGTCTTTATAGTTACTGTGATAGTATTGATTAATATTAAACTACACGGGGCTTCGCAGTCCGCGCATAAAAGAATACCACTACGGATACAGATCTTTAATTTACTGTTTGCTCGATGTAATAGCATTTGCATGCAACTAACTATACAAGGCTGAAACCAATCAAACGTCTTATCTAACTTTCTATTTCATACGTCAAGCATCCGTTACGCAACCACCTGTCTGAGGCGCTCCATTAATGTATTCCTCTATTTAATTCATAATCAATATCAGATGCCTTAAGAACTCGTCGCCGAGCAAGGTTACGAAAGTAATTAATCCAGCGGACCACCTTGAAGACACGTCCAGTATGGCTTCGCCCAAGGACGCGCTTAAAATGATAGCAATTTTGCGGTTATGTGGAAAAATTACAGTGTTGAATTTCGAGAATTCGATGCTCGCTGCAGACTGAAACCACCAAGGCTGCGAGGAGAAGAGAGCTTTAAATGCCGCTCGGCGTTAATTAGCGAGATTGTTATAAAGCTTCTTTGTGCATTTAAAGAAAAAAAAGTATGTAAAAAGTAGTAAAGTAAGTAAAGAAAAATAAAGTATTTGCGTTTTTCCTAGTGATGGCATTTTTTGTTGTTTTGGTTAATATGAATATTTATTTGACTGTGGATCATTGACACACATTCTATTTCAGGTAAGATCTTGATGTCATGATTTAGATATACTCGTACTTTAAATATTAATAGTCAATATATTATTATTTTTACGCAATAATAATGAATCGTATGAGACATACCTGTCGCATCGCATGCCACAATCGTTGGGGTCAGTTAGTCGTTTTAAGTGACTGCAATCTCGCTTTCCTTCCCAACAGTTTGAGACACTTAAGGACAGCGAAAGGTCACCGCCACAGTCGTAATTTAGGTTTTTATCTACCTATAATAAATTGCATGCAATTAAAAGTACGCGAAACGGGTAAAGCTGAGAGGAACGGTTCCGTTCTGTTTTCGTGGAATTTACTAAGTTGGTAGGTAAGTGGTTCATTTGTGTCACCTTTGGATTAAAAATAGAGATATATAGTTTGGAAATAGATGAATAGTATGGGCAGATATCTTACAAGCTTTACTTATTTTTCAATAATTTGTATGAAAATAAATATATTAATAAATTATTTATTTAGTACCGAAAAACAACATACAAGCTCATATGAATACACATAATGCTTATACATCAAACCTATGTAAGGTTAGGATCTAGATATAAGATCCCACAAACAACATGAATAAACAGATTTCGTTCACATTATGTGGGAGAGGCCATTGATGCTGAATCGCAGTTTGATAACTAGTTAAGCACTAATGGTTCAAATAAAATATTATAATAATATAATAATATTAGGACACATTTCACACACGGCTGGTTAGCCCCATACTGAACCATTTCTAGTTCGCATTATGGTTGCTAATACAACTGATATACTAACACATACATACATACATACATATTGTATAAAGATACATATTTAATACCCAGACCCACAGCCAACAAATTAAGTTAAGCACAAAGATGTTGGCCGGGCCGGGAATCGAACCCAGAACCTTCTGATTGGCAGTCCGGCATGGTAACCTTTACGCCAACGAGGTCGTCAGTTATGTACCTTCTGTGTTTTATGTCAATATAGATATTACTATTGTATCCCTTCTTTTTCATCTCCATGACTACGAGTTACTCATCGGAGTCGAGTAAAACATCTACAACTATTGTGCTAAACAACCTACAGATCAAAATGGAAAGTGCAAGGTGACCGATACGCGTTCCACCGACAAAAACTGTAAGTTCACCTCAACTTACCACAATGCTGACAATTAACCGCGAACTAGGAAATAGTTTGTCATCATAACAGGCAAAAAATGCTCACGAAGTTTATCTTGCGTGAAATTGGCACGAATCTTTTTTTCGAGATGTGCGAGTGGTTTTTTCTTGTAGCTATACAGCCTGTTTTGTGAAGGAAATGTTACTGACTGGCACAGGCATTGGAAGTCTGCCGGTTCGTCTTCTGACGAGTCACGGGTGACGAAGTCTATCTAGGTCATTTCTTTTGTTTATTGTTTTGTAATCTTTTTTAAGTGTATAGTTATTAAAATGTATTTTATTAAGTTATTAGTTAATAGATAGTTGTTATTTTTAGTAAATATTGTATGTTCTTTACGAACAAGACTGTTGTAACCAAATCGACCTCGACCTCGTTGGCGTAAAGGTTACCATGCCGGACTGCTAATCAGAAGGTTTCGGGTTCGATTCCCGGCCCGGTCAACATCTTTGTGCTTAACTAAATTTGTTGGCTGAGGGTCTGGGTGTTAAATAAGTATTTATATATAATATGTATGTATGTATATGTAGTATATCAGTTGTGTTAGCAACCATAATACGAGCTAGAAATGGTTCAGTATGGGGCTAACCAGCTGTGTGTGAATGTGTAAAAAAAAACAGAGATCTTGAGAGAAAGAGATTTGAGATCTTGTCTTTGTACACAGTTATGCAATAAATATATTCTTATTTATTCTTGTCTCAGTTTTTTTTGTGGTAGGATTTTTTTCGCTGCTCTGCGTTAGGCCATCAGGGCGCGTAACCATACAGGTTAGTGATACTCTGGCCTAAGGTGGAGCATGCATAGTCTGGATTGGTTTAATCTTTTTGCATCTTATGCTTGCTGTCAGGTATATTATATATGATAGAAGAAAATTCCATTACATCTCGTTTAGAATAAGTTTCAAGAATAATTCAATGGAGGGCAGGACAAGCCATGAGCAAGAAGTTAATGTGAGTAGAACTTAAATTTTTTTATGAACAAAACGAAAATTATGACGAGGTCGCATACCGCATTGTTTTGTTTAACTCAAATATATTGTGCTTTTATAAGCTAGGAATTATCCTAATTGCTGAAAGAAAAATAATCCTACCAATATTATATATGCAAAGTTGTAAGTAAGTTTGTTACTTTAGGCTGAACAGATTTTGGTGAAATTTAACAAACACCTAGTTTAGACTCTGAATTAACACACAGACTATTTTATATTCCGAATTAACATAGGTAATATTGCGGGGCTAGTAATAACTACGTTGTAATAGCCGATTTAATTGTGACAAAAACAAAGCCTCGATCTGTCTACTTACTCGAATATAAATAGGTACATACACAGGTTACAAAACCAAATACAAGCACTTCCTATCTAGATGTCTTATCAATGTATAGGTACTTTTTACACGTGCCATGCCGTTTCAATGCCTAACACTAACTAGCAGCTACCGCTTTAAGCTAGTACTCTAAGTTTAAAAGGTAATAAATGAAATATGTTTCCAATAAGAACAAAGTAGACAAGTAGGCACAAAAGTTTGAATGAAAACGGAAAGTTACAGACCACTCGTAAAAACTCGTTTGCACAGAAGATAACCATGTAATTGATCACCTTGCTCAGAACAGAGACCTTAGGGTCATTTCAACCACAGAACGTGTAGACTAGGTAATTCCAGATAGAGGAGATTGTATTCAAAGTGAAGTCTGATTTACTAACCTTTCTTTTTGTTGACGAGGGGGAAAGCTTCAACAAGACTTGGCTACAATGGGGTGCAGTCAATTTATGTGTGATTTGTACACACTAAAACCCCTCCAGTGACCTGCCTCTGCTTAACGGAGGACTTCAGGTTCTTCCGGGAAACACCCCGGAGACCTCTTTACTGCGCTGTGGCCCTTCCTAACTAATTAACCTTGCGAAACAATCATCTCTGATAGCAAAAGTTCTTTTTTTTTCGCCAAAATTTTGACAGTCTTAATATCTTCTTATAATTTATACAAGATGTTATGTTAATGAACATTTTGACTAAGGGAAGGTCTTATGCAAGTATATGAACTTATTTTCTAAAGAAGATATTAAAATAACACTCTCCCTTAACAACGTGGGCCAAAGTAGCTAATAAAAAACATATGTTATTTATCTACATATTCATTAGTGTAGTCTTTCATTTAGACATATGAACATAATTATTTATTTAAACTATAATGGCGTTACAATAAGATTCTGATTTACGAAAATAATTTAATCATTTTAGTAACGTCATATTTGTTTTATTACTCACCTTTAATATCACGTGTACTATGTTTTATTTTTTGTACGAGCGTTTCCAATAATCAAGAATAAATAAATATTAGGACACATTTCACAAAAGGCTCGGTTAGCCCCATACTAAACTATCACAACTGGTATACTACATACACATACATAAAAACATTATATTTAACACCCATACTGACAGCTAACAAATATAGCTCATCATAAAGATGTTGGCCGTGTCAGAAATCAAACCCGGGTACCTGGCAGTACGGCATGATAACCATTACGTCAACAAGGTCGTCGTGTATTATCTGGTTTGACTCTCGAGCGATCTGTTATCTGTTTATCTAGTCTCTGCACAGCAGGTAGGTATTTGGGAGTGACGGGTGCCGGCACAAAGAGGCGACAAGGCCAAGTGCTCAGAAAGTGAGCCAATAATGACACTTTTTAAATCGATTCGCCATGTTTCGCAACGATCATAAAAAAGGTACCATTTAGGTATCTATAAAACGTTTCCTGAAGCACTAATTTAGGCGAGACACAATTACTGTAATTATGACTTAGCATCTAAAGCACAAAGTTTAGTACCTATTTATTGATTCGTATCTATTGGACTAGAATATTGGACTTTTAATTTAACAACGGTTGGGGATCATAAGTTGATTGATAAAAAATAAATTACAGAGGGGTTTTTATTTCGACTACACTAATATTAAAAAATACATGATAAAATAACACACACAATAATTAAAAATTAAAAAAACCTTATAATCTAGTCAACAAGTGCCTTTTTGGTCAACTTTTTTCAGCAGTCTCCGAAAATTATGATTGAGGTGTCATTCGATTCGGAATGGCATCTAAAGTTTTCGAAAAACAATGAAGTACCGCTGAAAAAAAAAGTTGACCAAAAAGGCACTTGTTGACTAGACTATTATGGTAGATAAAACCTAAGTCAGTGTCCGCGGTTAAGGTGCCTAAAATGCTGGCGGCATTACCTTATTCATAGCACGGTGGATTTGATGCTTTGTAAATTCCAAATGCAATTACTGTTTTCAGCAACTTCCTTTTATGTAATACTTATATCAATATCCGCTAAATTGAAAGTGAAATAGACGGCAAAAAATCTGTACAAATGACATCAAATAAACAAGTAATTGATTGTTTTTTTTTTGCAATATTTATCGCAATGCAATCTTGAATGAGCAAAAACTGGCCCACGCCCACTTATTGGCCTTCGGAACAATGCACTCTTTCAAACTGATATGCGTTCGTAAAAAACTAATTATTTAAACCAAAGTAATGTTTGTTATTTTTTGTTTGCTTAAAAACCGAGTGTGGCTCGGTGGTACAAACGTCTGCTTTTCAAGCAGACGGCCCCTGGTTCGATCTCGGCCCTACACTAATGACTTGTTTTTCAAGTTATGTGTGGATTTGCACTCGCTTTACGGTGAAGGAAAACATCGTGAAGAAACCGACACGTCTGAGGACCACAATATCCGAAAACATGTGTCATCTGCCAACCCGCACTAGGCCAGAGTGGTGGATTATGGCTTATATCTCTCTCTCTGTGAAAGAAGGCCCCGAGTCCCAGCTGTGCGAATGTATATTGGGCTGCTTATGTTATGTTTGTTATTTAAGTCATACATGGATATTTAACTGTGTTCATACTGGTAATATAGGTAAGTTATGTTTTTTACGTACTTTATCGATATATTCCTTCTAAGATAATGTTTTTTTAGTCCAGTTGCTAGAATTGGGACTGAAAAACATTCCGAGGTTACCAGGCGTATGTTACAAAAACAAGCAAATAAAAATTCTGTAAAAAAAAAACAGACAGATGGACGAACAACGAAGTATTATAAATTGGGTCCCCTGGATACAATTAGGTTACGGAATCCTAAAAACGTCATTTGATCAGCAGGTTAAATATTTATTAGTGTTTAGAAAAATTAAACTCACAATATAAATATAACATTGATACCTTGAAGCTAAGTAACTATTAATGGTAGATGTAGGTACGGTAAACTTACATAAATATTTTTTTACAGATTATATATTTTTATAGGAGCTTGGCTTATTAATTACAATGGGCGAATATTCCAAACCCCGACGTGCATATTAGTTTAATTTATGTATTAGATTAATATGTCTCAGATGTTATCGGGAAACATTTAACGAAGGTTAACTGTCGAGAGAGGAGCCTACTACAAGATATTTTCACAACGGTGTAACCTGCATTAATTCGGGAGCAAAAGTATCAAATAGGCACCAATTGTATGCAAGACAAAGAAACATTTTTAAAGGTTTTGTTAAAATTTTGTCTAACACTACATTTTGGTAAAATTGGTTCAGCCGTTTGCGCAGATACATTTTTACACGCTTTAAGTATATTAGCTTCACCTGTATGTTTGTATGTTTGTAACCGACTTCTTTGGGGGCGATTTTGACCCACTTTAAACGGCCAGATTTCGTTGAAACTTTGTAGATTTATTGAGGACCGATGACAATACACTAATTTGATAAAATTATTTCATTTTTTTGTATTTTTGTTTGTATGTTTGTTTGTAACCGACTTCTTTGCGCGCGATTTTGACCCACATAAAACGGCCAGATAAGCGTGTTTTTTTTAGTTTTTTTAAATTACTATTTTTACATTTACTTTTGGTTTTTCGTAATACCTACATATATTTCACTACTACTGTATGACAAACAATAAAACATGTTTCTTTTGAAATAGCACGGTGAAGGAAAACGTTGTGAAGAAACTGGCATGTTTGAGGACCACTATCCGAAGATATGTGTCATCCGCCAACCCGCACTTGGCCAGCGTGGTGGATTACGGCCTATATCTTTATTCTCGTGAGATAAGGCCCGAGTCCAAGTAGTGGGAACGTATAGTGAGCTGTTTATGCTTTATTGATTGTTCATTTTAATTTCAGAAATGCAAATGAATCGTAAAGTAATAATGAAACAATATTGTTTAAACAGCAGTCTGCATGTAGTATCCCCCTAGGCACGTGCTTGATTGAAACATTCAGCTAGTCTCAATATTTTCTTTTAAAACTATTATTAAAATGTTTATAATTGCTGCTACGGTCGTTATTAATGGGTTCTGCTTTGAAGAATTGCTTAAATGTTAAAAAGACGTAGTTGAGTATTCTTTACGACTATATACTCGTATGTGTATACTTTAACTCTTGAATGGATTTTTTAGATTTGTACCTAAACAAAAATACATTGCCAATGCGATATTTTTTTTATTAATCGACTTCAAACGCAGATAAACCTGACTGGTCTAACTGGCTCTCAAGTAGGAACACACAAATAGATGTTTGGTGACAGATTTTTTAACTCGAGGGTGGTAGTTAGCCAGGCAAGCACGTGAAAATTCTTTACCACCATGCTATGATTTTCTCACGATGCATTTCTTCACCAAAAGCTCGAGCTCATTGTGGGGATCGACCCAACAGCCTGCAGGACGTAAGGCGGATATACGCCCAACTGACCTATAATCGCTTCATAATTCTTCGTATTCAATATTTTCTACTTGTTTTAATTACATTATAGGTTTTCTCGTCATATTTGTGTAGTTAGTAATCAACTAGAATATAAAATTTTAGTTAAATGTTCCACAAATACTAGATAATGTTTTCGTCAAACACTACGGGTAATAACATTATGCATTTAATGTATAATATACTTATGTATTTTATACTTTTAATGTACAAATCTATGACACCTATCTGTTATATATTAAATATATTGATGAACTGCAAATGTTGTCATGAGTACCGACTTCCAGCAATTTCAATAATAAAATGAATCTGAAATTCGATTGTCGAACAAAAGGGACTGATTTAATTATAATTTGAGTTGATTCACGTACTGCCACGCACGAGCGACCAGACCTTGAGGGTTGATCCTTTACGCCGAGATGTGACTTGCAACACAGCGCCGCTATTTCTGATATGCCGCTCTTGGAATACCCATTATGATGACTTTACAACTTTTTTATTAGCTTCACAATTTGCAATAAAAAACCTCCAATGTGCAAACGGCCTCAATAAACAACTCAATCGGGCTAAATTTCCGTATTTTATGAAATCATCTCGCCTTAAGCAAATAATGTTATACTTCTTACTGAGTCAATTTACACGGTCTTCCAAATCCATAAACTTTCGATTGCTTCGATGGCATTTTGTGGTAACAACGATTGGTTTTGACTGCTTTTGTTTTTTTATGTAGTTATAATATACATACAAAAATAAAAAATATGTGGTTTAAAAAATGCAATCTCGTAACCACAAAGCAACTGACCGTCTAACTTCTGAGTTACTGTATGTTTTTATGAGATTTTAGAAACTGACTGTGTTATAACGTAGATTGATGATATGCACACTGATGGATATGTCTTGAGGATTGATTTTTGTCTTGTTTAAAGTTTATTAAATGCCATGGGAGTAGTTGTAGTACTTTGTACGACCTCCAACATGCAAAATATCACAATTTTTTATATAATACTTTAGAATGGCTATCTTGTGCCTAATAAAAACAATAACCTCTTGATCACTTACGAGTATTTTGATTTTGTAAAGTGTTCCTGGTGTAATTAATACATTTGCGAGCATCAATTATCTATTAACACATATCTTCTATCTGGTACCATACTCTATTTAAGCCTCTCATAATTAATTCTGATTTGTTAAAGATACCTCGCGGGTCGCAGCAAGTTCTCCCTTGAAACGTGATATGAAGCATATCAATGACATCAGATCCTGTAGGATACATGCCACCGAGGTGGATAAATCACGTTACTTTACGAGGACAGTAGCCAATAAACCTATTTGTCCACGAACAGATTCACATAATCGACGGTACTTGACAGATATGGACCTTTAAATCATAGGATTATTTTCTTTGTCGATCTCTCGCCAAACAAATCTCAACTTTATTCAAAACTTTTAGAACGCAAATTTGTATGACACTTGTAAAGAGATAAGCCTTTTTAAAATCAGTGTTTGCATTATGACGGTAGTTTTATGAGAGAGTGGTCGTAGTATAATGACGGATGTATAATAAACAATTTGAAAATGATGCAATCCATCATTCGTCCAAATATGATGAGCCATTTCTATTGATTCTGCCCGGTTTCCTAGTCTTGCACAAGAATGCTGTTTCTTATAAACACAGAGGCTTTTTGCCACCGTCATAGGATATTCAAGAGATGGATTGTTAAAATACATGTAACGGCTACTGTTATTATCTTTTTAAAGTTGTATTTTATAAGGATTCTACAGGTCAGGTTTTTGTATGGGTCGGATCTCGATTTTTTCCCAGGAGGTCAAAAACTAAAAACTGTTGCCCCCTTATCACGAAAAAAATTAACCTAGAACATAAATTCTGAAATAAATAATTGTATGAGTTAGTGAAATTAGTCGGCGAAGATTTAATTTGCCGACCCTGTGCGCACCGCTTTATATCTTACTCTGTGGCTCTCCCTTTTCCCTCTACATAAGGAAGAGTAGCGTTGTGAAGTAACAAAAGAGCATCAACTTTTTTTAGCATAAATCCACCGGTGCCAAAATATATCCCAGTCAAAGAGCAAT
This sequence comes from Mellilla xanthometata, assembly GCA_035578125.1. Taxonomy (NCBI): domain Eukaryota; kingdom Metazoa; phylum Arthropoda; class Insecta; order Lepidoptera; family Geometridae; genus Mellilla; species Mellilla xanthometata. The sequence goes on along the minus strand of JAPUBQ010000014.1, from coordinate 9,635,580 downwards.
CAACAAAATCTAGATTCTAGATCTTAGAACTGTGCCCGCACATGCCGCGCCGGCCGTCCAGTCACGGATGCATCGTGACCAAGGAGGTTACTAGGAACTCTATTACCATCATGGTTTTAATTTACATGTCTTTGTTTGTAGATATAGGAAGAATATAAGGAACCGTCTTCTGTTTGAAAAAATGTCGGGTCTCAAGTTTAAAAAAATAAATATGATATAAAAAAAATTATATCTTATTATAATAATCAATTATGTTCAATCAAAAACTCTTCTATCACTATGATTTAAATATTTTACTGTTAAAAGTGAAGAGATGTTCAATAAGTTTTCTTTTTCAAAGCCCTATGTTGTAGGGATATTATATTGTGCTTTAATTGAAACGAAACGCGGGGTAACGTCTTTAAAGACGTATTTCGATCGTATTTCATTGCGTAACAGCTGTACTTAGACAGTATTTTGTGAATAGTTTGCATGTAATATGGAACTTTTTGATTGTTTTAATGATACTCTATGATCTAGTTTTAGGCACAACTAATTTTGTAAACGTTATATCGACAAGAATATCGTTTTTTTATGACATGGTACTTTGCTTACACAAGAAGTTTTGGTTACAAAACTACCAAATAGGAGACAAAAACAATAACAATTATAATAACCCTAGAGCGGTAAATTACAAATTCTAAATTCAAATTCTAAATGTATTAAGTGTCATTAAAAAATTTATGCGGCTTTAGTATCAGACTGGGCGTTAGCCCGTGTCTTGATACTCAGTCTTTCTCAGTTTACAATCTTGCTTGTGTATAAATAGTAGCCCCACCTGGCAGACAAATCGAGATGAATTGCATTCCCCGTACGTTCCTTACTCCCGCTAATGTGGCATAAACTTCGCCTCAGCTGGTACATTATGAAACGCCTAATTCTAATTTTGAGCTGGAATTATTAGCGGCACGAAGGGTCTCTAGTGTCAAAATATCAATACTTAATATCTCCATTATGTGTTTCGAATATATTGGTTATATATTGGTCAAAATAATGGCAAAAGTGCTTAGAAAATAATGGTTCATACTTTGATTAATTAAATATATTAAAAAATATTCGACTTTTTGTTCCTCCCTAATAAGAATATCAAGATACATTGAATATACATATGTACGCGTATGTAATAGTAGGGGAGCCCAGGATGCTTAAATGTACCTACTTACTACATTTACTTATGTTTGTTTTAATCGGTAGGTTATGAGTCTCCTAATATGCTTTTAAGTCTCCTTTTATGCTTAAATTTCCCATTTGAAGGCAAATTTGGCCGTTACTGAGCGTCAAGTTCAATAGTTCAGACCCTCTCACTCCCATGTGTTACATTTTTATTGTCAGATTTTTTAAATATACACTCTTGAGGACATAATTTACTTTAGCTTAATCTGACAATTTGGAGTATGTCTGCCATACACATTTTTATCAGTCGTTATTACAGACAAACCCACCAATGGGGAAAACTTGTATTTGGTGAAGTTACTCAAATGGCTTGATCTCCCATATTTACTCTCACGCGCTTGTAATACTTGTAATAATCCTCTCTTTGGCTCCCACTACTAAAAGCTTTTAAAAATTATCTCCTGCCTCTTTCAATATTGTCAACCAGATGAACGTTTCACCACAAGATGTCCAAATGACACATATAATCAATATTAAATTCGTCGGCTCAAAGTGAACACATACTCGTATGTTATTTTAGTACACATGCAGTTAATCAAAATAACCTGACGAATTAGCAAAGTAATCGCAGTTGCGTTATTTTCAGAAAACGTTAACGGTTGTCGATTTTAATCCCTTTTCTTGTCAGATATTGTCGAGAGACGAAGGAGATTATAACGTAGGGGTGTCAGCAAGTTAATTTACTCATTATAATTGTAGTATGTAAATCCTTGTCAATGTCCTTTCATGTGTGTTGACAATTTATGAAGTATTGTCGAAAAATTATCATTATTCTTCTAGATAACGCATAGAACTATAAGTAACTGTAGTGCGTCGATAATGAGTTAAAAATACTATCAAGTACTTAAGTAAACTGATCAAATATTATATAAAATATTAGATTTATGACCTTAAGGCCATGACATGTACATTTAATATTTATGAATACAGAACATTGCCTTTAACTTTAACGCTCTGTAAAACCAAAAAAATTGAGTTTGAAGCTGCATTAAGCTATAATCATGTCTTTTTATTTTAAATTTAAATATGTTTCGATATGCAATAAATATGTTATGTGTATTTAATTTATGTATATGTTTTCTTAGTATAGCAACCCTATGTGAGAGCGGATGGCAAGTGCGTTGAATCTCCGCGTCAGAATATCAATCAAAATCAAATCGGATATTTTAATCCTCACGCGGTCAGCCGTAACTTATTTTTGCAATAATTAAGGACGTCAGCACAAAAATCTTTAGCTGTACATATCTGTCCCTGTTATGTTCACGTATTGTGATGTATGTAAGAAAGGAATTCAAGATAGAAATAAACAAAAAGATGTTTCTGAACCCGGTAAAACCATTATGCAGTTCGAACGTACATTAATGTTGTATGCATGTGAGTAAAATGTTTTTATTTATGCTTTTGTTTATTTTTTTTACTCCTTACAGCTAGCAATTGGACCAAAAAGGCTAGAAATAGGGCCTGCATAACTTCTCGAGTTAGTTACGCTCTGGTCTGGTGGAGCTTAGTCAGGAATTACTGGCTCTCAAGGTAGCAGTTGGACTCACACTTTTAGGTGCTTGGTGACACATTTTTCAACTGGCTGGTGAAGGTTTTGAAGCAGGCGAGCACTAGAAATTACCCAACCACCAAGGATATTTTTGTAGGTTATACATACTATTGGTTTAGATAACTTTTTCCTACGTGAAATCTTGACAGCGCGTTAAAACAATACTAATGTTTTAAACTATATAAGGTTGGTTTTCAGATGAATTGGAAAATTCATATAGATACTAGCTGACCCCGCAAACGTAGTTTTGCCTTAAAAATAGATAGTAGCCAATTCTCAGACCTACTGAATAAGCATATAAAATTTGGTAAAAATCGGTCATGCCGTTTTGGAGGAGTACGGTAACAAACACTGTGACACGGAAATTTGTATATATAAGACTAGCTGTCCCGGCAAACGTTGTTCTGCCTCACTTGGGGTATGAAATGAAAAATGAAAATAGATAGTAGCCGATTCTCAGACCTACTGAATACGCATATGAAATTTGGTAAAAATTGGTCAAGCCGTTTCGGAGGAGTACGGTAACTAACACTGTGACATGGAATTTTTATATATAAGATAATATGTAGAACCTTTGACCATCTTATACAAACTCACTTGCTACGTTTCAATGCTGATCTACATTCTGCTCAGTCAAATATGCAGTACCTACCTGTAAATACTTACTTGCATATCTTACCCAAAAATTACGTGTCTGAATAAATTTGCCAAAAATAAGGCACAATTAAGCCTTAAATTTATGAGTGAGTGGAGGCTAAGGTCGGTAAGGTTCTGATAGCACTGAAAGTTACTTTTACTTCAGTTGTGTAACTTTACAATTCGACAATGAGACTTATTAACTGGTTATAGGACATTAAAGTCTGTCGGCGACTTTATACCTCTATATATGTAATTATAAAGGAAGTGTAGCAATGCTGTTACTAAGGCGCGTAGTTTGTGAATTAAGGTATAAAGTAAGTAAGTTTATATAGGCTAGGAGTCTACCAAAGAAACTAGGGAGAAGTACGACGTAAAAAGCATCTCAAGATCAAAGTGTTGACAGTATTCAGAACATACCATTTGACGCAACAGGGGTGGAACAGGTATGCGAGCGACCCAGGGTTCTCAGGTGTTTTATTTGATGGAGCTTGGTTGGCTTGGGTATGCAGGTGAAGGTGTACAATACCCCCACCCCATCACCCCCATTTCAAAATATAATTAGTGAGCTTATGTAGGTATGACCCTTAAATCTTTGCGGAATCTATGTCACCTTAGTTGTTTCTATTTATATTGCAAATGAATATTTTACATAATTCTTTTAATTAATTTACAAAAAAATGTTGTTTTACGGTGGTAATCTACACCCATTTAATGTAAACATAAAACAATTGAAACTATCCTTACAATTTGACGACTGTTTTTAGTCTTTTTAGTTCCTAAAAGAAAAGATATATATTTTTCTAACTAACCTCTAAATAATTGACACGCAAGCCAATTGAAAATGAAACAATTGTACGTAAGAGAAGCGCATTAACTAAGGTGATCTTATGCGATTACCCAAGATAAGCAACGAGCGATGCGGACAGTCTTTGGATGCTTGACCATGCAGTCATCAATTGGTATTTTTATCTAGGCGCTGCCGTGGATCGATGTCTTTACACGGTAAATTGTAGGTTTCCGTTGCTAGTTTTAGTACAAACAAGCCGCTAATCCAGGTCAGAGACTTTTGGATGGCTTGAAAACCCTCGACACTAAAGCTTGGCCACTTAGCTCTTACGAAATCATTTTTATGTAAGAATACTTATTGTTACATACATGTAAAAGTCTGTATGTGTGTATTCATCATGATCGTCCTTACATCGCAAATGTAAAAAGCAATGACGTCCAAAAAGAAGCTTTTTACTTTTTGTCTCAGCATACTTCCCGGTAAATTCACATAGCGGCGCGTCAAAAGTGTTCAGAGCCACCCAAACTGGCATATTTGGGGATCTTCAGGAAGTTTGGACTCCGTGGGAGTCGTCAGACGTGTTTGTTTGCTCGACTTATTACTGGGAGGCCTCAATTAATTACCTTGGAAGTAGGGTGGCTGTGGTTTTTGGACACAGTGGGTTTAAATTACTTATTTTACGAGTATGTTTTGTTTACGCATGAACGTTGGGCTTATTCATCAAGTGCTTCAGAACGAGTTATTTGATTGATCTTGATATGGGTTTAATATGGCTTTTTGTACATATTTGCTATCAACGCTTAATAAATGTTGTTTTGTGATGAGCCTTAAAAATAATACATTAACAGTAGTTTCCGCGAACCGATTCTAAAGTTACAAAAGAAATCACTTGGGATGCTGGGATGAATAAAACTAACTTATACCTATTTAACGCCATCTAGCGGCATATGAGCACTTGCAGCATGCTAGCAAACCACCTTAATAATACTCTGTTAAGTAACTTGTCCGTATTAAATGGATTTGCGTTTGATTCGAATTCTCCTGATGGTGAATGATAAAGTATAGTTGCGAGAAAAAACCTGCTCATTTTATCCTGAATATTTGTTTAGATTTATTATTAAAAGTAAATATGGTTTAGATATTTCATGAGTACACGTAAAAAAATCTATCGCCAAGCACCTAACAGTGTGTTCCATCACGCTCTTTGAGCACCAGTAAATCCAGACTAGACATGCTAGACCATAGTGTCGCGTTAGTCCATAGGGTTACCAACACTCGCGCCGAGATCTTCAAATAAATGCCCTAAATTGAACAGCCCGGCGCGAGTGTTGGTAACCCTATGGACTAAGGTGACACTATGGTAAAGATTTTTTTTACCCAATACAATATGATAATACAACTGAACAGTAAAAAAAAATCGCTGTTTCGGTCATGTTTTTGCTTAAAGAACTCATGGTAACCCCACACCACACTGACATTAAGTGCACTCGAATTTTTTCACTTTTACCAGAAATAATGAAGCCCTGCTGCGGCGGCCGAGGCAATTTGTGTGATAAATTGGAGCAGAGCAATATTCGAACGGACCTTGGGGTTTCTTTCGACTGAGAATTATTTCACCATTATGTAATAATCTGGTTCGGTTCATACATTCAAGTCAGTATTTTAGCTTTTTATGTATGTACGAGTATGTATAAGGACCGTATGTATGTGATCTTTTTGGGACAAATAAACTAAATATTATAAATTACAAATTATTACAAATTACAAATTTTTTATTTCAGCAAAAACATATTTACAAGAAGGAGTAATAATATATATATATAACTACAAGTAGGTAAACTTACAAATAGGTTCTGTTTAATGCCGTAAGGAGGAGATGTATTGAATAGTCGCTGCGCTTAGCACTAGGTACCAGAAGGTCCTGTTATGCAGAGCGACAGAGAATCCTAACCTCTTTTCCCCATGACTTCGAGCAACAATTAATAGTAGTTTTACCTTATTTTTTTTATTTTTTCTTGATAAGTTTAACATTTCTTTTTAACTATTATAAATAAGTAATACATAAATATTATGCAGAGTATAAATAAATAGGTAATGACTACAAAACACGGAATGAATGTAAACAAATAAAAGGTTAAATTGCATGACTGACAGCTAGTTAGTGTTACTACATTAAAAATACATGTAAATGAATAGGGTTTGCTTTTGTGGCCGTCAATAAAATCGAGTCATGCAGCATACTATCTGTATACTGCACGACTCGATTTCCGACTCGAACTGAAAATCGAGTCGTGCAGCATGCTATCTGCGTACCAGTTTAGCATCCACGGAATTCAGTGGTCACATGGGTGTGTGATAGTATGATCTATGTGTGTAAGCGTATGTGTGTTTGTGTCTAAGTGTATGTGTGTTTGTGTCTAAGTGTATGTGTGTTAGTGTTTTAGTGTATCCGTCTTAATAATTTAATTCATTCACTCGTGCAGGGATTGTTCTTAGTGTTGGTAAGTTGATAAACTGCACTGCAGATAGACACACATACATATATATATATTTATATATACATACATATACACGTCCATCCGCAGCGCAGTACATATACACATATATATCTATATGTACATACATACACATACATATATATACATATATACAGCGAACAGTTACGTTTCACTCCACAGTCTCTAAGATTTTCTCTGTTTTGTCGTAGTCAAGAGTGAGAAGATATTCCAGTATTTTGTTAGAGCATTCGTATCTTGACATGTTTGCTATGTTTAGGATTTTGGAGACGTTATTGTATAACCTAGGTCCCATTTTACCAAAGCTTTGAGTGCCAAATTTAGTTCTCGACCCGACTGTTGTCAATACTTGATCCTTTCTTCTTTTATTGGTTGCTTTCTCTCTGGTCTGTTTTGATATCAGCGTGTGTTGTTTGACTATTGTAGCCTTTATAAACAGCTGTCTGACCGTGAGTACGTCACACTCTAAGTAAAGGGCTGAAATTGAAAATCTTCGTTTTTTAAACTTCATCACCTTAAGAAGTGCTCTTTGAGCTGTTTCAAGCTTGTATAGGTGGGTCTTGTCAGCAGAGCCCCATGCAATGATGCAATAAGTTAGGAGAGATTGCGCAAGTGCGAAATAGATTTTGCGTAACGATTCATAACTCATTATATGCCTCAGTTCTTTAAAAGTATATATTAGTTTTTTAACTCGTCCAGATAGAGCATTTATCTGATTTTTCCACTTCAGATGTTTATCAAGAGTAATGCCCAAGTACCTTATTTCAGATGTTGACTTCAGGTATTCACATTTACAACAAGAAGTGACATCGCAGGTTGAATCATGCATTTTCAGTTTAATCTCTTTTTTCGGCTGAGTAGACTTGTTAATTGTGAATGTGATATATTTAGTTTTTTCTATGTTAATAGTAAGAAGATTTAGTCTAAGCCATTTAGAGATTTTTTGAAGCCCCTCATTTGTTATGTCTTGAACATCGTCCCAGTTTTTCCCATCAAAGAGAATCACGGTATCATCTGCATACGTTACAACCTTACCCTGCTGTAATTTCATGTCGCACAATTGGTTGATGTACAGCAGAAATAAGGTAGGTCCCAATATGCTTCCTTGCGGAACACCAAACGCGACAACCTGCTCCTGACTGAATGTCTCTTCAATTTTCACCGCTTGTGTTCTGTCTGACAGATAGCTGTGGAACCACTTCAACTGAGTTCCACGCACCCCGACAGCTTCCATTTTTGCTAAAAAAATGGGGATAGAGACGGTGTCAAATGCTTTCGCAAGATCTAAAAAGACTCCTATTACTTTTTTGCAACTGTCCAGTTTGTTTTTAATATGTTCGGTGACTTTTAGAACCGCGTCCTCAGTGTTCAACCTGATCTAAAGCCAAATTGATTTGGAGACAGAATATTTTTGCTCTCAAAGTATTTTTTCAAACGCGTGTTCATGACTCTTTCCAATATTTTGGAAAAAACGGGCAGCAGTGAGATTGGCCTATAATTTGAGACACCGTCTTCATCCCCACCCTTGTGGATCGGAGAGACTAGAGATTTTTTGAACGCTCTGGGGAAAATCCCACTATCCAAACTAAATTGACAGATCTTAGTTAGAGGTTCCAGTATGAAAGGAAGAATTTCTATCAACAGGTTAACGTTGATCTTATCCCAGCCTGGTGCAGAATATTTTTTTAACGTTTTGATTAGATTGTAAATCTCTAGACCGTCCGTGGGAAGAACTGCAAACGAGGTAAGCTGAGAGACCTTATTTGATTGCATTGCGGCTAAAGTTTGCTCAGTTTCCCCTAGCGAACTAAGAGTATTATTTGCCAAATTACGTCCAACATCAGTGAAATATTCGTTCACATGGTTGAGAGACTCACGATGTGTAGGTTTTATAGTTAAGAGCTGTTGAGCTGGACTCTCCTTTACAGTAGCGCCACAGATCTTTTTGATAGTTTGCCACGTTTTTTTGGTATCGTTAGTGTGCTTTAACAATTCAGTTTTTTCGTAAGATCGTTTTGTTTTCTTCAGAATTTTATTACAGACATTCCTATAGCATATATATGCTTTCTTTAGGATTTTGTTGTCTGGTTCATTATTACTTTCTAAATGTAATCTATCACGTTTTTTCATACATTTAACTAATCCTGGAGTGATCCAAGGTTTAATAATTTGTTTAGACCTTGGTATCGTTGTGATGACAGTGTGTTTAGCAATAATAGAAGTTAATGTTTTCATAAAAGTGTCCGTGATTTCATCCAAGTTTTTATAGTTTAATATTTTACTCCAAGATAGTTCCGATAGTTCGTTTTTGATTCCTTCATAATTAACTTTAGTCAATTTGTTAGTTGGTTTTTTGTGTCTAGTGCATTTAACTCTTACTTGTACTGCTACTGGTCTGTGATCGGTAACAGTTGTAGTGTATACTAAAGCAGTAGCAGGGTTTATCATAAGCACTCGTGGTTATTAAGGACAATTTCATTTTTTTGTTTAATCCTTGATAGGTTTGCGTATGACTACAGCTAGCCTGATGTTAAGCGCTGCAGTCTACGGTGTGGCACGCTTACCTAGAAAATACCTATTAACTCTACTTTTGAAGACTCAGGTGGTGAGTTCCAAAGCTCCTCACAATAAAGGTCGACGCAAAGCGATTTGTACGAAAGTTAAAGTTAAGTTCATTACTTTGCTTTACAGTTTACATCACTGGACATGGCTATCTCTTAAAGCACCACAAAATCAATAGGTAGATACACTCAACTGTCAAAAATAACGATCAAGCATGAATATTAATATGATTGTTTAATTGGGTCTAGACTTAACATCGAAATGTTTGTTTTTACGTCACAATGTTTGTCCGCATGGTGGTTGAATATTTCTAGTGCCTGGCTAGCAACCATCCTCCAAATGAAAATCTGTCCCCAAGCACCTAATTCCAGTGAATACCAGCAGCCTTTTTGATAGCCAGTTATTCCAGACTAGTAGTTTGTGTGATTACACTCCCTGCTGGTTAAATGTCTAGCTGTACAGGGTGAAAGGAAACGAGTCTAAGAAGAAAAGTCTTTTTTTAACGAATCTAAGAAGCTCACATGCTGACATGAAATGAATTGAAATAATTTTATTTGCGTAGACATAGGTGATACGAGTATATAAGAATGGAAAATATTAAGAAGTGTTTCAAAGGCTACCGCATATGCGGTGTGCATAATGTCAATTAGTCAATAGATTTAAAAATTAATTTCTTAATATGATCTTATGTTACGCAATAATAAGTAAAAGTAATGTCAAAAGATTATTATAGATGATAAGTATGCAATATCAAAAAATGTCAACTGATACGGAATCTACGCAAGTTCGGTTACAAGTAACAACGCAATTATTAGAGTCGCGTTTGTCTCGAAAATTGAGGCGAAACGTTTCGTTTTCATAAGTTCGCGTTCCGTTTTTGCGTAACACAATTACCGCATTGTGATATTCTGCACGTAATTCATAACTGTGAAATTGTGGCGTTCACGCGTCATCGAACGCAATTAGACAGGCAAATGCGAGCCTCTTTCATACGTTTTTTCTTTAAATTTTAGTAATGAACTTAGCTAAAAAATTTAATCTATTATGTAAAAATAAGTCGGGTTTTCCTTCCTGACGCTATCTTCACAATACACGAACCGATTTCCACGGTTTTCCACTCGTTGAAACGGTCTCAAGTTCCGTAAGGTTTGTGGCAAAATTCAGGGATAATTCGACTAGCAAAAAAATCTACCTAAACGTGGTCGGAGCAGCGGGCTACAGCGAGTGTGTAATACGTTTATATTCACAGCTCTCTGAAAAGGAATTTTTCTTCTTGTATCAGATCGTCATAATCATGAACAATGCACAAACGTCCAAACTTAAGACAAATCATTGATTTCACTCTTGAGAAAAACTGTCTTCCCGTAAAAATTTAACAAGTTGATTCTAGAAAGAGACTAACTAAGTCATATTATAATATCATGTACTCGTTAATTAGGGACTAAGTATGTTAATTAATTACTTTTAATATAACTTTTATTTCTTACACAGATTTTCTTGTTTTTTCTTTTTATCTTTGAGTTCGTACATAGCTTTAATCTTTTTTCTGTAATTTATTATAGTATAGGGTTATTAGCGGTAAGTAAATTGGAAGAAAAGCTTGTAATTAGTCAAAGTTATTTAATAATAATTAATATATAATTTAGGTTAGGTACAATTATTGCTACAACCTAATATTATTCTCTTATCTATGGTTCGGAAGCTAAGAACTATAAACAGACACACATTTATAGCATCATCATCATCCACAACCCTTTTTATCCCACAACTGGGTATAGGCCTCCCTCTGCATGTGTCACCTGCGTCGATCTCGTACTTATAACAATCCTTCGTTTTTGCGACGAGATTTTAAATAGACGCTTAGAGAAAGTTTACCTTAGTACATTGCTACTAGTAAATAAGAATTCACTTGCCTCGACCTCTCTGTCAATAATTTATTCACTAACATGATTATTAGAGGTTGTTGGAGATGTGACAGAAGATATTAGTGGGTGTGAGCTGTAGCGGTGTCGTAAGGCGTCATTTTATTACTTGTGATAATATTCAAGGGCGATCAGACTTGTATGTTATACGCCTTATATATTTAAGACCGTGAACACACTGGCTTAAATGGTTTTGTTCAAATTTAATTTTAATTAATGTGGCGCCTGTAGCTCGGCTAACTATGGTGATCCGACGCGATCATCGAGGTTAAGCTACGGTCGATGCGGACAGTCTTTGGATGGGTGACCATGCACAAGTGACATTTTGTCTTGGTCGGATGACACGTTGAGTTGTAGGTCCCGGCTGTTAGTCTTATTCAATAAATTGTTAAGCCAAGTGGCCTTCAGGTGCCTTGAAAACCCTCGACACTAGAGCTTGGTCACTACGCACTAGCTCATACGAAGAAGGAGATGAATTAATTGTCCACAGTATTCAAAAACATTGCTAAGTGTCTTTTTTCTAAACACAACAGAGTTCACCCATCGTCAATACTAATTAGGAATAATTATCAAAAAAAAGTGAGTGTCCCGGTGGAAAAAACATCTGATTTTCAAACTTACGGCCCCTGGTTCGATCCCTGCCCTAAACCTATAACAATTAAATTTTTCGAGTTATGTGTGGATTTTGGTGAAGGAAAATCGTGAGGAAACTGACATCTCTGAGGACTAAAACATCCGAAGACGTGTGTCATCCACCAACCCGCAGCTTTGTGGATTATGGTGTCTCTCCTCGAAGAGAGAAGGTCTACGTCAATTTAACAGAAACATTAAAGAGAAAATTAGAACCCAGTGTAATTTATTTTTTACTTCTAAATAGTTTTTTATCAATTTTCTTTACTATCTATGCATAAACTGCCTAACACTTGTTGACGCCTGTCCGGGGAGGTGCCACATGTTCGATGTGGTAAATATTGATGTATAAAAAATGACACGAACATAGTTGCTCATACATATTATGCGGGTTTACTGGTTTCTTGCATACTTAAGATACAACTTGAGTCGCTTAAAGCATCTCAGTGCGTTTATTGCGCAACATTTTTTATACTTACGAATATCTAAACATATTACACGCTTTATATTAGCTTTATCTGTATGTTTGTTTGTACCCGACTTCTTTGGGCGCGATTTTGACCCACTTTAAACGGCCAGATTTCGTTGAAATTTTGTAGATTTATTGAGGACCGATGACAATACACTAATTTGATAAAATTATTACATTTTTTTGTATTTTTGTTTGTATGTTTGTTTGTAACCGACTTCTTTGGGCGCGATTTTCACCCACTTAAAACGGCCAGATAAGCGTGTTTTTTAGTTTTTTTTTTAAACTATTATTATCTTATAACTAGTTGCGCCCCGCGGTGTTACCCGTGTTACTAGGTTACAAGGTTAAAAGTAGCTTATTCGTTAATCTCGAGTCTTTAGTCCGTACCAAATATCATCGAAATCAATTTAGCCTTTTAAGCGCAAGAAGTAACAAACATACACACTCACTGACACACACAACCTTACGCATTTCTAAATTTGTATCTTAAATACGTTGAGGAAAAATCATTCGATGCGTATCCAATTATTGCGTATCCCACGGGAACCACACTTGTTTTCGGGATATAAAGTAGCCTATGTGCTAATCCGAGGTCTAGCCTACCTTTACACTAAAATTCATCAAAATCGGTTCGGCCGTTTGAGCGTGAAGAAGTAACAAACACACACACACACACACACACACACACACATATATAAAATTTTAAATTTATTATATTGGTAAGATTAATTGATAAGATAGATAGATAGATTAACACTTTATTAAAACACATACTAAAAATAATTACAGAAAACAAAAAAGGTATTTAACTGGCGACCTGAACGCTAAAAGCGATCTCTTCCAGGCAACCAATTCCTAGAATGTACACATAGAAAGAACTTAGAGATAAGGTTTATTTTCTTTAGTTTCTACTTACATATGTGGTAAAAAAGATATAGTGTATTCTCTGGTCGCATGCACGTCAGGAACTATACCTTCAGGTTCCTTCTGTAGGGCCAGAATTTACATACCGAAATCAAGATTTTTGTTATATTAATATTATAAAACCTTTTAGCCCCGAGGCCCAAAAACTAGGTTCCTCATAGACAGTAACCTTAAAAGCTTATAAAGCTTTGTGCATTCCGTATTTCCATTATACGAAGATATTCTTGAACAGAAAACACGCAAACTGTAGGCTGGGAACTAATTTGATAAGTCCAGACCAATGTCAGTCAACACTGAAGCGTTGTTCGGAAACTTAGTATGGATAAAACATTTAGATATTTTTTTCTTTAGCCTCTGCTTCTTCCTTTTAAACTTATTCCCACTAGGTGGTGTTGGCACAACTAGTTTCCTCTTCCACACGATTCTGTCAGCTGTCATATCTACATTCGCTTTCTTTTCTTTCATATCCTCATATATTTAGCTGTAACCTTAAAAATCCACGATCGTTCGGTTTCAATAGTGGTTACTATTAAAATCACACATTCCGAATGATATATATCACTAAAGTTTACCAGATTCAGTGCATTACGTCTCATCACAGCGTCACATACTTTCAAATAGCTTAATTATTTTACTAACTAAAAAATCTTTGTACAATACTTAAAAGTAAGCAATTTTGGCAAGCTTGCCAATGCTGGGATACGGCCTTCTGGCATTGAGCTAGCTTTAGTTATTTATCATCATCATCATTTAAATAAATAACTAAAGCTAGTCCAAAAGCTCTATCACAATGCCAGAAGGTCGTGTCCCAGCGATACCACTGAATGGCAATGCTGATGAAAATGAGTGTTGAATTGTTGTTTGAAAATCTTCATTATATAATAAAATAAATTCGTAAAAAGCACATATATAATAATAATAATAATAATAATAAATCATTTATTTGTCACAAAAACTTAAATTTAGGTTACACCGAGTTTAGAAATTATAATATAAGTACCTATAGAATTTCAGTGTTAGTAAACTCGGGGGACTCTGTCCTCCACACTAGGTTTCACCTGGGTCGTGGAGGACAGGCTCTTCCTTACATACCAAGGTAATTACTATATATATAAAAGCTACTAAATAATACAATTTATACCGACTTAAAAGTAACAAATTATTGCTAAGGAAGTAATTCACCTTTCATATGTTACATACAAAGATAGTAAGTAGGTAGTAGGTAATTGAATATGCCTACAACTAGGAATATAAAAGTGAGCCAATGGCACTGAATTATTTAACTCGTACTACATACAAATAAAAATAAAATAAAAAGCTACAATCAGCGAGTAGATTTAAGATTAAAAATATATCTGCAGTCTGACAATGTTCTTTACGGTAGTGTTTTGTTGGATAGTGCGCCAACAGTCAACAACAACAGGTGATTAGAGACAGGTAGTCCGAAAAAAATAGGTACTTAATAAAAGGTTGATACTGAGAATGTTACGGAAAGGTTAAAATTAGAGTGATAAGGGGCCTGCATTCAATACTATGTATACAAAAACAGTGGTAAAAGAGACTCGAGTTTAGAGATCAACATGCAAGGAATCAGAAGGCGCAGCGCGTGCGCGTGGCCGCACGCGCGCTGGCCGGCGGCCGACTGGCGCTCGCGGCTCGCGCTCGGTCGACTCAAGCGTCGCGGCAATGCAGTGACGTAGTACTCGGTTGAGTGCTCGCGATAAGACATAAGCGACAAGCGGTAGCGAGTAATTATATATTATGAAATTTATTTTTGTATTATTATGACATACATATATTATAATACGTGTTACAGTAATTAAGGTTGTATTGGTTAAATAAATGTGATGTATCTACTAAGCACTAAGCTTTTAGAATGCAGGCCCCCTATTGTCAAGTATTAAATAAGTATTCAGTTTCGTCGTAGTCCAGGGTATGCAGCCATGTGGTAATTTTTTTCTTACATACGTATCGTGACGTATCTAAGATATGTAGCTTACTGTCAAGCTGTTTATATAGTCTTGGCGCTAAAGAGAAATATCCGCGTTTAGCAAGACTAGTCCTAGTTTTTGTAATAGGCCAAGAATTAGAACGAGACTTTCTAGTTGCTCTTTTAACATTTATTAACGCTGTTTTATGAAAACGAATGCCTACTGTCAAGACGTAAAGTTGCCTGACTGTTAAAAACTTAGTCTCTTTGTATAGTTGAGCTGTAGGGTATCTAAAAGGCTTTTTAAAGGCTACTTTTAAGAGAGCGCGCTGTACGACCTCAACCTTTTTCAACCTAGTTTTAACAATAGAGCCCCAACAAGTAATACAGTACGTGAGCACTGACTGGCAGAGAGCCATATATACCGTTCGTACGGTTTTTTCGTCGGCGACACTACCTAACCTTTTAAAAATATGCAGCATTTTTCTAAGTCTTGCTCGTAGCGATTTCGTATGATCTTCGAAGGTTAAATTGGAGTCTATAGTTAGTCCTAAGTATTTTAGGTGGTTAGCACGATCAAGAGTAGGACAAGAGCATGATAAAGAGGAGTGGTCACCGCAGAAATGGAGAATAAGTTTTAAGTCCCTAGGATTGGTACGTTGGGTGTTATGGAAAGTCATGTATTTTGTCTTGCTGGCATTTAGCGTAAGTAAATTACTATGTAACCAGTTAGCTACACGAGATAACCCCTGGTGAGCTAGATCAACGACATTTTGCCAACTATCACCGTGAAAAATAAGCGCTGTGTCGTCTGCAAATGTGAAGACACTAGTATTTGCTAACTTTAATTGGCAAAGGTCGTTGATATAGGCTAAAAACAGCGTTGGCCCAAGCACGCTACCTTGGGGAACCCCATATGATATGTTTTCATAATCACTATACTGGTTTAAAATGCGAATACGTTGCTTTCTTCCGGATAGGTAAGACCGGAACCAATCGAGGGCAGTTCCGCGTACACCCAAAACCTCCAGTTTTTTCAGTAGGATAGGCCAGGACACACTATCGAACGCCTTGGCCAAATCCAGGAATACGCCTAAAACCTTTTTGGATGCATCCAGTTTACTAGTGACTCTCTCTACAAGAGCCAATGCGGCATCTTCAGTCGATTTATTCCTTCGGAACCCATATTGGTTCGGTGATAAAATGTTATTCTTCTCTAAGAAGCTCAGCAGCCGATTATTTACTACTTTTTCTAGGATTTTAGATAACGAGGGTAATAGAGAGATCGGACGATAGTTTGAAATAGTCAAAGTTGAGCCTGATTTATGGATTGGAATAACATCAGCAATTTTGAAGCAATCTGGGACTATTCCTTGAAGCAAACTTAAATTACAAATGTGAGCAATGAGTGGTGATAATATTTTGCAAGAGCTCTTTAGGACGTTATTTGTTATTAGGTCACTGCCTGGCGATGATTTAGATTTTAAACCTAAAATTATCTTGTTAATTTCGAAGGCATCAGTTGGTGACATAAAGAGTGAATGTACAGGGGATTTCTCTATAGACACTTTATCTGCAAGATGTGATTCAGTTTTATTTGTTTTGTTTAATATACATTGGGCAAGATCACTGCCAACTGAGGAAAAATATTTGTTGACTGCGTTAAGAGAGTCTAACGTTGATATGCTACTAATTTTTAAGAGGTCAGTAGGGCTAGATTTAATAGTTTGGATATTACAAATATCTTTAACAGTGTGCCAAAGTTTCTTGCTATCATTAATATTGGTGCGAATTTGTTCGGCTTCATAGTTCCGTTTTTGAATGTCGAGGATGGCATTATAATGGTTTCTGTACTTGCGGTATTTCATTTGCAACGTTAAGTCATCTGGTGACTTTTTAGCTTTTAAGTGGAGCAAGTCTTTGCGTCGTGCACTTTTAAGTAGTGTTTTGGTCATCCAGGGTTTGAAGATAGTTTTTGAGTTTTTGACAGTAGTTGTAGTTGTATGACATTGCATAGCATGAATAATATGATTGATTAGGTAATCAGTGGCTATATTAACATCTTTTATACTGAAGTAATTGTCCCAATTTGCGTTTAGCAGGTCGGCAGAAACACTTTCGTAGTCTATTTTAGTAATAGTTTTAGGTACACTAGTGATCTTAGTGTTTCGACTCGAAATGCCAGTTAAGACAGCATGGTGGTCGGTAATATCTGTGTCACATATAATAACACGAACGTGTTTTTTGGTACGAAACAGTGCATGATCAATGCAGGTGCCAGATCTTTCACGTGTGATAGAAGTATGACCAGGAATAAAACCGTGGTAGGAAGTCATATCTAGATAGGCATGTCGTTTACAGTCAGTTGAGGCAGCGTTTATGTCTATATTAACATCTCCAATGATTATGCAAGTTTCAGTATGAATTGATGTTACAGTTTGTTCTAATGATTTCAGGAAGTTGTCAATTTTCTGGGTGCTGGGACTACGGTATAAGGCTACAATAGTCAAATCGTTTTTAATCTTCATTACAAGGCAGTTTCCGTCAAGAAAAGAAGGCTCACTTATGACTAGATCGAGTCCTACTTTGGCAAATACTACTAAGCCATCATTTTGATTTTTTAAGACTGACGATGAATGGCACGTGTAGTTGGGAAGATTTATTGTTTTGAAGCTGTCATCAATCCAGGTTTCGCATAAGATAATAATATCAGGTAAAAACGTCAACCTGGCTAAATATACAAGAAATTTATCAAAGTTTTTACGAACACTTCGTATGTTTTGGGAAATTATAGTTATCTGGCGGGAAGTATCGCCAAGTTGTAGTGTACATTCTTCCGGAATATCAGCTTTATAACTGTCTATCAGGTTTGCCTCATCAATGCAATTTATTAGATCAATGTTATTCGTCATGATTTATCGTCTATAACAAATGAGTAAATACACACATACACAGGAATCCCTGTGCATGAGATTAGTTTGTTAATATATAAATTTGCATTGATGAGGGATGGCTGACAGACAAGTACACTGATATTTTGGCGTAGTCGAGAAGGAGTGGAGTAGAATAGTACACAAGGATAAATTATTGGCGTAGAGGTTCGTAGCGGGTGTCGGTTATCAGTTAGCTTTTGTACACTGAGTGGTATCGACAATTTATTTTCGGTATTGACATGGAATAAGATATGTGTTCGATATATATATTTAAGGATCAGTATCCGGCTTTTGAGTCTAGGTTGGCAGTTTGTACATATAACGAACAGGAGTTGGTAAAAAGTATTTGTTTGTTGACAGTTGGAGGCAAGCAAAAGAATAATTTCAGTCTTGGTATGGTTAAGATTGTAAAAACACAAAATGAGGATTTGAGGACTTGCAGATATATTTTTTACGTGACAGAGCATTTTGTAGCTATTGGTGATTTTGACAACATTAAAAATAGAGTATACTAATAGTGAGTAGAACTTAAGATCTATGTACGCATAAAAGGCATAAATAAGAATGTACGGCAGACTGTGTATCATAAACGAGTTACCTTGGTGGATGGTATTCATAAAGGGGTTGGCTAGTCATTGTGATCGTAGCTTTTCTAAATCACTTTCGTTAGAGATACGTATCTGCGGGGAGCCGTCTTCTTTGCGGAGGAAGATCCTACCAAACGACGTCCAGCAATAAGCAAAGCCGTGTTCTTTAGAGAATTCTCGGGCAAGATAAAAAAGCCTGCGTTCTTTTGGGGTCAAATTTTCACCAATGTACAATGGCTTGGCAGGCCCATCTATTTTAATGTGAGTCGTGCATAACTTTGCATGCTGACGATCTTTGTTGAAGATCTTGTATGAACTGAGAAAACTGTCTCTCATCGACGTGGTAGTGAAATCTATTATTATCGGTTTATTTTCTGATTTGCTGTAAGCCCGACGTACGTCTTTGATGTCAGAGTTCTGGAGTGGCAGCTTAAAAATTTCAGCACAATTGAATACAATCCTTGTAAGGTCTTGCTTTGCCTCTTTCTGGCAACCAGGAACATTTCTTATTTCAATGCTGGTACCTCTAATGGAATGCTGAAGATGCTCGACCTCAGTTTGTAGCTGGTGTATAACCACTTTATCTCGTTTCCTTTCTTCTTCAAGGTGCTTAATCCTGTTGCAAGCTTCTTCGTATTTTGTTGCCAAGCTATTGACAGATGCCTGTACGTTACCAATGGAACCAAGTACATCATCAAGCTTTTTTGCTTGTCGCCCTTCCATAGCAGTGAGCAAGTTAATAAGGTCAGGCTTTGTTAAGTCATCCATTTCCCCAGACAACTCATGCAAACTTCTCTTTGTTGGCTTATCTGAAGAGCGTGATCGTGAGGCGGCGGCATTTGGATAACTTAGGGTTTTCGCGAGCTTTGATCTGCCTCTTTTAGGTTTTGGAATTATTTTATCTAGGAAGTTGAGTGACGACGCCGCACTTAAAGCACCTTCCGTCACAGCCCCAGCTTCGCTAGTATCTGAACCAGGGTATTCCTGTGGTGTAGAATATATTGCAGGTGGCTGTGATAAGGCCGAAGGAGGTGTGCGTCGCAGCGGCATTTTTTCTCTCTGGTGTTTTAGTTCTCCGTAGCAAAATATGAAAAAATTGTGTCTCTTATAACTTGGACCACACCTCACAATGTACCAGGCGCACAGGCAAAAATTGACAGAGGCGTGGAGAACTCATACACAAGCGAGACGGTTGTACTGTGCTTGGTAACAGCGGTGCGCGGAGTAGAAAGGAACGTAGGTATATATACCTGTTACTTCTGGTTGCAGTGCAGGCGCAGGTTACGGTAAATGCTTGCGGGTGGGCAGCGGGGCGAGATGGACAAGTGCTTCTCGCGTGTTGCGTAGCAAGTCGGGACGACCTCCTAGTCTTTTATGTAGTCCTATTTTTGCGCTCGATATTATTTATTGCAAAACTTAATTTAAAGTAAAAATTGACAATAATTTTGGCGCACGTCTGCTCGTGGTCGAGGTCCAGAGGAAGAGGAATATACTGGTACATACATATATATTTATGTACCTCGACAATATATATGATATATGATAAATATATATGATAATATTAATCTAATTTTTGTATGATAAATTAGAATTATAACGCCATACATTAGTGTACTGTGTAACCATCACGCAATTAATTTATTATTTCTATTATTTCATATATGTTTTATAGAGGATGTCCACACATGTACTGCCAGTGATATCTCAATGATTGACTCGCTTGATTAACATAAAATAAATGGATCCGAACCGTTGTCAGTCTGTTGACGCCGGTAGCTGAGTCTTCTCACACGTCGGCATATCTTTCCCTCCGAGGGTTTTTAACGAACGTTTTATTTCTTTTAAATAAAATGTAGTTAAAATTCAAAATGAGAACAAGGTTCAACATTTTGAAGCCAAAGGCAGTAATTTCCGTTAAACACGCAACTTTAATTTTGCCCGATAATATCGGTTGGTGCGAAATCCTGTCGTCTATTGATCGTGAACCCTTAAAATTGGAAGATAAATAAAACAAAAGGCATCGATGTAGAGATTGAGAGCAAGAAATTTTAAACTGGCCAAGCGCTAGTTGGGTTCACGCACTAGGGGTTCTGTACAATTACGTAAAAAATGGCAAGAAAACACTCTATTAGTGTGGGAGCCTCCTTAAATAGTTATTTTATTGTCGCTTAACTATTTACTTCTTATTGAAATGAAGATACTTTGAATATTTCAAGATCGAGAAGACGAATCATAAAGTCACTTTCGTTGCGTTTAAATAACATTATTTCTTTTTTTTTACACACAATATTTTTTTAATATTTTAAGGGTCTACCAATTAACAATGCAAATTTATTTTGTTTGTATTTAAATCTGTCTATGGAAATTTCAAAAACATATTCGACTATCACGATTCATGAGATTCAGCCTGGTGACAGACAGACATTGAAATCATATTAATCCCTTTCGATACGAAATCCTTAATATGATCGGAAGAAAATTGAAAGGAATTTTTGTTACGATCGTTTTGGGGAGTAACTCGTTACAAAATCGCAGAGAAAGGTTGGCAACCTTTACATACAATAAAGGCGACAACGCTCGGACTTATTTAAGTGGCAATAAAAGGAATTCCTTAATGATGGTAAAACCGATATTAATATTGGGCGAGCGAGCGTCGCGTCGCGAAAATGCAGTTATAAATTTAAATTTCAAGAGTCGATACGTGCCTGCCCTTACTTGTGAGAAATTCATGCGTCGAATGTAGGTATTGTGCCTACTTTTGAAATTTATTACTAAGCGATATCGACACTTGATTTATGAATTGTAAACAGTGTAAACAAGGATTTAATGTATGTCCTGTTTGGGCTTGAGTAATATATTCAAAACTGCGGTTGGCGTGTCAAAAATGCGCGCATTGACTTTTGTTAATTGATTTGATTTATTATTAGACTGAATTATGATAATTCTAATAATATATCAATCAATTTATCGAAACTTAATACGTATTTAAAATCCAAATAAATTCATTTGATTAAGGCTACAGAAAAATGGAGTATAATTGGAATCTAATAGTTTATTTTTAAAACTGTGTTATGGGAACCAACGGCGTCTCCCATATTTTTTATAATGGTATCGGTACGATTAATAAAGAACAAATTGTGTAAAGTAACATTAACTAGAAACAGAATTATATTATCAATAAGTTATGTGAGTAGCTAAATTTAGTTTTTTTTTGCAATAATGTTTTCTAATGGGAAGTTCTCACTGCATACCGGAAACGCCAAGTACAACCTATACATTGGTATTTCAGAAATATTTTATTTTATTACGGTTATTACAAATATTACATTGATAGAATGCTCTAACTTCCAATGGTCGATTCGATATTGACATATTTTGTGGTTATCCTGCCGCTAAATAGTAGTTATAATAGTGTAGTGGACAGCGCAAAAAGCATTTTTTATATTAGGACACATTTCACACACGCGTGATTAGCCCCATACTAAACCATTTCTTGTTTGTGTTTTGTTTGGTAACACAACTGATATACTGCTTACATAAATATAAATACTTTATATCGATATTTATTTAATACCCAGACTGACAGCCAAAAAATTTAGTTCATCACAAAGATGTTGGTCGCGTCGGTAATCGAATCAAGGACCCTCTGGTTGGCAGTCCGGCATGGTAATCATTACACCAACGAGGTCGTCATTGTAGGTTTGAGATGTAAGGTGGTAAAAAGAACAAGATTTTTTAAAACTAGGGTTGCTAACTGTTCACCATTACGTTTGTTATTGGTTCGTCTTTTAAATACTCCATTTCCTATCATTTCGATCTTAGCTGTAGTGGCTTAAAATCCCGATTTTAAGAAAATTCTCAAAAGGCTATGTAGGTCATGAGATACACTTTAGGTCTCCTAAGTGCATCTTAGTGAATTTCTGCCTTTACAGGGCATGAGAACCCAACTACTTGCTTATTAAGTGAGGTGAGGAAGTCTGTAGTTGACTCGCTACCTTTAGAATAAGCTACGTTTACACTTGTAAAAAGATGTTTGAATAGATTTTATGTTAGTTCTTAGATAATGAGTTTATTAAACCTTTTAAAAAAAAAAGTATCTTAATCAATTTCAATTATATGAAAATAATATGTATGTGTAACATTTTTTTAATGTTTTGATATTATTATAACTCTTATATTTCTATAACTCAAGGTCAAACCAGAAAAACCCAAACGAAATAAAAAAGTATACAATCCTAAGCTAGCTGGAGACGGCATAGGACGAAAGGGACAATTGTCTTCCATCCAAATCAAGTAATCAATAATTAAACCGGGAGAAAATACAAATGAAGGCGAATTCGCAATTCGAATGCGAGTTCCCGTCTTTTTAGTCGACAAAGAGTATGAATATTAAAACCAAAGAGTTTTATACACATAGCTGTCGCTGATCAAGACTAAATAATATTTTTTGTGAAATCAGCTGCTGCCTACAGAAAAAAAAGCCTATGTACAAAATTATTTTTTTGGCATTACTTTTATATATTAGCTTCACATAATTTATGTTTAGTTAACTATTTATTAACCTTTATTTAAGTAGAATACAGATACAGATAATTTATTAATAAATATAAACCATTATTTTCGAACACTGTTCTCCCATTCAATTTCAAACACATAGAAGAAAGAAAGAAGACATAACATATATTTTGTGACTCGAACAACAATGAAAAATAATACACAAGAAAATAAAAGAAAACATTTACGTGGCACAAACATAGTGTGCAATAATCTTTATTTAATACCAATTCTGTGTGAAGTACAGAGCTTCCTGTCATTATTAGATCAGGCCAGCCGAGTGTAGGCTTGCAATTTATTACTCCATATTGCAATGCCATATGAGTAGTACTAACCACCATTCATATTCGTAATAAGCGGTTATCCTAGATAATGTGTTATGAAATGTTAATAAGTATTATCGGTTCACAAGCACAAAAACGAGCTTGCGGTTTAATTCATGTACATTATATACATGTATTCAAATAAGTATATATATACTGATCCATTGATGAATTTAAATTCGCCGTGGATATTAAATTAGATTTAAGAATAACTCACAAAACAGATACTTTTTGTCTTTCGAAATGAATAGAGTTCTTTTATTATTTATTTTTGTATTAGGATTTTTAGTTACTTATTTATTTATTTTAATATGTATATATATAATTGTGTTATCTACTTTTTAATAGTTACAGCTTTTTGTCACACCTTAATTTTTGTTTCTTGCCACAACACATATTTCAAACTGTTCTATAATTTCTCATACTTATATGTATGCAGAACTTAAAATAAAATTCATGAGTTATTTAAATTTATTTATGTGTTATGAAATGTAAATAAGTATTATCGGTTCGCAAGCACAAAAACGAGCTTGTGGTTTAATTGATACATGCATTCAAATAAGTATACATATATACTGATCCATAGATGAATTCAAATTGGCCGTGGATGTCAAATTGATTAGAAATTAAACTTAGTAGTTTGAATAGTTTTTGTTTATTTTTAACTACATCACACATTTCAAGCTTTTCATATTTATAGAACTAAAGCTAGAATAAAATAAAATATTTAAATCGGTTGCCTGAAAGTCATCGCTTTTAATGACAAAGTTTCCAGTTAAGGCACTAGCTTTGAAGTTTTTTGAATGTTTCTTGTTTTTTTATCATTTTGAGTGTTATAAATAAAGTGCAACCAAACAAACATACCTGTATATTTACAATTTAAACAAAATCTTTTTACATTTTAAACCTTTTACGTTCCTTAGAATAAACATACAAAGCAGTATTTTGCTTAAAACAAAAACTTAATCAATAGATTATTATCAACTCATTATTTAGAATTGAACTAGGTATCCTAGACGTAATTAGTTGCCTCATTTGTACGACAAGTCTAACCTAATTATTTTGGTTCAGGAATGAATATTTAGTTATACAGCGCTACTTTGAAATAGTTATTTCACAAAAATAATTGAATTACCTGATTATATACCATCATCATCATCAGCCTACTATGGGCACTTGGCCAATTAAATGCATCATGTTTATTTGTCGAAAATAAATTGTTTCTAAATACTTTACCGTACATTTACATGATACGATATGACTGAAAGTTTCAGCTTTCTAGCTATTACGGTTTCCGAGATATATAGATTGGAAACAGACAGACAGAGGAGTCTTAGTAATAGCACAGAATAATAAACTTGTACTTCGTACAGAAGCTTCACTTCGCAATGGTTTTCAAAGAAATATGAACTCAATCTGAAAAACAATATGATTTAATTTAGCTCGCGGTCCAGTCAATCACGTGATCATTTCGTTGCCTACCAATTTCTTATCAAAGGAATATGGGCCTTAATTCACTATGCTACGGGTCATAATACGTTGTACATGGTTATAATTAGTACTAGTTATTATTCTGTGGTATTGAAAGAGCCACGGACTATGGTTG
Organism: Mellilla xanthometata; assembly: GCA_035578125.1. Taxonomy (NCBI): domain Eukaryota; kingdom Metazoa; phylum Arthropoda; class Insecta; order Lepidoptera; family Geometridae; genus Mellilla; species Mellilla xanthometata. Next base: position 9,610,434 of record JAPUBQ010000014.1, on the reverse strand, counting down.
CTTACTTCGAGAAACTACTTCATATGCCATCTAGCGCGAATAGAATTCCATAGGTATCATCTACATATAGTATCACCGAAAATATTTTGCGTTGGGCTCTTAGTCTAAGTTCGTAAATGTACGACAAATGAAATGCAACTCGAATGAAACGACTAAAATATCTTTTTTATTGTACTTTTAGGATATTGGAATAGTACGGGGAGAAACGGTTTGTAGTTTGAATTAATTTCATAATGTAATCCAGTCAAAATAGATTTTACCCTTACCTGTCAGCGTCTTTAGGTAACAAAAAAAAAGTTAAATTTCGATCACGATCCGTATTTAAACAATTAAATACTGCACAGTATTTTTTTGCTTTTTTTCGTTTTGTGTTCATCTTGCAATAATATAATGAATCAGTCAAATAACACAGAATAATAACTAGTACTTCGCAAATAATTAAGTTGAACGTGGTCGAACATATAGCGCGCACGCGTGTGTTTTCGTTCGCTTGTGGCAGCCTACTAGATTGGCCACTCCGGAGTGGCCGCCGCCCGTAGGTATGTTTTTAACACCTACACGCGGAGTGACACAGGCCTGGTAATAGGGTCCTGTTTTTACCTTTTAGGTATGGAACCCTAAAAAAGACCAGGGGTAGAGGAAAAAGTGCCTAGAATGCTAGCAGCATTGTCAAGTAAGTTATATCGTATACCTCAGCACAACTTAAAAATAGTGGTCGTACTTAGACTTATTAAGAAAGGAAAAGAAATACTTTTCTAACTAATTGTTTTCAATACCACTGTATACGCGTGATTTAATTAAAATTCATATACCGTTTCTGATGAAATTTATCATTACACTAACCATGCGTAATAATTAAACTTTCATAATACCTATTAATGGGGAATGCCGGAGATTAATTACAAACGCCGAGATGGTGCCGATAAACTTGTATTGTTTATTCCAATCTGACGTCAGATGGGTCACGCCCAGATTATGTTGTATCAGATTAAAAAATACTTGACAGATTTAAAGCGATACATTTTTGAGTAATTATGGTTCCGTACGCGAAGGGTACCGACGGGACCCTATAAAACTTCGCTGTCTATCTGTCTGATGAACTGTGATAACTGTAGAGAGTTGAAAATTACATATTATTCTGGAAATTTCTAGAAAAACAACGTTTGTATAACGGATTTTCAAAATTCGCACGCTTTCCAAAAATTGCACCATTCCATAATGAGCAAAAGTTGTTCGTTTAGAATTTTGATATACTTAAAACCCTTAGGAAGTTTCGCTTAGGTTAGTACTAAAAATTTTAAATGTATTTATAATATTTTGTTATTTCATCTGTAGTAATACTGTTTCCTAAAAATTTTACAAGTTCAGCAATAGTATGCTGATGATATGTTTTAGTAGGGTTTTATTAGATTACCATGCAATTATATGAAATAATGTATTTTGCATAATCACAGGTAATTAAATATAGGGTAAATATTGAATAAGTTTCATATTTAAAATAAAATACATACAGGTTTATTATTATTTCTAAGTGCTTGATATGGATACCGAGCGTCATATTATGTAATAAATTAACCCATATAAAAGGAAATATCCTACCTTTGAAATTGATCCATCACTTATAAATTCAAATTTACAATAAATAACTAAGACTCAATGCCGCAGAAACTACAGAATAGACTTAATTTTGCAAGCGAACCTATTGAGTGCCCCTCGTAATTAGAGCTTCTACCGGACAGCTACAACGTCCTGATTCTAACACTCAAAATGTTTCCTATAAAACGTTATAAAACCATAACGAATACACAGGAAAATATACTTTAACTAACTACAATAAAGAATCTAATTGGTTGACGCACGTCTAGTACAATAGTTGATTAATTCCGCACGGTGTCCATTTCTTACTATAACAATTAAGTCTTCAATTCAACCGTAGCTTCACTTCAAATTGATGCTTATCTTTAAAGCAACAAGATTTATATCTCCCTGACTATGTATGCAGTTATTCTGTTCTATGATTGAGTGGGAAGGTCCTTAGTGTTGCAAGAAGCTCTGTGGTATCGCATCGAATCCATATCGTCTAATTATAAGGTACAGTAGCTAGAAGGCATCTATGGAACTGACGCGCCCTAGAATCGTTTTGTGCAGCTCAGCGGTCTTCGCGTATGCATGTTACAACGGTTTATATGAATCTTGCAAACGTATAATTTATGGAGTAAAGTCATTATCATCATCATTGACGACCTCGGTGGCGTAAAGGTTACCATGCCGGACTGCCAATCAGAAGGTTCCGGGTTCGATTCCCGGCCCGGCCAACATCTTTGTGCTTAACTAAATTTGTGTGCTGTGGGTCTGGGTGTTAAATATGTATCTATATCATAGAATACATACGTATGTATGTATATGTAGTATATCAGTTGTGTTAGCTACCATAATACAAACTAAATATGGTTCAGTATGGGGTTAACCAGCCGTGTGTGAAATGTGTTAAAAAAAATGGTAGATCAATGTAATTGGACTGTAGGATTTTAATGTATATTAAATGCCTTTTATATTTAAACATAGAAAAGTTATGCAAACAAATGCGTTGTTTGTATGAGAACCACTGAGAACAGAAAAACAAATTAAATATCGAACATCAGGAAAAAAGAGTCTAGTATATAAGATACGTACAACTGAAACTTTTGACTTTTTGTAACCATTTTGAATGTTTAATTTAGATGGTTCGTTGAGCTTTCCATATCTATTACGAATTTATAAAATTATGATGTCCTAAAGTGTACACTTAAAACGCGTGGTATTGTTATTACTACTTTTAAATTATACGTATAATTTTTTGAATAAATAAAGATCGACAAACATGATACATATTTATTTGCACAATAATTTTTAATGGTTCCAATGTTGATTGAAACGCAATTACGTGGCGACCTCGATTGATCTTAATCTCCGCGAGTCGAAAATCTTATGAATAATTTGTCTTCCTTTTAAGATCTTGTTGCCAGCATCCTGTCGAGTTGAATTATCTGTTGATTATCTGAATTATAATAAGGTTTATACATACCTAACGATACATTTCTAACATCCTTGCGGAGTCGACTTTACCTAATAAGGTGATGGTACAGGGGGGTAATTAGTCAATTTCAAATGTAATTTTGGGATTATATTTACTCGTATCTTGAACCCTATAATAATTTCACACCTTCAAATTTCACAGATTCTACTATATCGTAGAGAGTTTTTTCGATAAGCCAGTGTTGGAGCCGAGCTTTAAAACTTCTTAGGAAGCTTGGTGCTTCAATTTTGTGAGGTAATTTATGTTATACAGTTAGTTGGTCCCGTAATACATATGTGTAATCTTTGGCTACTTCGGCTTGTATAGTAAAGAAGGGAGTACCATCCGGCTGTCACCGAGTAATCTGGTCTGAAAAAAATAAAGCAGGGCTCTAATAACAATTTCGTAATTTATTACCAGTTTAAAGTCCTAGATCTAAAAATAGAAGTGCAGATCAAGGATTTAGTAAAAAATTACCTGCGTTTTTAAAGTAAACTGTGATGTCATTTGGTATAATTTTGGAAACAAATGTTGCTGTAAAATTTCCAAAAAAAAGTACGCCAAAAACGTGGCATCATCTCCACCTTTGTTTTAAACAGCTCCTGTCCAATAGTGTATATACTATTGGCTATTTGTCATTGGTTGCCATACGGAGATATTTTTATCGCTTAGTTACAGTTATATTTGCTCTGCAATGTTCAATGCTCTTAAAATAAATCACGGAAAAATTGCAATGCCAAGTTCTAAATAAGGGCATAATAATTCGGTCAGTCGCTTATTCGAGGCCGCAGACGCAGATCCTCAGTAATAAAAAGTTTATGATTAAACTTTTGTAACAAGACCTCGTGAATTATGGACTCGGTTTCCTTTATCGGGATTTTATGTCGAGTCGTCATCTTTTTATAATGCCAAAGCTATTCACAACAGCTCACAATTATTTATTCACATATTCTCCGTAAAAACAAATGTTAACTTATTTTTATCCAGTTAACGATTGTCCGTTTTGTGTTGCGTTCGTTTTACATAACGCGGGAGTTGAAAGCGTTCGTCAAATTGTATCAGCAGTATGGGTCAATTGTTGCTTTCCCTGTCACTATGAGAGAGAGAGAGAGAGCACGTACGCATAGCAAGTGGGATATACCTATAGCGTATTTCAATGCAACTAGAGTATAAACAATTATTAAGTTAACAATTATTTGTACATTAAATCTAAAGAGAATAGTTTGTCAGTCAATATTTTAATAAATTAACTAATACACCAAATCAATATGTCAAAATATTAAAAAGTCAATCAAATAATCGTGCTCGCTGCATTACCGTGCTGAATAGATTTGGCCAACCTCTGCACTAAGAATGACAATGAGTCACCGGTGATGTCTTAAGTATAAATCCTAGCTCCCGAACAACTCAATTCTTCGCCTCATTGCTCGCGATGATTATTATGCATCTATAATTATTTCCCTAGGCAAAATAAAATAAAAATCTTGGAAGACTTACACGGCTTACACGGCAGAAAAAAAAGGTAGGAGCGTCCATACTGCTATAATTTATATAGCATCTGCTCTTGTCTCGTGAGCAGTGAGACGTCAGTAAGCGGTGAGACAGTAACGAACTGGAGTTCCGTTTAAGGCGACCACATTATGTTGCCTTTTGACATCATTAAGGGTAGACCCGGCCCCGGTAGCCTCAGTGGATATGTCGCAGGAATTATAAGTAAGTTTCTTTATTATTTAAGGGGCAACATCAATACGATATATAAAACTAAAAAAACACGATATATAAGTTATTCGTACTTGGACAAATTATAATAATAAGATAGTAGGTACAAATCAATAAAAAAACAACATTGAATAATTTTGCATATTACCACAAACAGTGGCCTTATCGCTAAAATAAATCTCTTCCAGGCAACCTTTGTATGGAAAGGAGGGGAAAGGACGAAAAAAGGGGATGCGCAATAAAAAACACAAACTTTTTACACTTTTAGATGTCATCTGTCAAACACAGCGCGGGCTTATAAACAAAAACTAAATTAAAAACAAAATACGTTTTTCATTTAGCAATGACTTATATATGTAGCTAGTATTACAAAATGTTTGTTTTTACTATCCTTAGTAAATAATTTTCACTTTATTATTCTTAAATTATTTTTAATTTATTTGTATCATTACTACTAGTTTTGTTTTGTTGTTGTATAATAAAATTTAAAATATTAATAGGGAATCATAGAGTTTACCGATCCCCTTTTAAGTGAGTATAACTCACGTCAATAATGAAAACATTTGAAATATCGCTTCCTCTTGCTCACACTCATTTGGTTATACTAGTGTACAAGTGAGAGGACATGGAATTTCAGACGTTTTCTATATTGACTCGAGTTAAAGCTACAGCGGTAATGTAAAAAAAGTTTTTCGTAGATGTGGCGCCATCTGTTAGCCAATCAACGTAAGCACAAAACATTACCGAACCAGTCCAAGTATTGTCTTCTGCGTGCTTTAGATACGAGTAGATAGATAAACACTTTATAAAAACACTCACAAAAAGAAATTAAATTACAGAAAACACTTAAAGCCAGTAAATGAATGAATTCTATAATGAAGAGAACTTTTCTCGTTTTAATGGGACGTGAACTGTGTGTGAAAAGAGTAGGGAGAACTCAGATACTGTGGTATTATAATGTATAAATGGGACCGATATTGGAGTGATTTTAACGATGTAAAAATGCAGATTCTTTCTGTAGGATTTGAGTGAAGTTTATTTAAATAATACATTGTTGCAGCTTTGTTGCTTTGCGAACAACCATTTAGCTACTTTTCTGTCGATTTAATAATGAATTGACATGAAAATAAGTGGTCTGTGGGCATCTTTTCAGCTTTGTATTTTTTATTTGGTATACTTTTTCACAAAATCTTCAACAAAAGGTTGTAGTACTGGATTTCATTGACAATTCTCGCACTTCGTTGTATTGCTCGAGTAAATTCAGTATCAAATTCAAATGATAACAATTCAGATCAAAAAAACATATCCAAATCGGTTTAGCCAAATGAGCGTGAAAGCAAAACAGACATAAACACAGTTTTGCAGTCATAATATTGATAAATATGTAATTATTAGGACAAATTTCACACACGGCTGGTTACCCCTTTACTAAGCCATTTCTATTTTGTATTGTGGTTGCTAACATAATTGATATACTACATATGCATACATAAATACTTTATATCGATACAAATATATTTAACACCCAGATCGACAGCCAACAAATTTAATTCATCACAAAAATATTGGCCTCGCCAGAAATCAAACCCTGAACCCTCAAATTGGCAATCCGGCATGGTAACCATTACGACATGGAGGTTGTAGGAAGTAGGAATGCGCTCGAAGGACTTCGACGAGGAATAATTTTTTTATTTCATTTTTTTGAGCATTTTTCCATAGAAGTCTTTCACCTAATATTGAAATAGGAGCTATCTGACCCCCAATAGGAATTACACCATTAAATCCATTCCAAATGCCACTATTGCTTCTACTTCCTGTCATCGTGAGCATGCAATCGAATGTTGCTACAGTTCCTCTAATGTTACAGGCTTAAATATCAATAAACACAGTTATTAAAATACACAGAGTCGTCGCTAAAATATGTAGCGCACGACAAAATTAAAGTGTCGATGAAAATTGAGGACATTATTGAAATTATTTTTAACTAGTGTCTACTCTCGGCTTTGTATACACTTTGTTAAAAAATAAGTTTTATAGTTTCTTTTTGATCCCGTGATTATATTTATATTGACGAATAACTAATTATTACAAATTCAATATTAGGTACTTAATGTAAACCTAATCTAAAATTTATTAAATTAAAAGTATATCTAATCTAAAAAACCAGTGCCAGTGAGAAGAGTACCTAAAATGCCAGCCGAGAAATAAAATAGATACTTAATGGGGGGCTCCCAAACAACAAACGTAATTTTAAGTAGTTTATAGGCTGCAATTATTTGGCATTTAATAAATCTTGTTAGATTTGAGTTAGTGGTGTGTGCCCAAAAACCATGCCCCAATAATATTTGGCAAAAATGTAGTGTGGTTATTGATAATTTTTTTTAATTTATATATTTTATTTATAATAATATCGTAAAACATAGCAGCTGAATGAAATTCTAAAATAGCGACACATTTTCAAAACGCCATCTTTGTTTTTTGTGAACTATTTGTATTTTAGGTTTGTTTGATTAAATCATTTTTAAACACATAAGGGTGTGCCATTGTTTACAAAAACATTGTAAAAAGTTTTTGTTTTATGAAAATTGGTCACGTTATAATTTTTAAGGGTCCCATGCCTAATAAGTGCAACATAGAGAAGCCATCTGTCCTGTTGTATTTTTTTTAAGCTTACCCGATATTTCGTTTAGCCATGATAAAGTGACAAACAGACACACAGACAGAATTGCAATCGTTTTAATAATATAAGTACAGATGGCTGTGAGTCACATCCCTATTCAGAGGTGACAAGAAAATTATGCTTCATTGCTAGAAACGGTTTACAGCAATTACACATAGATGTTTAAGGAGATGATTAAATAAGTTACATATTTGAATTTCTTGCAAGAAACATACATACTCGTAATTTAATAAATTGTGCTATTTGGATTAGTACCGAGATTTACATTTAAGGCTATAAATAAAAATAGAAAGGTATTCCTAATGAGTAAAGGAGATACAACCCGCACTTGGCCAGCGTGGCGTTATGCCCTACATCTCCCTCCTTGTGAGAGAAGGCCCAGAGACCCAGCAGTGGGAACGTATATTGGGCTGCTTATGATTATGCAATGGAGATACGAGTTTAAATGTTACTTGAAATATTTTTTTTGTATTAAATTTGCTTTAACGGTAGAATCCTTCTCTCTATTATTTTATACGCAATGTTTTTTTTAGGGATCCGTGTTCGAAGGGCTCAAATGGGACTCTATCACTAAGAATTCACTATCTACTCTTAGTTGTCACTTACTAACTTTCTTCGTTTACGTCAGGCTGTATCGCACAACCGGCGATAGCTAATAAAATAATAATAAATAAAATGTATGTAAAATAAATAAGGGGGCCGGTATAAAAGGCTACATTATTGATGGGCACGTTTGGATGGGTGTCATAATTTTCTCTTTTCAATTTTTGTTTTGTAATTAATTTGAGTTTACAATATTTATTTTCGTTTTCCTTTGTAAATAATTTTCACTTTATTATTCATAAGTTATGTTTAAATTTATTTTTATCATTACTACTAGTTTTATTTAGTTGTTGTATAATATTCTTAACATCTGTTAAAGATAATGGTACGGAACCTTTCATGCGCGGGCGCGACTCGCATTTGGCCAATTATATTTCCTAGTAATTTGTATTCAAGCTTCGTTATTTAAAGGGCTTCCAGGCCCTATAAAGCTGAGTAAGTAACTTTCTAAGCTAGTGTATTTTATATTGACCACCATAAGCAGTTAGCAGCACAACAAAGCCTTAGTTTCTTGATTAAACTACTTGTAGAGTAGGTTACTGTATCTTAATTTACGGTTGCTATTTGTAACCATCGTTTTTAGGGCTTTCGACTCCGATATACGTATAAATCAGCTAGGTTTAACCGACGTTTTCACTTGCCAATTTTTTGGGCGCGTTTTTATACCTATCTTTATCCAGTGTGTAGACTATCTAAAAAACCAAAACATCATCGAAATCAGCTCAGCCGTTCAAGCGTGAGGAAGTAATAAATGAACACACTAGAATAATCCTACTTATATTATAAACGCGTAAGATTTTGTGTCAAAAGGTACAAATGGTTTATAATATGAGTAGGATTAATTAAACTGATTTTGATAGGATTAATATACTTTACATACATATTAATTATAGAACACCTGTGTCTAAATAACTATACATACCAAGATATTTTTGAATCACATATTTTATGATACACATAATGGTTAGTTTCAGGTCATAAATCTATTAACAACTAACAATACAACAAGGATGAAAGTATCATCCTGGAAGAGATTGCTTTCCGCGATAAGTTAACCTGTTAAGGCACAAGCTTTTAGTTTTTTTTGTATGTTTATTTTTTGTTTATGTCATTGTGTGTGTTTTAATAAAGTGTTTATATATCTATCTATCAAACGTAGTATTATAATTGATGACTGCATTGTATCAGCCCTAACATCATTTAGTATCTAGGAGCGAAATTTGAACCAGATTGATTGATGACCAAGCGAGGCACGTGTCTTAAAACGGTATACGGGATCAAAATAGCTTCTTTGCAAAAATCCAACAAATCCTTACATAAATGATAAGCATAAGCAATGCCACAGTTTATGAAATTTTACTATGTTAGTTTATTTATTGTTAGGCTACGCTAGAGTGCTATAACACGCATTTTTTTACGACTAATAGGTTTGAGTTTGACCACAGCTTACCTGCTGTTAAACGATACTGTGGTCTACAATGTTACACGCTTACCTAGAAAATACCTATTAACTCTAGATTTGAAGACACCCAGGTACTCCTCAGGAAACAGAGACTCAGGTAGAGAATTCCAAAGTTTTGCACTCCTCACAAGGAAGGTCGAAAACGCTAACGTAAAATTTTCTCAGTAGTTTTTTGAAGAGTAGTCGTTTGTAAATTAAATGATATGCTTCTACAATTTAAAAATAAATTGAAACAGATTTTACTTTTTTGAACGTTACGATATTATCTAGAATTGTAAGAGCACTTTCAACATTGTTAATTGCTGATTAAATTTATAGAGGAGTAGCTAATAATTCACCAGCTATCAGTAGTAGGATAGTGCCTGTAGCTCGGCTAGTTAAGGTGATCTGATGCGATCATCGAGGTTAAGCAACGTTCAACAAGACTGCCATTAAAAAGTGGAATTTTCATCTACCGTGGGTAGGATGATACGTTAAATTGGATGTCTTGGTTGTTAATCTTAGTACAAACAGTCGTTAAGTCACTTTCCGGCGGATCGAAAACTCTTGACACCAGATTTTGAAAAAACCGGGGCATCTTTGTAACTGGCATCATCTTATATGTGCTTCTCACAATCCACTATGATACACAATTAGACGCTTATTTATCTGATGCATTTAATTACTCCACTCGTTCTCTTAACATTTAATTACGACTGAAATATTAAGGTAATTTTCAAATCTCACAAGAATTTAGAAGATGCCTGATATGAAAATTGCTTGTAATTAATTTTACTTGCTGACAACAGCCATGATGCTTTTTAATGGAATTGAGAAACGTAAGTATAGGCTAATTTTAAATTTATGTAAAATAATTTATACTTTTTTAATATGCTTTTAAAGAATACAATTCTGTATACAATTCTGTATCGAAATGTTGATACTCACTTACGGAACATAAATTTTATTAACTTTAATCCAAGTAACAAATTACCTCTAATGCATGAAAACAAAGTAGATGCAGCGAATTCGATTGTCTTGGCTCTTATACTAATGACTTCTCGATATCATTGCGCTGCGCCATTCAATCTTTGTAACTCATCTGCTTAGCAAACTTGAGTTATTTTCAAATGTTGTGCTATGCTAATATAGTCTTTATTCCAAAACGTTTTGGTTAGTTATTGTTTGATTTGTTTAGGGATATTAGTCTCTTCGTAACTCGACCGCAACGCGTGGCTAGCTCGTGCCAATTTGTGAATAGCGCCGGACGCTTCGGGCAGCTTTCTTTCCTCCATTGCTGGACTTGTTAGCGGAATACTGCTGCTGTGTTTTATAGAGCTTATTTCTGTACCAGTGCTATCGATATCGATAATTCATTTAACGACGATAAGTGGTCGCCTCGAGCCACTCCCTTTGCATGCATTTAATAAAGTTTCTTAAACGGACGCTTATTTGAATTCTAATAGCTTCAACTATTAGATACATTACTCCAATTATGCAAATGCGCTGCAAGACAGTGGTTTAACAAGACCCGTTCATCTCGACATCTCTGATACAGATCTTATATGTTTACATGATTCGATTAGAAAGTCAGGTCACGGTGACATACGAGCCTAGGGATGCAGGATCGTGCAATCGAAGGTCTAGTTTCAATCGAGTGTAATTAAGGTCTAATTAAATTTTCGATTTGTGGTGAATGCGTTTGTAATAGCGCTTTCTATGGATGTGATAGAGATTTATGAGGTATCGATAGAGCGTAGCGTTGCGGTCGATAAATCATCGGTCGGTGCTAGGCATCACTAGAGCGGGTCGCGGGACGGCTTGCGCCGGCGGCTACGCCCGCGTCGGCCTACCGACCGTCCGTCGGCTCATTAGAATGATTGATGCTGTGTTTGAAATATGCACCTCGCAGCCCCCCTCCTCCCCGTCACGAGTCCCCGACGTGCGTGTAATCACACGAGCACGATGTCGCGCCTCTCATCGTATATTCAACACGGCGCCGCTCTTTTTTGTCCCCTCCAAGACCATACTAGGCTGTGGATCGGAGCAATCAACCGCTCCATTAAAACCCATGACAAATGTATAAACAAATAATAATTAAGTAATTAAGGCTATCCGCCTGAGCTAATTCCGTGTCGGTTTTGGATTGCTATCGTAAAACTACCTCCATATAAACTCAATAGGCCCAATAGTTGAGTTTTATTTTCATTGAGTTTAATGATTGTTCTTTGCTTGAGACATTTTTACTGGTAGATGAAGGCTGGTAAGAACAGCTCTTGGGATTACTTAATTGGCTTAATTCCATAGCTCTTTTCGAATGAAAATATCCCATGAAATAAAAGTCCGTTGGAGAATAGGATTTGATTACATTTTGAATTTAGAATATTTATTTGCTCTTACATATAATATTACTAACTTTCTTCAAACAAATATCTACTCTAAGTTACTCGTATAGTAAAGCATGAACGGGAATTAGTACAAACAATTACCCGAGATAGTCGTGTAAGATAATGTTTAAAATTAAGAGATGTGTGCTCCGCCGTGACATGGCTCGTGGAGGCTTTCTTAAAGCTTCTGCGAGTGTATTCATGGCTGTCAACCGGGCATCTTGATGGCACGAAGCTTGCCCGCTTGGTTTATGTAATCAAGACATTAAGTATGGGGACATTAAGGTGAGGGCGCTAGACGTAAGGAAATGACTGGACATTAATTTTAAGCGTAGATTTTGGTAAAGAGGGTTTGTGAGAGGCGCCAAGTTACACGCTATGTTAAAAGTTAGTAAGCTGCTTATGATTTTATGTTTAAATTGGGGCTTATTTACTAGAAATGAACTTGAGAATGTTATAATGGTTTCTAATGAAGGATAAAAAATAAATTATTAATAAATTTGATACTATTACTATAATTTCTTATAAGAAAAGTAATGTTAGTTAAAAATTGAGTTTAAATAAAATCTTTTAAATTCATAATCAATTTCTTTAAAAGTGATTACGTGCAGTGGTGTTTTATACTCAACCAGTTTGGTATTGTAATGTTATGGTAGTCATTATGACACATTTTTCAACTAGAAATCTCATAAGAGTCAGGTTTCCAGTCCCACAACATGGTTGCTTCGTTCCACCCATACTTAGCTATCTGTATCGTGCGATCGATGAAACTGTCAGTTTTTTCATCCTTAGTACTAAGTTACAATCTCTACGAACAAGATTATTATTTATACTGTCTAGAATTATCCTCTTCACAATGAACAAGAATCATGCGCAAAGCTTCACTAAACTTAATAAAATAAATGTGAAAAACTGTACAAATAGATCGGTAAATAGGTATCCCAAAAATACCTTTTTTTAAAATCGACATTTATCCTACTAATATGTGAAAGTTTGTGTGTATGTTTGTTACTCACGCTCAAACGGTTGAATCAGATTTGATGAAATTTCGTACCTTAGTTTAGATCCTAGATAAAACCACAGACAAAATAAACTAATATTTTGTTTATGATAAAACTATGTAAAACCGCAGAGCGCAGCTACTGCACAATTAAAAGGAGTACAAGATACGTTGAAATCCGCTTCTAGATAGGTAAGATAATTTAAAATTTAAATCTGAGGTGTATTATACACCTCGGCGTAAAAAATGCTCGTGAAGATTGTAACTAAATCAAGTTCTACTCTGAACACACATACAGATTCAATCCACATTTATGATACATTTATTGCTTGGATATTATAAATCTGTAGAGCTAGCAAAAACACGCTCGGTGTTTCGTTGCAAAATCAAAATCGCAACTCGTCACATGAATAATACATAAATATGATAAAATATATGATAAATATGACGTATGGTCGTGTCTTCGTAGCCATAGACATTGATACTGACCACTTAGTGTCTTAGTGGAGTAGTCTAGGACAGATCAAAAACGTATGAGCATAAAACAATGAATACTGGTCGAGTGAATTGTGTTATACTTGTGCATTTTTATTGATTCTTAATTTCGTTCAATATTGGTCCATTTTTTTATATCTATCATCATTGCTTATACATTATTTTTTTGTTTTTTTTTTTGCCTTTTTCCGTGAATAAATAATTAATGTTGTGTTTTATCATAATTTTTATTTTATTTGTGAACTAGCAGATTGTCGCGGTCTTCGCACGTGCTATAAAATAATATAAGATGCAAAGAGAAAGAAAATATAGCCTTTGTTACTCAGGGATAATGTAGCTTCCCAAAGGTGAAAGAGTTTTTTAAATCGGTCCAGTAGTTTCGGAGCTTATTTGCGTCAAACAAACAAAAAAAAAAACTTTTCCTCTTTATAATATTGGTATAGAAAAAGCAAGGAAACTATATCTACATTATATTGAGAACTAGTAAGCAGATCAGTGATCATAAATTTACGACCTATTTTTTGCATTACCGTGACTTCCAGGAAGTATGATAGAGCCTGTACCGTAAGTCACAGTGGAAAATTATGTTCTATCTCTTTCTTTACCAATCTCTGGCAACTCTAGTATTAGCTATGCATCGAGTTCGGTTACGGTAAGCTCTTTAGGAAATTCATTCGCGAGTGTTACAATGTTTTATTCAATACCATTTTACATAGCATCGTGCGGTTTTACAATAGATTTAGGTTTCCGTGAGGTCTGCAGGTCTTTATGTGATGCTCTGATCTAGTGGAGTGGAACGCCATTGTTTTAGATTAGGCTCGATGCTGGTCGACCGCAACTGAATAAGGTTTTCGCTGATTGGTTGGGGATTTCGATTGCCAGGATTAAGGGCTAGATGAATTTTGGTATTGCACAAATTTTGAGTTACTACCATAGCAATCATATAGAGACATCATAACTGAAATTACAATGAATTATTATAATATGAAAATATTGCGAAACTGAAAAGCGTTAAACGTTAGTGAAGGAACCGCTAAATTGATGTTTGAATTTTAATTTAATTTATCATTAATGCCATGTCGTCATGTATGCTAACTTCAATAATCTATGAAGTGCGAGCCAGACTCACGTGCGAAATGTTCAGTACATTTATGTAAAAAATGGCATAAAATAATGATTGTTGGGTAGAAGCCCCCCTTAAACGTTACTTTAAAGTTTTTGTGTGTGTGTTTTTATTTATTTAAGACGTTATAAGTTTAAAATTAGTTTAAACATCTCATATCCAGTTAAACATATTGTATATCAATATAGAAATACTATTTTTTTAAAATAAAGATTTGTTTTTAAATTGTAAGAATGGCTTGATTGTCAAAAATATTTTAAATGTCTACCAGATGTCGTTGTTAAAGTTGAGAAAAATTGCAATGATATCACGATTGTTGTTAGGGAGTCCCCCCTATTTTTTGTTTATTCTTGTCATAGTTTTTGCTGTTATAGCGGAAATAAATTACATCATCTGTGTAAGTTTCAACTATATAGCTATTACGGTCCATGAGATAAAGCCTGCTCACAAAAAGACGGGAAGACGATCAGCAAAGCCCTTAGGTACCGCTCTTTTATTTTGTCTATAGATACGTGTTGGTAAAGCTTTTAAAAAAGATATCTACTGGTGGCGATTCTGGTGTACACACGACTAAACTAAATTTTAAGTAACTCTGTTTCTTTTCACCATTTATGAACAGAAAGAGACGGCACGATCTAAACCATAGACAATACAACTAAAACCACGTCAAATGTGGAAAATTTAGGTAGTTTTAGAGCTGATACAATTGGTTGTGTTCTAAAATCGCCTACATTTTCCACATTTGACATGATTTTAGTTGTTTTGTATATGGTTCAAATCGTGCTGTCTCTTTCTGTTCACTAAAGATGAAAAGTGACAGGATTATTCTAAATTTAGTTTAGTCGTGTGTTCGCCAGAATTGCCACCAACGACATTACAAATTACTTCCAACTTAACCGCGTTACACTCAACTAGGACACCCTCCGAAACCAATCGATCGATGTTTCTCATGGACCCGACTGATGTAGGTTGACAATGTCGCAACTCTAAAAACGAAACAATTTCACGTTATCGCAACTATCGAATACATTGGTTTATAATCGATTTTTGCCAGATCGTATCCAATTAATGTTACATAAGTGTTTGTTACAAAATGACTCGATTGTTGTGCATTATACGCAGTTCGGCAAGTGGAATCGGTAGCAAATTAGTTTCTCTGCTCGGAATTGAATAGTTTGTACAATAGACGAGCTAAATGACGGTGTATTTTGAATCAGTATACTAACTCTGCAAATGTTACTAATGTAAACATTGTAAACTGTTCACGTAAGGCATCTTAATATTTTCGCGTAGAAAACGGTCACACTTACATATTATTAAAAGTTGGAATGAGTCCAAGTGCTTTCCGAGTACCATCTTCAGGGGCGAGTGTTACACGGACCGCCGCCGACGAGATCCACGCGTGCACTTTTAATAATAAGTAAGTGTGACCGTTTTCTACGCGAAAATGTTACTAATATAACCGAATTTGTGCCTTGAGTTTTCCATGTTTCTTCAAGGTCCCAACAAAATTACAGCCTCTTTACGAGTACAAACATACCAAAAGGACAGCTGAAAACTATCTGTTAATGATAAGACGGTTCTTCTAATCGGTCAATAATATAATACTTTACTTATTTAAAGCGGAAAACACATTCCAAAAGTTTTAATAGTAAAAAAAAAAGCACTTGAAAAGGGTAACTGGTGGGTTTTTATCAACTAAAGTAAAAGCAATATAAACGCTTTAAATTTATCGCAACTTCCTTGTATGTGCAAATTTATGCGAAAACTTTTTTTTATTAAGTACATTAATAATAAACATTGAAGATAAGCAACTGTCTTAAATTGTATAGAATGCGTGCGTGATAGTTTCTGTAGAGAATAGAAACCGATCACTGCGGTTGCAGATGGTTTCTTTAGAAACCGCAAGCGGCGGACTGCGCGTGAAATCGCACCTACCGATTTGATACATTCTGGTTTAAAATATACTCGTACCTACCTATGTTAGTTATAATACCGGTGAAGTAAAATAAGATATTTAATAAAAGCTATTTTCGTCTTAACTATGCTTTGTAAATATTATTCTTAAGCTATGTTTAAATTTATTTTTATCACCGCTTGTAAAGTATAATATAAAATTTATTGTAAAATATAATAATTAAATATATTGGTTATCATTATTGGTTAACGTTTAAGTTAAAAATTTCGAATAATGCTCATTATTTTATTTACTCGGCTAAATTAAATCATCTAAAAAATCATTGAAGATTGGAAAATATTTTAAGGTTTAAGAAAATAATTTGGTTTTGTTTTACTAGTTTTAGCACTGTCGCGTCCCAGTCACCTGGGTTGTTCAGTCTTTTGTCAAGCGTCTGCTGTGGCTGGCATGGAAGCAGCCTACAAAAAAGGGCGAAACATGCTGCTTTAGAAGCACAATTTAAGTTAAAAATCTGTCACCAAGCACTCAACGATGAGTTTCGGCTGCCTCCCTGGTTTTCAATCCAGTATTCCTAAATTGCACCTTAAGCCAGATTATTACTAATACTCGTATGGTTACGCGTGCTGCTTGTCATTTGCCTAGACGTAATGCTAATAAATATAAAGATGTGTTATTTTCCTTGGGGGTTACCACAGTATTTGCTTTTCTGTGGGTGGTCATGTACATTTGCTGTCACACATACATAGATACCTAAATCTCGCACCAACTCATTGGTTCTGCGTCTAAACAACGAAGCACATGTTTATTCTGTTGTATACATTTCCTGCAAAGGTTATCAGTTTAAACATTAATTACTCTCAGGCGTGTCTATCTTTCTTCTTGTCAGCGTTAAATCCTCAGTATCTCGGCAATGCTGGAGGAATTACCATCGGAATTCGACACTCAGTCGTCAAGTACCGAGGTGTACCAAGCTTCAACTTCCGTAACTAACTTTGTAAAGAACTTGCTGATAAATACTCTACTCATAGACTCTACTGATAGAGTCTGATTGGTACCAAAATATGTATAAATATTTTCAGAGTGATTTTTAGATGGTATTTTAGCAATTTTTTTCTATTTTTTTTTGTTTATGATTTATAATGCAAAAACTGTAAATTCAAGATTAAGCCTTTTCATTGCCTTAAGTTAATTTTTTATTATTATTATTATTTTAGCCGGTTCCGTCCCACTGCTGGGCAAAGGCCTCTCTACCCTTTTTATTGTCTTAAGTTCATTTCCCTTTTTAAAACGCCAAACGTGAACGTCAGATGGCATGGAATGAGTGCTCGATACAGAATTAATTAAAAATATCGGTAATATGTTAACTACACATCTCGTAAAAATCAATATTTCTCTCCAGTTTTGGACGAGCTAAGTGCATTTTTCGGCCAAATTGATCCTTCGATGTCTAAAAATAATAGATCAAAGGGTTTATATTCGTGTCTGTACCAAAATTGCCGCAAGTTAAGTTGTGAAAACCGTTAATGTGATAATTCATCAATAAAATTGTTAATAAACACATTTAACACAGACTTTTTGATTTTTAACGCCATCACAAGTGATTCTCGACAATTATTAGAGGTCAGATAACAAGATGTTAGTCATACTGCAGTCGTTAATCCTTTTTAGAGGCATTTGTGGCGACTTTACATTAGCTACTCGTATTAAGCTTACGAAAGAACAGTATACATTATACAAAAATAACAGTATATATTAGAGTCAAATATGACAGACTTAAACATACTTTTAAAACGTTTAGGCGAGCGAACCTAGTGTGCTATTGGCTTAATGTAGAATTCACACAGCGGGAGTTACATTATTGATCATAGTAATAATTATTTATGACTGGTTTTGATTCAAGAATTCTATTATTGATAAGTGGCAGAGCTTAGGAATGCGCTATCCAGATCACCACGCGAAGTAGTATCTGAGAAGATTTTTTTTCTTAAACACGCAGTTTAGCTTAGCCTAGTTATGCCTATTTTATTATCTCGAGCTATGAGAGCTATGTGTATCAATGCGGTCCATGGAGCTTGAGACATTGTATCTGGGTATAAATACTCATTTATGAATATTGATGGGCAATAAAAAGGCCAATGTTGGTTTCTAATTTTGTGTTTTATAGCAGCTCACAACTATTTACGAAAAAATAATTATTACAAAAAAGAATGTGCCTACAAAATGTGACTTTTATAAAGTTATGAAAAGAGAAGCTGCATGCTGATGTAGTTTTATTTTACTGCGTTAACAAGTTTTTTGTCGCATGAAAAATTTACGCTCAAGTCGAGATGTGAAAGTTGGTAACACGAATAAAACCTAGAGAATAAGTTAAAAAACGCACAGACCTATACAATAGTTTTATTTACTTTGATGGGATACATAACGAGTGTGATTAGATAAAAAACGTCTGTTTTTCAATCAGACGGCCCCTGGTTCGATCTCGGCCCAAAGTCATTTTTGCACTGCGTTGAGTCATAAAACAGTAAAGAAACCGGCTTTTTTAAATAACCATAATCCGTGGATATGTATCTTCTGTAGAAAGACAATATGATATGTAATTTAGAAAATATGAGGAGATAAATGAATAACCACATTCATGCATATGCTTATTGGTTTTTTGATAACTTCTAGGACACCGGATAAATCTTTACCATCCTTTTTAGTACATACTCGTAGGTAAGAAGATGGGTATAAAATTACACACACAGACTACACATATAATGTAGGAAAGTACGAGTAAATTCATTTTTTTTTCTTACTATCCTGAAATTTGATAATGGAACATGTTATTTATTTCGATAAATTATTTATTTTATCACTTTTTAATCTATCAAATTCAAATTCAAATTCTATCTACCTATTATTTTTATACAGTTTAGCATTGTGAAGGTGTCACTACTGCCATAACAGTGACGGGTAGACGACAGATCAGTGAAACCAGGCACGTCTAGATGACCAAATGAAAAACTGTATCACCGTAGAAAATAGCGGGATGTTATAGAGAGTGAAAACGAGCCGTGGGCAACTAGATCGTCCAGGATACCGAGGCCTCTACCGCACCACTGTAATTTGAGAGCGGAATCTGGACAGGCGGGTCAAGCCTGAATGGTCGCTATTTATGTTTATCACGGTCTACCAATATGTCTATTATTTCGATACGTGAGCGGAGCCTCGAGCGGTTTAAGGGTGTTATTCAGTTGGAGATCGACGTTAAAGTAATTTTGTTTACATTTGAATCCAACGTTATGTTTACAGATAAATCAACGGAATGGCGAAGGTAACTATAGATTGTAATCCTATACGAGTATCGATATATTTGCAAATTGACAGGGAAGTTGCTTTGTAATTGCACGTCTATTAATGCTCACATTCTATGTGTAATGGTGGTATTTCTGCTGTTGTTTTATCAGCACTTGCGCTTCCTACTTGACATGGTCAGTAGTTTGATTCTCCGGTGGTACAATTAGATACTTATGTGTGCCTGATCTAAGCGACGCCTGACACGAAATGCTGCGGTATGCCTGGTTCAATGTACCACCGTTGTCATTCAACGTGGCAATGCTGCCAGCAAGTTAGGCACGCTGTCTAACGTACTGTCAGAATAGTACGCTAGAGCTTTTGGACTAGCTTTCGATAAAGCTAATTTAAATTGCGTTCTTCTTTAAGTAGTTAATTCGTATTATTATAAGAATAAGAATACAATTTAAAATAGAAAACATCTCAACTAAATTAATTTACGATTATACGCAGAGTATTATTTTATTAACTTCTTAGATTTCATATCATGTTTCTACTCTAATTTGTCTAAAACTAAGTCCATAACCTAATTAGTTGAACTTCAAGTAACTACCTACAAAAACTACAAAACATACTCTCAATGTAAGGGTACAAGCTTCTTGCACAACTCAGTTATAATTAGCTCGGTCCTGCGGCTACTTATACGAAGATCCGAGAATCAGCGCACGCGCAGGTCGAGGCTCATTACTGTGGAATCTGCTCTTGTTTCCAGCCGGGGCCATCCTACCAGTTTGGGGTTCAGTCCCGTTATACTGAAACAAGCTGGACAACGAACAAACTGAATACGGGATATGAACCTTTTCTACTCAAATATACTTGTTGTTGGTGTGGAAATAGGTACGTTGGATAAATTTATTTTGGTTGAAATTAAAAATATATTAATTCCTGTTACTTTCAGGTTAAAAAGTTCTTACAAAAATAGTAAAACAGGAATCATTTTATCTGTAATTTAATAGCTGTAATATATTTAGAAGTATATCAGATATTATTTATTTAATTTATCACAATGAGATACATATAGTCATAGTAATATTATGTATACCTAGTCTAAAATAAAATATGTGTTAATTAAAATCAGTAGTTAGATATAATATATATCATTCTACAAATAAATTGAGATAAATCAGTACGTCATTAAAAAATAAATAACATTAGTTGTATTGAAAAAATAGATTAATTTGTTAAGGCGACGTATTATTTTATGAAAATATTCACGACACGCATTTAGTGTTCTACATAATTTAGTACATAATAAATAAATTACTCTAAAGTCAAAAAATATATTGTTACATATAAAAAGTACGCAAAAGATAAAAAAAACAGTCTATACCATCTTAACTATAAATTAGTAGAGAACTTGATAACCACTTACCACGAATTTCATTGCCAATGAAGCAAGGTTCAGCAATTTCCGGAGACATTTTTTTTGATAACCTATCTTTTTTTTAGATAGTCAATCCAAATCCCTAATGGAATTGGTAACTGACATCGAGTTTTGCAAAAGTGACGTATGTCTTCACTAGAAATTTGCCCAAAATTGGTAAACGGGCACTAAAATAGAATAAATAAAATAAAATAATAAATAACCAAATTAAAATAACGGACGCGCTTTTAACTTACAAATAATTTAATTGGCTATTCTATTTGCCTGTTTGCAGATTAAGTTTTGTCGTCGTCGCATTAAATTTAGAAGGCCGTTACTGATGTTATTGATTATACAGGGTTTTATAAAATATCTAAAAGTTGACGTTTATTATGTACCTATTATCGTTTGGAAATGTAAAATTAATTTACAAATTGAAAAACATGTAGACTTTTTAATTAAGTTGTAGGTCGATAGAAATGTTGCATAATGGCCGCTACACACGTTACAAAAAATTGACACTATGGTACTGTTTAAACAGCAACGATAAATCTTCATGGATGTATGAGAGGGAGATCTATATAGAGGGATACAAAGGGCCCGCCTTCTGGAAGATGATGATGATGTATGAGAAAAAGTGTACGATTTGTCTTACACACAAGTGTTAATTTTACCATTGTAGTTTGATCTACGATAGTATTTCGCCGTCCGAGTAAGGATTCTTTGCGGCCATTATGCTATATGTCCACCGACCCGAAACTATATTAATACCATAGACTAATAAATATAATAGACGCTCAACTTCTTGTTGAAAATCGTACTACATGTATCATTAGGTGCACGCAGCGCCATCTATTCGTATTTTCTTGAAACGACTTCATTCGGGTCACGTAATCTACTATCGTTATGTCACTATGCGACTGCAGCGCGTTGCGGAATTTTGCGGCAGCGGTTTCATGCGGTAATTATGGCAAATTTCAGCGCCACATTTTATTGTATGGGAATCAGCAATCCTTTTCTAGTACTCTGATCCCTGTTAATACTAAATAGTTTTTTCCTACTTTGTATAATCGTTAGTTAGTGGCATTATGTATATAGATAAATAATTTGAAATCTAGATAGGTTTAAATTGCCTAACCCTGTATATTTTAATGTAAAGAATTGGAATGACTCGCCACGCCCGCGCTGAATATATTAAGCGACGAGTCGATCTGCGAGTATCTTACCTATCTAGATTAAGGCGCCAGGGTTTCGTATGTACAAGCAATTATGTAAAAAAAACTATAGCAATTTAAATTGAACATTACTTTTTTGTGAAACGTTTTCAAGACTTTAATAAAATATGCTCAACAAACTAATTTTTTACTCTTTACAGCTAACTATTTGACTAACATAGCGCGTAACCACACGTGTTAGTATATCTAGCTCCCATCCTTGAAAGCTAGATATAGGCTACCGGAACGTACTGTTAGTTGCTTGGCGACAGATTTTTCAACTAGAAGGTGGTGGTTGCTAGTCAGGCAAACACTAGAAGATACCCTACTACCATGATATTATTTCCTTGCGATGTATTAACCTCACCGAAAGCTCGAGTTCAACACATTAACACTCTTAGCGCACCATTTAGGGCCATTTCATAAACGCGTGTTTATGAAAAGACCCTTAGGAATTTTCTTGGTATCGGGGATGCTCAATGCAAAGATAGAGCACACACACACATATCTATGTATACCTGTAAGCTTCTTTATACAATGAGATTAATTTCACACAAAATCAATGTTCATCATGTACAAATTTTGCCCAAAACTACTCGTAAGCAATTTTAATTTTCAAACACATAATTAATTACTCGTATGTTGTAGGTATTTAATTAATTGCAGCGATTATCTAAAGTCTTTGTGGCTTCGTCGGCCGCCTCACATACCGCTGTAATGGTGTCATGTTACGTGACTTCTGGAGCTGCGGGTTACCAAGACATATAGGGATACCATTATCTTCTGTCAAAGACCAAGACGCACCTTGGGTCGTGGTGCCAGAGGAGTGAGTGAGTAAGGAACCCTAGTTTTGAAGACCGGTTGACGGCTTGACTTTACGCGCCGTGTAATTTAGTAATTCTGGTCAGTATTACGCACAGTAGTTATAGTGATGTTATCGATTTTTAACTGCTTATTTACTTCAGATATTGTCCTACTTAGCAGACTGGGTGAGATTTGAATCAACGATATATACAGTTAATTGGGTGTTATTTCGCCAGTAATTTAACTGGGTGTATCTTGGCGGTAACCATGATACAAGGTGTTTGTTACCCCCAAGCAAAAGTTGGGGGTGGGATGTTAAAAGTTTGACGTTACCTGTGTGTGTGTTTGTGTGTGTGCTTTCTAGCTCTCAAACCAATGGACTAATATTGATTTTGTTTTTTGTCTTATAAAAGTGTTCATTTGGGATTGTTTTTAGCAATGTTTCATGAAAATCGGGTTTAGATGACTGCCGCTACAAAATGTCGGATTGATGATTTTCTTAAAAACCTTAAACATAGGTATCAAATGTAAGGGTATGACTGGTAAAATATCTTTATATGAGTATACTGTACTAAATTTCAAAGCACAATATTTTTTTGGTAATTTTAAGTATTAGTTTCCACTTAAATTAATTCTGTTTTCAGTTTAGTTGCTAACTTAGTTATCTGTGTCTATTTTATTGGTCTTCCTAGACCAATTATAAAACCGAATCATTCCTTATCGAAGTCATATTCCGAATAATTTCGGTAATTATATAGATGATCGCCTCAGGCATCGGGCGCCTAATTCGTTTATAACGATTTATGGACGTAGAATCTTTTAATAAGCTAAAGATCGAGTTATCACATCATTTAAATTTATTATAGAATACTACTTTATTTTTTGGCAGTGCCACACCTTATCAAGGCTGTACATTAAATTATGTATAATTACATGAAATGACAATAAATCATGTGAAATATAAACGGAACATTTTTATGATTTTGCGTGTACAATACCTACGTATGAAATAACTGGTCAAGTGGGAGTCAGCCCAGCACATGTGATGTCCGGTACCATATCTTATATATAAAATTTCCGTGTCACAGTATTTGTTACCGTACTCCTCCGAAACGGCTTGACCGATTTTTACCAAATTTTATATGCGTATTCAGTAGGTCTGAGAATCGGCTACTGTATATTTCGTTTTTTTTTTTATTAAGACAAAACTACGTTTGCCGGGTCAGCTAGTTTTTTTATAGAATTGCAAAGAATGAATTATTTGATATGCCTTAAATAATCACTTAGGTAATTAAATTGTATGATGTTTTTATATTTGCTTTCAGGGATCGTTTTCTAGAGACCACACTAGTTTTACAAATGATGTACTTACATACATATAAGGAGTTCTGCAGTCGGGTGCTTACAGCATAAAATTCAGTTTTTGCCATATCGGTTTCTATACAACCCTTACCCAAGAGCTGGCGCTTACCCGCGGACACAGACTTAGGTAAAGTTTATTATTTGTGATTTAGATTTTTAATATTTAACTATTGTGTGTAGTTTTTAATTTATTTATTTTTTCTTTTTATTTTTCTTAAGTTTACTAAATTTTCGTTTTATCCATTCATTGAAAATATGTCATTATAATGTAATTTTCACTTTGTCATTCTTTAGTTACCTATAAATTTGTTTCAAGTTGTAAATTTGTATAAAAAATACTTTGTTTTATAAATAAAAAAGACAATAAATAATAAAGCAGAAAAAAAAATGTTTTTTTTTTAAATAAGTCATTTAGATATTTCCAATATTAGTTAATTTGAATGAGTAAACAGCATTTTTAGTCCTCGAGCGGTCTCTTAGTACAATTGCTTGCGTTATTTTGTCCATACTTGGATGCTTCTCCACACGTGTTCTGCAAATGAAATCTCTCTCGTGTCGTGACCAATTTATCGCTAGTTTTATACCGTCCAACTGTCACGCTGATATTTTATACGAATCGCTGGTTTGTCTTGCATAACACCGTCCACTTCGCTAGATTCATGGAACAGTTATATATAATATCTATATGTAGCCGGCGTTAATCTTAAAAAAAAACTGTTTAATAAAGATGTAAGTTTTTTTTTTTTCCAAATCGTTTTAACAGTAAAGGAGACAAACAAACATACTGACTCAGAATGTCACGATTTATTTATGGTTGGTGTGATATGTGCAATTATTATTACGTACATACTACTATATATATATATTACTATATACTTATAACGTATATCATCGTCATCACCATCATCATTTTCAGCCATCTATTGCCCACTGCTGAGCATAGGCCTCCCTGTGTGTACGCCATTCGTCTCGGTCTTGTGCTGCCCTCATCCATATCCTGCCCACGATGTTTTGTATGTCGTCGACCCAACGTACGAGTGGCAGGCCGAAACTTCATTAACTTTTATATTATGTATGTAATAACGTTCAAAAATATTGAAAGATATCTACAATATATAAATATTAATATAAGTAATATAAATACTATCAAATAAATAGGTTTAGCAGTGATATTACGAGTAAGTTAGAAGCAAAACGTGCATTAAACTTTAATCATAAGGTAAATAATGATTCAATAAAACGGCCCTTGCCATTGTACGAGTACTTTGTTCCTTCGTACATTGTACGAGTACTTTGTTCCTTCGTACAATCTATGTGTAATTTTTTGCTTTGGGCGTAAGCAAATTCAAACTTTAACAAAATAAACTCTCGACACCAAAACTTATTATTATGCCACATCTAGTTACATATTTATATGGAATTGAAGCCATGCAGATCGCATGTCACTGCAGGTGTCAGAGTTAATCACAGGGATACACTAGTACGTCTTGACGTTAACACTTTTGGACACTAATTGTGTACAATACTGGTTTTTTAACCGCGCAACAGTTACTTAAGATAATTTTTAACTTTCTCAGACAAAAATTATGTTTCGGTAATTGAAATAATTCGTTAAATACTTACAAAGAAACAGTCGTTTTTGTCGGTGAATTTTTTAGCCACAAACAGATGTATCGATGAGAATAATATTCGTATTTATTGATTTCGAATTGTTATTCCTAATATTACTTAAAATAGCTGCATCCAGAAGTGTTACACGCAAATCAAACCAAGATAATGTATAATCTACAATATTTGTACCTACTCGTATCTGCACATTAATGCAGATAATTATTTACTTTTTTATTGATAAATAGTCTTACATTTGACCGCAGTTTGACTGATGTTAAGCTTGACTGTGGTCTAAGATGTAACACGCTTGCCTAGAAGGAACTTTTTTACTCAAAAAAGTATATTTATTTTATATAACAAATCCTAATTATGTCGTTTGGCAGTAATTTTGTTTTATTAGTACAAGTACAAACTCTTAACCTGTACAAAACAACAGTAAAAAGGACAAAAAAACACTACACAATTTTAATTAGGGTATAAAAAGACCGTCCAAGCTTTCGCTGCGTGGCAGTTTCTAAGGTATATTATTGCATCGTTGAATAGTCAACATACAGAGCTAAAAATAGCTAGATATATTTTTTTTATTCTAACTATTTCAGTTTTATGAGCGTGAAAGACTAACACATAAGGTACTTGTCACCGTGGATTCTTTTTCTTCTCCGTATGAGATAAGTGACCAAGCTCTGGTGTTGCGAGTTTCGATGATGGCATCAAATCACCTTAGCTAGCCAAGCTACAGGCACTACGTGGATTGACCATATCGTGGATTTGTCATATCTTTTTAGTCGTCAACTTCATTACTGAAGGTCGTATCTAGTATGAAGTGTCGATCACTAGGATCACTATGCTCTTCCACTTAGTCCTGTCTTCGGCGGTCTTAATAGCTTCGGCAATGGGTAGGCTAGTGAGCGTCCTTAGGACGTATGACCAACAAGTAGGAGAGCGAATGCGTGCTCTTTTCATCAGTAATTAGTCATAAACTAGGTAAATATCAGTTAGAGAAACAGCTCACTGGTAAACAGACGCCACAGATGTAGTGAAACTCGTTGCGTCATCCGTCTTTGACAAGCAGTGGGTGCTAGGCCTGTTTCATCACCGACCTTGCTTTCCGTTAATTAGCCACGTCGCTGTGCACAGGTGATGGATCGGTCACCTGCTTGCTGCTCGGACGGTTGACGAATGGAAGAGCCGGTTTTAATTACCAACACGTGTGAGATAATCAAAGAAATTACGAGTACAAATAATATTTTAATTCTCGTTTTGCTGATGTAAGTTTTTTTGTCTTATTGTAGGTACACATTGCAGCAAAGTATGTAACCACAGGAGTAAGCGACACTGTCCTATGGTGGAGCAAGCCTGGTTTGGAATGAATGGCTTTCAATAAGGCTTATGGAACCCATTGTTAGATGTTTGGTGACAGATTTTTCAATTTGAGGATGTTTGCTAGCCAAGCGAGCACTAGAAAATGCTCTACCACCTTGCTATGGTTTTCTCACTTATTTTGCCTTGTTTGAACTCATTAGCGTGGATTGAACCCACGACTTGCGGAATGTAAGGCGGACGCACACCCGACTTAGCTGTCATCGCTTCATGATTACTATGCACCAATGTTTTGAGAAATTTAGGAAGCAGCTTAGTTCAAAGCTTTAATTTGCTTCTTTTACGTGCTATTATATCTTTTATTATTATTATTTTTAATTACCAAACTACCGTAAAACATTTTGAGCAAGTATCTTTGTACAAATATGCATGTATGAAGGAAGCTTAATACCAAATTGGCAGAATCATGACATAACTAAGCCTGACAACAATTTAAATTCAAAGAAAAATTAGCATAAGATAATAAACGTGTAGTTTTTTCACACACATGCCTCGGGCAGATTTTAGCAATACATTCTTAATTTGCAATCATTAACGATCTCTTAACTCACTAACTTTTGATTTTATTATGACCATTTTTGTGCCAAATTTATTGCCGCTTCCATTAATGACATCTTTATATCCTTGGTACATGTCACCGAGACGTTTTCAGAATCACACCGCTGACCGCAGATTTGCACATTGGGTGCTTCCACAATATTTTTATTTTACATACTTTTTCTTTTATTAGTAGAATTAGCGTAATTATAAATTCGCTTCGACAATATCATTATTATTACAACAATACGATTTAATTTATGAGATAAATCTGCTAGCATCTATAAAGTGAGACTAGTCCTAGATTGAGATACCTATAATAAATGCGGAGTTATATTTTTATCTACCACGAGTGTTAAATTTGGCACCTGTAGCTCGGCTAACTAAGGTGGTCTGACGCGATCATCGAGGTTAAGCAGCGATCAATGCGGACAGTCTTTATATGGGTGACCATGTATAAGATTGTCTTTTAAAAATGTTATCATCTGGACGCTACCGTGGGTCAGAAGACACGTTAAATTGTGGATCCCGCAGCTGCTAGTCTTACTACAAGCAGTCGTTAAGAGGCTCTCGGCTTGAGAACTCTCGACACCAGAACTTGGCCTCTTGGCTTATACGATGAAGAAAAAAAAGACGGATCATAATAGGATATCATATCTCCTCAGTCTTATATTATACGAGTATTTCTCGTACTTTTGTTTTGCACACTTGTCCGTATATCAAGCGCCTTGCAACTATTTTGAACATAGCCAGCTTTATTTTAACATAACTCTACGGTTTTTAAATTAATAAAATAAATAAATATTAGGACACATTTCACACGGCGGTTAACCCCATACTGAACCATTTCTAGTTCATGTTATGGTAGCTAATACAACTGATATACTACATATACATACCTACATATTTTATATACATCTTTAACACCCAGACCCACAGCCAACAAATTTAGTTAAGCACAAAGATGTTGGCCGGGCCGGGAATAGAACCCGGAACCTTCTTAACCTTTACGCCAACGAGGTCGTTAAAAGTGTAAGCGTAAACGCTGGAGTGTACCATATGCGAGTATGTAACTATTGTCAACGAATAAAAATTGCGACTGAGGCGATTGATTAACAGAACAAGGCCTCAGGTCAATTCCGTTCTCTACATTATTAACTGATAGTGGTCAGTAGTACAAGAGTTGTGCGATGTTACGACATTGAGCTATGACCCAATTCATTTCGGTAAGTAACTCGACTATGACAAGTTCGGACTAGATCCGTGTCTATGTCCGCATGGAGGTCGTATTTAGTTATTTTTTAGCACTTATCGAATTAATTGAGAACTGATCTGTTCATCGGAATTTTCGTTAGGATTTCCCCGAAAAAATGTTGTTTCAAATTATAATTTATAATTATTTATAAAGTAATTAGTTTATAACCTAGTGTACTTAGACAAAAGTTTTTAAAAGGCGCTGTTAGCCTAATAAAAACCTAGTATAGTAAGTTAATGTTGTGTAGAATAAGAACACTGTACAAACATATTATAATAAGCTTATGTAATAAAGTATTTTCAAAATCAAAATAAAATCAATTAATTTTCCATGAATATTATCCATAAAATAAAACTACTGTGCATTTTGTATATCTTTTTTACTTTTTCGGACCAATCTATTAAGGTTTACTTTTGTAAGTGATTTTTAATTTACATATAACATTTAGAGCATAGTTTATTCAGTCATAAAACAAGTTAATATGTCACATATAATTAGAACATAAACGTCTTAAGTAGTACCGTTAAAGTTGAGGTAATTCAATCATTGAGATAGCCTCTACACCCAAAACACCTACGATATATGCTGGACTAATAACTGCCCAGCGTACTCGTATATCGTTTATCGGGGCCCTGTTTCTTTCCTGTAATTTATTCATAACAAGATAACTATTCTCTCAGTATTTTCTCCATATCTGCTCCTTGAAATTTTTACCCCATCTGTGAAGTGGCTTTTACCACGCAAATTTACACGTAAACGCAAGTAGAACACATTAGGTATACAAACCTAAACATATTGTCAACTTATGTCACGAACTTTAGCAAGCACAAGCTGTAATGCCTCATAATAACTGTGCCCACAAAGAGATATAAATTAAACTTTATGATAATACTTGGAGCACAAGAGAAGGTAGGGCTCGGCGTTATCAAAGCATGCTAGGCCTAGATTTCGTAATGTCCTATCGCAACTATGAACCAACTAGGACCTAGCTTCACCGAAGCTTTCATACTACTACAACTTTAATCTATAAATATAGCACTTAGTTATAATTGGTCATGTCCACTAGACCAATTAACAAACCAAGGGTTACGTCCATTAGTGCTTTCTACGAATTAGGGCCCTACGAGCCCCGTAAAGTATATTTGTCCAAAATATATGGAATTATTGTTATATACGAATATTTTGCAAAATTCGTTCAACGTGAAATATAAAATTTGTTTAATATGGATTTCAATGTGAAATTAATTATGTAGCGCCGTTAGCTCAGCTAAGGTGCTTCGACGCGATCATCGAAGTTAAGCAAACTGTTGCTTTACAGTCGATGTGTCGGACAGTCTTTGGATGGGAGGCCATGAACAAGACTGTCATTTAAAAATTGGCTTTTTCATCCGTGGGCTACTGTAGGTTGGTTGACATGGTAAATTGTATGTCCCGATTAAGCGGCTTGAAAACTCTCGACACCAGAGCTTGGCCACTTAGCTCATAAGATAAAAAAGTAGAAGAATGTGAAATGTTGTATTTAGCAAATTTTTTGAATTTACTCGTATACTAATTGGGTCTGGGTGTTGAATATGTATCTATATAAAAATATATATATGTATGTATGTATATGTGGTATATCAGTTGTGTTAGCAACCATAATACGAACTAGATATGGCTCAGTATGGGGTTAATCAGCCGTGTGTGAAATGTGTCCTAATATTTATTTATATTCATTTATTTATTTAATTTTGTATATAAAATAATTCACTCCAGATTAAACACGAGTTATGCCGCCGAACGCAACTAGTAATAAACTAATGCATTCAATATAGAAAGTTATTTACAGACAACAATAAACATCTACTTGCGTTATTACAATTACTATATTGGGATGTAAATAACTTTCATTGGAATAGGACTAACGATATTTAAACGGAGGGAGATTGAAGTATAAATAATCCAATACAACTTTGTTAAATAAATAGCCTATTCCTAGAACTGGAAAGAACTAAGTAAGTAACTAACTAAAAAGACTAGAAAGTAGTCTTAAAACTATTATTGTTCTGTAGAGCCATATTTGCATTTTTTGTTTGGACTTCTTTATACTCAAACGGTTCGAACAAATACGGTGAAAATTTTCGCGCTCGCTTCGCTCGCGCATAGCTCGCTTCGATCGCATCCGGCTCGCTTCGCTCGCAATTGGTTCTATTACGTTTTGACACAACAAACATTATGTAATTTGTTCTGCTTTGGAGTTCTTTATGCTCAAACGGTTCGAACAAATACAGTGAACATTTTCGCGCTCGCTTCGCTTGCATCCGGCTCGCTTCGCTCGCAATTGGTTCTATTACGTTTTAACACAACAAACATTATGTAATTTGTGCTGCTTTGGACTTCTTTATGCTCAAACGGTTCGAACAAATACGGTGAAAATTTTCGCGCTCGCTTCGCTCGCGCATAGCTCGCTTCGCTCGCATCCGGCTCGCTTCGCTCGCAATTGATTCTATTACGTTTTGACACAACAAACATTATGTAATTTGTGCTGCTTTGGACTTCTTTATGCTCAAACGGTTCGAACAAATACGGTGAATATTTTCGCGCTCGCTTCGCTAGCATACAGCTCAATTTGCTCGCAATTGGTTGCCTGCCTGGTATACGCCAGAGGTTTTTTGATCGTGAAGTTTATTTGGCTCTCTATAGCTAAAACTTAAAAAATATCATGACTAACCACTAAAAATGTAAAAATAAAATTGTTTTAAAAAACAAAGAACCGACTTCAAAACACAACTAAAAAGGGAAAAATAATTTTAAGCCTACATCAAATCAAGAATAGTTATATAAGTAGAATCGAAGAGTTTGTTTCATGTACTCATAAAAAACTATTTTAAATTTTTATTTATCCTGTTTTCTTGAAGTCGGTGCCATCTAAGAAGAACAATTTAATGTTTGTTAAAAAAACTATTTTCAATTGTCTTTCTTTGCTGGCACCGACTCCAAGAATACAGGATTCATAAAAATTTAAAATAGTTTTTTATAAGTACATGAAACAAACTCTTCGATTCTACTTATATAACTATTCTTGATTTGATGTAGGCTTAAAATTATTAATTGTAGGAGTTTTATACATAGCTTGCATTTTTCAGCCATCGAACTTATGTTGATACGTAATAATATGGCAGCGCACGCGCCGTAATAAAATATGTTGCATTCAGTCGCTGCATAATAATTCACCTTCTACTTGTATCTTTACTACCTGTAGTAATTGAAAATAAAAAAAAAATATATAAGAAAAATGTGTATCTCTACTGTCTCCTACATATCTTGCAAGAACTTTACAGGAATTTAAACATTTCGCATAAAAATAATTTCGTATGAGCTAAGTAGCCAAGATCTTAACCTAACCTGTGACTTGGCTTAACTAACAGTTAAAAGTTTCATCTGACCCATGGTAGTGTCCAGAAGAAAGCTACCTTTTAAATGTAATTCTTGTGAATGGTCACCCATCCAAAGACCGCCCGCATTAACCGTTGCTTGATTTCCGTAATCTCATGAGATAACATTAGTTAGCCAAGCCATAGGCGCTACAAACATAATAAAAAGATGAAATTAATTATTTACACATATTATCACACTCGTAAGCATCTGTTCAGATTACTAGTTGCTACCACAGAAATATCTACATTTATCTAAAAAATGCAATGAAAGCAAGGTAGAACCGCAATCGGGCAGCAAAGGTTGATTTTCAATAAGCAATAAATTCAGCGTTGCAACGGTGGCAGCGCACGCGCCGCGGTAACAAGGCAGTGCGGTGGGGTCCCGACGCCCCGCGCCGCGCTGCCGTCGTGCCATCGTTGTGTAATAGCCCCACCCTGCTGTGGCACTTCTAGCTGATATTCCTGCTCTATGGTAGAAGAGATGAGCGGAAGGACATCTATTTATACAATTAATATAGCATTAGAAAACATAAATGGGTGTTAAATTTGTATCTATACAAAATATGTATGTATGTATATGTAGTATATAAGTTATGTTAGCATCAATAATACGAACGAGAAATGGTTTTAACCAGCTTAACCAGCCGTGTGTGAAATATGTCCAAAAATACATAATATTACTAAAAATTAAACATTCATTCATTCACACGGCACTTCTGCCAAGAAAATACGATTCTAGAAATCGATCTATATACGTCAATGGATTTATATAAAAGGAGCATCTGCATCTGTTATTTTATATTTTAGTTTGATTCAGATATGCCTTTTTTTCTTATGGCTACAGCACATTTGACGAAATAACAGTAAACAGGTATGCCAGTGACTAAGAACTGTGCTCCGTTCTTTTCAAAGTGTTTTGGATGGCTTCGGTTGGGTTTGTAAGGGAAATGCACGAAACGTCTTCTGTGGGTTCCCAGTGAAGGTTTGACCGCTTACACCAAAGAATAAAACACGGTCACATTATTAAAGTAAAAAAAAAAAACATAATTACATTAATTTGCCAGTCATATTTCATCTGACTTAAATAAATCGTCCCTAATCGTACCTGGTGCAAAGGTATCCAAATTAGCTAGTGCGCTGTCAAATGCCTAGCCTAAATGACTAACTTTGGAGTTTTTTTTCTATATTTACGTAATTACAATAACGAGGCTTACTTTTTATTACGAAATTTATGAATCTAGTCATTATTTATGAAACAGGAATACAAGTTCAACACTTAAACCAAACGCTAAGTGATACCGTTCTTGTCCAACTTTGGTATTCACAATAGAAGCCTACTGCACTATTTAACGTAAACTGCCCACTTTCCGCATACTCCATACAACCTACTGTTACGTGAACATCTTACAAAAACCATTGCACTGTCTATTGTCGTTAAAAATAAACACAAATAAAAAATTGGATCACAGTCGTAGTGTCCTTCAATATGTATTACCTTTCTAATTCTCGGTGTTACAATATCACAAACAAGATTCAGTGTACAGATAACGTCTTATTCATTAACTTTGATAATTATTTCGGTTTGGGCGGGTAGAGTATAACCTAATTTATTTTATTGATGGCCAAAGGTCAGTTGAATTGTTGTGTAGGCCTTCGCATGATAATATCTGATCGGTAGCAAATAGATTGTAGGTTGTACGAAGCTAATATTTTTCGTAGTAATTTGTGCTTGTGGTTTCGGTAGACGAGTTATGGACATTAATCTTGTGTCTGTTTTGTTTCGACTTATAGCGGACTCACATTCTACGTTATTTCGACGTCTTAATTTTCTAAGAACGTGAAGTTATTGCTGTCGAAAACAAAATACATATATCGTACGTGTTTTTTTTGTTGCCTCAAAACTCCATAATTCATGAACAGATTTTAGAAAATCTCTTTTAGTGTCACAATGAATTTGATCCGAATTGGTACAGTAAATTATAATTCGAAATCAGTTTTCCAATTTTCATATTGTTTAATTGTTTGTAACTTTAAGTTTTACTAATTTTACATACCTATAGTGTACTACATTTTGTAGAATAGCCTGTAATGGCATTTGAGTTCTTGATCAATATATTTTTTATGATAGATGAGCTTGCTCTTCACTCACCTGATTTTAAGTGATCTTGCAATCTAGGATCGAGTGCACTTGCCTAGAAGAAATCGATTCTCCCTGGCCTTGAACGAGTGGTTTCATATGCTCCCACTAAACCGAAACCTTAGTTGAAACTCATACGTATGAGTTTCTTATAACTAAGATTTAAATACATTCAGGTTTCAGTTAGTTATAATGATAACTAAATTATATGAGTTTCTATCTGTAACCGGAATACTATAGAGGATTGCTGATTCCCATACAATAAAGCGTGGCGCGGAAGTTTGCCATAATTACCTATGAAATCTAGATGGCGCTGCAAATCGATCGTCCAGCCTAGCTGTCGCCAAATTCCGCAACGCTGCAGTCGCATAGTGATATTTAAAATGATAGTCGATTACGTGACCCGAGTGAAGTCGTTACAAGAAAATACAAATAGATGGCGCTATGTGTATCGAATCGATTTTCAAGAAGAGGTTGATCTTTTATGTTTATTATTCTATGCTATTACGAACTAACTTACATGAGTTTCTTATAACTATAACTTAACCATTCAGATACAAACCTTTTCAGCATACCTATAGGTACTCACCTAAAGTGTAACCTTATCGGCACTCGTAGATCGTCCAGAAACGGCCAATATTCGCCCATTAGCACAAAACAGCGTCCAATATGGCGGTCAGATAGTTCGGGGCGGTTTCGCTTGTCGCAAATTAATGGTAATAAAGCACAATCATATCGAGTCGTGAGCGCGGGCGCAGCCTCGGGTGTTTGCCTCGCAACACGGCGTTGAGAAGTTTGCAGCTTTACTTTACGTGGCTTGAACTAGTCGCTTTGCAGGAATGAGATATGATAAATATCCTAGTCTATCCTACAATATTATAAAAGCGAAAGTGTATATGCATGGATGTTTGTTCCTCTTTCACACAAAAACTATCAAATAGATTTTAATGGAATTCAATATCTACTCGTATACCATCTATACCAATATTATAAAGAGGAAAGGTTTTATTTTTTGTTTGTTTGTTTAACGCGAATAGAGTTTGAAACTACTGGACTGATTTGAAAAATTCTTTCACCGTTGGGAAGCAACATTATTCCTAACTAACATAGTCTATATTTTGTTTCTCTTTGCATCTTAGATTATTTTTAGCCCGTGAAAAGCCGGGACGATCTGCTTATATTTATATTAGCTTAAGATATATACGCTAAATAAGTTTCAATTATTTAGCTTATTTTATTTAATCTAAGATAAAGTAGATACGATATCTCAGGCCGAATAACTGAGTGTTTTACTAAATCCTCTCTATCCAAAGGTTTCATAGAAGAGATAATAAGCACTAAAGACGCCAATTAAGGTACACTTATGCTTTTTCTTTTATTTTAAAATTGTTCATGCATTTAGTGCCCAATAATGTATTTATCTACTAACTAATATGTTTTAAGTTATTTTACAGGTAATGTACCTACATGTTACCTAGATTACTAAGGTTTTAGGTGAAAGTAAAACAGTAAATAAAGTTTATTATTATTTATTTCACGATGACAAGGTATTCGGTGACCTTTGAACGACTAAAGGTATCAAAAGTATAAAATACACATTATTAAAATCTTTAATCTTAACAATATCAGTGATAAGTTAAGTATAGCATCTCTTAAGCAAGATTTTGGTACTATTTTGATGTAAGAATGGCAAGAAATCAATGATATGACAGAAATGTATGCACAGTTTTTGATGCGACAAAATTAAGTAATAATATTTCAAATTTTGCAAAGAATAACTTCACAATTATGAATTTTGCAAAGTATCAATATGCACCTTTTATGGTGTGGCAAAATATATGTTTTAGTAATTATAATATTCTGACATCTGCTGTACTATTTTCTAAAAAACAGATTACTATCTTAAAGGTAACATTGGTGAAAATAATATTACAGGAAAACACATGTCAAAATTATGTCAAAGGAATGTTTATACCAACTTAATAAGTTACAAACAATAGTGGAACGTTCTTAAAATTATTTATAAGAGAGCCTTGCTTCTATTCTGATAAACTTTGAAAGTGTTAATATAAAGTATAATCGACTTGTAACTAGCAACAATGATAGAGATCTATCTATACTTACAGGAACGTTTAGCTAAGTTCTTTGAGAGAGTAAGGTTTTGCCATACAGTGAAAGTTACTGGGCAAACTTTTGTAGTGGTGTGTTGCCATTACAAAACTGTATCTATGCCTTTAATATTATAAAAACAGCGCGTCTTAAATCTTTTACACTCACGCAAGGCATGGTGACCAAGTTAAACTTTTGTGTGGCAATCCCTTTTATAAAAAAATATGCAGCAATATTGTAGAATGCATCCGATCGCAGGCCAGCAAATAAATTAAATCACAGATTTAAATTTTCTTAATTTAAAATCTTTTAGAAAATTGTTTTACAAACGTTGTATTAATATCTATACATATCTGATTATATATATCCTAAACAATCTCAAAATAACATCTAATTTGCGTAATATTTGAAACTTAACAAAGACTCGAGACCGCAGTGGAGTCCGGAATGATGTAAATAATATTCACGCAAACATAGAACAACGTAAGAATTTTGATTCGTTACATAACTTTTTAAACATCTTTTCTAACATTTCATATAAGAAACATATTTATAATAATCTTCAATAAGCAACAAGTTATATTTTTATTGGTAACCGGCGTTTCCTCTCAGACTAATAATACTAATTATTTTAATTCGAATAAAGCGAAATTTACATTAAAAATGTTATAAGAAAATACTTAAAAACATACAATATCTTTACTTAAAATAGCGTTTTATACTAAAATAGCGAACACTCTCGGAACACTTACAAATATTCTTATAATCTTGACAAGAAATATAATTATTTCAGTAAAATCTATGTATTTATCGGTAGTAAAAATTCGGTACTCTATAATTATAATAAGTTTGAATATTTACACAGTTGTGATATCACTTTATTTATACAAAACATTATAAAAACTAATAGCCGACTTGGTGGCAAACGTAAAAGTAGTTATTTGTTTTGATATCATCGCACAGGTGATACATTAATTATGTGTCACAAAGTAAACATTTTATATAAAGTTTAGTCATCATTATTCCTATCAGAATTAATGACGCTTTTTTTCACGTTTTGTGAGAAATGTTAATGCGCCCTGCGCACCTTGTATAATACCTATATAATTTAACACAACACGAGTACCAACTCACTGAAACGTCCAACAATCACTCAGTCATTTGGATATTTCGACCAGATCTAGTAGGGAGGGTTTGGTCGCAGGAGAGGCATCAGGTGTGGTCGGCGGGGCTCGCGGCGGCGGCCGTGCGCCGCGCCGGCGCCACGCGACCCATAAACGACCTGATATCGTCAAAGTAAGTCTCGTCAGGAGACCTTCTACGGCCGTCGTCTCCATTCTCCGCCTCGTGTTTCTTGAGATGCCGGTCTAGGTTCGTCTGCTGTCCGAAGCAACGGTCGCAGTAGCGACACCGGAACGGCCGCTCCTTATTGTGAATGTTTCTCACGTGCCGCTGCAGGTTGGACGATATAGAAAACGACCGCTCACAGTATTTGCAACGATAAGGCTGTTCTCCTGTGTGAGTCCGTAAATGTCTCGTTAAGTTCGCACTGCGGGGGAACGCCTTGCCGCAGTAGGAGCAGGTGTATCTGTCGCGGGCACGCGGGGCGCCGGGGCTCGGGGGCACGGGCGGGGCACGAGGCGCGCCCGGCGCTAGCAGCGTCGCCGCTGCGGCGGGTAGGAACGGGTAGCGGCCGAAAGACGCCGGCAGCGCCAGCGGCAGCCGCCGGCAGAACTGGAGCAGCGCGGGGTGCGCCGGGTGCGCAGGGTGCGTGTGGTGCGTGGGGTGCGGGGGCGGAGACGGCACGATGAGGTTGCAGTTCTCATCCTCGATGCGCTGCGGGCGCTTGTGCGTGACGCGCAGGTCGAGCGGCTCGTCCGCGCGCGGGGAGCCCAGCGGGCTAGCGTGCTCGATGGGGGACGTCGGGGGGGAGGCGAGGCGGCGCGGCGCCGCGTGCTTCTCGCGCATGGCGACCGCCGCGCACGCGCTCATCGGGCTCGTGCGCCAGTGACCTGCAACAATGCACATTACACGTTACTATCATAACACGTCACTTGTCATCTAAAACCGCCTATCAAACAATTATCCGCTAAGAAAGCAGTCGCTTGCAACAGTGTACTGATCTTTGCCCCCATCAGTGCACCAGTATGCTAAGTCCGCAGGTTGCGCAAGGCTCGGCGGGGGTGGCCGGCGAGATCGATCGGCTCCTACGCACGCCCACGGCTTGCGACATCGAAACTGGAGCACTCGCTACCGAAACCGACGAGATTTTTTTGAGCAAATTATTAACGAGCCATATTCGAGCACAGAGATATTGCATCCGAAGTTGCCGTGAGCTTTTGTGGAAGTCGTAACGAGACCGGAAAACTTTTGTAACCGGCGAGAAAGAAACGGGCCGAAATGCGTCGAAGTCTGTTGGACGTGTTGTTCGAGTCCAATTTTGGTAAAATTTATTTACGGTAATCTCGCCGTATCAGAAGCGGCATCGGATCCGGTTTACGAAGGACATTGAGGCAATAAAGTTAAAGTAAACACAGAAACAGCAAACACCTGTGGATATCTCGGAGTCCCTTTCGCTGCACAATGGTGCTGGCCTACGTAACTCTAGCTGATAGGGCGTTATTACAAAAATGATATCGGATAATGTCTAACGATAAATTAGACGACTTCATCGGGATGATGGATCGGCGGCGCGCATCACCCACGTTACCTCACGACTCACGCTACTGAAGCCATGCGACCAGATATTTAGCCGCAATATTCTTAATGCACAGTATGCTACCTTCCCTTTCTTTGGTATCAAGCACTAACTTAAAAATAAATAGCCACCAAGTAAATTAGTAAACAAAACAAAAAAAAAAACTTAAAATAGTTAAAACATGTATAGAGTACATGTTTAACTATTTTAAGATTTTTTTGATTGATTTATTAATTCTCTGTGAATTTTGCGTAACATATATGGCACATTTATTTTTGCTCCATATGTTTTATCTATATTCTTATATCGTATGCATTGTCCTAAAACCGAAGCTTGAGTACTGTGTTATTATTATACGAGACCAGTTTATAGAATAACCGTCTGCCTACTCTCAGTAAAAAGTTCGGTTAACTTTCGTCACCAATTGTACTTGAGCATATTACATTATCATTACAGCTTATTTAGGGTGATAAATCGATTCTGTTTTTATACCGCAGCAATACAGACATGCCTTTGTTTAGAATTTATCTTTCGGCGTAGGCGATAAGAAGATTAATGTCAGATAGATTTAAATTTCAGGAAGTATTAATTAAAAGGTCTTGTCAGATGTAAACGGTTTAATTTTGGAATTTGCTAGTTACCGATATTTAGGTTTGTTTACTTATTTTAATCGCATAATATCTTTTAATCATTGGTTAGCGACACTCGGCCCTAAGGTGTTCCTAAGGTGAAACATGCGTCTAGAATAACTGGTATCAAGAAATATTTAAAAATAACTCTACCTTTTTTGTCTTATGCTTGTCTATAAGAATTTGGATCTGACTAAAGAAGCGTATCCCTATCTGTACGCCACATTAAATAGTAAAAAAAAACCAACATCAACTAACCAGTTAGCGTAAAACCGACACGGCCAACAAAAAGCACTAAAAGCGTTCTAAAAGCACAAACCGAGTGCTTTTACAAATTAGCTCACTCACGCCTACAACAGCACGCGCTAATTTGCACCAAAAGCAGCGGACATAAATCCATTGAACAGACTTACAGGGCCCGCTATCGACGTCCGAGGGCCTTATTTGGCCCGATCGTGTGCTGGACTCGAGTCGGAGTATGATTTGTGGGTCTCTCAGACCGCGAGCGGACGCTTTGTGTTTAAATTAGATTGCGTTCGAGAGGTGACAGGGTTAAGGGTCGCGTGGAGACGAATGTAGTCGCTTGTTGGCGGTCTGTAGGCGAAATGCTTTTGCCTTCTTTGGGTGTGTCGCAGGAATGAATGTCGATTAGAAATGGTGATCGGGTTTCAATATCTGAATGTACATAGGTTTCAGTGAAGTCTTAAGAAAGTGTGATTATTACAAGGTACGAGGCCTAGGAGTAGCTAAAGCTCGTTTTGGGGATAAATACAATATATAAAAATAAACTTATCAAACACATGCTCAAAATAAATTTAGTTCATATAACATACTTTGACAATATACTTATATATATTAATATTGAAGTATAGTCATTCTTGACATGAGGCGTAATTTTCTATTCATTCTTAAAACAAAAAAATAGGTTTTTTCTTAAATCATTATTGGTTTCAAGGCTCTGTAGCCTCTCTCAGCTTTTTGTTCTGTAGGGTCTGTAATTTAGTGTCTAACTAGAACTTTCATTAAAAAAAATTTCATGTACAAAGCATGAGCAAAGTTACTTAGTACATCTATTGTCTGTACGTAATTATTGGAATACTGCAAGTGCAGCAAATTACAAAACAAAGTGTAGTAGACCCGCAAACGTCCAAGCTATAATAAATAATAATAATAATATTAGGACACATTCACACACGGCTGGTTAGCCCCATACTGAACCATTTCTAGCTCGTATTATGGTTGCTAACACAATTGATATACTACATATACTTACATACATATTATATATAAATACATATTTAACACCCAGACCCACAGCCAACAAATTTAGTTAAGCACAAAGATGTTGACCGGGCCGGGAATCGAACCCGGAACCTTCTGATTAGCAGACCGGCATGGTAACCTTTACGCTAACGAGGTCGTCAATCCGTCAAATTTTAACCCCGCATGCATGTATTACCCGCGCCGCCAAACTGCAGTTGCACGGTCGAGTGTGCAGTGCACGTCTGGAGCTCGGCAGGTCGCATCCTCCACTCACGACCTACTAATTACCAGTAATTAACGATGTTAGGAAACGCGTGACGCGGCGGTAGGCGGAGCGAACAGCGTTATGTATGTTAATGTAAATACCGCGGCCAATGAGAGCCGTCACGCAGCGCTGCCTTGTGATATATTAGCATTTGAATCGCTTATTCGTTCGAGTGAAGCCACTCCAAACGAACCGTCCACTTTTGTAGGGTTTCACGCATTCCGAATAGGCGCGACGACGCGCGCAGCCGTCCCACTGCGTTATGTAAACACGTCGATAGTAAATTATGGTTGTGTAAGACGGGGTTCGATGGTTGAACAAACATTCTAATTCGACCTCACGCGAGCCTAGCGCGTGCCATCGTAACATATTTATGTTTATGTACTTATATATATCGTTACAATGTACGGAGCCGAGGCAGACTATGCAGACCATGCAGAAGATGGGCAGACGTGTTCACTCAAAAATACGGACAGGAATGGATGAGATTGGCGCGAGATAGACAACTTTGGTGCAAACTGGGGGAGGTCTACGCTAATGAGGCGACATCAGCAGTCTAAAATTTGACATAATTTAATAATCACATTGTCATTGACACATTATAATTATACTTTTGACATCATTATAAACTACTCTTTAAATAATCATAATTTGACTTAACATAATATTAAATATAATAAGATAAAGCGCATGTTAAAGAAGTAAGTAATCATTATGTAATAATGCAGATGAATAAAGGCTTTTTTACTTTTACTTTTACTTACTTATATATAGGTATATACATATATTCAACTTAGATATGTTTGTACATTTTATAAACTATCACCCCTATCACTGGTGTAGTATAAAATGTATAAAATTATGTAGTCGCTGTCAACAGCATAATGTTGAAGGCAGACTCCAATATACCTAATTATAATGTATTTAGGTTTCATAATGTCACGTTTAATAACTTCATCATAAGCTGCATTATCCATCTATTAAAATTTAATCTGGTAGATAAACTGGATTGATAATAATTTGCTTCAGCAACAAACTGCCGGGTAAAGTGGTTTAAGAAAGGTGAATATTAAGACGAGTCGATTTTATTAATTCAGGTAAATCTGGTTTAGGCGTGAATACTTAATTATTCAATGCAATCAACGTGGTCGAACTAGTTCTGAAATGTTAAGAAATGAGAGGACGTTGGTAGTTAAACATATAGCTCTTGCCGTGAAATCAAACGGTGCCAACGATTCGTATTGTCGTGTAGCACCTATAGCTCGGCTAACTGAGGTGCTCTGACGCGATCATCGAGGTTGGGCATCGGTCGATGCGAACAGTCTCTGGATGGGTGATGCACAAGACTGCTATTTAAAAAAAAAAAAAATCTGGTCGCTATCGTGGGTGCGATGACACGATAAATTGTAAGTCCTGGATAAGCTTTGATACAGGCCGAAATTAAGATAAGCCTTGAAGCTTGAAAGCTTTCGACATCTAGAAATTGGTCACTTAGTTTTTAAGAAGAAGTCGAAGAAGTCTCGAGTTGTTTATCAGCTAAAGTGTAAAGTCTATCATTGTATGTATGTATACGCTATCAACCAATAACAATATCAACATAAGAAACAATGATATATGCTCGATTCTACCGCCAATAATAGCCAACAAGCCGTAAAAAAATGCGTAGCGCTTCACGCTTGCATGAGCGGTTACACTTCAACGCAACGGCTCTCAAACAATTAGCTCACAATCAGCGGCAAATCGCGGCAATCCGTAACAATGTCTTCATTTCATAACAATATCTCAATAACTCCAGAATGCAAAAAAGCGTGAACC
Organism: Mellilla xanthometata; assembly: GCA_035578125.1. Classification (NCBI taxonomy): domain Eukaryota; kingdom Metazoa; phylum Arthropoda; class Insecta; order Lepidoptera; family Geometridae; genus Mellilla; species Mellilla xanthometata. The sequence continues at coordinate 9,566,819 of JAPUBQ010000014.1, read as the reverse complement.
AAAACGACAATAGGAATAGAGCGGAGATTGCTCCACCATCAGTTGGCAATGCGTATCGATAGCGGAGAAAAACTAGAGTGGCACAAATATTCGCAACGCTGCGTAGTCACGAACCCCTTCGCAACGCAACTATGAAATAACTCATAGAATTATCGCTGACCACGAAAAAAGACTGCTTGTTAAATTACGCAAAATATAATGTCGAGCAAAATTGCAAAACTATGACATCGTTTCAATTTAGGTGAGATGAGGTTAATAAGTGTTTTATGTCAACTTCAATATATTACATATTATAATTGTTATATGTAGCTTCTGGTAGGCATTATGATAATCAAGTGAAACCACCACTTTTATAAATATAAATACTAGGACACATTCAACAGACGGCTAGTTAGCCCTATTTCTAGTATTGTTGCTGACACAATTGATATACTACATAAATACTATAGTCGTATCGATACATATTTAACACCCACACCGACAGCCAACAAATTTAGTTCATCAAAAAGATGTTGGCCGAGTTTGGAATCAAACCCGGCACCCTGTGGTTGGTCGTCCGACATGACAACCGTTCGTCAATTCACAGCATTACTCGTTTTATTCTCTCATACGACCGCTGTCGTAGCAGATTCACACGAAGCGGCAAGTTTTTTCAATCGATCACATCGACCGTGAGCATTGATTTATTTCACATCACTATTTTAGGAAACATGTCCTAGCGCCGCTCGCGATATGGCTAGATATGAAATTGCTCACCGATGGACTCAAAACTAGAAGTGCTTCGGAGTAAATAGTTTGTGATGGTAGATGGATCGATTATGTCCGTGGACATATCATGGCTCGCATTATACGCGGATCGTTGCGGCAACGGCCATAAAACCCCTGCTAGGCACACATTACTTACACCTATATCTGGTCATGTTATCTAAAGCTTCTTCATTGAATATTATCTTTCTGTACGAGTATGATATTTATGAGATTTTTATTTCATATTTATGTCTTCCAATATGGTAGTCGGCGACATAATTTAGAGAATGATTAGGAAAAAACGCTTCGTATTTTCATTTACGTCCAATTTGACGATGTCGCAAGCGCGCAGGCTTTTAATATAAAGTTGATTTAATATATCGGCGAGACCACTCGGTCCGGTTGCGATTGTAAATTACGCGTTCGTTATTATTCAGATGACGTTGTCGTCGTCCAATAAACTATCGAATGCGGCCATACCCGAAAAGCTTTACGTATTCAAAGCATGCGCCGATGTTCGAGCTGCCATGCGAAATAATTATCTAATCCATTATCGCGCGCGCTATTGTGGACCAATCAGAGGGGAATGCGCAGTATTTGAAGCGAGTACTTCTGCGCAGAACAAGCAGGCTGTTTTGGCCAATGGCAGATTGATTTGGCGCGCACTCGCAGTCTTACGACGATAATGTTGTTCGTAAAATGTGCGATTGCATGTGGGAACCAGTGCGGCGCGGCGCGGCGTGGTGTGGCGTGGGAATCGCCGGAAATCGGGATATTTTTTCTGGCTGTGCCTTGTAGCGCTTACATGCACCAGCTATTAGTTATGTGAGCGGCGTCCGCACTTATATTTATTGACGCCGATTTGGCGCAATTACTAGGAACAGGATTTATCGATGTCCTCGGATGATAAGCGGAAGGCTGACCGCTCGCACTTTTTCTGCAGGTGACTTGAACCATTAATATTAAAAGTTGATTAAAAAGGTGGGTTACTTGACGAGATTCACTTATATCAACCTACTTATACAAGCGCCATTGCACACTTCAAAATTAAGTGCTCAGTGTTAATTTGTTAAGAATCGATCAATTTCAAGATCCACACTTTTAATTTTAAATTCTTTAGGTCATTGTGCATAACTTTATTTTAATGCTGAATAGACTCACTATTGACCACAGCTTACCCGATGTTAAGCTTTACTCTGGTCTAAGATAAAAGATATGAACTTGCTTAAGAAGGAACATTATATATTACTTGCTAATTTATATTTAAAGGCTAAGTAATTTGCTGGACTCACAAATGAAACGGAAGCATAATTTATAATTCATTAGGTTGGCATGTAACCGTAAAGTTCCATTTAGCTGGAAATAACTGTCAGTTGTGTGACCCGTTTGTAGCTAATTACGATCAGCTCGTTAAATAAGATCGCACTGACTTGCTATTTAGCCTAAGCGCACATTGGACCAAAACAAAACAAAAACAGTTCTTTTTTTTCAATTATTTAATGATGATGATTTATAAATTGTTTCATGTTTAAAGTGAGGATTTTGTCTTTGGTACTGACCGGACTTATTTTCAGACCATTAAGTCTCTCTTTGTTAGTAAAAAAAAAAAATGATAGTTTGCAGCTTAGAATTAAAAAGCTAAATAAAGTAAGTACCTATTTTACCCTGCTTTTACATTTAAAAAGTGTTATCCTCCTTTATTATTTATTTTCCATCTCGATCTAAAAATGAGCCGTGTACACGAAACAAAATGTCCACTCAAAATCACGTAGCACAAATTTCAAAACAGAATAATGCATTTTCATTACGTATTCTCGGTATAATCTCAACGAAATCCTATACAGGGACGCGGGTAGATAACAAAACAGGCTGTCCCGTAATTTATGGGCCACCATTAAAGTGTAGTTTAAATTTGCTGCATTACATTTGCATTGGAGATTGGGATTTGCGGTGACACGTCCAGTATTAAAATGATGTATCGTTGTTTGATTGCGAGGGGAAGTCGCTGTTCCGGGATCAGGTCTTACTGTCAAGTGTACTTAGATTCTGTGCAAGGAATATTCTGCGATTACACATAGGAATGTATTGGTACAGTAAGAAAGACTCCTAGAAGTTCTAAGACTCAAAATTACTCCAAGACTATGACTGGCAAAACATTTATGGTGGAAACGAATTAATAAATACTTAGTAATTATTATAAATATTTGTTTGCTATTTAATTATTTAAACTATACAGCATAATTTATTCACTCAAAGTACTCATCAAGATAAGATAGGTAGTACATTGAAAACCGTCAATAATTTAAAGAAGTAAGCAAAAATATTACTGATTATTAAGACTCGACAAGCGTAAGCCTACGATGGCTCAAAATTAATTTAATGTTCTTAATAGGTATTTTACCATATTTTATAGATATATTTTTTTTCCAACTCACTTGCTATTTTACCTAATAAATAATTTACCAACAAAGTAATACCCATTTAACCATTATTAATTATCTTAGACCGCTGTTCATTTTCTAATCATTTTAGTGTAATATAGTAGAATATTAGTAAAGAAGATAAATCAACCATTTAATATAGCAAGAGGTAAGAAAATATCATCTAAATGTGATAGGGGCGTCAATCTAAGTTGGCAGTAACGATTATTTACGTTTATAACAAGAATCGAACGGCCGATGTCGTTCTACTAAGGTAACGACTGCGGCTTCCCATAAATCGGTCAGTGGACCTGCAAATTCCATATTTCAGTATTTCAGTAAGCAATTTTACAAATAAAAAATCTGTTATAGAATTTTCATTCTAGACTTTGTATCAATTGAAAAAAAAACATTGTATAATTAATTATATAACAAACCTTATGTCGGAAATTTTCATTGTTTTTTTTTCGTGCAGTGAAAAGAGCTTACCTGGGACGAGCGAGCGGTCGTCAACCGGTTGGACGTCCCAGGTATCGCTGGATAGACCAAGTGGAGGAGGACCTGCGCAATCTCCAGGTCACGCAGTGGCAGGAGAAGGCACAGAATCGAGAACAGTGTTCTAGTATGGGAAGCCAGGATCCGATTTGGTTCGACGCGCCAACCCAGTTAGTTTTTTTAATTTATTTTTTAAATTACTAAATTAGTACCTGATATTCAAATATTGACTAAAAATGCTTGATTTTATGTTTGAACTTTGAGATATAACAAGGCCTCGTTACTAATCCTAATTAGCGATTAAAACATATAATAGACGTACATTCCTACAGGTTGTGCGGAAACTGATATTCTGCTGCATACCTTGCAATCTTGACTCAAGATGAAATATTACCAGTATGGTAACTTCACATTTAAGTTAAAAAATATAAAATAATTATCATTGATAGTTTTATTTCTAGCTAAAAATCAACTTACGACGAGTTTTGAAGCGTTTTGTGCTGACCTCAGTTAGTGGAAAAGGGTTTAGTAAAAGTTTTTTTTACTAAATAAGTAAACATTTGGGATGAGATTAGTTATAAAAACACTTATTAATAATCTTCTGTAATCTTTGTATCTGGTTTTGTATCTGACTCAAGCAATAAACAAGTAATTTGTGTAGGCCCAGGATCGAATCAGTGGTTGTCTGATTTAAAAGCAGACATTTATCCCACCGAGCTACACTCGCTATAACAGCAAAATTCATTCATTCAATATTTAAGAGCTGGGCGTGGAGATTTTTCCAGGTAGTTCTATCTTCGGCCAAATTCTTGTACTCCCTATACGACATGACTTTCGCTTTCTCATTAATTTGGTCTATCTTCTAGGTCTTCCTCTTCCTCTCCTGGTTTCCATCTTTCCTTCTATATTTTTAATGAAATTGTCATGTCGTATAAGGTAGCCTACCATCTACCAACATCAAAATAAACAACCAAAAATATGTTTTACTGCCCATACTGTCAATTATATCCTAGTGTAAGATCTTGCGTCGCCAACGCAGTCCTAGGCACGTAGGTGGTCGCGCCCGGATCTAGCTACAATACCGCCACAACGCTCCGGAGGATTTTATTGTGTCTCCCTTTAATAAATTCCGGGATAGCGGATAACACGTTCTAGAAGAAGATGTCTGCTGTACTTTTTTATGTTTATATGCTGATCTACCATCTTGAGGACATTGCATTACGAAGACTAATTGTTATAGGAATTAAAATGATTATTTTTAATCTCCAATGCAAAAACGACGGGTGTTAAAAGTTTGTTGTGTCTGTGTGCGTGTAAGTGTGTATGTGTGTGTGTGAGTCTGTTTGTGTCATCGTACTTCTCGAGCAGATCAATTGATTTGTATTTTTTTTTCTATTAGTCAAGTGTGTTCTCAGCTATTTTAAAGAAATAGGATGTAAGATGTCGCCACAAATAGCGATTGGTACATTTTTTCACAACTACCTAAATATGAATTTCAAATGAAAAGGTTTCATTAGTAAAATACGTACATACAATGTTATACATTTCAAACCCTCCACCACAATCTGTTCAGACGGGAACTTTCTAAATTTTAATTTTCACTTGTTAATTAGAAATTAGTTATAATAGATACATTAAAATAATGTACAAATGTACGCAAACATAACCTACTTTATTTACTAAAATTATTTTTATCTTTAGCAGAATCGATAAGGTCAAATTCTTTGAATATTTTTGCCTCAAGATTTACACATAGTGTAAAAACAAGTTTGATAGATGGTAGGCAGAGTTATGCAAAATGAAATTGGCTTGTTTGCTCTACACTAATATAATATTATTAACACATGCCACATTGAAGACTTATTTCTTAAAACTAACCGAAGCTAGGTCTTTATGGCGCCATTAAAATTTGATTACGAAACCAAATGATAGCTTTGAAAAATAAATATTAAAATAGACGCGATTTTTAAATTGATTTTATAGCGGTAGACGGATTAATTTTTGTACTGGTTTAGATATTTGAGATGTAATGGGGAGATGAATTTAGTAGAATTTGTTGAATGTTCGGATGTTAGTCTTCCTATCAATAGTTTTGAGATGCAATTTAAAAGAACCGTCTTTTTGGATAAGATTGGGTATAAGTGTGTCAATTTTATGAGAAACAAAAATACAAGTAATTTCAATGTTGGCTTTAAAATATTGTTAGATCTAACCTGTAACAGAGAGGCAGACTACCAGCCCGATGGTCAGATGACATCGTTAGGTACGCTGGAAAGAGCTGGTGGAAACGGGCTGAAGACCGTACTGTATGGCATGTTGGAGAGGAGGCCTAAACCCAGCAGTGGGAAGATACAGGCTTAGAATGTTGATGAATCTGTAATAGAGGCAGGAATCCATGGAACCTAACGTTCCACCTGTTGTTTTACAAAGAATTCCACCGTCATATCTGCTACCGATATTGTCTATCTACGGAACAATGCTTATCAAATGCAGGACGCTCTATCGATTGACCAAATACGTCTAACGATTTGTCTATATCGAGATATGATCGAGATTGCCTTGCGATAATAAAACCGGACGCGACAAATGTGCTCAACAACTTTATAGGTACATCCGATACAGTATATTATTATGAGATCAAACGCCCACTCAAATAGAAAATATATATATGACAGGAGAAAGTGTAGTCGTACGTGATCTTGATAAGGATGTGAGTTGTCTTATAAGTTACAATTCAATTTTAGATATTTGCAAGGCAATAAGTTAGTTCAAGCAGGCAAACTGAAATTACAGTTATAACTGTTGTGTATAATTATTAGGTAATAGTTTTCAAAATTTAATGTCCATTAAATTGATAAATTAAAAATAAACAAACAACGCGCAATACAGTATGATATTCATACGGCCAATTTATTATTTACTTATCTTGACAATTGAATAATCAATTGCATATTTTGTTATATTTAGAATTGTAACATTCTGTTAATATTCCTACCTTATAAGGATAACTGACTGCAGTTTTGTGGTGCTACAGTCATGTCAATCTGTCCATCTATCTTATATTTATTCTTCGGGAACTTTTTATTTTGCGTTTTACATAAGATCTTGTTAATTATATCTAAGTTTGAGGCTTTATTTTTAGTACAACGGTTTAAAAAATGACCAGCACTTGACCAGAATTTGACATATGTTCCATCATATTTTTTTATGTTCATAAAGATTTCACAACGATTGACCTTTTTTAATATTTAAAAAATACGTGATTAAGCCTCTTTGGCACTTTTGAAAATTAACTTTACTTACAATAACTAATAAATTTAATACAATTTAGTATATGAAGAATAATCAAGTTAAATAAAAATTATCAAAATTGAAGTGATGACCGTGTGACAGAGAGCCAAGACTGCTGGCAGCATTCCCGCTCTGTATTGTTTATCTATATGTTAAGTACATTATTTATATTATATCCTTGAATTTGCACAATCCATGGAGACCCTACATTTTAAAAAACAAATAACACATCCTGGAGCTTTTAGAATAGATGGAGACCCTACTTTGACCTCCCACATGTTCTAGTTATAACACATAACGTGGTTATGTTAATCAAGCAGTTAGCATTGTTGTGGAGGATCCAGTGCCGCTCTGACCCTATTAAGGCATTAACGATCTATATGTTATTAAGACAGGTACATGGTACGTAATCATATATTCTGCCTAGTATTGTGAGTATATACAAGTATAAGAAGCGCCTGTAACTCAGCTAGCTAAGGTGATCTGACGCGATCATCGAACCTAAGCAACGGTCGATGCGGACGGTCTTTGGATTGGTGCGGTATAAAAGTGGTATTTTCATCTGGGCACTATCGTGGGTCGGATGGCAATTGTAGGTTCCGGCAGTTAGTCTTAGTACTAGCAATTGATAAGGCAAGGCGCCTTCGGGCAAGAGTTTGTCAAGAGAAATTCGGGCGGATTGAAAACTCTCGACACCAGAGCTTGGCCACATAGCTTATACGAAGAAGAAGAAGAACAAATGTAGGTACATTTAGATAAGCATACAGAATCAAACACGAAATCAAAGATAAGACTACTTACTCAAACGCAATCAAGCGAAGTAATTAAGGAGGGTAGAAAAAAAAACAATTTAATAAGGCTTCAAGTTTGTACTGAGAAACGTTTTAAAAAAATACTATAATATTGATCTACTTTTAAGATAAAACACATTTTTAATTTTTCAGTTTTTTCGCTGTACATCGTAAACGGAAAACAATATCGAAAAAATAGCCGCCAAAGAGCCACTCTAAGAATATAATATCTCTAAGAATATTTTGGTACCAATCAGACTTATGAATTTAAAACTGATTCAAAAATTTTCAAATATTTTTTTTGGAATTTTATCTTCGCATCGAAATATCTAATCATTAAAGCGCATAATAACTAACGCATATACTATAAACTGTAGTATCTATAAATCTCGCCTTGGAGAGATCTTGACCACTTCGATTCGAAGTCAAACGAGCCAAATGACTGTAATCATCGTCGCATGCGCAGCTTTACTTACTCGTTTCATAACTACACGGGTGTCATTATGCACATGTTATCCATGTAACTGATGGTTAGTTATGTGAACAACAGGTGGGATTATGTTTAGTGTATGTAGTCAATGGTGGCGATTCAGCGGCACACACGACTAAACTAAATTTAAAAAAGCTCCGTCTCTTTTCATCTTAGGTGGCCAGAAAGAGACGGCACGTTCCGAACCACAGATAAAACAGCTAAAATCACGTCAAATATGGAATGTGCAGGCAGTTTTAGAGGTGATTCAATTGAGTGCGGTCTAAAGTCGCCTATATTTGACATTTAACGTGATTTTAGTTGGTTTGACTATGGTGCACAACGTGCCGTCTCTTTCTGGCCACCTAAGATGAAAAGAGACGGGGCTTCTTTAAATTTATTTTAGTCGTGTGTGCCGCTGAATCGCCACCATTGACAACTGAGTCGGGCGTTTGGTCACCTCACGCCCCAAAGGTTGTGGGTTCAGTTTCTGCCAATAATCTCGAACTTTTGGTGACGGAAAACATTGTGAGGAAACAAAACATGATATAGCATGGTATTAGGCCATTTTATAGTACCAACCTGGTTAGCAACCTCAAGTTGATAAATCTGTCAGAAATTTGAGTCAGCAGCTTTCTTGAGAGCCAGTTATTTAAGACTAGGCATGCTCCATCTTATAGCAGAGTGTCTGCGGCTCGTCGACAAACTTTTAGTACGAATGAGCAAAATTTTTACAAAATTTCGGAATGATTTTTTCAATACTTGTATGTATATGTGCTTAATAGGTTTAGTGTGACAAGTAACTTTGTATGTAGTAACACAAGTGTTACTGTATGAACTTGCAACGAAGGAGGGGTCAACCTTGCTCGATATCCCGTCACGATTCACATGGTTCCATATAGATTTACGATGTGTGATGTCGATATGACTTGATCTTATCTGCTTTGTATACACGAACTGATAAAATACTATCGGAGGAAAAGATCTGCGAATGATATCTGTAGAATCGATAGGATTAGGCCGTTATTTATATATTGTGTAGCGCTTGTAACTCAGCTAACTAAAGGGATCTGACATGATCCTTGAGGTTAAGCAACGCTCGATGTGGGCAGTCTTTGGATGGGTGACCATGCAACTGTCTTTTAAAAAGTGGCATTTTGATATGGTAAGATAACACGTTAAATTGTAGGCCCCGTTTATTAATCTTAGTACAGACAGTCGTTAAGCCAAGTCAGAGGCCTTCGGGCGGCTCGAAAACTCTCGACACTAAATCTAGGCCACTTAGCTCATTCGAAGAAGAAGAAGAAGCCAAGTCAGGACATTAGCTGTAATGAGTTAAAGAAAAAAAAAGCTTTTATATATATTTCATAGCAGTGTAATCATGTAGCTACAGTTTACTTAAATTATGCATAAAACTAGCGAATTACCATACGAGATTTTAGTCGTGTCTGTGTTATGGGGCATGTATGTAAATGGCTTAATACCCGGCGGATCGTAATTACGACCTATTAGTGCATCTGTAGCTTTACTATGTAGGTAGGTCAAACCATTAATTTAAAAGTGTCTAAATATACAGAGTTACTGTTAATGATGAAAAATCTTTTCAGGGCGGTATTTGTTTATCTAGAATCGATTTTCTCGTTTTGGAAATTGGCTGATAAACTACAGAAAGTTGTCCAACACAACTTTTTTTCTTAGATAAGCAACAAAATGTATGAAAAATCATCTAATCGTGATCTTTTAAAAGTCTTATTCCAAAAAATATTTCTCAATTTGCAAGTGACCTCATAGTGACCAATATAATTGGCATATAAACGATTCTTATTTAACAACCATTTTCATAAAATAGTAATTATTAAGTAACCTGACCAAAAATTGTAGCTTTGTTCAGAAACCAAGATCATTTGGAAACAAAAATAGAACTCGAACTTGAATTTACGCCAAAAATTTTCATTAAATGGCAATTCAACCAAAAAAATATATTATAATTAAGGCCAAAGATATTAGTAACTATGTTCGCAATATTTAATTTATAAATGCAAGCGTTGTGGTTTTGAAATGAGGAAGTTTTGCTTTTTGTAGAAAAAATAAAACGTTTTGTTTTAAATAATTACATAGGAAAATTATTAATGAACAAAGGAACCGACGATTAATCAAAAACACTTCTCGTATTGTAACATTTTATTCAAAATACGTAATAATTTATTTCAATTTTTATTATAGATAAAAGCTATTCCATAGGCATATTTGTTATTGTGATTATATATCATAGCAAAATAAAAAAATACGACGGAATTACGGTACGGTAATTATTGCAGTGTACAATATCATTTCAATATTAAAAAACATAGCTACTTTAACTATCAAACAAAGTAGCATAAAATCAAAAATAGCCCAGTTACATTTCTAACCTACCTGTTCCAATTTCAATTGTAACCAAAGCTCAAGCAATCGACCTTCCAACGTAACACTAGTCTCACAACTTGTCATTAAAGCCGATCTAGCGCCATTCAAACATAACTACAGATCCAACTACCTTTCAATCCTAACTACTGATTCAGGCACCATTCAAACCTAACTGCTGATTCTTAAAGCATTCAAGCCGTAATGTCTGTTTACTGACTCGAGAGGTCAAGATCTCTATGCGTTGATACTGTAATGACAGATGATGTAGTTTAGGAAGAGAAGGAATGGGTCATTAATTTATGGAAAGACGGGTTTTATTTCTCACTAGCTGCGCCCCTTGGTGTTGCTTGTGTTGAACAAGGATAAAAGAAAGGTAGTTTATGTCCAAGGTAGCCGACATATTTTGGATGAAAGCAACTTTATATTTTGTACATTGTACGTTTTTTTTTAATTTCATTGAGTAGGTATTGCGTACGCGTTTGGCACGTTCGCAGGTATGAGAGAACCAATACAATTTGACGTGAAATCATTTTGTAAGAGGTTAGGATAGGATAGATCGGAAAGTTTTTTTAAGCCACCGACGAAACTGCCAAAACACATTTAATCATTTGACCAAGGTATATCGATAGAAAATTCTTTATTAGTTAAAAAAAAGAAATAGAAAATAAGAGTGACAAAATTGGCGGTTTTATCTCTTCCAGGCTACATTTCGATGGAGAACATTTTATAAATGACAGGAGACCAGTAATTCATAAAATGACGACTAGTTAATAAAATATTAACAAATAAATTGTTTTTATTAGCACCCAGACACATAGTTTGAAAATAATTTATTACTCAATCTGTTGCCAATGTCACAAAAAATAAAACTGCATTTTTCTACAACTAGTGCTTTAAATATATTGTCAAATGCTAAATTAATAGCTTTGTCAAATCAAAACAAGGCTTCCGGAGTAGTCTAGACAATCTAGACTTTTGTGATTAATTTCTTACATTTAAAATCACTTAAAGGTTTGAATACTGGTTTTGCATCAGAGCACCTTTTCTTATGCACACAGTAATTATTTATAACAGTACATTGAAAGGTGTGATATATTAAAAGTTAACAATTGACTGCCCACAAAGCCAGCCTTGGCATTCTGTGAAATGTCTCGCCGATTACTAAGGATGATATTGACACTCATGCGCAACTTTGGAGAGGGATTGACAAAGTCCCGAGAAACTTTAAAATTTTCTGCAAAGATTTTAATCATACATTATAAGAAGTAAGATTGTATATTAGTACAATATACATATTACAATATACTATATATTTATATATTTAAATGTCGAATGGAAAAAGATTTTACCAGGGATCCGTCTACATTCTGGGGTTATGTAGCTTCAAAACGGTCGAAAAGTAAGGTCGCCAAAAAACTCATGCACGATGGTAATGTAGTAGAAGATAGGCATGCTGCTTCACTGTTTGCTGAATATTTTCGTTCTGTATATTCTACTCAATCACCGGAACTTGATGCGCAACAGGTTGATAGAGCAGTACACAGTGCAAGCGCACGAGTACATTTATCTGCTATTTTACTAGATGACGTAGAGTTGGCTTTAAAGTCTCTTAAGCCAAAACGATCGATAGGCTCAGACGGCATCCCCCCTTTTGTTGTGAAAGATTGTAGAGCGGTTCTATGTACACCGTTACACTATATTTACCAACTTTGTTATAGGTCTGTTTTTTATCCAGACATATGGAAGCTTTCCCGAGTTGTTCCAGTTCCTAAAAGCTCGGGTTCTGAAGTGTGTGACTACAGGCCGGTCGCGGTGTTGTCGGTTTTTGGCAAGCTGTTTGAATCTATTCTGCAACGTCACATAAGTAATCAAGTTCAAAGCCAACTGAACGATGCTCAACATGGTTTTAGATCTGGTCGCTCTACTACATCAAATCTCCTCTCTTTTTGGTCCTATGTGGTAGAAGCCGTTGATGATGGAGGCCAAGTTGATGCAGCATATTTCGATTTTCGGAAGGCATTTGACGCAGTTGATAATGAAGTGTTAATGCAAAAGTTTTCTAGAGCAGGTTTCACTCCCCAATTACTTAAATTTTTTAGTGAATATCTTCGTGGTAGACGACAGTTTGTGCAGTACAAAGGATTTGTCTCGGAACCATATTATACATTATCAGGAGTAAGCCAAGGAAGTAATCTTGGACCGTTAGAGTTTTTATTGATGATAAACGACTTGCCAGAAATTTTCAAAACTGCGAAATGTTTGTTGTTCGCGGATGACCTAAAGTTATTTATGAGAATTAAAGATATGACAGATAGTTCGATGTTTCAGGCGGATATAGATAAAGTTTTTAACTGGAGCATACGTAATAGATTGCTTTTTAACGAAAATAAGTGTTCCATAATAACATTTACAAGAAGTAAAAATGCAGTAGTAGCGCAATACAAGCTCGGTGATTATGTTCTACCGAGAGCTGATACCATAAAAGATTTAGGGGTACATCTCAGTGCAGACCTTTCGTTTCGAACCCATATTCAAAAAATACTTGCTCAAGCGTTTAAGATGTTGGGCTTTGTGATGCGGCAGGGTAGGCAACTTGACAGTATTCCAGCTCTGAATTCTGTGTATAATGCATTTGTTAGGAGTAGGCTGGAGAATAATGCAATTATTTGGAATCCATGGGACGCTGTCTATATACAAAGTGTAGAGAAATTACAAAGAAAGTTTTTAAGGTGGCTCTACTTTAAACGCTACGGTTATTATGTAGGTTACCCCTTCTTATACCCTAGCATGTTTGTCAGTGGTATGTTAGGGTACGATACCCTAGAGCTAAGGAGGGCGGTGTCCCTGCTCACCTATGTGTGGCGTATCATGTCGGGCCGCAGAAGCCTGCCCTTGGTGTTAGAGCGGCTGAGATTGAAGCTTCCCGACAAGTATATAAGTGGTAGGAGACATGTTTTATTTAGCGTTCCCTTGGCTAGGACAGAGGCCGGGCGGCTTGCTCCCTTACCAAGAGCTATGTTTATGTACAATGAGTTAATAAAACAGAACCAGAATCTTGATCTTTTTAATTGTAATGAGGAAGAGCTTGTTAAAGTAATCAGAGATGTGTATAACAGTATAAATTTGAAACCAATTAGTTAAGTAGTTTAATATAATATAATATGTGTGTAGTGTATAAGTAGTTAAGTACCCTAATGAACTTTAATAAGCGAATTGGATTCTATCTGTAAGGCTTATTATAAGTGTATTAAATAAATAAATAAAAAAAATAAAAAAAAAATAAATACATATTAATCTTAAACATACTATCCTATTATAGTCATATTATACTATACTATAATAGACATGTCGGTTTCTAAATGCGTTTAGAGGCCGACTTGTAATAAATAAGTAATAAAATGTGGAAAATTGTGGCTTTAGTTATTTATATAATATATTTTAAGAGAATTAACACGGCAAAAAATAAAAATATTTTAAAGTCAACAAGAAAATTATGTATCAAAAGCTTAGCTTTAAACTAACAATAACGGAAAGGAACTAATCATACATAGCTCACCAAAACTTATGCTTCTGTAAATATAATATTCTGTCACAAACAAATCTATTTAGGTGGTACTGTAGCAGACGACATTTCGACATTTGATATCGATGAGCATCGAACGTTCAATACACATCATTTGTTCCGCGAACAACCTGTCAGACGAAATGTCAGAGATGTGACAAAGTAGTAGAGGTTTCGTAATGTTGAATTAGTTTTTAATGTTGTAATATTTTTGTGTTAATACTCATGATGAGGAATCCACACTTTCACTATCAAAGTTTTTAAATAATAATTGATGACAAAATAGCTTTTGTGTTACCCAAAGCACTGAGGAAACGACCTGATATTGGATATTATGGAATGATCAAGCATAAACTGAAGAAAAAACAGTCCCAAAAAGCTGATGATGATGAAAGAGGTAACAAAATTAATCCAATTATTTGACCCACAGTAATATTATGAATTACAAACGAAATATGTGTGAAATCATATTCACATTCATAAAACACATTGTTGTGTTGTCGAATTATTATATAATTATAAATTGTATATCCCACTTCCTACTAATACTATAAATAAGAAAATGTATGTAAAATTTTAAAGATAATGTCGTTAAATAAAGGAGACATTTGTAAGCTCGCTTTCTCTGGCTCGCACTCATTAGGTCACGCAAGCAAGAGGACATCAAACTTTAAATGTTTTGATGAATCAAGTTATACGTAGTTTTATATACTAACTAGCATATCGCCCCAACTTCGCATGGGCTATAAAATAATCTACGTTGCAAAGAGAAACAACATATTATAGCTTATGTACTCAGGGAGAATGTAACTTCTCAACGGTGAAAAATTTTTTCAAAACAGTCCAGTAGTTTCGGAGCCTATTTGCGTCAAACAAACAATCAAAAAATCTAAGTTTTCCTCTTTATATATTGGTGTCGAAAAATGATACAAAGTAAATAGTTATTCGAGATTGAGTTTCACACATAATTTCACAACATCCTTTCGGCAGCACCCACGTGCCAAGGCAGTGTTGACTTGCGAAATTACATTGTTTATAGCCCATTATTGGCGCTGACGACTTGCCAACGATGTGTTTGATATATGAGATCCTAATTTGAGTCCTAGTTGAGAAACCGTTGGTGGTGATTCTGACGTAGACACGATAACTTATATAGGTAAATCTGTATGCTAAATATTGATTTGGTAAAATAGCCTTTGTGTAATTTCATGACCTTAACAATGTTTGTACCTAAATCAATATCAATTTATATGTTTACGTGAATCGAAACAACAAAAATTACTTTTACATAAATAATATGAGAGTGGTTTTATGAAAGAAGACAAGTATTCCAGAAAAGCGAGTGTAGATGTGGTGGGAAAACGTCTGCTTTTAAATCAGACGACCCCTGATTCGATCCCAGTCTACACTAATGACTCGTTTTTCAAGTTATGTATGGATTTGCACTCGCTTTACGGTGAAGGAAAACATCTTGAGGAAACCGATATATTTGACTACAATATCCGAAGACGTGTATCTTATGCCATTCCGCACCAGCTTGGTGGATGATGGCCTATACATATATCTCTCACCGCATTTGAGAATGCCCTGAGTCCCAGCAGAAGGGAACGTATAATGGATTGCTTATGCTTAGGCTATAAAAAGAGACGGGGTTCCAAAATTTAAAACCGGAACAAAACCCAAATTGATTCACAGAACTGAAGAAGCAATACACGATCGTAAGATGTGATTCTGGAGCCGATATTCCGCATAAGGGCCTCATTACGTCGGGATAAAAAAAAGGCTATTCAACTCGCCTTGGCGTTTAAATGGCTTTTTAATTAATCAGTGTAATGTATGACTTGTTTTGCAATAATATGGACTAACTGTGGTATTTGTATTATATGTAAATTTAAACTTAGTGAACGTTTATAAAAACAATAATATTATAAGCAATGAGGACGTTGAGTACAGCTGTAAGATTATTTAGGTTTAAGATTTGAAAGGGGCTTGTATGAACTGTATCTCTACTGTGAAAGCCTATGAATTACTCCAAAAGAGTGCGAGGTAAATAAGCTTATGTTACCTAGACAATTGTGTTTTTTCTGACACAAAAGACTCAAAAAAATAAGACGGAATTTTTAAATGTGTTTTAGGTTTGCGTTTGACTGATATTTAGTTACGCTGTGATCTAATAGTAGTGTTACTAGCTTATCTAGAATGAATAACCCAACTGATAAAAAAACTGCAGTATAGTTTTTTTTTTATTTGTTATAAAAGTCAAGTTGGATTTCCCTGCCTGAGGCTCTGTTTCCTGAGAAATATCATCCTGGGATTTTCAAATCATGGGTAATTCATTCTAGGTAAGCGAGTTTTATTTCTGTAGATGCGCATTTTATAAACTGATTTAATAATGAAGCAGATAAAATGATGAATTAAAATTACATCTGCTTTCAACTTTACAAGTCAACGCAGGCGTCATTACAATCCTTTCACGAAATGGATGATTACTTTCGAAACCCTTCGAAGGCTTTGAAGGAATGAACCTTCGATAATCCTGAATTGCCTTCGATATTGTGCAACGAGTCACTCAATGTCGGCTTAATTGGCTGAGCATGACTTACATTTTTGTAATTCATATGTTCAAATATGGTAATAATAAAAATGAATGTGGTTTGGAGTTTTTAATATTGAGGTTCTTTTTACTGATGATTCAGAAGATTTGGACCTATGATTTATGTTATTAGAGTAAAATAATAAACTATTATTGTAAGACTTGTATTAATTTTGTATTGCAAATCTGGGGCATAATACTTCTTTTTTGTTTAAAGAACGGATCAGGAATACATATTTGTTTTACTAATTCTAGCTAA
Source organism: Mellilla xanthometata (assembly GCA_035578125.1). Taxonomy (NCBI): domain Eukaryota; kingdom Metazoa; phylum Arthropoda; class Insecta; order Lepidoptera; family Geometridae; genus Mellilla; species Mellilla xanthometata. The sequence continues at coordinate 9,549,786 of JAPUBQ010000014.1, read as the reverse complement.
ACTTAAAAAAAAGTGTCAAAAATAAAATAGTATGTAGGAACACCACTCTTTTGACCCTACCTGTTGATTTAAGTAAAATTTACTCAACACTAAAATAATACTTAAAAAAAAATAGTACTAAAAACAAGTAGTAGTAGTAAAACTAGTACCGTTACCATTCTGCAAAGATAACATTAAATAATTAACATTTAAACAGCCTCAACTAAAATAAATGAAGACAATTAAATCCCTAAGTACGAATAAAACAGTCCCCGAGTACTATTTCTTAAGAGTATCTATTAGAAATCATCGCTGTAATAATGGGCTTTCGCGGACCTTACTCTTTACGTCTTTAACATTGGTTCTCACTGCCAACTCGAAAGCTACTGTAACATAAATAAACTATTGATATGAATGTATTGTTTTAAGACTAAAAAGATTATATGTACTGAAAAGTAAAATATTACATATATAATGTTAAAATTTATAAATGCATATTTTACAACATTAACAATACGAATATACGTTTAAGCATAGATAAAAATCTAGTAAAGGAAAATGACTATTACTTACTAAGTCACAATAATATTAAAATTAAATATACTGTAGTGGCTTTTCTAATTTTTATACAAACTACATAAATACTCGTATATACATCTATTGTCTAGTGCGGATCAAACACTCAACATTTTTTTGCTAATTAATGTACATCATCACATCATCTTTAATTTATAATCAAACGAACTTACCAAGTGAAGTTCGATCATTATAATATGTGTCACTTTATTTGAAGATATGGTATTATTTTTGGTTTAACAAGGTAAAAAAGTAGCCTTTTTTAACCAAAAATAATACCATATCTGAAAAAATGAAATGGCGAAATGTAATGCTAGTTAAAGTGCAACTAATTGAGAATGAGCTACAATTAAAACTCATAGTAATTTCACGGAGATTAGAAGATTTGTTCAGAGAACTAACAAAGCGCGGGGGCGGTTGTTTCCAATGCGCTTGCGCCTCTATTGATTTGCGACTCAGTAGTAGGTATAAATATTTATGCGGTAGTTAATTTTTATTTTCATTCAGTTGCTGTTTTAAATTAAATGCTGTCTGTTGTCTTCTTCTTCTTCTTTATCTTACCATTTCCCACTAGGTGAGGTCGGCACAGCCTGTCTTTCGCTTCCACGCCACTCTATCAGCCGCCATCTCCACATTCACTCCCTTCTCATTCATATCCTCCTTCACACAATTCATCCACGTCTTCTTGTCTGTTGTATATATAAATTGCACTGATTAGTTTTTTACCTTTTCTATGCTGGATAGGTTCGCGTTTGACCACGCTTGTCTGATATTAAGCTTAATCGTATTCTTTGCTAACGTACTACGTTAGCATACGATAGCTACGATAGCTACGATACTAAGACTATTTCACAACGAAGCATTACACGGCCAGTCTGTTCACGTCTGACTAATTAGCTTGAAATCTAAAATTGACAGCAAGTGCTTGGCATCAATAAATCTACTTTATTTTATTGCCACCACTAAAATATCCGGCTACCGGCTATCCCTTATCAAAACAGTAATCTATTAAATGATCAGTTTATCAAGAGGCATGTAGTCTATATAATGAGGGTATCAAATAGACCGCTAACTCGGCTCGAGATGGTTCTGTAATGTATCTAATTAATATTTCGAAGCAGCTGTCTTCCTGTTTGAGTAAATTAAAAAAGTGTCAGTCATGCGTGTTGAGTTTTGGGTGATTGGGTTCCGTCTATATTTCCAAAGGCATTTTTTTAAAGTTATGATTAAGTTTGAGAATAAATAGATATTTAGGTTTCAGATTCATAAATAATATTGATTTTTTGGTCAATTCAATTACCAAATAGACGATCTATATTTAATAATGAAACGCATCAGTGTAATGTAGAAAAATATATCCTACATATTATTCTAATGTAATTCATTCCTATCATATCAACGCGTTTATCTATTAATGCGATGATATGGACAAAATATTTAATTTACTGAATCATGGTCGTACGAAATTATTAAAAAAAAAAGATTCCAATCAGACTGCTCAATAAACTTAATTTTAGATTTTTTGAGTAAGATTTTCTTCTGATTCATAATACATATACGAGTACATAAGTCTAATGGGTATCGGTCATACGAGTGGTTTTTTAGACAGTTTTTAAGCATAAAAAAAATACATTTTATAATTTACAGCGATAAATCGTTATTCCAAAATACCGTTCCGCATAACCGTTTTCCGAAACATGTATATGTATCTATATAAAATATGTGTGTATGCATATGTAGTATATCAGCTGTGTTAGCTACCATAACACGAACTAGAAATGGTTCAGTATGGGGTTAACCAGCCGTGTGTGGAATGTGTCTTAATATTTATTTATTTTATTGTTTATATATTTCTAGAAGGATCTCTAACTAACTTCAAAATGAAGTAGCCACTAAGACTAGTTACGAAATAATCGTTTAATGCTTCTCGTTACGCACACCGGATGCTATGTAGAGCATCGACGATTTATTGTGTAGGATGTGTATATTGAGATACCAATAGCTAGAAGAGGAAATAATTGACTGAACCTGATAGAAATTAATGTTAAGCAACTTAGCTGGATTGATTGAGTGAATTAATTGAATCTTTTATTTGTTTTGGTGGTTGAGTTTGATGAAGTAGGTCTACGCTGCGTAGAATAACAAGTGACGGAGATTTGAACCTACTTGTCTTAGTATTTTTAGGTTTGTATGAAGTTATAAGAACTGCTCACCTATTAGGCAGTAAGTGGCATTTGTGTCAATAAAAAATAAGTGAGAAAATCATACTTATTTGTGTAGCTTCCACATTCAAATATTAAAATTAAAAACTTCAAAAAAGAGTTATATATATCATATGAATTCAATCATAATAATTGTTCTTCAAGTGGAGAAGTTAACAAAAAGAGTTTCACACGATGATAGATCATTCGAGATTGCAATCGCCTAACGTTTCAAAGGCCGTTGGTTCGATCCCCGCCAATGAACTTGAGCTTTTGGTAAAGGAAAACATCGTGCGGAAACAATAGCATGGTGTTAAGGTATTTTCTAGAGCTCATCTTGCTAGCAACCATCCTTAAGTTGAAAAATCTATCACCAAGCACGTTAAAGTGTATTCAGGCAGCCTCTTCCAGATCCGCTATACAGTTGAAGTTCCAAAAATCCGCACGAAGCGTTTCGCTTACAGACATATTGTGCAGACCATTAAACTGTGCAACTCATTGCCAGAATCCCTATTCCCTCTGAACTATAACCTCACTGTCTTCAAGGCGAGAGTGAATCGGTTTCTTCTAGGCAAGCGCGCTCCACCCTAGATCGCAACATCACTTAACATCAGGTGAGTTTCGATCAAGCGCTCGCCTATCTATCATAAGAAAAAAAAACAAAAAAAAACAGTATTTCCAGACTAGGCATGCTCTACTTAAGGGCAAAGTATCGCTAACGTGAATTAACGTCCGCCTTACATTAACGCCCTACTGTTTAAGTGCCTGGCTGTTAAGTGTAGAAAAAAAAAACAATTTTAAAAAATGTACATTGCGCTCTTAAAATTGTCTTAGAAGACTTTCTCCTGTGGACTTGAACCTCGAGATGCCATCTTCCAAACTCGGCTCACCTCGCACCTGCTTTACATACTCATCCGGTGCGACCGACTGTGCACTTATTCCGAGGGATGGGATCAAATATTTTACAGCGATATCGATAATATACTTTAGTAAAAACTATAAAATGAAATAAAACTTTATGACTTAGAAAAATAAAATATTTTACTTCGATATTGATAAAATACTTTCGTAAAAATGATGTAATGAAATCTTATATATAAAATTTCCGTGTCACAGTGTTTGTTACCGTACTCATCCGAAACGGCTTGACCGATTTTTTTCAAATTTTATATGCGTATTCATTTGGTCTGAGAATCGGCTACTGTATATTTAGAAATAATTATTAAGGCAAAACAACGTTTGCTGGGTCAGCTAGTAAGACTATATGACTAAGATAAGTATATACAGACTGCGACCTAATATTTTGGTACTCATTCCCCAACGCCGTATAAGATTGCTTTTATTGCTATTATTATAAGAACTAAGATTTAAAATAATTAAGAAATTTCATTTATTTTTTCGAAACGTATATGTGTGAAAATAATAACCAACACTGTTCACAATTTAATGTGTACATAAATATAAGTATTTCATAGTTTTTTTTTCGTTTTTATGTTCAATCAGACACAAAGACAAGACAATATCAAATTAGATTTCTCGTCCTTATATTACTTAATTAGTAAATAAAAGGAAGTGATTCATAATGTATATACGATTACATATCGATGGTTGTAAAAAAATGTGGAATTTAAAACTAAACGTTACCCAACATTTTTCTTTTAATCACAGCAGATGCACAATTTAGCTTATTTGTGATCCTAATACTTATAATCAAGTCTTATCGATATCGATAAAATCACAAACATCCCAACCGATAGTACCACTAGTATGGGATATTTAATACGATATGCACCGAAGATGTCAGTGGCCATTAATGGTGAATCCACTCTGTATTTAGTAACAATCTTATGTACTTGAATACTTCTACAAACGCAAGGTTCCAATCTCATACAAAAAAGAAATGTAAATAATAAATAAACATTCCAGCACAGCACGAGTCTCAGCTTTTTTCATAAAATGCTTAGCAACCATTTCATCGACATCGATATACGCAATTATATGATCAACATGTTTAATTTGAATTCAGCTCTAATTGGCACGTAATTTGTAAAACTTTTTTGCTTAGTTAATTGCCGATTGAAGTTAGATCATTAGCATGGTAATTTGCCGTTATCGACCGTACTGTAATTGTGTTCATAAAATCGAATTCGATATTCATACTCGCGAGTTTTTCGGACCACACGCAAGAAGACCATTACCCCTGCCCAGTTTGCTAAGAACCCTTATTCATCGAGAATTTTGTATAATTTTGTATATTATTCGTATGAATGAGTAACGGGTCAGGTTAAAGTGGACGAGATGTTATTTCAGGGGGTGGGCACAATACTCCAATTTGCGCAAAAACTGTGTAGCGTCAATAAAAACAGTTACGTTCCCTTAATAACAATTTAATATATGACGGTCTTGAGACCCAACGCGTGGTAGGTCTCATTTTTATTATTATTCAATAGAGTACAAGGGAATGGAGTAATTTTTCGTAATACATTTTTATGTTTCTGAATCTCATTGCAATTATTATGTTACCCTATTATTAATATCCTCATGACATTCAAGGTTCTTCTCACAAGTATAATTCGAGACGAGGCTTTGATCGATTGTTGCGAATCGATTTGTCGACATAACTCCATTTCACAGGATACCATCGTTAATTACGATTAGCCAGTATCGATAGTATATCGATACATATAATATCGTAGCCCGGCTCGACTGGTTTGAGAGAAACTTGCCAGAGGTGCGCAACCATCCGGGCCGGCAAACAATTCATTATAAATGGACCGTTAAAAACGCGTATAAATTCTCATTCATTAATTCAAGCTAATCGATATCCTTAATTTATGATTAACGTTACAATTATTTGCCTGTTAATTTATAAATGGGCGTGCGGATACGCTTTTTGCGTCAGACCGTAATTCTTATTTGGTGTTGGGAAGTTTTTGACTAAGTAATTAACTAGGTAGCCCGCTGTGATCTGGGCAATACAACACTTTCTTGCTCCAAATTGTGTAAGTTATAGCTTACCAATTATGCTTTCCGTCCATCTAAGGTCAGTTCTTCCTGTGATGAAATAGAATTAGTATTTACCTGAAATAAATAAAAAGTTACATTAGTAAAATTCATCTTTCACTTAATATATACTACACCATATTCATATTCAACAAAATACTATTGGACAAGGTAGTATAGAGTATTTTTTTCATGCTAAAATTTATTAGTATATGCTGGTCCACAATAAATTTATAATTTTTCAAAATAATTTTATTGTGACCCAGCTTTTTTTCCGAAATAGTTCATTTTCCTATTTTTTGAAGTCTGCAATAGCAGCAGCTATTTTTTACTGTTATTATTGGTGGCTAGTTACGCAAAATGTTGTGTACCGCTAAAGTTTTCACTAACGCGACGCAGGCGCACGCTCCCCGCAAGAATTTAGATACAACTCTACTCTTGTTACGGGGACATCTGCGCGTGCGCACTAGCCAGCGTTTTCTCTTCAACGAGGCAACACACTGAGCTACAGTTATTCAACTTTGATAGAAAATTAAGACACATTATATTTAATTAATACGTCATCAAATTATTTCCAATTATAGAATATAATTCTATTATAAATAAATGCTCCCTAAATGTGTTGCACGTAACTGTAACAAGTTTTACAAAGATCCTAAAGACTCTTATATGATTCAATTAATTAAATGTCATCGCGCTGAATAGCTATGGTCAACCTCTGTACCAAGATCGACCCTAAGTGGGAGTCACTTAGCCTAAGACCTAGCACTTGGTCAATTTAAATTATTTAAAAACAATAAAATTATGTAAAACCTTAGCGTTCATACAGACCAAAGCTTCCTCAGGAATATTTTTTTAAATGAAGTACAGGCTCACGTTTGAGTGCAGCTTGCCTGATGTTAAACTTTACTGTAGTCTAAGATAGTTATTAGTAGCTTTACATACAATTTTTAATATTTTTAGATAAAAGTATAACGTAGAAGATAAATAATACCAGAAAAAAAATACTTTTACGATAAGGTTCATCTCCGATCTTTGGCGTGATATCTTTAGATTAAAATTTGACTGACTAAAAACAAATGAATGTGTTGTAGTAGATATATTATCGCTACTTATGTAAGGCTAATTACATGAGTGGTTTTATTCAAATCATTTGAAATGAGGTGGACGTGGTTGGTCGTCTGCGGGAAACTGGATATAAATCGAAAGCCTGCGACTTGTTAGAGAGTTATGCGCTAAATGTTACAATTTATAGAAGGGTGATTGAATTTCCTTGCACATTATTTGTAAGTTATAATGAACAATTCTCTTCAGGAATGATAAACAGATATGTTTAACTAATTTATTTATTTATTTGGTACTGTCACAGACAAAAAGTTGACAATTAGATACAATTTTACTTAACAATATAAACTTTCGATATAAATCGATCTAGATTAAGTTATTTCATTAATAATAAACGATCTAAACGAGGCAATTGTAGTCGAAAAAATGTCTTTATCTTTGTGAACACTGGAAGAATCTTCAGAAATATCTTCAGAAATACTTATTTTATATACCGACATGATTTTGGTATTCAAGAGTTTTATCAAGATGTAAACAAGATAAAACATTTATTGATAATATAATCAAATTATATATCAAAGTCTGGACACATTTAAAATATTACATTATACAATTATAATAATCTATGTCAGTATTTCAATACAAAATTAAATTATTATCTACACAATATTAAATTAATTTATCTAGAAACATTTCGTCCGAAACCATTACAATAACCTATCTGTACAATGGTGTACTCGTAAGTATACTAAGTTCGTATACTTTGCTAGTAAAATCAAGTGTAGCTCAGTTTACTAAAATAAACAGCGACATTTGATTAGATTTACCTTAGTTAGATCGCAATATCGTTCGAAGATCGCAAGAGCGCATAAAATGAATTGCGTTCAAGCGCAAGCCCTTAAAACGCAAAAAAAAATACATGAAAATCTTGACTTCAAAAATCTACATATGAACAAAAACCACCTAACGTTTTTTATCACAAATATTGGCTAAATAATAATGCTACAAGCAACTGTTTTCCTACTCTATAGATGTCAAATCCTTATAAAACCACCATTATTACTCCGGCGACTGTCAAGCGTAGAGTCATTAGTGTTATATGAATTATCCCGCTCAGTGCTTAGCGTCGATTTTACGGTTTTCATGAGGCCTGTTAAATCATCATTAGACAGCACTAGCACTCTTATACGGCCATCTACATTATATAAAATTTAATGAACATCAGTAAAATGATTAGTTTTTACATCGATCGGCATGTTGTTTCTAGCATACGACATCCGTAGTTTATTTACTTAATGGACTCAAAGGTGAACAAGTAAAAATTAAAAATTAAAAAACCCCCAACTCAACAATACATATGTGATAGTGGCTCTTTTATTTAAATTTTATCATAGTGTAGTAGTATTCCTGCCAAAACCCTAACCTCCTCCTAAAAAGGCTCAGGCTCAAAATGTGCATTATACTGAAAATATATCTTCTTATATATAAAATTTCCGTGTCAAGTGTTTGTTACCGTACTCCTCCGAAATGGCTTGACCGATTTTTTCGTAATTTGATATGCGTATTCAGTAGGTCTGAGAATCGGCTACTGTATACCTATTTAGTTTTTTTATTTTTTTTTTATTTAGGTATAACAACGTTTGCCGGGTCAGCTAGTTTTTCATAAATTTCTGCTTGTTGTAAACCCTACTCATATCATATATGCAAAATCTCGAGTGTGTGTGTTTTTTACGCTGAAAGGGCTGAACTGATTTGCTTGCAATTTGGACCAATAAATTTATCGATATAATTTACCATGAGTTGTGGTCAAGTGTTGAACTATTCAGAGTAAAAAAAAACTTTAATGAACGAACAGAGGAGTTAGTTAATAAGTTGCTTTTATCCGGGATTAACGCAGGTAACACCGCGAGGCGCAACTAGTATCACAATAACCGTCAAATTAAGAGCCTTAAGAACACAAATCAAGTACTCGCCTGTGACCACCCATTGTCTTTGATTCAGTTGTCTTGTTAACAAGTGATTACAAGATAAAAACGGCTTCTCCTCAAAATTTATGTACGTCATTAAATTCTTTGTCGCCAAGAAAGCATTCAGCGTACGGCATTTTAACGAAACTTAAAGACCTGAACAATTTAAGAGAGGCAGAGAAAAGTCGAGCGTACAACAGCTACAGTGTGTAAATGCCTTATTGATTGGCTCATTACTTGCCTTGTTTTTGACTCTAATTTAATTGGGTGTATAAATTTCAATGGTACGTGTGTGATAGTTTTTGTAACACGAGTGTAAGTGAGAGGAAATTAAGGCGGTTTCTCTGTTCTTATTTATTTGACGTCCTCTCTTTTATTTGCCGCACGAAAGTGTTGTACTTACTAAATTGGAACGTTTTACAACAGGGAACTTAATTATTATATTATAATTTAATAAAATTATTGTGAAAGCGTATATGCTTGTGTCTACAAGCCGTAGCTCACACTATAATTCAGTTGGTAAGTACAAAATTATTAGCATTCAAAAATATTTTTTTATTTTATGGAACTTTTTGATTTGATAAATTATAGCAGAAATAATTCAAACATACGATTTAGTATACAAAATATTAAAATATTTATATAAAAAAATATAAAATAATAAATTATAAAATATTTTAGCATAGGTTAGCAACCATAATACGAACTAGAAATGGTTCAGTATGGGGTTAACCAGCCGTGTGTGAAATGTAACCTAATATTTTCCTTATAGTTTCGTAATAGTTTCCTTAACGTTAGTTCAACAAGTTTAATCACCGATTAGCTATTTTATTTGGCGTGTCAAAACAGTTAATCAAATGCCTACTCCTTACCGACCTGGTGGAGCACATAGTGCAATTAAAACTGCCGGCCTACCATGATCTCAAAGCCGTACTTTATCCGTACTAAGGGTTAGTACGGATAAAGTACGGCTTACTATACTTACTATACTTGTTAGGTAGTTTCGTAGCTACGTTTACGAAATAAGGGTGGAACCTTTTTCTTCTTCGTATGAGCTAAGTTCATCAAGTCGTCCGAAGGCCTCTTGATGGATCACTCGATGTCTTGGCTTAACGACTGTTTGTAGTGAGACTAAAAGCCAGGACTTACAATTTAACGTGTTATTTGAGTCACGATAGCATTCAGATGAAAATACTTCTTTTTAAAAGTCCCATCCAAAGATTGTCCGCATAGAACCTGGCTTAACTCCGATGATCGTGTGGACCTACGCTGCAGGGTAGAAAAGATACGTATAACTAGTAATTAGAATACTAGAGAGAATTACTGATACTCGTACAATAAAGCGTGGCGCAGAAATTTGCCATAATTACCTATTAAACCTAGATGGCGCTGCAAATCGAACGTGCAGCTTAACTGCCGCCAATTCCGCAACGCGCTGCAGTCGTATAGTGATATAACGATAGTAGATTGCGTGACCCTAGTGCAGTCGTTTCAAGAAAATACAAAAAAATGGCGCTACGTGTATCAAGTGATAAACGTAGTACGATTTTCACCAAGAGGAGTTTTTATTTTTACATCGTTCTATATATTTTTTGGGGTTCTTAGTCTTTTTTATCTTATGATTCTATCCTAGTCTATTTTATCTTACTACATATTTACTTTGCTTATTTGTTTAAATATGCTTAAGAAAGTTATTTGTTTTTATTCTTATTCCATATTGGTCAACAAGAGGTTGAGCGTATAAAGGATGATTTTCAGTTCGTGGTAGCCCCACAGGTCGAGTGAAATTGGTTGCGGCAATGGCACAGAGACTGGTCCCATCAATTTAGTTAGACACGCATCCGGTGACAAGCGATCGGACAGTCGGACCAGCGGACGCGATTCGAAACTAATAATATTTCATGCGGCCAATAAACCTGAGGTATGTAAATGTTGGTAAATCAGAAAATCAATAATTTAATACAGGAGTGTGGTAATTAATTGTTACAATTAATAAATAAGAATAAGGTAAAAATCGAGTGTCTGTATATTAATATACAGACACTCGATTTTTACCGTATTCTTTTAAATATATAGCAAAAATTTAAAATATATTTTAATTTTTTTCTCATTGACTAATGAAAACCACGTAGAGCTCCCAGTTATAACGTGTCAAGTAGAATATTATTTACTAATGCTCCGGATGTTCCTCCTGTCAGAAATTATGTTTGTTTACAAGTTACAAGAAGTCTGTAATTCAAGCCAGAGGACTTCGGGTAGCTTGAAAACTCACGACACTAGAGCTCAGCCACTATCATATGAATAACAAGTCGAAGAATTAATCTTTCCATTTTTAATAAAAAGATTTGAACACGTGCTTTTGTCTTTAATACTCCCATCAATATGAATATAAATAATCAAACAAACTTATTAGTTTATTGTGCAGTAGAGTATGTTATGATTACAGCTACAAAAGTTAATTCATAATACATACGTACCGTTTAGTTACAGTCAACATTATGTAGCCAGTTTCGACCTGCGCCCTAAACAACAGTAATTACTGCCTGAATCGTAGTACGCAGTAGCAACAAATCTAGTTTGTCACATCCTCTTTTTGATTGGTCATAGGTACTATATAAGTAACAGTTTTTATTATTAAGTGTTGATATTTTATGATACGTTATTGCCGATGAACACAATATAAATATTCACCAATAAATCAATGACAGTGAGTTTAGCTTTTTGTTACATTCCCTTGTTTGAAATATAACCAATTAGATTCTTTCACCGTCTGTCTAAACTGGTTCAATTAAAGCATCGGAATAAAAACGGTCGTAAATAGTAGAATAGTGATTTCGATTATAAAAATATTTATGTATCATAAACGCGGCACAAATATAATAGCAGTATCTGTTTGATTATCTACGGCCAGGTAATAGTCTCGTAAAACCAATCGGTGTCTATCAATACAGAGTTTCTAGGAACGACCGTCAGACCTCTTGGTATTTACAACTAAACTTTAAGGTTAACAATTTTTTCACAGCAATTGGAAATTTGCCTGAATAAAATCATTTCTATACGAGATGTGTTCGAAAAGTATCGCGAATTAAAAAAATATATATTTATTCGTATATTGCCCCTTCAAAGTTATCCCCCTGGGATTATATAATCTTCGAAGCACTCGTACAATTTAAATCCTTTTAAAAAATCTATTGGAAAAAAAGCGAGTGTGGCAAAAAAGCGAGTGTGGTTTGGTGGTAATAACGTCTGCTTTTCAATCAGACGGCCCCTGGTTCGATCCCGGCCCTACACCAATGATTTGTTTTTCAAGTTATGTGTGGATTTGCACTCGCTTTACGGTGAAAAAAAATATCGTGAGGAAACTGGCATGTTTGAGGACCACAATATACGAATACGCGGGTCATCCGCCAACCCGCATTTGGCCAGCGTGGTGGCTTATAGCCTATATCTCTCTCTTCGTGAGAGGAGGCCCCGAATCCCAGCAGTGGGAACGTATAGTTGGTTGCTTATGAAAGAAAATCTTTAGGTATGTTTCCTGTTACGTATTATATTATGTATGAAAAATATGTTGCGTCTAATCAAACTAATAATTTAATTTAATTTGCTTCAAATACATTCGTTACATTGAAAAAACTTAAATGCGCGCAAGCTTTTCAATTATTCGGATTTTTACGTGAAATACTTTACTGTCAAAAATCAGTATGTTTTATAACCAGGTGCAATATTTCGCGACGTACGACTGTTAACGATACATAATTCAATTAAAACTCGAGCGCAATCTGGTGTCGGCATCGGTGACAAAGGCTTCCTTAATTACGACATGGGCTGTGAAATTCAGTAAAGCACTTTGTTACTTCAGAAATGCTTTAAAATAAAGTATGATGTCGAAGTGATTGAATTTAATAAGACCAAATAATACTTCGGCAATACGATTTTGTTGATAAATGTGAGCGGAAATTAATTGACCCGAAAATAAAATAAGTGGTTGCAGGAAAATAACAAATGCTTCAAAATAGCCGTTTTTTTTATACAGCATAACATATATTGTTTTACAGCTAAGTACTCGTTATCAACAAAGAGGGTGCAAACCCGCACAAGACAGTGACATTCTGGCCTAAAGTGGAGAATGCTTAGTCTGGAATATCCGCTTAGTAATTTTCAATGCACAATCTAGTATATAATCTAAAAATTTGACAGCTTGCTTGCACCGAGTATGACTCCATTTACGTTGTTTTTCTTTACACACACGACTGGTTAACTCCATACTGAACCATTTCTAGTTTGTGTTATGGTAGCTTACACAACTGATTGCTAACACTACATATACATACACACATATTTTATTATATAGATACATATTTAACACCCAGACCCACTGCCAAGAAATTTAGTTACGCAAAAAGATGTTGGCCGTGCCGGGAATCGAACCCGGAACCTTCTGATTGGCAGTCCGGCATGGTAACCATTACGCCAACGAGGTCGTCAAATGTATTAGTACAGTGGTCTAGGGTTGTGGATATGAAAGCTTTCTATTACAATCAATAAATGATGAATTAAATTTGCTTTGTATAAATATGAATCGATATAAAGTAGTTGTGTATGTATATGTAGTATATCAGTTGTGTTAGTGAAACCAGCTTAAAAAACAGGAAATCTGGACCTGAAAAATATGTAGTAAGACGACTCCTAAAATAATATGTTTATTTAATTTTTGGGCAACTTGTTCACAACATGATTAATTTATCTTAGCTAATTTAAGTACGACATTTGAATCACTTTTTTACAATAAAGTCCTTGAACATACCAAATAAGTTAATAAGTGGGCGGCTTCAATTTACTTAAACCCATAATTATCTCGTTCGAATTTAAATTAAGTTTTTAACATAAAGCCATAACACAATTTAAGGACATACCTTATCAATCAATTAAAAGGGAAATTAACATGATTTATTTTGGAGGGAATCTTGAGTAAATATTGAGAATTAGACGCGTTCTAAATTCAACTTTATTATCCTCATTTTAGAGCTGAGATAATAATAAATATGTGACTTTAATCGTAAGTTCGTGATTCAAAGATTTAATCGAATTTAGTGATTCCTAGTGGTTAGGTTGAGGACTTTATTACCCGTCGGCTACTTAGATGATACTCTATAAACATCGATTGTTTATGGCCAATAGTCGTAAAACCTCGGAATAGGACTTAATAAAATATTTGAAGTGGCCCCTACTATTGGTTGCGAACTAAACTAAAACAGCAATTCGATTACTTTTATCAACAACTTTTTTAATAAATAATATATCAAAGACATTTCCATCGAATTAATCTTATCTTACTTCTTACTAATACATATTATGGTAAATGCAAAATACGTAATCGTGTTGTTAGTGCGTATGTTTGTTACTTTAACACATTCAAACTGCGGCGCAAATTTCGATGAAATTTGGTTTCAAGATAGTTAGGACTGTAGATTAATACATAAGCCACTTTTTGTCCCACATAAACGTGGGAGCTAATTAATATTTCATAATTTTAGTGTTTTAATCTTCATAATTTGAAAATAAATGGTTTTTTACGACGTTTACCCATTACTACTTCTACAGTACATATTATGTTTATTCTGTATGACTAATAGTAGGACCATCTCAAGTAATATTATCAGATAATATAACAAGTTTTAAAAGTTGAAATCAATAAATAAATCTACGGATAAACTCGTAAACGCGTATGATTGGCAAGTAATAAATATTTGTAAAAGTGCTCCAATTTTCGAAATTCTTTTTTTATTGCTTGGTTAAGATGGTGTTGAATGGAAAATTTAAAATTTACCCATACAACATACTTATATATAGTCACATATTCCAGTATCAAAAAGTACAAAGTGCGTAAAGCCAGATTATGATCATATAATGTTATTGTATAAACAAAGAACTCTGGGACAGGTTCCATTACCAAACGAGCCAAGAGACTGCTAGGAAGCACCGATATACAGTGGAAATGCCGAAAATGTATAGTACGGACGGCCAAACTGTGGAATACCTTGCCGGAATCCCTGTTCCCACTAAATTACAACCTTGTGTCTTCAAGGCGAGAATGAACCGTTTTCTTCTAGGCAAGCGCGCTTCATCTTAAACTGCAATGTCACTTAACATCAGGTGAGTTGTGGTCATGCGCAAGCTTATTAAGCGTTAAAAAAAAGGTTTTCTGATAATATTATCAAGGCAAAAATTGGAAGACAGCAATATTATTACTGAGTAAATATATTTTATATAAAAGATTGACTTGTGACTTTGGTATTATCAATAAATGATTTGTATTTGTATTTGATTAAAACTTTTTGTTACTGGTTGACAAGCACAACTGTATGCAATACGCCAAGTTTTCTTCAATCAAAACTCGATGTTTCACTGCAATTGAAATGCCAGCGTGATGTTTACTATAATTTCTATTATCCGTCCAGTATTATGGTTTGTGCCTTATCAACTAGATATAAAATAAAGTAATATTGAAACCATGATAGTAAAAGCATGTGGTAATTTCTTGAAGTAGGATACATGAACCTATCGCAAGGAGATCTCAACATTGACCGATGGAAGTAATCAACGTAACTGCAATCTGGATCAAGGCGGTTCATGGTGATATGTTTATCATACGTGGATCGGGGATAAAATCTGAGACAAATTATGATGGAAATACAATTCATCAAAACTTAGATAAAAATATAAGTATTGGAAACTCTTGAGAGAGGTAGGTCTGTCCCACATTGCTAAGCATAACATTAATCGCAATATTTTATGATAAATAGGGTATCGCTTGATCGGAATTCATCTGAAGTTAGATAGGATGGAGTTCATAAAAAACTAAATTTTATATCCGTGACAGACTTTTATATATTGAGTTAAGTGAGCAGAGACATAAACAAAAAAATACAAAGTTTTTTAGTAATCATAAAAATACTGTATTTGTTTAATTTATTAAAAAACATAAATATAGGAATACTCACAAAACTTTCTCATATATTCAGTCGAAATACAACATTTTTTCATTACAAATCTATCAAAATAATCAATGAGTATTTTTTTTTCTATATATTAGTTCTTATTTCACACACGATAGTTTAGCCCCATGCTAAGCCATTTTTGTGTGTATTATGGTTACTAACACAACTGATATGCTACATATTCTAATATATTTGAAAAAAAAACAATCACTCGACTCATTGAAAACCTAAAAACAAAAATTTCTGATCCTGGTTACAATAGCAATAAAAAACTAAGAATAAAATATTAAATCTATCCAAATCTGTTATAACCGTCAACACTATAAGAATAAAGAGCAACAGATTCAGAAGCTGCCACCAACGAGTCCTCCATTAACTTTCAACTCGAAGGAAAGTGAGTTTTAAAGCGGCCCCTACATAAATTGCACTGTTTACATGTTGACCCGCGAATTATTTTCGGTACTTTACGACTGTGTTGAAACCGTCTCATTCTTGCGTAAGATGAGACCTGACAGATTACATCTCACGTCCAAGTACATACATTCTCTTTAATTAATGTAAAATATTGTACGCGTCACTCGAATTCGCACTGTGCCAATTAATTTCTATACTTAATTAAATTTTAGCCATAAAAGACTGCAAAGTTCGCTTTCACCTCCTAAACTTGTGTTATATTTTGCATTGATTTATGAAAAGTATTAACGTTTCTCTTTCAGTTCCTCAAAACAATGATTTCGCCCATATCACTTGCAATAAATTGTTATATCTTTAAAGCTCAGGCTAAGTGCACTAAAAGGTATTTTTACGAGCTCTAATAAAGTTAATCTTTAATAAGTTTGTAATTTTTAAATTGACTTAGAACTAAGTTTAGTGCGAGCAAAGCCGCTGTCTAAAGCTAAGTACATTAATACACATATCAGTAGCATCTGTTGCTCAGCCAACTAAGGTGATCTGAAGCAATCATCGAGGCTAAGCAGTGGTCAATTCGGACAGACTTTAGATGAGAGACCATGCACCAGATTATCTTTTAACAAATGGTATTTTCATCTGGACGCTACCGTGGGTCGGTTGACACGTAACATTGTTCGTCTTGACTGTTAGTTTTAGTACCAGCAGTTGTTAAGCCAAGTCAAAGGCCATCGGGCGGTTTGGAAACTCGACACCAAGGTTTAAGGGACTTAACCTAATACGAAGAAGAAGAATAAATTACATCCGATATTAGTTTATTAATAATTGTTTATGGCATTTACCTAAATTAAGTTGTCACTCGAACAGTACAGTACTTTTCCTGCGCTATCCGTTAGTTTGCTTTTCTAAAGAGCGGCATAATGCTTTTAGTTTGTTAGGATAGTAGGTTACCGAGGTACTGCCATTCGTTGTGATGTTTCCGGCTGACTTAAGTAATGTGAAGCTAGTCCACTGTAAATAGAGAGCCTGATGTATACTAAATGAAAATAATAATAATTTAAAATAACTGATTTTGAATATTTAATTAATGCATAACTTTTATTTATTGTCCATAAATATACTAAAAATTATACTGAAAATAATCAGTAAGATTGATAAGATTAATTTTAAACATTATTTTATGGAGTACCGCGACAAAATTACTTAATTAACCATAACTTCTTTTTCCTTTAATAGATTTTGACGAAACAAAGTTTAGTTTATCACGACAAGGCATGCTTTATTTATACCAGAGAGAATCTCTAACTCATTTTCATACTCATTCGAGTAGTTTAAATATTAAAACATATCTATTACACCCACAAAACTAACTTCAATTGCGATACTCAAGAAACTCAAAAAAAGAGATACTGAATATCAGCATTGTCATTCAGCGTGGTAATACTGCCAGCATGTTGGGCACGCTAACCTTTTTTGTAGACTAGAGTTTTTGAACTATTTTTAGTTATTAATCAAAGTCAAAGTCAAAGTTCTTTATTGGTAAATTTTAAATTTACACGTCATAACACATATTAAATAATTTAAAATTTTATATAAAATAATATTATACCATATATCGAAAGCTTATTCAAATTGTTTCTTAATGTAGTAGTTACTCGTAGTTAGCATCACTGTAAATAAAGTTAGTAAATATGACATACATTGCGGCATTTTTCACCTTATCACTAGCTACATATAACAATTCAATTATTCATACTGAGCGGGCAGTGTACAGCAAATGGCGACGATATTTCGTAAGAAGTATAACATCGTACTACAATGGCTGGACAACAAGGAAGTGTTGCTATCAGGTTATCGATGGTAAATGTGGAATGCTTGTTTGGAACAACGGGAAGTGCTCTAAAGTATTGGCAACTAGAGGGTTTGAAGTATGGTATCAATTCTCAATTTTCGATTTTCAAAATTCAAATTTTTTTTAATTTATTCTCTTTTTTTTAAGTAAATCGCTTTAGTATGTAATTTATATATTAACAGTTAAAATTATTAAACAATTTAATTCTAAAATACCACAAGAATAATTTCAATGTTAGTGTTATGTATAATTTCATAATAAAATGTATTACCCCAAATATTGAAATGGTAATAAGAGAACACTAAACCTGAAAATAAATCTATCTAATGTTAACCACAAACTATTATCTACAAATACATATAACTGTATCAACAAGCCTGCAAATAAACATAGTGTTACTTCTCCCAGTCATAAGCATTAGTTGAAATTCGATAGGTTTCGACTTGCTAACCTTATGCCAACGACCAAATAACTCCTAGAGTTGGAATACGAACGTCTAAACTAACTACTAAATGTATTTACTACTTCAAATAATAATAATTTAGTATTTAATTTCAATTTAAAATAAATTATAAATAAAAACAATACGTAAATATTAAACAGTTAATCAAATAACCCGTCCTTGCTCGTTTCAGATGTAAAAGTGTCCATCACGCTCGCTGCATTACCGCGCTGAATAGCTTTGGCCAACATCTGCACCACGAACGACCCGGAGCGGGAGTCTAAGACCCCCGCTAGGTCTTAGGACAGCCTAAGACCTAGCTCTTGGACAAAAAAAGTGTGACCGGTCTTGTTTTGGCTTTGTTTCAGTTCTCGCAAAGAAAGACGTAATAAATGCTAATACTGTTGTTATTCAGCCGTAGAAATTTAAACACATTTAATTTGTTCTTTACCTTCATGTCCATGTAAAAGTTGCGGTTCAGACTGGCCTTAATTTTCCAGATATTTATCTACTATACCTGTGTTATCCATGGTATAGAAATAAGTCGCTGTAGACTTGTCCAAAGTTTTATCTCTAAGGAAAACGTATCAAGCCTAGAAGGACTATTCGTTTTCCGATGTTTACAGTCGAGTATGTTTCAATGAACGATCTTGCGTGCTAATGAAGCGAAATTACTGCGATGCTGTAAAATACATTTTGAGGTCGACATCTGTACGCCAGCATAGGAAGGAAACTATATTTTAGCTGTTAAGTATGAATTTGCGACAACGTACATTTTCTAGACTACGTGTTGATAGACCATGTATGTTAGGTTTTGAAATGTTTTTTTTTTAACTTAAGATGTAGCTAAAGGAAACAAAAATTCGACGACTTACTTTTTTGTTTTTCCGGAAATCGATTAAAAAGAAATTGATGTAATTGAATATTAATATAAATTATATCACACACCAATCGATTAAGAAGACATAAAATTACACGTCTTTTTTTTCTCAGGTTCAGTTCCTTTTTCGATGCTGATTTACGAACCTCGAAATTCTTCACCATTGTTGTACAATTGTATAGTTGGCTTCAAAAGTGTTTCGTTGCATAAAATGTAAGTATAAAGGAAATTATACATTATTTAGGTAATAATTCAAAAAGTAATTAAACAAAAAATATTGTACATTATATATAGTATAATGTTTTTTTTTTATTGTAAGTTAGTTTTATATATATTTTTAAATTATTTCATGTCAAATATTTAAATCTAACTAATTAAAATACATTGGTTGAACCCAAGTCAAAACGTAAGCCTGCGCGTTGTCAAAAATGCCACCCCGAAAAGATCCCTGACCAAACGTGCCCATTATGTTCTTAATTACTTATTGAAGTCGGATGTAAAACAATTCGGGTTTGCTAAATCCTAATTGATACGTGTACTCAATAGCTTATTGCTTCTGTAACCGCCTGTACTTCATACAAGGTGTGTAGATCGCGATGATAAATGTGCCGACACGCGCACAAAAGAGTATTAAGACTTTAAAAAACAGTCAATTTGATTTATTACTTCATCGGAAATTTTTAGGGTCACAAGTGGCCCTCCCCCTCACGACTTGCCTGGAGGGGGCAGGATTGAGATATTGTATTGAATGTGCACGTAAATCGGAAGGTGCTAGTCAAGACCGGTAAAAAAATTAATACAAAATTATGATGAATACTAAAAAAATCATAAATATCATTCTCGGATAAATATTCTCTTTACCCTTCTAGGAAAACTGCATATGTTTTTTAAGAATAGTATATAATATTTACGTACGTACGTACTTTTACTGTGAGGAAAAAGAATATTTTTCTGCAAGAATATGACGTATATTTGTGGTAAAATAGTTCATAAAAAACATAATTTACTAAGTCACGTCACGTCACTCTTATGAATGAAACAAAATGAACCTGTTCATCACATTGCCTGCGCCTACGCACACTTTGTATCGACAAAACTCGGCAACACACCAGACGTGGGCGCAATGAACTCTTCTTATTCTTTGGTGCGAATTGTAATAAAACTGAAATTTCGAATGCACAATCATCACGTGGTGAAAATCCTTTGTTAAAATCTATTTACATTTAAAATAATTTTGTTGATTAAAATAAATTTGGAAATTAAATGAACAAAATTACAATTAGCACAAACATATGGATTGTCTATTGAGTCCAAGTGTGCAAGCAGAAAAGTTCGTGTTAAAATTAGACTAGTTCCAAATTCAAAAACAAAATGATGAATAAAACATTTTAAATACACTTTGAAATGCCGAAGAAGGAAGATACTACAGGTTAATAAAACCCAGTCACCGCCTGACTCAGAAACGTTCTGTAATTGTCTCACAGAAAACTTCCTTGGTCGTTGGTATTTCTGTGCAAAAATAGAATACCGGTCATTACGATGTTTTAAATGTAAAAATAAATCCCAACGCCCTTGCGTGTTCAGAGAATATGAAAAGGGAAAGTACAGTGTGTCTTAAGGGGTTTTCCATTTTTTAATGAGGTACTGTACATTTTACAGTTAAACTATACTGGTATTATGGGTATTCAAATGGATTTCGATATTTTTTTTTACACTATATACTTAGTTCTAAAAGAATTAAATTTTCTAAAAGTACATTCCCTTACTAAAAGTAAAGTACTAACTTCATCATCCACAGCCTGTTCTATCCCACTGCTGGGTATAGGCCTCTCTCTTGTTATGCCATCTGTCTCGGTCTTGTGCCAAACTTTAGCCATTTGTAATAAGACATAGATCTGATCTGCATGGACTCGAATACCTTTTGCTGGAACATCAGATCAAAAGCTATCGGGAATAACCAAAAATACTATCAACCAGCCTTTCGTCGACGTGACAAAATGAATCTTTTTCGAAAATTCATAAAAGTCGAAGAGAAAAGAAACCCCACAATTAGTAAAATTTAGAAATTCCTTTTTTGGAAGCGATCAAAAAGTGATATCTATGGTACTTACTTAAGATCAAGTTAAAGCACACATTTTAAATGTTTATAACTAAGATCCTTGAGACCAATCCATTTACTTTTAAGTTATTAACAGCCTTTATTAAATTAATCTCTAAAAGCTCGCTTAACAATGTAAACTAAGCAAGTCACATTATTTACAAGGTGACAGAGGCTTCATAACTTATAATTTCTCCCTCACAAAGCCACATTGCCCCGACCGGCTATTCCCGTTTGCGCTTTGTAACTTAATACTTATTATCGATTCACTGGACAGATCAGTAACGATTTAAAATCGATGATAACAAGTTAAGATTATGTTTAAGTCTTCCTATTTGCGGACGCTTACCTTCAGCGTCGATAAGTTGTTTGACGACGTGTGATTACGGTAATTTTTATATCTCCTTTATTGAATAAAGAAGCGTTATCTTGTTTACTAGGAGTTGTTTTATAAAGTATTATTAGTTGAACATAAGATTAGATATATCTCGGAATGTGTTTATGCAAATAACGTTTAAAATCTTATTAAACTTAGATGTCTCATAAAATTAAATTAATCACTTTTCAAGTTCATTTCCTTTTCCAGATTTAAATCAGTGATTCAGATTTTTGTTTTTAACTTTTTTTAGTTTTAATATAACTATGGGCTTTAACTATGAACTAAAAGCCAATAGTTATAGCCATGAAAATTAAATCATAATGTTATAAGAATTAAGATGATTTAATTATCATGACTATAACTAGGTATTGGCTTTAAGTACATAGTTAAAAGCTCAAATTTATATCTATTTTATCATACCTTACATTGGACCAGTGTATATAGTATATTTAATCCGATTGTTATCTAATGGTTTCATAATTGACAGTTTCAATAGGTTCACTTTAACTCTGGCTATAACTTGGACATGACCTGTGAATGATTGAGCGAATTTTAATATAATAGCAAAATCATGACGGCGTCTAAGTAACAAGCAGGCTATTAGGTAAATAGGTATCAAGGCATCATGGAGCCCTAATCAATTTGTTATAACTGTCCTTTTTCCAGTCCTGATAATTTATAATCAGTTGAATGCTTGAATGTTTACTTAGACAAAATTATAGAAAATATCTTCAATTCAGACCATTCAAACTTGGCCAAAGTTTAAGAAGAAACGAGATAAAACGATGTCCAAGTACAAAAATTCAAAAGTTGCAAACCTATTTAAAAATTGAATATTATAACAAATATTTTAACCTAAAACTAATATACAGCTACGTACGTATGATGTATGACTGGTCAAGAATAACTGGCTTTCAAATAGGTGACAGATTGTTTACTTTATTTAGGCATCTTCTAGTGTTCGTCTGGCTAGCGACCATCCCTACCTACATATTATAAATTTAAGATATCCAGAATCGCTAGACGTTTATGCCTCGTAACCCAAAATCGAGGTTATTGTGTCCACGTGAATTACGGAACAGTAAATCTAGACTGCGGTCTGGTCTGAAACTGATGCGGCACTACATCAATGCGGTAACCGTCTTACTGACCAGCCTGCGTAGTGAAACCTCGGCTTTATTACGCCGTTATACTCAGCTCTCAGCTTTGTGCTCGTTAAAGCCTGTTGTAGGCTTTATTTTTGTGCGCAAGCATTTTGTTTGTTTCATACCAAACTTTTTAATGCTTATTTTTTCAAATTAGCTATTAGTATTCTATTTTGAGCCTATTTTTTACATTAATACAGTTAAATATTATTAATAAATAAAATTACGTCCAATATAAATGTCACATATTAAAAACTAATACTAAACATATAACCCGCCCCTGGTTACCCCCAGTGCAAAGGTGCCCATCACGCTCGCTGCATTACCGCGCTGAATAGCTATGGCCAACCTCTGCACCAAGAACGACCCTTATTGAGTCTTATGGTAGAGTTTGCGTCTTATGTTTGAGTTTGAGCTTTATGGTTGAGTTTGCACCGTATGGTTGAGTTTGAGCCTAATGGTTAAGTTTGAGCCTTATGGTGTTGGGAATAAGAAATTCATCAAAAACACATGACACAACGCCGACAGCTCATGAATTGAGAAAATATGCTGGATGAATAATAATAGATAATTTAATTAAATTTCGATTGAGCCATTTTCTGCTACTTTCGAAATTAAGCTCTGTTATTGGTTAATTTTTTCTCTAAAAACGGCTTTTGCATTTTGCTTACGGGGTATTTTATGAGCTAGATATTGAAACATAATTAGAACAAACATAAAATTATTGCGCTTCATCATAAACATTGCGTATTTTACTAACAAGCAAACAATAATAAACTTCTATTCATTAACGATTCTCCACGAATCATTAACTAATGAAAAATAAATAATGCTTCTTCATAAATACAACCTACCGATCTGTTTGCCCTTAGGCGTAATTCTCAGCTTCTAAATTATTGAGCTTCTTCAGTTATCTTGTGTAGATTTATTCACATCCTGATTTGTAAAATAAACAGTTAAGTCTAGTTCATCAATACTTTATTATACTTGTTTTCTAACCGGTGAACAATATAATAAGTGAAACGTAATGTTTACTTATAACACTAATCGTTGTGAGAGATATAAAAAAATACATGCAAATTATCCTACTGATATTATAAATGCGACAGTTTGTGTGTATGTGTGTATGTTTTGTTACTTCTTCACGTTCAAACGGCTGAACCAATATTTATGAAATTTGGTGTGAAGATAGTTAGTTGATAACACATAAGCTAAGCTTTTTATCCCCAAAACAATTGTGGTTCCCGTGGTATACACAAATAACTTGCAAATTTATGTTACTCCTTCACACTCGAATGGTTGGACTGATTTTGATGAAATTTACTATGAAGTGATAAGTTTGATTTTGGATTATTTATTTATCCCGGATTAACGGTAATACTGCGAGGTGCAGCTACAGATATATATATATATCATATATCTACATGACAAAAGAGAACTTCTAATGCCTTGTAAGCTGTAAGAACGAAGCGGGTTAAAATTATTAAGCGTTTATCTTTCGTTTGTTAAGCTAAAGTTAGTGTCTTAACTTACTCGTAGTAATTTTAAGTAGCCTCGTAACGTTACAAAGTAACTGCGCTTAGCAAACTCCCTGATACGCGGTATGTCTGAATAGATACGAAAAGGCTTGATTGCACCTTTCACAATGAAAGAATAAACATGACGACAGATAGATTGATATAAAACTCAATTACAAACCAGTGTTGCAACCATATAAAAACATTTCGTAAATATTGAACATTATTTGTTTTGCTTATTTACCTTCGTATTCAGAATATTAGGTCTTCGTTCACGCACGAACAGATCCGAATGAGAGAATGAATGAACGATTGAATGAACTTGAAAAGATTATAGAGATGGATGGTACTCGTGCTACATTGGAAGGTCGTTAGAGGTGGGTGGGCTATTCTGTAATATGTTGATAATTTTAATAATAGTTGCATCTAGCAATGTGTATAGTCGTGGTTTAATGCAAGCTTATATTCAGCATAAAAAAACTTGAAGTGTCACTAACTTTTTTATAATATGCCTACCATCGTCACTGGTAGCAAATTTAATATCATTAACATCTAAATAAATAATAATAATATTTTCATGATAGCCTTAAAAAAAATAGAAAATCTCGTTGGCATCATTATTATGTTTCATTTAAAAAATTCGTTGTTTTACTACAAAATTTTCCATTAAATTCCAGATAGATGAAAAAATTGTATTAATCGGTTTGTTTTAAGTAGGTACTAAATAAAAGCAGGTTTGATATGTGGATCATATGCCCAATATTATATTTTATATCTATTTTAAATACAGTTTTGCTAGAGTGGCTAAGTTAGCCATAAAAGTGGTTATCATTTTACTATCCTTTTAGCAGGTGCTATTGCAAATATTTATTGCGAGCGAAGCATTATTTTGATAAGATACTCGTAAACTACTGCACTAACGGTTAGCCTTATTTCTAGATTATCATATTGTTTCTAAGAAAATAATCAACATGCATCATACTACTAGAAGCTAGCATGGTTTCCAGAGAAAAATATTTAACTCTCTTGAGAACTCCGTATCATTTCTAACAAAAGTCACTAAAATAGGAATGGGCCCATGCCATGCTGAATAATAGGCTAGCAACTGTCATTTCAATCAACTGTCAATGTCAAATTGCTCTTCATTTAACCATAGATTAT
Organism: Mellilla xanthometata; assembly: GCA_035578125.1. NCBI lineage: Eukaryota > Metazoa > Arthropoda > Insecta > Lepidoptera > Geometridae > Mellilla > Mellilla xanthometata. Next base: position 9,524,115 of record JAPUBQ010000014.1, on the reverse strand, counting down.
AATACTACAGATATGAAACGTATAATAACAAGCGCGTTCCACGTTTTGGAACAATCTTCTCATGTTTGTTGTGTTAAATGACACTACAACTAGAACCAACCAAAGATAAGGGCCACTACCTTACTGAACCTCCTTGCATTTAACAATGTTTTCCAGCAGTCTTCTTGAGAACGAGTAATTCCAGACGAGGCAGTGTCGCAACTCCTGTGGTTACGCGGCCTTTTTGTCGAACCTACCTTGTATTATGTAAAAAATAGTTTTTGAATAATCTTATGAAAACATTATACCTACATAAACATTCTCTAGAATTCACCTGCAGCTCATTAGAGGCGCGTGCGGCGCGCGTGCAGTCGATGCGCTATTAAATTCAAATAGTTTACTACGTAACTATACAGCTATACTGTGTATTCTGACTAGTTAATGTACATATAGAGATAATATTCTAACAGCTTAGGGCAATCAAGAGGTTTTTATTCAAAATAGAGTCTTATTATACGATTTTTAGTATAAAGGGTACACGACATTATTATTTTATTTTATTTTTAAGACCTATGTTTATGAGAATTTATTTTGATTAAATGTTTTATTGAATACTTTTTACTACAAATTTAATCAAACTGATGCAAATACGACGGTACGTTACAAGTTTGACGTGACTGCATGGTATGTTCAAAATAAGACGTGGCTCCAGAAAAGGTGTACCAATTATGACTTTCTTTTGGTTGCAATTAATGTCAGGAGTGTTTTTAGTTAAGTTTTATTAAAATTTAGACAAAGATGGCCGCCGCCACAATATAGAATATAACTACACAATTACCACAATAGGGGCTGATTAGTAAAATTCACGGCCACCACAACAATATGTAGCCATGTCAATAGTTCACATTTTATTTTTTACAATTTTGTCTTATGACTATCTTCACACCTAGCCGAAAACTAATTTACTAGTTTTGTCACCTAGCTTACAAGTACATTTGTGTAAGCTCATATAAATTTTCATAATATACAGACAAGCTCCGTTTACAGACACAGATACTCAAACAGGCGATGATTAACACCTCATTCAAGACGGAACATACAGTACATAAACAACAAAGGCTCACCTAGGCATGATTTCCTCTTGCCTAAAGGTGCTTACACACTAGTCCTGCTCTCGGTATTAGCGTGTAATTTCGCGGGTATTTTCATAGCGCCTCCGCCTACGCGCGTCATCAATCTTGCGCGCGCGCCACTCCATTACTACATGACGTTCTAATGCCTTCGTTTCGAAACAGGCCAACGTTTGACCGGCTGCCATTGTTTTGACTGTCCTTTGTTCTTTTTCTTTTTTTCTCTGCACGCTTGATGAGTCGTCATTTGCGGCCAGTGGCTATTTTTCAGCTGATAATTGGCACACTTTTGAAATCAGAATCACATTTGAATCTAGAATTCTGAACAGGCGAAGCGATTATGCCATCATAACTGTCTATTCTTCGTTCTTTGTTCGATTTTCGAATTGACGGGGACCTCATAGGTCGTATGCATCGCGGCCACTGACTATTTAGGTATGAAACAATAGGACAGCTATGAACTGCCTTTTGTTCAAGATCTTATTTTCGAAACGATTTCAAAGGTTTACCAACCTACTTTGTGGGTGATAACTGAGAACATGCGAGATTGAAATAATTATTTTATACGATTTTCAGTGTTGACAGTTGATCTCCTTTAAGTTTCCTTTAATTTATAATTTACTTATTGGCTCATTTAGACGAATTACTAAGCTAAAGTTAAGTACGTGTTCTTGCTCTGATTCCGAGACCTATAATGAAATTAGTTATTGTTTACGCATTAGCGTTTCAGCTTCAATAGTTGACTTAACCGATTCATTCGTAGTAAGTAGGCGTCAATTGCGGAGTTTACTGTCCGCCATTTAACCGCTGCCTATCTGCGGTCAATAAATAAAGCTTGTAGCGACTCGCCGTGAACTATTGGTGAGGTATGTCACTGGATCGCATTATTGTGCTGCGGCGCAATACAGTGAGATGTGGGAGTTAGATTTTTGGGCGGATAGACTACTTGAGTTGTGTTATTGTTTAGGTTTATGGTAGGGCTGACGGAACGGTATGATTCTGCTGAACAAGTAGTGAGGAACGTGCTTAACCATACGTAGAAATTATGAAGCTAAAATTTAGTTTTTCATTATAGTTGGGAATAAGCAATACAAAAGCTTACTCGTGACTATATAGTTCATGAAATACTAAAAAAAATCCATAAAATCGTCTCATGCGCAAAAATATATAGCTACATTTTAGTACATCAACTAATAATTAATAGATTTAATTTTTAAGTACAAAGTGATATAATTCATATAAATTGATCAGAATATGAGAAAGGTTCTTAAACATATGTTAGATTATAATAATTATGAATTTATACTTAGGTAGTGTACTAGATAAGAGGTTTTGGACTAGCTTTAGTTATTTATCTAAAGCTGATCCAAATTATTTGCTTTTCCATCCAGTACTAAGTCCAGGCCCTGAGCCACGCCACGACAGGATAGTATCTGTATGCAAATTGTAGCGAATTTTGTAACCTGGTGCGGCTGAGCGCGATACATCATAGAAATGTGGACGTTTCGGCCCACGCGCAGCTAATGCTGGAGCTAAAGGCATTACAGCGATACCACGAGATGCGATATTACGAAAACTATCTGAAAGCACGTTAATATTTACATACCAGATTGTAATGTAGGAAATTAAGAAGGAAACACAAGCTCGCGTGGCTTGTATCACGAAATAGTCACAATTTACGACGACGTACTGGAGGAAACGAGACTCAGAGACTCGAGTTTCTAGAGAAAACAATTATGACGGAGCGGTGCCGCAATTTTCAATCTAAATCTGCAAATTTATCGCCAATATCTCACATAAACTAATTTAGCTGAAATTAGTTGGCTAGTGAATCGGCGCTGCTTAGCGTTTAAAGCAATATGGCGCTCGAACAGCACGAGACCGATAAATATTCATGGCGCTTGATGCGCGCACATCTTGATAAATGGCGCCGTTGAATTCGAATCACTGCGTCCAAAATGGGGCCGTTAACGCACTATATTTGAATGAAATATTTCTAAACAAGTGTTCGCGGGCATAATTGAATAAAGATTTAAAGCCGCGATAGTCCTCTATTCCGATTTTATCGTAGATCTAGATCGTTAACTATTTGGAAGCAATTTGAGCGCCGGAATGTCTTAGTTTATCGAGTGGAGCTGCGGTCATCTAACAACTATGTTTTCCCGTCGTTGCAAAATATGCATACAAATATTTGTAAATGGGTAGACTATAAACATGTACAGATAGGAGGCGGAATGGTTCAGATATTTGACTGTCAGCAGACATTGTCGCGCTAGTTTATTACGGCGACAAAATTACATGTTCTTTGGACTTTGATCAATGAGAGATTCTGTGAGTGAAATAGTAAGTTACTTTGTAAGTGTTTTGTTGATGAACTTTAAACTTTGAGGAGATGAAAAAAACCGAGAACTTTTTGAAATATTAATTCACTATATTAGCTAATTTTAATTTGCCACGAGCGTTGTGGGTACCTTTCCGACAGGTTCTGTCCGGAGTGGCCTAAAATAGTTTTATTAGTTGTTTTGATTTTAGTTTTTAATTTTATAATTGACTTGTGTTATCATTATCTTAAATTGTATGTTTTGCCTTTATCTTAATTTTATCGACAAGCATAAGAGTTCATAGAGCAAAATACATTTCCACTTCCTCTCACCTCAGCATAATTCAAATTCTATATTTAGTCAGACAATATATTTGTTGTCATTGCAGTGATGGCAAACCTTACCGTGGCACGGACCGCTGAGGGCGGTGCGGCCCGCTTTGTTCAAATACTCTACTGCAGCCCTTCAGGCTATGCGTAATCTAAGTGTAGGGGTGCATCTAATTTTATATTTATTGTTGTAATGTTGTAATACTCGTATATTGCATAATACATCCTCTTATTATTTTCTTCTTGATATCAATTTAGAAAAACTAATTAAATTAACTTATTTAAAAGCATGAATAGTTAAATAATAGTATCATTAAGTTATAATTTAAGTAATAGTTTCAAAATATGTTATCGAAACTTTCAATGAGTAAAGTTATAGTTCATTATTTCATTAATAAAACAGAGCCTGTGTACCAAAGTAAAATCTTCATAAAGAAATATCAAACATTAGAACTACGCGTGGTTTATGAAACATCCTTTGTTATTCAACTGTTTTCCAACCAAAGTATTTCGTGCTTCACCGCCGTAACTAACGGGATTAGTATTCAAATTACCTAGAAAAGCTTATCGGAAGCTGCACCCCTGCGGTTGCGCGTGCGCTGATCCTCGCCACTTCCCTCAGTCGTCGGCGCGCCGTCGCCGGGGGCGGTCGTGCCCTCATGTAATAGGATCACCGGTCCCGTTCCACGCCGTCATTTACATCGGGAACTCTAATAAAACCGATTGGAGTCGCGCATGCTTCACAGAGTATGAAATGTTAGGTTTGCTTTCAAGAACATTTGTAGAAATCAAATATTCCTTATCTTTACAGAAATATTAAAAAAAAAACAAAAGATTAGCTACTTTTAGGAATGCATGTGTTTTATAAAACGCCCGCTATAATAATAGGAGACAAAATTACTAGTGAGAACTACGCAAACCGACTACTTTCAGATCTTTCTTATTGAATAAAATACATTTTAATTTTACCTAATTACGCATTAGGTTCTTAAACTTGCTTGCTGACTTTGATATCGCTGATGATCGTAATCTTTACTGTTGATTGAACATTGTTACCTCACATTAATTATCCCATAATCATTAATATGCGTGTATTAATTAATTTGCCATCATTTGTCAAGCCGCGGTGGGTGGTAGGTGAGAACCGAGAGTAATTGTTGCGTAATGTGGAATTATAAGGTTATGTTACAATCTTAACTCGGTTAGAAGATAAAATCATATTATTTCGGTTCATTAAGAGCTATAAATTTAATGAAACTTTATGTATTAGTTAAGTACCTAATCCGGAAGTAACCATTAAGAAGGTGATGATTGAAATGGTGATTGTGTATTATGTCACTGTTTGCGTAAATTGTACTACCTTTACGTACAAGTGGCTGAACTACTATAAAATAAAACATCCTGATAATTTGAAACTAGTTATTTGCTAGCGGTACTACTGGGCCAAAATAGGGGCAGTTTTCTCATCATAAGACTAGCGGAATAGACTCTATTGTTCACATTAATACTCGAGTTTTACTTAAAAACAACCTTTAACCACTTGTATGTTGAAACAGCGGTTCCCGGTATAAACACATTTTTGCCGCAACTGTTGATATACCGGGAGCCGGTGTGGGTAAAATTAAAACTTGGAAATTGGACTTTTTTCAACAGATATAACAAAATGGGCTAATATCATTCAACATACGAACGGATAGATATATTTGTTTCTAACATCCTATCTGGCAACACCAACAGTAAAAGCCAGCAACACCAATAAGCGCTCGCGTATTTGAAAGTGTCTAGCGACTGATTGGTCTGTCTACTGATTGCTCGCTGGCCTACGAGCTAACGAGGTCCTCATTAACTTTTTAAGACAATCGAAAGTGAGTGTAACACGTAAAAAAGCACCCGATACCACAGACAACTGGCGCGATGGCGCGTAACGTCCGCCGAGTGAAAACTTACAAATAACCATCCATTACTGGCCGCAAGCGACCAACGCCACAACCAACAATTTCACTCTGATTTATATCATCTACACGGCATTCGACTACGAGAAAATGTGGGAAAATCTTCACGCAACCGGCAATTTGATAAGGCGAATCATCTCGGACTCGAAAACGACAGTATCCGATGCGACCGGTTGTAGAGAAAACTCGATCGATCGGGAAAACTCGTCGCACTGCCATCCTTTTAGATGATGCGTCGTAAATACCGGCGCCATGTCACTGTTTAAGCTGTCGCACTAATCAACATAGCACTCACTGGTAATCACTCGAGATAGTGAGAGTCTTGTAATGCTTGCTTTCATCTGTCTGAACTAGACTTCTGAGTTCTGCTTTTAAGGAAAGATGTTTGAAGATTTGTTGAGACAAACTAATCAATTGCCTGCGTTTAAGTAAATCCTGGCAAACTTGACTAACTTAATATTTTTGCTGTATTTGCCCCAAAAATAAGGAATGATGATGTAAAAACACGACACTAAACCTACAAAAATTATAATGATTGAAACCAGTAATTTGTTGATGAGTCACGGTAATAACTAAGAAACAACATCAGACGACGTTCACCATAAAAATACAGTTTAAAACGATGAGAACGTTGACTGGAGACATCAAAGTGTTATATTATGGCGTGTTTTTCTTTACGTGGTCTCGACTCTTAATTACTAAAGTGTCTAGATCTCGCAGGTCACAATGTCAAAGGTGTCACAAGTTTGGACATTCTCACGAATTTGATGCCCAATGTCAAAAGTCTTCTCTCAAACGTGACACATTTCCGTGTATTCTTTTTTGCCATCCACGACTGAAATTAAAAACATCGTTTAAAAATAATATAACTATAATGACGACAGACTGCTTAGTTTAATACGTAATTTTTTTTTACAAAAAATGTGGACGCTTAACTTAATTCTTACACGATAACATGACAAGTTATAAATCGATTTCTTTGGAAATCACTTGAAACTTAATGTTCTAGGACGATAACGCAAACAGTTGTAGTGGAAAGACCAGTAGCTCAAGTGGAATTCATGCGAAATTCGATAGCAAATGTCGTCGACCCAGTTCGGGCATCATCGGAAGCGTACGGCGGTACCTTTGAAGACAAAGTTTAATTTCTTAATCCTAATTGAATTTGTTTGTTCCGTGCTCGGTCGCGATAACGTAAGCAGCACCCGCGGCGGCCGCTGATCGATTGCACCAAGAAATCGCTATCGAAGGTTAGATAGATGGGTTTCTATTATTGATTAGGCCTCTTTTGTGCTTTATCCTTTTAAAACGTGAAGTAACCGGCTTATCAGCATCGACCGCTAATGGAATAAAGTGCGTTCTAAAAACGCTGATACAGTTTAATGTAATATTAATACCGGAAGAGGCTTTAATTTGGTTTTTTCTCACGATATTAATACTCAAGTATCTCAAGCAAATTCTGGCTCCACCGCTCTGATATTTTATAATCATGGGCGATGAAGTTGTAAGACACCACTGATGGACGTTTCCGATATTTGCAATAATCGTTTAAAAAGTATTTTGCATTACGACCGACTTTACGAAATTGTATCAATGTTTTAATGTTTCCTTTGCGTTGAGAAACTAAGGAGGTTTTCGTTTTTGTATGTCTTTAAAATACTTGCATAATTGCAAATTATGAATATTTTTCGATTTCCATCGAAACATTTTAAAATTACTGAAAATTGAACTGATTGCAATAAGTATGTATAAATATTAGCAATAATTGCGGCACTCCCAAGGTAACTAATAAACCTGGGATGCAATTATTAAGTCTAAGCAAAGCAAACAGACAAATAAATTAAGTTACTTAGTAAATGCAAGTATCTTAAATTTCTTCCTTCATACGAATGACCAAGCTAAATGTTACCAAGATAAAAGTTACTAATATAAGCTCCTGAGTAAATCTGTCAACATCAACCGGCAACTTATGGCTTGACTCGCAGTTTTCACGAGATCTGTGTTAGGTAACGATGCTGTATTATGTGATTTAGGTCGAAACATGGCTCGGTCTACGTCCATTGTAATAAAGCCACCTGTGTTGTAACGGAGCCACTGTTGTCTGTCAACCGCAAGGGCCGGTCGTGGCGTCACCCGGCTGGATTCGACATCGAGGAAGCGAAAGCGAATCAATCGCCTTATCGATACTGTGCGTGACCGAGGCCGCAGTTAGGAAAGGGAAAATGGGACGGAGGCGCCACGAAAAACAGAAGAATGAGCCGGCAGCGCGCTTCGCTGAACGTTTTTGTAAGTCGCTCGGCGTGACGCATGGCCGGGCGCGTGCTACTAGCCGCGTCACTCGCAGTCACGACTCAGATTAATATGCTCATCGGCTCGTAAATCTAGGAGCATCGATAAATTGAAATTCTTTCAAAACGGTCACGGCCAATCGGCTGACTAACTAAAACTAAACAAAGAAACGCTCTCGGCCAGATTAGTTCGGGGAACCTTGGCGAGCTAAAAGTTAAAGTTCACGCGGCACGCGCTCTACGTTCTCTATGTGGAGTAGTTATATATCTGACATAAAGATAAGCCGTTTGAACCGGAGACCTTTCGATCTAGCATTTTACAATTGCGCCACTGTGAAATTGCGGCTGGTTGGCGTGTGGTGGGCAGTTTTATTTATATTGGTTGTAGTGCGGGAGCGATCACGAGCGAGTAATTGATGCGGCGCGCGCGCGTGCCCCGACGGGTGCTCCGCGCACGCCCCGCAGCCCGCGCCGACCCCGCCCGTTATAAGTGAGCCAGCACGCTCTGTGCTCGCTACCATCTCACTGACTCTAACATAACTGTGAAACATCTTCTCAATGAATGGTAATTGTTTCACTCGGTTTGAGGTATCTTGATATAATCTTTAATTATTTATTTGTTTACGAGTACAACTATGTACTAGTTAATCTTGTATTGTAATATCACGGGTACGGCCAAAAAAACTACTACTGCAAAAGAGCGTAAATTCACTTATATTTAGGAAACCAAAAGGAAAGGTTAGCAATACATGAGCAACAGGTAATTCAAGTTAAGAAGTCAGAACTTCTGAAGCTTGAAATCTTAAAACTTTTAAAAGCTTCCGTCAAAGCGCCGCTCATCCGAACCGTTTAGTTAGCTTTCGCGCAAATGGAGGTAAAAGTCCCGCGAGATTTCGGTAAATTGTGAAGCAAATCGATAAAAACGAAAATTGATAACATTTTTTTTGGCAATCACTTAACGCGTGAGTGCTTCGTGATTTGAGGCATCTCGGTGTCTGACGCGGTCTTATTTGTAAAAGCACCGATAATCAAACTCTGTTCACGAACTGTTTTTCAAATGTTGTAAGTTCTACATTTGGTCTTATTGTGTACGACAAAAGGGTGAAATTAGTCAACGAAGTCATTTAAAGTTAACAACGCGAAACAAGCGTGCAGTTACAAGTGGTCTAACATTAAGCCGTTGAAAGTGCAAGTTATTTTTTCAATTACGTTTAGATTTGGCACGAGCTCAATCAACTGTAAATTTTTAAAGTGTTTGAGGAAATGCTAGAAATCTGTATCTATATATGTAACTTCCTTCCAATAATAAGCGTATCCGTTCTTAATTAATGATCGTCGAAGAGTGATGTGACAACAAATATTTAGGAAACACGTATCAAGTTTTGCCATGTTAAAAAGTGCTTTAATGTTAAGTTTAATAAATTGTATCAATAAACAAAGTTTATGCCATATTTATCTTAAAAAAAAAATTAGTTATGTTTCAGGTCACGATCCAACTAAGTAGCGCGGTAACAATCCGAAAATGGCAGCAGAATATTATTTTTTTTTACAACCATTACTTAGAACTAGACTAAGTTTACATTATAATGACGTAGCAAGAGATATTTATTGCAAGGAGAACTATTAAAGTGTAATACGATGTTAAGTAGCGATAACGCCTACGTAATTAGAATGGTGAAATCGCAACCAAAATGTCAATAACAACAGATGAGCTGAGGCCAGCTTCTCCAACTTTTAAACACAGAAACTGGACCGGTTAAGTGATATTTAGAAAATTGCAACTAAGAGACACAGTAAATCATCGGAATTAATTTAAATGTGATTTACATTAGTCAAGTGGTGTTGTAGTTGAAGGCTTTTGAAGTCTGTATAAAATACGGGTGATATAGTCGTAGATTTACATATGATAGTAGGATACAGGGAATGATATATAGTGTTACTGCGCAGTTATCGTCATCATCATCAACCACAGCCCTTTTTACCCCACTGCTGGGTATAGGCCTCCCTCTGCATGTGCCACCTGCGTCGATCTTGTTATACTTTCACTATAGCCCAATTATAGTTTCACAATAATCTAATTTTATTTCTTCTTAACTGTATAAAAATATATTATTTGTCTTCAAAAACTTCTGTTTTTTATGAAACTCAAATCCAACGATTTTAATTGTAACAACATCCTTTGCATTTCAGACTTGTAAAAGTTTTGCAAGTTTTGACAGAATAAATTAATGGTGTGATATGCTTAATAAGACACATGCACTTGTTTTAATTGATCCTCTATCCGTCGGTTAAACCGGCCTCTTAGAAATGTAACCACGGAGCTGTTTAATCGAATTTCTATATCTACTTTTACTGATTTGATAGGATAATTGGAGCGGCGCAAGTGTGTCCATTTTGTACGAGATATCTCTACTAGTCTAGTGCCACTCGATAAAATCCATTACGTATGAACGCAGTCATCGCCACTCGTGGTTTCTAGATTTCTTAATACAATTTCTAGTTTCTACTGCAAAGTACGATGTATCATCGATTGTTTCCTAAAATATAATCGAGTTTACAAAATAAGACAAAGGCACTGAAAAAATATTAAAATTACACAATGTTATTGATAAATCTATTAGAAAAGTAATTCAGAGATTTCATTACTACAATTTTTTTCTGCTTTCTATAGGTTTATGTACTAGTAGTAAAAACGTAACAAAATTATACAGTGTTCAAATATAAAACTTTATAACGAGTATAGAAAAACAATAAATTAGGCGAAATAAAGATCTAAAACTGTCTCATTTTAATTAGATACACGCTCAAATCGATTCGAGATCGCCGATTACGGTTTTCGATGATCGTCTAATTGTCTCGATTTTCAACTAATGCAATCGATTATAGCTTTATCGGTGGCTCAAGCGGCAAAAATACGGCAATAAAAAGCTTTTAGACTTTGTGTGACATTTCGGTAATTGGCCAATTTAATAAAAAGTTAAGTAGGGTTGCGTCAAACTGCTTTCGAGTTTTTACTTTTAAGGTTTACAACATTATTTATTGTGGCTCTAGAAATTGCAAGACAAATATAAAATGTAATTTATTAATTAAGATAAAATTTGACATGAGATATGTTTTTCTCACACAGTTAAAACTTATATGGAGGACAGAGTGATGATTTTCTCGTTTGCAAAAATATATGTGCGAAATGGCAACATTAGCGTGACTTGTAAGAATGTAACCAGGTTACTAGAAAGTGTTGTCATGCTTTTACATTTTATGGGCAAAAACGTTGCGCAAATTCGAGTAAAACTGCACTACTGCTGTAAGATACAGCCTTTACGCTCTTAATATTGATCGCGAATAATTGCGCCCTAAAACAGGTTTCTCCATTATACACCTTATTTACAACATGAATTACAGCTATTACCAATTAAAAACGAAGTATAAACAAATGGCTATTTGGATCATAACAGTTAATAACATGAAAATATAAGGGCATAGAAAATACTAATCAGTATGGCTTCTGCGTTATTACGGTTCCGCAATAAATTCGCGCTGCGCCCGCGTCGGTCGCGGCGCATCGTTAAATTAACTATGTTACAGCCTTCTTTTATCTATCTCATTTCCATACTAACATATTTTAGTACCGCGATTCCCCTGTTGACGCTTTCAATGACTTTATCTTGAATCTAAAGCGTGGCGTTTTATTTTAAGATGGTTCGAAACGATCAAATGTGATGGCATGGGCATTTTGTGGTAATTTTATTGTTTTTACTTTGTAGACATTTTCTTACATGTATGTTTCTAACGAGTGTGCGTTTTGAGCGTGTTAAGTTTTAGACATTAGCGTTGTAATTCTTAGTAACCAAGAGTAACCAAGAGATAGTTATCAAGTAAAGTATGTAGTTTATTGGACACGATACCAACTGATGCAAACCGCGTAATAATCAATTGTAGGAAACCGCAAAATAGCGCAGATCCGTTACTTTCGATGTATCGACATAGCTCTTGGAAAGTAGGCTGGTGATTCACGGTGTTGTCTGATAACCTGAGTCGCGTGCGAGCTGCACTATAGATGTATCCACGGAGGTATTTGATAACTTCCAAGTGCAAACCAATACCTTTATTTTCCTTATTACTCCCATGTTGTTCTGAAATATTTAATAAAATACAAGTAAAAGCTACTTATCATCCTTTTACTAGGTAGGTAAAGGTCGTCTTTGACGGTCCTACAAAATGTATTTTATACCTAAATGAAATTAAATGTGAAGTGAAATTATGAAAACTGATGATATGTATTAGAAGTGTAATTGTATTTGTTGAATAAAAATTAATAAATACAACTGTACTTATGCATAATATATTTTATAAAGAGAGTTGGCGAAGTCAGCCTTTACTAATCTAGTTTAATTTTACTTTGATAATTTTAATTAAAATTATTATTGAAATAACACGAGTCTTATCGCTGTATTAACAACTCCATAAATATTATGATACCTAAACAAATTGCCTTAGCTAATCGTTAATTCTTCGATTAGAAAATGTTTTACTATATTCAGTATAGATTCCATCTCACTAATATTATGAAAGCCATAGTTTGTATTTAATTTTAATTTATCTTTTTCTAAAATGTCTGTCTTCTAATGAAAATAAGTTGAAAGTGCGAGAATGACAGGGGTGCATAGCCCTTAACGCAAATAAGTTATAACCTAACATATATCCGGAGATAAAATAAAAAAATATTACAAACATCATTACAATAATTCGTTGCTACCTTTGTGTGAAATAGCGTCGAAGTCATGAATATTTTCCCCAAACAAATAAATTAAATCTAGTTTTGTAGGCAAATATTGCGTAAGATAGGCGCTAAAATATGGCGTTTAATCTGAATAAAGTGTCCATAACTGTCTTTATCTTCTGATTTCAATAGCTAATAGGAAAGTTTACGCTCGAGCTATATTTTCGTTCAAACTAGATGCTAAGGTAAGCCGGATTCTCAGATATAGCAGATGCAAAGTTGAAAAAACCTTATTTATTTTTTATAAGAGTAAAATTGGCATTATTCTGGATTAAATTATTTACACAATATGTAAAAATTCACGTGATGATAAGGGAGCTAATCATTTTAGTAGAAATTAAGGAATTATGTCTGAAAAAATGTGTTCTTTCTTTCTTAAATAATTATATTTTTGGACGTATATTTCCACGAAGCATGTGATTCCTTGATAGCCGTTTATTATAGACTAGGCATACTCTCCCATATACTTGATTGACGCTTACTAGTGTGGTTACGAGCACTGCTTGTCAAATGCCTAGAACTGTGTATTCTTATTTTTTTAAATTTACAAAAATTAACCTGATTTGGTATTTCTTGATATTTTTGAATCCAACCCTGTGATTAGTAACGAAATAAAGCAATAAACTTTGACACATTCATAGAATTACGAGTAAATGTATAATAATAATAATGTTTATTTATGCAAAAGAAAATGTAACATTTTTTATACAAAATTTATGTTATAAATTAAATAAAACTCTTATTTTAGTGTTAGTTTTTGCCAAATTTTGCATATTTGGAGGCTCTAGCTTTCTCAGTAGGATTCCCTGAGTTTGAGAAAGCTAGTTTCTCTTCTGGAGTGCAGTAAAAATGGCTACTTAGAAAATAATACCGCATTAGACATAAAGGATGTATATACGTTTGTATCATATACGTGTTTACCTCTACATTATACATCCATAGCGATGCAATAGACAAGTATTACAGAGTCTTGAAATCAAGTAGACAACTATTTGTAGGGTGTGGCAGATCTTAAATAATTTTATAACATCAAACTGGAGCTCATTTACTCGGAAAACGTGTTTTAACCGTGTTCAATTTTTTGTCTAATTGAAAGGTCGATATGTAAATATCCATAATAATATGCAATGATAGGCAGTGGCGGTTAAGTAACATGTATTTTTGACGTCCTTGCGTAGTTAGACGTAGTATTTAAATTTAATTATGAAAATCTTATGGTAATTTGATTACGGAGACTTTAAGTTGTATATACTCGTAGTTATTTTTAAACTGACGGTATAAAATGGTTGAATAACAAACTTTTCAAAACTATTTGCAGTACGTTATTTATCATAAGATTACAATTAATTGCTTATTCGATACAATTAAGTAAAATTCAATCAACATATGTAGCTGAACTGCAAACTTCTTTTCATGTAAAATAGAATATTACTTTATTGTACAGCTACAGATAAAAAACAGCTGTTAAGAAAATAAAAAATTTAAACATACAAAGACGGCATTGTACAAAGGCGGTCTTATCACCTATGGTGATCTCTACCGGGCAACCAGGATATAAGGAGGCAGTTTGTATAGGATGAGCTTTAGAGAAGTTTGAAGCTACTTAATATAAAAAAGGCGTATTTAACTAATACACGTGGATAATGTAATCACATTTTGGTTTTATAATAAATAATATAGTTACGAGTATTAGTATTATTAGTAGTAGTAAAGTAATTTTAGTTCTTATTGCCTATATTACATACTTACTTGTAATAACAGTAAATCATCTAATAACAAACACAACCCTTGATAAGTTAATAGGAATCTTCAACATAATCTCTTCTAATATTATTTGTTTTAGTAACTCTACTGCTAATACCATTATTTAAATCACTGCAATCTGGAAAATGGGTGGAATTTGTTGGAAAATTTCTCTTCGGCACTCATTTGCCATACGATTATATCGGGCGCGTGTAATGCGTATGCAGTTACATGTAGACACAGAACGATAGAGGATTACAAGGAGATAAAGCTGTTTCTTTTACTATTTTGCGCAACCACAACAATAAGGATATTAATTATAAGCAAACTTGTCTGTGCATAAATGATAAGGAATTGCAAAAAAAATATCTTATTTTTAAAAAATCCGTGTCACAGTGTTTGTAACCGTACTCCTCCGAAACGGCTTGAACGATTTTTTCCAAATTTTATATGCGTATTCAGTAGGTCTGAGAATCGGCTACTGTAGAAATAATTAGAAATAATTATTAAGGCAATACAACGTTTGCCGGGTCAGCTAGTATTATTATATTATTTCTATTTTAAAGTATTGATAGCTCAGTCCGGTGTGTGGTTGTCTTACGCCCCCCAGTAGATGAGTTCGATCCCCACCAATAATGACCTTGTACTTTTGTTAAAAAAAACATTTGAAAGTAGATAACCAAAAAATATACAGGGTCATACCAATCTTCTGTACTCAGCTGCAACGGAGTCTTTGTACTTTTAAATTAAATAATATATTAAGAAAAGAAAGAGAATTATATAAATACTAGTTGACCCGGCAAACGTTGTTTTGCCTCATTTAGGGATATGAAAAATTGATAGTGTAGCTTATATGACACGTTCGTAGATTTACCATAGCAGCGCCATCTATTGATTACTTACTCAACCTATCGAAAGGTATAGACATCTGTTAGGATTCAGATTCTGTCAGAAATCATTTGGAGTTAACAGATGATTGTGACTGTCAAATAATAAGAGACAATAATTAGCAATAAATTAAAATTGCAACTATAATTTGAGATTTAAACTATCCTATCTCTCAAGATGGATCGAACTGCACATGGTGTGCGAATTTTATTATAATCGGTTAAGTGGTCTTGGAGTCCATTGAGGACAAACATTGTGACACGAGATTTATATATATTAAGATAAGTTGGGAAACTGAAATGATTTAGCTCCTTTTTTCACCACCCAAAAGTTGAAAAATCGTCAAACACCCGACGGTGTGCTTTGGCAGCCTCCTTAAGAAGTTCGTGACTAGGCATGCTTCACATCGTTGACTGGCGGTTTGCGCCCCCTGCTAGCCAAATGTGTCAAAACAAACAATGTCAAACCAAATAGTTTATTTAGTACAAATAAAGGGGTAGAACGTACTATGAGTAATTAAATACTAAATTATAGCTATGTTTTAGTGTACGTTTTGCCATATCCACTGCGCCCCGCGCTAAGTATCATATGATCCTGTTATGCGGGGCAAAAGTATTTAGCTTTTTGTGACACTTAAATTAAAAAGACATTGTGCTTACCTAACACATCACACAGTTTTATAGATAAATATGGGCTACACTAAATAAATTAAACAATAAATTAAACGAAAAACATACATAAATAATTTCCAAAAGCAAAAGCAAAACCAAACTGACAAACTGTAAAATAAAATGTCGTAACTATAAAATCTCTTCCAGCATTTCTCTATCTGTGTCTATGTTAGGAGGTATTACAACGTAGGTACCTGTACCTGTAGTAGCGTACTAATCGCAGCCCCCGGGGTCACGGCGTGTAGGAGCCCGACGTCCCACCACGTTTATTATAATAACTAAGCTCGGGTAGCCATTATAAAGTTTGCCTATCGCCCTTTTATTATGTAGATTGCTCTTACTTTGTTATATATAATATTATATATTATTATATTTGTTGTGCTCGATAGAAATAAAATGCTTACTAATCGCATTGCCGAAAATGCGTACTAAGCGATTTGCTTCCACGTTTATAGTACGGACGGCCAAACTGTGGAACTCCTTGCCGAAATCCCTGTTCCCACTGAATTACAACCTAACTGTCTTCAAGGCGAGCGTGAACCGGTTTCTTCTAGGCAAGCGCGCTTCATCTTAGACTGCAATATCACTTAACATCAGGTGAGTTGTGGTCAAGCGCAAGCCTATGTGTAAAAAAAAAAGTTCAAATTAGTTAACAATTTAATATTTTTTGGCATAAGTGCTTTTTGGATATAGTAGGAGTATGATAAAGTGCATTCATAATTTTTTGTATTTTCAATTTTACAACCTTTTTTTTTGGGCGAAATTTAAGAATAAAACTTTTTTATAATCCTAAAATTGTTAAATGTTAGGTATAGAATATAGCTATATTTTGACGTTACTTCTAACACTTTTACGCTTTACAGTTAAATTTCCAAGTTTAATGAGGTAAACTCTTTTGTCATACGAAAGAGTTATACGATATAAAAATCTATCGTTTAACTCTTCTGTATCTAGCTATTTTTTTAATATTTGAATCATGTTTTTTATGCAAAGATAAGATAAAGAAGATAAAGAATATTTATTTCAAAAAAAGATAGTTATGCGTACAGATAACAATAGAGAAAAATACATACTAAAACTATAGGTACTTACAATTTCACCCGTCTAAATGTTTTTGGAAAAAGAATCGAATGATATAGATTTATGATCTTTATAGTTATTTTAGTAATTGATTTTTATCAACTTACCTATTAGCGCTTGCACGTGGTAGCTGAGTACAATCTCATTTGCGGTAGTCAGCTTGCCGTCGGTTAAAGTACACTGAAACAAGAAAAAAAATAACATCAACCTTAACCTTACTGATCGACAATACGCAATCTTTTCCTTATAGTTTTCAACAAATGATTTGGAATAGTGATTGCTGGTTGATTGTTAAATACTACCTTTAATGGGCTGAAATAGCTTAAATACATAAAAGATTATGGTTCTTTTAATATTTTGATGTAATAAAATCATGCAGACACAAGCAATTGAATGCAAATATAGAAATACAGGAAGTTTGGTACAGAAATAGTAAATTTTGAGTTGAATTGAAATGTTATTCGTGCGTTGTTGCAACTTGCATCACGATGCAGGCTAGTTAAAACATACTAGTCAAAAATTAGCCCTCATTGATGACAAATAAAACAGCTCGTTTGGATTCATAATGACAGTGATTGACGAAACTAGTAATAACGGTTGTTAACAAATAATAAGGCGCAGTTGCGAGAAGTTAATTTCATCGCCATCCGATTCATTGCGCAAGATTGTTGCTCCAGACGTCCCAAAAAGTTTCTAGTATCGTTGCGACAATTTTAATGCTCGCCTGCAATTATTTGTTGTTGCGACATCTATGTCAAATTAGAAGCATCGTGAGGACTGGGACCTGTTTAGATATCCTCGATCTACAATTCATTGTATGACCTCTGAACTGTGGCTTGGTTTGGACTGTATTGTCACGGATAGTACGCACTGCTGCCGACACGACTTAGGAATGAAAACACGCACACAATTTTGTTTACTTGATAGGCTGGTGCTTTACTGTAACTCATCTGATGTTAAGTGATGTTGTGGTCTAGTTTGGAGTGCGCTTGCTTTGAAGAGTGCCAGAGGTTATATACAGCTACTGGTTACATCCAGAATACGAGAATATTATTGGTCAAGTTTAATAAAATCAGGGTTTTTTAAAATGAACTCGATTTATATAAGTCTTCCCCTTGTTGAAAGAAGTTATATAAAGCAAAGTACAAAGTATGGTTATAACGAATTTGATTTCATTCTTTAAAGTTGTAAGTCGAACGTAGTGCGTGAGCACTACAATGGTTACTTTAATCAGTGATTCATGGTCCGGTAAAATAAATTTACAACTCTCGTGTAGTAAGGTACATTTCTTAATCCACTGGACAAATAAAATTGGTCGTTAATGGTTGCGTTATCGTACGGTAATGCCGTAATAAGGTTTTAAATTTTTAGTTAACGACAAATTTTATTGTGTTCGCTAATAAAATGTTGCGAAAAAATATTGTTTTATGAACAATTTACGTTCTGTCATAAAGAAATCAGATTCATGTAGGTATGTTTAAGTTAAAGGCTTGATTAAATCTAGACGTAATCACAGTCACGAGGTGTGGTCGCGTTTTCTAATTCATTCATTTATATTACCTTTTTTTTGTTGAGGAGGAGGAAATCTTCAACAAGATATTTGGCTACAATGGGGCGCAGCCAAGTTATGTGGGATTTGTACCCACTAAAAACCTTCCGCCCTCCTTACACTGCGCTGTGGCCTTTTCCGTATAGCTGACCAACCCGACAACGACGGCGACGGTCACAAGCCACCATCATCCACCCCGGACTCGATAAAGCGGGTGTTGGAGCCTCATCTTCGAATACCTTCAAGTGTTATGCCCCTTTAAGTCGTCTCTTACAACAGGCTGGAGCAGATCCGCTGTAGCTTCTTCTTTCACCTAGGCTGCAGGGTTATCATTTATATTACCTACTTAATAGGTATAAATATCTTCTTGCAGGTTTTGTTTTTAAATTGTGATTGTAGCTTGATATGAACTAAAGTATTGAATAAATTGTTATTATAAAACAATATTATACAACGTGATCCCAACATTTTCGAAGTGATAAAATGGGTTGAAGAATATAAAATATGTAACTAGCATAAAAAGTGTAGAAAACGTGTGATGTTCTGTGACGTTAATATGACAGAGCTGTCTATAAGATCGTAAAATGTTGCTTTTCTTGATAAAATTATAGACTGCAGATTACAGACTCGGGCGGAAAGTAATTTCTTTACTGCCATGGAGTCTATTAACACTGTTTACTATGCGCATGTGCTGGCTAGAGGGAGCCTTGTGGAATAACCTAATATAGTAGGACATCTCAAGTGGTTGAAAAAAAACTACAGATTTTTTTTATATGTGCAGTCATTAAAAGTCTTGTAAACATAGTTTTATTTAAACTGGATTTTAAAAATAATTCATAATTGATTACTGCGTTAAAAATATTTTGACTTTTATTGTTAAGATCATTAAATAATAAACCGAATTTGAATGTGTTTGAAAAGGACTCGTATATCCAGTAATTCAATTAACATTTACAATAAATAATAATAGTTTAAAAAAAAAACTAAAAAACACGCTTATCTGGCCGTTTTAAGTGGGTCAAAATCGTGCCCAAAGAAGTCGGTTACAAACAAACATACAAGTGAAGCTGATAAAAAGCGTGTAAAAACACTTCAAGTTTTCTAAAGCAAGTAAGCTTACTGACTAAATTATGCCAATCTAAATCTACGTTTATTGCTACACCGGTGTTAATATTGTGATTTCCCACATATTCGCGAATATAATTTAGCTTTAACTGGCCATTTTGAATGATGGCACTGAATAGATGAAATTGGTGTATCGGCTGCAGTCCAATTATAATGAACAAGAAGCAATAGCGGATAAATACTTTACCTTTGATAGTTTAATAGTTATAGCAAACACATTATCAGAACAAAATTTTGTTTCACTTGTATATAATTAATCTTATTTTGCAGTTATGCTTTGTTGAAAAATCCCACTAATATTATAAAGGTGAAAGTTTGTGTGTGTGTATGTTTGTTACTCTTTCACACGTGGAAACAGCCAAACCAATTAGGTTGAAATTTGGTAGGGTGCAGTTTATACTTTTGATCAACATGTTATTTTATGAACTTTCAATATAAAGTAGATCTATAACTTAGAATATTAATAATAAAAATAATCAATCATTAATAAATAATTCACATGCGATGAGTTGGTTCTTCTTTCTGCAGTCAATCATTATGCCATTGAAAGCATAAAAGCACGTATCATGTTCAATTTGAGAAGTATCGAACGGCGGTAGGTCCGTTCATACTGTATTTAAAATTAAAATTGCAGTGTAACGTGGTCTCCCATTTATACAAACAAATAACGCCCTTTGTAGATTCTTCACCAATATATGTAGTTATTTCTGTTAAGTACTCGTATAATATTTATTAACATTTTATTGAATTATTTACTTTATTACATTAAAACATAAAAGTAAATAAATTACCTATAGCTAACTAAAAAAAAGCTAAAACTAAACCTAAAAATGACCAGGCTGCCCAAAACCTTAGCAGCATTGCCACGTTGGATGGCAATGCTTAGTTTTTGACCGAAATAAAAACCAGAATTTGGTATTATTAATTCATGTCTTATATTAATGGACACCTGTTAACTTAAATATATATAAATAACATTCCTTTACACCCTTTTTATCGGCTAGTTTACATAATATTTGTTTATTATTCAGACTCAAGTACAGTGAAACGCAAGATTTTTTTAATACTTTAATCATTTACAAATTCATAATCATCTACATTTGCCCTCAATATTGGCTCCAGTCTCGTAAAAGACCTGCATAGTGATGTACGAGTATTTTCTAAATGTACATAATCTTTGGTATAGTTCCTATTGCATAATGGTTATTCTCCAAGCGCACAGCAAACAAATCATTGGGATATGATGAGTTAGTTTCATAATAAATGATGATATGGTTGCCTAACAAGATGAATACGGTGTATGAATGTATTTTGGTGTCGTGTAGCGAAACAAAGGTATAAACAATTTGTGCGCGTTGCTAATAGAATTTGGCTATTGAATATCGCCGCACCTATGTTATACACACGGTCCAAACGTTCCGCCGAACAAACGAAATAAAATATAATAGACAATATTTATGTTGTACCATGCCCTTTTATCATCATGGCCTTTCATATCTTGTTTAGATGATTAAATTACTCAATGTCTATGGGTTTTGCACTTGTGTTGGAGGTTTAGTAAGAACCTAAGAAGCCGCATAGGATAATGTGTAGTTAATAAACAACAGAAAAAACCTATAACATATAGCTACAGATATATTTCTATGGAGTAAATTGCTTGTCATAATTTGAGTTAGTCGCAAAATTAATAAAATACGTACTTGTCGTTCATATTCAATTCAATAAAATAACACGAACTTTTTGGTTTAACTATAAAAGTACTTATAATAAAGAAAAGAAAAATAATTGTCAAAATCAACTTCTATAATATAATTTTCCAAAAAGCGTGCCAAATATTGAAAGCTATATATTCTTATATATAAAATTTCCGTGTCACAGTGTTTGTTACCGTACTCCTCTGAAACGGCTTGACCGATTTTTTCCAAATTTTATATGCGTATTCAGTAGGTCTGAGAATCGGCTACTGTATATTTAGTTTTTTTTTTTTTATTAAGGCAAAACAGCGTTTGCCGGGTCAGCTAGTATATATGTATAATTTAATTTCTAGTCAGTCTGTTAGTCTGTGTGTATCACACGTTACATATCAGATACAATAGGTTTCATCCGATACACAAAGCAATGGGAGTCTTCATTGCATCCCTGCTCGAAGATTGATGTGACACAGTGGCGTAATGGACCACGAAGTAGGTTAAGGTTCTAGTATTAAAGAAGCTTGAAAACAATATGTGTAAAACAATGGACTGGGTCTCGAACATACATATATGTATATATACTTCATACATATTCACTGCCTTGGCAGCGTTTCATTGGATTTACAGTGTTAACTCCATGTAACATCACTCGATTTAACGACAAACTCTCTAAAACGTCAAATCAATAGGCTTTAGTTGGTTTAGCTTGTATTTCATAATATGATACATTTTCTCCATTTAACGACTACTCTCTATAACGCCAGAAATTGCAATTCTAAAGAGTTTACACTGTATTTGTATGTCTGCAGATCTTCTTCTTCTTCGTTTGAGCTAAAGTGCCAAGCTTTAGTGTCGAGAGTTTTCAAGCCACCCGAATACCTCTGACTTTGCTTAACTACTACCTGTAAGAAGACTAACAACCATGCCTTACAATTTAACGTGATCCACATTAGCGCCCAGAAAGAAAATACCACTTTTTAAAGGACAACGTCTCAATCGACCCATGGTAACGTCCAGAAAAGAAAAAAAAACACTTTTTAAACGACAGTATTGTCCATGGTCACCCATCCAAAGACTGTTTGCATCAAGTCTGCAGATAGAATTAGTATATAATTACAAACAACCACAGAACAAACTATGTAGGTTTTAATATTCAAAGTGGAAATTGTCATTTTAATATTTACGCAACATGGTACAAGCACTTAAGAAAAAATAATCAAAGTCATCAAAGATTAAATATTGATCGGTATATTCAATTTCATTCACGAAAAACATCGAGTCATGTTACGCAAGATCAACTAGCCAGATGGTACACAAGGCCGTCAAAAAGAACCGAGTGGCTAGTTTAAACTAAATATTATGGCTTCCACATAGATTATAGATGATACAGTACGCAATTACGGCCATACGAACAGTGGTTAGGTCGAAATAACAATAATTAAGATGTGGCCGTCTCTGCCGGGGCAATCCAGCCTGTATGGATATGTAGGTGCTATTGAGAGCAATTGCTTTAGGTTGAGCGTGCATGTTTGATTGTTTTTGTTTGAGTAGGCTTCTTTTGTTTTTATTGTAATGTTTGTTAGGCCGTATAAACTTTTTGGTCAAATTTTGACTACTCATGTGACCTTCTTACTTCTCGTAGGTCAAGGGTTCGATCCCTGCTGATGAGTTCAAACTCTCTCTGAAGGAAAATATCGCAAAAATAACATAGCATGGTTGTAGAACATTTTTAGTACATTACTAGCAAGCCTTACGTTGAAAAATCGGTCACCAAGCACCTAACGGTGTATTCTGGCAATCTTCTTGAGCGCCAGTTATACCAGACTAGGTATGCTCCGCCTTAGCCTGCTGGTCAAGTGCCTAGCTGTTTGTTCTGCGTAAAAAGAAATCTTATGCAGAAATAAAGATGTTAAAAGGATAAGATCTTCATTTTAAGCATCGAAGTGAATATAACGAATAGTCGTTCTAAAGTGATTGGTAACAAATTAAACGGTTAAAAAAATTAGTACTGGGATTAAGTTTTCAAGTAACTGTTCCCCTCATCTCATGTGGCCATAGAAGACCGTGAAATGTGTATGAATTCTTGAAATCACAAAGGTTGTGGTTTGCGTTCGAGAAAAACGATAACAGTTACTGAGAAATGGAAATAAAGATACGTGCAATCATCCTCAGTACTGTTGAGAATATTATGAATTACTTTCGGGGCTATTTCGATGCTCATTTGCGGTCCACGATGAAAGAGAAGGGTCCTGCCAGAGCACCTTCGGTTTTTTACAACTTTCGAAAGTGATTTCTTCAGTTATTACACAACCCATCGTCTCCTTTACGAGGAAGATTTTAATGGGCAGATTTATTCGCTTTATATGGATTGTCGCTTAATTTCTGCCCTGACCGAAATGCTGGTCGAGTTAGCCATAAAGACCCCGTTTTATTTCGTCTCTTAATAAATGTCGGAGATAAAGTGTCCGGGATAATGCGGACACGCGGAGAATGTTGATTGGCTCGGACGCAAACGAATATAATTTCAATTTCCGTAGCGCATGTAAACTAAAAACTTGCGCGACGCAATTAAAATGGATGCAAGAAAAATAAATTAGCAAAAAATCCTTCAAAACCAACGAGCGTCGTTTTTGTAATATTTAAGTAAAACACGCTCCAAGTTTTCATGGAAATGTTAGTCACATATAATTGGACATATTTTTCCTTACGGCGCACGAATGTGGGTTATAAGGAAGTGCATTTGAGACATAGATCATTACAGCGCGTGCGGAGCATCGCCAGTTACTAGCGCTCCGGTTAAATTGACTGCTGGGTAAGGTTGGAAAATAAGCTTGCTCTTTATTTTATTTGTTCGTTGGTTTAGAAAACATTAAAAAAACAAACTTTTTGACTTTTTTATTTATGTAAAACTTTTATTTCTTACTAGCTGCGCCCCGCGGTTTTACCCACGTTAATCCAGGACAAAAAGTATTCTATGTCCGTTTCCTGGTTCTAAGCTACCTCCCTCACCAATTTTCAGCTAAATCCGTTAAGCCATTCTTGAGTTATAAGTGGTGTAACTTAAGGTAAGAAAAATAATGAAATATGATGCTGTTTCTGCCACAGCAATTCCGTTTACTCTTAATAGGTCAGCGCTTTATCACAATTTACTTTAAAGTGATATTACTAATCAAATATAATAATAAAATGTAATATTAAAAATCATGTTCCAAATTAAATTTCTTATGAAAAAGAAGCAAATATTTGTAACAACTACTAATATGTTCGATCAAATCTTAGCAAATTTAAAACGCTATCTCGTTCAAACGATATCGATATCATTCGCATCCACGAAACAGTTGCAATAAAATCAAGTTGATTATTTTTCTGTCCTTCCTCTCTTGACACGCATACTTTACCCAGGTGTTAAAATGTCCTCGGCAGTTACACGGTAGCATTATACGAGTTTTTTGCCAACACAAGCCACCAGTTTTTCTTTTATTGCAGTGACCGAATAAAAATAATGCTTCTTTTTGTATTTCCGCAAAATAAAGATAATAAAGTACGCCATTCAGAAGAATATTTGACGCGAAAAAACTCGACGGGTAAGTTAACTGTTTATTGCGCTTAAATTCTGACGGATGGTTTTAACGAGAATAATTTTTAGTCAAGTCAAGTCGTTTTAATAGGTCTTAGTCCATGTTAATATCTTATTTTTTTTAAGAATAAATGTTTTTTGTTCCTGAATGAGTACTTGGAAAATATGGTAAAATGAAAAGGTCGTAATCAGTTTAAAATTTAAATTATGCTGAAATGAAATAGTAGCGTTGTTAAATTTTTATTTCATATAATATGTTAAAAAATATAATTTCTTCGTCAGTGTTAAAATGAACAGCAAATGTAAATATTTTGTAAAGACTAAAATGCATGACAATATTTTTCTAACGATACTGAATAAACGGCTAAATCGATTTCAAAGAAATTTGATAGTTTAGGCCCTGAACATGTATGCTATATATAGGTTTTTTCTATCTTAAATTAACCGTGAGTATTGCTGTGGAGCGCATTGGTATTAAATAAACCATAAACAAGAGTTTTGTCCCAACAATAATATTAAATATTTTATCTTATGCTGCAAACTGAAGAAGAATGCAAAGATTTTGATCACGATTCTCTGTTGGTTATTATGCGCATGAATAATTTGTTTACATTAATTATTTATAGTATGATAAAGTATCTAATGGAATTTACGGTATTCAAATCTAGTTAGTGGACATATACAGCATATTACAATATAGTATAATTTTTTAATCAAAATTATTTTGGTGAGATAGTATTAACACTTTATTGGGTAAATAATAGATATAAATTAATACAGTAAGTAACAATACATACTTTATAATATTACATTATGATACAAACGGTGGCCTTATTGCTAAAAGAGATATCTTACAGACAACCTTAGTGAGCCAAAGTATGTTTCAAATCAAAAAAAAAACTGTCGTTCGCCTTCACACAGACGCAACTTACCAAATGTTCATCTTATCATATGAGGTATCAAGGCTATACAGAAGTAATTGAAAACAATTAATAATTGAAAACTTATCTTGGTAATTGAAGGAAGAAAATCTAGAAATTAATGATAAATATCCTTAATGTAGCTCTTTTTTCATATAAATTCCATATAAGGAAGATGAGAAAAAATAAGTTAAAATAAAATCATAATAAATTATATTACTTAATAACTGTGATAATATATAAAAAAATGCAAATATTTACCTTTTAATATTTAACTTTTCTTGTAATTGTTTTGCTATAGATTATGTGCAGTAGACATCTAAAAACTGTAATGCGAGTAAATAAATCAGCAACCTAAAGTCCAAAGAAAAACTCGACTACAAATCAGTCATTCATTCATTACCATCACTCGCTTTCCGTGAAAGGTATTTTATTCCAATGCCCACAAAAACTTGCGCCGTAATAAAGACATCAACGAGAATCTGTCGAGCTAATGCATTTAAACATTTTTTGTCCCTTATTTCCATCGCTATATAAATAACGTTTTCTCTTTCTTGTCGAATGTAAAAACGATGAGATTTTGTTTAAGGGCGAAGTTAGGTAAACAAGGTTTCTAATTTTAAAATCACTTTAATAAGATAAAAACTACACAATAATTAAAAGTTAGAAAAATGAACCTTACAAATAGTGAATTAAACCTAAGTCAGTGTCCGCGGTAATAAGTAAGAAAAGATTTGTTTAGTTACATATATACTCATAGGTCAGACTAAGTGACGTTTAAGAGAATAATAGAAAATAATAATTAGCAACCTTACAATTTCATGCGGCGTATTTTTATAATCCCATCCATATTTTTAATTACACTTCTTATTTTTTTTGTTTTAAATGATTTAATTTCTAAGCGTTAGTTTTTACGTTATTTGATGTTTTTTATTCCTCTTAATTAACTTACACATACAATATTTGCAGCTTTTACAGTGAATTAAAAAAAAGTACGCGTATGTTTTAAATGCCGAATAAAATATATTGTTTAAATATTGTCATTTAGCATCTTACTAAGTGCTTAAAGTCATTACTGTCGTCCTCGCACTTTGCGGTTGGTCTTCTTTATGTTTAAGGCTTTCTTTACATCATGTGAACAGCGACTCTTTTCTTTATGTGGAGAATATTACTTTTTTATATCGTACAGTGAGCCATTTGAATAGCAGAGTAAATAACTACACAAGTCAACGACACTCTTTTCTAAGGTGAAGCATGCCTAGTCAGGAATAACTGGTTCTCAAAGAAGCTGCTGGAACACACTTCTAGGTGCTTGACAACAATTTTTTTAACTTAAGGCTGAATTCAAGCTGGGTTTGCACTAGAAAGTGCCCTACCACCATGGTAAAAGTTAATTTGCTAAACATTTTTTTTTATTATCGAAAAAAAAATCTCGTAATAAACTTATTGTATTTTAGGTTTAATTTACTATTTGTAAGGTTTTTTTAATTACTATGCAGTTTTTTTCATAGAATTTTTAATTTTAGTGAAGTTTTAATAGTAAACACGTTTTTGATGACAAAATAGTAAACAGATATGTTTATTTTATATGTAAAATGTTTTGGGTTTGTTAATACTTTATGTTATAGATATCTGTAAGATATAATATTTGTTATATAAATTATTTAATTTTTCATTCAGACTTTTTTATTGAAATTAACTGTAAATTTAAAATTACAAAACCAAAACACTGTAACATAAAACACTGCCTAAACTCAAACCTAAAACGTACGAAAACTCGTTGATATCTTTTACTCAGCGAAACGCTCGTCCAAAATGTGCACAATAAATCTCATTGTGGCGGTATAAATTATGGATTGCTCCATATAATTAGTTCCAAATTGCCTTAATTGCCTGTAATTAAGACAGTTCCCGTCAAATTTTTCGAAAGCAGCTATCCGGAGGCGCCCCCCGGTCTAACGGAAAGGTTACGATAAAGTGGTTTTGATCTTTCGGAAACTGCTACTGAGTTGAAATAAAAATTAACTTGCGTGTAACTGTGTTTCTTAAGGCGAAGATAAAGGTAAAAAAATTGATTTTACAGTTTTTTAGCTGTAAACGGTAATAAATCGAAAAAAATGCTTAAAGGCCGTCTAAAGAACCTAAACCTAAAGAACTCTAAGAATATTTAAACTTATTTTAGTACCAATCAGACTTATCAATATGAAAAAAACTGGTACAAAAAACTTATTTTTTAGTTTTTTTGAACCAGTTTTATTTCAAATTCATAAGTCTTATTGGTACCATAATATTTTGAGAGTGGTTTTTAAAACAGCCTTTATGCCATTTTTTTGAATTTTTTACCGTTCGCTGAAAAACTGTAAACAAAAAACCATTGGTTATTTTGTTCGTTATCCGATACTCTTATTAAAACGTAATAAAGACTTAGATTTAGCTCAGAAAGGGTTAATATCTTGTTTGAATATCTCTGCACCTTAAATCGGACTCATCTCCGTTATTAGTCAGAAACTGGTCTGGCTTCCTACGGCCGCAGGATGTTGCTCCATATTCGCCATTCATTAACGTAATGGCTTTGGGCTTGTGATGATTTTTATTGCGAAACGATCTGAATACTCCACAGAAAAAAAAGACGATCAATCGCTACGATCGATTTATAATGAAACATCGAATTGGCAGCAGTGTGATGACTTTTAATGATAACTTACGAGTTTGTTTTTAGGGTTCCGTACCTAAAAGGTAAAAATGGGACCCTATTACTAAAACTCCGCTGTCTGTCTGTCTGTCTCCAGGCTGTATCCCAGAAACCATAATAGCTAGAAAGCTGAAACTTTCACAAGGTATGTATTTTCCGTGCCGCTATAACAACAAACACTAAAAATAAAAAATAAAAATATTGGAGGGTCCTCATACATAACATAAACCTGTTTTTTTCGTATTTTTTTGCAATATATCAATAACGGTAGCTGCTAGATACATAAAATTTTCACAAAATATATAAATGCATATTAATTATATAATTTATTTATAAAATAAAAAATATTAAATAAAATATATATATTCATATTTAATACAACAATGGTACGGAACGCTTCATGCGCGAGCGCAACTATCACTTGCCCAATTATTAACTTTTTATGTCGTCCTTTGAATTGTGACGGTTCTAAAGAAACGGGTTTTCGATTAATAAATAAAGGCTTGGTCTTTGATATCGCATCACTCGCCATTCACGTTTCCGATTTCGAATACCAGTTAGAAGTATTTAACATGCTAATCTCTGATTGTTAACATAAGATGCTTCAAACGGACCGCTTTGCTACTTGGTGTGTGCTATATTATGCCTTAAGGTTTAGAACTTAAGAAGCATATTAGAATGTGAGGTGTTTAAAAGAGTCGTGTCTACGGTAGCCGAAATCAAGGGTCAGAGATCAAGCGTGATCGAAAACTGATATTAAAGATTGTAAGGAGTGACGCATGCGTGAATGAGATATTAGTGGCGTAAGTCGCTGATGAAATGATTCTGCTGGCTTAATACTAGCCGGCAGAGAATAATATAATTAATCGAAAAGAGCATCTTCAACAAGAATTAGGCACAGGAAATATTTTGAATTATTATATATTATTGAATTTTATATATTTTTATGAAATTTGAGAACGAGAGTCTTTTTTTTTAATTTAGTGGAGTATTTAAAAACTGTTTTTTTTTTTTATTATTTAGTGTGACACAATTGGCAACAGTTTATTAAAACATACTAATCATAAAAGTTTAGAATTGCAATGTTAATAGTTAATCTTCTATTTGTTGTAGTTATTAGAAATAAAGAATAGCAAATGAGAAACAAAATATATAAAAACGTAGATACACCAGTAGGAGGAATACCTTAGATATGATGGCGCATATAAATAATCATGTTAAGTTTGTATAACTCGCTTCAATAAAGAAAACATTTAAATTGGTAAATATGGTATGGTAAAATGTTGTTACGAAGCGTAAGCTCACACCCATTTGTTACAAGTGAGAGAACATGAACTTTCAAACTTTTTCTTTATTAAATTGAATCGTACACGTGATACACGCCCTTGTAAAACAAATTAAAATAGATTTTCCACATGAATGTGTTTCTTAACAGATTAACATCATCTTCTGCCGTGAAGTGTATTATAACATACATAGCTTTAAAACAATGGATTTTCTCAGACCTTGCGCTGCATATTTGGATCTGCTATTAAGATGCTACGGGCCGCTTGATTGCATTGACATTGTGTTCTAGTATGATATATGAGTTTCAACGTATTTGGGTTTTGAATTGAAGGCAAAATAATGCTTCGTTTTTTTATATTATATAAAAATTCTTGGATCAGTCATTGCAACTAATTTAATGCATTAAATAAGTTAAATTTTGGAAAATATTGACAGCAATCCAAAGTATTTCATGTTCATTAAAAAAAAGTTGACCGTACCGCCGGGTTTGTTAAAAAACCAAACAAATTAAATGCAAAATGTAATCCAGTTCAGTGGTCAAGAAACAAAGAAGCGAATTTACGAAATGTCTTTTAAACCAGTAGCGGGTACGCCGACCCAATACTTTCTATATATCACTTAATTATATTAAAGACGCCGATAATTTAAAAAGGTTGACCTTTTGGTGAAAATTTCAGTAATCCGAACAGGTGAAAGCAGTGTTATATGAAACCGCATTAAAAAGTAGCTGCTTACTTGACTTTACTTGATATAACGTCAAGACATTAAAATTATCGGCTGCAAACGTCAACTCTAATCTGGGTAATGTTGAGGCTTCGATGTACAGCTTGCGGTAAAAGGTAACAAACCTACGCGAGGAGATCAACTGCTGCAGACGATATTTAATCTTAAGCAAATCACAAAATTTAATAATAATAATCAAAATTTCAAAATCATATAGATACCAGAAGAAAAACATGTCTTTAAATAAAAAAAAAAACATTTAAACAAAATAAAAGAAATGGAAAAATAAGTGTTAGTGTATCATTGTACAGTTTTTATTTTATCAATGTAACTGAGCATAACCGAATTTAATATATTTAATAAATTGCTCTAAAAGACGAAGCCAAATATTTGATATGCGTGTATTTTGTTAGTTATTATTTTAAGCGCATTATTTCAGGCAACGGTATGGTGAAAACTGAAGTCACTCTTTATCTATCAAAATTCAAATAAAATTATTAATAACTCGGATTTAAGTTTTAGATTTTTTTTTAAGTTAAAACTTACATATTACATATATTCATTAACAATTGAATAAATTATTCTTTCTTTTTTTTTCAGGTGTATAAAATTTTTAGGTTCAGTTCAGGTTCAGGTTTATAAGTTTAAGATATGTAATTTTTTTGGAAATAAATAAAGTAAATAATACTCGATGTTAAGTTAAGAAGTTATGTTGAGACTAAAGTAGTGGATTATTGTAATACATTTTCTTAGATACTTTTGTGTTGTAAGATTTGTTGTCGCAGAGGACGCTTAGATTTGGCCGAAGCATTATATGGAGTTCGGAGTTTACGATGCAAAGAATCATTGAAGCGAAGAAGAGTGTTGCAAGAAGTTTGTGATTCACCCGCGCGGCCGCGTTAATTTGACTGAATAACGAGTTTTTTCTTTTTTTGTAAGGCTCCATCCAATACACATTTTTTAACGAACAAAGCTTTTAAACCAAGAAAAGTAAAACATTTGCCAAGGTTAACTGTTGCGCCTGTAGCTCAGCAAACTAAGGCAATTTGATGCGATTACTGAAGCTAAGTAACAGTTGATGACAGTCTTTGGATAGTGGACCATACATAAGACTGTCATTGAAAAAGTGGAAACAGTGTGACTTGGGCTCTTACGTTGTTCGGATGACACGGTAAAAAATAGTCGTTAAGTTAGAAAGAAGCCTTTGGGCGGCTTGGAAACTGTCGATATCAAAGCTTGATCACTTAGCTCTACCAAATTTATTATTATAATCAAAATATGAAACCGGTAGCAAATTATGAAGAGTGAGTTTAGAGTAAAGTATTAAACATAATCAAAATAAAAACTTACTAACAATTTGTTTAGAAAAAACTAAAACGACGCTTTGACTTGGGTTCAATAAATTAGTAAATAGTTAGAGTTATATAATTATTTGACATGAAAAAAATAAATTAAGTTTAGAAAATATACAATCATACGTTTCCAACTTAAAAATTAAAAAGAAAATGCAAACTCATTAACATTATCTTTTATGCATTGAGATTAAGTAAAACACGACCCCATCCAGCGATTTCGAATAAACTCAAGTTATTTTACTTAATACGTAACTTAAATAAACAAACACGGTCCTTTGAAGTGACCGCGCTCTTTAAATTAAGGCACTTGGCTCATTTGGGGGCCAATTAAGCGCGAAAAGTATCGCATACAAGAAAGACCCATTGCTTTAAGCTCATCAAAATATTTTGTTTTCATTGTTGTATAGTATCATTGTGTTGGGTAAGAAAGGTTTAAAGATTTAAAATAATATTAGTACAATTAACTTAGGTAAATCACACATTTTGTTATGAAAAAAGAAACATATTACAATAAAAAAAAAGTATTTATTTAACCGTAACTGCTTTTATGCTATTTTTTACGTTTGCGGAAAAATTGTGTTTATTCTTTTTTACCCTTGATAGATATTATGTTTATTCTTTTTTTTTACCCTTGAGTTTGACTACAGCTTGCCTGATGTTAAGCTACCCTGAAATCGATGGTGTGGCACGATTACCTACCTTACATTTTTTTACAGGTAGGCATTAGATCAGTACGGTGCGTAAACACACAAGACAGCGACTCTCTGGCCTGAGGTTGAGAATATCCTGAATTTAGCAATTAGAATTTTTTGATAATACCTATCATTTATTTGACCTTAGTAAAAATACAATAATATAATGCTGATAGGTCTTTTACGTAGGACGGTACGTTCGCTAGTCAAACAAAACAATACATTTTAAATAAAATCTTTTATTTAACTCCTACACAAAAAGGTGATATGTTTTCGCAAATTTCATTAATTTGACTATAATATGCCTTAAATAAGCCCAAGAATTACAGTTTCGAAGGCTCGGTATTCTCAAGAATGCATTAAAACCTTCGTGGGAGGTTTTAAAGACGACTGAGGAAATAAAATATTTCCTTTTTGGAAGCTGAAGTAACCTTACAACGTAGCACTCAGAGATCAAGATGGTATTTTTAACTGGCTAGTGTCATCTTGAGACTATGCCACCTACGAGTACTTCATGTATTTTTATGTTTTTCTAATTATTTTGCAGGAAAAACAGGTAGAAGGAAAAAATTATAACATTACCTTATCTTATCTTATCGTAATATATATAAATCTCGTGTCACAATGTTTGTCCCCAATGGACTCCTAAACCACTAAACCGATTATAATAAAATTAGCACACCATGTGCAGTTCGATCCAACTTGAGAGATAGGATAGTTTAAATCTCAAATTATAGTCACAATTTATTGCTAATTATTGTCTGTTATTATTTGACAGTCATAATTATCTGTTAACTCCAAATTATTCTAACAGATGTCGATACCTTTCGACTGGGTTCAGTAAGTAATCAATAGATGGCGCTGCTATGGTAAATCTACGAACGTGTCATATAAGCTACACTATCTATTTTTCATACCCCTAAGTGAGGCAAAACAACGTTTGCCGGGTCAGCTAGTTAAATATATAAATCAACTTACAAATGAATCATAGAGTATTGCGTTTCGGTTTCTATTTCTAATTTCTTTCGAGCTGTATGTTCATCTATCTATCAATCAGGAACTGTTTCTAAATACCAAGCGAAACTTTTGGTGTGCAGAAATTGTAATCACAATCGAGCGTATCAAAAAAATACAAGGAAAATCAATTGAATCGCAGCCTCTACTTTCTACAATCTTTCGCCGCAACACACAAAGATTAGGTACTATATAATTTAAATTAGAGACAACAACGATTCTTTAAGCAGACAAGCCGCGTCCATTCGCAGAGCCAAATACCCGTGTGAAGAGGCAACCGATTTGATGCGATCGCGATACCTCACTCTGACCACCTTATCTTTGCTACTTAGAAAGATTTTATCGCCCTTATTTGCATAAAATTAGAGCTCATATTTTTTTATTTACTATAAACGACATCGTGGTAAAGTTACGTGTCTCATCTCCAGCGGATCAAAGTCTCTTAATGCGTGAGGCGTGAGAATTAATTTCGTAGAGTAATGACCTTCACGTCAAGATATCTGTGACATCTTTGTGGGAAAATGCCACAGATATGGGCTGTTTAATCTAGTTTAGCTGTTTATTTATGTATCCTAATGTACGTAATGGTACGTGCGGTTTTGTAAGAGGTTTAGAAAATGTTCGGAGTCACGTTGTTAAAATGAATGATGGACCATTAAAGTGTGACTAAATTGTATTTTTACAGTAGCTTTTTTCCTTGTTTTTTGTTTAATAGAACCTGCATTAGCACAAACTCTTTACTACTTTTATTTTTATTTGCAATACAAAATAAAACAATAATTAATTATTAACCTCTCTGAGGTTAGTAACTAGCCATTTAATAATTTATGTTAGAATAATAAATTACACTTGTTTTAAAAGAAAATGAAATTAGCTCAAAAGTATCCAATTAACATTTTAGTATGTAGCATAACTGTTTACAATTTATGTGCCAATATTTTTCTATTAACATAAATTACAACGCTGCTGAACGCACACATTTTTTAATAATAATTTGTTCTAAGCAACTCGTTAGAAGGATAAAATCAATCAGATATAAAACATGTTACACATTTCACAAATCTTATTTCCCATCAAATGACTACCAGAGAAACCTGTCTTAGTTCACACGCAGGAGCACCGAAAAAATATAAAAAAAAGCCAGAGCTGCTGTGACAGCTTAAATAATAAGTTGTATCGAACCTATATTATACATATACCAGTTGCGCTCCGCGGTGTTATCCGCCTTAATCCGGGACAAAAAGAAGCTTATCCGGTATATAAAGGAGCCTATGTATTAATCCAAGGTAAAACCTATTTTCATACTAAAGTTCATTGAAAACGGTTCAGCCGTTTAAGCGTAAAGAAGTAACAAACACACACACACACTTACACACACACACACACAAATTTTTGCATGTATTATATTAGGGTCTATGGAATAGAATTTTAAAATATTTAGCAAAGTTTATACTTTGTCCCATCTGCTAATTTTTTTTAAGTGAGCTTTGTGGTTGAGCTCAGATTTCGAATTTCTTAGAAGCCGCAAAGGTCTGGCATAGCAACATAGCTTAACAACTACTGGTACACTAAATTAACTAGCCGGTACCTACGCCTTAACGCATCATCCAGCCTACGGCAACACAGTCTTCCAAAACTTGTGTCTGAGGAAAGTATTATTTCTTTGAAGTTACAAGTGCATAATTCGAAATAAGTCATAAGCAGCAGGGACCTACTACTTAACGCATCATCTGGCCTACGGTGACACAGTCTTCCATAGTGTATGTCTAAGGAAAGCATTATTTCTTTGCAACTAATTACAAGTGCGTAATTCAAAATAAATTGTAAGAAACAAAATACTTACGTCAAACAAAAAATCGAATAAATCTCTCACAGGAAAAGATCTACTTAGATTACTATCTTCTAGTCTCCAAAAAAAGACTTTGAAACTTTCTTCCAAGCATCTAGGCTGCATGACAATTTGATACGGTTGAGGCTTGAGGAAGCGCCCGCGGGTGGTCGCTCATATCCAGTGTCCCATTAATTAAAAACCTCAATGGTTACAGATGTGCCTCATAATGTGACCTGACGCGTAAGTGACTGTGCTCAGAAAGCAAGCTGATGTGAAGTGAAAAAGAATAACTCAACTTTCATAGTGAGGGCTGCGAAATTTCGGTACTCTCTGTCTGAGGCTCTGTTTTCTGGGAAGTATATTTTTAGAGTCGTAAGTTTAAAAATAAATAGGTTCCATTAAGGCAACTGTGGAAAACAGTGCAGATTGTGATCAATTGGAAACTTATTGCCTAAAAAGTGTTTTTTTTCAATAATACATTTTTTGTCATAAGGTAAATAGTAAAGTGTATGCTTGTATGTGTGAATGTGTCTGTAGTTGTAAATTATAAATTGATCCTCCAAATCCGTGTAATCTAATCTAAATAATCTCCGTGTCAATTTCCAATGACAGTAATATCCAATATATTTTTTTTTTGTTTCATTACACTTTATGAAGCCCAAACATGGTTCTTTTTATTTTGAAATTACAAATAAAGTTCACATAAAACTTTTTTTAAATGTAGTAATAATAATTAAAATCAATCTTTAAAATTTGGTAAAGCGTCATAAAAACTATTTTTGTCTACAAAGATAATCTTTTCTGTAAAAAACATTGTCAAAAAACGGGTATTCAAACTAATAATTATCTATCATCCGACTTATGTATGTATCTTCCCATCATACGAATACGCAACATCTATCCTATCAACAAAGTAAGTAATTAAAATTCCTATTAACACTATCTATATTATTTAACGACGTGTTATACGACCCATAAAAGTTATTATAGCGAGTGTTAGTTTTTTAATATGCGCCTATATAGTCTATAACTTACATCCTTCTTAAGTTTGCTAGAACTTCTAATGAGAGCTTTGATTAAGTTGTTAACTGAACAGATGCTATTTTTCACTTTGTTGTTTAATTTATTAAACTAAGTAAAGTTCAACAAAGCAACTCAAATCTGAAAATCTTTAGTCTTATTTTTAGGGCGGGTATTTAGTGAAAGGAATAACTAAGTATTTAACTCTTTTCGCAAAAAAATGCCAAATAATGTTTATATGCGCCCGTACAAATATAAGTATTGCATAAACATTTAAAGGCATGTATAGAATGTAAATCTGAACATTATCAAATCAAAAATTCAGTCATGTTCACAATATCACGCATCATAATTATGCCGTCGAAAAAGTATCTCAACAGATGTCAGATTGGGTTTATAAAAATTGCTTTGAATGTATAGTGCCTGTTTAAAAGATTTTAGTGCTCAAAGTGGGCAGTGAGAGCTGTTGTTTAAACCTAAAAGATTTCAAATATATACACATGAGAAATTGCTATTCAAGAAAAGTTTTTGTTGTGCAAAAATGTAACAAATACTTTTGAAGTAGCTATAATGTTACAGCTATTTACGTAGTAGTCACTTGCAGGTATAAAATATATACTGACCGTGAAACATATTGAATAGTGAAGTAAAAAGCAAAGTAAAAATATGTAAAAAGTATTATGGAGAACACTCTAGAACTTTCATGCCAGTAGAGAAAGCAAAGGATGCCACAATACCATAAAACATAAAGTGCAGATATAGACAAGACAACTTATCAAATGAAGCTAACAGATATGATATAAACCCCAGGGTGTGGACACAACCTTAAATTGTAACAAGAAAGCTGACCGAACCTCAACCAAGTATGGGTACATTCTACAATATTAATAAAATAAAAAAGTACGTGCTATCTTGTCCACTTTTCACTAACATACCTTATACAGGTTTATAAAATCCATAAGCCATTGGCGTATCGCCAGGAAACCGACACATTTTTTGTTATTATAAAAAGGAAAGCTTTGAAAAGGTTTGCACTACTACAATATACGCGCCAACAGCTAAAAGTTAAAATTAAAATATAGCAATATATTCTACAATCGTGACCTTTACGAATCAATTCAACGAGTTTGGCTCATCTCTAAAAACGAAATGCAATTTCGATTCAATTACTATTTCAACAAAAAGATAAAAAAAAGCAACTTAAACAGATCTAGATGCCAATGCCAGTGAAGCGAAAGTAAGAGTGAGAACGGACACGATGCTAAGATAACAATAGGCCAGTTTCGTTATCAGGTGTGGCAAAGCTACAAATCATAGATAACTGACCAAGGCCGGCGGCACGAAGAATTTTCGCTCGACCAAAATGCGTGAGCTAAATTCTAAATTACGAAACCGAGATCAGATAACGCGTAACGGTTGAACGAGAGCCGGGGTCTTTGATGCAGCACTAGAAATATGATATCTGATGCTGTAGGTAGTATACTGCAGATATTACCTATACAAACAGACAGCGCAGAGACTGATTGTGTGCGATTTGCCTTTTAAAGCTATACCTACTGAGCTTAGCGCAATATGCAGGATTTTGCTATCTGCCTTTGTATAAAGTAAGCCAAAGATCTGTGGTAAATTGAAAATCTATCAAATACTAAAGCCACCGATGCGCCGAGAGATATTTCCATAGATATTTCTACAATCAATACAAATATTAATACATATAGTATATATTTTGCATAAAGTACATTTGTGTAGAAAACAGCTCCACACTTATTCTTTAGATTGATATACCGACAAAACCAAACACTAACAACGATTAAACTTCTGATAGTACGCGAAAGAGATTTATTTGTTGTACACTAAGTTATTGACTAGAAATTGACAGTGATCATTTCAACTGCAGCTCCGACAAAGCAGTACCGACCGACACACCCACAAGATCGGTTACGAAACCTCCAGTTGCTCACAGGCTAAACTAGTTCATGCTCCTGACATACGACGCTACAAAAACTTGCGCACGCTACCACGTTATTAAGCAAGCAATGGTATAAAGTTATAATTAGTGATGTTGCAACATCATGTCGTTAGGATCGATATCAGAACAATAATGACTCATCAAGGCAAAGACCCGAGGTGAAGGTTCTATCCCTTGACCACTCCCAGCAACCTTGCTTTCGAGATCGAGATAAAGGCAGGACTGAATCGATGCCATTGAACATGATTGAAATTGCGATGAAACGTCCGATCCGATTCGATTCCTTCGTATGACTCACATTTTTGCACTACCTTGCATTCTGAAAGGGAACGCGAAACGCCAT
This sequence comes from Mellilla xanthometata, assembly GCA_035578125.1. NCBI lineage: Eukaryota > Metazoa > Arthropoda > Insecta > Lepidoptera > Geometridae > Mellilla > Mellilla xanthometata. The sequence goes on along the minus strand of JAPUBQ010000014.1, from coordinate 9,485,166 downwards.
GTCATGTTTCCGCAAAATGACGCTATATATGATAGAACGTTGCAAAATAATTAGAGCTATAAACCACTCTGACACCCACGAGCCGCCCAAAAGTTGACAGTGCCATCGAATCAATAGTTATGAATGAACAGTCATCGATACAATTCAAGGCCGATGTCCTAAAGGGATTAAGGTTAATAGCTGTCCTCGTGACTTGCGTGTGCGTCGATTGTATCGATCCATTAGGGGTTCGAATAATCCTTCTAAGAAAGATGAGAGACTGGCCTTCATTATCTGTGGAGCGATCGCACAGATGTTCTGTTACGTGTGTTTGTAAGAACAACGGTCGGCTGTAGCGGCTGCGGTGCGCACGCGCGGCGATACCATCTCGCCGCCCGAGGGGGCGTTACGAAAACCACTTACCTATCAGATGCCATCGCCGAACCACACTTATTATTTTGGCTACTCGGTATTCAAATTATAATTGTAATCTCAACAATATTTTATTTTTGATGTTGCTATCGATTGGATATTCTGAAAGTGTTCGGAGGAATGTTAGATTAATTCGTTTTGTCTGGCTCGGTCGTGACTTTGATTTGACATTTATATGGTCCGATGAGATTGGTATGAGCACTTTTATGGGTTGCGATTCATACAAGATGGACAACGCTTTCCGTCATGCGCTTTCTTGTGGGATGTACAAGGTAAATGGATGCCTTGACATTAATTGAAGACACGTCTACAATATCAATCTGTGTAAATCACAGGTCTTCTTAAAAGCAGAATGACCGAAATATTATAAAGGACAAATTCTGGTTCAGTGGAGCTTAAGGTAGCGTCAAAATGTGATCTACTTATACTATGTACAAGTTAAAAGGCCAAGCTCTGATGTCGGTTTTAGATACTCGAAAATACTACTCATATAAACGGTTTAGTATGGGGCTAAGCAGTCGTGTGTGAAATAAATAAATAAATATTAGGACACATTCACACACGGCTGGTTAGCCCCATACTGAACCATTTCTAGCTCGTATTATGGTTGCTAACACAACTGATATACTACATATACATACATACATATTATATAAATACATATTTAACACCCAGAACCACAGCCAACAAATTTAGTTAAGCACAAAGATGTTGACCGGGCCGGGAATCGAACCCGGGACCTTCTGATTAGCAGACCGGCATGGTAACCTTTACGCTAACGAGGTCGTCCTTATATAAATGAGTCCTTATATTAACTTATTTTTATTTAGGCCTCCTTTAGAGTATGCTGTGTCTGATGCAAAGAGTTACAACTAAAAATCTGGTGAATTTGTAAAACTGCTATAGGGTCGAAATATGTATTGTGTGTTATAATTATAAGATATATAATATGATATAAGTTTAAATACCTACTTATCTAAGTCGTATATCAATCTTATTCAAATTTACTGTGTTAGAATAGTAATGACTACACTAAAGCACGCTTCCTATTGTTACTGTCTCTATAACTGTACTGTTGTAAATTACAGGACTTCATTAGCTCATATTTATGAGGTACTATGACCACTTCATTCACAATATTGACTGATATTTGACAGAGATTTATACCCCACAACTCAATGGGCTTGAAGTTATATTTTCTTTACTTTCTTTTATGATTTTTTAGGCTAAATTCTCGATAAATTCTTAACTATAAACAGTCAATAATGAAAAAAGACAAAGTTTTTTTAATAATTGACCTCAATAATATTTATATAAGTTTTTAGCGCCAGTAGCTCGAGTAACAATGGTGTTCTGACGCGATCATTGACGTTCAGCAACGGTCGATGCGGACAGTATTTGAATGGGTGACCACAAAGAAAACTGTCGTTTAAAAAATAAAATTTTCATCTGGATCTGATGACTTTTTAAAGCCGCAGGTCCCGGTTGTTAGTCTTAGAACAAGCAGTCGCTAAGCTAAGTCTCGACACTAGCTTGGCGTCTTAGTTCACGCGACAAAAAGAATCGGTTAATTTTTTTTTGATGCACACTTTCTTTCTATCTAATAGGGCCGCAATTCTAGGACAGTAATTCTTAAACCATGTTGCATTATTGCTTCACATACCTCGCTATATAATTATGTTTATAGCATCAAACTATTTTTATGATTATCATTATGGTGTTTCAATTGAACCAGAGCGATTTCTTAATAATATTATTTTAATCTCTTGTTGGCAAGAACGCGTTTATTAAAATGTTTGGAGTAATAAGATTTTTTACTCTTCAAATCCTGGCAATAATTCAATTTGATTGATTTTCTTTGTACAAGAACACCTAATAAATGCCAAATAATTAGATAAGTACTGATCAAAAATTAAATGATGTTACCAAATAGAACTGCGGTATTAATATTGTGTGTAACTAACTACATACACATCATGGAAAATAATTTTAAAAGTTTAACGCAGTAAAAAAAATAAAAATAACGTGCATTCTTATTTTTAACAAGCCATATTTTACTAATTATATTATTCTATAAACCAATATCGTCGCGTTTTACCAAAGTTGTACTTGTTGTATGGAACAACTTGCATCATAAAGGTAAATAATTAACTTCGGTAAAACGCGACGATGTGTAACGCACCAAGCCCGCTTAAATGTTTTATGCGTTAGATACGCAAAGTTTGCGCGATAGCTTTATTTTGTTAAAAAAATGCGTTATAATTTTGTGATTGTTAATTGTTGGTTTTCTATTAATGTTAGCGCGGCCGAATCTGGTACAATAGTGCTTTAGCGTTGTTTTCAAGTAACTCTGTATTATTTATTACAAAGTATTCTTACTAGTTACATATACCTTTTGATATCTTGACCATCTGGACGGTCTCATGCAACAATGCTATGATTGTTTTGACTAACCGTCGATCATTGATGTTTTCTTTATTTTGACTTCAAGGTGATGTTTTGACAGTGTAATTAGCTTAAGAGTACTCGTTAATCTTGTACGTGCCTGTAATTAATTTTATTTTCTTTTTGTTTGTTGTTCTTCGAGCGTTGTAAGTTAATGAAGTACTCGTAAGCAATAGTAAATTATCGCTTTGGCATGTCAAAACATATATCTAGCTCAGTTTTTTTTAAATACGGTGCAAAGCAAATTAATAATTAATAAACAAAACTGCTTCATACGTTATGTCAGATATTGAGATGTGAAAATGCAAAATTTTCGCATACTGAAAAACGCTTGCTTGTATTTGTGTTTTGCGATAGAAATAAGGACCTAACGTACATTTTATGTATACATTCAACTTGTATAACAACAAAAATCATGTAATTTTCATTATATGTAATGCTATGTCTTCATTTTAGTTCCATTACATACTATTGAATATTATTCATGAGGATGAGGATGAGAGGATGCCTGTGTGAAGAAGAGGCTTAAGTATGCCGCCCTGGAGCCGCTTTATCACTTTGTGCCTATTGCCGTGGAGACCCTGGGCTGTTGGGGCAAGGATGCTAGGGCTTTGCTCAAAGAAATTAGGGGCGGGTTATTTAGTTAGAATTAAGTAATTTATAATTAATTTAATTAGTTTTGACATACTCGTACAATTTATCATATTTTCTTATACTTATAATTTGATATTATACATTTATTTAGATTTTTGCGTACAAACAGTCACTTACATTAAAATTTGTATTAAAAGTTGCAACAAGTCCAACTTTAAGTATTATACATTTCATTTTCAATGAACTCAAGAATAGTTTCTATGGACCATTATCTTGAACGACCTATTGGCGATCTATATTTATTTTATGCCTTTATAGGACTAAACTGCACCCACAATTATTGTTGGTATTATTTGGTGCAGTGGGCACACCCAGACCTGTTACCGACCAGCCTTATGCTGCGTTTAGACTGATGGAAATGCGAACTTGACTGGATCTATTTTGAACTCAAAAAGATTTAACCAATTTTTTTAGTTTATATTGAGTTTAGATCTATTTTGGACTCAAAAAGATTTAACCAATTATTTTAGTTTATTTTTCATTTTGAATTGATTGATTAAAAAATATTTTTTGTATTTATTTTAATCTTGTCAATTGTAAAATTAAATAGTATTAATTTTATTCTGATTGTTATTTTTATTGTCATGTGATATGCTGTGGACCTGAAATAAATGGATTTATTATTACTATAATATTAATATTTTTGATTTATTTTGTATATAATATTTATTCAATAAAAGTTTAAAGAAACCGATAAAAATGTTTACAATATCAACAATTTTATCTACTCATGTATATGTTGGTAAATTAAAAAGTAGTGCAAGTCTAAAATAAAAAATAAAATATTTAAATAATTAACAATAAACATCGCGTGTTCGTGACGCAAACATAAATCGATTATACAATTAATCTAACTGATTTGAGTATTTGTTCAGTAAAAAATTGCAATAGCCACACGGAACCAAATCTAATACCCCAGTTATTATTTTAAAAGCTGTACACTAGTTTCGGATGAGATCGCAGTCATGATAAGTTTTGTTTATGACTTAAGTTATGATGACCTTAGGCAAAAATTTAAATATGGTGTTCAAAGTTATGTTGTAATTATAAAAATAGTCTTTAAGGTTAGCAATAAAGCTGAATAAGGAAATATTGCGCGCATAAATCTGTCTACATATGAGTATTTCTGACACTTTTGCAAGTAACTTAATCTATGACATAAGCGTTAACACTGAACCAGTCATCGTTCAAGTAACTAAAACACGTTTAATCATGCGACGTTTATTTGCGTTCGATTTACTGGGTCGTGTTCTATTCTGACGGTAAATAGTGCCGAGTCACTGGCGCCAGTGCGAGGCGTAGGGCTAACGTTCGTGTCACCAAGTCTAAAGCAAATCAAATCCTAGACCAGTCGTTCTCAATCTGTAGTCTAATGTCTCGTATTTCCTATTAACGTTCTTTATGTTATGAACAGAGGCGGAAGAAAATTAAATGTAGAAAGAAGATAAAATAAAGCTTTACATTAAACCAGTATTTTCAGTTAGAAAGAAACATTTTTTTAGTCCTCTACTTCTACTCTGTATGAGAGCTATTGTGTCGAGAGTTTTCAAGCAACCCGATGGCATCTGACTTGGCTTAATGACTGCTTGTAATGTGGCTAACAGCCAGGACACCTACAATTTAACGTATTATTTGACCTACGGTAGCGCCCAGATAAAAATTACACTTTTATAAAGACATTCATTTGCATTGTCACTCCTCAAAAGACTGTCCGCATCCGCCGTTGCTTAACCGCTTGATCGCGTCAAATCACCTCTGTTTGTCAAGAATAGGCGCTATACTTTGTTTTTTAGTTTTATCTCACATTTATTATCCAAACATTTTATTAACCGTTTATTATCTTTTTGTCAAAAATCCAAAACCAAATCAAAACCTCGCTTTTAAATTAAACTTTTGCGTACCATGACTCAATTACGTTCTATTATTGCTCTCGAAAAGAAAATAAACCATTTGACGAGCTAAAGTCCTGTTCACTTGTAAACACACTAAGTCAATTTAGTTTTACCTTTATTGTGACCGTAATAATTTTCACTGTATTGGTCATTAATAACATGTATTGCGCCCTAAGGGTCTATGCACTAAGTTTAGACATCTCTGTCCGACCCATTGCGACAGCCTAGTCTCATTGTATGTTAAGCGGGCACTTCATCTCTCAAGCAGTACGCCAATTTATTGGTGGACGCGCCCCTACACTGGTACTACGGAACATTGGAATATAACAGTATGGTGTCTTAGGAAAAACCTAAATACGAAATACCTAATGACTGAAGCGATGATAGCTAAAATGTAATTTGTAAGAATAGTTTTATTTCTTACAAAGACTAAGTTTAGCTGTTCAACGGGGTAATGGTGCTAGCATCTTGGGAACTCTGCCCCGCAGCGACAGCCTGGATGGTGAGCTTACTCTAATTTAAATTGTATTGTTTAAGTTTGTATATAATATTTTAATTGATAATTTCTGTAATAGTTATTTGTAAACAAATATCTTGAATAAAACAGGTAAGAAATTCCCTGAAAAAAAAAGTATAGTTTTTAAGTATGTATTTTGTTCTCTTTTGTAATTTGTACGCAATTATCTTTTTGTAATTAATATTCTATATTCTAATCATTCTTATTCTTAAGATAGCGTGCGGACACCTTCTATTCCGAAGGCCGTGGGTTTGATCCCCGCCAGTGAGCTCGAGCTTTTTGTAAACGAAAACATCGTAAGGAATTAGGCGTAGTGGAAAAGAATTTATAGTGCTCACCTTGCTCCAAACCACCATCAATTTCTCATCAAATCTGTCACCAAGCACCTAACAGTGTTTTGACAGCCTTCTTAAGAGCTAGTTATTCCAGACAACATGTGCTCCGAACTCTGCTGTGTCATGGATCATACCTGAAATATAAAAAAAAAAAATAGGTAAGACAATGTTCTTGTTTAAAATGTATGTAGGTGTGAAAAAATTCTAAGTCGGGGCTTTGCAAGGTACGTTTTGTTAACAAGGTTAATTACTTGCTGACTATGTAAGCTTCTTGACCAAAACGTTGTGGGCAACCATTTCAAAAATTATTTATTAATGTTAAGCATTTTGTTTAGTTTGACGTTATCTTCTTCTTCTTCGTATGAGCCAAGTGGCTAAGCTCTTGAGTCGATAGTTTTCAAGCCGCCCGAAAGTCCTCTGACTTTGCTTAGCGACTGTATGTACAAAGACTAACAGCCAGGGTTTACAATTTAACGTGTCATCCGACCCACGGTAGCACCCAGATGAAAATGCCACTTGAAAATCGGCCCACCCATCCAAACACCGATCGCATCGACCGTTACTTAGCTTCTATGATCACATCAGATCACCTAAGCTCGCCGAGCTACAGGCGCTATGTTACGCAGCTTGACATAATTACTTATACTGCTATGCTTTTTCTATAATATATGTTCGTTATTATAAAAAACAAGGATCTAATAACATTCATGTAGCCTGTCATAGCGAGACTTGTGCGCACGCGCACCTCTGACCCTCGCGCCATCAACGAGTGCTCCTGACTTTCTGATTGGCTGAGCGAACACTTCAACTTACAATACATGTTTTATGTAGCTATTTTATTTCTACCCAGAGGCAAACATCGTAAACGCTTTGAATTGAACTCTTATTACAATTTATTGAGCATCAGATTAATTTGTTGGACGATTTTATAGGTAACTTAAAAGGTCGGCTTGCCTTAAAGATTTTATTTGGAAAATTTTAGAAGTTACGAGTATAATTATAATTTCTATAAATAATAACTAACTAACTGCTCGGTAGGTAATCGTCTGCTTTTTAATCGAATGACCCCTGGTTCGATCTCAGCTTTATACTAATCACTTGTATTGTAGTATGTGTAGATTCCCACTTGCTTTACGTTAAAGGATATCATCGTCAGGAAACCAAAACGTTTGAGGACCACAATATCCAAATTTGTGTCATCTGCCAATCCGCACTTGGCAAGCGTGTTGAATTATGGCCTCTATCTCTCCTAAAGAGAAGGCCCTGAGTCCTAGCAGTGGGACGTATATTTCAATAAATTGAAAAATAGTTAAATTAATACAATGTATTGATTTGGAAGCAGTGCAGAGAATCAAGTAAAAAGTCATGGTAAATTACTCAGAGAATTAAACGATTAAAATTGAAATGTTAAATTTAATAAAAGTTGTGATATCTGATACACGGTGCCTTATAAGTAAAACTTTTATTCGGTATGTCGACGAAACCAACACCTTTAACCTGCACAAAGTTCATTGCCAATCTCATCTTTCGACAAAAGCTCATTGAATAACCAAAGTACTCATTGTCATCTTTTATTTGTATCGCGAGATAAACGATCTCTTTTGTATCCGAATTAATTTGATTACGAGTTATAACAGAACGCTTCAAGCTATTTTTATGTAGGTCACATTGATTTTGACCAATTCGATTCGATTTACTCGAACAATTGAAAACAAATGGAATTGTCCGTTGCCAAAACATTTTAATAATATCGAGACATTTATGAGTGCATTATGTTTGCTGTTGCGTGACTGCTTTTCAGTATTACAGTGTACTTGCGAAACAGAACATAAGATCTTACATTTTCACTTTTACTGCTCACAGAGGCAATTTAAATTTATCAATTGTATACCAGACTAAACTATAAGTTTCTATGCTTAAACTTGTTTATTTGTTTTGGAAATCTGTAAGCGTTATTTATAATCATCTTTGGTTAAAATTTCAGTAGTAGTAATTAGGTAATCTACCATTTACTACACTATTTTTGTTCTTAGTTTCTATATCATCTTTAGTTTTAATTTAAATAAGTTTGTGTCTAATAAAGAATTATCTATTAAATCTACATTTTCAAGGTGTAGATTTACATTTGACACTTACAGTAAACAACACTGATTACACAAAAAAATATTGTAGTCAATTATTAATATTAACAAACTAAAAAAAAACATTATGCATTTTGTGCCTATAAAATTTCAATTAACAATTAACACATATCTACTTCAAGAGAAATATTTTGCCCAATCTTACGTACTGCAGCGTGTAGGACAGATATATGTACCGCAATATCGCAGGAAATGCGATCACGTACGGCCTTCGACCGCCGCGACAACAGATCGAATGGTGCCAGCATTGTTCTATGACATTTCAGCCTTGCTAATGACAAGCAATTTTGGTTTGGAAACCTACATATTCGTTGATATCATTGAAATATTGTCCCTTAATTATCTAAACGCCTGCTCGATTTTAAATTAGTATCGCTCCTTCAATTCACTTGTTTCTCAAAACACGAATTCAATATTCGTTAAAATTTACAAATAGTTATTACTGTTAAAGTTATACTAGTAAAGTTACAACTATTTAATTACGACGAATAATAAACAATAAGCAACTCCAGCTAATTCAACCAAGACATCTTCATAATTGAAAAAAAAAAACAATCACGACGTTTCATAGGCTAACGGCTAACGAAACAAAAACTATACGAGTGAGCTTTATATCTCTAGATCACGTGTTGTCAAGCTAGCTGTCAAACTAGCTGTCACACGAGCTGTCAAGCCGTAGAAAATGTGACAGCGACCGAAGAGATGTCAACGGAATGTAGCCGAGGACGCGCTGACGCCTCTTTCAGATGAGCTTATGATAATATCCAGTCAAACGTATGACTCAATCTTGTGATATGAGACTAAAGAAAGCACAATTTGTATACTTCATATATGTGGTACGTGACGTCACTAATCGTCTCCAGTGGAGGACCAGCGCTGATGGGCTTCAATCAGCACACGCTGAGTGGGAGCCGGTTTCTTAACAGTAATATATACATATATCTAATTTTCAAATGTGTTTCTTAGTTGTTAGTGTTTTTCCTTTTAATAAATATTTCTGTTTAATTATTTTTAAATGTATACTTATTTGCATCTCCATACAAGTTTTGTTTTAGATAAAGTGCCTTTGGTTTGGTAGTTTAACATTTATAACATAATGTCTTAGTGATAAAATAGTTTTAAAAGTATAGTTTCTTTGTACTCACTGATATAAAATTAAAAATGTTCTCTGATTGACTGCACCACTGCATGTACCAATACATTTTATGTCAAAAACAGCAAATTTATATATTAAAAGAAAGGAAATAATCATTCAGTTTTTGACGCAATATCATATGCATAACGGGAGAAATACGCCTAGAAGATTTGTTAAAGTATGCTCTTCTAACTGTACTCAATTAAAAGTAAAGTTAATTTAAATAACTACGGTATTAATTAACTCCAAACGGTTCATTACTTATTCCGTGTCATTGATCTTGTACAGTCAGATGTTTTGCTTGATTTTATTATTTTTTATTTCAGTATCACATTTACTGAATATATTTTAATGTCATTCAAATTAGAAACCAGCTTAACCTAGCAGTGTTACCCGCATTCATCCGATATACAAGTTTTAACTAAACGTTAATAAAATAGCTTGAAATTAGAATAGTATAGACATCTAGACTTTGAGGTAGACACTAACCCGATGGTCATATGACAGTTGAAAAGAGTTGGGAGAAACTGGTTGAAGATAATGATAATAGTATTATCTTTAAATTAGTTATTTTTTTTTACAAAATTGAAACTATATCGTCATTTATAGGAGAAAAGCTGTATATATGTCCTCCCTTACGCTTAAGCAACTATTTTTATACTTGCTAAGTTACTATTTATCTTCTAAATAAAGCAAATCAAAGCACAGAAAATCGATGCTTTTAATAAAAATTGAAGCTGTAAAATTTACACTCGGCAACGAAGTTTGCAAACTACGGATGCGTTAACAGCATTCGAGTATTTGTATATTCACCATTGAGCAACGAATACCGTTCACCGATAAATAGTAGCGCCGATATCCGCTAAGGTAATTCAAGTCTAATTAACCCTTTAGTATCTGGCCGCATCTCAATCAGTACCAATGGAGTTCATTCAGACGAAGCACTTTTAGTGAGCGAAAATTTTAGTTTTTTTAAGTCACTTTATTTAGCCTTGCTCCAGATACATAACACAGGGCATACTTTTATGTTGTTTAGATAATATTTTTTTGCTTATGCAGACTGAATTTTACATATTTTTTGTTTACAATTTAAAGGCGCTTTGAATACGTATCACATGAATAAAAGTACTTTTTTTGCTTCGATACTTTTTGACGAACTAGAAATGGTTCAGTATGGGGTTAACCAGCCATGTATGAATTGTGTCCTAATATTTATATTTATACTTTCTAACTTTTTTTTCATCGTGTGAGCTAAGCTTTTGTTTAAAAACATCATAACTTGATGGCGATAAGATTAAAAAAAAAAAAACTTCACACTCGGTCTGTTTTTTCTCCAAGAAATACGTATCTATAATTTGTAGCTCGTCTGTGCGCGCCCAAATAAAAGGAAGTTAATAATGCTCTGAAGATCGGTCCAGTCCAGTAGCGGCTTCCGATATTATGGTGTTAAGAAATAATTACCAACCGTCACGCCCATTCTGATTGGTTTTCGTAAGCGGTCATAAATGTATATTGACCCCTGAACATGTGTTGGTGATTAGAAATATGCGTAGAGGGCGGTGTTGCCTTGTAAGTGATGTATAAATGGTGGTTAACGAGATGTTTTTTGGGCAGCTTGAGTCTAGCTCTGGTAAATCATATGTACCTACTTGTGTGTTCTCACTACATACCATTCATTCTCGTACTACCTTGGTATACCTCATGGACACTATCATGGAGTATGACTTAGTATAGGTGCATTTGGCAATATCACAGTTATTATAGAACACAGTAACAGTTCTTGTTTCTTTGTGACTAAGGTCGTAAATACATCTTTATATGTACTTAATATTTTCTATAAAACAAAATTTAAAAAAAAGTTATTTGAATAATTATTTGACTATTGATATAGCAGCCTCCTCGAGAACTAGTTATTCCAGACTAGGCATGCTCCACCTTCGGCCTGAATGTTACTAGGTGTGTGGTTACGTGCTTTTCTGGTCATTTGAATAGCAAGGCGAGTCAAATTTGTTTACTACAGATAATATTAAGTAAATATGTATACCTTGCAATAGCAGGCCTGTGTCACTCCGCGTGTAGGTGTTAAAAACATACCTACGGGCGGCGGCCACTGCGGAGTGGCCAATCTAGTAGGCTGCCACAAGCGAACGAAAACACACGCGTGCGCGCTATATGTTCGACCACGTTCAACTTAATTATTTGCGAAGTACTAGTTACTATTCTGTGTTATTTGACTGATTCATTACATATATAATTGCAAGATGGACACAAAACGAAAAAAAGCAAAAAAATACTGTGCAGTATTTAATTCTTTAAATACGGATCGTGATCGAAATTTAACTTTTTTTTTGTTACCTAAAGACGCTGACAGGTAAGGGTAAAATCTATTTTGACTGGATTACATTATGAAATTAATTCAAACTACAAACCGTTTCTCCCCGTACTATTCCAATATCCTAAAAGTACAATAAAAAAGATATTTTAGTCGTTTCATTCGAGTTGCATTTCATTTGTCGTACATTTACGAACTTAGACTAAGAGCCCAACGCAAAATATTTTCGGTGATACTATAGATGATACCTATGGAATTCTATTCGCGCTAGATGGCATATGAAGTAGTTTCTCGAAGTAAGCAACCATAGTCCGTGGCTCTTTCAATACCACAGAATAATAACTAGTACTACGTATAACCATGTACAACGTATTATGACCCGTAGCATAGTGAACTAAGGCCCATATTCCTTTGAAAAGAAATTGGTAGGCAACGAAATGATCACGTGATTGACTGGACCGCGAGCTAAATTAAATCATATTGTTTAATAGATTGAGTTCATATTTCTTTGAAAACCATTGCGAAGTGAAGCTTCTGTACAAAGTACAAGTTATTATTCTGTGGCAATAGTAACAATAAATAAAATAAAATTAATACAATGAGTATCTACAGTCAAAGACCTTTAATTTATTAAATCGTAACATTAGGGCTTTGAAATAAAAACATAAGCTTGAAACCTTTTTTTGAAATACTTGCTAATCTAAAATTAGCGTAAACAACAGCCGCAGGCCAAATTCTGAACAACCAATACAAACTAGTTATTTTTACGTCGATTTGAAATCGGAATTGCGCCGCATTGTTAATAGGATGATGCCCAAATTAATAGCACCGTAATTAGAGGTTCAGTTACGTTTTATTAGATCATTATTACCTATTCGCAGCCGAACAGCAATAAAACATCGATATATTCTAACGAGTGCTCTAAATGCCACTTGACTTTAAGCTTTGATTATAGGATGCGTCAAAACGTATATCAGATTATATTTGGACTTGCGCTTAATGGTATATCCTCTATTGCTTCATACAGGTACAAACGAGGACGAAGTGATTTGGGTTTTAAGAAACGGAAACTGAGTCATATGTATTGGTTTTATTCGTGTGAACAAAGTGCAGTCGGTTATGTTGCAAGGCCATGTGTTTATTATACTTCTACACGCTTTTAAAAAACTAAAAGTGTCTTTGGTGTTTACTGAGACACCTACCTAAATTTGTCTTCAAATGATATTACGTCATTTTTTTTCTGGGTAGCAGAAAAGAGCCGAGGAAATATTTTCTCGTATTTTGTATAAACACCCGTGTTAATTTAGTTATAAGCTGTGCAACTAGATGGTGCCACTATTTTAGCCTTACTTTTCTGAATCGCGGTGACGCGATTTTCACAAGTATTTGGTGTACGCGTAAATTTGACTTTGATCCAGTAGTAAATAAATTTATGTAAAACTTTCTGCATAGTGGTCGAGTAGCTGGAGGCTGGAGCTGCGTCTACATACCTAATGTTGCTGCCTATGCTATTGGGTAGTGAAAGAGTCTTATTTTTGATAAAAAAAGACCTTACAAAAATATTTGCCGTTTTCCTTATAAACTACCATACTTTATGCTACGCGTGTTTTTTCTAACGACAAAAGTTTCAAACAAGTCAAATTTAAATTTATATATATCATGATGGTAAAAATAGAGGGACAATTAATTTGATAACACCACAATGTATGTATATATTTTCCAAGACATAAAGGTTTTCATTGATTTTAAAACTATTTATTTTCATAATCACAAAAATCTCCTTTGCGTTACACAAATATGACCGTAGCAGTAACTAGTAAATTATATGATTGTTCGATAAGCTAATACAACAATTGACGCTAAAATACCCCTGAGAGAGCAAAACAATCTCGCAGATATAAAAACTGGTAGGTTCAGCGGTTAATCGTATGTTATCTTAAATCCCTGTTTAACCGGCCCAATGGCTATCTGTTTCTACATCTTGACGTGGGAACTCGCACGGTACTACTGTTTGAATGATGAACAAAACGGAATGTCAAGATGCACAGTTGTGCAATGTTACAGATTATATCATAGTTGGTACTATTATTAAGGTGTCTGACATTCGGAGTTGAATTGTGCTGCGTATGTACTTGAAGTGGTTGTAGGTTTTCAGGAGACGTCCCATTGTTTGGTTTCAATAGAGGTTTGGTTGTGTTATAATAGCAGGTATGTATTAAGTGCGTTCAGAGTAATAAGGGCTGTAGCAATCAAAAGCAGGAGCACAACACATTTAGGCAACACTTTTTAGTTTCACATACTTGCAAAAGTTCCCGATAATCAGCAGTGTTATATTAAAAACTTTCTTAAAATTTACCAAAAAAAAATCATAAACGAAACAAAGCCGAGATTTTGGTCTCGGTATGTCAAAATTTCATCAACCTTATAATAGCTATTCCTCAGATGCGTCAGTGAAACTTTTATACCATAATAAGCTTCATTGGAAAGCGTGCCGACAATTTGACCATAATTCGACTTCGCAATCCGATGTCAATGATATTATTCATCATCACATAATTTGACAAACACACGCACAAAGACACGCGTTCACAAATTGTGTTAGCGACACAAAATTTCTTTTAGATTATACTAATTTGTCAGCCAACTACTGGCCCATTCATGCCGCTTGTGGGAATTGTTATGAAATTGAAAATGATCATATTTCTTTTAAAAGACACTACGCTATTGCACAAAGATTCACCTAGTTTTCGTCGTTAACTATTCATTATGTGCCGTGGGATATTTTTTGTATTGCCATTGTTTATGGTTTTGATTGGTGCATTCCAAAGGACTCCGTTGGTACTATAGCGTATTCTGTGGTCTGAGGAACATCGCTTGGTTCTGTGACCTGATACACAATGAAGGCAATAAAGAGAAGAATAGTGTATGAATGTGTTCTTACTATATTCACACATTATAAAAATGCGTAAATGCGATTGTTTGTTTGTCATATATTTACGCAATGATGGAGTAACAAATTGACGCAATTTTCTGACTAGGCAAAGGTTTGGAACAAGCATTTGAAGAGAAATGCTTGTGGGAAAGTAACATAAGTATAAATCTTTATTTTGGTTGTACTAATAGGTAACTTTGAAATTTGATATGTTTAACATCAGATTTAAAAAAAAACAATGATCTCATGATATCAGTTTAGCATAGTTTGTCGTGAATAAAAAGAACATAGAATTTTTTATTTGTTCTAGAATATTGGTCTAGCAACTGCATTTACGTATAATATACGACTTGCTCCAGTTTTGTTGAAGGCTGTATGATAATTTTGGCGGACGTCTGCGCAACTACAGCCACGTGGAGACAGCATGATGGTTTACTATTTATTTTGACGTTGTGTAGACATTTCCGCTTTAAAATAAGTTTTAATTAATTTAAAATTAACGATTTAAAAAAAACACTGGTATTTTTATGATACGAAATCCTATTAATAGATACTAAACTTCAGTGTGAATATTGAAGATAATCCCTATTTTTAGGTGAAAACCAACCTGGGAGAAGTTGCTTTAAATGATAAGCCCACGCGGTGTTTTATTTTCTTTTCATACATTGTATTTGAATTTTAGTTAACGTAAAAATATAAGTATTGTACCTAATGTTTGTTTGTTCAAGGATTTATGTCTACTATATGATGTACCTATCCGTATTATTATAATCAAAGTGTAAATTTGCTACATTATTAACTCACATCAATAAAGAAAACATTTAAAAGTTCACTCCTCTTGCTCACACTCATTTGATTATGCAAGTGACAGAACATAAACATGCAAAGAAAAAAAAACAATAGTTTTGAGATACATATGCTCGTACCACAAGTATTTAGTGTATCAGGTTCACAATACATTGCGTTAGTTTACCAAGAACACGATGCATAAATAAATTCCTAAACTACAAGTTATCGATGGGAGTATATTGAATATTAAAGCTCAATCAAAACAGCCAATAATTAGAATGTCAATGAAAATCAAAAGATTTAATCAAAATATAGTGAATTCTATAATTATGTTGTATATTGATCGATATCTGTGCTTGAACAACATTGTAAGTATACGACTTAAGTGCCAAATGAAGTGTTCGTATATTGGTAATTTTATATATATGTCTTTTGGTAGTCCTATACAAATAAAATTTTGGGACGAAAATGGCATCAGTTGTTTGTTTATTTATTAGGCATTTGACCATAAAGCTGTGTTGTGCAATTGAAAGAAAGCTGAATGCTTTTTGCATAAGTAATGATTCTTATTTATTTGAGAACTCAGTAAATAAAATAACAGCTTAGGATAAAAATAGGAAATTGTTTGCACACACAAAAAATCGATAATAATGAAACTTTCTTTACTTAAATTACTTGATACTTTTATTTTAAAGATATTTTTATATATATTTCAAAACATATTTTTCTGAACGAAAAAATAATAACATAAATGACCCATCAAAATGGCTCATCAAAATTAAAGATTCATACTTTTTTGTGTTTTAAGATAGCAACATTCTAAAAGTTATTGTGCTCCTTAAACAAAATTTGCCATAATTGAAAATATGAATTAATTGATTGGAAAATGTTAAACTCAAGAGAATGAATGACACTTAATAACTAGAAACAAATTGACAAGGTATATTTAAATAAATTGCTAGTTATATACATAAATACTGGTGCTGATTAAATAATAGTCCATTTGACAATATAAATACATGAGCTAGGAGTATTTTAATAAATATCTATTGAACAATAATTTACTTATTTTGATTTGACAAATTAGAGAAGGGAAACTGTGTAGTACTTTAGATAATATTTTTTTCTGATGGAATATATAAATATAATCAAAAATTAACTGGAGCAATTTAGATAAAAGTAGGGTCACGTCTGGATCTCGATAAGTTATTTGATAAGGATTATCATAATTTAGATACGCCATTAATGCAGGTACCACAGTAACTAATATTACAAACAAACATAAGAACATGTACGTCCCACAGTGCTACGTTGCGTTAGCCCGGTATAAAAAGGAGTTAATCTAAAGAAAGTCTATCTTCATAGTAAATCTCATCAAAATCGGTCCAGCCGTTGGAGCGTGAATGAGTAACGAAGGTTTTTAAGCTATTTACGTATCCCACGGGACCCGCAATTGTTTACGGGATAAAAAGTAGCAATGTGTTAATGGATTAACATCTAAGATCTTACATGTCTTAACATCAAATTTCATCAAAATATGTACACTTAAAAAAATCCTTGTGTGACGGTGTATAACTCTTTCCCGTATAACTATTTAAACAAATTAAAAAATAATTATCGAAAACCGATTACAGTAATCAAAGAGGTTAATCGGCGGTTAACCCTGCGCATCTGGCACAAATCAGTCCGAATCGAGATTATTTCCAAATCGTCTGTAAACTATTAGCTTTGAAATAATCGGTCGCGGCAATTATACGGATTCCGTGTTTTGTGACGCAACGGTCAATTCTGTCGATTTTGAACGGTGATGGGAGAGTCGGTTGTATTGTTGTAAATCACGATTGCAGTGGCGCTGAGGTTTTGAAAACGTAGTAATTGATAATAATATAATAATAATTATAATTTATTTCAGATTGTCATCCGTAGCATACATACAGCGAACTGGAATAAATAGAATAGTAACTTAGCCGATAAAATGGTTCCACCGTCCACGCGTAAAATACCGCGGTGGGCGGGGCAAAACAGTCACCCACGCACCCGCGTAGTGTCACATGGTGTGGCGGCGACAAATCGTGTGCGAGCTTTGTGTGTGTGTGTTTTGTTGCGATAACAGTATAATTATAATATTTTCTTAATCATAATTGGTAATGTTTGTTAGTATTTTTCTACTAGCTGTACAAGTTAATGAAATCGCAAGTAATGTCTTAATCAGTGTTTCTTGGAAATGTTTCGTTTCATTTTTATTTTTGAAGCAAGTTTAAAGCTTTTTGCTCCAAATTCGTGCACGTTTACTTGCCCGGTATCAAAAGTAAAAGTAAATCTTGAATTTAGTGTTATCTTTTTTTAACTAATTGGATAATATTTCAAAGTACCAGAAGTTTCGTTTTTACTAAGGAATTACATTGTTAGTCAGTCGTTATTTACTTTTAGATAGATAGATAAATTCTTTATTGGACACAAAAATAAAAAGACACAGTAAAATACAATTACCTTAAAATACATACTTTTAAACAAACTTTACAAAACCACCCTTAAATATTTTGTGCTATTTACTAAGGACAATTATAATGGTCTAAGTTTATAGCAAAAGTGCTTTCACTTAAATAATAGACTAGGTTGTTAATTTTATTAAAACATAATAATTCACAAGACTTGTTATAGACACTCAAAATTTTCACAAAATATATAAATGTATATCTATTAGCTATCAAAATTTTTTTTCGTTGATTTTTTATTCGTTTCAGTATATATTCAATGAAATAACAATAATATTAACATGTCACATATAATTACGTACGTCCTATATAATATTATATTTAGCTATTAAATTAAATCATTATATTTAAATAAAATACATACATATTTGAAGGAAGCTGGCATACAACAATGGTACAGAAACCTTCATGCGCGAGCCCAACTCGCACTTGGCCAATTATTACTAATCCATATTGTTACTAAATAAATAGATACATAAGTATTGTAATAAAACTTTTTATGTGCCTTATCAATAAATTCATAAGAAGTCTCTCCATAATACAGCAAAACAACAAAAGAAAAAATCTGCTAGACCGAGTAACATCCTTACGCAAAACAATTAGTTTATCTAGATTAACATCATCCCCAAACAAACAAGTAATAATCGTAACTTGGCCATAAAACGCGTGAACTGGAAACATTGTAACGTCAAATTAGCCAATCATAGGTCGCATCTAACAAAAAGCCCTAACACTAATGCACAGAATACTGCAGATGGATAACTTTACAAACCACTTTCTTTACAAATACTTAGAAGAAAATTACAAATGTTTACAAAGACTTGTTTTTGTAAACATTTGTGATTTTTATTTCTGACATACATACCTCATGTATTAACCACGTTTAGGTTTACGTTATCAACATTTTACTATTATTATAAATGCAAAAGTTGGGTGTATATGTTTGTTACTTATTCACATTCGAACGGCTAAAGCGATTTCGATGAAATATGGAATACAGATCTTTCACACGTAGGCTATTTTTTTGTTGGATTAACGCAGGTAGCACTGCGGGGCACAGCTAGTGCCATTTGTATGATCTCTGGAACAGCTAGCTAATCATATTTCGATAGATTGTAGTTTGTTGTAATAAATGCCACAATGACTAAACTTACTCTTTTATTAAGATTTAAAACATTTTTATTAGGATTTAAATTTAAGTTTTTTTTATATGTACGGCCTTAAGGAGCTATCTAAGTACATCGTATTTTATCGAGTTTCCCTTCTGTTTATCGGTATTCTTGGCTTCAACCTGGCATTTATGTGTGAACGCTCAGTAAAACAATAGGATTCCCAGAGTGAGTAAAATATAGTAACAGTTTCCTGCAGTTGTTGATCTTTAGACAAACATAATGGCACTATGTTTAATTAATTAATATTTTTCAATTTACTTTGATTGAAAAAATGTATTAGATATTTTGTAAGATGCGAAATTATGGTGTTTTTACGATAAACATAAATATTAATGTACAAAACAAATTAATTTTATATGATAAAGAAGCAGTCAAGTAACTATAAAAATAATATACATTTGTATACAAATATCTGAGCTATGGATGAGGTCTTAGGATGGGTGACCAAACAACATCAGGCTGTCGTCGATAGTTTTTCTTTTACCTAGAATATATACTTACTGCTTATTACTACTTACAAACGATTAATTTTTTATATTGAGCCCGTAACGTAGAATAAGACGCGGAGTTATGAGTTTAACCTGTGTGTGTGCGTGTTGATTTTGTTTGAAAAGTATGTTAGTTAAAATTGTTTTACCTATGTTTTATTAGACATATGAACAGAAACTTTTCCAAAGCTAAGTCACTGTAACGTTTTCCACAGTATCTCGACATAGTAAACTTGGGTTACGCAACCAACGCATGTCAAGAGATACCGAAAGCGATCTTTTTGTTATCGTGTGAGCGAACCGTATGGACGCAGAACGAGGTCTCTAGGTGAGACGATACTTGTTAATAGTGAGCTAATCATCGTAATTGGGAAAGTGAATTGAATGAACCAGCATTGTTTTAGTCATGAATCGTATTCATTAATATTACTTTTGATAGGTCGTGCGGTTACCTGATTAGGAGGAATCGTTAGCTGTTTTTTTTTTACATTTAATGGGTTTGCGCTTGATCACAATTCACCTGATGGCAAGCGACATTATGATTTATTGAATGAACATGTACTTATTATGATATAAAAATAATTGTACACGTATATACAACTATACGGTATACTATGTACAACTATACTATGGAGCCTTTCAAAATGCCTTTTTTTACTCTTAATGGGCTTGTGCTTGATCGCAATTCATCTGATGGTAAGCGATATTGCGATCTAAGGTGGAGCGCGCTTGCCCAGAAGAAACCGGTTCACTCTTACCTTGAAAACCGCTAGATCATAGTTATCGGGGAGCAGGGAGTTTGGCAATGACGAAGACTAAAACAATATCATTAGGACAAACGTTAATACTCATGATTGAGTATTCATGAGTATCAAAGTAGTACAAGGAAACACTTTTTTAAAATACAACAGTATTTATTCTTCTTTGTATGAGCTAAGTGGTCAATCTTTGGTGTCGAGTTTTCAAGCCACCTGAAGGCCTCTAATTTGGCTTAACGACTAAGACTAATAGCCGGGACCTACAATGCTGCCGGACTGCCAACCAGAAGGTTCCAGGTTTGATTTTAAGCACGGCCAACATCTTTGTGCTGAACTACATTTGTTGTGGCTGTCGGTCTGGGTGTCAAATATGTGTCTATATAAAGTATTTATGTATATATATGTAGTATATCAGTTGTTTTAATAACTATAATATTACAAACTAGAAATGGTTGGGTTATAAGAATGGGGCTAACCGGTCGTGTGTGAAATGAGTCTAAATATATAAAAATACATTATTTTCATTATATAAGCTTTTGATTCTAAGAAAGGGGAAAAATAAACGACAAAATAACGTAAGTGATAGCCGGTTATACAAACATTATTCAAATATGCCTTACGAAAGTTTTAATACAAAGGGAAAAATGTCAATAGTTACTAAGTTACTTGCTATAAACCTTAACAATTACATACAATTAATCCTAACCTCACGCGACTCATCGAGTGTCAAGCGACATAGTATATCCACGCGCGATTAATAAAGCACATCTGTCATAGCGCAGACGTGTCAAGGGAAAAGCAGAGATGATCTCACTGGCACAAGCTACGGATTTAGATTTATCTAGACCAGTTTGAGCGACCTATGTGGGCGTTACAGCAAGAAGAGCACTTGTGAAATGTACGTGCTGATGAGGATAACTCGAGGTGGTAATGTACCTACTCGTCTACTTAACTTAAGCTTTAATAGACATTTTAAGAAATATTTCTACTACAGTAGAAACTCGACGGGACTAATTAGTGTTGTTAGAATTTCGGATATTATTCTTAATATATATATAAATCTCGTGTCACAATGTTTGTCCTCAATGGACTCCTAAACCACATAACCGATTATATTAAAATTTGCAAACTACGTGCAGTTCGATCCAACTTGAGAGATAGGATAGTTTGAATCTCAAATTATAGTCGCAATTTTAATTTATTGCTAATTATTGTCTGTTATTATTTGACAGTCACAATTATCTGTTAACTTCAAATGATTCTAACAGATGTCGATACCTTTCGACTGAGTTGAGTAAGTAATCAATTGATTGCGCTGCTATGGTAAATCTACGAACGTGTCATATAAGCTACACTATTTATTTTTCATAAGTGAGGCAAAACAACGTTTGCCGGGTCAGTTAGTAGATATGTAAAGATCAGTGCCAAACACTCTAAAAATGGTAAAAAATAAATAAAAAATACAGTAAGACGAAACCCATTAGAAAAGGAGAAATTATGTTCAAAATGAAAGGAAAAATAAATTACGGTCGATCCGAGTTCGGGAAGTGGGAGAGGGTGAGTTTTTAAGGGTAAGAAATGGTTTATCTTGATTTCAGAATTCAAAAACACACTTTCTAGTAGTTTGAACTATTTACGGTAAAACGTGATTACCAAATCTGCAATGCACTCTATAGTTATGTTTATAGTGCTGGACACGCATCTGAATGGTTGGCATTTAGGCATAGACTCTACACGCCCAAAAGGCTGGGTCTTAAAACGTAATGCCTGGTTACCTGTCGATTACGTACCTACAGAGAGTTATATTGTATAGGTTTAGCTTTGAATAACTGAACGCGCTAGCAGATTTCTATTTGGTAAAATTGGTTTATTTTCACTAAAATAAATTATTGGTAACAATTCTTTGTTTTATGCAAAACTAATTAGATATCTTCTTCTTCGTATGAGCTAAGCGTCTAAGCTCTGGTGTCGAGAGTTTTCAAGGCGCCCGAAGGACTGTGATTTCGTTTAACTACTGCTTGCACTAAGACGTATAGCTGGGACCTACAGTTTAACGTGTCATCCGATTTACGGTAGCGTAGTATGAAAATGCCACTTTTTAAAACGACAGTTTTGTGCATGGTCACCCATCCAAACACCGCCCGCATCGATCGTGGCTTAGCTTCGATGATCGCAATCGACAGATCACCTTAGCTAGCCGAGCCACATGCGATACAATAAAAAAATTGATTATACGGCATTGTTTTAACTCACACAAAGATATAAACGTATAAAATCCTTTTACAATTAGCAATTAGTATTGATTGAAGTTTCTGTCCTCGTGCTAGACATAAAGAATTTGTAATTCATATGACTATTAAACAATTAAAAGCATAACCGTATAAATATTTTGAACATAAACGGATAGGAAGCATAAGATGTTCTTTTGTTAGAATTTCCAATTTAAGCAACTTGTTTTAATGCAGTATATGCAAAACATATGGTCATCAATTTATTTGAATCGCCCATCTGCATATTTATCTTCGTTGATGTCTGTCGTAGATGTTTTGATATCTTTTTATAGTATTCGATTTAGCATAAGTAAGATTGAAGAGGATGTGCCTCATATTTTAATTGCGGATATGAAGTCTGATACACTAAAAAACTGTCAGTATATATCAAACCTATCCATTCATTGAGTTGAATCAACAATACTTAAAATTGAACCGAATTTATTTGATACTTTAATTCTAGAATAAGAGAAAAACCTAAAACACTTCTTTTATAAATAAAATATGGGTATATATAATATTCCATTTGAAAATCTTATATAGAAAATTTCCATGTCACAATGTTAGTTACCGTACTCCTCCGAAACGGCTTGACCGAGTTTTACCAAATTTTATATGCGTATTCATTAGGTCTGAAAATCAGCTACTATCAATTTTTCATAACCCTAAGTGAGGCAAAACAACGTTTGCTGGGTCAGCTAGTTTGAAAATTACATAATATATTTTACTCGAAACCTTGCCGCTTAGCAACCTGCATTATTAAATCAGAACTATTTACATTCCATCTCATTATTCATCATTAATTCGTTTGTGTTTATTTTGGTACATCTCTAATAACGACGTGCATTAATCTTGTGGAGCCTTAAGGCATCCGTAACTACCTTCAACGCTAGACGGACATCCGTTCATAGAGAAAGCATGCTCTTAATTGTTTTATTGAAAGGATGGTACATGTCGTGCTTTTATTTTAATGATATTGGTTTCAATGTCTAAACGAATATATTTTTTTTAGTAATAATAGGCTTGCGTTTGACAACTCTTCAAATATTTAGTGATATTGTAGTCTAAAGTGAAACGCGCTTGACTTTTATTCATTTATTTATTTATTAGGCACTCAGACAGATTACAAACATTCATGATAACATTACAACTACAAAGAACAAAAACAAGTCAGCAATCCAAAACAGAGTACAAAGCATGTTAGTATAAACTTATTAAAAAAGTAGGTTCAGCTTTAATATACATATAAAAAAGTTATCAATTTAACCTATAACTTATATTATTTCTAAATTGACTGAGGCTGTTACTAAATACATCCAGTTCAGTAATGTGACTAGAAAAAATCAGCACACTCTCGCCGTGAAAACAGTAAGGTGTATATTTCAGTGGGAATTGGGATTTCTGCAAAGAGTTCCACAGTTTGGCCGTCCTTACCTACCATAAATGTGGAATTTTGGAACTTCTGCTGAGTATCAGTGAGCAATCTCTCAGCTTGTCTGGTAATTCAATATACAGGATTGATTCTCATGCCAGTAAAAACTAAGACGTACTGTAAAATATATGTATGTTCTTCAGAACTTTAACATATAATGAATGATTATGATATATAAATATAAGAATGATGTTTTATATATGTACCTACGCTATGAACTAAGTACTGAAATTCTATTTTTCAGTCATCATTTAAATTTGACGTCAAATCATATCGTCATATCGTTGAAAAAATTCAGTATTTATTGCCAAGGAAAATGTAGTTGAGAAATATGTCCCTTGTTCTACATCTTATCTATAACAGCCAATTGCGAGAGCATGACCTCAGCCCAGACTAGACTGCACATTATTAAAATGAATCTAGAATCTAAAAATTATACGACTGTCCACATCGCCATGCATTTTTTACTATCTGAATCTAGAGTGATGTACTTGAATGCAGAATTTATCGAATTTCCTTGAATTTAGATCAGCATTTGTGTTTATGATCAGTAACACCGATTTTTATTTCAAGCGATTTTTCTGTCTTTTTCAGATCTTTTCTAGTCCATAAGGCACATATTTGTTTGTAACTATAGTTCACCCCCAAAATAGAATATATTTGCCGTCTGCATGCAGTGATTCATATGTCTGCTGCATAGACTGATACAATTGTTCTTTAAGCAGCTCCATTTTTCGAGGTTGATCGCTCGTTTTTCATGTCAAAACTGCAACTTTAATGTTCTCTTGTCTGTTTTAATTTTGTGTGGAAAAAACCTGTTGTACTCGTTGTGAGATAAAGTGATAAGTGTGTGCGTAGCCGTTATATGGTGCAGTTGATACAGTTATTAATTCATACTGCTTCCAGAAAATTCAAGTAACGCACCCTTCTTCGTATAAGCTACGTGACCAAACTTTAGTATCGAGAGTTTTTCAAGCCGCCCGAAGGTCTTAATTACAAAAAAGCAGATGCTGTATCCTGAACAAAATATTAAATTCCAACGATTTAATATAAAACTAAAAGTCTTAGTTTTTCTTTTACATATTAAATGACATTTGTACTATTTGTACCTAATTTTTTTCAGATTTTTATCCTCTTTGAATTGTATTCCCCGCACCTAAAGTTTTCAGTTTTTATCCCCAAAACGCCTCAATAAACACTCAGTTGCCTTAATTCCTCGGACAGAACAAAGCATGAAAGCAAAACGTTCGACATTATATCCTCCCATCTCTAACGTTACCCACTCTCAGTGCCAATAATTAGAAACTAGCTGGCAATTATATGCAAATGCTGGCGACAGTCTGAGCTCGTTTTGAAACCTCGCATTTCGATCACACCTACCCGCCGTGCGCTGAATGATCCCACTCAGATAGATAGGGCATGTTGAAATGGCACGCGCCTAACAGTTATTTAAACAGGTACTACAGCAAATATACTCGTAATTTGTAGCCAGTTTTTTCAGACTAGGCATATATAGATAGATAGATAATACTTTATTGGACACAAACTTAAAACTAAAACTAAAGATAAAATAAAAACTAAGAACAAAAAACCAAATAGTGTGCCACAATTGGCGGCCTTATCGCTTGAAGTGATCTCTTCCAACCTTTGGATGGAAAGGAGTTAAGAAACGACTAAAAATATGCTCTTCCTTAGGCTAGAGTGCCGCTAGCTCGTGTTGGTAGTCAAATGCTTAGCTGTAGTGTGTAAAAATAAGATGTATCGTTGTTAGTTCGTACCACCTATTAATATAGCCAGTTATTCCAAACTAGGCATGCTCCGTCTAAGAACAGAGCGCCACTAACACGTATGGTTATGCATCTTGTGAAAACAAGAAAAGAACAGATGTTGCGTCTCTAGTTAAGTTTTCTTTCATAGTAGTCATTTACTACGCAGAAGCAATTTTTAGCAAATTAAAATGTATGTTTTTCATTCATTTCTAACTTATAGTAGAATCAGAAACAAATACGTTTGGTCTAATACTTTGTTATGTTTTTTAAAAATACGAACACTTATTTTAAAACTTTTTGTATTATTCCTAATTTTTATTACGCATAAACACGTAGTTTTCACTTTCAAGAAATATTGCGCATGTCACTAAAACAAATGTATCTAGAACAACTTCCCGTAGACTGCAACATTGTAGCTAACTCACTAACCTACAGAACAACTAGCTCAAAATAGTCGAAAGCCATGAATAAACACAAAAAAGTTGGTCAAGTGCAGGTTAGGCTCGCGCATGAAGGATTCCGTACTATTATATAAAAAAATGGCAAAATCACGTTTGTTGTAAGAGGGCTCCTTCCCCTTAATATCTTCATAGTTTTTTTTTGTTTTTGTTGTTATAAGGTTACATAAATTGTTTTTGTTATTGACAAATAGGCTTACGTTTGACCGCAGCTTGCCCGGTGTTAAGCTTGACTGCGATCTAAGATGTGTCACGCTTGCCTAGAAAGAACTTATTTACGCTAGATTTGAAAATTCCAGCTTTTTAGCTATCACAGTTTATAAGACATCCTGGTGTTAGACAGACAATGGAAGCTTACTAATAGGGTTTCGTTCTTACCTTTTAGGTGCGGAACCATAAAAACTCAAGCGTCGAGATTCTTCGAAGAGCGACGCGTTAAACTGAGCAAAAACATATATAAAGAATGTTATATGTAGAAACTGCCTACGTAGAAATTAAAAGCTGTGTAGATGTAGATAAAAACCGGATACTTGTCGCAACTGATCGATTTTAAATCGGACAGGTCTCTCTGTTACCGAATACTGCCTACCTATTCTGTAGCAGTGAAAGAGAAACTTTTAATTACTTTTTTTTTATTCGTGAGATGACACAGCGGTTTGAATTTTAAATGCAATCTGCAGTGATAGAAGTTGTAAAATGACGAATGGCGATTGTGATTGTTGAATGAAAGGTTGAATGATATGGTTTTAGGATTGAAATGAATAATAAAATGGAATAGAAAAATAATTTATATTTTAAATTATTTCAAATTTCAACTTACAAAGGTAGATGTAAAAATGCTTAGGTTACTAAGATTTTAAATATTTGAACCTTTTTTCTCGAGAATCATAAAAAAATATATAAATATCAATCCTTCCCTGCTTTGTCCAGGCTTTTCTTACGCTAAATGGGTTTGCGCTTGATTTCAATCCACCTAATGGTAAGCGATATTCTATTATTCTGTCAAATATTTTGTACCACGCTTGCAAAAATTGATCAGGAAAAATAAGCACGATTTTGTGAACTCGGTAACTCATATTATAAAGATTAACAATTTGAACATTACCCTTAAAAAACACCTGACCTATCGCAACTGCTTTCTGCGACGGGAGTCCTTGTGTGTTTTATTATATGGTCACTTTTTTATAATCCTAACCTGCCTTTTATTTCCAAATGCCTTTGATAGATGTGAGAACCAAACTCAACCATTTGATCCAGATTTAAAAACACGACAAGTTACTACTAGTTCTTGAATCTTAATCGAAACTCAAGCAATGTAGGTAGACTGATAAATATTATATTTTCTTTTTATAAGCGACCTGTGTTCTGCAGATTTGTTAGGCAATAAAATGTTTGCCCGTTTAAGGGATGTGTAAATAACTGTGATAATTGTTTTTAGAAGTTATTAAGACGTTTATGGCTGGTTCAAGGAATATTTAGAGTCCGTAAAACTGTATACGGCAAGGTATCAGCTGAATTAGTTTGGCAAGAACATTTTGTGTAAATAATAAAAACTCAAGACTTTTACAGCGAATAAAAATGACACTTACTCGTATTTTAATTTTATTTCACTTTATTTTTAATTTTGTGGATTCCATCCAGTTACATAGACGTTTTTTTGTAATAAAGTGCCTATCAAGTACATTACTTAGTACTTATTTATTTTAATACATGATAAGTAACTTATATCCACAGCTATATATTAACTGTTAAAAATGCTGAATACGAGTAACTATTTTCTACATAAAACTAGACAACTATAAGTCTAGTGTCATTTAAAATTGTGTTTATATACTAACATATATATTTTTGCTCAAATCAAGAAGTTTTTATGTTTTACGTTTCTTTGTAAGCCTAGTTTTATATTAAAAAAATACATTTATTTTACATAAATATAAAATATACACCTCTGAGAATTATCAATCAATTCTTACTAAAAAAGACATCAAGCTTGAATAAAGTATCACATTGCGTTTAGTTAAAAAAGAATTTCATTCTGATACAATTTAATTGAACAATACAACAATTAATTGCGTAGATAATTATCCAAAATTGAATTAATCTCCACTGTGAATAACCGCAATACTTGAGCCTATACAATAGACGGGCAAAAACTATCCGACGGCAGCGGATGGCAACTAACTCTCAGTTCTGGTTTACTGGGTCGTATAATCTTGTTACCTTTTTTATTTCTATTTTATTTATTTACATCGCAACAAAGAGTGAAAATGCGAGTGAAAACGGACCTTCACTTTTATTACAAATTTTTCTCAAAAATATACCTATATACCTATAAGTTTTTAGTAGCTATACTTTATTTTTTAGCATATAATTTTAGGTTTTTTTTAGGTAAATTAAAATATGTATTTTTCTCACTTACAGTAAACAGTAAACAATAAAATATATTGAATAAATATAAATCAAGGCATACGGCTGGTTAGCCCGTAACTTAACCATTTTTAGTTTGTATTTTGGTTACTAACACATCTGATATACTACATATACACACATATTTCATATCGATACATATTTAACACCCAGATCAACAGCCAACAAATTTAGTTCATGACAAAAATGTTAAACGTGCCAGGACTCGATTCCGGGACCCTATATATGTATTTGGTTGACAGTCCGGAATTTTATTCAAGACAATACATATTTGATTTTTAAAGACTTTATTTACTGATCAATAAAATAAAGTTCCAATAAATCACACCTGGACGACAAATTATTATAATAAAGCTGTTAAAGAAAACTCCAAATGTATTCAAATTTATGTTAAACAACCGTTTAAAAACTGATAATCAGATGCAAATGTGTCCAATAAATTAGGATTAAAATCGCGTGAATTGTAAAAAATCTGATTTTGTCAATGAATAATAGGTATAAAAGACAATAATAGGTTTTTAATTTTGTTGTGGCAATAAATTATTTCTTAATTTGTCGAGTAACTTAATAGGAAAAACGACATTTTGGACGGGTAATTTAATATTTTGTATGTTTATATCTATTTATTTGATTGTGATAAAAAAAATATTACTTATTTGATTAATGAATGTTGTATAATTTTATTTTATTTAGTTAAATTGGGAACTTGAATTTTGAAATATTAATTACATATGATCACTCTTTTAATCTCAAATATATTATAACAATAGTAATTCTAAATATATAAATTGCAATATTAAAAGAATGCAGGCGTTCAAAAACATCTGAGATTAAACAAGTTATTTTTTCTACCCTCCAATTTCATTTTTGTAATTTAAACTACCGATAAAATATATTGAATCACGTACCTGTTTTATCGCCAAAAATCACAAAAAAATCTCCCTTCAAATTTATCGTTATTCAGTTCCAAACGACAAATCACAATTAAAGTTTAATTATAAATAATCCTCTACAAAACTATGACACAGAATCGGTTTCACTTTCACACTTTACTACGTTCGTAAAAATGAGGCACTATGAAAAGAGTTAAACGCGTTCAGTTGTCACTAAACACTGAAGAAAATTAAAAATATCCATTCCATCACTTGCAGGGTTGAATTGTTGTACGAATTTTTTTTACAGAGTCCGCGCGAGCTTAAAGCTACGGAGCGTGGTGCGGTGCGCGTGCGCCGGTCTCAGAGGCATCGCGTTATCAGCGCGAGCGGCGCGCCGCGCGACAACAACAGAACTTGAGAGCCGATCTCAATAATAACAAGAAAAGAAAACGGTCCAGTTTCAGTAAGGCTTCCGGATGGGTCGCGAGCGCATTGGTCGCACTGCTCGCACTCGCCTTCTCTTTGTCTAACGGGACCGCAATGATAGCGGCAGTCGCGCTTGCGACGCCGCCCTATGCGCCCGCGCAACACTCCGCGTGGAGGGCCTTTTTCGTATTCATTTTACGTGTGCTGTATGAATTTTAACGACGCTATTCATAGATAGGTATGCTGTCAGATTTCATTAATGAATCTTGTAGTCTAGTACAAGTAGTGAAGTACGAGTTAGTTGATTTACATATACTATAGGCAATAATAATTTATGTTTCTGAAATTGGTATTAGACACTTGTATAGATTTAATTGACAAGTTCCTTTTTATAATTTTTGACAAATTTTAATAACTATTTAGATAAATGTAGTGTTTATTATTTTTTGCCATAAATTATTTTTGTTTTTGAAATTTGTATAAAAGACTTGTTTAATTTTATTTGCAAGTAACTTTTTTAATTTTGACAAATTTTATTTACCATTAAGATAAGTTTAGTGTTTATTAATTTAATAAGTTTTATTTAATTCATAGAATAAGGGCTTTAAGAATATTTTAAGAGTACGAGTGGCGCGTTAAAGTCTTTTGTTCTCATGAATATATTGAAACATTTTTATGTTAAAAGCTTGGCGAAGTTATTAAGGCTTAAGTATTTTATGTTTTTTTTTTATAAATATATTTGAAGTATAGTAAAAAACAATTGTAGAATTTTTAAACTGGAGCCTAATAATTAAAAAAAAGAAATCCTCAGGCCTACATGGTGCCAGCACCTTCCCTTATTAAAATGCAATAAAAGTCTTAATATTTAATCGTTTTTCGCGAGAATCTGACGAAAAATCTGGGAGCTCCTATCATTTGTTACACACGGTCAAATATTTTAGTGAACAGCAGTTTAGTGTTAATTACTATTTTTTGAATTTATTTATAATGATATTTTAATAATATGTGGAAAAACTATTTTCACAATACTAATGGTTACTTGTAACCACCAAAAAAAATATTTAAATGACAACTTTATACGTCTAAACAGACAACTTTTGTTTTAAGACTTTAACAATTTGCAAAACAAAAATTAGCTCCTCTATATATTTAGTTGCTCGTTACTTATTTTTTTTTGTAAATTTCGAAGACTTGGTGAAATTTTTTTTCACCAACT
The DNA here is from genome assembly GCA_035578125.1 of Mellilla xanthometata. Classification (NCBI taxonomy): domain Eukaryota; kingdom Metazoa; phylum Arthropoda; class Insecta; order Lepidoptera; family Geometridae; genus Mellilla; species Mellilla xanthometata. The sequence continues at coordinate 9,453,797 of JAPUBQ010000014.1, read as the reverse complement.
CTCAATTTTTTTTTAAACATATTATCAAGCCTTCCCTTAAAAGGTTTTGCGTTAGTAATAACTATATCATGAAATATCAAGTTGTATTCTAGAGGCTCAAACGTGGTAAATGTATTTCTCACGCAATGGAAAAAAAAATATTTGTTTCTTTCTTTTCTTTCATTAAAAATAAATTTAAATATAACTTAAAAATAATATTTACAAAGCATAGCAAAACAAAAAAATGTGTAAACCAAAAAAAAAAAAAAATTTATAAAAAAAGAAATTTCTTTCTTTTCTTATTTGAATGCAATTAGTACCGTCTAATCTATAAAAAACTAACTTCATGTGACGTCACTCGATGTAACAACAAACTATCGAAATCAATTGGCTTTTGTTTTTATTCCATACAATGATACATTATTACCATTTAACGACCACTCTTTACGCCATAAAATGCACAGACTTTCAGTGTCGTTATATAGTGTTTACACTGTACGAGTATATCTAAATTTATATTTGACATTGCGTTTTTTTTGTGAAACTAATTTAGTAATGCTTACTATTCTCATAGCTCGTGTGTCACGTGGTTGTTAAGAACACTTCAGAAATTACTCAGCTCATTATGTTAAAATCAACACCGCAGTAACTCTTCATTACCGGCGAGTTCAGGAAAAAATGGCGAAAACATGCGCAAAGACAATTTATGTAGTTTTATTATCGTATCGTATATTCTTTAACCCTCAAGAAGGCACTTAAATTTCCATAACTATGTTTTGGCAATGATTAGGGCAAAATAAATATAACGTTTTTTTGTTATAAATATATAAAAAATAAAACATATAATAAATTTATAAAACTGATAAAAAATATTAAAAAAATTGCTTTCAAGACCCTCTAAAATATGTCCAAGAATATTTATTTTGTATTTTATACTTTTTTGGAACCAATCAGACTTATCACTATGAAAAAAACTGGTTCCAAAAACTTAATTTTAGATTTTTTAAACCAGTTTTATTTCGAATTCATAAGTCTGGTTGGAACTAAAATAAGAGTAAAAATTCTTAGAGTTGTTCTTTATTCATAAAACCACGACTTTTCCAAACATATATAAATTTCAAGTTTTCAAATTTACTACTACTGTTTCAGTATTAATAATAATTTTTAAACGTGTATCTATTAAACCATATTCCAACTTTCTATACAACCACAATGTAAAATTAAATTACCTTAAAGTTAAGTATTGATTTATTTTCATCATCATCATTTTTAATTAGAAATAGTTTAAAATATACAAAACACTAGCTGACCCGGCAAACAGCACCATCTATTCATTATATCTTACCCAACCCGGTCGAAAGGTATCGACATCTGTTAGAATCATTTGGAGTTAACAGATAATTGTGACTGTCAAATAATAACAGACAAAAATTAGCAATAAATTAAAATTGCGACTATAATTTGAGATTCAAACTATACTATCTCACAATTTGGATCGAACTGCACACTGTGCATTGTGTGCGAATTTTATTATAATCGGTTAAGTGGTTTAGGAGTCCATTGAGGACAAACATTGTGACACGAGATTTATATATATTAAGATTTAAAAAAACTCATAAGGTTAATTTAAAACACAATTACTCAAGGGTTAAATTTTCGAGTACCCATCGTAACCGACGCAGTACGAATATGGTAAGGTGCGAATTTCATCATGCACTTTGAGCGATTTTCTGGGAACCTGTAATTGTATACTCGATGTAGTACAAGTACCTTGCTCTTATTCTTCCAGTTATCCACATTTACCGATCGGCGCAATCTACGCCATTGCCAGTAATGAGACGAAACGATTTTGTGATTTCCCTCAATTATGTCGTGCGAGACCAAGTGACGTCAATATTCGTTGTTTTTTTATGCGTGTAGATTTACGTCAGTGTGCAGTGCCCTTTTGATCTTTGCGTTATAGTTAAAATAGTTTTTTCTCCTTCGTTTTCGTATATGCTAAGTGGTCTGGCTTTGGCTTTGAGAGTTTACAAGCCGCCCGAAGGCCACTGTCTCAGTTTAACAGCCGGGACCTACAATTTAACCTGTCATTTGAACCATGGCAGCGCCCAGATGAAAATGCTACTTGAAAAACTAGAGTTTTGTATATGGGTATATAGATATATACCCATATACAAAACTCATCCAAACACCGGCCGCATCGACCGTTGCTAAGTATCAATGATCGCGTCAGATCACTTTAGCTAGCCGAGCTGCAGGCAGAAATCGATGGAGTACAGTAGATTTTCGAAGACGTAGTCTAAGGACCTGTAAATAAGTTGATGATTTAAGTAATTGTGGATGTCCAAATATTTTAAAACTTTTATTAGAATAGATAATTGGTAATGGTATGGGACCCTTCAGGGCGGGCCCGGCTCACACTTGCCCTTGGACTATTTACAGAATTAATGTGGAATTTGCATTCGCTCATATGATGAAGGAAAACATCGTTGGGAAACCCACATACCCCAAGGTCAAACCAGGAGCCGTCAGATTGATAAGCTGATGTTTTACGACCAAGCCAAACTCGCTTTAAAAAAAACAATACCTTTATATAATAGCAGTATAAGTACACCTACATATAAAGTTACGTCCTACAATGAACCTTTCCCATCTCTGTTGGAGAATCGTGTGAAATTACGCTTATGTATAACGCAAGGTCATCGGCAGATTCTCCGTATTGTTTTTTGAAGGGAAATTTATTTTATTACCCATACAAGTCACGGAGACTACAATTAAGGTAATTAAATGAGACAATATGTCAACATTGAGGCTTTGTAGGAATTATTTATTTTTTGTTTTATTATTTTTTATAATTTAAGGTTTTTTTTAAATATATTTTTATGGTAGGGACACATATTATTAAAAACATAAACAACGTAAATAAACTTTGGAGTGAATAAAATCAAATCAAATTCTTTATTTGGACGGTTAATATTATTACAATCTGTAGCAAATGTTTCTTATATACAGAATTGACTAATAGAATGATTGATTAAAAGATTTTTTTGACAATATTATTCGTATGTGGTAGTTTATGTACCTATTCTTATACAACACGTTTTACCAGAGTTAGGAATCAAATATACACTACAACCTTATACCAAAAATAAACGATTGTGGCTTGCTAGGAAAAGTCTTATTTTTAATCTGACGGCCCCTGGCCCTGGTTCGATCTTGGTTCTAAAACAATGACTTGTTTTTCAAGCTGTGCGTGTGGATTTCGACACGTTTTACAGTAAAGTGAAGAAACTGATATATTTCAAGACCATTATAACATCTTAAAACGTGTGTCATCCGCCAACCCACACTTGGTTAGCTTGGTGGATAATGGTTTCTATCCATCTCCTTGTGAGAGATTACCAGCAGTGGAAACATATATGATACATTACACTAATTAAAAATATCTCTTACCGATGATGTTTTTAAATGTATCAATCATATAAAGTAATATGATACATTGAAAGACATCTCATTAATTAACATTAATAACAAAAAATACAATTCTTCACAACTAATTAAGGAGAGTTGGATCAGAGGAGAAATGTCAAAAATAATTGAAAAAATTGCAAGTAAATTATGGCAATATAAACAACTGCGAGTAGACGATATAAATCATACTGCATTTTGTTACTCGATATTGTAATGCATTTTACTTTCAGTTTCAATTAAGTTGGACTTTTATCTCGGTTGTGTAATTTTGATTTTAATTGCTGATTTAGGTCAAAATTTAATTACTTGATTTATACTTTATTTTATGTGGAAGTCGTGTAACAACATTCTGCTCAAACAAAACTTTATAGATTTTGTCAATCGTGTGCTAGTTGAGGCATGAAGCAAATTATTCGTAAACAAACACGTAGCAAGTTAACTTACTGATAAAATTCGACCTTTTTTATGATGGATAGGCAAGCGCTTGATCGAAACTCACCTGATGTTAAGTGATGTTGCGATCTAGGGTGGAGCGCGCTTGCATTGAAAAAACCGATTCTCTCTCGCCTTGAAGACAGTGAGGTTATAGTTCAGAGGGAACAGGGATTCCGGCAATGAGTTCCACAGTTTAATTATCCTTATCTAAGCCAAGTTTTACATTAAACACATGCAAATGTGGCCAGTAAAAACACATTTCTTACAACCATTAAATCATCATAGACTTCGTTGTTACAATGGTTACCATAACCGACCAGAGAGTTTTGAGGTTTGATTCCTGGCACGGCCGACAACTTTGTGATGAACTAAATTTGTTGGCTGTCGGTCTGGGTGTTAAATAAGTATTTATGTAGTATATCAATTGTGTTCTCAAAAGCATAAAACATAATAAAAACTAGAAACGGCTTAATATGGGGTTGACCAGTCGTGTGTGATATATACGAAATATACAAATTTATTTACTGCCAAAAGGTTTAACTGAACCTAATTCTACTTACATGAAGTTAAGCTAACATTATATTATACGTATGTGACTAAATATGTAACATCCTAACATATTATAATATATCTTCTTCTTATTATATATAAAATGTCCCAATGATAGTTACCGTACTCCTCCGAAACGGCTTGACTGATTTTTACCAAATTTTATATGCGTATTTAGGTCTGAGAATCAGTTACTATCTATGTTTCATACCCCTAAGTGAGGCAAAACAACGTTTACCGGGTCAGCTAGAAAATATATAAAATGCATGCAAATACGACCAATAAAAAATCAATTTCTGACAAACCATTAAATCATCGAAAATATGCGAGCAAATAAAATTACGACAAGAAATATGATTGCACAACACATAATGCATCTTACGCACGACGTTTAATATGTAGTCTGAACAAGTACCTAATTATTACGAGCACTCGGGCAGGTTAGTGCGTAATAGTCAACTAGGCATCGGCAAGCACTCGGACTAGGCGTGGTCGAGAGACCTTACCAAACGGATGTGGTAGCCTCGCTCGATCCAGATCAACGTTTGATGATAACCGCATCAAAATGAGAGAAAAAATCTTTGAGTGAAAAGGTCATACTACCGCTGCGCCGATATTAAAAACTTGAAAATAATAATCGTTGTTAAGGCTATGTTTGTTTGGTTGAATTTGGACACCACTAAAACTGTAATGCATTGCTAAAACTGTTTTTTTTTTTATAACATTGGGTGTTAAATATGTATTTATTTGAAGTTTGTATGTATGTATGTGTAGTATATCAGTAGTGTAAAAAACCATGATATATTCTGAAAATGGTTTAGCATGGGGCCTGTGTGAAATGTATTCTAATATTTTTTATATCAGTACTCGTTTTAGCTAAGTAATTTACTACTGGTATAAACCACAACATTTGATTTGGTAAGATCGTTAAATTATTTTAAAAGAAGAATGTCACCTTTCGCAGCTGTGAGCACAAACCTAAGAAAATCAATAAACATTTACCTGGTATTGATTTACTTTTTTGCTTTCCATACATCTGATAAAATATAGATAGATGAACACTTTTTTTATCAGTCTGTCTCACATAAAAACGTTTTAAATATGAGAAAGACTGTAATTATCTTTGAAAATATTTTATAAACTCTTTATCTATCTATTTTTTACCATATATATTTTATTTTAAAATCTTTACTTTAAAATTACAATATTCACGAACTCTTAATATAGTATTTTACTATTTAACACTGCCTCCCCTTAACAAGTGCAACAGGTTTTGATATTTTGACAGCTCGAATGTCGAATATCGGTCCCCTTCGATGGCTTTTCTTCCAAATAATATGATAATTTATGTACTGCGAAAGGCAACGAAGATGGCCTCGTTAAATTTTATAGCTTAATTTCGTTCGACGAATCGATGCCGCAGGACTTACTTCGTTTTACACTGGACCTGAGTACGATAATAATATAGGGAGTGAGAATTAGTACTTTACAATGTAGTTTAAATGTCGCACAACTTTTTTCTCATATTCAATTTTTTTTTTGATAAAATTAGTCGAAAAACTTCACGGTTATTAAGACCTATTATCTAATTTATGGAAAACCCCCATTGTATAACAAAAGGGTGTTAAATAAATTATGAGTTTGACGTTTATGTGTATATGAGTCTCTGGCATCGTAGCTACCGGATAAATGAACCAAATTCAAGGTAGTTTTTTTGTTTGAAATGTATGTTAGTCTGAGATGTTTTTAGCTTTTTATCATGAAAATCAATCCAAAATTGGTTGCTTTGAAATGGCATACTGCATATTTTTTCACAACTCCGTCAATTTAGGTATTAAATGAAAAACCTTGACTAGTATCAAAAATACTAACAAAATAAAAATTTCAAATCCAAGATGACAAGAAAGTATTTTTAGGGATTTTTTAATGCTCTAATACCTATAGTATATTTATGAATTATTTAGTATACTTATATTAAATAATTTCTAATATAAGTATGCGTGTGTAGCTAAGAGTAACTAGTAACATTTTGTAGCATTTTTTTGTTAACGGTAACAATGTATCTATATAACTGTGATAAAAAAATATTTATCTTCTCAATTTGCTCAACATATGTAAGTCATGTTCGCCTCTACGGTAGCAATATGGACATGAAACGGCCGTGAATAAAATGTACTTAAATTATTCAAGCGTCTGACATTAAGCGCAATTCTCATCACTCTTATTAACTTAATGGACTTTTAAGAGCATCCTTTCGTTTTCCTGTATCTTAATGTCTAGAATTTGAGTTAACCAATAACTGTGTCTTAGGCACGTTTGAAATTAATGAGTTAGCATGCGATGAATTTGTTCCTGAAGAAATTTAAGAGCGAAGACTAATTAAAAGTTTCAGTTAAATTCGGAGTTTGTTATAATATAATTATAATATAATAAAAAAGACCACTGCACTTTACTAGGTCTCGATGGAATCAAATAATATTAACCAACATTGACTTTTGTTATTAATTTACTTACTGCACTCGCAGTGTTTCTCACGTTAATCTAGAACCAAATGGATGCAAGCATGAGGAAGCCAATTTTCAAATATGTCCTTTATTAAAAAGCTATGGGAACATAATGGCATATTTTAAAAATTCAATTAAAATCCTGCGTATATGATATGGGCATGGTTTGATAGTTTTATAAGCTTTGATTCAGTGTTAGGAATAGAAAAAGCTCAAAAACACACAAAAAATGAAAAATTACTTTCGATAGTTTTATTATTGAAAAATAGTCGTTTTGATATAATACGTCGAATAGCCGATTTTTTTTTTGGATTTAATTATAGAGATAGTATAGTTTAAATCTCAAATTATAGTCGCAATTTTAATTTATTGCTAATTATTGTCTGTTATTATTTGACAGTCACAATTACAAAAAAAAAATACAAAATAATTTATTAGAACAACTTACATTCTATTATCATATTAAAAAACGTGAATAAAACAATATCATGCAATACGGTAGATAGTTATTATTATTTAGTATTCCACTAATCAATTATCGTGTAGGTATCATATATACAAAAAATATCGAAACGATAACAAGATTAGCTCAAACATACATACTTAGAAATATAATTTAACAGGAACAAATGACATAAACATGACAGCTGCATTTAGTTTCAATTTCATTATCCGGGTATCAGTGGTTGGCATCGGTATCATTTCATAAAGCTTATCAATTAACTGACTAATGTTTAGAACGACACGACACCAAGGACGTTCGAGTATAAAGAAGAAACTAGACAAATGTCGGTGGATTTGTTCGTTTAAAATAAATTGTTGAAAATAAAAATATTTTTTCTAAAAATAAAAATATAAACTTCCGACATAGGTACATTTATTGGTAACGACCACCTTGATATGCATTATGGAGGGCGATGTGAACAAAATGTTAATCCGCTATTTTTAAAGTCGTCACCTTGATCTGATTTACAATAAACATTTTTACTTTACAAACAAAATAAAACTGAATTCGATTCGGTGCAACCGTTCGGAAGCTACGACGCACACACAGAGACACGTCAATCTAATAACATCCCGCTGTTTTTGCATTAGGGCTAAAAACTGGGCTGAATTGAAAGATTCCGTGAAAAAAATAAGACGACTTGACGAATTGTATTTTCATTTTTGGTTTTACAACACACTTAAAAAATACAGGTTGCTGCAAAAATATATACGAATTTTCGAATCGATATCAAGTGTAAATCACTATTCAGTCTAGTAACACTTGTATTTAGTACAAAATCGAGCTAAAACTATCTTCCTCTTTTTTTACTCTAAATAGGTCAGCGCTTGACCTCAATTCACCTGATGGTAAGTGACATTGAGGTCTATGGTGGAGCGCGCTTACATAGATGGAACTGATTCATTCTCGCCTTGAAAATCGCTAGATTATAGTAGTTGGGGAACAGGGAATTCGGCAAGGAACTCCAAAGTTATTTTTTTATTTATACCAGAGTAGACCAAATTAAGGAGAAGGCAAAAGTCATGTCGTATAGAGAGGTCAAGGATTTGGCCGAAGATAGAACTACCTGGAAAAAGTCCACAGACAAGAGCCCAGCTCTTAAATATTGAATGAATGACCAACATGCAAACATACATATGTACATGCAGACTGTAAAAATACATGTAGGCATGCTAAAATGCTTCCCTTGCTCGTTCAATCACATATTTACGAGTACCTTCCTATATGAATCAAAGTTACAAGTATACTTAACAATGAATATTCATAAACGTTTATGGACAACTTATTTTTACGCCCCGTCTTTTTATAGGCAGTAAAATAATATCTTGATATCCGTTATCGCTTCGCCGTAATTTACACATTAATTATTAAATCAGAACAATTCTTGGGTGTTACGGATCTGCGTTGGGTAACTAAAGCGGATATAGAAACTTATTGCTACGATTAACTGAATATTGAACCTACTCATATTTTTCAATTTGTTATTATATAAGCTAACAATTAAGATCTGTAAAAAAGCGAGTGTGGCTCCGTGGGAAAACGTCTGCTTTTCAATCAGACAGCCTGGTTCAATTCCGAGCTTACACCAATGACTTGCTTTTCAAGTTATAATATGTGGATTTGCATTTGCTTTACGGTAAAGGAAAACATCGTGAGGAAACCGATATGTTTGTGGACCACAATATCTGAACATTTGTCATCCACCAAGCCACACTTGACCAGCATGGTGATTAAGGTATCTCTCTCCTCAAGAGAAAAGGCCCCGAGTCCCAGCAGTGGGAACGTATAGTGGGCTGCTTAAGTGTGTCCACTAAACCTTCAAGACCGTGGTAAGACCTGCGAAGCCAGGCGGACACAATTACACTAATTAATGATATCACTGCATCGCGCCAGTGTATGTTAATTAGTTATCAGTACGACTGACCAGTCAAAATTATGAGTGGGTGGTTACCAAGAACTAAGCTCTAAGACTTTATTAATAAGTAGCTAAATTTTTCTTCCAAGAACTGTATGTGGTACTTACAGGGTAATTTTTGTGACACATTTCACACACAACTGGTTAGTCCCATACTAAACCATATCTAGTTTGTATTATACATGGTTGCTAACACAACTGATACACTTACACAAATACTTTATATCGATACTGTATATTTAACACCCAAACCGACAGTCAACAAATTTAGTTCATCACAAAGATGTTGGCCGTGCCGGGAATCGAACCCAGGGCCCTCTGGTCGGCACTCCGGCTTGGTAACCATTACGCCAAAAAGGTCGTCAATTATATTGTTTATATTTAATGCAGTGAATCCTAGTAAGTACATTCCTTAGGTAGTTATGAAAATATAATCACAGCGGTAATTGAAAATAATAAAAAAAACTTATTATTTTCTATGGTTTGAATTTGACCGTACCTCAGCTAATGAAAAGTGATGTTTCAGACTAGGATGAGGCGCGCTTACCTAGAAGAAAACAATTCACTATCGCTTTGAAGACATTGAGGTACACCATAACACGGATTCAAACAAGGTCCATAGTTGGCGATTCAGCGGCACACACGACTTAACTTAATTTAAAGAAGCCCCGTCTCCTTTCATCTTAGGTGGCCAGAAAGAGACGGCACGTTCTGAACCACACACAAAACAACTAAAATCACGTCAAATATGAAAAATGTAAGCGATTTTAGAGCGCACCCAATGGTATCAGCTCTAAATCTGACGTGTTTGACGTGATTTTAGATGTTTTTCCTATGGTTTAGATCGTACCATCTCTTTTTGGTCATTTATGACGAAAAGAGACAGAGCTACTTTAAATTTAGTTTAGTCGTGTATGCCGCTGAATCGCCACCAGTTTTGTTGTAAGCAAAAGTGGAAGAGAAACGCTTTGTCCAGTTCTTTGCCAGCTTTTAAATGAAATGTATCAGGCCTATAGCAGTTCCTTCGTTGGAAAGCAAAAATAACTGGCTTGGCAAGTTACAAAGTATAAATCATTCATATAATTTTTGCCCTTAACAGCCAGTCCATCTGTCGATGCGGTAATTGGTCCCAGAAGGGAAATAAGATGAAATTAAAGTGCTTTAATCTTGAACACAACATACAGCGATTGATGAGACGTCGCTCAAGAAAGTTTAAAAGCCTTGCTTTAGTAAAGTTTAACTTTGAAAGTCATTGTTTTTTTAGAAGATGAGATAATTTTTTATCCTGATTAATTATATAAAATTATTCTATTCTTCATTATAATCTTTTTGATAGGAAGATTTTTATTTCAAGAAACGATGTTTGTATGTAGTGATACGAGTAAAATGTGATGGGTTTGAAATAAATAGGCTCTGTATTTTATTTATTTATTTATAATTAATGTATTGATACATTTACGAGTACATGTTTATTAACATTACATATTAATAAGTAAACGAATCTTCTTCTTCTTCGTATGAGCTAAGTGGCCAAGCTCTGGTGGTGGGAGTTTTCAAGCCGCTCGAAGGCCACTGACTTGGCTTAACGACTGCTATTTCTGAGACTAACTGCTGGAACCTACAATTTAACTTGTCATCCAACCCACGTTAGTGCCCAGATGTAAATGCCACTTAAAAAATGACAGCGTTGTTCATGGTCACCCATCCAAACACCGTCCGCATCGACATTTGCTTAGCTTTGATGATCGCGTCAGATCACCATAGCTAGCCGAGCTACAGGCGCTACATAACAAAGCGAAATAAATGAAAATTTACAAAACCAGTTTCAATGTAGTGCTATTTTTATTAAGTTAAAAACGCACTTCTCAGTTTCTAACTCTCATTTAAATATTATCTAATTATAAGGCATGTGTCATGGAAATAATCTGCAAGTTATGTGGCTTTTTTTTACCGTTTGTTTTCAATAATATTTTATAATAATATGTATATAAAATTGCAAGTTAATATCTAATTTGATACAAACACCGGTCAAAACTGGTGTAGTTATAGGAAAGTTTGTTCATTATGTAAAACCTTTATAGCCTCTAGGGCAAAAAGTAAAAGTCCTAGGCTAGTGGTATTACCATGGCTGGTGTCGGGCGAGCCAGTGATAACGGCACCGCGTTATCACTGCACCCGGGTGTGCGCTCGCCACATTCACCGGGCCTATACCGCAGCCGACACGTCTTGATACTTGTTATAGTTAAAATACTTTGGAATTCCTCGTTAAATTCAATCTTACACCGTAACTACAATCTAGGCATTTCAAAACAAGTGAACTGGTTACTACCAGTATACTAGATAAGCGTGCTTGCTACAATATCGTTAAGCCACCAGATATATTGTGGCCAAGCGCAAATCTAAAAATAAATAAACAAAAATCTCATTGCATTATTTGTAAGAACTATTTGAAATATATTATATTATACGAATGTGATAACGAAAAAAGTGATAATATATACACTTTTTTGGAGTAATATCCAACGGATTAGATTATTGAAATATCTTGAGATCTTTTTAGCTTGTAGTATTTCTTAGGAATGAAAGTTTAATTACAGCGTGATGTATCATACATCAGTATGATGAATAAAATGGCATACAGGTTACTGGAATATGTATGTACCTACTAAAGACACCCTAATTTTGTTATTAGCAAAGCAGTTAAATCAATTATTATTTTTTGTAGGGTATTTAATTTTTAGTTTTATTGGAGCAAGTATCAAGACATGTCGGCAGGTGTCCGGTAGATCATGCGATGTTGGAGTCAAGGAGAGCGGCCCGCGACCACGCCCTTGCTCCCCGCGCCTCACCCCCGCTACCACCTCACCAACGCTTCGTACTTCGTCGGACTGGTGGGAACACAAGTGAAAAGAAAGGAATGAAGAAAATTTGAAGTATACTCGTACATATATTGTGTAATTAATTCCGTTGTAATCTATAAATTTCTTATTTTCTTCCACCCACAAAAGAGTTCACAAAGTCTTTAATTTTTTTACCATAATTTTATTGATAAATAAATAAATATTAGGACACATTTCACACACGGCTGGTTAACCCCATACTGAACCATTTCTAGTTCGAATGGCGGTTGCTAACACAACTGATATACTACTTAAACTTACATACATATTTTATATAGATACATATTTAACACCCAGACCCACAGCCAACAAATTTAGTTTAGCACAAAGATGTTGGCCGTGCCGGGAATCGAACCCAGAACCTCTGATTGGCAGTCCGTCATGGTAACCATTACGCCAACGAGGTCGTCAATTGATACTTATATTTAGACGGCACTTATACATTAATTAGTCAGGCTCTGTGGAAAGAAAAAAAACATTAATAATAGTATTTTTTAAGAAATAATGTTTTAAAATAACTATTATGGAGGGCTTCCATAGAGGTAACTACACTTATTGTAGACCACGCTATACCATTTTTATAAATACCTTTCAGATGCAAGCTTATCTCGCACTTGGCCAATTATTGTATCCAGATTTTTTTAAAGAAAGAAAGAAAGAAATTGTGGGCAGGAATTTCATAGTAGGTTGACTGTTATTATTAGTACAGCTGTTGTATAGCTGCATACTCGTATGTCAAAGTTTACATCCTGTATTATTTTAATTATTTTTTGTATTATTGAGTCATTTATATTTTGTGCCTGAGTATACTTCGATAGTTTCAATTGTTGGTCATTACGAATCCTGGTGTATAATGTATTATTATCGGTAGTAAAGGCTAGTTTATCACAAATATTTCCAATTATGAGCGAGCTTCTGTTAAACAGTAGCTTCTAACTGTTCATAACAATCAATGTTGTCAATCAATCTAATTTTACCCTAACAAACCATAGACAAAATGAATATGTTTTTTACCCTTGATAGGTTTACGTTTGACTTCAGTTTGATGTTAAGCTGCGTCTACAATGAAGACATCACTAGTGTCTCAAATGACAACATATTTATAACTAAATAAAAAAAAACTGGCTCGTTCAAAACAGAACGTAAAACGAACTCTATTGACGATTTTTTTTCTAAAATGAAAAGTTTTCGTTTCATTCAAGAGTAATATTTACATAAATGTAATTACCTATATTAATATAGGCTGCTTATGCTGAATCAATTTTCAAAGTTTCAAATAAGTAGATTTATTACTATGTAATATGTACTATATCAGACATTGATATGAGATCAATTTCTGAAATAATATAAAAATCCCAACTTCCAATAAACCAGCTCGTCCTATAAATAGGTAATATCGCATGTGGGAAGCCCTTATCAATAAAACGGAATATTTTATGCAGCCCGTGGGTGTTTACAAGACTGATGTTCAACCACTATTCCTGGGATATGTATGTTTAACATAACCATTGTCAATTGCAATAAAATTTAACTCGACTCGTATTTTATGACGGTAATATTGGTAATAATCTTCAGAACACTACCTACTGAAAAGAGCGAGACAAAAACGTTCCACTTAGAAACTAAATTTATAAATTTTCTTAATCGAAAGAGTGGAGTGAGATTGTATATAATAGTCAATTTGCCTTGTTCTTTCTTGCACTTCATTTGTATGTTTATTTATGTCAGTTTTGGAGTACAAGCCACTTCTTCAGGTCCATATGAACTATCATTTCTTCAAAATTAGCAATTTATTCAAAATAAATTAGAAATTTATTTTCATAAAAATCAATTATAAACGTATATTGTGAATATTGGCTTAGAAGTTTTGGAATCTCTTTTGTTTTTGGTGAACGCTGTTATATAATCTCGTGCAAAATTTTTAGTCAATTTTAAATTTTTAAGCGAAAATAAATTGTTATCAATTTTGAATGTCAAAAAAAGAAAAGTGTGATAAAAAGTGAATTATTCGACAGATATTATATCTTTTATATTTCAGTTTATTTGAAATAATTCATCAAAACTAAATGAATACGTTTCATTTGTTTTTGCTTTTGCCAAGCTCCAAAAACGTGTCTCAAAAGCCTGGAAACAATTTTCAACTTAAGCAATATTTCAGCTTATACGTCAAACTACAGTGTTCATTTCTTGACAAAGACATGAATTAGCCTCTACGATACCTATTCGAGGGATATGACACTAGTCACCGTCCAATAACTCTATAAGGGCTTTTCATTTCAATGAACTATTACAAAATTTGCCGGTAATAAATAATTGTCTACTCTGACATGTAACAAGCAATATATATTTCCAGAAACATTGTTAGTCAGATCTTACAACCAATCTGTTACCTTATACAACTTATAATCCTATTATACATGTGATACATCATATTTTTATAGCTAATACATCATAGTGCTATGGAGCTTCCGTGTTAGGGTGTTTCCATAATAATGTTTTCCGTATTCGTCCTTGGTGCTTTAGATTGGACTGATAATAATTTGAAATAGATAATGGTACTTTATTTCGTAAAAGTAGATTTTAAAGTTGATTAAATAAAGATGTTGTGGTACTCGTTTACTATATTGAAATCGATTGTTGTTTTACATCTAATGAAGACGTGACGCCAATATGATCATTAATTTATTATATAATAATAATTTAGACATAATTAGGTACCGCCAAAACGGCATACTGGCATATGGAATACAAATACGGCATATGGAATTTGGTACGGAGATCGCTTGGACATCGGATTAACCAATTTGGATCCAAATTAACACTGTCAGGCACAACTTCCCTGTAAAGTCTTAATATTCTCTTTTTACCTAACTGTATTCAATATGAATTATTTATGTATTATATTTGACTTCCAATCAGCATGTTTTTTTCCTTTCACCCCCCCCCCATCCTTCGTCTTTAGCCCTTTTTTACCCTCAGAGCCCATAAAATTAATTATTTTTACATATTTTGCAGTACATGTATTCATTATGTACATCCAGTATTGTTTTGATAAATAAGTTACAAAATTGCATAAAGTGAGTAATTCAGTATAAATAACTGAAAAATTGCATACAGGCAGAGTTTAAGGTGCATAAGCGTCAAAAAAGCGCGTATTAAACTAAAACTTAATTTATGTCAAGTCCATATTTTATAATAAGTGGGCATAAAACGTCAGTCACTACATGCTATATGAAATCATTGTACACAATAGGCAATAGCCTCGCATCTCATACCACAGTTCGTCACAATGCCAACGCCTTTAGCAATTCATAAGGCAAATGATATGCATCCATACCATTACAGAGGTACATCGACTTGTAATTACCAAGGAAGATACAGAACTGGATTGCTTAATGAGAAAACTTTATATGCAAACGCACCCAGCGCGTATAATGCTAATATTTTTATTGTCATGTCACCTCGTGGTGACACATTAATAGCTTTTTAGAGAAGTTGGGTTACTCCTAATTTGTTTTATGTTAACCTCTGTTTTGCGAATTCGATACTTAGCGCGAGGCTCAGTGGATATGGCAAAACGTACACTATGGAAAAACTTTACTTTAGTTTTAAATTAGGTATAGAACGTTTCAGATCTGTATTTTTTCCTAATAAACTATTTATATTTGCTTACTGATATTATTTTGACGAGCAAAGTTTTGAACTAATTTGGAAATTCGACTTTTGTGCCATTGAAATAAAGTTCTATTCTTTAGACATAGTTGTAGTAGTTCAATACACAATGCCTGCAATTCTATGAAAAGCTTTGTGATGTATTAATAACGGTAACTATAACTATAACTTGAAATAACTACGGCAGATTTTATATTGATTACAAAAAAACTTTTAAAAGACGCCTCTATTTGTACAATAGCTGAGCAAAGTAATATTTTTTAGCTAAATAAGCTTAGCAGAAGCTTAAGTAGCCCGCTATACGTTCCCACTGCTCGTAACTTGAAAAATAAGTCATTGGTGTATGGTCGGGATCGAACCAGAAGGGACCGTCTGATGGAAAAGCAGATGTTTTTAACACCGCACCCCCCCTAGGCTTTTTAAAAAGTGTAATTGATTAATGAGGCTCTAGTAACTAAAAAGGGCTTTTTAGTAATTAAAAAATAAAACATTGACTTAAGTTTGACCATATTATAAGCGATATTGAGAATTAAAAGTACTGGAGACTATAATAGTGAACTTGTTGGATAAACTATGTATGTCTAAATTAAATTTTAATGCTTAAATATTCTTCTGCACACTTGGCAAATTTAATTAAAAAATCATCATCATCAATTTATATCTACCCTCTGCTGGGTATAGGCCTCCTCTCTCTTATGCCAGTATTTCTCTCTTATGCCAGTATATAATTAAAAAATACTAAAGGGGAAACAAATTTGAGGGGAACTAAGTTGGCTACACTGCATTGAGATCTTTTAGTCGCACGCGTATACAAGGTCAGTGAAATGTAAAAAATCCTCACTGTAATAGGCAATTTTTATCCCGGATCAACGAAGGTGAGACCATTGGACATGGCTAGTTAATGGCAATTTATGACATCAATGTATTATTACATAGGAACATGATTAAATTTACATAGTCAAGTAATTTATATACCCGCACAAGTTATTATCTTAATGCTGAATATTAACAACCTTTTACACCTACTTTAAATGGCAGCCAATCAATTTATTGCCCTGATGGTAAGTGCTGGTTAATTTAATCTTTACGGAAATATTCTCCATACGATAAAATATGATTTGTGTGTTTAAATGCTATACATCGTCATCAATCATGTTTAAAAGGACAACCCGTTGTTACAGCTGCATCTTCTATATTATACTAGCTGACCCGGCAAACGTTGTTTTGCCTTAGTAAATAAAAAAAACTAAATATACAGTAGCCGATTCTCAGACCTACTGAATACGCATATAAAATTTGGAAAAAATCGGTCAAGCCGTTTCGGAGGAGTACGGTAACAAACACTGTGACACGGAAATTTTATATATAAGATTTATCTTCATCTATAATCAAAAGTAAAATCAAATATAAATCTGGGAATATTTTAAATATACATATGAACCAGGTGCCAAAGTTCTGGTGTCATAAGTTTTTTAGCCCAACGCCAAGGGCTCCGACTTTTTATTTACAGTATTTAAGACTTGTTATATAGTAATGTTATATAGAAGAATAATAATTCCTCACAACTGCTTCTATAAGAATACTAGTCTAACCTACAATTGAAGGTGCCCAGGTGTATATGCCACTTTGTCTCTCTCCTAGTTCACGCTTCCCAAGATTGGTAAATCGTGCTGAAGGCAGTATGGGAGCAAAATAACATATTAAAAATAATCTTAAATGATTGGCCTATGACTTTTCAATTTCATAATATTTAATTGAATGGAAAGAATTGTTAGTTTCCAAAACACGCTAAAGTAGAATTCGCTTGGTAGTTTTTAGATAATTTATTTAAAACACAGTCGTTTTAAAATGTTGTGCTTGTGAATGTTATAAAGAAATTAAAACAATTAACTTTATTATTATTTAAATAAAACATTTTCTATAACTAACTATATTATATAGAATCGATAAAGTTTATTATTTAAATATTTTTATTTTGTTGAACTTTTATTGTGAAATACCTACCTGCCATCGCAATTCGCTCAAATATGTATAGGGCTTTTGAATTCGGTATAACATCGCCTTTACTTTTTGGATTCTGATATATCACCTTATCTAACCTAAATGTCCCGAAACCCTTAAATATAAGAAACTAGAATAGAATAAAAAGAAGCTTAGGGAAATAAACAATAGTAAGAAAGATGATGGATGAAAGAAAGAACCAGTATGAAGGATGAAAGTACAAGAAGCATAAATGCGAGAACTGATATGAAAGGAGTTGCGTAGCACAAGCCCCAGACACAGACTTGTCGGGGTAGGATGAAATAAAAACCTAACCTAACCTAACCTAAAATGCAAGCGTTTTATGTAGGCAATAAGTAGGCGAAACTCTCATATTTCCGAATGAGCTGGCGTGGACACGCTTGAGTCGCGTATTCCGTAAGCCCAAGGCCGGGTGCCGTATCGTCGGTGTCGTGTGTCGACCGATCGACTTACCCATCCGTCGACGTCGTTGGGTGTCAATGCACTTGTGTAATCGAGTCCGTTTTAAGATCTCATTCATCTGAGATGGTGTATAAGTTTAAAATAAAATAATTAAATTATTATAATAAGTTTACATTTTAAGCAACCAACTGACTGACTTACGCTTTTCAAGAATTATTTCCACGAACGTCTGAAATATGTCACTTTTTATTCATCTTAAAATTTTTATATATGTACTTATCTAAGTCACTGGAAGGCACTAGCCTCCATGGCACGGGCGCGAATGCTTCCAGTTTGAGGGTTAGTGAGTAAGTTTGTATTGTACATATGAATTTGAATAAAAACATTTTGATTTTTTGATTTGATTTTTTTTAATAAATAAAATAATAAATTCGCTATAAGCGATAAGGCCACCTTTTGTGGCACGATGTAATATATATTTTTTGATGTAACTTTTTTATTTTGACATGTACCTATTATCTGCTCAAAAAAGAGTTAATTTATCTATCTATCTAAAGTATATAAAAGAAAATCGCTTATTTTTAACCTTTGTTTGTTTGTATGGGACTACAGCTTGCCTAATGTGAAGCTAAGCTGTAGTCTACGTTTTGGCACTTTTAGCTAGAAGACCCCTTTTTTATTTACTCTACTTTTGATGTGAGCATGATTTCTATACTAAGCATGCTCCACCTTCGCACTTAGTGTCGTTGACTGTAAGTCGTAGACGTAGACCCGCGATTTCGTCTGCGTTAATCCGGGACAAAAGAAGTTAACTCGGGACAAAAAGTAGCTTATATGTCAAGGTCTAACCTAGCTTCATAGTAAATCTTATCAAATTCGGTCTAACCGTTGGAACGTGAAGTAGTAACATAGATTACGAAGTTATTTGCGTATCACACGGAAACCACAGTTGTTTTCGGAATATAAAATAGCCTGTGTGTTAATCGTAGGTCCAACCTATCTTCACAGCAAATGTCATCAAAATTGGTTTAGTCGTTTGTGCGTCAAGAAGTAACAAATATACACATTGACACACAAACTTTCGCATATATAATACTAGCTGACCCGGCAAACGTTGTTTTGCCTCACTTAGGGGTACAGCGCCATCTATTGATTACTTACTCAACCCAGGCGAAAGGTATCGACATCTGTTAGAATCATTTGGAGTTAACAGATAATTGTGGCAGTCAAATAATAAAAGTAATTAGCAATAAATTAAAATTGCGACTATAATTTGAAATTTAAAATATTCTATCTCTCAAGTTGGATCGAACTGCACATGGTGTGCAAATTTTATTATAATCGGTTAAGTGGTTTAGGAGTCCATTGAGGACAAACATTGTGACACGAGATTTATATATATTAAGATTAGTAGGCTTATCATTTTATGTTGTCATTATATCTCGCTGTCGGGCGAAGTGGCGTTTCCCACACTACTTCTTTAAATTATAGAATACTTATAGATTTAACTACAGTATTTAATAAAAACATCCATAACTTCTCACTTACCCAGATCGAAGGAATGCTATTAGCGTAACGTAGTCCTTCGGAAACACACCAATCATCAATACTGCCCTGCTTAGCGCAAAGGCGGTATCTCAATGAACGCTAGTTTCGAGATAATTGAAGTAATGAAAAATTTGATTTTTTATATTTTGTTATACTTACCGCTAATATACGGCTGGTTGCCTACACAATATTGGTATACTTCCTATACCCTAAATAAGTTTAGGTAAAACTGATATAGAGAAATCTTTCTTAAGGGTTTTTTCACATGTTTTAAACAAGATACCGCTAAATGGGTTAGTTCATTAGATGCGTATTTTCTTAAGCTATCCAATGGCATAAAAATCAAATTTTCGATTTTTTTTTTAGATACCGCTTTTGCGCTAAGCAGGGCAGAATAGTAACGGAACATTGACGCAACAAACTTCGCATGTCTCCGTGCACTGAGTAAAACCTTCACATAAACTTTTTATAAACCGTGGAGAAATCCACATTATGACAGCTTTGCGGCATTTAAGGCGCTGGTCGTCTTAATGTTTATTTTTTTTTACACATTCACACACAGCTGGTTAGCCCCATACTGAACCATTTATAGCTCGTATTATGGTTGCTAACACAGCTGATATACTACATATACATACATACATATTTAACACCTAGACCCACAGCCAATAAATTTAGTTAAGCACAAAGATGTTGACCGGGCCGGGAATCGAACCCGGAACCTTCTGATTAGTAAACCAGCATGGTAACCTTTACGCCAACGAAGTCGTCAGATATGAGATGAGAATGTAAGTAAAATAACAATAAATAACAGTAAAAAAACATTAGAAACACCTCCCGTCTATTGATGATATGAATGATATGATAAGAATTTGGAAATAAATAAATATAAGGACAGATGTCGCATATGATGGTTGGTTGGCTGGTTAGCCTCATAC
Organism: Mellilla xanthometata; assembly: GCA_035578125.1. NCBI lineage: Eukaryota > Metazoa > Arthropoda > Insecta > Lepidoptera > Geometridae > Mellilla > Mellilla xanthometata. Next base: position 9,432,957 of record JAPUBQ010000014.1, on the reverse strand, counting down.
TAAAGCAAATCTTATTTATATCATGGTTGCTAACACAAATGATACATACACATTTAACACCCAAATTGACAGCCAACAGATTTAGTTCAGGCCAAAAATGTTAACTGAACTGGGAATCGAACCCATTACGCCAACGTTTTTGCTGCTTCACAATAAAAAATCAAAACTGTTTATCAAACATTACAGATGATTTTTACATCAGGTTGTAAGTACAAGGATTAAGTTGATTATTATTAAATAACTAAAATGTGTGTAAAATGTTTTTAAAAAAATAAATGCCGGTCAAATGCGTTTTAGACTTGTGTACGTGGGGTTCAGCACATTTTTTTTTTGTTGTTCTGAAGCCTTTGTTGGTACAACTGCAACAGATATACATAACTGATACATCCCAGTGATAGACGGACACCAAAGTCTTTGTAACGAGTTCTCTTTGCTATCTTCTAGGAACTGAAACCTAAACCAGTTTCTTCTGGGCAAGCGCGCTCCACCTTAGATCGCAATATCGCTTACCATCAGATGAATTGTGATCAAGCGCAAGCCCATTAAGAGTATAAAAAAAGTTCAAAGACTCTAAACTAATTGCCATACCATAATTTTTAAATCAAACATAATATTTTATCAATTAAATGTACCTACTCGTATAGATCGCAATATCGCTTACCATCAGGTGAATTGTGATCAAGCTCAAGCCCATTAAGAATAAAAAAAAAGTTCAAAGACTAAACTAATTGCCATACAATAATTTTTAAATAAAACATATTTTTTTATCAATTAAATGTACCTACTCGTAGATCGCAATATCGCTTACCATCAGGTGAATTGTGATCAAGCGCAAGCCCATTAAGAGTAAAAAAAAAGTTCAAAGACTCTAAACTAATTGCCATATAATAATTTTTAGATCAAACATATTTTATCAATTAAATATATGAACCTACTCGTATAAATGCAACGGTAAGAGCCTTAATACGACGCTGATACGAAGAGCGATTGCACGGTATTGCACCGGGAGTGGGCGGCGACACGCAAGTATCTCGCCATGCAAATGTTTTGGTACACAACAACTTGGCCGATAGCGCTCTCTAGGAATCCGCTTGATTTGTGTGGGCATCGGCCCTTTGTGAACGTCGGGGGAAATAGAATTATATGCGGTGCGCTTGTCGAATAAATATATGTGTAAGAAAATGGTAAGAAGTGATAAAAAGTTTCCGCCAACCCGCACTTGGCCAGCGTGGCAGATTGTGGCCTATATATCTCTCCTCGTGAGAGAAGGCTCTGAGTCCCAGTAGTGGGAACGTATAGTGCTGCTTATGTTATGATAAAAAGTTTAATTTGGAATGTAAAAAGAAAATAACGCGCCCATTTGTATAAGGCACCCTCAAATATTAAATTTAATAGGATCCACATTGCATGCGATGTGTTCTTTGTTTTCTTTACAGATATTGTTTTATTGACACCATCTAAATACTTTTTGCAAATTAATATCAAACGAGCCCTAAGTCAACTTAATCAAATATTTGGTAGTATTTAATAAAAAACAAAATTAATTATAACTAAATAGAATACTAATGAACAATGGAATAAAACTAAATTTAATTAATACTACATTAGTTAAAAATTAAAAAGCCTAAATTACGAATGTAAACTATAGCTAGGTCCGTGTTATCGGGTAAGGTGCCTATATACTATTATTTTAACGTTACCAGGAACTATTTTTACTCAATTATATACATTCTTACAAGTTACTTTGCTATAAAGAACCACAGACATCCCAACATTCTAGATAAAGCAAAATCCGTGACGCCTGCGGACGTATTTGACATTAGCTTGAAATAAACATCGATGATTCGACAATTCATGTTTACTGCAAACGGCTGAATAGCTTGGCCGCCCTGTGCCATCGTTGAGTCAAATTTATAGAACGACCGATCTGTGGGTTGAATGTTCGGTAATAACTAAGTGGGTTAGAGTGACTAAAATCATCCTGAATATCTTATTTGTAAACAAATACATAGTAAACTGAAATATCTAGGTTAGAAAACTCTCCAATTTTCACACCCATAACGGTAAAAATATGTAGATATGTACTATAACTTAGCCTGTGACTAGATGCAATTTACAAATATTTTGCAAATAAATGTCTTATACTTTTATTGGTAAATTATAATGAGAGCAAAATGTAACAAAATTTAACTCGACAGTTGACTTAAGTCATCTGTGCTATTAATTGCAGTTAATAGTTCAATCAAATTTAATATGTGTAAGGGTGCATTACGATTAAGCGCAAGCCCATTAAAAGTAAAAACAAATATGTGAGACCAAAATGTGACATTTGCGTATCACGTGATTCAGATGACACTTTAATTAGCTTAACAGTCGCTGAGCCATGTCAGAGAACTTTAAGGCGGCTTAAATACACTTGACAACAGGGCTGCTCACATTGGTGTTACGACAAAAAAAAAACAGAAGGTACTCTTCAATTACAAAACATTTTGCTCTAATTTAAAAGTTTCAAAAAATAAAAGCAAGATACGGAGATTCATTTTTTAGGGTTCCGTACCTAAAAGGTATAAACGGGACTCTATTACTAAGACTCCGTTGTCTGTCTGTCTCCAGGTTATATCTCAGAAACCGTAACAGCTAGAAAATTGAAACTTTCACAAGATATATATTTCCCGTGCCGCTATCACAACAAATACAAAAAATAAAAATTTAAGAGTATTACATTACCTCCCGTGAAAATTTTAGGTATCTTAAATTAAATTTAAAAAAATTAAATAAAATAAACATTTGAGGGAGGCTCTCATACAAAAATGGTACGAAAGCCTTCATGCGCGACTCCAACTCGCACTTGGCCAATTATATTTATCAACCTATCATCACTTATCTTAAAAATACTTACCGGAGTTTCCTGAAAAAAAAAACGGAATGCATAAATAAAACAGTAGTGATCTCGTTAGCAGTTCCTCGGTGGAATACATCAGGCGGCAGGAAGCGGCGACGAAGACCTGCTGACAACGCGCCAACGGGAGCACGCAGATTTGCACGAGAACTAGGTAGGTACAGGTAAGTGAACAGGTGTTTTTTTAGTATAAGAATTAAAATCCGCGTAGAAAACGGTCACACTTACATTATTGTTAAAAGTTGGAATGAGTCTAATAGTTATCCAAGATGCCTTACGTGAACAGTTTACAATGTTTAATAAGAATACATTTAATATTTAGTTTTCTTCCGCTGTGATCAACACACAAAAAACACTAAATATACTTACATACAAAAAATACTAAATATAGTCACAAAATATTGTACACTAAACATTGAAACTATTCAAGAGCGCGCAAACACTTAAGTTGATAAGTTGTATTTTTAATGTTTGAAAGTTTTCCATAAAGTATATGGTGTAATTTTAATTAAATAAAAAAAACTCCTATAATCATAGCACATATTTGCTTAAAAAATAAACACCCCAAAGGCAACTCAATAATCGTACTTTAAATAGTAAATCGTCTTTTTCTTCTTCCTTGTCTTATCGCACTTAGGTGAGGTTGTCACAGCAAATTTTCTTCTTTCACTCTTCACGCTTTAAGTCGTAAATATGAATCATATATTGTAAATTATTGCAATGCATAAGGAGTTTTTTTTAATACTACTTCGTTTTAGCTACAATGACAAGTTGGTTTACAAAAGAAAGAGTAAACAATATATATTTTTTTACTGAACAAACTTCTTTCTAGATACCGCAAAAAAATCCTCCTATCTAGAACACTTCTTCACTCGCCTGTAGCAAGCGGCTCCACCGACACATTTAATGGCGGGAAGTGGACACAAATTAAAATGGTCCCGTCAATCGGACGTCTCCGCAAGTGGCTAGTGAAAGTGAGATACTATCTGCGCCATCTAGAAATTATGATGTCGTTGGACACGCATAATTTGTAATTAGCGCACCTTGCGTCTTGACGGTGCGATTTTATGTCTATGGTCGTGCTATATTTTTTATGTGTCTCGATTGGGCTTAAGATTATAGGCAATAAAATAAGACTGGTCTACTGTGGTTTTGTTGCCTTTGATATGATGATGATTTTGGGTCTATTTATACACGCATTTCGTGAAAATATCAATGATTTTGTAAGATCTGCTCGTGTTTTTTCAACAAATGACTGAAAATTAAAATTTTGACAATAAATAGTTCAAAATTCAATTTGTAGAAACAAGCAAATTTAGTACTTTTACGAATTTATTCGTAATCTGGGCACTTAAAAACGTAAGAATTTGCGATAATATCCAGGGCAACAAAAAAAAAAGATTTTTTGTAGAGCTGTGTAATCTATGTACATTTGAATTTCGTACGGGTATGAAAGTAGTCTAGTCGAAGAGTATATTGTATCTAAAATTGAGAAGGCACCGACACAGTTTTTAACCGACTTCAAAAACGGAGGAGGTTATATATTCTCCTGTATGTATTTTTTTTTATAAAAACAATGTCTTAGGCTATATACAACTTATAATGTCAACAATTATATTAATCAAAATCATAATAATTATACTTAAAACTATAAGAATGAATATAATGTGACATGTTATTTTATTTGTTTCAATATATTGAATCAAATAAAATAACATTCAATATATCGAAGTATACTTCGATTTGAGTGATGGATTAAATTCAAATGTGCTCTGTAAAATAAGGTATATAAATAATAAAGTAAGTGATAGGCACACTAATTTAGACAAAATAGTCTTATAGCAAGCATCACTTAAAAATCTATTAATTTGAAAGAGATTTGATTATACTTATTTATCCTATGGAAGAGTCACCATAATATGTTATTTAGTCTGAAAACGTTTTTATTTTCATACGAGTCTAATTTTGCTATAATATATGAAAAATTACATACCTATATTTGTACGAAAAAATGTTCGTCATACTAGATGCTTCTCGGTTCTTCAACTATTTTATCAGAGATTTTTAGTTAATATAAATTTTAATCACAAAATAGATATTATCTCAGTGCAATTATTTTCAGATAAATACACTTGTATGAGTGATCGTAGACATTGTAAGTGTGCGTATTATTTCGTTAAAACCGTAGGAAGAAGTCCAACTGGTACGGTATATGCCTTACGAGACCAGTTTACAAAGTATAATTACATATCCTTTCATCGAATTCAATTGTATTACTATCATAAATACACTAAGTACAAAGAAATTTTAAGTCACCAGGTACTTTCCCAATATAGAATGTATTGATTTCAATGGAACTAATGATAAGGAAACGGCGTTGTTATCCTAAAGCAGTTAGCACGTATATTCCGTGAAATTGCACTTATTTTCACTTCTGACATTTCCTTGATCTTAAAATAAAATTAAAATTATATGCGGAAAGAGAATAATTGCGAGTATCTTCAAGTGAACAAAGACAATCGGTAAGTACGTTTCACAGAAAAGCTTTTGTAAATAAAGTTTCTTTTGTAGTTTATGGACTTGTTTGTTTTATCTTGTGGAAAGTCCAAGCTAGCACGATATTGAATTTGTCATTTTTGTCATAGTTACTTACATCAATAAAAATAACTAGTTACGCCCCGCGGTACTGTTTACATACTTACGTTCAAACCTCCGACTTCGACTGTTGGCGTAACGGTTACCATGCCGGACTGCCAACCAGAGAGTGTCAGGTTCGATTCCTAGCACGGACAACATTTTTAATTTGTTGACTGTCGGTCTGGTTGTTAAATAAGTATCAATATAAAAATATTTATGTATGTATATAAAATGTTAATTATTTTGACTCGAATAATCAATTAATAGTTCAATTAAACATGCCTGAATGCCAATCAGAAGGTTCCGGGTTCGATTCCCGGCACAACCAACATTTTTGTGTTTTACTAAATTTGTCAGATGTCAATCTGGGTTTTATAGTACATATATGTACATAGTATATCAGTTGTATTAGCTACCATAATTACAAAAAAAAGAAATGGTTTAGTATAGGGCTAACCACCCGTGTATGAAAAGTATCCTAATATTTATATTTATTTATTTATATGCGTGTTTACTCATTAAAACTAACAAATAAACAAATAAGGTGCAGTAAGTAAGGACACGAGTACAAATTTCGCAAGGGACCATTAAAAGCATGAAACTACAATCACACAATCTCGACAGAAACCCGAGCGTTCATTGCACAGTTTAGCAGGGAGAGGGCGCGCGTGCACGGGTCATGAAGACAATAGGGTTGTCGCACCGGAATTTATCTTATATATAAAATTTCCGTGTCACAGTGTTTGTTACCGTACTCCTCCGAAACGGCTTGACCGATTTTTTCCAAATTTTATATGCGTATTCAGTAGGTCTGAGAATCGGCTACTGTATATTTAGAAATAATTATTAAGGCAAAACAACGTTTGCCGGGTCAGCTAGTATATTTATATAAACGCTAATAACGCTTTAGTACACCTACGCATTCGCATGCGGCAGCGAAACGACGAAAACACTATAAGGTGTATGGCAACGTTTCGCATGTGTTATGTCTCGCTCTACTATATAGCTAGATGAAATAGCTGCGTCCTTGTCGGTATTGTTTCGCTAGTGGAGTTTCGCAGTTTCATCAAATCGGTTCAACTGTTTGAGCGTGAAGAAGTAACAAACATACACATACACACACATATACACACGCACACAAACTTTCGTATTTATTGTATAAATAAGTAGAATAGAATAGAATTTCTTTATTGTCATAGTGATACATAATTATTATATTATATTTACATAATTACTAGCTGACCTGGCAAACATTGTATTGCCTCACTTAAGAGTATGAAAAATAGATAGTAGCGGATTCTCAGACCTACTGAATACGCATATAAAATTTGGTGAAAATCGGTCAAGCCGTTTTGAAGGATTACGGTAACTAGCATTACACTAACAAACAACATTGCAATAATCTTAATATATATAAATCTCGTGTCACAATGTTTGTCCTCAATGGACTCCTAAACCACTTAACCGATTATAATAAAATTCGCACACCATGTGCAGTTTGATCCAACTTGAGAGATAGGATAGTTTAAATCTCAAATTATAGTCGCAATTTTAATTTATTGCTAAGTATTGTCTGTTATTATTTGACAGTCACAATTATCTGTTAACTCCAAATGATTCTAACAGATATCGATACCTTTCGAATGGGTTGAGTAAGTAATCAATACATGGCGCTGCTATGGTAAATCTACGAACGTGTCATATAAGCTACACTATCTATTTTCCATACCCCTAAGTGAGGCAAAACAACGTTTGCCGGGTCAGCTATTAATAATATAAAGAGTCAAATTAAAAGGATAGTATATTGTAGTAGGACATCGGCTAGAAGACATGTTTTGAGTATTTCACTCAGCAGACAACCCTAACTGAGGCGTGCAAAAATTACTCGGTATGGCGCCTAGCGAAATGTAAATTAGCAAGCACGGTCACGGGTCGGAGGTAGACTCGCAGGTGGATCGTAACGCTAACAGTCGGACTGTACGTGTAGCTAACGGAGGAAATGCCTAATGAGTGGTGAATGGTTCAGTCTGTACTTTCCGTGTGCGCCCTGCGGTGTTACCCGCATCAATACGAGATGAAAACAAAGTAAATGTATATGTAAATGAACATAGAAATTTAGCTAAATAGTGGTCGTTTATAAACTACCACTATAGGCTAAATGTCACCAGGTTTTAACTATCTACCTAGAGTAATAGAGTATTTTTTAAAGTATTTGTTGTCTGTAAAAATATGGGAATTACGAGTACATATCTTATGAAAGTTACAGCTTTTTAGCTAGCACGGTTTCTGAGATAGACAGCGGAGGCTTAGTAATAGGGTCCCGTTCTCACCTTTTCGGTACGGTTAAATTTAGCCCATAGTGGTAGTTTATAAACTCCCAACAGGCTAAATGTCATCCAAGAACACCGTATAACAGGTTTTAATTATTATCTACAGTTATAGAATGATTTTTTTGTATACGTTATCTGTAAAAAATAATTGGAAATGACATATCTTATGAAAGTTTCAGCTTTCTAGCTAGCACGTTTCTGAGATACAGCCTGCTGATAGACAGACAGGCAGCGGGGGCTTAGTAAAAGGGTCCCATTTTTACCTTTTCAGTGCGGTAAGTTTAGCCTATAGTGGTAGTTTATAGACTACCAACAGGCTTGCTTTACAGACAGCAACAGTCATCCAAGAACACCGTATAAACAGGTTTCTCGTATAGAGTGACTTTTTATTATACGTTATCTGTAAAAATAAGTCCAAATATTTTTTACAGATAATCTCTCAGAAACCGTGCTAAGTATTAAAAAAAATAAGTAAAAATTACAGATAACGTATAGCACGGTTTCCGAGATACAACCTGGAGATAGACAGACAGACAGTGGAGGCTTAGTAATAGGGTCCCGCTTTTACCTTTCAGATATGGAAGCCTAAAAAAGGTGGGAGGTGTGTTCTACAAAACTAAATAAAGGGCAAGCATGGAATCTCCATGCAGCTGCATCATCTAACCGACAATTACGTCAGCGCGGCACGTGGTTCAAACAGAAGTGTCTGTTGCTCGAAGGCAGTCGTGACAGCCTCCCAGCGATATTTCTCTGCGTACACTTAGCGACTCTTTATAGACCTTTTACGGCAGAAAATTTGAGATCATCATCGACACGTTCATAATTAAGATTGTTAGAGATAGGTCGCTCGTGAGGCTGTGTGGGCGGTTCCGCTTCCGACTAGGTGGCCCGTTTTTGGCTGGGGCAGACTTAATGAGATGGTCGATAAGCTAGGTGGCGCTCGGGAAAGTTTCGTCAATGAAAGATGGTGGATGGACGTCACCTGGTGCATTTTCTTTTCTGAAATATGTTTTTTTACTAAATTGCAGTCGGTAATCCCAAAACTATTGGTCATGCCCAGTCGTCACAACTTGGCGATCTATCTATCTAACAACTTATTTAGAAAACCATTCATAAAGGGCCGCTTATGATGATAATGATACATATCATTGATTCTATTGATGATAATGATACATATAATGATTAATGTAAAGACTTAAAAATTCATTCGCGTAAGATTTGATGAGATTCAATCCAAAAGAACTTATTTCATACAAGCAAACAGAACGAAAACACTCAAACAATATACATCAATGTTTCACAATTTCCACTAAGTAGATAAATATCCTACGAAAGAATAGTACGCCAGAGAGAATCTATCTCAAAGATCCAATTCTAAGCTATCACCAGTTAGTTGGACCGTTAGTCCCTTAGTAGCGACGTGTGTGGCATCACAGCCACTTTGAATAATATACGTCTTTGGACGCTCCTCATATCTCAACGGGGAAGTATTTTGCATGCAGCTACTACCTATCTTTTGGAACAATCTGAAAATGGGAGCATGTCTATGTCAATCCTCTTAAGTCGACTTAACGCGCAAACAAATATCAACTCTAACTAGATACAGATAAGACATAAAATTGCGTGTTCTAAAGAGAGTACGTAAGCTTTTTTATAAGAAAAAGGTTGGAACCAAACGCATCATTTATCGTAAATTCGTAATTACCGATGGTGAGTCTGTAGAGAATCGCAAAGTTTAATGCCAAGTATTAAAGTAGAGCTTGTTTGCCATCGGTGGAGGTGTTTACATTAACGACACCTTATTACGGGGTGCGTAATGTATGCCATGGAAAAGAAGTAAAGTTTGTAAATTATAACTCAATTCGATGGAGGTTCTTGTAAATTGAAATGACGTACGATTACTTTAGATTATAAGGTGAATGCGGTACGTTCTTTGAGATTTTGTAAACACGTTGTATAATAAATTATTACGTACAATATTATTAATTGGTACAGTTAAAAATAAAATAAAAGAACGCGAAATTTTATAATCAGTAAGTAATAACCAAAAGGTATTAAAAAATATAAAATTAGGCAAAAGTATCAGTTATTGTTCTCATATAAAACTGAACTAAGACAGTGACGTAATAAATGTCTATTGAGATTTGTTTGTTATAAATTTTCCTTATGTAAATGAGTTATAATTGTATAAGTATAAGAAAATTAAAAAGACCCTGTCCCTTTAATAAATTGGTTCATGCATTCGGGAGTGGTGATACCAAAAACAGATAGACATATTCACATAGGTTCCTTCTAGGCAAGCGTGTTACATCTTAGACTACTGCGGTCAAACGTAAGCCTATTCATCAATAAAAAAAAACACGCAAAATCGGGATGACTGGCGTACAAGAAGAGAGGCCTATGCTCAGCAGTGGGCGGCTTCAGCATATCAGCTGACTACATAATCACCACAGGCTGATAATGATGATGATGATATACTCAAAGTACGTTATAAAAAATAGGTGCACCCTATAGGTAGGCAGTGGCACCACCAATCGTAACAACACATCAGCATTAGCGCGCAAGGTGTCGCTTCGCCTGACCTGCCTAATGAAGCAATGGCCGTGCCATCTGCCTTACCCATCTCCCGGTGCCTTGTTCGCCTCGCGGAGTCTAATGCTCGTCGTTTTAGAATTTAACAGGAATTAAAAAGGAAGTGAGGTCCTTGAGTTTTTAGTTCAGACATAGACCGTATGTGGATGTTTTTTTAGAAACAAAATTAAAAGAATCAAAGTCTAGTATTTTCAATGTTTTTTTTATTATGTTACAAGAAATGTCCAGCGGTGTCACTTCAGTTAAAAGCACCTTAACTTTTTAACACTACTTGAGTATGAAAAAGGATCAAGCATAAAACAAGTGCGATATTTAATACTTAATAGGATAGTAGGATTGCAAGTACTTGTCTAGTAACTTTATTTCGTGGATTACCTCGGAATACATTTTCTGGTATCTGTATCCCGGGATAAAAAGAAGATAATATGTTAATCAAAGTTCTATGATATAAAACTGAGGCGGAGATTAAAGTAATATATTCATAATATATACTACCAAAACAACGCTCAACTTAACACTAGACAAACTTGGCTATTGCTGCGCTTTTTTGATAATGTGATTTACTGTGATGAAGTGTGACAAAGCAATAAAATGGGGCCTGAATGTGGTATTGCGGATAAAATAGCTAAGGTGATAAGGCTAAGACAGCACTATACCTCCAGCCAAGCAATACTAATCACCCCAGCAATTCCAGCTGGCAATAGAGGCAATGATACAGTGCGTCCAAAACCGTCCGCTCCACAAAAGGCGTGTACTATCAGCGCTCCCAGTTTGGTCACGTCACGCGTCCTGTATCGCTGTTCTAGCGTGCTTGCTTGTAGTTTTGCACTCTACCTGCCTTGTACTGCAACCGGTGGAGTTTGATACTTGTCTTACGGGAATCTTCAGCTCCGTAGACCTCAATATCATTTACCATCAGGTGAATTGTGGTCAGCGCTAGCCTATTCAGAATAAAAAAAAAGAAATCTTCAGCTTCCTATAAAAATATTGTTTTAATATACACATGACACCAAGGCTAGCAGGATGTGTATCACACAAATCAGCAACACTCTCACCTAAGGTGGAGCATCCCTTGCTTGGAATATATGTATAAATGATAAAGAATGAATGAAGATTTTTTAAACCAATCTACAGATTACTTTTTCTTTACCGAGAGCTAATCTTTGTACCAACTAAAACTACCTTGGTGACCTGCTTCTGTGCTTAGCTAGTTAGTTAATTACAGTTAGACTAGTTTTTGGGTCCTTCCAGAAAACACACTAAAGACGTCACTCTACAACCTAACCTGTCGCTGGCAGATAAATTTAACATTAGGTGTCACAAAGCTTGTGATTGTAGAAGTATAGTGTATAATATATATACAATATTATAATGATTTAAAAAGTTGAAGAATACCCATCAACTGGCAAGCGCCCAGATACTGGTTCTTGTAAAAAACATTCATCTAGCGACCGGCCAGATACTGGTAGTTTTTTTAATGTTATTCTTTGGAACAACAGTTTGGAATTGAAACCTACGTTTGAAACCACAGACCAAGTGATAATGTATCACTATGTTTTTAATTATTTTTATTTGAATATAGCTTCCTGGAACATTATTGAACTTTCATGGCAAGACCATCAAATTATATCAGTCGCAGTCTACATTGGTAGCTGTTGTGATTGCGGTCCGCTACAGATAAGGTAAATAGCTCATACAATTGTTAGAATGGGAGGCACCGAGCCTCTTATGTTAAGGAAGTGATACCTAATGGCCCCAGCCACTGGCGAGACCTACATGGTGTCAATAGAACCGCGCGCCCAAAACAGTCTCTACACTATGCCATAGTCTAGGCATTGCGGTAAAAGCTAATTCTTGCCAGTGGGACAGCAATTTGTAAAGAGCAACAAATTTCCCTATTTTTATTTAATAATAGAGAACACACGGGCTGTCTGGAAGGAGGGAAGAGAGGCCTTTGCCCAGCAGTGGGACACAACAGGCTGATAATAATAATAAATAATAATAGAGAACACAGATTAAACCAATTACATTAATTTTCTACAAGTCAATGTACTAAAATAAATTTGAAAACTGAATGAATAATTAGTAATATAAATTTCACAAAATGTCAAGAATAAAGTCAGAATCGCATGCATCTTGTTAAAAAATATATCACAACCTGGATAGTGGTTAAGGAATGCGTTGAAACCACTCATGGCGTAATAAATCGGGCTTTTTGCTCTAAAATAATTTAATAGAATTGTTAATTTGCGATCATATATATTTTAGTGTATGTGTGAAAACTTGTCAAAAAGTCAATAGCGCATGGACACTAAACCAAAAGTTAGTATAATTCAATTCTATCCAGTGGACTGTATTAAAAGGTGTTGCGTTATTTGCCTGTAACAGTACGGGTAGTCTTAATCTAATATACTTAGCAATATCATTGAAATGCAGTCTAATATGTCGAGTAGGTAGTAATTTAGTCAAATAAAAAATGCATGCATCACATTATGCGAAACTAAATTCTAATGGCATGTAAAAAGCATTTGACCGATTGGAGATCAATCAATCTTGCCAATTACGAGACACAATTACGACTTGCATTTTTAGCATTACTGTCCAGCTGTCTAAGAACATAACCAGTTGCTCTAGTAAATTACATAGTTTGAAGCAGTCACAGCTCAGTCGGACTTAAAGTTGCCTTGCGGATGCAAGGTGACAAGTTGTGTGTTCGATACTCGTCAATAAGCTTGAGCTTTCGGTGTGGAAATCGCAGCATGATGGTATATCAGTGCTAGCATGGCTAGCTACGCCTTGTGTGAAAAAATCTGCATGAAACCTTAATATGACCTAGAAGCCTTAATCATTATTAAATAATTGCAGACTGGGCATAATATGTATGGAAATGTAGTCATAGGCATAAGTCCGAAGTCCTAAAATAAGTCTATAGTTGGTGGATGACAAAATATCACTTACCATCAGCCATATCATAGAAAAGGAGGCAAAAATTATACTTGCACGAGCGATTGTCAAGTAATAATTATTTTAACATTTGCAGTAACTCTCTTGCAGCTAATTTTATAATTGTTTTAATGTTACTCAAATAATTATGCATTTGACTTCCTAACTACTCGTATCTGTCACGCTCGCGGAAATTATGCAGCGAAGGCGTTTCCTACTGAAATCCTTCAAACTGAGTAAAAATGAAGTGATAAATAACATTTAACTTAGTAAATTAAGTGATAAATTACACTTACACTTCTACAATTAAATAGGAATTAAATCAAAACAGTTGAGTTGTATAAAAATTAATGAAATGTACTGGACAGATTTTATGTCTTCTATAGCACATACATAATATGCGTAGTAAGGAGATGCACTCCTGTCTATGCATTACAACATCTCTCACGAGGCAAGAGATATAGGCCATAATCCACCATGCTGGCCAAGTGGCGGGATGACACATATTTCTGATATTGTAGTCCTCAGACACGTCGGTTTCCTCGCAATGTTTTCCTTCACCGTAAAGCGAGTGCAGATCTACACATAGCTTGAAAAACAAGTTCATTGGTGTAGGGCCAGGATTGGGCCAAGAGAAAAGCTGACACTCATATCACCAAGCCACACTAGCTTATCTAATATCCTATAACAGCTAGCTTTTTCAATAAATTCATAAGATTCTACATACATACGAGCCTCGGTATTCCAACAAGAAAAAATCACACATTTTCTTGTTCCCGAAAGACCTAAGACAACGCTACGGCATTCGATTGACGAGATAAAGACGGCACCGAAGAAGAAGCTGAACAAGATTGGGAAAAACCTTGGCACTAGTGAATTATCCCAGGGGGTTACTTTAAAGGGGACAAAGTACGAATAAATAAATATTTTATGAATATACACAAAATTCGTTTTATTTTTTGAACTTTTTGAACACATCTCGTAAGTTTACACGAAACAAACGGTCACACTTACTAAAAAAAACGTTTGATATATATCGATGAAGGTCGTCCCCGATGATGACGCTCGTAATGCGTCGAAACCCGTTGGACCCAAGAACCCAATGTTTTCTTAAGTAAGTGTGACTGTTTGTGTCGTGCAAATATATAATATGTCCTACGATAACAGTTTAAAAGTACAACACCTCGTATGACTATACCCTCCAAAGAAAACTATATCAGATTTATTTGCCTACTCTCTGCCCAGTGATTGTATCACCAATGCCAAGCTACGCGGGTAGCGTTTGGTCACGATGCTGACCAGCGCTCACCGTTTTGGATGCACCTTATGCCCATAAGCTGTCACTGATAAACTAAATAACGTTCTAATCTGGTCAGATACTGCACCCGTTTTAAAATCTCTCCTTATAAAGAAAGCTCTATGGTAATGGAGCCAGTGGGAGCAACTGATATGGTAGGTAATGGTTTGTTTGCGTTACTTTTGTAGGAGTATATATTTAGGAGTATTTATTAATATATGGAGGACTAGCAGCTAGTCCCGGCTTCGCACGGGTTATAAAATAATGTTACTCGGGAATTTTGTAGCTTCCCAACGGTGAAATAATATTTCAAGTCGGTCCAGTAGTTTTGGAGCCTATTTGCGTCAAACAAACAATCAAACTTTCCCACTTTATAATATTAATAATTATAGAAAAAGCTAAAAGATTATTGTTTAGATTAAGATTGATCGGTCAACTTAAGCTGGTGCAAGGCGTGGTTTTCAGCCCCACCAATAAGAAGAAAACACGTTAAAAAACCATAGCATTTTTAGTGCTCGCCTAGCATTTGCCTAGCAGAAATCGCCTTGGGCGATAAGGCCGCCTAATGTACTACCTCTTTTTTCTCTTTTAGTGTAATATTGTTTTTATACTTCGTGTGTAATCTATTTATATTATATATTATATAGCACCTAACGGCGAGTTCTGGTGGCCTTCTTGATAGCCAGTAACTCCATTCTAGGTATGCTCCACTCTCCATTAGTGACAATGATTTGTGTGGTTACGTGATGAATTAGTCAAATGTAATTGAAATCTGTCGTCTAGCATCTAACACATTGTTTTCATGTTTGACGACCTCATTGGCGTAATGGTTACTATGCCGGACTGCCAATCAGAAGGTTCTGGGTTCGATTCCCGGCACGGCCAACATCTTTGTGCTGATCTTAATTTGTTGGCTGTTGGTCTGGGTGTTAAATATGTATCTATATAAAATATGCATTTATGTATATGTAGTATATCAGTTGTGTTAGCAACCATAATCTTCTTCTTCTTCACCTTATCCCATTTAGGTGGGGTCAGTACAGCAAATCTTCTTCTTCCACTCTCCTCTATCAGACGTCATCTCCACACTTAATCCTTTCCCTCTTATGTCTTCATTCACACACTCCATCCATGTCTTTGTGTTAGCAACCACAATACGAACTACAAATGGTTCAGGGGTTAACCAGCCGTGTGTGAAATGTGTCCTAATAATAATTATTTATTTATTATGTGTTACGGCAGCCTCCTTGATAACCAGTTACACGTACTTCCCTTAGGCTCTTAAAACGCCAGCTCTTATGTCAAATACCTACTTGTAAAAAGTAAAAGAAGTATCTTGCTGTACACTGCAAAACTTTAGTTGATTAGTCCTACCAACAAGCACAAAAACTAACCGTCGTAATATCATACACCGGCCAATCTCACGATTGTCGCAAAGCCAAGCTTGATAACAGCACTGCTAGTTACATTTCGAAATAACGACATCTATCGAGATCCACGAGAACAATAATTTCTGCACTAATAAACTTTATCGATCCACCTATTACATTTTATGTATTTTGAAGCATACCTGTGAGCCCCTTATAGGCAGAAATATACTACAACAAACTAAAATATACTCGTAGTTTTTAATTACTTACCTAAAAACCGATTTCGTTTCAAGCGAAAAATATTGCGTGCATATTTGATGTAATGCATTTTAAAAAGTTTCGTTTAGGTTTTTAATGGGTTCCGTACCCCAAAAGTTTCAATTGAACCCTATTACTAAAGCTCCGCTGTCCGTTTATTCATCTGCCACCGAGTTACCAAAGATATTTTTTCACACATGATGTATGTTTGTACATCATGTGTGAAAAAATATGGTTCTTTTTTTTTTATATATTTTTTTCGTACACTACACCACTTATATCACATATACACCGGGTCTTAAATAATGTATAAATTAAATTTAGACTATTAATACTACTATAAGTAAGAACTACGTATTTAAGTCACGGGGTGCACTAAACTCCACAGAAGGTTGAACCAGTGTCATGGAGTTCAGGCTCTTCCATTTAGCGTATATAATTTAAACTTTACTTCTCGCTTTAACAACAAATAAATAAAAACAAAACAAACTAAATACTTCAGGCGGGCTATGTACAAGAAACTACATATTTTTACCGTTTTTTCTTATAAAAATGGTACGGAACCCTTTATTTTCTAGTCCTACTTGAACTTGGCCAGCTCTCAAGATTGCTTATATTATTTAACAGCGCATTTTTTCCAATTACTTGTCAAAATGTCAAACTGTTGTTGTAATTATTACATCTAATCAGTTAATTACTAAAACACGTATAAAAAACAAGCTGCCGATGTTTTTTCACAATAAATGATAGAGTGAGTGCAGCGAGGGAACCGGTAATATAGACTATAGACTTTGAAAATAGGGCTACTTTTGCGTATGAGCAAAATTTTTTTGACGTGACAACGTCTTAAATTAGGTTGCGGCTGGGAGTCACTTATGAAAAAGTGTAACGCCCGGTAACGTTACGATGAGTCACCGAACGAGAGAGAGGCCCGCCGAATGCCTTGCGTCTCTCTCCCACTCAACTATGATCGGTCTGCCGCGCGCGCAGCACGCGGCAGACGTTGTCACGTAAAATCTTCGCCCGTAAAACCGACTTTACAGGCAACCATTTTTTTTTTGTAACTTATAGGTTCGCGTTGGACCACAGCATGCCTGGTGTTAGTTAAACTATACTATGGCCTACGATGTTACACGCTTACCTAGAACATACCTATTAATTATAATTATAAGGATTTGAAGATCCCCAGGTGGTAAGTGGTCAATGTCTGGTGTTTTTAAGAGAGTTTTCACACATTTTATCACATAACGTGTCATCCACGATAGCTCCCAAATGGAAATGCCAATTTTAAAAGACAGCCATGGACATGGTCGCCCATCTAAAGACTGTCCACATCAACTTTGGCTTTAACAGACCGATGATTGCGGTAAATTACCTCAGTTAGTTGAGGTACAGGCGCTACATGTCTGTGTCTGAAAAAAAAAATCTTATTATTATTTTTATGTATACGTCATACGTTTCTCTCCCACGACGGAAGGCAAATTTGGCACAGGCCAAAGCCAAGTGCTAATTCTATAAATAAAACTATAGTATCTAACAACGACGACCTCGTTAGCGTAAAGGTTACCATGCTGGTCTGCTAATCAGAAGGTTCCGGGTTCGATTCCCGGCCCGGTCAACATCTTTGTGCCTAACTAAATTTGTTGGCTGTGGGTCTGGGTGTTTGTTAAATATGTAATTATATAATATGTATGTATATGTAGTATATCAGTTGTGTTAGCAACCATAATACGAGCTAGAAATGGTTCAGTATGGGGCTAACCAGCCGTGTGTGGATGTGTCCTAAAAAAAAAAAACAATTTATAAGAAATTACCTCACGATGCGTCCTGTATTTAATATTACAGCTCTCTGTAACAAAATGTATAGCAGTTTTCTGGAGTTATAAGATGTTCAGATTTGTGTGCAATGTTTTTGGAATAACACTTGTACTCGAAATAATAATACCTAAAATTCTGGTGTTAGTGATTCGCGACTGCGTTTTGATTTCTATTATTATATAAGTAATCGTTAAGACAATGCACTTTTAGAATACTCGATGTTTCAAAATATAGTGTTACCGAGGTGTACTATTCGTAGATCTACGAGGTTTACGAGTACATGCGATTGCATTGTTATCCAATAGATGCATATTTTTTTTAAAACGACCCTGAACTTTGCCTTCGAGTCTACTGCGGAAGAAACATTAAGCTAAATAAATGAACTCATTAATATAAGAACGACTGTTGATCTAAGATAAGTCTTTGAACAACCATAACATTGATGTGGGTCATTTGATCCTTTATTTTGACATGACTTGCGACAAGTATAATTTTATATCATTCAATAAATGTAAAGCATAAGCAGCCCACTATATCCACTGCTGAGACTCGGGGCCTTCTCTCACGAGGCGAGAGATATCCTGCTAATATACTAATTGCGAAAGTTTGTATGTTTGTTACTTCTTCACACTCAAAAAACTGAGGTGATTTAGATGAAATTTGATATGAGACAGGATAGACCATGGTCTATACAATCCATGGATTATGGTAAAAATACTTTTTTCCGAAAAAAAAATACTGGTTCACGCCATACCACGCCATGCCACGCTATGCAACGACATACCACGCCATCACACGACATACCACGCCACGCCACGTCACGCCATGAAAACGCCACTTTACCCATATCACCGGTCACCCATCCAAGACTAAGGGAATAAAATAAGGTCAGGTAAAATTGGAAGTACTGGTTTTAATTACTGTCATGCCATTGCTTTGCCAATAGACATTTATTTAAGAGACTCGACCACCATTATGTTTGAAGTATAAATATTAAATGAGACAGTTAAATCATTGTAATAAAATATTATAATGATACTATTGTTAATACTGCCTAATTACACCAATAAACGTTTAATTGCTGTTTTGCTTTATATAAATTGATAGCTATCCGCTAAGGTGTACATTGAAATAAAATAATAATATTCTAGGTAACTACCGCATTGTTAAATCTACGTTATAAAGATAAGAATCAACCTTCGTGTATTCGAAGTTTGGATATTTAAACTTCAGTTTGTTATTCCTATATTTGTAATACATCATTTATTTGGTTTCGTTTCTTGTTAAGCCTAACGGCTACTGAGGCTCCAGTTACGGGACGCAATACTGGAAATTCAAATTGAAACTCAAAATATCTTTACTAGCAACATTTGCTTAGTTATGGCTCAGTCTACTCAAAATTAATTACTTAATACTCTAATTAGAATTAGTTATTTACATTTGAATGTTATACGAGTATTATTTTTGGTAGTTGTAAGTAGTAAGTTATAAGATTTTCGCGTTGAAAACGGTCACACTTACTTATTATGAAAAGTTGGAATGAGTCCAACAGTTTCGGTGCTTTCCGAGCACCATCTTCAGGGGCGAGTGTTACTTGTTGTTAAGGCATCTTAATATTTTCGCGTAGAAAAATACTTAATATTTTCTACGCGAAAATATTAAGATGCCTTATGTGAACAGTTTACAATGTAAGTTATAAGCTCTAATTAGAAAACAAGAATTGGCCAAGTGCGAGTTGACCTCGACCCGATAATACAAAAAAGCACGTTTTTTGTATGTGGGACGCCCCCTCAAAAATCAATTTTATTTAAGTTAATTTATTTTTAAATTTAATACATAATTAAATATTCAGTAAATGTTAAAAAGGTATATAATTAATACAGATCGAGTAAACAAATAGTTTCTTGTATAATAGCCATATATTCTGTGAGTTTTAAGCTTCTACTAGTTACCGTTATTGATATATAACAAAAAACATACGAAAAAAATTGTATGGGGTACCCCGTAGTGGGAAGACAGATAGTTAGACAGCAGACGCTTGCGTTCAAAAATCGCCTATACATTTTACGTATTTAACATGATTTTTGTTCTTTTGTCTATGATTCAGATCGTGTCGTCTCTTTCCAGTCTCTAATGGTGGGAAGAAACAGGGCTACTTTAAAATTAGTTTTGTCGTGTTACGCCAGAATTGCCACCAGTTTTATTCGGACCGTTATTTTATTTTTACGAGATTATTATTCTTACTTCAGTTCCATTGAAAGTTAAGACATAAAACTTACCTATTGGCGTTACACAATGTACGCGTTTGAATTAGTTTTACTTTTCGGTTTTTATGTGTTATTTAAAAACAGCGATTGTTATTTACGTAAGTGTTTTTCTGAGTACACAAGAATAGAATAGTTTTCTTTTTATTCATTTTAAGGTATCCTAGTTATTACAAATGAATAATAAGATACAGTGTAGACTCGTCAAATAACCTACGTAAATTATCTGGTAAATCAAAATAATATTATAATTTAGGTTTTTTCTCGATTTCAAATGTTTTTTTTTTTCTGCAATTACCTTACATACCTTAAGAATACAAAAAACATTACTAACTAAAACTTAACCTAAAAAAAACAGGGGTAAAGGAAAAAGGTGCACAGAATGCTAACAGCATTGCCACGTTGGATGGTAATTTAGTAACTTACACTAAGAGATCCATAATTATTTAAGTATTTTTGAATGTCCGGTTGGCAGTAACCACTTTCAAGTTGAAAAATCTGTCTCCAAGCATCTAATGTTTTGACTGCCTCCTTGAGAGCCAGCAATTCCAGAATAGGAATGCTCCAGCTATCAGACAGCCAGAGTTTCACTTAACAAGATAAACCATTTATTGATAAATATACAATTATAGGTCAAAAATTAAAAAAATGTCAATATGAATATAAATTAAAAAAAATGTCTATCTATATGATATACAAATAAATTGTAATAATGTCAATATTAATACCTAATAAAAAATAATAATATTTAACAATTACATGTCACGACATGATTCACATAACTTTTTTTCTGATGTACCTACTTGTGTGGCTACGGGCTCTGCTGGTCAAATATATATGTAGCACTGACTAAAAATTTAATTTGAATGCGTTAATGTTTCTTAATATAATTGTTAGAATAAGTGAGTTTTTTTATATTTATTATGAATACAAGTGTTATACGCACCACACTTGGTTTTCCTTGCAAATGAAAAAGGTTCCAAATTTTAACAAAAATGATGTTTATTAGGCTGCTGCTTCATTTTGTCTATAATTTTAATTACTTTTATTTGGTCAACAACCCTTAAAAATATTACGATAATTAAATTAAGAGTAATAATGATTATTGCAACGACTTTTTTTCAGTTCCTCGTGGAATAGTCAAATCGGATATCAGACAATTCATATACAACTATGTCAAGCCATTAGCAGGTAAGTGTTTTTAAATTATCTGAATTATACTCGTACGTATTTTAAAACACAATGCCATTTTTATGTCGGAATAAGTGAAATTTAAAAACTTTTTTACACAAATTAACTGACCGTCTATAAATGTGTCATCTACTTAAATGTATGTAATTTTTTTGTTCGTTGTGATAAATGCAGTTTGTTGGTTTTGTGCCTCATCATCTCAAAAAAGGATTTATTGATCTATATGACTGAGGATATTGAAGAGTGAAAAATGACTCCGTAAATAACTTACTAGTCTTTTCTCTCATATTTGGGACTAGCTGCGCCCCGTGGTTTCACCCGCAATACTCCGACGTTGAAAAAAGCCTATACCTTAATTAGAGTCTAAATTATATCAAACTTCATCGATTATGTAACAAACAAACACTCACACACACACGCACAAACCTTACACTGGATTTTTAATGTCTCATCATAATATGTATTAATAAGTACAGAAAGTAAACATTCTGTAACTACCCTCTGTAGTGTAAAATTAAAAATGAGAATGATTTTAATTATTTACAGAAAAGTTTCCCAACCACGAGGTCGAAGTGCAATTTGATATACACACTCCACGTTTACACCGGGTTCCGCATCAATACGCGCGACAAAAAGCCTACTTGTATAAAGCTCAAAAAAATAGTAAGTAACTGGAAAGAAAATTCAATTCCGCAAGAAATGAAGTATGCTTAATGAGGTACTCGTATTTTTATTGTGTTGATAGAGTTTAGTTTTAAAAAAACATTGTAAACTGTTCACGTAAGGCATCTTAATATTTTCGCGTAGAAAAACTGAAGATGGTGCTCGAAACTGTTGGACCCATTCCAACTTTTAATAATAAGTAAGTGTGACCGTTTTTCTACGAGGAAAATTTTTTTTAGATGTTTTCACTACCTATTTAACTAGATCGTATTTGTTTTGGTACAAAACCTGTACTATAAAACGCCTGATGTTTGTTTTTTATAAAATTATGTCGTTAATGAAGGGAATTCTCCCATTTCCCCTAAAGCGCAAGCTTATTGACATGTGAATTCCGCCCATCCTGACCAACGGTGTACTAACATGACCATGTTACTAACATGACCACGTCTGTGCTTCGGTGAGAGACCTCTCACCGAAGCACAGACGACCCGCCTCAAGGTTAGTCAGAGTCATGGAACGCGACATTCTTGTCATTAAAAGACAAGACCGCGAACCGTAACACCACGCTGCGTTCCATGCTCGCGTTACCGACTTTGCAAAAGAGGGTGCCAGGCTCAAATGGGATTGGGCGGGTCACGTGTGTAGGATACACCCTGACCGCTGGACAAAGGTTTCCATGGAGTGGAACTTTTTAGATGACAGAAGATGACAAGCCCGGCCTTATTAAATTAAGTCTCATTGTCAACTTTGTTTATAGAAAATATAAATTTTTGTAAAAAATATATTATGTAGTAATAATGCTCGTATTATTGACGACCTTGTTAGCGTAATGGTTACCATGCCGGACTGCCGACCCGGTTCAATTCCCGGTACGGCCAACATCTTTATAATTAGTTTTTTTGAGTTTCGGTCTGGGTGTTAAATATGTATCAATTTGAAGTATTTATGTGTGTATATATAGTATAGCATTTGTGTTCGCTAACATAATACAAACAAGAAATGTTTTAATATGGGGCTAACCAGTCACATGCAAAATTATAAAAATATTGATAATTATGACTTTTTTCCTTCCTGTTTCAGTACGTGTAAAAAATAATTCTCGAGAAGACGGGGAAAAACTACAAACTCTCAATTATGGTGGCACGTACAAAAATAACTTAAATCATTCATAGAAATAGATACTTTGACATTTATAAAATTGTTTGATTGTAATTATAAAATTTCCCAATAAATAATTATTCTGAAATATTATTATGTAGGTGGAATATTCTATACCACATTTACAAATGTAGATACTAGCTGTGCCACGCGACTATCGCATTTTTTCCGATAAAAAGAAACGTTTGTGTTAATTCAAGTTTAAAACTATCACCACGCCAAATTTCAGCCTAATCGGTTAAGCCTGAGCGTGAAGAAGTAACAAACATACACACATACACACAAACTTTCGTATTGATAATATTAGTAGGACAGTAAAGTCAATAGGAGATTTTTTCTCATGTTTCAGGAGTTGGAACTCAAGAAACCAAAAAGCCTTTAAGGCAACAGTTACCCTTGTCCAATGTAGGAACGTCGAGATCTTATAGGACGACCCCCATTTATATAGAAGAAACAACTTCTACGTTGCGTGAGAGACGTAAGATTTTTTATTATCAATCCGTTTAAATGCTATGCGACTTGGGCCAAGACGTTACCGATGAATGATGAATCGTTTTATAATTACAATATTTGTAGTACAAAAATGTTATTTTTCAGTGTAATTTGCATAATGTACTTTAAAACGTACCTATCACGTGTGTAGTCACGGATCAAGTCGCATAGGATTTAAACGTTGCAGGACTTAAAAATATGAATGTATATGAAATATATCAATTGTGTTAGCACCCATAATGCAAAGCAGAAATGTTTGAGTATGGAGCTAATCAGTCGTGTGTGAAATATGTCCTAATATTATTTTATTTAACATATTAATATTATTTATTTTGGGTTAGTGACCTGTTACCCTGTATATATAATCCAGTGAAAACATGTTTTTTTGTATAAAACTTTACTAAATTAGTGTAAAACATGAACCACTGGAAACCCCTGCCTAAAGCAACACAGTTTTTAACAAAATCAAAAGGCAGACCCTTATTTACACTTGTACCAATGTATAGGTTTTTAATTAATTACTATTTTTTTTTCAGCCACTCTTCTTTCGTCCACTAAACCTTCCAAAACTAGCTCCACAGCAAAAATAGTACTATTAGACACAACTACAAGCAACGCTAGACAGCCTGTATATAAAGACGATTTACAGAAAGCCCTCGAAGAATTAGAAAAAAAACTTACCAAAAATCTACTGAGTAAGTCAAGAAAACAATTGTATCATTTGCCATGTAAACTGTTTATGTATCAGCATGTCTTATTTGGGTGCATAAACATAAGCAGTTTCGGGGCCTTCTGTCCTTCTCATCCGCCTGCACTTGGCAAGCTAGCGATGCGATGCTATCCTATGCTAATTAGAAAAAAGACAAAAATAAATGATAAAATAACCAATATTATTCATTTTAATTTAATCTTATTAGCCAATGGTGATCCATTGCTCTTCAAAAAAATATTAATATCAACCACAGAATCTCGTTACTGCAATTAAATGTAACTAGCCTGCTTGGTACTCCTGCAAGGCAAGCGAAGGACGAAGACTTGTTAGACTTTTCCTGTCATGTCTTTCCACCTATAGGTGTAAATAATATTTATTTTTTTCTTATAACAAAAGACATTTTCTATATCTAAATATATTATAAATAAATCTAGCAGTCAGTCCAGGCTTTGTACGGGCTGTAAAATAATCTAAGCTCTAAAGAGAAACAAAATAATGCCTATGTTACTCGGGAATGATCGAGCTTCCCAACGGTTAAAGAATTTTTCAATTCAGTCCAGTCGTTTCGGAGCCTATTCGCGTCAAACAAAACAAAATCAAACTTTTCCTCTTCATAATATTGGTATTAGGAGTTGCCAAGCCGTTAAAGAACTTTACTATAATAACTTTACTACTACTATGATATATTTATCATCAAAAAACGCAACATTAAAATAAAAGTAACTACAACGTACTGATTCATCTCCAGGTGGAAAAAAATCCACTACCCGTGCTAGCCCCGCTGATCAAACGGCTTAGCAAATTTTTCCGTTTCATTTTTACAGAAGGCTCTGGATTAGCCTCAGGAGAAATGTTTGAACCTCAAGTGATAATTTCAAATCCTGGCCCGGTAAATGATATGACAAATCAAAACATGAAAAATATAGTAGATCTTATTAAAAAAGGTAAGAAATTATAATATTACATCTGGCTATAAAAAGTAAGTAACTTCTGAATTCTATTTTCGAGACTTTTTTTTTAATAATAATTAATAAAACATATTTTCTTATGGAGTAATATAAACAACTTTTAGTCTTAAACCCAATAATGTTAAAAAATAAATTACTCACTTCTTGTAGTTGTTAGTTAGTAGGTATTATAAAAAATAGCACTGTAGAAGTGTGTTTTTTTTATAATGGATAGGCAAGCGCTTGATTGAAACTCACCTGATGTTAAGTGATGTTGCGATCTAGGGTGGAGCGCAATTGCCTAGAAGAAACCGATTCACTCTCACCTTGAAGACACTAAGGTGAGAGCGAACAGGGATTCCGACAATGAGTTCCACAGTTGAATGGTCCGCACAATAAATGTGGAAGCGAAACACAAAAACATTGGGAAAATAAATGAAAAAAAAATACACCTCCTGACAATTCGCACAGTTTCTGAGTTTAAGAAATAAACAAAAACATGTTTGGTTTCAGGTGTCCAATTTCAAAGACATGTACCGGCTCACGGAGAGGATACCAACATGGAATGGATGCAGATAAAGATACCAAAAACCTTACAGTAAACCATAAATTACACTTAGAGGTACAATATAGATAATTTCTTGGAAATGCATCAATAAATAAGGCATTTTAAAATAAATGTATCTACAATTCTATATGCCTACATCTATATGCATACTTAATATAGTACATACATAATTATATATATATAAACAATCTTACTTAAGCTACCTAGAACTTGCACAGACTAATCATGAGAACACCTTTTCAAAACAGTTTGTGCTCATAATACATTAAAAATTCAAAAATCAAAGCTTACAAGTAACACATGTCTAAACAATATATAATACGATGGTCAGAACTTTATCGTTTTGCGGATATTCATGGACGACAGCCACTAGCCCTAAAGCCCTCAAGTATTGTTTTAATTTGCCCTAGTAAATGATAATGATAATCAATGGTAGACATGTCCTTACTACTTTTGGTCTGAAATATTCAATTTTTTAGTCTGTAATCTGAAGCTGCGAAATAAAAGAAAACAAACAACAGACCCGTACAAAATTCTTCGATGAGTTTTTCATCTAGAGTTTGTAGAAAACTTGATACCTCATGAGCAACTCTTGCTCATCTAAAGCTCCATCGCTCAATCAAGCAAGTTAGCAAACAATGCCAATCAATTACAAGCACTAAAGCAATTATTTATTTTTAAACGCTACTTGACCTCTGTACAGGGGCAGCGTACAAAAATTAACTATAACATTATTAATGGGCTCGCTCGCAGATAATTCCGTAATATTATTATTAACTCATCGAGCGGTGATGACGTGTAATGAGACCCATATCTATAGATAAAAAACAACTTTTTTAATATTTTGATCAATGTTTTTTCAACACTGTACTCCTCAAAGAAAATTAAGGGCATAAAGTTTTACCTACGCACGATAGTCTGAAGCGTAGCCTTATAAGAAATAATAAAATTCAGCGGCAAATATAATTAGAAATTATTAAACTAAAATCGTAAATTTAAAAAGGTGCAAGTTATTTTTATATTTTTTTATCTAGCTTACTTACATTGCCCCACTGTAAGGCAAATGTCTGCCCAATGATCCCCATGCTTTTCTGTCCTGGGACAGCTCCTAATATCAATATAATGTTCGAGTATATAAAATAGTCGTACTATGGAACTGTGTTTTAAATAGAATGTAAATTGTTTTTAGGGTTCCGTACCTAAAAGGTAAAAACGGGACCCTATTACTAAGCCTCCGCAGTCTGTCTGTCTGACTCCAGACTGTATGTATCTCAGAAACCGTAATAGCTAGAAAGCTGAAACTTTCACAAGATAATAAATATGTATTTCCCGCGCCGCTATACCGAGCATAACAAGACTTCGCTGCTTTTTGGATTCAAATGACCGCGCTTGCCTTAAAATACTACTTAGCTCCCGGATTAATATACAACTATATCATATTAAACAAAAAGTTAACATTGCTCTTAAACCACACAAAAGTACCACCTATAAATACGGGTGTGGTTATGCAACCGCATTGAACAGAACAGTAAGCTCGGTTGTGACCTCTCGGTATAAGATCTGTATCAGATATCGAAAGCCTGTACAATTAAAATGTTCGTCGAAGGACGTTCGTCTCTCTTTGTTCTCTATTAGGGATTTTATAATAGCTTTTTAGATTGAAGATAGTTTGCGAGATAGATTTGTAGGCCAGTTGTATCACTCTCCAATTTATGCGTAAAGCTTCAAAGCCTATAAATTATGTTAGATAATATAAAACATTACATTGTCTGAATATGTTGTCTGTTTTTTACGACCTCATTGGCGTAATGGTTACCATGCCGGACTGCCAATCAGAAGGCTCCGGGTTCGATTCCCGGCACAGCCAATATCTTTGTGATAAACTAAATTTGTTGGCTATCGGTTTGGGTGTTAAATATGTTTCTATATAAAATATGAATGTATGTATGTGTAGTATATCAGTTGTGTTAGCAACCATGATACGATAAAAAAGGTTCAGTATGGGGTTAACCAGCTGTGTGTGAAATGTGTCCATATATTTATTTTCTCCTTCCTTTCTTGTCTATGGTTTATTTTTCCTTTCTCAATTAATAAATTAATGAATTTTTGTTTCAAAAGTATGTTTACTTTACAACAATAATATCACGAAATGTTTATTTCAAATTCATCATGCAATTCCTTATTATGCAACAAGTGCAGAGAACAGTTTCTACCTCTAGTATCAAAATAACCTTCTCTTTGCGACAGCGCGTGCTACGTTTGGGCGCGGTCACTACCGGCGGTACTGCGACGCAATGAGTTTGATACTTTATGCTCTAAATTTAACATTTCTAAGCTAAATAGACAGAACACTAGATGTGGTGCGGGAAGGAGGAGGTTTGCGGCTTTATATTAATAGTCAGTAAATTTTATTACTGGAATAAAATGTTGGCATGTCACTTTACACAATAGCAACTAAAGAGTAGCCAGACAAACATTTTAGAACGAATTGGAACGATTGTTTTTTTTTAAGTTTATAATTAACCTTTTTTTTATTTGAGACTTTGTCGCTGAGCGACCATATCGCCTTGAAAATCTAAGTTACTAAAATCACACAACGACACAAAAAAAACAAATAACGTGATTAGTTAGCAGAGTTAGGTCTCTTCAGACCTAGTTCTGCCAACTTACACATTGTGTTTGCCATGTTGGAGTTTGGACTTGATAAGATAAAATCACAAAATCCGGTCTCGAAAATTTTATCTCCAAACCACTGTCGTCAATAAGATTCGTTTCGCACACATTCCACCAATATGTGATACACGAGTACGTCTTCCCGTTGCCCACAGTTATTGCAAGATGATGATGGCTACTTTTTCATCAGGGATAGAAACACATTTGTAGGAATATGTTAGGCTTACTAATATGTATGATGCATAATTAAACGGGTAAGAGACACTTTGGTCAGCAAGTCTAGTTTAGACATACTGGTCCTCAAAGAAGCTGCCGGAATACACCGTCAAGTTCGTGGCAGCCAGGCCAGGGTGGTTGCTATCCAGGCGAGCACTTGAAGATTCCCTATAAATTTTAAAATTGCTTTGAATGAGAAAGGTTTTATTAATGCATAAGATTTTTGTCAAAATTTGTTTACTATATTTACCTACTTTTCCCTCTTTTAATTTCCAAATAACTTGCACTCAGCTCACCTTTGCATTCACTATTTCATTCGATAACATCGACAGAAAATCTAAAATTATTAAGAAAACCGTTTACCCCACTAACGTTTTACATTACAAGGGCTCATAAGTGCAACCTATCATGGGTCACTAAATCACCGTAGCTCAAAACAGCTCCAGCAATTTCAGTGTAACCCGACGAAATTACGGGGTCATCCATCTGGCTACTAATTGAGACAGTTTAGTTCAGGCACTGGCCGGTAGACAGGCATCCGTAAATTGCCGCGATATAATGTTGTATGAAAGTAGATTGCACTCTTGACATTGATGTCAGTTATAGTGCACCTGACAAACAGGGCAGACGTAGCGTTGTCGATATTTTCTAAATAAAATATAAGTAGGAGCGGTCTTTTTTATAATTAAGCCTTCGGACAGTTTCAATCTCTCGATAAAAGCTGGCTTGGTAAACCCATACAATGATGAAGAAGATTATAATTATTTAAACAGTCACACTTACTTAAAAAACTTTTTTATTAACACACTTACTTAAAATAAAATTAAGTAAGTGTGATCGTTCGCGCAAATATATAATATGCCTTACGACAACAGTTTACAAAGATTATAATTATTCTAATGTGAGTTAGTTAGCATGTCCAATAAATGACATAGTACAATGTTTTTTAAAATGCTTTAATAATAGCAGCATTTTAAAGTTTCACTTCTTTCTTTTTCTCTCTCATACTTGTATTTGCTTGTGCAAGGGAGAGGACATGAACTTTCAAATGTTCCCTATTCTAACTTGAGTGCAAAAGTGATACATAAGCATACTACATTATTGATGACATTAAAAACATATCATAAAATAATTATTATTATATGCATTTTGCATCATTATAACTGGAGTCAATAAAGAAAACTTTAGAAAGTTCATGTCCACTCCCTTCCATATTAAAATTAGTTCCACTATCGGACGAGCAGGGAAACGCCAAGACGGCATCGGTTTACGGTTGAGGTGCCCAAGGCATGCACAAAGCGTTTTGCCTCCACCTTTGTTGTCCGAACCGCCAAACTTTGGAATTCCGTACCGAATTCCATGTTCCCCAATGACTACAATCTAGCGATTTTCAAGGCGAGAGTGAACCGTAGACCTCAATATCACTTACCATCAGGTGAATTGTGGTCAAGCGCTGACCTATTTAGAGTAAAAAAATAATACAAATAAATTGACTCGTCTTATAAGGTCTCCTACATTGAAAAAAGTCACGCAGAAATAACACCACACCCCTTACGTATATAAGTTTAATTGGTCTGATACAAAGTAGCCGCTAAGGCATGTCTACGGAGAAATGATTCTACATTTCATGTCGATGGCAAATTGGACGTTTAAGGTGAAAGTCGGCCCATCTCGGCCGCCCTATGCGGGAAGGTCAGGGGTCACTGTGGCTCCCGTCATATCGGCTTGCCGCGCTCCGGGGTGCTAGGGTTTGCTACTCGTAGTGTGGACGCAGCTTTAGTCATTATTAAAAAAAAGAATCAAGGGTATAAAAAAGAAACACTGAGGCCTTAGGGACTGGGAGTAAGTTTTTATATAAAGATTCTAAGATGCGCTTGGTAACGCCCCTCGTGACCAAAGTGCCTTCTTCTTATGGTGCCTCTCCAACTAATGAAGATTGGCAATCAGCCCTGCATACTTCAATTTGTCCATTGCTAAGCGATACAATTGAGCGGCACTTCTGATCCCGGTCCATTCGCGAATATTTCGTAACCGCGGTTTCTTCTTCTGCGACCGACTCGCCTCCCCCCTGCAACTTTTCCCATCCCACCAGAGTATCGCCGGTCTCTATTTTGGGCACAGCGTAGTCGTACGATACAAATAGGCAACTCGGCTGGCATTTTGGTACTCTTCCCACTGGCACTGATTTTTTAGATTAGACATTGCTTAAGATCTATTATTTATCGAAGTATGTAATAAATACCTACTTGATACTTTTGGGAAATTACGGTAACTATGTATAGACTATTATTACAAATATTAAGGAGAAAAGATGACTTATAACCTAAATATGTGTAACAAACTGTAGGCAGTGAAAAATCTAAAGGAAATGTGTTGAAAGTTGTTGGAAACAAAGTTTTTAATTTCTTTAATACTTTATATGCCATTATTATTGGTTTCGTTACATTTGCATGTTATAGATTTTTTATGATAATGACTACTAAAATGTACGATTACTTATTATATCCCGTACACAGAACTTAATCAGTTTTACGATTTTCTTTTTCGTTTGAGCTTAGTGACCAAGTTCTTCGTGAGTTTTTAAGCCACCCGAAAGCTTTGCTTAGTGTCTGCTTGTACTAAGACTAACAGCCGGGTCCTACAATTATTCGTAACCACGATAGCGCCCGCCCAGAAATGATACTTTTAAACGACAGTCTTATGTATGGTCCCGCATCCAAAGACCTTCCACGTCGGCCACTAAGTTGCTAAACCTCGACGATCGCGTCAGATCACCTCAGCTAGTTGAGCTTAACAATGATTCATTGAAAAATAATACTTAAAAGAAACAAATCAATTAAGCTAAATATTTTATTAGTACATTAGGTGTGTAAGTACGTGGCTCACTAATAAGCAAACGCTAATCTGATTGCACTTTGATTGATAGATGCTAATTAGATCGTTTAACTCCAACTTCCAAACCTGATTATTTTTCTACGTGGAATGAAGGAAGTTATTCTTTAATAGCAGGAAGAAGAAATATTATGCAAATTCAAACGTTTTTCTACATTACGATATAATTTTGCAAACTGCTACTGGGCTATGTTAAGTGGGTGTGTAAAAGGCTAAAGCAATTTGGTGTAATTTGATAGTTTATTTTTAAAAGCCCGCAATGATAGGTTTGGTGGCTGCATATTTGATGCAGGCAGTTGACCTTGCCTGGTTTGACTTAGGTATGGAATTATTTCACGTTCTTTAATTATAAGTATTATAATGCATAAGTCTAAAATACTTCTAATTTGTTTTCTGTATTGGGTACATATATTTTTTTACTCTTCACAGCAACACATTGGACCAGCATGAGTAAAACCACACAAGTCAGCCATCAGAATGGGACATAGTCGCAGAATAACCATAGATCTGGAACACACTGTAAAAATCTGGGCGACTGGTTTTTTACTTGTAAATGGTAGATAGCTGGAGGGAGAGCACTAGAAAACTATCTAGCACTATGCATACTTATAACAATAATCAAAATATTCTTTTATTAATTAAATGTCAGTGATTCAGAATATAGGAGTATGTTTATGTATGTTTCCCTTAAAGTAGATTTTTGATGTAGGAAGAATTCGGCAATGTCATTTTACACAATAATATTTTTAAACATATAAACTGGGGTCGGGATAGTTGGGGGAGATCTTTGCTCTGTGGGACAGTCATAAGCTAGAAAAAAAATACTAAGTCCAGCCGTATTTGCCTTAGTTCCCAGTTACTCAGTATTTTAGACCTAAACCAATAACTATTTTGTCATTTTTTATTAGGCTCATATACGCAGTACTTCAAGAGCCATTATTCAAATAATGTATCCAACACTCCCAGCATTTACTAGAATTCCTCAATAGGAACAGTACAAAACTACAGTGTCCATGCAATCTGATTTACGCGCACGCTTTACGCCTTGCGCTTGCGCACTACGGATAGCGCACAGATCTTTTAATACTATGGACTGACAAGGAATTTATTCTGGAATTTAATTTATTACAAAGTAAAGACAGTATGAAAAAAATATTATTTTTATCCATAATTGCCTGTATGCCCATCTATATAAGATAATCCACGGTTTTGTCAAACTAGTAGTTAGTTTATATCTCACATGAGATACTAACTTAAAAAACTATCATTTTAAGATAGCACTACAATACAGAAGCTACCGTTGTCGAAGTACCGGAATAAGTTGATCTTCTCTTACTATATTAATATTAATTTCTTTTTATGTAAAACTAGTCCGGTCCAAGCCTTTTGTCCTGATACAATAACCAAACCGCTGTCGTTCCCTTCAAACCTACCAACGCAAATACCACTATGATAGCTATCAACGAGTATCTTCCTCTATGACCTAGCGTAAACTATGCACTAACCATTTTAGGAATACTAATTCCGGTACGTATTATTCATTCCCCATGTCTTTGTGAATTTGTTTACACGACATTAAAAGTCACCGCGATTGTGTAAGTACTCGTTATTTATTGTGTGTGTGTATTTATTTATTCGACTGTTTATTTGCGTTGATTTATTTGTATTGTTATTTTTATTTATTTGCTCTGTGAATGGGAATTCTAAGCAATTACGGGCTGTGTTGTAATGAGTAATGTGTCGTTTTACTTTAGTTGCAGAAAACTGCACATTCAAGATTATCTGTTAACAAGATCTTTTCTCATAAATATATCTTTAGCATTGTGACCTAAGAAACGCAGCTGTAAATTTGAAAGTGAATTGAATTTAATTACGTTCATAAATTTTTGTAAGTAAGTGCATTTTGAGATTGTCGCAAAGTATCAAAAGATTAATTAATATCTAAAATAAAAATGTCAACCGAATGTGTTCTAATTTCAAATGTATATAATAATAATAATGCATTTATTTGTCCAGCAAACACGTACAGTATTATGACAGTCAAAAGACACCCTTATTTAATATTTACAAATATACGTTCCTAGTTTAATTTTTAATCTCTATGTCCCACACTAGAGAAAAGCCTGTGTTGTGGGGTATAGTACCTACACCGACAAATTATACAAAAGTTTTTATAAACATAACAATGAGTGGAGACAGAGGAAGATGATAATATGGTACCAAAGTGATAAAATTATGACAAATGTTATAGTTAACGAGTTTTGGTAAAAGAAATACGAGTAGAACAAGTGAATAATTTAATTAAAGTTTAGCAAACATAAAACAGGCAATGACGAACTGGATCATCTGGGCACATCAATTTTGCAATTGATTTTGATTAGTCAGTCATAAATCGTTAATTGCTTAGACCTTTGCAATGAATGCCAAGGTTTTGCAAAAGTAGCAATTGTGTTTGACAAGTTTTGTTTGTAATTGATGAACTTGTAATTTAAAACTGCTTTTCTTGTCAAAATAAATTCGAGCAATAATCTAATCTAAGTATCTAGTAATTAATTATACTTAGTAATCTAAATTTTCAATAATTTTATTAAAAACTAGAATTCAAAATGTTTGTATTATAGTTCAGTAATAAAACATAAATTTTATAAAATTTGTTATTTAAGGGCCCTACCTAAAAAAAATTGTTGTTACTAACACCTCGCAGTCCATTGTATCTCATAAACTGTGATAGCTATGACGTTATTTTACCTTACACTTATTCTTTGGTCACGAAACCATAAAAAACTACCCGAAATATAAATCTTAAACGCTAGAAATTTTACTGCGATATAGTTCTAGGCGCTAACATCGTGGTCTGTTATTACTGCAACTTGTTACTTTATAAACGAGTATAAAATTACTGGACCTCACGCTGGGGTCGATTAAAATGCAGGCTTTTTATTGTGTTTAGCGCAAAGATTACCTTGCATAGATACTGATTACGAGACAACCATAAAGAATGTTAAAACTAGTAAACCTTACCAAAATAATGTTAAAACTAGTTCCAAAATAAGAAATTCATTAATAATATAGAATTTTAAAGTTCTGTAAATAAACAAACAACGTATAACAAGGCGAAAGCTAGAAATATTAGTAAGTACGATAAGAATGTAAATATGTAGACAATAATTGACCAAATGAAAACATAACCCCTGATTATGTTAGGGAAACTAGCTAATAGAAAAAAATACGTATGTTTGTTCACTGTATACAAAATATTGGCAATTATTGCTTATCATTTTAAATTAAATCAAATTTTGTTTGGTTGTTTTCGGAAATTCACAAATCAATCAGCTGTTTATAAGTTCTATTCGTTGGTTCACGTCAAAAAAAAAATGGCGCAGTTTATCTTTCTGCAAATTTAAATAAAAAGTAATCTTGTTATGGTTTATTGTTTGTTAATAATTTAATCAAAAAATTAATTAATAAATTAATTGTTTCTCTGCTGCACTAAATGTGAAAGACGTGTTTCTATGACGAATAGAATTGATTTTTAATTATTTACTCGTATTTTAACTTTTTCGTATATCTTGTAAATGGAATTTATTCGGGAATAATTATTTATTTATTTATTTATACATATACTACATACACATACATATTTTATATAGATACATATTTAACACTCAGACCGACAGCCAACGAATTTAGTTCAGCACAAAGATGTTGGCCGTGCCGGGAATCGAACCCACAACCTTCTGATTGACAGTCCAGCATGGTAACCATTACGCCAACGAGGTCGTCAAATATATGAAATCATTATCCACAATTAACTATATGCTCATCTATATAAGGTAATCCACGGTTCTGTCTAACTAGTAGTTAGTTTATATCTCGCGTTTACACGGCACGCTTCAAATTACATTTTAATTGAAGTGTTCATTACGAACAATTAATTTACATGCGATTTTAATTTAATTTTGTATTGCTTAATGTATACTTGTATAGGTCACACATATCAAAAACATAATTAATTTCCCTAATTACATAATTTTTGAGACTACACATAAAATGATAAGAAAATTATAGTAAAAGTTTTCTTAAATTAATTTTCTATCTTTTTGTACTGTTTACAGCTAGATTTCTAGCAACAAAGACGAGTTAAAGCGACACAACAACCTAAGATAAAGCATGTCTAGTCTGAAATAACACTTGGTCTGTGGTTCCAAACGTAAGTTCCAATTCCAAACTGTGGTGGAACCACAAAGTGGAGTCGGAATCCCAACAAAGGTTTAAACAAAATACATATACGAAATATTTTATTCAAACAGTTCAAAGACGTTAAATAAAACATAACTAATTAAAATAACATTGTTGTGTGTAAAATCATTGAACAGTCAATTTGCTATACTTACCGATACCGGTATGTGTTGTGTTATTTTTTCTCTGTTTACTTAATTTTCAGATGATAAATTCCATAGCACAGCAGAAGTTCACTATATGAAGTACACTATACTACCCGGATGGAACGAAGTTCCTTTCGATTAATTAGTGAAGGACTTGTAATAAAATTTTATATATTTTTAAGTTATAATAATGTTTTTTATTATTATTTAACAAATATAATGTAACATAAACTTAATCAGTAGGCTCAATCGCAACTCCACCTGAAACGAATAGCGCCGATAGCCGTATTTAACTTCCGAACCAATTTTGGAGATACGATGCGACGTTGCATTATTTTTTTCCGTCTAACCCCCTTTCATAACGTGCGAAAAGGAACTTCGTTCCAATAAATGGTATCATAATAAACTTGAAACAAGCTATAAAACTGTTGTCTTACTCTATTATCAAATGCTAAAAACATAGTTTATGTCGCGTCTACGATCAAATCCGGTTCTTTGTCTAAACTACAACAAGTTAAGCGATTTTCTGGAGATAACTGTCAGTTATTGTATAATGACTGACTCTGAAGGCTTGGACATATCAAAATTAATGCAACTACACTTTGTAGATGTCTATTCATTTTTAATACCTTGTCTTTATAGCTATGGTCAATAAAAGTATTAAAATATAAGTATAATGTTTTAAGATTTATTTTGATTTAAGTAAGATTCTGAAATAAGAATGAAATTTATATTAACAGACAATATATAAAGTCAATAGTTTAAGATTAAATGAAAGTAAAAAGTTTCATTATTTCAATATTAAATAACGATATAATCATTACTAAGTTTTATTACTTATTTAAATATTTATAGTTTTGTTCAAATCTTGACATTATTCAATAAAATATAAATAATGTTAAACTAAAAATAAATTAATATTTTTCTTATTCATCTATATTTTAATCTTATTTTTACAAAGAACCACATCAAATATGCGGTATCCGATAATAATGTAACAATAGTTTACTTCGTCTTTTTATGTGTCTGTGGTTTTTGATAGGATTATCTGATTGTTGATTATTTATCTATTTTGTGCAGTTGTAATTACAAGCAATTTGACATATTACTTGTGTTCACAATTTTTATTACTAAGTAATTAGATACAAATTAGATTTAGTCTAGCACTGGAGTTTGCAAAGGTTGTGAATCATACTCGTATACTTTTTGTCAGGACTTGGTGACTGTGAGTTTTATTCGTGGGTCATTACACAATAGTCTTAGTCCTTTAAATTCCTTAAAATGTCTTTATTTGGTATTTTAAAGGCTTCCGATTTATTGACTTTCCCATATTGAATCTATTCACATAATGTTCTTGCGGTATCTATCTAACCTTTTCTTGATTTTGGTTCATGTTATTTTTATTTACAAATAAAAATATATGTAATCTAAAAAGTTAAAGCACCTCTGCTGAGTTTTAAAATACCTCGTCATCCTGCACTTCCTAGATTGCATTGTATAGTTGTATATTTTTTTGTATGCAGTTTAATAGTTCCTACTGTTACCGTTGTTTAGCGTGACCAGGTCTTTTGGCACCCCGCTGCGTAAATATAATAAAGGGGCTTATTTACTAATACTAGATAGTACTTTGGTTTTGTAATACGTACTAGACAGAGCCAAGTAATATAATATATAAAGCTTAAGGCGATGTTATATCGGGTTCAGCCGCACCATATACATTTTCTAAGATTATTCATAATGTTATTTTGCTTGCATCGGACGCGAATTCAAAAATAACCTTGTTCAATTACCACAGGTTTTATAGTCTATAGCTTATCAGTATGTATCTTGGGATTCTCCCATTGGTATGTTGTCATCACCATTCTTTGGAATATATAGTTACTGCTAAAGATAGGCGTCTTTTCGCGTACGCCATTCATTCCTGTTATATAATAACGTCTTTATTAGCGTGACTCGAACCCATGACGAATGAATTAAGACGGTAGCACTCACAAATGAGCTGTTATCGCTTTAACAATAGATTACCATTTCACACAATATGTATGTATATTTAATTAGTATATTTTTTTGATTAGTATATTTAATTAATTAATTTGATGACCGCGTTTGCGTAATGTTTACCATGCTCGACTGCCTTCCAGAAGGTTTGATTCCCGACACGGCTAACATCTATTTGATGAACTAAATTTGTTGGCTATCAGTCTGTGTGTTAAATAGGTATCGATATAAAGTATTTATGTATGTAGGTACATGGAGTATATCAGTTGTGTTAGCAACCATAACACTAACTAGAAATGGTT
Organism: Mellilla xanthometata; assembly: GCA_035578125.1. Taxonomy (NCBI): domain Eukaryota; kingdom Metazoa; phylum Arthropoda; class Insecta; order Lepidoptera; family Geometridae; genus Mellilla; species Mellilla xanthometata. The sequence continues at coordinate 9,394,352 of JAPUBQ010000014.1, read as the reverse complement.
TAGTATGGGACTAACCAGCCGTGTGTGAAATGCGCCCTGATATTATTAAATATTAATACTTAATGTAAATAAATTACCAAGAATCATCAAGCTCCGTTTTCAAACTCCGCGTACTAGCTGACGTCAGTGTATCGCGATCTAACCCGGAGCGGTATAACGTTATAAATATAATAAACATAATGACAAGTAGAACATTAAAATATTAAGTATTTTATAAAGCTAAAGGGCCTATTCTGATTTACTTACCACTTAAATTAAAGCAATTTCACACATTTAAATTAAAGAAATTTCACACGTTTTAAGGGACGGTTTTAAGGATATTAAAAATGTAATAACGTAACTAATGCACCTTTTTTGATCTGTCAAGCTTTAGAACAACACAACTATCTTTGGAATGGGCGACTTTTTTAGTCAATTTGATGATTTAAACGAGCTCTGGTGTTGAGAGTTTTCAAGCCGCCCAAAGGCCTCTGACTTGGCTTAACGACCGCATGTATTAAGACTAACAGCCGGGACCTGCATTTTACGTTCTAACCGATTCGCAGTAGCACCTTGATAAAAATAGCAGTTCAAAACAACAGTCTTGTGCATGGGCACCCATCCAAACCCTGTCCGCATCGACCGTTGATTAGCCTCGATGATCGTGTCAGACCACCTTAGCTAGCCGAGCAACAGGCGCTACATATTAGGTCATTAAAATGACGACAGTATACCAATAGCATATGAATATTACTATTACCAGAAGACCAAACTTGCAGCACACAACTTTAAGCATCAGAGGATAAAAAGAGGCATAGATTATTACAACAATAAGCGAGAGGCGTGGCCCGGGTACCATGATGCGGAGATACCGCGACCTCCGCTCTATGACCTCGCTCCCGAGTGAATCAGACTTTCCGCCTTTAATTAGATCATGAATGTTGGTGGACAGTCTTATGAAACACCTTTTTAGGGTTCCGTACTTAAAAAGTAAAAACGAACCCGCGGGAAGAAACGGGATCAATAACGGTAGCTGCTAGATACATAAAATTTTCACAAAATATGTTAATTTGAATTATTTAAAAAATGGTAAGCTATCAAATTTAAAAATAAAATTGAAATAAAATACATATTTGAGAGGGGCCCCCATACCACAAAAGTACGAGGGTGGCCTGAATAGTTGGCGGCCTAAAACATAAATACTTAAACTATTTTAATGTAACCATATCACAACTCTGGTTGGCAAATTGTCAAATTCTATCCCAATAGCAAGGAATGTAATAAAATTAAGCTGCTGCCTTATGGCAAAAGTTACATTAAAAAAAAAAAATGGTTGTAAAGTCGGTTTTACGGGCGAAGATTTTACGTGACAACGTCTGCCGCGTGCTGCGCGCGCGGCAGACCGATCATAGTTGAGAGGGAGAGAGACGCAAGGCATTCGGCGGGCCTCTCTCTCGTTCGGTGACTCATCGTAACGTTACCGGGCGTTACACTTTTTCATAAGTGACTCCCAGCCGCAACCTAATTTAAGACGTTGTCACGTCAAAAATTGGCTCAATTTTGTGAGCCTTTGTGCAGCGTTTTTAAATAATTTAATGAAAAAATAAATAAATTGGGGGGCTCCCATACAACAATGGTACGAACCCTTCATGCGCGAGTCCAACTCGCACCTGGCCAACTATTAGTTCCACATTTTTTTTACACTTGATAGATTTGCGTTTGACTACAGCTTGCCTGATGTAAAATTACGCTGTAGTCTAAGATGTGGCACGCTTACCTAGAAGATACCTATTTACTTTACTTTTGAAGATCTCCGGCTGATACCTCTCAGCAAACAGAGGGCGTAGCAAGGCCCAGCAAGTCACGTGGCCACATGAGTAGTCTCAAATTCTGACTCTTAAGAAGACCTATTAACACAACTCGCCTCACAACGGTGACATGAAAGAAAACAATAAAAATACTGGCAAACACGACTTCCATATCATAATTAAGTACCCTCCGACTTCCAAGAAGGAGGAGGTTTTATATTCGACTATAATGTATGTATGTTTTTTTTTACATAGAAGTTATTATAAGCCTGTTTTGTTCCATTGAAAAGCAAAGCAAACCCTCTTTCCATTTATCACGATCTATTGTTATTTCTTGCCAGTTTTTGCAGTTTGCCCCGCCATCTCCGTCTGGGCCTGCCGCGACGTCGGACGCTCTGTGGTACCCACTGGATAGTGCGGAAATTCAAAATGAAATTGTTGGTTTGTGGCAATGATGTAAGTTGGCAATAAAACAAATAAAATTCTTTATTTGCCCTTATAATTCTTGCCGGGATTCCCCCAAAACTACAATCTAGGTAAACGAAAACCGGTTCCAAGCGGGATAGTGCGATTCAGTTCAAACCACAAATTTACTTTAAATTAGGTGAGTTGTGGTCAATCCCGAACCAACTTAATTAAAAAAACATTTTATCACGTTGATTATATTTATTTATCAATTATTGTTAATTCGACGAGTTGTTCACATATTGCTTTTGAAATGTATTTCTTAAACAATTTGAATAAAGAGTTGTTGTTTTCATTTAGTATCTAGTCCCGTCCAGAGTGGTTTTGCCCGCTTAGATTTAGCATGCTTTACTTGTTTTATTGTTTATTTTTATGTTCATTGTTTTTATCACACTCGGTTGGTTAGCCTCATACTTAACCATTTCCAGTTTGTATCATGGTTGCTAATACAACTGATATACTTTACATACATATATACTTTATATCGATACATATTTTCAGCCCGAATGACAGCCTACCAATTTAGTTCATCACAAAGATGTTGGCCTTGCCAGGAATCGAACCCGGGACCCTCTGGTTGGCAGTTTGGCTTGGTAACTATTACGCCAACGAGGTGGTCATTATTCATCGAACTTTAATGGCACAGTAAATCCGAGTATTGGTCTCGTATTTCTAGAATTTGTGCTATCCTATCCCTATAAAAAACCTAACTTACCTACTTTACCCTTTTCAAAGCGTACGTTAAACTTTTTACATGTATGTATGTCTATACTATAGTTTCACCTTCGTAACAACAAATACCTAAATACTCTGTGACCTACAACTTTAGTATTTTTCCACGGAATAAACTCAAATATTTCCGCCATTTTACCGCAAATCATAATTATAATAACCACTTTACAAAGCAACAAGCTATTAATCATTTTAATGTGACCTATGTTCACAAATTTATACTTTAAATACTTATTATGAACCTACAGCAATATTCACTTTACACAGATGAGATTTACTTTAAGGGACTCTGAAGAATTTCCTAAGAATTTCTTATAGTTATCAACCGTTTTCCACATAGGAAGATGATCCAAATTTAGTGTTATCGTTGTTGTTTATAAAATAACGACAAACATTTACTTTCTTTTCATTTTTTCTTCTACGTATGATGAGCTAAGTGGCCAAGCTTTGGTGTCAAGAGATTTCAAGCTGCCCCAAGGCCTTTGACTTGGCTTAACGACTACTTGCACTAACACTAACAACCTATAATTTAACGTGTCATCTGACTCAGGGTAGCGCCCATATAAAAATTCCACTTGAAAAATGATAGTCTTGTGCATGGTCACCCATCTAAGCTCCGTCTGCATCGACCGTTGCTTAGCGTCAAATTCATAAAACGTTTCGTAAATAGGAAAAATATGATTTACTAACTAATATTTCAAAATCTATTTTAAATGGAAGCTCCATTTATAAACACCTGATCTAAGACTAGGTACATTATTATTATAATCATAATATAATATTCGTTGCATTTGCTGTCTTATTACATAAAGTAATAAAAATGTCTTTTATCTGGTGAAAGATTACCTACCGCCAAACTGAGGTCAACCATTCTCTTCGCGGTTGTCGCAAATTTAACCATTGTAGACATAAAGTGACTAATTAGTATAATTCATAGTCTGGTGAGGTAATTTTCCAATTCTTGGAACAAAGTTTTTTTATAGAGCTCCAAATAATTATTTTACTTCAATAATGGTTTCAAAAACTTTGAATAAGGAATAGGTTACAACTGACACAAATTTAGAATCCCTAAAAGGATTTTTTAAACTTTGAAAATTAAGTATTGACCACATCTCATGGTGTTACGCGAGTTATTTCGGTATAAAAAGTAGCATATTATTATGTATTAATACAGGGCCCATACAATTTAAATCAAATAAAATCGACATTAGTTGTTCGAGTGCAAAGAAGTAATACACACATTCTCATAAACACAAACGTGAATATTTATAATACTAGCTGTTGCCGGCGGCCACACTCGCGTCTATTTCAATTTTCTTCCGAGTCGACCTTACCCCGAACTTTGTTTGCTACAAACCTCACGGAGCCCGAGACCTTTCCAGCGACTGCAAACCGTGGAAATCGATTTGAGCGTTCTGGAGTTATAGCGTCAGTAGGGAAACCCGACTTATTTTTATAATATAGATTTGTTTCTCGCCACAAACAAATCTATAATATAAAAATAAGGTAATTTTGGTCGAATAAATTTTTAAATTCAATAAAATAAGTTCATCAAATTGGTACATCCTTTCGGGAGCTTTGTTGCCACCGACACTTATACTTCACTTTTTTCACCTTTGTGGCGATAGTAAAATAGATTAATATCAATAAAAAAGTATTTCGTACTTTAAAATACAAACAAAAAAATCTGATAATGGCTGCCTCATGTTGCTTTCCATTTGAGACAGGTTAAAAAATCCAACATTTTACTTTAAACTTCGCGCTCCATTTTAAATCAACCTTGTACAAAATTGTAATTACAAGCATAAAAAGCTTGTTAAAAAGTGATTTCGGCTAAATTTACTTTTGAAAAGATACATTTATTGTGTCAAGCGTAAAACTTCAAAAGGTCGGTCGGTTAGACAGCTGTCAACAATGTTTAAGGTAATTTTGGCACGATTTTCCAAATTGCATGTCAATGAAACACAATTATTCACTCAATAATACGCGCAAAATGGTAAACATTACATTTCTTATTTTAACCAAATTAATTCCTTAAAAAAAATACATAAACCTTTAAAAATAAGATTCCTATTTAGTATTTAAACTATACCTTGTGAAAATTCAAATATGAAACTCGTATATTTAATAATTACTCGCAATAATACGTATGCTCTAAATCAATTACTTATTTCCGAGAAATTATCACCTACTCAAGATTTCAATACAGTTTCAAAATGATTACTTAAAACTTTAGAACAGATTGTAAAATATACGTATACTTGAATCAATTTACTTATTTATGTCATGCTTTATTTATGTATATTAATTACTATTATATAATAGTAATAGTAACTAAACTTGAAATAACATGAAAAAACACACACACACACACAATAACAAAAAACCCTCCCACCATGTATCTACTCGTAAAAATACTCAATCAAAAATAGTATAGCTAAGTTAAACAAAACTGTATTTAAAAAATACCAGATAAACAAATTGCATTCGTCGTTATATAATTTATAAAGTCTCTGTTATTTTGTTGTAAGTGCGCACGTGCTAAAACTCAAGTACTCGTAGGTATAAGCAAGTATAAAAATAGGTGACCTAAGAATCCTTCAGTACTCGTTTGTCAGGAAATGTACAGACACGCTCAATGTTGTTGTATTATGTTATCTTAATACAACAACATTGCCTTTACTAGGATAAGATTATTTACCTAACACTTTATTTAGGTTAGGATTGGCAGAGGCTTATGTTCAGCAGTGAAAGCAGGCGAACTGATGATGATCTATAATAGACTTTTACTATATGTTACGTAAATTAAATGGCTTAGAGAATTTTCTTATGTATACATTAGTAAGTGATAATAGTACCATATGAGAGACATTCCAAATCAGTTGTGGGGTTGCTAGCAAAGGGCAACCTGATCCAGTTCAGTACAAAGAGCAAGTAAATTAAAAATTTACTAATCCCTAAAAAATTTACTTTGTTTACTTATCATTAAAAAACGTATGAGTTGTTACGATAACTTTTTCCAAACAAAAAGTATAGCATCGTTTTCACTAATGTTGTTTTACAAAACCGAAATGGAGCTGCTATAAAGCATTGGACATTAGCTCTAATTCATATTGGTAGTAATTTTTTTTTTTTTTGTATTTAATATCTTAGACAAAATGTTGGAGTGTCTTGTACTAAGAATCACTAGTAGAGTGAAGTTATTTTTATTTTTTTGTTATCTATCTATTTGATGAGCAGGGTGCGTAATTTCGCTAGGTGCTAGCATTCTTAATCTGAAAATACTGGTCCTCGAGAAGGCTGCCGTAACACAACATTACGTGCTAGGTGACAGATTTCCCATTTGAAGGTAGTCACTTACCAGGCAACCACTAGAAAGTGTCCTACACCTACGCGTTTTTTTTTCAGAATTTCTCATGAAACTTTTCCTCAACACTGTACCATGAAACTCTTTAACCCACTGTTGGCCGAGCGGGTACAATAGAACACGATCGCGATTGTTTATCTGCCTCTCATTTTCACTGGCGAGCGGCCGACATCCGAAGGTCAGATCGAAATTAAAAGTATTTTAGTATCTGATTACAGTGCTTTATTACGTTTAGATTTAAGCTCAGTGGTTGAGTTTCCTTACTATTATAGTTAGTATATAGATAGATATACTCTTTATTGCAACACAAAAGGAAAAACAAAACTAAGAGAAAAATAATTAATCAACTTATAAGTAGTGTTACAAGTGGCGGCCTTATCACTTAGCGATCTCTTCCAGGCATAGTATATATAATACTAGCTGACCCGGCAAACGTTGTTTTGCCTTAATAAAAAAAAAATCTAAATATACAGTAGCCGATTCTCAGACCTACTGAATATGCATATAAAATTTGGAAAAAATCGGTCAAGCCGTTTCGGAGGAGTACGGTAACAAACACTGTGACACGGAAATTTTATATATAAGAAGATATGTACATAGTTAATAGGTAGTCTTAAAAATACATGTTAACTACGCTCGGTAAACTTAAAAATAAAGTAACAGATTACCGTTTCCGAGAAAGAAATATATACTAAATACAAGTATTTTTTGAAAAGCTTAGTTTTTCAATTATTTTTTCAAATTTGTCCAAAGTGACGTTGCAACTAGCGCAAAAACTAATCAAATGAATTCATAAACTTTGCCAAAAATTTGTTCTTTTATTACAAATATTAAACTAATCTAACTAAAAATTAAGTGTGATAAACTAATTGATCATAAGCGTGATAAAGACCTGAAAAAAAAATAAAGGCTTGTTTAAAATGTATTTTCTTATATGCTCAGAACTTGTATAAAAAATCGATTAAGCTCACCAGTGAAGCGCAACTGAATACTAAAGAAAAAATTAATCATGACAATATTCACTCAATTTCTTTGTAAGATACATTTGCCGTTATGATCCATATTTGATAAAAAAAAGGTGAAAATAGACTATTATATTTCTATGAAAATACTCCGACGGTGGCCTCATAACAATAGACTTTAACGTGGGCAAATATCTTTTTCTAACGTTGTTTAAGATTCTACATGTAACTTTTAGGTGGTCCGATTAGCTCATTAACGAAAAAAAAATTTTAGTTTATATAATATCGATTTTGTGCGTACTAGACATATTTGTTTTATACTACAATTTTTTATATGAAAAGGATAATTTTTAATTGATCTACATATCCAAAAACATGGAACACAAATAAAATTGATCTAGATGGAAATAAACTAGCAATCTGTCGATAAAAGCTAATAAATATAAAATTATTAAACTCTATTCTGAGTAAACGTACATGACTGACAAAAATGAAGAAAAATATTATAACTAATCTATGAAAATAGTAAAGCGGTGGTCAGTATACACTGAGTTTTAACGCGTAATTCACTAAAATGTTAAGCGAATTACGCGTCAAAATTCTTTGTTAGATTGACATTCAAAACACTGGCTCAATAGCAATGGGCTTATAACAATATCAAGACCCTGATACAAGCATTCTGATCACCAGTTTGTTGGTTTATTCACTAAGTTGATAACAATTATAAACACAAATCATTAAATAATTTGAAGTATTTTCTAAGGATAAGATGACAAAATTTTCTTTGTATACTACTTAATTATCATAAAAATTGCCAAGTAAAATAACAGCTATTTTAAGTAATTATGAATAGGGGTTATAATCTATTTATTTAATGTATCTATCACAGGATCTAACAATTTACCACCTGCAGAGATACTGAGAAATTAATTTAATCTTTAGTGAATTTTATTGATTATCTAAATTGTAATTAAACTGCGAGTTTATTGATAAAGTCTGATTTCAACTAATCAAAGGCTGGCTTTAACGAACGTTACTATAATTTATATTTATTGATATCAAAACACCAGAGATAAGAAGCTCTAACCTATTTTGCAAGTGCTATAACTAAGTACACTTTGTTTTTATTAGCGTTTATCAAAATAGTTTATTGTCTCAAATCGTTTTAGAAAACAATAATCGTTTAAGTCAGTTCCGACAGTGCTTTAAAGAGATATCGTATGTACTAACAACTATATGACTATATTTTTAGTGAGTAAGGAAAAACGATGAAATAATATCAATGATTTTTTGTTCCATCGTAAAAATCTGAATCTACAAAAAACGCGCTTTGTCAATATTAGGAAGTAATTAAAGTGCCTTTGACAGACTAATTAACTGACGATGTACTTGAACATACTCTAGACTTAATATTGGCAATGCAATGGTTTGTATAGAATTTATTTTAATAATACAGTAATACTCTTTGTTGGTCGAGGGTTCGATATCGAGTTTTCAAAACAATTTAGGTAAAGGAGAACATCATAAGAAATTTTAGTATGGTGGTAGGACATTTTCTAGTTCTCGTATGGCTAGCAACCACCCCCAAGTCAAAAAAAATATGTCACCCAGCACATAATAATTCATAATTCATTTATTCAGTTAAATAGCCAGAACAGTTCTTACACAAAGGCGGCTAACTATTTTAGATTTAAATATTAAAATCCTTAATGCACACACAATGCTAGTGATGGTACTACAGAAGACATCAATATCTTAGATTTCAGATAAAGCGTTAAGATAAGTTTTAGCTCGTCGCGAAGGGGCCTAACATTTTATTTTGGCAGCTTCCTTGAGAAACAGTTACCAATACCAGGTTTACTAAGCATGCTCCGCCCTAAGCCAGCCTAGCTTGTGGGGTTACGCACCATATGCTGAATGAACATTTGTTTACAAAAATCTGTCTTCACTTAAAGTAATACGGTGATAATCAAGTGACCAAGATTCTATAGACATCAACCTCATGACTAGTGTCACGCCACCTTGAAAGTCAATAAATTGCCCCCCATCCATCGACACCAAACCTCATCAGCTGTCACAAAAACTATTTTTTTTGTGAATGACGTAACATCTAGTTACGTAGATAGTAATTACCGTGCGCCTTCCGCGTGCGAGCCGAACAATGTAATCGATATAAAAATCGAAACGATTCGATAGTGAAATATGTAGATCTCGGTCAATCTTTTTTGTGGCACGCAATTTGATGGCTTTATTGAGTTTTTTTTTTTATGGCGATGCAGTTTTGTTACGCTCGTGTTCAGATTAATTTTACTGGGTACGTTATAGGTAAATTGAAGTGGAAATCTTATGTTCGAATATTTAATTTATTTTGAAATTATTTTGAGTACATAATAAATGAATGTTTTAGTATGTATCTATTTTATTTTTAAAACTATAAAATAACTACTTCGTGTCCGTATATAAATTGAAGAAAGGCGTATGTAACTCGATTTGATGAGTTGTTAACACTATATTATAGAACTTTCCAATCCTGTCCTTCCATAAACTTTTTTATGTATGTTTATTTATTTTATGTAATGCAATATTTGCTTCAATGTATTTCTAAATTTCATTGACAGTGACATTAGAAAAAAAAATATTTTTTGTTTGTGTTCTTCAAGGAGGTTTAGTAAGAGGAAGTCCCTTGTCTATGGTTTATTTGAAACAATTTCGTAGTAGTTGTAGTATCATTTAACATAACTTTTGACGTTTTGTAACAAGGTTAAATTGTTACAAAACGTCAAAAGCTTACGCATATCTGAAGTATCATATATATAATATATGGTTCACTCTCTCTAACTTTTCCCAAAACCCCAACCACAGATGTGTTTCTTTATTATACACATGTCACACACATACGGCAGGTTTAAACGGTAGGTACTAAACCATTCCTAGTTTGTACTCGTATAATAGTTGCTTACACAACTAATACACTACATATACATACATAAATATATCGATACTTTTTTAACACCCAGACCTATAGACAACAAATTTCGTTCATCACAGAGAGGAATCGTAACCGGGATCTCCTGGCAGTACAGCAAGGTAATCATTACGCCAACGACGTCAAAAATGTTGTTAACAGTTGTTTTTACGGGCGTCTCGTCCAATTTAATCTTAGTACAAGTAAAGCTCATAGAATATGTGCAGAACCATTAAGTACAGAGCGGTAACTTGTCTTGTCCGTGTCGATTCCACATATTCGTGAAGTCCACACGCAGGGGCGTAACTACCGTTGAATGTCCGCGCGTGCTATCAACCATCGATTGCCTAACTAGTAGAGTAATAGCAATTACAACAGCTAGCCATTGTTACACAGTCATGTTACTGATCGGCCTCTCAGCCGACCTTCGGCGACGAGACAGCACGATTTTTTTGAACACTGCTCTGTATATGTATGGAGCGGTTAAAACTTTAGATAAACGAAAAGAAAATTTTAAAAATTAAACTTATTATAATTTGTTCTATAACCTACTGTAACGTATGTATGTTCATATTTATTTTTAGTTTACTAAGTCTTGCTATGATGAGCGAACGTCTTTTTTGGCAAATAGATAATAATTAATAACTGTCTAAACAGTACCAGTTTTGTAATAATATTATATACTTTTGAATTTATATATTTGAATTTGAAATTGCAACGATCATCGTTATTTCGTTAATGCAATAAACAAGGCCTGTGACTTAGCTCAACTATCTTGGCCTAAGGCCTCTCTGACTTGGCTTAACGACTGCTTGTACTAAGACTAACAGTTAGAACCTACAATTTAATATATCTTCCGACCTACGGTGGCGGCCAGGTGAAAATAAACAAGCTTAATTGTTTTTGAATAGCGTACACTTTTCTAATCATTATTTCGTTATTTTGTTCATTTATTTTGTTTTGTTTCCTAACAACACCAAAAATAACATTATGAAACAAAAATAAACATCTTTTACTAAAAGTTAATTTATTTGAGTTAGTAGTAAACTTAACTTTTATCTTAGACTTGCATAAAGAATTGTCTTAAAATGTTATAAGTTTTGCATAAACTAATGATTATTATTATGAGTGTCCATCATAGAACACTTTTTTGATACATTTATTCAATATAAATCAATTTAGATTAATTTCTGGTGGTGTTATCAACTCTGTAAGTTTATTCGTACAGCATTTTGATTATTCCTTCTGATATTGACACTCATTAGTCTATTTATTAATACTGTAGATTGGTTATCTTAAATAGTTACCTTCTGTTAATAATGATAGTGATAGCATGTTCTGTATGTTATGGACACGCAGTCCTACGGCCGCTTGCATGGACCTTATTGAGGAGTGTACAGCTATTTATAAACTGGAATTTAAAATCTTTAAAGATACGCGAACAAAATACACAAAAACATTTTGATAAGTGATATGAAGTTAAAGGCGAGATATTTATTATTCTTTTGAAAATAAAATGAATTACCTACAAAATATGTTGCATTTTCAATGGTTAATTGAATATGTTAAATACAGCAGAATTGCAATATATTGATTTTAATCAATTTTTTTTTTATTATGTTCCCATAGCTAATAAAAAAACGATAAAAAGCTTTTCTATAAAATGAACAAGTAAAAAAGTTTTGAGTTTTGGGCAGGGTTTCTGTTTTTTTTTAGCCTTGATAGGTAGCCTACGTTGTGGCACGCTTACCTAAAAGATACCTAACTATTCTTAATTTTTAGGACTTGTTAATCTAGGCTAACAACTTTTGTTACGACTTTTGAGGATTCAAGGAAAAAATCAACTGCTCCGTACAAAAACGTTGCCAACGCACGGCTAAATGTACGGAGGAGTCAATCTTATTTTCCGCGAATATCAAAAAGAAGAACAAATATTTCATGTAGTTTTCCCAGATGTACTAAAGTCACCTTTAAGAGGTATCAGTCAATCTAAATAAATGAGTAATATATAATATTGTACGTGTTTAATGGACAAATAAATGCCCAAGGCAAAAAAGGTGTGTCACCTTGCATGAAATAAAACAATTACAAAATTAATGCCAATAAAAAATTAACAATATTAATAAAAGTCACTGTTTCGATATAGATTGCGTGAATTATGTGAGAATTTTAGTTCTGATACGATATTTTTTAAAACACGATAAAGTAAAATGAAACTGTAACGATTAAAAGTAACTAAAGCCTTTAGGGCCTATCGGTATATCGCATCGTACAGGATGCAAATTGTAAATCGAAAGTTTGTGAACATAAAAATGTATATCGTGAGAACTTAACGTTATCTGAAAATACAGTTATACTTGTTCGTTAATTTATACTTCTTTTAAACTTTAATTGCTTTATGTAACTCTGTACTTTGGTGAAATACAGTTTGGTACATTTCTTACACATATTTTTTAAATTGATTGAATATGATGATAATGTAGGTACTTAGTGTGACACGAGGTTTCATTTTTTCTCTCTTTTGCAGCTAGGCAATTGACCAGCAAGGGAAGCTAGTGACTTTCCAGCCTTGGGATGAGTAAGCCTAATTCGGAATAACTTGCTTCCAGGGGAAATGCTGGAACACACTGTTGAATGCTTGGCGACAGATTTTTCATTTTGAGGGTGGTTGCTAGCTAGACGAGCATTAGAAAGTGCCTAACTGCGATATAAAACTTGCGTTATTTTGAATTTAAAGAAAGGCTTATGTATAAATATTTTGAGTGATTTGAATGATATTGTGAGTTACCTTTATATCAAATTTCCAATCAATGAGTACATCCGTAAGCATGAAAGACTAACAAACACAACTTATTTACAAACATACTTACCCATACTCATTCTGCATAATCATTAGCATCTCTATTTTTTCAAGACGTGTTTAAAAATAATGGCAAGACTTTATACAATATAATGAGTTATGTTAACTTTTTCTAATTATTTAGGTCAATTTCGTATGATTATATTTGGTTCTACAGGCAAGTATGGCTCGGTGAGCAAACGTCTGCTAAAATATTATAAATGTGAATAGAAAATTAAAAACTCAATTGTTTCTGACTTTAAATAATTAGAAATTAAATTAAATATCATCACACGTAACGCTAAAGAGTGAAATAGATTACTCCTACTGTTTCTTGATAAATATAACTTGGGCATAAGCAAAGCAACAGATTTCTTCTAGATCACCGTGCTATATCTTCGACCACTATTTCGATACCCAACAGGCGAGTTGATGGAAAAAAAATAACGACGACGCATGTATTGCGAATATTTAGGTACCTACGTAGTTACTAGTCCACCGGAAAAGACCACATTCTTTCAACAGGATAATGTATCACAATATTGTACACAATATTGTATATTGTGCTATGTATACAAATATACATATACATTAATATTATTTTCATTCTTAAACATTGACGTTAGGACATTTTAGTGACGCATTATAGTTATATATATTGAAGTTTAGGTCTGCCATTTTTTAGGGTTTTGTATAACAGCGAGAACTCACTAACTTATAACTAAGATTAAGACTCTGTTTCTGCTATTACAAAAAACACTATAATTCGATTAAAATAAATATTTAAAGGGGGCTCCTATACGAAATGCTCACAAAATTTCGAGAATACATATGGTTCATGCGCGAGCCCGCTTTAACGACTGCCTGTACTAAAACTGACAACCGGGACCTACAATCTAACATTTGATCCGATACACGGTAGCGCCTAGACATAAATTGAACAACCTATTAACGTATTTAGTGGAGGTGTGGTGGTCAGTGAGAGGAACACATCATTTTTTTTTAATATTTAAATTTTTCATTTGATTATGTTAATTTGGTTTCAGATCACAGTAAAAGTAAACTAATTTTTTTTCTATCTATAAATTAAACAGTCTTTTGCATGTTCACCAATCCAAAAATTATCGACCGCATCGACCGTTGCTTAGGTAAGTAACTCTTATAATCGCGTCTGATCACCTTAAAGAGCCGAGCTACTGATGCTAAAAAGCTCAGTTAATGTAGACACTTCGCTCGTTCGCTCAACAAGTAACAACTTCAATCTTTACAACACTGAAATAACTATGCACATAAACACAAAAGATTATCACCTCCATATCACAAAAGCATTATGCATACCATTAAGAGTAACGCGACTATAATAACATGTCTTCGACCACGCACCCGTATTAACTCTGCGTGTTTGAGTAAGAACAACCTTGCTCCCAATATCGCATAATTTGGCGACCTCGGCGGCCTTTTAATTATTATATTACTATCTTAGAAGATCTGATAGATGACAACTCCGAACCTCGGATGAATGAGAACGAGTACCTTGCGCTGGAGTACCTTGTTCCTCAGCATTATGCTGAACCTGCGCTTTTTATGCACAGCAAATAGGTTTAATATGTTATGTACATATATAGTATGTATATATTTCTTTTTTGTGCATAATAAAGGATTTTTCTTTCTTTTTTACTAAAAGTTTAAACACTTTAGAACCCATTCGAGCTTTAGAACCCTTTTTACGACCTCGTTGGCGTTATGGTTACCATGCCGGACTGCCAACCAGAGGATCCCGGGTCCAATTCCCGGTACGGCCAACATCTTTGTGATGAACTTAGTTGGCTGTCTGTCTGGGTGTTCAGTATTTATTTTTATGCGTGTATATGTAGTATATCAGTTGTGTTAGCAACCATAATACAAACTAGAAAAGGTTCAAAATGGGGCTGGGCAACAAAATAAATAACCAATGACTGGTTTTTCAAGCTATGTGTGGATTTGCACTCGCATTACCGCAAAAGAAAATATCGTGAGGAAACCGGCGTTTGAGGACTGTAATATCCGAAAACGTGGGTCATACGCTAGCCCGCACTTGGCTAGCGTTGTGGATTATCTCTCGCCTAATGAGGAAGGCACCGAGTCTCAGCAGTGAGAACGTATAGTGGGCTGCTTTTGCTTATGCTTATGCTTATGTTTGTAAATATGTCTATAGTTACCTAATACACCAAATAATATTTAAATTGGAGTGTGACGGAGTAACGATGGTATATATTTTCTTTTATGAAGAGTGATTGATAAAAAACTGTAACATATTACAAATAAAGCTCACCAAGCAGTAATACCCATATCACGATAAAAATACCAGTAGCAAAACCCTACTGGTTTTACGTAAGTAAGTACGCATTTCGCTTTGACTTAAAAAGGTAATTTGCATGACATTTAGCCAACCACGCCCCTTTGTGTCAATGTCACTTATTGACATTGATACAAAGGGGATGTTGGTGTTGCTAAGGATATGGAAAAACGAAAGTACAATTAATACCTACACCTTCGGAAGGTATGCAACACACTAAATGTTACAAGTAATTATTTACGTAGACATGTCTGGAGCAAGGGCACCGGTTGACATTTAGGCTCCAAATGTATGACCTAAGATATGAGTTCACAGTTCCATTGAAATCATTTTGGTATTTTCTTCGCAACACAAAAAAATACTGCACTTTGAGGTAAGCAACTTAAAAAGTATAGAAGGCAGTAGATACTATGCGATGAAATATTAGGTCCTTACATATGAAATTGGCGTTTTTCGTACTGGCCACTTTAATCACAAATTTCTCCTCTTTGGTAAGGAATTCCAAATTCAAATTTGTACAGCTATAGACTCATGTATTTGTGCTTCGATGATCGCCATTCATTTGTTTTTTTCTTCTGGTTTTATAAATATTCGACTTTTTGTTCCTCCTATACAAAACGCCAATTTCATATGTAAGGACCTAATATATAGAGTAATTGTTAACTGAAAATCCGCACCGGAATTAAAAAACAAATATTTTTATATTGAGTTGGAAGTGGTTTTAGCGAAGTAGGGTTATAATAGTGCAGAAGCCATAAAAAATCTTTGAACAATAGATTAATTAGATATCATAAAATAACGGAATTGTATGTATAATGTATAACCATTTATATATTATGTACATGTGTTTTGGATATATAAACTATTATTACTGACGTAATTCCTTTTGAGTTAAAATAATTTTGTACAACAACTATTGGAAAATCACAAAAAAAAGCTGTTTTATAATACAAAAGAGAGAAACAAAGAGAAATAGTTGTATTGTGCACAAACTCAAAACATGCAAAATGACCTGTATTAAAAAACAATTAATACGAGTCATAGAAACACTTTATTGGCTATAAACATACGTTAAAGGCAAATCACACTACATTAATTACTTTAAAATACTAGTTGGTGACATATTTGTGCATATATTATACTACAGATATAAAACCTACTATAACAAGCGCGTTCCACGTTTTGGAGCAATTTACCCTTGTTTGTTGTATTAAATAACACTACAACTACAACGAAATTGTTTCAAACGTTGGCGCAATTCGTTTCAAAGAAATCATAGATCCCTTACCAAACCTCGTTTTATTTGTTCCTTGACAACCACCTTTGTCTAATAGGGCTTATTTCCATTACACATGACATTACAGCAGAGTACTGAGACTCTATTACCAATGTAAAAGGTAACTAAATACCTATAACGTACGAGTACGTCAAGTAAGTAGTCGAATAAAAAGATTTAGAGCTCGCATTAGTTGATTCGTCGTATTCAAATTTCCCAGAAGTAACCCAGTCGTCCTTGCGCAATAGAAGCCATATTTCCCCTTCGTGCAGCATCAGTCCTAGCTATTTGACATGTGGAATGCTAAGATAGGGCGCCGGTCGTGGCCTGACACGACATAAGCGTGACTTAAAACTTTGCCAACAATTTTAATACGACCTCCCAAAATTTTTACGCCACCCTTCTTTGTAAGGCGACTTTCAAAACTTAAGAGGGACGAGGGAGGTCTTGTTACTCTGGTTATAACATAATCCTATCCGTTGTCATCTCAATGCCGTCTAAAGCACGAAGATTCGAATTTTTTCTCCTCGTCTATTAATGATAATTAATTGTACGTTGTTAATACGTGGATCTGTCAATCGCATCGCATTAATGTCAAATTGTTTGCTTTATTGGTTCAACAAAGATTGTTTTGGAGAGGTATGCAAATGTGTAGGCTGTTGTGGGCAGAGTCTCTCTTTGGTTAATCTTTGATGGTGACGTGACATCTATCGATCATGTTTTCTTTAATTGTCAGTTTCTATTAGTCTATGGACATTGAAAACATGATTTGATTTACGATTAAGTTCTTTGATATGTTTATTTGTTTGTTATTATTTTTTAAAATTATTTTTAAAACTTCGAAATTTCTCGCACTCCATTAAATAGGCAAGTTAAAGGACATGAACTTGATATGCTTTTTTTAATCACGCAAAACGTGCTCAAGATTTATATTGTTACATAGTTTTTTAGGCACCGATGATTTCTCTTTGCTGATTGATTCTATTTTTTTTTATTAACCGACTTCAAAAAGGAGGAGGTTATATATTCGACGTGTATGTATTTTTTTTTTTTATGTATGTTCACCGATTTCTCAGCCATTTGTGGATCGATTCTCAAAATTCTTTTTTTAATTGAAAGAGTATGGTTCTGAATTGGTCCCATTGTCACCAAAACTGGTTCTGATGATGGACTCCTAGGGAAATCGAAGAAAAACCTAAAAAGTTAGGTTATTTTTACGCATGAAGAGAGATTCTAGCTCGTTCGGCTGTACTGATATTCATGAAATTTGAGAAGAAAATAGGTAAGACTATGTGTTAACACATGCGCTACTTTTTATCCCGAAAATAAATACTATTCCCGTGGGATGCACCAAATAACATATAAATCTTTTTAACTTCTTCACGCTCGAACGGTTGTACTGACATTGATGAAATTTGGAATGAAGATAGGTTAGACTATGTGTTTACACATAGGCTACTTTTAATCCCGAAAATAATTATTGTTCCCGTGGGATGCACCAAATAACACATGACACACTGATTTCGCTAAAATTTGATATAGGGGGTAGACTAGACCTTGTATAACACGAAGGTTACTTTTTATCTTAAAAGTCCAATTAGTCAAATTGCTATTCCCGTGGGAAGCCCAAATAACTGGATAACCTATTTTACTTCTTCGCGCTCATACGGCAATACAGATTTCGCTCATAAAATTAGCAGCCTGGCTAACAAAAGTAATCTGACGCGAACATCGAGGCTAAGCAACGGCCCATGCGGCCAGTCTTTGGATGGGTAACCATGCACAAGACTTCCATAAAAAAAATGATATTTTCATCTGGGCGTTACTGTGCTTCGAATAACACGTTAATTTGTTGGGCCTGGACCACTACTCTTAGTACAAGCAGGGGTCAAACTAAATCAGGGGCTTGAAAAACTCTCGACGCCAGAGCTTGGCCACTTGGGTCATACTTAATGGAAGAAGGAACTGTAAAATTTGATATATTAATAGACAAGACCCTCGAACGGATAAGGAAAATATTTACGCACTCGCTTCGCTAGGAGTTATCCCGCTTCGTTCGAATTTCCCCCAGGATGTTCTGGGCTTATGACACTCCAAATATTATATAATTTGTGCTGCTTTGGACTTCTTTATGCTCAAACGGTTCGAACAAATACGGTGAAAATTTTCGCGCTCGCTTCGCTCGCAATTGGTTCTTGTACGTTTTGAAACAACAAACATTATGTAATTTGTGCTGCTTTGGACTTCTTTATGCTCAAACGGTTGGAACAAATACGGTGAAAATTTTCACTAGCTCGCTTCGCTCGCATCCACCTCTTTTCGCTCGCACTTGGTTCTAGTAAGTTTTAACACAACAAACATTATGTAATTTGTGCTGCTTTGGACTTCTTTATGTTCAAACGGTTCGAACAAATACGGTGAAAATTTTCGCGCTCGCTTCACTCGCGCACAGCTCGCTTCGCTCGCATCCGCCTCTTTTCGCTCGCACTTGGTTCTAGTAAGCTTTGACACAACAAACATTATGTAATTGGTGCTGCTTTGGACTTTTTTATGCTCAAACGGTTGGAACAAATACGGTGAAAATTTTCGCGCTCGCTTCGCTCGCATCCAGCTCGATTTGCTCCCAATTGGTTGCCTGCCTGACACACGCCAAATTTTTTCATCGTGAAGTTTATTTGGCTCCCCATAGCTAAAACTTAAACAAAATATTGTTTGTTAAAAAAAAACTATTTTCAATTGTCTTTCTTTGCTGGCACCGACTCCAAGAATACAGGATTAGTAAAAATTGCAAATAGTTTTTTATAAGTACATGAAATAAACTCTCCTATTCTATTTATATATACTTGATTTGATTTAGGCTTAAAATTATTTTTCCCTTTTTAGTTGTGTTTTTGAAGTCGGTTGTTTGTTTTTTAAAACAATTTTATTTTTTAAATATGTTGTCACATTTCACATACGGCTGGTTAACCCCATTCTGAACCATTTCTAGTTCGTATTATATATTTAACACCCAGACCGACAGCAAACAAATTTAATTCAGCACAAAGATGTTGGCCGTGCCGGGAATCGAACCCGGAACCTTCTGATTGGCAATCCAGCATGGTAACCAGTAAGCCAACGAGGTCGTTAAAAGGTGGAAAGTTTAATCACGCAATTTTCATGATGTTAGTCAAGAACTCTTGGCAATGCCGTCTAGGATGGTACGAGTATATTGAATATCAGCAAAATAAACAAAGGAGCTGTGCGATATTGACTCATAATGATTTAAGTTCCGAAAATACATCGGAGGAAAATGTCGCTCTAGACTTCTATTTTGTAACTAATATCTAGACGGCATATCATAAATTGTAATCAAAGAATAGCAGCCAAATAGACAGAAAATTGTCTTCATCCTACACACAATTATTCCTAGCACAAGGTGTAGCCAAAGATTACTAGACTATCTTTATTGTCCAAACGTTAATTTAGAATATTTATTAAGCTACCGGTGGCATTAATAGCCAATATTTCGCTCTGGTCATTTGCTTTGGTATGCAAAGATAACAAGTGACCAATGTAACTTGAGCCATGATGTAAATAGTTGGACGATAAGCAGCTTTTAGAAGTTGGATAGCAAAAATAGCACTAAAGTAATATTAATATTAATAGGTATTTATTGACCAGTTAATAAGTCGAAAAATTGTATGTAGTTTTATAAATTCAATATTTTGCTATGACATCGCCGTAAATAAAGTAATAGAATAAAACCTCAATTGATACAAAATAAAAAATAGGATTAATAAACCTTTGTTAGACTGACGCAATAAATATAAAATAAAGTATTAAAGGATAAATAAAAGGAGAACATTTGAAATAAACTGTTTTCTTTGAAGTCCACGTCTCACGCGAATTACGTATTGCAAATTTAGTAGCAATTAAAACAAATGATATTAAACTTTTGCTGACACCGTAAAAATATGCCAAATAACTTTTATCAGTTACATGGTATTACTTAGATCAGCATAAGATCTTAATATACTGGATAGTTTTAAAATATCTTTTAAGTCGTGACTAACTATGTGCATACAAATAATTTTTTTTTTTTTTTTACACATTCACACACGGCTGGTTAGCCCCATACTGAACCATTTCTAGCTCGTATTATGGTTGCTAACACAACTGATATACTACATATATATACATACATATTATATATAAATACATATTTAACACCCAGACCCACAGCCAACAAATTTAGTTAAGCACAAAGATGTTGACCGGGCCGGGAATCGAACCCGGAACCTTCTGATTAGCAGACCGGCATGGTAAACCTTTACGCCAACGAGGTCGTCAATTATGATTGATCTATATCTTTCACCAAATTGCGGAGGGTTAGAACTGTCCTTGTGAGCATTGAGAAATAAAAACTTGTATCACACATATTTTTATTTATGTTAGTGATAATAAAACATAATTAAATAAAATTAAATAGCCATTTAATATACCCTTATCTTTAAATATTTACAAGTTTTTATAAAGTAACTAGCTGACCCGGCAAACATTGTTTTGCCTTAATAAAAAAAAAAACTAAATATACAGTGGCCGATTCTCAGACTTACTGAATACGCATATAAAATTTGGAAAAAATCGGTCAAGCCGTTTCGGAGGAGTACGGTAACAAACACTGTGACATGGAAATTTTATATATAAGAAGATTCTATTAGGGCACCCAAAATTTGGAGTAGGCCTCCTCCATGCGCCTCCAGTGTCGTCTGTCTCGCGCCAGTCGCGTCCAGGTAGGGCCAGCGAGCTCGGTGATGTCATCGCTCCAGCGGTCGCGCGGTTGGCCTCTCCCCCTGGACGCGTCGCGCGGGTACCATTGCAGCACTCGTTCGCTCCACCTGCCATCTGTAACACGAGCGAGATGACCCGCCCATTTCCATTTATTAAAACATAATTAGTGAACTTAAATACGCATACTTAATCAGGAAATATAATTTCTAATTATTTTAATTGTGTTATATTCAATACGTGAATTATAGAAACGGATTATTAAATGTAAAGAAGTTGTATCTTAAATCACCAGCTCGGTAACATGAGATCAGTATAAAAATATATACTTTTTTACTAAAATATACTTCTACAATTTGAAAAATATATAAAACACATTATATACGCGTCTTTTTTAGATCTATAAATAATGTACCAATTATATCGATAGAGAGATAAACACTATGAAAACACTCACCATGACAAGAGTAAAAAAAACATACAAAAAGACTTAAAAATTAGTGCTTTAACTGGCGCTAAAAGCGATCTTTTCTAGGCGACTAATTAATAACACACAGAAACACGAGACAGACGAGGTGTGTTAAAAAATACATATCAATACGACATTACATATATATATACCTACTCATGTGTACATACGTATACTCAAAATGTTCACACAATACAAGACTCATAAAGCAATTTTAATTACCTTTTAGCGCAAACCCTTTCCTGAATATTTGCACCGCTTGGGTGAAACCAATGTGCGTAACGACGCATAGCAACGGCGCAATAACGGCGTGAACAGGATATAGCGAATGACTCGTTAATTCCAATTTATTTTCGTTCGTAATTGTCTGGACGTCCTCCAAAGTCAAACGAAAGTACCAAGTACGCAGTAAAAACCCCATTTAGTAAAAAGCAGGATGTTTTTATCGGATTTGGTATAGGAAATTCCTTTCTAGGAAGTAGTTACAATATTTAGTACGAAAATAACCCTTAATTAGTGCTGAGTAGATCCGTTTGCATTCTTTATGCTTTTAAAATTGCCCTTTCACTTTTTACTCGTATTTCTATAGTTACATACGCGAAATTAAAGTTCACAATTTCTCAACTTAGTTAAAGTACTCATTTTGTTGCATTTATAAGCGGCTGAAATAACCGTTAAAATAATGGCGGTTTCGAGTTAAATAAAGTCATAAAATTTAAACGCTATCGTGTTTTAAATATTTTAGAGCCCAGTTTAATGATTAAAATAAGCATTTGCTTTTGTTTCTCAAGATTATTTTTGCGGTTATTTTATACGTACGGACTAAATTAACATAATGTGTATGTTTTATGAACATACAAACTTTTAGTACTAATACTTATGTTTATGCTATATTTTTTTCTCTACACTTAATCAAAGTGTTTAGAGATCAAGAAATTTTTGTACAGTTTATTTGTGCGTATGTGTAACAAAACTGTTTCTAATCTTAATTATTCATATCTCTAATCAATCAAACACATTAATTAAATTTGTACGAGTAGCGATCAATTTGTCAGCAGTTCTCTAAACATTATTTAAGCAACCCTGTCATAATTTTGTCATAATTCATTAATTTAATATAGGCAACTAACTAATCTACTAATCGATCGGAAATTTCCTGTTTAATCATTAAATGCGCCCACAAGGTGTCAGAGATAAAAACATAAAAATAATTAAGCCACGCACGTAAACCTTCAGTAGCGCTGATCTTATCTGATTTTAACTCGTGTGAATAGGTAGGTAAATGGACACATGTGTAAAGTTAGTAAGGTTATTGAATCAATCATATTTTTCTTATTTTCAAATGTAATCAATACAATTTATAATATTATAAAATCGTGTCTGTAAATAGATATTTTAACAAAAAAACTGATATGGAGCGATTATAGGAGAGTAACAGAAACCGGAGTAGCAGTTTTTGGAGTTTGTCCATCTGCCTAGTATGTTATTCGTATAACTTTCAACTAACTAACTATTCAACGGATCGGTGGATTAAGTACAATAAGGAGCGTTGTCAAAACTTTGTTTCGTAAATATGCATAGGTAATTGTCAGTTGAAAATAACTTCAAGCATTGCTTCAAAACTTTTTAAAATAAACTAATATTATAAATGCGAATGTTTGTGTGTGTGTATGTGTGTACTCGTATATGCGCTTGTGTGTGTGTATGTTTGCTAATTCTACGCTCAAACGACTGAACTGATTTCAATGCAATTTGATACGACTATAGTATAGTCTGTAGATTGACGCACATACTACTTTATACCTCAAAGTAACATGTCTGACACGGTGGGGCGCAGCTAGTAATAAAGAAAGAGCAGGTGGCTAAACACACTGAATACGCTAAAGGCAGTATAGCCATTAAAAAACGATTTTTTTTCAATGGTTTTGTTTTTTCTTGAAATTGTCACAAAATGAACAAACAACATTTATGGATAGATATACTTTTATTTCATTGATATAGGTTTTATGGTGTTAAAAGCACAACTTTAATATGATCACAAAAGATAAATTCTTAAAACAACAACAACCACCTCTGGCCTCCCGCCTCCCGCCTCCCACCTCCCGCCTCCCGCCTCCCGCCTCCCGCCTCCCGCCTCCCGCCTCCCGCCTCCCGCCACTCGCCGGTCAAGCCGTTTCGGAGGAGTACGGTAACTAACATTGTGTCATGGAAATTTTATAATTCTTTATTGGACACTAAAATAAAAAAGGCACAGTAAATGACAATTCACTTAAAATTAGTGTACCACAATTGGCGGCCTTATCGCTTAAAGTGATCTCTTCCAGGCAACCTTTGGATGGAAAAGAATTTATAAACGACTAAAGAAGGACGTAGTGTACAATAAAGAATAATAAAAAACATACATATAATATTAATAATCTTATCTTAATTTATATAAATCTCGTGTCACAATGTTTGTCCTCAATGAACTCCTAAACCACTTAACCGATTATAATAAAATTCGCACACCATGTGCAGTTTGATCCAACTTGAGAGAAAAAATAGTTTAAATCTCAAATTATAGTCGCAATTTTAATTTATTGCTAATATAATTTGTTATAATTAACTGTAAGTAACCTATCTATATAGTAATTGAATTATATCAATGAAGTAATTCGTAAAAATGAAGTATCTTTTTGTACGTGTAACTAACTCCTTACCAAAAAGAAACCTGGCAATAACTAACCTTAGGCCTATATTACTTAAAGTAGGCAACCATACGTTTTTATCAAATCGCTAGTATTCGAAAAACGGACACAACCGTCAACGCCGCCTGCCCTCACGCGTCTGCCCGCGTTCGGGTCGCGCACTCAGCTATGAGCCACTTCTTCCCCACCGCACCTACCCCGCTCCCCCCACGCCCCGCTGGCGCCGCTGCCGGTATTTATCACCTAATCGGTATTTATCGCCGAAATTGCTATGATGCCGAAATTGCTATTGCTTAAAATCGCTTCGTAAATAAGCCATTATTTCTCGTACAAAGTAAAGGAAAATGGTTATTGTGGGTTATTCCTAAGAGATAAACATATACCATCACGGACTTTTATGTAGACCTTTTTAAGTTGTACAATACTGTAGTAAATTGTTTTGATCTATCTTGTAGGATTCAGTCAGCGTTTGCAATGTAAGCGCAAAAAATGTGTTTTTTTTACGACCTCACATTAAAAACCTCAAAAATTGTAGCCTATGTGTTATTCTGATGTATAAGCTATATTGTGGTAAAGTTTCATTCAAATCCATTCAGTAGTTTTTACGTGAAAGAGTAACAAACATCCATACATCCATACATACAAACTTTCGTCTTTATAATAGTAGTAGGATAGACTCACCAGCGCACGAAATACATTTTCACTTTACTCCACTTTTCTTCCCATCTGTAGGCTTAATAAATAAATACCCCTTTGCGAGAGTATAATAACATAATAACTTACCAGATGGTATCAAAGTAGATAGAGTATAAAGGCAACATTGTTATTACTAATTGCTGCACCCGGAGATTCCCGCCCAAGCCTCGGGCGATCATTGTGACTTATGATGCTCCCAATGGTGTATTGTGGCTTGATGGGATCGAACTTATGGCTTATTTAAACATGATGACTTAAATTAATATACAATGATTTGAAAAGAGAAAATCTGATGACAAAAGAAAGTATCTTATCCAGAAATATACAAGCAAAACAATGCAAAATGCATTCAAACTACGAGTACAAGCCTAAAAAACGTTCGAAACTTCAAAAATCCTCAGAATTTTACTAATAATTTCATAGCTAAGTACTTACGTATATTTTTTACTCATATGGCTAATTATTAAAATGTGTCCTAACTACATTAATACGCTATAATTGTTTCATATCAAACAAAAAATATTTGTACTTTCTTAAGCGATTACAGTTCAGTCGGGCGTGCGGCCGTTGGTCACGGGTTCGATCCTCGTCAATGAGCTTGAGCTTCCAGTGAATGAAAACATCATGAAAAACCATAGCATGGTGGTAGGGCATTTTCTAGTGCTCACCTGGCTAGCAACCACCCTTAAGCTGAAATATCTCTCGTCAAGGATCTAACGCTGTGTTCCGGCAGCCATTTATTCCAGACCAGTTATTCTCCACCTTAGGCTTCGTCCGGCTGGTCACATGCCTTTCTTTTTTTTTTTGTTGACGAGGGAGAAAACATCAACAAGATACATCATAGATTCACATAACCAGGTTATGTGGGATTTGTACCCACTAAAACCCCCCCGGTGACCTACCTCTTTGCTTAACGGAGGTCTCCAGGTTCTTCCGGGAAACACTCCGGAGACCGCCTCGCACTGCGCTGTGACTTTTCCCGGATTGTTTTCCAATCCGCCAACGACGGCGACGGTCGCGCGAAGCCGTCGTTCACCCCGGACTCGATGAAGCGGGTGTCGGAACCCCATCTCCGAACACCCTTAAGTCTGATGCCCCGTTTAATCGCCTCTTACGACAGGCAGAGGCAATTCCGCAGCCTTATTCTTTCACCCAGGCTGTAGGGTTAGCTGTACTGGGTAAAAAATATGTTACTGCAAATAAAGCAATTTACCACAAAAGCTTTCACATCAAAGATTGGTGTAACTTATTTGCGTTGCATTGCAAATATCATGTCGATTGTACGTTTTTCATTCGATTCCAATTACATTATTACTGAACAGTGACCACCGGCGGACGTGCATACCCATTAACTGTAACAATCAGGGAGGTTACAACGGAACTAAACCACCATGGCATAGGTATTGTTTACGAGTTTTCGCACATTACTATCACATAACATGATGACTGTATTTATTCATTCAATATTTCTGGGCTCTTGTCTGTGGAGTTTTTTCCAGGTAGTTCTATCTTCGGCCAAATCTTTGACCTCCCTATACGACATTACTTTCGCCTTCTCCTTAATTTGGTCTAAAAATGATCGTCTAGGTCTTCCTCTTCCTCTCTTGGCTTCTATCTTTCCTCCTATGATATTTTTAATGAAATTGTCATGTCGTATAAATCACTGTATATGTAAATAAATATGTTGAATACTTATTAACGATACTAAATTAATTTTATTGAAATTTGGCATAAAGTAGCTTAGACTTTGCTAATTACTTATCGTTTATTTCTTTCATATTTTCTGCTGTCTGTAGCGTTTAAAATTTTATCTAGCCACTCCACTCCTTTACCCTGAAATAAAAGTGAATAAGTTCTTAATTTATCTTAATATTTTAATTTATTTTGGTCAGCCCGTTTGAGCATACTAAAAGTAATAAATTTAAATTTGTTGTCTGACTGTCTCAAACCCCCGTTCAAAACAAAATAATGTTTCAAAGTTTGTTTTGATTTTAAAACAAAATATCCTACTAACATAATAGATGTGAAAGTTTGTGTGTGTTTGTGTGTATGTATGTTTGTTACTTCTTTACGCTCAAACAGCTGAACCAATTTTGATGAAATTTGGTGTGAAGATAGACCTTTGATTAACACATAGGCTACTTTGTACCCCGAACACAATTGTGCTTCCCGTGGAATACGTAAATAACTTCGAAATCTATGTTACTCCTTCACGCTCCAACAGCTGGACCAATTTTGATGAAATTTACCATGAAAATAGGTTAGAGCTCAGATTAACACATATTTTTTTTTATACCAGATTAACTTATTTTTGCCCGCATAATGCGGGTAACACCACGGGGTGCAACTAGAATACTAATATAACTAAAAGCTCATAGTAGAGGTCCAGATAAAATTATTTCATCATCACGAAATCTAGAATGTTGCCTAAAACTTATTTTAGCACCTAAATTGTTTCGCGTTTCTGATTGATTACGAGTAACACTAGATGTTTTTGTGACTCACGATATTATGAATCAAAAAATTCACTTTTATTTCGTTATACGGTAATAATTATTTCGGTTTCGGTTTTCTTTTTTTGCAAAATAAATGTTTTTACAATGTAATAATGGTTTAGCGCGTGTGTTCGAAATACATATTTATTCCTAATAAATCTGCCATCAGCTTTTTGTTATTACGATTATAAGAAATAAATTAATTATTACAGTTATTCAAAAATTATAATTTATTATTTTATTCAAAGTATATCTGACAATTCCTTACATAAATACATTAAACTTTAATCCAGTCCCAAACAAGGAGAGTCAGGACAACCCGCCGTCGACCATACCCAGCGGAAAGGCGCCCATAACGCTGGCAGTGTTTCCACGCTGAATAGCTATAGCTGTCTTTTGCACCAAGTTTATCGAGAACGGGAGTCCCCCGTCTTATCCATCAGTCTTCGGCCAATTTCCCCCCAAAAGCTTCCTTTTCTTCAAGCTTCTTTTTTTTTAATTCAGTTAATAATCCTTTTCTTTGCTAAAGCTCACTGAAAATAATAAAATATGGAAAAGAGATACTTTTTTCAGCTTTCAATAATATTAAATCAATTAGGTGGCTAATCCGTAGACTTATTAATAATACTACGATTAATTCATATTTTACTAGGATGGTACTAAAAAAATTATAATATTTCGTTTTCTCAATATCTCATGTGTAACTATATATATGATAGTGCAATCTGTTTGTAAGTAAAACAAATACATTTGTTAGAGAAGGCTACGCACCCAGCACCTTTGACTCCGTGTCTCGGAGCTAAGACGAATAGCTGAAGTATTTCTTGCATGGCTTTAATATAGGTGCTGTCAAATGAATGGGCCGATCTGGAAATAAGTCAGTATTTTACAATGTTAATAAATGAATACCCTCGTTCGTACGTGTAGCCTATACCAAATTTCATACAAATTAGCTCTGTACTAAAGTGTGTCTTTGAAGCTTTGACAACGAATAAGTTGAAACTTGGTACTAATATTCTAATGGGTAAAGTTTATGTGTGTGTATTTGTAACTTTTTTACGGTTGACCGATTTTATTTTGAAGTGACCCGCTTTGCATGAAAATTAACTGCAAATTTAGAGTCTGGTTAACTTTTAACTAAATAATAACCTGGATAACTCTGCAGACACCGCTTATCATCCAGAAATCCTTTTTCCTCTTCCAAGTGAGCTAAGTGACCACCCGAAAGCCAGTGGACTAGGCTTAACGACTACATTGTACGAAGACAACCCATCAAAACCTTCCAATTTCACGTGCCATACGACCCACGTCAGCACCCAGATGTCAGCCCGCTGAAATGATAGTCTTGTGCATAGTTACCTATCCAAAAAGTGTCCGTATCGACCGTTGCTTAACATCGATGATCACGTCAAGTCTCCATCAGCCGAGCTACAGGCCCCACAGTACTAATGTTTGAATGATGATATTGCGTCGTGCTATGAATATTGTCCGTCAATGTATCTCTAACCAGCTTATTACTCTTATTAGACAATGTCCGAGCCAGCCTCTTACAGAATACTCGGCATTCCAAATAAGCTCCACTGATTACGTAAATTAAATCTAGTGATCAAGATGTTTACCTTACAGGGTTACTGCTAGCTATTGTTTCTCTAAATTTACTTGTTTTTTTTTTATATATCTCTCTATAGGATATGAAGATATAGATTATCCTTATACTAGAACATGTCTAATTTGTATTATGGTTAACTGATATATACACACATAAATACTTTACATCGATACATATTTAATACCCAGACCGACAGTTAACAAATTTAGTTCATCACAAAATGCTGGCTGTGCCGGGAATCGAACCCAGTACCTTCTGGTTGGCGGTCCAGCGTGGTAACTATTACGCCAACGAGGTTGTCTAAATAATTGATTGTTATGTTGCACAGCGGTATCTGTATGTCACATAAGGCTGCTTTGTATTTTCTATGTATATCTATGTATTCCTAATTAGAACATCACACTAGTTTTAACATCACACTTTTTTTACTCTTTGGTTTAAAATATAATACATATTTGAAGTAAATAAATAATTTAGTTAATACTCATATTTCATAAAATGACAAAATAACTAAACGAGTTTGCAACTAAAAATAAGTTGCAAGCTTCTTACGTTAGCTGAAAAGACTCCGCTACTTAGCACAATTTTATACCAAAAATTTTACATAAACCATAGTTATTAAATATTTTTTCCTTTGTTATAAATTATTGTATTCCAAAAATAACTAAATTTAATTTTGATTAACAAGTATTTTTTTAATACCCATATCTTTTTGAATTAGAAAATAAATCATTATGTTGGTAGACTGACAAAAAAAATATGGCAGCTAATAGTTCTTAATAACCCGGAATTTATTACTGTAGCGATGACGATTCTACCCATAAAAATCAACATTCCAGTACATATTAAAGAAACATGAGATTCTGGTGGAAATGGCCGTTTCAATTAGTTGTAATAAGTAATGACGCCATTGTATGCCGTATTAAGTACGAGAACATTGCGAACATAACAAGTTGTCTATAACGATGATCAATGTCATAATTTAGTCTAGCAGGAACTATTATGTGACATATAATGGACTCATCTGTGAGTAAGGAAAAAATCCAATGTCAGTGAAACATGATTAGTATAGTTTATTTATTTGTTTGCAACACATTATATTAGTACCTGTTTACTTTTTATATATATTTGGAGGTACCTATATTTTAAGAGTTAATTAGAAAAGATGCTCATTCAATATTAACATATTTTACTATGGGTCTAAAAAAATACTTTTATACACAAGGAAATTAGACATATCTACAATTCGGTGTTTACCCTATTTGTCAAAAATATTGACAAATACGCTAACATACACACACAGGCAAATACGGCCATTCACACAAACGAACATATTCGTGTAACTGCCTAATTAAACAAAAAGATAATTGAATATATCGTCCAACAAATATACAATACAATACAAGATTTTTTTATTGTACGCCATAAACAAACAAAAAAATAAGTGAAAAAAAATCACAGTTCCAGCAATTTTGTTGCACAATAGGCGGCCTTATCGCTTGTAGCAATATCCCGAGAACAAAAAGTGATATGAAGTAAAACCCTACTTTCTACTAATATTATAAATGCGAATGAATGTTTGTGTGACTGCGTTCGTTCTTCTTCCTCCTTCATCATCATTTGAAATTGATCTCATAGAAATTTTGTACGGACATATTTCAGACCCTAGACTAACACATATGCAAATTTTTATTTCAGACTAACGCGGATAACACTGCGGGACGCAGCTAGTCATAATACATAATAATAAGCTTAACGCAAAAAACACAAAGAGTGACTAACAATAAAAAAACATAATATAATTATCTCTGTTTTGGCAGGTAGGAAAACTAGTCTAAATATTTACTGGTAACGAGCGCAAGATCTTATAATTTTAGAAATATGCAGACTATCGTATGCATGTTGCATACGATATCAATAAATTGTAAGCCCGCAAGAAATGTATAGAACAGTCACTTTTTTCACAAAGTCCAATCTTCATTTTTAGTTTAGATTTTTAAAAAAAGTTTGATTTTAACTCTGTCTGGATATAAAAACATTGAAAGACACCTGTTTCTTATCGTTATATATTTCACAATTTCACTGTCAATTTGGTGTTAAATCAGCAAATGCAAAGATGTCGACATTTCAAACTGCTCCATTTTGCAGACTTGAATGAATAAAATAATTAAAGCGCTTGAATTGGCTCTTAGATAAACGAGTCTCTTAGACGCAGGAAATGTTCTGCCGACCGATAAGGGAACACGCGTCATCGTTATCACCAGTGTTGCCGCTTAAATAAAATTTACCGAATTTCTAGGGAGTTTTATAACTTTAATACTGACAAAATTATCAGATGATCAGATCAGATGAGATCAGATTAATTATTACATGGAAATAATTTGACGACCTCGTTGGCGTAATGGTTACCATGCCCGACTGCCAATGAGAAGGTTTCGGGTTCGATTCCCAGCACGGCCAACATCTTTGTGCTGAACTAAATTTGTTGGTTGTCGGTCTGTGTGTTAAATATGTATCTTTATAAAATAAATATGTATGTATATGTAATATATGTATATGTAGTATATCAGTTGTGTTAGCAACCATAATAAGAACTAGAAATGGTTCAGTATGGGGTTAACCAGAAGTGTATAAAATGTGTCCGAAAAATTTTTTTGAGTTTTCTCATATGTTTTAATCTAGCAATTCTGTTGTCTTAACTTTTCAATCTAAATCTATATCTGGCAACCGGTGAAGTGATATTGTTATTACGGTTATTTTTTGTCCTATTTTTGTTACTTTTTAATGTAACCAAACCCTCTTGGACTGACTAAAATAAATAAGAATAAATTTATTTTCCTTGTACTCATACTGTACAGATTCGATTTTTTACGTAACGTAGAAAAATACATTAATTACTATCAAAAGATAGTTATACAAACAGAATAATAATTCTCTTAGAAATTAAGCATATTACTTATTTAAAAAAAAAACAGGGTAAACAACCTTTGTGACTGGCAACACTGTTATCACAGCCTAGTTCTAACCCAACTAGTTTGCGGCAATTCTCGACAGAAGGCTTAATAAAGTACCAGAGATGTAAATGGAACAGCTTGGTCGCTCGAGGCTAGGGCGGGGCTCGGACAACACTTTCATATTATTACAACAGCAGGGGCAGTAAGAAGTCTAGGTTTAAAGAGATTATTTCTGAATGAAGATTTTACTTTGTTTTAATTTAATATTGTAAGTATAGCGTACGCAGAAAAGAAAAAGCAAAAGTGCTCGGTTTACTCGTACGAATATTGTGTAGTTTCTATTTACTTTGTATGGTAGCTACTTTTAATACGTAAAACATTATTCCTTCGTCACCTTTTATTGTCTGGGTTTTTGTTCCGGTACTTCCAAGTAAATCAATAATAAAGCATTGGAATATTATTTTTTGTTAAATTGCGTATTTATTTTTAGCATATTATTTTAAGCAAATATGTATGAGTTAAGGTCAGTAGGTTTTCATTCATATATGTAAAGAACTTATAATGTGGTTTCATTTTTTTTTCAAGCAATTATAACTCATAAAAACCAAGCACATAATTATATTCTAAGTAGTAGCTTTAACTCGCTCACTAAACCAAATAAAAAGGAGCCTAAGTTTTAATTCAGGTCCTAAAAAAATCTCTATACCAAATTTAATCCAAGTAGGTTCAGCTGTACTAGCGTAAAGAAGTGCACATAAACTTTCGCATTTATAATATTAGTAGGGTATTTTGAAAATTCTGTCGCCAAGCACCTAACAGAGTGTTCGGGAAACCTCCTTGAGATTCAGTTATTCCAGACTAGGCATGCGCCACCTTTGGCCAGAGTGTAGCTAACTCGTGTGGTTACGCGCCCCGCTAGTCAAATGCTTAGCTGTAAGGAGTAAAAAAAAGGATTTCGGATTGACGAGACATTAAGAGTTACTTACTACGTTACTTAGTAAAATCATATAAAAGCTAGAAGAAACTACAATTTCCGTGCAGTTTCATGAAGCACCAAAGCTAGTGTACTGAAAACATAACTAGCTCGTGTCTATTACAAATACGAAGCACACACGCGCAGGTTCCCCGCACACAGAGACAGCCGCGTCGCGATTAGATCGCAGCGAGCGGCGCGCGCGCACGCGATTCGACCACTTTCAATGATTCGTTAGCGAAATCATTAGGAGATGTAATGTCGGCGCATTGTAATACGTGTTTATGGTTATTTAAATGATTTATTTTTATTGATTGTTTTTGCCTTGTTGCGAGACAGAAAATAATGATGGCTGTATGAATAAGGCTACCATTATCGTCAGTTATTGCGAAGGTGATCGCTGCTGCTATTTGAGCGTTTGGTAATGGAGTATGTTACGAGAAAATGAGTTGTCAAGTAGGTTAAGTCTGAATATTCATCATCGGAGGTCCGCTAGTGTAGACAAGCTCCGGTGGCAACTGTAGGTACATATTTCAATCTTGATGCAGATTGTACCTACAAGGTTACTCGCAGCTTTTCAGAAAGCTTCAGCAATTTACTAATTAAAAAATTTAATACGTACGAGTATATTCTATACAAAACTTTCGCTCGATGATCTTACTAGCGTAACATTTTAAGACTTATTTCTTTTCCCGTTGTGAAATGGAGACCCATATATGTGTTTGAAGTGGATGAGAAGATTTGTGTGTGATTGTCCAAAGCCATCTTCAAAATTACTTGTCCAATTTCGATACTATAGCAAAGTTAGTAATAGTACTTCTAGACAGCTAGCGCTTAATTATTTTTGTATGAGCAAGGTTATTTTCATATTATTTGACTTGTAACTTTGGTGTTATCAATAAATGATTTGTATTTGATTTCAAGAAGAAAAAGAAATAAGCTTAATACTTTTTATATAAGTGAGTACTAGTGACCAAGAAGAAGAAGAAATAAGTAACTTATGAACACTGACTCTGTATATTGCCTCATTGACTAATGTATACGAATTTGTAATCAGATAGATGGAACCAATTGTTGGCTACACTGGTTTTACCTTTAGTCTAGACTAGGTGTTATAATCTACAATGATTCATCTCATCTATTCATATGTGTAAGTAAATAATAAAATATTTGGGTACATCAAATCCAACTCAAACAAATGCCGGTGCTGCATTCCTCCTTTTTGTTTCAAACAGTATTTTCACTAAATATCCAATCCTGAATTTAAACTACGAAATTGTGGGTTAAGAACTTCAATAATATCTTCATTTGCTCATAATTGAACATTAATTTCGAATAAAACGCATTCGATACGTCATTACAAGCAATAACTGGAAGAAAATTACATGGAAAATAGTTGCCAAATCGAAAGATCAAAGGCCGAAAGCTGAAAGGTGGGCCTTGAGAAAAAACACGATCTTACGTTCATTAATTAAATTGTCGCAAATTCCGGGTTATAAAATTTTACAATTGTAACTGCCCCAAAATCGAAGATCGAATCTTGATTGCTTTATCAATTCTCATGGCCGAAGGCAAGAGGCTTTATATTTTCTTTCAATGTATAATTTAGTACTTAATTGTTGGTAAAAGGTAGCGTTTTTGATAGACGATTAAGATCACAAATTACTGTTTGTCGGTCAACTAGTTTGAATAAGTTTTGTAAGATCAACTTCCAAGTTAAGATAACATCTACGACTACTACTTTTTATATATTTATCGATAATCACATGAGAATAAAAAAATATTATAGAGACCAGCAGAAAGTTATCTCTTTTTAAATACGAGTAGGAACATACAATTCACCTGACTATAGTGCATTTTAATTTTAAAAAAGAAGAGGTTGGATTCCCAAGTAATACGGAACTGTGCGTTCGTCCGTAACGGTAATTCATCAAAATGGCACGCAACCTCTTTTATAATTAATCCCGCCGATAATGACCGTAACGTGTGTTCCTCGGAGCGGCGAGGTGTCGTCCGGACAGGCTGTATCACCGCTCTTTGTCGGAGTCTGCGGGAACCCTGATTCGGCTGTCTTCTTCACCCGACACCGCTCATTAAGTTCGCATGTCCGTCCGCCGCTGAGATTATTGCAATTATTTAAATTCACACCTTTGAAACGCGAAAAAGCCTCTTTTTACATTTTAATGTTTCGTAAGCGCAAGGAAATGACGTCTCATTCGAAAGGTATAATTAGGGACAACCTTGGGGCTCAGGGTTGTGCCGGATTTATGCACTTCTGACATTGTGATGTTGACGCTATAATTGTGCGATGTTTCGACATAAGTAACGTGAGGCGAGCACTCCTGTAATTATGTACAGTCAATATTTGTATTGTTCTATCTAACGCTTAAATGGAGTTGGATAGTCCGAGTGTTGTGAAAACTTGCGCAGCTGCGGACCAGTTTCTTGTGCGTTAGCGCTTCTACAGAGATGGGCATTACTCATAGGAACAGTGCTTATAAGGAACGAACAATAGAAAGCCGATTACGATGCTTAATTCCAGTCGGATGACCAATGGTCCTAGTTTAGATGGAGATTCTTGGGGCATTTGCATTGTTACACAAACTTGTCTTAGTAGACCGGTATTTTGCTTCATTAAATTAATGTGTACGTCTTTTATTAACACAATGCAGATAGACAATTGAGCTGTAGAGTGCGTAAACATATGATCGTCAGCGCCATTGTGTCGAAAACTGAAGCATGCCTAGTATTAAATCACCCGCGTAGGACATCACTGCTAGTTGCTTGGTTAAAGATTTTTCAAGGCGAGAAAATAAGGGCAGAAATCTTAATTTTTACATTTTTTTCGCTATACATCGTGAATGGAAAAGAATATCGAAAAAGTAGCTTAAAGACCGTCTAACAGAACAACAAAGATTTGAACTTAACGTTACCTTCAACTAGAAACATCTGGCCCACCCTCAATATTATGGAATAGGTGTCTCATCACACTGATATACATATAATTATGTATTTGTATTTTATCATAATATTATGTATGTAAGTTGCCTTCTTATTATAAAAGAAGATAATTTGGACACTGGTTGTGAAAAAAGTGGAAAAACTAGGGACTTCCAGAATTTTTGTTAAAATTTACGCTTTCTCATTTTGGCATCGCACGATCTTTAATTTGATTAAAAAAAAGTTCGTGGCGTTATCGTTCGTAAAAATTAAAATTAATTTGTTTTGCCAGATATTTTCACAGATAAGCTTACTACAAAGACTATTCGTGTTTCATCTTATCCCTCTTAACAAAATCGTGTTATTAATAAACTAATCCCGCTAAGAGCCAGCTTCCGCGTACCCTTTAAGACACCGCCTCCTGTTATATTTTGTACCCCTTGGCTTCCGCGTGGCATGTTTATATTAGTACCCCGCGGCCGCTGCGAGCCTTTCCGAGCGGACATCATGTAGTTCAAACCGACGCTATCAATTGCTACGGACACACCCAGGCCATGCCCGGCAAAAGTATGCGGCTTTACTAAGGAAGTTGTGTTAACATTATGTGTAGTTAGGTTAGTTGAGATATAAATAAATAAAAATAGATTTCACGACAAATTTCACACGGCTGGGTAACTCCATACCTACTGAACATTTTCTAGTTTGTATTATGGTTGCTAACACAACTGATATACTACATATACATACATACATACATACATATTGTATATAACGTATACATATTAAACACCCAGACCGACAGCCAACAAATTAAGTTCAGCACAAAGATGTTGGCCGTGCCGGGAATCGGACCCAGAACTTCCTGATTGGCAGTCCGGTATGGTAACCATGACGAATGACGATGACAATCGTCATTCGTTTTTCAATAGTTCATAAAAAAATATAAAACAATAAGTCTGTAGTATTCTTAGACGTAAACTTAATTGCCGAAGGCCATGTCTAGTGTAAACTGTCGATAACTCGGTTTACTATGCTTTTCCACATTTTCCTGTCCTCTGCGGTCTTAAAAGCTTCGGCAATAGGTAGGCCAGTGAGCGTCTTTACGAGGTCTGACCAGCGGGTAGGAGAGCGACTACGTGCTCTTTCCCCGTCTAAAATACTAGTAATTTTGAGAACTTCGAAGTTGCGATCATTGAATTTACAACATTGTCTATCGAATATCAATATTACATAACCTTTCATAAAGTGAAGAACGATTAACATAAATAACTTAAAACTCAGTTTAAATAGTAGCGCAGGCTCATGGCTTTATAGACTCCTGCTTTTTGTTCCGAACAGATAGGAAAAATACCATCAACAAAACGAAAACTATTAATGACTTTTGTATTTTATTATCTCTTATATTATATATATTAAATATTAATTATTTTTTTATTAATAATATCTAAGAAATTCATATCATAAACATTAAACAACTACAATAAAATAACAACAACAAAGGAAACAACAACAAAAAAAAAACAAAGATGTCAGCGAAAAGAGGCTCCTTGTGTGCAAGCACAAGGAGCACCCATTCCGAATAGGTTGAATGATAAAATTAATATCTTAATCTTTAATATTCTATTTATTTTTATATTTAATATCCCACTTCTACTTCTGTAAGCATTCAAAGCATAAGATTACACGAGTTTTCTCTCATAGCACAACATATCTAAGGATCGTAATCACAATATAACATTTGAATAATCTGAGTGATTGTCATCTAAACAAATGGTTGTATCGTGTTTGGCCCTCCTCCCATCATTGGATTCTACTGCAGGGCATACTGCAACTGATAAGAGGTTCTATATGATTTCTTGCATTTATTACTCGTAGATTATTCGTTTTATTTATGATTTCACTAGCCACGCCTTTGCGGCGCTATCTACGTTAATTCGGGATAAAAAGAAGCCTATAAATTATTCCATGGTCTAAACTATGCCCATACCAAGTTTCATTGCAATCAGTTCAGCCGTTTGACCGTGAAGAAGTAACTTATGCACAAACTTCCGCATTTATAATATT
The DNA here is from genome assembly GCA_035578125.1 of Mellilla xanthometata. Lineage (NCBI taxonomy): Eukaryota > Metazoa > Arthropoda > Insecta > Lepidoptera > Geometridae > Mellilla > Mellilla xanthometata. The sequence goes on along the minus strand of JAPUBQ010000014.1, from coordinate 9,355,967 downwards.
AGTAGGATAGTACCTAGTCTAAATAGCTCTAAGAATCTAATAAATCTAAAGCTAAATAAAAAAAACTTAAGCTCTATGAAATGTCCCAATTTATTAAGCTAATATATATTTAGTCAACTTTTGTGCCTTGCCCAGCCGTGGGACATCTGGGCAAGGCACCGTAGTTTAGGGAGGACCGGTTTGTAACTTGAAAGTCCTTTATTTAGATTTGAAAATCACTTGGCAAGTTAGTTTATCTTGAAAATTTGACGTTATTAGAAATGTTCTTAAATTCAATTACTTTAAAAATAACGATAACTATATCAAAAAAAAAACTTGATAAGCTATGCTATTAAAAAATAAATAGTTTTAAAAAAATACCTAAAATGTATTCAAAGTACTCGTATTTTAAAATATAAATATTTTTTTTATATCAACTACCATCTCGCAATGTAAAGTACTAGTAAATCACATCACCTCGGTTATCCTTAAAAATAATGCCGGTAAACAAAATTATTTAAAAAATAACGCTAACTATTTCCTATTAAAACTTGATAAGCAATACAAAAAAAAAGTTTTATTCAAAAAAAATAAAACAACTTTTATTCAATGTATTTTAAAATATAAATATTTTTTTATAACCACCTTGGGTTATCCTTAAAAATAATGTCGGTAAACATCAATAACATTTTTGTACTCGTAATTCATTCAACGATCTTCATTTGAGCAGACGACTTTCACTACTGTAACAGTGTCTCATTCATAGTTCAAGCAAACGATTACTCTTAAATAGTTACTCATTAACCGACCATTAACAAACAATCACTTTGCTTCTTTTGAGTTATGCTTGGCACTCGCCGCTTATGAAGCTTCTTAAGAACTTTGTCACAATAATTTCGTATAGATTTTCATACTACCCAGCGAGAGTATGCTACTGAGATACATTTTAACAAAGTGCTAAGTAGTTTAGAATAAAAATGTACTAAGTGTCTGATTTGTTGGCATTGCAGAGGTATTTTCTAATAAATATTTTTAATTACGCTTGATGAGGTAGAGGTGAGTTGAAATTATTGTTATGTAATGGTATTTAGGATATTAGAGTAGGTCAAGTATGCGACATCCGTATTGTTTTAATGACAGATGTCAAAATAATAATAATAATTTAGATTTCTGTAATTTTTATATGTGCTTTATTTACTTGGATTTATTTATGAAAATAAAGTGAAATGACATCCACATTACATTATTTTTGGTAAAAACATAAATTTTGTAATAAAAAAAAAATACCGACAAAATTAAGTCCCCCGTGCAAACTTGCGTATCTCATCTATTTTGTATTAATTAACTGGCCAGCATGCTTATGATACTTTGTAATGAGATAATAATTATTGTGGCGACTAATTCGAGATATCAAAGTCGATGTCACTTATTTTACCACCAAGTAGAGAAAATCGCCTTAGATAAAAGGAAGCATTGGTTTCTCGCATGCAATGAAACAACTTATTTTGACTTTGACTTTAAAAACAAGTCATTAGTGTAGGACCGGGATCGAATCAGGGGCCGTCTGATTGAAAAGCCAATCCACACACACAAAAGCGAGTATGGCAACCATACGCGCTTTTTTGAAAAATGATACGTATTAATAAATGAGTTTTGTGAGGATGGAAAATTTGAGTACTAAACCAAATAAATAGTGGTGATTTTGCTAACAATCAATATTAGCATTATCACAGATATTAACGACCATGAAAGTTTTTAATCAAAGGAATAAACTATTATACTGATATTTATTGTCATACAAACTTAGCTACTAATTGATGTGAAACAAAGTTTGTGATATTGTCAATCAAAGAAATCTAGTAAAACGAAGCGAAATATTATTCTGAATTATAACATAGTCACGATCCTTATATTTGCATATCTTAGGGCCGTATCAAACTTGCTATTTTGTCATTTTAATAGTTTATTTCCACTTACAAATTTGCTACTCTAGAATCTTCGCATTCTCAAGTATTTAAAAATATTGGTATACGTTAAAGATAGATAAAATTGCAGTCGTAAGTTTTATTAGAGCAAACAATCTTAAAACAATAAGTAGGCAATATTTACAACTGAATTAATTCTATAGATTTTGAGCTCTGTAGAATTCTTACTGCTAGTTTATTAAGATTAATGCTAGTTAATACAAGACACTTTTAACTAAGCAGTCCTTTACAGGCGCCTTTTTATCTTTTTCTATTGATAAAAGTTGCAGATTAGCTTCATAATAATTTCCACGTGTATAGTACGGACGGCCAAACTGTGGAACTCCTTGCCGGAATCCCTGTTCCCACTGAACTACAACCTAACTGTCTTCAAGGCGAGAGTGAACCGGTTTCTTCTAGGCAAGCGCGTTTCATCTTAGACTGCAATATCACTTAACATCAGGTGAGTTGTGGTCAAGCGCAAGCCTATTAAGCGTAAAAAAAAAAATATTTTTAGTTATAAATGAACATTGTTGTGTAAATTCGTCTCTCCACGTCGTTCCTAAACATCGCAATTGAACCAGAGCCTTATCAAAGGGATCGGCTGAAGGCCACCTATCGCTCGAGCAGCTGTACAGCCAGTACCACATACATACGTATAGCTGTACTGATAACTGATAACGCTGTCACCGAGGGCGGTGGCTGGCTAGTAAATATCCTTAGTGATATAGTGCGCCATGAAGCGACGAGCTTGCGAAATTAGAGCGGCGGGTCTACGCCCGCGCGTGCCTGTAGCCACTGATAGCTAATCTGTGATGCGGTACTGGTACTAAGAAGACTATTATGCAAATAGGGTTGTACAGAAAATATTCAATAAAATTTTGTTGTCGTGTTTAGCTCTTTTGTTAGACAGACTGCTGTAGTCTTCTTCTTCGTATGAGCTAAGTGGCCCGGCTCTGATGGCGAGAGTTATCAAGCCGCCCGAAGGCCTCTGACTCGGCTTAACGACTGCTTGTACTAAGACTAAAAGCCGGGACTTACAATTTATCGTGTCACCCGACTCATGGTAGCACCCAGATGAAAGTACCACTTAAAAACGACAATCTTGTGCATCGGCTACCCATCCAAACACCGTCCGCATCGACCGTTGTTTAGCTTCGATGATCGCGTCAGATCACTTTAGCCGTGTTAATGCTGTAGTAAGAAATAAGAGTATTCGTCTTCTTTTTTTTCTTATGACCAGAACTCCACAGGCCACTTAAGCCGAGTTCTGGTATCGACAGTATTTGAAGCCATCCGATGACTTCTAACTTGGTTTAATACAAGAAATACATATACAAAATAATTTTATTGCGCCAACTAATATTAAATATAAACGCTACTAATAATTATGGTGACTGCTTGTACTAATACAAATAAAATGATTATTGTAGCAAAAAATATTTTACATAATTGACGAATAAACGAAATATAATTAAAGAAACTTACCAGTTTACCTAACTTCATAATTTACCTTCCAACTGACCCACAACCCGTCGATAAAAACTCCATTCAAATAACATTTTTCGTTGCCAATTAAAGGTCACTTTATCGAAGCAATTAAAGGGAGATTATTTGAGATTTTCTGTAATTAAGTGACTTGATTTAAGTATTGAGGTCAACTGACCCCTTCACCTGTCTTCGCGTGCTCTGCATCACGACCGCATGATTTACCTTACAGTCACGTTATCACTAAAAACTTATCACTCATAAGCGCAATATCCATCAATATATCAATTTTATAGTGACATTTATATTTTATAGCCTAACTACGAGTACATTTGCATAAATTGTTTCGGCACTGGGACTGTCAAAAAAGTTGTAATTTATGAACAGTTGGAACATGTTGGGAGTATTCAATCAACTAGATACGCACTTGAATATATTACGCGCAATTTAATGAAGCTTGATACAAAAAATGTGACTACTTTAATCATGAAGCAATATAAATAGTCACTAAAAGCGATGATTTTTTTTATCCTTACATTGAGCATGTTTAGTCTGGACTATCTCAAAAAGGCTGCCTGAATGCCACTTGGTGATTGGTTACAAATTTTTGAAGATTTTGATGGTTGCTAGTCAGGTGAGCACTAGAAAATGCCTTATCACCATGACAAAATCTAGATTTACAGATATATCAATATACGTTGGTTAAATTTATTGACAACATAACTAATGTATAGACCTTCTTTACAAAGAATATTTATACTTAGCAATTTTAATATCAGAATTAAATTGTGTCTTAAAAGATAAACATTATGATAAAGCTACCAAACGCCATGCGCTTAATTTGACACCCATTTTTTCACGAAGATATTACAAGAATATAAAAATTAAATTTCCTAAATTCCGTTATTATTCATTGATTTCATCATCATCATCATCTGTCTGTGTTTCTCTTTCCCATCGAATACTGATACTTTTTCAGATCAAAGCTCCACCTGTTGCAGGGCGACCTAAACTACGCAGTCTTTAATCCAGAACTCCTTTACCTTAGCGACTACCGGTCCTATACTTTAGGTTAAATAAATAAATAAATAAAATAAAAAAAGCCTTTATTATCTATTATTCACATGTAAAATACAACAATATTTTGCAAATACTAGTTTTTAAAATCAATAAAATGTAACTGACTAATTATAATTTTAAGAAAGAATGACTTATTTTTTACAATACTAACAATCTTATAATATAAATACAGTTGATATCATCAAGTATGTATTTTATGTATAATTTAAGTTTTTGTAGATATTATTTTTATTATTCGCTCGTAATGTACATTAAACATGTTTTTTTTTTACTTTAGGTTACTTAACAGATATTTCCGACCTATCTATCAATTAATATTAAAGAGCCTTGTTCTTGGAGATTTTATCCAGATAGCGCTATCCTCGGCCAAATCGACGACCTCTTTATATGTCATAACTTTTGTCTTCTCCTTAATTTGGTCTAAAAAATGCCTTCTAGGTTTTTCCTTTTTCTTCCTCTCCTTGCTTATATCTTTCCTTCTAAAATGTTTTTAAATAAATTGTCGTGTCGTAAAAGTTAACCATCTTTCCTCGACTAATATTTTCACCTGTTTTGTTTTTAATGTGATTCGTACCGCCCCTTCATTCTTTTTCTTTCATGTCCAAACTTATCCTTTCCATCCTCATCCAACGCCAGATTTCAACCTTTAACCATCTTATTTTTAATTCACTCACATTCGTGTTGCAAAACAAATTGAATACGAGTAAAGTCGTAAGCATACCCATGTCGTTAATAATTTGGAAAGGGAATAACGCTTTCGATTTCTGATAGGTTACCGTTGCGCTACCGATTTCATCGAGTTTCACTAACGATTCCATATTAATATTTAACAGGACTTGTTTCGAATACACGATAACGAGTATTTTGATATTAATTGACAACTTTTCATGTAAAAAACTGGACTACCTAGACTTTTGATAAGATAGTCGTAACTTTTGATAAGTTCTGAGGTAGTATAACTACATTTTTGCCAATTGAAATGTTTTGCAGTGATAAAACACATACGCTGATTGAGGCTAAGTTTAAATATGGCTCAAATCCGCCAATAAGTGAATAGAATAGAATAAAAGACGTTAGCTGCGTCGGTAACTTAAACAATAAAAATAATGATTCAATCACACAGAATTAGGAGCATTAATAATATAAAAAAAACCAACTAATATATAACATCTCCAATTTTTGTTATTGAACACATCTTGATGCACAAATAAGTGACAAAAGCACAAAAGCTTCTCTGTCCATTCATATTTCCCATTAACAAATCATACCATAACCGAGCACCATTAACCACCATAAAGCTCACCTTACTTACAGTTACTAATACTAAATTATATGAAGATAAACGACCGAATACACAAATTAAACACCCACGTTGAGCGATCGGTTCTTCATTTTTGTCCGGTGCACCTTTATTAATCATGCCATCAGTGATCTTGTGAAATTTATTACCTCCAAGCGAATCTACTTAGAAATTTATCAACGGAATGTGTGGGCTTAGAAGATGATACGGATTTACTGGATGTGACTATACGATGATATAAAAAAAAAGATCATTTTTGTCAATATCTGATGAATTCCACTTCTTTATGAATCAACATATTGATTTAACTTCGCAGTACTTTTGCTATTTGTAGATTAGAAATTTTAGGCATAATATTTAAAATATTTAGGTATTTTTCTTGTGGTAAATTTTTAAACAGTAACAAATTTTCCGTAAGCTTTTCTTTATGTTTTCTCCATATTTTTTTATTCTACATTTCTTTAAAACAGAAGAAATGCTTGCGTCTTTGTTCTTACCAATACAAAAATAACTATTTCTATTTAATTTAAATTTGCGTAATAGACCCTAATATGACTCAACAAAAACATAGATATATTTTAATTACACCTAGTAGATGATATTATCATATCTAGATGTTTTATATCCACGTAAACACCGCATAATAGAGATAACCGGGCACTAACTACAACAAGGTTATTGACTGGGTCACGTAATAACTATTTAACCATTTCATCCTAATATAATACCGTAAGTAATATCTTACCTTCATACTTTATATACAATTCTAGTTTTGATTTTTCTTTGATTTATATGTATTATAAAAATACATATAGACGTCATTTGACACCTAAAACACTATATAGGGCAATGATGTTCTCGACATTTGGAATTGGTAAATAAACTAGATTTATTGTACGAAGACAAATATTATATTTAAAAAATACGCTGGTACCCACAATTCCACAGGTCTTCATACAAAAATCACGATCTCGCAACACCGTTATTACCCGAATAAAATACCTATTTATATGATGATTTTATACAATAAAGAAGCAGTTAGATTAAGATAATAGTATTGTAATGGGGGCCAGCGAAGATCGGTGAGGCTATCTGATGGACCGAACCATATCCGATGCCACTGGTCTAGAATCTGCAATACTAGATAACTAAAGAACCGTGTCACAATAAATTGAGCATACATTCACAATGGTGATATTTAAGATGTTTTCTTTTTATTTTTTTGATGCCTTTTTTTTAAGTCTTTTTAATTTACAATTATTAGTTAAGTTTTAACTATACTCGCAGTGTTATTTTTGGGTTTTAGTTAATAGAATAAAATAATCTTTTTTATAATTAAATATTACTGCAATAAATGGCAACGATACTTTTAGAACTTCTCAGTACGCTATTTGGTACGTAGTTTGAAAATATTTAATTTTTCTATTTATTTCCATAAAAAGTTTAGTTTTTTTATAGATAATGATAGACACAGATTTATCAAAATAATATTTGGATGCACCGTTGCTTATTTTGTATATGTTTTTTTCAAAACAAATACTTCGTTGCACGTAGGTACCTACAAATAAAAACGGGAACTAAAAATTTTCATTTAGGTGCTACAATGTATCACATATCACATATCCTACACCCACTCACACCACTCACACCTTACACCCCAGAAGAGAAACTAACTCCCTCAAACTCAGGGAATCCTACTGAGGGAGTTAGTGCCCTGAAAAAAAAAATACTATAAGACATCCTTGAAACTTACTCAACATACTTTATATTCTTCATCTAATCTCATAATTCCATATACACAATATATTATCAAACTGTAAAGAGCGCAGTTAAACTACAACTAATTTTATAATAGATTTATTTATTAATCAGCTCTTACTATTTATATAATTCATGTATTAAATAAGAACCATAATAATTTTAATTGTAAACTAATTTATGCTATATTTAAATTAATATATTGTAATTGTCAAATATGTTCACTTATTTTTGGCCCGAATAAATGATTTTATTATTATTATTATTATGACAAAGCCTTAAAATGCACAATGATAAAGAAAGCCCCTGAGTTCATATCAGATGCTGAGTTCATATCAGATGCTGTATCGGGCATGGATGGTATGGAAACAATAATATTATTAAGCTGGAGAGGTTCTGAAACTAGTAGTGCTCTCATTTTAGCTGACTATAAAGTGATGAAGGGTAAGTTAAATATTGTAACATTATGTTAAGTTTATGAGCGACCTGCCTACCGTTACTGTTTACCGGTATGTAGCGCCTGTAGCTCGGCTAGCTAAGGTGATCTGACGCGATCGTCGAGGCTTAGCAACGGGCGATGCGGTCAGTCTTTGGATGGGTAACCATGCACAACGACCATCTTATACATGTCAAGATGGTCGTTTTAAAAGTGGAATTTTAATCTGGGCACTACCGTGGGTCGGGTGACACGTTATCGTAGGTCCCGGCTGTTAGTCTTAGTACAAGCAGTAGTTTAGCCAAGTGAGTGGCTTTTGGGCGGCTTTAATACTCTTGACACCAGAGCTTGGCCACTAAGCTCATACGAGGAAGAAGAAGACCGGTAAATCCAGAAGTAAGATTTAGTTGTATTTAAGCTTTATTTCCGATTTAACCTAACTTGCAAACACTACCTCTTTGGTTCCTAAATAGGTTTGTTAGGCTACAGATGCATGTGTCAGAAACAGTAGACACTGTTTATATCTTCTGAATAAGGTGAAAAAGGTGATGTGTTTAGTTAGCGGTCGACATAATACAAATACAAATCATTTATTGATAACACCAAAGTTACAAGTAAAAAAAAAGTCATAGCGTAAAAGGTGGTAAATCATTTAATGTGATTTCGTGAACACTGTGTTAAGAGTATGAGAGGAACTGAGGCCTCGTAACATCTACGAATAGTACAAGGGTCTATCGAATAGTACAAGGCCAGAAACTTAGTGCCAATTTTTCTAGTAGATAATTGTTTTGTCAAAAAATACTTTCTTTCATGTACTAATACGGAGCCATACTTTTTAGGATTTAGTAAAATCGAATTAAATACCTCGAAACGGAATAAAAACATTTCTATGAAACTAAACCAAGCCCAAAATAACAAAAGATATGAAATTTTCCTACTTACACTGCTTTGTATCATACAATCTGCAAACCCATAAGTCTGCTTATTACTCCCATACATAACCCAAGTTACAACATAATCTTGTATGGCCGCTAACGACATCTTCACGGCCTTATATTAACGACGCTAGCGGAGACTACAATACGTTTATGTCGACACCGACTGGACTCTGAGGGATTTATCAGCCGGGAGCAGTTTCCTGGCTCGGTGTGTGCTTTGGCCTGGTCTAAGATGTGTGATAAATGGATATGGTATAAATACTATTACGGGTAAATAGCATTACTTAACTATTTAAGGTTCAGTTGTAAATTTTATTGTTAAATTGTTGTTTTCTTTTGATAAATGAGCTTTAAGTGTGATAAATTCTTGTGTAGAGACTTCAAGTCTTTAAAGAAGCATCTGAAATGATTTTACGAACAAACACATAGGATTTAATTTTTTTGTGTCATTGTTTAGATAAAAAAAAATAGGTAATTTTTTTTTTATCTAAACAATGAAATTTTGGATGCGTGACCGAAATAATTTTGCATTTTGGGCCTTTTATCCGTATATTAATCGTGAAATTGTTTCAGATGCCTCTGTAGACCGTATTAGACTACTGACAAATTTTGATGTATTTTTAGACATGACACTGCCTGAAGGTGGACCATAGTAGCTAACTAGCTCTCGAGGAGGTTGCCGAAAGATATCAAGTTTAAATCAATTTGATAAGTTATCTTTGTTTAAATACTTTTTACTTTATGTAGTAAAATGACGTCTCCAAGTAAAGGTTTCCGATCTCCCTGTAAAAACAGATGTGCACTGCGGGACGCCGGGTCGAATGCCCACGCGACGATTGTGCAGTGGCTCGCCTCTTGATTTAATAACAGACTTTAACTTTTGTAAGGGGATTGTATAGAATGTTCTCTTAATGAATTAACGTGTCTTGATCCTGAGTTACAGACCAGCTTAGCATTGTGGAGTGCGTGGCGAAGGAGAGGGAATGTTTGTGTCAAATTGTAAATGAAGATGCATTTTGTGCGTACCTAAGAGCTGAATAAAATGCTGTAGATGGTTAGTATAGGTATACTATAGTAAGTAGTTAGTTTAATATAGTAAATTAAGGTATCGTTAGCTTAACATTCTATTGACTTTCAAAAAGAACAACGCTCTTAGGAACGTTTGTTGTTTTTATTTTTTCCAAAAATGTTCCTTGACCTACTTGAATAGTCTAATATTTTATGACAAAAAAAGTTGACATTGTAGATTAGGATCAAATATAGACTTCAAACATTTTCAAGTAGTAATTAAAGTCTGGTATTCATCTTATGATGCTGAGATAATCATGGAAATACATTTGATTGTATATTCATTGAAAGTTTGCCCTTAAAGTTGGGGTTTTGGCTTCTGTCCTGGCGTCTGTTGATAATAGATTTATTATTTTTTCATACGTCACCTGAAATACATTCCCTCATTGTGATGGCATACTAGCTACTATAATAACCTAGCTGAGTAGTGCAAACTGTTTTTCTGGATAAAAGGAATTATATATGTTAATCCTAAGTTAAGGTTGTTACCAAATTACATCAAAACGATCCAGCCGGTTAATTTAGTGTGAAAAAGTCACAACCATACCTACACACTTATGTACATACAAACTTTCGCCAATTCAATATTAGTGGAAGATTGTTATATTATATACACTAGCTAAACGTATGATTAAGTTGAGTTAATGACTCATTTTATAACTATTCCAACCTTAGCGTACTGCAGCTTACAGACTCGGCTATCACGGGTGCATTCTCGTTATAACTTATGACCCCGGTGAATACCTGCGCTGATAACCTCTTGTAAAGCAATTACAATGCGCTCCACCTTTATCTTACCTACTGCATGATATTAAGGCTAGGATACTTGTTATACTTACTAAGTTCTAATACTTACGTAACCAACAGCTTACTATTATTTTTTTATACCTCGAGTAAATGAGAGCTACAATTATTCAGTTTTGTTAGCTTAAATGTTAAAAAAAAAACAGAACACGCATGTAAAAATGACTCGATATTTTTAACTAATATTTTTTTTAAATAGGCGTTTAAAAATTTCAATTGGTTGTGCTTCTTAAAGTAATATAGGAAAACAAATCTTACTTTTTGTAGGTGGGTATAATATCTGGAAGTTTTAGAGCGTATTTATTTATTCTTTTTATTTATTTTAATGTTGTATATATTTTCCTAAAATCTTTATTATCATGTTCGTCATCGTAAACTTCTTCCCTGAATCATTTTCTTCGCCAAACAATAATGATTTAATTTTAGCTTTTAACAACTCTATAGCACAAATCACTAGGAACACCATTATGTTAATGCACAGGCACTGTAAGAGCGATAAATCCAAAGCATGGCAGGAACCCTGCGCCGGCGCATCCGTTGAAACATAGGGCATTCTTGTGGCGAATATGGCGCTTTCCAACCATTCCCCATTGAGATGTTAACCGCAAAGAGGCTGACATGCGTACAGTCTATTGCCGCGCCGCTAACTAGCACAGAGGTTTCAATAGAATGTTCTGGATGTTCGCAAGGAGTAAGTCAAGTTGGTAGAAATAAACAGATGTTCAACTCAAAAAAAAAATACAAATAGTAACTATACCACTTTCCACTAATACTAATATTATAAATATACTAGCTGACCCGGCAAACGTTGTTATGGCTTAAAAAAAAATATAGTACCCGATTCTCAGACCTACTGAATACGCATATAAAATTTGGTAAAATCGGCCAAGCCGTTTCGGAGGAGTACGGTAACTAGCATTGAGACAGGGAAATTTTATATACTAGAATGTACATTGTGTGTATGTATGTATCTGTAAACATACGTACACACGTGCATACTTCACTCTTTTAATCTCAAAGTGCTGAACCGATTTAGAAGAACTTTGGAGTGAAGTAGATGTCACACGGAAAATTAATCATTGTTTCCGTGAATTAAACAAAAAAATCAAAACAATCGTTACTCATCATGCTTTTGCTATATGCATATAGCCAATCTGATTTCGATTAAGTTTGGTGTAATAATTGAATTAACACTTAGGCTAATAATTATTTTCACCCTAGATTACAGCTGTTAACACCGCACATTTAACAGAAAATATTTCCCGCTTCGTGATTCACACCATGTTTGTGTATCCGACTGTGATGATTTAATTTGTTGGCTACAAATTAACTACAAGTGACAAGTAAAACAATTAGCTTTAGATTAGCTATGAAATAGTGTAGTTTGGTTTTTATTCTTACAGATTCTGCTTTTAGCTTCAAGCTCTTCGCTACCTCTGACCAAATAGGAATAAGACTGGCGCGTACAAAATAGTCTTAATACCACTACACATTCAGTTCCAGGCCAGACAGTGTTGCCGCTACAATATGTCAACTATTTCTCACATTTTATTAATGATATCCTACCAGATGAATTTATTACCAGTTTCAACACCTTGTTCTTGTCATCTGGACCCTGATTTATGACTAAAAGTGTTCGCACCTTTGTTGGCAAGTCATAAAAGTGTTAATTGCTATATTAGCACTAGATTTCTCATTCATGTAGCTATGCGTGCGTCTATGATGATTCAAAATGCCAAAGGCAAAAGTTATTATAAACAATAGGATGTCAATCTGAGTCGCGTGTCGAATTTGACGCTCAATCTAATCTGCATACAGTCACCTTTGGCACCGTAAACAAGTCGCATCCTTGCGTTTCGTCACTATGTAATATCATCAATCAAACACTACAAGCACCGTATGCAGATTTTATTTAAATCTCAGTGTGATTGTTGTGCTCACCCACGTCACTATTTTCGCACTTAAAATTCGTCTTTGTCTATTCGATGTCTCGTAACAAAAGAGCATCAACGCTGCACCGCCAGAGAGTTGACAATCGTTTCGTTCCATTCGAACGCTAAAGTGACACTATCTAGTACGACTGAAATGCATTAGCTTAGTTTGCATACAAAGCCGTTATAAATATTTCCTATGGCTGAGAGTCACAAACACGGCGTTTTGAAAGCTCAAGCGGATGACACGCGTCGATACCCATCCGACTGTATTTATGTGTTAAAGTGGATGTAAATATATGTAAAGTAGGGATGTCTCGTTATAAAACGCGTTTCTTGGAGAGATAAGAGACAATGAATTATATCACTAGTCGATCGAGAAGACTACGGTAGTCTGTTGACAGTACAAAACGATGCGTCCTACGCTCAGTCGATTGTTTGTTAAAAGTTGTCGTATCAGATGTCATCATCATTTTGTCACAAGATGGTTACAGTCATTTATCATTGAATTATTATTTTAAAATCAATAGCTATGTAATATTTTATGTGATAAAAATAAGAACATTATTTATTAAATGATATGATATGTTTTTGGCGTTACTATTATGAATGTTTATTAATTTTATATTCTGTTTTTTTTTATGACGGTTGATACTTACTACTTTTCTGTACACAGAGTCTATAGAGTCTATATATTCTGTAGCATGTACCTGGCACGTAGGTAGAGGTGAGGATCAGAGGAAAGACCAGTGAGTAAACCATCCTTAAGTCCAAGCTCTGGATTATATTTAAGTTCTCAGAAGCCTGTTCCAGCAGAGGTTGATGCAAGTACCGATTGATTGGAATATTTCCCAGGAAAGGAAATGAAAATATATTGAAATCAATTGACAATAATGTGCAAGCGCGAGCAGTCCCGTAAGTCACAAAAAAACGTCACCGCGAGTTAGCTTGCGATGTTTTTTATTAGCGCCATCTATTGGCGAGCATTGTAACTACTTTTTGCAGCTTGATACGGGCTGCCTATGTCATGCTTCATACATGATTAGTTTCCGACCGCTAGCTTGCTTAAAATCATCATTATCATCCAGTACCGGTTCGTTCGACCTGCGACTGGTGTTATTTTGTCGGCACTATTCTTCTAATAATCACTCCGTATTTACTAAACCAATTCGTGATTCCTAAATCCGCACACAATCAGGCGCGGTACCCTAAATCAAGTCGCGCGATAAGCGAGTCGTATTTGCCTCTAAACGGTTGATATTTAAATAGGCTAGGAGCGGGCGGAACACTTGTTCGATTTGACAGGTGATAGCCGCTGCCCGGTGAAATATTGCCCCTCGATAAGTGCAGCTGGCGATCGTGTGCACCGTTGCACTGGTAGCCGGGTTGCCAGCTTGATAAAAGGTAGCTTATAGAGTAATTTTCACCTCTCGACTTTAGACATGGTGGCGATTCTGGAGTACACACTATTAAAATAAAATTTAAGTAGTCCAATCATTTTTTTTAAGTACTTAGGACACCATAACAAAATAAACAATCTCTTTTTAACATTAGTGAATACTAACTAGAAAAAACGGCACTATTTATAGGACGCACCTATCATCCTACTAATATTAGAAATGCAAAAGTTTGTTTGTGAGTAAGCGTGTTTGTTTCTTACTTCTTCTTGCCCAAACTGCTGGACCGATTTTGATGAAGTTCGGTGTGAAGGGTTGACTTGGATTAATGCATAGGCTTCTTTTTATTTCGAAAACAATTGTGGTTCCCGTGGGATACGCAAATAACTTCAATTTATGTTGTTCCTTCACGATCAAACGACTGGACCTATTATTGCCTGAAATTTACTACGAGTTTAGACCTGGCACTAACATAGGCTACTTTTTATTTCAGATAAACGCTGGTAGCTTTTCATATTTGACGTAATTTTAGTTGTTTTGTCTATGGTCTAAATCGTATCGTCTCTTTCTGGGCACTAAAGATGAAAGAGACATGGCTACTTTTAATTTGTATAGTCGCGTCAGGCCTGTGTCACTCCGCGTGTAGGTGTTAAAAACATACCTACGGGCGGCGGCCACTGCGCAAAGGGCCAATCTATGTGGCTTTTTCAATACCACAGAATAATAACTAGTACTGCGTATAACCATGTACAACGTATTATGAACCGTAGCATAGTGAATTAAGGCCCATATTCCTTTGAAAAAAAATTGGTAGGCAACGAAATCATCACGTGCTCGACTGGACCGCGAGCTAAATTAAATCATATTGTTTATCAGATTGAGTTCATATTTCTTTGAAAACCATTGCGAAGTGAAGCTTCTGTACGAAGTACAAGTTATTATTCTGTGGTCGCGTGTACATCAGAATCGCGGCCAGTACCGCAACTTGGCATCGGTAGGCTATCGAATGCCTACATTTTCTATGTAGTTTTGTAAACGACATTTGTGAAAGTGTCAAAAGCTAAAATACATACAATGGTGACAAAATATAAGGAACACATAAATGCTATAAGAATAATGAATAATGTGTATATTATATTATTTTGTGTGAGGCCTAGTTAATAAGATGTAGAGTTTCCAACATCTTAGAACTTTATCAACTAAAAATATTACCAAAATGTTGGTTTGGCTTAAAGCCTGACCAACAATTAAAAAACTGTCATAGCTACTTAGCTCATGAAGTAGGAGATGAATAAAAAATAACAGCTTGTTAATAGAAAGACCACAACGTTTGACCTGATAGAATCAGTTCATTAATGATTTTAAGTAAATTCAAAATACTCGATTTAAAATCGTAATCATAAGAATATTTTGTGTAATACATCGAGTACTATTCCGTCAAGAGTGATCAATTTCAGAATGATGTAACCACGAATATTCGAAATGACATAATTATGGTTGTAAATACGACTATATCCCGTAGTAAATAAAAAAAAATACGAGTAAGTATTATTTTTTTCAACGAGTAATTTCTATTAAGTAGCGTGACCAAGAGTCTATCTCTATAAAATTTGTAGGTACTACAAACCTTCCAAACGTAAAGTAACAAAACACGATCGCCGCCAATGAATGACCTACAATGGTTATCCAATCTCAGCCCTTGCCCTATCCGATTCATTATGTTTCCATTACAGACCAACATAATGGCGACAGGGTATCTGATCATCGATAGCTTTGCAATTAGAAGAGCTGCTTGCATAATAGGTGGCATTACAGAGTGTGCGTAATTGTGCTGGCTTGATCATGATTGTGAAACAAAAGGACTGTTCAGCTTAGGGCTGCGTTGGAAACAAAAGAGAATCAAGTATTCCATTTTAGCTTGTGAGTCAACATAGCTAGCTCGGGACAAGGATTTACAGTCTTATACCATTTCTTCCCACTTGAAATTATAATCTTTAGTACATTACATAGCATGGTAAAACAAAGAAATGGGATAAAATGTCCACTTGACGTTTATAGTAGATATTTTGTTCCCGATGTATACAGAAGACTCGTAGACGGAGCGGACTCGGGACTATCCACTAGCGAGTCCGTACTCTGAAAGGGGACAAAATTTACCAGGAGGAGAGATATTATTTTTCCTCTCGCGCTGGAGAAATTGTGCTAAATGTTGCTCACATGTGTTATTTAATGTTATTCCAGCCAATGTATCTCCTCCTCCTCTGAAATTTCCATGTCACAATGCTAGTTAACGTACCTACTCCTCCGAAACGGCTTAAACGATTTTTACCAAATTTTATATGCGTACTCAGTCGGTCTGAAAATCGGCTAATATCAATTTTTTAAAGGCAAAACAACGTTTGCCGGGACAGCTAGTAATACGATAAAATCATGCTTTCGGCATTTGAAATGAGCTGTCAATTTACAAAATTAAGTTGAAGCTTTTCTACAGCATTAAAAGCCTACAGCATATTGATTCACTGGTCTACAGTGGTTTTGTTGCCTTTGATATGATGATGATTTTGGGCCCGTTTATACACACAATTCGTGAAAATATCAATAATTTTGTACGATTTGCTCGGATTTTTTCAACAAATGACTGAAAAAAATAATTTCGACGATAAATCGTTTAAAAATTCAATTTGTAGAAATGAGCAAATTTAGTACTTTTACGAATATATTCGTAATCTGGGCACTTAAAAACGTAACAATTTGCGATGATAAACAGGGCAACAAAAAAAAATTGATTTTTTGTAGAGCTGTGTAAGTAATAGAAGTAACTATAATTATTATAGTTACTTCTCCAATCGTTCGTTATCAAGTAATTTGATTTCTAACAAATTATCGTGTCTCCATAGTAGAGCAGGGCCGTAATTAAGTAATATAACATAGTAACTATCTGCCGGCAGTGAAAGCGAATTCGTCCTACACGTGCATTCGTCGCTAATAACATAGCCTACACGATAACTTGAACAACTACCTCTGTAAGCAAAGCGAAAGTGAAGCGATATTTTACCATCGATGCGGCAAAAAAGATATAGATTGATAGGAAATTGTTTTGAACACAGAATATTTAAAATAATTTTAAAATAAAAGAAGAGGTTTGACAGTTATTGTCAGTAAGGATGTTTTGTTTACGCTATATATTTTATTTATAGTCTACTCATACTTATAATTGATGAATGATAATCGATGTACTCTTGATGGATAATGTAGGTACGCGAGGACCAACGCTCAGTTGTCAATGATAGCGAGCTGATAATGACGATAATCGAAGAATTATTGCCTGTAAAAGATGATGTGACATTTTGTCACAAAGTACACAAAAATACATGTAAAAGTCGTTACAGATAACAAATATACACGTTTTTCAATAGGAATTCAAAATGATAATTTACATACTTCTCCTCACTTCCTTTTACAGAATATACAATGAAACTAATTTTATAGCAATTATTGTAAGTAAAGCAATGTTATTACAGTACAGCTTAGCTCAAGCAGAAAGCTCGCATGCTCTACAAGATACGTACTTAGACTAATAAGTTGGACTTGCGACGCAATCAGCTCATTTGAATACAGCGCACTATATTTGAATTTGAAATTGTAGTGATTCACAAATGAAGATGTAAGTGTACTGTTGGGAGAGGTGTTCTGTTGCCTGTTGAATGCGACCCTGTTTATTGAGATTGTTATTTCCTTTTTGACGTGACAACGTCTTAAATTAGGTTGCGGCTGGGAGTCACTTATGAAAAAGTGTAACGCCCGGTAACGTTACGATGAGTCACCGAACGAGAGAGAGGCCCGCCGAATGCCTTGCGTCTCTCTCCCACTCAACTATGATCGGTCTGCCGCGCGCGCAGCACGCGGCAGACGTTGTCACGTAAAATCTTCGCCCGTAAAACCGACTTTACAGGCAACCATTTTTTTTACAATTGATAGGCTTGCGGTTGACTACTTAATCTTTACTTAATATTTGATCATCGCAGTGGGTTACGATGCTCCACGTTTACCTAGAAAATACTCATTAACTCTAAATTTTAAAAAATCTCCGAACAGTTCGTGCTTAGGAAAATAGTAGTAGACAGTTAAAAAGTCTTGCAGTCTTCAACAAGGAAGGTCGAAGTAAATCGGTATGTGCTTAAGAAATCGATACGCCAAGTCGGTTTACAGTTGAGGTGCCTAAGGCACGCACTGAGCGATTTGCCTCCACCTTTGTTGTCCGAATCGTAAAACTTTGGGATTCCTTAACGAAATCTCTGTTCCCCAATGACTATATAGCGATTTTTAAGGCGAGAGTGAACCGGTTCCTTCTAGGTAAGTGCGCTTCACCGTAGACCTCAATGTCACTTACCATCAGGTGAATTGTGGTCAAGCGCTGACCTACTTAGAGTAAAAAATACTATAAAATTTCAACTGTGTATCTAAGTCTATTCGCTAAGTTTCTGCTTGTTCTGTAGCAGAACGGAGATGCATGAATCATAATATGCAAGTCCGTCCATTATTATCATCAGTCCTTTTTCCGCAAGAGGAATAAAGCCACGTCTGTAATATGTCGTCTGGCTATGTTCGGATCCCTAATTTTATATTATTTTTTGTGAATAAGGATCTATTATTTAACTTTTAAAAGCTATTAAGTAGTAACATACAAGTAAACATCCAAACTGGCTTTATATGAGATTTTTATGATATTTTTTTCCTCTTTCTGCTTATGTATTTTCCTTTATTTGTGTTGCAATAAAGAGTTCATCTACCTAAGAGTACATATCTATCTTAGCTGTTTAAGATTTATTAAGATATTATAATTTATATTAATATATTTAAATTATAGTAATATTTCAACTTTACCTGTTTTGGCGTTATTGCTGATTTATATAACAAATTTAAAGTGAAGTTTTTGTATTATTGCACCTCACGATGTAAATAATAAAAAGTAAATTTAAAAAAAATAAAACACCCAAACCGCTACAATCGATTGAACGCAAAGAAGAAACAAATGTACACTAACACATTTTTTTGAATTTATTGTTTTTTAGTTTAGTGAAATAGTGTTTAAGACGATTGTTTCAAGCAACACTGTAAGATGCTACTCCAATCCACTTTCGCAACAAACCCTTACTTCCTTTTTCGACTGGCTTTTGTAACAACAGGTCTGGCGGCATCGTCTACTCTAAATGAGAGCTGAATTTCCCCCTTTCTTCTGTGGACTTTAGCCGAAGATTATCGCTGCCATAGATTCTCTCCATAAAATTATTTAGAATTGTTATACCCTTTTAGCGTTTAGTGGCCTTTATAACAAATACATTTCTATGGGCAGTCATTAAACATTAAGGTATGTAAATTTATTTTATTAAATATAATTATTCTAGTTTTGATTTATAGTATTCCTATAAAGTTTTATAGACGCACTCGGTTGACGCCACTCGTGACTAAAATGCCAGCATCTTTTTTACACAGCGTATCAGTGCTGCTATACAAAGAAGCAACTCGGCTGGCATTTTGGGTATATTTAGCTTTACATTAACTATTCATCAAAACATGTAATAAATACTTAATATTTTTGAAAAATGACGGTTGCTATGTGCTCGTATATGTTAGAATGAAATAAATTCACGCATTAAATTGCCATGAAACATGTACTGTAAAAATAACTCTTTATAAAATAGTTTAGGTTTAAATTCTGACAGTTAATTTCTTTGTTTATATGTTTATTTTAGCTTAAGTATCAGACTAACTCGATGGGCTTAAATTGTATTGAGTCAGTAAGCTGACCCTACCTAATACGAAAGGGGTAATCTTTGATTTCAACGCATACGATTTGTGGGCAACAGAACGCATTTTCGCAATGTATCAGACCACTTAGATAAACTTGTATTTGCTGTTTTGTTGCAAGATTTGTGAAGATTAAAATTCACTTTAATTCGAATCTGGTGAAACGTATAGAATTTACAAAGACCTTTTCATAAGGGAGAACAAAAAGTATGTACAATAAAAATAACGAAATACATATTCTACATCCTACTTCTATCACATAGAAGTAGACAGATTCTGTCTACTTCTACTAATGTCATAAATGCAAAAACGTGTGTGTATATTTGTAGTGTTAGTGTGTATGTTTGTAACTTCTTCATACTCAAATTCACTTACAAATTACTTCATAATGAAAATAGGTTTGAAGAGGCTACTTTTTATCCCAAATCACCGCGTGTAACACCGCGAAGCACAGCTAGTATAATAAATTGGCATACATAATAATAGCATACATATATGCACGTATATGCATAACATATATGAACTTAATAACATAAGTATATGTAGATATGAACTTACAATTATCTTAATATATATTTAAATCTCGTGTCACAATGTTTGTCCTCAATGGACTCCTAAACCACTATAATAAAATTAACCGATTATAATAAAATTCGCACCATGTGCAGTTCGATCCAACTTGAGAGATAGTTTAAATCTCAAATTATAGTCGCAATTTTAATTATTGTGTGTTATTATTTGACAGTCACAATTATCTGTTAACTCCAAATGATTCTAACAGATGTCGATACCTTTCGACTGGGTTGAAAATGTAATCAATAGATGTAAATCTACGAACGTGTCATATAAGCTACACTATCTATTTTTCATACCCCTAAGTGAGGCAAAACAACGTTTGCCGGGTAAGCTAGTAATATTATAAGGCTAGATGACAAAACGGTTCTAATTGTTCTCACCTGAGTCACAATAGCTTGTGTCTTAGGACTTTAATAAAGTCATATATCATCTTAATATAGAAATATCAGTCATTATACACTGCTTCGAACTGTCAATATGTGTACCTTTTATTGTGAATGTCACAGACAACTACTTCTTGTATATTTCTTTCAATTTGACACATCGTTGCGCGTACGCATGTTTTTTTCTCAGTACTGATGTTATATTAATATTACTAAGTACGGTTCTCGATACCTTGCTTTTGCCTTTTGAGATTATGACTCAACTATTTGAGATAAAGAATCATTTTAGGGTTCGATAAAGTATATAGTGCTTTATTTTTTATAGATTTGTATTAAATTTTAAGAAAATGTTTAATATACCGGAATAACATGGATAATACTGATAATATATATACTTTTATGTTTGGCACGATTTTAAACTAATTTAAATGCTTTTAGTTAGTGGGTGTTATTCTATATAAAATAATTATAAAAAATAAAGCTTTTGTAAGTACATTCCATTAGTAAATTTGCCGATTTATAATTTTTTTTAATGTAACTACATATAGAAAAACAAAAAATGGTTGCCTGTAAAGTCGGTTTTACGGGCGAAAATTTTACGTGACGACGTCTGCCGCGTGCTGCGCGCGCGGCAGACCGATCATAGTTGAGTGGGAGAGAGACGCAAGGCATTCGGCGGGCCTCTCTCTCGTTCGGTGACTCATCGTAACGTTACCGGGCGTTACACTTTTTCATAAGTGACTCCCAGCCGCAACCTAATTTAAGACGTTGTCACGTCAAAAACATAAAGTTTACGAAAACAATGATTTCCAACACTTATCAAGTTATCAATAAAATAATAGAAATTTCATCTACAGAACCTCACCGCAATTTAAGAACTTTAACTTGATAGTAGTTTAGTGAATTCACATTAACATTTAGTGCCATACGAACGTGTCATGTTTTTCATCTGCCCATATAATATCGTGGTATCAAGTATTGAATTTATAAGTTAAATGAATTCACCACGTAGTATAGTTAACCGACACTTCGATTCCTGTTTCGATTAGCTTAAGCAGCCCACTATACGTTCCCACTGCTGGGACTCGTGGCCTTCTCTCACGAGGAGAGAGATAGGCCACAATTCGCCACGCTGGCCAAGTGCGGGTTGGCGGATGACACACGTCTTCGGATATTGTGGTCCTAAAACGTGCCGGTTTCCTCACGATGTTTTCCTTCACCGTAAAGCGAGTGCAAATACACACATAACTTGAAAAACAAGTCATTGGTGTAGGGATGTGATCAGTAAAATAATGATCCAAATGTTCCTGTTTAGATTAGTATTCTTTAATTTTTCAGTTTTTTTAATTATATTCTTTAATGAGGTTTTGTAAAGAACTGGTTTTTTTTAGCTTAAAAAATATTGTCTAAGTAAAAAAACTAGTCTTAAATCTTTAATAATATAATATCACCTAAAATGTTGTTCTTGCTTAATTTATCAAAGTAATGGAATATTTTGAACTATTTTGATACAAATGAACTCGTATATTCCAGACATAAGTTTGGCTCCTAAAATTCTGGCTTAAATCCTTTAAGAATATGCAGTCGATCAGGGAAGTTGCCGTGATGGGTACTTCACAGTACTCCATATAAGTTCTCGCCAAACTACTTACACTTTCAAAACTAGACATCTTATATCAACGATCGCGAGCCCAAAATGGAATTTCTGGTACTTATTAGATACCCACGTATCGAGGACTCGATTAATTTAAGGCCCATATACCTAAATCCAGTGACCTGTTCACTCAATCTGTCAATCACCGTATGTTGAGTTTAACAAGAAGTCGTAAATATCTATCGAACGACTAGTAATCTTAACCAATTAGAATTGATTACATCGCTCCCAGAAGCCCACAGCTTGAGGACGCGTTGTGACATCTTCCACATTGTACGCATTACTGAACGATTTAAAATATTGTAAAAGCCTAAGTTATGTGGCTAAGGCATATGTGATTAAAGTAAAGTATGCCGCTTGCGATGTTTAGGGTCCTATGTAAATAGCTAACACACTTTGCGGCGTCGTAAAATACCTTCGCGTATCAATGAATCTGATACTCTATTCTCGTGTCAACGCAACATCCTTTTTAAATACTCGCCATTCTAAATTGGGACGAGATTCTTCGAAACGTAATGTTGTTATTTTTTCTAAAGATCGACATGTCCGCTCAAAAGTGAAGGCGAATTCTTGAAATCTATGCGTCTCAACACAGACGTATGACGATATCGGGCCTTATTCGTATCGGTTGATGACAACCACGTCTTCATGGTGAAATAGATTTCACAGAATACATGCCACAGTGCCTCAGTGAGAGAATTTAGTTGCAAAAAATGTGTAGCGAACATTTTATAGGGTAAGTTTTTCAAGTGGGTGTGTAATTGCGACGCGCCTCTGCCATATTGAGATGATCTAGTGATTGGTTGCGGGAAAATAAACTCTAATTTAATAAGAAGTTGAACATCTATGGCACTAATTTGATGTGATAACGTTCTAGTGCTGCTCTGATTTGGTCTTAATTTTTTGTGAAGCAAAGATATGGGAGAAAAAATGTGAAAAGCGTGATCTTGTAATTATAACAGTGGTTCCGTATACGAAAAATAATAATTAATCACATAACGAATAACATTTGCTTCATAGGTATATTGAGTTTTACGTCAGCTAAAACTAAACAGAGAGATTACAATATAACCTTCTTAACATTTCCTTCCATTTTTACTTATATTTGATGAAGTGTGATTCTTATAAAAATATCATTATTGCTTGATGTGAAGCTCAAATATTTGTCATAATTTGTCTAGAAATGTCACAATCACATTAAAACTTGTACTATATGTTCAATATTAGAGAAAACCTTGTAAATATGTATGGAAGGTTTCTGTTTCTTAAAACGTTTCATTTGATTCTCAAGGATCTCTACAAAGAGCGTTAGTTAGTTTCCGTTACAGATAACATATAGCATTTACATTTTTTAGCATAAATACTAAGATCAATTAAATGTAAGCCATCGGGTTGTCGGGATATTTTGTAATGTATCCTACGCTTTATTGGACAGCATTAGTTTGTAACAAAATGCTTCAATTTGACATAATTTGGGTTTCATTTTTATCATTATTTTAATGATATATTAAAAAAAATCACATTCTTACATTTTATTGAATAATTTTACGATATGTATATCTGGTATCTACTATGTATTGTAGTAGAGCATTTTCCAGTAACGCCTGCCAAGCAACCATCCTCGAGTTGAAAAATCTGTTACCAACCTCCTAACAATGTTTTTCAGCTACATCCTTGCGATATTTGCGATTTCGTAAGGAAATGCATTTACGCATCTCCCGCCACAAGCCGGGAGAGACGGGCGGGGTATGTCGGGCTCGAGGGCCAGAGGGGCCGTCACTACCGACTAAAACCTCACGGTGTCCCATCTCACGACGGGGGCAAGGATGCAGGACCGCTTCGCGCATTGCCGCTGCCCTCCCCGCCCAGGACACCTCTTTAAGAGCCTGTTATTTTCCGGACTAGGCATGCTCCACCTTAGTTTAGAATACCATTAATTCGTGATGTTACGCGCCCTGTTGATCAAATGCCTAGCTGTACTGTGTGAAAATACTGTGATATAATCATGAATCAACTGCAAATAATAATATAAATATAAATATGACATAATGTTGATAGACATTATCTTGATGGACAGAATGTGAGGTGTAAGTTGCAATGCTCGTTTTTGACACAGCACTTTTTGTGACTCGAAGATATTTCGAAAGAGTCACTTTCGTTTCTGGCCAACCGATACATTGAAAGTGCAAGTGATAAAACCATTACTGAGTTTGAAAATGTACGAGTTTTATGCGTTTGACTAATTATGATATGATCTCTAAAGTTTTCAAAAGTATTGTCAGAATTGTTAATTGTGAGACAAACTCGCGCGAGGGTTTCGAAACATTACATGTGAACCATTTCTAGCTCGTATTATGGTTGCTAACACAACTGATATACTACATATACATATACATACATACATATTATATATAAAAACATATTTAACACCCAGACCCACAGCCAACATATTTAGTTAAGCACTAAGATGTTGACCGGGCCGGGAGTCAATGTAGCTAGTTGTTATTGTCAAATTGTAGTTAATTTTTTTTTTCAAGTGCATAAGTATTAATAATTAAACATATCGAGTATGAAAAAGTAAAAAAAAATACTAAAGAAAAGTAGACTTTTTCCCTTTCAGTTTTAAAACAGAAATGTAGCAATTTTTTGATGCAATGATTGGCATCTTATGACCAGCATGGCGCGAAACCAAACGACTCAGCGCTATCTGGCCTAAGGAGTATGCCTAGTCTTAATATATATAATTCTCGTGTCACAATGTTTGTCCTCAATGGACTCCTAAACCACTTAACCGATTATAATAAAATTCGCACACCATGTGCAGTTCGATCCAACTTGAGAGATAAAATAAATAAAAAATAAAAAAGCTTTTATTTACCTTAACCGAATATTAAACAGAGTTAATGGTTTGTTAGATTATTTAGTATGTACAAGTTAGTAAAATTTTTTTTTTTTTTTTTTTTAGGTCATTATTAAAAATTACAGTCGGTGTAAGGTCCGCCTGTGGCGGTAAAAGCCTCCTCCAATTTTTTCCACCTTACTCGGCTTTTGGCTGTCCTCGACCAGAGAGCCCCGGCTACCTTTATTATGTCCGTTGACCACCTTTGTAGAGGCCGACCTCTCCTTCGCGCACTATCTCTAGGTCTCCAGTTTGTAATAGTGTGGGCCCATCTTTCGGGGTCTAGCCTTTGCAGGTGGCCCGCCCATTTCCATTTCAATTTCAAAATTTCCTTTATTACGTCTTTTGCACCAGTTTTCTTTCTGATTGTTTCATTTCTTGTTTTGTCTTTTAGTTTTAGATTCATGTAACTTCTTTC
This sequence comes from Mellilla xanthometata, assembly GCA_035578125.1. Taxonomy (NCBI): domain Eukaryota; kingdom Metazoa; phylum Arthropoda; class Insecta; order Lepidoptera; family Geometridae; genus Mellilla; species Mellilla xanthometata. The sequence continues at coordinate 9,330,086 of JAPUBQ010000014.1, read as the reverse complement.
TATACCTCTCTGGCATATCCTTAATTTTTCCATTTGTTTTCGTGTCAGGGGCCATGTTTGACACGCATAAGTGAGACATGGTGTGAGACAGATGTTCATAGCCTTTGTTTTGAGTTTAGTAGGTAGAGTGCTCTTGAATATCTCCTTCATACTCCAGTATTTATTCCAAGTACTTATAATTCTTCTTCTGATTTCTTTTTCTGTGCATGATTTGAAAGATATTAAATGTCCTAGGTAGATGTAATCTTCTACATAGTCTAAAGAAGTAGAGTTTAGAGTAATGGGTATCTGGTGCGAATTTGTCATTATATTTGTTTTGTCCTGATTAATTTCTAGTCCTACGTTTCTACTTTCTCGGCTTAGAGAGTCGATCATGTCCTGCAGTTGATCTGGCTGCTCTGAGAGGAGAACAAGGTCGTCCGCAAATCTTAGGTGGCTTAAATATTTTCCGTCAATCTTGATACCCATTTTTTTCCAATTAAGGTTCCTGAAGATGTGCTCTAGTACAGCAATAAAAATTTTTGGAGATAATGGGTCTCCCTGTTTTACACCTCTCTGTATAGGAAAAGCTGGACCGATTGACTCTAGTTTGACTCTAGCTGTGCTGTTATCATATATTTCTTTCATTATGTATATGTAGTCCATATTGATTCCTTGCTGTATTAGCGCTCTCCATATAGAGTCATGTGCCAAACAATCAAAGGCCTTTGAATAATCGATAAAAGCGATATAAAGTGGTTTATCGTACTCTATGTATTTCTCCATGACTTGCTTCAGTGTATGTATGTGGTCTACAGTAGAGTAGTTTTTTCTAAACCCAGCTTGTTCCACTGGTTGATTTTCCTCTGCAATTTTTGTAATTCGCCTGAGTAAGACCGATGTAAATACTTTATAGAAGCCAGACATTAAACTTATAGGTCTATAATTAGCTATTTGCTTTGGGTCACCCTTTTTGTAAAGCAGTATTATTTCAGAGCATAGCCATTGTTTAGGGACTCTTTTCTGTTTTAATATGAGATTAAATAAAGCAGTTAGCGGAGTAATGAGCAAGTCTTTGGCCATTAAAATGATTTCATTCGTAAATCCATCTGGTCCAGGGCTTTTTTCGGTTTTTAATCTACTGATGGCATACTCTACCTCACTCTTTATAAAGGGTAGAGCTGGGTCGTGATTACCGTTTATGTTTTGAGTTAATTTATTTTTTGGTTTTGGTTCGCTATAAAGATCAGAGTAAAACTGAGTTGCTATTTGTAGTATGCCTTTCCTGTTGGTTACAGTAGAGCCAGAAGTGTTACATAATTGTGTCATTAGTTGTTTTGTTTTATTTATTGATTTATATGCCTTTTTAACTCCTCCTGTTTTCTCGATGAACGAGTGTAAAATTCTCGCTCTATGTTGTTTCAGATTTTTCTCTATTTTCTTCTTAATTTCTTTATATAATCTGCCGAGTGTTTTCCTTTCTAGTTTTGTTTTATTTTCTTTCATTTTTAATTCGTGTCTCTCCTTTTTTAACTGTGTTATTTCTTGTGTAATTACTGTCTGTGAAAAAATTTGACTTCTTGTATATTCAGACGTTTTCAAACAATTTCGTAGGGATTCTTCTAATTGATTGTATAATTTTTCCACCGTTACTTCTTTAAATGGTATTGTGTTTTTAAGACATTTTTCTAACTTTTCTATGTCAATTGTGGTATTTCTAGGCTTATTACTGTATTTTGCTCTTGAATGTTTTTTGGATGAGCCTATAGTCATTCTTACCAGTCTGTGATCACTGAAGTGGTGCAGTTTGCTAATTACTTCGAAGTTCTCTATCTTATCTGTCATATTGGTAGCTATAAAGTCAATTTCGTTTTTAATTTTGGAGTTAGGGGAAAGCCAGGTCCATCTTAGCTTATGTGGTTTCTGAAATAGAGTGTTTGCTATTTTTAATTTGTATTGTTGACAAAAATCGATGAACATTTGTCCTCGTTTAGTTCTTCTTCCATAACCATATTTGCCCATTGCTAAGTGTTCCTCTGGTAATGGTAAACCGATTTGTGCGTTCATGTCACCCATGAAAATAATATTACGTGTAATACTTGATTTTTGCATTGCTGTATGTACGTCCTTGTAAAAAGAGTTGATTTCCTCTATTTTTGATCTTTCGGTTGGGGCATACGCTTGTATCAGTGAGTGTAATTCATTATTAATTTCAATTTGTAGTATAACAACTCTTTCCGATATAGTAATAAAATCTTGCACTTTTATATTACAACCTTTTCGCACTAAAAAGCCAACTCCTTTCTCGCCTTTGCTTTCACCGTATGAGTAAAGTGTATAGGTTACTCGATCCTCTATTTTATAGCCTTCTCTTCTTACTTCTGTGAGGCCAATAACATCCCATTTAATTTTAGCAATCGCGTGTTCTAGTTGTATTATTCTAGTTTCATTGGCTAAGGATCTGCAATTAAATGTAGCTATGTAGTGTTTGGTTTTAGTTGGAGGGTGCTGGTCTAAAACCCCCGCGGTGACCGGCCGTTCTGGGGGTGAGATTTGTATAGTTCTGATGTGTTTAAAATTCTTTGTATATTTTGTGTTCGGTGCAGTGTCATCTATGGGGTAGTGTAAGGGCGATGTTAGTTGCTATTCTCCCGAAGATTCCCTTGAGAGAGTATTTATAGTAGACTCGGAAGGCTCTACACATTGGTGTATGTACCGCGTCATTGAGCTTTGAGTGCCACCGATATGTTTCTTGATTTTGCTTTTTTTCGCAGCATGTAATTTTGAAGCTGACATAATGAGCTTGTTGCATTTATTTGCATCGCTATTCTGACTTGGAGGAGTAGTTTCTAACTCTCGTTTTTTTCTGTTTCTTTGCTCTTCTTGCTCCGATTCAAGAAGATACTCTTTTTCGCTAGAAGTTTCATATATTACTAGGCGGTCATACCTTATAAAGGCCCTTTTTCCTTCATTTCTTTCTTTTTGTAGTTGTGTATGTAGTTGTTTTCTTTTTTCTAAGACCTGAGGTGGATAATCTTCTTTTAAATAGAAACTCTTATTTTTTACTAAGTATTTGTTTTTAAGGATAGCAAGTTTCTTGCCTAATGTTGTGAATGTGACAACTATTGGTCTTATTTTGCCTTCTGTTTTTCTTCCCATTCTTCTAATTACTTCTAAATCGTTTGCATAGCATTTAACTTTAAGTTCCGTGTTAATTATCTTCACAATTTTTGTTTCCAGCTCTTCATATGATTTTTCATCTTCGTTTATAGCAAAGAAAATTATATTCTTCAAGCGTGCTTGTTTTTCGAGTTCTAGAATTCTGTTGTTGTGATTGATTTGTGTGTTTTTTACTTTTTCCAGCTCTTCATTGATTAATCCAAGGCGTTGGTCAGTGTGATCATTAATATTGCTTGTTATTCTAGCTTCTAACCCTTCCAGTGATTCTTTTTGGTCATTGCTAATATTGATTCTTAACGTTTCGATTAGCTTTTCAAAGTTATTTATCTCCATTGCGCCCTCTGCTGGCAATACCTCGCATTAGAATCGAAACTTAGTAAGTCGTTTGATATGTCAAACGACAGGTACAGGTTCCGTACTTTTACGATAGATGGCGCTGCTTGCTATTGAGAGTAGTGCATGAATAGTCGTTAACGTATTTGCAATTTGTAGGTTATGTTTACAAAACTATCTTAATATCTCTTGTTTTAACAACTGACCTTTATATCAGGGTGTTTTCTTCAGTATTGTGCCTTTGATTTCAATCACTTTAACACGTTTTGTACCTTATTATGCTGAAAAAAATCACTATAAAGTTGCCGGTGTTTCCTTTATTTTCAATCGATTTTGCACTGTTATTATATGATTTTTATGTAAAACTTAGCATTATTTTACTAGAAACACACTTTACATATGTGAAACTTTTGTTATTCAATTTATTTTAATTTCAAAACACGGAACTATTGTTGACACTGCGAACTGACATTGACACTTGAGAGATATGATAGTTTAAATCTCAAATTATAGTCGCAATTTTAATTTATTGCTAATTATTGTCTGTTATTATTTGACAGTCACAATTATCTGTTAACTCCAAATGATTCTAACAGATGTCGATACCTTTCGACTGGGTTGAGTAAGTAATCATTAGATGGCGCTGCTATGGTAAATCTACGAACGTGTCATATTAGCTACACTATCTATTTTTCATACCCCTAAGTGAGGCAAAACAACGTTTGCCGGGTCAGTTAGTCTTATATATATACTAGCTGACCCGGCAAACGTTGTTTTGCCTCATGAATTATTTTTTTTCTAGTTTCTAGACAAATTCTAGTAAATGTTACTTACTTATTATAAGTGTGTATGGTATATGCGTGAAATGGGTATGGAGCGCCATGAACAAATGTTAAGGGAATATAAAAGTAACAAACGCCAAAAAATATTATGTTCAATCATATCTATTTAATAGTGTTTATTTTAACAAACATTAATTTGTTCTTCTTAGATGGCACCAACGCCAAGAATACAGGATAAATAAAAATTTAAAATAGCATGTTTATAAGTTAATCAAATAAAGTCTTCGATGTTACTTATGTGTAGGCATAAAATGATTTTTCACTTTTTAGATACAGTTAGAATTTATAAATGTAGGTATGATTTTGAAGTCTGTTATTTGTATAATACAATTTCAATGTAAAATTTTTAAGGTTAGTAAGGTAATGATATTTTTCTAAAGTTTCAGGTATTCAAAATTTTTTAGCGATTCCATTCGAGCCGTTACCAAACAAATTACATAATATTGGTAGTGTCATAAGCTATGACCCAAAACGTCATAGGACCAATCGCGAGCGAAGCGAGCCCTATGCGTGCGTAGCGAGCTATGCGCGAGCGAAGCGAGCGCGAAATATTTTAGCATATTTATTCGAGCCGCTTGAGCATAAAGATGTCCAAAGCAGAACAAATTACATAATATTTGTAGTGTCGTGAGCTATGACCCAAAACGTCCTAGGACCAATCGCGAGCGAAGCGAGCCGGATGCGAGCGTAGCGAGCTATGCGCGAGCGAAGCGAACGCGAAAATTATTAGCATATTTGTTCGAGCCGCTTGAGCATAATGAAGTCCAAAGCAGAACAAATTACATAGTATTTGTAGTGTCGTAAGCTATGACCCAAAAGTCCTAGGACCAATCGCGAGCGAAGCGTGCCGGATGCGAGCGCAGCGAGCTATGCGCGAGCGAAGCGAGCGCGAAAATTTTTAGCATATCTGTTTGAGCCGATTGAGCATAAAGAAGTCCAAAGCAGAACAAATTACATAATATTTGTAGTGTCATCATCATATTTGTTGAAAATATTTTGCTCAACGTTCGGGGTCTAGTTTAATAGTACATCAAATTTTATAGCTTCTTCTACGTAAGAACTAAGTGATCAAGTTATGTTGTCGAGAGTTTTTCAAGCCCCTGCCTTAGTTTAACGACTGTTTGTGCTAAGAGGACCTAAAATTTAACGTATAATCCGATCCATAGTAGCGCACAGATGAAAATACATTTTTTTACAACAGGCATGTGCAGGAGAGGTTATGCAATAAAGCAACTTACATGCGGGTGAAGCCGCGGTTAAGTTAATAAGAGAGTTACATTGATATAGCAAAATGATAATTGTTAACAATACTACTAAATACGATACATAAACAATAACGAAGGTCGAAATTTGTGTAAACAGTGAGAGAAGTCTGTGAAGAAGAATTTTGTGAGTAAAACAGGAGACCGACTTCGGTCTATGGCATAGTGTGGCATTTCACTCACCAGTAAAGTAAAGGCGCGGCAAATTTTAAGTATTTAAGATTGGTAATACTAAGCATATGCATATCAGGTTAAATTTTGTTAGTTATTTTCTTTAAAAAAAATAAGGATTTTTACTCGAAGTACAGTTAGATACTATATTTGATCAGTTATTAAGCGAGATGAAAAATGAATAAAATACTAAAATGGCCATAAAAAATAGGGAATGATGATAAAAAATTAAAAAAATTAGGGTTGTATGTATTTTTTAATGCCACTTAATACAAAAATAAAATGAAAAAATTCGTCGGAAAATTAAAAAAAAAATGTTTAAGGGTGATCAACCCTTATCACTTAGGGGTATAAAAAATAGATAGTAGCCGATTCTCTGACCTACTGAATACGTATATAAAATTTGGTAAAGATCAGTCAAACCGTTTCGGAGGAGTGCGGTAACAAACACTGTGACACGGAAATTTACTAAAATGGCCATAAAAAATAGGGGTTGATGATAAAAAATTAAAAAATTAGGGTTGTATATATTTTTTAATGCCACTTTATACAAAAAAAAATTTGACGAAAAATGAAAAAAAATTATTTAAGGGTGATCAACCCTTATCACTTAGGGGTATAAAAAATAGAAAGCAGCTGATTCTCAGACCTACTGAATACGTATAATATAGAATTTGGTAAAGATCAGTCAATCCGTTTCGGAGGTGTACGGCAACAAACACTGTGACACAGAAATTTACTAAAATGGCCATAAAAAAATAGGGGTTGATGATAAAAAATTAAAAATTTAGGGTTGTATGTATTTTTTAATGCCACTTTATATAAATTTCAAATAAAAAAAATTCGTCGAAAAAATAAAAAAATATATTTAAGGGTGAACAACCCTTATCATTTAGGGGTAAAAACGTTTCACGTTGGCCGATTCTCATACCTACTGAATACGCATATGAAATTTGGTAATGATCAGTCAAGCCGTTTCGGAGGAGTACGGTAACAAACACTGTGACACGGAAATTTTATATATAAGAATATGGCTCTTAAGGTGGTTCCTAGAGAACACCGTCTGTTGCTTGGCGACAGATTTCTCAGCTCGAAGGTGGTTGCTAGCGAGAACTAGAAAATATTGTACCACAAAAAAAAATCTAAAATAGAAGTCTACTAACTATCCAAGATAGCATAGTGTTTAATTACGGCTGGCCAAGGGGCGTGCCTTGGGAGATGCCTATGTCCAGCAGTGAACGAGCATAGGCTAATCATAATGATGATGACACTGCTAGCAAATCAAACTTTCTTATCCGCCCAACTTCTAAAACCGCTCAATTCCTATCATGCGGACCACATTTGGTAGGATTTACAACAGGTATGATCCAGTGTGACCTTCGGACTAGCCTATCCGCTTAGGAGCTAGTTTGCGGCAGACCTAACTAACCTCTTTTGTGCAACAATGTTGCCAACCACCAGATAAACCTAATATTACGGAACAGTAAATCAAATAAACGTAGATTTGATACTCGTATATTAATATATCCAGTGACCATTCGGTCACTGGATATATTAATATACGAGTAATTTTTAGACATAAGTTTAATTTGTAGGGTTTATGAAAAGGATTCATACAGTGATCCATTTATAATTAATTTATTTATCCATTAGTGAATCGGAATTAGCGGGGTAATGTAGAGAAATAATAAGCACGAGTTAGTATCCATAGCAAAAATCAATATTAGAATTCAGTATTAAAAAGTTGCTCTTGTGCAGTACAAAAATATCATTTACAATAATCTTAATATATATAAATCTCGTGTCACAATGTTCGTCCTCGATGGACTCCTAAACCACCATGTGCAGTTCGATCCAACTTGAGAGATAGAATAGTTTAAATCTCAAATTATAGTCGCAATTTTAATTTATTGCTTATTGCTTATTATTTTCTGTTATTATTTGACAGTCACAATTATCTGTTAACTCCTTTACAAACTGTCTACTGTCTACAATTATCTGTTAACCTTTCGACTGGGTTGAGTAAGTAATCAATAGATGGCGCTGCTATGGTAAATCTACGAACGTGTCATATAAGCTACACTATCTATTTTTCATACCCCTAAGTGAGGTAAAACAACGGTTGCCGGGTCAGCTAGTATATTATATAATGACTCATGAAACTTTTCAATTCTGTTCATGTCACTGTTCAACACCAGGGATCAGAATACTAGAGAAATTTGCTGATTCTCATACAATTAAGCGTGACTTGGAGGTTTGAAATTTTGATGAAACCTAGATGGCGCTGCAAATCGAGCGTGCAGCTTAGATGCCGCCAAATTCCGCAACGCGCTGTAGTCGTATATCGCGCATATCTGTGATCACGTGACCCGAGTGAAGTCGTTTCAAGTAAATACTAATAGATGGCGCTACGTGTATCGAATGGTACACGCAGTACGATTTTCAACAAGGTTGAGCGTCTATATTTTTTATAAGTCTACTGTTAGCACGGAACAGAACTGTCTACTTATCTCCTATCTACAAGCTCCCACACACGCCACAGGTGGCTAGTGTAAACTGTAATCAGCTAATAACTCTACTGCGGCCAAGATAATTGAATCACGAACATATCTTACATATCTTCTACTTATCTCCGTATGGGTTAAGAACGTCAAAGAGCTATACTTAAGTCGAAAGCCTAACTTAGACTAGTGTTAGTGTCAGTTAGTTAAAATATTATGTTCACTTTTAGCACTCAATGCTCAATAAATAAATAAATAATTAATCATAGTTAATTAAACAGTACAGAATATACTAATTATACAAATATTATAAATGCGAAAGTTTGAGTAAGTTTTACACACTCAAATGCCTTGTGATAAGTCGATAATTAGTAGTACCTAGTATGTAGTTATTTATAGTTTACTAAACAGTGCAACACAAAAGGCCAAGTGCCAAATACTTTTTATCAATAGATATTGAACACCCAGATCGACAGCCAACAAATTAGCTCATTAAAAAGAAGTTGGTCGTGTCGGGAATCGAACCCGAGACCCTTTAGTTGGCAGTCTGTTTCATTGGCAATGGTAACCGTTACGTCAACGGAGTTGTCAAACTTTATAAGGGGTTTTGTAACAACATATGGGAAGGGGTTTTGTAACAACTTTGTATGGGTCTTGAAGAATTGAATTTATTTATATTCACTTTATGTTACCAGACTGTCCTATTACAAATAGTTGGGCGAGCAAACATGTCATGAAATGCATATGGGCAGCTCGTTAGACTTGCACTTTCATATAACATGATCTACGGAGATTAAAATTTGTGTTTTCATTTTGTTCTATAGTTACATTCCTGAGGTTACTATATTTATGTTATTATTATCGGATGTATTTTTGGAAGGATTTTTTTATCACAATACAATAAGACTTTATTGCACACCAAATACAAAAACTATATAACATTGAAAGAAAAATACATTTTCTAATTTTATTAGTGTCTGGGTGTGACATTTTTGTAAGCACTTTGAACAAGTTTTTTATTAGGAACCACTTTTAAATTATCTACAATTTCATGTATTTGTTTGTTTGTGCGTATTGTATATTCCGTAAAACAATCTTCACTTTTGAAATATAATAATCAATGAATCAATCAATCAATCAAATAATTTATTTCAGACTTTCTTATGTCCATATAATATTAACAAAAATTCGAAATTACCGTAAGTAGTATTTACATGAAAATGTTGAATAGTCGTAATCTTTGTGTAACCACCGGTATCACTTACGTGTTTTTAAGGGCTAATTTATTACAACAAAATAAACGGAAATAATAGCCGGCTATACAATCATTATTCAAATATGTGTTGCGAAAGTTTTAATACAGTAATCTTGACACATTTTAATTGGATAAGACGATTGTTCCGGAGCTATTATATATAACTCATATACCATATATGCCATATAGCAGTGTGGCGTGTAAAATACTTTTTCATGAATACACCTACAATTGTAAAAATAGTATAAAATATTATTTTTCTTAATAAATACAAACATAGATTTTACTAACTTAATATGGTTCACAGTTACAAACAACTAAAGTGCTGTCGCTAGTGACTTGCACCGCAGTCGCTCGCGTGCCGTTCTTGCGACAGCGCGCCGCGCCCTCTCAGTGATGTGCGTGATAGCGAACTATATCGATAGTGTATCGATACAACATCGATACACTATCGATTACGAACCGATACACTTCCGCGACAATGTTGATTTGTAATGGCACAGTTTAACTGTGTTTCCTGGATTCAAGCATTACGTGCACGTATCTATTGGTATCTAAAAAGCTACTCTCAAAAGAATGTTCTATAAATAATATTCAATTATTTTGATTAAATTCCGTACCATTGTTGAAAAAAATGGTAAAAAATGTGTTCATTAGTATTTTTTTTATATTTACTATTTATTATAGTGGCAACTACAATACATGATGTGAAAAAAAAACAGCTTTCTAGCTATCTCAGTTTCTAATATACAGCTTAGTGACAGTCAGACAACGGAGGGTTAGTAATAGGGTCCCGCTTTTACATTTTAGGTACGGTATAAAAATCATTATAAGTATGATTTAGACCATTTATGGTCTAAAAATTATCGCACTTTTCATAATAAATGGGATAGTTAGTAAAAGTGATTTTAATATAAATGTTGAGCAAGATGATTTAATAAAGTTGTATTTGTCTAGCTACTAGACATACATGACTATACTTGCATATCCGGTAGCTTGAAAAAATGCATAAATTTTTATTGGAAAATTATCGTAAATGGTTTTCATAGATATTCGTTTTGTTTATAAATTACCTATTTAAAACTTATTTGTTTTAAAAATGCAGGCTTAATCGTTGCTAAAAAAATTCTATTGGTTTCTTTAAAATTGCCTTTGATTAAAAATAATACAGTGCTGCGGTTTGTGAAATATAAACCACTGGGAAGAATTTAAAGGACATGAATTTTAGTTTTACTCTTAAAATTGGCTAGAGAACGCAAACCTACAAATGTATCTGTGCACATTATACGCATAAGACAAAACCCCTTAGTATTCACTAAGGGGTTTTGTCTTATGCGTATAAGTATATATATCTGTACTAATGATCCGAAATACCAAATAATACTCACTAAACAATACTCAAGATTTGCGAAAAGAATCAAGTATACCATACATATTATACATTACAAAAGGATTACTTAGGTTCAAGAATTGCCTAGTTAAGTAGTCACAAAATAAAATGTATATTAGTAATATTGTAGTAATAAGATATACATATTTAAAAAAATATGTACAAATACATATTTTTTTTTCATTTTACCTAGTCGAGTCGAAGAAATTTTATTTGACTTTACATCCTTTGATTTCTTTTTTGCAGTTCAAGAAATTGACATACTCGTATTTGAATTTTTTTGACAAAGTTTGTTTGAAATTATCACTTATATTTATTTTGGCCTTGTAAGGCTAAATACTCGCAATTACTCTGTATAACCATCAGTAGGGCACAATCCATCACTGACCTGTCAAAGGCTTTTATGATTTAATACAACATACTTACGGTGTGTGGTCAATGTTTTACTCAGACACAAGTGCGTGAGAACGAATTTTTAATTGATAAACTGACATCCGGTTCGAATCTATTGACCATCAATGTATTTTTAGCTTTTATTTTAAGTAAAACATAATATCCATTCTTATTCTGTTGATATTATTGTAAATAAATATATACTTAAGTATCTCGGAAAATAATAATTAAGTTTGAAACCAATTTCTAAGGTGAATCAATTAAACAACGATTATTATAATATACATAGATAATATAATAAAGAGAGCCATTCATAACCGATTATTGGAATATTTTTATAATATAAAGTAAAGAGTAATGAGAAGGCAGAGTATGACAGTAAACTGACTGTCTCAAAATAATTAGTTTACGCTGTATGAGCGTAAACTAATTTTGGCGTTTTGATATGGTTCTTAAAAGTTGTGAATATCTATTATTAAAAAAATTACATGTTTTTAAATCGTATTATTTCCTGTATTATATATGATGCTTAAAGAAAACAAGTGGTATTACTTTAACAATTTAATCTCTTAACAAAATTCCTACATTATCACTCCTAAGTTTTTCTACAACCATTGGTTATCCCAGCCTATATCCGCCATGTCATTAAACAGATCAAACGTCATAACAAACGGATCGGTCAGTCCATAATTAAAACGGATGTGGCTCATAAAATTATCAATTCTGATGTATCTAAGCGTAAGTGGGTGGAGCTGTAATGAAGGTAATCAAAACAAAAGATATTTAATACATTGTCATGGACTATTAGGAACGAATTTAATGATTTGCATTATATAACGACCACCGACTCACAAGATAAATCTTATGAGATGGTGGTTGACTTAATTAGAAAAGAATAACTGTTTTTTTGTTGTAGGTGTCTACCCTCGTGTCATCTTGGGTATGAGATGACCCTCCAAGAAGCCTGCGTTGGTGTCAGCGAACTGCTAGAATTTTTGGAGGACACTGGAAAGAAGGACTGTATTCATGCCCAGACTGATTAAAGGCATCACGTCTTATTTGAGGAGACCACCCACCTCAAAAAAATTATCGTTCAATGTGTTGACATCTATTACAGAATTCACTTAAAGTAAATAAGTTTAATTGAGATATGAAGCAACTACTTTTTCTTAATACTTTTTTTTTGGTCTGGGAATAATCCGGGGACAATCTAATCAATAATGGCAATTTAGTAGTAATTCAATTTTTAAAATGATATGTCGCACATACTTTTATTTGTACTTAAAAATGGTAGTTAAACTAATTGATACTCTTGTTAATTTAAAAATAAAATTTAGGTATATCTTTATATACATTATTCAACTTGTGCAGTTGCTCTCAATACTGAAGTTAAATCAATTTTGCGACAAGTTGCACTACTTTTTTTGAAACAAGCTCGATACCGTTCTGAGAAAAATTTAACCATAAATAAACGAAAGGTTAAGTTATTTAATTGACCTGTCAAACAAAAGCTACCGACCGCGTTCTTGTTACAGTAAATAAAACAAAAGACACTCAACCTTATTTCTTAGGAATTAAGGCATTTATTGAGTTGCATTTAGAACTTTTTTATTTTGGCTAATGATCTCATAATAGCATTGAATCAAAGCGACTCATTTTGTCACATCGTTTACATTAACGTGTTTCGAGTTCCCGTTCTCATGATATGAATTGAAAAACTCGTCGCATCGGTAAAGTAATGAAGTTCTTAACGTAGATGGACAGACAGTTGGAAGATTTATGATTACAGTTAATGACCGTGGTCTCATAAAAAAGGGTATAAAAATTCTGTTATTGTAATTGCATCGGGAGAGTTCCGCAAGATTTTCTGTTACGGATTCATATCGATGCGATGCCATTAAAATGCCTATCGACGTATTGTGCTCAGATAGCTTGTTAATGTTATAATTGCTTTTTAAATAAGGTCGAGTTTAATTACAATAAGCGGATCACTGATAAATTTCATTTGCTTGTAATATAGCCTCTGAAAGTTTTGATTCTTTTTTAAACTCATCTGGTTTTCTTTTCGAATATTCTTACATTCAAAAATACATTTCGAGGAAAAAACCACTAAATTCAAATTCAAAATTCAAAACATTTATTTTCAAGTAACAAGGACTCCTACATGTTAAAGAAAATACCTATGATTATAATGTCAAAAACCTAAACTAAAATGCCTACTTTTATTATTAAAAAAAGCCTTGCGATTTTTTCGAAATATTAAGAATTTCGGTTAATAATCACGAAAACTACGGGCCTAAGCCAAGTTGAGTTCGCTATGGGCGTTGTTATCGGAATTATGTCGTCCTGTAGAAACTTTTGAACAATCCTGCATGTATTAAGAATGGCTGCTTTTTGCATTGTCATGTATGTGTTGGTGTCCAGATCTATCTGTTTGAGGTAGTGGAGTAAGTGTTTGGGAATGACTCCGGTACTGGAGAGAACCAGGGGCACTATTGACAACCTGTTCATATTCCATAGGAGAATGATCACTTCTTTTAATTATTCTGTGTATTTGTGTATTTTTTCTGTTATCGTTGTTTGGAGATTATGAGTATTTGGCACTGCAATATCAATTAGGTAAGTATGTTTATTTGTCTTATCTATCTTATGTAAATATAATTTTATTATATTAAATTGTATATATTGTTATTATCATGTTATGACGAAGCTATATTTTATTATATGTTGATTATTTTTATACATTACTAGACCTAGACCCGACAAACGTTGTTTTAACTTAATAAAAAAAAATCTAAATATACAGTAGCCGATTCTCAGACCTTCTGAATACGCATATAAAATTTGGAAAAAATCGGTCAAGCCGTTTCGGAGGAGTACGGTAACAAACACTGTGACACGGAAATTTTATATATAAGAAAATTTTATATATAAGATATAACATAGATTTTATTGTATTATCCATATATTACAATAATGTATTGCAATTACGTGCATATTACCTAAGTATTATAAGATTACTAGCCAACCCGGTAAACGTTGCTTTGTCTAAAGTACAGTTAAAAAACACTATAATTGATCAGTTGTCGAGCGGAATGAAAAATGATTAAATTACTTAAATTGCTATATAAATAAATAGGGGTTGGTGAAAAAGTAAAAATTTAGGACAGTATGTATTTTTTAATGACCGTTATAAAAATGTTCTAAATAATTACGTAAAAAAAAAATATTTGGTGAACAACACTTATCACTATTATTTTTTTTATTACTAGGTTAAGCAAAACAGATAGTAGCCGATTCTCAGACCTACTGAATACGCATATTAAATTTGGTAAAAGTCGTTCAAGCCGTTTCGGAGGAGTACGGTAACTAACATTGTGATATGGAAATTTTATATATTAGAAGAAAATTCTCTTAATGCCTGCCTGTCGCCATAGACTGCGTGCCTGGCAAGGAACAGCTAATAAGACACCTCGCCGCGTGTGTGCGAAAGGACACTGGCGCCTTCGGAAAGACGTACAATGGTATAAAGCTTACACACACTCGCGAGTATTCTAAAAATTATACAGAGATGGTAAATAACGCGAAATCGTATAAGGGTGGACTTTTTTACGACTTTTGGAAATTCGTGTTAGAAATGTAAGCTGTTCCATACATAAAGTTCACCGATGTATGGCAAAATGTATGGAGAAGCGATTATTTTTTTGTGTATTTCCAAATGTTTTTACACCAGTAAGCCTATATATTTTTTTAGTTAAAAAAAATACTTATTCTAAGAAAATAAAACATCGTGAGGAAACCGATACGTTTGAGGACTGAATATCCGAATACGTGTATCATCCGCCAACCCACACTTGGCCAGCGTGGCGGATTATGGCCTATGTCTCTCTCCTAATGCGAGAAGGTCCCGAGTCCCAGCGGTGGAGACGTATAGTACTTATGCTATCTATGGATGCTTATGCTATGTATGGCTGCTTATGCTATCTATGGCTACTTATGCTATCTGTGGCTACTTATGCTATCTATGGCTACTTATGCTATCTATGGCTGCTTATGCTTTCTGTGGCTGCTTATGCTATCTATGGCTTCACAGAGCCGCGAGCGAGAAGCGACTTGCAACGAAGTGCAGGTGAAATCTGAATACGAGTCGAAATAGTATACGCTGTTAAAGGATAAAAAAATAAAGAATGCTTTTAATAACTATCTCCCATGTGTAAGATTCTTAAGAACACGCGTGGGCAGTATGGTGACCATTCTTCCAGGCTGCGCCGGTAGGTGACTGCATGTCGCGATAGTGTCGCCAGCTGCCTGTACAGCGCATAGTGCCTTATTGAGACTGTCCTCGCACAAATAGTGTATGGTCACATTACTCGTGCCGATTGCGGAGGATGGCTCTTCCTGATCTCATAGTAACTGATACTATTTGTGTTAATATCATGTGTGAACCCAAGGTATAAGGTATCTTGTTAAATTTCATAAAAATCAGCTCAGCTGTTTAACTGTAAAAGATATCCATAGATACAATACTCTTGGACGTCGTTACAAATTTTCGCATTTCTAGTCGCATTTTGTTATTAGTCTTTCTTTAGCAACCAAGCTTTGGTGTCGTGAGTTTTCAAGCTGTCCTTAGCCTCAAAACTCTGACTTGGCTTAACTACGGCTTGCTAATACTAACAGCCGGGACCTACAATTTAACGTGTCATCCGACCCAAGAGCCCCAATGAAACTGCCACTTTAATAATAATAGTTTAAAAAAACTAAAAAACACGCTTATCTGGCCGTTTTAAGTGGGTCGAAATTGCACCCAAAGAAGTCGGTTACAAACAAACCTACAAACAAAAATACAAAAATAATTGAATAATTTTATCAAATTAGTGTATTGTCATCGGTCCTCAATAAATCTACAAAGTTTGAACGAAATCTGGTCGTTTAAAGTGGGTCAAAATCGCGCCCAAAGAAGTCGGTTACAAACAAACATACAAACATACAGGTGAAGCTAATAAAAAGCGTGTAAAAACAACAGCCTTATGTCAATCCAAACACCGTTCGCATCGACCGTTGCTTAGCTTCGATGATCGCGTCAGATCATCTTAGCTAGCCAAGCTACAGGCGCTACATTTTCTTCTTCATTAGTATATGAGTTAGATATCACATTGTATGTCCCGTATCACCTGCGACAGACAAAGATGCTGTAAAGAAATAAGTGTTAAAATCTAAATAGAGACTTATGCATTTCAAGCGTTAACTAGGCTTTATTTGAACCACATAATGTTTCCAGTGTTTAACCATCGGCTGCACTTTATCTCGCCGAGAGGCGTGTCTCGGGACCCCACTGCCACTTAGTCCACCATTACTGTTCGACAAAGATTACCTCGCTTAGATAAAGCAGCTTGGACCTAGTAGTTTTACAGCAATGACATGCCTAGCACCTATAGTATCACTGACTAAATTGAAACTGATAGAACCATCAAAGCAAAGCATACGAGTATATCGATGTTGAGTCTAATCATGTATAAGATTGTCATTGGCATATGTGCGTGTTATGTCACTGTTGACATAGCACGCACATACGCCATGGGTAGGATGGCACGTTAAATAATAAGTACTGGCTGTTGTTCTATGTACAAGCAGCTGTTAAGCTATGAGAAATCCTTTGGTGACCTACAAAAGTTTGGACTCCCGGCTATTTAGTTCATACATAGAAGAAAAAAAACAATAGAATTAATATTTTCATTCTCATATTACCGTTTACAACCGTTGACTTTCAAATTTGTTTACCAAAGGCTGCTTTTCGTTGTACATTTTAATTTACATAAGTTTGCTTAAAATTAATTATTTTTTCAATTCTAATACAAATTAGGATTTTGAATATAAAAAAAATGGTTGCCTGTAAAGTCGGTTTTACGGGCGAAGATTTTTAGTGACAACGTCTGCCGCGCGCGCAGCAACCGATCATAGTTGAGTGGGAGAGAGACGCAAGGCATTCGGCGGGCCTCTCTCTCGTTCGGTGACTCATCGTAACGTTACCGGGCGTTACACTTTTTCATAAGTGACTCCCAGCCGCAACCTAATTTAAGACGTTGTCACGTCAAAACCTATCAATTTGGAAGCAGCAATACTATAAATGTCGCCCTAACACAGATAATGGCTATCTAGAAGTAGTAATCTGCGGCTACTACCAAAGGCCCTTCGATAATAAGCTTGATTGCGATACTGCGTCCTTGTTGCGTCCTTGCTTTCACTGATAACGTTCCAATTACGTTATATAACGTTTAGATCGCGTTCTTTGATGTAAAAATTAAAAGTCTTATCTGATAAAACTATCCAAAGGGTCTATAGATGACCGCATCTCTGTGGCTTTCGTATCGGCCTGTCAGTCATAAGCGCAGATGAAATATCTATTTGGACGCTTCATAAGATCATCTAGCGTAGATGTAAAGAGACAATGATAATTATGAGGGTAAAAACTACTGACCAAATTTAACCCTACCAACTGTCTTTTGTAGTTTAGCGTCTCAGAAGTATCACAAATCTACAAGTTACTCTGGTATCAAACAGTATGCAATCACATCAAAGGCGTTGATTCCCGGGAACTAACTAGGCAATGCAATTAATCGAAAATCTTATCTTATCACTGGGCGGCAAGCACAGTTTTTTTATTTGGATACATTTCACAGACGGCTGGTTAGACCCAACTAAACCGTTTCTAGTTTGTATTATGGTTGCTTACAGAACTGATATACTAAATATGTACTACATACACATTCATAAATACTTTATGTCTTTTGATCTAAAATAGCGCTTTCGTGTAATAACTATTCTATTTCATTGAACTAACCCACACCCCCAGCCTACAGATTTAGTTCATCACAAAGATATTGAACGTGCCGGATATCGAACTCGGGACCCTCTGGTTGCCCTCTGGTAACCATTACGCCAACAAAAAAAATGGATACTTGATACCTGTATTTGATAGCTATATTATTTCTGGACACGTTTTTTTTAAAACCAAACCATCATATTAAAACAAATGAAATGCATAATTTTATCGAAATGAAGGTTCTGGTCAAAATAGAGCGGTGGTTTTAGGTAATGTAAATTGTAATCTTAATATATATAAATCTCGTGTCACAGTGTTTGTCCTCAATGGACTCCTAAACCACTTAACTGATTATAATAAAATTCACGCACACCATGTGCAGTTCAATCCAACTTGAGAGATAGGATAGTTTAAAGCTCAAATTATGTCGCAATTTTAATTAATTGCTAATTATTGTCTGTTATTATTTGACAGTCACAATTATCTATTATTCCATCATTATCTCTAACTCCAAATGATTCTAACAGATGTCGATACCTTTCGACTGGGTTGAGTAAGTAATTATTGATTATTGATGGCGCTGCTATGGTAAATCTACGAAAGTGTCATATAAGCTACACTATCTATTTTTCATACCCCTAAGTGAGGCAAAACAACGTTTGCCGGGTCAGCTGGTACCTTATATATACAAAGTAACTATCTACATACAAAATAAGCCAACGCTGAGCTTTCATTGAATCCCTCTCACATTAAAGTTCACTTGCTTTGACCCACCCATGATCTGAATTTTAACATTTCATCAACTTGCGATCTCATTTTTGACATTTGACTTGAGAAAGTAGTTACACCTGTATTTGTATTGCAGAACATTCGGGTATCTGATTAAGGTCTCGTTATGTAGACTTATTGGAACAAAAATTATTGTGAATTTAAGTTAATAAATAAATAAATGTCAGGACTCATTTCACACACGGCTGGCTAACCCCATACTGAACCATTTCTAGTTTGTGTTATTGTGGCTAACACAACTGATATGCTACATATACATACAGATCTATTTTATATAGATACATATTTAACACCCAGACCCACAGCCAACAAATTTAGTTCAGCACAAAGATGTTGGTGGTAAACTATTGCGCCAACGAGGTTGTCAAAAAAATAGTAATATTTTTTATTATAAAAGTAATAAAAAATAGTCAAGCATATAGCACTGATATCCAGAGATTCTTCTTCTTTGTATTAGCTAATTGGCCAAGCTCTGGTGTTGAGAGTTTTTAAGCCACCCAAAGGCCTCTGGCTTAACGACTGCTTGTTCTAAGACTAACAGCCGAAACCTACTGTTTAACGTGTCATCTGACCCAAGGCACCACTCTGATGAAAATGCCACTTGAAAAGTGTCAGTTTTGTGAATGGTCATCCATCCAAACACCGTCCTTATCGACCGTAGCTTAGTTTAGCTCCGATGACCGCGTCAGATCACCTTAGCTAGCGGAGCTACAGGCGCTACAATATATGTATATATCCATATTTCAAGTGAACTAAATATTTCACTAAAAAAGGAGATTATATGTTCGGCTGTATGTTTTTTTTTTGTTCTGAGCTTTAAGAAAAACTCGTATCTTAATTTAAATCACTGCAGTTGTTTATAGACGTCACTACCAAATAAATTGAGAGATTAATTTGTGGTCACATTTCCACACAGACCGACAGCTAACAATTTTATTCCATCACAAAGACGTTAGCCGTACCGGAAAGCGAACCCGGGAACCTCTTTATCAGTCCACCATGCTAACCATTACGCCAGCGATGTCATCGAATATCGTTTATCTGATAATATGTTAAAATATGAAGAAGAAGAAGAAAGTGTGGTTACTTTCGCTTCTCTAGATTTTCATTTTTTGGTATCATCAGTATAAAACTCAAATATTCACTGCTTAATTCTACTAATAGCTCATTATTAATACGTTTGCCGGATCTCTCATTTGGTTATAAGAGTTATACATAGATAACTATCTATTAGTAAAATTGTTATATTGCTTAGTACTTCAGATTACTTTTATTTATGTGTATTCAGAGCTGAACCTACCTTCTTAAAGTTCATACTAACATGCTGTGTACTCTGTTTTAGATTGCAGACTTGTTTTTTAACCGACTTCAAAAAGGAGGAGGTTATATATTCGACGTGTATGTTTTTTTTTTTTTTTATGTATGTTCACCGATTTCTCAGCCATTTGTGGATCGATTCTCAAAATTCTTTTTTTAATTGAAAGAGTATGGTTCTGAATTGGTCCCATTGTCACCAAAATAGGATCTGATGATGGATTCCTAGGGAAATCGAAGGAAAACCTAAAAAGTTAGGTTATGTTTACGCCCGAAGAGAGATTCACGCTCGTTCGGCTGTACTGATATTCTTGAAATTTAAGATGAAAATAGGTAAGACTATGTGTTAACACATAGGCTACTTTTTATCCCGAATATAATTACTGTTCCCGTGGGATGCACCAAATAACACATAAATCTTTATAACTTCTTCACGCCCGAACGGCTGTACTGATGTTGATGAAATTTGAGATGAAGATAGGTTAGACTATGTGTTAACACATTGGCTACTTTTTATCCCGAAAATAATTACTGTTCCCGTGGGATGCACCAAATAACACATGACACACTGATTTCGCTTAAATTTGATATGGGGGTAGACTAGACCTTGTATAACACTAAGTTTACTTTTTATCTTAAAAGTCATTGCTATTCCCTTGGGATACCCAAATAACTCGATAACCTATTTCACTTCTTCGCGCTCATACGGCAATACAGATTTCACTCATGTAAAATTTGATAATATATTAATAGACTAGACACTCGAACGGATAAAAAAAATATTTACGGGCTCGCTTCGCTAGGAGTTATCCCACTTCGTTCGACTTTCCCCCAGGATGTTTTGGGCTTATGACACTCCAAATATTATATAATTTGTGCTGCTTTGGACTTCTTTATGCTCAAATGGTTTGAACAAATACGGTGAAAATTTTCGCGCTCGCTTCGCTCGCGCATTGCTCGATACGCTCGCATCCAGCTCGCTTCGCTCGCCCTTGGTCCTAGTACGTTTTGACACAACAAACATGTTATTTGTGCTGCTCTGGACTTCTTTATGCTCAAACGGTTTAAACAAATACGGTGAAAATTTTCGCGCTCGCTTCGCTCGCGCATAGTTCGGATCGCTCGCATCCGGCTCGCTTCACTCGCATCCGGCTCGTTTCGCTCGCATCCGGCTCGCTTCGCTCGCTGTTGGTTCTAGTAAGTTTTGACACAACAAACATTATGTAATTTGTGCTGCTTTGGACTTCTTCAAGCTCAAGCGGTTCGAACAAATACGGTGAAAATTTTCGCGCTCGCTTCGCTCGCGCATAGCTCGCTTCGCTCGCGCATAGCTCGCTTCGCTCGCAATTAGTTCTAGTGCGTTTTGACACAACAAACATTATGTAATTTGTGCTGCTTTGGACTTCTTTATACTCAAACGGTTCGAACAAATACGGTGAAAATTTTCGCGCTCGCTTCGCTCTCGCATAGCTCGCTTCGCTCGCATCCGGCTCGCTTCGCTCGCAATTGGTTCTATTGCGTTTTGACACAACAAACATTATGTAATTTGTGCTGCTTTGGACTTCTTTATGCTCAAACGGTTCGAACAAATACGGTGAAAATTTTCGCGCTCGCTTCGCTCGCATCCGGCTCGCTTCGCTCGCAATTGGTTCTATTACGTTTTAACACAACAAACATTATGTAATTTGTGCTGCTTTGGACTTCTTTATACTCAAACGGTTCGAACAAATACGGTGAAAATTTTCGCGCTCGCTTCGCTCGCGCATAGCTCGCTTCGCTCGCATCCGGCTCGCTTCGCTCGCAATTGGTTCTATTACGTTTTGACACAACAAACATTATGTAATTTGTGCTGCTTTGGACTTCTTTATGCTCAAACGGTTCGAACAAATACGGTGAAAATTTTCGCGCTCGCTTCGCTCGCATCCGGCTCGCTTCGCTCGCGATTGGTTCTATTACGTTTTAACACAACAAACATTATGTAATTTGTGCTGCTTTGGACTTCTTTATGCTCAAACGGTTCGAACAAATACGGTGAAAATTTTCGCGCTCGCTTCGCTCGCGCATAGCTCGCTTCGCTCGCAATTGGTTCTAGTACGTTTTGACACAACAAACATTATGTAATTTGTGCTGCTTTGGACTTCTTTATACTCAAACGGTTCGAACAAATACGGTGAAAATTTTCACGCTCGCTTCGCTCGCGCATAGCTCGCTTCGCTCGCATCCGGCTCGCTTCGCTCGCAATTGGTTCTATTACGTTTTGACACAACAAACATTATGTAATTTGTTCTGCTTTGGACTTCTTTATGCTCAAACGGTTCGAACAAATACAGTGAACATTTTCGCGCTCGCTTCGCTCGCATCCGGCTCGCTTTGCTCGCAATTGGTTCTATTACGTTTTAACACAACAAACATTATGTAATTTGTTCTGCTTTGGACTTCTTTATGCTCAAACGGTTCGAACAAATACAGTGAACATTTTCGCGCTCGCTTCGCTCGCATCCGGCTCGCTTCGCTCGCAATTGGTTCTATTACGTTTTAACACAACAAACATTATGTAATTTGTGCTGCTTTGGACTTCTTTATGCTCAAACGGTTCGAACAAATACGGTGAAAATTTTCGCGCTCGCTTCGCTCGCGCATAGCTCGCTTCGCTCGCATCCGGCTCGCTTCGCTCGCAATTGGTTCTATTACGTTTTGACACAACAAACATTATATAATTTGTGCTGCTTTGGACTTCTTTATGCTCAAACGGTTCAAACAAATACGGTGAATATTTTCGCGCTCGCTTCGCTAGCATACAGCTCAATTTGCTCGCAATTGGTTGCCTGCCTGGTATACGCCAGAGGTTTTTTGATCGTGAAGTTTATTTGGCTCTCTATAGCTAAAACTTAAAAAATATCATGACTAACCACTAAAAATGTAAAAATAAAATTGTTTTAAAAAACAAAGAACCGACTTCAAAACACAACTAAAAAGGGAAAAATAATTTTAAGCCTACATCAAATCAAGAATAGTTATATAAGTAGAATCGAAGAGTTTGTTTCATGTACTTATAAAAAACTATTTTAAATTTTTATTTATCCTGTTTTCTTGAAGTCGGTGCCATCTAAGAAGAACAATTTAATGTTTGTTAAAAAAACTATTTTCAATTGTCTTTCTTTGCTGGCACCGACTCCAAGAATACAGGATTCATAAAAATTTAAAATAGTTTTTTATAAGTACATGAAACAAACTCTTCGATTCTACTTATATAACTATTCTTGATTTGATGTAGGCTTAAAATTATTTTTCCCTTTTTAGTTGTGTTTTGAAGTCGGTTCTTTGTTTTTTAAAACAATTTTATGTTCTTTGTAGTTGTAATGTTATCATGAATGTTTATAATCTGTTTGAGTGCCTAATGAATATCGTATGTCAGAACATAATATTTTATACACTTACCAAACTTTTTTCCATTTACTTGTAATGAACGATGAAATTAAAAAAAAAACTACAGTATATGTATGTTAAGATTGTACTTATTTTATTTCTGAATGTGTTACAATATTTAAACTTGATGTGTCCTTAACGTTAGGCATAATTGATGTACTTGTGATTCTAAACCCTATAACGTAAGTGCCAATGTGATATGATAAGTAGAAAGTTATACTTTAAAAGTACATTGCTTTTCAGAAAGACTTAGTAGCCAACAAATTTAATTTAAAAGAGTTACAATTGATAAAACCAAGCTTCGAAAATGTTATTTTACAATTATTTAACTACTATTTAATGTTACTTACGATTACTTAACAATATTGAAAAAACAGCTGTGAATATTCTAGCAAAATTAATTGAAATCGGCGAGTTACCTATTTAAAAATCGGGGACTTAATTTAACAATACGTTTATTACTTAGACTTAATTTAATGCTAAGTATGTATGATCTGTTTATTATTTTTCATTAGTTTAACATTTTGAGCCTCGGTTCGATCTAAAAAACACAATGATATGCCTTCCGTTCTCGAGAATTATAATATACAATAACAATTTTTCAACAATGATTTCATTACTGTAACCTACTCTTTTGCTGACAAAACAGTTAAATAAGAAATAACTAAAATACGTGTACTACAGACCAATGAAGTCAAAAATATAAAATAATTTTAAAAAGTTACTGTCATCAAATAATAAAACATTTTTCAAATTAAACTTTGGTAGTTCTTTGACTAAACAAAATAATTTTAAATACAAATAGTGATTTCAAAGAAACCAAAGCTTGCCAATATTATAAAAGTAGTAAATTAAATACTTTGTCTCTTTCTTACAATATACCTAACAAATTTTTATTTCACTATTTCATTTGTTTAAAATATTAACTTTCGAGGTGAAATAAGACGAATACATTTCGTGTACATTTTTACAAACACTTAATTATAAATACACATTTTATAAGTTTAATTATTACACAGCTAGGAACGATATTATCAAATCGTGAAATTACACAATTTATTTTGTAAGTAAATTTAAGTATTTTACAATTTATATATTAATTGAATTTATCAAAATTTTAACAGATGACAATCTAATTCATATTTGTAGCAGTCAATAGAGACCCAAATATTGTTTAAAATTTCATGCAGAATATATTTTTACTCGAACTTATTGTATTTCCCATTGATAATACTTATTTTTGTGAATTGATAAGTATCTTAATAAGATTATATTAATCTACAATACTCAATATTGCTCTCAATGTAAAACTAGAGAGAACTTAACGTACTTACTTAAGAAATACTTTGCTATTATTGCTATGTGCTGTCGCCACAGCTGATTCAATCTTATTATATACAAGAAACCCTCTTAAACAGTAAAGATAAAGATGGAAATTACAACGATGAAATCAACTCCTAAAATTACGATCCAAAATTGACTCAATTTACAGGGCTTATCTATAGAACTTATAAATTATACGATTTTCACGTTCTGCGGTGAAAGATATTGGATGTGAGATATGAGTGAGATATAGAAGTACCCTCTGTTCTATCGAAAGGTGTGCGACCAAAGCGGTGGCGGCGGCGGCAGCAGCGCCGGCGGCTATGTGAATATAGCGAGCGAGGGCCGGTGCGGCGCGTGCGCTGCGTGCGGGGAGGTCGGGGGCGGCGAGCGCGCGCCGGGCGAGCACGACACCTTGGCCACCAACGACCTGATATCATCACAATAAGAGTCATCCCGCTCCGTATCGACCGAGCTCGGCGAGTCTCCCCCCTCCGCCTCGTGCTTCTTCAGATGCCGGTCGAGGTTGGTCTGCTGGCCGAAGCACCTGTCGCACAACGAACACCTGAACGGTCTCTCCTTGTTGTGAATGTTCCTCACGTGCCGCTGCAAGTTCGATGAGATCGAAAACGAACGCTCGCAGTACTTACATTTGTAAGGCTGCTCTCCCGTGTGGGTTCGCAGGTGGCGCGTCAAGTTCGCGCTCCGCGGGAATACTTTTCCGCAAAATTTGCACGCGTAGCGATCACGCAGCTTCCCAGTCCCGGCGCTTAGTTCACGAAACTTCGCGTATGCGCTCGGTTGCCTGTCCGGGCCGTCAGTACCGAGCAGAGGGGATAAAAAATTAAACGGGCTCGGGACATAGGGTGTGTGCGAAGAATTCAGAATAGATTCCGTGGAGTGAAAGGATGGAAACCGAGGCCGATACATTGCGTCGATGAGGTTGTTGTGCTGTGGGTGCACGGGCATCGGGAATGCGAGCGGTGGCGCTACGAGCTGTGGGGGAGAATCTTCACGTTTAGGCTCTACGTTCTCTACATCAACATCGGTGGTGTCGTTTTCTGGAGTCTTACTCCTTTCCACGGGACTTTCTGGTGGCGAATAAGATTTGACCGAGTTGCGAAAATAACGTTCATCAGCGTCACCTTCAGACTCTTTGTCACTTTGCTTGCGTGATACGGATAAGTCCAGAGGCTGGTCGTCTTGGTATTTCTTTGAGACATCTCCAGCATCCGAATATTCAGAATGTTTATCATCTTCGGTATCATTCTTTGATAAATCTTTTGGTTGCGCAGGAGAGACCGATTTTCTTTCATTTACGTCATTTTGGTTGAGTTTCAATGTAAAATTGAAGGGTGACTTTCTCTTTAGCTCGTCTCTGTTATAAGCAAACGGTGTATGCATAGACATAATGGGTGACGGTCTGTGTTGAGATGACGCTTCTTCAGCCGATTGAGGAGAATGTTTGGAGAACAAATGCTGAGGTTTGTTAGGAGTGGCCCGGTCTGTTGTGTCACTCTTATTGGAATCAAATTCTAAGTCTTTAGACTTCTTCTGTTCATCTAATGAATTTGAGCTATCTATGCTCTTTACTGACATGCGACCTTCTTGTTGCTGGGCTAAAGCTAGGTCATGTGCTAGTCTTGCTCCTTGTACGTTGAAAAGCAAAGGGTTCAAGAACCCGGGCGGGCAAGCTGCTGCAGCGGCGGAAAACAAATCTGGGTAGTGAGCAAATGTGTTGTAAGGGAGTGGCAGAGCTGATCCTCGGTACATTGGGAATGGGTTGGAGTTGTTCGGGGCACTCATTCCGACGTTCTGTAGATGAGAAGGGATCTGTGGCAGCTGACCTCTCCCGCCCGCAGTGGCAGTGTCGCAGAACCTCTTGTGTTTAGTCAATGAGTTGTAAGAAGAGAAACACTGGCCGCATTTGCCACAGTCATTCATCACACGGCAAGCCACGTGCATGCGCTTGTGACGACACAGGTTGGAGAACTGGGTGTATGCCTGGAAATAAGACAATACTTATTAGGAATGTTTCTTAAATAACTCTAAATTCAAAATCAATGATAATGTAAGCTGGCTAAATTACTTTTGGTTTAACGAAACCTAAGCAATAGTTAATTCAACATTGCAAGATCTTTGTCTCTTTTAACTAAGAAGTATGGCAGTCTTTTTAATTAAGAGTAGTGGTATGAACATATGTGTTTTCTATGTTATGTGATATAGTAGAAGAGCCGAGCCTATATCGACCTTCACCGACGTGATAATTGAATAAAATTTAATTCATAATAAATTTAGTATATTTTTTCATTATCTTGATGTTGCAAAATTTTATAAAAAAGAAAAAATATTTTTTATCTTACTGTCTAGGATTATTTTAGGCTATCCATTTTTAATATATTTTCTAAGATGCTAAATTTATTTTGAAATTAATTTTATTCAATTACCACGTCGGTGAAGGTCGATGTAGACTCGGATCTTAGACCGTTATCAATATGATGATGTATATCGTTTTAATGCTTACCTTAAAGCAAACCTTGCACTGGAACGGCTTGACGCTGGAATGGATGTGTGTATGCTGCTTCAGGCCTGATGACGTGGAGAAGGTCTTCCCGCACTCAGGGCAGGCGTGGCTGCGGGCTCCGGCGTGCTGCGCCCGGATGTGGCGCTGCAGGTTGGAAGGATCGGTAAATACCTGCAACCACGTCAGGTTTCGCGAACGTTGAAACCGTATGCTCGTTGGCTTGACTGAAGTTTACTTTAGAACTCGAAGAAGAGCAAGATACTGATGAAAATTGACTCATTCAGTCTGTAACTTCGTGAGTCAATTTGATTATTTTGTTTTCTTCTTCTGCAAATGACTTCGTAGTTCTAAAGTAAACTTTGAAGACTGGTTGAGGTTTGACAAGGTGAAAAATTTATATGAATTGAGATGGTGATAAAATAGGTTTGTTAGGGCAACAAGTATGTTAATTTCCATAATTAAAAGTTAAATTTTTAAGTTATGTGTTTAATTATCCATCTGTTTTCTCTGTCACTAGTAACACTAGTAACTAGGTCACTAGTAACTATCGCAATACCTGTTAAGGACGTCTTCAAACTTTGGTTCCAGAACTTTTAGATATTTGCGAAAAATAAATTGATTCATAACGAAAATTCGTTGATGCCCGACAAAAAAGTATGGTAAAGGGTTTTTTTGTTGTTAACCATTAATTGTTGGTCTAAACCTACTTAGAGGCGCTGTTTAAAGGGTAACTTAATATAAGTCTGTACTTGTATAAGTCTTTCATGGAACGTACCTTAGGGCAGTTCTCGCAGGGATATTTCCTGATGTCTGTATGCGCAAGCGCACGGTGACGTAGCAGCAGAGTGCGGGACGAGTATGCTCGATTGCAAAGCTCGCAGTGGAACGCAGCCGCGGGCTGCGCGTGCGCCTGTATCAGGTGGTGGTCTAGCCTGGAACAGAGGAAAATTATCTGTTAGTAGAAGGTTAAAATTAGAACTAGGGTGAAGGAAGCTGTCCAGTTATAATAATTAAATTAAATAATAATATGGGTACTATAGACAAACCAGGACCATTCAATATATGTAGACAGATATATATCTAAGAATTGTATATTATTTTACATCATGACTAACAATTAACTGATGATTTTTTAAATTATCTGTTAAAAATCAACATCTCATCATTTTATCATGATCTTTCATGACTGATGATAAAAAAATATCAGTTTATTATTATTTTTCAAAATATCATTATATTCTGGTATAGTATACGATACAGTGTCGTATGGTATAAAGTGTCGTATGGTGTTTTCTAACTAGATAACTGTCGAATCGATTTAAATTGTTTGACAAATTATCTGACACGATGTGAACTCAATGTATGGAAATCTAGGTACCACTTAATTTAGATATTTATTTCCATCATCAAGCCTCTAAAATAGGAAGATAAATATATCATAAACATTGAACACCTCATGAAAAGTAAATTTGATTTACAGAAAACGGTGGTGTATTTAAATTAGGTTGTAAATTGACTGATTAACATCTAGATTCCGTCTTCTATCTAGTTCTATCCAATGTAATATGCAGCTTCCCACTCAAACTCGTCTTTTTACCTTTATTACTTCCATACCACAATATCATTATTGGACTTAAAGATCGTTTATTTACCATTTTATAGCACGAAATCTACAGATATACACCTACCACGTGCTAATATGTATAATGAAATGACTTAACTAAGTAATCTGGAGAATTGCAGTGGCATTTTCATTACAACGATAAATTTTGCGACTTCGTTTAATATTCTAATTGTACTTTATCTCGGCACCGACAACTTTATAGGAAAGTGTGAAGATTACACTAACGAACTAGAATAAGTGGCGACTGCAGTTAGAATAGACTTAGATAATAAATGTACTTATGCATAGAGAATCGCCTTCGGCTATAAAATTTATAGTTACCCGAGTGAAGCATATTTCAAACGTGTGAACATTTCTTATGCATGCTCGAGCCTCATTTTTGCAATAAATTTAGCGCGCATACAAAATTTTATGGGCGTAGACATTATTCACAATCATTATAAAACATGTATACGCAACCTTTAATGGAATTCCTAAGCTAGTGTCAACAACTTCTCTATTTATTTATCCACGCAGTCCGACGCGACCTCTCACGTCTGTGTTATCATTATCGTTCGTCAAAGTATGAATCTTGTTAGAGACGGCAAGTCATGTTAGCGCGGCCGGTAACTTATGCTAGTGTTTGATGGAAAACGTATATCATTTGCAAAAACGGTCTCGACGACTCTCCTTGGCATAACTGGTACACCGCACGCAACCCTTTCTGCCGCAGGCCGTTTTCTATCTTTGCACCTGTTACTGCTTGTTATTAGATCTATATTCTCTGTTTCTGACACATTGCTGTGTGTCTAAACATTATCAACCGTTGTATCAAATCTAACTCATCGATGGACGTAGACACAATGGAAAGCCTTCGGAATATCTATGATAAGATGATGTGTTTTCACTGTTGTGGACAGCGGACTTGTTGTTATATCTTTTAATTAATCTTAGGTATGAAATGTACCGACAGTAATGGTTTTGTCACTTTTGCGCCGCTAGGTGGTATGTTACGTGGCGATATTATGTACAACCAACTATGAAACTCGTGTAAGATGTACGCATTATGCAATGTTAGATAATTAAAAATGTTAGCTTCCTACAAAATTCTTCGTGATATTTCTATTCTATCTTTGATTATGGCCGTTGTAAGAAAGACGAACTCAGTAGATACTCAGTGACGAGATCGCCGACGACGAGACTCAGTAACAATCGATAAAACGAAGACCTGTTGTCTTCGTTTATCGATTGTTACATCAAGATACGAAAGAAAAAAAAATGTTTGTATTCTTGATTGTTCACTTGACTTTTCCACTTTAACTAGAATACGAGTAAGTGGGCAGCTATTATTACTGACATTTTAATTTATTCGCACCTACAACTGCTCGCCTGCAGCACTTTTGGGTTAAAATCATGAGATCAATCAAAAGCTAATTAAAAGTCCGTACTAAACTTAATCTAATAAAACTTAGTCATAATAATTGCAGTCGGTATCTTTAAGCAATCAATTTAAAACGACACTGTCGCAAATAAATCAACGTAACTAATCGGCATAAATGTGATTAACAAATTAATTGTGCAAGCTTTTTAATTAGCTCAATCGTTTGGTAATTTTGTAATATTTTATTACGGTCGAGAAACGTTTGCTGTTTAAGTAGTGCGTAATCGGCGCACGCGCAGAGGTCATTGCGCACTGTCCGTAAATCATTTATTCATTTGTCAAAATTACTCATGTTGTTTTTTTTGTATACAGCTAAGTCATTAAAACAGCAGGACGCGTCATTAACACGAATCAGCGACACCAAGGCCTCAAGAAAGCTACTATATTACACCTTTTTTACTATGACACATTTCACACACGGCTGGTTAGCTCCATACTAAACCATTTCGATTTGTATTATGGTTGCTAAATACAACTGATATACTACATATTTATACTCGTACATACATAATTTGCTACGCTAACGAGGCGACAATTACAGCAACCTAAAACTGACAAGAGAAATCGCTTAATTCACAAATAATTTATTTATTATATTTTTGACATTCTGAAATTTAAACTTACTATTATTTTACTTAATTATTATTTACAAGAAAAATTGACATATTTAAAAACTAAAAATTTAACAAGAGATCTTTTTTTTATGATAATTATATTTAAATTTAATTTTCTTATAAATAGTGACATTGTGATTGTGAATTTCAAACAGAACCTTATAATTTGTAATTGAATAAATGGCTTTTTTACTTTACTTTTACTTTTACTTACATACATAATTTATGTAGATACATGATACCATTAGATGCATGGTGTCAATTTTTTTCCTTTATGGTGGTAACTAGCCATACAATGACTTGCTTCATTTGCTTTAATTCGTCAAATGCTTTGTTTACCACCGTAAAGGCGGTTATGTTGACTTTGACCCATCACGTTATTTCCTTTAATAGCTGCACCTCGTTTTATTTTTGGCGTTAATTCGGTATTGTATAATTAGTTGTGTTTCTAGGCAGTGACCCCACCAAATTATATTCCAATCAGTTCTGCCTTTCCAGAGGGAAAGAGAATATGCATACAAAAACTTATATTAGATAGCGTCAACAGATTCAAAATTTAGAACTCACGAAGAACATAAGTCCAAAAAGTGGTCAGATGGTACCATGTACCGTTTAATAAAGTATTACGTAAGATAGTGGTAACAATTGAAAGTGAGTTTGGTTCGTGTTGATGACTATGACGCTTCTAAATGGACACAATCAAAATGATTGGATCTGTTTCTTTTTTCTTTTTCTACGATCACATTGTCAAGTTTAATTTAGTGGGCTTTTTTTTCGAAATTAGCGGTATATATGTAAAAAATGTTATTTAATAAAATGGCTGTTACATTTCGGCGCTACCAAAGGGTCGAGTGACGTTAAATTCTAAGTCATAGTGGGGTTCTGAGGCCAAGATTTTTATAGCTGAAATCCGTTGCTAAACTAAACTAAGAAGAAAGGTAGATCGGGTGAATTCCGCTCCGGATCGTACCTGGCGCAAAGGCTATCCATCGCTAAACAACGCGGCTACGCCACGAGCGGTATGGGTGGTATCTTTCCATCAGGTTCTGTCCAGAGTAGTCTTCTGAATTAGTTTTGTGATCCTATTTTCATTAAATCATTTATTTTGAAATATGTACTCGTAGAGCTTAATATTTTTGTGAAACAGTTATAATTAATGTTAGTATATAAGAAATTATTTGTTACAGTAGACTTTTCATGAAATATCCATTCTTAGCAGTTTGCCATAGAAGCAAGGCTTGAAAACTCACGACATCAAAGCCCGGCCATTTGGCTCATACCTAAGAAGAAGATTAAATACCTAAGTATTTTATGTTAACGCAATAAATGATATCAAAAGGTTTAGAGGTGATGTTAGAAAACCATAGAGCATCGAAACGAGACGGTGAATGATCATTAAGGCAGCTACATCAATAACGTTTATTAGATAACATCCAATGAGCAAGGAACCTTGGGTGACGCTCCTCCCACACCCAGCTTCTAATGGAAGATGTCACATAAAAGGCGAGCGGATTAATTTATGGAATCTATTTGGTCTAATAAAGTTTATAGCTCTATGATGTAGGTAGCTGCGGAGTTTTTCCGGGTAGTAGTTGTCATGACTATTATGAAAAAGACAATTATTTTCAATGTACTTAGTTTGTCTTTGTAGCTTATTTTTAAATCGTTAACGCAAAAACGACGGGTATAAGTTTGGCATGTCTGTGTGTATATTTGTTGATCTGATATGTTGATCATAGCTCCCAATTGGTTGAACTGATTTGAATTCAGTTTTTTTTAATTAATTTGTGGCGTCATAGCTTCCAATTGGTTGAACTGATTTGAACTTTTTTTTTAATTTGGTAGGTGTGTTATGTGTCTAGAAATTTTTCACACAAGCTCAAACTATTTAGAAAAACATCGTGAGAAAACCTCTATACTTTGATGATGACAATATCCGACGGGTTGTGTCATCCATCAACATGCACTTGGCCAGTGTAGTAAATTATAGTCCTATGCCTATCAATTTATTTTGATCTTTGAGAAAAAGGCCCCGAGTTCCACCAGTGCAAATGTTTAGTAAGCTGCTTGAACTGATTATGATCTATTGTATAGTGAATAGACCAGTTAGCCGGTAACGATATTCTTTTAATATACCTACGTATGCAGAATACTAATTTAGCAACAAATTTGGCGTCTAGTATCTTAATAAGCGTATACAGGTATCTAAATTACAGGTTTTTGAGTGTTAACTGTCAGATAATTCCAGACAATCACATCATGTTTGAAATTAATGGAGCGTGGAAAGACTAGAACTGACTTAGATAACTAGTAACATATAAAATGAGGTGTGTTTCTTTTGATTCGCCATCTAATTGTACCCTGCACAAAAACTTTACGAAATTCTAAGTTATGGGTCAATATAGTATGACTGTATCTTATAATCCAAAGCATAATGAAATAGATTTTAAAAAAAGGAAAATAAGAAAGATATACATTTAGTACTAGTACCTATTATTTTTTTAAATATTTATTCATTACACACACGATCGGTAAACCCCATACTAAACAATTTCTTGTTTGTTTTATGGTTGCTAACATAACTACAAATACATACATAAATACTTTATATCGATACATATTGAACACCCAGACCGACAGCTAAATTAAATTTATCACAAAGATGTTTACGCTGCTGGGAATCGAACCCGGGATCCTCTGGTTGGCAGTCCGGCATGATAACCATTACGCTAACGAGATCGTCTGTAGTAAATTACTAGTATTGGTATAGGATGAAAGTTAACACTAAACTGGTCGTGGATACTTTTTTACTCTAAATTAGTCAGCGCTTGACCATAATTGATCTGATGGTAAGTAAAATTATGGTCTAGGTAAACCGCGCTTATCAAGAAGAAGGTGGTTCAGTCTTGCCTTGGAAATCGCTAGATTATCATACCCAGTATAGGGAACATGGCAAGGAATTCCAAATTTTGCCGGTTCGGACATTTACTGATGATAATGAGTTAAACTTTTTTTGCCTCCAGAGTTAATAAAGCTGATGTTGAAAATGGTAGCAAATATGTACATGGGCATAGGAACGACTAAACGGCACATAATACTACTTAATATCTATTTTTCGCCATCACTATTATTGCTACCGATTCGATCTACCGTCAAAGTGACAGATCATTATTCGATTCCGGCTCGATTCATTCGAATTGTGACAGCGCTCTGACGAAAGTAAGAGTGGAAAGAGATGCGATAAGAGATTACACTGGATTTCATAATGTAACTACCAAGCTGTTATACAAGGTTAGGTTATAAGACAATATTATCATAAATTATAATATTTCATTAGTACAAATGTATTACAAGTAGGTTAATTATTGAAAGGGTATTTATAGCGACGCACATAATGTACTCGTAATATGGCTAGTAAACCAGTAAAGAACACAATATTACCACTAAAATAGTACTAATACTTATATGTTAAAAGTTTGTGTATAAGTATCTTTATTGCTTTTTGGCTGATCCGATTATGATAAGAATTACTATGATACTATGCTATACATATAAGCTACTTTTTATCCCAGATTAACTTCTTTTGACCGGATTAACGCGAGTAACATCGCGTAGCGTAGCTAGTGTTATTATATTTTCACTTAAAACAATTAGTGTCTACGTGAACCTTATTTTTGAAAACCCAGTTTGGTTAAAGGCACGTTTGCATCGTCGAGAGAGTGTTGGTTTTTCAATCCGCGACACCACTATTAAAAAACAGTCATGCACAAAAAAATGTTTTACTTATTTATGTGTATTTGAATTGCATTTGTTCATACGGTGAATACAACCCACGTAATCACAAAGCCTGAAGTCACGTCCGCCAAATTATGCAATGTATGTATATGTGTACTATAGTATATACTTATTGATTGCCGAGAAAAGTCCCGAGATCCTGCAGTGGGAACGTTATTTGGCTACTTAAGTTTACAATAACAGTATAAAAAATTTTGCTAAATTTTTATTGTTTTTCAAATCTATTGATTGTCATTACCCCTGTACAGCACGTATATGATACATTACACGCACGATGTATTAGGTACGCGCGTGACAATATAATTTGGGAGATCAATAGTAATGGCTATACGAAGTGATTGCTCAAGTGAAGAGATAAGGAGCTGTTGATCGAAGGCTTTGTTTTCATTTGTTATAAACAATCAGTCAAAGGTCCTACAGCTAGAGATGCGTATACTAGTATCTTGGTTTATCATACAGTATTAAATTTTACATCAATCTTGTTTTAACACTATACGGGTAGACATTTGACCAGAAGAGCGTGTTACTACACGAGTTAATGATACTTTGGCTAAAACAGACCTAGGAAGGAATCATTAGCTCTCAAGAATGCTACCAGAACACACAAGAGGTAGATAGCCATGCGAGCATTAAAAAAATGCTTTACCACTATGATACGAGATGATCATCTCACTATGTTATCCTTCAACAAAAATTCAAACGAGCAGAGATCAACCTGCGGGACGTACAGCACTCTCATGCCTTACTAAGCTGTCATCGCATCAGCTAAATAATACTTACAATCTAAAGACCCGGAGAAACAAATCAAAACCAAACAATTAAGAACGTAAATAAATTGCAGACCGATTAAAAATAACAAACAACAGCGACCCATACAATTACTAATCGATAAACGTATTGATGCCCTAGAAAGGTGAGCATTTAAAACAATAGTGATGGCGCGATAATAGCCACGAGGATCGTTCAAACGGTGCATGTTGATAATCTCGATCTGTGCATTATTGACGAGCACGCCGCCGCTTCAATAGAATATGATGACACACGCCATTACGGCCTTCTGTCGCTTCGGCGATAATAAATTCATGATATATCCCCGTTCGTGATGAGCCAGTTTAAACGATACGAGCCGAGATAATTTTTTGATCCATATCGACGTTTTTGCTAGAGGTTATTGACGCTAGCATCGTTTTCTTCCCGATCATTTTTCAGATGTCGAAGAGCGTCGCGTGCCTCGGGCTCGACTCACAACAAATCATCGACATGCAGCTTATCGATCGGGCACATCACTAGCGCTAAATAAATCTTTACTGGACCGCTCCCCGACCAAATAATATTAATGGCGGGAGGCTAATGGTTTCGAAGACGTTTGAAATTGATCGACTTCTGCATCTCGCGTCTACCATCTTGAATGGAGTAGCTATGGAGGGCGCTAGATTGATTTGAATATGATTTTATGTTGGTAATATTGCTGGTACGTAACTAATAGTATGTTTAACTAGCTGTGCTTACCGGTGTTTTCTGTTATAATCCAAGATGAAAAGTAGCGTATGTTCTAATTCTTTTTTTAAGAGGGGGAAATCTTCCACAAGATACCCAGCTGAAATGGGGTGCAGCCGAGTTATGTGGGATTCTTACCCACTAAAACCTCCTCGGTGCACAGGCTGGATGCCTGATGGAAGGTTCCAGGTTATCCGGTGGAAACACACCGAAGCTATACTGGCATTTGCTTTTGAACAACTTTTACAGATTTATGATTTAGACCTGAATCTCACCTAGCGTCATATCAAATATCACTATTTTTATTCTTGTTAGAGAGTGAAGCAGTACACTTATATTTTTTAATTTATCTTAGTGGAATAAACTTAGATATCTATTGTACGAGCAGATGAGAGTATTGTTTAAGTTTTAACTTACTATTTCTCATCAACCTTCAAAGGTTTAAGCGCAATCATAATTCGAGCGAAAATAAATGAACTTAAATAGGTATCAGAACTTACACATCGATATTAGGAAACGGGGCGTCGCAGAAGGAGCACCTTGGCTCCGTATCTTCAAGCTCTTCGTCTTTGATCAAAGAAGGTGTCTTCACGCTGATTTTAGCTGACTGCAGTTCTGTAAATAAGAAAACATGACGTTGAGGAAAAGTTTTTGTCGGAGAGAGAGAATTATCTAAGAATTGAAGAATTGCATCAGGCAACCATTTTTTGCTATGAACCATGTTCAATCAAATTGTAATTAAAGAATTAGACGTCCGACAGGTTTGAATGCAATGTAAAGAAAGTGTTTTTTTTTTAATTTGGTTCGTTTGCCCGAAATCGAAAAGAGTATTGGAAAAAGTTTTTGTAAAATTTTAGATAATTTAATTTAGAAAGTCGAGTTACAATGGGTGGCCATTCGATTCCATTAAGTGCTTTATTTTATGTAGAAGTGATGATGTACCAAGCATATTCACGAAATTGACATACACTAGTTGTCGCATAAAAATAAGGTAGCTGAAATAAATAAAAAATACGGGGCAGTAGACAGGGCGTGTAGACAAGCAAGTAATTGATCAGGCCAAAGGTGGAAGGTGGAGCATGCCATTTTGAATGTACTGTCTGTAATGTCGTCGTCTCGTAAGGAGGCTACTAACAAAGCGATGACAGTACGTTGTGTTCCAAAAGGCGAACACACACCGTAATGTGCT
The DNA here is from genome assembly GCA_035578125.1 of Mellilla xanthometata. Classification (NCBI taxonomy): domain Eukaryota; kingdom Metazoa; phylum Arthropoda; class Insecta; order Lepidoptera; family Geometridae; genus Mellilla; species Mellilla xanthometata. Next base: position 9,292,445 of record JAPUBQ010000014.1, on the reverse strand, counting down.
TGGCGACAGATTTTTTCAACCTGTGAGTTGTAGCTAGCTAGGTGAGCTTTAGAAAATGCTATACCACCGTAATACGGTTTCCTCGCTATGTTTTTCCTTCACGAAAACTGGAACTCATTGACAAGGATCAAACCTATGCTCTGCGGGACGTAAGACGGCTGCAAGCCTGATAAAGCAGTATAAGCATAAGCAGCCCACTATACGTTCCCACTGCTGGGACTCGGGGCCTTCTCTCACGAGGAGAGAGATATAGGCCATAATCCACCACGCTGGCCAAGTGCGGGTTGGCGGTTAAAGCATTAATTGCTTATATTATTAAAATACTCCAACTACTAGTAATTCCAATTAAGTGAATGTAAAATTCATTAGCAGTACCTCGTAATAGTAACAACTCAATAGGATGTGTTTTGTCTATATTGTACTATACTCGTACACGTAACATAATGTAGTTAGCGTATTCTGCATATTGAGACATGTAAATCAATAGAAAGGAACTTTCGCAACAGGACGCATAAGTTTAACTCGGTACAATAATGGTACAGTCTGTGACAGGGATATATCTGTATGAGACTAGCTTGGACCAGCGGTTTTAACTCGGATATAATTATAGAAGCTTGATAAATCCATTGTAAATAGGATATAAGTAACTCCTACTCCCCTATTATTTCAAGATCTGTTAAAGATATGCTTAGATAGATAAACTCTTTATTGCAACTTGAAACGAAATAGTGTTACAAATAGCGACTTTAACACTAAAAGTGATCCACCAAAATTGACATACGGATGATGTAGGCATCATCCGTATGTCATTTAGGTAACTTTAATTTTCATAAATTATTTTCGGATTAATTAGTCTACGGACGAACAAAACGCTTAAAATAAATAGAACAAAATATAATTTATTTTCGTAAGAATGTTACAATGTCTACAACGATAATAATCCAAAGATATTTTGGACTGATTAATGTAGATAGAGGCTAATACATTTTTCATGAAATTCTTTGAATTCTATTGTTACGAGTATTATTGTTACGATAAAGCCTGAGGGCATTTTATGAGTCGCTTCATATAGAAACTAACTTAGATAATATAATTTTGTCGAGTTTGGTCTTATAAGCAATTACATCGTAAATTATAACTTGAATTATCACGTCAGGAAAACTCACGGTGACCCTTGAGAAATTATAATTATGTATAATTGACAAATATGTGCTAAGCCATCATCGTTTAAATGTAAAGGGATCACGAACGAGGCGTCGGAAGTGCACAGTTATTCCATTGACAGATCTCGTTGGTGGAGTTTACAGACTGGAGATTTTTGACGACTATTTTAACTAAGTTTTTGAATGTCACAGATACGGGAGCAAATTTTTGCGTAGAGTTACTAGTTTGAAGGTTTATTTTTTACGTGTTTTACAAATAAATATCTAACTAGCTTAATGAATCAAAAAGTTAAATATACTTAAATTAAACGTACAAGTTTAATTTTAGTATGTCCTTAAGTTTTCAATGGATTGACACAAAGTAATCTAATTAAAATGGGAGTGATTAATTTGCACAAAATTAATTAATTCATATGTACATACGAGTATACAAACACAATAAAAAATACATGTATTAGTTAAAAAAAATATTGATTTTACGGCGTGATGCCGCAAGACCAATAAATATTTTGATTATGATTTTGAGTATGTCTACTCAATTTTGTCTAGGCGTTAATTTTGTCTATGATACGGACATTTTGAACAAATAAATACATTTGTTGAGGTAGACTATCCTAATTATTAACGTATGTGTTACAAATTTATTTATTTTTACAAAATGTTCGTATCCTAAGTTGAAATATGCTACAATATTTTTTTTATTTAATAAAGCGAAGTAAAAGTCGCTAGTGTGTGTAAGCACTAACGCATGCAAAATTAATTCTAGTCACGAGGATCAGACCACGCCTCGGGCATTGTCTGCGCCGTGATAAGGCAAGGCTGAGATAACGTCATATCGCCAGGAAATATGTTCATCTAGAAACGGGATTTTAGAAAAAAAAACAAACATGCCTAATTAGATTATCGCTTACAGCGATTAGACCGCCGTTGGTGGTACAATGTAAAAATATTTAATATTGTTATTTTTTAATTTGTACCTATTACTCTACATTGGGTATCAACCCAATAATTAATTTATCTAATGTTTCATGTAGTTTTTGAAAGTATTCTTTAAAAAGTATAAATTATAAATATAGAAACGCCGAACGTTTTATGGCAGCGGCTATCTTGGTCTGATATTTATAAACATACTTACGAATGTTTCCAATTACCACAAATATAAAAAACAACATCAAAATCGGTAAATCCGTTTGAGAGCTACAAAGCCGCTAACACACACACTCAGCGCACACAGACACGGCAAACTTATAACATCCCGTCTTTCTAGCGTCGGTCGGTGATAAAAAAATGCGTTTACCGATTACGCAAAAGAAACATAAATTACACCAAAATATTTCATCTAGATATAAACATACCAGCGTATATCTAATCGTAAAAAGTTTAAAATATATGAATACATAAGAAAACTGTAAAATTAGAAAGCGCTTAAAAGCTTACAGCAGTCAAGTGTTAAGTCGAGGGTAACTTTAGTAAGCTTCAATTAAATTAGTGATTCATCGCGGAAATTCCACATTGATATTCATTATTGTTACACTAAATAAATAGTAAACTCTGCATTCCAAATATCTTGGGTCAATATCAAATATCAAAAAAAAATTATCAAATTAGTGTATTGTCATCGGTCCTCAATAAATCTACATAGTTTGAACTAAATCTGGCCGTTTAAAGTGAGTCAAAATCGCGCCTAAAGAAGTCGGCTACAAACAAACATACAGGTGAATCTAATAAAAAGCGTGTAAAAATGCAATGAATATTACAAAAAAAAACAAAATTTGAAAAAAAGTACGCACCTTTTCAAACGCACTTACAATAAAAACCGCAAATTTCACTTCGAAAAAAAACTCACAATTTTGCTTAATTTTTTTAAATAATGATGTTCAGGATCCACTAAGATGCTTCAGAGGTCGTAGTTCAACTGTCCCGTGAGCACCATAGGTGGTGGTATCACCCCACCCCCGGGGGTTGTCCACTTGACCCTACCTTTGCATGTGTACGGAACCATGGCCATCTGTGCGTGACGTCGTGTTTGCGGTTTAGGGAAAGGTGCTAACCTACTTGATTGACTGTAAAGCGACCACTTTGCTTTGATTCAATGACAAGGTACAAATACCTGGCAGTGTTATTATTAAAGCTTAGCATAACTAGTCCACTATACGTTTCCACTGCTGAGACTTTTATCCGAGAGAGATAATATAAGCCATAATCCACTACGCTGGCCAAGTGTGTTAGCAGATGATAGATGTTTGTAGATATGGTGGTCCTAAACACGTCGGTTTCCTCACGATGATTTAGAGTCTAAATTTACACGTAACCCTAAGAGCTACTCTTTAAGTTACGTACTGATGTAGGATTGAAAAACAGACGTTTCCCTACCTAGAGTTTGTACAAGAAAATTAGGATAAGAAAGTCACAAAAAAATATCTTGAACCAACTTAGCCTTCAGAAAACAAATTTTTCAAACATCTCTTGTAAAATCTTACAGTATTCTAAAAGCTTAAAACTTATAAGTTAATGAATTCTTAAGACTCAGAAAATTCCAACAACACACTTAACTTATAAATATATAAATTTTCAAGATAAAAAAATTGCAAACGTTACAAAATTTTAAGTATCAATTAATATTATGTAAAATACGTTCTTAGCGTGTTAGGACTTATACCCCGCTGCAATTTGAGAAAGAAACATCAATTGACGTTTGGCTGTAAAAAGTTATCAATCACCATTTTATGACTGCGAACATCTTGAATCGATTATAATCAAACATAGCTTAGCACACTCTTGCCTAATACAAACCTTTCATAGAATAAAATCTGAATCAAATTTCTGTTCATCCGTTTACATGACTTAACTAATTTTCTCTGCATTTTGAGACTTTGGTCATTTCAGCCTAGCTATACCTAGTCATACATAGCTAATGCAACCAAACTACGTATAGATAAACATGTGTCTTATAATTCCCAAACAATTAGACAGTAAGTCCCAGGCGAGGGCTGCACGAGCGTTAAGTTTTCCCACGTAGCACCAAATGGCGCCCGCGCACCCAGCGTAACGGTGACTTACCGATCTTTGTATTAATTTAACTACCGACAAAGACACCTGTTGTTACTCATGTCCATCGAATGCGGGTTTGTTTTTTTTTTATGATGGATAGGCAAGCGCTTAATCGCAACTCACCTGATGCTAAGTGATGTTGCAATCTAGGGTGGAGCGCGCTTCCCTTGAAGAAACCGATTCACTCTCGCCTTGAAGATAGTAAGGTTCATATATATTTTATCTATATACTAGCTGCCCCCCGCGATGTTGCACGTATTAATGATACGGGGCAAAAAAAAAATACATACAGTCGAATATATAACCTCCTCCTTTTTTGATGTCGGTTAAAACAGGATAAATAGTATCCTATGTCCGTTTTCTTATATTATACCTCTCCACCAATTTCCAGCTAAATCCGTTAAATAGTTTTTGAGTTATAAGTAGTATAACTAACACCACTTTCCTTTTTAAATGGTTTATTCCGAATGATTTGTTTAAAAAAAATAAAATGTAATTTTTAACGTACTCGTAGTTATTTTATGTCATTTCATTTTCAAACTCCAAAGAAAGAATCATTGTTTCTTTCAGATCAGCCGTTTTTATTTGTTTACAAAATTTTTGTTTTCTGTATAGATTGTAATTTTGATTGATTTTAGTGTGATTTTCAATTTATTATTCTTAAGTTATATAAATTTATTGTTATCATTTGGTTTTAAGTTAAGTAAATTTGTAAATAAATTCTTTGTTATATAAATTAATAAGAACTATATAAATGCAAATATCATGAATTCCTAAAATTCCTGTAAAAGTTACAGACGTACAGGAATTCTCTGTATGTCTATTTTCTGAGGTCTGAGACACTACGTGGTCAAAGACATGAACCGTTTATTACCCATCGAGACTAACCTAAGGATGTGACCTGCTCACTATCTGCTCTCACATCCTGCTCAGTAGATCTACGCTAGCGGTGGCCGGCGGCGTCTGCGCATATCACATACGTACACGGAATCTGAAGGTCTTATTCTAAGGGTTGACGATACTTGGTCACGTGATTTTTAGTAAACTTGCGCCTTTTATACCGGTTCTTTGAAATCATATTCATAATCATCTAAAAATTGTTTAATTAAAGTAATTAAAGATAACATTTGATAACGTCTTTATTTCCAAAGGCTCCTCTTTTGTAGTATATAATATACTCCGTAGTGTTACCTGCTTTGGTTTGGGTTAAAAGTAGCACTCGTGTTACATACAATAAAAGGTCTAAGCGATCTCTACACCAAATTTCAAGAAGATCAATTCAACCGTTTAAATGTGAAGAAGTAACAAACATACGCTTACATGGTAACGCACACAGAAACGTTCTCTTTTATAAGTAAACAAAAAATAGGAATTGAGATAAAATTGAAATAAAAAATAACGGTTAAGTTTGAAGTTCAATCCAAAGTCCAACCAATCATGGTTAGCATTTATATTACTGTACAATAAATGTAAATTTGGTGTCGTAATTGACTTTTAATTGTATTATGCCCTTTAAGCTTATGATCAATAAATAAATCTTATTATTATTATTATTAAAATCATATTATTATTTGACTAAAGCATGCCGAGTGAAAAGCTACGCTTAGTTTAAATTCTACCAATTTACTCGAACTTTCTTTTTAAGACCCCAATTATCTCAGCTTATTGAACGTACAAAGCTTGATTGTTTAATTTTACACAAAATATGAAATAAGTCACTCAATTTCTACTACGATATAAGTCATAATAAGAATAGGATTCTACTAAGTGCGTACGCGCAGGTCACCGTTACGCCCGCCGGGAACAACCGCGACCGGTACACTTTGCTAGTTGTATGTTTGCTTGCCTTCATAGCAGCTGATTGAACATGCATGCAGACAAAATTAGCCGCTGGTCAAGTATGTTTGTTACATTGTTGAGGTAGTAAGTCAAAATGTTTTTTTTTTTATTCAAAATGTTTTTATTCAAATTCATATGTACAATACAGCGTCCAGTTTGAGGGTTAGTATTCACTAACCCTCAAACTGGACGCATTCGCGCCCGTGCCATGGAGGCTAGTGCCTTCCAGTGACTTAGATATGTACATATATAAAAATTTAAAAATAAAAAGTATGTTTGTTACTAATATTACAAATGCGAAAGTGTGTGTGTGCGTTTGATGCGTCTTCACGCTCAAAGGATTGAAGTAATTTCAATGAAATAGTTTGGACTATGATTAGCACGTAGACTACTTTTTATCCCGGAATAACGCGAGTATTAATGCGGGCACGGCTAGTGAGATATAATTTACTAATGTAGCTGAAGATCGATTTAAAGTGTCCGATAAAGCAGTTTAATTGTGTGATACAACCACACTATGCCATAGAAAAAATAGTAACATATTATATTAAAAGTAAGTATGTAGCAGTATCTTTATATGTATAAAGAGCACAAGCACGTTCCGTTAATCGGTGGCACAAGTTAGACTGCTCTTTTCAGTCGGTGCAGTTTTGACAAAAGACACTTATCTAACACTATATATGCCTTTATAATATGGTTCATAGAGCAAGTGTTTGAAAGATGGCAAACATTAAACTCTTATCTGTAACCACCATCAATATCTTTGCAAAAAGAGTCACAGATAAACATCAAATTAATTCAACCGAAAAAATAATCCTTAATCATAATGTAGAGTCACGATAAGACCATCTATTGTGGGCTAGAAATTATTCAATTTCGCGTAACATCTAGATAGTAGGCCGATCCAATCTGAGCATTGAAACGCAGACGCGCACTAGATTTAACCCTTCATTGGGGGCGGTGTTATTAAATTGAAATATTCCCATTTTATTGTCGGTAATATTTATTTGATTGTTAAATAAATACGCGATGTGGGACGTCGGCATTGTAAATGGTATAATAGGGGTGATTCTATTGTTGTTGGTTAATTTTTTGATTAATCATCTTGCGCTGGGGATCGTTGCGATTCTGTGACATTTCTATTTTTACTTTTATGCGTCTGTATTGTGCAATGGTGCGTGGAGAGGACTGTATGTTAATGGCTTATTTTGCGTTAAAAAAGATTTGACAACGTCATGCTTTGGGAGCGTATTTTATTTTATTAAAGCTGAATTTAATAACTAATTAAAAGGTAAGGTTACTAAAAAATCTAGAGTAGTTTCAAATTAATTGAGATTTAAGTAAGCATATACAAAACATGACAAAAGCAACCATGGATTAATAAAAAGTTTATCAATACTTTTTTAAACGGTCAGATAATAGAATTTATTTTCTTTTATATATCTTCTAAAAATTCTGCGTCTAAATCAGATTACTACTTATCAAAATTCAAAAGTATAATCAGTCCCTAGATAAGGCGGTCCACACACCGACACAATAGCGCGTGCGCTTCGGACAAAGCAACGTCATCAATTTTAATCTGCGCTTGACTATTGCGCGATGACAAATGTCAAACGGGTCATTCATTACCGCGCGGCGCACGCGACTAAAATGCCCGACTAATAAAGGGTTAATATATTGTACGGTACATATGCCGAGGATTATTATGGTGCTGGGTTGAATAAAAATATTTTATTAAATTCGCATATTTTTCTGTTACGCATAAAACTATTTTGTTAAATCAAGCTACTTAAATAAACTACTTTGATATCTCGGTCAGCGACGACTCACTCGTTGCTAAAACGACATTGATTTTTATCTTGATTTTTATTTTGCTGCCTTTATTTACAGCAATAAATACCAACTAACAAATATCCTTATACATTCATTTTAAATCTAGATTTTAAGGAACACTAGAATATATTAGATTGTGTAATCAAAACCAGTAGAACTTTAATAAATCTGTGTCATTTTTAGAACCGCCGTTATCTCTTATCTAGCCTTTATGTGACTAAAAGCATTAAGAAAAAGCGTACGCAAAATGCCTCATAAATTAATGTCCGACGAGTGATCGATCAAAACCGTCGTTTTGGAATCGAATAATCGGAATCATTGTATCTCGAATAAATTAATCCTTTTGGAGAAATATTATCGAATTCATAGGTGGCGTGTGGTAAACATCGATCAATCATCTCGATTCTTGTGCAATGGTACTCGGACAAATAATCGAATGGGGAGAGTTTCGATGGGTCTGCAAATCGATTCTAATTAGGGATATTTAAGAGTCATTGTGTACAAAATATTGGAATGTCATGCTACATTGTGTAAGGCTGTAAATGAACGTAATTTCCAAAGATGTGGGTGTTAAAAGTTTATACACAGGGGCATAAGTTCAGTTGCAAGTTACTGAGTCATCGAATGAAAAGGATGATTTTAAGATAAATATTACTTACTAGCGCTAATTAATTAAGACAAACTTCCCAGATCTACTCAATGTACACCGTAAAAAAGCAATTCAATTTTCTACTACAGGATTCGTAGGTATTTTTAGCAACGCATTATTTGATAAAATAAGACTCAAGTTTTTTACTGATCTAATAAAAGCGACCAGTAACAACCGGCCAAGTGCGAGTTAACGTACATAGCTTGTCGTTATATCGGCAATACACTTATCAGAAACATGAATACACCTGTAAGTGTTACAAATGTACTCGTAGCTATTTATAGAGAAAGATTTCTAGGTTATACATATTCTGAGACTTTCAACTTCTAAATTTGGTTCGAAGCTAACAGACAGAGGGCAAATTACCAGGCTGGATGGTTTTTGACACAGCAAGTGTCAATAGCCATTCAGCGCGGGAACGCGGCCGCTATAATGTGCACTTTTGGACAGGAAGCTTTTCAAGGTGGCATTTTTGACAACGCTCAGGCCTACATTTGATTTGTTTCTGACTATATGGATTTAACCTATGTATTGTATATTGAGATTGAATAGAAAAAAATAGACGGCTCATTATTTCCCATACCCGCAAAGAGTGTAACTATCGTGTAATATTATTAGACAGTCCAATTAAGTGCAATTCGTATCGCATAAATCACGAGTGCCGGCTGCGACGCCGTCGCCGGAAGCCTGCCAGGAAGTTCTGAAGACCCCTTCAATATAGATTGTGGTAGACTAGAAGAGACTGATATTAATTGTATCCGTCTATTTTAGATATATTTATTGCCCTCCTAGTTGTGTATGACAGACGTCCATCTGCCAAAGTGATTTGTTATATTATCACAAATTTATACAAATGTATTAAAAAAACTTAGTCTTATAAATAAGAATTTATTGTAATGACAGCTGTTAATTTGAATGTAAGTAATGCTTTCTTGCATTCTCAACATCTGACTGTATCGTTTTTACCAGTATCTTCTCGTAACTTATTTATGTTATGAATATTTCCTACTATTTATCACTGAATTGTTTTAAGTACAAAAATAACATAAATTGGTTCAGCTATTCTGCAATTTTAGCTAAAATTAGTTAAGTCTACATCTACGTGTAGATTAATTTAAAAACTTATTTGAATTCAAATAATATTATAGTACCGTCGATAGTTCACTAGATTTTACTTATAACAAGATTTTCACACTAAACATATTTCTTCATATTTTGGCATCTTGAACAAATCCCTGAGTATCTAATTTATGATTTTGCATTTCAAAATACATTTCTAGACACATCCAGTGGTGAACCAAAGATAATGACCCTCTACGCTTCGCGTCACACTGGCATATGCGTGATTTTTCAGTCCACGCGGCGCGGCGCGTACGTCGCGATTTATCTAAATTAAATATCGTAGAACGCGTGCCACCCGTGTGTCCAAGCTACTGACAATTATTATACAGAATGCTAGTAAACATTTGGCATTTATTAACTGTGGGCCAAGCCCACGACGCTGTGAAAACCGGAGAACGTCCGACGTCGAGGCAGGCCCAGACGGAGATGGCGGGACGAACTAGACTCCTTTTGTAAAAACTGGACTCAAAAAGCTCAAAACCGGGATGAGTGGAAAGAGGATAGAGAGGCCTTTGCCCAGCAGTGGGACGGAACCGGCTAAAAATAATAATAATAATAATTTATTAACTCAAATGTCATAATTTCATATCAATTAGGTACCTTCTCAAGCAAGTCGTACATATAATTTACAGATTATCAATATTGAAGTCAAAGGATCAAACTTTTATTTTACTGTAAAATAATATGCATTTTAAAAACGAGTTATGTTTGTAAGTATTTTTTTCTGTTAGTGTTATTACTATATTTTATTATTTTTAGATATAGTGTTCAAAAAAATTGATTTCGTGAAAACTACATTTTTTTATTATATGCTGTGGGTTTTATTCCTATCAAAAATGTTTCTAGAAGTTTTTTTCGAACATTTATAGTAAAATAAAGTGGAAGAGTATCTTTTTTAGTTATTTTTCTTCAGTTATCCAAATTGGCACAATACCTACTGTTGTAGTAAATTATAGGTAGCAGTGTGTCTAGTTTAAAAACATCAACCTGTAGCACCGTGTAAGTATGATAAGTGCGTGGACGCGACCCTTCCTCCCGGAGGGCAGAGGGCAGGTGACTCCAATTACCTCCGCCCTAGCCGAGCGTGACCGCGACACCGTGATTCTATGTGTTACTGCACGGTAGTCGGTATGTAACGTGTTACATGAAAGGATATATGGCGTGGGGAAGGGCTGAGAAAGACCTCTTCATATTGAAGGAAGTACTTGCAGTTTAGGGAAGCAATACGCGACAGCTGCTTACATGTAGGCTTCAAGAACATGGACATATTTTATGAGAATAGGTAACAATCTTATTTTGGAAACTTAGTATGATATTTATAAAGGAATAAATCCAACTTGATGCTTAACATAAGGCTGGCGAGGCGTTTAACTCGTATTATTCCTTATAGGCCAGAAGCCTTTTCGTTCTTTAATATCGACGTATACTTTACCAGCCAAATGTAATGTTGTAAAAATTAAATGATTGATGAAATTGTTTGATTTGATTTACTACCTTATTTTTTTATGCTCATATAAATAATGTATTCCTTACATCGATGTACATGTACTATGTTGACACGTAATTGCATAAATATCAATAAATTACCTAATAATAATTGTATGCAGATATTTATTTGATTGATTTGAAACATGATTGAATACGTTTAATTACATTATTTCATTAGAAAATAATAAAGTTTTGATATTATTTACATACCCTGTTGAGCAGAGAAGTCTTGCAACGGCAGCGGCGTTCTGGGTCCGAGAAGCAATTCTTGCCCTGAGGAGATATCTCGAATCACTTTGTACCACACCTGGAAAATGCAAGATACTTCATTTATACAAAAATTACAACAATATTTTATTTTCATGTGAAATATCTACGTACCTACGTACTACATAATCATAAACAAATTAAAAGTAAGATAGGTTACAATGTATATAGTTCATTCGAATTTTAAACAGATGTACATCCAATGTACTATGAACATTTTCAAGTGAATTGACGTTTGAAGCTTTGAAGTTACTTATAGATTAAGAAAATACTACGTAACAAATTTAGGAGATATGTGTATAACAAGCTAAGCCAAAAGTTAAAAAAATGGCAAAAGTTTTTACAAAACTGATTCAGAACACTTTGTAAACAAAGTAACGAATTCTAAGATATCAAAAACCTTTTTGTTACGTCCATTAAACTTATCACCTGAATGAGTATAAAATATAAAAATTAACTAAAAACCTATAGCATAAAGAATAAAAGCAGTTAACTGTAGTCTCACGAGGAGAGAGGAAAATAAATGAGGAACTAAATAAATGTTGGCCATGTCACTTAAACTAAACTAAAAACCTTTAAAAGACAATCATTAATTAAATGAATAGTCGTCACAACTTTTTTGCCTTTTATAAAGAATACTCAATTCAAACATGACTCGTTAATTTCCTAAAAAGTCTAGTCCTAGATTTTTATAACATTTTATAGTCTTTTATTATTCAAAATACTTACCCACACAATAGCATAAAGGTACCTATCTCACAAGAAGGGCGTACTTAAGGAAGTGACGAGTACAAGAAATGCACAAAGCTTTTATAGTGAGTGTATGAAACCTGAAGGTCGTCCAGCTTTTTCTTCTGAAGCGGAACGGAAAGTCCGTTCGTTATCTTACTCGCGTCGTTAGCGTTAACGCGTAAATTCCGTTTTCATGTATGTTTGTTAAACAAAGAAAGCAAATCGTATTCTATGTGCCTTCTCATAAATCTGCTCGATAAGCACTTGGGTTCTACGAATAAGTTCTTAAGCTATATTAGTATAAGGTAAATGGCAAGTGAAGTTTCTTTATTAACTGGCCAATTCTGCTATCGTCTGTCTATATATTTTTTTTTTAAATATTAGGACACATTTCACACATGGCTGGCAAGCACCATACCTAACCATTTCTAGTTTGCATTATGGTTGCTAACACAACTAATATACTACATATACGTACATCAATATTTTATTTCGATACATATGTAACACCCAGACCGACAGCCAACCAATTTAGTTCATCACAAAGATGTTGCCAGTGCCAGCAATCGAACCCAGGACCCTCAAGCAGGTAATCCGGCGTAGTAACCATTACGCCAACCAGATCATAGTATTGTAAGACTAGTATACATATAAAAATCAGTGTTAAGTTGTTAACTGTGAAGGATTGGAACTCTCTTCTCCCTGAGGTTCTTTCCTGAGACGTACATAATTTATGAATCTTAAAATCTAGAGAAAATAGCTTTCTCCTAGTCAAGTTCGTAAACCAAAGAAAAGAAGCTATGTTCAAGCTTGAGCTTATTAAGCATGAAAAAGTAAGAATGTTTTTTTTTTAGTTACAGACCGGCAGATGTTGAACCCGCAACCACATAAAATGAAAGGTAAAAAGAATTCCTAAAGAATTAAGATCTTGAGTCATTCTTAGTTCAAGCATTGATTTTTTCCCATAAAATCATTGTTTTATTAACCTCCAAAGGGCAAAAATCAAATAGCAGTTAACGGGGGTTACAAGCATGGATCTAATCGTTGCATCTGTTTGCTCCCCTCACATTGACCGGAAGTGGGTCACAGTTGTTTGGAACACCGATTTTCTGCCACCGGAAGTACCCAACGTTCCACATTCAAATTTTATTGGGGTAGTAAACAGAATATGAGGGTCGCAATGATAATGATTCTGGGATTTGTACGTTACGTCCTTACACTGCTTTTTCGCAATTAATAAAAAAATGCCAAATATTAATCATTCAGTAATAGTTCTTGCACACTACTATTGAGACTCGTGTAAGCATACTAAAAAGTGAGAAGTATAAAATTGAAATACATATAGTTAAATTGAGAACTTCCGCTTTTTTAAGTCGGTTAAAATATAAAATCAACTCTGATTATAATTATATGGAACGATTCTAAAAGTATTCCTAACAAAAGAATAATTTTCAAAATTCGTAAATAAAAAATATTCAATATATAAACAAATAAGCTTTACGTTTTTATCCTATTTTTTTTCTTACTGTAAGGAAATGTCTATGTGATTTCTAAAATAAATGATTTTGTTTCTTTCCTTCTTTTGCTAAAATAATGTAAAACTATTTGATACCTCAAACATTAAAGTTCAGTGAAATTAAGATACTGTCCTATTTTTTGAAATCGTATAAAAGAGGAGTATTTTATTTCAAAGGAAATTCCTAAAAACCAAATTTTCCATGACTTCACACCCCTATCTTACACATACCATAAAAGAAAAAACCGTTTGTTCATTTTTAATTTTTAAACTGCATTAAGAGTAGTACCTGGCCCGCCAACAACAAATGCTGCACATTGACATCGTGAGGGTAGTTGGTGGAGCGAACCAGCTTCAACCAGTTGTTCTTCTCGCTGGTGCCGTCCAGCCATCCTCGGTCACCGTACTTCCCAACCACCTGAAAGAAAAACAAAGGTATTTGAAAAAAAAAACCCTGGAGACCACACCAGAATAAAGCGTAGTAGGTGAAATTCAATTTACATTCAAAAATATTTGTTCGCTTAAAATTGTACATTTACACTTATTCACTAATCTTCAAACAGGACGCATTCGCGCCCGTGCCTTGGAGGCTAGTGCCTTATAGTTTATGTACATAAATAAATGTGTAGGTGTGGGTAAAATTATCGGCTGATATCATCTATGTCAAATTCATATCACGTCCTATTAATTCACCTATTTTTATTTATTTTAATAATTATTTAAAATTATAATATTATTATGGATCTTTTTTGCATACTTAATAGTATTTAATTTTTAATTACCCAATTCGCTCAAATTTGAACTAATTTATCTATCTATATGCAGTATAGGTACTTTAATTAATATAATATTGAACATATAATGTCAATTTAAAAAATACTAATTTAGTATATTATTATGTACAGTTAACACGTGATTAAATTAGTATATTTTTGTAGCTATACAGTTGATAAATATTTTTTGTCAAAACTATACAACGCCATCTAACGATAATGCATGGAACTTCTGAACCAACGTGTCGGGCAGGGGAGAATGACCTGTGTTCTATACTATAAGCTTACTCGCATTACAGAGTTCATAAACTATTTCTGCAATAAAATTATGGTTTATTTTTATTGAAAAAATATTTATTTACGGTTTTGTAGCTAAACATTATTGAAAAATCAATTCAACCTAAAATTAAATTAAACTTTATGTGGTTTTTACTGACACCTAGCGGCAACTTTCTGAAACTCTAGAGTTATCAGTCACACCGGACTCTGCGGCTTCACGATAGATGGCGTCATTAGTCTGTCTGACCTGACTAGATGTACCGTGTCACAGCTTGCTGGGCAATATGTCAACTCACCCCATTTATAATGCGGATGGTAAAATTTAATTTTTACAATAGCAATACTTCTACGAGATTTATCGTTTAACTTTGTAGAGGGACTATGTTTAATGTTGAACTAATTTATCTACACATTTTTCTCTTCAAACTTGATAGATTCTTATTTTAATTTATAGATATTGTTCTGTAAAGATGTAGTAACGTACAGTTAGTTGTGCTATATTACCTTGTAATTTGTATATATTAGGTAGATAGAATACGAAATTAGGCCTCTTGGCTCATATGAAGAAGACTTCATAGTTAATGTAAATTGCTACGAGAGGTGTCCTACTGTTACAGAGTAAGTAATTCACGTTAATGTGGAAAAAAATTAACATAAAAAAAATAATATGGTGTAAATAATTAACATACCTACGTAAGTGTGATTTATTACAATAATGCACAATGTATTTCCAAAAGTGTAGAAGAACTTAAAGCGCTTTTGTACTGAGTTCAGCCGCGCCATACAAATTTCAGCGAAGCGCCTGCAGAGCGGCAGTTGGTTTTTCACGAAATAAATTCATACAAAATCAACATTTTCCAATATTTAAGTTTTAAAAACACTAACGATTCTAGATAATGTCATGACCTACAAAAAAAAAAGTAAAATTTGATTTCATTTCTTTATTACTTTGCAACACAACACATTAAAATTTTTTAACGGCTATTTTTCAAAAAATAAAACTATCGAGCAAATTTTACGTAAACGTGTTTTGGAACTCTAACGATTCTTAGCACTGAATTAAAAATAATAGAAGTGAAAAAACTGTAGCCCCAATAACTTATGGATTTTATATCATTTTTCAAAATATGCTATTTTGCACCTTAAAGCACATGTCTATCCAAGACTAGGATTACCTATTACAAACACGAGGTTCTTGATAGAAAGAGTTTAGTTTGTATAAATAATCAATATTTATCGACAATAACCAACTAATCTTCAACAAAACTAGTTAAGTGTAAAATATAGTATAAAAATCAACATTTAAAACATAAAGTATTTTAAAAATATTTCAGTCTAGTGAAAATTAAACATGTCACAATACATAGTCAATATGACAAAATTAAATTTAATTAAAATAACCAACTTAATATAAATAATAGTTCTTCTTCTTCTTCGTATGAGCTAAGTGGCCATGCTCTGATGTCGAGAGTTTTTCAAGCCGCCCGAAGGCCGTATAATAGTTACAAAACTATAACTATCATTTTATCTAATTGACTATCATCTATAAGCGTCATCAACACGCCCCGCCATATATTTCGGCTAGGGTTGTAACAAGTGTCCATTTCGCATCCTTGACCGGCGTTCATCGATGACTGATTGCGAACATGTGCTGCAAACAGGGCGCAACTCATCGCCCGTGAGCCTTGTAGGGCTGTCACTAGATAGTTCTGAAGATTATAAAAATAGCGTTTTCTTATCCTATTAATAATTTAAGAAAGAATGGATTGAGTATCCCGCTCGTTGTATATATTAGGCTCTAATTACAAATACAATACAATACACATAGTTTAATTAGTACATGTCAGAAATTTGACAATAATAACTTTATTTTATTAAGTTACACTCGGTTAACATTATTTAACAGTAGTATATTGGGAATTTCTGTAATTCTACTCAAATATAAAATCATAAAATCATCGTTCACTATATCTATGTATTGTGTACATACACAATACAGTGAATATTTACTATGTAGCGAATTAATAGGTGAAAACAACGACAAGAGATTTTAGCCACTTAACCCACACGAAAACAATAAATATAATAATAAATAAAATAAATAGTAGGACAAATTCACACATGGCTGGTTAGCCCCATACTGAACCATTTCTAGCTCGTATTATGGTTGCTAACACAACTGAACAAAATATACTACATATACATACATACATATTATATATAAATACATAGACCCCAGACCCACAGCCAACAAATTTAGTTAAGCACAAAGATGTTGACCGGGCCGGGAATCGAACCCGGTACCTTCTGATTAGCAGACCGGCATGGTAACCTTTACGCTAACGAGGTCGTCAGTTTAGAGAAGATTATTGTGAAGCGCCAACCCTATCCCAAGACGAGGGTTGCCTCTAAGATAATTATCTTTTTTACGTAACGCACCCGCTCAAGTTTTAATAACGGGACAAATGCTGCGGAAGGCTTGTCGGTGACGCGTAAACTGGGGTTTCCTTGCTATTTGATTAATACCGTACTTGTTACGTCATTTTTATTGAACAACAGATGCTTTTTATACTTCGCGCGTAATTTTTTCTGAGATAAACTCTGTGGGGGATCGTGTTTTAATTTTACGCTGAATTACACACCTTGTTTCTTGAGTGTTGGATTGCTTGGAAGTAAGAGCTTTAGCTTGCGAATTTGGATTCTTAATTTATAAGAAACTTCTAATTTTGCATAAACCTATTGATGAACGGGAATGTATTTACTCTTCATATTGATTTCGGCATATTATTAATATTATGGGTTTGCACTCGCTTTACGGCGTAGGGAAACATTGCGAGGAAACTGACACGTATAAGGAGTAAAATATCCAAGACATGTGACATCCGCCAACCCGCATTTGGCCAGCGTGGTGGATAATTGTCTATAACTCTCTCCTAGTTAGAGAAGGCCCCGAGTCACAGCAGTACGTATTGGGCTGCTTACGATATGCTTATGCTCTTAATTTCCTTAAAATTTTAGATTTTTATTCGTATAAAGTTTTATTTTGTTTTTGTTATTGAGTCATCAAACGCCATGATTGTTGAAGCTATAGATCACTTAAAAGCACCAATTTGCCGACATACTGAAGAACCCTACTACCGGTAAGGTACACATCTTCGTAAAATATAAGGTATTATGGGGCATTATGACTCAATCGAA
Source organism: Mellilla xanthometata (assembly GCA_035578125.1). Taxonomy (NCBI): domain Eukaryota; kingdom Metazoa; phylum Arthropoda; class Insecta; order Lepidoptera; family Geometridae; genus Mellilla; species Mellilla xanthometata. The sequence goes on along the minus strand of JAPUBQ010000014.1, from coordinate 9,274,535 downwards.
TTTACGGAAGGGAACTCAAGTATCCGTTAAAAATTATAGGTTCAAGTTGATTCCCCTCGTCTTTTATGAGTTTGTTTAATACTTTTAAAGAGCGTTTTACAAATAAAGCGTATATGTACTAGGATAGCTATTAACATATTTTATTAGACTAGACATCTAGTTAAGTCTAGCATCTATCTCTAAAAAAATAATGAATAGAGACGGTTTAAATATACAAACATAGGTTAGCTTTTCACAAAGAGGCTTTTGTTAAAAGTCTTAGGAATAGATGATCGTTGTTTTACGATTTATGTGACATTGAAATCGATAGCTTCTGTATTTTATAGTTTAACCTATGAAAAACGATAGGTTATTAGAGATTGAAAATCTATCGAAATTCTAAAATAATACGATTATTAAATTAAAAATAAACCAAAGTGAAATGTAAGACTTATATGTAAATCAAAAAGTTCAAAAAGTACTTCATAGTTTACATAACCTATCTAATATCCGATGTCCGTTTACATAACTTTACTCAAAGCGGAGCGGCACGAGGCAAGAGAACATTAAAAAAACGTTGCTCGCAATTTAAACGTTTTGCGGGTAGATTCGTATTTTACGCTCGCGAAAGATCGCAATTTCCCCGTGTACTCGGGAAAGCTACAAATGTGGAGTCGTTGCCGTCAGAAAATTACATTTCATAAATAGAGATGAGGTTCGTGTCGATATTACATTTTCTTTTCACATTACATTTTCTTATATACATTTCAGATACCTCAGTGACGCCAGAATAGTCTGAAATTTACATACAAAGTAAAGCAAATGTAAAATTGACCATGTAACCCAAATTTAGTAAGAGTAGGCTAGGCTTTGACATAATTTTTATTATATCTTAAAACGGATATCTTAGCACTATAATCGTTCTTAAATTTATTCCTCACCTATTAGTAATAGTACGTATGCAGTTTTAACCGGCGTGTAATAACTAAAACATACCCAGTCAAAAATAAAGACATAAAGACATATTCGTAGCCAGGCAATAGAGCAGTGTTCCGATAAAATCTAGAATATATCGATAACAAGGCTCCCGTCTGAACAAGGTCTCATCTCTAACATCTGAAGAGCGCTCCCTCATGGTGAGATCACGCGCCGCTGGACGAATCATACGACTCGTTTCACAAGATAACAATTTGTGAGCAGTTATTTACCAAACCGCACGCCTGCGCCAAATTGGACCGAACTATACGCGAGCCATATTACACTGAAGTATTCAGTTTTAAACTAGAATGAGTGGAAATTCTCCGCGGAAATCAGTTTCGAATCAACGTGGCCTAGTTGTGTGTTTTTCCATGCTGCAGTGATGTGATGTGAAAAGGGTGTGACAGTACAGTAAACTGGTTTTTTTATGGATAGTTGTTAAGGCACGAAGATTGGTGTAAGTAATTTTCAATATGAAATCGCTGCTCTGTTCTTTTGATCCCTAGTTTACTCTAGCAAGAGTAAACTAGGGATCAAAAGATCATTCATTTCCTTGACGTCACTTAACAAAATATACACATTTTCAGTACAAGCGTTTAAAGTTTAGAATTTTTTAAAAAGGGCATAAATAAAAGTAGAGTAACTATGTCGGTAATATCTTTTGTTTTTATTATGGAATAAAACTAACAGTACTTATTTAGTAAAATCAAAAAGCAAAAAAACCTTTATATGGTAACAAAAAAACTGATCAAAATTAATCATTTTTGTTTAGTGACGTTAAGGAAATGAATGTGAGATTTATTTAGTGTTTATAATGTTTTTATTGCATTGTTTATAATGCTGAATGTGTGATAACTAAATTGGGGAAGAATATAATGCAAAAAACATAGTATTTTTCTTCATAAATCTATCCACTCATTCTGCCTACAAACACTTCCTTTGCTGTCTGGTTTATCAGTCCACGGAAAAGCATTGCTTCCGCTACCTATCTACGAACTACCGTTAGTAAAACCACACTTTTATTTAAGCATTTTCCTAAGGCTTTTACTGTTTTTCTTACGGATTTCCTTTGTTTTTCCGATGTGATTAGATAATGTCTTGGTTTGCGGCGGATATTTCCGATGTACTTCCGATTTTCTTTCTTTATAAAGGGAACTTATCTACGAATAACTGTTACTTGGGTTTAGGAAATATATTAGTTTTATCCTTTTTTCAGTTATGTTCTCTACAGGTTTTAAATTATTTATTTTCTTTGGAGTAGTGCTTAAATTAATGTTTTTGGTATTTTCTTTTATTTGTTCAGATGTACTTCCCATTACTTTAGACAGTGACGAAATCGGCAAGTTTAATAAATAACTAATATTTTTCAAGACTTAAGTTTACAAGTCTCTCATTACTTAACAAGTCATGATAGGTTAATATGTCCTAACAAAACATTAATTCTAGACTTATATAGAATTAATGAAAGTACCTATTTAGCTGTAATGTAATAAAAAAAACATAAATTAATTGATGACAATTATTTTCATGCAGAGCGTACACTTATTCTTAACTGATTTGGCATTTTCATATAAAACTAATTTATCAAAGATTAGCCTTTACACGTTCGCGGCTTCTTTGCCGTCATAAATAACCCGCGACCTGAATGCACCGTACATCTTTGTCACATTATCCAGAACAAATTATGAGGAAATTAGGAACACCTTACACGGTCACGTTTTGACCATTAAATGGAGACAAAACGCCCTAATTCCTGACATGGACGAATATTCACGATCGAGCGCTATCATTGCGCAAAAAAACTTGGCAACTTTTGCTTACGCTGCAAACTAAATTTGCCCTTATTCTTTGTGGTATAAGGTGTATATTTTTCTATTTCTGTGGTGTAGGTGGATGTCTCATTGATCCAGTATCAAAAGCACCCCATTGATTGACACAAAGAGCGGACTATCGTTTGTTAAATGATCGGTGAACAATCGCCACAGCTTCCAATTGTGTGTTTTGGTTTGTTTTGTTGTAACAATGACGTTGTGTGGAACTTTTTTTTGAAAAAATATTACGATACTAGCAGCTCCGCAGTGTTCCCGGCGTTAGTTCGGGTTAAAATATAAAAGTAGTATAGTATATTTGTTAACCCAAGTTCTATTGAAAATTTAATCAGAATTGGTTTAGCCATTTAGGTATGAAGAAGTAACAAACGTCCACTCACAAACTTTCGTATTTATAATATCAGTGAGATTCGTACATAAAAGAGTAACTGGCTCGAATTGTAACAAGAATTTCGCAAATAAATACTATTATGTTTCACTATTTCAACTGACTACAAAAAGTCAAAAACATTTCTTAAATATATTCATATGTCAACTCTTTAACAAATTACGTTGTTATAATATTTTTCAAGTGAAAACATAACATCTATAAGTACATATTAGTGTTATAATGCTGTGTTAAGAGTAATATGTATTTATTTTATTTAGTTTAATATTGATTTAGTTCATTTATAAATATCTAATATGTTTATGTTACCGAAATATTAACACACTGTTCTCCTTAAATATCCTGTTACTTGACTAGACAATATGTCAATAGAAATATTGACACAAACGCAGAAGAGCAATCTCTTTGGGAACCATCGCGAATCGTTAAAGGAGGACGCACATCTGTACGCGTTAAAACGGATTAACCAGAAGATTACACGGTGGAAAAAACAGCCTATTCTGTAACAAAGACACCGCTATTTCGACACGGTGACAATTGGTGGGATTCGGTTATTTTAAAGCCTTTTTTGCAGATAGCAGCCGTGTTATTTGGTGATAAACTTTGTCCTACTCGCTTTTTAGCAACTCGTGAGTTTGAATAAGAGTTGGAATTGATGTCTAATAGTGTAAAAATGTTTGACGTCTACTACATGTGACTTGATGTTGATTGTTTGTGAAATACTGTGATGTTGATTGTTTGTGAAATACTGTCCGAATAACAAGGTCCTCATTCAAAATAGAAGCACAGAGGCGTCAATCCTGGCGTCTGACGCACTAATACTCCTCTTAGGTGTAAACAGCACTTAACCTAACCCAATAACCGCTCCTATATCGCATTGCTTTCGGGGTATTTCGTTATTTTGTCTACACGGATGCTGGCGATGGTACTGTTAACCATTGCAGCTTGAGCCCTGAGATCCCATCGGCATTTCCTTTTGCCGCATCTCTAGGAAAGATTGAGGTGTCAAGTTATTCTGGTACCTGCTAACATTGTGGTTCGAACGTGCCGTGGCTGCGACTCGAACGGCTATTATTGTTCTGGCCAGCTCAGATGAAATATTGCTCCACTGTGCACGCCCGCACTGTTTAGCGAATTTGTCAGGAAAAATATTGGAACAAGTAAGAAACTGCTAAAGCGATTCGTGAGTTAACTTTTAAATTGAGCAAAATCAGTGGAACTACCTCCAAGATACTAACATCTAAGTAAACTGCGCCAAAGTTTACCATGTTTTGAAAATTAATTATGTATTATCCTTTTTATATTCATGTATAAAAATCAATTGTGTCATCACTCTTTTTCCACCAACGAGATTTCAAGCTAATTCAAATTGACAAAGTAGTTGTTAAAATCACATTTTTGCTAGCATTCCGAACCAAAACTTTTTTATCAAGTCAAATAAAGATATCATTCCTTAATCAATTCGATATCCCGCAAAAAACGATGAAACCGCTGAAATTAACTAAGATAAATTCACGGCGTGCACCCTAAATATTATTGCGGCTCACACAACGGGGGGAGATGGGACAAAGCGAATATCGTGGAGATAAATTTCTATCACGCCGGGATTAGCACCTATTGTATCAGAGTGTAAGATTAACTGATAAGTGTCTGGATAATAATAACAAAGTGTTTGCGCTGTGCTGCCTGTTTTTTAGATTAGGATAGAACAGACATTTCGGTCTAAAACAACGGAAAGTTTTGTCAAGAGCATTACTCGTATCTTATATCTTTAAATGAGCAGTTCTTGTATATATCTACTATAAATATAATTGGAATCTCCGAATCGGCTCCAACGATTTTCATGAAATTTAGTATTTAGGGGGTTTCGGGGGCGATAAATCGATCTAACTAGGAATCATTTTTAGTAAATGTCATATTAAAAATAAAAAAAAATCACAAGCAAAGCTCGGTCAACCAGGTACTGTCTTGTAAAACTAAGTATTTTTAATTAGGAAGTTGTTGTTAAGTATAAGGAAAGTCAAGAGCTTGTACTTATTGCCTAAGTATAAGTGCATTTTCTATTTGTCAATGTAAAAGCTATTCCAGACAAAGCATAAAAACCTAGCCGTAATAGATAAAAACATCCAAAAAGAAGGGTTGAAACAAATAACCATTAGAGGTACAATTGGTACCTAAAGGTTTAGTTCAGTTTAGCCCGCATTATTCCAATGACTTAGTTTTTTGGTCTATAAAATTTTGCTAGAAAGGTAATGTCATAGAAATGAGCCCAGAATAGCAGCTTCCATCAAGCCCGTGTATCATTGTATCTATCGATGGCGGGACATCTGCCCCGCTAGCAATTGTAAACGGAGATCATACGGGTATCGTATAAATATTATCAACGGTGGCCATAAATACAATAACAATAATATTTTTTATTACAACTATTGTAACAATATCGCATGTGGGGAATGACAGCCGCCTACCGTAATGAAGATGTAATGGGGCCGCTGATCGCTAATCCTTTGCCAAAGGGGGTGACCAAAACTGAAAAGATGTCACACGAATATGACAGATATTTTGACAGTAATGCAACGGACTCAACGCTCGTGATGAATGGTTTAAATTAGTACTTTTGATTTTAAATTTTGTTTGTAGTTATGAGTATTCATATACACCCACAAGGGTGTATGCTGCCCTAAATTATTATTATTAATAATGTTTTTTAATTCAAAGGCAATTTAAACGATACGCAAAATTATTGTGAGGAATATTTTCTTTATCAAGCTTGTAGTAAATTTATCATAATATTCAATATTCAATAAACCAAATATCTCAATCGAACGCGCAACCACATTCAATATTGAAAATAAACAATCATTGCCGCATTATTCAAGGACCAACGCTTCGCAACAAAAAATCAATCAGACTAAATTATTCACTGGGCAATGTTCATTGAATGCACCTCAAATATTAACAATATCATGTTTAATTCAGATACACTGAATATTCCAGCCGTAATTAGCTCGTTCCATTACCGATGTGCCAATTTTTGTGTCACCCTACTAAATAACCTACTAAATAATGCAAATGAAAATCTATAAATTCGTATTTGATTGACGTTTGACATTCAGATGGTACTCCCATAAACAAGTCTTGAACATTAGGAATTCATGATAAAGTTACTCTCGTCTTTAAATAAATAAAATATCCAGTTATTAATATGATGCTTGCATATGATTTATCTGAATTTAATTATTTATCAAAATATGACTAGGAAATGTCACTCATCAAAATTCGCACCATCGACCGTTTTTTAAGATCTGTGAGAAAATTGTTTGCACATCGTTTCGAGTGGCAATCGAATAAAATATAAAGTTTTTGAAGAATAGGAAGAGGTACGTTTCGAGAGATTTCAATCGAATCTCGCCAATCAAGTTTTCATTTTAAAGTATGAATACGGTGACATCTCTCATTGTCAAGTTTAACGTTGGTCCCGAAATTTTGCTTAAAAAAGTGTAAATTTATTTTAAAAAACATGTTGACGGGGGTCACGCCTAAACCAAAATTAGGGGTCGTCGTGTAAAACCTTTGACACAGAATTATTGTAAAGAAATCTTTGATTACCCGGATCTCTTTTTTGGTTGAAGATTTTTATTGAGATATCGGCATTTTAGGAAACGGTGGTTTTATAATGTCACCAGATCTAATTGAACAATAGTTTCACCCTTTAAGTTTACCCAGACATGTGAACTTTTTAAACGCAACCCCTTTTTTTAACTCAGCAGTACCGAGATCAAGTTGGTTGGCAATATTTCATCAGACAAATGCCGTTGCACTTCTTTTTAATCAAAAATCTTAAATTATTTTTCTACAACAACAAACTTATAGCAATATCTCTAAGTTTAACGGTTTTTTTGACGTCATTGAAGATTATCTTCACCGTGTTGTTTAATAGGAAACAATTACTGAAATTGTTAATTTGCTTAGACCAATCTTATCGGGTTTTAAATAATATATTTGAATACATCTTAAGTAAACGTAACGTACAAAAAGTAAGTATGTTTTTTTTTACTACAAACATATTATGTAGTTAAAAAAACGAATAACTAAATGAAATCTTAAATACCTAAATTGCTTAGATTTTTTAACAGCATTAGACCCGTTAAAAAAATTTATGCTTTAGGGTTCTGAGTAGCTTAGTAAAAAAAGGTAATCCCTGTAACCTGAATTCATATTTAGAACCTGTATCGAATTAATTTAAAAAAGTTCAGGCTTCAAACGTTGACGTGACATTGTTAAAGCGTCAGATATAAAACGAGCTTTCTAAGACGGCATCAAAGGATCTTTGTGGTCAGTGAATCGGAACCGCGGGTCAGCACGAGGTGTAATGACGTACCACAATTGCCACTGTTACTCAACTGTCACGTACAGCTAAAAGATCAACCGAAGTGTTATTGGAGTCATAGAGAGAAATAAATTGGATATCGAAATAGAAAATCTCGGTGTCACACAGAGCTTGGTGTAAAAATTTAGAAATGTTTTACATATTGCTTATTTTTGAATTACATGTCAGTGGCAAAAGTTTTTATTTTTATTTTTACTAGAATTATGTAGGTATATAAAAACAAAATTGACATTTTAAATTAGAATACGAAAATATGAAAGGAATTTGTTAAAAATATTGAAACAAGTCGCACGAACCAGCCATGCTTCATTATTACTTTTTATTGTTATATGATATCTTAATAATGGATTATGTAGTTTTTTTTACCTAGTGCGGTGTCTAGTGAATACGGTAACACGTACACTAAGACTAATATAAAACTTTACTGTGGAATAAATTTGTTATAGTTAGTTGGTTACACCTTGTTAGTATTTCCTCAAATAAACTATTTGTATTGAATAAATAATGTTATAACAATGTCAGACAAGACAATTTAACTGTCATTAGATCTAAATATACCCATAACAGACCTATTCAGGACCGGAAATAAATGTCCGCATTTTGCACAAAGAAGCGGTTTCACTGCAACATTACACCCACTGTTCGTGGTAATGGCTATCTCTACTTGACATTCGATGCGCCTGCGCATTGGACCTTTGAGTCCTTTATTGTCATTATTTCCGGATTTTTTCGTAGTAATTTGATGAAAATTATATAAAATGATGAGAAATATAATTAGGTATGACATGATCTAAGCTAAAACATGTAGTGTTTAATGTTTTTTTAAGTTAATGTTTTTTATTACAATTAAATATTTAACTTACACTTTGCTATAAATATATACCTGATCATCTATTATTCTTCTTCTTCGTACGAGCTAAGTGGCCAAGCTCTGGTGTCGGGAGTTTTCAAGCCGTCCGTAAGTCTCTCACATGGCTTTACGACTGCTTGAACGAAGACTAACAAGGACCTACAATTTAACGAGACATCCGACCCACGGCCCCGAAAAATTCTATTGAGGCCAAAGCCTAACTATTTGAAACAAATTTAAATCAAATCATTTTGTGTTAAAAAAATAATTTTTTTTCGTGATGCTGATTATATTTTATCTCTAGGTACTTTTATCGTTTATTTATTCGATAAAATAGGTTTACGATATTCGAATGATAAAGAAAAACGTGGATTTAGGATAGGTCAATCGGCCAACCATGTGAGGTATTCTTTTTTTTGGTAACTCATGATTAGTGTATAAGATTAGTATTTTACAAAAACTGTTGCTTACACTATATCTTTTTATGAATAAACTGAGATAATTCTTCTAAAATTGTAGAAGAATTTGCAAGAAATCTGATACGCTATCAAAATTCGCGGAGCATACAACAATTGGTTTCCGTTTCCGCACAGATAGCTCCTCCCCACAGATGCATTGGATTCTATTGAGGTGAGCGTATTCATAGAGATATCTTTCTACAAAAGACTTGAATTTATTTATAACATCTCCGTTTAAATATCTCTCCAGATTTTCACTTGTGGTAGATTTTATTTTTGATTGACGTTTTGTCTGTCACTGTATCGGTAGTAAAGCTTGATCAATACAATTATATTCCGACATAAAAGATTAATTTGTATTTAAGAAAATGTCACTTTTATATTTGCGTGAAAATTCAATATTAATAAATTTAATAATTCAGACAAATAAAAATTTGGAATATGAGTCATCTATCTATCTACGAGTAAGCCAAAAGCTAGCTGAGTATAAATCAGCCCGCTGCAGACCACCGTCCCTCCACTTTTTTTTATAGGCTTAGATAGAATATGGGTCAACCGAATATGAGTCTAATTATGACCTAGAAATAAGAATGATTGAAGATCAGAAAGAAAGACGTGGTTTTCGAAAAAAAGAAAGACGTGGTTGCGAAAAGAAATGGTTTCTTAAGACAAACAGAATGTTTCGATCATTTAGTTACCGTGTCAATTCACGCCTTCCTTAATCTTCATATTCAGTTAGTTTTAAAAGATTAAATAACAACCAGCTACTTAGCACCATCAATAAACTTGACAGTTTATTGCATCCAAGCCTGACACTTCTCAAGTTTTCAACGTAAAATATTACACTTTTTGTCAAGATGCATATAACACAAGTGGTTCATTCATAGCACGGATATTTAACCCCAACCAAATATAAGTGTTCTGTCGTCACTGATTACAATTGTTAAGTTATTGGTGCGTAAGATCTGACTGAATCTAGTAATCTTTTGTAATGCAATGTATGTTTGTATGTACGTATATATCAGTAGGTATTATTTATTCGCCGATTATAGTTAGCTTTAGTTCCATACGTTTAAAAGATACTTAAAAACCAGAAATATTAAGTTTAGGCAAAATAAAAAAATAGCGTACACGTGACTTGACACTTAATAATTAAAACTGACTATTTTGACGGTTGGACGTTCCAGGTATCGCTGGAGCGATGCGCAATCTTCAGGTCACGCAGTGGCAGGAGAAGGCACAGGACCGAGAACAGTGGCGTCTCCCCAGTATCGGAGGCCAGGATCCAATTCGGGTCAACGCAACCCAGTTAGTTTTAATTTGACTATTTTGCTATCTATTTTCAAATGCATAAATTTAAAGTAAAATATGTAAATAAAGAACACTTACCTCCCAGGCATATCTTCGGTCCAGCGGCTGCTTCTCCCACTTGCCCACAAACGGTCCATACTTCGTCCCCGCCGGCAAGTTCACTCTCGAGAAAACGCCTCCATTTTTGAACGTCAACTCTGTCGGGAGTAAAGCGTCAGGATCGTCCTCCTCCTTCAAATCATCCTTCTCGCTCTTATCAAAGCTTTGATTGGGCAAGTCCAGTGGTCGGGGTAGATATCTGCCATAATCTGGGAAGTTTGATTGAAGGTAGGTGTCTGGGAGTCCGAAGTCTACGTTCCCGTAGTATTCTTTAGTATCTGCTCCAGGGGGCATGGCTTCCTGCTTGATGTGAACTAAGGTGGGCGCTGATTCTGATGTGCCCGAGTCTGTAGGACTCTGTGGTGGACTGCCAGACTCCTGGCTGTCACCGGCTGTGGACAAGATGAAACTGATTTAGTGATATCTTCTTTTGTATTATACGGGTATATATCGAGGAAGTTGTAATCGAATTTCTATCTTATCATTTGTTGTAGTGGACGTGTAAAAAAATTATAGATACTAATGCTTAGTCCTTGATTGAAGATGTTTTCGTGTATCTTTGTTGGCCTAATTGTATTTATGTGTTACCATTTTGGTTTTACATAGACAAAGAGTGGCGGCGGAAAAGTAAAGATATGTTGAGGTATATCTTTTGGAACTAAATAGTATCTTTATTCAGCTATAAAACTCATATATGCCAATTACAGTCCTAATATTGGCTAGGTGTCAAACTGTGTATTTACATATTTACAGTGAATAATTTAAGAGTTCTGTAATTTTGATACATAACAACAACTTTTTGTAATTATAGGTATTTATAAATACATTCTTCAGTAAACGTACGTCATTATACAAATGCATAATTTAAATTACTTTGTTCTCAATGCTTATCATTTTTGCTTTCAGTTTCTGAATCCGAGATGCAACCCAAACTATTAGCACTCTTGATAAGTCTGGCGCATTTTTTGCTGCGAATAAAGGAGAGCAGAAAGAAGACGCGGCATTCTTTCTGTTTCCGGCACAATCAATGGACTTCCGTTTGTCTCTTGTGTCTTCGCATCCCTATAAATGCAAATGTATTCAGGTACTTATGAAGATCGTGTGTTTTTAGTTTATTTATTTAAAAACATTAACAATCGACCAAATTTAAAAAAATCCGAAGCGACTATTGTTAAACTAAATAAATAAAATACAAGATACGTCTGCAAAATTATTAAATGTCAGCTTCATTGGTATGCTTTGGGAAGCGTGCTAATAAACAAAATAAATTATTTTATTAAATTAGATAAATATATTTAAAAAAAGATACTATGTCATTCTTAGATAGCCTTAAGCTTTATTTCATCCTACAGCCGACTAAAAAATCTATCTAACTATACTCTTATTATGCACAATTGGAAAGTAAGCTAAAAATGTTTTTTACTCAAAAACTTAATATCCCATAGCACAAAACACAAAAGACAAACACGAACCCACTAAAGGAAATAAATTCGCTCAGTAAACTCGCACGCGTGTCATCAATAACTAACCCCAGGCAAATACAACTGAAAGAGACACTTCATAAATCATACCACCCCATTACTACTAAAATACTTGTTAAAACAACCCCAGCCTTGTCTAGCAAGCTGTAATAAACCATCTTCAGCGCGTGGCGGCAAAAAAACGCTATAAAATTAAACGCGATTAAAAAAGGAATGATAACTGCTTAACATAACAAAGGTGCAGTTCCGATTTACAATGGCCAGGATGTTCGTGAACTTATCCATACAATCCTTTTTGAATGAGACCTGTGTTGAGTATGCGCGTTCTTGTGTGTTGCTATGTAAGATAGTCGCTTGTTTAAGTAAAGCCAAAATTTAATTTAGAATGGAGAAAGTATAGACCCCGGATTAACACATAGGCTAGCTAACTTTTATTCCGACTTAATATACAAATACAATGTAATGCTAAAATTATGAATATGATTGTGTTTAAAGTTGATTTTAAATCACTGTTTGGTAAAGTAATTTTTTCTCTATTTGCCATATTAGCTTCAGCCAACTTCGACAGCCAACACTCTTTCTTGCAACTTTTAGTTTTATCTAGAAATATCAATACAATTCAGATGCAGAATCATTTCCTAGATCAAGATTTGCGAGCTTGAATTTTCATGAAATCATGATCTAAACTAACCTTTACGTTTACATAGCAATAAAACGTGAGATATTGACCTCTTTAAAGCGAAACGTCAAAACTCTTTTGCCATTTTGCTAAAAGCCATGAATAATGATAAAAATTCGAAATTCAAATGAACCATCGCGCGACGCATTTGGAGGAGCGTGCGTGGACAATGCGGACGAGTCGTCGTTAAATCTCCGGTTTCCGCAGGAATTCGCGCCAGATTTAAAATAAGAACTTGCAAAGCACAAGAACTGTGTGGAGACTGTAGAAGTCAGAATTTACACCAAAGAGTTTTTATTAAAAAATTATGTACTGGCTGACAAACAAATGATGTAGGATACGTTGACCGCACATATTCAATCAACATACCAAAATAACTTCTAGGTTATTTTTACTTCTCTTTGTTCCCTGAATTTTAATCTAGATTTGTTGTCATTATGTAGTTACATGAATATTATGTAAGAACATAATAATCACCTGGCAAACAGACGATGTAGGTACACATTATCGTTTGAGATAAAATTCTACCGAGAAACCGTCACGGCTATTTATCAGATAAGATAAAATACACTATTTTTCGAGACGTAGTACTACTAACATTAATAAACCAAAAAACACGATTATCTAAACAATTTGAAGTTGTAATACAACCATGTGCACATGCAACGCCTGCGCATATCATAAAAGCAACGAGCTTTTAAGTAAGACTAGCTTCATTCTTAGCCGCACCTTTCTTCTAAGTTTTAAGTAAGTTCTAAGTTTCGGTTTTAATAGGTTACATTTCGGAGAGTGTACGACCGAATTGCACGATTTAATTCCCCCGCCCCCTTTCACAATCGGACGAGCAGGGAAACACCAAGGCGGCATCGTTTTACTGTGGAGATGACCTAAAATGCGCACTAAGCGTTTTGCCTCCACCTTCATTGTACGTACTGCCAAGGTGTGGAACTCTTTGCCAAATGCCCTGTTCCCTGAAAACTATAATCTTGCGGTTTTCAAAGCACGAGTGAACCGGTTTCTTCTGGGTAAGCGCGTTCCACCTTAGATCGCAATATCGCTTACCATCAGGTGAATTCTGATCAAGCGCAAACCCATCATAGTATAAAAAAAGCGTATAATATTGTACTGTTGACAGAATGGTCGTGGTCGTCATGAAGTGGATGAGTTAGATGGGACAGATAGTACGAACCTAAAGATTCCATGCCGTTTCTCTCATAGCATTAGCTTTAGCTTTATTATAAAGGAACAGTAATTGTACGCGTTGAAAGTTAATTTATAATTGTTTATTTATAGGACGAAATGATCAGTAGGTACATACGAAATTTTGATGATAACATCTGAAATTCTTAAAAAATTGTAAAAGTGCGTCTTAAAAAATTTCTTGTTTTATTGTTGATTGATCTTGTTGATTGTTGAGTTCTGATTCTCTATTAGTTAATTAATTCCTTTTCTAGTGTTAGAGAACATATTTAACTTGTAAAAACAAAGATGTTTTCTAAGTGATGACAACTCAGTTAGGCTCATTATTTAGGTCGTGTTACCGCCTTACGTTACGAAGGTCATGTATTCAATCTCCGCCAATTATCTCGAGCTTTTGTTGAAGAAATACATTGTGAGGAAAAAATAGCATGGTGGTAGATTATGTTTAGAGGTAGGTAGCTGCCACTTTCAAGTTGAAATATCTGTCAAACACCTAACGGTGTGTTGCCGGTAGTCCCCTTTAGAGTCAGATATTCCAGACTACGCATACTCCACTTTAAGCCAGAGTTCCAGTGAATACGATGTAAAAAATTTAGAGACACGTCTAATGACGTCTATGTCCCAAGAGCCGCCACTAGCCGATTTCACGAGTCAACCACGACGACTGACAATAAGCATTTTATGTCCTGTCACTGATACTTCACGGACCGACTCACCACTCATAAAACTCTTTACTGAACCTCGCAAATATAATTTCAACCCTATTTCAAAAACGATAAAGACTAAAATAAGTTTTCATCCGTGCTAACTAGGCGTAAAGTCTCGTCAAGCCTTAAGACGGAGTGTATTCCGTGCGAGACAATACCACACCACATTCGTGGAAAGCCAGACTTTCTAATACATATAAATTTAATGAGCAGAAAACGTTTGGCGAATATTAAATATAGAATAAATCTAGCCGTATCACAATGCTCCTTAGTGAATGTGCCTTATAACTCTTGGACATTACCTAACCTAAGTTGTAACTTGTGATTGGCACGTTGTCAAAACGTGACGCCAACTGTTTAAAATAAAAATACAAATAATAAAACCTTCAATAATATTCATATTTAATATTTCATATTTATTATTTAAAATATATAAAAGTAAACAATAATTATTTACATATTATATTAAAACAAATTTACAATAAATTATAAAATTAAAAACTAAACCACTTACAAAACTAAAAGTATATCTAATAAACTAAAAAACCAGTGTCAGTGGGAAGAGTACCTAAAATGCCAGCCGAGTTGCCTCTTATATTTCATATTATAAGATGTAAAAACTTGTAATCTTTTCTAAGTATGAACCTGAAAAAACTATGGCTTATGGGTATGGGTATTTTTCTATTTTGGTTTATTAGATGTGTATATTTGATGCCATAAACATTTCAATTATACATTTTTTAAATATTAGTTAGGCAGACTAGGCCATGATAAAACTCGTAACATTTTTTTTAAATAAAAACAACGCTAATGTATGCTGCTGTCGTATAGATAGCGCTAATGTTTCCGCTGAATTTGGTTATTTATTTTATATTCTATAAACAAAAATCCGGCGCCGCACCAAGGTGCGTGACATCGGCAAGGCAATCACCAAACTCAAATGGTGCTGGGCAGTACATATTGCGAGGCAGAGCGATGGTAAGTGGGCCAAAACATTGACGGACTGGAGGCCTATGACAGGCAAAAGAAGCGTTGGTCGACCAATAACACGCTGGGTCGACGACATCCGGAACATCACAGGCAAGATATGGATGAGAGCAGCGCAAAACCGAGATGACTGGCGTACAAGAAGAGAGGCCTATGCTCAGCAGTGGGCGTCTACGGGCTGATAATGATGATGATGATGAAACAAAAATAAGATGACTTTTATCAAAATAAAATGTCGTATAATATATTTAATTTTTTTACTTAAAGATATGATGATGAACGGTTTTAATTCAATGTACAATTTTAAAACAACATTATCGTATGTTTATGATGGAATCTTCTATCTGCCAAAATATACTCTTGCCAGCTTATTTTCGTAACTATGAGGATAACGAACGTTATATTCACTTATCAATTAGCAAACTCCACAACCATATCATACACAAATGAATAAAATCAACTTGTATAAATATTGTAACGCAAACGTGTTAAAAAAGAACAAAAAGGAACCGCGGCCAAAACGGTCATTTTCGCACCCGTTTGCTGTAAACAAAATCCTACGAACATCTTTACACTAAATAAATAATAATCTTATTAAAATAAACAGGCTGAATAACCCGACGGCATTTGTCAAAAGTTCTCGCGAAAAAAAGTTACAAAAAAACGTTTTTCGTTGTCCTTGCGGTTGTATAGCTAATCTGTGGCTGTTTTAATTGCATAGAGACTATTTAATAAACTGTGACTGCGACCCTTTCGCACACGTATGTGACGTTCTTGACGTATTTGGAGATAACACTTGAGAGCCAACAAAAAGTTGGTTGCATCTTAACTCAAGTGTTTGATCATGTGCCTTCAATTTCTAATCACAGCTTAGCCAAACTTGACTTTACTGTATAACATTAAGCCAAACTAGTATTAAGCATTTCACTAGTGCTAAGTACTCAACAATAATTATTATTAAGTACTTTTCATTATTTTAGTAGCCAAAAATATAATTATTAAAAGATTATTTTTTTAATTTAATCGAAATAATATTCTACTCTATTTTCAATTTAATTGAAATAATATTCTAGAAATAAAAAGCATACATATAGAAAAGAAAATAATTTATTCTTTTCTTCCTATTTATAAGTTATCTTTTTGCTACTTTCAAAGGTTCCGTGCCGAAAGTGGAACCAGTGGAATCCTATTACTAAGACTGTAATAACAAATAGAATTAAGTAAAACTTAAGGGTTAAAGATTTACATGATAAAAAATAAAAGAATAATCACGAGATTTATTTTATTTTAGGTCCCTTACAGTATAAATGTAATTATTTTGCAATTAAAGCCCAAAATAAGGTCTGGCAAATTTAACAGAAACTATTCTTATGTATTCAACTGTTTTTGTAGTTTAGTAAACTTCACTTTAGGTACTAAATAGTACTATTAAGAAGGATAAGTAGGTCTGTATGCATTCGTAATGTATTTACTTGAATATGTATGGTGCACAGTTGAATTTTGTGCACTTTTAGAGATATGTAATCATTATATCTTCTATGACAGTCAAATGACTGGCTCGAGGCTTTTATCACTACATATATCATTATTATTAGTTATAAGAAATTGCTTGTAAGTATGTATGTAGCTTTAAAAAAATCACGCAGCGGATATTGAAAAGATTCGCTCAAAATGTTTTGCCGCAACATACGAGTACATGTGTATAGTAAAGGCTGCTAAGCTTTGAAAATCTTTTCCTAAGAGGTACCTACCATCCTAAGGTATTGAAATCAAAAGTAAATAGGTTCAGGTAAATAAGTGTGCAAGCTTACCTAGGAAGAACCTATGCTACATTGTATCTGCCAACGCGTAGATATTTTTAATGACACATAAAAAAAACTATAAATTAGCTCAACACTCGCTCTTTGCTCCTATTATTGTAATTTAAAGATTTGTTAAACCAATTTACATTTATACATGACACTAAACTTTATAATAAATGAGGTATGGTTATATTTTAGTATCTAATTGAATCAACCCACACGTTTCAATAAAAATCACTTACTTGACACACCAGACTTCATTTTCATACCAATGTCAATGTTCAGCATTTTACTGCAATTTTCATTTCTATCACCATTAAATAAAATGTTTTTGCTTCTGAGCTTCAAAACCACTCATACGAGCATTTAATAGTCTTTTTATTTACAGTGGTACGTAACAATTAAAATTAACAAACGAATTGGAATATTTACAGTACACAAATTTAACCACTCCACTGATAAAAAAATAAAATAAAACAAAAGATTCTAATTTCAAAAAGCGTACACTGGAGATCGCCGTTAACGCTAGGGTTGTCGAGCACGCGATTCAGTGCGGCGGAACGAGCCGCGTATTACGTTCGGTGCGGGATGGCTGCACCGAGATAGTGTGTGCGAGCCGCGACGTACGGACCGGGAGTAACGAGAGGAAGCGAGAACAAGCTCATCCCTAGAATCCCGAATCACATACCCTCGCGACCCCGCACCCCGCCGCCGCCCCGCCCCGCCCGTGTCTTTGTGTTACACCCCTCTCTCTCACACCAACGTTTCGGGGTCGCTCAAACAAGGTTACAGGCTGAAAATACTCGGCTCGACGGTTTCAATGGAAAAATACTACAAATATTTGGTAAAAAGTCAAATTGTAATAAACGTTGTTATTCTTTTGGGGTTTGGATAGGCTTCGGGGGTAGGTATGATGCCTTTTTGTCTTTTTGTGCTCGCTGTTCACAAAGACTGGTGAAGGTTTGTGGGGTTTTTTAAGTACAGACATAAATATATATAAAAAAAAACATAGAAACAACATAATATGCTTAACCCCTATTCTTATAAGAGCCGTTTTTTTTTCTCTAATATTAAGCGACAGTGACAAAAGATGTTGTTTATAACAGGTATTAAGGTTTTGTTGCTAAACACAAACAAATGACTACTACCAACTGTTTGTCTAATTTCTTCTTAATTTTTTTTCGTATTACGTCTAAATCCAAAAGCTTGTAGGCGCATCTATTGAGACTCTCATATACGAGTACTATTCGTTTCAAAGAACTCCACAAAAAACAAAACCTCTACCTCGAATGCCAATGTTACAATAATTTAATCGTCAAATAACAACACTATTACAATAATTTACATCTGAACCTTCAAACAATGGTCCCATGGTTATCGACAGTGCTTATAACAAATCACTTGTGCCGTGTGACCAGGTTACTTAGACCTGTGACTTTTCACCTGCCGTGAACTTTCCGATTAGGAAAACGTCGCAATGAACAGAACTCGTATTAAATTATTAAAGCGTAGGTATTAAAATGTAGTTAAAGTAAGTAAGTAAGCTTATATGATGGATATTTGTGGCTGGTATTGATAGTAAATAAGGGAAAAACCAGGTCCTCGTTGGTTTTAATAATTATAAGTAAGTATTGCTGATTTCTGGTCAATATTTGTGATAACATAAGCGGTGTAAAAAAATATACATATACGTATTTTTTTGTAGTAAACCAGATCAGGAAGTTATTTTCTTATTGACACGAAATTTTATCTCCGCACAGTCAAATTAACAATATTGTGTCTGTTAATTTGTGATATTTCTTTATCTTTTATATTTAATTATGTTGTTAATGTTCCTTAAAAAAGATCCGTATTGCAGTAAACAGGAAAAATATGAATGTAAATCCCCCTAACAATATTGAAAATGTAGCTCGAATTTTATCTACTAGTTAGGTATTTTATAAAAAAAACACCAATTATTTTCTACTCATGAGACACGCTCTTATAATTTATTCTGTTTTCTTGATCGGCAAAGTTCATTCCTCGCTCCGCAGGTGTCAAGATAAAACAGCCAACCCGAGCCAAGCGCCGATTAACTAAACAACCAGATTGAATGGCCAGCCTTATCGGACTCAAAATTACAGTAGCACCAATCTGACATTTCAAAACAAACTTTAATTTATTGAGAGTTCTTGATAAAACGATTTATTTCTTTAAGTTATGTCGCGTGCTAATGCTCTGCTTGTTATAAGGAACATTGATGGGTAGGTACGTTCTTTATTTGTTTCTGATTCCAAACATGCGTAACGAAAAGTTATGGCAAAAATAAAAAATAAAATATTTAGGGACATTTATAAGGGCTTATGTACCTACTATAACTACTATACAGTAAATCGTTCTATAGCATATACTTATAGTGCCTTTACTTTCTATTGAATTTACATTTCTGGTTATATAAATGGTTGGATTTGAGAAAGGCCGTTTAGATTACTCCATGGACCCCAACCTAGGCGTGAGCCTGTGTCTTGGCGATCCATATTTTCTCTGGTACCTGATCTGAAGTTCGCGCGCTTGTTTAGCTGTTACATGTTGTATTATGTTGGTATTCTTTTATTACACCACGTATAAAAAATGTAGTCTATAATTTTTTTTACAATATTGACCTAAAAAAAATACTAAAATCAGATGTTCGATATTTGAAAATCTATTCTCCACACTCGTTGAAAACAATTTCCATTTGATCGATACGATGTCGCGCAGACAGCTAAAAAGAAAAGTCCTCTGAAAAATCGGTAGCGTTGGAAATTCGACGTAACATAGCGATCTCTGAAAATAGCTACTGTACTGCGCCAAGTGAGACGGCAGATAAACTAGATAACGCTCGAGATCTGTGCTCGACGCTGCTATTGGCCGCCGCGGGGAGAGGGGCGTGTCTTCGCGACGGATGCACCAATGGGATGCTCCTTAATTATCTTCGTCTTTGTCTGTTGGGATTCTGTGGTGTGCAGGTGTTTTGAGAATCAAGTGGTAAGGGAGAATCGTAGTACTCTACAGCTACGTGTAGATTCGTAGCCACATCCATCTAGTACTTTTACGTCTAGAGCTGTTGAGATTTCGCAAATATGTAGTTACTCTAAAGTTGTTGAGATTTCACAAATAGTTAGTTACGCAAACGCTAAATCGAGTGATTTACCAAATTTGACTGATGTATATGTGTTTATGGATTAAATATAATACGTCAAATTATGCATTGATGAAATATGTATAAAATAATATGGGTAGATTGAAAATCGGTAAAGTTGCGACACTTATTCTATTACTTACTCGTAATTATTTCATTTCACTGAGCTACACTATTATTAAACAGTTAAAAACTATTTCTATCATAAAACAACTAGATAAAGTAATAGTTACAATATAAAACTGGTGTATGCAACCTATAGTAGGTAAATGTCGGTGTAATGACGAACTCGTTGGTTGGAACGAATCGAACGGTTGGACGAAATTGGTCCTGGATTCGAGACCCGGCGCAGTCAACATCTTTGTAATGAACTAAATTTGTTGGTTGTCGTTCTGGGTGTTAAATATGTATGGATATAAAGTATTTTATATGTATGTAAATGTAATATATCAGTTGTGTTACCAATCATAAAACAAACTTGAAATGGTTTAATTTTACCAGACGTGTGTGAAATGTGGCATAATATTTTTTTTATTTATTAATAAAGTTATATCACGTTAAAATTCCAGTACAAAAGGAGATAAAAAGAAAATGTTCATAAAAATGTTTACACAGATACCTATTTAATCCAAATAAGAACAATTTTGTATTATAGGTACGGCGTTACTTTTCACATTATTTATTGACATACTCATAAAGCATAAGCATATATATTTATGCCCATCATATGTTCCTACTGCCGCGACACGGGGCTTTCTCTCACAAGAAGAGATATATTCTTAGGCCAAAACCAAAACCCACCACAATGGTGGAGTGATTTGGTGGATGACACACTACTTCGAATTTTGTGGCCCTTGGAACATTGAATTTCCTCACGATGGTTTCCTTCACCGTATAAGCAAGTGCAAATTCCAAAAAAGAACTTGATAACAAGTCTTTGTTGTAGGGCTAGATTAGGTCCAGCCAGGGTGTGGCGGACTGCAGTTCAACATTCTAGCACCGAGCCACGCTCTCTTTCTTATAATCCCATCTCATCTTAATTGATTTCATATCTTGAGAATATTGAAAACAAGACATAATAAAACTAGGCAGTGTCGCAATATTAACCGATAACAAAATCGATTAAATTTCCGCTATGAAGGTGACAACTAGAATCGATTATCGACAGACACGTCTGATAATTGAATTATGCATCGCACTTCTAATCGATTTCATGATTCCATGTTCCATAGATTGAATGTTTACTATTTAGAGATATGAGAAAATTGGAAAATGTGTTCGATCTTAACGGTTGCATTTGTTTCATACTTTACTAGCATCCCGTCCCGGCTTCGCACGGGTTCTAAAATAATCTGAGTAGGAAACAATATATAGCCTATGTTAGTCGGAGATAATGTAGCTTACCAGAGGTGAAAGAATTTTTCAAATCAGTCCTGTAGTTTTGGAGCCTATTCGCGTCAAACAAACTATCAAATTTTTCCTCTTTATAATATCTATACTTTACTAGCTGCGCCCGCAATGTTACCCGCGTTAATTCCAGACAAAAAGAAATCAATCCGGGATAAAAAGTAGCATTGTGTTAAGCTAAGGTCTATCCTATCTTTATAGTAAATCTCATCAAAATCTGTCCAACCGTTGGAGATAGAAAGAGTAATATAGATTTTGATGTTATTTGCATATCTATCTCACGAGAACCACAATTGTTATTGGGACAAAAACTAGCCTATGTGTCAATCCAAGAACTAACCTGTTTTCAACCCAAATCAAAATCGGTTCGGCCGTTTTAGCGTGAAGAAGTAACAAACATAGACACTTACACACAAACTTTCGCATTTATAATACTAGTAGAATATAGATAAGTGTTTAATGTTACGTAATAATACAAAATATTGTCGGCTTAGATAACATAGCATTAGAGGACTTAGACACGTTGCCATCGCTTCGGCTATCGCTTCGATTCGATATCATTAAATGACGTAAAATGTATGGGAATGATGTAGACTGTCGACAGATCTTTTCGATAGCTTATGTCACTTCCATACTTTTTTTACATTCCTTCCATACGTCATTTGACTTGTTATCGAATTGGATCGATATCTGAAGCGACTTGTCTCAGCACTCAGATTGTAATTATATCATAGACTAGCACACCGTCCCGGCTTCGCACGGTTACATTAATTATAGGTATACAAAAATAATCTAAGTTGCAAAGAGAAATAAAATATAGCCTATGTTACTCAGAGACAATGTAGCTTCCCAAAAAAAATTTTTTTCATATCGGTCTAGTAGTTTCGGAGCATATTTGCGTCAAACAAATAAACAAACAAAAAAATCTAACTTTTCCGCTTCATATATAAGTACAGACAAATATAATAATATGTAAAATTTACAATTATTAGATAAATAAAAAACAAACAATAACAGATATCTTAGTAAAAAAATAAGCTAGTCATTGTAAAACACCTTTTTTATTTTTTATTCATGAATAGGCTTACGTTTGACCGCAGCTTCCCTGATGTTAAGCTTGACTGAGGTGTAAGATGTATCACGCTTGCCTAGAAGGAACCTATTTATTCTAGATTTGAAGCCCCGAAATTGTACTTCTCGGGAAAAAGAGACTCAGGAAGAGAGTTCCAAAGCTTCGCAGTTCTCACAATGAAGGTCGAAGCAAAACGCTTAGCTTTACATAAAACGACTTATTTACATTGATCAGTTAATATTACAGCCAAAGAATTGAAACAAATTGATTGTGTCGTTATTTCTTATTTTCTGTTCCCTTGTAAAATGTAAAAGATGCATTTCCTTAGCTAGCAAATTTAAATTCAGTCCATGCATGAAAATTTATATCATTTAATAATACGGCTATGAATTTATAAAAGGAACGGCGGTCGTGAGAAATATTTCACAAATCTCTCTTATACAACACTAAAAATGTACAGTAAAACAAGTGTTTATGACAAAACACAGTAAGTAATACAATTTTATTTGAATACAAACAGACCACAGTATTTTAGATACATTTTAATTTTACAAAATGGAAATGTGTTTAAAATACTTATACAGTAAAATAAAGTTTTACATTTACATTTTCATTTGAATGGCTCTATTTGTATTAGTTTTAAAACATTTATAATTTTAATGTTTTATATTGAATTTGCATTTTTATTTTTCTTTAACCTGAATGGAAATCTCTGGTAACTAAAGGTATTAAGTCGCCACAAAAGCCAATGTCATGTCAACTTACATCCAAGACCTACATTTTTGGTAATTTAGTACTAATGACATTTATTTAGGATTTCTTGTACTCGTATCTCAGAGCAATATCTTTTGAGGGGGTTAATTCACGAAAACAGTGATTTTCTACGAGTTTTCGATATGAAACATCCGTTGTTGTATGGAACATGTTTAATGATGTCTCCATACAACTGTGACAAAATGTATTTTCATTTCATTCAATTTAATATTTTATTACTAATAATATAATTTTGTATTGTAATACTTAATATATAAAATGCTATTTATATTATTAGTTACATTATGTAATACTGTCATGTAAAATGTGTTCAGCCTTGACTTATATTTTGATAATACATAATTATCAATAAACGGTTTATCTTGCTTATCAAAAAATATGAAACAAAAGTGGTTTATCAAGACATAAAGAAACTACCCTTAATGGTTTCGCGTTAGGTACCATGGCTTTAATGCAGGTACATCAAATGCACATAGTACATACTAGGTACATTTAACGTAACACATAACACTAAGACACATAAAGGCGCTACAATAGGACTAAGAGTATGGCAAACACGAAGCACCATAGAAATTTACTACAGAAACAAACTCCCGGACGTGAAAGAAATCTCGCACTGAATTCGGAATCACTTTGGTACGTGACTGCAGTAATCACGTGACGCTTCTGTGGTAACGGAACTACAGTGGAAGCAAGTACATGAGATTGGTTCTTGTACTTCGATACTAATAAACCGACCAATCAGAGGACGCAGAGATCACGTCACTACTGAATGATAGGTCACCGTGCACACCGCCGCGGACGCAAGCTGAACGCGTTGGTTTGACCTAACCTTAAGGCACTAATTAGATAGTTCAGCTGCACCATATACCTATATATTTGAGCGAAGCGCTTTAAGCGAGACAGTGCAAGACTGTTTCACGAAGTAAATTCATAAATAAGATAAACAATTAACAATTTTAACTATTGTTGATAATAACATTACCGAGAACACCTTAGCAAGATGCCTATTTAAGCTTTATTTGCCCAGTTGGGCTATTGAAAAGCCCTGTTGAGAAAAGCCCAATCGCAAATAAATTTCATATAGACGACTAAGTAATAAATCATGCAGATTTGTAAATAGTTCTATTTCAATTGAAGTCAAGCATGTTGACTAAAAAAGCAAGAACAGATAATTTAATACTTTGACTTCAAAATCAACAATCGCATAAGTGAAATATTGGGATCTCAAGCACTGTTTTGTGATCGCCAAATCTCTGCGGTACGTGTGACAGGGCGACAGTTTTATTCGCAAACTGGCCCTCCTCCCTTTGTAGGGAGGACCCTCAAGAAAGAGGGGAAAACTTGACCCGAGTTTCTCCCGCTGCGGTTATTTATTATTGGAGAGAAATCTTACATTGTTGTTTCTTTTCAAACGGATTACGTTACGCATCAGATGTTCAAAAATCAAACATTTTCATGTAGTTACTTCGATGACATTTCAACACAATTCATAATCAAAATTTGCATGGAGAGAGAGCATTTTCTAATCTGGGAGTAGATAATTCCCTCAAGTAAATAATTAGTCGCCAAGCACCTAGTAATTGTATACCGACATACCGACAGTCTCTTTGAGGGCCTGTAATTCCATATACTAGGTGTACTTTACCATTAGCCAAAGCGTTGCTATTTTCTGTAATTACGCGCCCTGCTTATGAAATGCCTAGGGATATAAAACATTTTACAATATATTGTTTCCATCGTAGATACAAAGTATTCTATTTCACAAGTAGTTCCAAATATAAAACTTTAAAAGTCCCTAACCGATTCTAGCGCGGGAGTCATTGTGTTCGCCCCATTTTATCGCTTTGATAAAACGCCTCCACTGTCCATTGCCTTTAAACCCAAACCGATGGAAAAGTTTAAAATGTCCTTTCCAAAGTGCTTTCTTTTGTCAATTGGAGAAAGAGATTATGGGCAAGATGTGATCTGTTTTTCGATACGAGTTCGATTTGGACTTCTGTTAAACTGTTTTCTTTTCTAAACGGCAACATAGTAATAAAATTAAAAGCAAAGGGTAAAACTGTCTTTCTAGTACGTCACAAAGTTGCTAAACTTTTACTATCGTGTTTATTGGAATATGGCTCGTCAATTTTTGCATTTTAATTTTCTTTATTATTCAATAGTATATGTTATGTTAGTCAGATATGACGAAACATGGCTTGAACAAACGCCTAATTAGAGTTTTGTGTAAATAATATACTTCTTATAAATTTTTATTTACTAGGTACAAAAAATACAAAATTTGACGCCTAGGTAGTATTCTATGTAAACCTTATTCCAATTAGAGAAACTTTTCACAACTTAATGTTAGCAAAAACCAAGCGCATTTTTACGAAAGCTCAGGAAGTCATGCAAGAAATAAGTCCATCATGGCGTCAGACTTACTTGACTTCCGACTGGTTGTTTTAAACCGTCACTTAGCTGACTGGAGATTGAAACTCATTGTGTTTAAGTGGTCATTGCTTTATCTGACTGGAAAACAGGTCAGATAATGCTTGTTGAATGAGGAAATGACTTTATTAACTTTGAATTTTCCCTTTCTTTTGATTTTCAATTCATGAGTTTTTTGTGTGTAATATATAAATTTTGTTTGTTATTTACAATGCTTTTAAGTTGTTTAGGCTTTTGAAGTTTTGATTTTACAGATAAAAAATTCTTGGTAAAATATTTACATTTAATAATAATAATAATAAAGCCCAATTTATTTCCAACAACCTTAAATAACATTATAACTACTTAAACTTATTTGACTATTTATATCTATTATTGTAAAGAATTTTATGTTAAATTTAATTTTTATCTTCCGTCATTGGAACCCCACTCTGGGTATAGGCCTTCTCTAGCTTATTCCAAGTTATTTATTCTATTGTTTGCCTTAGTTCTCCAGTGTTTTCCTGCTATTGTAATTATATCATCTAACCACCTGTTTTTTGGTCGACATTTTTTCCGCTTTCCTATTGGGCTTTTCCACATTGTTATTTCCGATGTCCATCTATTGTCTTTGTATCTTGCTACGTGTCCTGCCCATCGCCACTTTTGTGTTTTAGCATGTTTAAGAATGTCTATTAGCTTTGTCTTTGCTCTGATGTATTCGCTTCTTATCTTTTGGATATTTACATTTACGCGTATATAATTATTAATTACACGTTATTAAATGTTATTATTAAATACATAAATACAAAACATAACAAAAATACATAAATAATGGCAACATAAAATTAAATATAATGTAACTTTTGCTGTAGTATATAGCGAAAGCTTTGCATTTGCCTACTAAAAAATGTATATTTATTTATTTTATATTTTATTTATATTTTTACTTTGTACGAGCCTGATTTTTAATTTATTTTTTAATATATTATTATCGTTAGTCATTTCTTTCAGAAGGCAGTTATGATGAAACAGTAACTATCGGTTAAATCATTTATGGTTTGTTCTTAGTACATTTGGTATATGTTAAAAAACACAAATTTTATTTTTTCTTTCTTGATATGAATGTTCCCAACGTTGAGACTCGTTTTGGCTTTCGCCGTCTTTGTCGCGAATCCCACTTCATACTTCTACATCTCCCACATTTCAGCAGTAAGCATTACTTTCTGCTATTTTATTACGTCCATAAATTGCACAGAATCGCCCCAGGAGGCCGGAGGTGATCGGACTGGCTATCGCGTTTTCGATTTAGAACTCTCCTCATTCAAAATTGAAACGGTCCCCTTAACTATTTAAATTCGACGTTTTAAAAGCATTTGCTCCTTTGCTAGTGGAGTTGTTTATATCCCTTGCTGCAGCTTAGATAAATTCTAAATTTAATAGGGACATGATTGTATTTTTTCAAAAATAATAAAATTAAATAAAATTAAGTCTACGACTATAAAGACTACGTCAAAGCCCCTCGCCCAAATGTACCCATTAGGCTGGCAGCATTTCCTTGCTGAATCGCAAGAGAAATTTGATTGTATTGACTTTTTTCTGAATTATTTTTGCTCTTGACTCCAACGTTTGGTTACTTTGACGATACGTAAAAGTAGTTTCCCTCTGTTATGAAGAGTTTAATAACGGTGACATAGTTTAGGGCATATTTTAGAAACCTTTTTGTATAAAGACACTAAACATGAATATTCTTCTTATTCGTATGAGCTTAGAAGCCAAGCCTAGATTTCGAGAGTTTCAAGTCACCCTTAGACTCACAAACTAGACATATATTTATTTTAAACGAGAGTCACATTGTGCATGGTCACCCATCCAAAGACCGTCCGCTTCGCCCGTTGCTTAACCTCCATGATGGCGTCTGATTACCTTAATTAACTGAACTAAAAAAGCTAATCATATAAATATTTAAAAAACTTATTTGTACATGTACCTTGGCACTTTACATAAAACTGTAGCTAAATATCAATCCAAAAATCCTAATAACAGCAAACCTTAGCAGATCGGATGGGAAGAGACCGGACGGATTGACTTTGGTGCCCTGGGAGAACGGCAAGTGCCTGATTTGGGACGCCACTTGTGTCAGTACTGTAGCCGCCAGCCACCTCAGTCGCACCGTCCACTCTTCATCTGCCGCGGCGGAGGACGCTGCCTGTCGGAAAAGGGTCAAGTACGCTTCCTTGGAGCTGCTTTACGATTTCGTACCGTTAGCAGTGGAGACTCTGGATAGTTGGAGCAGTGAGGCGAAAAGAATTATCTATCAGATAGGTCTAAGGATAAATAACATCACCGGTGACTCCCGCTCCGGGTCGTTCTTGGTGCAGAGGATGGCCTTAGCTATTCAGCGCGGTAATGTAGCGAGCGTGATGGGCACCTTTGCACCTTTGACCAGGGGCGGGTTATTTGATTAGTATTAGTTTTAGTTTTTAGTGTGTGACATTTATATTGGACGTTATTTTATATAATTTTATTGAATAAATAAATTTGGTTATAAAGTACATATATTTGAAACGTAATGTATCCAAAAATATTTACTCAGCAAATTAACTCGCACCGTATTATCTATTTCCCATCGATTCCCACAGTTTTATTCCAAAGCGCTCGAGGCTAATGGGAAGTGTTGGGGTTGAGGGTATCATGTCAAATTAAGTAATCGCAGTGTAATTGTATCAGCTATCGGGAAACAAGGGCGGCTCATCAATCAAGCCGCCCTACGAGCAGGGCGCCCTGCCGCCAGGCTTGGGCGGGAAGCGACAGCGGAGTAAATAATATATTCATCCACTTAATAACATTTTTTTCTCTAAATGTCACTAACTGTTATGATACAGTTACATATTATGTAGTTGTTAATCTATGGTAGTTTAAAGAAGATACAATTTTATCGCTATTCCATAAACTTCTAGAACTTTTTGACAGTCATTTCAAAATTTTATTACGTCATTATATATCTTATTCTCTATGGTCTAATATCTACGTAATTGTCGGATTTAATAGATTGATTAGATATATAACTGTTTTTTATTCGACGAATAAAGCATTTTGTACGTGTCATCTCAGTCGGTACGCACACGCAATTATATTGGTATAAAATATTCTAGCCTCGACAAAACTAACGTCTTGGTACACTAGGTTATAAACTAAAAAAAAAATAAAAAAAAAATCGTTTTTTATAAGCTTTGTAAATACTCTTAATCCTGTAAAATATAATTATTTATATATTTAACTTTAGATATATTATGTTTGATCAATAATATCCAAACTAAAGAGTTGATAGACAATTACTCATTACTTGTACCATCACTGTTTACTATCCTCACTTTAGTTTTAGTAGTCGTAACTCGGGATCTCACTAATGCAACTTATAGTTACGCTGAGATAAACCTCATTTTAGGGGGATGCTAATGGAAGTTACATACTTCATGATCAAGGAAACAAGTTTATTAATTTTTTTATGCAAATAATTTACGAGCCTTTTTATGATCATACCTTTTCAAACAAATAATAAAAAAATGTTCCATGCGTCTTCCACGAAATACATATTAAATAAAAATAATAGTTTGAAAAAACACGCTTATCTGGCCGTTTTAAGTGGGTCAATATCGCGCCCAAAGAAGTCGGTTACAAAAAAACATACAGGTGAAGCTAATAAAAAGCGTGTAAAAATATAGAAAAAAGGGTTTAATGACTAATCAAGAACTTTTTTAAACTCAATTATATCAGGCAGGCTTTCGGTTAATCTGAGGTTATTAATATCTAATTATGTATTCAAGGTCTACAAATTTGCGAAAAAAAACAGCTGTCTCACACTAAAAGGTCATCGACGGTGTAATGTATACAGAAACGTGTTTTTTTTCTCGAATTTATTAATGTCGTTGGTTACTAGTAACTCTGTATAAACTAGTATTCTTTACTAGTATATTTTTAATGTTACTTTAGTAACATTTATTGAAGAGCAAGAAGCCGCCCGAAAAAGACATGGATGAAGTGTGTGAATGAGTACATGAGAGAGAAAGGATAGAGTGTGGAGATGACGTCTGATAGAGGAGAGTGGAAGAAGAAGATTTGCCAACCCCACCTAAGTGGGATAAAGTAAAGATGAAGAAGACTTTAGTAACATTTATATCAAAATATCAAATCTTTCATAAAAAAATCTGCCCTAATACCATTGATTTATCAGAATTCTTAACTAAGAAATTCAAAATTTTCTCTTAATCCAAATAAACACTTCAAGCTCCTAAACCCAAAGGGCGCTACTAAGTGTATTCGTTTTATCAGCGCCCGCTTGCTTTGACTTCGCGAGGGGTTTACGCTAAATTACACAGTAGGCCCCGTAGGACGGCAATTACTAGAGACCCACAACAGATAGATTTGTATGACAATGATCGAGTTTTTGTTGTAACTTGATATTCGAACTGCGAAGCGAGCTTTTTGTGAGAACCGGTAATTGGTGTCGCGAATATTTTGCTACTGTGTTTTGGTAGTATTTAAACTATAGCCATAGTGGAAAAGTTGAATAAATAAATATTAGGACTCATTCCACATAAGGCTAGTTAACCCCATACTGAACCATTTCTAGTTCGTGTTATGGTAGATAATACAACTGATATACTACATGTACATACATACATATTTTTTATCCATCCAGACCCACAGCCAACAAATTTAGTTAAGCACTAAGTTGTTGGCCGAGTCGGGAATTGAACCCGGAATCTTCTGATTGGCAGTCCGGCAACCTTTACGCCAACGAGGTTGTCAGTTGAAACAGATGCTGTATCAATATGCCAAACTAAACCAGATAAGAACTAATAGTATACCATTAAGACTCACTAACTATAACTTAAGCGATCACCAAGTAAACACCAAGTAATCAGAATCTTTATACAGAAGCTTAAGTTATCATTAAACCTATACATGTAACGTCTGTAGCTCGGCTAGCTAAGTTAATCAGACGCGATTATCGAAGCTAACTATGGTCGTTGCGGACGGTGTTTGGATGGGTGACCACGTACAAGACTGTCGTTTTTCCAGGAGCCCTTTCATCTGGGCACTGCCGTGGGTCCAAGTCAGAGGCCTTCAGGTGGCTTGAAAACTCTCGACACCAGAGCTTGGTCACTAAGCTCATACGAAGAAGAAGATTAACTCTATCCGAAAACAGCTGTATGTTGAACAATTATAGCAATAATTATACATCTCATATACTCGCAATTTGTGCCTTATTTGTACTTGATAACTAACATAAATTTGAAATATTAATTCTAATGTGTCTTAACTTCGCGCCTATCTTAACTTCCTATCCTATTTTAAATTCTCATTTAATGAGATACTTATCTGTTACAATAAAATGCATTGCTACATCTATTGCCGAGAAAGGTCTTCTTATCTTGTCGGTAATTATAATTAATGCAACACACATAAATGCATCGTTTATAATGTCAGGATGTCACACTGTCTGTGAGATAACAAAGACCCCACAAAGTATTCCCACAAGTTGTCATTTGTTTGTTTCACCGATAGAACAGAGGCCGGATATTTTTCGAACAGAATTATATATATAAATTAACTTTGGGTATTTTCTTTCTGTGTGTATTTTTGTCACTAGTGAAGAGTAGCTAAATGATAATGAAACAAATAATAATAACAAAATTATACTATTATTATATGTACTGCAAAACCGTAAGCTACATTTACACATAAAGTAATAAAGGTTTGCGTGGTGATAGAGCATTTTCTAGAGCTCGACTAGCAACCACCTTAAAGTTGAAAAATCTGTCGCCAAGAAACGTTCTACCAGCCTCCTTGAGAACCAGTAGTTCCAGACTAGGCATGCTCCACTTATGCCAGCGTGCATCGAACCAGTGGAGCTACGCGCCCTAAACCTATCTGTAAAGTGTAAAAAGTTTTTGTAAAAAAATACAAAAAAGAAGCTGCATATTCAGCTAATTAATAATAGCTAAGTTAGTTAGTAGTAACTCTGTAGTAATTGTATCTACCTATTACTAGTTTATTACCAAGAAAAAATAATAAAAATCTCCTAATTAATACGGATGTTCAGAAAAAAATATTGATAACCCCTCATTGTAACTCTAAGAAAAAGATAGCGGCATTTTTAAACCAACGTGAACTTCCTATGTGATTCTGAGAACAAATAAGAAACACTAGCTGACCCGGCAAACGAAAAAAAAAACATATGACATGACATTTGCTATAGACATGTCGTTGAGTGACAGTTATGTAAAAAGACATATATTATAAGTAAAATATGTATATCATCATCATCAGCCATCGTTCCGTTTTTTTTTGTTGAGAATTCACACAATATCTTTAAAAAATATAGTGTATGTATTATTTTGACATATATTTATGTGTATATATGTATTATTGTGAGCTTTCATTAAAATCCATTCAGTAGTTTTTGCGTGAAATTAACAAACATCTATACATCCATACACATTTTTTTAGTTTTAAATATTAGTAGGATGTGATACACGCTTCTTTCGCAAAAAAGAATTGCGATACAAGTGCCTTAAAAATGTCGTTATCTAACTGTTCTTTAATTAATACTGTTTGCTAAATTGGTCTGGTCTGTAAGTTATCAATATTAATTATTTAACAGAGTACCTAGTTTTTAACAGGATAATTTTTGTTTTTCATAAAATAGTATAAATTACCAGCTATTAACCTAATTATTGTATAGCGTATTATAATCCGGGTAATGTTAAATTAATATGGATCTATAAATACATTTAGTTTTTTTTTTAATGTCCGGATAAGAGGTAACAAACGCAGTAAATCGCCTTCAGTACATCTTCTTCTTATATATAAAATGTCCATGTCACAGTGTTAGTTACCGTACTCCTCCAAAACGGCTTGACCGATTTTTACCAAATTTTCTATGCATATTCATTAGGTCTGAGAACCGGCTTCTATCTATTTTTCATATCCCTAAGTGAAGCAAAACAACGTTTGCCGGGTCAGCTAGTTTTTATATGCATTTTTTTATTTTATACAAGCAAACTAAAGTTCTACTTTTGGCAATTCATGGAATAAAATTAGCTGTAAGTCGTGAGGCGACCGAACACCCGAGCTGTCATCACTCCAAAACATTAAAAAAAAGGTTATTATAAAAGTTAGCGCTAAAATATTTAAGTTTTATGTGTCCCTGTATATGTTGAAATAAATCTTAGACAGAAATTGTAGGTCAAAATTATCTACAACAAAGGTTCGTATACTTTTTTTCCTAAAGTAAGAAATAATGAAAACCACACAGACAGCAAAAACTACTATATTCAGCATAAGCTTCTTCAAAACGGACACCAGCCTTTCTTCTTCTTCTTGGATCAAATGGATTCCAAACAACACAACAGCCCCTTTAACAGCGTCAGACAGTCGCTACATGTACCTAATGTAACTCTAACCTAATCTGTGTCTCAAAAGCGTTTACAAAGACACCTAGCCTCACAAATCCAACAGCTTGTTCTGATTTCAAAAACACGCTCTATGATAATGGGAACGTCACCGAGGCGCGAGACTCCCGACTGCGATCTGTCATCAGTGAATACGTCAAAGGGTTTTGGCGCGAATTAAATCAGCCAGCGGGAGCCGATTGATCGTCGACCGGATTTCGGATCGTTTACGCTCAC
This sequence comes from Mellilla xanthometata, assembly GCA_035578125.1. Lineage (NCBI taxonomy): Eukaryota > Metazoa > Arthropoda > Insecta > Lepidoptera > Geometridae > Mellilla > Mellilla xanthometata. The sequence continues at coordinate 9,240,875 of JAPUBQ010000014.1, read as the reverse complement.
ATTTTCAGCTGCAAAGGTTCCTTAGATACATATATTTAGTGAGAGCTATCAAATAATGGTTTGGTATACCAATTCCTTTTATATAGGTATTTTTACTCATTTTAAGGTACTTAAAAGGTAAAAACGGGACCCTATTACTAAGACTCCGCTGTCTGTCTGTCTGTCTGTCTCCAGGCTTTATCTCAGAATCCGTAATAGTTAGAAAGCTGAAACTTTCCCGCTATAGCAACAAATAGGTACTAAAAATTTAAAAAAAATTAAGAGGGGTCCCCATACAATGAACAAGTTTTTTTCGTATTTTTTGCTATATATCAATATCATTGTAGCTGTTAGACACTTGAAATTTTCATAAATATATATTACCTATTAAATTGAATTATAACATTTAAATAAATTAAATACTTGAGGGGGGCCCCATAAGTATAATATCTTTCCTCTCTAAATTATTGGTTTACATTCTAGTGTAACTTTAAAAATGTTCAGAACAAATAAACAGTACGAGTACAAAAAGACACACTACGTAAATAAGGTATCAAAGTCGTTAAAATGAATTAAAAATACTAAAGAAACAAACAAGCGTTGCGCCCCTCAATGACTATCAATCATATGATGGAAAATAAGAAATAGATTACGAAGTTACACTTCCTACCCCAGTCGAGTGTCACCGATCAAATACCTAAATAATTACCTCTTCGATAAAATATTGGCATTCCCTCCCTTAAAGGGCCACAACTGTCGATGTCACCTTAATTTACGGCCCTCAATTATAAATTTTACATCTTCCCCACCTGGTTGCTTTCTGATTTTGAACTCTATGCCTTGGGTTTTAAAGTAAAATTCACTTTAACCATTTAAAATTTGGATAAACATTGATTGGTGTAAAGGAAAAAAGTCGATGTCTACGATCTAATATCATAGATGTTGTGAATAAAAATAATTTTATTAATAAACATATTGTTAACTGATTTCTCATACAAAAAGATGGCTACGGATTTTCTAAAGAATATTTTGAATTACGTACCTAAAAGTTTTATACAATCGCACGATACCTTATCATTTATATTTGTTGACCCTGGAATTCTTTTAAACTTATTTTTTAAATTACTAAACCTATGCAGCTTTATCGGGTTTTTGATTATTTTTATTTTAACAACGGTTATTATGTTTGTCTATAGTAACAATACAATTTTTACGATATTTTTTACAGCATTCCCTATCAGACGGCGATAATACGTACAGTGTTAATAAAATTGGCCACAGAGTGTTTATCATTAGGCCATTAAAATTCAAAATTAAAAGATAACTCGTCTGGTGTTAATTTAAAATGAGATTAAAGTTTTTGAGGCTCTATTTCCCGTCATTAAAATTGTTTGTTACAGTTGCAATGATAATTAATATGATAAAATTAACAATACGAGTTCGATTTTAATTTTGTTTAACAGGGGTGTCAAAACCAGCGAACTAGAATAAATAGAATAGTAATTAGGTCGATAAAATGGTTCCAGCGACCACGCGTAAAATACCGCGGTGGGCAGGGCAAACAGCTACCCGCGCGGCTAGTATCGATGGTGTGACCTTGATGCGACCAATCGCGTACGAGCTTTGTGTGTGTGTGCGTGTTTCGTTGGGACAGTATAATTGTGTGTGTAGATGGATTCAAATTCTAAGCGGCAATTGTTACTTTTCGGTTTATTCTAGTTCGCTGGTCGAAACACACCAATTCACCAATGACAGACCAGGATTAAAGAATCCAGTTTCCGAACGATGGCGATGTGCAATCAGAATGAATCATTTATTAATTACTAGCTATGCTCAACGGCGTCACCCGCGTTAGTGAGGGATATAAAGTATTATTAGTTATTTTAATTTTTTGCGAAATCGGTTTATCCCTTTCAATGTGAAAAAGAAACAAACATACACACTTGGACACAAACTTCCACATAAATAATACTAACTGCGCCTTCCGACGTTTCTCGCGTTATAGAGAAGATAGAAAATTATTTATTAGACACAAACATGAACAATTGTAAAAAAAATGGTTTTAATAATAATATCAATTGATTCTGAATAAATGGCTAATTTGGGTATCTAGAGTCTAAGCTATTTTTATATCAAATTTCAAGCAAATCGTTACAGCCGTTAGAGCGTGAATTAGTAACACCCATCATCACAATCTTTCACATTTTTAGCATTAATTGGGATTAGTAGAAAGTAAAACTTTGCATTGTATTCCAAATTTGTGTGATATAGGTTTAATTAATACCAGTTTAGAGTTCCAACTTCATACTAAATAACCTACATATACATGAATCTCATTGCAACTCGTTCAAAAATCATAAGCTTGCTAAACTATTAAGAAAAATCTGCAAAATTACTAACCATTGGTTAACCGTTGACAACCCTAATATGGGTTTTATTAATGCCAAGTTCTACAGTTCCAACTTCATACTAAATAACCATCGTATACACGAATCTCCTTGCCACTCGTTCAAAAATCATAAGCTTGCTAAACTATTAAGAAAAATCTGTAAAAAATACTAACCATTGTTTTACCGTTGACAACCCTAATATGGGTTTAATTAATGCCAAGTTCTACAGTTCCAACTTCATACTGAAAAATCTACATATACATGAATCTCTTTGCTGCTCTTTCAAAATTCATAACCTTGCTAAATTGTTAAGAAAAATCTGTAACAAATACTAACCACTGGTAATAGCGTTGACAACCCTATCATGAAACATTTCCTCCGGGCTGACCTCTGACTTTAGATACGAATCATCCATCTAATTAAAATGTGTATTATTCCGTTGCAGTATTAATAACTAGTACTTCATCGAACAGTAGACCTAGCAAATATTATTTCTTGAAACATCGCTTGTACCGAATCATTTAACACATTTTTAATTTTTAACAACACATTTTAGACACGGCTGTTAGCTCCATACTAAACCAATCTAATTGATATTCTATTATATAGTCAATTAGACAACCTCGTTCGCATAAAGGTTACCATGCCTGACTTCCAATCAAAAGGTTCCGGGTTCGATTCCCGGCCCGGCCAACTACTTTGTGCTTTACTAAATTTGTTGGCTGTGGGTCTGGGTATTGAGTATGTAACTATATAAAATATGTATGTATGTATACGTAGTATATCAGCTGAGTTACCTACCACAACGCAATGTGAAATGTGTCCAAAAAAATAAAAATAAAAAAAATTATGGTTGCTAACACATCTGGCATACTACATAAAAACAACACCCAGACCGACAGTCAACAAATTTAGTACATCACAAAGATGTTGGCCATACCGTGAATAGAATCCGGGGCCCTCTGGTTGGCAGTCCGGCATGGTAACCAGACACCAACGAGGTCGTCAAATAATAATGCAGAGACTGCGACCTCCTCGCTCACTCGGTTGATTATTATTTTATTTAACATACTCGTTCCTAGCCTACAAGCAACGTAATAGAATAAATGTGTTAATTAATACCTCCTCGCGACTAATTAACGTTATCTTTACGTTATATAAAGTCGTAGGATGTCCTGTTTATTGTCTCGAGCTGTTTTATTGCTCACAATATATATATATTTTTAGATATACGCCTTTAGTACACCTACGCATTCGCAAGCGGCAGCGATTCTTTGTGAAATAATTGCGGTAGCGAAACATCAGTGAAACGTTAGTACACTGAGGTTCTTTTGCAAGAAAACGTCATTGTCATTTGATATTTTCGGCTTCCATTTTGCAAAATTATGTCCTCTCTGACAGAAAGCGTGGTGACGCTATGCGATGCGAAACTCCACTAACGAAACAGCTGCGTCTGTGTAACGGCCATTTCGCAGTTACTTGCGAAACAATACCGACAAGGACGCAACTATTTCATTTAGCTATACAGTAGAGCGAGAGAAAATACATGCGAAACGTTGCCATACAACTAATAATTTTTCGTCGTTTCGCTGCCGCATGTGAATGCGTAAGGTGTAGTACTAAAGGCGTTATCGTCCACTATCCTAATTCTACTTTCCGCGCGTGATAGATTAAGTCACACATTTTGCCGCAGATTAAATGCAAGTTAGTAAGTAAGAAAAGATGAATCTCATTGATAATGACACTATCAGTGGCGTTAGAAGACTGCTACTATCAATTTTCTACTATATTCGTGTCAGTAAGAACCAGAACTGTATATTGGTTTGAATAAAGATTTATTATTTATTTAATTCCTGAACGAGGTGACAATATTCTACAATCTTATTAAATTTCTTATTACTAAAGCGAGTGTGTCTCGGTGGGAAAACGTCTGCTTTTCAATCCGACGGCGCCTGAATCGATCCCAGCCCTACACATATGTATGAATTGTTTTCAAGTTACGTGAGGACTTGCACTCGCTTTACGGTGAAGAAAAACATCGTAAGGAAACCGGCATGTTTGAGGACCATAATCTCCGAAGTCGTGTGTCATCTGCCAAGCAGCACTTGGCCAGCGTGGTGGATTATGTCTCCTCATGAGAGAAGGCCCTGAGTCCCAGCAATGGGAACGTATAGTGGGCTGCTTATGCTTATGCTTTTTATGTCAGCCCGTTTGTAAAAATTAATAATAAATGAAATTGTAGACTAACGTCGCGTCGCTTACAGACTCCATGACAAAATTGATCGCTCAACAATATACGAGTAAATTTGACTGGTATACCTGTAAAGCAGTTATCATATTCAACACCTTTCAATTTACAACAAAAAGTATATAATTTCAAATTTGTCACGCATCTTCAATACTGATAACGTTTTCAATTAAGACATCTAACGCAGGCACGAGTGAAAAACCATCAAAACACAAAGTTGCGATTAAACTGTTACAGACATTCTATAAAATAAAAATCTTTTGACGAGGGTCCGCCATTAATTTTGGCGACAATGTGATAAATAATGAGAGAGAAGTGTTTCGGATGACATCCCTCTAAAACTGGGGACGGACACATTCTAAATAACGGTATTATAATATGTCAGTACTTTATACTGCTCTAAAAAGCGGTTAAAATAATTGAAACTATTTTTTTTTAATTGCTATTTTATACTGCTCTAAAAACGGTGTAAATGATTAAAACTTTTTTTTTTCATTGCTATTTTATACTGCTCTAAAAAGCGGTTAAAATAATTGAATCTTTTTATTTTCGATCAATTCAATTTCAAAATATGTTTATTAATAAGTAATTACAAAATGACCGCACGAACCTAGTGTATATTGATTTAACCTAGTAGTACAGCAAAATTAACACTATATTATTCTTTACTAAATCATACATTTACAGAACTATTACCAGGAATGTAAATAACTAATACAGTGGATTATTTTTCAGACAAACACATTTTTAGCAGGTATTGTAACAGTTGTATTTTAGCAAGTTTAGAGTCAAATTACATTTTAAATAAAAGAATATTTTTGTTATCGTTGCGTCATAGCCTATAATAATAATAATAATTAATTTAAATCAGAAAAAAAGTTTATGAAGCCCAGGATCCCGCTGCTATGACCTAAAGACCTACTCTCACGAGGAAAGCTCTATAGGCCACAATAATAACTGAAATTACCTAAATAAGATAATAGAATTAAGAAATGAATCGCTTTGTACGAGTATGTATTCATTTAATTTTAAAGGTACTACAAATAGATTATGCAATTCAATGATATAATGGTATACAAACAAATTATGTAACTTATCATTTTGCATTATCTCTACATATACGGATAATCAATAGTGGCGGCTACAGACATGCGTGTAAATTATAAATTAATTAAAATATTAAGTGTTTGTATTGATATTTTTTAAATGCTGTTAATTATCTGCTTTTAAATTCTTCTGTATTCAAAAGCTCTTTATCCGGATACCGTGAAATATCTGGACATGTCGGTCTCTTTAATTTCGTATAGAATGTAACTTTGATGGCTGATTTTGAAGTTTTGACAGTCACATCCTAATTTTCTTTCCGACGGGAGAGTGTTATCCCCTCAGTGGTTGCCACTTTTCAATAACAGTTTCCCTTTGTGCCAGTATTTCAATTTAATAACGTTGTTTTTTTTGTATAGGAACTTTGACCTACTGCTGTGATTTTTTAATATCCATACATGTTTGTTTATAGATATTTGCAATTGATGTTTGTACCTTAAATTTCATTTTCACTACTATTTTTTATCTAAAAAAAACCCTTTTAATTATATTCAAAATAACACTTTGGTAGGACTTATATTGATAGATCTTCGTCTTCTTCGTACGAGCTAAGTGGCCAAGCTCTGGTGTCGAGAGTTTTCAAGCGGCCACGTAAGAAGCCTTTGGGTGCGAAGGCCTCTGACTTGACTGAACGACTGTTTATAAGCCTAACAGCCGGAATCTACAATTTAACTTGTCATCCGACCCAAGTGAAAATGACAATTGAAAAACGTCAGTCTTCTGCATGGTCACCCATCCAATCACTGTCCGCATCGACCGTTGCTTAGCTTCGATGATCGCGTCAGATCACCTTACGTAGCTAGCTGAGCTACAGGCGCTACATAGCTATTGCTAGATAGCACATGCAAACTGAGCGTCATTTGTAACAGAAATTAACAGAAGCGTATAATGTAAGAAAGGCTAAGACGTCTAAAAGACTAAAACTACTATTTTACGTCAAGCTAAAAGAACTCAATGGAATAGAATTGCAATGTACAAACACATAGTCCATCAAATCCTCTTGTTCACACTCCTAGCAGCAAATTGAGATAAGTTAATAAAGCAATAACTCAAACAGATATCGGTTGCACTCGTCGCTAGCGTAAATCATCAGGACTGGCCTTGGCAAGGCGCGCGCGATCCGTGAAAAATTGCCTGTTTAAAACGCTATTTTTCCATCACTCGGTAAAGGGATGTACTCACTGTATCATGGTAAAGTTATGCGGAACAAAAATTGGAGAGCTTTTTTTTCTTAATGAAATTAGGTGATAAAACGAATAACCCGACTGATGACAACTCGAGTCTTGGATAACATACCTACTCGTAGTTTAGAGCGTTACGGGTGTTTATTAATCTTATTACCCTGCAATTACACCGAAAACAGTGCCCTTCAAACCGAAACACAGTATTACATGCACACTACTGCTTGTAAACAAAATAACTGGCAAAGGCGTGGCACTTTACGGATATCCCCCGAAAAATAATCCGTATTGCCTGCCTCTTTATTATATACCGCTAAAAGATAGATCGAATTGGGTTAAAATTTAACAACAGAGAGCCTTAAAACAAAATAATTTTGATTCTTAAATTTCATATTATGTTAATTTGTAAACAAAACAAGGGAAAAGTAAAAAAGCAATCACAAAGTGTTTTGATATGTGTGAAGTTACTAAACTCTTGTAAAATAGTTTTTTTTTCGATATTTATTACTCTTACCATGGCAAAACAATGTTTGCGGGTCAGCTAGTTGAGTATAAATAAACTTGATGATATCGTCAATTGCTCTCGTTAGTAGGTATTGGTATGCTTACTGAATTCATAAACGTACATTTATTTGTTGTACACATTCACAGAAAGTCAAGGTTACAATGTTGGAAGTGTGTTTATTTATTAAATAAAGTGTTTAATAGTACATTATTACATAAGGGATGAAACTTATTTAGGCCCGAGAATGGGTTTGGCATTTGGCACAGGGTTTGGCTAATAGTTCGAGGGACTAAATAAGTCTTTCACCCGAGGTAAACACTGTGCTTTTTATAACGAATACACACTCACATACACACACACACACACAAACGCGCATGCGCGCGCGCACACACACACGCACGCGCGTGAGTGTTCTTTAATCAATACTTAGCTTTAAGTTATTTCAATTTCAGTCAGTTGCAAAGTGATTCTCCCTGGGTATGCGATGTATTACTTTCATCCCGCTCCTCAGACCTACTTTCAGAGTAGTCATGAGTAATGAAAATAATATTTCGCATTGCGTACCTAAACAGGTTTGTGACAATGCAGATAGGCAGCAGTTTGTGGTCTTCAATTATAAAGCCGACAACGCAAATTGTTTTCACTATGAGTTCATTGAAGTAAATATAAAATTATCTACATTTTCCACGACATTTTATGATATTTCAAGGTTCTTTCTCCCATGTACCGTGGCGCCGCATGGATCAAGCACATACATCATGTAGAGCTCATCACGTTTTTAATAAAACTTTGCGCCAGCCAGCCTGTATGAAAATTTCGCAATTTTTATTGTTTTCATGAACATGCAATCTGTTCTATATTATTCGTACGGCTGGTATTCTCTGTACGGTTAATCAGAAAAGGTATGATTATAATATTTTTTATAAAAAAAAGCTCATTAAAATTCGCTTTTTTAATCAATTTGAATTTATTTTCAATGGCATTGTATTGTAGACTACCTAAAACTTGCATCAGACGTCAAAACAAACTCAATAGGTACCAATTGAGTTCATTTTGACGTCTGACATAGTTAATTAAATTAGTTATTCAATTGTTTTATGTAACTCGGTTATGGTCATTTGTATACACATTTTCCTTTTTTTGTACAATCGGTATTTGGATCGTAAATTAATGTAAAGGTTAATCGATTATTATAACATCACTTTTGAGGAAACAAACTCTTTCTTTAAACAAAAAAAAAACAACACGATTTTTGGAAAAAAAGGTGGTAGCAATGTAGCAGAAAATTGAAGAAATAAATCTTTACTAGTCCTTATTAGTCAATCGCTTAACGATAAGATAGTCAAAGACTAAGATCTAGATAAATCTATACTATCTAGATTTATAAACTTTCATTTATGACACAGCTTTACTATGGCTGCTTAGACATTGTGAACATTTAAAAAAATAACACTTCCTCATTTCTGTGCAAATCTCGAGCAAAAACTGAAAACCTGAAATGATTGCTAACGGCATTCTTTAGAACGCTTGTTATCGAAATTCAAGTACAAGTAAAATCGAGATTTCTTCATCTGCCGACAAATTATAGTAATTATAAATCGCGGGCCCACTCCAGACCTCTCAGGTTGCTGTCCAAATAATATGTTAGGGTCCGTTATGGTATTGCAATCAAAAGAATTCTATCGTCAAAATCGGACCCCATATCTATTCTTTTCTACCCCTAAGGTAATCATTACCGATTACGGAAAAATGAACGTTAGGCTAAAGTAAATAGGATACATTTTTAAAATGCAAGACTCGAGTGTCTTGTAAAGAAATAGTCGATAAACAAAAGTTAACTTACATTAATGCTCTTACTTCTTAGTTCTAGTGTGTTAAATACAGCGTGTTATAAGTTATTTGATGGAATTGCTATTTAGGTAAAAATATGGTTTTTGTGCCTATTTATCAACAAAGTGACATAACGTTTATAATTTTTTTTTATATAAGCTCATCAAATTGTGTAGTCTACAATGAAAAATAAAGCAACTACTAGAATACTACATGCTTGAATATACACACCTTAAGTTATGGCGATATTTCTTATCAATTAGACTGACCAACGTTTTAAGATTTGTCAAAATGTGATAAACAAGTAACGACTATGAAATTTCCAAAAATAATGAATTTATAATATTTTTAATCACCCTGTGATAACTGCGTATGAATATAAATGCAGAAACAAACCAATTGACAGAGCCCTTAGAACTACAAAGGAATCCGGATAAGAAATGATCGAAAGCGAATTCATAAACAATTGTTTTTTAGCCCCTAAACGGAGAGACAATGGATAAAAATATATAAAGGACAAGCATAACCAATATCAAGTGGTAACGTTTAGCTAACAGTTTTTTTAGCTTTCCTGACGTATTTTATATCACTCTATAATTTACATGAAGCTTTATTCACAGGAAAACATATTTACACAACAAACACACTAAAATTATATTAATTACAGAAAACACATTAAACACATAGTATATGTACAAACTCAAAGATAAAAAGAAAAGAACAAGAAAATCAAAACACAATTTAAATTGAAAGTAAGATCACTATGGTTGTAACTGCGTGGCAGTTTCCCAGATGCTGGCAGCATTGCCCCGTTGAATAGCTAAACTTAGTCTTTGTAAGAAATAGCTGCCAGCTCTAATGTTAAAGAACGTTTGTCCTAAATTTATGGAATCTACGGTGAAGTGAGATGTCAACCAAGTGATAAAAACGTTGACTTTGCAAAAAAGTCTAAGCAAATTTAACCCCTGGTTCCGGAACAAAAACGCCATTTCATGATCAAAATATGTCACGGTGGGGGTCACGCCATAGCATTACCCTTTCGTTTCAGTTTTTTTATCAATTTTTTTTTACTAAAATCTATATTTTTTCTACAAAATTCTTTGTGTGAAATTTCGCACGGTTCGTTTAAACGAATGTCACAGATTCTCCGGGTGTCACGTTTTTTGTCTCGCATTTGAATGTAACGCTAATTTTGGTTTTCTCTACCCTTTGACAGACAATTACTTTGTTATATCTATCTGCGAAGGGTTATCTCTGTACCTGTCTATATAGAAATGTCAGAAAGGGTTGATCCTTTTCTTGACCTTTGACACACTGACTTGGGGTTAGTTTTTTCTAAAATGTGTGAAATTCTGGAAGAATCTTGTCATTTTATTTTGCAATCAGCGCTGTATTGTTAAATAAGGTGTAAATGGACAAAAACCGACTTCAAACAATGCGGGATATGAATTTGGTTGTTATATTAATGTGTCTGGAGTTAACATTTGAGAACTGATATTGAAAATATTTTTTATGTGGTACTTTTCGAATGATCTCATGTAAATTTTATTGGAATTGGTCCAGTACTTTTAAGTAAACAGGCCTATGTTCTATTTTTCATTTTATAATGACGAAGCGTTTGGCTTATCATAGGCTAATTATACGTTACTAACTAAAGAGTTCAAAAATATCTCAAAAAATAAACCGTGGATTTAACAATCAAATAATTATAATACTCCTTTGATATTTCCCATACGCAATTTCGTATGTAACTGCTTTAGATCTGACTTCACATTAATGAGGACATTCCAGCACAATGATTGACCACCTACTGAGGCCCTTAGGTGTCCTTGCTCTATTCAGATTTGAACTACGCCACAACTAACACAACGGATTATATGTCTTATGGCCATAGGAATAAGATTGATAATCAAAGTTATATTTCAGTTAACGGAACGTATAGCCACAGGGCGTATCTATAGTCAAGAAAATTGCGTGAATAGTTCCTCACAAATCCTTTTAGTGATTATCATTTCAATGACAAAAGTCATGTTTGGAGGGGACGAGAGCATTGTGCTGAACATAATCGAGCCAGAACAAATATTTGAACAGCATCTCAGCGTGCTGATTGGAGCTGTTTGGTCGAGTAGAAATAATGAGAAATTATTCTCATGTGAGAAATAACTTATCAAACTTTTTGTCACTAGTTAGCTACAAACAGGTCAAGAGAAAGCTCGGCAAATATTCATCCAATTAGCAATTCTAACACTTTCTATCTTTCGGCCTGTAATAATGAATGTAATAAAATGTTTATAATAGTAGTTACATATCAAATTTAAAGCAATATATTAATCTACTCATCAATTTAGAGTAAATTATTTATTCAATGCATTTTCATAATATAAATATCAACATGCATGCTTTCATTCATAATGCTCACTTTACTTATTAATTCGCTCATAAATTTAGGTATATGACATATACAACATACATGCATGTGTATCTGTGCATACCTATACACACACTGTATAGTGTTCTAACGGTTACCGCGGCACACAATCCCAGACTCACACAGACATGCCCTCAGATTTACCCTAGCTATTTACCCCAAAGAGGCTAGAAAGCGACTGACACATAATCTGTGTCTCGGATCTGTCGCTACAAAGCCGCAGACACTTACGAGTACGTGAGTACTGCGCCTCACATGTTCCGAGAAAGAGGAAGAGTGGCAAAAGTGAGGCTTTTAAGAGGCCGAGAGAGTGGAGAGCGGTGTCGCGATCGGCTTCGTTGCTCACCCCGACAGTAAAAAATATGAGCATCCCCCACATCCCCCCACGGGGCGCCATCTTGAAAAACTTTGTCAATTGTAGCCGCAAATCGATCTGTGTCTACGGTGCTACGGGCTACGACGTAGCGCGTAGGCGGTGCCTGGCTTTTTCTCGGCTTTACTTTTATAATAGTTTGTTCATTTTGAAATAACCAAAGATCACAAACTGGTGATAATGTAATCATAACTATTTCGGCACAATCTTGCTCCTCACGTGACTGATATCTATATGTATCAATGCAGTAAATGTTCTTAAACAGTCACTACATGTGAAGCTAAGCTATGTAGTAATTGTGAATGCGTAATTATATAGAAAATTTATAAAATTGATAAATAGGATAATGGATAGTAAGGACTGCGAAGCTTTGGGATTCTCGGCCTGAGGCTCTGTTTCGCGAGAATTACCATCCTGAGATCTTCAAATCGAGAGCGAATAGGTTCCTTTTAGGTGAGTGTGCCACAACACTGCTTAACATCAGGCAAGCTGTGGTCAAACACAAACGTATTACAGATAAAAAGTACAATTTCTAGTTCAAGTAGATAGGGTAGCAACAAAATAAAAATAAACAATAAAAATAAACTAAAAAATATAAATAAACAAAATTCAAACCCGTTTAAACTGTACCATGTAATTAATAATTATAAAGTAAAGTATTGGGAATTGTTACATTTATGTAAAATAGACTAATCATAGCAAAAACATCATACTTATTCACTATTTCGTATACATACCAATATCTGACATACCAAACTGCCCAAGTACGTCACAATATTAAATATGTATGAAACACACAAACCTCAATGCAGTGGTTGCAGTGAGTAGATAGATAAACCAGCGTATCGTCGGATAACGGCTTCTACTCACGTTGAGTTAATATGCCAACACTGTTTACCACTACGTCCCTCGAAAATAGGGCTGTAAGTGCTAAATTATCAAATTCTTAAAATGTTTTTTTTTACAAAACGCATCCAGACAGGCTATTTTACCAGTGTAACTTCACGGTTTAGCGACACTCAGGGCAAAGGTGGAGTATGCCTAGTCTGGAAATACTGGATCGCAAGGAGGCTGCCGAAACATTGTTAGTGACAGATTCAACTTGAAGGTGGTCACTGGCCTGGCGAGCTATGAAAAATGCTATCATCATACATTTAAAATAGGTTTTTAGATACATATCAGCGCCTCACAATATTACCCGTGTTGTTTCGGAATAGAAAGACGTGTTAAACTTCATTAAAATTGGTCCAAGCGTGAAGAAGAAACAGACATACGCACATTCTTTCGCATCTTTAAATAATATTAGTATTACGTTTAAATATGTTTTAACCATTGCTACAAATTTTTGGTAGAATCAATGATATCGAATTACGAGTATACTATATGTTTGAGAGAAGCGAGCGTGGCTCGGTGGTAATAACGTCTGCTTTTCTATCAGACGGACCCTGGTTTGATCCCGGCCCTACACCAATGACTTGTTTTCAAGTAATATGTGAATTTGCACTCGCTTTACGGTGAAGGAAAACATCGTGAGAAAACCGGCTTGAAAATGTTTGAGGACGACAATATCCGAAGACGTGTGTCATCCGCCAACCCGCACTTGGCCAGCGTGGTGGATTATGCCCTATAACTCTCTCCTCGTGAGAGAAGGCCCCGAGTCCCAGCAGTGGGAACGTATAGTGGGATGCTTATGCTTATAGATAGAACTGACAAAGGAAATCAAATCGTAAACCAAAAGCAAAAAGATTCGGAAATTAAAATTTGTAATTTGGCAGTAACACCCTGCCGCGCTGTATCCCACAGTACAGGCAGAGTACACAAATCCTGTACACCGGTACTTGAAATTAATTTCGAATAGCTCCGGGCTGTATACAGGGGAAGTACTGTCAACATCTAAAATGTATTCTCTTCCTGGTTTTTAGAATTTAGTCCTTATCAAGTAACTTTTTACTAAGAGGAGATAATTTTGATAAATTGGTCATTAGATTATATTATACCTGAGTTTGAAATTTTGTTCGCTATTCCTAACGATTTTATTGCCTAGTACATATACATAATTATAACGTAGTTGATAACTTTGCTAACACAACTGATATACTAAATAACATACATATAACATAATATTTATTTTTACATAGATACATATTTAACACCCAGACCCACAACAAATTTAGTTAAGCACAAAGATGCTGGCCATGCCAGTAATCGAACCCGGGACCTTCTGATTGACAGCCCGGCATGGCAACCACGCACATCAAGTATCAAGTAAGAGGTCATCAAACGAAAATGGCATCAATACTTTTTTATACGGGATTAATGTGAGCAACTAACTAAGACGACCTCGGTGGCGTAAAGGTTACCATGCCGGAAAGCCAATCAGAAGGTTCCGGGCCCGGCCAACATCTTTGTGCTAAACAAAATTTGTTGGCTGTGGGTCTGGGTGTTAAATATGTATTTATATGATAAAATATATATGTATGTATATGTAGTGTATCAGTTGTGTTAGCTACCATAATACGAACTAGACATGGTTAAGTATGGGGTTAACCAGCCGTGTGTGAAATGTGTCCTAAAAAAAACTCCACGGATTCAGCTCGTCTAATACACAAGTGTCTGTATAATATTCCCCCAGTCCGGGCTCGCGGTGGGTAGCGGGGCAAACACCCGCGGGCGGTGTGAGCTGGGATTGAATAAGTTAATTATCTCACCGCAGTGGCTTATTGTTTGAGATACTGTTGCCATAACTGTTGATACTGCCCCTCTAGGGACGGGAGCTTACACTGATATCAGTGTAAGCTTCCGTCACAGCTCTACAAAAAATCTAATTTTTTTGTTGCCCTGGATATTAACGCAAATTCATACGTTTTTAAGTGCCCAGATTACGAATATATTCGTAAAAGTACTAAATTTGCTCGTTTCTACAAATTGAATTTTGAACTATTTATTGTCAAAATTTTAATTTTCAGTCATTTGTTGAAAAAAACACGAGCAGATCTTACAAAATTATTGATATTTTCACAAATTGCGTGTATAAATAGACCCAAAATCATCATCATATCAAAGGCAACAAAACCACTGTAGCCCATTATAATGCATTATAATGCATGGAAGAATGTATTCAATTTGTAACGTTCACGCTATCTAAAAGTGTATACGACATGATTTGTATGATTTTCGATTATATGATACTTAGAGCAAGAACAAACTTTCTTTTAGTATCATACTAATATAATAAGTGCAAAAGTTTGTGTGTGTGTGTATGTTACTTCTTCATGCTCAAACGGCTGTACCGACTTTTACCGACTGACCTTGGATTAACTCATGGGTTATTTTTTATCCCGAAAACATTTGTGGTTCCTGTGGAATACGCAAATAACTTCAAAATGTAAACACATAATATCAAAAAGACACCGCCATGATAAATTTATCGTCAAATTAACTTAGTATTAAAATCCTAACTCGAGTCAAAAAGAAAATATTTTGAAGTATCACTTGCATAAACGAATGAGAGTGGAGCGAATTAAAAAAAAACATTATTAATTCGATTTAGTGAATATTATGTACAGTGAATGTTCAACATTAATAAGTTTAAATAGTTATATCCACCTCGTCTAAGGACAGATGTACAATTTAACTTCAACGCGAACACAGTCTATTTCCCTTCGATGCCATTTTAAGGACAAAGGGGGATAAAACAAAAAGGACAAAAAACGTAGAACAATAGTCACAGCTTCATGCGAATTTTGCGCCCATTAAGCTTCGATATGGGGTAGCTTGTGGAGGTAATCGACAAAATCGTTTTACACGATAACTTTTAATTTAACAATAACCTAAAGTAAATTATCAAATTAATAATTCCTTCTGACGTCTGAGGTAGAATTACTAAATTAATTACTAATATAATTTCTGAAATTCAGAAAAAAATGTCATTCTCCATTTTGAAGCAGCCGCCATCTTGGTCTGATTAACCAGAACTAACTAGTTTCGTTTATGGTAATCGGGAATGTTCTTAGAAACAACTAAAACACTCTTTATTACCATACCATGCAAACAATATAGGCTAAATCCAAATCAATCCATGCGTTAGGGAGCTATGAGACAACAGACAGACAAATACATGTCTATCTTATAACAACTCATGGTTTTGCGTCTTGGGTTTATTAAGTTAATATGTATTTCCAGTCCTTTCATATAATTTTTAAGTCTCTTTCTACAATAAACATAATTAATTAATTAATATTGGTTGATACGCAAACATTAAGTTAATTAAGTTATTTTTTTACACAATATGGAAGAATAATTTTATTACATTGTTTTTACGCATTATAAAGGAAACAAAGCCTGGAATAAAGGAGTGAGTGTAGAGATGGCGGCTGATTGAGTAAAGTGGAATAAATATTGGCTATGCCGCTCCCACGTAGTGGTTTAAGGCAGGCAAGAAGAGTGAAATTTTGTTTGTTCCTAATTAAAGTGATCATATAAGCTTCATATAAAAATATATAAAAATTTAGAGGGTGCTTGCTTAAAAGGAATCGGGTTCAATCTTACTTTAAATACCCGCTTGATTATAGGAAAGTTATGACTATATATTGTCTTGAGGTTTGTTTGATATTCAAATAAGTATTTCCTACTTACGTAATTCAAGTAGTACAATACAAATGCCTATTGTGATTACATTAGCTCGTAATAGTTATGTAGATGAAAATCAAGGTCTTTAGCTAGCTCTGGCTAAGCATGGCGGAATGAATCTATTTTGAGCTTAGTTCAAACTTGATCAAAGCATTTCTATGGTAGAAGGTGCTATACATTTGTTTATGAAACATATTAGTATATTTATTACCAAAAACATTATGATATAATATCATTCTTCTTCTTCTTTGTCTTTAGCTTTTCCTTTTCTAATGTAATGTAACATCATTATAATAGATCAATATTTTAATTCTACTTACAATACATAAACTCATGTAAATTTAAAATAATTGGTACATACATTTCAATATATTAATTGTACACAAATAAAATTGCCACACTAATCATTCGTAAGTATTCTTACCAGAAAAAAAAACATAATATTTAATGCTATACATTCATAATTTATTCTCATGTTTAAACCATATTGTGTTATCAAAATAAATCGGAAATACTATCATGCCAATTTGCATTTGAAATAGTAAATTTAACGCATCATATTTACTTCTCTTTTACACCTATTTGCTTGATCAATTTTCTGCCTAAACTCTACTAGGGTTGTCAAACGAGCGCCCCCACATCTGACAAAATAGCCTGCCGACGCACCCACCAAAACGATAGGCAAAACCACAAAAGGCAAACACCACTTCACAGCTCTCAACCTAAACGCTTTAACTATGTCCCAGCCCCACGCACGAGTACTCAAGGATTGCTCACTCTACTCGTCTCCAAAAACCCATAAATATTTCACAGAATTTTACGCCTAAATACTAGGGGGAGAAGAGTTAGCTTTGCGTGCGCTCCTCGAGATAATGATGGCACTTCAGCCGATGGTTTTGGTATTGCTCCTAATTGGTGCTGGTCCTCGTGTAAAACTGTTGCACGTGGCACCCCTATGTACTCGTTTAAATATGTAGGCACAGATCATTTGATGAATGAAATAGGGATATTTACATTCAAACTCGTAAATTAAATTATGGGCCTCGATTGCTAAGTTAATATTTCATTATCATATACGAAATTCTGCATATTCATTTATCAGTACCCAACGAAAATAGCAAGTTTTAAAACCTACAGTGTTTATTTAATGAACGAAATTGTTAGCGTGATATGTTGACAAGTACATTAGCATATTTGTTATACATAAACTTGTATACCTGTGAGTATAGAAGGATATTGTTCAACATAAGTTTTGCTTTCAATATTATTTCTTTTGTTCTATTTCAGAAGGGCCGAGTTTGAAAAGGCCGTAAAGTATTCGACTTACACGCGATTAAACAAAGTAATTTTATAGTTTCCGTACATAGAATTTGCGAGACAACGTCTCCGTTTTAATTAGAGACCGCGTCGAATGGCGTCTCGATATTCGCTAGCCCGAGATCGTAAAGCGAGCGAAGGAGCGAGCGAAATGAGCGAGCGGAGGCGCTTATTAGCGGACAGAAGTCGCTTTTATCGCTCACGGGCGTGCCTCGTATCGCATTCCAATTGCGAAACCGCGACTTTACGAGTCGCCTTTAATGACATATAGTAACGATCGGGAAGAGAATCGAATCACGACCCATTTTATGATCGCGATTGGACCGAGAATATTTACTGTTGCAGCGACAATTTCCTTTACCGCAGCCGGCTCAGATTGTAACAGAAGAATTATGTTTAAAATTTCTCTATTGTACATTATTTTTTTAATAAAACTATGGACAAAGTTGGGGAAGGCCTACGCCAGCGAGGCGACATCTGCACTACAAGAAGATTGACATCAGAAATAAACCTGACATGGAATCGCTTTATAATTTTTCTAACATTAATTACCTATATGACATGCGCTGGTATTAAAAGCGACAATTACAATTATTATTCGACCTTCCGATTTTAATATTTATTGACGATTAATATGACAGTTGTAACAATGATATGAAATATGACAAACTATGTAAATATGTGCAGTTGAATAAAGGCTTTTTTATTTTATTTATTTTACATTATATTTTTATAACCGTATCGTAATTGCCCCTGATATACAAGTAAATAATTATTATAAAATAAATAACTTATCATATCTAAGACCAACAACCAAGATTTGCTTGGTTTGTACCTAAAAACCTTGAGGTTGCCCGTGACTTGGACGGACAGATTTTCATCTTATCACGTAATCTACGAGTGAGTCATATCGTCATAAGATAGGTAATATGACAATAAAAACAGATTAAGGTATTTTACTGTCTACAAACTTAGGTTTATATATGCATACTTTGTGAATGTATATACTTATTTATAGTTTAAAAATCTTCAACTTGGATGTACCTATTAGTCAATACTTGATATAAATCTTTTATTATATCAAAAACTTATACTTTTGTATTGATGTTATCACTATTTTATAACTGTAATATTAAGTGAGTAATGGTATAAAACCAAAAATATGTGTATATCTTATAGGGCTGATTCAACTTTCTGAGAATAAAATATTATAAGATATTGCGCTATTTACCCTAGGGAGACAACCAACCAACTACATATCGTAGTTCAACACGTTAATAAGTTGTCGATGCTTGCTTAATTATGATATTATCATATCAGTGACACACCTTTACCGTTCGTATCTATTACACTGTTCTACAAAAAAAAACCTTTTTTATATTGCCTTGGATATCATCGCAAATTTTAACGTTTTTATAGTGCCCAGATTCCAAATATATTTGTATAAACACCCGTGTTAGTTTAAACTACTACTTAGCTACCTGCGTACTGTTCCTACCTTGGCAAAAAGGTAGTGAAAGAGTCCATATTTGTTCGATATTCATGAAAATTCTCAATGCGCTCGTATTTTCATGATTTTCCAATATCTTATATTTAAACAATTATGGGATTGTTCTCCACACATTTTTTGAAAATGAAAATCTGATCATTATCTTACAAAATCAATGATAGCTTCATGAATTATGTATGTACTCGTAAATAGACCTAAAATCGTTATCATATCTAAGGCAACAAAACCACTGTAGATCAGTGTTATTTGATCAGACGCCACGTCACAGAGTCCATCTAATCAATTCTTTGTAGTTATTTTAATAGCTCAAACACTCAATTTTATGAAAAATATAGAATCATTGGTGCAAATCTCACTCTAGCAAGCAAGCAAATGATGCAATAAACCCACAAAACCTTACCGAACACGAATAAAATAATAAAGACGAAGATATGAACAACAAACTAAATAGGAATTGACTTACCATCAACTGGTGACCATCCCGAATTTTAACATCCACAGAAATACGCGTCAGTCTTACGAAAAAATTAAAAACACTAATGAAACAAACTTTACTGAAATAAATAATCGAAAGACACGGCCGACTTTCAATCGAAAAACTAAACATATCTGTACAAAAACCTTGCGAAGTACACGTCTCTAAGATAACATTAGATTAGACAAACACAATCGTTTATGATAAAAAATAATCGTCGCCTTCGTAATCAATGGTTGGAATATCTGACAAGACAATTTTATTTGCGTGATAATTCATAACATACGTTGATAAAATACGGATTGTAAGGATTTACCAAAAAGTAGGTATTATGACATATACAGGGGTATGAAAATGTGAAGATACGACGGGGTGTTCAAAGTTTGTCGTATGTGTGTATGTGTGTGTCTATCTGTGGCATTGTAGCTTCCAATCGGATGAACCAGAAGTTTTCTTAACTATGATCATAATCGGTTAAAAATGTCCGCCGCCACATAATAGCGGATTGCATACTCTTTCACAATATGGATATCATTTTTTTTTTATAAAAATTCACACACGGCTGGTTAGCCCCCCACTGAACCATTTCTAGTTTGTATTATGGTTGCGAACACAACTGATATAATACTTCATATACATACATACAGATTATATATAAATACATACATATTTAACACCCAGACCCACAGCCAACAAATTTAGCTAAGGACAAAGATGTTGACCGGGCCGGGAATCGAACCCGGAACCTTTTGATAAGCAGTCCGGCATGGTAACCTTTACGCTAACGAGGTCGTCAAAGAAAAGAAGTTGAAAGAACTTTACTTGTAGAATACAAACACATTCTTGCTACCAATTGTATAAAATTGTGTATAAATAAATAAATTTGATTTGAAACACTGTGATACATTTCTTACCTAATAAGGCCGCCACCAAAATAGCTGTATATTAGTTGCTTTTGTTTCTACAAAAGCAAAAAAATGAAATACAATTAGTAATGCTTACGTAAACCGGTATCATTGCTGACGGCTGTCTCTCCGTTTTCATCAGCCTCTGTAAATAAAGAAAACAAATTATTGGATAAACTAAAAAAAGTATAAGAAGAAGACTTTTATTCATAAAGCATGTTAAATTGATCATTGATACTCATCAGTCTGTAAGCAATGTATGAAATAAAATAATAAATGTATGAAACGAGCTGGTACTCAAATGTGACGCTTCAGATAACAACCAATGTAAGACTCACATTACTGAACTGGATGTATTTAGTAACAGTCTCAGTCAATTTAGAAATAATATAAGTTATAGGTTAAATTGTTAAATTGTTCAGTACTTAAGATTTCCCCTTTTTTATGTGTATCTGAACCTTCCTTATCATTAAGTTTACACTAGCGTGCTGTGTACTCTTTTTTGGGTTGCAGACTTGTTTTTGTTCCTTTTTAATTTAGTTATGTTTAAAATGAATGTTTGTAATCTGTCTGAGTGCCTAATAAATAAATAAATAAAAATGTTAATCGCTCCCAAAATGGGCACAAGGTTGATTCTTGTGCCCATTTTTGACTTTGAGGAAAATGGGTGAACTTATAAAAAGGCAATTACATTTATTGTGCCGATGTTCCTATATTAAGGTGATTGCCACTAACACCAAGAAGTTGCAAAAATGTGGCGATAATAGAAATTATCTTCAGATTTAAAAGGGTAAGGCCGTTCAAAGCATTCAAAAGTCGACTTTACAAGCCCGCATTAACGGATAACTAACTTTTATGAATGCTTCGGGCGATTTGTTTGTTTCCTGTGTTTTTTATTGTTTAATAATTTAGTTTTATAGTGACGACAAATTTTTTAAACATTTTATATTAATCATGTTCACACTTAAGTGGCAATTGTAATTTTTGTGATAATAAATGTAAGTATTAAAAACTTAACCTATAATGAGAAACATCGCTAAATATTTTTGTCTCAACCACCTAGAAATGTTGCGCCAATTTAAAATAACTGGTTTAACAAATGTTAACTAAATTACTGTTATAACTGAAAAATAAGTTATTACAGAAATTTCGTTTAATCGCGTGTGCATTAGATCATAATTATACTTCTCCAATATCAGCGGCATGTGAGCCGACCCCCCATCAAATCACATCTTGATCATACCAAGTACAGTTACGCACACCTTTCCACCTACTTACCCAAAATAATGGCAAACGGCACGCGCCAGGACATACTAACAAAGACGTTGCAGTAAACCATCATTACGAAGAAAAAGAAGTACTACGCTACTTTGTTTTCGAACGAAGAATAGTCGGCAGCTGCCTCCTACTTCCTCTGCATACAAAACCGTGTAATACAAGATGTTCTTATTGTGGCGCGGTCTATTTTAGGGCAGCTTCATTATGGCACTCTAGCTGGCGCGTGCTCTTATCTGGGCTATAAAACGTATGTTTGAGTGAAAAAGCAAGATCTACATAGTCGATAGCGTGTCAACGCAACGCTTGCGCCTGAGCATGTAGTTACATTTGTTAGTAGGTGCAGGTTTCAACCGACGTAAGGCCTAATTAGAATCCTCTGCATACAAAACTGTGTAATACTATATAGTCGATAGCGTGTCAACGCAACGCTTGCGCCTGGGCATGTAGTTACATTTGTTAGTAGGTGTAGGTTTCAACCGACGTAAGACCTAATTAGAGTTGCATGGCTATCAGTACGTGGACAGCGTGATACCTAAATTTGCCTTATTAATTGCGTCAGCCAGGATACAATTATTAGCTCTAGACTAAATAATTTGCAATTTAGAGGTCACCGTTATTTTATAATTAGCCAATAATTCTAAGGAAAAAAATCACGAAAATGTTAATGTTTAACACACATTGCATCGCTACCAAATAAAATAATTGGCCAAGTACAAGCCGGGCTCGAGCATGAAGGGTTCCGTGCCATTATTAAAAAATTGGCGAATTGTAATTGTATGTTGTATGGGAACCACATTAAATATTTATTTTATTTTTATTTGATAAAATATTTCTAAAGGTAATATATATTCTGTGAACATTTTAAACATTTACCTGCTACCGATTTCTAGCCAAATAGGTTACATACGACAAAATCACGTTGCTTAGCAACCATATTTTCACCCTAAAGCTCTACAAGCTGACATGACCTTAAGACAGTGGCACAATGAGTGCAGTCGGCGCGTGCGCAAGCCGGAGTCTCCACAATGCAGCGGAAGAAGCCGCCCCCGGCAGATGGCGCTACCATCTTGATCTTACAACTGGTTTCTAATAAACGCAATATTATTGACCCCAGCCATTATTCTGTCCGTTATGAAGAAGTCTTTGATTGATATGCCACGTGTCTTACTTTTGAATATGCAAGAGCGTTTTAATATTTTGGGGTGATATAATTAATACTAGTGCGAGACCGGAAGCAAGTCTAGTATGCTGTACTGGTGTATGATAATTTTTGGTATGATATGATTTTTGATATGAGTTATAAAACTTACCTTAGTGAAATTTGGAAAGAGGGTAGAGAGGCCTTTGTTCTTCAATGGGACAAAACAGGCTCATAATAATAGTGAAATTTGGTTGGAATCAAAACAATTGCAATTTGTGTCTGTTATTGTGAATTTAAGAAAAAATCTAATTAACAGACTTAATTGACCAAGTGCAATTTGGGCTCGCACATGAAGGGTTCCGTACTGTTATCCTAAGAAAATAACAAAAAATACGTTTACAGCATGGGAGCCCCCTTTCCAGTAATCACGATTTCTAAGATACAGCTTGGCGACAGACATCGGAGGCTTAGAATGGGGTAGGGAATTTTTATCTTTTAAGCACGGAACCGTAAAAATGCTTTATCCTCAAATCAGGTCTCTAAAACATCCACGTGGAGGACAGATGGAAATAGGCCTACAAACTGACTGAACTAGACTGAAAATATTGTAGATCTTTAATTAATGTATAGCAGTAGTAGTTTGTGTAGTAGTATCTCAGAATATTTATAATGATTTTTGTATGTAATTAAGAACTTTATGTATGTGCAAAATAAACTATTCTTCTTTCTTTCTTAAACTGGTAAGCTTTATGATTGAGAATGAAGCTATGGATAAAAGAAATTAATATTTTTTGATAGGTTCCCAAATATATGCCAATGTAATGTAGTTACAAAGTGGATTACGTTCGTAAAATTAAAATAAGAAGTGCAAGAAAACTAATTAGCAAGATTTATCAGTGGTCAGCTAACAATGTCTATCCCATACAAAGTCAATGTTCACAATGCTAAATAAGACGGGAATTCTGCACAAGGAAAACCGCGCGCAAACAAAAGACACAAAAATTATATATGACAAGGTTGGATAAATAAATAAATAAATATTAGGACACATTTCACACACGGCTGGTTAGCCCCACACTGAACCATTTCTAGTTTGTATTATGGTTGCTAACACAACTGATATACTACATATACATACATACATACATATTATATATAAATACATACATATTTAACACCCAGACCCACAGCCAACAAATTTAGTTAAGCACAAACATGTTGACCGGGCCGGGAATCGAACCCGGAACCTTATGATTAGCAGTCCGGCATGGTAACCTTTACGCTAACGAGGATCCCGATAGCTTAATTTGTACGTGTTCCTATTTTTCTTTGATAACTGAATATTATTGCTAGCTAATAAACGGCTTTAACCCTCGACTGCTCGCGATGTCATTTGGACGCGTCACCCTTGTTTGAACACTGCTTAAGCCGATGTAACGTTGTTTGTATATTAGAATTTATGAGACTCGTTACAGTACTGTCACAAATCTACTTATCTACCAGAACCACGCCTTCAATAATATCAGCTTTGCCTTCACGGACATCTGTTAGCTATTTATCATTTATTTGGGGAAAAACTTGCAGCGAAAAAATTAGGGAAACGTATAAAATATGGTCCAAAAGTTTGAAAATAGTATAGGCGATTGATTTCATTTGCTTTTAGTATCTTTGGTTAGTTAGATAAGAAGAAGAAGAAAACGATTTGTTACCCCGATTTTAATATTTGTTTAGTATTTGAGTATTTGTTTATTTGGGGAAAAATTTGCAGCGTAAAAATTAGGAAAACGTATAAAATGCGGTCCAAAAGTTTCAAAATAGTTTAGGCAATTGATTTCCTTTGTTTTTAGTATCTTTGGTTAGTTAGATAAGAAGAAGAAATAGATTTGTTACCCCGATTTGAGTATTTGTTTACCAATTTTAAGTTTCAAGGTCCCAACTTCGGCATTACGAGTCACGCTACAACGAACGAACAATGAGAACCCTAACAACAACACACTGGTGACTAAACATAGAAATCTGTAGCCTAGAAAGTCGTAGGCATCAAACTCCAGCGTTTGTATAACAAGAACTAATGTAAGATTGTGACAGAAGTTCGAAAACTGTTTAAGAAAGTAAGACTTCGTGTTTACTCGTAAAACTTACATAACATGAAAGCATTTTACACGCACACAGACGCACATCAGATGAGGTATCGAAGGTACGGGCATTGTCCATTGTATCGGCGACTCGGCTATTGTTCAGTTGTACCTACTTCCATACACACGTCTACTAGTTGTATATGTGTATGTGTTTCCTACGTCACATCGATCGGCTTACATGTACGCTATAATGACTCGCCTATATTGCTCTAGAAAGTACTGGCTGTTAAGGAAATCTTGGCGTGCTACTAACAGCTCGGGCGCATGTAATTGTTACCAGAAGGTACGGTCAACCTTACATACCAGCTTATACGATAAACGGGTATGTTCGCAGCAATATGTGGTACGATAGTACTACGGTGCTGAGTTATGATAGGTTTC
Source organism: Mellilla xanthometata (assembly GCA_035578125.1). Classification (NCBI taxonomy): domain Eukaryota; kingdom Metazoa; phylum Arthropoda; class Insecta; order Lepidoptera; family Geometridae; genus Mellilla; species Mellilla xanthometata. The sequence goes on along the minus strand of JAPUBQ010000014.1, from coordinate 9,215,063 downwards.
CTGCAAATGTCTAATGGTTGGGTGAAAATTGCAAGGGAATGTATCAAATAAATACTTTGTCGCAAGTTTGAGAAAAAAAAATATTTACATCGTAATTCATATTTGACATTTGATGACCTCGTTGGCGTCTAGTTAATATGGCCGGACTGCCAACCAGAGGATCCCGGGTTCGATTCCCGGTACTGCCAACATCTTTGGTGATGAACAAAATTTGTTGGCTGTCGGTCTGGGTGTTAAATATGTATCGATATAAAGTATTTTTTGTATATGTATGAAGTAAGTCATTTGTTTAAGCAACCATAACACAAACTAGAAATGGTTTAGTATGGGGCTAACCAGCCGTGCGTGAAATATATAAATATTAAAAATATATATACCTAGTAATAATTCTAAAATATATTTTTTTATTAAAAGATACACATTTAAATACGTGCATTGTAGTTATACACCAACGCTCAATATTGTTTTCTTCATATATAATTAATACATATTTTGAAACTAGCTGTGAATTTATTTCGGTCTTTTTAAAATACCTAGAACGTAATCATATCATAGCAGACAACCAATTTGGTTTTAGAAAATGCAAGTCTACTGAAGATGCAGTAATTGAATTCATAAATAATACAGCTCAAAAATTAGATTCAAAATGTAAGTGCATAGCTTTGTTTTTAGATCTTTCTAAAGCATTTGACACTGTCTCTGTCCCTCTCTTACTTAACAAGATGGAAAAGATCGGAATACGAGGTAGAGCATTAAATATATTTAAAGACTATCTTTCAAATAGGTCTCAGGCAGTGAAGATAGGAAACCTGGTTAGCAATACGGAAGCATTAAGCTACGGCGTGCCCCAGGGCAGCATATTAGGACCTACCCTTTTCCAAATTTATATAAACGACTTGTGTTGTCTAGCTCTACCGAATTGTAAAATTTCTTGCTATGCTGATGACACAGCTCTTCTAATACACGGTTCAACTTGGGAAGTTGCTAAACAATACGCAGAAAAAGCTATGAGTACTGTTATGAGTTGGTTGGCAGGAAACTTACTTACTCTTAACTTAGAAAAAACCAAGTATATCACTTTTTCACTCCTTAGCAATACTCAACCTCATGCATCATATAGCATAAAAGCCCATAAATGTCAATTTTTTACTGATTCCGACGTATGCAATTGCACTACTCTATCTAAATCAAAAAGTATTAAATATCTTGGAGTTCATATTGACCAACACCTGACTTGGCAAACACAGATCGATGAATTAACAGCTAGAACTAGAAAACTAGTTTACATTTTCAAAAACCTCCGATCCTCAGCCAACGCTCAAACTCTTAAATTGGTATATCATGCACTCGCAGAGTCAATCCTCCGTTACTGCATCACAGTATGGGGTGGTGCACATAAAACTAAAATTGAACGCATAGAAATAGCACAGCGATTAATCTTAAAAGTCATGACTAGAAAACCTTTTCTTTACCCTACAGTTGAGCTATACGGAGATTGCCGGGTTTTAACCGTTCGCCAGTTATTCATACTACAGACTATCCTTCGTGTCCATTCTTCTCTCCAGTATAATCCTAACCTCACAGATGAAGTCAGGCGTTCCGATCGAGTCTGTACCACCGCTTTCTCTCGTACTACTTTCTACAGACGTTTCTTCCCTTGCATCGGACCATTTCTATATAATAGAATAAACAAAACCCTTGCTATGTACCCAATGACGAAATTTAAATGTAAAGTTACTGTAACTACTTGGTTACTCAACCTTAACTATGATGCTACCGAAAGTCTCCTTAATGTACCGAAATAATTCACAATGTTTCATATTTTTAGATTTTTAGAGATACACATATAACACATACTCATATATATCACATACACATATAACACATACACATATAACACATACATACACACTTACTCTACAATCCACACATATATTAACTCCTCTCTTCTACACTTGCAATTTTTACACTTTCCACTTTATACACACAAACTAAAATTAGTATAATGGTATAGAAGCTGTATCTACCACGACTAGCATAAGTATACTCATCAATCCGAAAAAGACCGACGTCCTACTACAGGCCTTTGTGCCTTCTTGAGACGTCGTGATCTGTGTAGGTGCTATTTTATAAGTTCGTACTTTACAATCCAGTTGCCTAATTGTAATATGGAATAGATAACTACTGAAGTTTATTATTGTATACTATAATTTGAAATTGCTTCTCCAGGGTAAAGGTCTCCGGTGTCTGAAACACAAGCTTGTCGCTCAGTTCGGAGCCGGAGACCGATCTCCGAGGAGTGTTCTTAGTATAAGTATACTTTATAACTTAAATTAAGTACCTACACACGAATTTGTAACGTTATGTTAATAAAGATTTATTTATTTATTTATTTTTAAATCGGACCGGTTTAAATCGGTCAAGCCGCGTCGGAGGAGTACGGTAACTAACATTGTGACATGGAAATTTTATATATTAGATAACCTTTATTAAGCATAATTTATTTAACAGTGTTAGAATATTATAATGTTTACATATTTTTTTTGGTCTGTAATATTTTTCTGTATAAAATAAACGAATTTGAATTTGAATATCACAAACATAGCTGTAATTTGCGAACCTTCCCCTTCTATCGCAAAATTTGCAGTTTATCATCGCTTAAACTCCCCGAATTGTAATATGCTTCCGAATATAAATTGTCATATTCTTGTGATTCTAGTAATAACTGTGTCGCTGTCAGATGTACTGGATAAACCCACCCGAGGCTAAAGTGACCACGAGGCTTGTATTTCGTGAACCTTATAAGTATTAAACGACCTCGTTGGCGTAGAGGTTACCATGCCAGACTGCCAACCAGAATGTTCCAGGTTCGATTCCTGACACGGCCAACATCTTTATGCTTAATAAAATTTGTTGGCTGTGGTTCTGGGTGTTAAATATGTATCAATATAAAAATATATATTTATGCATTATATGTAGTATATCAGTTGTGTTGGCTACCATAACACAAACTAGAAATGGTTCAGTATGGAGTTAACCAGCTGTGTGTGAAATGTGTCCTAATATGTATTTTACACCACCGCGCGCCCTAAATAGCGTTTGGGTTTTTCTGTTGTTTTGTTAACTCAAATTATATCAGTTTTTCCTATTAAGGTATACGACGACAAGGTCAACAAATAAGTTTTCAATTCTTTCCTTATCCCACTGATATAATAAATGCGCAAGTTTGTGTGTGTGTGTGTGTGTATGTTTGTTACTTTGTATTGCTCAAACGGCAAAACCGGTTTTGACGAAATTTGGTGTGAAGATAGATCAGACCTTAAATTAACACACAGGCTACTTATTACCCCAAAACAAATTGTGGTTCCCGTGGGATACGCAAATAACTTATATTTGTCTCGGGTTAGCGCGGGGCGCAATTAGTAATCGTAGAGGGTATAAAACCTGAAAAATAGTTTAAAGGATGTTTAAAAAAAAACTTTAAGAATATTTAAACTTATTTTACTGTGGGAGCTAGGGCACCCAAGTGCTAAAACCGCATTCCATATTTTCTTGTATTAAACATTTCTAGTTTGTATTTATTGTATTGTTAGTTGTAATTATGTTCATTAGCATTAAGAACACATGAATGAATTAATAAATATATTTATTATTATTATTATTTATTATTATTTTGGTACCAATCAGACTTGTGAGATAGAGATTGAACAAAATTTAGTCCAAATTCGGGAGACCCAAAATCTTTAAGTTTAAATTGAAACACCTTGTATAACGTACAGACTACCAATTATATTCCAACAATTAAGCAGCGGCTTAAAATGCTAAGTGATTCGAGGAAACAAGTGTCAGCGCGAGCTAATTTTACATGTGGCGCCATCTAGTTTACAATTCGGTACTAATTGTAGGCAGGGCAAACTTTCAACCTTAACAGAGATAAAATTGGTTTAAAAAAACTTATTAACTTACGTATATAAAATTTTTTGAACCAATTTTTTTATTATATTGATAAGTCTGATTACCAAAATAAGTATTTTTTCCGACTTCTTTCAATATTTTTTACTCTTTATGTTTTGTTTTCGTCACCTTTAAAACAGCAATTAATTTCGATTTCCGAAGTTTTTTTTCACAATGTTAATAAGAGCAATGTATTCAGTTATTCCGTTTAAGTTTGGCGATCCAGCGAGGTAACGCCACCAGCATTTTAAGCACCTTACCCACGGACACTGACTTAGGTTTAATTTACTATATGTAAGGTTTTTTAATTTTTGTGTAGTTTTCGTGTAATTTTTAATATGAGTGTTGTTATTAATTTAATTTAGTAAAACTATCTCATATATAAATATTCAAATTAATGTAATTAAAATATGTCCTTGATTACTCATGTCATTTTATTTTGTAATATTACCTACATATTATATTATTTTGTAATATTAGATATCCTTGAGACATACCTACATATAATTTTCTAATATTAAAAATCCTTGTGTGTAATGCAGTGTGGTCACAATATTCGTGTGCGTAAACCCATGGATACACATGTATGACTGCGGATGGAATTCACGTTCGTAGCCAAATTACATGATTTATTCTCTCACTTCGGGATTTCGTAATGCGCTGCAGTGGGTGTGTACACAGCTTTATTTAGATTTTGGTGTCAACTGTGTATTTATTAAATCTACTTTGTTTGACACGTTTCTCTGAAACAAAGTACAGGAGGAAATATTTGAATACTCTGAATACGTATATATGTATTAAGAATAAGAAATATTATACATTTGGATTTGAAATAAAAAAAATGCTCACCTTATTTCACGTTCAATTTTTTTTTATTGACAGAAAAATTATAAAACATTTATGCGATGATGTGGGAAAATATTAAATTAAACATTTTTTCGTTACATTAACATGAAAAAAAAATTAAAAATAGCTTAAGGACCAAGTAAAAAACTAAATTTTTATTTGTGGTAAGTACCAATCAGATTTACCAATATGAAAAAAACTAGTTCAAAAAGTTACCTTTAGATTTTTGAACCAGTTATTTCCCAATTCATAAGTTTATATATAGTGCCGTATGTATATTTTTAAGTATAATGCCATAGAAGAAAAAAAATTTTTTTTTTGAACGGTCTTTAATTTTTTTTTACTGTTTATGATTTATGAGTAAAAAACAGTAAATTCAAGATTCCCCATATTGCCTCGCCTTAACAGAAAAAATAGGTTTTCAGTCAAAGCAGAGGGCAATATGTCATCAAAAATTGCATTAAAACATAAAGCTGCACTGTGTAATTGACAGTCCGCGTGTCGGTCCCCGCGACCCCCGCTATGCCATTTAAGGGTTAGCTTCATTGAAATAAAATGCAAAATATAAAACAGTGACTAAACTTGCAACAAATACATGTCGCTCATTTGGTGCAACAATGACGTAACTACCCATAAAGAGTTATTAACTGGCCATTTTTTAACTGGCTGTCCCGACGTTGTAGCGTCATACATGGCGCCAATTCATTCAATTCACAAATGACACTAGCGCCATCTAGCGGCATATCATTAAAATAACAATTCAGTCGATGTTTCTCCGGGTGGAAATAGACTTTTCGAACATTGTGACATAAAAAACTAATCGACAAAAAAATATCCGACTTAGTAGCACCAAATGAGCGATGTGTGGTTCAAACTGTGGAACTCCTTGCCGGAATCCCTGTCCCCACAGTTATATTACACTTCTAGGGCAGTAATAATTATCTTCTAAGACAGTAAGATTTGAAAAAAAAATATATATCTAGCTGCAACCCGCGGTGTTAGCCGCGTTAATCCCAGACAAAAGAAGTTAATCCGGGAAAAAATGTAGCCTATGTGTTAATCCAACTTATCTTCATAGTAAATCTCATCAAAATAGGTCCAGCCGTTGGAGCGTAAAAGAGTAACCTAGATTTTGAATTTATTTGGATATCACACGGAAAAAGTAGTCTATGTGTTAATCCAAGGCCAAAATCTATCTTCACACCAAATGGTTCAGCCGTTTGAGCGTGAAGAAGTAACAAACATACACACTTACACACAAACTTTCGCATTTATAATATTTTTAGGAATTGTCATATTGTTATTTGCGAGTTAATAGTTATACTAACTTATAGTTTTAAAAGCTAAAGTTAGCCACCGATAGATAGTGATTATCTTTGCTACTCCTTCTCACTTAAATAGCTGAACCCACTCAGCTGAAATTTGGTATGGAGGTAGCTTATGTGCCGAATTAAAACACGCTAGTTTTTATCCCGGATCAACGTAAGTAGCAACGGGTGTAATTAAAGTAATACAGAATCTAGCAAAAATATTTTTTTAAATAGTTATATGTATTGTTGGAAGTTCAGTCACTGGTATATTTTTACACTATGGACCGGCAGTAGACAAAGGGTTCCTCTTTGTAAACTCAAAAGATTATTTCATGACAAAGACTTCCGAACATTCATCACTTTTGTTCACGCCCGATGTTCTAATATAGATTGATAAAGTTATGACAACGACGTTAAATTACCTATTAAATTTTGGTTTGTCTATCATTATGACAGTAAATATGTGAATTATTATTATGTCCTTTTTTTGAACCTTTCAATATTTTAATATAATATAATTTATGTAATTTAAATATATCTACTTATTTATATTGTCAAAATTTTTGGTTCCTTGATGTTGCTATTGAACCTGGATCCTGGATCTCGCGACACAGGCTTGCCTAGTGGGAGATTCAGCGGCACACCAACTATTAATTAGTATTAATTTTTCATTTTTATCTTTAGTCTAGTAATGGTGTATATATTTAGCCTTAAGTTTATAGAACAATAAAAATACATTTGAATTTGAATGTGAAAATTATATTAAAGTAACCATTTTTACTGTATACAACATTATATATTTTGTATTACCTAATTACATTGAAAAATTATAACAAAAATGTTTATTGTGTGTTAGTTTTATGTTTGTAATTTATTATATTTTCATTACATTATTAATAAACTTTAGATGATTCAAATGTAACTTAAAAAGTTGCAATGCGGCAAATTAGATGGGCACGTTTGGGCGAGTGTCTTAATATTGTATTTTCAAATATTGTTTTGTTATTATTTTTAAGTTTACAAAATTTTCGTTTTTACTATCCTGTTGTAAATATTTTTTTCTTTATTATTCTTAAGTTATGTTTAAATTTATTTTTATTATTACTACTAGCTTTGTTTTGTTGTTATATATTACATTTGTAATATAATGTTTTGTTATACTAAAAAACAATATTATAACATTTTTACTAAGTGTTATTTCAAAGGGAACAGTAATAATGTTGTGAACACTATATCCGCTTGTCCCCTGATCAATCCGCACACCCCTAAGAAAACTGCACTTCCTATAACACGCTAAAGCGTCTGCAGTGACATCAAACACGAATTAACTTTCAACGGCTCTAGGGTTATCAAGTTTCTATCAATTTACCACTGCTACTGCTACTTCTATATCTCGGTTTTATGATTTTTAATTTTAACAGTAGATTTTTTATAGATCTGTTTTAATTGCTATGGGACTTGGGACGGAACGTTAGGTTCTAGTAACATTTGATACAATTTGTGAATAAATTCGTTAAAACATAATATTATTTTTACTGTAAAATTTAGATTTATTATATTATAATCTATACAATGTGTCACAAAACATGTTATATTTTTGCAAATTGAATCACACGATCAGTGACGTCGTAGCCCAGTTCGCATAACATTTTAAAAATAATAAAGAACATATTTATTACAAAAAGATGTTTAAGCGTACCATTTATAAAAGAAAACAAAAAATATACTCACTTAAAAAACTATACTTACATATTACATTTAGTACGCTTGATTGAGCCCTGTGAACAGCTCTATAAGTGATTTTTGAAGGGCACACAACTGTTTAAAAGACTTTATTGTAATCAACATACACAAATTGAATTGAAAAATAAAAAATAAAAATAGAACTATATATTCTCAAGTAAAAATGCTAATAGAAACCTTATGGTTTAACCTCCATGCTTTCAAATCAAATCAAATGTTTTTATTTGCAAAGTATAAGTCAAGACGTATTACATAAGTATTAAATATTATAATGTAATCTATACTATACCCGTTAGGGTGTGCAAATTTATATAAGATTTAACAATATTGCATATTGCTCTATGGTTTATAAAACATAAGACATTTCCTATAAGAAACAACAGGATCAACCCTACGGAGCCCTCCCTCTATCAGTGGCAAGACACGAACACGCTCAGTTAAGTGGTCTATCGGACCCTGTGGCGATTTAATTCACTTCTCACGCGAGCGTCACCCGCGGAGGGTTAAGGGATTAGCCTCAACGCAGAACTGAACCAGCACTGCTAAGGCTATGGCTACCGTAACAGGGGAAAACTAACCAAAAAAACATAATCTAATTCACCTAATAAGGCACCTTACGCGTTGACTTAGGTTTAATTCACTATTATTTTGTAAGGTTTTTCTTTATTTTCTTAATTATTGTGTAGGTTTTTAATTTTTCAATTTTTAATTTTAGTGTAGTCGAAATAAATAAGTTTTTTTTAACACGATTTCATTTGGTTTTATATACATTATTGGGCCGATTAAATTACCCTGTACAAGTTCTTGTTATTTGGTAGCATTTAAGCCGCAACAGTGATACTAATAAATGGTTTTGGTAATTCACCGTTTTAACAATGGGAAAAAAACTTACATTTTTTTTCTTTACACTTATATTATACTTTATATATATAATATGTATATATATTTTATTGACTATTTTAAATTCGTATATACTCGCACTTATTCGTAATCAAGAGACTTTACAATTAGATTCAATTCAATGGAACTCTTTGTTACAACAACTTTCGCACAATATATCTATGGAGCGAGAAACAGTATCTTCCTCCGAGTTGTTTCTGATTCGCGACAAGTAAAGCCCTCCACGCGTCACGACAGATATTGTCGATTTGCCAGATAGACGGTAAGTAATGATGCTGATGTAATTGTTCCTAGGATTTGCGAAGTTCATGCGACGCTGTTAATCAATCTCTTGGATATACAGGGCTACTGGTAACTAACGCACCGTTTTAGACTAGACAAATACTTAAATTATATTTGCACGAAAAAATGGTCACACTTACTAAAAAAATCTTTGGATAAACGAGTACGTCCAATGGGTTTCGACGCATTACGAGCGTCATCATCGGGGACAAACAACAAATATAATAATATAATACAATATGCCTTACGATAACAGTTTACAAAATACTATGAAAAAACTAAGATCTAAATTGATCTAACTTATTGGATAGAGGTACGTAAGACACACACTGAGCATTTCGATCCCTTTTTTGTTCTTGTTTTGTTTTTTAATCAAATTATAAATAGATTTTGAAGATTTTATAACGAATGGATTTTTGAAGCGAATACTGCTCCATCTGGTTTGCGGCCGCCTCTTGTCCAGAAGATTGTGGGTTCGATGAGTTCCAGTTTTCGGTAAAGAAAAACATCGTTGTGATACCACAGCATGGTGGTAGGGCATTATCTAATGCTCGCCTAGCTAGCAGCTAGCCTCAATTTGAAAAATCTGTCACCATGTACCAAACAGTGGGTTCCGGCAGCCTCGTTTGTAGCCAGTTATTCAGACCGGGTATGCTCAACCATGGTCGGGGTGTCGCTTACTCTTGTGGTTAGACAACTATAAAGAGAAAAAAAAGACTAAATTTAAAAGGCTATAAAATGGTATCGTGATAGCTAATAAATTACTGTTTGCAATCATTAGGTGAAAACTCTTATCAAAATCTTTTTTGAATTTCTGAAACACGATCCAAATATTAAACAAATTGAAAATTAAAAAAACTCACACAAAAATAAAAACTTATTTTTCTGTGCCCTTCAAAATGCGAAATAAACTGTGGCACCTGTCTCTAAATTCTACTTTTTCGTAGTATTTTTACTAAGAAACCCTTAAAACAAGGTTAAACACCCCACAGTCTCGTTTCAATAGACAAAAAGAGAAGAAACCAACCAAACTCCTCCTCGGCATAGATAAAACAAAAGCACCTTCATTTCCTCTTACAACTTCAACCTGCTAGTAACACTAAACTTTATTTCTTTAGCAATAAAAAATATATTTCTTTGTACAGCTACTTAACTAAGATTGTTAGCAGGCTGTACCTTATTTTCACCTTTGATCCAACCCCCGATTTTATACGGTATCAAACAAACAATTTACTTGAGACAAGTTGCCATTGTGTCAATAATTGATGTGGTTACGTCGGGAGAATCGCACTTGCTTAGCTTCTGTCCCACTTGTTTTGATTACGTGATTGAATTATTTCTCGGATACTTAGTTAGATGATGAACTAAGCATAGGTGATGCAATATGTGTTAGCTTGGGGCTGTTATATGATCAAAGCGATGGGTGACATAATAAGTTGTAGATGCACCAAAATACAAACACCTACGGACTTTGTCTGATTTCGTCAAGGACTTTTAGACAAAAAATAATTAATAAATAAAATGTAAAAGTTATAAATCAATGTCAAAAACTTAAAATTAAAACTTAACTTAAAAAAAATAATCCACCTTTGACCGTTCTCGATGCAAAAGTACCCATAACGCTAGCAGCATTAAGACAGGTATAGATGTATGTGTTTACTGGATGACTTCTAGCAGTTATGACCTGATACAGAATATTTTTTTCTAATAAGATACATATATTTAAATACAAACAGAAAAGATGAGAATCTATACAAAAATGTAATACAGAACAAATTAGGAGAGTTCTAAGGATATTTTGGCGTCTTTTGACGATGATGTTTTTCTAAAAATCGTTGTCAAAGCACGCAAACTAATTATTTTAAAAATAGCATGGAATCATCTATATTTTTGTAGAGAATCAAAAACTAAAAAGGAAATTCGAGATTACCGATACCAATACAGTATATTACCCTCTTTAATTTAACTAAATAACGAATCTCTAGTGTCTTTCCAAAAATATGACACAATCTAAAAAGGGTAATACTGCCTCTAGAACCCAAAACATATCAGCCGCGTATCTCAAAACATCTCCAAATACACTTAAAGCTCAAGTTCTACAAAATCTCAATGTGTCCTCGTAAACTCAGTAGTTTACGATCTTCATGATAGCCGAAACTAATTCTCGAGTTAGAACTGATCGTGTCTCCCACTTTATGGACACAAAAAATTAAAACAACAACAGTGCGGTTGAAGTGGACCACCTAAGTATGTTTAAAAACTAAGAGAATTGGTTAAATCTGCTAACATATCCAATTTTTATAAATATTTACTGTGTATTTTACTTAACTATAATAACTCTTAGTCTTATTCCTTCCCACAGCTCTGTATGTATATATGTAAGTTCAACAATAAATCATTATTATTAAAAAAAAACTGTTTAAATGTTCTTAAAAGATAATAAAACTGAAAAAAAACGTTGTTCTATCTTTTACGCAGGATTATTAACATATTTCAAAATATTGTAGTTTGCTCCCATCTCAACTTCGGTTTTAGACCACAGATAAAGTGATATCTTAAGTTGAGACACAAAATTGCAGGTACGTTTGTTTGGGTTTAATTGTCGTCTGAAAAGAATTTTGTTATTTTCTCATTCATAGCTATGGCCAAAAAGAAGCATTTTTTTTAGTATTTAACAGTATTAATAATTTATTAATATAGTGTGTTTAATTGCATAAGATGTATTATGTTCATTCGTATCTTTGCCTAAAAATCTAAGAAACTAAGAAAATAAACTGATATAATGCATTTTTATCGTAAATGTAAAAGAAAACCAATCTTTAAAAACTTGACTTAATAAAACATGTTTGTAGTTAGTTACTCGTATATGCCGTCATTTAGTGACAAGCAAGCATGAATTAATAATTAACACCCATTTTATAATTAGCTATTCTGTTTTCTTCATTCAAAAAAGTATCAAAATGATAACACTTAGATATCTTTATAAAATTATCCACAAAATAACACATCATTGTAATGTTCCCTCAGTGAGGGCGCAGCAAACGCCATGAGCTTACAGACAATGGGCAATATTTCACACAATTGTGCCAAAGCCCCGAATATTAACCATTTACACATGTCTAAGGGACTGCACAAATATAGATATGGAATGAAATTGCCCTCTCCGGCCTCAGACCATTAGTTTTAATGACCCTAGTATTAGTGGAACGATGGAGTTAGCGGATTTTTTCCATTGTGTAGTTTTGTACTTCGGTTTGTATGTTTTTTTTAGGAATTTGTTTTATGGTCATAATCTGATGCGATCGTTTAATATCATGTCGTTGTGATAATAATGTGATAAAATGATCATTTTTTGTACCGCAAAAATAAAACAGATTTTAGAAACTAATAACAGTTAACAGTATCGAATAGTAGCTCGACTAGCTGAGGTGATCTGACGCGATCATCGAAGCTAAGCAACGATCGTTGCGGACGGTATTTGAAAGGGTGCACAAGACTGTAGTTTAAAAAATGGCATTTTCATCTGGGCGCTACCGTGCGTCGAATGACACGTTTAATTGTAGGTCCCGCTGTTAGTATTAGTACAAACAGTCTTTAAGCCAAGTCCGATGCCTTCGGGTAGCAAGAAAACTTTCGACACCAGAGCTTGGCAACTTAGGTCATGGGAAGAAGAAGAAGAATTCTACTTTCTACTTAACATTATGAATATGAAAGTTTGTGAGGATGTTTGTATGACTTTTATCGCGTTTTTCCAATTAAATCAATGAGGATGTTTTTTGTGCTTAGACCTTTTTTAATTATGTTACTTTGTATCCCGAATTACTTGGATAAGTAACCCGCGGGACGCAATAATAGTTAAAAAGGTTAATCAACTCATAGTACTCGTATTAATCATATATTGATAGACTTTGTACACAACACAAAGTTGAATTGAGCCACTGTCTCTTCGAACAGTAAGTAGTACGAAATGTTTTTCAAGGCGAGAGTGAACCGGTTCCTTCTAGGTAAGCGCGACCCACCGTAGACCTCAATATCTCTTACCATCAGGTGAATTGTGGTCAAGCGCTGACCTATTCGGAGTAAAAAAAAATATTGATGATAAGTATATCGAAATGAAATTTGTTTATTATCGATCGTGGTGATATCTGTGCTGATAGATGATAGATTAAAACAAGCTATGATTGATAATGACTATTATAGTAATGTGTCGATTACAGATAATACGACGAGAGATAAAGTTTTGGCTATTTACTATACGATTTTTGGTTAAACATTTTGAATGCTAAGTTTGCACTGAAGTTATCTTTCCACACTGAAGCACTGGGGTGAGGGTTTGAATCCCACTGGTCGCAATACTTTCGTTTGTTTTTCTTCAATCTGCAATTTATTTGTTAACATAAAGTTATATATCTAAACCTGATTACGATTTGATGGCTAGCCGTCGAACTTTTAGAATACCCTCACCGTCCGTCAACGCATGTTTCGCTCAACGGTTTGGTGACTTTATTAATGCCTTCGTATACAGTAACGTGATCAAAGCTTGTAGCATCAGAAATAAAAAAATGCTGGATTCCAAAGTATTAATACAGTCTTGCTTAATAACACTGTCATACGTAGCAACAGATTTTTTATAAATAATTATAAAGTCTTAGTTTATAACGTTATCGTACTCATTAATTTATTTATATTATGTTTTATTTGTTATACTGTCTTGTTAGAGGTTAAGTTAATTTTAAAATGCAAACAGATTGAATTGGACTACTTAGACTCAGGCCTTGCCTAGTTAAGTAGTCACAAGAGAATATGTAATCTAGTAATGAATTGGTAAATAAATATTTTTCATTTTCATTTCCAATTTCATTTTCAAAGTCCTATTTTTTTGCCTAATTTTGTAACACAAGATGGTATGGCCTCGTTGTTTCTCTCTCGCACTTTTTTTATATCCTCTTTCCAAAAGCGTGTTGATTTCAAATCAATTTCATTTCATAATGACCGACATCTGCTGGGTCGGCTCAGAATTATTGTTATTAATTAGGAGGGCTCCAGACTACACTCGGATTAATTAAGGGCCCGATCGTCTAACTCCGTCTTGCTGAATGTCTTTCTTAACATCTTGCTTGTAGAGTTACGAATACTTAGACATATTTGACTACAGATTATAGACATAGAAGACCTAAAACGGTTATTTCCAGTTAACACACATGATTGTAGGTTATAGTTATTTACCTTAACGCTATGTCAATATAAAGCTTTGTCAGAAAACGAAGATTTTTTTAAAGTAAAGTAAAAAACCATATCCTAAAATATTATTTACTAACAGCCAGTCCCGGCTTTGCACGGGCCATAAAATAAAATCCAAGTTGTAAAGAGAAACAAAATAAAGCCATTGTTACTCGGGGATAATGTACGAGTAGCTTCCCAACGGTGAAAGATTTTTCAAATCGGATTTTTAGTTTCGAATCCTATTCGTTTCAAACAAACGATCAAACTTTATAATATTGCTCGTAGATATAGCTAATTTGGTCAATGTACGTCATCATAGTTAAATAGTTATTATATCTATGTTTAACTAATGCTTGTTTGCTTGAAACTATGTTACGTACTAAGAGGAACTGCACTTCGCACAAAGATCTTCGTCTAGATAAGAGTTAGTTATTATTAGAGCAGCCAGAAAACAGCCTCAAACTTTCTACGAATCGAATACTATGAATGATAATGAAAGAAAAACTAAACATTTAATACCGACACAGAAGAACACCTAATATAGGAAAGTGGAAGAAGAAAGTTTGTTGTGCCGACCCCACTTAGTGGGATATCAGAATATTGAATTTGCATTGTGTGTGCTTTCAGAAGTGTAGTTTTTAAGTCTAAAATAGTTAGCGCTTTGGTCTAAAAACTGTTGCAGCCATTTAGTTGAGTAAATGAATAAATGAAGGCAAGGAAGAAGAAAAAGAAGACATAAGAACACCTAATACAACAACAATAATGTCCCATCAACTTCATGGTACAGCAGTGTATTAATAATAATAAATAATAAATAAAACGTTTATTTGTCCAAATAAGGTGGTGTACAGTTATGAAAAAGAATATTTTTACAAAAGTATCTTACACTATTGTACAACAACAAGATGTACCCTGTGCTTCACTGTAGGACAAGTCCTGTGTTGTGAAGCACAGTGTCTCCTCCTCCTTAATAGGCAAACAATTTAAAAAAATGAAATAATAAGTACCTACTAAAATATTATAAGTATTGTATTTGAATCTAAACATGCTACATACAACATTTTGAATACTCACTCACTTTGCCACATTTGTCGCCAACTCTACAGCTAGCGCCCTTCACAGCTCCCACTCGTCACTCCCTACGATAACGACTCAGGATAATTTTAATCGAGCGCGAATTGCACAGCGTAATGCCCGGACCACGTGGCGCCCTCCTAACTCACTCAACTACTTACACTCTTAACGACTTGGGCAATATCTTAGCGAGAAATCTCTTCAGAAGTTCATCAGTTAATTGGGAGCGTTCGAGATTCTGGGACTGGGCTACAGATTCGTAGCACGTGCTACGACGCTACGATCGCTACGAATTTTCGTGCGTAGCTCGTAAAGCTGATGGAAATTAATTTTGGAATTATCCGTTCAAGTTAGATACATATTGTATGTATGTGTTGGAACTGACTCTCTTCATTATATGAAATGATATTAACTATAGCAACGATTGAATTTAGTAAAAGTACTGTTGTAATGCCTTTTTGAAGCTCTAAAACTCTGACAATTGGTCACTCTGACAACAAATCCTTATTCAAATGTTTGTATCAACTTACATCATAACAAATGAAAATTACTCTTCACACCCAACAAAAACGGATTAAAAATAATTCTTTAAGATTGAATTTGTTTATCAGTCAGTTTATGGTGATATGCATTACACCTTAATAATTAAATACTATGACAACTAATGCATTAAGTATCTAAGCAATTACTTGTACCGCGATATTAAAACAAAGACTGCAACTGACACAATATTATAATGTTACGAATAGAAAAAAAAAAACAAAAATAATAACAATTTAATCCCATAATTTATTTCAATAAAAACGTGTTTTCTCTCCAATCACAAACCCAAACGAGCTTTTGTAAAAGACGACTCTCATTTTTCAAATTCTCTCACTTGATAAGAGAAAATATTTTCAATTACACGTTTTTGTGTTTTTGTTTAATGGAAGCTTTCCTCGCGATTTGTCCTAATCTCCAAATCTGTTCCCAAAGCTTGCCACTAAACGTTTCCGTTGCCTGCGTCCTTGTTATAAAGCTAAAACGTGCTAAATCACAACATTTTCATTTCCCCACGCACATAGGCCGTACCATTAATTCAGTGGGAGAACGGAAATTCTTTAATTCCTTTTGCAATTAACATCGCAGACTCGGAGCGAAGCCAAGTGTCATCGTAAGTTTCTGAACGCGTCATTAAGGGCATCTGCAGCTCGGTAAATAAAGGAAAAAGTGCTGGGCAGAGTGCAGTTCTCGAACGAAGGTTCCGTGTGATATTTTCGTAAACCGGTCATTAGCTGTCACCTTATACAATAATGAAACTAGAATATTATTGCTAATATCATTATCGTTTTCAAGTATTGCATAAGTGATTATATTTTCTCAAATTCAAAGCATTAATGCTTAAATTATTATTTTATACCTTACTTACACCTTACATAAATTATATTGCTAATTTCATTATCGTTTTCAAGTATTGCATAAGTGATTATATTTGCTCAAATTCAAAGCATTAATGCTTAAATTATTAAATTATACCTTACTTACACCTTACTTAAATTATATTGCTAATTTCATTATCGTTTTCAAGTATTGCATAAGTGACTATATTTGTTCTAAAGATTTTTTATCTAACACGAAGCAAAAACAAGATCGCTCAAATGCAAATCATTAATGCTTTTTCAAATATAGTCACTTATACAATACTTGAAAACGATAATGAAATTAGCAATATAATTTTAGCTTCATTATTGTATAAGTCATAATTCTCGATTATCTTTAGTAATATTCTTCTTCTTCTTCGTATGAGCTAGGTAGCTAGGCTCTGGTGTTAAAAGTTTTGAAGCCGTCTTAAGGCCTCTGAATTGGTTTAACGACAATTTACGTTATATAACCATAAAGTTACTAAAATAGGACTAACGTTATAGAAAGTATCACAAAATGCTATCGTAAGGATTTCTAAAAAAGCCTCGTTCGGGGGGAGGGGGGTGAGATGCGAGATTTTATTTAACAAAGTCTATATTAACCCGATGCAATTAGAGACCGTTAACGAGCAAACGTAATGACTGCCGCCGCTTATTCTGGAAGGTGGCTTCGGGATTTTTCAAACAGACTTTGTATAATCCGTACTAAAAATATTAAAAACTAGCTGACCCGGCAAACGTTGTTTTGCCTCACTTAGGGGTATGAAAAATAAATAGTGTAGCTTATATGACACGTTCGTAGATTTACCATAGCAGCGCCATCTATTGATTACTTACTCAACCCAGTCGAAAGGTATCGACATCTGTTAGAATCATTTGGAGTTAACAGATAATTGTGACTGTCAAATAATAACAGACAATAATTAGCAATAAATTAAAATTGCGACTATAATTTGAGATTTAGACTATCCTATCTCTCAAGTTGGATCGAACTGCACATGGTGTGCGAATTTAATTATAATCGGTTAAGTGGTTTAGGAGTCCATTGAGGACAAACATTGTGACACGAGATTTATATATATTAAGAATAGCAGCCAGTCCCGGCTTCACACGGGCTATAAAATAATCCAAGTTGTAAAGAGAAACAAAATATCGTATGTTTCTTGGGGATAATGTAGCTTCCCAACGGTGAAAGAATTTTTCAAATCGGTCCAGTAGTTTCGGAGCCTGTACGCGTCAAACAAACAAACTTTTCCTCTTTATAATATTGGTATAGATAGGTTTACTTGTTAAAGTGTTGTGCACAGTAATATTGGTTTCAGAAATCTCTAGGAGTCTTCAAATTTAAAAAACAAACAATAATTTCGTAATGGCATTTCCAGTGCCTTGAAATATAATATGTCTTAACTTTGATTTAATCACTTAAAAAATAATAATCCACTATCTCCTTAGGAAGACCAATTAGTCTATCAATACATTCAATTACATTTTATTAAATTAACAAACAGTCAACAAGTAAAAAAAATATGTCAATTATTGGAAATTTCAATTCCAAGGCGCCCGCTATCACAAAATATCAAGTTTCTTATTTTTAATAAGATATAATTATAATTATATTAATATCTCAAATTAAACATGTTTCTATTTTTTTTTATTTACGCTTATTAGTACTGTCGTACTAGAAACTTGAAAAAGATAGCTTAATAAATCAAGTAAAAAAACACAACAGAGTACTTCGCTTTAGAACAATAACAAATCCCTCACCGTCGACTTTCTATGACCCAACATTTCCATTATGACATAACCAGCTCTCCGACAACCTCAACCGACACTTAGATGTATTCTCTATTCAAATGAACAAACAACTTGAGTACTGGCGGCTTAACTTTTATCTTTGTGGTTACAAAGATAGGTACACGTTATGTGACGAAGGATAGATTACGTAATACTGTTTGCTTGCGGCTTGGAAGTCGACGAAAGTTTAGATTGCCGAGTAATAACTGAAGCTTTGTAAGTGCACGAGTAAACTTTTTGGTTTGATAAAGTTGTAAGTATTTTATTAGAGATTTTTTAAAGGCAAAAACTTCCTAATTTATAATTTGTCTTATTTAAAGTAACTTAATGAGGTTCAATTAACTTTTTTCTTTTAAAATTATTGTGGTCACGTGCCGTTAACTGTAATTTTAACACGTGATGTGGCCTTAAGTTTGCTTTAACTACAGTAATTATGAAGTAGAAACTACAGTTCAAACGTGTACGTACCTAGAACCTTCTAGTATTGCACCCACACTTAATAAGTAAGTAGTTTATGACTCTGAATGTTTGTTTGAATTTCCTCTTACCTTGTACTTAAATTTGTCTATGATTACGTAAAACAACAAAACGTTTCAACCACAATAGTCACTGCAAACTTTTCTGCTTCTTGAAATATACTTGGAAACATATAATTTCAATCGACAATTGTAATTTAGCAGGCAATGCTTGGACTTAACAATGCGGTGATGTTAGCTGCCGTGATTGATAAAGGGCACGGGTTCAAATATCAACAAAAGCTTGACATTTTGGTAAACATCATGAGGAAACCTTAGCTGAGTGGTGAGAGCCGTACATGAACGTAAATAAACCATCTACAAGCTGTCTTGGTTAATTACAGAACTAGTTTAGACTTCGCTTTAAGGTAAATAAAATAGGTAATGCATTTACCTAAATACATACAACGTCATTCCAAATTAATTACTTAATCGCAAACAATAATACGTTCGTTACCTTTTTTGCTTTAGTAAATTTTATTTATTAATTTTTCATTCAAAAAGGTGTTTTTTTTTATTACATAATTCCTCGTAAATCAGCCAAATAAAAGCTTTTTTTACATAAAACCATATATCTTTAGAAAGTTTTGATTTTGATTGAGATTGGTCAAATTATTATGTAAGTTAGTGTAGTGTTATTTTTAAATTGAAGGCATTGTTGCCATCTTTTTACTGTAACTTTTCAGAATACACCGCCTCTTTTCTGGCTCGGACTTGACACATTACCAGAAAGTGATGCGAATTCAAATCTAGCGCCTTTGTATACAATAATCGTTATAAAGGACGTATTTATTGTTTAATTAACCCCCCAGTTCGCCAGTTATACTGCCATTATACCACCCCGCTTATTGTTTATGTAATCTCCAAACGAAATTAGAGAAGTTCGGAAAAAATGCGAACTGGACGTGGTTTGAAATTTTAACGATGATATTGGAATAAACTTCCAATTTTCTGCCTTTCGAAATTAATAGAAATTATTCGAGAAATAAAAAATAATAGAAGTTAAATTTCTGTAAAGATACATAATGTTAAGAATTAAATGTATTGCATTAATTCTTACCGTTAATCGATTTCAACGTATATTTTCTAGACTTTCACAATGAAATATTCTCTGTTTTCTTCCTTCATTTGAGGAAACACCAATTCTCTGCCTTTCGAAATTAATAGAAATCACTCGAGAAATAAAAAATGATTAGAATGTTAAATTGCTCTTAAGATATGCAAAGAGTAACATTTACTTTAGTAGATACAATTCTTATCGTTAATCGATTTCAACGTATATTTTCTAGACTGCCAGATTCACAATAAAATATTCCCCGTTTTCTTCCTTCATTTCAGGAAACACCAATTCTCTGCCTTTCAAAATTAATAGAAATTAATCGAGACATAAAAAATAATAGAATTTTAAATTTCTGTCAAGATAAATTATGCAAAGAATTATATTTATTGTATTAGATAACATTTTTATCGTTAATCGATTTCAACGTATATTTTCTAGACTGCCAGATTCACAATGAAATATTGATTCCCTGTTTTCTTCCTCCATTTGAGGAAATACCAATTCTCTGCCTTTCGAAATTAATAGAAATTATTCGAGAATTTAAAAAATAATAGAAAGTAAAATTTATGTTAAGATAAATAATGCAAAGAATTAAATTTATTGTATTAGATACAATTCTTATCGTTAATCGATTTCAACGCATATTTTGTAGGCTGCCAGATTCACAATGAAATATTCCCCGTTTTCTGCCTTCACTTGAGGAAACACCTAATCGTTTCTAATTTGAATTCCAGTTGGAACAGGAATAGATAGGTATCGTTACAGTGTCATTATGCCAAATTCAGGATAGCGTGAGTCGGTTGCAATCACGACTGAATAGAATTATACCTCCTTGAGCCAAGTGAATGTTACCAAATTGGGTTGTTTCCCTTTAATTTGGGGAAGCAATTGAGGAAACATCGCGCCAATTACGTTAGTTTAAGTATCTTTGTTTACTTGTTATTTAATTGTAGGTTACTTAAAGTTTTCGAATATCGTTTATACATCACCCAATTATTCCACATTTTATCGTTTATGAATATTTGCGTACCGCTGTTTTCAGTCCAATTAGTAATTCAAATTTCTTATAAGAAAACATCCCACATGTTTACATAATTTGTTTTTATATCAATTAAAAATACTCGCGAGTAAATATTTAACCATAATTTGTCTTCTTCTTCTTTGTATGAGCGAAGGGGCCAAACTCTAGTGACGACATTTTCTAAGCCGCTCAAAGACCTCTGACTTAGTCTACTGCTTGAACTAAGCCTAACAACTGGGCCCTACAATTAAACGTGTAATCCGACCCATGGTAGCGCCCAGATGAAAATGACACATTTTAAATAACAGTCTCTTACATGGTCGTCCATCCAAAGGCTGCTTTGCTTAACCTCGGCGATCGCGTCAGATCAATTTAGTTACACATTAGCTATAGACGCTACTAATTTGTCTGTAAAATTGGATTAGAATTGATATACGATTAATATACAATAAACCAACCTATCAGACCAATCTGTTGACTATTTCATCCCTACAAACAGTTAGCATTCTTATCACAAGCACGAGCAAGAAATTGAATTATGATATTGTTATCCTCAGCTATCAATTACTTCCAACAAAATTGATGTTATAGCGGAACGGATCTTTTTGACTTCTAACCTCTTTGGACCATCACCAGTATAACTTGACCTTCTCTTTAGTACCTTTGCTTGAGTAGCTGCACTGACAAAGTAATTCGGTAGTGATGCGAAAGGTCAAGTATGAGTGGTAGTTCAGAGGGTGCACTAAATGACATGCGCCATCTGGCGAGAGTTATAAAAACGCCCCTCTTGTCGGCCAATAGTTGTAGAATTGGATAGTTTCTTGTAAGGGGTGGATTTTATCATAGCTCGCGTGAATGTGTGAAGGGTTTTGGTAAATTTTTATAATAGACGACATTTTTAAGTTTGTATCAACATTTTTCAAACAATAATAAATTCGTATGAGCCAAGTGGCTGTCACTGATGTTGAGTTTTTGAGCCCTTTAAGGGCTTCTGATTTGGCTTAACGCATGCCTGTACTAGGCAAGAGTAACTGCCGGGACCAACAATTTCTTGTCATCAGACTCACGGTAGTACCTAGATGTAAATGACAATATTTAATAGCTTTATGGAAGATCACTCATCTAAAAACTGTCTTCAATGACAGTTGTCATAGGGCACCAGATCACTTTAGTTAGCACGTACATAGTATTAAAGTCAATGGTTTTAAAATACTTGAATGAATTTTGTTTTCCTATAAGATAAGACTTTAATGTTCTTATAGGAAATTCGTTTTGAAAAGTGGATTATTCTATTTTTTTAAAAATTGTGTTCTGTTTTATTATACTTTTATAAAAAAAAAATGACAGCGATTTACATCCTCGCTCCCAAAAAAAAACAAGTTGAATAAATTTCTCAAACAAACAATTTAAAAATCCAAAAAACTACTAACAGTATCGTTACCACTATCTCCCCCAAAACAATTAAAAGTCAATATTTAATATTCCCATTGCGTGATAACTATCCGCAAGTCAATTAAGGAGTTCAGAATTTCACATAATACTGTCTTATTTTCCGCAGAGTTATCGCCTATTCGATCTGACTGCGCGGTCAGAAATGAACCCCCTTTTATGGATATTTTCACCCCCCGGGGGACACTTGACCCCCCTATCTGGAAACATCATCTACCCTTAAATAAGTTTATGAACGCATGCATAGTAAATCTGGATGTGGCAATGGTTTTATACATCCAGGAACCATTTCATTGTATCCATAACTATACAACGCGGCAATGCCACGAGCGTTATGGGTACCTTTCCGTCAGGTTCTATCCAGAGTGGCCTATTAAATTAATTTTATGAGTGGTTTTTTCTTTGTTCTAATTTACTTTTATAATTGACTTGTATAAACATTAATTAAAATAAAACTTATCATCTAAAATTAATTAAAGTAAATCTTTGATTGTACAAACTACTTTTTTATTGATTCCATAATACACTAAAAAATAAATAACTTTCTAGAAGATTAGTCTTCTTGAAAGTTGTGAGATATAATTATATAAGACGAGATTCGACCGCTTGCGGAGCGGGCAAAGATAAGCTAAGCTAGGAAAAAAAAGCTAGGGTATGTACACAGAGCGGGCTGAGCGAGATAAACGCGCGATCTCGCTTTGCCTCACTGTTTCATTAGATTGGTTGCAAGTCAATGTGAACGAGGTTTCTTTCACAATTTTTTCTTTCACCCAGCTCCACTGTAGCCTTTAGCAGCCTGTCTGTTTGCTTAGATCACCTTTGGCCGCTTCACTCGCCGTCAACCCTCAGCTTAAAGATCGACGTTTCATTAAGTCACCAACGTAGTTTGATAGTTAAGACTACGAAAATAGTTCCCAAATACAGACCACATATTATAGTATACCATATATAATACTAAAGTATAATAGTTTCAATCAAACTATTTATACGCACTTTAAGTAAAACATTTATGCTCTGTCACATCCAGCCTAGACAACTACCTCCTTGATCTCTCTTCACAACAATCACAATACACTTTGATGACTCGCTGTAAGTGGCTAATGGACATTCAAATAAAACTCAGTAGGTGACAAAATGTGATAAATTTTCACATACAAGTGTTTTTGGAGATTCATCTTCATGCTGGGTACATATTATTTATAGTCCTACTCTTAATAGCATAATCTGCTTATGTTTCACAGCGTATGTAAAAACTACACACCTAATCCCAAGTACATAATTAGGTAAATATTATTTTTATCAACATCCATAAGCGAAGCCATGTACGTACGTACAAACAAATACTATGTTGATGATAAACAAATGAAAGGTTACTAAATAACTGATTCTGATAAAATTATATTTCATAATATTTGTGATTTAAATCTATTAAGCATATCATGGACTGATAGAATCAGTGAAATGATATAGAAAATAATCAACAAATTTCAACCAAAATTTAATTTCACTCATTGTGATAAAGTTCTTTTTATCAACACTCAAAAACAAAACAAGAATATAATGAGCGCAAATAAAAATGAATGCTCAATAATTATAATTCTTATCGCTTAACATGAAAAACCGGGCGGTCATTGACCCAGATTTTTTATGGAAAATATGAAAATGAGTTGATTGGCTGAGTCACGGTCACCCTAGAGTTATGGTATCTGTCCTAAAGTGCCCCTTTCCTTGCCCCCACAACCATTGTCCACGAAATCATAACTGCTTAGCGTGACTTGGACGAATCTAAGTGAGTCGGCATTTTGACCCAAAAGGCTTAGATATGAATTTTCTTTTGCTTACCTGCTGCAAGTGGCAAAGTATTTCTTGGTAGATGATTAGTTAATTAAGTAGGTTAGTAAATCGTTTTTATTATAGAAACTACAAGCATCATGGAGTTGTGATTAATTATTTATTTTAAAATATTGTTAAATATTATAACTGTATCTTGAATACCTCATGTGTAGTCTTTTAAGTAGTAAAAGTGATGTGTATAAACTTTCATACATATTAACTTTCGCATTTATATTTTAGTAATATGTAATTAGTGACCAAGAAGTGGGAATCTCGTGCACCTTCACAGCTTTTTTCCTATTTGAATCGTACAAATAATTTTATTTGAGACAAATATTTATGCTAATTTAATGATTTACGTAACGATAACATTTTACCGCAAGAAATAAAATTCTGAATATTTTTGACGATTGACCCGCGCATGCAAGACAGCGAATGTGAGAAATTTGTCAATTGGCCAGCGCACGCAAGACAGTGAATGTCTCACATAGCTTCATGCTAGGCCATTTACGAAAACCGTACAGACTACGTTAAAAGGTACTTGTACGTTAAACTAGTTTTCTTTCTTTCACGATGGGTATTTTATTATATGATAGGCCTTTACAAACTATCTTTTTCTTAAGCCGCTTGGCTTCAGAAAACTTATAAGTAATAACATATTTGAATACTTAGAATTTCGATTTATATGTGTGGTAAAATTCAAAGTGATTTTTTTCAGTAATCAATATTTTTTTATACCTATATAACTGTATGCACAACGTCTAAAATAAATTCAGACTTAAAACAATCTTAAAAACGATATATTACATTACTACTATCAAACCATGCATGCTGGTAAGGCATTTTCTAGTGCTCACTTGGCTAGCCATCAATCTCAACTCAAAAATCTACCTTGCCTAGAAGCTAACCGTGTGTTAAAGCAGCCTTCAGCCAAAATGTTGATGACTCTGGTTCTATATAAGCTCTTTTTTTAGTCTATTGCAAAACTGAAAAGTGTAAAAAAAAAACAGTTTCTACGTTCATTAATTGGTAACGTTATATAACCATCCGAGTCTCATCCTAGAAAGCCAAGTGTTTAGGCACTCTAAAGCTGAAACTCAACGTTCTTTCATTATTTGGTATATAATAACCATCCGAGTCTCATCCTAGAAAGCCAAGTGTTTGGGCACTCTAAAGCTGAAACTCAACGTTCTTTCATTATTTGGTATATAATAACCATCCGAGTCTCATCCTAGAAAGCCAAGTGTTTAGGCACTCTAAAGCTGAAACTCAACGTTCTTTCATTATTTGGTATATAATAACCATCCGAGTCTCATCCTAGCAAGCCAAGTGTTTAGGCACTCTAAAGCTGGAACTCAACGATTTAGTGTGCCAGAACCCCAACTATTATTCATCACAGCGCTCATTATCATGGAATAACAAGTTGCATACATTAGCCGACGCTTTACGAGCGTTGCTTGTCAGTGCATGCTTCCTTGAAATCTGACTTATTGTTTCTTATTGAAACTAGACATGCCGGGTTTTAATTAGCTTGACCGTCATCTTTTATAGCCCTCTTTATCTCATTTGAAGAAATGCCGACAAGTGGAGAAGAGTCGTTACAGAGTTGTGGCTGTAAACTGGTCAAAAATAAAAAAATCGAAATCAAATCATTTGTTAAGCTTACGGCATCACGCGGTACTGCAGGGCAATTTACAATTGTTCCATATTAAAATTTAATTTATATACACATGCATGATATATAGTATATCTATATATGATAACATAAAAGATGAGATATAAGATACCGGCATATGATAATAATAGCTGTTTATATCATCCATTTGAATCGTTCAAAATAAAAATTAAAAATTATGATACTTTGTTACGTACGATAATTCTGTAATTGTTTGCGACATACATTCAAGAAGTGAGTAAAAAGGGCGATAAGCGAAGGTCGTCCGGAAGCGAAATGAGTTGACGACGTTAGTAAAGTCACAGGTCCTACCGGGATGAGGAAACACAAGATCGACGCATGTGCTTCATGCCATTTCGACCACACACCACCAGCATGGAGACTGCTAGGAAGTACATATTTGCAGACTGGAATGGAGACTACTATATACAGTGGAAATGTCGAAAATTCGTACTAAGCTACTAAAAGAGAGAGAGAGAGAGCGGCAAATGCTTCCTATAGTATAAGCTTCCACATTTATAATGACCGTGAAGAAGTTACAAACATGCACACTTACACACAAACTTTCGCATTAATAATATTATTAGGATTCAATCTCTTACATCAGCTTAATTTACACTCTTTACAATTTATCATGCATAATGTAATAAAACAAACTATGTATAAATGGTTTAGTATAGGGCTAACCCCATATGTGTAAATGTGGAAAAAATATGGAAAACAGGAATATATAGGCTATACTCAAGGTATGTATATTGAGTTAAATAGCTTATATATCTCTCAGAATACAATGTCAGTATACATAGGTGTGCTTTGTAATCATAAAAGCTCGTAGGGGCATCAAACAAAAAGCAATGTCCATTAATTCTAGCAGTCGGGGTCACGCGCGCTATCTCAAGCACATTTTCTTCATTAACCTGTCCGCATGACTCCGCCTACGTTTTTTTCTAATACATTCTTGGGCAGTGTTGCTCAAAGCGTGCTGGATGGGTTCACTTATGGGGTCCACAATAATTGGCTCAATGCTGAAGGGAAATTATTATTAACTGTATATTCTTATTGTAGAAGAAGTTCTATATTAAACTCATTTATATTAGGACACATTTCACACACATCTGGTTAGTGCTTGGCCATACTAAACCATTTATAGTTTGTAATATGATATAATATAAGCCATATCGATACATATTCAACTCCCAGACCAACAGCCAACAAATTTAGTTAATTACAAAGATATTGAAATACTTTGTAAACAATATTAGTTAGTGCAGTAAGTTTTAATTTTGTAAACCTGTATAGTCATTTTTCAAAAAATATATATATATTAGGCCAGATAAGTACGAGTATGAAAATAACATGTACAAATCAGTAGAAGCGCCAAATGATATCTACAATAATTATAAATAGGATAGTACGTTATAAATAAATATTTTTTTGATATTGAAGCGGCTATAACTTAAAGATAAAAATAATGTCTGGATTGTCTTCAATTTCTCACAAAGACAAAATATTTACGGCGAATGATAGACGATTTTGAACCTCAAAGGTCCATCTTTGAGAACCAGTGGCGTAGAATATTCGCGTGTGTTGCGACGTAAATCACTGGATTGTCACTGCGGCGGAGTTATAATTTTATTGTCGTAAGCGATGTGACACGACACGAGCGTCACGCGACTCTTGAGCCTCACTCACTATGTGTGCTCACTGGACAATGTGAAGGTACAAATAATAATAATTTAAAAAAACCTAAAAAAACACGCTTATCCGGCCGTTTTGAGTGGTTCAAAATCGCACCCAAAGAAGTCGGTTACAAACAAACATACAAAGAAAAATACAAAAAAATGGAATAATTTTATCAAATTAGTGTATTGTCATCGGTCCTTTAGTGTATTGAATAATTGTAGATTGAACGAAATCTGGCCGTTTAAAGTGGGTCAAAATCGCGCCCAAAGAAGTCGGTTACAAACAAACATACAAACATACAGGTGCAGCTAATAAAAAGCGTGTAAAAATAGGTACATACATAGTTCATACACGGCTACTGATGACTTAAGACTAACTGAAAATCGTTTTAGGGGCAGTTTATAGAACTTTTTATTCTGCGACTTTTGGAAATTCGCCTAAATGATTAGTTTTTCCATTATTTTTGTTGCGGATTGTTGTACTTTTTGGGGAAAACAGCTGCCATTTTTAAATTAAAACTAAAATTCATTGTTTAGACTGACTTAAAAGTGCGTTAATGCCAGGCTTAAAAGTGCGTTAATAACCAGATGTACCCTGTATAAACGCTGTCTTAGTAAGCGCATAAAACTTCAGCTTTATGACGAGTCTAAGTATAATATCCATTAGAATAAACAAATAAGTCGTTAGTAATTTAAGTATTTATTTTAAAGTGTTTTTTTTTTTTTACTAACATAATATAACACATAAGATCTGCAAAAATACATTTGACGAGAAATGAATAAATGTTCTGATCAAGAAAAGAATTCCGACAAGAAAATATCTTGGATTACGAATAAGTTATAAATCTCGATCTCGATGCGTAGGAGCCGTTTTCGCATATTCTGTGCGACAATGAGGTGAACTTAAAATTTCTTTTTACAAAACATAATTTGAGCATTAAATCATTAACCTAATACTTTATTTGATGGAATTAAAATGACTTTATTTTATAGTTTATTTTTTAGTTACTAAGAAATCTAAAGTAAATCTTCGATTAAAAATCTAACTACCAACACAAAAAGCTAATTAAAAGTAGCGCAATAACCGATGGGCGTGACGCCGCACAAAGCGTATATACCGTATATACCGTATAATCTGTACCTATAAACGTGATAGCTACGATAGCGGAGCAATTTCTGAACAACGCAGTAATGACACCTATTACGGCGACCGACGTCCTGTCGCGTAATAGCGATCACGGCATCGCGGTGGGCTGGACAACCTACTTTTGATACATTGCCTGCCTGCTTGAAAAATTGCGTTTTTGAAAAATTGCGTTTTTGAAAAATTGCGTTTTTTGTCCTACAATGCGAAAGACAGCGCGGCCTGCGAGCGAGTGCCGAGCTCTTTTGTTCTAGTTGTTATATATGTATGTAACGCGTCTTTTATTTGTTATATAAAGTAGTGAGAACGTTTTACCTTGGATAAACCCAGGTTTTTTAGGTAATATTTTGTAATTATAATATGTTTTTTTTTAATATTAGGACACTTTTACACACGGCTGGTTAGCCCCATACTGAACCATTTCTAGCTCGTATTATGGTTGCTAACACAACTGATATACTACATATACATACATACATATTATATATAAATACATATTTAACACCCAGACCCACAGCCAACAAATTTAGTTAAGCACAAAGATGTTGACCGGGCCGGGAATCGAACCCGGAACCTTCTGATTAGCAGACCGGCATGGTAACCTTTACGCCAACGAGGTCGTCATGTATTCTGCTTGTGATAATAAATAAATAAAAATAAGGCAGGTCTGTGCTAATTTCCAAGTTGACAGCGAAGATAAATGCTCTAGATAGTGTGTATCCGAAATTTGTAGTTAAGTTTTTCGTCTCACTCAATCACGTAATAAAAGTAACAAACGTCAAAAATATTTATGGGCACAAAAAATAACACAAGTATCTAGTATATTTTGGCTCTAGCTGATAAAATATGCTAATACCTACGGGCTTAGTTAGTGCCCGTGACTATCTAGTCCTCTGCAAAAACTGATCTAATACTTTACTCTTACATTTTTTGTATATAGATATATATTACATAGGTACTATATTAAGTACATACAAATTTACAACTTAAAAAATGAAACAGATATCAGTTACATTTGTAATTACTAAGATTATTATTAGATTCTTTTACCTACATATGTTTTACTTTTGTAAGTCTGTAGATATGATTTAAAAGCCCGAAACGCGTTTTTAAACCAAGGAATTTATGCATTTTTACTTATAAGCTGTAAAAAGTCATAAATTATTTCTTTAAAATTCAGTACAAAACTTGAAAGTTCACAAACGTCCGCCTCATAAACAGTTTATTTTCGAAACTTCCTGATGTACACTCGCTAACAATTTAGTATGAAAGCATTAAATTTAAAAACTAGGAGGTTGATATTTGCGTTTCGCGTGTCACGAAGGCAGACATAACCCCATAATCGTCTTATAAAAAGCGCCAGCTCCGTCTTATCTAAGCACGAACCATAATTTCCAAACGCCATCGTTTTAGCCACAGCCATGTCGCCTTCCACATAGCTGGGCAAGCTATCAAAATATTTTAATCACTTATACCGAGCTATTTGTCATTTCAGTGGCCCTTTGAAAGATTTCATTAGTCACAAAAAAATTTGATTGGTATGTCTCACACTAGATAGAAATTTTCTAATATATATATATACTCGTACATATGTACTCGTAAATATTCAGAATTAAGTATGCTTTTAGTGAATACTAAACGATATAAAATTAAATAAAAAGCTGGTTTATTTACGACCTACGCTCGCTACATATAAAACGAACAAGCTGATATATGATGATAATAAAGATCCGTTGATCCTCTAACTAAGTCTCTAATTAGCTATTAGTTGAGTCTCTAATTATCTGCCGTACAAAGATGTAAAATTCAATAATTACCTAAAAATTAAAACATCATATCTAAAGCAGATCTTAACTTTTAACCGATTACCCTGTACACTCACATTTTCACTTTACTACACACAATTACTATTAATCTCGCACGAAAGAACGCCCATTGAGTCTAGACGACCAATCTCAGGTGAGATCTTAACAAAATACCTTATTAAAACGTGATAATAAAACTTGGATCCGTTAGTTGCAAGGGAGGACTTGAAACCATAAAAACAAAACATGAGACTAAAAATATGGTGTGGCTAATAAAATGACAGTAGGGCCGTAAAAAGCCTTCTTTTGATTTAATATCATTTAATAAAATCTGGCTGTAAAACAAATTCATGTTATAGTTACACAGCCTATAATCAGGGTTCCGTATCTAAAAGGTAAAAACGGGACCCTATTACTAAGACTTCGATGTCTGTCTGTCTCCATGCTATATCTCAGAATACATAATAGCTAGAAAGCTGAAACTTTCACAAGTTACCTTAGCATAATACCTCTTGTAAAAGTTAGCTGTGCCCACTTGTATTACCGGCACAAAAACCGGGATAAAGAGTGTATTTAATTTAATCCAGGATCTAAACTATAAAAAAAAACCCAAACTTCATCAGATCGGTAAAGATTGTGTATGTTTGTTAATACCCAAACATAAACATTCGCATTTATGATACTGATGGAATGTTATTTTTGGTATATAAGTAGAGTAAATTAGCTTTACGATTCGTTTACTTGTCAACATGACTATTCTAGTGTTATACAATGTAGATTTATTTATTTTAATTAGTTAATTCAACCAATATACACTCCACGCTATTTACCTTTCAGAAATGACATTGCAGTCGGGCAAAAACTGTGATGCTAATAAGCAAGCCTTCATTAGAGAGGGTGGTATTAGGGGTATAAACGTCCGAATTCTTTCACGAAAGCAGAACATGTACGAGTATGTATAGGTACGTGCATACCTAGATAGCATTGATAGAGTGGTACATATTTGAATGAGTGAAAGGAAAGAAAGACATAATTTTTTAAAGTTCGCTTCCTTTTTTCTCACAATCAAAAGAGCGGACATGCATTTTAAAATGGGATTTTTCTTATTGATTTATTATGTAATATGTTTTAAATTACCTTCAAGCTCTAAATTATTCTCATTATCAACAAACGCCATGCACAGGGGCCGGTTATATTCGACCATTATGACATGGATGAGAGCAGCGCAAAACCGAGATAACTGGCGTACAAGAAGAGAGGCCTATGCTCAGCAGTGGGTGACTACGGGCTGATAATGATGATGATGATGATCTAAATTATTTAATATCTATATCTAGAATAGAGAGATATTTTCTTCTACAAGATTACTCAATCAATCAATCAATCATTTATTTATTTCTAAAACATTTACAAAGCTTACAAAAACTAATCACATAATATAAAACTATAATTATTTTGTAAATGTATGTACAGTATAATTGACACGCAGCACTCACACTGAGAGTTGTCTCTCGTGCTGTGAGTGATGCGTCCTTCAGTTGTGTATGCTAGTGACTAAGTAAATATTTTAATGGAAATAAATCTAAGGTAAGTTAGTTTAGGATAATATCTGAATTAGGATATACTGAATGGGTTCTGTGTAAGTTGTCATTATGTAGCGGCGGATATCTAGTTCACCAAAACACTCGTGACTATCGCACCTTTCAAAGAAAACAAAACTGATAAATCTGATCGGGAACTGCGATGTCACAGACGTAAACACAGACACGCCAAACTTATTTAGTAGTAGTTATATCGGTCAGCGAATTAAATATATTAAATTATTAATTTATCATTTATTTCTATATTAAAACTTTCGTAAGGCATATTTGAATAATGTTTGTATAACCGGCTTTCACTTACGTTTATATTGTCGGTATTAGCCCGACATGTTTCAGCACAATCAGTGTGCCATTCTCAAGGGCAGGAACACAGCCAACGTACGTCCGCGGTGACGGGTGGGCCTGCACATGTCGGGCTAATTCCGACAAAATAAACATAAGTGATAGCTGGTTATACAAACATTATTCTTATATATTTGTCCAACATGATATACATTATTATTTCTTCAACTGTAATTGAAATTTGTTCAGAAATCTGAACAAATTTCGAAGTTTTTGCCTAATCCGCACTACTGTTTCAACCCGTATGTTGCGTTTCTTGGTGTGTGTATATTGAACGTTAATTACAGAAAGTCTTGAACTGTTTCGCGTTAAATCACAGCAAGTTAACGAGTGTTGCTAGAAGGAAGGCATTCTTCTGTGGGGCTGAATAGTTGAATACTAGGTTAAAGAGTCTATTTGCTTCCTTGTAATTTTTACAAAATATTGGGCCTGTATCAAGCTTTCATTTTTATCTTTATAGTCTTTATTGCCCACCAAATATTGCAAACTAATTACATGAATTTCCTGTTTTTAGAATGATCTCTAATTTTGTGCACTTATAATGTTTTATCAGTAACTATTTATTATAAAGAGATAATGCAACGATGTCAATTACAAAGAAACTTAATTTAAAATTATGAGCGTTATGGGTACCTTTCCGTGAGGTTCTATCCGGAGTGGCCTATTAAATTATTTTTATGAGTGTTTTTTTTTATTAGTTTTTAATCTTGTTATCTTCTATCTGTAATATATGTATATAAATTTTAATTATCTACCTTTACAACAAAACTTTTATTATTATAAATAATCTAGATTTGTAAATTCTGTTAAATAACTTTCATAAAATATTCTTATAAGTGAATGATTATACATAAAACTCAAATGAATGTTTATTGACAATAAAAATATACAAATACGAGTACATGTTACATTTTGTTCTCTAAACGCTTTTTCTAATAAGAAACATTTATATTTATTTTTCATTCCTCAACTTTATTGCCGGCCAAACATAATAATCGTAACGTTATTATAACCTCTGCTAATTAGTCGAAATGCCCACACATTAGCACCGACAAGGTCGACTCCCGCAGTGACAAATCTGTGCAATAAAGCCTTTAAAAAACACACGCATTTATTTATTGTCCCGACCCGATTATTTAGATATAATCGGAATTGTATAAAAATAACTCGCATAAGTGTCGCGTGTGAAAAAGGTTTAATTGGGTTCCGTTGTAGATTGACCATTTAAATTGTATCATATTTTTATTCGCACTAGATAAAGTCGCAATGTACTCGTAACAATTCCTACTAGAGAAATAGACCTTTTAGAGTTTATTTAAGTATTAAAGGAAATACGAGCTATATTTAGTAAGAGGATTAACACTCAGACTTATAAAATGTTTACTGCTTTTTTACCTTACAATGGTAATCCAGTGGCTTTATCACTAACTTTCAGTTTTGCATCTATATGAAAACCTAACTTAATCGTTTCCATCACAGTCTTCTCATTATTAATGTTGGCAGACTGCATCACATCTTTCACTTGAGGTCCCCAAAAGTGGTGGCCTTCAAATTTATGTCTCATATTCACAGCTAAATTACCACGAAGAAACATTTTGTAGTGCACTTCAATTTCTATATAACCAGTAATGACTGATAACTCAGCTATGGCACTTTGCCCAGGCTGCAATTCAGTTTCAACAGCACTAGTGCTTCCAATGGTGGTAGATTCAGATTTTTCTTGACTCTCTCCCCAACTGGAAGTGTAAGATATTCCAGTATTGCCTGACAGCTTCGCAAAAATCACATTTATGTCGTACTCTATTTCTTGTGATAAGGTAAATTCTCTGTTCTTAGACCAAGTTGTAGTTAATGTGTTTTCAACTGTGTGACTGATACCAGTATTTACTTTGACTAGTTTCGATGATTTGTTGTCGAAGTCTTGCTTCAAAATTACCACTGGTCGTTTTGTGATGGATTTAACTTTTGCGGATTTCACTACCACGATCTTTTTGACAGGTTCCCAGTTGTATCTGGTGTAGAGATCATTCCATGGAGTAGGTTTACTGTAGTACACATCTGCAGGTTTCCTTCCATAATGTAATTTGACAGCTTGCTTCAATGTTGGATTCGTGAAGAATATTTTCATATCATCTTCTGTTGCTGGCTCGATTTCTAGGCCAGTATAATTTACGATTGGGTTTTCATCTTCAATTTTTATATCAATAACGATTGATGAACTTATTTGTTTGAAACATAATAGACACATAATCACTGTTACTTTCATGATGTATATTTAAAAGCGTCCGGGAAGCTATAAAGTCACTGGTGAACTAAGATAAAATTAATTACAAGAAGTTATGATTTGGACTTGCCATTGACCTTATTATCTCTACAAATTTATTTGAGTCACGAGTTTTTAATGAACTGATATGACACAACAGATTAAGTCTATTCTGAGCATTCATATTTTATAAATGGAAAATTTAATGGTAGTGAATGGAGACACGATGCGCAGGATAGGGTCACGTGGCGTGCCTTTGGAGAGGCCTATGTCCAGCTGTGGCCTCAGACGGGCTGATGATGATGATGATGATGAAATGGAAAAAATAAATTTAAACCAAAATAGCACCATGAAACGCCAAAGCGCCATTGGTATACAATAGATGTATTTATATAATGTGTTGTGTTTAACTTCCAACTTTGGTATCCGTTCCGCTAATAATTGTAATTCCTAACCGTATGTGCTATTCACCGATAGCAAATAGATAAAAGTACTTCACCGTTGACTCCAACATCGCTCTAATAAAACCACCAGAAGTAAGTATGTATATCACCGTAAGTTGTGGCCAGTAATTAAGACCAGAAACACAAGCAGTTATGGTTTTACAATTGTAGCACGGAACCCTAAACCCGTGCGGGAAGATCGGCCGACCATAAGTCAAAAGTCACGAAGTCAGATTATTACGACTAATTGACGTGACTACGCCCCGTGGAGGCCTAATAAGCATTTTTGTGACGATATAGTAATAACCTCCCGTTATCAGAAACATCAGAATAGTTGACCTACTTGAGGACTGAGTTCTGAAGCTAGGAATTCGTAAGTGATGTTAGTTATGTCTGAAGGTTCTATGACATTTGTCCGACTAAAAAAATTGTGTCGCTGCTTGTTAAAAAGGTATCTAAGATATCTTTTTAACGAATTTGTTGGAAAAAGGAAGTAGATAGCGTCTTACTGAGAAATTCTATTAGTACTAATTAAGATTACAATTCTTATGTTTTGCGACACTGTGCGAATTAGCGTCATTCTGGCCTAAAATGGAGCATGCCTAGTCTGAAATATCTTTTTTTTTTAAATAAATATTAGACACATTTCACAGACAGCTGGTTAACCCCATACTGAACCATTTCTAGTTCGTATTATGGTTGCTAACTTTACTACATAAACATACATACATATTTTATAATAGATACATATTTAACACCCAGACCAACAGCCAACAAATTTAGTTCAGCACAAAGATGTTGGCCGTGCCGGGAATTGAACCCGGAACCTTCTGATTGGCAGTCCGGCGTGCTAACCATTACGCCAACGAGGTCGTCAAAATATCTACCTTGCTAGATGCTACCTGACAGATGTTTCAACTTGTGAAAATGCTCTACCACCATGGTATAGTTTCCTCTTGGGGTTTCCCTTTACTGAAAGCACAAACTCATTGGCGGGGATCGAACGCACAACTTACGTAACGTAAGGTAGCCCGACTGAGCTTTCATCGCTTCAAATCATCAATCGCACAAGGTTCTGAGGGGAAATATAATATGAATTAATCGTCTTAGCTTTGTATATTCGTGAGACTGATT
Organism: Mellilla xanthometata; assembly: GCA_035578125.1. Taxonomy (NCBI): domain Eukaryota; kingdom Metazoa; phylum Arthropoda; class Insecta; order Lepidoptera; family Geometridae; genus Mellilla; species Mellilla xanthometata. Next base: position 9,178,570 of record JAPUBQ010000014.1, on the reverse strand, counting down.
TCATGTGGGCAGGCAATAACGGACATCTGGTATTTACTGACGTCAGGGTTATACTGACTATATTCTTGATATGTTAAGAAGGGTTTTAGACAGTAATAAAAGTCTAAAAAAAATTATGGTAGATTTCAAAGTAGTTGTTCTCTTGTTTTAAATAGGCGTTATTTGTGTAGAGTATCTTTCTTGTTCTATGTTTTAAAGGTACGTATGATATCAAAACCATTTAAACTATGCAAAATGCAATCGCAATGTTTTTTTTTTTATTAATAGGCACACGTTTGACAACAGATTGCCTAATGTTAAGCTTAAGTTTTACTGTGGTCTAAGATGTAGCACGCTTGCCTAGAAGAATCTTATTTACTCTAGATCGAAGACCCTTAAACTGTACTTAAATTGAGAGAGTTCCAAAGCTTTGCAGTTGTCACAATGAAGGTCGAAGCAAAACTCTTTGTGGGAATCCTCGGAACTTCAAAAGGAAATCGTTAGACACCGATTTACTATTATTTATTATTATTTAGTTCGTTCTGTAGTGGGATGGAGAAGAGGAAATTAAATTGTGCAGCTCCATCGCACACTCTCCAAAATGTACCTATCCGATAAAATCCGACTGGCAACCTTGCGCCTATGTTAAAGGCTTTATAACCCTGCTTTAGATACGGAAGATTGGCCGATGAGCTTGTTGGGTTGCAATATGGCTTATAAGAGTTCTCTGAAAAACTCTATTAGAAACGTTTATCGCTAACCTGTAACGGACATCAACAAACAATAGCCATTTCAATTCATATAGACACGTAACTATAGTTAACAGAATAATCAGTAAGAGAACTGTCCCCGTTCTTTATCTCTGCCTTTGTTCTTTCTAGGTTTACTATAACTTATAAGATTCGATATCGCATAGATCGTTAGGTGGTACAGTAACAGTGTAATTCAGTTTCATTAGTCCGAGTAAACCGATAACCGGGGGCCAATTACTCGCTTTTATCACCAATTAAATCTTTACGAGGCATCGCCATCATAGAGAGGGTATAATACCTACTATATATGTATATTTATTCATACGTATACCTACGTATATGCTATTTTGACATAGGTTACAATAAGTACGATATAGTAAGAATCCAAACGCTCCAAAGTAGATTTTTAAATACTGTATTATGGGAACCAATGGCAGCTCCCAAATTTTTACAATGATATATGTACATTTATGGCGCAATAAAAAATATATTAAAAGGTTACATTAGAAACAAAACTAAAATTAGAAAATAACGTGATACTGAAGTATAGAAAAAGCGCGATGATATATTGAATTTAGTCAGCCTGAAATTGCGAATCTCTCGGTATGCTAATTACACTATAATTATAGCTAAATTCCCCGGCCCCTTTCCATTACCGAACGAGCAGAGAGACTGCTAAAAGGTACCGATATAAAGTGGAAGTTGCAAAAATCTGTACTAAGGGGTTCGCTTCCAAATTTATAGTACGGAAGGACAAACTGTACTCCTTGCCGGAATTCTTGTTCTCACAAAACGAGAGTGAAGCGGTTTGTACTAGGCAAGCGTGCTCCATCCGAGACCGCAATATGACTTAACATCAAGTGAGTTGAGGTCAAGCGTAAGCCTATGCATAAAAAAATATACTGTTCCATGTAAGCTCATGACTGCGTGAGATTTTTACCTTAGTGCAACTGATAGTATAGTAATGAGTGTTTTAAATACACAGCTAACGTTACAAATAGATAGTTATATAAAACAACGAAAACTAATCAACATTGGCTAATCTGTCTCGTCAAACTTATGACACCCCATCGTTATTCCATTGAGGTACAAAAATTAAATGATACATGCTAATTATATTTTTTATTAAGGTTACTTTAGATAAAGCTCATAATTTTATTGCCTGAAAACCATGCTAACCACGTTTGGCCCATAAGTAGCAAACGGAAGCAAAAATGTAATTACAATTTTCAGTTACAATTTTGACTCGCCGTTTTTCCAACCCAGCTACAACTTTACCTCTTATTTGCAAAAACACTAACACACTCAATTCTTCGTGACCTATTTTTTTTTTATAAGCCTTAATTGATTTTCTTAATGAAATATGAATTAGAATCTTTAGTCTTTAAGAGTTATAAGAAGTTACATAGTGCCAAGGTTAAATCAGATTTCATAGATTTCGTTACTCTTTTTTTAAAGCTTACATTATTACATTATTTAGATATTCGGCGCTTAAGATATCCAAATTTATCATGTATCTCATCGCATCTTCAGAATCACCAATATAGCCCAAGAGCCCATACGTTTCTGACCTTCGTCATTTAATAAAAGCTGAAAATTGTTCTATGTGTGTCCCTAGTAGAGGTAAGAATGATCCCCAAACATGAAGCTGAGGCAGCAGTGGCTTTGGCAGATAACTGGTAACAAAGGTGTATAAAATTCCATCTCAAATTCGTTATAGTATAAAACCTGATTTTTTCACATTTGATTCATAATAATATCAAAAGTCGCGTTGCTCATTGCCAGACGGTTATTATGGTGGCAACCCTCTGCCAGACACCCTTAAACTATTATAATTTATGAGTATACTCACGTTATATTATAAAACCTAAATTTTATATATAATCTTTTGGGGGCCTATTAATCTATGTTTACATAAAAGCCGGACAGTTTCGATAGTTCTATCATGTTGCCAGACGCATTCAAAGTGAGCAGTTGTTCGGGGAGCAAGGAGCGTATACAGTAACTAGTGCGAGTTAGACAGAGCGCTTGGTCTAATGCAGCCCTTCACAGTGCATCCACTGTAATCAAGTTTTTTTATTATTAATTTCTTAATCAAAAAATTTCATTATTCTTTTTTTTTACAGTTTTTATTTTATTATTTCTTTAAATTCTGCTCAATCGAAAGCGATAATTAGACCTCATTTGCTAAAATACTTTTTAATAAATTTGATCAACCTCCTTTAAGCCCAGTACCTAATTCCAGACGTAGATGCCCTGGTGGTCAAATGCCTAGCTGTTATATTATAGTGTAAAAAAGTATAGCACATTTTTACCCTCATTAATATCATTTCTCTCGTTAAAGTTTCATGACGGTGTTGCCAGAATGCGGGTGTTACTTGTGCGTGAGCAATTATAAATTTTAACCTAATTACCTTAATCAGATTTCACGACTGAGCGGTTGAAAAATCATCGCGACTTTTAGTTGAAACAAAATGGAGCATAGCATGGAGATTATATGCGACAGCTCATGCTAACACATAATTTTGGGGAGAGAAAAGTTATTTTATAAATTAACTTCTTCTTCTTCGTATGAGCTAAGTGGCCAAGCTCTGGTGTCGAGAGTTTTCAAGCCGCCCGAATGCTTGTCAGCTTATACTAAAACTAACAGTCGGGATCTACAATAATACTACTGTCCATTACCGTTTTCTGTTCGATTTCCATTTCTCATAGGCATTTATATTATAACACTTCGTTTAAGTTCTTTCTTTGTGTAATTTCTTAGAATTTGTCGCCTGGAAGAGATCGCTTTTAGCGTTAAGGTTGCCAGTGAGGGCGCTTACTTTGAAGTTCTTTGTGTGTTCTCTGTATTTTTTATGAGTGTTTTAATAAAGTGTTACATTTTTGTATGTTTATATATACATATTTACTAGCTACTCCCGATGGCACTGCCCACGTTAATCTGAGATAAAATAAATCAAATTGCCAATGTAAATCCAAGGCTTAAACTATCTTCGTACTGAATTACATCGAAATCGGCAGACTCGTATGAAGGTGAAGAAGTAACAAACATACACAAAAACTAACATATAATTTTTAGCAATGAAAATATTAGTAGGGTTATTAATTTAACGGTAAATATTTTTAGGTATGTTTGTGCCGTTTTCATCGATGACTTGTTGCCATCTTGTGGGTTGTGCCATGATTCCATTCCTGTAGAAATTTTGAGAAATGTTGGTCCTGAAAATCAGTGCTGCAGAGAAATTTGTCGCGTTTATACTGAGGGCTGACCTTTTTCGGACGCTAGGGGACACTTACTATGCTGTCTTTCTTCTTTTTTTCTTGTTCGTTTTATGTAATTGAAAATAAAGTAATTATGTATGTGTCTTCTGTGTCTGAAATAAATGTGTTCTTACTTTCTTTCTCTCTAGAAATCTGACAGATAATGTTCACAGTTTTCTTTGAGGTTAGCTTTACGCTTAATAAAGAGTTCTACGATGGCCGAAACAGGTGGAAATCTGATGGAGCAAGTTCGAGCTATACAAAAGATTTATCAACACATCTATACATTTATCTTTTAACTAGATGACCCGGCAAACGCACAGTTAAAAACACTATAATTTATCTGTTATCGAGCGATATGAAACATGATTAAATTACTAAAACGGCCATTAAAAATAGGGATTTGTGATAAAATAGTAAAAATTTTGGGTCGCATGTATCTTTAATGCCACATTAAAAACTTTAAAAAATATATTTTAGGGTAAACAAGAACCTTATTACTTAGGGATATGAAAAATAGATAGTAACCGACTCTCAGACCTGCTGAATACGCATATAAAATTTGGTAAAAATCGGTCAAGCCGTTTCGGAGGAGTACGGTAACTAACATTGTGATATGGAAATTTTAAATATAAGAAAGATTATTCTTATATATAAAATGCCTACATATACGTACATTATGCTCGTTTATTTTAATTTACTGCTTGCAAAGTTTAAATACCTTGGAACTACCTAAGTTCCTAAGTTAGTTTATTACAAACCAATTAAAACATCTACAAAGTAAACAAACAACTAACGACTCTAACAATTTTAGCAACAAGCGCCGTTTGTTTAACAAATCAACCACTACTACAACTTACCAGGAACTTTCAACATTACCTTTATACTAGGTGAGTCCTACGGTTTTACCTTCTTTGACCGTAGCGCCTGTAGCTCGGCTAGTTGGTGATCTGACGCGGTCATCGAGGTTAAGCAACGGACGATGCGGATTCTTTGGATGGGTGACCATACCCAAGACAGTCGTTTAAAAAGTGACATTTGCATCTGGACACTACCGTGGGTTGGATAGCACGTTAAATAGTAGGTCCCGGTAGTTAGACTGAGTACAAGAAGTCATTAAACCAAGAGGCTACATAGCTTGGCAGCTTAAGCTTGCTTGAAGAAGACAAAACTTATTTGAAATCAGCGAACTAGAATAAATAGAATAGTAACTTGGCCGATAAAATGGTTCCACCGTCCACGTGTAAGATACCGCGGTGGGCAGGGCAAAACAGCTACCCGCGCGCCCGCGTGGCGTCACATGGTGTGGGCACGGCACCAATCGCGTGCGAGCTTTGTGACTACGTGTTTCGTTGGGATAGCAGTATAATTGTGTGCGTAGGTGGATCTAAATTCTAAGCGACAATTGTATGGAGCTACTCTTCCGTTTATTCTAGTTCGCTGTTTGAAATTTACTCGTCGTTTTAAGGAGACGCATCGGACTTTTGAAATCCAGTAGCTTGGTGACCAGCAGAATGAATAACGCTACGAGTTACGGACCTCAAGCAAACTGATGCTAGGTGCGTGGTAACAGGTTTTTCAACTTGTAACGTGGTAACTATTTAGTAATCTGTGCTTCTGGATGGATGCTAGCCAGGCGTATACTAGAAAATACCCTATGAGTTTGGTAATTATGGTGTATAGAAAAATATTGTTTTCCTATCAAAATAAGTTTTCGTTTATTTTTGATATTTACTTAATCATTATATTTATTTTCACTACGACTTTATTGTACAAGACAACATGGTTAATTTATTTTATCTGCTGACCCGACACTTGATCTTCGGTTGGATTGCCGTAAGAGCGTGACCTTCGCAGGAGAAGGTTTTGACGTGACAACGTCTTAAATTAGGTTGCGGCTGGGAGTCACTTATGAAAAAGTGTAACGCCCGGTAACGTTACGATGAGTCACCGAACGAGAGAGAGGTCCGCCGAATGCCTTGCGTCTCTCTCCCACTCAACTATGATCGGTCTGCCGCGCGCGCAGCACGCGGCAGACGTTGTCACGTAAAATCTTCGCCCGTAAAACCGACTTTACAGGCAACCATTTTTTTTTTTTATATATATATTTTTAGCTGACCCGGCAAACGTTGTTTTGTCTTAAGTAAAAAGTTAAAGGTGAACAACACTTAAAGTATGAAAAATAGATAAATTTAATTTTGTTTTTATAAATACAAACATTCCGATAGCCGATTCATTTTTATGTGCGAATACGCATATAAAATGTGGTAAAACTTGGTCAAGGTTTAAGTTAATTTCATAACCAAATCATCATCCTCCTGCGGGGTAAACAGTTCAAAGAGGTTCTCTAAATCGCATGTCAAACATTTAGAGGAAAAAAGGTGACAAACATAATGTACTCACATACCTCGCTTTTTAATATATGTGCGGATACAATCTCAGATGTCTGTAACATGAGCCGGTGGTTATAAATTAAATTTAAAACAAAGAGGCCGTAGATGGAGCGTGCCCGCGGAGTAAACATGGAGATGTTTTGTCTTAGTGTCAAATCGGAGCTTATTATGGCTACTGGAGCTTACCGAACTAAAACATTGAGAAGCTTTCTCGCTTTGTCTAATGATTGATTTTGAAAGTACCTTATTGACATTTACATAAATTATTTATATTATTAACTTGAGTCCATAAAGAGACAAGCTAAGAAGCTCATCGGCAATTAGTCAGTCAATCAGTGCGGGCGCAGCCGTCATTGCGAGCGTACGTTGTCTATGTTCCTGCCCTTGAGAATGGCACACTGATTGTGCTGAAACATGTCGGGCTAATACCGACAAAATAAATTTAAGTGATAGCCGGTTATACAAACATTATTCAAATATGTCTTACGAGAGTTTTAATACAGTCATCGGCAATTCTTGCGTTGCGAAGGCGAAGCTTCAGAGCCTAGAGCACCGAAGTAAGGTTGCCGGTAGTTTGTCGGTATTTTATCGAATACATTTTGGGGACTGTGCTTTAGAACTCCATAATTTGGATCCACTATCTCCGTTCTACCACAGAAACAGCTACATCAGGCAAGCTGTAGTCAAACGAAAACTTACGAGTATCAAGTGTAAAAAAAATATGTACTATATACATAGCGTTATACAGCCATAATGAAAATGTGTAAAAATATGTTTGCAACAAATTATTTTTATTATTATTATCTATTATTCTACATAACATAAACTTAAATTTACTAGGATTTATAGTCTAACAAGGTTAAAAGCTTACGTCTAGGTATTCTAGGTACCTAGACGTAAGCAAACAAAATATAGGAAACGAATTATAATTAAATTTTGTAATATATCAACTAACTACTTGTATTCAATATTTATGACAAATCCGATTAAAAATAGTCTTCTAATTATTAGATTAAGATTTAAATTTTTCATTTGTTATTTACCGTAACAACATTGTGTCGTTTAAATTATTTATTTAATTAGTGTTAAGAAGGGAAGGAAGCCTGGATCTCAAGACACAGGCTTGCCTAGAGTGAGTGAGATCAATATGAAAAAAATGGTACTAAAAAAATGGTGGTCTATTTAAGATTTTTTAAATAATTTTTTTCCCTACTATTATCAAAATAATTATAAAGATTCTAAGAGTTGTTTTTAAGGTGGTATTTAAGCTATTTTTCGTAATTTTTTACTGTTTATGATTTTTAACTAAAAAACTGTACATTCAAAATTTTGTCCTCGTCATCGCCATACAGTAATGGTGTATATAATTAACTTTCAACGAATTGAAAATTTAGTTTTGGATAACATTTCAATATCTTCCCGTGTAAACTAAATACTAAATATAAATAAATAGATATTAGGGCACACTTCACACACGGCTGGTTAACCCTATACTGAACCATTTCAGTTCGCATTATGGTTGCTAACACAACTGATGTACTACTACATATTTTATATAGATACATTTTTGACACCCAGACCCACAGCCAACATATTTAATCCAGCTCAAAGATGTTGGCCGTACAAGGAATCGAACCCAGAACCATCTGATTGGCAGTCCGGCATTGTACACATTACACCAACGAGGTTGTTAAATAACAAACTAAAGCGAAACTACCAAAGTCCTCTCTTCGATCTTGAACTATCAAGTGAACAATGAAAGACGTAAGCACGTTGCAGCACTATCAATAACGTTATCATTGATAGATGGTGCCATTTCAATTCAGTGCCATTGTCGGGACAGATGGATCGGTGTCGTCTCGCCTTTATAAAAGCGATTGGACACTGTTACCAGAAGATTGGGACGGATGGATTTCAAGATGGGACGAAAAGTAATGAACAAATCAAAAACAATGATTATAAAATCATTGGTTTGTCATTGGTCGTATAATTGTACAATTATCAATAAATGGTTTATCTGTTTATCAAGTGTTATAAAATCATTGGTATGCTCTCTTTTTAAACGAGTATATCATTTAACTTTCAATTAAGAAGTTTTAGGTACCTTTGCCTCTTCTCCCGGTCTTTTTTATGTTTAGTCAGTCTAGTTGAGTTTTGGATTAATTTAATTCATTTTAGAAAAGAATATGTTTATGATTGAATAAAACATATTTTGCAAGCGATTTGCAGAGTTCAACATAGAGTTTTGATGAACTTAGATACTTGAAATGTTTCACATTCCATCTATAAGGCCTTGACTTCTTCGCTGTCTTTGTGGTGATATAGAAACTTTCAATTTCAGTTTGAAATTATTTTTACTTACATGATAATTACATATTATAATCCTATTGGTACACACAAGTATGCATCTCATCTTGGTATGCAGCATAAAATGTTAATCATCCTTAGAATTAAGAAATACACTCATTAAGAACTTGTTTCAGGGTATTGCTAAGCAGAAGCTATTAAAGGCTTATTTATTAGCTACTCATTATCACATTGTTTTTTTTTATGTTATTGAAACTGATATGTTTGAGGACCGCTATATGTGAAAACGTGTGTCATTAGATGTCCTCGAGAGGAGAAAGCCCCTAGTATCAGCAGTGGGAACGTATAGTGGCCTGCTTATACCATTGATAAGTACCTCTACCAACTTACCGAGAACTAATCAAAAGACACGTCGAAATAAAAAACTGATTGATCGCACCCCCATAATAAGGTTCGTGCTCCAAGGCCATTACGATAATAATACGCCACGACGCTCGGAAGCTAGATAGCATCGTATCGAGCGCGGTGGACAATAACCCTTAGCTTATAATGATTTGCATCAAGACTTCCAACTTTTAACCGCCGATGCAAAAACGATGGGTTGTTATAAGAATGACGTATCAGTGTTTTATGTGTGTGTGTGTGTAAGTCTATCTGTGACAACGTAGCTTCTAAACAGAGGAACTGACTTGAACCAACCAGTAATGAAATCAAATCAAACCATTTTAATATCAAAGTTCATATAACACATAATCAATAAAAATAATAATACTAAGTCAGAGTCATTGAAACACAAATTTAAATGACAAATGGAAAAATAACAGGTTAATTAAAATACAATCAAAAGTAAAACATATAAATACTGAGAATAACTATAATCCTAGAGATCGGCCTCATCAATTTACGACCTTTGCGCGAGAACACCGTACAAACATACATTTAGACAGACTTAAGCAAATTTAGCCAGTCGGTGCAAAGAAGAAGTGTGAGTTCTCGGTCTTAACTAGTCAGTAAAAATGTAGTAGGTTGCATTTCGGAGAGTGCGTGTCTGAATTACATCAGCTAATTCCCCCGGCCCCTTTTCACTATCGGACGAGCAGAAAGACGGCTAGGAGGCACCGTACAGTTGAAGTTCCATCAAATCAACAAAAAAAAGGAAAAAGAAAAAGTCCAAATTATATTCACCATACGACTTGATCGGATGCGTACTCACTCGTAGTACAATACTAATACTAAAAGTAATACCTTCCAAAGTTCCAATAGCTATTCAGCAGCAATCACTCGTAACGGCATCTGACATATTCCTTGACCTTCCGAATAAGTAGAATATGGCAATATAGAAGCGTGGGCGAGCCTCAATAAAGGATTGGGATTGGGAGGAAGTAATGCTCATATGCCATCGAGCTCTATGGCTGTACATAATAGGTACCTATATAATATATAATAGTCATGTAGCTGTTAGGGGGAACAAAGGTCACGATCGATGCCAATATTGCCTTATTTTATTTTACAAGCTTATTACTAAACTCAACTTCTTCCTTGCCTGATCCCACTTATGTGGGTTCAGCACAGAAAATTTTCTTCTTCTACTCTTTTCTATCAGACGTCATCTCACACACGTCACACTCGTGTTTACGTGGAACCTTGGAAGCTTAATGAGACCCTTAGACTTTAAAGGCCACCGATATCACAAAATCCCAATTTCATAAATAATATTTTGTTAAATTTTAAATAATGACAGTGGCATGTGCTTTTCTACGAAGTATGCTATTTTGTAAAAAAAAAAAAGCTCCTCATCTATTACAAAAACGCAATTTGCAAGTACCAAAGTGTAAACTAGAAATGCAGAGCTCGGGCCCACGGCAATGGCTATTAAAATATTTAACAAGTTACCAGATGACCTAAAGCATATTGAAAATATTAAAACTTGCCTGACAACCTTCAAAAAATTACAAACAATAAAAAGTTAGAATAGAATAGAAGGTAATTTTAATGAAAGAACATTAAAACATTAGTTAATAAACAATGTTGCTCATCTCCAGTAAATAATTGCAATGCCTTATGGATAATTATGTAACTGTAAAGTGACATACCTAATAATGCAATAAATTATTTGACTTACACTTTGACCCAATTTCCGTAGTCCGACAGTATTCAAATTTGGCATACTTTTATGCTTTTGGTGACAATATGAACAATAGTATATTAACAACAAAGTTGCGAAGAGAAACAAAATATAGCCTATGATACTTAGGGATATTGTATATTAAAAAATAATGCAATCAAGCGAATTTTACGTAACCGTGTTTTGGTAGTAGCGATTATTAACACATACAGATTAAAAAACTGAAAAAATCGTAGCATTAGCTTGTACACGGGTGTTCGATACAAATTGATTAGACTGTGTGGAAGTTCTGACTCTCACAAGGAAAATGCGAATTTTAGATAGGACCACGTACCTTTCATCCACGACGCCACTCCCTGGGACAACTCCTCGTGTCTGGCGGCAGCTTGGTGGGTAACGATCGTCGACGTAGCCTAAGCTCCTTGTTTAAATGCAGAATAGTATTCACTGTGCACGGCTCAGTAAAAATCCAAATGTGAAGCGACGCGCGACACTAATTTGGATATATTAGCGTAACTCCGTACTATGGCGCGGGGATGAGCGCGGGTTGACTCCCATTCGGTTCCAGAGCGACTGCCTCAGTCCGCGACGCGCGGACTGCAGGTTTTGTAGTACTACCCTCATTTCACATATATCCCTTTTTGAGAATCGAATAACAGGATTTTAAACTATATTTCTAAATATGCTATTTTGCTAGCGATGCCGTCTTAATACTTTTTTGCTTACTATATTGTGATAAACGTGCGTACCATTTATAAAAATTATCAAGAAAAAAAAGAATAGGTACTAATCGAATCTAAGGAAGAATAAAAAACAAATCTTTCGTCCATAAACCAACCAACCAAGCAGTTTATCATACTCGGATATGGAATGCATGAAGCATAATGTGAGTCATAGATAAGGCCATCGCTGAGATCATACTATATACTCATAATTATGTACATATGTAGGTATTGCTTTCCTAAGTACTCAAACCGATATCTTGAGAAAATGAGGTGTTGTGTCATGAAAAACCAAGACTGTGACTCACAAATCTATTCACAGACATTTACCTATAGATATAAGATCTTTAGTTTACTATTGGTAGAGAGTTAATTTGAGTTTTTTGTTCACAAAAAAGAAATATACATTTGTGACCAATTAGTGTTACACTATTTTTGTATCATTGGTATCATGCATACGTTTATGAAATATTTATTATATTCTTAAATTTCAATGGGTTTTACCCATTAAAATAATAAATATAAAATGTAATGCTGTATAGCATAATATGACTTATCGTTAGAAAACATAACAGTTAAATTATTTAAAAAATACTTCTACCATCTAAAGAACAATCTAATGTAAAAAGCTAGGTAGAGTAGGGTGGTTTAAGATTGCGCAGTCGATAAGAATGCGCGGGCGTTCCTCTGCAGAACAGGAGTGAAGTTCACAGCTAACTTCAGTTGTGTTTTGAAGTGTCAGGGCACGCGTTATTACTCCGCAAAAATATTTAACTTTGCAAGGATATCTATGGAATTAGATAAGTTTGAAGTTTTTTGCCTACTCTGATGTAATTTTCTTTCAATTTGATCGTAATGTCACTTATTATCAAACAAAAATTTTATTAAACAAAAAAATCTCTTGCTAACCTGTGATCAGTGCACCAGTGGACTTTAAACATTGACATAGAACAATGGACATTTTATGAACTGTTAAAAATTTAATTTCAACTCAGTGTGATATAGGCATATAAGCATTTTGCTGCTCGCCTATAAATAAAATAATAATTATCAAGAACTATTTTAGAAATTTTTGATATTGCCGGCGCGAGTAAATTAAATTGTGGAGAAGCTTTGACCATTTTGATTCCGATAGATTTAGATAAATGGCGTCCTAATGACGGTTCGTTAAAAACGTTAAAAACTTTAACACGAGCTCTAAAGATGTGATGAATAATTAGAAGGAATTCCTGATCGGTGATATCTACCGCAGTCGCGTGACTCCGTGGCTGTAGAAAAAGTACAAATAAAACACTTCAAGTAAGCACCTGTATGTAAAGTATACCCTTACGTGGATAAAGTCTTACTGCACAATGACGGTGTGTTTATAAAACTAGTCGCTTATTGTTACCTTCCTGTCAGTACACTCGCTAATGCCTAGTTTACACTAACACTGCACCAAGCAGGCTGTTATAGCATTGCAGTTAGGTAACAGTTACACAAGACTTTGAGGTTGATTTTGATGATAGCATCTTTTTACTTGAAAAGTTTTTTTTAGATCATGCTTTTTGGAACTAAAACATAAATTATTATTGTTTTGATACGAGATGAGCAAAAAGTAGCTTAATCATGTTTTTGCAACTAAATATAGAGGTGATGAAAGGGCAAAATCTTAAATTTATATTTTTTTCTCTTTAGACCGTCAAAATGTGAAAAATTAGGAAAAAATAGCTTAACTGGCGTCTAAAGAATCAAAAATTGGTACCAATCAGTATGAATAAAAAAACAAAATGCTTCAAAAAATCTAAAATTAAGTTTTTTAACGAGTTTTTTTTTCATATTTATATGTCTGTATGGTACCAAAATAAGTACAAATATTCTTAGAGTGGTTTTAGACGGGCTTTAAGCTAATTTGTCGATTTTTTGCCGTTTACGATGTGAAAAAAACTGTAAAATCAAGATTTTTGCTCTTATCTTCTTATGGATGTTTGCTCTCGCATAGAGTCCGTAATTTTGAACTAATCTTAATGAAACTTGGTAGACAGGTACTAAGTACTATTCAATAGAATCTTTAGTCCTCGGAGACTATCTATTAATTGAGGGAATTGTTCAAAAAGTTGTTAAAAGCGAGAAATTGGCTGCAACGTTATTCGTCGTCTTCTTTTTCTTCTTTGAATTAGCCAAGTGGCCAAGCTCTGGTGTCTAAAACTTTTCATGCCACCCGAATGCCTCTGACTTGGCTCAACGACTGTTTATGTCAAAAAATGCAGCCAGAACCTACAATTTAACGTGTCATCTGACCCACGGAAGCGCTCAGATGAAAATGCCACTATTAAAACGACAGACCGACTTGTGCATGGTCACCCATCCACACACCGCCTGTATCGACCGTAACTTACTCGTAGATTCGATGATCGCGTCAGATAATCTTAGCTAGCCAAGCTATAGGCGCTACTGTACTGTTTATGATTTTAATGATACAATGCAGAATTATATTATTAAATAGCTAATCACATTTAGTGTTCGGATATCAACTAGTATAATATGATGTCACTCAAATTAAATTTTCAGCTTGTGCAAGTTGCCTTACTCTGTAAACGTTTTTCCAATAAGTTTCCCATTTTACGCTACATGCCATTTATGGAGCATTGAAACTCAATCTTAATTGTGCCGGAAAACAATTTACCTATGAAACGGCTAATGGCGGTTTTATGGAGTGTTTTATCATGAGCAGGCTTTGTGTAAACATCTGCCAATAGAGCTTTGTTGAGGCAGAGAGCTTTCTCGGAAAAGCTTTTTCTAACATGTTAAGTTTCTGAGAAGCTTTCGCTCGACCGAAGAAGCACGAGATAGAGCTTCATTTATAGCATGTATAATTAAAAAAAGATGTAAAGCTACATAATAATGGAAAAACCTTTTGTTTCCTTCCCCTTTGTTCGAGCGACCGGTGCCAGCGCCGGCTGAAAATGACGACGGTATTATGGAATCCAAGTGACGAATGCGCCAGAAGAGTAGTCATAATTTCCTGTGCGATGCATAAAACAAAAGAACGCGAGTCGAGACGTCGTTTCTTAATTTACGAGGGCGTTGTGTGGCTTTGGACGGAACAAGCATTCAGCCCGTCGTATCCCGGCGTCTGCAGGTAACGCGCGGTCAGGCACGCACGGCGCACACATGCGCACGCGCACGCACACCGCGCCTCACCTACTGTCCACCGCGGCGAACAATCGATCGTAAATCACATTCGATAAAATTATAGGAGGGAACACAATGGTCGTCGCCGGACGACATCTGCGACGCATAATCTGCCGTCGCACCATCGCAAAGAGTCCGCTTTCACGCGACACCTGGCGCTGTCTCCGCTACCACTCTCCGTCTTCGAGATAGAGTCCACTATTGCACTTGGAAAGACAAGAAATGTTTATTTTGAGAAAGGGTTCTTCGTTCAATTTTGATCTCTATTGCACTGGACGTTAAGATAAGATTGCCGTGCGAGTACGTTACTCGGCGTAATTGCGAAATTCACGCTTCGCGGTGCGGTACAAAAATAAGATTATGGATTCTGCTGAGCTCGGGCGTTATTGTGATTCGAGGATCCGTCGGTAGGTATGTCTGCTTGGTTTACGAGCGCTATTCCCGGAGGAATAAACTTGGCTTATTGAATATTGTTCAGGTTATTTATGGAAGACATCGCCATTGTCCAGAGAGCAACTCGACACTCGCAGGCGACGGGTGTTTGTTTTCAGGGCTATTGTGATCGTTCAGGGCTCGTTTACGCTTCAAGCCCTTTAGCGTTGGACGTGATGAATGGGAATAAATGCTTGTTTCAAAAAATCTAGCCAATTTTTTTCGTCATAAGCAAAACATAGAGTTTAAACTGACAAGCTGCCATAGTTTAAGGTATCGTTTCAGTTCAATATCGTCAAAAGACGACATCGACGAATTGTATGGCAGTGACATACGCTGCCGCCAAGACTTTTCGATTGCTTACGTCACTTTCATATTTTTCACATCATTTAACGATATCGAATTGAAGCGATGCCGCTTGTCTAGGAGGGCAGAGAAACTCTTTGACATCCTCCATTAGGCACGTTTAGAGAATAAAAATTTTGTCATTTTAGCTATTAATAAAATTGTTTGAAAGTACAAAGAGTAAGTGTCTAAAAATTCTATGTTTGCTATTTTAAAATAACCTAGCCTTCTAAAGGTCAACGACCAGGTACCTATCCAACATAATATGTTATGTAGAATATGTACTACCTTCCCATGCCTGCAAGGTAACTGAGCTAAGGCTAGGTTTATGGCCCTCGTAAATATGAGGGCAGATATTAAACCCAGCTTTACTTATGGACAATGCAATTATACTGCCAGGGATTATGTTAAAGCTCGCCTGTTACAGAGGCTTTATTTCACAAGTGCGATTACTTCGTTGTGCTTTTGGAAGTCTTGTATATATATTACTTTTGTGAGTTTTGCATGGTGGTAGGGCATTTTTTAGTCATCGCCTGACTAGAAACTACTTTCAAGTTGAAAAATCTGTCGCCAAGCACCTTACACATATGTACATAATTATACGAGTATGTTACGGCAATCTCCTTGAGACTAGTATTTCTAGACTAGTCATGCTCTACCTTAAGCCAGATTGTCGCTAACCCATGAAAATGTAATGAAAAAAATTTTTGAAAGCTCAATAAATATCCTGATTACACTGATTCATTCCATCCTGATTGCAAATTCTGATTAGTTGTATTTTTTACATAAATGTATGTATAAAGTAATATGGCGCTTTGATGTCTCAAGAGTGAACCAGTTTCTTCTGAGCAAGTGCGTTTACAATATCGCTTACCATCGTAATTGTGTTCAAAGTTGGAGCTTGTAATGTTACTCGTACTTTCAAATAATTTTAGGTGAATTGCGATCAAGCGCAAGCACATTTTCATTGAATAGAATTCAGTGAAAAGGCTATATTGTTATATATTTTTTGAGCTTCCAACAGTTTTTGTTCATTACATTTTTATCACATTTTATTACAGCTACAGTGAAATGTTTTTTAATTTCCGAAGACGTGAGTCAACCACCAACCCGCACTTGGCCAGCGTGGTATATCTTACGGCCTATATCTCCTAGTGAGAGAAGCCCGAGTCCCAGCAGTGGCTTTCTACAGTGGGCTGCTTATACTTATGAAATGTTTTTAAACTGTAAACGTGTTTTCTCGCAAATGATATCATATAGAAGTCTAGATATAAATTCCAAACGACATAAAAAAGTACATAAAATTGCAATGGCGGAAGGCCGTGGCGAATCGTAACTATTCATGTATACCATTTTAATGTCACGATAAAACTACCAGATATGAACGCTACATCAATATAATCTTTATGTTCAGCTATTCAATATAAATCTTTATCTGCTTATTTGTTTTTGCAAATGGATTTGTTTTTCGTAAACGTGAAAATAGGATGGATGCCGAGGATCCGCAGGCGTGACGATCTTGACCAGGTTTCGAAAGCCTGGAAAATTTGGCTGCTGACCGGGATTCGTGGAGTGAGTTGAGGGAGACCATAGGACAGGACGCGAAATTACTAACCTATAGGTTAGTAATCCTATAGGTTAGTAATTTCCGCGTAGAAAACGGTCACACTTACGTTAGTATTGAAAGTTGGAATGAGTGACACTCGCCGCTGAAGATGGTGCTCGGAAAGCACCGAAACTGTTGGAGTCAATCCAACGTTTATTAATATTTAAATTTTTTGCTGCATTTAAGAGCGGAGATAAATCGATATATAATATCCTATTATAAACATTATTTATTTTTGAAATATCATTAAATTTTCTTATTAATATAACAAATCTTAATCATATTAAAAACTACACTAAATTAATTACACATTAAAATTAAAACCTATTATACAAATAATATACAAAAACTTACACGGTGTTCGCGGGTAGGGTACCTAATATGCTGGCGGCATTTTCTGTCTGGATATCTAAACTTTAGAGTCGGAAGAGGTAAGCGCCAGCTCTAAACTTCCATTACCATACCCTAAGGGGGCACGTTAAGTGTTATTTTAATAAATACTGTCATTGTTACGTAATATCTTACACTACAATAAATATTAAACTATGCCCTTATTCTTTGTTAAAACTCGGATAACAATACTTTACCATAGTTGCTAATCTATCTGCTCTAAAAAAATCAAATACAAAATCGTAAACCAGCAATTTTACGCAACAACACCTGGATATAAAGCAAACCGTAAAACCTTTAGATTGTTATTGGAAAAGTTGTGCAACCAGATGTTTTGGAAATCTGTCTCGGGCTTGATAAAACTTTGTTTATAAATATTAGGACCTAGAACAGCCGTGTCACTACATGTTGATCTAAAAAAAAACCATAATCTTAAAAAATGAAGATCTGACAAAAAATAGCTCCTAATCCTACTTATGTTATAAAAGCAAAAGTTTGTGAGTAAGTGTGTATGTTTGTTACTTCTTCAAGTTCAAACTGCTTAACCGATTTTAACGAAATTTGGTCTGAAAATACATTAAAACTAGGATTAACTCATAGCCTACTTTTTATCCCGAAAACAATTATGGTTCACGTGGGATACGCTAATAACTTCAATATCTATGTCACTCCTTCATTCTCCAACTACTGGACTGATTTTGATGAGATTAACTATGGCGAGAGAGGTTAGACTGTGGATTAACACATAAAGGCTGCTTTTTATACCGGCTTAACGCGGGCAACAGCTATTAATAGATATAATAGATAAAGATACTCAGAATAATCGGCCAAAAATATAGCTCATGTTTTTATCTAGAGTATAAGTTACTTGACATACGAGGGTGAATCAAAAAATTCTTGGAATCAATATGAAAAAATGCAAAGATTTAAATAATAATATTTTATTTTTCTACATAATCTCCCTGCAATGCAATGCATTTAGAATAACGCGTTTCTAACTTCCTTATTCCTTGTGAAAAAAAATATTTTCTTGACTCTCGAAAAAGTCCTCTACGGCAGCTATAACCGCGTCATTGTCGTGAAATTTTGTTCCACGAATTTCCTCTTTTAATTTTGGAAATAAGTGAAAATCACTTGGGTCTAAGTCCGGAAAATATGGTGGGTGGTCAAGGAGATTGAAGCCAGCACAGCCGACGTTGAGCGCAACTTCCGATCGATGAGCAGGAGCGTTATCTTGAAGGAACAACACGCCCAACGACAGTTTTGCACGACGTTTTTCTTTAATCGCTTCACGCACTTTCGGGATCAAATTTGCATAATAGGGTCCAGTAATCGTCTGGCTTTTTGGCATGTAATCAATAAAAAGGATTCCTTCACTATCCCAGAACACAGAGGCCATAACTTTGCCAGCGGTAGGAGCAACTCGAAATTTCTTAATGGATGGAGAGGATGGTCGTTTCCAAGACATGCTTTGTCTTTTAGTTTCAGGATCAAAATGGTGGACCCACGTTTCATCCATGGTGACAAGACAATGGCAAAAATTATCCGAATCACGCTGGAACATTTCGAGATTACGCTTGGAAATTTCCAAACGTCGCTTTTTGTTTTCGTCGGTTAACATTCGTGGCACCCATCTTGCAGACACTTTTTTGAACCCCAGTGAATCAATTAAAATGGATTGAACGCTACCAAAAGATATATTTAGGATCTCAGCTATATGTTTTATAGTCATTCTTCTGTCTTCCAAAACCAGATTCTCAACTTTTTTGACATTTTCTTCTGTAACGGAGGTTGAAGGCCGCCCAGAACGCGGGTCATCTTTACAGCTTGATCTACCTCTTTTAAATTCAGCCATCCAGTACGCAACCGTAGAATAGGGTACAGCATCACCCCCTAATGTCTGCTGAATGTCCAAAAAAATTTCCTTCGTAGACATTTTTTTCAAACTGAGATATTTTATCACCGCACGTAACTCACTTTTATCCATAATTTTAACTTTTTAGCAACTCGTTGCACAAAAAAATTTATTACATGCGAACGAACTGACAAAAACAAGTGACAGTCTGCATAAATATAGTTTGATAGACACTCTTTAATTTCAATATTGAACTTGATCCAAAAAGGTTTCATATATATGCACTTCTAAGAACTTTTTGATTCACCCTCGTAACTACCAAAATTTATTTACCTAAAAAAAAAACAAAATACACCTCATACTCACATATTATGTATATACAAGCATTAATGATCATTGAAAATTATGTGTAAAGGTGTATGTCCAAACTTATCCATAATTATTGTATTAAATTTTGATTATCGATTAATTATTAGTTGGTGAGTTTGTAAATACGCGTGTGTGTTTGTTACTTCTTAACGCTCAAACGGCTGGACCGATTTAGAAGACATTTTGTATCCACATAGCTTTAGCCCATTATCCTTTATCCTAGATTAATGCGGGCAGTTCCACGGGCCAAAGCTAGTTAAAATAAAGTAGAAGAGTCTGTTTTAATATACTTAGGTAGGTACATTCTTTATGCCATTATTTTTTAAATTGTCAGTAATCCGAATGAAAAGGGTGTGAACTTTTTATAATGCTTCAGCACGATCTAATTTCCTCAACATTGTAACAATAACAAAATATCTATAAAAAAACACTGAAAATAAATTGGTATCAAAAAATCTTGCATAACCCAGTCCATTACTGATACAAGTGCAATATATCTATTTTGTACTTTACAGGAACGTACATGTATCTATCGAGTACATAATGAAAAGCCTCCGTGCGCATCCAATGACAAATGACAAAGGAGGGCACATCCCTCCCAATATAGGATTAAAGAAAAACACGCCTTATCACTGCGGCATAAAGAAGAATTTAGCAAAACAAAAAGCGGAGGATGGCCCTCACTATCTTGTCAGGCGGGGGAAGCGTCGACCAATCAGAGCGCGCGACCGGCGCATCGCACTGTCTATCTACCTACTGCGCATCCTCAGCTTTCAGTACATACTTCACAAAAGGCGGCTTCTGTAAAGGTGACTCTACAGCTAGATCTTTTTTATTTCGTAATTATTATTTTTTTGCCTTGTATCATATTCAGTAAGTTCATCTACTAAAACTGTAACGCGTTTTCCAATGCACAC
This sequence comes from Mellilla xanthometata, assembly GCA_035578125.1. Taxonomy (NCBI): domain Eukaryota; kingdom Metazoa; phylum Arthropoda; class Insecta; order Lepidoptera; family Geometridae; genus Mellilla; species Mellilla xanthometata. The sequence goes on along the minus strand of JAPUBQ010000014.1, from coordinate 9,157,943 downwards.
ACAGATTTTCAAATAAAGAATTTGAATATAAGATATAAGGGTTAAACGTATCTTTCTAGTCTATGTTTAGACTCACCTTGTCCATGAAGCCGCCTGGCGACCGCCTTCAACCGCATCGCCTCCACCTTGCTTACAGGACAGTCCTCAATTATTTACTGCGATCGATGACACCCAAAGATGTCAAACGTCAAACTTTTTTGAAAATAGAATATGAAGCTAGGCGGAGTGGAATAGTTGAAGCGCGCGTGGTCAAAGTTTTCGAAAAAGGAATTGTTTATTGTCGCGGGGCGTCAGTGGCGCGCGGGCGGGCGTCGGGTGACGTCGTCCCGTGGGATGGGAGTGGAGCGCCGTGTCACGCGAGCGGCCGGCGGGACACTGCCTCACGTGCTCCACCGCGAGCGCGGGGAAAGCGATTTTCACGCGGGAAATGCGATAGGACGGTGTAGTGACCGCGCTGTCTCGCCTCGAACCGCGGCCGCCGACTGTCACTCGCGCCTTGTGCCACCGGCCGCGGCCGCCCGACGCTCCAGCACCCCCTTTATTGCCTTACAGCCTTACACATCAACGCGAGCCTCCGACACGAATCACTTGCTTTACTTTTACATACTCACCTTGATTGCTGCTCGATGTTTCGTGTTAACTACTTTACCTTTCAGAACTACGTGAAGCAAACTAAACAAAGAAGATTTTACATTTAGACAAAGATTTCCTTTCAAATCTATTCGTTTAGGTATAGCGAGCGACGTAGGAACATGTACTTATATATACATTTTAAGTAGATAAATTGTAGTTAAAAATATCATTCGTATTTTACAAACTTTGAATTAAACAAACTAGTCTTTGAAACTGAGTAAGCCTCTGTACATTTCTAATATTTTGCATTTTAGCTAAATAGGTATGAGTAAAATTAAATCCTTACAGTTCTTTGTCATTACAGGTAAATTTTAAGGGTACCTAAGCTATCTAAGGACACAAATACAAACACACAAAGTATCATATTGAAAAAAAAACATCTATACATCGACTCCTGGTAGTTTTTTTTATAGTTTTACCAATAGACATTGTTTTTCTCTAGAAAACTATGTTCGTCATTGTGTAAAATTTACACTCAGCATCCTTATTGGACAAAAGGCCGGCTCAACAATTTAACGGACGATTAAACATTAATGACAGCAAATTGATGGAAAAGTTAAGAGAAGTTGGCGTAATCAGATGATTACCTTCACTTGTTCGAGCTGAAATGTGTAGCTAATCTGTAGTTAAAACCTATATTAACCGTTCTGTCATTAATTAACTATACTAGCCATAAGTATACGTAAAAGAAGATTACATACTCGTACTTCTAGTTATTTGTGTAGTGGTATAACTCGCATTAATAAAGAAAATATTCGAAAGTTCTAGTCCTTTCGCTTACATGACTCAAAGAGTACAAGTAAGATGAATTGAACTTTCAAATTGGTACTTATTTATTACACAGACCATTAATATAATATGTATATTAGTTTATACGTTTCTTAGTGTAGTTCTAAGTCTGTGTGTACTCATTTTGTTCAATAAATATATATTTTCATTATTTTATTTTCAAATGTTTAATTGAAATATATGATTTATTTACAAATAAATTAAGTTTCTCACCAGAATAAAATAATAAGATTATCCATTTGACATTACGTAGTTAAGCAATAGAAATATTATATTTAGTATCATAGTAGGTAAGTTTGATTATATTTTCTAAGTAAACAGCAATTAATGTATGTATTTCTGCAAAACCAGAGAAATGGTCAGAAAGCGATATAAAGGGAAAATTTCAGTTTTGGTGAGCGTTTGAAAGACAATATAATTATGGTAATATATGCAAATGACGAGTTAATATATAAGCGTTGTCGCGCAGGGCATAGAATGGATTGACACCAAGAAACACATTTTAAAGAAAGAAAGCAATCCCAGATTATTATACTATATCGATTTTCTTTGCTGTCTTAGTAGCTTAGTACCTAAACTTGAATATCGTCTCCATTGGCAAAAAATATTTATTAAGTTTTGAATATAATTATTAAGTTTAGTAAAATTACAAGGGCCAGTTTAAATAAAGTAAAACTAGCTAGCACTGGTTAGTCAATATTGTAATCAATAATGATAATGATAACATTTCAATATATAGCTCATAAGTCACGTATGAATAAGAATATTTCATTATATTCTGACCAGATCTCTTTTGCACTCCCTTTTCTGGACTGATAGTGCGATAATATACCTACTTTTCAACATGAAGCTATACTTAGCTATACTTACTCGTACCTACGTATTATTAGCTATCATGGATGTTTAGAAGTAAAAGGCCATATTAGGTATCAGCCTGAGAGATCGAGTCCGTAGTACAGAAATCCGATTGACACAAGTTACTGACGCTAGGAAACGTACGTCACTCGAGTGACGCTGGGCAGCACACGTTGCCAGACGCTATAACAATAGATAGAGCAAAACAACTACTGAATGACTTCCACGGTATAGAAAGCGACCTATAAGGAGACCACTACCGCATAGGTCAATGACCGGTCCATCTAGGGCATGATCTGGGGTCGTGAAGCACAAGATCGTACATACTGGCATAAGAGAGAGAACAGGAAGGTAGATGTAGGCTGATGATGATGAAAACGGTTGTTTTCCTAAATTATTTCCTAGCATTTATCAATACAATATTTACAGTAAGTACGTTCCAATAAAACACCGTGACGCAACGTTATCATGTAAGCATTTCCACATCAATCGTTCAAGGTACTAATATCAGCTCAGCTGAGGCTTTTATGATTACACGACTAAAGAATAAGAGCTAATATTGCATAACAAATCGACGACAGTATCGGAATAAACCCAAACAGCAAGTTTAGAACTGCTACGGATTCCTATTGTTGCGTAACCGTTGTCTACGCCGTAGACGGCTCGCTCCGTGCTACGAGTTTGTTCTACCGTAGCTGTAGGCGGCTTTACCTTTATTTTGCCCCCACCTCCCCCCTACGGGGAGGAGAGAGGGGGAGAAGCCGTAAATATGATTATCCGAAGGGGAGGCGACGGCGACTAATCATATTCTCTGCAATTTACATAAATATTAGCGTGTTCCGTGACACACGAGCTCCGAGTCATTAGAAGTCTTGGTTTTAATGAAAGCGTAAGGCCGATGGTAGATAGTGACCGCTAGGAGCTACTTTGTCTTTTTTATGAGTGATTAATGGAAAGTATGGTAAGGGGAGCATGCATATTCAAGGGAAACATGCCGCGATGTGGCTGTCGATGTTTGGAGGATAAGTCGGCTTGTTTGTGTAGGGGATAATAGAGCTTTATATTGATGTTAATATTTGAAGTTCTAACTTCACATATTAACATCACCATACAAGTGCATTACCTCTACAGTAGACTGTAGAGGTAATTCACTTGTATGGTGCAGTCAGTCTGAAGTTTATAAGTACCTATAGGAGTCAATAAAGAAAATATTTGAAAATTAATGTCATCTCACATGTATAACCATATGATTGTAAGCTAGAAGCGAACTTACCAACGTTTTCTTTAGTGCTGCGAGTTATATGTATCAACTCCGTAGTCATTCGTAACACCTCTCCGTAATGATACTAGCGCAATATATTTCGCCCAACATTTATAATTGTATTCTTTAATGTTAGTACCCTGCAATATGTGTATATGACCTGTTTTTTTATTAATTATCATATGTGTTTTCAGTGCTGTTCTTGTACAGTAACACAAATCTGTTACTGTTAACCTATATTCAACCTATTTTATGTTTAATTTTTTTCTTTCTTTTCTTGCCTTTTTCTCGACGTTCTTTTTCTGTTTTCTCGACGTTCGTATCGTCACCCATCAGTCTTATCGGAAGACCAGCGCTGGTTGCTTGCAGCCAGCACATGCTGAGTTGAGGCCGCCTTGTGACAGGAAATGTATCATGTATATTATTATTGTTATTTATGTATCTATATGTTTTTCTTGTCACAAAAATAAATGAAACTCTTTTTTCTTTCTTTCTTTCTTTCTTTCAACTCTTGACACCAGATCATAGCCACTTAGCTTGTACAAACATTAAAAAGATGAAATGTGTAAGATCATTATGATAAGTGTAATAACTGTTCGAACAGTTTTATTGAATAAATGAATTATGAATAACAAGAAGAGAGGCCTATGCTCAGCAGTGGTAAGTGAATTACAGGCTAACAATTATGATGACTCAATGATGGTGATATGATGCTCCGTCAGATCTCAACATCACTTAACATCAGGTGAGTTGCGATCAAGCGCAAGCCTATCTATCCATCATAAAAAAATACAACCGTTTTGCCTAAATATGATTATTTTTCGTCGAGCTATTGTTCTTATTCTAGTTACCTAGTTTTCAATAGATACCCATCCCGCATGCTTATATCAAAATCCATACAACTCAATAATCCACAAATTACTCCCAGATTCATTTGAAACCCAAGATAATTGCATCTGTATAGAAACCGAAGCACAATACGACCCTTTCCGGCGTGTTTCCCGACCACGAACAAAAATAAATTATTAATTACTACACCTTAAACGGAAAGCAGACTTTACCCTTCCCATAAATTAGAGGGGCCAGATGTTAACAGACTCCTAACAAACCCCAAATATCTTGTTAAGCCACCCAGTGTCTGCACACACACTCACACTAACACACATACTTACACACTGGGAGAAACTAAGAAATCAACTTCCAACTCAAAAGCGTTTACCGAAAATCGTTTTCTGGAAAGCTCGGTTGGTGTTTTTGACTTTACGACTCTGAGTAACGGCGTCTTCTTTATATTATCGCATCAAGATGCTTCTACACTACCGAAACGATTTCCTCTTTAAATCAAACTAACGAATTTTAAACCTAAACGCTAAGAACATAAGTGTGAAATTCGTTCTCAGCTTGAGCGGTGGTTGACTCGTTTTGTAAGTAAACTCCATGTGATATGATATCAAAGCGAGACAGAAAGGGACAGTAGACTCCTCAGCAGACGTTTCGGTTGCCATGGCAACGCATCGATTGCGGCCTCCCCCCTCACCTCAGCCTCCGTATTCAGGTCATCCGAAGGCATCTGAAGCCAACGTTAGCGTTAAGATTTAATTAGGTTACTCTTTCATTTTGTTTGCTTTCTGATTTATACTTTTCAGGCGTGAATACTACAAATATGATATTTTTTTTCGCTGAAATTAAAATTTAATTACTTATAAAATTATAAATTTTAAAATGTCTGGGTTTTTTTCCAAACTTGTTTCGTAAAATTAAAAGGTGCTTTTGGGAAGTTTTTACAATATTCCTGTAAAAAATTTTTTTGGGCCATGGAAAAAAAACACAAATATGAATTAGCTTACCAGACAAAAACCTGGAAAAAAAATACGATATCCTACTAATATTATAAATGTAAAAGTTTGTGAGTAAGTGAGTAGGTATGTTTGTTACTTCTTCACGCTAAAAACGGCTGAACTTATATTGATTAAATTAATTGGTGTAAAGTTAGGTTAGACCTTAGATTAACACAAAAGCTATTTATAGCATTTTTAACCCAGATTAACTTATTCTGTCCCGGATTAAGACGAGTAACAGCACGGGGCGAAGCTAGTCAAATATAAAAAAGTATTTTGTTTCTTTGACTTCTTTAATTTCGACGTTTTTTTACGATGATTTATTTTCGATTTTACGACGTTTCCATCGTCATGTTTTTTGTTATTTTTTTATGATAAATAGGCTGACGTTTTTCGCCCAACACAAATTCATTAAATATTACTAAACTAGCCACCATCAATTATTTTAATGATAATTTTAAACGAAGTACAGCTCAATCAATTTATTAAAAAAATCATATTTTTATTGCTAACAAAACATACAAGTAATCAAAAATGATACACCATTTGTCATGTCTCTTATTTTTTTATTTGATTTTTTATTATCTTACATTTATTTTGATTATCTTACATTATCCACTCAGTACAAGTACCTACGTACTATTACAGAATTTTAACTACCTTCTAAATTTCATCGAAATCGATTCTGCCGTTTAAGTGGGAAAAAGTACTTAGTTCTCTTCTTCTTCACATGAGCTAAGTGGCCAAGCTCTGGTGTCAAGAGTTTTCAAGCCGCCCGAAGGCCTCTCACTGTGCTTAAGGACTATGCTTGTACTAAGACTAACAGCCGGGTCTTACTATTTAACGTGTCATTCGACCCACGGTAGCATCCAGAAGAAAAAATCACTTTAAAAACTGTAAATATAATTACAATATTTCTATAGGATTGTGAAAAAGTAGATTTATGAAACTAACGTTTACCGACATAAAGATGGCACAACGTGTTTGTTCCAAGCATGTGTTTCGAATATGGTTAACGACCATCCCGAATCGTGAGTCAATAAAAGAGGAACACAATTTCACACTCTTTAACGAAGGAAGCAACTGACAACTGTTAGTAATCATTATTTAGGTTTATGTAAGATAAAATAAGAATCTTGATTTTAGAGTTTTTTCACTTTAAATCGTAACCGTAATATCGAAAAAACGGCTTGCCCGTCTAAAGAACCACTCTCAGAATATGTACACATACTTATTTTGACATCTCATTTACAACCAGACTTAGCAATATGAATAAAACTGCTTGAAAAAACTTATTTTTAGATTTTTTTACGAGTCCTATTTCTAAGTCATAAGTCTGATTGGTACCTACCAAAATAAGTATTTATAGTCTAAGAGTGATTCTTTAGACAACCTTTAAGCTATTTTATCGACATCCATAAAGGATTTATAGCGAACAAACTGTAAAATAAAGAATTTGTCCCAATGTCTTAAAGGAAAGCCGTTTAATTTGGTAGATAACATATAGTTATTAATGAATTGATGTAATAATTATTTATTCAGCAAGCGACCGAACATGCCTATAGCCGTCTGAGCGACAAAAATAATTGGCCAAGGGCGAGTTGGGCTTGCGCATGAAGGGTTCCGTACCATTGTTGTATGAGGGCCCCCCTTAAAAATATTTTTTTATTTAATTTTATATCTGAAATAATAAAAATACATATCTTGTTGTAGACGGTTTTTATTATAATTACTATTTTAGAAACAAAAGACGAATGACAAATTTTAAAAATGAACCTGTAGAATGTGGCCTAAAGAGGTTGCATAGCATATTTTAAGGTTGTAACATTCCTCCCCATTTAGATTTCGTCAATTAGACGCCGTGGAGGATGCCCTTGGCGTTGACTTCGACGGAGCTGCTGAGGCTGTGGTTCTGCTACTGGTGTAGAGAAAGCTGGAGATGAAGTGGATGACGATGTGGATGGCGCAATAGCAGGGTTTATGAGAGGTGTTGAAGATGGAGATGTAAGAGTGAATGGAGTTGATGACTGGGAGCATGACACGGGTGTGAGTGTTGGTGAAATGGTGGAATGTGGAGGTGAGTTGAGTACCGCTGTGGTAGGGGCAACAGTTGTATCCATAGCTGCTGGTTCTGAAGAACTAAGCCGAGGTCTCATTTGGTCGGCATGTTTTCTTTTGGGCACTCCACTAGACGTGGTTACAACATAAGAGTACCTATGCTTCCTCGTTGCAACAGTTGCAGGTTGCCATTTCTTTTCCTCCTGTGTCTTAATATATACTTTATCACCGGGTTTGTACTCAGCAGCTGATGACATAACATTTGATTTAACTTGTTTATATTGTAGTGTCCTCCTCTTATTTGGTCTAATATTGGACAATACAGAGTTTAATTGTCTTCCGAACATCATTTGTGCCGGTGACTTTCCTGTAGTGGTATGCGGAGTGTTGCGATAGCTGAATAAAAATTCTTGTAATCGAGTCTTAAGCGGTGTTTCATCGGTTGATGCCATCCTATTTTTAAAAGTTCTTACAAAGCGTTCGGCTAATCCATTTGTGCGAGGATGATAGGGTGTTGAGGTGACATGTAATATTCCTTGTCTTTTACAAAAATCTTTGAATTCCTGTGACACAAGTTGAGGTCCATTATCAGAGACTATCATCTGAGGAAGTCCAAAAGTGCTAAAGATATCTTCCAGAACAAGGCACAAGCTTTTTGCTGTTATATTTTTCATTGGTTTTAATTCGCACCATTTAGATAATGCGTCACACAAAACCAACCAATATGTGCCTTCGAATGGACCCGCGAAATCTATATGAACTCTTTCCCATACTTGTTCGGGTATTGACCAGGAAAATATTGGTAAATCAGGGTTTGATGGTCTATTTTCTTGACATCTATGGCACCTTTTAACAAAATTTTCTATGTCTTCGTCCAACGTAGGCCACCATACATAAAAACGTGACAATGCCTTCATAGATGAAACTCCTGGGTGTCCTTTGTGTAGACACTCTAAGACGTTCTTTCTTAGCGTTTCAGGTATGGCCATTCTTCCCTGCCACAAAATAATTTTGTTTTCTGTAGATAATTCATTTCGTTTCCTAAAATAATGTTTCAATTCTTGTGTATAACTAAGCTCTCTCCATCCAGTTTTCAAAAATTGATGAACTTGAGACAATATCGGATCTTTAAGTGTTTCTTCGCTTAAAATATCTTCTGTTAGATGTAAATCTGTAATACTGTTCCCAAGAATCCGTTTAGTCACTTTATGTACATAGCTTTCGGTTGGGGTAGGTTCTATGTCAGGGTTAGGCAATCTGGATAGGCAATCAGCTAAAATATTGTTTTCCCCCTTTCTGTAGTTTATATCATATTGGTAACTTCCAATTAAGAGAGCCCATCTTACTAGCCTGTTGTTTACTAGTTTCGGAAGGTTGCGTTGTGGTCCCAGAATATGGATCAGTGGTTTATGATCCGTTACCAGAGTGAATTTTGTTCCTCGTAAATATTGGTCAAATTTTTTTATTCCAAATAATATAGCTAGAGCTTCTCTATCGATAACTGAATATTTATGCTCTGCCTGTCGTAATTTTCTGGATGCAAATGCTATTGGTTGTTCCAGCTCTTGTTGTTTGTGATATAGTACAGCTCCAACTCCTTTTTCAGACGCATCACAGGCCAAGAAAAGGGGACGACTTTCATCGTATGCAATAAGTGGTTTTGAATTTATAATACTTGTTTTAGCATTTTGAAAAATTACATTTTCATGTTCAGTCCAGCGCCATTTTCGATTGCCACTAGTTAATTCGTAAAGATCTGCACATTGTCCGTGAAGGTGAGGTATAAAACGCTCATAGTAGTTGATAAGTCCAAGAAAAGATCGTAATTCTTTCGAGTTTGTTGGTTGTGAAGCCTTAGTTATTGCTTCTATCTTCCCTTTTGTTGGGCGTATTCCATTTTTGTCAATAATGTGACCCAAATATTCGATTTCTTCTGTTAAGAAGTCAAATTTTTGTAAGTTTACTTTGAGTCCAGCTTGTTCCAATCGATTCAAAACCGTGTTTAAGGTGTGTAAATGTTGCTGTAAATTTTGTCCTGTTAAAGCAATGTCATCAAAATATACTGCAACGTTAGGTATGTCTCCAAGTAATTGGTCAAGAAAATTCTGGAAAATTGACGGAGCTGTTGAAATTCCGAACGGCATTCTGTTGTACTGGTAATATCCTTTGTGGGTAGATATTGTTAAATATTTTTTTGATTCCGGTGCTACTTCAAATTGTAAGTACGCATCTTTCAAGTCAATTTTTGAATACATTTTACCGTTAGCAAGTTTCTGTCGTAAATGGTCAAAAACAGGAACTGGATGCAAATGTTTAGTTAGTACTGGATTGAGTGTGGTACTGTAGTCTCCACAAATTCTGACTTTACCTGTTGGTTTAACAACATTTACAGTTGGCGTAGCCCACTCTAATGGCGTCATGTTTGGATCTACTTTACTTATAATGCCTTCGTCTACCAGACGGTCTAATTCTCGTTCCACATTTTTCCTAATACCAAACTTGATTGGTCGAGCAGGTAGGTGTACTGGTTCTGTGCCAGGTTTAACATGTATGTTTACTTGGTAATTATTGACTTTGCCAAGCTTTCCGTCAAAAAGTTTGCTGTGTTGTTTCAATACTTGCTTAAGTGTAGTTGTCATATCAGACTTGATCGAGTATACTGGTTTCGGAAAATCCATTCCAAAATCTCTGCTCCAATGAAGACCAAATAGCATTGGGTCTGCATTGTTCATGACGACAACAGGTAGTGTCAGTCGTTTTCCATCAACTTGAACTGTTACATCAGCAAGCCCTTCATTTTTCAGTTTTTTGTTACCATAACCTTTGAGTTTTGGTCCTTTTCTTAGTATGGGTGATCCAATTGTCTTCCAAAATTCGGTACTAATTATAGAGTATGAAGACCCTGGATCCCAATCCATTGTGCGTTTATGACCATTTATTTTCACATCAATTTGCTTGCAATCTCTTTGTGATTTCCGTGTGTTGGTGACGTTATAGACTGAACCTTCATCATCACTATAGCTGTCTGTTGAAGAAGATCCCGATGATGTTGAAGCTGTTGAGTTCCTGATTTTGTTTAATTTTCTAGTATTTTGACTCATTGGTACTATGTAAGCTCGTCCGGTTTTAATACATGTGCTTTCATAATGACCTTTTATATTGCACTCATGGCACACGTGTTCTCTTGCACTGCATGTTGAAAGGTCATGTTTATCGTTTTTTCCACATCGAAGACATTGGTTGGAGCGTAATTTCCTTTGCCTTTGATGACTTACTTTGGGTTTAAGTGTGCGGTGTTTTTTTACCTTATTTACATTAGAGGTTGTGCTTGGAAGTGTGTCATGTTCGGCTTGCTCTCGTGATACTGCAACTGCAAAAACTTCTTGGAAGGTAACTTCGTTGCCTGCTTCGAGTAACTCCGGCCATTTCTGTTTTAAGTCCGTTTCTAATTCGGGATGGTTTAATCCCGTTGCAAAACGGTCGCGTAGTTGGCGTTCTAACAATTCACCTTTGTACCCGCAGTCTTGGCTTAACTTCTTTAATCTGTTAGCGTACTTTTCCATTGAATCGCTGGAATCTCTTGTACAATTCCAGAACTCCGATAAGGCTCGATATCTAGTTTTCTTGACACGGTACAAATCTAATAATTTGTTGCGTACGTCTGAGTAAGTGCTGGTTTCAAAATTTGGCGTCAATGCTACTGTAAGTTGCCGAAATGTATCGGGCGTAATTATGTTGAGAATGATATCTTTTTGTAGAACTTTGTCTGTGACATGGATTGTTTGGCATTTGTTTTCAAAAAAATCTATGAAATCTTCAATCCTGTCTCTTTCGGGGTTGAATTTATCTGATGAAAAATGTCTTAATATTGTGATCCGGTCGTGAGAAGGATTAGTGAGAGTGCTCGTCACACTCTCACTCGTTGAGGGACGTTCATTGTGTTGACGTACCAGAAGTGATAGTAAAACGTTGATTTGTTCTTGTTGAGCCTGTTGTGCCCGCAAAAACTGTGCAAACTGTTCTTCGTTCATATTTTTACTCACTTTTGTCCTCGTCGCCAATGAAATAATAAAAATACATATCTTGTTGTAGACGGTTTTTATTATAATTACTATTTTAGAAACAAAAGACGAATGACAAATTTTAAAAATGAACCTGTAGAATGTGGCCTAAAGAGGTTGCATAGCATATTTTAAGGTTGTAACAATATCTAATATACATTTATGTATTTTGTTAAAATTTGAAGACTCTAGCAGCTACCGTTATTGATATATAGCAAAAAATACGTTTATTCTATGGGAACCCTTAGTGTCATTTTCTTTATTTTTAGTATTTGTTGTTATAGCGGCACGGGAAATACATATCTTCTGAAAGTTTCTACTTTCTAGCTATTACGGTTTCTGACATACAGCCTGCAGACAGACTGACAGACAGCGGAGTCTTAGTAATAGGGTCCCGTTTTACCTTTTAGGTACGGAACCCTAACAAGCGACATATCTCTGCATATCAGAATTAAAACAACTCCCAACTCTCCCTGGCCAATCCATATTTTATGTCCTTCACAGATTTCCACCATCAAACACTTTATATAAGCCGGTCTATCTACCCGTAGTAGGTATATAAGGACCCCGGAACCAATCATATTCTTGCCATTTCATCTGACGTTCCTTACCTTCTCTGGCCGAAGAAAATTACCTCCATTACGTCAAAGGGACGCCAAATGGGCATAAGAAGGCCGGCACACTGGCTCGAGTAGCCCTATTAGGGCCAGGGTGGTTACCATGGAATGGTAACAATATCATAATTTTAATATAATAACAATATCATAATGACGACCTCGTTAGCGTAAAGGTTACCATGCTGGACTGCTAATCAGAAGGTTCCGGGTTCGATTCCTGGCCTGGTCAACATCTTTGTGCTTAACTAAATTTGTTGGCTGTGGGTCTGGGTGTTAAATATGTATGTATTTATATATAATATGTATGTATGTATGTATATGTAGTATATCAGTTGTGTTAGCAACCATAATACGAACTAGAAATCAGTGTGGGGCTAACCAGCCGTGTGTGAAATGTGTCCTAATATTAAAAAAAAAATTGATAAACAGATAGATAAACTCTTTATTGGGCAAATTAAAGGTACAAGGCAAAATAAAAAGTAACAACACAAAAGTATGCCACAAACGGCGGCCTTATCGCTAACAGCGACCTCTTCCAGGCAACCTTTGAATGGAAAGGAGTTAATTGGTACTTACTTACTTTAATTTAATAGCCTTTGTAAGATTTCTCAAAACGGTGTATTTATTTCCTGGGTTAATAACTAAATATTTTTCAACTAAAGACGTATTTTATTTACTTCAAACGATGAGTATAATTATGTAATATTATTATGTTATAGATACTCAAATTACAAGAAAACGAGCAGCCTCATATGTCTAACTTGATTCATTCATTCACCCCCGAAAGACTGCCTCCTCTTGCTCATTAAGTCCTGCAAATGAGAGAACATCCACATATTTGTATCTGAAAAATGTTACCCTAACCTATAAATTAAAAATGGTAGTTTTCTGGGGACTACAATTTATTGTGGCAGCCAACTTGCATTTGAAATTTATCACATTGTATGTACTCTTCTCATTTGATGCCCACATTGAGGCAGTTGTGATAAAATATGTCATCCGCAATTTTGTTGCGTCGGTCATCATGGACCTATTTTCAGCAAACATATCTTAGAAACATAACTCTCTTTGAAACAAAAAACTAAATCAAACTCAATCCATTCTGTTCGGGAGCTAAAATGCTACATACATACACACACAAACGTCAAACTTATAACATTCCGTCATTTTTGCGTCGGGTGATAGGCCGCTGCTAATGAATTAACCTTAATAAAATACGACGACCTCGTTGGCGCAATGGTTACCATGCCAGAATGCCAATCAGGAGGTTCCGGGTTCGATTCCCGGCTTGGCCAACATCTATGTGCTTAACTAAATTTGTTGGCTGTGGGTCTGGGAGTTAAATATGTATCTATATAAAATATATAATTATATATGTATATGTAGTATATCAGTTGTGTTAGCCACCATAACACGAACTAGGAATGGTTCAGTATGGAGTTAACCAGCCGAGTGTGAAATGTGTCCTAATATTTATTTATTTATTTAATACATATCGACTTCACCATCATAAGTTTAAAGCAAGTGGTAACCCCCAAAGTCCCTTTGTCAGTTACTCCGGACCAAACCTGTCTTTAAGATAAGCATTGGGCCGAAATTCTTTGAGACATCAAAGGCAGGTGAAATGGGAGCAAAGACTCCATTTTGTGAAAGATTTGCGATACGTACGTATACCTTCTTAAGAATCTAATACATACCTAATAGCTATAGAATACGAATCTTGCCTTGTTAATTTTCCTTTTACTAACATTTCAAATATTCTTCGATTTTTTATATATGTAAGTAGTTATTGGATAATAATATACATTAAGGTAAGTAGGTAACCTCATCATGTTTAGTCCTCTGCGTAGTATGAACTGCTTTAATGTACTCAAGATGTTGTAGTGTTTTAAAAGGATCTACCTCACTAGCTTAAGTTATAATACCCACTGCCACCAATAACAATAATATAACTATTACTGCACTGAGCGACGAGTCTATTGTACTTATGTATTTATCATTATGACGTACAGACCGAATAAATAATACACAAGGTAGATTGAAGATTTAGATATACAATTAACACTTTAAAAAATATTTACTCAGTAGGTAAATAAAATATCAATATTACTTTATTTGTTTATCCTGAAAGAAGTGAAAGATGTCTTAGTTAAAACGTCATCTACAACTTGTTACTGAAACTAAGTTGTCTACCGAATCGACACAACACCATGTTACTTTTGGCAATTACGCCATCTATCGATCATCTTTTTTCTATGAAAAGCTAAAGCGCCATCTACCAATTTGTATAAGGACTACAAATGAAAATAATCATAGCTCGTTTTATAAAAACTGAACTAGATGGCACTACTGCTTGTATCAATGATTTGTGCACCTTTATCAACAAAAAGTAAATATCACTTTTGTAGTGAAGTGAAATGCTCCCTATTTCGACAACATGAATTATTTTTTAAACGAATTCAATTTCTGGATCCATGATATTTTTTTAATGTCAAATTTTGCTATTAATAATCAGATATTTCTATGTTATTTATTTAGATATTTATAAATGCACATACTGACATAAAACCTAGGAACGTTCTGCACTAAAAATATTTTACTTAAGTGTGTAACTTAAAATGTGAGTTATATCATAGACAAAATCTTTTTGTATATGTTGACTGTTTTTATTTATTATTTTTTTATATATAGTAATAATGCTGCAAAAAACTGTTTCAAAGCTCTTAATGAATTATATTAATTTGCATAATATTACATTAATTTGCAAAAACTAGTAAAATAAAAACAAATAAATATGACATATAATTAAAATTAAATTATTAAATTTTCGCAACTTAAACGAAAACTATGAATATACCAAAAAACACACTATTTAGCACAAGCTATTTAATTTAATATAATGTTAATTAATTGTAATAACGATCAATTAGATTTAAAAAAATGTATGCCTTTTAAATATTATTTTACCACGTCCCTAAGCTTGTCAATAATGCCACATGAAGTTGCTTTACCGACAGAGTAAAGCGAGACGCATGCGCGCCGCACATTTTTCACACTTCTCTTTTTCTATTGGTTTGTTTTGTGATTTGTGTCATGTCCCCCGAACCCCAGCTTGTCTAAAAACCCGTCGTTCGCTTGTGAATTTTGTTTGTTTCAACTTATTTCTGTTTTTAATTATATTAAATGGTAGATTAAGTAATAAACTATTTAGAGAATTGTGATGCTAAGTGCTGTGAATAAGTATAGTCAGCATCGGCAAACTAAAGCGGCACCGTGGAGTCACGTAAAAGAAGGTAATAAAAATGTTTTCAATATTTGTAACGTCTCTTGGGCTGGTAAAAAATTAAATTCAATTGTTTAATTTAGTTCTAGACATCCACAGCTCTCCAAATTAGTTCCATGTACTGCCGATGCGATTTTATCGATCTGCTGGCATCATTTTTTTCGGAGCAACGCGGTGCACATGGGTCGATAAATTAGAATGTAACCTGACTTCTTTGTTTGAACTTAAGCTACCCACCGTTCTGACTGGAAACAAAAAATCATACTCTTTGGCTTCGAACTAAAGACTTCCAAGTTCATTATAAAGCTAACACCTAACAAATATGTTGGGAAAGTTGGGAGAAAAAAAAAGTTCTATTCATTCTGAAAGTTTTATTGATGCAACTAAACTAAGAAAATATATATGTACCCCTTTTTTACCTAAATGTCTATTTACTATATCTACACAAAAGTTATTAACTTAAAACAAAGTGAATATGGTTGTATAAAACTTTCTTGACTAAGTCAAAAAAATTTTTAAGCATATCTCAGTAATATTTCTTTTGAATATTGGTATAAAATATTGCTATACATTAGAATAATTGATACAAATACAATGTACTTATAGAAAAATGTTAGATGAATTTATACTTAAAAGTCTAATTAATGTCAAGACTCATATTTTTGTAATTTTATTTAATACCTACTTATAATTCTTATAAAATAAATCTAAATATTTATTAACAGATGCAAACAAATATTCAATTATGAAACTGCATAGTCTGTTTTCTAAGAAGAGTTATTCTAGTGAGTCAATTAATATTTTTGAACATTTTATATTGCTGTAACAGCAGTCAGTTCTAAAAATCTAAGAACCGAGTTATTTCACAATTTAGGTGTGTTAATATCGAAGTCCTTATTATTGCCTTCTGTGGAAACCAGCCAGCCCTATATGTCAAAGCTTTACAGAAAATATGCCTTGCATAGGTTTTAGTACTGTTATCTAAAAAGCTGGTTAAATAAGCAATTGGTGCCAGCGGTACTCTGGTTAGATCTTTCTCACCAAATAACAGTACTAAGTCAGTGTATATACGAGAATAGTCATTAAGTGCACTTGAAAAGCTGATGATCTCAATGGCAGTGCTACAGATAGAGAATCTCTACAAAACATGACACTATACTCAGATGCCTCCTGTTGTAAAAGAAGTACCACAACATCTGACGCAATGACAGTGGAACAGGTATGCCAGCGACCCAAGACCATGCTCCATTACTTTAAGGAGCTTGGATGGCTTGGGTAGGGTGGTACAGGGGTAATGCACAATACGCCCCTGCGGGTTGTCAGTACAGGTCTGATTGCCCCCATCATAGAATAAGAATGGCAGTGCTATAAGGCTTTTGTTAACTTGTAAATTAACTGCTTGATACAATGATCTCTTATACATATAAACTGGATTCAATAAAGAAAACATTGGAAACTTCCTCCTTGAGTGCCAGTAATTCCAGAATTGGCATGCTTCACCTTTGGCCAGAGTGTTGCTAACTCATGAGGTTTCTCACTCTGCTAGGTTTGAAGACTCCCTAGAAGTCCATGAACTCTGAATTATTTTGGACAAAACTAGCCTGTATTGATCCTCAGAATAAATTATTGACTTCTTCTCATTGTCATTATCATGACATGAACACTATTAATCACAATATCAAATCATATAATTATTCAATAAGGTCTTACATATTTACATACCTATTGATATAATTCCATGAAAATGAGTTGTGTGATGAAATGTTTTTTTTTTATTGTGTCTGTGAATACAATAAAAATAAAACCTTACAAATAGTAGATTAAATCTAAGGTCAGTGTCCGCGGGTAAGGTGCTTAAAATGCTGGCGGCATTACCTCGCCGGATACCTCGCTGGATCGCTAAGCGTATAAGTTGGCCGAGGTAAGCTCCAGCTC
Organism: Mellilla xanthometata; assembly: GCA_035578125.1. Taxonomy (NCBI): domain Eukaryota; kingdom Metazoa; phylum Arthropoda; class Insecta; order Lepidoptera; family Geometridae; genus Mellilla; species Mellilla xanthometata. Next base: position 9,140,613 of record JAPUBQ010000014.1, on the reverse strand, counting down.
TTGGGTCAATTGTTTGTTGTATTCACAAAAAAATATTTAACTTGGAACTTCTATTTACATGCATCATTATTTTGCTTACTGTGTGAACAAAATGGCAATGTGATGTATAGCGTAATACCTAATGCCCACATGATACTCTGACATAGGTCATCAACTAGCTTACTGAAATATCAATATTACATGTTTTCTAACCTGCTACAACGCCTGTAGCTCAGCTAACTAAGTGAATCTGAAACAATTACGAAAGTTTAAAAAAACAGTCAATTTGAACAGTCTCAGGATGGGTGACCATGCAATAAAGTCTCATTTTTAAAGTGGCATTTCCATCTGGAGACTATAGTATAGATAATATACTTTAGTCTCTGATACATATATGGAAATATCTATATTTCAAATGTCTGATTATACTTGTAGGTCCCAGCTGTTAGTTACTATTATTATAAGCAGTAGTTAAGCCAAGTCAGAAGGCCTTGGGTGGCTTGAAAACTTTAAACACCAGGGCTTGGCCACTTAGCTTACACAAAATATTATTATTATATGCTAAGTACTCCAGAAGTACATTTTTCATTGGTTTTGGAATGTGTAACCTAAGTTAACACTAACTGAATAAACTGTTAACTTTGATGATCCCATCAATCATCTTAGTCTTACTGCAGGCATTATAGTTGACAGCATTAAAAAAAAGTTAATTAATCTTAATTGATATAATGGCAAACTTATGTTAGAGCTATTTAAAGTTCTATTGTAAGAATTAAATAAATAAATATAAGTAAAATTGAAGTCCCTGCAGTGCTAGAATTATATACATGTCAGAATAAAGTCCGATTGAACATTGAAAAACCATTATATATTATTTTATTGTTATATTTTTATGAATGCTGGCTTATGTGATCTGTGACACAAGCTGCAAAGACTCATCTTCCGGGTTTAATTCTCACAAGATTTTGGGTGAACTTGAAGTCTGTGTTGGATCTTGAGTTATTTCTGGGCATGTGTTTTGTGACTGTGCAATGTTATACCCAACACACGAGAAAATTCTAGTGATAATTTTAACTACTACTGTAAGTCTAAAATTGTTATAGGTATTACTCACAAGCTTTTATTGTCCTGCTATGAGAATGTATGTATGTAATTTGTATCCTGCTAACCCTGAGGAAGACCACACTAAATTTTAAGTTAAGAAACACTACCTTTATGGGTATGTAGGATATATATGTATGTATGTAGGGTATGTAGTTATTACTGCTTTTAGTTTGGTATAAATAAGTAATCATTATATATGGTATGTACGGCTACAAAAAAATGGCAGGTAAATAATTTATAAATTAAGAAGTGGTCCATAATAATCTACCATTTCTAATACATAATTACTTCATACACGTCATTGGTTGTTTTCTAGTATTTAAATTTTATTTTATTTTCTACGGAATAAGTAAGCGCGTTCATAAAAAATAGATTTTTTTAATGTATTTCCTGTTTCTTAAGACAGTTCAATGTCAACATCTCTAAAAAATCTCACGCAAATAGTAAAAGCAAGTCGTATTATATCTCCGTAAATATCTCTCAGCGCAGGATTTAAATAGGCCGTCGACCGAGGCTACATTTGTGTAGACTCAACTCGAACCACGCCACAGCCCACAACAAAATGCTTTTAAAAGTTGCCATACGTATACCCGAGACCGTTCTCGCAGCGCCGCATAAAGGTATACACGTATAGCACAAAGTAAACGTTTATTATATTCAGCAGAGTACCTGCTCCGTCCGCACCGGGAGCAACTCAGCAAAAAAGTAAAAAAGATAATTTTTCGTCGAGTCGGGGTCCTCGGACGAGAAAGAACAAAGGTTTTACGCTCTTACCTAGTTATAGCTAGTTATTCGGCCTCCCCGCAGGTGTAACTTGTTATCTTTTACCGGGAATTTCTTTTATTTTATTTTCCTCGAGGATAGAGAGGAAACGTCTACAGCGTGAAAGTACGAGAGCGATCGTAAACTGCTTTGTGTTGGGCGTTCGAAGCTCGTCGTGGTTGCTCAGTTGTAATGTAGACCTTGAATATCAAATTCCAAAAAAAAAATCCGGAAATAATTGTTCAGACACTACTTCCATGGAAAATAACCAAGTAGGTACTTGTAAAGTTTGTAGGCTATGTTCATGATGATTTATTATATAATTATAACAAATTATCTAAGCAATATTGATAAGTACAGGACACCTAATGGTGGCCATATAAGAAGTGCCTTTATAAAAAACCTATAAAATATTTTAATGGACATAAATAGGTTTAGGCCTGATGTATTTCAGATTTGATTATAATCTGAATTCAAATGCATTCATGGTATCGTGAATAGGATTTTAATGCATGCATGTTTATTCGCACGCAAAGTGAATTGGTCCGAATTCGGCCGCTCAATACCGTCTGACCGAAGCGATTAGTTATTAGCAACGGTCGATGTTCATCCGGCTTCGATAAGACCAGTCGTCACGTAAGCGGGTTTTGAATTTTCGACGTTGAGAAAAACTTGCCTTGTGGCATTCACCTGACGCCCTTGAACCGTCGGACGGTTCACTACTCAGCTGCGAGCTGTTCTAGGCCTTGAGCACGTCTAGGCCGTTCAACTTGATCACCTGAAATAACCACCAACTGTCAGCTAAAATGATTCGTGTAAACACGGCTCAACATGACTACGAACCCCGCTTCTATTTATACCTCCCTGAGAGACCATTCATCTCGTGTCCCATTCTTGTGACGGAGTTCTATGGAGCGGCCGAAGCGCCAACATTTCCGTCATAACACCCAGGCCATTCTAGATCTAAGAGATTGTTGAATACGAATAGCTACGACTTAGCCTGTGGCATTTAAGCGACATGGTCATAAATTATAGCATAAATTGTCCAGGTATTCTACCTCTATCCATCTATATTCTAGACTTCTCGACAACACACGCCAGTGCTAGATGGTAATTATTTTTAATTAGCCATTTTGTTCGTTGAGTCGTGTCTCTACATTGTAATGTCAACTACTACTTGATTTGACTCTTATAACAAACAGCCTTTTGATAAATTATGTAGTCTTGTAAAACTATCAAGCACTGGTTGATCCTAATATGACATGACATAAACTTTATAAGTATTCGTTTTGTAAAATAATTATAGCTGAACACAAACTTTGTTGAATTTAGATGTAAATTATATTAAAAAAAAAATGTAACTTATTACCATTTATTATATTACTAGTTTTGTATTCCAAATGGCGAGCCCGTTAAACATTATCTAGGCTTATTAATCACGGCCAACGCTGCCAAGACAGATTATTAATGACTAATTATAACAATGACTGGTGAACAATAACTCCACTAAGGTATAGATATTTAATAAGATTCCGCAACACGATTCCTACGGGCATTGAGCCTATCAAGTTGCTATTTGGACGAAGATTAATTGTTTTCTCGATGAATGGCCTACCTAAGCTCAATACTCGCTCGACGCTCTAAGGCCGCGTATTGTGTTCCCCAAACTATTTCCTGATTAACAAATATCACTTTCTATAAAAATAATTCCTGCATTATTAATTACGACAAAAAATTAAAGTACCTACATACACATGTATATATATTACCGAAGTCGTCTGTAAAACGGCAAGGCGAACCGGGATGAGCTTTATATCCCTGCATTTAAATAAAACGAACATTATGGAAGCTGCTCTCTTAGAATATCCAGAGGTAGCGCGACTTGTGTTAATATGTATTCTTGTTAGTGGTTGCGCCATCTACTCTGCTACCGCAACCTTGCCGCCAGAACACCCGTTTGTTTGTCGCGTATGGACATAATTCGCTATTTGTGTAGGTAACCCGAGTGGGTCGTAATGTCGCATTGTTACTACCGAACCCATTAACCAACTCCAAGGATCCGAAGGGTATGCAATTATCGACACACGACTGTTTCTTATGATATCATCAGAGTGGAGTGCGCGCTGGCTTATCTCCTTTACGACTCGACCGTTTTCAATATACTTTTAATGGTGCAGTCTAACTATCGCAGCCAGACGCTGGCGCTACGAGCCATAAGACTTCGAGTTAAGAATAAAGTGCTTTCATAAAAACTTTATAACATAATTAAATGTTACCATTAAGCGTGTTAGTTTTAACTAGATAATGGAAACGGAGATGCAAAGCAGTAGGTAGAGTCTGTACAAAAGGCGAGTCCTCAGCAATCGGCTCACGTACGGTGTTGTCAACTTTCGCAATAGCACCTCGCGACACTGCAGTAAGGAGACTTGAAGGCTAAATAACAGTCGAGGTTGTGAGGCTGCCTACGTGACGCACAGAGATGGCTTCATACGAATACTGTGCTCTAAACAGGTGATTCACAAACTAGATATAACATACCTACATACAATTTTACATATTCTGATATACTCAGTGTAAAAGTCTGTGAAGAATAATGAACGTATTCGTGAACGTTATGTCAAAAAAGTCTGGAATATAAATAAAAAGTATCTTACTAATAGGTAAATAAAAACACGCGTTGAACATCTAAGTCTAATACATGTAAGTTTCTTGTTTTTCTTTCTTTCATATATTAATGGTTCTGCGAACAGTAGACGTTACGAACACAATTTCTAAGAACACTTTTTGCACCAAAGCTTTATGATTATATCTCAGCAATTACTAGACCAATATTTTCAGTCTTAAGGGTATAATGATGTTCAAACGATTGTGCCAAATATCATTTAAATCGACCGGTCATTTACCGGTCTCCTTTGTTTGTGGGAGCCATCTTCCAATTTCAATCTAGAATCGCCGACAACTAAAACATCTTTTAATAAGCAGTACCTGGTTACCAAGTTTCGTAAAGACTGATTCGGATTTACGGCATATTCGCGAGAATCAACATATAATATAACATACATACAGCTAGACGAAAACAAAATTGGTCAGTTAACGCAGAGACTTCACTCGCTCGGTCAATAATCGTTGATAAATTAAGGATTGGTCATGCGTATTAAATTTTGGAATTAAGCAATAGTGCAGTAGGAACAAGGTTTTGTGCTCAGGTCAACGCGTCCTCTGCAGTCATCCTTTACTTCAGCGCGCCGTTCACTCGGTTCACACAGAATTTCACCTTGTCAACTGCATTGTGTATTTCATCAACGTTCTCGCCGTACAAAAGGTCACCGGTTATACCATCTGTAAATTTTATACAAGTTGCTACCGTCCTTATTGTCTTGACAGCACCTACCATATTTGTATGAATGTCTAGTTTGGAACGCCACACGACTGATTTTATTCTCGTACCATATGGAACTACGATTCATTATTTCGTTATCGATTTTTTTGTTCTTTTTCTGCCCGAATCATGTAGCTGATTCTTTAATATCGGCTGCTGTTAACTCATTCAATCTTGACCGCAATATTGTGAACTGTAATTTACGTTCTGCAACATTAATATGGCCATTAAAAGGACGCGAACCGAAAACGATACGCCTGAGGGACTGCGACGTGGCAAAGATCGTATCTGGTACTTACTCTCCGGGCTGCTGGAAAATTTCCATCTATCACTCTTCCTAATGTTACGTAAAACGCGCTTTATCTAGCGGAAGATGCAGCCCGTGAGATATTTATTCAAAAGAAAACTTCAGTTTCCTGTTCCCTTATTCGCTACAATTGGAGACTTGAAACGAAAACTGTTTACTTTGACATGAAACATTTGGTCAAAATCGCTTTTGTGCGAGTCCCACTTTCAGTATTAATTTAATCTACGATAACCTCGTTCGGTTAAGTGTTTACATTTTGCGTATAGTAGATAGCGATGCGTGGGAGTGGATTTAAATCATTAAATTCTGTGACGTTGAAATTCTTTTCAGGCTCACTGTGAGAATCGTTTACAGCGGTCTGAATAGCTTTGTCTAAATACGTCAATAATTAGGGTTGAACGTGTTGCACGATCAGTTTAGCATCTCAGTCGAGTGAGCTAACCTTGACTTACTCTAGCCGGTTCCCAGAAAGGAGTTTTTAATTATCGACACAGATTACGATTGCAACGGGCGTTAACGATTAAAACACCTATTTACATAATAATTACCCATTTAACATAATCCCATTGAATTATTAAATTATGCGGTAATATTATTTTGAATCAATTTTCATTGATCTCGTCATCATTTGTCGTTTATCATATTTAGCCCAGGTCTTTATCTGTCATGACATAGTTTTTTTATAATGATACTGGTGTTTGAATCGTTTATTTATACGATTTGTTTTCAATGATTACATTGTTCGCCTAATAGCTAGCCATCCAATAAGTATATACTATAGTCTGTTTATTGAAATCTAAAATAATTAATGTTCAGTTTTTCAATACTACTAAAGATTAAGAATAACCATCTTGTACATTTGTACATATTTGGTACATAACAAAACTGACCATTTCAAATTCGGCTCTGAATTAAAAGCTCTTTTTTGTCTGTGACGACTGCGGCAATGAATCTCCATTATTTCAGCGGCTCGCATGGTTCAGTACACGCCGCCGATATCGGAATGGTTTACGAGCAATGCTGTGCCAGCCTGCTAGGAAGGTAAACTGGCGGACTAGTCGCCTAGCAAATCCACATTTTGATCCAAATACATACCTGGTGCCAACTTTCACAACTAGGGTGGCTTTCATTCGATTTCTTTCAACACATTTATCTGATTGAAAGGAAATCCCATTACACATGCTAGTGGGCGGTGATTGCTCTGCGAAAACCCTAAAGCAATTTCAAATTCTATGTAGACTCTTTCGAGAGGTTATTCGGTGAGAGACGGTACAGAAACCTTTCATGTTTTGATGAATTTCGAGTCACGTCTCGGCTGTTGGTGGAGCGGCTAGGGCACGCTCTGCTATCATAGTTAGGGCTCGGGCAGATGCCGGGATGCGCGGGGGCGTCGCCGCGCTCGGCGCTCTGGCGTGCACGCGGCCGAGCCAGCCGTCAGTCCGACATCGAGCGACACACCGGCCGTGCGCGCCTCGCGCCCGCTGCGCCATCTCGCGTATCGTCTTTGCCAACATACCCTTATCGTTCATCCAACTTGCAACTTTGGTATCTTACGTCTTTATCATCGACGCCTACTTACTTCCTATCTAGTTTGTCCAACCGATCATAACTTTGTCAAAATACTCACAATCTAAAAGTTTATCGACCCTTCGCTATAACAACCCTTATTTACTTCGCTCAGTCAGTCGCTCCCTCTAATTATTGACTCCCCTAAAGTTCGTAGAAAAATCCGTCCGCTCTCGATTCTGCCCTTTTATTGCTTTTAATATTTTTATTACTTTGCTGTTTCGAAACCGCTTCCCGCCGTTCCGTGCCGCTAGCCGCGCGCTGACTCCGCTCCGCAGTGCTCGTTTCGACACTATAATTGACACATCGCTTCCTCGTTCCTCGTCCGTTAATTGGCCTGCAGAAAGAGCGTAATTTTTATCCTCTATTTCACTATCCGGAAAGTTGTGATCGAGGTTGTGGCGGACGTATTCCCTGGTTAGCAAACGGTTTGCGTCACCGTTATCTATGCTTATTGAGGTCAATTAACAGGCGGTGAAGCACGACAATGTGGTGACATTGGCGTGGTGGGTTTCCCTGGTGTATGGTGAATGTGATACCGGTGGATACTGGGTGTGGAGTGCGGTGTGGTCGCGGGAGCCCGCTGCAGCGGATGTGCACGCCGCCTCGCCGCCGGGGATCCTGCTGGCTGGAATGCCATCTGCTCTTGACCTCACTAGGTAACATCCACACTTCTCCAACTACAAACATTAATATTACACTTATCTAACTGAAACGTTATCAGTTGTACTTAACTGAGATCGTAGTTGACTTTCCGGTTTATACTATCTAGCTCTACCTAAAGTGGCTTGCGGTAAAAACTAGGTTTTTTAGTCATTAAATTAGCTATGAAGCAGCCGCAATTATTGTCTAGTTCCGTGTTCTACGTCAAATGCTAAACGATGAAGCTTAATTGCCTTTACAATTCAAATATGTGTGAATGTTGGAATAAGGATTTCCTTATAAATACATTTTATTTATTTGCTTTTAGAACGCTATTTTTATGAATGCTTGTTCTAAGAACAAACACAGTTATGTTTTCTTCTCATAGCAATATACTGACGACAAACAATGTAAATAACAAATGTTATTCTCGTCTACCTGCTCTGTCCTGTTTTCTGATTTCTGAGCACTAACCTTTCCCAACACATGTACAAATATCCTGAAACATACATTTACCACCATCATTGTGTGAATAGAATAACAATTTTTTGACATTGAAGTAGTTCAAATCAATTGATGAGCACTGATTGAAAACGCGTTTTTAACGAAACCACTATTGATTTATTCTATTATTATATTGTATCATTAACAACAGGTATGTTGAATGACTAATGTAAACACAAAAAACATACTGATTTCGTCGATGTGTGCATTGTAAACCAAATCTGACGAATAATCAAAACATGTTAATACTTATTGCTTTAACTTTTTATACATTCAGACACCTACAACCAAAGCAAACGTACTTTGCATATAGCCACCGAAAATAAACACGTGGTTTGATTTAAAGTGGCCAAAATGTTGGCCATTGATTTTTCAACAGCGTGTCCCGGAAGCCTCCTAGCTAGATATTCCAGACTAGGCATGCTCCGTAGGCCACCCTGGCTAACCCGTATGGTTACTGGCCTCGCTGGTCAAATGTCTAGCTGTAAGTTAAAAAAAAAATAAGCTGAAAATACTTACAAAGTTTTTTGCACATACGTCAGTCGTCGTTGAAGCCATCGCAGTGTTTAAGAATTACTTAGCTAATGCTATGCACATATCAGGAATCAACTTCATCGCTAATATTATATAATGTATTCAGATGTCTAGTAACACGTAGTTATTAAATTATCTATTGATATAAAAGAACACGAGGATCATAAAACAACTTGTATATGTATGACCACTAACGCTTATTGATATGTTTATATTACCACGGACTTACAATGTATTTGCCGACCTTGTTGGCGTAATGGTTACCATGCCGGACTACCAACCGGAGGTTTATAAGTTCGATTCCCGGTACGGCCATCATTTTTGTGATGAACAAAATTTGGTGGATGTCGGTCTGAGTGTTAAATATGTATCGATTTAAAATAGTATGTATGTTACTCCCAAAAGATTATTAAAAATAATTTAACTGTTAATAAAGCTATTGCTTAAACATGCTATTTTATGTGGTCATAATTTTGTCAATCTTCTTGGAGAAATATTGTTGTTGGAGTATACGAGATTGGTTACTAAGCTTACAAACAATAAAATAAAGCTAATATACCGTAGTCTGATAAAGCTCGTTGCCCGACTTACCATACGGCCGTTTAATACAGTTTTTGAAACGATGACAGCTCAGTCGAGCATGCGGCCTCCTTACGTCCCATAGGTCCATGGGTTCTATCCCGCCAATGATCTCGAGTTTTCAGTGAAGGATAACATCGCGTCGAAACCATGGTGATAGAGTTTTCTAGTACTCGCCTGGGTAGGAACCACCCTGGAATTATGTCGCCAAGCAATGTGTTACGGTAGCGTCCTAGAAAGTCTAAGATTTGCAAACAAGGCTTGCGTGTCGCTGATTCGTGCTGATACGCGCCCTAATATTCCAATGCCCAGCTGTTCTTTGTGATAAAACCTTCGAAAAACAATATCAACGCCTATTAACCGGACTAATGGTTCTCCAAGTTAAATATAGAAATTACTTTAGTAATTTCTTCTTCACATGTCTTCATGGTGCGCGCTTTGATTCTGGCAGCCGTGAGTCCGTTTATGGAACGTTTATATTCAGCGAAGCGTGCCACCCGCGTCGCTTGACTCACGCCGGGCCTCCGCCATGGAATCGGAGACAACAGTAATATTATGTTAGTGGAATCGTGTTACTTAGAAATTGTGAGGATTTTCACACGATTTGCAGTAGGAGGATGGGCTCTCTTAGCGTATTGAAGACTAGTAGTTCTCCGAACAACAGATCTCGTAAAACATCATTTCTTATAATATTGTTTGTACTGAAACCATAGTTATATTTATTTCTGAATAATCTTATTCGGGGGCGATCAGACCCGCACTGACAACCCGCTGAGGCGTTTTGTGCATAAATCAATCATACTCGGAAAAATCAAAAATTACTTGGGCAATATTATTTATATTTACATAAACTTTGAAGGGTATTGAATAGCTCTGCCAAATACCTTTCGTGAAAATCAACCAATAAAGCTGCAGCAAACTTGCAGAAATCAGAAATCGTCGCCGACTAAAAAATATGTTGACTTCTGTACCAAGTTTCGTCAAGATTTAATCGAAATTACGACCTCTACGCGAGTACCAACATACATATATTCATTCGGATAGACGAAAGAATAATTGACCAGTTTATTATTGGACCTCGCTTATTCAGTAAAAAAATACTATACCTTTAACCCGTTTGATAATGTTCTAACTTGAACCCTAAGCGACACATATCATATTTGAAATCGGTTCTAACGAAACCAATAGAGACTTCGCTTGACCAAGAATTAAAATTACTACAACCTGTAACCCGTTTGATATTTGAACTAAAAGTATTATAATGTAAGGCTCTAAAATATAATTGCCTGCTGTTTAGCATTTTTCAGTTACCAGAAATAATAGTACCATTATTTAATTAATTATATGTAATCGCATTACGTTCATAAACAAATCGGTCTAATTTACCCAATTAATCGTTAACTGTCAGTTTACTTGAACGTTGTATTCAATATGTTGTGGCCAAGTTGATATAGTTGTTCGATACCATCCCAGTTTGTTGCGGCGACGAAGTTAGACAACACGTAAATAGTTTGGGGAGATGTTTGGCTACGTTTAACATGTTATATCGTTTGGTGAGTCCCAGTTTACCTACACGCCAATATGAAATATTCAAGGGATGTACTGTGCCAGTCATTTTGGTATCACAATGAAATTGCTATGTAAAGACTTGGTGGCACGCGATATATTGTCGGAATGATTGAGCTGACATCATGTCAACTCTGTCTGCAGTCGTTATTTTTGACCCCAGTTTTATCCGTTACGTTTTTTTTTGTGTTTGAAACTCTAATTTGGATGATAATCTTTCTAGTCGTAACATGGCAACAGTATAAATAAAATTATACCCACGCCAAAACAAGAAATGATACATGTCATACCCATATATAACTAAGAATAGGGCGCGTTATACTTCTTCAACTTCCAGCTACTCTGCGAGGATATGAAACCTAAGTAACGAATTTATTTGACCGTTTTCACAGATGCTAAGCTATAATGACCTAGTTACACATCTGAACAATAAACGTATTTTTATAATAGTGCCTAAGAGGTGCAGCTTTACATGGGATGTGTAGAAAGTAGCTAAAGGCAAGGGGACTACCATTCTTAGCAAACATCCATTCATATATAAATCATAGCATGGGACCCGTTTCTATATCTGTGGACCAAAGAATATGATTACTTACTCACTGGATTGACGCGTCGACCCGAATCGGGTCCTTGCCTCCGAAACTAAGAGGCCACTATTCTCGGTCCTGTGCTGTATCCTGCCACTGCGTGGCCTGAAGATTGCGCAGGTCCTCTTCCACCTGGTCCAAAGAATACGAATCCATACCAATGTAGGATAGCACATCTAAGGTGTAAAAGCAGCCCTATTCATTGCATCTCGGGTCTTGGTTTAGCGTGAAATAAATTATTTTATCCGCTGCTACGTATTTTTACTAAAGGACATAACTTTTTGTATGAAAATCGCAAGAACTGATTTCAATACAAACCTTATTTATATGAAATAATACTGTATGGACTATATTTATTTAAGGAATATAGGTACTCAAGTAAACATACATAAGTATTTTGTTAGGTCTTTGTACTTGATAATAAGCACTTCTTGATATAGGCGTAGGATTAGTACTTGATCCGCTCTTGTCGTAGTTGTAAGAACAAGTAATCATATAACTGAATACACATTATGATGTATGAATTTGTATGTTTTAGTTATAGCTATATATTTCCTATTGAGTTTCATGTGTCAGGAAACAATGTCTAGATGTGCTTGTGAGCATTTAATGCTCAATCTGGAGGACTCGCGCCTGTTATTCCTTTGATGTCGTATCGCGTCTGTCAGGTTTCCTGTCTAGTGGGTAGTATACCTTTGTAATGAAAATCTATTTTCAATACATTCGGCTCCTTTTAACGTTTGTGTACTCATTTGTTTTCGAAGAATTTCTCAGTTGAAATTAATATTTTCGGTACTGTTTCCGCTTGTACGAAATTAAATCAACGAAGCAATTGTTGCGCGATGTTAGTGGCCTTTGGGTAGTTTGTAAACTCTCGAGAATAGAACTTGGCCACTTAGTTTATAAAAAGTAAAATAATAACCTTTTACTTCTGGAATATAGATATGCACCAAATATTATGCTGGCTCTTCAAATCGCTATTCTAATTCACATATTCGCCATATTTGACGAGTAATTACGATATGTGGACGGTACATTTGATAATGTATTTGTTTAATTTGCCTATTTGACAAATATGGCAAGTATAAAAAGTGTTTTCGTTAGTGAGGATGGCCGTATTTGCCTGTATATTTTCATGTTCGCTTAGACGCCAATACTTTTGCCGAATAGCGCTGTGAAATGCCAGCACTAGAGTTTCCTAAAATATATTTAGCGTACATAATTAATTGCCAAGAATAGCACGTACTAGCAAATATTTTATGACAAGCATGTTTATTCACATAGAGTACGCCTTTGTTTATAATGCTTTAATAGCAGCATTTACTCGGCGTTTATGGGTCGTTGTACCTTATTTAGAATATATCTGACGTTGCAATACTAGATAATCACGTCGGTATTTAGTATTATTGTTAAAACAAAATTATCTACTATTTTGTTTGATAGCGCTGTAGTAGAATTTGTAGCGCCTGTAGCTTTGCTAACTAAGGCGATCTGACGTGATCATCGAGGTCAAGCAATACATACAGCGTTTGGATGGGTGACCTCTGGGTGACATCTGGGTGCTAACGTGGGTCGAAAGGCTCGTTAAATTGTAGGTCTCGTCTTTAAGTATCAGTAAAAGCAGACGTCAAGCCATGTCAGAGGCTTTCAGGGGGCTTAAAAACTCATTGACACCAGAGCTTGGCCACTAAGCTCGATCGAAGAAGAAGAAGTAGAATAGCAAATTTACAAAAGCATAATTCAAGTAAAGTTAAACTAAAATAATCGAGTGCTCTCCCACTTTCACGGCGAAACATTACGCCTCGGAAATACGGGTGCGGTCGCTGTTTAATTTGATTTATTCGCGTCCGCTAAGTTTGAGGCAGGGGCCAGGGCTACCCGGGAAAAAATAATGAATTACCGAGTTACAAAACTCCTCAACTTTAAATAGAGAAGTCTGTCGTCGCGTTAAAATCGGCTATCTGAATTTGAAATGTAATCAATTCCTGATAAAGGTTAGAGCCGGTCGTCCCTTCGGTGCGTTAAAAATTGAATTTCTCGGTATCGAATCTCTGTGGAGCTCTACTAAAAGCCACAAAAAGTCGTTGCCAAGGAAGCAATGATATCAAGGCTCGAAGCCCAGAGGGCACCACCCATGCATACATTACGATTACTAGGTACGGCGAATTGTGACGGGCGTCCAACGTGGAACTACTTAAGGCGGTATCGGTATGAGAGCAAATTAGCATATTATGAAAAATCTTATTTTTAATTAAGGTTTCGTTGTTTTCAGTTTTATCTTTGATTCAGTGTTAAGGATCGTTAAAGAGTTCCAAAACACGATAACATGAAAATCGATCGACAGTTTTATTTTCAAAAATTAATAGTCGTTTCGAAATTTAAACATTGGTGTGCTTCTTAAATGTAATAAATAAATTGAAACAAATCTTACTTTTGTTGTAGGAAATAATATTATCTAGAATCAATTGAGCTTATAATTTCAATATTGTTAATAGTTGATTTTCATTATTGTTATTAGCCTGTATCTTCCCACTGTTAGGATAGTGACGACCCTTCTGGCCCTCGAGCCCGATATACCTCGCCCGCCTCCCCCAGGCTTGGACTCCGGCTGAAGCCGTACGGTCTTCAGCCAGTTTCCAACAGCTCTTTTTAGCATACCTAACGATGTCATCTGACCATCAGGCTAGTGGTCTGCCTCTATGTCGTTGTCTATACCTCTGGTACCATTAATTTAATAGTTGATTGTATATGAATATATTGCGTGTTACACCTGCTACCGCGGATCCGGCGCTTCGCTCAATTGAGAATGCGGTGAAACTCGGTACAACATCGCCTTAATTCGTTTAACTCGTAGGCGGCCGGCAGTTCGTTAGGTGTTTCCGCGTTCGTCAGCCTTCTGCCGCACCGCACCGTGCTCACAGACAAGGTCGTGTGAACGTCTTTGTCTCTATTTCGTTGTTGCCATGTTTCGAAACCAACCATGCTTTTGAATAATCTCCACTGCTCATGGTAATGTGTTGATTCAATCAATATATACACGGAAATGTTATTTGAGATTACAAATGCATAAACGTTGAATAATGAAACTGTGTGCCAGACCATTCCAATAAACACAAAATGTTTGGCAAATTTCAACATATTTTGATCAAAATTACGAGAACACTTTTTCAAGAAAAGCTTCTTGAAATTACGAGAACTCCTTTTGCTTTTCTTGATAACATTTTTCTGCTTCGTTGTCAAATGCTCATATGTTTTGTCGTCCAACGTTGTTTTCTCCCGACTGCTGTTACCAATCCAATCAAACTTTCTTATATGTCAACATAACTATTGAAACGCTCCTCAACTTAAATTACTTCGTAAAATTGGTAGGGCTTTGTTTGAGTGATAATCTATGATCAATCTGTTGTAATCTTTGTTGTTAGTCTAAACCACTTAATTTTAAACTAAAGATTACCTCGTTTGTATTAACTCCTGACATTACAGCTGGCTGAGGTCACAGACAACTTTCACCGCGTATCATTTAAAACTGGGCATTCGACTTCAAATATGCAGCCTTTCAAGATTTTCAAGTGATCTTTCGGATTCCTTTTTGAGAAACTATAGTCAGGCCGTGGAAAAAAGAAAGCCTTTAAATTTTATATAGGTTTACTAACCCAATAAGTTCCTTTATCGTCTTTTATTAATAATGTTGTTAACGAGGCACGAAAGTTTTCAATTACCAAAATTGGATTCAGGCTTTGTTATAAAATAATACTGTACTGTGATTGGAAAAAGTGGTGGTGTACGAGTATATTAATGAATGCTTTACAATTTCAATTACATTCGATATCGATAGGAGTTCATTCTTCCGTGAATTCTCTCTGTTAGAAGTTGCATCACCAGAGTTTTCTCAACTGTAATTTCTGTTCAAGAAACATTTAGAGCAGCCGCTGCCCAACGGCAGGCATTGTGCAATGGTCGTTATGACGATGCATTTGTTCTCGCTCTACAGTCTGCAGCGGCATTGCTTTGCAACCTATATCGCTTATTTCAATATTCATTGCTTCATACTTCCCTTTACACAAAGGAAATCGGTGTCGCGCCTCTGTCATTGTATTCATTACTTTTATTCAATTAGCATTGTAATAAACTTGACATAATTACTGATACTCATTAACAGGTCTCAAGAACTGTTGCACATTATAATTTATAGGAACTAGTAAGTAGATTAATGAAATAAAATACTTATTATCTTAATGTCTCTACAACGTCTATTCATCAGTCTGTGAATGCAATAAGGAACTTAAAAGCTATATTATTTTAAGTCGCTACCTTAAATCCTTTGAAGAATGATGAGCGGTTCACGAACAATCAAACCTTATAAGATTTCTAGCAGTAGTAGTAAGTTGAGTTTACCGGACGCGTCGGATTGGCCCCCTCGAGCGTTGAACCGCCGGTTATATTTAACTGCGACAACACGTGTGTCGGCAACACGACACACGGTGCTCTCCAACATAGAGACCGTTTTGAATCCCTCTAACGATTCCAGTTTGCATCGAAAATACACGCCGAGGTTAAATTAGGGCACAGTTTCTAGCTTTCGCGGTAATGATGCCCTTGTAAAATACGTAACGAAGATATAGCTGTAATATAATAATTATTTGACTTGCATACTTTGTCTTCATCGTATTTATGGTCATATAGAAATATGCTGCTGCACCAGTTTATATGTATATAGAATCCTTATATCATTATATCTAGGTTAACACCAAGGCACAACAAACCAACAGGGACTAACTCCATAAACCCTAATTTTATCACGCTTTATACTCGTATAACAGTCGAGAGACGAGCACTCTACCAAACTATTCATTGCCATACATCGATAAAGCTCCCACAACTTTTAAAGACTCTTTATATTCGCGTAGAGGAAACGATGCTTTTAAAATTTGCATTCTTCTGTAGTTTTTAGACGCCATTCAGTCGCCGAAAGTGCATTGTAGCACGACCCTCGGGGGGTTCGTGGAAAGTTTGCGCTTTCCGGCGAGGGAATACGTGTGTCGAGGCCTGTTTGAAGGGAGCAAGGCGAGCCAAGGTGAAGGCATTCTGTGCCTTGTACCTGGAGATTGACAATAGAGTTCAATCAACTCGTTGCGCCCACCCACTCGGCATTGTGATTTGTGACGCGAGCCGAGCGATCCTCCATTGTCACTTCCTGAATCGCATGCCGGTTCATTCTAGCCATTTGTTGAAGAAACAATGCTTCTTGTAAACTTTCAAGGTAACGAGTTAGCGAGATTCAAATTCAAGATAACATAAGATGTTTTAAAATGAATTAAAGATCTACATAAATATTTTAAAAAAGATTAAGTAATTTATTGTATTGTAACAACTACTGATGTAAGTATATGTACGTAACTTGTTACTGATAGAAATTGTCTATTATAATGTAACGCTTAAATGTACATAAAGTTCACGACATCCTACAAATTCAAAGTGCAGCGAGCAAATTAGAGCAAATAAGTTTCCAAATAGGAATTGTGAGTTAGTCAGCGCCAGGCGTCAGTCTAAGCAAGGCTATCGATTGCGTCGCGTCGCCGATACTATCAACCCACACATCTCCAGCCGCATACTCCGCATAGCATGCTAAACTGGTGCGACACACTCATTAACCGCTAACTACATATTTCCAACTTTTACCGCATAAACTATTTAGCTGGGTCGCGCTTCGCCCCAACTCAGTTAGCCGCCTCTAATTTTCAGTCGGACAGAAATTGTTTGCTGGCTTAAAATATTATGTTGGAATTCCATTAAAACTGCTCGCCTGCATAGCAAAAAAATAGGCACACGAATTGGAAGGAGAGTGAGCGTGGTGCGAACGCGACGCAGCCGAGGGTATTGATCGAGGTGCGCGCGCACTCCGCCGTGTACACCGCCGGCCGCCGCCGGAGCGCCACGACACACCAACTCGAGGGAACACTCGGCTCGCGAGCACCATTCACAGCTGGAGATGTGGCCGTAATGAGGCCCATCGGCGAGCCCTCCAAAATCATCGAAACACGTGACCTATATTCCCATCTATTTCAATATCGTCAACCTAATGGAAATTCAGTCCGTCTGTCCAACTTGACAGATGACGTCTGTGAGCTCTACGTGAAATGTAATTGGCGCGATCAGCTGTGCCCCTCCCCGCGGCAGCCCGCCGTCGCTTATCTGGCCTCCTCGGGCGTGATTAATCACCCCGTTAAATCTCCAGACCCTCTCGCCGCATGGACAAACGTTCCCGACGCTGATAGAGCCAACTTAGCTGTTTTGCGATTCAAATTATTTAGAACGTCTGCGGATTCGCACCGCACACTTTGCCTTGAAAAATAACAGCTTATATTACGCTACTACCTATAATTAAATATTTTAATTCAACGCTTCCGCATAAAAATAAATTGCATTACATAAATTCGTGTATAATTAAAGCACCTACGTTGTTTGTATGTGACATAACTGCAATTCTAACAGCGTTATTATACCTTTCAGCGTTATTATTCATTCTTATTTTTATATCAATCAAGAATAGATTAAATAGCTTTTAAAGGCTTTAAAGTTTTAATAACGTTAATGGCTGCGCTGCGTTGATTAAAGCGGATGATATTTAATTAAACAATCCTTAACACAAGAGAGAGATCAAACCCTTGTTTAACCCTCGAGGACTGCGCGGCGGTATAGAATTGCCGACTGTCTTCCTAGACGCGTACTTCACTGGGAGGTCGGGTAATCGTCACCTCCCGACGTTTTTTAAAGAGATTCTTTGCTACAATTGTCTTTTAGATTAATATCCAGTTTTTAGTTCTATATGTTCGATCTAAAGTATAAAGAGTATCTGTTCTCAAATCAACCCTTCTGAATTATGCGTAAACATCAAGATCAAGCTGATTTTTCGTCGTTAATGTAATTGTCATATAAACAAAGCACCGTAGTTTGTTTGTGTAGTAAAATTGATGGCATAAGTGTATTTCATGGCGCAAGCCGTAATTGTCCGTCGTTTACACGTCGCGTGGTCCATTAATTTAATTTTTAGTGTGTTTTATTAAGAGGTAGCCGTGACGCAGTCAATTTAACACAGTTATTTGATGTGAGGATACCGACTGTTATTAACCTATCAATGATAGACACTTTCGACAAGGAGGATCTCCATTTTCTACGTATGTGTTGAGTGGCCGAGCTGAGGTTTCGAAAGTTTACAAGCAGCTCAAAGCTTCAGACTTGGTTTAACGACTGTTTGTTCTAACGCTAACACCCGAGACTTACAATTTAACGTATCATCCGACCCACGAATGAAAAGTACACATCACCCATACACTGCCCGCATCGACCGTCGCTTAGCCTCGATGATCTTGTCAGATCAACTGGGTTAGCCGAGCTACAGGCGCTATACACATAGAGTTTGGTGTATTGTCCGTGCATGGTAATTTCCATTGACCATTGGTGCGTACACGTTGACTTGGCCTTGCTCCATTCGCTGGCCAACGTAGTCGTTCGTCTATTATTACCTTAAAACATCTTCTACTGAGAATCGCGAGGTCGACCAACACGCGTTTGCGGTCACCACGGTCGCGTTTGGCGCTCGGTTGTTAATTCTCTACTCGAATGTTGTGCCGACGCCCGTGACTCCGTTCTGTCTTAAATTGCGCAATCCTCCAATTCGAACTTTTACCACAAACTCAAGTACATAACGCTAATAGTCCAACATTTGACTTTATACGCACCGATTGGTGTTTTAATCACCCTGCTCACCTATAATTTTATCATTATGAATTCACTGGTTATGAAGTTAGCGCTTACCGAGGCGAGTCGGCACTAGAACTTGACCTCCTTAACAAAACGTGTTTGGATTTTAGCATTATGCAATTAATGTGATGCTGTTTATGTTTTTATTTAACGCGAGATAATTCTTATGTTATGTCCTCCACGGTCTAGGTCACGCTACGCTGACATTGGGATCGCTAGCATAGTTACATCACTTAGTTATTTTATTTCTGTACTTATTTATGTATACTTACGAAAGGTCACCAAACGGTCGGCGCCGTCTCGAATATGAACTGGTTATGAGCCTGTTTGCCTTTCTAAAGTGTCCGAGCATCTTGTCGAGGCGATATATTCCACGAAAGTTTCGCCCGAACGTTAGAGTGGAGGAGGACATTAAAGAGAAGTTTCGGTAATATTAGAACGTATGTCTATGTGTCGGGGATCTGGGTGGTATAAACTTATCTATTCATAGCGGCTATATCGCTGCGGTCTCCTGTGACACATTGATCTAACCCATATCCCCGTATAAAACGTGTCTGCCGCGAGAATAACCGTTTTGTCTTCGAGCAATATTTAGTTCCAAGATACAGTCACGTTCTACATAGATAATACCCAGATGATACATCCCGTCGCTGTAGGCTTAGACAATAAATATTTTTTTTATCTTTTCCTCTTATCGATTGATTTCTAAGAGCTTTCTCGGTTATATATTAAAGCGCACTTCTGTATTTTTTTAAATGACTGGTATTTTAGGATTACGGAAGATTTAACTCCAAGATAGGTGACAATCGCCACGGACGTTATCAATGTTATCAACGAATGATCATCCTCTGTCTTTGTTCCAGGTAATAACAGCTCAGCCTCGACTTAACGACTATGAAATAACCTCGGTTTGTAAGTTACTATAATGCTCTTTACTGAACTGGACAATACATTTTCGTTAAAATATTTTTACAATGGTTCTCTATTATTATGAAGTAACTGGAGAAAAAGTTCAAAACTAAAGACCGCCGCTGTCTGTGGTTGTTTTCTAACATACCTACTATTAATATTTTGAGCTCCATATCATCAAATTTAATCGTCTTTATACCACAGTGGTATTGTATAGCATACATTGCATATTCACTTAATGTCTTTATAAACACATTTTGAATGGGGGGGGGGGTATAGCATTTAGACCGGCTAGTTACCGTCCTTAAGTTGAAAAATCAGTCGCTAAGCATCAAACGGGCTGTTTAGACAGCCTCCTTGAAAGCTAGTTATTCCAGACTATGCAAGCTCACTCCACCTAGGCCAGAGAGTCGTTAATCGTTTGGTTACGCGCCCTTCTGGTCAAATGCCTAGCTGTACTTTGTATTCATTCATTCAATATTTAAGAGCTGGGCTCTTGTCTGTGGAGTTTTTTCCAGGTAGTTCTATATTCGGCCAAATCCTTGACCTCCCTATACGACATGACTTTCGCCTACCTTGTATTACAAAACAATATTAGAAAAAAGCACTTCTTGTATTTAAAATTTTTGGACAAATGGCGATTACGAAATCTACTTAATAACCTCAGTTCCCCTTAGGAGGAGCGAACCATATAGGGATATAGGTATCATTAACATGTTCATAGCACATTTATAGTGTTGAAGTTGATACAAGGTAGAGTAACGGCTTCGGTGCCAGGCCATCACACGATTTGCGGAAAAACCTGTGTGCAAGCCTAACGGCACCCCACAGATGCAGCTAACTGCAACAACCTGACACACATACTACAAGTGTAACTAATGGAATGATTCCTATCTCTTCGCCAACATCAATCACGACTGCTTTCTATGACAAAATCCATCAGTCTAGTTTGATGTGATTTGCGTTACAAAATGATAAACTTTTCGTTATGTTTTTTTTTACATATAAAAATTTATTGCACTTCCGTATTTTAACGTTGATACGGACATATATTTGTTTTACTATTGTTGCAATCCAAAATCTTGATCATAACGATAACAGTAATTCTTCCTGTTGCTCTTTCAAAATTGTAGACATACATACATATATGTACATATGTATGAGAAAGATCGGTTATAGTCAACATGCATCGGTTGTAGTTCACACTGGGGTTCGATATTCTAAAGTTTTCATCTACTGTAGCTCTAATATCAAAGCGTATATTGTAAAAGTAAATATAAGACATATTTGCTGTATATTGTACTAATTTTAACTGTCCAAATAAAGAATTTCAATTCAATTTAAACAGTTATGTGAGGATCCATAGAAGCGTCCATAAGAAAAATTAAATATTATTTTTAAAATGCCGACATATTTCTTGCAATACGAAGAACATAAAGAAGCAATAATTTATTTGGTTTCGCGTACCAAATCTACCATACCAATCTAACGGTGTGCGGTAAGCTCGTGCTTTTGTCGGAAATTTGTTATCTGTATTCGATAACTAATCGTTATTTTATATCGTATCACATTTTGTTTACATTATTGGACGTGCACTGAGAACGATATATTATATGACTTCATGATACCAGGCAGTATCATGCTGATATATTTATGGAAGAGTTCTGGAATACTCTCAGAGGCATGCGTTAGTCTTTCTACGACAATTTTTTTGTTTGTTTTATTTTTATTTTTTGTAGTAGCCTACTTCTATCGTCTGACTATTTCGTTTCAAAGCTTCTAATTAATTATTTAGCTCTATTGGAAATGTACAAACCCACGACCCGCGTCAACTACCCAATCAATTTCACTAAAATACATTTACATATATATGTGACTTAAAATTTATATTTTCCCTTAAGAAACTTAAGCAACTGGTAATTATTATAGATCATAATATTTGTCTTAAAAAATAATAAATCTAGTATGGCTATTCAACGCGGTAATGCAGCGAGCGTGATTGGCACCTTTGCACCAGGGGCGAGCAGGGGCGGGTTATTTGTTTAATATGTAACATGTTATTATTATTATTTAAATTTAAAATAATATATCTAGTAAATAACATGTCTTCAAAATTGAGTTGTTTCTTATAGTGTGTGTTATTACGTATTGTAAAGTTGAGAGAAACAGTTAAGTCAAGTAAGTCAGTTAAGTACCGTGAACACGACAAACCGACCAATAATGGGACGTGTTCGAGATAAGTGTTTCGAGCACGTATCAGCAGGAGTGGTATCGATAAGGCAAACGTCTAACGGAGCTAGATGCGTGGGGGAAATGGACCGCGCCGTGTGCGCACCGGTATCATAGATCGTCGCCGGTCCCAGTCGCTTTCGGCGCGCTGCACCGTGCACGAGTGTTTACATACCAAACACATTTTGGAGTTGCGACCGAGTTAATTGTTCGATAGTTATGTGCGTTTTGTTTGGAGTGGAACTCTGCGCGCGATACAGTGAACTCTGCCGCGGCTGATAATGGAACCGATATTCCAGTCGACAGCGTTGTGCTCTATTTGAGGTACCCGACTCCGCTACCCATGTTGATAACTTGCTCGGCTTCATAGATAAGTTTAACTTAGTCTAACTATACATAGTCTAAACTTACATACATTGATAACCACGTTTCCTAAAGAAACGTAACTAGTGTTTAACAGGTCATACCGTACTTAGTAGCTGTTATCGTAATATCGTTTTGGTATTCAAATTGACCTGGCTATTGTACGTCCTTGGGTACATTTATACCCATTCAAAGAATATCATTCTGTCCTCCGCCGTCTTTAAAAGCTTCATTAAAACTTATTACGTATTAAATTATTCCCTTTGCGATTTATGGAGGTATTAATTTTGTTTTAATGTTAACTCAAATTAAATGAACCGATATTTCGGTGCTTTTAACGTAATCATTTTAACTTTAACTTGTCGAATAACATGTTTTGCAAGATAATAATCTCATGTATTTGCATACGTGTGTGTGCCTCAATCGTCTACGGAATTATTCCTTTTGCCATAAAACCAGTGATATATTATTGTTTTCCTGATTCCGAATTTATTTGCGTCATTGAAAATTAGATAGTAGTTTTGGCACGAACCAAGCCTTGACCAAAACATATTGATTGACTAACTGACCGGACGTGATTGTTGGTCAAAATTGTAGCATTCAATTATAGGAAAAGCTAATGAAAGTGCTAGTTCTGTATTTTGTAATCTTGTTCTAGACAATATCGAAATACTCGTACCGATATTGTGAGTTTTGTTAGTGATTATTATTATTAGTCACTAATATTTATCACAGAAAACTTAAATCTAGGTTACATCCAGTTTAGTTTTATAAATATACTTATTGAATGTTGCAGTTTAGGAAAAACAATGCATGACTTAATATTATATTTTTTAATAGTTGAGATAGTCAGTGTAAATGTTAGTAAACTTGGAGACTCTGTGCTATGTTCGACCATGCAAAGATTATATATAAATAGTTATTATAGAAGGTAGTAAATTTTGGGGAAAACAAAGATTTTCTTCTACATAATAATTAATACTAATACCAACTTTAAAGTAACAAATTATTGGTAGGAAAATCCTCATCACTTTATCCTATGTATGTACATATAAACAAATAAAAAACAGCAGAAGGTAAAAAGGTTCTCCACCGGCTGACACTCGAGATATACTTATTTTACAAGAAACGTCTTACACACAAATGCAATTATAAAGCGTGGTACGGGTACGTATGGTCAATCGCCTGTGCCTCTTTTATCAATGACCTCTTGTCAGTCAACACGTTCTTATCATAGTTAGGTATTATGTTACATAGTCTTTATACTTGTGTATAATACGCATGATATAATACGCTCGTCACGTTATCGCGCGGATATGATATGTCGTAGACGTAAGTGACCCGCCCGATCGGGTCGTATTGACGTTTCCTCTGATTTAAAACCCTATTGGTGCTCAATATGAGACGTTTTATAGTGCAATAACAATGCGAACATGGCACGTTTAGTGGCCATTTCTAACTGAGATGTCATATCATAATGTGTTTTCTGATATTCTGAAGCTTCGTGTTTGTTTATATATTGTTTTCTGCCTGTCGCATTCCTTTTCAATATATCAATATGCAGCTGAACACACCCCCTAACTCTGACTTCTTCCAATCAATAACCTAGATATCTTCAATAGAAGAGCGTTACTTATTGGCAAGCGTGCTTCATTCGTTGCATACTCGTACTATTAGGCGATGCGGAGTCGAAAGTGGAACCATACAATGTAAAACATATAGTTTGTTGTTAATAAATACAATAATTCTACCGAATCAAATTGTATCCTGCCGATGTCGATAGTTTCACATGCAAAATTATGTATTATTAGTTGTAAAACAACCTTGCGATTATGAAAGAATATATAACAGACCTTGCCGGCGGTCACAACTTTTAAATGTTTTCGAATGTGACGCATAATAAGTAGCATTCTTGTCATTCATGCGAGACTATCCTTCACTTTTAGTAAATATTCAGGACAGTCGATCGTTGTACAAATAACTACGAGAACGTGTATAAAGCTCAGGGCAGAGTGACTGCCATATTGCCACTTTAGCAGTTTTAAGCACTGAAAGTGGTAAACCTTGATATTATCGACTTGGTAAGGGTACGTGCTTAATAAGCGGCACTAAAAGCCGCTTGGAGCGAATTGAGCAAATATTTATGTGGTTTACTCTGCTCGCTGTTGGCTTAGAACTTGCAATATGTGAACATTTGACTCTACAGAAACGCGTCACATACTTAAGCTTTATTACCATTGACTTCAATAAGCTTTGTTGTTGCGGAAATGATCGTTAATTTATTCTTAAGCTAATTAATCTTCCGTCTGCGTATTGTTTGTCTCGTGCACATTATTCGATTAAATATTGCTTAAGCAGTCACAAAATTAACATAACAAATCCCAATGCCCTTGTATGCTAATCGTTTTTGTGCACACGTAAAGTTAAATAGTCTGTTCCCAAACACCTATCGATGTGTTCCGACAGGCTCCTTGAGAGCTAATTTATCCAGACTTGGCATGTTTCGCCCTAAACCAGAGTGTCGCTCGTGTGGTTACGCGTCCTGCTGGTTAAATACGCGCCTAGCTGTAAGAAGTAAATAATAATAGTTTAAAAAACTAAAAAACACTCTTTTTATAGAAAAACGTAATTTTATCAAATTAGTGTATTGTCATCGGTCCTTAATAAATCTACAAAGTTTGAACGAAATCTGGCCGTTTAAAGTGGGTCAAAATTGCGCCCAAAGAAGTCGGTAACAAACAAACATAAAAACAAAAATACAAAAAATTGAATAATTTTATCAAATTAGTGTATTGTCATCGGTCCTCAATAAATCTACAAAATTTGAACGAAATCTGGCCGTTTAAAGTGGGTCAAAATCGCGCCCAAAGAAGTCGGTTACAAACAAACATACAGGTGAAGCTGAAGAAGAATATAAAGCGTGTAAAAAAAAGTCGTCTCAAATTAAGTTCGCTGGGGTCGAATAAAAATGTGTGTACATTCCGCGCACGGCGGCTATCAAAACGACACAAAGTTGTAAGTAATGAGGGCACGTACATTCTGTGACAAGAAACAAATACCGCGGGTGTGTTCACGGCGCCGGAGAGATTTTCCACCACCCAGTGTGTACGTGTATTATTCGACTGGGTCGTTTTTCCGACGTCCCTCGCTAAACAAAGAGAAATGTTTGGCGGTGCTTTACCCTTTCGTTGTGTATAAATAAATTCCAGTGAAATAGATAGTTTTAAATTTTTAAATTTCTAGTGCGAAACAACGCTCATTGATATATTGTTATACTCTGACTTCATTCTCAGCGATTAAAGTTTACCAGTTTGTGTGTTTCCATGTCCGACCTCCATACGGATGTTTGAGACTTCATTTGAGAAATTCATTATTTTTCTATTTAATTCGAATTTCAAAAGAAATATCGTTAATAATACATGTATCAACTCGGCATACAATCATTCGGACTACTCGTACATACTCTATGGTTCATTCAATAAAACTGCTAAGATGATTTCCATTACCGTATCATACAGTTTTGTACCGAAGTGCCTTCTCAGATTTCAAGGCAAATGCTAACAGATATTCGATCTTGGTATCAAGGCAACGCTACCACGTAACAACTCAAGATTTCTACGCTTGTGTATAAATACGTAGCTACCTATTCACACATCTATATCGAATCGATTCAGTTATATTTGCATTCTTCGTACTCGATTCTCGAGATAAGCCATCTCACATCGCACGTATTTGTTTTTTGGTGGTATTTTTTTTTTATTTGTGCTAATATTTTAACTACAACTTACCTACACCTTTTCACCTAGGACGATTAGATGGGTTGTATGTTTGATGCAATTAAACGAGCATTTTTTGTGACTATTTTATTTTTAATATAAAATCCAGTAACCAATGAGTGACCATGTCAATGAATAAATATTACTTACCGACATATGCCTTAAAGGATATATATATCTCTGATAACGTTGTCATAATTCTTATCTTGCTTCCTCAAACGATACATAAGTTACGAGTTAACTGTTAGCTTGCAAATTTCAATAGATGAAGCTTGTAAAATAGCGAGCTTCGTTACGAGTTGAAAACGAATATAGGTTCGTTAGAGAGCGTGGCTTTTGGTAAATCCTCTATCGGCAGCTGTGACATTCGGTCGTAGCCCGAACGGGTTCTTATGTATGCAGGGCCAACGTAATCCGCGTTGGCAATACGCTTTGCTGGTTTTGGTTACACTAAATGTAGCTTCAGTAAAAGTAGTGTTCTCGAAAACAAATGTAGTGCCAATAGCTCGGCTAACTAATATGATTTGACGCGATCATTGAGGTTAAGCAACGGTCGATGCGGACAATTTTTGGATGGGTAACTAAAGTGGCATTATATGGGCGCTACTGTGGGTCGGATAACACGTATGAGTGTAGGTCCGACTGTTAGTATTTGTACAAGCAGTCGTTAAGCCAAGTCAGAAGAGACCGGCTTAAAAACTCATACTAAGAAACAAAGAAAATATTTTGCTTTCTTACGTTATGTTTACGTTCAATCTGTATGAATTAGAATAGCATTATATTTATTCCTCAATGGTATCAGATACTAGCACGGCAGGCATGAGTAATCTAAATATGCATGTTGAATAAATTTCGTAGGAGGTTATTCTCACAAGGTCCCGATGGCTCGCTAGATTCAATCTTCACCTAAATAAACAGGCTTATTTATTTTGCGAAGTACGTCACACCTTTGGATTTGATCTTGGATATTTGTTTATTTATACTACCTGCTCGTATCTGTGAATCTGTCAGATTCGGTGCCATTATCGAGCGAATTTGTCAACAAACTAAGTTTTTGCTTATTCGCAGCGACCTTTGTTGCGTAAGATACATCGGTTCCTCTTCCTAGTTGCGTATTGCGAGTCACAATGCCTTCGTCCGACTTCCGTCCAAGCCGATTGTAACGTTTCTATTGCTTTTCGTAATAACAGTGCCAAGAATTACCACGCCGCCTCCAAAGAAGGGTTCCGTTTAAGTATCCCGTCACTTAGTGACATTTCAGCACCATAAGCATAGCATAAGTAGCCTACTATACGTTACCACTGCTAAGACTCGGGGCCTTCTCTCGCCAGAACAGAGGTATAGGCCATTATCCACCACGCAGGCTAAGTGCACATAACTTCGCATATTGTGGTCCTCAAACATGTCGGTTTCCTCGCGATGTTTTCCTTCACCGTAAAGCGAAGGCAAATCCACACAATTTGAAAAACAAGTCATTAGTGTAGGGCAGGGATCGAACCAGGGGCCGTCCGATTGAAAAGCAAACGTTTTCCAACCGAGCCGCTTACTTTACTATTGTTGTGATATTGCTCCAACCATACATTGTTGTCAGTGACAATTAAAAATGGACAAATATTAGGAGTAATTAAATGCCTATTTATACTTGCTATTCATATATCCGTAGAAATCATACCTATTTACCGTTACTCGAATGAGATACATTTATCTATCAGCAAAATGAAAGTCGGCATAAAGAATTTAAATAACGACCAATTTTTGTTACAGGTGGAAAACGTAAAAATGTTTAATTCATTCCAGGGATTTATAGCTGTTCGTGATTGCATACAAATATGAAAGGGGAGACGGAACCCGAAAAATTTATATACTTTTTATCTGAGAGGAATTCAGCAACGGTTGCTGGCTTTCATTTTGCTGAAAAGCGCAATTTTCTCCATTCACTATGGTCGGCTAGTGAAATCGTTATCGTCTGCTGCGGCGGCCATTTCCTAATGGCGGTTTCGCGTGCATTTAGCCTTTTTATTATTTAGCCTAACCTAGTAAAACGTACCTTACCTACTACGTACAGCATTAGCTAACCTTTGTGATCCTATTACTAATCCGCGTAACGATTAGTACTTGAATACCCAACGCGTTGGATATTTACTTCTGCATTGCGCTCGCAATCTTACGGCATAACTTAGTTTTTATGATCTGAATGTTAGCTGAAGTTGCGTTATACTTTTTCAAGCTACCAAATAATGGTGGAGATAGCTCTTAATTTCGATATTTACAATCTGGATATCCAGTAAGACTAGCGTATCGTTTCAGGCAGTGTGGATATGATGTTCGTTTTCTCTCGGCGCATGGCATCGTTACTGCCCCCAGCCCCGCTTATCATTTTCACTCCGGTTTCCACAACGTCATGATTGCTGGTGTTATTAATTCAACATGAATCGAATATTTTCCACGATAGAATAAAAGCGCGTGCGCTATGATGCCAGAAATTATTGAGTAAACTTGAAAACTGTCTGAAACGAGATTGCTTCTTTGCATTTTAATCTAGATAATGAACACTTGGAGAGAAGTAGCCAGTTTGCAGCTAGAGATGTTGTAGGTATACGCGGCCTTTCAGTCTCTGCCTTGTGAGAAATAAACTAAATTACTCCGAGAACAAGAGGCGAGGCAACAATGATATTTCGGTAACGAGGAAAAAACAAGAGGGTCGTTTCTAGATCCCGTGGGAATTCACATCCCGCCTCGTTTTGTGTCCGTCGCGCCGCAGGAAAGGCTCCAAGTGCCGGGAAATGCTCAGGAATTCAGGATACGCCGTTACTATTATACGTGATATTTACAGCGTTCCGCCCGCTCAAACATTTCACCATGTTATTTTTGTGTAAATCATATCTCATAGCGCTATCTCATTTTGAAATTCTTTCCATTCAGGTTGTCTGAGGAATTATATACTCACAAACATTCCGCTGCGATATATAAATAAGTAAAGCAATTTAAATGAAACTACTCGGAACTGAAGAAGGCTGATAAGATAAATAAAACTAAACATGACAACATTGACTCAAATTGTGATTTATGGATTTGTAATACCAAAATAAATGCTGATAAAGAAAATGCCAAATCACAGAATACAACCAATTCGACCGTTGGCGTCATTTCTCACTTAGCTTAAATGGCTATTAGGGTGATGGGAGCAAAGCAAGACGACCGGCCACCAGACAGGTGAAGGAACTTTGTGTCGTCAAATACAATCGCAGGTGTACCCTTCAAAATACGTCGGGTCAGGTAGTCGAGGCTCCCCAAACGAAACCATTTTAAAACATTTTTTCAACATTCATCTACTGTATATATATAGGGGCACAATTTACGTTCGTCGGGCCATTATTAAAATGTCGCTAATGGCATCCAGTACTTCTCTGCCGACACTAATGCGAGTTGCGTACCGTTCTTTGGTCCGAACAAAGAGGAAAGCTATTTGCATACTCCCAACTGTTTAAAACTCCTGTCTTACTCACGCTTAGCCCAGTGATCGAGCTGCTAAAATAAAATTAAAATATAAACCGGCTCTTTGCGAGAGGCTTGTGTTGAAGAGCAGATTTCCTGGCCGAGCCCTCAGCCAAGGGTCACGCGGACCTACATTATCGAGAGTTAATTGTTGTAGCACGAATACTGGTGAAAGTTGGCCGACTCTCCTGAATTACTCATACATATTTGAATAAACAATACTCATGTCAATTAGGACGAATTCATAACTTCGGTTCAAAGTTTCTCTGATTTGAAAAGCAAATTATGAAGCGGCGCTTTCCTATTAAGACTAATTAAATCGAACATCTATTGCCGTCGTTTCATCAATTCGTCAAATCAATTCGTCAATAACCATGTATATTGATACCAATTGAAATGTTATTATTTTCGTTTATTTTTTTACTAACTATTATGTAGTGACAATAATTTTACATCAATGAAGTGAGCAAAAAAACAACACATTAAACTGTGTTGTTTTTTTGGCGGAGTGAAGTCGATGCGCGTTTGCGAGCGACAGGGCTCGGCTCGAGCACGTCTGCGAGGAGAGTGGAGTGAACCCCCCTCGAGCGCGTACCTGCGCGTGCGCCGCGATGCGCACCTCCGCCGCGGAAACGGCAGGTAGCTCGCGGAGCGCTCCGGCGAGCTTGGCTCAGTGCGCGCGCTCTCTCGCCGCCAGTGGTAGTGTGCACAGTGCGCGGACGCTCTCGCGCGGATCGCGACCATGGTGCCCACGCCGCGCTGGTGAACTGGTAATCGCAGTGTACTGGATGACAGACGACATGTCCTGTGACAGAAGAACTAGGTTTCCTCGGACCGAGCGTTTCCTCGAGCGGTGAGTGTTGCAGCAAACACGCGCTTCCTGCCGGTCCTTTGTTGAATCCTCGCAGTGACGTGTGTCCGTCTCTTTTCCACGCGCTCTACCTGCAGTGCCAGACCGACCAGTGTTGCCCAGTGTTTGTGTTTAAGCTTTGTGCTTGTATGATCACCATTGTTACAACGGAAACAAGTGTGATGCCATTATCTACGGATATGCAAGAATAATAATTAAAATAAACTGATCATTTTAATTGAAACAAATGTGAAATATGTACAAAAAATATCATGTAAACTTAGATTCATTAAAATTTTAGGTTTTAGATAGTCAATTACGACCTTGACAGGTTTCGTTATGACATCTGCGACACGATATCGCACCTAACTTGTAAAAATTGGTAGTCACGATTTATTCTTTCGAGCCTACGTATCTGATAACGTTTCACGAAACCCCCAAGGCCTCATAAGCATTAACACGAAATGGAATTTCGGAGAGGTCACATCACATTGAGAAATGTATGTCGTCGTGTTGTAATCTACTGAACTGACCTATCGGTGACGGTTTACTTGTAGAATTGTGTTGTTCACATGTGTGTGCAGTCAGTTTCAAGTCTGCAATATAGTCTTGTATAAATCGGAATGCAGGCCGTGGACCAAGAGTGGTTAAGTTAGTCTCAGATGTGGGGCGCTCCCCGCCTCGCCTCCCGGCCTTGAAAGGCTCTTGACCAGGCCAGTCTTGGCGTTGTCGTATTTATTGCAACCTCCGAGATACGAACCGACAAGGTTATTGACGCCACGCGCCACGATGCCATCGCTCGCTGCTCATACCTACCTCTATGGGAACCCTTCCGACCGCAACCCTTTATGCGAATGCTCACGTCTCCTTGAAGTAGTTGTTCTCACGTCGATCTTGTTATAATGATTAACTACAATAGTTATTACGTCATGTCTAAGCCAGTTTCCGCCTTCAATGTTTGGTAGCTAACGATGTGAGTCACGCAACCGTCATGGTTCATAATAAATCTGCCGTATATGAAGTACATACTACTTGTAATATGTGTGTTTTCAAACAAAACATAAGTTAGGTGCAATGTCCTCCACAAGCTCTTGTCAAACTTTTACTGCACACGTAGGCGGCTTGGGTACATGATCTGAGATGACTTTTAGTCACTGGCGATGTATAAATAGGAGCACT
This sequence comes from Mellilla xanthometata, assembly GCA_035578125.1. Lineage (NCBI taxonomy): Eukaryota > Metazoa > Arthropoda > Insecta > Lepidoptera > Geometridae > Mellilla > Mellilla xanthometata. Next base: position 9,108,542 of record JAPUBQ010000014.1, on the reverse strand, counting down.
CGTCAAGCAAGCATTGGCGCAGGATCGATGCCCAGTATGCCTAGGTGAAGGACGGTTGTACAGTTCTTCGCCCCTTTATTGTAGCCTGCCCGCTCATTCACTGATCATGTGACATTCACATTATTTTACTCCGTATCCACTACTACTTGTTTTAAAATAGAATATGTAGTAATATGCTTTATTTACCTTTGCTAATTCTTATTTGAATACGCAATATTCTGCGTTGTGAGTAAATTCGCTTCGGCAACACATTTTTATGTCTCTTTCACCTAGAGACCTCGTCACCTACATAAGTGTACTTTGGGTTATTTATCTAAATATGGCATCCAGACAGCTGATTCAATACATGTACACTATGTGCCGGCTATGGCACATAGTGTACATGTATTGAATCAGCTGTCTGGATGCCATATGGCGCCGAGATGCACACTTCATAAAGCGAATGGGGCCGGCATATGTTGCCGCTTTCACTCTACATCACAAACGAAGCTGTGTTGTTATACCTTACCTTGTTTCTCTGTTCTACCCAGTATACCTCTGTACGTATAGACTCATTGTTGCTTTGTTAATCTTACCCAAAGTCAAAGTAATTTATTGATAACTATACAGAAGTCACAAAATAGCATTACTTAAATATTAAATCAATGCAAATATCAATAAAATTTAATTATAAATGTCAAATATAAATCAATAATTTATAATTATTCTAGTATAAATAGGTTGTACTACGAACGTAGTGTCAACCTAGTCACTGCGCGTAGTACAATCTTTATGGTACAAAACATCAACTTCAAAATTACAAAAAATATTACCTAAGCGTAATGATATTCAAAATAAATAAAATTTAAATTTTTTGAATTTAAAATAAAACCATTCAGCTAATCCTTTCGCCAATGGCCGGCCCAACAAGTTAAGTGATGTGTTCTCACTCAAAATTTTAGTTAAGTTATATTTTAATTACAGTGTGAACTCCATGTAACGTCACTCGATTTAACGACCAACTCCCTAAAGCGTCGAAATCAATTGGCTTTAGTTGGTTTAGCTTGTATTCCATACAATGATACATTCTCTCCATTTAACGACCACTCTATAACGCCATAAAATGCACAGTCCCTGCAGTGTCGTTTTATAGAGTTTACACTGATATCGCATGCGAAATACAATCTACAAATAAATAATAAGTAATATAGTTTCTAATACAATATATGTTAGAAAAATGCATAGTTTATTAGATGTTTAGGATAAAGGCAGTTGCACGCGGCTTTGATATATTTTTCTACAAATAAATAATAATATAGTTTCTAATACAATATATGCTAGAAAAATGCATAGTTTATTAGATGTTTAGGATAAAGGCAGTTGCACGCGGCTTTGATATATTTTTCTACAAATAAATAATAATATAGTTTCTAATACAATATATGCTAGAAAAATGCATAGTTTATTAGATGTTTAGGATAAAGGCAGTTGCACGCGGCTTTGATATATTTTTCTACAAATAAATAATAATATAGTTTCTAATACAATATATGCTAGAAAAATGCATAGTTTATTAGATGTTTAGGATAAAGGCAGTTGCACGCGGTAGGCAACACGCGCGGCACCCGCGTTGCAGTGTCGGTGGGGGTAGTTTTTGCCGACAGCAGCTGGTTACCCCAGCAGTGAGTCACGTCCTGCCTGCTACACTGTAGGTCGGGGTGCGTGTCATTGACCCTACTACCAGCCCCATCACATACGCACACCGCACGATTTACCCAATGCCCTTTGTGCTCTCTATTATTTATAGCTTTTTGTTCACACAGATATATCCCCATTCTCTTTCCATTCGGCACGCTTCGCAACTATCCCTTTATTCTCGACAAGTGATTTTCGGTCACAACTCTCTCTCTATTAAAAACACTAAAATTGATTACGAAATTTTCACTATCCCTTAGACCAGAACTTTGCTCTTAAGGAGTTTCTACGTCTAACACCGTTACTTTGTCGAGTTATAAATTACCTTTCTTGACTAACCGCGGCACGTTTCGAGGTTTATCCGTAGTTTGATTGTTTGTAAAGTTTTCCTCTTAAAGTGCAAAGACACTTAAGCGGCCCGATCTCTGATTGGTTGGTGTATTCTACTTCCTCGGTTCGTTTTTTTCCTTTTAATAAAGTTTCAATAACCCGTATCGTAACACATTCATGCAACGTCATTGAACAATGCCTATTAGAGTTATATTATTAATCTATACATGTGAGTTCCTTTTAAAATATGTATGTTCTTTCATGACATTCAAGCTGAAGCTATGGTCGCGATACCCGCAAGGCGTTTGATCCGGGCTCGGGCGCGCTTCGAGTCCCATGCCATACCGGTTTCGAGGCAGCCGACACGCATCGCATTGTTGATCCTTCCACACAAAAACAAAATGAAACAATTTGTTTTTTTGTTCCTGGCCGTTGCTGCTTCACGAGTCCTTGCCTCGCTCTCCTTACTTTGTCTTGTTTTCATTTCGTTTCACTCTCGAAACATTCTTTTGACAGTCTTTTAATTTAAAAGCGAGCTCGAAATCGTTTAAACTCATTTCGTAACGATGCTCGAGGAAGTGCAAACACTCGTGGGTCACGCTTCTTTGACGCGATTTGCTTAGCAAATACACTTATTTCCTGTCTAACCGACAGTGTTCGTCAAAAGTCTTTTGTTTTCATGCTGGCTTTATATAGCATATGTTGGTATTTTTAAATATATCGTCCTTTTTGTTTCCAAATCCGAGAAAATATATTGGCTGCAAAATCTTACAAAGTATCCATTTAGTATTTACTTCGTTTGATAAAGGTGGACGCGAGTAACCGTCGTCGCCACACGTTACTTAGTAGTGACAGCTAAGCTTCTAGTTTATGAATAATTCACATTTTGCGGGTTACGCCCTTGTCGTTTCCTAAACGATGGAGGACTTGGCATACACTCCACATTGGCTTTGGGAGCCCTCCAGTATACTAGTCAGCAGTATACCCAAGGGCTATATATGTATAAACTACATTCTGTTTAATTTACAAAATGATTGTCTTACTACAAAGCTCGTCACAAAATTTACTGATTAGTCTAGCTACTCAATGCAATTATAGTTTTGTTGGTTGGATTTCCGTATCGATGATTGTGATTATATAAAATGTATATCTTAGCAAAACACTCACATAAATAATGAGTCGAAGGAAGGATAATATCCTAGAATAGATATTCGTGTGCCTTGTCATACACAATACAAGCTTTGATTTTAAAATAGTTTGAAGCTGTATTTGATGAAACTTTGAGTAAGAATACAAAAACGAATAATGTACGTATGTAGAAATATACTACCAGTATGAACGAGAAGACTGTTTTATAACAGCGAAGTAATCAAAAATGAATGTTTCATCGATCGCCTTTCAGACATAAGCTCAAAGTAGTTTTTCCAAACATTTCTGACGTAATGCACCCAGTCTAAGAGAGCCGCGTGTTTGCGCGCACCACTTCAAAGCTTAGCTTCCATTCCATTCCCGCATGAATGTGCCAAAAATGTTTAATACTATAGCCATGCTATGAAGAAACGTGGGAATTTACTCCCAGAAAACATTACACAAAAGCTCAAAGTGTTTACAAGGCAAATAACATGCATGACAATACGTAAGGAAAACCGAGCTGAAATGACTTCCTAGAATCACATTAGAAACATGCCATATCGTAAATCCAGCATCGTCTTACAACTAATTACTCATTGTTATTCATTAAATATTTTTATATCAAGCATTAAATTGGTATGTACTCGTAACATAAGGTCTACGAATACTACTCGTATTTGCACGTTTGCGTCGTGGAGGTGCATAACCCCATACCAGAAAAAATATTTTATTTACAAAACTTAAGCATTACTACTAAGCATATTTATTTTTAAACCACCAGCAGTTATTGTGAAATATGAAATAGAAAATATAAGAACAAAATATTGACAACAAGATTTAAAAGATACATTTACCTTAGAATAGCTAGCTACTACGGCTTTTGAGAGTTGTTTCACAAGCAAGATATTACAAAGACTGTTCGGTTCTTGAGATGCGAACTCATTCAGCAGCGCTAAAGGCATTTAGAGGTGGAGTTGAGGGTGTGCTTATCAGCGGGGAGGCGCGGGGGGTGAGGGCCGAGGGTGGCTTTGTTCGCGAGTCGGCCTCTCAGACTCTCCGACCACTTAGAAGATTGCTCGGCTTTGTCTTCACGCGATACTTCTTTATACTCCAAGTCTTCCCTCCAATTTGGGTTTTAGATTTATTTACACCAATCTTGATTTAGTTCGCACGATCGAACGCTTTATTTTGAATCTTCTGGCGATCGAATGAATTATTATGAATTCGCGGTTGTACCTACGCTGTTGCTGGTGAATCGACCGCGCGGAATGAAAATGTTTAACGCATAATGGGGCTGTTTGTTTGCAATAAATAGCGATGCGTATAGTCAATGCATGTAGCGCCGCGTTTAAAGCCGGTGGAACAGCTTGCACGAAGGCCGACTTAAAATCGTTTCTGCATTCGACATGTTGGATAAGTAAACTCGCGTCGTGCATCAATGCTATGCTAATATACAATGGCCTACTTGTTCTTTCGGCCACCCGGGTACTACATTTCCTTATTAGCTCCGTCGCCCATCCGGCTCGCTTCTTTGCATTCGCAATTTTTTTTTCCTCAAAATTATACTTATATTTTATAATAGGAGGTCGTTTATAAAATTTAAGTGATTTATTCGAGTTCCGGTCAAGCATTATAATATTTTCCCTTATGTTATGACAATGAGTTACCGTTCAACAACTATTAGCATCAGTTAGGTTAGACGACACAAACATAATTAAAACAAAAAAAAACCTTAAAACAGCCATTGTTATTTTTTGTCTCGGCACAAAGTATCTAATGATGTTTAATTGACTAGACCCACAATTTCCAAGGCTAGTTTTAAATCTGTATGCCTTATTAGGGTTTTTCTTGAATATGCCTATGTAGGCTGTGAGCAGGTGTGGCGGCGAAAGCAGCGCTCCCTTGACACGCCACGGCGCGCGCGCATTGCTGTCAAGGCTCAGCCTGCGCCCGCGCAGCTCCTAGCCCCGCACGGTGTTTCTTATACCAATAACCTTATTTACATATTTTATTTAACCCGATTTAGTGTTGTTCACACATCATTCGTACATTATACACCAATAGGGCAACAAAACAAAGTGATTTTCCGCATCTGGTAAAAAATATTATGAGAACAGTATTTTATATATACACATAAATAACCTATATATTAAACGTAGGTATTCCCAATAGGTAAAAACAAATAGAGCTCGTCATACTTAGTAACTGTTGTATTAGTAATACATAAAGCAATAAACAAAATTACGAGCATAAGTCAATAATAAGTATTTACTATGTATATACAATTTTAGCATTCTTCACTCCTACTTAGTTAACTTAGTTATTTTATTTTCCATTAATTTAAAAATACCAATTCATTTTTTAAGGCAGATACCTGTATTTTTATCTAACAGAAGATTACGGTTTCAAGTGATTTGCGTTGGTAACCGGCCGAACAATGTCAAATAATACCAATAACACTTACAGCAAATATAGAGGAAACATAAATAATGATCTATGTACGTGCGTGTGACCGTGGCACAATAGATTCATTATAATATTGAGTGGAGGCATCCTTGACACACGGAGTAGTTGCAGTGAGCCGTGCACATGCGCTGGCGCACCGCTTGTTATGTAATCATTACCCATCGGTGCGGCATTATTCAACGCCTCTTATATCATGCCACCTGACAAAATAAACACTATCGTAACAATTGGAATCTATGGAATTTGATGATACTTCCACGCACGCCCCGCTGAGATTCACCGCGCGATGTATCGTAATTGCGCTGTAATTTTTCAGCGTATTACGTGGATAAGAAGGCGTGCGAATAATTTTTATCGTCGGGGCCAGGGAAACTGCTAAGTGGGTTTTTCCTTGACACCGAGGCCCTGTTGCAACGCGGCAATCGACACAAGGTTAGCGGACAACACCGACACGCCCTAGCGATTATTTAATTGTTATTTAAACCCAAGACAACAGTGCATCGCTGCCGTGTCGAGGACTGCACAAGAAAACCTAATCAACTAGAAAACGATACAGGGCCAAATTACGCTTACCATTATCAAGGTTGGGTTGAAAGTGGATGAAAACGACAAGGAAGATATTGATTGATCATTGGTTTCAGAATTAAAATTGAATAAACACTTTATCGTACTGCACAGGAGATTAAAATTATGTATTAAGAAAGCATATTTTTAATATTGGCTTTTCCTAAACATAATCCGTTAATGGATTGAGGCAACAGTTGTATGCGTTAGAAATTAAGGAGACATTTAACATAAGTGAAGCACACCCTTTAAGGGTTATCTTCTCGCAAAGTTATGCCATCAATTTTGACAACTTTGAGAAGTTGAATTTGGCGCATGATAAAGGGTTTAACAAGTTATTGACGATTTCACATTATCTTATCCGACTCTGTTATCGGTTTAATATGAAATATGTTAACCTGATTTTAAGTAATTTGCTAAATTTTTTATAAAGCTTAAAATTCCAGGTGAATATAAGAGTTAAATGTTTTCAGTGATCGTAAACACTGTCAAAAAATAAATTGAATTTATTTTCATTTCTTGTTGACTTACCGAATTCTTTCGCAAGATGACCCTTATATCGGAGCTGGGTCGCTTTCTACATTCGAAGATTATTTAAAATTATATATGCGCTGGTATTACATTACGTTACAAGGCTTTCCTTTTTACACGCAACTGTATTAACGGCGCTGGATTTAAGTTGAATTATTTTAATTACGAGAAAAGTGATACGATACTTATCACTTTTCTCGTCATTTCTCCAATCAGGCTGTATTTGGCGTCGCGTCGTTAATAAATTCAGTTAAATAAAATAAATGTATATGCAGTGATCCAATTAACAATTAATCCTGCCGCCGCGCTCTACTCAGAATTCCATTCAGTTTTGGCTGAACGTTTTAATTTCGCTTGTAGATGGCGTTTTTGTTTGCTCCACAAATTAAAACGTTGGCAATCAGGTTTTTTGCGAAAACCTTGGCCGTCCATTAGACTATATCGTATGTTGCGAAAGAACGAAATTCAGGTAGATATCCGTGGAACCACTATCGTTCTACCTATATTACAATCGAGACCTATGATATTAATACAAAATTTTAGTTAACTTACGTTAACCAACCTTGATATATATTTAACTAATTAGCAACTTGTGTTTCCACTTTATCTTCAGCAAAGGCATCATTATTATGATGAAGTGACGCGGTTCGATGGAACCGTATCGTATTGTTTAACTACGTTTGATATCCCACAGCCTCGTTCGTATCCTGCGTCTCAGACAGGCTTAATGATTTCTTCATTGTGCCTTTGTCCACAGTTTCATTGTCCAACTTCTCTTCCCTAAGTTGTACCGTTTAAGCACTTGACTGACTAAACAGGCTGTGTTTACAATAAAGACATACCTATCTAATGATAACATTATTAATTCCTTACTCGTTACATTGTATATATTCTTAACTACATAATACCGTTTAATTACTATTCGCTTCGCGGATTCCTACTTTACTAAGCACCGAGTGTTCTATAGAGCGCATTTGTTATTTATCACTTAAATTGTGCTGTAACCGTCTTGCTAAACAGCTGTTATAAAACTAGTGTAATTTTTGTATGAAAAACTGCAAATCTAAACTTGTGTGTACTTTGAAAGCGCCACATTAAAAAGGGATAGATAAGATACTCTTTGAAGATTTGATCAATATGAAACTTGATTGTCGACATGAAATTTGATGATTATTTAAAACTGTCGTTGTCAGTAGCAGTATTTTCGCCGAGAGCGTACTAACGTGTACTCGTACAATAGTGACAGAGAACACACGTCATCCGGCTAGTTCATTGTTCGGGCGCGTTGGCTCAAGCTAATGCTGGCGGCCTAGCAACGTTGCCACTTCCAACGTTCCATTCACCTCTCACCGAGCGTGAACGGTTATGCTGCATACAGCCGCACCCAGCCTCTAATGCTCGAACATCGTATTTATATTGTCTTCCTGATATGCCGATGCGATAGCCAACTTTTCGCACTAGAGAATCGCACGATTGCGTGCAGCTTTCACGACTGTCTATGCCATTCGAAACATTGAAGAGACAATTCGTGAAACAGCGTTCCTTTCTGGAGTTTTGCCACAATAAATCTACATAACTATATGTAGACTGATCTAAAACTACGTTCCCACTAAATAAGAGCTGCGTCAGCCTCCATTATGATGACATCACTGTCTGCAGTACACACGATTTTACCGAGAAGTCCGTTGTAGTTGTAAAGTCCACAATACGTTTTGCAGAAACAATACTGAAATAGTGATCTGTTATAACCTAATACAAACACGTACATACAACATTTTCCTGTTGCGATGTAGCTGTTATGTGGATTTCGTTCGCAATAGCAGTTGTCGTTACCCGATTCTTAAGTGCTCGTGAAATCCGAAATATCCAATAAGCCGACTTGAAATCGAATCATTACATTTAGTAATAATGCTTGAGGCATTCCGAGTAGGTGTTGATTGGTGTCACAGATTCCGCGTGTATTATGTACAGATGATAGAGACGTCACCGCGGCGCGGTCACGTGGACGTGTTTGTTTGTAGAACGCGGCTTGAACCCGACCGATTACCTCGCACTATCGGCCACTGTGACCACTTGAGCTATGATAGCGCAACAGTATTACAACATCGCTCTCTTATTCAACAACACCCAGAATTATTAAAAAACGACAAAATAAATGCAACTCTCTGAATAAAATCAACTTTTTAGCTTAGTTCCAGATATAGTTGAATACCCAAGGGCGTACCCAAAGATTGTTTCGCCTGAATACAACCTTTCAACGGTTTCGAGTAATAAAAACCCACAGATAATCCCGGGGGAAATCTGTGACTGCCTACGTTTCTACCTAAGAGACGAGAATCCGAGAGGTGGTAGAACTATCAGTCTAACAGTTATTATAACAGTGTCAGTGTCTGTCTAGGCGAGAGGTGAAGTAACGTGAGGGGACGCATTCACTGCCTTTCACTTCCCGCTTTTGTCGCGCTCGCTCGAGCCGCCACGGGAAGGCCTTGTAGCCCGCATAGCGACTGCCTCTAGGCTTCCTTTCTCATCTTACATAGACAAACAACTCGTTCCACCGCCACACGGATATGTCACGATGCTAGTTTTGTAGATCAAACGCGATTAACTAAGAATTATATATTTTGGAAACAAGCTATACTGCAGATGTTTATCCTACCCGTAATACTGGTTTTGTCTTATTATACATACTAAAGTGCAAATGCCCAAACGGCGAGACATTTAGAACACCACATCGACACAATCATTCATTTGATTAACCAATTAAACCCAATCAGCGGCCGTTCCCCTGACAGACGACAGCATTGTAGCCGGCGTGATAATTTGGTAGCACCTTAGTGTTAACATCGGAAACAAAGCTCGCCAGCAGCGCACGCGCAATTAGGAATTACCTGGCTATTACATGACATCACGGCCAAGGAAAAAATAAACAGCAATTAAATAAGAAGCCGTCATAGAACATTCGCATGTGTACGGGCGTCGAGGGCCGTTTTAACCTTGGCTTTTGAGCGGCGACTTTCACGGTTAGACGGTCGAGCTGCGAGCGTTACATAAGGTGGTAGGCAGCGGACGGCCGGCATCTGCCGTGACGACACCGGCACCACTCACTAACGCGAACCGGTTCCTCAATCGCGGCCATCGATGTTATTGATGCTATAAATCCAATCTGTTTACACATCGTTAGATGCCGATCTAATACCGATCGTTAGCGACTGGACATTGTTACTTATTGTTGGTAAACTTTACACAATTTTATAACTGCTATAAATGACTTCCGATGCTAGCGATGTTATCATGAACTTGAACCACAGCCGTAGTTTTTCTGTCTCTTATACGTACGTACATATCATTTATGGCAAACATACGATTTTGATTCCAATAACTTGTCATGTTGATATGTTATAGTCTCTTCTATAACATATAACATTGGAAAATCTTAAGTATAAATCTTGAATGTCTAATTATATACGTAGTAATATACGTACACATACAAACCAATTGGCTAATCTTGCTATTCAATATCACAGTACCTTTCATATGTCATATTGAACGGAAAATCGTAATCTTATATTTCCTTCCAACACTTACTACGGCCACTCAACTCGAGCAGGCTCAATACAAACCTTCAGAATCCATTACACACTGGGCCATGCACGCTTCTGTGCATAGCCCAGTGTGTGCTAGTGTGGACACTACTTTGATACGCCACGATTCCAGCGAATTGTGCCTGATAAACCGACAACTTTCAATGCTTGTCCGCCAGTATAGGCAATTGCCCTGTGATCACAATAGTCTTGTCCGGTGCTGGCCCAGCATCGGCCAATATGTAATGTGTTCCTTTACGTAGTGTTTAGTGTTGACGTGTAAATAAGTGGAGGTGTCTTGTGTCGCAGGTACAAGAGCGGGGTGCGCTCAGTGAGGGGCGGCGCAGGCGGCGCGGACGAGGCGCGGCGCGGCGGCCTCAAGGCGCTGCCGAAGCGCGCCCGCACTCGCTGCAGGGTTATGAGCATGGGGCAAAAGCTGTCCGGCGGTGTGAAGTCGGTGTCGCGCGAGTGCACGGCTCCGTTCAAGGCGGTGGTGGCGCGAGAGCTGGCGCCCGAGCCGCCGCGGCCCGCGCGCCTCGACGCGCTCCTCGACGCGCCGCCCGCGCATCCCGACCTGCAGCGCAAGCACGCCTGGAACCCCGACGACAGGTGATACTCCCCACAACACACATACACATACACTTCGCAATATTCATACATTGAACAAAGTATGAAGGGATTACGTTTGAAAACATTTTAATTTTTGTTCATGTTCAGTCGACTAACCCGACCCCACCTAAGTGGGATAAGGTAAAGAAAAAGAAGAAGTCTCAGTCGTATAACGTAATGAGTGTGACCGAGAGGAAACAAACTTTGAAATGTTTTCTTTATTGATTTGAGCTCTTTCGCTTTCAAACGAGCTAATCTATTTGAATGAAGCAAAGAGCTCTAACCTGAAACAATTATTGTCAATAACTATTATCCGTCTAATAATAGAAATTATGCCTTAACTACGTTTAACTGTTGGCCATGGACAACAAGTCGATTCTACTCAATGATTGTTTGTTAAATAAAATAGATTTTGTACTAACTATCTATATGTAAATTAAGATAAAGTAGATGCAAAGACGTTGTATTTAGAACCATTAATCTAAGCTGGTACGTCAAAAATAGAGAATTCTAAGGAGTCAATCAACATTGTAACTATCATACTAATCTAAGCTGGTACGTCAAAAATAGAGAATTCTAAGGAGTCAATCAACATTGAAACTATCATACTAATCTAAGCTGGTATGTCAAAAATAGAGAATTCTAAGGAGTCACACAACATTGAAAACTATCATACTAATCTAAGCTGGTACGTCAAAAATAGAGAATTCTAAGGAGTCACTCAACATATGAAACTATCATACTACAGTTACGATTTAGTAACGTTTCGTAAGGCCATTATGAATAACAAGCGACCCATTCCGTTTCCAGGTCACTAAACATATTCGTGAAGGACGAAGACGCGCTAACGTTCCACCGGCACCCGGTGGCGCAGAGCACGGACTGCATCCGAGGGCGCGTGGGGTACTCGCGCGGGCTGCACTGCTGGGAGGTGGTGTGGCCGGCCCGGCAGCGCGGCACGCACGCCGTCGTCGGCGTCGCCACCAACAGCGCGCCGCTCCACTCCGTGGGCTACCAGAGCCTCGTCGGCGCCACCGACCAGAGCTGGGGATGGGACCTCGGCAGGAATAAGGTGACTCCTCACTTACAATCACAACTGACTTGTTCACGTTAATTAGTATATCTTTGCAAACATGAAAGAAAAAAGAAAAATAATACAAAGTAATATATACACACACATCTTATATATAAAATTTCCGTGTCACAGTGTTTGTTACCGTACTCCTCCGAAACGGCTTGACCGATTTTTCCCAAATTTTATATGCGTATTCAGTAGGTCTGAGAATCGGCTACTGTATATTTAGAAATAATTATTAAGGCAAAACAACGTTTGCCGGGTCAGCTAGTAATAATATAAATACGCATAGCATAAGCAGCACTCTATACGTTCTTACTGCTGAGACTCGGGACCTTCCCACGCGAAGGGAGAGATATATGACATAATCCACCACACTGCCCAAGACGTGTGTCATCCGCCAACACGGCGGATGACACACGCCTTCGGATATTGTGGTCCTCAAACATGCCGGTTTCCTCACGATGTTTTCCTTCACCGTAAAGCGAATTGAATGCATATCCACAAATAACTTGAAAAACAAGTCATTGTTGTAGGGAAAAGCAAGCGTTTTTTATCATCGAGCCACACTCTTTAATATTTAAATACACGCACGACAAAATCATCATCTGCGAACTTATCCCTTAAGGCCCCCATCCAGGCAATCATACTCTGAACAGAGCCCCTTACGCGGATTAAAAACTCTCGACGGGCTATTAAAATATATAAATAAATAATTGAATTAATTCTTCAAGGGAGGTTCCCAAGTCCCAACAAACGTGCACCTCTAGGTGTGAACATTGTAGTTGATAAAACCGTTTATTTTATATTTGACAGCACCAATAACGATGAGTAAAATTAATCGATATCGTGTCCACTATAATCACTTGGCCACAACACTATAACTGTCAAACTGGATATGTCAAAAAGAAAATAAACGGTTGGATCTATTATAGATAGAATCAGCGTTTGTCTGCAACACAACACGCGACATTGGCTAAATTGTGGCCATACCGACCGCAGAAAGCCATATTCAAAAGAAGAAGAAGTATTATAGATAGTGATCTGCAGTTAGTTGGCAATAAACGTGAATGAGTTGAGTGGTGAAGCAAGTGGTGACAATCCGCCGGCGGTGTTCCAGGTGTACCACAACGCGAAGGGCACGGGCGGCAGCGGGGTGACGTACCCGGCGCTGCTGCGGCCCGACGAGCAGTTCCTCGTGCCGGACCGGCTGCTCGTCGTGCTCGACATGGACGAGGGCACGCTGGCCTTCTGCGCCGACGGCCGCTACCTCGGCGTGGCCGTGCGCGGCCTGCGCGGCAAGACGCTCTACCCCATCGTCTCCGCCGTCTGGGGGCACGCCGAGATCACTATGAAATATATAGGAGGACTTGATCGTGAGTGATCCCCTTTTACAACTATAATGTATAACTTTGTCCGAACCGCCGCCGTCTGGGGGCACGCCGAGATCACCATGAAATATATAGGAGGACTTGATCGTGAGTGATCCCCTTTTACAACTATAATGTATAACTTTGTACGAACCGCCGCCGTCTGGGGGCACGCCGAGATCACTATGAAATATATAGGAGGACTTGATCGTGAGTGATCCCCTTTTACAACTATAATGTATAACTTTGTACGAACCGCCGCCGTCTGGGGGCACGCCGAGATCACTATGAAATATATAGGAGGACTTGATCGTGAGTGATCCCCTTTTACAACTATAATCTTGTCACAAACCTTGTCCGAACCGCCAAATTTTGGAATTCCTTGCCGAATTCCCTGTTCCCCAATGACTAAAATCTAGCGATTTTCAGTCGAGAGTGAACCGGTTCCTTCTAGGTAAGCGCGATCCACCGTAGACCTCAATATCACTTACCATCAGGTGAATTGTGGTCAAGCGCTGACCTATTCGGAGTAAAAAAATAATAATAAAATAAACTATAATGTGTCCAAAAGTTTATTATCTTTTGACAAATTAAAATCTCAACTCAAATTAAAACCTAGTATTTCAAAGTAAACTTTTGAGTAACATGATGCTGTTATATTCTATTGGTGGTTCTACTATAGTAGTTCCAACAGTTTGACAGATATAGAAAGTCTCCGAACTGTCAGGTCATTGAGGACATCTACCACCTCCTCATGGAGTGTGTGCGGGGTAACGAGACACAATATAGGCATTATTCTTTTATGAATGTTGGAGCCTGTAACAGTATCCTGTCCTGCCCGATTTCGGACAAGGCCAGTGCAATTGTACAGACTGGCAAAAGACGTTCTGACCGGCTGAGGTATGCACATCAACCGGTGTGCATCCGTCGACCGGATTGGATGACCTTTAATATACTACTCTAATAAACCAAGCTCTATGATTCTACTATGTGATTGCTTTATGTACCGGCAAAGTCGTTGTTGACTAAAAGTATCTCTAATAGAATGAAGGTAGTATAGGCTCATGACTTCGCACACGATATTATTTGGGTAGCTGTTTACAGATAGAATATCTGAGAATTTTTCTTTTCAGAATTGGTCAAATATTATAATGACTATGCTCCTCTTCTTTATCCATGTGCTTGTGTCTCGTGCTTTCATAATGTCCCTCGTGCTTGTTGTTGAGGTGTGCGTGTTTGTGTTGCAGCGGAGCCGCTGCCGCTGATGGAGCTGTGCCGGCGCGTGATCCGGCAGCGCGTGGGGCGCGGGCGGCTGCGCGCGGCCGCCTCGCGCCTCGCGCTGCCGCCCGCCCTCACCGCCTACCTGCTCTACCGCGCGCCCTAGCCGCAGCGCCGCCCGCCCTAGCCACCGCGCCGCAAGCCCCACCCCTACCCGTAGCCGCACCGCGGCTAACGTTCACTCGACCTACATCAACAGAAACAAGTCTTATGTTAATCCTACCCACCCGGACGCACGAGCATTTGCTACCAACTGATTATCGTCGGACGCTTGACACTGATTCTTGGAGAGAAAACCACTGAAGGAAGGTGTGACATCCTAATTCGATCAGAGCTAAAGATAAAGCTTCAAGACAATATCGAGTTGTATAAGTGAAATTGACTAATTAGAGAATAGCGCAAATGATAATGGAAAGTTAACTCAAGATATATGAAATAAAATTGAGACTGATGTGTACGACAAACTTTACATTTGGAAATGTTATGCAGCCTTGTGTTTTAACTGTGGTGAATTATTGACCTAACGAACCATGTATATCATTCAAGCGGTCCTGATTTTATAAGCAAAGAAGTTATGGAACAGTGATAGACGTTGCTTTAAATGGATTGATCGATATAGTGTATCTATGAAACTGAACTGCTGCAAATGCTATGAGTGGGGTGTGTCACGAGAAAACGGCAATATAAAAAACTGACAGTGGTTTAAAAATCTTTTTTTTTTCTTAAATAATATTAAATGAAAAATGGGGTGACAGACATCGGCGGTGGGCGCCTGAGTGCAGTGGAGGGCGAGGCATATTGAGAACATAACTTATATATAAGCACGCAGATATCCGTATACATAGACGTCTCTAGGGAAAATTTATTTGTACACCCCTGCAAAGACACGACACGAATACCTTTTTATTTTAACGTTATCTGTGATAATTATACTTTAATGACAAATTTTGAACGTTTCCGAATCTGATGAATATTTTTATTATTTTCCAACCCAACTAGAATCAATTAACGTTGTAAGTTTAGTCGAAGATTTAATCGAGTCTCATTTGACGAGTGACTTGTGCGGGTTTGTAATATTGGAAGGATGTACGTGCGACGCTCGTGTTCGCGAGCGAGGAACTCGGTACAGAGAACAGAGCGAGTACGCGCGCCGCCGCGTGGCCATATGATCTCCAGATTTACTTGTTAATTAAATATTGTAGAACATGTGCAAGTTATGTAACTCACGAGCCTCGGCAATTATTGATAACTATTGATAGTATGTGATTGTTCTTATAACAATAGCATTACGGCGGAGCGACCGCCCCTAGGCCAGTGTATCGTTGGCGATCTTACATTACTACTTTATATAGCTCATTAAGCGACTGGTTTAATTTTAGTTAAATATTATTCTTAATTCCTATTGTAAAAAATCGTGTGAGTGTGTAATGTATATATTTTAATATGCGCATCGCATCGACAGAGGGTCACCGGTGATTATTTTGTGCTGTACATTTTATAATTTTTCATTTCTAACTCTGCATACCTATTACATATTTTGCTAATCGACGTTCTTCACTTTGTCTTCTTTTGCGACGATGTCTTCACTTAGTCTTCTTTTGCAACTAGTTAGACTTATTAGATACAAATGTAACTGAATATAAATAGCATTTTAAAGCACTATATTTAATAATTTGTCAGCCACTTTGATCCAAATTAGTTGTAACCTAATAAAAAGTGTAAGTACTTCCATTTTAATAAGGTTTTTTCGTATGTAGTTTGTACGGCATAGTAGAAATCCCGCGTGGGGCTCACTTCGGCCGCGCTCCATATTCACATTATATCTCGGGCAACAAATTAAATTATTGTTTATCGAAAATCTACGTATTTTGTATTCATGGAGTGTAAACTCCAATAGGGATTGTTTATAATTGTTTGCGATGAGTACAATGTGAATATTGACGTGGAAATAACTATTATATTAACTGCCAAATGCGTCGCGTGCGAATGAGTGAGGATGCGTGCAGTACGTGCGAGTGCGAGCGAGAGAGACGTATGCCTGGGCGGAGTGTGGGGCGCATCGCTCGGTGTGCTACACGGATATTTGATAGTGTAATGAAGATTAAAGGTTATAATCATGATACCTAATACACCAAGCTCGATGTATTGTTGCGGCGGCCGCCTGCACCGAGCCTCCCACACGACCAATATTTTCTCAATGTACGACACCCACTTGTTTGCTGTTTGTTTGCGCCGTTAGAGATCTGTAGCCCGCACTCCTATCAATATCCTAACATGCGGGGCTCGGTGTAAACGGTCGACTTATTTTTAGTAGTAACAAGTTGAAAATCTATGAACCGTCAAATTTAGTCCTGTATATAGTAAAGTTTATCATTTTTGCGGTGTTTACGACCAATATAAGTGAAATGCATTTTAGTTTTATAAGTTGTAGGCAATATTTTTAAATGGTCATCTCTAACAGATACTGCAGTCGGCAGTCGAATCTCTTAGACGGAATGATTAAAAAAAATAGGAAAACGATTTGAATAAATATAACTGGTTAAGAAAATAATAAATGATATGAATTAAACTTAATGCTTTTTATTTCCTTTGAGTTTTACATACAAACCTATCGATATTATATTTAGGACGGACAATGTAGACCAAACTGTAAAATTCTATGAGTATATTATGAGTATTCAGTTTCAAAAGGTCTCAAAAAATACATACGCAGACACATAAAAATATTCTAAGTAAAGATTTCACATAAATTACTTACATCTTTATAAAATACTACGTGATAAAGCTAAAATAGATTGGGAATACAAATCAATAGCGCTAGAGGTAAACTAAAATAGACCTTATTGTTAGTCACATAGGGTATGGTGTTCAACAACGGTGTCATCAGTGATTACGATGGTGTTTTCATCGGTGAAGTCTTGGGGGAGGACAATCTGTGCCGTCAACTCGTGCAGACCGCCGATGAGCTCGTTTAGGGAATCCTAAAAATAAAAGCATTCACATAATTACAAAAAAAACATCACAATCTTGCTAAGTATGTCAACTAAGTGTCTGAGTTTTCAGATTAGCTAAGCTAGGTATCTATTCGCTATTGTCAAATAGTTTCGATTCGCTTTGATATGAACTTTATGGGAAAAGGACTAACTGTCGATAGGGCTTTCGAAAGTCCATACAATTCACATGCATTTAATGTAAAATGGTGAACTGAAATGAAACTAACGAATTCAACTTGTCTAGTTGTAGTTAACAGTTTTTAAGCCTCTGACATAAGGCAAAATTTTAACAAATATATGAAATGGTAATAACTGAGAATATAACACATGTTAAAGTTATCTAGTTCATTTGTTTTCTTACTACTAGCGTGAATTAACGTCTCAAATAACCGAAAATAGAACATGTAGCGCCTGTAGCTCGGCTAGCTAAAGTGATCTGACGCGATCATCGAAGCTAAGCAACAGTCGATGCGGACGGTGTCGTTTTTCAAGTGGCATTTTCATCTGGGCGCTACTGTGGGTTGGATGACGCGTTAGATTGTAGGCCCCGGCTGTTATTCTCAGTACAACCAATCGTTAAGCCAAGTCAAAGGTCTTCGGGCAGCTTGAAAACTCTCGACACCAGAGTTGGGCCAATTAGCTCATACATAGAAGGAGAAGAACCGAAGAATATACAAGTATTTCTGTATTTACCTTAGTTTCCTTGAAATCAGCTATCATATTGTCTAAATCCGTGTCTTCTCCCTCGAACTTGCCCGCCAGTACTTTGAGATGATCATCCAGAAGGGACGTGTCCAGCACTCCGTTGGATTCATCTCTTATAACCCTGAAACAATAAGAAAACCATTGACTGTTTCTTTACGTTCTTCCCGTTTACTTCAGTTAAAACATCCTGACTGCTCTCATACTAATTTTTACTATCATGTTTCTTTCACTAAAAAGGCCCTTCAGCTATGGAACGCATTGGCCCTGTCTGTAAGGCAGGCTAAATCTCTTCATATTCTTCAGAAGTTGGTATATTTGCACTATTTTAAATGTATTTGTGTATACTGTCTAGGTATTTTATAAGGAGGTTTAGTTTATTCTTTTTTTCCCATTATGTTCATTGTATTTTCCATACAAAGGTTGCCTGGAAGAAATTGCTACAAGTGATAAGGCCTTTTGTGCAACAAAATTGCTGGTGTTTTTTTTCTTTTCACATATTGTTTTTGTTTGTTTTTGGTGTACAATAAAGGATTCTTGTATTGTATTGTAAATCATAAAATGACAAAGAGGAAAGTAATTAAACTTTTGTAAATAGCCACCGATCCACCGTAGACCTCAATATCACTTACCATCAGGTGAATTGTGGTCAAACGCTGACCTATTTAGAGTAAAAAAAAAAACAGCGCTTGGCCACCTAACTCATAAATAAATAAATAAATATTAGGACACATTCACACACGGCTGGTTAGCCCCATACTGAACCATTTCTAGTTCGTGTTATGGTTGCTAACACAACTGATATACTACATATACATACATACATATTATATATAAATACATATTTAACACCCAGACCCACAGCCAACAAATTTAGTTAAGCACAAAGATGTTGACCGGGCCGGGAATCGAACCCGGAACCTTCTGATTAGCAGACCGGCATGGTAACCTTTACGCCAACGAGGTCGTCAAGAGAAGAAGAAGAAGCATAGTTACTTGAGTATCCTGCGGCGGGTGATCTCGGCGCCGGTGAGCACGGTGAGGGTGGCGAGGGCCCCGGTGGCGGCGTCCCGCGCGCGCCGCTCCACGCGCGCCCAGTCCACGCTCAGGACGAGCGAGTGCCGCCCCCGACCGCTCACTATGCACTTGCTGCCGGAGAGACGCGCTGTCGCCGCTACTGCATTGTATTGCACTACACAAAAGATATTACTTTTTTATTGAATACATAGGTCTCTTTGTCCTGACTCACTCATTCATTCATTCATCTATAGGCAACGCAGAGCTCAAACGGCTGGTAATTCAGCATTCTGTGAATGTACATATAATATTTCTTTTTTTTTATTATTAGGACACATTTCACACATGGCTGGTTAACCCCCATACTGAACCATTTGTAGTTCGTTATGGTAGCTAACGCAACTGATATACTACAAATACATACATATATATATATTTTATATAGTTACATATTTAACACCCAGACCCACAGCCAACAAATTTAGTTAAGTACAAAGATGTTGGCCGGGTCGGGAATCGAACCCGGAACCTTCTGATTGGTAGTTTATTTTTATTATTTGTTATAATAACGGCACGGGATATTTATGTACATAGCTTGTGAAAGTTTCAGTTATCTAGCTATTACGGTTTCTAAGATACAGCCTGGAGACAGACAGACAGACAGCGGAGGCTTAGTAATAGGGTCCCGTTTTTTCTTTGTAGGTACGGAACCCTAAAAAGAAACAAAATGTATCGCTAATTTTCTACTTTATTAGCAAGTAACATACAGTGTAAACTTCATGTAACGTCACTCGATTTAACGACAAACTCTCTAAAGCGTCGAAATCAATTGGCTTTAGTTGGTTTAGCTTGTATTCCATACAGTGATACATTCTCTCCATATAACAACCACTCTCTATAACGCCATAAACTGCACAGTCCCTTCAGTGTCGTTATATGGATTTACACTGTATTTGCACCTTGTCATTGAATAAAAGCGAAGTGGTCTTTATAGAGATACTAGCTGACCCGACAAACGTTGTTTTGCCTTAATAATAAAAAAAAAAAACTAAATATGCAGTAGCCGATTCTCAGACCTACTGAATACGCATATAAAATTTGGAAAAAATCGGTCAAGCCGTTTCGGAGGAGTACGGTAACAAACACTGTGACACGGAAATTTTATATATAAGATAGAGTTTACACTGTATATTATATAGTCCAGTACATAAATCTTTAAAAAAAAACTCACAATTAAAGTGCACCTTAGCACAGAGAAAGGCGGGCATGTGACACTTGTTGTAAAGATCGAGACGCACGGGCGCGCGGCTCACGGCGCGCACGAGTGCGGTCTCACCGTACGTCACTAGCCCCGACCAGCGGATAGACTCGCCGCTCGAACAGCCGAATAGACGGACCTGGACACCAAAAAAAACTTATGTATTTCTGACGTGCACTTCGTCATCTTCTTCTCTTCTATTATATATTAGCAAATCGTCCCGGGTTCGCACGGGCTATAAAATAATCTAAGTTGCAAAGAGAAACAAAATATAGTCTATGTTACTCAGGGATAATGTAGCTTTCCAACGGTGAAATAATTTTTCTAATAGGGTCAGTAGTTTCGGAGCCTATTCGCGTCAAACAAACAAACAAAAAAAAAAACTTTTCCTTTTTATATATTGGTATAGAAAAATAAGTCTGGTTTTCCTTCCTGATGCTATAGCTCCAAAACGCGCGAACCGATTTCTACGGTTTGCATTCGTTGGAAAGGTCTCGGGCTCCATAAGGTTAGTGTAGCAAACAAAATTCAGGGAAAATTTCAACTTTGTGGTGAAACAGAGTTCGCTGGGTTTGCTAGTTGTGACTAAAAGGTCAATAAAGCATAAGCAACCCACTATACCGGTAGTTCCCACTGCTGGAACTCGGGGCCTTCTCTAACTAGGAGAGAGTTGTAGGCTATAATCCACCACGCTGGTCAAGCGCGGGTTGGCGGATGACAGACGTCTTCGGATATTGTGGTCCTCAAACATGCCGGTTTCCTCACGATATTTTCCTTCACCGTAAAGCGAATGCAAATCCACAAATAAAATGAAAAACAAGTCATTGGTGTAGGGCCGCGAAAGAACCAGGGGGCGTCTGATTGAAAAGCAGACGTTATTACCACCGAGCCACACTCGCTTTTTTCATTTATAGGCAATGCAATAAGGAGAAACAAAATAATAACTTACAGTCCTCGACATCTCGCTATTCTTATCGTACACCAAATGCAGATTGGCCATCAGCGGAGTGTTGCCGACGGGTTTGAATATAATTGGCAAAGATCGACATTCGGCAGGTCCAAACGGCATACAATACACTCCTTTACACTCCATTCCTGGCAAATCCAACGTATAGCCTTCTCCTTCCACAAATACTCGAATGTGCACTTTCTTGTTTGTCGAATTTTTCAAGCTGATTTCTTTTCTGCCAGGTCTTACGAAGGACAGGACGCCGTGGTTGGTCCGAATGGGGAATGTTTTGGATTCAGAGCCGCCGGTTATTTCCAGGGCGGTTTTGTGGTATGTAATGAGGTCTTCGAAAACTAAAGTTCTGAAATTTTGTAAAATTTAGGGTGAGAAAAAAACTATTCATACAAATATATGTATGTAATAGGTAGTTATTTTAGAGAAAATAATTTCGTCCGAGCGAAACTGCTAAGCTCTGGTATTAGGGTTTTTAAGGCGGGCAAGGGCCTCTGACTTGGCTTAACGACTGCATGTACTAAGACTAACAGCCGGGACCTACAATTTAAAGTGTCATCCGACCCACGGTAGCACCCGGATGAAAATGCCACTTGACAGTGTTGCGTATACAATACACAGTATACAAAACACAGGCCGCATCGACCGTTGCTCAGCTTCGATGATCGCATCAGACCACCTTAGCTAGCTGAGCTACAGGCACTACTAACTTTTTTTTTTTTTTTTTTTTTTTTTACTCTGAATAGGTCAGCGCTTCACCACAATTCACCTGATGGTAAGTGATATTGAGGTCTACGGTGGATCGCGCTTACCTAGAAGGAACCGGTTCACTCTCGCTTTGAAAATCGCTAGATTGTAGTCATTGGGGAACAGGGAATTCGGCAAGGAATTCCAAAGTTTGGCGGTTCGGACAACAAAGGTGGAGGCAAAACGCTTTGTGCGTGCCTTGGGCACCTCAACCGTAAACCGATGCCGCCTTGGCGTTTCCCTGCTCGTCCGATAGTGGAAGGGGGCGGGGGGAATTACTTCATGTAATTCAGTCGCACACTCGCCGAAATGCAACCGATAGAAGACCGACAGACTGGCAACAATGCGTCGGTGCTCTAGGCTCTGCAACTTTGCCTTGCAAAGATTGTCATTGCCTATGAGCCTTTTTGCACGCCGCTCAATTGACTCCAACGCCTGAAGCTGGTACTTTGCCGATCCATCCCAAAGGTGCGAACAATACTCCATGCATGATCGAACTTGTGCTTGATATAATATAAGCAGCTGTTCCTGCGTGAAGTACTTTCGCACCTTCGAGAGGATACCCAGCTTTTTGGCTGCTACGTGAGCCATATTCTCGATGTAGGAGCCAAAATTCAGTGTTGAAGACAATGTTATGCCAAGGAGTTCTAAGCTGTCGGTAACCGATACGGTTGCACCTCGGAAGGAAGGGGCAAGGTCAAAAGGCCTCCTCTTAGCAGTGAAAAGACACGCTTGGGTTTTGGCGGCATTGAACTTGACTAGATTGGCATCGCCCCATTCGGAGACTGCCTGAAGAGCCAAGTTTAAGCGCTCAACCATAGCTTCCCTATGAGACCGGATTTCGGCCTCACTGGCTCGTGCAGTGGATATGTAGCTCTCTACAACAGTGCTGTCATCTGCATACCCAAAGGTACCGGGTCTTAGCAGATCGTTAATATGCAGCAAGAATAATGTCGCAGAGAGCACCGACCCTTGAGGGACACCGGCATTGATCGCCATTAGATCCGACGAGCAGCCATCAATGACCACCCGTATAGATCTGTCACTCAAAAAGTCCGATATCCAATCACGAAAACCAGCAGGCAGGCCGTAGGAGGAAAGCTTGCCAATAAGGCCGTCGTGCCAGACCCTGTCAAAGGCTTTGGAAATATCCAGAGAAACCGCAAGTGCTTCTCCGTACTTCTCAATAGCCTCACTCCAGATGTGTGTGGCATACGCTAGAAGATCCCCAGTAGACCGATTCCGGCGAAAGCCATATTGTCGGTCACTAAGGAGGTCATTCGCTTCTAGGTATGCCAGGAGCCTGCGGTTCAAGACACGTTCCATACTCTTGCAGAGTATGGACGTGACTGAAATGGGCCGGTAGTTAGCAGGGTCGGCGCGACTACCTTTTTTAGGCACGGGCTGCACATTAGCAAGCTTCCAAGAACTTGGCACTTTACCAGTCTCAAGAGAAAGCCGAAAAAGACGTGTCAACACAGGAGCCAACTCAGGCGCACAGGTCCTCAGAACTAAAGCTGGAATACCGTCGGGACCACTGGCTTTATTCACGTCTAGATCGCGTAGCGTTTTCCGGACCTCAGTCTGGCGTATCTTTATGTCAGACATCACTGACGCACAGACATGAGATGACGGAGGCGACGCGCCACCAGCATCAAGACGTGAATTTTCAGCAAATAGAGAAGCAAATAAGTTGGCTTTCTCTACTGCTGCGTGAGCCAGCGAACCGTCCGGCTTCAGCAGTGGAGGCAGTGAGGGGCGGCAGAAGTTTCCTTCGATCGATTTGGCCAGGGACCAAAATGCTTTACTACCCGCGGGGTAAGAAGCTAATTTGTTCCCTACACGGCTAATATGGTCGAAGCGAGCCTTCTGTAAAACCCTTTTGCAGGACTTGGCAGCCTTGTTAAATTCTTTCTTCTTCTGGCTAATATTCCTAGCCTTGCGGTGTCGGGCATCGACCCAGGCAAGGTATGCCTCTTGTTTCAATGCTTCAGCACGTCCACATTGAGGCCCGAACCAAGGGCGAGCCTTGTCGGACAGAGGTACATCTGAGTAAGGTATGAAATATTCCATACCCAGTCGCAGTACATCCGTCACGGCATCCGCGCTGACTGATGAATCACCAGAAGAGAAACAGACAGACTGCCAAGGATAAGATGCAAAAAATGACCGCATCTCATCCCAATCTGCTGACTTGTATCGCCACATCCGACGACTGCCCTTAGGGCTCGGGTCAGATGGGGAATAAACGGATACAGATTTCACCAGACAATGATCGGAATTACCCAAGGGCGACGAAATCGCCACCGAGTACCGGTCTGGATCAGTTGTCAGCAGAAGGTCCAAGCAATAAGGTGTATGCGTCTCAACGTCAGGTACCCGAGTAGCACCTTGGACCAGCTGAGTGAGATCTAACGTTAAAGCAAGCTTTCTCGTCTCTCTCCCAGCATGGTCTGTGTCCCGGTATGGGAATAACCACTCCTGATGGTGTGCATTAAAATCCCCCAGTAACACTAATTGGGCTGTCGGGTACTTTTGTTGAGCCGTGTCCGCTGCCTCACTGAGATAATCAGTGAGCCTGGTTGTCTCCTGGTCACCGCTGTGCGAACGATAGACACAGGCATAGAGAATTTTCTCTAAGCCTGTGTCTACAAGCGCCCACAGGACAGAGAAACTGCGATTTTCAAGGTTACGGAGACGCTGACAGCAAATGTTATCCCGGACGTACAGGCAAACCCCTGCCCGAGCCTTGAAATTATGCTCTAGGGTGTAACCGGGGTATTGCAAGTACGCCGTATCAGATGGACATTTGATCTGCGTCTCCGTAAGGAATAAGAGAGCAGGTTTGTCGGTCTCAAGGTGGTGGTGGACCGCAACGAGATTGGAGTGCAAACCTCGAATGTTGGAGAGGTGCACTTTGAGCGAAAGGGAGTGCGTCCGCTGTTGTACCCTGTTCTTTTTCCTTACTTTCATTTTTGCGTGAGTGAGTTCGGTGGGGAGATGGCAGTGGGACGAGGCTTCGCGATGCTTACCAAGATACATGAAACGTAAAAGACACCAGTGGGGAGCTAGTCCGGAGACTGCGGGGACGCCCGAGCCCCCCCAGGGATGTCCATCGGGCCCTTTCATCCGGTCGCTAACCGGCACGATGGCGCATCCCCGGGATTTTTCGCTAGTTGGCGGGACAGCCTTTCATGAGTAGCTAGCTCACTACTTGGGTCCCCTACTAACTGCGGTCGGCCAGCGGAGAACCGTGCCTCGGATCCCGCTACCCTCCGTGACTAGATACCCAGTGTCCCTACGTTCATGTGTCTAAAACCGGCTCAATGCATCAACGAAGCAGCTATCCCGACCCAACTCCCCCAACGGCGTCACCGGACAACGCGCCGGAACACGGCAAGGCCGCTTGGCGGCGCGACTTAGTCCGGTGGGTGGTCACTAGCCCCGGCCGAAGCCTACCACCAGTGTGAGTGTCGCCTGATTTGCACCACCCAAGGACCACGTGTGGGGAATCATATAAAGGGTATTTTCCCACGGACGGGGGCGACTCAATCCTCAAACTAGTTGACCCAGCACACAATGTGTGAAACAACACACCAAATTTATTATCCTACTAATATAATCAATGCGAAACTTTGTGTGTGTGTATGTTTGTTACTACATTGTAGCTATGATGAGAATCTGTTCTGGACACATTCCATCAAACAAATATAACCAACTTATTGGACTAACAGACTCTCCGAATTGCCCAGTCTGCCATACAGACGAAGGTGTGCTTCACGTCTTGATGGAATGTACTCGGAACCAAGCGTTTAACCAATTAAACAAACTTTTATGAACAATTGTCACCTCATAGGTCTGTGTAACAACATTTCAGCCTCCCCAATGTCGGCTGAGGCCAAAGTGCTGTTGAAATTGTATAAGTTCATATTAGGTTAAGTTTTTATATTTTGTGTTTTGCACATAGTTAATAGTACAATGGGGATGTCGTTGTCACTGTGTGACAGGATCCCTTTAATAGAAAAATTTTAAAAAAATGTTCTTACTTATACAGGCTCAAACGGCTAATTCGATTTACATGAATTTTCGACTCCAGGGCTTGGTCACTTAGCTCATACAAAGAAGTAGAAGACTAGTTCTGTAAACCCTACGGGTGAAAACTAGAAGAATCCGGAACCTACTGTATTTAAGTTGTAAATAGTTTTTTACTTTTTATGACATTTTATAATACCACCTATGTATGTTACCTAGTTTTATGGAGAATAAATCATTCATTCATTCATTCATTAGTTAGTAACAAAACTTACGCCGAACACGGCTCGTCTTCCGTCCCCGTGTAGCACAAGGTGATGTTCTTGGAGGCTCCCGGCCGTAAGTCGAACTTGGCCGGACCTACTTTGAAGGGAAAACTGTCGGTCGAAGTATTGGCGACTTTCACAATCCACACGCCGGGAACCGAGCCTGTGTTGCTTAGCGTCACGTGGGTTGGTTCTGGAACACATAATAAATAAATAATCGGGATAAAAAATAAATAAATAAAAATCACTTTGTGCCTATTGTCGTGGAGACCCTGGGCTGTTGGGGCAAGGATGCTAGGGCTTTGCTCAAAGAAATTGGGCAAAAGCTTAACAAATCGACCGGTGACTCCCGCTCCGGATCCTTCCTGGTGCAAAGAATAGCAATTGCCATTCAGCGCGGGAACGCTGCTAGTCTGATGGGCACCTTTGCACCGGGAACTATTAGGGGTGGGATATTTATTTAGAATTAAGTAATTTGGAATAAATTTAATTCAATTTTGACATTTTAACTATGTATTGCGACATGTATGAATATATTTACATATATGTATAATAATGCTTAACCAATGTATATATAAATGAAAATATATTTAATAAAATATGTTTACGTTTTTTTTGCACGAAACAAACGGTCACACTTACTTAAAAAACGTTGGATATACGTCCAACGGGTTTCGACGCATTACGAGCGTCATCATCAGGCAGTCCGTGTGAAGCTCGTCCCCAATGATGACGCTCGTAATGCGTCGAAACCCGTTGGACGTATATTTAAGACTTCCGAGAGCAAAATATTGATTTGTCATAGGATTGGTTTCTTGAAGTGAATTCCAACCGTTTGTACTATTTTAGTTCCGATACTTTTATTATGCATTTAAAAAATATTTTAATTAATCAATTATTTATTATTTTCATATCCTTTTTGTACTATTGAATGATTTAATGGTAACGGAAATTACCTTTGCTAACATGTAGTTTGTTGTCAGGCACGTTGACGGCAAGGGTGACGGTCCCCACGGTGGCGACCAGCTCGACGCGCCGGACCACGGCGGCTACACCGAACATGTTCACATTCAATGCGCCCGTAAACGATGCTATGTTCTCTTCTGAAATACATGCATACATGTGATCATCACCAGCCTATTTAACGAATGTTCACGACGATCATAAAGAGGCGTTATATACTAAGTGTTAAGGAGTTCTGATGTATTCCAGTAGAGATCCCAGAACCCTCCTTAAAAACACAAGGGATGTCAACCGAGGGAGTTTTAGTGGGTAGAAATCTCACATACCCCGGCTGTACCCAATGCAGTTGGGGATCTAAGATTTCGCACTCGTAAAAAAAAGGCCTCTCTTAGGGGTTTCCACAGAGCATGGTCTTTTGCTTGCGCATCCAGTGCTTGCTCCCCCCTTTTTGTAGGTCGTCGCATAAATAAATGTACCAAGTTATTATGATAGGCAGGTAATTTTCCAAATTTGAAATGCGAGTATTTGTATGTATGTTTGCTTCTTTTTCTAAATGAACTGATACGGATGAAATGTGAACCTTGAACATACTAAAACCTTGACATATTATTATTGAATTTTTTTGATATTGTATACTTATAATCATTTGACATATCATATTGGGAAATTAATTTATAAATCTATTAATTAATTGACATTTTGCACACCGCATATGCGGTAGCCTACAAGGGACATTTGATAATATTTTCCATGTTTTTATATTACCTGTGGCTACACAAATAAATTATTTCATTTCTGTGTTATACAACTAGCTTAAACTAGGCACACATGCAAAAAATATTGAATCAATAAACTTTTAGACCATCTAAAACA
The DNA here is from genome assembly GCA_035578125.1 of Mellilla xanthometata. Taxonomy (NCBI): domain Eukaryota; kingdom Metazoa; phylum Arthropoda; class Insecta; order Lepidoptera; family Geometridae; genus Mellilla; species Mellilla xanthometata. Next base: position 9,080,121 of record JAPUBQ010000014.1, on the reverse strand, counting down.
ACACTGAAACTAGAATTATACTTACTTATCTGGAGGTCTGACAGCTTGGGCGCATTGACCTTGACTTGCAGCTTGATAGCATTTCCACTAGACAACCTACAGAGCTGCTTGTTCATTCCTTTACTCTTCGCTTTCCCATGTTGTACCTCCTCGACAGACGCTTGCCGATCCATCAGCACCTTATTAACATCACTCTTGGATATTTCCTGAACGTTTTTAATCGAAAAAATGCTGTCCCCTTCGGCTATTGCCAGTTCTAGTTGAAGATCTACAGAGCAGTCGCTGAGAAGTACGAAAGATTTGACGAGCGACGATTTTTCTTGTAAAGGTGGGAATGTAACTTTGTTGATGCCGTCACTTGACATAGCCTGAATCATGGGCATTTTTATCTGAACATGGAACGTTCCAGTCTGTTCTAGATCGCCATCGATAGATGCATCGTTGAGGCGCATGGTGTATGGTATATCAGTATCTAACTCGACATTAGATGTGATCTGATATATGAACTTCTCAGTTTTTCCCGGAGATAGAAGAAGGGGTAAGCGTGGTAGTTCAATGGTAATATTTTTGCCGTTGTTCGGTAGCTCGTCAAACCTGAGCGATGCGGTCAGCCAACTGTCAGTTACAGTCGTCACGTTGAAGTTTACGGTACATCCTACGCCTGGAAAAGTCATAAAAGTATTGGTCACATAAAGCATTATACTTTTGTGGAAATGTGAAAGTCAGCGTATTAATAAGTAATATTTAATTATATTTTTTTACATATTACACAGTCCCAGTAATGGGAATGTATAATGGTTGCATAATAAATTGCAAAGCATAAGCATAAGCTTTGCAATTTATAAAATGACAAATGTATTGAAATTGAAATTTAAAAGTACAAAAGCAAGCAAAGAAAATACGCACCCACAAATCCAGTTGCATCTATAGCCTCAATCTCAGCCCATTGTTCTGAAATAAATAATAATTTGTTGTATCATTTACATTAATGCAGCATTATTTTGAGAAAAAATTAGTGATATGTCATTTTAGTCTGAAATAGTAATGCTTTGATTAGTGGCACGATAATATTTATATGTCTTGTTAGTTATGGAACACATTGTTTGTATTTTACGTGTGAATATTATAAAATATTTTAGTAATTTAGTTGAAAAACTGATGAGTTAGCTTGACAAAGAAAGTAATTTTGTTAGTTTGATTATGTCCATTGCCCAAAAACTTATAAAGAGTAGTGGCGTAACTATAGCGTAGCGAGAACTTCAGCACTTATAGGAATTCTGTTCAGAGAGAATATGTTATCGTATAACTAAATTAGTCTAATATATTACTTTAATATGGAAGTATTTCTAGCTCACTTAACGTAAAGACGTAAAGAACAAGAAAGCTCACAGTATCTTTGTTTCTCACACTATACAGAGTTAGGAGAGGTTAATATAAGCCAACCATATTTCTTTACGTGGCAGTTGTACTATGTTTACGAAAGCTAAACTAACATTTACAAATTTGCGTGTAACGATCACTAAGTCTACGAGACATAGCTCGATAAACCCATTATGTGTCCACATAGTCTATTCAACGAGTCAAGCTAATAGGGGCATATATTTCGGTCACTTGATTCGTCAGAAAAGACGCGCATAGGCAGCGTTCACCAATCGCAGCCATCGACGCTAACTTTGGCGTCATTTTTGACGAATCAGGCGCCAGGGATATATTTCCTTATTAGCTTGACTCGTTGAAAAGACTAAATTTGGTACTTACCATATAACAGTTCTAATTTGATTTTAATGGATACAAGAAATCCTTACTTAATAAAAATAAATATTGCGCCTACCCTCTAGGTACGCCACTACGGAAGAGCCCCACAAACCTTTAGCCAAGCTCTGGTGTTTGAGTCTTTTCTGCTGTAAAACTTCGTGCCAATCTACAGACTTATCTAACTCTCTATACACAACGTTTGGCGAGAGAACGCGACTGTTGGACACATCGCCTGAAAATATCAACTGAGTATTTATATTTTCCACAAGAAAATTATTGCCAATATCAAAAAATCTTGTCACAGCTCAAGCATTGTCGAATACTTTGATGGATAATGCTAAAAACTAATTTATATCATACATAAAATTACACTAAAATATACTTTCCTTATAGCAAAATTAGATTGGCCACTGGAAATTTGTTAGGTTGAAGATAAATGCATAACATAGCATGGAAATTATAACTATTTAATATCTTACCTTTACTATTCTGTAGAGGACTATCCCCAGATTTGAAGCTGGGATAATTCTCATGAACAGTGCTTAGAGTCGACTGACTCTTGCTCGATGGTGACTTAGATCTCTTTGTCTCCTTCCCAATCTCCATTTGCTCTTTACTTAATTCCGATACTACAATTTTAGGGACATGTTTGTCCTGTAGAGTTAATTTATCCAGGGAAATTACAGTGCTCAGAGTGCCGGCAGAACTTCCCGCTTCCGTTTTCCTGGAGTCTCGCAGATTCGTGACCTTAGTTTCGTTTCTTTCATTTAAAGTACCTTCTTGTAGATTCATGTGAAGTTCTGTTAGTGGTTGTTTCTTAGCTGGAAGCTTATTGCGGTTGTTGTAATTGAGCATGGCTGAAACACTTACGTTCGACTCCTTGCCTGCAAGAACATTATATAATAGCAACATTTACAAAATGCGATTGACCAAGGCAACACAAAAGGCACATGCCATATAAAATCAAATACTATGTTAGGAGTTAATTTTTTGTCTAAAAAATCTAATACTTTCTGAAAAAAAAGAATAGCTCTATACAAAAAAAAAATTAAGAGTAACAAAATTTATGTAATAGTATCTTATATCCCGATATTTCATTAGTTTTATAACAACAATGTAAAATTGAACTAAATGCTTCGAGCTTCATTGTGAGGACTGCGAAGTTTGGAGTACTTGTCCTGTTTTTCTGCTTCTTGTGTAGCACCATTGGGTCTTAAAATGTAGATATAATATGTATTCCTTCTAGGCAAACATGCTACAGCATAGGCCATGGTATTACTTAATATTAAGCAATTTGCGGTCAAACGAGGGCTTATCCAATAAAAAAAAAATCTCTACATAAAAATAGAATAAGATACCTTACCAAGAAAATCGGCAATTTTCGACAGGCTGATCGAATTTTCCGTATGACACGCTGAATCTTCTGTTTCTTCCGTTGTCAATCTCAACCCAGCATTCATATTTCTAAGCAAAATATCCGTAGGCTTAGTACAAACAGGTTGACGGATGCTCGCAAAAGATGAAGACGCTAATGGGTTCATAGGAACAGCAAATGACTCCGGTGCTTTGCTGATTGACGAATAATTGAGCCCCGCATCTTTGCTATAAGTCTCATTGTTCTTTGAATAGTTGGTGTCTTTAGGTGCAGGGACAAGGAAAGTATGTTTCTCATAGTTTTTAGATACATTTGTTTTTAATGATTTTTCAGGTCTTTCGAGACATGATTGGCGTACGGGCACACTGTCCAATGTTTCGTCTATTGGATAACCTGTTTTTGGTGTTACTGGAATAGTAATAATAATAATAGATTAATAGTAGATCAAAAAATGTAATGAAGACCTTTTAAAATCAGTAACAAAGAAAGCGAAAAAAAACAGTACAACTCCAAACGTTTATATGAAAAAATTAAGTGCTAACAATTATAGTATTGAGTAGCATTTTAAAAATTAATGGATTTGGACTGGTAAGAGTAAGGAGACATTCAGTAATAAAAACGTCTATAAAACCTTCATTTAAAAACTTTTTTGTAATTTATTTTTCTTTAAAGGTTTCCACCAAATTGGATTTTTTAGATGGTAGAACTTGGTGGACTGGTAGGAACTGGCCCAGGAAGAAAACCTTTTGTTTTTGTTATTTATTCTTCTTTAAAGGTTTCCAAATCTGACTTTTTAGATGTTAGATCTTTGTTGCGTAAGAAGTTCACACCCACTGGAAAGAACTGGCCCAGGGCAAAAATGCATGGGAATAATTGGGGAGATCTTTGCCCAACAGTGGGACAATATAGATTAGTAAAAACCTATGTTGTTTAGTATGTTAAAAAGTGAATTACGTACATGGGAAAGCTGGAATAACTATAATTCAATATACCTTCAGTAATACTGGGCATGGAGTACCCAGATCTGTCTGGGCTATCAGGCACCTTCCCTAGTACTGCTTCTAGGCCAGAACATCTCCTTTGGAAGTAAGCACCAACTGACATTGCTGAGGTGTTTGTACTGCAAATTCAGAAAGTTTATTTATTTATCAAATCTTTATAGTTAGAAGTTAATTTATGTACACATAGTATTGATATTTGTCACACACTTTTAACATCAGTGCCAATGCCTTTATTTTATTTTCAAACATAGCTTAGTTGGTCAAGTTGGTGATTTCTTTGCAAATAAACTTCTGAAACTAGGATGATCTTGTGTCATGCTGAATTTGGACTTTTTTTAACCTCTGTAAAATATTGATAGTTTTGAAAATACAGCATTTCGATATAAAATAAATTTTATTGCTTATGTAAGTTCTTCATAAAATAATAGTAAGGAAGTGTTACATCTTTATAATAAACCGCATTAGAGTTTAACAACAGACAAGCTGTAGAACGCGAACCTATAATAAGTAAAAAAAACACTGTAACCCAAACTTACTTCATGGTTGTGTCAGTGAACTGAACTTGGGCAGATGGCAGGACTGGTAAGGGTGCTTCTCTCATCACCAGCGATGCTTCGTCTGCTGTTAGATCTCTCTGGAAAAATAAGATTTAAATGCTTTTTTTTATCCAATTTAATTTTATGAAAAAATCTATAGTTTCTATCTACACTGACTGGATTATAGATTTGACTTGTAACTTTGGTGTTATCAATAAATGATTTGTATTTGATTTGTTACGCTTCTATTCTAACTCGTATATGTCATCCGCACAGAGATTTATTTATACAAAGTGGCTCACAAATTAAGGGACATTCCTCTAAATTGCCTATGGCTTAGTACGGATCCTAGGGTAATATCTCCATCAAACCCAACACCAAGAACATACTTTACGAAATACTCCTCCTCATAGTTATTATTTCGTCACTATGGAGGGTCTCCCTGTCAAAATACATTCTTAAGAAGTGTTTCTAGAGCAAGTGCATTGTGGTGGGCACTCAGGTCCCTCCACTGATGACAGATTTCTCTGTGAACTCTGTGGCCCTCTAACATTTTTATTTCCACACAATGTTTTTATTCACCATAAAACAAGCACAAACCCACTCATTTGAAAAACAAGTTGCTTACACTAAGCACTACAAAACTATGTTTCATTAATTATGTGTCTGTGGTTTATACCCTTGTATGTACATGATAACAGAAGAAAACATATTTGGAATTGATCTGGTATAAAAACGGTACACAATTAAAAAGAACAAAAATGTAACTTACTTTGGATTGAAAAGAGTAGGCAGTAGTATTAGAAATAGAATGTCTCAGCAGATTATTAACCTCGTAGCTCTGTTTGTCCATCTCACTTTGTAATGCATTTATAACTCTGGAGTGGCGTCCAAGAGGCATGCTCCTATTGATTATATCATCAGCACCTGTGGACCTGCCAGTCATTTCTCCTGGGCAGAATGATCCCTGAAATGTAACATATGAAATTATAATTTAATAATCATTGCCATAGGTGAATTTGTCAAAGCACAGCGACTAAGATGGGCAGGTCATATAGTGCAGATGGACAGGAACAGGGCCGTAAAAGGCATTACCAACAAGTCCCCACAGCAGAAATACTCCAGAGGAAGACCACATAATGTGGATAGCGGATGTTGAAGAAGATCCGAAGATCTTGGACAAACTGAACAGATGGCAAAGCCTGGCCCAAAACCGGACAAAGTGATACAAATTGGTAGACAAGCCCAAAACCCACCCAGGGTTGTAGAGCCACAGGAAGTAAGTAAGAAAGTACTCATTAGCATTATTCACTTATTTATATATTTCTTAAGGTTGTATATGATCAACTGAAGATGAACATAGTTTTCGCCGTTGTCACCTTAGGTGATAAAACAGAGAAGTCTATTAAGATAACACATCAAAATTTCCATTGTTAATTCCAACATTTTATCAAGTGACACAGTTGAACAGATATGCCTACTAGGCTACTAAGGTAACATTCTGCTTGAAGCATATAGCTGTCTCATGCAACTTAATTAAATTAGAATTAAATTTCATAAACTCACCGGTACTCTGAGGAAATCACTTCCTATCTCGGATTCTGTGAAGGCTACAAAAAAAGTAAAAATTGAAGTATAAATTAAACTTTGAAATAGGTCTGCCATTCTATTTATTTTTTTCTGTATAATCAAATGAAAAATATTGTATGAACAAAAAATATAATGTACAATATTTTAAATTTTTAAATGTTTGTAAGGCACTTAATAAGTAGGTACCTACGTTATGTATAACTTGTGTCAGAAATATAACTACTATATGTAATGAGAAAAATTCTCACCCTCAAGAGCATCGATTTGATCCAAGTCAAGGAGTCCAGACGAAGATTCACAGCCTTGCAGGCTGGCGGGGACGCCGGAAGGTCTACGAAGGTTCTCAAATAAATAAACGGATATTGCTCATTATCATTAAAGTTTATTCAGTGAACTTATGAGAAACGTTGAAAGTGAATAGTGAATAATTAGTTACCGTTTCACAGCTTCATCATCCCTTGGTGTCTGTTGTGATAAATATGAGTTGTCTTCAGCTATATGAATCAACCTCTTGATTTTATTCGGCGTTAGACCACCGTCCATTGCTTTCGTATTATGATAACCCAATTGTAAGCGATAATATTTTGATCTTTGTTTTATTACGGCAGGAAATCTTTTCGTTTTCTCGCCTTTCCGTTATTTTCAAATGTTTGTTTGGCAACGATTAAATTGACGTTCAACAGGTTGGCGTTGACATAACACTGACTCAGATATTTCAATGTCAAAATAAATGCCATTTTTTTGCACTATTTGCTAGAAAGAACTTCTATTTTGGTTTCTCCGTCTACGTATCATAGGTAATTAGGTATCTACTCTTTCTACGGCTATCTTTCTGCATTATTTTTATGATTTTACTATCTTCTCTACGTCCCATATACCAATAATTTTTGACGTGACAACGTCTTAAATTAGGTTGCGGCTGGGAGTCACTTATGAAAAAGTGTAACGCCCGGTAACGTTACGATGAGTCACCGAACGAGAGAGAGGCCCGCCGAATGCCTTGCGTCTCTCTCCCACTCAACTATGATCGGTCTGCCGCGCGCCCAGCACGCGGCAGACGTTGTCACGTAAAATCTTCGCCCGTAAAACCGACTTTACAGGCAACCATTTTTTTAATAGAAATGAGTGCGAAACAGTTTACTTATTGCAAAAACGAAGTAGGCTTATTACTAATAGAGGTTCTAAAAAAACAACAATTGGAGAGCATGTGTTTAATATATAAAGATTTGCATACACAAAAGTAAACATAAAAGCATTAATACAGCAACATTAGTCCAGCTTATTAACTGGAATTAGGCCCAGTTAAAGGCAAGGCATTTATTTCTTTGTTAAGTCTGATTTGCTCATTAATAGCTCGCCATGCATCATCTTTCTCTTTCTTAGTAATGGGACGCTTCTTTTGTTTGGCTGCTACCATTTTTTTGTAGATATCAATACATTCAGCATCAACTTGGTCCAGCTGCTTCTTTAGATTCAGTCTAATCATTTCTTGCTTACATAAACCAATCAGATTTTTAAGATTACGACAGTTCTCTTTTCTCACAGCAGTCAATTCAGTCTGACATTTTTTGATCTCAGCCAATATTTCATCATCGGCTGGATTTGTGAGTGGTGGTAAATCTTCTGGATCCATGATCCCTTGTTCTATTAACTCTTTGCGGAGACATTTTTCAAGAGTCAGGGAATTTTTGTAACTACTCTTAGTTGTTGATAATTGTTTTACTTTTATATCAGGTACATCATACTGCATCGAATTTTCTTCCATCAATGCTGAAACAAGTCTCTGGGTCAAAGGACCAGTAATCATATTTTCATTTGATTTATCCAACTTCTTACGAATACTGGAAGCATCTGGAGACATTGAAGATTTCTGCTTGTTAGGATTTGCAGCATTCTGGTCTTCAGCTAAATGCTCATCAGCCCACACTTCAGAATAGTGTCTTCCAAGTGGAGGTATCGGAGGCAGAGTGGTGTTGCTGCTCTGCGCCATCAGTGATTCCAAAAACTTTATATCATCCAGAGTGACAGGAGCACAGTATGGATCTACAGAGTTCCAAAACTTGTATGGAATATTATTCTTTGGCAGTGCTAATTGAGACAACTCCAGTTTGACCGAGTTGTCGGAATTCATGAGATCATTTTGATAAGCGTTTGATCCTGATGAGCTGTTGGAAAAGTTTTTGAACTTTGGTACTTTAGGTTGATTGGATAACTTGGAATCTTTAGACTTGATCAGCTTGTCTTCTTGGAATTTTCTTTTAACAGGATACTGTAACTGTTTCCCGGCCGCTTTGCCTTTTTTTTCTCTTTTAGATTCATTTGTGTCAATGCTCTCTATTTCTGATTGAAAGTATCTAATACGTAGGGCAGTGTTACACAGTAATGACTCAAGTTCTAGTTGAAGGGCGTCCAGTTCGTCCATACCTATTGATTCATCAGCCGATCTTGTAGCTATTGCTGTGAATCGAGGCAACAGCATACTGTTGTCTTGTTGTTTTATGTATGGGATGGTACAAGGCTCCACTTTTATTTTACCCGCCGACACAGCTCCAGGTATCTTTGCCGGCTTTGTATATGGAGAGATTCCAGGGCTAGAAGGCTTTCCATTATCGTGTCCTTTACTGGCTAGCCTCCCTTTACTGTTGTGATGCATTCTTTTTCCCAACATAGCTATTTATTTGAATTTACGCGCGTATTTTGTGACGCACATAAACATCTGATATATATCAGTATATGGAGCCAAGATTAGACGTCCGAGTTATCCTATTTACGCAAACTTAAAACCTAACAAAACTGTTAAAACTTCTCGCAAATTATGAGCGAATTCTAAGTTTAAATAGCAAATTAACACGTATTATTTCCACAAAGAACAAAACAAAATGGCGATTGAAATGAAAATCAATCTGGTGTGACCATTTCGAAAATAAATATAATTCTTGTTTCGTGTCGTATGATTCGAAGCCATAGAAATAAAAGTTTCTCTTAAAAAAGGCAGATGTCACCGCTTTAATGAATGCCAATGTCAGAAGATTTTTCTTCCAACATGTCGATAAATTGTGGATTTTCGTTTTGGTGCTTTCTTCACGCTAAATCGAAATAGTGTGAAGTTCTTCATTTAAAGGCGTGTGTTTGGACACAAACTGAATGGAGCACTTTGTTTATTATTTACAATAGTGATTAATAAATGCAAAGTTGTGCACTACACTCTTGAATGCTGACTAGCATGTTCATCATCATTCAAAATGGGAGACTTATCATTGATGTGTCCTCTATGCTGCAGTAGCACTTTTAATTCCAAGGAAGCTCTTCTTGAACACATAACTACTATAAATTCTAACTTATTTTGTCCAGTTTGCCATGAAAGAGTTGTATCGTTAGACCATTTAACAGAGCATTTAACACACGATAAATGTAGCTCGAATGTGTCGGTACAGAATATTGCATTCGAGAATGTAGAAAATAATGATTACGAGCCCGAGAGCTCAACTCCGATGGAATTCAAACATGGTAATTAAAAAAAACTAAAACAAGTTAATTTTACAGTGATTAAATATTTGGCTCATCCAACATTTTCACAAAGTCAACCACCTATCACCAACCAAAAAAAGAGTACAGAAATACTTAAAAAATCTTAAGCTAATGAGAAACTTTATAAAACAAAATCAGGCCAGGAACACTATCATGAATGTTAGGTTTTTTTTCAGTTGCTAACAATGAACATCCCTCAGAGAACATAACACAAACAGAAGTTGAAGATACCAGCGAAATTAACAATATTCAGATGGATTTCCTTAAATGTCTTCAAAATCAAGAACTGAAACTTGTGAAAGAAGATGGTATAAATCGCTATATAATAGTGACAGAAGAAGATGGAGATCTAAAGCATGAAAAAATTGTTTCTACACAGAATAAAGATGGGACTGTGTCATTTACATCCATTAAAGGTATATTAAAGTCATTCCTTGCACTTTGAAGACTATGAACAACAGTGATGTTCCAAATCCGATATTGCCTTATCTCAACTGAAAAAGGAAAAAAATTACAATTTGGCCTTATATCTATTCCTAATTAGGTATTGCCCTATCTCAACTGAAGAAATTAATGTATTTCAAGGAAAAAAAACAATTTGGCCATATTTTCCTAATTTTTACCATAAATACTAATAAATTTAATATCAGATACTAATATTACTAAATTTAATTGTCACCATATAGTTTTGGATGGGATTGAATACTTAGGACTCATCTTCACATAATAATTCACAATTTTATACCACTATATTGTATTTTTTGAATACACTAAATAGCAAATGGCTATGTGAAGCTATAAGTAATGATAACTTACGAAAAGGTATCTATAGAAATTCTAGCTAGAAACTTAAGTGTACTCAATTCACTTGCACAAAAAAAATGTGGTTTGTCGGCTCCGCCATATAATTTCATACAATCATACTTTGAACTGCCTGCTGTTGGCCGTAAGCTTTATTAATAATATACTGGAAAACTGTACATTATGGCAATATGAAGAACATCACTAATGAACACCTTAATATGACTTAATAATAACTATGCATATTAACTTACTGTGTTGTAAGTTTTACCATACAATATTTAAAACCAAATCAGTTCAGCTATTTCAGTATGAAAGAGTAACAAACATACAGTACATACCTCGTAATAATCTTACCATTAAGTAGAATATATTTTCTGTATTACTCACATTAATTGCTGAATTACACAATATATGTATATTACATAATACTAAATTATATAATATAGGCCTGTCTATAGATATGTGAGCTGTAATATGGACTTCTAAATTAAATAAATAAATACTAGGACACATTTCACACACCGCTGGTTAACCCCATACTGAACCATTTTTAGTTTGTATTATAATAGCTAACACAACTGATATACTAAATATACATACATACATATTTGACAGTTAACAAATTTAACTCAGCACAAAGACCTTGCCGGGAATTGAACCCGGAACCTTCTGATTGGCAGTCCGGCATGGTAACCATTACCTCAACTTGGTCATCAAAATTTACAAATACATGTAGAAAGAAACAAAATGTGCTAAAAATCTATGGCTAAGTACCAGAAAGTGTGTGCTAGTATCCTCATTGAGAGCCAGTCATTCCTGACTAAGCATGCTCCAGCTTCAGACAGAGTGCTGCTGTCTATTGTAGTTATGCAGCCTGCTGTTCAAGTGCATAGCTGTTATTATTATTATGAGCCTGATTTGTCCCATAGAAGGCATTGAAAGAATTGAGGCAAAGGCCTCTCCACCCTCTTTCCATTTATCACGATCTATTGCTTCTTGCCAGTTTTTGTAGTGTTTATCCAATTCATCCCGCCATCTTCGTCTGGGTTTGCCGCGACGCGCGACGTCGCGCGTCTTACCATACCCCAATGCTTATTAGCTGTTGTATGTAAAAAAGAAATTAATTCTTTCAGATATTAAAAATGAAGCAACCAAAGCTCCAGAGAATAAAGAAGATGATGACCAGGAGGAGACTTTGATACAAGAATACAGCTGCAGTACTTGCCAAATGTCTTTCACATCAGTTTTTGAACATATAAATACCTATCACACTGATCAGGATGTGGTGGTAGAGGTAAATTAGTCTTCTTTTACTTCATATGAGCTAAGTGGGCAAGCTCTAGTGTTGAGTTTTTCAAGCCACCTAAAGCCTTGACTTGGCTTAATCACTGCTTGTACTGAGACTAACAGATGTATCCTACTAATATAATGAAAGTTTGTGTGTGTGTATGTTTGTTACTTCTTCAGGCTCAAACGACTGAACCAAGTTTGGTGATTTTGGTGTGAAGATAGGTTGAAACTTGGATTAATCCCGGACTAACTAGTTTTTGTCCCGGATTAACGCGGATAACACCATGGGGCTCAGCTAGTCTACACAATGTAATGCGTCATCCAACCCACAGTAATGCTTATACTTCCGCCAAATTCGATGTGAGATGTTTACCAACAAAGCGTTGCCTAGCAACCACTGACAGCAGTGGTAAAGAACTTTTTTTCTAGTGTTCAATTGCTCACGCTCACGAAAGATATAGGAATACTTGTAATACAAACGAATGTCGGCAAACAAGTATTGAAGGAGCGGCCATGTTTGAGATGTTTGTTTACGATTTATATTTAGCACGTTTCGTTTTACACTATTGATACGTTACAAGAATACATCTTCACACTGTATTCTACCTAAAACATCACTTAAGTATGACGTTGATTTTAAAAGAAACTTGTCATTGAAATGTATACAAAAACTGTTATTTTTAGTGATTACAAAGTACTATTTTCCTTAAGTAAAAATATTTGTTGAAATACAGCGTACAACGGAACATCATATATCAGGTCAATAGTGCGACTAAATAAAAATTAACTTGTTAATTGGATTTTTTAAGGGTTTTAGTGTTGTATTTTATTTTATTTGGAAGATTAATAGAAAAGTGGCCAATAGTTTGAGATTCCTGCACTCAAACGAAAAAATAGCTAGGGTTGATACAAATTCCAATGTAAGTAATTACTGAATATTCTGATTTCTTTTAAAACTCACTTCTTGGCAATTTGTTATTGCTATTGATCTTTAAATACAGTGAATATGACTTTTCGATTAAAATTACAAAAAGTCTGGACGACTTTTATGACAAAATATAGAAATTCTGATATCCGTTGCACTTTCTTGAAGTGATAACCCTAAAATTGTATTTTTTTTGTTTGTTTACATTTAGTTCACATCGAATTTGGCGGAAGTATAGATAAAAATGCCACTTTTTTTAAAACAGTATTTGACGATGATCACCTCAGATCACAGGATTCAGCTGTAATGAAAAACAACAATTAAACAAACTCACAAACTTTAAAATAATTTATTTAAATTAAAACTTGTATGATACTTAATTGTTTTTATGTTACATGGGCTGATTCATTCCCAAAAAAAAAAAAAATATATTCTGTTGCTATGATGCTACGGACAAGCACACATACAGACTTGTCATAAATATAAGATCCTGCCATTTGTAAAAATAACTCTTTGTATTTCTTTTATTTCCAGGGCAACATAGGAAGCATGTCTTCAGAACTACCTGACAATGTGGAGTATGAGATGATGGAGACAGAAGCACCAAGCAAAGAATCTCAGGCTTCTAGAAGAGTTATCACTGACACAGGAACTATAGTTGAAGGACCATTAGTACATAAACCTTCTACCGAAAAAACCACAGGTTTCTATCTTTTTTTTTTCATGTAGTTACGCAGTCAGTTGGTTAAATGTCCATGTACATCTATACCAGTATTATAAAGAGGAAAAGTTTGATTTATTGTTAGAAAGAAAGAAAGAAAATTATTTATTGTGCACAGAAAAAAAAATACATTTATACAATTTCTTATTATTATAAAATAAGCCTATGTGCACAAAAGGAGCAAATTCAGCATAATGCTGGAGGTACGAGGTACCCCAGCGCTGGTTTTCAATTTACTTTGTTACTTCTTCACGCTCAAACAGCTCAACCGAATTTGATGAATTTGAAGATATTATCCCGGATACAACAAGGCTGGGCAGCATTCAAAAAGTTACATGACATCTTGAAGTCTAGTGAAATCCCACAATGTTTGAAATCTCGCCTCTACAACCAATGTGTCCTGCCCACCATGACATACGGTGCCGAGACATGGACTCTTACTGATGAGGCTGTGTACAAAATAAGAGTCGCACAGAGAGCCATGGAAAGATCCATGCTCGGCATCAAATTAATGGACCGAGTCCGTAACACTGAAATCCGAACGAAAGTTCGAGACGTCGGATATGCAGTCATGAACTTGAAATGGAGTTGGGCAGGGCACTTGGCCAGACGATGCGATGATAGGTGGAGCAAAGTAGTAACCAAGTGGTGGCCGAGGCTAGGGAAGCGGAACGTGGGCCGTCCAGCGGCAAGATGGGTCGACGACATTACAGCTATCGCGGGTCGAACCTGGACTAGATTAGCACAGGACCAAGACAAATGGCATGACAAGAGAGAGGCCTATACCCAGCAGTGGGATAGAACAGGCTGTGGATGATGATGATGATCCCGGATTAACTACTTTTTGTCCCGGATTAATGTGGATAACACCGTGGAGCTCAGCTAGTTTACAATGTAACCACCAAACCACAGTATCCAACGCAAATAGGCTCCGAAACTACTGGACCGATATGAAATTTTTTTTCACTGTTGGGAAGCTACAGTACATAGGCTATATTTTGTTTCTCTTTGCAACTTAGCTTACTTTATAGCCCGTGCCAAGCTGGGACAATCTGCTAGTTGTAAAATTAGACCTCTATTTTAATGACAACTTATTTTACTATACTTTTTATTCCCATATCTAATTTACGTTATACTACAAATCTGTGGTTGGTATGGCATGACTTCAATCATCTCTTTTTCTCGTCAGTTTATGTTATTTGTTATACTAAAGTATCATAAAAAACTGATTATTGCATGTAGTTGATTTAAATTATACAATAAATAATTAAACAAACCAATACAACAAGTAAAATAACTAAAATAAACTCCAATTATTTTCTATTATATGATTCATAGTTCAGTGTAAATTGTCAAAAATGCCGGGTGCCTTATAAAGAATAGTTGTCCTCATATATTTAGTTGTCAATTAATCTATTTTCTTATGTTTAAACTGTATTTTTTTTAAATAATAATTAATATGGATTAAACCAATTACATTAATTATTATGATATAAACATGATTTAACACAACTATTAAAGAGGAAAAATAATAAAAAGAGGCATAAAAATATTAAATTTCAGATACACCTATAAAAGCAGTACAGTTGAAGCACTTAAAACCAGTACCTAATGAAAAAACGGGCCGAAAACGCTATATTCATGTTGAGAATTTGTGTGAGGGTGTCATCAGAGACTTGAAGCCTGCCAATGGTAAGTACAACAGCTTTCTAATAAAGTCAATGTCTAAATGTACACGGCCCCTTCAGTGTCGCTTAATCTGTGTTGCTTTAGCTATCGAGCAGGGGCGCAGCAAAGAGACATCGATTCACTTTCGAAATGCCGAGGATTCGCACAAAGCGTTTTGCTTCGACCTTCATTGTGAGAACTGCGAAGCTTTGGAACTCTCTACCTGAGTATCTTTTTCCCAAGAAGTACAATTTGGGGGTCTTCAAATCTAGAGTAAATAGGTTCCTTCTAGGCAAGCGTGATACATCTTAAACCAAAGTCAAGCTAACATCAGGCAAGCTGCGGTCAAATACTACTACTAAGCCTATTCATCAATAAAAAAAATGTATACACTGTGATAAAAAAAAATCCAAGAGTACAAATTTTGACTTACAGATGTGATGATTCAACAAGGTTTTGTATAGGATAAACATAAGCAGCCCCCTATACGTTCCCACTACTGAGACTTGAAGCCTTCTATTACTAGGAGAGAGTTATAGGCCATAATCCACCACACTGGCCAAGTGATGGATGATGACACACGTCTTCGGATATTGCAGTCCTCAAACATGCCGGTTTCCTCGTGATGTTTTCCTTCACTGTAAAGCGAGTGCAATCCACACATAACTTTAAAAACAAGTCATTGGTGGAGGACCGGGATCGCACCAGAGGTCGTCTGATTGACAGGCAAACGTTTTTACCACTGAGCCACACTCGCTTTTTTCGAGGAGAGTTTTGTATGTTGACTTTGAAATAAGTATTACCCCATAAATAGACCATTAAAACGGTCAAGCGTTACCTCTATGTCCTATATATTGACGACCTCGTTGGTGTAATGGTTAACATGCCGGACTGCCAATCAGAAGGTTCCGGGTTCGATTCCCAGCACAACCAACATCTTTTTGCTGAACTAAATTTGTTGGCTGTCGGTCTGGGTGTTAAATATGTATCTATATAAAATATGTATGTATGTAAATGTAGTATATCAGTTGTGTTAGCAACCATAATACGAACTAGAAATGGTTCAGTATGGAGTTTAACCAGACGTGTGTGAAATGTGTCCTAATATTAATTTATTTATATTGTTTGTGTAACAGAAAAAGTTGTAGTATTCCTCACTTCTTCAGAAATTCTTATTACTTAGCAATGATTACAAGATACACAACACTGTAGTCTTTTAAGTGGCATTTTCATCTGGGCGCTACCGTGGGTCGGGTGACACATTAAATTGTAGGTCCCGGCTGTAAGCTTCAGTGCATGCAGTCGTTAAGCCAAGTCAGAGGCCCTTCAGGCCGTTTGAAAACTTCCTACACCAGAGCTTGGCCACTTAGCTCGTACGAAGAAGAAGAAGAATAATTAGCATCAATATAGGTATAAGAAACATTATTGCTACGAATTGTAAATATAGTAACTGTACAAATAAATTATTTGATTTGAAATTATTTTATGTTTAGCATGTATGTATTTATTTAATATTATGTTAGAAAAGAAACACCATATATCGGATTTCAGTGTGATACTATTGTTTATAACTTCTATGGATAAAAGGAAACATCGAAAACATCGTGACGAAACCATAGCATGGTGGTAGAAATAACAGAAATAATTAATAGTTTTGTACCACCACTTTCTTCTATCTCTCTCCATTCCCGGTTGCCTGGTAGAGATCACCATAGGTAATAAGGCCATCTTTGTGCTCCGTTTAATTATTGTATTTACTTAATATAAGCTGTTTTTTATGTGGTTGTACAATAATAATAACAATAGTAGTTTTATTTTATCTAAAACACATGTATATTCACAGTTAGTTTTACAAAAATCCGTCGTTATGGTATCTTATTAATTTACGCTATAACAATTTTCTTGTGGCCTCTGCACTAGGAGAACCCTGTTTCGCAAAAGCCACTTCCAAATCAATATAAAAGAATTTGATTTTCCATACCGGTGCGGATTTTAACCAGGTACCTTTTAACCTAAATATTTTGTATTATTAAAAAAAAACATTAAAAAAGTTCCGTTTGTCACTTACAGAGAAGATGGTGCAATGCCACAAAGTGGTAGTTTCCCCCGCCATGGTGACTGACACCGGTGAGAGTGTCAAGATGTACAGTTGTACCATCTGCAAGATGTATGGCAGTCTGTTATCAGATTTCAAGAAACAGGGTTGCAAACCCGGTAATGACGGTTTGTACAATTATCTATATACAGTGTAAACACTATATAACGACCCTGATGGGTCTGTGCATTTTACGGCCACATAGAGAGTGGTCGTTAAATGAAGAGAATTTATCATTGTATGGAATAAAAGCTTAACCAACTAAAGCCAATTGATTTCGACGTTAGAGGGTTTGTCGTTAAATCAAGTGACGTTACATGGAGTTTACACTGTAATTATATCTTGTCAACTGTTATCGTAAGGCATATTGTATGTATGTTTTCACGAAAAATGGTCACACTTATATATCACTATATTATACACGGTTGCTGGAATAAAATAATGGAAATAATTTATTATGTGTTTCAGCAAAGTACTCGTGCAGTCAATGCGAACTAACTTACGACAATTCGAAATCATTATGCGCCCACATGAAAGTTCACAAAGTGAGAGGTGGTAAGTACTTAAGGCGTTGGGGTATCTGACGGTTATACTTAGTCAGGTCATAAGTTCTGTCACATGTGTAATATGAGATAATTTAGACATGTTTAATATTTATGATTTAAATATCAAAATGAACTTAATAAAACATAGATTCTTATGGTAATAAAGTTTATTCAAAATGACCCCCGCGATTATGAATATAGGCCTTCAATTTGCGCTGCCAGTCATCTATTGCGGCACGAACGAGGCCCATGTCAATATCGGCGGCTGCCTTAATCAAGGGTGCCTTGAGTGACTCCAAATCAGGAGCAGGCTTTGAGCACTCTTCAGCCCGACACGGTCTTCTTTAAGTGTCCATTCCATATTTAAAAATGAGGAAAATTCTAAAAAGTATATATTTTTATTTTCATGAAAAATTCGGAATTCTATTTCAATATTTTTTTTTGTGGCCATCATTCTAAATTCAAAAGTTTTTATTGTGTGACAGAACTTATGACCTGACTAAGTAAATGAGACACCCCAAAGCCTAGAAAACAATATTAAATATTTATATTTTTTGTGATCTGAAACCAAAATTAAGATAAGCAAAGGAAAAATAAAAATAGTACAAAAAAATTTAGGTGTGTTCCTCCGACCGACCACCACACCTCCACTACAACTCACACCAGTAAACTAATCCCTAAACTGCCCTCCTAACACAACGTAGTTTCACTCCGCGTGGCTGGTCTCCTCACACACCGGAACAACTTGAAACATATAATTCTAATATTAACGTTGCCTATCTCATTTCGGAAATTCTTACTCAACACGTGTTTCGCCTTTCCACAAGGCATCATCAGGAGATGTTGACTGTTCGAATGACGCATCGAAAGTTTCGATTTGTCGTTCGAAATAATCTAAATGATTTTAATTTGAATATGCATGTATATATATATATATATATGCATGTATTCTCTCACTAGGAGAGAGATAAAGGCCATAATCCACCACGCTAGCCTAGTGCGGGTTGGCGGATGACACACGTCTTCGGATATTGTGGCCCTTCAACGTGTCGTTTTCCTCACGATGTTTTCCTTCACCGTAAACCGTGTGCAAATCCACACTTAACTTGAAAAACAAGTCATTGGTGTAGGGCTGGGATCGAACCAGGGGCCGTCTGATTGAAAAGCAGACGTTTTTACTACCGAGCCACACTCGCTTTTTGGTGTTTGTATGTTTTGTTCGTGTATTTCAGAGAATGGCCTGCCTTTGTTGCCTGATTCGTATGAATGTCAAATATGCAGTACTACGTTTCTCACAAACAAATCGCTGAAACTGCACAAACGCATGCACGAACCAATAAAGTAAGTAACACTATATTCTTTTCATAACCTAATATAATGTTACGTGCTGGACGGGGCACTCGGGATAAAGGTTTGGGTATATGACTAAAACGTCGGTTGCGTGGATAACTAGGATTTATTAAGTATGGCATCCCCACGCTGATACGTGTCTGGTCTTCCAACTCATCGAAACGTCCAAATCGTGTGCAGTCGCAATCCTTATTCCTCGCCGGAGTCGTACACTCGTAGACACTAATCGCACTTTTCACTCGTGGTATCGCTCGACGACCTCGTTAGCGTAAAGGTTACCATGCCGGTCTGCTAATCAGAAGGTCCCGGGTTCGATTCCCGGCCCGGTCAACATCTTTGTGCTTAACTAAATTTGTTGGCTGTGGGTCTGGGTGTTAAATATGTATTTATATAATATGTATGTATGTATATGTAGTATATCAGTTGTGTTAGCAACCATAATACGAGCTAGAAATGGTTCAGTATGGGGCTAACCAGCCGTGTGTGAATGTGTCCTAATATTTATTTATTTTATTTATTTATTAGTTAACTCTCCGACAACTCGCAGTTAACTGTCCTCCGATCGTTCCGTCCGCTCTTTTATACCCGATCATACAAGCTCTCGTAAGTTCTATATATCGAACGTTCGGAATTATTCCCTAGGAGAATTCGAGGTAGTGTGTGAGTGAGATAGAAGATGTTTGTTTTGTTGATTAAAAATGAATGATGAGTACTCGCCTTAATAGAGACATTAACAAATATGCTAATGGACCATTTTTGTGAGACTATACCCACTTAGAAGCTTATGTTAAATGAATACTATTAGTTGTGTAGTTTACTTTGAGGTCTAAATCAACTCCATACAAAAGTTCATCAATTGCTTCAGCGATTTCAGAGTAAAGGAGCAACTGGTAAAAGGAACAGTCTCTACTATACGCGAGTCTACTATATAGCTATCTGCGCCTCCCGGCGTTACTTGTGTTCATCCCGGATAAAAAGTAGCCTATTTGTTAATCCAGGGTATATACACTGGCCCTGTTTTCCGAAAACAATAATCTAGCAGTTTTTCAAGGCACGAGTGAACCGGTTTCTTCTGGGTAAGCGCGTTCCACTTTAGATCGCAATTGCGCTTACCATCAAGTGAATTGTGATCAAGCTCAAATCATTCAAACATATGTAAAAAATAAAATAAAAAATTATGCAAATCGAAACAGGCGCCGTGAAGAAGTGACAAACACACACTCACACGAACTTTCGTTTAACCAGCCGTGTTTGAAATGTGTCCTAATATATATTTACTTATTTATAAATGAACATTTGAACCTTAGTTCACATGATATAGTTATTTACAACCCGGTCACATTATCTTGAGACCTGGCGGCGATGACGTCACGTCGCGTCGGCGCGCGACGTGACGCGCGTCTGATACGGTGCGCAAAACAATCACCTCTAGTAGGATATTATTTTAACAATAAGATTTCCAACAAAACAAATATTGTCTTAATTAATTTAATGTAGGTAATATTATTATAATGACATGATTAAAATGATGAAAAATAAATGAAACAATCTTGGTTAAGTGTTTATTACACAAAATATATAAGATAGAATGTTTATAAAAATATACCACGAAAACAAGTAGACGCGTATCGGCAACGGAAGTGCTAACCGTACAGACGCGCCGTGGCGAGCGCGGGAAGATGAAAGGAGAACGGGGCGGGGGGTTCGCATTCCAGCGACGTCTCGAGATAATGTGACCGGGTTGTAGTTAGTTATTACTTCATAATATTTTTATTGTGTGGCAAGTGACCCCTTTCTTCTGGCCTTCATTGAGAGTGTAGTTCCTCCTACCTCCGCAATGCGGCGCTGGTAGCGCCTTTGTCTTATTAATATTTTTAAACTCTTAAACAGTCGGTGTTACCCGCTAATTAATGATAATTTCCCCCAGATCCAGACCCATAGACCCACCAAAGAACTGCGCGAACGGCGAGAAACGTTACCAATGCGGGGTGTGCGGCAAGATGATCCCGGTGGGATACCGCGCCATACACAAGGCGAGCCACGAGAACGACAACATGCTGAACTGCAGCATCTGCAACAAGAAGTTTAGCTCGGCGGAGTTCCTTGAGATGCACATGAATGTACACAATTTGGATAAGGTAAAGAACCTCATGCAAATCTATGGATAATCTATGTTCCGCTCAGTTGTTTTTTGATATTGTTTTTTTTTTTTAAATTTGCTTCAAGGTTTATATTGTATATTTTTAATGAATTGAAATTAAGATAACGTTTTTATTCTGTAATCAGAGTCATGAAACTGTTAAATAGAAATCTTTTTAATGCTGTTAATTTTGGCATAAAAACAGATTTTTTATGGCATAAAAACTCTTATAAAAAAATTGTTGCATTTTTGCCTTAAAAACTCTACACTCTTACGAACATACATTTTAAAGCTATAGTAGCTTGGGGAGTTCCTTGAAATGCCCATGAATGTACACAATTTGGATAAGGTAAAGAACCTCTCGCAAATCTGTGGATA
Organism: Mellilla xanthometata; assembly: GCA_035578125.1. Lineage (NCBI taxonomy): Eukaryota > Metazoa > Arthropoda > Insecta > Lepidoptera > Geometridae > Mellilla > Mellilla xanthometata. The sequence goes on along the minus strand of JAPUBQ010000014.1, from coordinate 9,058,420 downwards.
AATTCCGAAATAAATATAATTGTATTGAATTTAATAACAACGGTTTTATTTAGTCATAAAATTGTTATACAAGAAATATTTTTAATGCTGATAATTTAGGGCGTAAAATCTCTTATACAGAAAACTTTTTATGTTATAACTTTTGACACGAGAACTCTTTTATGTAGAACTTATGATGGTTAGGCTTGCGTTTTACTACAGCTTGCCTGATGTAAATCCTTTCTACGGTCTAATGTTAGAACCATTTTGTAAATTGATTTAATAACTCTAGATTGATAGACCTCCAGATGGATGGTTGACCACGACCACAAAATATTGTCTTCAATTCTATGTTTATTTGAACTCTAAATGGTAATAACTCCATTTAGAGTTAAAATTATTTAATGGAACATTTAACATTTTAACATTTTTTTTGTGATTTCAGCCTCATCATAACCGGTCCGACAAAGCCTTGCCATACAACTGTTTATACTGCGACAGAAAGTTTGCCCGGCCACATGAAAAGGTCAAACATGAGAGAATACATACTGGTATGTTGAACCTTAACTAATATTACACACAAAAATAACTCTTCTTCTCCATTACCATTTCTGACTAGGTGGGGTCGGCACAGCCTGGTTTTCTCTTCCACGCCACTCTATCAGCCGTCATCTCCACATTCACTCCCTTCTCATTCATATCCTCCTTCACACAATTCATCCACATCTTCTTTGGTCAAAAATAAAAATAAATAACCTACTGATATAATAAATTCGAAATTTTGTATGTATATTTATTACTTCTTCACGCATATGCATAAATATACCCAAAATAATTTTCATATCTAGTGCAACAAAACCACACTGTAGACTAGTGAATAAATCTGATGAGAAAAATTCTAAGATTAGTAATTCTAAAGATTTTTAAACAGCTTTTAAAATAACTCAAATATCGAGTGGTCTTTAAGCCAACCAAGAGGTGTCTTAAAAATAAACATATATATGCTATATAGATATAAAAAAAAAACATTTATTGACCTTGCAACGTCTCATCGCATTTGGCAAGTCATTTACATTTAGTTTAAGCAACACAGAATGATATTTACTAAACTAAACTTAATTATTGTAACATAGACTAAAATTGTAGGTATTTAAAATTAGGGATGTTATTGCAAAATTATGTCAGAAGAAAATGAAGATTCATCAAGTTGCATATTCAAGAATTCTTTTATAGAATAAAATGGATTAGGTAATTTTAAAGAATTGTTTTAGCGTCCTTTTGAATTTGATGACTGGTTCAATAATTATGATTTCATTTTTACATATGTGTAAAGTAAGTGTGTATGTTTCCAGGGGAGAAGCCGCACGAGTGCGAGATCTGCGGCAAGTCGTTCCGCGTGTCGTACTGTCTCACTCTCCACATGCGCACGCACACCGGCGCGCGGCCCTACGCCTGCCCGCACTGCGATAAAAGGTAAAATACTATTGTACTTTGTAATTATCGTAAGGCATATTATATATTGTGTCGGTCGCCGCTGTGGTGGTCTCCGTGTCCTCAACTCATACTGGGTAGCACAGGACTCTTCCTACAAATACTTTGAAGTCATCCTCGTTGATCCTTCACACAAAGCCATTCGTCTTGATCCCAAGATCAACTGGATAGTGAACGCAGTGCACAAGCATCGTGAGATGCGTGGTCAGACTTCAGCGGGCCGCAGCTTCAGGGGCCTCGGCAAGGGTCATCGCTACTCGCAGACCACAGGGGGCTCTCGCCGCGCGGCCTGGATCAGGAAGAACACACTCAGATCAGACGCAAGCGATAAACAATTTGACTGCTACACCATTGACTTTCTGTTTGTTTTTGTCGATTCATTCCCAGATGGAAAGTCAGTGGGGAATAAAAAAAAATGTTATTCTATTATATATTTGCACGAAACAAACGGTCACACTTACTTAAAAAAAGTCTGCGCGCGGATCTCGTCAGTGACAGTCCGTGTGAAGCTCGTCCCCGATGATGACGCTCGTAATGCGTCGAAACCCGTTGGACGTACTATATCCTACGTTTTTTTTTAAGTGTGACCGTTTTTTTTTGTGCAAATAGGTAAAATACTCATACACTAGCTGCACCCCGCGGTGTTACCCGCGTTAATCCAGAACAAAAATAAGTTGATCCGGGATAAAAGTAGCCTCTGTATTAATCCATGGTCATCATAATATCTTCATAACGAATCTCAACAAAATCGGTCCACCCGTTGGAGTGTGAAAGAGTAATATAGATTTTGAAGTTAGTAGCGTATCCCACGGGAACTACAATTGTTTTTGAGATAAATTGTCCAGTCTAGTCAGCCCATCTGTTAATCCAAAGTCTACGCTATAGCTTAACACCAAAATTCATCAAAATCGGTTCGGCCGTTTGAAGGGATGGTTTCTAATTTGCCATAAAGATGTCTGTCTTTGCTTTGTTTGTTATATATTATTATATCTTTATTGTTGTAGAGGAAAGATGGTAGGCCATCTTATACAACATGACAATTTCATTAAAAATATCGTAGAAGGAAAGATAGAAGCCAGGAGAGGAAGAGGAAGACCTAGTAGATCATATTTAGACCAAATTAAGGAGAAGGTGAAAGTCATGTCGTATAGGGAGGTCAAGGATTTGTCCGAAGATAGAACTACCTGGAAAAAACTCCACAGACAAGAGGCCAGCTCTTAAATATTGAATAATAAATAAATAAATATTAGGACTCATTTCACACACGGCTGGTTAACTCCATACTGAACCATTTTAAGTTCGTATTATGGTTGCTAACTCAACTGATATACTACATATACATACATATATATCTTATATAGGTACATATTTAACACCCAGGCCCACAACCGACAAATTTAGTTAAGCACAAAGATGTCGGCCGGGCCAGGAATCGAACCCGTAACCTTCTGGTTAGCAGTCCGGCATGGTAACCGTTGCGCTAACGAGGTCGTTTATTAATTTATAATATGATGTTTTGTATGTGCGCAGGTTCAAAGCGCACAGCGTGTACAACCACCACCTGTTGACGCACTCGGAGGTGCGCGCCTACAAGTGTCCGTATTGCCCGAAGGCGTTCAAAACCTCCGTCCAGCTCGCGGGCCATAAGAACTCGCATACTAAGCCGTTCTCTTGCACGCAATGTAATCGGTAAGCTGGCATTTATTACACGCTTTATATTAGCTTCACCTGTATGTTTGTAACCGACTTCTTTGGGCGCGATTTTGACCCACTTAAAACGGCCAGATAAGCGTGTTTTTTAGTTTTTTTAAACTATTATTATTACTTCCCAACGCAACAACGTCGTATGTCGTCTGTCTGTCTTTGGCATCGTAGCCACCGAATGACCCTATGTATATGCGTTTTATGTTTTATCAAGTCACCCTGTATTTATTTAAGTAAAACCAGTTTTTAGGATTCCGTACCTAAAGGTGAAAACGGGACCATATTCCGTTTTCACCTTCTCAGCCATCGCTGTCTATATGTCTGTCTGTCTCCAGGCTGTATCTCAGAAACCGTAATACATAGCTAAAAAGCTAAAACTTTCACAGCATATGTATTTCCCGCGCCGCTATAACAAATACTAAAAATATATATATAAATTAAGGGGGGGTCCCCATACCATAAACGTGTTTTTTTTTATCATTTTGCTATATTATATCAATAACGGTAGCTGCTAGACACTTTAAACTTTCACAAAATATATAAATGTATATTAGCTACCAAACTAAATTATAAAATTTAAATTAAAATAAATCTTTGAGGGGGGCTCCCATACAACAAACATACGAGAATGGATTATAAAACTTCGCAGCCTAATACATAAATACTTAAACTATTTTAATGTTACCATGACAACCATGTCACAACTCAAGTTGTCCAATGAACTGTATTTAAATTGGGCTGAATTTTGTGAGCCTTTGCGCAGCGTTTTGAAATAATTTAATTATAAAATAATAAATAATAAAATAATAAAAATAATAAAGTTAAGGAAGGCTCACATACAACAATGGTACGGAACCCTTAATGCGCGAGTCCAACTCGCACTTGGCTGTTTATTGAACTTGAGGGCGGTTGCTAGTCAGGTGAGCACTAGAAACTGCCTTACCACCATTCTATGGTTTCCTTCTCCGAAAGCTTCAGCTCCAACGGAGATCGAACCGAAGACCTTTCAGACATAAGGCGGCCGCACGCCCAACTGAGCTGTCATTGCTTCAACTGCTAATAATTTCCTGTGTTCCACCAGCCCCTTCGCCTCTCTGTACGCGGTCCGCGTTCACACCGAAACGCACAACCGTCAGAACAATCTGAAGTTCAAATGTTCGCTGTGCGGCGCGAGCTACGCGCGAGCATTCGCGCTCAAAGATCACGTTAAACAAGTCCACAAGGGAGATATAGTCGATATCGAACCTATGGTAAGTGCATTTATATACATTACGTCTGCTTACTGGTAAAACATGGTAAATGCTCTGTTTTGTCCAAAATGACTTAAAATGCAGATACATATATGTAAATAGAAGACAAAATTAAATATTTAGTGTACTTCCGCTGTGATCCGAAACCCAAATTATGACAAGTAAAGGAAAAATTAACTAAAATCAATTACCTAAGATAAATTAACTAATATTAATTAAGATTAACGTTACCTATCACAATCCGGAAATTCTTAACTCAACACGTGTTTCGCCTTTCCACAAGGCATCATCAAGAGATGTTGACTGTTCGAACGACGAATCGCAAGCGAGCAAATCTCGCTTTCGATTATAGTTAATTGATTTTAGTTTATTTTTCCTTTACTTGTCTTAATTTGGGTTTCGAATCACAGCGGAATTACACTAAATATTTAATTTTGTCTTCTATTTACAATGGATTTCCGAAAAGTAACGCCTGAGTCAATAAGTTATTTACATATATGTAATTTTCGACGCTCTTTCTATTGGTAATGCGGAAGTTATAAGACTGTTTAGTGGCATATTCCAAAATTAAAAGTTTGTATTTATTTTTATACAGCAAGTTAGGTACTTTCTTACGTATCTTTGCAGTCAAAAATCGACGTACATGGCCAAATATAGTTAGTATGTATGTACTATAGGTGTATATATTCAGTGTTTGTAATAGTAGGGGAGCCCACGACACGAAAAATGTACTTACACGAGCGCGTTTGGAGCTACAACATCGGCATATTATAAGTCTCTTTATATGCTTTAGTACTCCCTTGAAGATAAACTTACATATAACTTACGTTTATATACACAAATAACTTACGTTTACTCCCTTGAAAATAAACTTACATATAACTTACGTATTTATACACAAATAACATACGTTTGGCTGTTGAGTGTCTGAAGTTTTATAGTTTGAGAGCCTCTCACTTCCATGTATTACATTTAGTTTGTATTTTTTTTTATTTACACTCTTGAGGAAGTTAATAATTTTACATTAGTTTAATGTGACAATTTATAGTATGACGTAATAATGACGTCATTATTACGGACAAACCTACCAACGGTGAAAGCTAAGCTTGTAATTGGTGGAGGTACACAAATGGGTTCAAGGTATCTCACGTATGTATCTTAATCTAACGCGGTTGAGATACTTAAAAAATCCCCTCTACGGCTCCCCTACTATAATTGCAACATCTGGAGCGCGGAGGTCAATATCAAAATTTAATATCCCTATTGATATAAGCCAGAAGACAAATCAATCCCGAAAGCGCTTTATCCCACAGGAGTGACATCATTCTGTGTCATCATCGTTCTAAATACACTATAGAAATAGGTTTCCAATACATATCAGAGGATTATCCTATTTCAATTATATAAACTGTATTTTGGAGACATTTGGACTGTATTTTGGTACATGTTTAACTCCATTCGAATTTCTATTTTTATCCATTAATATCTAGATATTAGTCTAAACACTAGATACAATAAGTTCAGGCATCGCTTGACCCAAAATATGAAATTACATTGTTCATTAGGTTCGATGCATAATATTCAAAGTATTGACTTTGAATTGACATAAATGCCCATTGTCATTAAAATCCTTATCTTTACTACCTTATTTTGTTTCTTTGATTGATTGACGCGAATGGACTGATAACTGGACCGATTTGAAAAATTCCTCCACCGTTGGGATGCTACGTTATACTTGATCATAGGTTAAATTTTGTTTCTCTTTGCAACTTAGATTATTTTATAACCCGTGCGAAGCCGGGACGATCGGCTAGTTCATATAATATACTGGGTGGTGAAATTAGTTTTGATTTCATAGAAGTGTATAAGTGCTCAACATATTATACGTTTATGTTTCATACTTTTGCACGCTCAAAATGATGAACCAATTTGTGTAATATAACTTTCTGTGGATGTAGCATATTTCGCGGGCGCGTCTAGTGTATCTATTGTTTTTAAACAATATTTAATAGGCTCTTGTTGTAATATTAACGCGTGTCTAATTGTGTGGGTCTTGGTTGATTCACATGAATAATAAGTTATCATTTTTACAGGGGGATCAAGAAGACTGGATTAACAAAGACAACGTCGAGACGGATAAAGATCTGACGCAAGAGGTAAGTCCGTAGTGTACTGTAACTGTTCTAAAGTAAAAAAAAATGCTATGGCTGCAAGGATTTGATATATATAGGATTTTTGAAAAATCTATATACAGTGGCGTTACAGAGAGTAGTCGTTAAATGGAGAGAATGTATCATATGGAATAAAAGCTAAACTAACTAAAGCCAATTGATTTCGACGCTTTAGAGAATTTGTCATTAAATCGAGTGACGTTACATGGAGTTTACACTGTATAGTGTATATTTGAAAAATCTGTCGCCAAGCACCCGATAACGTGTTCTGGTAGCCTCTTTGGAAGGCAGTTATTCCAAACTAGAATTTTCCACCTTAATTAAGCCAGAATAACTTGTTTGGTTACGCGCCGGGCTGGTCAAATGCCTTGCTGTAAGGACTAAAATAAAATGTTTGTGAAAATTCATATTATTTTTGGTTTCATGCCATCTGTGGTGCAAAAAGCCGTAAATAACGTCACCGATTATGAATCAAACTAAATTTTTTATTTTTTTACGCTTAATAGGCTTGCGCTTGACCACAACTCACCTGATGTTAAGTGATATTGCAGTCTAAGATGAAGCGCGCTTGCCAAGAAGAAACCGGTTCACTCTCACCTTGAAGACAGTAAGGTTGTAGTTCAGTGGGAACAGGGATTCCGGCAAGGAGTTCCACAGTTTGATGGTCTTTTAAATGATATTATAGTTGCAAATCTTAAATAGATGAGCTAAATATTAGCGCAAGGTTCTTTCATATTCTACTTTTACCTTTCCTTTTCACCCTTTTTTTGCCAATGGTACATTACCTTAATATGGCTCTATTACATAGATAAATAATGTAACAATATTTTTCCAGATTACGGACTTCGAAATCCCAGCTGATGAACTTATAGTTCCTAACTGAAAGGATACTTTATAGCTTTAACTCAGAGACCAAAAAAAAAAAAAAAAAAGTTCTAAGGCGTAGATGTCTTTTTAATCAGCAAAGCTTATAGTAATGTCATAATTTTAAAAGTATCAAATTAAAAATGTAGTATACAAATTCGATTTTATATAAATTGATTGAAAAATAGGTGTTCCGATTTAAAATATTTACTTCCCTAATATCGTGAAACCAGACTTGTATAATAATAATACCTATCTAAATAAACTATAGCTTCGTGTATTAGGGGCATAATTTTATGAAATATCAAGATGAAATGGTTTTCCCTCATTAGTATGTAGTCAGTAGTATATACTGGTCGTTATAAATGTGTTATTTGTTGTTATTGTGTAAAAAATCATGTGGCTAAGTAACTAAGATTTTATCTTTGTTCGTAGGAAAAATGTCGCTTTTGTATGTGTGTGTGTGTATATATGCAAATTAAAATTGTGTTGCAATAGGAATTTGTTTTTTCTTTGTTTAATATTATTGAATTTTATTTTTATATCGAATACGAAACTATCAAATAAAAAATGTTAGCTATATTGATATCTGGATCATATTGTACATAAGTCGATTTGTATGTACATAGTCAACAGAAATTTTAAAAATAATCTAATAAACCATTTTGTAGCGGTTAAAGTAGTTAATGAATTTAGTATTATCATTTTTAGGCTTATATATGTAGGCATTTTATGTAGTTTTACATAATCTTTTAATGTCCTCATGAAAACTAATTTAATCTGTATAAATGTGTATTAAAAGATAAATGGAGTTAATAAGTGTTTTTTATTATCATATTATAAGTCGATCTAGTCATTAAAACCCAAGAATATTAATAAAGTTAATTATTTATTTATTTGAAATTAATCAACAACCTTAAATATCTAGCTGTACAATAAGATTTTTTTCAATATGGCACAATGAATTCATTTGGTATACAGCTGTATGCTTCATTCTTACCTACTAATACTTATAAATCTAATTTCTAGTAGTAAAGTACTTTATACACTTACATATAGGTATTTTGGTATAATCATAGCTTTCACTAACATAAATTTGAACTATCACATTCACATGGTCAAAAATCTTCCAAAACTTTTAATATAATTACATTACAAGATAAAACTTTAGACATAAGCAATCAACAATAAGAAAATATGGAATTATAAAAGCGTCTTTTTCGTTCTTAAATGCTGCGTTTTCAATTCACATTCCTGACTTCAGTGTTTTCGAAATATAGTTGGCGCGGAAAAGTAATAATAAAATCTCTAAACGTAAAATATTTCAAAGCTCAAGAACAAAATATTTAGGAACGCGAAAGCAAAACGCAGAATCACAAGCACATCATCACGTCTGTCCACCGTTAGTGGTCCACTCCCCTTCCATCCGCCACACTGAAAATGCATAACTCAACTTATCTTGCGCAAGATATTTCCCGTGGTCGCTGCCCGCGTCACTGCCGGTGTCGCTCCCCGGGGACTCGCTGTTCAGGATCTGGTACAGGAACTCTATGTACTGCGTAGCCAATTGCAGAGTCTGGATCTTCGACAGCTTGTCGCTCGGTAGCGATGGAATGATCTGCCGCAAACTCGCAAAAGCCTCGTTTAAACTCTGCGTCCGCTGGCGCTCCCTCACATTGGCCATCACTCGCTGTATTTGCATCTCTTCAAAGGACTGTGTTTTTTTCCGTGAAGCTTTCGATCTTTTCCGTGATCTTCTTTGCTCTTCCGTCTCTTGCCGCCTCTCTTCGGTTCTGTATTGTGCTTCGCCTGTCTTGGAAATGTCACCGGTTTCGTAAAAGCTTCTAGTTTCGTCTTGTGAATTGGAGTCGTCGAAGTAAAAGTTCCGAGACGGCTGACGTTGCCGTTGGTCGACATACTGCGGGTCGAAAGGGTAAGGCGGTTGGTACTCGTCCCCACATAGCGGCGCCATGGGCCAGGGCTGGACGGGGCGCTCGGAGTTGCTGAGGTCCATAAGGCGCGCGGGCGAGGCAGGCGCGAAGCTCGGAGCCATGGTGTGACGGTCCACCTCTACCGGCACGTAGCCATAGTATTGATCCTCGTCCTCGTGGTAATCGAAGTCCTCCTCGCGTTTGATCGGCACCGGTGTATTGTCGCAGTTTTCGTAGTTCATGCTTCGGGGGTGAGAGCGCGGGGTGTCGCATGCGTGCGAGATGAGCGCAGTAGGGCTGCAGCTGCGGGACTGATCCTGCGACGCGCGGTCCGCCCCTACCCGTCCCTTCGCTGACAACGGACAAAAAAATAACCATCTCCACCGAGCGCGCCTCCCAGCGCGCGGCCACCTCCCGCCGACTCGGCCGTCGTGCCCTGCGTTAGAGAGAGACAGCGCTAGATGCGCCTGCGCATCGCACTCTGTTTATCTTGTCCGTAGTCGTATTTACTACATAGATGTATATGTGTGGGTGTTCAGCCGCCATAACCGATCGCATCGGTGCGCGCATCCTGTAGGGATCGGAATCAGAAACTTCAGTCATCTTCAGAGTAATACATACTAATGGAAATTTACTCTACCGCGAAGCGCACGGACGCTAAACGATTTTGAATGGTCAGACGTTAAACATCAAATATAGCAAAAGTAAATTTCTGTACACAATTTATATTTCTGCGAATTTGAAAATTAAGCTATTTAAACTTCACCCCTTTAAATTCTTTAGCTATTTATAAAATTAAAGCTTTATTCAACAGAATATAGTCGAAAATTAAAAATATCTCGGTAAATAGACGCATTATTTTTTTTCTTTAAATAGGGTTCTTTGAAGCGGAAACTTATGGGAATTGTCTAAATTCTTATTCCTTTTGCATTGCCCTGACAAGAAATTCAAGCCGAATATGAGCTTATTCTTAGAAACATTTCATTCACGACCGCCCATATTAAGCAATCAAAATTGGCTACGGTTTCCAAAACACGTCGGTCCGTAACTTTTATTTCACCTACAACTTGATTTGGCGCCAGCCACCCTTTTCTTCGAGGCGTCAGTTTTTTTTGTCTTCGCGCGTCGTCCTGCCGCTCACTAAAAATAAACTTGACGCAATCAGGCCAGGATCAGAATTTTGAGATTATTAACTTCAAATCAATTGTCGCCATTTCGCTTTTCTTGTTCAAATTAAATTCAAATAATTCAAAAATTTCAATCAAATTGTCATTGCTTCTCTTTTACTAGCGAACAAATAAAATAAAATACAAATTTTCTTGTGTTCTATCCTTACTGAACATAATTATTTTCATTTGATACTGACGAATCTAGATTACCTACTTGATAATTTCGACCTATAGTGACTCACTGTAGGTGCTCGTAGAAATTCTAATATGTATCTAATATCACTCACTATTAGTGAGTGGTGTAATTAGAATTTGAGCTCAAAATTAGGACTATAGTTCCCTTCACTCAGACTTCAAGGTCTCGGGTTCGATTCCCGACTAAACTTGTTGAACTAAATTTGTTGGCTGTCGTTCTGCGTGTTAAATATGTATCGATACAAAGTATTGATGTATGTAAAATAGTGTATCAATTGAGATGTGTGAGCAATAAATCATGATACAAACTATAAATGGTTTAGTAGAGGACTAACAGCCGTGAGTGAAGTGTCAAAAAAATCCAAAAACCATAAACAAAACTAGAATAACCCACCATTACCCACCCCAACGTATATCTGAAATATTTTAAATATTTGACTAAGATTGACGGTCCAATAAATAATATACAAAAGTTATTAGGAGTCTGGGTTATGTTAACTTTGCTAGTCTCCGTGACTTAAGATTTTACATCTTGATATTTTTGTTCGATATAAAATTCTGGCGCCTGGCTAGCGGTCGCTTTGCCTTGGGTCTGCATATCGTCATGTTATCATCAGCCGTCGAGCATGTCTTATATGGAAATCGATGATCGAAAACAGATCATCGTTTTGCTGGTATAAAACTAATCTCTTTTGGCCGTTTATGAAACCGAAGTTTGGAAACCGGTTTCCCAAAATGATTTTAGTTTTTATACTCCTAAGTAACTAGTTTTTTTTCATTTGTTTTGAAGTTAGTAATGATGTTGTGACACTTTTACTGCCGTTGGGATTGGATTTAGTATCGTAATACTTTCTATGAGACTACTGAGTTGTTTGTCCTTTATGAATAGAGAAGCAATTTGTTTTAAGAAATTATTCCTTTTTTTTCTTCTACATAAGAGTTATATAATACCTATAGTTTAAAGTTTTATCGAGATATTATATCGTTCGTGTCACGTAATAATAATGCTGACTGGAAAAATGCGAAGAAAGTGATTTATAATTTTCCGTTAATTATATTAATCAAAATGAAAGATATTTTAATGTCTTTATATTATCCAGAGATTCCTGTTGTTCGGACCTAGCAGTAGCACGCATGTCATCTGGCTTTGAAATTTTTACTCGAAATAATTTGTAAAAAATAATTGCCAAGTGCGAGTTGGGCTCCCGCGTGAAGGGTTCCGTACCAATAAATAATTGGCACAGAAACACGTTTGTTGTATGAGAGCTCCCCTTAAATATTAATTTTATTTTTACACTTGTTACTGTTGTTTATATATAGAAAAAAAACAATAAAAAAACATAATTATTGTATGACCCTTAATTACTTTTTGTAGTAGGTATTAGTTGATATAGCGGCACGGAAAATACATAACTTGTGAAAATTTCAGCTTTCTATCTATTACAGTTTTTTAAGATACAGCCTGCTGATAGAAAGACAGACTGACAGCGGAGGTTGTCTGTCCTATTACTAAATAGAGTCCCGATTTTACCTTGTAGGTACGGAACCCTTAAAAGAGAAAACAAAAATAAATAACCATGGAAAAGATTTAAAATCTGAAATATTTTTGGCCTGCTGATAGAAAGATAGACTGACAGCGGAGTCTGTCTGTCCTATTGCTAAATAGGGTCCCGATTTTACCTTGTAGGTACGGAACCCTAAAAAGAGAAAAACAAAAATAAATAACCATGGAAAAGAATTAAAATCTGTGGTATTTTTAGTGTCGCTACCACACGGTGATGTGCCCGTCAAAATTATTAATAGCCTCATTATCCCAACTTCCAAAAATAACTAACAACTAATTTCTTTTTAATCCATACACGCTGTTGAAAGCTAGCCGTGTTTGGTAAAGTTCTCTTTGCTAGGGTAATTAGCTCAGACATCATATCACACTACGCGATTATGTACTAACGTAGTGTTATTTATTCGAGTGGTGTATCTTTATAATTACAAACTACTCCAATTGTTTGATGATTATGTCTATCAAACCTTTTTTATTTTATTTTCTGAATTGGGTTACCAAATTACCGTTTGCGGTAGTTTGTTTCTAATGTGGTTGCTAACACAACTGATATAGGTACTACTTATACATACACTAGCTGACCCGGCAAACGTTTTGTCTCACTTAGGGGTATGAAAAATAGACAGTAGTCGATTCTCAGACACAATATTAATTGACGTACTCCTCCGAAACGGCTTGACCGATTATTACCAAATTTTATATGCGTATTCAGTAGTTCAGAGAATCAGCTTTTATCTATTTTTCATACCTCTAAGTGAGGCAAAACAACGTTTGCCGGGTCAGCTAGTAACTATATAAAATACCTCTTTTCAATAAAGGAGTAATTTTAAAGTGCGTCCCTTTTGCTCATACTCATCTAATTATATGAGCGAGAGAAGATTAACTTTTAAATGTTTTCTTTACCGACGCAAGTTATATTTTACTATGGATATCTTTATCACTGACGTTTTTCATCTACGACCGTTTTCATTTGCAAGGCATGGTCTTATGTAGCGGCCAATAGGTACCTAAAAGCTGACGAAGTTGTCAAGATAAACAAGATAAACCATTTATTGATAATTTTACAATTATACGTTAAAAATTAAAAAATGACAATATGATATACAAATAAATTCTAATACATGTCATATGGAATAATGTCAATATTAATACCTAATAAAAATAATAATATTTAACAATTACATGTCACGACATGATTCACATAACATTTTTTCTGATATTAAAAAATTCGTCCATAGAATAATAAGTTTCCTGAACGAGCCAGTTCTTGAGCTTATTCTTGAAAATGCTATCATTACATGCATTTTTAATATCTTTAGGCAAACAGTTATATACCTTCGGCCCTAGGTATAACGCGCGACAACTTATCCGAACGCACGAGCCTCACCGGCACCCGCGCCAACTCGCCGTCACGCCGGAGAGTCCGCTCCTTCGGGCGACCATCTCCTCTCTTCGGGAACGACTCTAATGCCTCACATACAGAGCAAGCTGCATAATAACCAGCGAGGGTAGTGTCAGAATCTCAAGTATAAAGATCCTGTGAAATTATCAGATTTTTTGTTCGCTAACATCTCCGGGACAACACGTGGAAACATCTGGCGAGGGCCCATGGGAGACAGTTTCATTCATACTCGCCGACACCTACTTACCGTTATCTCGGGGGTTCTCACGTTTGTAGATAATTTCTACTATACAACCTCGGTAAGCTTTGAAAAGCAGGAGGGCAGTAACTCGCGGTATGAACGGTATCGGAGGACTGACACTCGTAGGTTCCTAGGTAAGTTGATAATAAGCAAAAAGATGTTATGAAAATATGAAATAAAAATAATGTGTGAGAACACCGCTCAAGCCGAAACTAACGGCGAAATAGTTAAAGAAATTGTTCGCACAAAAACTGGGTCTGAAATGAAATAACTTTATTTGCGTAGCCAAAGGTAGAATATAAACATGGAAAATATTATCAAAGTGTCCCTTGTAGGCTACCGCATATGCGGTGTGAAAAATTACAATAAATTTATAGATAAAAAAATTAAAAATTAATTTCTAGATATGGTTTGGTCAGGTCTGGAAGCTTACAAAGACAAAAAATTACAAATGTTGTAGTCGTACTATTTACCTCCTTATATACCTATATAATATATACTTATATACCTATTAGGTACTATTGCTTTCGCTCTACGCTAAAGATGGTCCAACCTAAGCTACAGGCTAAAAAACAAACGAAAAAAAACTCCGGATTAAAATAATAAACTCAGTCTTGTCTGATACATGTGAACATGTCTACTATGTATGTATATGCGTCTGCAGCGACAGTCGATCTTTTCATTTCAGTCGAAATGCTTACCTACTAAGGCAAATTATATGGGAACAGTCATTCATTACCCGTTTATTAATAACCGCTTATGATTTGTAACGATAAAACTGTAAATTCAAGATTTAGACCATGTATTCACCTTTCAAAAGTAAACTGATCATTTGTAATCTTATCTTAATATATATAAATATCGTGTCACAATGTTTGTCCTCAATGGACTCCTAAACCACTTAACCGATTATAATAAAATTCGCACACCATGTGCAGTTCGATCCAACTTGAGATATAGGATAGTTCAAATCTCAAATTATAGTCGCAATTTTAATTTATTGCTAATTATTGTCTGTTATTATTTGACAGTCACAATTATCTGTTAACTCCAAATGATTCTAACAGATGTCGATACCTTTCGACTGGGTTGAGTAAGTAATCAATAGATAGGCGCAACGACATTTATAGGTATTATAAATGTCGTTGGATAGGCGCAGCTATGGTAAATCTACGAACGTGTCATATAAGCTACACTATCTATTTTTCATACCCCTAAGTGAGGCAAAACAACGTTTGCCGGGTCAGCTAGTAAGTTTATATCTTCTCATTTGAAGTAGGCAACAACTAGTAAGTAAAGATAAAACGTGTCATCCCCTAGTAAACCTGCAAGGGTTTACAGATGTTAACTGGCGCAGGATTACCGCGGTGCCAAGTTTATTTGTATAACAGTTTTACAGCCGCGGTTTGTTTCTACAAGTTTTTGTGCTTTTTGCCTTTGTAAATGACACCTGATTAAGATTACGAGGTGTAACGAGCACTTAGACGCACATGACACTCTTTGCCTAAGCATTATCTTTGGGGTAAACTTGCTAGGATGAGTCAGAGTTTTTTTATGCAAGATTGTGAAAGTTATAAATCCAAATTAAAATAATTAATTGCAGGCTATGGGTTATCAGAATATTAAAGTAAGGATACTAAAATATAAGATGTTTTTTCTTCTAGTTTTTAATGTTATTAAAACGATAGCAATCATATTGCAAGTGATTGAAGGGATATTTCTATGACTTTGTATTGGAAGAAAAATAAACCTTTGACTTGGAAACTGCAGATTGTTGTATCCATCGACTACAAGGTAAGTAATTAGTTCCTACCTACCTATCTTATTGTTCAACCCCACAACCAGATGTTTTAAAGCCATTACAGCATTGAATGCAGCAACATCCAAACAAACATTTGAGCGATCCCGCCATAAAATAAACCAAACTTGGAAAAATGTAAGTTTCCCACGCGCGGCGACTTTACCCCACATCTGTGCACCGTATGCCAAAAATAGTGTCTGCCTAACTGGCGCTGGACGGTGATGACCATTGTTTCTATAATAAAAACGGAGATTAGCCGCTAAACGGCAATATCGTAATAAATAATAAGGCGTCTTGGAAATATTCAGCGTCGTAAAACATCTGCGGAGGCCTTCGCAGCTGCGCTCGAGGAAAAC
Organism: Mellilla xanthometata; assembly: GCA_035578125.1. Classification (NCBI taxonomy): domain Eukaryota; kingdom Metazoa; phylum Arthropoda; class Insecta; order Lepidoptera; family Geometridae; genus Mellilla; species Mellilla xanthometata. Next base: position 9,042,305 of record JAPUBQ010000014.1, on the reverse strand, counting down.
ACGTCACACGTGGCCCGTAGCTATAGACCCGAACATACTCTGGATGGGTCGGCTTGGCAAAGCATTCCGAACGATGATGGCTTTTTATAATGTGTTCGGTATCTTTGAATACATTTACTTACATATCCAATAAGCTGATTCCTGTAAATCTAGAAGAAATAAAAAAAAATGTAGATAGTTTTTTTAATATTCGGCTAAACTATACTATCATTCTCTTTCATTCAAATTTAAATTCAATGTTAAATGTCTTTATTAGCAACACAAATATACAGAAAATGTGCACCCTGTGTTTCGTTAAAATACTATATTAAAATACACTCCCCATAACATAATTAATGAGTGTGAGAGTGTTCAAGCCGCACTTATATCAAAATCAAACTACCTTCAGGTAATGTGTACATAGGTATGTGTTTAAAAACAATGAGGTAAATAATTACTACTAATCCTTTATGAGATACGCCTACGAGATTGTAGCTGAACTTACCTGGCTAACTGATAACACCGCTATTGTCTGTAAAACTGAATCCATTAAATTCACCCTGCCCGTTAATCAGATATGAACACCTGCGGCCAAATAATGGTTAGGTATAAGAACTTGCTGGAACTTGTATTAATGACAATGTGATCGGCGGATTTTTAAAGTTTTCTGAGAAGAAAGCACGCAGGTGTACAATTGTATTGTTCTATATTGTAGATAGATAGCGGGCCTAGATTGTAGAGTTATCAGCGTTGTTTTCGCTAATGTTTTTTTACTGTTTTAGAACACAAAGAAATATCTATTTCTCAAGTGTAAATAATGATAGTGAATTGACTGAGTAGGTAAGTAATGCTTTATTTTTTCAAATTAAAGCATTTACGTAAACATTAATATACAAATTGAAATGCCTTCCCATAAACGGAGTATGCATTAATCCGTTAACACATGTCTCTTTATGAATTCAGTTTATTATTTTATTATTTCACTACTCAACTTTTGTACAGCAAAATATGTTGTTTCCAAATTTTATTTTTGAAAATAAGATATATGTAAATAAATTCACCATAAAACATAATTATTATTTAATAAAAAAATCACATATACATAACAAATGCTATACATACAAATTCAATCTAGAGAAACCTATAGCTAAAATATTGATATAACTCGATTCAATAAAGCAAACGGTTTAAAGTTTCCTATTGTCATAGAAGCTGAACAAGCAAGAGGTCACGAACTTTCTAATATTTTCTTTATTAACGCTAGTTGTATTTTTTACTATAAGCCTGTTATGTCCCACTGCTGGGCAAAGGCCTCCCTTCTCTCCTTCCAGTCAGCTCGGTCTTGGGTTTTGGTGGCCCAGTCCTTGTCGCTAGTTGTATGGTCCATAATTACTTTCCATGGTACATGCTGTATTTATTTAATTTGTACTGTACCTACATGTTATGCTAAATAAACGATAATGTATAAATAAATCAAAAATGTCCTACTTATTATCCACCATATTTATATAATATATTGTTACTAGCTGACCCGGCAAACGTTGTTTTGCCTTAAAAATATATAGTAGCTGATTCTCAGACCTACTAAATACGCATATGAAATTTGGTAAAAATCGGTCAAGCCGTTTCGGAGGAGTACGGTAACTAACATTGTGTCATGGAAATTTTATAATTCTTTATTGGACACATAAATAAAAAAGGCACAGTAAAAAACAATCAACTTAAAAAAAAACCGCCAATTGTGCCACAATTGGCGGCCTTATCGCTTAAAGCGATCTCATCCAGGCAACCTTTGGATGGAAAGGAATTTATAAACGACTAAAGAAGGACGTAGTGTACAATAAAGAATAATAAAAAACATACATATAACATTAATAATCTTATCTTAATTTATATAAATCTCGTGTCACAATGTTTGTCCTCAATGGACTCCTAAACCACTTAACCGATTATAATAAAATTCGCACACCATGTGCAGTTCGATCCAACTTGAGAGATAGGATTGTATAAATCTCAAATTATAGTCGCAATTTTAATTTACTGCTAATTATTGTCTGTTATTATTTGACAGTCACAATTATCTGTTAACTCCAAATGATTCTAACAGATGTTGATACCTTTCGACTGGGTTGAGTAAGTAACCAATAGATGGCACTGCTATGGTAAATCTACGAACGTGTCATAGGTATAAGCTACACTATCTATTTTTCATACCCTTAAGTGAGGCAAAACCTAGTTTGCCGGGTCAGCTAGTATTATATATTAGACAACAGTTTAGCTCTGAGAAGAACTTTTGCGTATGTGTAGTTAAAAGAACAAAATCAAAAAAAAAAAAACCCGCAAATTATTAGACTTCGCGCACGGCCGCTGCGATGGGAGCCAACCTCGCGACTGAGCCGCGCGTTTATACCTTACCACAGAATAATAACTTGTACTTCGACCTTACTCATAGATCTAAACACCCCTCCCCCGCACACGCCCTCTTCTCAACGGGCCGTGCAGCAGAAATCGTAATATTTTAATTTCACCATAACTTCAAAACCAAACGTCCAATTTTAATCATTCAAAGACCAAATATTATCAACACAAACTGTACTTATTGATGAAATAATTTATTTTGATAAGGATTAATAGTGTATTGCTTAAAATCGCTTCGTAAATAAGCCATTATTACTCGTACAAAGTAAAGGATAAAAAATGGTTATTGTGGGTTATTCCTAAGAGATAAACATATACCATCACGGACTTTTTTGTAGGCCTTTTTAAGTTGTACAATACTGTAGTGAATTGTTTTGATCTATCTTGTAGGATTCAGTCAGCGTTTGCAATGTAAGCGCAAAAAATGTGTTTTTTTTTACGACCTCACATTAAAAACCTCAAAAATTGTAGCCTATGTGTTATTCTGATGTATAAGCTATAGCCTATGTGTTATTCTGATGTATAAGCTATATTGTGGTAAAGTTTCATTCAAATCCATTCAGTAGTTTTTACGTGAAAGAGTAACAAACATACATCCATACATCCATACATACAAACTTTCGCCTTTATAATATTAGTAGGATTATTAAGACATGTCCAAGGTCACCCAATGTTACATGGGTTCATCTGTATTTATATTGTTTCGAGTCTCATGTTACTCAATTGATCTATTCTTAAACAGTGTGATAAGTTAATTTAGTGTCATTAAGGTCTGTACAAAGTGAAGAGCTCGATCTATGCATACGGCCGGAAGGGTACACCTCCCGCACAGATGCGTCCCATGTGTGGTGCTCTTCTCGCTCCGCCGACCGACGGCGACGAGACAGACTCCATCTTACGGGGAAATGAAGGATATCAGACTAGTTGCGCTCCGCTGTCTTACTCGCTCCATATCGTACGAGGAAATTGTGGATAAAAATGGTTTGTGGCGTCTCTGTTGCATTTCATCGCCCGCTACCAATCAGAGCGCTTGTCCTGAATCGCGCAAACGGTATTTTCAATACGTGTACGACTGGTCCTAGCTACAATCAAGGACCTTTATTCCTGTAGTCTGAGGCTACAATGCATGACCGTCGAACGGCCGTATCCGGACACAACAACTGTCCGGGGGGAAATCCCTTTTCTAGATAAAGGCAGACTGTCTACACTCCATAGGTTCATAAGTAGTTATTATAGTACCTATATTAAAGCGGTGACAAATCCCTCGGACATGCGGTCACCATGCGTCCCGCTAGGCGAGGGATCAATCCCTTCCGATGAGCTTTGACCCTTCGGTGAAGGAAAACAGCATGATGGTAGAGTATTTTCTAGCTCATACGGGCTAGCTATCACCCTCAGTTTGAAAATTTATTGCTAAGTACGATAGCCGTGAGTTCTGGAGTCCTTGAGTGCCAGTAATTCCAGACTAGATATGCTCCACCTGCCATAGCTGTCATAAAAGGGGCTGGTGGTTTTCAGTCAACACAGGCTACATACCATCTGCTCTGTTCATTGAAGTAATAAAACTTAGATCAATTGCCTACATAAACTTATCTGCTTTTTAAACTTTTTGTAATAAAAGAAACAAAATAAAAGTGTTATTACATTATAATAATTTAGTCAAGTAGTATATATATTTATATGGATTTTAAAAGCTTTTCACCTGAAATAACTATGGTAAGTTTACCATATTAAAACCTACATATGTCAGTAAACAGGTTCCTATTCCATAATAATGATCTATTTAACTCTATGTTATTTTACAGATAAGAGAAGCTGTAGTGTGTCTAACGACCTTACAATAATGGTTGTGCTTAATCACCTTCATTGAAGTTTTATGAGGGTTTAGGCAAATAATAGTTTCGGATTATGGGCGTGTGAACTACGAATTCGAACCAAGTAGAAAGTAATTGGTCTTAAAAAAAGTTAAAAGAAGTCAATTTCAATAACTAGTCTTTTACTTGGAGCTGAGTTAAAACTGTGAAACTTAGAAACTTCTCGTGACTTTGAAACTTTACTCTATTTAACGTGGGTCGAATGACACGTAAAATTGTAGGTCCCGGCTGTTAGTACAAGCGCTCGTTAAGTCAAGTCAGAGGCCTTCGGGCGGCTTCAAAACTCTCGACACCAGAGTCTTCCGTCTATTAAGCTCATACGAAACAAGATGAATGAAAGAAGAGACATACATATATTATTTCTTATATAATATTAATTAATCTTAAAGGAATGGTCTCATGTTAGTTTTTAAGGTAGGTAGTTCATAAGATTAGCAACACCCTAATATAACATACAGGGTACATGCTACCGTATTAATTTAAATTGTACGGTACCTACATGTTATGCTGAAAGAACGATAATGATAAATTAATGAATAAGGTCTTACTTAACTTCTTTTTCCGAAGATTATTAAATTGCACGAAACAAACGGTCACACTTACTTAAAAAACGTTGGATATACGTCCAACGGGTTTCGACGCATTACGAGCGTCATCATCGGGGACGAGCATCACACGGACTGTTTGTTTCGTGCAAATAAATAATCTTCAGAAAACGAAGTAAAGTGAGTCATTATTCATTAATTTATTCATAATCGTTTATTCAGCATAACATATAAATAAAATAAATAAAAAATAAAAATAGCCTTTATTTCCCAATAGTTAATTTATACATGCATTTACAAACAATCTTATTTTATTTTAAAAGTTAGTGATAAAAATTGGTATTCTTTTAGGTTATTTACAGATATAGTTTAAATGTCAAAAAGTATTTATTGGAATGTCAAATTTTGAATGTATATGTCATTATGTCAAATTTATTATCATTATTTCAAATATATCACAAACATTTAGTGTCAAATTTTAAAACATTTTTATTCTGTTCATCGTCAGGGATCGTCCAGCGCTGGACGAAGGCCTCCTCCAACTCATGCCACGTGTTTCTTGATTGAGCGGTTCTCGTCCAAAGTTTGCCTGCGACAGACTCTATGTCGTCTCTCCACCTTCTAATAGGTCTTCCCCGCTCCCTTTTCCCTTCTCTAGGATCCCAGTGTAGGACTCTCTCGCTCCATCTGTTGTCACCTAGTCTCGCCGTGTGCCCCGCCCATTTCCATTTAGATTTTGCAGCCATATCTAGAGCGTCTATTATTTTTGTTCTTTTCCGTATAACTTTGCTGTTAATACGGTTACGTAATTTGAGACCTAACATGCTTCTTTCTGCTGCTCTTTGGAATGTTCGTATTTTCTTTAGAACTTGTTTATTTGGGGCCCATGTCTGACAACCGTACACTAGAGTGGGTAAAACGGTCGTTTCAAAGACTTTTTTCTTTAGGTGCATGGGAAAATCACCTTTGAAGATTTCTTTATTATTCCAGTACTTCTTCCAACTGAGTGTTATCCGCCTTTCCACTTCTTTTTCTGTTCTGTTTAGCAATTGTATGTTTTGTCCTAGATATATATAATTTTCTACGTAGTCAATATTTTGGTCATCCACAATTATTGGTATTTTGTCATCATTGGTCATGGCTTTGGTTTTCTCTATGTTCATATGAAGGCCGCATACTCTACTTTCTCTATCTAGATCGGAAAGCATTTCTAGAAGATCTGTATGATTTTCCGACAGTATAACTATGTCGTCGGCAAAGCGCAGATGACTTAAATATTCTCCGTTTATGTTAATTCCTCTGTCGTCCCAGTTTATTTTCCGAAAAATTTGCTCTAGTAAAGCTATAAATAGCTGCGGAGATATAGAGTCGCCTTGTCTAACGCCTTTTTCTATATTAAACGGTTTGCCGACAGTTTCCAGTTTTATTCTAGCATTACAATTGTTATAGATGTTTTTTAGCAGATTTATATATTTGCTTTCGACTCCTAGATCGTGTAGAGTCTTCCAAATCTGTCCGTGCTTAATACAGTCAAAAGCCTTACTGTAATCAACGAATGCTAGATAAAATGTCTTGCCGAATTCCTGGTACTTCTCTATAATTTGTGTCAAAGTGAATATATGATCTATAGTAGAGTAGCCCCTTCGAAAACCTGCTTGCTCTCTCGGTTGGTTGTCTTCTATATTCCTGCTGATTCTCCGTAGTAAAACTGAGGTAAATATTTTATACAATGTTGATAAGAGGCTTATGGGTCTGTAATTGCTCACATCGTTTGGATTTCCTTTTTTATATAGTAACGACACAGTGCAGGTTTTCCAGGAAGTAGGTATATATTCATGCTCTATAATTTTGTTGAATAGGGTTGCTAATATAGGATAAATTGAGTCGTCAAAGGCTTTTATGACGTCACTGGTAATACCATCTTCACCGGGGCTTTTATTTAACTTCATTTTAGAGATAGTATTTCTAATTTCCGATTGTAAAATTGGCAAATAATTTTTGTCTTGCAGTACGCGCCCTATGTTGTCATATTGTTGTTTGTCATATTTATCAGTAATTTGGTGCTGTTCATCCGATTTATATAAATTTCTGTAAAAATCAGTAGCAACATTCAATAAATCTTTCCGTGACACAATTTTCGTATTGTTATTTGGGGTTTTTAATTCCGTTATCCATTTTTTGCAGTAGTCTAGTTTTTTGAATGCTCTTTTTGAAGAACCCGTACTTTCAAGCTCTGTTAAAATAGATTTTGCTCTACATTTTTTATGGTTAATTTTGATTTTCTTGTTGATTTGTTGGTATAGCTTTCTAAGAGTTTTTCTTTGTGAGAAAGTCCGCTTGGTAACTTTTTTAAGGCGTTCTCTTTCTTCAATTAATTTCTTTATATCTTCTGTAATTATATCGTCTGTAGGTTTATTTTTATGTCTTGGGGGTAACTGCGTAATGCACTTCTTTATGGTCTTTACTAAATCTCTATATGAGTCTTCTATTTTGTCATTGACAGAAAAATTTTCCAGAGTGAGCATATTTTTTAAGGACTCCTGCTCTATCGGTGATAAGAGTTTCGTAGGAGCCCGACCAATGTTTCTTCTACTGCGTTTAGATACTACTCCGTTTAGTATCAGCTCGCATCTTACGGGTCTATGATCAGAAGAAAACTTTATGTTTAGTACTTCTACATTTTTCACGACTCTATAATTGTTTGTAATAATATAATCTATTTCGTTCATTGTTTTTCCATCTGGAGATTTCCAGGTCCATTTATTTTTATTCTTTTTTAGGAAGTGAGTATTTGAGATAACTAGTTTATATTCATAACAGAAATCTATTAATTTTTGCCCTCTTAGGCTTCTCTTGCTTTTATATCCGAACTTTCCTAGCACTGCATTTTCATCAGCACGCGGGATTCCTATTTGTGCATTAAAGTCCCCTATTATTAGCTTATATTTCTTTGCAGTAGAAAGTGCTTGTCGGATATTCATGTAAAAGTTATCAGATTCCTGTTCATTAGTTGTTTTCTCTGTAGGAGCGTAGGCTTGTAGGATTGTAAGATTAATTCCGTTGAGGTTCAAGTCTAAAGTAGCGACTCTATCTGAATAGGCTTTAAATCTTGCGATGTTCGGTTTCAGATATTTTTTTATCATAAAGCCAACACCGTTTCTCCCACCTATTTTTCCACTATTGCAAAGTATATAGTTCTCATATTCCTCAATTGTTTGTCCTGCTTTTTTTGTCTCTGATAATCCTATAACATCCCATCTTATATCTCTTATACTGTGCTCAAGTTGTATTATCCTGGTTTTTTCCGCTAAGGATCTCACATTGTATGTCATAATAAATAGTGTATCTTTAAAGCTTTCCATTTTGATTGATTTTTCGTATTTGTTATTTTGAGTTGAAGGGTTTTGGTCAATATCTCCCACGGCGACCACCCGGCTTGGGAGAGTTTTATTATTATTATTAGTCTTATTTTGTATTAAAGGGGTAACGCACTTGGTGGCTTTGCTATTTTTGGAGGCCAATGCTAATTGCTATGCGCTTTGATTTATCGTACAAACTTGCTTTTCCGCCGCGACAGCCTTCCTAATGTATTGGGTTATAGAAGAGCTCGAGCCTTGAGTTTTTGATTTATTATTAGGTTTTGTGATACTTGTAGAGGCTATTGGAGTGGTGTTTTTTATGGTTCTTGTCATTGCTTGTGTCTTATTGTTAGGCTTTTTTGAACTTTTATCATCCGTTTTTTCTGATGGACTCGTCGAAAGGGCTCTCTTGCCGGGTCTTTCCTTCACTATGAGCTGGTCATATTTAAGTATAGCATGGTGTCCATTCTGTCTATGTTCTATAAGCTGAGGTATCAGAGCCTTTCTTTTTTCAAGTACTTTCTGAGGAAAGTCCTCTTTTATATAGGAGCCGCTACCCTCTAAAGAAGACTTTTGTTGGAGAATGGTGATTTTCTTTCCGAACGTTGTCAGCGTTATTCTAACCGGTCTTGGTTTTGTACTTTTTTTCCCCATCCTTCCCACATATTCTATCTCACTTTTTTGGCATTCTACTTCCATTTTATAATTTATGATATGGTACATAATATCCTCTAGACCCGAATAATTTTCTTCTTCTTCGGAAATTCCAAAAAATATAAGATTTCGTTGACGTAATCTCTTATCAAATTCGTCTAACCTTTTTTCTTGTTCTGCCTGGACAGTTTCGACTCTATCTAATCTCAACTCTACGTTATCAAATTTTTCATCTATTTTCTTGGCTAGATTTTCCTCGACTTGCTTCAAACTTTGATTTGTATCCTCTTTTATTTGTGTTCGGAGCGTAAGGGCATCCTCTTTCATTTGTATGCGCAACTTATTAAACATTTCTACTAATTCTCCCGACATTTCTGTATCTTCTGTTGTTTTTAAGAATAAAGAATTAATGTAACTGCATGTGCCCTCTGGCGGTGAGTGGTAACACTTTTATAGGTTACGCTCTGTATCGCAGAGTAACTACGAAATTATCATACTACTAGCGCCATCTGTTGGTGTTTAATGTAGTTGTCTGTACTGTCAATTCGTAGTTAGTATTCGCGAAGTTCAGGATGGTATACAATGACGCTATTGGTTGTTGGTTGACAAATCTTTACAATCAATGTTATAGTGTAACCAATCACATTTGAAATTGTCGGTAATCAGCAGGAACTGTCAAAGCAATCTGCTTTTTACACAGCTGTTATCAAATAACGTTATTTGAAATTGACGTATGTTGGTAACGATAAAATAGCCATTAACAGTTTTTGCATATATATCGCAGAGAGTCGTGGAAAATAATATGTATTTGAGATTTTTGATATTCTATTTAGTGATCAGTCTTAAATTGTGACTCACAGTTGTAATCCGAGTATTTCCTGTCCAAAAATAAGGCTTCTTCAATAAAGGTTAGTTGAAACAGATTTTTATTCCGAAGTCAGTTTTTATATCGTTCCAAGTCATGGTTGATTTTTCATCTGAAATATAAAACCCTGAAACACCGATTTTACACAACTGAACTGTCTAATAACTCGTCAAACTTTTGTTTAGAATTTTTTAATACGGAGACTTATTTAAACGATCTAGAGTGAGCTAGCGCCACCTAGCGATCCCATACAGCATAACATATAGGTACAGTAAAATTTAAATAAAATTAAGTAGTAGTATTAGTAGCATGTACCTTGTAAGTATGTTATTTTAGGGTGTTGCTAATCTTATAAACTATACAACTAACAGTTTACAAAGTTTTATTATATTTAATTGTTTATTCCAAAGTTTTTGTTAATATTTTCCGTTAGTCCCGCAGGTTGCATTCGTGTGGTCACCGCAGTCACCCCGTGTTGTCCGGCGTTCACACGAATTGTTTTGTTTCAGCAGATGCCTAACGCAACCCCGCATTCCTGCCTACTCGGAACTCTGCCAACTCATTACAAACGGACAAACCCGCGTGTCGCGGCATGTTTGTTTAATGCCGCTGTCACTTCACAAGTCAAACATTACTTATTGTATCGACTTTCCTTTGTTAACAACTTTGTTCTATTATTTTCACTGGTTCCCTGCGCTATATTTGGTTTGTTTTTGGCAACTTTCCTATGTGTAGAATGTAACTCAATTCAATAAAGAAGCTTGTTCGAACTAATTAAATTGCAGAAGACATGCATTTTTTATTCTTTACTTACGCGACTTTAATAATAATAGTAATAATAAATCTTTATTATCAGACACAGAATCCATAGAATACAATGTTTATACAAGGTGTTCAAAAACAAATTAAAATATTAAAAATAAAGGTAAAAACAGTTTTTTTTTGCAAAACAGTTTTTTTTTACAAAACAGCAGAAACAATATACATGAAAAAACTTAAGGTATTATTGTTGCTATCCAATATTTCATAAATGGGCTATTGTATTGATTGCTTATGACTTGAAGAATGGTATTGGAACTATTTCTTATTCTACTTAAAATTTAATAGATGCGTTTACGTAAAATTGCATGAAAACCATCAACTCGTGCATCGGCAAACATGCCAGAATCGCTGCAAAATCGAGGCAGTCCTACCATCATTCGGAAAATCTTTTATGTTCATAAACTTATACATACTATGTCCTTTGCTGCAACTTTGTATTTTAACATAATCTAAATACTTACCAGTCCTAACCAGAATCTAAATACTATTTTAATGCGTCTAGTCTTAGGAAAATAGAAACTATTTTGAGAACAAATATACGATTTCAAAGAGTATATAATTGAAAAATTGCATTGCTCTGTAATTGAATCTGCAAATACAATATTCTGCATTTATATTTAAACGCAACCGTTTGTTGGTTTGCAAATGGCGTCTCGTTGAGTGCGTTATGTTCGGTTTCCTGTATCGATCGGTGCCAGCTTGTGGTTGTCATACGGGGAAATGGTCCCCGGTTTATGCAAGTTTTATAGCCGCGCGAAATAATTATGCTTTACGTGTTTGGCGTTATTATTATGGAAATAGATATTGTAGTTAATTTAATTACTCGTTCTACTATGATTTTAGGGCCTCGTTACAATTATTTAATTATTAAAAATAACATTCTTCTTCTTCTTCGTACGAGCTAAGTAGCCAAGCTCTAGTTTTGAGAGTTTTCAAGTCGCCCTTAGGCCTCTGACTTAACGTCTGCTTGTACTAAGGTTAACAGCCAGGACCTACAATTTAACGAGTCATTCGACCCACGGTAGCGCCCAGATCAAAATGCCACTTATAAAACTACAGTCATGTGCATGGTCACCCATCCAAACACCATCCGCATCGACCGTTGCTTAGCTTCGATGATCGCATCAGATCACCTAAACCGTTTATAGTTTGTATTATGGTTGCTAATACAACTGATATTGACATAGGTATATGATGAAGCCAACAAATTTAGTTTATCACAAAGATTTTGGCCGAGCCGGGAATCGAACCCGGTACCCTCTGGTTGGCAGTCCGGCGTGGTAATCATTACGCCAACGAGGTCGTCACATGGATTACGTCCAAGGATATTTTAAATTTTTGTACTTATAGTATTCTTCTAAATTACACAAAGAAGTCTCATAGTCTCATCTCTCCTAAATTGAGATAGCTTTTTAAAAGATACCTAATAGAATCGATACGATACATCAAAGCTTAAAATAAAGCTTTCGTCTGAATACGACACAAATTATCGCAGCATTCTTTATTAGTATCTAGCTGCGACCTACGGTGGTACCCGTATTGATCCGGGATAAAAAAAAATATCCGTGATAAAAAGTAGCTAATATGTTAATCCAGGGTCTAAGCTATCTCCATATCAAAATTCATTTTATTTTGTTTTTTTTTTTTTGCCTATTCTGTCCCACTGCTGGGCAAAGGTCTCCCCCAACTCCCTCCACGAATCCCGGTCGATAGCATTCTCTCGCCAGGCATTCGAAAACTGGTCAAGATCGTTATATTATTTTGTATATTGTTATATAATTTGTATGTTTATTAAGTTACGTATTAATTGTTTTTTATTTAATTAAGTATTGTACGAAAGTTTACTTTTAGTGTTTATGTGTTATATTAAAAAAATGTAGCGCTCTCAATGATGTTATATAGCTCAATGAGCGCTCTAGAGACTATGTCTATATCTCTGTAATGCTATATTTTAAGGAATAAATGAATTTGCATTAGAATTTCATGCTAAAAGTGTGAAGAAGTAACAAACATAAACACTTTCACACACAAACTTTCGCATTTATATCTACTATAAGTAGGATTAAGAGGCAGTCGCAAAAATAGTCCTATTTACTTTGCGAGGGACACTCGTTGATAACTTAGCGTTTCCTCTCAGACTCGTAACTACATCCTCAATCGTTTGAGATCTTTAATAAGCACATAAGGTTATTGATTGTATTTCATTTAAATTAATGGCTGGCTTTATCTTATCTTATATCTTTAAATGAGCAATTCTTGTATATACCTATATATAATTGGAATCTCGGAATCGGTTTCAGCGATTTTCATGAAATTTTGTATATAGGAGGTTTCGGATAAATCGATCTAGCTAGGAATCATTTTTAGAAAATGATATATAAAAAATGTAATAAAGCTCGGTCAACCAGGTACTAATATTAAATAGCATAAGCAGCCCCACTATACGTTTCCACTGCTGAGACTCGGGGCCTTCTCTCACGAGGAGAGAGATATAGGCCATAATTCACCACGCTGGGCCAAGTGCGGGTTGGTGGATGACACACGTCTTCGGTTATGCCGGTTTCCTTCACCGTACAGCGAGTGCAAATCCACACATAACTTAAAAAACAAGTAAGTGGCAGGGATCGAACCAGGGGCCGTCTGATTGAAAAGCAGACGTTATTACCACCGAGCCACACTCGCTTTTTCATAATATTAAATGGCTGACTTTAATAGCGGACCTTTGAGAGTTTACCTTCTATTTTATGTCAGTAATGGCAGATTTAACGGCATTTCTTAGTAGAAGCCGGGGTTCGCAAGTTCTTTGCCAAATAGGAAGTGTTGTGGTTTACATTGTAGACAGAAGATTAGGTTTAATATCGGCTCGTATTAAACTTTAAAGTAAAAAAAGTCTTTTATAATGCAACTTATCTACAATGCTACATGTAGATGTACATATTGCACGTAATTGGGCTACTTGCAAATAAATAAACTGTGACTCCTATTTTTAGTCTCAACGCAAAAACGTTGGTTGTTATAAGTTTGACATGTCTGTTCGACGAAAATGGCGGATGACGTAATTTTTAGGGTTCCGTACCTAAATGGTAAAAACGGGATCCTATTACTAAGACTCCGCTGTCAGTCTGTCTCCAGGCCTTTCTCGTGCCGCTATAACAACAAATACTAAAAATAATAAAAAAATTAAGAGGGGTCCATGGGGACCCCACTTCTCAATTGTATGGACAATAAACGTGTTTTTTGTTTTACTGTATATCAATAACGGTAGCTGCCAGGCACTTAAAATTTTCATAAAATACATATATAAATGTGTATTCTATCAAAATAAGTTAAAAAATAATATTTGGGGGGCTCCCATACAATAATTGTACGGAACCCTTCATGCGCGAGCCCAACTCGCACTTGGCATTTTTTCATGATTCCGCCTGAATTGGTATCTAATGAAAAGGCTTAACTAGTATACACTATGATATATTGCAAATCAATATTACCGTTAATTACGTATTTAGTATGTTTTTTGTAATTGTGACTGAAGAAGGTATGTATCTCTTTATTTGCGTTATTTGTGCCGGTAAGGTATTCTGCGGATATCCTATGCTTGCTTAAAACGTACACTAGGACAAAATCTTGATTTTACAAGTTTTTCACACAAATCGTAAACGGTAAAAAATATGATACCCAAATAAGTATTAATATTCTTAGAGTGGGTCTTTGGACGGTCTTTGACTTATTTTTTCAATATTTTTTTTACCGTTTAAGATTTGTAACGTAAAACTGTAAGTTCAGGATTTTCCCGTAATCATCGTCTTAAGTAACTAAAACAAATCTCAATTGAAAAAAAGAACGTTCTTACTTAAATTAATACCAATGTGATGGATGTGAGCCACTTAAACTAGTTACCTAAAGTACCAACTCAGTTACTAGAATTATCTCGTAAGTAAATCTGAAGAAGGTTCACCCTACACCTCCTCAAGTCTCGCGTTAAAGACACTGGCAACTGTCGCTACTCCGAATGATAATAGCACTGCTATCACAATAAACACAACAACTACTAACTACATTGCTAAACGACGCTACAGTGTTTTAAAACTTTTACAACATAATCACATTTATTGTACCTCTACATTCTTACCTAGAATCATGTATTAGAATATCGAACTATTAATAAGTTAAACCATAGACAAAATATATTTTGTTTATGGTTAAACATAGTTTTCACTCAATAGTTCCTTCACGATTCTACGTAAGACAATAGAGGAAGTGTATCTATGAACGTGCTGTATGTTATTTATTCTGCCAGTCTGTCAAAATAAAATATAACTTTATTGGACACCACGAAATATAAAACAAACAGAGGTAGATTTAGCCTTAGGCAAAAACATTATTTTGCTCAAGGATAAAAAAATGTAAAAGTAAAACAAAGTAAAAAATAAATAAGATCTTAAAACGTATCTCGCGTCGCTCAGCGTACTCATAGTAATTTTTGTATCTATTGACACTGATAGCAGTTCCTATTATCATTGGCTGTGGCGACAGTTGATGCTGTCTTAAATACCAGACTTGTGAAGTTTCATCGTCGCTAATTACAGAGATTGAGTAATCGGTTTGCATTTGGTCGGACATCGAGCAATGGTTACTGTCACGCGGCCTCTTGAAATATGGCTAAGGAAGATGATATTTAGGTAAGGCAAGCTGGTATAGGTAGACACGGTCACGTCATCTTTGCTTTTAGAGAAGTTTCTTTGTTAAGAGAAAACTAATTCGGTCTTCTAGTTGTTGGATGGCTTAGACAGAGTTACGGTTAATTTGAAATATTTATAATTATACCTAAATACTTTGTTTATAATTCAGTTGGCTTTTAAGCTAACTCTGTTAACTTGTAAGCTAACATGATATGAGGACAAACGATGTTCTAAGAAAGTTCGCGATAGGTCTACCGTTCGGAGATTTATTAGTTAATTAATACTAAATTAACATATTATTATTGTAATCAAAATAAAAAGTAAAAAAAAAGAAAATAATTAGGACACATGAACATAGTGTCTCGCCTTAATAAAGACATTAAGAAATGCGATAAAAGGTTCTTTATTGGAGCAATCTCTCTTATTAGAAGTTTAACTAAAATGTTTACTAGTTACTTATTTATTAGCTTAGTAGTAGGAAAAATATTCGAATCATTGAGAGATAATTACGTGTATATTCTTAAAATACATCTAAAACAAAAAGACAGCAGATTCAAAAATCCTCGGTGACATTCTTATAAGACTTTATTTTAAGAAATGGTCTTCTAAGAAGATTTATTTCCATACTTATTGGAAAATGTGGCCATTACCTAACGCATTATTGGTAATATCTGCCCAGTTCTGACGGCTTGTTTATTTTAGCCGCTTTTACGAGCGACCGATGAGTTATTAGCCGTCAGGCAGTGACAGCCTGTCTCCGGTGACCAAATAAAATTAAAATAATGTTCGGGATAAAATAACAACACATTGTATTGATGTGACGTTACCGTTAACCGACTTTTTGGTCTTTCTTTGACTGTACTAATTATGATAAACAAAATAAATAAATATTAGGACTCATTTCACACACGGCTGGTTAACCCTATACTGAACCATTTCTAGTTAGTATTATAGTTGCTAACACAACTGATATACTACATATACATACATACATATTTTATATAGATACTTACATATTTAACACCCTGACCGACAGTCAACAAATTTAGTTCAGCACAAAGATTTTGGCCGTGCCGGTAAAAGAACCGGAACCTTCAGATTGGCAGTCCGGCATGGTAACCACTACGCCAACAAGGTCGTATAAGTACTTACCTATATACCTTTTATATTCATACGTCTAGATATTTATGATTGCTAAGATCAGACGAGTATCACGCAGGTAAGTACCTACTGATCTTCTAACATTTTTAATGATCATATTGACTTAACTAATTACTTTAACCATGATTACCTAACGACCTAAACGGAGAAAACAGAAATCATCATCATCTACAACGCAATTTCTATCGTAGATTTAACTTTTGAATAAATGAATGAAAAATGAACTTTAATTAGTGGCGCTTCGAATACAAATTAGAACGTGATTAGTCTAGTAAACACGCAGTGAGGTTATGTTTAGCAATAGGCAATACATAACAGTTTGAAGCTTCATAATTGTTCTGCGAATTTATTTACAAATTATAAATGCAATAGGTGTGACTGCCATACAACACGATATGAATACATTTTTTAGAATGTATTACGTGAGACTTAGTTTGTGTGTGTAAGACAAAAAACCATAGACATTTTTACCATAAAACCGTAGAAAGAGAAGACACGAAAAACACTCTTCTCTTTCTACAATGGTCGAACTGTCAAATTTGTCATAATCAAATTTTGAATATTTGCGGCGGTACGTTTTGCGGCAGAGTTTTTTGGCAAGGGATATTCATACTCAGTCGAAATGGGGATACCATAAAAAACCCGAAATTATTTTTGTATATGGCAACACCATTTTATTTTTCTTATTATATGGCAGCATCGTCAAAAAGAAATTGATGATATGGTCACACGTATTTGTATACCATATAGAACGTCCAAAAAACCGTACATTGTTCATTGGTTTAAAATTATGGGATCGTGAATAGAAAGATTTAAAATTTTAGTTTTAACACTACTTGCCTGCATCCGCTAGAACTATTAGATTTAGCAATTTTTGGTGTAAAAAGTTTTCTTCCATTTTATCTTTCTGTTTGTTATTTCATAACGGATAAGCGAAAAACAGATCAGGCAGAAATTTTGCAACAGGATAATATGAAACTTGAGGATTAACATAATCTTACCTAAATGGTAAGATATGAAATAAATTTACTAAAAAATATTCCAATTGTTTTCTAAAGCAATGTAGAAACGCCAATTTGAAACCCATTGCAATGCCACAGACACATTAATTAAATAGAAGCATTCAGGAGGTATAATAATTTTTGAGACGCCTTGTATGAATTTCCAATACATAATAACACTTATTATTTGGTTTCACTTCATAAGCATAATATAGCATAAGCAGCCCACTATAACGTTCCCATTGCTGGGACTCGGGGCCTTCTCTCACTAGTAGAGAGATATGGGTCATAATCCACCACGCTGGCCAAGTGCGGGTTGGCGGATGACACACGTCTTCAGATATTGCAGTCCTCCCAACGCGCTGGTTTCCTCACGATGTTTTCCTTTACCGTAAAGCGAGTGCAAATTCACACATAACTTGAAAAAAACAAGTCATTGGCCGGGATTCAAACCAGGGGCCGGCTGATTGAAAAGCAGACGTTTATATCACCGAGCCACACTCGCTTAAAACTGGTTTCACATATTGAGCTATATTTGATTAAAATAGTTTTGAGATGGTGGCCGCCACTAAATAGCATTCCGACGGTCATGCATTTTAGACTGGACTGGTAAGTACGTTAAAAACTTCGATTACAGGATTCAGAACAAGCATTGTAAAGCACATCACCATAATGATGTGTATACTGTGAGAATGTACAATGGGAGAAATAGGTTCATTTTATTATATTTTTATTATTATTATTTTAAATGTGTTTGTTATGTTTTATTTGTTACGTTGTTTTTCTTTGTATATAATTGAAAATAGTTTACTTAATCTTAATGTAGTATTTAAGCCGAGTCATAATAATAGTTCTTAGCACTGTAATTTATTTTATTTTCTCATAGTCTAAGTGATACGTTTGGTTTAGCTGTAAGTGCCATTTTTATAAATAAACAGGATTTGAATTTGAAACCACAAGATTTTGAGTCCGAGGTTTTGTTTTTTTGAGTGGTTTCGAGCGAGTGAAGCCGCGAGCAACAAATAGTTATCTCTATGTTTAAGTAGTTAAAGTAAATTAGGTAAGTCTATTTGTACATATTTCCTTAGGTATTTGGATCAGTTAGGAGCTGTTAACACGTTAAAATTAAAAAAGATGTAGGTACTGTACTGTAGTGCCTATATGGATCATTTCAAAAATATAGATATGGCAACTTTTAATACAGACTGGTCTTGTTGCATTCGAGGTTGTTTATATTACTTATTTTAGTTATTTATTACTGTTCTTTGTATACTGTATTTGACAGTTTAAATCAAAAGTAACTAAACAGAGCTCCTTGAAATAATGGATCACAGTTCTGGGTCGCTGGCATACTTGTTGCACCAGATGGTATGTAAAAAGTACAAAACTTAATACATGTAGTCTTATAGCATTTGTGTATTTTTACAGATCTCGGCACAACAACACTGGTTGTGAAAAGTATGAAGTTATGCTGCAGGAATGCTGCATCTAACAGGAGAAGATGGGGCCAAGCTTCAGCACATTTCTAGTTTACAATAATTTGCAATAAAGATAATCCAAAACTGTGTTTTTCATTGGTTACACATAATTATTTACCTTTAAGTTAAGGGTAACTATGTTTATCACATCATAATTATTTTGTTATTATTTTCAGTAATTTATAGCCCATTGCTAGACTGTACACTTTTATCTCAGTATGTACTGAAAGGGCTTGACTTGTAGAATTCATATGTTATGATGCATTTCAAATACACAATGACTGGCAAGTAGCAGTTATCTTGCCTCAAACTAAAAAGTAATATAAGTATAATTCAAAATAAAGTTAATTTTCATGCCTATTCTATCAAACCCTTAGAACCTTTAGGCTAGGAGTGACTACCTTTATCATATCAACATTTTCAGATATTTATAGGCCTGGGTTGCTGGGATACCTGTTACATCAGATGGGTATACATTCTGAAGATATTTTTTTGTGTTGTCAAGTTGTTTGTAGATATTATATACTTAGATGGGTACTTCCTTGAACTTTTCCACACCTATATTGACACACTGTCTTCTCAAATTGTGTCATTAATGCTTTATTTTATCTCAGACTACAGGAATACCTGTAGTCTGAGTATTTTAGTTGATTTACAAAAATAATAATAAATGAGTTATCTATCCTATCTAAGATGCTATCAGGAACTGACCAGTTTAAATTCCCTAGCGTACCATATTCTGAAATAAAGACAACTTTTATTACAACAAAGACATAATAATTAAGAGTTAAAATAAAGTTGTCTGTATGCAATGCTAGTATATTATTTCCTAGTAACATATATGATCTGTTTTGGAGGACAGGCATCTTAGAATATAATATACAACCTATAAGGTCTTCCCAGGTTAAATAATAAAATGAAATGCCTATTTTTTGCTCAATAAGTTGTGTGCTATGTAACCTAGTTTTGAAGTGAACGAAATGAACTGAAAATGCTCTTAATCTAGATGGAAAAAATATCTAGCTGTTATATGATTTCAAGAACAGATGAGGAGGGCGCAATCAGTTTCAGCCGATAGAGCTGGAACATAATTACTCACCTTTTGTACCATTGCTAAATAGTAGATCATCAAGAATGTACATATTTTAACATGTTGCTACCTCGGCTTTCCTTTGGTTTGAGACTTTGAATTGAATTATGACTATAAATAGAAGAGCTTATTATTCGAATAAAGCAGCTTTAGCAACGAACAGCAACGCATGATACTACTACCTTTAGTGGGTAATTGGTATTCCCTTACTTAGCAAAAATATGTTGGTTCCAATTATGTTTAGTCTAAAAAGTAAAGTAAAGTAAATAAGCCTTTATTCTATTGCAAGTACATATTTTTAAAATAACATATATTTTACACATTTTTAAGCAAAAGTTGCCGCTTGGGCATAGGCCTCCCCCGCTAATTTCCAACTCTCTCTCTCCCTCGCCTGTCTCATCCATGTTGGTCCGCATATCTTTAGGAATAGGTCCCTCAATCTTTTCCTTTGTCTTCCAGGATTTCTCTTGCAATCTAGAGAGACCCACTCCGTCACACGTTTTGTCCATTTCCAATTGTCCATCCTGTAGACACGTCCCACCCATTTAAATTTAAGGGTTCTTGTCCTTACAGTTATGTCTGGTACCTTTGTTCGGTTTCTCAGCGTTGTATTGCTTACTCTATCTGATCTCCTGATATGCTGCGTTCCATTTTCCTTTGTGTTATGGATATTTTCTCTTCATCATTCTTTTTGAGCGCCCAAGTTTGGCATGCATAAGTCATACAAGGCATTATCGCAACTTCGAACACTTAACTTTTTGTTCTAGTACTTATTTCTTTGCTTTTCATTATTTCCTTCAAGCTCAAATACTTTTTCCATCCCAAAGCTATTCTTCTTTTAACCTCTCTTTCTGTACAGTCTTTGAATGATACTGATGTCCCTAGATATAGGTATTCTTCAACATACTCTATACTAGTTCCATCCACGAAAATAGGCACAGGTTCCCGATTTGATATGATTTTTGTTTTTTTGGCATTTATCTCTAAACCGACTCTCCTGCTTTCTCTACATAATCCACGTACCATTTCTTCTAAATCTTGTGCGTTTTCTGCAAAAACAATAATATCATCGGCAAATCTGAGATGACTTAGGTATTCACCATCTATATTGATTCCTTTGGGGTCGGCTCTAGAATCGGGGCCGCATGAATTTGGAGAAACTAATACAACAGGGGTGTCGGAAATGGTTGTTTATAACATATTTACAACATTTTATTTGCAGGAGCCACGCCTAAATAATTGAAATAATTTTTCAAAGTTTCATTGAAATAGTGAGAAAAGAAACGTTTTTAGCAGAAAATACGTAGAATGAAACGTGTTTGCTGTCATTTTCATCGTTTGACAGTTTGCTTGCAAACCAGAAACGAAACGCTAAAAGTAAATTTAAACTATTTTGACAGTTTACATCTGTAACAAATAGATGAAACAAAACGTTTTCACAACATTTTGAGCGGTAAAATTTAAATTAAAACAAAAAGTTTTAACACCATTTTGAGCGGTAAAATTTAAGCGTCATTCCGTTACTTTCGAGTGTATGCGAATGTTTTCTTTTTTTTGTTTTTTCAATTTGTTATTTAATTCACTAGCTAAAGCAGATTTCAAGCTCAAAAAAACACTGTCGGTTAGGTTAGGTCTGAACTGCGACCCACTGCCAGAACCGAAATGCTGTTATTCAACAAAAATAACCACGAAGACTAAGTTCATGGTTATTTTTGGGCCGAAGGCTAGGGCAGGAGCTTCGGTCTTATCTTCGGTCGGGTTACAGAGGCACTTTGGTCGAAAGATACCTACATATTTCCCTTCTTGAGTTACCTATTAAAAAACTTAGTACTTAACCTCAAATTTTTTAAACATTAATAACTCAAAAACTACTTGTCTCCTGCAGATGGGGTTTGTAGTGGAGGGGTTCCCAACCTCCCCTCTACCCTTTCCCCCCCTCCTCTCCCCCCCTTCCTTGCGGCCCCGATTCTAAATAATAACCTTCCTTTGCTCTCCCACTCGAGGCATTTAAGTCTAAAATGTGGTGTGTATTTAAATATTTGAATTTACGTGCCAAGTGACATAACCAAACAAAAGAAATCCAAACCATTTCGTGTATGTACACAACATCCTATACGTACATCAAACACCCACAAGCAAACTATATAACCAGTGGCCAAGATCTCTGTTCATAAAGTATCTAAAGAAATGTGAAGCTTTTGATACACTGGTACTGCGTGAAAATAGACAAAACAAATGAACTATTACTTATTCAATGTCTTCACTCAGTGTACTACATTGATAAAAACTTAAACACATTAGCAAAATTTTCACTCACACAAACAAAGCATATTTGGAAAGGACTTTGCCAGAGCGTAGAAAATATTAGCGTTCATTAATTTAAAGACAAATATTCACGTTTTCTGACATATCTACGGAATTAGTGTGATACAGATAACAAATATTTTCATTAATAAACATTCAAGAATGAACAGAACTATTCATTTATTATCTGTTTAATGTTCATTCTTTTGGTTTATTTTTTATCTGTGTAATGTTCATTCGCCAAAGAACGGTACTTCGTGAATATAGACAGTGCGGAGTTTTTTTGTTTGCGTGTGCGCCATTCAGTAAGCGGCTATGTTATTTGAAAATATTCTACTTTCATGACTTAAAGATTGCCTTATATAACAATGGAGAACGGAGAGACCTTTTTATCGTGTGGGTTATCTGTTGAATGGATGACGCCGCAAGGCTCGATATCCAGAAAACTAACTTATAAAACGGCTTCCCTGCGCTTGATTCGGAACGAATTCCGTGAACTATTCATGGAAATTACAAGTGAAAAACACGCTGCTATAAGGCTAGCGCTAAAAGGCATCAACGTATTCAAAAAGTTCATGGCTGAGGGCAAGGCGAGCATCAAATTCCAAGAGGCTAGTTGCACTCTGTTTATATCAAATGCACCTCCAACGAATCTCGTGTCATTTTTGAGAACAATATTTGTTAAGATGACTGGAGATAAAGATCAAGGCAATAATACTCCGTCCAAGCAGACTATGCGTGCCAAATTACTTAGCGGCAAAGCTCAAGCATTTGAAGAAATAAGTCCTGTAACTGTTGCGGACATGAAAAGTGCTAAAAATAAGATCCCAAAGACTTCAATAACAACACCATCGCCACCATCAAAGAAACGTAAACTTGAAGACACAGTACGAGGACCTGCACCAAAAAAGCTTTACTCTCCTTCCCCTTTGACAACTACAAGTTCATTGAACCCTGAGCAAAAACGAGTTTTAGAAGCATGCCTAAGTGGGAAGAATATATTTTTCACCGGCTCTGCAGGAACAGGCAAGAGTTTTTTGCTGAAGCGCATTTTGGCAGCATTGCCACCTGATGTCACAATGCCCACAGCTTCTACAGGTGTAGCAGCTTGCCACATTGGTAAGTATATAAGAGTTGTAACCATTAAATATTTCTGAACTATAATTGTTTCAAGGAAACACAAATACTGTGCATTTCACTCCAACTGTACAAATTGTATTTAACCATATAT
This sequence comes from Mellilla xanthometata, assembly GCA_035578125.1. NCBI lineage: Eukaryota > Metazoa > Arthropoda > Insecta > Lepidoptera > Geometridae > Mellilla > Mellilla xanthometata. The sequence goes on along the minus strand of JAPUBQ010000014.1, from coordinate 9,018,845 downwards.
GAATCTCTGTTTTGTGGATTATCTCCAGACACTGGCAGAATCACAAAAATAAGGGTTTGCATGGAGTCAACAAACAAAAGTTGAAATATTTCTGCAGTTTTCCTTTACATATTTTTTTGTTTGTATTTCAAAAGGATTTTGACATTATTTTTAATTACTAACACTTTATTACTTATAATTGCAGGTGGCACAACACTTCACGCATTTGCTGGTATTGGTGATGGAAGTGGCACCATACAACATCTATGTGAAAGAGCTATGAAAGTACCTCTAGTTGCACAGAAGTGGAGAAAATGTAAACATCTCATTATTGATGAGATATCCATGGTGGATGGAACATTCTTTGAAGTAAGTTTAAGTACATACATATGAGAAAATTTAGGTTATTCATTGCCTAACAAACAATATGGTGTATTGTAACATTAATTCTTTTGTTTCAGAAATTGGAAGAAGTAGCAAGATATGTGAGAAAAAATGAGAAACCATTTGGAGGAATACAATTAATACTTTGTGGAGATTTTCTGCAGCTACCCCCAATCACGGAGAAAGGAAAAACAGGCAAGAAATTCTGTTTCCAATCACATTGTTGGGATAAATGTATTGAGCTATGCTTTGAATTGAAAGAAGTACATAGACAAAAGGACCAGGAATTTGTTTCAATTCTCAATAGCATAAGAATTGGCCGGGTAACTAAGGAGATAAGCGAACGCCTGACAAGGACCTCTAGGCAGAAAATTGAAAGTGATGGCATATTGGCTACAAGATTGTGCTCCCACACAAATGATTCTAAAATGATCAACAACAACAAACTCACAGACTTAGAGGGTGAAGAGAAAGTATTTTCATCTCAAGATAGTGATAATGCCACCAAGCTACTGGACATGCAGACTATTGCACCCTCCAAGCTAATCTTGAAAGTAGGGGCACAAGTTATGTTACTGAAGAATGTCAATGTAAATGCAGGGCTGGTGAATGGAGCTAGAGGAGTGGTGGTTAGATTCGAAGAAGGCTTGCCTGTTGTGAGATTCAAAAATAAGAAAGAATACACTGCCAGAACTGAAAGATGGTATGTGAAAAATTCAAACGGCACACTGTTGTGTCGAAGACAGATACCACTAAATCTTGCATGGGCATTTTCCATACACAAGTCACAAGGGTTAACACTAGATTGTGTTGAGATGTCTCTGTCTAAAATCTTTGAAGCTGGACAAGCATATGTTGCACTGAGCAGAGCACAGAGCTTAGATACTTTACGTGTCCTAGATTTTGACTCTCGTCATGTGTGGGCAGATGCTAGTGTGTTGGAGTTCTATCAAAGATTCAGGAGACGGTTGCAACAGATGGAAATAGTCCCACTTGGTAGACCCTTGTCTAATAAATCAAACAAAAAACAGAATTTACGAGAACTTCTAGAAAAACAACTTCGTTGTAAATAAATTTCTATACATATTTATTTAGCTATAATAGCATATTTATTAATTATGATAATGTTAAGATCTCAGATAAATCAGTGGCTTTCTTCTTCCTGACTTAAGACTGAACTTAAACATAAAGTTTAATATATATTCTAGGTAAATTATTGACATGTATTTCTGTATTATGACCTTAGTTACTTAAGTAGTAAAATGCTGAAGAAAATATGTTATTTTATTCATAGATTATTTATTCCTAATAAATGCATGTCCACCAAACCAACGAGGAACATGGTGATGAAAAAATATCCAATAGAATCCCTTAATCCCATTGATGTAAAAGAATTGTGGAACTTTCACACAATTCCTTCTAACTCTCATTGGCTCTAGTGGATAAGTAATCTTAGATAAAATACCTTTTAAAGTAGCTATAAAATTAAGGAAAACCACAATTTGTGTACATTTTTATAATTAGGATCAATATGTTGTAACTTATCTAGACTCAACAGCAGTCAGAATCTCAATCTGCTCCTCTAGTGTGGCATGTTTCTCTTGCAAACACTTTACAATATACTTGAGTGACTCCACATCATGCTCTTGCTCTTTCCTTACAGACTTTGATTCAGTCACACTAGTCTGGAGTATATCCACATGTTTCTTAGTCTGAGACATTAGTTCAGTGAGTCGAGTGATCAAATTATCTTGTTTCTTCACCATGAGCCATAGTTTTGCTTCCATGGGTGCATCAGAGTTACATTGGAGGTCATCATTCACAAATACATCTAAGTTTGAGGGCTCTTTCAAGCTGCGGAGGTTATGTTTCACATCTCTGGTTAACTCAGCTTGACTCATTTTGGTAAGTAGCCTGTCAACTTTAGATCTGTATGGTGAGTCATTCTGAAAGGAATATTTAAAGAAATGTGAAATAAATTGTTAGACATATAACGGCTCATTTGAAGATTTTAAGCTCAAATGTTTATTTACCTTAGCATTTGCTCCAAACAATGTTGGCAGTGCAGTATCTTTTAGCCTTCTTTGATTGTCAAAGTACCGGTTTTCAAAATGCTTCGAGCATATTTTACCCTTAGACCAATCCAACAAGAAGCATTTATTTCTAAGAAGTCTAAACCATTTACTTCTCATCTCAGTATTCGCTGGGAAACTGAAATAATTAACACAACCAAAATTTATTACATGGCTGGGAATAATTATATCAGCGCATCTACTCAACATATGCCAGATTTGTTTTAAATTTCCTAGGCTTTCCTTAAATTAAATTAATACCTAGAAAATAGAAACAAAACTCACGAGTGCATAGAAACGCCAGGTCCCTTGTTGTACGACGTTGTTTTACAACTTTCTACAACACAACGATTGTTTGCCATGGTTACGGATAGATGATGTGTGATAACTGCTCACACCTTTGCAAAACCTGTGAACTACTGAAAAAGTGATAATTCTTCAATTTCTTTTCAGTTTCAAAACAAACAAAATTAGCAAGCAAACTGAAAATGTAATCGAAACGAATGACATTGACATTAGTTAGTTGGACAAAACCATAGAGTACATTGGTTCTTAAAACGTTCTTTACACATTCAAACCGTAAACTTTATAATACTGAGAAATGATGATTATTCAACGGTAGAATCACACAGGATTAAGGATGAGATACGAGGCACTGCAAGAGGTTGAACATCTTTTATTTTTACGTTAATCTACAAAGATTAAGGTAGGGTAGAACAGTACTTCAGCTCAAACTTGAGCTGGTTCGTCTATGATAAGGCACTGTACTTGAATAATAAAACCAATGTAAGCTTGTGTATACATGTAAACATTTATTTTTCCTATAGCGTACATACATTTCAGGTTACAAAAATTATGTTGTTCATAATAAAATTCCATAAATATAACAGACTGGTGCATTAAAATATAATTACACTATTAACTAATAACAAGGGAATAAATATTTATCAGAATAGTCTTACACTTAAAATATAATGATTACCACCAGAGCCATGGCCACATAATAATATGTAGCTCGTACAAAAGCTTAGCTACCGATGATAAAATATTTATATTATGTATTAAATAAATAATCTAAGAGTAGCGTCTGTAGCTCGCCTAACTTCTGATGCGATTATCAAAATTAAGCAACTGTCAATGAGGATTCTTTAAAAGGGTGACGATGCAAAAAGCTGTCTTAAAAATATGGTATTTAAATCTGGGCACGACCGAGTATGTCTGAGAAAACTTCTTCGTAAATAACTTATTGACTCAGGCGTTACTTTGCGGAAATCCATTGTAAATAGATGACAAAATTAAATATTTAGTGTACTTCCGCTGTGATCCGAAATCCAAACGACAAGTCTCTCGACTTGTCGTTCGAAGAGTCAGCGTCTCCTGATGATGCCTTGTGATTAGGCGAAACACGTGTAGAGTTAAGAACTTCCTAATTGTGATACGTAACGTTAATCTTAATTAATCTTAGTTAATTGATCTTAGTTAATTAGTCTTAGTTAATTAAGCTTGGTTAATTGATCTTAGTTGATTTTTCCTTTACTTGTCTTAATTTGGATTTCGGATCACAGCGGAAGTACACTAAATATTTAATTTTGTCATCTATTCAAAACTTCTTCGTATGAGCTAAGTATAGTATGAAGAAATTTTAGTCTTAGCTATGCCCTAATAACTAAGTGCACATTTTCTGTATATTTGTGTTGCTAATAAAGACATTTTGAATTTAAGTGGCCAAGCCTGTTATCCGAGTTTCCAAGTCAGAGGCCTTCGGCTGACTTGGAACGACTTAACGACTGTATGTACTAAAACTAACAGCAAGGACCTACAATCCGACCCACTGTAGCGCCCAAATGAAAATGCCACTAAAAGACAGTCTTGTGCATGGTCACCAATGCAAAAAATTTTTGCATCAACCATTGCTTAACTTTGGTTATAAGGTCAGATCACCTTAGTTAACCCAGCCAAATTCTTTTTTTTATATCTTAACTAATCAGTAACGCTAATAGCTACAGCTGGTATGAATCTCCAAACATGGCTAGTTTCAGTCGCACAGGGTTGTATAATGGACGGGTGGTCGGTGTCCTTTATAATTCCTTCGTCCATGGGTTCCGTGGTTGAACATTGAATATCGATTTTGTATTCCCCTGGAGTTAGAAACACGACTGTACATTCATGGTAAGCTTTGGCTGATTCCGGTAGCGATGTTAAAACGATTCTGAAAGTACAAACAAGTATTAATAAGAAACTATAGGCAACGTTCGAATGTTTTGGCGGGTTTGGTTTTAACATACCTATTATTGGCATATTTCAAAAATTGCATTTACATCTGCACCCCGAGTTTGAAAGAAAGCCACAAGATACAAAAATTACCATTCTCAATGGCTTTCAGAGGCAATATGAGAGCTTCTCACATTACTTATTCTATAACTATTATGTACTCATATTATGGGATCTAACTAGCTACTAATGTAACTGAAGCAACGTTTAGGTAGCTTTAAAGCTCGACTTAAATGCTGGCTTATTGAGGAAACTCTCTAAGATATAGTTGAATTTGTACAAATTACAATTATTATTAAATTATATTAATTACAGTTTTAATTTTTTATTAAATACAGATATGACATATTGAATTATTTTGAAATGTTCACAAGTATATATTTTTTTGTAATGTTTTTTTTTATTTTTTATTTATGTGTGTGTGTTATGAGAATATGAATTGACCTGTAAATATTTTTACCAATAAAGATGATTATGGATAAGGAAGTTCCATAAACAATCTTAGAATATGCAATCTCTTTACTGTCTCCCTAGTTATCTAATTATAGAAAGGGATTAACTTGGGTTGTAAGGTCCTAAACATATCTTATCTTAATATATATAAATCTCGTGTCACAATGTTTGTCCTCAATGGACTTCTAAAACACTTAACAGAGTATAATAAAATTCGCACACCACGTGCAGTTCGATCCAACTTGAGAGATAGGATAGTTTAAATCTCAAATTATAGTCGCAATTTTAATTTATTGCTAATTATTGTCTGTTATAATTTGACAGTCACAATTATCTGTTAACTCCAAATTATTCTAACAGATGTCGATATCTTTCGACTGGTTTGAGTAAGTAATCAATAGATGGCGGTGCTATGGTAAATCTACGAACGTGTCATATAAAGCTACACTATCTATTTTTCATACCCCTAAGTGAGGCAAAGCAACGTTTGCCGGGTCAGCTAGTTATACATAAAATAGAAAGAGGTGTGATTACTTATTGTTCCCCGCCGTAGCGACTCGGTTGTCAAGCTTATAACTGAGCACGCCGTTGTTGTAGTCTTGATAGAACTGCACCGACAGACACAGCTTGTGAAGAGGCCTGCAAACAAATACGAGGGTGAATCAAAAAGTTCTTAGAAGTGCATATATATGAAACTTTTTTGGATCAAGTTCGATATTCAAATTAAAAAGTGTATATCACACTATATTTATGCAGAATCTCACTTGTTTTTGTCAGTTCGTTCGCATGTAATAAATTTTTTTGTGCAACGAGTTGCTAAAAAGTTAAAATTATGGATAAAAGTGAGTTACATGCGGTGATAAAATATCTCAGTTTGAAAAAAATGTCTACGAAGGAAATTTTTTTGGACATTCAGCAGACATTAGGGGGTGATGCTGTACCCTATTCTACGGTTGCGTACTGGGTGGCTGAATTTAAAAGAGGTAGATCAAGCTGTAAAGATGACCCGCGTTCTGGGCGGCCTTCAACCTCCGTTACAGAAGAAAATGTCAAAAAGGTTGAGAATCTGGTTTTGGAAGACAGAAGAATGACTATAAAACATATAGCTGAGATCCTAAAGATATCTTTTGGTAGCGTTCAACCAATTTTAATTGATTCACTGGGGTTCAAAAAAGTGTCTGCAAGATGGGTGCCACGAATGTTAACCGACGAAAACAAAAAGCGACATTTGGAAATTTCCAAGCGTAATCTCGAAATGTTCCAGCGTGATTCGGATAATTTTTGCCGTCGTCTTGTCACCATGGATGAAACGTGGGTCCAATCCATTTTAATCCTGAAACTAAAAGACAAAGCATGTCTTGGAAACGACCATCCTCTCCATCCATTAAGAAATTTCGAGTTGCTCCTACCGCTGGCAAAGTTATGGCCTTTGTGTTCTGGGATAGTGAAGGAATCCATTAATTGATTACATGCCAAAAGGCCAGACGATTACTGGACCCTATTATGCAAATTTAATCCCGAAAGTGCGTGAAGCGATTAAGAAAAACGTCGTGGAAAACTGTCGTTGGGCGTGTTGTTCCTTCAAGATAACGCTCCTGCTCATCGATCGGAAGTTGCGCTCAACGCAATCCGCTGTGCTGGCTTCAATCTCCTTGACCACCCACCATATTCTCTGGACTTAGCTTCAAGTGATTTTCACTTATTTCCAAAATTAAAAGAGGAAATTCGTGGAACAAAATTTTACGATATAGCTGCCGTAGAGGACTTTTTCGAGAGTCAAGAAAATATTTTTTTTCACAAGGAATAAGGAAGTTAAAACGCGTTATTCTAAATGCATTGCATTGCAGGGAGATTATGTAGAAAAATAAAATATTATTATTTAAATCTTTGCATTTTTTAATATTGATTCCAAGAATTTTTTGATTCACCCTCGTACATATGTATACTACAAGTTATCTTCAAGTCGATGTATAGTATATTTTAGTCTGTATCGTTATTTCACATAGCACTATATGTACTTAAGATTTTTTCACAACAAACAAATTGGAATTGGAGTTGAGGTCGTGCCGTCTCTTTCATGTCTTTGGTGATAAATAGAGATAGGAGTATTATAAATTTAACTCCTAACAGAATCAAGTTGTTTTCCAATCGTTAATGTTCTTTTAATAAAATGTCTACAGGAAGATGTTCTGAATGTTTTGTTTATTCCCCAAATGACTTAATAATTTAAGATTGTGTTTTTGCTGACATATAACGTCTTTGGGATTGAGTTTTGCATAATGGTAGGGCATTTTATAGCGCTCGCTTGGCTAACAACCACCTTCAAGTTGAAAAGGTCGCCAAGGACCTAATAATGTGTACCGGCAACCTTCTTGAGAGACAGTTTTTCCGGACTAGGTATGCTCTATATTAGCGCAAAATCTCGCTATTTCGCTATGCCTTGCTGGTCAAATGCCTAGCTGTAAGGAGTAAAAAAAAGATTTGGCTAAATAAATGATTTATGAATCAGTCAACAACCGTATTGCCATCTATGTGTTTACCTGGAGAGATGGTTAGCGACAGCCACGCCTAGAGACAGACATTCGCCCGCAGCACACGAATACTCTTCTTGCGGTTTGATGTGCTGCTTGTTCACGCTCACTTCTGCAAATGATTAAAACATAATTATGTATTTAAACAGTTTAAGTTTTAAGGTAGTATGAATAAGGGACTTATGGAATTACAATTCTGTCCAAAAGTTCAAGAAAACATGCTTATCATCGCGCGTGAAGAAGACAAAGCGGACTCTTTTGAAATCAATATAATTTTTAAAAATGTTATACATTTAAATTTAGAGAGAAATGTTTACCTTATTTTCAAGTAAATAATACTCGTACATATGTTTATTATTACTCCAATTATCAGTGACATCCTGACGATATACATCATAGCTTGCGACAGTGTGATACCCTTGACACAAACCCGGCCAGATATGTCCGACTGCATAAAGTGTCATTTCAAATCCGTGTTTTTTTTTCAACATAATATATTAGCTGAAGTATTACTTTATTATATATATACGATATTTAAATTTTTATTAGGCACTCATACAGATTACAGACAATATAAAGCCCTTACCCCAATTAAGCGGCGACATCCTGACGATATCCATCATAGCTTGCGACAGCGTGATACCCTTGACGCAAGCTCGGCCGGATATGTCAGACTGCATCAGGTGCCATTTCAGATCCGTGTTCTGAGTGATGTGCTCGGAACACATGAGTTCCAGGCTGTTTGTCGAAGTGCCCGTGTTTGTCGATCTTGTTTCCGCTAAATCTGTGACAAGAAATTATTTAAACATTGTAAACTGTTCACGTAAGGCATCTTAATATGTAGTTCGCTTGAGGGCGCACGCGCGGATCTCGTCGGCGACGGTCCGTGTAACACTCGCCCCAGAAGATGGTGCTCGGAAAGCACTGTTGGACTCATTCCACCTTTTAATAATAAATAAGTGGCACCATTTTTTACGAAAATAAGTTTTTTTTTCTTTACCAGGTAACAATAACAGTGAGCGGGACTCTGGCCTAAGGTGGAGTATGCCTAGTCGGGATTCACTGGATCTTAAGAAGGCAGCCGGAAAACACTGTTACCGCATTGCTTAGCGACAGTAAAGCCACTTAGAGGTATACATATATGCCGCTTTAAAATGAGAAATTTGTAAACGGTTGAATTGGAAGAAGAAACTTACTGAAGTAACAAATAGACAGAATTACAAACGTTTTTAGGGTTCCGTATCTTAAAGGTCAAAACGAGATTTTATTACAGAGCCTCATCTCAAAGCAAAGTCTGTCTGTCACCAAGCTGCATCTTATAAACCGTGTTAGCAAAAAAGTTGAAATTTTAACTTATGTATTTCCATAGCCGCAAGTAGTAAAATACTATAAAATAAAATTAATAAGGTTGATCCCATACACGCGTTTTGCCATTTTTTTTCAAATGGAACCCTTCTTGCTGGAGCCGGACTCGAACTTAACCATTTTTTTTAAATATTAAGGATATAAATAGAGTTAGTAAGGATATAAAAGAGTTAGTAAGGATATAAATAGAGTTAGTAAGGATATAAATAGAGTTAGTAAGGATATAAATAGAGTTAGTAAGGATATAAAAGAGTTAGTAAGGATATAACAGAGTTAGTAAGGATATAAATAGAGTTAGTAAGGAAATAAAAGAGGTAGTAAGAATATAAATAGAGTTAGTAAGGATATAGAAATCATAGAAATCATAGAACTTTATTAACCTTATAACATTGCGTTATACTAGGCACGTCAAATTTACATATTACATAATATATTCATCAACAATCAATTAATGAATTAGTCAATATCTTAATATTATAGTTAGTCATACAATGTCATAATAATATAATTATTCGTACAATGTCATAATAATAAAATAGAAAATAACAACACATTTACATATAATTCATGTCACTTTACAGTCCGTCATACTTAAATAGAGATTCTAAAAGAGGCAACCTCATATATTCATTTAAAGCATAAAAAGGGTTTTCCACAAAGAAGTTTTTCAATTTTCTTTTAAATGTGTGAAAAGGTAGGTCTGTCATACTTTGAGGCAGTTTGTTAAACATACATATTTTGTTGTAGATCCCTTGCTTTTGCACTTTAAGTAACCTATTGTTTGGTTTTCTTAATCCTCTTGGTTTTCTTACAGAATAACGACTCTCATTTTTTAACAATTCCTTTTCGTTGTAGATTTCGAGTATGCACGTGTATATATACAAAGAAACAACAGTCATAATTTTGTTTTTCTTAAATTGTTGTCTGACCGGTGCTCGCTTTTTCAGTCCAAGCATCGTTCGAACTGCTCTCTTTTGGGCTCTAAGTACCTTTATCATCTCTACTCCATTGCCCCAAACGGTGATAGCATATCTCAGACGCGACTGTATGTATGCGTAATAAACAGAAAATATGGCTTCTTTGTCTAGGAGCGTTCTCAATTTAAATAGGGCATAGTTTGCTTTTGTTAGGGATTTACATAGTTTTGAGATATGCGATGAGTGAGTTATAGTATTGTCAATAGTATATCCTAGAAATACATTTTCTTTTATATCACTATCAGTTTTAATACCCTTACGCGATTGATACTTCATAATTACACTTTTATCTGCATTCAAAATTATGCCGTTTGCGCTAAACCATTCTTTTAGGATCTTCATCGTTTCGTCAATTTTTACATTTAAGTCAATCGTATGTTTGTCATTGATTCCCACATGCGTGTCGTCAGCAAATAAACTTACGTATGTCCATTCAGGCAATATATTTACAAGGTCATTTACATAAATTAAAAATAATACAGGTCCAAGAATTGATCCTTGAGGAACTCCGATATTCATAAAACCGATTGATGAATTTGTGTCATTAACTGACACAACTTGTGACCTATTTTCTAAATATGTGCGCATGAAGTTCAGTTCTGGTCCTTCAAAACCATAGAATTGGAGTTTTAATAATAATATATCGTGTCGTAAACAATCAAACGCTTTAGACAAATCACAATAGATGCTTGCACATTTTTTTGATTTGTCTAGTGACTCGAGGATATAATATATTACTTTAGTAATTGCCATTTCAGTGGACCGACCTGGACGAAATCCGTACTGAGCATTGGTGAAGAGATCATTTCTTTCGAAGTAGTTTAAAATTCTCTTTTTAATGACGCTTTCTAATATTTTCGATATAGTCGGCAGGATACATACCGGTCTGTAGTTATTTAGTTCGTTTCGATTTCCTTTTTTGTGTAAGGGAATAACTCTACCATGTTTAAGACAGTCTGGGAAAACACCTTTCTGTAAACAACTGTTAAGTATAATATATAAAAGTTCCTTTAAAGAATCATTTTCTAAAATCAGATCTCTTAATGTTTTTGAATTTATGTCAAGGTAATCAGGTGTAGTTTTAGGTTTCATGTTCTTCACAGTCGTCAACAATTCTTTAATGTCCATAGAGTAAAATTTAATTGTATTCTTCGTTTTAGGCTTAATATTAAGATATGTCATACATTTATCCGCGTTAATTATAGTTTTACATGTCAATTTTTGTGCAATATTAATAAAAAAATCATTAAAAGCGTCTGCTATTTCCTTAGAATCTAAGATCTCTTGTTCGTTCTCAGTAATAATTTTCTGTATATTATTTTTGTTCCTATTATGCTTGCTTTTATAACTAACTTGCTCATTTATTATTTTCCATGTCTCTTTTATCTTGTTTATAGACCTTTTAATTCTGTATCTATATTGTATATTTTTGGCTGAAATGAAAACTTTACGTAGTAGTTTTTTATATTTTCTAATGTATGCTGCTCGATGGTTGCAAGGTTGAACTTCTTGTATCATTTCCATATTTGCTAAATTTCTTTTAGATATTTCTATGCCTTTGGTAGTCCACTTCTTTGTTTTATATGTCTTGTAACTCTTTTTCTTAGGAAAAGCAACGTCATAGTAATATTTGATTGCCTCCTGCAGAATCTCCATACCTGCATTGGGATTATCACAAGATAAAATTTGCTGTTTTATAATGTCAAAATTCGTGGTCAAAAGGTAATGAAAATATTGTTTGTTGCTAGTTGTTATTTGCCTTGTTATTCGCGCAGATTTATCTAATTCAATATCATTACAAAAATTATCTAATATTGTTAGTTTAATTATTCTGTGGTCAGCTATCTTACGGTCTAAAACACTACCTTCACATGAGTCAAAATTTACCAAAAAATTGTCAATACATGTAGCACTAGATTTTTCTATTCTAGTTGGTTCATTAATAACGAATTTATAATTGAAGTTACTAACAATTTTAAAAAGTCTCTTGATATTTCTATTAATTTTTAAAATATTTAAATTAAAATCACCAGCAATTATAATTTTTTTATCTTCTTTACTTAATTTTATTAGAAGTTTATTTAAAATGTTAAAGAAAAGTGATATATCTTTGTCGGGCCTATAAGCGGATATAACAATTAATTTATGACGTTTTATTTCTATTGCTGCTAGTTCGAAATTCATCTCGAATGATAGATTAGATATATCATGTCTTACTTTATAGTCTATGCCATTTTTTACGAAAACTGCTGTGCCACCATGGATGAAGAATTGTCTATTAAAATATGCAGCCATCTGGAAGTTAGGAATAAGCATGGTACCAACACTATCGTTAGAACGAAAGAGTTATAAAAGAGTAAGTAAGGATATAAATAAAGCATAACTTGTCTCACCCTCGTCGCCAGCCTGCGCAGGCGCGGCGTTAAAGGGGCAGCGGTCAAGGGGCACCGGGACGCGGCGCGACTCCTTGCTCTCGATCAGGATATGCTTGCTCGGCGCGTACTCGAAGTCCATCTCCTCCGACGTCAGGTTGGTCACGTCCAGCACTAGGTACAGCTGGGATGGACTGCAATACACGCGTAGGTTTAATCATCATCATCATTAAAGAAAGAAAGAAAGAAAGAAAATGGTGTGTTGTGACAAAAAGCAACACACAAAATAACAAGTAATATCTATATCAATACTAGCTGACCCGACAAACATTGTTTTGCCTTAAAAAATAGATAGTAGCCGATTCTCAGACCTACTGAATATGCATATAAAATTTGGTAAAAATCGGTCAAGCCGTCTCGGAGGAGTATTTATACAAGATTATTAAGAGGCCATGTTTGATTGTTTGTTTGTTTGTTTGACGCGAACAGGCTCCGAAATTACTAAACCGATTTGAAACATTCTCTCACCGTTAGGAAGCTACATTATCTCCGAGTAACATAGTTGTTTCTCTTTACTACTCAGATTATTTTAAAGCCCATGCGAAGCCGGGATGGGATGCTAGTAATAAATAATGAACACAAATATAAATAAAGTAAGTAAACTTTAATTTGTCACAACTCAGCATAATGCTGGTTGCTGGAGATGGTTGCTCTCCAGCAGCCAGCATTATTTTCAGTTGATTAGCAGCATAATAGTTTAAGCCTTCAATTTTAGTTTTTAGTAAGTTAAAATAATAATATTATTTAGTAAGTTTCCCTTAAAATGTAAAATCCTACTGATATTATAAATGCGAAAGATTGTGTGTACGTGTGTATGTTTGTTATTTCTTCACGTTGAATCGAGCGAAACGATTTTAATGAAATTTGGCGTGAAGATAGGTTAGTCTCTGGATTAACAAAAAGGCTACTTTTTATCCCGAAAACAATTGTGGTTCCCGGGGATACGCAAATAACTACAAAAATATGTTACTCCTTTACGCTAGACTAGACCGATTTTGATTAGATTTACTATGAAGATTTACTTTTTATTCCGGATCAACTTTTTTTGTCCCGGACTTTATTTCGGGATAACTTCTTTTATATCCCAGATTTACTTATTTTTATCCCACTTAACTTCTTTTTGTCTCGGCTTAACTTCTTTGTATCCCGGATTAATTTCTTTTATATCCCAGATTAACTTATTTTATATCACGGATAAACTTATTTTTTGTCCCGGATTAACGCTCGTGACACCGCGGGCGCAGCTAGTAAGAGAATATAAACTGATACAGATTAAGTATATGTGTGCGTGGCGAGGCTGCAACCCGCCTCTTTCTTACAGAATAAAGGAGTGTGATTCTAACCACCGTTCTTCATGCACGTCAAATACGTAATATAAAATAATAATAAGTGTAGTAGGTACATACATCTCAGCGGGCAGCACGTCCCAGTGCGTGACGGTGACGCTGGGCAGCAGCTCCAGGCTGAGGAGCAGCGAGCACTGGCGGCAGTGCTCCTCGCGCCCCGCGCCGCCCGAGTACCGCACCAATATCTGATAACAATATATAATACAGTGAAATGAAATGAAATGAAATAATTTTATTTGCGTAGCCACAGGTAATATAAAAACATGAAAAATAATATAAAATGTCCCTTGTAGGCTACCGCAAATGCGGTGTGCAAAAGGTCAATTAATTAGTTAGGTAATTTATAAGTTAATTGTACTCCACTATTATTTTACAGCTAAGCACAGTGCCACCTTAATATAACGTACCTCAATATAACGACTTCCTCGATTTAACAAATTTTTCGTAATCCCCTTGAATTGTCCATAAAAGTCAATATAAAATGTACCTTTACATTGCGAACATTCTTTGCGTACAACCTCTTTATAACGAATTTTCAACTATCAAGAAAACGTATTCATACCTCTAATTAACGAATTTTGCCAACCCAAAACCTTTATATAAAGTTTCCAACAATAATCTCTTAATCTTATAATGTGATTTATGTCTCGACATGTTTCGACACGCTTTTGTTTGTACAGTAATCATTGTTGTTTTGATGGAAAATAATGTAAACACATCTGCTCGTCACTATTGTTAAAGATTTAAGTTAAAATGGCTCAGAAACGTAAAAGGTGTTCCTTATCGCAGAAAAGCGAAACATCATTAATTACCTCTGTATTACGAATTTTAGACCAATCTAACCTCAACTTAACAAACCTCAGTTCAACGAATTACTTGATATTACGAATATTTTCTTGTTCCCCTCCGATTTGTTATATCGAGGTTGCACTGTACCCCTACTTCTTCTTCGTATGAGCTAAGTGGCCAAGCTCTGGTATCTAGGCTAGCCGGTCGAACACTAGAGAACGCCCTACCACCATTTTTTAATTATTTAGCTTTTACTCTGAATAGGCTGAGTTTGACCACAATTCACTTGATGGTAAGTGATATTTAGGTCTTTGCGCGTGCACTGCACTGGTGGCAGTGCATGCGCAGAGCTCGCCGGCGGCGGTCCGTGTAACACTCGCCCGTGAAGATGGTGCTCGAAAAGCACCGAAACTGTTGGACTCATTCCAACTTTTAATAATAAGTAAGTGTGACCGTTTTCTACGCGAAAATATTAAGATGCCTTACGTGAACAGTTTACAATGTTTGATATTTAGGTCTACGGTAGAGCGCGCTTCCCTAGAAGTAACCGGTTCAATCTCGCCTTGATAATCGCTAGATTATAGTCATTGGCGAATCTCCAAAGTTTGGCGGTTCGGACAACAAAGGTTTGTGTAAGGTATGTAGGCTTTCCTATTCCTGTGGTTTTCTCACGATGTTTTCCTTCACCGAACTCATTTCCCCATTTATTTTTTGTTTTTTACTCTGTATGTTGCGGCTCCATAGCAAGAATTATACCTGAGCTTCTATTTGCCGGCCCCGTGAAGGCGGCATGACAGAGATTGGCGCCGACCAGCTTGTTGTATGAGAATTCGTGGACCTGAAGCAAGACAAACATTACAAGTTACAAGAAGGGATCAATCACTTGAAATACAGTAAAAACTCCATGTAACGTCACTCGATTTAACAACAAACTCTTCACAGCGTCGAAATCAATTGGCTTTAGTTGGTTTAGCTGGTATTCCATACAATAATACATTCTCTCCATTTAATGACCACTCTCTATGACGCCATAAAATGCACATGCCTTCGGTGTCGTTATATAGAGTTTACACTGTAATCGTCAACTGGTTAGTGCCAGCAGCAACAAAGTAACTATGCCGATTAAAAAATAAATAACAAAGTGCGAGACGAGGTGGCGCAAGAAGGGTTCCGACGATTATCTTAAAAAAATTACGAAATAACATGTTTGTTGTATGGGAGCCCTCATCAAATATTTATATATAAGACAGCTTAATATTTTGGGAACATTTTAAGCATTTATCTGTTACAATTATTATTATATAGCAAAACCTTCCTTAGTATTTGTAATTGCGGCAATGGTTTTTGAGATACAGCCTGGTCACAGGCAGGCAATGGAGGCTTACTAATAGGGTCCAGTTTTTATCTTCAGGTACGGAACCCTAGAAGCATAGATATAGTTTCCATCAGCAGATTGGGATGTTGAGTGCCAGGCTCAAATATGTACTTGAATCGTTTTAGAAAATAAAACAACATTGAGTGGTACCTTTAACTTATTTGCTTGCCTTCTAAGATCTCATCATGAGATCGCGACAAGTTGCCTAAGGGGTCAAGTAAAAAAATTATGAGTATCATGTACTTCCTACACAATAATTGTAAACTTCTTCTTCCTTGCCTTATCCCACTAGGTGGGGTCGGCACAGCAAATTTTCCTCTTCCACTCTCTTGTATCAGCCGTTGTCTCAACACTCACTCCTTTCACTCTCATGTCCTCATTCACACACTCCATCCATGTCTTCTTCGGTCGGCATCTTGCCCTTCTTCCTTGCACTTTCATTTCCATACATCTCCTACTAACATGCATCTAACCTCCCACTCTTTAATTTCTCACTGGTGCTACCTTCAAACTTCCTCTAATATACACAATAATTGTAAACCTATTGAAAAAAAGACACATGAAATGTTTTTAGGCACTTATTGCGGATAAAACAAAAAAAAAAAAACGAAGATTTGAAACATGCAGGCTTTCTCCTGATTATTTCTACACTTTTTTTATATTACCTGAAACTTCCAGAAATTCTATTCGGCATAATCCCGCTACTGAGCGACGTGTGAGCGTTAGAACTTTGCGTGGGCAGTGACGTTTGCGCGTTCGGTACTGGGCTTCCGACTCTCGACGGGTAGTTACTGTTCAAGCTATTTGGAAACAGGTTTTCTCCTCCAACCCCCCCTAGGTCCAGGAAGTCTGCTTCGCCGTATAGTTTGATGGTGATAGTGGCTGTATCGTTCGGTAGAATTGGTAGCTGAGCTTGGATGGCCTCGTTGGAGTATTGGAATATTTTGGACTGTAGTTGACTGTCGGTGTTGGACTGAAAAGTAGAAGATATTTTTTAATTTACCAAACACATTAAGCTTTCTTGTATTTTATAACACTAAACTTGTAGGTACAATACAACACAATATAACTTTATTGCACACCAAAAATAAAATGATGCATGAAAAAAAAACAGAAGCAGAACAATAGGCGGCCTGGCCTTACTTTGTTTAATTTGCGGGTACGTAGGTTTGTCAATTTTACGTACAAAGGTGAATTGTTTGTAATAAATGTAAGAACGTAAACTAGACTATTGAATAACATACATATACGAGTATTTAAATTTTATTTCGAGTATCACTATTTCGAGTTTCACTTCACAATTACGTTCGAATAAATATACCTATATAGCAGATTTTCGTCTATAGAAATGACAGCTATATATCTTCGACATACAAAGTATTTTAGACTTTGATATAGAATAGGCTTTGTGGAGCATCTGGTATTTTCTAAAATTGTCAAGTATCTTCGACATACTTAATTATTCTTTAATATATATACTCACTTGTATAGACAGATCCAGATACTCAATCGGCACCAAACTCGTGTTAGTAATGTTTATATTACAATCCGTACTTTCTCCATTATAAAGCGATATATTGGTAGTGCTCCCTATGTTTTCCGCACTCGCCGCGCTCAAACTCCCACAAGGCGCGACTATAGTCTCTATTACTATAGTAGGAAGGCTCGGAATCACTTCTATAGAGTACGAAGCAGGGAATTTATGTGGAGTCGGCATGTTTTTCAGACGGCAATTAGATTTGACTCCCAAAGTATGTGTGGAATATCCAAGTATTTGTAACTCTCCGATTTCTTTCGGTGTTCCGTGTAGATTTACCGTTGTTGGTGAATCGGGGGGGAGTATTATCGTTTCTGGTATGGATTCGAATACAACGCCTGATGTTAGAAGGCGCATGTTTGAAACTTTAAGCTCGAATGGAAGAGGATTGGTTAGTTTGAGCTGAACTTCGCATATGTCGTCTTCTACCCAGAGGTATTCTGAAAATAAAACAATAATTGGATTGAACATAAAATATAAGTTTATAAATACTACCGTAGTTAGTTTGTTGCTGGTTTTCGTTGTGAACTGGAGGTAAAAATATAACTAAAATATGTGATGCTAAGTGATCAGTAAATTAGACACGAAATTCGATTCAGAAGAAACTCTTCAAACCTCAAGACTTTATCGAGATTTAAATAAAGTCCATTCTTTTATTTATTTATTTATTTATTTATTAGGCACTCAGACAGATTACAAACATTCATTTTAACATAACTAAACTAAAAGGAACAAAAACAAGTCTGCAATCCAAAAAAAAGAGTACACAGCATGCTAATGTAAACTTAATGATAAAGAAGGTTCATTTATATCTAAAAAAAAAGGGGAAATCTTAAGAACTAAAACAATTTAACAATTTAACCTATAACTTATATTATTTCTAAATTGACTGAGACTGTTACTAAATACATACAGTTCAGTAATGCGAGTCTTACATTGGTTGTTATCTGAAGCGTCACAACATTTGAGTACCAGCTCGTTATATGAGCGACACATGCGCTGTATAGGACTGTTACTGGAAACGTTGTTTTTATACAGTTTATTAGTGTGAAATAGTTTAGATTTTTGCTTTTTGCTTCTAAGCCGAGGGCTAAAATTAAAGTTTATAGAACTTAGCAGACTCCCAAGCAACAGTAGACAGAAGTGTCACTCGCCCAGATCCACTACTTCGCTTTGCACACTAAGCCGGCAATGCGTATTCTGAACTCTAAACTTTATTTACGTCGCAACAAAGTCCATTTTTCAAACAACAGTTGGTAAAAATCGTATTCACCGATTTTACTTTACTTTTTTGTTTCGCTCTAAGCTTCCAATGCATATTATGAAGTCTAGACTTTATCCCCATTGCAACAGACTCCATTTAACCAAGCAACATTAGACAAAAATATCACTTACCCATTTTCCCCTCCTCTTTCTTCGCATTACGCTCTAAGCTTCCAAAATGTATGGGTGTGAATATGAACGGTCCGCTGGGCGTTTTAGACTTGACACGATGTGGGGTCCGCGCGGGTGGAAGAGGGCGGGGGGAGAACCAGGAACACCGCGGCACGTGGGTCAAGTTCGCGGGAGGAATCACCTCGCCTGACTCTAGAACCAGAGGTACGGGGCCGCCTTCGCATTGAGCTGAGAGTGCCTGGAAATAATGTATAGAATTTTTATTAGTCATAGCAGGGATCAGAATACTAGAGAAGATTGCTGATTGCCATACAAAAGAGCGTGGCGCGGAAGTTTGCCATAATTTACGATGAAACCTAGATGGCGCTGCAAATCGAGTGTGCAGTTATCATAAACTAATAAACATAATAAACGCTCAACCTCTTGTTGAAAATAGTACTACGTGTATCATTTTATACACGCAACGCCATCTTTTCGTATTTTCTTGAAACGATGTCACTAGGGTCACGCAATCTACTATAGTTATATCAATATGCGACTGCAGCGCGTTTCGGAATTTGGCTGCACGCTCGATTTGCAGCGCTAAGTTTCATCGGTATTTTTTTATTTTTTTTATTAATGAATAGGCTTACGTTTGACCGCAGGTAGCCTGGTGTTAAGCTTGACTGTGGTCTAAGATGTAACATGCTTGCCTAGAAGAAACCTATTTACTCTAGATTTGAAGACCCCAAATTGTACTTCAATTATGGCAAACTTCCGCACCACGCTTTATTGTATGGGAATCAGCAATCCTCTCTAGTATTCTGAACCCTTACTAAGACTAGCTTCGTTTCAGTAACCAGCCTATACCTGTAGCTGTATAGCCATGTCGCGGTGCTCCTGGGCGGAGAGGTGCGGCCACATGGTCTGCAGGAGGAAGGTCATGTGCCGCGTGGCCAGCGCCGGGTGGCCCATGCGCCGTGACGCTACCACCAACTCCTGGAGCAGCTGGATTTGGAGGGCTGGCCACCCTGGAAACAAGAAAAAACAATTTCACCCAAAAAATCAAATTTCTAAGCTTTTTGGTGTTAAGATCGTTTACACCGATATCAATATCAGCACAGCAGAGGTTATCATTTTTTGACAGCTAAGCTGTGCACTATTGTGTGTATGGATCTGCTGTGTGCAAGCACTACTGTATATTGTGTTCCGGTTTGAAGGACATTGGTTTCGGTGAGCCGGTACCATTACTGGGCGAAGAGATTAAAGGCGTTATATCTTAGGGTGAGAAGCACAGTTCAGTGAGCAGCAGGGCACGAAACTACTTGAGTTAGCAACACTCACTCTGGCCCAAGGTGTCGCTGCAATTAGAGCAGGCCAGCGAGATGATTGAAACGCTTGTGGCTCGATAGGTAAAACATCTGCTTTTCAATCAGATGGCCCCTGGTTAGATCCCGGTCGCACACCGATGACTTGTTGGTCATGTTATGTATGGATTTGCACTCGCTTTACGGTGAAGGAAAACATCGTGAGGAAACCGGCATGATTGAGGACTACAATATCCGAAGACATGTGTCATCCACCAACCCGCACTTGGCCAGCGTGAAGGATATGGCCTACATCTTTTTCCTCGTAAGAGGAAGCCCCGAGTCCTAGCAGAGGGGAAGTATAGTGTGCTGCTTATGCTAATGCAGCTAGATGATTACCACGAAGCTCGTCAACTTACCAACTTGATGCTGTATGACGGAGTTGGGCTCGAGGCTGAGCCGGTGTCCGGGGAAGCTGTGCAGCATCAGGTAGTAGCAACGCTGCCAGTCCGGGTTGGGGTTGTTGGCGCTCACTTGGCGGGTCGCGGCTAGGCGCTGGCAGAACGCCGCTTTGCGGAGGAAACCTGCATAAAACATTGTGAGTGTTACAACCATTACCATTGTATGAACCAAAAGTACTACTGTAACAACTTATACGAAAAGAGGCGAGTAAAGAGTTTATACGAATTCGCGTAATAGGGAAACTTATAAATGATTGGATCTGTCCCCTAGCAAAAGATTTCAAATGCGCAGAACTTGTTTCTGTTTCGTTTTTGTTCCAGCCAGAGACAAAAGACATAATTCAATTTCATTGGTTCATTTGAACCAACGAGATCATTTGTCTATGGATAGAATTAAAACGAAAAGAAAGCTATAATGTAATTTTGCGCAATATTGAATAGTATTGTACTTAGGTATAGGGGTAGTAAGTCTAGTTCAGAATTGGCAAACCAAGACAAAATAGGTGATCAAAACTGTCCAACCAGAGATTTTAAGATGGTATAGCGGGGCGTCGATGAACTACAAGAAAAAGACACCGGGTCCCACTACAAAATATTTATTTACGGAAGCGTCTTAGTATTTAGTATACAGTACAGTATAGTCCAGCGTTACATAAGAAAATATATAATATTAATGTGAACCGCGGAGCGCGCAGGCGGCGCGCTCGCTAGTGACCATGCGACTGTCTCTTAATTCTTTCAGAGCGTCGCATGCGCGCTATAGCGGGGGACGGGGTGCGAGAGCTAACATTAGGGATGCGCGCTATAACCTCCCCCTCCAAGTCACAAGATCGACCCGACTGGGACTTGGCTGGACGTCCACGACGGCGAGGATGTCTGACGGTAACAGCATCTCCAATGTAAGGAGTTAGGGCGCTGGCATGGTACTTCCCTCGGATAACCCCAGTTGCATCGACAACCTCAAAAGACGTGGGAGAGATGACCCTGGCATCTTGATAGGGTCCCTCTCTCTTTGGCGCGAACTTCTTGGTGAATCCTTTGGCTGCATTACTGTGCAAGTGTGTATCCACTAGAACCAAATCCCCAACGTTGAATGGTACAAAGTCTCTACGACGCTGATCTCCATCCGCCTTCCTTCTATCTTGGTGGTCTTCGATATGGCGTTTGACATCAACGAGAATACGCCCAAACTCGTTCAGATACGGCGTAATTTGTGGCACAAAATTTTCTTCCGAAACTATTGCCCGAATGTCATTGTTGACATCTAGAGGAGTACGCATTTCGCGGGCAAACGTCAAATACGACGCAGAATGACCCGTGGTCATGTTGATTGCATTATTCAATGAAAACCTTACTGAAGGTAGAACCTTCGGCCAATTACGATGCTCAGAACCTACCAATATCGCCAGAAGTTGTTTTAGTTCGCGATTCTTCCGCTCAGCGGGATTAGCTTCCGGGTGGTAAACTGGAGTAAGGGCTTGTTCCACCCCCATAACATACATTACTTTTTGCATTACTGCCGAAACAAACTGCGTACCATTATCCGAAATGACACGCCGAGGTAAGCCGTAACGGAGGAAAACCTCTTCGACAAGAACCTTGGCACAGGTCTCCGCTGTGGTATCCTGAAGCGCAAACAGCTCTACCCAACGACTGGCAGTGTCCTCAACGAGAAAAATCCACTTCTCTGCGTTGTCGCCTTCAGGTAATGGGCCAAAAAGGTCCATAGCCAACACCTCAAATCGCTGATTCATTATCAGTGTCTGGAGTAGCCCTGCCGGTTTCATGTTAGTTGGTTTGTATTTCTGACATGCATCACATGCTTTTAAATACTGGGCTACATAAGTCCTCATATTTTTAAAGAAGTAACGTTCTACATAGTCACGAAACTTTTCTAAAGCCCATACAACCGCTAGAGCTTCTCGCTCGGTAGTATGATAATTGCGCTCAGCCGAGTTAAGCAGTCGGCTAGCGTACACAATTGGTCTCTCCTCTGTCGGACACGAACCTTGTAGAAGTACGGCTCCTAGTGCGTACGAACTGGCATCAGTTCGCAATATAAAAGGTTCGTCGAAATCTGGCTGGCGCAGAATCGGGCTGGAGGAGAGTCGCTTCTTGAGTCCTTCAACGCGATGTTCTGCTCCTCCCCCCACTGCCAGCGTCTGTCCTTCTTCGTTAAATCAGTCAAGGGCCGTGCGATCTCTGAAAATTGCATGATGAACTTGCGAAACCATGAGCAAGTCTGGAGAAAAGTTTTCAGCTCCTTCTTCGCAGGAGAACAGCGATATGGTGGACTAGCTATAGGTGTAGCGTGTCCGGTGTCAATATGATGCACTGCAAATTCTGTCGGTTCCCCCCCTGCAGCAAAAATGTCCTCGTTGACATTCAGGACTTGGGATAATCGCTCACGATCCTCGACATTAAGATGAGTGCCTTCACCTTCCCTAAGCTCCACCAAAGCGCAGGTCAGAGCTTGAACGTCCATAGCTTCATAACGCATTAATATGGTGCTTTGCAAATTCTGTCGGTTCCCCCCCTGCAGCAAAAATGTCTTCGTTGACATTCAGGACTTGGGATAATCGCTCACGATCCTCGACATTAAGATGAGTGCCTTCATCTCTCTAAGCTCCACCGAAGCGCAGGTCAGAGCTTGAACATCCATAGCTTCATAACGCATAGGTTGAGGTGTCCTATCATGTCGCATGTACCATACGCCAACATCAAAGTCAAGTACCACACCAGCTGCACGAATGAAATTCATACCTAACAGACTCTCGGTTGCATCCGGGAGCATTATGAATTTAACGACAAATGTTAACCCTCGCACGACAATTTTGACCCGTGCTACATCAACATTTTGGACGCACACTCGCCCATCAGCATATTTCAATTTTACAAACTTTTGTGAGAGGACATGACCATTATTAACTAAGTGTTCACGAAGGCTTTTACTACCTACACAATGCTTAGCGCCACAATCTAGCAATAAATCGCCTACAGAATCACAGATACGCACTTCAATAATCGGTCTAGGTCGCGAGTCGAAATCATCACTGATCATAGACGTTACGGAAATGCCTGAAAGGCCACTTTTACCGCGTCACTTTTCGCTTTTTTACACGTTTCACATTTAGACCGTATAACACCTGGTGCTCCGCACCCAAAACACGTGATACTAGGACGATTCTCCGACTGGATAACATCATTGTTTTCTGCAGGTTTCTTTTCCTTCAGCCGTCTACAGGCGTCCTTCAAATGACCAAACTGTTTACAATAACTGCATTGAGGTCGTGACTTAGGAGCGCGTGTCACGCTGGATCTGGCAGCATCATTAGACGACGAAGACGACGGCGAGATAACTGGCTGACCACTTTCGCTCAGAAGATCCTCAACTCGCCGGGCGCGCCGTATCAGTTCGTCAAAAGTATCGAAAGACGAACGCGGAATTTTCTCTCTAATTCGAAGATGCAGCAATCCGTACAGCATATCCAGCTGGGTCACTTGTGACAACGACGACGGAGGAAGCTGGGCATACAGGGCACGCACGTGGCATATGAAAAGGTCAGTGGCCTCGTGCTGACCCTGCTCACGTTCAAATATTTTCCTATAGATGAGATGCGGTGGCAGTCGGGGTCCAAAAGTGTTCCTCAACGCTTCGACTGCGTCCTTCCAGGTGTCCGTGGTAGCTTTAACTCCTTGCCACCACGTTGCTGCCATATCCGTAAGCAGCATAGAGAGCCCCCGGAGGGCAACGTCATCACTGACGGCAGCGCATTCCTTATAGGTTTGTACGGCGTCCAAAAATGCCAATACATCGGACGCTTTGTCACCACTAAATCGAGCGGTGCATTTCAATAAGTTATTAGAAGGCATGTTCGTACCTTGTGGTCCGTGACTTAGCTGATTTAGTAGACTCATAAGTTGGTCGGCGCTTAACACGATGTTAGGAGCGGCGGCCGCACCCACCGGGACCGGGGTGCCAGCCGACGCAGGTGCAGAAGGCGGCGCGCCCGCGGGCGCAACCGCGGGTGGCGGCGGCGGCGGCGCAGCGCACGCCTCGGCCGTTAGAGCCGGCGCAGCCACAGGCGTAGCCGTGTCATCAACAGAGCCAACGCTCGGACCCAGTCCCAGCGGCACCTGGTGCACCCGATGCTCGCGCGGCGGTTCGGCCTCCAGGCCGTCCAGAACAGCCGGCGCGGGCGGCGGCGCCGAGTCCTCGGACGAGGCACCGGCACGCGTTAACACCATTGTCCGCAAAAGTCCACAAACACAGTACACGATATACCTAAACGTTGATTAACTCGTACACGGGAGTTTAACTAACATTCACCGTTCATCGTAGGTATAAAACGTCTAATAAATAGCAATCACAGTCCATCATAGGTATAACGAAAACGAAACGTTCGTTTATTTTCTAAACACACACGCGTAAACTGGGTTCATAAAAATCTAGGTAACCTAACAACATAGGTACCAATGTGCATAGAAAACCAAAATAAAACACTGTATAGTCACATGAAACACGAAACAATAGGTCCCAATCCAAGTCTAGGATACCTACGTGTTCATCAAAGTTCACTAACGCACTAACACTGTCCATTAGACAAAAACAACCGACTTTATTCTCATATAAACACGAAACAATAGGTCCCCAATAACCTACGTGTTTACTACCGATACGATTACGCTGAGAGTTCAACACCTGGTAATAAATAACTAACAACACAAGTCAGTACACAGATACTTCAACGTAATTTCGCGGCGAGAGAATCTTATTGTTTTTCTTTAGAACTGCCCGGACGCCATTCGACTGAGTTCGCACAACACTTATCTCGATTTTCAAGAATTTTTAGTGAATGTCTGAACGAACGAACTTTTCGAATGTATTTTGGATTCGCGGTAAGTATAGGTGGCGCTCGCCGGACGATACACGGGGCCGGTAACAAATATACTTCTCGAGCTTTTTGCAATTATCGCGCCACGTGCGTTTGTCCCTATACTTATACACACATATTAAGTACACAACACAGTTCACTGCGGTAAAATACGCAATAGGTATACACGCTCACTTTCGCGAATAATTTTAACACTGATCTTATTTGAATTTGAGTTCGAGTTCGGCTTCACGTTTGGCGCCATTATAGCGGGGCGTCGATGAACTACAAGAAAAAGACACCGGGTCCCACTACAAAATATTTATTTACGGAAGCGTCTTAGTATTTAGTATACAGTACAGTATAGTCCAGCGTTACATAAGAAAATATATAATATTAATGTGAACCGCGGAGCGCGCAGGCGGCGCGCTCGCTAGTGACCATGCGACTGTCTCTTAATTCTTTCAGAGCGTCGCATGCGCGCTATAGCGGGGGACGGGGTGCGAGAGCTAACATTAGGGATGCGCGCTATAATGGGATATTTAATATCTTACCAATTTCCTTATACAGCTCCGCAAGCGTGTCAAATCTTTGTATCTTCTCCTGTTCGCTCAAAGTTAGGTTGATAAAGATTACATTCTGTAGAAAACTTGAAGCATGTAAACTATTATTCTGTTCCACTGCGATTCTAGCCGCTTTGAAACAAGCTTCGGTCTCTATAATACCCGCGTTTTGGTATTTGCTATAGTGTATGATAGCTTTGCGATATTTTTCAGCGATTTCTTCACCGTTCAGAAGGAATTGTATGTTTACTTGTGAGGGGGGTTGTCGCGGTATTGAAGGTAAGTCTGATGCGAGGTATGATCTGTAAAATAAGCATGATTTATCTCAATTATAGATTTTAATGAACTGTCGATAGTTATATAAACATAGTTATTGTTCGTATAATTTCACACATGAAAATGAAAATGAAAATGAAAAATATTTATTAACTAACTTATTACTAGATTACATATTTTCTTGTGACTACTTAACTAGGCAAGGCCTGAATCTAAGTAGTCCAATTCAACCTGTTTGCATTTTAAAATAAACTTAACCTCTAACAAGACAGTAAAACAAATAAAACAATGAATACGAAAATATTACAAACTAGGACTTATCTAATAATTTAAACTAAGACTTATCTAATAATTTTAAAAAGGTTTTCTGTTGCTACGTAAGTTAGTGTTATTAACCATGACTGTATTATTACTTTGGCATCCAGCATTTTTTTTATTTTTAAGGTTACAAGCTTTGATCACGTTATTGTATACGAAGGCATTAATAAAGTTACCAAACCGTTGAGCGAAACATGTGTTGACGGACGGTAAGGGTATTCTAAAAGTTCGACGGCTAGCCATCAAATCGTAATCAGGTTTAGATATCACTTGTTTGTGAGCCTTGAGAGCGATTCTAAGAATGAACAATTGACGGACACTGCAAACACCTGACTCTTCGTACAGGTTTACTGTAGGGTATCTGAAGGGTTTCCGAAGCATCACCTTTAGTACCGCTCTTTGTGCCCTTTCAATTTGAATTAAGTGTGATTTGGCCGCACTACCCCAGCAAGAGATGCAGTACATTAAGAGCGACTGGCATAAGGCATAGTAAACACCGAAAAGGGTAACCCTGCACGCTGCATCGCGAAGATTACGCATTATGCTAATGACCTTCCTAACTCGCCCAGACAGTATATGGATGTGTGTTTTAAAATTGAAATTTTCATCTATGTGGACTCCAAGGTATTTAACGACTGGTGAACGCCTTAGAGACTCACAAGAGCATAAACCAGAAACAGTTTCTTGACAAGAGTGCACTTTAATATGAGTGTCAATCAACGGCGCAGAAGCTGCGGTTTTATGAAAACATACATACATGGTTTTCTTAGTATTAAGGGTGAGAAGATTCTGTTGTAACCATGCAGAAAGCTTTGACATGCCCTGTTCAGCAGCGAGCGCTACGTTGTGCCAGTCTGAACCATGGAAAATAACTGCTGTGTCATCTGCGTAACATAAAATTTCAGCATTGGTAATTAAAATATCGTGTATATTGTTAATATATATGAGAAACAGTGTAGGCCCAAGTATACTTCCTTGAGGGACGCCGTAACACATGCTTTCCAAGCCACTGATGAAGCTATTAATCTTAACACACTGTCTCCGATCCATTAAATAACTTTCAAACCAGTCTAAGGCATGGCCGCGTATGCCAGTTCCTTCCAGTTTCTTTAAAAGTATAGGAACGGAGACAGTGTCAAAGGCTTTGGCTAAATCTAAAAAGATTCCAATACAGGCTTTCCGGTTGTCTAAATGATTAGCCACAGTGGATGTAAGCAGCGCAACAGCATCCTCCGTACTCATACCACTACGGAATCCAAATTGTCTGGGAGATAAAAGTTGGTTTGATTCGAGATATTTGATAAGACGTTTATTTACAATTTTTTCTAATAATTTTGAAAATATCTCTAAAAGTGATATAGGTCTATAATTATCGATTAAATATTTTGAACCACATTTCAATATTGGACAAACAGCAGCTACTTTCCATTCCAGAGGGAACACCCCCGAAGAAAGACTTAGGTTAAATATATACGTTAGAGGTATTAATATTTCATTACGAATATTTTTGATAAAGGAGTTACTATAACCATCTATGCCAGGCGCTTTCTCATTACAAAGATTTAAAATTAAGGCTTCGACTTCGTAGTAATCAGTCGGGTAAAGATAAAGCGAGCAAGAGGGTGTATTACTGATTTGAACGGTGCTTGCTAGCTCTGCTTCGGTTTTGTTAATATTTGTCAGAATTTGATCGGCTAACTTTTTACCTACAGCAGCGAAATGCTTATTAGTGAGTTCTATTGAATCTTGAGCGTTTGAACAACCATCAAGTGAAAGTAACTCATTAGTTTCATTCTTAGTATTACCTATATTACAAATGTTTTTGATAGATCGCCAAAGTTGTTTAGGGTTATTCCTATGTTGTTTGAGTTCTCTTTCTTCAAATTCTATTTTAACTTTTCTCAAAAGTTGTACAACAAAATTACGATAACGTTTATAAGTAACATCAAGTACTTTGTTATCCGGGTCAGCTCTAAGACGTTGGTGAAGTTTATCACGATGGCGCATACATCTTATTAAGCCCGGTGTAATCCACGGTTTTAAATTGTATTTAGTCCTACTCACTCTTATTTCATGACTATGTTTAGCAACTATTTCAGATAAGTGATTACTAAATGCGTGAACAGCTAGGTTTACATCATTTAAAGAACATACAAAGGACCAGTCTTTGTCTGAAAGCTCCGATTTGATAGCTTCAATATTTCGTTTCATGATAAAACGATTTGTTTTTACTGGTTTAATGTTAGAAATATTCATAGCAGCAATAACCGGGAAATGATCTGTAATTACTGTGTGACAAACCAAACCAAGTAAAGATTTGTGGGTTGGTAAGTTTTTCACGTAAACATGGTCCAGGCATGTTGAACTGATGTATCTGGTGATTTTAGTGATTACCGGAGTTAGGCCATGTTCGGACATGAAACATTGATATTCGGCCACATCTTCATTTCCATCAACATCAAGAATATTAACATTAAGATCACCAGTAATTACTAATGGTAAGCTATCAGAATTTCTTAATAATTTGTCTAATGAGCTTAGAAAAGGGGTTAAGGTAGAAAAGGAGGGCGATCTGTACACTCCAATGATATTAATCTTATTGTTTAAACATAAAGAAAGACAGTCAGCCTCATCGATGTCTGGTTCAGTTACTGTGGCCGACCATACGTCTCTTACATAAGCAACAACGCCACCATTTTGATTAATATATTTTTCTGATCTGTAAGATTTGTAACCTGGTATTTCTGGAACTACAGAAGAATTTGACAACCGACATTCGCTTAGAATCAAAATATCAAAAGCTGTATCAAGACGTTTCAGAGTTATAAGAAAATTTGAGAAGTTTTTACTATTTCCGATGCTCCTAATATTTAAAGCCATGAGTTTAAAGTTTTGCTCCTGTACAAAATTTTGCTTACACTCCTCTAAAACAGTTAAGTTTTGACATTTTACATCTAATGTGTCTAGATCTGAGCCAAAGAAATCAGTGAACATCATATTGTACAGCTTAAAATTATATCCAGTATAGTATTGTACAAAAACCTAATAATATTAAAATAAGAGTTATAGATCAAAAATTTATAGATTAAGATAATTTGAGCTATAGCAAGTGATTCATAAAAAATATTATTCATATATCCAAGTTTTCCAAAAGTTAACTCACTGATACCTCTTTTGTTAACATGTATGGACAGGAAAATGACAGGAGCATAGCAGACGCAAATAAGTGATACAATATAAAACACCAGAATATAAAGAAAAGCCCATAACATACCAGGGCAAACAATACAGAAGCATACGAAGCTAGTAATAGGTACATCTTTAGAATCACAGAGTGTTATGGCGAAACATGTAGCAGAGGTAGTTATTTGGTACAAGTCGACATAAGCGTTTAGTATCCTATGCTTGGCTTGCAGTGGTTGGAAGCGGAAGCAAGCGGTCCAACTCTCTGTGGGATCGTATAGGAAAAGCTGGTTTTCCTTCGGTCTGTCTGACATATATAGTACCGTGAGTACACCAACAGTAAGCATACGTGAGTTGTTTTGAACGCGCTCTTGTGTCCCGAAATAAAATCCTATTTTCCTTAGTCAGTCTTTCGTTAAAGAACACTTTTCGTGCGGACCCCGCCACTTCCAGGTCAGCACTGTTTATATTTCGTCGAGACTTGGCAGCCTTCAGACATCTGAGTTAGATCTGAATCTTATAAGTTTTATACATATTAACTATTCAAAGAATATATATTTTGATTATAGGATTCAGCTTTTCTTCCATAATACAGGCATTTATAAACACAGGTCAATATGGCATAAAATAATTAGTACTTACAAAAAATTGTTTTAATTTAGCTTTAAATATAGAGTCAAAAACTGAATTTTTTTGGTAGTTTGTTGAATAGCTTTGGGCCACCGTAGAGATTGAAACATAAAATGTACTGGAATCGGTTACTACCGTTAGTCATTAACCGGTTTATGTTAATCAGTTAAAGTTCAGTTTGTCACGTACCTTTGACTCTGATATTCAATATCACTGGACGAAGCTAGGGATTCCGTGTCACCTTCCGTTTCTGACTGCCTCGAGGATGTGTCAATACTATCCGATGAAGTAGGTGTTAATTCACTGGGAGGGTTTACCGGACTTGACGCCTTAGACCCTCTTAATGGTGAAGCGGTCAGTTTAAACTTTCTAAAAGGATCTGTATTGCCTTGAAACAAGGTTAGTTTTGATTTGTTTGGGGAACTTTCTTGGAGACTGGCATTGCGCTGTAGTGGAGTTGGGTTGCGAAGATTCGGGTAGAGAAGGATTGCTGAAGCTGCGCAGAGGCCTGGAATTAAATTTTAATGGGTTTGATCAATAATACAATGTACAGAAAAGTTCTAAATAACAATAATAATTAAAAAAAACGAAAATATTCGTAATGTTGCGCCTGTAGCTCAGGTTACTAATCTGACACGATCATCGCAGTTAAGCAACAGTCGATGCAGACAGCTTTTGGATTGGTGACCATGCATGTAAAACTGTTGATCGTGATATCAAATCAAATCAAATAATTCATATGTACAGTTACTATTTTTACAATAAAAAAATAAAAATATTATTGGTATAGCGATATTGGCCGTGCCGGGAATCGAAACCGGAACCCTCTAGTTGGCAGCCCAGCATGATCACCATTACGCCAAAGAAGTCTTCAAATTACCTTCTTTAGCAGCAGCCAGCCACAGCCAATCATTGACCGACTTCAGTATATCAGCAGCTGTGTTGTAAAGGCTGAGACTTTCCGCCACCAGACCAGCTTGCAATGTCAGGTCGGCTAGGTTCTTGGTGACGCGGCCCATGCAGCGTTTCTTGCTGTTACGAGATTCCATGTCCAATCCTGTATAGAAATCAAAATAAGATATATTGTAGTATTGTCTATAGGGGGCGAGATCCGCGGGCTGGGGATACTTGCGGCAGCAAATTTCTCTCGCGATTCAGCGAGGAAATGTTGGCAGTCTAATGGGTATGTTTGGGCGCGGGGTTTTGACGTAGTCTTTATAGATGTAGACTTAATTTAATTTTATTATTTTCGACATGTAATAACTAATAATAAAGTGCACAGTTTATATATGTATAGTCTGTGGCCTATGTATGTAGTCTATAGACGGTAGACTACAGTCTATGGCATATCTAGTGGCGTATCAAGGCCTCTATCAGTAGGACCATGTATCTTTTTACAACTTGGATTATTTAATAGCCCGTGCTAAGCCAGGACTGGCTGCTAGTAATCAACAAAACTCCACCCTTAGGTCACGTTCGAAATTGATGGTAAAAATTGACATTGTGATCTTGCCATGTAAACTGCGATATCACAGTATTTCGAAACAAGGCTTTTAACTTACCAACAAAATCTTTTTTTTCAAACGGCGCCAGCAATAAAGAAACTTTCTCCGGCTTTTCCCTAGATCTTTCCAACCTTTTAGACTCCACCACCCAGAACAAGGCATTAATTAAATCAGCCACATTGGCCTCTAAATCGGGCACTGGGTCATTCTCCCCATAGAACATAGCATGAGTTTTGAAGTTTGATGGTGTTGTGAAGTTTTCTTCCGGTATAGATGTGGCAGAAGACATTGAGTGGGGAAAACTTTCTGCTGATGATATACTTTCTGGTTCTTCACTTGGAAGCGATGCTCTGAAATTATAAGATTTTTTTAGACCCATGCTAAGAATACATACATAATCTATAAATAATGAAAATTAATTTCATTTCCAAATTTATACCTATATATACTTTACTTGTTAAATAAAAGAATAAAAAAAATTGAATTTCCTATCTTTGGTAAATCAACTAACTACCTCCTTGCTGTAGGGTACCATTTTTTTTTATACTATGCTGGAAAAGTTAGCTTTTAGCCACAACTTCCCTAATGTTAAGCTTTACTGTCGTGTATGTTGTAGCAAGTTTTAAGTAAATTATTAACTCTAGACCCCCAAAAATACCCATATTATATAATGTAGCATAAAACATAATATACAACATTTTTGTAAGAGTAAAATACTGTAATTTTGGCATTAGGGCTTTGACTTTTTTGTGTTTTTTTTTTTCTGGAAACACTGTATTTTAGTAAAACACTGTCTTTTTCTGTAAACACCACATTTAAATTCTGGTTTTTTAACTATTGCATCAGTTAAAAGCTGTCTACTACAGACTGAAATGCAACAAGTCCCAAGTGACTTCACAAAGTATTCAATGGGGTGCTCACTTGGCATGCCATCTGCATACAACTCTTCTGCTTTAAGTCATACACTGATTACAGATACAGAAAAGGAACAAAAACAAATTACAATATGAAAAGCACACTACAATAGCACTGCACACTTACTTTTCTCCCACGCTGCTTCCGTCTTTAGATGCCTTATCTTCATCAAAGATGCTGTAAGTCTCAGGCTCTTGCTCAGGTTTCTTCATATTACTGATGGGTCCAAACATGAATGCCCGTGAATCATACAGGGTGTTTGAGTATTTCACCTTGAGGCTCTCGTGAACACGACACACCTCATTCAGCTCAACTTGATTGGTGAACTTGCTTAGAGTTAGCAAACCTAGTAGTCTCCTGCAAACCAGAGTTATTATTAATGTTAGTTACTTTTCATATTGCGAACTTAGTTATTGATGAATTTCTCTCATAATTATTTATTAGTGAATTAGATAAGCAGGTAGCGGCTACAGCGGTAGCATTATGTCAAGGCTGGCTAAGTTAAGTAATTTCTAATCATGTAAACTTACAGGATTTACTGCAAAACAGCTGATTAATATTACTGTAGCAATTTACATAGTCACACAGTCAACATAAACAAAAAATAATTACATGACTATGTATATTTATGAACCATTCTAATTTGAAGTGGGATTGACGAGACCTGCACTGACATCGCACTAGGGACATATTGTGCATTATGAACCATATACATCAAAGTATTTCAGTGAAACACTTACCTATGGGTTTGGAAATCACCCCAATCATTGTTTTCCACTGGGTAGTCTCTCACATAGCGGACCCATATGTCTCTCACCTGACCCGTAGAATCTACAAATAATTATTATTATGCTTTATAATAACTAACATTATAAGCAAGGATGAAGGTATAAAAAACTACATTCATCTATACCAATATTATAAAGAGAAAAAGTTTGATTGTTTGACACAAACAGGCTCCGCAACTACTTGACCGATTTGAAAAATTCTTTCACTGCTGGGAAGCTATATTATCCCCAAGTGACATAGGCTATTGTTTGTTTCTCTTTGCTACTTAGATTATTTTAGAGACTGTGCGAAGCCGGAAAGGGATGCTAGTGTTTATTATTCACGAAAGTATCAGTACCCTAACTAAAGATCATATACATGGTATATACATTAATAATAAATAACACATAACAAATTGTCGTAAAAGGTAGGTGTGTAAACACAAATCTCCATTCCTTTACTTATCGGATTAGGAAGGGTGAAGAATGTTATAAAAACGAAACATACTGTCCAACATCAAATTTCATGCAGACACTATTTTTAATTGTTTAAAGGTTTGAGTTTCCATAATTTACTCATAAACAGTGTAACAAAAAGTAATGTTACGTATTTCCTATTCATTATGAATTTTATATGAATTCGTTCATTGGTGGTAGGGCATATGTCGTTAAAAGTCAGGCAAAAACAACTACATAAACTAACCAGTAACTTTAATATTGTTGACTCTTTGAATCCTTTCCCATAGTTTGTTGAAGTTCTTCAGCATGCCCCCGACGCCTTTGACGAGCACCAGCAGGCATGCGTGGTGCTGGGCGTGCTGCCCGTAGTCCGGATGCGACATCACCGACTCTCCTGGTGCGTGCGATAGGATGTAGCTCACTGAGGAGCGCATTGATATCTCATTCGTTTATCATCAACGAACAACACTCGCTCATATCTTATCAGCCGCAACGTCCGCGCGTGCCATTTGAATATGTTTTATCGATGATAGGAGAGAAGGCAAATAAATATTAATTAGGCTATTTTCAAAATTATTCCAGTTTTTTTATTCCTCCCAGTTCCTATTTGTTTACGTCGCGATATATTTTTATGATTTAACATTGACATGATAACTTGTTGGACATTGACAGCGAAATAGGATACGTTCAAATTCCAAAGTCTTTTATTTAATTGCCAATCTATTCACAAGGATTCTGATTCTTACGTAGACGGAGAAATTCTTATTTCTCATACTAGTTCGTTGATATTGTTGTGTAAATCCTTCAAAGAGCTTTCCTTTATTATAAAAGATAAAAAACAATGCCAAATTTATTCATTAATGTTTATGGCCACCGCCAAATGCGATTTTACTTATGTCATTGTCATACTAACCGGTGAGTGAGTGTTCACCGTTCATCAATTTAATCATAACCTCGTAAGTCGTAACGAAAAAGATTTTTGTTTGATATATTTTATTTTCTCTCCTTGAAAGTATATTAAGCTCGAAAAGATAGTTATTATAATCAAATACTAACAGTTTTTTCAGAATACACTATCGATATGGCATCAAAGGAGGGAGGTGATAAAAACAAGGTAAACAATTCACATGGCTTGTAAACAATCGTATTTCTTACTACTTTCAATCTGATTCTGCAATAATAAATTGAAATATTTCAGTCTCAGGGTGGTGGAGACAACAAAGAGAAGAGGAGGAAAGAATCCATTCTCGACCTGAGCAAATATCTTGAGAAGAGTATTCGTGTAAAGTTTGCTGGTGGACGCGAAGCTGCTGGCATTCTCAAGGGATATGATCCATTGCTGAATCTTGTACTTGACAACACTACAGAATTTCTGCGTGGTACGTATTGAGCTTACATTAGGTATTTTTTTTATCAGGATATTGTATAGCTCTACTACATTTATACTAACGTTGATTAATTAAAGCCTACAATAGCTAAATGTAATGTATGAGTGAACCAGTTTTATTTAGGCAAGTGGCCTTGAACTCACACCATAACATCTCTTAATATCATGTGAGTTAATCAAGCCCTATATAAAGCATGAAATATACCTGTACATATAGTTTTCGCTCTAAACAATAAGTACAAACAACATTCATAGACAAGTTGATAGTTTTAGAGTTATTGAATAAAAAATCTAACTGAGATAAGCATTTATAGGATGTGTTAAATCATCATTAATGTCCCGTTACATCTTTTCCTTGCTTTTTTCTTCATATTTAATTATATTGTTTTACTAAAACATATGACAATGTAAAGCATTGTGTTACTACGCACCAATGAATTAGCTCATGCCAGTAAAGCTCACTGCGAGAGCCTGCGATACAAGTTTATTCTTAGTGCAGGGCTCAGAGGAGGACCTGTTTACAATAATTGTTTTTCTAACTGTAACTATACTAGCAATTAGTGTATAATAAGATTGTTTTTGTAATGTTTTGGTTAAAAAATTATTTATATTTGTATCTACAAAATGATATAGCATCCAATTGGTTATTGCATCTCTTATACTTGTTGTTTGCATGTTTAAATATTAAATACCCTTTAAATTGTAGTCTTAAAAGTATAATATATTCCAGATCCTGATGATCCCTACAAGCTGTTAGAAGACACAAGAGCACTAGGTCTGGTAGTGTGCAGAGGTACTTCGGTAGTTTTAATTTGCCCTATGGATGGTATGGAGGCTATACCTAACCCTTTCATTAACCAGGAAGGCTAGTGATAAGTTTCATTTTGTTTTTTATAAGTAAGTATACATATAAGCCTAAAGTATAATTAAAGAATAAGGTAAACAAATTAAGTCTTTTAAATTGTTTAATTAACAACTTACCTAAGTAATAAATTATTGCACATATACTTATAAATTTGTTACAAAGTTTGAGTTAAGAATAAGTAAATTAGGAGTATTTTTACAAAAGCCATCATCAATTCATAGTATAGAACTTCAGATAATAATAACTTAATATAAATCAAAATTTCTCTCACTCTCACTTGCAACACTCTTCTTAAAAAATTATGGATACTGGTAACACTCCCACACAGAATTTTACATAATATTTTTGAATAGAAGACATTATGTCTATTCAAAACCAAATTCATTTCGTAACCACGGGTATGTTTTAGGACAATCCATACAGGTTATCATGTACTTGTCATGTTCTAATACTTTAGAGGAAAGTTTGCAGGTGTTAGGTTTGTTACAAGCTATTTCCGCATCTTCAAAATATCTGTCTCTGCATAGCCATGGCTGGAATTTGTTGATTTGGAGCACTGGGGTTGGCCTCTTTATCCAGTCAATTACTTGCTTGTAGGTGACGAAAAACACATCTGGTAGTTTGAGGATTTCATCTACAAATCTCTGAAAAAGAATAAAATAAAACAATTTAATTTCATAATCAATTACAGTCACAAAGAATGCAGTTTTCTTAACTAACCATATATACTCGTATGTACATAGAGCTAAGTGGCAAACTCTAATAGTGTAAAGAGTTTTCAAGCCGCCTCTGACTTGGCTTAACAACTGCTTTTTACTTAGACTATCAGCCTAAACCTACAATTAACGCATCGTCCGACCCACAGTAGCGCCCAGATGCCACTTTTTAAAAGACATGCCTGATGACCCGTTGTAATTCATGGTGGTCCGCATTGACTGTTGCTTAACCTCGATGATCCCGTCAGATCATCTTAGTAGCAGTATTAATTTAATTTTGATAAATGATGGTTATATTTTACTCAATTTATAGCACTCGAAATTCTTGAAGACTTTAAAAACGTGATTAACAATTACTTTCTTTTGAAAGCGAGCAGGCTTACCTTGAAAGCAATCATTTTCTCATTATTCCTCAGCCAAGTAGAACTCAGGTGTATTCCGAAGGGGGCTCTATTCTTTAGGTAATGTCGTTTGAAGTTAGTCATGAGGGTATCGTAGATAGCGTCGCCGGTGAGGTTTGAAGGGCAGTAGTCGAGGGTGGCGCAAGGGTATCCGCCGTTAGATAGAGGGTTGATAACCATCTCCCAGAGGCCGGCATAACTGCGCGTCGGGCAGTATTGATTGTTGCCTGGAATTAAGAAGTACGTTTTGATGATGAACTTTCATAATAGAATAATAAATTGTAGGGACATAATAATGTGATTAAAAAAATTAAATGCACTAGTTGCAATTATACATTCTTCTTCATACTGGTCTCGAGAGTTTTGCAACTCGCCCGAGGGCCACAGACTTGGCTTAACGATTGCTTGTATTAAAACTTCTAACAGTCGTGACCTAAAATTTAACGTTTCATCCGATCCACGGTAGCGTCCAAATGAAAGTCTCTTTTTTTAAATACAGTCTTGTGCATGATTACCCATTCAAATAAATAGATATAGTATTTATGGTGATAGAGTAGCATAGAAAAGATAATTTCAAGACACAGACACATTACACCTTTGCATATTAAAATACGTATCCAATTAATAAATTCCATTAAATAGAGTAATGAGGTCACTCAGTTCTTTATATAAAATGACGCGAAATCTCGCAAAATAAGTAGCTTTTAAAACAGTTAACATATTTGTAACTAAATGTGTCAGTGTTCTATTAATAGCAGCTTTCTTCTTATTTAATAGTTACGAGGCAAACAAACTCTAGTCGTTAAAACAGACATAATAGCTCTTTGTTGCAATGTCTGCAACGAGGTGACGATTCGTGCGCGATTATTCCGCATTCCGCACAACAATGTGCAAGTTGCACGCAGACACTATCGCTATTGTCGCTAATCTTTCTAGAATACGATCATTATACCTATTTATTTATGTTTTATTTTTCTACCCCAAGAAACATCTACATGATTGTTAAGTTTGATGTGTC
Organism: Mellilla xanthometata; assembly: GCA_035578125.1. Taxonomy (NCBI): domain Eukaryota; kingdom Metazoa; phylum Arthropoda; class Insecta; order Lepidoptera; family Geometridae; genus Mellilla; species Mellilla xanthometata. The sequence continues at coordinate 8,980,315 of JAPUBQ010000014.1, read as the reverse complement.
TATCTGGGGTCCGTCACGATATTTCGAAAATCAGATCCTCGATAAACGTAAGATCGACTAAACGTTAGTTTGAATTTAGTTTAATATCGAGACGGACCCGTCTATCTACTCGTATGACATCGTAATTCACTGACGGATAAACCAATATTGATTTAGTTTATTTGTTTGAAAATATACAATTTTCAATGTATGTTACGTAGTCGAAAGTATTCTTAGATGTGTTTGATGCAAATATATTTATTCAGAACTGCCTCAATGTTGTGGTATCGAATGAAATGACTTGATTAGTAGAATATATACATTGTGATACATTACAAATCCGAAATGGCTGTTAACTTAAAGAATTGAGTCGGGGTTTTCTAAAATTTTAGTTTACCCCTGTTGTATTGAGAATTTGAGTAGGTAGATTCTTAGCGCGCGTAAGTACTCGTGTTGGCGACACTGTGACTGGAGGAAGCATGTCTAGTCTTATGGAATTTCTGGCTCTCGAAGAGACTCCAGGAACATCGTGAGGCTCTTAGCGACAAACTTTTCAACCCGAGGGTGGTAGCTAAAGTAAATAGGTTCCTTCTAGGTAAGTATGTTACATCTTAGACCATAGTGAAGTTAAAACATCAGACAAGCTATTCAAACGAGAGCATTAAAAAAAGCTAGCGAGACGAGCACAATGCTCTGTTAACACGCAAATGTGTTTTTGAGATTTTAAAATTAAGTAGAAATAATGAAGTTTAGAAAATATTTTAAGTGATTTCAGAGACGAACCAGCACTAAAAGTTGCGTCCTTTTCTATATAAACATTAAAACTTTTGCAAATAGAATTCTTTTTAGGGAATATATTTTTGGTGTCCCCAATGAGATTCAATCTTGCTAATAGTTTTTGTAAGCAAAGATCACGGCATAAACAATTTTATCACCGTCTTACAACATTCTATTACTCAATCGCTCGCACGCTCTACTTAGCATAGGTAAGTGTGACAAGTTATGCATCTTCACATGTAACTACACATGGTGAATCATTGCTAACTTTACAAATCTTCTATCTTATGTTATTTTTTACATCTTAAAATTAGGCATTTGACCAGCAGGATGAGTAACAAGGTTAGCAATACTCCGGCCTAAGGTGGAGCATGCCTAGTCTGGAAGAGCTGCCTTTAAAAGAGGCTACCGGAACACATTCTAAGTGCTTGATGACAGATTTTGTCAATATGACGGTGCCGGTGGTTGCAAGCGAGGCGAGCACTACAAAATGTCCTACCTGTGTATAATCTAAGTGACTCTTTAATCAGCTGTGTTGTATGTAGGTATATACTAATTGAAACTCCGAACGAATACGTCGCTATTTCTCATGTCTTAAGCAAAAAAAATTACATTCATATCCTTCCGTTTCCTAGCAACGAAAACGCGAGTAATGGCCCCTTCTCTGCATTTTATAAACATAGACATACACATTCATAAGAATGCCTACCAGAAAAATAGATACTCGCCTGAAACGTTTATCTCTATTCTATCTTAAATCTATTTTCATTTCTAATGAATAATTCTCACTTCTCAGTCGTATTTCAACACTCGCTTGTATTTCTCTCTTACCTGTGCATTTATGAGGCATCTTATAATCGAGGGTATAGGGCCAGTAGGGCATCTCCGCGGGCGGAGCGACCACGGTCGCGTCGTATACGAAGCCAAACTCCTGCATCATGAGGTACTGCCGGTTCCAGCCCACTGATAGGTACGGGACGCGCATGCCTCTGAAAAAGTTGAGAAAATAATATCATTGATCCATCTCGGGCGTTAATTAGAGGGAAAGAAAATTATTTATTATTGTGACAGAAAATGTCTATAAGTATTACACGTATAACAATATTATATACACACAAAATTCTATACAAAAATATATTTTCTGTCACAACTCAGCATTCGGAAATCCATTAGAGATGGAAGATTTTTTTAGATTTTCTTCCATCAGTAGTAATTACTTATGTATATTATTTGGGTACATTCCACTAATATTATTAAAGCAATAGTTTGTGTCGGTGTATTTGCTTCTTACCTTCTCAATCAACAGAATGAAATTTTGCATGGACAGCCTGGAGACAGACAAACAGACAGCGGAGGCTTAGTAATAGGGTCCCGTTTTTACCTTATAGGTACGTGACCCTAAAAATAGGGCCATTCCCTATTCGGTTGTTTTTCTTATTGCGTTCTGTTCCAAACTTTTTTTTTTTTTTTTATTTTTTTACGTGAGGAAATGCATTTACGCATCCCCACCACACCCGGGGAGGTGGGTGGGGTATGTCGGGCTCGATGTCAAAAGGACATCCCTACCGACTAAAACCTCACGATGTCCTCCTCACCGGAAAGGGCGGGATGAGGTTCCGCTTCTCGCATTAACCCACCACCCCGCCCACCTCGGCTAGCCTGCGAGGCTCCTTCTCTGGGGATAAGTCCCCTTGCAGTGCACATGGTGCACCGCAACCACTTCGGGGACCATAAGTGCAATGGACGCCGGACAACCCCGGTCCGACGTCCCAGGTCCCCCGTGACGGGTCAGGTCTGTGGCCCCGTCACCTGCCACTACGGCCGCAGAGAATAGGGTAAGTGGTATTTTGTGGTACCACTCCCTTCTCCCTGCGGCCCCACCGCGTCCGCCATCATCGGTGGCGACCCCGTCGAGGCCGCGGCAGGTAGGAAGAGCGGCGCATCGTAATACCGACACTTCTCTCCTGCCGCGGCCCCACACCTTCGGCTGCGGTGGGTGTCTCCAAAACCACACCGCAGCCCTCCTCAGTTGTGAAACCCCCCCGGAGAGAGGTCCCGCAACCTACTGGTGCCACTCCATCTAGAACTTGCATGGGGGAGGACAAGTCTAGGGAGCGGCCCGCCTCAGGGACCCTCTTCGCTTCACCGTGGGTGACCAGGCCACGGTTACTGAGGCCCCCCGCCTCGACAATGCGGGGCCCCACGGGGGGGGGTTCTGTTCCAACCTAATTTTTTACTCGTATGCTACTTAATTTTTCCTAGTTTCATAAAGTATGTTTCTCAGAAGGTCTTCTCTTCTCTCTAAATATCATATTTACAAAAATGTTACTTAGAATCTTATGTAACGTTTCGTAGTATTAAACACTACACCGAATGATGGTAGGCTTAAACATAAGACCACAAAAGCTTGCTCCATTCGCAAGTCTGAGTGTAATTATAGCAATTTGTCGGTAATTTTAAAACAAAGGGCAAAGGAGAAAAGCTTAATGGAGTCATTATGTTCGCAACTTCGCTAGAATGTGCATTATTATGCAACACTTAGTTGGAAAGATTAATAAGACATCGCAACTATTAGCGTGAGTGTTTTTAAGTTTTTCACTTTAGCATGTGAAAGATGCTGTGATTGATAATAATCTTGGAGTTCGTTAAACAATTAAATTATTATTAATTTTTGTTATGGAAAGTATTACGTGATCGGTCTTAGCCTCTAGACAAATAATTCTATATCTTTAGGTAATTAGCGAATCAAATCACTTTTCTATTCATTTTGCAGCGTGTCGCTAAACTCTTTGCGAACATCCGATTTTTTTACGAATTTCTTAAAGTCGTACAGAACAAAAAACATGTTTTTCTGACCAACTTAAAACCACATTTAGGTTTTGTGTAGTAAAAAGATCTGGTAGCAGTAAACTTTTTTCTCTTATTCTGTTCATTAAACCTCATTTAAAAGGATGCTTTTACTATTCACCATCATTCAATTAATCTTTATGTATTGTTAATTACGTAATGTCTTATACCTGAAGTCTTCCATCCGTACTCGTCCGAATCTGTTGATGATGTTGGCCTGTCCCACCATCTCGTCAAACCAATCTTCTATCGTAGCGTTCTTTGACCACCAGTCTTCTGGACCTCGGTATCTGAAAACAACCAATATTAAAGTTACAGTTACTGTCGTAATTCCATTTTCAAATTCAGCCAATTAAATTAAGATAAAAAGTGTCAATAATTACAGTAGTTGTCGTTATTGGGCGCTTTTTTAGGTCGCATTAAAGCTTAGGGTTTTGGGAGTGCTAAAAAATCTTAAACACAGAAACTAACAGAAAAACAACGAAAAAACAAGCGATAAGTTCTAAGGCTTATTATACTTTACATTCATTCAACTTTAAAAAAAAAAAATCCCCTACATATCAGTTTCAGTTTAAAAACTTCTCATGTACTACTTTCATATGTATGTAAATCGGCTGAGCGATTTTTGTAAATATTTGAACTCGTAACTTTCCTCTCTACAAATATTGATCATCTTACGTGACCAATGTGACAGATATCTCACGGTCCTCTCCGAGATATTGGACTCTGTATATTTTTTTCAACATTTTTAACAGACTTCAAACAAAAGAAGAATTTTCATATTTTTTGTTTCAAATTTTGTTTACAATTAGAGCTTAAAGCAGGATTTTTTTATGTATAGCAGCTCTTGGGTGATCAGAAGTAATCAACACAATTTAGCTAAGGCCTAAGCCATTATTTAGAGACTGTTCGTTTTTTACTCCTTACATCTAAGCAATTGACCAGAAGGGCGCGTAACCCGAGTTAGACACTCTGGCCTAAGGTGGAGCATGCTTAGTCTGGAATAACTGGCTCTCAAGGAAGTTGCTAGTCAGGGCTACGAGTTCTAGAGAATGTCCTACCACTATGCTATGATGCCTCATGATGTTTTCCTTCACCGAAAACTAGCTCGTTGGCGGGAGGATCGAACCCGCGACCTTCGGGACGTGAAGCAGTCACCCGACTGAGCTGACATCGCTTCACAATAATACTACATTTTCCCAAGCACAATTAATTAGTTTACAATAAGTTATATATACAATTTCCATCACACAATGTTAGTTACCGTACTCCTCCGGAACGGCCGATTTTTACCAAATTTTTAATGCGTATTCAGTACATAGGTCTGAGAATCGGCTACTATCTATTTTCCATACCCCTAAGTGATAAGGGTTGTTCACCCTTAATTTTTTTTTGTACTATTTTTAATTTAATTTTTTTATAATGTGGCATTAAAAAATACACACAACCCTAAGTTTTTCCTTTTTTCATCACCAACCCCTATTTTTTATGACCATTTTAGTAATTTATTATTTTCCATCCCGCTCGATAACTGATCAATTATAGTGTTTTTAACTGTTAGTAACTAATATAATTACTTCTAAAAATAATTAATATTCATTAGTTATTAACATTGCAATATACTTACGTGATAGAATTAACTGCTATCTCATGACCGTCGTTCCAGAGTTTCTGCACGTGTTTATAGTTTGTATATTCGTGGGAGACGAAGAAGGTTGCTTTTATCGGGCAGTTGTTAGGGTTCCTTCTGTCCGAAGTGAAGAGTTGCTTGGAATAGGCATCCCAGTTCTCGTGGTTTACGGCACCGGAGAATGTTAGGGTTATCATTTGGGGGGTCTGGAAAAGGGAATATATTATTCGAGTAGTAGTATAAATACAAGTCCAATCATCGTTATCTGTCCATCGGCACAGAATAATAACTTGTACTTCGAACAGAAGCTTCACTTCGCAATGGTTTTCAAAGAAATATGAACTCAATCTGATAAACAATATGATTTAATTTAGCTCGCGGTCCAGTCGATCACGTGATGATTTTTGTACCTACCAATTTCTTTTCAATGGAATATGGGCCTTAATTCACTATGCTACGGTTCATAATACGTTGTACATGGTTATACGTAGTACTAGTTATTATTCTGTGGTATTGAAAGAGCCACATAGATTGGCCCTTTGCGCAGTGGCCGCCGCCCGTAGGTATGTTTTTAAAACCTACACGCGGAGTGACAAAGGCCTGCCATCGGTAACCCCTGCCAAGACGAGCCAAGCTGGTAGTTGTGTGGGGAACATGCCATGGTATTTAAGTTTATAAATCTAATTAGCGTACTTTCAAATCCTTGCGATTTCTCGAAAATTGAAGAATTTAGTAAGTAAATGCAAAAGCCATGGATGTAATGGCCATGGGGTACGTTCCCAGTGCTGGGACTTAGGGCCTTCTCTCACTAAGGGAGAGATATAGGCAATAATCCACGTCGCTGGCCAAGTGCGGGTTGGCAGATGACACATGTCCTCGGATATTGTGGTCCTCAAACATGCCGGTTTCCTCACGATGTTTTCCTTCACCGTAAAGCGAGTGCAAAGCCACACATAACTTGAAAAATATGTCATTGGTGTAGGGCCGGGATCGAACCAGGGGCCGTCTGATTGAAAAGCAGACGGCCCCTGGTAATACCACTGAGCCACGCTAGCTTTTTTGAAAAACTATTGAGATACTCGTAATACTGCTCAGTTTCAAATTGTAATTTCCCATCGTTTACATAATGTTCTTACTTGACTGTTGACCAAGCTCCCAGGAATGTCAGTACCATTCTTGCTGCAGAAGCATTCTGGCAATGCGCACATTACGGGGTCGCATGGCTCTGCCGCGTTCGGGTCGTAGTTTACGTCGCACCAACCCTGGAGACAAGCAGTTTGGAACTCACCATTAATACACATTCAACCAAACCAAAAATTTTTTTCCAATTGTAAAGTATTTAAAAAAAAAATAGTTGTTCCCTGAGATCCGCGCAGGAGATTCTTGTTTCTACTGAAATAGAAACATTGCAGTTTTAGCTATAAGGCTATAACTCGCGTCAATAAAGAACATTTTTTAGAAAGTACTCTTCCTCTTAATCATACTTAATTGGTTATGCAAGTGAAAGGACATGAACTTATAAATAGTTTCTTTATTGACTCGAGTTCTTTGTAGTTGGTGAATAGTGGTATATAAAACCCACTTATCATATTGTATAAAGATAGTTTAGAACATATCTTATGGTACAAAGAAAAAGATGGTATTTTGATTAAACATATCATAGGGCAGAGACTACGATTATTCTAAAAACCAAATTGTTTTGAATTAATTAGGAAAGTAATTCATGTCGTCATTATAAATTATTATATATAAATAATTGAATATTTAAGAGTTGCGCTCGTATCCTCGGCCAAATATACGACATGATTTTCGCCTTCTTGGTCAAAAAGTTACTCTTCCTTTTTCTCTCCTGGATCTCTATCTAATCTTTTATGATATTTAATGAAATATTAATTAATGAATTATTTGATGAAATATTCATGTCGTATAAGGGATCTTCACTCTTTTTTTGTTATATATTGTATATGGTTTCTTTGTTCTTGTACTAGGCATAAGTACTTCATCACTCTATTTCCATAGACAAAATAATGCTATTTCTTTTCCGTTTAACTAATCCATTCCATCTTCCTCCAACACCACATTTCAAATGCCTCCACTCTCTGCCTATCTCTTTAGGTCATGGTCCATGCCTCATTTATATTATACATATGTAACCAAAACATTGTAATAATAATCCCCTTTTGCATTATCGAGTAAAAAGGAGATCATTGTACGACTTAAGCAATCGAGAGAAAGCCTCATCGCAGATTTAATCGTATTGCAATTGGTTATCGTTTAGAAAACGGTCACTTCAGGTGATAACGATTTCACTAAAGACTCAACTCGACGCAAGTAATGATAGAATAATAAATCGCTTTGTGTATTGAGAGACAGGTGTTGAATAATCGATGTAATGTTCATCTCTGTCGTTGATGCGTTACATAAATCACGTTGAAAATAAAATATATACTAAGTAGGCCAAATGATTATGATTTTTATTCAGCTTGTAGTACTAGGTATTTTTAAAATTTGCGCAACTCAATAATTATTATTTTCCAGGAGACCTTGTTAATTTTACTTTATGCCGGCCTAATGATACATACAGTGGAGTTTATACCTACCTACCTATCATATGTAAGATTATTATTATATTTAGCAAACTGCCCATCGCGCAGACTAATATTTTAAATGCAAAAATGTGTGTTTGTATATCTATGTTTATTACTTCTTCATATTCGATCGGCTGAATCGATTTGAAATTTGTCATGAACATAGTTCAAAACAAAAAATAACGCATAGACTACTGTTTCCCGGATTAAAGGGGGAAAATTCCAAATCATGACATAAGCTATAAACCTTGTTTTTCATACTGTACCCGTTTTTCTGTTATTCGCGAGTCACATTACCAACACTCAAAGAAAGATATGTTTAAATACTTCGTCAGACTGATCGTCGCAGTCGATGGAGCCGTCACAGAAGTACTCGGCGGGTAGACAGGCACCGTCTGCGCAACCGAAGTGGGTCTCGTTCGCGCACTCTGCCATGTCCAACAGAGGCTTTGGGATCACCGTCTCTGGAATCAAGGAGAGGTATTAGAAAGACATAAATTTGCTGTAATCATTTATTTGTGACTTTTAATCGATGCGATTTTCATAAAAGACTTAGTTTTTTCTTACAACAGTTGTAAGAAAGAAAATTCTATGGCTTTTAATCGATACGATTCTTATAAAAGGCCCAGTTTTTTCTTAGAACATTAGTTGTAAGAAAAAAAAATCTATAACTTTTAATCGAAACGATTGCGAATTATTACAGCAAATTTTATGATCAATAATTGCTTTTTTATGTATTGGTAAATAAAAAAAATATATTTGATAAAAAACCGACAAATTGAGAACCTTTTTTTAAGTCGGTTAAAATAAAATTTAAGAAAATAATACATATACAGATTTTCCATCAGTGTTTTTTACGTTACGCGAACCAAGCAACAAATCAAAATTAAAACTATGCATATATGCAATATTATAGACAGATATATTTAAAATACATTTTACTATGCATATATTATATATCTAATAATATCATAGACAAATAAATATAATATTTCAAATATATGGTAATATTGTCTACAACATAGCAGGCAGAGGAATATCTATGCCATATGCATTATGCAACCGACTTATTCTAGATCACCGCAGTTTAGATCCGATGCATTTTATTACCAAACCGCATTAGTAAAAACAATATGTTAAGAATACATGAAATTAGTAGAATTATCTAACTTGCATGTGGAAGCGAAATCGTAAACATTTTTTTAACAGGAAGGAAAAGAATATACACATAACACCTAAGCTAGTCTTAGATAATAACTAGCTTTACATAATCGCTGACCGTGTCTTTATTTGTAGGAATTCGGTCAAGGCTGCATGTTTCATTGCTTAACCTCGATGATCGCGGATATCACCTTAGTTCGCCGAGCTACCAGGCGCTACAATAAAGATGGTAAATTTAAGGATAATGAAATGTAATACAAGAAAACATCAAAGTAATTTCTTGGTGGTGGTGGATCTACTAAAAGTGCATCGCTCAATCTACATTGATGACTGCTAGTTTTACTTGTATCTACCGATTAAGGTCGAAACGGGCAAAATCTTAAATTTACAGTTTTCCCACTATAAATCATAGACGATAAAAAATATTGAAAAAATATCTTAAAACCGCCTGAAGAAAAAAATTAAATATTTATGGTTAGTTATTTTGGCCCAATCAGACTTATGAATTAGAGATAAAACTGGTGTAAAAAAAAAACTAAAATTAAATTTATCGATCCAACTTTTTTAACATTTATAAAATCTTATTGGTACGTAAAATAAAAAAAAATAAAATTAAATTTATCGATCCAACTTTTTTAACATTGAAAAAATCTTATTGGTACGTAAAATAAGTATAAGAGTTGATCTTTAGACGGTCTTGAGACTAATTTAGATTGTTATAGATTTATAGCGAAAAAACTGTAAAATTAAGAATTTGCACCTGTCCTCCCCATAAGACATTTATGTTCATTGGTATGTGCACTGCAAATGTTGAAAAGAAATAAATTCTAAATTCTATTCTAAATATTAAATACCATCTAAATACATTCCAGTGGTCTCCGAAACAAACATATTTAGTACAATTCAGCGAACTAGAATAAACGGAAGAGTAACTCCATACAATTGTCGCTTAGAATTTGATTCCATCTACGCACACAATTGTACTGCTATCCCAATTAAACATACACACACACAAAGCTCGCTCGTGATTGGTCGGTCGACGCCACGCGTGCGGGTATTTTACGCGTGGACGGTGGAACCATTTTATCGGCCTAGTTACAATTCTATTTATTCTAGTTCGCTGGTACAATTAATTAATCAATGACGTAAACCCAACACATGGTTAGTCTAAATACAAACCTGACCCCAATAGAAAAGAAATGGTTCCCAACCTTTACCTGTGGTGACATCGCAGTTGAGCACATTCTGTCGTTTATCGCAGATCTGTCGGTTGACGTCGAATACAAGGCCTGGGGTGCAACGGAACTCGAACACCTCGCCTTCTAAGCAAAGGTAGTATTTGGCACACTCGTCCGTGGTCCACATTTTGTCATCGGCACGGTCTGGGTTTCTGTTGAAAAATTGTCCAGATCTAAGCCACAGCATAGACAATTTATTTATAAAACACTGTATCTTCTCTTTCTACGGTATATATATTTTTTTTGTCTATGGTCACAGTAAAGAACTGGCCTATAACTTAATCCTATAATTTAACTACTGTTTTATAGTTAAATCATAAATGTGTATTAAAAAATAAATAAATTATGTACTTACTTACTGATAGCATATATATATGAAAAAAATACTTGCTCTATCTTATATTTGAGTTTATTTTATAACAAGCTTTTTAAAATGCATGAGTCTGATTACTTAAATTAGTATAAATATTCTCAGGGTAGTTCTTTAGATAGTCTATATGTTATCTTACTAAACCTGTTTATGATTTATTACTCGTACCTCACCTAAAATGTTATAACAATGAAATTTTCTTTGCAATTACGTAATAATCTAAAATTGTATTTTTATGTAGTTAGTTAACATTAGATTTTAAAGATTCTGCGCTCCATTTAGGAGGAATAATAACCACATAATGTAATACATAATGAGCAACTAAACTATGTATTAGCACATCAAAACCATCCTCACGTTATTTTGCTTGGTTGAGTAATTCTTCATGAAAACGTAGTTAAGTACAATACAAGTCAGAATGCTATTTGCCTAGTACTTATTATAGGAAATACGGACGTAACAAGGCTTTCACTAACTGAAAGTCTGTGAGACAGCATTTTGTTTTTTCTCCTAATTTAATACCATAATTTGTATGAAAATTGCCGTCTCACTGAAACTAACGAATCGATTACGGCGGGCGGAACTGACGAAATAGATCTAATCATTTCGAGTTTCTGCCCCCAAGTTCGGTATTTAATACACTGGCTACTGTTGCAACTATTAATGTAATAGTTACAGCTATCTGTGGCAATAGATACAATATGAACTATGCTGAGTGACGCTGTAGTAATTTAAAATCTAAACATATCCTATCTGTATGTCATTCAGATTCACAACACAAGTCTTGTCCTAAAGTGCAGCACAGGGCTACACCAGTTAAACAATAGAATTTAGGTTAATTTTTTAAATCATTTTTTTAAAACATCTACAATATTGTTGAACATCATTTTATTTGTCCAAATAAACGTTTTATTTAAATCTTTCACAATAAATGTAAACAATAATGTAGACTACTGTTACCCTCAGAATAGTGATTGTTGTATCTATTACCACTGATAGTAGTGGATATTATCATTGGCAGTGGAAATAGTTACAAGTATCTTAAATAGCAGACTTGGGGGATTGCGCGACCGCTTCTCAAGATAACAAACAATGGCTCGACAATGTTTGCGGATTATACAAATAGCGAAAGTGAATTTCTCAGGCTCTAGGAAATGGTAAAGTAATGTGACGAAGTATGGCCGCTACGATCCTCGGAAAAAAGTATCGTACCCATGCGTGTTTTGCATATTTAGTGACACTAAATATTTTGCTAGTAAGAACTTGTTGTGTGTTCTGAACCGAAATGTGTCTATACATTATGGCGTCATAAAAGGCAAAAGAAATGAAATTATTTGTTAAAACAGGACTTCGGAGATTGGAGATCGGAGAAAACATTTGTCAAGAAAAAACATGCCATTTTCGTACATGCTAAGAATAACATACTCGTGTATATGTTATTTTTAGCATAGCAAACTTTAAATGTAATTTTTGGTGCATTATTTTAATTATTTGTAATTAAATAAATATTAAATATTAGGATATATTTCACACATGGCTGGTTAATCATACTAAACCATTTCTAGTTTGCCAGTATATCAGTTGTTTGTGGTTGCTAACACAACTGATAAACTATATAATATACTTTACATCGATACACATATATAACACCCAGACCAACGAATTCACTTCATCACAACGATGTTCGCCGTGCCGGGAATCGAACCCGGGACCTTCTGGTTGGCAGTCCGGCATGAGAATGGTGTATGAGGTTGATCAGGAAGATAATACTTTACGAAGTATCATCCTTTTTTGTCAACGAGCATCTAAAGTCCATCAATGATCTACTTAGGGTTGTCACAATTCCTATAAAAGTTACTCAAGGGAGCGGAGTCAGGGCAACTGGCATAGTGTTCTATGCTCAAGGTTGCAGCGAAAGTGGTGTAGGTCGACGGCCGGCCGCGGAAGCCGCCGGTTGAGCACTGCAGGCGCACTCGCGATTACAATCACTGCGCTACTATCCTATAAGCGAGCGTGGCTCAGTCATAAAACGTCTACTTTTCATTCAGATGGTCTCGGGTTCGATCCCTACACCTATGACTTGTTTTTCAAGTTATGTGGGTATTTCACTCACTTTAAGGTGAAGGAAAACATCGTGAGGAAACCGATATGTTTGAGGACTGCAATATCCGAGGACGTGTGTCATTCGCCAACCCGCTCTTGGCTAGCGTGGTGGACTATGCCCTATATCTTTCTCCTCGTAAGAGAAGGTCCCGTGTCCTAGCAGTGGGAACATATAGTGAGCTGGTTATGCTTATGATACTATCCGTTTCTAATGCTATGCGACCTGGGCCGTGACGTCACTGGTAGCATTTTAGGGTTCCGTACCTAAAAGGTACGGGGCCCTATTACTAAGCTCCGCTCTCTGTCTGCCTGTCTGTCAGATCAGGCTGTATCTCATAAACTATGATAGCTAGAAAACTGAAATTGTTACCAATTATTTTACATATAGATCACAACAATAACAAAAAAAAAAATATTAAGTAACGTTTTTTTTCCTATATTTAGGTGCTTGGTGAACTTAAGGGTGGTAGCTAGCCAGGCAAGCACTAGAAAATGATCTACCTCTCTGCAAAGATGAGGCTTGCAAACCGTATCATGGTGGTAGTGCATTTTGTATTGCTCGCCTGGCAAGAGACCATCCACTAGTAAAAAAAATTGTCGCCAAGCATCAAACAGTATGTTCCAGCAACCTCCTTGAGAGTCAGTTATTCCAGTCTAGGCATGCTCCACCTTAGGTTGGAATGTCACTAACTGGTGTGTTTACTGGTCAAATGCCTGGCTGTTAGGGTCTAAAAAACCCTGTAGAAACATTCTATACGATCGCGTGTATCATGATAAAGGCGATTGCCGATGCAGATGGGCGGAAGGAAGCGCCGGGAATCGCCGGAGCGAAGTCGGATGTAGCCGGCGTGAAGTTACGTTCATGTTACGACTACGTGTTATCTAGATGTTAATGAGTAGGTAATTAGTTGGTTTTGTAAGTAGGTTTAAACATAAAAATTGGGCCTTGAAATTTAATGTTTAGGTATATGTGCAAACATTTAAGCTTCATTAGGTCACTATAATTTATACAAATTATTTAAATCTAAATAAATAACCCGCCCCTAATTGTTCCCGGTGCGAAGGTGCCAGACTTGCAGCGTTCCCGCGCTGAATAGCAATCGCTATCCTTTGCACCAGGAAGGATCCGGAGCGGGAGTCAACGGTCGTTTTGTTAAATATATAAATATATAGCCTTTGCCCAATTTCTATATTGCTTGTTATAATTTATTATCTTTAGTATTTTTTTAGCCTTTGTAAAGAGAATCTATTTTTTATAGAGAAAGAATCTTCTTTTCACATCAGTGTGTGATTATTCGGTTAAATAAAATTTGCAATACCACACAAAAAGTTATATTAACGGGAAAATCTTTGACTCAAGATTCAAGAAGTACTTATTAGTTTGGGATATTTGGCACTATAAAGTATGTAAGTATAGCTGGTTTTGAGAGCGAAGTATCTAGATTAACTGGCCTAATTTTCTTTCGTCAGTCTGTAGTTATGTTTGTTCTAGTGTAGAAGCTATAGTAACGAATCTTTACGACAATTATCAGATAGGTACATGTCTATTTATCTATCTAAGTCAGCCCACTGCAGGACATAGGCCTCCCTATAGCCCTTCCACCTTTGCCTGTCCTGAGCAACGGTCTTCCAGTCTGGGTTGTATGTGTCGAGGTCGTACCAGTGCTAAATAAAATTTTCATCATTTTTTTTGCGTAGAAAACTGTCACACTTACTTATTATTAAAATTTGGAATGAGCCCAACAGCTTTCAAGAGAAGAGGCAAGAATTTTCATCGGCGATTTTTTATTGGGAGGATAACTCCTAAAAAAGGGGGCACAGATTTTAATGATATTTGGGCAGTGATTAGGTACTCGTAGATTACTAGATTTAAAAAGTTTTTGTACATATATTAAAATACATATGGCCAAGTGATTGTTGAGATGGTCATAAAGTTTAGGTTATAACAAACGATGTTCCAAGAAATTTTGTACGTGAGGTGAACTTCTAGTAATTTAAGTACCTATTAACTCCTATAGGTATCGAAGTTTTAAGCCGTTCGTAGGTGGAAAATCAGAAAAGCCTTATTAAAGTAGCCAACTGGGCATGCCTTGCAGTTAGTCTTACTAACGCTATATGTAATAGTACCTTGCGCAAATTATCCAGCCAGTTTTCACTTTAGCTTTCTTTTCGGATTAAGACTTGTTGAGAATTTTGATATTATTTCTGCTTATTCCAAGACCAGGATATTTCGTTTGTTAAAAATGTATTGCTATTTTTTGTAAAATTGATAAGTTTCTACATATTTCAATATTACTTATAAAAATAAACATTTGTATGTTAATGAACTAAACGTTAGCAAAGTTAATGATTAGATTTGCAACATTTATATTTCAATAGCTTTTTGTTTAATAATTTATTCATTTTATTATAAAAGTTACCTAACAAAGTTTTAGCATTGCAAGTTTAATATGCACCTAAGTAGAAAACGTACGAGTACATATGTTAAAGGTGAAATAAATGAATAATTAAAATAAAAACTAAGAGATTTTCTCAACATATTTTTTTTTATTTGCCGTCCTCCTCCACCAAATACCCCAGACATTATCGGGACCTGGATTTTTTATTTCATATATGACAATTTTCATTTTTAACAATTTAAATATACTTCTTAACTTTTTATCAATTTTAATATTATGTATTATATTTTACTTTTTAACAGATTTTTTCACGTGCTGGAGAGCATTAATGTATAATTTCTTTAAGCATTGCATTTAATATTTTATGCGTCATAGTCCCTTTTTATTTTTAACAATTTTAATTGTTTCATAAACTATTTATTTACCAACATTAGATTATTCTTTTTTTATGTGCCCGTTTCTTCTCAACATATTGAGTTGCCGACCATCTTGAATTTGCAAATCATAGTTTAGGTATTCTACTAATCATGCCCTATAATTTGGTATCCACATTGAGGCAGTTGTGAAAAAATATGGGATCAGTAATTTTGTGGCAATTTGGTGGCAGCCATATAAGATTTATTTTCATTAGAAATAAAAAAAAGCACCGTCGATGCTTTCAATTATCATATCTTTCAAACAAAAAACTCAACTCAATCAAAATCAATCCATTCATTCCGGAGCTACTACCTCGCAGACATACACGCAAACACACTTACACGCCGTTTTAACGTCCGGGGTCTCAAATTTCATTGAAAAGTAATTAGTAAAGACATCAAATACGTCTAAAGTCGTAAATAAGTCATCGTAAGTATTCATAACTTTAAAAATAAATAAACAGTTTACTCTTCTTTTAATTCCAGGAAACAAATTATTAAATTTACACTTTTGAAAATTGCTATTTATTACCCGATTATTACCCACTTACCTGTAAAATTTCGCAGTTTCGTGACATTTTATATTCGTCAAACTCCGTTTGTTCACTTTTTTACCGAGCACTCCTGCAACAGTAAATCGATTGTTACAAACACTAAACACCACAACTTCCGCGTAGTTAACATTTGCAAACAATATAAATAATCGTCTATACCTAACAAAATACACGCAAACGTAACGTATGTAAGTATGAGCGTTCGAGAAAGGAGCAAAGCCATGTTGTACGACCGGCTTCCACAGTAGCACTGACTAATGTTGCTTCGCCCGCTCGGATGTTCAATTATTATGTACACTTTCTTCAATGAGAGCCTGAACGCGCACGATTACGCACGAGCGAAAGAAAGGAAATAAATAAGTCGAAACGTAATGAGCTTCCTTTTTGCACAATCAGCGTGCAATTGGTTGTGTAATAAAAGTCACAAATATATCATCATTTCTCTCTACTATTCAAGTCACTACGTATAATTATTGCTGTCCTGGATTGAACCTTCTTACATTATTTATTTGCGAAAACAAGAAACCATGACATTTAGAGTTACTTTATTGAAGCATACTGTAGTTTCCGAAAGAGTGAGAGAGAGAGAGATTATGTGTTTTAAATCATGTCGATATTTTACAACATATTCCATTTATCATAGTACCTAGGTATGTACCACAAAAAAATTACCCCTACATTCAGTACTTGATAGCATAGCTTATTGTATCAAAGATTATAATTTTTTTTTTTAATTTGTTAAATTACTAAGGAATATCGTATCGTTTGCTTGCTTCTGTAAAACTGCTTTGAAAAGTATATCTTATTCGAATTGAATGAAACACAATAACTTTTTCTGTAGTAGTTTCAAGTTTTAATTTCCACGCGGAAAAAATTGTAATTGAAAGTTATTCCCGCCATTTCAATGATTGGTTATTGATTTTTACTAGATAACTAAGCTCGTTTTTTATTGGTCCACATTGAATTATATTATCTGTGGTGAAAATGTCACCCCTCTCACCTCCTACTCCCCGGCAAATTGATATAGTTGTCAAAAATATTGTCGAAAAGTGCGTTTGGTTCCGTGTGAGTTACTGGTAATTTCAAAACATCCACGCTTATAACTGAAAATCTTGCAATGAAAACGTTTAAGACAATATTACAAATAGTGTTTCTGTTAAACGTGTGTTTTGCCACGTTATCGCCGCCCTCCGACAAAAAGGGGCAGAAAGGTGTGAAGCCGCAGGAAGGTCCGCGGAAGAATAATGTTTTAGACCGTAAACTGGTCACGGAAACCCCTCTTGTCAAGGATATCCTGAAGTACCACGCAACTTATCATCAAGAAGTTACTGCCACTAAGTTCCGTGCCACCGTTCTAGGATATGTTACTCCTGTAAGTTTGAATTTCATACTTTTGTCCTGTGCTTGTATCGTAATTAATTTCCATAATATCGATTTTTAGCTTGGACAGATAGTTATGTACCAATAAATATATTGAATAGCTTACTCTATATATAACTCTAAGGTAACATCAACTTTCAAGTCAAATAGAACTATATAAATGTACTGTTAAGTTTCTAAAACTTGAATTGACTTATGTTTATTTACAAAAATTTGTAGGCATCTATGCTTTTATACTAGTAAGTAAACTTAAATATTTAATTAAGTTTCCTTTAATATTATCAATTTAATCATATAATTAATTAACTAATATTTTTTTCTGTTCTATAGTGGAACAACAAAGGTTATGACATAGCCAAGACTTGGGCGCCGAAGTTTAACTATGTATCTCCAGTTTGGCTGCAGATAAAGAGACAGTCTCCCAACATCTACATCATCACAGGTCTGCACGATGTAGACCATGCCTGGATGAAGTCAGTCAAGCAGAAGGGCGAGGATAATAACTTGAAAAGTAATACCACCGTTGTACTTTGTAAACTGTTATTGTAAGGCATATTATATACTAGCTGACCCGGCAAACGTTGTTTTGCCTCACTTAGGGGTACAGCACCATCTATAGATTACTGACTTAACCCAGTCAAAAAGTATCAACATCTGTTAGAATCATTTGGAGGTAACAGATTATTGTGACTGTCAAATAATAACAGACAATAATTAGCAATAAATTATAATTGCGACTATCATTTGAGATTTAAATTATTCTATCTCTCAAGTTGGATCAAACTGCACATGGTGTGTGAATTTTATTATAATTGGTTAAGTGGTTTAGGAGTCCATTGAGGACAAACATTGTGACAGGAGATTTATATATATTAAGATTTACACAAAACAATCGGTCACACTTACTTAGAAAAAAAAAATACCACCATTACTATTTATAACTAAATCATAATGAGCCAAATAAGCAAGTTACACATCTTGTGAGTTTGTTGCTTTATTGGGTCAGGTATAAGAAACTGCAGTAACAATTACTCATAAGTAGTGTTTTGTAGCTACCATAAATAAGTAGAGCCTCCTCCGCCTAAGCTATGTAACTATAGGTGTACAAATTGCTACATACAAGCATTTACATAAGTTAATTAAAAAATCTTTTAGGAACCAAATCTAATTTAATGTATTGTTTGGACAAAATAAAATAATAACACTTTTGAGACCCTCAATGCCTGTTTAAAATGCTCATGTTGTATATTACTATTGACAACCTCATTGGAGTAATGGTTAGTATGCCAGACTGCCAACTAGAGGGTCCCTGGTTAGATTCCCAGTAAGGCCAACATCTTTGTGATGAACTAAATTTGTTTGGTTGATCTGGATGTTAAATATGTATAGAAATAAAGTTTTTATGTATACATATGTAGTATACCAGTTGTGTCATAATACAAACTAGAAATGGTTGAGTATAGGGTTAACTGGCTGTGTGTGATATGTGTCCTAATATTTATTTGTTTTCTATTTATTTATTACTACTTTGTCTCATTCTAATTACAATAAATCTGCTTCTGTTCCAGTTGTGCCGAGAATCTTATTTGAGAACTGGCAGATAACAGACCTGAAGGCATTCTTCACAGAGCCAAGTTCTCATACAGAGCAGAAGGCTCTCATTGAAGAGATAAAGAAAGCTTGCAAGCAGTGGATGTTCGATGGAGTGGTCCTGGAGATCATGTCACAGATTGGCAAATATGTGGACAGATCTGTTAAGTTCATACAGCAATTTGGTAAGACATATATTTGACTGAGCCAGCGAAGCGTCGCTGCATTAACTGGCTTATTTACCTTTCGTCTGTTCTCATGTAAAAGCAATAATATTCAACCAATCACAATGAATCTTGGTATACAGGTACTACTACTTAATAGAATTTTTAATTCATCTCCGATTTTCTATTGCGAAGAAGGTTCCGACAAAAAGAGGAAAATTTGTCGCATCAATTTACTGATTGGTTTTAATAATATTCTTTATTATGTTCCCTGAATATAAATACTATTGGCCAAGTGATTGTTGAGATATGAATTGGTAATAATTTGGTATTTACAAACGACAATTTGTTCGATAGTGTGCTATATTTTGGCATAACTAACTGTGGCGTCTCTGTCGCACTTCATCGCCCGCGACCAATCAGAGCGCTTGTCCTGAATCGCGCAAACGGTATTTACAGCGCGCGTACGACGGGTTCAAGCTACAATGCATGACCGTCGGACGGCCGTCTCCGGACACAACATCTGTCCGGGGGATATCCCTTTGCTAGATGGAGGCAGACCGTCGTCGCTCCATATAACTTATCAAATAAAAACAGTTGGGTTGGATTATTACTTTCAAAAATTATTATATTACCATCTGTAATTTCTATGCAATATAGCAGGGGAGCCAATGAGAGGCTCCCCTCATTGGCTCCTCATTGGCTCATATCTGACATGTTTGATATATTTGTAGTATATCAAACATGTCAGATTAAGATATGGGTATCTATATATAACAAGGTACCTTGAACCCATTTGAGTACCAAACAAACTCAAGTTAGTACATTTTTAGAATCCTGGGCTCCCCTACAAATATACTTTCAGTATGGTATAAATTGATTGATCAAAATACTCGTATATTGTTAAACATACTTAATCACATGGTTACAGGGCTGGAAATGAAAGAAGATGAACTAAGTCTGATCCTAGTATACCCTCCATTCCGCGGGTATCCCACTGATGAGTTCTTCATACAAGCGTTTAATGATATCTACCCCTACGTAGATGCTGTGTCGGTCATGACATATGACTTCTCTAGTCCACAGAAACCAGGTAAATATGATAATATACGAGTATAAGTATGCTAATGTTAGTAAGTAGAGTAAATTGGTAACTTTTAGAGAAGAGTGCTGCATGATAGACTCCAGTGTAGCCTTTGACTATATCAGGCAAGATCAAATGAAATGATCAAAGTCAAATGAAACCCTATGAAATGTAAAAAAAAACTTAGCCACAAAAAAAAACATTACCAAATCAATGTTCGATCGAGTGAAAGATTTATGTTATATTCTTGCTAAGTTTAAAATACGAAATTGGCAGTATCGAATCAATTTATCAAATCAATTTAATATCTTCCTGATCTGCATGGGCTCATAAAAATAATGAATTCAAGAGTAGTTTTAAGGATAGACAAACTGTGGAACTCATTGCCCGAATCCTTGTTCCCACTGAAACTTACTATCTTCAAGTAGTGAACCGGTTTCTCCTAGGCAAGCGCGCTCCATCCTCAATTTCACTTAACATCAAGTGAGTTGTGAACAAGTGCAATCCTATCATGCTTAAAAAACACTTCATAACACTAATGATAACTCATTATCATTAGTAATATAGATCAATGTTTCATAACGCCTATCTATATACATTAGCAAATTTAAATGTTCCAGGTCCCAACGCACCTTTACATTGGATGAGATTATGTGTAGAAAAGCTTATTGATGGCGACTCAAGTGCCCTAAAAAGGTCCAAGATCCTTCTTGGTCTGAACTTCTATGGAAACTCGTACACTGCCAATGGTGGAGGCCCTATTGTTGGCACAGAGTATATAGAGCTGTTGAAAAACGCTAAGAGCAATCAGGCCTTGTCTTATAATAATAATACAGCAGAGAATTATGTAGAGGTCAGGTATGTATCTTACATGTTTCATGATGCTTATAGTTATATACTCGTATATCTGACGACCTCGTTGGCGTAATGGTTACCATGCCAGACTGCCAATCAGAAGGTTCCGGGTTCGATTCCCGGCACGGCCAACGTCTTTGTGCTGAACTAAATTTGTTGGTTGTGGATCTGGGTATTAAATATGTATCTATATAAAATATATATGTATGTATATGTAGTATATCAGTTGTGTTAGCAACCATAATACGAACTAGCAATGGTTCAGTATGGGGTTAACCAGCCGTGTGTGAAATGTGTCCTAATATTTTAATTTTATTTTTTTATATACATATAATATATAACAGCAATACTAATTTTACTTTTTTACTTTAAACTGTCTTCAATGTTTGTTGAATTCTTGACTGTATAGTAATAGTTATTGGATAACAATGTACTTAAGCCTTCAATATAGCCACACTAGCTGACCCGGCAAACGTTGTTTTGCCTTAAAAATATATAGTAGCTGATTCTCAGACCTACTAAATACGCATATGAAATTTGGTAAAAATCGGTCAAGCCGTTTCGGAGGAGTACGGTAACTAACATTGTGTCATGGAAATTTTATAATTCTTTATTGGACACATAAATAAAAAAGGCACAGTAAAAAACAATTAACTTAAAAAAAAACCGCCAATTGTGCCACAATTGGCGGCCTTATCGCTTAAAGCGATCTCATCCAGGCAACTTTTGGATGGAAAGGAATTTATAAACGACTAAAGAAGGACGTAGTGTACAATAAAGAATAATAAAAAACATACATATAATATTAATAATCTTATCTTAATTTATATAAATCTCGTGTCACAATGTTTGTCCTCAATGGACTCCTAAACCACTTAACCGATTATAATAAAATTCGCACACCATGTGCAGTTCGATCCAACTTGAGAGATAGGACAGTTTAAATCTCAAATTATAGTCGCAATTTAAATTTATTGCTAATTATTGTCTGTTATTATTTGACAGTCACAATTATCTGTTAACTCCAAATGATTCTAACAGATGTCGATACCTTTCGACTGGGTTGAGTAAGTAATCAATAGATGGCACTGCTATGGTAAATCTACGAACGTGTCATATAAGCTACACTATCTATTTTTCATACCCTTAAGTGAGGCAAAACCTAGTTTGCCGGGTCAGCTAGTATTATATATTAGACAACAGTTTAGCTCTGAGAAGAACTTTTGCGTATGTGTAGTTAAAAGAACAAAATAAAAAAAAAAACCCGAAAATTATTAGACTTCGCGCACGACCGCTGCGATGGGAGCCAACCTCGCGACTGAGCGGCGGAGGGGTGTTTAGATCTATGAGTAAGGTACCCTTACTCATAGATCTAATACCTTACTCATAGATCTAAACACCCCTCCCCCGCACACGCCCTCATCGCAACGGGCCGTGCAGCAGAAATCGTAATATTTTAATTTCGCCATAACTTCAAAACCAAACGTCCAATTTTAATCATTCAAAGACCAAATATTATCAACACAAACTGTTCTTATTGATGAAATAATTTATTTTGATAAGGATTAATAGTGTATTGCTTAAAATCGCTTCGTAAATAAGCCATTATTTCTCGTACAAAGTAAAGGATAAAAAATGGTTATTGTGGGTTATTCCTAAGAGATAAACATATACCATCACGGACTTTTATGTAGACCTTTTTAAGTTGTACAATACTGTAGTAAATTGTTTTGATCTATCTTGTAGGATTCAGTCAGCGTTTGCAATGTAAGCGCAAAAAATGTGTTTTTTTTACGACCTCACATTAAAAACCTCAAAAATTGTAGCCTATGTATTATTCTGATGTATAAGCTATAGCCTATGTGTTATTCTGATGTATATGCTATATTGTGGTAAAATTTCATTCAAATCCATTCAGTAGTTTTTACGTGAAAGAGTAACAAACATCCATACATCCATACATACAAACTTTCGCCTTTATAATAGTAGTAGGATATGCTAGTGTTTGGTGAGTTGAAATCAGCATTAGACTAGAGCTTATTGTATAAAACTTAGTAAATAAAACCTTACACTTAAATAATATTCACCTTTGTGGCGGCTTGGAAATTCGACACTGGAACTCATAGAACTTCATACTTAGCTCATACAATAAAAAGTAGATCTTAATCATCTCTAGAATTTTTAAAAATACTACAAATCATTATTAACTACATACTTCTTTCAATTAGTAAAATAGTCTGTTATATTCTTTCACAGAACATCTCAAGGTGCCAAAAAGATATTCTACCCAACGTTGCATTCCATACAGAAGCGGTTGGATTTAGCCCGAGAGTATGGCACAGGCGTAGCTATATGGGAGCTGGGCCAGGGCTTAGATTACTTTTACGACCTATTTTGAACTTGTGATATTATTCTTAAGTTAATAAATTATGATTTTGTATATCGACTTTCATTGAATTTACAAAAGATCTTGGTTAGGTAAAAGTTTGTTTTAGTTGCAAGATATTTCTGTGTAATGCATAAAGTACCTTTACGTTTAGGTAACTTAACGTATTAGTACTTAAAATATAAAACTATGTACATTAACAAAAACAATTGAATACATTAGTGTTAAATAGTTTTATTTCGCTTTATAATGATTGACTATTTTAAATAGTACACTTAATAATCTCGTTACTACCGTCGTGTCTCTACTACTACTCCATATAACGGTACTATTTTTTTACAATAATAAAAGATACATAACACAGCCATAGACGAATTAATTTGTCTAAAATGCCGCTATGCTACTCAAATTGTTTAGTACATATTTAACGGCATTATACTTAAAACATGACAGTATGAAGCTTACGCAACGAAGTTCCTACTGTATGCCTTTTTCCATGAAAGGTACTCAAAAGATTAATTTCATAATTCCGGGTAAAACGTAGTCATTTGAAATATTCGTCTTTCGGTTATTATCATCATTAATATATTAAAATAAGCTTCTATCTTGCAGCCACTTTGGGTTTTCCTTTGAACTCCATCATAGACTGTGGTCCCTTCATAACTCTGTGCATCAGATCCCAGCACATTTTGGCAGGTAGTAAGCTGGAACAGAATAATAATTTATAGTAGGCTTTATTGAATGGTGTGACTTGTAATTATTTGGCCAAATATAAATATGAGAGTGAGGTGGAAACAAATAGGATTTTTACCATGTAGTAAAATTTTATAAAATCTCCAATGACTTGATGGCACCATCTATAGTTCGAACTTAAAGCCTTAGAAGTGTCACTAATGTTTCAGTAAAAAGGTCGCATTCGATAACCCATCTAATACAAAATATACAAAACTAAAAAAAAAACCTGAAGAACAAGGAGTTTGAGCATGAAGTATTATAAATTATGTACTGTGTTTTCCGAAATATGTTCATCATCTACATATTGTGTGCAATTCTATCTAAAAGATTTTACATGAGTTATGTCTCAATGATTGCGACAAAACACTAAGGTTATAGGAATTAACAGGTACTTACCACTTGAGAGGCAACAGGTATCGGACCGAACCCGGCATGACGCAGTTGACTTCGTTCTTCCTGATCGAGTCGATCATAGTTTCAGCTACGTAGTCGGGTTCTAGCATAGGCATGAGCCAAGGGGTGACGCCGTCGAACATCCCTGTGTTTATGTAATACGGGCAAACCAGGGTAGCGTGGATCGTGTTGTGGCCGTGAGCCTGAAAATAAAGAACATTTAACGAAAAAAGTGGTGGTGAAATGTTTATCTTTCCGGACAGCTGTTGTTTCTAACAGACGGGTCTGTCATCTGACGGTCATACTCATGTCACAATATCGCTTACCATCAGATGAGTTGTGATCAAGTGCAAGCCTATTCAGTGTAAATAAAAATAAAATATATTGTAGCAGTTTTAAGTGCGTTTATAACTTAGTTTGTGCGATTCAGAAGGAGCGTAGTAATTACTTTGCGCATTTTAGAGGGAACATTGGGATTGCTTGCGGTGACGTTTAGCAATGTCTTCACAAAATGAATTTGTTAACATGCATCAAATTGGTAAATTATTATTGAGTTATGAGGTAACATAATGTTTCAGTACGAATGAATTTTTTAAGAAATATTGTTTGCACTAGGTTGGTGAACTACTATAATTTCAAACGACTTACCCTGAGAAAACGGTCACACTTACTTAATAAACGTTGTATAAAAGTCCAACGGGTTTCGACGCATTACGAGCGTCGTCATCGGAGACGAGCAGCACACATGGACTGTCACGGCATGTCACCGCGCGAAATCCGTTTTCGCGCGGATCTCGTCGGTCGATGATGACGCTTGTAATGCGTCGAAACCCGTTAGACTTATATTCAACGTTTATTAAAGTAAGTGTGACCGTTTGCTCGTGCAAATATTTGTAATATGCCTTACGATAACAGTTTACGACTTACCCTGAGCTCAGTAAACAGGCTCTCATGGAAGCCCACGGTAGCGAACTTGGTAGCGCTGTAGTCGGTACAGCGGTAGGTACCGAGGAGACCGGCCACTGACCCCACCGTCACTATATGCCCCTTGCCAGACTCGATCATATCGGGAAGGAAGGATTTTACCGTCTGAAATAATAAAAAAAATGCATAAAGATATCGGCTGCATAATTTCGATTGGTGGAGAAATTATCCAAACCGATATAAAATTAAAAAATATACATATCCTGGACTGAATTTTGCTAGGCAACCAATTATTACCATATGCAATCAATTTTTGACTAGCTGCGCCCCGCGGTGTTACCCGTGTTAATCCGGGATAAAAAGTCTAGGCGTTAATCCAAGGGTTAACCTATGTTCATAGTTAATCTCGTCAAAATCGGTCCAGCCGTTTGAGGGTGAAGAAGTAACAAACATACACTCACACAAACTTTCGCATTTATTATATTAGTAGGATATATCTAATTAATGTTATGATTATTATTATGAGCCTGTTTTGTCCCATTGAAAAGCAAAGGCAGAGGGCTCTCTCCAGTCTTTCCATTTATCACGATCACGTGATATATAAAATTACATAAAAAATATGTTCGACCCGTTAACCAGCTCTGTGAAGGTCGTTCTTAACGGGATCTTAGAATATGGTCAAATGTTCTTATTCTAGGGTCAAGTGCCCAGCTGTCACAAGCAAACATTAAATATTATTATTTTAATAAACAGTTTCATAGATAACATTTACCAATGGAGTTAGAAAAGTGGCACCAAAAACTAAGTGATATCATAGACTAATAAATATAATAGACGCTGAACCTCTTGTTGAAAATCGTACTACGGAGCGCATAGTGCCATATATTTGTATTTTCTTGAATCTAATATCGTTATATCACTATGTGACTGCAGCGTGTTGCGGAATTTGGCGGCAGCTAAGCTGCACGCTCGGTTTACAGCGCCATCTATTTTCAGGTTTCATCGGTAGTTATGGCAACTTCTGCGCCACGCTTTACTGCATTTTTAATTGTATAAGACTTCGACTGAAGGACTTGTATCCATGGTCATGAATTAAATAAAAAAAAAAGCTTTACTGTATGGGAATCAGCAATACTCTCTAGTATTCTGATGCCTGGTAATCGATGAAACATACCCAGTAATGTGAGAGGATGTTAACTTTGTACGTGGTCTCTATGGCGGTATCGCTGAGGTCGAGTAATGTTTCCCCGAACACTGTACCGGCGTTGTTGATTAACACGTCTACTTTGCCGACCTGTTAAAAAAAAAGGACGACATTTTAATTATTATAGCATAAGCAGCCCACTATTCGTTCATACTTGTTTTCAAAATTCTTTATTAAAACATACAAATATTAACAAAGTAAAGAGATGGACACTGTCCGCACTTTAACTTAACCTAATTATTACTGGGACTGAGCTGGGACTCGGGGCCTTCTCTCACGAGACGAGAGATATAGGCCATAATCCATCACACTGACCAAGTGCAGGTTGGCGGATGATACACGTTCTCGGATATTGTGGTCCTCAAACATGTCGGTTTTCTCAAGATGTTTTCTTTTACCGTAAAGTGAGTGAAAATCCACACTTAGCTTGAAAAACAAGTCATTGGTGTAGGACTAGGATCGAACCAGGGGCCGTTTCATTGATAAGCAGACGTTTTTACCATCGTGTCACACTCGCTTTTTAGTAGTAATAATAATAAAAATAAATTTATTTGCAGAGACTTAAGAATAGCATTGTTACATCGAGTTACAACTTAATGGCATAAATTAATTTAATTAACGGCTTTGTTAATGGAAAGTTACGCTGTTTTCTTCCATACGGCACGCTGACCTAGTAGATATCTATCTATTTACTTTTAATTTTGATATAAATATCCCGGGGAGTACTTTTCATGATACAGATTCAAACACAAAACGTTTATGTATCGATGTCTCTTCAAATTTTTTCGATAAAAAAGTATCAATTAAAAATTAAGTAAACCACTGCCAATGTATTGTAAAGACAGCCATCTTGTATTTGAAATTTATCATAATGTATATGCAAAAATGTGTCTGTATTGGGTCTTTTATCATTAATTTTGTTACGTATACGTTTAATATTTGAAATGTTTGATAGTAGTACACATGCACATTTTGAGTCAACTCACTTCGCTTTTAACTCTCTCAGCAGTATTGTAAACCGCTTTCCGATCAGCCAAGTCGACGACGTAGCTGGCGATCTCATAACCTTCTTCTTTTACTTCGTAACAGGTTTTCTGTAAAGCTGTAATGAACATTATAACAATTTAATGGCATCAAAGTTACGTTTTTTTTAACTTAACCCAAAGTAACCGGTAAATAACGCAAAACATTTTAAGGGCGACTTTATGAAAGAAAGAATTAAAGAACACATTTATTTCAGACGCAGAAGACACATACATATATTTTAAATGACATAATACGAACATGAAATAAAAAAAAAACTGAAAAACACGCTTTGTATAGAAAACCGTAATTTTATCAAATTAGTGTATTGTCATCGGTCCTCAATAAATCTACAAAGTTTGAACGAAATCTGGCCGTTTTAAGTGGGTCAAAATCGCGCCCAAAGAAGTCGGTTACAAAAAACAAACATACAGGTGAAGCTAATATATAGCGTGTAAAAAAAAAGAAGAAAGACAGCATAGTATGTGTAACGTCAGAAAACTATGACGACCAATTTTTCATATGACTTTTTGTAGATTCAGATATTTGACATGCACGCCTAAGGGAGCATGCTTAGTCTGGAATAATAAGCTAAGCGAACACACCGTTAGGTGTTTGGCAGCAGATTTTACAACTTGAGGCTGCTAACCACCATGCTATCGTTTCCCCCAGATATTTTCCTTCATTGACGGGGACCGAACCCACGATCAGGGGCGTAGAAACTTAAATTTTGGCACAGGGATCATGAGCACTTATAAGGATTTTCAGAAAATCATTCCTAAGGGTATGAAATTGGGTGGTAAAGTCTAAAGGTAACGTAATTGTTTTACTTTTTGACGTAGTGGTTTGAAAATTGGTATAGTCGCACAGAGTCGAGGGCAAAAGCTTTCACACATTTGCTTTAGCGAAGTCAAATTATATTTGTAATTAAAACATAAGTACCCGTACTCTTTACTAATAGAATTTGTAATGACCTAAATTAGCGTATTTTATTTTAGAGCACTTGTGCAATCTCAACAAAAAACATATTCCATGGAGGTAAAGCTGAAATTTCCACATATATATGTATATTTGATTGGCCCTTTTAAGTAAACAAAACGTAAAACTTTAAATAATAATCGTTTCTCTAGTTCTAAAACCGGATCCATAAAGTAGATTAACCAACTGTGCACCAGAGCAAGGTTGTCTTGTGATATTTAGAGTAAACTAAGGCTCCATTCTAAATTATTACCAATTTACAAAATAAGGGTCAATCTCAAATGAGCTATGTTTGTTTTGTGTAGGAAATAGATCCTAAGAAATTAAATTAACAACCTGTTAGGCATTATGAAAATGTGTGAATTAAATTGATTAGGTTTGTTTCTCTAACAATAATTTGAATATAACTGTACTTGGATATTACCATTTTAAATTTTCATAGCATAAAATCTATCACTTTTTTCGGGGTCGCCATATACAAAAATAAGCTAGTCTCACAACTAAAGCTCATAGCAAAATAAAATGTAGTCATCATAACTTAATTGTTAACATTATAATGTCTGATCATAATTTAATTTGTCATATTTTTAGGTATCACTTTTCTTTAGGGTTAAAGGTTGTAGGGTGTTACATGACTGTTTCCCTGTTAATAGTTAATTGGTACAATAATGTCACCTTTGGACTGAGTATTATATCAGAAGGGCTTATCACGTCATAAGGGTGCAATATAATGACGCATTTCGAACCCTTATGAAGAAACCAAGATATTGCAGCGCGTCGGGTATGTTTGCTGATGCACGGGTTCCTGACTTTTTTGCGGTTATACGATCCCGTATTGCTTCTTTCTGGGATAGAATACGGAAATCTAATAATTAAATACTGCAGTGCCTCTCCAAGGATTTGAATAGTCCCATCTACCGAAGCTGGATGCTCGCTCACCAGACAGAAAACAAAAAATGATATTTTTAATTTTTTACGTGTATTCGTAATTTTAAGGTTTTATATTTTATATTATTATTTTTAAATATACATATGGGTTATGGTGCCTGCAATAAAGATTATAATTATTATAATAAAAACTGTCACCACGAAAAAACAAAAGATATACTGACCGTCTTTATTAATATCCCATACAACCACCCTGGCTCCCAATCTAGCCAGCTTCACAGCCAACAGCCTTCCAACACCTCCTCCGCCCCCGGTCACTAACACCACGTCTCCCCTCAAGCTCTTCATAGGTCTTATGGCGTTAGGCACTAAGGTCCAGAAGAGAGACTCCATCATGTAGTAACATGAGAGGATCAGGAAGAGAACCGTGTCTTTAGCGATGTTAAACACTTTGGACATCTGGGATGGCGGGTTGATCTTCGTTGCTTCTAACATGGTGCGCCTGAAACAAAAGGAATGTGTTAATCACATAATGGACCTACAGTACCTGGTTGACCGAAAAAAAAACCGAGCAAAGCTGCACGGTTTTTTTAATATGACATTTTCTAAAAATGATTCCTAGCTAGATCGATTTATCGCCCCTGATACCCCCTATATACTAAATTTCATGAAAATCGTTGGAGCCGATTCCGAGATTCCAATTATAAGAATGAAGTCTAATTAATCTAAAATATAATCTTATTTAATCCGATTGCGAAAGAGTTTTTAAATTAATAATTCTTAAATTAGTAGATTAAGGAGAAAATAGCGACGGTTAAAAGGCAAACTGCGTCAAGCGACAATTTTGAAACTTTTCAGTAGAGCCATTCAACGTTTTTTATACCGGAATAAAAATCATAATTAAGAAATTTCTAGGTGGATTAAAGACTGATGAATAACCTATTTATTATTTAGTCAAACTCTACTACTGCAAAAATTTCGTGGTCTAACGAGCATTATTTTGAAAAATAAGTGTCGTTTAGTCCCAAATGCATTAAATAGGGATAAGGATAACTGACTGAACCGCCACAGGATTTAAAACAAGAAGACAGTTGAACAAGTTGCATCAACAAAAGATGCTCGTCTACCATTAAGCTTGAAAAAATATTCTTTTTACCTAGTCATAGCGTGACGGGGTATCCATTAAACTAATGCCTTCGTGACGGTAATGACCCCAAGCATTGCAACCTGCCATTCACATTTATTGATGTCGTAAATATACAAACAACTAATGTACGAGTAAGTATGAGGTGAAAATTTGAGATGAACTTATATTTACATTGTCACTCTCGTTGAATAAATTAATTATCTATAATTACACCATTATTGGTCACTATCCGCTCTGTGTAAATGTTATTTTTTAATATTTTTCACATTTTTATATATATAGTACTTAATTTCGATAAAAGTGATCCCGAATCTTGATAAATTCAGATGAAAGATTTTTTTTGTTTTACAAAAGATACAATTCTTAGATACTATTTAATACATACATCTTATTGAACTATTTTTTACGAGTTATCTTGAATTTTTATGTACTTTTGTTTATTACACCACCCCCGTTAAAACTAATCTCAGAACATGCACCAATAAAATCTTAAATCTTCACTGAAAACCGCCTCAAAACTGGACTAACACTTCTGGAGATAAATAGCAACACTGGTTGGCACAAACACACACAACTTTTCAACCTACATTCAAACGATATCCGTACCGTACGTACAAAACTAAATATTTATTTACATACATACAGAGACCTCTTTACTCTTTGCTTTTGCACTTATGGCACCCGAAGTTGCTTTCACCCAAAGACTAACCAATTAAACCTCTTTGGATGTATGTACTGAATGTACCTGGCTGGTTTTAATAGCATTAAATGAGACGTTCTGAGAATGGAATAAAAAAACTATTTCTAGCCTCGTAATTGTTTTTCAAGCAAGCAAAATGAAAATATGTTTTGAAGAAATTGGGTATATTTTAAACTTATATACTTTAACAAAAAAGGTAAGAATGCGTAATAGTTTAATTCGTTTCTGACATACAAAAGGATTCAATCATTGTGTTTATTTATTACGAGTGTTATACCCAATTTCAAAAATTTTGGTTAAACCATTTACTTATTAAAATCCCGAAATACAACAATTCCATAAACAGGAGGTCAAGTCTCTTATTTAGACAGTGCTAAATAACTAGTAGTTGATATAAGTAAGGATAATATGTTGTACCTAGTTATGGCAACCGTGGATCTCTTTTTGCACAAATAGTCCGCCATAAGTCATAACCTGTTTTTTATCTTCCGTGGCCATAACTCTTTTTACATTTTTAATTGATGTTCTCCACTTCACCCGCATGAATGTTCTTCAATTCGATTTTTTACTTCGATTTATGTTGACAGCAAAATCAAAACAATCTAATTGCAAACATGGCCTCTAACGATGTATATTTCGTAAGCTTCAAATGCAGTGAAAACTTTTTGGCCATTCTAACTACTTAGTGAGTATCAAGGAGGTTATATTACTAGTGATTATGTCTGCGGTTGAAGAAACTGCACTTTTGCAACGTAATGGGCACCCACTGGTAAGATAATGAATGACGGCGCGACAAGCGTCTCTTTAGCGCTTGTAAAATATGAAATTATTTTTTACTTCAGTCATCGTAATTATCGACAACCTTCCTTTCTACAGCTCGTAGGATGTCATTTAAAAAGTGGAATACACATTTGGGCGGTAACTAGGTTCGGATGACACATTAAATTGTAGGTCCTGGATGTCAGTCTTACAAGCAAACGAAAAGCCAAGCCACGAGTACTTGGGGATACTTTAAAACTTTCGACACCAAGGTCTTGCCATTAGCTCGTACGAAAAAATAAAATCCCTACAGCTGTGGAAAAATAAATTCTATAGCTTTGTACATGCTCAGCTATAAAAATAAATAAATAAAATTGAGGGAAGTCCCTATTCCCTCCATTAGAAAAAATAAAAGTGATATCATATGTATTTGCGAAACGATACTTTTTAGTAGTTTTGAATTTGTTACGGAAGGAATCTACACATACGTAATAAAAATACAAAGTCAAATAATTTATTGCAGTTTCAAAGTGTTCGTGTTGTACAATTAATTTAAAATACATTAATGACAATGAAAAACACATATATGTCAATGAAAAAATATATTTATGTCAGTGAAAAAATACATTTATGTTAATGAAAAAATACTTTTATGTCAATGAAAAAATACATTTATGTCAATGAAAAAATACATTTATGTCAATGAAGAAATCATTCGAAATTTGATGTCCTCTTGCTTGTATAATCTAATGAGTGCGAGCAAGAGGGAGAACGAAAGATTTTTTCTATGTTATCTTTACTTGCGCGAATTATAAATCCTTTAAGTTTATGCTTACCCGGCCTCGTCATAGATATTAGAAAGCTTGAAGAGTTAGAAAGTTATTTGTTTGACTAAAACAAATTTTTACTCTAGCGAGAAACAAGATTTAGCTAAAGCTAGAAATATAATTAAAAAAACGTAGTGTTTGAACTTAATTCTATATAATACAATCAAAATTATAAATATTTTTGGACAAAATTACTTCGCATATTTATTAGATTATTAATAAGTCGAATCATTAGAAACTATTTAAGATGATATAAATCTAGAAATTAAAACAAAAGATATCACATATTATAGATATTAATAAAATCATATAAATAACTACTAGTTTAGTTATTATAATTATCTTAAATTCAAATACAGTGGGGGAATGCTAAAAGTCTGATGGACACGTTTGGGCAAGTGTCTTGGACCTCTTCTTCTTAAATTTAATGATATTTCATGTTGTCCATTTTTATATTTTTTTATTGCGTGTGTTGACATTGATATAAAAATATTAAATAATATAAATTATTAATTACATCATTAAAGAAATAGATTACCAATAATAAATAACTTACTTACTTTTTAAACAATATTTTTCAGTTTTTATAAACCACAGAGAATTATCAAAACAATAAAATATAGATATGATCACAGTAATCAGAGCGCGTATTTTACGACAAGAAACGTGCGCGCGCGCACTTCGCCGGCGACTGACTCGTGCGGCTCACATCTTGCTTTCACCGATAACAGGTAATCAAAACAGTAGAACGGAAATACTTGTAGACAGAGAAAGGTGTCGCCTGATGCTGGCAGGCTAATTATTTGAGAAGAAACGGTTTATAGTAGAAAAAAC
Organism: Mellilla xanthometata; assembly: GCA_035578125.1. Lineage (NCBI taxonomy): Eukaryota > Metazoa > Arthropoda > Insecta > Lepidoptera > Geometridae > Mellilla > Mellilla xanthometata. The sequence continues at coordinate 8,946,382 of JAPUBQ010000014.1, read as the reverse complement.
CAGTTTTGCACGATATGTTGCATATACATGATATTTTTGCATTTATGGTATATTTGCATACATATGTATGTATAATATATGGTATTATATACATATGGTAATGCATACGTACGGAGAAAAAAAATAATTATATAAAAAGGGAAGAAAACCTCCACAGAGTATTGTTTGGTGGCGGCCATGTTTGATTTAAATCAATGCATATTCTACTAGTCAAGCCTTTTCATTTGACACCCATATCCCAGACAGACGCACAATTCGAGAGATTTGAGAGACTCGTTAAATTTATAAGTTTTATAAGGTTATTGTGCAAAAGGTTGAAAATATAAATCAATCAAGTAAACTTGAAATTAAGATTAAAACATTTATGTATTTACCTAAATTATATAATATGTTTTAAAGTTATCGGCCTAACTTAACATTATTTATGTTTATGAATAAGCTCTTACTATTGCTCATACAGTAAACCATCCTAAACGGCCACTCTTTGACGAATAAATACGTTCAAATCTGTGCCGATAACTGTACAATCTAACCTACTGCTTTTCCCGGCATAGACCCAATGGGTGCATTCTTGAATGCAATGTGGGTCAAAAACGTGTTTGATACTTTTAACATGTTTTCCTTGCATACTTTTTAAATATGTGAAGTGTAATCCATGTCATTTGATACTTCTTAAGAGATATTTATATGTCTACTAGCTGACCCGCCAAACGTTGTTTTGCCTTAATAAAAAAAAAAACTGTATATTTAGATACAGTAGCCGATTCTCAGACCTACTGAATACGCATATAAAATTTGGAAAAAATCGGTCAAGCCGTTTCGGAGGAGTACGGTAACAAACACTGTGACACGGAAATTTTATATATAAGATTTTACTGGACAGTATTATAATAAGATTTTTGATCATTTATATTTTTTGCAATATGTTATCTATTTCTACTAGAAATAGAGGTCAGTGAATATGTTTTTATAGCACTACTTACTGAGTAACTAGGACCTATAATTGTATGTTTTTTTTTCTATTGGCCCACTTTTTATTAAACACTAGTTGCGCTCCGCGATGTTACCCGCGCGGCCGGGCTGGTAACATCGGTCGTTTCTACTGCTCTGGTGTCGAGATTTTTTCAATCCGCCCGAACGACTTACCAACTGTTTGTACTATCACTTATAGCTGGGACCTAGAATTTAACGTGTCATCCGACCGACAATATCATGACAATGCCACTTAACTTTTTATGACAATCCCTAGCTATCTTATAAACAGTCTGTAGCTAAACTGTGTAGCTGCACTTGTTAACCAGTTCTAAGTCATTTGGTGTTCATTAACTAATATTCTTTTGTTAAGCTAATACTAGCTTAGTTATACTTACCGTTTAGCAAAGCCTTTGTATTGAGTTGCACATACGACTTCTTGAGGACAATATGTCATAGAGAAAAGAATAAACAGAAACCTTAGTGATAGCGATAACACTCTCGCGAGAAATTAGAGTCATCATTCTTCGTATAAATATTGTTTGACAAAGTAAATTATATTAAACTTATATAACTATTTGTTTGATATCTGTTATTTTAATTTATTTAATTTGTAAGGTGATTTTTTTTGACACTCACACACGGCTGGTTAGCCCCATTCTGAACCATTTCTAGCTCGTATTATGGTTGCTAACACAACTGATATACTACATATACATACATACATATTTAACACCCAGACTCACAGCCAACAAATGTAGTAATTAGTTTTTGTAAATTGTTTTTTTTTTCTATGATGAAAATAAATAAAAATATTACTCAGGATTCTTCGGTGGAAAACCATCTTAAATCAAATTTAATCTTATTAGGACGGTGACTTCCGTCCAAATTTGTATAAAAGAATAGGAGGTGTGAAAACTGGTGCTTTTCAATCTGACGGCCCCTGGTCTGATCCAAGTCTTACACCAATGGCTTGTTTCTCAAGTGATGTATCGCACTCGCTTTACGTTGAATGAAACCATCGCGAGGTAACCGACGTTGAGGACGTAACATTCAAAATATGCGTGTAATAGACGTGTGTCCAGCCAGTGTGGTGTATAACGGCCTATATCTCTTTCCTCACGAGAGAAGGCCCCGAGTCCTAGTAGTTGGCTGTTTATAATGTAGTAGGTTTATAAATCTGTTAAAAACACATCGTCACCGCTTTCGCCGCAGCAGTTCGTGTAGATCTGTCCTCTAAGCTTGAAGAAACACTTCCAGATGAGACTATTTGTATTCCGTTTGAGTAGTATTCTCATTACCGGAGGCCGCACGTGCTGGTTATGTATTCTTCACAATACGAAGTCTACTAAGCATTCTAAGCGCATGTTAATGTAAACAATGATACTTATCATTGAAATAGAGGCATGTAACTTATTTGTAGATCGATGAGCAAACACATAACATCTGGCGGTAAACAGGTTTGGAGCATGACGTCGTTGACAGTAGAGAAATGTGGTAGTGCTAGTAATAGCAGATGAAAGAAAGAAAGAACACAATTATTCGAACACAGAAGACAAAAACGTAAAAATACGAAAAACACGTTTATTGTATGGGGACCCCCCTATATTTTTTTATTTTTAGTAATTGTTGTTATAGCGGCACGGGAAATACATATCTTGTGAAAGTTTCAGCTTACTAGCTATTACGGTTTCTGATATATAGCCTGGAGACAGACAGACAGCAGAGTCTTAGTAATAGGGTCCCGTTTTTACCTATTAGGTACGGAACTCTAAAAAAGAAGAAATAAAGAAGACAGCATAGAATATGTCAACTAGTTTCCGATAAAGGTCAGCTAGTTTTTTATTACATTGATAGTTTGATAGATAAATAAATCAGCGCTGGAGTACTTAGTGCTCTCAGCATTATGCTGAATTTGCTCCTTTTGTGCACATACTATTAGTTATAATTATCTACTCGCATCATTTATTGTATGTTTTTTTATTGTTTTGTTCACAATAAATTTATTTTCTTTCTTTCTTTCTTTCAGATAGTGATGACAACTCAGTCTGGCGTGTGGCTGCGTTGCCTCCCACAGGTTGTCGGTTCGATCGCTTGCTTTTAGTGAAGGAAGAGCATTTTCTGCCTTTTGGAAGAGCATTTTTTTTGAGCCTGATTAGCTACCATTCTCAAGTTGAAAAATCTGTCGCCAAGCATCTATAACAGTGAATTCTGGCAACAGCCTCTTTGAGAGTAAATTGCAGGATATGCTCCACATTATGCCAGTGTCGCTTACTAGCATAGTTACTCGTCTTGCAAGTAAAATCCAGCTGTAATGTGTAAAAAAAACTTCTAAAATCTATTTAATAAGTTCTGAGTTTTATTAGTAGATAAGCCTTAAAATTAACATCTAGCCACTGAACTTGCTGCTGCAAGTCAGCAGTCTATCATAAAATTAATAAACATTCGGACATGTGTTTGATATATTTTACATCCTATTAGCATAGACAAAAATATATATTTTTGTCTATGATAATAGTACGTATTTTTTTTTATTTCAATGTGATTTGCTACTTGTGCTGCCATCTGTTGGGTTTGTGTACAAATATCTCCAGATTAGAGGTTGCTGTTTCAAAGGTTGTATCAATACTATAGGGCCTTTTCTATATTCCGTGTATAGGGCCTTTAGAGCTTCTTGGGTCGTAGATAGATGTCGCATATATTTAATACTAGAGGTTGCCCGCGGCTCCGCCCGCGTGTAGGTCGCTTTTCGCGTAACCTGTGGACAAATTCTATTGTATCCTATTCCCGTGCCAATTTTATATAAACATTACATTGATACGATATCAATTTTATATAAACATTACATTGAGTCGCATCTGTCTTTCCGCATTCGATTCCTGAGATCTAGTTAACATCTGTTTTAGCTACTTTGGTGACGATGCGATAGATTAGATCATTTTCTCCAAGCAATTATTTTAATTTAAATAATTAGAATACGCGAACCATACCACTAAGTGAACAACTTAAATTCCAATTCAGAAGTTAGTTATTTAATTTCAAATACACAAAACCCCAATGGCATACCTTAATGCACTCCTGGCAAATATTTTTACAAATTTATTTTAACAATCATAACAACTTTCAAGACTTTAACTTGATAAATAAATAATTTCCAAACAAACTTTCACCCTCCCCCCGCCCTCTACAAACCCTAAGTTCACCCCTGGCAAAAAAACTTGATACCATTATTTTTAATTTTACATTAACTATACATATTCCAAGTTTCATTGCTAGAAGTTCAAAAACATAGAAATTTCATACAAACTGTTTTACCCCCTTTGACCCCCTTAAAGGAAGAATTTCTAAAAATATTTTCTTAGTACACGTTTAAGTACTAAAATATATACACACTCCAAATTTTACACCTCTAAGTTCAAAAACACAAAACTTTTATTTTTAACTTTAAACCCCCATGGCATCCCCCTTAATGCACCCCTGCCAAAAGTTTTTATAATTTTAATTCAACCATTTAATAAACTATTGCCATAACAACTTTCAAGACTTTAACTTGATAAATAAAGATTTTTCCATACAAACTTTCACCCCCCATTACAAACCCTTAGTTCACCCCTGGCAAAAAAAACTTGATACCATTATTTTTAATTTTACTTAAACTATACATATTCCAAATTTCATTGCTATAAGTTCAAAAACAAAGAAGTTTCATACAAACTGTTTTACCCCCTTTCACCCCCTTAGGGGTGGAATTTCCAAAAATCCGTTCTTAGTACGCGTCTACATACTAAAACAAATACACCCTCCAAATTTCATAACCCTAGGACCAGCTGTTTGGGCTCTGCGTTGTCTATAGATGAGTCAGGACAAAGAGTCTTATAGTATAGATCTAGCTATTGATCTAGAATTGGCTTGTTCTCTGGGTCATGTACGAGTAATAATCGTTATATTCGTCTAATAATAATAATTAATATAATTCGTAATGGGAAGTATAATTAATCAATTTACCCCACGAGTTTATAAATTATAATATATATAGTAATTCTAGTTATAATAAATTAAAGACGCCATTTGATTCAAATTACACTACAGGTCTATGACGTCAATGACCAGGAAACGTTGTACTTTTAGCTCGCATATTTAAATGAGTGCAAAAAAGAGGGCGTCAAATTTTAATAACAGAGTAGTAGAGGAATTTGAATTGTGATGTTGAAGTAGGATGGAAAGGATAATTGCACAGATAAAATAACACAAAACAAGGTAAATCGATTGGAGAATTTGTATTCCTAGTACAAGAACAACGAACATTAAGGAGTGGAAGACAGACGAACATAGAAGGAGGCGAAAATCATGTCGTATATTGAGGTCATAGACTTAGTTGAGAATAGAACGATCTAGAAAAAACAAAACGTACAAAACTTAGATATTTAATAACGCGAATAATTTTACTAGTAGGTTTATGTTTTTAGATTGATATAAGTACATATGTTTTACAACTAAGTAATGCCAAATATTTATTGAACCCTTTTTTATGTTCTATTCTATCTATCTTCTTCTATCTATCTATCATCATTACCTTCAACAGCTTTATTTTCAGGGCAGACTTCCATCCGCTTGTATTTATCATCTGTATCTAGCTGATGCAGATTTCGTAGTTCTGTTACTCTATAGATGTCGTCATATTCTCTTCCTTTTTTAATTCGGTTAAATGAATAACTTGCGCAGATAAATCCAAATTAGTTTTATTTATATTTACAATAATATCAGATACATTGTCAGTTACTACAGTTTCAGATAAAAAAAAATGCATGTTAATCGATGGTGCATCCCACTAAGCATTAGCGGCCCACTACACGTTCCCACTGCTGGGACTTTGGGCCTTCTCTCACTAAAAGAAAGATATAGGCCATAATCCACCACGCTTTAGGATATTGCAGCCGGGGTCGAACCAGCCGTCTGATTGAAAAGCAGCCGTTTTTACAACCGAGCCACACTCGCTTACAGTGGTGAGTATTAAAAAAAACACGTTCTAACCGATATCGTTTTAAAAACACGTGAATCTTGACCTTATAATTTGAACAAGGAACAAAAGACATCTACGCTTTTATTTTCAAAAAGGACTAACGAATTAAATAATTACTTTTGAGGTTATCTATATTGGCATTTACATTCACTACTACTTTCAAAATTATTTGAGTAAAGTACATACGTAAAGGTTGCGTCCTTTAAATTTAAATTGTAATAAAAATATCTCTGTTAAGCCATTATATGACATACAAATAAAGCGAACTTTATTCTAGTTCGCCGCAAATAATTTTATTTTTGTGAACAGATACTTAAAATAAATGTATGGAAAAAAATTAAATCGCTAAAAATGTACATTATGGTAAAAGCAAATATATTTTTATAAATACTGTTTATTTTCTATTATTAAAATAATAAATGTTCTGAACATTAAATGTTAGGGCAGCCCGCCCATGGTGCAACGGTGCCTATAATACTGGCTGCTTTTCCACGCTGAATAGTGATGGCTATCTTTCGCACCAAGTAAGATCGAGAACGGGGTAAATACGGGACGGCATAAATTATCAATTTTAATAAATTTCGGTATTAACAATTATAATTATTAAGATATATTTTTGTGATAGTTCTTTACACACTCATGAAACGTTTATCTCAGTCACTTAAACCGTAAAGAATTGATAACTTTGTAACTTAAACTGTACACTCAAGGTTTTGCTTACGTTCTACCTTAATATACATATTTATAATATTTTACTAACGCTGGACGTATTACCGATATAGTAAATAATGAAAATTAAGAAACTCGTGAAACAACAATACATTTTCTAACTATAAATTACTTATAATTGTTTACTTCAGCGCTCTCTTATTGTACACTTCGAACTTGTTCAGTCGTTTATATACTCCTCTCCATACGAAGGTTGCCCGGAAGAGATCGCTAAAGCCGCAAATTGTGGCACACTTATTATTTAGACTTTTCTTTTTTTAAATTTAATATTTGTGTCGAATAAATAATTTTCTATCTATCTATCTTTCTGTTATATGACCATTTTAAGACTAAATATGCATCAATTGAACCCAAACTTATTCTAGAAAACCGGTCTCTAGAAGCCTTAGAGTTTATAATTTCAATAATGTTAACTGTTGTGATTTTATATGAATTTGTTTCGTGAAAAATCTACTGTCGCTCAGGCGCTTTGCTCAAATATGTATCGTGCGACTGAACTCAGTACAATACATTCTAAATAATAATATCATTATTCAAACCATATTCATGCATTAGAAGCAACATGTGGTACATACAGTCTTCACATACGCAATGTAATGATTGACATCCAATGTATGACAGTGACGCACGTCTGCCTTTAGGGCTTAAAACATCCATTGTTGTATGGGAAGTCACCCCGAATCGGCAGCGACTGAAGGTCGGTAGCCGGTGCGCGCGCAGCTCCCGCCTCCGCCGCAGTCGATCAGCGGAGCCCCGACCCGACACCGGCCGGCCCGCTGCCTCTCCGCCCGGCGCGCGCCAAAACATAAACATTCTCAATTCAAAACGTCCAAAATAAAACATTCCAATTTTAAAATTCTGACGTGTTGTGCGTTCTGTCAAAGTATTTTTTTTTAACGCTGACCACATCTTCTTCTCGATCGGTGAGTGATTTTCGTTAATGTTTAATTAAATGTTGATCCTGCGTTAGGTAAACGTTTTCGCATAGTTCACGTGCTTTGAAAGTATTACAAGGAGATCTTGGGCCCGCCGCCCGCCCGTGGTTCTACTAAAACATACATTTCGACACTTATCGCTAAATCTCTATGATGATTATTACATTGTTGAAGGACTGCTTTAGAACTTACAATTAAAACGTCGGCAGTTACTTCAAGGCTGGAAGAATGCGTTATTAGTGCTAATTAAGGTGTGCAAAATGAGTAATTAGAGTTACTTTTTGATGAGCACTTGAAATACTGAAAATGATGTTGATAGATTTTTGACGCAAATTCCCATTTATTTCAATCTAATCAGAATATACCAATATATACTTACAATTTTTATGATGTTCACCAAAAGCAGGTTGTTGTCTCAGACTGTATAAAATCAAAATAAACAGTTAAGCAACTTTTGAGTAAGAATTAATTGATAGTCGATAGAGTTGACAAATATTAGAATTTTGCACGTTTCCAAGGTTGCCAGCCTATAGAGTAGCAATCTATGCATTTCTTAATATTTAATGTTGCTACTAGCGGTCCGTAAAGATCGGTAGAGGTTTAAGATAACATTATTTATTAAAGTAGGTACGCGGCATTATTTAGTAGTTTCACACTCCTGACTTTTTTCATCTCGTCTTTTCCTTAGTAGACACAAGTTCTAATTGACATATTATGGTCTGTCTAGATAGTGTTATACATACATTTTGTAGACAATGAATTTCCATAGGATCTTTTTAATTATCTGTGCAAGGTAAAATGGGGCGTAAGAATAATCGTTGGGACAATGTTTTCAATTATAACACCATAAAATCCAGTCAAAAACAGCCATAAATTATATTTGAGTTCTAATCCGTTTCGCAGTTGTCTAAACCATTTTTATCAAAAATTTAAATATCTAATCAGCTGTTAGAGTGTTTGAGTACAACCAGTTGAGTATCAACATAATAAGGATATACATAAATTGTATATCTCGAATCGAATAGAATATTCGTCATAATTTTCCTAATTACTAAAAAAAACTATATTATTAATAACAATCACGTATGGAGTTGTCAATTTAGGTACACAATCTAAACCTTTTTTAATATTGAAAACTAAAAATTTACTTATCTAGTGTAGGTATGTACATATAAGCTAATTCACATATCCGCATGCAAAATAAAACGTGCATAAATTACGTATGCGAATTATTTAACTATAATGGCAGTTCCCAATCAAGTTTTTGAGATTACGAAAGTAGTTTCTTTACTTTAGGTGGCCTTTATGATTTGTTTTGGTGTCTAGGTCACGACTTTGTGACAGAGCTCTAATATGCTAAACAAATATCCTTAAACCGGCGAATATTTTATTTAACGGAATGCGCGAGGTTTTATCTTAATAAAACTATAATCTAGCTTACGGTAAGTACTAGACACTTAAAATTTTCACAAAATAATCATGTCAGGTCATGGGCGGGTTTTCCTAACTTGAATTTTTTTCTTGACATGTATAATTTTTATTATATTAATAAAATTTTATTTTATTTAAATTTTATAATTTAATTTGATAGCCAATATACTTATATGTATTTAGCTTACTAAGCTAATAAATAGTATTACTTTAACATAAACTACGAATTAAGCAGTCCTAAAGTAAGTAAAAATTTAGAAAAAAAAGGATAAGCTTGGGAGATGCCATTTTATGTTTTGGAATAGTTGCAAATGAGATAAGAAATAGATAGATAATAATATTAAAAATGCGAAAGTTTGTGTCGTGTAAGTGTGTATATGTGTTATTTATGCTCGCCCGAACTGCTGAACCGATTTCAATGACATTTAGTATGAAGATAGTTAAGACCCTTGTTGAGAGATAGGCTTCTTTTTATACCTAATTAATGCGGGTAACATAGTAATGATTGCTAATTCTTTATCCATCGGTTAGGTAACCTATGGATAAAGAATAATTGTGTGTATGTTTTTTACATTTTACGTTCAAATTATTGGAACGAATAAGATAAAATTTAGCATACAGGTAGCTCATACCTTGGATTAACAAATAATTAAATTTATTTTGTAATTATATTTATTAACATATAATTATATTTATTTTTTCATTTTATGGACAGACTTGTACTATACAATTTATCTGCAAGAATTAGAAATAAAAACTTTAATTTATAGAAAACTAGCTGACTCGGCAAACATTGTTTACCTTAAGGCCAGTTAAATACACTATAATTGATCAGTTATCGAGTGCGATTGTATGTGTTGTATATATTTTTCACGCGACATTATAAGAAATATATATAAACAAAAAATTTCGTCAAAAAAAAATAAAAACAATATTTAAGGGAGAACAACCCTTTTCACTTGGGGGTATAAAAATAAATAGTAGCCGATTCTCAGACCTATTGAATACGCATATAAAATTTGTTAAAAATCGGCTTAAGCTGTTTCGGAGGAGTTCGTTAACTAACATTGTGACATGGAAATTTTTGTGTATATAAGATTAGAATATGCTAAACTATGGTAAAAATCTTGCCGTATTTATTCGTTTTATTTTATTTCACACGGTCTATTCGTACTCTCGGATATCCAATATCGTGTGACGTGACTTCATTTTATGCACGGCTGCAGTATTCGTACCGCAGCGCTGTAAATACGTAGTTTTCCTATTCGCGAACAAATTGAACTGATTATAAATATCTAACCTACATTAATGCAAACAGAGAGGTAGCGGAAGTAGAGGTCGACCTAGGCACAAATTGTGTAAATACACAATTCAGTCACGTCTTCCTATGGATATGAAAGAAAAGAGAGTAAATGTAGTGAAAGAGGAAAACTTGCTGTGCTGACCCCACCTATTGGGAAAATGTTGTTGAAGAAGAAGATTCATGCGAACAGAAATTACTTACAAACCTATAAATAAATTCCTTGCGGTTTTAAGTTAAGAGATGAGGGAAGCAAACTATTGTTATTATTTAGTATTTATGTAACAGAATAGATTTATAACAAAACAATATATGTACTTTGAAGTACCTTAGTACGAGCTGATCCCTGGTACTAGCTACAATCCGCGGTGTTGGTTGAGTTGATCCGTCTAAGCAATCCTTACACCAAATTTCGTCAAAATTGGTAAGCCGTTGAAGCGCGAAGACTTATTTAATACATTCACACAAATACAAACTTTCACCCTAATTATATTAATAGGATACGAGTGTGTGTCTGATGTTATTAGGTTATTTCATGTTAAGACTAAATTGATTTGATTTTACTTGTTATTAGCTCGGAACTTGCTTAGACTATGGTAAAAAAAAACATAGCTCTATTAGATATAAATAACATAAGTACGTTAAAGGCGTTCAAAACGTTTATTATTTTTTATCCATCCTTAAAAAAACTGTGTTGAGAAAACTGGTTACTAATAAAAAATAAACTACGAGTAAAAAAGTAGTCCTGACAAATACAACTTCCTGTAACATCGATCGTACCAGAATATTAGTAACTTAGATCTCAACAATTATTAAATACGAAAAACTTTTTATAATATCGACCTCATTTAATTAATTTATCGAATATTATCGAAATCGACCTGGAAATGGCGCAGCAGTTTTAAGCTGACGCCCATGGCCCATGTAATCGTCTTAAGGACAAAATCTTGATTTGACAGCGTGTTAGTTATAAATAGAATAAAAAAAAAACTAAAAAATAGCTTAAAGTTCGTTTAAACAGCCACTCTTAGAACATTTATACTCATTTTGGTACAATCAGACTTTTATTTTGAAATGTTCTAAATCTTAATTTTAGATTTTTGAACCAGTTTTTTTTCATATTGATAAGTCTTAAAATTAGATTTATAGCGAAAAATCTGTAAAATAAAGATTTTTCCCTTGGTTGCTATTATTTAATAAATTATATTTTTGTACTGGAAGACCGTTGTCCAGGACAGACAAAAGTGGAGGGACGGTAGGGAGGCCTATTCCCTGCAGTGGGTTGATTTATAGGCTTAGATAAATAGATATTTTTGTACAGTAGTTTCCCTCTACGTTACATGCAGCGTGTCATTGACTGATAGAAGTTTCGGTTATTTTCGAAAGGCCACCGTCCGCAATTTGCTACTGAACTTGAAACGTTCGCTTTCGTTTTGCAATCGCATAACTTTACCGAAAACCTTGTTATACACGTAGAACTACTTATTTGGCACGTAGGAAATACATATAATTTAAACTCACAACACTCGTGAATGAACAAGTTTTTGTAACTACTTCACACTTGAAAATGTTATTGTTCAGATTTTAAATAGTTACGTAATATAATTAAAATGTTAGTAGTAAAAAATGTAGCTATTCAAATATTTAGTTACTATTTCATTTTTTTCCCATGTAGAAAACAGTTACACTTACACTATTATTCAAAACACTCGCCCCTGAAGATGGTGTTCGGAAAGTACCGAAACTGTAGGACTTATTTCAACTTTTAATAATAATGTAAGTGTGACTGTTTTCTACGCGTAAATTATTAAGATGTCTTACGTGAACAGTTTACAAAGTATATTTTATTTTTATTTTTAAAATAGCTGCGTCTACGCTTTTGTCCAGATAATTCTGGGATGAAAAGAAGCTTATGTGTTAATCTACGTTCTTAACTAACTCCATACTAATATTATTCAAATAGGTTAAGCCGATTGAACAAACACATATACATAAACCTTCGTCTATTTAATATTAGTGGGATAAGGTATACATAGAAAAAAAAGGAAATATCATATTAAGCAAAAAAATCTCACTGGTGATTTAGCTAAATTAACTTACTTTAGTTAAAATTAACTTTGGTAAAATAATTAATTTTCGCCGGACACCTGTGGCTTTATCCACATCTAAATTTTTAGTACCTATTTTGTAAATTTAGTTAGTTTAGTTTATTACGAAAAAAGAAAACGTCATAATTATAAACAAAATATTACTAATTTCGCTTCCTCACTGGTTATTTAACTAAATTAACTTACTTTAGTTAAAATGAACTTTGGTAAAACAATTAATTGTCTCCGGATACCTATGGTTTTGTAAAACAAAACACTATCCACATTTCAATTTTTAGTATTCTGTGAATTTAGTTAGTTTAGTACATTACGAAAAAAGGAAATGTCATAATATTAAACAAAATATTAAAATTTTCGCTACCTCACTAGTGATTAAACTAAATAAACTTACTTTAGTTAAAATTAACTTTGGTAAAAGTATTAATTTTCGCCAGATACAAAGCCATAGTGTAAAACAAAATACTATCCACAGCAAAATTTTTAGTACCTATTCTGTATATTACGAAAAAAATAAATGTCATAATAATAAACAAAATATTACCATTTTCGCTATCTCACTGGCGATTTAACTAAATTAGCTTACTTTATTTAAAATTAACCGAGGTAAAATAATAAATTTTCGCCGGAAACGGCCTTGCAAAACAAAACACTATCTACCTTACAATTTTTAGTATTCAGCGAATGATTCTTCCTCTACTCACTCTAGCAAGTAGTAGGGCTAGTAGGTAAACGCGCGTATGGTGTAACATGGCAAGTAACGTCCTTCCGAGGCGAGCGACACCGCGTTGGGAAACTATCCTTTCAATTTTTGGTATTCATTGAGTGATTCTTCCTCTACTCACTCTAGTAAGTAGTAGGGCTAGTAGGTAAACGTCGCGTATGGTGTAACATGGCAAGTAACGTCCTTCCGAGGCGAGCGACACCGCGTTGGGAAACTGAGAAGGCCGCCCGGTCGCTGCGCCTGCGCTGCCTCTAACTCGTACTATCGATCTATGATATTCACGTGCTATGCCTATGATCGTCTCGAGCGAAACTGGTCGATTTAGCTAGCCTGACCTCATTATTTTACTTGAGTTAAATCGAATTGAAAATGTGCGGTTACGTGTTTATTGTACTGTAATCTACATATTAATATATTATTATATTTTGAAATTTGAATAAAATTAAAGGTAGATAAATCTAATCAAAATCGGTCCAACCATTAGAGCGTGAAGGATTAGATACGTAGATTTTGAAGTTTTTGTGTATCCCACGGGAACCACAATTGTTTTCGGGTTAAAAAGTAACGTAATGTGGAAGTACTGTGTTAATCCGAGGTTTTTTAGCGTTTCTGAAGATTAATGTTTGAGATCATGCCATCGATTTTCCTAGGATTGCATCATCAAACCCTGGCATAGTGCCAATTGGACGAACAGAGGAGAACTAAGAACCCTTCCAAACAAAAACAATATTTTTCGGGGGTTTCAGCAACTAATGAACTATATTGGGCTTTAACACTACAGCAACTACAAAGATTCAGAAAAATAAAAGACTTCCTTTTAAAAAAAAACTAAAACGTACAATATTATCGTTATGAATAATACGGGTAAAATAATGTTTACTCGTAATTTAACTTATTTTTTGTTTACTCCAAGAAACTACTCCGACGTCTTTTACAATGAAGTCGGTTAAAAAGAACGGGTCCCTGCTTTAGCAAAAAGCATAACATAAGCAGCCCACTATACGTCCCCACTGCTGGGACTCGGGGCCTTCTATCACTAGGCGAGAGATAAAGGATACACGTCTTCGGATATTGCAGTTTTCAAACGTATCGGTTTCCACACAAAGATTTCCTTCACCGGAAATTGAATGCAAATCCGATATATAGGGCCGAGATCGAATCAGAGGCCATCTGATTGAAAAGCAGACGTTTTTACCACCGAGCCATACTCGCTTTTTCCTGCAGTAAGCTACCCGTAACTAACCAGATCACAAAACAAAAAAAGCTAAGTACGAGTATTTCACAGTTGGTTGAGACCATGGTTCATATTCGGTCAATGACAGGCAGCAACAGTCCAGTGATGCACACGCCACACCTACCTAGCTACTATGGTTGAAGACCAAACCAGTTTGGTCAAACCCGAGGTTTGCCCAAATCACCGTTGTGTTATTCTGTACGTCGAGTTTTTTGCGGCTTTCTCTACTTTCACCTCTTCAGACGATCGCAAGAATTTTTTAAAGAGATAAACTACAATTTGTCATAATCGTTTACGGCCCAGCTAGCGTATTTTTGATTACTTGATTAATTAAATTTGCGGAAGTACGTTCAAATTAATTTTATTAAAATAAAGGTATTTATTTAAATTTAAATTTCGAATACAAAACATTCTAGAACAATTTGACATAATCGGTTATGGCCTAAGTTGCATGCATATGTTAGTTGATTAATTAAATGTGCGGAATTAAAATATCACGCTCATTAAAATAAAGGTACGTATTTGAATTTAAATTTCGAATTCAAAACATTATTTAAAAATTAGCTCATAAGTAACTACAATTTGTCATAATTGCTAAGATGCATGCTTAAGTTTGAATTTAAATTCGAATGCTCATAAATAACTTCTTTCCGTAATTTTCCAAATTGCAAGAGTGTATAAACAATAAACTTAATTTATTTAAATAATAAAACTTTATGATTAAATGTATGCACATATGTGGTAAGCTTAGGTATAATAAAAAATAATGTTAAAGAATAAGTAAATTACTTTGGCTCTGTACCTACTTAAGTTTTATGATTTCAAATATTTCTTGTAATAAAATAATAAAAATACTTACCTACTCACGATCTGAAAGTCTAAAACTGTGCGTATGTACATAATGATATCATGTGTGTATTTTTAATTAATTAATTTTAAAAGCAAATGTAATGTAATAGTGATAAAAAAATACTCAACTAACACTAAAAATAATTGCACTTATTAAATGTATATGTATAAAGCAGGTTCTACGTATCGAATAAAACACATATTTCGTTACTTACTTTCAAGTGAACGAAAACTCGAAAAAGTGAACTCGAAAAGATTTAAGATTATTGTTTGTTAAAACTGAAGATGTTTTATTTCTACTTAGTGTATAACTAAATTTGATACGAAGTTTGTTGTTCCATAAACTGTATATGAGGACGGACGGACGGACATTCAAGGGAGCCCAAGCCGAGTTTGAAGCCAAATGCTAAAACATGTGACCTATTTTTTATGGCAATAAATGATTTATTTATTTTTTTAACTCACAAGAGTCATAGCCAATTTTCCATTTGGTCATTTATTTATTCCTTTCGGGGTAGAAACTTTGGGGCCGTGGGGACCGGGAGCTAAATCTTTATTCAATGATTTAAAGAAGCGCTTGGTCGACGCTACTCTTGACCAAAATGCAGGCCTCAACTATGCACAGCGGATTAGCGTTGCTATACAAATAGGCAACTCGGCTGGCATTTTAGATACTCTTCCCACTGGTACTGGTTTTTTTAGATTAGATATAGATACTAAGCCTATGTGTGAATCCAAGGTCTAACCTATCTTCACACCAAATTTCATCACAATTGGTTCAGCCGTTTGAGCGTGAAGAAGTAACAAAGATACACACATATACACAAAATTTTGAATTTATTCTATTAGTAGGATAAAACCCATGTGTGTCGGCGCCGTACACAGCACATATGTATTTTGCGTGTCAACTGGAGAGTAAATTAGCGACTCTCGCGGTGCTTTCTACTCTCGCAAACTACTGTTTTAACTTATTGATTTGTATGTCAGATAACGCAAATACATAGTAGTCTTTCACACATTAACATTGTTTAGGTATTTACATCCTTTAAAATGTTTCAAACCTTTTTATGAAATAACAAAAAGCTTAACACAAGTATAAATAAAAAGAAATGAAAATCCTTGACAATATTTTTACGGTAGCGACGATCTTGTATGTGAAATCTACCAGAAAGTTTATATTCTACTAAATCAATCTCTTTAATTTCTTACCTATATAGAGTGAGTTATGAAAAAATATGTTACCTGCCATCTTTGACCGATTTTAGTCAAACATAGCAAAGATCACATATTACAAACAAAGAAAACTATATCAAAATCTAATCATGAAAAAATCTAATTAAATATAAAGCTAACTTTCTCTCAACGTATTCTAAAGATGTGGCTATGAATATAAATGATTAAGATAAAGGGTACAAAGAAGTATGAGAAACTTCAAATCTAGCACTATAATATAAAAGACATATAAGCAGAAAAATAACCTATGTACTATGACATTACATAATCCAAGTAGTGTATTTTTAAATAATGCTTAATGTTCATTATTTACAATTATCAACAGACATCATAATAAAAGTGTTAATCATTGCATTTACGAGTACATACATGATTCCACTGAAATGTGTTGTACATACGAGTACTATTGAACAAAATACATCTCAAGTTGAAAAATCTGACGCTAAGACCCTAAAGTTGTATGGCAGCCTCTCTAAGAGCCAGTTGTTCCAGACTAGGTTTGCCCCACCTTAGCCCAGAATTTTATTGAGATGCATGGTTAGGCGCCCTGCCGGTCAAATACCTAGTGTCCCTAGTGTAAAAAAGAGACCAACAATGAGAGAAGTGGATTTCTCATCTGTACCGTCTTACCCTAATAAGTGTGGTCGGCGCAGCAAGTTTTCCTGATCCACCTGTGTCTCCTCCATCAGCCGTCGTGTCATACTTACTTGTAGGAAGAGCGGTGCATCGTAATACCGACACTTCTCTCCTGCCACGGCCCAACTGAGGCCTCCCGCCTCAGTTGCGAAACCCCCTCCGGAACGAGGTTCCGCAACCTACTACATCATCTAGAACTGTCATGGGGTAGTACAAGTCTAGGGAGTGGCCCGCCTCAGGGATGCTCTTAGCTTCACCGTGAGTGACCAGGCCACGGCTACTGAGCCCCCCCGCCTCGACAATGTGAAATCCCACTGGGGGGGATACCCATACATCTCCTAGCCATATGCATCTCCTCTCTACGCATTACATGCCCATACCACGTTAACATTCTAATGTTTATTCATTCCATTTCTCTGTTACTATCTTCATCATCAAAATATTTTTTGATCAAAGGTTATTATTTAATTTCCAATGCTTTTGAGGTGAAAACTATAAACATTTAACAAATTGATAGAACCTCCTAGTTTTAGAAAGATGATTAAAAATACTAATTTTCAAACTATTACCATGGATTTCAGATATATTTGGTCTCTGCTATTAGCTAATGTTTTTTTTCAGCTGAATAGTTTTGCGCGCGTCTGCAATTTGCCAAACATAACATTTCCATAACCTTACACGTCTGTTTGTATGAATATTTATTTTGCTAACAACATACAACCTTCATGATGAATACAAAAAATTCTTACACATGGGTAAAGATCGCATTAAGCCGGTTCAAAATCAAGTTTTTTTTTGTGTCGTTTTGATAACATACTAGTACTTGTTCTTTTTTGTCGGTAGGTATAATCACGATTTATAATGATGTAGAAATGTAATACGTGTGCTCCTCAAAAACGTAATCTAAGTATCATATATATGTACATGTTAATTATATATGTATACTAGCTGACCCGGCAAACGTTGTTTTATCACACTTAGGAGTATGAAAAATAGATAGTAGCTGATTCTCAGAACTACTTAATACGTTTATTAAATTTGGTAAAAATCGGTCAAGCCGTTTCGGAGGAGTACGGTAACTAACATTGTGACATGGAAATTTTATATAAGAAGATTACCTAAGCGGTCTCATTTTTGTATATTTAATGGGAAATATGCTGGAGACCGACATGCTTAGATATCAACGTATTATTTTTTTAAAGACAGTTGGACAATATTCTAAACAATGTCACAATACCATATTTCAATAGTAATAACTAAAATCCATAAAGATTTCAAACAAAATGACTAATTATTTAGACTTATTTAAACCTTCATTTCAACTCTTGTTCTGTATACTGGTTCTACATGTCTGTTCAGAGTTTAATACGGTAAAAAGGTAATTTAGTTTTCACGGTCATGAACACTAGAGTTAAGACGGCACATTGACTAATGGGTTTATTTGTTAATGTGAATAGGTATTTAGCTATGAACGGAAACGAGGATGTATATAGTAAGCTTAACTAATAGAAGATTGACTTTAGTATGACCTTAGATGCACTTTAATGCTTCACAGTTACAGAGAAGAGTACCTCCAAAGATTTTGTTACTAATTTATAAAAAAAATAGATCCATATCAATAATAGATCCATGACCAAAATAATAGATTACTAACTTGTTTGTTATTTAGAACGAGTCACAACCATTTTTAAGGAAAAATATTTAATATTCTAGGGCGTTCCTTGCTCAACGTTTCAGTATTAAAATTTAAAATATTTTATTATGTTCCACATGTACATAAAACTTATTCACTAACTTTCAAATTAGTGCCAGTATGTTAGACACGTTACCAACTGGTAGAGGACCTACTTGTTTTTTTATCTAAAGCTTATCCAAATTGCGTACTTTTTATAGTAGTTTGTTGCTGTTATTGTAAATAAAGTTACTATTATTATAAACTCAGGAAAAGGAACGGGTTTTTCAAGTTTTTCTCCGCAACGACCTTATAAAAACGTCATTATAGCACTATTTTTTTTTCTTCTCGTAAGAGTGTAGTGGCTAAGCTCGTGACTATAAAACGAAGTGTCGAGTCATTTGAAGCCGCATCATAGCCTTCTAACATTACTTTAAGCCCTCTGTACATACATACTTGTTAAGCTAGTACCTAATTTGTGCGCACACAGGTATAGGTATTAAAATAAAAAAATAAAAGACCATCGAGACATTTATTCAAAATTCAAACCCTTTATTTTCGAGTAACAAAGACTCGTACATGTTAGAGATAATATACCTACAATGTCAAATAATACAATTATAAAATAACAAAAAATATAATAAACATGAGAATTAAGAATTACAATTTACAAATTTTAATTCTTAATTCATATTAATTCTTAAAATTTATATTTTAATGTTTAAGTTAATTAAAACAAATGTTTACTGCAGTGCAACTTGGCAAGTATCACTTATCTAAGTAAAAGCTCTTATGAAACCCTAACTTATACCAGGCCTGTGTCACTCCGCGTGTAGGTGTTAAAAACATACCTACGGGCGGCGGCCACACCGGAGTGGCCAATCTAGTAGGCTGCCACAAGCGAACGAAAACACACGCGTGCGCGCTAGGTATATGTTCGACCACGTTCAACTTAATTATTTGCGAAGTACTAGTTATTATTCTGTGTTATTTGATTGATTCATTATATAATTGCAAGATGGACACAAAACGAAAAAAAGCAAAAAAATACTGTGCAGTATTTAATTGTTTAAATATGGATCGTGATCGAAATTAAACTTTTTTTTTGTTACCTAAAGACGCTGACAGGTAAGGGTAAAATCTATTTTGACTGTATTACATAATGTTCCTATATGAAATGAAATTAATTCAAACTACAAACCGTTTCTCCCCGTACTATTTCAATATCCAAAAAGTACAATAAAAAAGATAGTTGCATTTCATTTGTCGTACATTTACGAAATTAGACTAAGAGCCCAACGCAAAATATTTTCGGTGATACTATAATAGATGATACCTATGGAATTCTATTCGCGCTAGATGGCATATGAATTAGTTTCTCGAAGTAAGCAACCATAGTCCGTGGCTCTTTCAATACCACAGAATAATAACTAGTACTACGTATAACCATGTACAATGTATTATGAACCGTAGCATAGTGAATTAAGGCCCATATTCCTTTGAAAAGAAATTGGTAGGTAGAAAACTAATCACGTGATCGACTGGACCGCGAGCTAAATTAAATCATATTGTTTATCAGATTGAGTTCATATTTCTTTGAAAACCATTGCGAAGTGAAGCTTCTGTACGAAGTACAAGTTATTATTCTGTGCTTATACTGATACTGATAACCTCATAAAAATTAGAATAGTTTTGTAGATAAATGGCAACATTGGTTTGCGAAAAAATGTTTGCACCTTCTGTTGAATTCGATATGACACTTAGATACACAAATTCAAATTTAAATCATTATTGCAGAATATGGGTTTTACAGATATTAAAGATCACACACCAATAATATATTAGCCCATCACTGAAAACTAAAATCGCTTCGAAATCAGAGGTTCAACGAAACGTTGAGTAGACAAATATTTTTTTTCCTAGAAGAAACCGGTACTCTCTCGCATTGAAGACAGTAAAGTTGTAGTTAAGTAGGAACAGGGATTCCGGCAAGGAGTTCCACAGTTTGGACGTCCGTACTATGAATGTGGAAGAGAATCGCTTAGTACGATTTTTTGTTTTCCTGCTCCTTTACCATTAACGAACGGTAACGAACGTTTATAGTACTCGTAAAGTGGCGGGGGAATTAGTTCGTGTAATCCCAACGCACACTCACCGAAATGCAACCGGCAGAATACCGACAACTCGCAACCGTGCGGCGGTGCTCCAAACTTTGGAGTTTCGTATTGTACAGGGAGTCATTACCTACAACTTTCTTGGCCTTTTTCTCAATAGCCTCCAACATATTTGATTGTCTGTTCGCACAGACATATAATCCTCTTACCCCAAACACATACATCGGTCACCGTTCTCTCTGCGTGTAAGAATAGATACTGCATTTTGGTATAAAAGGCTAGTACATTGATACATCATTGATTCTAAATATTTCATCTCAATGTTGTATTCACTGTGGCCTCTAGATCCCAGCCTCGTCACGGTCCGTGGACTGATGTTGTCACATTGTTGCCAGAAACCGTACTTACTGTTATTATATACTGTGGCAGAATTTGAAAATGTTGCTACCAAGGGTATTCGTGTTTCACTCGCTTTGTTCCAGTGCTTGTTAGAAGCTGATTTCTAATTTGTATCTGAAATTATTTAACGAACATAGTTGCGAGTATATATTATCTTATCTTATATCTTTAAATGAGCAATTCTTGTGTATATATAAATGGAATCTCGGAATCAGCTCCAATGATTTTCATGAAATTTAGTATATAGGCGGTTTCTGGGGGCGATAAATCGATGTAGCTAGGAATCATTTTTAGAAAATGTCATATTAAATAAAACAGGTCAACCAGGTACTTAATTCTTACAAGAGTATCTAATTATAGGCGTCGTACATTTATAGATTTGGAAAATTGGAGGAGATCATTTTGGTTAGTGTGTTTCTACTAATGTTTGGTCATATTTAGTCATATAACCAATTAGAAATATTTACATTTATGTTAGTTATTAGAAATATATTATGTTAGTGTAAGTTATTTTAGTTTATTATTTAAAGATGTTTAAATAGAGATAAGTATCCATTAGTACTTACATGTTGCATATCCGTCAGTATAGAAAGTGTTGAAATACATTTGTTGTAAAAGTATATTGCCATTTGGTTCCACATTATCCGGTTCCCTAAATAAAAAGGAAGTTAAAACAATTTGACTTCAAAACTGTTCTGTTTTTACAGATCGTTTTACGGAGAGTCCATGATATAGTAAAAATAAAACAGTATTTTTTTGTTGTAAAGTAATTAATTATTGTGAGAATAACCTTGGAGTAAAATAGCCAGTTAATTTCTTCCTCAATAAAATAACACCTTGAGTCTCAAATGCATTAAGCTAAAGATTTAGAAAAACCTTGTAATGTTACTGCACTTCATTGTGACTCAATCAATATCTTTAAACAATAAACCAATTTTTAAAACTTCCGTTTAACCTTAATGCAAATTATTTACGAGCTAGCGACACTCTGACCGAAAGTGGAGCAGGTTTAGTCTGGAATTACTGGGTCTCAAGAAGGCTGAGCAGACCGTTAGATGCTCGGTGACAGGTTTTATAGCTTGAGGGTAGCTAGCCAGGCAAACACTAGAACATGTTCTAAAATCATGGTGTTTTGTTGCAAATAGTAAAATCCTACAGTGTAGAAAATATAGGCGACTTTAGAACGCACTCATTTGTATCACCTCTAAAACTGCCTGCACATTCCATATTTGACGTGATTTTAGTTGTTTTGTCTATGGTTCAGAACGTGACGTCTCTTTCTGGCCACCTAAGATGAAAAGAGACGGGGCTTCTTTAAATTTAGTTCAGTCGTGTGTGCCGCTGAATCGACACCATTTGTAGTTTTTTACAGGTGCATGCTGTGTAAAACTATTTAACCAGCTGGGCAAAGTTGCGCAACTGCAAGATAATATCGTATGAGAAAAACAAAATACAAATTTTATGCAAATACTTAACTAAGGACTTTGGAGTCAGCGGGAAAATTTAAATGATTACTGTTTTTTACCTATCTTTAACTGAATTGCTACAAAAAATGTATTGACGTGTTTTGTATGTAATTGTTTTTATCAACCAAGTCCGTGGGTCGGATGACACGTTAAATTGTAGGTCCCGTCTGTTAGTCTTAGTACAAGCAGTCGAAGCCAAGTCTTAGGCCTTCATCAAGAGGCCTTTTGGTGGCTTGAAAACTTTCGACACGCTTGGCTACTTAGCTTATACGATGAAGAAGAATATCTACCAAGTATCTAAATTTATTATTAATTTTAGTTACTATAGCCACGTGAAGTTGTTATTCTTAGTACGGTGCAGCCACTGAGAACAGTTACCAGCCACAATGCACAGTTATAATTTTTAAAATGAGCTCATAAAGAAATAGTTACCATGGCATTAACATCAAAGTGCGGAAGCCATGAATAGGCACATAAATACACGTGTACGAGGATGCTGGTAACTTAGCTAAATCTTTTATGGGTGGTAGCTTTAGTTGTTACTGAATATAATATAGTTTGGTCGAAAGGTAGAAATTAAAAATATATATGTAAATACGAAATTTTCGCTTTCGAGTAATACAATATTACAAAACTTTATACATTTACTGTAATATTATATTTATACTCCCAAAAAAAGCGGACGATGACGGATGAGTTGTGATTTTTGGCTATATAGGCTTACGAGTACGTTTGGATACATAATTTTCCATCGATATTAGATTGTAAAAACCTTGTTTTAATAAAGCTATTTTTCCCCCCAAATCTATCTCGAGGTAACGAATTAGAGATACCCTTATAAAGGTTCTATTCAGAAACATTAAAATTTACAATTATGTTACAATGGGCCCTTGTCAAAACTAGCGTAAACAGCACAATACAAAGTTCAAGTACGAAACCTTAGCGGATGTGCCAAAACGTTAATATTTGCCTAGGCAGATTTACTTTTAATCATAAAAACAGTAACAAAAGTCACGATTCTTAATAAAATATTTTTTTTTCTCAAATGTTTATAGTTACTAACAGGAAGTCTTTGGGTTTGCCAAACTTAACTCCAACTCAAATAATGACATACCTATATTTCTTTTTTCATATTTATGTAATTAGTCTTTGTCAATTATTTTTTAACATAGGCCGTACGCTTGAGCTCCCTTACTTATTTTTTTAAGGGAATATGTGAGGCTACTAAGCTAATAAATAGTATTACTTTAACATAAACTAATAATTACTTAACGTCTGTAAAAATATGCTCACTAGCACGTTTCTTAATGTCTCTATTAAGTCGAGTACACTTTTTTCATGTGTTCTATTTTCAGTACTAAACACTTTTGTTATCACTTTAGATGATCTAGGAAAATATTTATTTATATTTCCATTAACTTGAAATTTAAGCTCCTATATCCCCTAGAGGGGCAGAGGGCGCCCACAGTGCGTGCTATCCATGTCTAACTTGAGCGTTTCGCTTGATCTCGCTTCTTGGTCTTGCCGATATCCATAGCTTTATCAATGATAATATTAACCATCTGATGATTCCACGTCTGCGCTTTACTTCGTGAACCAACTATCTTCAGTGTTGCCTATCCAGCCCCATATGCAACATGTGATGCCGCTGGTCGATCGGGACTTAATTGCAGCGTTACGAAAGGTGGACATTTGATATCTTCTCAGGGCGATATATACCAAGAATTCTGCGATGGCATCGGTTCGCGAAGAGCTGAAGCACGATATATCCTCGGTGTCTTTCCAAGTTACACATCCATAAAGCAAAACGGTCTTCGCGATGGACCGGAATGTATTTCCATTGTTCACTAAAATGTACATCCCATTAAATTTATCTGTGGAAATAATATAAAACAACTGAGCTCTAACTACGAGTTTAAACCGATACCACATTGACAGTAATCTACGGAGTTCTAAGTTACGCAAACTGACTGTATGCTGTGCTTAAAGTAAGACATTCCATTGACTCAAACCAATCTAGTAGTACGGGGCCACTCCAAAACCAACTAAATACAACATACCTGCTTCAAACGACCTTCTAAGGCCGGTCACTGATAGATGCAGTTATTATCTAATCTGTGGCAATGTCCGCCCTTTGAAAATGATACAGGCGTAAATGTAATGCAGCGATTTTTTATTTGCTCTATTTGTTTAATCTTTTTGGGGTAGTAGCACTAGGTTAACATTGTATTAAACTAGGCAATAGTTAGATGATATGTGGTTTTATAAAATTTAGCAACTGTAATTAGTTTCATTTAAAAGTATACTACATTTAAAATTTAGAAAACGCCCTCAGTTTTTTTTGGTGGCCATCTTACATTTGATGTTAATGATGATATTTAAAAAGTCAAGCCCTTTCAATCGTTACCCATACTGCAATTTTTTCCGGATAACCTTTGTGATCCAAGGTAGATATCGGCTTGAAACGGAATTAAACTAGAATATGATGAATCCTATAATTATGTTCTTAGATAGGGCTTGCCTTCATAAATTTATTTATATATTAAATATAAACTATTAAAATACTTATTTCATATAATATTTATTACCCTTCGAGTTTTGTATATTCATGACTTGGTATTCATGATTACCTATGGGCAATAAACTATACATTTTCAGTCATAAACCGTCTAATTCCATAATCGTGATGTATATTGATGAGGCGACCTTAGCATCAGGCATGTCGCAATGATTGCATTCTCTGACACTTGCGACATACCACACGCACCGGCCGGCGAAATAGAACCTTTATCTATTGATTGAAGAGAAATATTCAAACATACAAGTACTAGAAAATAAGCAAAGGAGACACATTCTTAGTCCCAGGGTCGACCCAGACAAAAGTAGCATCATGATCTGGACAAACATGGCATTATCTCGGCTACCAAAGCCGAAGCGTGGGCTGCCTGGAAAGAGGGAAGAGAGGCATTTGCCCAGCAGAGGGCCTCAAAAGGCTAAAAATAAATAATAAATAAAAAATATAGGGGATATTTCTTACTCTAACACACAAAGCGATAAAACGTAGAAGTATCTTAGACATTAGATTAATATTAGATAGTAAATTAAAAACCAGTAAAGAAAATCAAATCAAATCATCATTTATTTCAGACAAGGTCAATGCAGAAAATAATCAAAACATATAAAATTTTGGTCATCCGATACAAATATTAAATATCATAAAATAAAATAATAGTAATAATAATTGTAGCAAATATTGATGATAATAAAATTAGTTAATAAATCAAAAGTTAAATAAATTAAAAGCAATGATTATATGTATATATTACAGGCACTTACATAATTATACAAAGTGATTAGTGAAGTGTTTGTTTATGCTTGTCAAGTTGATTATAAAACAACAAACACTAACAGGAATTAGCACAAATGTTAGTGATAATTTATGGTTATTATTTGTAGTAACACATAGCAAGTAAGTGAACTTAAGTGTCATAACTTGAAGTACATATCGATAAATTAACTTCCCTTAAATTAGATATAAGTAAATGTAAATATATACAAATCATAGCTGATTCGTACTGGCTTGAAACAGCGTTGCTTGGCTAAGACTAAATTACTTTAAAATGATAGACCGTAAATTTGTGACCGTCACTATTTGGCTCACCAAAAACCTACATTGTATCTAATTACCAATATCATACTTAGTAGCAGAATCAGTATAGTAGAATTCATCATAAATCAAGTGCTATTTAAAGGGAGGATTCAAATCCAATAGTCGATCCAAATTAGGCTCGGGAAGGATGACAGACCGACATAAACGTTTCTAAGATTTAGTTGTGTCTATATTAAGTATACCTATGTATGTTATTCTTGTCACTGACGTCATTCCTTGTTTAAACACCTATTTTTATTGATCTCAATAACGAGATTACACATATATCAGTGAACTATAAAAACGTGTTTTTCTATATTTAATACCTTGTGTATGTACGTACCAGACATGTGCCACTGGTAAATAAACTGTGAGGCTCATTAATGTTTATCTTATTTTGTTACAGGTATAAATCGAATCGCATTCGACATTCTGCAAAGTGATGGTCAGATAGGACGTTGATAAAAATATATCAACAAAAATGTCGATGGAAACTCAAGAATACATGAACGGGATGAGGCCCGGTCCTCTGACGAGGGAGATCCCTGAGTGTATGCGGGATAAATACACTGTCGTGCAAGCGATTATAGACGTTATAGTGTTTTGCATCGGCGGCATCGGGAAAGTGATACACGCAATATATTTGACTATAGTAGGCAAGAAAAAGAAGGACCTTAAAGGCGGGATTGCCGTGGTGACTGGAGGTGGTGGTGGTCTGGGCAGTCTCCTGGCGCTCAGGCTCGCTCGCCTCGGCTGCACCGTGGTGTTATGGGACATAAATAAACAAGGTCAGTAAAGGTCGCCACTGTAATTAGCCTCGTACTAAGCTAGATCACGTACAGATGAGATAATCGGTCTAGAAGTATGACGTAGACGTAGATAATAGCCACTAGTTGCACTTTATGGTAGAATATAGCTAACTACTAGTTCACCAGTGTTATTATATAGTTATGTGTACACTACAATAATATCAAGACGCATAACTATATAATACAAGCAGATCGTCCCGGCTTCGCACGGCCTATAAAATAATCTAAGTTGCAAAGAGAAACAAAATATGGATAGCCTATGTTACTCAGAGATAATGTAGCTTCCCATCGGTGAAAGAATTTTTCAAATCGGACCAGTAGTTTCGGAGCCTATTTGCGTTAAATAAACGATCTAACTTTTTCTCTTTATAATATTGGGTATAGACATACAAGTGTAAAGAATGCCCAAAGACTTAAAAAAATAAACAATAGCACACAATATATGTAAATTTGTGTGTAATATACCTTTGCAAAAATGTATTTCTAAACTTTGAAACTTAGGCAAATGAAGAAATGAATTGTGATAGTGGAAATGTTAAATTTTTCCCTCGAGAGGTATATACTGAAACCTCGACCATTAGTAGGTATCTTATATTTAAATTATATAAAATTTATATTATCTCGTTATATTGACATTGACATTTTGTTTTATAACTAATTGATTGACTTCCTCTATTATAAAAGTAAATTAATAATACATACAAGAACATTTTTATTACTTCTCCATAATTGGATATATATTTAGAAAGACGTTAAAACCTTCACCTAATGTAATGGACATACATCATCAACAAACATATTGTAAGCTACAATTGCGCAACAAGAGTAGAGACCGTTTCCCAACACATTGCAGATTTGCGCTCGAGTACCTTTACTTTACCTTTTACTGTTTTACACGTTAGCTCGGTTTGTGCCAGCATGACCATTGCTGCATCCTCGAACGATGTTACAAACTAACTCTAAGCAAAGGAGCAATGTAAGCTAAACTTGGATTCAACATCTCAAATCATAGGGCCAAGGTAAGGAAGCTAAGGTTTGCGGTTGTATTTTAGATGTACATGACTTGTAATTTATATATACTCGTACTTGGAAAGTAATGTAGATTGAGAAATAAAACTTGACAATGACTATATGATTAGTCTCATGCAAAGACAAATGTATTTATTACTTTATATAGTTAAAAAGTAACAAATCGGTCAGTTTACCTTTGTGGCTAGATCAAGATGAACCGTATTTTAATAACGTGAATATTTTAGAATATAATAACATTGAATCTAGATTTGTGTATCTTATCGTAAATCTTGGTTTAAAACATCTATCATCTATATATCATTACAAAATCTAACATAAACTGTATTGTATGATGACCTCTTCTTTTAATAATCGAAAATTCGAAAACCTGACTCAACCGTTATAATAATAAATTTAAAGATAAATGCGAAATTGTACCCCGTCATGTTCAAGTTTATCCATAAAAAGATGTGTTACTTTATAATAATTGCAAGTCCGTTATGCCAATTAGATAACTAATAAATCATTTATTTGAGGCATTGCCTATTTCGGTATCTGCTAGCTAGTCAACACACGTTTTACACGATAAAAATTTCAACTAAAGCACGATAAATTACTTAAAGTAAGCATATCTTCAACAGCGGGTTGAAATTGGCTGTAGATGATGATGACTTCTATAACTTAGCTATAGTCGTCTCAACTTCATAGCTCATAACTAGTTTATCTATTCATAGTATTATTGCACGTTTGAATATATTTTATTATTACATTCACTTCTTGTACATATGTAAAATAAAAATCAAAAATAAGAAAACCCTTGACATTTTGGTGGTGGCAGCTTCTTTATTTTTTTTTTATTTCAAATGTATCATAGTGTATGTATTCGTCTAGTCAAACCCTTTCATACGATACCCACATTGAGGGAGTAGTGTATTATGTGATTCGGCTTTTGTGACAGCGGCCATTTTACACCGACGTTCATCAAACATACTAGTAGCTAAGAACAGGGAAGTGTTAGGAGTTAGACGGGACAGTTTTTAGGGTTCCGTACCAAAAAGGTAAAAACGGAAACCTGTTACTAAGACTCCGCTGTCTGTCGGTCTCCAGGCTGTATCTCAGAAACCGTAATGGCTAGAAAGATGAAACTTTCACAAGATATACTATGTATTTCTCGTGCCGCTATAACCACAAATACTAAAAATAATAAAAAAAAAATAGCGGGGTCCCCATACAATTAACGTGTTTTGTTCGTATTTTTTTGCTATGTATCAATAACGGTAGCTGCTAAACACTTAAAATTTTCACTAAAAAAAAATGATTGCCTGTAAAGTCGGTTTTACGGGCGAAGATTTTACGTGACAACGTCTGCCGCGTGCTGCGCGCGCGGCAGACCGAGTGGGAGAGAGACGCAAGGCATTCGGCGGGCCTCTCTCTCTCGTTCGGTGACTCATCGTAACGTTACCGGGCGTTACACTTTTTCATAAGTGACTCCCAGCCGCAACCTAATTTAAGACGTTGTCACGTCAATATATAAATGTATATTAAATTTAATAAAAATAAATACTTAAGGGGGCTCCCAAACTTCTTCCAAAATTTCATGCGCGAGACCAACTATTAAACAAAAGTATCAAAATCGGTTAATCCACTAGATACGATACCACACACACATACAGACACGTCAAAGTCATAAAGAGTAGGTACATGACTTATTTAAAAAAAAACTTATAATTATATTCGTATTGGTTTGATTTGACGTTACTTTGTAAGCAAATTTTCATCACGGTTTGGAAGTTAAAAATACCTGTAGCATAGTGTCGTTTAAATGTCTTATTAAAATACTAAAATAAAACTTGCAACATACCGTCGTTCATGCGTCGCGGGTTAATGTCACTTCTAAAATGAATATTCATAATCATAACAACGCGTAAAACGCTTGCGTCGAAATCTTTTGTTCCCATACTAGAAGTTATTCTAAGTTCAAAACGCGCAAGCTTGCTTCCAGTGTGATCGCGCCAACCTTGTGAGCTCTTGTTTCTTTTTGAGAGACTTGTTTTTATTATTTTTTAATACAGCAGGGTACGGTTATTTTTATATGGCCTTGAGCGCAAACTAGTTCGGTCCCGAGATGCTACCTGCATTCAAATTCAAATCAAAAACAAATTCATTTATTAGGTAAAAACATAATGTTAGATACGAACAAGATGCTTATTTATACTTAAGTTATGTGAGTATATTATACCGGGATGTTAATTAGCTTCTAAATCGAGAGTTTGTTCTGATTTGCCAAACTTGAGGCTTGTGTATGAACAAACGTACATACATACTAACATATTGTGTTAAATATGTATCTATATAAAAGTCTGTATGCATATGTAGTAAGTATATCAGTCGTGTTAGACATTATACAAACTAGAAATGGTTTAGTATGGGGCTAACAAGCCGTATGTGAAAAGTGCCAAAAAAACATTAGTTTTAGAATACAAGTGTAGTGTTGAATTATATTTAAATTTATAGTTGCAATCACAAGTAGGGTTTTTTATATTATTAAAAAAAAAGAATGGCATAACACACCGGAATAACATAAAGTATGCTCAATTAAATGTGAACGTACTCGTAATTTTGAATGCACTCGGGTCAATGTACTAACTCATACAGAGTGACCTTTTCATGTAAAAAAAAGAAATATGATTATGCAAATACAGGATCTTAAAACCTCGTCAAGTTCATTGGACCTTGTTACTTAAATATACCTAATGTAGAACCAGTCTCAAGAAAAGGGTCCTTTCTAAAAAAAGAAACGCCAGAAACTTGCTTGCAACTTTGACCAGTACTTGTCTTCTTTTTATACCTTCTTACTTGTTTATAAAAGGTTTATATCCTCGATGACGTAAACCGTTCATCTGATTAAATGAAAAAAATATGTAATGGCTGGTATTTATCAGGTAGGTTCATAATTCTTATTATGTTTTGTTTTTTCGCATGCCTTAACCAAAGTAAAACCTTTTAGGGCATGCAAAACATCACAAAATAAGAATTATGAATCTACCTGATTGATACCAGCTATTACGTTATTTTTGATTTTTATACTTTTAAATTTTTACTTAAGGCAAAACAAAGTTTGCTGGGTCAGCTAGTAAAAATTTACGGGTGAACAATCCTTAACACTTAGGGATATGAAAAATAGCTAGTAGTCGATTCTCAGACCTACTGAATACGCATATAAAATTTGGTAAAAATCGGTCAAGCCATTTCGGAGGAGTACGGTAACTAACATTGTGACATGGAAATTTTAAATATTAGAAGATTACATTTATTTATTATTGTTTCCATTAATTAGATGTAAAGAGTATAAAGAGTAGGTACATGACTATTTCAAGAACACCTCAAGAAATCTCATAAGTACTCGTATGTTCGTATTGGTTTGATTTGACGTTACTTTGTAAGCAAATTTGCATTGAGTTTTGGAAGTAAAAAATGCCTATAGCATAGTGTCGTTTCAATGTCTAATTAAAATACTAATCAGCCAATAGATTGCTCAGTACGTAGGCACTTAATAAAATATTAAGGGCGCCTTGAGTACGAACTAGCAGCTCAGGTACTAGCTGGTATATTCAGCTTCGATACTAAGTACCAGATGACCTGGAAAATTAACGAGATTAGTCTGTATTTAGTATAGAGTTCATTG
This sequence comes from Mellilla xanthometata, assembly GCA_035578125.1. Lineage (NCBI taxonomy): Eukaryota > Metazoa > Arthropoda > Insecta > Lepidoptera > Geometridae > Mellilla > Mellilla xanthometata. The sequence goes on along the minus strand of JAPUBQ010000014.1, from coordinate 8,914,409 downwards.
TCTTCATAAAAACGATTATTACGTTATTAGGTCAATGTATCACGAGATATATTAAAAACGTATTATGATACTATGTTACGAAAAATATCGCTCGCATTATACGTGGCTTGGGCGATGATAAGCCGAGTTCAGCTGCGCCATACTTGTTAGAGTGAAACGTCGAAACGCGGGAGTAGATATTTCACGAAATAAATTTATATAAAATCAACAATTAAGATGTGAAAAATAAAAATGTAAACAAAAAAGTTCGAACAATGCTAGGTAAAACTCAACTCAAAAAAAAAGTTGGATTTACGTGTAAACTCTATATAACGACACTGAAGGGACTGTGCATTTTATGGCGTTATGAGAGTGATTGTTAAATGGAGAGAATGTATCATTGTTTGCAATACAAGCTAAAACAACTAAAGCCAATTGATTTCGACGCTTTAGAGAGTTTGTCGTTAAATCGAGTGACGTTACATGGAGTTTACGCTGTATTAATAATTCCTTGTTTACTTTCAGAAGCATAGCATTTTCAATTTCCAAAAAATTTAACAATCAAGCGAATTTAACATAATCTTGTTTTGTAACTCTAACAATTCTTAACACTGTAAAGATAATAAGACTGAAAAATCATAGTTTTTACTCAGTAAAGTTCTGAGTAGGATTTTTCAAATTAGGTATGCTTTTTTGCCCCCATACTGCCTTCAATAATTTATTTACTACCTATACATAGTAATTTACTTTAACTTTACCTTGTAAAGGAATCAGCTAGCTCGTTTCTAGAACATTTCAAGATTTCTGGCAAACATTATCGACTTCTATGTGAAAAATAAATAATGAATTACGATTCCTGCGACTTCCGAAATCAGACCATGTCTAATAAATAATCACACATAGGTACTCGTACTTGTATACGATCACCATTTAAGGCAAGGCCATAGGCGCTTAATTTTCCTTTGGGTTGTATTTAAAGCTAGAAAATGGTTCTATATAGCCAAAAAAGGATTCAATAAATGCTCGGCTTAATTTTAAATTAGAAATGTTTTTAACAAAACCGCAAACAACAATTTTAATGGATAACACTTATATGAATGCGTTGAACGGGCGACCTGTTTGTTTGCTGAGTTTTGATGGTTTAGTTATTTAGTTCTGTAGTGAACGAACGAACAATTTAGAATTCTTATATTTTAAAATTCTATACTTAGTTATTATATTCTTACTATAAGTGATAATTGTAATCGTTGGAGGAAATAAATGTCTTTAAACCTAAACTTAAATGTATTTGAACAATAATTAGATTATTGAAAATGGATATGAAAATACGTATAAGTTCTTTTTTGGGTTTATTTTCCAAATATTATTCGTTGGAAAATAAACCATCGAAGTGTTTATAAAGTTTCAGCTTTCCTTGTTAGTTATAAAACTGATCGATCTCCGGAATAATATACTGAATACTTCGTATGTATAGGTCGTAAGCAACACGCGATCAATACGGCAATTTCCATAGCATTCCATTGTTTTCTTATCATATATAGAACACTATGGAAAACGATCTTGTCAGTAAAATATTCCATTGTGCTACACCTAGAACCGATTGTTTTTGAAATAACAATAATTTGATTATTGGAAAATTATTTTCATTGTTCTGTTAAAGAAATAAGGTTTATAAAATACCGTCTGGGGCGTTTTGTAAGGTAAGAATGAATATAATACTTTAAGTCTGGGACTTTTATAATTACTATGATTAAATTCTAGTTAACTTTACCTACCTTTACTTTTTTAGCATTTACATTGTTGCTCAAAAAAGACTTGTTAACCTTGTAATAGATTATACAACATAATTTTATACCAACTATGTTTCTGTATATTAAAGAACCAGATTTAATATTATTTTCTAAAAGTTTATTTTTAAAATTCAAGATGATAAACAATAATTATTTATGCGCACCATTCAGAATTAAATTAAAGTTCAATATTACCACATCCACGACGAAAAGCCTTAAATGATTATTATCAAGATACAACTGCCTCTGCTATAGTTACCGAACTAATTTTGCAGAAATCTGATATTGATCCATGTTCTAGTCATATGAATGATTTCAGACAAATTATATTAATTCTACATGAGAATAATAAACTTCATCAATCATAATTATTTCTTTTAGAGCTAAATAAATAACCGGTTTCTTAGCAAATATTTGCGCTGCACAATATACTTAACGAATATAAATATTATATTATTTACAGCTTCAAAGTTTATGCACTTGTTAAGTGATTATTTTATGACTAAATACTAATATTATCATAACTAAGAACAACTTTATATATCATAAGCAGAACACTTGAGAGAATTCGAGGGAAGGCAAGAAAATAACAATAATAATAACTTACATTATACTAAATTTTTTTTTTACTATAACTACTATGAGATGGCGGGACGAGTTAGACTCTTTTTGTAAAAACCAGACTCAAAAAGTTCAAAACCGGTATGAGTGGAAAGAGGATAGAGAGGCCCAGCGGTGGGACGGAACCTGCGAAAAATAATAATTATTATTTTTGCATTTGTAATTGGAAAAGTTTTTATACAGGTCCGCAATTTGGAAAACATCTGTCATATTTAACGTTAAACAAATAAAAACTACAAAATGGAAAATTTATAAAATAATAATAATAAAATAATAACTATTTTTGCATTTTGAACTGAAAAACTTTTTATACAGGGCCGCAATTTGGAAAACATCTGTCATATTTAACGTTAAAGAAATAAAAACTACAAAATAGAACATTTAGTCTCGATTGTAAGATGGCGTACGAACATAAACGAAGATTTAACATTTCTCCATAAATTGAGAGAAAGCAACGTCGTAACTGAGAAAATGTAGAATTTTGCCACCACATGTTTTCACAATAGCAACCTAAACTGAGATTTCTCCTATCTTTTATCTTATACATATAATACAAAATGTCCATGTCACAATGTTAGTTACTGTACTCCTCCGAAACGGCTTGACCGAACCGATGTTTACCAAATGTTATATGCGTATTCAGTAGGTCTGAAATCGGCTACTATCTATTTTTCATACTCATAAGTGAGGCAAAACAACGTTTGCTGGGTCAGCTAGACCTACTAATATATGTATAGTAGACTTATACTATACATAATATAGTATAAGTCTACTATAGATAAAAGTTGTATCTTATGCCTTTCAAAATATACAATAAAATTAAAAATAGGACCACAAAACTAATTTAGAAGACCGCTCCGGACAGAACCTGATAGTAAGGTACTCATAATGCTCGTGGCATTGCCGCTTTGTATAGCACTAGGTACGATCCGGAGCGGAATGTCCCGACCTAGGTAAAATAAGGTGTGTTCGGAAAGTATACTATAAAAGTAAATACTTCTGGAGATGAAGCGATAACGTGCCACCATTTAGCAAAGGGATATCCCTCCGGATTGATGTTATTTGCGGACACCGCCGTCCGCAATGCATTGAAGATTATACCGGTCTTAAGCCCGTTTTAATAATTTCGTCTGCTCGATTCAGAACGATATTTGTGATTTGTAGCTGGCAGTGACGTCACAAGTATATGTATGATGTTTATCTTCTATATGTTTATTTCAAAGAACTTTTATTACAAAAAATAAATATGGTAATAACATTGTCAAAGATGTTTGAAGAAATACATTTCACTGTGATAGTAATAAAGTAACATACAAAGTACTGTATTTTTTCCTAATTAACTTTTCATTTTAAGTTAATTAGGAAAAAATCTGCTACTGTGGAAAATGGTTCATGAATTGTTTGATTACTATTATTATTGTATTAAATTTTCCCAGAATAAGTCGTATTGCCAATTATTTATTCTTCTAAGAACATTAATGTGTGTAACATGTGTATGTATGTGTACATGTGTATGCAACAATTATGTAGTATCAAAATAATTACTTTAATAATACTTGTTTCAAACAACTATCTTACTTACCTACATATATGTATGTTCCATTACCTCTTACGTAGTTAAAATCTACTCTCTCTCTTCTCTTCTATTTATTGTAGTTCAATAGATAGAAGACGATGTCCTCGTTGACGTAATTGTTACCATGCCGGACTGCCAATCGGAGGGTACTGGGTTCGATTACCGGCACGGCCATCTTTGTGATGACCTAAATTTGTTGGCTGTCGGTCTGTTTGTTAAATATGTATCGTTATGAAGTATTTATGTATGTATATGTAATATTGTAAAGTATTTATGTATTTATATGTAATATATCAGTTGTAGCCATAATACAAACTAGAAATGGTTTAGTATGGGGCTAACCAGCCATGTGTGTAATGTGTCCTAATATTTATTATTATTTATATAAAAAAAGGATAAAGTAGTTTTCTACCAATAGTTAGAAAGCTACAATAATGTAATTTTCTTGTTTTAACCAGAAACCTTCTTAATAAAGTAATACCTGAAGATTACTTTATTAAAAAGGTTTCTGATTAAAACAATTTTTGAGAGTTTTAAGTTTTTAACACATAGGCATCAGAGCAGTAGGGGCGTCCCCACGCGAGTCAACGATATCTGGAGCATGCCTGTAGTCTATAATCTGGCTCTCAAGGAGGCTGCCGTAGCCTTTAGGTACTTAATGGCAGATTTCAATTCGAGGCTAATTGCCAGGCGAGCACTAGAAAATGCTCGACCACCATGCATAGTATTTTATAAGTTCGAATTCTCAAACGCACAGTAAATATAAGGCGTACGTAAGATCTATTATAGTTCACGGATAAAACAATTGTACATTATATGGCTTTCATTGCCTTTTACTATAGACTGTAGATATACAGAATAGCGAAGCGAGTGTAGCTCGGTGGTAATAACGCCTGCTTTTCAATCAGACGGCCCCTGGTTCGATCCCGGCTCTACACCAATGACTTGTTTTTCAAGTTATGTGTGGATTTGCACTCGCTTTACGGTGAAGGAAAACATCGTGAGGAAACCGGCATGTTTGAGGACCACAATATTCGAAGACGTGTGTCATCCGCCAACACGCACTTGGCTTGCATGGTGGATTATGGCCTATATCTCTCTCCTAGTGAGAGAAGGCCCCGAGTCCCAGCAGTGGGAACGTATAGTGGGCTGCTTATGCTATACAGAATAATGAAATAATGTTTTACACGTACTGGCTGTAGCCATACAGTACGAGTATAACATACGTACATTATCTAGGTTTAATTACCTTTGATTGCCTTCATTAGTGTAGTGATAATAAACTGCACACCTGCTAGTGACTCTGTTTATTATAAACGTACACGAGTGCAATGCATGCCAGTAAAATTGTCTAGTATTGTATATTTTTAAAACTGTATAACAATACAATAAATATGTATTTATATAAGTATAATATATATGTATATGTAGTATATCAGTTGTGTTAGCAACCATAATACGAGCTAGAAATGGTTCAGTATGGGGCTAACCAGCCGTGTGGGAAAAAAAAAATTATATCAGCCTCAAATTATATGCTAGAATTTTTTCTTACTTCTGTTTTACTGAATATTGACGTAAGAATATTATTATTTACTACTAGTTTTTACTCACGGCTTCACTAGCATTATAAAATTAAGTTATGTTACTGTAGGGAATTTAGTTCGTGAATTATTTGTAATTAATAAATGTTAAATGTGGTTTAGGTGAATTTCCAAACGGCGCCGTAACATTGATAACGCAAACAATGTTGGTATAGGGATATTTTTTTGAAAGTTTATATGTATATTTTTTTTTTTACAAAAATTATATTTACTTTAACATTGTAATACAAAACTCGCTTCTACTGTATTTTGCTCACATAATGAGATATTTGGTCTTATATCTCATTGCCACGCAATTACGAATCATTACCCTTTTAACCGGAACACAGTAGTGTTTGTACACTACTGATTGGCGGCAGAATATCCGGCAAAGGTGTGGTAGGTATTTCCCCAGACAGACCCCATCAAAGAGGCATACCACACTGGGGTATTACTACTACGTAATTTTCTTCTTCTGTATGTACCTTATCCCACGTAGGTGGGGTCGGCACAGCAAATCTTCTTCTTCCACTCTCCTCTATCAGACGTCATCTCCACACTCAATCCTTTCTCTCTCATGTCTTTATTCACACACTCCATCCATGTCTTTTTCGGGCGGCCTCTTGCTCTTCTTTCTAGCACTACCATTTCCATACATCTCCTAGTGACATGTATCTCCTCTCTACGCATCACATGTCCATACCACGCTAACTCTCTACGTAATATAGTTCAAAATAAAAAATGTTAAATATAACTGAACTAGCATTATAAAGATAGCTACTTATAGATACTTTAAACTAGAATGCTTGCAACATAGCCAATTTGCATCGCAATGCTAAATTTACAGACAAAATAAAGGTCAGCATTTCGTATATCTGACGACGCCTCCTCCAAACGTCTCCAAAGATCAAGAGCGATATTAACTCTACCGAATTCGGCATACACATTTAAAGATACGGTGAAACCATGTATATAGACGACCTCGTTGGCTACCATGTAGGACTGCCAATCTAAAGGTTCCGGGTTCTATTCCCGACACGGCCAGCATCTTAGTTCTAAACCAAATTTGTTGGCGTCGTATTAAATATGTATCTATATAAAGTATGTGTGTATGTATATGTAGTATATCAGTTCTGTCAGAAACTATAATACAAACCAAAAAAGTTACTATAGGGGTACTAAGTTATTATGGGGCTAACCAGCCGTGTGTGAAAATGTGTCCTATAATTTTAAAATAATTATTTTCCAAGCATATTTTGTATTTATTTAAATACGAGTATTAAGCAACAAATTATGTTTATATTCTTAGTTTTGATTTTATAACGCAGTATTTTCCCCAGATTTGCTGTTTTCATTCCTTACATTAGACCGTAATAAATCTTTGTCAGTAATGAGTTAACAACATACGTGCCCATAGATGGTAATGACTTTGATCTCACTTGATGACCAAAGGGAATTAAATTTTAAGTATTTCAAAGGAAGGCTTTGAAATACAGTGTAAACTCCATGTAACGTTACTCGATTTAACGACAAACCCCCTAAAGCGTTGAAATCAATTGGCTTTAGTTGTTTTAGCTTGTATTCCATACAAAGATACATTCTCTCAATTTAACTACCAATCTCTATAACGCCATAAAATGCACAGTCCCTTCAGTGTCGTTATATAGAGTTAACACTGTATTTGCATTAAGTAAATCTGTAATAGTGGTCAAGGGCGTAGAGCTCAATCGTGCAGGGTTAGTGGGTCAAGGCAGACCCTTTGGCTTCGAACCGTTATGAGGTGGATCACCTTATCGACTTATTACTGTGCCATCTTGATATTTATTTGGTGACGATTTCTTTATTGAATTATAATGATTGCTACTCGTGATATTTTTTTTTACACATTCACACACGGCTGGTTAGCCCCATACTGAACCATTTCTAGCTCGTATTATGGTTGCTAACACAGGAGACTGCCGGAACCAATGATGTTATATGTACTAGATTGGCAGTTTACGGCAGCGACGCGTTGCCACTTCGAAGACGCCTGTGGCCTTCCTTATCTGACGTCAGTTGCCTGCTTGACATGTAGTAAGCGTGACGCGCCCTTTAAAATAATTCATAATGGTGAAATTTGCTGTTAAAAATTGTGTATCGCGGTCTGAAAAGGATGATAAAGCAAGTGGCGTTACTTTTCATAAGTTAGTTTGAATAATTTTGATCATATTGTTTAAAATTAAATCAGAAAATAAAGAAAATATATCGTCCATTATTTTTGACATCGATGTTACCAGTAAAGCGAGTTTGATTTTTCCCATTTATTTGGGAGTTTCGTTAATTAAATAATGAATGACGGAAGTGTGTGCCAGTAATATCTGTGAATAAAATTTCGGCAACGTCTGTAATATACTCAGTCATTACGAGAAGTATTTTATTAAACTAAGTAATGTTATTTCATCATCGTAATGTGTAATCATCTTAAAATTGTATTAAATTCTCTTAGAATGATATTTTATTTGTTTTAGTAGAGTATGTACCTAAACCTTCTACAACAAACTTATGTTACACAGCGGTGTTTAATCACAATAACACCCTGCAGTTTTATATACAATAGCACACTTTTTATTTTTATTTCTATCTACAGAACGTGTTACTATCTTAGATTTTTATTATTTACTACCTTTTTAAATAAAATGCCTTTTATTCATATCAAAATCTATTTACTACAGCCTTTTCAAAATATTTTTAATGTAGGTACACACACGCTTCCGTTACAGTTTTGTAATAGTATAAATTGAAAGTTTTATTAAATTCTGTTCAGAATATATAACACCAAAGCAATTAAAAACATTTATTCGTTCATTTATTTTAGGGAAATTATTTCGCGCCACTGGCAGCTCTGTCCGTTTTCATGCCAGCAATGTATTGTCTCACTTCTACGGTAATTAGATAATGACTGGAAGAAAAGAGACAAATATAGTTTACTTTGGCTTAATGTATCGGTTTCAAAGCTACGTCTTTTGAACTATCAAGTGGCTACGCATTTCTGAAAATCGTTTGTTGTCATTACTACTCTAGTATATATAGCTCAATGGCCGGAACACACTGTTAGGTGCTTGGTGACCGATTCTATAACTTGAGAGTAGTTGCTAGCCAGGCGAGCATTAGAAAATACCTTACCACCAGGCTATGGTTTTCTCAAGATGTTTTATTTCACCGAAAGTTCGAGCTCATTGGCGGGATTCTATTCGACGACTTTCGGGACGTGAGGCGACCGCTCTCCCGACTGAGCTGTCATCGCTTCAATTTTAACAATGTCATCAAAAGTCAAAAGCAAAAATGAATTAAATTAGTGAATTTGAGAATTTGTCCAGAAACGCGTTTATGGGCAAAATCTTAAATATACAATTTAATCATTTTCAAATAAAATACGAACAAAGTTATTTAAAAATAGTATCGTCATCACCGTTGGCCATCCCCGACCTAGTATATAGGCGTTTAAAATAATATATGGGTTGAATAACTCGGAAAAAGACCCGTGAATAGGCTTAACATTATTGGTTCACCTACATACATATGTATGTATCTCAAATGAAACCAAAAAGTAGAATCATACTAAACTTTAATAAGTACAATAAAACCACAAAAATGATGTTATTTCAATAACAGCTTAACAACAAAATAAAGATTAAACAATTTATATTTTCCTGTTTATTAGCTACCATACCACTTATTTATAACTAAATTTGTTCATAAAAACATGTTTTTAGGTACCCTAAGTCATTGTACTAAAAAACAAATTAATACATAATTAGATATCAACTTTATTTATTTTATTTTATTAAATGCCTTATTCGTGTTCGTACAACACAAGTTAGGTAAAATATTAATTTAGACTTGTTACAAAAATATTATAGTTAATGTGTATAAATATTTGTACGGTTGCTTTTCAGACGGTCTGTAAGTTATTATTTCAATGCTTGAAACCGTCTATGATTTAAAAACTAATACTTAAGATATTAGTTTTTAAATCATACTAACACTGTAAGATTAAATTTTGGCCCATGTCATTTAAAACCGATAATTTTTATCAGATTCTTATAGAATACTCGTATGTATAATTTATTTAATATTAATTATTATTTAAGAAATAAAATACATTATAACAAATGTATTATAATTTTCTTTTAATAATAATGATTATAAATTAATATTACAATAAGAATGATAGTTTTTTATTAATAAATAATGATTTATATTCATTCGTATTATCTTATTTGTTCTCATATAACGGTGACATATATTTGTTATTTTATTTTTATTACATAACAGATATACATAATTATGTATGTACATATATACTAGGCGTAGCTCCGCCTGTGATCGCTCGATGATGGCTTCGAATGTAACACGGACTTTACATTAATTTACAACAACATTTATATCGTATGCACTTTAAAAGCATAAGCAGCACAGTATACGTTCCCACTGCTGGGACTCGGGGCCTTCTCTCACAAGGAGAGATATATTGGCCATAATCCACCACGCTGGCCAAGTGCAGGTTGGCGAATGATACACGATTTCGGATATTGTGGTCCTCAAACGTGTCGATTTCCTCACGATGTTTTCCTTCACCGTAAAGCGACTGCAAATCCATACATAACTTGAAAAACAAGTCATTGGTGTAGGGCCGGGATCAAACCAAAGGCTATCTGATTGAAAAGCAGACGTTTTTACCACCGAGCCGCACTCGCTTATTGTATGCACTTAAATAGCCGAATTATCAACAATTTTATTATTCTTCTAGCTCAACTCCATTACAAAGAACTGTACAATATAATCAGTATTTAATCGATAACGTTACTTTGTTAGCAGGATACATTAAACTGGTTCAATAATAATCAGTTTACAGTAACTAATTGGTTGTTGTATGAATGAAGTTGTTTAACAAACTTATTACGTGGTGGAGGTCAAAGCCAACAGCACGCGTGAATAACTGGCATTTAGTGCAATATTACCGAGGTACTGTATTTTTTCTTTAAGCTGATTAAGCATAAGTTTAAGCAGCCCACTACACGTTTCTACTGCTGGGACTCGGGGCCTTCTCTCACGAGGAGAGAGATATAGGCCATAATCCACCACGCTAGCTAAGTACGGGTTGGCGGATGACAAACGTCTTCGGATATTGTGCTAGCCAAGTGCGGGTTGGCGGATGACACACGGCTGATTGATAAGGGCAAAATCTTGAATTTACAGTTTTTTCGCTATAAATCGTAAACGGTCTCTAAGTTATACTTATTTTGGTACCAATAAGACTTACTCAGACATATGTATTAGAAATAAAACTGTTTCAAAAAATCTCAAATGAACCAGTGTTTTTTTCATATTGATATTTCCGTTTTTGTATTTGATGGTTAAGAAGCGCGTGTCGAACTTGCACTTGGACAGTTTGTACCCCATGGGAAACTTTATAATCGAAAGGTACCCATAGGGACCCATAACTGAAATTGGGCGTAGACTAAGAGAGAGATCAGGCGAATACCGCTCCAATCCGGATCGTACCTGGCGCAAAGCATATACTATACAACGCGGCAATGCCACGAGTGTTATGGGTACCTTTCCGTCAGGTTCTGTCGGGAGTGGCCTTTTAAATTAGTTTTTCTAGTGGTTTTGTTTTTAGCTTTTAATTTTATAAAAATGTATTATGTTTAGTTTTAATAATAAAAAGTAGTATTATTGTTTCAATATTTAAATTACCTTTATAATGGGAATAGAAGCTTTGTAAAATATAGACTTCACGAGGCGTCTTAAAAAATCGACGATAAAATATCAAATCTTTTTTTTATGAAGAATAGGCTTAAGTTTAACCGCAGCTTGCCTGATCTAAGTTTCTTCCCTGTATTTAAGCCGATGGGTTGAAAATATTCGATACCAGATCTCAAATGGCTCGTGTAATTTTTTTTAATGGTACGTCCGAGGTTATCCCTAAATAAAACTATAATCTAGTCTACTAAGCTAATAAATAGTATTACTATTGTCTACACTATAAGCACATACCGCCATTGCCTAAATTAAAATAAATAAATAAATATTCGGACACATTTCACACACGGCTGGTTAACCCCATACTGATCCATTTCTAATTCGTATTCGTATAAATACATATTTTTTTATATAGATATTTAACACCCAGACTAGAGTTTCTCTACGAGAATTCTCGAACCGAGAATTCCCGGGAAATTTTGCTTTACTCGAGACGAGAAAAAATTGGTCGAGAAATCGAGAATTCAGTCAAAAATTTCAAAAACATAATAACGCGCCTGCGCTCGCGCCTGGTTCTATCACGCGGTGTGCCAGTGACCGACAGTGCCCCCCGCCCCCTTCCCGTTTCGTTCGTAGACTGCCCATTTATAACAAATATTGAATAGTATATACAAAGACTAAACTAAAGTACCTACTTTATTCGTAATTATTAAGCTAGTCTGATTGTTATTTTTTATATACAATTTAAATACTGTCGTTTTATGTTGCATAATTGTAAAGATAAACTTAGTGTAAGGTTTACACACTATATAATTTACTTAGTGTGTAAGGTAATAGACCTACTGATCATTAGACCTGTCGTATTGTATGGATCCGAGTGTTGGGCGACGAAAGTAGTGCATGAGAGAGGATTGCATGCGGCAGAGATGCGAATGTTGCGATGGATGTGTGGAGTAACAAGAATGGACAAGGTAAGAAATGAGTATATTAGAGGAAGTTTGAAAGTGGCGCCTGTTACAGAGAAAGTGAAGAGTGGACGGTTAGCGTGGTACGGACATGTAATGCGTAGAGAGGAGATGCATGTGACTAGGAGAAGTATGGATATGATTGTAAGAAGTAGCGGAAGGAGAGGCCAAAGAAGACGTAGATGAATTGTGTGAAGGAGGATATGAATGAGAAGGGAGTGAATGTGGAGATGACGGCTGATAGAGTGGCGTGGAAGAGAAAAACAGGCTGTGCCGACCCCACCTAGTGGGAAATGATAAAGGAGAAGAAGAAGAAGAGTGTGTAAGGTACTAAGTTTTATTGTGGTCACATGAAAATTTTGCTTTTAGAAGATATTTTATTTAATTTTCCAAAGAAAAAGACTAATCCTTATTGTTTGTAGAAATATTGATTAAAAGATCTCGCTAGAGTTTATTTCGCTTATTTAAAATTTTCAAGTCCCACGACGTGAAAATAAAAAAAAATATTGCTGATTATAACATAAAAAACGTAGTTTTATTGCTAAATCACACATATTTAAAACAAATCGTATTTCTCGGCAACCCGGGAATTCCCGGGAAAAAGTGGTCGAGAATTCTCGTGCTCCGGGAAATAAAAAAGGTCGAGAAATGAGAAACTCTAACCCAGACCGACAGCCAGCAAATTTAGTTCAGCACAAAGATGTTGGCCGTGCCGGAAATCAAACCCGGAACCTTCTGATTGGCAGTCTGGCATGGTAACCATTACGCCAAAAAGGTCGTCAATTGAACCCACTACGTCTGTGGTCCAAGTCAGTGCACACGCAAAGTTTGACATACTAACTTACTTCCTTTGCACGAATATACCAATTTCAGTGTAGATATAATAATCCATGCGAAGTTTTGAAATCATACTTTTGAAGAAAAATCCATGCTTCATTGCAAGCTATCTAAATAGAACGTTAGAAATGATGAATGGCGAAGCAAGCGGGACTCGTCCCCGCGCGTCAGATAAGTACGCGTATTTGTACCTATACATTTACGTTCGAGCGGTAATTTGCCTAAAGTTCTGGGAATACCCGGCCTTAAGAAAAGTTTCCTCGTGGGCACAAGTGCACGGAAAAGGGTTTCGCAATTTTTTTAAGCAGCCTTAAGTAGGTACACATATTTGTGTACCTAAGATGTAAATATGTGTAATTGAATTGTAAAAAAATATATTTGATAGGATAAAAATGCCAAAGTTTGTGTTTGTTAATTCTTCTTGCTCAAATAGCTGCACCGATTTCGATGTTAGACCTCGAGTTTAGACCTCGAATTAACACATAGACTACTTTTTATCTCAGATTAACGCGAAAACGTGAGCCTATTTATCATTAAAAAAAAACACAATGGGCGCAGCTAAAGTAGAATAATAAATGTGTAGTTTTACCGCCAGCGTTTATTATACGAGTACTGGACGCAAACTACATATTATATGAAACAGAATAAAGTGTGCATTAAAGTAAACTATAGCTACGAGTATGTTGAGTCTAATATTGTTACACATACTTAGCTGAACTAAGTATATACCTGAGCACTTTAGATAGCCCACTTGTGAAATCACCCAATAGAGGAATAGTACTCATCAAACAAGCCACATTCAGATTCGGTCTTAGATAAATTATAAAATACACATAAACTTTGACCATTCATTTGGTTTTGTATATAAAAATGTTATAGAACATTTTAACGAAATAAGAGAGGCCTATGCTAAGCAGTGAGCGATTATAGGCTAACGTTGATGATTATAATGATGAAGTAATGTTAGTGAAAATTTAGATGTCGACGTTTATGCCTTCTAATTCATCATTTTATTTGTAAACTCTTTACCTGAGCTTTGACTACGTTAATTTGTTTGTTTTGTACTTGATTAGTTGCCAAGTAACAATGGTAAATTTATCATCTGTTTGCTGCTTATTTATCTTCATAAAAAAGTACGGTACAATAAACACACCACGGATTTGCTGCAGGTAATTAAATATTAAAATCCCCTTCTCGAAAAGCCTTGATAAGAACTGTTTACGTCAAAGCCTTAAAACATATTCTTTAGGCTTGTATATACAAAAGTATAAAATGTAATATTTGACGTAAATCATTCGGTTCCGCTACGTCTGCTTGCCTAGTTACAATATAATTTTATTATTTTGCTCATATGTTTTTATTATTGCCTACGTATGGCGTAATGGCTATTCTACTCGTATTTTTATGGGTTCAATGTTAGTTTATCTATTAAAAAATCTTAAGGTTTTAAGCAGAACAGAAAGAATAGAATAATAATACCCTGCTTTACTGAATATGACACATAACACATATCACACAATGTTAGTTACCGTACTCCTCCGAAACGGCTTGACCGATTTTTACCAAATTTTATATGCGTATTCAGTAGGTTTGAGAATCGGCTACAGACTATCTATTTTAAGGCAAAACAACGTTTGCCGGGTCAGCTAGTATAATTATAAATATGACACAACAATTAAAATATATTATAAACGCTCCATTACAAGACTTTATATCGCATTAAATTTGTAAATTCCGGCTATTTGACTCAAATTCTTACCTGTATACAAAAAGAAAATCCTGTCTCAATTTTTTTCTATAAATTTACTAGCTAACCTGGCAAACGTTGTTTTGCCTCACTAAGGGGTATGAAAAATAGATAGTAGCCGATTCTCAGACTTACTGAATACGCATATAAAATTATAAGAGTTAAGATTTATAGGAGTACGGTAACTAACATTGTGACATAGAAATTTTATATATAATTTATTTAATTATTTATTGAATTTAATTAAAACGGTACACAGACCAATTACATTAATTAAATATTAATAGCATACATCTTACCTATAACAATAGTCGCATGCTTGTAGATAAATCATTAGTTCCATTAAATTAAGACAATAATAATTGTATTACATTAAATTATTTACACATATATTTAAGTCAAACCTAAAAATAAATCATAAATTACATAATAATTGACCAATTATACAAATTTAACCTATCACTCTTTTTATAAGATATTTATAATAATTTCTGAATATATAATTTCCAGGAGTAGAAGACACGGTGAAGCTGGTGAAGGGTGTTGGCGGGAAGTGCTTCGGTTACGTGGTCGACCTGGCTAGCAGAGAGGACGTCTATAGAGTCGCCAAGAAGGTGGAACAAGAAGTTGGCAGGGTAAGAAAGATATAAAAAAATAATATTAATATATTAGGACACATTTCACACACGGCTGGTTAACACCAAACTAAACCATTTCTAGTTCGTATTATGGTTGCTAACACAACTGATATACTACATATACATTACATACATATTTTTAAAGATACATTTAACACCCAGACCCACAGCCAACTAATTTAGTAAACCACAAAGATGTTGGTCGTGCCGGGAATCGAACCCGGAACCTTCCGATTGGCAGTCCGGCATGGTAACCTTTACGCCAACGAGGTCGTCAAATCGATACAAAACAATAGTAGTGTCTAAGAAATTTAGCATGACAATGCCGCGTGTGTAATTACGGTAGCTTTGAACCAGGAAAGATTAGGTGTAGATTATAGTACTGAGTAAGAGTTTGACAAGTATTCAATGAAATTTAACAAAGTTTTAAGTTGCCATCCTTTAAATTACAAAAATATTATGTCAAGATAGAGAAATAATAACGTGCGCTTCTCAATTTCATTCGTGCATCGACGAATGGGAAGTTCTCAAAGTAACCTCGAACGTTCTCGACCATTCTAAGCCAAATAAATCTGTAATTATTATAACCATACAAAACGAATGAAAGTATAGTAGCTCAGCACCAAAAACATGCGATGACATGTTTTCAAAAATTGGCCAAGTGCGAGTTAGGCTCGCGCACGAAGGGTTCCGTACCATTTTTGAATGGGAGCCCCCTGAAATATATATTTTATTAAAATTTTATAATATAATTTGAAAGGTGATTGATATACATTTATACATTCCGTGAAAATTTTAGGTGTCTATATGATTTTATCGTTATTGATTGTCTATCGTTATTGATTTTATATAACAAAAAACACGATAAAAACACGTTTACTGTATGGGGTATGTACCCTTAATATTTTTTTTGTTTTTAGTATTTGTCCTTATAGCGGCACTAGAAATACATTTCTTGTGAAAGTTTCAGCTTTTTGGCTATAACGGTTTTTGAGATGTAGCCTGGAGACAGACAGACAGACAGCGGAGTCTTAGTAATAAGGTCCCGTTTTTAGCTTTTAGGCACGGAACCCTCAAAATTGTCTTCTTTTGCGAGGTTCGTGACAGCACGTAACTGCAATCAAGTCAAGAGCTAATCTAGCTCAGATTTCATGCACTATACGTAAGCAGGCTATAACGAATCTATCGTTTTTTATATAGAACATCATCATTGATAATTTATACAATTTTTTTTGTCAACATTTAGTAAATAGGGTTTGATAAAAAATTCAAAAGAAAGAGTTTGCGTACGGGTTCTTCTTCTTCTTTGCCTTCACCTTTTCCCATTATGTGGGGTCGGCACAGTCAGTTTTTGTACGGTTTATATTGTTTTTTGTTATGTTTGTTAATTACGTTATACATAATAGTAAACTATTACATGGTTATCTGGTCTGGAGGCGTATAAAGTCTGGTTTCGAGTTAAATAGTTATTAGCTCAATGATGATACTTCTATACCCATTCGAAATTTACACTTGTGTTTGTTTATTTAGTCAAAATGGAAAGTTATCTAATTGATTATGATATTGAAATCAAATTAATCTACATCTAACCTTCGCGTAACATAACGTCATACGAGTAAAAGACATATTCTAGTTATATCAATGTACATACTAAAGTCAAATTCATAATTAAAGTCATATTCTCAACTAATATAGGTAAATAAAATGACAACATAACTATAATAGGTATTTTCACACTTATCAAGATTGAAAAGTACACATGTGAAAAAACCTTTCAATACATCAATATATTCAATATATACTTTTCAATCTTGAAAAGTACCTATGTGAAAATTTCAGCGATATAGTGAGAATTTCAGCTTTCTAACTATCACAGTTTCTGAGATACAGCCTGGTGACAGACAGACAGCGGATGCTTAGTAATAAGGCCTTGTTGTTACTTTTTAGGTACCTACTGAATAAAAAAAAAACAACTATGGATGTTATACATTTACATTACGTAGCCCCCAACTAGAAGTATGAATCGAGCTCAGCGTCTGCTCTTGTGGCTTCTTCATCTTATGGTGCCTCTCCAACTAATGAAGTTTGGCAATACTTCAATTTGTCCAATGCTAAGCCAAACAATTGAGCGGCACTTCTGATCCCGGTCTATTCGCGAATGTTTCGCAACCACGATTTTCTTCTGCGACCGACCTCCCATAATTTTTCTAGTGGCTAGTTTTAATAAATTGTATGATCATGTAATTTCCAGGTGACCCTGCTAATAAACAACGCCGGCGTAGTGTCCGGCCAGTACCTGTTGGACACGCCAGACCACCTCATACAGAGGACGTTCGATGTCAACATTCTAGCTCACTTTTGGGTATGAACTATATTTATTTACACACTAGCAAATTGTCCCTTCTTCGGCATCGCACAGGCTAAAACAAGATAAACCATTTATTGATAATTATACGTAAAAAAATTAAAAACTGTCAATTTGAATATAAATTAAAAAATGTCAATATGATATACAAATAAATTGTAATAAGTGTCATATGGAACTATAAAATAATCTAAGTTGCAAAGAGAAACAAAATACAGCCTATGTATATATTATACTAGCAGATCGTCCCGGCTTTGTACGGGCTATAAAATAATCTAAGTAGCAAAGAGAAACAAAGCCTATGTTAATCAGGTATAATGTAGCTTCCCAACAGTGAAAGAAATTTTCAAATCGGTCCAGTAGTTTCGGAGCCTGTTTGCGTGAAACAAACAAACAAATCAAACTTTTCCTCTTTAATCTATGTTTTGGTATAGACTAACAACGCTCTGCGGTGTTAGCCGCTTTTATCCGAAAAAAAAAGTATCCTTTGTATTAATCCATGGTTATCTTCACACCAACGTTCATCAAAATCGGTGCAGCTGTTTGAACATGAAGATGTATCACACCATAGTACATAAACTTTCGCCTTTATAACATATCAATTACCTAACTGTTTTCAAGGCGAGAGTGAACCGGTTTCTTCTAGGCAAGCGCGCTCCATCCTAGACCGCAATGTCACATAACATCAAGTGAGTTTATGGTCAAGCGCAAGCCTATAATTAAAGGAAAACATTTTTAAGACCTTCTAATTTCTAAAAAAAAACCTTACTTCGTAAATGTAGAACAATTTTAGCATAATCTATAGTCTGGACTGTGCATTGATAGATCACATAATAAATGTAATAGCATAGACAAATTTTATATATTTTTGTGTATGGTAATAGTTATTATCTTTTATATACATAGAGAAGAGATAAGTGAAGCTTACCTACCACAGATCTTCTCTTTCTACGTTACCTACGTAATAAGCATCTAAGCATGACTTCATTTTAAACCGTGAGAAAAAAATTAAGTAACTCATTAAAAATCGTCCCTAATTAAAATTTTAGTACTAGTTATAAATTTACGTTGAAGATATTTTCATAAGTAAAGCTGACGTAATATTTGCTTGGGTGTGAACTTGATGATGCAATGATCTCTAATATCTATATTTATGGACAGCCACTTAATAAGTGCTATGCATTATACCTATTACAAAAAAGTAGCCTGTAGCTGTAGCGCCTGTAGCTCGGCTAGCTAAGTGATCTAACGCGATCATCGATGCTAAGCAACGGTCGATGCGCACAATCTTTGCATAGGTGACCATGCACAAGACTGTCGTTTCAATTGGAATCTAGGCACTACTGTTGGTCGGATGACACGTGAAATTTGTAGGTCCCGGCTCAGCCAATAGTTATTCAATATCGACATTTTCCCGTATGTTACGAGTATCTATTCTAGCAAATGTCGTTATAAAGATCGAATAAAAATTTGCCCAAAACTACGTTGGGCTCTCATACCCAGCATATATGTTTTGTTTTCATTTAATTATTTGTTTCGAACGATATACATTATGCATATAATATATGCATACAAGCATATAACTTTTACCGTTATATATACATTTTGAAACCGTTTTAATTCTCACTTTCAGACCGTCAAAGCCTTCTTGCCAAACATGATAGAGCATGACGATGGACACATTGTGACAATCGCGTCTATGGCAGGCCACGTCGGGGTAGCTAAGCTAGTCGACTACTGCTCTTCCAAGTCTGCCGCCTGCGGATTTGACGAGGCTCTGAGAGTGGAGCTGGCAACTAAAGGCATCAAGGGTGTCCGCACTTCCCTTATCTGCCCGTACTTTATACGATCAACGGGCATGTTTGAGGAAGTCAATTCAAGGTATGTATAAACACAAGACAAATAGAAGACATAATTAAATATTTAGTGTACTTCCGCTGTGATCCGAAATCCAAATTAAGACAAGTAAAGGAAAAATTAAATAAGATTAATTAACTAAGATTAATTAAGATTAACGTTACCTATCACAATTCGGAAATTCTTAAATCTACACGTGTTTCGCCTAACCACAAGGCATCATCAGGAGATGCTGACTCTTCGAACGACAAGTCGAGAGTCACTCTTGACTCTACACTAAATATTTAATTTTGTCTTCTATTTACAATGGATTTCCGCAAAGTAACGCCTGAGTCAATAAGTTAACACAAGACAAGACTAAAAGCAAGAAAAGACAAGACTATGAAGGCAATGCGGCAAGCTTGATGGGCACGTTTGGGCGGGTGGCTTAATTTTGTCTGTAAAATATTTGTTTTGTTAATTTTTTTTTTAGTTTACAAAATTTTCTTTTTGACTATGCTTTGTAAATATTATTCCTAAACTATGTTTAAATTTATTTTTAACTTTAATAAAATACTATGAATATCAATAGGCATATTTGCTTGTTGTTCGAAAACAGTTCCCAAAGAAATTAATTACAAACAGATCTTTTACACTGAGTAAAGAAAAAAATTAGGAAGTCAATTCAAGTTAGCTACACCTTAGATCGCAATATGGCGCTTACCATAAACCCATAAAGAGTAAAAAAAAGCTATGTACACGAATGAGCAATTTGCATCTAGTTTGAGAATAGTTCTCAAAGAAATAACTATTAGCAGGTTCTATTGGCAGGTTATGTTTCTATAATTTTGACCAGAAGTCAAGTTTTTGCAATCAGATGTCTGTATTTTGGACACCTTTCTTTCCGCAAACGACTTGAGCTTAAGTTTTTTCTTAGTATTACTAATTTTATTTTACTTTTATGAACTCTTTTATTTTTCTTTGTATCGATGCTTCAAATATTCAATAAATCCTATTGCACTATAACTCGTAAAATATTATCTAAGCTGGTTGACTGTAGACATTGTGTATCTAAGATTCGATGATACATTTCAAAATTCGATTCTAATTAGTCTCTAAGTTTATATCGTTCCTAATTAGGATATTATTTTCACCACAGAGCCTTGAAAAGTAGGAAGCGTAAAATAAAAATCCATATGGTTGTGCCAACCTTGAAAATTCCCTTTAAAGTATTTAACTTCCTACATCTGCCCTTAGTTACACTTTTCCGATCATTGAATGTTTTCGAGGAAGTCGCCTCAAGGCAAATATAAAATGCTGACGTAAGATTTTGTCGCGTCCGGTAGTCGTTATCGTAAGCAAATATCTTCAGGAAATACTTTGATGCTGTATTGTTTTTGTTCAGTCGAATGTCTGTGCAAAAAATATGTATAGTCTCCAAATTTTGTATAGTTAAAACGTTAGGATTTTCTTGTGATGAGAACTCTTGCATATGCTATGATATTATTAATTTATTCGGCACTCAGACAGATTACAAACATTCATGATAACATTAAAACTACAAAGAACAAAAACAAGTCTGCAATCTAAAACTGAGTACACAGCATGTTAGTATAAAAAGTAATCAATCTAACAATTTAACCTATAACTTATATTATTTCTAAATTGACTAAGGCTTTAACTAAATACATCCAGTTCAGTAATGTGAGTCTTACATTGGTTGTTATCTGAGGCGTCACAACATTTGAGCTCGTTTTATGAGCGACACATGCGCTGTATAGGACTATTACTGGAAACGTTGTTTTTATACAGTTTATTAGTATATGAAACAGTTTAGTTTTTGCTTTTTGCTTCTAAGCCGAACTATAACTAGCTATGTACTTACTAGCTCCGCCTGCTGTATTACCCATGTTGATCCGGGATAAAAAGTTGCCAGGGTCTAATCTACCTTCATACCAATTTTATTAAAATAAGTTTAGCCTTATGAGCGTGAAGAAGCAACACATTCATACACAATTTGTGTGAATGACTATGGGCAGCTTGCATTCTCTCGACGCCTAGAGATTAGCCAGTTAGCTAACAAAAAGAAGACTCAGAATTTTGCGGTTATTTAATAATAATAATTAATTGTATCTACTACAGGTTCGTGCCGCAGTTGAACTCGAACGAGGTAGCCGATCGCGTGATCCTAGCGATACGCACCAATGAGCCATACGCACTCATGCCGGGCTACTTCCGAGTGTTCTTGCCCTTCAAATGGTGAGTTCACACTACACTACATTTTATATCTGAGTGCTACCGTGGGTCGGGTGACACATATTAATTTGTAGACATTTTTAGAGGCTCTGTGTCAGCTTGAAAACTCTTGACCTAAAAGATATTTTTCAACATTTATACAAGGTTTTAATACAATGTATAATAATGTCAGACACCACGTTGTTTTCAAACATAATTAAAGGATTTTCTAAAAGAAGAGTATTACAAATGGATGTATCGATTTCCAATTTTTGTTGTTGTGTGTTAGTCGAAAGTGTGCTTATTATCTATGTTCGGTGAAAACTAGTTCAAGATGGTTACTTCTATAAAATGGTGCGTTAAATACTATTTCACAACTCCCTCAATACGGGTAATTGATCAAAATGCGTTCAATCTGTTTTTTTTTTATTGATAATCAAATGAAAAGGATTGACTTATAGAAAACATGCAC
This sequence comes from Mellilla xanthometata, assembly GCA_035578125.1. Classification (NCBI taxonomy): domain Eukaryota; kingdom Metazoa; phylum Arthropoda; class Insecta; order Lepidoptera; family Geometridae; genus Mellilla; species Mellilla xanthometata. Next base: position 8,892,023 of record JAPUBQ010000014.1, on the reverse strand, counting down.
AAGGTAAAAAATAAAATAATTTATTGGCCTTGCAACATCTCGTCGCATTTGGCAAATCAATTTTATTTAGTTTAAGAAACAAATAATGGTACATCATTATCATTATGTTATAACTAAACTAAATTATTGTTAAAAATACTAACTTTGTATGTAACTAAAATTAAGGTTGTCATTGCAAAATTATGTCATTCTCGAGAAAATGTAGTTTCTACAAGCTGCATCAATCATAATATATTCTACTAGTTATAAATATGAAATCCAAGATGGCGGACACCCCTAACCTAACGGTCATTCAGAGGTTTTCTAAATTTAAATTGTATGCTTTTTTCCAGGGTGGTCCCGTGGTCCTGCATATCGGACCTGATCCGTGGGCTGGTCCCTGACGCAGTCCCACATGCGCCGGCGCACGGAGCTATGCACGCGCGCATCTCTGACCCTCTCCCTACTGAGCTGGATCCTGTTGAAACCAAACATGAATCCACCTCCATGAAACTTCAGCCGCAACCGCTCCATGACAGGCATATGTGATACCACTGCGAGATCAGATTCTAGTGCCTTAAGCATAGTGAGGAACGTCAATTTCGAATTGAATAATTTTGGGAGGGACTTCGTTGATGTTATAAACGTTAAAATTTTCAGGTACCAAACAATCTATCCTTAAAGGTAAAAATTATACTTTGTAAAATATTCTCGTAATACGTCTGAATATAAACGGTCACACTTATTTTGAAACTTCGACGATACGGTCTGACGTGTTCCGGCGGGTTTGTACCCAAAGTTTTCCTAATGTAAGTGTGACTGTTAATATCAATTGTCCTTGATAATATCAAATTATACCTGTTTATTTTCTTATGAAATAGTTGAAAAATAGTTTATTCATGAATTAAAATATAGGTGAACGTACTAAAATTAATTCATTACCTTGTATATTTTCTGTGCGTTTAATTGTATACGCTGAGCCCTGCAAACGTATCACCGGATAATGTAACTCGAAACAAAATATACTTTATATACATATAGAGTACATATGTATATACAGTATATTGTACCTATATAAGTATATGAATAGATAATAATCACTGTTGCATCGGCAATCATCTGATTTTAAGTACTATTAATCAAATAAGATAACTAGCTTTTCAAACCACCTAAATGCCAATTATTGGCCTAACAATTATAAAATACAAAATTATTAATATGTGTATGCAGTTACACAATTGTTGCAACATTTTGGTATACTTTGTATCTTCTTGTATTTTTTTAATGGCGATTGTTATGAGGTGCCTTGTATTTGGTGGAAGGGTGTCATATATGTGATAGTAGGCGTAAAATTAAATCTTCGACAGAATCCCTCGTAGGTCGGGACTTTCTAAAATTCATTTTTTCATACATTTTGAATAGTATTTTCTTGGCAAAATATTTTTAATTTACTCATTTCATTTAATTTTGTTCATTTTGTTTTGGTACTTGCGAATTCATCAGTAGACGGTTTTTTATTGTATTACATTATTGTATTGCAATGTACTTTTCAATATTTTGAGATAAAATAGAAATATAAATTACTTCTTAAGGAAATATGAATATTAATTAAGTTCATGGGATTTCATTTGACAACGTACAAAGTTTATTAATAACTATGTACGAAATAAATATGAAATGAAGAAAGTACATCTTTCTTCGTTTCGTCCAAAAGCTAAAAGATCAGCATTTAAGTACGTCATGTATGCAGTAATGAACTGTGGTACTTAGTCTGGCTAAGTTAAATTTAAGTTTTATGAATGTGATTTTAGCGGTTATTAACATGTGTTTTTATACTGTATACAAATTATAAATGTATGTACATTTTACAAATATATAACAATTTAAGTAGTCGAGTATTTTAAGTAGTCGAGTTCAATTTGTGACATTTGTAATGGGATTAAAATTAAATTGTTATTTCTTAAAAAACTTTTTTTCGTTGCTTTGAATTAAATTTAATCACGTTATTAAATTGACCCATATATTTAAAACAGTTTGGTTATTGTTTTGTAACGTTTTATAAAAAGGAATATTTCGAAAATTTGTGATTTTTTCAGTTTTATATTTTATTGTAAATAGTAAAGTAGCCTAAGGCACGTTTATAAGCTTGTATTTAGTGATAGTATTCTTATGTACTTATCGGGAAAATGGTGATACTCGAAAAAAAGAATTGGAACTGAATGTAATATTGTTTTATTTTATTTCTTTTGTGTTTTTTAACTAAAGTGTGCATATAAATATTTGATCTTAATATATCCAAATTATAAATAACAAAGTTTTGTTTTAAAATTAGGTAATTAATACATTTTTATGTATTTTTCAGTTGCAGTTACAATATTAATAAAAAATATTTTAATTTCAACGATTGACTAAATTCTGAACTTAGTTTCTAGGAATATAATAATTATTATTACATTAACATATTATTACATGAACATTATATTTCAATACAATTAATATTTCCAGTAATAAAAACAACTATAAGTAATAAATAAAACTCAAAAAGGTGGTGTAAGCATGGCACGGATGTTGTTAATAGAGTAAAAAAAATGTTTAAGATAAAAATCGCAGAGTGCAATTAAAAACACTACTTGAAATAATGATAAATAATTCATTAGCCTAATTATGCCAAATAAGCGCATAACTGGTGCAAGGTGAGGCGATGATTCACTGGTTAAATACGTAATTAACTTAATAACTTACATACTTACCTACATAATACCGAGAACAATGAGGTAACCCTGAGTTAAGTACAAAACTAAGTTTTTAATACAAACACAGACTAGGTGAAATATTATTTGATTCTATACTTAATTATAAAGTGTCGTAAAGGCCTAACAAGGACCTGAAATTTTAATATTTACTAACAATTAGCACCTTCCTCATCTCAATTACATTTTAAAAAACATTAAAATATGATTGTACCTATACTACTTACTCTACATATCTAGAAATTAAAATCGCTTCCTATCCTTTACCTGAATTAGGATTACGTAATGTGGATAAAAGTCAGCCTTTCAATCAAGGCTTTGAGCTACATCCATTAAAAATTATATTGAAATCGGTTCAGCTGTTTGACACAAACGAAGTTTCGTCCTTATATTTTTATTAGGAAATGGAATTCTGGAATTTTAACAAACCCAGCTCAAAACTTCGAAAATCATATAAACATAAATAGCGTTGAATATTTTTTTACAATTTAATAGACTTGCGCTTGATCATAATATCACTTACATGTTGTGATCTAAAGTGAAGCGCGCTTGCCTAGAAGATACCTGTTCACTCTTGCCTTGAAAACCGATAGGAATATAATTTCCAGCATTCTACACTATCCTCAATCTCCACTACTCTTACTCAAACCAGATTTAATAACTAATCATTCTTATCCCTAGGATAGTCAGCGGGCATTTTAAACTCAGAAATGGGTGATTTGTAGAGCGGGTTCAACTCCTGCATGTGTTTCCTGCTCTCCTGGGCCTCTTGGAGGAACTTGGCGTAGGCCCGTCGGTCGGAGACGATCTGTGCGCTCTTCACTCCAAGAATTACTATGAGCCCTGCAGCCACCACGCAAGCCATGATGATCAGGCCACTCGTCATGAGACGTGCGCTGGTGGGCTGGAAGCATTCTTTGGACCTGAAATATGATGGTTTCATAAGTACATTAGTCAAATAAGCCCTAAACTGTTTTGAATAAGGAATCATATGTTTCCTTTTTCAAACCTAAAAAGACGTGGGTGTGTTGGGTGAAAGAGGATATAAGAGAGAGGAAAAAAGAGGTTAATGAAGAAATAGTAGCGGCAAAATGGAAAGATTATTTTGCTCGGAATAGGTCATGGTTAGGAAACATGATGTGCTGACAACACCTTATAGGTGAAAAGAATTACGATGACTTTGGAATTAAAACTCTGATAGTCGAAAAGTTATAGCTGAGTCGCATACGATTGGCTTATTTATATCTACTACTCAAAGCTTAGGCGATTTTCCGAACGATATCATACATCTGATGTATTATTTGAAAGAATAATTTAAACATTCTTTATTTTCATTCTATATAGACTGTAGTCATTATTTATATCTTTTCGACCAACGTGTCGCAGACTTGTGTGGTATCCCTGCTGGTCAAATGCTTAGCTGTATAGTGTAAAAAAAAACACCTAAAAAAACACCCAATACCTACCTTTGGTTGTTGCGAGTGTTTTTACTGGATTCGTTAAATCATTTGTCTTCTTAAACACTTACATAGACTTTCTTTGTTCACTTTTAATGATGGTAAGTATTTAAAATGTTACCTGATGACAATCTCCATGTCGACCATGGAGTGTGAGACCGCCGTGTAAGTGTACCGGTACTCACACTCCAGCGCGTCTTCTCCCACTCGTAGGATACAGGATATCTCCTCATCTGTGATTGGTTCTGAAAGTTAATAAATCCATTATTCGACTGTACCCTGTAAGGCGTTAAAAAGGCATAATTTAATTTAAGGATGATAATAAGCTTCCTTACTAAGCCATTCCAAGCTCTACACATTGGTAAATCAATCAATCAATCAATATACCTATATTTTACAACTGGGCTCTTGTTCGTGGAGTTTTTTCCAGGTAGTTCTATCTTCGGCCAAATCCTTGCCTCCCTATACGACACGATTTTCGCTTTCTACTTATGTTGGTAAAAAAGTGATCTTTTAGGTCTTCTATTGGTTAAAATATGTATTAATTTAAACGCATGTTAGTTAGAGTTATTAGATAATTAAATTATACAATAAGAAAGATGAGATGAGATGCAATAAATAAATAACTATCTATCACCAGGATGATGATGACTACAATTGCAAACTAAATATTTTATAATTGTACCAACTCCAATCTTTTACGACTTATTTGTCAATCAGCATATTTCTTATTTATATTTCAGATCTATGCACTTAGAATTTTACGACCGTCGAGGGAGTGTATTGCTCAATATATCAATGCATCTATCCATCAAAATTATGAGTATATCCAGTTCTACTTACTTTCATTCATCCAACTTCATGAATGCACATAAGTACTTTGGTTTACTATACTTAATAATAATACTGAGTACTACCAAATGCTTTTTATATACGTATGAAAATGTGAAGTTCTCAAATAAAACTAAGTATTTCGTCATTAACATCATCAGAGTCCAAAGGTCTTGTTAATACAAAATCTTTGAACAGAGCATTCTGTTTGAATAAACTAGGGTTTAACTTCTTTCTTGTAACGAGAAGAAAGAAACCATCATTTGACAACAAATGCACCTCATTAATGGAACGACTCAAGAGCATAATTTACTCTACCACAGACCACATCGTGATGTCTTTAAGCTTACTTAAATTTAAATGCACTTTCGGCCTTGCTGTTAAAGAAACCACAAAGACCAGCGTAATTACGGTGCTATAATTTCCCCAGCTTTACTCTGTAACTGTTATGTTAACTGTGGTAACATTGCTACTTATGATTTAGTAATTTCGTGCACTTTCTATGCAACAAGGGGCTCTACGGTAGGTGATAAACTTAATTGGTGTATCTTGAACTATTTTCTCTCGTATGGTGGTGTTTAGGTCGTTTATCGATTAACTTTTATCACGGTACGGTGAAATATTTTTTTACTAAACAAGCAACAACGTATTCAGTGGCAGGGTTATATTTAATTTTAATAGAGAAGAGGCCAATCACCTTATACAGGTATAAGTGTTGTGAAAGTAGCTTGAAAGAAAATAAAGTGACTGAAGAACTCTTTCGGAATAAATTGAGCTCCTTTTAGTAGTCAAACCTTTTTTTTTCGTGAGGAAGCATTACTAGAATTAAAATTGACATTGAATCATATCATATACTTTTGTAATGATATTATATTATTTGACTTGTAATTTTGATGTTATCAATAAATGATTTGTATTTGTATTTACGCATCTCCCGCGACAAGCCGGGGCAGGCGGGCGGGGTATGTCGGGCTGGAGGGCCAGAGGGGCCGTCACTACCGACTAAAACCTCACGGTGTTCCATCTCACGAACGGGGGTTATTAATCAAACCTGGAGACGTTCTATTATGGACTAAGTTATAAGAATTGGCAACACCTGGTCAGACGTTTGAAAAATGAAGCCCAAGACAGGACGAGATGAAAACATATTAAGTCAAGTCCCTTTAGAAGTAAATATCAATATTATTAACATACATCTTATAAAATAGTTAATCATAGTTGTAGATAAAAGAACGAGTGTGCTTCGTTAGTAAAAACGTCTACTTTACTAATGACTTGTTTTTCAAGTTATGTGTGGATTCGCACACGCTTTACGGTGAAGGAAAACACCGTGAGGATACCGACACGTTTGAGGTTTGCAATATTCGAAGACGTGTGTCATCCGCCTACCCGCACTTGGCCAGCGTGGTGGATTTTGGCCTTTAACTTTCCTAGTGAGAAAAGGACCCGAGTCCCAGAAGTGGGAACGTATAGTGGGCTGCTAAGAAACTTTATAGATATCACTCACCAGAATTCTCCAGTCTTTCAGAGACAGTGTAATTGACATTGCTTATAGAGCATACATCGGTGCAGCTGGTGTTGAGGTGACAGGAGACGCAGGGCTCCGCGCTCGCGCACAGTGGGTTCTCACAGGTGGCACACGTCTCACAGAACATGCCGGAGTACTTGAAGCCGGTCTCCTGAATGGTGGAGCATTCGCAGCGGCCTGGAATATTACATTTGTAATACATTATACCCTGACCGTTGGGCAAAGGTTTCCAAGGAGTGGGACTTTTTAGATTTTTTTTTTTTTTTTTTAAACACACACGGTTGGTTAGCCCCATACTGAACCATTTCTAGCTCGTATTATGGTTGCTAACACAACTGATATACTACATATACATACATACAATATATGTACATATAAATACATATTTAACACCCAGACCCACAGCCAACAAATTTGGTTAAGCACAAGATGTTGACCGGGCCGGGAATCGAACCCGGAACCTTCTGATTAGCAGACCGGCATGGTTAACCTTTACGCCAACGAGGTCGTCAAAGATGGCAGAAGACGACGAGGCAGGCCGCCAACTCGATGGCGCAAGGAGTTGGTGGACTTCCACACAAACTAGAAGGAACTGGCCCAGGACAGAAAAGCGTGGAAATGATTGGGGGAGACCTTTGCCCAACAGTGGGACAATATAGGTTAGATAAAAAAAAATACATTATTGTTATAAAGTAAAGCGGACAGTGTTTGGATGGGTGACCATGCACGAGACTATCTGATTGTATTTTTAAAGTGGCATTTTCATCTGGGTGCTAACGTGGTTCGGATGATACGTTAAATTGTAGGTCCCGGCTGTTAGTCTTAGTACAAGCTGTCGCTAAGCCACGTCAGAGGCCTGAAAACGGCATGAAAACTCTCGACACCATAGCTTGCCCACTTAGCTTATACGAAGAAGAAGAAGATAAGAAGGTTCTCGAAGTATAGAATAATAATATTTTCGGATTTAGAATGTAACTAGATAAATAGATAATTACTTTATTTACACTCAAAATGACAAAAGTAAAAGAAACTTACAAAAGAACTGAAAAGCTAGTGCCTTAACTGGTAACCTTATCGCTGAAAGCGATCTCTTCCAGACAACCAAGTAAGAGACAACATACAAAGAAATACGAGACATGCGAGGTGTGTTAAAAAGTGTAAATAAATACTTATCAATGCAACATTATATACACAGGTACATATATACTTAATATACACACACAATACAAGAGTCACAAAACCACATCTTAATTCTAAATAATAGTTATTTACATAGTTATTTTCGAGACGGCTTATACATCCTCAAAGTTATACTCGTAGCAAGCGATTCAAGAGCACGACTCATACAATTAGACTAGGCGCAACTACACAAGTTTACAGTAAAAAATGAAGCATTTTTTCTGTTATCCGAGAAGAAGAGAGAGTATTTTTAACGCGAGAGAAAGTCACTGAACCCCTAGAATACATATACCGATTATTCTTTTTCTTAAATTTTCAGAGTCATAGTATGTTATATATGTATGTCAATGTATGTCAAAATCTATTCAGCTACTTGTGAAGAAGATCGTTGCTGCCGGGGTGATTAAAGAGTACGTACATATACCAGCCCCCGGGCTTTGAGGCGCAGCAAGGGAACCCCGTGGAGGTTTTAGTCGGTAGTGGTCGCCACACTGGCACCGAGCCTGACATACCTCTGCATTGCAAAACATTTCCTCCATGTCAAAAAAGGCCGTAGATCGTTATAAATAACCCTCAAACATACGCAAATTGATTGATTGAAGTTCCAAAAATCTGCATGAAGCGTTCTGCTTCCACATATATTGTGCGGACCATTAACTATGCTACTCTTTGCCCGAATCCCTGTTCCCTCTGAACTATATATAACCTCGCTGTCTTCAAAGCGAGAGTGAATCGGTTTCTTCTAGACAAGCGCGCTCCCCCCTAGATCGCAACACTTAACATCAGGTGAGTTTCGATCAAGCGCTTGCCTATCCATCATAAAAAAACATACGAAAAACATATTCCTTCTAAAATGGTTACCAGATAATCTCTTTGTTTAAAAAAGCATGAATATCTCACCACAGACGCAGTCCCCCTGGCCTGAGCAGATGGTATGGCTCCCAGGCGCGATGCAGGTGTCGTTGTTATCCGTGCAATCGCAAGCCGGTCCGCTCCAGCCGTCGACGCAGGCGCATTGCCCGCACACGCAGTCCCCGCGACCCACGCCGCCGCATTCTAGACTGTTCTCTCTATGAAACACGGGAAAATATAATTGTATTGCTGTTAAAATAATAGGCCTTGGAATATACTGGACATTGCATTCATACGAGATAAAAGTAGCCTATAAGTTAATCCAAATTGTATTATGTATTTGTAAATTGTTGCCTGTAGCTCGGCTAGCTAATGTGGTCTGACGCGATCATCGATGCTAAGCAACGATCGGTGCGGGCGGGTCTTTGATGGGTGACCTTGTACAAGACTGTCGTTTTAAAAATGGAATTTTCATCTGGGCGCTACGGTAGGTCGGACAGTCAAAGTCAGTAGTACAAGTCAGAGGCCACCGGGTGGCTTGAAAACTCTCGCCACTAGAGCTTGGCCACTAAGCTCATACGAATAAGAAGAAGTTAATCCAAGCCAATGAGTTCAGCCGTGGAGAGTGGGATAGTGGAATGCATGAGTAGTATATATTTTATACAAACGTAGTGATTAAGAAAACTCATACATGTGGTATTCGCTATATTCGTCAAATAAGCGAATAAGACAATTACATTATTAAATGTGACGTCCAGACATCGTAAATTGTGTGTAGTATATAGTAGGTATCCAGCTTTCCAAAAGGTCACTATAACATCAATAAAATAGTCTTATAGTTTTAAAACCAAAGCGCTACTATTTTAGAACTATAAACTAAAAGCCTATTAAAAGTCACTAATACTTTAAAATTTATAGCCTTCGCTTTAGATAATTTACTGTACCAAAACGGCTAGTCAGATTAAGTATTTATTTAACGAAACAAAACTGTTAAATTGAAAAAGCTTACAAAAGCTTCTTATCATAGTGTATGAACATAAATAACATTCTTTAAACGCCTCACTGTCATTGATGAATTATGATTTAAAACATTTAATTTGTTTACGCTTTGTTGTATTCGGCATCAAATATAAATAAAAAACTTGATATGGTGCCGCAAGATATGAAAAGCCTTATTTGCATATAACTGTGTCCAAAATTGTATAGATCGTTGATTAATATTCGTCGAGTGAAGCTTAACCGGAATCAGATAATGTCTACAATAACAACACTTCCTTTAGTGTTGTTCAACTTACGACTTTTCCTGTCACTTGACTTATTGACCGAACAAGCGAAGCGAGCGAAGTCTCTTCATTAAACATTGTAAACTGTTCACGCAAGGCATCTTGATATTTTCGCGTACAAAACGGTCACACTTACTTATTATTAAAAGTTGGAATGAGTCCAACAGTTTCGGTGCTTTCCGAGCGCCATCTTCAGGGGCGAGTGTTACACGGACCGTCGACGACGAGATCCACGCGCCGAGCACGAAACGAGAAAGCACCAAAACCGTTGGACTCATTCCAACTTTTAATAATAAGTAAGTGTGACAGTTTTCTCGCGAAAATGTCTCTTCAATATACTAGCCAACTTTTTCGTCTGTCTGTATATAGCTTTACTAGAGGTTGCCCGCGGCTCCGCCCGCGTGTATGTCGCTTTTCGCGTAACCTGTGGAAAAATTCTATTGTATCCCATTCCCGTGCCAATTTTATATAAACATTACATTGCTACGATATAAAAATGAGTTCGATTATTATTCGATATCTAAATCACCAAAGTATTGGTTTTATTAGTTTGGTGATGATGCGAAAGATTAGATCGTGTTCTCCAAGCCATTTTTTTTAATTTAAATAATTAGAATACGCGAACCATACCACCAAGTGGATCACATATTTAAATTCCAATTCAGAAGTATTTAATTCCAAAAACACAAAATTTTCCCTTTGAACTTTAAACCCCTATGGCATACCAAAATGCACTCCTGGCAAATATTTTTACAAATTTATTTTAACCATCATATAAACTACAACCTCAACCACTTTCAAGACTTTTACTTGATAAATAAAGAATTTTCCATACAATCTTTCACCCCCCATTACAAACCCCTGGCAAAAAAACTTGATACCATTATTTTTAATTTCACATAAACTATACATACTCCAAATTTCATTGCTGTAAGTTCAAAAACAAAGAAGCTTCATACAAACTGTTTTACCCCCTTTCACCCCCTTAAGGGTAGAATTTCCAAAAATCTATTCTTAGTACACGTTTAAGTACTCAAATATATACACACTTCAAATTTTACACCTCTAAGTTCAAAAACACAAAACTTTCATTTTTAATTTTCAACCCCCATGGCATCCCCCTTAATGCACCCCTGGCAAAAGTTTTTTTAATTTTAATTTAAACATTTAATAATCTACTACCATAACAACTTTTAAGACTTTAACTTGATAAATAAAGAATTTTCCATACAAACTTTCATCCCCCATTACAAACCCTTAGTTCACCCCTGGCAAAAAAACTTGATACCATTATTTCTAATTTTACATAAACTATACATATTCAAAATTTCATTTCTATAAGTTCAAAAACAAAGAAGTTTCATACAAACTGTTTTACCCCCTTTCACCCCCTTAGGGGTGGAATTTCCAAAAATCCGTTCTTAGTACGCGTCTACATACTACAACAAATACACCCTCCAAATTTTACAATCCTAGGACCAGCCGTTTGGGCTCTGCGTTGTCTATAGATGAATTAGTGAATAAGTCAGGACAAAGAGTCTTATAGTATAGATTGCTTCTAAAGCAAAAGACGTATTTTTGTATTGATCTGGACTGGAAACTTACACCGGTAATATGGTAATCGATAGATTTTTATATTCTTTGGCGATTTTTGATTACGAGAATGGTTTCCATTAAAAGGGAGTATTTGCTGCAACGCTATTTAAAAGTCGATTTCAATTTTATTTTGACAAATCATATTCCATATATTACAAAGTTTTTGTGAATCTAAATATAAAAGATTTTTCAAATCCTTCTACAAATAATGTTCCAAGGAACCTTTTCGTGTTCCCGAGGTATACAGTTCGAAGAACTACTAGTGTGTATATAGTTAAAATAGTGTTTAAGAATCTAAGTAGTAAAATGATGAGCATAAGTGTGGTTGTGGTTAACTTCCGAGCTTTAAAGCTTTCTCACAACATCTGATATTGTGAAAGATTTATCACACAACAGAGATTTAAGCTTTCTATATTAAAACTATGTGATGTATTCATAAAATGCCCTACTGAGCCGTCAAAATTTTTTGGGGATACCTACATAGGTAATTTTTTGGACACATTTCACACACGGCTAGTTAGCCCCATACAAAACCATTTCTAGTTTGTATTATGGTTGCTGAAACAACTGATATACTTCATATGTACATATATAAATACTTTATATATCAATGAGCCCATAATTTTTTTAACAGAATTGCCGATTCGTGTATATATGTATATGGGTAGATTTTGTTATATTATTATTTATTTTAAAAAAACTTCAGGCCGAAGACAAGCATTAAAGTGCGACTCGACTTGACCTCGCTATGCACTAAATTTTTGTCATGACCATATTGCCCTGCGGTAGTACCGATGACGCAGCGAATTCTTGACCGATTTTTAACCATTCCAAACGGACAGCATAGAACTGAATGGCTGTGTCTAACCGCAGAATTTAACCCATTATTTGATTGCCACTAAATATAATGCGGATAAACGTGTCGGATGCTGTCTGATATCGACGTGTGTGCTAATGATATTCTGAATCAAATTTAAAGAAATTACTGTTTTTAATTTGTAATACGCAATATCCATACAATTATACTTTTAATTAATAGATTGATTTAAATCTTGACCAAATATAAATATATTTACCAAAAAACGTCAATAAACATTAATATAACCTCTATAAATTAATTTTTAATTTAGTTATTTGTAATTATTAATTTAAAATTTACCTAGCCGCCACTACTAAACAAAACCAGTACTTTCATACATATATGTATGTACCTCTTCAAAGTTATCTTTCTGTGTGTGTCCATTTCTACAGGTTGTTTCTCAAATATGGGGCATGGTATTTTCAACGGACTAAGTGCCCAAACTGAATGGTATGAAAGGGTGTTACAGTAAAGAATAGACTCCGAATAAAACAAACATCGGAGGTAGGTATATTTAAAAAAAAAAGCTAACTAAACGTTCCCACTGCTGAGACTGGGGCCTTCCCTCACGATTAGAAAGATAAAGGCCATAATCCACCACGCTGTCCAAGTATGGCCACGTACAAAGTTGCATGTATTTAACACATACACTAAACATAATGATAAGACGTCGTAACGTTCCATTAAACCAAACCAAAAGTGTTAGTAACGCCTTTACCACACGCACAGCTGAACCGCCGTCTATTTATTTGTAACGGTGTCTGCGAAACTTCAATCTTGATTAAGTGGCTTGTACTCGTGAGTGGTAACTATCTGTTAGGTTGGTACAGAATGCTTCCGCGATTCGAATTAGCTCGCCTGGTTTAACTTGTGGGAGATAGTTCACCAGTTAATTAGACGCAGATAGGATTAGGACTTCGATCAAATATATACTTTTTGATCGAAGGATAAGGGTGTGGTACATGGCAAAGGATTATTGGTTCAAAGAGTAAACTACCTAATTATAGCTACCTCGACTTTGGCCACCTCGTTGGCGTAATATTTACTAGTCCAGTCTGCCAGCCAGAGAGCGTCGAGTTCGATTCTCGGCATGGGCTAACACCTTTGTGATGAACCAAAATGTTTTGGCTGTCAGTCTGGGTATTAAATATGAATCGATGTAAGTATTTATGTATATGTGTGTCTCACCGGACATTTAAATCTATACCAATATTATAAAGAGGAAAAATTCGATTTTTTTTTTGTTTGACGCGAATAGGCTCCGAGTGAAAGAATTTTTCAAGTCAGGCTACTGGACTGACTTGAAATTGAAATTGAAAACAAGCTGCTATCATAATGCCGAAACTCTCTCTCTCGTTTGTTTGGTAGCCTCACAGTGTAGTAGCACGTGTTCTACCGTTTCATTTTCAAGAAAAAGTAGTAAATATAATGAATGTTAGGAGGAATACTCACAAGCTAATCTGACAGGCCTTGCACTGGCAGTACTTGCCGCTGTAGCCGCGGTCGCAAGCGCAGCGCCCGCACAGACAGTCGCCTGCGCCGGCGCACGCGATGCTGCGCGTCGAGTTGGGCTCGCGGCACTGCGCGGATAACGCCGCAGACGCATCCTCGTCTTCTATCGAGCAATCGCAGGACGGACCCGACCTTCATAACGAAATTTTATTTATTTTATTCATCACAAATAGAATACGTAGTTTTATTTATTTTCTTAATCACACACAGAATATTTTATTATTATTGAAATATTTTACAAAGAAAACCTGGGCTTATCCTAGGTAAAAGTGTTTTCACTAATTTATTATACAAATAAAGACGAGTTACGTAATATTAGAGTAATTAAAAAGTTTGTTATTAGTATTTGTATAAGTAGTTAAAAATTAGACGTAAGTCTCTCGACTTGTCGTTCGAAGAGTCAGCATCTCCTGATGATGCCTTGTGGTTAGGCGAAACACGTGTAGAGTTAAGAATTTCCGAATTATGATAGGTAACGTTAATCTTAATTAATCTTAGTTAATTAATCTTAGTTTTTCCTTTACTTGTCTTAATTTGGATTTCGGATCACAGCGGAAGTACACTAAATATTTAATTTTGTCTTCTAGACGTAAGTCATATGATTTACTTGTAATAGACGTAAATCAAACTCATATCAAATAAGTTTCAAAGTACAAACAACATTTTCGTAATCTCTCTCCCACTTTGATCAAGACATCTATAATCTTTTTATGACAAGTCTTATTAATACAATCGCTCATTCATGCCTGCGCGGCATTTTAAATATCAATCACTGAGATGAATCTGTAATTTTCCGGTAGGAGATCATATAGACATTATCATTGGTTTCTTATTATCTCTGGAGCGGAAGACGTGTGTGACCAGACCACACATGTTTTTAATTCCATTTTATACTAAACTAGCGGCGTCCCGCGCCTCTGTCCGCGTTAATCCGGGACTAAACTAGTCAACTAACTAATATTTACGTATCAAAACCGGGTCATAAATATTGTTAATTTCATATCAAATTTAATTTAAATCAATTTACATTATTTGAAATAGAGAGGATTAAAACAACTGAAGAGAAGGCAATCAAACCTTAGTAATTATATTTTTGTCTATGGTAATGGTAAGGTCTTCTTCTTCTTCTTAAGAGCTAAGTGGCTAAGTTCTGGTGTCGAGAGTTTTAGAGTCATCCAAAGGCTTCTGAATTGGCTTAACGACTGCTTGTACTAAGAGTAACAGCCGGGACCTAAATTAAACGTATCACCCGACCCACGGTATGAAAATGACACTTTTTAAATGTCAGTATTATGCATGGTCACCCATCCAAAGAGTGACCGCATCGACTATAGCTTAATACTATAATACAGTTAAGCACTACTTAAGCTAGCGAATGTCTACCATGGCGTACAATCTACCATGGCGTACAATCAAGGATGCGCTAGTTTTCCACGATTTCCCAATATACCTGCAACGCATATTGGAAGCGTATTTCAAAGATAGGACTATCGAATATATAGGTAAAGACGGTGTACTCCATAGCAGAGCAATGTACTGCGGAGTTCCACAAGGTTCCGTGCTGGGTCCACTGCTATGGAACCTGGCCTACGACGTAGTCCTAAGACTTGATCTTCCTACAGGAGTAAGTTTGGTCTGCTACGCCGATGACACGCTGATTTTGGCTGAAGGCCACACTTACCCGGAAACCATCCAGCTAGCAGAACAAGGTGTAGCTTGCGTTGTTGGGAAAATCCACGCCATGGGACTTAAAATAGCGCCCCATAAAAGTGAAGGATTATGGTTCCACAAACACCGAAGAGGTTCAGGCCCAAACAGGACTATTATACGAGTTGGAGACGCTGATGTTGAAGCAGGACCAGTGCTGAAATATCTTGGATTAGTCCTAGACAATTACTGGCGGTTTGATGAGCACTTCAATCGTATAGTTCCTCGCATTAAAAAAGTAACAGGTGCACTACACAGACTGCTACCTAATCTAGGGGGGCCACGAGAGGAAGTTCGACGCCTCTATGCTGGTATAATTCGCTCTATAGCTCTATACGGAGCCCCTGTGTGGGCACCCAGATTATCAGGCATAAAGCGTAATCAAGATAAGTTCAAAAGTGCGCAAAGAATTATAGCTATAAGAATTGCAAGAGGATATCGGACAATATCTTTTGAGGCGGCAACACTGATTGCTCGGTTTCCTCCGCTAGATATTTTGGCGGACATGGACGCTAGGATATATCAACGCCTCCGGAGCGAAAACGGCACTGGTTTTATTTCAGGGGCCCTATTGCGAAAAGCGGAATACCAATGTGCCATAGAAAGATGGCACCAAAGACTGCTCGAGCCACAAAATGCACGCCAACGGGCTGTGAAAGGCATCTTGCCCAACTATAATGCCTGGCTTGAAAGGAGGGAGCGTGTCACATTCCGACTGACCCAAATTCTCACCGGACACGGGTGCTTCAGCGTTTTCCTCCATAAAATAGGCAAGGAAGCTTCTTCACGCTGCTATCACTGTGGAATGTCTGCAGACTGTGCACAGCACACTCTCGAAGTATGTCCAGCCTGGAACTCGGAGAGACAGGCTCTGATGGCCACAGTGGGAAACGACTTGTCCCTGCCTGCAATGATATCTGTTATGCTAGCAGATGACAAAGCATGGGCAGCAGTAATAGATTTCTGTGACAGTGTTATGTCGAAGAAAGAAATCGCTGGAAGAAACAGGGAGCGCTCGGGTACCGTCATTGATCCGGGTTAGTTATGTAGTGAGTCGTTGGTTGTCTGATTTGGGGATCAGACCACCACGAAGATAATCATCGTGCGAGTTCGCAATACAAGATGGCGCGAGGTGCTCTACGCCATTGTTGGATGAAGTTAATTAAGTGTTGAACCTAAGTGTAGAGGAGTTTTGGTGTATTCATAATGAGATCCCAAAACTCTTCTAAAAAAGCACAAGAGATGGCAACCGAGGGGGTTTTAGTGGGTAAAAATCCCACATACCCCGGCTGCACCCCAATGCAGTTGGGGATCTAAGAAGATTTCCCCCTCGTAAAAAAAAAAAAAAAAAAAAAAAAAAAAGCTAGCGAATGATATTGAATAAACATTGCTTTTCGGCTTAGTAGACCCAATCAGCTATGAGCATAGATGCAATTGCACCTTTCGGAAATTACACGAAATTATCTGTCGTAGTTGCAATAAGCCAATAATTATGAGAATGGACACCGTTTGAGGTTTACGTAATTAAACACATACCATCCTTTATTACACTGACAGACTCCACAGACTAAATGCGAGTTGGCAGGACAAGTGAGCGACATATCCTGGATGAGGTCGCCTTCACACTTGCAGCCGCACTGAATTTCCACCTCCAGGGTCAAAGAGTCCTGCCCGAGCTGAGACTCCGCGATGGTGATCGTTTGTTGAGACTGCAAAAAGAAATAAATGGTAAGGACAGTATCATAACATATTATAACAAGATGGATGGAGGAATCCATAAGAAAAATACGATAGAAAATGTTTCCATGACAAACTGAATTGATTATATTATTTTTATTGTAACTTGTAGTATATAGAATGAATTATTCTGGAGTAAACTTTTATTTATTGACGAGCAGTTTTTATGATTAATTTTATTTTAAGTCTAATGACTCCACCAACCAATCAACTCATATAATTTTAAAATGATTTTCATTTAAAACTTCCCCTAGAGTCATATACTTTCTTGTAAATTGATCACGAACTGTAATTTAAAATTATTAACGATTGTTAGATTTTTGAATTTAAAATTCTAAGATAAGACGGTAACACATGGACCAGAATAAAACAACAAATTCTTAAAGTAAGTAACAAACTAGTAATAGGAAAGGATATAAAATACGTATTAGATTTCTGCATCACTGACTATTGAGTAAACTTTTGAGAAGTAATGAAGCAGTAAAATTTCTACAAATCATTAGTAGGAACCACCCAAGTTTGGTGCGCGTGTCACCGCATATAATTATACTTCACTAGCAAACACTTACAACACAACCGAGCTCAGTCGAGTGTGCTGGCCGTCAACATAGAAAGCACCAATAAATTAACCTTTCATGCACACTTACCGTCTTATATTCCCTACACGAATCTAGGCTGATGTGCGCTTCATAATTAACCGTCATGCCGTATTCCACGCCGGTACATCTGGTAGCTTCGATTAGGGCTCCGCCTTTCACTCCGCAGTCGGTATAATATCTGACCTTCACTGGACCCTCACTAGAGTTATCCTCAAAATTCACAACGCTCACAATATCTTCGTATCCAGTCTTGACTAGCTTTAAAATGTTAGAACTGTCGCTCTCAAGCTTAGCCACGTAGGTAAAGTCTTCGAGAAGCCGGTGCAAACTATCATAGTGGTCTTTGACGCCTTCTGTTACTGCAAATATCACGTTTACCTGAAATAAAGCTTTCAGTTAGCCCATTGAGTTGAATTAGAATATCTCAAACTTAAAGGAAGTGTATATTATGTAATTCTGGACTCTATTTCTTAAGTAATAAGGAAGGAATTAGTAGGAACGTAATTTTGTAAACTGGGTTACTGGATAGTAAACAATGCGGTAGTTTGCATTAGCATACGGAAAGTAGATTTTAGTTTGCGTAGCATACTTAATCTATTTTCAGAGATAATGTTTATATGATATGGGATAGTCATTTCATCCTTAAAATATCATCTGTTTATTATTGCTTATATACTGCAGAGCTTGTAGCTCGGCTAGTTGAAGTGATCTGACACGATTAATCAATGGTTGATGCGGATAGTATTTTGAAGGGTAATCTTGCACAAAAGTGTCGTTTATAAAATGGGATTTTTAATACGAACAAAAAGATTGCTTATATTATCACTAGTTTTTATTAGAATTGCATGCTATGTCATATACGAGTACAATTTTTATCCCCGTATAAAAAAACAGATACGTCATTAGAATTTTCTGAAAAGTACACTACTAATAATACATACATCCTTTTGTACGCAGGTGCATAATTTCTCGTTTTTAGGTGTATGGACACAAACTAACTATGGTGTTTGTACAAAAAGTCTTCTAACTTTATCAATTCTAATGATATTGACTAAGGAATAAATCGTTGAATTAAAACTTCATCATCAGTCTATGCTCGTCCACTGCTAGACATACGCCTCTTCCAAGGCACGCCACGTAGCCCTATTTATTATCTTAATTGCGTTTAAAAGAAGCACATTAATTGAACTTAATTAAATTATGGTTTCAAGGCTGTAGTCATTAGGTAGATAAGAAAACAAGCGATATTACTTTATGCCTTTACGATAATATATTTTTAATGAGGAAATAAATTGTTTTAATAGAGTATCATAAAAATGTAAATAATACCTTGTAGGCATCAAGTAGCCTGTACACTTGAGCGACCGAAGGATAGTCATAAGTGGCAGCTTCGGAGTAGTAGCCTTCGTCATCTAAGTGACACGTCTCATCGTTCTTTCTTATTGCACCGCCTGCAAAGCAAGACTATATTAGAGAGAATAAGTTTTACCGCAACACAGTTGCAACTCCACAAGTCGCTTTTATCACTGGCAGGAGCGACAGTTGCCAGTATCTTAAATGCTAGAGTTGCGGAGCAGCGCTACCAAACTTCATGCGTTGCGGTAAAAACTTTTTGTTACTAATATTGTCTTAAATACTAGACTTAGAGGCAGCGTCCTTGGGAACTGATATTCTGTTGCGACTCACAGTGACCATATGCACATATGACAGGTACGCAGGTATAGACTATTTATATACATGCAATTTAAATACTTATAGGTATACTCTGTTTGGGAGAAATGGTTTCACCGTCATAAAAACTATTATAACAATCATCTCAATTAGTGCACAAATATTTACATTTCAGAGTTTTCTTTGATTCAGTAGAGGGTTCCAAAAGACGATTACGTAAAATTCGCTCGAGAGTTTTATTCTATCTTTATTCAAAATGTATTAATTAATGTATATTTTTCTGTTTATCCAATCAGAAAAATATAAATTACTCAATAGGGTTTAGACTAAACTTATTCCCATTTGTTTGTGATTTTTTATTTTCTGGGTTCCTCAGCATGCCGATTTGAATATACGCGTTTGGCGAGTCTTAAATACAAAATACATAATACAAAAATATTTATTAACGTAAAGGTACAGATACACATTAATAATAACGAAGTTTCTGGTCTCGTGCTAGTATTTAGACTGTGTTACGAGACCAGATTCCTCTCCCAAAGTTTACGTTTACATATTTGTTAACACTTAACGTATGTTCATCATACAGTAACAATAAACCAAAAGCATCTCCACGTACCAAGTCTGCCATCTCCCGCTATATGAAGGTAGCCGTCAGAGGAGAGTATGACAATCTTCCTACTCCTGGCCGACCAGCCGATCCTCTCCCCGCAGGTCAGCACCTGCATGAGAGCGTCCAACTGTGCCTCAGCGTTGTCCAGGTTTGCTGTCACCGAACTGCTGTTTACCTTTTCTATGAACTGGTTCACCTGGGATATTTATTATGTCAATTAAAATCATTTATTAGTAGCGTATATATTTAATGTAATAACGTGACAGCGTTAAAATTGTTAAAAAAGCGAGTGTGGCTCGGTGGTGATAACGTCTGCTTTTCAATCAGACTGCCCCTGGTTCGATCCCGGCCCTACACCAATGACTTGTTTTTCAAGTTATGTGTGGATTTGCACTTGCTTTACGGTGAAGGAAAACATCGTGAGAAATCACATCAAATTGTTTTTATTCACGGGAACTTGCCTGATATTAAGCAGCGCTGTATGTATCCTACGTTATCTCATGAAGAAGATCATCATTTAATAATTAAAAATAAAAAAGTGTGCCACAATTTCCGGCCTCATCGTTTAAAGCGATCCCTTCCAGGCAACCTTTGTATGGATAGGAGTTTATAAACGACTGAACATAGACGTATTCTTTTAATACAACTCATACACAAAACACAATCCGGCCCGAGCATTTTCTAGTTGTTGAAAATGTCTGGCACTGTTATAAAGTTATGAGAGAATCTGAAAATCGCATACGTACTGTACGAAACCTTCTTGTTCAAAATACGTAAGTAATGAGTTGGTTAAACCTTTTTTAGTTACATACCTCATTAGTGAGTGAAAGATGGTGTTTGTAAGCGTATGTGGGTTCACATGCTTCTTCTTCCACCGTGCAGGGGTTTTCTCGTCTCCTGTCATCCATGCTTATGAACGGCATTATCGGCTTCTCAGCGAAACTTCCAAAACCTAACCTGAAAATATTTATTTCACGATACATTTAATAAGACAAGTTTTTTGTACTTTATGAAAATGAAAAATATTTATTTACTAACTTATTACTACATTACGTCATATTCTCTTGTGACTACTTAACTAGGCAAGGCCTGAATCTATGTAGAATCAATTCAACCTATTTGCAATTTAAAATGAACTTAATGAACGCGGGCGGAGCCGCGGGTAACAGCTAGTATACTATAAATATAGACACGATCGATGATACTTTGTTTTATCGGCTTATTACATCTAGATTTTTTTTATTCTTAATCCCACTAAATACCTAATAAAAAAAAGTGTCTTGGTTACTCTTTTGCGCTCAAACGGTTGCTTCGATTCGAAATTCGATGTAGAAATACATTACCAAGTAAGCTGCTTAAAATCCACGATTCACGCAGCTAACATCGATACATCAGTAAAGAGTAAACTCACCGAAAGTTATCAGTAAGGTTCTTCAGCAAAGTCGGGAGGTCGTCTCTGAGTGACACCAGGGTTTCCTTGTCATCCTTCATAGACCATGTGAGGTCCATCAGGTAATACAGGTCGAGCGGATAGTTCTTCGCTGGCCTGTATGTGAACTCGATCTTTTTTGTTTCACCTGTGAAATTCAGGATGCTCGTGTTTAAGAAAAGTGATAGCATATTTAGTGAGATTTCGTATTTTATCGTATTTTACGATACTTAAAAAAAAACTTATTTTTATACAATGTAGCCGTGTATAAAAAAAATATAAATTCAAGTATGTATATTACGAGTACGAAGCAAAAAATATTATCAGTTTAGTTTTTAAACTGTTTGAAAGGAATCGGCGAAACGAAATAAGAATGTACACTATACGTCCCGCCCTCGTCCCCCACCACTTGGAACTGGGAGCCTTCTCTTGCAAGAAGAGAAGCTATCACACTAATATCCGTATAGGGTGCTTCTAGTAATCTATAATGTCTACTACGCTGGCTACAACTGGTAACAAATGACATCCAGCGTATGGTACTTACGAGGTTTCAAAGAAAGTTTAATCTTCTGCGGCTGGATCTGTACGACATCTTCTTCGCTGTCTTGCTGGACGTCTTGCAACGACTTGTTGTGGACTACCTCCCAGATAGGCTGTTCGGGTCTCTGGATCATGGATTGACTGCAGCCGGTCGCCACCAGGCTAGATTAAAAAAAAGTTATCTTATCAATTGATAATGAAATGAAATAGCATTTATTTCCCTGTTTAAAATATTACAATATTTACTTTTTCATTCACTTCTTAGGTTGTTTCCAATTCTGTATAATATTTAATTATGAAGATATTCATTTATTTATATAAGAGCACCCAAAAGCGGGTACAGGCCTCCTTGCTTTATCAATTGATGACTTCACGTTTTTTTTCTGAACTTTTATAAATATTAACTTAAATTAAAAAAATAACATATTTATTTAAATTCATTTTTAATTTCCTATCCAAATCTGAAATTTTAGTACAACATAACTGTTTTTTTGTATCTTCGATCTCGAAGCTACCTACCGCGGACCATAAAGAAATAGTTATGTGAATTAATCATCTACCCAGCATTGTGAGTAGTAACATTACAAAAACAATTACCAAACAATAAATTATAAAAAATACATCATAAATAACATTTATAAATAAAAAAATATTTTATATTATTCTTTTCGCGCTTATCATAACAATAGAACGAAACGAGGTATATCAATAAACGCAGTGTGTGGCATCCATAGATTCTCAAATGATAATCGACTTATACAGACATGTTGAAATTAACTCAGCACGTTCCATGGCGCTATTGAAAAGCATTTATACGGTCAGAGTAGAGGTGAAACCATACTTGTACAGATTAGAAAAGGGTCTGGCAAGAAAAAAAAAATACTAAGGTGTAAGCTTGTGTTAAGCAAAGAATGTTATCCTGGAGAACAGGTCAAAAGTTTCGTACGAGAAAACTTAATCACAAGAAAACGTGTGAACTGACGCGGTTACTTGCACAAGTGAAATCAAAAGTCACGAACATATAAAGTAAAACACACACACACACAAAAAAACCTTACAAATAGATATAATAGTACATACGTAGTTACGAGTACTTCAGTGAGGATTATTAAAAATGTCAATAAACTGTTGAAAGTAGCGGAAAACTATAGAAAACTGGGTCAAACTTTACAAAAATAAAAATAAACGAAGATATCGTCGAAACAGCAGTACATATTTGAAAAAAATATTCGATAGGGATATTTTTATATTAGCAGTGATTTTTAAATCTATCATAATATTATGTGTGATATAAGTTACTATTATCTCGTAGATAGTTGATATTTTTATAATAACATCTGACTGCATATTTTGTCTCTTTGCACTTAATTTATTAGGATATTTAGTTTATACAAGTATATTTAGGGTTTGTGTTTTAGAGCGTGAATAGTGCCTATCTAATGTTACATACATATTTATTAGGTATTTAGGTACTATTTATTGGATAAAAAAACATACATAAACAGCATTAATAAACTTTGATATTACTGACTTTTTATACAATACAATACAATATGACTTTATTGCACACCAAAATACAAAAACAAAAACAGTTTTATAACAAGAAAAAGAATAACAGAGGTGGTACATTAGGTACATTTCATGTATAAATGGATTATGTATTTATACAACTATTACCTAAAACGCAGAAAACAGAGTTGCCCGAAATAAGTAACACATTCGTAAATATAATAAACTATGTACTTCTACACCTGGTCCTAACAAAGTAAAATGACCTCCAGTGTAGTTCTATTCTAAGCTTCACAGTCAATAATCAATCAAACGACGATCTTTTGATTAGCCAAGCGTAGAGACCCTAAATGTCGGTCAGCAAACGTGGGAAAGTACAATCGAAACATAAGAATGCGCTTCACTTACTCGTATTGTATCTAGAAGATCTGATATAACCAAAAAGGGCCAAACGAATCAACAACTTTCACTTTAAGATAAATCTTCGAATATTGAATACTTAATTTATTTTGAAGACGCAAATATTCTGTCATAATTCCAAATTAAATATTATAAATGTGAAAGTGTGTATGCATGAGTTGGTCTATGATACGACTAAATATAGCTCAATATTTCTATGTGTTTTGGATGTATGGATGTTTTTATCACTTTTACGCAAAAACTACGATTGGATTAAATGACAGTTCGCAATGATGTTATATAAAATAACACAAAGGGTATCACTTTTAGGGATAGTGTGTGAATTGTCCAAAGTATATAATAATAATGTCATTAATTATTGCTGATGAGTATGATGCCTTATAAGTAACAAATTTAATATCAATAAGTAGACCATCTTATTTTATAGTTATTAGTGTTCCATGTATTTGTACTATATTTTTTTGGATGCCTTATTTTAACGGATCGACTGAAATACTATTAACTTTACTACTTATTTTACGTAATATATTATTTGAAAGCATTATTTTTTTTCATTATATATTTTATAGCCGCGACCGACATATGTGCTTGCAGTTATATGTTTTTTCAAGCCAATGTTGCCATTATCTCCAAAATCACTGGTCCGATTTTAATGTGTTTTTTTGTGATGTTTTCTTAAAATTTACCATTCTTAAACTTTGATTGGTGCATATTTTTAGATCGGTGTTACGGTGATAACTCACTAAGTGGCGCTGCCGTAAATGAAAAGATTTTGTGTCCCAATTCTTAAATGCTTAATTAATCACTTGTGTTAATTTACTTGGTCTTTTGAATACTTATTTTATTCGTAGTAAGTATGTACCATTCTTAAAGTAAATTGCGTATGAACTATTTATTTGTATGCAAACATCCTAACCAATAGAATGTTTGAATGCGCTCATTAATCTCCTGGTAATTTGTAAGCCAGGCTAATGTGTTTTATTTTACTATGCAAATAGAAACGGATTTATAACTTTCTATGGGCCAGCATTAGTACGAATAAGGATCGAAAACAGTTAACATCATGCATATACAACGATAAGTTTCGATACGAAGTTTATGTGTGCTTGAAATGATGCAGGAACTTCCTAATTGGGAGCTCGCTTTAAAGTTTATCGTACTTACGAAGATAGCAGGGTCAAACTTAATACTCGTATTTTTAGATGGAGTTTCGTTATTTTATAACTGATGACTGTATAAAATTGGCCAAAAGCGAATCGGAGTCGCACATGTAGCGTTCCGTACCTATAGAAAATTGGGAAACATAAAGTTGGTTATAAGAAAGCACCAAAATTTATTTTTTTTGTCATGTGAAAATAAAATTACCAGGCTCTCAATAGTCGCCACAAAAATAAACTACTCGTATTATGCATTTGGAAAATAAAAGCCTAGTTTAAGTTTAGTCCCGGTGTTGGGGCAAGTTGGAACACAGCCTCGGCAGGTTTAAATTTCAGTATTTTTTAAATTTTTATAGGTTTACGTTTGAGCTAATGTAAAGTAGCGCTGTAACGTAGACCACGTTGTAGCACGCTTTCCTTGAAAGAACCTATTAACTAAATTTGAAGCGTATGTTATTTCTCAGCTCTATTTTCAGTATGGTTCGTATGTAGTAACTATGCCTAGAAATCTCTTCCAGACTGGCTCGGAGGACAAAGAGGGTACATTAGAAAATGAGGCCCGCAAAAGAGCCACAAAGCCAAGACAGGCCAACGTAGCCATATCGGACCCAGGTGTGCTCGAGACGCATCCTGTTACATTAAGTTCAGCGGACTCAGCGCCCAGACCTGCCAAAGAGAGGCTCCTCGAGGGCAGTGCTCAACCTCCTCACAAGAGGGTGAGAAACGAACAAACGTATGTAGTAATAAGTATTGTTATTTGTTTGGTAGCAATGCGTTTTTGTTACCTCTATTAATTTTAGCCCCGTCCTTTCCTACTTAAATCAAGTGCCGTCAAAGTCAAGTTGTCATTTACCGCACGTCACCAATTAGTAGTGCACCGAGCGACGCCGACTCTAGACCGATGGTTCTGCTACAACTATGGCATATCAATAGGTGACATTTCAAGTTGAATTATTAACCATAGCATCTTTACGGTGATAGAAATCTTGGAACTTGGTAGAATTTTAATGTTAGGCCATTGAAATACTTTGCGCGGACGCTTTATTTTAAAAAGTTTGCTTAAGAAACTTATTAACGCTAACAAATAGATGTAGCTCGAGTCAATTATTAAAATAATGAGTAAATAGGTGTCTTCTAGGTAAGTGTGCCACAACGTAGATTACAGCGTAGCTTAACATCAGGCAACGGGTATAATTTATTTATTTATTTATTCATATATTTAAATATAAACATAAACCTACAGCATTCCAGTCAAACCACCTATATATAATATTAGTGAGATTAAATATCTCACTGATATTATAAAAGCGAGAGTTTGTTTAAGTTTGTTACGCCTTCACGCTCGAACGGCTCTACCGATTTGTATGAAATTTGGTACAGAGACAGCTCAGGCCTTGGATAAACACATAAAGATAAAGATAAAGATGAAGATAAATTTATTTGTAAAGTTAAAAATAGTGTACGTACAAAGTTCTTACGTCTACATGACACCTTAAAGATTACCTGGTACGCTGTAGGGAGCACTACGCCCTGCTATAGGACTGCCAGGAGCCTGTATCACAGGGCCGTAGGAATTGCCGCTTCGAACCAGAATACACACATACACTTTATTTACCTATATGACGGAAATATTATGTCTATTTAAACTAATAACTTAAACTAGTACTACTCACATTTTCATTATCAAAAGTTCGTAAAAGAACAAAAATATAAACGAAATACAATAACATAATCATTCATATAACAAGGAACTGCTTTTTTACATATTGGCGTTGGCATTTTGTGTTACCAGTATCGTAAACTGTATATTCCTTGCTTATTACAAATTAACATTAACATTTCATGGTTATATATATATTTTACTATGTATATATATACATAGTTGTGTAAGGTACCTCTCGTCATCATTGCACCGCGGCGCCGTAGTGCTGTAGTACGGGTCGGCACACCACCGGCAGTGGCTCGCAGCAGCTAGACACGGTCCGCATTCTTCGTGCTCAATACACGCCAGCTTGTTCTGCAGCTGCTGGTGAACTGGAACAAAACGACCATAAATTTTAAAGCAGAATTCATAAGCAATAAAAAAAAGATTCTGAATAACATTACCTATAAAGAAAAGCTAGATTTTTTCCATATTACAGGTACAGGCACGTAACCACACCAGTTAGCGAACTAGAAATTAATAATTAGGACAAGTTAAAGTGCGTATCTTTTACTTAGTTAATATTTGTATGTTTTAATAAAGAATTTTGAAAACAACAACAAACAGCGAACTAGACCTAAAAGTGTAATAAATCTAGCCTGATATAACAAGCTCTCAAGGAGGCTGCCGAACACAATTTTAAGTGCTTGGCGACCAGCGAATTAAAATAAATTATTCTCGTTCGCTGTTGGCGACAGATTTTTCAACTTGGGGATGGTAGCTAGCTAGGCGAGCAACTGTTCTTAACGTAGAATCCAAAGATAATAAAACTGAGAACTCATACCCCTTTCTTTTACGCAAGATTTTATAGATTTTTTCAAAATATGCTATTTTATTACGTTACTTCCGAATGCCAAAAATAAAATAATAAAATTAAACTGCATATTTTTTTTCGACTTCAAAGTTAAAGCTCTTATAAAATTAGATATTGTTAGAATATTATTTCTCTCTTGGATTATTGTGACACTTCCTGAAAACATAGTAAGTAGATATTTTATTTCGGTTCTAACGAAATGGGAAGGAAACGATTTCCCGAAGTTAAGCTTTTATGTAAACAGCCGCACCTAAAGCAATAACTTGAAGAGATAACGACATAAATTCACATTCATAGCCGTCATCAGAGCTCGTCGTCAAACTCTGCGTTTCCGAAATAACTCGTCACAGAATTAGTAATAGTTTCACTGGAAGTTAATCTAGCAAGACGTATCAGAGGGTTACCATTGTTTTAAGTCACCATGGAGTAAATAGATTATTATTATTAAAATACCAAATAAGAAATTTCCGACTAAAAGATTAACCAAAAAATAAATTTAAATTGCCCAAATATAACATTTGAATAAAATATTGACTCAGGCGTTGCAGGAAACCATTGTAGATGGAAGAAAATCTGAATTATTTAGTTTCAGATAATTTAATAATTTTGTTTCAGATCACAGCGGAGGTGTACTAAACATATATTTCATATTTTCTTCCATAACTTTTGAATACCGATTAACAATTCTATTTCTATTTAAATCCTATAAAGTTTTTTTTAAAGTCTCGATATTTCTACATCAGATCGTAGTAGCTCCCCACGGAAACGTGGAAACCCGCTGAAAATATCCCAAAACTTGTCGGAAATGGTATGCAGTGGAGCAGAACAGGCTAAATCAGATTGAAGCTACTTGTTGACTATTATTGACACAGTTTATGTGGGCGGCGCGAGATTACACGCCAGATGGGTAAACTGATACATAGAACGAGTAATCTACGTGTAACTACACTTGATAGTTAGAAACATGTTTTTGTATGTAATGGTACATTTTACATGCAATATAATATAAGAGAGTGTGGCTCGGTGGTATTATTTTACGGCTTTAACTTAATAATAATACAACGTCTGTCTATATAACTTTAAAATAACGTCTGCTTTTCAATCAGACGGCCCCTGGTTCGATCCCGGCCATACACCAATTACTTGTTTGTTCAAGTTATGTGTGGATTTGCATTCGCTTTACGGTGAAGGAAAACATCGTGAGGAAACCGGCATGTTTGAGGACCACAATATCCGAAGACGTGTCATCCGCCAACCCGCACTTGGCCAGCGTGGAGTATTATGGCCTAAATCTCTCTCCTCGTGAGAGAAGGCCCCGAGTCCCAGCAGTGGTAGCGTATAGTGGGCTGCTTATGCATACATGCAATCTATCCTATTAACTGACCGAGGGATGTATGCACGCTCTATATGTATGTATGAGTCTATATACTATGTGTGTTGGTTCTCGCGTTAATATTTTAAACTAATCTCGATGAAACTTGGTATACAGGCCACTGAATATAATTGATTACACTCTTACCCAACTGTTCGTTAATAATAAGCTTGTGTACCAAAATTAAATGTGTAATTCTGCAAATGTTGATGTCAGTCATGTTTAGTATCAATCTCGTATTCTTGCCTAAAGAAATTTACCTCCATCTTGTCGCATCACTTTGAGAACGCACTATAGAATTTGTATAGTACTTTTATACCTACAGTATTCCAATTTTAAAAACTTTACATTAAATTATAAAAAATAGATGCACTTGCATACGTATAACAATTATGACGAGCAAATTATAAAGAGACTACTTAAAAGACCTGTTCAAAAGTATAGCAAAGCATCAGTTAATTTGTGGTAATAAAGTTGTAAACCCGAAACTCTCGAATTTTCCGTTCTCGTTCCGATAATAACATACTTCTGGTAACATCATATTAACTGACACGTGCCTTAATATTGGTGCTAAGCGATAGCGCAACAACAAATTGATTGAACTAACGATTAGAAAGATACAGATGCGGAGTTAGGCCGAATCTGTTGGGGTAAGAGCCCCAGTGTCTGTAACTGGCTGAAACTTAAAGTTCTTAATTCAGGATTCAGTTTAATGTAGAAAAGAAAAAGTGTAGTCAAAATTATATTAGTACTAGCTGACCAGGCAAACGTTGTTTTGCCTCACTTAGGGGTATAAAAATAGATAGTAACCGATTCTCAGACCTACTTAATCTTAATATATATAAATCTCGTGTCACAATGTTTGTCCTCAATGGACTCCTAAACCACTGAACCGATTATAATAAAATTCGCACACCATGTGCAGTTCGATCCAACTTGAGAGATAGAATAGTTTAAATCTCAAATTATATTCGCAATTTTAATTTATTGCTAATTATTGTCTGTTATGATTTGACAGTCACAATTATCTGTTAACTCCAAATGATTCTAACAGATGTCGATACCTTTCGACTGGGTTGAGTAAGTAATCAATAGATGGCGCTGCTATGATAAATCTACGAACGTGTCATATAAGCTACACTATCTATTTTTCATACCCCTAAGTGAGGCAAAACAACGTTTGCCGGGTCAGCTAGTACACATATAAAATTTGGTAAAACATATCGGTCAAGCCGTTTCGGAGGAGTACGGTAACTAACACTGTGACACGGAAATTTTATATAATTACTAGCTGACTCGGCAAACGTTGTTTTGCCTTAAAAAAAAAAAATAAAAAAAAAAATCTAAATATATAGTAGCCGATTCTCAGACCTACTGAATACGCATATAAAATTTGGCAAAAATCGGTCAAGCCGTTTCGGAGGAGTACGGTAACAAACACTGTGACACGGAAATTTTATATATAAGATATAAGATTGGATGAGTTGTATTAGATAAGATACTGTAGTAAGAAACTATTATTTTATTTGTAATAGGTTCGTTTTTTTTTCAGTTTATAATTATTAAAGGACATTATTCATTGAAACCTCGTTCCCCCTCCTTTAGCCCTTATGCGGAATCTGCCCTCAGATGAGATAGAAAGCAGCATGGGTCTTTTAATCAACAGATGATGCATGTGATAGTGTTTACGTTGCTTTCATGTCAGACTTAATAGCTTAACTTAGTTAACAAATGAAGACGTTATTGATGGGGAGCGATCGGCGCGATTGAGGCGCTTTCTTTGTTTTATTTTGTTGGCTGGGCACACGTGGGCTAAACAAAGTTAGTCGGGCTAAAGTTAATTAATCTTTAATGAAGATACGAACAAAGTAACTAATTAAAGTACAACAGTAACAAAGTATATAAAGCTTCATTTACTCGCAAACATATCTTTGTTTACAACATTTATTTGTGTACGCATAAAATAGTGTAGTGTTCTTGATAAAACAAAAAATCCTACTTTACATTAAATTATCTTACTGACGACGTCGTTGGCGTAATGGTTACCATGCCGGACTGCCAATCAGAAGGTTCCAGGTTCGATTCCCGGCACGGCCAACATCTTTGTGCTGAACTAAATTTGTTGGTTGTCGTTGGTCTGGGTGTTAAATATGTATCGATATAAAATATATGTATGTATATGCAGTATATCAGATGTGTTAGCAACCATGGTTAGCAACTAGAAATGGTTCAGTATGGGGTTAACCAGCCGTGTGTGAAATGTGTCCTATTTTTTTTAACTATCCAGTTTACTTACATTCCATTTTATAAAGCGAGCATGCAAAATCTTCGTGACCCAGAAAAAGGTTTGGATAAATTATAGTATTGCTACCAAAACTGTAATTTACAGACAAAAGCCGTAAAATGATAATATTATATTATTATTATAGGAGTCACACGACAAGGCTGTTCTGGTGATTATTCCGACGTATGATGTCATACGGAGAACAACCTCGCGTGAATGTTGCTTCAGCTGAATATTATAGACTTGTTTTCATGCAAATTGTAGAGAAACATATTTGTGGCTGAAATGTGATACAAGGTTTTAATAATCTTCATGGGTTTTTGATTGTTTTTTTTTTTCTTTCCGTTGTCTTTTGTAGTTTTAATAGTAAATACTCGTACTTAAAACAATAATGCTAATAATAGTATGAATGACGAATTGCAGAACTTTATAATATTTTTTTTTTTGGGTATTACATTTAAACAGCTAATGATGTAATTTAATAAAGGCAAAGAATAACCGTAGAGTTATTTTGCAATATAGTACAAGTAATTAAATTACTTATCGAAAAGTCTTTAAAGGCAGATTTAGACATTTAATTCATAATCTATAAAATAACAAATAAAAACTCATATATGAGTTTAAAAAAAACAGAAAGTTTAATTATTAGGTGTAAATAATTATGTTTTGTACGCAGTAATTAATCTGATTGTTTATTAACATCAATATATACTAGATATAACTAATGCATTGTAATCTGGTACTTACTTATAGTTAGTAACTATAATAATGCTTATTGTTAAAATGAGAGAAGGTAAATGTAAATTAGAGATTAGAAACAAATAGTTACGGACCGGAATTAACATAATTGGTGCTGGCTTATCGTACGTAACATATTTCTTGATAGTTAAATAAAGTTGCCATGTTTGCTCCCACAATCCTTTTGAACAAACAAAATTGTTATGTTTCTAATAACGTATGTGTATATGTCAGTAAGTAGTTGGTTTAATTATGTTTTAAGATTTAATAGGTGTCCAAAAATTTTAAACTTTACACACTCCAACCCGCAGCTCTTTATTTTCAGTAAACATACATCAATATTACTTTCAGAATAAAACAATTTTACAAGAAAAATGTCCCTCCTAATCCTTAAACTGAAAATAAAACTGTCGCTCCAACATAATATATTCCTATTTCAGACAACTAAAGTCCAAAACAGGTGCGTTTCGGGCAACTGTGCAGCTATTTTAGTTCGAACTGACTTCACATAAATCTTCATTTGAGTATTGAACGCGTCGAGATAAGGAATTAGTTCTACTTTTACTTTTAATTGCATTTGTGTCGTAATAATGATAAGTGTTGCTGGCACTTGTTTGGCTGAATGCGTTATTGGATGAGGGGGAATGAAAGTAAGTCAAAAGATTCAGTTATAAATCAGGTGAAATAATAGAATTCTAACTTTCTACATTAAGAATATTATAGTGCAAAACCAGCAAGACAATAAGATAAATCCATGTATAGGTATACTCGTATACTTTATAGCGCGAAAACATGACTCATATAAAACAAAAGAAAATTGTTCCTATGACTTAATAATTTAGCAAAACAAAGAAAACTAATGAAATGTGGAAACCTATACAGTTGGCCCTTGGAACTATGAATAAATTTTTCTTCACATAATAATTATGTACGTGTACGCATGCGTTGCGTTATTAATATCTTAAATATTGTTTTCCAACTGAATGCTAACTTTATATATTTAAAGGATAGCGGAGCGAAGTTTCCACACATAAAACCTAAACCTATGTTAATTAATTTAATTTATATAAAATAATACAGATTTTCACTGTCATGCAGCACAATCATCGTATGAATCAACCAGCACTCCTACTCACACTCCACCTTTGGCCGACCACATGCTCAAACATTCACTAATCACTGTTATCAGCGTGAAATCTTTCAGCATCACAAAGTAAACAACTCCTTACCTTGGCAATTCACATATTGTAACACAAAAACACAGGTAAAACTGAACACTAATTTGTACATGATACTAAAGTGTCATGGGTGGGTATTCGCACGAATCAATGTCTAATGTGGGGCGATCGGTTTCGCGATGGATTGATAAGGGCTGATAAGGGCGTGATAACGCCGCGGCCGGCGAGTCGCGGCGCGGCGGCGGCTTTCCGCGGCCACATCTGAAATGCTTCTAACCGTAGTTCACACCGCCTTCAACATAGAGCCACTCCATTCTATCGCCTGTTGCGTTCATCTACGATCCACGTTGTTCTACAGTGTGAGCACTTGTAGCTCCATACTGAGTATGAAGTAATCTGTGTCTGTATGCTTTTCACTGATTTTCATCTAAGTATTGTTATC
Organism: Mellilla xanthometata; assembly: GCA_035578125.1. NCBI lineage: Eukaryota > Metazoa > Arthropoda > Insecta > Lepidoptera > Geometridae > Mellilla > Mellilla xanthometata. The sequence continues at coordinate 8,858,288 of JAPUBQ010000014.1, read as the reverse complement.
AGCCTTATTAATTGTGCAAGCTTGAGTTTTGTTTAGTGAATGATAAACCCGGACCACCTATTGTATGGCGCATTTCCGTTCTGTTTTTTGGGATATTTTAATTTTATTATTTTACCAGTTAACTAGCACTATAATCAAAATGTTACTGAAACTGAATCACATATAATTGATTTCAATTTTAGTTTTTTATTACCCGGTACAGATAGGCTTTTGCCCAGCAAGGCATATTTCCACACGAGTTGAGTTAGAAACACGCTATATGGTGGTAAAATGTGTATTAGAAGCGCACTAAAAAAAAATATATACAGTCGAATATTTAACCTCCTCCTTTTTTGAAGTCGGTTAAAAATGCTCGGTTATCGAGAATCTAGATTTACCATTCTAAAACTGAGTACACCGAGACGTTGATAAAAGGGAACCGATGCTATTTGAATAGTGCAGTTTATATCAGTTTTCAGCTGTCGCATCGTGTCCCGAGAATTAGAACGATTGACGTGTGCAAACGAAGTGATATCGTGATTTATCGATGTATTCATACTTCACCGATTTAGCACTGTTTACCTTGCGCAGTGCTGAGTAAACTTTGAGAGGACATGTAGGACACAGATGAGGATTTATTTGGAGCAGATTGTATGCTAGTAATATAGTAAGTATATACTTTAATATTTACTCGTATATATCAGTCGCCTTTATATTTCTGACGGTATTGGACTGAAGATGTAATATCATAGGCGAGGAGCCATGTATCTTTCTGAAGCTTTCAGAATTGATGGCTCTCTTCTTCTTCGCATATCGCACAGACATCGTCTTCAAGTCAGGGTTCTTAAATAAAGTTTCCCCCGTGCGAAATCACGCACTTCCATAGTTTCATATACTTAGCTTAGTATTCTTACCTAACCTGGTACAGGTATATTCTTATAATAATGTTTAAATGACAACTACATATAAAACATTGTAAATATAGACACAATAATTAGCACATATTATGCATTCTCTAAAATTAACTAACCAATTTAGCAGTACAACTGCCACATAACAAAAAACCAATCAACTTTACTAACACAGCAAACATTTCTCAAAAAGGACGTGCCAAATTACGCATTGCAATTAAATATTATAACTAACGGAAACCGGCAATAAATCCAAGCAGCCGCTAGCGGCAGTAAAAGCCGTCGTCCTTCGCCGCTTGTCCTTCCCGCTAATTACTAATTAGAGATGTAACGACCTGCCAAGAAACACGGCGGCTAAACACGCAGCTTGCCACTCCTCGTATCTCTGGGATTACCTCACCAAATTGATGACCTACCAGTATCTACGTGCCTAGTGCGTACTGCCGACCTACCTATACGTACCTAGTTACTTATAAGAGATGTACACAAATCGCTTCGCCTCGACTTTCATAGTGAGAACTCCGAAGCTTTGGAATTCTGTCTGAGGCTCTGCTTCCTAAGAAGTACAACCCTTTATTGTTAGGACTGCGAAGCTTTGGAACTCACTACCTGAGTCTCTGTTTCCTGAGAGGTATCATCCGGGGGCCTTCAAAAGTAGAGTTAATAGGTATCTTCTAGGTAAGCGTGCCGTACCGTAGACTGCAGTGCAGCTTAACATCAGGCTGGCTGTAGTCAAACGCTAACCTATCAAGGATAAAAGAAAAATGATCGAATCAAGAGTGAATAGGTTCCTTCTAGATAACCGTGGGCCACAGCGCTGCTTTGCATCAGGCAAGTTGTGGTCAAACTCAAACCTGTTTTTATTCACATTTAATACAAAAAATTACACACTATACCTTTATTTTCATTAAAAAAACTTCCTCGAATGGGAATGGTATAAAATGTATAAATAGATAGACCTTAATTTTTTGCATAATGGGTTGTTCTTAACTAACTCCACATAAGTATTCACTTGCCCCATACCAATTCTCATATTTAATATCATATATTAAATATGAGAATTGGTATGGGTAAATAACTTTAAATATTATATATAAATATATATAATATTTAAAGTTATTTACATAAAAATATAAGTAATAAATAAGTACTGCATTATTAAACCGTGTAGCTTTCACGATAAAAGCACATTGCCATTTCAATTACCATACAAAAGCCAAATCGTGTACAGAAGGTGACAAATAGCTAAAATAACTTGACTAGTCATAACGTGCGCGCGCCCAGTACAAAATACAAATCGAGAGGTCTTCTCTAAATGGCAGCGATCGTGGGTGTACACTCGAGGCCGAAACAACAAAGCGGCGACAAAGCTCTATCGACATGTTACAAATGAACTGTGGGCGCACTGACACTCCTGTATTATCACATTGGTTTCAAATAGAACCGGATCGGATATGCTAACTGGAGAAACCGATTCCTATAGGTATGTGGTCATGCACTGCCAAAAATATTGGTCCTATAGTTTTATACTAGGACAGGGCCAAAATGATTGTGACGTCATAATTGTAGCTCTAACACAAAACAAAAGAGGACTTGGGAACAGCGTTTGAATTTAAAGCCTACGCAAATACGTAATAATCCGTAGGCTCTCGTCTGTTGATTGATGAATGATTAGTGAATGGATTTATGACTGAGGCTGCGATGATTGGTGGTCAAAGATAAAAATGACGCACCAAGAAAAACGACCGACACTTATCATATTACAACCAACGTGAACTATGAAAATAATGAACTTATACATACCTATAGCAAGAGCATCTATCTATGTATCTACCAAGAGCGAAGGCATCTCATGCTCTCTGATTGCTATGGCGATTGCGAAATGTCGTCTTGTTAAACAATGGGCAGAAAAACTCGCAGCTATGCAATAAGCACACACCAAACTTACAGAGCGAAGAGGTCACAATTAAGCAACAATGCAGATGGTACCGCTAAGGGACACCAACTTCCCAAATTAGCAATTGCTTGCGATACCTTCGCTTTCTCCGTACGCTTCTTTGAAACGATATTCAAATATTCCCACGAAACTTCAAGCCTAATCGTTGCTTGATTGACTACGATACAGCAAAGAAATACACAGTTAGTCTATCAATCAAATGAGTTTGTGAGCGATTGTATCCGATGTTTACCGTAAGTGGGTTCAAACGAGTGTCACTGGGGTCTGGTTGAGGTCTACTAGAGAATGCCAGAGGTGTAGTTAGCATACAGTGAACAAGGCAAATACTGGGCGTGTACCATCACATCTTCAGCTAGATAATGGCAAATTACCAGAAGCAGGCGTTACAAAATTAAGCTCACAAAATAAAACACGTCGCGACGGTTCAAGATGATATAGCTAGCGGTAGGATTTCGATACACAAAACCAAACTGGAAGGCCGTTGCCCGGGACAAATATGTAGGGACGATAGGGAGGCGTTTGCTCTGTTGAGTTTATGCCATGCAGTGTTGTATAGATAGATAAATATGGGGTACAGATGAGGGCTATATTCCTGGAATAAATTTATATTCTCTATTTATCATAGACTGCTCTCAAGGACTTTCAAGAATTACATTTGGCTAAGAGGTCGTAGTACCAGCTTTGTTCCCCAATAATTGTTTACATTTCCCTTTCAAATTGTTAACGTAAATGATTGTAACAAGACGGCTCTTTACATCAGGTTCACGGCACAAAACGACATGCTAACTAATTTACTTTTAAACTTAATGATGAAGACTTCTTTGTTTTACTTTGAGAGTAAAGAGGTTTTTTGGGAGACGTTAAACTTTGAATTCCGGTTTACAACATACTTAGCAAGTATAGTGTGTATCAGGTGATAAATAGATGCCTGCCTTGATAGTAGGAAAGTACAGTTATTTACGAAATGCACTATAAGATACCCAACTTAGCACCATAAAGTGTGTTAATTCAAATTCATTGTTTTAAAGTGAAAACAAAAATTATCTATTATATTATTTGAAATACCAACTGTTAAATCAGAATCGTGCATCTAAATAAGTAACTATGTAAGAAACAATAAATTTATTCAAATTTAAGTTAATATTATTATTAAAGTTATTAAAATTAATGCCGAAACATAAGCGCAATCACTGGTATACTTTAGTACCTGTATTCAAAATATTTCCTTCGATTTTTCGTCAAGCATCTTTTGCAAATTGGCATCCAAAGTCTTGCGCCGTCGTGGCTTTATTCTAGGGTTCTCTCTCTTCTCCAACAACGTATAGAAATGATTGACAGGCTCGAACCATCCGAACCCTAATTCCGCCTTACCAAGCCATGTATGACCGTTTGGATCAGTCAAAGTGAGGGGTCCGTTGGGACAGTTTTCAACAAAGTTACACGACAAAACGCTTTCATCAGGGTATGTGTAAGTTCCGATCCCAGAGTAGCAGAAGTCTTTAATTGGGCCGTTGTAAGAGGCGGTGTCGACGAAAGCGATGTTAACTGGTTCAGTGGCTGACAGTTTGTCTGCCTCCCATGTTGCAGTGTAAACATCGCCTTCTGCTGTTCTGTAAACACCTGGGCCTGTGACAGAAAAAAGGGGTCGATTAAGAATCTTCTTCCATAGATTATATAATATTACCATAGACAAATTATATTTGTCTATTATACCACCAAGGCCAATGTGGGTTGATGGATAACGCATGTCGGTTTCCTCATGTTGTTTTTTTTTTTACCGTAAAACGAGTGCAAATCCAAACATAACATAAAATAACAAGTCGCATTGGTGTAGAGCCTGGATCGAATCAGGGGCCGTCTGATTAAGTCTGAGCAGACGTTTTCCGACCGAGCCCCAAGCTCGCTTTTTACTAGCCTTTACTTACAATAGCATTAATGCCATTTATGTACATACAATCCAGACAGATTTCTCATATACCGGAAGATAGCAATTTTCATTTCTAAATTTCAAATTGCAGTTCACAAGTTGTAGCATACAGACAAAGCATACTATTTAAAATAACATTTTTAACTCGTTTCGAGATTTTCTTTCAAATTTTCAAATATACATAGAATCAAGATCCATAAACTAAATCGCTATCGAATAGTCATTAATCAATCATTGTATTAGCGAAGCAACAATTAATTAAAATACCATTCGTAATTACGCTCTTCAATAACATTGTTCTACGAACTGCTGAATAACCCCGTCAAGCAGTAAGAGCATTCCAATTTAATTACCATTTCTCTGTACCAGGAAACAAAGAGCAATAAATACCAGTACAGATAGTAGGCAAGGCTAGCTTGGGACGCGTACAATAACGCATTTGAATCATTACAGCATGATATGAAAACCAAAATGAAAGAAATAAAGTTTTAAATATTTTTTTTTTATTTTACAACTAAATTTATTGTTTTTATTTTTTTTATATTGTGCATTAAAAATACATGGAACCCAAAATTTTTACTTTTTTATCATCAACCCGGATATAGGAGTTTTACTGGAAAAGCTGTTTGCACTTTTAATTGAATACAGATTTGCCGAAGACGCGGCGCGGGGTCGAATCCGGTCGGTTCGTGATATTTACGATTATTTTTCTTAAATCTTTAAATACAGAATAGTGATTTGTCTTATCGTCTGGTAATGACGATAAGACAAATCACTATTTTAACAATACAGTGTTAACTCTATATAAGGACACTCAAGGGACTGTGCATTTCATGGCGTTATAGAGAGTGGTCGTTAAATGGAGAGAATGTATCATTGTACGGAATACAAGCTAAATTTCGACGCTTTAGAGAGTTTGTCGTTAAATCGAGTGACGTAACATGGAGTTTACACTGTATTTTTTTATCCTAAAGACAGTGTCACCCGGGTGAGTTTTACCAGTTACCGAATGGTCCTTTAAAGCTTATAACGTTTGCCAGTAATTAGAGCGTATCACTCTAACCAGCGTTCGAGCCCATCGGATGCGATACGGTCCATTAAATCCCACTCGATAAAAGACAAAAATGTCTAGTTGTAAAACTATTAACCTCTATAAAGGCCCTTGTCGAAGTAAACTAATATATTATATTATTTGAGTACAAGTTTTCAGTTAAGATCCGATGTATTCGACAAATCTAATTTACGAGTATTATAATGGCAAATCAGCTTAAAAATTATAGCTTACAAGTACAGTGTAAACTCTATATAACGTCACTGAAGGGACTGTGCGTTTTATGGCGTATGTATCATTGTATGGAATACAAGCTAAACAACTAAAGTCATTTGATTTCGACGCTTTAGAGTTTGTCGTTAAATGTATCTCATGATCCTTGGTAGCTAGAGAATTGGAGATAATAATAAATACTATATTAAAATTAAAATAGAGGGGCTCTCATACAACAAGCATGACATTTTTTGTTTTTTTTTCTTAACAGCGAATAAATATATTTAAAAACTCCTCTCTATTCAAAGGTTGCCTGGAAGAGATTGCTTTAAGCGATAAGATCGCCAATTGTGGCACACTTATCTATTTGTATGCGATTTTTTTTTCATGGATATGTCCATTCAAGCGGCTGTCATTAGATAGAAGTATCTATCTAATAACAGCCGCTTGAATATCCACAAAACATTTTCAGAATATCGAATCGACCCAAAGTTACATTAAGCAAGTTTATAAAGACAAGGAGCTAAAACTCAGCAGACACAACTCGGCAGATTAAAGGTGAACCACCTCGTAGGTTGCATTTCCTAAAAAGACAGGCGATGACGTGAGCTTTGCATTTCGTAGGCGAATTTGCAAATATTTAAACTGCCTTTATTTAGGATCGTCTTTGAACCTATTGTTTATTCATGTGAATCTACCTGTAGAATACAAAAACCCGCACTTGGCCAATGTCGTAGATTAATGTCTACATATTATCACTCGTCGTGAGAGAAGGCCCTGAGTCCCTGAGGTCCTGAGTGAGAGAAGTGAGAACATATAGTGGGCTGCTTATGCTTACTTGTAGAAAGTGTCTGGAAGATGCAGATCGCTTTTTTGACGTGACAACGTCTTAAATTAGGTTGCGGCTGGGAGTCACTTATGAAAAAGTGTAACGCCCGGTAACGTTACGATGAGTCACCGGACGAGAGAGAGGCCCGCCGAATGCCTTGCGTCTCTCTCCCACTCAACTATGATCGGCTCGCGTGCTGCGCGCGCGGCAGACGTTGTCACGTAAAATCTTCGCCCGTAAAACCGACTTTACAGGCAACCATTTTTTTTAATATGATTTTGCTCAGAATAAATTGTCAGGCTTTTTGATACGTTAAAGATGACTCAAACTAATGTATTTGGTAGCCTCTTAAAATACCAACTGCTGTGATACCCAGCAATTAGTTTAAGGAGCTTGGATGGGTTGGTTTAAGGAGCTTGGGTAGGCTGGTAGGGAGAGATGCACAATACGCCTCCTGCGGGTTGTCAGTGCAGGTCTGATCGCCCCCATCATAGAATAAGAATAAGAATACCCAGCAATACAAGTAAACTTTATTTATACATTTTAAATATATTCGTTCAATACATAATAGACCGATCTTCATAACGACCTCTAAATATTCACAGGATGTTGTTAACATTAAAAATAAATAACAAAATGAAATTAATATTCAAGAAAGGCTGTTTTGCACACAGATTGTAAAAGTTTGCACGCGTGTGTTTGTGTGTGTGTGAGAGAAAGAGAGAGAAAGAGACAGAGTGTATCACTGGCAGCGAGGCGCATGGTACGGGGTCGAGATAGACCTACCTCAGATGACTTGGCTAGGCTAGTATGACGTACGTACATTTTACGACTCAAACCGTTTGTGTGAAACTTACCAAACATTTTGACGGAATGATCCTTTTTCTTAATTTCATAGGAGCCATCGTACGTGTCGCCCGTATGATGAGTAAAGAAACCTTCATCGCGATACACTGGTATTTCTTTAGCTGCCTTGGTTGTTGTGGTCACTGTCGTAGCTTCGTCTGATTCATCCCCCATGTTGTTTTTAGATTATTTTAGAAGAACTGAAACGTGTGTAAATTTTAAATTAACAAAACCCCCAAAAACATTTTTGTTGCGGTACCCAAGATTGCCGCATCTTGGATTTGAAATTTATTATAGTAGTGTAATCATTCCCTTTTTTTATTTTATTTTTAACATGAGGAAATGCATTTACGCATGGCCACCACACCCGGGGAAGTGGGTGGGGTATATCGGACTCGATGCCAGAAGGGCATCACTATCGACTAAAACCTCACGATGGCCTCCTCACCGGAAAGGGCGGGGTGAGGTTCCGCTCCTCGCATTGACTCACCACCCCGCCCACCTCGGCTAGCCTGTGAGACTCCTCCTCATTCATTCATTCTGCTAGCCAAACCCTTTTATTTGATACCCATATTGGCGAAGTGGTGATTTATTTTAATAAAAATCTTGGTTCGATTTCTATCAAACATAGCGTTACACCCACCTTACATACCTTTCATATAAAAAATAACAAAATCAAAATCAGTTTATCCGTTCAGGAGCAACGATGTCAAATATGCAAACACACTCACACACAGACGCGTCAAAATTATAGCACTCCGTCGATTTTGCGTCGGAGGCTAAAATATTACACATATATTTAGTTTACTATGAGAGGCAAGATAATTGCATTGTGGTAGAAGGTTTTTCTAGTGCTCGCCTAGCTAGCAACCACCATCAAGCTCTAATGGTGCGACAATCTCCTAGAGAACCAGTTACTCCAGACTAGGAATGCTCCACCTTAGGCTAGTGTCACTGATTCTTGTGGTTACGCGCCCTGCTAGTTAAATGTCTAGGTGTACCGTGTAAAAATAAGTAGTTTATCAGTTGAAAAAACAGAGTAGCAATAAGAGTTGGTTATTGGTTGATACTGGTTGAAAACTGATATTAAGACTAATACTATACTAATTACTTACTTACAGATTTCGGCACACAAAATTGTATTTTTCGAACCTTGTTTATAACGTAGATGAAGTCTCTTTATTTAGATTCAGCTAGAATAAACACTGCCATGACAATTACGTTTATTTTCACATGTACAGTCAAAATTGAAGTTATGGTAATGAATCTGTCATATATGCCATCAGTTAACAATGTTCACACGCAAACCTTTTTCAGCCTTGACCTAATCAAACTTAATTAATGTAAATACTTTTTGCACGTAATAATTAAATTAAAACATATGACTATCATAAACACTAGACACAAGGCAACTTTGTTAATTAGCTGCACGAAAATGGAAACTCTAATAATCTGTTTAGCACCTGTTTTGAAACGCGATACAGCGTTTTAAGTGATGGGTTTTGATTTAATATTTAGCTAATACAAACAGGGTTCACACAAAAATAATGGTTTAGTATTTATTTTTTGTTTTTTATTCTTATTTCTCCTTCTATCTGCAATCGGCGACGCCATGAACAGAACTGTTACAGAGTTGGGTTTTTGAAGATCGGGGTTCTATGACCTCATATTCCTGCTATTTTCTCGACAGGTCGGCTATTTTGTCTCTCTTTAGCCGCCTGCATGTGCCTTCGTGGTTCTTAAGCTGAATAGCAAGGGGATTCACATGTCTCTCGAGCCTGGCCTGGTATCTCTTGCTCAACTTATTTTATTGTTCTGAAACTAGAAATTTAAACTGCTAACTGGTTACTTCAACTATATACCTCTATGCTCCAACTTAATAACGATTATTTTGGAGTGTGCAATGGAGCTGCACTGCATTTAATTCCCGTTTCTTCATTCCACTACAGAACGAGAAGGGGCACAGCGAAGAGACATCGATTCACTGTCGAAGTTCCGACGATTTGCACAAAACGTTTTGCTTCGACCTTCAATGTGAGAACTGTGAAGCTTTGGAGCTCTCTTCCGGAGTATCTTTTTCCCGAGAAGTACAATTTGGGGGTCTTCAAATCTAGAGTAAATGGGTTCCTTCTAGGCAAGTGTGATACATCTTAGACTACAGTCAAGCTTAACATCAGGCAAGCTGCAGTCAAAAGTAAGCCTTATTCACCATTAAAAAAAATCTTCTCATTTACTGAGTAGTCTGAGAAATGAAAGTCCAACTTCAATTTGTAAAATATATTCCACTAACGTTCATAAATCATCTGGCATCATCGAAACATTACAACGGTAACAAAAAGACTATAATCAACTTTTGTTTTGCGCCTGTACATAGTATTTACACTGACTGCCCGATTCAATAGCACATCTCAAAATAATTTCACAATACAAGCAGAAAATAAATAATTATGATCATATTATTTTTTACGCTACTATAGATCTATACTCCAACCTACAATACTCGACTAAATGTAAACTGATTTACAAAAAATACAGACTAATAATAACCGCGTGGCAATAATCTATTTTCTTCAGCTGCTTTAAAACAGAAAATAAATAGAAGAAGAAAAAACAAAGACGGAGTTTATCTTTGAACATTCATATATCGGCCATAATTCTTATACTAAATAAATAAATAATTACTCATTAAAGTATGTGACTGCGCATCCGTCGAGTGAAATTATGTTCTTTAGTAAAAGATATAATATCTGACGCCATACGTATACGTAAAGCACAAACCGATCACAGCACATGATTTGAATGAAAACAATATTTAAAAAAGTATAATACAAAAATCTCATAAAATCATTCGAGGGATGCGAGCATACCCGCCATTAAACAATTTGATGATTGGATCATAAAAAAAAAACAATGAAAAATCTAAAATATACGCAATAATAAATAACGCTTACATATACTTTTATGCTTATTGAAAAAAACAACGTGATTACGTGTCAGTAGCCTTCATTTGCGGCGGGATATAAAATTAAAAATAAAAGCGTGAGTTGAATCGCGTCATCCGATTATACCGTGAAGAAAGAAACAAGGCCAATTGCGCCCGTCAATTGCCAATCAACTAATTCTTTCCTGATTGTTTTGAACTTTCACGATCACGTGAAATCGGTCTCTAAATTCATTATCGTCTGGCGTCTTTACAAAAGTGATTCTTTCGAGTCTCAGTTACTAAAATGTTCAGTTTGATGTACAAAAAGTTTCAGTTAACTCCCGCGTCTAATAAAAGCTTGTAGAACTCACATATATCAAAGATCGAGACAAAGTTTGCCATAAAGGCAAAGCGAGATTTGATAAACTGTATTTTGAGGTTAGCTATGTAAAAAATATTAGACTGAATTTAGTCATAGGCCAGGAAACTAGTCCAAAGGTGCTAACCAATTATTGCTATGCAAATTGGTAGCTATAACTTAACAAATTTTAGTTGTGATGTATCGGGTTTGCTTTATTCCAGCTGTCAAATTCAAATCTTTGTCGTTTTTGCCCTAACCTCAAATTCTTTTCAGTTTACTATTGTTTACAATAGCCCATCTGTGCAAAACTTAGCATACTTAGCATTCCAAGTAACAATCGCCCTTACTTCAACTATATAACATGTAACTTACTTCAATAAGACCACATTTGCAATTATGACCCTATTGAAGATAATCACTGTTCACAAAACATTTTTTTCTCTTTTTGGCTTCACACTTGAGTGTTTTTGTCAATTATAAATGAGGGTGATGACGATATTACAGCTGTCCTGGGTACTACCTGGACTAGATTGGTTCAGGAGACACATGGCATGGCAGGAAACGCCTATACCCAGCAGTAGAATAGAATAGGCTGCGTATGATGACGAAGAAATTAGAGCGATTGTTACTTGAATAATGTTCCATCTAAACGGTAGTTATTGTACTATTTATGCGGTGTCCAGTCAACAAATTGCACGCGGCATGCGTCGGGGGTCTCAGAGGATCATGTTGGCGGGGTCCTCGAGGTTCTCCTTGAAAGCCTTCATGAACTGAGCGCCGACCGCGCCGTCGATCACTCGGTGGTCAGCCGACGCCGTGAACGTCACGAACTTTGCTAATCTGAAACTGTACATACATTTTATTAGATAGATAAACAGCCCGCTATAAGTTCCCACTGCTGCAAGCCTTCTCTTACAAGTAAAGGGATACATATAAGCCATAATCCTCTACGTTGGCAATGTACGTGTGCTATTCAATTAATTTTTATTTTCACATAGGAATATATAACAACAGTTATAAGACATTTGTAAAAAGTCAACATCTAAATTACATGAGAAAAAATATGTATAAGAATATTTACTAAAGTAAATATATAGATCACATTAGCGTTTTACATTAGCGGTTATAGATACCATTAGCGATCTCATTAGTGAGCGTATGTTTTATTTTTTTTAAATTTAAATGGTTTTGCGCTTGATCGCAATTCACCTGATGGTAAGCGATATTGCGATTTTAGGTGGAGCGCGCTTGCCCAGAAGAAACCGGATCACTCTTGCTTTGAAAACCGCTAGATTATAGTTATCGGGAAACAGGAAATTTCACACACGTCTATTACTAACTACTACAGTCCTCAAACGTGTCAGTTACAAAAACGGCAAAGGACTAAATGGCGAAGGAAACTATGTTTTCCAAAGCGATTCCGATCGCAAAGCGAATGCAAGTTCACACATAACTAGAAAAACAATTCAGTGGTGTAGGGCCGGAAATGAATGAATACAGGGGTCGTGGTAATAGTGAATTATAGAAGAAGAAAAAACAAGTTTTTTTGCCGTCCTCCTCCCCCACCAACAAATACCCCAGACATTATCCGGGACCCTGTTTTGTTATTTCATTTATGACAATTACAATTTTTAAGAATTTAAATATACTTTGTAAATTTGTATCAATTTTAATATGGTAAAAGATAATCTTTTACTTTTTATTAAAAGATTTTTCACTTGCTGGCATGCATTAATATAAAAAAAATATATTAAGTATTGCTTTTAATCTTGTTTTCCGTCAAGAAAAAAGAAAATAGTGTAGATGAAGCTTACCCTTGAGGCTCATTCTTGTCGGGGATGACGAGCTCCTGAATGCCGCCGCACGCGATGATCAGGGACTGCGGGGGGTTGATGATCGCGTTGAACATCGTGATGCCTGAAATGCAAGCCATTTATATTACTACCATCATACCATCAGTATATTATTATTTTTCCTTTTTGTATCTGCGATCACTGTCACCGCTCTCGGCTCGAATTTTTATTCACGTGCAAAAAGTAGTAATCGGTTTTTTTTTAATTTAATATATATGAAAAACCAGTGCTATTGTGCTTAGTATTTAATGCTATAAAATTAAAATAAAAAGATTTTTAAATAGTCATTATTTTAGTGTGAAAAAATATGGATCTTCATGCACGTGATCACGTCAAAGAAGTCAATATCCCGCGTACCAATCTATATTTGAGAGTGGTCCCACCGGCGACGATGAACGAGAAACGAGTAGAACTAGAAACTATAAACGAGTTGGCGATCAGCGGGAAGCGAGTGTAGTTTCGATAGTTTTGTCGCCGCAATAATTTCTTGGTATACATCGCACGTCTACATTCAATGCCGCACTGTATAGAAATGATGAAGCGGGGAAATATCGCTGAACGAGTTTATTATTGAAAGCTTGTCGCTTAAGGGATAAAACTAGTAAAGCGAGTCGTCGCCGGCAGTATGAACAGTCAGCGATCAACTATTTGTATGTGCATCTCTTTTATTTACACGGAATGTTATATCTATCGAACGTTTCTTGAGCGAGAAAATAGTCGATAGTTAACCGTTTACTCTCCGTTGGTGGGACCACTGCCTAACTGTAGTTTTCATCACTTACCATACATGCCGAGGTTGGACACAGTGACGGTGCCACCCTGGTACTCGTTGGGCGCGAGGCGACCCTCCTTGGCCTTGGCGGCTAATTCCTTCATGTTCTTGGAGAGGTCGATGACCCCACGCGAGTCCGCGTTGAAGAGAATAGGCGTGATGAGACCGGTAGGTGTCGCCACCGCTACGCTCACGTCTACGTTTGAGAATCTGGAAATAGATGACAGGAATTTGAGAATTCTACAGATGGTATATCAACATGAAATAAATAAAACTGTGTATAAGCATAAGCAGCTCACTATACGTTCACACTGCTGGGACTCAGGACCTCAGGACTCACCAGGAGAGAGATATAGGATATAATCCACCACGCTGATCAAGTGCAGGTTGACGGATAACACACGTCTTTGGATGAGGTGTTTCTCAAACGTGTTGGTTTCCTCATTATGTTTTCCTTCACCGACTGCTTGTACTAAGACTAACAGCCGGTACCTACAATTTAACGCGTCTTGTGACCCACAATAGTACCCTGATAAAAATGCCACTTATTTTAAAAGACAGTCTTAGTACATGGTGACCCATCTAAAGATCTCTATGATAGTGTCTGATCACCTTAGTCAGCCGAGCAGCTACGCGAAAACACATTTATTTGTTGCTATAATTGTCCTTCTATCACGCTCAAACGGCCACGCCTGTGTAACTGTTTGTACAATTTCACATACGAAACTTCGTAGAGCCATTACTCCGATAGCACTCTAAAAAGCTGTCATTATATAACTCTAATATCAACATTCAGTAACTCTGAAGGCAACTCGCAAAAAACTATATTTTCACGCAAGGCCTATGACGACATCGATGTTGTTGCTAAAATAATTTAATTACAGCGTGAAATGTTTTTTTTTACTCCTTAAGTACAGCTAGACAGGGCACGTGACCAAGCGAATTAGCGACTCTCTAGCCTAAGGTGGAGCTTGTCTAGTTTGGACTAGCTGGTACTCACGGAGACTGCCGGAACACATTGTTAAGTGATTGGCGACAGATTTTCAAGTTGAGGCAGTCGATGACTATATAATGCCCTCTCCTACCATGCTATGGTTTCCTCACGATGTGGGATGGAACCCACGATCTTCGGGGGATTTGCTACAATAAACTTACTGTCTAATGTAGGACTCCATCCAGTGAGCGTTGACGGTCGGTACTCGCTTGCAGGCCGCAGCCACCGCTTTCACAATGAAGTCGTTCACTGATACCTGAAACATTAGAAAGATTATAGAACATTCGTTAAATCAAAATGCTTTTAGATAACTTTGGCGTAGAATGAAGAACAATTAATCATATTTTTTCATAAACGAAGAAGGAATTGACGACCTCGTTGGTGTAACGGTTACCATGCTGGACTGCCAACCAGACAGTCCCGGCGCGGTCAACATCTTGTGATGCACTAGATTTGTTAGCTGTCAGTCTGGTTGTTAAATATGTATATATATAAGTAAAAATTTATTATTTATTTAATGTATGACCGAGGTCACAGGTGGTTTTTGACGCAGCGAGTTTTCTTTGCAATCCAGAGGGGTAACGCCGCCAGCATTTTGGGGACCTTCGGTGCAGCGCGGGGAGCTCATAGTCTGTTTTAGTTGTTTTTTGTGTTTGTGCAGTTTAATTTTGATTTATAAGTGACATGTATCTATACTATAAGACTCTTTGTCCTGACTCATTCATTCATCTATAGACAACGCAGAGCCCAAACGGCTGGTCCTAGGGCTGTGAAATTTGGAGGGTGTATTTGTTGTAGTATGTAGACGCGTACTAAGAACGGATTTTTGGAAATTCCACCCCTAAGGGGGTGAAAGGGGGTAAAACACTTTGTATGAAACTTCTTTGTTTTTGAACTTACAGCAATGAAATTTAAAGTATGTATAGTTTATGTAAAATTAAAAATAATGGTATCAAGTTTTTTTGCCAGAGGTGAACTAAGGGTTTGTAATGGGGGGTGAAAGTTTGAATGGAAAATTCTTTATTTATCAAGTTAAAGTCTTGAAAGTTGTTATGGTAGTATATTATTAAATGGTTAAATTAAAATTATATTTTTTTTTGCCAGGGGTGCATTAAGGGGGATTCCATTGGGGTTGAAAGTTAAAAATGAAAGTATTGTGTTTTGGAACTTAGAAGTGTAAAATTTGAAGTTTGTATATATTTTAGTACTTACAATAAGTTACAATAGAATTTTTCCACAGGTTACGCGAAAAGCGACCTACACGCGGGCGGAGCCGCGGGCAACCTCTAGTATAAATATAATCTTATATTGGATAATTTTTGAATAAATAAACAATTACTCGTAGTATATAATAAATACGATAATATAATAATAACGAAATAAATGTATGTATATATAGTATATATAGCAGGAAAAAGAAGAATGGAGGCTCTTAGGGGAGGCCTATGCTGCTAAAGCAACTTAGGCATATAAAATATATGAATAATGTGATAGGAAGAGTAAAAATTTGTTTTGTATCAGTTGAATAAAGGTTTTTTTTATTTTATTTATGTAGTATAACAGTTGTGTTAGCAACCATAATACAAGCTAGAAATGGTTTAGTATGGGGCTAACTAGCCGTGAGTGAATTGTGTCTTAATATTTATTAACTAGCCTTTTCACTAGATTTATTAACCTTTTCATCTAACTTACCTTATTACTAGACTTCTCCGCAGCCAACTTATCGTTGACCAGCTTCCTCATAGTGAGAGTCTTCTCAACATTGACGGTGGCAGACAGCTGGTAATGGGGGATGGTTTGTTTTGCAGCCGTTAGTCTCTTGGCGATAGTCTCCCTCATGCCAGACAGGGGCATGTCGACGAATGTGGCGCCGGGAGCGGGCGCTGGGGCGGCGGCCACCGGGGCGGAGGCCTGTGGCGCACCTGAGAGGTCACCACTCTTTAGTGAACCGTACAGCCCTGAGCCCGTGCCTGTGGATGGTATGAAATAAATAAGCTGAGAGCTTTACACTAATTTGGTACTAATACAAATTGCACTGGGAACTAAATTACTAGTTATCGTAAAGGGTTGCTACAACCTACTTGGTTAGCCAAGAATACAGTTCTTTTAGGAAAATATTATAAGCATTTCTTCTAATAAAACATACATAGCTCCAAATCCCAGAAGTAAGGTAGAAGTTTCATATTCTATAATGGATATGGGGTTCCTACTATTGTATTAGGAATCCCACATCCATAATAGAATATGTAAGAACGCTAGATTTTTCAATATTTTATATTCGTAAGTAATTTGTACAGTAGTATTATACAGGCTGCATTAAGTAAATTGCAAATTTAACATATTTCACATGAAATACTTGTGCTAGTTAATTATTTCATACCACCCAGAGACTGAAGACATTTATTATACTTTACTCGTAACTATCAACATAATTAATACTAACAGTAACAAATTAAAGCAAGATACATTAAACAAATGTAGGAATAACACTAAAACAACATTTGGATAATTAGGGAAGACATGTGACCCCATTTAGGTATACTGTGTACATTTTTAAGTAGAAAAAAATGGCCAAATGTGAGTCGGGCTAGCACATGAAGGGTTCTGTACCATTGTCTAAAAAAATACCAATAAAAGCATGTTTCTGCTATCTCTATCGTAGATTGATACATAAATCAGTCACATAAAGATCTGACGTTTATCATGCATGTGTCATATGAATACAAATAAACCTTGCGTAACATTGATAACAGATGAAGGTGACCTGGAGGACGACTGATAAATGGTGAACTTGTGATACCAGGAACAATAACAATGTTGCAAGTTCACTGAACTTGGTATAGGTAATTATCTAATATTAGACACTAACAAAACACTGAGTTGTTACATGCCATTTTAGACTTGCTGAAAATACCAGCAGTTCAAAATTACTTTTAACCTGTACTCAAACCATAGTTATTACCTTTGGGGCCATCTATAAATTACGTCACACATTGAGGGAGAGGTGTTATTTATTTATAATTATAATTTGCCTAGCTGTAAATCATATTGAGAAATTAGTAAATCTATTAATTAATTGACATTTTGCACACCGCATATGCGGTAGCCTACAAGGAACATTTGATAATATTTTCCATGTTTTTATATTACCTGTGGCTACGCAAATAAATTATTTCATTTCATTTTAAACTATATTTGCTTCCCAATTTATGATCGAGGGTTTCACAAATATGACAAAGACTGGGGAGGTAAAAAAAACAGAAATTCCTATGACGTAATTCACGGATAATCCTGTTACACTAGAACTAATCTACATATTAAGTGTGGAAAAAGGTATGGAGTATATATGGCTTAAGGCTTATACCCTGAGAGTGGAACAAAGAAAGCAAATTACCTCCAAGCCTCAAGTTCTTAAGTTCAGCGATCCTCCTGGCAAATGGGCTGGCGTAGACACGGCTGCCGGCATCATGCGCGGGCGCCGCGGCCGGCGCCGGGGCCCTGCCGGCCGGAGCGGGCGCTGCGGGCGGCGGCGCGGGGGCTGCGGCAGCGGGGGCAGGGGCTGCGGCCGCTGTTTTAAAAGAATACGTTACAACCAAATAGAAGTTCTTATACTAAAACTAGCTGTTGCCCACGGCTCCACCCGCGTGTAGGTCGATTTTTTGCGAATCGGATTTTAACTGAATTTGGATTGCTACAAACCTCACGGATCTTGAAACCTTTCCAACAAATGCAAAACTGTGGAAATCGGTTCGTACGTTTTGGAGTTATAGGAAAATCTGACTACTATTTTTATATTTTCAATATTATAGATGTTTTTGGATATGCTGCCTAATGATTAGAAATGACCATCACCCTCAACTCCAAAGATGTTTCCAGTATGTGAATAATCCAAAAATGTATCGATTCTTCTTATAAGGTACTTATGTACTAGTTAATAAGTATCGTATAGAACAGCGTTGTATGTAGCTAAACTGAGTGAAGTTAAGTAAGTATATGATTTTTTTATGTTTGACCATAAGAGTGAAAAGACCCATTGAATAAAAATATGAATTGCCCAGTTTGATATATTTATTGTAAAGTTAAACTCCAGAACCCAACAAAAACATGGATAAAATTTATAGTGGCATATTCCACATAAACATATTTTAGTGCATGGAAATTTAATGACTAATAAATTTTGCAATAGTCAATTGTGACAACTTATTCATAGTTAGTGATCCAAATATAGTGAAGCCACAAAAATGGACATAGTATATAATATCATTTATTATTAAATATGAATAATAACTGTTTATTTATATATAAAATAAATGTAATGTAAAGTTTACCCTCTTCCTTCTTAGCAGGCTTTGGCGGTGGTCCAGTGGCTGCAGGTGACAATCCATTAGTAAATGTCATGCAAATGAAACCACACATTATTTAAACCACATTGATTGTGTATTTATAATAAGAATATTCTAAGTAATATTGAGATGTAATGTAAGTAAAAAACTTTATATTTTCATGATTACTTGAAATATTCTATTATATGACACTAAAATTAATATCTTTTTAGGCTAAATTAAATCAGCATGCAGTATCTTTTAATTTTCTTATCTGAAGAAAACATTATTTTCACTTAAACTCAAATCAGCACCCCAAATCATGCATTAATTGCATGGCACCTATTTTCCAATTCCAACTTTATATCAATAGGTGAATTTATTATCAGAAAATTTATGTATATTAATAACCACTCTTAAATTGATTTGATTAACAGATATCTCAGATCCATAATTTTAACATTTTTTTCAAATCATAAAAAACTTCTTGCAACCTGCCTCACCACAAACTCAATTAAACAAACCTCATTTTGGCAAACTTACAGTCATCCTTAAAGTCCTTGAAAGCGGCGACATCATCTTTGTTTTCCACTATGATACATAGCAGCTTGCCAACCGGTACACCCTTGGTGCCGGCTTGGATCAGGATCTTGGCAAGGTAACCTTCCTCAGGAGTTTCGAAACCCATGGTGGCCTTGTCTGTTTCAATTTCACAGAGGAGGTCGCCTAAAAAGAATATACAGGGAAAATATATAAATATAATCAGTAACTGATGAATTACAATATCTAATTCTAATTTGAAGTGGGGGTGATGAGACCTGCACTGACATCCCGCTAGGGGCGTATTGTGCATAATTGCAATATCTAGATCATAAACCCATGCTGAATTTTTATATGATTAACTTTAGTCTATAGTCTAATGACGCTAAAGTAAGTATCTACTACATATGCTTGTACACTTAGGCATAATAAATTATTTATGGATTTATATAAAATGTTGGTTAGCGTTTTGGTTGACAGTGTGCAGGTATCAATGAATAGGTTCTGGTATAGGACTCAGGATCAGAATGATGTTTAATGATTTAATTTTGAAAATCCTATTCCTATTCATGTCAAATATTTAAATCTAACCAATTTAAATACATTGGTTGAACCCAAGTCAAAACGTAAGCCTACACATTGTCAAAAATGCCACCCTGTAAAGCTGTCCTGTATTCCTATTTAATATGCCTTTATGAGCATGGATGTTTGCTAATAAAACAGCTGAACTATTTTTTTTTTATTATTAAATTTAATTTTGTATAAAATTTGGTATAATTATAAACAACACAACAGCCCATAGGGTTAATACCTTGGATTAATGAGAGTTATCATTCCTTGGTACACTCATCAACTTACCCTCACTGAGCTTATCCCCCTCTTTCTTCTCCCAGCTGACGATGGAACCACTCTCCATGGTGGGTGACAGTGCAGGAAGGTTGACCTTGGTATGTGACGGGCTGGAGTAATACCTCATCTGGACGGACCATGATGGAGCAGCGATCTTCTTGTTTTCTGGTGATAATACTCTGGAAAAAAGAAAAATCAGAAAAGTAAAGTAAGCACTGCCCAGGTTTTAGGAGCCCCATTCTCATATGTTGAGAATGGGGCTTGGTATATATAATATGGTAACTTGTATAAACCAGTTTATTTGTCTAGTTTTACCACATGATTAAAAACGTTGATTCCCCCCTGTGCAACAGTTGTGGGGTCACTGATGACCTATATCACTTGCTCATGGAATGTGCCCGGAACGCAAACTTAAGAGAAAGACCTAACCTAGAGGTGGGATATTGCAACAGTGTTCTGGCAGAACCCAATTCGGATTCTGCCAGAACACTGTATAGATTAATAGATAGAATATAAGATTAGATAGTATAATTTTAGTATAGTCTTATCAGGCAACATATTCTTTCATAGAATAAGCCTTTCTTTAGATTAAAAAAAAAAAAAGTTTATTTGTCTAAGTATGGTAAGACTAACTATGTCCCTTAAGAGTTATCCTTGAGTGCCACCTGAAAACTTTAAACCTAAAACAATTTAACCCATAATTACATAGTTAATCATCATTCAGATTACAAGGTTAATCAGGATTCTAAATAAAAAGCACCACTAAATTTTATCTGAAAGCAGATAAGATTAAGAATATACAAAAATAGGTGTTGGTTTTTTTTTTGTGCAAATTGCAGATCTTCCTTTCATTTTTTTATCATCTCATCTGTCACTTGATAAAAGATGAAGATATAATTCAGATACCAGAGAAATGCAAATATCTTATAAATATAATAATAAATTGAGCAAAAATTACATCCATCACTCTTGAATACCTTTCTTTTGATTTAAATAAAATGCACTCTTTATGGTATGTATATCGGATATATTTTTTTTTCCTTTTTTCCTCACCTTTAAATATAACAATAAAAATCTGTGAATGTGTCTTCATTCATAATTCTAGACAATATTGTCTGGTAAAAGTTAAAATGACAGTTCCCAATTTGCAGACATAATAAAGATATTTTCACATTTTGTTGGTTTACAAAAGATAAGATTTAAACTAGGCAGGTATATGGTAATACCTAAGAGAAATACTATTTTACTCATTTGTGTATATTTCTTAGTAAAAATTAGAAGGCCCTAAATCTTTATTTTTCACACAATAAGAAAGCCCAAAACATATACAAGTTGATTAGCACCTAAAATTATAGCTTGTCCATATTCCCAATTTTGGATACTGGTTATACATGGGGTACTTGTTTGCTAGATTGATATCTGAATCTATAAAGCAGCAGCTTTTCATTATTTTATTCGTTTGTAGAGAAATAGCGGGAAAATCATTGTTATAAAACCAACTAGAACTGGCTTCAAATTCAGGTTTCATTTCAAGCACTGAAGTACAAACAATATATTATATTGAGATACTTATTGAGGAAGAGTGGTTGTTGTAGTGTGGTGACAATTTTATACGTACTATCAATACGCACGTGGAATTGCCGGCTGCGCTCTCATGACAAGCAGGCAAGGTGAAGAGCACTGACGTTTTGGTTATGCAACAAACAGTTGCGAATTCAGCGCTAGGAAAATAGAGTAGTACTGTGCGTACTGGCAAAATAGACGTTCCAGAAATTGCTTTCATTCATTACCATAATATAAACAGAAAAAAGGCTTGAAACTTACTTGTTAGAAAGTTTCCTCCTAGTTAATTCCGTGCTCACACATCTTGCGATATTTGTACGAATAGCCTTTTTTAGGCTATCGTTTAGTAACTGGTTCCGTACTACAATCGTTCGCAACATTTTGTTTTGTTTCTAAATGTACTAAAACTAGCCCGTCCAGATGATCGGGACGGTTTTGTCGAAAACCAAAAAGATCAAGATCGACCTTTTACAATTTTGTAGGTCGTCGTCGTCTCCCTCATCAACCAACACGAGATCTAAGAACTGTCATTTAGATTAATTTTGACAGATTTATAACGAATGAAAACGTAAGCTCAAATATAAGCTCGATTGCTATTACTAGTTTGGTTAGCAAGTAATGGTGATTGGTGAATAATGGGAACAAGCGAAACAAAATAACATCAATTCTGGTAAATATTGCCAGTATTTTTTTACTAGCATACAACGGCGCTACATACCATACAATTTTGGAAAATTAAAAAAGCTATTAGTTAATAAGTATTATTTTAAAAAGGGCTATAAAAGGTAGAATATTAAAAGCCGTATTGTCATACACCAATCATACATTTGTGTTGCTTGTATGCAGTGCTGTGCTTATAAAAAACAATGCAACAGTAGTTATCCTTCTTGAAATATACCCTCTATTTAGTTTAGACAAGTTAAATAAACATTTTAAAAAAATTGCTAAATGATAATACGTGAAATACTAATTTAATACCTTACCTGTATTTTTTTTTCCATTACATGCAAATTTATTATGTTCATATCTAAAAGCAATGAAATTAAATAAAATTAAGACTTATGTCCTAGACTACGTCAAAGACCCTTGCCCAAACGTACTCATTAGGCTGGCAGCATTTCCTCGCTGAATCGCGAGAGAAATTCGCTGCCGCAAGTATTCCCCAGCCCGCGGATTTCGCCCCCTATCTCGTAACCGCCGTCCGAGATCTGCCACACTTCCTTGCCTCGGTTCCCCAAGGCCCCGCTCCTTCGACAGCAAACGGCACGAACTCATATGCCACTTCCAAGGTAGAGTACTGCTGGTGCTTGCCAAGCGCAGCAGCCTCCGCACCCCCGCCACCCGCTCTCTGAGTGGCTGGAAGATGACAAGATGCGAAGGTGCTTACGCATGTGGCATCCCAGATAAGGCACTGTCCCCTCTCCCATGGAATAAGCGTTAGTCCATCCGGTCGCTTACCGTCGGAGCGCGACAAACCTGGAGGCTCAAGCACACACGGAACCTCAGCCAGGACGAGAGCTCTCCTGATGATCTCGTTTAAAGCATGATGGCGAGGTCTTCGTTCGCGCACCGGGAACAGCTCAAGGCATGTAGGCCGTCCACTCCTACCATTGCGCCACAGACGCAACGATGAGGCTCACAGACTACACACCCGAGTCGGTATCCTGCAGCCACCCTAAGGGAGTCGTCGTCCAGCAGCGTGCCCAAGTGAGGTGAGGGTAGAGCATACAGCCAGGCACTGGACTCCGGCTTAAAGACGGCATTAAGGCGGGCCAACTCTGTCCCTGCGGTTCCACCGCGCATATGCGCCAAAATTTGCGTACCAGATAGATCGTCCCAAGCTCTTTGGGAACAAGGCTTAGCCGGTACACCCGCGGCCCAGATTTCCAGAGCTTCAGTTGAAATAGGGATGGGAAAAGAGTCACCAAGATCCGACAATAACCGTCCAACAAGCGATAGGGCCACCCTCCCGCATACGTCTTGAAATTATAATAAATGCATATAAGCCTCCGTCCGACCGAGCGATGACCACTGTGTCCGTGACAGTTTTTTGAGAATTGATATTTGATATTTTGGTAGATTGGGATTTTTAAGACTGGCAATAAAAAATACAGTTAAATATAAGTATATGTCAATGTCAAATTCGAAAACAATTCTTCTTTTCTGTCAACTTTTATTGTAGGCAGGTTATCAAAATGGTGAGATTTTAATTCTAAATTATTAAATCAATCCTTGATATGTGGACCTGTGTTGAGATACGAATAAAACTCCAGTGATGTGTTTCAAATAGTGGTGAACCTATTTTGCGTCTAAAGATGTTACTTCGTTCATAACACTTCTGTGAAATATAGTGCTCTAGGATATCCAGTACAAACATGATTGTTATATTTTCAGGCCAAACGCACGAAAAAGGTTGGAATTACTGGCAAATATGGCACACGTTATGGTGCTTCTCTTCGTAAAATGGTTAAGAAAATGGAAGTGACACAACACGCCAAGTACACTTGTTCATTCTGCGGGAAGGTTAGTATAGTTGTCCAAGAATATTACTGTTTACAAGTAATTTGTATTTGGTACTAAACAATGTGCTGTTGGATCTTTACTAATGTACAAAACAATATGACTACTAACAAACGTTGATATTGTTTAGCAAATATGTAAACATAACCTGAAACTTACAATTGGGCGATCAACTTCAACTTCTGTTGTAATATCTTAATATAGCAGTCATTAAGTCATGTTAGAGGCCCTGGGCGGCTTTTAAACTCCACTCTGCCATCAGGAAGATGAGTCCCAGTTCTCACTATTATTAAAAAGGTGAAAGTTTGTATGTTTGTTACTCCTTCTCGCTCATACTTTTAAACAGATTTGCATGACATTTATTATGGAGATAGCTTTCTCTAGATTAATACATTCACACAGTATATACTGATATTCTTGCTAGTGCTGCAGCTAAAGAACACAACTACTTCTTATAGTGTACTGCCTGAAAATGATATTAATATCCCTATTTTGAGGCTACTGTTAATCGCGTTTATAGAGTACACTTGTGAGATGTTCTAACACCATGTATAAGCAACCTCCATACCAAATTTCGTATCAGATGCTTGAGTGTCAATGAGTAACAAACTCATACAAAGTTTCATCTTTACAGTATAAGTTTGGATGGGATTAGTTACAAGTAATTTTTATTTTTAGATATATGTATATTAGAATTAAAGAGCTGAATTACAGGTTTTTTCTTAAAACATTGTTGTACTGAATTTACTATTATACACCATAAATCTCAATCATGTATTTAATAGCTACATAATTTTTTCATATTGCAATAGACTTTCTGATATTCAGAGAATAACTATAAGTATAGATTTACTACCACTTTACTACTCCTGTAATGTAGATTATGCATTTTAGTCCTATTTATTGGTATACACTTCCAAATTGAAATTATTAGTATCAATAATTTGGACACTACATAAAATCATCTCATAGATGTAAAGAGCCAATGATGATGATGATTTTCAAATTAATAAATTTGATTTTTACTTCTTTTCAGGATGCCATGAAACGTTCGTGCGTAGGCATCTGGTCATGCAAGCGCTGCAAGAGGACCGTGGCTGGCGGTGCCTGGGTGTTCTCCACCACTGCTGCTTCGTCCTGCAGGTCTGCTGTCAGGAGATTGCGTGAAGTCAAGTAAACATCTGACATTAGGCTAAGATAATAAACCACAAAAAATCATATCTATTGTTTCATTTAGCTAGGGCCAAATAACCCACTTTTTTATGGTAAAGGGAGACAAGATGAACTAGTGCTTAGCTTGATAATTATCAAATTGCAGACAATTATTTTAATGGAACTGGTGAGGTAGTTTAAAGCAGGTACATATTTTGATTTATTATAGGAAAATAGGTACAGTGTAAACTCCATGTTACATCACTTGGTTTAAGGACTAACTCTCTTGAAGCTTTGAAATCAAATAAAATAATAATGAAATTGGTTTAGTTGGTTTAGCTTGTATTCCATACAATTATACATTCTCTCCATTTAACAACCACTCTCTATAACGCCTCTAAAATGCAGTCCCTTCATTGTCATTATATAGAGTTTACACTGTATAATGAACTTCACTTATATAGGAAAAATATCATCATTGTCACAATACATAAGATTCTCATAAGATTACTTTTGATTATTAATATCATTTTTAGTAAAATAACTACATACTGTTTGATTTCAAATATCACTTACAGAATGCATGCAAAGTTTTCATATTGACATGTTACTAAAAGTTCCTAAGAGATGGTGAGGGGTGCCCTATTTAATTAGGGTATTTTGAAAATATTTATAAATATAAAAATGTGCTTTACATAGTATCCCAAAAAGAAAACAATCTTAGATTAGATCAAGAGCCAGATAATATAAAAAAAGAAATCAGAGCTTTATTGAGATTTGGCATAGACAGATCCCGATATAGTGCTGGTCACATATTTGTGATTTGCTCTTGTTTTATTTTCTGTTATAATATGTATTTTTTTATTTAATTAGTCATCTCTCTAGTTACTACATATGGAGAATAAATTAAAAACTGTAATGTGAAAGAAACATTTTAATTAAGTACACATTGTTTTGTAAAATTATTCCTATGACTAATTAAGTAGAAATGTCTTTTGTATTCATATAGCACCAGGCAATTTAAATACCACATAGTTTACTATGTACAGTAAAAATATACAAAACAATGTACTTATGATAAGGTAAGTTTTAAAATACTTCAAATTTTATTACAATCTTACAAGTATACATTGGTACTTAATAGTGGAGGCACAATAGATATTACAAGTAGATGAGACAAAATTAGATTAGTATTAAGTGCTAAGATCTTGAGCATCAAAATCATAATTACATACTTCAATGATTATTCAATCACCTAAATCACTGTCTTTGTCACCTATGGCATAGAGGAAACTAAACGCTGCACCTAGGAGTGCCGTGCCTAGTAAGTCTCCTAGGGCTGTCAAGTAAGGTATTGCTGAGTTATCAGGGTCCATTCCCATCTTCCACATCCACACAACCATGAAATGACTGATGGTAAGTAACAATAATACCTGCAGTAAAGCAGCACACATGTACACTAATATAAAGGTAGGGGTGGTGGAAGTATGTCCAGCTCTCAGATATCCTATAGTGTAAATGAAGATAATTTGCCCAGGAATTACCATCAGGAGCAGCAGTCTGGTTGTGCTACTCATCACAGAGCCCTCTTTCTGTCCTGTATGTAGAGTTGTAGATAATCTTGAAGCATGTACTGCCACCATATTGCCTCCTATTCCATTTATAACTAACTGATAAACAGCTATTCCTTTGTAAATGGATACTGTGTGGTCTAAGATTAGTCCTCCAGCACTGCTAATCACCATTGCTGATACAACAGGCACCCATCCTTCATCAAGAGCTTGTCTGGTGAAATCATTCTTCCAAGCTATGTACCCACACCCTGGCACTAACACAGCGCCAACAATTATAATTATAGAAGGCAATATGACACTTGTGCCAACTGACTTGTACAATAATGATGCTATCCAAGATAATAGTGCCAAGGTAGTTAGATCTCCCAGACTGGCTGCTATTGGGGTGGCAATGTTGTCTGGATTTATGTTAATTTTTTTAGAAACAACCACAACTCCAATCATGATCACTCCCAGCACAAAGCTTGCAGATGATGCAGTCAGTACACTAGATGCACACAACAGCAATGCATGATGGATGTCAAATTGTCCTTCTGGGATCCAGCCCATAGCGACGGCAGCCATCGCAGCGAGGAAACCAACCAGCACAGCTTGACATTGTATGAGACACAAATTACCCACCACTAGTGAATATAAACTGGTTTCCAAGTGTCCTAGATGTGCGTGAGTGGATAAACGTGATGCTAATGTCATTTCTAAGTTACCTTTCAAGCCCAATAGAGCCGGCACTAAAATGTATACTTCAGAGACTTTATCGAATACTTCCCAATGTTGCACATAATCCAACAGTAGGCTAGCCGCCACCATACCGAACCCGGCCAGCAAAAATGATACGAACATTTGAACTCCTGCCACCCATGAATTCTCTTTCTCATATTTGATATCTGGAGGCTTCTCTCCATTAATGAGCCGATATTCTCCAGTTGTTAAATTCGTTTCGACATTGAGATCAGTTGCACGCGCCATCTTAAAGCTATTCTTGTTTCTGTGCATAGTAAGTTAAGAAAAATTTTAATAATTCAGTAACTTGCTTATAATAAATAAAAGAAAATGAACGTACTCGGCAGTCCACTCTTGATGTTTAGCTTCTCTAATGTATCTTTCAATTTTGTATGCCAACGCATCCACTTCACCATATCTATAGTTCCTTATCCATTAATTTTTAAGTGAGTGATCGCTCTACTTGCGATTTAGAATAGCTAAAATGTTACGGAGAAAATAGCAATAGCAAGAATTTACTGTGTATTGGTTTTTAGACAAAACAGCTGGCACCTGGCACACAGCTGAAACATTGACAACATGACAGTGACATTGATGTACAAAATAATTTGTCAGCTTAAATTTTTAATGTTCCAATTCCTAAAACTCTCTAGTAGCCAATCTTTTCTGCTTTCAGACTTTTAATAACCAGGGTTCATGAATCATGAATATCCTAACCTATTTTACAGTTAATAATGTAAAGCTTTGCTTTTGTTGTTTGCTATAAGTACTAGTACCCCTATCATATTTTTACTGTATCTACTTAAGAATACAGCATATTAGGGAACCTTACTCGCGGACACAGACCTAGGTATAATCTATTATTTGTAATTTTTAATCATTGTGTAGTCTTTAATTTAATTGTATATATCTTGTTATGTATTTGGACATGTTTATTTGTTCTAAACTTTGGTTTTCGTTTCAAATAAATTGCTGAACTTTTTAACAATATGAAAACTAATTAAATACTTCTTACCTACATAACTGATTAAAAAAAAATAGAAGGACAACAAAGTGATCATAATTATATGGTTTCGTTTTTACCTTTTAACTCTCACTTTGGACATTACATCATTTTCTATACCATATTTTTATTATTCATTATACCCAACTCTTTATTTTTGATAAAACTAATATATTCACTTTAAAAGAGACCCGTGTATTGGTGTTAGTACTAAATTTTTGTAACGTAAAAACAACCGTCACTCAGACACAGGATTAATTAGGTATTTGTATATAAATATAGAACTTCTAGTTATCAAAACAAAAAAAAACTTTAGCTAAAAGACTTTTGTATAAAATAATTCTTACCAATTTTAAATCGATAATTACATTTGTAGATAAGTGATTAATAGGTACGGTCTGGACTGATGAAATGACTTATAAATTTATCAAACACCCTTAGATAAACTGCTAGATTTCGATATGTATTATTTTGTAGCAACATTGAGCATGTCACTGTACGATGACATTTCATGCTACTGTCATTATATTTTGGGGGTTGCAGCTACAATATTTAAAAGTACCTAATATGTGTAATCTAGTGATAATAATCTAGTACATATCAATACAAAATCTGCAAAATGTTCTGTATCAACTATACAACTAACCAATTTGATAATTCTTATAGCATAAAATTCTGCTAGTAAACAAACGATACTCTCATTACTTGTTTTCTTTTAAAATTGACTTTAATATTAAATATTGCATTTTCCTATGAACCATTTTTTATGTTTCTTATCCAAAAGATTCCCTGGGTATACTCCAAAACTGAATGTATTTCTATCAGTTCATCACCGGAAGATTAAATAAAAAAATATATTTAAGGCATAAACATTTTTTTGTCTTTTATTTTTTATTAATGACAATATGAAGTTCTTCTTGCGTATGTCTGACTCGCAGTTGTCTGATTATTGCTTTAATTTGACAGGAATTTCCCTTATTTTTGAGGAATATTGCATAGGTTGGCAATCTTAAAAACGTATAACGCGATTCACGACCCTCTCTCACCTCACCCTCTCTTCCATTAGTGCCGCGTCGCAATGTTACAAATTGCGGATATAAACTAAAATCGTTGATATATTACAGGAACACACTGGTTTTGTGTTTTTATTGTTACAAATAGACGGTGTTTCACCAATTTATGATAATTAATTGGGACAATAGTGCATCATCTTTTAAGACATCCGGAAACCTACTTTAAAAAACTGAGCATCGTTTCTCTTTACATAAACTTTAATTTGCTAATAAGGTCTATTCATTGAAGCCAATTATCTTGATGATAACGTGTCATAGTTCATTGTAGGATTGTTTCTTGAATATTGTTTGTGTCTGGTGCGTGAAATCGCGTGTTACAAGTAGACTGGGGTGCGCGACTTTGTCAGAGTGGTCATGATCTGTTGAAGTGCTGGTTTCTATCCATTTAGCAAGATGTTTCGGAGCAAGATAAGGATACACACATGCCGTATCATTCTGCTGACCTCCCTGGTGTGGCTGCTGGTGGATGTCGCTCTCCTGGCGATGTATTCTGACTGTTTTGGTGAGGGATGCAATAAGAAAGCAACTACAGATATCGTACCGGTGAGTCACCTATAATATGCATAGGTTCATATCATTTATAATATTCTACTTTATTTGCTATTACTTTTATAGATATATGTAAATATGAAAATATATGTAAACAAAAAAAAAACTCCTTTCAAAAGGCAAACTTTGTTGCCTCTGCAAATTACAAGGAATATCTTATTACTAGTTAACTTTTTGTATAATAGATTTGGTACATAAAAAGTATTACTATTTATGTACTAATTGCATAATAAAAATTTTATTGCTTGAGTTAAAGCATGTTTCTTATTATTTCTTATGAGTATATATACTCATACATATATGTAATAGTATGGTAAATGAAATAATTGTATCTTATTTGTAAGCTTGAAAATCTTAGCTCTTAAATAAAAACAATTTTATAAATTTCTTTGAAATAATAATAACAAATGATTTTTTTCCCCTCACAATCTCACTAAAATGTCTGCATCTTAAATAAAAACAATTTTATAAATTTCTTTGAAATAATAATAACAAATGATATTTTTTTTCCCTCACAATCTCACAAAAATGTCTGCAGTAATTATCTAAAATCTTTTGTGTTTGCAAAAGGCATCTTCACATAACTTCTGTAATATTTTTTTTAAAATCTGTCTAGAAATTAATACTGTAAGCATAAGTCACCTAATTTTACTCCCCTAAGGTAAACCAAGAACCATACAGAGGCAAAAAAGCAGCAATAGCAGCTGCTCTACGTCAAGAGAATGTAATAGAAGATGGAGACACCAATATAGAAGAAAATGAAGTGAACAATGAGATAGGAGAAGATGGACTTGTCCTGCCTCCATACCCCAAGTCCAGGCTGAAGAGATGGAAACCAGCACCAACTGTGAGGAAAGGAAGTGGACCTGGAGAGATGGGTATGTATAATAAGGTCTTTTGAGTCATTACATTTGAAGCATCAACCTAGAAGTATAGACCTCAATATCACTTACTATCAGGTGAATTGTGGTCATTCGCTGACCTATAAAGAGTAAAAAAAAGCTAAGAAGTCATAGATAATCTGCTTAATATCTGGTTTGCTTCTATTTTTTTTATGTGAGAGGGTTTCATCATATTTTCATACCTAGACCTTGATGGCTTGAAAACTCTTGACACCTAAGCTTGGCCACTTAGCTCGTATAAAAAAGAAGAACTTATCCTATCACCTTGTTTCACCATTGGAACCTGGTATAATATTTTGTACAACATTCTCTTTAGGTTTCACAAATACTCTTTTCCAAAGTCTATAAAATATTTGTTACAATTGCATATAAAATTTATGATGAAATCTAGGTCACACTTAATTCAAACCTGATTGTGTTCTGTTTGAATGCCTGTCGTAAACAATCTCACAATAGCTTTCCCCAGTCTCTTTAATCACAAATATTATCACAAACATAAGTCTCATCATTACTCTTTATGGTTACCAATTTATGTTTTCTTTTCATTCTAATTAATAGGTACTATATACTTAATGGCCAAGTTTATTGTGGTACTTCATTTGTACAATGTTCATTTAATATCCACAAGATATTAAATATGGATGATATTTTTAAGTAAAATGTGATAATTATACCTATTTAAAAAATAAAAGTTGGTTCATTATCTCTGACCTGAAATTAAAATTATAGCTTAATCTATTATGTCAAGAAATATTCTTAGGTACAACTATAGATCTACATATAATTATAATATTAATTAATTGTAATAATATATAGTTGGTATCATGATATTCTTGCATAGCACAATATTAAGCATAGAGTGATAGAAGAAGTTTTACTATGAAAATTCCAACATCTATGTATATATATTTACATTTTCTACAGTAGTAGAATCAAAATATAAAAATAGAGCCATTTTTTCACCAACTTCCTGTAGTTATTCTCAAAAGAATCTTCTAAAAATGTTGACACTCATTAATTTTACTACTAGCCTCTATTCTGGTAAGAAATACTTCAAAGTAATTTATGGATCCATAAACTGTTGTTTTATCGTCATATTTATTCACATACAAGAGACATCCACTTATCTGTATTGCTTTGAGTTACAGAATAGATAATACTTTCAACTATTCTTGCCATAGATTATGCTTTATAGATGATGCATTATTAAATGTCATGAATAAGCTGGATAGTACCTACCACTTTACAATGGTTGTATTTAACACAATCCTGATGCTTACATTTGGTATAGATTTTTCTTATAACTATCACCTGTATTATAAAAGTAAAAAAATGGGGGATAGTATGAAGAAAGCTATCAAAGAAATGTGTTATGTCCTAATTGATCAAAATGATTGCTTAACTGACAACTTGTAAAAATATATTTTGTTATTAACCTATTGACTCAGGCGTTACTTTGCGGGAATTCATTGTAAATAAAAGACAAAATTAAATATTTAGTGTCCTTCTGCTGTGATCTAAAACCCAAATTAAGACAAGCAAAGGAATTAAAAATTAAAATTTAAAAAATTTGAGTCCTCTGACCGACCACCACACCTCCACTACAACTCACACCAGTAAATTAATCCCTAAACTAGCCTCCTAACACAACGAAGTTTTACTCCGCGTGGCTGGTCTCTTCACACACCGGAACAACCTGAAACATATAATTCTAATATTACGTTGCCTATCTCAATTCGGAAATTCTTAATCAACATGTGTTTCGCCTTTCCACAAGGCATCATCAGGAGATGTACACTCATTCAATCACACCTAAATTTTATAAAATATTTTAATTTTTCCTTTGCTTATTTTATATTGGGTTTCAGATCACAGCGGAAGTACACTAAATATTTAATTTTGTCTTCTATCTTTTGTTATTGTTCATTAATAGCATATCATATTTACATGCTATGGCATATACCTAATCTTGAATCCAGCCAGAATAATCTATGACAGATTTATTATTACGAGGGCATTATGTTTCAGGTAAGGCTGTGAATATCCCTATAGAACAAGAGAAGGATATGCTGGAGAAGTTCCAAGAGAATCAGTTCAACTTGATGGCCAGCGATATGATATCTCTCAACCGATCGCTCACCGATGTCAGATTTGAGAAGTAAGTGCAGTTTGATACTCTATAAAGCGAGTGTGGCTCGGTGGTCATAACGTCTCTTTTTCAATCAGACGGCCCCTGGTTCGATCCCGGCCCTACACCAATGACTTGTTTTTCAAGTTATGTGTGGTTTTGCACTCGTTTTACGGTGAAGGAAAACATCGTGAGGAAACCGACATGTTTGAGGACCACAATATCCGAAGATGTGTGTCATCCGCCAACCCGCACTTAGCCAGCGTGGTGGATTATGGCCTATATCTCTCTTCTTGTGAGAGAAGACCCCGAGTCTCAGCAGTGGGAACGTATAGTGGGCTGCTTATGATACTTTGAAGAAGGCTAGGCATTTTTTACCCTTGACAAGTTTGCGTTTGACTACAGCTCGCCTGATGTAAAGCTACGCTGTAGTCTACGATGTGGTATGCTTACCTAGTAGATGAATATATAAATATATATTAGGACACATTTCACACACGGCTGTTTAACCCCATACTGAACTATTTCTAGTTCGTGTTAAGGTTGCTATTACAACTTATATACTATATATACATACATACATTTATATAGATACATATTTAACACCCAGACCCACAGCCAACAAATTTAGTTTATCACAAAGATGTTGTCCGTGCCAGGAGTCGAACCCGGAACCTTCTGATTCGTAGTCCGGCATGGTAACCATTACGCCAACGAGATCGTCAAATATATACCTATTTCCATAAGCATGTCTATTGTCCATAGGTGTTTAACCATCTATCATTGCCATTGCAAAATTTTGTACACGACTGTACTGACAAAACAAGCACATTTCTTCAGAAATAGTTTTGAAATATAAAGGTATAGGTTTAATATGAGTACTCTACACACGTATGTATTGCCATCTCGGCGTACCACTCTTGGAAAGTGAAGAATTTAATATTTGATGATCCTGAGCTAAAGTGAGCTGCAGAGCTGACTTATGGTAGTATTATTTATTCTACATCTCGGTTGGAAGTTATTCGCCACAAGTACAGACATTCTTACTCGTTTATTCTCGCATTTAATGGTAAAAGAATAATCGATTCTAAATTATCTGTGACTTAAACGTGTCCGGAACTATTCAATATAAGATAAAACAGTCTAAAAGTACAATCGCACTGACAAATAAATTGAAATAAAATATCAGAAATCCACTCCAGTAGATAATAGTAATCGATCACGAATCTTATCAGTGTGTTAATTAAAGTACCGCTATCTTATTTTGGGGTACTATTGCTTGGCCATTGTATTATCTAGCGTTCTTTAAATTTTTCTTACGGAAATTTGCTATTTATAATTATTATCTTTTACGTTTTAAAATATATCACAAAATAGAACACAAAAATGTGTACCTAATGTTGAACTTCGAATTTATGATAACATACTTAGTCTGAGGAATATGTGGCCAGCGAATTTTTTATATTTAATTCAGCATACAATAGTACTTTAGAGTACATGCATATTGACAATGTACATTTATATTTGGGCGCATAACAGTCTTACATAAGCAATGTACATAAAAATAGGTATATCACACCAAAGGCGATAATTGGCCAACCATTTCGCTGGTCATTTTGAAAGTTTCGACAGTTCTCATATTAATACAGTAAATGTTACGCGAGTGACAAAAGTTTATATGATATTTCGCGTATTTTATGTCAAAGGAAAAAGGTTTAGTATCGAACAGAAGTTATAAACTGTTATTTCCGCGATTGGTCTAGTCAAGTGGGCGTAGCTTTGCAATACTGAACACCTTTCCAAACTACTTCTTAGCTTAGTAACTCACTGCGGTACTTATGTTTCTTTACAAATTGTTACCAACTACACATATTGAACAGTTAAGAAACTAAAAGTATTTAAAAAAATCTATTTTGAATAATTGAATTCTTAGAATATGTTGCCGACAAACCACATCCAATAAATTTGAAGCAGTGGCTTCTTTACATAATATGTACATTTAGTATACAAACGCTTGAGACGTTCCATTTCATGAATAAAAAATATGAACAACAACGTCATAGTAGGTACGTCGATTAATTTGAATAAATCATTAGAAAGTGCCATAAACTCCGTTCCAGATATTAGTCATGGCCATCGATTAACAAACAATGTAACTGTAGAGCAAAACCATCAATATCACTTTTTTCTTCTTTTAGTAAGATCCGGTGGCTAAGCTCTGGTGTTGAGAATTTTCGAATTTTCGGCCTCTGACATGGCTTAAAGACTTTATAAAAGTTACTTAGTCAAAAAGTGGAAATCTAAAATTGGTATTACCGGTAATTTCTGAGGCATTTTCGTTTGAAAACTGTAATTCTAACATGTCTTTAAACATCTGTGGTAGAAGTTTTGTTAAATATATATTATATTATATTATATTATTTAGGTAGGTATGACTCTGAAACACAAAGAAATACCGCACTTAATCAAACATTGCTACATAGGTTAACACACGCTTTAATATAAAGTTTTAGTAATTCTTATCAGCACGCGTTTATTTGCTACCATTGAACTTGCTAATCTCTGTCTCAGATACCTATTTTATTCACTTTTACTTGGACTACACGTGGATGTTAAGTGTCCATATTACAGAGTGTCTCTAGACATAAAAAGGTCTTGTAGTCCGGTAGGTTTTGGGCTACACCATAATCTTATGTAAAAAAGTGCAGATTTCAGTTTCATACACTGTTAGTATGCGTGCCAGATGGAAAAGGTACGTTTACCATTTCCAGTAATAAAACGATAAATACTCGTATATAAAATACACAATACATAACAAATGTAATATAGTGTCAGTAGTTAATGATAGGAAGATAATATCTCTGACAGACAATGATAGTAATGTTACCGTAGGCTTGCCGGAAATATATACCTTGACCCAGTTTCGGGAGTCGGTGAACTATCGCCGCTCAAACGCTCGCAATTCATTCTTAATTTTATTCAGTATAATTAATGAAAGGGCGGGTTTTGCCTAAATAACGCATTTAGAATATAGCTCAATTTTAGGATATTTATGGTAATACGACACGAAAGCTTTTTAAATACATTTTAATTAAAAGTCAAACTTGTATTGTAAAACTAACAATTTCATGAGTGGATCATAACTTATGTATTTTGAATTGATATTAAAACGAACAAAAATAAACCTGAACAGACAATGCTACAATCACCAGAGTGCGTCTAAATAATCTGTGGACCATTTCTGAATTAAAATTCCGAGCTGGGTTTTCTGGTATCGGGATGGTCGATAAAATTAATCTCAATGGTCATTGACATTTTAATGGTTGGGCGCAGGAATTTCCTAATTCCTAATTGCCCTATAAGTTCAGTTAAAGAAAGTGTTTGTGAATGGTGCTTAAGAAAGGTCGTGATGTTACTCGATGGAGTTTGAGATTTGTTTGATCTTTCAACTTTCTCTATCGTCGATCACATCATCACACCTCATCTATGGGAATACTTTTAGTGAAACGTAAACCGCGTCTTAAGTGTGTTTTACTTATTAATTTTTGTGCCCTGGATACAATTGGAATAAATCAAAATCTATATCTATAAAAATTAATCTCTCTATATCCCTTGGTCACGCCATCAGGCTCGTACGGCTGGATCGATTTCTCTATTTTTTTTTGCTGTGTTTGATATTGTTTGAGAAGGTTCTTATGACAGAAAACGCTTTTTTTTTCATAAACTAAGAATACTGTACTTATATCATAGAGCTTGAAAATAATAATACACTTTTATTAAATATACCAATTCGAATTAAATAATCGTCGTTAAGATAAGACTACGTCTGTCAGTAGTAACGCACGCTATAAATAAAATAATAAAAAATACGAAAGTATACAATAAGCTACTACTAATGAAAAGGCGGGCATTATTTCACGGCTTTTTCCATGGCACAAAGTTATGATAATGTTCGTCAATGCCTGGGCGCTAAATAAATATGTAATTATATAGTGTCATGGTCGGTCACGCAAACATTTTTTTTCTATGAATATTTTAGCACTAAGGGTCATTTGCACATAAATGCGGCTCGAGGGAAAGATTTTTTCACACGATGTTTGTTCTTTTTTGTTGTCTTCAAATAAAGTTAGTAATATACGCCTGTATGTTTTTTTACCACGTTCTTTGCGTTACCTTTTGCGTTTTATGACTTTAGCAAAGAAATGTTTTGTAATATTTACTGGTTTAGAAAGCTTGAAAAATAAGGTTACCTTTTAGGTTTTGAGTGCATGAATGAGTTCACTGTTTTCAGAGTGTACTTCAATACTGTCAATAACCTATGCGAACCTATGCTAGTTATGAAATCACTTACGATGGCAGCGCATCGCATTTGCAATCATAATAATCATTGCTCTAATGGCTTTTAAACGATGAAGCTTGTAACTGTCATTTGTTTCTTTTGTAATAAGTAATTATTACTTAAATTCAATATAACAGGGGAAACTTGAATTTCGATTTAATATATGGAATAGAAGAGGAAATATGGTGGGCCACCATATATTACATGACAATTTCATTTAAAATGTCATAAAAGGAAATAAAGTAGTCAGGAGTGAAAGAGATTCTGGATATAAAATCTAGAAGGTTATTTATAGATCAAATTGAGGAGAAGGCGAAAGTCATGTCGTATAGGGAGGTCAAGGATTTGGCCGAGGATAGAACTACGAGTATAGAACTATCTGGAAAAACTCTACAAACAAGAGCCCAGGTCTTAAATGTTGCTTGAGGTTTATAAATTTTTCAATTCCGGTAAAAGTATAGACAATATAAACATATTTAATGGTCCTCTATCCTAGTAGAGGCAGATTTGTGCATAATGAGAGTAAAGAAACTTAATAGACTATTCCAAAATATATATATGTCTTTTAAATTATTGAACGCTTATTTGTCCTATTTCTTCGCAGGTGCAAAAGCAAAGGCTACCCAGATCTCCTTCCTACGACCAGCGTGGTTATCGTATTCCACAACGAAGCTTGGACGACGTTAATTAGGACCATATGGAGTACTATCAACAGGTCACCGAGGCCGTTGCTGAAAGAAATTATTCTCGTAGACGACGCTAGTGAAAAGGGTAAGACCTAAATACATTACATACATACTCTACTAAAGTAAAAATGTATAGTTTTCATGAACAGAATGTGTTGTACAGAAAATGCTACATAAAGTATTTGTCCTTCCCGCAACTAGAAGTCTATTTTGTGAGGAGATAGTTGGATTAATTTGAGATTAATCGTGACGTGGTTACTTAAAAGTAACGTAAAACAAAATTTAAAGGCTTTATCTTCATTGTTATTGGTTTTTAAAGTTTAATCTACAACAGGTTCGAATAGTTCGATTTTTAAAGACGGACTAATACAAAAAGTCTTTAAAGTTTAGCCAAATGGCTATGTAAAAGACATATACATACATTATACATTATAATAGAAGAAAGATGTTATCATATTAATCCGATTGCTTAATACTCGCAACACCTCATGTGGTATGTGTTTAAAACTCAAATTTTATTGCTCAAATCATTATATTATAGTTGGAAAAAAATAGTTAAAATTCTAATGGTCTCAGTAATTTCAACACTAAATCGGTGCTAATTATTTTACTGCTTTCACATTTAGTTACAGGTGACCGCAAAAATGTACTCTTTCGTCACGCAAACGCTATTAACTAAACTTAACAATTAAAAGTTATTTATTTAATTTAATAGGTGACAAGTAGGCAAACCACAACATTTAGTCTAATTACCTATTATTTAACTATTGTGAAATCAATTTTTTTTGGCATAGCATAAGCAGCCCAATATATTATTCCACTGCTGAGGCTCGGAGCTTTCTTTCTCAAGGAGAGAGATGTAGGTAATCCAATCCGATCCATAATCCAACATGCTGGCCAATTGCGGGTTAGTGGATGACACGTCTTCGAATATTGTGGTCGTCAAACGTGTCGGTTTCTATACCGTAAGCGAATGCAAATTCTCACATAACTAGAAGAACATGTCATTGGTGTAGGGCCGGAATCGACCCAGAGCCTGTAAGATATTTTTTTTAAACTTTACACCTAGGCTTTTGA
Source organism: Mellilla xanthometata (assembly GCA_035578125.1). Lineage (NCBI taxonomy): Eukaryota > Metazoa > Arthropoda > Insecta > Lepidoptera > Geometridae > Mellilla > Mellilla xanthometata. Next base: position 8,818,675 of record JAPUBQ010000014.1, on the reverse strand, counting down.
CCAGAGAGCGCGTAACCACAAGAGTGAAAAGTAGTTATTTTCCCACCGAGCCACACTTGATTTTTACAAACTCGCTTTGTATTAAATAACTTGCTTACCAATAACAATTTATTTTACGTATTGTAGTTTTACATCCAAATTTTATTTTTTGTTTTTACATTTTCCCACTATATGGGATCGGCACAGCCTGTTTTTTGCTTCCACGCCACTCTATCAGCCGTCATCTCTACATTCACTCTCTTCTCATGCATATCCTCTTTCACATAATTTATCCACATCTTAGGTTGACCTCTACTTCCGATACTTTTCACAATCATATCCATCAAATCAAATCAAATCATTTATTTCTTGCAAAATAGGTACAATTGTGGTGTTATAAACAAGTATGTCCATACTTCTCCTAGTCACATGCAGTTTTCCATCCAAATCTCGGTCAGTTATAACTGATGTGGTTGATGCAAAAAGTTCTTATTCGGACCTAGAAACGCGAAACTATTTTTCCACGTCTCGTTTGTAGCTTCCACTTGAGGATTTTCCAAGTACAGTTGAGTGCGGTTTCCGCCTCGAGACGCGGCCGTTTTTACTACGTCCTCTGAACATGCATGACTGCGCCATCTTCCTATAGTATAGGAGCTAGCAACGTTTTCGAGAAAGAACTTTAGGTCACCTGATTTTTTGATATGTCGTCATTCTTGCACTTTTGGTTAGAGTGTGGGCCATCTGGCTGGCGGTAGGGGTTGCGTTCATTAGTGCGCATCCTACCTGTCCAGGTATTCTCGACTTATTATGCAACTGTGTCTCTAGAACTACTTACTTCTACTTACTGCAATACGTTTCATGACTTTTTTATTTTAATTCAAGACTTGACAATCGACTTAATTTATTTCATTAAAATTTATTTTAATTTTTTCTTATCCTTAAATAACATAATATTAAAATGGCAGAGATTATAAAATACTTTGAAATATTATATAAAAAAAACGCGTATGGCACATAGATAGCATTGTCAAAAATGTCGGGCAATAAAAAAGTATGTCAGGTAGACTTAATTAAAAACAAAAAATCAATAATTAGGCCTTCTAAAATGTTTTTAAAATCCAGGATTCTTACCTGGACAGGTAGGATGCGCACTAATGAACGCAACCGCTACCGCCAGCCAGATGGCCCACACTCTACACTGGACAATAAATCATTCATTCATTCATTCTAACCGAAAGTGCAAGAAGGACGACATATCACAAAATCAGCTGACCTAAAATTCTTACTTTTCAAACGTTGCTAGCTCCCGTACTACTAGATACAATTACCATACCTTATACAAGCCGTTCTGATCTATAAATGCTGATACGATCTCCGTTATTTGATGATCGACTGCCATTGAAAAGAAAATAAAATATAAAACACATACCAATATTATAAAGACGAAAAGTTTGATTGTTTGTTTGACGCGAATAGGCTTCGAAACTACTGGACCGATTTGAAAAATTCTTTCATTCGTTGGAAAGCTACATTATCTCCAGTAACATAGGCTATATTTTTTGTCTCTTTGCTACTCAGATTATTTTAGAGCCCGTGCGAAAACGAGATGCTAGTTTACAATATTTTCGCGTTCTTGCATAGCGGTACAAAGTTTATAGAAATAAAATACAAGATTAAATTAAAAATTTAAGAAGCCCCTGACAACTGTTTACGGTGGCGGTCGTCTAGGCGTTTGAAAACTATCATGGGGTGTTTGTTCTACCAGTGAAGCCCTTTTCATTTGATACTCATATTGAGTGACTTGTAAAAAAATAAGCCTTTCTCCATTTTGTAGCGCCGGCTATCTTGGACTGATAGCTAACATAGCTCCGAACACTCCTGATTAATTCACCTTTGAAAATAATAATAATAAAACAATTGAAATCGGTATATCCGTTTGAGAGCTACGATGTCACAGACAGACACACACACACACACACATATTCGAACACACGCAGAGAGAGAGAGAGAGACACTAATTTGGGAGCTACGATGTCACAGACAGACACACACACACACAAACATATGAATACATATACACACACAGATTCACACACACGCAGAGAGAGAGAGAGAGAGAAACATGCGTCAAACTTATAACAGACCGTCGTTTTTTCTTCGGAGGCTAAAAGCCACATAAATAAACTGCACTATAAAAATAGAATTTGTATCGCATGCCGTATCATATTGTAAATGGAGTATAAAATTATTCTCTAATACCCGTCAACTGCAGGCTAGTTAAACGTGTTACTTTGTTTATAAAAACTACATCTCTAGTACCATTTCTATCTGATAGTCAGTTTCAAGTCTAACTTCTAGCGCACTAGAAAGTCTAGATCTTGAACCGGAAATAGCACTTGGAGAATGGCTTAGGTAGATCTACATTTAACTGATAAGGTAGCAGTTAGTTAGATTAACTGATAACGGCGTTGTAACCTGTTATTTAATTCTAATTTGGCTTTTTATTTAATAATTATATACGATACGGCAAATCAAATAAATATGTATGTGCGAATACATGAAATGGGAAAGTTTGTATGGATGTTTGTTTTTCTTTTACGCAAAAATTACTAAATGGATTATAATGAAAGTTCACAATGATATGGTTTCTACATCAGAATAACACATAGGCTATAATTTTAATGATATTATGACATATTTCACACACCGCTGGTTACCTCATACTATACCAATTTTAGTTAGTTTCACGGTTTCTAACACAACTGATATACTACATATCCATACATATTTTACACCCAGACCCACAGCCGACAAATTTAATTCATTACAAAGATGTTGGCCACGCCGGGAATCGAACCCGGGACCCTCTAGTTGGAAGTCCAGCATGGTAACAATTACGCCAACTAGGTCGTCGATGATGAAATAGTGTGTGAATTGTATAAAATATATAAAAATAACTCTGTGAATAATGGCTGTGATAGTGATAATAAAATTTTACTTATAATGTAACCTTATGATGTTTTACACAGTCAGCGTCATGTCTAATAAATTTTCTTGAAAGAGTTTTTAATAACAGAACAAAACAACGTGAGTCGGGTCAGCTAGTTATACAAATTAGTCTTAGTCAAACGGTATTCGGTTTGTCTTTGAAATAACAATGTCCGAAGTAAAATTTTGTATTCACCGTTCACACAACGAAGTCTTGTTCAAGTTTTATCAAGTTTCTGCTTATGCTATAAAATTAACATTAATTACTAGGTCTATTTTAAAATTAAACTGCCTGACATTCACTTTGCGTGTTTGGCATTTTCAACAAATTAAGTTGCAAGAGCCATGGTCAAAATAAAGTTTTCATTCAAAAGTTAGTAGTTAACGAGTAAATACATACGTGTAGAGTACAGAAACACATAATATTTATAGCTCCAACTTCCGCTACTTTTACGCTACGGCTTGTTCGCACTGATGTAGTGAAGCGTTTCTCATGAATGTTTCCTGTTTATTTTAGAGATACTTGAGATCCAGATCAAGACTCTAATTAGGAAAGTATAGATGGAGCTAATTAGATAAAAATAAAGCAGACGTTCTTTATACATTTTATTTTGACGTGACAACGTCTTAAATTAGGTTGCGGCTGGGAGTCACTTATGAAAAAGTGTAACGCCCGGTAACGTTACGATGAGTCACCGAACGAGAGAGAGGCCCGCCGAATGCCTTGCGTCTCTCTCCCACTCAACTATGATCGGTCTGCCGCGCGCGCAGCACGCGGCAGACGTTGTCACGTAAAATCTTCGCCCGTAAAACCGACTTTACAGGCAACCATTTTTTAAATACTAGTTTGTTATTTGAAGTAATTAAGGAGAAGGCGAAAGTCATGTCGTATAGGGAGGTCAAGGATTTGGCCGAAGATAGAACTACCTGGAAAAAACTCCACAGACAAGAACCAAGCTCTTAAATATTGAATGAATAATTTGAAGTCAACTGGATTTCCTCCATTAAATTTCTTCCACAAAAATAACTTTACTCTATGGTATTGGCACAACATTCACCTTCGTTTTCAGCCAGTCATCTCAAGCACCCCAGCCTTGGCGCCTAAAATAGCCTTTTGAATTACGCCTCTTATATTTGTACGCCGAAAAGTGAAAGTGGTCTTCCGAGAATTCATTTCACTACGTCCATTCCATTCCCCTGAAGCCTGACATGGGCAAGTGATTCTAATGCAATCTACGTACGATTGGTCGCCTCTCGAGAAATGCCTTTATCGCTTGTATGGCAATCGATTTACTTCTATGTAATTTCTACAGTTAGTTTGCAGTTGTTTGATGATTTGCGCTGTAGAAACGTACCGTATTGAGTTGCTATGTTTGGTTTAGCGAAGCTAATTGTTCGTGGAGAATGGTAACTTCGTGACTCAATGAACAACTCACGCTGTTTTCGACCAAGATGCAGTTTAACCGAGATTGGATTTTGACGTGGTTTTGTCTGAATCGGGTGTGGGACCAAGTTTGCCTTTATAGCCGTGGGACCACTTGTAAAACAGTGTTACTCTTTTGAGCAAAGATGGAGGTCTTGAGACATTGTACGATTACAGAATAGTTATAAAATCATCTAAATAATATTCTATTTAGATAAAATCATCTAAATAGAAAATTCTGCAATTTTCTATTTAGATGATTTCGGTGAAGTATGTAAACACGTGTAGAATTTTTAATCTACTGGCGACTACTATTTTAGATGTATCAAAAATACCGAGGTCGCTATTTCATAGAACTACAACAATCGATTTATTCAAATTAAGATCCAAACTACGTTTTAGTAGTTCGGGCAGCCTACGTTAGTAGTCTGACCTACATGCTAAAGCCTGATTTTAGCTGGCTATTATAAATTAAATTTGTTTTCGCTTTGCCGCATACTGATGAGCAAATATAAAACAGAGTTTGAACTTCCTATAAGTTGGTATTTTAGCGTGCTCTATGACATTTTTAGATGTACTCGTATTATGTTAAAAGGTCAAATATTATGTACGTGAATATCTGAGTAAAACGTTATATTATAAAACTTGTAAATTCCCGCTTATACATTCACATTTAGAATTAAAACTGTAATTCCCGTAACCCGTATCTATCTTGCAGCGTGAGTACAGAACACTGTCGGTGTCTAGACTTCTATTAGGCACAGAGGTCGAAGGTGTAGAGTCAAGAGACTCTAATAACTCGATTAACTGTACATATGTAGTGTGCTGCATTCATGTATGGTCCTTTATAAAACAAACTGAGCATGAAAATGAATGCCCGCCGTCTATATTTGCCGTTGTATCTCATGCAAAATTCAAGCCGTGAATGCATCGGCGCGTTCGCCTGCTCTCGTGTACTGGGCTATTGGCAATTAGGTCATGCTACATATACTAGGATTGCTACTGTTTGCTATACATATAATGTAAATTGCGAGGAAGTAAAACATGTTTATTCTGGCAACATTTAGTACATAATGAAGTCATAGCAAAATTGTAAAAGTTATCGATAAACAATGGTAACAATTTACTCATAAATAGTATTTTCAGATTAATAATTTCCTTATGAAGTAATTCCATGAAATATGAAAGCTATTTGACAATAATTTACCAAGTAAAAATATATATATTTGTACCAAAGAAGATCATTAACTCTAATGATTGAATTACATTTTTTTCATATATTTATGCACAATAGGTAAATCGCTAGCTTTACTAAAGTAAAACGTATTACATATTAAAAGAAATGGTATATTTCACAGTAGCTCTGTATAATGTAGCCGGGCGATGTATGCATGCTAGCTATGTAAGCGTGTTTATCACTTGACATTAAAATTTAACCGGTTTCGGCTAATGATGAGCAAACTATCGACGGTGTTAACATTTTGCCTTGAAATCGATGTTTTAGAACTGTTACGTAATTCCTAAAATTTACTTTCAATTTAGCTTTTTAATCTGCTTTCATAATGAAGATGTTTCGTATAAGTATTATATTATAATACTAGAACCGATCAAAAAATAATTACCAGTATTTTTTCTACTATCATAAATGTATGATACTGCTGCAACTATACACTACTAAAATATTATCTTTACTAATATATACTATATCATAACATAAGGTTGGTTAAATTATTTAATACGTGAAGTAATTTATAATTTATGTTTATTTAACTCAGAAAAATTGTACTCGCAAAACTTGAATTATATTATCATACTACTATTATAAATTTATGATAGTAGAAAAAAATACTGGTAAATTTTTTTTAGACCCCAACTCACTGGTTTAAGGAGTTGGTGGTCTGTCGCATCAACTAGAAGGAGCTGTTACAGGGAATAAATGAGTGGACATAATTCGGGGTGACCTTTGCCCAGCAGTAGGACAATAAAAGTTAATAAAACAAAAAAAAAAAACATTTTACTAAACAATTGCTGAACAAGTTATATTTGTCTTTCCATATTAAAATATATCTAGTTAATGATCTAGACATTAATTGCTTTTCACTCTCGCTAATCCTGTGATAACAGCTCTTATCAATTGATTTAGAATACGAACATTCCGTACGTAAAGACCTATGTAGTTGTACATAGGTCTTTAACCTACGGAATGTCAAAGAGTCTGTTATTGTGGCCTGAGATAAAACACCGATAAAACTGTACATTTTCACGAGTATTTTGCATAATATTATGCTACTTTCGTTGTGTTTGCGTGGTAAAGGTTTTCCATAAGCTGTGACTTGTAAAGAACCGTAAAAAGGCCTATATTATACTTGACTGCCTCCTTGTCTAGCTGTTATTTTAGTAAACTCTATTGTATAGGCTATAGGTATACATTACATATGGGTATACGTACATAACATTTACGTGTACAAAACTTATACGCGCGTGTTGAAATCTTATCAGGATTTTTTACTGTGGCTTTTAACTTTTTTGTTACAAAGTTGATTAAACAGCAAATTGAAGAGTTATGTTTTATTTATCCTGTTATCTTCGCAGATTATTATCAACATACTCTGTTATCATAATGGATTCTAATTCTAATAATTCCTACTGCTTCTTTTACGTTTGCTACTTACTATCAGTAATCACGTGATTTATGGTCCTGAGGCTTGTATTGTAATATAATATTTTATTTTATACTGTATAGTGTACAGATTTTGATAAGGAGACAGAATGACTCACAAAAGCGGTTTTTTATGATAAAGAATCACGTCATCATAATATAAAAGCAATAAAGATTGATACGATGTAATACAATTTATCATTGTTTTGAACATGCACATCTAGTAATAATATTATAGCACCGTACCGCACTAGATTAGACGAAACCTTGACCAGAAATGTATATATTTACTTATATTTTACGCATTTAGTAATAATCCTACTAATATTATAAATGCGAAAGTTTGTGTGTATATTTGTTACTTCTTCACGCTAAAATGGCTGAACGCATTTTGATGAAATTTGTGTGAAAATAGTTTAGACCTAGCATTTGTTGTCTAGACCTAAAGTTTGTATTAACACATAGACTAATTTTTATTCCGTTTTCAACACAAATAACTTCAAAATCTATGCTACTCATTCACGCTGTTACGGCTGGACGGATTTTGATTAGATTTACTATGCAGATAGGTTAGACATTGGATCAAAATATAGTCTGTTTTTTATCCCGGATTAACTTCTTTTATATGTCCCTACTTCGCGGGTAACACCGCAGGGTGCAGTAAATAATGAATAATAATGATGTTAATGTGCTCTGTAGAACACCTGGGCAAGAAGCTGGAAGAGTACATCAAGACGCTGCCGGTGTCCACGCGGCTCTTCAGGACGGAGAACCGGTCGGGGCTCATCCGCGCCCGCCTGCTGGGTGCCAAGCACGTCAAGGGTGACGTCATCACCTTCCTCGACGCGCACTGCGAATGCACAGGTATATAGAGCACTTTATAATATACTAGCTGACCCGGAAAACGTTGTTTTGCCTCAGTTAGGGGTATGAAAAATAGATAGTGTAGCTTATATGACACGTTCGTAGATTTACCATAGCAGCGCCATCTATTGATTACTTACTCAACCCAGTCGAAAGGTATCGACATCTGTTAGAATCATTTGGAGTTAACAGATAATTGTGACTGTCAAATAATAACATGACATAATGACAATAATTAGCAATAAATTAAAAATGTGACTATAATTTGAGATTTAAACTATCCTCTCTCAAGTTGGATCGAACTGCACATGGTGTGCGAATTTTATTTTAATCGGTTAAGTGGTTTAGGACTCCATTGAGGACAAACATTGTGACACGAGATTTATATATATTAAGATTTTTTTTAGTGGATGGAGACGAGATGCCCAGGATAGGGCCAAGTGGCGTGCCTTGGGAGAGGCCTATGCCCAGCAGTGGACGCAGACAGGATGATGATGATGATGATAATATTTTATTTTAAAATATTATTTTTATTTTTTTTTAAAACCAACGACCGTTGCGAAACAATCGTTAACATCAAAATCAACTGGTGTAACTAAATTTTTCTTTACATCATAAGGAACTGCTCATAACTTGATTAACTTTTACTTTAGAAATTCCCCGTAGGTGATAAATGTGAACCTTAGTATCTAGTCATTTCCTTTCATTAAATACTTTAAAATAGTTGTTCGAGATCATATTTTTTATCAAGGTTTCTTCTTCTACCTAAACATTTACTTTTATTTGAGTACTTTGAAACAGTTTTTTGAGATCTTAATTTTTATGATATCTTTTTCTTCTTCGTTACCTTATCAAGGTGGGGTCGGCATAGCAAATTTTCTTATTTCACTTACCGCTATCAGCCGTTATCTCTACAATCACTCCTTTCTCTCTCATGACATCATTCATACATTTCATCCCTGTTTTCTTCAGTAGGCATAGATAGACAGATAGATAGATCAATTTTTTATTGAGCAGGTAATAGGCACAAAACAATACGATAAGTTACAATACATAATAATTTTAAGAGCCACAAATGGTGGCCATATCGCTAATAGCGATCTCTTCCAGACATCTTGCCTTGTGACTAATTAGTAGGCATAATAATTGGACATCTTGCCTTATGACTAATGCGCTGATTTCTGACGAGCAGTAAAAAGAATATTTATTTTTGTCTTTCACTCGTAATTTTATAATGATCACCACACCATACTAGTATTTCCTAACGCGATCTAGTCACTGAGCCAGTTCTTAACATTGGATCTATTCCAAGGATTACATTACAAGTGTGTCGTTGACTTGGAATGCCTTAACATAGTTTAGACTAATCTGGTTGGAACTGGATGTTTTTAGTGGTTTATACTATCTTTGGAGTTTCCAAGAAAATCTAAGAGTTTAATATATTCGTGTCAAAATAGTTTTATTTTTTAAATACACTCTGTGTCATTTGATGTGCGTAATTGCTGTAAAAATTCTATTTATTTAAATTAAATTATTTTTGTTTCGCCATTTTTCAAGTATTTGATAAATGGCGTTGCTAATAAGTGACGAGTATTACAAAAGCGTTGCACTAGTAAATGATTCTGTATCCGTATTTACTATAATACTCTCCATAAACTTTCCAACACAATGGGATGAAAACACACTTTTAGTTTATTCTAGGACGCAACCGTAAAAAGATAATAATAGCTATCGGTAAAATAATAGGAAGCTAAATATATTCTTGTTCACATACAGTGCCAGGAAAAAGAACCTCTCGACCTGATTTCAATTTATTCTAGAGTTATTTACACATGCAATCGTATAAAATGAATTGAATAGATGAATGTAAAACATATTTACATATTGAAACTTAGTGAACAAATAATTGTAAATAACTGCACGTGGTCTGTATATAAGTTTACCAAGCACTTAGTTTATGTATCACCATAATTTCTCAATCATAGCTCATCACAACCAAATCAAGGCAGCAGTTGGAGGCTCCTTGAATGACTGTAGCCGGATGACGTCCAGCAGGCAAAGATGGCGAGTTGTCGTGAGGCAAATTATATCCGCCCCTTCTAGTGACCCTCCATGACGATCACGACCACTCTGACAAGAGCGTCACGAATAAGAAGTAGTTGATCACAGGTTTTATCCTCCCGTAACAACAGGGTTGCCACACACTCGCACATAAAAATTCACCATTCGAAAATCTGTCCCGGGATCTCTGCGGAATTCGAACCCGGACCCCGGGCTTTACAGTCTTTGGCAAAAACAAAAAGAAATTAGTAACGTCGTCATAAAGCCGAAGTTTGTAGTAGCCACGGATAGCAGAAAAAAGTTGGTATGGTCTATAGATATAGCAAGATCGGCTTAACCGCTCAGGGCCTTGATTCTGTAAGGCCATTTCTCTATCTTACCACGGCAAGACACGTTAAAGGCGTGTAACGCGCTCTTACGGTATTCGCTATGCCACTATCAGATTCCGTAACCACAGTGACGTAAGGAATTGAGCTGTCAACTTATCGTGCCCTGCGAGGGCACGTAACGCGCCAAGACACGCTTTTACCCATAGTAACTTCTTAATATTCTATGTCTATGACTTGTAAACAAAAAGTTTCGCATTTCATTACACACGCTCACGCATTTCATCACATTTTTCCATTTTTATTCTTATAAAATAGTATCCTAAAGTACCTAATAATACTATCCTACTTCAATTGTAAGTTTAGAAGGACATATTCAACAAAATATGCCAGTTTTTAATCTTATATGTGTTATAAGAAAGTGTGTATAAATAGGTGATTCATTGTGAATGGTGTCGTTAAATGTATAAACATTCAATATAAAGGAAACATGGAGCCATCACCTAGACGTTGCGAGCGCAGCCCAGTCAGCCGTCCAAAGGCGACTCCGGCCCAGCTGGGATATTTGGCTGAGTACATGAAAGACCATAGTGATATGGCTTCAGGACTCGGCCATTACCTAATTTCAGGCATGGCGCGATATGCGTAACAACGTAAAAAGAAAGGCTGCTTACAACCGGGCAGAGTACCGGGGCTATGGCCCTGGAAGCACCGGACCCCCTAAAATAGTGGAGCTCAACAGCACCGAGCACCAAGTGCTGGAGGTGTTGGGGCCTGTAGCCGTCTTTGGCATGGAGGAGGTGTATTCTTGTTACAGATAACTTTGACGCAAAATTAATAGAAATAGAAGAGAAGAAGATTAAAATTGAGGAGGAGAGGAATGCTAATTTTGGCAGGTACATTCAACAATAAATAATAATATTTTTCTTCAATTAGAATCTACATAAGAAGAATTCATAATTTATTTTCAAATATCTTTATGAACCTTAGTAACAACAACATTATAAAATATTTAAGTTATATTTTATAATGTTGTTACTAAGACTTATGTATGTATGTTATGATAAATAAGAATAACAGTTATTGTTAGTTGCAATAGTTGTATGTTACAACATAATTGATCCACATGTAGCACTAAAAATAGATTTGAATATTATTATGGTATTTCAGTATTAACATTCATGTATGATCATTAAAATTATTTAGCTATTTTAATAGATACTGACACATTTATTTGATGATTATCTCTAGCTCCTGACTACAAAATTGAGAGTCTTCGCAGCAACCCGAGTATACCTACTGAGAGTGATCCTAACATAATAAGTAAGCTTCTAGCATACAGCAGCTTTAAGGCTAAAGCACTTATTTTATTATCTGCTTGTCTTTTGTGGTTGTGGGACTACGGGTGCTATTGGCTTCTAAGCTCTATGATTACTATGTCTTGTATTTGTGTCTATTAAATTATATTTTTACAATTCTTATATTCTTGAGGGAATTTGAGCCCTATTAACACTAATTATATTAATCAAGGCACTGGAGGAAATAAAACAGCATGTTATTGTTGCCTAAATGCATTTTTATTATACACTCATCACTAACCAACAAACAAATCTCATGGGATTCAATAGCATGCCTATTTTACCAATTATCTAATTCCACATATTAAATAATGTATATTTTTTTTTCAGGTTGGTGCATGTTATGCAAGATATTAGTAATAAGTTGGACAAACTAATAGAAAAATAAATCTTTTAAAAAGTTCATAAGTATCTATTATTTTAAACATAAGTACCTTACAACAATTAATTACACCAGTAGTTCCTGAGATTAGCATGTACAAACAAACATATCATACATATCTATACTAATAATAAAGCTGAAGAGTTAGCTTTATAATATTAGAATAGATATATACATAATTGTTTACATTCTAGGCCGATTTTGCCACAAAATATTAATAAGTTGTTGTCTTACTAAATTGCCAGCAAGAGAATCAGATTGAATTAATATATTATTTTCCCTTAAACTTGCAACTGTAGTATCAATTTCAACTGCATCATTTAGGCATACATTATGCAGCACTGCACATGCATTTATAATTTTTGCACATTTTGTGGGCTTATAATTTATAATGCAAAACACTGTGGTGCAATAAACATCGCCTCTGTGCTTTCAAAAGTCCTATGCACTGTTCAACACAAACACATGTATGAACATGCATATTAGTGTAGTGGGCTTCTAGAGTGTTATCATTAGCATGTAACACAGGTGTCATTAACCATGGCCTCTGGGGATATCCAGAGTCACCCAAAAGCCATCCCGTTTTCCCACTATTGTATTGCTGTTCAAGGTGTCTGCTTATGCTCCATGCATTCCACACAAAGCTATCATGAGCAGCACCTCCAAATTTTGCACAAATGCCTGTGATTTTTATATTGCTGTCACATATCTGAAACAACATATGTTATTCAATATTATGTTATTCAATAAAAAATAAGCATAAATGTATGCATATAACGCTAGTCCTTAGTCTAGCAGTTAAACTTACTTTGATTTCAACAGGAATACAAGTATTCCTCGTCGGTGCTGTCAATTTGTCCCCCAAAACTGCACACAGATATGTAAACAGTGATTTCGTGACTCGAAAGCACTGCACAAACAGCCGGGGACAAATCAACAGAGGGTCAGCAGAATCCCGCATGAGCCTTGTATTTATGCTGTTGCGTCTTTGATGCCAGCGTTGAATTAGAATTCTCCGTGTTTTTATTATTTTTTATTTGGAAAAAAATGGTACGGAAGATATTTACAGTGACAAGACGACAGAGTTCATAATTGTTCGTTCAAAAATCATAGTTCAGAGATTTTATTTTGGCAAGAAATAGTGATTATGGAGCTTTTAATTAGAATTTATGCAATCAATCAAAAAATTGTGTATTATTTTATGGTTTTCTCGACCTAATTACCTTTTAATTAATAAATAAACGCTCACATCAAAAAACCGCAATTTATCGAAAAAACCGGAAAGAAGATTTTTGGACGAACACGTGTTATTGTAACATGTCATAGACAACCTATCGTATGGCATGTAGAATACCATTTTACAGTGTCTTACCGTGCCGCGGTACGATATAAGTTACGATGTCGTGTGACGTCACGCGTTTATGGCAAGACAAGTCTGGGCCTTGCAGAATCAGGGCCCAGGAAAGACATGGTCCATAGATATAACGAGATCGGCTTAACCGTAAAACAACAACCATAATTTAGACTTTTAGATATCAAGGATAGTTTTAACGTTTCGTTAAAATAGACTTCGAAATGCAAAACATATATTGTAACATTGAAGTACGATTGGCTTATGAGGTAAGTCATTACAACCCGGTTGGCATTAGCAATGCAACTGCACTATACTTTTACTCCGGTGCAAATTATACCTAAGAGTACGTACATAATGTTTGCATCTTGTCTGTTTACACAATTTGCACTCAAATTAACTGCAATTATTATAACCTAGCACAAATGATGTCGAAATATTTAGACCGAGTTTTCGTAATGTGCTTTTAGAGAAAATTATTGACATAAATATACAATGTGTCTGTCTACCCGTGTCGGAGCCTGAAATGGCAAAATATATGATTAATTTTATCGACAAATCAAGCTCTAAAATTTTTTTTTTCCTCCTCATGGTGGAATGGCAGCCATTTTGTTATTTTTGACACCAACCCTTGGGCGCTTGTATTAATTTAGTCATAACTTATTATGTAAAGGGCATATTGATATAAAAAAAATATCATTTGATACCTAAATGTATGGGCAATAAAAGGAGGTTAAACATTTGCAATATTTTATTTAATAAAGGTAAGAAAAAAAATTAGAATAAAAAAAAATATAACTTTTTTCAGAGAAAAAATCTTAAAAGTAAGCTTTTTACGAAAAAACATGGGAGTAAGTTCTAAATTTGTTTCTTCCATAATGTAGTACAGGATGTAAGCTTTGATGTAACTAACATAATTTAGAAGTTATACCCGTTGGAAATAGTCTCTTTGCGAGTGCTTTGTTTGCTTATCATGGAATAGACTAGCGAATTCGCCGAATTCTGGCAACGGGTTTCCAAGAAACCCATTCTTAAAAAAATGCCGGTAATTAGGATGTTTCTAGGTGGGAGTAAGACAGAAATCCAGATAAGAAGCGTAGATAGCCAGGTCAGTTCAGTCATCCCTCGCTCTGCGTTGTGATTACATTTCTTTGCCCGCACAGACGTTGTTATTATTGGAACTTTTGTTGTGTTTTTGTTTTGTTATTGATTTGTTTATTGTTATTTTGGACTGTGTTGACCGATTGAAGTGGGAGATGGCTTATTCTAGCCAACATGTTGCCGACATACATTTTGTTTATGGATATTGCAACGGCAACGCCAATAGTGCCGTTAGAGAATATGCCAGAAGATTCCCTAGCCGACCAACGCCGAATGCTCGCACTTTTATAAGAATTCACATGCAACTGGCTGAAAATGGGATAAGAAGGACAGCAAATGAACGCTCTCGTTGTTTAACACCGCTCGAGGAACAAGAATGAACAAATGAGTTGCGCGAGGATAAAGATATGATCCGGCGCGCAACACAACATGTAGGTATTAGGGCAACTGCCTGTTTGCAGCACCAGGGTGGTCATTTTGAGCAGTGGCTGTAATAAGTATGTTAGAGAATAATTAAACACTTTTGCACAAATAAATAAAGTAGCTTTTAATTTTATCTTGTTTTATTTCAGCATGACTAGTAAACTAGGGTCCTATTCAACCAACCATATCTACTAAAGTATGTTAGTCACATCAATACTGTTTAGATCTTTTAGAAAGCTTACATCCTGTTCTACATTATGGAAGAAACAAATTTAAACCTTATTCCCATGTTTTTTCGTAAAAGGCTTACTTTTAAGATTTTTTCTCTGAAAAAAGTTTTTTTTTTTTTGCTCTGATTTATTTTCTTTCCTTTATTGAATAAAATATTGCAAAAGTTTAATCTCGTTTTATTGCCCATACATTCAGCTATCAAATGATATTTTTTTTAAATCAATATGCCCTTTAAATAATAAGTTATTACTAAATTTATACAAGCGCCCAAGGGTTGGTGTCAAAAATAACAAAATGGCTGCCATTCCACCATGAGGAGTAAAAAAAAAATTTTAGAGCTTGATTTGTCGATAAAATTAATCATATATTTTGCCATTTCAGGCTCCGACACGGGTAGACAGACACATTGTATAGATAAACATTTTATTTAACCACTCACAATGACAAAAGTACCTAAAAGCTAATTAATATAATTATTATTTTTTCTATTGTTCTCATAAGATGATTAGATTACATAGAGGAATAGCTTTTCTAGGGTTTTTTGTAATATTCTGTCATTTATTTTCCTTCTTTTTCGTTTTTTTTTTAAACTAAAAGTGCGAAGCAGTAGGAGTTTCAGGAAATAAATTCATATAAAATAAACAATATATTTTTTATTTCTACAGTAATTTATTTGGTATTTTTAATTCCAACTACACTAAAATTAAAAATTACATTAAATAAACACCACACAATAATAAAAAAAATCATGCACCTAAGTCCACAAAATTCGAAATACCTACTAATAAAAGTATAATTTATTACAATTTCTTTATCACATTTAAAAGCACATCATTTTTAATTTAAAAAACTACTATTTTTGTCGCTAATGTAACGTACTTTATCGTGTTTTGGGACTCTAAAGATCCTTAAAAATAATAAAATTGAAAAAACCACAGCCCATTTACATACGCAGGGTTTTATTGAATTTTTCAAAATTTGCTATTTTGCTTTCATGCTGCCTTAAACCATTGTCACTTGATTAATTGTATTTGTTCATTCGTATCTACGTAAATCACAGAGAGTGTGCGTAATAATACGAACAATAAATTGTGTTTACAATGTACACACACTAATTTACAATGTACATATGTCTAAATGAATCCAACTCATTGTTAAATAGAATTGCCACTATTCAATTTATTTTGTTTGTTCAACTGTTGAAAATTGCTTAAAAAACATTTATATTCTTTTATGCAGATAGGATTTTAATTTCTAGATAAATACACTCCCTAAGCGAAGAAAAAGCAGTATAAAAGGCGTCAAAAATGAAAATCTTTAAAAATGTTTGTCCTCTCTATATACAAACTAAATAATTTATTGAATTATAGCACTTTGACACCTTTTTTTTTACCTTACCTTACACAGTTACTCATAAGAGCGATTTAATTCCCCCAGAGCCATGAGATTCGTTAAGCCTTGTGTTGCTTAAATACTCTCTATACATATACAGTCACGCGAAGAATTATACATCTGTACATATGTATATATTGCCAGGAGATTTATATGTCAAGAGCGGACAAGAATTGCCAGTTTTAAAGAAATATTAAGATTGATTGTGCCAAGCGAAATGTTTCTTAAATAATTTAAATAATAAATAATTAAAAAAAAAATTAAAATCTTTCTTTAATATTTTTATTTATTTATAAATTATAAAATATAAAATATAATAATACTTTCAAAAATAATTACAATAAACTGAAGGCCAACCTCCAGTATTGGAGAGCCACTTGAAGAAGAAGACTCAAATATTATCTCCTGTAACTTAATCTTCTATGCGTTTTTCAGAGGGTTGGCTCGAGCCGCTTCTCGCGAGGATCGTTGAAGACAGAACCACAGTGGTGTGTCCCATCATCGACGTCATATCGGATACCACCTTCGAGTACATTCAGGCTTCTGACATGACCTGGGGCGGGTTCAACTGGAAACTCAACTTTAGATGGTAAGTAATAAGTTATATTTTTGCACAAACTGTACAGGATAAATGATGATGATGATGATTTCCAGGCCGGTTTCGGCCACGCCGACTGCTTGCCAGTTATCAGGTTACTTTTTGTGTCCTCACATGGCTGATGTAACCTATTTTAGCAGTGAATGTTCGAGAACAAGTACTACATATGAGGACACCGTTGTTGTAAGCGTAGATGATGTTTGAAGGCGGTCTGTGTCTCTTTAAGCTCTCGGTGCTCGAAGAGACCAGCTAAAAACAGGATAAATAGTGGCGTATAGAATATAGCGCCACTAGTTCAGGTAAAAAGGTTAAGGTTCATCAGCATCTAATATATATTCTGCATATGCAAATACGAGCAAAATAAGTGGAATTAGGTAGAGGTAGAAATTCGCATAAGCAGCCCGCTATACGTTTCCACTTCTGGGATTCAGGGCCTTCTCTCACGAGGACATAGAATACGGGCCACAATCTACCATGATGGCTAAGTGCGGGTGAGCAGACGACATACGTCTTCAGATTTTGTGGATTCCCTGACGATCTTTTTCATCACCGTATGAGCAAATGCAAATTCCACAGATAAGTTGAAAAACGAGTTATTGGTGCAGGGCTGGATTTGATCCGGGGTGTTGCAAACTGTAGTCCAACGTTCTTACGACGAGAACTGTTAACAGAGGTAGAAATAACAAGCCGTAATACTTTAATTAATAAATGGCTTTATTTGTTTATTTATTACTTTAATGATAACCATGCAACTTTCATTTGGCGTGTGCATATATGAATATCTAAAAATACCCGCATGATAAAAGATAAACACTACTGCATTTATGTACTGCAAATATGTCAAGTTAATATTGCATTTACTCAGTAAATAAATTACGTTTTATTGAATACATAATTATGATATACTTTGCGTGACGTCGCCTTGCTGTTGCTGTACAAAGTCGTTTCTGACGTAAAAGTGGTAAAATACCAAAAGACGCCGTGGCTTGTAAGCAGCGTGTAATTACTAATAATTATTATTATTAATAATGATTTTATTATTATAAATATACTTTTAAGAACCCACTCGTAAATGTCGTAAACGTATATGTAACTTGCAAGAATGAATGAATTTGAATTTAAAACAATAATCATAACATTCAGTCATATTTCGCCCTAAGAGCATAGCTTACCCCAATTCGTGTATGTCAGTCAGTGTATGTTTATTTCAGTCTAGTGCTGCTAAAAGGCAATTATAAGTAACATATTCGTATATCGTTTAAATTTTGTAGCAAAACATAACATCGTTTTTTACGTTTTCGTTTATTACGTATATACTTTAGTATTGTTTTAATGATCATGTATTTCATAAACACATCTACATTAAATATTAACAAGAACAGTAAAACAATAATACTGTTAATGTTGATCTTTAAAAAATATTGATGTGTATTTGAATAAACAACTTTTTTATTTTACTTTACAGTAAAGAAAACTCCTCACTATTCGAAATTAAGAATCTCTTTTTAAGAATTGTTAACGGATTCACTTACATATGTGTGACTCGCAGTTATTAGGTAGCCACGTGCTTTAATTTATTATTTCCACGATGTTTTCTTTTAGTTATAATAAGTGTTGCTTGTACAGCTGATCACAAAACGGTTTTAACTATTGTTCTCAATATTGATGTAATGTAAAATATATACGTCATGTAGTAACATTCGCCGTGCGTATGTTTAATTGTCCAATGAGTACGTCATAAATAGCAGTTAGTGTGCGCATAATTGCGCAGATTTTGCCTGTCAATAAGCCAGGTGTGTTTAGTGGTAAATTCGGAGTTAAATACCTATCACTCTTCTGATTTCTTTTTTGAATAAATATGCTGCCTTGAAATAAAACTCATTCGCGAGCCGCGTTTTTTCTATTTCCCTTCTCATTTATAAATAAATGAACCAGTAACATTTATTATTTATTGTTTAGCTTTTGATCAAAAATAATATGTGTAAGTAAGTGGGAATGTTGGTTCCTCTTCGTGCACAAACGACTGAACCAACCAAGATGAAATTTGGTATGATATCTTAGATCCTGGATTGACGCATGGTCTATATTTATTAACCCGGAATGAAACGTGTAAAACCGCGGGTCGCAGTTATAGTACTGTAATTAACATAATATCGTCAGTATTTATGTATAACAAAACGATGAGGAAATGATGAAGCCAAAGAGTCAATTAAATTAAAATTAGTGTATATTAATTTGAGAGTTCGCACATTATCATCGTAACTAAGCTAAGTTAAAGCTAATGAGTACCGAAATTATATGGAAATATAATGTCACTGTACTATAGTATAATAGTGATGTGTGTGACTCGGTGGGAAAACATCCGCATTTCAAACAGACGGTCCTTGGTTCGATCCCGGCCCTACAACAAGGACTTGTTTTTCATGTTATGTGTGGATTAGCAGTCGCTTTACGGTGAAGGAAAACATCGTGAGGAAACCGCCATGTTTAAGTATCTTAAAATCCGAGGACGTGTGTCATTAGCCAAGCCGCACTAGGCGAACGTGGTGGATTATAGCCTATATATTTATGTTCATGAGAGAAGGGCCCAAATCCCAGTAAGTGCGAACGTATAGTGGGCTGCTGATACTATGCTATATGTACATCGTTTAGTAGAGTAGGAACGTGGAAAACTGAGTACATATTTAATTAAAGGAATATTAGTAACAAAGACTGACGACCATACCGAATCAGTGTAGGCTCGTAAATATATTACCGTGAATGTAGCCGGAGCATGAACGGGCTGGCGTATGACTAATTAATTTAACCACGGCTGTAATTACCCTTTTCTGTGAGTGAAATATTACCTATTTCGTTTTATTCATACCAGTAGGCTTAACAT
Source organism: Mellilla xanthometata (assembly GCA_035578125.1). Lineage (NCBI taxonomy): Eukaryota > Metazoa > Arthropoda > Insecta > Lepidoptera > Geometridae > Mellilla > Mellilla xanthometata. The sequence continues at coordinate 8,798,658 of JAPUBQ010000014.1, read as the reverse complement.
TGCATCGGTTTTAATACTCTAACGCGCGAAAGCAGGGAACAATGTAGCTTTGTTATAAATGTATTGAAAAAGCTATGGATAAATTCCGAAATAAATAATATTTTTTTATATGCTAGAATTTAAATACAAATACAAAAAATATTTATTGACGTAAAGGTACAGGTACACAATAAAAATAACGAAGCTTCTGATCTCGTGCTAGTCGTTACACTGTGTTACGAGACCAGATTTCTCTACCAAAGTTTAGGTTTAAATAAGTTTTAAAGTTGAGGATATTCCCCAGAAATATGCCATTTTATTAGCGATCTAAGGGGCTGTTTTTCATCCTATAACCAATAAACTTAATAATACCAAAAAATTAAGTTCAGAACTACGTACGTGTAAGCGGTAAAACACTTTTTGATACAATCATGTTTTTGTGTTTTTGATTGTTGTAATTTGATAATTAATTGTATGTTTACGTAAGGTAACTTTAAAACCTCTTAACAAAACATTAAAATATAATATGATATAGATAAGATCTTAGATATATTTTGTAGATAGACAGGGACGATGTTTCGCAGAATATCAAAGATCTAATTGGTTTTAATAGTTAAAGGTACATCTATAGTACTTTAAGACTCTTTGTCCTGACTCATTCATTCATTCATCTATAGACAACGCAGAGCCCAAACGGGTTGTGAAATTTGGAGGGTGTATTTGCTTTAGTATCTAGACGCGTACTAAGAACGGATTTTTGGATATTCCACCCTTAAGAGGGTGAAAGGGGGTAAAACAGTTAGTATGAAACTTCTATGTTGTTGAACTTCTAGCAATGAGATGTTTCGATAACTTAAACCTTAGCAGTAAAGTGATTCAGTAGCAATTACTTAGTAAAATCACTAGGTAGATAGATAGATAGATAGAAAATTCTTTATTGGACACATTAATTCTTACATACAAAAAAGAAAAAGAAAGAGCTTACAAATAAGTGTGCCACAATTGGCGGCCTTATCGCTTAAAGCGATCTCTTCCAGGCAACCTTTGGATGGAGAGGAGTTTATAAACAACTGAACAAGGACGTAGTGTACAATAAAGAAGATAATAAAATAAATAAAATAATAATGATATATATATATATATATGTATCCTAATACTAACATAAATTATATATTATATACTAATACATAAAGTACCAAATCATATAAAATATTACAAATAAACAACAGTTCAAAAATTAAGAAGGTAAATAGTTTCAGGGCAGCGATGATAAATACCATTCCCTAACAAGAATCTTAAAGCTTTCAAGCGTCTGAGCTTTCTTGATATTGAGTGGCACAGCATTCCACAGCCGCACAGCTTGTACGGTGAAAGAATCGCCATAAAACGATTTCTGCGTCTTAGGAGTCAGTAGAGTAAACCTTTCCGCTGAACGAAGATTACGAGAGTGGGAAGTATGCACGTAGGCAAAGCGAGAAACTAAATAGCGCGGGGAAGCGGGGTTATACAAGATATTATATACCAGGGAGAGAATGTGAGCATTCCGGCGAAGGCGAATAGGCAGCCACTTGAGCTTAGTGCGATATTGAGAAACATGATCATATTTGCGAAGACCAAATATGAATCTGATACAATAATTTTGAAGTCGCTCAAGTTTGTCCAGCTGATCCTCCCGAAGATCGAGATAGCAGGCGTCTGCGTAGTCTAGGATAGGAAGCAAAAGAGACTGTGCGAGCGCAACCTTGGTGGCAGTGGGTAAAAAATTCCGTAGTCGTCGTAGCGACGCACCGGATGCAAAAATTCTAGAACTTACAGACACCAGTTGAGCATCCCAGCTAAGTGTTCGGTCCATTGTCAAACCCAAATTCCTGACAGTTTCACTGTAGGGTATAATGGTATTTTCAAAAACAACCGCAGGTATGATTCCCCAATCAATCCGTGAGATCATCTGTGAACTGCCAATAATGATAACCTGAGTCTTGGAAGGGTTGACTTTCAAACCAAAGGTTTTACTCCATTCAGATATACGACACAGGTCATCATTAGTGGCAGCAATAGCTGAATCAAGCTCAGATATATGAGCTTGGGAATAAATTTGGAGATCGTCTGCATATAGGTGGTGGGCAGAAGTAAGACGATGAGATATAGAATTAATGAAAATAGAAAAAAGAAGAGGAGATAATACGCCGCCCTGCGGCACACCAGCAGACGTGTTACACCAAGAAGAAAACGTATCTCCAAGGCGAACCCGTTGCCGGCGCCCCGACAGGTAACTATGAAACCAATTGACCACCGATGGAGATATGTTGATTGAGCGTAACAGAGCCAGCAGGATATCGAAATTGACGGTATTAAATGCATTACTGAAGTCTAACAGAGTTAGAACAGTAAGCTTACCGCCATCCATACCCTCGCGTATGTCATCAGTGATCTTTAAAAGTGCAGACACAGTACTATGCCCAGGACGGAAACCAGATTGGAATGGATTGAGCAAGTCATGTCGATTGAGGAAAAAACAAAGCTGACGATGGACAAGACGCTCAAGGACTTTGGAGAGAAAAGGAAGGATGGAAATGGGGCGATATTCGGAGAAAGATTTGGGATTGGGTTTTTTAGGAAGGGGTAAAATCTGCGCATCTTTCCAGATAGCAGGGAACTCACCAAGGGAAATGGAGTTATTAAAAATTCTACAAAGGACAGGAAGGATTATGTCAAGGATGGGCAATAGCATGTTCCGACTGATAGAGTCACAGCCGACCGCGCTGGATGTGATAGAACGGATACTCTTCTCAACATCACATACAGTGAATGGATTGAAAGTAAGAGAAGGAAAGTCAAAATTTGGAATGGCTGAAAGACTATTAATAGTAGCAGATTTATCCTCATCCGACATAGCAGATGAAGAAGAAAAATGGATATTCAAAGAATCTGTATCAAGATCATGGGAAGTAATATTTTGATTAGATTTGCCAATACCCAGTGACTTTAAAAACTTCCAGACTTTCGCTGGATCTTTGTTCTCAACGGAAGTATGGACATGACGGCGCATGGCATCCCTACACACCATATTGCAGCGATTACGAGCCTGAACATATTTGTCGCGATTGATCTCAGTTGGGCGCATCTTATATCGGGTTTTAGCAACGGCCTTCTTGTGCATCAAAGCTCTGATATCAGCTGTGAGCCAAGGAGCAGGTAATTGTTTTATTTTGATGGCTCGAAAAGGGGCATGTTTGTCATAAAGCTTAGTTACGTATGAATTAAAAATGTTTACTTGCTCATCGATAGATACAGCATCGACAACAGGGGCCCAGTCGATTTTAGAGGCGTCCTGTAATAGTGCCTGATGATCCATACCTCCAAAGTTACGCTGCAGAATGATTTGAGGTTTAGGTTTTGGAGGACGTATTTTATAGGAGAGGTAGATCAAATCATGATAAGAAAAATCATTAGTATTATATTGCCCGTGTTTAGTAACATGGTCTAATGAACTCACCAACATAAGGTCAAGAAGTGAGGGAGTACAATTAGGGAAATGGTGAGTAGCACTGAGAGGGAGAATATGCATGTTGGTTGAATTAACAATTGTCTCCAACCTTGATGCGCGATAGTCACGTTTGAGAAGGCAAGTATTAAAATCACCCATAATTATAGAGTGACTGTAGGAGGGACAGATATTGAAGAGAAGACTTTCGAAAGAAGAAAAATAATCGACGTTAGAAGAATGGCTATAATAGGCTCCCAGAAGGATTTTAGTGTTGGATAATAAGACTTCAATGAAAAGATGTTCACCGGCATTCACAGGAGGTGGTTGGCATGACTGACTAATAACAGAAAATGGTATATTAGCTTTCAGATATATGCCTACACCGCCTCCTATGCGTGCTACACGGTCATTGCGAATAAGAATAAATCCAGGAAGAGAATAAGATGTAGTGGGAAGGCATGGCCGAAGCCATGTCTCTGAGACTATTATAGCGTGTAGATTTTTTTGGTCCAGAGACGCCAACATATCTGGATAGCTAGCCGGAATACTTTGCGCATTAATGTGAGCAACATTGAAATTTTTCGGTACATCAGAAAGGCTTCTCTCTAGAAACTCAGACAGTGAAAGAACACTAGCAAAACTATCATCGCTGCAAACGGAAGATGCAGAAGAAGAGGCTGTGAAAAAATCACTGCCACTACTGCTACTGTTAAAAATATTTAACATTATTAAATTGGTACAATACTATAACATAAATTCAATAAATATATATTAATAAATAAATAAATAAAATATATACAATTATCACAAATTAGATTGAGTTTAGTGAGGCTCAATCCACCCGCCAGTTGCAAAAGGAAGAGAGGAACAAAAAAACACTATATAACTACCCTAGCTCTAAAAAGTAACATACAACAACTACATTCACAACTGGACTTAGACATAAATTATTCACAATGACAAACATTTGCTGAGTAAAAAAAACGTGCTAAATAAAAAATATAACAAAATGGCTAAATAAGTTAATCGTTCAAAGAAATTACTTGACAGTTGTAACAATGACAGTTACATATTATGATTAACAGATCATAGAGAACATAAGCAAATCACAAATTAACCTAATAAAAAATGAAACAAAATGGCTAAATAAGTTCATCGTTCAAAGAAATTACTTGACAGTTGTAACGATGACAGTTGTATATGATTAACAGATCATAGAGAATCACAAATTAACCATCGTTATCACTAAATTTTGTAAACAAAGATAAAAGGAATGCATATAAATTTTACCGTGAGATAAGCAAGAAAGTTACCTAATGAACCACAATAACATATCATTTGGACGATGTTTGTTTACGTTTAGATTCCTTGGGCTTGATGTCTTTGCCTAGTTTAGCCTTCGAGGGCGCTGCCTTCGGGGCCGTCACAGCAGCTGCCGCCGCCGTTTCAATCTTATCCAGTTCAGCAATGCATGAAACTCGATGACGCGTACCATCCGAACCCAAGACAAATACAGAACCATCCCTGGTCCAACACTTGTTTATGCCAAAGCGCTGGCGAGCGGCCATAAAGGCGTCGTGTCTAGGTTTTGTTAAAAATTCCGATAATGTTACACCAGTGCCTTTCAATGCAGTCTTCGCCAGCCATAACTTCTGCTTCAAAGCAACATCAGCAACCTTTAGCAAGATGGGCCTTGGCTTGTCTGTGGCAGACGTGCGACCCATTCTATGACAACGACTGATGTTATTGGCAGTGAAATTGCTTACTTTTAGCTGCTTCGCCACAAAATTAACCACACAAAGTGTAGTGTCTTGATCCTTTGCTTCTGAGACTCCATGGATTAAAAGAATCTTGCGACGAGAGCGCATTTCAAGGGCGTCCGACTGCTTAGCTAGCAGATGAATTTGTTCTTGTAAGGTCTTAACTGTGGTGAGCATAAAAGTGCGGAACTCAGCAAACTCATCGGCCAGCCTTGCCATGCTGTCCGGAGCGGAGGAGGCAGATGACTCTTGCAATCTCGCCTGGAAGTTGTCCATACTCTTCACAAACAGTTCTTGAAGCTGCTTCTGACCTTCCAAAACTACCTCCATAGTGCACAAGTTGTTGTGGTTACACAGTGTAAAATTATATTGGTGTAATAATCACAATAGAAGCCAGGTACCAGTAAGGAGAAATGCAATGGCAGGTATTTAAGCTTTACTGATTACTATGACATACTATTTAATAGCAAAATCAAGATATAAATATTTTTAATTTGTAAAACAGCAGGAGCCTGATGTTAAGGTGGAACTACCCACGTCCCAAAAGTCCTAGGTTAGTACTAGGTTATTAAATAGTTTGGTAAATTTTTAAAGTTATTATTATAGGTACTCGAAATTACGATATTACGAGTATCTATGTTGTTTATATCTTAAGACCTAAGGTCTTATTAGCACAAATTCATGACTTGACTTCCCACTGCAATTTACTCTTGATAACTTCTACTAGGTCAGTCTTAAGATGTTTTACCGGTGTCGTGTTAAGACACAGGTGGTTCATATTTTAGTAAAAATAAAATTAATCTTAACAACTTCCTACATTGTTGTATAATGCAAACTATTTTTTTTCTAAATTTTCAAAAATTTTTTGTCTAACTTTCTTAACTTGTAGTAAATTAATTATTTATATGTCAGTTTGTATATCTGACATATGTATACGGATAGTTTTAATTTTTATGGGAGAAGACATTGGCCTCCAATATACAGTTTATAGAACTAATTTGGAAACCTTTCGATTCCAAATCATTTTGTTGTTGTTATTTACTGTGTCAAATAAAGAAATTTTGTATTTGTATTTTGTACATGTAATGAGCTTGCGCTTGATCACAATTCACCTCATTGTAAGCGATATTGCAATCTATGGTGGAGCGCGCTTACCCAGAAGAAACCGGTTCACTCTTGCCTTGAAAACCGCTAGATTATAGTTATCGGGGAACAGGGAATTTGGCAAAGAATTCCACAGCTTGGTGGTACGCACAATGAAGATGGAGGCAGTGGAAGCGTGCTATTGAGCTTCCTTATGAACAGAGGACACTTATTTTGTATTTCTACTCTGGTTTTTATATTAATTATAGTCGGGAGCAGAAAAGACGCCATATTCCTTTTTAACCGACTTCAAAAAGGAGGAGGTTATATATTCGACGTGTATGTATTTTTTTTTTTATGTATGTTCACCGATTTCTCAGCCATTTGTGGATCGATTCTCAAAATTCTTTTTTTAATTGAAAGAGTATGGTTCTGAATTGGTCCCATTGTCACCAAAACTGGTTCTGATGATGGACTCCTAGGGAAATCGAAGAAAAACCTAAAAAGTTAGGTTATTTTTACGCATGAAGAGAGATTCACGCTCGTTTGGCTGTACTGATATTCATGAAATTTGAGAAGAAAATAGGTAAGACTATGTGTTAACACATACGCTACTTTTTATCCCGAAAATAAATACTATTCCCGTGGGATGCACCAAATGACATATAAATCTTTTTAACTCCTTCACGCTCGAACGGTTGTACTGACATTGATGAAATTTGGAATGAAGATAGGTTAGACTATGTGTTTACACATAGGCTACTTTTTATCCCGAAAATAATTATTGTTCCCGTGGGATGCACCAAATAACACATGACACACTGATTTCGCTAAAATTTGATATAGGGGGTAGACTAGACCTTGTATAACACGAAGGTTACTTTTTATCTTAAAAGTCATTGCTATTCCCGTGGGAAGCCCAAATAACTCGATAGCCTATTTTACTTCTTCGCGCTCATACGGCAATACAGATTTCGCTCATAAAATTAGCAGCCTGGCTAACAAAAGTAATCTGACGCGAACATCGAGGCTAAGCAACGGCCCATGCGGCCAGTCTTTGGATGGGTAACCATGCACAAGACCTCCATAAAAAAATGTGATATTTTCATCTGGGCGTTACTGTGCTTCGGACAACACGTTAATTTGTTGGGCCTGGACCACTACTCTTAGTACAAGCAGGGGTCAAACTAAATCAGGGGCTTGAAAAACTCTCGACGCCAGAGCTTGGCCACTTGGGTCATACTTAGAGGAAGAAGGAACTGTAAAATTTGATATATTAAAAGACAAGACCCTCGAACGGATAAGGAAAATATTTACGCGCTCGCTTTGCTAGGAGTTATCCCGCTTCGTTCGAATTTCCCCCAGGATGTTCTGGGCTTATGACACTCCAAATATTATATAATTTGTGCTGCTTTGGACTTCCAACGGTTCGAACAAATACGGTGAAAATTTTCGCGCTCGCTTCGCTCGCGCATTGCTCGCTTCGCTCGCATCCAGCTCGCTTTGCTCGCAATTGGTTCTAGTACGTTTTGACACAACAAACATTATGTAATTTGTGCTGCTTTGGACTTCTTTATGCTCAAACGGTTGGAACAAATACGGTGAAAATATTCGCGCTCGCTTCGCTCGCGCATAGCTCGTTTCATTCACATCCACCTCTTTTCGCTCGCACTTGGTTCTGGTACGTTTTGACACGGTTGGAACAAATACGGTGAAAATTTTCGCGCTCGCTTCGCTCGCGTATAGCTCGCTTCGCTCGCATCCAGCTCGATTTGCTCCCAATTGGTTGCCTGCCTGACACACGCCGAATTTTTTCATCGTGAAGTTTATTTGGCTCTCCATAGCTAAAACTTAAACAAAATATCATTACCAACCACTAAAAATGTAAAAATAAAATTGTTTTAAAAAACAAACAACCGACTTCAAAAACACAACTAAAAAGGGAAAAATAATTTTAAGCCTAAATCAAATCAAGACTATATAAATAGAATAGGAGAGTTTATTTCATGTACTTATAAAAAACTATTTGCAATTTTTAGTAATCCTGTATTCTTGAAGTCGGTGCCATCTAATAAGAACAAATTAATGTTTGTTAAAAAAAACTATTTTCAATTGTCTTTCTTTGCTGGCACCGACTCCAAGAATACAGGATTAGTAAAAATTGCAAATAGTTTTTTATAAGTACATGAAATAAACTCTCCTATTCTATTTATATAGTCTTGATTTGATTTAGGCTTAAAATAATTTTTCCCTTTTTAGTTGTGTTTTTGAAGTCGGTTGTTTGTTTTTTAAAACAATTTTATTCACATTTTTATTGCAATAGTGATAGGTAACACCGACAAGTTGAGCATAGATAAAAAAGAGAATTAGATATGGGAAACTATTCGACTACAATATCCAACACTTCTTACATGAATGATGTTGACCCCGCAGGTACCGAGTGCCAGAGCGTGAGATGGAGCGTCGCGGTGGGGACCGCACGGCGCCGCTCCGCACGCCCACGATGGCCGGCGGTCTGTTCGCCATCGACAAGGATTACTTCTACAAGATTGGCTCCTACGACGAAGGCATGGACATTTGGGGCGGGGAGAACCTCGAGATGAGCTTCCGGGTAACCAAACGACTAGTTGTACATACAGGGGTTTTAAACATGAGCGATTAATCAATAGGTTTCGTATAGTTCGACTTCTATAGCTCGAATTAATAATTGATAGTTCGAAGCTCAGGCCAGACCAGGCTACAAACTCTCATGTGGTCGTATAGGATCTATCTAAATGAAATCTTAAGTTGGCTTCTACAACGAAGGCATTGTCTTGGATGGGTCATCAAAAGCTCCCCTGGTACATCGTACTACATTTACGCAGACTTAAAAGATTAGAATGAATACTACATACGCAATTAGTAGTCCGTGTAGTTGTGGGTATTTGATTATCGTCGATGAGGGTATAAATAGAAATATTTAGTCTAGATAAAAATATTAGAAATCTCTAGGCTGATGCTTTTAACCAATAAACTTAGAAATGGGGAGAATTGGTAAACAAATCAGAGATTTGCTAGGAGATAATATCGATTCGTAGTTATTAGCGAAATACAATAATATTTTTTCATATTATTTATTTATTTTCAATTTATTGTAAAAAACTTGAAAATTACAGGGAATAAATGAATAAGTGATAATAATCTAATATTCTCCTCCGTAACTGCGTGACCGATTTTAACAAAATTTTATATGCATTCATTAGGTATGAGAATCGGCTACTATCTATTTTCCATACACCTAAGTGATAAGGGTTGTTCACTCTTAAATTTTGACTTAAGGCAAAACAATGTTTGCCGTGTCAGCTAGTTTTCATATAAAAAACATGTAACAGTTACATAGTAAAGTGGTACAATAACGAGTGGGTGGGTAAAGGTGTGGCAGTGCGGCGGCGTGCTGGAGATAATCCCGTGCTCGCACGTGGGGCACGTGTTCCGCGACAAGTCGCCCTACTCGTTCCCCGGCGGCGTGCAGAATGTGGTGCTGCACAACGCCGCGCGCGTCGCCGAGGTCTGGATGGACGAGTGGGGGCAGTTCTATTACGCCATGAACCCAGGTTAGGACGGTGCGCCTCGCCTCTGCTAACGTTTTCACACTTTTGTGACAATAGTGTACTACTAACTAACGTTTGACGCTAAAATACTAATAAGGTTTTGACACTTACAGGGGTGGGATATTTCATTAGATTTCGTTTTTAATTTTAAGTTTTTGTCATTGACATTAATTTGTTTTTGTTTTGCCTGATTTATGTATATTTTGACACTAATGTCGATATTGGTGGCGATTCAGCGGCACACACGACTTAACTAAATTTAAAGTAGTATTTAGTATTTTAAGTCTCTTTCTGGCCACCTAAGATGAAAAGAGACGGGGCTTCTTTAAATTTAGTTGAATCGTGTGTGCCGCTGAATCGCCACCATTAAGAACGTTTGACACTTATTTCGAGTACCATAGTAAATGTTTTGGCACATACGTCGATTGTCATAATAACATTGAACATTTTTGTCTATCACAATATGGTTCGTTTGATTTATTTTGATAATTTTGGTAGCTAACTCGAAGCAGGGTATTATGAGATGGAAGGATCTAACAGAATGACAAATCAATCTTAATAGCGCATTGACACTTTTATGTACGTTAAATTCTCGTAACGTATTGACATTCTATGATTTATTGAAAACATAATGAGTGTATGCGTAATTTGAGTGTTGCGATGTCGGCTGATAAAAGAGGTTTTATTTTTTTGGCGTTACCACCAAGTGGGATAGGGAGGATACAAATAAAATTCCACAAAAGTGAAAAACGTTAGCAGTTACAGGCAGTGAACGCCGTAAAGTTTTGTTGTGGCTTGGGATTACATCTAACATAAAATTCGATTTTTATTAATACCTACTAATTATTTACTAAAAGCTTTGAAGTAACATTTACTAAACCCATTGCAGCTGCATTCATTCGTTTTGCATGTGTTCTCCATTTCTTGCTTTATTCTTTATCTTATTATATGTGTGTTGTGTTAGTTCTGTATTCGTATTTCTTTTTTAATCTGTGTTATCTTTACTTGTTTTACCTACATTAAGGGCTGTGAAAATTGGATAACCTTGTGGATTTGTTATAGAGTTCAAATTACTTGAGGGTTTGCGAATTATACATTTTTCACAGTCCTTTACTTTTATTACTTACCAAATCCTTTTCGTAGTTTCTATTATGACTCTTTTGATTGTTTACTTTTCCTTATTTCGCTTCTTCTGATGCAGAAGCAATGAGGAAATATAATATAATTTTAAATGGAATATATATATTTGTCCAAAAGGGTATTTGTTTTATCCACAGCAATCCTTTTTAGACGACGAGCTTTTGAAATATGTATTTTTTAATCCAATTTACGACGTAAGGATGCGCGATATTTGTATACATTCATCTCTGGTGGATTTTAAAAATGCATACATACGTTTCCGTCATGTCATGGCTTAATAGAATATTTCTAATGATGACAAAACATCGATTAACAGATAACAATCGGCTACTATTTGCAATTAGTAATCAGGCAAATACTAATTAAATTAGTGACTAACATGATTTAAATCACTAATATGATAGAAATCTTTAACATGTGTTTTAAATCGTATGTGCCAAAATACCGTTAATAAAAGATATTCATCAGCTACTATTTGCAATTAGTAATGAAATAAAAAATACATTTGTAACTAACTTTTTTCAATAAATACGATAGAAATCTCTGTAAAGGTTTTTAAAACTTAATAACACATTAATATTTCTTGGAACTAACGAGTATCGGCGTCAGATATTTCATGTGATTAGAAATAACACATTCGATAGGTGAACCACTTAGTTTAATCAGGAGTAAAAAGGTGTTAACTTACAAAAGGCTTTAATGTCAACTAATAGTATTTTTACTAATATAGGGGAGCGATCTTACAAAAGTATGCTTAGGTGGGAACAAGTATTTGTGAAGTCTAATGTTTTATATATATTTATTCATAATATGTATTATTTAAAATTTTGTGTGTTTTGGTTAGTAACAAATTGATTTAGAGCAAATACAAATACTCACTGTCTATATTTTATTATGAAACTATAGTTTTGTTGCTGAATAACGATCTGCAAAGACATACAGTTTAAAATACTTTTTGTCATGTGTATTTCGTGATTTGTTTTCTGTAAGTAATATTAATAATCCCTCGGTGGAAAAGTATGACAAATATGAGACAATGAAAAGTATATTTTTGTTACGACTTACAGAAGCAACTTATACAACGCCTATGGAAATTTCAACCTATTGGTCTGAAAAATAATAGATTATCTAACCGATTTCCAGGTCAAATTATACATAATTATTATATTATTGTAACAGTTTGTGTACTGAATCATTTTGTTACATAACTGAACCTTACTAACGTATGTTTGTTGTGCTACCTAAGCTAACATGACTGCTCGTTTATAGCCGGCCCGATCGAACAACAGCATCGTTCACGGAACAAACTTACTAAACACTATTCGCTTGTTTTGTTACTAACAGCTGATATCAATCGTGAACGATGTTGTTAAGCCTAGGAACTTGACTGATCATTTGTACGAGTATATGGGAATTCTACGGACACTTACTGATTCTTTTTACTTTTGTGGGGCATACTTGCCTGAGCGCTGATTCACATAAAAGCTAATAGTTTTCGTTTTCAAATTATTTCTTCTATCTTGGATTTCTTTTCCGTCTTTAACGTTGTTTCCGAAATCTTTGAAATCATCGGGTCTTAACTATCAGCATCAAAATCTTCTTAGACATGTGCCCATTCAGCTGGGTTGTCTCCTACAAGCTTTAATTGAATTCTAAACCATTTTATACCTTACTTTGGCTGCTTTCTGTTCTCATCTCATGGTGTATACTCAATACGGTCACACTATCTCGGCACTATCGCCGCGCTGTCCCTTGCCCTTCCGTAGAATTCCCCGGTACCAAAGATGAGTCGGTCCGGCCAGGTGTGGATGTGCGGCGGGCGGTTGGAGATCGCGCCGTGTGCGCACGTGGGCCACGTCTTCCGGAAGACGACGCCTTACTCCTTCCCCGGGGGCACGGGCCGTGTGGTCAACCACAACAACGCGAGGCTCGCAGAAGTGTGGCTCGACGAGTGGAAGCATTTCTACTACAATATTAACCCAGGTTGTTGGCGCTGGCCTGGATTGTAGTTGCGTGTGCTTTTAAGATGCAGTAACAGGATCTTTCTTGCATGCCCTTTAAGAATTGCTTTGTGGCCTGACGAGTGAAGTATTTCTACTACAATATTAACCCAGGTTGTTGGCGCTGGCCTGGATTGTAATTGCATGCGCTTTTAAGATGCAGTAACAGGATCTTGCATGCCCTTTAGGAATTGCTTTGTGGCCTGACGAGTGGAAGCATTTCTACTACAATATTAACCCAGGTTGTTGGCGATGGCCTGGATTGTAGTTGCGTGTGCTTTTAAGATGCAGTAACAGAATCTTGCATGCGTTTTAGGAATTGCTTTGTGGCCTGACGAGTCAAGTCTTTCTACAACGATATTAACCCAGGTTGTTGCTGCTGGTCTGGGTTGTAATTGCATGCGCTTTTATGCTGCAGTAACTGAAGCAGTATCTTGCGTGTGCTTTGGCAATTGCTTTGTAGCCTGACGAGTGGAAGAATTTGTAATTATTATTACCCAGGTTGTTAGCGGTCCATTGGCACAATTTGCATGCACTTTTTAGAAATGATTAGAAGTATTTCTACTGCAATATTAACTCTAACTAACTTTTATTCAATCTTTTCGGAATTTAGTTGGATACGAACATCCATTAATATACCTTATATCATATAGGATATCTTTGGTAATGGCTATTTTAAGATTTTGCTTTACAAATATACGAAAAATGTACACAGTGCATGATATTTATTATACTTCTTCATTGTATGTTATTAAATGGCTTTAATAACCTTACAGGCTGTTTAAAGTAATAATAATAGTATTATATTATTATGTGTCATTTTTATAAAAAAAGCTAAAGTTTAATTGTAAATATTTTTTTGTATGTATCAAGATAAAACCACGTGTACAATAAATCTTTACAAATATTATTTATTAGTTATTTTTTCAACGATAATATATCGATACTAGAAAACAAGAAACTTACACTGTCACTTGTTTCTAACATATAGGTAAGATCGTCAAGACATAAAATCAGTAGAACGTATTCGACGAACAAATAATAATTTTAACATAATACTACTAAATATTTAATGTACCAAGTGTTATATTCACTACGTCAGCTATTTTAATTATGTTAATTTTAATAATATTTATTTATAATTATTAAATTACAAGTCATTACATTACTAATACATACTAATATGTTTACAACAGCTGTTAATTATAAATTATATTATTACTAAGCATTTTACGATATTATACAGTTATCAGCCATCTTCTTTCACTTTGGAGTGGGTTCATTTCACGCTTATTGGATGTAGATTTGTTCAGTATATGGGAACATTATAGTAACGTTTATTTGTGTTAGACCATACAATTAAGCAATTTTGTCAATTTTACCGAGAAATAAATTAGACCGTAATTTTAAAAATAAAAATTAAACCACATTTCTGCATTTGAATAATGAAGCAAAATTATGTCATCAATATACCTATTTTTCAAGTGACTGTTCTATGAAAATTATTTCTCGTTAAAAGCTGACTATAGACGAGTTTACAAGCCACTGAGTGAGAGTCACTTAAATAAATGTGATAGTTTCATGTCTAATATGATCACACAGATTTGTGTACAAAGATCCAGATAAATTATTATAATTAGACACGTAAGAGGCCCTTTGCGCGGCTTAAAAACTCAAAACCAGAATTCTGCACATTTTAGTGAAGCTCAAACTAAAAGAAATAAAAGCTTCTTGGTTATATCTGGTGGCTAGTAAACTCGCTGAGCGTTCACTGTACTAAAACTTTCGCAAGGCAAATTTGAATATTTTTTGTTATAACCGGCTATCACTTACGTTGGTTATGTCTGTGATGATAGAAAAAATATTCAAATTATATAGCAAAAATTACTCGTTTAGCTTTGTTCACTGAAACGGAAGAACAAAACGTATTCTTATAATCTTTCTACTGTTTAGGAGCTCTCAACGTCCCGGTCGGTGACGTAAGCGAAAGGAAAGCGTTACGCGACCGCCTCAAATGCAAGAGCTTCAGGTGGTATCTGGAGAATATATACCCTGAGAGTCAGATGCCGCTCGATTACTATTACCTAGGAGAGGTGAGTTATATACTTCATATACCTGTGTCAAAATAGTACATTATGGTACAAGTGTGTAAAGTGATTACCGCTGAGGTGCCATTGAGATCCGACTCCGTTAAGCGAGGGTCTTAAGAGAGCCGAGGAATGTAATCATCAGTACACACGTGTATCATACGACGGTTTACGACAGGTAGTAAACTTTTCATAACGTCAAGGGTTTCCGCATAAATAATTATTTTCATAATTAGTACATATAGACATTTGAATGAATAAATAACTGTAAAACTGTTTGTGCTGTAACAACTGTTTCAACAGTAAAACTGTGAAAACGAGTTGTGAAAAAGATTTCGCAATGGCGTGAAGAATTAGTTTTCCTGTGCGCGCGCATTTAACAATGGCGTATGGCCATATGCTAAAATTGGCTATAGAATAAAATAGGGTTTCTCTTTTGGCGTTTCACGGATAGCGTTTTTTAGCATAGTGAGAAAATCACGTTCTTTATTATGAATGTTATTTTAATGTTTGCTCTGACTTCAAGTATCTCGGCTCTATACTCCAAAACGACGGCGATATTGACCGTGACGTAGCGAGCCGAATAAACGCTGGGTGGATGAAATGGCGACAGGTCTCAGGAACGACGTGCGATCGTAAAATGCCCCTTAAACTTAAGGGGAAAATTTACAAGACGATCATTAGCCTGTCGTATTGTATGGATCTGAGTGTTGGGGAACAAAAGTAGGGCATGTAAGAGGAGTGCATGCGGCAGAGATGCGAATGTTGAGATGGATGTGTGGAGTGACAAGAATGGACAAAATAAGAAATGAGTATATTAGAGGAAGTTTGAAAGTAGCACCAGTGAGTGAGAAACTAAAAAGTGGGAGATTAGCGTGGTATGGGCATGTGATGCGTAGAGAGGAGATGCATGTTAGTAGGAGATGTATGGAAATGGAAGTGCAAGGAAGAAGGGCAAGAGGCCGACCGAAGAAGACATGGATGGAGTGTGTGAATGAGGACATGAGAGTGAAAGGAGTGAGTGTAGAGACGACGGCTGATAGAGGAGAGTGGAAGAGGAAAATTTGCTGTGCCGACCCCACCTAGTGGGATAAGGCAAGGAAGAAGAAGAGAGGAGAAGCATGTCACTAGAAGATGTATGGAAATGGTAGTGCAAGGAAGAAGAGCAAGAGGCCGCCCGAAAAAGACATGGATGGAGTGTGTGAATGAAGACATGAGAGAGAAAGGATTGAGTGTGGAGATGACGTCTGATAGAGGAGAGTGGAAGAAGAAGATTTGCTGTGCCGACCCCACCTAAATGGGATAAGGTGAAGAAGAAGAAGTTATTTTAATGTTCATTTTTAATAAAAATAAATATTTATTGTTATTTGTTTACAAATTGCATGTGTTTATTGTTCGGAATACGTTGACAAAATAATAAAACAAACGCCTCATAGGTATGTAATCATAGATAAATAATAGCAAATAAAATTGTACACAGTCAAATTTATGTGATAAAATATGTGGAAACATTTCACACACGGCTAGTTAACCCCTTACTGAACCATTTCTAGTTCGTATTATGGTTGCTAACCCAACTGATATACTACATATTTTATAAAGATACATATTTAACATCCAGGCCGACAGCCAACAAATTTAGTATACTGAACCATTTCTAGTTCGTATTATGGTTGCTAACCCAACTGATATACTACATATTTTATATACATAGATACATATTTAACATCCAGACCGACAGCCAACAAATGTAGTTTTAGCACAAAGAAACTAAAGCTAACCTTCTTGTGTGATGATTTTCAGATCCGCAATGCTGAGACCTCGAACTGCTTGGACACTCTGGGCGGCAAGGCGGGACAACCTCTCGGCATGGGTTACTGCCACGGCATGGGCGGGAATCAGGTCAGAGAACGGATGTTAATACCTTGCCTCTTCTTTATTCTACTGCTTCTGTTTTGTAAGACCCCCCAAGCTCGGTGATGGATTTTTTGTTATACATATACAGAAAACGTAAAGAAAGAACTTGTTAGGAATCGAACGTTTTAGTGTGTTAGTATAATTTTTTACTCTTCTAATTATAATTTGTAATGTAAATATTTTTATGTTATTTTTTTTTTTAATTTTAGGTTCGCTTTTGACATCTTGTGTAATGTTTGTAAAACAGCGTTGTGCTCATTTGTATTTTAGTTTACTTATAATAAAAATTTCAAAAATTTCCGTGTATTTACAGATGAAAAGAAAAATTATTTTTTTAAATATCTGTTAATATTGATCTGCGCTTCTATTATAGTTTACAGTACATTGTGATTGTGTTTTAGAGAGATAAAATATTGAATGTTTATTTTGTCTCGATTCAACAAACCAAACTTTGAAGGTAAATTTCAGTCCAAAAGAACCAACTATAGTGGTAGATAACAAGTAGAATTGTATTCTGAAATAAAAGTATATCTACTTTATATATTACTCAGTTTATATGAGTTTTAAGTATAGTTACACAAATCCAGGTTTCTTATAACGATTTACAACTATAATTATTGTAATTTTAACTTTTCTACGCAGTAGGTATAAGTGCCAGTAAACTGCACTTTAAATAGACCAGCCGACGTTGACCCCGTAATACCTACCTTTTTACTAATATAAATCTTTGTCTAACTTGTTTGTTCAACACAGGTTCACATACATAATCCTGTAAACTAAGTCTTTTTACAGAAAACGCTACATGAAAAACTGGCAATGATTCGCCAAGTACGTTGTTCTAATTTCTAATCACTTGCCCATAACATGCGAACGCTAACAGGAATTACATTTATGTTCACGTCATTACATTTAATAAGCACGTAGTTAATGCACTAGTTTTATTATGTTTTGGTACGTTATATTGTTTGATTTTTGACCATTGATAAATCAAAATTTCGTTCCTAATTTCTAAAATTTATTGATAAAGAAACGAAACCTTTTAACCGAGTAGAGTTCTGTGTGATTTTTTTTCTAGATATCTCATTTTTATTTTACATTTATAAATGTATATTTTGTTTAATGCAAGGCTGAGACAAATGACTACATGATGGGAGACCTATGTTCATGATGATGATGACAATATAACACTTAATTATCATTGTCGTTTGAAAAATCAATTTTATTTACAAAGTTCATCGAATGAACTAAATGGCTAAGCTCTTGTTAGGTGAGTTTTAAAGTTACCCAAGGGCGCTTGCTGATTATGCCATAAACATTGGTGAACAGCTGTTCACTTTAATTAGCTACTAAATTAATGAACTTCTACAGGTAGATAGGTAAAATGGGATTAGTACGATATATTGTTCATATTACAATAACGTATGAAATATTTATATATTTTATCTCAAATAAGCAAGGGCAAATAATATTATCAGTAGAAGTAAAAGGGCGTAGACATAGAAGGTATATATCTATACAATTTATGATGTTATTATGGGAAAACCATAGAGGAGCGATTTACTAAGGTGAAAATCAATATCTTTGTGATTTAGTTCTCCATTTATAAACGGTGTTATTTCTTTTTAGATTCATGCCAAAAACTTAAAACACTATTGTAATTCAACTTATCTTCGTATGGCTAGATAAACTTTTGTATATATTTAATATTTATATATTTTTAATCAATACATAGACACTAGGATTGTGTTCAAATACTCAAAATTCGCTCCTCTCTGGCCGTTTTGATGTAGTTACTACATTGTCACTGTTCCAAAATACATTCAATTGTGTTTTTGTTGGTGTTAGTACGTTTTAATTTAAGTTCTATTTTGTTTTTATTAATCAAGCTGTTTACATGAGCCTAGTTTTTATGGCACTATGCGCATTTTGGTGTTTATAAGACATGATAATTACGTTATACGTATCTACCAAGCAGCAATTCTGATCAGTAGCTAGCAATGAATATGAAAGAAAAATGTAAAATAACTAGTCATATTTTTTCTTCTTTCTGCTAGAACGAACTTCAAAACATTTTCCTCCCTCAAATTTTTGAAATTTAGCTTCTTCTTGAGATGAGTCAGTGGAGTATTCGCCATTGCTTTTCGTCATACGCCATTTTTCCTTCACTTTCTCTTTGATTTGATCTGTAAATGCCCTTCCTCTTTTTTGGCCTGCCTCTTTTTTCCCTGACATTTAGTTTAGCGTATAATCTTATTTCTCTCTCTCTTATTTTTATCCTAAAACATAGTCTCGTGTAAACCGCTTATTAATATTACTCTCTTACCCTAACTTAGGTGCCTTATTAACTTATTAACATGTTGCAGGTGTTTGCGTACACGAAGCGTCAGCAGATAATGTCTGACGACAACTGCCTGGACGCGGCCAACCCGCGCGGGCCCATCAAGCTGATCCGCTGCCACGGCATGCGCGGGAACCAGGAGTGGACTTATGACTCCAAGGTAATATTATCATCTATCACTTCAATGTCAGTTAGTAGAAGTGTCGACCGGCCACTAGCACGTTGGGTTGACGATAAGAAACATCGCGGGCTGAACCTGGATGAGGGCAGTACAAGATACAAGACCGAGACAAATAGATGACCCCGTTGGTGTAGTGGTTACCATGCCAGAGAGTCTCGGGTTCGTTTCCCGGCACGACCAACTTCTTTGTGATGAACTAAATGTTGGCTGTCGGTCTGGGTGAGGAATATGTATCGATAAAAAGTTATTATGTATATGTAGTATATCAGTTGTGTTAGCAACCATAATACCGACTAGAAATAGTTACGTATGGGGCTAACCAGCGCCATTCATTTACGCCATTTTTTTCATTGTGTGAAAAAAATGGCGTACATGAAGTCCTGTCAGGACTGTTGGCAATAAATAGCTAAAAAAGGTTATTGATCACTTCATAGTCTGTTTTACTAATATTATAGAAAGAAAACATTTCAAAATTCATTCCCTCTTGCTCTCACTCACTAATGTAAGCGAGAAGGTTTGAACTTTCATATCTCTTTACTGTGGCGAGTTAAACAGACGCGCAATGTTTGCATTGCAGACGCGCACAATAAAGCACACGAACACGGGCATGTGCCTGGACAAGCCGGAGGCGGGCGACGTGTGGAAGCCGGTGCTGCGGCCGTGCTCGCGCGCGCGCTCGCAGCAGTGGCTCATGCAGGTCGACTTCAAGTGGCAGACGCGGCGGCACCGCGACTCGGACAGCTAGTGACGTCACTACCACTACAAGGTACTGCTAACATCTTGAGTCTTGTACCAATCAGACTTGACAATATGAAAAAAAAAAACATATTATTTTTTTCATTGTAAATTTTGCGAATAAGTTATTTTTCTGATTTATTAGTCAAAATTCAAAATATTTTATTCCTTTTTAATTGTACTAAACAAAACTAAACTGGTAAACTGGACGCATTCGCGCCCGTGCTTTGAAGGCTAGTGCCTTCCAGTGACTACATAGATTTATGTACGTAAATAGTTTATTCATTTACAATGCATATACTTACTCGTAATAAGACGTATTTAGACGTATTTAAATTACAATAAAATAATAATAGAATATTTGAGGACCTAAGGTTTTAGTTAAATAATACATATAATTTCTGATCAAAATATTGGTAACATGTTGAGTGAAATTATTCTTTGGGTGGTTCTAAAAATGACTGATGATAATCAAAATTCACAATCACACAAATTCATACGAACTGGTATTGTAGTATAAAAATAAATATTAAATTCAATGTAATAGAATGTAACTTGTTTATTTATTATTTTGATTGTGTATTTATTGATATTATAAATGTTTTGATTTGTGACCGAATAAATTTATACTTTTGGTGTTTTCTCGTTTCAGGAGTGACGACAGACCATACCAGTCTTCCCCTCTCGTTAGATATCAAATTATATTCCTTATTCCTATATCTGAAAGTTTTATATCTATTAGGGTTTTATCGACACTATAAATGTGCTCACGTGAATCGTTGACAATACATTAAACGTATGTAATAATTTGTATTCCCTTGTAAACGTTGCTCAACTAAGTATTTCGACGTAAATTTTAGTGTGATTTTGTTTGATATTTGATAATTGTTTCGTATTTGGGTATATGTATAGGAGAGATGTTTATGATCGGTGTGTTTTTCGTACGGAATAGTTTTGCCGACGAAGGCGTAGGCTGTTTGAGGAAATTATGTAGCGTTTTGAAATGATTTGGACTTGCGCTTTGATGATGATATAATACATGTAGGAATAACTTTGATTTGAATTTATTCATAAGTCCGCGTTAGTCCGACTGTAGCGACTATACTCCAATTTACAATAACATCACGTATGTCGTATGAGCTAAATACGTTAAATGTATTTTAAAAATTTAATTGATGTATTTAATCCGTAATATTTATAAATTTTGATATTGTATTTATATTTGTTTGGAATTGCTACGGTGCTAATATTAGCCACAAACTAATGTATGTATTTGAATACTGGCCGTAATTTGTGCGACCCGGCGATTAAGGATCTCCTAATTTGATTCCTGTATCGGATTTGTTTTACGATATTTACCATATTACTAGAGTTAATTTATACTGCCATTTTACGAGATATTTTGCCAAGTATTCTTTAGTACTTGTAATCCACTGCAGTTGGCAGCTATCACTGTACT
The DNA here is from genome assembly GCA_035578125.1 of Mellilla xanthometata. Classification (NCBI taxonomy): domain Eukaryota; kingdom Metazoa; phylum Arthropoda; class Insecta; order Lepidoptera; family Geometridae; genus Mellilla; species Mellilla xanthometata. Next base: position 8,776,902 of record JAPUBQ010000014.1, on the reverse strand, counting down.
CACGTATGTTTGTGATAAGTATGCACTAAATACACTATTTACGTTTTGAATCACATCATGTGTGTATTTCAACTTTACTATGACTAAGTATAGTGACAATGTTAAGGGATATTTCTTATTTTTACAGGCAAATTGCGGTTTTCGTAATGAAAAATATTAAATAGGGCAATATAACTGTTCAAAATCATTTTTTGTCTTACGTAAAAATATTTTATAATGTAGATTTATTTGTCAAATTAATTTCATACTGATAAACAAGTGTATAAGTTTCTCATAAGTAGAATAAATAGTCACAATTCCTTCAATTTTTAAGAATGCACAATACGATGTGTCAAAATGTAAATAATAAAATACTTTGTGAGATTAATTAGAGCTAATATTTCTTAAACTTTATTGTTATTGTTAAATCTGCAAAGATTTTATAAGGGTTTTATCAAAATAAGAACTTTAGGTAGATAAAGCTACGTTTTGATCTTGTAGATGTAACAATAGTTATCCTTGATACAACTTGTCTACATCGCCTTATTGATATGTACTTGTTAATAACTTGCTTCTAGGGTACATTATGTACTTACTGTCTACCAGCCGGTTCTCTAATCTACAATTTTGGTCTTGTATGGTGTTTGTAAGTTTGTCGATTACAAATTCGATGGGGCCCACTACAACGAAGATTAAGGTACTATAATAACATTAGTATAAATAATGCGCATTTAGTTGCCTTACTTCTTCAATATTTCTTTAGTTAAAAGGTCACAAACCTACAGTCTGACCTCGTTATGCCGAATTTATTGTTTTGTCTTTTAATTGGTTAGTGATGTTATTTATTCGACAGCTAAATTTTATTTATTAGATATCTTTATCTTTACAAACAATTGGATCATATCACTAGTAAATGAATTCGATAGTTTAGAGTAAGGAGTTTGACAGACTATATATTCCATCACAGTAGATGTATAAATTGCTCCGTTATTTATTTATGAATTATGAAATTCCGGAATTTATTTTGTTTTTGTATGATGTGTAAGAAATGATTTAATTTGATGATGTGGATGGTTTTGCCACAAAAACTAAAATAGTCATGTAGACGGAATATTTTGTAATTATTGTAAATAAGTTGTTACGCGAAGATTCGTCCAATCTGATAACACATGAAGTATGTTGTGTTCATCGAAGAAGCATTTATTTGTGTGAGATCTGAATCTCAGATTATTTTTATATAGTTGAATATGAAGTGCCAAAATTGTCACTTTTCAATGTTATTTTAAATCCACAACACCATTCCAATAGACAAAGTACTATGACTTTACCTGAAATTAAATTATTTGGACTGAATTTTATATGTTGTTTTTTTATACCGTAAGCTAAATGCCAACTATATTAGGTATATACATTTATTTTTATATGGGTTTCAACTCCTATACTGAGACCGCGAGTGGTCTCGTGCCATATGAGTATTTGTGCTCTCTTCAAAGATACAGATATTCGAGCAGCTACAAAATACAGGTGAGTCTATTTCGAGTCTAAATGTTTTTATAATTACTAGTCTATTTATTTCTATTTTTATGAATTTGTATTTTATAAATTACTGTTCTTTGTAAATCTAAACTTGAAACATTTTGTTTAATTTAGATAAAATATATGGATATCAAAATTAAAAAACTATTCTATTCTATAAGGAAATACACTATTCTATGTAGTTAAATGTATGAATATGTTAGTAAAGCTAAAGAGATGGAGAAAAACTATTTTATTAACTTCAAAAATATTTATTTACTTAACTTTACATTACACTTATCTAATACTGCTAAATTTAAGTCTAAATAATATACAAATACGTACAAAAAGACAATATTTATAACAAAAAACAAACAATCACTAAAAAGTTTTCACTTTGAACTGTGATGCTAATTTCCATCCTTATTGGATAAAAATTAAACAAATGCTGAAAATAACAACCTGAATCAGGATTAGTAGGTTAGTTATATTTTTCTTACATATTTAAGATGGTCCTTTCTCCTGAAAAGTTCAAAGTGAAAACTTGACTTGTCAAACTGTATTCATCCGCTACCAACCCATAGTCTAATAGCGATGTCCAACTGGTTGTACCATGCCCAGGGTTCACAAAGTTGTTGCACCATGGATAATTATTTATTTACATCCCCAAATTTAATTAAAACTTAAACGAACAAGGTGTAATCACCCTTATTGCTTGGGCAGGGTTTGAAGTTAATATAAAATATAGATTCAGTGTGATAAGTAATATCGCTGTATATGAATAAACAGGGTCACTGTTCTTATGAAATACTTTTATAAAGAGCAGTTTTATACTACCCCTAGACAATTTTTCATAAGATTTGTGTGCTTAACTTGTATGCTCTGTTTACAAGACATGAGTCAACCGAACTTCAAACTCAGCTGAAGCAAAAAGGATGATGAATCCTCGTTTGTTGAAGTACTTTTAAACGTCAAGTTAGACCATGGGGAATTAATTGATCAATAAATTACCCGTGGTACCACCGGTTGGACATAGCTATTGGACCACGGGTCGGTAGTATATTCATCACACAAAATAAACAGACAAGCACTAAAACGTGCTTTTCTATCAAATCATATACAAATTATAAATTCACATTTTGTCGAGTTGATTAGTAACATTACATTATGTTTATTAATTTAAATCAATTCCTGAGAGCTCACTAAAAAGCTATTGCTTATTTTTTGGTTGTTTTCGTATGAGATATTAAACACCTTGACGACATAGATCGATTCCTTTGTAGACCTAGCATATTCCTAGGGAGAGACGGACATATCCCAATGAGATTAACATTTTCTTTTCTCTACCCATGCTAAAGCAACAGGTACACGATGAGGTAGATTTCTGTCACAGTGGCCGATTTCATTCAACTCTCAATTATGAGCTTCTAAAATCAATGAATAACACTACAAAGGTAAAAACAGTAACATACATCAGAACATAAATAAAAATAAGATGGAACACACTGGAAACGTAGATGAAGTGCATGCCGTTAAAGACACCTGTTTCTTGCAAGATATTATGTGCATGTAAATCAAAATATTAAGTGTTCCTATAATTTTTTATACATTTTCTCACCCATTGTGCTCCAATTTAAAGAAAACCTTGTAATAAAGATAAAGAGTTCTTAAGAGAAGATTAAAAGTAAAAGGCTCGTTTGGTGTGTTGAGATCAATTGCACAAATACTAGTACTTGGCCTCTGAATGGTTCATTGCACTACAACTGCCGTGTCGTCTCTATGCCTCACCTGACTGTTTGCAGAGGAATATCTTGGTTTTTTTTTAATTTCTTTTGTACTCCTTTTAAATTTTGTATACACACAAAACAACGGTCCCACAATTGATCCTTGCTTGATAGCCTCGCTACACTTTGCCTGTTGCGTTACATTATATTACTCCAAGCGTAGTCGATTTTTGATAACAAAAAGGACAAATACTTGGCATATTCGACCAAAATATGTCCTGGTGGGTTTTATATGCTTTTTGGAGCGTATTTCTTTGCGTCACAATGGAGGTAGACACGGCCCTAGTTGCACAGTCAAACACACAAATATACAAATGGCAAGACACGTCAGTCGGCTAGGTGCGCGTCACCGTATTATACTGGTGGGTTCAGGGGCAGGGTTGCCCGGAAGGTGTGACGTCACTCGTGCGGGGTTTCCTCGGGGTGGAGCCAGCTATCGTTCTCGGCTCGCGCCAGCTGCTTCTTCAGGTTGCAGTACAGCTTGATCAGCGAGTCCTGGAATGTACGACACACTTGTTATTTAAGAAGTACAAATATATATGTACCTGTTGCGGTTGGTAATGCCTGCCTGCGTGGTAGATAATGGCTTTTAACGTCTGCGACAGAAAGCCCCGGGTCACAGCAGTGGAAACATATAGAAGGTTGCTTATGTTATACAAATATAATTATGACTGAAGCAGCAGTTCCATTACATGAGGTAAGACGATTGTAGATGTATGTACGGTAGGAGTATTAACTTTTTTTTAGAATTTTTAATATTGATACTCGGTATCAGTTTGTTAACTGATTTATCTAGCAATTAGGTTCTTATGTTATTACGTATTGTGATACAAAGCATTTGTAATTCTATTTACCTTCTCATTTTCAAGCTGAATGATCTCTCTCTTCTGACTTAACTCGTCCTCGTCCATTTTCTCTTCCAACTCGGATTTGTGGTTGCTCAGATATGCTAGCTCAGTTTGTATCTGGAAGCGAGACACGAACAATTTCAAAATGACTTTTATATAATTAATAAATATAGTTTATATCGCCCGTAAGTTATTTATTGATCTGTCCAAACGTCTGGTGTACAGAACAAATGACCCAAGAGCTGGCGCTTACCTCGGCCAACGTATAAGCTTGGTGATCCAGCGAAGAAATGCCTCCAGAATTTTAGGCACCTTACCCGCGGACACTGACTTAGATTTTAATCTACTATTTGTAAGGTTTTTGTGTGTGTGTTTTTATGTACAAAATGAGTTTATGCTAATATTAAACATCCTTTATTAATATTGTTTTCACATTTTTTTGCTTCTCATTAACATTATTATACAACTGAGCATTTAACCCACTCGTAGGCATCTTTCGAATATAAATAAAGTATTTGAAAGTTTAATATTTTTTTTAATACTAAGATAAGCCGAATGAGTAAAATATTGTCATTTACATTTACAACAAAGAGTAGTGGGCCTAAGAGATTACCTTGAGATACTCCTGTGCGAGTTGCTTGTGCTCCTCGAATATCCGCTTGCTCTCTTCATTGTTGAGGTCGGGGGAGATGGGCCGCAGGTGTGGGTCCAGCATCATGTGCATGGAGTCGAGCGCGGGGTCGGGCGCCGGCGCAGCACCGCCCTCGCCCGTACCGGAACCACTACTGTTGCCTGTCAACAATACAATACTTAGATTACTTACTGGATCATACTCATATGTATGGGGTAATAATTTTGACTTTTTCTTGGTGACTGAGAATAATAATAATAAATTTATTTGTTTAAAGACTTACGAATAGCTTACATCGAGTTACATAGAAAAATTAAAAATTACATCTTAAGCTGATTGTTACTTAAATGCTAACTCGGGGGACGCTGTACTCCACACTAGGATCGACCTGGGTCGTGGAGTTCAGGCTCTTCCTTACGCACAAAAATTTGGACTACAATTAGAATAAAATTATATATGCTGAATGTTAGGCATTTAATGTCTATAAATCAAATATTCTCAACTTTTTGAATAGGAGATACAGTCACTATTATATTTTTTTTATTTACAACTTACTGAACAATTCCAATAAAATTTGTATGTGAAGTACAAACAACATACCATATAGTTTAGAAACTCTTATAAAGAGCTGCTATAATTATCAGAGCAGGTGATTAGTGTCAAATGACTTAATTTGATTCAGATACATATTTTATAATAAAAATTAGATAATCACTAGCGATCCAATTTATGGATGAGATATAGATAATAACGCAACTCGAGAAAATCCATATCCCAATGACTCATCTCCAAATCTCGACTATGCAAACAATGGCAGGTACATAAACACGCGAGTATAAACATAGCGCCAAAAATTCTTAATTTAATGCCAAACATGTTTAATAATTTGCTACTTTTGCTACTTGGCCTGTTGTCAGACGAGCTGCTATGGACTTAGATTGTAGAACATGAGCGAGATACAACCCAGACGCTGTGGCTTTGTAAACAACGGTTTGGATAGATACACGAGCGGTGGTAATGGAGAGCTAACACTTTTAGGGCGTCATTTTGCTATTTTCTGGCTGACAATTTGTACAGTTCAAAAAGATAAGTTTTTTACATGATACATGAAACGAATAATAAATGTATATAATATATTACGTCGGTTCTCCACAGTAACACCAATTAATTCGTAGTTAATTTTACATCAAGCAATCGCAACGGACATGATTGTAAATATAGCAATCAAACACGCTCGCGCATTAAAATATACGCAGTTTGCGTGCGTACGACCATGCTCTATGACGCGGGGGGCGATTGTCTGCGGAACAATCGGTCGAGGAATCGCGCACAGGGTTAAACACGTCACAAGTTAAATTTACGCCTGGTCGGTGATGTCAGACGCTTCACCTAGATTGCGGCTTGCAGCGCGTTCTTTCTCAATCGCACAGATGGTCCCGAGAGCGCCCATCGAAATCGATATATCAATAGAGATATGCGCCGACCAACACTATAAATCACCACTCATTACTGTTGCTACTTTGTTTGTACACAGTGCATTCGTGAGGCTAATGTTAAACTACGAACAAAAGAAACTTTTTAAAACCGGAAATGGTCTTTCTTATTATTTTTGCGCGCACTTTTGTTATTCACCAACTTGTACAGGAAGTACAAAAAAATCCAACACACTCGAGTGAAGCAAGAAGATAGTGAGAACCAGGAAATGTGTGGAAACAATAATGTAACGTAAAGGGCTAAATGAAGGGGTCGTGACGCAAGCCGGGTGGTGTTACCGCGCGGACGGGCGGTGGTCGCGACACTCACTGTAAAATATCCAACTACAGCTGACCGTGTCCCGGATGGTGGTGACGAGGCCGGCGTCGCACGCTTCGAGGCGGCGCAGGCGCGCGGGCGGCGCGGGCAGCGGGGGCATGGCGTGCGCTCGCGGAGACAGTGCGCCGAGCACTGCCCGCTCGAAATAATCGCCGGAGCCGCCCGCGGTGCAACAAACAAACCGCCTCTATTCGCGGTGCGATGAGTCAGCCGCGTCAGCCCGAGCTAAATGCGGACTCCGTGTGCTGCCGCCCTTCGTGAGGTTTTCTGCCGTTTTCGCTGTCAGGGCGCGCGCGCACCGCTCTCTGCACCGGTCGACGACCCGCGCCCACGCCGCCGCTTGCACCCGGCACCGCAACCACTTAAACCACCCTTAGATACGCGCATCACAAACAAGCGGCTTAATTATATTCAAAAACCTACCGAGCCCCCACTACCGCAGTTATTTCCCGAGCACTATAAATGTATATTTTAGCGTTTGTTTATATCCGGCTTGCGTAGACGAACACGAGTATGACACGCTTAGGGACGGCGCCGCTTGCGTCCGTAATAAAATAATTTAGCGCTCGTACGATTACAACAACGTAAAGCGCCCTATTTCTAAGAACGATTGCGATCCTTCAGCGGCCTCGCCAAGTGCAGTGCGCAAAACCAACGCGCGACCGACGCAAGCGCATGTCACTTCAACATGTGACATGGACGGCCGCGAACAGAGTGTGGACAGCAAGCGATTTGCTGACACAATGTTGTAAACAAGGCGTCACACCTGTCGACAACTGCATCTCGTGCTAGTGAAGTGGTTTCAATGATTACATCTCAACATTTGCTTAAACTTAGGGCCCAAACTCAAAACGACTAAACCACATCTCTATTCTCCCAGCGTTATGGGATTGTATACTCGAAATTTTGACAATTTAAACCTATTAACTAGGTTTTCATGTCATATTAAAAAATAATAGGAAAAAAGAACATAGTGAAGCTTTGGAACAGCGTACTTCATCCACAATGTTGCTTTCAGGCAAGGTACCTACGTATATGTAAAAATAAAGGAAATCCTTGCTTTTAACTTTGTAATATCTGTAACATGTACCAATACCAACCAGGATGTCATCGGGTTTGCAACACGTGCCCTTAGGTATAATGTAGCGGCGCCGCTTGCCAACTCCACCGTTTTAATAGCTCATTACTCGCAGCATAACTTTCCTAGTCCTAAAGAGAGCCCAGAATAATCTTACACATAAATCTCCCAGCGCGGCGGCGGAAGTGCCAACCTGAGTATTTGTTTTGAACCTCCGCTATTACGAGTACACGAGCGGTTGGGAAATGCATATAATTGATTATTTAGATACTGTTGTTTACGTGGAAAACATTATGGAATTCTTATTTCATACTTTGGCAAGGGACTTCCCCAATTGTATGTACTTTATGTAATATAGAATTGCGACTGGTTTTAGCGCTTTTTCATTTTATAGCTTGCTCAGGTTGCACGTTCATTTGATTTTATCTACGGGAAAGAACAAAACATAAGGAATATACAGGTTTATTGTATGCCCCCTTAATAATGTATTTTTAGTATTTGTTGTTATAGCGGCTAAAGAAATATATAATTTGTGAAAACTTCAGCTTTCTAGCTATCACAGTTTAAGAGATAGATTATATCATTATAGCCTGTTGACAGACAAACAGAGGAGGCTTAGTAATAGAGCCCCGTTTTAAGTTGCACATACTATTTAGGAAGGACGAGTGGAAGGTTAGCATGGTATGGACATGTGATGCGTAGATAGGAGATGCATGTCACTAGAAGATGTATGGAAATGGTAGTGCAAGGAAGAAGAGCAAGAGGCCGCCCGAAAAAGACATGGATGGAGTGTGTGAATAAGGACATGTGAGAGAAAGGATTGAGTGTGGAGATCACGTCTGATAGAGGAGAGTGAAAGAAGAAGATTTGCTGTGCCGACCCCACCTAAGTGGGATAAGGGTAAGAAAAAGAAGAAGACTATTTAGGAAGGAAATTTCGCAAGACAACGGTTAGCAAGCTAACAACTCGTGCGCAGCTCATTACTGGAGAATATAGAGCTCATTACGGTATGGTAGTGATAATGAACGCGCGAGGCGCGGACGGGGCCAGGCTCGCCGGTGTTGACGGATAGCCTCCGGCCGCCCCGTGACTAATGCCCGGCGGTTTACGACTAAACCAATGAAAATTTCAAAATAGGAAACTACGCCTTGGCAACACATATTTTAATGGGTTTACATTGAAGCTCGGTCGATTTTGTTGCATAGACTTTACAGCCGCTGGTATATGTAAGAAAGGTAACGGAATGAAAAGAATGTGTTTCGTAATTAGTTTTTAGTTAATTTGTAGCGCCTGTAGCTCGGCTAACTAAGGTGATCTGACGCGATCATCAAAGCTAAGCAACGATCGATGCGGACGGTGTTTGGATGGATGACCACGCACAAGACTGTCGTGTTTAAGTGGCATTTTCATCTTGGCGCTACCGTGGGTCGGATGACACGTTAAATTGTAGGTCCCGGCTGTTAGTCGTAGTACGGGGCGGCTTAAAAACTCTCGACACCAGAGCTTGGCCACTAAGCGCATAAAAAGAAGAATTTTTTTTTTTCAAAAAATAAAATTTTATTACGACTCTTCAGAAATCTAGCTCTAGCTAGATCTAGCGAAAATTCTAAGAACAAAATAATGGAATTGCATTATCGGTTGTAGACGCAGTCTGGCTGAAAAATCTTAAGAGAATTTGGTTGGCAGGGGATTGGAATAGAAGCTCTAACAATCTTAGGAGATATAAGAGATATTTTACTTTTCTATTAAACCTAGCCAGTGACATAATGTTAATTGGACCTGCGTCAGCGTCTACTTTAGTCCTCATGTTTTGACAGATCAGCTCAGGTGTCACGCTTTCAGTCAGTTAGATATCTCGCCGATGAAAAATGACAATTGGTGAATGTTGGCACGAGAAGCGCTCTTATCACAGATCGCGACCTCCGTTTATCACATGTTTCAAACTCGGGGACACTGCGTGTGCAAACAAGTATGGCGTTCATCAAAAACGGTGATGATTCAACAGAGTAGTATTCTTGGAATAAGAGTTTCATTGTAGACTTAAAAGTCCAAATATGGTGCGATATTGGAACTAAGATAAGGTTAAATAGAAATAATGTTTACAGTACATGACAATTCTTTGTATGGAAACGGGTTAGTGCATGTAGCAGCTGTAATGCTAGCATCTAGTTGCTGGGTAGAGACATGTGGAAGTGTTAATGTGTTTTATGAGGATGAAACGGTAAACATATAGGTGGTTCCATAAATCCAGCGAGTGTAGGAAAGTTTTCTTTGATCGGTGCGTTAATATGTTATCGATTTAGCGGCGGGACGCACGGCAGACCGGCGGTTGCGTCAGCGGTGACACCTCGCGGAAAGCGACCGACAGTCCAACACACTTATTCTATTAGCGAGGCGATTTATGAGCGCGCACATGACAGCCCCATCTCTGTCTACAAACTCGACTAACTCTCTTTGACGTTGATAACTCGCGAGCTCGTGGAAAGATTCTAAATTAGAGATTCTAGATTAAACAAACCGCTATAAGTGATACAAGAAATCCCTTACGTTATACCGTGTGCCAAAAAATTACAGAATGGCCAAAAGCTCACTTTGGGAATGATAAGGAATTACGTCGTTTAAAAAAAGTCTGATTCACCAGAGACAATTTCATACGATACGGAAATATACGCGGTTCGGATTTAGGCGTCCTTGTGTACGGATTTAAAGCGGCTAAAGGACAATGATCAAACATCCCGGTGCGCCAACGACGCGCAGACAATCTCACTGACTCACGGCGGGTTATAAGTGGATTAGACATGTTTATCATTTATATTTTTTCTTCACAGCTGCGTTAAGTAAATCTTAGTGGAGCATTTTGCTATTATAATAAGAAGTGAAGTCAGAGAGTGGACATTAATTCCCACGCGAGCGAGAGCGCGCTGCGGACGGATGGCGCGGAGAGGTTTCTAGTGTACGACGCCCGTTATTTGGATATTCAGCGCGTATAGTAAAGAGGGCAGTTTACAATTTCGTGCCAAGTTACGATCGGGAACTAGGCCAGTCACAGTTAATGCGCTATATAGGTGATCTTATCCAGATCACATCAAAGAATTGCCTGACGAGAGACGTAAGCCAGGCTGCCCTACTGGACGGACACACGAGATTTTTATTGTTTCTATCTTTTTTACAGCTTCTGTGATTAGCAGAGTTTTTAATACTAATATGTTGTGATATTTTACAACGACGAATCACGCCAACAAACACGTTTAAATAACTGGCTAAGTGCACATCGAACACGCGCAAAAAGGGCTCCTTAGCATTATCTACAAAAACCTTAAACATTTATTGTATTTTAGCTATCGAGACCCATTAGTTACAACCTGGTGACAAACATAAATAGAAATCCGGTTGGTAAGCTTTGGATTTGGAATCAAAAAAAAAATCAAAGAGTGGTTCCTATTTTCTCCCATTACATTTTCGTAGCTCAAGTGAGAAGTACTCCTATGAGAAGTAGTCCAAGTGAGAGGAATCCCTAATGAGAAGTAGTCCAAGTGAGAGGAATCCATAATGAGAAGTAGTCCAAGTGAGAGGAATCCCTAATGAGAAGTAGTCCAAGTGAAACGTACCCCTATGAGAAGTAGCCCAAGTGAAGAGGTACCTACCCCTAGGAGAAGTACTCTTATGAGAAGAACCCGAAATAAGAAACAGCCCTAATCAGATATCGCCAAAATGAGAAGTGGTCATAATGAGAAAGAAGTAAACTATTAGCGTGTCGGTAGCCGTAATGAGAATTAGCCCAAATGCGCCTAAACCCCTCAATTGAGTGAAAAAAGCCAACTATGTTTGGGGAATCACGTGAAGGCGGTATCATAGGTGAGGAATGTTGTTGTGGTTCAGTTTACTACGCCAGTGGGCGGCGGTCGGAAGGGGATTACTGGCTGAGTTACACGGCGACGACGGCGTAATAGTTGCTCGCTAACTGCTGCCCACTTTACTTTAATCATTTACATGGTTCGCAAAAATGTTTACAGTACGCGCAGTCTGTTGTTTTTAGAAAGTAAAGCTTTATGTTGATTTAGCACATAATATCTAAAAGTAGTATTTGCATACAATGTTGGTTTTTGCTGTATTGACCATAAATAGTTTGTCAACTACGCTCTTCTCAAAACCTCACGTAATTTATTAGTATCTTTATTAATTATCACCTATTTGCCAGATTTTTATTAAAAGTACTACTCAACGTTCACATTCGAAATACTGTTTCAAACATAATATTTTATTTAACTCAGCAGAAATCGTCTTCAATCGTCTAGCATTTTGTTTGTTCGGGTGGTACCTGACTTATCACTCCAATTAAAGGATATACTGAATAATAACAATAGGCATATTTTTGACGTAAGTATACTTTTTTGTATATGAACTTTATGAAAAATTGTTTTATAAACTACTATGTGAGATATGAATACATATTAAAATGTTTCCCCATGAATTTTAGTTACGACCAGTAAATAAGAAAACTATGAATTCGTCCATTCATTGATAAATTCCAGAATAGCTCACACTAGTGTAGTCTCTGTTTTGTGGAAGCCATCTGTAAAAATATAAATAGGTACTTACCCAGTGGAATCATAAAATTCTCAATGAGAGTAAAATATTATTATAATATTTAGCGCTTCACACTGGACGGATGTGAAATATAGGCTATTATTTTGCCAGAGTTTAGACGCGTACTAATTTCGACGAGTTTACGAAATGAATTAGAATCGAATTGGGTCAATCAGGTTAATCCCTAATCATAGATCTTATGCATCGTACAATAACGTAGAGTTTCGAACATCATTTGAATATGGTTTAGAGTTGTCCTTAACTTATAGATTGCTAGATGTTATGCTTGTAGATTATTTACGAAATATGATTAAAATATACTAAGTATGTGGAGATACAAATGTGTAAGCTGAGCAACTTTAAGAAAAGTAATAAAAAAGTGTTTTAACATCACAATATGAAGACAGCAAAACAGAAAGTTTTACAGTATTCAAAAGCTAAGTCATAATAGAGGAACAAGAACTGACATACACAATCACCGCGGAAGCTTTCAGCTAAAGACGAGCTTGGAAATAGAGCGCGCCTCGTTAACACACCAACAAATCTCGATCTAAACATAGCTCATCATAAAACTCTTTATAAAGAGCGGGATAAAAGTACTGAATAGCATTAGGAAGTAATACAAAAGCTATTGGCAAAGGTATCGTTGTGAAACCGCGCGTTGACTCACCGATGTATTCTCGGCACAAACCACGAGCGACTCAAACATATACGCTACATTTTACATCAGTGTATGAATCTATGAATGTACTAGCTGCGCTCCGCGGTGTTACCTGAGTTAATCCGACAGAAAAGAAGTTAATCTGGGATAAAAAGTAGCCTATGTGTTAACCTAAGGCCTAACCTATCTTCACATAAAACTTCATTAAAATTGTTTCAGCCGTATGAGCGTGAAGAAGTAACAAACTTATACACAAACTTTCGCATTTATAATATTAGTAGGTAGTAGGATGTGTTCGCAATATACATAATTATGTATCTTAAATAGTATACATAATATATCTTTGTCAACTAGCTTATGACCAAAACAAGACCCGTATGACGGACAAAACAAATATCATAACAGAATTTAACTAAACAAATATTTTTTACCGCTTTGTTGGTTTCAAGATGGTTAAAGATTTTGTACGGTCAGTAGAATTAGTGTTCACTACCACCTTGTTGCGCGCACATAATACATATATTTTGTAAAATGTAATATCTTTATTATTTATTTCATATTTTGTTAATTACGTAAAATGATAGAGCTATATGAAGTTACGACAATGGGCGATCAGTTTAATTCCATAACACAAATATGTAATGTGAAATAGTAACATTTGGCACAATGGGTAGAATGAGAAGGCGTGATAAATGAACGTTTAATTACGAAAACATCAATTACATCATGCACTCAAGAGCAAAATGTGTCGGCTGTGTTACGTAGAGCATACATATATCAGCGGGGAACAGTGTGCTGAGTCGGAGATGTGTTAGTGCAGCGGGCAGCGAGGTCCGCGGCGGCGTAACGGCTCCGCGTAAACGTAATGAGCGGAGCGTGCGCCGCGGCCGCTGTGACGCAGGTTTGGGCCCCGACCTACTTATGTCGTCGGAAAAAAATCAGCAGATGTTCAATTTTGAGGCGAGATATATCGAGCGGGGCAAAATGTGTTGTTCCGAATAGAAATAAACTTGTCACATATTTTGATTGTATCTAGAGCGGGAGCGGTTAGTCATGTCGCGCTGGCGATGCCAACGGCCCGGCCGCGGCGTCCATCTACCGCAGCTATAAAGGCAATCGTAGGCCAGACTGAATCACGATCGAGGCAGGCGCCGTCTGCAAAATGTCTCACCGCTTCCTAATTTACGTCCTACCCCGATTGTTATTGCGATCGAAAACGCAGCATTCCAGCCGATTGCTGCTCGACGTTGCTTACGACGCCGTCCATCTGATTCGACGTTTTACGGTTGACACACAACTCTAAAACTCGTAGGTTTACGACCTCTCAGAACTCTATGTAACGCCCGTGGAAATGTTTAGCGCGCCGTCGTTGAAGGCAAACAGGAGTGATTGGGATTTTCGACCGGTCATTGTTTGCGAGATCAAAGCCTGCGAGCGAGACAGAAAGAGATACAGTTGTAATTTTATGTGCGCACTCAAACGGCTGCCTATTAAGTCGCTAGCAGAACACCATCGCCGACTTTCATCAAAAGGGTGCGTCGTGAACTCATCGCATCGCGATACCGGCCACTTGTAAACACATCTTCAAAGAAGATTGTTTATTAGCGTCGCTCCGAGCTCTTCGTTACAACAAAAGAGTTAACATTGGGAATAAATTTAGTGCGTGATTTTGGAGTGGCGCCGAGCGGCCGCCACGGGGCGTCGCACAAAATAGCCGGCGGATGGAGCGGAGTGGGTACTGGCTAGCTGCTAGCTGATTGTTTACATTGCGGCCGAGCCTGCTTCATAAAATAATTAGCGGTGATTCAGAGGCGCGTCGAAAGCGTCACTCCGCGCTATCACAGCGTCCGTTCGAGAGCTTTTGGCATTACCCTTTGACAGGCGGTTATTTCACTGTCAGCGATCGTTAGCGTTAAATTTACAGCGCGATCGTGATGCCAGTCAATTTATACCTTTGCAACGATTGATGGACGCGACCAGGAGTCGGCTAAACTCCACGCTGTTGGTAATTTGCTAAAACAATAGTTTATTAAGTAAGATAGTTTAAGAAGTACATTAATTTATTAGCACGCTTAAAAAGAAATATAGGTCGATATTTTTTCCGGTATCCACCATTTAGGAAGTATGGTTTTACTGATAGATCTACGCGGTGATGTGATTTCGAGGATGCTCTGACATCAATAAATAGTTTTTTTTGCCAATAACAACAAAAGGAAATTACGAACTAATAATTTTATTAGTTCGTAATAAATCGGTGTTATGTGAAGTTTCATTGACCAACCGCACTGCTAAGTTAATGATAAGAATACTTAATAATAAGAATGCACACAAAATGAGACAACAAAATATATTATTATCACAGACATTTACATAATAACTCGTGTTTTTATTGCTTTAAAACTTTAGTTGATCAATGGAACAGGCTCGAGTAAACAAAACATCATGCAATCTTGTAAGAATAATGTCTAAGCATTTAGAAAATACTCTACTTAGAAAAACTATTTTCTACAGAAGAAATAATAATTAGAAAACAGTCTACTTAGACTGTTTTCTACAAGTTCCTCTCATCATGACAAACACACGAGTACCTCAAAATGAAACTTACGAGGACAATTACAAATGAAACACTACTCACTCATGAAAACGTCAACGATCACTTGTAAGTTCTTGTAGTTAGGTTGCACAGTTATCGATACTTGAACGGAACAGTCCGTCTGAGGCATTTCACTCACATGTGAGAGTCACAATGTCATTTGTATTTCGCACTTGAACACAATCAAAACGAAAAAAAAAACTTGGATAACGGGAAAGTTCAGAAAATGATGACAGTCCAACACTTATTATTGGGCTCAATACAACAATATGATCATATAAGAAGCTACTGTGGAAATGAGTTAAAGATAAGCGCGCGACGATGAAGCTAGCGAGGAAATGTCCGCGCGCGGAATCGCCAATACGCAAGAAGCGCGTGCGCAGTGCGTGCGGGTGCAGCGGGCGAGTGCAGTGCGTGCGATGCGCCGCGCGCCGCCACCGGCCAGACTGTGCGACGGCCCGCTCACACCACCTCCTCGATAACCCTAAATTAGATTAATTGTATCGTGCTGATTCACCGCACCCGCGGCCGCGACGTTTCTTTTTGTTGACACCGGACTAATGAGCTACCTCGATATAGCGCTCGATCATTATTATGAGAGGTGAATGGATTTCCCTATTGCGTCGCTGTTACGGCGCGTTCGTATTCGCAGCACGAGACTAAAAAGTTTTATAATCTAAGCATAATATTGCCCGGCAAAAAAATAATCACGTTTATGACGACGAGTTTATGAAAAACTTGAGGATGAAGGTTTATCATCGAATGAGATCACGGGGCTTCCAAAACCCATATTATTAATAAACATAATTGATGGTTACGGATAAAACACAAAGGTCGAAGTGTGGTAAACGTGCAAAAAATTTATAAAAACGCCAAATACCTGAGAATTTTTAGGTGTGAATACTGACAGGCAGATGTTTTCCTATAGCGATAATTATCGATAGAGGATGAATCGACGATGTTGTTACTGGCTCAAAGGCCGGCGTTACTGTATAAAAATCAACACATTTGTTTATTTGATCGAGGCATAACGATCGAGATGCCCCGCCGCGACGGCACCCATGAAAATATTACGACTTATCTGCTTTACCGATATACAACTCTAAAAAATCCCCTGTATTTGCCTAGTTATGATTTACAGCATAAAACATGAAACAAATGACTGACGGTTGTCGCTAACTTCGCAAGATTTAAGACGCGAGTGGCGATAAAGTACGTAGCTGTTAACACAAAAGCTTAAGTACAAACAACATGTTATATAAGTGATAAAATTAGTAACAATAATTGTGCTACGGAAAACACGTTGGCTTTATCTTTAGAATTCACACAACAGTGTGACGAAACGACTACAACTATGTTATACACCTCGGTTTCAGGCAAACACTTCTGGCACAATAAAAAAATTGCGCAGATATAATTAAATTGGTGTAAAATCGGCAAGTTCAGAGTATATCTGGAGCAGTACAGTTGGAGCAGTGACGCGCGACTGACTCACTGTGGAAAAGAGACTTCAGCCAACCTACGTCCACAGATGTAATAATAGTATCTTGAGAGAACTCCAGATTGACGGAAATTGTCATCGATATGAAACATCATCATCATGTGCATACTGGTGGACACAACCAGTACCACATAGTAATTTATGTGATTGCGGTGATCATTGTGGCCATTGTTATATTGCTGGTGTGGAAGATATGTACATGTGTGTGCCAACGAAGGAAGAAATCTCGCGTGCCTCCAACAAGTAATGCCATCTATGACGTTTAGGGTATACATTTTATTAAGTCAATAAATATGTTACATAAAAATAATGTAATTTATATATCAATAAATATGTAATTATTTTAAAAAAATTACGGTTTTTATTGAATATCTCTATATTTTAACATAACACTGTATAATTTTTGCTGATATGTTTTCCTCATATTTTTCCGTACATTTTGTTTATGCAAAAGCTCAAAGTAAACCGCATTAGCCGGAAGTGTCGGGTAAACATAGAGTCGTCTCGCCATATGCGCAGACGCACGTCGTCGTGACATTATTGAATCGCGTATAAAATTTTCATCACGTCCTGACGCACACACACTATTTTGAGTCTTACTTATATAATTTTTAAGTAATTAAGTTTTCCTAGTTTTGATAACCTGCTTGCTTACATAACTAACACAGACGAAAGATCGTCAACTAAATTGTCAATTTAGTTCAGTTTAGTTATTCAGGTTGAAGGCTAAATATATAATAGGCCTTGAACTAGCCTATATTTATTGTAATAAAAAAAAACGTGTACGTCTACATAAAAATGTGTAGAATACTCAACGCTATTAAAAACATAAAAGTAATCATTCATAGAGCCGCCTAATAAAACAAGCGACGCAGCTTGCACATCGACAAAATCAAACTAAAAGCAAACTCTGCAGAGCAAAGAATAGAGTACAAATTCGACCTAGCCCAATCTTGCTTAATCATAACATGTTCCCGGAGACGACCGATTCGTATTAACGAGAATAAACCTAGGAACAGATGCGATGGTGGTTAAGCAACCCCGTTAGCGATCTAACAATACATCTGGGCGCGATCGGTCGTTGGTCCCGCTACACCCGGTTCCTAGAAAGTGAGCGGACACAGTCTAAAATAGCTCCGGCCTCTTCCGAGAAGCATGACTCACTCGGGACCGCCGCATCTTGATCCAACTATATATACTTGTACATGTCACATAGTACTTACAGTGGTGCATTAAGAATTGGATCAAGGAATAGCAGATGGGCGTCAATGATATCTATATATAATAGAAGACCTAAGGCACTGACACATTTGTTCTATCTCAGCCTGATGTGCAGGTCCCACGAAAAATTATAAATACGTTAAATAGGAAACTTAGATATTTATGTCTATTCTATGTTAAAATTAAATAGATTCTGGCTTCAACGGGTAACACTTAGGCCACACTTCGCTTACAACCAGGCGAGTTGGTAGCAAAGCGAACCACTTCTATTTTATATATTTGGTAAACTATTTTATTAAAGCTAGTTTTGGCGACTTAAATCAGTTTGCATTGTAGCTATTAAGTTGTAGTTCCAAGCTGATGTAATTCTTGTGCTAAGTATATTAGTAACTGCGACGAATTAATGTATGTTTGAAGATTTTTTTGTTACAAACCCGTGCCAACTACTTGGGGATAACCAGTCAATGTCATATAAAGATTAAGTCATTACGTTCTCTAAGAGATTATCACTCATCATGTTGGAATTAAAGAGATTAATAATAATAATTTCGTATGAGCTAAGTGACACAGTTCTGGTGTGATCTGAGTTCTCAAGCCGCCCATGAGCCTTTGACTTAACTAAGACTTGAAGCTTGTACTAAGACTAAGAGCCGGGTCCTACATTTCAACGTATCATGTGAACCGACACCGCCCAGCGATAGCGCTCAGATGAAATGCAAATTATACCATAATCTTATAACTATCTTCAAGAACTCCGAGAACTAACTACAATTTCAGATATCACATTCCATTAGACATGTATGCAATTCAAATAAAGCTCTAACTTAGATATGTTACTCTTTGGACTCTATTTGATTCTGGAAAACTATTTCGATTCGAAATTTAGATTCAAATATTAGCTTCCCAAGTTAGAATTCTTCGGATTGAAGACAGTTCAATCAGCGAAGTCGTAAAGTTTGTTTCAGGAATTGGGCCCAGAAATTACCTCCGTCAAATAAATATGTCTGGCTGTCAGTTCTGGAGGAAAACTATAATATGTTTTCAGAGAAACGGTTTTGCGAATATTCTGATAAATATTCTAACGATGAACAGAAAAGAAGGCGAAAGATCTCGTTTTCCTTATACCACAGAATGATAGCCAAAATAAAATATTTTGCTTATTCAACGTTTCAAATTAAGGTAATGGGGAATTATAGATCAACGGTCTACATTTAATTAATCTGATTAGCTTCTACGCACCGAACTATGTACTAGCTTTTAGATATGTAGACAGACAAACAGCTTTCTAAACAGATCACATGACATAACTTTTTCCCTGCATTTTTAAAGCTCGACTCACCTGATACTCAGAATAAATGTTGCAACAAAAACAAAATACTATTAGAAAATACACAAAAAACAATGTTAAATTTATGGAAATGGGAATGCCAGAGAGTTGTAAATTGCGAGGAGTTGGAGTAAAGTGAGTCATTGTTGTGCATTCTGCAGAATAAAACGCATTCAATACGCCTACGTCGCGACACGTTTAGCAACGATGCACTCACTAGTGGGAGACAACGGCTAGTAAACACATCGCCCTGTTATTCATTTTAAATTGTCTATTTCATTTAAAATTATACAATTTAAATTTACTTTATTTGTTGACGAGACCGGGCCAATGAATCCGTAGAATATCTATATTGTAGGATTGTTATGCTGTGGTTTTGACGAGGCCTGGTCAAAAATTTTCTTAGAAAATTTATATTGTAGGACCTGTATCATCATCAATGGCCTGTTTGTAGTAAGATTCATTTGATACTAGGTACACGTCTGTCAAAATTTCCGGAATGCATCGAGTAATTATTGTCAGTTGAACAAAACAGTAAAAAGGCGATCGAAAGATAAAATTTTAGAATTGTTTTTTATGTCGTTTTTGTTGGTTATATCGCTGTAGGAACGGAAACAGGGAATGCAGTTTTTGACATGTCTATGCAACTATTTTCAAGTAAACAAATCAATTTAAACACGATCGAATAAATTCTTCTCAATCTAAAATCCCGGATCAAATACATATGCTCCGGGACGTTTTAGTCTAGTAGTAAGAAAATTCCACAAGAACCGTAGTGTTAAGTAATCGAACAAATCTATCACTTAAATTTTGCTTTATAATTCAAAATTGTATTATGTATGTGTATAACATACTAGGAAGCATATAACGAACAAAAACACAAACGACTGTCACAACTGAAACTAAGGCATTCGAATGAAAGTTCTTGATAATTCTTACTTCTTATGACTTTCACATGTCTAATGTACGACTTTCACATGTCCAATGTGTCTTTCTACTGCCTTTATGCAGAAAACGTTTGAGATGATCTAAACCCGAAGGCACAATAAAACATCCAACACCCGATGACTAACCGCTTGATATTTGAAACGGTATTCGTCGTTAAATGGCAACGCGAACCAAGATGTACTTCTCGGAACTGTTTGCGTTATGTAAGAGCACTATAAATTAAATGCTAGCCCAGCTAAATGTATGCTCGATACATAGGGCGGGATAGAATGAAGATTAGTTGAGTTAAATTAGAGTAGCGAATAATTTATAATACAGCAGTAAATCTGTGAAGAGAATGAAATAGCTACACCCAAGAATATCGGACACCATAATACCGCAATTTTTCATATACAGTGTAAACTCTATATAACGACATTGAAGGGACTGTGCATTTTATGGCGTTATAGAGAGTGGTTGTTAAATGGAGAGAATGTATCATTGTATGGAAAACAATCTAAACCAACTAAAGCCAATTGATTTCGAAGCTTTAGAGAGTTTGTCGTTAAATCAAGTGACGATACATGGAGTTTACACTGTAGTTTTAAGTAATTGGAGTCATCAAATTATAGATCGTATAAAATTCTAAGGAATTCAACCAAGCTATCAAAAGTGTTCACTACATTGAAAGAGAAAACTGCAAATCAGTTATAACATAATCTATTTTTTTACTCCTTACAGCTAAGCATTAGTCCAGCAGAGCGGGTCACCACATCAGTTAGCTAACTCTAGCCTAAGGTTGAGCATGCCTAGGCTGGAATAACTGGCTCTCAAGAAGACTGTCGGAACACACTGTAAGGTGCTTGGCGACAGACTCTTCATACCCTACCGCCATGCTATAGTTTCCGCACGATGTTTTTCATCACCGAAAGCCCGAGCTCATTGGCGGGGATCGAACGCACGACCTTCGATACGTGAGGCCAAATGAGCAGTCAATACTTCAAATATAAAAAAAACAATAATTTGTTTTTAATTATTTGCATGATCATTTGTTTTCCACAAAAACGTACGACATTGACAAATTGCGGAAATACCACAAAAGCCGTAATGCGTTTGGAAGTTCCTTAACTTGTTTACAAGTCCCGACAATAATGGAAAAAGAAGAAGTAATTAATCGGCATGAGTCAGTAAATCAGGCATGTCCTGAAACAGGACTGCTATTTGTGCAGCGTTACTCACCGCTGCAATGATGCATGGATCTAGATACACAAGGCTTCCGATAGACCGATCCTTCTTTATGCCAACTATTTATAACGTAGTGACGCACCCTCTATTTCTTTAAATTGCTTCTTTTGTTAACTGTTCTTTGTTGTTTAATTGTGTTGATTGTAATGACTATTATTTGAACGGATTAATACGGTTAATTTTATGACAGTTTGTTATTACCGATTTATGGTAAATTTGATTTTTATCCAGTCATATTTTATAAATTAAACACATACATAAATAAAATATAAGTACCTACATCGTTAGTTGCCATATTTTATATGGTAGAATGGCGTATAAGTTATGTTACTCTTCCTCAAAAGTCTTAAGACTATCTATAGCGCCTACTTGTAATATCTTACCTACTTTTTTCGAAATACATAAATAAAAAATACATTTCAAGAATCAAAAGAACTGTACCTAAAAGTTAATAATGGGACCTTATTACAAAGCCACTGCTGTCTGTCTGTCTGTTACCAAGCTGTATCTCACAAACCGTAATAGCTAGAAAGCTAACATTTTCATAAATTACCTATGTAGTTCTGTTGCTGCTATAACAACAAATACAAAAAATTAAAATATTAAAAGGTGCTACACCAAACGTAGTTTTTGAACAATTTTTAACTAAATTTGGTAGGTAGATCATCTAAATATTTACAGAATATTTAACTAAATATTAACTAGTACGTTTGGGCGAGGGGCTTTACCATAGTCTCTAACTCTTAATTTTATTATTACTGTGACTTTGGTTTATAATATAATTTGACATAATACGTATTGTAAATTAACTGAATAAATGAATTTGGACTTAGATAAGTATCTAATAAAAAAAGAAAAAATATATTTGTTACAGTGTGAAATAATAATATGAATCCATATTACATTTTAACTAATAAATATTTATGTGGCATACAACAAACGAGTTTTTTTTGTGTGATAGTTTGAATATATGTCAATAAAAGTTATCTCTAACGTAGTTAGTTTTTTTTTTATAACTGTAGCAATTTTATTTTTGCAGCTGTTATTGTACTGAATAGAAAATAGCGCAGCAAACTTTCTAGTTTGCCAGAAGATTTGTTACCTCATTATACAATAGGAATCCTTTTCTCATATCTCATAAATAACAAAAAAGTGTCGTTCGTTAGCAGAACAATCCAAAACAGCAATAAATATTGTACAATTCACAAACACGGATCGTTGAATAATGAGTGCAGTTGTGCATTCTTTATAGCTCGCGTCTAATACAATTTGCACAATAATAATTTAACGGACAAAAATAAAGATCGATTCATATCGGGCGCACCGCGTGATCGTAAGATAAATCGCACGCATCATAAAACATTTTGTGTGAATCACGCCGTATTACTATATCCCTGTAGCACAGAAAATACAGAAATAACATCGGGATACTCACATGCAACCGTGGCGCTCGTAATTTTTACAGCGTTTCAAGTACCTACTCATCATTTTAAGAGCATAACAACAGGGGATCAAATTTTGTTGGCAACAAGTCTGTGATTAAAAAGCGCACGGTTTCCTAGAACTGTTACGGTTTTTTTCGTTTAACCTTGCATTTGCAGATATAAAAACGGGATTTGAATGGCAGTTGGCGTTTCGCCGTTGGTAACAAGTATTTTTCCGCGTCCATGTAACTTTCCTTTTATCATAGAAGTATAACTTCTATAGTAACTACAAACAAAAATTGAAAGACAAAGCATGCATAAACACTTACCTGTAACTGTGTAATAGTACTTGTCAAAGCCAGCCAAGTTTTTAACTCCTCCATACTCGTCGAAATTTGGTACGTCGATAAATTCCCACGCATTCTGAAAACCGTAAACGTAAACGTTCAGAATAGAGCTACCAGAAAATAATAACTAAATAAATTATCAAATGCATTAAGTGGGTGTAATGCACGATAAATATAGTGAAGCGAAACCCATTCAATCAAGCGTAAAATATTATACGATAGGATAAAAATAAATCGATTATGTGTACACTAAGTTCATGCTGAAAACGTGAAGAAAACATACATATAAAATACATAGACATACAGTAAGGACAATGACATACATAGAATACAAATAAACATAAATATAAATGTGTATAAAATTTAATGTTGTGAAATCAAACGGCCGGCACCCGGGTCAAAGATACATAGATTAATGATTATTATTTATTATCTCCGAGTTAACTTACGGGGTCCACTTCAATCTCTAGCGGCGTGTGATAGTTAGCGTCGGGGGCCCTTCTGGCCGTGTTTCCATTGAGTTCCCCGGCGGGGGACGTGGGGCTCGTGGCCGCGCTCACTCTGTCGCAATAGTTCTGGTTGTAATCCTCCTTTCTGGAGACGGTGCTGGCGAGTGAGGGCGCGGGGGAGTAGCGCTCGATGTCGATGTGCCGCGGGTTCATGTTGCCCACGTTGTAGTTGTGTATGGGCGAGAGTCGGCGCGGGGACGACGACTCGCTGAACACGTGCGGGCTGTGGACCTGCAGCGAGTCCAGCGTGCTCGAGGCTTCGGTACGGGCGCACGACGCGCCGGGCGAGCACGACGTCCTCTCGATAGCGGGCGAGTGGTCGTTAGCGAACTGCCTGGGGATTCTAATCGATCCTATCCTGTCGGCTTCGTCCCGGCAGGGTGCTGCGCGTGACTCTTGCGCGCGCGCCTGCAGTCTACTCACTTGCGCGTCGACGTAGCTGGGCCGCGGTACGGGCGAGGAGTAGGTTACTTGCGGCAGCAAACTGTCCGTGTCCGGGAGGCTGTCGTGAGAGTATGTGGTGTACTCGTCGTCGGAACACTCCGACACGTCCTCCTCGCAGTCGTCGTAGTTGATCGGTGTCTCCGCGCCGGGGAACAGCTCGCATAGAGCGCTCATTAACTCCACTACCTGGAAAATGCAAGGGTCTTAGTTAAGTTATAGATAAATATTGATATACATACAAGAATGTAGACTTTTTTTTATAAGAATCAAAGTTTTTAACAAAATTTAATGTTTAGATTGAAAGGAATAAACTATTTAGTTCATTTCGTGATTTGCAAACATTCAATACAAAATATCAGCATTAAATCATTTAATGAAAACCATGAGACCATGACACAAGAAAAACAATCACAGGCACCATTATAAGACTATATGTGATTTCAACTGCCACATACATATGTAAAAACGGGGTGACAGAAAACCCTCTATATCAGGGCAGTGAGTAGCTCGATGCAACAAATATATGATTTATATAAAATAGAAAATACGGTAATATGATGTAGGACTTCCAACCAAATCAGAAAAACGTATGACCTTAAAAAACGTTTGAAGGATAAGCAACGCATCACGACTCACATCCATTGTTAATTTCTCCACAATAGTATCTTTTGCTTGAGGAATGAACTTATGGCTCGATGCTTGCAGGCTGATCCATACAGTTATTTTACGTAGATAAGTTGGGTTTTGTCGCCTGGTGTATGGTATGTGCATCAAATTAAGCAAGCAGAACCATCACCAAAATTAAATAAGAACAGGCTTTCTCTATTATCATACACTAATAAATTTATATAAATAATAGATGCTCAACCTCTAGTTGAAAATCGTAATACGTGTATCATTAGATACGGTCACGCAATCTACTATCGGTACATCACTATGCGACTGCAGCGCGTTGCGGAATTTGGCGGCAACTAGGCTGCACGCTCAATTTGCAGCGCCATTTAGGTTTCATCGGTAATTATGGCAAACTTCTGCGCCACGCTTTATTATACGGGAATCAGCAATCCTCTCTAGTGTTCTGATCCCTGCTATTATTTAGTGTCACAGACCACAGACTACCAAACTTATTTAGACAAACCACAGCAACATTAAAGTAAAACTGTAGCTACAGAATATATATGTAGATGTATATTCCCTTTAGAAATAAATAATTAAATAAAAATAAATAATTAAGGGGGCTCGCATACAACAAATGTGTCAAAAATTGCATAAGAAATTCAATTTGTCATAAAAAACACTTATCTTTATAACAACATTTAGTAATCCCTCTAAACATTTACAGAATATTGAATTATGTAACTATTCTCAAACAACAAACATGTTCGTTTGGCATTTTTTAAGAACTCTTCATGCGTGTAGCCCACTCGCACTCGCAAGGCCAATTATTTCACTTGAAGGTGGTTGCTACCTAGGTAAGCGCCAGAAAACGCCTTATCACCGTGTTATGGTTTCCTCACGATGTTTCCCATCACTGAAAGCTCGAGGTCATTGGCGGGGATCGAACCCACGGCCTTTGGCAAGTACGACAGTACCGACTGAGATGTCATTGCTTCAATAGTTCAGTAGCTGCCAAGTTTGACAATGAAGCTTAAATATTTAACAAATGACTCTTATGCGAATTATTGCGGCAGCGGGTCCTTGAAGAAACTATACCAAAATGTACTGACGGTCCAAAGGAACAAACGACAAAATGTGTAACAGTAGTCCTCAACAGCTTGGCTATGACAGCACTGACCAAACTGAACAACTTTTCTATTGCACATTATAACATACTATTGCACATTTTGTCATTGAAAAGTCCTGTCTATGGAGCGCTTTGACTTTTTGTTGCCTTTACATTTTACTCATTGCAAATTTCGACGCTAAAAGATCTGTGCGTTTTGAGATTAGTCCCAACTGAAAGTTTTGACGGTTCCACATTTTGTTGTTTATTCCTTCGGACCGTCAGTGCATTTTGGCATAGCATCTTTAAGGCCCTGGCTTCATTATTGCGAACTGATGAATGTCATACCTTAGCCATGCTGGGTCTCTCAACGGGGTCTTTGTGCCAACATTGTGTCATCAGTCGCTCTATTGGCTCCGGACAACCCTCAATCAGATTGGGTCGTTGACCTGCAATTTGGCACACACATTGCAATTAACTTTCACACTCACATTACTTTTAGCAACAGATTGTTTAAAATTAACCTTGAAGCTGGTTAAATTTAGTACAGAAATGTTTGTATTTTACAGGATTGATTTTTATAATTATTATTTCACATTGACTACGCACCAACAAAAATTCACTTTGTAAGAATGCAATAGAACATAATCAAGAAGATTTCACCATGATATTTTTTGTTATTAAAATGTTTAAATTTAATTTTAAATAATTATAAGAGTGTGATGTCTAACAATACTGATGATTGTGAACAATAACCAATGTGTAAGGTCTCAAGTAGGCTGGACTATTGACTCATCATTCTGATATCATATTTTACTGAGAATTCTACCTCTTGCTCATTATGGTATCAGATGTATAGTCAGATGATATTGTTTATGGCTATGATTGGAGCAAGATCTTAGATTTACAATTTTTTTGTTATAAATAAAAAATATAGAATAACAAATGTTTTGTGAATATAAACTACTGGTCAATATAAATTTACTGGTTAGTTGTTGACCATAAGGTTTCGAAATGGGACTAAAAATGTTGTAAAAATTGTGTTAACAAACGAAATATGAGTATTTAGATTAGCTGCTTTTCTGTCTATTATAAGCTTAGTAAGCATCGGACGAGTAGAGAAACACCAAGGTGGTATCCTTATACTGTGGAGGTGCCTAAGTCGCGAACTGTGTCGCAATTTGCATCCACCTTGATTATGCGTACCGCCAAGGTGTGGAATTTTTGCCTAATTCCCTGTTCCCAGATAACTACAATCTAGCAGTTTGCAAGGCAAGACTGAACCGGTTTCTTCTGGGCAAGCGTGCTCTGCCTTAGATCGCAATATCGCTTACCATCAGGGGGAATTGCGATCAAGCGCAATCCCATTAAAAGTAAAAAAATATATATATTTAATTTTAATCTTTTGTTTACCTTACTTTAAATTCATATTCATAATGTTATATAACCCAATATAAGTGTTAATTGTTTACCTGTATGAACAGCCCACATTATCCTATAAGCAGATCCTCCTTCCTCAAAAGGCTTCCTTCGAGATAAAACCTCCCATAATATAATACCCCATGAGAAAACATCACATTTCTCAGTGTAATTAGAACCTTCAAACACCTGAAATGTTAAAAATTAAAAGTTAATGATATTGTGCACTCAATATAGTAGCTGAATGCAGTCCAAAAGTCTCAAAGTCTCCTAATGAGTCACACTCTAACACAGTTAATAGGGAATATCTCATGGATGACAATATAAATTGTTTAGAAAGACTGATTGTTTCAGTACAACAGACATTAAGCCATTTAAGATGCCAATAGATAGCTTAAAAACTCGTAACCACTTTGAACAATAAGGAGGAGGAGGATACAATAATGATGTTTTAGGACAACTCAATTTTAAGGATGACTTGCAAATGTATTTAACAAAGTAAAATTATGCATATCTTGTAGAGTTCTGTTACCAATTCAGTGTAAGGATTCTATTTGCTCAAGGAAGTTGGGCAAAGACTATACAAGTTAACCGGCAACTTCCGTTCTGGATCTTTCATGGTGCAGAGGGTGGCTATTGTTATTCAGTACGGGAATGGGGCTAACCTAAAGAGCACCAATGCACTGGAAGTGATTAGGGGCCAGGTTATTTATGTAGTATTAAGTTGTTGATATAAATTTGACATGTTAAATTATGTATATATAATTGAAATATAAGAGAACTACTAACTTAAAGATAATAAAAAATATTCATTGTAAAGACTATTTGATAGTCTCTACATAGATATGTAGATGATACATTTATTTATTAAAATTACTTGGCTCAACATAAATACTGCCTGTATGCAATATTTAATTGTTCCAACAAGACTGTCAGAAAACTTATGAGGCCAGAGATACACAATGCAATACACCTACATACTGCGCAATATGTCTACAGATGCTTATAAATGGCATTATTCAAAAGGTGTATGTATTAAAGAACAGCATGACAGGACATTTTAATCAACAGCAAATATGATGTCAACCATAGAGTAACATTTGTTTTTGAGTAAGAAGCTATTACCTCAGGCGCCATCCACGCAGCACTTCCTTTATTATTAGTCATGTATGTTGCTTTGTCGGCAGCAGTGCCAAAATCACAGATTTTCAGTCTAACCCCACCTCCAACAAGCAGTAAATTAGGTGGCTTCAAGTCTCTGTGTATTAGTGGCTTTGGTTTCATTGCGTGAAGATATGCTACTCCCTGAAAATTACAAAATGTTACATTATCATTGCTAAAACTACAGAAGTAGTACTAGTAGTAAAGAATATTTATTTTTTTGTTACCTGGACTAATGATTACAATTGGCTACAAAGAGTTGTTGTCAAATAATGGGGAAATTAAAGCAATGAGTTTTCAATAATTATTATATTATTGTGTATTTCAATAAGCAAGGAATAAAACACCTACCTCGGCACACTGACGAGCCCAACTCATAGCGTGAGCAGCTGTGTATTTAGGTTTGGGTCGATTGTGCAGGACATTGTACAGTGACCCTCCCTCTGCATACTCCATAACCAGGCATACGTGGGCGCCCTTCGTACACGCCCCGAACAGCCGCACGATGTTTGGGTGGGACACGCGCGATAGCTGGCGCACTTCTATTGAAAACTCACGCTTCTCAGCCTCAGAATTTATGTGTTTCACAGCAACAAACGTGTTTCTCCATAGACCCTTCCATACCGCCCCGAAAGCACCTTTCCCTACGAACTAAACCAACACATTGTATTAAAACAAAATATTTCTGGCGTACAAACTAAAATAATAACAACAATATCCCAATATTTACCGATAATTCCTGTATTTCACTGTAATCTATCTCCTCGACAAATGTCTGCTGAACAGGCAAGTCTTGAACATTGGAAGCCATTGGTACACTTTCTAACACATTATCAATATGACTAGCAATATTAACTTAATATTATTGACTAAAATTTTACTTATATTCTTTGTAAATATGTTAGAAATGGTTAATTTTATTTTCTTAGTATTGTTTGGCAGAGAAATGCAACTGCGACAAGGCAGCCATCTTTGAAACAGTAGAACAAATGTCACACTATCATAGAGATGTAGTAAAACCGAAATATTTTTCATATTTTTCGTAATTACCGGTTCCTCTTCATACCAATAGGTACAGGACTACTTTTCACCTAGGCTTTTCACCACAGTATAGTTGTATCGCAGTAAAGAATACGAATGATTGTTTAAATGTGACCACTCATTAACTAAAGACTACGGCTACAGGCGAAGCGCCCAATGAAATTAATTTTAGAAAATTTTGTATGAAACCTTGTAATATAGCTCGCACACTTACCCGTGTCGAATCGTCTGAACTAATCAAACCCTAACCTTAAACTTTTTTGCCTTCGACACGTTCAGCTGTGAGCTGCGGACGTACCTAGGAGATGATTGTGCCAGTGTGCCCCCGGGTGACAAACCGCTACCTTTGCTCATAATGTAATGTAAAAATTTCAATTTTTTTTTACACATACGGCACACATTTTTAATTCCTAGTTCTATTTCTAAATGTCATAAGTAACTAATAAACTTCGATCTCAAAATTACTAATATGATAATAATAAATTACCGACTTACAGAGAAATCCCATATCTCGCAGTCCTCGCCTTCCTGGGCTAGGGTAGGAATCGGGTATTTGGTGAATATCGTATTAAGCACAATATGTACTCGTATATGAATTAATCTTCAAAATGTATAACAAATAAAACATAAATACTAGGTACTCGTTAACTTGAATATATTTTACACTTAAATACTAAGAAAGTACCAACAGTAAGTAAATAATTAAAGTTTCAATCTGGAATAATTACTTTTTTGGGCTATCTTCATCCGTATAGATGCTCACTTTCTTTGGTTGAAGTGAAGGTCTTAGTGCATGTGCACTTTCTAGACGCTGTAACTGGTTTGGCTCAGATTGCGTCGCTATCGACATCAAAGATCCTGTAGTATTGGTAATAGAGGATAATAAAGATTCGTTATCATCATACTCATCTAAAAGTTCATAAGCTTCTTTGCATTTGAAGATCTTAGCATATGTTTTGGGTGTTTCACCTCTATGATTTTTCATATTTGGTTTAGCGCCCAATTCAATGAGTTTTCTTATAAGGCGGCAATTGTTACCCATAGCGGCTATGTGTAGTGGCTGTCGACCCCCGGGAGCATGAGGATCGTTAATGAGAGCACCCTTCTGCACCAGAATTTCTAGTAACTTCTCATCTTCGTAGGTTGGTGCACACAAGGAAACAAACTCTGAAAAAATGTTTTTTTTTAACGGTCGGTTCCCTTCATTTTTTTTACCAGGACACATTTCACACACGCCTGGTTAGCTCCATACTGAACCATTTCTAGTTCATATTATGGTTGCTAACACAACTGATACTTACTACATATAAATACATACATATTTTATATTATATATTATACATATTTAACACCCAGACCGACAGCCAACAAATTTTGTTCAGCACAAAGATGTTGGCCGTGCCGGGGAACGAATCCGGAACCTTCTGATTGGCAGTACGGCATGGTAACCATCACGCCAACGAGGTCGTCATTGTTAGCATAACTTAGTAAGTAAAAAGAAAAAAAAACCTACGGGTAAAAAGACCCGTATCCATAGGGTTAAGGATTGGATCCCTTGGTAGTAGTACCGCTCCGCGATCGAACAAAAGATTAGCAATGGCCACCGACGGACTGGAATCACGTAATTGAAAGGTTAGTAATGAAATGATTGCAGGGACCGACCACGCTACGTCTCGTCTAGCTACTGATTTAAATAAATGGTGATCGTTTTCCTTTCGCATTCCTTGTCTTAGTAGATGAACCTAAGTATTATAGAAACTTCAGTACCGATCAAGTAAGTTTCTACTCGATCGAGGTAGATATTTTAAATTTATATGAAGAGTTTAATATCGTAAGTATTATAATTACATTTTTGGAAAACGCATCAATGATAATGGTAATGTACCCAAGACATAGGTTATAAATATGTATTTATTACTACCGCGATTGATATCTAGTTGGGATTCTGTTGCCATGCATCTCGTTGGTCTGTTCCGGCAGCTTCCATAATAGCCAATAATTCGAAACTAGACGTGTTTCACCTTCGCAAGAGTGTCGCCGGCTTCTGGCTACACGCCCTCTACAAATGTCTATAGTGTAAAAAAACTTACTTTCTCAGCAGACAAATTGATAACGGGGTCATTCCTAGATCGTCCTTAACATCAGGAATAATTCCAGCATCCAAAAGTAGCTTGATCGACCGCACGCTCCCAGCAAATACTGCCAAATGTAGAGCAGTGCGACCCAGGAGGTCTCTTTGATCAACATTTGTTGATTTTATTCTAAAAATAGAAGTTAACTGAAGTAAGTATGTATTAAGTCGAGCATTTGCTGATTACGCGAAAAACAAAATAAACTACTAATTCAGGGTCAAGATGTTTACAGGACGTTTTATCTCAAGTACCTAATCTTCCAATTCTATGACAGCTGAAACTTTAATATAATTGTAAAACGTTAGATAACATACATTTTTGATAGTAAATGGTACAACGTAGGAGTCTAGTTGTTTTAATACTAAATTTAAAACCCTACCTATGTTTTACGAAAGTGCCTAATAAAACATTGTAAGTTTTAAGTTTATACTTAACCGTAGCAATTCCTCTATGCGTTTATAGTTACCAACTTCAGCTGCATCTAGTAGAGGATAATCAGTTTGTAGGTATTCAACAGCTTTCTGCAGTTCAAGAGACTTTTCTCGCAAAGATATTGCGCTCTCCGAGGGTAAGACGCTGATGGATCTTGGTGATCCGGGATAAGATGGTATAAAAACATCTAGTGACGACTCAGATAAATCTGTCAACAGCATATAGTCGATAGTTTAGTTAAGCCGATTTAATTCGGTTCCTTGTTATCTATATTTAGATAATGTTAAACTAGGTATCTTTACTTATAATTCATGCATGCTATTTAATAACCATAAATATAATACGAATTCCTATTTCTAAAATCTAAGTTAGATCTAAAGAAACTTTTGAATACGAGAACTTTATTGAAACATTCAAAGTAATATCAACAATGGTATTATTCAGAACAGATCTTGATCCTAAGTTAACTGTAACTTAGGTTGATTGGGCGTGTGTTTTCTGTTGTACGAGACACTGATGCGTTGAATCGATCGTTGAAAGAAGCACTGCATTTACGTTTTATCAGATTGTATCGCCGATAGGTCACTGTTTGTGACTCACGATCAGAACGATAGCTTCTATGCAGGTTCATAAGCTCCACAACATGTACTGGCAAATATTGGTTGCCACAGATATATCCCATAAGGGTTAAAAATAAGTCTCGTACAAACCGTTTGATAAACATTTTCATATATGAGAGGATATAAATAAATGTATCATACGTCGAACGTGGTGGTGGTGGTGATGTTGATGGAGTTGATTGTCGGACATCGTTTTCCTGACGAACAATATCAGTACACACAGCAGCGTCTTTATGTGATACCTCTATATGATTTGTTTCGTTCATATTTGAATTGAAAACCACCAAGCTTTTTTTATAACGACAACTTATCAAAATGCGTACTTTGTCATTCTGCCCTTTTTAATGGTTTTTATGCCAGCAACGATAATTTACCGCCAAGGAGTTACTGACTGAATTGTCGAGGGTTAAAGTAAGTGGAACTCTTTATAAATTACTTTCTAATCTAATAATACATCAATTTTATCATTTATACATAAGTCTATTTATTTATTTAGACTAAGCATTTAATCATGAAGTTTAACTTCACCAATAGCAATTAATATTGTTATTTAAATAGACACATATTTTAACACCTAATATGCTACAGAAAATTATCGACATAGAAAATAAAGTTCATTTAGTGTAATAAGATATGCAGTAACTGAGGTAGAAGAAAAGCATCAAAGAAACAATAGATACATCAAAACTTCCTATTGTAACACTGAGTTACGTACGTGATAAGACTTAGATTAGGCCAAAATAAAATAAATTTAATGTATTTTGAAATACCTGACCTACAACATGGTTGTAACATTAAAACTATCATTCCTATGTTTAGTTAATATCCGCTACAATTTGCGAATTAAATGCACGACGATCTCCCACCCCAGAATGTCATAACCAAGGCGTCCACCTGACTTCTGACCACCTTATTGTAGCTGTATCGTTGGACAAAAGAAGCTTGATAGGCAGTCTCAGCCAATAAAGTGGACACCCATTGTCATATGTGTATATCTTTACAGTATAAGTCGCCGGTACACGGGCATGTCTTGCTCTTGGACACGCGGTGCAGAGCGTAGAAGTTCCGCCAATGTATACAGATCATCACGAGGTCGGTAGTTGTTTTGCTGAATCAGACCAGAGTCTGAGCGTTTCCGTGCAACCATAAATCTTTTCATTTTGTTAGCATACTGCCTTTTACGACGCGCTTCTTCGTATCTTTGGGCTAACTCATTTGGAGGCATTTGGTTCATCGGATACATTTCAGGGTAAGGTCTAGGAATGGCCACGCGGTTTTGCTCAGAGAAATATGAGTGTTGAGGATAGTCTCGCTCCCTTGGCGAAACCACAACAGGCTCATTGAACCAAATGTCTCCGTTTCCATCTACTTCAGGCTGTTCCTCGTCAGAATTCCCTCTTCCATAGTACCGGTCGGCAGCCCATTGATTGGCGTTCCATTCCTGCTTCCTTCGCTCCTGTGCTTCCCAAAGATTCAGCAGAGCACGAACATCAGCGGCACTGAGACCCGAATCACGCTTGCGACGTTCGGAGATGGGCCTATAGAAATAAATACGAGATAAGTAAGACCACCTTATGCTTTTTAATAGATGGATGTATGTAGATTCAATTTCAACCTGAAGTTCTTTTTATTTCCACCGTTGTTCTTGGTAGCGGACTTGGCAGAAGCCGCTGCGCCGCCCACCTTTGTCCCACTGCCACGCTTCCGGCGATGAGTGTCGTGATCATGACTCATCAATTCTATTGGTGATAGGTTGTGGTCCTCGGGCCTAAAAATATAACACATTCATTTTGTAACTGATTTAAAAATTTGTGCAGGTGCGTTTTTAATAAGCGGGACTTACTTTAGGTTTTTCTTCCCAGATCCTGATTTGGTGGCTACCTTAGTAGCCGCTCCAGCTCCACCAACTTTTGTCCCGCTGCCACGCTTGCGGCGCCTAGAGTCGTATCCTGACGACAACCCTTCTATTGCTGGAGGCTCACCGTACAATTCTGGTCTCAAGATGAGATTGTCTAATTCTCCATTGGATGCGGTGTTATCGTACCGCTGCTCCACAGCCTGCTCAAAACCCTCCGAGTTACCTGCAATGACAAATGTCCTAAAGTGCCCCAACTTTGAGTCATATACAAAAGCTTTATACATGTTGGTCTATTACCTTCTTCACTGAGAGCTAGGGGGTAAGGTTCCAAATCGTTTTTGTCACTCTTGTTGAGGAATAGAGATTGCGTATCATCTTTCGTTTGGTCCCAGTTTTCCGGCAATTCGCCAATCGGACCACCATCTAATAAAGTTTAAGTGAGTTTGAATTCTATATTTCTATTTAAGGTATAGGTTTTTTAGTAGTGCCTACCACTTTTTAGGGTACCCGATTCATTCCTAACATTTCGCTGTCCGTCTATCACCAGGCATAAATATAGGAGTTTAAATCATTTGTCGCATGGGACCCCCTTAAACATTTATTTTAATTTGTTTATATTTTTAACGTTAATATATAAATATTCTGTAAATATTTAGTGGATCTACCAAATATCGTTATAAAGATCGAGTAAAAAAATATTAAATATTACGTTTATTGCATGCTCTTTTTACTTTTTTTTTATTGTTATTCACAAGAACTTTATAATTTTTAACGTTTTGTTATTATGGAATATACGAGTACCTATGATAACCTTGGATGGAAACCAATAATCTGCGCTATAAAGTATCTAAACTTCAAATTCAAATGCTTAGTTATTACAGTCTCATTGTTTGTTAAAGGCCAAGCTGTCATGATACGTATATCTATATAAACTACTATAACAGTTATGTATCTGGAGAAAAAGGGTACTGCGCGGTAAGTAAGCGCAGACTGGATACCTGTTGCTAAATATAGAACGCACCCCGGCGCGAGGCGGACAATCAATATCGCCCATCAAAACATCTTGTTATGTATTTACGGGGTTGGTAATCATGGAAAACACATGTCTACAGTAAAAATACTAAATGAGCATAAAGAAATAGAAAAGGATAAGAAAATTGAGCAACTAACATATATAGAATATAAATAAAAAATATATATGTTTTCTCCAAATTTAATATTTCATTTGGTAAAAGATGAGTAAAGGTTTTATTGACAACGTACTTAAGTACTTTTACCCATTTTTATTATCTAATAAATTCTAAATATTTCTCTAATATCGTAAGAATTCTGTTTATAATTAACGTTTCAGTGACAAAGGTAGCGTGACGCGTTTCTGCATGGAATTACTGATCAAGAAAGATACTGATGCTGGAAGCAAGATAAAATGGCTGATTCTGGAAATAAATACTCACCTTTGCTGTTAGGTGTGGGCAATGCATTTGTTACAATGGCAACCGCGGCGACCGCGGTTAGACTAAATAGTAACATTATCTCGTTTTAATCAATGATTAAGCTGGTATTATTAACGAACAATAGTTAGATTTAAATACTGTACGAAGATACGACTGGGACGTGTCCGTAAGGGAGAACGAGTGTCGCACGACAGAGCCAGCCTGGAGAGATAACCCAGTGGTCCTGTCGATAAATTTGCGTCATGCGCAGTGTGGGACACAGGGATGGACTACTAGGTAAACAGTTACTTTGATATCTACATTGAGGTATGGAGCCACGACGGTCTGCCTCAATCTAGCAAAGGGATATCCCCCCGGACAGATGTTGTGTCCGGAGACGGCCGTCCGACGGTCATGCATTGTAGCTTGGGCCAGTCAAATTCAAATTCTGTTTATTTATATAAATGCCAATTACAGCTAAACCAAACGTATTACTTAGACTATTAGAAAATTAATTACATAAAATTATTAATAAAATAAATTACAATGCTAAGAACTATTATTATGACTATGCTTAAATACTGCATTGATTAAGTAAACTATTTACAATTATATACAATGAAAAATAAAGAACAAATTCAGAGAAAAATTACATAAAACAAATAAAACATAACAAACATATTGAAAAAAATAATAATGAAAATATAATAAAATAAACCTATTTCTCCCATTGTACATCCTCACAGTCGTACGCGCAATGAAAATACCGTTTGCGCGGTTCAGAACAAGCGCTCTGATTGGTAGCGGGCGATGAAGTGCGACAGAGACGCCACAGAGATAAAGGAATTGTATGATCTAGTTTTAGATTTTAAGTAAATAAAAATTGGTATAGTAGATATTTGATATTGAATTGCTACAAGCGAATAGCCTATTGTGCAACAAAATTACTGAAACTATTTTTTTCACTTATTGTTTTGTTTGTTTTTGGTGTACAATAAAGGATTGTATTGTTTTTTGTATATTTTAAGCATTTACCATTGTGAATAACTAGTTCTTAAGTATTAAGTAATTAAATTTAAGTGGTCTTAGCCATGCCCTATTAACTAAGCACATGGTGCACATTTCTTGTTCAACGATAACTGTGATGCAAATTAAGGCATTTTGCATTTGAATTTCTACTCATTTCTAAAGCATTCGTGTAGAAAGCTATGAAAAAATAAATAAATCGATATTATACTTAAGTTTTGTAGCCCGTAAATAAATTATGGTAACTAAGATATTCAAATTGAAATTCATTTATACGAGTACCATAAAAATGTAGCATTACAGAGCCTTAATCTCTAAAACGTTCTATTCTTTACAATTTGACGACTTCGTTTGCTAAATGGCCAACCAGAGGGCCTCGGGTTCGATTCTCGGCACGGCCAACATCTTTGCTATGAACTAAATTGGTTGGCTGTCGGTCTGGGTGTTAAATGTGTATCGATATAAAGTACATATATGTAGTATAGGTATCAGTTGTGTTAGCAACCATAATACAAACTAGAAATGGTGTTGTATGGGGTTAACAAACCGTGTGTAAAATGTGTAAAAAAAAACACATCACAATATAGGAAAACTGTTACATGATTTCATCACAAAAAAACAACAGGATATAAAAACAGCCTGAGTGAATCATAACTAAAACTCAAAAAAAATATTCTAAAACACAAACGGCTGACCCCTAAAGATCCCTATTGCGACCCTGAGCCGTTGACGTCCATCGTCTCCTGCTAAGCTAAACAAGCCCTTCATAAACTAAACCTTATTGAGTGGAAGATGAGCCGAGACGACACCGGCGACAGCTCTTATTAATCACATCACATTAACCATGCCCCAGCTTTCCATTACCGTTTTAGAATAATAATAATATATCTTTATTGACATAAAACAATGGAAAGTTTATTTTGTTAAACGTAGTAAAGAAATACGTAGCTAAACTAAAGTTTAGCTACATATTTCTTTATCAATCTGTTGGAAAACGTACAAGAATAGGTAGATAGATAAACACTTATTAAAACACTCATAAAAAATAAATTAATTAACCGGCGACCCTATTACTAAACGCGGCATCTCTTCCAGGCAACCAATTCCAAGAAAGTACACAAAGAATGGAGCTTAGAGACAAATTAACTAACTTAGGGTGAATTTAGAGAAAAACTTTGTGGAATATTACTACGATGTGGCTTAACTTTAACTATGCTTGCGTAATAAATATTATTATGTTGTACACTTGGCAAATTTATAGCGTAGCACTAAAATTTAAAATATCAAAATATAATATCTAACTAATGCATATAATATAAAGCTTCCATTGATTCATTGACATAAAAGTCTAAGTTAGTTTTAAGCTAGTCTAAAGTAGTCTTAGTCATGCCCTATTAACTAAGCACAGGATACCTACACATTTTATGTTCAGCATTAATTGTGTGGCTAAATTTAATAGACATTTAAAATTAAATACTATTTGGCTCCTTATATAAGTTTATTCCTTTATTTAGGTACCTGAATATTTTAATGTCATTAAAATGGTGGAAAATAAGTGGATGTTAATCATTTTCCTACATTACTTTTGCCTGACTGGGAGATGTTTTACAATGGGGCAAATACCAGTACGTCGTTTCTTTAAGTGTTACACAATGGCCCAATAGAACGTTCTCGGAGTCAACAGTCGAACGTCCTGTAATAACTCTTTATGTATTTGAGTATCTACCTATACTTATATGAAGTATGATTGATCGAGCGAGTAAAGCGAGTGAAAGGTCTCTGAAATGTTATTCACAACATCTTTCTATAAGTAATATAAAACAAGGAAAAAAATGTACACTATTTTTTATCCCAAAATAAGTATTTACAAATATTCTTAGACTGGCGTTTTTGAGGGTTTTTAAACAATTTTTCAGTGCTTTGTTGACAAATAACCTTTTTGACAAATAACGAAAAAACTGCATATTCAAGATTTAGCACATTTCGTCGCCTAAATAACAATTTTATCTACATTTTAGGTCGTTTAAGATGAGGTCGGCTTGATACGTGACTTTTTATCCAGCTATTAAGCTGGCAAATGACATCAAAATCATGAAGTAGGTAAATGGCGATGCGCTGTTTTTGTCTACCAATATAATAAATGCGAATGTTTGTTACTTCTTCGCGCTCAAATGGCTGGACCGATTTTGATGAAATTTAGTGAGAAGATAGGTTAGACTTTTGATTAACAAATAAGCTACTTCTTATCCCGGATAGGTACAATTGTGGTTCCCGTGGGATACACAAATAACTTCAAAACCTATGTTACCTTTACGCTCTAACGGATTGACCGATTTTGATGAAATTTACTATGCATATAGGTGGATTAACACTTAGGCTACTTTTTATCCCGGAATTACACGAGTAAAACCGCGGGTAAAACTTCTTTCAAATATCGCAAGGAATCTTTGAACTAGAACTAGTACACTAATATACCAAAAGTTTGTTAGGTTATCTAAAATATATTTTTCATCCTTATCATATCAACCAACATTCTATGCAGTGAGATTATTGTATTTAGAGTTAGGTCCCTATTTGTTATAGGGGTCAGGTATGAGCGAAATAAAACTAAAATAAAAATAACAACTTATTTATTGACGAAAACATAGTTTTTTTCTATTGACAATCATAAAAAGGTGACAAAATGACGCAAATAATATTTACATTCAATTACATTTCTAGTTTTATGTACTCTTTTTGTCAATTAAAACTAAGTACATTTTTACTTAGATACAGACTAAGGTCTTTCAGATAAAAAACCTTTAGACTGAGTGGCCTTCATAACCTAAAAATTATTATAATAATCCTTCAAGTAAGAAATGCAAGAGCATCACAGGAAACAAATCAGAAAATGGCATTAGTATTACAGCAGTACAGATATAAAGTCTGGGGCTTTACATAAATTATGTTAGGTATTGAGACATTTTCTTGTGTCAGAGGCCAAAACTCACTTGGGTAGCTCCACCAGAGTAGTTTAACATTATCATAAATTTAGAAAAAAAAACGTTCTATAAAAGGAGCTGAATTGGTGATAATTATTTAAATATGTAGTTGTTAGTTAAAATGTGAGCCAATTCACACACTACTCTATTCTATACCATCTCTTGCCTCTCAATTTTCAGCAACCCATACTATGTATTATAACTATATAGTTATAAAAGTAGTTTCATATGGATAACTTAAAATTTGCTAGATAACTAAAGTAGTAACTATTGACTTAGATATAATATCTTATGAGATAACATATCTTTAGGACCATAAATTAAGTAATGTGATAATTTATGCAATGTTTGTACTTTAGTATCTACCATCCATACTTTTGAATTGAAAGTAAACTGTATTTTATGTAATTCTTAATTTAATTACATAAAATGCATAGGAAAAATCAATTTTGTTCATTAAAATGGTTTTACAGTATGATACTGCACACATATTAGATGTAGCAAATTCATTAAAATGGTTTTACAGTATGATACTGCACACATATTAGAAGTAGCAATATTTATCTCTATGGTATGTTTAAATAGAGAATGGGCATAGAAAACAACTAAAACATTTTTATTTTTCTGCCTAAATTAACCATGTCCATTCTCCCTCCAAACAAATTTTACAAAATACTAAGTAACCTACATCTATAAAAATATTGATGGAACACATAATTTATCTTTCACCTTGTATTATATTAAAGAATTGAATTGTTCAAATTAAATCGATCTCGAAAAATCTTTTTTAAATGCTTCTATAAAAGTTACTAGTTTATAACTATGGGCATGTAGAAGTGGCAGGCAAATATTTAACAAGAATAATTTAAAAATTTAGAAAATTATAACACATGATAACCCCTGATAACACTTTGTTGTGACAGTCATCTTGGTTTTAATATTTATCAATATATATTCTACAAGTAAAGCCAACTCATGGGAGGGATTTGTAAAAAACATTTAATCTGCCATTTTGGGGTAGCGGCCTTCTCAGAGCGATTTTCATCAAACATAACTAAGAACACACCTTCCAAACTAAAAGGAGCTAGAATGCCACAGACAGACACACACACACAAACATGTCAAACTATAATATATAAAACATCATGTAGTTTTTGCATCGGGGATAAAAAAGGAACAGAATGACATATTTCTAAACTTACGACTGATTTGTTATTTGGAAATAGTTATCCAAAGAGACTAGTGATTAAAACATTCCTATTTCTAGTACACTCTTAGTTCTTAACACCGTAAGCTAGATTTCTTAGTCTGTAAATTATATACTATTCACTCTTCATACACAATTAAATAGGTAACAAGTCCTATTGAACAAAACTATCTTGTTTATTCTATCACTTTTTCTTGTTCTTTTTTCTTTTGTTGACTTTGGAACTGGTCACTTTTTTACGTTTCTTTTTGGTTGGCTCACTGTCACTGGAACTTGAGCTGGTTGACTCCGAGGAACTAGATGAACTTGATGATGTAGTGGATGTACTGCTACTACTTGAGGTAGACACTCTCCTCTTCCTAGATTTCACGGTCTTCTTCTTTTTCTTTTTCTTCTTCTTTTCATCTTCACTTGATGAGCTTGACTCACTGCTTGAACTTTTCTCAGAAGAACTCTCCGAGGAAGTTGAATATTTGCGTTTCTTTTTTCCATGTTTAGTATTTTTCTTTTTAGATTCAGACTTTTTAGAACCCTTCAATTTTTTGGACTTTATTGGTGTTGGTGATTTATGTGGTTTTTCTTTGGATTTTTTATTGGCTTTATGATCTTTAGGTTTTTTCTTTTTATTTGTCTCATTATCAGCTTCTTGATTATTTACAAGTTGCTTCTCTTTACTAGATTTCTTGTTATCTTCAGATTTATTATGTTCTTTTGTAGTTTTGTCTTTATCTTTATTGTTTTCATTATTCAAAGTAGTTCCTTTATTAGTGTCAGACTTTTTGTTGTCTGTTTTTTCTTCTATGTTCACCTTTTCATTCTCATTATTCTGACTTTTTTCTATGCTTTCACATTTTTTTGTCTCCTGAGACTTATGATTTTTGTCTGTACTATCATGGTGAGAATATCTTTCTTCGCTTTCTTGTCTCGGTGATCCTTCTTTATGTTTGATAGTTTTAGTTTTACTACTATTGATTTTTTTCTCATTGTTGGTGGAATCAATAGAAGGTACTGGAGCCCAATTATTAGCTGTAAATTCAACCTTTTCGATGTTTGTTTCCTTTTCAGATTCTTTATGTTTTGATTCACTGATATTGGAGGCTTGTCTTTGGGTGCTATCCTCTTCTTTCTTTTTTAACTGTTTATCCTGTAAATTTTCGTATTCAGGACTATCCCAGCGAGATTTGCTAAAGCTCTCGTTAGTTTTTGGCAGTTCTTTAGGAACATTATGGATATTCTCACTATCTAAATTTTCCCAACGAGATGTCCTTACACTATGCTTTTTTTGTGATGTTTTATTTTGCATATTTTTCTCCAGATGGTATGTGTTCTCTGCCTTCTCTAAAGATTCATTCTGATTTGTTTTACCATCTGAGGTGTCCATTGTGGTGCTTATATCTTTTTGCTGGTTTCCTAAAGACTTTAATTGGATATGGTTTTGGTCAGAAATGTTCAAACTAGATGTGCTGTTATTTCTGTATTTACCATGCTCATTTGATGTATTATCAGGCAGTTTTTCATGGTCAGAATTAATCTTTTGTATAACATGGCTTTCAGAATGATCTGGAGGTATGAGAATATCAGATTTCACCCAATAAGTTGCATAGCTGCTTTTGTATATTTCTTTCTTCTCTAAAGGTTCAGGTGGAGGTTTCTTTTTCTCAGAATGCATCAAAAGGGTGATGCCTATATCCCTCTTCACCTGATCAGCATGATTATCTTGAGACCTATCATGGCTTGAGATATCTTGTTGAGGTATACTGTTATCTCTGTCTTTTTGTGATGTTAGTAAAATATCCTCATTA
Source organism: Mellilla xanthometata (assembly GCA_035578125.1). Lineage (NCBI taxonomy): Eukaryota > Metazoa > Arthropoda > Insecta > Lepidoptera > Geometridae > Mellilla > Mellilla xanthometata. The sequence goes on along the minus strand of JAPUBQ010000014.1, from coordinate 8,733,634 downwards.
GTATTTTTTTTTGTTGAACTTTCGCTTTTCTCTCTTTCACGACTTTTTTCATGTTTGGCTGGAGATTTCTCTCTTCTGTCCGTTTTGTCTTTATGGTGTCTTGATCTACTTCTGTCACGCCTAGACCTGTGCCTGTCATTTCTTTCTGATCTAGAGTCATGGTCACTACGTCTAGATCTACTACTTTCAGATTTGCGTCTTCTACTTTCTCTATCTCGTGATGACCTATGTCTTGATCTACTCCTGTCTCGGGATGACTTACGTCTTGATCTACTTCTATCTCGGGATGATTTATGTCTTGACCTACTTCTGTCTCGGGAGGACTTATGTTTTGACCTACTTTTATCTCGTCTAGACCTGTCTCGGTCACTCTTCCTATGACTATCTCTGTTGTGCCTATGACTGCGTTCATGTTTATCATCTCTGTCTTTCCTATCATGGCGGTCACGGTCCCTACTTCTTTCTCGTTTTCGGTGACTATCTTCAATTTTGCTATTATCCTGCTCTCTATCCTTTTCTTTTTCTTTCTTATCAGACTCTTTTGATTCATTATTATTGAAATATTTTATTCCTTTACCTTTACCCATCCATCTCATTCTTGACACCGACTGAGAGAAGTCTACATGTATGCGTCTATCATCAATCAGTACATTGTCCATCTTGAAATAGGCATCTTCACAAGATTTCTTATCATCAAATTCAATAAATGCATACTGAAGAGAATCACCAGTCTTTTTGTCTCTTATAACCTCACAACCAATTATTTTACCAAATCGACTAAATATAATTTCCAAATCTTCATCAGTTGTGACCGGATTGAGCTTACAAACAAACAGTACATTTTCAGGGGGTGCTATATCCGCATCAGGGAGGTCACCAACAATCTCTAAGATGGTTGCTCTGGCCTTAGCTTCCTTTTCCTCAATCATTTCCTGAATTTCCTGTGCAGACTTGCCTTGAGCTTCATCAATATCTTCATCAGGAGCAATTCGACCCCCTTTAAGACGCTCTGCACTAGGTGAGGGTGATCTTGATGGAGCGTTTAGCCCAGGTGGATCATTGAATGGGTCTTCCAGAATGACTGTGTGAGTGATGCGAACATCACGATACGGACGGTGATTTTCATCGCAGATCACGTCGTTTAGCATTCTTAAAACATCATGGCCCTCGGTCACTTCGCCTATAACGCAATGTATTCCGTCTAAAGAGTCTAAATCAGGCGCCAGGGTGAAGAAAAATTGGGAACCCACCATCATATCGTCAGTACAGACCATTGAGAGCGTGCCAGTGTTTGTATGGCGAATCTTGGGTAGCTTCTCGCCATTGAAAAACCGCTTACCGGGACCCTCTAGTAGGCCGAAGATCGACTCTCCGCCGGAACCCTCAGCTGTTGGATCTCCAGTTTGAGCTATAAAACCACTTCTTATCGAATGAAAAAGGTTAAAGTTGTAATATTTCATCTTGCATAGCTTCAGAAAGTTCAAGCATGTCACGGGTCGTTGTTCCAAGTACAAGTCCACAGTAATATCACCCAGAGTTGTCTCAATCACTACAGACATGATGATTGTTGTATAAAAACTTTTGGAAATCAAGAATTTACTGACATTTTATATAGAAAATCGGAAAATAGGATAGATATTTTCATGACACATCACACTCGCTTCACAATGTTTGACATGTATTTGACAGATAAAATAACCTCAAACTCTAAGCTCAAACTCACAGACTACGTAAAGATTTGATTATGAATTATTTCCAAAAAAAATTATATAAATATCATAACATTTTTTCTCATTTTATTTTAAATTAGTAATGTTTATAGTTATTGTGTTATATTTAAAATGTTTATTATTTTTTATAACATAAATATTTCGTACGCCATCTGTGGCGAGTAAATTAAACTGCGTTTACAGAATAGTTTCCATAATGAAGTAGTTCCAGAAAACGATGATAGATGTCGTCTACTGCCAATCCTACGAGTAAGTAGCTCGTAGTAGCTGCTTTCGAAGTAGGACATTCTTTGGTGAGATGATCATGCAGATATTATGACAGTAATTTTAAAAGTGCCATAAACATCTTGGTACCGTACATGGGTCGGATATTATATTATAAGTTCCGCCTGATCTTAGTAAGCTGTCGCTTAAGTCTTTTTGGCCTTTAGTAGCTTGAAAACTCGTCACCGACCGAACCGACAACGCGACGCCACAGGAAGAAGAAAAAGAAGCTTATTCAGCTACCTATTAGGGATCATTTACCTACATGCAGCATCTGAAATTCATATTCTTACTATCCTATGCGAAATGTATGTGTTTCAAGCTACATTCTCACTGCTGGAGCTTGTAGCCTTCTCTTACGAGGAGAGAGTTTTTTTATAATCTTAACAGCTAGGCATTTGACCAGTAGGTCACGTAACCCCACGAGTTAGCGACTCTCCAGTCTTAAGTGGAGCATGCCCAGTATGGAATAAATGGTTCTCAAAGAAGCTGCCGGAAAACACTTTGAGATGCTTGTCGACAGGCTATTCAACTTGGGAGTGGTTGCTAGCATTAAAAATGCACACCGACTAAGCTCTCATAGCTTCAGAAATACAAATACAAAATTTCATTATTTGACACAGTAAATAACAACAACAAAATTATTTGGAATCCAAAGGCTTCCGAACTAGTTTTATAAAAGGTATATTGGAAGGCAATGTCTTCTCCCATGAATAAATATACATATGTCAGATATACATGTCATTATCACCTCGTTGGCCAAGTGCGGCTTTGTGGACGATCAGAGAAAAGAAATCTACAATAAACAGCCATATGCTAAGAACTGAATACCAACGTGTACCAACAGGATCAAGATTCCAATATCGAGGTGTCGGTCGCAGGCAATGCACTACCTACTCACGTTTCTAGAAAATCTAATAAGGGCCGTTTCACTCACCCTTCTTCCGCCCTCGCCCCTAATAAAGTGGGTATTGAAAATTTACCAACCATTCTGCGAAGAATATGGCGTTATACAGGACTAACGTTTTTTTACAAAAATGCGAGATTTTTTTACAAATTTTATTGTAGAATGTTCTAGGCCGACTGACGTGTCATCCACACTATATAACTGACTAAGTCAGTAAAGTCTGCAAAAAGTGCATATACATATAACAAGCTTTTAATGTTTATTAGTTTTTTTCACTAAAATGAGATCTAGACCTCAAATATATAACTATTTCCTTAGTTCCTCATCAATATACATTTTTTTTTCTTATGCTAGTTCGATTATATAAGCTGATGTAAAATAGAGTATTTTGCTGATTTTGAAATCCCACATTATTTATTTTAACTGGTGAATTTTGCTTCCGTCTGTTAGTTTGTTTTATAATTGGTTGGTTTTCCAGTAGAGGCCGTAATTTTTGAACTAATCGCGACGAAAATTGGTATAAAGGTACTAACTACTACACAATATATTTTTATAGTCGTCGACGATTTTAATTGAGCGTGATTTTTCTCACAAAAAAGGGGGAAATTTGTTGTGGCGCTATTTACCTAGACATATTAAATATATACAATATTCTTAAAAGATTTGAGTTTGAATTGAACTGAGTTACCCTGTACGTACATTACAATTGTAGCCTATATATAAATGCTTGATTTTGAAAAATATATTTTAGTAAAAAAAAAGTTGCCACTGTGCCCGCAACGATTTCCAGGTTAACTTTCAATATTTTTTTTTGTTGAAATGATAAAAAAAGAATATGAAAACGTATTTATCATCATTATTTACTTAGAATTATTAATTTATAATAAATTAGGTACTTTTTAATTAATTTGGTTATGTGTCGCGTTTTTCATTTTTGTATTTTTATAATAGTAATACTATTTATCCCACTTTTTATTCCTTTTATTCCACTGCTGGGTACAGGCCTCCCTCTGCATGTAGTATCTACGTCCATCTAGTGCAGTCTTCGTCCAGGTAAAAAAAACTTATATAAAGTGAAATAAAAGTGGCTAGACGAATCTTTGGTAAATTCAAGAGGCAGTTCACGCCAAAAACTAACGTTAAAAGGTGTCAGACAAAAATCTTAATATATATAAATCTCGTTACACAATGTTTGTCCTCAATGGACTAAACCACTTAACCGATTATAATAAAATTCGCACACCATGTGCAGTTCGATCCAACTTGAGAGATAGGATAGTTTAAATCTCAAATTATAGTCGCAATTTTAATTTATTGCTAATTATTGTCTGTTATTATTTGACAGTCAAAATTATCTGTTAACTCCAAATGATTCTAACAGATGTCGATACCTTTCGACTAGGTTGAGTAAGTAATCAATAGATGGCGCTGCTATGGTAAATCTACGAACGTGTCATATAAGCTACACTCTATTTTTCATACCCCTAAGTGAGGCAAAACAACGTTTGCCGGGTCAGCTAGTACTTTATATATATTTTTGTCTACACTCCAAGGTTCTGTAGTGCATACCTATCAAGGCGTGTATTTGGGAACCAAAGGCGTTACGAGTGTAAGGCCGAGCACGCGTGTGTACTGTAAACATTTGATCTGGTGATTGCGCGGCGTGTTGTCATTTCCATGAGGCGGAGCTGCCTCTTTCGTGGCACGCAACTACACTATACGTACACTATATTCATTTTAAACCTGTTTGTCAGCAAAGAAATACGATTTTTTAATTATATCAGCTGTAGTAGTTGCGGCCCGCGGTGATACTGGCGTTAATCCGGGACAAGAAGAAGTTAATCCGGGATAAAATGGAGCCTATGTAATAATCTAAGGTCTAAACTATCTTCATAGTAAATCTTATTAAAATCGGTCCAACCGTTCTCTTCTTTGCCTTCATCTTTTCCCACTATGTGGGGTCGGCACAGCCCGTTTTCGGTCGGTCCAACCGTTAGAGCGTGAAAAATGTACAAACATACACACTTACTCACAAACTTTCGCCTTTATAATATTAGTAGGATATAATTATATTGTGTAGAAAAAATATAGTTTTCTTTAGTATCTTATTTTTAACCCGGATACAAACTGTTTAACGTGTCCCTTTCTGTGTGTGTATGTTTGTTACTTCTTCACGCTCAAACGGCTGAGCCGATTCGGATTATATTTGCTGTGGAGGCAACTTTTTATCCCGACATTTATTATATATTATAAAAAATGACAACCCCGTGGACGTAACGGTTTACATGCCGGACTGCCAATCAAAGAGTCCCGGGTGCGATTCCCGGCACGGCCAACATCTTTGTTATGCAGTAAATTTGCTGGCTTGCGGTTAAGGTGTTAAATATGTATCGATATAAAGTATTTTACGTATGTACATCAGTTGTGTTAGCAACCATAATACAAACTAGAACTGGTTTACTATGGGGCTAACCAGCCATGTGTGAAATGTGTATATTAAAAATAAAAAAGTCGTAGAACACAAGTTGTCAAATTTGTTTCTACAAATTTGAACATATAGAATTCTTTCTATATGTTCTTAGCCCATACTTTAAATTTAAAGATTTTGCGCTTACCAGAAGCTCTGTATTTAATAACTGTTCTTATATTAGCTTCGTAACAACGATACAAGCTTTGCTTTCTTTCTATCAAAGTCATCCACCGTCGCATTACAGAAAAATTGGTTTGCCAACCAATTTTTGTTCCCCCTGTCTTAACACCCCTGAAGTTGTTTCAACAGAAAGCAGTAAACCATCGCGAGGCGTAACATAACGCGATAATTATGTACGTATCTACATGAAAAAGCAATCAAATCGCGAGTGTGCGTCACCAACCAAACCTACAAATAACTGCGGATGGATTTTTAAAAAGGCGACAGCGGCCTAAGGCGTCGCAGAAGCTTCTATTTCCATACAAATGTTGCATAATTTAAAAACAAAGCGTCACTCCGTGCGTTTGAAGTTATAAACCCAGCTTTTTATACGTTTCATTACATAGACATTGTAAATGCAGAATGCACGATCTATAAAAAGTTAGAGATGAGTTTTTATTGCATGTTGACCTAGGGTGCGATAGATAATGGCAAAATTTTGATTTTATAGTGTTTTCGCTATAAATCGTAAACGGGAAATAATATCGAAAAAATAGCTTCAAGTCCGTATAAAATACCACTCTAAGAATGTTCATACTTATTTTGGTATCAATCAGACTTCTGGATTAGAAAGAAACGTGGTTTAAAAAATCTAATATTGAGTTTTTTGTTTCTCCCATTAATTATTCTCGTTAATTTCAACTGAGATTAGACATGGCTTTGATTCTGAAGTCTTTAAAGACGTTGATATACTTTAATGTTTATTGACCGTAGTATAAAAGTCCAATAATAGCGTGTATTTTCAGTGGTACCACTTAATATCGTGTCATTTTAAGTCAGTTTTATCGAGCAACCCCTCTTCTTCTTCTTCTTTTATGCCAAGCTTTCGAGAGTTTTCAAGCCGCCCGAAGGCCTCTGACTTGGCTTAATGGCTGCTTGACTAAGACTAACAGCCGGGACCTTCATCGACCCATGGTAGCAACCCTTCAACACAGAGAAGAGCCCTTGATCTTTTCAAAACCAAGATACAAGGCAATAAACAGCGGAGTGTCCCCAGAAGCCGCGTAGATAGATTTAATCTGAGTGTACAGTAAAACATCGATAAAATAAAGCGAGCGGCGCGCAAAAATGGCAAAAATCTCCTTCTTATCGCCACCGAGCGAGATTACACATAAAAATGTTAAATGTTCTTGAACGAGTATTGAAAAAATACGAGAGAAATTGCGGGGGAAAGTGGATGTTGTGTATACGATTAATAACGGTGCGACGCTTTCGTTTTTAGTGATTTAAATTAATATGAAATTTGAAAAATTATCACTATATTTTCCTACCAAGACCTAACAATCAAATCATTATAATTTGATCTGATTGATAAATTAAGAAGATTTAGAACCAATGAAACATTTATTTGTATTACAGGTATCTTAAAAACTTAATTCTTATTCAAATAATTAAAATACATAAATAATCTGTAATCTGTTCCATTTACTCAATAATCTTTTTTCAGATCCATTGCTAAAATGAAAGAATGCAAATTGAATTTAGCCAAAAATACAAATGAAATATATATTTTTTTCGTAATTGAACCCGAATCTTTAAACGTGAGTGAAACTAGGAAGGAATTATTAGTTTCAACGGGCTCGTTAGATGTGCCATCACAATAAAAGGAACATTATTCATATGTACCTATACACATATCAAACGCGTAGCGTAGTGCTACGATTATGCTACGTTGCTGCGAATACGTTAAAACCCTATAATTAAGAAATGCTTAAGCTATATTTATCTGAAACAAAAGTGAATGTCTAATTACTAAAAGGGCACATGCTCCTTTTAATAATTAGACATTCAGGTATATAATATTAGAATTAGCTTTTTATTCGATCCTAGATCGCAGTCACTTAACACCAACTGAGTTGCGTTCAAGTGCAAGCCTAAGTGTAATAAAAACCCTGGGTCGTATTTCATTTAAAGTTGTTTTGCACATTCCAAAAATGAAAAAAAATAATGCATTATAAATATATGGCATGTAAGAATTGAAACAAAATCGCATCGTAATATAGGGATAAATCTGTAACAATGCTCACGGGTTGCGAATTGTTCGCGACAGCACGACTTTCTACTCTGTTCACTATTTTCTATACTAAGCGTTTTGAGTTCTGCATTATATTACATATATACTAAAGTTAATACGGCTCTTCAAATAACTGTTTAAAATATACATAGTTCATAATTATCTAAAATGCTATTTCTACGCAAATAAAAAAAGTTTGTTTTTGAGTCCGTACCTACTTTATTTTGTTGTTTGTACTAAATTGTGAGCTAATACTCTACATGAAAAACATATTAGTGAAATAATGCTGCAACATTTGACCACAATCGCTGCAAACTGCAATTTTAGTAGTGTTTTGTTTTATAAGACAACTAATAAATAAGCTCCTGTCAAAAAGTCAAATCTGCGCGCCAACATTACAAAATTATAGAATCAGTCCGTGCCTACGGTTGGCAATAAAATAATATTTTACGACATTACCATAGAGAAAGTAATGGTATAAATAAAGAAAGTGTCGTGTTAGGAGCGTTCGGTGAGCCGATTGGCTTCGATTATGGGTCCGCGGAGAGTAATATCCTTTTCTTTCGCAAATGTTTTTTTCGGGCATGTTATTTTTGGCGCGTCGGGCACAGCTGGCGGGGGTGACTCGTGAAATTGAGGCTATCCAAGTGTCTCAGATCTAGTGTTGCCAGTCTTAAATAATTTGCCATATTATAGCCTAAGAAGTTTTGAAATTAAAGGTTGTCATATATTATTTTCTACTCAATAAGAGGACCTAAGCTTTAATGCTAATGAGATCTTAGCTAGCCTAGTTGATCTTAGTTACGTACTCTGTCTTATTAATTTATAATTATTTATTCTATATTTACTTATTTTATTTCCCTTATTTAGGTTATAGATTGTTTATTTTACAAATCTTGAAAGACAAAACAAAAAATAATACAAGTCAGGCAACTAGCAATAGTAATGTCAGCTCATTTAAGAGTTATATATAGATTAGATACGTGTTTAAAAAACACGTAGATTTTACTGGTTATCTATTCAAATGTGACATAGCTCCCAATCACGGTAAAATATTACTTATTTTATAAAAATAAGACACAACTAAATTACTAGGTTAACGGGTCGATCCAAATTGGAATCTGGAAAGTTGTTTTTTTTCTCACATAATATGCAAAAGTAGGGTAATACACCAACTCCACCTGGTATCACAATCCAAAAGACACAGTAGCTTCGGTAAGTGGGGTCACTTACGTTAAGTGGGCTCTTAGTATCGCACGTGCACTGCCATTGGCAGGTGTGCCCAAGACGATTGTGATTGGGAATTCGAGGGACGATTTTTATTGCTATCCTGATGGTATTGCTGTTTTTATGCAGCCCCCTTAAGTATCTAGTCTTGATTATACATAATTCAGGTAGTATTGTTAGATGTGGAATTTGTCGTAGCATCGGTGCTTCCCATTCTTAAGAACATTACGTTCCGTTAGTATTTTAATAAGGTTATGAATGCAAGGTGTATTTGTGTATTTTATTTGTATCATCTCAAATAACATATAACTAGACAGTTGTCATAGAATTTATGGTTAGCGTTTAGTATTCGCAAAAGAAGCATTATACATTTTTACCAGGCCCAAATATGCCGCAATAGGCGGTGAAACAACCTAGAAAGCTGGCAATAATAGGCGTTCACTTAGCGGCTAAACTCCTACAGCCGTGTGTAGACTGCATACTGCTGAGCTAGCTATAATCGGGAGCATGCAGCTGCGTCTGAGAAACGAGCAGATAGGGAGGGGACAGTGTGTGTGAATGTCGTTATCGATATATAGCGATTAGAGTTTACGAGATCAATAGATCTGTCTAGACTTTTCACAAATTTAATCATGTAAGTTCACTTGAATTTTGTTTCAAAAGTATGTAGGAGTAACAATAAAGTAGTGTTTTTTATAACGGCCGATTATGCTTAACATTGCAGTCAATCATTCATTATTTTAAATATCGCTATTTTTTTATTAAATACATCTCCGTCTAGTAAAATAAATTTAAGTGTTTCGTAAAATGGCATGAAAAATGACCGTTAGAGACTTTCGGGACATTTTGCTAAACTATCAATGAAAACTCCTTTACGCCATGTCCTAGAAGTCTATCACATCACTATTTTACGTCAAAAAATGGTTCCAATTTTAAATTGTAAAATCAAACACGTCAGCATCGAGCTTGTTTGGAGCAACCCTTCCTGCAGCCATATGCCGCCCCCGCCCTTAAATTACAGAAGTTCGCGCTCATAATAGAGAGATATGCCTTTAATATCTGGCGGAACTGCGCGGCTCCTTGTTTACTTTTTGCCCCGGTTCTTATATTAGACTCCGATATTACAGCCAGTAATTCCACGATGCGCTTATTACAAATCTTCATTGCTTTTATTAAGTGCCTATTCGGGTGGTGTTTTGTTAATTGGTAATTCATTTGTTAATTTGGTTGTAAAGTTCTCTTAATGACATGGTTACTTAGAGCAAATGGTGCATTTTGTTGGGAGAGGTTACGTGTTATTTTTATGCTTGAAACACAAGTATGAGTTTTTTACATTTTCCTTACATATGTTACGTACTTTGACATATGTTGGTACTTTTGATTTCTTTAAAATTGCTCGCAAAAAGAAATACATACATACAAATACGTGATTTAAAAGACTCTAAGTCATTTAGGTAAACAAGCAAACATTGTGTGCGCGCAAACATGTAAAATTGGTTGTCAGAAAACATAATGTCGGCCAAAGAAAAGGGTTTGCGTGCCCTTTCCCTATTCTTGACATTTTAAATTGTTTATTTGCGAACAAGTGTCAAGTTATTTATTCAGCTACGGTGTTCGCATTTTGCTTGCCTTTCCTTGTGAACCGTGTTTACCTTTCGGATGTGTTAAATAATTGAGCTGAATAAAGGAGATTCGATGTTGTGTGGATTTTGATTTATTCGGGTACAAGAATCACCATAAATATTGACTATCTGACGAGAGCTAAAATCTGTTTTTGTGAATAAAGAAACCATCTAAATTTGTGAATCTTAGTCGAGTTTTAAAAGTAGATATGTCTTTTAATTCTTTGTTCCGAATTCTAGGCCAAGCGTGTTTATATTGGTAGTAATCTGGTTTAACAAAACTGGTTCCAAGCGTACGTCTCGACAAATATAGATTACTAATTAAAAGTAACAAAAAGTCAACAAAAACAGACCTTATGATCCGTTATAAAATAAGTGCTGGATATCGAATTAGATCCATCAAATAATTCAGATGGTCTGAAAATTATACAAAATATATGTAGTTACATAAATAACCAGTAGTGTCGGTATTTTTTTGTGAAATTGCTAGATTTCAGAATGGACAAATTATAATCGTCTTAATGAATGTTTTGTCCGAATGACAATCCAGAAAAGTGATCATAAACAAACGACAAGATGCTCTGTAGTGAAAATCATTAGTTTTTAGTCAATTTGACAGTCTATTCTGACAACTTTAAACTTATTTCTAAATTTACTGTAAACTAACTAAACTGCCAGAAATAATACTTGTATCTAACCAGTATGCTGTACACAAGCTGCAAAGCCTATTTTGGCAACAGATGAGCCTCAAATTTATCAGCTACTAGCATCCCGTACCGGCTTCGAACGGGCTCTAAAATAATCTGAACGGTGAAAGACTTTTTCAAATCGGTCCAGTAGTTTCGGAGTCTATTCGCGTCAAACAAATAATCAATCTTTTCCTCTTTATAATATCGGTATAGATGGCATAGATAACAAAATATTTTTTTTTTGGGTACCATATTAATGTAAGTAAGAACCACGGCTGAAAATTAGTTACAATAACGAGTTTTTTATTTATTTATTTATATTATTATTTAAACAGATTAATTATTTAATTACTATCAATTATTACTTATCTGAAAGTGGAAAAGTCTTATTTAAACTATCGGTGGAATAAATCGAAATTGTAATTCCGTGGTACAAAGCGACGGTAGTTCGTCAAGACACCCGCAGCGGCGGCAGACATGGTAAACCAGAAAATGGCGGCGTCGTGATTAGGGAGGCCACACGCGTTTATTTTGATATGCCTTCACCACTGAACCCACTGGGCCGTGCCCACTGAGCAGATACTGAGCAGAGATTTACCTCTAAGAGTTTTAATTAACTGTCCTAAATCTTTTATCAATTATTTGATATTTTCTCAAACAGTCCTTCTCCATCTATATACTATATACTATGATTTAAAATATATATTTATTTTCTTTCTTTTTTTATGTCTGTATAGTTTGTAATGACTTTACTTGCCTTAGAAGATTTTGATATAAAACTGTATTATCTGTATCTATGTGAGTTTAATTGTTGTGTGTAAAGGAGCAGGTTGAAAACCAGCGCTGGAGTACCTAGTGTACTCCAGCATTATGCTGAACCTGCTCCTTTTGTGCACATACACATTACCATACTCATATTATATGTAGTATGTATAGCTCTAATAATTGTGTAAATTGTCTATGTGTGCACAATAAACTATTTTTCTTTCTTTTCTTTCTTTCTTTTCTCATCAAAGGAACATTTTGTTCTTGAAACCTTGACAGTTTGACAGTCAACAAATCTAGTTCATCACAAGATGTTGGCTTTTGGTTGGCTGTCCGGCATGGTAGCCATTACGCCAACGAGGTCGTCAAATAGCATATTGAAACAACAGCCGGTGTTGATAGTATGTATAGTAGTATGAGTCGATACAAAATACAGATACAAATAATTTATTGATAACACCAAAGTTACAAGTCAAAGAAAGTATGAATGCTATGCGGGAGCTATTCCTCTGCAATGTTCTACTCCGTGCTCCTCTGCCGCTGGTTGTGGCCACACGCCATGTAAGTTGGAGCCGCGGTCACGCCAGTTTGTGGCCGACCTTACACTCCACTCTATACGTCACTCGTTCACTAACCGAAGGGTTTTGTTGCGGTTTACAGATAGTGGAACTTTCATTAGAATGTCACTGGAGAAGTTTGTCACTTCATTGTCAGAAGAAAAATTTACTGTTTTGTAAGCACTGACCTCTATTTCTACTAGTACGCAGTAGAAATAGAGGTCAGTGGTTGTAAGTCTTGTAAATTTGTGTTGTCTATTCTAAAAATGTGTTTCAGTGTGTATTCTAACGGAGCGGGGAAAACTGCGGTTCGGTAAACAGGCTCCAAGTAGACCTAGCTCGAGACGCAGTTTCTCCCACAACATACATCTAACTCTTTTTAAAACCTAGCGCTAAGTCAGCATGTACATACGTACACCTAAGGTTTACCATAGATAAAATTTATCCTTATCTTCTTTTAACGATCTTTTTTGTAGACTGTGAGTCCGTAGAATTTTTGCTTTCGTTGAGGACGTCATTAGATAAAAGTGATGAATGACAGATAATTATTTATTAAAATTTATTTGATACTTTGTTAATAATAAAACGTATAGAAATACGCTCTATACGCAATCTGCAAACAAACGTATTTGAGAGAACCTGAAATACAGCTTTGCATTGAGTACAAACCAGCTCAAGAAAGCATCCGCTCGGCAATACCAACCTGACGGGAAAACTCCGAGCAACTGTCAATTTTCGCGCGCATTTTCTTCGAACGACGCATGCGTTAAAGAAAAGTGTGAGAATATGTTTCCGTCTCTGTCTCTCGGAACGAGGTCTGCGGGCCGCGGCTAACCCCCGGCGCGAGGTTTGCGGCGGGAAAAATGTGTGTTTCGGTGTGCCGATAGCGGAGCGCCGCAGCCCCGCCCAGCGCCCGCACGGCCCGCTAACGCGTCTTGAGCCACTTAGCTGGTAAGACGCAGCGCACATTGTGAGCTACAGCGGGTGATGCCACTCACTCAGGGTTTGGGAGTTTTCAACCTTTTGTGACGAACTGTTGGATGAATGCTCGTTGTTGTACTTGCAAATAAACCTGTACTTAGATTTTAAATTTATTATTCAACTTTTTTTTACTCTTACGTGTAATCAATGATAAATACTGGTCTTCTAGAAAGAAAGTAGATAAATTGACATACATTTTTGTTAAGAGCAAAACATGTTGAAGTTATTTGAGTACTTATTAATTCAATGAAAAATTAACGGGTTTGGAAATATTCGTTGCCATGACGTGTGGTGACTTTTGTGATAAGTGTGGAAAGAAGACCAATGTACTAGCGAAGTTTGATAGCGGTTTACGAGAATAGGATTTTCAGTATAATAAATTTAAGTTACTCCCTGTGAACACCGTCTTAGTTCCGGCCAGATATGGAGCCGCGAGCTGTCAAAATGGAGTGGGAAAAAAGGCGGGAATGTGGCCTCGCTTTATGTGAAGCTCGTCATTGCGCTAGACAGAGAGATACCTATCTCTCACTGCGAGCCAGAGCAGGACGGCGAACACAACGTGGTTTATAAGAAAACCCAAGACGTTGGGCGTGTTTAGGTGGTGGGCGTGTGGGTTTCTCGCTTGTGGTAGTGCGGGTGAGTGTGTGCGTGTCTGTGGACAGCGTGTGGCGACGCGGTCACAGGTGTGTGCGTGCCTTTCTGCGGCCCGAAAGCTTGTTCAAGAGCTCATCCTTTTGTCAACGATACGACGCTATATCTGGCCCAGGGTTTAGTTATTAAAGTGGGCAGTTAAATTTTACGGCGATATAAAATTTCCATTGTCGGCTGGCTCTCAGGACCTTTATGTGGCGACCCTTGGCATTGAAAACAGTACTATACTAAGTAGCTATAGTAAAGTTACCTGTCATTTGTGCCAGGGCTAATTAGTAAATAGGTTTGTAGAACCGTAGACCCTTCGTAGCCGTGTAGCTATTTGCTACAAGATTTCTGAAAGCGTAGACACCGTTATTAGTGAGCTTACTTTAAATCGCCTATTAAATTTTAGTACCCAGATTGACACTTGGATTTTAGTAATTTCAAATTTAAATTTCAACTTAATAGTTTCATAAAGATACCAAGTACTTTATACAAATCTAATTATTTTTATTGCACATTAGGTTGTAATATTATTTTTTAAAACCTTTGATTATTTTACAATAATACTATTAAACGTAAAAAAATAGTTCTAAAGTAAAACCAAACAATGGTTTTACATAAACAATGGTACATGATACCTATTGAGTATACTTAACAAACAAATTTAATATTCATACTACAGATAAGGCTATAGGTACATAGTTAGCTTATAAATAAGTTATAATTAATGTACCTATTATACACACAAAGTGAAATTTGTGTAGATAGCTGTATGGATAAGAATGTAGTAAAAAATGAATATTATTTTTATCAATTTAATAATGCATATCTTAAAGTTTAGAGAGAGTTCAGTAGCGAAACATACAAAATATGTCTTTTGAATATCATAAAAACCATCAGCCATCCGTTGTCAGTAATTTATCGTATGACTAAAAACCGTTTTACTAGCAAAGCCTATAACAGAGAACTCGTAAGACCCTCAGAATAGCGAATATCTGTCCGTGTAGGGTATGTGGCGACATATGGCTGTATCGTCGACGTAACACGTTTCGCGTGCTTGTCCCGCACCTAACTATCTCTTTTAATACTTATTTGTGCCCACGCACACACCCCCGCCGCCCCCCTGTCTCGATGCAGCTTTTCCAAGTGTGGGTGGACTTCTTTCGCCTTGCCCCTGTGTGCGCGCGAATTTCTTTCGAGACGTAATAAGGGGACCGTTTCTTTCCCGCTAAGGTTTTAATGTCGACCACGGTTCGGTGGCAGACGCGCGCGCTTTCCGCGGTTAACGGACGGAAACTTTTTTCTTTTTTCAATTGTTTTTCTTTTGTGCTGTGAAAAAATTTTTAAAAAAAGAATCAAGTGGATTCGATTTTTTTGTAAGGTTGGTAGTGAAGTCGTAGGGTTGTTTGATTCGTAAATTAATTAGCAGAAAGTTTGTTCGTAAAGTTGGAGGCTGGCGTACTTGCGTGTTGTTTTGGAGAAAACCGCAGCCTCATTAGCCTCGGCGCACGCCGCGCCCGGAGATTAAACTCCGAGATAAAGGCACGTGTTGTGATAACGCCGCCGAATGTGGCTGCTCATCTAGATAACATTTTGCTGTATTATCGCTCGAGAAGTTTTGGGATGTGGTAAGGATTTAGTTTTGTAGCAAAACCGATTTATATTTTTCTAAACTGTGTCATTATTTTTTTTGGTAATTTTTTTTCAGGCAAACAGTTTCTGAATAGTTTAACTTTTTATTTTACTTCTAGTTACTGTAATTGTATTTCAGTATTTTGCTACTAACAAGGAAAAATTATAATTTAAAATTTACATTATAATGCATTTTCTTCATGTAGTTAGTACCATGGTCTCGAAACCACTCCGAAGTTGCTCAAAGCTTAACCTTTTATTCATGCTTCAAAATTTTATTCATAAATAAAGAGTACTTCACACCGCTCTCACAATAATTCCCCCAGCACGTTAACGTCTCGAACCCATTATCTCCCACTTTATTAGCCGAGCGGAACTTGTTAAAAAGTGCGCGCGAACTCCCATTAGGAATCCCTAAAGTTTCACCTGTGTAATTGTCACGCGTACGTTGTCGACTTGAGTGTCAAGTGTGGAGGCGCCCTTACGCTACGATGCTTTATTTAATCAACGCCTTTCGAGTTGGACGAATTATTTGTATATGGAATGTGCTAATTATAAAAAAGAATTTGTTGATTTTTTTCAAAGAGGTTTGTTACTGCATATTTTAAAAAGAGAATGTAAGGGCGGAGAAGGCAAAATAAAAAAGTTTTGATAGAATTTCTACGTTATAAAGTTTTAAATCTGTTATTATGGTTTAAAAATTGTATGTGAAATTGTTTTTAGGGTAATACTACAAACGGGAACCTAACACTAAGATTTCGCTGCCCGTCTGTTTGCTCGTCTGTCACCGGGCTGTATCTCAATTAATAATTTTTAATAGTTGATATTTTCACAGACGAGATGTATCTCTGTTCCCACTTTAATAACAAAACAATAGAATGGGCTCCCATACAATAAATGTGATTTTTGTATTTTTTCTTTATTTTACGGCATCTGGTAGTCGCTTAAAATACTTACAGAATATTTTGTTAATTCATTTTAAAAATTGGCCAAAAGCGAGTCGGTCTTGCGCATGAAGGGTTCCATACCATTATTGTATGGGAGCCCCCTTAAATAATAATTTTATAATTTATTTATAGCGTTAATACATTAAAAAATATTCTGAGAATATAGAGGGAAAATAAATATTAGAAAGAGGAAAAGTCAGATTCTTTGTTTGACGTGAATAGGCTCCAAAACTACTAGGCCGATTTGAAAAACCGTTGGAAAGCTGCAACGTGACATAACATATCTCCAAGTAATATAGGCCATATTTTGTTTCTCTTTTCTACTCAGATTATTTTATAGTCTTATAAGCACATAACGACACGCATAAAATACACTTCACTTATTGCAGTTAATAAACGTAGAGAAACCAAAACTTCTCTTCATTACCAAAATGGTAATTAATAATGAAGAGAAGATTTAAAAATTGGACTAATAAATAGTTGTAGAGATATGTAAATTGCAACATTGGTTTGCATAAAACCTACACAAACATCCTCTCATTCCAAACGCATACCGGTCTCAGTTTCGTCGTGGATAGAAAAATAAAACGCAATCAAAATCTTATCCCGCCGAAGTGTCACTTCTTGTTTTAATAAAAGCCGACGCATTCCACGAGGTTCCTATTTAGCTGCTTGATTGTGCAGACGTTGTTTATTGTCACCAATATTGCGAAAGGGTCTTGCTTAAATATTTTTTGTTGGGTTTAAAGTGGCTTTTGTAGGAGGGTGTGCTAGCAATTCACATACAATGCCTTATGCGTCGCAGTCTTTTGTTTTTGTTAAAATATGTAAGTACTCTACTACTAGAGATTTACTATAGACTTATGAAGATTTACATATGTACGAGTATGTTACGTACCTACATATAACAACTGCTCTACTTCTTATTCTATTTCTTATATATTCGTATGAGTTAAGTGGCCAAGCCCTAGTGTCGAGTTTTTCAAGCCACCCGAAGGTCTCTGACTTACCTTAACGACTGCTTGTACTGACACTAACAGCTGAGACCTACAATTTAAAGAGTTTTCCGGCCCACGGTAGCGCCCAGAAGGTAATGCCACTTTTGAAACGACAGTTGTATGCATGGTCACCCATCTAAACACCGTCTGCATCGACCGTTGCTTAGCTTCGATGAACGCGTCAGATCACCTTTACTAGCCTACCTACAACAGGCTATGTTATCTCTCAAAACACGTAGAAAAAAAATTATCATATAACAACTGCTCTTCTTCTTATTCGTATGAGCTAAGTGGCCAAGCCATAGTGTCGAGTTTTTCAAGCCGCCCGAAGGCCTCTGACTTACCTTAACGACTGCTTGTACTAACACTAACGGCCAGGACCTACAATTTAACTTGTCATCCGCCCCTGGTAGCGTCCAGATGATAATAAATACATAATCAATAAGTAAATAATTGTTTATTCTAGAATAAATTCCACGTACAAGATATATGTAAAAAAATGTCACTTTTAAAACGTCACCCATCCAAACACCGTCCGCTTTGACCGTTTCTTATCTAATGCCACTTTTAAAACAACAGTTGTATGCATAATCACCTATCTAAGCACCGTCCGCATCGACTATTGCTTAGCTTCGACGATCGCGTCAGATCACCTTTACTAGCCGACCTACAACAGGCTATGTTATCTCTCAAAACACATAGAAAAAAAAATATGTTACGTACCTACATATAACAACTGCTCTTCTTCTTATTCGTATGAGCTAAGTGGCCAAGCTCTGGTGTTGAGTTTTTAAAGCCGGAAGGCCGTACAATTTAACGTGTCATCTGCCCCTGGTAGCGTCCAGATGATAATGTCACTTTTAAAACGTCACCCGTCCAAACACCGTCCGCTTTGACCGTTTCTTAGCTTCGATGATCGCGTCAGATCACCTTTGCTAGTCGAGCTATGTTATATTATGACTATGTTATCTCTCAAAACATATCGAAAAGAAATATGGGAAGACACATATTACTGAAGTACTTAATTTATTTTGAAAGCTTCATTCGTGAACTACGCATGTCGACTATAAATA
The DNA here is from genome assembly GCA_035578125.1 of Mellilla xanthometata. Classification (NCBI taxonomy): domain Eukaryota; kingdom Metazoa; phylum Arthropoda; class Insecta; order Lepidoptera; family Geometridae; genus Mellilla; species Mellilla xanthometata. Next base: position 8,714,903 of record JAPUBQ010000014.1, on the reverse strand, counting down.
ATACGGTCGCCTGATATGATTCGCTTCAAGTTCTAACGGCACGCGTACACCGAATCCGTCATCGGCCGAAGTATGCTCGGGCGTCATCAGCCGAACTCGGCCGATCAAATCAAACGTAAGTAAATGGAAGAAAGCGCATACACTGCTACTACCGACGTCTTCCGATGACGCCCGAAAACGGACGATCAACTGACGAGTCCGAACGTGTTTGGATTTTTTGTCAGTTTTACCGGCTTTTTACGTCTGTACTCTGTAGTTGCACAGTTCAGACTTCATAAGTTCCACCGACAACAGCCGTTATCGTCTGCAGTGTATTCAGTTGAACGTCCGAGTTACTTGTCCGAGTAGTTCTGTCCGCTATCGGCCGACAAAATCGGTTTTAGTGTACGCGTACCGTAACACTTACTAAATAATAAGTGTTTGATCTTGATGCGTATCAAAAAAAGAACCATCGTTTCTATAAAAGATCGCAAGTCTCCGCCGGTCGCTAGGTACGCTTGGTTAGCCGTCGCGGCGCTCCTCGCCTCCTCCAATACACTCTTTGATCCGGGGAACTACGTACGAGTATCTAGACAATTGCTTCCCGAGATCTATGTTGCAGTTATGGGCGATATGGCATCAGTGACATACCAACCAATGATTACTTAACGTTTTCCATGTTACTTAATTCTTTTGTGTTGACATTTTCATAATTCTTGGGCAATTCCCGTATCATGAAGAAACTATTATGACGTTACTAAAATATTAAGAAATTGTTTGATTTTTCAACATTTTCTTTGTACTCATGAGTGAAAAAATTATATAAAGGTCATTGATTTAAAATCTACCACAGTTATTCTTCATTTATTCACTGATGATGATACCAAATCTATGATTGAGAAATACAATAAGTGCTTGCGGCCTCTTTGTTTTTATCGTCGTAGCTTAACACCAGGCAAGCTTAACACAAAGCATAAGCAGCCCACTTTACGTTCCCACTGCTGGGACTCGGGGCCTTCTCTCACGAGGAGAGAGACATATGCCATAATCCACCAAGTGCGGGTTGGTAGATGACACTCGTCTTCGGATATTGTGGTTCTCAAACATGCCGGTTTCCTCATGATGTTTTTTTAGTTTTAGCGTTTAGCGTTTTAGTTAGCATTTGACTACAGTTAGCCTGATGTTAAGCTGCACTGCAGTCTACGGTGTGGCACGCTTACCTAGAAGATACCTATTAACTCTACTTTTGAAGGCCCCGGATGATACCTCTCAGGAAACAGAGACTCAGGTAGTGAGTTTACCTTAAAGCGAGTGCAAATCCACACGTAACTTGAAAAACAAGTCATTGGTGTAGGGCCGGGATTGAACCAGGGGCCGTCTGATTGAAAAGCAGACGTCATTACCACCGAGCTACAGTCAATAGAAAGAAAAAACAGAACTACGAGTACATAGTTTTGACACTTCTGTAAGCAGGAGAATTATATTTTTTACAAAAACTTATTTGAAAATGTTGTGTCAGAAAAAGGATAAAAGTGTCACCTCTTTCCATTCATTGCTCCTGTGCTATTACCAATAATGTTCAGGATATGTCGGGCCCCCAAGGCGCACAAATAGGCCGTTACACGATACCCCGATTGGGATGTTAAACTTAATTCCGGGAAGGGGTGAGACATGCCTTTCAATGCCTTACACGCTGTTTGCTTTGATTCTCAGATCTTAGACGACAGTGGGGGATTTTTTGTGTAGTTATGGCTACGAATAACATAAAATACCTACACTGCTGGTCAAAAGTTTGAGACCACTACAAAAAAGTTAAAAATTTTAATAAAAGTCAACATGTTCAAAACATTATGAAATATAGTTTTTATTTCCATATTAAACACAATTTAATTTAAAAAAAATACAAATGATATTACTAAATTACTTTAAAAATACAGACAAGAGAGCTTAGACAGATTTTTCATCAAAATATCTTCTTTTGCATTTTATAACATGCTTTACCAATCTTGGCATGTTTGCAATTTATGTACACTGTATATATGACTTATGGCAATAATTAAGATGCAAAATCAAAGTAGAGCATGAAATATGATTTCATAAGTCACTTTATCTCTTATTCACTGATACTAATAACAGTTTTTAGAGGCTAAATAAAAGCGTTAATAACAGACAGATAATTTGTTAAATAAACATAGCTAAACACTTATCATTATAATAATGCAGCGCTCGAAGCTCCGTTAACTTAGGTGATCTGACCATAGAGGTTATGCTACGGTCGATGCGGACAGTCTTAGGATGGGTCACCAAGCACAAGACTTTATTTTAAAAAGTGGTAATTTCATCTAGCCGCTATCGCGTATAGGATGATGAATTGTAGATCTCGGCTGTTAGTCTTAGTATAAGCAGATAGATATATGCCTACTAGCAGCTTAAAAATCTCTTGACACAAAAGCTCAGCTACTTAGCTCATACTAATAAGAAGAAGATTATTATATTTTTTAGAGGCTAAAATCACTGACTAATAATGCAAAATATAAATCGTTGTTCAACGGGTGGTTTCTTTAACTTCCTCATGGTGAAACAGTTGCACCAATATAGATGAAGTTTGATGTGAGCATTTGGCGATATAAATTACGTATCGTTATTCAAATCTTTTACAAAATGGACATGCAATTTTTGTCACGAAAAATTTCCCATCCGTGTAGAGTTAACCCTAAAAAATTAAGAAAAACTGAACAAAATAACAATTTGCAAAATCCTTTCACTGTTTTATTCACAAAAAGCGTAACCCACTCGAAGAGCCGTGATTCCGCTCTGGATTTAACTCATGAATAGCATAGCCATAAAATCTTAGCGTAAAAACATACGTGAAGGGCTAGCTCGTAAATAATAAACCATGTAAGGGTGGTTACAATGTTTCAATAAACAGTATGGATACAAAAACTGAGCATTTGATATGAGTTTTGAGTCCAAGCTGATGAAATAATAGTTGTTCTGCTTATAACTTTACACCTTATAGTAATATAATCAAGTTGCACAAATAACTTTTTCGTTAATTGTCATACTAATATTGTAAGTGCGAAAGTTTCAAATGAAACTAAGTATGAAGTGGATGATCTGAAACTGAGAAAAAATGGTGTGTTCTGCCGTCCAACTACCACACATCCACTCAACTCACACTTGTAAGACGATTTGATCGTCCTCTACACACAACGTAGTTTATCTCCCTTCGGCTGAAATCCTAACTCGACTAAGCTAAAGCAGAAATCTAACGTAGCAGTTCCACTCCACGTGACTGGACTCTCACACGCCGGATCGACCTGAAAAATATAATAAGTATAATGTGTTCTATGGGTTTGCAGTGATGCATTTGAAATGGAGCTCGGCAGGACAAGTGGTTAGGCGAAATGACGGCAGGTGGAGTAGAACCATTACAGAGTGGTGGCCGAGAACTGGCAAGCGAGGAGTGGGTCGTCAGGCAGCGAGATGGGTTGACGTCATCATTAAAGTCACAGGGCCTACCTGGACAAGGACTGCACAAGATCGATGCAGGTGGCACATGCAGAGGGAGACTATGGATCATGATGATGTGTCCTTACTGTTTATACTTTAGCGACAAGTGTATTCGCTCGTTACTGGCAACACCCTTCCACAAAGGAGCCGGGGTCGGGGTAAAGATACATTACCGACCGTTCTGTTCCACTGCGCGCCATTACGACAATATTTTTAATAAAAACTTCACGCGTCGCCGCCATTTGTTAAGCTATTTTTTATGAATTTGTTCTTATACTTATCAATAGACATCGACTAAGAGTCGTGACGTACATGTGAAGTACGATAAACCCGATAAGTAGGTAATATTTTCACCTGCGGTGAACTGAGACCGGTATATAATGCGTTTAGAATGAGAGGATATTATTTTTTTGTGTGTTTGTGTGTGTGTTTGTGCTAACCAATGTCGCCATTTATCTCCAAAACTACATTTATGTCCACATTTTCCATGATGGGTTGAAAATTAATTGGTGCGTATTTAAAAAAATAGGACTTACGAAGTCAGTTACGATGACTTACCAAAGAGATTAGTACTTAATAAAAAATATTTGTTGTCACATTTGTTTGTACAAACCAATGTTGGCTTTTATTTCCAAAACTACTCATACTAGCCAAATTTTAATGCTCCAGTCAAGTGATATGTTTAAATTTGATTGGTGAATGATTAATATTAATATTGTTACGGTAACAACTCACCAGAGGGCGTTTCAGTGTAAACAAAAAACTTTTTTTTACAAGCGCTTGATCGAAACCAATTCACTCTCGCCTTGAAGACAGTGAGGTTATAGTTCAGAGGGAAAGGGATTCTGGCAATGAGTTCCACAGTGTAATGGTCCTTATAAATATTTTTTTACTTTTTAATAGACAATTGTAGAAAATAGTTTATTTACACGATAAATTGTAGTTATGTGGCACGGGTTATTTTTTATTTAGTACTTGTGTAGGCCTGTGTCTATCGAGTTGAACATCACATAACATAATTAATTACATTCCGTATTTATAATAAACCTTTTTTTAAAGTCTTCCTCAGCGGTTTAACCTTTATTGCTATTTCCTAATATGTTCCCAATGTGGCTCGCTTGTCCGGATTTGTTTTTAAATATTCTATTTGATTGGGAATTCACCAAGAGTCTTTCTGATCTAACTTCCAATAAAGGGCGTGAAGTCCGTGTCCCATGTCCGATTACATCTATTATCAGCCCAATTTTAAAGAGAACGCGTTCTCAATCAATAAGGGCATGCTAGGGGCTAGCGGAGGCACAGAAAAAGTAATGACAGAGACCTATATCTACTACAGAGACTTTAGTATTTGGAAGAATAATAATAAATCTTTCTTAAATTGTCTCAAGGACTACTCTTGCGGTACCTATTTGATTTAAAAGTATCTATATTAAAAAATAAATATTAGGACACATTTCACACACGGCTGGTTAGCTTTATACTAAACTACATTTCTAGTTGGTATTTTGGATGTTAACACGACTGATAAACTACATATACGAGTACATATATGAATACTTTATATCGATACAAATTTAACACCCAGACCGACAGCCAACAAATTTAGTTCAACGCATTAATGTTGGCCGTGCCGGGAATTGAACTCGGAACTTTTTGGTTGGTAGTCCGGCATGGTAACCATTACCACAGAATAATAACTTGTACTTCGTACAGAAGCTTCACTTCGCAATGGTTTTTAAAGAAATATGAACTCAATCTGATAAACAATATGATTTAATTTAGCTCGCGGTCCAGTCGATCATGTGATGAGTTACGTACCTACCAATTTCTTTTCAGAGCTCAGTCTAGCTCAGCTCAGCTCTTAGTCTAAGTTCGTAAATGTACGACAAATGAAATGCAACTCGAATGAAACGACAAAAATATCTTTTTTATTGTACTTTTAGGATATTGGAATAGTACGGGGAGAGACGGTATGTAGTTTGAATTAATTTCATTTCATATAGGAACATAATGTAATCTAGTCAAAATAGATTTTACCCTTACCTGTCAGCGTCTTTAGGTAACAAAAAAAAGTTAAATTTCGATCACGATCCGTATTTAAACAATTAAATACTGCACAATATTTTTTGGCTATTTTCGTTTTGTGTCCATCTTGCAATTATATAATGAATCAATCAAATAACACAGAATAATAACTAGTACTTCGCAAATAATTAAGTTGAACGTGGTCGAACATATAGCGCGCACGCGTGTGTTTTTGTTCGCTTGTCGGCAGCCTACTAGATTGGCCCATGCGCATTGGCCGCCGCCCGTAGGTATGTTTTTAACACCTACACGCGGAGTGACACAGGCCTGCCCTGTAATATACTTATCTGATCTGGCCATGTTATATATTTGCAAAACAATAAATTTATTTAATTAACTTCATGTAACTGACAATTATTTAACTTTTCGTGTAAAATATTAGAAGAAAGCATTTCAAAAGTATTTCTTTTAAAGTAAATCGAAATTCCTGTTCCCATTAAACAACCTTACTGTATTGAAGGCGAGTGTGAACCGGTTTCTTTTAGCCCTAAGCGCGCTTAATCTTAGCCTGCAATGTCACTTAACATCGGGCGAGTTGTGGTCAAGCGCAAGCCTATTATGCGTAAAAAACATGTGTACTACTCCTTGATAAAAAAACATTTATCAAGGAGTAGTACACATTGACATGTGTTTGAATCAACTTGATATTACTTTTGAGTTTTTTTATTGATGAATAGGCTTACGTTTGACCGCAGCTAGCCTAATGTTAAGCTTGACTGTGGTCTAAGATGTATCACGCTTGTCTAGAAGGAACCTATTTACTCTAGATTTGAAGACCCCAAAATTGTACTTCTCGGGAAAAAGAGACTCAGGAAGAGAGTTTCAGAGCTTCGCAGTTCACACAATGAAGGTCGAAGCAAAACGCTTCAAAATTCAAAAAACGAGAATTGTAAACTCTCAACTGAATATTAGAAGTTCTCCATCTGCGTCTCCCTAATACTATCTGAGGCAAGTGACACGAATTCCTGAGGGCCGTCCCCGAGGGCTGGCTCCCGTAGGACTTGTATAATGATCGGCCGACGGGTACAAATGGTCGACGCAAATGGGCACCGAACGTAATATCCGACCGTGTCCACGACAAGATATTCAAATGAACGCTCTCGGACTGTAAGACGGTTGCCGGACTTCCGCCGGAGGCATTGAGACGCTGCCTGAATTAGGATCGCCCTGATTGAAAGGCTTGTACCTATTGTGTTGGCTTTTTCTTTTTAATAAGCAGTTTTTTTTAGTCAAATATTTCATTTAGTAAGTGGTCGTGTAGTTGGCTCAGTGTCATAGCTCAAATTCAAATGTTTTGGTAAATCTATTTAGTATGTATTAGTAAAAATGTATCTTTGTCTTTGCAAATTAATTGATCTTTATCTTTACCTTTAAAAATGTATTTACACTTAAGGCTTGTTACACTATTTGTGTTGAATCGTAAATAAAATATTGTATTGTGTAGAGTACCTGATACTCTCAGCATTATGCTGAATTTCGGTCTTTTTTCGCTCATAGGTATAGATACATAAACTCTTAATTACAAAAACACTTAGAGCACTTAAAACCTAGTGCCTTAACTGGCGACCTAATCGCTTAAAGCGATCTCTTACAGGCAAGCAATTCCAAGAAGGTACACAAAGAAAGAACTGAAAGACGAGGTGTAATAATAATATAAGTGTATATGTGAATTCTAATAAATACATAATATATTTATGTATCTCTATGGTATCTATAGTAATAATTAAAAGTTGTAGAATTATATTTCTGTATTTTTATGTGCACAATAAATGTTTTTCTTTCGAATAACTTTCATGATATGTTAAAATATGTAGTATTTTATTACTTTTTCATATTATTCAACAGATCATAATATTTTTTGTCCAAATACATAACAAGATAAATATAACTAAAATAAATTAAAAATTACACATTAATTAATCATTAAAAACCTAAATCACAAATAATAAATTACATCTAAGTATATATCCGCGGGTAAGGTGCCGAATAATTTGCTAACTTTCTATTTCTAATTAAAAGTCCTCGATACTAGAAAAACGTTGAAGATAAAGCGTGTAACTGAGAACATATTGTGCAAAGATGAAGTTAAAAACCTCATATTTCACAGTATCCGCTTGATTTGTCACCCCGTATCCGCCCGCCCTGACTTACAGCCGCCCTAGCCGCCCTGCGTGCGTGGAACTCACTTTGAAGCTTCACACTCAATTGTCTGTTCAGCAGAGTTCAAAGAATTTTCTCCATCATACGTTACGTGAGGGAAGATATTTTCAAGTCATTACATTACCATAGACTAATAAATATAATAGACGCTCAATCTCTTGTTGAAAATCGTACTACGTGTATGATACACGATACACGTAACGCCATCTATTCGTATTTTCTTGAAACGACTTCACTCGGGTCACGCAAGCTACTATCGTTAAGTCTTGCGGAATGTGGCGGCAGCTAGGCTTCTCGCTCGATTTGCAGCGCCATCTAGATTTCATCGGTATTAATTTCCGCGTAACGCCTCATTGTATGGGAATCGCCAATCTTCTCTAGTATTCTGATCTAAGTAATATCAGACTTAGTAACATTTCACAAACAAAAACATGCCAGAAATTTTATTTTTATTCATTTTTATTTTTTTAGTTCTTTTTCCACTTACGGGCGTGCCTCCTTGAGAGCCAGTATTTCCATACTAGGCATGCTCTACCTTAAGCCAGAGTGTCATTAGCTCGTGATATAATGTGTAGCAGGAATATGTAAAAAAATCTTTATATTCAGGGATTCATGTTCATTATCGAACGAAAATGTACCTTGACTCCGACAGATTTAAAAACAGTTATTTCTTATTTCTTTCAGAACCTAGCACCGCGATGTTGCCGCAAGAGAAAAGATCGCCCCTGCCACAAGCTTTTTCACACGATTACACCCGAAAAAAGACTGTGAAAGTTATGTGACGGATACTGTGACGTTTTAAAGACAGGCCGCGAAGTATATATATCGTGAAGTGTTTGTTTGTGGACTAAGATGCATCTATCTAGTGAAGTGAGTTCGACAACGAATGGGCTGGGGCACGAGGCGCCGTCGTCGAGTTACGGTGGTAGTTTGCCGAGTCAGCCGTTGACAGCTGAGCTGTTAGCTGAAAGGACGCTGGAAGGGTTGTTGGCTGACCATCCAGGGGAGTTGGTGAAGACTGGCTGCCCGCATGTGGTGAGAAATACATATTATTTTTGATAATTTCTTTTTTTCATTTGTTTTATAGATTCATTTGTTTTATCGAATAAATCATTTGTCATTGTTTGTAAAGATAACGATAATAATAATTTATTGTGGGAATGATTTATTCATTGTAGGAGCTTTTATGTCAATTTTGAGTGCGTTACACTTTTAAGATGTCATTTAACAGAATTAAAATATTTGGCGAGGGCATTGAAATAAAGCTGGCAGCCTGACTGATCCCAAATCTTTGGAGCTTGTTACGCTTCGTTGATCCTTAGACTTGTTTTTAAAACTATATATGAGTTACTATGGAATAAAATTATATTTATTTGCAAAATATGTACGTTTAGGCTTCGACTAATTTTGATCTAGTTACTAATAACACAGTAGGGTAGGTGTAGCAATGATATAACTAAAGTAAGCTTAGCTTACAATTTACCTTCTACATAAAGAGTTGCCCTCTAAGAACAGCTTTCTCTGTTATTTCTTTATTAATTTATTTTTCTTTAATTCTAATTAAAATGTATAAAATATTTTTATATAAAATTCTGTCAGATTATATTATTCAGATTAAAATATTTTTATATAAAATCCCTAAATTACACGTATATTAATAATATGTACATATTATTATTATACGTGTAATTTAGGGATTTTATAAAGTACAGCTGTCTATATTACAGGCCCTACAGCCTAGCTTAGACAGCTGTAGATCAACTGTTCTAATAATACAAATGTACTCTTTTTACACGCTTTATATTAGCTTCACCTGTATGTTTGTATGTTTGTAACCGACTTCTTTGGGCGCGATTTTGACCCACTTTAAACGGCCAGATTTCATTGAAACTTTGTAGATTTATTGAGGACCAATGACAATACACTAATTTGATAAAATTGTTAATTTTTTTTTGTATTTTTGTTTGTAACAGACTTCTTTGGGCGCGATTTTGACCCACAAAACGGCCAGATAAGCGTGTTTTTTTAGTTTTTTTTAACTACTATTATTTTGTATACAATCTCTTTTTTTTGTGTCTTTGTACCAGATTTACTGATGTGCCAATAAAACAATTTGATTTGATTTGATTTGATTTCCAGGTGTGCACAGTGCTGCCTCCGCACTGGAGGTCCAACAAGACGCTACCCGTGGCTTTCAAAGTGGTCGCGCTCGGGGACGTGGGTGACGGCACACTGGTAACGGTACGAGCTGGGAACGATGAGAACTGCTCGGCTGAGCTGCGGAACTGCACCGCGGTGATGAAGAACCAGGTCGCCAAGTTCAATGACCTTAGATTCGTTGGACGGAGTGGGAGAGGTAAGTTATAAGAGTTAACTTATAATTGACTTAATTTGAACCATATCTGTTTAGTTTGTGTATGTATGTATAAATACGGTACACATATTTTGATATTCCATATTTTTATTAATTTTGTATTTTGATATATATGCATACTTTGATTGAGTATTCATATATAAGCTCCACATTCTATTAAGAATGTTATTTATAATCAACATAATAGTCATATAAAACACTCAACTAAAACTTAACCTACAAAAGTCCAGGGGTAGAGGAAAAGGTGCCCAAAAAGATGGCAGCATTGCAACGTTGGATGGCAATGCTTAGATTCTGACCGAAATGAAAACCAGTGTTCTGGACACCCGAAACATTATAATTATGTTTATTTTTTTATTTAATAAACTTTATACAGTTATCAGGTAATTTAAGACTTGATTAGCTTGACGCTTTAGCCTCACCGCTGGAAGGCCCGCTTAAACAAACAAACCAGCCAACTATCCATCAAATCTAATCAAAGATTAACGCATAGATTTTCGTACGCGCCTTAACAGATCAATTACCCCCATTGACTTAATATTCCAACAAAGAGAAGACCTGTTGAAATATTCACAAGTCGAGGCGCCCGGGGCTTTGTTTTTGAGTGCTGGCTCAAGGGAGAGGGGGATTTTTTATGAGTGGATGTCTGCATTATCGTAAACATTCGTATATGTTTACTGTAGGCAGATATGAATGTTTAAATATGTTTTGAGTTTATTGGTCGTACGTGCTTCAGATTGAATTCAAAATGCATCTTAACAGTAAAATTGTAGACGTAAAAAATACTCATATCATTTAATTGAAATCTCAACTCTTTGATCAAGCCGAGCGTAGCCTTTTTCAAATCAATTTTGTGAAGACAAATAATTTCTTACAATAATTTGACATCATATTGAAGATATGTTATTGAAGTCTTAACGATATTTTTTTATTCGTCTTGTGACACTTAGGTCATAGAGTGACCCCGCGGTCAACCGCCTCGTGCCGGTCAACGTCGCGACGTAACACTTGTGGTGATTCTTTAAGGGACGGCGATTAGTGGCCGATTAGCTAAGCCATTGTGCAACTCGCCTTTTACTTTTGACGTGACAACGTCTTAAATTAGGTTGCGGCTGGGAGTCACTTATGAAAAAGTGTAACGCCCGGTAACGTTACGATGAGTCACCGAACGAGAGAGAGGCCCGCCGAATGCCTTACGTCTCTCTCCCACTCAACTATGATCGGTCTGCCGCGCGCGCAGCACGCGGCAGACGTTGTCACGTAAAATCTTCGCCCGTAAAACCGACTTTACAGGCAACCATTTTTTTTTTGTGAAGTATAGGTTTGCATTTGTCTACAGCATACGCTACGCTGTGTTCTATGATGTGACAGTTAATGCCATTTCATAAACACGCGTTTGAAATGGCCCTTAGGTATTACTTATAACTCTAGATTTAAAGACACCTACTTTTTAACCCTTAAATGGACAATGTTGTTTTTAAACAACATACTTAAAATCACACATAAAATTGACCTTCATTTAATTTTCACATTTCTCACATTATTGCAAAAAAAGTATAGTAAATTAATATCCAGATTTTTTTACGAATTTTTCCTAGACAGTAATATATATTACACAATTTTTTTTTTTAAACGTGAAACAAAAATCGCCCATTTAAGGGTTAAATTTAGCAAAAAGATAGATAATGTTTTTTTGAATTTCTTATAACCGCTTTCCGACTTCATCATTAGAATCATTTGTCTATCAAAACTATATTATAGCCAAACATTCAAATCAAATGATTCTTTTTACCACTTCCGTTCTCTCACGTATTCTTTCTTTAATTATTTTAATGGAAGCGGGTTAGGTCGTTCCAGTGGGAAGGAAATGTTTTGTAAACAACATCGATCGTTACAAATGAGCAGTCACAGGGTAAACAGTAGTTGGTACTCGCGCAAGTTTGGGGTCGCAAACACAGCCTCACATCTCATATTCAAATAGTGAAGGGAACTAACGAAGCGGGAGGGGGTGGTGCTACGCTTGAATCAGTAGTAAAACTTGTACAAATGTTTTTTTTTGGCTAACTGATAAAAATAAAAAAGATAAAATAAATATTATGAAAAGAAGCTTATCTTGGGCCTTTCCTCGCTGCTAATAGCACGTTAGCTTTCAAGTTTTTTAATTTTATTGTAAAAAACTTAACAATTAAAATGCATAAATAAATACGAAATATTATGACCTCAAAAATATGAATTGAGATAATTGTGATAGAGGATATCAATTGGGCTTCTAAAAACGTAATATGTACATACCGATACTTTGTATCTTGTTAAATCCTGCATGCCAAAAGGCAATAACGTGGCGCCCTGTTCTTGTACGTTTAAATGATATATAATGAATTTGAATTTAAATATGTGACGCAAGCTATTGTTTTTCATAATTCTAGATTCTATGCAGAAAAATATTAGTTCCAATTTCATAGTTCCAATGGTTGAAATAAAATAATATTTTCACTGTTGACGTATGAAGTTAGTTCACTGCTACATACAGAACGGTTGCGATAGAGGGGGTTCAGGGTAACTTGTAAGAAAATATCAAGTTAACCCTTACCGAGGGAACAAGTGTGTCACGCGATGTCGATGTGAAGAAAACAACATGTAAATAAATATTGTATGCGGTAGCTTTGTACGTTGTCTGCTTTTAGCGATTACGAAAGTAAAATAAACGTTTTAACTTATTATTACTCGTACTATATATTTGGGTACATGAATAAATGATAAAAAAATATTACAGCACATAACGGCACGTACATACATTTCACAGATCTAGCCTGGTAACTTAAAATCTGAGGATGAAATAATGTTATATAATGACCGAAATAGGCAGTATCTGCTTCGTATACATTTACACAGTAAAAATGAACTTCCAGAGAAGTCAGCATTGATTTGTGTCCCCAAAGCTACAAAGAAAACCCTCATTAAAAATTCCTTAAACAAACAAAAGCTTTCGGCTAGCGTGTACACGAAAAAACCAATATAGCCCTGAGCGGCGGGAAAAGTGGAAAAGAAGTTAAGAGGTGTCTATTTGTCACGTTCTTTCCTGAATAACGCTCTGCTTTCCAATTAAGGGTAAGCGCTCTCTTTGTTTATCTTAAATTGCGAGAAAATCTCACTCAAATTATCGAGTGAAAAGACAAGGGGCGATAGGGCACTGCGGGACATAACTTTGTTGGATAAAAAGTAGCGTATCTAACGCCGGGGGACGGGCGGGGAATTTTTAATAAGCGAAAAATTTAATGAGAACCCCGACCACTTTTTGCAACGGATCGCTGTGTCAGCTGGGCGGAGCGGCCTTTCAGTTTTGATATTGGATGAGGATATTAATTAATATAATTTTCCTTATCATTACCGTCTTGGGTATTCTCTTTGCACCGAATTTGCAATTTTCATTTTGTGCGTAAGCGTCTTCATTATTATGTTTGGTATGGTTTATTCTTTATACACCGTTACTTGTTAGAGTTATATGTATATACCAAACTATACCTACATTTTAAATTGTAGTTAAACCATTTTGCTTGGCTAATTGCGTGTCAAATATAGCTTTTAGCTTTATTATAAAGTTCATTTTACAGATCAAAATATGATCGTCTTTTAAAAAATAATTAATGTAGTAACACTTCAGACTTAGACAACAAAGCAATAGATGGAATTTAAATTAAACTTTACCTTATTATACTTTCGAACACAGAAAGAGACCAATTTACCGCACCAGTAGTCAAGAAGCGACATCTGCTAATCGATTGATTGACCCTGCCTTAGAGCTGCGATAAAAAACACGACAAATGCGAGGCTGGCTTGTTTGTCCCCTGTCTCCCCACGCGTAGTCTCTTTAATTGCCTGCGCCGTGTGATCGTAATGCGAAATGTGATTCGCAGATCTATTTCCTTTTTTAGAAATTGTTGATCTCTATAGTAGGTAACCTATTAAAAACCAGAATCATTATTTCGAGATTATTATTAGAACTTCATTAAGTTTTACTACGTTTTTCTTTAAGTAAAAGTGTGATGTGTCGGATGCTGCGATAACAAAATACGTTTCCACTCTCTATTGACTTGTGACCCTTTTAATGCATTGCCGAGTACACATTCATAGCAAACTTTTCCCAAAACAAAGAGTCGACAGTTAAACAAACATTGTTGGTAACGACACAATAGCTTCTCCCTTGCCCTACACCTCCCTTTGCAGAATCATTTTTTTATAAAGCGGCGGAAAGATCTCGGCCTCCTCACCTTTCGTTATTAACTTGAAGGGCCCCTTTGATGCACTTCGCCCGGTCTACCCTTACCGAGTAATGATTTTAAGGCCAGCTATTTAAAACCTCCTTTCCATATTCCATATACGAGTATAATACGTAGAGGTAGATATAAATTAGCTTTTGTGGAACACATTATGCTAATGGAGTGCTATTAAAATTGTATGAAGGATTACGATTGGAAATTAAACGACTAGCAGTATTGGCTGTGCGAAATTTATTAACAAAGCATTTAAACAAATGTTTTATCTATTTTGTACTCTTTAAAAATATGAGAACGCGTTGATTGGCTTGAGTTTAAAAAAAATAAAAGAGAGCGTTAGCTCTCTGTTAATGTTTTTAAACTCAAGCCAACAGGTTCTGGTCAATTCATTTTGTCCAATTTTATAGGTGAATCTTTTAATTGATTAAAAACAATACAACATAATTAATGTAAATATTTAATGTAAAACTATAAGTAATCTAAAATTAACAAATGTAAAACTAGGTATATCTCCTAATCATGATCAAAATGATTAAAAAATTAATTAAATTAGATGCAAGCGAAATAAACATGAAAAGAAATAGAGCAGCGTCGAGAGGAGAAGCGGCGCCGCTATTAACGAGGGAGATAGCGAGAATTTCTTCCCAGGTTTGCATCTCGGTTTGACCGTCTTTCGCAGTTGTTCCTTTCCGTTTTTAATTATTGAACCACTCATTCCTAATTATTGTTATTAGCGACGGGGAGAGTGGTGAAAATTGAGGGTCTCGCGGAGTAATATTGACCGCTCGGCTTGAGGTGCGTCCCTCGGGAGGTTTTTAATTGTGCACGCTTTTGACTTTTCCTCTTGTTCTTTTGAGACGCTCCAATAAACTTGGATTTTACGGTGTCTCGCTTGTATTAGGTACGTTTTATTGGCGAGGGGCAAAATTTTATAACGCTTCAATTTCTTTTTGGCAAACACTAGGTTGTTTGTTTATATTTATCTGCACTTTCATAAAAGTACATGGCATACTTACAGCATTGTCTCCAAAGTGAAAATGGACATATGCATGTATCTGTATTTGTCTTTAAATATATAATATCAATGACCTTATAATGAGCTTTCTAAATTGTACAGATTTGTTTTCTACCACTGACGCAAAAACGACACGGTGTTATATGCAAGTGTGTTATAAGCGTCTTTGTGTGTCTATAGCATCGAAGCTTAATAAAAACTTCGAGGTTAATCCATTCGATTAACCTCGAAGTTTTTATTAACATTTTTTGTTCGAAAGATGTTGTAGATGTAAGTGTTTTTAGTTATGTTTGATAAAAATCGGTGCTACACGGCCGCTACAAAATGGCAGATAATATTTTATTTGGGACTGTCTCTATTTAGGTATATACTTATATCAAATGACTTGTCGAGTAGAATTCACATTTTTTTAATTGTGACTTATTTTATTTATTAACTTATGAGAAGGTAAATAAGTCTACATAAAGTCTAAGCGAATGACAGTCACAGAAAGTGAAAAGCTGCGAGAACGGATCTGTAAAAGAGTTCACAGTCAATTCACTAATGTCCCTAATGCGTATCGGTCCGCATTATGCGCCTAAGTATTTTATATCCAAATTGGGGCGAATGCGGAGAAAATCCCCCGTAAGCCTTGAAACCGAGATCAAAGGAACGCCAGCCATTACGATTTTGGCTCATTTTTTATTTAGTCTGGAGTGGAACTCTTATCTTAACGCCGCCAGTACTTTATGACGTGATAAAGCTGATTTTTAATCTGAGGTGGACGAGAAACTTCTGGAAATAAAGAAATTCAGGATTGCTTTCGTCCACGTTTGACTGTGTAGGTAATTTCGAAACCAATTTTGCAGTCAACTTGGAGATGTATCTGCTGTATTACGATAGGAATAACACAATTACTTATATTATATCTACATGAAAATATTTTTCTATTAATTTTAGTTTGTTCTCAACACAGGAAAGATGTTAATTCTTCGTAGATGTTTGTATGTTTCTTTATTAGTTATTTTTATTTTTCAAAAAAGTTGGGCAGGTTAGGTAACGCTTAATATAAAAAAAGGGGATCAAATGAAAAGAAAAATGCTTTATATAAGCGATTATAACAATGTGCAATTTATTAGGTTTCGATTCTAAAGATGTCGCAATAAAATCTGTATTAATTTTAACTACTTTTTGTTTTAATAGTTATTTAATTTTTTTCTCGTACTGTAGTAAACAAATCTGGCACGACTTCCAATTAGATATTGATTAGACGTAGAAACCAAAACACCATAACTCTTCAAGTCGTTGCCAGTTTTGACGTGACAACGTCTTAAATTAGGTTGCGGCTGGGAGTCACTTATGAAAAAGTGTAACGCCCGGTAACGATACGATGAGTCATCGAACGAGAGAGAGGCCCGCCGAATGCCTTGCGTCTCTCTCCCACTCAACTATGATCGGTCTGCCGCGCGCGCAGCACGCGGCAGACGTTGTCACGTAAAATCTTCGCCCGTAAAACCGACTTTACAGGCAACCATTTTTTTCCTCGATGTTTTCCATCCGCCCCCCAATAAGGGCTATAATATTTTTATGAACAATCAGTGGCGCCCCCTCGCGATCAATATCAGCAGTTTATGAAGTGTGTCGCACGTGCTTCAATATGTTAGCTTTGCACCCTGTCTCTGCTCGGGGGCAGTTTTATGAATATCTCTATGATTTATGCATTTAGTTTTATTGCATTATGAAGTAAATTCAATTTTAAAGTATCGAATGCATAAAATGAAATTAGTGATATCTTATCTTATATATAAAATTTCCGTGTCACAGTGTTTGTTACCGTACTCCTCCGAAACGGCTTGACCGATCTTTACCAAATTTTATATGCGTATTCAGTAGGTCTGAGAATCGGCTACTATCTAGGTATTTTTTATACCCCTAAGTGATGCAAAACGTTTGCGTCACTAAGGGTCAGCTAGTAACTCGATAAAATCAATAAAACATTTACATGTTTGTTTTCTCTTGCGACTTATCATCAACGACATCAACTTCCAGACGTTTTGTTGAACAGAAGTTGCGTTCCCCATATAAAGGTACTACGTGACTTAAAAGTACCGCAATAAACCATTATTCCTAAAAAGATAGTTTTATCACTAAAGATATAAAGAGCATAAAGCTTTGTTATAAACGACTCTCTAAGAAATCGTGTTCGCGAGACTTACTGTACAAGATCTATTCTGCCGTGCTTTAACTATAATGCTGTTAAATACTATACAGTTTGACTAAGACATAGCGGTGTATTAGCAAAAAAACATTGTTATAGTTAGTACGTAATACTTTGTCTTTTTCATATCTTTGCCAAAATTAAACTTAGCTGGCTGCAAAAAAACAATAATGCTCATATAACTTAGTGCTTAAATATGAACATAAGATATCAGTCTGTATAGTTGGAATATTTTTAGGAATAGGTCGATACCCCATAGCAATATAGCAACGAATTCCATAGCACATAAAATAGACACAGCCAAAAACTAACGGCCATATTTTTCGGCCAGACTCGTACAGTCACAGAAACAATGGTCTGATATCTTTCAAGGCGGGTCTTTATGAGGGTTTTATGAAAATAAGCGGGCGGCCGCTCATTTCAGGTTTGGGGTGGTAGGGGTGTTACTACTGCAATTCTTCGTTCACACATTCTTTCTTGCTGTGCTGTTTAGTTTTATAAAAAATACTAATATGAAACTTTTTCATAAAAAGTACCATATTAGTATCCGTTATCGTTCTATACATTCGTATAGTATAGTTCCGTATCTCAAAGGTACAAACGGGACCCTATTACTAAGCTTCCGCTATGTCTGTCTGTCACCAGGCTGTATCTCAGAAACCGTAACAGCCAGAATATGTATTTCTCGTGCTACTACTCGTATATCAACAAATACTATGCATAAATAAATTAAATATTAGGTCCCCATGCCATAAACGTGTTTTTTATACATAAATATTTAACCTACAGTTTTCGTTGCTAAAAAAAATGTTTTATTCACAGAAATATTCAATTTTTGTATTGGAAATAGTATGAGCTAACGTGTAGCTTTGGGATCGAGACTCGAGGCACCGTCGTGGCTTTGGCTTGAGGCCAGACGTTGGGAATGTTATACCATCTCTTTTGTTTTGTTTTTTGTAGCTATACTATAGTGAGTTTTTTATTTATTAAGTAATTGTAAAGATTGTTTGGTAAGTTTAAGTTTTAAGTACAAATGTGATACAATTTTATGAATGAATGAATTGAATTATTATTTATTGTCCATTTGAGATTGTGAGAGTAGGAATGAATCGATTTTATTTTTGCTTATAAAATACCTAGTACTACCACTTTAAACTTGAACCTTAACACGAATTAGGCTCGCACGTGAAAAGTTCCGTGCCATTATCGTTAAAAAATGACAATAAAAACACGTTTGTTGTTTGGGAGGGCTCTTTTAATTGTTGTCTTATTATTTTGCATTTTAATATTAAAGATATACAGCACAATATTCTATAAAAATGTTAAGCGTCTACATGTTACCGCAGAAAAAATCTAAAAAATAGACGCGTTTATTATTATCATTTTTTAAATTGTTTTTAGTATTGTTTGTTGTAATTATAGTTTGGCAACGGAAATACAGAGTAAACTCCATGTAACGTCTCTAGATTTAACTACAAACTCTCTGAAGCGTCAAAATCAATTGGCTTTAGTTCTATTAGCTTGTATTCCATTCAATAATGCATTCTCTCCATTTAACGACCACTCTCTATAACGCCATAAAAGGCACAGTCCCTTCAGTGTGTTATATAGATTTAACACTGTACATAAATTGTGAAACATTCAGCTTTATAGCTATCATGGTTTATGAGATACAGCGAAGTCTTTAACAGGTTCCCGTTGTTACTCTTTGGGTAGAGAAGCCTAAACCCTCAGATCACGTCTGAAAAGAATGTGCAAGGAATAGTCACGAGTCGCATGACATTGAGGTAGATTTGTGAACACCGCCGGCGTCGGTGCGGCTCCAGTCGGAGGCTTCGCGTGCCACCACGAACCGTCGCGTTCCAGCGCGAGCGAAGAAAGGGTTCGAGAAATGTTGCAACCATTCATTGGTGATCTTTATTTTAGAACTAGCCGCACCCCGCAGTGTTACTCGCGTTAATCCGGGATAAAAAAGAAGCTTTTTCGAGGTATCATCCGGGGGTCTTCAAAAGTAGAGTTAATAGGTATCGTCTAGGTAAACGTACCACACCGTAGACTGCAGCGCAGCTTAACATCAGGCTAGCTGTAGTCAAACGCAAACCCATCAAGGTTAAAAAATAGTATTCAAGACGACCTCGATAGCGTAAAGGTTACCATACCGGACTGCTATATACTCACGACATATACTCTAGACATCGACGACCTTGTTAGCGTAATGTTTACCATACCGGACTGCTAATCAGAAGGTTCCGGGTTCGATTCCCGGCCCGGTCAACATCTTTGTGCTTAACTAAATTTGTTGGCTGTGGGTCTGGGTGTTAAATATATATGTAATTATATATAATATGTATGTATGTATATGTAGTATATCAGTTGTGTTAGCAACCATAATACGAACTAGAAATGGTTCAGTGTGGGGCTAACCAGCCGTGTGTGAAATGTGTCAGAAAAAAGAAGAAGAATAAAAAATAATATATTATATATTTTATGCGGCTGTTCCATTGATTTATATCTCCTCGTCTAGTTAATGTTTGCGTATATTCGCCATTGATTGTTCAAACGCGCAGTGTTTGCGGGCTCTGCGGTGCCAGTGTTGCGATGACGTTTCCACTCCAAACTACACTCGATACGAGCATTAGTTTATTAGCACTGTGAGGTTTCCAGTCGACTCTGTTACGAATATCTCGCGTGAGATGGATTAAAAAAACTACGCTATCAATTTTGGCTATTGGAAAAGAGAATAAGTTAGGTATTTCTATATATATGTTTGTGAAGGTGAAGTTTGGTACAAATTTCAGGTCACTATCGCCCCCGTCAAGACGAGAAAAAAATATTTGTGAGTGATATGAAGTTTTTTTTTTATTTTCAGGCCTTTAATACCCTAATATCCTGATATTCTAATAATTTATGAAGACCTTATGCTAATATGTTTCCTTCTATCAGTTTTAACTGATACATTTCACACACGGTAGGTTAACACCATACTGAACCATTTCTAGTTTGTGTTATGGTAGCTAGCACAACTGAAAGATATACTACATACATATACATATTTTATATAGATACATATTTAAACCCAGACCCACAGCCAACAAAGTTAGTTACGTACAAAGATGTTGGCAGTGCCGGGAATCGAATCCGGAACCTTCTAATTGACAGTCCGGCATGGTAACCTTTACGCCAATGAAGTCGTTGAGGAATTATAATGGCTTTTAAAGTTAGGTAAGCTGAAATTTATCTTGTACTTGTATGTAAAACTGGTTTTCAGAATTGAATGAATGAATATGAATGAATGAATGTTATTTATTTTCCAATAAGTCACAAAGATATTACATTTCACTTATAATACTAAATTTCAAATTGGAATCGTCAAAAGATGTCATTACAATAAATACAATATTTCTTAGCTGTAAAGGGGCTTGTCATACAAAATAAATAATTAAAATCAATTCAAGTAAAATAAATAAAAATAACTAATTATTAATAAATATTTGGATACATTTCACACACGGCTGGTTAGCCCCATACTGAACCATTTCTAGTTCGTATTATGGTTGCTAATACAACTGATATTCTACTTATACATACATACATATTATATATAAATACATATTTAACACCCAGACCCACAGCCAACAAATTTAGTTAAGCACAAAGATGTTGACCGGGCCGGGAATCGAACCCGGAACCTTCTGATTAGCAGTCCGGCATGGTAACCTTTACGCCAACGAGGTCGTCAAAACTAGACTACATACTAAATAACAAATGACCAAAACTTTACATTGTCATAATACTTTTAGTTTAAATTCTTTATAATCAATTTTGTTGTGCCAGTTAATATCTAAATATGAATAATATCGTGTATGGAAGCCCTGCCGAAGGCATCGTGTTTGTGGCCTCTCTGCGGTGAATATGGATGGCATTTTGACTGGCTCGGTAACACGCGGTATTAGCTAGTCTATCACTCGCGACCGAGCTATTATACTCGATGTACTTTAGACGCTCCCGACTCACGTTACTCTGGTATACCCGAAAATAGTTTTGAGTTCAACGAGTTTATTGGCTTTTTGACTAATTCATTTGTTTTAATGAGGAGAGGTTTTTGTTTATTTTTCTTTATTTTTTAGCTTTTTCTCTTTGTTCAACTGATTATTCGAAAACAACCAAAATAACATTCATTTTTGTTGAAAAGGAATAGTTGTCTGGTGATCTATTTACACAAATATAACATTTCATATAGATATAGCGGCTTACAATTGTGTGTGTAACTGCATTAACTACATGTCACTCCTAATACATAAATTTATATCATACTTTTTATATCCACCTTACAGCTTCATTAGATCAGGTGGGCGCGTAACCACACAAACCAGCGGCACTTTGGGCTAAGATGCAGTCTTTATATAAGAGCATGCATAGTCTGGAGTAACTAGCTCTCGAGGAGGCTGCCGAAACACACCTTCGGTGCTTGGCGATAGATTTTTCAACTCGAGGGTTGTCGTTAGCTAGTAGAGTGCTGATAAAATGCTTGACCGCCATGCGATTTAAAAACATTTAGCATAGAACTTTGTTAACCCTATATTGCGTTATACTAGGCACGTAAAATTTACAAGCTATAGTTCATTCATTAGTCTTACGATGACCTATATGACAATAATATCTTATCTTGTATTTTTAAATATTGTTACCATAAAGATAATTTTAAAATTTCTAAGATGATCAAATAAATGTAACTCACCTATTATAAAAGCTTTACAATTTTGGGAAAATTAATGTAAGTAGCTTAAGGTTTATGGTAAAATAAATGTATTATTAATTCCTATTAGCTAGTTCCTATTAGCAGGTAGTCTTATGGGCACCTTTGCATCAGGAACGATTAGGGACGGGTTTATTATTTCGAAGTAATTTAATGAATTTAATTTAATTTTGTCATTTTTGTGTACATATTTCTTTCGTGATACAGATCACGAAAGAAGTATATATATGTAAAAATGAAATGTACAAATACAAATAGAATAAATCCCTATTCTATTAATTATAATAAGACTAGCTGACCCGGCAAACGTTGTTTTGCCTCACTTAGGGGTACAGGGCCATCTATTGATTACTTACTCAACCCAGTCGAAAGGTATCGACATCTGTTAGAATCATTTGGAGTTAACAGATAATTGAGACTGTCAAATAATAACAGACAAAATTAGCAATAAATTAAAATTGCGACTATAATAATTTGAGATTTAAACTATCCTATCTCTCAAGTTGGATCGAACTGCACATGGTGTGCAAATTTTATTATAATAATCGGTTAAGTGTTTTAGGAGTCCATTGAGGACAAACATTGTGACACGAGATTTATATATATTAAGGTATAAGAAAACATCTACAATAGATACGCAAAGTAACGCTTAAATCAATACGCAATTTTTTTCATTGTGCGCAGGAAAGTCGTTCACGCTGACTATAATGCTGGCGACCTCGCCCCCACAAGTAGCGACCTACCAGAAAGCCATCAAGGTGACGGTGGACGGGCCGCGCGAGCCTCGCTCCAAGACCCGCCACCACGGCTTCCATCCTTTCCACTTCGGACCGAGGTTCGCGCCAGACCCACTCATGGGGTCGCTGCCTTTCAAATTATCAGGTAAGTTTTAAACTTTCGTGATTAACTTTTTTCGTCATTTTTTTTTTTTATTTTTTTAATATTAGCACACATTTCACACACGGCTGGTTAACCCTATACTGCACCTCGCTCCAAGACCCGCCACCACGGCTTCCATCCTTTCCACTTCGGACCGAGGTTTGCGCCAGACCCACTCATGGGATCGCTGCCTTTCAAATTATCAGGTAAGTTTTAAACTTTCGTGATTAACTTTTTTCGTCATTTTTTTTTTATTTTTTTAATATTAGCACACATTTCACACACGGCTGGTTAACCCTATACTGCACCTCGCTCCAAGACCCGCCACCACGGCTTCCATCCTTTCCACTTCGGACCGAGGTTCGCGCCAGACCCACTCATGGGGTCGCTGCCTTTCAAATTATCAGGTAAGTTTTAAACTTTCGTGATTAACTTTTTTCGTCATTTTTTTTTTTTATTTTTTTAATATTAGCACACATTTCACACACGGCTGGTTAACCCTATACTGCACCTCGCTCCAAGACCCGCCACCACGGCTTCCATCCTTTCCACTTCGGACCGAGGTTTGCGCCAGACCCACTCATGGGATCGCTGCCTTTCAAATTATCAGGTAAGTTTTAAACTTTCGTGATTAACTTTTTTCGTCATTTTTTTTTTATTTTTTTAATATTAGCACACATTTCACACACGGCTGGTTAACCCTATACTGCACCTCGCTCCAAGACCCGCCACCACGGCTTCCATCCTTTCCACTTCGGACCGAGGTTTGCGCCAGACCCACTCATGGGATCGCTGCCTTTCAAATTATCAGGTAAGTTTTAAACTTTCGTGATTAACTTTTTTCGTCATTTTTTTTTATTATTTTTTTAATATTAGCACACATTTCACACACGGCTGGTTAACCCTATACTGCACCTCGCTCCAAGACCCGCCACCACGGCTTCCATCCTTTCCACTTCGGACCGAGGTTCGCGCCAGACCCACTCATGGGGTCGCTGCCTTTCAAATTATCAGGTAAGTTTAAAATTTTTTATTTTTTATATATATTTTTTTTATATTAGGACACATTTCACACACGGCTGGTTAACCCCATACTGAACCATTTCTGGTTTGTATTATGGTTGCTAACACAACTGATATAAGTACTACATCTACACACATACATATGTTATATAAATACATATATGACACCCAGACCGACAGCCAACAAATTTAGTTCAGCACAAAGATGTTGGCCGTGCCGGGAATCGAACCTTCTGAATGGCAGTCCAGCATGGTAAACATTACGCTAACGAGGTCGTCGATGTCTAGAGTATATGTTTTAAGACATACAGTAAAATGTTTATAATATTAAAATATGTTTTTTTTATTCATACATGCCACAATATACAAAGTCATGGTTCACTCAATCGTGAACATTGGTTTACGTCACTTATATAAATATAAAAACTGCACGACTACTATAAAAAACTAATGACATACATATATAGTATAAATATGCATTCCACGAAATTAGTTAAATTTGGAAATTTTAAAAATTCATAACATGGCTTATTTTTGGGCGGATAAGCTCTGTATGTAAAGAGATTACAAGCCATTTATTTCTTGACATAACGACTATTCAAAATCTGTCATCTTAACTATAATATACTTCTTCGTGAGTATACGTTATTTATATCTCTTTCGTTAATACTGTAGGCCTGATCATTTGGCCGAACATCAATTTTGGCTCTTGAGTAAACTTAAATATTTCAATAACTAAAACTCATTTTAATTAAGTACCTAACTAACTTAACGTACATACATTATCGTGTGTTTGTCAAAGTAACAAATATGCAGCAGTAAAAATACATCGTTATTTCTTTTTTTTACATGTGATTCTCATTAAGTGATGAATGAGTGAAAGAGGGATGAATGGGATTTATATAATATATATATATATTTTTTTATTATTGTCTTGTTTTCTTTATTTAATATTTTTTTTTTTACTGTTTTGTTAATTGTAATAAGTGCATTTACTAGTTTTTAAGTTAATAATATAATAAACATAGGCGGTTTGGCTGGAATGCTGTAGGTTTATGTTTATATTTAAATATCTGAATAAATAAATAAATAAATTACAACTCAAAAGTCAATAACACAAAAGTCAAATATTTCGAAATTGCATGCCTTTTCGGTATCCGTCAGGAACATTTCCATCGGGTTATTAAATTGTCACATCGGACCGTTGTCACTCCTAGGGAGGGATTTGGGGCGGACAAGTTTCTCGCTACAATTAATTATCAATTTCCCAACCCCCGACACCTGCCGTGGACACAGTTTGCTGCGACTTTGCAGGTCTTAGATACTGTTTGAGAATTTTAGAATAATGACTTCTATTTTCAAATTGTAGTAGATGTTTAAAGTCTCATTATAAAATTTTAAAGATAAATTCCAGGATTTTTAGTTTTGGTCATATATGATGTTCTGGGTCCTGACAAACATAATATTTTTTTTACTCGTATATATTTTTTTGTTGAAATCGACTGCTGTCATTGCATACATCGTTTTATATAGCAGTCGATTATCTAATAAAAATGTGTGATGAGACGATATCCAAATTTTCAAATAACTTGGATCTGCATAATATTCTCAGTATCTATACTTTTACTCACTAATACGTACCCAGTGTAATTAGGTACACCACTTTGCACCCTGCTACGAAGCCACGTCTCGTAGCGATGGCTACAGCGGGCGTTGCTACGCGGCCGTAGCGACGCTACGAGCGTAGGGATCTTCGAGTAGTTAGGGTCATAATATAAAGAACGGTTTCTATCACGCTAATAAGTGTATGAGTTTAGCAACAAATAAAATCACTGGTCATAGAATTTATTTAAAACTAGCTGACCCGGCAAACGTTGTTTTGCCTTAATAATTATTTCTAAATATACAGTAGCCGATTCTCAGACCTACTGAATACGCATATAAAATTTGGAAAAAATCGGTCAAGCTGTTTCGGAGGAGTACGGTAACAAACACTGTGACACGGAAATTTTATATATAAAATGTAATATGAACTCATTATGTAATTTTTCTACACTTACTATGCAGATATGGACTAAAAACCTACGGATTTTCTACAAAGCTCGTATAAAAAAATAAGATAATATAACTTTAACTTTAACACTGTTATTCATATCTGTAAAAGTGAAAACTATTAATTTCCGAAAAAACATCTCAAAAATGCCTTACCGAATTATGTGCTTTAAGCCTTAAGCAATATCACTTATCAAGCACAGTCACATCCAAATCTCATTCCGTCGGATTACTTGCATTATCCAAAGTGTGAGTCGTTGGCAAGACCTCGTTAGACTGGGTGTCAAAGGGCTGTAACTCAATTACATACCTCGCCTTACGCCTTGCGTTGCGACACTGATGCTCACTTGCTGTGAACGCCGAGTTTGGAACTACGTTTATTTCTTGAGTAAGTAAGCTTGTTAATAAGCGAGTAACATAAACAAATGAACATACATAAGCATATAGACTAGTTGTGTATGTTTTTTATTGTCAGTACCTACAAAAAATATTTCAGTTAATCCCAAAGTCAATGACATGATAATATTGTGTTAACTTTTATTAAGTTTTTTCATAAACTGATGACACTTATTTTTTCTTACTTTGGTTTTATATTCGTTTATGATTGGGAGCATATTCCAAAGACGCCATTTTCTTTCACATTTTTTATTGCAATATCGAAATGAGTAACCACTGAAAAATTTAGTATAGATAATTAGAGATGGGAAATAACTCGACTATAATTATTTCAACAACTTTATATGTTTATTTGTTGGAAAAGTTTGCTTCTACCTACAGATTGCTTGATTTTATTTGCCTCATGAGATTGAACTATAACTCTTGGAAGAATACACAGAATAGCATATTACAGTAGTGCAGTAAATAAATTAGTATCAACATTATATGACTAATCGATTTCATAAATGATCCCTAATAACAGTTATTACGAGTATTAGCAGTTAAAGTTGTAGTAGTTAAAAACGTGCAAAAACCAATGTTTATTTTTAAACATTAGAATCAGAACATACAATACAATACTTCACTAAGTTCCGTCTCTTACCCGAGCTAAACGTAAAGGTACTTGATTTTAAAATTAGACACTCGTCACGAAACAATTTCTCATTCCCTTACACTTGAGCGGATTCTTGTTTCGCGGCTGATGAGTGGAGAGAGCAGAGTAAACTTGAGTTGCAGAGTGGGTGAAATTACGGAGAAATAGATAGAGAATCCAGTAGTAAAAGTCATGTATACGCATAAGTTGGTTTTATTCCCATAAAAATACGAATGATACTCAGGTGAAGCAGTATCACTTATATCAAATTTTGCATCAACTAAATTTATAATACAACACATTGTGACAACTTTCATCAAAGTCCAAAGGTTTTTGTTATCAGTTAGGGTTATTTGTAACCTTTAGATTGTAACACATACATTTATTTCGCATATACGTTTATTTTTCATGATACTCGTAGTAGGTACTCATTTTCTAGTGCTCGCGTCGCTAGCAACCATCCTATAGTTGACAATCTGTCGCCAAGCACCTAACAATGCGTTCTGGAAACCTCCAAAAGAGTCAAATACCTAGCTAAAAAAAAACACAAATAGCTTAATAACCGTCCAGGTTATCCTCTCCGAGGTGTCGATACCAGTTTCAAACATTACCTAACTTATCTAAAGACATACCCTTGTTAAAGCGGAGTGAAGCGAAGTGAGCGGCCGGTGCCCTCTTAGCTACGAGTACCAATAACCTGAGCGAAATCATGATAAATTATACACACTCACGTTCGCAGATGCTCTTGTAGACGCAACTTTAGAACTCAACGGGGGAAAGTTTGGATGTGTCAATTAAATTAGGTCAATCAGACCAATAATTGTTTTAATAAAAACAATTTATTTTTCGTTGGTTCTTAACACGGTCAGTACTTAATTTTAAGAATTCGTTCGTACATTTCTTGCCATATTTATTCTGAGTCTCATAAAATGCCTGGTGGTATCTAAAGGAATTACGTACATATATATCGTAAACCTACTGATATACAACACACATAGTTGTGTTGTGGTTAGCCTTTATTGACATGAGACTCTATCTCATTCATCATAATCTCAGTCATATCGAGCAAAACTAAATTTATTTTCACCTAAAGATAAAGCAAAAGAGAAAATTAATACCCATGAACTTTAGTCGTAGACGCGACATCCTCACGTTCGTACATCCTTGCTTCTCTACGTCGTGTGAGCGCCACTTAAAGTCGCAGCTTTCGCATTATTAATGAGGGAGCCTTAGAGAAAATTAAATATAGCATTAGGGCCGGAAGCAGGGATTGTGGGGTGGGGCGGGGGGCGACGTTAACCCTTCCCCGCGCGACAATGCGGGTGCATAATTACGCATTTGTAAATTTTAAATGTCCCTCCCACCTCATACAGGCTTTTGTATGATGTGATTCGCGCTTTTACACTGCCTTTAAACCTTGGAACGACGGTAGGGATGCAATGAGACATTAACGTTATCGTTGATTACAGCTTTCAAATGTAATTCCGGAAAAAGGAGATCTTAGTCTTTTGAGTGATAATAAACAGAGTACAGATAGAAAATTAACGAACAAAGTATAGGACTATTGAATGGAAATGAATATTATTTTAACTTGCAGTTACTAACAAACACGTATTTAAATGTTGTTAGCATTATATCAAACGCGACAATGAAATGATTTTAAAGGATTAAGTTTCAAATTGACTACAGAATTAATTATCGACATGGCTCCAGCCTATCGATATACTGTATCACATATCTACTCAAAATGAATTCGTTCAATGATGACTCGTGAACCATTAACTCTAAATGCGATGCAATTTTCATAACTCAATATCGGCTGTCGTTTGCATTAATACATGGAACGATGATAGTTCATTTTACCAGTTCGTTTTGAATATGAAAATTAAATATTTACAAGCATTATTTGACTATCTACTGAGTGAAACTTAGCAAAGAAGATACTATGGGAAATAACGTATGTTACTCATCATTATCAGTCTGTAATTGCCCATAGCCGAGCAATGGCCTTTCTTCTTGTACGCCAGTTTTCCTGGTTTTGCGCTGCTCTCGTTGATTTTTTGCCTGCCATGTTACTGGCGCTGTCAACCCAGCGTGTTAATATGGGCTGGCCTTTCATATGACCACTCGAGATCCGGTGCCGTACCAAGGTGCGTGACACAGGCAATATGCTGCTGCAGGATATGTTGCAAGACAGAGTGATGGCAACTGAGCCAAGAAAGATGATACTACTTGTGTGGAATTATAGATGTTCACCCGTATTTAACTGTGAATCAGCTGAACCGATTTAATTATGTGACACAATTTTGTAAGAAAGCCTCAAACTTTCAAAACCAGCCCGCTTAATGAAGTCCTATTTTGTCACTACAAAAACAAACAACCCCCGCCTCGGCTACTATTTCCACGAAAGGTTAATTAAGCAAAACAAAAAGGGGTTAAACAAAATCAATAGACGCAAATTCATTAAGCTCTAAGCAGATTGAAATCCAACATGGCGGCAAGATGGCGCGGGTTAAGGCAAGTTGACAAAGCGGTGTCGTTAGTTCGGGAGCCCTCTTATTAACCTTATGATGTACGACGGCATCCGTCTTGGTAGCTCCAGGCTGTGACGTCATCGCTCTTGCCGATATGCTTACAGTTGCGCTATGGTACTAATAGTTTGGGAAACTTCGGTTAGTTCTCAAGACGTTTGTTTTTCTTGGTATTTCTAATGGTGATATAATATCTTAAGTTACATTAATTGACACTGAAATTAGCTACAACTTGTGTGATTCAAGCCATTTTGAAACTTAAAAAATACTTAGTTCTTAGAAACGTGTTAGAATTATAATTACATAATATTAAATACAGGGTTACGAGTAACTAATGATAAGACTTTTTTAGGCAAACGACTTTTGGAAATTCCCAGAAAATATATTCGCTGCTCCATACATTTTACCGAACGTTGGTTAAGTTTTGGTAAGGCAAAGCTTATTTATTTATTCGGGAATTTCCAAACGACTTAGAGCAAAAGTTGTTTGTCTTGACGTACGAAACCAGACCTTAAAGGGTTTTGCGTTAGTAACTCTGTATGTCGATGAGGCCAACCTAAGAAGATGCTCATGAATTTCGCTTAAAAGAGGGTATGAAAAGAAGTGAGTGGATGTATATAATAGAATAGTGTGGAAGCAAAAAACGGGCTGTGCCGACCCCACATAGTGGGAAAAAGCGAAGACAAAGAAGAAGAATTAGTTATCTTATATCTAATATATAAAAATTCCATGTCACACTGTTAGTTACAGTACGCCTCCGAAATGGCTTGACCGATTTTACTAAATTTTATATGCGTATTCACTAGGTCTGAGAATCGGCTACTATCTTAACAACAACTTTTGCCGGGTCAGCTAGTCTGTATATAAAATAAACGCAATCACTTCATACGTAGCATAACTTCAAGTATAAACAAACTTGATACTTAACCAATTTTAAAGCCTCGCATGTGATCTCGACACTAACTGAAACTACCGAAATTAATTTAAGTGGAAACTTTCCCTGTGTAAGGATATTAAACGTGGCGCGCCTTACGAACAAACAAAACGGCAATCTCACTAGTTTCCTCGAGATTATGTGACGTACTGCGAACTTCGTTTAATTGTATGCTCGAGTGACTTCTCATTACTTATCAAGATTACTTAGTTCTATAAATAAGTATAATATACTGGGTGTATATATTCGAACATATTTATACAGGCGTGAACCGTTGCCAAGAGACCACGAAAGTAGGTTAAGATTTAGAAATGTTGCTTAATATTCTGTAAAGTTTTATAAGATTATTAATTTATATAAAGTAATGATATATAAGTCGTGCGTGTGACGGCTTCAGTTCCCGATGGTCGTGGGTTTGATTCCCGCCCGGCCAATATGCTCGAGCTTCAGGTATAGGGAAAAATTAACCATAGCAACCATAGCATGTTGGTTGAGCATTTTCTAGTGCTCGCCTTTAAAGTTATTTTTACAATTTCATATTCACTTTTTCTCTGAAGAAATCTTATCAATTCTTTAAGTTGTGTATTTGAGTAATTACTTATTATTCTCAAAGAAAAATATGTAAGATACATAAGGTCAAACGAGTCGCCCCTGTAACAAAAGAAAAAGGGAAACCATTCGAGCGCAACAAGAGTGGATGCTCCAAGAAATGTAAAATAATTACTCAAAA
Source organism: Mellilla xanthometata (assembly GCA_035578125.1). NCBI lineage: Eukaryota > Metazoa > Arthropoda > Insecta > Lepidoptera > Geometridae > Mellilla > Mellilla xanthometata. Next base: position 8,683,371 of record JAPUBQ010000014.1, on the reverse strand, counting down.
GCACTTTTACCAACCCTTTCTCTAATCACGGAAGGGTCTCGGAGTGTCGTTGAAAAAATTCCACCCTTTCCGCTAATCTAGGGACATCGGAATCACACTAAAGCGTAAATACTTTAAGCGTTAAGCCAGTTTCCATCGACCGTCTTCGCGGATTAACACGGGATTAGAGGAAAAATGCAAGGCGCAATCTAGCAAATGGCATTAAAATGTTTGGTTCCAACCCTCTCCGTGGCACGCGATTTTTCAAAGTCGGAAAAAACCCTTCTTCCGAGGCAATGTAGCGGACCGGCACGTCTTTCGATGCGGCCAATCTGTTGATAGGCGGCATACTTTAATTTGATACTTTCACTGTTTTATTAAATATCCTTATTAAATCCACTGAAAAATATTACCTACTATACTACCTATTTTAATAGAATAGAATAAAAGAATAGAATAGTACTTTATTGTACAACCACATAAGAAAACAGCTTAAATTAAAGAAATAAAATATTTACACATAGAGTACAAAGGCGGCCTTATCACCTATGGTGATCTCTACCAGGCAACCAGGAATGGAGAGGGACAGTACAGATAGAAAAAAAAAAAACATATTAAGCAGTTACTTAATCATTGTGTATTACATAGAAATTTCACCAATATTATTCTAATCAAATACTACTTGTACTTATCAGCATGTGTAATTGATTCGAGCTGGTCCTGCCTCGCAATAGATTATGTAAATGCATACGCAGTTATGTACCTATCACTTACTGGGCGCTAACAAGCTTAATGCCATCCTATCTAATTAGCACGGAATAGCTAATTTGTGTAACCACCTCTGGAATGTACCGCCTAATGACATGATTGCTGACGTGGGTGTAATCAGGGATCATAGAATGAGGGGCAAAATCTTAGAAAAGGCGTAATTAATAATACATATTTTAGCCACCGGTGCAAAAATAACGGGATGTTATAAGTTTGACATGTCTGTGTCTGTCATCAGCATCGAAGATTCTGAACGAATGAACCATATTTGATTAATTTTTTTGTTTGTAAGGATTGTTTCTCAGAGCTTTCACAAGGGTATCATTAGCTATGTTTCATAAAAAAATGACCAAATTGGACGCTACCACAATTGTGGACTAAATAATCACAACTCCTTCTATATGAGTATTAAATAAATTTAAATCCATTATCGCCTCAATAAAATTTAGACGGGAGCTTTTCATTTATTTTATTTTTACTTATTAGTACAGTTTTTGACTTTTTTGGCATATATTGTAATTAATTTGGTAAGATATATATTTTTAGAGAAACAATTCTTAAATGCACATTTTTCGTTTAATTAAATAGGTACTAGTCGCACTATAGGTCGCACGATTACGCACAAAGTTCACAATACAAAGAACTCTAGCATTTTTAACGAATGGAAATCGTCTGTAGCGGCCCTTTCTTTTGCATCTTTCAACGGGAATACAGGATGAGATGTTGCCGCGCCATTTTTCATGTCACGGGAACAAAAGAAATCTCAAATTGTCTCGCGCGTTTGGATTTTACATTTACTTAGAAGTTTTCAAGTCAACAACATATTATTATGTATTTGAAGTAAGTGCATAATTTGTTATGAATATTGGTTTTATACATGTCACATTTTAAAAATAATACTGATAATACTAATCAAATAACCGCCCCTGCTTTCCCCTGGTGCAAAAGTGCCCATCACGCTCGCTGCATTACCGCGCTGAATAGCTATGGCCATCTGCACCAAGAGCGGCCTGGAGTGGGAGTCACCGGGAATGTTATTTATCCTAAGACCCACCAGCAAGTTAACATCTAGTGTTAAGGTGTACTTGACTGTCTTAAGTGACCAGGCAAAATCTAGAATTTAGAGTTTTTTTTTTATTATAAATGATAAACGTTAAAAAACTTCGAATAGCTCTAAGACCGTCTAAAGAATAACTATAAAATATTTTTGCTTATTTCCTTACCAATCTCACTTATGAATTAAAATTAAGTTTTTGAACCACTTTTTTTCTTATTGATAAGTCTGATTGGTACCAAAATAAGTATATGTAAATATTCTAAAAGTTGATTTTTAGACTGTTTTCAAGCTACTTTTTACCGTTTATGATTTATAACTAAAAACTCTAATTTCAAGATTTTGATTCGTGTACGCTTTGATAATATCGATTTAATAATAAGTTAATGAGTTTTTTTACAACACTGTATCGGTTTAGTAATACTTACTCGAGTAATTCAGTCTGCATCTTCTACCCTGACCGGCGCGCGGCGCTAATCTTAAGTAGTATTTTTTGCTCGTCTCGCAGCGATGCGGATATTGTCTGATGCGGATGCTCTTAGCTCAGAGAAAGCCTTAAATACCGCCTCTTGGCCCCATTCTGGAACGCTATTCAAATTGCACAATAAAGTGCTGCTTTTTATTAAACTCCTTTGTTCCACGCGCGCACAGAGTACGAAACAATGTAGCTTATCGACCGAGATTCGACATCTCTCGGCGCTATCGTAAAAGCCAGCCTCGAGACAGGATTAACCCGTCCTAATCCTTAAAAGCAGCTTGTCTAATTGCAGTGAACTCATAAAGCACTACACCTATAAAGGCTAAGCGGTCGGATTCAAAATAATGTGTTTTACATTTTCGTTGCGACGGTATCTGCGACATAAAACGGCCTGTAATTTATTCTATTGCTGAAAGGGTCGGGTTGGTCCGGGGTGGGAATTACCCAAGGTGGGTGCTAAAGGGTTAAGCCGAATATACGGGGTCGCGTCGGCGAACTTTGTTAATTTATGCGCTTAAAAATGTCAACTGGAAATTATGACACCAAAACACATTTCCTATTTTTGTTTTATGGACGCGATTGGGCTATAAAAATGTAATCAACACTTACGAGCGCAAATATATTTTATTTATTTATATTTTGTTGTATAATTTATAACACATGTATCTCATTCAACGGGTTTTAACAGCTATCACCTCGTTCATGTAACTCAAAAATGTTTCAGAAATAGTTCTAATTAATATTCCGCTTCACTTTTAAAATGAAGAATTAATATATTTTAATAGCATTAAACGTGATATTCACTAACGTATAAAGTATCGTTAATTCCTCTCTACAAACATTTCAAAGCAGACGTCAAAGAAGGCGTTTGTCGGGAACAATTGAGGAGTGCCGCAGTCGAGATAAGACCCACGGTGTAACGAGCTCGCCGCACTGTGGAATCCAGTACATTAATTATATAATTTCATAAATTAACAGCTTCTTACGTGTACGTAATAATTAATTATTTGTTAGTACCGTCTCGCATACGTAGTGAACAAATATAAAAAATCTTATGAAACGCTGTAAAATTTTTAATAGATCATTTAATAGTAGGTGGAAAGTAGGAAAGTTTTTTTTACTCAAAATAGGTCAGCGCTTGTCCACAATTCATCTAAAGGTAAGTGACATTGAGGTCTACGGTGAAGTGCGCTTACCTAGAAGGAACCGGCAGTATGCTAAGTATGCCGGAAGTATGCCTAATTCTCCTGCTTCGTACAAGCTAAGTGTCCAAGCTCTGGTGTCGAGAGTTTTTAAGCCGCCCGAAAGCCTTTGACTTAGCTTAACGACTTCTACGGCTTAGTATCCCTACTCTTTCTCTTATTATTTTGGCAGGAATATGTTTGGTACTTGCTATGCTTGTAAGTGGTATATGGTACCGAACGCGAAGCGAGCTATCTCTGTATGCGTGTGTTTGTTTGTTGGTTCTCGCGTAGAGGCCGTAATTTTGAACCAATCGTGTTTGCGAGGTCTAACTAAACGAAGAACTACTAGTATTGATAAGTAAAGCGTAGCGCCTGTAGCTCGGCTAGCTAAGGTGATCTGACGCGATCATCGAAGCTAAGCAACGATCGATGCGGACAGTGTTTGGATGGGTGACTATGCACTTTGGGTTTTTAAAATGGCATTTTCATCCAGGCGCTACTGTGTTTCGGATGACACGTTAAATTGTAGGTCCCGGCTGTTAGTCTTAGTACAAGCAGTCGTTAAGCCAAGTCATAGGCCGTCAGGCGGCTTGGAAACTCTTGACACTATAGCTTGGTCACTTAGCTCATATAAAGAAGAAGATAGGTAAAGAAGTTTGTGAATTGAAATAAAGTGACGTTAACGATAATACTGCTCATTTCGTAAGTATAACAAACGTTGGGGGAGACGCGGCAAAGTCGGCTCACTCATTATTTAAATATTCTGATGAGTGCGTTAAGCTTCGCGTTAGCGTTAGTGAAGCGTTTCGTGATAACTCTTACAGCTATTGTTTTGTTGATTGAATTCTGAGAAGGTCTTTAAAAGAAGAGTGCTTTCATGCTCTTTACAGTCGCGAGTAGAGTGATAATGGTTTGGGGTTACAAAGTGAGGCTGATTCGATACAGTTTTTTAGATGGGATTGTTTATAAGCCGGCCAACGATGGTTATATCACATTGTATTTAGTAGATAACACAATACTTACCAGTATATGGTTAAAAGCGTATATGGTCCAGTACCTATAAGGTTAAATACTTACCAGTTTATTTTTAATTTATTATTTTTACACGGGACGGTACGGTTGTGTATATCTGCAAACGAATGTTGCCATTTTTGGCCTTACATTTGTGGAAATCCACAACTATAAGGCCGATTTTAGTGCAGTTATCAGAATTGCAGTAAACACAAAATTGTTTACTAAATTAAATTTTCTTATATATAGTTTTTTTATATTTTATTCTGAATAAACATATCCACTTGTATGTTGAAACACCGGCTTCCGGTATAAACACATTTTCGCCGCAATTGTTGACATACCGGGAGTCGGTGTGGGTAAAACTAAAACTTGGAACTTGGACTTTTTTCAACAGATATAACAAAATAAAAAACTGTATTTTTTTAATAGCTGTATTTTTTTCTTTACGGTAAGTTATGATTTGCTCTGAATATCATACTTTCTTGTCCAGGCATAGCTCACCAGCTAGCCGGACTGCCGGGCGGCGAGTGGGGTGCGCTAGCCCGCCACTACCCTCCCCCCCTGCTGCCGTCACACCCGCACTTCACCCCCCACGTGTTGCCGCCTGCGCACACGCAGCCTCAACACGTGCACCCGCCGCCGCCTGACACTGGTAAAGTACCTATCACTTAAGTTACAAGTGTCTCGTCACTTTTATTCAGAAAAATTGTAAGAATATTTATAGTGTTTGGATACAAACGGAATCCTGAACAGAACCCACCAGGTTGTATGTCTTGGATCGTGATAGATAGACCTTTCGGTTTTTTATAGGTTATATTTCGGAGAGTGTGCAACGGAATTGCGTGAATTGATCCCCCCCCTTTCCACCAACGGACGAGTAGGGAAACACCAAGGCGGCATCGTTATACAGTGGAGGTGCCTAAGTCGCGTACTAAGCGATTTGCGTCCACCTTCATTGTGCGTACCGCCAAGGTGTGGAATTTTTTGCCAAATTCCCTGTTCCCGATAACTATAATCTAGCGGTTTTCAAGGCAAGAGTGAACTGGTTTCTTCTGGGCAAGCGCACTCCACCTTAGATCGCATTATCGCTTACCATCAGGTGAATTGCGATCAAGCGCACGCCCATTATGAGTAAAAAAAAGAGTTTGAGTTGGAACTTTCACAGATGGTGTAACATGATTTTCTGTTGCCGTTATACTTAAAATAACTTTCAAGGGGACTTCTTATATACGGCACACTCGTGTACGAGCCCGAATCCGGCATCACTTAGCCGGCATTATTTTTATTTTTTTTATTTGTTTGCAGAAACGACGTCAGACAACCCAATAACCATGCACGCGCACAGCACGACGAGTCCAGCCAACTCTCGACCAGAATCCCCTCAGGATGACGACATATCCGTCACTGCTTCCAGCAGCCCTCCGCCCGATGAGCGGCCTGGAGCCTTTACCTCCGTTACTCGGAGGAAACCGCTGCAACCTCTGCCAGCGCCTTCCAGTCTGTTCCATAGCGCGCTAGCGGCACAGTTGTTCCTCAATTCGCCGCTATTACCGACCCCTCCGGCGTGGCTCTACTCACAGCTTTACGGGGGCTACGACTGGTGGCTCCGACCGCCCCCGCAACAGGAAGATTCAAACAACTCCAGCCCAGACAGAGAAGACGAAGGCTCCACGGCGTCCGCTTCTGGCAAGAAGAGACCGGCGTCACCAGAGTGGAGTGACCAGGGCGTCAGGACTCGCAGCAAGTCGCTCGTCACACCCGAGCGACGGCCAGTCGACGTCTGGCGCCCCTACTAGTCTCTCAATACAGGAACTTTGAATCAATTAGGATTTATCAATTGGCTATTTTACCGCAGTTTACCGTCCCCGGTGTTTGACGTTTACGGTACTCGGACGATTTGTGGTCGTGTAACGTTGATACAATTTCGGTCATAGTGATGTGTCGATAGGTGTTTTTACGTTAGAATTTAATGAATGTGAATCTTGGTTTGTAATGTTTAAAATTGTTGACTGTATTATAAGATAATGCAAAGTCTGTAAATAAAGTTATCGAAATTTTTAAACTGTGTCGTTTTAAATTGAATCGAGTAAATGAGATAATGTCGCACAAAAGAGGCGCGAGTTAAAAGTTTTGGATTGTTTCCATTATACTGAAAACCACATCGGGCTATTTGGCACAGGTCATTGCGTTCAGAATATGCCTAGTAATGTATGTAGCGATAAAATGTTAATGCGTATCAAGTGCCTACTTATTAAATGCATTATCTCTTACATCACTGCACTGGGCAACTGGGCTTATTTAAACAAAACGCTGGAAGCTGTTTAATATTGCATATATTTCGTAAACAAAGATTGTTAATAATTCAAGATCGTTCACAAAATAACATGATCGAAAACTTTTAAGTTAAACCATATAAAATTTACAAAAAGTTGTATAAATTGGACTTTAGAATAAATAGAGTCTGTTTCACTGAGCGTAAAATAAAGTTATCTGAGGCATTGTTGTTATTTAGAGCATGTACAAGATTGAGTGCTGCGACATCTCCTGTCAACGAAGTCCATAAGCCTCATAACTCCATTGGAGACCTCTTTAGCAGTTGATATAATTTCTTCCTTGGGGAGCAGGAACCTATGTTTCTTCCCTCGCAGTTCTACCATGTACGAGTAGGGTATATTAGCTACAGCGTATGCCCAGTCTGTGCTTGTGCCTGACGCGTAGTACATGAGATCCTTTGTGCTGCCGACTTTGTACGTGTGACCACTGGTTTCGTGGATGGCCTGAAATGACAGGTAAGTTAGTATAATCATCAAATATTTACTTAATGTGTGTTAGTTAAACAAAACATCCTACACCTGGTTTGTACAGATCATAAGTAAAGCTGACAAAATACGAAATTTGCATTTTAGAATTCTGATATTTATACTGCAGAGTATTATGAGACTGGTGACTGACGATTCTGGTGTATAATTAAAATTTATAGTAGACTTGTCTCTTTTAACTATTAGGGACTAGAATGAGAAGTTATGATTTGAATCATAGACAAAACAATTAAAACGACGTCAAATGTGGATGGCAAATGTACGCAATTTTAGTACGCACTTATGTGTATCAGCCCTAAAACTACCTCCACGTTCGGTATTTCTACGGTTGCGATTTTGACATCTTTTTTAGTCACTAATGATGTTAAGAGTCAAGATTACTATAAATTTAGTCGTGTGTACGCCAAAATCGCTACCTTTACCTGTCCTTACATTACTTAAATTATTTCGGTTAAATGTAAGGAGCAACTAACCTTAGCCATAGCAGTGCCACCTTCGAGCAGTTCCACATAATCCGGACAGGGGTCGCCGGTGTAGCCCCACGGGAATATTATCACTTCTCCGTAACTATGGAACGACAGGAATACCTTGAACGTGGTTCCTGATTCGCTTATTGCGCGCTGTAAATAGACAAATAAACAATAAAAAATGATGTTTATATTTACAAATACTAAATGCACCTTGAATTTCGTACAGCGAAAAACAGAATCAAAATAGAATATTTAATTGGTAAAATATAGGTGTTATTCATGAGTGTTATATTTCTTTGTATTTGGCGAATCATCACCGTGCAAATGTGTCAAAGACACACTGCAACGTCAAAAAGTTACAATGTCAGGAAAATTAAATAACTACATACAGTTTTTAATACTTTTACAACAAAAATAGTCTACATTAATATTTTTACACAGAGTTTTTTCGTTACAATCATTCACGTTACCTTTCTAAAAGAATGTAGTAAAATAAGTAAAATCTCACTTTCACAGCAGCAGTTTCTGGTTCCGAAAATGGTTTGGATCCTCTGAAAAAAATATTTCCCGGATCTTCTGATGAACCTTCTTCTCCTTTTTCACCCCAACCGTAGCTGAAAAATAATTAAATTTATAAAAGAAACCGACGATGTAAGATAATCTTCCATATTTTATTTAGGAGGAAATGACGAATCCTTTGATAAATAGCGAAATAAAATGTGTGTAAAATTCTAGGTTAAAACTATTATCAGAATATATCCAAACAAGAGGTTAGTTTATATTTAAAATTAAATATTATGTTTAATATAAAAAATCATATAAGTTTTTTATTTTTAAATAGGCTGAGCTCGACCACAAGAGGCTTGTGATTAATATTTATAATAGTTGCTACCACATACTATGCATTACAAGAAAAAAGCTTGTGTTGCATTGAAAGCGGTAAGTTGTTTTTTAATCAATTTAATAAAGACGGTATATGACATACTAACCTAAAATTCCTATTAAGGTCCACACCTACGCACTCCCCGTATTGTGATCTATTTTTCCTCCACATCCGGTCCTGTGTGTGAGTGTACTCGTAACCATCTGGATTCAATACTGGGAGTATGTACCTGGAAATATAAAACTATGTAAATACAAATTTAAAAGGCCTGAAAAGCGCGTTACTACACGAGCTAGCCAAACTGTGGCTTAGGATGGAGCATGCCTAGTCTGAATACTGGCGCACTAGGAGGCTGCCGAAACGCACCGTAAGGTGCTTAGTGACAGATTTTTTGATGTGGTTGCTAGTCAGGCCAGCACTAGAAAATGCTACTATCGTGCTATGGTTTTCTCACGATCGAAAGCTTGAGCTAATTTGCGGGAATTGGTTCGATCCCGGCCCTACACCAATAACTTGTTTTTCAAGTAATGTGTAGATTTGCACTCGATTTACGGTGAAGGAAAACATTGTGAGGAACCCGGCATATTTGAGGACCACAATATCCGAAGACGTGTGTCATCCGCCAACCCGCACTCGGCCAGCGTGGTGGATTATGGCATAGGCCATAGGTAATCCACCACGCTTCTAAAGAGCAAAACTTCTCTTTCTTCACCAAGAAACATCTATATCTTTTTCCTCGTGAGAGAAAGCCCCGAGTCCCAACAGTGGGAACGTATAGTGGGCTGCTTATGCTTATGAACCCATAACCTTCGGGTTTTATGGCTGCCGCATACCTGCCTGAGCTGACATCGCTTCCATTTGTTCAGTTTCGAAGTAAATACTTAATTATATTCTTACCAGTCCTTGTTGGTGACGGTATCGGGTTGCTCGTGGAAGGTCCTGACGAGTTTGTCCGCGAAGTAGGTGACCACAGCCGAGCTGATCCACTCGCGAGGATGTATTGCGCCGTCCAACCAGACGCCGGCATTGTCGGGGCTACCGTTCGATACTTTTAGAAGCTAGAAGGGAAATAAGTAGAAAACTCTTATTCTAATTGAGATAAAAGACTCAAAGGAAGACTATGAGATATAGATTAAAAACCACAATTGCAAATGGCGGCCTTGTCACTAAAACCACTTACCGTCTATTTCATCAGACAATTGGAGAAGATACTATATTTTTATAAATGTATAAGACTATACATTTATAAAATAAAAATATAAATTAATATGATATCTTCTAATATATGAAATTTCCATGCCACAATGTAAGTTACCGTACTCCTCCAAAACGGCTTGACCGATTTTCACGAAATTTTATTTATGCGTATTCAGTAGGTCTGAGAATCGGCTACTATCTTTTTTTCATACCCTAAGTGTTAAGGGTTGTTTTCCGGGTCAGCTAGTATTTATATCTAATAATTAGACATATTTTTGATTATACAAGTTATGCATCATTATTGGTAATTATTGCAGTTTTCGTAAAAACTATTATGTTCAAACATGCTTACCTTTAAATCTCTTCCTTCCACCGATTTTCCGATTACTTCCACAGAGCACAGGTATGGGAACTCCATCACAAGGTTATCCATAAAAGCGTAAATAGTATCTAACCTGTGATAATTATGCCAATCCATAGCTTTACCTGCAAGGTAATGCATTATTAACGTTTTTTTTTTTTATGAGCTCTGATGTTACAGAGTTTCCAAGTCCGGCGATGTCTAAAGACTTGGCTTAAGCGCTGTTCTGAGAGTAAAAATTAGTAACCACAATTATATGTATTTATCAGTCTGGCTGTTCTATAAGGCGTCTCAAACGATAGTGATTAAATAAAGGGGTTTTTATGCTTATATAAGTATTCGACATTACATCATTAATAATATATAAGCAATGATATAAACGAGTGTGGCTATATAACTGAATAACTTAATTATATAATTACAACCAAATTGACGTTCTCTTTGTCGTATATTTCTGTTTAATTAATTAATACGCCATTTAAGTTATTATTGCCTGAATAACTAACTGTATGTAGTGTAATGCATCATGTTATAAAAGTAATTGAACAGTAGGTGATTAAGTTGGTTGCTAATTATTATATCACGATTTACGTGGAATACATTAGGTGTGTGCATCAATTCCACGAGTTTTGACTTAATTGGACATAATCCAATAGTTATTTGCCTTAACGATAATACAATGCATATAACACCGACATATTAGGTACAAAATTTTTGCACGTAGATGGTTATCAAACAATTTTCATTGGTGGAATGTATTGCACAAAACTATTGTTTTTTTGCAACTGATAGGTTTGCGTTTGACTACAGTTTACTTAAAAGCAATCAATTTTGTCTTGATTTGGAAACCCCTGATGATATTCTAGAAAACAGACCCCAAGGAAGACAGTCTTCTTATTTGTAATGCTATTGACAGAGCGCTCGTAATCGGTCATGGAGGGTGCAAAAATATTTTGCCATGCAACATCTTGCCATCGCTGTGATCTCCAAGAAGTCATTCGGCTACATTTCTTCAAGAAGCTCTTTGAACGAGAGTATCCAACTGCTGCCTTGATTAGGTCAGTCCACCTCGTGGATGATCTTTTGCTCGGTCTGGTGCCTTTATCTTTGATTGAATAACAAGGCAACTTGTCCAATAATCCTTAGAAAAAAGCAGCTACTTACGGTTACCACTGGCCGGACCAGCTTTTCTGAAAGTCTTGGCGATGGAACTGGTACTCTGCTCCTTGGTGATCAGTTGATCCACGTCAGGTATTGCGATGGAGTAAGATATCTCTCTCTCGTGAAGCATGCCAGCTATCTGCGCCGCTCGGCGGCCTTCCACCATTATATCCATGGTACTACGCTCTTCTTTCCAGATGTTGATAGCTGCAGACGAAATTTTAAAGGTATGTAAGTAGAGTTGTTTATTGTATCAAGATAAAGAGTAGAAATTTAGCGTTTGAAGAAACTACGTAACACATTTTTTTAATTTATTCTTGGAATTAGGAATTTACTCTTTCATCTTTTTCCCGCCAGAGAGGTGGTTCAATAAATATAATCCGTTTAAATTATATAATTTAAAAATTGTATTCCAGAATAAACAATCAAGACCAACCGTTATTAATATTATTATTCATGTTTATTAATTGTTCTATTATTGTTTATGCTTCATTATCGGGTGTTAAACCTTATGTTTTTTATAGAAGTGTTGTTTTTCATAGAAACTTCTTCATTCACGTCTTTAATTTATGTCTTACTCGATTCATTGATCGTGATTAGGTAATTTTACCGGTAAATTTGCAATACGAGACGAATTTCTTGAACATTTAATTTTGTGATATATCTTGTGTTCTGTGTTAAATTAGTAAGGTATTCTGGCAACGGCTCCCATCATACACTGCTTCTAAGTTTAATATAAGGCGATGTAATGGTCAAACGTTATCATTTCTAAAACAAAATAAAAATAAATAAAATAAAGTTTATAATGTGCATATTGACCGCCGGCTTGCCTAATATTAAACAAACTTAAAAAGCAGTCGCAAATAAGGTGATATAGTGTGTTACCGATATATATTTGCAATGATGATACTTTATGAAGTACTTATAATTGACCCAAGTCGCATTACTCATAAAATGGGTCGCTGCAGTCGTGATTAGTCTTTATCTACAAATATTTATTATTTATACTTAATAAATACTCGTTATATCGAGTAGGAACCAACTGTAATACAACTCTTAGGCCTTTTAGCTTTAGTTCACTATCCATTGACTATTGTTTGCTTATATGTAGCTAATATTAGTCTTTGCTCCTGCGATAAAACAAAATGTACATAACGCATCTATTGAAAACGACTTATGTGTACAAATATAGCATTTTTAGCACATAGTGTCACTGTTATGGTATATTCTTATGGCAATAAATAATTGAACGCAATTGAATTGAGTTTATAGTAGCTCGTGCGTAAACTGGGCTTATTTAGGGCTGTTTACTTAAAAACACATGTATATATGTTATTTAAATATTAACAGGCAAAGAAGCATTTTTCTAAACTTATCTATCGTATTTATATACGAGTATGTGTCATATATTGCAAAAACAGCTACGAAAATAATAAACAGTTACCTCCAACTGTATCCAAACTCTTAACGAAAAATCTTTGTCCCTCCCTAATAAATGTAACCTCCCATACTTGGGTGGTACTCTTTGAACGAGCCACCTTGAACCGATTTAGTAAACACAGGGCTAAAAAATATCTTTTCTAATTAATTACAGTCGTTTACAGAATTACCGACTCAGGTTTAGTTATTGTGAATGTTTTCGGAATAAATTTAGTTCGAAAGTTGTCTTTTTTTCGATTTTGCTGGTTTTATTGGCAATGACATACGATGACGTTCAAAAACCATTATTATAAAGTTTTTATTACAATTCACAAAAAAAGGTGCCAAATATTTATCGGTTGAAATAAAATATTCTGTAAAATGATTATATTGTGTGTATTATTTAATTACCGTAAAACCTGCGCTAGTGTAAAAATAATAGATATAAAAAAAAACTTACTTTTGCCACGTACACTCTCTTGTGGTCAAAGGAAAATCATCTTTAACCTCATCACCGTCCGTTTCCAAACACGGATTCCTAATTTTCGGTGGCACGTAACTATCCACAAATTCCATCAACGCGTAAACACTGCTCAATATTTCTGTTCCAGTCTCTTCTATCTCACACTGAGGGACTTTGAATCTGTGCTGTTTACTGCGGAGCTCCAATAGGTAGCAGTAAGGGATGCCGGCGACCCCGTACGACCAGTCGTTGCTGGTGCCTGCCGCTCCGTACATCACGTCCCTCGAAATGCCCACTTTATAAGTGTTGCCGTTGCAGTCATAGATAGCCTGGTTGCAATGAATAAGATAAAAACTTAATGCTATTGAGACACGAGTGTAAATTAAAAATTTAGAAAATCACCGACAACGTTCTGTATTGGCAGCTATTTTGGAATGCAAATTTAGCTTAGTAATGTATGTTTTGCCAATGAAGCTCTTTAATTTTATACACATACATGCATAAGCAGCCCACTATACGTTCCCACTGCTGGGACTCGAGACTTTCTTCACGACGAGAGGGATATAGAACATAATCCACCACGCTAAGTGCGGGTTGGATGACACATGTCTTCGAATATTGTGGTCCTCAAACATGTCGGTTTCCTCACGATGTTTTCCTTCACCGTAAAGTGAGTGCAAATCCACACATAACTTCGAAAACAAGTCATTGGTATAGGGCTGGAATCAAACCAGGAGCCGTCTGATTGAAAAGCAGACTTTTTTCCATCGAGCCACACTCGCATTTGATACCCGTATTGACTGAATTGTGGAAAAATATGTCATACGCTATTTTGTAGCGGCGGTTATCTATGTCAAAATTCTTAGTCAATAACACACCAGCCTACACATCTCACAAACATAAAAAACTAAATCCAAATATCTACCGCTAAGGAGCTACAACGCTTTAGTCAGACAGCCACGTCAAATTTATAACACCCCGTCTTTTTTGCGTCAGGGGTTTAAAAGCTTTTTGGAAGATAATCTTAAATGCTAGAGGTAAAAGCATTGGTGCGTCATCGATGATTAACAACAATATAATGCAGCAGGTCAGATCAGTGAGTCATAATGAAGATAATGCAGATAGTAGAGGTAAAATATCTTGTTAGTTTAGAAATTATACAGGATGACTGACTGTTATAGTGATTTTTTAAATTATAAGAAGTTAAAATATGTGTAATTATAAATACAATTATACTAGATTTGACATTACCTATAATATGCATCATTAATTGCCAGTTTTATTATAAATTTGAATTCCTTTGATATTGAATAATTATTTTTATGACCTCTTGATTATGTTGGTCTTTGTCACTGTCTCTGTCTTTTTTTAATAATAAGGAGTTAAAATATGTGTAATTATACATACAATTATACTAGATTTGACATTACCTATAATATTTAAACGTACTATTTATAAACTCATGTAATATGTATCATTAATTGACAGTTAATAATTATTTTTATGACATTTTGATTATGTTCGTCTCTGTCTCTGTCTTTGTCTTTGTCTTTACGACCTTACCCTAGACATGACCGTAGCTCCTTCCAGCAGCCGGACATAGCTGGGGCACAGCTCAGAGCGACATCCGAACGGGAAGAGAATCACCTGACCGTAGCTGTGCAGAGTGATGTATACTGAGAACTTGGTCCCGGAGTTGAGGAGCATGTCCTATGGGATATAAAGTATCTGTATAATATACCTAACTAACTATTATGATTCGCTGTCCCCTAAACGGATCCTGGCCTCCGACACTAAGAAAACCACACTCTTCTCTATCCTTTTTTATTTTTTTTTATTCGCTAGGAAATGCATTTACGCATCTTCCGCCACAAGCCTGGACGAGGCGGGCGGGGTATGTCGGGCTCGAGGGCCAGAAGGGCCGTCACTACCGACTAAAACCTCACGGTGTCCCATCTCACGACGGGGGCAGGGATTCAGGACCGCTTTGCGCATTGCCGCTGCTCTCCCCGCCCAGACTCTTCTCTAGCCTGTGCTGTCTTCGCCAGTCTGTGGCATAAAGTGCGCTCAGGTCTTGCTGCACTAGGTCTTCCCAGCGATACTAGGGACCACTAACCGGACGTCAGCCAATTGGTCGTCCCAAGTATGCTCGCCTCACAGCCCGATGCTCTCCCATCCTTACCACGTAGCAGAACCAACGGAGCCGATGTGATTTCGCTTATGATGTTGGGTTCTGTTACTATAATATACTTACTTACCTATAACACCTTTTTGTTTTACCTTATTTTATACTAGCTGTGCCTCACGGCTCTTATTTATTTCGTAATCAGAAGGAGCTTATGAGGTAATCTAGTGTAAGAACTTGACGTGTGGTCTTACAAAAAAATAACCTACTTCCCACTAATATGATAAAAGAGAAAGTTTGTGTGTAGGTATGTATGTTGGTCAGTACGTTTTAACGGCTGTACCAATTTCAATTAAATTTGGTATGGGGATAGGTTAGACCCTAGATTAACACCAGATTAATTCAGTAAACATTTCAGGTCGCAGCTATTCAATAATAGTAAAAATAGACATAGATATATTGTATTTGTAATAACTGTCAACATCATTTGGCAATAAATGTGCGTTGATGCTGAATTCGTGCCCATGCCATTCCCGTTGGAGATTATAGAGCAAATAGGATTTATTTACATCGACCGGCCTGTAAAATAGTATAATATATAATACATAGTATGTAAAATACTATCAAGCTATAAAGCTTGTATTTGTACATATACAAAATTGAGTTCTAAAGTTTACACAACATAACCCTCTAAAAATCTCTCCTTTGCAAGATTCGTCATCCATTGCATAGTTCAAACACTGAAATAATATAAATAATCGGTCCAATATTTCCGCGACATTTTTTTAAAATAATATAATAATAATAATCTTTAAGCTACATACATTAATTTTCCCAAAATTGTAAGCCTTTTATAATAGGTTGCAAAAATAAAAAATATAGTTATATTAAAATTAATATAGTAAAAGTATGTACTTTTTTAACACATTGCAACGAGGCATTTGATCAGAAGGGCGTGTAACATCACGGACTAGTGACACTGGCCTAAAGTGGAGTGAAGTTTGCCTAGTCTGGAAATACTGGTTCATAAGGAGACTGCCGAAACAGTGCTAGGTGCTTGGTGACTAATTTTCAATTTGGGGATAGTTGCTAGCCACTAGATAATGCCCTACGATATCACCTATCACCCTTTTTTTTCTTTTTTTAACGTGAGGAAATGCATTTACGCGTGCCCACCACACCCGGGGAGGTGGGTGGGGTATGTCGGGCTCGATGCCAGAAGGGCATCACTACCGACTAAAACCTCACGATGGCCTCCTCACCGGAAAAGGCGCCTATCACCATGCTACAGTTTCCTCACGATATTTTCGTGCACCGAAAACTCGTGCTCATTGGCCGGAATCTAATCGCCCGACCGAGTTGCTTTTGTTTCAAAACAAAACTTCTACCATTATACGTAAGGTATATTTAAAATAGTAATTCACCCGGACAGCGCAAGATTCAGGTTCAGAGAATGCAGTTGGACCTCTATAGTAACCACTTATTGGATCATCAGAGGACCCCGTGCGACCCCAGCCGTAGCTGAAAACAATTGAAAATTAAAATAATAAAATGAAATAAATAAATATCAGGTCACATTTCATACACGCTGGTTAGCCCTATAGACCATTTCTAGTTTGTATTATAGTACTGCAAAATCCGTGTGTCATCCGCCAACCCACACTTGGCCAAGATGTTGGATTATAACTCTCTCCTAGTGAAGGAAGGCCTCGAGTTCTAGCAATGGGAGCATATAGTGGGCTGCTTATACTATTATTTCTTCAACGTTGAAACGTTGTTTACATTTTACCAGCGTACTAGAATAAATGGAAGAGTAACTCCTTACAATTGCCGTTTAGAATTCGGATCCATCTACGCACACAATTATACTGTTATCCCAACGTAACACACACACACAAAGCTCGCACGCGATTGGTCGGTCGACGTCTGCAGTAGCTGTTTTGCTCCGCCCACCGCGGTATTTTACGCGTGGACGGTAGAACCATTTTATCGGCCAAGTTACTATTCTATTTATTCTTGTTCGCTGAATTTTACCAAGTTTAAATACTATGTGCTAAAGCTACCTGAAGTTTCTATTAAGGTCGACTCCGACGAGCTGCCCTCGATGCCAAGCTTTGTTCTTCCGCCACATGCGGTCTTTAGTGTGCGAATACTCGTACCCGTCCGGATTCATCACTGGCAAGAAATACCTGCGAAAATACTAAACATATTTATTTTACTAGTATATGCGAGTATATGTAAAATGACGATATTAACGAATGAACGAAAATGTCTAATAAGTGACAACCCTGGCGTAATAGTATAGTATAACCAGAGAGCTTCGAAACATCCTTGTGATGAACTGTGTGAAAAGCACAAAGATGTTGGCCGGGCCGGGACTCGAACCCGGAACCTTCTGATTGGCAGTTCGGCATGGTAACCATTACGCCAACGAGGTCGTCATTATTCTACTATTACTTATTCTACTATTTACCAGTCCTTATTAGTGATAAAGTTGGGCAAGGTGTTGAAGTTCCTGGCGATACTGTCGGCTAGATAAGTGGCAGTAGCGGGCGCGATCCACTCCCGCGCATGTATCCCCGCGTCTATCCACACGCCAGTGTTACCTGCGTTACTGTTCGATATTCTCAGGATCTGGACGAAAACATAAAGAACTTGCAGGTTTAAGAAAAGAATCAGAGCCGCGCGAGGCGCGCGCTGTGGCTCGCAGGGGTCATTAGTCGGTGGAGGAGCCAGTGCAGGCCCATCCGTCGCCGCGGACGTACGTTGGCTGTGTTCCTGCCCTTGAGAATGGCACACTGATTGTGCTGAAACATGTCGGGCTAATACCGACAAATAAACGTAAGTTATAGCCGGTTTGTTTTTAATACAAAGAATCAGAAATATCATAACCAGCGGGATTTAACCCACGCATCTTCCGATTTCGATTGCTTTTCATAAATCTACAAGAAAACTGAGGACATCTTAATAAAGATAAAGATCTAAATAATACGAGTAAAAATCACGCGTATCTCCAATTCAAAATGATATATTTTGAATATCTTTCTACAAACACGCTGTCGTAATAAACATCACAGAAAGAAAGGTTAACAATCTTGTGTGTTGATAAATAAGTAAAGTATGTTACCTTCAAATCTCGTCCTTCGAGAGATTTCCCGATGCTACCAGTAGTGCATATGGAGGGGTAATCTAACTCCAGACCATCCATAAAGCCGTGGATCGCTTTTAACCGATGGTAGTTGTTCCAATCAAAATGTTGTTTGCCGTCTGTTACTGAAATAGAGTATTTCAAAAAGTCCTATATTTTAAATTGATTCAAAATAAAAAAAAAGAAACATAAATATTTATTCGTTTAAAATTGTACATTTACACTTATTCACTAACCCTCAAAAAGGACGGATTCGCGCCCGTGCCTTGGAAGCTAGTGCATTAAATTGTTAATGTACATAAATAGTTTATAGATTAATTTACAATGATATATAAGACGTATTTAGAATTTTAGATTTAATTAAATTACAATAATATAGCTACTATAAATTATTTAAGGACCTAATGTTTTAGTTAAGTAATACATATAATTTCTGATCAAAAGCAATAAAGATAAAATAAAATATGGAACATATTTTAAAGATTACAGAAGAATAAAATAAAGTAAATGCTTTAAGGCACAAAAATGTAAACTATAAGGGTAGTATAATAGAAGGAGAAGGACCTCTTTATGCAAAGAATAAAATATTGATATTTTAAATGAATGGTTCGTTAGTACAATTTACCTTTCTGTCGAGATTTATCAGGATGTACAGTTTTTATAGGTCTGACCAGGTCAAGTCGAGCGGTATTAGAAATCACTTCTTCGTGTCGCTTAAAATTCAACAGATTTTTACGTTGATTACGATCCAAATTATTTTGGATTTTATCTTTGCTGCCTTGTTCTGTTATGCTGTCTGTTGGTAAAAAGTCTGAGTTTTTAGGGCTTAAAGTTCTAACAGGAGTCCTGAAAGAGTTAACTCGAGCTGTAGCTACTATTATTTCTTTGTTTCTTCGTAGGTTTATTTGCTTGGGGCACGGCCCTCGATAGGTAGACCTTTGTGACTTAGTGCGTTCTTGCTTTGCTTCTCTCTCTAGTTTAGTTTTACTAGATTGTCTCGATTTATTATTTATTCGTTGCGGTTTGATTTCTATGTTACTCCTTCTTCCAGTTTGTATGACTGCGTCGCTGCGGTATTTTATTTTGACATTGCTATCGCTATTGAAGATGTGTTCTTCGCAGAAAGGGTAGTGGAACTCGTAAGGGCTGTCTTGCGAGAATGGGTAGCGCAAATCGCAGCACGGTGACGTTTCAGACAAGTTATAAGGCATTTTTGTATTAGTTAATATTATATGTATCGTGTTTTATAGATGTAGGCACTAAACAATACCAGTCGTTTTTCGGAAACCCTTTAAGGCGATGTTGAAAACAAGATTACGTATTCGAATGACGATAGTTTGTTGGAGAATCGTTGCCTACATGTAAGAACATGCTTTTTTATTTCACAAATACTATTAACGATTTAATTTAAATAACTATTTTTGAACCAGTAGGTAACAAGAATTTTGTATTGATAAAAGACTTCGAATGACAACAATGTACAACTTTCAATCAAGCTTGTTTATCGTTGGTACTTCATAAAGATATGTATATGTCATTTATCCGGATCAATGAAGTTTGACCTAATGAAGAAAAAAAAGGGCGGTAGCTACTTATAAATGTTTCTTTCGTTCTTCCTTTCATTCATATTAAAATAGACGGGAAGTGGAAAAATAATTAAGCCCAATTAAGCGTTAAATGTTATGCTAAAGAGAAGAAGATTTAAACTAAAGAAATAATGTAACAAAACGATCATTGGCAATAAAACATGTCTTTTTTAATTGATAATTAACATTATTTCAGCGGGATTATCTGAAACAGGAAAAACAACTTGTAAATCGCTTTGCTTTACGTATGCTTTTAACGGAAACAAAACATATTAACGTCATTTTAATTTATATTTACACGAAACAAAACGGTCACACTTACTTAAAAACGTTGGATATACGTCCAACGGGTTTCAACGCATTAAGAGCGTCATCATCGGGGACGAGCTGCACACGGACTGTCACCGACGAGATCCGCGCACAGACTGCGTTGAAACCCGTTGGACGTATATCCAACGTTTTTAAGTAAGTGTGACCGTTTTGTTTCGTGTAAATATATAATATGCCTTACGATAACAGTTTACAAAGTCATTTTAATTTTTGACATATGTAATATTAACATCATTGAGATTAGTAGATGTTAAAAGTACGATAATAGTGTAACTATATTTCTCCAAATTCTGCATTATGCTGATAGATTTATACTTTAAAATGGATTCGCTACACAAATGAATGTGAATTTCCCCAAAGCTACGGTTTGCTTTCCCTGTTCAGCCAAATGTAAGTTTTGAGGATTAACAATTAGTCGCTAAACGCCAGGGGAGACCAGGGGTGGCCCCTGCTTTGTTTTTCATTAGAACCTGCTTATGGGATCTGGCTGCCGCCGGCGCGTCACTGTAAACTTAATGCTAACCCTGAATTAGTATTCGAGTCAACGTTTTAGAGGTTTATGGAATTAAAATATTTATATTAACTAAAATGGAAATTGAAATAATGTTGGGATTCGAACTAACCATTCATACGAATAGTCTCTATAATCACTAATAAGGACTGATATACTAAAACTTAAGATAGTCGATCAAATTTACATAATAAATTAATATTAGGACACATTTCACTCACGGCTGGTTGGCCCCATACTAAACCATTTCTAGTTAGTATTATGGTTGCTAACACAACTGATATACTACATATACATACATAAATACTGTATAACGATACATATTTAACACCCAGACCGACAACCAACAAATTTAGTTCATCACGAAGATGGTGGCCGTGCTGGGAATCGAACCCGGGAGCCTCTATGTGGCATGGCAGCCGATAGTTTTATCCTCGTTAACATGCATTAATAAATAAGTTTATTTCTTTCCTTATATTGTATTTTACACTTAACTTTTCTCCAACCTATCAAAAAATGAATAGTATGTTAAGGCCTACGAGTTCAAAGTCACAAGTCCAAAAGCTCGAAAATACAGCATAGTTATGCTACATCAGTAGGTGTTAATAAATCTAGTCAGAAGCAGACTCCCCCCCTCCTTTGGAGGTAGGTGAGAGAAGAAGGGGGGTACAATTAAAAAGATAAACGCGTATAAGACCGAGCCGAGGCGACACTTGGGTGGCGACGCGGCCCCACCGTCTGGTTAGCGGGCTACCGAGAGATCTGGGGACTACCATGGTTGTCCAAGCCTCTATTTCAACTCAAATCTAAAAAAAAAATAACGAATCTAGAAAACTCAAATCTAGAAAATAAATAATGCACAGATTTGCCGTACTTTGGTGTTCTGCAGAAACATTTTTGTATGTCACATAAAGACTTGAGTTTTAATTTGAAATAAACATAAATATACATAGTTTAGAATTTCAAAATGATAACCGTGAAAGAAAAAATCGCTTTTGTAAATTATTTTGTAAAGTGTTTTTTCAAACTAAAATGTATTTACTATGCCTGTCACTGCTATAATTAAAAACACCACAAATGTCAAAATCCGTTTTAGTAGAGCTGTGTGCGCTGTTAAACAACACAAAAAGAGTGCCTCAGGCGTACTATATATTTATCTGTTTGAAAAACAGAACACAGTAGTCGGCCATAAATTTTATCTACTTTTTTATGTGCGTTTAGTCATTAGTAGTAAGTAGTTAGTAACAACTATGTCATAAAACACCACGGTATACGAGGTAACAAACACAAAAAAAAAAACTCAATCGAATTTGGAACCTCATTTTGTTAAAGTCTTTTAACAAAGTGAGTTCGGATCGAGATCTCTCTCGTAGCATTCAATAGTAGGGCCTTTGTTTCATTAGAGGGGAGTGCATGAACGAGACGAGGGTGTCGGCGAGGCGTTTCACAAAATATCTGATTACACGTAATTATCGAGCGAATTCACGCCGGTTTCCATAGCTGTATAGCTACCAGCCTGTAGACTCTTAGGCTTAGTAACCAAACAACTAAAAAACATTTTCTGAAAAAAAAAACATTAATCTGATTAGGAATCCAGTGGCGTGTTTATTAAAAGGTTACATAGCTGTATAGCTACCACCCTGTAGACTTTTAGGCTTAATAACCAAACAAAGAAAAAATAACATACTCTGAAAAAAACACTAAACTGAATAGGGAAAAAACGGTAGAATGAAAGCAACGAATATGAATTTTATTTTATTTTTCTAAGCGGATAAAAGAAAAAGTCTGGTAACATAAGATGACCTGAAATAAATTACATGTGACATTATAGGCAGTAATCATTTATCAAAGATGTATTGCAAAGTACTTATATTCAGAATCATAGATATAAAAATCATAATCACTATTTTTATTTAGCCTAGATAATTAATCTATATTTTTTAAATCTATTTTTTATATACTCAATGATGTCGATTAATATTTTTTCCTGATCTAAGATTTTTGCAGATTAACTTATTTCTTTTGTAGTATTAAAATTTATGTTTATGGTCTAATTACTATGGATAATGGGTTAATATATAATATTCATTGTTCCTATGCCACCCGCTTTACCACAACTCGCAGGGCTATTGTTTGGAAGGCTGGCACGATGTGATTATGGATTGATGGATTCGGGGCAGTAACATCTCGCTTAAGGATTTCTACGAAGAGTTTATGGAGGTACTTAGTTTCTGAAACTGTCTTCGTCTTACCAAGCCTCTAAGCAATATTAAAGTACTGCTTGATGAATATAGTTGATAATATAGAAAGACAATTAGTAAATTTGTTGCCCAATAATAATATTACTCCCTTGAGGAAATACATTTTTCTAAAGTTATCCACTAACTAAGTGGTACTCGTTTCTTTTTTATTGAAGTCGAACAATACGTTAAATTTTAAAACGCTAAAGATTAAAATCGTTTGGCATTTATTAATCGAGCGAGGTAGTTCTAATGCTCGTAACTAGATGTCGTGTGATAGAACTTTATTCGTGTAAAATAAAAGTCGAAATTGGCGTAACACCAGTTTTTGTTTTGTACTTCAGTTGAGCTAATTTGGCATACTCATAGAGCGTGTGTTTTATCTGACGTAACATATTTACTTTTATATTATCCGCGATAGCTTGCACAAAGAGAAAAGACCGAAAATTCATAAAGCAAACTCATTAGATTCTCTTCATTGACTGTGATTATTACCGTTCTTTTGACATCCATTGCCAAAATGATTTAAATCTTGTATATCTCAACTAAATTAAATCAATAAAAGTGTCAAAAAATGTTTGTTAAATTAACGTGAAATTTCTTAGAGTGTTTTAAGTTTTTCTTATATTATTTTACCAAAACGCTGAGTGTAAAGTAGTTATCCAAAGTGGCACAAAACAAATATCAAATATGGGATGTAACGTGCGTGAAAAACGGACAAAAAGCTTTTCTCAAAGGCTTGAACACAAAAGGCGGTTAGTTTTTTGATTGCAAGTTATTTAGTATTAACTGTAACAATTTTTTATTAAATGGTAGAGCATTAGTATCGGTAGATCTAATTTTAAAGCCAGTCGGCTTGCGGAAAGGGATTTCGGAAGAGGACCTGACAATAGAAACCGGCCCGATTTCCAAGTAACCGAGTAACTGATGGATCTTAAATGAGAAGTAAGGAGCCAAAGCTAAATTCAAATTCAAATTGTCTTTATTAGCAACACAAATACACAGAAAATTAGCTTCGTTATTAGGGCATAGCTAAGATGACTAAACAGTTGTGAATGTTGATAGTATTAGCAGTTGGCTGCTGCAGAGTTCAGAAATATTTTTACAAGGTTTGAACCTCACTTTAGTTTCCAGAATTGAAGCATTCTTAGAACATACTAGCTCCAATAGTAGTTACACATAAGTAACATACCCAAAAAAAAAATGGCAATCTTAGCCAAAATATCATCATTATCATTATCACTTCTTGTCAGAAAGCAATAGAAGGACGAGCACAATAAGCACTAGAAAGATCAGTTCACTTTCACGCTAAATAGGGACATATGGAAAGAAGATAATTGGCCAAGTGCGAGTTGGGCTGGCGCAAGAAGGATTCCGTACCATTGTTGTATGGGAATCCCCCTTAAATATTTATTTTATAATTTAATTTGATAGCCAATATACTTATATGTATTTTGTGATAATTTTAAATGTCTAGCACCTAACGTTATTGATATACAGCAAAACAATACGAAAAAAAAAACCTTCCTTAATACATTTATTTAGTACTAGAGGTTGCCCGCGGCTCCGCCCGCGTGTAGGGCGCTTTTCGCGTAACCTGTGGAATAATTATATGGTATCCTATTCCCGTGCCAAAAGCTATACACATTCCAAATTTCATTGCTAGAAGTTCAACAACATAGAAGTTTCATACAAACTGTTTTACCCCCTTTCACCCCCTTAAGGGTAGAATTTCCAAAAATCTATTCTTAGTACACGTTTAAGTACTAAAATATATACACACTCCAAATTTTACACCTCTCAGTTCAAAAACACAAAACTTTCATTTTTAACTT
Organism: Mellilla xanthometata; assembly: GCA_035578125.1. Classification (NCBI taxonomy): domain Eukaryota; kingdom Metazoa; phylum Arthropoda; class Insecta; order Lepidoptera; family Geometridae; genus Mellilla; species Mellilla xanthometata. The sequence goes on along the minus strand of JAPUBQ010000014.1, from coordinate 8,658,346 downwards.
TCAACCCCAATGGCATCCCCCTTAATGCACCCCTGGCAAAAGTTTTTTAAATTTTAATTTGACAATTTAATAAACTACTACTATAACAACTTTCAAGACTTTTACTTGATAAATAAAGAATTTTCCATACAAACGTTCACCCCCCATTACAAACCCTTAGTTCACCCCTGGCAAAAAAAATTGACACCATTATTTTTAATTTTACATAAACTATCCATATTCCAAATTTCATTGCTGGGAGTTCAAAAACAAAGAAGTTTCATACAAACTGTTTTACCCCCTTTCACCCCCTTAGGGGTGGAATTTCCAAAAATCCGTTCTTAGTACGCGTCTACATACTAAAACAAATACACCCTCCAAATTTCATAACCCTAGGACCAGCCGTTTGGGCTCTGCGTTGTCTATAGATGAGTCAGGACAAAGAGTCTTATAGTATAGATTTCTTGTTATAGCGGCACGGGAAATACATATCTTGTGAAAGTTTCAGCTTTCTAACTATTACGGTTTCTGAGATACAGCCTGGAGACAGACAGACAGACAGCGGAGTCTTAGTAATAGGGTCCCGTTTTTACCTTTTAGGTACGGAACCTTAATGAGGGCCTTTGCCCACCAACACTTTATTTTATTAATTCACCAGTTAATTGTTCCAGCTATAAGCATCTGCAAAGAAGAGGACACGAAGATGGATGTGATGGTGGAGAGCACGCGGACGATTATGGTTGGGAAGATGTTACAAGAGAGGAACATAGAGTATGAGGTGGCAGTGCCGGAATGCTTAGCGGTCGCGCCGGTCGGCGGCAAGCGGTTACTTAGTCCGCTGCTAACGAACCGGAAGAAAACTCCTCTCAGTAAGACTTTTTTAAGGGTTCTGTTCACAGAAGGCACTAACAGGGTTCTATTACTAAGACTTCGTAGTCTGTCTGTTTGTGTGTCAGACAGCAAGCTCTTATGAGCCAGTAGGACACAGTTACATAATACAGGCAATGAAAGGTAGGCAGACGAAATTTTCGCAGATGTGGTATTTCGATTATTGCTATAACAGAACAAAATAAACATTCAAAGGAATCTCATACAACAAACTTTATTTACCCCAGGTTTTTTATATAATATGGTACACAACACTTTTTGCTCGAGTATGAATCGCACCGGTTATTATTGCGACCTTACTCGCCTGATAATCAGTGATGTTCTAAATTCTTTAAACGCCGATTCATAGTGAAGTTTTGAATCTGCATATACTCAAATAATAATTACGAGTAACTAACTTAAATTTGTCTACAGAGAAGACAGTAGATTGGAAAGACTTTTATCCTCTTGAAACGATCTATAAGTTCCTGGAAACTTTGGAAATTCAATTCCCATCCACGTGCACGGTTATTGTAATAGGAAAGTCAGTTGAAGGACGAGATATAAAGGTAATATAAAAGAAAATTGTATTAGTTACTAAAATAATTTCAGCTTCCAAATTCGAGCTTTGTGTCTTGACGTGAATAGTAATCTAATCGTAATTTAATTTGTTTGCAAAATTGTAATCTAATCACATTTAAGAAACTTTACAATGTCATCTATTATCCTCCTCTTCTTTTAGTTGGTACTAAATAAAAGATGATGACCCCGACTGGCAATTTTCTTGACAAAGTATCGGTTACATTAAACTTTGTTTTCATTAGTTCTGACGCTAACTTACATACAGTAAATCAGCAGAAATCTTTTTTTGCAAAATATAATAATATATTATTTTTCCTTGATTTAGTTTTGATATTTTCATTGTAGTTGCTGAAAATATCCAACAGCGACGCCAAGAACACCGGAGTGTGGTTGGACGGCGCGATACACGCTCGCGAGTGGATCGGCACATCCGTGGTCACTTACATCGCTAACCAGATCGCGAGGAACTTCCATGCGCTTGGACCCTCAGTTACTAATAAAGATTGGTAAGATTATTCAAGTCGTGTACATAAATGATAAAAAAAGATAATGGTGGCGATTCAGCGGCACACACGACTAAACTAAATTTAAAGAAGCCCCGTCTCTTTTCATCTTAGGTGGCCAGAAAGAGACGGCACGTTCTGAACCACAGACAAAACAACTAAAACCACGTCAAATATGGAAAATGTTGGTAGTTTTAGAGCTGATACAATTGGATGTGTTCTAAAATCGCCTACATTTCCCATATTAGAAGTGATTTTACTTGTTTTGTATATTGTTCAAATCGTGCTAACTCTTTCACTAAAGATGAAAAGTGACACTATTCTAAATTTAGTTTAGTTGTGTGTTCGTTAGAATTACCACCATTGTGCGTCAGGAAAAAATACAGCAATCATATCGCTGTTTTACCCGCTGTGCAAAACATAGATAATAACATTGACGTAGAATTGGCTACATCAACTTCTTCAAGAGCTGTCGTACAGTATTTTACGATGTGAAGTTTTTTCAGGTATTTACTTCCGGTAATGAATCCAGATGGTTACCACCATACATTTACACTGGACCGTATGTGGCGAAAAAACAGATCTATAGTTGGCAATACAATTGTCGGAGTTGACCTCAATAGAAATTTCAGGTAAAAATTTTAAGTTTACCATAATACATTTACGTGTAAAATGTAATACTTGTTATTTTTGTTGCAAATATTCTAAATATTTTAAGAATAAGCTGCTTTGTAGTGTATTGAATACAGTTCGACACATCACGATTAGTTATTGTTGTAGTATAATAATACTAATCCCAATAACCCTTACTTACATTTTTATTGTCTGAAAACTATCAAAAAAAGTTTAAACTAATATTAGAGTTATGTACACACCTTACTTTCAGTTATCGTTGGGGGTACAGTGGCGTGGACATGTCTTCTACTGATCCATGCCATCGAAACTTCCGAGGACCGAACCCATTCTCAGAACCAGAAAGTGCTGCAGTTAAGGTAACTGAACGAGTAACTTAAGTTTTAACTTTTGAAGAGTGCTACATATTAGAAACCGAATTAAAAAAGTTGTACTTGTATTATTTTTTTATCTCTTTCAATTTTTTGTTCAAATCGATAAATTTGTAGTTTATGAATAAAGCGTTTAAAAGCGACTAACAATGGCTATGTTAGATATTTTTCAGAGATATTTAAATGCTACTAATATTATGTACGCGAAAGTGTGTGTAAGTGTGTATGTTTGTTACTTCTTCACGCTCAAGCGGTTGATCCGATCCAATTGCGATGAAACTTGGTATTGAGAAAGTTTAGACTTTGGATTTACACATAGGCTTCTTGTTATCCAGTATTAACGCGATTAGCACCTGGGGGCGCAACTATAAAAGTAAAGTTTTCATCAAAAATAGATTAAGAAAGATTCGCTGATTTACACAAACTATCTTTACAGGATATCATTTTATATTCAGGCACACCGTTCAAGATTTTTATAACATTCCACGCGTACAGTGAGGTGATCAGTTTCCCGTGGTGCTTCTCGCCAGACCCGTGTCCAGATTATGTGAACCTTCTAGAAGGGGGCACTTGCATGGCCAAGGTACGATATGAGATAAAGATGTTAATGTACCTTTATATAACAGTGTCTTATAACAGAATCATTAGATTAATTTGCTTCGACCTTTATTGTGAGAACTGCGAAGCTTTGGAACTCTCTTCCTGAGTCTCTCTTTCCCGAGAAGTACAATTTGGGGTCTTCAAATATAGAGTAAATAGATTCCTTCTAGGCAAGCGTGTTCCATCTTAGACCACAGTCAAGCTTAACATCAGGCTAGCTGCGGTCAAACGTAAGCCTAATCATAAATTAATAAAATATATATAACGAGTGTGCACACGATAAGGTATTTGAAGAAAAAGATTGGCAAAATTTAATGTTGTTTTTAAATCATTGTATAAAGTACTATAATACTTTCTTTTTATAGATTTAATAAAATGCAGTAAGTATGAAAATAAACAAAAGAATTCTATCTACTTACTTGTACTTACTCCTTCCTGGAATAGATGTTTTCTGGCTTCCTCTGTGCGTAGGGCCTGACTGGTGGTCGCTAATCCAGACAGCCGATCTCGCTGAAGAAGGCCAGCATCGCGCGTACTTGCTCGTATTAGTAGTTAGTGTTGATAGTGCTTACGCAACCTGGTTATATTTAATGTTATCTACTCTTATTTTAGAGTTACTTTTATAGACATAAGATTTTTTAAAGTTACGTGTTATATAGTAATATCAAAGATTCGCACAAAGCGTTTTGCTCCGACCTGCAACGTAAGGACTGCAAAACTTTAGATTTTTATCCTGAGTAGTGGCATTCGGAGTTCGTCACAAAATAGTTTCCTTCTATGCAAGCGCGCTACAACTTAGAAAACAATTTTACGCTACTTTTTACACTTTTAGCTATGAATAATGTTTGTATAACCGGCTATCACTTACGTTTATTTTGTCGGTATTGATTGTGCTGAAACATGTCGGGCTAATACCGACAAAATAAACGTAAGTGATATCCGGTTATACAAACCTTATTCAAATATGCCTTACGAAAGTTTTAATACAGTGACTTTTAGCTATGGTCTAACGAAAGCCTGTTTTTTTCTTCATTTTCAGGCGATTTTCGAAACTAATGGTCGTATGTACAAAGTTGGCAATTTTAAAGACGTCATGTACTACGCGTGTGGCACAAGCGTAGACTGGAGCTACGGCACCGCTCGCATCCCCTTCTCATACCTCATAGAGCTGCGAAGTAAAAAAGACAAGTTCCTTCTACCCACGACTGAGATAAAGGAATGTTGCCATGAAATCTACAACGGGATCCTGGCGCTAGCGAGCTTTGTTGATGGAAAGAAGTGCCTGAATTGTTCCATATTTGAGAAAAAATCGGAATTGATGACGGATAGCAAAACTAACAGCATATAGTCTAACATTCCCGTTTAAACGTAAACAAACTGTCTTCTAAACAAAGTAAAAGATTCTTAAACCAGTCATTGAAATGATACAGTTATTTAATTGCTATAGATTTTGTAATGTAGTATCGTCTTCTGAATTTGTTGTTTAAGATGTGAAAGTTTTATGATTTTAGCGGTCTTAGTTTTTGTAACGTGTATGGTATTGTTTTAAATAAAACAGCTTAATCGGCATAAACATGTATTGATTTTGACATTATACGTTTGTAACTTGACTGAAATTTTTGTTTCACTCGAACATAGAATTTATCATGAGCACAAAACAGATACAAAATAGTTAATCTTTGTTATGGTGACTAGACTAGATCGTAAGAAATTATCATTCGTACCTAATATCATATAAGTTATCATAATCACCGACGCGTTCGAGATTTTCTGCGCACATTTGACGTAACTTTCTTGAAGTTTCAGAAGGTTAGTGTTCGTCAACGTATTGCACAAGACTCTGCAAACCATTCCAGATTTCCCGACAATTCTCTATAATCTGATCTTTCGGAAGTTTGAACTTGTGTCTCTTTCCTCTGAGCTCTATCATGTAGGAGTAAGGTATCTGGGCTACGGAGTAGCTCCAGTCTATGCTGGTACCGCAAGCACTGTATGTCAGATCTTTTGTGCTGCCCACTTTGTAGATCTTGCCAGTTGTCTCCTGAATGGCCTGAAAATAGAAATACAGATGCAGTTGTTAACGAATACAGAGTGACAAATAGATCATGTGTTCTTATGACTTGTAAAAAACACAAGTCATAATAAGGTTAGCATGTCGTTACAACTAGTATTCAATGTAGGAATATAATCAATCACAGTCAGCGTGATAATGATGGTAACTCCAAAATTTACAGATCCGTTCTAAAGAACGGAATGGCAATTTTAATTGCCATTTAATTGGTCTATTTTCTAAAGTTAGCTTTGTTTCGACTTGTGTAAAGAATAAGGTACTTAATCGTCTTTATTGAAGTGGTAAAATGAGTGAAATACTCGTACCATTGCCCTACATAACAGAATGCGGGGCAATATTTCAATATAAAGCGTAGGTACTGTAAAATAAAGTAACTTTAAGACGTTTCATTCAAGTTATTATTCTGTACTAAACTATTTTATTTGTAAAGATTTAAAAATGAAAAGAGGAACATAATGGCTAGGGTTTTTTTACAAAAATGCTTTCTTTGACGACCTCGTTGGCGTAAAGGTTACCATGCCGGACTGCCAATCAGAAGGTTCCGGGTTCGATTCCCGGCCCGGCCAATATCTTTGTGCTTAACTAAATTTGTTGACTGTGGATCTGGGTGTTAAATATGTATCTATATAAAATATATATGTATGTATGTACGTATATGTAGTATATCAGTTGTGTTAGCTACCATATTACGAACTAGATATGGTTCAGTATGGGGTTAACCAGCCGTGTGTGAAATGATATTTATTTTATTTTTATTTTATTGTAATGTACTTAAGTGTTCTAAGTTCTTATCTAAGTTTTAATCTTATTTATCTACTTGCTCTTACGTGGAGTTACCCTGGACATTGCTGTACCGGCTTCTAGCAGGTTCAAGTAATCTCGACAAGGCTCCGTCTTGTGTCCCCACGGGAATATTATCAACTCGAAGTAACTATGGAATGACAGGAACACTTTGAAGGGCGTTGAAGATCCTAATATTGTATCCTGAAAATGATATTAGTTTTTCAATGTACATTTGGAATCTACTAACTTTATGTAAATTTATCAAAAACAGCCTTTTTTTTTTGACGGAAAAATACTAATTTTTACGAGGGATACATTCATCTAAAGGATACATTTTAAATCTGATATAAGGTTTTATTTTAAAGCGAATACGAAATGTTTTTTATTCTGGATCATACATTTTAAATATGTATATAGATGCGTTTTATAAGGTTTTGATTATAATTGTGACTAACTAACTACTAGACTTCAACACTGGACTAGACATACCTATGTATGTCTATTCAAACTACAAAAATACAAAATAAAAAAACTATTATTAAACACAAAGTTACACGTGATAATAAGATAATGATGACTAACCCTGACAGCCGCTGACTCTGGTTCTGAAAACGGAGCTGACCCTCTGAAAAACACATTGTCAGGTTCTTCCGACGACCCCTGGTCTCCATTGGTGCCCCAGCCAACACTTAAACATAATACCTATGTATGAAAATTGCTTGTTTTTTTTTCTATAAAGGGGAACAAATGTTTGAAATTGTTTGTTTTTTACTACTTGCTAACTGTCAAAAAGTAGCCCGGAAAGCCACTTACATTTCTTGTCCTAATTATGATTTTAATATTGTGTAAGTAATTAAATTCAATTTAATTTATTTATTTATTTAGGAAAACATAAGCTTGTAGCATACAAAAGGTCAAAATTAAATAAAATAAAATAGTTCTATATCATTTAAAACGATTCAATAAAGAAAACATTTGCAGATTTGTTTCCTCTTGTTCACTCATTTGGTTATGTAAGTGAGAGGACTTTTTTATGTTATCTCTACAGACTCGAGTTATAGTATACCTGAAATTTCTATTGAGGTCCACACCCACTCGCTCGCCTCCGTAGCTCGCTCGGTTTTTCCTCCACATGCGATCATGCGAGTGCGAATATTCGTAGCCATCTGGATTTAGCACTGGCACTATATGCCTGCAAAATATGTATGAGACAAACAAATAAAATCAGGGATTAGAATACTAGAGAAGATTGCTGATTCCCATACAATAAAGCGTGGCGTGGGAGTTTGCCATAATTACCGATGAAAACTAGATGGCGCTGCAAATCGAATGTGTTGCCTAGCTGCCGTTAAATTACGCAACGCTTTGCACACGCATAGTGATATAACGTAAATACTCGTAGCGCAATCTACTATGACCCAAGTGAAGTAATTTCAAGAAACGAATAGATGATACATCAAATGATACACGTTGCGAAGTAGGTACGATTTTCAACAAGAGGTTGAGGGTCTATCATATGTATTATTCTATAGTCTATGATAAAATTTATAATATGACATGCACTCTAGTATATTATTTTGGACGCAATTGTTTGGCTGGAAACTTCCGATACCAGACCTGAGAAACTTTAACTCACGTATAGAGCAAAGCGAATATAAATCTAATAAATATAATAATATTCTGTTGATAAATAAATTTATTCCAAACATTTCTTATATTGCTAACAGATACTTATTGCTTTTAAGTATTTTGTGTTTCTCTCACCAGTCCTTATTGGTGATCGATTTGGCCATTCTATCGAAATTCCTGACCAATTGGTCGGCGATATAAGTCACCACGGCTGCACTGATCCACTCCCGCGAGTGTATGGAGCCATCCATCCACACTGCCTGGTTGCTGGCGTCACTGTTAGATATCTTTAACATCTGCACAAAACAGAAAATAAACACGCAAATTTTCTAGCTTGTCATTCAAGTTATGTCAACTGAGCTCTGGTATCGAGAGTAAAGTGTGGGAACTAATCCGAATTTTCAAAGATATGAACCTATATGCCGCTGCTTCTTATAATGTTGCTACATTATGAAATATGCCCGAAGCTCGGCTAACTAAGTTTATTGCGATCATCAAAATAAAGCAACGGTCGATGCGGACTGTCTTAGGATGGGTGACCATGCACAAGACTATCTTTTAAAGAGTGGCATCTTCATCTGAGCACTATCGTGGGTCGGATGACGTCATGTTACATTGTAAGTGATGGCTGTTAGTCTTATTACAATCGGTGGTTAAACCACAATGTGGTTAAGACATAGTCCTTCGGGAAGCTTGAAAACTCTCGACACCAGAGCGGCCACTTAGCTCATACTAAGAAGAAGAAGATTAGTCAAATCTATGAAAAACAGTTTTCAAATTGATTTCATTTCAGTTTTTCATATCTTACTTTCTTGATGCGTATGTAAACTATGATCATAATATATCCTTGAGTTATAGGCAGAGCCACATTAAATTTGAACAAGCACCTTCCATTTGTAAGTTAAGTTATACCTAAGCTGTTATGCAAGAAATATTACTCTTTTGACGTTTAAAGTGAAATACAAACATCTCACCCTTATATCACGCCCTTCCACAGATTTTCCGATAACAGACACAGTGCATATAGCTGGGTAATCTTTTTCCAAATCGTCAATAAAAGCGTTTATAACATTGAGACGGTGGAACCTTTTCCAATCCATAAGTTTCACTGAAACCAAAAATATCTTTAACAATAAGGTGATTCGGTAAATTAACCTTTTCTGTGTAAAAATGGTTAAGAGTTTCTTATGTCACCGATATTTAAATAAATAAATACATATATGTTTTATCTGTGTTCAATAACGTATTTACCTACTAGCCTTAACATTGGATCGGATGACACGTTAAATTATAGGTCCCGGCTGTTAGTCTTAGAGCCGTTAATCCAAGTCAGAGGGCTTCGAGAGGCTTGAAAACTCTCGACACCAGAGCGTAGCCACTTAGTTCATACGAAAAAATAGAAGAAGATTTTAACATTATTCGTGAAATTGTTTAGTCGTAGTTATTGGATCAAAAAACTTATTTAATTAATATTATCCTTGAATACTAATAGATATAAAAAATCTTACGTTTTCTTCGCTTAGGTTTTCTATTTGGTGTGATACGTTTAACGCCAGTCTGGTGCAATATACTTGTAGGCGATCCCAGTGGGCTAGGGAGAGGTTTTGCTGTAATCAATCCCAAGAGAAATATTCAAGTAATAATATGATATTTACTACTATAAATACTTTATACCTGAGAGCACTGGCTGAGATGAGATGTGTCTCCTAATATCAAAGGGTACTCAAACTTAGTTATTATTTTAACAATTTACTTCGTTTGGTACATCAGATTTTATTAAAGCTACTTTTTCTATTTCAGTTTCAAAATATCTTAATTGATAAATGACAAATGAAAAGAATAACAATGTCAGTGTACGTAATATCCTAGCTGCTATAGTTACGATTACAAAATCATTTTAAAACACAATGCTTTTTTTCCCTATCTAAAACTTACTTTTTCTATTAAAATTAGTTTGCGTCCCACATTCGGATTTTTCATCGATATCAGATAGTTCCTCTTCGGTAGTAGAATCAATAAAGATGTCATTTTTACCAAACACGTTGACCGGTATCCGCTGCGACAAGTCTCCTGACGAGGTCATCTTCGATAGCCAAATATTTCTTTTACAACTGTAAGAGGAGTAACTTTTAACCTTTTTTAGGGCTCCGTACCTAAAAGGTAAAAAACGGGAACCTATTACTAAGCCTCCGCTGTCTGTCTGTCTCCAGGCTGTATCTTAGAAACCGTAATAGCTAGAAAGCTGAAACTTTCATAAGATATGTATTTCCCGTGCCGCTATAACAACAAATACAAAAAATAAAAGTGGTTTTATGTACCTATACCCTTAATTACCCCATACAATAGAAGTGTTTTTTTCCTTTTTTTTATATTTAGTCGGGCAGTCTCGCGCCAGCAGCTGAAGAAGACGGATCAAAGTATCCAGTGCCTAGTTTCTAGTCTCCAGTATCGTTACGAAAAATTATAATTTATTAAAATGGCAATACCGGCGCTCCCACGCCGTCAGATATTATATGAAATAAATATAGGATTATTAGGGTTCCTTGCGTAAGAAAATAATACAATACATACTAGCCTGATATTGATTCCAAAATATGACTTCCATAAATTGTGGAAACAATGTTATAGAAAGGTTGCACATTCTTATTTCTAAATCTGTTTAATAGCATATTGGTTTGGCATCATTTTTACTAGAATTTTGCTTGTGATCTATTAAATTGTTATCGTTATTTTTCTACACCAACCCGACACCTTTATAAATTTGACAGTATGTTGGCAAGAAATGACGCTATCTAGATTGGAATGCCACAGACTAAAAATAGCAAAATGAGGTTTTAAAGATCAATAAAAAAGATGCTATTAACATAGCCTGTAGTATTATTTTTTTTAAGTTTTTTTATTTTTATTTATGTCTGTATGGAATTGATCTGTAATTTATTGTTCACCAATAAAGATAAATATGATTACTTTACAATATTCATTTGAAGTTTGTGTCAACTATGGAATTAAATAAGCATAACGCATAAACAGCCCACTATACGTTCGCTGGGACTCGGGGCCTTCTCTTACGAGAAGAGAGATAAAGGCCATAATCCACCACGCTGGCCAAGTGCGGGTTGATAAATAAATGATAATAATAAATAAAAAATCGAGATTGCACGGATTAAACTCTTTAATGACTGCGACCTAAAAGTTCCGCACAGCGATAAAATATTCGGGCTTCGTCGGAAATGTGAACAAATTTGGGCTCGGATTAGAAAACCACGGGCAGAAAAGTCGGCATCGCTCCGTGCACTGCTGCGGCGAGCGCCAATCACATGCCGCCACGTCACTATTCCAAATATAAGCTAGTCCATACCAATTTAAACAAATATGATTAAAGAAGAACAATTAGATTTTTTGTTTTTTTTTTGTTTCACGCAAATAGCCTCCGAAACTACATGACTGATTTGAAAAATTCTTTCGCTGTTAGGAAGTTACTTTATCCCTGAATAACATAGGCTATATTTTGTTCTCTTTGCAAGTTAGATTATTTTGTAGCTCGTGCGAAGCCGGGAAGATCTGCTAGTTGTACATAAATCAAATAAGTTACTTATAGGCGTTACTATATCTACTACGGATAGCAGAAAAACTATACATGCGACCGCCAATCTTTATGATACTATTGAAATAGAACTAATTGTAGCTATGAATGGTGTAGGTTTTGTTCTTTGACAGATAGATAAATATATATTCGTCTACACACGATTTCTCCATTTGGTTTTAAGCGACCATTACCAACTAAAAGTCGAAAGGGATTGTTTTTGCTATTATCTTGTTTGTAGACATGTATAATCTATCATGTATTAATAGACTAAATCAACACCAATGGTTTCATTTTTAATAGAGTATTTCTTACTTATGTCAATAAAGGATATTTATATTTATTTATTTATGTATGAACGCAAGTTTCTTTATTACCTCACTCCTTCTACACGGTACAATAAATTTCAATAATTATGAATCTTGAGAATTGAATGGTTTTCACAGGAATGTTTTATAAAAACAAGCAAATCGTTTATTTTACATCTAACACGTAAAAAAACTAAATTCTATCAAGTAGATTATCAAAATTCGATTAATTACTACGTACATACGAGTATATGTTAGTCAATAATTAAATTTGAAAACTATCGATACTTTAAAAGTGTTACTAAAAGACAAAGTAAAATTTTAATATTTAGTGTGCTTTCGCTGTGATGACACAGCGGACTATGAATTTCCGCTAAGTAACGCCTGAGTCAATAAGTTAAAAGTGTCACTATTGATACACTCGTATTTTAATATGTGCTTTTTAACAACAGTTTTTTCAGATCCAGAATACACCCTCCAACTTACTGCGTTCAACTTTGATCCGTGGCAGACAGACGAGGCGAGGAAGTCCCTCTAATTGTAGACAAATGAGATTGATTGAAACGGACATGTGTGTATTACTGTCCTTCCCGGATATTTTCTAGTTTTATCACATCGCATTTGTAGTACACTTCCTCGTTGACGACCTCGTTGGCGTAATGGTACGGACTGCCAATCAGAAGGTTCCGGGTTCGATTCCCGGCACGGCCAACACCTTTGTAGTTAACTAAATTTGTTGGCTGTGGGTCTGGGTGTTAAATATATGTATCTGTTAGTGTGTGTGTGTGTGTGTGTCACTGTTTGTGGCATCATAGCTCGTGAACGGTACAGCCGATATTGATTAAGTTTTTTTATCGAAAGATGTATTGATTGAGTGTGTTCTTTTAGCTTTGTTTGAATTTAAGATGGCGGCTGCCACGAAATGGCGGAAGAAAATTATTTCACAATTACCTCAATATCGATATTAAATAAAACGGCTTGATTATTACAAACGAACACATAAACTGTCACATAAATAAATGAAAATGAATAATCAATAAATTTTAAATCCAAGTTGGGCAACTGTAAAGGGCGAGTTATGGGTTTTCTAAATTCTAATATTTATTAATATTTAATGTTTAATATATAAAAACAAAAGTAAAAATAAATAATTTCACAAGAGAACACTTCTATTTAAACGCTAAAAAAATAGTTTATGGGCTATTTTTTTCGTAACTATCGTAACGAGATCCCCATTGTCCCTCCGCTGAACCCTCTCCTCAAACTATCCTGCCCTCGGGCCTTCCGGACTGTTTCTTTGTCAAGTGATATTTCCTTTGTCAATCTGGAGTCACGTTTTAACATTTTATACGTAACACTCCTTCTAGTGAAGTTGGCTAAAAAAAAAGGCCAAGTGCGAGTCGGGCTCGCGCATGAAGGGTTCCGTACCAAAGTTATGTAGCCTCTTAAATATTATTTTTATTTTATTTTCAAAGTTAATACATAATTGACTATTCTGTAAATGTATGGAGGTTATACCAAACGTATAGATGGAGTAAAAAAGTTAAGTATCTATTGTGTTTAATTTTAATAAGTTAATTTGAAAGATAATTTACATTTATATATTCCGTAAATTTTTGGTGTCTACAAGCTACTGTTATTGATATATACTTATGGTAATTTGTTGTTATAGCGGCACGGGAAATACACAACTTTAGGCTCTCTAGCTATCACGGTTTCTGAAATACAGTATGGAGATAGACAGACAACGGAGGCTTTGTTATAGGGTCCCGTTTTTATCTTTTAGGTATGAAACCCTAAAAATAATGATGAAACACTAATAAAAAGTTAAGAATTATATTTTTTTGTGTAAGGTAAAGGTTATGCTAACAGATAATCAAACCTAATCATTGATTTCTTTTTTCAAATAAGTCACACAATATTATTGTGCGACTTATTTATATAAAATCTTATATATAAAATTTCCGTGTCACAGTGTTTGTTACCGTACTCCTCCGAAACTGCTTGACCGATATTTACCAAATTTTATATGCGTATTCAGTAGGTCTGAGAATCGGCTACTGGATATCTATTTTTAAGGCAAAACAACGTTTGCCGGGTCAGCTAGTATCTATATATATATTTATCTCAAATCACAAGATACTTTTTTTTTAATATGTACATCCACATATTAAAAAAAAAGTATTCTTGTGCATGAATGATATTTTTCAATTTAAAGTCAAAAGTAATACTTTTTATATTAAAAGACGTCGCCATGGAAAATCATTCTATTTCCAAGAAAGCCTTTATAGAGCGATATTGAAATAAGGGTGAGTTTATACCGAGGCAGGCAGGCGGTAGGCAGGTGTCGTTTACGCTTCGCGCCTCGCCAGCTCGGCACACAGGCGGCCCTACGTTACCAGGCGACGAGACACAATTAACTGCCTGCTGCGCCTACACTATGTATGTAGCCTTATATACGGTGTCTTAGATACGGTACTCCTTGTAGGAATATGTTGTGACTTTGGCTTTAAAATGTATATGAACAAAATCGAGTGTATATTGTTATCACGATTAGAGTTAATGTAAGGTTATGTTTTTCTACATGTTGCAAACATGTAGCTGAAAAGTCATAAAGCGCAACAAGATTTTAGATGGATAAATATTCTGGTATTTATTATAAGTTAGTTCAAGAAACATTTTTTGAATGTTTCGGAATGGTTTTAAAGGAAAGGAGTATTTATTATAAGTTAGTTCCAGAAACATTCAAAAATGTTAGCATACCAAATTTAATTATGTAATTATTTTTACGATACAAAATGTCCCTAATTATGTTAGGGGAAGTTAGATCACAATTAAAAAAATATATTAGGTTAAAATTGTGAATTCTCGCATGCCATGTCATTTTATAAGTGAGCTTAGAGATATAGTAAAATTGTTCTTATTTGCATACTGGTAGAGGAGCATTTTCTAGTGCTTGCCAAGCTAGCAACCGAGGCGAAAAATCGGTCGCCAAGCATCTATCATCGGTGTGTTCCGGCAGCCTTCTTGAGAGCCAGCTATTTCATACTAGATTTACTCCACCTCAGGCAGAGTGTCACTGACTCATGTGGTTACGCACCCTTCTGGCCAAATGTAAAAAGTAGCCAGGCTCAAAGTATTCAAACCATCCGAGGGTTTTTGGCTTGGCTTGACGATTGCTTGAACTAAGATTTACAACCGGGACCTACAATATAACGTGTAATCCGACCTACGGTAGCGATAAGGATAAACCTAGAAAGAGAAGATAAGTTAATGCTACTTTAAAAATAAAACGTATGGTCAACTTACAGACCATCACTATCGAACTTAGTTAACCGAGCTGCAGGCGTTACACATGTGTATGAATTCGTAAGATTTTAAACAACGTGATGAATACCGAGTTTTGTTAATCTAAAAACACCGAAAAGAACAACGTCGCAAAATAAATCAAACCAATATTGGCCGAATGAATAAATACCCTGTTATCCGGTGTTTAACAGAGCCAGGCTAAAGGGCATCGCCCCCTCCCGGCTCCTAATCAAAAAATTGAACTTTCAATAAAGGGAATCATTAATTCTGCTTAGAGAGGGGATCTTCGACCATCCTAACGAACTCCGCAACAATCTTGGGATGTTTTTGTCGGATAATTATTTGAAAGAAATACTCGACGGGCGCCGGGCCGAGCGGACCACTTGGGAAATTGTTTTCGAAGGTTTTAAAAAATGTTCGCAGTAATGAGATTGGTATGCTGCATAAATAAGTAGATATCTAAATCCCATTTTCATCTCATCTTGGCCCGTTGAGAGTCAGTCCTAGTTTTTTATATGAAGCAATTAATTCAATTTGAAGATTCAAAGGAGTCTTACCAAAAATACTGCTACGTATTTAACACACCTAATTTTATAAGAATATACGAATAATCATTTAAAGTGAAAATAGGTAACAAATATTTTTTGAGCACTAATAATGTTATCTCAAACTACACGTTTTCGTACACCCTTGCAATTAGTTAAACCTGATTACAGCTGCATTTGCATTTTGCTTTCAAATGATATTTTTAAGGAGTTCCTATATATTTGAGTGCGGTCTTAGAAATATTGGATATTTAATTAGGAAAAAATAACGTAAAAACCCACACCAAAACATTTTTTCCAACCAATGAATTTCCTTTGTATGAAATAGTAATCTCTATTAATAATTTACAAAAACAGACAAAACAGTAGGTAGTAAGTTTCAAAGCGGCTGATTTGCGTAACTTACTAATAAAAGTAAAAATAAAATATGATCCCCGAAAATAAAAAGTACTAAAATACCTGAGCATTTAAATAACAACAGAGCACATTAAATCCGCGTCCGGATATTGATCCGTTACTTGGCTGCCATTACAGCACAATCCCGGCTTCTTCGTAGTCTGGTGAGAATTAATGATGTCCTTTATTGGAGACACAATTTTTTCAATCCCTCTAACGCCAGTTCACCCTCACACTATATCTACTAGCAGTATCCGAGATCTGAAATATAATCAAATTTTTTTTTCCTTGCAGGGGAATGATGGGGAACTTCTAGACATAGTTTATAATTATGTTTTGAACAATTTCACTGAAATTCAGCTTGTTGGGACTTTATGTAACTTCACTCTATTTTTTTGGTCTAATTTGACCGGACTATTTACAGGTTCCAATATTATTTGTCTATGATGATACTTAAATGAGTCAAAAGTATTCATTAAATAAAAATATTAAAACTTCGGAAAAAACAGAAATAAAGGATATGATACGTCAGGATAAACTATGTTACTGTGGCAAATTGGCACAGCTGAAATATAAAAACGGTATCGGCTTGTTACGCTTATTTCGACCTTTATGTCTCAGGAATAAAGATCTATCAATGTGTATGTCTCCTGACACTACAACTAGTTTTGAACATGATTTGCTAATTTTAACTTTAATGTTTCGTAATTCAAGAATTTTCCGAGTGCAAACATAGATTGTTATTTAATACATAGATACATACGATTGACATTAGTCATTCGTATTCTATTATAGAAAATTAGTGAGTCATCGGGTACCACCTGTTTGAATCTGACATTGTGATTTGAAAAAATAACCTAAAATATCCGTTTGAACCTCTATCACTGGATTTTCCGTAGTGCCTACGGCATCGTCAGAGGAACCCAAAGTCGTGTTTACACGCGCTGGGGTCTGGGTAAAAACAGGCGCTTTAAGGCATTATACGGATCTGTCAAGGCTTACGGCATTACGTTGACGAAAGGGCTCAGCTTTTTATTATTATGAAGTGCTTGAGGCTTGTTGGCAGTTAAAAATCGAGGGGCTGCATGAAAGCCGCTTTGAAGTATTGCTATATCTAAACAGCGGAAAAGTAGCTTGTTTTGTTCCCCAAGCGTGGTAAACATACTCGTACTTTCCGATATGAGTTTCACAAATAAAGTCATTAAATTTTCAAGTGTCTTCATTAGATAGCGCAAGATAGTAAGAAAGAACAATCACAAAAATGGCACTAAAATTGGGACGTACTTATGTAAAGTCTGACTACAATGCTTTTTAGGGCCCTTTCCCAGAAGATAAAGTTTTTATATAACTTTGAATTTGTAATGTAATTAAATAGGTAATTGATTGTAATTGCTTGCGCAGGCAAGCTAATCACGTCGCACTTTGACCAATCACCTCAGCCTCGTGGTGGGTGTAACACAAACACTGCTCTGACCTACAAAGGCCTAATCATTGCACCCAGTGACATACATAATTGTATAGTGGATGAGATAGATTCACCTTTTATATTATGCTGTCAAAAGATATTACTTTACGCCGCCAAGCATATTTGTTTGTTTCATCATCATTATTATTTTCGTTTATTTATTGTCTTATTCATATATTTTATCTGTTTGCTATTTCATTTTTCTTCACTTTAACTTCATCTGTATCCCCACGCGTCACTAAAGGTTGGTCCTGAAAATCAGTGCTGCAGAGAAATCTGTAGCGTTTATACTGAGGGCTGACCTTTTTCGGACGCTAGGGGACACATACTATGCTGTCTTTCTTATATATTTTTTTTTCATGTTCGTTATATGTAATTTAAAATAATGTATATGTATGTGTCTTCTGTGTCTGAAATAAATGTGTTCTTTCTTTCTTTCTTTATATCATTCAAGCTTAAATCTCAGATAAACGAATATTGTAAATAAATTTTTACTTTGACCAAATAACATAAAATTCACGAGTGTGAGTTTCTTCCTAATATTTTTAGAACGTGACTCTATTACAAAGCCTCCGCTGTCTGTCTGTCTGTCTCTCTGTTTGTTTGTCAGAAGATCAGAAGAGATAAGTCACCAGGCTGTATATCAGAAATCGTGATAGCTATAAAGCTAAAATTTTCACAAAATTTTTAATTATGTGTTAACCTTAAAAATAAAAAAAAATATAATTAATATCTAATCCCATTCAACAATGGTAAGGAACCCTTTGAGCGAGACCGACACGCACTTGTCGAATTATTTTGTGACTATAAATAAAATAAACTGTTGGGATCTGAGATCATTAAGTCTCGATAACTATTAACGGAAGTTAAAAAGATCACGAGGTCTAATGTTTGGAAAGTTACTAGTTATTTATTTATGTACGAGTATGTTAATAAAGAAATTTGAACTCTATTTTCTTGCATTATTAGTAACGTTTATAGTACGGACGGCCAAACTGTGGAACTCCTTGCCGGAATCCCTGTTCCCACTGAACTATAACCTGTCTTCAAGGCGAGAGTGAACCGGTTTCTTCTAGGCGCGTTTTATCTTAGACTGCTATATCACTTAACATCAGGTGAGTTGTGGTCAAGCGCAATCCTATTAAGAGTAAAAAAAACGAGATTCCTCGATCGTAGACGATGCAGTAACCCAACAATGCATCCCACCGTTACCTCAAGACGCAGTAGTTGCGGCAGCTTGCAACGCGCGTTCCTATCATCATTACGTAAGCCAATCACCGTGAGAACACGCCTGCAGGCATCCCGCACGCCTGTTACCATGAGATATGGCATTCATACACTATGCCTATAGCAAGAAACATATGTGTTTGGACAAGATTACTTAATATTGGTAGCGATTCAGCGGCACACACGACTAAACTGAATTTAAAGAAGCCCCGTCTCTTTTCATCTTAGTTGGCCAGAAAGAGACGGCACGTTCTGAACCACACACAAAACAACTAAAATCACGTCAATTATGAAAAATGTAAGCGATATTAAAGCGCACCCAATTAATCAGCTCTAAATCTGACGTGTTTGACGTGATTTTAGATGTTTTGTCAATGGTTTAGATCGTACCATCTCTTTTTGGTCATTTATGACGAAAAGAGACGGAGCTACTTTAAATTTAGTTTAGTCGTGTGTGCCGCTGAATCGACACCATTATGTGGATCGAATTTCACTACACATCGTGGATTCTTTTGTTTAAAACTAGCAGCGTCCAGCGCTGTTACCCGCATTAATTGGGAATAAAAAGTAGCCTATATGTTAATCCAGTGTATAAGTTATCTCCATGCAAAACTTAGTCGCAATCGGTTCTGCCGTTAGAGCGTGAAGAAATAACAAAAATCTACTCTCACACATTGATATGAAATAATTATAACGTATTATTTTGCACAATATATACTAGGTTTTTTAGGCTAACAGCGCCTATTAAAATACTTACATCTAGGTACTATAGGTAACAAACAAATTCTAATTAAATCTTCTTATATACGAGTATCAACTAGCTACTAGTATTCTATATCTATTTAATGTATTTACGTACTACAATGCTAGCTCGTACGTTTAAAAGTAGCCTATTTGTTTAATCCAGTGTATAAGTTATCTCCATGCCAAATTTAGTCGAAATCGGTTTTGCCATTAGAGCGTTAATAAATAAAAAACATTTACTCTTACACATAAACTTTCTTATTCGTTATAAATTCGTTATTCTTAAATACCGTAAACTATTTCCTGTTAATAGTTACATTTTACATTTGCCCAGGCTAAGGTAATGCAGAAATCAACATGAAAACACTTCTACCAAGAATAATCTACATATATTATTTATTTCATGCCAATTGATCTACACATTTCATTTATATTTTTTTTTCCGCATTTGATCTAAAATAGATGTATAATTTTGTTTGATTATTTATTATGGTCAAATTTTAATTCTATTACGATACTTAATATAAAAATAGCAATAATTTATTTAAAAATAGATGTATCCCCATATAAATAATAATAAGAATAAAATACTATCGACTCGTAATTCTATTTTAGTTTTACGACACAAACTTAATTACTGATTAAAAACAGAAGGAAAAGGCAGTAAACTTTATTCCTCTATTACTATAATGGTTTTGCCAAAACAGGTTTAGCAAGCCAATAAAAATTTAGGCTCTAACCCGAGTTAGTATAAAAGCCATCGTATTTTCTTAGTTGTCATCAGTTAAACCTACTTTCATATTGCGTATATCCTTACATTGACTTATTTAAAATGATGTATTTGCGTTTGGTAAGTGTACACTTTTTAAATTCTAATATCCTTCCTTGTACAGACAATTCTGCGATTTATCTTATATATAAAATTTCCGTGTCACAGTGTTTGTTACCGTACTCTTCCGAAACGGCTTGACTGATCTTTACCAAATTTTATATGCGTATTCATTAGGTCTGAGAATCGGCTACTGTATATTTAGAAATAATTATTAAGGCAAAATAACGTTTGCCGGGTCAGCTAGTATCATTATATATATAAATCTCGTGTCATAATTATTTGTCCTCAATGGACTCCTAAACCACTTAACCGATTATAATAAAATTCGCACACCATGTGCAGTTCGATCCAACTTGAGAGATAGGATAGTTTAAATCTCAAATTATAGTAGTAATTTCAATTTATTGCTAATAATTGTCTGTTATTATTTGACAGTCACAATTATCTGTTAACTCCAAATGATTGTAACAGATGTCGATACTTATTGACTGGGTTGAGTAAGTAATCAATAGATGGCGCTGCACCCCTAAGTGAGGCAAAACAACGTTTGCCGGGTCAGCTAGTATATTATATATTTCTGTGCTGGTCTGCATTAGACGACAGCGTGCCTGACGTTAAGCGGCATTATGACCTATGTTGATCATAGAAATATAATAAATAATTGATCTTTGCATGTCTGGAAAAATCATTATTTACAAAAAAAAATATTATTTTATACGATATTTCACTATTATTATGTTGCTGTGGTTGTACCCACGTAAATCCAGGACAAAAGAAATTAATGTGGGCTAAAAATTAGCCTACGTATAAATCTAAGGTCTAACATATCTTCATAGTAAGTAAGTCTCATCAAAATCGGTCCAGCTATCGGAGCGTGGAAAGTAACATAAATATTGAAGTTTTTTGAGTATCCCATGGGATCCACAATTGTTTTCGGGATAAAAAGTAGCCCATGTGTTAATCCAAGGTTTAACCTATCTTCAAACCAAAATTCATCAAACGCTCACGCTCTAAGAAGTAACAAACATACACACACACAAACTTTCGATTTCAAACTTAGGATTAATAGGATGAATTTTCTGCGAATAAATTTTAACTATTGCATCACCAAAATTGTAATAAAAATAGAAAAATGCATAAAACATTGCTAACTAAAACTAAACCTAAAAATACCAAGGATAGAGAAAAAGGTGCCCAATACCAGCTATCATTGGTTCTAATTATTATGTTTATGTGTTTTTTAGCTGTTCCTGCTTGCCTGCGTGGTTGTGCTGGTCGCAGCCGACAGTGGGACTGATGAATCGTCTAGTGGGACATCAAGTGGGTCATCGAGTGGGTCATCTAGCGGAACATCTGGCATCAGCGAAAACATTATAACTATTCGAAAGAGGTTCACAGATATGTTCGATAAATTCATGAAAGACATCGAGAGTTTGGGTAAAGGAAGCTCTATAATTGGATAATGAAAAATCCATAATTAACGCACCGAATCAAAAATAAAGCACGATTCTAACTATGTTGATGTTTTCTTTAGTTTTGTATAATTTGAGTTTTATACTGCTTTGTATCCCCGTAGTAAACCCCTCCAGTGGGGCTAGCAAGAGTATGGACAATTTTCAATAGTCAAGGGGAAATATTTTATAAGGAAAAATGTCCCTTGTTACAATGACATTATAGTGGGTGTGAGGATTTTTATTTTCACTGGTAAAAAATGGTGGGTAAACTTATGAGTCCTCCTCCGTGCTTGCCCTTCAGTCCACCACCGTACGGTGGTTCTTCAGCCCGGCCAGTCGGGTCGGGAATCTAATTTGGCTCCGTAGCGTTCCCTCATTTGTTCACATTATCCCCGCCTAGACGTGTCCGAGAGAACACAGAGATTGGGGCGTCGGAAATGTAACAGCGCTGGATGAGAAAAATTGCTAACTTTGGACGATCAATGGGTGCAAAGAAGAAAAAAGCTGGCAAATAAGAACATTAGGACAAACTCCGATTTCTCGAAACTTTGGCCGATTAATTATTTAATTTTAATTATTAATCTTCATCTCACACGTGATGACACATGTAGATAAGTAGATAAATTTAAATAATTTAAACATGTATTATTACTGTGTACCTGAGATTTAATATTGACACACACACAACACAATTGCATTTTAGTCTGTCTTGAAGAACTTTACATCATCGTTAAATCACCTATCTCGTTCTAATAGAAAGAAAAATAGATCAACACATTGCATACTTACGTAAAGTTTACTGAAAATAGGTATTCTCTGAAACACTTTCTAATTTCAAGACTATTTTATAATGTTTATTTTTTAATCCCTATACGAGTATATTGCAAGTCTAGCTATATACGAGTATAGAAAGAACATTTTTATGTCTACTGGCCAATTTAGTAAGTAAGTTCGGTGCTAAAGATTAACAAGATTAAACAAAGTAGCCTCCCTTGTCTAATAGAAATATACGAGCTATAAATGCTTTCTGGCGGGCATCTAAACATCTGTTACGTGAGGTTCAAGTCTAAACATCTCACGGTCCTAAAATAAATAGTATCTTTATATTATTCTACTTACTAGTGAATACTACTTGTCCCGTTTTTACCTTTTAGGTACGGAATTCTAAAAAAGAGAAAAAAAAACATTTATACCATTTACAACATTTATATTATAAGGGATAGAGCTTTCATATATGTAGAACATATTTTTTTACAAGTTTACTCAATTCAATTTTTTCTAAAATATAATAACATATTCATCATCGTAATAACTACGTTATTTAGAAATGACCTACTCCTAATTCACATCACTAATGCATTTTAATAGGCTCTTGATTCTGGCTCATTACCGACGTAACTTTCGTGGAGAAATGGAGATCAATTAAAGTAACTGATAGTTTCAACTCAGGGAGAGTGTATCAGACTGAGGGATGTACAATGTTATAGTTTAACTTTTCATAGTTATCACATCCGACCAACTTTGTCTATATCCTGCAAACGTAACAAGATGTGTTTCACGACCGGCGTAAATTGACCTAGTTTCTGTTTAACTTTATAACATCTGAGAGCTCCACATAGTTTGGCCGTTTGATATAACATTGGTAATGCGTGGGGTGTGTTTTTGCTTTATGTTGCGTAAAATTTTACTGCTGCGGACGCGAGTGTCGGCGCCAACCGATCGTCGTGTTTTTGTGAAACGAATAGTTACATTTTGTTTAATTTTCATGACTACTTAAATAATCGACGATCGAAGAAGAATAATAATATAAAATGATGCGCGAACTCTTGAATTCTATTGTATGACACGTGTGTTCTAATTTTAAATTATGGCTTCGACAGTTTTTTTTTGCATATATACGAATTAACATTATTCTGATATACGCGTTTAAATAAATAAACTGTTCGACGTAGTAAAAATGCTAAAGCTCTATTATGACAGATAATTTTATATTTGTTAGGTGTTTTTTTTATCCAGAAATATATTTTTATCCCATATAAAAATTACCAAAACAAACTAAATTCTACTATACCTACAGGATTCCGCGCTCTGTCAGAAATTCGAAAGCCCCTCGAAAAGTAGCGTCGGTCCCGGTTTGTTCCGGAAATTCCGGTATTTACTTAGCATTATCCAAATGAGACAGAGCGGGCTCGGCGGACGTCTAACTTCGTAAATGAGTGTTGCACTAAGTAAACAGTGGAGGAGACCGTGGGCAAATATCTGATCCGGCTTCATCCGGATGGACTGACCGGACCTTGTCCGGAATAAGAGCTTCTCTGGTTTTTACATAAATTATTTAAAATAACAGAGATTCCTCATTACGCTTCGAATAATATGAGTAACAAAATGAAAATGAGAAATTAAGATAGGTAGAGAAGAAAAATTTACACGCGAAACTCTTAGAAAAATAATCTCAACAAATATACATACATGTAGCACGATACTTTTAAATACATGCAAATAAATTCTTTAGTTTAACACAAAAAGTTTGTTGAATCACGGCAAAATTGGTGAAAGGAAGTTTATTGGTTTAATTTTACTACTACGTACCGTACGTATATACCTATAGTTGATTTAGGTGTACTAATACTGCTTTAAAAAGGTTTTATATGTATAGGTATAATTACTAGTGTAAATATTGACGCATAACTATGATTAGGTATATCGTTTCATACCCAAACATATTTACTCACCATAAACTTATGACATGAATATTTAAATCAAAATTACTAGATTAAGAATGAATTTGATAGTATTGTAGCTGCCCGAAAATAGGTTTGAGTAAGCTTTAGCTAACAAATTACAAATTTTATTGATGAAAAATTTAATTATTTTACAGAGAATGAGTAATTCTGACCTTCATAACAACTTTCTAACTAAAATTCAGTTTATTTATGTAAATGATACTTACAGCTAAACCAAACGTATCACTTGGACTATTAGAAAATTAAATAAAAAATAAATTACAATGCTAAGAACTATTATTATGACTAGGCTTAAATACTTCATTAAGATTAAGTAAACTATTTACAATTATATACAAAAAAAAAAACAAAGAACAAATTCAGAGAATACGAAAATTATATATAACAAACACATAAAAAAAAAAAAAAAATATAATAAAATTTTATAAATTTTTCTATAAAATTTTGACGTTACTTAGACGTAAGGTAAAGGCACCTTATTCCGAGGGGTTCTGGAATTGGCACCATATTCCGAGGTATTTAGAAAAATAGCGCTTACAAGAGATTTAATTAATGAAAATTAATGCAAGATTTTCCATTCAATAGATAATATATCTTTGCGTAGTTATATCATCAAAAAAAGTCGTGTCATGTGTAAACAGTTTGAAATAATCGGTTAGAATAGCGACAGCAGCTGGCTCAAACGCAAGCTTCATACATTTTGGACCCTGTGCACGTGAATACCATGTTTTTTTAAATAGTGTTTTTCTCGTTATTTTTGTACTCTGTGTTTACTTCTTTGTGTTAAACTATTTAAAAAATATGTTTTTAATCTAAAACACTTAACTTTTGTGCATTTTTCTGAGTAAATTAAGCCCCAAATGTATTTCGAATTTACCTCGGCATTAGGTGCTAAATATTTTAGTCAGTTCCTAATTACGATTTATACCGCGGAATAGTGATTTCATAGACATGATCTATATTTTGATTTTCTGGGTTGTTTTTATGTATAAGGGTATCTCAGTTTGGATTTGACAAATTAAATATTAAATGAATATTAAAATCTATTTCCGAGGTAAGTTTTTGCATCACATTCACTAATGATAGCATGTAATAGATGACTTATTTACCTATTTTATTAATTCGTTGTATGGAAAAGATAAGAAAGAAAATTAAAGTTCATATTTAATCTAATATAAGTGTTAGCAAGTAATATATATATTTACGACGATATTGCAAATAACATTTTTTCTGTATAAAAAATATGAAAAATTTATAAATTTTTTAGTACTCGGAATTAGGAAACATGATATTTTCATATGAAACGCTATTCCGATGTACAGTAGGTCGGGATAAGGTTCTATACACACGTAATTCCGCGGCACAGACTCAAGTAAAATACAGAGTGTTCACAACTTGTACAGGTAACAATGTAGTTTTATTTAGTTTTAGTATATGCAAAAACTAAATAAAAATTTATAAAATTACTATTCTCCTATCATAATCATTAGTAACTATCACAAACTAAGAAAGATAGCGGTAAACGTTTATGAATAATTTTCAAATACAAATAATGTATGTACATATTACTATTATTTTACATAATGCCTTGCTTGGCAGAGAGTCCTATATTAAGACGTTTGTATTACTGGATATATTTGATTTAACTTAATATACAACATGTTGCTTTGCAAATATGAAGAGGTAGTTTTACTCCACTAGCAGAGCACAAATAAACTATGGGCAACTATGGGCGATTTATTCATGGTCTGCTATTGGAGTATACTTACCTCTACAAATTTGGCGAGAATGCAAAGCAACACGTTGTATATATCTCACTTCTTTGTTTAATTTTTATTATAATAATATTTATTTTTTTTGGTTATAGGATAATGAAGCCTAGAATAAAATATACAGAAGACGATCTCCAAAATGCTATTACACGGATCAAAAAGTTCTCATTGTTAAGAAGTCCAGTAACAAATTGTAACAAACAGTTCAACGTAGCTCTTTAGAAACCATATTGATAATAATAATGTGATTAATAAATTATTAATGTTAATAAATAAGTCGTAATTTTTTGAACAACATGTATCATTCCTACCGATTCTATTTTGTACACTCGGAATTAAGGACCAAATACATCGGAATAAGGATTTTTACATCGGAATAAGGTGCTTAGGACTTTTTTCAGATTTAATTTAATTTTAAATACAAAGTTTAACCTAATTATGAAATATATAGTCTATTTAAAAAGGAAAAACAATAAAGCTTCTAATAAAAATAGCCAAACTGTTAGAAAGGTTCAGTAAATGCCTAATATTCAATGTCCTTTCAAGTTTTGGTGAAAATACCGCGGAAATAGGTGCCTTTACCTTATTCCTATTTTATCTTGCTATCACATCAATTCCGCGGCACATTTCGTACATCACGTTCCTAATATGAACGTTAATCTCCTATTAAAATCTCCTAGTCAGCAAGTCGATTACTACCATTTCCCATCAGCTCCTGTTACCGATCACACACGATATTCCGTTGGGACGGTGTTCGATCACCGTCACGTGAATACCATTGTCGTCGATAGATGGCGTCACGGTGGGATTAAACCTCTTTGTTGCAGAGATTGAGCGCCGGTGAGTTGCTAAATTTTTTTAGACTTGAATTTTTATCAGTAGTAAATATGCTACTTACTATAATATGTAGTTGTAGGTACTTATGTAGATTGAAAGTGGTTGAATATAGCTTTATGACCTCCTTGTGAGAGAAGGCTTGGAACTCCAGCGAGTGGAAACGTATAGTGGGCTTCTTTTGTTTAGGTAAGATACCAAATTTTCAGTTAATTACTTTTTTCTGATCTTTTTAAATGTTTAACTTGACTGCTTCCAGAATTACTGCTCGTATATGTACATATACGTAAGCCCATTTTAAAAATATTTCGGGCTGGTTACAAGAAGTTACAACTTAGAAAATCTACAAACTAAACCAGCATACATTTCAACTAAAGTCCTGCTTCAGATAACCTATAACTTCCACCAAACTTTCCAACTACTAACGATGCCAAGTGCCCCAACATCACTCATAAGCGAAGATCCCTCAAACTTGTGCTAAGTTTCCAACTCGGATACATTGGGAATATAAATATCCGTAGCCCTTTCACTGCCACTTAAGACATCCGTCGTGACCCTCCTGTCCCTTCTCTAAGTACATACATGTATGGAAATGTCGCCATCCAACCCGTGGGAACGAAGGGATGTTCGACTACTTTTATGGGAGAGATTTAATTTGAAGGATACTCGTATCTCTTGAGACGTAAATAAAAGTAAGGAAGAGTTATATTGACCATACACACGGCTGGGGTTTCCGGGGTATATTAATTTTCTTCTTATACAATGATTATCGTCAGCCTAACCTGAATTTAATGCTAGACTTAATAATTTATATATAGTTTTTCAAATTATCTTTTTAACTTTTAAAATCGCAGGTATTAAACAAGTACTTTTTATTGTAAAATTTCAATGATAAAATTCATGGTCACATTTTTAAAATAAAATAAAATTTATCACAAAAAAAAATTCGCACCAGACTTAAACAAATCCAACCCTATTCGTATCTGGTGCAAAGGTGCCAACAATGGTGGCTGCTTTACCTATTATATAGCTATGACCATCCCAATACTATTTGATCATTTTTTAAAGAAAATTACTTACAGACGATTTCACATTGAGAAATAAAATACCGGCTTACAAACGCTTGATTATCTACAGACACATATGGCCTTTGTCTTAAATGTATAAAAGATCCAAACAATCCAGATAATCTCATTTCGGGCTATTGCATATTGGAGTTGACGGATATTAATTCTTTCGTCCTCTTTGCCATTTGCGTCGGGCGACCAGACAAGCATTTTATTCAATAAGTATCAAGAAGTTACGAAAGAAAATATCCATTGGAGCAGTGACTAGAAAAATACTACAAGAAAAGGAAGGGTTTTCTCGCAAAAGTATAAAGAAATTTCGTTTGTATTTCAGCTGTTTATTTGTAAATAAATACTTTTGCGTATTTAAATGCGATTATTCGTGTACATTACACCTATGAAAGCATATTTATTATATTTAATTTTAGGGCTTAGCAGAAAAAATAATTAGTGGTCTTTAATTTGGTTTTGAAAATTTTGCGAGACAATGTCATAAAATCGGTCAATCGAGAAGATGAGGTGACTAGTGGGCACATGCTGAATGGCCGATCTAACCTCTCTATTTCTTGATCTGCGCTCTCATTTTCACGTTAGGTTCAGGCGGAACGTGACAATGTGTCATGTTTTTTTCTTGCTTACAAATGGCGTTCATAAATTTATATATTACTAGCTGACCCGGCAAACGTTGTTTTGCCTCACTTAGGAGTATGAAATATAGATAGTAGCCGATTCTCAGACCTATTGAATACGCATATTATAAAATTAGGTAAATATCGGTCAAGCCGTTTCGGAGGAGTACGGTAACTAACATACATGGAAATTTTATATAAATAGCACTGCGAAATATTATCAGCTTTCCCTGATTCAATTATAAGATCAATGTTGCCACATCCTATATTTCCTAAATTTCCCGTAACCCGGGGTCCGGCAAACAGCTACTTACGCTGATTGAACAAGTTTTTCCCATAAGTCGGGTGGGGCGCCCGCTCTTGTGTGAAATTACCCAAGAATTCTGAACGGTCGGATTTCTTGAATCGTTCATAACAAGCCTGTTACTAGTTACGGATTAATTTCTGGTGGAATGAAGGAAACTTGGAGAGGTCCGACGTAAATATGTAATGAGGATTGCGTATTAGTTTTTGCGATGAAAATGTTAGCTGAGATTGCTTAGTTCTTATTGCTATAGATTTATGAGTACAGTAGAGATACACAAACAAGATGGTGGGCTGATGGCCCTAGTTAAGATAAAGTTTTCCCCACGCAAAAACAAGATACGATGACATAGTTTTGCTTTACTTTACTCTTATTTGTGAAACGAGTCATTTTATATTTCATAATATATTTTGACATTACTCTATACGCCTATACATTTCTGTTAATATTGACCCATTTACAGCTCATATTTAAATACAAAGCCTTGTACAGAAGCATACAATTTAAATATTTTATTTACCTACTACATTGAGTATATGTTTAATAATTTACAACACATTATTATTACCAATATGTCAATTTAGTGACGTATTGGAAGTTAAATGAAATATGAATAAAACAGTGAAGAATAGAAGAATAAAACAGAGTATTGTACTGTTTTATTCTTCTATTCTATAGTTTGATCAACTAAAGCGATATTTCAGCAGTTTATAAAAGACGCAAGGATATTTGTAAAATCGTATCGTTTAGTCAGTAGGTAAGTTTCTATATTACAAAATAAGTAGAATGATGACGCTACCTATTCCCGTATATTCCAACTGCAATACAGACAGGTGAGGTGTAAATATGCCATGTTACGATCACCACGTAGCATTCCACACACGCATATCTCCCCTACAAACTCGCCCTATCATTGACTATACCTATTGGTAGTACAGGACGTCAACGTCAATAAGTACTCTATAATACTATGGACGATTTTGATTGAGCTAATAGTTTAAAATCGATATTTATGCTGTCACAAGTCTTTATTTTGTACAGTAATCATTACATTAATTAATTACATTGGAAACTACTCTTATATCCTTTTCATAATAATGATGGTGATAAAAACAGTATCATTTTATAATATAC
The DNA here is from genome assembly GCA_035578125.1 of Mellilla xanthometata. Lineage (NCBI taxonomy): Eukaryota > Metazoa > Arthropoda > Insecta > Lepidoptera > Geometridae > Mellilla > Mellilla xanthometata. The sequence goes on along the minus strand of JAPUBQ010000014.1, from coordinate 8,627,981 downwards.
GTCTTTGTATACAAATAAATAGGTTTAATTAATTGTATTTATTTTACAATTTTAGACATTGATTGTGTTACAGAGTTTCTTGTTGAAATAGCTATGCTTTTTGAAGCTGGTTTTTTTTTCCATTTCCATTAAATCCTACGTACATAATTTAAATATATATGTTTATTAGTAGTTAGGTAGCTTTTTTGTTAAGGTACACTTACGAGATAACTATTTAAAAATCTAAGCGGGAATGATAAAATAACTGAGTAGCATTTAGTATGACGCACTTAATCTCTTTTTTGTTTTGATTTAACCTAATTAATTAATTTTACCTGTACATAGATAGTACTTAGGTACACCACGGATATGAGAACCAGCATACGTTGTACAAACCATCGCGGTGTTACACCTGACAAGCCTTAATGCCTAGTAATGCTCTGTAAATAGAGCATTAATTAGTTGGGCAACGTCATTTGTCTGACTTAAACGGTAATTGCGTGTCACAAGTATTTGGGTAAATAAGATAATTCAGATGGATAATTGTTACCCGACGCATTAATTATGAAAAGCCATATCATTAAAACTTCTAATACTGACAAGGAAAAGAAAACCCTTTCATTAATTTAACATTCAGTACAAATTAAAAGTAATAACAGTTACGACAAATTGACTTTGAAGCGATGGAAGCTCAGTCGGGCGTGTAAGGCACTACTTACATCTCATAAATCGTGGGTTCGATCCTTGGCAGTCGTGTGCGTGTGGAAACCATAGCATGGTGGTAGAGCATTTTTAGTGCTCGCTTGGTTAGCAACCACTTTCAAGTTGAATAATCTATGGCCAAGCACCAAGCCTAGGCATGCTCCACCAAAGATCGAATGCATATGTACCTAAATAAATAATAAAATATAAATTAATTCATTAAAAAAAAATACTATATCGAAATATCAAGTCTTAGTCCTTTTGGTAAATGTTTATTCGTTAATAGCAAATTTTTCATGTTTTTTTTCCCCATATATGTCCTCAACCCAACCTTATTTGGAGAGCTACGCCGTAGCTCCTCTCCGACATATCGTAGACCAAGACCTACGACGAAGCAGATCCGACTAAAACACACAATAAGGATATTTCCACCTAAATTGAATTTACAAATATCCGATACGTGAGTGTCTTGGGGAGGACAGACGTCGGAGAAGTTTGGCCGGCGACGCCGCGTGTCAACCCCGTGATCACGCCAATATAGACTGCAACTTTTACACTATAATAATGCCACTCTAAAATACACCTTATCCTTACAAACTTATGGTTGGTTTTAGTATGTCAGGTAAGAGGTTAAATAAATGCAGTGTTATATTTTTGGACACCTCGCGTGGCTGGACAGTGTTACATTTTATTAAAGTAGGCTGTATTTTAATGAAATTTGGATTTATAAGATTTACGTAGGAGTTTTAAGTAATTATTCTATCATATACATTTTCTTAGTTTAACATTTATTAATTTTAGATTGGATATAATTTTATATAAATTTATGTTAGATTAAATATAGTTTTAAATACATTAATTTTAGATAAGATGTAAAAATAATTTAAGAATACAATTATTAATTACAATTATTATAATTACAGCGGCCGCGTTCCCGCGCTGAATGGCTAACGAAACTTGCTGTATCAAAAACCACCCAGCTCGGGAATCACGCCCCTATCCCTTAATCGCGAACCAATTTCTGCAATTAAATTTTTCTTAGTAATTTATTTCTTCTTAGTAATTTATAGAGTATTTTTGTATGATATTTATTACATGACAAAACTAAACTCTCAGGAATGTGCAAATGGTGTAAAGTTATGACGTGACTAATAACGTCATCAGATGCCGATGACGTCATACCAGCGCGTGCCGTACGCTTCTCTCTGGATGCCAGATATTCAGAATATGCCTTCATTGGAGAGGAATGTGCTTAAATATGTCCTCTAGTCAATCTGGTATAGTTATGCAGAGTAATGGATCTATTAATACGCAATGTAATAATTTTGAAAACTTAATTTAAATAGATAATTTCATCAGTAGTACCATAATGCTTTGGTTACACTTTAAGCTGCATATCAAAATTGAATAAAATCAATATGTTTCATGCATAAAATATATGTCATATAAATATATGTTTATATATTTCTGACCCTCAAAACTGGGAGATTTCACGCCCGTGTCCTAGAGGTTAGTTCTTTACAGTGACTAAACTTTACGTAAATCTTTACAAACTAATAATTGCGACACCCTAATTAGGGTACATTAGATGTTTTGTGGTTAATAATATTGTATAACATTTAGTGATTGAATAAAACTTTTGAAAAAAAAAATAGACAATTTTACAATATTTGGACGATTGCGTAAATTGATCGACTGACATTTCCGATTAAATACTGTTCATATAATATTGTAAGCACGTTAAAATATTCATACGTCTCTAGTATATTATAAACTACAGTATTTTATCTATGAAATGCGTACATGTCTTTGCCACATTCAAAGTTAAAGAAAGTAAGATTTATAAAAAACTAAAACACCAATACAATGGCAGATAATAAAGGATTCCAGTGTTGTTTTGACAAGAACTAGTATATTTAATATCTCTCGCAAAAGACTGTGTTGTTAATTACATTTACATTGTTCAGTAGTAAGTAGATAATTACTTATTACGTCCTCGTAATTCTAAGACTTTCTAGATGCAAGTACGAGTAAGTTCGTAAAGCTTGGCTCACATGAATATGCAGTAGCCAGTGTCAGGAGATGGTCTGAATAAATAGTTAACAGCAGAAGCAGACTTAAGAGCTCACTCGAGGCTTCTGGCTACGATCGTCTGTGACGAAGAATTTAGTTCATATACCATTAGTATGTATGTAATGTAATGTACTGGGACATTATAAATGTACGTTTTGTCATCAAAATAAAGTAAAGTTAATACCTAGAAAAGTAGAAATGTCAAATCGAATAGAAAACCGCTGTAAAATACGCGAATGGTTAGTTCAAGTCAGCTGTGATATTCGTTTTAGTAAAGCACACTCTTTCTTCTCCTACGGAAAAAAGCCTCTAATTTGACGCAAGGAAAAATAACAAAAACAAAAGAAATTACATTTGACCTTTATCGAAAATAACGAATATATTAAACTATTTCTTTATCACTTTCGCACATGCTTATTACACAAAGGATTTAAAACAAAGGCTGAACTTTTTAGGAAAGCTTTCTTTCTCAATCCTTATGAACTTAGTGGGAGCAAAAAACCTAAGCTCGAAAGCTATGCAAATGTAGAAAGGTCTTGAGGGTCGGATCTAAGGGATAGGGGGAGTAAGGGGGGAGGTAAAGGTCTTGGCACACTGTGCTATTATAATTTGCTACTAATTTGTTAGATGATTATTGTGAAAGGGGCATTGTACCTTTTTTTTTTTTTTTTTTTTTTTTTTTTTTTTTCGTGAGGAAATGCATTTACGCATCTCCCGCTACAAGCCTGGGGGAGGCGAGCGGGGTATGTCGGACTCGACGGCCAGAAGGGCCGTCACTACCGACTAAAACCTCACGGTGTCCCATCTCACGGCGGGGGCAGGGAAGCAGGACCGCTTCGCGCATTGCCGCTGCTCTCCCCGCCCAGGCCGCTGTCCGCAGTCCGAGCGGACCCACCTCAAGGGGGGCGACGCCCCCCTCTACAGCGCGAGCGATGCCCTGGGACAACCAAAGGCATCGTCTCCTCGGGAGGCCCTTATCCCTGGTGTGAAGCACCGGACACCCCCACGTCCAATGCCCCAGGGCCTCCAAGTGGGGACGGAGTCCGAGCCCGAACGGCTCGCCTCCGTGCCCGTCTCCTACGGAGCGGGTGGGAGTGAGGGTCTAACTCCCGCTCCCACTCCTCGGCCTCTCTTCTGGACATGACTGTCTCACAGAAGGAGGCCATCGCGTCCCATGACCTCTCGTCGTCGACCATCCTCCTGAGAATGGTCGGTAAGGAGAGGTCCGTCCCAATCACCGCGACCAGGGATTGTCGCGGCCCGGCTTCTCCCGGACATACCTCCAGGGCATGCTGCGCGGTATCCTCCGCACAGCCGCACCTGTGGCACTCCGGGGTTGGCTCCCTTCTGGCGACTTTGTGCAGGTACCTCCCGAAGCAACCGTGCCCCGAGAGAACCTGCGTCATCCGGAAGGAGAGCACTCCGTGCCCACGTTCCACCCATTCCCTCAAGAGAGGCCGAAGGGCCTCGAGGAGACGGGTGGCTCCCGTGCCCCGCACCGCGGGCCCAGCGAGGATGCGCTCCTGCCAGGTCGCCATGGCCGCGCATCTGGCGCTCCTCCGCCAGCGCACTACCTCCTGAGGGAGGGGGCGCAGGTCTCGCGACCGCGCCCGGCGCCAGTAGACTTGCGCCAAGACGGCAGCCTCGAGGTCCCACGGTAGGGACCCGGCCAGAGCGCAGGCCACCTCGTGCGAGAGGGTCCGGAACCCTCTGCAGACCCTGATGGCCATAGTCCTCTGTGGCCCGCGGAGCAGGGCACTCACTTTTTGGGACAGGGACCCTGCCCAAATCGGGGCTCCGTAGAGCGCCATGGAGCGCACCACCGCCATGTAAAGGTGGCGGCAGGCAGCTCCAGCGCCTCCCAAGTTGGGCAGTAATCGGCCCAGTGCCGCAGCCGTCCCAAGAAGCTTGGGACCCAGACTCCGGAAGTGTGGTTCGAACTTCCATCTCCCGTCGAGCAGGACGCCGAGATACTTCAGCGTCGTACCGACGGGGATTTCAGTTCCTCCCACGACAATGCAGGAGCCTGCAGGTGGCGCCCGACGCGGTCCATGGAAGCAAATTGCTTCGGACTTGTGGAGCGCCACCTCCAGGCCCAGTCTCCGGATTCTTCCCACCACCGCTGCGACTGCGGCTGTTGCCACGATCGACGCCTCCCTGAAGTCCCTTCCCTGGGCAGTAACCAACGTGTCGTCGGCATAGCACACTACGCCGACGCCAGGAAGGGTAGTGCCCCGAAGGACCCAGTCATACCCAATGTTCCACAGAAGTGGACCCAGAGCAGACCCCTGCGGAACACCTCGCGTCATCGCGCTCCTGACTGCACCCTGCATCGTCGGGTAGACTATCTCCCTATCGGAGAGATAATCCCCGACGAGGCGACGGAGGTATTGAGGCACCCGATGATACCTCATTCCCTCCATGATTGTGCTCCAAGGTAGTGTGTTGAATGCGTTTGCGATATCCAAAGACACCGCAATCACCACACCACCCGCGGAGCACGCCTCACGGGAGAGGTCACGCACGTGCGCAATAGCGTCAACCGTGGACCGACCTCTCCGGAAGCCAAACTGGGTGACAGACAGGTCTGGGCCGACCCTCTCTAGGTGGTTAACAAGGCGGGCTGCGACAACTCGCTCCAACAACTTGCCCGCCTCGTCAAGCAGCACATTTGGCCTATAACCCGCGGGTGCGTCCGCCGGCCGTCCCTCCTTGCGGAGGAGGACGAGTCTCCCGCTCTTCCAGCGCCTCGGGAAGCGCCCTTCCCGAAGGCATCGGGTGAAGAGAGACCTCATTTGCGGCTCTAACGCGTCCTGAGCGAGTGCCCACGCGCGGCCGGGTATGCCGTCTGGCCCCGGCGCCGTGTTCTTGGCTCTCATTCTCAGGACAGCCGCCCCGAGTTCTCCCTCCGAGACTTCGTCGGGAGTGTCAGGCGTGTCGCTGATAGTGACCCCGATCGCCATGGTGGGCGGGGCGAAACCGTTCCCCGGAGCGCAGGGAAACAGCCCCTCAACCACCCGGCGGAGCACCGTCACGTTTAGAGACGTGGTGATAGGGGGAGTCCAAGGGCGCAGCTTCTGCCTAGCCAGCAGATATGGCCGCCCCCAAGGATCCCGTTCCAACGTCTCCAGCAACTCGCGCCACGACCTCGCCTTTGACTCCCAAATGGCCGCACGGAAAGCCTTGGCCGCCTCTCTGTACCTCCCGTACAAGGCTACCAACTCTTCTTGCTCGGCGTGCCTCCTCCTGCGGTACCTCTGGTACGCCCGACGTTTCGCCACGCACCGGCGACGGAGCTCGGCAATCTCCTCCGTCCACCAGTACACCTGGCGTCTGGATGGGGGCGCCCCCGCGCGAGGCATCGCTGCGTCGCAGACGCGCGTCATAACCTCGCACAGGTTTTCGGCTTCCCCATCCACGTCGGTCTCCTCAGAGGGAGGCGCAGACCACGTTTGCACGATGGCCGCCTCCAGGAGGACTTCAGGGTCCAGACGTTTCAGGATCCAGCGCCGGCCGGATACAAGACTGCTCCTCACGTTCGACGGAGACGACGAGACACTGAACCGAATATATCGGTGATCAGACAGCGTCTCGTCGTCCACCAGCACCCTCCAGTCCCGCACCCGGCACGCAACGTCAGGCGTGGCGAAGGTCACGTCTATGACGGACCCGCCCCACTGCCGGACGCACGTCTGCTCGGACCCTCGATTCAGCACGCACAAGCCGCTTTCCGTGACCCACTCCAGTAAGGACGCACCCCGCGGATCTGTCGTCGAAGATCCCCACGCCGGAGACTTAGCGTTGAAATCTCCAAGGACGATGACGGATCGGGGCCGACTGCGATCTACAATCGCTGCCACCCGCTCCAGTAGGGTTTCCAGGCTGTCCATGCTGCTGTTGCGAGAGTGATATACTCCCACTACAGTCAGCTGACCAACCCGGCCTACTACGAACCCTTTGCCCCTGGCAACTGCACTAAGGGGCGGGGAGTGGGCAGGCGATTGCGTTGTGATCGCCACCACGCCGTCGACATCTCCGATCCAATCGGCCCTAGCCGGGATCCGAATGGGCTCAGAAACCACTGCTACCTGAATTGACTGCTCCGCGATGGCCTGCAGAAGCAAGTCCTGGGCCGCGTAGCAGTGGTTCACGTTCGCCTGGAGGAAAGTCAGGGCCATGCTACTGACTTTCCTCCATACGATTCTCTGGCCCTTGCGAGGGGACTGACGACTGTGACTGGGCCGTAGCAGCAGTCACCGTCGCCGACTTCCTGGGCCTTTGTTTGGCTGGGGGCTTGGCGCAAGCCTTACTCCCAGCCAGGTGTCCCGCCGGCTTACCCGCAGCAGCACACAAAGTGCATCGCGGAGCGGCGGTACACCCCTTGGCCTTGTGGCCAGTTCGACCGCAGCGATAGCACTCATCACTGCGGTCAACTTCAGCCCTGCATTGGGCCCTAACGTGGCCCGATGCAAGGCATCTGAAGCAGCGGCGAGGTCGGGATTCAAGAATCCGGACTTGCGCCGCTACCCAGCCCACAAGAAGTCGGCCCTTCGCTTCTATTTTCTTGGCGGCCGCCACTGGGCATCGTACGAACGCGATGCCCATTCCGCCAGGCCCCTTTCTGATGTCGCCTGTCTTAAAATCGACAGGCGAACATTCAGCCGCCCTGGACAACGCCAGCATCAGCTCCGGGACCGTCACGGAGTCGTCCAGTCCGCTCACGCGCAAGTCTGCGGTGGCGACCGGTGTCGACACCCGGACGTGTTCCTCGGCATTGCCGAAGAGCTCCCTGAGCCTTGCTGCCAGGGCGTTGGCCTTTTCAGCCTTTTCTGCGCCAGGGATCTCGATGACTCGAGCTCCCGTGGCAGCAGTACGCATCCGCAGCGGAGGCAGTCTGAGGGCGCTCAAATCCAAGCGCTCCTTGGCCTGCCCAAGCACTGCGGCGTACGTCAGGCCCTTCTCCGCGGCCCCCGGCTGCAGCGTAATGACCACGGCTGCGGTGCGGGGAGTGCGGAGTTTAGCCTTCTTCGGGGCCTTTGCTTTTGAGGGCGCTGCCGGCTTTGGCGCTTGTGCTCGCGCTTGAGCCGGTGCCCTCGTTGCCTTTCTGGCACCCCGTCGGACTACCTGCACCCACTGCTCTCCAGCAGGGGCAGGACGGGGTGCTGACGGGCCTGGAGTAGGCTCCGTCGTTATTTTGGGGGCCGGCGTGGTTTGGCCCCTGACCTGCGCAGTGGCACTGGTCACCGCTGGGCGGCTCTTCTTGCCCTTCCCCTTACCCTTGCTGGGTTTGAGGACTTGGCCAGAAGGCGCCTGGGCTTGCGGAACCGCAGAACCCGATGTTCCCGGTGTCGAGTTATCATTTGCGGACTTAAGGTATTGCTTTCTCTTGTCCGCGGGTGTGATAACCCCCGAGCCCTCGGCTTGTCGGTGGTCCGCAGCGAGCGGTGGCCGGATGCGCTGGGCGGGAAGGAGGCGATCCTCCAGAGCCTCGAGGCGGGCACTCATCATAGTGCCCACTACCTGAAGAATCTTCTGCGTCAGCTGGTCATCTATGTGTGACCCACTGACGCCTGTGGGCAGGTTCGACCCAGGTTGCTGGGCCCTGCTCACATTTCGGACCTCGTTCCGGAGCTCTACTAGTTCCGTACGAAGATCCGACACCTCCTGTCTCAACTTACAGTTGAGCGTGTGAAGCCTTTTGGTCTCGTCGTTACTAGTCCTCTTACAGAGGGCCTCGACGACGGACCGCAAGGTGGACGCGGAGTTCTTAAGTTCACGTTGAAACGTGCCCTTAAGAGTTCCGGACTTCCGGCTGACTTTCTCAACTGTAGAGAGACATTTCATAGCCCTCTCTTTAAGCTGCTGCGCAGGTTCCTCCTCTTCGTTGTAGGCCTGGGCCAACTTCGACCTCTCTTCGGTTTGGGCCCGTACTTTGGAAGCGGGTCGTTCAGTTTCGCCACCAGAACCTGACCCGCCATCACCCTTCCTTTTCCGTGCCCGTGCCTTCTGAGAGGTCTCAGAGGCGACCGTCACTAAGGAAGAATCCGAGTATGTGTCTGAGTCCACTGCAGTGGACCCGGGCATCGAATTCTTCCTTCCAACTTCGGAGGCGTCCGACAAGTTAGACACCTCACTTGAGAGCCGACTTCGCGTAAAGTAGACGCGAGGCAGCTCCTCTTCATCCGACAAGTCGGACTGCTGGTGCGCTAGCACCGCTTCCACCTTTTCGGGGCAACGCCCCCTCCTTTCTACGTTGTTTTTAGATTTATTTGTAGGTTTTTCCATTTGGTTCCCACGAGTGTGGGGGAAGTATACGGTCGACCCAGGAAGAGCCCCCTGTTCCTGGGCAAGTCTATATACTGGCGGGGGGCGACTGGTACCCGCCAGGAGTGGGGCAGTAGCGACCACCCTTAACCCCGGTGGCCATGCAGGCGTCTGACGCTGCCCCTCCGTGTTACCCTTAGGGGATTTTTTATAGAGGTTTACTCCTCGCGACCCGGGCGGTTAAGCCAAGGCCATCGTTCCCCGCAACTCACGCCGAGGCGTGGCTCCAGCAGGGGTTACGATATCCGGCGCCTGGTTAGGGCGCCCTCCGCTCGTTGCCGAGCCCATCTCTCTCCGCCCTTCTCGGGCACCAGCCATCACCATCCCGCGAGGGAGGTGACGGCTCCCCTCTGCCAGCAGCTGCTGGCTGAGCCCTACACCAATCCTCTCAAAGGAGAGGTACAGGCGAGGGCTCCCCCTTTTGCCCGCTATGGGCCCCCATGTCCTATTTCGTGCCATCCAGACAGAACTGGATCGCACGAAATAGGCTCAACCCCTTGGGTCACTCTTAGCAACGGTCGAGCAATGCAAAGTGAGAACTGCACATTGCTCGCCCGTTGAGCCCCCTCACCACGACAAGGTGGTGACACCGACGAGGGGGGCATTGTTCTACCTAGAAGTGTATGTTTTATAATTTGTAAAGAAAAACATTTAGGGCATATGTATTTCACACACGGCTTGTTAGCCTCATTAAACCATATCGAGTTTGTATGACGGTCGCTAACACTATATATTACATACATATAAATTAATACTTTATATTGATACATAGTTAAAACCCTGACCAACAAATTTCATCACGAAGATGTAGGCCATGTCGGGAATCGAACTTATATTATATTATTTATCTAGCTTTGATCTTGGAACTATTAGGTAATGAATATTTACAAAACATAGATATCATGTTTATTCATTGTTCAGTTATCATAACCCTCTGTAGCGTATAATTTTACTTTTGTCGATTTCGGGATATATAGTTAACAAGCTGCGCCCCGCGGCATGACTCACGTTAATCTGGGACAGAAAGAAGTTAATCCGGGATAAAAAGTAGCCTATGTAAGTAAGTAAATCTCATCAAAATTGGTCCTGCCGTTGGAGCGTGAAGAAGTAACATATTTTTTTTAGTTATTTGCATACCCACGGAAAACACTTTAGTATTCGAGATAAAAATAGCCTATGTGTTAATCTGAAATCTATCCTATCTTCACACCAAATTTCATTAAAATCGGTTTATCCGTTCGATCGTGAAGAATTTACAAACAGAGACATATAAACCCAAATTTCTCATTTATAATATTATTGAGATTTAACAAAGCTCACGCAGTGTGCTATATCCATAAGAGGGGACTGGACAAGGGGCAAGGAACAAAATGCCAACGCTTTGTAGCCGAAGTAATCCTTTAATAGCAATCGAGACGAGATTATGCAAGCCAAGCTTAAATAATGCCGCCAGTAGGTTTCTCTTGGTGATCGCTATATTTATTTGAACCGATTTTTGTCTGTTGAGATTGTTTGAGTTTTTGTTTTCTTTATATTATAAACAAAGTCAGAATAGTTGAGGAGCAAATTTATTTGATATTTTAATGCAAATCTTATTTCATGAAAAACATATCTGTTTTTTTTCTTTTTATACTTACATATAATGTAATCACTGAAAGTTATTTTTACATTTGTATACTAAGCTCTGATGTTGCTATTATTCGAAAATTAAATAATTGAGACTTAATAAAATACACAAAATGAAATAGTTCCATGAAAAAAAAAACACACAGTAAAAAAAGAACCTTACAAATATAGTATTAAATCTAAGTCAGTGTCCGCGGGTAAGGTGCCTAAAATGCTGGCGGCATTACCTCGCTGAAATATTATTAGTATTTTTCTTTTTTTACGTCATTATGTTGATACGTATTAAAATTTTCAACAAAAAACCGTATCCCAACACCATTATGGTGTCATCATGGATTTTTATTATCTTAGATTTGAATTTCATTATAAGTGATGTATTTTAAGTTTCATGCCCTTTCATTACGCAGATCTTGGAATTAGCAAAAAATATTATATATAATTATATCTACCATAGAAAAGAAATTGGTCGTCGAGGTTTAAAAAAGGTCAAGCTCATCGTTATCATGTATTCTTAATTCCAAGATCTGTCAATTATTTTTCCACAAGGCAAACATATCTCTCAAAGTTACCCCAACTATTGCGGGGTCGTTTGTACCCTGGTCACAGATGAGGCAGCAGTGGCGAGGAGTGGTCCCCACGCACTATATCATATCTGGAACATAACTCATACACACGCGCGTTATTTATCATTTCTTTGTCCACCCTAGAGATTTATTCACACACGTGGACTTTGATGTAAAGCAAGAAACGCAGATACGTCGCTTATAAGTAAGCCTATTCTGTTTTTTTGCATGATTGGCTTGCTAAATCGGGAAGCGGTTGGTCCTCGCTTCTGGAGATCCAAGAGCTGGCAGCTATTTCTTACAAAGACTAAGTTTAGCTGTTCAACGGGATAATGCTGCCAGCATCTTGGGAACTCTGCCCCGCAGCGACAGCCTGGATGGTGAGCTTACTCTCATTTAAATTGTAGTGTTTAAGTTTGTATATAATATTTTAATTGATATTTTCTGTAATAGTTATTTGTAAACAAACTTACAAAGTTGTCTTGCTAAATTGTAATTCACCTGATGTTAAGGTACTACTAGTCGTTTTCACCAATTTTACTAAAACTCTTAAATGGTTCTAGCAGAGTAATATCTAAGCCTCAACGTGGCTTTCGTTCTGTTAGGTTTAGATCTCAAATAAAATAGTCATGTAAACATAATTTTTGATAAATCATAAATTGCTTATTGGACATTATCACTCAATATATAATCTCGTAATATATTTTTTGCAGATTTTTTCTTTACACAAATGATGTATCTTGTATTTTGTTTAATCGTTGTGTTTACTTTCTAGATATAAGCCGAGCTACTACAGCGTGATATGAAGACGAACACTTTATTTATGGACTGTTCTATCTTGGGAGCTAATTTGGCAAAAGATAGTTTTCGATACTTCTGTAAGATATTTATGTCAAAAAAAGAACGATAAATACAATCATTTTATAAGAAAAAAATTTAGTGACGCTATTATGGAACCAAAATATATGTAGTTTTTTTAGATAATTGTTGACAAGCGTTATGTACATATTTTATTTCAAAATTGAGCTGATATGATTTTTAGGTTATGTGGAAGTATTTTGCCTCGACATTCTTTGTGAGGACTGCGAAGCTTTGTAATTCTCTTGAAAAGTACAATTGAGTGGTCTTCAAATAAAGTGAATAAGCTCCTTCCAGGCAAGCGCGTTACATCTCAGATCACAGTATAGATTATCATCAGGCAAGTTGCGGTTAAACTTTAGCTAACATAAAAAAGGCAAACCTAATATGGCACAGATTTCCAAATACCAAATCATTAAAAAAATGTAAATATAATTACGAAACTATCACATAAAAATAACCACAAATTCAAAATGTATCCAATTACCAGTGGGCCACACTTCTCTATTAATTAAAGCTATTAGCACATCTGACTTGGGTTGTAATTTAATACTTTGTTGTCGATTCCCTCCGAGCCTTGATTAATTAGTAGGCTGATATGAAAGTACCGGCAAGTTTGTTTCCCTTAATAAGCAAAGTTGGGTACAAAACGTCTTTCTAAAACTTGGCTGTTTGATGAGAAGACCCTACTGATGGAAATATTTTATGTGTAGGAGGTATATTTCGAAGTTGCAGCCAAGTTTTTGTTCAGAAAAAGGTACATTGATATACATTTTATAAGATTTACTGGTTACTTTTAATGAGTTTTAAATATGAATAACATAATTATGTACATATAATATATAATTTTATATGATTTACTGGTAACTTTTAATGAGGTTTACATATAAATAACGTATATATAAAATAACTATACTATACATACAAGTGTGAAATATGATTAAATGAACCTGAATACTAAATAATTTTCTGCTCTTCAACTTTCGACAATTTGATTTATTACTGTAGCAAAATAATCAAATAAATAAATTTGCTAAAGTATATTCAGATTTCACGTAAAAACTCCATGGTGATCCGTCAAATAGCGAAGATAAGCCTTGTTCACACGAGAGTTGTATCTCAAACCTAGGGGTGACCTGACCCGTGGGACGCAGCTACACTTTCCCCATGACTTATAACTTGACACTACTGCAACGTAGTTCATCATGGTAGTACCATTTTGTTGTTAGTGCAAATAGTACCATGCTTCTGTTTTACTCGCAAAAACAACAAACGGTGCCTTATTGATAAAAAAAACTAAACACTGATTATTTTTTATTCAAAAACAGAGTTTTGAATTCTGATTTGACAGAATATTTTAATAAATATTTTAGCATATAAATTTGAAGTGAAAATATGACACAAATTATTTTTTCTTGGGGCTTGTTCAATATACGAAAGAGTTGAATATAAGAGTACTTAACCAATTCAGAACTAAAATAAAGACATTTTATAAACCTTTTTGCTCGTGTACTGTAACTGAATTGATTAAGCCAAGTGCACATACTTTTCAAGACTTTTTTTTTCTGGGTTCAGCAGTAGTGTCAAAGGGTAGATAATGGTCAGCAGGTGGCATTATAAATCATAGCCACTCGCCCGGGGGCAAAGATCCCGCCTTAATAGACTGCGAGAAAAAGTAACCCGATCCTTCACCGGACAACGAAATACACTTACCTCTCATGTATCCGCCGCTTTATGTATAAAAGTCTGTATAATGTAGATTGTGTCTTGCATTGTGTGATAAAAATAGCATTATTAAATACTTATCCTACAAATATCTGCCTACTAATTAATCAAGGCTCGGAGGGAATCGACAACAAAGTATTAAATTACAACCCAAGTCATATGTGCTGATATAATAGCTTTAATTAATAAAGAAGTGTAGCCCACTGGTGATTGGATAGATTTTGAATTCGTGGTTATTTCTATGTGATGGTTTCGTTGGGTTCGTATCAAAAGGACATTTAAGCAGAACGCCCTATTAGCAGATCGTCCTAAAAGCAAAACGACATATTAGCATAACGTCCTACTAGCAACATGACCTAGTAGCAAAACGGCCTAATATCAAAATGACACCTTAGCTGAATGGCCTAGTACAATTCAATACAAATTATTTTTAAACAAATATAAATTCATGAACTTAAATCTTGAATACCAGGTTTTTCCATAATACAAATGTTACCTTTATTGTATTTATATTTTTTAAATTATTTGATATTTGGAAATCTATATCATATTAGATTTGCCTCTTTACAACTGCAAAGTTTTGAGTTCTGATTTGACAGAATATTTTAATAAATATTTTAGCATATAAATTTGAAGTGAAAATATGACACAAATTATTTTTTCTTGGGGCTTGTTCAATATACGAAAGAGTTGAATATAAGAGTACTTAACCAATTCAGAACTAAAATAAAGACATTTTATAAACCTTTTTGCTCGTGTACTGTAACTGAATTGATTAAGCCAAGTGCACATACTTTTCAAGACTTTTTTTTTCTGGGTTCAGCAGTAGTGTCAAAGGGTAGATAATGGTCAGCAGGTGGCATTATAAATCATAGCCACTCGCCCGGGGGCAAAGATCCCGCCTTAATAGACTGCGAGAAAAAGTAACCCGATCCTTCACCGGACAACGAAATACACTTACCTCTCATGTATCCGCCGCTTTATGTATAAAAGTCTGTATAATGTAGATTGTGTCTTGCATTGTGTGATAAAAATAGCATTATTAAATACTTATCCTACAAATATCTGCCTACTAATTAATCAAGGCTCGGAGGGAATCGACAACAAAGTATTAAATTACAACCCAAGTCATATGTGCTGATATAATAGCTTTAATTAATAAAGAAGTGTAGCCCACTGGTGATTGGATAGATTTTGAATTCGTGGTTATTTCTATGTGATGGTTTCGTTGGGTTCGTATCAAAAGGACATTTAAGCAGAACGCCCTATTAGCAGATCGTCCTAAAAGCAAAACGACATATTAGCATAACGTCCTACTAGCAACATGACCTAGTAGCAAAACGGCCTAATATCAAAATGACACCTTAGCTGAATGGCCTAGTACAATTCAATACAAATTATTTTTAAACAAATATAAATTCATGAACTTAAATCTTGAATACCAGGTTTTTCCATAATACAAATGTTACCTTTATTGTATTTATATTTTTTAAATTATTTGATATTTGGAAATCTATATCATATTAGATTTGCCTCTTTACAACTGCAAAGTTTATTTGTTTGTTCTTCACGCTCAAACGGCTGAATCGATTGCAAATAAAATTGATATGGAGATAGTTGAGGTTGTGATTAAACACGTAGGCTAGTTTTCTTTTAACTACGCGGAACTTCTTCTTCTTCCTTGCCTTATCCCACTAGGTGGGGTCGGCACAACAAATTTTCTTCTTCCACTCTCCACTATACGCGGAACGTAGCTAATGTAATCATACTGCATTCTATTATGAAAGATTACTTACATCTAAATGATAACACAATACATATACATCGTCTATATATTGGTTCACGGACAATGTAACCATATTTTACAACAATAATGAAAGTAGCGACAACAAAGATATCTAATTCTTACTTAGTAGAAAAACTTCTTAGACAATCAATCTTCCGCCGTCTGTCAAAAAAAGAACAAACTTTCCCCTTGTAAAGAATCAATCTAGAACATTCCAGCCTACGGAGATGGTAGAAAGGTCTCCGCAATCCTTTACCGCGTCTGAGACACGCTCGCGGCCGGCGCGGCGATAAATCAAGCCTCGAGGAAATTGCCGACTGGGGCACGCCGGCCACAGTGCTCATCTAGTAGTAGGCAATGTTAGTACGAATAGACTTAGTGAGACAATTATTTTAGACGCGGTGCCTGTGACGCGGGGAGTGAGAGAGAGAGTGACTAGCTATGCGGTTATATGGTCGATGGTTTTCTTCTATTTATGAAGCCTAACTACATTTTTCAAAGTAACTCTCTGTAGTGCTTATATTGGGCCAGATTATACAAATATGTACTTAACTACGCAATTTTTTTTAAGTGACCTGTATGTCTGCTACGTCCACTATTAAACTTTATAACTTATATTGGTAATAAGTTTGCACTTCGGAACTTACTCGTAAATATATCACTCTATCTATCATGGAAAATGTCATTCAATAAGGACTTTAAAAAATACATAGCGCTTGATACGTTTATATTTATTTTTAGCAAGCGTGCCATTATCAGGCAGATAACAAGTATCTTTCTAAAATACATTAAAACACTGTAGTTACCGTAGGATTTTGGTTTTGGAACTTAATCTCTTGTGATCCAAATGTTAAGCTGTGTGGTATTACGAGTATCTCAATCGGTACAGTTTAAATGTTTCAAGGCATTAATTAGTATGGTTCGGTTAGTGTACACAATATATAATAATTCGATAATTTGACTTATATAAATACAAATAACTTAATCATTCTACTGAAGTAATAAATTAATTTAAAAAAACTTGATGATTTAATAAAACATTTTAATATTATAAGTCCCCTGAATAAGGATACCCTGAGTTTAAGAGAGCCAGGTACAGGGATATTAGCTAGTTTTTTTTACGCTTAATAAGCTTGCGCTTGACCACAACTCACCTGATGTTAAGTGATATTGCAGTCTAAGATGAAGCGCGATTGCCTAGAAGAAACCGGTTCACTCTCGCCTTGAAGACAGTTATTTTCTTACAGTAAACGTTAGTACTCACTTGCATTACTGCTTTGTATAATCTATGTCCTCAAGTTCGGGGTAGAGCGGGGAAAGCGGGAAGAGGAAGTGACTTCCCGCGGGGAGGGGAGAGGCGCCGATTTAATTAAATCTTGCATCGAACTCCTGAGGCCGCCTAACGAACGACCATTGTATTCAAATAATGCGTGTGTCGACTTTTTGTGATCGAATCTTCATGGTACAATGGACAGGGATTAGGGGACACAGGGGAAAGTGGAGGATGTTTGTCAATCATGAATTTGAATAGGAGAAAATGTATTTTTTGTACGATATTGTAAAATAATAGCCAGTTAGTACAGACTAGGTGTGACCTTTGGCAGGACATCGCCAGAGCAACTTGCTAGTAAAATGCGACATCAAAAAAAGGCAAAAGAATGCATAACACAGTTTCTAACACGACTTATTTTTCGCAGCGTATGCGATGTAGGTAAGGCTTTTTTTCACACCTTCGCTTACATTATTGGAGATTTAATAAGGATCCATAATATTTTTAATATCATTGATCCTTATTGAGGATATAATAGCTAGCTTATGTCATTTGAGGATATAATAGCTGCCCAATGGCGCAATAATTTTTCAAATCAGTCTAGTAGTTTCAGAGCATATTCGATGTAAACAAACAATTAAATATTTTCACTTCATAAAATTGGTGGTAATGCACAAGTTTCCTTTCATTATCTTTCCTTGTAAGATCTAGATATAAGACATATTCGTACCTCTTTCGCTTACTCTAACCTCGAACTTAACGGCTGTGCTTAGTACTTATTCTCTTCAATGGCTCATATTTCATTTTGGGGGTGCTAAATAAGGCTTTATTACGTAAATAATATCCCCCAAAATATTCTGCTAATTAATATAAGGGCTCGTTTGGGAAGGGGATGAAAGCAATGCGGTAGAATTTTGCGAGACCTTTTACCTTGGTATTTTGTTTACGGGTATTTTAGAAGAATTTATTGTGACGGTGTGTTTGGATTATTTTTAACAAGTTCAAATTGATGTTGTTAGTTGAAATATAGTAACACTAAAATTGATTTAAAACACGAATTTTGTGTCAAATACAGTGAATTTTATCTTAAAATAATAGTTTAACAAATTTAGTATACAATGCTGATTGTTTTTTTTGTAGTGCCTTTGCTCGGCTTACTAAGATGATAGTCATTTGGTGTTTGACTTTGACTTTGGTGGATGCACACTGTCGTTTAAAAATGGAATTTTCATGGGCGCTGACTGGGCGCTACGGTGGGTCGAATGACGCGTTAAATTGTAGGTCTCGGCTGTTAGTCTTAGTACAAGCGGTCGTATAGCCATGTAAGAGACCTTCGGGCGGCTTAAAAATTGTCGAGAGTTTTCAAGCCACCCGAAAAGCAGAGAGATCTTACCCTCTAAACTCATATATATATTTTTATACGTCCTACATGATATATTAATAAAGTAGTCATGTATTATGTTTATTCACAAGATTGTAAACACATAATATCCCAGTAGCAAAAACTCATGATTTATGTATCCTACAATATTACCAAAACATATTTGCATAGGTAAGCGCGATCTTTGCAGGAACCCCTACATGCCCTCTGATGAATAGTTAATGTGCACTCAAATTCACAATAACAAGTCGCTCAAAGGAAGTTCAGAATACAATATGTGGAGGCATTAAAATTGTATTATCTCGGAACTTGTAAGTGACTGTCTATTTATAGATTTTCTTCTGACTCATTCAGCAATGCCCACAAAAAGATACATGTAGGTAAGTCGCAGGTCGCAGATAAGTCTTGAATTAGATTCAGCAGTCTATTTTTTTTTACTCCGAATAGGTCAGCGCTTGACTACAATTCACCTGATGGTAAGTGATATTGAGGTCTACGGTGGATCGCGCTTACTTAGAGGGAACCAGTTCACTCTCACCTTGAAAATCGCTAGATTGTAGTCATAGTCACTTTTAAATTATTTTTCACTAGTATTAGGGTAAAACCCGGATAGTTGCCACGGTGGGATACATGCCTCAGTTTTTAGTACACTATGTTAGAACCATAAGATATGTTAATGCTTTACCACAATAAGTAGTGACCCCCAGCAGGCCTCAGTGCCACATAAGCCATCGAAACAGATGCATTTGTTTTGTCCTTGTAAGCAAAAATCTTCCGCGGCGAAACTTTGACGAGCATTATAATTATATTGGTAAGTAATTTCTATGGAATATTTTTATTACTGATCGTAATTTCAGTCAATTTTTTCTTTCTTTGCATGCATTAGAGTTTAAATCACATTGTTTCATGTGTTTTATTATTAAATAATTATTATTTATTTTATAAATAAAAAGGGCAAGTATCCGCATCAAAAAGGATAGTCGCCCTACTTACTTTCGCGGATAGTTGCCCCTAGAGTGACTAAACATTTTTTAACACGCAAAGTTGGATTTTATTTTTTTGTGTTTTTTCTAACTTACTGTGACTTTAACTTGTTGTCAATAAAATAAATATCTATTTAAATGTTTTTTATACGTATTCTAGATAAGCAAAATGCCTCAAAAATATAAGCGAAAACCAGGTGTGGTGCCACGCAATATTAACTGGACGGAAGAAAGTTTAGTACTTGCCATCGAAGCTTGTGGAAAAAATGAATTTCAATACCAAAGTTAATTACCAAATTGTATTATTCTTAAGATAAGTGGTAAATATTATATAAATTTATTTAATTTATTTTTATATAATTTATATAATTAAAACTGAAAATTATTTAAAAGTGTTAATTAATATTTCGAATAGTATTTAATGAAAGATCTCAGTAAATTGATAAGACTGTTAAATAAATAATAAATATCACTTTAATTGCTATAAATTGATTTTTATTCTAAATAATAATCATATCGAGGTTACTATCCCCGCATGAGGCAAGTATCCTCCGAAGCATTTTCTACTCTAGGCTACTATCCGCCACAGTAGGCAACTATCCCTTTTCTGAGAGGTGAAATAAAACAGTATTTATTCGAAAACGTTATTAATTATGTATACAAAAATAGGCTATTATAAAAGACAAAAGACCTAAGTTTTGAAATACATAATGAATAATTCTCAGGAAGTTCATATTTTAAAAAAATTAAACGTTTTCGAAAAGTGGGGCAACTATCCGGGTTTTACCCTACGTGAGAGAGGGATAGAAACGAACTGCGGAAAAAATACGAAAAAAAAAAAACATGTTTATCGTGAGCCACATTAATATTTTCATTCTTTTCATTTATATTATTTGTTTCTGAGGTATAGCCTGGAGACAGACAGACATACAATAGTAATATGGTCCCGTTTTTATCTTTTAGGCCCGGAACCCTAAAAATCTATGTCCGTTCACCGCACCCAAAGTCGAGCTTACTAGTACGGATTAGCTGATAACTTTTATGAATGCGTTGGAGAGGCGACCTTTTTGTTTCAATTTTGATACTATTTTGTTTCGATACTTAATTATGGGTTGACGACGTATCTTCATCAAATTATAATAATTACGATTTCTCACGTAAGTGACTCTATGCAATGTTTTTGACAAATGAATGTGTTTAAACCCTAAACCTTTTGTTCCTTTGTCTTCTTATAAACTAAGCTAAGGGCTGATGTTGAGGGATTTCCATCCCGGATTATATTAGGAAACTGCCTAACTAACATTTTAATCTCACAAACTATTAAACTAAGAGCTACTAAAATAGAAAATGTTCGCTGCCTAAGCTAATACATATAATGAGAACTTAACCGTATAGTACCTGCCTGTGACTTTAGACAATAAGGTTTAAGAAAACATGGGGAGGTGCACAGTGCATATCTTCGTATCTAGTTTTTCAGGCTATATCCAAGTGGCATCGATCCACTGCGGTTTCAGCCGCGCCACTTAATGAAATAGAAATTTGCGACCTCTCGAAGACGACCTCCTAACCTTCGCCCGTCCCTCTCCTTCCCCGGCCGATGGCCCGTTCAAGTACTGTGCGAGCGAGACAAAATATATTTATACAAAGTCAAAGACGAGCGGCGAGTGGGATAGCTGTATTCATTATGAATATAATGCGGTCGCGGTTGTGTCCGTGCGACTCCACGCGATAACGCGCGTGTGTGCGGCAAGCCTCTACCACGCGAATCAATATTTCATCTTTGCGAACAAGCCATGCTTAGATTTAAATTTAGAACACTTTTTTATGATTTAGTATAAGAACTCTTTGGAATGTGCGCAAACAATTAGATGTTTGAAGTACAAATACATTTACGTAAAACAATTCTAAGGATGCACATGAAAAAATTCTGGCCAGCTATTAGAGTAAGCTGTTTAAAAAAGAACACGATTAGTGGGATCGATGACGAGTGACGTTCTCGCGTTGTGGTTGGTTTGCGGTTAGCAGGGCGTGGCTTGTGGTTATATTTACGATCTCCCATTGGTCGATCACCTGACCTTTGCGGTTAGTCCTGTGGTTTCTAAGATTTTCACCCTCGGAAAAATAGATAGAGGAAAATATATGGCGGGAAAAGCTGTGATTGGTCGGCGGGTGGTTTTGCGGTTAACCGCGACACGCCATTCGTTAAGATCGTAATGGGTTGATATTGTGGTTACGATTGGAGATTTGTCGCGCGTTCGACTGTAGTAGCACTGGTTGGTGCGGTTTGAGGGTGTTTTTCACGGAGCGGACTGGCAAATGAGCAAAGTGGGAAAAGAAATGAGTTCATTGGTTGAAAGTAAGGGGTGACGCATTGAAGTCTTATATGAAGCCAATGAAGTTAAAAAAAATGCTCTTCAATTAAATTCGTAACTAATTCAATATACCAAACTAGGGTACCTATATACAAGAAAACAACGCTCAAAGCATAGAATGCGTCTTGTTCACCTCTACAAGGTTAGCAAACTGCTTGTCTGAAGGCGAAAAGTGCCGATTTTTTCTTCAAAACAAGATCGCGCCCTCTTGCGTCCCAGCGCCGAACTCTGTTCTTACTATTTTTCACAAAACTCAAGAGCGAACCTTTCCGTTTTCTTCGCGTTCTTAAGAAAGCGCACTCCTTAAGAAAGTTCACATACACCAAACTCTACGCACACAACAACAAGTCACGGCTTTCCCCCAAGAAATAGAAGAAAATCTATGCAAAAACGTCGTAACCGACTCGATCACGAAACGCGCATACTGCCATTCAGTCTTGTTGAATGCGAAACTTTCTGTTCCAATTTCAAAATGACAGAAGTCTCAGTACGGAAAAGCTTACCTTTGACTTTTTGGGGCTGTGCTCGAATTTTCCTCCAAGCAAAAACAACTGTCATATCTATTTGGTATTGTGCAAATATAATATCTGTGCCACAGAGATAGAGTCGAAATTGCTTTGTCGATTAAGTGAGTTTGAAGCAAAAGTTGGGTGAAGAATTTTTGCCACTTTTCCGCGGTTGGTGTGTGGGTGAGAATGTATACAGGGGGATAAAAATGTGTGTTCTGTGTGGCGCTAGTGTGCTGTCGGTGTCGGAAGCCGCCACTAGATGGCGTTACTGGGTGTTGCGGTCGCAATGAGCCGGCTGGAGGGAAGTGGAGCGTGCGTTTGAAAGGCGAGTGGAAAACGCTTTCAAAAGATTACTGCTCACGTAAGTGTAGTTCTGAAGTAGATTAGTTTAATTTGATCGTGCTACGTTTTGATGTGATTATATTGCTGGTGAGATACATCTCGTAAGTTTTGCCTTCACGAAACTTACGTTACTGAAGTAGGTAGTTATTATTATGAATAGAAAAAAATACATAGATGGAGTGAATCTACTGATACGTACATTCACTATTTCTCTATATATGATTAATTGTTATGTTTTTTATTATTATGAAAATTTTGAAATTTATTGACATTGATGAATCAGAATTAATATGAGAAACGTTGAAGAGGTAAAATTTGTGTACATACTAATTTAGCTCTAATAAAAAACAATAGTTAAATGAAGCTATACTAGGTTTCAGAAACTCAATAGAATTCTTCTTCTTCGTATAAGGTAAGTGGCCAAGCTCAGAGGTCGAGAGTTTTCAAGCCACCCGAAGCTCTCTAACTTGGCTTAACGACTTGTACTGAGACTAACAGCCGGGACCTACAATTTAACGTGTCATCCGACCCACGGAAGCGTTCTGATGAAAATCCCACTTTAAAAGAATTGAGAACTAACTAAGTGGTAAATTTTAAGTGTGAGTGCTGAAATATGATTCTAAAGCACCAGATTCATTAAACTCCTAATTTCCTCTATGAAATACCTTTAATTTGAATCGTTTCTATCCCATAACATTATCTAGCATTTATTACTGCGGTTCGTATTACCTCGCTGGTTAATAATATCTTGTGTAACAGTCCTTGAAAACTACTATCTACTAGTTTTGAGGGGAAACTCTACTTTAACTCGAATAGTAATCGTTAAACTTAGGTTATTGTAGGAAATGCACTGTAACATTGTTGTTTGCATTGTTGGTGAGTTTAAGACGACTTTTGGTTGAAAGTTTCGTTCGAGTACAGTTTTGGCGGACAATTCCTTTTGTAATGTGAATAGAAGTTTTCAAAGATAAAAGAAATAACATTTTGTTATTTAAAAAAAAATATCGATCCGTAAGTAAACACTGAGAGTTCATAAATAGAAAACAAATGCAAATGATAAAATAATCAAATTATAAACTACTAATATAGGTACAATAGAAAAGTGATGATAATCATATTTTTCAAGTCTGTTAGTCAGTAAGTATCAAGAAAGTGATAATAATCTAACTATATTTTATAGCAAAACTAAAAGCTATTTCGATTTTGATGCTCAAACAAATTGCATGAGCGGCAATCCAACATGAAAAAAATTGTTTTTTGTCACAACCTAGGGCATTTGACCAGCAGGGCGAATAAACACGAGTTGACACTCTGGCATAAGATGGAGCATGCCTAGTCTGGAATAACTTGCTCTCAAAGAGTTGCCGTAACATAATGTAAGAAGCTTGGCGATAGATTGCAACTTACGGGTTGCTGCTATAAAATGACCCATATTTTTTTTGGTTACCTTTTTATGATATAGGTAATGTATTTTATAAAGCACTGCTTTTGTCTGGTAAATATTATAAAATTACATGATACCCTTGTTACAAGGGTTGTTTATAAGCAACTCATGTACTAAGCAGATTAAAAAAGTCAAACCAAAAAATTACAAAACCAGCATACGAAGCACCTTCAAGCGAGTATCTACGAGTATAAGGTATACAGATTATAAAGATGAGCTTTCCTCAGACGTTTGTTCAGAAGGGTTGAATCAGGCGCGCGTAATCAGCCGGCGACCGCGTAATGGCCCTTAGGGACCGGACTCACGACTTGAGACATTGCTGCGGTAGGGCTGACACGAGAGATATAAACTTTATTCTTTTTTTGTCCTAGGTAACTAAAAATTGTTTTGCACCAACTAATTAACCGCGCAATTTTTTCTGTCAAACTTTTGATTTTATTGATAAATATTTGTCAGATTGAGTAAAAACTGTATTTCAACATTCTTCTTCTTCTTCGTATGAGCTAAGTGACCAAGCTCTGGTGTCGAGTGTTTTTCGTTAACGATTGCTTGTACTAAGACTAACAACCAGAATTTTTATTTCAATATGTCATCCTACCCACCCAGATGAAAACGACATTCTTGTGCACGGTCATCCACCCAAACACCGTCTGCTTAGACCGTTGTTTATCTTCGATGATAGCGTCAGGTTACCTTAGCTAGCCGAGCTACAGACGCTATTTGGACATGACATTGTTGAGAAATGAGTACATAAGAAGCCAGCAAAAGTAATGTTTTATGCAAAATAGTATCCATGAAATCAAAATATTTATTTCCAAAATAAAGGTACATTTTAGCTGTTAATTGTGATATTTTAATAACCGTGCAAATGTGTTTAAAAACCTACCAATAGTTATTTTAGTTATTACGTCGTTAAAATTAGTAGTAAGTGACAAAATAGCAACATCATAAAACCATCGTATTTAGGTAGACAATCCCACTACTATCACGAAAATAGTGAATTCACAAAGGTAAAATTTATATCTATAAGTATTTAGTTACGTAAGCATTACAAAGTACTGTTGAGACAACCCTACGAACCAGTATTTCTTAACGGGGCCTTAAGACAATGGAAATGTTTATTCTTTATAGCAGTCGTGGGAAATTTACGCGCTGGTTGGTGATAATTAAAATATTCTGATTCGGGGCCGCGTCTCACCACTTTAATTAAAATTAACAATTATTTTAGCTTTGACTTCAATGTTTGAATAAAATCATCTGAAAACAACGCGACGTTTGTATAAGTAACAAACATTAAATTATAGCGTAAATTATATCTCTTTATTTCATTTTATCTCTAACAGTCTAGACATAAATAATACTGAATAGGGTCAATCAAATATCTAAACTTCATCCATACCATACTTATTTTAGGTATGTTCAGCCATGTAATGTCCAATTTTATACAATCACACACACTTATACTTTATGATATTAATGAAAGTAATATTAGTGATAAAGATGAAAATTAGGATGGCGTCTGCTTTTCAATCTGATTGCTTCAGGACCAAAAACTTGTTTTTCATGTTCTGTGTGGATTTCCTCTCACTTTACGGTAGGGGAAAAGATCGTGAGGAAATCGACATGTTTTGAGCACCACAATATATAAATACGTGTCTTATCTGGCAACCCATACTTGGCTTATATGTCTCTCCTTATGATGTTACAATCTCCTTATCATGAATATAGCTAATATCTCGCTCCTTAAGAGGGAAAGGCACGTATTCTAGCAGTGGGAACGTATAGCTGTCTGCTTATGCATAATGCTTATTATATATATGCGTTCGTGTGTGTTTCTACTCTGGCGTAGCACTTTTGTGGACGCGTAGGTTCGTAGCATTTGTAGAGCTTCTCGGTACCAAGTTCAATTTTCGATACACTTTGATGCATTACAAAATTTTATGAAACTTTGTGGCGTTTTAACGGTACTTACAAATATAATAATAATATATTGAAGTGGACGTGACAATATTGAATTTTAATCATAAATCTAAAGATACCATTACATTAATTGTCTTTAGGAATTATTTTCACTGTCACGACAAATGAGCGAATGATTTTCCGATTGCTAAATTGCTAACTGATATTGAATCGTATATATTCAAAATTAAGACATAAATTAGAAAAGCAAATTCTGTTTGTTTCCTTGTATTACCTTAGTACAAAGGAACTGGTAATTAAAAGGGTTCGTATGAAAGCGCCTAATTACATACACACATTCAATACAATAATGGATTTAGCATTCGCTAGGCAATTAGAGGAGGACAAAGACTAGGGATCTTCATTTGAGTAATTTTACTCTTCAAACGAAGTAATGAGATTTTCAAATCTTCGTACGTGGTGTAAATAAAACTCATTTAAGCAGTCGGTAAGTATTTTTTTTTACTCTTCTGGCATTTGACCAGCAGGGCGCGTGACTTTATGAGTCAGCGACATTATGGCCTAAGGCAGAGCATGCCTAGTCTGGAACAAATGTTAGGTGTCAGATTAAAAAAAAAACTAAAGACAGATAATTCCGTTTTTGTTTTCTTAAAACATATGATTGATATAGAATAAACTTTTTCCTAAGTAAAAATTAGTTGGAATAAGATAATAAGAAACAATATTTTTGCATCACGATAGTCACGCGAAGTAGTTTTTTTTTCTAAACTAGGCTTGACAACTGCTGTGAAAAAAGTATTACTCACGTGTTTTAAAACATTTTTTAAACAGTTAGATGTTCTGCAATTTATTCTAAACGTTACTAAACAGAACATTCTAAGCAAATCGACTTCCAATTCATGCTTAGTTCCTTTCTACAAATGAAGGCATATTATTCAGCTGAGTACACACGGTGGCAGTATTCAGGTACATGCATTTGCCGGTGTCAGGTGCCGACCAACTTCCACTTAATTTCGGCAGGGGGCGGTGCGGTCGGGAATTACGCGTCACCGTATTTGCGAGCTACGGCGCGCCGCGTTTTCTAGACGCAGTGTAATCGTGAATACTTTACTTTATATGTGACTTGCTTTTACCCTAATGGTCTAAGATCCCGCTATAGAACGACCTTCACCGATACTTTTACAGACAGATATTTTTTTATCAAATAAAATATGTTAATATATTGACATATTTTATTTGAACATCAATATATCAATATATGTCAATATATTGCGAATGGGTTGTCTGAAAAAATTCAGTCCAGAATATGATTTATTAACAATTCAAAAAAAAATTTTTTTTTCTAATTACACTGGCTTGGTTAATGAACAAATTCCATTCCAATCGAAAATATGAAACCTATAGAATATAGAAACATTAGGTTGACTAGTTATTTCCCGTTACAACTCTTGGGTAGGCAGGTATAAACAGGTAAATCGATACTAGTAACTTGCACCGGTCTGATTAATGAATGAAACTAAAATAAAAATAAACCCCCTCTTGGTTGTTGAAATTAAAAATCATATAGTTTTGATAAAGTCATCTTAAACTTAAGGCTTTATTGAAGCTAGTTCTGAAGTTACAGAGATATCAATAAAATTAAAACGCTTTTAAACTGCATATGAAGTATTTTATTCCGTATTCATTTATTTATCTGTTTTTTAAGTCTTTTTTTACGACAAGTTACTTTTATACAAAATAAAATACAAAAATATTATAGAATACCAAAAACATAGTGTGCTACCGGCAGCGAGGCAAGGCACAAGCTAATAGCTGATAATATGAAGTATTTTAAAAGTACTGAATTAAATAATTGATTAGTTTTTTATTCAATTTATTATTGCTAGTAGCCTTCATTCGTTTCTGATATGATTAAAAATATTTAACATTTTTTATTTCTATTGAACATATTGATTAAATTAAGTTACATTGTATTAAAAATATTATTAGTTAAATCGGACATTCAATATTTGTCTATTGTACATATATATTAAATAAGTCATAATGGACGTTGGCGTAATGTTTTCCATGCCAGACTGCCAACCAGAGTGTTCCGGGCTCGATTCCCGGCACGGCCAACATTTTCATGATAAACTAAATTTGTTGGCTGTCGGTCTGAATGTTAAATATGTATCGATATAAAGTGTTTTTGTATGTACATTGTTCGATACAAATTGAGTGGACTGTATGGAAGTTCTGTCTCTTACAAGGAAAATGCGAAACTTAGATGGGACCACGTACCTTTCATCCACGACACCACACCCTGGGACAACTCCTCGCGTCTAGCGGCTGCTTGGTGGGTAACGATCTTCAACGTAGCCAACGATTCTTGGTTAAATGCAGAGCAGTATTCACTGTACACGGCACAGTAAAAATCCAAATGTGAAGTGACGCGCGACACTATTTTGGATATATTAGCGAGTAACTCCGTACTACGGCGCGGCGATGATAAGCGCGGGTTAACTCCCATACGATTTCCAGAGCGACTGCCTCGGGCCGCGACGCGCGGACTGCAGGTTTTGTAGTACTACCCTCATTTCACATTTATCCCTTTATGACAATCGAACATTGATTTAATTTATTAATATGTTTTTATATTTATTTATTTTTCTTGCGAGTAGAGTTCTTTAGTTTTTGATATGATAAAAAATATATGACATGTTTTATATATAATACTAACTGACCAGGCACACGTTGTTTTCCCTTTTAAATTATTTCTAAATATGTAGTAGCCAATTCTCAGACCTACTGAATACGCATATAAAATTTGGTAAAGATCTGTCAAACCGTTTCGGAGGAGTACGGTACAAACACTGTGACACGGAAATTTTACATATAAGAATATAATAATCATATTTTATACCTATATAAAACGAGTAGAACTAAGCGGGTGTGGCGCGGTGGTACAAACATCTGCTTTTTAATCAGACGGCCCCTGGTTTGATCCCAGCCCTACACCAAAGACTTGTTTTTCAAGTTTTGTGTGGATTTGCACTCGCTTTACGGTGAAGGAAAACATCGTGAGGAACCCGACATGTTTGAGGACCACAATATCCGAAGACGTGTGTCATCCGCCAACCCGCACTAAATAAATAAAACACGCTAGTTATGGCTGCGAGTTATGTGTACGATACAATATGTCGACATCAAACATTAACATAATTATTTCTTTCGGTCCACTGGGCGCTCTCTGGCCCTGTGTAATTTATTCTCTTCAAATAAAACTTGTCATTCAATATTCTACCTTATAGTTATAACAATAAAAGCTCATATAATTTAAGCTCATTATTGTAGTTTAAACGCATTTTCATGAAAATATTTCATTACCGGCATCGTACCTATGTACGTCAATACTGAATACGTGTTTTAAACAGTTACTGTATATTACACCAACTTTATAATAGTATCTACATAATATAGTATAGTATGTAAGTGTTGCTCGGTAGTAATAACGTCTACTTTTTCACGCTCAACCGGCTGGATCGATTTTGATGAAATTTACTATGAAGGTGGGTTAGACCTTGTATTGACACATATAAATAATTGGCCAAGTGCGAGTTGGACTCGCCCATGTAGGGTTCCGTACCATTGTTGTATGGGAGCCCCACTTAAAAATTATTTTTAAAATTATTTTCTAATTGAATACATTATTCAATATTTTTGAATGAATAGAGGTTCTACCAAATATCGTTATTAAGATCGAGTAAAAAACTACTTGTGAAAGTTTCAGCTTTCTAGCTAATACAGTTTCTGAAATACAGCCTGAAGACAGACAGACAAACAGACAGCGGAGGCTTAGTAAGTTAATTAGTTAGTAGTTAATAGGACCCGTTTTTACCTTTTAGGTACGGAACCCTAAAAAACAGTCATTGGTACAGAGCTGGATTCGAATCGTGGTGTTACAGATAGCCAGTCTAACACTCTCCCGACGGGGTCTCAAAGTTGGTACATAAGGAAAGAAAGAAAGAAAAATGTTTTATTATGCACAAAAAATAATTACAAACATAATATAGACAACCAGATTATCTTTGTGCACAAAAGGCACAAGTTCAGCATAATGCTGAGAGGTACCTCGTAGGTACTCCAGCTCTGGTTTTCAACCTGCGCCTTAGCTTACATTACACTAGCCGACCCGGCAAACGTTGTTTTGCCTCACTTAGGGGTATGAAAAATAGACAGTGTAGCTTATATGACACGTTCGTAGATTTACCATAGCAGCGCCATCTATTGATTACTTACTCAACCCAGTCGAAAGGTATCGACATCTGTTAGAATCGTTTGGAGTTAACAGATAATTGTGACTGTCAAATAATAACAGACAATAATTAGCAATAAATTAAAATTGCGACTATAATTTGAGATTTAAACTATCCTTTCTCTCAAGTTGGATTGAACTGCACATGGTGTGCGAATTTTATTATAATCGGTTAAGTGGTTTAGAAGTCCATTGAGGACAAACATTGTGACACGAGATTTATATATATTAAGATAGGCTGATTTGGTTTTAATGGTAAACGTTTTCGTTTTGAAGCGTCGCGTCGCTGATGACTGAGTGAACGTCAATATTTTCAAGGCATTCCCAGTATTATCACGTAATGAAAATGCGGTATTTCTGGGAATCACCGCTAAAATATTCGCTTTCCAGCTCGATGGTATAATGTGTAATAGATAATACTGTGGTGTGCGTAAATGAGTTCGTAGAAGTTACATACTCAATTTAGTCAGTGATTTTACTATGAGCTCATTATATGACACGTATTTTAATTGAAAAGTGTTCATAAGTATAGTATAAGCAGCCCACTATATGTTCCCACTGCTGAGACTCGGGGCCTTCTCTCACAAGGAGAGATATATAGGCCCACCACGGCCTGGCCAAGTGCGGGTTGGCGGATGACACACGTCTTCGGATATTGTGTACCTCAAACATATCGGTTTCCTCACGATGTTTTCCTTCACCGTAAAGCGAGTGCAAATCTACACTAACTTGAAAATCAAGCTATTGTTGTAGGGCTGGGATCGAACCAGGGGAACCCTTTGATTAAAAAGCAGACGTTTTAAGCACCGAGCCACACTCGCTTCAAAAAAGTGTTCAAAACTTTAGAATTATCTTCCCGAGTTTTTTGTTTTCTAAGAAACAGCATCTGGGGGTCTTCAAATGTATAGTTAATAGGTATTTTCTAGGTAAGCGCGTAACATCGCAGACCATAGTATTGCTTAACATTAGGCAAGTTGTGGTCAAATGCAAACCTCTTATAAGTTGTAAAAATTGGTATAACATGACTGGATACTGGAGGTTCACACGATGATTGACTGACGGTGATGACGTAGCCTTAGCTAAAAACTGGATCCTATTACTAAGCCTCCGCCTCCTCCTGTTTGTCTGTATATCAAAAATCGTGATAGCTAATAAAGATATTTAGCACTCGTTATTACAGCGGCACGGGGAATACATTATTTATGAAAATATCAGCTATCTAGCTATGACGGTTTTCAGTTATCATCCTTGTGAAAGTTAAACGATATACTCGTATATATTTATCTAAGGGGGGCTATACAACAAACTTATTATTTAAGCATTTTTTTACTCGATCTTATAAACACATACTCTTCTTCTTCGTATGAGCTAAGTGGCCAAGCTCTGGAGTCGAGAGTTTGCAAGCTGCCCAAAGGCGTCAGACTTGTCTTAACGACTTGTGCGCCATTCGACCCACGGTAGCACTCAGATGGTAATGCTACTTTTTAAAAGACATTGCTTTACCTCTATCGTTGCTTCATCTCGACGATCGCGTCAGATCACCTTATTTAGCCTCGCTACACGCGCTACGAGCTCCTTATCGTAAAAAATGTTAATTGTCTTATTAAATAATCACTGACCTACACATTTACTAACGCAAAACTTTTCAAAAGCTGCTTTAGTATGTGTGTATGGAGAAAAAACTTTAATTCTATGACTTTTTTTTCACTTTTCCAAACATTTTGCCGACCATCAGCCTTTCATATCGAAAAGAGAATGACATTTTCTCGAATTATCAAAATTCTTTTTTTAAAAACTTTGTCTAGACGTACTGAAACCTTTTCAAGGGTTTGCGTTAGTTAGTTAGGGTTTTCGTACAGGATCTAGCCTACTTTTAACTAGCTTCGGAATTCAGAGACCCTACTTATCTGATAAATATAACAGCACCACGACACCCTATCGCCGCATAAATCAGACGTCCGGTCGGCGGCCAAAATGTGCACGTATTTAATGCTAAAAATCAATAATTAAGCGTCGTATGTAATGAATACGCGGTGCTCGCTGGCGCAGCCATGCATTATAGAGGAGCGCTAAATGTGCTTCATTATGAAAATGACGCTGATAAGCCGGCCATTCCTGTCCATATATTATAATATATAAAGTTAGGAACTGGCCCAGGACAGAAAAGCGTAGAAATCATTGGGGGAGACCTTTGCCCAACAGTGGGACAATATAGGTTAGATAAAAAAAAAGTTTCCATGTCACAATGTTAGTTACCGTACTCCTCCATAACGACCTGATCGATTTTTACCAAATTTTATACGCGTATTCAGTAGGTCTGAGAATCGGCTACTATCTATTTTTCATACCCCTAAGTGAGACAAAACAACGTTTGCTGGGTCAGCTAGTTATATTATTATGACTAGACTGTGGGATGTGTTTTATTTAGGCTTCCCTACCTACAAGGTAATAACGGGACTCTAAGCTTCCACTGTAAGTCTGTCACCAGGTTGTACATCGGAATACCGTGTTCGTAGCTTGAAAGCTGAAACTTAAAGCTTGAGTTCTGTGTGAAATGAGAAATTTCAATGTGGTGTTCTACCGATATCGCGCGTTATTTCCTGGCGTATTGTAAAAGCCCAATGAAGCACGAACTATTGATAAATGTAATTAATTGCAAACATTAAAACAGTATAGTTATAATACTACCTATATTGTATAGTTGGTATTATATAGCGAAAATCAATCTGATTTCATTACTAGGCACATGTAGTTAATTATTGTATGTTCAGATAAGTATATACATTAACTTCACTTTGAAGGCAGCTTAATAATGGACAGTTTTATTTTGGATTTATTTGATTTACACTATCACATCTCGTATTTAGTCTAATAAAAGCTGTGACCACAGCGGATGAACTTTATTTATTTATTGCAAACGTTATAAGTAAAAACTCGAAAGAAATACTTCTTAGATTCCAAAGGATTTGTTATTTTATTGAAATAAATGTTACCGTTACCTTTATACTTATTTTTTATTACCAATAAAAATATTATTTATATCTGGTTCCGTCCCACTGTCGGGCAAAGGCCTTTCTATCCACTTTCCACTCATTCCGGTTTTGAGCTTTATTTAAAAGATACATAATTATGTATCTTTTAAATAAAGTCATAACATGCTAAAATGCTCGACATATAATCATCTTTCTCATTACAGTCGTAGAACACTATTTAC
This sequence comes from Mellilla xanthometata, assembly GCA_035578125.1. NCBI lineage: Eukaryota > Metazoa > Arthropoda > Insecta > Lepidoptera > Geometridae > Mellilla > Mellilla xanthometata. Next base: position 8,594,616 of record JAPUBQ010000014.1, on the reverse strand, counting down.
TTATAACGTACATATGTACGAATACTTATTTATTTATTTGATTTATAGACGAGCAGCATTATGCTGATTTGCCTATATCACACTGAGTAGAAATTAAATTTTTAACAGTTCACATAATGTCCACTGTTCAATGTCAATGTTTAAAGTTCACTAGTGCACTGATCACAGGTTAGCAAGAGAATACGTGCAAAGTATGTATAGTATCGGTAATATTTCCGAACTGCAATATATCAGAGAGGATCATCGCTAATCCTCATTAATTACCTCGCAATTTTAAATCTCATTATTGTCGTTCAAATCGGTTCTCATCGATTTTTCCCTGTGCGCCCGTGGCTCCGATGGAATCGCATATATTATCGCTGGTACAGTAGCTATGAGTCATAGTTCAACTAACGGACTTAATTTCTTGTCGCCGACTCTCATTAAATACGCTTTTATTAATTTTTCAAATTATTCTCTTCACCTTTTTTGTAGGTCCCTTGTTTTGACGCGAATATACTTATACAATTTGAAAAATTCTTTCACCGTTGGAAAGGTTCATTATTACCGAGTAACATAGTTTTATAGGCTTTATTTTGCTTCTCTTTACATCTTGGATTATTTTATAGCCCGTGTGAAGCTGGGAATGCTAGTCAAAATAAATTAGAACAAAATCCTGAGATAACTGACTATCAAGATGTTTCTTAATTTTTCATTTTTTATTTTACATACATCTAGAGCAATATTTGTGATATCTACAAATTTATCCTCTTCCTCCTTAGTCGTATTCCTCATTACCGAGGGCCATGTCTCTTCTGCAGAATTAAGGGGCGTTCTCTTGAGCAAGTACATCATCAGGCATTTTACTCCTTCCACGGAACACACATGCACTCAGACTTTTAGGTCCTCAATCATGTCAATCTCCTCACAATGTCTTCCTTCACTGTAACGCGAGAACAAATCAACTTGAAAAAGCAAGTCACTAGTTTAGATCTAAACCTAAAGGGGACCCCCTTCAGATTGAAATACCGACGCTACTTACTAACGGGCAAGTACTAAAAGTACCAAGTACCATTTTTGACACATATTTTATTGAACTGTTCTTTTTTTCAATAGTTGTATTTTTTGGTAAAATTCCCAATAATCTCCATATCATGGTGCTCGCACAAGCAATGGGCGTGCGTCCAGCTGTCCGTCGCATCGCTTTGGCGCAAATTAATGAGGCTGGCATATTTATTTCAGTTTCGTTCACAAATATCACTATACTTTTATAATGAGATGCGTGACAGGTAAAGCGGGTGGATTAAAATTTTAAACGGAATTGTTATTTTAAATAGCATTTTCAAAGACGTATTGAGGTACATTCTTGTTTTGTTGTTCGTTGCATTTATAAATATTGTCACTAGGATGGAAATGTCTTAAATACGAGTATATTAAGTAACAGTGACATTCATACACTACTTGAATAAGAATTTGGTTTTATAAAAGATACTTTTATGCCAAGCATGTTTAGACTGAATTTGTGGTCAAGCGCTGACCTATTCAGAGTAAAAAAAAAAAAACAGGACACACTCCTAATGTTAATGACTAATGCTGAACCAAACGTAAGGTTGTTTACATATAATTTCATATGTTAATAATGAAAAAGCATAGAGTGTATTTGAACAGAGCGAAGTTCATGAAACAAACAGCAGGTATTTGTAAATTTTATTTATATCCAATCAAATTCACCTAATTATAATTAACAAAAATAATTGCAACAGTAATTAGGCAAATTAGTTGCTACGCAATTAATTAGTTCACAAAATGTAATAAAAATTATGACACAGCGCCCAAACTTAATTGTGTTTCGATTTAATTGCTGAAATTTTAGGCGCTTGAAAATTATGAATAGGAAAATTATAGTTGTGGAAGCCATTTTAAAACAGAATGTTTATAATTTAAAAGTATTTAATTATCTTAATACAATTAATATATCACTTACATAATTTCAAAGGTGTGTCTCATAGTTTGGAAGGAAAAACTATCTTAAATGAAATACTTATATTTTACAAACAAACCAAGAGAGAACAAACGTCTGCTCTCGTAAGTTTATTGAAAATTCTGTTTTCAAATGGCTAACTCATTATTTATTTGGTGCAGTGTAATAAAACATCACAACTTGTATGTCATTTAGCACAAATAATTATAAGAGATAAGATAATTTAACAAATAAAAAATATCTATGATATCTACAAATGGACAGACTGGACAATTTTTTAACAGATATTGTTACATTAACCTAATTTATTTAGTATACACCTACTCAACTCGATAATTGCACATCTATTGCACTTTACAAGATGCATTTACAACAAAATTATTCACAATTTTTATTTACATTAAAACAAAACATCGACGAAGAAATCATATATTATTTTAAACTAAACCACTATGATTTTTTTAATCTTTGGTTTTATTGCACAGAATCTTAAACGCAAGGCGGACTTTTACTGATTTTGTAGACCGATGATGCCTTAAATCTACAATACCAAAAGTACACATTTTAATATAGGCTTTCTATAACAATTTTTAGTAAGAAAAACACGTTTTTATTTTTTAAGACATTTGTGTCGCAGAAATACGTATTTTCTTTAAGAAACATAGAAGCTTATACTAAAATAATAACTTGGTGATGAAGGAAACAATCGTATAATCGCAGGACGGGTGTGAACATCAAAACATCATACTATACACGTACTCATAAGTCAATTATAATTACCTAATCAATTTGTCCGAGGTTTATTTCGTTGCTTCGAGAACCCTAATTTTTAATTTCATTGACAACTTCTTTCTCATAATCTAAATCTACACTTCTTTGATAATGAGATCATAGCCACCTGCATTAAGAACTCATTCAAAATACTTACAAACATACATCTCTCAACGAGTTTTTTTACAAATCACTTGAAACCGGAATCACTGCGTCAATCAATAGGATTGTCCTTTATAAATCTCAAATTGATGAGAAGAAAGAAGTGTCACACTGGTTTTAGTAGGGTCTCCACACTGCGTTACTGTCCGGTTGCGGGTTACCCCTCTGCCCTAGGTTATTCACTCTGCCATCCTCGCCTCTATTTGCTGCCGCCGCACACGAGTTTCCACCACCCAGCAACAGCTCCTGCCCGTGATTATGTTGTCTGTGATTATTGGTAGTTGACGAAATCTGATCCATCATCGTTTGCAATTCATTGTGATGGTTCTGCGTGGAGTGAATCGAATTTGAATGTAACGGATGGAAGTTGTGCGTTTGATTCGCTGCAGTATACAGCTGGCTGTAGAGCAAGCTGGCTGGTAGGACCGGGTATAGGGAGTTGTTACAGTTACTGCTCCCGTAGGACGTGTTCTGTGAGCCCATTAGTGAGGGGAAGTTTGAGGAGTTAGTGTTGTGGCCTATGTGGGTCGTGTTAGAGGTGAGGAGATCGTCCTGCACAGGCGACTCTGGCTGCGAGCTGTTGTCGCTGAGCGAGCGAGGCCCGGTGGAGAGGCTGTAGTCAGGGTTGTTGTTGTAGCGGGGGAGCAAGCTGCCGTGGTGGGAGGGGGAGGAGCCCACTAGACCAGACAGCTGCTGGTCAAGGTCCACGCCCGTCGTGTCCGGGAGTACTGCGGACAAATAAGACAACGTTAGACAAACACTATAACTATAGATACACGTATGAATACTGTGAACATAATACTGAGTTTAAGAACGTACTAAATATATGTTTACGTATATTCACAGTATTCATAAGCGCAGCTACGTTCTAAATTATGATTGATTTAGTTAATGGAACAGTGACTCTTTTTGAGTCTAATAAATATAGCGTTACTAATACATTTATACTAAGTGGGTATGTTAGATTTTTATTAGATTTAGATACTGTTAGATGCGCGAATTAGGATGACATTAGAAACGAAATATCGTAATCTTAGATTTACCAGTATTTATCCTAAATACTTTATCATGAATAGCGCCTAAGTACTAAATGTTGTTTCAGAATTATAATTCACCTAAATCAAAGTATGAGCACCAATAGCTGTTTGAAGCTAGCCCACGTTTAGCCCAATGTTTACATGTAAACATTGTTCCATTCCTCCACCAGACAACAGCTCATTAAACCAGGGTGAAATTAAATCTACCAACAGTTTTACGACTCACATCCTCCTCGATATTGCGACAAGCGGTCCACTGTGAGATGTGCTAGACGGCGATGCTAACACCGTGTGCAATGCAAGATGTATACTGATTATGTTATTAAAGAACTTTGATTAACGTCCGAAGTGTTTTCGGAGTGTATGTAGACTTTGAAAGACAACACATTTGTCAAAGTCAAAGTTCTTTATTAATAAATTCACAATTTACAAGTCAATAAATTAAATAAGGAATGTCATAGAATAATAAAATGTCTGTCTACCTACTAACTTATAAGTAGTCAATATATTATTATTTGTAATAAATAGGTATATACTTTGTTACAATAGTAACCGTTTCGGACAGCCGTCGACATTGATTTTTAAAAACTCCTCAAAGCTGTAGAATGTTTGCTCGACAAGCCAGGTCTTTATTCTAATTTTAAAACTCGCGAGGCTAGAAGCATTTTTTACAGCATTTTTTGTTATTTTTTATTCCTCTGAGCATGAATTTTCTCTTAGCTCTAGTTTAGGAGTTAAGAGAATCTAAACAAGAAAATAAGTGAACTTTGAATGGTCTATATGATATTATAGCAATAACTTTTTCTAGTGGCATCTACTTTCGCCTGCACACTCAAACAGTTGAATCCCAGACGGGAATAAGAATGACTTTATAAAAGTGAGTTTGGTAAAAACTTCTGCTTTTCAATCAACTTCTGCTTTTCAATCAACTTCTGCTTTTCAACCACTGGTTCAATCCAGACCATAACCACCAGACGGCCAGACCATTGACTTGTTTTTCAATTTATGCGTGGAAAACATCGTGAGGAAACCGATACGTTTGCGGTCTGCAATATCCGAAGACGTGTGTCATCCACCAACCCACAATTGGCCAGTGTGGCGGATTACAGCTTCTCTCTCTCTTGTATTGAGAGAAGGCCCCTAGTCCCAGCAGTGGAAACGTATAATGGGCTGCTTATGCTATGCTTTACATTCTTGATTGACTAATAGTATATTTGTTATCCCAGCGAACTAACGTCAAGCGAAACTACTAAGCATTCTTACTCTATGCTTTAAAATGTAACGAATCTTGATTTCCCATCGCCTCGCACAGCACTGGTCACCCGTCGTCACCGACCGGACATCAACCGGCACTCATTATAATTTACAGCAGCTCGCCCGCGTCCGATACTGCGATGAATTTATTGCTGATGTTGCCCGAAATACCCAACTATAGCCATGTTATAACAACACTGGGACCGTCCACGGAATATTCAATAAGTATACTTATAGATAACCCACGGGGGCTTCATTAAAAAAAATTGACAGGATTAGACAAAATACGTGAAAGGATTATTATATAGTGTTACTTTGTTGATATTATTAACACGACTCGGCGATTAAAAAAATACATGAAAGAACCTACACCTGCGATAGTTCTTGTTATCTCTCTATTTAGGTTATTGAAATATCATATATTTTAGTCAGAACATCTAACATTTTAAACTACAATTCGATCTGGAATAGAAATATCTACTTATATATGAAAATTCGAAAAACTTTCGTATTTAATGTATTTGAATATACCCAAAAGTTTATTTATTTATTCATTGTATAGTAATTATTGTGGGTACGTAAGCCCTTTTTAAATGTCCATAAATAAACTTTTTTTTTATCTATATATTATACTTTAAGAACACTACTAAATAAAGAAAAAGGTTTAATTAAACCTGAATTAAAAAAAAACAAATCTGTAAAATTTTACTAAATTACGTTTTAAAATAATATGCTAGATATATATCTAAGTAAGCTGAAAAATATCAGCTTATTTAATGCGGATTGGTGATATACATTTGTTACAAAAAATAGCCACCTTTGATCAAAAGTAATCAAGCTTAACCATTCCCGTTGCTCTATTTTGCTCGGTACGTTATTCTGTAGTGCCGTATGAGTGTTGTTTGTTTTATTACGGCTTTTGGTTCTGAAACCACACACTGACTATCTAAACCATCCTAACCAGAATTATGATCACTTATTGTGATCATGATATTCTGCGCCATTAGTAACTTTAAACACATTTATTTTTATTCATAGAGTATAAACATAATTATGTAATGATTAGAAAAGCCTACCAGTATAACCCAATGACAGTCATTTTGCAGATTTCTTTGCATGCATAAGCCAACGGGCTTATCTATGCCGTAAATACTTTTATTTGTAGATTTTAGTTATAAGTATTTTTTAAATTTAATACTAGGACACATTTCACACACGGCTAGTTAGTTTCACACTAAACCATTCCTAAGCTAACACAACTGCTAAATTAAGGGATGAGATTGACGACCTGTCCAAGAACAAAATGTATAGTACTAGCGGCTACTCAAGAGGTAAGATTTTTTAAGAGGTAACACTTACGAATTCAGTTGTGTAAACCACAATTTACCTGATAGTTGTCTACCGTAGATTTTTGTATTTTTTGTCGTATCAATATTGCGTGATCGAGGGTTAATTTTGACGTTTTACTAATGAATAAAATAACTATACGAATTTACAGTGCATTGTACATTTTAGAAAATTCTTAAAAAAGATTCTTTAGAAAGGAAATTCTTAGAAAATTGTTTTGCAATAAAGTTTTCGTGTTTATACCATTGCCAACAAACATCTATAACTGGCATCACATTTAATCTCTATCTGTACAAACAAAATAAATAAATTGAATCAAAAACGTTCCGTACGTTTTGTTTGTAATTTTGTAGAAGTGATGTCATATTAAAATATGTGTCAAATGGAGAAATTGTGCTTACTAAGTTGGTTAATAAATACTTGGTGATTATCAAAACTAGAAATTGACCAGAAACTGCGCTATTAATAAGGCTTGCTTATAGAAATGCCTATGCTTGAACGTTTTCAAAAACAAATTCGCTTTAGGCGAATGTTACCATGTAGGCCCACTGATGTTATGATATTTTTTGTATATTATTAGTGGGGTAAAATGCCGTTATGATTATACCTGTATTCTAATTCTAATTCTAATTTGAAGTGGGGGTGATGAGACCTGCACTGACATCCCGCTAGGGGCGTATTGTGCATTCCTCCCTTACCAGCCTACCCAAGCCAACCGAGCTCCTTAAAATAACGAAGCACAGCCCTGGGTCGCTGGCATACCTGTTCCACCCCTGTTGCGTCAGATGGTCTGTTTGCCTGAGGATTAACAATGGAAAGCGAACTTTCATCTTGAGCTGCTATACCTGTATTGTTTGCAGAGAAATCTTGCGTCGGCGTCTGTTCCGTGACCGAGGTACCGAAGCCCAGCGCCGGGGGGTTGAACTGCGTGGCCGCCGGCGCAGCGCACGACGGCAGGTACGCGGGGTATGCGCTCGCGCCGCCGTAACCCCAGTGGGAGTTACTTGAGCTTAGACCGAACTGACTCATATCTGGAAAAAATGTTACGGTAAGATACTACTAAACTAGATGCATTATGGTAGGGTACTTTCTACTGCTCGTCTGGCTAGTATCCGCCCTCAAGTTGTAAAATCAGCCACCACGCACCTAACAGTGTGTTACAGCAGTTAGTTATTACAGCCCAGGCACGCTCCACTTTAAGCCAGAGTATCGCTTAATTATGTGGTTACACGCACTGGTGGTCAAATGCAAGGAGTGTAATATAAGGAGTAAAACAAATGTGATCTACACCTCAGAAGGGACAGTAAATTAAACGATTCAATACACGTTTTACTTATTTATTCACAATCACTGTAATCACAGACAAAATAAATCATATAAAATATTCACAGTACTGACCTTAACCTCCTCGCTATGTCGGTAGACGACTGCGCGTGTTCTTCAAGATGGCCGACCGAAGGGAGGCATCGAATATGTCAACTTCAAATGACAGTGACAGCAGTAAATTATTGATGGTGACACTTGTAATTTAACCGGAAAGTTTGTAAATAATTAATAATGGTTATTGTGAAAAGGTAAACGTGTTACAGTCGGCCATCCTATAAGAACGAGTCTCTTCGTTCTATCAAAATCACTTATTCAACGAATGTTTACACATAATCAGCAATCGCTTAAATCATCAATCAACTAAACAACCAACTAAAACCAATTCTATGAATATTTAAAGTTATTTTCTTATAATATAGCTGTGCGATACGAGAGTTACATTCTCTCATCCCGCGCAGCTGCGATGTCTCGGACCACTCCTGGGCGGCGAGTTCGTACGCCATTCTAGCCCGGTCCGAGGACACCCCTCACTCTTATGGTATAGTTGCGGGATACGAGAGTTACTTCCTTCACTCTCGATCCACATAACTGCGATGTCTCGGACCACTCCTGGGCGGCGAGTTCGTACGCCACTCTTGCCCGGTCCGAGGACACCCCTCACTCTTATGGTATAGTTGCGGGATACGAGAGTTACTTCCTTCACTCTCGATCCACATAACTGCGATGCCTCGGTCCACTCCTGGGCGGCGAGTTCATACGCCACTCTTGCCCGAACCGAAACACCCTCACTACTATCTTATAGCAGCGCGATGCGAGAGCTACTTCCTTCACTCTTGCTTCGCGCTACTGCGATGTTTCAGACCACTCATGGGCGGCGAGATCATACGCCACTCTTGCCCGGAACGAAACACCCTCACTTTATCACAATATAGTATTTTTATATCACATATCTAGTAACATTTATTTCCTTATCTTTAATCACAATGTGTCACATTACAATCATTTAAATATATATTAATTGTATAATATGTATTAATTGTCATAATTTGCTACGTTATTTACATGAATCATTTGAATCTACTATATTATTATGTATATTTTTGATCACAATGTATTATTCATTCATCACTAGCCTTGTAAATCAATTATCAATATAGTATTTTTATATCACATATCTAGTAACATTTATTTCCTTATCTTTAATCACAATGTGTCACATTACAATCATTTAAATATATATTAATTGTATAATATGTATTAATTGTCATAATTTGCTACGTTATTTACATGAATCATTTGAATCTACTATATTATTATGTATATTTTTGATCACAATATATTATTCATTCATCACTAGCCTTGTAAATCAATTATCTAATTAATTTTGTCTTCTAATTATATTTCGCTATCTGTAATTACTACATTTTTTTTTTTACTACACTTTTTCAATCATTACAGTTCATGTATTATCTTAATTAACTTATATATATATATATATATATTTTTTTAGTTATCGCTTTCATTATCGTCTTCACTTGAGGAGCAAGCAGGAGCATCATAACTAAGCCAAGGGAATATTTTATCAATTGCAACAACCGTTTCGTATCTTTTTCCTTTTCTGGTTAGAGGAGTGTCTTCTACAAGATACCTATCGTTCGGCAAAACCTTTTTAATTCGGTAAGGTCCCTTGCATTTATCTTCCAACTTTTTTGATTGACCTGGCCCTGTCACTATAGCCCTTGCTATTCTTACCAAATCACCTTCGACGTAAGCTTTCCCTTCCTTTCTCCGTTTATCATATCGCGTTTTCATTGTGTCTTGGTTTTGTTCTATCCTTTTACTAGCGTCTGTCCTAATATCTTCTATTGTCTCTTCCCTTGAGACTATATCTTCAGCTACGTCATTCAGTAACCCTTGAGCTGGGTTGGTTACATTTCTACCAAGTAACAACTCGGCAGGGGTTCTCTTCGTAACCTCATGAACGGTGGTGTTTATTCCTAACTGAACGTCGGGAAGAAGATCATCCCAGGTATTTTTGTTCTTGCCATGCACCATGGAACCAAGTGAAGCCAGTATAGTTCGATTATACCTCTCCACTTGTCCATTTGCGCGTGGTGTGGCAACCGCGTTGAGTATATGTTTGGCTCCAACCGATCGCATATAAATCTTAAACTTTTTACTGGTGAAGCTCGTACCTCTGTCCGTGATCAACCGCGTTGGCGAGCCAAAATAACTAAAAATAGTCCGGAGAGTTTTTATACTTTCTTTAGTTTTTGTACTTCGTACGGGCGTTAAACATACATATTTGGTGAATGCGTCAACAACCACCAATATGTATGTGTGTCCCCGTTTACTCCGCGGGAATGGTCCCAAGTGGTCAGCATGTAGCGTATGAAACGGGATTTCGACTTTTGGGATCGGGTGAAGTAGTCCCTCTTTCGCCCCTGCTGGCAATTTGTGGTGTGCGCACTCAAGACACGCTGCCACATATTTTTTAATAAATTTGCGCATTTTTGGGAACCAAAATTGGGCTCGAACCCTCTCTAGCGTTTTCTCAAACCCGAAGTGACCTACGTCATCGTGGTTAGCTTTCAAAAGTTGCCAGCGTACATTCTTGGGTACGAGCCATCTGGTAGTGCCATCTTGCAGAATCCTAAATATTCGACCGTTCTTGATCACGTACTCCTTATGAATACTGGCAATCTTCAGCGTCTCCGGGTCTTCCAGAACTTCCTTGATGCGTTTGATTTCTTCATCTGATGATTGAACGGTAGAAATCCAGTCTTCTGCAGTGACTGCCAGTATATCTAGCGTGTGTATCTGCTCTGGCTCAACTGAAACGGGTCCTCTACTAAGAGCATCTACGTGGGACATTCTCTCGCCCGGGCGGTATTCGATTTCACAGTCAAATTCTAAAAATTGAATCCACCACCTGGATATTCGGGGTATGAGGTCCCTTTTGGTGAATGTAGAGCGAAGAGCGTTACAGTCTGTCACTATAATAAACTTTATTCCGATAAGGTACGGCCGGAACTTGTTTAACGCACAGATGACGGCTAGCGTTTCAAGTTCAAATGAGTGGAGTTTCATTTCGTCGGCTTGGGTCTGACGACTGAAATAAGCTACGGGTCGCCAGGGGTCAGGTCCTTTTCTTTGCAGTAGTATGCCCGCTAGTCCAAGCTTACTAGCATCGGTGTGCAGTTGAGTATCCGCGCTATGATCGAATAGTGCTAGAATAGGCCTCTCCGAGAGTAGTTTCTTGACGGTCTCAAATGATTGACTTTCCGAGTCACCCCACTGCCAGGGTATGTCTTTCTTCAGAAGGTTTGTGAGGGGTCTAACTATGAGTGCAAACCCCTTTACAAATCTCCTGAAGAAACTGGCAAGTCCGAGAAACCTTCTTATCTCGTGCTGGTTCTGTGGGGTAGGAAACTTGCTTACTGCTTCGGTTTTCGTGATCCCAGGCTTGACTCCATCTTTGTCAATTTCAAACCCAAGAAAATCTATTTTTTCTTGGAAAAAGTGACACTTCTCCATTTTAAGAGTAAGCCCAGCTTCACGTAAAAGCCCGAGTACTTCTTCAAGTCGCTCTAGACCCTCTTCGAACGTCTTGGATGGTATTAAAATATCATCCATGTATATGACGACGTATCCAACCTTGGATTTGCTTAAGACTTTGTGGATCGCCCTCTGGAAAACCGCTGGTGCGTTGGCAAGCCCGAAGGGTACACGATTGTATTCGAATTGCCCATCGGGTGTGACAAAAGCAGTTTTCTCTCGGGACTGTTCGGATATAGCAATTTGGTGATACCCCGAAGCCAAATCCAAGGATGTGAACAACGATTGGCCTGAGAGTTGGTCCAACAGGTCGTCTATTCTCGGCAGAGGGTAGTGATCTCTTTTTGTGCGGCTATTTAATGCGCGATAGTCTACACATAAACGTTTCTCGCCAGATTTCTTTTTGACAAGCACGATCGGACTGGCATACGGTGAGTTCGACTCTCGCACAATGCCGTGATTGATCATATCATCAACCATACTCTGAACAAGTTTGCGCTCAGAATATGCCATCCGATACGGCCTATAAACCACAGGAGAGGAGTCCTTGAGATGAATTTCCATTTCCGTTACATTAGTAAACCCCAAGTCATGCATGCCTGTAGAGAAGCACTCCTTGTATCTGTCAAGTAAATCGTGACATTTTTGTTTCTGTTCTTGTGGCAGCTTTGGGCCACAGTTAGGAACAACTGGTGTATGCGGACTAGTATCGGTAGATACTTTCATTATGCTCTTACTAGAGCTTATATACTTAGCACGAGTAATGAGGGTGCCACTTTTAAGCTGCACCAGGTTCTCACTGACATTCTGAATTAATAGCAGGCAGCGAGTACCCTGTATCTGATACTCTCCCGGTAAAAGATAATATTCCTGACCTAAGTTGCCTCTAACGGACCCATTGACGAAAATGCACCCATCACAAGCGATGTTGGAATCAACTGTAACAGCCTTCATCTCTCCTATATTTATAGTTATATCACCGAATATACGTAACTGTAATTTTAAATCTTGTTTGTGTTCTACTCGTTCGAATACTAAATCGGTTGGGGTTTTAGTGATTTGAAGTGACGGTCTCTCCGTAAACGTGTGTCCTAGCAGCACGTTGCAGTTTAGCAAGTGGTCATCCACTATAAGAATTTCAACGTCCCTTTCCTGAATCCCTTGAACAACAATGTCAGTCGTTGTGCGGCCTAGGGGTAAGTATGGGACATTACCCAGTCCTCTTAAGTATGGGCCGTTCACTCGTTCCCACTTAAGACCTAGGTTATGTGCAACACTTTCGCGAATTAGTGTTGCTTCGCTTCCCAAGTCTACCTGACAAAAAGTGGTACATCCATTTAGTGTTATGGCAAGCTTATATTTATCATTTGTGTTTTCACACAATTGCGATGTCGAAACTTCTAAAACGTTCTTGTCCCTAGCTGTGTCTTCGTTCTTCGCTTTCGGGCAATGTGCCAAGTCATGACCAATGTAATTACAAAGAGTGCACTTAATCAAAGGTTTTGGGCACTTGAAGCTAGGGTGTCCTATGCTTTGGCAATTAAAACATTTGATTGACCCCTTAGAATTATTACTACGGGGGTTATTATCAGATGCCTTAGTAGGGTTACCGCCGGTCAATGAATTATTCTGCCGCCTATCTCGATAAGAATCCCTGTTATTATCTACTTGGTGTCGGTTTTGCGATTTGATGGTTTTAAAGAACTCTAACACATCTTCAGGCTTATCGAACTTAGCTGCCTGAGCACCTACGCGAACTCCTCTATCGTCAATCCCGTATAGTAAACAATCTACTGCTTGCTTCCCAAATATCTTACATCTGTTTAGTAGGTTTATCTTAGCGAAATAATACAATTCAAAAGATTCTCCAGGGCGTACCCGTCTATTAAGCATTTCAGTTAGCAATTCCGCGTAGTTTTCTGTCGCTGGAAATGATTCTCTCAACATGGCTTTCCATTCCTCCCAAGTATGCTTAATAGATGGTAAGCCCTGGTACCAGGTCTTAGCGAGTCCCGTAAGCTTAGGCAGGGCATAGTGAACCGTTTGTTTTTCGCTCCAATTATAAATTTCGGTACATTCATCGACTTTGTCGAGCCAATTACTTATCGTCTGTTCTTTCAACATTGGGTCGAATTCCGGAATCACATTATTAAAAGCCGAGCTCGAAAACGATTCACGATCCCCTGACCTTGCGTTAAATGCATTTAAAAACTCTTCAAATAAATCTACCGTAGTCCTAGGCCTCTTCAGGGTAGTTTCGCTGTCATCAGTATCAGGTAAGTGTCGTTTAGTTGGTGTAACTAGCGAGCGGTGTCGAGAATCACGTGGGTGTCGTAAGGTAGGTGTAGAAGATCTCTCACGCGGTCGTTTTCGTGATATTGTATTAGGTTTATTGTGATCATCATCGGGTAAGGCTCTAATAGCTGGAGAACGTTTGTGAGTACTACGTGGACGATGTAACGTAGGTGTAACGGATATTTGGTGAGTTTTACTGCGCTCGTTTAGCCGCTCACGTTCCCTACGTACCTTGCCCTCAAGTAATTTGAGTCTCTCTCTCTCCAATGACAGCTCACGTTCCCGCTGTAGCAGTGACCGGGTGCTGCTGAGACTTCTGCTCCTTCGACGGGTGCCGTGTAGGTTTCTCGTCTGGCTCCGACTCCGCGAACGTCGCCCTCGCGATGTATCCTCATCGCGGCGTGTGCGGCTCCGACTCCGCGAACGTCGCCTTCGCGATGTATCCTCATCGCGGCGTGTGAGGCTCCGACGCGGTGAAGTGCGTCGTGAACTCTCTCGGCGGTCACTCATTTTCTGAAACTCATAAGTTATATGTTAATATCCATTCTCGCTATCTACAACTTTTTACCACAAAAGACAACTAAAAACTTTTGCAATTCAAAAGAATTACAGAGATTTGTAATTCATATTTAATTGCATATCAGAATGAGAGAAAAGAAAAAAAAATATAACTATAGAATGCGGGTACATAATAATTTCTAGTTATTTTTTTCTTTCATCAATCCATTTGTATCATATTAATAGATAAATAACAAAAACAATCCTTGGATACCCGCTTCTTAAATGATTGTTAGATTTAAGCGTCACGTGTATTTTCCGCGTAAGTTACAATCTGATTTCATCTACATATTATTGAATATTTTGCAAAAAATAAAGGTTTTAATTTACTGATGTCTGGATATTTTATGCATAGAACCACATATTTCCGCGATACGAGATATTTTACACTAAAATTACATCATAACCTAGCGGTCAAATGCGTGGACGTGATGAATTTAAATTTTTCGGTTCACAATCCCACTTCTGAGATGTGATCTACACCTCAGAAGGGACAGTAAATTAAACGATTCAATACACGTTTTACTTATTTATTCACAATCACTGTAATCACAGACAAAATAAATCATATAAAATATTCACAGTACTGACCTTAACCTCCTCGCTATGTCGGTAGACGACTGCGCGTGTTCTTCAAGATGGCCGACCGAAGGGAGGCATCGAATATGTCAACTTCAAATGACAGTGACAGCAGTAAATTATTGATGGTGACACTTGTAATTTAACCGGAAAGTTTGTAAATAATTAATAATGGTTATTGTGAAAAGGTAAACGTGTTACACAAAATACAACGAGGTTAGCGACTAGATTTACTACAAAAAGTACCTCACAAGCTTCGTCAGACTGATTGTCTGCAGACTCTTCCGCACTTTTATCTCAATCCAAACCGCAAACAATAATAGTCTATCAAACCCAGAACGGGCCGGCGGTAATCGAAAACAATACTCGCGTACGTCCACTTATAAAGATGTCGAGAGCGGACACAGCGATCGCCGTCCACGCTTTGCGTACACTTTATTTTTTCAGAGTATTACCGGCTTTTATTTGTCGGTATCACAGTTCCGTTTTTGGCCGGCGATCGGCGGAGTCGGTTTTTATACGATATGCGCGTGCCCGTAGCGTCGATTTGTGAATGTTTTTATTTTTTCCGAGCCGCATGAGTTGTTTTGGGGTAGCCGTGGATTTGGCCGGGCTCGGTGCATGCTTGTTCGATTGCGTCCGCAGTCAGCTCACTTCTCTTTTTTCAGCGGGTTGATTGAATCCGCGCTTTAGTGAACGTAGTTTAGCCTCGCCGCACGGTTTGGTGACTCATTCACTTTTGAACTAACCGTTTCGTTCGTGCAGATTTAGGTTTTGGGTTTGCGGTCATTTCATTCTCTTTAAACGGGTTTTGTTTTAACGATGTTTTTTCATTATCGTTTTAAATTATAAAAATGTTGTAGAAATGACATATAATATATAATATTATGCTTTTGAAAAAAGATTTGATACCATTTATATTTTTCTGTTGACTTTAAGAATTGAGAGTTTAATTAGCCCAAATAATTCAATTAGTCATCAACTTTTACTGTATTTATTATAAAACATACAATTTGTAAAAAGACAAATGAGAGAGAAAGGATTGAGTGTGAAGATGACGTCTGATAGAGGGGAGTGGAAGAAGAAGATTTGCTGTGCCGACCCCACCTACGTGGGATAAGGTAAAGAAAAAGAAGAAGATTGTTTGCATTCTTTGTATTTTTAAAGTTGTAAAATGTAAAATTAGTGTAATATAATTATAACACTAGACATAAGCTAACTTACGTATGAGTGTTTGTTACTTACAACTAATAATATTTCAAATAAGTCTTGGAAAATTAAATTCATTGTTTACTTTTGGTTACTGGTATTCTTATAGAATTGTTTTGCACTCTACAGCCTAGGCATTTGATCAGCAGATGTGTAACCACGCGTGCTAACGAGACTTTGGCCTAAGATGTAGCATGCCTAGTCTGGAATTACTGAATACAAATGAAAGCCTTACTTACTCTGGCAGGTAGTGATGGGCGGCATCCGGAAGCCGCCGAGCGGGTCCGGCGGGAAGGGAAAGGGCCGCTGGCCGAACGCGAAGTGGAACTGCTGCTGCTGCCCTAGAAGAGACAACACTACATCAGTACGATACTAGCTGCCCTTCGGTACGGCTTATTCAACATATTGTAAAGTACATAAATCGGTGGTTGCTTGGTAATAAAAAAAAACATAATTTATAGAAAGGATGCTAGGGCTTTGCTCAAAGAAATTGAAAGAAAGAAAGAAAGAAAGAAAAATAGTTTATTGTGCACACATAGACAATTTACACAATTATTTGAGCTATACATACTACATATAATATGAGTATGGTAATGTGTATGTGCACAAAAGGAGCAGGTTCAGCATAATGCTGGACCTGCTCTGGTTTTCAACCTGCTCCTTTACACACAACAATTAAACTCACATAGATACAGATAATACAGTTTTATAACAAAATCTTCTAAGGCAAGTAAAGTCATTACAAACTATAAAGCAGACATAAAAAAAAAGAAAATAAATATATATTTTAAATCATAGTAAGGTAAAGGCACCTATTTCCGCGGTATTTTCACCAAAACTTGAAAGGATATTGAATATTAGGCATTAACTGAACCTTTCTAACAGTTTGGCAATTTTTTTTAGAATCTTTATTGTTTTTACTTTTTAAATATACCATATAATTAATAATTAGGTTAAACTTTGTATTTATAAAATTGTTTTAAAAAACAAACAACCGACTTCAAAAACACAACTAAAAAGGGAAAAATAATTTTAAGCCTAAATCAAATCAAGAATATATAAATAGAATAGGAGAGTTTATTTCATGTACTTATAAAAAACTATTTGCAATTTTTACCAATCCTGTATTCTTGGAGTCGGTGCCAGCAAAGAAAGACAATTGAAAATAGTTTTTTTTAACAAACATTAATTTGTTCTTATTAGATGGCACCGACTTCAAGAATACAGGATTACTAAAAATTGTAAATAGTTTTTTATAAGTACATGAAATAAACTCTCCTATTCTATTTATATATTCTTGATTTGATTTAGGCTTAAAATTATTTTTCCCTTTTTAGTTGTGTTTTTGAAGTCGGTTGTTTGTTTTTTAAAACAATTTTATTTTTACATTTTTAGTGGTTGGTAATGATATTTTGTTTAAGTTTAGCTATGGATAGCCAAATATACTTCACGATGAAAAAATTTGGCGTGTGCCAGACAGGCAACCAATTGGGAGCAAATCGAGCTGGATGCGAGCGAAGCGAGCGCGAAAATTTTCACCGTATTTGTTCGAACCGTTTGAGCATAAAGAAGTCCAAAGCAGCACAAATTACATAATGTTTGTTGTGTCAAAACGTACTAGAACCAAGTGCGAGCGAAAAGAGGTGGATACGAGCGAAGCGAGCGCGAAAATTTTCACCGTATTTGTTCCAACCGTTTGAGCATAAAGAAGTCCAAAGCAGCACAAATTACATAATGTTTGTTGTGTCAAAATGTAATAGAACCAATCGCGAGCGAAGCGAGCTATGTTCGATCGAAGCGAGCGCGAAAATTTTCACCGTATTTGTTCGAACCGTTTGAACATAAAGAAGTCCAAAGCAGCACAAATTACATAATGTTTGTTGTGTCAAAACTTACTAGAACTAAGTGCGAGCGAAAAGAGGTGGACGCGAGCGAAGCGAGCTATGCGCGAGCGAAGCGAGCGCGAAAATTTTCACCGTATTTGTTCCAACCGTTTGAGCATAAAGAAGTCCAAAGCAGCACAAATTCCATAATGTTTGTTGTGTCAAAACGTACTAGAACTAATAGCGAGCGAAGCGAGCGCGAAAATTTTCACCGTATTTGTTCGAACCGTTTGAAGTCCAAAGCAGCACAAAAAATATAATATTTGGAGTGTCATAAGCCCAGAACATCCTGGGGGAAATTCGAACGAAGCGGGATAACTCCTAGCGAAGCGAGCGCGTAAATATTTTCCTTATCCGTTCGAGGGTCTTGTCTATTAATATATCAAATTTTACAGTTCCTTCTTCCACTAAGTATGACCCAAGTGGCCAAACTCTGGCGTCGAGAGTTTTTCAAGCCCCTGATTTAGTTTGAACCCTGCTTATACTAAGAGTAGTGGTCCAGGCCCAACAATTTAACATGTTATCCGAAGCACAGTAACGCCCAGATGAAAATATCACATTTTTTTATGGAAGTCTTGTGCATGGTTAGCCATCCAAAGACTGGCCGCATGGGCCGTTGCTAGGCCTCGATGTTCGCGTCAGATTACTTTTGTTAGCCAGGCTGCTAATTTTATGAGCGAAATCTGTATTGCCGTATGAGCGCGAAGAAGTAAAATAGGTTATCGAGTTATTTGGGCTTCCCACGGGAATAGCAATGACTTTTAAGATAAAAAGTAACCTTCGTGTTATACAAGGTCTAGTCTACCCCCTATATCAAATTTTAGCGAAATCAGTGTGTCATGTGTTATTTGGTGCATCCCACGGGAACAATAATTATTTTCGGGATCAAAAGTAGCCTATGTGTAAACACATAGTCTAACCTATCTTCATTCCAAATTTCATCAATATCAGTACAACCGTTCGAGCGTGAAGAAGTTAAAAAGATTTATATGTTATTTGGTGCATCCCACGGGAATAGTATTTATTTTCGGGATAAAAAGTAGCATATGTGTTAACACATAGTCTTACCTATTTTCTTCTCAAATTTCATGAATATCAGTACAGCCAAACGAGCGTGAATCTCTCTTCATGCGTAAAAATAACCTAACTTTTTAGGTTTTTCTTCGATTTCCCTAGGAGTCCATCATCAGAACCAGTTTTGGTGACAATGGGACCAATTCAGAACTATACTCTTTCAATTAAAAAAAGAATTTTGAGAATCGATCCACAAATGGCTGAGAAATCGGTGAACATACATAAAAAAAAAAAAAATACATACACGTCGAATATATAACCTCCTCCTTTTTGAAGTCGGTTAAAAATTAAATTAAATCTGAAAAAAGTCCTAGGCACCTTATTCCGATGTAAAAATCCTTATTCCGATGTATTTGGTCCCTAATTCCGAGTGTACAAAATAGAATCGGTAGGAATGATACATGTTGTTAAAAAAAATACTACTTATTAACATTAATTATTATTTATTAACCACATTATTATTATCAATATGGCTCCTAAAGAGCTACGTTGAACTGTTTGTTACAATTTGTTACTGGACTTCTTAACAATGAGAATTTTTTGATCCGTGTAATAGGATTTTGGAGATCGTCTTTGAATAAAAATTTGAATAACCTCACCTATTTAATCTTTAAAACAAATTAAACAATGAAGTGAGCTATATACAACGTGTTGCTTTGCATTCTCGCCAAATTTGTAGAGGTATATAGCAATAGCAGACCATGAATAAACGATGGCGCAACCTTGAGATGGAGACAAAACATCTGTTCCATGCATAAAAATTCGTTGATCGTCGACAAAATATATAAAACAGCAAATGTTTTTTTTCCAATTTCAAGGTTGCCCTTAGTTTATTCGTGCTCTGCTAGTGGAGTAAAACTACCTCTTCACATTTGCAAAGCAACATGTTGTATATTAAGTTAAATCAAATCCATGCAGTAATGCAAACGTCTTAATATAGGGCTCTCTGCCAAGCAAGGCATTATGTAAAATTATATTAGTAATAAGTACATACATTATTTGTATTTGAAAATTATTCATAAACGTTTACCGCTATATTTCTTAGTTTGTGATAGTTACTAATGATTATGATAGGAGAATAGTAATTTTATAAATTTTTATTTAGTTTTTGCATTTACTAAAACTAAATAAAACTACATTGTTACCTGTACAAGTTGTGAACACTCTGTATTTTACTTGAGTCTGTGCCGCGGAATTACGTGCGTATAGAACCTTATCCCGACCTACTGTACATCGGAATAGCGTTTCGTATAAAAATATCATGTTTCCTAATTCCGAGTACTAAAAAATGTATAAATTTGTCATATTTTTTATACAGAAAAAATCTTATTTGCTATATCGTCGTAATTATATATATTACTTGCTAACACTTATATTAGATTAAATATGAACTTTAATTTTCTTTCTTATCTTCTCCATACAACGAATTAATAAAATAGGTAAATAGATCATCTATAACATGCTATCATTAGTGAATGTGATGCAAAAACTTACCTCGGAAATAGATTTTAATATTCATTTCATATTTAATTTGTCAAATCCAAACCGAGATATCCTTAATCATAAAAACAACCCAGAAAATCAAAATATATTTCAATACTATGAAATCGTTATTCCGCGGTATACATCGTAATTAGGAACTGACTAAAATATTTAGCACCTAATGCCGAGGTATATTCAAAATACATTTGGAGCTTAATTTACTCAGAAAAATGCACAAAAGTTAAGTGTTTTAGATGAAAAACATATTTTTTAAATAGTTTAACACAAAGAAGTAAACACAAAGTACAAAAATAACGAGAAAAACACTATTTAAAAAAACATGGTATTCACGTGCACAGGGTCCAAAATGTATGAAGCGTGCGTTTGAGCCAGCTGCTGTCGCTATTCTAACCGATTATTTCAAACTGTTTACACATGACACCACTTTTTTGATGTTATAACTACGCAAAGATATATTATCTATTGAATGGAAAACCTTGCATTAATTTTCATTAATTAAATCTCTTGTAAGCGCTATTTTTCTGAATACCTCGGAATATGGTGCCAATTCCAGAACCCCTCGGAATAAGGTGCCTTTACCTTATATAGCTTCTAAGAGAGACAAAAAAAACAGAAAATTAATATTACTAAGTTAATTGGGCAAAGGCTTAACAAAACGACCGGTGACTCCCGTTCCGGATCTTTCCTTGTGCAAAGGATAGCGATTGCCATTCAGTGCGGGAACGCTGCAAGTCTGAAGAGCACCTTTGCACCGGGAACTATTAGGGGCGGGTTATTTATTTAGATTTAAGTTATTTGTAATAAATTTAAATTAATTTTGACATATTGTAAATTGACATTTGTTCTTAATATTTACCTTAGATATTACAATAAAACCGTATGTATTTGAAAAATTTATTAAGTTTATATATTTTACACATTTTTGTCTGTAATGGGCGAGTGTGGCTAAAAAACGAGTGTGGCTTGGTGAAAAAATTGTCTTGTTTTACAATCTGACGGCCCCTGTTTGATCCAGCACCAAATGTTTGTTTTTTATGTTATATTTTTGCACTTGCTTTACGGTGAAGGAAAACATCGTGAGGAGACCGATTTGTTGTTGGACTACCATTTCCGAAGACGTGTATCATCCGCCTACCCACACTGGGCCAGCGTGGTGGTTTATGCCTTATATTTATCGCCTTGTGAGAGGTGGTCCCGAATACCAGCAGTGGGAACGTACAGTGGACTGCTTTTGATATGTCTGATAATGCAATTACAATCCTTGGTCATAACTTTAAAAAAACCTTTACCCTGTTACAAATCATTAGCAATACTATTGATACGAGCACAACTCAAATTGATGTGACTTGCACAGCCATAACAGCGACAAAGATGATATTAATTCCACCCACAAGAGCCCAGCATAAAAGTAACTTATATCTGAAACCTTAGATATCGATGTTCTCTGTAGTGCCATCAGTAACATTGTGTGCGTATTCGCGCTTTTAGTCTTTAGATCTAAAATAGCGCTTTGGTGTAATAACTGTTCTAACTATTTTAATTGAATAATGAATTATGAAGTTACAAAACATACACAATTATTTAAGAGTCAGTGAACCTTTACCTATTAAAACTTATCAGAAAAACAGTCAAACGAGCTCCTAGTTTTCAAATAGGCAGGAGGTCGGTAACTGAACGGGTTGTCGAATTCTCTGCCAGCACTAATTTCTAACTATGCGATTAGAATAACAACAGACAAAGCATATGAGTTGAAAATATATATAATGGGGATAATACATATAGCAAAATAATTATATAGTGCTATTCGCGTTATTCTGGGATAAAAAGCAACCTACATAGGCTATATTTAATTAATTCAATGTCCAAACTATCTCCATAGATTACATACAAGTTTCATGTTATTGGTTCAGCCATATAAGCGGGGCGAAGTAGCAAACATACAGTCACACACAAACTCTCGCATTTATTATATTAGTAGGAAGTAGGATAGATAGGACACTTCTTATAAGATTAAGTATTTAGGAAAATAAATACTTTTTCCGGTTTTCACTATCATAATTACAATATTCGGTCAATCACAATTTTCCAAGTTTTTGTCTTTAACACTATATAAATGTTTTCACGTTCACGTATTGTATTGTTAAGATGAACATGAACCGTTTATAAAGTTTGTATCAGTTTTATCGAATTGGGTTTACTTATGAAAAATGTACGAGTATTATCAAAAGTTAACTACAGTCTGAAAACTATAAGCGCTCTGCGTAAGTTTGTCCCTAGTGTGAATTTCTAACATGTGCTCCGGGAGTGTCGCTCGGTGTCGATGAATTATCGAGTGTCTCGGGACAAATCGAAGGGTGTCGGTGGAGCGTGTTTTGTACCGGTGAGTATTTGCTGATGGCGGTGTAGAACGTCGCTCTTGATTGATTGGGTGATCTGTTTTGTTTCTTCTCCTAGTAAACACCTTCATTTTGTTGCTTTTTTGTATAAAAATTATTTATTTTTGTTTATTGACTTACTATTTTTTTTTATATATTTAAAATCTTAATTAAAGTCTCTCGTTAAAAGACCAAGGTATTAGATTGAATATGAAAACTCGACGTGTGTGTACAGACGCAATAGCATTAAGGTCCGCAATAGCATTAAGATCCTACTCATATTATAAATGAGAAAGTTTATGTGTATGTTACTTTTACACGCTCAAAAAGTTAAACCGATTTTGATGAAATGGAGACAACTTAGACGCTGGATTAACACATGAGTTATCAGAGGGGGGGTTTAGCTAGAAGGTAACAATGATATTTTTGTGACTTAGCCAAAACGAATTTTCGAAACATGCGTACGTAACTTCTTTCTCTCAAACAACTTGAAATCCGTTCGTATAATGAAGACACTGTAAACCTTATCTATGCACCTTTACATGTGCGCAGATCAAAATCTAATATTGACATTCCACAATACAGCCACGTATGAGTATGTCATACATATAGTACACGCACACAAATTAACACCCTGATTCTCCATTGAGTACGTTCGCGACTCAGCACTTCCGAATGCGTTGCAAGCCAATCCACACTAATCAAGGATTTGCTCAATAACTATACATAGGTACGTCTGTATTTGTTTTAGAAATAATAAATGTGGTGTGATATTTAGGTTCAACTAACTAATGTTTTTTTATTCCGAACTTCTGAACTTTTAACTAAATTAAATTTAAAAGACATAACATTGTTGGAAAAAACATCCATAAGTTTTTTCGATTTCACTTGGTATTTAAATAAACATAATTTAATAAAAAAAAAAATTGCAAGTCAATCCATAAGCAAAGAACGTGAAGAGTAACTAAAAATAAAATATGCTCGTAATCCAGACGTTTTCAAGCAAACATACAAAAAGTAACTGCAGAATATTTTGAGAAGCCAACATTTTAAAAAAGGTCTAGTATAACTATAAAGGTCTGGTATAACTACCAGTAGTCATCAATAGAGTAAATAAACTACCCCTTTAGTCTAGACTATCTGTGATCAAACTACTACCTATCCATATTCCCATTTACAAAGCAAGCCGTCCACTAAAGAACCTCTCCCACTATGCAATCTTCCCTGCAGTTAAAATCGATCGCCACCCGATCCTCTTAAACAAAAAGCATTCTCGAACGGACTGGACTCTGTCTGGACGTAAACTGGCCAAAGCTCGGCTAACTATTACAAATACTTGGCATAATAAATCTAACTAGACCGGACGGCGCCCCTTGGTAATCCTTTAATCAGGTCCACAATAGCCCTTGCCCGCACAACGCACCCTATTTTTCCCTCCATCTGCCCTCCCACCCCCCTACATCCCCTCGAACGGTGCAAATGACAGTTTCTAATTCCAACTTGCCATGAAAGTGTGTAATTGTTGCGCCGTTGATTTATACACTGGAACCTTTTGCGCGGGAATTGAGCATGTGTGCTCGCTAGGGCTGCTCACCTGATCCGTGATCAGTTTCCAAGGTTTCAAATTGAAATCGGTCATTGGAGAAAATGATGGATGCTTAAAATAAACTACATACATATATACGAGTACACCTTAACATGTGTGCACATCATAATAGAATAATTAGATTATGAAACAGTAACAGGCCTTAAACAAACAGTTATAAAAAGGACTTCTTTAGATTCTGATTAGCTAGCTAGCTCACGAGCAAACTAAAGAATGAACTACTTTTCAACAGCAGGAAACCTTTTTAAAATTGTGAAATATTTCTAGTTTTGAAAACAATATAAACAGATAGTGGATTTATTTTTCTTATTTCATGCGTGTTTACCTACATAACCGAGGCTAGTAATAGTAATTGACTAACGCCTACACGACTGTTATTTCTATTTCCAATCGCACACCGTAATTTCTTCCTAATTACCAGAGCCACCCCTAGAGGCGGGAGGTGCGGGCTCACCAAAGCGCGCAGGGCGCGTCGTCGAATCCAATTGCAAGCGAATGTGTGCGTGTGCATTTGTCAATTGGCGCTCGCAGCCGATCCCAATGAACGTATTCGTTTATGCATTTTCTCATTATTCAGACATAACACCTAACTTCCTCGAGAACACTCACGTAGACACTTAAAAACTTACTTTCAAAATCTAAACTTTTTTAATTAAAAAATCCACCGACGTGCGATTAGGAGTCAAATGGTTCTGCACCATTATTTTTATAGATGGCTAATATGTTTTTGATAGATGAGAACCCTATTTTGTATATTTACTAAACTTTGTTTTTCGAATTGTTTGTTAGATCTATATCTACCAAACAATCCTATGAATTGCTATCAGCAATCATCAGTATAAAATCCATTTCTCTTAGCAAGACACGGTTCCTGAAATACATCCGGTGACAGACGGAAAGACGGAAAGACGGACAGACACGCGGACAGCGGAGTTTCAATAATGGGATCATGCTGGTACCGTTTGAGTACGGTATCCTAAAACCGAGGAAAGCATTAGTGTAAGCAATGTTTGTTATTTTGGGTAAAAAGTATTAAAAAAAAAACAAAATGGAATGGATAATCCAATGCTTCCTCAAGAAATAATCTGATCTATGGTTCACACGGGACTTAGATTGAATTAGGTATGTCGCGTGTCGTGAAGAATGTAGACAATGCGGGATTCACGGGTGAATTATCGCTTTTGTATGTAAAGTCTGGCTTATTATGTTGTCTTTACTAGGTGCTTCTTCACTCACGTTATAGGCTTTATGTTCAGTATAATAATAGGGTCAATCTGGAATTTAAATACACGCATGCGTTTTTATATAGTAAACACATGGATTTGAGATAACGGTTTTAGTAAACAAAAGCATTTTTTTTCAGCAATTTAAAATATTTTACACTATATTTTTTTAATATTTATAATTTCACAAATTTACGTTACAACTATCGTTTATACAATAATCTATTGCTCGCGTCAATATAGGACACATTCGAAAGTTAATTCACTCCTGCTTTCTCTCGTAATAAACGTACAAATAAACGGGGACTTGAAATTTCCAATGTTTTCTTTATAGACTCGAGTTATAATACACATAAATATTCCCTGTCCAAACTACATTGTTTGGTGTTATTGAAAGACAGTTCAGTAACCCCAAACAATGTATCCCATCCCGCTAGTGATGTTCCAACTTACATCTAAACAAGACATCCTCACAAAGCGCTGGAGCGCCAAGCGCGGGTGGTCCTGCGCTCGCGCACCCAAAATAGCTGCCTTAAGAAAAACATCGTTAACGATGAATATTAAATAGAAGGCGGCTACTGGTTGCCAGCGGTAGTGGTAAAACGAACCACCCACCCGGCGCGAGCGTAAAAATAGGGAAAGGGCAGTATTGTAGGTAATAAGCAGTTTATGGACCACGTCTGGTTTGTCGCGTATTGTTGGGACTATTCTACTAGACAGGATTATGGAGGAAAACTCAGTTTGAAGCGAGAATAAAAAAAAAAAATCTCAATACATATACAAATCAAATAAATGAACCAAAAATGGACACTTTTTATATCTGAAGCTATGTATATAAAACTTGCTTATTTATGTATTGGTATAAGGAATCCTATGGTTCTAAGAGTGCATTGAAAAGTTTGTAACATAATTATAATATATATTATAATTGTTTGTAACGTAATTTAAAAATATGAATGAGTCCACTTATATACTCATTTGTACTAATGAGCCATTGCAAGTTTACTGCGACTTATTTTAAGACTACGCTAGACAGTTAATCAATGATAAAATAGACTATTTAACTATGCGTAGACAAGAAGTATTTATTATATACCCTAATTTAGTAACGTCACGCCAGCTACGCCTTAAATACATTCGTTTCCTATAGATTAGAACAAGTACTTACATTACCGATTCCCATCGTTTCAAGTATACCCGTGTTAACACCCATCGGAACTTACTAGAATTAAATAATATATCGTCTCGGCTCGGCATAATAAATCAATATGCACGGCATGCACACACGGTTAGGGGGGAAAGGGAAAATAGGGGGGAAACACCCGGCCCTTTCTTGACTAATTAATTAAACAACCGATTCATTACAGCAGCCTCCTTTGTGCCCTCACATTCGTCTAGTGAGCTGAAAATACGGACAGCAGAAAAAGCGATCTACATACGTATTCTATATCGATATTTTATGGCTTGTAAGAAAATAGCGCTTATGTTTTTTTTTTGTTACTATGAGTAAATGATAATTTAATATATCTGTAAACAGTTTCGTAACTATGTACATACATAGTTAGACCACATAGGTTATTTATTTTCTTGGTTATCTTTGATAATACATTCAATCTACTCACTTAAAAACCTTTTGGTAAGTATGTATGAACTGCAAAGTTTTCAACTTTACCGTTATGAAATATGAACTAATACACACAAATACGGGTGTGTACTCATGAAGTCAAAGAAATAATCGCAGATTATATTATTCTTTTCTATATTAAGGGCCCTGTATTCTGAGAATACCAATTTTTTTTACCAAATATTTTTTTCAAATAAAAAAAAACTTGAGAGAACGTTGCTGCGAACGCTACTTGAACCCTTTCAACCTCCGTTCCTGAAAGGCCGGCACTATCCCGCGGCGCGCAATTATTTTAATTTCTTCCGCGCCGCGGATTGATCGAGCGTTAGGTGAGAGCCGACACGTAATGAGGACGAGATGGGACGAGATCGGGACGAGATGGGGACGGGACGAGAATGGCGCATCGTTTGTTAACGTCACTGCGGCTGTTACTAACTATTCTAATTGTTTTGTTTTGTTTATCGTAAAATTTATAATTAACATCGAGTTTTGTTGTGTTCATTTTCATTTTTTTTTCCAGATACTAACTAGCCCTAGGATCTGCTATAATTTTTATTCCTTATTATAGCTATAATTATAGTTAAAAAAAATATGCCATTCAATAAGTTTAATAACGAGATGTTTTTATTATGTACAATAATAACAATTACGTTACGATTAAAGGAATTCGACAACGCTCCTTTATGTTTCGAAAAAGCGAAGCATCAGTTTTCTCGCAATTATTAATAAATTACCACCATTAGGGCGCTGTTTTCAAATGTTTTGCGGTTAGCTTTGTTTGTTGTGGAGGGGCCTAACAACCTTTCATGTTTTGAGAAGTGTAGAATAGTTAATACAATTCACACATTAGAGTGTTTCATTTTGAATTAAATTTATGAAATATGTGGAATTCTTAGTTATATAAAAAAATACTAAATTCATATTTTAGGTTACATAACTACATAGATATTAAGTAATATGGTAGGGGAAAAATAGGATCAAATTAAGTCAAAAGTAGAAAACGTTTGGGTGTTTCACAAATACTTAGTATATAGGTATATATAGTTCATACTAACTGGTCTTGGAGCGAGGTTCCCGAGGTCCGTCAACGGTGACTTTTATCGCCTTATTGTAAGTGGTCACTTGAGGAGGTGTCGTCGATACCGTGATCGTTAATGTAAACGATTTACCTGAAACAAATGAAACATATTCAATTATTATAGAACAGAGAGGAATTTAATAAAATCCGTCCATAAAGTAATCATTGCGACTGGAATATATTATTTTAAACAAACTTTTCATTCATACTGAGCGTACGCCATAAATTCAATCTGTGGTCGTTCCCTTTCAGCGGCACCCACTTTTTGTAGTTCGATTTTGATCACTTGTTCGAAAAGTTAAAAATTTATAGCCGAATCCATTCCAATTTGCCTCTCGGACGAAATTTGTTCAGATATGCGAGCTATCCGCGACAAAAATAATTGACAATCAAAAACCCATCCGACTTTTGTCAAGAGCGCAACAATATAGGGACCACCATGTGACACACAATGTCAGGTCGATAGTATACTCGCAAGTGCTAATGCGACAACAATCACCCCAAAATACGGAATAAAAACAAGCACTTGTATCGTCCGGATGAGTATGTAAAAGAGCAGCTCCGCCGCAACACATCAGGGCGCGTCACGAACAGCGGGTCGGCCACTTCATCACGGCGTAACGTTCGCAATAAAAAAAACATTTCCATCTGTGGAAAAACCACAGTTAATATTAAATGACCGTCCGTCAAAGCTGTATTGTAGAGCTTTGGCGCTCGCTGCGGGCTGCGGCCGATACCGATTTTGTGATTTTACCTCCCGCTCTCCCCCACGAGGGGTAGCGGCAGAGTGACATGTAAGCATTAATGGCCCCGGAGCGGCGAGCCGCCGGCTGCACGTGAAAAAACTGAAAAAAGCCTCATTCATACGTGATTTCATGTGTAGGCTACTTTCTGCGGGCTCGGCGGTGAGGCTCGTTAAAAATGGAGCTGAACACGCGGCCGGCTTGTTGCGGCGCTCGAGTTTATTAGCGCGAGTGAGGAGCGCACAGACAAGTGTTTGCCGGTTAGGGCTTGAATTTGTTATCATGCCAGTTGGGCTCGCAGCGATTGATTGCGATAGCTGAATCAAATTGCCAAAACTGAAGAGTCTTTTAGGACATTCTACAGTCTCACTTTTTGGGGTTAGGGTAAAAACGGGACCCATTAGGACCCATTGGTAACAACTAAGCCTCCATTGTCTGTCAGTCTGTCTGTCTCCGGGCAGTATTTCAAAAACCATGATAGCTAGAAAGATGAAACTTTCACAAGTCATGTTTGTCCATGCTGCTAACAACAAATACTAAAAAAGTAATATATTAAGGTTATTCCAGTATTCCTTTGTTATACATCAAAAAACGGTAGCTAGCTTCATGCGCGGGCCCAACTTGCACTTGGCCAATTTATTCAAATCATGCTTAAGGTTTACCCGTAAACAGATCAATTGAAAGTTATAGTAACTTAATATATCATGTCACTATGTAATTTGTGGTCCCTTTAAAAATATGCAATCACTAAATATTTCTGGTCTTAGAAGCTACATGAAAACAAATCTACCTTCAGCCTTCAAGTGAAAAAATCCAACACAACAGGCGACAGGCGAGTGTTCCAGTATTCCTTTGTTATACATCAAAAAACGGTAGCTAGAACCCTTCATGCGCGGGCCCAACTTGCACTTGAACAATTTATTCAAATCATGCTTAAGGTTTACCCGTAAACAGATCAATTGAAAGTTTAGTAACTTTAAAAATCATGTTACTATGTAAGTTGTAGTTCCTTTAAACATATGCAATCACTAAACGTTTCTGGTCTTAGAAGCTACATGAAAACAAATCTACCTTCAGCCTTCAAGTGAAAAAATCCAACACAACAGGCGACAGGCGAGTGTTCCAGTATTCCTTTGTTATACATCAAAAAACGGTAGCTAGAACCCTTCATGCGCGGGCCCAACTTATACTTGGCCAATTTATTCAAATCATGCTTAAGGTTTACTCGTAAACAGATCAATTGAAAGTTATAGTAACTTTATATATCATGTTACTATGTAATTTGTGTTTTTTTTTTAAATATGAAATCTAAAAATGTTTCTGGTCTTAGAAGCTACACGAAAACAAATCTACCTTCAGCTTTCAAGTGAAAAAATCCAACACAGCAGGCGACAGGCGAGTGATGGTTTCCACGGCGTACCAGGCCCGGCCCGTTACCGCGCTACCTAAATAAATAACCCCTACTTAATGTACCCCGCGCACGATACCCTTTATGAGTTCACAATTTGCTAGCTTCTTTAAGGCCTGGCCAGATACATGAAGGATACGGTGTGACATAAAATAAGCTGTTTAATAAATGCTAAGGAGAAAAATATAAAAACAAGTATACGGATACAAAGTACAATTTTTTTAACATAAAATAATACTAGAAAACAAAAGACCAAAGAATAAATTTGAATTCGGATATGTTCCAATATACGAGTATAATATAATATATATATATATTTTTATTTGTCATAAGTTAAATTTTTATTTAGAACTTGTAAATCATAAGCAGCCCAGTATACGATTCCACTGCTGGGTATTGGGTTCTTCTCACACGAGGAAAGATATATGTATAGGACATTATCCACCACGCTGGCCAAGTACGGTAGGGCGGACGACACACGTATTAGGATATCATGGTCTTCAAACATGTCGGTTGTTGTTTGTTGTTCACCTCACGATGTTTTCACCGAAAAGCGAGTGCAAATCTACACTTAACTTGAAAAAACATGTCATTGTTTAGGGCTGGGATCGAACCAGGGGCCGTCAAGCAGACGACAGCACAGAATAATAACTTGTACTTCGACGACAGTTGAAAACAAACGTTTGTTTACCACCGAAAAAACCGAGGAAACAAAACGCTTTGCCAATCAATAATTTGAAGAAATCTATGCTGTTTTACGTAAAAATCACGTGAATTTTTTTTTTCTATAAAATATGAATCATGTCTTAATATTCTTATACCTTCCATTCTAACCGGGTCTTTACGTGTTCACGGTTCCCGCCGCTTTAAACATGCTAAGCGATTGACACGCCAGCCCGGGGGAAGTTTTCTTTGATTTGAGGGCGCCGCCACCAATGTTAGCTTCGAGTGCGCTTTCCTTAGTTTGTGTCACTCGAGCCTGGTGCGATGGCTTTTAAAGAGTCGAGAAAATTACTTCAATCTTTTGTTTCAATTTCTATTGTCTAAACTATGTATTTGTTTGTCAAACTTAAGAGACTATGCTTGACCTGCAAAATATACATCAAAATAATTTGAAAATAAAGTTACAGTTAGAGTTAAATAAAATAATATAAAGTGTTTTACTATAACTTTGTAATGTTCAGAAGTAGAGAGAACGATACAAAAATACAAAGCAGACACTAAATGCATCAAACTTAAAATTTTAATGTCCAATTTCGTATCTGCAAGTCCATTATCCTATCCGTTACCTCTTTTTAGTGTTCCGTACCTTAAAGGTAAAAATGGGACCCTTATTACTAAGCTTCCGCTGTCTGTCTTTATATTACCAGGCAGTATCTCGCAAGTCGTGATAGCTAGAAAGCTGAAACTTTTCACATATGATATTAGCGGTGCCGCTATAACAAAAAAATATATATAGATAGGTAGATACATAGAACATTATTTATTGGACACATTAAATTAAAAAAAAAGAAAAAGAAAGAGCTTCCAAATTACTGTGCCACAATTGGCGGCCTTATCGCTTAAAGCGATCTCTTCCAGGCAACCTTTGGATGGCGAGGAGTTTATAAATAACTGAACAAGGACGTAGTGTACAATAAAGAAGATAATATATGATATTGAAATAAATATATTTTTGTCGTAGTGTTTTGCTCTATATTAATAACGGTATTTTAAGTAGACGCCTCAAATATTCACAAAATAATTAATTGTTTATAAAATTCAAAAATAATTTCTGAAATTTAAATATAGGTAATAAATATTTGAGACATTTCCATACAACACGTATTATTTTGCCACTTTTTGAGATTATAGTACGAAACCCTTCATGCGTGAGACCGATTCGCACTTACTTAATTATTTTTACTCACTACAGCTTTTTGACCAGCAAGGTGCGTAGAAACACTGGCCTACGGTGACGCATGCCTAGTCAAGAACAACTGGCTCTCTAGATGACTAATCCGGCGTACCTACACAATTTTTATAATACTATGCGTGCCAACTAAGAATAGGACTGTCAAAACCGCCATCTTGCTCAATCATACGCGCAAACTTCATAACCAAAGTGTATGGTGTGCAAAAAAAATTATGAACAATCTGTATGAACAATCAATATGAATATTCAGTTTATATGTTTAATGTACTATTTCTGTACTGTTTTGCTATTTCTTATACATTTTACGGCAAATTAATTATAAATGAGTAGGATATTTATAAAAATATAATTTCCTTTTCATTGTTGTCACTTCTTTTTGTACAAAATAAAATTAGTTTATTATACTGCTTACAGCACTTAAGTCGAAACTATCCAAAACCAATGTTTCGTCACGTAATTTTTTTTTAGGTGTTGTTAATTTGGCTTGGGTACTTCTTACCTGTAGAATTAATTAATCCAAAATTATCCAGTAATAAAATCAAGAGTAATTAAACAATAATTAAATGTATACCTATGAACCAAAAAAATAATAATTAAATTTCTTTTTTACGCTTTCTTTGCTAGCAGTAATTTTTTGACAGTTATGGTGTGAAGTTGAAGCAAGCGCGATCCTATTCTTAGTTGGCACGCATTATACATCCGATTTTATCACAACCAATTTTTCGTGGTCGTAAAGGACATTCAGGTCTATTTTTATGGGTCACCTAGGTTCATTTTGTTTATTTAAATTAATAAAACATGATCAAATAGTTAGGGTGCTGTTTGACACCAGTAATATATTGCTTTGTTTAAAAAAGTTATAAGCCAAAAACTTTTTATATTTCGTTTTTTGGCTCTCCTAAAAAGTCGTGTTTTGTCCTTTCCGACAATTGAACTTGCCGATCGATATTTTTTAACTTACGGATGGTTACCATCATAGACAATTTTAACAAGGAGAATCTTACTCACGAATACCATAATAGAGTTATTATGCCTTACGAAAAGTTTCTAATCCTACTGGAGTAGATACACTCAAAACTTTTAAAGTACTACACACAGTGTCCATTTTGGATATGAATATATCCAAAATCGTGTGTATATCAGTGTATATCAGTGTCAAATCATCAAAGTTGCAATTACAATGTCCAATTTTGTTCATATACATTTTACCTACAGATAATGTCATTGACTTAATTTCATCCGATAGTAGGAACAATTAAGTGAACTGTCTCGAGAAGCGAGTGTGCTTGCGTCGACACTTGCACCACTTTGCTAGCGCGACACACTCCTTCGATGTATTATACTGGATATTCCTATGAAGTGGCTTCAACAATCTAAGGCACTTTTTTGTTTTTTTTTTTTTACCTTGATAGGTTTGCGTTTGACTACAGCTAGCCTGATGTTAACCTGCGCTGCAGTCACGGTGTGGCACGCTTACCTAGAAGATACCTATTAACTCTACTTTTGAAGACCTCCAGAAGATACCTCTCAGGAAACAGAGACTCAGGAAGTGAGTTCCAAAGCTTCGCATTATTGTAAACAGTTCAGCCGTACCATACAAATTTGAGTAACGCGCCTGCCCGTCACTAAAAATTTTGCGAAATAAATTCATATAAATTAAACAAATAACAATATTGAAATAATTAACTATTTCGACGATACCTAGGTAGTAGATAGCGAATTTTTCGGTGAATCTAAATTCTAGAAAATATCAAAAAATAAGTTTTGTATTAATTTCTTTATGACATTCAGAAGCACAACACTTTTAAATTCTTAATGCAGGTGACCCCGCAGGCCGTAGCCTGTGATTTATATGTATAATTTTTCATAAACTAGCTTGACCACATCCACACTATGCTTTCGTGCGACATTCCCTAATAGCTGAATGCAATCCAATTTGACAGCTGTCAAATACAGTCCTTGCCTTGTCGCAAGGAACGCAACGACGTGTTAATGCTTCGTAATCGCGTAAATTGATATCGTGAGGTGTTTCTAACGCGAACAGGGTGTAAGGTCACATGTTACAAGTTACAACATGTTTTTAGCTGGGTTAAGTGTAACAGTAACAATCAAAAAAATATGATAGGTTTTGTCATACAACCTAAAAACCTAATAAAACTTATGAATGATGACAATTTAGTCGGGTGATATAGTGATTTTAGCTCGGCCAGCTAAAGTAATCTGACGCTATCATCAAAGCTAAGTATCGGTTGATGCAGACAGTGTTTGGATGGATGACCATGCACAGACTGTCGTTTTTTTAAGTGTCATTTTCATCTGAGCGCTACCATGGGTCGGATGACACGTTAAATTGTAGGTCCCGGCTGTTAGTCTTAGTATAAGCAATCGTTGGGCCAAGTCAGAGGCCTTTGGGCGGCTTGAAAACTCTCAACACCAGAGCTTGGTCACTTACCTCAAATGAAGAAGAAGAAGTCGAGCGATCAAATTTCTTTGAAGGTATTTATTTGTGTGTGACAGAAGGAAAGAAACGAAAGAGAATTAGGAAAGCAACGACGCTTGTGTCAGTTTCCATAATGATATGTATTTATTGTATTGTTAGTTGTAATTATGTTCATTAGCATTAAGAACAAATGAATGAATTAATAAATATATTTATTATTATTATTATTATATTCGAGATCAAAACATGTACACGGACCAAATTCCAGATCGATAGGTGATATGCTCTTTTCAGAATTACATCTAAGCTGTGCTATTACGAGTAGCATTGGACTAGATAGTTAAGAGTTGTATTTATAAATATACTAGCTAACCCATCAAACGTTGTTTTACCTTAAGTACAGATAAAAACACTTTAATTGATCAGTTATCGAACGGGATGAAAAATGATTAAATTACTAAAATGGCCATACAAAAATATGGGTTGATGAACAAAAAGTAAAAGTGTATTTAAATGCCACAATATAAAAAAAAATACAAAATATTTAGTCAAAATATAAAAAAAAAAAATAAGGATGAATAACCCTTATTTAACTTAGGGGTATGAAAAACAGATAGTAGCTGATTCTCAGACCTACTGAATATGCATATAAAATTTTGTAAAAATCGGTCGCGCCGTTTCGGAGGAGTACGGTTAATAACATCGTGACATGGAAATTTTATATATTGGAAGATGTATTTCAGAATATCTAGGAAGTAATAGTATATATATAGGTAACTCATCCACTGTTACTACAAGAACACTGCAATAGTACAATCGTTTGTTTCGTAAGTAATCTACAGGACTCAGGTACAGTTGTCAAAAGTATCACGCCGGCTTTTGAGTACAACGATAGCTGCAAATGACCTGTCTCGTCGGACAAACACACTCGACGGTCAGAAGCTCGTTTTGGTCTGGGCTCTATGCGATCTGTGTGAATTTATAAACGCATCTACAAACTCGTAGCTTGTGTTTGTGAATGATTGAGTGGGGCTTGCTAGCAGCATTACGGAATATAATTAGCAGGTATTGGTATTTTTTTAGGGTTCCGTACTTAAAAGGTAAAAACGGGACCCTTTTACTAAGACTCCGCTGTCTGTTTGTTTCCAGGCTATATCTCAGAAACCGTAATAGCCATAAAGCTGAAACTTTCACAAGATAAGTATTTCCGGTGTAATATTAAAGAGTACTCCCATACAACAATGGTACGAAACCCTTCATGCGCGAGTCCAACTCGCACTTGGCTAATTATCGTTTAAATGTTTTGTTTTTAATGAATTCACTAACCGATAAAGACAAATCTAGTCTAATAAATATAAAATCAATTGCTGTTTGATAGTCTCGCCAAAACTTTAGAACGGCTGAACGGATTTATTAAAATGTTTGTGGATAACTAGGGAAGGTTTAAAATTTGAGAAAATAAAAAACGAATAAATGTCGGTAAATCCCTAAAAATACCCATTTTCCTTTCTCAAAGAAACGATTTCCAAATTTAATACAAAACTTTAGGTCTTCTATTTATCGATTGGATAAGCTAGTTCAAAATAAAATTATTTCACTCTC
Organism: Mellilla xanthometata; assembly: GCA_035578125.1. Lineage (NCBI taxonomy): Eukaryota > Metazoa > Arthropoda > Insecta > Lepidoptera > Geometridae > Mellilla > Mellilla xanthometata. The sequence continues at coordinate 8,558,086 of JAPUBQ010000014.1, read as the reverse complement.
TAACGACTAAATTAATTTGGATGAAATTTAGTATTCAGCTAGTTCATACTCAGGATTAATACAGAAACTACTTACTATCTTGGATTAACTACTTATTCTTTTGCATTATTTGCCTTTGCAGGTCTTATAATATCTATTCTTTTGCAGATTTTGCTATTATAGATAATGATCATGTAGTGTATTGATCAAATTGTACACAAAGCTAACTTTCCTTGTGTGGCATCGATTCCCAAAATATAGTGTAAACAAACTAATAACAGTACGCGGGTCAATAGACCGTGAGTGAGGCTGCGTGACTCCGCAAAGCATAGTTACGCAACTTGCGGCTTCTACTGTTAGCAACTACCCCGAAACCAGGGGCGACCGTAAATGAAATGGTAGTTTTCCATCGCGGCTAACCGGGCTGGTAAACCGGGCGCCGGGTCGCCGGTTAACCGGGCTGCGGCCACGTTATGGTTGACAAGGGCTGTTATACTTGACGACCGCGCCCGTGCGTGGCGCCCCGCCGCCCGCTTCTACACGATGTTTGCGTGCCCACCGACAGATTTGCGTTCGACGCGTCTTTTTATTACTTCACCCGCTACCAAGGGTGTTATAGCAACTTTTGTATCACTGTATTAAAACTTTCGTAAGGCATATTGGAATAATGTTTGTATAACCGGCTATCACTTACGTTTATTTTGTCGGTATTAGCCCGACATGTTTCAGCACTATCAGTGTGCCATTCTCAAGGGCAGGAACGGCAGGTGAGTGCAGGCCCACCCGTCACCGCGGACGTACGTTGTCTGTGTTCCTGCCCTTGAGAATGGCACACTGATTGTGCTGAAACATAACGGGCTAATTAGCCGGTTATACAAACATTAACTTTTGTATCGTTTCCAAACTTTGCCCGTTCGAATTTCGAAGCAACGACGTGTCAAGTTGAGTTCTAAAATCAAATGGTACATGTTTTCGGCATGCCACCCACGCGACTCCTTTGAACGCATCCTTAACGATATAAAAGCGGCCATAAAACATCTGCTGTAATTAAAGCGCAGTACTGTGCCCACGCACCGCAATATATTCAAAATAAAAAGTGTTCAAAGAAGAAATTTTTATTCAAATGGTTGTGCGACCGCAGCGCGGGCCCCGCCTCTACGGAAGAAATCGTTTTCCCGGCATTTTCCATTGGCTGCCGCGCGGAGAAGGCGGGCCGTTTCTTCAAGAACACGACTAACTTTTCATTTGCACAGCGCAGAAATATAGCCCTGGATTCTCGAGATTAAAGCGCTACGTACAACTTCGGACTGCGGTTTTTCTCTAGACTGTTGGTTTTTTTTTATTCGCATGACGGACTTGCTAATGTAAGTCTTTCAAAATCCTTTGATCGGATTGCTAATGCATTTTTCTGATGAAAAAAGGAAAAAAATAAGACGTGTTTTCTTAATGGGAATTTCAAAGATTTATACACTTAATTATTAATCATTTGACTCACTGATCGCTCAAACGTAATTTCTTTTGATGACTTTATGTTTCGATGTTAGGGCGAAGATAAGGTCAAAATTTTGTTTTTAGAATTTTTTCGCAATAAATCGTAAACGGTAAGAAATATCGGAAAAATTGCTTAAAGGTCGTCCAAAGAATCACACTAAGAATATTTATAGTTATATCGGTACTAATCAGACTTATGAATTACAAGTAAAACTGGTTAAAAAAATCTAAAATTACGTTTTATGGACAAATTTTTTTCATATTGACAAAAAGGATACATATTTACAACTTTTGGTGTTCAAACTCTAGGGCCATGCAGCCCCAGTGTTTAAAGATATTTAAAGATCTCTAGAAGTGGCTGGTGTACAGAACACGCTTTAGTTTGGCGAGATTCAGCGAGGTAATGCCGCCAGTATATTAGGCACCTTACCCATGCACACCTTGGTTTAGCGTATTATTTGTAAGTTAGATTTTATTAAAATATAAGTGTAGTTTTTAATTTTGATGCATGTTCATAATTATATGAAAATATAAACTTAATTAAATAATCCTACTAAGATATGTTTTTAATAGTTTAATTTTATAATATACTACAAACCACAGATTTAAAATAAATTTATGTACATTCATTTTTCTGTACTGAATTTTGACTTGACAACATATTTTATGTATTTTGAAAGAAAAAAATATGTTATCCCAAAAATGCATAGAGTTATTGTTTATTTAAAACCAACATAATAATGATATAAAACACTCAACTAAAACGTAACCTACAAAAGTCCAGGGGTAGAGGAAAAGGTGCCCAAAATGCTGGCAGCATTGCCACGTTGGATGACAATGCTTAGTTTCATTGCATATAGTTTATAGAGTACCGCGACAAAATTAAGCTCCCCGTCCAAACGTGTCCATCAAACTTACAGCATTACCTCTTTGGATACCTAGGGAAATCTACTGAGAACTAAGATATAAAAAAATACTTTTAAATTTAATTTACGTATAATCATTTCTGTTGCCAGTATCAATAGGGATTACTATGAAAAAACTAAATATGACAGTCAGTTCAAGATGGCCGATTAATTATTCTATCAGTACTAACTGAGTCATGAGATGTTAACATCAGTTAAATGTATAATATTAGTAAACTTTTCTAATATGTATGTAATACTATTAATAAGATATATGTACATAGCTAGTAGTACTCAATTAAAAAATGTTTAATAGTTTTTTTTTGTAGTGGCTATATTTATTCCACACACGTCTGGTTAGCCCCATAAAAAACCATTTTTAGTTCGTATTATGGTTGCTAACACAACTGATATACTTCAGATACATTTTGTACACCCAGACCGATAGCCAACAAATTTATTTCACCACAAAGATGTTGGCCGTGGCGGGAATCAAACCCAGAACCTTCTGGTTGGCAGTCGGACACGGTAACCAAGCCAACGAGGTTGTCATATTACATCATCTGTGAAAGTTTCAACTCTCTAGGTACGCGTGTCACGGTTCATGAGATACAATCTGATAAATAGACAGACGGACAGCGTAGGGTTAGTAAAACGTTTCCGGGCACGGAACCCTAAGAACAAAGCAAAATAAAATAATAGCTTAGGCTAGTTTTATCCACTAGTGAGTTTTGAGTTTACATTTTTACTATTGATGTAAGCTGATTAAAACTTACCGCAACAGGAGAAGTACCGCAAGAAGAGAAATTTACTAATTAATTATTTTGTTTATTTTTTATGAATTTATTTTTATATCGCTGTGGAGTTGGTGGATTTCATATTGGTTGTGAAATTTAGGAAGTACGTTTATATGTGACCATTTATGATATTAACTATTCTTATCTTGATTGTATTTTTGTTGACCAGTTATCGGGCGGGATGAAAATTATTAAATTACTAAAACGGCCGTAAAAAATTGCGGTTGATAGTAAAAAAGTCAAAATTTAGGGTTGTATGTATTTTTTATAAAAAAAAATTAAAAAAACAAAATAAGAAATTTTTTAGGTGTGAACAACCCTTATCACTTAGTGATATGAAAAAAAGATAGTAGCCGATTCTCAGACCTACTGAATACGCATATGAAATTTGGTAAAAATAGGTCAAACCGTTTCGGAGGAGTACGGTACTAACATTGTAACATGGAAATTTTATATATTAGAGAAGATAAAATAAATGTTTTGTAACATTCACCCCGTAGTTAAATTCGCTATGGATTAATAAATTTTATTGAAAAATAGAATCTGTAAAGCAGATTTCGTCAAGATTGGGTCAAACCTACGGCTTCTAAGCGGGAATAAAATATGTACGTACAAAATTGGCCAATTAAAGCAAACAGTGAGTTAATCACTCGATTAATAGATATAAATATGTACTAATAACGTAGTAAAATCACACATTTCGAATGATTGACTTATAAGAAAATACGTACTGGTATTATCAGTGAGTCATTTTAGTGTTTATAATTTTAGGCTTTACCATTGAACAATTGGATAATTGATATAAATTTTAATAAGTGACCAAATACGAGTCACGCTTACGCATGAAGGGTTCCGTAGCATTATCAAAAAGTGCCAAAATAACACGTTTGTTAGTTGGGAGCCCCCGAAAATATTTTTGTGTCTTATTTAAATTTATTGTGTCTTTACAATGACATTATATGAATACTTTGAGGGTCTATCAAAAATCATTATAAAGATAATGCTTAAAAATTTATTTTTTTATAGGGAAGCCTCATTAAACGTTTACTTTATTTTTATATAATTATTTATTTTGAATGGTAATAATAATATACAACTTCATATTCTGTGAAAACTTGAAGCGTCTACCTGTTACTGTTATTATCGAGCAAAAAAAATACAAAAATACACTTTTATTTACACACTTATTGTTTGGGAACCCCCCATTTACTATATAATATATCAAGCGGCTACACACTGTTGTTATTAAAAAATGCTTTTGTTGTAACATGGGAAGGTATATTTTTTAAAATGTTTTGTTGGGTTTTTAAAAATATATTTTAATATTTTTTGTTAAAGCGACCACAAATAATATGTGAAAATGTTAACTACATAACTATATACAACTATTTCATAAGATAAAGGGTGATACACAGAAGTTGGCGGTTTCGTTGGTATTCTTTGGGTTCGAAGCCCTAAAAAAGACTTATTTCTTTTTAAATTCCTTTGTAGCGAACGATATTATTATTGTAATAGAGAAAATAAAATTGCAAAACGTAAAAAGAAAAAAAACGTACTTTATAAATAGCATTGACTTTTAATTTACATTTTACAAGACAATGGGGTAAATCTAATCTGGAATCAAAGATTTTCCCTGAGTAACCTGAAAACTAAACCTGACCTCATAATTATACCTGAAGTTTTTTGTTTTATTTGACTAACTTTGATTACTTCAAACCAATCTGAGGTTTTGCTTAATGTGAAGAGCTAGGGCAGCAAAATATAGTCATTAGTTTGCGCTTGATTTCAACTCACTACAATTAATTAAATATTCATTGAATTATGAAAATCTGTTTGTTCATACTGGACACAAAACGCATATTAAGAAAATTTTATGATAAAGAACAATATGAATCCATTTATATAATTGAAACATGGCACATTCTTACAAAGTGATAAAAGTTATAACAGGTGGTTTTCCTGCGCAAAGTAACTTCCGCCCTACGTAAAAAGTAAACTTTCTTAAGAAAGGGCGGCTCGTCTGGGCGGAATAGCCGCCCAATCTCCCGCCCTCATGTTTGACATTCAATTTCCCTTCTTAAGGAAAAAGTTTTAAGCATTTTCCAATGTCAAGGCTTTCCCCTAGTTAAGATGTTTGCAAACTTTAAGCGTCATGTTCAATTAATGATGTGGAATGAAAATTACGAGTACGTTCATAACAGATTGATGTAGTTTTGGCTCTTAAAAACAATTCAGATTCTAATGTTTTGTGTTTGCAGTTTGGAATATTAATATTATTAATGTCTCTAATTATAGAAACGGTAGATAAATACTGTACACATTAGATTTAAGCGAAATGAGTGAAACAACGTGTCACAAAACTGCACCTTCGGCACTCACCGCGACCACTGCGGCCCACGAATCTCAGGTCATTGAACTTGGCCACCTGATTCTTCATCACCGCCGAGCTGTTTCGCAGCTCCGCGCAGCAGTTCTCATCGTTCCCGGCTCGCACAGTGACCAGCGTGCCGTCGCCGATGTCTCCTAAGGCCACCACTTTGAACGCCACGGGCAGCGTCTTGTTGGACCGCCAGTGCGGGGGCAGCACCGTGCACACGAAGTGCGGGCTGCCCGTCCGCACCAGCTCCCCCGGGTGCTCCGACAGGAAGTCCCCCAGCGTGCGCTCCGCGAGGATGTCTGACGTCATCTTGGTGTAGGTCTCGTGGAGCAGCGTGGAGCTGGTGTCGGGCGACACGGCTCCGCTCGTCGCGCCCGTCAGGTGCATCCTCGACACCCGCGCGCGCTGCGTGCTACACATAGAAGCGGCTTTCCTTCACTCCTTCACCGCACTCATCTCTACACCGCCGCTGTCCTCGCACAACAGCGACGACATCACTGATAGCACTTCACTGCGAGTCCGCGATGACGAGATGTCGCGTTCGTTGCTAGGGAACGTACGCGTGGCCACTTGACGCGGTGACGTCACGGCGGCCTTGCCACACTTTTTTCCCCGGTGAATGAAAAGTTCGGCGGCGGGCGGGCGAGGGACGCGAGGGGTTGATTTTTTCCGGCGCGAAGGGGTGGCTCCCCCGCGCGCGGCGAAAAAACTTTTCACTAGTTTCACTGACGGCGGTACATTTTACGCGGTGCGTATAACGTGACGGCCGCACGCACGCTTTCGATTTCGACGGTTCTTTTTGAGAGTTGTTGTCGTTTCAGTTCGTAGCGTATGTCGCGGTGCAGTGTTTACGGGAGGGTGCGTGAGGCGTGCGTCGGGCGGCACGGCCGAGGTGCGACTCGCGAGGGTGGCCGCGCTCGCTTGCGGTGACCGCTCGCGGTGGCTATTAATACGCGCGTACGTCCGCGCCCGTCGACTTCGGACAAAGTTTCGCGGGCGAGTCGGTGCGGCGTCGGCGGCGAGCGGGAGGCGGCACGGCGCGGGCGGCGGGCGGCGGAGCGCACTTTGCGGTCAGGGTGGGTTGGGTTTAAAGCCGCCGAAGGATAAAACATACAAATAAACACGTGTTCGCGCCGGCGCGAGCGAGAGGTGCGCTCGGCGCGGCGGTGCAAGCGGGACGGAGCGCCGCACTTGCGGCATTTAGCTGCCTCGCCGCGCTGCGCCCGCCGGCGTCGCCGCTGACGACGCGCCCACCATGTAGTCTTCATCAGTACAATCATAGCAGTATAGCTCTTCCTCAACGTTACAGTAATTAGCAGTGACAGTTCAGGAGTTTCAGTGTACCCAGTAATTTTCACCAAATCAATAAATTCACCTAAGCTTTTCGTAAAGATGTTTTATCACATGCAAATAAATACAAACAAAATTAATATCCGTACCAAAATAATCAATATAATATTTGCACTCACTCGAAAATATGTTCACATAATCCACGAATCCTTTAAACCACCGTCTAAAATATGGCTCGTACAAAGGTTCCAAGGTAGGTGACGTTAATTAATGAAACACTTCGTGCTAACTAACTACGCACTTCCTACAAAAGCCGGTGATATACCCTTCGAAGATGGTCCCCACAAACTGGAATATTAGAATGGGAGTTATTGATAAGTTTTCTCACCAACCAGTTTTCATTACGATAAATATTGTATGACGAATAAATCTTCATTAGGTATCTCACAAAATTCAGTTCATCAAGTGATGAATGCAAAAATATTAAAGGTATCATACCTTTATTATAGACGTATCAAGATTATTGTTTTGGTGTTTTTTCCATGTCATATGAAATTTTAATATAAAGCACAAATAGGGTTATTTTTTTTTCTATTACTTGCTTTATAATAAAAAATACTTATAATGGTAAAATTACTTACTTATAATTACATTTTACAATGAAAAAATCTCGAAAAGATGTAAGCTCTATTGAAAAGTTCTAGCAAATATATTGGTAATCTTTTAGTAGGCAAAAATAACACTAGATACAACATAATATAATAGTTAATGGATTTAAAATGTGAACTATTTAAGAGGGATACAAATTTCAAAAAACATTAAACAAAATTGCTTTTTGAAGTAGGTACACTAGTAACTTATCAACCCAGCATACCTGACCTACGCCGGCGAGGTTTCCCCACTACTAAGTCACAGTTTAGTTCACAGTCAGTAGGCAAGCGGGTTGGATCTAGTTAACGAAGCCTATTAACCCAGCCCGGACACCCGTATCTCAAAATCTGCTTAGTGGATAAGTCTAGGTACATTTTGCATGTAGGTCTTACTTACTTTTTTAGTTCTCTACTTGGTGGAGTTTCGTAAACAAACGAAGGTTACAACCTTCGTTTACAACAACCTCTACTAAACTCTCTTTTTAGGTTACAACCTTACAAAGCTCCGTTTCTTCTTTTGTTCAAAAAATCAAATCTATTTTAACAGTGTCAAAATTGAATGACGAGTGTTTAAAATAAGCATTATTATATAGGTTTTTGGTTTGGAATACTAAAATAAATAAAATAAAACGTCAATGTTAGGTATAGATTGACGTTTTATATGTTTAATCAATGTATTGTCTAATGAATGTGAGTATAACTGCAGTCAATTAAAAACATTACAAATGTTTTTTATTGAATCCAGTTATAATGAGGCATACTCAATCTGTATTTGCTACGGCATTGTGTAAAGCATAGTACGTAGATTGCTACAAACGAAGTCTTCTACTGTATATCAGTAAAGTTTTAATCACAAGTTTTAACAGATTTTCCTAATGTTTGATTAACTTTAAAATAATCAACAAAACGATAAATACCAAGTTTATAGTTCCCTTATTGATTTCTCTTCCAAAGCGTCCGTTGCAAGTGCAGCTGTCGTTTCTCAAGCGCCCTCTCTTCGTTGTTCTATCGGATAATGCAATATTAAGTAAAGATACTATTTCAGTATTTGAAGTTTAAGTTTTTTTTAATGTTAGTGCTATAGTTAAAGTGTAACTTTTTTCCCGTAATACAATTAAGTCAAAATCTTATCAAATTAATACAGAGGGCAGTGCGGTGACATAAAAGAAACAGGTTTAAACAAAACCTATTACAAATGTCAGTTAAAATTTATAGGGAGAGGATACTTTGGTTAATATAAATGATATTTGCCTACTATATAAGATTGTTTAAAAATACTTTTTTTAACAAAAAATATTTATTTCAATAATATCTTACTTCTTCTTTTTCGTATGAGCTAATTGGCTAAGCTCTGGTGCCGAGAGTTTTCAAGCCGCTGACCTCTGACAGCTTAACCACTGCTTATACTAACACTAACAACCGGGACATCTCTTACTTAATCACTAAAATAATCATCTATACCAAAGATAAATACTACGTAGCCGTAGTCAAATCAATAACTCTTAATTTCGTCTATTATAACAACCCAACTTCAAATCTAAGCGGGTTCTGAATTATTAAATCTCAATTTTCTAATCGTATCTGCTTATCCACTGGTCAAGGGAAAGGGTTGTTGAACTATCTCCCCAGCCCTGGGGGCTACTAATAGCTTACGCATTAGACTTCCACAAATGATTTAGTTACGAAATTATACTATTTGAATTGCTTATAAAGACATTGTACGTAGCTTACTACCTTACCTTATTATTATGACAAGTCCATCATGTATGTATTTTATTATTAATATAATTTAATTTGTTATAACTAGGATACCTTATGATGAATAATAATATCCTGTTCTATTCTATCTACATGACTTTAGACAAAATTGTTTAATGTCATAATATCTGTACTTAATATTATTACTATAAATAATAGTTCATAGCATAATAAATAATAGCTTTTGTTGATTTTTAGGGTTCCATACTTAAAGGTAAAAACGGGATCCTATGACTAAGCCTTCGCTGTCTGTCTGTCTGTTTTATATACGTATTTTTTTGCTAAATCTTTTGCCGTATCATTTAAGGTTCGGGCTTGATAATTTATTTCGTGTATTTACTCAAAACAAAACATATATTTATTGAAGCAAACAAATTTACAGTAACATTTTTAAAGGTAGCCCTGGTTTCTGTAATAGTATGCACTGTGTTACAGAAGCCAGTGCCTTCTCAATTTTACAAACAGAATGATTATACTTATAAACTCAGTTTCCGACACAGTCTGTCGTAAAATGGTTAAAACTAAATGACGTTAAATGGTAATTAATGGCTATCCTAGATTATAGTAGCATCCCTGCCCTTTACAAACAAAGTACCCTCTGTGTGCTCGGACTTAAATAAAAGGTTTGATTTTGTGTTGTAAGGGAGCTATGATCAATATTTGAGGAGAGGACCGCTGCATCGCTTTATTGTAATGAGGGACTGAAGATAGCTGCGTGTACTACCACATACATATGCATATTTCAGATAAGATACTACATTCGTTTTTATCGTGCCAATTAGAATACAAGCTGTTAACTAGTTTAAGGATAGTAGATATTATAGTAAAAAGAGCTAACAGAGAGATAATATAGTGATTGACTGGCGCTCGTCGTTCACAAATACCATTATGCTAGTTCCTGGCAATGTACTCGTAACTTCATGTGATTAAGCTATATTGTTAGATTGCTGTGCTGTGAGTGTTATATATTTGAGAAATAAACAAATTTTCTTGTATGGCAAGGTATATGCTACGTGTTTTGTCTCCACTTTTATTGAGCAAACAGCCAAGGTGTGAGTTTCTTTGCCAAACGCCTTGTTTCCCGAAAACTATTAACCTAGCGGTTTTCAAGGAACGAGTAAACTGGTTTCTTTCTTTTTGGGCAAGCGACCAAAGATGACAATATCGCTTCTATTGGTGAATTATGATTTAGTATATAAACGTTTGGTAGAGGTTCCGGGTGTCCAGAATGCTGGCTTTTATTTCGGTCAGAAACTAAGCATTGCCATCCAACGTGGCAATGCTGCCAGCATTTTGGGCACCTTTTCTTCTACCCCTGGACTTTTGTAGGTTACGTTTTAATTGAGTATTGTATATGATTATTATTATGTTGGTTATAAATAAAAACAGAGTAGTTTATGAAATATTATTGCTAACATTATTTCTTTCAATATTTTTCGAATTCAAATAGTTAATGATTCCAATTCTATAAACATACGTTTATATAGTATATATAGAAGAAGGGGCAGCGGTAAGCAGACGGGCATTTAACCGCCAGATTGCAATAAACATGGCGCAGCGGACGCACAGTGCTTCTACAGAGCTGGACACAGCTTGCCTATAGAGCACTGCGACAACTGTGGAGTCACTAATATTTTTTTAAACCTAAAAGGCTTGCGGTTTATCACAATTCACCTAATGGTAAGCGATATTGAGAATTAAGCAATTAATATCCTAAGATTGGAGCGCGCTTGTCCAGAAAAAAACCGATTCACTCTTACCTAGAAATCTGCTAGATTATAGTTATTGGGAAACAGCGTTTCGCGAGGAATTCCACACTTTGGCGGTTTGCACAATGAAGGTAGCGGCAAACCGCTTAGTAAGCGACTTAGGCACCGCCTTGGTGTTTACCTACTCGTCTGATGGTGGTGATGGTGGTCAGTTGTTGATACTTTAAGTTAAAAAAGTAAAATATGTATTTGGAAATCACTCTTTTAACACCCGAAGCAAAAATGACGGGGTGTTGTAAGGTTGGTGCATCTGTGTGAGTGTGTTTCTGTCTTTGCCATCGTAGTTCACATTGAGTACACACTAGCGTGCATCTTATTCTTTTGGTTTGTAACAATCAGAAAGTATATTATAAATGGTTAGTGACGTCGTTTGATACAAAGTGAGTGAACTGTATGGAAGTTCTGACTCTCATAAGGAAAATGCGAAACTTAGATAGGACCACGTACCTTTCATCCACGACGTCACTCCCTGGGACAACTCCGCGCGTCTGGCGGCAGCTTGGTAGGTAACGACCGTCAACGTAGGCTAAGCTCCTTGTTTAAATGCAGAACAGTATTCACTGTGCAAGGCACAGTAAAAATCAAAATGTGAAGCGATGCGCGACACTAATTTGGATATATTAGCGAGTAGCTCCGTACTACAGCGCGGCGATGATAAGCGCGGGTTGACTCCCATACGATTCCAGAGCAACCGCCTCGGGCCGCGACGCGCGGACTGCAGGTTTTGTAGTTCTACTCTCATTTCACATTTATCTCTTTATAGTCCATTGAAATGTTACATTTTTTAGGCCTAACCTTGCGTTTTTTAGAGGACGCAATTTTATTTTTTTGATGTGTGGGGGGGGTCAGTGTAAAGCTAAAACCAAGTTTGTGGGGTCACCACCCTTGTCCCACGGCCGCCATCTTGAAAATAGGGGTTGAAATGGTTTTTATGATATATCTCTTAAACTATTTATTTGATAAAAAAAAATTGTTAACATTTTTTGTTGCAAATTAAATTTTCTACAACTTTGGTCCCGTAACTTTTTATCGTAAAACTATAAATAAAAAAGTTATAAGCGAAAATCTTCAGAAATTCGAGGAAAAAAATATATTTTTCGATATAACTTTTTATTTAATCATTTTACGAAAAAATAATATCAGACCTTTTTTGTAGATCGTTTTTTGGGAAACAACTTTTATATGCATCATTTTTTCATTAAGTTAATAGCTAAGGTTTTACAGCGCTCCGAAGTGAGTACTATTGTTTAGTACTCTTAACTATACCTAGTTATACGAGGGTGAATCAAAAAGTTCTTAGAAGTGCATATATATGAAACTTTTTTGGATCAAGTTCGATATTAAAATTAAAGAGTGTCTATCACACTATATTTATGCAGACTGTCACTTGTTTTTGTCAGTTCGTTCGCATGTAATATTTTTTTTTGTGCAACGAGTTGCTAAAAAGTTAAAATTATAGATAAAAGTGAGTTACGTAAAGTATCTCAGTTTGAAAAAAATGTCTACGAAGGAAATTTTTTTGGACATTCAGCAGACATTAGGTGGTGATGCTGTACCCTATTCTACGGTTGCGTACTGGGTGGCTGAATTTAAAAGAGGTAGATCAAGCTGTAAAGATGACCCGCGTTCTGGGCGGCCTTCAACCTCCGTTACAGTAGAAAATGTCAAAAAGGTTGAGAATCTGGTTTTGGAAGACAGAAGAATGACTATAAGACATATAGCTGAGATCCTAAAGATATCTTTTGGTAGCGTTCAATCCATTTTAATTGATTCACTGGGGTTCAAAAAAGTGTCTGCAAGATGGGTGCCACGAATGTTAACCGACGAAAACAAAAAGCGACGTTTGGAAATTTCCAAGCGTAATCTCGAAATGTTCCAGCGTGATTCGGATAATTTTTGCCGTCGTCTTGTCACTATGGATGAAACGTGGGTCCACCATTTTGATCCTGAAAAAAGACAAAGCATGTCTTGGAAACGACCATCCTCTCCATCCACTAAGAAATTTCGAGTTGCTCCTATCGCTGGCAAAGTTATGACCTCTGTGTTCTGGGATAGTGAAGGAATCCTTTTTATTGATTACATGCCAAAAGGCCAGACGATTACTGGACCCTATTATGCAAATTTAATCCCGAAAGTGCGTGAAGCGATTAAAGAAAAACGTCGTGGAAAACTGTCGTTGGGCGTGTTGTTCCTCCAAGATAACGCTCATCCATCGGAAGTTGCGCTCAACACAATCCGCTGTGCTGGCTTCAATCTCCTTGACCACCCACCATATTTTCCGGACTTAGCCCCAAGTGATTTTCACTTATTTCCAAAATTAAAAGAGGAAATTCGTGGAACAACATTTCACGATAATGACGCGGTTATAGCTGCCGTAGAGGACTTTTTCGAGAGTCAAGAATTTTTTTTTTTTTTCACAAGGAATAAGGAAGTAAGAAACGCGTATCTAAATGCATTGCATTGGAGGGAGATTATGTAGAAAAATAAAATATTATTATTTAAATCTTTGCATTTTTTAATATTGATTCCAAGATTTTTTTGATTCACCGTCGTATTATATGTGTATACTAATAATATATCATCAGTTATTTTTTTATTTTTTTTATTTTGTTATTATAACTTTTTTTATTACAAATTTAGCAATTACCTGAACAGTATTTCCTGTAACGGCCATCAGATTTAAAATTATTTTAAAAATCAATAATTGTTAAATCCTGTTATGGAGTGAGAAAGAGTCAATAATTAATTATTTATATTATTGCTAAATTTGTATTTAAAAAAGTTATAATTACAAAATAAAAAATAAAAATAAAATAACTGATGACATATTATTAGTATACACATATAATATAGGTATAGTTAAGAGTACTAAACAATAGTACTCACTTCGGAGCGCTGTAAAACCTTAGCTATTAACTTAATGAAAAAATGATGCATATAAAAGTTGTTCCCCAAAAAACGATCTACAAAAAAGGTCTGATATTATTTTTTCGTAAAATGATTTTAAAAAAAGTTATATCGAAAAATATATTTTTTTTCCTCGAATTTCTGAAGATTTTCGCTTATAACTTTTTTATTTATAGTTTTACGATAAAAAGTTACGGGACCAAAGTTGTAGAAAATTTAATTTGCAACAAAAAATGTTAATAATTTTTTTTATCAAATAAATAGTTTAAGAGATATATCATAAAAACCGTTTCAACCCCTATTTTCAAGATGGCGGCCGTGGGACAAGGGTGGCGACCCCACAAACTTGGTTTTAGCTTTACACTGACCCCCCCTACACATCAAAAAAATAAAATTGCGTCCTCTAAAAAACGCAACCCCAAATGTAACTTTTCAATGGACTATTATGAGAATCGAACATACGTAATGTATCATTTTGTCAAAATACAAATTTAGATATGTAACAAATGATGAATAACTACTTCACTGTACTTTTATTCCAAAGGTCCTCCCCGACCAGAGCGTCCGTCGCCCTCGTTAGAGAAGCTCAAATTAATGCAGGCCATTCTCTCAGTGACACCGCCCAGTTGTTCTTAAATCTAATTACCGCCCGCCCTGGCCGCCCTACTCGCCCAAACGCACACGCTGATTTATTTCACTTACTTGGTACGAATTACGATAAATATATATTACAATCAATAATTTTACTTATTAATAAATGTTTAAAATTCATAGATATGAAATTAATTATCCCATATTATTTCGCGAGTAAAAAGTAAAGTTTTTATTCACGCCTATACTTGTTCTTAGTTATAATCATTTGATTATAACTACGAACGAGTATATCTAGAGATAACTACAAATTAATAGTCTTATTAAACATACAAATGTATATATATATAAAAAGCGAGTAAAACCGACACGTTTGAGGAATATCCAAAGACGTGTGTCACCCGCCAACTCGCACTTGAGCAGCGTGGCGGATTATGGCCTATTAATCTCTCCTAGTAAGAAAAGACCCCATGTTCCAGCTGTGGGAACGTTTGTTCCTGCTGCGCTGATTTTGCTATGCTTATACATAATATCAGACATACTTGCCCAGATACTCTCATATTGTAAATAAAATTTTAAGATTAATCTATTCTAACAAAGTTTAAGTAATACAAATATAAAATTGAAAACTACGCTAATATTTTTAATCAAAACCCAAGTTATAAAATTTATAACTCACATATTATTTAATAATATACTATAGAATTAAAATATATATGTATTTACTTAGCTAATAATGGTATTTGACATGTCTCGTCCCGATATTGTATTAAGCCCTTTTGAAAGTTTTTATTTTATTAAATAAGTTGTAGTGTTTCTAATAAATGCGAAAAAATTAGATTTTCCAAGCGAACAAAATATTATGATTCTCCTGAAAATAATGTGTGATCATTTTTGCGGCGTGTAAAATGTTTTGAAATCTACAATTCGTAGAATCATTGGGTCATAAAAATAACGTTTAAAATTCAATTTTATGTGTTAGAAATATAATAGATTTACGTCTGGCTATTTAAAATATTGATACGTTATTTTTTTTAGATACTTGCATCAAACATTTTCCAAAAAGTCAATTGGTCAAAGTAAATTAACAAAAACAAAAAAAACATTTTTTGGAATTTCTGTCTGTCTGGTACTCTATAATTGAAACTACTGAATTTTACAGATTTGAACGCGGTTTTCTCAAGTATATTACATACGAGTATACTCGTTATTAACAGCTTCAACCAAAATCAGCCAAGAAAAAGAAGTTTAGACGCATAGATTACTTTTAACCTTGTGTATCGTAAGTAGCACGGGTGACACCGCGAGGCGCAGCTTTATGTACAAGATTGTATGTCTTCTTTTTGCTTATAAAAACGTGGGTTGATACCTACGCTAATACACGTCATGCTCTAAATCCCTCAAGTTTAGGCACTGCCTACACAAAATTACAGTATTGGTGCGTAAAACGAAACGAATCGCCGTTTTAAAGGAACTTTTTAAAGTCCCGCAAACACGCGAGGGCGGCCGGCTAAAATACAAGTTGTTGTCGAGTTTCGAATTGTTTAGTCGAAAAAAGAAACTTTAATTTCTACATTTTAAAACAAAAGTCGGGCGTAGGGATAATGGCTTGAACATGTTCGCCCTTCGCTTGCGCTACTTTGATATGTGGGCTGGTATGGGGTTACTCCGTACCTACCTACTTACATATCTATACTTAGCTTGGTATTCAACTCGTATGAAGCGCTTTTAAACTTTGTTCCTTCATATAATACGTAGAAGTATCTGATACATATGCTCATGTCTACTTTTAGATTGAATGTGCCTATACAAACATATTATAGAATACTATTAGCGTTAAAAAAATATTTTTCTAAATAAAAAAGCAACCTGTTTGAATTACTGTAGTGCATTAAAAAAATTGTAATAGATAAACATTTATGCTAAATAGAACTCATCAACAACACGTCTTATAGCCTTGAGACTAATAAGAAGTATATATTATATTAAATATTAGGACATATTCCACACACGGCTGGTTAACCCCATACAGAACCATATCTAGTTCGTATTATGGTAGCTAACACAACTGATATACTACACATACACACATTTATATTTTATATAGATACATATTTAGCACCCAGACCCACAGCCAACAAATTTAGTTAAGCACAAAGATGTTGGCCGGGCCGGGATTTGAACCCGGAACCTTCTGATTGGCAGTCCGGCATGGTAACCTTTACCCCAACGAGGTCGACAATCGTGTGACGATAAGATACATTCTTAGAAACAATTAACAATTTTAGCTATTTAGGAGAAGTACCTTAGTTATAGAATAGCCACTAAGTCTAAACAATAATACACTCAACACTTATTTATAAAACTAAAAAATAATTATTAAAATACAAAAAAAAAAAAAAAAAAAAAAAAAACATAAACATAAACATAAACTAATACAGATTTGGGATTAAGTTTTATCCCTCTTCCTTACTGAGGTATCTAACTCTTCCACAAATGTATTTATTAATTTTTTTTTTCATTCATCCTAATTATAACGATTTATTGCAGAGTTTCTATGGTAATAATTAGGAGAAAATAAAAAAAACATCCTCCATATGAGAGTATACTAGGACTTTGCCTTTTCAGAATGCTTTGTGTCTTCGTCAAGGAATGTAGGTGCAGACAAAAAGTTGCCTCCGCCTGGCTTCAAACGAAAGGGTTACCGACGCGGTGCCTACTCGTTTGCTTACCAGAGATTCCCAAACTTTACTTGCAGTAATAACATTTTTAACTTGTTATTACTGCAAGTAAAACACACGTGTTAGCGTCACTCCAAGTACCATCCCTTGTCTGGGATTGCAGACTCCTAAAAAAGGTAAGATAAGATAAATTTATTTTGTAAAAACAAGAAAGAAAGTGTGTAATTCTTATTTGTCATTATTTGTCACAGAAGACAAAACCAAGAAGATACTAGCCTTAGTTTGGTGTGGTTAAGCCACACGGTAATTGTATTTTTTGATTTTTTTATTGTTATTATATTATGTGTGATTATGTTTTCCATATTGTAAAAGTTGTGCAGCATATTCGCTTTGCGAAAAAGCACACTAAATAAAGATAATAAAAAAAAAGAAAGAAAGTGTATGTACATAAGTTCTTACGTCTACATCATACCTTAAGAGTAACTGGTACGCTGTAGGGAGCAGTCCCTGCTATAGGACTGCCAGAAGCCTGTATCGCAGGGTCGTAGGAATTGCCCTTAAAAACCTTCTGTTAGGTGCTTGGTGACAGATTTGTCAACTCGCGGGTGGTTGCTAGCTTGGTGAGTACTAGAAAAAGACTTACCGCCATACAATATGATGTCTAGGGCGTTGGTAGTACTAAAACCAGCGCTGATTTTAATTCACACTGACGACTGTTTCTTATAAGAATAACAGATACATATCGATTTAAAGAGAACGTATATGAATTTTCAGTATCTTTATGTCACACAACAAACTTATGTTACGCAACTTTGAAATACATATATTCAAAGTTAATTGGACTCGTGTTATCTTAGGTTATAAACTTTGAAATCTTTCTTTAATCCAATTAGAAAGTATACCTAGCTGGATTGAGTCATATTAAAATTACCAATTAAAAGCATCCATATATAATTACTCATAGCAACTGTATCTAAATATTGGTATTCCAAAAATGCTTGACTAAATTAAGCCTCAATATTGTTCACCCATCGTGTTACACAACGAGTAACTAGGACATCAATTAGTGTGAACAATTATGGAAGCCAAAAATAACTACACTAGGTGTTAATTTACCAACATATTATGGGAGCCGTGGATAGTATTACAATTCATTGTGGCTTTTTTTTTATTTGTTACAGTTATTAGGTATGGGTTGCTTAAAGTTAAACAATATTATGGTCTACCATGTTACACGTTTACCTAGAAAAAAACCCTATTATATCTAGATTTGAAAACCTTCAGATTGTATTTCTGAGGAAATAGAAACCCAGAAAGAGTATTCCAAAGTTTTGCAGTCCTCACAGAGAAGAAATCTTCATTGTGCTGAAAAAGATGTGTCACCGCGAGATAACTTTGCCAGTGGCGACATCTATTACGACACATCGAAACAATAAAAACAAATGTGGTTGTTGAGAATATTGAATCGAACAGTAAGTTTGGAAATCACAGTGCAGCTAGCTTGTATAAATCTATAGACAACTACGTAATGAAAATGAGCCCTTTCTTCCTTGGTCAAGCGACCCTCGGATATGCCGCCGGACCGCTCCGTGTGTTAAATGGAAAGCACTTGCAATTTATGTGAAAGGGTTCGGATTCTTCCCTTGGTGTGTTTTATGTGTGCCGAAGCTAATTCCGGGCGATTCGGGTGTTATGTGCGGGTAAACAAAGGAATCACGGTTTTATTATTTTAGGTCGGCCGCTTGGTAAGTACATTGACGATCATTTCGATTTTTTTGTGTAAGTAAGATATTTTAGTGACGGTGAAGACGAGAATTAATCTAAGTATTTCTTTTCATTTCTACACATGACAAACTTTTGGCATTTATACTGGTGTCAAAATTGCTTACAATAGGTACTAATAAACATGGCTCATACATAATAAACAAAATCTTATTTTTTTTAAAGATATTATTCTTCTTCTTCGTATGAACTAAATGGCCAAGCTGTTTTCAAGTGGGTGTCAAGAGTTTTCAAGCCGCCTGAAAGCCTCTGACTTGTCTTAGCGACTGCTTGTACTAAGACTAACACCCGCGACCTAAAATTCTACGTGTCATCCGACACTTGGTAGCGCCCAGATGAAAATATCACTTTTTAAACTACTGTCTTGTGCATCCCCATCCAAACACCGTCCGCATCGACCGTTGCTTAGCTTCGATGATCGCGTCAGATCACCTTAGCTAGCCGAGCTACAGGCGATAACAAAATATTTTTGTAATAAGATGATAGTGTAATGAAAACACCTAAACTCTAGAAACTTATTAATTTCTTAAGTTGAGTAGAACTTTCACTGAAACATTATAGGATGTTAAGTTAGTTTAAAGTTTCACATGAAATCAACGAAATATTTGAACAAAACTTTACACAAAAAGCGATTAATTAATGAACATAGTTTTATAATCGATAAGGTTTTGATTCGCTCATCCCTAAACTAATTAGCGCCCTAAAACATTGCTGCTTCTAATTAGAAATTCCAATTAGATATTTCTGCTTTTAATCGGGCCGTTAAGGTTAATTTTCGATCTTTAAATAATAAAAAATTGATTTCGATGTAAAATAAAAAAATATTTTCGAATTATCTTAATCATTTTGTTTTAGTGCCTTACGCAAAATTATTATAAGACTCAAAATTCACATTACGTTATAGAAATAAAGCAGCTATCAAAGCCGAAGTGTACCTTAATTGGGGCCGTTTCATTGAATTCTCTGAGGTCCAAACAACAATTGTTATCGGTGGCCACCCAAGCACAAGGCCCTTTGATTTGTCGGGAAATTATTTCGTAACTTTCTCGGTACAGTTGGCGAAAAAAGCGTGACATTAAAATTAAAAATAAATATAAAATAAAATATTGCTTGATCAAGAGATTTTTGGTGATAAAACAATTTTGTAGTTGTTAAAAGATACATATTTTGACTTGACAGTACAAAATAAAATATCTTATAAGATAATTTTAAAATAAATTCTAGTTTGATTTGGTTTCTTTATTTTTTCAATTGTTATATTTTAGTAATTATTGTGTCAAAATTACAATGTCGTATAATATTAAATAGCTAACACTCTGATTTTTTATTCAATATATTATATCGTAATGTCTTTTATAATAATGTAATTTAGCAGATTTGTTGATTCAGTGTAACCTAATTTCATTACACATTTTATTAAAATAAATTTAGCCATTTGAGTGTTTCATTAAGCCTGATTCATAGAAATAGTGAGATTTTCAAATTAAAACTAGACTATGTTCGTTTACACTGATAAAATTATAGCTTAATTCGATATTTCGTTCAGTGAAAAGGTAACACAAAAAAAATTTCGTATGGTGGTAGAGCATTTGCTAGAGCTTACTTAGCGGCTAGTAACCAATCAAATAGAACACTCTGAGCCAGCCTGAGAGCCAGTTGTTCCAGACTAGGCATGCTGCAGATACGGCTAGAGTGCCGCTAACTCGTGTGGTTACGCGTCGATCTGGTCAAAAACCGAGCTAACTAATGAGTAAGACATAAAACAAACAGACATGGTTTTAAACATTTTTTAACAATATGGATTTTCTTCTTGGCTGTACCCGAATCTCCCCTTCTGGCATTCACTGGTCCATAACGTGAAGACGGAAAAGATCTCTTTTTGATGTGTAACCACTTCCGAGGCGGTAAGTAGGTCTACGGTGACCGTACACATTGAGAGACCAATCTACTACTGTATTTAGGTTTTTTAAGAAAAATACAAAATATAATTGGCCAAGTGCTAGATCAGCTTGCGCAAAAAGGGTTCCGAACCATTATCTATAAAATAAATACAAAGTCCACGTTTGTTGGATGAGGAGCCATCCCTTATTTTTTCTGTTGTATTTTAATTTAGCGTTTGTTTGTTATAGTGGCAACAGAATTACGTCATCTGTGATTTTAAACTAAATTTAGTGTCTTATTAGAAAAACTGACATTTAGTATCAATCCCATAAGTGAAACCTATTTGGCATTAATGTTTCCGTAATTTATTTTATAAGTAAATTTTCTAAGAAATTAAATAATCATGATATAACGACTAATTAGATTATAATAAAAAACCACGATGTTTGAAAAGTATTAGAATGCATTTGCAGTCGAAGACAAAAAATACAATTTGTATATTGTTTATATACGTATAAATACATGATCAGCATATTTTTCTTCGTAAATAGGTTATGTGCGATACTTGTCACTTATTGTACAAGGCTCTTTAAGTACCAAATCTAGTTTTCTACCAACAACGATGACCTCGTTGGCGTAATGGTTACGATACGACCAACATCTTTGTGATGAACTAAATTTATTGGTTGTCGGTCTGAGTGCTAAATATGTATCAATATAAAGTAGTACTAATACAACTGCTATGCAAGCTATAACAATGGTTTAATAAAGTGCTTACCAGCCGTGTGTGAAATGTGTCCTAATGTTTATAGTATTCCAGAGCTTTTTTGTAGATTACTATAGTGAACGGTCACTGAAAAATGTTTATATCTTCACTCGTATTTATTTTACCACATTTAACTGCCTCGAGAATCACAGCACCTCTATAGATTGTTTATTGAATAAACAAATGATTAGTGTTCATTTTAAGTTGCTATAAACTTGAAAAGAATTTACGGTTTTATTATAGTAACTTCCGTGATATACAGATGAAATTACTTCCTTAAGTATATTACTATATTATAATTTCCTTATGTATATTACTATTATTATAAATACTAAAAACGCCCATGAGGGGTTTGATTTTTGAATTTGTAGTTTTTATTCAGCTAAATAAAATATTACATAATTGAAATCTAAATTCAACTAACTAAAATAGGTGATCTGATGCGATCATTGAGGATAAGCAACGGTCGATGCGGACATTCTTTGGATAGGACCAAAACCACGAACATGAACTATGAACAAGACTGCCTTTTAAAAGTGGCATTTTCATTTGGGCGCAACCGTAGATCGGACGACACATTGAAGATCACATCTGTTAGTATTTTATCTAGCCGTCGTGAAGCGTTATTATTTATTTTTATTTATTTTAAAAGAGTAAAATCGAGATTTTCTTTGGAATATAAAAATACATAAGTGATGATAGTAAGCACTCGTATTTTAATATGGAAGGTAATTCATGAAGCCCATCCTCGAACCTCCACTCTCTAAGTTAGCTAAACACAACATAAGTTGCCATATTATCATACAGACAGCCAATTGAGCATCTATTTTCTTAACTTTACATCACAACATCCTATCTGACTGCTTTGGTATCCCATTTAAAACTTTAAAGATATTGATTTAAAGTCGAAATTTATGTGACTCGTAAAAGTGGTCGAATATAAACGGAGCAAGTTTGTGAATTTGCATAAGACGCTGTCAGGTCCTTAGAAGGGTTAAAATCTCGAGGGCTTTCCAAGTTGATCCCGTAGGCTTATCCTGATAATTATTTCAATTGTTTATGCCTGTCGACGGTGCATTTAGATGGCGTATTATAGTTTGTAGGAGTGCTGTCTTCATTACCGAGGCAGGAGGCTGTCGGGGAGTGATCTATGGGAACTGAGAGACCGATATTGTAAACGGGAATTGGGATGAACCTCTTGGGTAAAGGAAATTAATATTTCTTACAGTTTCTTTTGTAGTATTTTTACTTTATGAATAGAGTTGTCCAAAAAGTTTTGTGCTACCCTGACAAGCTTATGTCAGGGCCTGATCTACTTAATTCAATTTTAAAATACATTTATTATCATAATTGTACAAAACAGTTACATACTTGTGTGCATGGCTCCTAGTACGTACTCGTAGCAAGCATGAACAAAAATATAACATTCTTGAGTCCAAAGTAGAATCTTTAATAACTTATAGCTTAGTTTGGTACATACACAAAATGAAAGGAGCCCGATCTACTTACTTTTCCTTTTTCCAGTGCTATCATTGATGCCTCTCGCACTCTCATGCTTCTTACTTTCTTTTTTATTCTTTCAATGGAAGGTGCCCAATACTATAAATATACTCCACACTATTTTCTATGTCAAATACTTATTTATATAAATTAGTAGGATAGAGTTTGGGAACAATAAAGTACAAGCCTACTTTTCAAACAAAATTATGACTTCGTTTATATTTATTTATAAAAAAAAAAAAAAAAAATCTAATTTGAAGTGGGGCGTTATAGCTCTTCACTGACATAGCGCTTGCTGCATATTGTATTATTTATTTGAGTAGTATACTCTATAGTTAATTCAAAAACTCAACGCGTAGCGTTACAGCCATTTTTCCAAATAAAGTATCAGGTAGGTAGATAACGTGAGTGAGTATGTACAATTTTTTTTTAACTCTGAATAGGTCAGCGCTTGACCACAATTCACCTGATTGTAAGTGATATTGAGGTCTACGGTGAATCGCGCTTACCTAGAAGGAACCGGTTCACTTTCGCCTGGAAAATCGCTAGATTGTAGTCATTGGGGAACAGGGAATCTGCTAAACATTGTAAACTGTTCACGTAAGGCATCTTAATATTTTCACGTAGAAAACGGTCACATTTACTTATTATTAAAAGTTGGAATGAATGGTGCTCGGAAAGCACCGAAACTGTTACTGGACTCATTCCAACTTTGAATAATAAGTAAGTGTGACCGTTTTCTACGCGAAATTAGGAAATTTGTTGTTAACTGAAGAATATTAACTGCCTCGTTCCCAGTTTGAAGACAAACACCGCGTGCTTACTAGCAACATTTAATAAAGGTATTCACACACGGCACACATAATGAATTGTTTCCCCTTGCGTCATTACACAACGTCGATTCTTCACAATTTGCCTCCGTCTTCTTTGCCCCCGCGTCATATGTAATCTAGTTCATGATTTTGAGTTTTTAAAACATTTTTTTGTCGAATGATATTTTTATTTACAATAATATAAAGCTACTACTATACGAAGTAAGCAATTTGGCTAACTTTAGATAAGAACTCATGCTAATTTATTTTTTATTTTAAAAAACAGTCGAATTGCAGTAGTCACTAAAACATCTAACTAATTTAGTGGTGTAAATGAACACAAAAATTTGAAATTCGTGTTGTGATTTCTTTGTGTGCAACATAAACTTATTTATTTATTTGTTAAAAATAAGTATTAATTTGGTATAAATCTTAACATATCCATGTTTTCATAAGTGATTATTATAGAGAATACAAAAGTATCAAAGTAATCGAATAAAATTACGTAGCTATTAACGCTGTCAACAGCCACAAATAAAGTCCTTGGGGCGTCAAAGGAAGAGGCCTCATTTGAAGACTACAGAAGTTAAATATGAGCTGCTTCGCTAATAATGTCTCATTATTGTTCGGAATTATTAAAATTAAGGCTTTACGTGTGTGAGTTAAGAGCCTTGTTTGGAAGATTTATCTTTTGTATAGCTATTAATCGTATTACGAAGAAACACAGTAAAATCCAATATAAGTACTTACGTACTTAGATATGCCTACACATATGTTAGACATACCTGTACCCAAAAAAGTCAGAAGAAATTTAAGTTTTGTTTTATGGAAGATGTCAGTAGATACGTGTTTTTTTCTTATTTGTAAGAAATTTAAGTTATTTAAACTATGAAAACTCTTACAAAAGAAAACCATTAATGCACAAAATAAAATATATCTTAGAAAATCATTTATAGTTCTCTACAAACCGAAAATAAATACGCGTAATAAATGACGATTACTTATTTAAGCTACTTTTTGCACATTAACAGCTAGGCGTTCAACAAGCAGGACGAGTAACCACACTAATCTGCAATACTTTGACCTAATATGGAGCGTGACTTGTGACTGTCTAAAATATCTGGCTCTCAAAGACGCTGCCGGATTTTTCAACTTGAAGGTAGTAGCGAGATTGCAACATCACTTAACATCAGGTGAGTTTCGATCAAGCGCTTACCTATCCATCATAAAAAAAAGCTCGCTAGGCGAGCACTAAAAATACTCTACCATTAAACCTATTTGTGCTGATTATGTTTTAGTGTAAACAAAAGTCGTATTGTACTTTTATAATAGGGCTACAAACATAACTTACGCATACAAATATAACATGTATGAAAACTGTATACCCTATAAGCAGATATGATGAAGATAAGATCACACACAGTTCACAAGGCATTGTTTACCGACGCTCATAACATTTGACGTATGCGCTTAATGAAATGGAGTGTGTATTTATTAAGTTAATTAAACCGTTCTTGAAGACCCGAGGGTCGGGCTCTGAGGATATCAGATTTTGTACACGTGATGAATCGTTTATACGTATTTTGAGTTTGATGTATCATTTAGAACGGATTTTAGCAGTGTACGGAAGTTTAGATGGTTATTTTGTGTACAAGTATATTTAATAACTTTCTTATTTAGTAAATTAGTACCTAATTATAATATAAGAGGTAGCTGGTACGGTTAAAAACAATATGGATTGTAAAATTAAAGTATATGTTTCTTCGTAATTAGTATGAGGTTTGCTACATGAAATACAATTGAAATTGTAACAGCAGTGTATAGATATTTTGCTTTCCATTTTTGGCGTGAAATCGACATAATAAATTAATAGTAGATTTTTCTATAAAAGTACTAGCTGACCCGGCAAATGTTGTTTTGCCTTTAAAAAAAGATAGTAGCCGATTCTCAGACCTACTGAATAAGCATATAAAATTTGGTAAAAATCGGTTAAGCCGTTTTGGAAGAGTACGGTAACTAACATTGTGACATGGAAATTGTATATATAAGATAATATAGTAACATGTAACACATTTCAAGATGAAACTATATTTTACACTTGAAAATTTCATCAAATTTTCATTCAAAATAAAATATTTAAACAATTCAATTTTATTTACAAAATCATATACAAATGCATTCTAGTACCTATTGCCACCGCAGTGGCAGAAAAAGAACACATTTGTCTTCAACTAAATAAACTTTGAACTCCGGAAACCAAAATCCAGCTAAATATGCAACGTTGATATATAACTTCCCTGACCCTGACAAAAAATCCACGCCCGCCACCGTAGCAGACAGCTTGGCACCACGAACATTTGTAAGAAAAAACCTTTCCTTTCCAGTATTGAAAAAACCTTTCCTTTCCAGTATTGAAAAAACCTTTCCTTTCCAGTTTTGAAAAAATCTTCCCTTTCGCTCGCCACCAAATTTTTGCGCACACATGATGCAAAATAAACAAAATGAAGAGGTCTCGGTCGAAGCGTGACAAGATGTTGCGTTAACAAATATACATGTGACACTTAAGTCTTATGACCGGATGTGGTCACACGACCCGAAGTTTTATGAAAAAATATTGACAGAGCAAAAAAAATAAAAAAAGAGCATTATTACGTATATATATACATATAACCTATTTGATAGCAATGCACGCTAAGTTTAAAGATAGTGTTGTGGTGAAATGATGTTTTCTAATATTTAGATCTAATTTGTAAGATATTCCAACAATGTCTGTACTACTTATTTTTTACTTGCTTTATATGAGTTTATTAGAAATCTTTTTATTAATTTTGACCAATTGACGAGTATTGGATACTATGTTAAGCCAGTTAAAGAATAAGACGAGTCCTCATTATAGTAAGAAATATACCATTTGCTTTTGGTATATCACTACTACTGTTATCAAAACTTTCGCAACTATCCATAAAGCTCTAACTACGCTAGCAACACTAACTACGCAGCGAACAAAGCACCGCACGAGTTCATACAGCAAAGGTAATTGCCCCTAATGGCCGTTTCATAAAAACTTAAACCGACCGCGTACAATCACATCCGGCTAAAACAACAAACCCCGCGTTAAATAAAACGATTACGGTCAAAACCTAACTGCTCTTCAAACATTCAAACACCCGGAGAGAATTGCTCGGAACGAGTAAACAGCATCATCATTGTAACACGTGTAATTTCGCGTTCACCGGTCATTACTTCTGACCGGGTTTTTGGCCGGGACGTGAATTATACCCCGAGTGAGAGATAGACCCGGCGAATATGAAATGATCCCGTCGGACGTTCGGGTGGAGGGCCGGTGTGATTTGACGACAAATTACTGCGTAACCACCTCCGTATATCTAGAAGCTAACATACTCTTACATACATTATAACAGGTATTGTTTTATTACCAGTGCCCCTTATTCTGGCACAGAATATGCAAAAACAGCCCATACGCGACGAGCTATAACATATCTGAGTTCTTTATTCGAAATTCAAGATCACATCTTTTACATCTTTTGTAATGCCATCACTAATAATGAGAGCGCATTCGCCATTATAGTTTTTATATCTAAAACAGTAAACGCTTGGTTACTATTTTAGTGGATATGTGA
This sequence comes from Mellilla xanthometata, assembly GCA_035578125.1. NCBI lineage: Eukaryota > Metazoa > Arthropoda > Insecta > Lepidoptera > Geometridae > Mellilla > Mellilla xanthometata. The sequence continues at coordinate 8,530,509 of JAPUBQ010000014.1, read as the reverse complement.
TTTAAGAATTATGAGAGTATTGTGTATATTAAAGTAATTTAAATAACATATTATATGGCTTCATTTGAATAGCGTGTTGTATTAAAGAGTGTTGACGTTTCATATTATACTCCTAAAGTGGTATTTTAGTCTTATCGTTATAATAAAATGATTTATTAAATTTCTAAACCAATAAAAAAACGACTCAAGAGTGTGAGCATCTTATCCATATGAATGAAATTCGTCATAGTTTTCTGTTTCCCTCTAATTTACCCATATAAGAGTAGTAGCGAAGAAATAAGTGATCCATTATTTTGTAGTGAAAGCCATCTTGGTAATTTTCATCAATAATAATCTTAACTAACACCACTCCCGCCTAAGACACATTTCATACAAATTAAAACAAAATCGGCTCAACCGTTTGGAATCTACGATACCACATACAGATGCACAAACAGTCAAGTCAATCTTATAAACCCGTCACAACCTTATAATTTTGCGTCGGGGGGTAAAAACGTTTCTAAAAGCCAATAACACACGTCAGCTCTCACCTAACACATCAAACTAACAAACCGTGTTAATCCCCGCGTTAGAAAAACTTGTTAAAATAATAGAATGGCACACGTCGAGGTATCATGTTTCAGGAAGCGTATTTGACACCGTCACAGATGGACTAGTAGTTAGTTTGCTGTGGAGTGAACTTGGTCAGTTAATCAAGTAAGCTGTAGTTAAATTATGCTGACTGTATGTATATATTTTAGTATATTTTAAAATAATGATTAAAGGTATGTTAAATTTTCTTTTTGTGTTTGGGGTTATTTTTTTTAAATAAATAATAGGCTCACGTTTGACCGCAGCCAGGCTGATGTTAAGTTTTACTGTGGTCTAAGGTAGATTACGCAAATATTTTTTTTTGTAACTTACCAACTAAAATGTTTGATCCAGATACATAGCAGTACTGAATTATCTGAACTATTTTGTGAGAAAAAAAATGAAACAAAGAGAAATGTTGGTGAAGATTTAAATATAAAAAAACATGTAACTTATATATTTTTTTAATTAATTTTAACTTAAACAAGCGGGTAAAACCACCGGCTACAGCTAGCTTCCCCAACATAAGGAAATACTGGCGGCCCACCAACGAGCGCTGCCTAGTTTTTGTTGCGGTAAATTTATAGTTCCGGTCACCTTAGCTCCGACACGTGAATAAATAATGTAAAATTGTAAGATCCTCTTCTATATTTTAACTTTGTTGTTTTGCTTATAATAATTATATATTGTGTCATTTGTGTTGCAAACGAACTGTCTGCTATGGAGGCTCCAAAGATACCACGCAGTTTTTACCCGACGTACTTAGATAATAAATAGATTTACTTAAGTACATCTGTTAGTCTTAGTACAAGCAGTCTTTAAGCCAAGTCAGAGGCCTTCGGGCGGCTTTGAAAACTCTCGACACCAGAGTTTGACCATTTAACTCATACGAAGAAAAGAAGTACATATATACGTAAGCTGTATACAGTTCCGTTTGTACGATATATGTATCTTTATAACGTTTAACAATTTAAAATATACCAAGTAACCTTTAATTTAAAAATATTATAACTGTTACCCTTAAAACCTTACTCAATTGCTAATATCCACGTTTATTATTTACTTAAACACTTTTAAGAATTGTTGGTATCTACTATATGTATCTACTGCATGAAGTAATTATGCAAATTAAAAAGAGTAATTTAGATATCGGTTAATATGCAACATTTTAAAAATTAGTTATTAAAATGTCGCATATTAATTTCCGTGCAAGATTTTATCTCTATTTCCGTGCAAGAGAAAAAAAGTGCTTCAAATGCACTATTTTACATCTATTCACCGAAATCTAAATGTATCCGAAAGCTTCATGATGATTTTTCATACATGTAGCGCCATCCTTGTAGTAACGGGCAAACGTCGAAGCTCCTCGAGCTTTTACAAAAAGCTTGCTAGTTTCACGCGCGTCACAGAGATGGCAGCTTATATAATTTTATGTTTTATTACGCTGTTAAAGGTTACAAGTGTGGTTAACATTAATACAATACAAGTAGTTTTACTAACTGCAGCGCTTGTATACCAAATTAAAGAAACCTCTTATGGACGATGAATTGTCAACGACATAATCTTATCTTAATTATTAACCTTTATATCAAATTTCGTTGAAATTCTTTCAAAATTGTGTTATTTTAGCAAATATCAAAATGCAAAACTTAGGTACGTAAAGCTATTTTCGCTAGTTGGTACAGATTTACTATCACACTTATTTTATAAATGCGAAAGATTGCGAGTAAGTGTGTTTGTTACTTCTTCATGCTGAAGAAGCAATTTGCTGATATTTTGTATGGTATAGTTAGATTAGACTCTAAATTAACATATACATACATAAGATACCTTTTTTTCTTGGATTAACGTGGGTATCATTTAAAACGTAGCTAGTTTTAAATATTTTTGAGTGTTTTAAAAATATTTTTTCTATGCAAATGAAAAATAATGGTTTGGAAAGTAAATAATGCACTTACTTAACTTTATATCTTACGAATAAACACTCCTCCAAGAATTCGTCTTTCACACAAAAAATATCTGATGCGTCCTAATGAGCTCACAATAATATAGCTTTTACATCAGAATAGTACATAAACTATATTTATGGATTTTATTCTTATCTTAAATTGTTATTTTAAAAATCTTTTAGATATTAATACGCATACCAAATTTTTTATACGGAACAATTCATTGAAATCATGATATGTTTTTTTATTCATTTTTAACAACATTCTGTATATTTACGAGGTTATTTTACATAAGCAAATACATAAAATGTAAATAAGTCTGGCAGCACTGAGCGAGCGTGAAATCATTAGTTGCGGCCCGTTTTATATTTTATTCGGTAGTGGATGCGCTAAAAAGTGGAACTGCATAATTACCTCCCAGGATAGGAGACAGAAAGAACTGTGGAGTAGAATGAAGAGATAAAATTTAAATAATATTTTTACCATTTCTGATTAAAAACAATACATCACTCTATATTTGTTACAATCTGTTGCATACATATACTTTATTTAAAGCTATGGAGCGGTAGTTACTGTTGCCCCGGAAATTAAGCTCCAATCGAGACCTTATGCGGATTGCGGTGCATCTCTTAGTGTACAACATGGTTTTAAGCCGACAGGCATTAGTTAAGAATAGATTTTTTTTGTATACATTCTCTTTTTTTCCTTTAATTTGTATCTTTGTACCAAATTTACTGTTGTGCCAATAAACAATTTGATGATTTGATTTGATTGAGATATAAAAAATATTTAACCTAAGATATACATTAACCATTTAGCAGTAATAATATTATTACTTTACGTTTTACCAGATATAAGTGTATTATAATCACTATAACACTTCATATTGTTTACGACTATATGTTTACTTGATGCTCCAATTCTTTTTTTTATTCTCTCCCGGTCAAAAATTGTCTAAAAACTCTTTTAGACTATTATATATTTTGGCGTATTCCAAGTTCCATCGAGTTTCGGTTATAAGAAATTTGTTTGTACGATTCCCCATTCAAAAACTTAGTCGAGCCGGTACACTATGTAATAAGCAACTAATTATATTCTATTTATTAATTTTAATGAAAGCATTGTTAAAATACTCAGGTCTAAGTTTATGTGGAATCAATACTATTAATTACTACTAATAGCATAGTAAGCTAGATTATAGTTACATTAAGGGTTAACGCGTACAATATGATTGTATTCATTGTGAATTAATAAAAGTATCTTTCTACAAAAACTTAGTTAAGCCACTTCAATGTTTGTTATGATTTTGAATTAAAAAAGCATCCTTCTACAAATACTTAGTTAAGTCGTTTTTAAAGTTAAATGAACAGCTAATTGTTTTTATTGCAGTTTTTCATAATTATTTTTTTAATATAAATTTATCGTCTCTAAGACGGTCTTTGTGCTGGTTCGGCGTTTTTATATGCGTTTGTCAGTGAATTACAGCGACAGGGCTGTAGTCAGTGAAAAACTGTTTATACATTACTCATGTAGTATGTATGTCGGTACTAGTACGTGCTAGTATGTGTTAATGGACATTTTGTATGTAGAATATAACTTAACATTAAAATTTGCGATAGCTAAAATGTGAGTTGAAAAGCTTGAGTTAAATACAAATACAAATATTTTTATTTACGATAAGGTTGAGTACGTACAATAAATATGTGCTAAGAGTGGGGTAAGTAAATTTTGTGGTACGTTCTTGGGACGCTGTGCCCCGCGCTAAGTATCTTGCGATCCTGTGCTGCGGGGCTACAGTTTTATCCGCGCCGAACAGAGAACTAGAATACTCTAGTTCGCTGGCGTTAAAGAAGATGGGTAAGTTATACGAGTATGTGAGGTAAACGGAATAGTGGTTGCTCCGATTACATTTCTTATTCGTTGTAGTTATATATATTTTTATATATGTTGTAAGAAAAAGAAATAGCTACGCCCAGCAACATTTAGTTAATCCGCCGTAAAAAGGTAGCATGATTGATACAATGTATAATTTAATCCAAATCGATTCGGCCTTGTGACCGTGTGTAAATGTCATAACAAAAATTACAAGTGGCAGACACATTAGCCTCAATTGAAGTAAGAAACAATTTTATACTAAATTTAAGATAATAATTGGTCAAGTGCGAATCGAACTCGCGCACAATGGGTTCCGTACCAATATCACAAAAAAGGCAAAAAATCAAGTTTTTTTACTTGATGTTTGCCTTTTTTGTGATATTTAGTTTTAAGATAAATTCATTAATGTTTTATTATTTAAATACATAAATAAATATTCTGTGAATTTTCAGTCGTCATTACTAAGATCAAGACAAAAAATACGTTTATTGCCATTAATCTTTTATTTTTAAAATTTTTGGTATTTGTTGTTATAGCGGCACAGGAAACAACATAGTGTGCATAACTTGCATTTCGGCTTTTCAGCTATCACGGGTTTCTAAGATACAACCTGATAGATAGGCAGCAGAGGCTTAGTAATAGGGTCCCGTTTTTATATTTCAGGTACGTAACCCTAAAATTGTATAAAGGATCATAATAGCAAACAGCAGCAATTACCGCGAGCCGGTTGGTGACAAAATAATTTGATTAAAGCAAAATAAAAACTGAATCGAGAGCCGAAAGCCGCGAGGGTAACCTAATTATCGGTACCTACAGGGCGCGCCGCCCTTCATTAGCCGGGTTTGGACAAAGCTTTGCTAGCTAATACAAATATCTATAAATAAGTCCATATATTCTACGAGTGGTACCCAAATACCAATATGATTTTATTGTTTTCGGCTAGACAGGGTTTTTACTTACCTATCTATCTTATCTTAATATATATAAATCTCGTGTCACAATGTTTGTCCTCAATGGGCTCCTAAACCACTTAACCGATTATAATGAAATTCGCACACCATGTGCAGTTTGATCCAACTTGAGAAATAGGATAGTTTAAATCTCAAAATATAGTCGCAATTTTAATTTATCGCTTATTATTGTCTGTTATTATTTGACAGTCACAATTATCTGTTAACTTCAAATGATTCTAACAAATGTTGATACCTTTCGACTGGGTTGAGTAAGTAATCAATAGATGGCACTGCTATGGTAAATCTACGAACGTGTCATATAAGCTACACTATCTATTTTTCATACCCCTAAGTGAGGCAAAACAACGTTTGCCGGGTCAGCTAGTAAGTCTATATATTTTACGAGTGGTACCCAAACACCAGGATGATTTTATTATTTTTGGCTAGACAGAGTTTTTACTTACCTATCTATTAACCTATATATTGCATTAGCATCTATGTGAAAATGTCTAGGTATACAGGATTACTACTTATATCACATACATCTTGTCACGTGTCGACGCGACGGACTTTCTTTATTGAGAAGCGATTTTATTTCGTGCATTTCCTAACGTCGTAGAAAAGAAATGTTTGTCACAACATCACTTAAAATGTTTTTTTTTTACTAGTAACTGATTTTTCTAATTCTCAAACAAAGTTTATGAAAACATGTCTGGATAGCAAAGAATTATTTGACAAAATTTCTTCTTCAAGATCATAAAAAAATATTGCATGTTTGGAATATTAAAAAAAACATGTGAAGATCACAAACAATCTCTCAACTCACAGTAAGACACTATCTACACGTATCTATGCAATTAATATTTAAAATTCAGGTTCTGAGATTTTCATATGTGGCTATTCTACATTATAACTCGTCAGTTCTACTACAAGCTCCAGATTATGTGTAAAGGCCGCACACACCACAAGATCGAGGTCTTAAATCAAACCGCCAGCAGTAGATGAAGGTATACAAGGCGGTCTGGGCTAGCCGAGGAGCTGTAAACTACTTATGCGAGAATTTATAGCATAAGTTACAACATCTTCAGTGCATATGACCAATCGCAACTAACACGTGCGCTTGGGCAAAACGATATACTTAATATTGTCAAACCAAACGTAAGCGTACGATTTGAAATAACCGACGACCTACGAGTGGAGGCTGGAAAGGACTGAAGACAGTGTCCTGTAGTAATCGTTAGATGAAGCCTCACTCCATGAATGGGCAAAAAATATTAGACTAAATATAATGATGACAACTTTTAAGGCTTAAAAGTGCAGATGATGCAGATGTTAGCGTAACTTGAAAATCAAAGCCATCATTGATACAAAAAAAATTCTAGGGCTATATTTGTTGACCAGCGAATAGAAATTTGTAAAAAAAACAAGGACGCTCCACAGACCACCTGGCAGCTACGGGTGCGGACACACCGCAAACCCAAAAACCTACATACGTTCCAATATTACAAAAAGGAAAAGCAGAAAACGAACGCAACCGAGCTAAATCGATACCCTATCGAACGATTCAACCATCCAACTTTTGTAATACGCGCACTGCTCGCCCGACCGAACGCGGCTCCAACTCCGCCAAACTACACAACTAAATATTCCTAAATACATCGGCCTGACAAAAGAAAACATAACTCGCATTTGAAACCAAAAAGCGTGATATCTCCACGGACGTTTTTTGGCGAAATATCCCCAAAAGTAGGTTAGTAATTCGGGTTTCGACAAAGGAACGGTTGAACAATACGCTCTCCGACGCATTACACGGTGGATATAATTAGTTATGGTGTATGGATTTAGATTTTGTAGCGATAATTTTTGTGAATGCTCTGAATAAACATCTGCTCGAGATTTGCAATCCGACAAGCGAGCAATCGCATTGAAATGTCAAGTAGAAAACTGATCCGTGTATTTACGCAACAACGACGCCCAAAAAATGGTCAGTAGCGGAGTATTATTGAATCAAATATGAGAATATTTTATTTCAAACAGAGCTCGCTCGGATTGAAATGTGTATTCTGTTACAAAGTTAATCCGTGGAACTGTAAATTATTTTTTATTTTACACTACGATTGTGCAAGTTTAACATAAATGTGTATAACAAGATATGTATATAATTCATATCAATAAATAAAACGTTAAAAAATGGATGTTTTCTCGCTTACATAACCATATATATGTGTGTGAGCAAGAGGTAGCTAACTTTTAAATGTTTTCTTCCTTCATTCGAATTATATAACACAAAAAGTTCATGCGAGCTTTTTGTGTCTGGAATTACGGTTCAATAAAAGTTAATCTTGTCCAAGTCCTAATAAAACTTAAGGTTGATCGTATACAAAAAGCGTGAGGTTTAATGAACCATTTCCGCCCTTGTCGGATACCCCATATTTACACAAACGGAGAAACAAAACAGACCAAAAAGCTAAACGAGCGTGTTCCGGCACGCGCCTGGCCCGGATCGTGACCTTCGTCACATTGACAGATTGCTGCATATCTGTGTCGCGCAGCGTCTGTACCCTGTAGCCAGCCGGCCCACTCGCCGCCGCCCAGGACCAATACGTACTGGGATATGATAGCGCTACTTTCACACAATCATTTGAAAAGTCATTTAATGATATCATTAAATTTGCTTGGATCCTTTAAAGTAGATAGATAGATAGATTCTTTCTTGGACACATAAATAAAAAAGACACAGTAAAAGACAATTAACTTCCAGGCAACCTTACAGCTCACGGTTAACAAAGTCAGAATTTAGACAGTGATATTTTATATGTTATTTTCAGTGTATTATCTTATTTTTTTTTTGCAATCCTATGACAATGATGATGGCATGATGACAACTCGTTTGTCAAAGTTTAGAGCCTAAGGCAACATAAATTATATTTAATTTAGATCAACTCAAACAATCCCCAGACTGACATACTCGTACATATATACGGCAAAAAATCATAAAACATAACATTGTTTCGTACTCCAGTGAAAGCCGCAAAGCTTAGCAGATGCAACAAAATAAAGATTTTTTAGAACATATTAAGCCACATAGTAAATACATTACAAATATCACATTTTATCATTACATTATAGATATCATATCATATTCTGCTTCTATCATTCTACTATCACATTTACCAATTCAAACCCAAACGTTTGCAAGAAAATAATCAAGTGGCAAGTCCTTTACTTTATTCATCGTATGCACACGTATCATAGAGTCGGTCAGTGGTACCACCCAGGGAACTCATAGTAGAAGAGCCCGTGAAGATCGTCCTTCACCGATCTGATAACCAGATGAGACGTATTTTTTATTAAATATTTTTTATAAACAAATGTGCCTAAAATTGCTTGCCCATCGAAAAGTGCTCATGGCTATTTTTAATTAAATAAACTTTTATTGATTTTTTTTTCATCACCTTCATACTTTTGATAACCAAATGAAATTTATTTCACTGATAGTTTTTAATACACAGAATATGCCTCGGTATGCTTGCCTAATCATTTCAGTGCATAACTACCTGGCAAGCAGGTGTAAACAGGTAAGTCAAAATAGGTGACTCATTCGATTTTGATGCGCTTCATAGGAGTAACAACGATTCTGAACAGTTATAATTTTATTTTTGACGTGACAACGTCTTAAATTAGGTTGCGGCTGGGAGTCACTTATGAAAAAGTGTAACGCCCGGTAACGTTACGATGAGTCACCGAACGAGAGAGAGGCCCGCCGAATGCCTTGCGTCTCTCTCCCACTCAACTATGATCGGTCTGCCGCGCGCGCAGCACGCGGCAGACGTTGTCACGTAAAATCTTCGCCCGTAAAACCGACTTTACAGGCAACCATTTTTTATTTTTGATAATTGTAGCTAAATTATCATTTGACTATACACGAGCATGTGCAAAAAAAAGAAGCCATGAGCACTTTTCGATAGGCAAGCAATTATAGGCATATTTGTTTATAAAAAATACGTCTCATCTGGTTATCAGATCGGTGAAGGACGATCTTCACGGGCTCTTAGACTATCACAGCTCCAACTCCGCTGACGTGCCAACAATCCCAACCAAAATGCTGTTTGCAAAGGATTCACGCTTCATTACACTTCGCATACGTTATGCAATTTTCATATCGGACCGACGTTTCCTGTTACTTTGATTGTAATTGTTATGTAGCTCTTAGAGGTGGTATCAAAAGTCTTTGTTGAATTTTATTTAAAAATATCTTATCCGTATAAGTATGAGTATTGTTACATGTTTCAATAAGGGAAAAATAATAATAAGATAATTCCTGTGCTTTAAAAAAATACAAAGATCTTGTGACATTACTCACAATTTTGTAGCAAGCTACTGAGTTATATATAAATACTAGCTGAACCGACAAACGTTGTTTTACCTTAAAAAATAGATAGTAGCCGATTTTCAGACCTACTGAATACGCATATAAAATTCGGTAAAAATCGGTCAAGCCGTTTCGGAGGAGTACGGGACCTAAAATTGTGACATGGAAATTTTATATATAAGATAATCTAGCTTACCAAGCTAAGAAGTATCAGCATAAGTAGCCCACTATATGTTCCCACCGGTGGAACTCGGGACTTTTTCTCACGAGTAGAAAGATATAGACCATGATCCACCACGCTGGATAAGTTTGGATTGGCGGATAACACACGTCTTCCAATATTGAGGTCTTCAAACATGTCGGTTTCCTCAGGTTGTTTTCAGTGACGTCAAGCGTAAAGCGTGCAAATCCACACATAACTAGAAAAGCAAATCATGGGCGTAGGGCTGAGATCGAACGAGGGGCCCTAAAATTGAAAAGCAGAAGTTTCTCACTGAGCCACACTCGCGTTTTCCAACTATTAACTATTAATTATAGTATTAATTCAACATAAACTTATACGTATCTGAGAATATTAGAATAGCATGTATTTACTCATACTCAATATCTATTTAACTATCCATCCAGCAGTGGACGAAAATAGCCCGATGATGATGATGATCTATTTAACTAAGGTATAATAGTTAATGAGTGGAGTATTCGAAATTCGAGTTTTATGAAGCCTTTTTTCCAGATTTCCTTGACATTCGTCAATCATACAGATGAAGCCACCAATCTGTGAGGCTTCGTTATCACGGCCATAAAGTCACGCAGCCGAATGCTCGCATTGCAACGTTTTTCTATTTTCAACCCCCGATTTTTGCACTATTTCCTCGTTTTTGCTTTCCAGCTGACCACAGAAAATTCTGTTGATTCTTTTTTTATTCGTTCACGTGGATCTGTGAACTCGTTCCTTTCAAACAGGATGGAGTTAGCGAAATAAATGTGTTAATTTTTGCTGCGTATTTTGTTCGCATCGAAAAATATATATAAGAACTAGCTGACCCAGCAAACGTTGTTTTGCCTTATTAATTATTTTTATTCTAGTTTCTAGACAAATTCTAGTATAATTAAAATGTTACTTACTTATTTTATGTGTGTATGGTATATGCGTGAAATGGGTATGGAGCGCCATGAACAAACGTTAAGGGAATATAAAAGTAACAAACGCCAAAAAATATTATATTCAATCATATCTATTTAATAGTGTTTATTTTAACAAACATTAATTTGTTCTTCTTAGATGGCACCGACGCCAAGAATACAGGATAAATACAAATTAAAAATAGCATGTTTATAAGTTAATCAAATAAAGTCTTCGATGGTACTTATGTGTAGGCATAAAATTATTTTTCACTTTTTAGATACAGTTAGAATTTATAAATGTAGGTATGATTTTGAAGTCTGTTATTTGTATAATACAATTTAATTGTAAAATTTTGAAGGTTAGTAGGTAATGATATTTTTCTAAAGTTTTAGGTATTCAAAATTTTTTAGCGATTCCATTCGAGCCGTTACCAAACAAATTAGGTACATAATATTGGTAGTGTCATAAGCTATGACCCAAAACGTCATAGGACCAATCGCGAGCGAAGCGAGCCGGATGCGAGCGCAGCGAGCTATGCGCGAGCGAAGCGAGCGCGAAAATTTTTAGCATATTTGTTCGAGCCGCTTGAGCATAATGAAGTCCAAAGCAGAACAAATTATATAGTATTTGTAGTGTCGTGAGCTATGACCCAAAAGTCCTAGGACCAATCGCGAGCGAAGCGAGCGCGAAAATTTGTAGCATATTTGTTCGAGCCGTTTGAGCATAAAGAAGTCCAAAACAGAACAAATTACATAATATTTGTAGTGTCGTAAGCTATGACCCAAAACGTCCTAGAACCAATCGCGAGCGAAGCGAGCCGGATGCGAGCGTAGCGAGCTATGCGCGAGCGGAGCGAGTGCGAAAATTTTTAGCATAATTATTTGTTCGAGCCGTTTGAGCATAAAGAAGTTCGAAGCAGAACAAATTACATAATATGTGTAGTGTCGTGAGCTATGATCCAAAACGTCCTAGGACCAATCGCGAGCGAAGTGAGCGCGAAAATTTTTAGCATATTTGTTCGAGCCGTTTGAGCATAAAGAAGTCCAAAACAGAACAAATTACATAATATTTGTAGTGTCGTAAGCTATGACCCAAAACGTCGTAGGACCAATCGCGAGCGAAGCGAGCCGGATGCGAGCGCAGCGAGCTATGCGCGAGCGAAGCGAGCGCGAAAATTTTTTTAGCATATTTGTTCGAGCCGTTAGAGCATAAAGAAGTCAAAGCAGAACAAATTACATAATATTAAATTGTACTAAAATGAAATGAAAAAATTCGTCGAAAAATTAAAAAAAAATGTTTAAGGCTGATCAACCCTTATCACTTAGGGGTATAAAAAATAGATAGTAGCCGATTCTCTGACCTACTGAATACGTATATAAAATTTGGTAAAGATCAATCAAACCGTTTCGGAGGAGTGCGGTAACAAACACTGTGACACGGAAATTTACTAAAATAGCCATAAAAATAGGGGTTGATGATAAAAAAGTAAAAAATTAGGGTTGTATGTATTTTTTAATGCAACTTTATACAAAAAAAATATTGTCGAAAAATGAAAAAAAATATTTAAGGGTGATCAACCCTTATCACTTAGGGGTATAAATAATAGATAGTAGCTGATTCTCAGACCTACTGAATACGTATATAAAATTTGGTAAAGATCAGTCAATCCGTTTCGGAGGTGTACGGCAACAAACACTGTGACACAGAAATTTACTAAAATGGCCATAAAAAAATAGGGGTTGATGATAAAAAAGTAAAAATTTAGGGTTGTATGTATTTTTTAATGCCACTTTATATAAAATTCAAATAAAAAAAATTCATTGAAAAAATAAAAAAAAAATTTCAAGGGTGAACAACCCTTATCACTTAGGGGTAAAAACGTTTCACGTTGGCCGATTCTCATACCTACTGAATACGCATATGAAATTTGGTAATGATCAGTCAAGCCGTTTCGGAGGAGTTCGGTAACAAACACTGTGACACGGAAATTTTATATATAAGATGAAATGATTTTTATTAATTATTTTTTGTTGCTTTGATTATTAATGTTAATACTGGGAGCATATTTGTATGAGCTTTTTACTATATTTTTATGCTTCTCTCAGATGAGACTGTCATAAAATTTCAAATACCAATTATTCGAAATCCATACATTTATTAATGTTTGAAATGCAAATATTGTACATCCTACTAATATTATATGTAAATGCGAAAGTTTGTGTCTGAGTGTGTAAGTGATTAAGTGGTAAGTGCGTATGTTTGTTTCTTCTTCACGCTAAAACGGCTGAACTGATTTCGATGAAATTTACTTTTGATGGACATAGGTATTAACCGGGATTAACACATAAGCTACTTTTAATCCCAAATTAATGAGGGCAACACCACGGCTACATACAGTACATTACAGATATAAAAAAAAATGGGAATTCTAAAACCAATACTAACATAAAATGGAAAGTTATTATTATCTTAGCATTTATAACCTTTAATGTATATTACAAATTGTCATTTAAAACTCGAAATCTATGATCGACCGTTCCAGTTGTTAAATTTTCTCAAAACGGATACTATATTACACTTTAGAAAACGCAATGAACCACACACAGTGGGCACGTACTCAGGTGCTAATTTAGAGGGCCAAATATAAAACTAACAAGTACTTTACAATACAAAGTGTTTTCAAATAATTATTATTAATATAGTAACTGGAAATGTCATGTATACTAAAATACAAAGTAGCTGTAAGCCAACATTCTGTACAACAAAAACCAATTATTTATTTTTGCGTTCCTTTTTTTGTGTACAAAATATATCAGACTTCCTCGTAATAAGTGAACTACGCAACATGTTATACTGCTTAGTTCATATTATATTTTTGGGCCGATTGGCCCATTACACCTGTACCTTATTACATCCACTCAACGGCCGCCATGTAACGGACCGTATAATTTTGAGTTCATACGGCCATTAAAAGCTTCGTTTAAACAATTAATACTTGAAAAGATAATCGGTTAGCCGACGGTAATCGAACTTACATCCGTTCCAATGGCAAGTTTTGTTCAAGATTATTAGAAAACAAACTGTAAGTCTGAAATAAAGTTTCAATCATGTTTATTCGTGTTAACTGTTATTCATGTATGTGTGTGTCAACTAACTTAACGTGTTGTAACATAGTTCTACTTAGATCAATCTAAAACCGAGATTTGCCTTCAATGCAGTATTTAATTTTCCAAGGTTTAAAGTTCAGGTTCTAGTATATTCTACCACCTAGATTATTTTTCTAGGTTCTATGCTAATGTCCTCACAACTAATCTGAGCAAAGATAAACACACAAATTCAAAAAGAACATTCCACATTTAAAAAGTTTCATCATTAATCAAGTTTCGAGTTTCATAGTCGATTAAAGAAAGCGACATCCTTGAGACCAGCCGCATTTATTCCTCCTTTCATTCTTTCCGCCCCTCGAGTGTACACCGTCATACACATTGTTCCCGAGATTATCTGTTTCATGACATCAGCGGAAGCTTTCAATCACGCCGCTTTTTCCTCCCGCACAGATAAGATTGTTTCCTTGAAGATGTAGCGGGGGGAGAGGGGTGGAGGGGAGAGGAAGTGGCATTTGGCACGGGCAATTGACGCCGCTGATAGGATCGCGAGCTGAGTAAGCAGATATCGAGGCTCAGAGGTAAAGAGATAGCGGCTAAGTACCAAAAGGTCAGACCATGCTATAAAAAATCTTTGACTATCTTCCCTCCTTGATTAACTTCTTAACTTTATACTTTTGGAAGCTATATTTAAACTTAATCTGATATTCAGCTTTTCATAATATCTGAAATTAAGAACCATTATCATAATTATTTACGTAAATTTAGAAACATACTTATGCCATGGAATAGAAAAATAAAATTAATTTGTCGACATATCAATGTGAACTAAAAAAAATTTTAATGATTCAAAAAGCTTGAACTGCTACTAAATAAAAATATGAGTCCGTAAAGTGCATTTATTTCTAAGCCTTATTACGTTCGCACGTGTGTTTGTCGTCACCAGGGTGTATCTTTTGAACTGTAATAGCTAGTCTGTTATTTTTTTCACATAATATTACGTATTTCTATTACTGCAATAACAACAAACACTCGAATATCATAATGTGCGAGTCGTTCTGATGTTCTAAATCATTTTGAAGTGCACATAAGTACCTACATAATGAGTTTGAAAATTCTTTATTAAACTCATATAATTTAACACCTGACACTTTCTTCTGACAGTCTCCTAGCCTATCTTCTGTTAAAGTGAGCGCGGTGCGGTGTCGGCTTCCCGCTACACCGCTTCCGATAGACTCACTACTGATACTCTGTACCGAGAGAGGTTTATTGTTTCTACTAAATCTATGTATCTCTCTCTATAGCTTCTTCGCAGGAGATGAGTTTTTTGCTTAGATTCGAAAAGTGTGCTTAAGAAAAATACTTCGCCTTAATCATATGTATTTTATATACGAGTACTAGCTGACCCGGCAAACGTTGTTTTGCTTCACATAGGGGTATGAAAAATAGATAGTGTAGCTTATATGACACGTTCGTAGATTTAACATAGCAGCGCCATTTATTGATTACTTACTCAACCCAGTCGAAAGGTATCGACATCTGTTAGAATCATTTGGAGTTACTAACAGATAATTGTGACTGTCAAATAATAACAGACAATAATTATCAATAAATTAAAATTGAGACTATAATTTGAGATTTAAGCTATCCTGTCTCTCAAGTTGGACGAACTGCACATGGTGTGTGAATTTTATTATAATCGGTTAAGTGGTTTAGGAGTCCATTGAGGACAAACATTGTGACACGAGATTTATATATATTAAGAAGATATGTATAATATGACTGTAAAAATATTTTTTGACGTGTAAGACTTATATATATAGTTATTGACACTGGTAACTATAAAAGACAGAATTAAAAAACAAGTTTGTCATATCAGCAAACGCGGTTTTATCATGGCAAAATTAGTATCCAAATTATGGCAATTAAAGAAACACTGAATTAGCCGTGCATAAGCATAATCAGCTCATTATATGTTCCCACTGGTGGAGCTCGAAAAATACTTTCATATAAAGAGATATATATATAAATCATCCACCACGCCGGCCAAGTACGGGATGGCGGATGACACACGTCTTGGGACTTTGTGGTCCTCGAAGGATGTGGTTTCCTCAAGATATATGTTACACAGTGTGGGTGCAAACTCAGCACAATTAAAACAGCCAAACCAATTACTTGTACCCTTTGCGTAGGGTAACATTTAGAGTAACTTAAGAATCCAATCATTACATAATATAATAAGGGTTGTACATTATTTTGAGATCGGTACATATGTACTTATATCTTAGCTTGTCTAATTTCTTATCTAACTTATCATAATTCATTGCAATTTGCAAATTTAATCATTTGGCCGTGTTGTTTAATAATCATTTCATTATTTATTTTTTATTTTTTTGGATTCATTTCACACACGGCTGGTTAACCCCATACTGAACCATTTCTAGTTCGTGTTATGGTTACTAACACAACTGATATACTACATATACATACATATTTTATATAGATACATATTTAATACCCAGACCGACAGCCAACAAATTTAGTTCAGCACAAAGATGTTGGCTGTGCCGGGAACCGAACCCGGAACCTTCTGATTGGCAGTATGGCATGGCAACCATTACGCCAATAAGGTCGTAAAATTTACCACAGATGTAGGTAAAAGCCAATCAATATTCGGTCCCCCGTCCTGCTATTAAACATATCGAATGCTACTCAAACGTTCGCTTATACAGATAGCAATAGTTGCTTAACACTTTTGAAACATTTTACCTTTACTCTCATTAAAAAATAATAATATGAAAACTTAATGTATGGCCTCGCATCAGGTTGGTTGTTAATCGATGATAATTACAAACGCTTGGGATACGTCAGCTGTAAAACAAAAACGGATAATCCACCTGTTAGAGTTACAAATCGTATATACAGGTTGAAACTTTTGTAACTGATTAAAATATGTGATAATTGGGTATCTTCATATAACTATAGATATAGATTTTATTTTTACTTAGATAAATCTAAGTCTGAGCTTTTCCTTCCTTAATTTTTCCGAGATTTGGAGGTCAAATTAAGGTTATATACATATATCAGTATATTCTATAGCCTAGATTTTTTAAAACAAAAACAGATAATCTACCTGTTACAGTTACAAATAGTATATTCATGTTGAAAATTTTGTAACTGATTAAAATATGTGATAATTGGGTATTTTCATATAATTGTACATAGAGGGGTTTATTAAGTGACTCTTTTCTGTAGATATGAAAGTGCTTAAAGTGCTCAAAGCTAAGGTGTAGACCATGTGTACTTAATTTTCTAGTTTTCTTTTAAATGAAGTGTCAAGTATCGTAATTATCCCGCTAATGTTACTAATGCTAAAAGTTTTCGTGTTGTGTGTGAGTGTGTTTGTTACTCTTTCACGCTCAAAGGGCTTCACTGATTTTCGTGAAATTTGGTGTGGAGATAGGCAAGGCCCTGGCTAACACATTGGCTATTTGTATCCTACATTAACGCGAGGTGCATCGCAGACCACTAGTATCTTTAATAGTGTTCAACCAAAATATCGACTCAAAGAGCCTAATAAAGACTACGCTTCTATAAACCCAATTTCGGATTTTAGTTAAACTTACTTGTACTAAAAGTCGACTCATTTAAGCGATTTAATAAGTAACAATGCGAATAAAATAAACAAATACACCTTAGATCTCCACAAACAGTAACAGATAGCATCATTTTATTTGTTTAGAGCGGCATTAGACAAATGCCATCATTAGGTAAGCCGCAGGAGATGCGCGTTTATGTCTTTATTTGGCTTTTTATTGGGATTGTAAAAACGACGCGTGATCGAGTCCACAGCTGACGCAGGGCTAATGTGTGAATTTTGAAGGCGCCAAGATTTATTTAGTTACATTTTTTCTACTACTTTTACATACTAATATTTCTCTAACAGCTTTAGCAGCAGACCACTTGTTCTAAAAAATAATTATAGTGTACTGGTAAGATTCAATTTCTTGTTTTCCAAGCTCCCTGTTCCCCAAAAACTACAATCTGGCGGTTTTCAAAGCAAGAGTAAACCGGATTTTTCGACCGGTAAGCGCGCTACACCTTAGATCATGATGTTGCTTACCATGAGATCAATTGCGATCAAGTGGGCTTGCACTTGATCGCAATTGATCTGATGTAAAGTATTTTAACATTTATTGTAAAAAAAAATCGTCCATTCATCAAAATACATTGCTTAAACATTAAAATTATTTACAAAAATGCCAGAAAATTTACATATTTCCGCTTGTTTACTTCCACTTTCTTATGCACAAACTAATCAAAAAGCTCAAGCGTTAGGTAAAATTGCAAGTGCATCTCTACATACAACTGAGTCATTATTTAAATCGGTTAGTTACATTTGTTTCCCACAGGAGAACCAAATGCGGTACATAAGTGGTAATGACCCCAACCAGTGGAGCGTGCATGGTCACGAACCACTGAGTCCGCCGTCCGCCATTCCACGTCCTGAATAATGGCTGCCTCAATTTTATATAAGCCTATCAAATATATCTTTTTATGAGGCACTATATATCAGAAATATTCTTTATTCATACTTTTAAGTTTTCTTCTTGTTAGCTTTTTTTAATGTTGGATAGGCTCATGCTTGATCACCGCTTGCCTGATGTTAAGCTTTACTGCGGTCTAAGATGTAACACGCTTGCATAGAAGGAACTTATTTACTTTAGAAAACCACCAAACTGTATCTCTCACTTACTCTAAATTGTTTTCCTTACTTGAATATAAAACAAACTTCAAAAGTTATTTGTCAAATATGAGCTTCGTGAGAAGTATATCAAAGAGGCTATATGCAAGGAACATGTAGAGATTGACTATTTTCAATTTGTATTTGTATTGAAGTCAATTTAAACTCTTAATATAATTGAACTCCTTTTTACTACATTTTTATTTTAATGTATAGCATGATGGTCTAATACATATTTGTATTGTACGATAGTAATCCAATGACAGAATTTAGCCACACACTATTAAAATTTACTGAGTATACTTCAAGTAACATGACGAATGTTTTAATGCTTTAACAAGTTTTGTCGTGTTTCATTTCAAAAATATTAAACCAAGAGGATCTCGTCAGTGACATTCCGTGTAATACTCGTCCCCGATGATAACGCTCGTAATGCGTCGAAGGCCGTTGGACGTATTACCAACGTTTTTTTTTAGTAAGTCTGACCGTATTTTTGTGCAATAAATAACCAAGAGGTTTTTATAAAATAAATTTGACACTCATAATCAAAATAATTAAGCGTCTGTTAAACAAAGGTACAGCGTCAAAGGCGTCGCGTCGCGGAAACAGAACGAGACGCCGCGGGACGTCGGACGCGGGCATATTAACATAGGGTTGGCACATACAAAAAATATTCATTTATTTCCAAATCAATTGAATTCGAATAGAAACTGGCAAATCTGTCGCAACAATCCTTCGGCAGCCTCCTTGAGAGTCAGTTATTCCAGATTAGGTATTTTTTTTTTTTTTTTTTATCCATTATAGGTTTGCGTTTGACTACAGTTAGCCTGATGTTAAGCTGCACTGCAGTCTACGGTGTGGCACGCTATGCTCCACCTTAGGCCAAGAGTGTCACTAACTCGAGTGGTTAGGTGCCCTGCTAGTCAAATACGTAGCTATAATGAGTAAAAGAGTCATCTTCATAGACAGGAAATACCATAATTGATTACAAATACAAATCATTTATTGATAAGACCAAAGTTACAAGTCAAATAATTAATAAAATAAGATTAATCACAATTTAACAGAATAAACTAATGAAATGAATACCTACTCAGCATAACAATTTTATTATTTGGTAGAAGTGTTTTACAATGTTTCGCAAGATCACTAAAACCTATTTAAATTATTTCCAGCACAATAAATGGAAACACTTTGCGACTTATTTTACTTACACTTAGCATATATAGATATAGATTTATGTAATAATATTAAGAGTGTACTTGTAATATAGTCATATATATTTTAGAAATTAAGTAAATTGTAAATTGACTTGCCCAGTACGGCGTGATGCCGTAAGGCTAATAAATAATTTGATTTTGATTTTGCATAAAACATGCTACTACTATTATTTTAGTATCTTTGTTATGGAAAAAATAAAAAAAACTATTTGTAGAAATATGTAAGATCGCGAAGATTCGGTACAATAGTAACAATGTTGTAAAAATCTATGTTAGTAAGTCTAATATTCACTGCCTGCTAACCCTAGTTCAAAGCTTGTTCAGACATCGCCACGAATTCCATAGTGCATACAGAACCAGTTACATTAGGGGTGTCACTGCGTTCATACATCGTGTACAAAATACAATACAAATACAAAAATATTTATTGACATAAGGTACAAGTACACAATAATAATAACGAAGCTTCTGGTCTCGTGCTAGTCGTTAGACTGTGTTACGAGACCAGATTCCTCTCCCAAAGTTTACTTTTACATATTTCTTACGTCTAAATTTACTAGTACATATTTAATCTAATATATATATATATATATGCAAGTTACTATGTTATTAAACAATAATAATATATTGTACAATGCCAAAAGAAAAATAATAAATTCCAAACAATACAATATTTGCTAAATGCATACGTTAATAAAACAATTTAGAAAAACAAAATAATATGTTACTTCAAAATAGAAACATTTACTAATCTACCCTACATCAATTTGTCTTTAGTAGTAAACAGAGCCGCGGCCGCGGGACACTCACACAGGTATACGACTTGCTAACTACTACATGCACACTGTTTACTTGTTTCTGTTATCGCCCGCTTTTGTGCGCGTTACAATAGAATGTAGACAGAATATGAGTTCACAGAAACATAACAATTGCGATTACAATTAGGTAACTGTGTTTACATTTCGTTTATAATCTTGTCTATTTATTAACAAAGTTATGCATACATTTACTATATAATTACAACATTTTTAATTTATATAATACAATCATATGACATGTATATACAATTTTATATTAATTTCATTAGGTGATATAAAATAACACATTTTTAATAGTTACATCTTAGTAAGTAGGAAATTCAGTAAAAATATGTTATATTTATTACATATTAGTAATTATCTATTTTATACAACTAGTAAGCAATAGAAGAGTCTGCGAGTGCATAATCTTTAACATGCACAAGTGTGCGTGTGGTGTATTATGCGCGTGAGTGTGTCACCAGGTAGTAGTTAATCTTTTGCAGAATAGAAAGGTGCAGAGTGTTGACTTCAAAATTGCTAGTGTTACAATTAGGTGCATAGGAGTTGTTTTTCTATTTTTGTCTGTAGGAAAGTAGGTAGATCATACTATATAGCAATATTTAATTTTATTCTTTAAATAATTTCATACTCATTAGTTAATAAAAATAATTAATACAATTTACAAAATGTGTTAATATTATTCACATACATATATGTGGGAAATAAAACCTATTTCACGAGTTTTTTATATGTATTGATGTAGTCATCAGGCAAGAATGTTATACAAAAATTTTTTTTTTTTTTTTTTTTTTTTTTTTTTTTTTTTTTTTTTTACCATTTTTTACTCTCACATAGTATGTTCTCTATACCGTTATAGTCGTAATTATTAAGCCAGTGAAGTAGAATTTTTTGAAATTTTTTAATGGATAAGTTTCTAATTTTGTGTTTCTTATTATCTTTGATTAATTTATTATATAATCTAGGAGCAATGCAGTCAAAGTGATTGTAGGCTACCTGGCTGTGGGTCATTGGTATAGGACACCTATCAGTACGTAGGTTAGGAGCAGATAAGTAAGGGACAATAGTTTTGTGATATCTTTTAAGAATTTGACAAATATACAATTTCCTTATAGATAGAACCTGGGCCTGTTCATAAACTTCAAAAGTGGGATGTCTGTATGGTAGATACATCATGACTTTGAGAACGGCGCGTTGTGCCCTTTCCGCTATTATTAAATGGGTCTTTCCTGCGTTACCCCAGACACAGATGCAGTAATTAATAATGCATTGGCACAGGGCTTTATAAGTTTGGATTAACAATGGCAGACTAGCAACTGTTCTGAGGTTTTTAAAGACATAGATAAGCTTACGTATCCTACCCGACAACGACAAGACATGACCAGACCAGTTAAGGCGATCATCTACAAGTACTCCCAGGTACTTAACGGTATTTACTCTAGTAAGTTGTTCACATGAGCAATCTTTACTACTCAATATTACTTTTCGATTACATGGAAAGGTGTGTATTGTTAAGCTATGATCTGAGTCTGGATAGGAGGCAGCTGTTTTACAAAAGCAAATATATTGTGTCTTACCAGCATTGACCGATAGAAGACTATCTTCGAGCCAAGCCGTGACTTTGGCTAAACCTTTTTCAGCAATACTTGTAACAGATGACCAGGACGTATCATGAAAAAGTAGCACTGTATCATCAGCGAACATTAGGAGTTCCAACCCGGGTGACGTAAGTTTACACAGTTCGTTTAAGTAAATAAGAAACAAAGACGGCCCTAACGTACTACCTTGTGGAACGCCAAAATGGCTCACTCCTACGTCACTCATATCTTCTCCTACTTTGACTCTTTGTTGTCTGTTAGCTAGGTAAGTCTCAAACCAAGTGAAGGCTACACCCCTAATACCAACATTTTGTAGCCTAGCTAATAAAATGGGTAAAGCAACAGTATCAAATGCCTTCTGTAAGTCCAAAAACACTCCTATGCATCTTTCACCACGATCCAGATAGTCTTTTAAAAGAGTACTTAATAGTAAAACTGCGTCCTCCGTGGATTTTCTTTGTCTAAAGCCAAATTGATTTTTACTAAGTAAGTTATTTTTTTCAAGAAAGTTTGTGAGTCTTTTATTCATAAGCTTTTCAAAAATTTTTGATAAGGTTGAAAGAAGAGATATTGGCCGATAATTTGAGGGATTATTTTTGTCTCCTGATTTAAAAATTGGACACACTGTAGCATTTTTTAGGATATTAGGAAAAGTACCAGACTCAAAACTCAGATTACATAGATAGGTAATAGGATGAATAACATTTGGTAAGATTTGTTTGAGAGTTTGGCTTGTTATACTATCCCAGCCTGGAGCACTGTTACGCAACCCCATGATTATGGCTCTTATCTCAGATGGATCTGTAGGAAATAGGGACATCGAGTTGGATGGCATATGAGTGTTCCTGGACTCAGAAGCAAGCTCATACTCAGTTTTTCCCATTTTACTTAAAATTACGTTAGCTAAGCCTTTTCCAATAGATGTGAAAAATTTATTTACCTCATTAAGTGAATCTTTAGGATTATCTTTAATAGTCCTTAATTCATCTGACGAACAATTTTTCTGTTTAATATTACAAACATCTTTGATTATCTTCCAAGTCTCCTTAATATTACCCCTATTCTCCTCCAGCTTCGATTGATAGTACTGTTTTTTCATACGTTTAATTATATTATTACATTTGTTTCTATATGTTATATATTTTATTCTTAGGTTAGTATCATTGGGGTTATTTTTAAGTTCATTGTGCATTCTATCTCTAGTTCGTAAGGATTTAACGACGTCAGAAGTGATCCATGGTTTAATAGGCCGATTTCTCTTAGGTATCTTTGTAATTAACATATTACTTTTTAAATATTCTATCAATCTATTGGAGAAGAGCTCAGTTGCCGTATTAATATCTTTTTCAAGGTAGATTTTTGACCAGGTTTCACCAGAAAGTTCTCTATTTAAGCGATCATAGTCAATTTTGACTTTTTGATAAGTCACATCTCGTTTAATCAGCGGCGTTTTTTTAATAATTAACATTGTAGCAGAATGGTCAGTCAAGGGTTCATCAAACACAAAAGTTTTCCAATCCAGTAGGCTTTTAACCATAATGTGATCAATGCAAGTGGCCGTTCCTGTGCGTTTGTCAATCCTAGTTGGCTTATTAATACCTGGCCGTAGACCTAGCATTGCCATTAAGTTAAGATAGCTATCAGATTTTTTAGTGGAGTCTGCCGCCATGATGTTTATATTGACATCCCCCGCAAGTATTACATTATCCGCTGTTATATTTTCTAAAATATTAGAGAGGGAATTAATATAAGTGGTTGGGTTATCAAATACAGACGGCCTGTACGTGCCAAGTATTGCAAACTGATTTCCAATTGAGGTAAGTAAACAATTACCCTCTGCAATACTAATCTCAGAAAACGTGACACTAATTTCTTCTCTAACATAGACAACGACACCATCGTTTTGATTAAAAGAGTGTGTTGTATATGCCATATTGTAATTGTCTAGTGATGGAGGAGGGTTATTTTTACTAGTTCTACATTCTGACATGATTATAACATCTATATTGAAATTCAGTGTAGATGTAAATGCAATAAATTTATCTAAGTTACAGTTTATACTCCTGATATTTACCGCCATTAGACAAAGAGAATTTTTGCAACAGGAATTCATAAAGTTATTGAGTTGTGTACATTGACTTGGATCACTAACCAAGATACATTCTGGATTACCTGTTTCATCTATTTCCGCTAAAACAAAATCATTAATCGGATTTTTATCCATTGTTATTTTTTAAAAAGGTAATATGGAGTAATCATGTTTTGGTTCTTCTTTGCATAGACTATATGAGATAGATATGTGAATTTGAATGCAATATTCGAGATTAACGGTAAGAAGAAATTAGATTGATAATGAATTGTGACAATAGGAATGTGATTGATGACGGTATAGATATAAGTGTTTATGTGAGTAAAATATAAGTGGAAAAGCAGTCTTTTTATGTATGTTGTGATGTGATTGTTGTTAAGTTTATAGATATAGTAATACGCTATATTAGATGCCATTATCTTATCTTTAAGAATCATATATAAAAATAGGTTCAAAGCCATAACCACAGAGTATGCTAGTCATTTCTTATTTATATTTAGTTTAGCTATGTCTTCTGCAGAGTTTATCTTAATAGCTGGAGATCCTTCAGTCTGTCGTAAATAAATTTTTCCTCGCGATGTCCAGCAAAATTGAAACTTATTTACTTTTGCAAACTCTCTGGCCTCATAGAAAAGCTTTTTTGTTTGATAAGTTAAGCTTTCAGCTACGTATACCTGTTGACGCGGCCCTTCTAGTTTGAGATGACCAGTGTTAAGTCTGTTAGTGGAGTTTCTCTTATTATATTCTTTCGTTGAATTGATAATTTGGTCTCGCAGTATAACACTCTGCAGGTCAACAACTACAGGCTTATAGTCTTCATTACGAGTGTTGATACGGTACACGTCGCACACCTGCGAAGGCGGTATTGGCACTCTGACAACTTCTCCTAAATTTGATACTATCTTTAGCAGGTCAGTTTTCGTCTCACTCTTGTTTTTAGGTATATTACGTACTTCAATACACGTGCTGCGGGAACTTCTGTCCATCGCTTCAATACGCATTTCCAGTGTCTTTATATACTTTTTGTCCTCTACCCTTTCATTCTGAAGCTGTTTAACTAATACTAACACCTCGTCATATTTATTCGCAAGAAATTCGACGGACTTCTGTATCTCATTATTCTGTGTCGTGTTTGTATTAATACCATCTTGAATGGTTTTTAAAAGGGTATTGAATCTATCATCTTGTTTTCTTTCCAGCAGTTCCAACATTTCAGAAAGATTATCTGGGGTTACGTCGCCATATTTGCGTTTGCTACGAAGTCTTGTTGTTTTTCTTGTGTTTACGCTGCCCGAAGCCATTGATGCAATATCCGGCTCGGAAGAAACATGCGTGAGCAGTGCCAACGATGTCTGAGGAAAAGAGTCAGCAATATCGGCAGCGGGTGGGGGAGTCGACATTACTATGGCACAAGCTCGTGCGCAGCGGCGAGGTACTAGGAGGCTATAATCAACAAGGAGGCTCACAATGAGACGGCGCGCCTGTGTGCGTGTATAGTGCTCCGATGTTGTAACTCAGTTCACTAGTGTGCGTAGTCAGACTGGTGTGCTTGTGTGTTCGGCCTCACTCACCGGATACTTGTATGCGCGCTCGCTGACTCCTTTACTTTATGCAGCCCTATTATTTTAACTTGATTAAAATTGTTTTAATTTTGTTCAAATTAACAAAAGAATCACTGTGACACGTCTGCACCGTGCAAGAGTCCAAGGGGGAGATGAATGTACCGTTTTGTCGTTGCTCAGTGACGTAGAAACTTGCGTCTGACAACCCTCGGAGGGGAACAACGTCAATCTCTTTACTTATGTAGCCATGAAACTTATATCTAAGTACTAAAATATTGAACCAGCCAAAAGACTGACTCGTTGTCGACGAATTTGCTACTATTACACGAAATTACATCTAAATCAGAAGAAGAATTGATAGCGAAGCTAAAATTTGAAACGATGTCATGCATGCGGTAGGGAATAAAAAATATTTGCACGAAACAAACGGTCATACTTACTTTAAAAAACGTTGGTTATACGTCCAAAGGGTTTTGACGCATTACAAGCGTCATCATCAGGGACATTTTTTAAGTAAGTGTGACCGTTTGTTTCGTGCAAATATATAATATGCCTTACGATAACAGTTTACAAAGTACAATAAAAATGTGTCGCCAAACACCTAAAGATGTATTTGATTAGCCTCTTTGAGAGCCAATTATTCCAGATTAGGCATGCCCCACCTTATTCGGCCAGAGTGTCGCTAGCTCGTGTGGCTACGCTACGTTCTGCTGGACAGGTGCCTTGTGGTATTAATCTCATGCTCAAAGCAAAGACTGTTTTTTTTTTCGCAATTTATTATAAATTTGAACATAGAATATAGATAGCGTTGTTATTATTATTATTATTATCATATGTGTGTATCTTATATACATTATATCATATCTTAAGTTATATATTTGCCATGAATGTATGTGTGCATAAATTAAATTTTAGTAATAATTAATTGTAAATTGACTTGCCCAGTACGGTGCGATGCTGTAAGGTTAATAAACGATTTGATTTGATTTGAATTTTCTAACATAAAAGAACTAGACTAAGCATCACATAACACCGAACTATCTCACGCGCACTTTCATCAGCACCTCATCAGCTGATGTAGTTTCCAGCCACTGAGCATGTTATGTAACCTGGGTATTGTAGACTCTACCATTGAAGAGCGTGTGCATTCTTAGGCCTCGACCTTTGTGCACCCTGCGTCATAGACCCGAAAGCACTAGGTTGTGTGCTTCTATGTTATTCATGTCTAAGACCGTAAATATATATTAGTGACGCGTTACCATGAAATCAATGAATATTATAGTTTGGAGTGAAAATAAAGATTCGAAATTCTTCGCATAGGAGGCCTCGCTGCCATTTTCTTGTTACATTATCTGTATTGCATTTATAAGTACTAACAATAGTAAATTGAATCATTAGGTCATTTTCAGAATTATTTCAATAACTTGTAAAATTGAAACATTTTAAACACAAGTAAATTGAGCTGCATCTTTTTGTAGGAATCGCACCCAAATAATCAACCTTTAAATTTATCAAGAAAAATCTTAGTTTGTATTCGTCAGTAAGTATTTTTTGTCAGTCTATAGAGAGACGTTCGGTAAACTTTTACTTTCCGTATAGTTTACTTCACAAAAACTTGTTTTCACAAACAGATTTTTTATGATCCTCAAAATAGCAAAACATGGCAAAGTTCCCTAAAAATCGGAGAGCACTTCAAAAAGGCCCGTGAGAGATTTCATCTTCAAAGCGCCGTAAACAATAACACACACGGCTCCACGCGTCTATTTAAACTTATTACGCACTCGCTATTCTTCAATATACTCCAAAAATCGATTACTCATTCGGATAAAAAACGCACGGAGGGGTAAAAACGGTGCAGCGGCAGTTAAAAATCGTGAATGTGAACATTTGTAGCGATAATTCGGGGCCGCAAGCCCGTGGGGCGAGACACGGGTGCTGTTGAAAGAATGATACATCATCAGACCAATAATAAATCACATATGATTCAATTAGAAAAATTCTGCGTGTGGGTTGAACGACGGTTGTCGCGCCGCACACATTTTGTAGGGTAATTTGACGTTTGTATTGCGTCATCGATCAAGCGCTAGTAGAGCGGGCGATGACTACTTGTAAAGTTAGTTACGCTTTTGTTCTGATTGCAGCTATTGTGAGTAATTAGAAACAAATCTGTCATCTTTGTAATAATAATTATTAGCCTACTTCGCTATGTTTATGCCGTTCTATTAAGTTTCTCGTAAAAGCCCTGATTGCCTCGAGAAGCTCGTGGTAGTTGGCCAAGTTGACGGGAAAAGAGCACGAGGTCGCTCTCCTACCCGCTGGTCAGACCTCGTAAAGACGCTCACTGGCCTACCATTGCTGAAGCTTTTAAGATCGCCGAGGACAAGAAAAAGTGGAACAGTATTAGTAACCCGAGTGATCGACACTTCAGATTAGACACCTTCAGTAATGAAGTTGACGACTAAGATGAAGAAGAAGAGATTAACTGTCATATTCTAAAACTATGACGAGCCCTTTATACTCTTCTCGATATCGTAAAAATATAAAGCATACGACTACACAAGAGGCAAGTAAACAGTAGACTTAAACCTAGAGTGGAGCTTTGGAACAAGCGTGACGAGTATTAGAGTAACCGCTTTAATTCATGTACTCGTCGTGAAAGCGGAACGTTAATACCGGTTAACACATGGGCTTCCCGCGTACTCAATAACTCATTGTCGACTGGAAATATAACAGTGTCGAGGGGCGAGTGGGTGAAGCCGTGTCACGTGCCCGTAATGAGTTCTCTGCGCTCCATCGCGAGGATTGATTTCCAAAATTACCGGTATTTTTTGGTTATTCGTGCCCAGTGTGCTAAGTTTGTAGACACGCTTTTTCACATAGCACGGTATAAACAGCTGTCAGAAACAAGACAAAAAAATTAAAATTGAAAACTCAATTTAATACAAAATATGTTTTTGCTGACATAGTCTCTAAAATGTTGTGATAAGTTAATAAACAAAAAACCTTTTTTGATTCGGCTATCTACGAATTTACAAATCTACAAAAAAATACGAAATTTAAGACTTGTAAATTTAGTAATGTCTTGCAAAAATAATAATTTTACAAATGTTAACATATTAAATGAATAAAGATTACAAAAAGTAGTTCGCGATTGGTAAAGTTAGTAGCTTTCAAATAATTTCTATTTTCGAAATTGATGTTCAGATGGTCTTTATCAAACCCGGCCAAAAAGTAGCGGTACATTCTATCGCATTTGAAAATGATACCGGAAGAAAAAAAATCCGGTTATTCAACCCCTCCAGTTCTGCTCTCCTCTCGCTATGGAATTTCACACTGTATGTGTGCGCCTCTCATTACTCGGATTTATAGCATTTTTTCGATGGCGAAATATTTATGTGACGTCGCGGGATTATTTTAATGGTATTTTTCACCGAGTTTTGCCATAATATCTGACGAGTTAAATGTTTTTTTACATTGAAGTTTTTATTTATTTCTTCAGATTAAAAGCTAATTTTTCATTTAGAAATAACTACTCTATGTCTTTTTTGTTGTTATTAATTTATTATCATTATCATCATCATCATCATTTTCAACCATCTATCACCCGCTGCTGAGCATAAGGCTCCCTTCGTGTTCGCCATTTGTATTCGACGACATCCGAAACTTCGTAGGCAAGACACGATGAGGGCAGCACAAGACCGAATTCATAATGCTCATAACAAATTAAAATGTACAAAACATAATAAAAAGGGCAATATTTTATTACTTATGTATTATGTTTGGTTGTAATATTATTAATATGTATATATTTTATTTCATAGAATTAAGTATGTATTGAGAAACCTCAGTAGACTCGTAAGTATCAGTAAGTAATCAGTAAGCCTCACCTGCCCTGCCCCCTTACTTCGACCTAACAAGCGAACTAACACGCCGACCAAGTCGCTCCAATATAAGCCAACATTCTATGGTGACAACAAAGGGATTTGGTGTTGGCGTATTGGAGCGACTTGGTAGCTAAATTGGAGCGAGTTGGTGGTTGAATTGGAGGCGAGTGAGTCGTACGTTCCAGGTTTATAATAAATTTTATAAGTTATTGAGCATTAAGTGTGTGCAACCTTTTTGGATTTAGTAAATAATTTATTATGATTTTCTCAACTCTAAAAAATAATATTGTGTCAAATCAGGGTTGCCAGAAGTACGAGAAATCTCGTACCATTACGAAATTTAGAGGGTCAGTACGAGATTCAAGATTAACAAAAACCTGTACACTTTTTTATGAGATTTTAACAATGACGACTTCTTTCGCATACCTTTATCACAGATACAGTAAATGGTACATTATTAGCTTTCGAAAGCGCTAAAGGCCCAAATCGCAAAGGTAATTGCGTACTTTTCGAACTATCAAAAGAAATGTACGTCAGAATGACAGCTAAAATGCTATACTCTAAAAATATAAAATATTTTACTAACATCCCTGATATCGAATATAATTAATAAAAATTATATTCATATAATAATATGATTTTTAATTGTTTTCTTTGAATTGAACAACCCCAAGCGCAAAGAATATGACTACACAAGTTACTTAGTACAGTAAGTAGCATTAATTTTACTAGAGTTTCTTGAAATGTATACATATACGAGATTATCCGTTGAAATTACAAGATATTTTAGCAACCTTGGTAACAGTAAAAATTATTGTCATTTGGCAACCCTGTACCAAACTCATGGAATGTCAATGTCAGTTTTTCGAACTTTGTAAAACGTCGTAGCAAAATAGATGGTGAAGTGAAGACTTGCGCTGAATAGTTCAAATTCAAAACGCTGCATTCGGCGCGAGCCGCGGGACCGGCTGCTGGCGGCTGCGCGCGCGCCCCGCTCGCCGCCAGCGACTTCGAACTCCCGGCCGACACAGTGGATAACCAGCCTCACTCATTTCAACAGACAGCTGTTCGCTGACGATGGAAAACTCTTTGCTAATCCGCTCATTAATTCAGGGCGGCTCGAGCATGATATCGAACATATTCAACTCTGGACCATGGATTGGGTCATTAGACTGAATGCTGCCAAGTGTAGTGTCTTACACCTGGGACGGAATAATCCTCACTTTACTTATAGAAGGGTCGTGCTATAGCCAAAGTCCAGCAACAAAAAGATCTTGGTGTTATTATTTCAGCAGACTTAAAGTGGGATGAGCACATAAGCATGATTGCTAGGCAAATTCTTTTATGTATGTCATCCGTAAAGTTTTTACTGCAATGACCATTGAAATTTTCACTAAGATTTACAAGACCTACATCAGACCGCTATTAGAATATGGGTTTCAAGTTTGGAGCCCATACTTCCGAAACAACATTGACCTCCTAGAAAGTATTCAAAGAAGAGCTACCAAGATGCCACCAGCCTTATGCCGCAAGACTTATGAGCAACAATTGAAAGCCCTGCGCCTCACCACTCTAGAAGAAAGGAGGTTATGTGGGGATCTAATAGAGACTTTCAAAATTATTAATGGGTTCTACAACCTTCCTAATTTAGCAGATTGCTTTAAAAACTGTAATTGTTAGGAGCATAGCAGAGGTCATAGCCAAAAAATCCAGCGTGATCTTGCCAACACTAATATGGGGCATCATATACTCAGCAACAGAGTGGTTCATTATTGGAATAAGTTGTCCGAGGAAGTGGTCAGTGTTACATCAGTGAACAGCTTTAAAAACCGGCTTGATAGCTGGTTGCAGAAAACAAAAAAATCTCTTGCTAACCTGTGATTAGTGCACTAGTGAACTTTAAACATTGATATTGAATAGTGGACATTATGTGAACTATTAAAAAAATAATTTCAACTCAGTGTGATAAAGGCACATCAGCATAATGCTGCTCGCCTATAAATCAAATAAATAAATAAATATTTGTTAATTTTTTCCTACATGCCTAGTAGACATATCTTAACTAAGCCATGCAAAACAAGTTGTAAATACTAAACTATTCAATGCATAGTCCATTTAATGTATATGTTATGTACATATGTATAGTATAACTGTGTTAGTCATTTTTTGTTTATTAATTTGGTATCCTTTAGCTGTTTTGTTGTTTCCTATACAATTAATTTACTACCTCTTCAATATAAGCAGATATCATAGGTACAATAATGTGTGTATGTGTAACTATAGTATTACTATAAATAACTATATTTTAGTTGTATTACATTTATTTGTTATAATACTTGTGCTTATACCTACCATACCTTTTTATATAAATTTTACTATCTACACTTGTGTTATTTTGATGTGTTTAAATGTCATTTATGTAGAAGATAAGGTTTGAATGTTTTTGTTGTAACTATAAGAGTATATGTGAGTAGCCTTGTAACTACCTGTATCAATATGTGACTATAAGTGAGAGGGAGCAGGTTGAAAACCAACGCTGGAGGACCTAGTGTACTTCAGCATTATGCTGAACCTGCTTCTTTTGTGCATGTACTTATTGCCTGATATACATCCCAGTCATGTTTTTTGTATGTAATTATGTATGTGCACAATAAACTTTTTTCTTTCTTTCTTTCAAAATAATATCAATAACTAAATATGAAAATATAACGCTAAAAGATGTGTAGACAAAATGAATGCATATATTAATTGCACCAATATCAATTTATTTATTGGATTACAACATATACCTACCTAATATTGTTGAGTATTAAATAATTTGTAAAAAAGTGTATCAATTAAATAATATAGATATATTCTACTAGTAGCTAGTTACATCATAATATACCTGTAAGGTTTGTAATCTTAGCTTAACACCATTGTTAGTAATATTAATTTGTCTTTGGTAATATGTATTGGATATATTTGAAGTGATAAATAAAAATATTTTCTATTTTTGTATTTCATTTACTATTTCCTGCAGTCTAGAAAGATATAAGGCACCAGATCAAGTGGAAGGTCACCTATGAGGTGAAGATCTAGTCGGTACCTATGGGACTGGTGTACCATTACGGAGCGAACACGGTCTGCCTCTACTTAGCAGGGGACAAATGTTATGTGCCCGAATATGGACAACGCATCATGGA
Organism: Mellilla xanthometata; assembly: GCA_035578125.1. Lineage (NCBI taxonomy): Eukaryota > Metazoa > Arthropoda > Insecta > Lepidoptera > Geometridae > Mellilla > Mellilla xanthometata. The sequence goes on along the minus strand of JAPUBQ010000014.1, from coordinate 8,497,460 downwards.
GCGATCGCAAGTGCGTTGAAAACTTCGTGAAACGAGCATTGTGATTTCTAGTAAAAGATGGTTACGTGGCAGCGGCGTCACAATAGGATACTGAATAAAAATAATCATCTTTTATGTTACATACTGAGTACCTATTTACCTATACTAGTGCCGCTGCTTCACTAATATTTAGATAACTAGTAGGTACCTAGTTACTTTTACTTACTTATTGAAACAATAAAACGCTCTGTCTAATAGGCTGTAGGTATGCCGAAATAAAAAGGTTTCAATTAGGAGCTAAATAACTGAACTCAATTTTCGTGAATTTTTATAATTTCAATTCGACTTAAGTATGTAATACAATTATATTTATTTACAAATTATTCCAGTCACATGCTATGGTAGTCGAAGATGGCTACGTAGGTACATCCATTAAATCACATAACAAAATCATTGATTGCTCTGTATCCTTTTCTGTTACTTATATTTTGATTGTCTGCTTGTATTCTTTACATATTTTTTATAAACTACGTATGTAAACTAATTATAATTTATTAATAATAAACACAGTTGACATGTGTTTGAAATTTTGACAGCAGCTGCAGACTTTTTAATTATGTTCCACTTCCAGTTTGGTGTTTTAGTAAATAACATTTTGTGGCATAAATGAAAGAGGTTGGTTTGTTTTTCACAGAAGTTGTCGAACAGTGTACAATAAAAGCACAATAAACAATAAAATTAATCATGGGAAAATGTTTAAACTTTATAAATAATTTAACGCTTGTTATTACTGAGTTTTATTTGGTCTAGGGAGCCTGAAAACAAAAAAGCGGAAAAAGAGGTTATTCATTTAATAAAAAAAAAAGTGACACAAATAATATTTATTGGTATTTCACATCTCTAATCCCAGCGAATTATCAGCGATTTATCAGCGATTTAACCGTGGATGGTCGAAGTAAGGGGGCTGGATCGGCTTGAGGCCTCGGGCGCTTACTGGATTTGCCCTATTTGCACAATACTTACTGCCCTACACACGGTAGGCACGTAGAGCTTTGAAAGCTTAGAGCCTGCTGTGAATGTATTATTGAATACGCATTTTTATTAAAATAATAAATTAGATCTAGCTCTAGCAATAGCAACTGGTTTGCTTTTTTGTTTTCTTTAGTGTGTGGTCAATTTGTATGTTTAGAAAAAATACAAGCTCAAGTATTGTTAAGCGTGTACATAATAAGTAGGTAAGTTTGGAACAATCGGGTGCGATGATGTAGACAATAAAGTTATATTCTATGTCATGCATTTGGAAATTAAATGATTATAAAACGTTTAAAATTTTGCGGAACATCCATTTATCATACGAGTTACTTCTAATATTTAATAATAGATATCATCTGAGAAGACATACACTTACACATTGACATTGACATTGACAGATTATTCTTGAGATGTAAACGTCAAAATTGACGTTTCACAGCGCTATTGCTTTCAGTGACGGCCATTTGGAACAACCGTAGACCATGTATTTTTCCTGGCGTCCTTTCTTAGGTACAATTTAAACTAAAAAACAAGTTTCAATTTACCTTAGCAAAAAACTTTGCCTAAGAACGAATACTAGTTTTTAATACCAGATCGCAAAAAACATAATGCGGTTTTTGTGATTACAATATTTCAGTGTGATAAATAGTTTCAGACACGTTTACGATGTCAAACGTTTTACTCATTCAATTATTGTCAATTCAACATTTTTTCTATCGCTTTATTAAGTCTACGAACCATCCCTTTCCGGTGTCCCTTAAAACTCAAGTGGCCAATTACGATGTAACGTTCACTCCACACATCCGCGGCTAAAAACCCTTGTGCTTTGTCGCGCAACATTCATACAACTTCGTGCAACATTTGAACAACATGCGTGCAACATTGCGGAATAAGTGGAGAGAATAACAGCGGGGCACTGATGGAGATTTCTATGTAAAAAGAAGTAAGACGCTAAATGGATACAGAAAAGATATTGAAGTATAAAAGTAGGAATTAAAATAATTGCCAGGAAGTGAAGAGTTTTGTACAACATCAGAAGGACGAAGTGGTACTTAGGTAATAGTCAGTTTTGTTCTATTTTGTCACTGAATATAGAGATATTTGTCGTTACGTCTACAGTATGTATATGTTTTTATATATAATTTGTATGTATGTATATGTAACTATATCAGTTGTGTTAGCAACCATAATACGAGCTAGTAATGGTTCAGTATGGGGCTAACCAGCCGTGTGTGAATGTGTCCTAATATTTATTATTATTATTTAATATTATTATTATTAGTAAAGTGTAATGGTTTCCATGTCAAACTGCCAACCAGAAGACCCGGGTTCAATTCCCGGCACAGCCAACGTCTTTGTGATGAACTAAATATGTTGGCTGTCGGACTAGGTGTTAAATATGTATCTATGTAAAGTGTTTATTTGTGTATATGTAGTATATCAGTTGTGTCAGCAACCGAAATACAAAGTAGTATGGGGATAACGAATTTTAATCGTTTCCCTCTTCTTCTTCATATGAACTAAGTGGCCAAGCTCTGGTATCGAAAATTTTCAAGCCGCCTGAAAGCCTCTAACTTGGTTAAGTGACTGCTCGTTAGACAAACAGCCGAGACCTACAATTTAACGTGTCATTCGATCCACGGTAGGACCCACATGAAAATGCTACTTTTCAAAACACAGTCTCGTGCACAATCGCCCATCCAAAGTCTGTCCATATCTACAGTTGCTTAAGCTCGATGATTGCGTCAGATCACCTTAGCGAGCTGAACTACAGGTGCTACTAGTTTTTCTTATATACATGAGTAATTACAACTATCTTTTTAATTTAATTTAATATATTATTATTGAATGAAATACTGACGAGTTCATATTGATAGTTATGATTATGTAAATACTATAATGTAATAATTATGTATCAATATTATTATGATAATAAAGGAATTCTGTTCTATTCTATAATTTTTTTATTACTATCTGAGATCAATGATGCAAAGTAAATAATCCATACGGTTTTAATTTTGAATAACGAATGGAACCCACAAGCTAAAGATAACCATTTAATTTTGAATAACGAACAAGAGATAGCCAATTAAGTAAAGAGTTTAAAAACCATTAATTACCAAAACTAATGCGTTTAACCTCCATAAAACCTGACGTCGGTAATATTAACCCTTCACCATTTGTTCTGCAATTAACAGCTACACAACCGTTGCGCTTCCGCCGACCGATCGGTCGATTACTGTGCCAGCTCGGTTCCACATGTGTTACCGATTCACTAATTATTATGCCTGTATAGTGAGTAAATGGTTGAGTTTATAACAAAAAAGCGTTTTGGGCTAAACAGCTAGGCATTGAGAGTAGGCCGCGTAACCATGTGATTTAACGACACTCAGGTCAGGTCTGATAAGGTGAAGCATGACTTGTCTGAAATTACTGACTCTTAATGAGACTTTTGAAAAACACTGAAAGTAGCTTAGCGAAAGCTAGAGGGAAAGCTAGAAAATATCTTACCTACCATCATTCAAAATGCTTGTTTTATTCAGAAGTGAAATAAATGATCCTTCACTGTTATACTACGTGTAAGTTGGTATGTAAGTATGGACCTAGGTGGTTCTTACGAAATGCAAAAGAAACAAATCGTCTTTTGAACGATGCTAAATAATCTACCAATTTGTTAACCCTAATCCTTAACTAAGAAAAACACAGAAGCCATACAAAACCTACTCTAATTAATGTACAATCACCCAAAATAATTCAATCCGCGCTACAAAACGAGAATAAATTGTTATTTTCGGAGTCGATGACTCTATTCAACAATTCGGATTGAAACCGATTTTTTTTCGGCTTTTTGACATCCCTTCAACGGAACCCGAAAGTCGGTAAATAGTTCACAAAAGGGGCCACAATAGCTCAATGCCAATGTTTGGGCTAACATAAAAGAGGTCTTAGAAGTTCTTTGTGCGCAGGCGCATTGTAGCGCCGATTCTCTTGCACAAAACCAATCGGTAGCTCCTCGGTACACATCAAAGGTGCCTGTTTGCCTACAATATAATTTTTATTACTGTAATTGAGAAAAATTCTACGTCTGATTTGTGAGAATTCATGTACAAGTAGGTACCAATATTGAGCTTAGGTTATTTATCAGTATGATTCGACATTATTTTGACGACCTCTTTGGCGTCATGGTGACCATGCCGAACTGCCAATCAGAAGGATCCAGGCTTGATTCCTGGCACGGTCAACATTTTTTTGCTGAATTGAATTGTTGGCTGTCAGTTTGGGTGTTAAATATATATCTTTAAAAATTATGTATGTACGTAATATATCATTTGTGTTAGCAATCATAATACAAACTAAAAATGGGTTTTTATGGGGATAACCAGCCATATGTAAAGTATGTCTTAATATTTATATTTATTTATTGTTATTTAATTACCTACTGCTATTATAAAGTTATTGGTAATTGAAAATGATTACAAATTTCAAGTTAATTTGCTAAACATAAATCAGTCAGATTGTCTCATCAAGTGAATGTGAAATGTACCAACTTTTTTTTAAATTGGTGTATCTTTACAAATATGTATGATGAATAATAACACGGTTAAAAGTAAGTTTCACACTATTATGTAAAATTGGAATTTATTTTAATTTTATTATTTTTTTATAACCTCCTGTACATCGCTCTCGTCTTTTTGTTGCAGTAGCACATCGTTAGTTCTTGAAATAGATCTTGATAAGATTTTAAAATACTTTTTTTAAATTCGTATGAGTTTAAAAAAAAATACTATTGTAGATTATTTAAATACCATTTTTGCGTTTAAGTATAAAAACAATTCAGAACACTAATATCAATCAAAGGGTTACAGCAACACAAAAAATGGCAATAGCTAAATGGCTAACTCTCACAAAAAAATCCACAAACTCGAAACAACCACCGATACCTAATAAAGTTTACAACCTAACCCACAAATGTGAGTAAAATAAAGTAATAAAGAAAGAAATTCGCAAATTGTTTTTGCCATAAACTAACTTTTTGCACCAAAGTAGTTTAGTAGTCAGTTATAACAATGAGCATTTATACTTCGCGGCGTATTGTGGACCCTATACAATGAAGATAAGAAGTTTAAATATGAAAGCCAAAAGAAGCCGGCAAAATGTGGTCTTTGAAAAACTCCAATATCTTTAGTGTCGTAAAACAATATACTTGTTTGAGCACTACCTAGCTTTTTATAGAGGTTATAAACTTTGTGTGGCGGAAAACTTGATAAGAATACTAGGTATGAGGACTTTACGGAGATAACGTGTTTTTGTTGATAAAAAGAGGTGATAAAGTTTATCCGCTCCATAGGTTGGTTTCTTAATTGGTATTGGTACTTTAAGGATAGGATTTAATTACCTATTTGATTATGATTATTCTTACTTCTCCGTTGAATAAAACAACAAATTAAATAACAGTCATCTCAGGAACTTGGTATACAAAAATCATAGCTGATTTACAAAAATCTGTATAGTTAAAATAATTCTTGTAGTACTTATCATTCATTTTCAGCTATTTTCGATTAAAATAGAATAGTTATACATACATAGGTATTATAAAAAAGCTATCTCATTATACAGAAATGCAATTATCAGGAAATCAATGAGTATAATTAAAATTTAGGGTTCCGTAGACGAGTATACTACATCTCGCAGCTCAGAGACGCACGTGAGTCCGTAGAGCTGTATTCGTGGAAAGCGCGGGAAACTCGCAAAAGTTGCTCACAAGTTGTCGCCCCGCCCGCGCCCCGCCCTCTATATCGCCGTCTCGCTCACACACGCCTCTCGCTCTCACCGCACGCGGGTAACCGCATGCCGCCGCGGGAACTATCAAGTGTGAAGTCACTTTTATTCGGCTGCGATTTCTTGGGAATACTTCTGTAAGATTTTTACTAATAAATTTGGAATTGTTATATTTAGAGCTCATAAATGAATGATTGCAGGTGTTTTAAAGTTTAGTATTTAAGTTTTTACCTGCAAATTGTTTTTGTACTTATTACAAAAAATGGTATATAAAAAAGGGACATGCTATTATTTGGCATTGGGAATGCGAACAAACCGGAGGGCTTTCATTATGATAATCAACTCAATTGACGCTTCGTATTAAAGTGTCAGTCAAAAGCTCAATAGAGATTCCAGGCATGCCTCAGCGAGAATGAAGTGCCACCCCGAGAGCCGGCTCCCGCCGACTCCAAACATGAAAATCATAATTTTTCCTGAGCTCGTTGATAGGTTTTCGCGCTGGCCGCGGTTTCCCGCCGCCCCGCGGCCTAATTACCGCCGCTCCGCGATACGTCACAGAGGTGATTCAAAAAAATCCACCCATCCCACTTCCTCCCGCGGGTAAGCGCCGCGGCGTCCCACTCCGACGTGCATTTTTATAAAAACGCCGCGACCGCGAGCGGCCGTCCCGCTCGTTCCCGCCGCGGCGCCCCATCACCCGCACCCTTCGTCTCCTTCCCGCTTTTTACGAGACGAAGGGGCCGCCACCCGGGTGGGGGCGGCGACCGCGCGAACGCAAAATATTGACCATCGGAAAAAGTCGCGTCGTATCACAGTCATCAGTCGAAACCGAGTTGTCGTACGCGTTCCTCGGCCGCCGCTTCGGTGCGAGTCGTGAGTCTTCGGGTCGCGGTCTCGGGCCGCCCGTTTATTTTTCCTTCTCCCCGCCGGCGTCTTGCGCCCAACAAGTGGCGAGGCGGGCGCTCACACGCCGTCTCGCGCCCGAACTTTACACAGCTCGCCGCGCGCGACTCGCGAGTTTACGTGTTCGCTAACTTTCCGCGACGAGTGCCTGCGTGACGCGGAGTGTGCAGGCGCGGCGGTAGACCTATGCTCCTCCCGCACGCGAGCCCCCCGGCGCCCAGCATGGCGGACGTGTACTCGCACATCCACGACTACTACCGGCAGAGCCACGGCGAGCTGGTGCCCACCGGCTCCCCGGCCGTGCTGTGCTCCGTGCTGCCCGGACACTGGCGCTCCAACAAGTCCCTGCCCGTGGCGTTCAAGGTGGTGGCGCTGGATGACGTGCAGGACGGAACTCTAGTGACGATCAAGGCCGGGAACGACGAGAATGTGATGGCGGAGCTGCGGAACTGTACCGCGGTGATGAAGAACCAGGTGGCCAAGTTCAACGACCTGCGGTTCGTGGGGCGCAGCGGGCGGGGCAAGTCCTTCTCGCTCACCATCACCATCAGCACCTTCCCCAGCCAGGTCGCCACCTACAACAAGGCTATCAAGGTCACCGTGGACGGACCTCGGGAACCTAGGACTAAGCAAAGTAAGTATATATACTACTATATCTGTTTTCATTATTTATTGCATATTTCATTTACGTAGTAGTTACAAATAATAAGCTATTTTATTATCACTTATTTTATCTAATTATTTCATATTTTTTTGTACGTTTAGTACTTAACCTCGTTATCGTTTTGTTAATGGAGCAAAAATATATATTACTGTAGAATTGGTTTGAGCATGCAATCATCATTGACCTAATGCTTTCTCAGATATTGCTTATGTTACTAAAAGCAACGTCAGACCATTTATAAAATCATGAAAAACATTAATGCCACTAAAACAAACCAGACAGGCCAACACGCAGCTGGTAAATACAACCATTCATCACTCCACAAACACTGTGAAACAATAAAAAGAGAAACATAAGTTTCGTACGTCAATGATCTGTAAATGAAAGTAATGCGTGCGCGCGCGACTCCGTCTGGCCACCGGCCAATCCGCCGAGGTCGATTTTGCGGCGCCACAGAATAACCACACTAACCAACGCCGGCTTATTTCTGAGTCTACGATATAAAACTAAAAAGCAATAATAGAAAACATCGATAAATTGGCAGCATCTGCGACATGTGTCAAAATAAAAGCCGATGCCAAAAAATAATTCGGCAGTGAAAAGAATTTATGATCATCAGTTATTGTTTTCATAAATAAAATTCTTGTACTTTCGTAAAAGTTTTTCCGCTTCAACATTTGTTTCTACTTACAAGTCTCATATGACTTGGGTACAAATTATTAGTGGTATTGCCGCAAAAAGTTTAAATACTTGTATATAGTAGGTTCCTAGTACCATCAAAAGTTAGAATTTAGTTCAAAATTTAATTCAACTAATTAATTATTAATTAACTTAACTTAGTTATGATATAGCTATAAACTTGAGCTATCGAAGGTACTTTGTAACACTAGCTCAAAGAACTATCACAATATCCTATCACTAATTGAATAAAAAATAGAAAGTCATAAAACAAAAGAACGCTACTCTCAAAATAAAACTTAATGGAGTCATCATTGCATTATCGTACGTACTGTGAGAATTCGATTGCCATTCCGTACGTGAGAAGCGTTCAATCATTGAGACGTTAATTGCTACTCGGCGTAATCTCGACTACTCAAAGAATTGCTGTAAATGCTGCTCCCTACAGAAATAGCTCGATTGTAGTCCGCTTTTACGACAAGGAATTAACTCTTAAGTGAGCGTCATGTTTTGACGTGGGGCTTATAAATGGTTATTGGTGTTTAAAGCACATGATTTTATACTTCGTGTTGTGCCTGCTTGTTTGGTGTGTAGACTTCCTTTGTTTTAAATTTACAAAACAGATGAATACCGTCACAGTTTTTTGTCATTTATATTAATAGATATACCTACATACGTATGTCTTTTGTACTAGTATCACTTAAAAGAAAAAAATATTTTTAATAGTACACATGTCTCCTTCTTCATCTTCCTTGTAGATAGATAGAGAAATTATTTATTTCCTACTGATTACATTAAATTATACATAAAAGAATAACTAGTGCCGAAAATGGCGGCCTTATCGCTAAAAGCGATCACTTCCATACCCTTCATCTTGTAAACCCTTTTCCCACTAGGTAGGATCGGTAATGAAAGTTCTTGCTTCCTCACATCTATTCTATAAGCATCTCATTGCACATATGACTTTCTTGCTTTTTTGCCTTCAGTGACGTTTTATTGCAATTAACTTCTTTATTTGAAAATGATTAAAGTTTTATTGTAAAAACAAATTGACAACTTAACGAAACCAACGTTTCTAGATATCAATACCGAAATCGAAACGTTTTGACAGCACACATCTATTTTGAACGTTACAGCATTCACCAAGACCGTCTGTGTAAACAAACAGTGCGCCCAAACTTCGGCCAATAATAAAAACGACAGTATGCGGAAAAAACTAACATCCTAACATCATAAACATCAAAGGCGCAAGTTCATAAAGCGATCAGTGTGCACCGGCTTAATAGCTGCCTTACTAACGCACTAATTATAATTAACTCGTTAGTAAAACGAACTCGGGTTTAGCTGCAGTATAAATAAAGGCTGGCTTACACGGAAAAGTGTCTAGTCTATTGCAATAAACAGACTTGAGGTTACAAAAGTTCCAAAACTTTGTTAAGTGGAAGTGTATTTAAAATCACTGGTATCAAGAATCGATGACAAAAAAGGTAATAAAAAATGTCAAGTATGTTAGAAATATTTAATAAAATAAAAATTATATTTAATTATCAAGGAAGAATAGACCCCTTTTGATGATTTTGCTATTTTTGGATTACATTTTAAAATACATAGTACATACGTATAGTTGTATAGTATACGGATAACAACAACAAATAAAAAATAATGTTATACCCTTTAAAGTCTTGGACTGTGTAAACTAGGCATAAAACAGTTTTTCATCATACCTATTGGATGAAAATTATTTTGCAAGTTTACGAAAACTTAGGATACATCGTAATTGGTGAAACCATGATATATTGCAAAACTATCGTTTTGTTTGTTGCAATTTTCAAGTGCTAGTATATTAGTTATACATATATATATAAAACAGATTCATAAAACTTTATTTACATTTCACAATATCCGCAATATGAGAACAACATATTTCTCAAACGACGTCTAATTAAACCCATTAAAATGGAGCTTATAACTTTAGGGGTATTCCTTATGTTTGACCTAATGAAACAATGGTGGGGTTATAGCACACTCGCACCGGCCGCGGTTACCAAGTCGGCGGCGTCTCCGAGTAACAGATGTAAACAATCTCTGGGCCGCGTCGTAAACTCCCGTTTGATCTCCCCGCCACATATACCCCTGCCTCTAAAATATGGATTTTATGTCCCTGCTAGTTGCTGAAATACCGCATCCAGCGACCCTCCGAACCGGCTCCGAGCCAAGGAGCTCCTTGTTCACTTTGAGAAAATTAACACGGAAGCACAGAAAGTAATTAGGATCGTTGCCAAGCGCCACAAAAAGATGTCGTTAAGCAACAGGCGATGGCAACAATTGACAAACGCGTGGTATTATCGTATGATTTAGTCATCAGATTCAATTGCTCTATGTATGATGCCCTCTTTTTATTGTCGCTAGTTAACTGGAATTGATAGTGGTGGCATAAATCAATATACACGAGGGACAATTAAAGCAGCTCACGCCGAGGCGCTATATCTGCGGCGAACCCGTCGCCGCCCGGCCCGCCGCCCGCCCGAATTATGACCCATAACTCTGATTCCATTTAACTCACGCACATCTTACATTAATTTACGAGTGACAGCTCAGCCAGCTCGCATCTCATCTCGCTACAGTTATTTAATGCTCCTTTTGACACTTATGTGTCGTATCATTCATTAGTTTATTGTTCGAGCGGTACCGATTTGGCCGCGACTCCTTTTGATTCGAGCCACATTCTTATCCCATTGTAAATTTTTAGGTCGACGGAGATTAACGGTGACGGAAATAACTTTATAGATCAAACCGTGATGTTAACCGAGAAATAAAACCACGTGCCGCGACGCCATTGTCTCCTCGTAATATCAGTTCGTATAAACGATGCGACGTGTACAATTTTAGTTCGTCGAGCGTTTAAAATTGCCGTTTGGAAACGTAATGATTAATGATGCACAATTAGAGACGCTCTTAACCCTGTTAATATTTAGAGCCCCGCATGTGTAACGTTTTGGGAACTGAATTAAATTGAATACTGGCATTAACAAATGGAGCGGCCGTTTCCGAGGCGAGCATTAAAGCGTTCGCTGCAGCCGCTCCTTGGCTCGGCGGGCGACAGCGCGACGGCACATCCATCACGCACTTAATTTAAAATACCAGCGATTTAGGAAACCCTCTCCCAGAACACTCGCTAATCTCCCGACAGAAGGGTTTGGCTCTAAATAATCTAATTGTTTTGTAAACACCCATCACAAAAGACGATCGAAATTAGCCTACTCAAAACAATAACAAACATCAGATAAAGAGTTCAAAACAAAGTAGACAAAGTGCCTCGTAAAATGTCTTAATTCCGTAATAAAATCGCCGATACACCTGATCGACACGATTGAGATTAAAAACGTTGTTAACCTAAAATAGACGTCGGCCGTGGCGTCTTCAGTAGTGTATCGATTAAACAAATAAAAAATCGTTTCGCTATGAAAGGCGAAAGGCAACGTGACGGCGGAGGCTCGTAAAAGCGTATGGCACAGAGAAGCCGGCTAACTGCAGCAGTAAAACTGCTCGTTTTGTATACAGGAGTTGTTATAGACGGCGGCCGTGTGTCGCCGCCTTTATACGCTCTCTTTGTGAGCCACGACAAGGAGCCGACCTCTCACCGCCACTAGCCCGTAAAAACGCAAATCACACAATGACCAATTCGCTTGGGTCGAGAAAAACCTCAATTCTCATTGGTTTGGCAAACACAAAATTTTGTAGACGAAAAACCAACGAACCGTTTCTCCGACCGTAATGTCAAAACGTCACAAGCCTCTCTCTTCGATTGGCTTCAGTACAGTCTTCTATTATTTTATTTATTAGTCCTCTGCGAGAAAACACAAACTTTCTTGGAAATTCATAACATTTATAGTACACACATGCTAGAACATCACCAATCCTTGAATTTCTTGTACTTAAGACAAATTTAATTAAACCTAACAGCATTTTCTTTTGTTCTAGATTATGGCTATGGCGTCCCCGGTGCGTTCAGTCCATTCCTACTAAACCCTGGTTGGCTAGATGCAGCCTACTTGAACTACGCGTGGGCAGATTACTTCAGGCCACCAACAATGAGAGACCCTACTGGTGCTTTAGTTAAAGGTATGTATTGATATTATGGTTGTGTACGTGTTGTAGGATAAGATTTTGCTTTAACAAGGTTAATATAAACAAATTATGAGACTGGTTTACACGAATGCGAAACCATTACCTTATAGATGCTTACCCAAACCATTCTTTAATAATGTGGGGCCTTATCGTGTTTCAAAGTTTCAAAAAAGTTTGAATTTTTCTGGAGTACGAATAGAACTCAATAAAGCACTTTATTACTGAAACCTACTCGTACTTATAACGTTTGGCGATACGAGAACGTCTTCAAATTAAAAATTCCGAATTCGACAAACAACACTCAAAAACATGTTGCCAGCAACCGAGCCACCCCTCAAGGCCGTACAGCGCAAAGCGGCTCAAATAAAAGGAAGATCTCTTGAGCTCTGCAAAACAACACCGGTCCGACCGAAGCAAAACCACCCGCTGAAGCACGCCGGGTGCTGAGGGGGCGCAAAACGGACAAAAAAGCACTACCTTCGCGTTCGAGAGAGTGTGGAGTCAATTTTATTCCAATGTAGGCGACCGCGCCACTGGCCACTTTTTGTTTCCGTCGCAGAAACGCGAGGAGCGATGTACTCAAACACCTACGGAGTTTTATTAAACGTGCGCGCCGGAGTGGCCTCGTCCACTGATATTCATGAACTTTCATAATTGGACTGCATTATTTTCGGGTTTCCTTTTAACCGTATCGTATGAGGCAACGTGAAAAATGAGAAAGCTGCAACATGCATAGCACTTTGTGATCTGAAAAAGTTATGAAGTTAGAGCTCGTTCGACATCTAGACGTAATCAATTCACCATTTCTATGGACGCAAATTTTTATAAATTGGTATTAAACATATATTACAGTATCTATTAATAAAATAACTAACGTACAACAATAGGACAACAAAGTCTAACCCAATAAGCTCTAATTAAAAATAACGTCCAAAGCAAAACAAAATCAAATTCAACGATCGGGAATCACCTCAATCAGGCGCGACGCCGATATTGCCCCCCACCTCGCCAAATTACCCCCTAGTTACGACCCTCGCCACCCTCGCTGCCTTTTAAAGTGGTCTGCGCACTGCCACTGCTGCAAACAGAAAAAATGCAAAAGAGTAACGAACGTAGCACCACCACCTCCGAGCTCTTTGTGGCCCAATCTGCGACTGTGTCGTGTCCTTTTTGTCTAACAGCTTCTCTTACACGCGAGAATCAAAGGTTGCAAGAACTTTTCAGTGCAGCTGCTAATGAAAATTTCACGTTTCGAGCTCTTTGTCCGCGCCGGAGATAGGTGCTTCCTTATCGCGATGTGGCTCGTGGCACACGTGTCCCGCCCGCGCCGCCCGCGTGCTGAGCATCCCTAATGCAGCGCGCCTTCAGCCGGAATTACGATGTCGTGTCTGCCTCGCAAAGAACTATGTCGTGCGCGGATAAATAAATACTGCACCCTCACCCTCTGATGTCGCACTAAAAAAACATCCCTTTCGATGAAGCCGCCTTTAAACGCCTACAGATTGTACATTATCCTTAGTACGATTATGCACCCCCGTGTACTGGGAATCGGCGGAGTGCCCTGCGCTCCGAGCTATCCCTCGGGGCTACTCTCTCATATTACGTCATGTTTTCCGATCAGATGCCGGCTGCTACTGAATTTTACAATATCTGACTGATCATTTTGTTTTTGCCAACAGGTAACCCGGCACCGCTACCGACGCCACCGGTGCCTCTACCCGGAGCCGATCTGTTTCCGTTCCCGCCGGCGATGGCAAATCTTCCTCCGAACGGTTTGCTCCCACCGCCTGGAGCATTCCTACCGCCAAACGGATTACTCCCATTCGGCCCACATCCTGCTGATCTCACATTGAAATCTTTGCCACCTGAACTTTCACTCAAAAACGGTATGAACCCTTACGACGCATTAAGACACTTGCAAAACAATGTATCACCGATGGACACGTCGAGCGCACGTCTATCTCCGACGAGCAGCAGACAAAGCGGCAGCCCCCGGAGCATGGCTAACGCGAGCCCGGACAGATCGAAAGCCGATACTAAATCGGAAGTAAACTCGGTGCACGATGCGACAATTACCGACGAGTCTGACGAAGAGCCTATTGAAGTGGTGAAGTCGGCGTTCCACCCGACGCGGCCTGCGAATGTGGAGCTACAGGAGATGAAGCGTGTTCAAGCGGCGGACTCCACGGTGGCGGACCGGCCCCGCCTCCGCAACGAGCTCAAAGCTCCCTCGCAGCGGACCACAAGGGTCCTCTCCACGAGTCCCACTTCCACCAAAATCTCAAACGGCACGATATCGACGCACAAGTCCGTCTGGCGGCCGTATTGACCCTACTACGCTAATTTTCTACGAGGGCCGCTGTTTGGCGGGCTCTTTAAAATGTGATAAACCAATGAGCTTGTAAATATTAATTAGTTATTATCCAAAGTACGTTTACATATTATATATCAGATATTTATTCATAGATCTATTTAGGAGTTTAATAGTTTAGTATGCCAATGGTTACGAGTTATCTACTGGTATTGTAAATATGGATAATATGTATTGTTACAACATTTTATTGCAAATGTGTTCACGCTTAAGAATGATTTGAGTTTTATAGTCATTTTCTATAGTATTGATGTAAAGTTTGTAAAAATTAGGTACTTCTAATATTTTCTTATTATTTGACAAACGACTGATTACTTTTAACCAGTTATTTCCAGTGAGAGAAAATAATATTGTAAATAATTTAAGAATGTAAATATATGTACCTTAAGAGAAATATTTATTTAAAGAAAAACATTTAAGTTTAAAAATAAGTGCATCAGTCAACATGTTAATAATTAGATGTAATGTATATTTGTCTGTAAATATTGTACTTATAAATCTAGAATAGAAAAAATCGATATAAAGAAACATTTTAAAAATTAACTTTTAGTTTTTTATTGTCTTTTCCATAGACTGCTTTTCAGTAAGACTCAGTTGAACAACTCCTGGCATTATACTTGAAGCAAATAAAATAACATCTGAAAAGTTATTAAGAGGTGGGTTTTAAGACCTATAACATTAAAGAAACTATAAACAAAGCAATGTGCAGTGCATGTGTGCACAGATTGTTTTGTAGGGATTTACGCGTAGGTATAAGCATATTTCAGTTATACAAAAGATGCATTGAGAGTCACAAATACTTATTTTTGTAAGTTAGATATCGTAAATACAATTACTAATCGCAAATCTGCTTGATCAAGGTCATTTATAAACCATAATAACATGCATTATTTTCGGTAATTAATTTTCCGAAATATAATACTCTTAATTGCACATGTACTTAACTACACGATTAATTAATAATATCGTGTGATATATAATATTAATCTCATCTATAATCTAACCAATATTAGAAAAGCTAAAGTTTGTGTGTTAGTGAGCGTGTGTTTGTTACTTTTTTTGCACTTAATGGCTGTACCTATTTTGACATCTCAATTAGAGATATTTTTAACCCTGGTTTAACACAGGTTACTTTTTATCCCAGATTAAAGCGGGTAACATCACAAGGGTATTTACAGTCACAAGAGTATGCCAGTTAGTATGTATTGATAGTTGAGGTTGAGACACGATATTTATTCACTAGATGTGCTCCGCGGTGTTACTCGCGTTAATTCAAGATTCTTCATCGTATGATCTAAGTGGCCAAGCTCTGGTGTCGAGAGTTTTTAAGCCGACGCCCTCTGATTTGGCATAATGATTGCTTGTTCTAAGACTAACAGCCGGGACCTACAATTTAACGTGTTATACAACATATACTACGGTAGCGCTCAGATGAAAATGTCACTATGCCACTAGTCCACGATAAAAAGAAGTATGTGCTAATCTAAGGTAAAAGCAACTTCCATACTAAATTTCAGCCAAATCGGTTCCACAGATTGATCTTGAAGGAATAGCAAACATACACACACACACACACACATAACTTCCGCATTTACAATAAAGTAGAAAGTTGGAAACTTTAGGCATATCCGTATGTGCCAGTGAACTGTGAGATTTAGTTTCTACTGGGGGAAAAACGTTATTAAATACATAATGCAATTTAGGTATTATCAGGATAAAGTGGTATCAGTTAATGATTTCAGTTAGTTAATATATATAGACTGGCTCTAATCACGTGAGGGCATCAGCGCGACGGGAGCGATTGTGTTTGCACGCAGATCCGGTTAGTTGATTGCCAGAGGCGGCCGCGGTCTGTAGCCACTCAAACAAGCCGGTTGTAGACGCTATAAATGCTGGATGTGACATTTACTTTGGTTATCTATACCAATATTACATACACTAATAATCATACACATAAAGTAAATAATCACGTCCAATATGTCACTACATCTATAAATTATGTCCCCTCTTAACAGGCCCCTAAGAAGAGAAACTAGCTCTCACAAACTCAGGGTATCCTAGCGTGAGAGCTAGGGACCTACACAAATACTCTATAATCAATAAAATTGAATATGATAAATTTGTTGATCCAATGTTAATATTGTAATAATTATAGTTGTTTTTTTTTTCTTCAATGTAATTCGCGTATATGTACATATATTTGTGTCAAAAACGAATTATTATTATATTATAAAGAGGAACCTGGACTAGATTGGCACAGGACCGGGACAGATGGCATGACAGGAGAGAGGCCTATACCCAGCAGTGGAATAGAAGAGGCTGTGGATGATGATGATAAAATGATTATAAAGAGAAAAAATGTGATTGTTTGTTTGACGCGAATAGACTCCGAAACTACTGGATCGGTTTGAAAAAATCATTTATTGTTGGGAAGCTACATTATCCCCTAGTAACATATGCTACATAACATAGGCTATAAACTTCTTTTCCCTTTGCAACTTAGATTGTTTTAGAGCCCTTGCAAAGCCGGGACGTGATGCTAGTGTTATAAATAAACTAATGCACCTGCAGTGTTATCCGCATTAATACGGGATAAAAAGTAGCCAATATGATAATCCAGGGTCTAAATTATCACCGTATAAAATTTTATAAAATTCTGTCAATCCATTATTCCACAACTAGATACGTCAAACTTATAAAACGCTAGGGGGTTAATCTTTTAATATATAAATTTTTCATGTCACAATGTTGGTTACCGTACTTTTCCGAAATGGCTAGACCGATTTTTACCAAATTTTATATGCGTATTCAGTAGGTCTGAGAATCGGCTACTATCTATTTTTCATACCCCTAAGTGATAAGGCAAAACAACGTTTGCCGGGTCAGCTAGTAATATCTTATATATAAAATTTCCGTGTCACAGTGTTTGTTACCGAACTCCTCCAAAACGGCTTGACTGATCTTTACCAAATTTTATATGCGTAATCAGTAGGTCTGAGAATCGGCTATTGTATACTTAGAAATAATTATTAAGGCAAAACAACGTATGCCGGGTCCGCTAGTTATATATATAATAAGAAAAAATAAAAAGTATAAAGAGCACAATTCGGCACATTGTTGTAACCCAAAACAAGAAGAGTCACTGCATTGTTATGAGCGAGATGCTTACCATCCCGCAAGCTACTGGCTCACCTTATCATTTACAATAAAAAAAAGTATATCTGACACATACAAAACACGTTCCTACTATATTGTTCAGAAAATTTTGTTACCATATGTAAGCTGACAAAAGCAATTAGACAGTTTCAATCCAAAAATGCTCTGTGTGTAAAATATATGTGCGGCAGTTATGAACAAAAGTCAGAATATCTTCTTGGAATTTCTAAACCGATATTTGACCCGTGAATACTCTCGTAAACAATGGAGAGAGATCCCTATAGTCGTAGTTAGAAAACCTGGAAAAAGTTATTGTACACATCCAAAATCGTACACTATTAATCTTCTGAATCTACATCTAAAATGTCCGTGCGAATGATATAGCATTGAATTTTTGCGAATAAAGAGCTTCCCTCATTACCTGCGCTCTTTGATTCGCTCGAGCTCCGTGCGCTGGCTTATGATTCGCTTTTGGTGAACACTGGACACGAATAGTTCGAGGGATAAGGAAAAAAAGTCTGTAGAAGTCAAAAGGTAACATTTCTGGAACTGAATTTAATTAGCATCATTGTAGGTTAAGTTTTAGTTTAGTATTTATATGTTTGTTATGTTGGTTATAAATAAAATGCATATGCAAATAATTTATTTAGTAATTATAGGCAAAGATGACAAAGATTAGCATCAGTGTTTTATCCTGTGTTATCCATATTGAGTATAAAGATGTAGTAGTTATTGTTCCTATTATATTTTGGGTAAATAAATGGATATAATATGTCAAAACAAGATAAAAACCTAATTATATATGTTTTAACATAATTGGGCCAAATTGCAAAATGAGTCATTGCCAGATGACCGTTTATACTTAGTCGTATCGACACTAAAGTTGCATTGTTGTAGATAATATTCTACTGCTCGACTCAACCCTGTTTCGATGTTTGATTTGTACTAGCAGCAACACGGGTAAAATAATATGGTGGGGCTTAGTAATTCCCTATTTATAGCTGCCGCGCCGTGGCACTATCTGTGTTAATGCGAGATAAAAAATTACCTATGTGTTTATCCATGGTCTAAACTCTTCTTTAACTCTTGTTGTTCGAAATAGGTTCAGCCGTTTGTGCGTGATGAAGTTACAAACACGCACACTCGCACACTCAAACACTTCCACACAAGCTTTCGCATTGATTATATTTGTAGGAAGTAGAAAATACTAAGAACACACTAAATTGTGCCTGAGGGTTGAGTCGAGCACTAGCTCGACTCAACCCTCAAATAGAATTTGTCGCCAAGCACCTAATGATGTGTTCTGACAGACTTCTTAAAAGCTAGATCTTTCAGACTAGTCATGCTCCACCTTTGGTAAGAGGGTCGTGGACTCGTGTAGTTACGCAGCCTGCTTATCAAATGGCTGGCTAACAAACACATTTTCTAAATGTAACACCACGTTGGTTGTGGTAAATAAAATCAGATTTAAGAAATACATGATTATGAAAACTAATAAAAGGTTTTAAAAAATTGGTTGATAGAATATCTAGATAAATCAGTTAAAATAAATAATAAATAAATATAGGACACATTTCACACACGGCTGGTTAACCCCATACTGAACCATTTCTAGTTCGTGTTATGGTTGCTAACACAACTGATATACTACATATACATATATACATACAAATTTTATATAGATACATATTTAACACCCAGACCCACAGCCAACAAATTTAGTTAAGCACAAAGATGTTGGCCGGGCCGGGAATCGAACCCGGAACCTACTGGATGGCAGTCCGGCATGGTAACCCTTACGCCAACGAGGTCGTCTCAAAAATAAGTATTTAAGTAATATATGTATCACGATTGTTAAATTTACTTGTCTCTGTCAGTCTAGACATATTTTGTCACAAGGTCACGTAAAACTAAAAATTGACATTATTATAACAAATTTTCTTTTATTTTGCTGGCTATTATGTTAACTACAGTCAGATCATTGTATGTAACATTTTCGAGTGCGTGTGATTTTTCTATAGTAATCAAACTGTGTAGAAACTGCTCCACTATTTTATCACACTCGTAATGCACTGGCGAGCTATTTGGTTGTATTAAAAAGCTGTGGCCAGACAGCCGTGGCCCTCCGTTGAATTTGAAAATTTGTTTGAGCAGACGCGCGAATGTTTCAATGCACGAGTGATTACGACTGTGATATGATTTGTACTAGCAGCAACACGGCTGGAATAATATGGTGGGGCTTAGTAATAATAGCACTGGTCTACAGTGGTTTTGTTGCCTTTGATATGATGATGATATTGGGTCTATTTATACACACAATTCGTGAAAATATCAATGATTTTGTAAGATCTCCCCGTTTTTTTTTCAACAAATGACTGAAAATTAAAATTTTGACGATAAATCGTTTAAAATTCAATTTGTAAAAACGAGCAAAGTAGCGAGTACTTTTACGAATATATTCGTAATCTGGGCACTTAAAAACGTAACAATTTGCGATGATAACCGGGCAACAAAAAAAAATTGATTTTTTGTAGAGCTGTGTAGTTAATGCGAGATAAAAATTACCTATGTGTTATACCAAGGTCTTAAATTTTCTTTTGCTCTTGTTACTCGAAATAGGTTCAGCCGTTTGTGCGTGATGAAGTTACAAACACGCACACTCACACACTCAAACACTTACACACAAGTTTTCGAATTTATTATATTTGTGGGAAGGAGAAAACACTAAGAACACACTAAAATGTGCCTAAGTTACTCTTTAGTCGTCAAATTAGGTTTTATTTCTTTTTCACGTCACGGTAACTTTTATTATTCAGATAGTTGTAAATATAATGGTACTTGTAGTACTTTTCTACCAAAATAACACTCTTTTTTTATGTGAGCCAAGAAGCGTGGTGAGCCGAACCCGATGGTCAGATGACATCGTTAGGCACGCTGGAAGGAGCTGATAAAAACTGGCTGAAGACCGGACTTTACTATATGGTGTGTTGAAGAGGAACTCAACTGCGGGAAGATACAGATTGGTGATGATTATGAGTCGCGAAGCCCAAGTGTTGAGAGTGAGATCTTCTCAGAGTCGCATAAAACTATTCTATAATCTTTACCTAAAATACATAGAAAAGGAAGTGAATGTGGAGATAACGGCTGAATAGTGTGGAAGAACAAGGCTTGCTGTGTTTAACTGACGACAGTCTTTGAACAAACTTGGTTAAAATCAAATATTTTATCTGTATTCATTAAAATATTATGTTGGGATATCGATTACAAAGTACAATAAGATTAACCTTGGAGACTGTGAATTAGTATTAAAAAATTATACGTAAAAATGAAAGTACTAATGTTAAAGGTAACTTATCGTCTACTATAATTGCAAACCAGAATATTGCAAACAAAAGGTAAAAATTATATTTTATATTTTGTCCACTTGTACGTAACTTGAATTCAATTCAAAATATTCAAAAATTCAAAATAATTTATTGGCACCAAAAAATACATATTTTTAACATTATGCTCTAGTTGCCAAAATTGGCGTTAGCCCGTGCCTTGGCAGCTAGTCCTTCCCAAAATAATCCAATAATTTGTCTGATTCAATTAGAATAAAATAATAATAGATTCATATTCATATTAATATTATTAACTTAGTGGATATTTCATAATAATACATTAATAATACATAATATGTCTCATAAATATGTGTTACATTTTAATTTTAGATTATTACATATTAATTTAATTGAAACATAATTGCTTACATGTCATGAATATAATACAAATTTTAAATTTAATTTAAATTAATAATTATTGAGTTTAATTAATTATTATAAACTAAGCTATTTCGATAATTCTTCTTATTACTAAGTTTTATAATTAAAGTGGTAAAACAGTTTATCTAAAAGTCAAAAAATTTAAATTGAATATAAGTTACATTATTTGCATATGGTATTTATTAATAGTATAATATTAATGAATGTGTATGATATGCTCATAGAACTCGTAGTCTAAAAACTTACAGATAATTTAATATCTTATCTTCTTATATATAAAATTTCCATGTAACAGTGTTAGTTACGGCGTCCTCCGAAACGGCTTGACCGATTTTTGACAAATTTTATATGCGTATTCAGTAGGTCTGACAATCGGCTACTATCTATTTTTCATTCCCTCCAATGATAAAGATTGTTCACCCCTATTTTTTTAATTAATATAAATTATTTATAAGGCAAAACAACGTTTGCCGGGTCATCAGCTAGTATAAATATAAAGGTTCGTGCATGGAAATAAAATCCCCACGCGTGGGAGTGCAGGAACCGCGGATTTAACCTGGCCTCGCCTCGGGCCTCGCTTCGACAACACGTATCGATAAGATCCCATGAACCCAGTACTCAATGATACAGTACTTGGTACAATTATCATAGCACAAAATCTAAACTTAAATTATTTCTTCTTGATATAACTTATTACTCTGTAAAATCATTTCTGGAAAACCAAACTATTTGACTTTAACTTATTGTATTTTCTATTCATTGACATATTAATATTGTATTACTTTTATGACATGTATGTATTTGATTATTTCTGCTGCTGACTGTACTTATTGACTTTTTACTTATAATCTTGTAATGACATGTGTGTATAATTAATGCTGCTGCCTGTATCTAGTATTTGACAAAATGTATGTTTTAATTAATCAATTTTCTTACTGACATTGTTCTAAATTATTTTTCTGACATTTAATTTTTCTGACATTGTAATCTTGCATGCCTGACGGTCAAAATAGAGGGCCAACTTACTGTAATAACACCAATTGTAGCTATTTTGCCAGATATATAATATGATTTTATTTGAATTTATTATGAAAAAATACTAAAATTCATGAAAGCGTCTATCATAAAGCGAAAATCGACAACGACACCACGTTGTTCAAGTAACGCTGAAGGTAATATTTAATACTTACTAGTAGCTAGTTTAATTAGCACTAGCTTTAATTTATAGTCTTAGCTTGTGAGTATATAAATTCAGCTCCTTAGCCTTAAGATACTCGTACATACATTTAGTTATTAAGACGATGACATAGGTCAAATCAAAACGGTTAAAAGCATTCAGATCTATCATACTATATATTATTTTACAAAAAGAAACTTTGACTGTCAAAACATTTTTTTCTTATTTATTAGTTCGATGGATAAAGTTTTGTAACCATTTTGCATCATACCCTTGTACGAGTACTTTCTTTAATATGTAACAATCCACCTGATAGATATCAATTAAGCATGGGAAGAATGTATGAACGGATTATTTATTTCCTAAAATGTTGAAGTAAAATATCTGTCTTCTCTTACATTTCCCGTGCTTTTACTGTTCGGTCCGGAAGACCGAGCGCCGTAGCTACGCGTAGCACTCTGTAGCAGCTCTACGGCGTAGCAATGTAGGCCTGCCCGCAGGCATAGATTCATCGGGAAAAAATCTAAATGGAGACCGTTCTAAATTGCTATATTGTGTACTGAAAGAAAAGTGTAAAGGGTTAAAAGGTGGGCATTATAGGGACTTTAAATTGTGCAAATATTTTATGGAAGCCTCATTTGTACATAACAGTATTATTTTTATTTGCCCAGTACAACATAAGAAAAGAGGAAAAATAACATTCCTCTAACTAAATGCTCCATCACAGCCAGACTTGACATATCAGATAAAACTCTTGACAGAAAAACAACAACAAAAACGCCCGAGATATTTGCAATAACACGTAAATCCCGGTTATCATCGCACTCGAAAGTCAAAAGGGGGTGACAGGAGGCCGCTGGACAATGGCGCAGAAAGAAATCTCTGATAAAATTTTAATGCCTGTATAAAAAGGCTATAAATTTGATTTACGTCCCCCGAGCCCCCGTAAAACGGGGTAATATCGAAAAATAACATGAGATAATGTTGGCTTACAAAGTGGGGTGGCCAGGGTAGGATTAGGCTATATTTGCGTACTGAATATACGGCGACCGAGCACGGCGTGGCCGACGGTATTTGTTTTGTTACTTTTTACGACCCTATAAACCCAATATTGATCCATGCTAAATTACTTATCTAACATTTTCTAAATCCACGCCAATAAAAGCAAGAACTTGAGCACTTGTTCTTATTTTCGCTAATTACGCACCCTTCGTTGAGAGCGGGAAAAATCCAAACAACCCAAAAATTCACCTCATAAAACACATAAAAAATTCGCAAAGAACGCTCCTCGAAATAATAAATTCCTTATTGGGCCGCGGCAGAAACACAAAATGAGTAGAAGAAGCCACTTAAAAAGATTGGCACTCAGCGAACCGGCATAATCCATGTAAATTACGTCAAATTAGGAGTCGTCAACACGCTGCGCCTTCTCCGCGTAATTTGGAAGGCAAACCCTCCTTTATTATTAATATTTATTCCGTACCATCACTGAATTGGGAGAAATTTAAAAAGAACCAAACGAAGTACATACTCGTACTTCCTTCGGCTGATGAACCGAGCAAATAACGAAACGTGTCCTACACAACTCATTATAAATGTTACACGTTGTTATTTTCAGCTGATCTCGCAGATACATGTAAATATGAAGCTATTTTAACATTCTATGTATAGCTACTTAAATTTATTTGTATTTTTGTGTATTTTTATCACTAAGTTTGAATAGTTTCATAAAGACTATCGACTATGTTATCGGCGTAGACCTTAATAGTGTATTTCAAATATTTCACCGACTACCTGATAACATGCCTGATAAGTGAGTAAGACAATAGTTCTGAGACCAATAATAGGTAACCGAAGTTATGGTTTTCATACAAATATTATATAGAAAGTCGGCGCGCCTTTTAAAAGCGGCACGATGAAAAGGCGGCGGTAATAAAAATCATAAAATGACCCAAACAAGTTTATTTTACCAGCCAAGTTATCTTTATTGCTCGGTTCTTTTGGTGAAAGAAGCTACCGTGTACCTTAGAAACAATATAAGACGGGCTAGAGAAAAAATGTTCAAAGAAACCGGCGTTACAATAACTTTTATTGGACGTAAAATAGGGTGTGTTCTTTTCGGCTAGTTTTAGTTACCATAGAATAAGTATGAACTTTCTAAGAAAATTAAGCCGTTTTGTTTTAATTTCTTATTTGAAAACTTACTTAATAAAGATAAAACAAGAATATTATATCCAACATAACTTTGGCATTCGTGGCACATCATATTTTTTTCTTAGATAATTGTATGTTGTGTGTTCTTAGAAACATATTATATACAAAACTTATTTAAAACGTCTTCTTAATGAATCATATATGTTGCAACTTTAACAGAATAACAAATGCAGTATATAACTATTACGTTTTCCTATAGTAGGTACATACATTTTCCAATCTTAGCCGGCCGTACGGGCGTCATGTAGTCAACGCGACCAAATCCAGTCGGCTAACCCTGCATTCACAAATTGCATACGCCTAAATGGGTTTCGGCGTCCATCCACTGGGCTGCTAGTCATTAAGTCACGGAAGCGAGTACAGCGACCAATTTCCAGCCAGTCGTCAATTAACGCCACTTGGGCGCGGATGGCCGCCGAGGGTTAAGATGTTTGTTATGATTTACGATTGGAGGGACGTAAACTTTAGGGTTAACATTTGGGCCGCGCCGATCGGAAATGATGGTATGGGCTTGCGTTTGGACTTATGTTATATTTAGTCGTACAAGTAGGTATGCTATAAGGTACTGTAGGTTGATTTGAAAATGCTGAACAAAATTTCAAATATCACACTTGTTACACTTTTTGTTATGGTAACAAGATTAATATTCCTATCAATCCACGTAAGTAGCATATATTATGAGTCTTGATACGATTGTGATTTAATTTGAATATATGATTTTGAAATTATAAAAGTCGTATCATTTCAATATCATTAATTAACGGAAGTTAACGTTTATTTCCTCAAATCAGTTTTATACAACAAATATAACTTAAGTGAAACTATTACTGCTATTATTCCCAGAAGCAAATAATTTCTAAATACTGGTAAGTACAAATCTATTGCTATTTCTTATTTCAGAATATTGGCATTAAAACAGCAATTTAGTGACCGTTAACTATTTGTAAAACAATATAATTCGCTAACGAATAACGGACAACTTTTTAACGTGCTTTTTTCGAAGGCAATATAAAAATTTCTTTATTTGCTTAGGTAAAAGTCGACCGACCCAATGTTATTGCTCTACTATCGTTAAAAAGTAGATCCCAAAAGTAAAGCATTTTTTGTGGACCTTTCGTTTAACTTTTACAGTTATATGTAAATGTTTGTGCAACTTAAATAGGGCAGGGAGAAAATAATAGTCGCAAAAAATACGAAACGGTTTGTTGACAATGAATTCTTGGTAAAGAAATGCAGTTACAAATAATTATCTGTAACAACGTAGTTAATGTTTAATTTGCCTTTTTGGGACAGGTTGTATAAACAAATATAAAATATCTCGCTTTGTTCAATCACTTTTTTCTTAGGCAACAATACGGTTGACTAACTGCAATCTGCCATTTCTCGGCGTACCTAGAAATTAACACTGAGAATGACAGTGTTGGCTTTGGTCATTTATTCTGTCGACCAGTCAGTAGTTCGAATGTTTATATTTAAATAATTACTTATTTAATTATCAGAGAAATTAATTATTTCTTTATTTTGTGTAAGCATGAATTACATGAGTTACTTAAAACAAGTGTCAAAAATGGCTAATAAGGTCGCCATTTTATATTTCTTTCTTTCTATCAATAATAAGTACCTGGTTGCTCGGTATTTTTTTATGACATTTTCTCAAACTGATTCCAAGCTAGATTGATTTATCGCCCCCAAAACCCCATACTAAATTTCATGAAAATCGTTGGAGCCGATTCCGAGATTTTTGTGAGACCAATTATTGTACAAGAATTGCTCATTTAAAGATATAAGTTTGTTTTGTATTGCAACAAGCTAGAAATCGGCTTAAGAAACTCTTGCACCTAATCGCAGGTTTCCGTCACTATAAAGTTTGTGCTGAACAAATGTTATGGTGAGTAGAGGCCCCGCGCCGCTGCCCGCAAACCACTCGGTTGACGAGCGAGTTGTCACGCGCCGCCACATCCTCGCCGCTAAAGGCTGGTGCACACCACTGCTCGCTTAGTATCCACCGGTAATCGTTTAGAATACATCTATACCAACATTTTAAAGAGGAAAAGTTTGAATGTTTGTTTGTTTGATGCGAATGGGCTCCGAATCTTTTGTATAAGTCCTTTGCTCATAATTGTGTCATGTATAAACAGACTTGTTCATATTCTTTGGGAGAGGCCATCGGTGCTGAATCACAGTTTGATAACTAGTTCAGCACTAATGGTTCAAATTAAATATGTACCTTCTATGTTTTAAGACAATAAAGATATAATTATTATTTTGTTTCTCTTTGCAACTCAGTTTATTTTAGAGCCCGTGCGAAGCTGGGACGTGATGCTTGCCCATAGATAAACAAATTGATTACCTGTGGGTTAGTAGCCTTATTTTACACAATACAGCTAGACATATGACTAGTACTACTACTACTACTCGAGTCTTGTAGCTACACGAGTTAACGACACTCCGACCGATGACGGAGACCCCAGACCCCATAAGGTGCTTGGCAACATTGGTATTTATGTAAATTAATGAGATTAAAATTTTAATCTATGATATCAACTGCAGAGCAATATCTTTTATGGTAGTTTGAAGCGATGACAGTTCAGTCGAGCGTGCGGCCGCTTAACGCCCTGTAGGTCGTGTGTTCGATCTCCACTTATGAATGAGTTCGAGATTTCGGGGAAGGAAAACAAAGAAAACATCGCGAGGAAAATGTAAGTAACATGGTGGTAGGACATTATCTAGTGCCTAACAAGCAACCACCTTCAGTTGAAAATCTGTCGCAAAGCATTTAAGTGTGTTTCGGCAGCCTCCTTGAGAACCAGTTATTACAGACTAGACATGCTCCACCTTAGGCCGGAGTGTCTCTAACTCGTTTGGTTACGCGCGCTAGTTAATTGCGTAACTGCAAGGATTAAAAAGTATTAATTCCAAAAATCCTATATTATAGTATGTAATTTTTAAGCTTTTTTATCAAGTATTTACAGCAAACTAAAATATGTAAGCCATTTTTAGTTAGTTTCATAAAACAACTAAAAAAAGAACCTAGGATTTGCAACTAACGAGAACTCCTTTCTTGACTTATATAAATTTGAATTTGATGCTTTCATATATGTATTTGTAATCATGTGATAAGGTAACGTAAGAAAGCGATTTTAGGATTATAGTATCGATCTTCAAACAGAGTAATCTGACAAGTAGATTGACGACCTCGTTGGCGTAACAGTTACCATGTCGATCTGCCAACTGGAGGGTCCCAAGTTCGATCACTGGCACTGATCATCTTTGTGATGAACTAAACTTATATCACTTGTGTTAGCTACCATAATACAAACTAGAAATGGTTTGTGCGTGAAGTGTATCCTAATATTAATTTTTAAAAAAAATTACATACGTACGATCTCCATTTGTTTCGTCTCGTGTAAACCAGCCTTTGTATCCACTCCACCACTTCTCACGAGCCGCGGGTGAATTCATAACTTTCCTTTCGCGCCGCATTATTCAATTTGGTAACAGGTGAACACGCGAATATGAATGAAGCGCGGTTCCGCCGAGTCACGTGACGTGGTTGCTTTTCTTTTCCTTGCCACTTACTGCTATCCTGTATATTCAGTTGTGTACAGACAGGTAAGTGAATAAATAAAGCTTAACCAGATAGATAACACATAAAAAATCAAAGTACTAAGTGAGCATTCTGTTCTATCGCAATGTCATTGCTTATGCGAAAGTTTGTGTGTATGCTTGTTACTTCTTCAAGCTCAAACGGCGGACCCGATTTTGATAAAATTTAGCTCGAAGTTAGGTTAAACCTTAGATTAACACAAAGGCTACTTTTTTATGCCAAAAACAAATGTGGTTCTTGAAGTAAACGCAACCAACTTCAAAATCTATGTTACTACATCACGCTCCAACGGATGAACCGATTTCGATGAGATTTTCTATGAAGATAGATCAGAGCTTGGATTAACATAGAGGTTTTTTGTCCCGAATTAACAGGAGTAGGTAATACCGCGGGGTGCAGCAAGTTACCTTTATATTACATGTGTTCAAGTAAAAACTTTTTTCAATGAAACAATAAATACAGACGCACAAATGATCTCAGATAAGTACGCGTGTTTTATTTGCGTGCCACATTCATCTTTCAGTTTCAAGGATCAAGAGAATATATAGACTCATATACAAACAAACAAACATTTATTTATTGAAGTAAACCACGTTGGCAGCGAACCACGAGCTGCAAACCGTTGTTAACAACATCAATTAAGACACAACACCCACCGTCCGGACCCATATCGGTGTTAAATTGACAGCGCCTCCAAAAAGCGCGCTCTAATGTTGGAGTTTTTTCGGCGGCCGTCAACAAATTGAAATTCATTAGGGAGCCACGAGTCCACGCTCAGTCCACGGGCGGGCGTTAAGAAAAATTAACGAGGCACATATGAATTAACACCCACATACAGAGCGGCGGGCTGCGAGACGGGCGCGGATCGATAGCGGCCAATCCGCGACACTTTTTTGAAATGGCACGAGAGCATGCATGCCGCATTCACACGCTTCTGCCCAGTTACTTTTTTTTTTTTATCTAACCTATATTGTCCCACTGTTGGGCAAAGGTCTCCCCCAATGATTTCCACGCTTTTCTGTTACTATTAATACTTGTTTTTTTTACACGCTTTATATTAGCTTCACCTGTATGTTTGTTTGTAACCGACTTCTTTGACCGCGATTTTGACCCACTTTAAACGGCCAGATTTATTTCAAACTTTGTAGATTTATTGAGGACCGATGACGAAAAAAAGCGTGGGGTACTTTTTAAGATATTATCGAAATGATAATCACTGTACTCATATCTGTCAATAAAATATCTATAACCATTGACACCATGTACCACACTTTTTTTTAAATAAAATAATTTATTTTTTATTCACAACATTATTAATTTATATTCATTGAAATTTTGAACACTATTTTCTTAATTAAAATTCATTTAAATTTATTTTCCATTTTTTAGTTCGGTTTTCTATAAAAAGCGTGTTTTTAGTTTTTTTTTAACTATTATTTATTACATTTCATATTATAGAAATACAGAACTTTATTAACCCTAAATAACATACCTTAAAGGTAAGTCATACTACAATGATTACCTAATACTTAAAAACATTAATAAAAGTAAATGAAATAAACTTACAAATTTCATTAAATTAATTTTCTACCCCATTAAATACTAACACAATAGCACTTGTTTAATTTAAGCATTTAATATACAAAACAACGTATTAAGCTTCTGTAGTATAATTAGAAAAAAATATTTGGACACATTTCACACACTGGCTGATTAGGCCCATACTAAGCCATTTTTAGTTCGTATTATGGTTGCTAACACAGCTGATATACTAAAAATACAAATACTTTATATCGATACATATTTTACACCCAAGCCAAAAACCAAAAAAAATATTTCATCATAAAGATTTTAGATGTGCTGGGTATCGAACCCAATGGTTGGCAGTCCGGCATAGTAAATATTACGCCAGTGAGATCGTCATTATTCATTATCATCATTGTTTTTTAGAAATGTTATCATTTCTATTATTGGTTCCAGCCAGTTACTAGTTGCCACTTTTTATATTCTTAATATACCATGAACTTAGCATTTGCTTTGAACCAATATATAATAGGCTTACGCAGACGTGTAAATGTATCCTTCGATGTACGAGCTGTGAGTGGAGCGTAGCTCGCAATTGCGTCCGAACTGACTCCCAGCCGCGATATTTGACCGCCGACTTTCCGAACTGACGGTTTTTATAGCCTTCAGCCGTTTAGTTTATCCGATAGATTATCTGGCAGCTATGATTTTGCATAAAATAACATCTTTTTACGTTTTCTCTTCAGATACTAATACTTTGTGTAATAACAACACTGCCATTTAACGACAACGACTGTTTAAAGTTTTATAAAGTAACAGCAAGTGAATTTTCACTGGCTGTATTTACATCAAGTATTCCAATAAAACTTGAGTTTTGTGTGCTTCGTATCAAGATTATACACAAATAATTGTTTGCTTTATATATGTCAATAACAAAGCAATTAAAATCAGGCCACTCTCTTTGGACTAGCTCTGAGCTTGTTTGAACTTGATATTCAAATACAGAACCTTAAAAACACTGTAGATTCACACAGTCACACCACTCTCTGCATCCCAAAATGACATAATACAAGGTACATCAAAATCTCGTAATCTTTAAGTAAATCCGTTCCCAAATAGCCGTGATCCGACAAGCAGCGGAATAAGACGCCGGATTACAGCGACTTGTCTTACTCAAAGGATTACGCGTTTAGCTGAAATTATTTAATAGAAGAATAGATTTTTGTAACTGGCTAAGAATATTGCATAAACTTTTACTTAAAGCTATTTCAGAGTCCTTGAATTAGATCGAACGTTAATAAAAATGCTTATATATTGTTTAGCATGATATGCCAAAAATAACGTGTAATATAATGTTACATAAATAAATGACTTCTAGGAAGAAAAATTTTGAGTTTTAAATAAAAAAATAAATAGCTTGTATCTATTAAACATTGTGAACTGTTCACGTAAGGCATCTTAATATTTTCGCGTAGAAAACGGTCACACTTACTTATTATTAAAAGTTGGAATGTGTCCAACATCGGAAAGCTTGTATCTACGTAAGTATCGATATCTAATTGAGTGATCAGGAGTCAATTATGAGTTAAAACATCTACAAAGAGCAACCAAGCTTATTAACACATCACAGAAGCATTCTGGTTATCATAATAGTAGGTCGTAAGTCAATATTAGCCGGTGCTATATCAGAGCTTGCGGTGACTTGTGACGTCTTAACCATAATGTCGTCGCCTGTACTAACGGCAGCGGTAATCTGGGCTTATCTTGCCGACAAACTATGGTATTATGGCAAACTATTATATCTGATATGGATGGATGCAATAATTGCATGAAAAATGGTATATTGATAATTGATTTCATCACACTCGAGACAATGAAGAAAACATTTGATAGTCCATGTCCTGTCCCTTACAAAACCAAATGAGTATGACCAAGAGGATGCGAACCTACAATGTTATCTTTATTGACTAAATAAAATTTATAGCATGATATATAGTTATAATTAAAATAAACATACATGGTTTGGCTGAAATGCTGTAATGGTATGTTTATATTTAAATAAATAAATATGAATAAATAAAACAAAATGAAACATGTTAAAAATAACTTCATGTTATGTTTTTTAAATAGCTTCATATTTGAGGATGCTATAAATAATTCATATAATTAGTTGTCGACTGTTGAAAGTAAGGTCTTTTATTCTGAAAACATTTTTTTTAAGTCAAATTAAATAAGATTATGGTGGTGGGTCCGACGCGGCTTATTCGCAGCTTCTTTTCATCAAAACCAACCGTTGTGGGGGCTACCATACCGCACACTTCTAAACCCAAAATGTTACAATTTCAAGCAAGACTGCATTCTACTGCAATTCGTCACACGACAAGGAAGTAACCCCTTTCACAGAGAAAGTCCATTGTACTTGCTTTTCCAAGGGCAAGTAACGTTATTCTTTGTATAACTGTCCATTATAGGCAATAGCAATAGCATTACGGTGTCTTGTGTAATTATTCATGACGTGAAAGGGTAAACGGACCAGTTAGCCCGTTACTCGATGGTTTATGATAGTAACGGGACCGCGAGATGTGGCCGTGACGTAGCCGGGTACTGTTAGACCGAGTCATAAAAGAAATGTAAACAGTTACAGTTTTGTATAATGACTGAAAGGGTTTGATGATTGTAGTGCACCGTTATGTTTTGGTTTGTTTTCTCGGTAATAAAAGTATCTTATCTGGGTTTACGGTACAATCTTCAGAGCTTTGAAATATTATTAAATGTTTGACAATGAAAGTTCTCGCAGAGAGATACTACATTTGGTGATGAAAATGCTGTAGAACCATTTTTCATCTTATATAGTTTCCATGTCACAATGTTAGTTACCGTACTCCTCCGAAACGGCTTGACTGATGTTTAACAAATTTTATACGCGTATTTAGTAGGTCTGAGAATCGGCTACTATCTATTTTTCATAACCCTAAGAGAGGCAAAACAACGTTTGCCGGGTCAGCTAGTAGTTAGTATAATAGTTCAATTTTATTTGAAAAATACATACATAGTTTGCCTAAATATTTAACATGACTAGAAGTAAACGTTCGCCATAACTACATTTAAATACCAAATACGTATTAAAAACGAATACCTCAGTTTCCGACAATTCATTAAACGTTTTAGAAAGTTGAGACATTAGTACGTTTTTGCGTTAGGGTCCCATTTTTTGCGCTCTTAATTGTATTGTCAAACAGCTTCTGTTGTCATAAATAATATTGTCTTTGGATAGCCACTGGTGTTACTGGGCCTTTGTCTCATTGTCATTTTGGCAATGTTGCTGGTCTGTAAAGATTTGACCCATTTACACCTATTGTGATAACTATAAGCATAAAGCACGGTACATTTACTCTAATATTTTCAGACGTTATGCCTTTTTTGCTTTATTGATAGTGATTTATTAGATATATTTTTTCAGTTGGTTCCATACCTCATAAAGTGTACATGAGCTTTAGGAACCCTTAGGATTAAAATCATAGCCTTTATCTTATATATAAAATTTCCGTGTCACAGTGTTTGTTACCGTACTCCTCCGAAACAGCTTGACCGATTTTTTCCAAATTTTATATGTGTATTCAGTAGGTCTGAGAATCGGCTACTGTATATTTAGAAATAATTATTAAGGCAAAACAACGTTTGCCGGGTCAGCTAGTTATACATATAAACGTTTGAATTTATTAAAATTATATCTGCTAATCATTCGTAGTTTTTAGCAAATACTAGATGAGAATTATGATATAGTTATATTTTACTTGTAACCTTGGTGTTATCAAGAAATGATTTGTATTTGTATGTTTCTGCAGGCTGCTCCTGTACTTTGCTTTCAAAACAAATATCGTCTGCGGAATATGTATTGCAATCAGCATAAAACTTCTTTCACTATCGTTCTGAAAATAGGCCAAATCGTAATAGCTCCACCGTTTGTCTGACATCTAAATAACAGTCAACTCCACAGGGCGCACGATATAGGTGATGACTAATAACAGAGAACACCTCAATCCCGACAGGTCTCCACCGGCTCTAATAAACGACGACTCTATGCGTCTCCAGACCCCAAAGACCTCATGTAGTAGCGTGAAATCTAAACACAAAGACCACAATGAACTTAACTACATTTAACTTCCTAACAATCACACAAAGAGGACAAAACAGTAAAAACAATGTCACAAAACGTATTTGACACGAACAATAGCCGATATATTTCACGTTCCCGGTATTTTTGTAAAGATTCCTTCAGCTAATGACAAGGCTAGGCTGGCCGCATTGTGGCCCGTTTATGGCACCCACGCGACAAAATAATAGAATTCGTTCCAGTATTTTGCCAACAGACTTGGTTCTTCGAAGAGACTAAAATTGGGACAGGATATGAGACTAAAAAACTGAGAACGCGTGCCTCGGTCCACTTCTAACTACTACTTACTGTTACTGATAATTTAAAAAAAGGAAAGAAAAAACATACAGTCTGTCGCCTGTCACCTGGTAATGACAATATTAAAGGGTTTTAGCATTGTTTTTACATTGTCACAATTTTTGTTTGTATTGTCTTACATTTACCCTGATAGCTCCTACCCACCCATCTGCATTTTTTCTAGAGTAATCATTTATCAGTGATATATACTCTTAGTATGCATGTTTAATTTTTTCCTGACTATTCTAGTAACATATTTATCTTAGCTTATACTTTTTGTAGTAACGCACAGAATATATACGCTACCTCTCCAGAACTCTTAAGTGGAATATAGCTCAAAACTGCTGATAGACGCTTGCCTCATCAGTTTGGTCTCCTCGTGCAGTCGTGCCCGTTTGTACCCCGCGCCTGCAATTTGCTCAGCACTCCGAATGTTTGGCGGGCGCCGGCGACGCATGTCGAAAATACTTAGTGGGGTCGTGCCTCATTATAATCCCTGCATCACGCCCCCCGCCGCCCGCGACCCGCGGGGCCCTGCGACTCGACCGATATATTAACACGTCCACGCACGATGTGAGACTACGAGGATACGCTGCTGTTGAAGATCAAACCTTACTTGGTGATCGGGCCGGTTTCCGCAGTCAGGTACTCTTCAGAGCTCCCATTCTTTAAATTTCCCCTTTTGCGTGCCTTAGATTGCTCTTAGAAAAATCAAACCTTAGGTTGCTCTTTTTGACAAATATTTAACGTTGTCTTATCACTGGCGCATACATTAACTTCTTATAAAAATACCTCAATTTCAGTTCTCTTTTGTATAACACATAAAATGATAGGAGTGATATTTAGTCAACAAGTAGGCTTTCATTATAAGCTTACTATACTATATACTAGGTTCGAGAATTAAACACTTTATTAATATTCAGTAATTTCGGCACCTATCTTAATAACTAATATCTATCTATATAGGTACCAACTCATTGTAAAACAATCCTGCAATAAGTTAAAACAATTTGT
Source organism: Mellilla xanthometata (assembly GCA_035578125.1). Lineage (NCBI taxonomy): Eukaryota > Metazoa > Arthropoda > Insecta > Lepidoptera > Geometridae > Mellilla > Mellilla xanthometata. The sequence continues at coordinate 8,462,020 of JAPUBQ010000014.1, read as the reverse complement.
TTATGAATTATTTAACATATATTTATTAAGTTTCTCACTTCTAAGAATATAATACGAGTATGTACACTAGATAAGTTGAGTTTATAATTAATTACTTGTAAATAAAAATAATTTGAAACAAACAAAAAGTAATTTGGACAGAAGCTCAAGCCTCGGCGGCCTGTGCTTGGGCCCTCTTGATGAAGGAGATCTTCTTCTGCTTGAACCTGTTCTTCCTCTCAGTCAAGGTCAGCTTGCGTTTGTTCCAGCGTTTCTGCTTGGCTGGGTCCTTCTTGCTATATTATAATTACTTTATCTGTTTTATAATTGTGATGATAATAATTTTATCTGTTTATCTGTTTGATGTCGGCATATCCACATAAGATTACCGAAATCAGTGAGTGTTAAGAGGGCGGCGCGGCGCGGTGTGCCATTGTTATAATTTTCAATAAGGGGCGCTATCGAGGGGGCATCGATCCAACACTACTCGGGGCGCATCCTGGGGCCGCTGCAGCATCCGACACTGTGCATCCAACTATAAATATCCTACAGTTTTCGATAGTGTTCTCTGTTACAGACTGTTTTGATGCAACGTGTACATATCATATTATTTACAACGAATGTTTAGCCGCCAATTGTGGGAAACTTATTTTTAAGCTTCTTCTTTATATTAAATTGTTTACTGAATTCATTCATATTTTAGAAAATTTGAATATATGGCTTTTAAACCTAAAGTTTTAACAAAATAAATAACTATGTATTAAATAACTTGCCTGAAATAAATACTTAAAAATAAATAAACAAAACACTAAATTTTTATTTGAAAATGGGAGCGTCAAGACTGCAAATCATACTGTAAGATTTGCAGTGGTCTTATGCTCAACTTATATAGTTTAAAGAAGAAAAGTAAGAGTGGATTATTTACAAAAACTCCGATTATTTTGTATTCAATTATTGGTAGTCAATTTTAACAATTAAGGTTTATCTGCCACTTGGAAAAATTACAATTACGATGCAAGTGTGTAAATTAATCTTGGCTACAGTAATTTATCACAGTCATAAATTTTTAACATTTTAATCCTATAACTCGTTGTGACCAACCCTTTTCCAGCTGTAAAAATTACTTTTCATCTTTTGGGTATTTATAACAATATATCGTTTTTAATTCCATGTTATATTCTATATGGTCTGCCACCAAAGAAATATTTTTTCTACGTGAAAAGGCACAGCTTGTGAATTAAGAATCTTTGTAAAATTCAATCTAAGGATCTTTTACTTCAGAATCTTGGTTAAATTGTTAATATGCTGTGGTAAGACTTTAGTTTTATCTCGAGAGAAATCAAACGTTGTTCCACTAATCCTGCCAACAATTCTCAACAGAAGCCACGCACCCTTCGTGTACGCAACCGCCCGCGGCGCAGGCGAATTCTATTAAAATCCAAACAATACTCACATCCCCAACTAATATCTGGACTAAATCCCTAATAAGTATGCCATTGTGTGAGAGGGACGCGGCTGAAGCGACAAAGAACACGTTATAGCGATCGGTCGTGAGCGTCAACTACAGTACATTACTAATACCAAACATGTCCTATCTCAATTTCAACCTTATTTACTGACTACTAGAGTCTGTAATAGCGTGTCCAAACGCATGGTAGTTAAGTCTTTGCGTGGTTGGGTGTTGCGGAAGCAGAACACGCCGAAGTGTGGTGAGCGGCTGGCCATGGAGGCTCACCGAAGCAGCCGCACTCCCCTACAAACTAGATTTGCAGTCCGGTTATAATGCCGAGCCATTCATTACGTTCGCACTACTGTTTGACGTGAACTTTACAGTTTTATTGTTATACGTATAGTTGTAATTCGTTGCTGGATTAGCGTCGCCAGATGTGATTCTATTGTTAGTTTTGTGAACGGTGAAAGGTCGAATAGCGTTGAAATTGATATTGTAATCCGCGTGTTGAAAGTTATATCTACACGTTGTTATTATTGGTTAGATTTACCATCATTACGCGCAAGGCAAAGTAAAATATTTTTATATATTTTTTTATATCAGACACAATAACTTCGTACAAAAGAACGCAATTATTTCACAGTGTTATTCAACAACTATGTACATAGATAGTTCAGTATGCGATTTACGTTGAAGCAACAGCGTTTATATAACATAGCATATAAAGTAGAGAGTAATGTAAAACAAAATGTAGCCACATAATCCTGTCTACGTAGTTAACAAAAACAGTTGATTTATATATTCGTAGATTATCCGAGTATTCGAAATTCATTTTTCATTTAGAGCTGTGTGTGTATATGTATAATATATATATACATTCTAGATGTCTACATAATCATAAAAAAATATATCACTTATCATAACAAGCAAGCAAATCAGTTATGAGGGAATAATACGAGGACGAGAACAGATGATATAGAAAAGATTTGAAACTTCATGTTTCACTTGCTTATCTACATGAGTGTGAAGACCTAGCGAACTTTCCAATGTTTTCTTTATTCAGATCAGCACAATCAGGGTAAATTTTAGTGCGATTGTTAACGAGGATGAATGCACCCCACACGAGGTGAATTGACTCGGAATCGGTGGTAAAGTGTAGTGTCAACATCGCTTAGTGTTCCTGAGTCTTTGTCAGCAGTCGCACAGATGCAGCGGACATGAATGTAATGCCCTTCACCTTTTGATTATTACATTGTGAAAGCAGGACTGCAATTTACGTTTTCTAAATGAACTGTGGAAACAAAAAGACAATCTAAAGCTTAGCCAAAGATTTGGATTGGACGCTTCGCTACAAAAACTTATAGAACACTAAATAACTGTGATTTCACGTTTTTGATACCTACATATATACTCCAACATTTTTGTTACCACACAGTTCATAAATTTATTTATGAACATTACACTATGAGTTTGGCTTAGCATGAAAACATTTTGACTGCGAGAGCGATAAATAATCTCGCTTTTACGTTTTATGGAAAACTGGTATAAAATAGGTAAGAAAATTTAACGAATAAGTAAATGTGTTAGATAAGGAAAGATTGCAAAAAACAATAGTTTTTTTCACCAGTGCATTACTTCAAACCTTGGATGATTACTTCAAACCTTGGATGACAGAATAATAAAACACCTATAATGCACGAAACGATTGTATGTATTAATCTATTCAAAGTTCACAGTACGAGTTCAAAGAAAGAGCCGCTGTTGAGGTTTTGAAACAGATGACTATCGATGATCGTATCCCTCTAATCTTATCGCAAGTATCGTTTACCTTGTCCCAGTGCATGCATGTAGGGGTGAGACAATGGTGGCTAACTACCCCTTTGCCCCTTTCTTGCAGTCAGGAGGCGCGGGGCTAACCAAGCGCACACTGCGCTTCGGGGGCCTGCTGCGCGGACAGGCGACGACAAAAGTGATTTTTTAAAAACAGATAAATATATAATAATATGTTGTTAAAACAAAACAACTTCCACAATTTAAGCTTTATCTCCTGCTCCTTATCGTTTGCTATAAATTTTCCTGCTCTGCCATCTACCTTGACCTTGCGAGTACGATTGTCCAGTCCAAGTTATCCAACAGTCCAACACCCTTGTTATTTGGTTGACTCATCTGTCTGAGATCTTATCTATTGTACATTTACAAAAAAATATTTTCTCACATAAAATTATTTTATTTTTAGAAATAAATCGAAATTGTATGATCTAATAATATCTGTGAGAAAGAGTTGGTGGCCTTGAATCATGTATACAGAGACTTCCTAATACTGAACATTCGTGTTTGATGTAGCTTTGAATAAATTTGAAAAAAAAAACAACAATGCCAAAATGTCTAAAAGTAAAAATGTACATTCTAAACCTATTGTTGTTATATTTCACCAAATTTTCATGACAAAAGTGACAATGCAATGTGTACGCGAGCATCCCCAAAACTACTACTATATGGGGTCCCGCAGACCCACAATGCAGATTTGAAACGGGGGTCGTAACCGGATCTCCAAATTGAAATGTTTTATTTCGTGCCCTCGCGTTATGCCGACTTTTATATTGATAACCGAGCGATCGCGCATGTAACTCACATGACAAATACTCAACTTTTTATAACTTAAACGCTTTGACGGATGTTTGGTTAAAAGTTTAACCGTACCGCTGTTTAGGCGACAATTTTCAAGGCTCATTTACATACTTCTCGGGTGGGTTCGGTGCCTATTGTCTGAGACATGATTTGCATATTTCGTAAGGATTTTGTTTGTTTGTGCCACCGACTTACCCAGAACTTGCTTTACTATGATTGATAGGCAGTTAGCGAGCCGTTTCGCACTTCATAAAAATCGGATTTCTCTTTTAGCGTGCGGGCAGTAGATGTTGATTGTTGGAATGGACTATTGTAACTACAGTCACTAGTAAAAAGTAATAGTTTTTTATATCTATGATTTTAATTTAAATTTAAAAAAAATATTATGTGGTCAAATATAAACCTAAGCCTATCGCTCACTTGAAAGTTTAGTACTTGAAGATCCACTGAAATAGATTCATACATGAAATAAGTCGCTTATACTCGTATATATTTTATATAGTTTTTTATTTTACATTTAAATTCAAAATATCTTTATTAGTAACATAAATATACAAAAAATGTGCACCCGGTGCTAGCACGTTATTAGGGCATGGCTAAAAGATTAAAATTAATTTCTTAATACTATATTTAGATCTAGTTAATTAAATTATTATTAACTAGCTGACCCGGCAAACGTTGTTTTGCCTTAAAAATATATAGTAGAAGATTCTCAGACCTACTGAATACGCATATGAAATTTGGTAAAAATCGGTCAAGCCGTTTCGGAGGAGTACGGTAACTAACATTGTGTCATGGAAATTTTATAATTCTTTATTGGACATATAAATAAAAAAGGCACAGTAAAAGACAATTAACTTAAAATTAGTGTACCACAATTGGCGGCCTTATCGCTTAAAGCGATCTCTTCCAGGCAACCTTTGGATGGAAAGGAATTTATAAACGACTAAAGAAGGACGTAGTGTACAATAAAGAATAATAAAAAACATACATATAGTATTAATAATCTTATCTTAATTTATATAATCTCGTGTCACAATGTTTGTCCTCAATGGACTCCTAAACCACTTAACCGATTATAATAAAATTCGCACACCATGTGCAGTTCGATCCAACTTGAGAGATAGGATAGTTTAAATCTCAAATTATAGTCGCAATTTTAATTTATTGCTAATATAATTTGTTATAATTAACTGTAAGTAACCTATCTATATAGTAATTGAATTATCAATGAAGTAATTCGTAAAAATGAAGTATCTTTTTGTACGTGTTACTCCTAACCAAAAAGAAACCTGGCAATAACTAACCTTAGGCCTATATTACTTAAAGTAGGCGACCATACGTTTTTATCAAATCGCTAGTGCCTTGAAAATTCGCAAAACGGACACAACCGTCAACGACGTCTGCCCTCATGCGTCTGCCCGCGTTCGGGTCGCGCACTCAGCGTTGAGCCACTTCTTCCCCACCGCACCTACCCCCGCTCCGTTCGCCTGGCGCCGCTGCATTTTAAATCTGTGATATCTTCGAAAATATTTATTTAATTTACATGCTGTAAAAAGCCATATTGATCTTTATTAAATGCACAATGTATTTAAGATACTTAATTGGATAAGGATTAATACTGTATTGCTTAAAATCGCTTCGTAAATAAGCCATTATTTCTCGTACAAAGTAAAGGGTAAAAAATGGTTATTGTGGGTTATTCCTAAGAGATAAACATATACCATCACGGACTTTTTTGTAGACCTTTTTAAGTAGTACAATGCTGTAGTAAATTGTTTTGATCTATCTTGTAGGATTCAGTCAGCGTTTGCAATGTAAGCTCAAAAAATGTGTTTTTTTACGACCTCACATTAAAAACCTCAAAAATTGTAGCCTATGTGTTATTCTGATGTATAAGCTATAGCCTATGTGTTATTCTGATGTATAAGCTATATTGTGGTAAAGTTTCATTCAAATCCATTCAGTAGTTTTTACGTGAAAGAGTAACAAACATACATCCATACATCCATACATCCACACATCCATACATCCATACATACAAACTTTCGCCTTTATAATATTAGTAGGATTTCTCTTAATTCAGTCATCCCTGTCGAAATATACACAGCAGTTTCTCATTACCATTAATTAACCAAACCAGGCGTCCGTGGAACAAAAAGCGCGATGATTAAAAACCACCCAACACGAGGCTCGCGCAAAAATCCTCATTTCCGGTCATTGGCCCGTGATGCGCTGTGAAGCATTTCATTTTATAAAACACATACTCATGCTATGTACTTGTAGTATATATTATTTCGAATTTGAAAACATATTATGTAAGTATAAACTTATATTATATAAAATTACGTCCAATATAAATGTCACATATTAAAAACTAAAACTAATTAAATAACCCACCCCTTGTGCAAAGGTGCCCATCACGCTCGCTGCAATACCGCGCTGAATAGCTATGGCATAAACTTACATAAAATGTTTTCATACTTTCCTAAAAGTTATGTGGGATGCATTTTTCGTATATTCTTAATTCTCTTATCGCAAAATCATTCAGTTTTATTGACACATATTCTAAGACTGAAAAAAGTTACCGGTCAAGTGCAAGTTGAAACTATTGTACTTCATTCAAATCATATTTTAGGTTAATACTGCTAAACATACAGCGCCATCTAGTAGCTTCGATCAGAACTATAACAACGCGGGGATTTATAAATGTATTGTAGTTAAATTAAATATAATATAGAATTCGATTATAAGTATTGATAGTTAGCGGCAACAGGCATCAACTGTGAAAATTCGTAATATACAGCGAAATCTTAGTAATAGGATCCCGTTGGCGCCCTTTGGGTATACCACCATAAAAACTACTTTACGCTAAATGTCGAATAAACAATTAATCGTTCGCGTTAAAATATACTACATTAAATTTCACCAACATATTTCTTTTGTTCTTTGCTAACAATTACGACAACATATTACTTTTGTTTTTTTTCGTCAAAAATCGATGTGACTAGTCGTATGTCAATTAGAGCTATATCCGGCATAAGTTGTTTCAATTATTCAGGACAACAGTGTCTCTAAATATATATAATTTAAAGCAACGAATTTCTGTTCAATAATCCAAGCATATCAAAACACGAATTAAAGCTACTTGTTTATATCATTACTTAGCTTTAATTTACTGCCTCTTTCTTATAATCCTAAAGTAATCGTCACAAAGGGGAAAAAAGAGATATCCAAATATCATGGTATTTAAGTACAGAAAATATAGGTATAAAACTATTATTTCCAAGTCCTATTATTATTTTAAATATCAGGCTCATTCTTCTCAATTCTAGTATTTACTGCCTATCCTCCTGGTCTTTCGAAAACCTTAATTTTTTTATTTATTTATTCTAATAGCAATATCTGCTAAGAATCGAAAATTAAGCAACTGGGGATAAAAAAACACATTATAATTTACTGCTCACAATGTTTTTATAAAGATATAAGCCCTATAATCGAAAATAGCGTCCGTACCGTTGCGAAGCTCGAATGCAAATGCCGGGAGGGGTGGGGTGAGAACGCGCAGTTGGCTGCATTGTGTGTACCCCCCACTCTCCACTCCCCTCTCGGTGCACCGGCACATCCCGCGAGAGTTTGTTTTTCGGGGCAAATAGCTATAGGCTTGATAATGGCCTCGCGGGTCAAGGGTATGCACTGACTGTTGCTTTACTTCGATGGTGTAATGTGTTACCAGTAAAAGATGTGATAAGAGACTAGTCACGAGCCTGCTGGTAAGCATCACTATGGCTTTTTCCAAATTTTGTAAATTGTCGGTGGTGGTTACAATGCTCTTTGAAAATTAACACTGTAATAATATTTTAAAAAAGCTCATTTATTGCTTAGACATACTCTAAACTGAGTCTAGTAAATAAATTCTCGCATATAGACAGATAGATAAAAACATAGTTATCTTTAACGCATCAATTTCACCATCCATGCTCATATTTATAATAAAATGTCAAAAACAACTGAACTAACACAACTAAACTCTTTTTGTTTTAGAAAAATTGCTACAAAAATGCTAAAACAATTAAATTATACACAAACTGAAAACTTACTAAAGTCTATAAGATGAGTGTGCCCACTCATACACTAACTATTTAAAATTACATAATTATTATAATAATTTAACTGATAATCTGATTTGTAAAACCTACATTTGTTAACTTTATAATTTCATACACATATATATATATATTTTTCTTTTTTTTATTACTAACACTAAATTTAAACAATAATTGTATTTTTTAATTAAGCTTTTATAATGATTATAACGCAACTACTGCAATCATGTCAAATGGGGAGTATGCATGTCTAATATACAAGCTTACACGCTTAGTTTGGAGATGCAGGCTCATTACTTGTAGCTCTTAATACAAAAGATGTAAAAAAAACATAGTATAAGAAACATTATTGCTACCAACTGTATAAAATTGTGTTTAAATAAATAAATTTGATTTGATTGATTGATTGATTGATCCATGTTACGACTACCAAGTTAAACAAAAATAGTAGAGCACGCTTCCAACCATAACAACTGTATCGGAGTGGCGGATGGGTTTTGATTTTTGTAGTTTCGTATTATTTGCGTATTTATCCACCCGCCGGTCGGCAGATACATTTATTTGCGCCATTCTGCCCCCCTTTCCCCCTCGCCCCCGGTTCGATTGATCGCGATATCATTGCGATAATCGGAGCAGTGCGATGGGAGCGTGGTTCCGTCACGCAGAAATATGGCGGCGGCACTGCCCGCTGGACCGCGACGGATTGACCATAACGCACCAGCTGCGGCTATGTATGCGCATGTTTACTAAAATATGTGATGATATATTTCTTTTAGCTAGTTTTGTTTTAACTAGTTTTGGTAATGTTTACTACATTTAAAATAGAGTAATTCAATTATAATAAGAAAAAAAATCACGTTTGGAAAACCCGCCCATGACCGTACCTGATGCAAAGGTGCCCATAATACTGGCTGCGTTTCCAAGCTGAATAGCAGTGGCTATCCTCTGCACCAAGTACGATTGAGAACGGGGATCCCCCGTCCTATCCACCAGTCTTCGCCCGAGTTCTCCCACTAGCCTCCTCGCATCTGCACCCCAACTGCCCATAGTCTCAACAGCGAAAGACATTTCTTTATATAATAAACAAATCTGACGACGTTAGACAATTATTTCAAACAAAACTCACCGCATGGAAAGCAACGTAAATATATCTGCCACGGATATAAAATTTATACTAGTTTGTATGTAGCGCTTCGTATCAAGCAATAAATAAGCACTAGCTTCGTCATGCGGTTTCTTCCGCGTTACTCTGAAGTAATAAGTAGCCTATGTGTTAATAGTGTGCCTAAAGTCTAAGTCCGTACCAAATTTTATGGAATTCAGTTCAGCTGTTTGAGCGTGAAAATGGTTTTGGAGTAAAAATGCTTGAAGTACAATAAACTGCCCATAACTTATTTTTCCCTTAATTGATTTAGACAAAGCAACAAATTTGTTTTGTCTGTCTTTGTTTTCTTTAATCTCCCAGTTATTTGGGATAATATTTAATGTACAGGCATTTGATTTTTACTGTCTTATTATATGTACTGATTTATGATAAAAAGTGACAAGACAAGCCAGATTGCACGACGGTGATCAACACGCAGGCCTATTCACCCTTTAGACTGGAACAGCTAACAAATAGCAAACAGAAATATTCATGCCATAAACAAAAATGAACACTTAGTTAAATATTTTGTTTTGAAATCAATATCGAAGCGGTCGTCATCAAAATAAAAAACAAACAGTGCAATAAAAGCGTGTCACTCTCCACAACATTCAATAACGCGACACAAACACACATAAATCTGGTCGGGGTTTACGTTCGTTGTCCAAATTATGCCATCAAATGGCACCTCCGGGCAATAGGGCTCGGCGACACCGTCCAAACGGCGGCTGCCGACCGAATTTCCATACAAATCGGTTCGCCGCGCCGCCTCTGCCGTCTACGGTAGTCACACTTCATAAATCCTGATTTTAATATTTACCCCCAACCTTATGCCGACCCTGTGTTATATTCACAAATTTGTCATCAAACGCTTGTTTGAGGACCAATAAACGTAACAAATAACATAATTGTGGATCACAGAGATTGTATGAAGAAACCAATAGAATTTTTTAATGCGTAAAGTTTTAATTAAATGGCTGACTTCATTTGTTAGGAGGCTTTCAAGTAGGTTCTGTGAAACGCACTAATCTAACGTCAGGTACGAGTAAAAGTGACTTTTTTCTCAGGAATCCTTGATAATGGTGTACGCTGCACAGTAAATAGCAGTTTTTTTTTACTTTACACTGGCTGGTTAACCCCATACTGAACCATTTCTAGTTTGTGTTATGGTAGCTAACACAAATAATATACTACATATATATACATACATATTTTAAATAGATACATATTTAACACCCACAGCTAAGAAATTTAGTTAAGCACAAAGTTGTTGGCCGGGCCGGGAATCGATCCCGGAACCTTCTCATTGGCAGTCCGGCATGGTAACATTTACGGCAACGAGATCATCGTCGAGCTACTTAGATATCATTTGAAAATACTTATGTACGCTTGCATTTTAATCTTTGACGCGAATTATGGAACATTTATTTTAAAAATCCAAAAGTTACAAAACTAGGCGAAGCAATGTCACGGTATTTCGCTGTTCAAAATGCTGATGTGTAGACATCGTTGCGTCTGCAATCTCATTTCCACTAACAGATAAATCTACGCCAGTTGTTTAAAAACTCTTTACATCCCTTTACTGCACTAAAAACAGTAGGAGAGTTATTATTTCTAAGGCAAAGCTATGAGGATGAGTGTAATTTTCAAAGCGACAATTTTTAGCTAAATACACTTAACGGGCTACAAACGAAATTTGCACCTACGAGTTTGCGACTACAAAAAGTAAAACAGCTTAGTACTTATTATAGTATAAACTAATTACTAGTCGTTCATTCAATCAATGGTTTTTTAATTTGTAGAACAGTATTCTTAATATTATGCTTATGCTTTATTATGCTTATCCATAGATTGGCTACACTTGTTTGTCTCACTAGCGTGACCCCTTATCGTTTAAGCGGGACCGTTTCTGTAACTGACCTTCTTCTTCTGACCGTCAAAAAGTTCTTGATTAGTATCAAGAGCTATGAAGAGCATCGGAAGTTTTGACAATCTGCCGAATACCTCTGACCGTCCTTACTGAGTAAGTAAGATAGCTACCCTCGCCAATACCTCCCGACCATAAGCCGCGTGCACACTGGCAATAACAGAGATAAGGTGCCGGCTGCGGAGACTCGATCCTATCTCCTTATTGCTATGTAAATAACCTCCATTGAGACACAGATCGCAGATACGCAGCCGATGTGGCAGCGTCTTTATGGTGCTCTTATTGTCCTCCGGGACTATAAACCATTGATATGTATGGAGACGTATAAACATCGTTAATGTACGTCTATGACGGTTTCTTTTGAGTTCTCTGTTTGGTTTTATTACGTTGGTAGTAAAATTGGCTTTGTTTAGTGTTGGTGTTGTAGGCTACTTGTTTAGTGTCTTTACGTTGGTGACCTTTGAATAATCCTTATGTCCTACCTAAATGTACCTACCTAAGTGTACCTAAATGTCCTTTCCTTTAAAAGAGACGTAATCTGTACTTTTTCACTTATAAAATGTCCTTAGCTACAGATGTTATCTAAAGCTTAGACTAATTGAGTTTATGTCCTATGGCTAGGTATAGTTTTAAGTCAAAAGACTAAAAAAAGAACAAAAAATATACATATTATAACATTATAAGCCGATACTACCTGTGATTTGCAATGTAGACATGAGCAATTATCTATAAAATTGTAAACAGATCCTTACGCAGCAGACCGAGAGCGTTCATTCAACAGCAGGTCTCCTATCGTAGATGCAAAGATAAAACCGTATCATTTGCTTAAAATACCCCATAAAATTAAACAACGCAACAATAACCCGGAATAGCTGTGACAAAAAAATTACAATGTAAGTATATTTTTTTCCGTCCGCATTATGGGATGATCTGTCATTGTACCGGTGGCTCACAGATGGCGCTGATAAGTGGGCGCATCGCTTTTATTAAAATAACACAACCATTATAACGAGACTCATCAAAATCAGGCGTTCTCGCGAATATCTGTAGTACTTCCTTAGATTTATTAGGGGAGTGCGGGTCAGGCTTGGTTGGTCGTAGTCGTATGAAGCGGTATCGGACGCTCAGATCTAGGGGTTTCATTCAGAAACAGAGATGTGCACTGATTCGAGATATTTAATACCTTCCCACGAGATCTGGAGGCACACGCGCGTATAACGTGGGAACACTCATACCTGTCTGTGTACATTACAGATCATCTCTACTTACCTATCAAGCGAATGAACATTAAATAGGTATTATAAACACAGGATTAGGATACTTAAGATAGTTTGTCTCTAAGAATAGAATATTAATTTGAAGATAATTGAACCAAATTATTTAAATACTTAGCTAGCCGCTTATTAAAAAATATAAAAAGCATTATTTATGAAGTTATTTAACTTTCTTTATATAAAAAACAGATACACATTAAAGTAAATAATAATACTAGTAACTGTTTGATATCACAATAAATAAATCAATGATTACCACACTACATGAATTGTCTAATAATTAAATGAATATTTATGTAATTTATATGGGTTCCTAGTTTGCCACCAATTTCGAAGCGATGACACCTCAGTCGAGCGTGCGGCTCTCTCATGTCCTGAAAGTAGTATGTTTGATCCCCGCTAATGAATTCGAGCTTTTGGTGAAAGAAAACATCGTGAGAAAACCATACCAAAGTGACAGGGCATTTTTCATACTCGCCTGGCTTAAAGTAAAAAAATCTGTCACCTCACACCAACAGTGTGTTCTGGCAGCCGGTTTAAGAGCCGTTAAGGATATACTAGAAGACTAGACATGCTCGACCTTAAGCCGGAGTGTCACTAACTCCAATGGTTACGCACCGTGCTGGTTAAACGCCTAGCTTTAAAGAGTAAAAAAAGACTAGGTAGCACTTTCCAATCTTATCTTAATATATATAAATCTCGTGTCACAATGTTTGTCCTCAATGGACTCCTAAACCACTGAACCGATTATAATAAAATTCGCACACCATGTGCAGATCAATCCAACTTGAGAGATAGGACAGTTTTAATCTCAAATTATAGTCGCAATTTTAATTTATTGCTAATTATTGTCTGTTATTACTTGACAGTCACAATTATCTGTTAACTCCAAATGATTCTAACAGATGTCGATACCTTTCGACTGGGTTGAGTAAGTAATCAATAGATAGCGCTGCTATGGTAAATCTACGAACGTGTCATATAAGCTACACTATCTATTTTTCATACCCCTAAGTGAGGCAAAACAACGTTTGCCGGGTTAGCCAGTATATAATATAATTTATTTGTTAAAGTCACCACAAAACCTGCGTCACATATCACTCTTTTTACTTAATGTTTAAGCCTGTTTTTTTACGTCACAATTAATAATACATCCTGTCTACTCCGCACATTATAATTGCAAAAATGTTGGCTACCTCTTACCGCATGGTACTAAAATAAAGGTACCAAAAGCCACACTCTTTGCACCGTATAAAAACAGTAAAACTTTTTTGTATAAAAATAATAATAAACAAAGGAACATAAAGAGCAAAAAAACTACTCCGCTACTCCATTTATCCTACTAATATTATAAATATGTATGTGAAATTTTGTATGTTTGTTACTTCTTAACGCTAAAACGTCTGAACTGATTTCGATGAAATTTGGTGAGAAGATAGGTTAGACCTTTGATTAACACATAGGCTTTTTATTCCGAAAACATTTTTGGTTCTCGTGATGCACAAACAACTTTTAAATCTATGTTACTCCTTCACGCACCAACGGCTGGACCTATTTTGTTGAGATTCACTATGACGATAGGTTAGATAGTTGTTTAACACATGGGTTAACGTGTTTTGTCCCTGATTAACATGGGTAACCTACCATGTACATACATACATACATACATACCACTTCAATTATAACTTGTAACATAACTTTTATGAAGTTAAAAGTTGTTTGAAAACTATTAAAAAAAACAGACTCTATTAGTTGTTATAATTGAAGTTTATATTCAAAGATAGTTTAGCTCTGATCCAGTTCTACTCTTGTGAACGTCGCGCTTTGGCTGGACTTCTAAGAAGTACTGAGTACTCATTATGAACACACACTTTAGCTTCTGTCGTCAAAGTTACGTTACTGCAAACCTCATACATTCTAGTAGGTGACCGGCAACAGCTCATTAAGGAGTCAGAAGGGTAAAAAGTAGACCCTCCGTATCAAGCTTTTTGTAAAAAGAGGCTTAATTAGGCCTCATGCGGCTTCCCTACCCCTGTAACTTTTAATAAATGTTCGAGAGCAGCGGCCTTCTGTCGGTGGATTACCGTATAATGCGGTGTAATGGTCTTCATTTTGTAGACGCTTTGATGTTCGCCTTTTTACTCTGGCTATCGGAGATTGCGAAGTCCGGATCGCGTTATGAAAGGATGCTTTCTACTTTGATATGAGGTGCAAAATAACTACGTAAATGAAATACTTACTAAGCGTCTAAAAAGTGTATTCCGGCAGCCTAGAGAACCAGTTATTCCAGACTAGATATGCTCCATCTTAGACCAGAGTTTCGTTGAATCGTGTGCTTACCCGTCAACGGTACGGTCTAAAAAAATAAATTTGTAGATGATATTGAATAGTTCATCGGTAAACAGAAGTAACTCGTTTGTAATTTAAGAATGAATTTAATCATTTAGATATTAATGGGGGCTCCCATAGAACAAATTTTTTTACCCGATCTTTATAACAACATTTGGTAGACCCTCTTAACATTCACTAATATTTAATTATGTATTAACTTTAAAAATAAATTTGAAATTAAAATAAAATTAATATTTAAAGCTCCCTGATAAAAAAATAATTTAAACACAACTTAAGAATAATAAAGTGAAAATTATTTACATAGGATAATAAAAACGAAAATTTTGTAAGCTTAAAAAAAATACCAAAACAAAAATTTAAAAGACAATATTAAGCCACCCGCCCAAACGTGCCCATCAAGCTAGGATGGTCTTTTTGGATGGCAAGGGAATTCATCGTTTTAAATTTAATTTTAAAAGCCATGCTCTAGCACCATTTTTGTCAAAAAAAATTGTTTGAGTGACGAGCTTTCTTTGCTCAATATACATAAGCCACATAACCAGCCCACTAAACGTTCCCGTGGACTGAGTGCCTTTTGTTACAAGGAGATAGGCTAAGATACACTCACAAACATACATGTATGTGAGACGCATAAACGTTCGTAGTGACATTAACCTACACCTTACTTTTAAAGCGTCCAGAAACAACATCAAAGCACGAAAGCAAAAGCACGGTTAAGTAATTTACCTCATTACAAAATGCACTTAGGTTAAGCCTGTGGACTTAGGCGCTTATCTTGGGCGGCCTGACCGGAGTGGGCAGGCCTTGGGCGGGCAATTAAACAAACGTGGGTCGAAGCCAAACAGAAGACCCTTTGATAGCGGCCGTGGTGGTCACGGGACATTGACGATATAAAGGTTTATTGAGGTGAGTACTCACATCGAGCTTGCCTATGGATATATAAGGGCTTATAAGATGACTTTCCTCAAAGTTAGGAAAGTTTTCTCTAACTTATGTATAAAGTTATCAAAGTAAATGTTGTTCGTGAAAAAACTTTTGTCCGCAATAACAATAAAGTTCAAGATCTCTACAAGTAAAAGTAGTTAACAAACTGTTGATACACGCATTATACTTTATAATTTTTCTTTTACATTAATTTTTTATTTAGGCGTTTATCTGTAAATGTTTTTAAACAGAAACTTTATTCTAGACTTTAAGTGTGAAAATCTTTAAACATCAATTAAATATGTAAATGTGTGAGTGCCTATTATACTCGTATGGATTAATTCACGGACTTTTGATATTAACTTTAAACATCAATTAAATATGTAGATATGTAAGTGCCTATTTTATGTATTCATTCACGGGCTTTCGATATGACTAATCTTTACTAACTGTAATTCGCATTATTTTGAAAAACTAATAAAAAGGTAAAAAATTATTTTAAAGGCGCTAAGAATTAAATATATATACATTGAAAGTAAACTTACCTAAATCAAGTTTCAGGTCACATGCGGCAATAAAGTTAATTCTCAAGGCGGCACGTTTGAGGTACGTCATTGGGCCAAGAGAGAAGGGGGGCAGTATCGGGCGTCTTGCCCCCACCCGTCTGAATGTGGCCAAATTGGGCGAGCGGAAGTGGAGGGCCGCCCGCGACTTGACCGGAACTGCGCCGCCCGCCCACAGCCTTTCCCGCCGCCCGAGGGTTCGATTCCGCTGTCATTGTTTTTTTTTATAAAACCATTACAAAAATAAAATTTATGTTATGGTTTAAAAAGAAATTTTCTTTTTATTACTCATTTATCTACAAATATACTTATTTTGTATGTACCAGGCAATTCGACCTGAATTGCATAATGGTCTGGATCCTATAAAGTCTAAAAATAAATATCTATAGCATAACTCTACCTCACCGGCCAACGATATTGCTAATATTTTTAGGGCTATGGTTTTATTATACCTGTTGAGGTATAACCATGGAATATAGAAGATCTCTATTTTCTTTGTTTTGTAAGTACATATTTACAAAACTGTATGCTCGTCTGTCCTTTCTAAACAACATATCTAATTTGGCAAAAGATGCTGTTGATAACTTTTTGTCCGTTCACTGATAGCTATATAATTAAATCATATTAATTAATCTTTTGAAATATTTCCTCCAACCGTGACCACAAGTACCAGAAGTTTGTAAAATAAAATAAAAAGCCTTTATTTGCCCAAACTTTTGTACAGATATTTGTTTTAAGAATAAAGTTAATGAATTTTGTATTTGTAAATTATTAATGAGTAGTTTTATTTAATTGTGGTTAGGGCACCCAAAGCCGGGTGTAGGCCTCCTCTTTACGCAGCCATGTGAGGCGAACCTGGACAGCTCGAGCCCATGTGGCACCGGCAGTGAGCGCGATGTTGTCGCTGCATCTGGTGCTCAACAGAAGTTTACTCGTGTAATAAAGCAGTGTGACTGCGAGTGCGTTAGCAAAAAACTTGCAAAGCCGTGGTAGAATGGAAACGTGAGCCACACCCCGTGTCGGGAGGCAGTTTGCGCGACTAAAGTAAGCGAGTTTACACCAGACAAGACCCGGCTTATTGAGGTAGGGCCATGTTACCTAATCGCATCATCAGACCTGATTTCGGACATTTCTGACCAGTCTCATTTCATTTACTTCCTTGTTAGTCATTTATTCGAATATTTGACCATTCAAAGCATAAATTATATGCGGAAATACTGGAACACAACTAAGTCTTACTTAATTTGTATAATATTAAACATGTGTCAAATCAATTGAATCAAAATAATAAAAATTATTAGTAATGAAAAACTATAATTTCTTCTACATGATCTTCTTGTTCGTATTCTTAGATAAGCAATAAAAAATATGCAAAACGTATTAAACATTTTACTGTAGTGTCAGATAATATTTATTTTATGCAAAGGAGTTTTATAATAAGCGTAATAAGGTTAAAAATATAAGCTTGAACAATTACGAAATCTGAGTCTATATCAGTGGAGCTAATATCGTATCTGGATGACCGATATATCCCTCTAACTCCCAATCCTTCACTTACGCATGTCCAACGTCCAGTTTAACCCGAAAATGACTTCCGAATTCAAACAGAACAAGAGCCGTTTAAACAAAGCTTAACCATGAGTCGCCGTGAGTAAACGGCCGTCAAATCCCCGCATCCATTGCTCCGCGCACGATCCTACCAGATGTATGGCCGCGTCGTCCGAATGGCCTTTTGTACGGCTATCTTGAGCCATTGACCGTCAAACGAGTGGTGGCGACCCTCACGGGTTAAGCTTGATTTATTCACAGTTTAAGTAGGCAGAGTGTCAAAGGTATTTAGAACGATGAGATGCTCGGAAGCTTTACCGTAAGATTCTAATGTGGCTTTTGTGTGAACCCTACGTGATATCACGTCGCCACCTCAGTATAAGAAACCTTTAAAATGACTTGACGCAAACTTAATCGATTTGTGATGTACAGCATAAATTATCTTCTCTGACCTTATTCCATGCATCCATCTAGTTACCATGCATCAATCTAAAATTCACCTATCCTGCACCCAATATGAAACCTTCGAAACGATCAACAGCGTTCATGATGCTGATAGTGCGTCGAAAAGCCTTTTAACTCTGCACGATGGACACAAAGCGCCTCATCAAACGTCCATCTCGCTCCTTCGTCTTCGTTTTGTCGCGCCGGCCGTCGGGTGCTCTGCAAAAAGGACAAGAGTATGTGCTGACCCGATCATTAAATAGATTGATGGCACCTGGGCGCAAGGCTCGAGCGATAAATAGTGGCGATTCGGGTAATCCTGCCGGCGGCCGGTGCCTGGCGATGGGCGGCATCCATTCTCTTTATTGCACCGTGCTTTATAGCAACCAGCTCGAGCTAGCCTGTCGCCTTGACGCGCGATGCTCAGCCTAACGTATTGCCGGTGCAACCCCGGGGAGATAGCAAGCCGTAAGCGACGCTATATTGCCCGCTTTTTGGTGAGATTCGAATAGTCGTCACCCGTTTCGAATGTTGACTAGACCTTCCACAGTAAAAACCTGACTCTATCACTAAACAAACCTACGGCATGTTAGCAAATTCTTGTAGGCAAGCAATTCTTGCAAATCCTTTCCTTAAACTTACTAAATATTACGTAACTTGTAAAACTATAGGTTACAATCGTTATCTTAAGAAAATTTCCTTGAGGAACCTTTCCTTCTAACAGCGCACAACAAAAACAATGCTGACTTCATTAGCACCTTCCAAACATGCTAATGATAAATGATCGGCACCTCGTCTCGACAGAATATGCGATCCGACATCACCTCTAACGTTTATAATCAATTAAGTCCGCCCAAAATAACAAAAACCTTATCTATTTTATGGTTTTTAGCAAAAAGCTGGCGTCAGTGGGGAAAACAATGGCAAATTAGCGATGACGGGTAAAAATGACGTCAGGATTGGTAGACCAGTTATAAATGTCCGGCAAGAATGCCCCCATCCGGCGACATGGAACTATCATTAATTTTATGTATTTTATACAAAGTCACATATTTTAAGTGGTTTTTCCATTCAAAACATTTATTCGAAATAACGTCACTTTTAAACTGGCACTTACAAAATTTTAATCGATACCAACGTCTTTTATTTAAAAAAAAATATTCATTGAGTAATTCAAAAATCTTAAATACTTTAAAATAATATGTACGCTTTTCCATAATTAATAAAAATATTGTATTTATAAATGCTAGGAGAACTATTTTATTGCTAGACTAGATAAGTCTAAAACTTTGTAATTTAAAAAATACGTAGGTACTCTTATAAATTTATTTGCTATCTTACTACGTAGTAGCCCAGTGAAATTAGGTAAAAAAGGGGTCAACCTCGGAATGAAAGATAATAAGCTGGAAATTGGTAAAACCTTTGTTTTGTTACCCTAAATATTGTCTCAAAAGTCACAAATGCTATCGTGTCCGCGTCTTAAGATATTGAAGGTCAAAGGTCACAAAAAACGATTTTTCGCGAATATCTCGGTTCCTATTGCTTAATTGATATTTTCACTTATTATAAAAGTTGTAGAGTATAAAATTCTCTACAACTTTTGTCCAAACTTTTTTTTTATACGATCAATTGTTTTTGAGGTAGAGCGCGAAGAGTGAGAGTGAGACAATATTTAGGGTAACAAAACAAAGGTTTTTACCAATTTCCAGCTTATTATCTTTCATTCCGAGGTGAAACCCCTAATATGACTGGGCTATAGGTAGTCCACGTAAAAAGCTACGCTACAGCTATTTTAAAATCCATAAAAAATCCCATACCATGCCGGGTTGTCCCACAGAACGTGAAGCTAAACACCTCATCCGAATGTACTACTTAATTAATGACGTGTTTTTGTGCAGATTCTGCGCTGATAGGGTGCAGACATCAGCGCGCGCCATCTTATGGATGTCGCCTGTCAACTCCTGGATACGGAAGTATTTTTAACTTTTTTTCTTTGGGTTGAATAACTTTTATTCAAGTATTTTGGTATCACTAAATTCAAATTCCATCTTTGTATTTCTCCTGATTTTTCAAGCCATATCGCCTATAGTATAAATTAATAATAATAATAATAAAATAAAATGATTTATTTGCCACAAAAACTTAACTCTAGGTTACATCGAGTTTAGTAATTATAATGTAAGTATAGAAATTTTAATATATAGTGATCTGGGTCGTGGAGTACAAATAAAATTACAAAATAAAATGCAATCTTCAATCGTTCGATTTGGTTTTATGAGACACCAAAGTATATCATTATTATTGTATGCTTATCTATATTTAATATTTTTTACTTATTACAACTAGTCATTTGACCAGCAGGCCGCATAACCACATGAGTTAGCGACTGCTGGGACTTAGTGCCTTCTCTCACGAAGAGAGAGATATAGGCCATAATCCACCACGCTGGCCAAGTGCGGGCTGGCGGATGACATACGTCTTCGGATATTATAGTCCTCAAACATGTCGGTTTCCTCACGATGTTTTCCTTCACCGAAAGCTCGAGTTCATTGGCGGGGATCGCTTCTATGACTTATTTTAATAAACATGCCAACTTCATGTTATTCATCATTCATACAGCCTTCCTTATCCCGCCTCTATAATGTCGCTCCATCGATAATATGTTAATTACAAACTAACTGAAGAAATTCTATTTATAGGAAACTTGGCTGCTTTTTTTAAAGGTTGTAAAAATCGATAACAATTACTAAAATACCAAAATTGTTCTAATAAATCACTAAATCCAAACAATCAAAACTGGGAACGTTAACATCGTAGTTTTACCAATTCCGCCCGTAGGCGCGTTAGATAATTCACAACTGGCAAAAACGACCGATAGCGGGCACTGCACGGCTTTATGATCCCATTCTCTTGTCCGAAAAATCCCGATCGCGGTCAAAACAGTACCAGTGCAAGTTTCAAAAGCCTGCGCCAGGATACATATTTTATAAGTTAGCTTCGATTGTTCCGACGCGGTTTTGGCTCTTTTTTGCTTTTTTCATCGTTTTTGCTCCCGTATCGGTATCATACACGATGCGTTCGATGCGCCAATCGACACAAGGCGCGATTTTTTCTTGTTTTTAAAAATGCCGTCGGGATTGTTTGTTCGTACGGTCTTTATAAACGCTGGGGAGTGACGTCATCGGATGTTTATTTTAATCGGGCTTAATTTACGGGTGAATGCGTTTGATTTAAACAAACTTTATTCACGTCTAGAGACGATCTTAGTTGAGACGTTAAATCTCAAAAGCTAACTAAGTATTCTTAATTCATTATTTCGTGATTATCAATTCAAACTGACGGCGTGTATTGAAACAAAATATGTATGTTTACTTGCTCACTATACATCACTTACACTCACTTACATAATAATTTACAGCATTTAATAAAACAAAGTAAAATTTTCAAAATTTTTGAAAACCATTAAATTGTAAGATGGTTTTAGACTACTTTAAAGTAGTACTGCACCATAACAAAAATTTTAATTTAAAATTTTTCTCTCTCACGCAATAAAACAGTAATAAATCCACGCATGTTACGTAAAAAGAGCAACCTAGGTATCAGTTTTAACGCAAAAAACAACAATGCATGGATATCGATAGCAAGACATCGCCTTGGGCACCGATCTCTTGTAGTAACTGCCAACTAAATATGCACATCGTGAGAAAACAAAGCAATACACTTTATTATCTTGAATTGATCAATTACGAGTATGACTTCTTAGAGAAAAGCTTGCACCGTTAACTAAACACAATTACAAATTAAAACTGAATGAAATAAAAATAAATTAAAGTTGAATTATTTAATATCATTCCAGACATAAGTTGTTATTTTTTCAACGTCGATAGAGGAAGAAATGCTCTTTCCTAACACAAAAAATTGATTCCACAGTTATCTAGTAAGTTTTATTATGTCGTTCAACGATAAAACCAAATGATATTTCACTTAGCTCTCCAATCTTGCAATGCTTTGTGAATATGAATTGATGTTGGTTGCAAGGTAAGCCAACACGACGGCACGACAGTGTACCCGCGGCGTATCCACTACACCGGAAGCTCTTCCTTCTCACACGGCATTCAAGTCCGAACAAAAGCTCAGTTTCATGACAAATTCGACACGGCCGATTGTCGTTCCATTCAATCACCAGCCTTTTGTGCGCATATCATTTAATAAAATTTATAAACATCTATATTTTCGATACTATGAAATTTCATACTTCGAAATCGAACATTCCGAAGCTTTTTGCTTCCTTTTTTTCCTGTTTATGAGTGTTTACTTTATTCTGCAGCACAAAGTCTAAATCCGGCCATTGTTCGGATGTGGAAGAGATATTAAAAGCACGTGTGGCCAAACAAAGGTTGCGTTATGCGGGGGATTATTTGCCAATTTATGGCGCTTTTTGTAAATTCTGTTGAAAGCTTCGCGCCGGAAATTTGGCTCCATTTCAACAAAATGATCTTTTAACTATAAATATTACGCGAATGCTATATTTGTGTGACAAAAATGTTCGCGTGAAGGGACGTGGCGCGCTTTGCGCGTGGGATTTACTCGCGACCTGCTATTGTAAAGCTTTTCATATCATCTACCTACGTTACTTTAATTTTTAATAATTATCGCTTCCAGTAACCATCTCTAACTTCCGAACTTTCGCATGAACTCAAAAAATAATACATTATGTACCACAACTATTTCAGCAGGTACACAAGGTTACATATGATTCACAAATAATAGTAATATTATTAAAGCACTTTATTACATTACTTAATACGAATAAATACTACGATGGATGAAGAAGAAGGTCGAAATAACTCTTCAGTTATAAGTACGGTCCATTCCGTAGAAGGAGATCCATTCTATTTCCAAAAACCTGACACGTGGTCTAGGGCACACATGGTTTAACTTAACACCCTTATAACATGACATCTGTTAGAAGACTTCGATGATGCTTATCATCGAGCAAACCTTACCACGTGGCAAAAAGAAAAAGATTATCTGTGAACCCTAATTTGGTAGATATCTTGGCCGCTACAAATCACCACAGGCGTCCATTAGAGAAGATAAAATTTTACCGCTTCTGTAACTTTCCGATCAAATGCCAAAGTCCGGAACTAAATGCGTCTA
The DNA here is from genome assembly GCA_035578125.1 of Mellilla xanthometata. Taxonomy (NCBI): domain Eukaryota; kingdom Metazoa; phylum Arthropoda; class Insecta; order Lepidoptera; family Geometridae; genus Mellilla; species Mellilla xanthometata. The sequence continues at coordinate 8,438,521 of JAPUBQ010000014.1, read as the reverse complement.
TGTGAAAACACCTTCACTAAATACAGCCATACATAATTAATCAATCCATTGTATGTAATTACGCAAGTTATTTAAGGAATAAATTGTACGATCAGTTAAAGACTATTTGTAAATGTATATATTTATTTAAAATTTTGCTGTTATTTAATAACTTTATGTTATCTGTTTGACTTGCTAGACAAAATGTTTGGTACTTATAAATAAGTTCACGCATGTTCTACATTCGAAAATATAAACTACATGTACATATATGTATCTTTATCTACCTCTAACATAGGTACATAATAAAAAATAGTTGAACAATGACTTCTATTCACGTATCTAAAAAATCTGACACCAAGCACCAACACATTGATAATGTGTTCTGGCAGCCTCCTTGAAATCTAGTAATTCCAGACCAGGCATTCTCCACCTTAGGCCAGAGTGTTGATAACTCATGTGGTAAAGCGCCGAATTGGTCAAATGCCTAGACGTAAATAATTAAAAAATATCCGGTCGTTAGTTCTGGAACAAGCAGTATAATACTAGTAACTTCAACAACTCTTGAATGGTTAAAAAAACATTCGACACATAGCTTATACGACGAACTAGAAGTAAATGTACTGGTAAGTGCGTTTTACCTTAGACGTACATATATAAGCACATTCATCAGAATTGCAGAGCAGATTCTAATATCATTGGATATTTTTTTTAGAGTTGTATAAAACAACATACTTTCTTAGAGACAATGTATTTTCTTTTACTTAGTCTCTCGTGATTATTAACCATTCTTTTTGTAATTAATATTTTATACTTACCTAGCGCGATTATTTTATATCATAGTAGATTCGAAAGTACTCTGTACTCACAAAAATACTAATGAACTTTTTGCTCTATTCTAATGTTGAAATTTGAATGGCTACAATAGCACCCGATTTCACTTGTTAACTTCTCACTATTAACATTACGACCGCAAAATTTCTACTGACAGGTATTGTAGCACTCAACGTTACTGATATCTCTATTGCGTATGCTCCAACCATATCAATAATACAAAGTGCTAGCGAATAAAAACTTTATAGTAATGGCATAAGGTATATTTCAAAGCGTTTAGTTCAAGTTAAGTGTTGTACAGTATCTCACATCGTAATTCAGTGTGTACTCATGACGTTTTGTCAACGTTGACAGCTACCAGGGAAGTGAAAAAAACCAGCGTCAGTCGGTGACACCCCCCGCTGGAAAAAGCCTTTGCGGTCGCAAAATGTCTCAATCTATCTACGACCATTAAAGAAAAAAACGAATATTTATAGTTCACTCCGCCGTTCCAGCAGGTAAAATACCCGCTGAGAATACACATTTATTTAAACCCGATAGCTCTTTTGCAAAACGTTAATTAAGATTTCTAGAAAGCAATGCGCAAAAAATATCCCGCTATTTCTTAAAAAATTGCAATAAATGTTTTGTTTCGCAAATGTCATAATAAAAAGAATGCAGTTATTGCAACAGCCGAACAATGCTCACGCAATTTGCCAAAACATAAACAAAAGGGTTTTCGCAAAGAAACAGCTATTTCTATTTTTTACCCTCAACCCTGGCAATTATGAAGGGGTTCAGTAAAAGAAAGTCACCGGCAATAAAAGTAAACCTTTCGGCAGCAAACGCGCCGCCACCGAAGGGTTACTATTTATTTTCTATTATACGACGGTTTAGTGTTGTACGCATCGGATCGCGAGCATCGTAAAAATCAGGACCCTCTGCTCCTAGCCGGGTTCCACTCTGCAGACTCTTGAATCTCATCGCAGTGCAGTTGTAAACTACATTGAAAAAACTCTTTACAAAACACGCTCATAAAGTAATTTGCACAAATTCGCAAGGGGTAAAAATTTCTCCAAAATTTTACGCCCCGTTATTTGTATAAAAAAAGAACGAGAAAAAAAACCTTGTCTCTATTGGGTTTTAGTTTTACAACTCGTTTATACTTCTTTTTGGACAAAATAGCTCTCTACTGCTACAAAGAGCTCCAAGCTTCAAACTCGATCGCAGCGATAAAGTTGCGAACCGTTTTATGCCATATAAACTAGGTATTCGGCGGGTTAATCCGACGTAATTAGAGGGCGGCTAAGTACCGCCATGAAAAGAAATAAACCGTTTTATAACTGGGACTTTCTTAACCCCACGTAAAGCCGCCCGTAAAATTCATAGGAAGATCGGATCCGCGATATGAGGCGGAAATAAATCGCCATTTAAAATCAATTTGTGTAAAGGGTGTCGGGCAAAGTAGTGGCAGCGGGCGAGGCGGGTCACCGCGCGGGCTCGGCCGCAGCGCGGCGCGCCCCGCTATCGCTCGCTCGCCTTTGTTGCCTACATTGTTACGATATCGCCTAAGAATCGAAAGGTCCCAGATTATGGCGGCTTTGAAAAACTTTATATGCCAATACGAATTTGAGATACGCCTATAGCTCGAACTTAAGGGTTAAGGCTAGGGACGGCTGTAAAAAGTCAGTGAACGTTCCGAATGAAAATATCTAGACCTTTTCAAAGGTTTTTTTACATAGTATGTATATATAGCAAGGCATCTGAGCAGGGTGTGTTACAATACTAATCAGCGAAACTCTGGCTTAAAGTGTACCAAACCAGAAGGCGGAGCAAGCCGGGACACACCTTTAAGTGCTCTGCGACAGATTTTTTTACTTTATGCGTTTTTACTTTATTATTTTAATAGAGGCATGTAGCTGTTGTAAGCCTAATCCGATTCATTTACCTGGACATAGATCAGCGCTAAGCGCACATTGCATTACCGTCTAAAATGCAAATTGGGCGCAACTAGACTTTAGCGTACAAGGGAGTTCGCCGCATCGGCCCGTAAAAAGCGCCTGAAAAAGAGGCGAGAAAGCGCACGACTCGTTTATTTAGCACATACGGTATATCGGAAGGTGAACTGGAACTTAAAGGGGTTACGAGGCTTAAGCCGGCGGTGCCGCGCGCCGCGTCTCGTATTGGGGCTTTCCCGTGATTTACTCGTTACGTCGCCTCGCGGCCCGCCAGCCTTCCTTTTTTTCTGTTTACTTAACGGATCAGGGGCTACCCTTTATTGGGTAAAGTCGGAAAACTGATATTCCACGCGACATAAACTTAGACGCGGGATTATTGGTGGCGCGCGATTTGTACCGGATTTATTTGGAATGCAATAACGTGGAATTCGATGTGTGATCGAATATGCGGCGCGGTATGGAGCCACGCGCCGGTTAGAGGTGGCGAGGCTAATCGTACACGTGCAGAAGGCTTATGAAATTGTGTACAGATCAAAATACAGGTATTGCAGTGACACGTACTTTTGTTGTTGACAGGTTTCGCAATCACACACTCATTATTGGAGTTGACATTTCGGTTGGAAATTGCGGAAAATTTAGAATTACGATCTTCATTAACGAGTTAGATAAACTATTTGAGTATAATTGCTTTACGTAGCAAATAATAGAACAGAACTCTTTCTATTCACAAACTTTTTATGAGCTTGTATTGTATGTAGGTATGTTTGTCCTGAACAAAGAAAGATTACACCACATTCCATTGTCCAATTGCATTCAAATGAAGTACACTATAATGAGATAAAATCCAGGCGGCCATAGGGATACACAAGGATAAACTCTTCGAGTGCAGGCTATATTTTTTTGTATTAATGAGTTATTTGGTGCTACATATCCAAGGTCTGGTGCTGGAGCCGGAAGAAATCCATAAGAAAAACTACAAGATAAACCGTGTTTAAGTTCATCTAAAAGGGTTTGATGAAACATTGACAGTGATCATATTCATAAAAGCTTATTTTAATAAAATATTTTTAAATACAACTTATTTGTAGAGTATGGTTGAGCCACTTAATCGAGTATCATAGCTCTATCAATACCACATGACTGGATGGTACTTACTAGCTGAGTAGTTTTTGGTAGAAGTTATTTACAATCTTTGTTTTGCACTGGGAAAGATCAAGATCTTCCGACTTCGAATAACGAAACGTCAACGTTGAAATTTGCATTCATTTATATAACGAACTTGTTTTAATCTTCTATCTATCTTTGTCTATGGCCTCTACGGTATGACCGTAATTTCGCCAATGTCACGTTACAAGAGAGTCAAACGCAGATTGGATTGGCTGTTTTAATCTTATAAACTAGATTGTGTGAGAAGACGTATGCATTGACAGATGCTTGTCCATGAAATACAAAAGTTGAAATTTTGTATATTTAAACCGTTGATATTTAGTTTATTTCAAAAGTTGAAAATTATTTTATTTAATAAACGAAGACGTTACCTATTATAGTTCTTGTATTCGAGTTCTGCAAATTCGGTTCAACCATAGATAGACCATTTTCATCCTAACGTACCATATTCGTTTTTTTCTGCTATCCATGTCACCACATAGGATACATAACAATGCAGTACGTTCAAGAAGTTTAACATGATTGAATGCAAGCTAGAGATTTTAGCACCTAGTATCATTTACAAAAGAACACGATCGTTAATCAAGTATTGAACTAGTTTGGCACGTAAGCCCAAGCAAAACACGTCATTTATCAAACACCTCAAATAGGTTACTTAAATACCCCATAAATGCCCACAATTCCTTTATTGAGAGCGTAAAATTCGGCGATCTAAACAATCATGTTCACACGAATATAACTTTTTTTTTCTTTGGAGTGAGTGACTAACAAAAGTGTGCATAAATCAAAGTGGAACAAGATATTGTCGGTGACGGTCGAAGTGGCAAAAACTATTGTAGGTGTTGGAAATGACGACTTCATTCAAATTGGTAAGTATGTGATTCTGATGATATAAATAGAGATAGGTACGAGTCAAATTTCCTGATCTTTAGAATATAGATGCTACAATTTATTGCTAACCTCTTTTTAACTAATTAATTGATGCTTTAATATTATTATGTAAGTATATAATATCTTCAGTAGTTGTAGCCATGATAAGAGGTAACCATTAGGTAATAGAAGATAGAACCAGGTCGTTTTTAGTAGATGTAATTTCAGACGGAGATTTCAAAATTTCAATTATAATAATTTTAAATGTTTAGTGTCACAAGCTTTTCTTATTTAGGATTGCGTAAGGGTATCAAGGAACCCTATTACCATGACTTGATGTCCGTTCGTCTGTCACCAGGACGAACCTTTTGCAAGCTATCTGTAGTTATGGGAACGTATTTAAATGTCTAAAATTAGTCCGTAGCTAAAGCTGTAATTAGGCACTTAAATTATAATAAAATAAAAGTTTTAAGATGGTTCCTATGCAACAAACTTATTATTTACTATTATTATTGTTCACTTTATTTTTACATAATTGAATGGAATCCTATGTGCGGGAGTCCAACTCGCACTGAGCCTATTATTTGTTAATTTTCCGTCAAGGTTTTCATTTGTAGCTTTGATGAAATGTATGCCATTTGAGTATTTGTCCCAATCAAAATAATACACATACATCTAGACAAACTTCTGTCTAACAGCTGTTTTGTAAAGTAATATATTAAAAGCTACCGATGTACTCACAGTGGCTCAGCATCCCCTTCTACCGCTGTTTGCACACAAGACGCCCCGCGGTGTTATTTTTTACAAATCAATGAACCTTACAGATCCACTCTTTATTCGTATTTTGACAAAGAAACGCGACATGCCTTTAAGTGGATTATACCTTCCATTATACCGCACCTTCACATGTACCTTAGCAAGAGAATAGACAAGCAAATATAGGTCGTATCCTTTGAACAGCAAGAGTCACCTTTTAAAAAAAAAACAGCAAAATGTTACAGTAGAAGTGATTTCACGTAACATTTATTCCAGTATAGTCTACAATACGTCGTTACGTAGGTGTTGTTCCAATGAATAGTTTAAACTTTTTATCGTAAGGAGCTTTTAAAAAAGTGAGCTAAAGCTTTTGGACATCTGTCGTTGTTTGTGGAATCCGCGGCTGAAAGCATCGTTATCTCTCAACGGACGGAAAAAGAGCAAACTTTTTATATTATGATCTGTACAGATTTTTTTTAAGTACGATGATATATAAAGGTAAGCTTTATTATCCCTGTTGATTACATCTTTTGCATATAAGTGGCCAGCGCTTTTTAATAAATATAAAGTATAACAAAAATGTAATTTAAAAAAATACCGACTGCATTTCTCGAGTTTATTTTACCTGTAGATTATGATTAAGGTTAGATAAATTAATTTCCCGAACAGAATTAATTACAGTGTAAACTCCGTGTAGCGTTTCTTGGTTTTAACGACATATTTCGTTCAAAGAGTCGATTTCGTTGAACGTTGATAGGTTCATTATTTTTCCATTCAGTGACAATCCAAACCTAGTCTAAAAGAACGCTTATTCTTTCATTTAACAAAAAATAATTATCTTCTCTACGACAACTCTCTATAACGGCAATATATGTAGTTGCACCGTGCGGTGTAACCCCATTAATCCGGGACAAAAATATGTTAATCCGGGGTAAAAAGTAGCCTATGTGTTAACCTTAACCTAGCTTTATAGTCTATCTTTATAGTTAACCTCGTCAAAATCAGTCCAACCGCTGGAGCGTGAAGGAGTAACATGGATGAGATGCGGTCTTTTTTTGCGTCTTATCCTTGGCAGCCAGTGTGTTTTTCTTCAGACGATCCCTCCACTTGCGCGGATGCCGTTACAGATGTAATCAGAATGGGTATGGAGTACTTTATTCCATACTCGGATTTACCTCTGTCCGGCAAAGCTCGCCCATGGTTTGGTTCCCAATGCAGACGCGCTGAAGCGCAAAAGCATGAAGCTTACCTTGCCTGGGTTGATGCTCGACACCGCAAAGCAAGGGACATACGTCAGAAGAAAAATGCCTTCAATAAGGCTGCCAAGTCCTGCAAGAAGGTCTTGCAGAGGGCTCGTTTTGACCACATAAGCCGCATAGGGAACAGACTAGCTTCGTACCCTGCAGGTAGCAAAGCGTTCTGGTCTCTGGCTAAGTCGGTTGAAGCGAACTTCTGCCGCCCCTCACTGCCTCCAATGCTGAAACCTGATGGGACACTGGCCCACGCTGCTAAAGAGAAGGCCGATTTGTTTGCCTCTCTTTTTGCAGAGAATTCACGTCTCGACGCTGGTGGTTCGTTACCTCCGCCGTCGCCTGGCAGGTCGGCCTCAATGCCAGACATACATATACGCCAGTCGGAGGTGCGGAAAACGCTACGCAGTCTTGACGTGAGTAAGGCTAGTGGTCCGGATGGTATCCCAGCTATTGTTCTGAGGACTTGTGCACCTGAACTGTCTCCTGTACTGACGCGCTTGTTTCGGCTCTCTCTTAAGTCTGGTCAAGTGCCTAAATCGTGGAAGCTGGCTAACGTGCAGCCTGTGCCTAAAAAAGGTAGTCGTGCCGACCCTGCCAACTACAGGCCCATTTCGGTCACCTCCATACTCTGTAAGAGCATGGAGCGTGTCCTGAACCGCAGGCTCCTGGCGTACCTAGAGTCTAATGACCTCCTCAGTGACCGACAATATGGCTTCCGCCAGAATCGGTCTACTGGGGATCTTCTAGTGTACGCCACCCACATCTGGAGTGAGGTTATAGAGAAATACGGGGAAGCCCTGGCGGTTTCCCTCGATATTTCCAAAGCCTCCGACAGGGTATGGCACGATGGCCTTATTAGCAAGCTTTCATCGTATGGCCTGCCCGCTGGTTTCTGTGTGTGGATATCAGATTTCCTGAGGGGTAGATCCATTCGAGTGGTCATTGATGGCTGCTCGTCAGATCTAATGGCAATCAACGCCGGTGTCCCCCAGGGGTCAGTACTCTCTGCAACATTATTTTTGCTGCATATAAATGATCTGCTGATGCCCGGAACCTTTGGGTACGCAGACGACAGCACTGTTGTAGAGAGTTACATGTCCACCGCTAGAGCCAGCACGGCCGAAATCCAGGCGCATAGAGAGGCCATGATTGGTCGCATTAACCTAGCCCTCAAGGCTGTCTCCGATTGGGGCGATGCCAATTTGGTTAGTTTTAATGCGTCAAAAACACAAGCGTGTCTATTCTCCGCAAAAAAGAGGCCTTTCGATCTGACCCCCACTTTCCGAAATGTTGCCGTACCGATTACCGACCACCTGGAGCTTCTTGGCGTAACCTTGACTCCAACCCTCAACTTTGGTTCGTATATTGAGTCGAAAGCTCAATTAGCGGCCAAAAAGCTGGGCGTGCTCTCAAAGGTGCGACGGTACTTCACACCGGAACAGCTGCTGACTCTGTATCAGGCTCAAGTTCGGTCGTGTATGGAGTATTGTTCGCACCTTTGGGATGGCTCTGCTAAGTATCAGCTTCAGGCGTTGGAGTCGATTGAGAACCGGGCCAAGAAGCTCATAGGTAATGAGTCCTTGTGCAACGCGAGGCTTCAAAGTTTGGAGCATCGCCGCAATGTTGCGAGTCTGTCGGTTTTCTATCGGTTGCATTTCGGAGAGTGCGCGTCTGAATTACATCAGCTAATTCCTCCGGCCCCTTTCCATTATCGGACGAGCAGGGAGACGGCTAGGAGGCACCGCTATACAGTTGAAGTTCCAAAAATCCGTACGAAGCGTTTCGCTTCCACATTTATTGTGCGGACCATTAAACTGTGGAACTCATTGCCGGAATCCCTGTTCCCTCTGAACTATAACCTTACTGTCTTCAAGGCGAGAGTGAATCGGTTTCTTCTAGGCAAGCGCGCTCCACCCTAGATCGCAACATCACTTAACATCAGGTGAGTTTCGATCAAGCGCTTGCCTATCCATCATAAAAAAAAAAAAAAAAAAGATTTAGAAGTTATTTGCCACGGGAACCACAATTGTTTTCGGGATAAAAAGTAGTATATGTGTTAATCCAAGGTATTTTCACACCAAATTACATCAAAATTGGTTCACCTGTTTCAGCGTAAAGAAGTAACAAACATACACACTTACACACATACTTTCGCTACTAATATTATAAAATAATATAATATTAGTTAGATGACGACACTCAAGAGAGTGTCGTCATATATACATTTTTTAAACCGTACTTTTCCATGTAGATTATATCGATATATCCTGTTTTGGTGACTTAGTCAGAAAACGGCATAATAATGCAAATTTCAGTATCAGTTATAGCATTTTTTTAAATAAGGATTATCAGTAAAAAATCTTGGATTGTCATAAAATGCAGATCCAAAAATACATCATTTTTTGCTTTCCCCAAAGACGTTAAAGGTAAACCAAAGCGCCTCATTCATCGAACCTTTGATTCATGATTCCTGAATTATTGTGTCCACGGTTCTGCCTTATCGGGGGCGTTTCTTGCCAACACGTGCAAAACAAACACATTTCGCTGCTATAAATCAAGTATTATTATAAAAGGGCATGTTCGAGTGGCCGTATTGTCGCTTTATGGATGTTATGCTATTCATTACACGCCATTAAACGCATTATAATCCACTGACCACCGATTGTAGACCCGTCTCATCGAACCCGGGAGAAGTTTGACAAACGTTGCTAATAGAAATGAAGAGGTCTTAAAGAAGTGGTGGATGATACCTCAGAAAGCTTTGTTTGGGCGCGATGCGACAAGCCATTGATAGGAGATAATAAATGGCAATGTTGGTAGGAACCGTCGGTAGATTGTATCTACAATGAAAGCGTTCACGCGGGCGTGGTGAACACATAATTCTATTAAATATATTACCCTAGTTGCAAAGTTCAAGATGTACACAAGAGTTCCCAGGGTAGCTGCAAAACAATCCAAGAATTCAAGCTGTTTTCAAGCGGTCTTAGTACAAGCGTCATTAGGCCAAGTCAGAGGTGGCTTGAAAACTCTCGACACCATAGCCACTTAGCTGATAAAAATATATTATTATTAGTGTAAAAGACTAGCAGGCAGTCCTGGCTATAAAATAATCCAAGTTGTAAAGAGAAACAATATAAGGCCTATGTTACTCAGGGATAGGGTCAGTCATCATCATCAGCCCGTATGCGTCCACTGCTGGACATAGGCATCTCCCAAGGCACGCCACTTGATCCTATCCTGGGCATCTCGTCTCCATCCACTACCTGCTTTTTTCCGTATATCGTCACTGCACCTCGTTGCAGGACGTCCTACACTACGTGTGCCGGTACGCGGTCTCCACTCCAGAACTCGTCTACCTCATCGGTTATCGGTTCTGCGATAGATGTGACCGGCCCAATGCCACTTCAACTTGCTAATGCGTCAGTGCTTATATTAAATACAGAAGTATCACCGATGGGATAAAGGTAAGCGCGAATCCGCATCGCATCGAGCAGACGATCCATATTATGTAAGTTATGTGCTGCCAATTTTATTTTATTTTTTACAAAACCAAAACGGCGACAGCCTGTCTACCATTTCAGACCTAAAAACTCCAAGTTGTCATAGACATAAAATTCCGAAAAAGACATCAAGTTTTTGCCAATAAAAATAAAAGTCATTCATAGTAGAAGATTAATAGTCGTAGAGCAAACACACCTTTTTATTATTAAAGAGAAACGAGAAAAGTTTATGGCGTGGAAATAACAATTTGCTGTTCTGGTGATGATGGGGATGTTGTATGGTAAAATTCTAAGGTATTCATTGTACCTATAGAGGGCGTGACCACTGGCTGTCGACTACAAGAAAAAATGTATTCAAAAATATTGTGAGCGTGCTATCCAAATATTGACTTGGGCGGATTCCTTTATTTATTTGACAGCAAGTTTAATCATATTCTCTCTTTTTAATAAATCAGGTACCTGATAGTTTCCCTTCGGTAGGTGTTTGGGCGAGTAAAAGCGAGTGTAGCTCGGTGGGAAAACGTCTGTTTTTCAATCTGACGGCTCCTGGTTCGATCCCGGCACTACTATAATGACTTGCTTTTCAAGTTATGTGTGGATTTACAGTGAAAGAAAACATCATAAGGAAACCGACATGTTTGAGGACCACAATAGCCGAAGAAGATGTGTATCATCCGCCAACTCGCACTTTGATTATGGCCTAAATCTCTCTACACGTGAAATAAGGCCCCGAAATTCAACAGAGAACTTATGAAGTGTTATGAAATTGAAAATAAAAAATAAGTTTATAATTAGAATAGTTTGTAAATATATCTGTAACTAGCTGACCCGGCAAACGTTGTTTTGCCTCACTTAGGGGTATGAAAAATAAATAGTAGCCAATTCTCAGACCTACTGAATACGCACATAAAATTTGGTAAAAATCGGTCAAGCCGTTACGGAGGAGTACAGTAACTAACATTGTGACATGAAAATTTTATATATAAGAAGATAAATAGGGATAATATATTTTTTCCTAACACGCTTATATATTTCTTCCTAAACTTCCTCCTTTCTTGAAGTCGGTTAACGAGTAAAGTAAATAACCATCAAATACATTTACATAAAATGTTTAGAAAAAGCGGGAAAACTTCAGTCCCAAAAGTAATTGACTATAATATATTTATTATACTAAAACTTTCATAGCTATGCACCTAGTGTCATCTAGTGATGTTTAGGTGAACTTTACGACACAGCGCCATCTTGCGGAAAAGGCAGTAATCATCACAAGCGTAAACTTTCAAATGTTACTTCACGGGTTGACGTTCATTTATTTGGTGCTTACCGTTAACCTGAGTGCTTAATACGAGATATTTACAAAAAATAATAGATGGCGCTACTAGTTTGTTGCATACGTTTTATAGTTATACTAGCTAAGCCGGCAAACTTTGTTTTATAGTAGCCGATTCTCAGACCTACTGAATAAGCATATAAAATTGCTAAAAATCGGTTAAGCCGTTTCGGAGGAGTACGATAACTAATATTGTGACATGGAAATTTTATATATTAGATAGAAGACGAAGATTAAATTATTTGATTTTAATATAATTATGTATTTACATTAAATTAAATAATACATGCCACCTAGTAATTTCCTTAAAGTTTTAAAAAATAAACTTATTCTGCGTCTTAAACACTCTTTTATTTACCTACCATCGTATGCCTGTCTGCAACTTTTTTAACGTAGGTAGGTTAGTTATTATCTTTCGTTGCTTAGATTCGGGATCTCCATGGTATCCACAGAAAACTTAGACATCTGACCTAAACTGATTGGTATAAATGATGTGCAACTATAGCTATTTTGTACCTACATTTTAGTTAACAGGTAAGTAAGCTTGCAAAATCATCTTTACTACAACAATAACAGTAAAATCACGTAATGATTCATCTGTACATAACAAGGAATAACGCTGTCAACGTCAAGCCATTTAGGGAAATCAGGGTGATTCATCTATTCATTGTGTGTCGCACAAAGGAATATTGAATTTTATTGTTTTAATTTATTACTATAGTACATACAGGGTCTCTCGTAACTAATTCAAAACGTTTGAGGACAGTTTAAGTACATCTATTAAACTTTGTTGACTGTTCACGTAGAGGATCTTAATATTTACACGTAAAAAAGGTCACACTTACATTGTTATAAAGAGGGTGTGGTCCGATGGTAAAAAGGTCTGCTTTTGAATCAGATGGCCCCGGGATCGATCCCGGCCCAATGACTTCATTTCAAGTTATGTGTGTATTGCACTCGCTTTGCGATGGAGGAAAATATCGTGAGCAAGCCGAAATGTTTGAGGACTACAATATCCGAATACGTGTGTCATTTACCAACCCGCACATGGTCAGAGCGGTGGATTATGGCCTATAACTTTCTCAGAGTGAGAGAAGGCCCCGAATGTATAGTCAGCTGCTTATGCTTACATTATAATTAAAAGTTGGAATGAGTCCAACAGTTTCGGTGCTTTCCGAGCACCAACTTCAGGGGCGAGTGTTACACGGACCGTCGCCGACGATTGCACTCGCGGATCTCGTTCTTTTAATAACAAAGTAAGTGTGACCGTTTTCTACGCGGAAATAAGTACATCTAGACAAACTTTTGGTCAAAGACCAAACAAAAATCAGTGTTTCCAAATAAAAAGTTCGTCAACAAACTGCAATATTATATGCAGAACTAAGCGAGTTTTTTGTGCGAATTTCCAAGTCTTAGCTTTTATGTTTTTTAACTAAATTTACTAAAGCCCCATACTATAGAGGTAAATATAATAAATTAATTAAAAACAAGGTTGGCTGTAGTGGATAGTTCCTAGTTATAAAATTATAGTTTTTTTTTAAATAATTAAGACACATATCAGATACGGCTGGTTAACCCCATACTGAACCATTTCTAGTTTAATTATGGTTGCTAACACAACAGATATACTACGTATACATACATACATATTTTATATAGATACATATTTAACACCCAGACCGATAGCCAACAAATTTAGTTTAGTCAATCAAGTTTAGTTGTAAATTTAGTGGTAGAGCATTTTCTAGTGCTTGCCACGGCTAACTCCCACCCTAAAATTGAAAAATCTGTCAAGCACCTAACGGTTTGTTCTAGCAACCTCCGTGTGAGCCAGATATTCCAGACTAGACATGCTCTACCTTAGACCAGTGTCACTGACTCGTGTGTATGTGTGTGTAAATGTATGGCTGTCATCTAATGTGTAAAAAGGAACTTACTTGTTATTTATTGGCCATAAATAACATATATTTTAGGTAAGTCACACTAAAAGCATCACTTACTTAAATTCTTAAAAAGACTAGTTAGATAAACTAAACTTATATATTACGTTAAATAATCTACACCATTGATTTCTACACACAAAAGCAACTGTTTTGTCCTAACTAATAAATTTAAAATACCTATACTACTTTTTACACATGAATAACGATTCTGCAAGTTCCATATAAATTTAAAATACCTATGCTACTTTTTACACATGAATAACGATTCTGCAAGTTCCATGTACGAATAAAAAATATATGAATTATTTTTTATAACTATTTGCTTAAATTATAAAAGGGATTACTTTCACAAAAATCTTTTTTTTTTAGTTTAAACATATTACTATTAGGATTCGTTATGTTCTGTGGCCACTTATTGTACATTTATATTTTTGTATAACATCCCTGTTTCTGTACTAGTCTGTAGTCTATTAACTGGCAGAACAATTCCTTTCTTAGTACGTAACCAGTATGGAGTAGCATATCTTTTATTTAATTTGGATAATAATTTGTCATTCTGACGTAGATCGTATTTTCTTTTTCCTCATCATCCTGTAGAGACATATCATATTCTTACGCATTAATATAATATGACGCAAATATAGCATATGTATATGTAGGTGTATACTACATATTAGGTATGTGTTCAGCCTACATTCAATATTTACCTTATATGTACGTACAAAACCGATTTAATGGTTAAGCGACCTGGGTCGTGACATCACGACTAGCGGTTGATACAATTTGCAAGATATTCGCTGAAATATAAATTATATAATGAATAAATTATAATACGAAAATATGTGTATGTATATGATATATTTTAAAAACACGTTTTTGATATCTAAGCTCTAATCATATAATGCGAGTACATCATAATATTACGGTAATTTATAATTTTTGTTAATATACATATTATATATACCTAATGTCCTTCCTAAAAGTAAAGCATATTTTTTCTTGATAAATTTAAAACTAATTATATAAATAAAAACACGCACACACACACAAAACATTACAAATAGTAGATTAAACCTAAGTCAGTGTCCGCGGGTAAGGTATATGATATTAGCTTATTATTGGCAAATTATACAAAACGCTACTCTAGTGACGTCACAACCTTAGCAAGGTCGCTTAGCATTTGAATCGGATTGTAGTCTGCTAAATGTACTGACGTAGGTTATGAAATTGTACCTACATAGGTATGTATAATACGTTTAATTTAAGTTACACATCTTATAAGCTTCTAATTCAAACTTGGTATATTTAATTATATTTGGTATCTATGAAAGAGAGAAAACGAGAAGAGTGCCTGGAAGAGATCGCTCTTAACGATACGCCACTTTTGGCAGTTATTTAATTTTTTTAATATAAATAGATTACTCAAATAAGTGCTTGGAAAGAACCCATTTACCCTTGACGGACTCGTTGGCGTAATAGTTATTATGCCAGACTGCCAATCGGAGGGACCCGGATTCGATCCCCGGCATGGCTTACATATTTGTGATGAGCTAAATTTGTTGGCTGTTGATCTCAGTGTTACTCGTAAATATGTATCGTAATAAAGTATTTATGTATGTATATGTTGTATATTAGTTGTGTTAGCATAATACAAACTATAAATGGTTTAGTATGGGTCTAACAAACCGTGTGTGAAATATGTCGTAATATTTATATTTTAGTATAAACAGCGTAAAATATAATATAATGTAACTTGCTGATAAATTATTTTATATAGTATTATAGTATTTTAGCATAAGTTTAATGTTACCGTAGAATAAACTTGGCTGATGCCATTGGCTCCCGTAACACAGTTTTTAAAACTACTTTGGGAGCCTTTGGATTCCTATTACTTTTATTCATATTACCTTTGCCCAAATAAATGTTTTTGGTTTTAACTTGATTTGAGTATATTTAATTTCAAAACCCGAAGACGGTACCTCTCAGGAAACAGAGCCTCAGCTAGAGAATTCAAAAAGTTTCACGGTTTTCACTATGCATGGAAGACGAAGCGATCTTACAGGGTTTGTTGAAACAGTGAAAATGGTATATAATATAATATTAAAAAATCTATATATGACATTATAAAATCTTATGTCATGCGAATGGTTTTTGAAATAAGGTCTTATAAGAAATAATAAACCAAAGTTCTTACAACAAAATGTTAACAACTCTTATTGGATTCGCAAAAAAACTAATTCAGCTCAGATAATATTTTGACTGACATTGTATTTTCAAAGTAACTCCTAGATACTAGAGTATTCGCTTAAAATTTAGTTATTTAAAGGTTCAGAATACTTGACCATACTTTGCTGTAGGTATACTTATTTTATATAGTAGGTATAGCTATTCATTTGATCAGCAAAGCTCGTTACTACACGGGTTAGCGACACTCTAGCCTAAGGTGGAGCATGCCTTGTCTGGAATAACTGGCTCTCAAAAAAGCTGCTGCAACACAATGCTTTTTCTTTCTTTCTTTCAAAAACTCTCTACCATCATGCTATGGTTCGATATATGTTTTCGTTCACCGAAAGCTCGAGCACTTTTGCAGGGATAGAACCCACGATTTACGGAACTTAAGGCGTCGTCACGCCCGCCTGTGCTGTGACTTTGATCGTGATCTCTGATTATAATGATAATTAGATTAATAGATAATAATGCGAATATTAATATTTTCATTTTTATACAATCATATTCAATGAGATGTTTATCGTCACCCTGTGACATATATTAATTAAATAATTAAGCGCTGAACTTTTAAACTAAAAAGGTAAAGATTAAAAATAACAGACCAGTTTATGAATTACAAGTTTCTTTTCATTGAATGTATTAGATTCGACCGCAGGTAGCTGCGGGGGATAGTTGCTAATTGATCCGGGCCGCCCTGCGGTCGCTTCCGTGCCGCCCGATACCCGCAAAAATCGACCGCTGCGGCACTAGCAGGCCGCACGAGGAGACCTGAGATCTAATAAAAATAAAGTATGCGTGTAAGTAGAGTATAGAATTAGTATTTATTATGATCGATAGATCTCGCGATTTTATATTGGCAACTTTTTTTCACAGCTAGGAATTTGACCAGCAGAGCATGTACACGATTTAGCAACACTCTGAGTTAGGTAATGCATGCCTAGTCTAGAATAACTGTCTCTCTAAGAGGCTCCCGGAGTATTGCTAGGTGCTTGGTAATAGATTTTTAAACTAGAAGGCGATCGCCGAAAAATTCTCTGCCACGATGCTATCTATGGTCGTTTTCCAAAACATCAAATTTATTTTCACGCAAACCTATTTAATTAGTATTCACAAATGATTTTCTATAACTACGATATCTTTTACTCTCGACTTGTCGTTCGAAGAGTCAGCATCTCCTGATGATGCCTTGTGGTTAGGCGAAACACGTGTAGAGTTAAGAACTTCCGAATTGTGATAGGTAACGTTAATCTTAATTAATCTTAGTTAATTGATCTTAGTTAATTAGTCTTAGTTAATTAAGCTTGGTTAATTGATCTTAGTTGATTTTTCCTTTACTTGTCTTAATTTGGATTTCGGATCACAGCGGAAGTACACTAAATATTTAATTTTGTCATCTATTAACTACGATATCTTCTACTAATTTTAGCCACTGCCGGTATTAGTCCAGTGTCCCAAATAAGACTTAATTCACTGTTATACTGACTGACCGCCATGCCTAGTCAATGCGAGAAAATTGGCATACAATAGCAGATGAGATGTGATTATTTCTGTACCTACAAAAACCATATAAAACCCAGCATACATTGATCAGCATAAATGCTGATTTATGCTGATCAATGTAACGCCCAAAGCTCGGTTGACCTCGACTAAGTTGATCAGATACAATCATACGGTCGATGCGAACTGTCTTTGGATGGATGACCATGCACGAAAGTATCTTTTAAAAAGTAGCATTTTAATCTGGGTTCTACCGTAGGTCGGATAGCACGTGCAATTATAGGTTCCGGTTAGTTTTAGTACAAACAGGTGATTAGCCAGGGCAAAGGCCTTCGGGCGGCATAAAAACTCTTGACACGCTCAGCCACTTAGCTCAGACGAAGACGAAGAAGATTATGGCCATTGTAGGTTTCTTTTACTAAATATTAAAACTAATACGTATTTCTACAACGTCAATCTAAGGAGAGCGAGAGTGGCGTTTTTAAAGTCTGATGTTGCGTCTGCCGGGACGGTTGCGGGCTGTGGTTATCATCCACGACAGTGTCACGCCACGTTTTACGTCACGTGGTTTCTTTTCCTAGCATCGTGAAGGGGGTTAGCTGTGGGTCAGGTCGGTTAGTAATTAATAATTAGGTACAATTATCTGTTTGCGTTTTTATTTGACAAATCGGCGGTTAACCGCAATCTCTTTTTTCCTCGTGCAGACGGTGGTTTGTGATGCTTCATGTGTACAGTTTTAATACTGATGTTAATACTGTGACAGTTTTATGCATGAACGAATTATTAGTATTACTTATTCGAATATTTCAACAATTTTATGAATGAACGAAGAAGTAGTATTACTTATTGGTTAATTTGTAAGACTGTACAAACGTGAAATAAAAAAAACCTTTGTTGTAGTATGTACTGATGTTTAATAATAATACAATTAATCATTTCAAGGATAAGATTTTTATGTTAAGATTTTTTGCGTATGATTTGAACTAGTAAATACCTGATATTCTACTTGATTGTCAATTAATTCGAACGAATATTAATAATTGTTGCCCTTAGATGGTATAATTTTTTGTATAATGTAAGGGGAACAATTATTGAACAATCCAAGATATTAATATTCGTAAAGTAGAACATAAGCAAGCCAATACCAAAAATATGGAGAGCCGACTTCAATTAAAAAAATGGTTGCCTGTAAAGTCGGTTTTACGGGCGAAGATTTTACGTGACAACGTCTGCCGCGTGCTGCGCGCGCGGCAGACCGATCATAGTTGAGTGGGAGAGAGACGCAAGGCATTCGGCGGGCCTCTCTCTCGTTCGGTGACTCATCGTAACGTTACCGGGCGTTACACTTTTTCATAAGTGACTCCCAGCCGCAACCTAATTTAAGACGTTGTCACGTCAAAAATACTAAACCAGTTTCGACATAAATTTGATTGAACCATTTTGGAAAATCTTCTCATCTCTTCAAAAAAGTAAATAGACAGTAATTGACATCCTCCACCTTTTTTAAATCGTTCAACTAACAAGAGCTATAACAGTATTGAACAAACTTTACCAATCTTCGCTAAACTTCAGCGTGTTTGTTAGCAGCAGCGTAGAGCAACAAGTGCTACAAGGCTACGAATAGACACGTGCGGCTCCTGCGCGGCACCGCTGCGGTTCGCTGCGGCTCGGTGCGGCTCGCCGCGACGCGACGCGGTGCATTTTTCCGAGCGCTAACACGTCTTCACGACGGTAGGCGGGCCGCCCCGCCCAGTTGAGCACACGCCCATCCCCGCTTCTTGAGAATACTACCCTCGCTCTTTCACGAATTATCTTATCTTCGAATCTATACTACAGTTATATAAACACAAAGTACTCAATTTAAATAAATATAACGAATAACGAACCTGCAATTCATGAGCTCAGTTTGAATGTATCAAATAACATTTATTATTTCGGTGGCAATCAAGTCTCATTAGCATCACTAATGTGCACAGACATTAACTACCACTGTCAAACAATATTATGTAACATGTAAATTACTACTGTGGTTTAGGTGATCGATTCGTATTTTTAATTTGCAACGACTTGTTGTATCCGTTGACTTTGATGGTCTTTATAAAGAAGCAAACTTTTTCAAAATTCTTATATGTCACAAACCATCAGTTTTCTTACATTTTCCTAATCTCGTCAACGTTTTGGTCAACGTTATGCAAAAAAATGCTTTGCAAAATTCGAAAGCTTACACAATATTTTCTTTTGAACAATGAGCTAAACAAAAATGTTTAATGACACAAAACTTGAGCGCGTCTCACTCGCACCACGAGCCCGGGACAAATGAAAGAGCGGGAGCAGAACACCGCGCATTTTCCCAACAAATGAAGCGTGGCTAAACCGCAGATTGACCGCAGGGAATGGAGGCAGCGAGTGACAGAATGGCGGCGGTTCAGTAGTGGAGAGTCGGTCGGGCTGCGAGCACGCGTCGCGAACACTGTGACTCACGCGGCTCCGCGCACATTACGCTACATCTCACGCGGAGCAAACACCGCTCTTTACATAACCGCGCCGCATCCGTCACCAAGTGACGCGCGGGGCAACATCTCGTCTGGTTACTCCAGCTGATGTTGACACCACGATACGCCTCCGCACAGGCTCGCTCTTTGCGTCTCCTAGAAGATTCAAATGATCACCAAGAATTAAACGAACTAGATCAGAGCGCTCGTGACTCATCTAAAAATGACGAAAGTTAAGTTGAAGAAATCATCGAGGCCTCAAACTTTATAAAGTTGGAACAGTTTAAGTGAAGTTTAAAATAAGGAAAAAGTTGATTGAATACTCACGCTTGTCACTCCCGAACGAGGACGTTTGTGATTATATTGTGTTTGTTTAGTTTGTTTACGAGCTCTGTAGGCATCTCGCACGCGTTGGGTCAATCTATTGAAGAGGCTAAACTAGTATTACAGGTCCAAAGATCATCAAAAACTTTATAAGAACGGCGCTAATAAGAAAGGTCACTCAACCTTATTTGATAAACATTTATGTATTAAGTAGTAGTATAATTGGAAGTGCGCCAAGTGTTATATCATTGGTTGATAGTAATCGGTCCCCGAAACAAGAATCCGCTTGACCTTGACACGGGTTCGAGCGACAATTTTGTGTTGTGACGTGTCAACTGAAGGCCGGTCGTGTAGGAGAGGGCAGGTGGTGCGGTGCCGGCCGTCGTGTGATGGTGTGAACGATGCATCTGCCATACGAGTCTCGCGGTCGACGTCGCCGGGAGATGGCAGAGCTGGAGCCCTGGTGGCAGCAGACCCTCATCGAGGAGACCTTGCAGGAGTTCGGGCCAGACCTGGGTAAATACAGAAACAAATGCCGATAGGAAGATTACAGATAGCACTCTTACTCTGGATCTTTTATAATTATTATGTTTGCAATATACTGTATAAACCTAACATAAACATACACGTATTATATATATACACAGAAGGTAAATAGTGATCAGCCGCTTCATTAGACAAATCAAACAACTTTTGTTGTGACACTCTTAGTAATTTGCGTAATAAATTATTAATACACAGTAAGCGCTTTTAAAATAGACGGGACAAAAAATACTGAAATTATAATGACCTCTGACTTTTACAACATTTAAAAAAAGTATCTTTTAGTTTTGTTTCTTTAAACTTAAAACATAGCGTTTCTTGAAATCATAGCGAGACAAAATACATTACACCATTCAAAACAAAACAAGCGCAAGGTGTAATAACACCTGCCAAAAAACAAACACCTAAATAATAAGGAAAATCACATTACAAAAGCGACCAAATGAAAGACATCAACGCGCATCAGGAGAAAGTCACGTGTGGATTAGATAGGTGTGTAGGTAAATATGTACTTAAATATAAGTAGGTACCTTATATTAGGACAGATAAAGTACTTAGTATATTAATTAATTATATGTCAATCAAACATCGATCAGCTTAGTGAAATAATATTCGCTTAGTAACTTGAATAGATCAGCGACATTTATGCTTGTTTGAAATTGATTATTTTTTAATATAATAATAATTTATCTATGACTAAAATTAAAAACAAATACTATTGATATAAAAATTAATTGAAGTGCTTTGAATAAATTAATGATAATTTTCAATAAATATTGAGTGCATAAAAATGCACTAACACTATTGCTCACGTACGTAAACGGAAAATACTGTAAAATTTCCTTGCTTTTGTTGACTATAATAACTTGATTATATGCACAATACATACACTACATTCAAACGAAATTTACTTACACAGTCAGTACTTTAACCTACAAGTATTTGAACAAGTACTTGGTTTTTATCTGCGACGCTAAAGAGACGGTATATCCATTGACGACCTCGTTGGCGTAATGGTCAGAAGGTTCCGGGTTCGATTCCCAGCACGGCCGACATGTTTGTGCTGAACTAAATTTGTTGGCTGTCGGTCTAGGTGTTAAATATGTATTTATATAAAATATGTATGTACGTATATGTAGTATATTAGTTGTGTCAGCAACCATAATACGAACTACAAATGGTTCAGTATGGGGTTAACCAGACAGACGTGTGTGAAATGTCTTAATATTTATTTATTTTATTTATAGAGAAGTGAGGGTTTAGGTATCAGTGCATTTGTTTATTTGTGCAAATTACTGTTACCATTTATACCCAAAACTACTGGTCCAGTAGCAGTAGCTTTAAGGCAGTTTTTAAGGGAAGGGTTCAGGGTTTATTCATTTAAGGTACATGGAAACAATTTTTTACACGTTACATCTATGCATTGGACCAGCATAGCGCGTAACCACACAGTCAGTGACAATCTAACCCATGGTAAAGCATGTCTAGTCTAGAATATGTAGCTCTAAGCGAGTCTATAATAAGTTGTGTTGTGTGTGGCACGTCATCGCCGTGTAAACTGACCAAACATCCTCGCAAATATTTTTTCTTATGCTTTATTAAATGAAATTAAAGATGCCATGAAAGTACATACATATAAAACTTTTAGATGTTACACTGATTTAAAAAAATACACAAAAATCATTGTCATATGCTACTTTTCATGATATAAGAAAACACAGGTAGCACCGTAGAGCGCAGCTACTTTTTAATATATAACTAGTTATTTTCGAGTTTTTTTGACAAGAACTTGGCATGCAGTAGCTACAATTATAATTAAATTCAAATTATTGCAAATACCGGCTCTTCTTTAATTGACGCAGTTCACCGCATTAATTACGGAACAAGTTTCCATAATATTTCCGTTTATTAAACATTGTCCAATAATGTTTTTATTTAATTTGGATTAACCGGATAAAAAACAATATGTTTTCCAGTTTTACGCAAATTTTCTTCTGTTTATTTTTAAAATACGTATGTTATTTTTGTAATTGTCTGTCGATGTAAAAATTAATATCGCAGTTCGAAATAATTTTAATTTAACTTTAAATAATTGTATTGTTAGAATAAACAAAAATATTAAAATAAGTTCGTAACAACATATTTATGTATATATTTAAATATATACAGGAAAAAGTCACTACTATTAAAAATTCAAAACCTAAATTACAAAAATAAACTATACCTTTATTCAATTAATCATTTATCTTACATATAACGTAAAAAATAAAAAAATATATTCAATCAAAAGATTACCATTAAGCCCCTCACCCAAACGTGCCCATCAGACTTTGCCTGTGCCCTTAGTCTTTTTCCGCGGGTAGAGTGCCTAATATGCTGGCGGCATTACCTCGCTGCATTGCCAAACTTAAACTTAGGCCGAGGCAAGCGCCAGCTCTTGGGTCGTTGGTTCTGTAAAAGCAAAAAGATACTAAACACACTTACTTTGGTTATTACGTCTGATTAAAAAAACAAAGATGACCAACAGAAACTCATATATACTGCCGACAAAAAACAACAGTTCCGCAAGAAAGATCCGTCCCGCACTCATCAAACTCTGATCTTTAACATCTTAACAAATTGGCTAACTAATGAATAAAAAACATATCGTACTTATATTAGATACTGTTATACCGCGATAGATTTTGACAACTTCGTTGGCGTAAAGGTTACCATGCCGGACCGCCAACCAGAGGGTCCTGGGTTCGGTTCCCGGCTGGCCAAGATCAAATACAAATATTTATGTATATGTATGTAGTATATCAGTTGTTTTAGTAGCCATAATTCAAACTCTAAATTATTTAGTATGGGGCTAACCAGCCGTGTGTGAATTGTGCCCTAGTAAATAAAGTTATCATAACTTTTACAGTTTTATTCTGTGAAACAGGTAGAATAAATTAACAAAGATTACTAATTAGGTTCTCGTTGCTGATTTGGTTAAACATTTATTATTATTTTGTCCAAAGTTTTATAGAACAGTAAAAACTATCCGGAACAACGGATGAGCTGTTCTTAGAGTTTAATCTATAAGCAGTAATCTATGTATGTCGATGAATCACACATTTCAACACGCGGCTCGATCTGAGATCTTGTTTGAAAAGTCCTTGGTGCCGCGTTTAGGAAACGGGGAAGACCAATGAATGTGTTAACTTTATAATTTACTGTTTTATAACAGAACAATCATGGTCTTATCATACACTATCCACTTACTTCTTCTTCATCGTATCTGTAAGTTGTTTTGTAAGTGGCCAAGCTCTGGTGTCGAGAGTTCTCAAGCCGCCCGAAGGCCACTGACTTAGCTTAATGAATGATAGTACTAATACTAACACTCGGGACCTACAATTTAACATGTCGGTACACACGGTTGCGTCCAGATGAAAATGACGAACTTTAAAAGGCAGCATGATGCTTTTTCTTCCAAAGATTTTCCGCATCGACCGTTACTTAACTTCGATGATCTTGTCAGATGATGTTAGTTAGCTGAGCTACCTTCTTACTGAAATAATATTAAGTGAACTCACGCTTCTGATGTTAAGCAGTAAGTATAAATATCATATCAGTACCACTGTAAAGAATACTTAAGATGCATACATTATATGAAGACTAAACAGATTTGCATAATTTTGTAGCAACGGCCATTTTAAGGTACAGTTTTAAGGGCTGTAACTGAGTCTTTTATCCAAACCGAAGTGATTCCGCCACCTCAGCACCTTCGACCGCACTGCCCGCACCGCGCCCGCAATTTGTAGCCACAGACTAGAAACATCGAAGACTTTTCATGCAAATGCTACATTTAAACAATTTTTTTTCGATATTATGAGAACATGTATGCTTCTTAGGCCAAGCCACCCAAAGGCCTCTGACTTGGCTTAACGACTGCTTATACTAAGACTAACAACCTACAACCGTGTCATCCGACCCACGGTAGCGCCCCGGTGAAAATGTAAGCTATATGCCTGCTATAAAACATAATAAAGTTACCCTAACACCCCTAGTAATTAATTAACTTTATATTTATGTAATACGAAATGAAATGACATCGACTAAGTATTAAAGAGCATAATGCTCTAATGTTCTCAAAAATAATATTTATGATCTTTTTCCTTCATTTGGACATCTAATTTTGACCCATATGACCCCACAAACACACTGGCAAATTCATCTTCAACTAAATAAATTTATGTATAACCAACATAATCTTATATATAAAATTTCCGTGTCACAGTGTTTGTTACCGAACTCCTCCGAAACGGCTTGACTGATCATTACCAAATTTCATATGCGTATTCAGTAGGTATGAGAATCGGCCAACGTGAAACGTTTTTACCCCTAAGTGATAAGGGTTGTTCACCCTTGAAATTTTTTTTTTATTTTTTCAATGAATTTTTTTTATTTGAATTTTATATAAAGTGGCATTAAAAAATACATACAACCCTAAATTTTTACTTTTTTATCATCAACCCCTATTTTTTTATGGCCATTTTAGTAAATTTCTGTGTCACAGTGTTTGTTGCCGTACACCTCCGAAACGGATTGACTGATCTTTACCAAATTTTATATACGTATTCAGTAGGTCTGAGAATCAGCTACTATCTATTATTTATACCCCTAAGTGATAAGGGTTGATCACCCTTAAATATTTTTTTTCATTTTTCGACAATATTTTTTTTGTATAAAGTTGCATTAAAAAATACATACAACCCTAATTTTTTACTTTTTTATCATCAACCCCTATTTTTATGGCTATTTTAGTAAATTTCCGTGTCACAGTGTTTGTTACCGCACTCCTCCGAAACGGTTTGATTGATCTTTACCAAATTTTATATACGTATTCAGTAGGTCAGAGAATCGGCTACTATCTATTTTTTATACCCCTAAGTGATAAGGGTTGATCAGCCTTAAACATTTTTTTTTAATTTTTCGACGAATTTTTTCATTTCATTTTAGTACAATTTAATATTATGTAATTTGTTCTGCTTTGACTTCTTTATGCTCTAACGGCTCGAACAAATATGCTAAAAAAATTTTCGCGCTCGCTTCGCTCGCGCATAGCTCGCTGCGCTCGCATCCGGCTCGCTTCGCTCGCGATTGGTCCTACGACGTTTTGGGTCATAGCTTACGACACTACAAATATTATGTAATTTGTTCTGTTTTGGACTTCTTTATGCTCAAACGGCTCGAACAAATATGCTAAAAATTTTCGCGCTCACTTCGCTCGCGATTGGTCCTAGGACGTTTTGGATCATAGCTCACGACACTACACATATTATGTAATTTGTTCTGCTTCGAACTTCTTTATGCTCAAACGGCTCGAACAAATAATTATGCTAAAAATTTTCGCACTCGCTCCGCTCGCGCATAGCTCGCTACGCTCGCATCCGGCTCGCTTCGCTCGCGATTGGTTCTAGGACGTTTTGGGTCATAGCTTACGACACTACAAATATTATGTAATTTGTTCTGTTTTGGACTTCTTTATGCTCAAACGGCTCGAACAAATATGCTACAAATTTTCGCGCTCGCTTCGCTCGCGATTGGTCCTAGGACTTTTGGGTCATAGCTCACGACACTACAAATACTATATAATTTGTTCTGCTTTGGACTTCATTATGCTCAAGCGGCTCGAACAAATATGCTAAAAATTTTCGCGCTCGCTTCGCTCGCGCATAGCTCGCTGCGCTCGCATCCGGCTCGCTTCGCTCGCGATTGGTCCTATGACGTTTTGGGTCATAGCTTATGACACTACCAATATTATGTACCTAATTTGTTTGGTAACGGCTCGAATGGAATCGCTAAAAAATTTTGAATACCTAAAACTTTAGAAAAATATCATTACCTACTAACCTTCAAAATTTTACAATTAAATTGTATTATACAAATAACAGACTTCAAAATCATACCTACATTTATAAATTCTAACTGTATCTAAAAAGTGAAAAATAATTTTATGCCTACACATAAGTACCATCGAAGACTTTATTTGATTAACTTATAAACATGCTATTTTTAATTTGTATTTATCCTGTATTCTTGGCGTCGGTGCCATCTAAGAAGAACAAATTAATGTTTGTTAAAATAAACACTATTAAATAGATATGATTGAATATAATATTTTTTGGCGTTTGTTACTTTTATATTCCCTTAACGTTTGTTCATGGCGCTCCATACCCATTTCACGCATATACCATACACACATAAAATAAGTAAGTAACATTTTAATTATACTAGAATTTGTCTAGAAACTAGAATAAAAATAATTAATAAGGCAAAACAACGTTTGCTGGGTCAGCTAGTAATGATATAAAACACTCAACTAAACCTCCTACAAAAGTCCATGGATAGAGGGAAAGGTGCCCAAAATGCTGGCAGCATTGCTACGTTGGATGGCAATGCTTAGTTTCTGACTGAAATAAAAGCCAGCATTCTGGACACCCGAAACCTCTACCAGCCGCTTGGCAAGCGCAAAGCAAATCTGCAGGGCGGCCGGCCCCCACGGTCCCATCGTCTCTACCGCAAACGGCACAAACATGTACACACGATCAAGTTTTATATATTTGTGCCGACAACTAAATATTTTTGTGCCATCCAAGAAATTAGTTCCTCTTATCCATCAAATGTCTACCACACATCTAAGTAGCCTCCACTTCCGTAAATAGAGAAACCACATTCAGTATTTAGGTTATTCACAATTTTTTATGATTTCACAAACCGTTATGTGGTTTACGAATTCCTCACTGTTAAATCTTGTAACCGCGTCTTTAATTGCGTGAAAAATTTAAAATCGACCGAGGTTTGTTTCGTCATAGAACTGTAATTATAGCATACAATTTTTTCTAAGAAATAGATCTCATTAACAACATTTGATGCTATTAATTTATCATTAATGAGAAAAGAATATAAAAGAAATAAATAAGATAGGTTTTACTTACATAGCTTTTTAGCTATGATAACAGCCTTCGAAATTACATAAATAACCTAACACGACAAAGTCAGATGGCGGGTTCAGATGATTCAGGAAAACAATAATATTATTATTATAATATTATTATTATTCTATACAGAATTCTAAAATTAGTTTCATTCAGTGCGTTCACCTCCGCCGAATGCTTTTATAAGGCTTTATTACTACAACTGTACTGAAACAAATAGCAGGAACCAACAATTTAACGTGTCACTCCCTAAACACCCTTTATTTACGAATACCTATTACAATTAAAACAATTGTGAAATCTTCTAGATTTGAATATACAATGACCTAAAGACTAACCCTAACCCTTCCCCCTCACCCATCCCGTACGTAGATCGTCCGTGCAATCCCTACCAATGCCAAAATACCAATAACATGGTGATATTTCAGACCAGGCTATTTCCAGGCAGGATATTTCCTCTGACTCGTGCAGTTACTTGCCCTGCTGCAAAAAGGCCTGTTTGCTGTTGTCATATGTAAAAAAAATCTTATTTTCTCATTTCCAGTGCGAACCGGTAGTCCTGACTACATGTGTTCAATCCTGCCCGCACACTGGCGCTCCAACAAGACTCTGCCTGGCGGCTTCAAAGTCGTCGCCCTAGGAGAGGTGGTGGACGGAACCCTGGTCACTGTGAGAGCTGGCAACGATGAGAACTGCTCCGCTGAGCTGAGGAACAACTCTGCGGTGATGAAGAACAGGGTCGCCAAGTTTAATGACTTGAGATTTGTCGGCCGGAGTGGGAGAGGTAAGTTATTTTTTATTGACTATTTAACATACTCGTACTCGTACATGTACTTGTACTTCGGACCCTTCTGATTCCGCTTTTGATCTAAATTAGAAGATAATTACAATAGAAGCTCGTTTTTAACTAAATATATATAAAGATAAATTTATTCAGTACTCGTACATAAGATTCTTATTATTAATTGAAATGTTAACGCAAATACAATTATTGAAATGTGTTTCTATAGAATAAAATTATTGATATATTAATACAGCAAGTAATATTTAATTTAAGTTTTATTTACATACGTAAAATAAATTAAAAAAAAAAAACATTCGAAACGTTTGCTTAGAATTGTTAATAATCTTAATATTCCGGAAACCCTAAAAGAAACCTGACTCATAAAGTAACGTGGTAGGTCCATTGCCATTAATCCATGCCCATAAAATTGGCAACTCTGTCATTAGGTCATGCGCCCACAAATCACACCCGTAGGATAATCTGCCGGCCAATTATCTGGACAGGCACTAGGGTCTTACAGGCGGAATCACGAGATATTACAGAGCGGCTAATTGAAAACCTTAACTAACTGGAGCCGGCGCTAGTTCTCAACTAAGAGGTCAAAATAACACATCTGCTCACGTAAACAGCAAAAAAGAGTATGAATAAAAAAGGATCAGATAAATAACGGTCCAGTGACTGGTAGGAAATGGAATGACAGCGTGACTTATACCAAATTATTGCACTAAGCTATTTGTATTTAATATACATATCTGTAATTTTTCTTAATCCATGTTCTAAAAAGGCTAGTATTACCTAAAAACATCCTTACGTCGTATGCGCCATTATAGGCCTTAATTAGATTGAAAAGGCAAAATATAAATAATACTTAACCGTATGAAATTCACTAAATGCAGTTTTCCTTGAAACATCGTCAACATTTTAGTATTCAGATGATGCAGTAGTAATCTGGCCATTACGACTGTACTCACAAATCACACCACGCCGCCGGGATTAGCCAATTATTGTCCTGCACAGTACACGTAATGGTTAACTAGCTCGGTAATACAGGCTGGTCGGTATTACAAGACTACTCTCTAAAGATAGCTTGATGAAAAAAGAAGTATAATGAGAAAAGAAAGAAAGACTAACTCAGTGAAAATTATATTATACTTGCATACAGATCAATTAAGAAAAGCAAATCGAAATTTTAAAAGCCACAGGTAAAGAACAAACTCGCGTAATAATTACATGTTTTTAACCGACTTCAAAAAGGAGGAGGTTATATATTCGACGTGTATGTATTTTTTTTTTTTTATGTATGTTCACCGATTTCTCAGCCATTTGTGGATCGATTCTCAAAATTCTTTTTTTAATTGAAAGAGTATGGTTCTGAATTGGTCCCATTGTCACCAAAATAGGATTTGTTGATGTATTCCTAGGGAAATCGAAGGAAAACCTAAAAAGTTAGGTTATGTTTACGGCCGAAGAGAGATTCACGCTCGTTCGGCTGTACTGATATTCATGAAATTTGAGATGAAAATAGGTTAGACTATGTGTTAACACATACGCTACTTATTATCCCGAAAAAAAAATACTGTTCCCGTGGGATAAACAAAATAACATATAAATCTTTTTAACTTCTTCACGCTCGAACGGCTGTACTGATATTGATGAAATTTGGAATGAAGATAGGTTAGACTATGTGTTTACACATAGGCTACTTTTTATCCCGAAAATAATTACTGTTCCCGTGGGATGCACCAAATAACACATGCCACACTGATTTCGCTAAAATTTGATATAGGGGGTAGACTAGACCTTGTATAACACGAAGGTTACTTTTATCTTAAAAGTCATTGCTATTCCTGTGGGATGCCCAAATAACTCGATAACCTATTTTACTTCTTCGCGCTCATACGGCAAAACAGATTTCGCTCATAAAATTAGCAGCCTATAGTCTGGCTAACAAAAGTAATCTAAAAGTAAGCGAACATCGAGGCTAAGCAATGGCCCAGCGGCCAGTCTTTGGATGGGGGACCATGCACAAGGCTTCCATAAAAAAATTTAGTATTTTCATCTGGGCGTTACTGTGCTTCGGATAACACGTTAATTTGTTGGTCCTGATACTACTCTTAGTACAAGCAGTGGTCAAACTAAATCAGGGGCTTGAAAAACTCTCGACACCAGAGCTTGGCCACTTAGGTCATACTAAGTGGAAGAAGGAACTGTAAAATTGTATATATATAAATAGACAAGACCCTCGAACGGATAAGGAAAATATTTACGCGCTCGCTTCGCTAGGAGTAATCCCGCTTCGTTCGATTTTCCCCCAGGATGTTTTGGGCGTATGACACTCCAAATATGATAAAATTATTTGTGCTGCTTTGGACTTCTTTATGCTCAAACGGCTTGAACAAATACGGTGAAAATTTTCGCGCTCGCTTCGCTCGCGATTCGCTCGCAATTGGTTGCCTGCCTGGCACACGCCAGATTTTTTCATCGTGAAGTTTATTTGGCTCTCCATAGCTAAAAACTTAAAAAATATTACTAACCACTAAAAATGTAAAAATAAAATTGTTTTAAAAAACAAACAACCGACTTCAAAAACACAACTAAAAAGGGAAAAATAATTTTAAGCCTACATCAAATCAAGAATATATAAATAGAATAGAAGAGTTTATTTCATGTACTTATAAAAAACTATTTTCAATTTTTATTAATCCTGTATTCTTGAAGTCGGTGCCATCTAATAAGAATAAATTGATGTTTGTTAAAAAAAACTATTTTTAATTGTCTTTCTTTGCTGGCACCGACTCCAAGAATACAGGATTAATAAAAATTTAAAATAGTTTTTTATAAGTACATGAAATAATCTCTTCTATTCTATTTATATATTCTTGATTTGATGTAGGCTTAAAATTATTTTTCCCTTTTTAGTTGTGTTTTTGAAGTCGGTTGTTTGTTTTTTAAAACAATTTTATTTTGCTATTGCGGTCGATACCACGTAAAAACATATATTTTGTAAAAAATATATGTATGTAAAATAAAAAAAGATATGTTTTTTATGCATAATAGGTTTGCGCTTGACCACAACTTACCTGATGTTGAGTGACATTGCGGGCTAGATGCGTGCTTGCCTATATTTTTATAGAAAAATACGATTTACTCTCGCCTTGAATACAGTAAGGTTGTAATGAGAAGATTTATAAATCTTCTTCCTTGCCTTATCCCACTAGGTAGGGTCGGTAGCAAATTTACCTTTTCCACTCGCCTCTATCAACCGTCGTCTCTGCACTCACTCCTTTCTCTCTCATGTCCTCATTCACACACTCCATCCATATCTTCTTCGGTCGGCCTCCTTTCTTCCTTGCACTACCAGAAGTGAGAAGATTTATAAATATAAAAATATATTAATAAAATATAAATTATATTTACTACTCAAATTTAATGTTACTCAAATACATCTTACTTTAAAACGTTTATAAAATCGCTATTTCTTAGAAATGTTTGAAGATAGAAAACAAAAACGTTAAAAATCCTAATTCTAACTCTAACGTCACACATAGTGAAACTAATGTAGGATAAATGACGAATCGAGATTTTGATGACGAAGTTACTCGAAAAGTTATCGAGGATTTGTGGATCACGAACCGGTTTTAGGAGTCGTTGTCGTTGTGATAAAACCAGAAGATACTTATATTTTTTTTAATCAATATTCATATGACACATACTTGGTTTTGCTTTTTTGTTGCATCAAGTGTAGGATAATGTACACGAGTGCGTATGTTTTGCACAATTTGTAGTATTGACGTCTGGAAAACCGTGACGTCACAGACAAGGGGAACTTTGAATATCCCATTCATATTATTCTATTTATTGTCCTTATTTCTGTTTGTTACAGAAGTTGTAGATTTCACGTGGGTAAATTTGCGTTGATATCGTTATCTTATCTTGTCTGTGGTTTTATTTTACACGCGACTATTGGTCGGGTGTTATATATATATATATGGACGGAAGTAACGTTGGTAATTCCCGATACGGTAGTTATTTATAATAATAAGAATAATAAAAATTAGGACACATTTTGCACACGGCTGTTTAACCCCATACTGTACCATTTCTAGATCGTATCATGGTTGCTAACACAACTGATATACCACATATACATACATATTTTATATAGATACATATTTAACACCCAGAACGGCAGCCAACAAATTTAGTTGAGCACAAAGATGTTGGCCGTGCCGGGAATCGAACCCAAACTTTCTGATTGCATGGTAACGGTTACGCCAATGAGGTCGTCAATTTATGTCAGTATAGACTGAAGAAACATGACTTTTTCAATACAATACAAGAATTAACAAAAACAATAAGTGAAAATAGCAGTTCCGGCTATTTTGTTGCACAATATGCGGTTTTATCGCTTGTAGCAATTTAGTAAATAGTTTTAGGAAAAAAAAATTGTGAGAAGTATATTACATATTTTACAAATTTTAAAACAAATTGGAGGAAGTTCTGTGAATCTGTGCTATCACCCAGAGTACTAACAAAAAAAACCCAATGCAATTTCTTTCATCACGGAACTAAAACGAGTAAATATTAAAAAGAAAACTGAGTGATCACGCGATTAAAGCCCGTTCCATCAGAGTCCCCTTCATAAACAAAATAATCGTTTTGCGGTGAGGAAATGCGCATTTTCTAAATCACGAATGTGAAAATGCGTTTGCCACTCCGTTACGGCGCGTCGTGCTGGAGTTGCTAGGTGATCATTTACTTGATTGAAAATTCAATACAAATACAAAATGTACTTATTTGACGCAGTAATTGTTACAAATATATAAAGAAATCCAAAGGCTTCCAAACTAGTTTATGAGTGTATGACGGAAGCCGATGTCTTCTCTCATAATAGTATAATATTCTTAATACCAACTATTTCTATCAATATTTGAACAAATAATAGTCTATACACATCGTTTTTAATACATTTTAATAATTAACCAATGTACATTTAATCGCAAAATTGACCTCAATAATCCGTGCTTTAATAAAAATAATATACTCGTATTATGTACCTATTTTTGTTCAAAATAGTTTTTTTTTTATTTTTCCGCAGACTTAGGTATAATTTATTATTTCTAATTTAGGTTTTTTATTTGTAATTATTGTGAAGTTTTTAATTTATTTTAGTTTTATTTATCTTGTTATGTATTTGGACAATAAATCTTTGACCAAAGTTGCATTTATAAGTAATATTTATAAATACATAATTCATTAAAACACTTACACATACATACCTATGTATATATTAACTCGCAGCAAATGCAATCGGCAGTTTTACTCGACTGTGTAGAATGTAAATAGCTTCCGTTACTGCAAAAGGTCACATTTACATTAAATTTTCCTCTAAAAATTGATACGAATGAATTCGCAAATTTTTCCATACATTACAAAAATCCCGCAATTTAATTATTTGACGTCATCAATGTAAATGTCCCTTTTCTTTGAAATCATAGTTGTTCCTACGTCATATTGTACTTAAGTAAACAAGTTTTGCCACATAGTGATTATTTATAGATTAAAACGTTGATATAAAAATAGCTACCTAAGTAGTGTTGCATAATTTATTGACTTTATAATATAGCGAGGTTAAAGTTATAACTCAAGTCGACGATTGATTTGAGGTATTTCCGTTTTATCAATTAACTAAGACTATATCTTACGAAAGTCTAAAAGGTTAAATTATTTCAGAACAAATAAATAATACAACTATTGACCTTTTCTAGTACAATTGTGGCTAATAATTGGTACATAGAAAGAAAATACATTCGAATCTAAACAGTGTGCTAATTTTTTAAGTCGGTTAGCAAACAGTTTATAATTTAACTTTCCCGAGATTCGAGCTTATACAAATTTAAATTAACGCTTTGTGCCATTTTTCATCTTATTCTATAAAACACTAAAACAGGAAGACGTTGTTTAGGATCCTAAATAGTGCTTCTTTTGTATAATTATGTAGTCGGTTAACAAACAGTGCATCTTTCAACTTACCTGAATATTAAGCATATATTAAACACTATGTGCTTATCTTTATCTAATTCTGTAATTTTTATCGTATGTCACTCGTACATTTGTATTTCATGTCTATTACATAAACACACACTTAAAATTGTTGCGTTCTACTCTTTTTATTATTCGCTTATCTATGGTTCTACTACACTATATATAGTAAAATATATCTTTTTATCTGTGTATTACATACTGGTAGTACAATCCCGCCTGGCCTGAGCTTTCACATGGACACGACATACCATCGTATCGAGGCAGACTTGATTTTAATTTCCAAACCGCAGCGCGGCATAAACGCTTCTCGCACTTTACTGTTCCATTGTTGTGCGTCGCCATTACCAGACTGCCCTCATGTATATACTATATTATGATAAATTGAAGAATTTCTGAAGCCTGTCTTAGTACTTACTAAATATCAAGCGAGGTTAGCTCCTCTCTCTTAGAAAAATATATAAAGCATAGCACCATACGTTCCCACTGTTCAGACTCGGGAATTTCTCTTACCGGGAGATAGTTATAAGCCATAATCCACCACGCTGGCTATGTGCGGGTTGGCAGATGACACACGTATTTAGTTAATGTAGTCCACAAATCATCAAACATGTCGGTTTCCACACGAGATTTTCCTTCATTTTAAAGCGTGTGCAATCCACACATAACTTTAAAAAACAAATCATTGCTGTATGGCCAGGATCGAAACCGAGGCCGCCATATTGAAAAGCCGACATTTTCTCACCGATCCACACTCGCTATTTTGAATTGAGAATTCTAAAATATCATTCTAATTTAACACATGGGAAGCAAAAGGTCAAGATACAGATAGAATTTGTTCATTCGAAAACTGTAAGCTGCTTTTCTAATATGTTCCGCTTAACATATTTTCAGGTCGCCATTCGCGACACGCAATTAGTTTAAAAACGCATGAGATTAAAACAAATTTGCTCAATAGGCACGTAAAATACGACGTATTTTCAATGATTTTGTCCTGCCTCAAAAACTCCGTACGTAAAATTTTCATGTTCCATTTGTAGAAACCCTTTATATATGAGTCAAAGTGTACGCAAAGTGAGTAAACTATATTCCCCGCTGATTTAGCCTAGGCTTATTAATAAACACATAATTAATTATCAAACGAACTTCCCTAAGTGAAATCCAATCAGAATTTGTGGACGGTCGTCGACGGAAAAACACAGAATGAACATATTGTCAGAATAAGGACGATCACAAATTATTGAAATTCTAATTAAAAAAACATGTTGAATCTTCAAATTAGGTCTGAATGTCAAAACATCCGCGTGGAGATTATACGTGGCAGCACTCCACAAATTGGTTAACTTTTATCGTCTTGAATAAAGCCAGAGTATAACTAAACTTATTTACATAACAATATCAAACAATAATGCTAAATGGAATGCTGTGGAAAATGCTAAATATGCTACGACTAGTATTAATTCAGTTGCCACTGAATTTTCAAATAGAAAAGTTTTCTGACAAAACCTCTTCTATCTCAGAAGCCGTTATAATTCCAACCACAGCAAAACATACTTGTTGTCTAATATAAAAAGATTGATCGTTATAAGTATGAATTTTAAATTTTAGCCCCAAAATTATGTAAGGGTCTATCTGTATATTTATTGGGGAAGTTACGAAAAAATAAATAGTTTGCCTTTTTGTTGCGGCATCTATAATATTATGGCCCGATTTTCATCATACAAGCTAAAAACACTCTGAATAAAACAAAATACCATTCATCCAAAAAAACGGTTTTTTTTTTCGTTCGGCATCTACGATACCACAAGCAGACACACACAGACACGTCAAACTTATAGCACCGTGTCGTTTTTGCATTGTCGGTTAAAAACCTAAAAGGCAAGATTATTTGAAACCTGAGCTACCAATTATTTTATACATCCAATATTATTAAAATATAAAAGTTAATGAATGGGATTGATACTTATAGGTATACTACACACATGTAATTAGACACCGGTAGTCAACCAAGCTACTCGGACTTCAATATAGGGGACCTTAAGCTATACTGACGTGCTCATCTAAAAACCTATGAGTTTGATTTAATTTAAGATCACTTATTATTATCATAACTATATTATGTGTTTTTGAAGCTTTTGTATTCCATTTTTAGAGATAGTACCTAAAGGGTAAAAATTGGACCCTATTACTAAGCCTCCGCTGTCTGTCTGTCTCTAGGCTAGATATCAGAAACTGTGGTAGCCAGAAAGCTGACATTTTAACAAGTTATGTATTTTCCGTGCCGCTATAACAACAAATACTAAAAATTTAAATATTAAAGGGGGTACAAACAATAAACGTGTTTTATTCGTGTTTTTTTTTTTGCTTTATATTAATAACAGTAACAGGTAGAGACTTTAAATGTTCAGAGAATATTTAGATGCTTTGCCTTTTAAAATAAATAATAAGAAAAAAAAATAATCCATGTTTAAGGGGAGCTCCCATAAAAAGGTGTTTCTTTGCCATTTTTTATATAACGGAACCCTTAAAATATGCGAGCCCGACTCGCTCTTGGTAATTTTTTCATAATTATAGAATAGAATTGTACGGCCTAGTGATATCACATGAAAGAAAAAAATATTTATTTGTAACACTGAAACAAACACAAACAAAAAAATGAATTTAATAAGAAATATGTACCAATACGATTATGTAAGAAAGACTAAGCTCTTAGTGAACTTCATATACTATATTATTATTTCTTAGTGAACTTCATATACTATATTATTATTTTTATGTATAAGGACATTATAATTGTAATTGTATGGAAGCATTTCTGAAATAAACTATTATTATTATTATTATTATTATATACTGCCATTACAAACTAGTTTATTATTTTATTCTAGAGTTTTCATGTTTAAACTCTGACTAAACATTGGAGTAATTTAATACTGGAAAAATAAGATCAAGACTTATACTTCCCTTCTTAAAAATACACTTCATTATTGACATTACAAATCATCAAATTTTATGTATGAAAATTATATTATTTTGGCAAATTTCTAATCTGTGCATTCACCAATAACTCTGTAATATATAAAGAAGTCAGTGTTGACAACGTTTTACATTAGTGAAGTTGTTAACATTACAACTCTATCATCAAGTCAAAGTTACGAGTAATCCTAAGGCTCTCCGTCGTTTCGTAAGTGACTGTGACTAAATGACTAACGTTCTGACTGTAATCAGCTCGACTTGTGTCGAAAGATGTCTCTGTCGAGTCAAATTGAACATATAATTAGGGACGAAGTACAGTTACAAACAGTGTTACTCGTTCTCTAGATTGAGATGTCATTTCACCATAAAATAGCTAACTGACAGTAAAAAATATAAAATTAGTACAAAAATATTTCTTCTGGACAAATGACCCAAGAGCTGGCGCTTACCTCGGCCAACGTATAAGCTTGGCGATCCAGCGAGGTAATGCCGCTAGCATTTTAGGCACCTTATCCGCGGACACTGAATAGATTTAATCTACTATTTGTAAGGTTTGTGTGTGTGTGTGTTTTTATTTATATATATAATTTGTTTTAAATGAGTTTAAACATCTCATATCCAGTTAAACATATTGTATATCAATATGGAATTTCTACGAGTATATTAAATTAGAAAATGGATTGACTGAATAGAATACTTTTTACACGTCAGTTTATGACGTCACACGTGAAATATTATGTTTTCGGAAATCTGGATAAAACTACATACATTTTCGTAGAAAAGAATTTTGTACATGGAGCCAGTTTTTTTTGGAATACACTTATCGAGTTTGGTCAAAATATTATTTGTAAGATACACATTACTAGATATTTAGCATGTAGTCAAAATATTATATCTTTTCCCAAATTAAGTCATAACTTTATTCGTAATAAACGTTAACATATCTAAACGAAATGACCGAGCTCTGAATGCTGTGACAAAACGATTTCACGAAAAGAACGTCTCAGATAACGTTCCATAGCGCAAGATATCATTAAATAATACTGTAATGTATTCTGTGACAAGGGGCTTGGTTTTTTCTTCAAACTCGTTGTTTTCTGGTCGAGATTGAGCTCGCTAGTTCGCTTGTTTGGCTTCTTGAAGTCCTTTGAATAAGATACACCTGCAAAGTATCACTTGACATGAGAACATGAGATAAATCTAAGTACAGAGTTACCAGAAACAAACGCACAACCTTTTAAGGGTAGCTTAAATAATAGACAAATAACTTTATTTTTTAACCGACTTCAAAAAGGAGGAGGTTATATATTCGACGTGTATGTTTTTTTTTTTTTTATGTATGTTCACCGATTTCTCAGCCATTTGTGGATCGATTCTCAAAATTCTTTTTTTAATTGAAAGAGTATGGTTCTGAATTGGTCCCATTGTCACCAAAACTGGTTCTGATGATGGACTCCTAGGGAAATCGAAGAAAAACCTAAAAAGTTAGGTTATTTTTACGCATGAAGAGAGATTCTAGCTCGTTTGGCTGTACTGATATTCATGAAATTTGAGAAGAAAATAGGTAAGACTATGTGTTAACACATACGCTACTTTTTATCCCGAAAATAAATACTATTCCCGTGGGATGCACCAAATAACAAATAAATCTTTTTAACTTCTTCACGCTCGAACGGTTGTACTGAAATTGATGAAATTTGGAATGAAGATAGGTTAGACTATGTGCTTACACATAGGCTACTTTTTATCCCGAAAATAATTATTGTTCCCGTGGGATGCACCAATTAACACATGACACACTGATTTCGCAGAAATTTTATATAGGGGGTAGACTAGACCTTGTATAACACGAAGGTTACTTTTTATCTTAAAAGTCCAATTAGTCAAATTGCTATTCCCGTGGGAAGCCCAAATAACTGGATAACCTATTTTACTTCTTCGCGCTCATACGGCAATACAGATTTCGCTCATAAAATTAGCAGCCTGGCTAACAAAAGTAATCTGACGCGAACATCGAGGCTAAGCAACGGCCCATGCGGCCAGTCTTTGGATGGGTAACCATGCACAAGACTTCCATAAAAAAATATGATATTTTCATCTGGGCGTTACTGTGCTTCGGATAACACGTTAATTTGTTGGGCCTGGACCACTACTCTTAGTACAAGCAGGGGTCAAACTAAAGCAGGGGCTTGAAAAACTCTCGACGCTAGAGCTTGGCTACTTGGGTCATACTTAGTGGAAGAAGGAACTGTAAAATTTGATATATTCATAGACAAAACCCTCGAACGGATAAGGAAAATATTTACGCGCTCGCTTCGCTAGGAGTTATCCCGCTTCGTTCGAATTTCCCCCAGGATGTTCTTGGCTTATGACACTCCAAATATTATATAATTTGTGCTGCTTTGGACTTCTTTATGCTCAAACGGTTTGAACAAATACGGTGAAAATTTTCGCGCTCGCTTCGCTCGCGCATAGCTCGCTTCGCTCGCAATTGGTTCTTGTACGTTTTAACACAACAAACATTATGTAATTTGTGCTGCTTTGGACTTCTTTATGTTCAAACGGTTCGAACAAATACGGTGAAAATTTTCGCGCTCGCTTCGCTCGCGCATAGCTCGCTTCGCTCGCATCCACCTCTTTTCGCTCGCACTTGGTTCGAGTAAGTTTTAACACAACAAACATTATGTAATTTGTGCTGCTTTGGACTTCTTTA
Organism: Mellilla xanthometata; assembly: GCA_035578125.1. NCBI lineage: Eukaryota > Metazoa > Arthropoda > Insecta > Lepidoptera > Geometridae > Mellilla > Mellilla xanthometata. Next base: position 8,398,387 of record JAPUBQ010000014.1, on the reverse strand, counting down.
TGTTCAAACGGTTCGAACAAATACGGTTAAAATTTTCGCGCTCGCTTCGCTCGCGCACAGCTCGCTTCGCTCGCATCCCCCTCTTTTCGCTCGCACTTGGTTCTAGTAAGCTTTGACACAACAAACATTATGTAATTGGTGCTGCTTTGGACTTCTTTATGCTCAAACGGTTGGAACAAATACGGTGAAAATTTTCGCGCTCGCTTCGCTCGCATCCAGCTCGATTTGCTCCCAATTGGTTGCCTGCCTGACAAACGCCAAATTTTTTCATCGTGAAGTTTATTTGGCTCCCCATAGCTAAAACTTAAACAAAATATCATTACCAACCACTAAAAACTATTTGCAATTTTTAGTAATCCTGTATTCTTGAAGTCGGTGCCATCTAATAAGAACAAATTAATGTTTGTTAAAAAAAACTATTTTCAATTGTCTTTCTTTGCTGGCACCGACTCCAAGAATACAGGATTAGTAAAAATTGCAAATAGTTTTTTATAAGTACATGAAGTAAACTCTCCTATTCTATTTATATATACTTGATTTGATTTAGGCTTAAAATTATTTTTCCCTTTTTAGTTGTGTTTTTGAAGTCGGTTGTTTGTTTTTTAAAACAATTTTATTCTCCATATAATTATGCCGTGCGTTGATAAACATGGAACAGCTGATATTTTTTCTCCGAATATTCCAAAAACGTAGAACAAATATTGTTTGTGTGTAAAGACCGCCCTTAAAATTTGTTTTAGTTACATGTAGCCTTGTATTTATATACAAAAATATAGAAATCATAGAACTTTATTAACCTTATAACATTGTGTTATACTAGGCACGTCAAATTTACATATTACATATATTCATCAACAATCAATTAATGAATTAGTCAATATCTTAATATTATAATTAGTCATACAATGTCATAATAATATAATTATTCGTACAATGTCATAATAATAAAATGAAAAATAACATTTACATATAATTTATGTCACTTTACAGTACGTCATACTTAAATAGAGATTCTGAAAGAGGTAACCTCATATAATATTAATTTAAAGCATAAAAAGGGTTTTCCACAAAGAAGTTTTTCATTTTTTTTTAAATGTGTGAAAAGATAGGTCTGTCATACTTTGAGGCAGTTTGTTAAACATACATATTTTGTTGTAGATCCCTTGCTTTTGCACTTTAAGTAACCTATTGTTTGGTTTTCTTAATCCTCTTGGTTTTCTTACAGAATAACGACTCTCATTTTTTAACAATAATAATATATAAACTGAAGTAAAGCTCAAAGTAGATTCTACCTATAAAAGTTTAGCTGAAGCTGACGAATTAATAAAAAACTTTACGAGACCAGTCTAAAGTAATTATCAAAACAAATATACAACTTGAGAAAATATTGCGCAACATATAAACAAGTTTATTTTAACAGTCGACTTTGATACATGTAAAAGTAAACTTTATTATCCGTTTTTATTTTTTTAAATAAACTAAGTATATACTACAACTTTGTACGTACTTAGTTTGTCTATTTATTCTAAGTAGTTTCGATATTATCATGATAAAACTTTCTTATAGAACTTTAAAGCTTTGGTTTGTAGCGATTTTAACCCGTATGAAAGGTGAACGTTCTTGTGGTTAGGGTGGCAGACTTGAAGTCCCTTTACGACGTCGTCCTTTTTCGGAGCAATAACAGCTTTATGTACAGATTTACATATTTGTGAATTCCTGAAATGTATATCTTACAATCTACCAATAGGTACTCAACCAATGTCACAAAAATAAAGAAAGTTGACTCGACAAACTTATTGCCAGTTCGCACATCGTGAAGCTAATAACATCACAAGTTTATGTACTCCAGCAATACATTATTGAGAGCTCAAGATCGGATTCGTTTTCAGAAAACGGCATCGAACTGGTGTTTTCATTTCATTGCATTCACTGGTTGGAGTTAGCTGATACCTTACCTCTACTCGCGACGCAATATATCCGCAACCGCAAGCGAGTTTCCTGAAAACCGTGCCGTGGTACAGCGCACGAGAGACGACCCACGATTCGTCTTCACTCACAAATGTCACTTAGGATTTACGCTCGATCGTAAATCAAGATGGCGGCCGTCCCTCCCGCCCCTCTTTGAACCCCACCTGCGCCGGCGCATTATAATTGAATATTTCACGCGTCGCACTCAACACCTCCCGAAGACGCGCTACAATGTATATTTTACAACCCCGGGTATTGTGTTAGGTTCTAAACTGCTGATGAGTGATCATGTGAAATGCATTAAGTTTAATAGCGATTTTAAAAGCAATATTTCACATCGTTCGCGGCACGCCCTTACGTTTAGTGACCAACGTTTATGATGATTTGTTTCCGTATTAAAGATTTTAACATCGCTTTGTCACAATGAAGGACACCGATATTGCTTAATACAATAACTTGTGGTGAATTTTATATTTATTTATCTACTTACCTACAGTTTATATACAAGCAAAGTTGTTAAAAAACATTGTTTTTGTTAGCTAGTTATTTTTTAATACCTACAGAAAAAATAGTGTCAAGTCTGAACATGACAATTCCATTTGCGATAATGCTTAATCGTATTTTTATAGGTATAAATAGAATGGTTTGTTTGAGTTTTGTCATGAATCATGCAATGAAATGCCTGATAAAGTTCATTAAAATGACAAGATGATATGTACGTAGTTACAATCATCAATGAAAGTCCAAAACAGAATAACTAACCCCGAAAGCAACTTCCAAATTGATTGGCAAAATTGTCCGTAATCAGTCATTTATACTGAACCGTATGCGCTCTACACACGAATTATCTGCATTAGACATGTTAATCCACTCATTTTAACTGTAATTTTATTCGGTATTTATCGGTGCATTCATTATTGGCGACCGCAAATCGGCGCCCAAAAAGCTCTCTATTTTCCGTTATTCAGGATCGACAGAGGCTGTTAGGGTGCAACGAGCGCCCTTACCACGCGCAGCTTTTATCTAACTAATCTGGGTTTTAGACCGCGGATATTGCAATAAATGGTTTAATTTTATGATTATTATTTTGCACATTAAGACAGACGCATTGGAATAATTAGCTTAAGAAAGTCGCGAAGTATTGAAGGTTTTGGCTTATAAATGAAAGTGTAATGAATAGTAGTGCGCTTATCAAGTAATTTTAACTTTAACTTCATTATCTTTTCAGGTAAAAGCTTCTCACTGACCATCACGATATCGACCAACCCGCCTCAAGTAACAACCTACCAAAAAGCTATTAAAGTGACTGTGGATGGACCGCGGGAACCCAGATCTAAAACAAGTAAGTTGTAACCCAAGCAACATTTTTTTTTATTCATAATGGGCTAGCACTTGATCGTAATTTACCTGATGGTAAGCGATAATGCGATTTAAGGTAGAGCGCGCTTGCCCAGAAGAAACCGGTTCACTCTTGCCTTAATATTATATTAATTTTCTGTCGGACCGTATTTGAAATACTTACGAGTACTCATTTCAAAAGTAATCATTTCAAAACTTAAAATTGAGCAAAGATAAGCACAGATAACGTTTTGCCTCTCTATTAATGCTTCAAAACATGGGGATATTTTTATACATATATAATATGTATATGGTAACCTATTACTAGTTTTAGTATTTATTAGTTTTTTGAAAAAAAAAATTACTATATATAAAATAATATTAAATTCAACGCATTATGTATAGGTTATTCACTTTCAACACAAACAAATAAATGTACAGTTAATGAAATTGAAAAACAAGCCGAAATAATTATAAAACTAATGTGACACGTAATTCGCTCGCGTCACGAGCACAATTTGTTATTATTCGACGTCGCGTCGGGCGCAAACCGCATGAGGGACGCAAACAATTAAAATATTTATTATTATTAACATGGACACACTGATAGCTGATGGTGGGACTTACCCTTTAATAATACACTATTGAAAATAGGTTATGTTGTGATAATAGTTTTGAGGAAACTATTACGATTTATGACTGTAAACTTTGAAATACAGTCTACTCGTATTCTGCTCACTATCACACTTTTTCACGCCAAAAAAGCATCTCGGTGTGTCTTTTCCACTTATGTACTTTTCTACTTTCACTTCGTCTTCGTCCAACTTAGTTTGAAACTATAGTCAAAATAAAATCAAATTTTAAGTAGCAAAATTGTTCAACAAGCCCAGAGATAGTATGTATGTGTTCTATTATTATATTATTATTTGATAGTGAAGTTGTTATGATACCGACTGGTCTCTACCACAGTAACCTACTGCGCGGTGCTCCCGACCGCGATATCGCGCCGATATGCCTCCTTTCCCACGGGACCTAGCGATAACCAAGGCATACCTAGAGGTCAAACGGCTATTATCGCTTCTATTGCTTGCGTATTGGGCACTGACAAATGATAACGCTGAAAAACTTAACATTCGTAACTAAAACGAACATCGTCGTTGTGAGGTACTTCTGTGAAGAATATGACTTTTAATCATTTTAATTTGTTAGTAGTTACATTACTGAGCTAAAGTGATTCCCAACCTAAAGATGAATTGAGTACGAATGTGATGTCATATACCTACATACTTGTATAAGTAGTAACAAACATAGCAGTTGAGTTTTTAGAATGTTGTTTTCGATTACTCGAAGTTTTTCTGTAATAGGAAAACTAGGTAGTTGAAATAATATTTTGATACACGAAACCGTTTTGTTCCCCATTCCAATTAATTAATATAATAAAGTATCGTCTTCCGGCATTGATGTCTGTTCAAACACGCAAAAATTAGGGTCTTTGGGAAAAGTAGAAATATTTAACCTTTTAAATATATGGATGAAAGGTGAAATAAAAATAATTTTCGACTCTTTCACTATTTTATATGAGGCCATTAATGTTTCTCTTTATCCCAGACCTTTAGATCAAGATACAAAGAACTAAAATTCACTGAAAACCTCCATATCATAAGTATATTTCGTATAAGTAATATCAAAGCACTATATGCAATATGAGTGCCAATAAATTCTTAGAAATGCATTCCGGGGCGCTTTCATAACCCTATATATGTACTTGTATAAGCCCTTATGAAGTTCCATTCAAAGAAACATCGAACTATCGACAAAATTAGCTGACAGGCGAAAAAAACACGTTACGTTACGCCATATGGAGTGGCAAGCCGGCGGCGAACAATAGTGAAATTATTTCTGTAATAAGTCCCTCTCACGCAACTGCAACTGCTCGGGAAGGACCACTTTTGTGTCTCCTCTTTTGATGAAAAGAACGCAAGGCAAGTTTTGAAAAATTATACTGCCAGACAGGTGCAAGAGAATCGAAAGATATTTTCTATTTGGCTTGTCAGTTCAGATTGAGAACCAAAATTAACTTGTAAGTTAATGTCGAACTTCAAATATTGCTGTAAAGAAGCTCTCAAACAATAACATATGAACAGTACTTACTTCTCATATGTATAACGAAGTCACTTCATCGCCTGACCTATTTTGCTATCGTCCAACCTTAAGGACGTTTCAATACTAGTATCCGTTGTAAAAGCTGCAATTTTAAACCATTTTGACAAAATTTATCATACAGCGTTTACTAATCGATAGCCTTTTAATCGTAGGCGATTTTATTTGGGGAATCCCTTAATAATGCGATAAATTTGTTGCAGCGCCTTTTACTTGGCGATTTGACGGAGTGATGAATTTAAATTCATTTATATATATTTTTACGATATTTTCAGAATGTAAACAGAATTCATATGATTGTTGTTATAATATATGTTTATACAATTTCGCGAGATCTACAGTTTATTGTTTTACGGAAACATGAATCAAATATAGTAAAAGTATACCTATCACAAGCAACTAAGCGCACGTATCATGCGACTTGTTTGTCAAATAAAAAAAGGAAAATTATATTTATTAATAAAAAAAGAACTAAGCATTTAGACCCATGCCTCTACTAGAAAATATGTACTATATACGTACTTTACCTACACAACAAAACTTGTCTCAAGGTAGCCCATCTAGTGAGTGACTCAGACATTTTTCTAATGAATTATCGATGTGAAATTTTACGTCGTCTAAGATCTAAAAGTTTATAGGCTTGAAATTCTTGGAAACTCACTCATATGTGCAGATAAAACTAATGCCTTTCAAACACTAGTTAATGGTGCCAGATCTAATCAAGATTTTCAGAGATTCCAATGATTGATACAAATTATTGACTTTTGTGTTTTTGTGAAAGATAGCTTTTCATTTCCTGACCCAAAACTTATGGGTAAACCATCCCAAAATTTTGGCTGATATTGTTTTGTATAAACAATTTATATGAATATTCAAAGCACTCGTTCTAATTTGAGCGTCCACAGGGCTCTTAACGAAGCGTAACAACGAAAATCCCGTTTATTAAACAGAACAGATATCAAAACAAAGAGTGGAAATGGCGAACAAAAGGCAGTACTTAACGAATAAGCCCCAAACTCTGAGGGACAAGAAAGGAAGATCTCGCGTGCGCCGAGACTTAAAAGTTGTGAGTTAATAGACTTAATTTGTAGGTGCCCCGGCGTAAGCCGCTTCGGAGTGACCCTTGCTAGAGATGCGCTTTCAACAAAGAATGAAAATAAATATCGATAAAATGTTTATGTTTAACCTGTATTATATTAAGCTAAAAGTTTTATGAAGAGAAGATGCAATTTATCTTCCGATATTGTAACTGTTATGATATCATTTGCCGAAAACTTATTGAACCATCATGTTCACTCAAAACATCTTGTTGAGTATTACATGGCGCTTCCAATTATTATCGAAATCTGTCAGTAAATCTTCCTGTCTCCTAAAAGCGACTGAATAAAACCTGTATAGTTTAGTACGTAAGTACCAACATGTAAACAATAATAAAAATTCCTAACTTACAAACATGATGAAAGAAACTGATGACAAATATTTTAAAGACGCTCTGTTCATTACTTTATTATCTTTAACCTAAGCTAAGAATTGTAGGCAACTCATGAATACGGTACCGTACAGTTGATACATTGACACATTTTAGCAGTAAATTATATTTACCAAAATAAATACAGACTAGTACGGGGAAACTCCTGACCTTGCGATTAGAACCAAACTGTTAAATAGAATAAATTCGAACCATGTGTATAAACCCACACAAATGTGATAATCATATACAAAACAAACATTTGACATTGTGGGAATGTCCAGTTATGACCAAATACACATTATTTATTAAGGTTATCGATAAAGCTTTCATAACCACGTTTCCTATCACTAGTGCTTATTAAAATAGGCAAGCATAACAACAAATAATTAACAGGCTGCATTTGTTTGCGTCGATTTCACAATATAATTGCGGCATAGGTGTTTCGTGCATTGTGTAAACTCATAAACTAATTTTGTGAGTTTTTTTCGAAAAGGTAGACCGATTGTGGCGGCGCTTTTATAAATAGAGGAGGTCCCTGTGGATAATTTGGTTCGCAGGAAAAAAGACCAATTCTAATCGAGTGATTGACACATTGTGATGTAATTGAAGAGTAGACAGGAAGTTTCTTTTTGAAGTTAATTGGTATAGTGATTTGGTTATAGTTAGTGAAAACCAATTCTACAGTTAACATAATTTTAGAAAAAATCTAACTTAGAAAAAACGCACTTAAGTTTCAAATATGAGCAAACTTCGCCAGGTACTAGTAGTAATGCACCTATGTTTTAGTTAGTTTTATTGCTTTCTGATAGATTAGTTTATTCAGTGGCTCTTACTCTGACTAATAAACCAGAGCTGAAGAACTACTATTTCGGTCATCACTGGTAACTTATTAGTACTAATTTTTAGCCCATATTTCCTCTAGTATGTGCAGGCCTTAAACAAGATTTATTTCAGCAGCTTTCTACCCTGCAGGTACAAATGCTCAATCACACCAAATCCGAACGTTCGGGCTGCCTCGACCGTTCATATCCTGCGAGGGTACCACCCTGGGGCTCCGAGACTTGGACTTCAAGAGCTCCCCGGCGAGATGCCACCGGACCTCGTCTCATGAAGAGAAGGAATATAGGACTAATGCGCCGCTACCTGCGGGAGGTGAGTAAACTGTATAATTTAAAATGCTATCTGTTTAACTTGTTGAAGAGAGCAGAGATGAATTTTAATGCAATTCTCTCGTGTTGCTTTTTTTCTTACCCGCTCTACTTTGGTAGACATACTATTAAAGGTTTTTGGTTAGTTATTGTGACGCTTATTCACAGTAAGTCTGTACTTCTGGAGTTCAATTAGTTCATACTTCAACTCCGTGATTAAAGCTCAACAAAGAAGTTTTTATGAACAATTAGGTTTTGCTTTTCAGCGTGATTTAAAAATCTTTTTTTTGCCTTTCTGATGGAACTTAATATATATGACACAACACTTTCATCGCTTAGTAGCCTGGCTATAGCTTCGATATTTATAGTACTACTAGCATAAAAAATAAACTTTTGTTCAAATCTCTTTACACTACGCTCTACCACAGAATTTCTAGTAAACTCATTAAACGAAAATGTTTTCACGAAGACATTATTTATTAAATTCACATAATTACGGTCTAAATAACTGTAAAGTGGCTGCAGTTTAGTGTTAATTTTGTTAATATCCGTAATATGACGATTAGTAATCTCGGAAGAATTACAGTGATTTATTAATTTATTTGACTTGTCTCAAAATAATATTTAATGACCTATCTTCTTCTTGCTAATATTCAAAATAATTGCGAAAATTTTTGAGGGCGTATCTATAGATTTGTACGTATTCATGTTTTTTACTCTTTTATACTCACTTCAGAAATTATTTGGATGTTTTAAATTGGGGTAGGCAATAAAATCTTGGATAAATAATTAACTTCTTTTTCTTCTTACCTATGAGCAAAGTGGCTAAGCTCTGGCGTCGAGAGTTTTTAAGCCGCCCGAAGGCCACTAATTTGGCTTAAGGATTTTTTCGTTATAAACTATAGACGGTAAAACATATCGAAAAACTAGCTTAAAGACCGTCTAAAAAAGCAACGCTAAAGCTTACCCATCTCAGTTTTACTAAATAATTTACACTCATTACCCGTGCCAAGGAATAATAAACAGTCACTGCAAACGTTTCTTCACAGTCAAGGAGATATAACTGCCGCCTTATTTACCGACGAGCTGCTGCGTACGCGCACCTTCACTCGTACACGCAATTCTTAGAAAAGATTGTGAAAATAAAACTTGAATACTTCAAATTAAAATTTCTTCTTTTAAATAAGAAGAAATATTTCTAACTTATTAAAATTAAATTATTGACAACCTCGTTGGCGTAATGGTTACCATGCCGGACTGCCAATCAGAAGGTTTCGGGTTCGATTTGCGACGCGGCCAACATCTTTGTGCTGAATTAAATTTGTTGGTTGTCGACCTGGGTGTTAGATATGTATAAAATATAAATGTATATATATGTAGTATATCAGTTGTGTTAGCAACCATAATACGAACTAGAAATGGTTCAGTATAGGGCTAACCAGCCGTGTGTGAAATGTGTCTTAATATTTATTATTATTATCCTCATATTCTGTATCTTTTAGAAATATTTTTGATATATGTATTTATTTTTTTCATATATTATCGTTACGTATTTATCTGCGCAAGTGATTCATATATTTATGCGACTTCAGAAAAGGAAGAGGTTTTTCATTTCGTTTGTATGTTTTATTGAATCCATCTTGAGTCCTGTCTACACATTTCAATGTTACTATCGTAAGCTGCGCAGCGTTTACAAGGCAATTTCGCGCGAGTTTCACCAACGCGCAAATCTGTGCTCGCGCAAAGTTATTAGCGTAATGTTTCTGCTACTTACTAATACTATATTTCTTTCAACAAATAATGTTAAATTATAGCTTTGAACCTACGGAGGATTTTGTATTATATACTGACCTATGGATAATGGCTACAGTCTAAAAATAATGACGCCAAACACCTAAAAGTAAGTTTGCCTCTTTGATATTGAGAATCAGTAATTCTAGACTTAACATGCTCCACCTTTGGCTTGAATTTTGCTCATGTGGTAATGCGCCATGTTAGTGAGATACCAATTAAGTTGTAGTGTTAAAAAAATCCTTACAACATTCACATGAAAGATTGTAATTTATAATTTTGAGTATTCATAAGCCTACGTAATTCTACAGCTAACATTGGCGTTATCAATGCATCGTCGTTTTCCATTCATACGTTTATGTACCAACACATTTATTTTCAAATCTACGTTAGTTTTAATATACCTACCTAAAAGTGTTTTAATACATATATTTATTTTTATAACTTACATTATAAATAAAAGATTTATGTATAATAACCTCAAATCATAATCGATCGACACAACATAATATGATTGTAGCTACGCTCTTGTATAACAATGTTTGCATACAATTTGCATGACATCTCATCATAAGGGCGCATTCAGAGCCGCGCGTGGTTCGCAAGGTGTTCCATCAGGCTGGATAATTGGCCAGTTCCGATTGCCGGACGACCCTCGGCCCCGCATTTACCTACTGAAATTGGCCTCTCAGGGAAACAAGGGATATGAATGGCTTGTTGACGGTTTGCGTTGCTTTGTATAAAAGTTATAAGTATTCGAATATGTTTTGACTCTCCACTTTAATTATATTGTGATCTGATTGAATAGGTAAATAAAGGTAAAGGTCTGATTTTTCATGATCAGAAATATAAACATATAATATGGGTACGTAGCAAAATATGTATTAATTACCGGAAACTTAGGTTACGGTAGAATGTATGTAGATATATTTTACATGTTTTGTCTTTATTCAACATATTATAGAACCACTTTATGGTGTTTACAGTACGTACAGAATGTAGTAGTTTTTTTTGTAAATGTAAAAAGAATATGAGCATCACTTTTGGTCCGGAAACCAGCATAACGGCAGAATCGTGTTCCATTCACAAACAATCAAAAGCCTTCAATATTGAACGTTTGGGTTTACAATCACCTCCCTGCCCATCATAAGTAACTCTTAACTCCCCGGTCCATTGAGAGAGGCTGCGGGTCAACGACCTCGCCAGAAAAATAATAACAATAACTTCAAACGCGATCTCGAGAAAAAACCGACCCAATGTCATTACAGACGCCGTAGCTTCGTGAGCCGTAGATGTAGGAAAGCTCAGATAGATCACCCACTGCATACAATATTTTTAACAAATACCAATCGTTTTCTTGTAGATTAAAAAAAAACCATTGAAGATATCAAGAGCGGCGGTAGGTATAGATCAGGCAAGCCTTTCCCCTATATGTACATGTATGTTACGTCTTGGTATTTAAAGCTTTGAATAGACAATTCACGAATTTTTTTTCTATATTTAAAAAAAAGCTACTCCCCGTGTTCACAGATCCAGTATAAAAAGGATTTTTACTAGATCTGTACCTGCGGTATGACCTGCATTTATTCGTGGACAAAGATATCTAAGTGACACGGTAATAAGCAGAGACCAAATTTCATTAAACTCCGTTCAAACATGCAAAATACATACAAACTTACGGCTTTCTAATATAATGATATTAAAATAAATATATTTAAAAAAGGATCACACTGAGCTTTTAATTTAGTCATGTCTACAACATTCGTATGTGCTTGCTTATCACCATTTGAATCCAGTGTAATCATGGTGGTGAGCTTGGCGCTGAAATCTAGTGTTGTGTGATCGTTTATAATACATACTAAGTATTTAAGGTATGTCATGAGTACACAATATTTAATAGGTAATCTTAGACATACGTTTAACTACCTTAAATGCATCAGAATTTTATATTTAATCTAAGCCAATAGCTGTTGTTTCCCGGTTAAATATATAGGTAGGTAAATATTTTAGATACTTTCTCAACCATCCAACAAGTTACGAAACATAAATTTTCACACCTCCACAAAAATTATCGACAATTCAATTTTCTGAAACATTCAATTCGACGAGCAACATTACAGATCTTATAGCGCCTTATTTCCGGTACATTTTCGATTTGATTGATCAATTTCGATGATCAATATCTGGAATCGTGATTGGCTACCGGCCGTCGATCTTCGATACTCTCGATCGCGCGATCGTTTCACATCACAATGCTTATAATGCCCGGCGTCCGGCCAAGCTCGTCGAGTCGACTAAGCTATGTACAGTGAAGTTTTAAAATGTTCGATTCGGTCGCGTAGGTTTGCGGTTACACTTGCTCAAATAAAGTCAATCTCGGTGCAAGTGCGAGGGTCCGTGTGAAAATTTGATAAGAAAAGCTGGCAATAGATCGCGTTGGCTGCAAGCTGTGGCCGAAGCTGTGGTTTCAATCGGTGCGCTACTGTGGGATGTAATAAGCGCTGGGATTACCACCGCCGGCGCCGGCGCGGCACGCGTCCTCGCATACCACCAGATTTAATCACGCACCTGTGTTATAGTGACCTTCATGCTCACACTTACGAAAGCTTATACAGACCAATCATTTTTACGTAATTATTCTTCATCCTCGTACTTTCACATGATTCAATCCGTCAGAATATAATGAAAAATGTTACTACAACTGTAGAACACCTGTAAGTATAGCAATCGACCATAGTCCCAATTGTTGTAAGAAATCGAGGAAACATATTTTCAATCATCTAACTTCATCGGCATCAATCAAGCCGAAATCCGCTGATTAGGCACGTCCCAGACATAAAAATAACGTCTTCATAAAGGATTTGTGTAAAAAAATAAATTGTCTAAAGCCACTGCAAGGCTTCTGGCTTCCGAAGATAGTATCTAGGGGCATTATAACTATTAAAACGTATGATGGGCGTTCCTCTGCGGGATCGAAGCTTGGCCACCACAAACCACAACTCCTGCGCTGGCCGGACAGTTAGCCGTTGTGGAATATTATCGATACGTCAATTTCATAATTGGATCATTTTTAACCGACAGTTTGAGATAAATCGAGCGCTACTGAGTCAGTTTTTTTTTGTTCCGTACAATATTTATGTAAAGATAAATACTCACGTGATAACAACAAAAATATACATAATTAATTGCATCACATTTGAAACTAATAGTATACGGCATTATAACTATTTTGTGATGTATTTGTTTCGCGCAAAATCCTTTCCACAACCTAACAAAGAGTCAATCTTGATTACCAAATGTGGAATTTCGGTCATTATGTTAAACAATGTCCAATTATTTGCTGAAAAGTTCTAAAACAGTCGCGTATTTCACGACACTTTTCCCGCCAAATGCGTTTATATTATTCATCACATCACCTATCCCTAACTCATTACAATTGCCACTATTTTCCATTGTCTGCGATTTCTAGCATACCAAATGGACCTGTAAGTGCATGGTCAAATGTGAAAACCGCAATGGTTTTACGGATTTTAGCTGGTGTTAAAATAAACTCAAAACCTCAAGTCGGAGTAAGGTAATTTCAAATTCGAATACCGAGCTTTTCGGTTTTCATTTGGTTGTAACCAAACATAACAGAAAAAAAATAAACATAAATAACAATTAAGTAGTAACTGTGAAAATTGTTTAGTAGGTTTATAAATCATTTGGCTTACTGTGATCGACATGATAAAGGTTCTTTCTAAGATCTAAAAACGCACGCAAAAAGTTAATCCCCAAACCAACTCTTTTACCTTTTGTATTTGAAGAATTACTTTCTCAGCCAGTCGATGCAAGTAGCACTCGAGGCGTCGCGCTTTTATTGTACAAGAATCAATGTTAAAGTTGGAGCACGTAGCACGAATGAAGCATTACCTGCATCTCCAGGTCAGGTGGCTCTCGTAATGTCTCACATTTGCGGTCGCTGCCGGCAGGATACCCGCTTGTACAGTAATGAGCAACACATAACGAAGCCCTACAAATAATTCAACCCACGAAAAAAACACACCGAATCACGTACTCGTATACTTGGAAGGAAAACGCGTATCGGATAGCCGCTAGCCCTCTCCGCTCGCCCCAAGGGAACGAGCGAGACGGAAAATTAATATTCCTTCTTGATACAATTTTGAGGTGTCGGTCGAGCTCAATACAATCAATTATTGTTCTACGTGCTACGGCTGCCTCCTGTTGGTAATATGTTCAACATTTGTACAACAAAAAGTATTGTAAAAATCGTATCGGTAATTTGCGTAAACTCCGACTTAGCCCAGGTTCCAATTTGGCGATGTATAATTTGTAAGTTGCGTTCCCAAAGAGTTCTTGTTAGAGTTCGTCCGGTGTGGAGAGGCTATTTCGTACTTTATTTGGGTTTAATCCTAAATAAGTGCGGTGCCCTGTCAGCTAGTAATGATTGGATTATCCGGTGGGAGCGCACGAACCTCGCTCAAAGCACCAAAGCGCATACCTCACTCGTTACACTCTACGGGATCTTTAGGACTTCATTTTATATAGTTTACTTCTGTATTGACGTTAATCAAGTGCAACATGCACTATTTACATACATTTTATTATACGAGTACACACATATTTTATATGTAGCGCCTGTAGCTCAGCTAGCTAAAGTGATCTGTCACGATCATCAAAGCTAAGCAATGGTCGAAGTGAACGTTATTTGGATGAGTGACCATGCACAAGACTATAGTTTTTCAAGTTGCATTTTCATATGGGCGCTACCGTGGGTCGGATGACACGTTAAATTGTAGGTCCCGGCTGTTAGTCTTAGCACAAGCAGTTGTTAAGCCAAGTCAGAGGCCTTCAGGCGGCTTGAAAACTCTCGACACCAGAGCTTGGCCACTTAGCTCATACGAAGAAGAAGAAGTATATTTATATCTGTTCACTTATATGCAAATTTTTTATTTAAAATGTATTTTAATGTGAGGCTGGAGGAGGCCCTATAGGTATAAGTATATTTTTTTTATGAAAAATACATAAGTACTCGTATCATAAAATGAATGCGTGTGAAAAAGCATACGATCATCATAGTATTAGTCAGGAAGTAGACATGCAACGAGATAAACACGATCCGATAGGTATCTCAGCTGTCAATACAGATGTACCGGGTATATGGCGCAGTAGGCATGCGCCCGCGCCGCTGTGATAGGTAACGCTATCCGCGCGTATCGCGTGTACCGAGGATAGGGTTACCACGCGCTCGCTCGGATCAACGGCGTCAATCGCTCGGATCCATTGCTGTAACAATACCTTTGGTACGGCTCTCGAGTTAACGGACTCCTAAGCGCAAGCGACAGCGATTATAGTGATACATACTCACCTAGACTATACTTGTCAGCCCTATGCATATTTAATACACTAATAATAATTTTAGGCCTTTGCCCTGCAGTGGGCTGATAGAGTTATAGGCTTAGATAGATAGAATAATAATTTTGTATGAGCTAAGTGAGCTCTGATGTCAACAGTTATTAGACTGAGCGAATACCTCTGACTTTGCTTAACGATTGTTTGTTGACTTATTAGACTAACAGCCGCAACCTACAACTTAATGTGTCATCCAACCCACTGTAGCGCTCAGATAAAAATAACACATTTTTATTGACATTTTGTATGGTCACCCATGCTATCCTATCCTATCCTGCCCTACGGCTGTCCGCATTGACTGTGGCTTAACTTTGGTAATCATTTCAGATTACCTTAGCCAGCCTAGCTAAAGGCACTATACAAATACACCAAAAAACTCTATTATACTACTATTTTGTCACTCGGTCTAAGATTGTTTCCATCTGCCAAATAAAATATATACCAGTTCTAATTTCCTAAAGCAATTAATTTTTCACGCAATAGTTTTACGATGCAGCACCACTGTGCCACAAAGAAGGTTCGAAGTACCCAGTCCCTGAATATGTACTATAATGGTGCGTTTTATTTTATATTCGGGTACTATAAGTACTTATTTCTGTTAAAAACTTAAGAAAAATCTTTTAAAACCTCCACTTGCTTTATGAGTTTCTCTAATCATGCAGACTTATTAGAGAACTTAATATCTCGCGGTTTTAATAGCCCATCTAATCCCGACGACTTACATAGCACACAGTGAGCGTGTCTCAAGAATCCGACGCGACGCAATGAACTGGACAATGTTACCGTATGTCTTATTATATTATTATATTGGATTTATTCGATTCGTCTTTTTTTTTAATAATAATAAAGAAGTAGTTGTAATAAAATTTAGTAAAACTCTCTTCCTTTGGCATCCTACAAAGACTGAGATTTATTACAAAGAATTTTTAGGAAGAAAAAACTTTTGTTAATAAAAGAATCCAGTCCATCCGTCATCCATCCGTTTTTAAATATTATAGTACTAGCTGACCCGGCAAACGTTGTTTTGCCTCACTTAGGGGTATGAAAAATATATAGTGTAGCTTATATGACACGTTCGCAGATTTACCATAGCAGCGCCATCTATTGATTACTTACTCAACCCAGTCGAAAGGTATCGACATCTGTTAGAATCATTTGGAGTTAATAGATAATTGTGACTGTCAAAATTAAATAATAACAGACAATAATGAGCAATAAATTAAAATTGCGACCATAATTTGAGATTTAAACTATCTTATCTCTCAAGTTGGATCGAACTGCACATGGTGTGCGAATTTTATTATAATCGGTTAAGTGGTTTAGGAGTCCATTGAGGACAAACATTGTGACACGAGATTTATATATATTAAGATTTGGATTCTGAAACCCAGATTTGTCAGTATAGGCTGGACTGATCTAGAAGGAGTAGGTAAAGAAATTCAAATACTTTTTACTAGTACGCCTTTTGCTACCCATATCCTAATGGATTTGGGTAACAGTTACTTTTTGACACTTAGCTAAACTGTCTTGGTTTGTGTTTAGTTCGTAAACTTTTTATATTAAGATCGATAAATCTAGTGAAAACTAGAAACTAACTACTAAATCCTTATTTATTATTATTTACAGTAGATATTCCGAAGAATTTATCCGTGTATCTGCAGAAGACCTAACCATCGGTAAGCTAAGACATGGTCACAATATAAACATTAAACACTTGTAACTACACTAGGCTTACCACAGAATAAACACGAGTTACTACTACGACTACACATATTTTAACAAGAACGAGGTGTTTGATCAAAGGCGCTAATTACGACAGCTAATCAACGAGGCTTGATTGAATGACGCGGTCGAACGTATATATGTACCTCCATACATACATACTACTTAGTGTGTGTTTAGGTGACATTACAATAATCAAGTGGTTAGCTACTTAGCCTCCTATGTTTCAGCTAAGCGATATAAGATATTCATACGAAAATCAAGTCATATATTTACAGTGAACAAACCAATTGGAAATCAGAGATACTTACCACGAGTTACAGAAAAAAAGAATATGGTACGTTAGGAAAAAAACATAGTCTATGGTCGTGACGACGACGACGCACAACAGAAATCATCGGACGAGCAGGGAAACACCAAAGCGGCATCGTTTCACTGTGGAGATACCTAAAATGCGCACTAAGCGTTTTGCTCCAACCTTTATTGTATGTACTGCCAAGGTGTGGAACTCCTTGCCAAAAGCCCTGTTCCCCGAAAACTATAATCTTGCGGTTTTCAATGCACGAGTGAACCAAGTGTTTCTTCTGGGTAAGAGCGTTCCACCTTAGATCACAATGTCGCTTACCATCAGGTGAATTGTGATTAAGCGCAAACCTTTACAGTAGATATAAAAAAACACAACAACCATAACGCTGTGTTTAGGCAATTTTGGCGTTTCCATTTCAGAAATAAAGATCCATCAATATGTATGTCTTCTCACACGGCATCTAGTTTGAACATTAGAACTAGCTCGTATAATAAATTGATGGTATACAAATTTTAACTCTTCGTAATTAAAGACTTAATTTTTCGTAATTAAAGACTTAAAATACATAAAACATACATTGTTTCTTTGAAGTACGATTGGCTACATCGGCTTCTACAGAAAACTAGCGAGTACCTTTATGGTACTTACAAAGCTCTTTACTTATATTTAGTTACTTTGCGTGCTCTTTTACTTATTAACTTTCTTACCAAGCGTTCATTTAACTTGCAATATTAGGTGAAATACTGCTAGACAAATATAATCAGGTCGGATTCAAATTAGTGCACTATATTTTAAGTTTCTTTCATCTAACAAGAATCACAAACGTTCCCAAGCCATTACAAAAAAGGGAAATCACGTAAAATTCTCAGTGGAAGCTTTATAAATCCTATAAGAATATTCTCACCGTTTCGTTTTGTTGTAGCGATCGGTTTCAACGAGAGCCTTGTAACTCGATACATCCTGTCGGAGGCTGAGTCCTGACTATATTGTTACTAAATCGGTGTATCGGGGGCTCTTGCATCCATGGGATACCATAATATGGGAGTTCGTTGGATGACTTATCCACGGCACCAGTATTTCCAAGACTTAATCAGATACATGTCAAGGCCAAAGGAAGCAAGAAATGAAAAGAAAGTAATACTAATTTCATGAACTAAAATAGGGTATCTACTAAAAACTGAACAAGTCTATCTTTTAAAATGTGTATTTGATTCGGGTCTATAAACGGATTAATGGCAGGCACAAAATGGTAATTAATTTGGCTTGGTATACTAAATTAAACAAATGTGAAAGTGCGTAATCATAACAATTTCTGAAAGAATATTCCTTTATTTCATACCAGAAATGATTAAAAAGAGGATATTGATACTTTTTAAACTAGGTAAATACTTTTTAACGAGGCAACTCATATCGCGATAGGCGTAAAGAGTTCAAACGCGATGATTAAAGAAATACAATGGAGTGATTAAATGTACTTCACAGGAATTAGGCACTGTTATATTTTTCCTCCAAAACTATATATACATTCTATGTGTAATTATAATTTTGCGAAATGGATTGATTTTAATGTGTTATATTTTTTACTAACTTTGACCCCTCCTTTACCTTAATTACGCTAGTATTGCATATTTCCTTGTTAGATAAATTTCCTTACCTACATTCGATATAATTTTTTTTAACAGTCGTTCGTCGATATGTACCTAAAATCAAACTAATTCGGATCTAAATAATTTGTCATTTAAAATTCAATCTAATATAATTCATCCGCTTAATGATAAAGATATACAAATGAAGCACGCAAATAATTTCACATAAATCCATTAAAATGTATCAACTATTTGTTTCATATTCGTTAAACATCGCGCGATGTTTTGACAGTAACGCGCGGGGTGTTAATGTGACATTACCATCGTTGGGGTGCCGGGGTGGGAGCGTGGAAGGTAGCTGGTAATTATCCCGTGTCAGCGACAGGCCTAGGCGCCCTGTCCGGCCCTACCTAGCTTCGTACCTACCTAGCTACTCGTATAACGCAGCCGAGGGTATGTTAAGCTATGTTGGTAGCGATAAATGAGAAGAAACAACATTTAATTTTTACACGCTTTAAGTATATTAGCTTCACCTGTATGTTTGTTTGTAACCGACTTCTTTGGGCGCGATTTTGACCCACTTTAAACGGCCAGATTTCGTTCAAACTTTGTAAATTTATTGAGGACTGATGACAATACACTAATTTGATAAAATTACGGTTTTATATAAAAAGCGTGTTTTTTAGTTTTTTTAAAACTATTATTATTAAGTTGGAGGATTGATTTTTGATTGTCAAAAACTTATAATTGATTATAACTTTTTGAGTATTTTAGTCGTCTTTGTTATCTTGGCTCAAGTATCGGGTCGGATGTTGGCAAAGCATGTTATTTTCTCCACAAGATCTATACAACTTTTTTCATTTATTCATTTAATTATGTTACGCTTATATTTGCCTTGGCATCAACATGTACGACCTGATCCTGAGAAATACGATTCGTCATTCTAGTCTGGTATAACTTGACCTAATCGTAACCATATTCGACATTAAAATCATTGACATAAACCGCGCGGTTTTACCATCGCTCACAATAATTTTACACGATATGTCGCGAACCACAACGAGCTTTTATTTAGACACCTAATTAAATATTTATTAACTGCATATCTCATTTATATGAAGCTGGTTTTAATTTCATGTGCGAGCGAGCAAAATTAGGAACAGTGAACGTGGGACCGCAGAATGAAGTGGATTCGTTGGCGCGGTGCACACTCGTACAATTCACGTACCAACGAGTATAACTACATACACACCTGTACACATACGTACTGAAAATCATTATCGAACACTTTTGGTTCATAAACTGATTCGAATTACGCCACTAATTTCGCGAGCTCTTTAAGCACGATTTTGGGGGATTTCAGCATCGACGATGAATAGGTTTCGCGATTCTGTTGAGGATTATGGAATAATGTGGAATTTATTAGGACGAATCGTTTCCTTTGGTAAATTTATTTGCTTAGTTTTTAGGGAAATCAAACAGACAATTAATACTCTTTTTCCCAGTAGCTTTAATAACTAAACCAGGCAGGGGGGGCACCAGCTGTGGGATCTTAACATGAGCATCTTTAAATAAGAAACGATACTTCATTCAAATACCATAACATAGACTTACTTTATGAATAGGCATCACACAGTGCTCCAAACACCCATAAAATGTTCTAACGCTTAAATCAATCAGGATTTGCATTTTAAATGGAAGAGTAGAACACGTCACATAATTTAAATACTTTTTTATAAGCAATCCTGACCTTTACGTAGAAAAAAATAATAAATAAATTCTGTAAGCAAATCTGATTATGATATTTATTTTTTGATATAGGTATAGGTAAATAGGTCTTTATGTGTAATAAGATTGTATATGACCAATAACAGGCTCCTCGCAAGCTAAGATGTCGTAGAAAGGACGCCCCGTGTTTATCTCACGGCTGGGTATTTCCCAGGGTCATATATTACGTCACTTGCAATACATTCAACTATATAGTTATAAATGTAGAGTTTCTACGTAATCTGAATTAATTGAAAGCTATTAATAGATTTATCGAAAGACAAAGAAAAGAAAATACCATTTAAAAGCATTTTATTTATGTACCTAGGCCACTGCACCATAGATGTGAGATAGTATAGTGACTACAAATAGAACATATTTTTTTTAAATGGCTGTTTCACTCCGTACTGAACCATTTCTAGTTCGTGTTATGGTAGCTAACACAACTGATATACTACATACGCAAACATACATATTTTATATAGATACATACATATTTAACACCCAGACCCACAGGCAAAAAATTTTGTTAAGCACAAAGAAGTCGGCCGTGCCGGGAATCGAACCCAGAACTTTCTGATTGGCAGTCTGACATGTTGGCCATTACGCCAACGAGGTACTAAGATAAATATAACTCTACTATTTAAAGTTTTTAAATACTTAATTTATAATTTACGCAATTTTATTTTGATAACAAAAATTGCACCTAAGATTTTCTTTCATATTCAATCCGCTGTCCAAAACTATACACTGTCTGCCTACGTGCCACTCATCGCGTGTTCAACAACACTATTGTATAAAATAACAGTTGTACTTAACTAAAAAACAATATGACAACAATAAAACACGACAAACAGCGACCTACGTACCTACATACGTAAGTCACATTTGTTTAGCCGGACTGAGTCAAGGAATAACGTATACAGCGCACGTCTTGGGAACACCCCTTATGTTAATCGTTTGTGCATTGTCGTACGCAAAAGTTTCGTATTGCCTACTTTTTCCATAATACTAACGATGTACTAAATAAATAATATATTATTATTATTCTTATACTTACTTTAATCAGAATTTGAACGAAAATGTTGAAAAAATAAATCGGTATCCACCATCAAATATATTCTTGGAACTTTTAATGAGAACGTCAATTATAAGAATAATCGACATACCTACACAATAAAATTACGTTCCTAGATGTTATTCTCCTTATTGTATTTAAGATGCGTTTCCAAACTGTAGTTTCGGAATATCCAAGCAACCAAAAGCAAGAAAATAACTAAGTGCTGATTATTTAACTGATTTTACTTTAACAATTCCATGGAACTCTGGTCGTATAAAACACTAATAATCCAGTACAGGAAAACTCGAATTTAACCAGGACGAAAAGTACAAAGGAGGAAATAAATTTTCAAGAATTTCGCGTGACGATTACTCAAAGGCTGTAAACTAACATGTTTCTGAATAATGTTGCTTAATAAAAGTTACCCACTGGACATGCATCCATAAAGATTTGGCATCATGCCAAGTCTCGTGTCATTTACAAAAGGCTTTCACCAGATTTTTATCAAATTAGTCATAAAACACAAAGACAGTGCGACAAAGATTTGTTTACTGAAGTTTTTATTACATCGTTCTAAAAAAAGTATTGAAGAGGTTTTGTTGTTATTGTAATCAAAATAATAATTATTAATAAATAAATAAAATAAATACTTGGACATATTTAACACACGGCTGGTTAGCCCCGTATTAAACCATTTACTTTTACGAGTAGTTTGTATTATGATGAATAAACTAACACAACTGATATGACATATGCAATATTCATGAATACTGCATATGTCATATTTAACATCTATACATATTTAACATCCAGATCAACAGTTAACAAATTTAGTTCATCACAAAGATATTGGCCGTGCCGAGACTCGAACCCGGAACTTTCTGATTGGCAGTCTGGCAAGGTAACCATTACGCTAACGAGGTCGTATGAGGTGTAAATTTTGATAATACATATTCACAAAATTATTCGTATTATGTAAGTAGGTAAAGTTTGAGTCACCTATCCACGATAGGTTCGACCTCACTTTCATTTGGTCGCCTATAAGTGACCATAAACGTATGAATCAGCTGGCAAATCCACACCTTGTTCCGCGCGCGTGTTTCTCATACTAACGCACTAACATTATGATGGCTTACTTACTGATCGTTACTGGTACTATTAAAATTATAATTGAGACACTTACCTACCCGTGTTCGTAATAGATTGATGGCGATGGCCTTCGATCAAAAATGTATTAGATATTCGTATAAGGTGATGTCGCTAAAAACGGCATGGAAAATAAGACCACAAGTAAGAGTGTGATCTTATTTGAGTTTGAGGAATTTAAGCATTATTAGTATAGTAATACAGTTAAATTTTCTAACGCTCACTGCGTACGACCATAAGATTTTACGAGCACTACTAGCTGTTATCGCGGAGCAAGATAGCTTATGTTTATTACGGCACTAGTCGAAACTCAACCTTAAAATACGGTGGTAAGGTTGACTAGAATTGAAATATTTTTTGTGACGTGTTCATATTTTGTATATAGTAAACTCATGCCATTTTTTGTGCTGTGTTTGTATGCAACACTGAATCTGGTAGGTACCTAAATACCTATTTGATCGAAGGCGATGGCAACGGCTCAGAATAGGAAATAATAAAATGTTTTTAAACAAACACTTGTAATATCGTTAAGGAATAACCAATCTACAGGAAAGCAATTAAGTTACGTACGTTCATAGCACTTTTTGACAAAGCATAGTTACTCGTATATTATTATTATATTATATTCCGATCTTGCAATTCTATAAGGAAAGTAATGTACATTTAAATCTTTAATGACAGGTTACTAAAATCTGTCTAGAATGCACAATGAGTTCTTCGAAAATTGCGTCAATGAAGCGGATGCTATAAATTACTAAAGTTACAATTCAAGTCGGCATTTTTACATTGGGGGTTGCCAAGCACCTAACTGTGTATTCGAGAGCCAGTTATTCTAGACTAGGCATGCTACTTTTTAGTTCAAAGTGTCACTAACTCGTATGGTTACGTGCCCTGCTGGTCAAAAGCGTAGCTGTAAGAAAAAAAAAACTTCATTATTATAATTCTCCCCCCGCCTCGACAATGTACCACAGGGGGGACTAAGTAAGTACCTAGTTTACTAATACGAATTCACACGTGCTTTTCTGTTATTCCAGATACGAGCGGCAACATCCTGGGAGCTAGTGATTGGAACACGGGCTACTCGTCCACGAGTGCCATGTACCCTGCGTATGCGCCGCTGCAACCGCCGTACTACAAACCTGACCCCTCGCTGCATATACCTCCTGGTAATATATTATTTTGTTTATTAGTGCCTAATACGTTTCTTAGGTAGTACGTTAGTATATCTACAGTACGTACAGTAGGAGCGTCCTCTTGTGCGCATTGAATAGTGATAAAAGTAGCATTAGAGTTACGCCAGGTCTAAGATCTTACGAGTACGTTTAATACAGAACAGTTCCTTGCCTGCTATTTGACTTGTAACTTTGGTGTTATCTATAAATGTTATGGATTTGTATTTGCGCTAATATAGCAAATTCTTTGACATCACATCTGCATGATGAGGTAGAGTACGGTCGCTCAACTCGATCGCCGAAAGACCGAGTTGCCTGTGACCAGTCAACAGCGTAATAGCACTGAACAGGCAATTTTCATTCTGCTTCAATCCGCTTAATAGCTAATCTTTGGATGTAAGTTGGAATTTGTGGATAGGCAACTCTCAACTAAAGAATCTACCTGAATGCAGTGGTACTTCCCTCTAAAAAGACAGTTTTTTTTCTGGGACTTTCACAGGTCTAAAGCACCGTTTTAACAAGAAATCAAAATTTAAAATTGTGTTATGCCGTCAATTATTACTGCAACGCCTCTTAGTGAATAGTCACCGTAAAATATATTTAACAATATGCACTAATCAAATCCAAACCCATAACTTAAAACCGCATTAATACAGACTCTATACCTATAGCAACATTGATTTTCACAGACGCACAAGCATACTCACACACCTAACACATATGCCGTCGCGGGTAGTAAGATATAATGTGATGTGAATATGAATAAAACTGGTCAAGTATTCATTGATGTATGAGGTCATAAAGTTTCCGTACAACCGATGTTCCAAGAAAAGATTTCGTGAGGTCTACCGTTCGGAGAACTACAGAATCTACTACTTATAGGTACTACTTGTACTAAACATTGCTAGTAAGCTACTAAACCTTAGCATAAGCAGCCCACTTTAATACGTTCTCGCTACTGGGACTCGGAGCTTTCTCGCATGAGAAGAGAGATGTAGGACATAATCCACCACGTTGACCAAGTGCAGTTGGCAGATGACAGACATCTTTGGACTGTGGTCTCCAAAATGTCGATTTCCTCACGAAGTTTGATTTCACCGTAAAGCGAATGCAAATCCACACAATATAAAAATCAGTTATTGGTGTCGGCTCTACACCAAGGAGCGAACCAGGGACCGTCAGATTGTAAAGCAGACGTTTTTCCAACGAGTTACACTTGCTTTTTACCAAAAGACCTTAAACGTATTATAAAAGCAATATAATTTCACACATAGATAGCTACTCACTAATGTTAACTTATTAATAATGTATAATATTAAATGTGTCACATTTGCTCAATAATTTTGATAATAAACTTCCTCGTTTTATATCCTTAACCACGGTAATGGAGCGGTTTACCACAGGATAGATACCAAATTGTACCGATAGGAACAGTAATCATTGCTTATTATATACGCGTCACTTTATGATTGAAAAAGCTTACAAAAGCCCGTGTGATATCTATTTTTACTTGGGAATAAGATTAAATTAGGTTACTCGGTGTTTATTATATACGCGTAATATATTGAATATATACTTTTTTTACATCTTGTTAGTCATTTTTAGGGTTCCAATAAGACCCTGTTACCAAGACTTCGCAGTCCGTCTGTCCGTCTGTCACCAGGCAGTATAAACCTCGATAGCTAGAGAGTTGACGTTTTCACGGGTGATAAATGTATGTTGCCGTAATTTTATACATTCTGGACCCTTTTAAACTCGGAGACTATCTAAGTTAGCCCATGACTTGGAACTATTGCAAAGACGATTTAACTAAGCAATCTTCACCATTTAACTATTTTTCATTGTTGACAGTACTCGCAGAGCCGATACATCTGGGCCACAGTGACTACAACTACCAGCCCAGCAATCCTGGCTTCGCTAAGAGCAGTCCTGGAACCAGCACCTCTCTCACTGACCTCAGCGCAGCCGCCACGCCACAGCGCTACGAGCCAAACTACTACAACTCCTGGCCTGCCAACTATAATTATAACAACTACCAATATAACAACATAAACAACAACCCCTCGTGTCTGCAATCACACGCGCCCTACATCAACCCTAACCCGCAAATGATTCTGCCAAACCTGTACTCTACGGTCAATCAGAATCAAATCCATGTTCACCTCCATACTGCGGAAAAACACAACTTGGAACAGTTCGCGGGCGACATAAAGATTAGTGATATCGATGGAGGTATCTCCATCACGACTGAACTCCAAGCGGGGGAACCTAGCGGCATGCAAACCTGCGACACTAGCGACGAGGTAAAACAACTGTACGGAGCCTCCAACCAGGAAGTGTGGAGACCTTACTTTGCCAGCTCCCCCCCACGCTGAACATTGTTTAGTATTGTACATTATTGTGATATAAATAATAACTAGTTCCATATTAAATTAATAATAATAAATAAGTAGATCATTATCTAGCTATAATATCAATGTTAAACATTAATTAGATGTTAATTGTTATTAATATTATTAGTTATAAGTTACTTTGAAAATACAGTCTAAAGCTATATTGTTGGATTTGGTCTATTCCAGAGAAAACCTTAAGTATAAATAATCTATAACATAAAAATAAGTCGGGTTTTCCTTCCTGACGCTATAACTCCAGACACACAAACTGATTTTCACGGTTTTGCATTCATTGGAAAGGTCTTGGGCTCCGGGAAAATTTCAGCTTTGTGATGAAAAGGAGTTCACCGGGATTGCTAGTATATAATAAATTTGCATTGTATTTGTGTATATTTTTTAAATAAAAATGTTAAAGTAAGAAACTTTAATGGACCCTACTATTAAGACCGCTGTCAGTCTGTCACCATTGTGTGTAGAGAAGAGATGCATATCACTAGGAGATGTATGGAAATAGTAGTGCCAGAAAGAAGAGCAAGAGGCCGCCCGAAAAAGACATGGATGGAGTGTGTGAATGAGGACATGAGAGAGAAAGGATTGATTGTGGAGATGACGTCTGATAGAAGAGAGTGGAAGAAGATTTGATCCCACCTAAGTAAGAAGAGAGGCCTATGCTCAGCAGTGGGCGACTACGGGCTGATAATGATGATGATGATGAAGTAGGATAAGGTAAGGAAGAAGCTGTCAGTTTGTCACCACTGGACCATACAAGCTGCAATAGCTAAATCATTTGTTAAAATATCATACTGTCTAGTTAAGAAATATAACCCTTGCGGAAACCTACGCGAGCGTAGGTACCACTCGCACTTGGTCTATTACTATTTTCTTGCTTATTTCTCTATAGCTTTGTCATTTCCCACCTTTTTTGATTGAGTTGGGTTATTTATTTATTATTACTTGCATTACAATATAAATTATCTACTTATAATGGTATTTACAATGAAAAAATAGGAAGGTTGAATCAGCTTTAGTTTTAACTCTTCCTTCGTCAGCTTTTATAACCGAATAGTTAATACAACAGGACTATTTATTAGATCAAATGAACTTGTTTTTAATTACCTACATTATCAAGTTACATGTAACTTTGTCAGGTAGGCCAAAAGTTTTTTAAACATTTGGGGTCAGTTCACACCGAGACGCGACGCTGCGCACAAATTTACATAGCATAGAGCGACTCAAAATGTACTCTATTTAATACACGAAAAGATACACATTTCATTGTGAGAACAAGCCGCGAGGCGTCTCGAGGTACAGCGCTGCGCAGCGCAACGTATCTGAATTCTCACATTGAAATGTGTATCTTTTCGTGTAGTAAATAAAGTATATTTTGAGTCGCTTTATGTAAAAACTGCGCGTAGAGTCGCGTCTCGGTGTGAGCTGACCCTTAATGTTTCGTGACTCTGCTGTGCATATAGGCTAGGACATCTTGAGACGAACCGCTCGCGCCTCTCAAATCGCCATCCAAAACACCTGTCTCTATTACCGTCTATGTAGAAAAGAGACGGGGGTTAGTGTACACACATCTGAGTTCGCCAAAATAGAATGACTAATCCCAGGACACAATACGTTCTATTTATCCTTCGCTTGTATCCAATCTCAACCCATAATATGCAAAGAAAAGGAACGCGCTTTAATCATCCCCCCCCCTTTACACTTGACACAATTATATATTGATAGACAAATTCAATGGGAAAAACACTATCATGATACGTGATCACTTTCAGGTTTATTTTTTTCACTGTGACAGTAGACTGGCGGGAAAAGTCCGCGTCTTGATCACCGGAAGTAGTTGAGCGGAAACGGAAGACAATCTAACTAATGGGCAATGCACATTAAATCAAAACTTGATTCTATTCATACTCCAATAAAATAACCGATATTTTCCGAAATATTCACATTCCATGTTACGCAACACTAATAAGCAATACCAGCACTATAAAAATCTACTAATTTGGTAGAATTTTTATTAAAACTGAAACAAAACAGCATCTCATCTCATTATTATATTAAATTAAAATTGTTTGAAGAACCTTGTTCTTGGTAAGCTATTTAAGTTTAATTATTTTGTTTTATTGCTATAATCCTGCTTCATAATTTTAAAAGTAAATATAGTTTTATACAACATTAATTTTCAAGTACGTTTAGTAGTATGCCAGTATTTTATGGTAACTTGGCAGTGCTACGTGATAAAATGGCGTCTATTTCGCCTCGTATGATGACCTTATAAAATAAATTATTTGCTATAGATTTAGGTTTATTTTCAGTGTAATTAAGTTAAAATTTGAAGAGTCATTCGAGTGAATTTAATTTTAGAGCGTAAGTACTACATATATACTCATATTTTCTGTTAATTACGATACGAATTACAGCTTTACTAACGGCGTAGAAAATGCAAATTAATGTATTTAGAATTAATCGTGTTCTTTTGCTTGCAGTCGAGAAGTGCTCTATACGTGTTTGTAAGAGTGCAATGTCCGAGGAGAGCGAGCGGCATGGCGAGCCGACGAGCGAGGGCGGCGCAGTCGCCAAAGCCGTACGCGTGTTATTGACCTCTCACCAACTCGACGCCGCCTCAGCCGACTCGCTGCGTTCGGCGTGGAGGTCCCAAGACTTGTACATAGACCACCTCGAAACCTTGAACAAGCAGCTGGAAGGTATATTACGACTGTTCCATCGACTCGGTTGCGCTCCGAAGGCGCCGCGCCGCGCGATGCCTCACTATTAAAAATCGACAATGCTTTAACTAAACCTAGTGATACTGTTACCGATATGTTGATAATGTGATGTTGAAAATGTTTAGTTTTACCATTGTGATACAAGGTGTATTTAGGTGTACAGAGTAATCAAAGGTGAAGAAATCAGGTGTGCAAGTGGAGTGATCAGTGGAAGTGCATAATGGTGGTACCAGGTGCAGTGTTTCCTACTTCAACAGCAGAGGTGTTGGTGTGGTATATGCCAGCAGCCTCCTGGCCTGCTGAGGCTGCAGCATCATCCTGTCTATACTATCTAAAAGTAAATATATTTTCTTCACTTATTTTGCTGTATCTATAAGATTTTGTTTTGTTATTGCTTGTTATATTTTTATGTATCTACTTTTGTAACAAATGTACTTATCATATTGTTTACTATATACTCAGATAAAATATCTGCTCTACCAACTATTTACACAAATTATTAATAGTTATTTTAAAAGTTGTGGGAGCATTTTATGTACCTATCATAACAGAACTAACTCAACAAGCCAGTAAATGGCATTTATTTATCTGTAGTTACGAAAAGTTCTGTTTAAATTGGGTTTAAGAACCGAATAAAAACTACAGTAACAATGTGATTCTCTCCACAATCCTTCAAACAAACACATGAAGGTCTATTTCTAATTCGTTGAAGTAGATTGAGGAGAGAATAACATTGTTACACAAAACATGATTATTTTAAGCAATCTTTTCTTGCATACATAAACATGCACTATTATCCAAAAGATTTTTTAAGGTTTATAGTCTTGTATTAACTACAGCTTGCCTCGTGTTGAGCTATGATGTAGAACAAACACTACTTGAATGAAAAACATGTTTAATTTCTAGTAAATAAAACAGCAAAAATTATGAGAAAATGTATATCTGTATATAACTAACTTGACATTGTAAACAATCTACATTAAAATTGGACAGAAACATCACGAGATAGCTAAGAAAACTTGCGCTCAAAGCAATATATATCTACCGAGTTTCTTATTTCTACTTTGATATGGATCATCTATACCTATCTGTCATCCATTTATTCTATCACCAAGCACTTAACAGTGTACTGGTGACCTTCTGAGAGACCGTCATTTCAGATTAGGCAAGCTCAACCTTCGGACACAGTGTTTACTACATTCATCCTGCTGGTCAAATGCCATAACTTAGCTGTTAAAAATAAGAAAACATGTTTGTCATAACAAGAGATCATAGTTTTAGGTATATTCTTCTGAGTGTGCAAATATTTACCACTAGCCGGGCTATCAGTATAACTCATGTTATATTATGTATTAGGAGAAAAAATTCCAATAGCATGGCATGCCTTGGATGGGTCATAAATAAATCATTAAGACTTCACTAAGATACAAAACATTAATTAAAATGCCGATGTAAGATTCTTATAAATTGTAGTTTATTTTATTTATAAATTTCTTAAAAGTAAAGACCACCACCACCTTTTGATTCACCATTGACACCAATTTAATAATACACATATTAGGTGTCAATATCCTAATAAAAAAGCTAGTGTGGCTCGGTGGTAATAACGTCTGCTTTTCAATCAGACGGCCCCTGCTTCGATCCCGGCCCTATACCAATGATTTGTTTTTCAAGTTATGTGTGGATTTGCACTTTTTTACAGTAAAGGAAAACATTGTGAGGAAACCGGCATGTTTAGGACCAGAATATCCAAAGACGTGTGTCATCCGCCAACTCGCACTTGGCCAGTGTGGTGGATTATGGCCTATATCTCTCTCCTCGTGAGAGAAGGCCCCGAGTCCCAGCAGTGGGAATGTATAGTGGGCTGCTTATGATGATGATGATGATCCTAATTGCATAAAGGTTTCATTTATCAAAGTTTGGTGGGCTTTTGTAAATTTTATGTAATTCTAATGATTTATATTTCTCTGTTATTGTCGTGGACAATCACACTCAATTATGAGATGTGTTCAAAGGACTAAAGTAAAACAATATCTCAGTAGCTGTTAAGAATGTGAAAAAAAAACAATCATACTACTTAAATCTTAACATACTTTGGTATCATATTATCAGATAGTTATGATTCTTGCATAGTAGAAGGAGAGAGGTCTAGGTACCCAACTGTTTCAGCTCAAAAGAAACAATTGAGTGTCATGGGGTCATAGAATTTCAGGCATGATTTCTTTCTTCCTTTAAATACGGCCAAATCTAACAGATGAATTGTTGAATGTACTCCTTACCTGTATATTTGGAGTCTTATGTTGTGAAAGAAAAAGAAAATGAATGTCACTTACTGAATTTAATTTAACAAGACATGTTACTTGTTACTATATATTTGTTTTCATTTCTATTATTAAATCAGAGCAAGCACATTGTAAAATTATTAACTAAAGCTTCTTCATATTGGTAGGATATACATACACCTTTCACTGTTGTTGTTAAGCTTCCACAAGTAAGTAGAGCGAAAATTGTCAAGCTAATCTAGGAAAAGACTCTTTTTTACATTCAACTCTACTTATATTCTTCTTTACAAAGCAAAAAATTAACCTAAAGTTAATTAAGTCCATTCTAGGATTGCACAAGTAATGAAAGAAAACTGATGTATTTTCAATTTGGTTGTGCATGTACATGGTTTCAAATTGTGTCCTCTGTTGTGTCATGTTGACACAATTTCGTATATGAAAATGTGTATATATAATAAATATTAATGGTTCTGTACCATTATCTAAAAAAAACTGCAATATATGTGTGTGTTGTAAGGATGTCCGTCATAAATGTATTCATTTATTTTATTCTATTTTTAGTATTTGTTGTAATAGTGACAACAAAATCTAGCTATCATGATGCATGTATAGAGTCATATGACAAATATAAGAATGGACATCTCAGTCTTAATAATAAGATCCATTTGGGTATGGAACACTTAAAATTATTATCCAGTAAAGTGAAAATTTAATTGTCCAGTCAATTGTTATACTGCTTGTTTTGTCAAGTTTTAGTTTTCATGTCATTGATTATTGTATATTGAAAATGTTAATTACTATTCTATTGACTACATAAATACTAATATATGTACAATCTAGACATTTTCAATTTACATTCACATCAATTGATATTGTTAATCATAAGTTTTAATTAAGGTGTTGTCGATTTGCTATATTGAGTGATATAATCAATGTAATTGATTTATGTACTAATCAATATATACTGAAATGACTTTAAACATAGTTGATAAAAGGTCTTTAAAGCTGTAGCATGATAAAACCTAAGTAATGTCCTTTATCAGTCATTACTAGTGAAAAATAATATTATAAAATATATATTTAAGTAATAAACTTTTTGCAAATATCTGTACAGCATTGATTAAAATAATCCAATACCTTAATATTAAATTTGAAAGGAAGGAACACTATAAAATAGTTCCAGGAAAATAATATCGCATATTTTGGAAATTATAGGTAAATCCCCTAAATTGGGAACCACTAAAGCAAAAAACTATGTTCAAAGACTTCTTTTAATAGAAAAAATAATATTGACAAATGGAAATACCTCAGGATGTGATCTTCTGATATATGTAGATCTACTTGATTTTTGTACTAAAAATGTATAACTCATCTTCTGGATTATTTTCATTTGTCATTAGACAGCTAGATTTATTACAAAATAACTAAGTTTTGTTCAATATGTGCAGGAAGCTTGGAAAAGGCGAAAGAGGTAGAAGATAGGATCAAACAGCAGTATGCAGAGTCACAACATAGAGAGAAGGTGTTAGTACGGCGGCTGGCAGCTAAGGAGCAGGAAATACAGGATTATGTTGTAAGTATACTGTGTTGAAATTTTGCACATATATGACTGCCAGCGCCAAACGAGTTCTGCATGATGCATGGCCAGCAACAAAGTAAACTTGGTTATTTGACCGTAACACAGTCTAACGACTAGCACGGGACCAGAAGCTTCGTATTATTATTGTGTATTTGTATATTTGTATTTGACTATTGTAATATATGTATGACCCAAAAGCATTTTACTTGCACATTTCTTTTTTACACAGAATTTCATCTTCAGAATTCAATCTTTTTCAATTTTGTACACAGAAATACCTATTTATAATCTTGTTTTTATGTTTCAGAGTCAAATCACAGAACTAAAGTCATCACATGCGAGTTTAAACGGCCGACCAACACTATTAGACCCGGCGGTAAATGTTCTTATACAAAGGTTAAAGCAAGAGTTGACGTCAACAAAGGCTAGACTAGAAGAGACACAAAATGAACTGTCGGCGTGGAAATTTACACCTGACTCGAATACAGGGAAAAAGTTGATGGCGAAATGTCGATTGTTACATCAAGAGAATGAAGATTTGGGTCGTATGACATCTAGCGGACGGATAGCCAAGTTAGAAGGAGATCTCGCGCTGCAGAAGAGCTTTAGTGAAGAGGTCAAGAAATCACAATCAGGTAAGCGAATTTTTGAGGTCAGATGGCCTGAAAACTTTTGATGTCGTAGATATCTAGTATTTGGAATGTTATTTGGAATATAAGTGTGAGCAGCCATGACGCGTCTCTTAAGGTTTTTTTTTAATATCATTGAGTATCAAAATATCCACAGCAAAGTAATGACAAAGTAGCATAGATTATATGTATATTAATAGACAATAGATTATTAGTAGACAATTACAAATCGGTTCATCAGTATTTGTGCTAAGATGTAACCAACATGCAAAACATTCGCATTTACCGACCGAGCGAACAAAGCGTCTGTTATATCTGTTAGTACTTGCGTTGAGGCCGTAACGAATCAATCTTATAATGCTCATTCAGTTGCTTTACATTTACAGTTGACAGAACTTGTGGCATTAGTATGAAGCATGGCGATAGTAAATAATAACGAATGAATGTATTGTCGCAGAGCTGGACGAGATCCTGCAGGAGCTGGACGAGGATGTGGAGGGCATGCAGAGCACGGTGCTGTTCCTACAGCAGGAGCTGCGCGCCAGCCACGCGGTGGTGAACGGGCGCGGCGAGCCCGGCAAGCGCACCTACTCGGAGTCCAGCGAGCCGGCGCCGCCGCCGCCGGCCGGCAAGCGCCGCCGCGCCTCCGTGCTCTCGCTCGACTACAACGAGGAAGAGGAGCCCCTCTCCGTGGCCAACGGGGACGCCGACTAACCGCGGCCGCGCGCGCTCTCGCGGGCACGACGCGCGGTACTCTAGTGATACGTGCCTTCCGGCCCACGTGTCCACTCCATGTGACAGGTGAACACTCCACGTGTCATCTAGTAGATCAAGTGTAACACGTCTATGTACTTTCATTGGAAGACAAACATTATAGATACGTTTGCGCGGTATGAATATTGTTTGCACGACAGTGGACCGTGTCACTAATAGTGAATTTTTGACATTGTTTATTTAAATGAAATAACTGATTGAGACGATACGCTCGGTTGACAATTTTGTAATTTATTTATGATAAGTGAATTAATTGTGATATATTAGAGAAACCCGAAGATTGAAAATTTAATTATGTTGCCGAATTTCGTTACTTGTGGTGGTTGTTTTCATACTGAGACTAAAGTATTGAAATGAGTGAAAAACGGTATAGAAACTGAAAGCAATAAAATACCAAGCCTAAATGAATTAATGTTGTCTCTATTGATATGAAAATGTGGGACTCTTCATGTTTCTATATTGAAATAACTATGAATGTATATAGAGTTATGTTAATAAACATATTACATGCATCAAAATGTTGTATATGATTTCAAAACTACACCAAATGTGTAAGTATTAGCTATAAAATCTGAAATAGCATTGAGAATAGGTATAATAGAGAAAATTGTGGTTACAAGTCAGCGCAATGGTAAATAAAACATCAAATGTCACAAGAATTCTACTCATACTAGATTCAAATGGGTTCCTTAGTAATTTGCTATTTTATTATTTACTTTGGTAAGAATTAACATTACATTCTTCAGTGTAAGTTTTGGACTTTTTTTTCTATTATACGAAGAATACAATAGAATAATTTTCATGACTCTTTTTCGAATCTTATTACTTTCATATAACTACAGACCTATACTGTAAGACGATATAGGATAGGCACTAACTTTGACTAGATCTTGATTATAGCAGTTTAATTTTTAATTCAGGTCATAGTCTAGCTAAAAAGGTAACTTATGAAGGAGCGCAAGTTTGGCGGACCGAACTACGCAGCCCTGTCGATGTTGAAGCGTTTCAGAAACTTGCGCAAAGTAAAGGTAATTTTTATCGTTATTCTAAGGCTATTCGGGTCATATAACTGATTTGGAAGGTGATAAAATATGTCAGCGCCCCAAGCGGATAAAAGTGGAAACAGTTTTTCTAATGAATTCACTTATTTTTTAAGATTACTTTCCTATGGCGTGGTTGGCCAACTCTAATTCGGAACGTTTTATACCACACCTGTGATGTTATTTCGAAGACTTAATAATTAGATGACAAAATTAAATATTTAGTGTACTTCCGCTGTGATCCGAAATCCAAATTAAGACAAGTAAAGGAAAAATCAACTAAGATCAATTAACCAAGCTTAATTAACTAAGATTAATTAAGATTAACGTTACCTATCACAATTCGGAAGTTCTTAACTCTACACGTGTTTTGCCTAATCACAAGGCATCATCAGGAGATGCTGACTCTTCGAACGACAAGTTGAGAGATAATGGATTTCCGCAAAGTAACGCCTGAGTCAATAAGTTATTGACTTAATAATTCATTATATATACTTGAATCGAAACATATTTTTAAATTACTTTCAATCAATTATAAATATTCCAGTACTATCAATATGGGCTCTAAAGTGGAATGTGGCAGACTATTTAGTACAAGCGGAAAATCAGAAGAAACTGAAGCTTGCGTTGGAAACAGGAGGACTCGAGTATACTGTCCTAATAGCGGACGTTCAGAAGGCCATCGATGACTTGAAGGAACCAGCACCGGAATGGAATGAGACAACGCTAAGACTTGGTATGCATTTTTACGATTAGTTGACCAGGTGGGCGGATAAGAAATAGTCTTTTGCAGTTTAGTTCCCTTTTACTCTTTTTGATGCGATGACAGCCCAGTCACCGTGCCTTACGCACCGAAGGTCGTAGTTCGATTCCGGCAGCCTCCTTAAGAGCTAATATGTCCAGTTTAGATATCCTCTATCTTAGGTCAGTATCACTGTGAAGTTTGCGTTACAAGTTAAAAAATGCATTTTCACACTGTAAGAAGTAACTAGAAGTCTAATGTTCCATGCTCTATACTCAAAATATACCCTGTAAGATATTTGACATTTACTTTTGAAGTTCAACCAAAATAGCTATGAATTCCTTTTTGTTAGCAAACCAGAGCGATGGCGCTAGTGGGACGCATTAAGTTTGGTGATATTAGGTATATTGTACTAATAAATGAAAAAAATGTAATGGAATCTGTATACTACTCATATGAGCGTGACCTAACAAGCTCTTGACCATTTTGTATTTTGGTTACACCGTCATAATAAAAAAAAAACATCTTCATGGCATGTATTTTGTTTCTTTATACTCTGTTACATATTGAGACTACATTATCTAAGCTGTTTCAGGACATCGACTTACCTGGACAAGCTATCCAAGACTGGACGTAATTAACGAATATTTGAACTTTTTGGCAAAATCTTTCCCGGAAATATGCTCCTTATCTACGATAGGATACTCTGTAGAGAATAGGCCGATTAAAATGCTAAGAATATCCAACGGCCATCCGAGAAACCAGGCTATAATGATAACAGCGGGAATCCACGCTAGAGAATGGATATCTATTACGTCTGCTTTGTACCTTATGCATAACATTGTTATGAATTACGATCAACAGCCAAACTATGTGAAGTATATGGACTGGTAAGCATTATGTTTTTCCCAGTCCACTTAATAGAGTATTATTTTTTGTTCAACTGCTACACCTATGTCGGTTACGAGTACAAACTGGTCAATGCTTGAAACTGATTTCTCAACATAGGCTAGATACTTATAATTTTTTTTTTTTTTTAATATATAAAAATAATATTTATAAATAACATAGTAACATAGGCTAGATACTTACTCGTATATCGCATACGGGGTGCCATTAGTTTACCTAATCCTACTAATATTATAAATGCGAAAGTTTGTAAGTGTGTATGTTAGTTTCTTCTTCTTCACGCTCAAACGGCTGAACAGATTTTGATTAAAGTCGGTGTAAAGATATGCTACTTTTTATACCGAAAACAATTGTGGTTCCCGTGGGATACGACATTATGTAACTTCAAAATCTAAGTTACCCCTTCACGCTCCAACGGCTGGACCGATTTTGTTGAAATTTACTAGCAAGATAGCTTAGACCTTAAATTAACACATAGGCTAGTTTTTATCCCGGATTAACTTCGTTTGTTTGTTTCGGACTAACGCGGGTAACAGCGGGCGGGCGCAGCTAGTATAAATATTATTGTCGTTATTTGGGTGGCTTACCGAAGTAGAGACTGATGTTTAGATGCTCCTTTGAACCCTTAAATTCCCTATTGTTTTTAACCCTTGACAAAAAAACCACGCGCCGTTATAAGTTTGGCGTGTCTGTCTGTGGCATAGCTCCTGATCGAATGGACCGATTTCGATTTAGCTTTTGTCGTTTGAAAGGAGTGTTAGTGTTTCTAGCTAAGTTTGGTGAAAATTGATGCAATATGGCCGTTGCCACAAAATGGGGGGTTAGATATTTTTACACAATTTCTTTACGATTATTTTTTAGATGTTTTTAAGCATAATTAGGTACAACAACATACAAATCATTTATCTTATATATTATTCTTGGATATATATAATTGTAATCTCGGAATCGGTTCCAACGATTTTCATGAAATTTAGTATATAGGGGGTTTCGGGGGCGATAAATCGATCTAGCTAGGAATCATATTCTAAAAATGATTCCTAGCTAGATCGATTTATCGCCATATTAAAACCAGCTTTTGTTGTTAACCAACCAAACATATTCATAAATGAGGAAGAAAATAAGTGTTGCAAAAATTTAAATGTAATCTACTTACCACACATATTAAGTTATTTCCCTTTTATAGGAAAATCGTCCCGGTTTTAAATCCAGATGGTTATGAATACAGCCATACGCACGACAGGCTCTGGAGGAAGAACCGTCGGAAACTTTCCTCGAACGAGTGTATGGGTGTGGACCTCAACCGGAACTTTGGGTTAGAGGTTTCTTTCTTTCTTGGTGTTGTTTGAGACTTTTTAAAATAAAAATATTTATAATTTGGGTACTTACTTAGAAAGATCTCTTCAGATACTGGGTCTAACATGAGGTAAATAATATGTGTAGCTCTAATTTGGGCTTGGTGCTTTGTGGAATTTAAGTTCTGTATGTAATCTAAAGGTGTCTGTCCACTACACTGGCAAACTTATATTCTTTGTATAGAAATGCATGACCTTACCTTATATACCTGGTGAGGTGTAAAATGTCCGTGTCCGTCAATAAAAATATTGTGGTGACAATATTTTTTTCTTATTGATGGACACGGACCGAGCCCAGGGATCGTATACAGACATAATTAACCTTAGAACCATATTATTTTATTCCGACTATATAGTATGCCAGCGGAACGGAAATTAAGGTAGTATACGTTGTTTGTAAAATCTTTCTTTACTTATCGAGAAATTAATGATTTGATCAATTTGTATTGTCCTTATATGTATATGGGTTCACTTCGTAAGTAAACTTATTGTAACGTACTTAGTTGGTATACAAAGAAAAAAATGTGCTGTCATACAAAGAATATATTTGAACGAACACGAGCTTGGCACCTTCATGCTACGGGGTGGTGGGAAAACACCTTCATGTTACGGGGTGGTGGGAAAACACCTTCATGTTACGGGGTGGTGGATAGACAACCTTCATTCCTCGTCTACATATTCAGGGGCTGGATTATTTAATAAAATATCAAAATAATTATAGTCAGATAAGAATATTTCTGTGATGCGATATTTTTGTTTTTAGGCATGCATGGTACATCCATGGTTTGTCCCAAAACTGTTGCTCGTGCCATTTACAGTACCCAGGGACCCAAGAATTTTCCGAGCCCGAAGCACAGGCGATACGGGTAGGTATAGGTATGTATGTATTTATTACATAGGTACAATTTAGCTGTTAGTCATGAGTATTATGCTTCTCTATATTTGACCATAGTTGACCTGCAAATGTGTTTAGCACTAAATCAGTAAATACAATGTCAAGGAATTAAAATGCTTCAAGTCTGGATTACACACATTGACTATATACCGCACAATAAAATCATGGTAGTCGTATAGTTTGTGGGTTTTTTTAGGACTACGTATTGAGGAATGGGAAACCACATGCTTTCGTTGACGTACATTCGTATGGACAACTAATCCTACACCCTTGGGGGCATTCGGCTGAAGTACCTTCAAACGGTCCTTTACTAAGCTCTGTCGCTGATAAGATGTCTCAGGTACAATTAATATACATATAAATAAGTAATTATTAAAATTTGCACATTGAAGAGACCTATCTCCCACAAACACAGGGTATCCTACTGTGGGAGCTAGGGTACCCAAGTGCTAAACCCGCATTCCTTAAGAGATATTGTCGTATATTATAATTTCTAGTTTATATCATCTAGTTATAATTATATTAATTAGCAGTTAAGCACAAACGAATGCATTAATTTGTAATATTTATGTCTATAGGTTTATTTAATAAGATTAAGCAGAATCAATGTCAATAATTATTTAAAAGATAAAGTTCAAAACTAAAACCCAACTACGACCAAGAACGCTCATTTTTTTATTAGGATTGTCTTCAAAGTCCTTGTAAAGGGTCGATTCTGGAAAACTGTGACTCATAGTTTACTGATCTTATGAATTATATTTCATGGAAAAATAAAAAATATGATGGCGTAGTCATTGTTGGAATTGATTGTACCAAAGCAGACGATTTGAAAGAGTGACGATTTGGAAAAGTGACTATTTGAAAATCTGACGTTTTAAAAATCTGACCAACTGAAAATAAACGTTTATTTATCATTATTATTTAATTTTTGTAATATCCAACTACTTACGAAAACGCCTTTTTTATTTTAAAAATAATGGCAACAAACAAAGTTTTATCAAATGTCGAGTATATGACTAACTGCACTGACTAAACTTACCCCATCGAAATAATCTGTCTTATCATACAGCGCTGGGCGAAAGTCAACGCGACACGACCTCGGGGTCAAACTGACACTTGTATAAGAGTAAACCTTTTTGCGTTTCTTCTGGGCAGGCGCGCTCCACCTTAGATCGATATATCGCTTACCATCAGGTGAATTGCGATCAAGCGCAAGCCCATTAAGAGTAAAAAAAAGTGTAGGTGATATTGACACTCAAAAACCACATACAGACAATTTAGCTATACCTAACAATATTCGAATTAATTTGCCTTAAATTTATTTATTCAGTTATTGAACAACAATTACATGCTTTAACTTTATAATTGTTGTTTTGTAGGCGATAAAAGCGAGTACCGGTAGAAACTACATCTTCGGCAACACATTTCACACTGTGTACCAAGCTGCCGGCATTCAGAGTGACTGGTTCTTCTCTCTTGGCGTCGAGTTAAGCTACACCATAGAAATGCGGGACAGCCTGTGGGGAGAAAATAACAATGAAGATTACCGTGTCTGGAGCGCAAATGGGTTTCTCGTACCACCAGATTTGATCAAACCAACGGGAGAAGACTTAGTTGCTGCCATGAAAAAATTGACAAGGACTATGGGAGAGGCGAGATATTCCAGACCGATTAATAACACGGCAGATATTATCCTAGGACTCTCACTTAGTTTGACATGAGACCGCCTCCTTTTTAAAGTATCATTTTATTATTTAGGTGGCATATTTAAGTGTAATAAATTTTATTGCAATACTAGATATTACAATGATTCCATATTTTATTGGGAAAGGTATTGTGCACCCATTTTATACTTATGTTTTATTTTTATAATGCTGTAAGGGATAAAACTAGTCTATGCTTCTATACGCTAGTTCATATACTTACAATAAATCTTTTATTGTATCTTCATTTCAGTGAATTGAAACTTCTGTAATTTTCTGTTTCTACTTTCTACTTATAAATGCGAAAGTTTGTGACCTTATACTATTAGGGTCAAACTCGACCTTTAACTGTTACACATTTGTTTTTTCTGGGTTAAAAATAAAAAAGTATAGACTTCTTATAATCTTAAACTAACATTGCGTCATTTTATAATTTAAAACAACTAACATTACGTGCCTAAGTAGAGTAGAATAATGTGCTACAAACTAAAATTAATGTATTTCATAACAATTTATCTACTAGTACCTATAAATTTTGTTTTTCCTTTTCCAACTTGATCTGTATAAAGCTAAAAACACGCAAGTCACGTAGCCTAAGATCCAAGCGGCACTAAGCTATTAGTTAGGTACATATACCTATATCACCTACAGATATAAAATTAATATTATGTACCTAATAATAATGTTCTCTCTTACTAATAAAACTAATTCAACCTAATATGCTTCTTTATAATCACGCACGCGAAGTACTTGTTTAATAATTACATTTAAATTATTATAAACCTTTCAGATATGGATTTGTCATTTGCCAAACAGAAGAGGATATATGCTTGTATAACCATTCAGGATGTCAGCCGTTTTCTGAACCGGAAACAAGAGCAGTTCGGGTATACATTATAATTACATATGTAACAATAATTATTAATACATACATACATTAAGGCAAGACCGAACCGGCTTCTAGGTATGTGCGCTCCATCGTAGGCTGCAATATCACTTGATATATCCAGGTGAGTTATGCTCAAGCAGACCTATCTACCTGACGCTACCTAATACTATAATACTAGCTCGACAGTAACGTGACTTTTTTTTACACAGTACAGTTAAGCATTTGACCAGCGGGGCGCGTAAACACAAGAGATATTTATATAAATGACACTTACAGATAAACCGATCTCAGACTATTATAGACTTTATTAGGTATCACTTAGACTATAAGAAAATTAAAATAAAATATATTACTTTACTAAGAAGTATTATTATGACTAGGCTTAAATGCTACATTAAGATTAAGTGAACTCTATTTACAATTATATAAAAAACAAAGAACAAATTCAGAGAATACGAAAAATATAATTATATAACAAATAAATTGAAAAATATAATAAAATAAACCTATTACTCCCATTGTACATTTTCACAGTAGTTGAGCGAGGTACTCTGGCCTAAGGTGTAGCATGCCCAGTCTAGTAATTATCAAACCCACAACTTGCGGGACGTAAGGCAGCCGCACGCCAGAGTTAGCTGTTATCACTTTCGTATTCATTATTTTTCAGGATGTGTTGCAATCATCAAAGCTACCGGCGGCACTGGTGGACCTACATTCATACGGTCAGCTGATACTGTACCCGTGGGGCACCACGCCTGCCCCGACGCATAATCAGAAGATCTTACACTCTATTGCCTCGTCAATGTCACAGGTACGTGCATATACACAAAATCAAAATAATCTTTATTGTAGCCCAAGCAGTACAAGATCTTATGTACCTAACATATAAAGTTTTAACAGGCCATTTCGAGTGTGCAATATTAACTTACGGGCGGACAATAATGAGTGAATAAAATATTAAACTAAGCGAATAAATACAATAACGAGAGTACGAATTTTCACTAAGTAAATACTTAAACATAGTGAATTTACAATGCGTTTTTGTTGCTCCGAATAGTTATAGCGCATAACCGGCATCTGAAATGTATTGCCGAAGATGATGGACGCAATTCACCTGATGATAGATAAGCGATAATGTCCTCTACGGTGGAACGCGCATACCTAGGAACAGGTTTCCTCTAGTCTTGAAATTCAATTAAAATTGCTAGAATGTAATAAGTTATCGCAGAACAGGAAATTCGGGAAGTCATGTCAGTTTTGGATTTATACCTGCTCTATGAATTACTTTAAAATATATGATTTCACATTTCTTTTTTACACTATAGATACAGATAGACATTAGATCAGCAGGGCGCATAGCTACACGAGCCAGACACAGAGACACTGGTCAAATTACTGGCGCTCAAAGAGGCCACCGGAATACAACGTTAAGTTTTTGTCGATAGATCCTTCGCATAATGGTGGCCAGGCAATCACTAGAAAATGCTCTACCATCATCTAACTACAGTAGAAACCGGCCCTCAGTTATACGGATTCGCAATTATCCGGACTACAGACCAATTGACCAAAATATTATTTTAGCAAGCATGAGCATGGGCATCACCCCGCCCAAGCCTTCTCATCAAAAAATCTAAAAAACCCAATTTTCTTCATACTTTCGTTTATCCGGATTTTCGTTTATCCGAATGCCTAACAACAATAATAAGTCCGGTTAATAGAGTTTCTACTGTATTTCATATAATAATTCCACAGGCAATCGCCAAGAAGACGGGATCGCATTACGGCTACGGTTCCTCATACCAAGTCATGTACCCCGTAGGAGGCACCCTTATTGATTGGGCCTTCTTCAAAGGAATACACTTGTCTTTCGCAATGGAAATGAGAGTGGCTGGAAATCACTATTACGGATTCATGCTGCCACCACACTATATTGAACCCACTGGACTAGACTTGGTAGCTGCTATGAAGGTTCTTGCTGCGACGGTCGAAACTAATGATGGCCAGAGCAAAGGGCCCGGAGGGAGTATAGTAGGGAGTATTAAAGAGACAACGGAATATTACATAGAATTAAACTTGAACTTTAACTTAGGACACGTACATAAATAAAGTATAATGTCGTAAGATTTATTCAAAGGCATTTGTGACTGTTACTAAACTAAGAGCTACAGATCAACTTGGCTGATGTAAAATA
Organism: Mellilla xanthometata; assembly: GCA_035578125.1. NCBI lineage: Eukaryota > Metazoa > Arthropoda > Insecta > Lepidoptera > Geometridae > Mellilla > Mellilla xanthometata. The sequence goes on along the minus strand of JAPUBQ010000014.1, from coordinate 8,354,226 downwards.
ATAATAAAACACCAACGTCCTTATCAAGTTTAATTTGAAGAATATAATTGTGTGGATTTCGGAACCCAAACGAAAAATATGCAATATTGTAAGCGTAGCCGCAATGTACCTAAAAGCGATCAATAATATAATTCTTTTGCTCGCAAGTCATTTGCTATGAAAATTGTAAATCTAAGATGAATTACTACGATTCTATAAAAAAATCTTAATTCAGAAATAGGTTTAACAGAGTGGTAGGTAAGCCTTAGGTGTAATAAAAAAACATACCTCTTTAATACAAAAACATAAACCAAAAGTTATTGCATGAACCAATGCATTTTTCACCATACAATTTCAATGTTTTCTTTTACTGCATATTGTTTTTTTATGCTCTTCGGTAAGTTTTTTAGACACATAAAACTTAGCATTTCTCTAACTAAAATTACAACAAACGAAACTAAAATTACAAATAATGAACCCAAACCTTCGACCTTCCTTGTGAGGACTGCAAAACTTTGTAATTCTATTCCTGAATCTCTGTTTCCTGAGAAGTACCACCTGGGGGACTTCAAATATAGAGTTAATAGGTATTTTCTAGGTAAGCGTGTAACATCGTAGACAATAGTAGGTATTGTTTAACACCGGGCAAGCTGTGGTAAAACGCAAGCCTATAAGCTGAAAAAAAAAGAACGCATCTTGCGTAAACCCATGAGAACTAGATAATCTTAATTTCCCTATTTCTTTGTGTCTTAATATTTCAGTAAATTATGTCATAAAGGGTCACCCTGAAGATTACGATGGATCTCAAGTTTGGAGAATCAAGCTACGCGGCAAAAGGGACTTAGTACCTCTCATGAAACTGGTCGACGATCAATGTAAGTAAGCAATGGTGAAAAAATAAAGAGTAAATTAGTACAGCACAATCTTATATTAAAAAAAGAAGGCACTAAAACAACTTGACTTTATTTTGACTAATATTTTCACATTAATCTGAACGTAATAAACACCGTTTGGTTAATCCTATCTACTAATGTTATAAATGCGAAAGTCTGTGTATAATTGGGTACCTAAGTGAGTATGTTTGTTACTTCTTCACGCTCATACAACTGAACCGATTTCGATGACATTTAGTGAGAAGATAGGTTAGACCTTTGATTAACACATACGCTACTTTTTATCCCGAAAACAATTGTGGTTCTAGTCGGATACGCAAATAACTTCAAAATCTTTGTTGCACTTTCACGCTCCATCGGCTAGACACATTTTGATAAGGTTTACTTTGAAGATAGGTTAGTCCTTGGATTAACTCATATGCTATTTTTTATCCCGGATTAACTTCTTCTCATCCCGCATTAACGTGGGCAACACAGCGGGCGCTGCTAGTAATTTAATAATTCATAGTAAACTATGTGTTACTGTATTAAACGTCCGGAGGATTGGCAGAGCATAGGTATTCTTCTTTTGTAACATAAGAAATGTTTGTAACATATTTTGCAGTGATTTCAATATGGAACCTAGGTTTCAAACAAGCAGACTTCCTCGTTCGTCCAGATGATAAGGTTAAAGTCAACAGAGCCCTGGAAGCTAATAAACTGAACCATTCTGTTCTCATTCTCGACGTGCAGAGAAGAATTGATGATAACCAAGTAGAACCTGTATTGTGGGACGAAGACACCTTGAGAGTTGGTGAGATTGTTTTACGACTGATACGACCATTTTTTTTTTGTATTATGTGGCGTCTTTTTTGGGGTACCACGACTGAAGCGATTTTAGATGTGATTATATCTGAGTCATCTGAGTCTATACCAATATTATAAAGAGGAAAAGTTAGATTTTTGTTTGACGCAAATAGGCTCCGTAAACTGGACTGGTTTGAAAAATTCTTTCACCGATGGGAAGCTACATTATTCCTGACTAACATAGCCTATATTTTGTTTTTTATCATTTTATAGCCCGTACGAAGCCGGGACGATCTGCTAGTAAAAAAAAGCAAAGATGTAGTCATCTTAGAATGAGTATTTACAAGATAAGTAAATGGTATTTTAATGGTGTTTTTACTAGTGTATAGATACTGGGCGCTAAATTATGTGAGGCTACAAGAGTAGACGTGTGACGTCACTAGTAAAAGTGTTTGGTACAGTTTATTAAAAAGATATTGAATTTATAATATTTTCCACTTTGTTTTTTTTATCTTTTAAAATTAGAGCTTATTCTCTTATCTAAAACGAAAAGGAGAACATGTTTGGAAGTGGACTTTTGCTTCTTGTGTTTCAGGACATAGGCTGAATTGGAAAGAGTATCCTACATTGAAGGTGATTGAAGAGTATTTTCAGTATGTTGCGGAGAATTTTCCTTCAATTAGTAGCGTAATAACCATAGGTCGCACCTCGGAAAACAGATCCATAAAGGTACCTAAAATAATAATAAAATTGATTATTTTCCAATTTGTCATCTATAGAATTTATGTAATGATTGACAGCGCTATTGCCGAATGCTAAGCACATATCTTATAAGGTGATCGCAGTTTTATAGAAAGATATATAATATATACTACATACTCGTTAGAAGGTATACCAAGAATAATTAATATTAAATCTGAAAATGCGTTTGTAATTAACTAGTTACTTTATCGCTCTCCTTAAAATTACTATTACTAACAATTGGCCATTGCTAAAAATGGCCGACATAAATAAATAAACATAATCCAATCCAAAGCCTTCGTCCGAAAACGTGCTTAAAAAAATCGCAGCTTTCCCGTTTCAAATAATACTGCTGATGAAGGAACACCCCAGCCCGTTTGTCTCGCACCCTCACATGCAACCGCCTCCCAATTTCCATGACCATTTCTTTTTGCTTTTATTTCTCACAGTTCCACTGCAGTTTAAGTAGAAATGGCAAAGGTATTTTTTTTATAACAGTTGGTGAAGATATCCAACGGCAACCCCGACAACAAAGGTGTGTTGATAATAGCGGGGATGCACGCTCGCGAGTGGATAGCCATCACATCAGCTCTTTACATCCTCGACACTGCCATCACTAAGTACGATAATCTGCCTAAATATATGAAGAATGTTGATTTGTGAGTAAAAGGTTCATTTCCTCCAACCCATTGAATTACTATTAATTATTATTCATTATTAGCGGCATTTCCTTTTCTATATGCCAGGGATCAGAATACTAGAGAGCATTGCTGATACTCATTCAAAATAAAGCGTGGCGCGGAAGTTTGCTATAATTACCGACGAAACCTAGATGGCGTTGCAAATCGAGCGTACAGCTTAGCTGCCGCCATATTCCGCTAAAGCGCTGCAGTCGCATAGTGATATAACGACAGTATATTGCGTACACGTAGTACGATTTTTAACAAGTTGAGCATCTATTATATTAGTCTATGCTATATACTTACCTATCTTTCTAGTATACAATGTTATTTAAAAATTTAAAGGGAATCAAGATTCTAATAATGACTAAAAGTGGTAGGTAGGTACTCGTATAGATTCAGAGATACCTAGTACCAACTTACTTATATACATAAATTTGTATATAAGTTGGTACGCCCTATGTACAGGGTCCTGGTAATTTCTTAGGTCTAAGGAAAATTATAATCACTTGCGATTTTTAATAGAAAAATTCAAGGTTAGTTAAATAATGTATACCACTGACACGGCTATGCTAATTTTGAAATGATTACATAGGGCAGGAAGGGGGAGTGGCATTCAATTATTTTTTTAATAAGTGATTTACTTAAAACTTGGGTAATTTTATTTCAGGTATATAATACCAGTGTTAAATCCAGACGGTTACGAATATTCTCACACTAAAGACCGACTATGGAGGAAAAATCGTCGGAAATTAGGTAACGGCGAATGCTACGGCGTCGATATTAATAGAAATTTCGAGTAAGTTTAAAAATAATAGTACATTTGATTATATGTATAAAAAGTGAAAAAAACTCGATTTCACAAATCTTAAAGTTAAAAAACTGAAGCTTTCGCTTGCTTAAGAACGGTCTTATTCTAAAATACATTTAATGTACCTATTGCATTTTCTTTAACCTTTTTCCACTATAGGTGGGGTCGGCACAGCAAGTTTTTCTCTTCCACGTGATTCTGTCAGCTGTCATATCTACATTCACATATTGCATCAGCTTATATTATCTAACTATGTACAGACCTGAATATTAAAAAATCCATAGATATATTTATGACTAGCTGAGCCCCCCGGTTATAACCGCGTTAATCCGGGGGGGAAAAGTAGCCTATGTGTTAATTCAGAGTTTTACCTATCTCCAAAACATAATTTAATCGAAATCGGTTCAGCCGTTTGAGCGTGAAGAAGTAACAAACATACGCGCTTACTCGCTTACACACAAACATCCGTGGAGGCTACGCTACCCCCGTCCGTGGGAGTATACCCTAACATTGAAACCCCACACGTGGTCTCTGGGTGGTGCCAATTAGGTAGCAACTTACTGGTGGTAGGCTTCGGCCGCGGTTAGTAACCAACCACCGGACTAAGTCGCGCCGCCAAGCGGCCTGGCCGTGTTCCGGCGCGTTGCCCGGTGACACCATACTGAAGAGGTGAGTCGGAGTAGTTGTTTCTCAGACGCATTATACCGTTTTATAGACCTATTCGCAATGACTGTATCGGGTAACTGGCTCTGGAGGGTAGCGGGATCCGAGGCACGGTGCACCGCTGGCCGACCGCAGTTAGTAGGGGACCCAAGTACCACTTGCGAAGTAGCCACTTGCGAAAGGCTGTCCCGCCAACTCGCGAAAAATCCTGAAGATGCGCCATCGTGCCGGTTGGCGACCGGACGAAAGGGCCCGATGGACATCTTCGGGGGGGCTCGGGCGTCCCCGCAGTCTCCAGGCTAGTTCCCCCTTGGTATGGTTATTGTGTAATGCGTTTTCTTTTGGTTTCGTTATGAGAGACCTCACTCTACTGTCACCTCTTCCACCGTACAATCACTTTCGAAAAAATGGACAGAAATTGCAAGAGAAACAAGGTTAAACAGCGGTTGCACGCCCTTTCTCTAAAAGTGCATCTAACTAATATCCGAGGGATGCACTCAAACCTCACGGCGGTCCACCACCATCTGGAGACCGAGAAACCCTCTCTCCTATTTTTGACGGAGACGCAAATCAGATGTCCGTCCGTTTCAGCGTACCTGTCATACCCAGGCTATACCCTCGAGCACAATTTTAAGGCTCGGGCGGGTGTATGCCTGTACGCGCGGGATGACATCTGTATTCGGCGTCTCCGAAACCTTGAAGATGGGAGGTTTTCGGTTCTTTGGGCGCTAGTGGATACAGGCATAGAGAGGATTCTCTACGCTTGTGTCTACCGCTAATCGCATAGCGGAGATCAGGAGACAACCAGGCTCATTGAATATCTCAGTGAGGCGGCGGATGCGGCTCAACTGAAATACCCGTCAGCCCAATTAGTGTTCTTGGGGGATTTTAATGGCCATCATCATGATTGGCTTTTCCCATACCTCGACACTGACCATGCTGGGAGAGAGACGCGTAAGCTTGCTTTAGCGTTAAATCTCACTCAGCTGGTCCAAGGGGCTACCAGGGTACCTGACGTTGACACGCACACGGCTTATTGCCTGGACCTTCTGCTAACAACTGATCCAGACCGCTACTCAGTGTCGGTTTCGTCGCCGCTGGGTAGCTCCGATCACTGTCTGGTGAAATCTGTGTCAGTCTACTCCCCAGCCGACCTTAATCCCGAGGGCACTCGGCGGATGTGGCGATACAAGTTAGCAGATTGGGGTGAGATGCGGTGTTTTTTTGCGTCTTATCCTTGGCAGCCAGTGTGTTTTTCTTCGAACGATCCCTCCACTTGCGCGGATGCCGTTACAGATGTAATCAGATTAGGTATGGAGTACTTTATTCCATACTCGGATTTACCTCTGTCCGGTAAAGCTCGCCCATGGTTTGGTTCCCAATGCAGACGCGCTGAGGCGCAGAAGCATGAAGCTTACCTTGCCTGGGTTGATGCTCGACACCGCAAAGCAAGGGACATACGTCAGAAGAAAAATGCCTTCAATAAGGCTGCTAAGTCCTGCAAGAAAGTCTTGCAGAGGGCTCGTTTTGACCACATAAGCCGCATAGGGAACAGACTAGCTTCGTACCCCGCAGGTAGCAAAGCGTTCTGGTCTCTGGCCAAGTCGGTTGAAGCGAACTTCTGCCGCCCCTCACTGCCTCCAATGCTGAAACCTGATGGGACACTGGCCCACGCTGCAAAAGAGAAGGCCGACTTGTTTGCCTCTCTTTATGCAGAAAGTTCACGTCTCGACGCTGGTAATTCGTTACCTCCTCCATCGCCTGGTAGGTCGACCTCGATGCCTGACATACAAATACGCCAGTCGGAGGTACGGAAAACGCTACGCAGTCTTGACGTGAATAAGGCTAGTGGTCCGGATGGTATCCCAGCTATTGTTCTGAGGACTTGTGCGCCTGAACTGTCTCCTGTTTTGACGCGCTTGTTTCGGCTCTCTCTTAAGTCTGGTCAAGTGCCAAAATCGTGGAAGCTGGCTAACGTGCAGCCTGTGCCTAAAAAAGGTAGTCGTGCCGACCCTGCCAACTACAGGCCCATTTCGGTCACCTCCATACTCTGTAAGAGCATGGAGCGTGTCCTGAACCGCAGGCTCCTGGCGTACCTAGAGTCTAATGACCTCCTCAGCGACCGACAATATGGCTTCCGCCGGAATCGGTCTACTGGGGATCTTCTAGTGTACGCCACCCACATCTGGAGTGTGGCTATAGAGAAATACGGGGAAGCCCTGGCGGTTTCCCTCGATATTTCCAAAGCCTTCGACAGGGTATGGCACGACGGCCTTATTAGCAAGCTTTCTTCGTATGGCCTGCCCGCTGGTTTCTGTGTGTGGATATCAGATTTCCTGAGGGGCAGATCTATTCGAGTGGTCATTGATGGCTGCTCGTCAGATCTAATGGCAATCAACGGTGTCCCCCAGGGGTCAGTACTCTCTGCAACTTTATTTTTGCTGCATATAAATGATCTGCTGATGCCCGGAATCTTTGGGTACGCAGACGACAGCACTGTTGTAGAGAGTTACATGTCCACCGCTAGAGCCAGCGCGGCCGAAATCCAGGCGCATAGAGAGGCCATGATTGATCGCATTAACCTAGCCCTCAAGGCTGTCTCCGATTGGGGCGATGCCAATCTGGTTAGTTTTAATGCGTCAAAAACACAAGCGTGTCTTTTCTCCGCTAAAAAGAGGCCTTTTGATCTGACTCCCACTTTCCGAAATGTTGCCGTACCGTTAGCCGACCACCTGGAGCTTCTTGGAGTAACCTTGACTCCAACCCTCAACTTTGGTTCGTATATTGAGTCGAAAGCTCAATTAGCGGCCAAAAAGCTGGGCGTGCTCTCAAAGGTGCGACGGTACTTCACACCGGAACAGCTGCTGACTCTGTATCAGGCTCAAGTTCGGTCGTGTATGGAGTATTGTTCGCACCTTTGGGATGGCTCTGCTAAGTATCAGCTTCAGGCGTTGGAGTCGATTGAGAACCGGGCCAAGAAGCTCATAGGTAATGAGTCCATGTGCAATGCGAGGCTTCAAAGTTTGGAGCATCGCCGCAATGTTGCGAGTCTGTCGGTTTTCTATCGGTTGCATTTCGGAGAGTGCGCGTCTGAATTGCATCAGCTAATTCCTCCGGCCCCTTTCCACTATCGGACGAGCAGGGAGACGGCTAGGAGACACCGCTATACAGTTGAAGTTCCAAAAATCCGCACGAAGCGTTTCGCTTCCTCATATATTGTGCGGACCATTAAACTGTGGAACTCATTGCCGGAATCCCTGTTCCCTCTGAACTATAACCTCACTGTCTTCAAGGCGAGAGTGAATCGGTTTCTTCTAGGCAAGCGCGCTTCACCCTAGATCGCAACATCACTTAACATCAGGTGAGTTTCGATCAAGCGCTTGCCTATCTAACATAAAAAAAAAAAAAAAAAAAAAAAAAAAAAAAAAAAAACCGTATTTTTAATATTAGTAGGATACCTTGACATAGATACCTAGACCTAGATTTTACAGATGCTTTCATTGGAATAGGTATTGCATTTCATGATGCGGGTGCATAACCATTAACAAGTTAATATACACAGCAGATACCTACACTACTCGTACTTTAGACGAAAAAAAAATATTTTTGACACATTAAGTACATCTAGGCATTTAACCAGTAGGTTGCGTAACTTCACGGGTTGGCGACACTCTGACCTTTAATGGATCATGCCTAGTCTGGAATTATTGGCTCTAAAGGAAGCTGACGAAACCGGAACACACGTTAGATGCTTGGCGCCAGATCTTTCAACTTGAGTGTGGCTGATAGGCAGCCGAGCACTAAAAATGACCTACCACCATGCTTCGGTTTCCTCATGACGTTTTCCTTCGCCAAAAGTTCGAGGTCATTGGCAGGGGTCGAACCCACGACCTTGGGAACGTAAGGCGGCCACACACCCGACTGAGCTGTTATCAACTGTCTGTTATTAGCTGTCAACTTTTAGCTATAATTCCAAACTTACAGTTGTTTATTCCATAGATTACCTAATTATTTTACAGCCTAGACTTCAACGTCGATGGGCTGACGGAAAAAAATGAATGCTTCGAGGGTTACTCAGGACCGGGTCCATTTTCCGAAGCCGAGTCTGAAGCGGTCCGGGTATGTGATAATAACATACAAAAAACAATACACATATAAAAGATTTTATTTTTATTAAAAGATATGTATTTCAATGTATATAATAATTGTAAAAGTTAGCTATGTTACAATTTGGAGACACTGTGCCCCGAGCTAAGTATCTTTCGATCCTTCGCTGCGGGGCAACAGATTATCTAACTCACTGAAATACACTATATTATACTCACTATTTGATAGGGACACGATCAACCTATATGAACGTGAAAATGGTACGTTTCTATATCTTATGATTTTGGTTCCCTCCCTCACATTCTAAAGGGAACGGACCAAAATACAAACAACTTTGAGGCTGGTTGGCTTTTCGTAGACAAATCGCACGATAGGTTTGAATGAAAAACATAATCCGATAGACATCGCGTGTGCTGTAGATTTTACCCATAGGACATTCTCTACAGGACTAAGGAACCGTAAGAAATAAAGTTAAATAATAAGCACATTAAATTTAAGCTAAAGGAAAACATGGCGAGGAAACCTGGTAGTATTTTCTAGTGCTACCACCCTCAGGTAAACTTTTTGTCATCAAGCACCTATCGTGTTTTCCGACAGGCTCCAAGAACCAGTAATTCCAGACTGCGCATGTTCCACCTACTACGGCCAAAATTTTACTGGCTTGTGTAGTTACGCGACCTACTGGAGGTACAACCTACTGGTCAACTGCCTAGCTGTATAGTGTATATACTAAGATTACCTACTTATACGTAATCATAGAGTACTGTATACTATAAGAAAAATATATTTGGATTTTTCAGGATTTCATCTTGTCGACCACGAAGAAACCGGTGGCAGCGTTCGACCTGCATTCGTACGGTCAACTGATCATGTACCCGTGGAGCGCCCGCGCCGACCCCTCGCCCGACCAGAAGATCCTGTGGACCTCTGCCAAGACCATGTCTGAGGTAATCATCCTCACAAGTTCACAAGAGAGTTTATGGGTATCAAATGAAGGGAATTGACTAGTAGAACACATACATCATGATAAATATCAAATCAATAGCCGCCTACACAAAATGTTGAGTCGAGGGGTTTCTAAATATTTAATTAAGTAAAATCAAGACGTCATTTGAAGCCCAAGACAGTTACGGTATTGCACACAAAATAGGTGACAATTCTCACTTGTTTTCCGCGTTTGGTCTCCCACCCTGATGAAAAGCATCGGTGTAACGTAATGTGATGCACGCTAACTATATTTCCCTTGCAATCCAAAGAGGCAATGCGGCAAGCCTGATGGGCTTAATTTTGTCTTAAAAAAATATATTTTTTTATTATTATTTTATTAGTTTACTAAATTTTCTATGCTTTGTAAATATTATTCTTAAGTCCTGTAATTAAATAAATAAAATAAAATGTCAATAATGTGTTTGAGAATATTCTCTAACTTCAGCGAATCTCCACAGTCATTCTTCAATAACACTGGCAAGAGATACAATTACGGTGCGATCTACCATCTGATATACCCAGCTACAGGCGCCGCGGTAGACTGGCTCCACTACACCGGAGTAAGCCTTACCTTCGGCATTGAACTTGGGGACGAAGGGGAGTTCGGATTCATCCTTCCAGCTGACAATATAGAAACAACTGGAAGAGAGCTTTTGACCGCTTTGGACGACATGCTCAAAGCTCTCGACCCGATGATAAAAAATGATGGGGTCATAACATCTTGGTTTTAATGAGTAAGGATTTTTCGTAAGGCTCTGTGTACGTTTTTATGTATGAATTATTAATAAATTTTTAGCTGCATATGATTATGATGCGAATTAATTGATTAGCTACTCGCACATTTATATCTGCCTTTTGTGCTCGATGAACATCGTGTATGGCTCCATTACTTGAAATGGAGTTTTTATGACAACAATAATAAAAATATTAAATTCTAGAATTCATCAATTATTTAGATAACAAATACCATCAATAACGTGTCATCATATAATATCAGGTTCTTTATGAAATTCACAAAGAAATGGAATGTAAAAGTATGGCATCCAAACGAGCCACCGGTGTGAATATACCTTGATTTAATTTGAAGACCGTGAAATAAGCTGTTTATTGCTTTATCCTTTAAAAATACACATAACATGTAACCCAAAGCAGTTGCCATATTTTTTCCTCTTAATTATAATACGAGAAAGGGAGACGCTTAAATTAAAGGTATTTTGAGATACGAAACACGAAGATTTCAAAAATCATTTAATTTTATTTAAAGCTAAGAAGGCACCATAAGGCCATCGGTGAGTTTCACACTAAAGCTTTATTCGTAAAAATATATGTTTGACTAGACTTCTAGGAACCTTATCAAATTATTATGAACTATTGTCAGATTTATCTTTTATCTAGCTATAAGGCCAGTTTTAACTAAACCAGCCCGCCCAAGTCTCATGTTTAAGGCACTGGCAACTTGCATCACTCCTAATGATAAAAATCACTGATATCAGTGGCAATAGATACAAAAAATTATTAAGCCAAGCGGCGCGTTAGTAGTCTTAATACTTATTCACTCTGAGAGACAGACATAATAAAATTAAGATAACAGTGGCTATTATCATTAGGAATGACGCCTGCTGTCAGTGTCCTAAACATTAGAATCGAGAGGCTGTTGTAGTTCGACAACCTTTACCGATTACCAATACTTGTTTCAAGAATTTTTAGAAATTTATTTATATAATAGATTTAAATACACATGTTACACAAGTATGTATTACTTGAACACACTGGCAAATTTTGACGATCTCGTTGGCGTAAAGGTTACCATGCCAGTCTGCTAATCAGAAGGTTCCGGGTTCGATTCCCGGCCCGGTCAACATCTTTGTGCTTAACTAAATTTGTTGGCTGTGGGTCTGGGTGTTAAATATGTATTTATATATAATATGTATGTATGTATATGTAGTATATCAGTCGTGTTAGCAACCATAATACGAGCTAGAAATAGTTCAGTATGGGGCTAACCAGCCGTGTGTAAATGTGTAAAAAAAAAAAATGCATATACTTATGGTATATTTATGTATACCGGTAAATTTTACATCAATTCTCTCTAGGTGTTTTACTTAATATATGACGCATATGTGTATTATTGTGCTTATTACATAATTCAACTTCCACGTAGTGGGTACCTATATATAAATATTCTAAACAACCGACGATCACAAAAGTTACCTAATTAGGCACTTACGAACACTTCAAATCTTCTAATATCTTACGAGTAGCTATCTTAATTTGACTTTCAGTAAATTTAAGAATATCCATAGAATGGTCCCAAACATTATAAATAATTAATCACGGTAATCAATTTTATTAAAAAAGTTCTAGTTATTCGTTTCATTTCATAAATAGCATTCCAATCGACCGTATTTGGAATGCTAGTAAATTTTAACTTTTAGACGATCATATTTGGGTCAAATGTAAATGAGAAATAGTCAAAATAGAGAATTATTTTCTTTTCTTCATCACGCGATTGTTAACTCAGAACAGGTAGATTCCGTTCTACACGAAATTCTCTGACTACAAATACCACACAAACTATAAGAAAATGAGTTAAGTACGCTGTGTTTTCAGTTGAGTCCTAAAATACTTAAAGTATGATTAGATTGAAATCAAAACGGGGCACCATTTGGCGAGAAAAAGAGTTTTCATTGCCAAAAACAAGGTTACCAAGAAAGGGTAAATTAACTTTTATCGTATTTTTTATCTTATTATTTAGTGGTGCATAACGACTTGTACCCAAATCCTTGCGAAAGAAAGCTCTAAATCCCAGCAATGACATCCAACAGTATTATAAATGTTTATCGGCTAACAAAAAATGTTGCTATGAAGCTAGGTCTCTTGCGACCCCTTTTCTTGATTTCTTACATCAAACAATAAATCTAATTAGCAATAAGATCATAGACAAATGTTAAATAAAGACTAGCTGTTGCCCGTGGCTCCGCCCGCGTGTAGGTAGATTTTTTTGCGAATCGAATTTTCCCAGAATTTTGTGAACTCACGGAGTCCGAGACCTTTCCAACGAATGCAAACCCGTGGAAATCGGTTCGTTCTGGAGTTATAGGGTCAGGAAGGAAAACCCGACTCATTTATATATAATAGATTATAGACATATATTTTGTCTATAATTTTGTTAAGATCTAGCAAAACTATTAGACCACGCGTATATTTTACTAGTGTTAGAAAACACGGAAACAGGCACAGGAGATAGGAGAGACTTTAGTTAGATAGTTGACAAAAATAATTTGGATCACTGATATGCAAATTATCATCTCAAAGGGTGTCTCTCTCACTCTTTTTCGGGATATAGGTAGTAACCTTTATTTCCTTACCTCCATTTAACCCAATGCAGGTCAATATTGAGCGAAAGCGACAAACCTTATATATTTGAAATATCCGACTACCACAAAAAACCACTCGAGAAAATAAAATTTACATACTTATCGCTTCCCACTTCTTACACCAAAATGATCACCTCCAGCATTAATGTCTATATCTCTCATACTTCCCCCTTGTGACCGCATTAGCTTATCATCCAAATTCCTGACTCTATCTTGGAGGAACTCCACAGTTCTGTTCAGGTTCTTGATCTCTTCTTGCAGAGGATAGACTTGCATGTTCATCTGCATTAGTTCTTTCTCGTGGGCCAGTTGGAGAGTGTGAAGCTGCAAAAATATAATTATTATATAAAACCTAACTTATAGCGCATACATGGACAAAACTTTAAATTTAGAGTTTTATCCTTATCAATCGTAAACCGACTGTCTAAAGAAGAAGTTTTTGGTCCAAAAGTATCTTTTCAACTATAACTGTTTATGCCATGCCGGACAGCCAATCAGAAGGTTCCGAGTTCGATTCCCGGCGCGATCAATATCATTGTGCTTAACTAAATTTATTGGTTTAATTTATTATTGGCTCTGGGTGTTAAATATGTATCTAAATAAAATATGTATGTATGTATGTAGATGTAGTATATCAGTTCTATTAGCTATCATAACATAAACTAGAAATAGGTCTTCAAATCTCGAGTAAATAGGTTCCTTCTAGGCAAGCGTTATACATCTTAGATCACAGTCAAGCTTAACATCAGGCAAGCTTCGGTCAAACGTAAACCTATTTATCACTGGTGGGGCTAACTAGCCGTGTGTGAAATGTGTTCTAAAATAATGCGATAAAACAGTAAATTTAGGTTTTTTTCCCAAATGTAGAGATATTGGCCTTGGAATAAACCGTATCTCGCACTAGACGTAGACCTTAACACATAGGATATACATGTAACTCACATCTTGAATCCGTTTCTTCTTTAACAGTATAAACTCTTCGTTGGTCCGTTTCAGCGAGTCTAGTAAGCTAGTTCTCTCTTGAACGAGACATTCTTTTTGCTGCTTCAGTTCTGTTACCTCGGCTTCCATTTCCATATTCATTCGTGCGAGAATGTTCTCTGTTGACTTATTCTTGTTACCGCCTACTTTCTTGTGCGGATTCAAGTTGAGCAGCACTGAAATCAACACGAAGATTTTTTATACACAGCATCTGTTCTGTGTATAATTATTATACACAGCACAGGTCCTGTGGTCTAACGAGCAGGACGCGTGCCGAGATAGCGAAACTCTGGCCTAAGGTGATGCATGCCTAACCTGGAATTACTAGCTCACAATAGATTCCATAAGGTAGAGGAAGTTTGTTTTCATTAACTGTTATAATATTATTTTCTTATATAATATTTTTTCTTCGGATATTTATTATGGAAACCGTATGGACGATTCATCCTCAAAATTGTCGTAAATGATGTATTTATTTACCTATCTGCGTTTTTTTGTGACATTTACCACGCATTTTCATATTTGTATTTAAAGGTAATTGATCCAAAGACCTCGAATATAATGATTTAGAATCTCAAAACCCATTGCACTCACCTTCTTTTTCTTTTTGCAAATTTCGCAAATTTTTCCGTAGCTCTTCAGTTTCCCTGTTAATTTTAGCGATAGTTCTTTGCTTTACTGTTAGTTCTGACTGCAAGCCTTTGATGGTCGCCACCAAATAACTGTCTTCCTTTAGTTTGTTTAACAGTAAAGCAGAGTTCTGGGATAACCGGCTCACAGCTGAAGATGCCCTATCAGGTTTTATAAAAGTTTGGCAAGCTACAGTATGTGCAGGTTTAGACACGGTTTGGACGGCTGTATCTATCATGTTAGCTCTATTTATTTTATTTTTTAATTCTGTGTTTACTTTGCGATCTTCCATTAGTTGTCTTTCCACGTCTATGATGTGACTTTCGTATTTTTGTTTCATGTCACCGAATTTTTCCTGTAAAGTTAATAATGTACCCTGAAAGTGGTCCTCTTTGTCTTTTAATTCTTGCTCCAAACGAGCGATGCGTTCTTCTAGCAGCTTCTTTTTGTTATCTTCTAAAGTTGAAGACTTTGCAGCTACTGAAATCAAAATAAAATTATTTAACTATCACTATAATACATAACTCTAACTTAAATGTGTTGCATATCATATACGTTTGTCATACTAACCTATCAATGCAGAAACTGAATCCGGGTGTTTTCTTTTCAATATCATTTCCATTTCTTTGACTTGTCTTTGAAGATCTTGAATCGTCATCATATCTTTATCTCGTTGTACTGTTACATTCTTTCGATCATTTCGTTCTCGAGTCAACTCTGCTAGAAGTTTATTTTCATGTTCTTTTATACCTTTCAATTCTATGTTTCTATTTTCATATTCTTTGCCAAGTCTGCTCACAAACTTTTCGCATTCAGCGAGTTTCAATTCGGTTACGTGTTTTTCTTCGTTGACCTGGTCCAATTTCTTTCTCAGAGCTTTATTGTCCTCGGTTAACTGCACATTTAGCAGTTCGAGGCTCTTTGCTCGTTCATTTGTATCTTTTAACTCTTCAATAAGGTTGTCGTGTTTACAACTTGAAGTCTTTTTAGGAGAATTTAGAGCTAATTTTGTAATTTTAATCGACTCTCTTTTCTTTGAATCTATTACACCAGCGGAGAAAGGTCTCGACTTAGGTTTACGGCGTGATTCATAGTTTTCTTTACCATTCTGCTTTACATACTGGCTGACCTAAAAACATAGTTTTCTTATACTATTGAAGAGCACTAACATATCTACTAAGGCAAATACAAAAACTTTCATTATCAAACAATCCACGCCACTTTACGTGCTCTATAAACATAATCAAGAAATCTTGTACAGGAATTTCATTTAGTTTCGTTAGCGACTAAATTGCCTAGCCAATGGATTTAGGTAGAAAAAACCATCAACGATTAGATAAAAGACTCGTTAAAAACGTGTTTAGAGTAAACAATGTTTGTCGTGGATGTTAAATAACTGCAACTGGTGGCAATGACCGGGCGTGGCGCCCGGCCGCAAGCACAGGTTGTTATTCTGGTTCCAAACAAACACAAATCGACCAAGCCTTATTCGACGATTTTTTTGCAAATAACTGCCTACTTAGTGATTACAGAGAACCGATCTTATTTTAGAATTTGCGAAACCTGTCTTTATCTTATTTTAGAGGATAACAACATGAAAATGATTCACGAGCCGTAGGAATACTATAATCGAATACAGTAGTATCTTTGTACGAACTTAAATATAATAATATAATAAAAAGTATAAAAGGGGAACAAACCGATTAAATTGAAAATTTTAATTATTTTTTTATCCATATTAAAAAAAAAAAGTAAACGACACGTGTCGGTATCGATAAATTTTAATACGCGAGCACTTTATTTTTAATAGCTGTGGACCAGAAACTGAAATAATTCTTGATTTCTATAATTATGAAGAATACTTTTTTATGATTAGGTAAGTATGAAGCATTTTATCTAAAACAATCCCATTAAACTTAAGTTGTCGTATTATATTGTATTTTATTATAATAATCAGAGGTATGGAGAACGCATCTTCATAACAGATATCTGTAAAAACGAGGCTCATAAGCGAAACTGGGTCTCTTAGAAATTAATATTTTGATTTACAAAAGATATGGGGTACATTTGTCTCCTGCAAGTTCATGAGAAAAAAATACAATTCACAAGATACCAGAAAAAATCCCAGTGTAGAACCACTGCGACGGTTAAGCATCGATATGTTGTAGAACCGGAGCTTAAAAGGAGCAATCGTGCGCAAGCGCATCATTGCGGTCGGCGCGGGACCGCTAGCAGGAGTCGAGTTAGTCAGTAGACATGGGGTCATTCACGGGGGCGGTCGTGTTACTGGCGCTCTTCGCGGTGAGCTTCTCATCTCCTCTCATCAACGAGTTGCAGCCAGGGCAAGGTGAGAAGACATCTTCTTGATTTTTAATAATTTTATTTGGCTCTAATACTTGGAAATTACATACATAATTAGACTTTTTTAATATCATGAATAATAAATTCATTTATTTTAATTAAAAAATAAATAATGGAATTCCTGGCGTAAAATGTACATTTCCACCAGGTTACATTACTTTTCAGAGATTAGATACGTATTTATTTACTAGCATTATTGCTCTAGGATAATCTGAAAGAAGCGACAAGTCTATAGATTTCTTTTCGCAACAAAGCATTATTTGTCTTACCAGATGAGGAAATATAGTCGCTAAATAAAATATTTATTAGACACTAAACCTACCGGAAGTCGGAACAAAATTATCTAGCATGTATATCAACTACTATTTTCAATTTAATTAAAATTCTCTGCAAATAGCTACCTTGATGAAACGTGAATGCAATCGAAATACCCGTACAAGTTGGGGAAAACAATACTGATTTATCAACTTTATGAAATCTAAAGGTCTTCTAAAAACGATGTATATAATATGTACATATTTTACATTTTATTCATACTCACAATGCAGTGACGGTTGAGGAAGGTAACATTAAAAATCTTTATAAAAATATAAACAAATTATTTAAAATTGTATATTTATTTTATACTAGCAGATCGTTCCGGCTTCGCACGGTCTATAAAATAATCTAATTTGCAAAAAGAAACAAAATATATCCTATGTTACTCAAGGATAATGTAGCTTCCCAACGGTGAAAGAATTTTTCAAATCGGTCCAGTAGTTTCGGAGCCTAATTGCGTCAAACAGTTTAGCAAACAAACAAAAATCAATCTTTTTCCTCTTTATATATTGGTATAGACAACATTATAAGAGTAAAGTTGAATTTCAATAGGTAGGTATTTCAAATTACGTATCTAGCATAGCGGGATCCAGTGGGGTCTGCGACCTACTCTAGTGTCAAGCAAAAGTGAACCTCTTTGTGTATATTTAGAAAATACGAGTATAAATATTATTAATTAATTTCGTCTGTGATAAAACTCACAAAATATAGTCAACAAATAGGTTCAGGACGAAAAGTCACGGCCAGAGAAAGTCATTAAACATGTGACAGTGCGCGCGAGAGTGGCATTTCAATCAGCGATACCATAGAAACAATGGAGGCCTGCGTGCTACCTCGTAAATCATGTGGTTTCTCAAATGTTTACGAATGCTACAGACAAAGTTAGTGGCAAACGAAAGTAGTATGCAATCAGAAGAGGAAAGCACGTGTAGTTTTTAAGGATACTGTAAGAAAATCAGTTTTATAGCAATTGTGAAATTTATTTATAATAATAATAGACTCGTACCTTATGGGCCCTAGGGGTTTACTAAGAATGTTTTTTTTTAATTTCTCCCTTTAGGTTCAGGAGATCCAAATTTTGAATACAGAAACAAAATCAGTTAAATCGAGCTTTAAATCGACCAAGTATTAACATGCCTTATGGCCTTTTTCCTATGGCCTTCTATCAAAAGTAACAGCCTGTTGGAAACCCAAAATATTTTCAACTACCTAATAACTAATCGATTCATTAACTTCAGCATCAACAACAATGATAATAATTAAAATATCAATTAATCAATCGTGTATTGAAAATCATAAGTCCTATAATATGAGGTGGAAATATGTTTTAATCAATGAGGAAAATGCTAAGTATAGTAAAAAGAACTATATAAAAAAACGTAATTCTAATTAGGTAAAGTATACAGTAGTAATTATTTACGCAGCCTGCATGTTATGCTAATGACATGCGCATTATAGTGTATCCAAGCTGGCTGACATATATTAAATCTATATTATCTCTACGCATTAGGACAATGGTGTCCATGTATTAATAGGTACATGTAGTTACAATTAGCTACAATAGGATGTGGGAAACAAAAGTAGGACAAGATCGTATCAACAACTACACGTAGAATTCATCATTAAAAATTCTGAACACGTATTTTATAATAGCGAAAAAACGTAATTTACGAAGGCACTAGAATACCTGCACAATATAATGAGTACCAAATACAATCACACAAAATGAGTCACGATCGCGCCAAATGTGCGAAGCAAAATAGACGAGAGAATATCACACGTAACTAAATAGTAACGCAACTTATTTCAGAATGGCCAACAAGACAATCAGTGAAGCAACCATATCATGAAAATAATAATGCTAAAGAAAAGATAGAAACAGAAGAATCATCGACCATATTAGACGCTGAAGCTGAAATATCTACCGACGATCCGGCAGAAGTTGAGGACGCGGCAGTTTTCCGAGCTACTTCATTAGCTAAAGAAGAACCAGCTAAAGTCGACTATTCCGGATCACAGTTATGGAAAGTCGCGACGAATAAAACCGGCGTTAGAGCGACACTTGGAAGATTGCGTCGCAGGAATTGTAAGATAACCTTTTTTCAATAATAAAATGTATGTTTATAAACAAATTAAAACAATTTTTTATGTTTCAGTAATTTCCACATGGGGAGGTAACCAATCTTCTATCGATATATTAGTAAAACCAGACGCTATTCAGAATGTTACTCGTGTCTTCAAACGAGACAATATTGCATACGACATCGTCATTGAGGATTTGCAGCAGAGGATAAATGAAGAAAACCCTCCTTTAGACGAGAATGAGCTAGAACTACAAGACAGAAGAGGTTTGTACCTATGTTAGTTTGAAATCATCACGCTTGCTA
Organism: Mellilla xanthometata; assembly: GCA_035578125.1. NCBI lineage: Eukaryota > Metazoa > Arthropoda > Insecta > Lepidoptera > Geometridae > Mellilla > Mellilla xanthometata. The sequence continues at coordinate 8,334,525 of JAPUBQ010000014.1, read as the reverse complement.
GATTGTCCAACAAAATCCCAAGGGTTGTTATGGTTTTGTTACAGCTAGGGCTTACACTTTTTGGCGTTACAGGGCTTCCAACCGCCGAATAGGTTTGATAGGTGCCTACATGGGGTATAACTCCCTTGATTGGCCCATGGAGTATTGGCCGAGTGCGAATTGGGGTTCGTGGTAGAAATTCAGCACCGAATCTTTAACATTCACCTTTGTGTGTTCTAATCATTCAACGGTCATACATAACCGAGACCGAGTTACTTCTCTGTGTACAAAACGATTTAAACAATTGGGGGAATTTAATGCATTAACATATTACGTGATTGACATCGTAACTAACCTAACTGCGAAGTCTCAATTTCGTTAAATTTCTTTCTTGGAATTTGGTCCGTTGGCAGCGGTTCTGAATTGTTACTAAAAAATTCACTGTCTGACAATTGGAATTGCAATATTGGTGTGTGTGTATGAATTTAACAATAAAAGAGTAAATAAATTAAACAATAAACCCTCAAAATTTATAGACCATGCATCAAGTCATGACTTTTTACAGGACACCGTATGACATGGAAGCAGTACCACAGAGTGGAAGACATCTACGGATTTATGGACTATCTTGCCAAAACTTATCCCTCCATAGTCAGTGTCAAGACTATTGGGAAATCATTTGAAGGTCGAGACCTAAAGGTGATGCTTAATTTGTTTTTCTTTTCAAAAGGATATAAATTATTCGAGTGTGTAATGTACAAATCGCTACCTTATTAGAGCATGGCATTTGGCACGATGCCAAAAGAAAACTTTTCATGGTATGCCGACTATCAAGGTGATGCATCACAATGTAAATTATGCAAACTTTATTACTACGAGTATCAATGGATTTTTATCTAGCAATGAGGAAGGCCTATCTCTCCAAAAGGTTGCGTACATCTATCTCTCCGTTTCTGTGTAAAATGCGGTACAAATGAAGAGCGCAATTTCGTATTCATCTATGTAATATTATTGTGGGTGGACTGAACATTTCAGGTGCTGAGAATTTCAAACGGGCAGGCGAAAAACAAAGCCATTTTCATAGACGGAGGCATCCATGCGCGTGAGTGGATCAGTCCGGCTACTGTCACCTATATTATCAACCAATTCGGCGAAAACTTTGACATTGAATCTGATGACGTCAAAAACATTGACTGGTAAGTATACTTACAGCTATAGCCCGATTCAATAAATAAAATTGTTGAGTATTCGTTTCTTCTTTATAACATGTCTGCATGTGCGCGAGCGATAGGATATGTACAATTCAATTTTTTTTATGGAAACAACTCTATTGTTGCATTTCATCTCAGGCTTAAACTAGGATAGGGACGAGGATAGGTCTGTCGTACGATATCTTTAAAGTTCAAATGAAAATTGACTAGGAGTTTTGTACCTAACGAGATTTTTCCGATCTTAATAATGACAACTGGTAATATTTACAGATCATTTCATTAAAAATAAATATTTAAGAACTATAAGGCACGAAATATTTACAGAACATTTAATTAAAAATAAATAATTAAAATAAAATAAATATTTAAGAGAAACTCTAAGACAACAAATGTGATTGCTGTTTTATTTATACATAATGGATGGAACCCCTCGTGCGGAAATCCGACTCGCACTAAGTCGGTTATTTTTCAATGCAGACTTTTTAGGATTTTAAGCACGAGTTCATTATTCCAGGTACATTATGCCTTTAGTGAATCCAGATGGTTACGAGTATACGCATATGACTGATCGTCTCTGGCGCAAGAATAGGAAGGTGAATGGTTGGGGAGGACGATGCTCGGGTACTGATCTCAACAGAAACTTTGGGTAAGTAAGGAAAACTAACATCATCTATGTATGTATATCTACCAGCTTTAAGCGATTAGGCCGCCTATTGTGACACACTTATTTGTAAGCCCTTTCTTTTTATTTTTTTTAATTTGATGTATGTGTCCAATAAATAATTTTCTATATACGGTAAATTGAAGAACGCATAGCTATATAGTATAAAATACATAAGCGTTATTGAGTAAGTTTTAAGTACATAGGTACGTAAAAATCCGAACTTTACTTGGCGCTTAATAAAGAAAAAAAGGAATAAATTATTTATTAAATTTATAAATATTTTAACTTATTTTATCTATTGCAGTTACCGTTGGGGTGGTAAAGGATCATCAAACAGCCCATGCAGTGAGATTTACCGAGGTGCCAGCGCGTTTTCTGAGCCAGAGACAAGAGCTTTATCGGTAAGTATCTCGTAATTTAATTTCTTCACACTGTTCATATTTTATGAAGTTCTATGGCGTCAAATATTTAGGAATTGTATTATAACAACATCAATGAATTGACACGGGCAACCCTTTATTAGTATAGATTGTATGTTAGTATAAATTGTAACAAGAATTCACGAATAACTTATATATGTTACTAAGCAATTAGTCAACGAGGGTTAAAAATATTAATGGTGTTAAATAAAACAAATGAAGCCTTTGGTCTCGTACTAGTTGTTATGAGGTCTGAATTCTCTCGCAATCAAATTTGCAACACCAGGATTTGAAATTCATATAATATATTTTCATAAATAACAATTATAATAGGATTAATCTAGCTTATGATTTTTTCAAACACATATAACACAATCGTGCCCTTTTTTTAGGATTTCATCAAGACAAGTGCCGCAAACTTCTCTGCCTATATAACTTATCACAGCTACGGTCAATACATATTGTACCCATGGGGATATGAGAATGTTCTACCCCCAGATCACAAGGATTTGGAAACAGTTGGCAAGAGGATGGGAGAGGTTTGTATTGCTTCATAAAAAAACTAATCATCTAAAATATACCCAAAATTATTTTCAATAAAACTAGGACAAAGGCCTCCCGGTCTTACCTCCACTTGACATGTAGACGAATATGCATACATTATGAAATGTTCTCTAAATGTCCACCCATATGGTGAACAATCAAACTTGTAATAGAAAATACAAATTTAAAGCTGTGTAAAAAATAACACAGAACAATATTATCTTATATATAAAATTTCCGTGTCACAGTGTTTGTTACCGTACTCCTCCGAAACGGCTTGACCGATTTTTTCCAAATTTTATATGCGTATTCAGTAGGTCTGAGAATCGGCTACTGTATATTCAGAAATAATTATTAAGGCAAAACAACGTTTGCCAGGTCAGCTAGTATACATAGATAATTGACCGCTCTACCATTAGTGACACATCTGGTACATTTTATTTTCGCACTAACGGTAGTGCACTGGTCACTCCAGATGTTAAAAGAATATTTTTTTCCCAGAGGTTAAAATAATATTTTTTAAACACTATTTGTTTCTCAGGCTATCCAGCAGACTGGTGGATCCAGATACAGTGTAGGATCTTCCAGTGGCCTCCTTTACCCTGCCTCCGGCGGTTCCGATGATTGGGCCAAGGCTCAAGGCATCAAATATGCATATACCATAGAACTCAGTGATACTGGGAGATATGGCTTCATTCTACCAACAAACTACATTGAACCCATTGCCAAGGAGTCCCTAGCTGGACTCAGGGTTTTAGCCAAACAAGTAAATTTAGAATGATCTAGCTTTAAGTAAATTATTTATTTAATTATTTAAATTAAATATAAACTACAAATTGTCATTAACGTAAATTATTTTATAATTATATACTTCAGAATAAATATTCTAAAATGTTTCATTGTTTTACTGACCTACCTAATAAGTTCTGCATCAGTACCAATTACAATACGAATACTAATTGATAATGATTTATTCAGGCATAACCATTATAATTTTTGATGATTACATTTTCAAATATAGTCAATATTTCTGGAGTCTAATAACCATTATAATTTATGATGATTACATTTTATTATAATCTATATTTCTGGAGTCCAAAATAAGCAAAAATTTTAGCAAGCAATAGCATCACAAAAAATTAAATAACTAATTAGTTACATTGTTAATAGGTACACTTACCTTATTTCCTTTCCCTGTATATTTTTCTTCATGTTCATGCTCTGGTTTAGTTACTTTTATCTGAGGAATAACTGAATCATTCAAAGTAGGAAGTACAGCGTTAGCAGTTGCAGCTACAGAGCTACTTTTCAACAAATTCTCTGTTTCCAGAGCTATATCTTCAGCTTTCTTTAAAATCAAATCTACATCATCTACGTCGTCAGCTATCACCTGCTCTTTATTATTCGAGGCAGACAACTTGTTAATTTCACTAAATATCAGCTTAATTTCTTCATCGCTGTCTTTGTAGGCTTCACAAACCTTCTCAAAGCTGAGGAATTCTTTAGTGGAAACGCTGTTCTCATTAGAACCATGATCCTGGTTGTTCGCAACTAAACTTTGAGCCATCTCTTTACGACAATTCTGTGGATTTGTTCTTGCTGGTTTCTTAATCTTGAAAGACTAGTCTTCTGTAGAACGTATCCGCGGACCTAATAGTCGCTGCAATACCTACGATTTCTTTTCTTGTTTTCAAATCAATCAAACATTTCATTTCCGTTGCCAGGCAACCTGAATTTGACAAACTAAGGATGTGCTAAAAGATTTTCCGGGAAATACAGATTTTATCTTTTAAAATTTATTACTTCTGGAACTTTATTAGTCCGAATCAATCAGTTATATGGACGCGAACCTTTCTCTCAAAATTAAACTGTTTCTACAATGTTAAAAACGAATCAAATGTCAAATTCATTTGTCATTTTGTTATTAGTGTCTCGATTCTCTATGATTCTCTCGTAATAAATATAATCTAAATAGAATACAAATCTTATTTAGTTTAAAATTTTCGTCTAATTTCTCTGTTACGTTGATAGAAATTAATCATCATGTCTGTACCTCCACAGGCATTTGTGAATAAGAACAAAAAGCATTTTCTTGGAATCCCAGCTCCATTAGGTTATGTAGCTGGTGTCGGAAGAGGGTAAGCTATTTGTTTGTTTATCAACTAAGTTTATCTTTCTATTTATCGTATCTACAGTTTTACTATTCTCATTTTAGTGCCACAGGATTTACAACTCGCTCTGACATCGGACCTGCAAGAGATGCCAACGACGTATCGTAAGTATTCATCGCTATAACTCCCTAATTTCATGTAAGACTACAGTTTTACCTACTGGGTAACTAAACAATTATTTTCAGCGATGATCGCCACGCACCTCCTGCGACAAAACGGAAGAAAACAGAGGATGAAGATGATGATGAAGATTTGAATGACTCCAACTATGATGAATTCTCTGGGTACAGCGGATCACTTTTCTCAAAGGTTAATTCTACTCACTACTTATTTGGTGATCGGGCTGGTCTGAGCCAGGTTCTCTTCTGAGCTCCCATTCTGCATTCTGTAATATTTCAATACTAATTCACTAATTTATAGTGATTTTAGTATAAGCAGCAGTTCTACCAGTGACAAAATGTACTACTTCTTTGTACTATATATCCTCACCAGTGCTTTATGAGAAAATCAATAGAAAACAGGAGTAATCCTTATTTATTTCAGGACCCCTATGATAAAGATGATGCTGAAGCTGATGCTATATACGAGTCAATTGACAAAAGAATGGATGAAAAAAGAAAGGAATATAGAGAAAAAAGGATAAAAGAGGACTTGGAAAGATACCGTCAGGAAAGGTTTGTGAAAAATATAAAATCATATAGTTTTTATGCTATATCTTTATAGGTTTATGAATATGATAAGAAATGTAAACGAATTTGACAATATCATTTAAAAGTCAAATGCTAAAAAGGGTTCTGGTTCCTTGTAGGATTACAAAAAATTATGTAAATATTTTGAAAATATTACTATAGCTAGCAAAAACAATTTCAGGCCAAAAATCCAACAGCAGTTTTCAGACCTAAAGAGAGAACTAAAAACAGTATCTGAAGAAGAATGGTCAGCTATTCCAGAAGTAGGTGATGCTCGTAACAGGAAGCAAAGAAACCCTCGGGCTGAGAAGTTCACTCCTTTACCTGATAGTGTACTGTCGAGGAACCTTGGAGGGGAATCCTCATCGTCTATTGATCCTGCTTCAGGATTGGCTTCAATGATGCCTGGGGTAATGACTCCTGGCATGTTGACACCTTCAGGTAATATCACTGGTTTTTATTTGCTATTTTGTGAATTGAGTGACATATTTTTATTTTTTCTAAAGATGTTTCTTTACATTAAGTTTTTCAAATGGAAAATTAGGATACATTTTTGAATTTCCTACTTAAATAGGTTAATTTTAACAATTTTTTTCCACATATATAGGTATAATAAACATTTTTACAAAATTCTATTAATTTAATAATTAAAAGAAACAATGATGACATCTCTTAAATAATATAAATGCAATGTGAATTGATTACTATTTTAGGTGATTTGGATCTTCGTAAGATTGGTCAAGCCAGAAATACTCTTATGACTGTGAAGCTTGACATTTCAAACAGCGGGAGGTCATCTACAAGCCAAACTGTAGTAGATCCTAAAGGCTACTTAACAGATCTCCAGTCCATGATACCTACATATGGTGGAGATATCAATGATATAAAGAAAGCAAGATTGTTGTTGAAATCGGTGAGAGAAACCAACCCCAATCATCCTCCTGCGTGGATTGCTAGTGCTAGATTGGAAGAAGTTACTGGTAAGTTATTCTTAGTTTTATTTGTTGTTTGTTCTGAGTTACTATTCTAAAAAGCCAAATCAGATAAATAAGATAACAATAATAAAATATAAAAACTTATGTAAGTTTTCCTAGTCTAGTGCCACAAATGGCATTAATAAATTATGTTACAAAGAATAAGTATCAAGTTGCATAATTGAACTAATTATTGTCCTCACACTTAAATATGGCATAAATTTAACCTAAAGTCATATATGAATGTGAGTCATTTTATATGAAGGTATACTAATGGAGCATGTAGTGTGTCAGACTAACACCATCTCATTTCCAGGAAAAATCCAATCAGCCCGTAATCTAATAATGAAAGGTTGTGAAGTGAACCCCAGTAGTGAAGAACTGTGGTTAGAAGCAGCGCGACTTCAACCACCTGATACGGCGCGGTCGGTGATCGCTCATGCTGCCAGGAATCTGCCACACAGTGTCAGAATATGGGCGAAGGCTGCTGATTTGGAACAGGAAGTTAAGGTAGAGCCATTCATTGAATGTATTATTTTTTTAAGCACAAATGTAAATATTACATATTTTACCGCGCATTTTAAGATAGAAGGGTAGAGACAAATACTCGGGAGACTGAACAGTGAGGAACTGTGGTCCTATGGATAGAACATGCATAGTTACAGGATCTGTGGCAAGATTAGAGTTGAATGTCGAGGCTTAGTAAAGTTCCAGAATGTTTGCCCTACAGTTGTTCAGTGTTGGAGCTTAAATCAATCCACTCAGCATTAAAATATAGACTCTATGTATGTACCATATGACAGACTTTCTTTACTTACTTACTTCTTGTGGCTCTACAACCCTGGGTGGGTCTTGGCTTCCTCTACCAGTTTGTGCCACTTTGTGCAGTTTAGGGCCAGGTTTTTCCATCCTTCCCGATTTCTCAGGACCAGCAGATCTTCTTCCACATTCACTATCCACGTCTTACGTGGTCTGCCTTTGGGTCGTTTCTGCTGTGACCATATGACAGACACCTCTTACAAACAAAATAAGATCTTCACTCGAATATCGTTTTAAGCAATGATTGCGTTATTACAGGCTAAGCGACGTGTCTACCGCAAGGCTCTCGAGCACATACCCAACTCTGTACGTCTCTGGAAAGCTGCCGTCGAATTAGAAAACCCAGAAGACGCAAGAATCCTACTGTCGCGTGCTGTAGAGTGTTGCCCTACAAGTGTTGAACTCTGGCTTGCCTTGGCCAGGCTTGAAACATATGAAAATGCCAGAAAAGTACTGAATAAGGCGAGAGAAAATGTACCCACAGATAGACAGATTTGGGTGACAGCCGCTAAATTAGAAGAAGCTCATGGTAAGATATATTGCGGAACTTATGTACTAAGTGTGCCATGTTTCCCGATTTGAACTATAGCTTTTACTAGATACGCATTAGCAGTTAACACACATCATAGGATTTGTGTTCTTTGGACCTTGTGGTCTCACGATGTTTCCATTCACCATAATATGAGCATGTACAAATACCTCACATAACTTGAAAAGCTAGTCATTGGAGTACTGGATTTTATCTGGGGTGTTGTAGACTGCAGTCCAACATTCTCTGTTCGAGCCTCACTCGCTTTTGTTTCAGCATCTGAGCTGCACACTGAATTGCTAGTTTCAGTCCTGCTGGTTAAAGAATATATAATTTTATCACATGACTTGTTTAGCTAGATTTTATCTGATATTCTAATGTATATTTTTATATTTTTATTACAGGCAACACTCACATGGTAGAAAAGATCATAGACCGTGCGATCACATCTCTCAGTGCTAACGGCGTTGAGATCAACAGAGAGCACTGGTTCAAGGAGGCTATGGAGGCAGAGAAATCTGGCGGTGTTCATACTTGTCAGGTAACAGATATTTTTATCCGTGACGGAACTTAGACTGGTATTGTCGGAACTTTAACTGTTTGTGAAAACTAATGTATGTTTTCACCATTCAACTCTAAAACTACAAGCTCGATTTTAATGCGGTTTACATGGACTAGTTTGTTTCTGTGTTTGATTGAAACGTGCCAGATGTTATGATGATAAGCATTAAGCAAGCTTATAAATTAAAAAAAAGCTTACAGTTGTGCCGCAGGTTTCTCAATTATTTAATTGGGTATTTGTTTTCTCTTAAACATTTAATTGAATGAAGGAAATCGCCCAAAATATTAATCCAGGATGGGTGCAAACCTCGCAAAGATAGTCAAAGTAAAATTATTCACTTAAGCACAACCAAAACCGATGGCTATTTTTCTGTTCTTATGAGTAAATTACTCTGGTGTCGAGAATTTTTAAGACCCGTCAAATGGCTGGTACTGAAATGTTTTCGCGATTTCTTTCAGGCCATAATTCGATCAGTGATTGGAACCGGTATTGATCCAGAAGATCAAAAACACACGTGGATGGAAGATGCTGATGCTGTAAGTATATCTATTTATGATAAAATATTTAGCAAATTCTAATGGGTTTTTTTTGTTTTCATCATTTTAATTTAACAGTACTTTCATGTACAGCTGCAGTCATTTGGCATTATTAAGCACTTTTTTAATACAAGTTCTCAACATTTTATTTTGAGTTTTAATTATTAAATTATTAGTTAATTAAAACCTTCATATTTCCAGTGTGCACACGAAGGAGCCTATGAATGCGCGCGCGCAATCTACGGCTACGCTCTCTCTGTGTTCCCTTCGAAGAAGTCCATATGGCTCCGAGCCGCTTACTTGGAGAAACAACATGGCACGCGAGCCAGTCTCGAGGCTCTACTGCAGAGAGCGGTGGCCCATTGCCCCAAGTCTGAAGTGCTCTGGCTCATGGGGGCCAAGTCTAAATGGCTCGCTGGTAAGATTTTTATACTTCTCTCTTGTGGTCGCGTAGCCACAAGAGATAGCTACACTCATCAAAAGTGGAGCATGCTCAGTCTGGAATTTTGGGGCTCTCAAAATGTTTGGCAACTGATTTTAAACTTAAGGACCTTAGCTAGCCAGATGACCACTAGAAAATGCTCTACCACCATACAAAGCCATACTGATAAGCTGATATTCCTTACAAATAAATTTGTCAGCTTATAATATCAGCTTATGTTTAGTTAGTGGAGAAAAGATAGAAAAGCAGTACTTAGCATTAATATAGTTGATCAAATATAGTTGATGCAAAGTGGTTATAAGTAATTAAAACAAATATTTACCTTATTAGTTATTGCCATATTTGCCAATTTGGAGTAACGAAATCAAGTGTTATGCTCAAACAAGTTCGTTCATATTCGAAATTTATTATTTTTTTATTATTACTTACCCGAATCTAAAAACTAGTTTACATATTTACGCAAATTATTTCCGCAGGCGACGTTCCGGCGGCTAGAGGTATTCTCTCGCTCGCGTTTCAAGCCAACCCCAACTCTGAAGAGATCTGGTTGGCGGCCGTCAAACTGGAGAGTGAGAATAAAGAGTATGATAGAGCGAGACGACTGCTGGCTAAAGCGCGCGCCTCTGCTCCCACTCCAAGGGTAAGCAAAACCTTACAAATACTTACAAGCTAAAAGTTAATAAGTATATGAAAACCTCATCTGTGATAATGAGTGGTTAGCCATGAGGAGAATATGAAATAATATATCACTCCCAGATATACAATATGTGGTGTTGAATAATATTCAATACTGTTTTTTAAAAAGAGTCTGACGACCATTTTAACGTGTACGGTACCAGCAGTTCTAGTTGGTCTTGCCGCCTGTAGTGCTGCCCCTCTCTCGCTAGGGATGTGATCAGTCGAGTTGTATAGACTATTTTGATTCGAATGTTGTTTTTCACTTTTTGTAGTTTCTTTTTTTTCAGAAGTTGTATGTTAGTACTTGGTAAAAGTCTTCTTGTCATGTAATTTAAAAACTATTTTAATTTTTCCACCGCAGGTAATGATTAAGTCAGCCAAGCTAGAATGGGCGCTGAACAATATGGATGTGGCTTTGAAACTTCTAGATGAAGCTATCAAAGTTTTTGGAGACTACGCTAAACTGTACATGATGAAAGGACAAATCGAAGAGCAGATGGAAAGGAACGATGAAGCGCATAACACTTACTCTCAAGGGGTAAGTGCTTTTTTGTACCTATTAGTTTTTTTGTGTTACTGGATCACCGATAACTATATTGACCATAAAGTAACCTCTGTGTAAGAAACCCCCATGGAATACTTTTTTAATAACAAGGAGACTATTTGTCTTAGCTCAGGTAGAAATATGGCTTTTTTTCAACCCTCGATGCTAAAACAGAGGATGCTAAAAGTTTGACCTATCTTTGTGCATCTTAGCTCCCGGATGAACCGAACTTGATTTAGTTTATTTTTGTTTGCAAGATGTATTAGTTGAGAGCATGCGATGTCTTAGCTGCGTTATATGAAAATCGGTCCAAAATGGCCGCTGCCACAATGTGGTGGATCACATGTTTTGTTACAACACCCTCTCTTGTTTAAGCTTTGTAAAAATTTAAGAAATAAAATAATATTTATTTAATAATATATGATTTGTTAATTGATATTTTGAGATCGATATATGGGTATCAAATGAAAGGACTTAATTAGTAGAAAACACACACTGATAAATTTGATATGCAAGATGGCAGCTTTCATAAAATGGTGTCGGGAGTTTTCTGATTTTTAATATAAATTTGCCTTTAATATTAATGGTTAGGAATACATAGACATTTTTTTGTAGACAGTAGTATAATTTGATTCTTACTACATCTGTTATTGTATTGTATTTGCAGCTTAAGAAATGTGCAACCAGCATTCCAATGTGGATTTTACTGTCGCGCCTCGAAGAGAAATTGAAGCACATCACTAAAGCGAGATCTGTGTTAGAAAAGGCAAGACTGAGGAATCCAAAGAATCCTGAATTATGGTGAGAATAATGTGATATCAACATGTGAAAAACTAATGCTTTAAAACAAAGTTTTAACCTGATAGTAACCTAGCTAGTTTTACAAACGTTCGTCTTTTCTTACTGGAATCTATGGCTTTAAAGTTATATTAAAACAGTTTATAAATCTCTACTTATATAGACGTTTATCATACACAACTTTAAGGCTTGCACTCACATTAAAAGCGCTTGCCGCGTTGCGCCAATACCGGTGTATACGATTCCAATATCAACCGGCCTTAGCATATTATTTATTTATTTTTACTTACTTTACGTTCTTAACCAATAAAACAAAGCAAGTGACAAATTACGCTACATTAAAAAAAAGTTATATTTGAACGCTAAACGTTCCTTATAATTATAATAAAAACAATTTCATAAGTTCCTGTTTTTCATAACATACCTAGATATTTTACATTAATTTATCGTCTTATTTTTTTTGTACAGGCTAGAATGCGTACGACTTGAAAGACGTAACGCGAGCGCCGATATCGCCAACTCAGTGATGGCAAAAGCTCTTCAAGAGTGCCCCACTGCGGGCCGCCTGTGGGCAGAGGCCATATTCATGGAGCCCAGGCCACAGAGGAAGACTAAAAGCGTAAGTTATATATAATTATGATAATTAATAAAAATCTTATTCGGTGGTCTTCTTAATTTAAGTGTTACAGAAAGCGAAACACTGCTGCCCCGCATAATAGGATCATATGATACTTAGCGCAGGGCTTAGTGGATATGGCAAAACGTACACTAAGGCTAAGCTATACTTTATTATTTAATTAATTATAGTACGTTTCAGCCCTGTATTTGTGCTAAATAAACTATTTGTATTTAAGTGGCTAATCGGTGGTGTCGAAAGTCCCGAAAGTCGAGAGCCCAAAGGCATCTGAATTGGCTTTATAAACGAATTGTGCTAAGTAAGTATTTGAATTTAAATAAACAGCGGCCAATTTCTATTAAAAATATGCTGTTCAATTGTTTCAACAACCTCTAAATGGACACGATGAGGTTTGTAAAAGCAAGGACAGCTTTTCAAACTAATTTCCCCACTTTGGCAAACATCCCAAACTTTCAACTTGTGCACCAAAGTACATACGAAATTAGAGAAATTGTGCAGTTGCCATCCCAATAAAATGTCAGATTTATTGGATTAAGTATGGTAGTCCCACATTTTAGTTAGTTATTGTTGACCGAGCGAGTTAATCGTCTCTGCACCGACTATATGAATTAGCTTTCGTTTGTCTGTAAGTTTGGATGTTGGTTTATCTCGAAGTGGCTTTTATTTTGATGCATGTTGATGAAACCTAGTATACTTAGGTTGTCGTCGGTATATTGTGAAAAAGAGTTCCGATATATTGCATGGTGGTAAGGCGTTTTCTACTGCTCGCCTTTCTAGCTACCATACACAAGTTAAAAATCTGTCGCCAATCACCTAACAGTGTGTTCCGGCAGCCTCCTTGGAAGCCAGTTATTCCAGACTATACAGGCTCCACCTTAGGCCAGACTGTTGCTAACTCTTGCTTTAACTTTGCTGTAGCGTTAAATACTGATCGATTTTTATGATTTTTGGTAGAGGGTCTAGAAATCTTATTTTGGAAAGATTTTATTAGATAGATACTCGTAGATTTCTTTATTTGACACAAAAATAAATAATTTGAACTAAAATAAAAAATAAATAGTTTGCCTCATCTTTTTTTTTAATCGTGAAAAATGTACGAATATTCGTTCTGTGAGTCGATCGAAAGTGATTCGTGCTAGATCATTGGCGTATTAATATTTGTGTGTCCGGCACAGGTGGACGCGCTGAAGAAATGCGAGCACGACGCGCACGTGCTGCTAGCGGTATCGCAGCTCTTCTGGACCGAGAGGAAGCTCAACAAGTGTCGGGAGTGGTTCAACCGCACTGTGAGTATACACCCATAGACCAATAAACACAATAGACGCACAACTTTGTGAAAAATAATAATAATATCTTTATTAGCATAAAACATAGAAGATACATATTTAATTTGAACCATTAGTGCTGAACTAGTATGGAACTGTGATTGAGCACCGATGGCCTCTCCCACAGAAAATGAACAAGTTTGTTTGACACAATTATGATACAAAGGATTTAAACAAAGATTATGCAAAATTATGTGAAGATAAAAGATCAGAAAAAAACAAAAATCATAACTAATGTTACTTAACCTAAAATTAAGTTAATATAAAAAAAACAGTATAAAGAAAAACAACAAATTATACTGTTATATAATGATGCGTGCTCATTGACATCAGTGCATAGCACCAGTTTGCTAACTGGGCTTGCATCAATGTCTGCACGCGTGTGTGTGTTAGTGTAGTGTGAATGAATGTATGGTAATAATATGTATGTATGTGTGTGTAATATTATCTAATTGTAAACTAAGTATGAATGTATAATGTGCAGTGTATTGTAGTGTATAAATGTGTGGATGTGTGAAAATCGTACTACGTATCGAATGATACACGTAGCGCCATCTATTCGTATTTTCTTAAAACGACTTCACCTGGGCCACACAATCTACTATCGTTATATCACTATGCGACTGCAGCGCGTTGCGGAATTTGGCGGCAGCTAGGCTGCACGCTCGATTTGCAGCGCCATCTAGGTTTCATCGGTAATTATGGCAAACTTCTGCGCCACGCTTATTTCCATGGGAATCAGCGATCCTCTATTGTATTCTGATCCCTGGTATATATCTCCTTAGTCGTATTCCTCATTACTGAGAGTCGTGACGTATCATTACCGTAAACAGAATAGTTTCTGTTTACCGTGGATGGATTACAGTACTTATTCCTATGTTCAGGTAAAGATCGACCCCGACCTCGGCGACGCGTGGGGTTACTTCTACAAGTTCGAACTAATCCACGGCAACGAGCAACAACAAGAGGATGTCAAAACTCGGTGTAAAGCTGCCGAGCCGCATCACGGGGAACAGTGGTGTCAGGTAAATTGGACTTGATTTTCTACACTATAAGATTCATTTTGATATGTATGTTAGTGCTTGCATACATACTACATCTGTTAAATGGCAGAAAAATCTCTGTAGTCTGTTTAGCTTATCCATCATTAGAACCCTACGTCCTGTTATTAATATAAATAGGAAAATTTTGTTTGTTAGTGTGTATGCTTGTTACTCTTCACGCCTAAATGGCTGAACCGATATCTATAAAATTTGATTTAGAGATAGTTTAGAACCTATCCCGTATTAACGCGGGTTAAATCGCGGAGCTCAGCTAAAATAATATAAATTTAAAACACATGCTTTGAGAGAATGAGACAATTTCCGTCAGATTTCGTTTTTTTATTGTAAATTTGTGTTTTGAATATCACCTCATTTGTATGAAATTAATGTAAAAGTTAAAGCATAAGTTCTCGTTTTTTTCTAAGGACAAATATTGCGTGTATTGAGATTCAGATTCGCAGAAATATTAATTAAATGTTTATTTCCGCAGGTATCGAAAGACATATCGAACTGGTGTTTCAGCACTGAACAAGTCCTTCTTCAGTTAGCCAAGAAATTGGCAATACCTACGTAAACGTAAGAACATTAATACATGATTATTTATATAGTGGTATGTATCGTTTTTATTAGAAATATGTTATTATTTCTGTCTGTATAATATTTCATGATAATGTTAATTGTCTGTTTTAAGTTGTGTGCCGAATAAATATTTTTTAAGTATAATTTTGCATATTTTTTCTATCTTACTCCCCATTCGATGTTTGTCAATCGTTCCTCAGAAATCCCAATCGTTTCTCAGAATACAGAACTTTGTGACTCACTATCAAATATGTTGTAGAAATCTAATTTCGACTTTTTGAATAAACCAGTAGGTATTTAAATGTATAAATATAAGGACCTTATATTTATACATTTAAATACTCGTTTTATATCTTGTTTTCTTGGTATTTTTGCAGAGATTCGTATAATTGTAGTTTTTGTGTAATTATCCATATCTGATGCCAAAATGCTACATTCCTACGTCGCATTTATCCAATAAATTTCTCTCATCGCTATCATCAGCAATAATATAAGATCGTATCTGTCTAAAGGTTTTAATAACAATTACATACCCAATGAACTATAAACACCTTTTATAAATCTTCTAAAAATACTCGAAGTTTGTGTTGTTATTACCGCGCTGGCTCGGTGCCAGCGGCGCGATGCGCGTGCGCTAAATAACCACGGATTTTTCACCTCTTTCCTCGAACAAACTCACACTCGCAGCCGGCTGCGTTGCTCAATGACTTTTTAGTGAAAAATTAGTGAAAGTGATAATTTAGTTAGTGAAAATGGCGCCGAGACTGCCCGTGCCGCCTCTTCAGGAGATGACGTTATCTCTTGTAGCGCGACAGCTCATCCACGCTCTATCTCGAGTGACATCAGAGGAAGACGCAGCCTTTGAATTTGCAATGGTGTCCTCTTACTACGAGAGTATGGGCGCCACCAACGACATATTCCAGGACCTGATGAACCTCATCCTCACATCCGAGTATCTCGACCCCTCCATACGTTACTACACCATGAAGTTACTGCTCAAAGAAAACGTCAAAAGTCTCGCCACTGGTATATTCCCCATCCCGTACTACAAAAAAATAGTCGAGGTCATCGTCGAACAAGGCCAGCATTTAACTGCGCTCAATTTGAAAGGAGTCTGGGTTAAAGACGAGCATTTACCGCTAATGTACCAGCTAATTAAAAATTTAAAGAATTTAACCGTATTGAATATCCCGCATATAGCCAATGACGAAGTGCTGAAGTATATCGGAGAACACAATAAGGCGTTGAAGCTGCTGGATATATCGGGCGAGACCGATATCACGGAGATCGGAATAGACGCGATGCTGCGAGGCAACCCGCAGCTGACACAGAGTCTCACGGTTGTAAACATAGGAATGTACGGCGAAGAAAACATCGACCACACAGATGTCGCCCTATTAATACGCGCCTTGCCTAACCTCACTAACCTCGGCAGTTACTCGTACGTAGGCAAATCTATTTACCACATATCCACAGACTGCCCTCCAGACTTCAAAACTAAACTTCAGTACGTACACGATGTGCAAACCAATATGAGAACGATCAAAGCGATAGTCGCTTTATGTCCCAAGATCGAAACTATTTACTTGGAGGAACCCGATTCAGGGGTGCTGCAGTATTTAAAAGAACTGACCAGTTTGAATAAGATTAAGCTAAACAAATTCCAATGCCACGAGTTGCACCAGCTGCTCGACAAGATTGGATATAGAATTTTGACATTGATGCTGTCTGGGTCGTCAGGGTCTTTCAACTTTACCAGAATAGCAGAAACGTGCAGGAGTTTGGAGAGTTTAGAGTTCTATCAGATCCAGACTCCGACACACGAAGAAGAGATACCGTTTAATAATTTGGAACATATTGAGATAATTCAAGGCAACTTGTCGAACTCATGTTTGAAATATTTGATGACGGGAAGCCCCAAGTTGAAGAAATTGATCATCGGTGATGAGATCAAACTCGATGATCAGGATATGGCTCGGTGAGTTACTTTATTTCCTCCTATTATTTTTATACATATTATACATACCTACTGTGATTAAGTAATGTACCGGATTAACAAAAGCAAGTCACTTTCCCTTACTGAAATGAGTGCTATACGAAGTCATATCACGTAGGTATTTGGTTACTTCACGTCTTGCTTAAATTCAACTTGAATTCATTATGCGAGTTAACTGCAAATACAAATCGCGCCAAATACGAGTATGTTTATATTCTATGATTAAGAATGAGGATTAAGCATATTGACAATATTGCAGAGTAGGTAACCTTGTTTTCTAGTTTACAAGTATCATTTCATTTCACTTAACTACTGATGTAACTATATCTTATTTTGCTAAAGTTCGTATTGCGGTTCTTTTGCCTATAACTTAAATATAAATATGGTTTCTGATGTTCGCTGAAAATATTTTTCACTATCCCAATCAAATCTTAGGGTCTAGATTAAATTGCGGTCTAGAAAAAAAAAACGCGTATGATAAAATATAAAAAGAAAGAAAGATTTTTTTTTATTATGACCATTTAAGTAACACACGACAATGTAATAAAATATAACAATTAAAATAGTACTTACACATAAATATATATACTTAGATTTAATTTGTCACAACCGAGACTCAGCATAATGTTGGTTGCTGGAGAACAACCAGCGCTGGTCTTCCGTTGATGCTGATAAATACATTATACGTTTATTTACCAATCCCTCACATTTCATTCCAGGATGGTGCGAAGGTACAAGTTCGAGAATCTGGAAGCGATCTGGTTTCCGAACGCTCCTCGTCTATCTTGCGAGACCGTTGAGCTTCTCATGGAATGTCTTCCTAAACTCCAGAGTTTGGGAAACCTGAGTGGGTGGAGGTTCACGCCTGATGAAATGATGCTCATGCGAGCTATTATAGCGAGCACTAACATGGATATCATACTGTCGCCTCCAGGGATATTCCAACAAGGAAGCTAATCTTAATCTTATTACTGCTCATACCAAGTAACGTGTTAAGCAGCTTACAGACCTTCTCGGTAGTACAGATAGTTTATAATTACGAATTAACTTTTTTATCATTTAATCTTTAATTCATAGTGGTCACTTAGTCACATAGTCTTCATTAGTGACGAAGTGTAAGAATGTACATAGTGTATATCGCAAGTAATTTTAATATATCTGAGAAAAATATTTATTGATTTATACATATAGATTAAATGCATTTAAGATTTTGCATAGTGCTCTTTATTTTAAAATGCATTACGTCGTAACAACCAAATTGTTCTAGTCAGTTTTGCCTCATGCCTATTGAAATAACTTCGCTATCGAATAAAGGAGAAATGAAATAAAAACTTTTTATATTGCTTGTCGTATACTTTATTTTTCAATTAAACACTTCACAGCCCAAGTCAAACAATCATTTTTCTTAGAACATAATATTCAAAAATTCGAAGAAAAATAAGTCATTCTTATAACTAAGTTCATTTAACACGTTAAATTGTTCAAGGCATATTTCTTAGAAAATCAAACATAGATACTTGATAATAACTATGAATTGATTTAAACCGCAAACACAATTTGTTATGTTATTAAAAAAAAGTGGAGGGACGGTAGTGAGGCCTTTGCCCTGCAGTGAGCTGATTTTAAGCTTAGATAGATAGATAAAAAAATGCTATAGTGGCTCCCTCAATGAGTAACACATTTGAAATGTAAGTATATATGTGAATATATAAGAAGCTAAAATTCGTAGTGTGTATAAAAATAATGATATTGGCTAAGATCTACTTTCACTATTGAGCCATAGCGTGATTATTTTGTACAAAAATGTCTTTACTCGGCGGTTCGTTTTCCCGGTTGCTTGTTTTGACTTCAGATTTCAATTGGTTCTTCCTTTTGTTAGCTCTTTGCTTCCACATTTTGCATTCATCCGCGCATTTGGTAGTGATCATTCCTCTGAAAAGAACATTCGTGTCAGATATAAAAAAAAACAGTTTTACAGTCTCTTCCATTAAAGTAATCTGTAATAATCACCAAGATTTATAATAAGTCTGTGGGAGAGGCTGAGTAAGTTACAGGTGTTGAAACACAGCCTATAACTAACTCAGCACCAATGGTTTCATTATTTAATGTATTTGTAACTAAAGTCGACAAAGAAAATTTATTTTTGTAAAAAATACCTGACTAGATTTTCTTTGACGTCGAATCTGTCCATGATTTCCATGATCACGTCGGATATGATCTTCGGATCGAGGCACATCTTCGGCGGCTTGTTTTGAAACGCTGGTGACTTCCGGCCGGTCAAGCAATGTGTGGCTAATATCCTGAAATCAATTAATACTTTATGATTTATATATAAATAAAAAAAAAAACTGTAAGGACATACAGTTACTTTTTCGTTTTGCAGAGCACAGATTTTCGACTTCTGCTTTGACAAACGCATACTTATTAACCGTAAAAAACTGTCTATGAGCATCTTTTTAAGCTTATTGTATTACCTTCTAGGAAAAACAGCTTGCAGCAGTGTTCTAGTGGCAACTGTATAAGATTTCCAATTCACTTTAGTCCATTGATCAATGTGGATCAACGTTTTCCCACTGCCAATCGGGACCTGTAATAAAGAAACCAATAAGATTACTCAATAGGTATAAATCCAATCTAAAGTTTGATAACATTTTAGGCTTTACGTTGACATACCCATTCTGATTTACCCTGACCAGCGTCGTTACCCGGAACTGTTACTTTATTTTCCGCATTTGACTCATTTCTTACTCCGGGATTCACTTGAATGTTATACTGATTGTTATTCACTGGCTTGATCACCGAAGCGTTAAACTGATTATTGTCGTACTTGTTCGTGATCAAAATGTTATCGTCAGATCGGTTGAATTCTTCATTCTCGTATTCCTCATTATCCTCAAAGTCTTCTTCAGCTTCTATCGCTGTTACATTTGCTAATGGAATACTTGTATCGTTATAAGTTCTGATTTGCGTATTTTCTGCCGTGTTTTCAAAGGTTGATATTTGTGGCTCGTAAGTTTGTATAGTAGGTCGCTTTAGTTCCTCGATCATTCTGAACAATACGCGGAAACTGTTTCTAATGTCCACTAATTCCCGAGCGTCGATTGTGACGGTTTGGCCGCTCACTTCGCTCGTATTGTTTCTTTTTGTGGAATCTGGTAATGATTTATTGATGGATCCGTTCCTGCTATCGCCTTTGTGAGGTCGTTTGCGGCTTACACTGTTCTTGGAAATGGCGTCTTGCATTACTTTAGGTATGATTGCCGGAGCTCGGTGCGAAGGGGTCATGATTTTCTTACTGCTTCGTCGATTTATGCATAGGCTTTTTCTATGATCTAATTTGACTTTCTTGCGGGTATCCTGGTAATATTAAACATACAAATAAATTATTGTATCAAAATAATACGCGCCACTTAATTTTTAGAATCAGATTTAAAATAAAAGTAATCAATTTATATTAAGTAAGTTATTTGATTTACAAGCGGAGTATCCGTATTAAGTACTCGAATATACGGAGTACCCATAGCATAATTATTACAATATTTGTACATACTTATAAACAGACATAATAATATGTGACACATAGTTAATTCATAGTAAAATAGTGTGTATGTAGCACATAGCTTACAATATCTGAGTCTCCTGAATCATCTTCACCACTGGGTGCCCAGGAGGATCCGCTTGGAGAGTAATCTCCAGGTTCTTCATCAGGTTTAGGACTTGGGGCTACTTCTGGCTCATCCGGTCTCGTGTTCAATTGGTCTCGATCTCCTGAAATGCATTCTCATATTAGTTAATAATAAGTTATTATGAGTGTGAGTTCGTGTATTTTCTTTAGCGGTATAATCCATCCATGTGCTATCAATACTACATAATTTTTTTACATGTCCTTGTATGGTTAACGAAATGTAGGTCCGTAGTTATATTAGAAATAGACTGAATCGGAATGTGATTATACTTAATCACAATCCGATTCAGTCTAGTTACTACTATTTAGCCTACTACTGTAGGTTTACCTAAAAATATCAAAATCTGTGGATTACTTAGGAGTGGTAAAGCCATCGCAATGTTTTACAAACGTTACCTACTCCTAAAAGCTACACACACTGGATAACTTCTTACGAACAACTGACAAAAACTTTCGTAGCTTGAATAGAAAGATATCTATCGTAAAAATAAGACAATGTGCCGAGGGGATGCGCAACCGTTATATTTGATTTTATGGTGGGTACCAAACAGGGTGCAGGCAAGCTCAATGGATCTTACTTATTACCTGCTTGAACATAATGGAAATAATCACACGTGCGTTAGAACATTTTTTAAAGATTAATAGGCATATGTATACTTAAGGAAAGATATTAAGCTGAATGAGAGCTTATTGGACTGATGATATCACTTATTGATTCATCGATCTAATTTGATAAAATCGTAACAGAAAGAACTCACTGGCTCGCGCGATAAGAGTGGCAATTTGCGGTTCGCCTTGCCACAGCAGGGTTATCACATAACCGATTTTCAAGTCTTTCACCAGGGGCTTCAGTAACGTTTTTATGTGCACAACTTGGCGGCCGCCAGCACACCACTCTACCAGCAGCCAGTTCTCGTTTCTGCGCGACATGTCGTAACGACACTTACGAATGGACTACTCGACTATCCTACTCCACTATTAGACCCTTGCATACTCAGGTAAAAGTTCCATTGCTACCCTCAATGCAGTGATTACCGCTTCCCCCGCCCCTGCGCCCTACAATGCATTTCGCCAACGGATCGGGACTAACAAAAAACCCATCCTTTTTTGCAAGCCACTTCCTAGTAAGTTTCTAAGCGGAGATTTATGTTCTTTTGTGGCGCTCCCTTGTTTGTGTTGCCGACTCTCGTAAAAGATTAAGACAATTGGCATTTGGAAATACCATGTGGTAAAACAAAACGCTGCGGAAGGAAAACTTGTCGGCTTAGCTTGTAGGTAAGAACTAAATATATAGTTCTTAGAATAAAGTGAATTGTTAAATTATAAGTTGGTATGCCTGTTTGTTCTATGCCCTATTTAAGATATTTATGTTGATTGAAAACTTGAAGAAACTTAGTTGTTTGTTTTGTCGAAAATTACTTATATCGTAATTTATGTGAGTGAAAAAGGGTTGGAAAGAATCAAAATAAATAACGTTAGGTATACTAAATTTAATTAGCCTGCAAAAACGATGAAGCCAAGGCTTTGTTACAAATTCCATAGGTTCGCGAGTACTATATAGTCTTTTTTCCTGTAGTCTGAGTATATAGTGCGTAGCACAATTTCTAAGATCAACTAGAAAAAAAAATGCAATATAAAACAGCCGCGGCAGAAATTACAACTAATTCATGACCTTAATCCTTTGCATTAGTTGAAATAGAAAGTATGAATCCTTTTAGTTTTATAAAGTTTACATTTATGTTAAAAGGTCATACTTGCATCAAAAGAGCCACCAGTCTCGCTTGTAGTTATGTTTCACCCACTCTATCATAGAAACTATTAGCACCCCACATAGAAAGTCTACTAGTACCTACCGGTGATGATGATAATTATGTCAGACACAATAGTTCAACGCATAATGCCAAAAAAACTAAATGTCAAAAGGTGTGTGTGTCACGTTTTTGTAGGTTATGTTTTGCTTTTGACTTATTATTATTTTGAATTTTCTTTGAATGAGATTTTATTCTTCAAGATTATTATATTCGATAAAATAAAAATGGATATTAAAAACGCAGAAGCCGAAACATTAAAGAAGAAGAAATCTTCGATTAGTAGAGCAAAAGTCAAGAAAACAATCAAAAATACTCTGTGCCGACCAGACCCTGTATTTTGGTTAGTAGATCATTACTGTTTAAATGATATATGTATATTTATTGCAGTTAACTGGTAAATACACAAATAAGGTTATACGTTTGTAAGGTTTACTATAATTCAAATATTTTCAGGCCAAATGTAACCGATGAACAATGCAAATTATTAGAGGGGGCTCTTGCTAAACATAAAATTGAAATACCAGAATTTAAAAAACCTCACTGGAAGGAACTGAAGTCTATTCCTAAAGATCAAAGACCTAAACAACCTAAAATACAGTAAGTGCCCAATTCAATGACATCAATTATGTCACTGGTGTATCCTACTTAATTAAATCGCATACAAAAAATGTGAAACCCTGCAGAACAATATTCATGTTTCTCTATTTTTCAGAAAAGTGGAAGGTCTCGTATTTGGCATAGTACAAAGCACTGAAGCAGTTAAAAGTAAACAATGTTCTGCAATCATAATAGAATCCAGTGTGAATCCTAGGGCCATAGTGCAACCAATAATTGAAGCTTGCATTTCAAATCAAGTTCACATTGTATGTTTAAATGGACTGAGAAATATAACATCACTTAATTTTGGTGTACCAACAAGTTGTCTCGCTATAAAAGTAGGATATTTAAAAGAACTTTGTGACCTCATTGAAAATATAACAAAATCACATGAACTACCTCAACCTTTAAAAGAAAGAAATTGTGAAGAGAGGGAGACTATTGAATTGGCTGAAATGAAAATTGATGTTAAAGAAAATGACAACAAAATTCTAAAAGCACCTACACTTTTTACTTATTTATACAGAACTAACAAAAATACAAGAGCTTTCAATCCATCGCAAGAAGAACCTAAGACCAAGAAAGCCTTCATTGGACAAGATTTCATTGAGTTTTCTGATAAAACAGAAGAAAAATCTATAGATAGGAAAGCTTACATGACTATGATTGTGAAAAGATTAACTAATGATCAAAATAGGTTGAAAAGAAAATAAACATCGCATAATAAGATAAACTTTATTATAATTGTAATATTTATAAAATATTATTGCTATAATGTCAAAAAAGACATGAATTATGTTAAGCATTCCTAACGGAATGTCATTAAATCATTCAGCAATTAGAAATACTTTGGGATTCAATTCATAATAGCAAAAGAAGACAATCCCTTCATATTTCTGATTTCTGAAACCAAAGTTTACCTTTGATTACTTGATGAACATGTGATCTTGGTAAAATTTGGTTTAAACATTACACTAGTAAGCCATGCTCTACTCCATCCCACCAACTATACAAACAATAATAACATCCAATGTATGGAGTAGAGCATGATGGTAGATATATTTATCTTACATTTCAACCGATGCATTGCATTTAAGTTTTTAATCAGTTCAATTTAATAAAATCAAACAACAAATTTCTGTGTATTTATCTATAACAATGACTATTAGTCAATAAAAATATCTGGCCCTTTTCACCTAAGTACTATAGTTACTTTAACATTAATACATTCATAGGAATCTAGTAGAAGCAAAGGGAACAAGATTGTTAGTTGGACTATACATATTAGAATTGAATGGAGATAGTTTATGGTACCTTTTAATTTAAAAGGATATAAAACAATAGTATTATATAAAATCTACTTTTGCAGTAATTATTATTTTCTTAAACTTATTTCTCTACAAATAGTTATAGGACTTTAGCGACTCACTGGTTTTGTCAATCAATAAGCAAAAGTCCAATTAGTAGTAATGTCTGAATATTTCTGTAATTTTTTATCAGTATATCACAATGATCAATATTTAAAATTAAAATTGAACAATGAATACAACAAAAGTAATAATGTAATTTGCTAATAACTTTTTAAAAAGTATACTATACTTCTTAGAAGCATATTGTAAAATAGAAGAATAAAAAGATATTATATAGAATGCATATAGAAGTATAGTGCTGTATGTGTGTCTAGGAAAAATAAGATGGTGGTTATAACACTCCACACATTCACGTTAAACGTGAAGTTTTGAGAAGCTACCACTTCACTTTGTCCCACGAGCGCTCTGAAGATCAAGGAAACCTGTCTACGCCGGAGGTTAAAAATAAAGGGTCACATTCCTCGTAGATCTCACGCACTATATAACGCTGGCGAATGTATCCGCTCGATTTTCAAAAAAAAATCGGCAGCAACTCGCTGTAGAGGCGGTGGCGATCAGTTCGGCGGCGGCTCACTGGGCCGGTATCGCGCCAGGATAACGGCGCACATCGCTTGCGCGTCCGTCTCTTCCGGGTATAGCGCCATGGCCTCCGCCACCTGCGCCTCGGGGAAGATGCCGGCCAGGTGGTAGTGCATACGCCGACGTGCGTCCCACTGCTGCAGCGCCGGGTCCGAGGCAGCCGGTGTCAGAGCCGCTCGCGCACCGCCTGCGCCAGCACTTCCCGGCGCGCTACCCGTGCGCATTGCTGCCGCATGCGCCGGTAACCGCGGGTCGCACGCCGGGTTCAGCGTCAACTGGCGCGCTAGCTTACGGTGCGGGTTGGCGTCGGGCGGCGGGCCGGCTGCTAGTGTCGGGCCGGTGGCCAGCGACGGCGGTGGCAACACCTGTGCGCGCTCGAAGTGTGTGGCGAGCGCCACATCGGGTAGGCGCGGCGCGGCCGAGTGCGCGCGCGCCAGGAGCCGCTTGTCGAGCGGCGCGCGCCCGCCGGGCGGCAGGCTCACGGTGTGCAGGTCGCGCGCGCGTAGTTGTTTGGCAGCGCGCTCCGACAGCCGCTCAGCGACAGACTTGTGGGGCCGGCCGGCACGTTCCGGGTGGTGGAACTTACACTTGTTGCCGTACGTGCACTTGCGGCCGTAAGGGCAGGCGCGCGGCGGGTCGCACCGCGGCGGCGGCGCGCGTAGGAATGCGTCGAGGGTGGGCCCCGAACGGCCGAGCGGGTCGTCAGGGGGCATGAAGCGGTCGTTGACGAACGAGTACATAAGAAGACGCTCCTCGACCACCTTACGGAAGTCGGGCGACTCTGCGGCGAGGTCGCGATAGTTGTCGTTGGAGACGACGACGCCATCGGTCTCGGCGGCGAGGCGCAGCACGTAGCGGTCGTCGTAGCACACGTACCGCTTGCCGCCGAGAAGTCGGCTGGGCGTGTAGACGAGCACGCGATCGCGCTCGAGCCGCTCGAGCGCGTCGCGGTCCGCCACGGGGTTGTCGGGCCGCGACGCCTCCTTGCGCCACTTGGGTACGAACGCCGTGATCTCCTTGTGG
Source organism: Mellilla xanthometata (assembly GCA_035578125.1). Classification (NCBI taxonomy): domain Eukaryota; kingdom Metazoa; phylum Arthropoda; class Insecta; order Lepidoptera; family Geometridae; genus Mellilla; species Mellilla xanthometata. The sequence continues at coordinate 8,308,322 of JAPUBQ010000014.1, read as the reverse complement.
CCGCGCGCGCGGAACCATTCCACGCAGATCTCGATGCCGCGGCATGAGAACACCTCCTTGTTGCCGTGACTGCGGACAACATCATAAAAACAATAAAAACTTCTGTACTCTAAAGTTATTGTCTTAGAAATGCACAATAGAAGTGATTCAATTCAAAAATAAAATAAGGCTAGTGACAAGACAAGGGCAAGAACACAGACCTCATAGCGACATTGCTGCCGTCTATAACGATATGTCTCAGCGGCGCTCGTTCCGGAGCCGGCTCCGGGTCGGGCGGCGGCGCTGGAGACAGGGCGCGCGGAGGTTGCTGCGCCGCTAGCTTTATGAGCTCGGCCAGGAGCTCGTTCCGCGGCGGGTCGGCGCCGAGCCGCGCCAGCGCCTGCCGCGCGAGCCGCTCCGAGTACCCCAGCTTTACAGCGAACTCGATCTTAGTCTGCCGAACACGAAATATATGTTATTTAAAAAATATTCACAAAAGTATGTGTAAATAGACCATTTAAAATGTACGAGTATATGTACTGTAATCATTGAATTATAATTTTCGACACAATACGGAGTATGCTCAATAACCAAGTATTGAAATTTAACATAATTGTGGAGGATTAACAAATTCAACAGCTAATTATTTACACACTGATAAATAACATGTGTGTATTTAAAAAGACCTAGGCTAAGTGCATGTCGGACTCGCGTACTAAAGGTTCCTTCCGTATAACATATACACATAATAAACAGCAAAGAAAACAGGTATGGAACCATATAAACAATAACTGATGCAGTAAGTATAGCGATCCCAAATATAACGGTTTTTATATTCTTATTACGTATAATTACATTATAAGTATAAGATGTATAAGAGTAAGTAGTAAGAAGTATCTATGTATAAGAGATATATATGATTTATCAAATTACGCATTTTTGTCTAGATTAATACGAAATACTTATACAGATAAGTCAATATTGATAATCGAGAATGAGTCATGAAACTAACTTCTGTGTTACTAAACAATCTCATCAGGTCAAAGATTAAACATTAAACAAAAAGTAAATTCACAACAATAGCAAGCTTATTTCTGTACTCTACACAGGCATTTACATATTTAATCGTATAGAAAGGAAATAAATTACAAGTAAATGACAAACTATTTTTTTCCACATGTTTCTTAGAATAAGTCACAAAGCACCACATGAATATTGTTTTTCCTTTGCGTTTGACTACAGCATTGCTAAGGTAAGCCTGTAATCAAACGCAAAGGTTTATAGTGGGCAAACATGGTACATCTGTGTGAAATGTGTCCTAATATCTATTTATTTATTGAACAATAAAGGTTGCTGCAAGGAGACTCATCAAGGTTTTGTCACCTGATTGTGTTCCGGAGGTGGTGCGAGGGTGACATACTCTGCAAACTCCGCAGCGAGGGTATCAGAGGGCGTGCGAGAAGCTGCGCGATGCGAGCCCTCATCCTCGAACTCCGAGTCGTAGCTCGAGTCCTCGCCGCGCTCGCCGCCCCATCCCACTGATGACTCCACATATTTCTGAAACAAAACGAACAACTCATTATTTTTAGGGTTCCGTACCTAAAAGGTAAAAAAACGGGAGCCTATTACTAAGACTCCACTGTCTGTCTGCCTGTCTCCAGGCTATATCTCAGAAACCGTAATAGCTATAAAGCTGAAATTGTCATCAGATATGTATTTCCCGTGCCGCTATAACAACAAATACTAAAAGTTAAAAAAGGTAAATATTAAGGGGTATTACAATAAACGTGTTTTTTTAGTATTTTTTTAGTACTTATATTTTAACAACGGTAGCTGCTAGACGCTTGAAATTTTTACAAAATATATAAATGTACATTTGCTATCAAATTAAATTATAAAAATTAAATAAAATAAATATTTATGTAGGGCTCCCATACAACAATGGTACAGAACCCTTCATGCGCGAGTCCATCTCCCACTTGACTAATTATTTTTATTACGTATAATAAGGAACGATATACTTAGATTTGATCTTATAATGTTTTTTTTGCTATGGTATAAAACTAAAAAAGTTAATAATATCAATCAGAAAATAGAACTAAACTAAATTAAAAACTACACAGTGGTTAAAATTTACAAATCTAATTTACAAATAATAAACTAATAGCTTAGTCTGTGTCCGCGGGCAGGGTGCCTAATAGCTGATCTCATTACTTCATTTATTTATTAACATTTTTGTAGGAAGAAAACATACAATGACTTGCATACTATTGACTTTTTTCTAGTTACAAAGTTAGCTATTGACTTTTTAACGATACAACGGTACCTAGACATGTTACACGTTGATAAAATCACTTTGAACTCGAAACTGTAAGGTTTATTTACATATTATAAACAATCCAGTCTAAATGGAACAATAAAACTTGCTTATCAACAACTTAAACCTATGTATATTTCAATTTATTTGTATCCAAGAAAGTCTAACTATAAAAATTTGGTATTTTGAATCTGACCTCGTATGTATAATAGCAAATGACGCAAACGGATTGTTTCAAGAATCACAAATAAGTTGCCTCTAAGAATTCCACAGAGACTAAAAAACGACGTCGTTATAAAATGTTTTGTAGCTAGATATTATAAATCTGGTATGTATGAAAACATTTCTTTAACGATGCGGCAACGATAATATAAACTCCAATGTGATAAAGCTCTTCATGGTGATGATTATATCGATCCTTAAGCAAATTTTATTCGAGTACAACCGAAGCCGGCTCAGGACAGGGTCACGAGGGCGTCGAAGCGGATCTACAGATGATCATTGACCTTTAGCGTGTGCGCAACTCCCAACATACCGGTTATAAATCATTATTCCACCAAATCCTCGAAAACATCTCCCAATACTTTAACCGCATACTCTCTCACGGCGAGAGACAATTACAGAACTGCATAATATCCACAAAATAGTGATTAGTCATTGCACGAGATCCGCGTTGAGACCCACTTGGCCAGTGCTCGCTCGGCTGACAAACTGCAGCAAGATTTGTTTCAGATTAAAGCGAACCTTAACGAAACCAGTCCAGCTCTCGTACACATGCAATGAACTACTAATTACATCCTATTAATTGTGTATCTTGAAAATCTCTAAGTGAAGCCGCTTTTATACTCCCGTACATCCTTAGTAAAAACGATCTTAAGGGTAATTTAGATTTAAACTTCATTGCTTTCTATTTGGATGAAGTGCCAGGATTTAACAGTTAGATAGTAACTTTATTGGCTCAAGAGCTATTTCAAAACCGAATGCTTTTTTTATGTGTACCAGAGAAAAGGAACAAAATCATTTACAATTTAAGACCCTGAAAAGAAGAGTTAACAAATCAAATAGTGGAAAATGATTGCCAGCAATGATAAAAGTTCAGTAGGTCTCGGGAGCCTCTACATCCGGCAAGCGCGGAAGCGGCCCGCCTACCTGCTAGCCGGATGCAACTTTCTAAAAAATATAGTGTGCAGAGACTGCTCGCTCGATCCGACAACGCGCGATCTATGCAATGCAGCTGATGAAAACTATAAAGTATACTTTCAAGACGAGGCAAGACGATCGTTCCATAATAGAAATTATTAATTGCGTTATTATTTATTTCAACTAGAATAAGGTCACTGCTGAGCATAGATCCCGTCTACGCAAAAGTAAACAAAAAACTATTTATACTGATTGTACAATAGTTATAGCATTCATGATCATGTTCAGTCCACCACCGCCTAGAAGATTAGTTTGTGAAAAGAAATCCTTATAAAGTTATACATAGCTTCCTTATATCTGTTCCAATCTACGAGTATATTAGCAAAATATAGAGTTTACCAATGATAATTCCTCATGAATAGAACACAAAACCTCGAACAAAATAAATCTTGAATTTACGTTATTTTCTACATCCGGTTGTCTATACGTCACTAGTTTAGCTCGGCTAAGTTTAAATGAATGATATACAAACATTGACACTAAAATTGTTATTGAAGTTGAGGCGTGTGTATTTTAAACTTTGCAAAAAGTTAATTGCCATTGGCACTAAAATAGAGGTAATTAATAATTGAAATATTACCATCGCGGTTTCGTCTACGTCAATAAGTCTAATAATATATTTGAATACGCAATACTGTTAGGTCGCACAAAGTCTACTTAATATATTTTAATGTCAAACAACGTTACGATGATAGCTTAAGGTAGCTCGTTTAACTTTATTGATAGAATATATTTAATGACGATGTCACGTACTCGTGAGTCTTGTCAAGATTTACAATACAATTATATAAAATATTTAATCAAATAACTAAATACAAGCGAATAAAAGCTAAAACCCCTTCTCATGGTTCAGAGTAAGGAGTTTTAGCTTCCATCAGAATCTCAGCGACAAAGAATACCGTATTCAAATACTTGAATAGTTTATATATAAGTTATATGAAACCAATATGCCCCCTAATAATATAGGCTCAATTTTTCTGGAAACCCATCATGTCCGTAGGGATGACGTTAACAAGAAAATCAGAGAAGATATTATAGAATTCATGTTAAGTTAATCAGCTACTATAAAATAAGGTGTATACCAAACATAGCATGCATAGTAACAAATAATTTCCTTACTACGGGTACAAGCTAACGCTCATGAAAACCCAGTGGATTGCCCCACTCTATTAGCAACGCTTTTTGCTATGGTTGATTAATCTATTTGTTTACATTTTTTTCCTCGTCGTGTTCAATAAAAGATTGTAATAAAAATGTAATCATAGATTCCAGTTTAAAGAGCTACTACTGTTTTTAAATGATGTCCCTGATGTAGGAGAAAATCCCTACAAGAATTATCTTCGCAGAAATCCTACGGGCTAAGGAAGGATTAAGATTTAGACTATAAAAGCGATGATGATAATAAATTCATTGCTTCGACACCTAATTCTGGTTATAATGTATACTCGCAGGGGCCCATTGGCATACACAGTTTTCCAACATTCTATGTTTCCTGTTCGATCCTTCATAATTAAGAAGGTCGCATTAAGGGTGTTAAACGTACGTCGTTATTGGCATTACAGTTCTACTTTTTAGACTAATATCAAAATACGATATTCATGTCTGTTCGGTCGAGTATCAACATCTCAATGCAATGACAAATCTATTGTAGTATCCACACTGACGTAATGCGTTAAAAGGCAGTGTCCTCGCTTATTCTCTAAATCGAGAATGTTACTGTTTACCATTTAGCTTAAATGCATTTTGTTATTTTATGTAGCACAGAGTTCCGTTGATGATGAAGGCTTGCGTTTTACATACTTGTAAAACGCAAGCCTTAAAAAAACAAGAAACGTTTAATTTTCCTTAACAATCACAACAAGTAAACAACTCTAGCGAATTAAAAATAACCATACCGGTTTTAGTTACAATAAATAATTAAGTACGACACTTCATGTTTTGACCCGATAACAAATTAACAATGACGTCAGTAAATGCTTTATCTTATTTATTATGCAGACGCAAATAAAGGGCAAGTAATAAAATTAATATTTTGAATTTAAATCAACTATTGGGTTATCGCTACATACTCGTACGTCATGAACATTGCAGATTGTGAAACAAGAACATACGTTATCAATGTGCAATCCTAAATACTTCCAAAGATAAGCTAAATGACGCATTAGGTTAGTACTACTAAACCCTGCAGCCTGGGTGAAAGAATAAGGCTGCGGAATTTCCCCTGCCTGTCGTAAGAGGCGACTAAAAGGGGCATCAGACTCGAAGGTGTTCGGAGATGGGGTTCCGACACCCGCTCCATCGAGTCCGGGGTGAACGACGACGGCGTCGCGTGACCGTCACCGTCGCGTCGTTGGCGACACAATCAGGGAAGGGCCACAGCGCAGTGCAAGGAGGTCTCCGGAGTGTTTCCCGGAAAAACCCGGAGTTAGTACTACTAAACCAACTTTAATATGCATAGTTAAATTTTAATAACGCTGTGTTAATAATTCTTGGACATAAAAGTAGAACAAAGGAGCTACGATTGAAAGTGAATCGAAAAACAGAAAAGAGTGAATGCGTAATTTTGCGTCAGTAGGTTAGCAACTACGGAGAATAAAATCGGTTCCGTTTAGAGGAGAAATGGTATCGGCGCCAGTTCGTTAAAAGATAAGAGCAACCAATAGGGTAGTGGTATACGAGCGACGTAGCACCACGCCACCTCGACTGATTGTGAGCGTCACTAGACCGTGCAAGATGCGGCCACAACACATACACACATCAATGATATACATGTAAGTATATCATCATCTACATGTACATAAGTTACTGCGTCTACATCTTTTCATCCATAAATTATGCACACATACAATCAGTACACTACCATAAAAAAATCCTTACTCGTATACATTAACTAGCTGACCCGGCAAACGTTGTTTTGCCTTAATAAAAAAAAAAAAAAAAAAAACTAATTATGCAGTAGCCGATTCTCAGACCTACTGAATACGCATATAAAATTTGAAAAAAATCGGTCAAGCCGTTTCGGAGGAGTACGGTAACAAACACTGTGACACGGAAATTTTATATATAAGATATACTACGTATACATCTATACCAATATACATCTATATCAATATGTTTCTATAGCTATACCAATACCTATATAAAGAGGAAAAGTTATTTTTTTTGTTTGACGCGAATAGACTCCGAAACTACTGGACCGATTTGAAAAATTCTTTCACCGTTGGGAAAAGCTACTGATTCCTGCGTATCTTAGGCTATATTTTGTTTCTCTTTTCAACTAATAATTATTTTATAGTCCGTGCGAAGTCAGGACGATTTGCTAGTCCTAATATACATGAATTCAATAATAACGTAGGTGTGGCCGTTTTCCCACGCAAAAACAATGCTCTTGTGAAAGAAGAACCAATTGCAGATCCGTTGCCAGATTTTAGTACAGCTTACCACGTCAATTTATACCTAAATTATTTATATAAACCCACTTTTATTTATATTGATACTAGCTGACCCGGCAAACGTTGTTATGCTTTTTTACCAAAACCTTTTGGCCAAAAAAAAAATGGGTTTGGTGATAAAAAAAGTAAAAATGTAGGGTTGTATGTATTTTTAACGCCACATGCCAAATTTCGTCAAAAAATTTAAAGAAATAAATAAGAGTGAACAACCCTTATCCCTTAGGGGTATGGAAAATAGATAGTAGCATATAAAATTTGGTAAAAATCGTGCAAGCCGTTTCGGAGAACGGTAATTATACATTGTGACATGGACATTTTATATATAAGATTTTGCTTCAGTTTTTATTTTAAGTTCACTAAGCTAATAAATTGATCAGGGATATTTTAATACATTACCACTAATTTACTCTAGTTCAAAATACCGAAAAAAATGGTTTTAGCTTTTGGTTTTTGTATTCTGTGCATTTTGTATTGTATTCAAGCTACGAAATGTATAAACAAACACGACAATAGAGATACTTGTATTAATTTACGACTGGAATAATGAAAAAAGGTTTTAGTTATAAAGATCGGGAAAAATAAATAAGAAAAATCACATGCTTTGAATAGGCCCCTTTGAAATACGTGTATTTTTATTCTGTTTATATTTTTAGTTTTGTTACAGATCAGACATACTGACAGCGAAGTCTTAATAATAGGGTCCTGTTGGTAGGTACCCTTGAGTACGGAACTCAAAAAAACGTAACGTTGCGCACATAATTATATTCATTTTGCCATTTTATTATGTGTTACGAGTATGTTGCCTAGCCAACCTTGCCGTTAGAAAAATTTGCATGATTGACGTCATCGTGATTTGTTAGATTAGCTTTTATCAATTGTATTATTGACATCCTAATATATAATATCACCATCATGGGAGGGCCAATGACGTTTCAATCACGTTCTATTAATTGCTAAATCCGAAGCATCAAGCCAAGGATAATACTTCTGTAGATGTCAAAATACATTTTAGTTCGAGGTTAAAAAGGTTTACATCTTTACCAATATTGTAAAGGAGAAAAGTTTGATTGTTTATTTGATGCGAATAGGCTCCGAAACTACTGGACCGATTTAAGAAAAAAATTTCACCGTTGGGAAGCTACATTATCCCCGAGTAACATAGGCTTTATTTTGTTTCGCTTTACAACTTGGATTATTTCATAGCCCGTACGAAGCCGGGACTGGCTGCTAGCATTTATTATTTATACTATTGTTGTGTCGTATGAATAGAAGTAGATTACGACTTGATAGCGCTATATTTGCGAGTGTTACACACAATTTTCAAACGTCTTTGACAGGGTTTAGTGAAGTGAAGAAAGACAATAACCGGCCAAGTTTAAGTCCGCAATATTATGTATGTGAAAATAACAAAAAAAACTTTGTTGTACGGGAGCCCCTTACCTAAATATTAATTTAAATTTAATTATCATTGAAAAGAAAATAAGTAGTCGTCATTATACCTATAGGTACAGTTTATAGAACTAGTTTGGAAGCCTTTAGATTCCAAATCATTTTGTTGTTGTTATTTACTGTGTCAAATAAATAAATTTTGTATTTGTATGAAGGTCGAGAAGAAAATTGAACAAAAATAATCACGTTTATTGTAAGAGAGCCTCCCATTTTTCACTAGGCTAATTTTGGCAACATTTGATGCTATAGCGGAAACAAAAATATCTGCATAAATTACAATTCTTTAGCTATCACAGCTCTTTAGTACCTTTTGGGAACGGAATCTTGAAAACTAACTGAGATTATAGGTATGAGGTATTTTCCCCCGTGACAATGTTCTACAAACGACAGAATGGCAGGATATTGGTGTTGCTTAACCTGTCGTTTTATATAAATGGAAAGCTACGTCACTCTTTCGTATTCTGTTTGTTTACTTGCGAAACATCCGTGAAGGCTTACCTGTGTAGGCCTTCGTTGAATTTGACGTGCATACATTATTGAGAATAGTATTATGTACAAGATGACGAAGCAATGTTTATAAATTTATATACCTACTAGCTGACCCGGCAAACGTTGTTTTGCCTTAATAATTATTTCTAAATATACAGTAGCCTATTCTCAGACCTACTGAATACGCATATAAAATTTGGTAAAAATCGGTCAAGCCGTTTCGGAGGAGTACGGTAACAAACACTGTGACACGGAAATTTTATATATAAGAAGATATTAATATTGTATTTTTGATTGTTAAATGTGAGTGAGTACTGTCTGAACTTTAAAAATGTATGTATATATTATTGTTATTATCAATTAAGCCCTGATAATATCAAATAATTTTGTATAAGTATTGATTACGAACGCACATCGTTTGATAATCATTAATAAATATTATAACCGATGAAAATGAAATAAAATAACCAATCGCGATACTTTCTCTCCAGTTGATATTTCTATAAAAACATGAGAGACTGAATGTTCTCACGATAAGGAACGCTGAATAATGATTGCCGACGCATTACAGGCTACTTTTCTCAATGATCAGGTAATGATCCGAAGCCGATCTCTTGATCTATTCGTGATATCTATCGAAAAAAAAAACTTTGACACGTCACTGACACAACAATCAACGCGCCTTATTCATGTTTTGAGTGAGAACGTTTGAACACTATCCACATTAATTACCATAGCTACATGACGTTAAAGAACCGGCTCTACTTCCGGGATCGCTATATCGGCCGCCATGAATGAACATCATTACAATGCGATGTACGCGAAACCGCGGCGCGAAACTCGCGACAACATCCGCGTGCTGAGGTCACGGCGGATGCGGCCGCGGGTGACCGGGGAGTGTGGTCGCGCTCACCTGGGAGTTGTCAACAGCGTACATAATATCGTGTTAGTGCGTGCGAGAGCCGTGGTGCCGCGAGCATGGCGTGCGGGCGGCGCGGGCGTGCTGCGCGAGACTACTGACCAACCATCCACGCGCGCCCGCCGAGTGAAGGGGAAGCGGCAAGCGGGGCACCGCAGATCCGGGTTGTGCGCCCACTCCGCCTGCCGCCGAGCCTCGTCGGCCCCCAAACATTGCGACCTCTGTCGCTGATATACTTTTTTAATTTATCGCATCTAATGATAATGACATCGTCGCCCGATCGTCGACGTGCTTAGCCTTTGTCAAACGGTAACATAATGATACCACTCCAGTGTCATTCTTGTAAACTATGCATAGGAATATAATATAGTTTCACTAGACCAATCTTCCTAAGGCAAAAATACAAGCATTGAAAAAAAAACTTTACTAACATGGGTCTACTTACAGACAAATGGCAACATTTGTAACAAGTAAATATATGGTTGATGTATAGAAATCTTTTATGAAACTCATTCACATTCATTCTACTATATACTATGTTCTATATGCTAAAAGTACCATAGCTATGAACAATAAAGAAAAGTTGGTAATTTGTATGTGAAAGTTTGTTCAGTTCTTTGATATTTACATGTCTTCTAAGGTGGACAATATTAACAGACTATATTAACAGGGTTAACTTGAATATAATTCATATTTAATTACTTTTTCATCAAACAAGATAATAATAATTACTGCCTCAACTGGACTAAATCTATATTCTAATATGTAATATACAACAACCAATAATTCATATAAGCTTATGCTAACTTTGCTCAATTTTATTATTATTATAATCAATCTTAAAACAAATTGAATAAACCACCCCTTTTCACTTTCTCCCCTCACCCTATTGCTGGGGATGTTACATACCAGTTTAAGGTTGATAAAAAATTGGATAAGACTTAAAATACTAAACCAATTTCACAGATTTTTAACAGGTCTAATCTGGAAGTCGATTATATCCAATAAAAAATAGGTTTATAAGTGATGGAGTTATGAACTAAATGAAAATAAAGATCATACAGTTGAATTACCTAGGCATTATATAAATTACTAAGGCTTCAACAACTAATATGGCAGCAGAGCAGCATTGGGAATTGCTACAAAACATTTTAACAAGTTATTGACTTTATTCAACTGATGAATAGATAAGAAATTATATAATATTAGAACGAAGTTCCTTACCATGTGTTGTGAAAGGGGGCTAGAGGGAAAAAATGGTGACGTAAAGTTGTCACGAAACTTTTTGCTATAGTAAGCTATGTTTCTCTGTCTCTCTCTCTCTCTTTCTTTCTCTATCTCTCTGTCTCTCTCAGAAAGCAAGCCAGATATTTTCATTTCTATTTCGCATTGAACAGTGTGGTGTCATGAAGATTACTTTCGTTGAGTGTATAAAGATTAGGGGGGTATAAAGATTAGTATAAAGACTAGGTGGGGTGGGGGGGGAGGGTTGGTTTCACACCTCTCCTGGTCATATAGTCATTCACACAATCCATCCATACTTTCTTAGGCAGCCCCCTTCCTATCTGATGAATCGGATGTATTCTTTAATAGATATAATTTGAAATCCAAGATGGCGTCACCAAAAATATTCATTATTCATCCTGGGTTTTATCAATTTTGAATGTACATTTGTTTAATATATGCTTTGGCAAAACTTCATAATATAAGAGAGACTGCATGAATGCATTTTTATAATGACTATGTCGCACTCTAAAATATTTAGTATGCATTAATGGACTTTAACATTTAACTAGAGTTATGATTTTGATTAGCTTGATTACGAATAGGTACAGGATGATGGATGATTGCAAGTATGTGACAGCTTGAGGAATTAAACTTGGAAAGCAAAGTTCTCAAACAATTTGTTTTCAATAAAAATGTAAATAAGGTCTTATTCTATGATGGGGGCGATCAGACCTGCACTGACAACCTGCAAGAGGCATATTGTGCATTTCCCCCTACCAGCCTACCCAAATAAGGTCTTTTAATTCACATAATATAAAGAACATTCATAATAGTCTCAAGCTATCTGTTTCATTTAATCTATTATCAGAGCTTGCATATGAGCAATAGGTAGATATTGGTATGAACCAGTCAATTCATACTATATCACAAAAAGCTGATCTAACCTTGATAAACATGCAGCTTTCCAAGACAATAAATACTAAAATTTTTGTTATTTCTTTGTTTTCTAATACTAAACCTTAACAAATGCAAATACGGATACACACATACCTGTATGCGATCGACTATTTCGAGAGGATTAAAGCTACCATCTGCTGGATTTATGTTGAAAGCGACGTTGAATATCACATAATCATTTTTTTCCGCCGCGACACTTGATTTGTTCTCAGATAGCGTGACATAGTAAAAACTTTCAACTAATTTCAGGTATTTGCTGTAGAATTCTTTTAAACACGACCGAGGCACTGATACGGAAAGGTCCGCTTCTTGAGACATCGTTCGTACGTCTCAGGGAATTACACATTGAAACACGACACAACTACCGCAAATGTGAGTTGCATAATTTTGGATAAAAATCACTAGGGAACCATAAAATGAGATCCAAATAAAGATTTCTCCGAAGTTGCTTGTCGACTTGCTGTTAGCAGCAGACAATCAGACATGCAGTAACGAAAATAAAAATTGACAATTGACTTGAGTTGACACATTGACAGACAGAACGAACAACAAGACGTAGGTAATGATGTCATCAAGTAGGTATAAAATAGTGATTGCTCACGTGACTCATTTAATAAGATTTGTAGTCGATTTTTAGTTACTATCGAGTTATTTTAAAAGTGTTTTGTTATTAACTAATAAAAATTAAAATGTTTTGTCTGTTTGACGTAGAAGGTGAAGATAAGAGTTTAGATGAACATATTTCTATTTTTAGAATGAACATATTTATATATTTTTTTAAAGAGTTTTAATCATTGCATTGAAAATAACAGTAATCCACATCAAGATAAATAAATATGGTGTATAATTATGCCAATTTGGCTAACTGAAAAAACAAACAAAACGCTGCTGTGTTACACCAATTTTGACTTTTAGACCTCCTAGAAATGATCTGTCAGGATGCATTTCTTCTCTCACAACAACTAGTTTTGTTTATAAGTATTCCATAATGTAATAAATTAATGCTATGTAACTTTTAGCTTATAAATTTCGTCATTAAAGAAGTTTCAGAGTACAAAACGTCATTTGTAACACGGATATGTGTATATATAAATAAAGTATGTATGTAGGAATATATATATATATGTAGTATATCAGTTATACACATAAAAACTTGCACATGGCGTTCATTGATCTGGAAAAAGCGTATGACAGGGTACCCCGAGAAGTTCTGTGGTGGAGTATGAATGTGAAAGGAGTGCCAGGGAAATACCAGCGGCTTGTTCGTGCTATGTACGGTAGAGCTAGTACATACGTGCGGTCTACCGCCGGCGACACCGACAAGTTCAGTGTGAGTGTGGGCCTGCACCAGGGATCAGCTCTAAGCCCCTATTTGTTCATCCTCATGATGGACACTTTAACAGCCGATATACAAGAGGAGGCGCCCTGGTGCATGATGTTTGCCGATGACATTGTTCTTGTCGGGGAGGAGGGGCCTGAGGTACAGAGGAGGCTGGTAAAATGGCAGGAGAAACTGGAGGAGGTCGGCATAAAGATTAGCCGCACCAAAACCGAGCAGATGTTCTGTGACTTTGGTGGATCCTCCAGGTATACTCCGATTGCCTTAGATGGTGTATCCCTGCCAGTCTGCTCCAATTTCAAATATCTTGGTTCTCTCTTCCAAAACGACGGCGATATCGATCGTGATGTAGCAAGCCGAATAAACGCTGGTTGGATGAAATGGCGACAGGTCTCTGGAACAACTTGCGATCGAAGAATCCCAATCAAACTGAAGGGGAAGATCTACAAAACGATCATAAGACCTGTCGTATTGTATGGATCTGAGTGTTGGGCGACGAAAGTGGTGCATGAGAGAGGATTGCATGCGGCAGAGATGCGAATGTTGAGATGGATGTGTGGAGTGACAAGAATGGACAAGGTAAGAAATGAGCATATCAGAGGAAGTTTGAAAGTGGCACCTATGCCAGAGAAAGTTAAGAGCGGAAGGTTATCTTGGTATGGGCATGTCATGCGAAGAGAGGAGAAGCATGTGACTAGGAGAAGTATGAATATGATTGTGGAAGGTAGTGGAAGTAGAGGACGGCCAAAGAAGATGTGGATGAATTGTGTGAAAGAGGATATGAAAGAGAAAGGAGTGAATGTAGATATGACGGCTGACAGAAGAGTGTGGAAGCAAAAAACGGGCTGTGCCGACCCCACATAGTGGGACAAGGCGAAGGCAAAGAAGATGTAGTATATCAGTTATAATAATAATAATATCTTTATTTTCATGCAGATACAAAGTCCATAGAGTAGGTACACTTAGCAAAGATATGTTAGCATCCATAATAATATCTAAATATGGTTTAGTATGGGCCTCACTCACAGAAAGAGAAGATCTAACGGATTGGAATTCAAATGATGCTTATATATTATTATTTTGAATGCTGATTACTTACTTGAAATTGAAATAAACACGCTTTTTACATAGACATAGGCAAAGACAGATATAGATTGAAAACAAATAGAACATGCATTATTCTTTCAAATAACATTTATTTATTTTCAAGTTACATAAAAACTACAAAAATATATGGCAAAATACACAAGAAATAAAAAAGAATACTCAAATTTAATTTTGGCGTTTAACACAGTTTATTCGTTTGTATCACATTATGATCACATACAGTAATTTTCTGCCAATTATTATTGTTTATAACGTTCATAGTTAGAAAAACCGCTGCACCTCGCCAGCTTGCCGCGTACTCTACACAAGTCCGACAAGTTAACACACATCATGGGCCCGGCGGTGTACAATAAGCTGCCCAATGATATTACTGCAGCCGTCACTCTGCACGCTTACAAAATGAAATTGAAACGGTGGCTCATTAATAGAGCGTTTTATTCCTTTGACGAACTTGTACCTAATATTAAGTAACTGACATTTATTGTATTCTTACCACATATTGACATTTTTATTATTTAATAATTTTGTTATTATATAATGAATTAGGTATTTAAGATACCGTATTTTTATATTTTTTAATTCCTGACATGTAATATTACTTATTATCAATAAATGAACTATGAACTATGAACTAAAATTAGGTACCAGCTGACTTAGTAAGACTTAAGTATTTAAAAATATTATATGATGACTACAAAGGTACATAATACATACTAATGGACTAGAAATCTTAATAGTTATCAATGAACATTATATTTCCATTATATAAAAAAGGGTTTGTTTATGCAACTCATAATGATGATTATGAGAATTAGTACTTCTCATATTAGAAATCTTCAGATCCTGATTCTGATGTGGTAGGAGGAATGTTTTCACTATTTCTCTTACTTTTTCGATTCTTGCAATTGCTTTTTCGGGTTTTAAACATCTTACTCTCATCGGCACATTTCGTAGTTATACTCGTCCTGCGTGGAATAAAATTTTAATGTAATGTTTAATAACTTGATTATAGGATAATAAGTATCTTTTTACTTCAATGTCAGTTTTAAATACTCAAAATATATATTTATATTTCACGTAAATGAATGTACTTGTAGTAGTAGTAAAGTAGAGTTATAGGAAATTAAAGATACTGACCTGACTATATTTTCTGGTACCGCACAACGTTCCACAACTGTCTGAACTATATCATTCACTAGAGCTGCATCTAATTTCTTTTTTGCAGGTTTGTTTGGAAAAGCTGGAGACGGTTTACCAGTTAATGAATGTGTGGCTAGTATTCTGAAATACAAAAGCAAAGTATATTTTAATATATCACATCTTTAGTTTCACTAACATATCAATCGTATCAACATTAAATCAATTTTAATTACAATCGTACCTTCTAGAGAATACCGCTGTTAGTAATTTTCGAGTGGCGCTCGTATAAGAATTCCAATTTATATTTTTTAGAAGTCTTGATGGTACCGATGCATTACCGTCGCCAATGGGAACCTATGAAATGCAATCAATATTATCATCCAAATTAAAATAAGTGAATTTAACTACCAAACTATTATGTCCATGCTTTAGATATAGACTCACCAAATCGCTTTTTGCATGTGCATTTCTATTTGTTATAACTTTGTTATGTAGAATTTCGCTTTTGGTGTGAGTGTTTCCAATTCGTTTTTCTTCTGGTCCTTCATAACACATTTTTATCGAATAATTTCTATATTCCCCAAATTTAGTCTCGTTAAAACTGTTTTCATTATGACTCTGAAACAAAAACAAATTAGCCTAATCTATACAGCGCAACGCAACATACGTATACTTGTTTTCATACATACATCTGAAATAAGCAATTAAATAATTAGCTAATTACCGTATTTGCTTCATTGTCATAAGAAGTTACATATGACTGATCTTCATCGTCTGAAGCGTGGTCTGAACTTACAAAGTCTGAGAATTGTTCTGTAATATCATCTGGTTTTTTTAATTGGTTTTCAAGAGACTGAATTCTATCGTATAATTCTTTGATGGTATCTTCCATGATCTCTATGTTGGGGTGATAATAATGCTCTTCAGTTTGCGTAGCAACTTCTCTTGTTATGGTATTATTTACAATTATTCTGTTACTTGGCTCCAAAAATGGCAAATTATGTGACGAATGAATTGGAATTCCAATATTTTTTGAAACTGTTGAGTCTAAATGTCTATTCAATTTAGGTTTGTCGATTTTGGAAACCATTCTAGGTTTATTATGTGTATACACATCTATAGGTTTTAAATTTTTCGTGAGCTCAATGTCTGAAGTTGACTGAATCTTAGTAGTTTGAGAAGACTGGATTGCCTAGAACAAAAACTAATGGGTAGTTAAACACTCTTTAGCAAAATTTCTTAAAATGATGTACATGCTTTCGGTCTAGTTTCAGTAACGTTTATTTGTCTATAAGCTGTTAGCATAATAATAAAAATACATTACACACCTGAACATTGGGTGATACGAAGCGATTCCAAAGCATTTTCGCTCTCATGTCCACAACTTGTCTATCGTTACACGGCGGCCATAAATCTGTAAGAAATATAAATGACACTTTTAGCATAAAGCATAAGCAGCCTACTATACGTTCCCACTAGAGAGAGATAACAGATTTAAATTGATGTAATCAACATACTGGTAATTATTTATTTTGATTTAACTTCAAAAGCGTGTTATATTATTAATTTAATAATAATTAAATAAAGTTCTTACATGGTCCTCCAACATCATGTTTCATGGTGCCTTGAAGATCCAATAAAGCCTGTGCTGCATCGTACTCAATTTTAAGTACACTCATCCCGGAATATTACTCAGGAGCACTAAGAAATCAATAAGATAACTTTCTCAATAATGTTACAAATATATTATATTCTATTTTAAACAGGAGGTCTTCTGTTCGAGATCCAAAACTAAACTAAACAGTAAATGGGATGCACTTTTACTTTAAGTACTTTCTGGCTGACCATAAAATAAAAAAACACGTTACTTACAACCTTTGAAAACAGGTAGAAAAATAAATCCCATAGAATTTCTTAACGTTTCTTTATAATTTCCTATTATCTAGTTCGCATGGTTCTTTGAAATACCAAATTGTTACAAGAACAATGGGCGTCTTACTAAGTTTTAGTTGGAAACAAATGGGACACAGAAACTCCGATAATTTTATTGTTTTATGGAATTTAGCTTGGGCTGTTAAACCTCTTTTAATATTTAAAGGGATAACTAGTTTATATTACATTATTAAGTTACCCTACCAAAGTAAATTATTCTCGGTTGACATATGAACAAGTCACCAAATAGAAATGTTAGATACGCAATACCCTCTTTAATATGTACATAATACTTAGTGCGTACTGCCTTAAAACTACCTTCAGCTATGATGGCGTACTCTTTTGAAGTTGTTAGGATTTGCTGAGGGTTTACGTTATTTCAGGCTATTTCTATAATGTTTAATTTATTTATTGTTATTTTGTAATTTAACATTAATTAATTTTAAAATTTATAACTTTATTTGATAACTCAGTTATGAAATCTTTACGAAACATATTATATATTTATAATATGTGTGTATTTATTTACACTCTTGAATATGTATTTAGAAAACGACAAAAACCATGTCGTTGTACATACATGTGATGCACGTCATTATTATTAATGAAACCATGTAAATTTAAAAGTAAAAGACAATTAATTAAAAGACAGCGTACATTTTTGTGCCTGTATATTATATTATGTTTGTATTTCCGTAAATGTTGTTTAATTTGTGACAAGGCGAGGAACAATATTATTAATGATAAAGGTTTTGGATGTGTATTTTATAGATATGAATCGCGGTTTCTAATTGAGCTATGTTTGCTTATGATCGACTAAGTTGGCTTGTATACGGGAGTTTTATATACTTACACGGTTGCTGTATAATATTATAATTCCATGCTAGACTAGATATAGATCATTCTAGTCTAGCACGGAATATTTTGGGTATTGAGTACGTTACTGTATATCAGAGATTATGAGATGTTCCTAACTAGCCTTATACTATAACATAGCTTACTTACTTTATTGCCCTACCTTTATATCTTATATATAAAATTTCCGTGTCACAGTGTTTGTTACCGTACTCCTCCGAAACGGCTTGACCGATTATTTCCAAATTTTGTATGCGTATTCAGTAGGTCTGAGAATCGGCTACTGTATATTTAGAAATAATTATTAAGGCAAAACAATGTTTGCCGGGTCAGCTAGTAATATATATATTACATATTTGCTAATGATAAGTTAACCAAAACTTTATTTATGGGTGAGTTTAAACTTGAAACAAACGGGGCTTATTTTTTTTGTGAATTATCTATTCTTACATAGGGTCGGCTTAAGATAGGGGAGCCATAATTTTATGAACCATTGTTAAATTTTTACCTGCGACTTGCATTTGTTGACTCTTAACGCACATTTGGCGCAGTAACCGCCCGATCACCGTTAAGTGCAGTACAGTGTTTTGAGTTAGCAATGAATCGCATGTGGGCTTTAGTGGAATGGGTGGACGATACTAACGTATTTTCTATGTATAGTGTCATAAATGTTGACACTTTTTCATATCAAGAAAGTGACCTCGAGCCCGGAAATGAAATTTTCATTAGTGTTAAAAACACAGATCCCCGACGCGCAAAAATCATAAGGATATCAGGTACCCTTAATTATGTATGAATGTTAATTTTCGACTAACGAATTTTGTGTTAACGTTGATCGTTTTAAATAATTATGTGCTCAATACCAAATAATTTTTACAGACAATAAGCGGGATATTCAAGAACACAAGGATTTCTTAGAAAGACAAGATCAGCAAGTCAAAAATGTGTTGCAGCTTTGTATGCGAACCATAAAAGAGATGAAAACGGATCAAGTAATTATATATCGAAAGCTTATGTTGAGATATGTATTGATACATTTTATTAATAATAAATAATTCTTTACCTCCTTTTCAGTACGTCAACTCGATAAAGCATGTTCATCAAATTAATACGGGTGTGAATAGTCAGCATGGAAGCATCCCACATTTAATAGTTGGAAATACCGAAAACAGTCTGAGTGATAGCGACACAGAGGTTAGTTCGATAAATAACATAAAAGGTTATATTCGAAGTAAGTTGTTACAATTTTTAATTAATTTTCTATTTTAAGGTGCCACAGAGGATTCGTCAAAGTAAAATGACACAATTTGTAAAAAAAACCCACCAAGCCGTACGATATAATCCTATGGGGACAAAGCAAGATATTCATAGTCCCACTATAAACCAAGGAAGACGTCCTGTTATAAGTAGCACACCTTTGCCAGAAAAATATGATTTCGGAAATATGAAGTTATGTTTTGATCAAGGAACCCAAACTGATGGCAGTTGGCCAACTCCACCCATATCGAAAATCGAAGAAATTGAGCTAGTATTGAAGCATTTATATGGTCGATTTCAAACTTTGGTTTCTAAAGTGAACAGTACATCAATGAGTCATGAAAACATGATATTAACAGACCAAGAAGAAAACGTGAATGAATCATATGTACCAGACCATACACCGCCGTCTCCAAATCATGTCGGCGAAAATACGTTAGTAGATCACAGTGCTAAGGAAAATAATGTAGCTGCAGGTGACATTGGTGCTGAACAGAATGCGGAGGCTGAGACACAGAATGCAAATAAAGTGAACACTATCAAAATTGAAAATAAAACCCAACCATCAACACTCGTGCGGAGGATGTCAGCCCAAACGACATATTATTCGAACGAAATGGTAAATTCTGCAAATTTTTACCTAAACTTGTAAATATTTTGTGGTGATATAATTCCGTATTTTATATGCGCACTAATTCATTTTAGGTGCCGATTGGGAATGGAAGAGCTATTGTCCCAGCTCGATTACTAAACGATATGGACTGGACTTCATACACTACAGCTACAAGACAGTTGTTGCAAGCTATATTTCCACGAAAGTAATAATATTATACATACAATAGCCACTCTTTATGACAAACATTAAACATTTTGATTACTAGTAAACTAAATAATTACATTCATTTTATTTTAGGGTTTTAGCTACACACTCTCTAACGGGAAAACAATCACCAGCGCATCTGAACAAACCTCCAAAAAAGATTTTGGATCCTAATTTAGTTGAGGATATTGTTATCACTGTTTCTACGAAAAGTGGTGTGCCAATGAATTTGGTGAGGTATGTATAAGTATACAATATTTTTTTAATTATTAAAATAACGCCTAGTTCATCAACTTCGTGTTTTTATCCTACTATACTATCTTAGATACTAATGTAATAAATGCTAATGTTTGTAATAATAATAAATATTTTCACAATTTTCATACACGGCAGGTTAAACCCATGCTGATCAGTTTCTAGTTTGTGTTATGGTAGCTATCGCAACTGATACACTTACTACATATACATACATATTTTATATAGATACATATTTAACACCCAGACTCCCAGACAACAATTTTGGTTCGATCGAAATCGGAACCTACTGATTGGCAGTATGGCATGGTAACCGTTACGCCAACACGGTTGTGTGTGTGTATGTATATAACACATATTAAGTTACTTTTTATCCCGAAAACAATTGTGGCTCCCGTGGGATACGCAAATAACTTCAAAATCTATGTAACTCCTCCACGCTCTAAAGGCTGGACCGATTTTGATGAGATTTACTAGGAAGATAGGTTAGACCTTAGATTAACACTAAAGCTTATTTTAATCCTGGATTAACTTATATTTGTTCCGAGTAACGCGGGTAACATCACGGGGTGCAACTAGTAATACATATACATACTAGCTGACCCAGCAAACGTTGTTTTGCCTTGTATGACTTAGGGGTATGGAAAATAGATAGTACCCGATTCTGAGACCTACTGAATACGCATTTAAAATTTGGTAAAAATCGATCGATCGATCGAATCCAAAGTCACCGACATAGCCCAACGCATAAGCAAGCTGAAGTGGCAATGGGCCGGACATATCTGCCGAAGAACCGATGACCGTTATGGTAGACGAGTTCTAGAGTGGAGACCGCGTCTCGGCAAACGTAGTGTAGGACGCCCTAAAACCAGGCGGAGCGATGATCTGAAGAAGGTAGCGGGTAGTGGATGGCGAAGAGAAGCACAGGATAGGGCCAAGTGGCGTGCCTTGGGAGAGGCCTATGTCCAGCAGTGGACGAACATAGTCTGATGATGATGATGAAAAATCGATCAAGCCGTTTCAAAGGAAATTTTATATTATATAAGATGTTAATTTACTTAACAATATATTTTTCAGGAACATCATAACAATTAAGTGCACGGACGAAGCTAAACTCTACAGGAATCGCCAACGTCATAAATTTTCTCGTCTGCAGCAGAAGCAACAGAATGATGAAAATATTCCACCTTCTGCAACGCTGTCTTCTGACGACTCATCTCATTACAAATAATAAATCACGAATTATATTGTGTTTGGTATTAAAATGTATACTTGATATATAGTGTTTTCTTTATAAATTGAATATTTAACTGGTGAATATTTTTAATATACCATAAGAATATTTATTGATTTTTTTTCACTAATACGTAGCGTAAACTATAAAAGTTCTTGAAAAATAAACAAAAATACTTATAATAAAAAAGTTAGATAATTTGTCTTATTTCAAATCAATATTTTTAAAGAACTAAAGTAGCCTTGGTTTGTTACTAATTTCAATTAGAGAAGAATTCGGTTGCGAGTAGATATAAAAACAATTGATATTCATAATTTTAATATTATGGGAATAGTGAACTAAAATTAGTAGCATGAGAAGAAAACGTTCAAAAATAAACTGGTGTGATTAGATTGTACGGATACAACATAGTAAATAATGACTGTAAAAATACACAAATATGAAATAAATATTCATGCAGATGAAAGTTTGTGACTCCTTCCTTCACACCTGAATCGATTGAAGTGAAATTTAATATAAATATTGTTAAGATTAACACGGTGGTGCGCAGCTAGTATAGTTCAATGATGTGAAATAAACGTAAGCGTACCTACACTTAGTACAAGTAATCGACTAATATAGCCGTAGAATTATAATAATACTAGCATTTAGTTCAACATATTTGTGTACATCCTTACTTCAGTTATATATTTGTGTCAATGTCATTTTTACCTAGCACCTGCCCAAGTGTTTTTGAGGTTATTTCACGTTTGTTTTGAAGTGAAACACTTCAGAGCTATAAAGTATTTAGGTATTAAGAAATTTGTATTGAAATTGTAAAAATGTCAGACTTGGAAGATTCTGAAATTGTAGCCTCCGAACATGATCGACTAGTTAGTGCGATATCTAAGCTAGATAAAACTCAACACATCAGTGAACCAACGCGCAGCGAACCCACTATCGCAAACTCCGAGTTCAATTTGATTAAGAGGTCTAACAAATTAAACCTCGGTGATGTTGCCAAGATTCTCGAAAATAGTTCAGATCTAAGGCAGATCAGCAAAAAGCTTAAAAATAGTCATGTCGCTACAAAAGTTTTACCAAAACCATTAGAGAAACCGCAAGCTCAGAGAATAAAACGTTCTACTGGATATGAGGAGACTAAAAAAAAGGTTGGTCGCTGGGATCCTGTCGTAGCTAGAAGCCGAACAGCAGAATTCACGGCTTTTCCTATTAAACATGTTGAAACTAAACTGCAACCAACTAATGAGTTCCTTGCACGATTGGAGCTAAAGTCTGACTTGGAGAGAGAGTTGGAAGAAGTAGATCCTCCATTGGTCATTGCAGAGGAGGAGCAAGAGGAAAAAGTCTATCCAATGTCATATGAAGAAATGGTTGAGCACAGACAACATTTGGCTAAATTGCGCGCTCAACAATCCTATAAAGAAGCTAAAGCAAAAAGACAGAGTAAAATCAAGAGCAAGAAGTTTCATAGGTTAGTACAGTACATTCAATACTTAAATTTACAAAAGACAATATTTAAACATGAATAAAAGATTTCAGAATTAAGTTCAATACTTTTGGCTGTAAGTAATAAAATTGATAAAGATTTTTCTATATTTCATACCTTTTATTTTTTTATTATAGAGTTTTAAAGAAAGAAAGGCTTAAGGCGCAGTTGAAAGAATTTGAAGAGTTGCAAAGAACAGATCCTGAAGAAGCACTTAAGAAACTTGAATCAATTGAGAAAGCAAGAGCACTAGAGAGACACACTTTACGACACAAGAATACTGGGAAATGGGCTAAAAATAAGATGATCAGAGCTAAATATGACAAGGATGTAAGTATAAGTGTTTTTTCATTCTAAGCTGATGTAAAGTATCACAGTAATTGTCTTAAGTAATGATATATAAATCTAAAAGTAGTCACATATTTCAGCGCATATTTTTATAAATTGTACCAAAATGCTATTACTGATGTCATGGCACAGGTCAGTGTTATAAACAGATTGTAAACTCTAATGTTTGTTTTATTTAATAGGTGCGACAACAGTTAGCAGATCAGCTAGCAGTCAGCAGAGGGTTGACTAAAATAACTCAAGATGTTGAAAGTTCTGATGATGATGCAGATCTGAATGAAAACAATAAAGATGCACCACTAACACAAGATCCAATGAACCCATGGATGCTTAAACAATCTGACAAATCAAATGTTAATGCTGAGTTTGACTTTGGATACAAAAATTATTTAAAAGGTAAAATGTTGAAACGCAAAGAGGAAAGTGAAAGTGAATCAGACACTGAAGTTCCAAAAAAAGGAGAAAATGAGTCAACTGACCTTATGATTTTGAAACAAAGTATTAAAACTCTTGCTCAAAAGGCAGGAGCAGATGACCAGGATAATCATGAAAAGAGAAATAATAAAGAAACTAAGATTAATTTACCCACTGAACTGAGTAAGTCTCCATTGAAGAAAAAGGTTCAAACAAACAAAGTTGACCTTAAGGTTAAGAATACTGAAACACAAAAAACAAATGATTCAAATGACAATAAGAATATGTCTAAAGCTAGCAAAAATAAAAACAAACAAAAGATCATTAAAATTCCAGTAGCTACATCAGGTTGGGTGGTAGAAGATATTGAGAATAGTACAGCTCAAGAAAACACAAAACCGGTTGATATAACTGCAGCATTTGAATCTTTGGAAGACAAAGTCGCTGATCAAGTTGAGAAAAAACTGAAAGCATTGAGACAGCAGCTTGAAACGATTGAAAAGAACTCCAAACGAAAGAGTAAGAAGAATGAAAAGAAGTCAAAAAATGAGGAAGTTGACAACTTGGAATATTTGAAGTTCAAAAATAATAAACCAAAAGCAATTATAGATGAAGCACTTATAGAAACAGGATCAAAAGACATAAGTGATACGCAAGACAATAATATTATAGCTCAAACTAAGATATTAAATGCAGCTTCTAAAGCATCTCAGGAAAGTGTTGTATCTGACATTGATCCAAATAGGTTCATTGAAGTAAAACCTAAATATTTGAACACTTCATTGCCAAAAGGTGATGGAGAGGCAGATATACTAGATGATGATGATGAACAGGTTGTTCCAAGAGTGAACATAGAAGAGGTGTTTGAAGAAGATGATGTAGTTGCTAGTTTTAGGCAAGAAAAAGAAGATGAAATAAACAAGGATAAACCAGAAGACATTGATTTGTCTTTGCCAGGATGGGGCAGTTGGGGTGGTAAAGGTGTTAAAGCTCCAAAACGAAAAAAGAATAGGTTCATTCTCAAAGCACCTCCAAAAATGCCGCGTCGTGATGACAACAAAGGAGATATTATCATCAAAGAGTTCAAGGACCCAAAGCTTGCGGTGCACAAGGTAAAGGAAATACCTTTTCCTTTCACTAGTGTAAAAGATTATGAAGCTTCTATCAGAGCACCTCTTGGTAACACTTTTATCCCTGAAAAAGCTCACAAGAAACTTATTCGCCCCAGTGTTATCACAAAGACAGGAGCTATCATAGAACCA
This sequence comes from Mellilla xanthometata, assembly GCA_035578125.1. Taxonomy (NCBI): domain Eukaryota; kingdom Metazoa; phylum Arthropoda; class Insecta; order Lepidoptera; family Geometridae; genus Mellilla; species Mellilla xanthometata. Next base: position 8,282,881 of record JAPUBQ010000014.1, on the reverse strand, counting down.
ATGGATGAGGATGAGTTATTAGTTAAGAAAAATAGAAACTTTAAGAATGGAAAAGTTTTGAAAATATTGGGGCAGAAATAAATACCTATAATATGTGAAACTTAGTTTTTATTTCTTAGAAATTAAACTTATTCTAAACTCCAACACGTACAGGCGGAGACACGAGTATGACTCCGTCACCTCTCACAAATAACATAGGAATGTTCCTTTTAGTTGTTCTATAGACTTCCTCGTAAGTTTCTTCATCTATTTCAACTGTTGTTATAGTTTCCTCTGCATCTCCTAGGACCATGTTCAAATGTTGATCATATGCCTGGAAAATTTATTCATGTTAGTTACTCCATATTAGTTAGTAAAGAGATAACCTTATATTACATAGTCACTAGATACTAAATGGATCATATCAAATAGAATTAAATACAACTAAGTAAATTATTTAACCTTAGAAAAATAAGAAAGAAGGTGTAAGAAACTTATGTGTCTTTGACATTTAACTTACAATATTTTTAATACCTTATAAATATGAGTAAAATATGAAACAAGCTTAACAATTGATACACATAATAATTTAACAATTTTTTTCATCAATAGACCATGGTTTATACTCAGATTATATTGCAATGTGTAGGCATATCAATCATATAATAAATAAATATTAGGACTCATTTCACACACGGCTGGTCAATCCCATACTGAACCATTTCTAGTTTGTGTTATGGTGGCTAACACAACTGATATTATACATATTATATATATATATATCTATTTTATATAGATACATATTTAACCCTTTGGCCCTAAACCGCACAAAGTGGCACAGACTGATAGAGGAGGCCAAGACCCACCCAGGGTTGAAGAGCCACTGGAAGTAAGAAGTAAGTACATATTTAACACCCAGACCACAAATTTAGTTATGCACATAGATGTTGGCCGAGCCGGGAATTGAACCCGGAACCTTCTGATTAGCAGTCTGGAATGGTAACCATTGCACCAACGAGATCGTCAAATCATATACATATTAAGCAAAAATTAATATATTCAATATACACATAACTCTTAATTTTAGCTAGTACTTACATGCAACTTCCCACGAAGTTCTCGCTCGTTACGCATTTTTACATATATTCTCTCATCCAAGCTCAATCGGATCAAGTCCAGTGGCTCCTTTACTGTCATCACTGATACCTGAAAATACATAACCAATTCTATTCAAATTTATTTGCTGCAGAACATGAGTGGGATTTAGACATACAAGTACAAATGCATCACATTATTGCCTTTCGAAAAATGGAGAACAGATTTTGATGATATTTTGCAAAACAATTAAATACCAGACTTTACCAGGGTTTTGTAATATTATGAGCATTGAGAGAGCTTGAGGCTTGTTGCAGTCACTCTGTAGCACGCAGATAAATTTAACACACTTAAAACTAGTTCTAGTTAGAATTATCGTAGAAAGGCCAGTTGGCCGTGTCCAGCCACAACATCTGTCCAGAAGGATCTCTAGGATGATCAGCCTGCATTTAGGAAAGAGATTGCTAAATTGTGGCAGACTGCCATCACTGCCTAAGCACATAATGTTTCAGAATCATGTAATAATTGAGCAAAGAGTGTGTACATGAGTTGTGAAGCTTCTTTTTGCAGAACTACTAGAATTCCTTTGTGAAGTTAGCAGCAAGAACGAATGAAATGGTCTCTAGTTGGGATTTCGTGATCATTTATATGGTTACTTCAACTTGTATAAAAGATATCGGTGATATTTTTAATGTACTCATGAATAACCCCTAATGTGTAGTTTATATGCAAATTAAATAATGTAGCTTACTGGTAAATAACAACAATTTAACTAATTCTTTACAACTTACATTTTCACCGTCATCAGCCATTCTATGTTTTGTACAAGAATATAGTTGGAACTTAAATATAAGTGTTTAGTGATATAAAAAGTAATGAATGCTAAAAAAATAATATTTTGCGAAAAAGAAATATATTTTAGGTTATTTATTTATTTTAGTACTGGACACAGCGAATCTTCTAATTATTCTTCTATGAAATTGAACTATATTTTTTTCTTTTCAGATGGCTTTATACTATCTATATTTAACCAGAGGTTGGAGTCAAATGTCAGCAAAATAGTTCGAATAATCGACTATTTTATGATAATTTTATTATTTTATGCCGCACTAGTAAATATTTATTATGGTAGGCAAAAAAAAACAATCAAATATTTGTCTGTGGAAAATTAATGACCGTCAACAACGCGTGTCATAGAATTTTGTTGGCTAAGATTTGGTTTTATTATTAAATATTAAATCTATTCATGAAATATTAAGTTAACGATAATGGTGCGAAGTGGGTATGTATGGATCTTAATTGATCATATGTTTAAGTGTTGTTAGGTGTAAATATGTTATGTATTTGTCGTTGTGTTTCAGGAGAGAGCGCGACAGGGAACGCGAACGCAGAAGATCTCACAGTAGATCTGCTTCTCCTGATCGCAAGCGGAGGAGGAGTCGTTCAAGGAGTCGGGATAGGCCCTCTAAATCTTCTAAGAGAAAACGGAGCCGTAGCAGAGAGCGGGACTCCAAAAGGGATCGGAGTCGCGATAGGGACAGGGATCGTAAAAGGTCTGTCATTCTACTTATGTTGTTGATCATAATGATTTTCTGGCGCTGAAGTCATCAATTTGAATAACTTTTCTAAAACTAGCAGTTTTCACCAATCATATTATGATTATATTATAAACTTAGAATATGACTATTTAACATATATTAAGTATACCAATCCAGGTTATTATCAAGGCACAGACTATTATTGAAGTCTATTTTCATTTCAATTCCAGTGACAAAAGGGATGACAAAAGAAATGGTTCCAGTACCAGTAAGTCATCAAGAAAGAAGTCTCCCGATAAAGATAGTGAGAGGTCAAAATCGAAAGAGAAAAGTATGAAGACTGAGTCAGAATATAATCCAGGCTCTGTGGATAAGGTACGGACTTCTTCAAATGAAACAATTTTGTTGTACATCTTGAAAATTCAATGCTTTTATTCTTCACCTGGTCCATGAGATCACTATCATGTACTATGTTGCCATAACAAAATGTTAAAAATATATTAAAAGAAATGTGTCAGGGGGTTCCTATATATTTTAGATGTTAATTCACAAACAAGATATACAGTTATAATATTTCTTTTACTCTATTAAAAAGCCTCATTACTATATGTTAAAATGTGGTAAAGTTTAATAAATGTATTTATTCAGGAAGAGGAACAAATCCGGCTGGAAGCTGAGATGCAGAAGAGACGTGAGCGCATAGAGCGGTGGCGCGCTGACCGCAAGCGTAAGGAGATTGAGTCCACTAAAAAAGAAGTGAAGCAAGGTAGCCTTGTCTCCAACATACAAGTGCCTAAGAAGTGGTCACTTGAAGATGACTCAGGGGATGAAGGTACATACACACTCACACTTATTGCTAGCTAACAAGTCAAAATCAAAATATATATTTGCATATAAAGGTACATTTTAGCTGTTCATGTTGAGATATGCTTTTCTATTTTTGGTTGTAGTGGCTGTCCAAATGTTTCCAACAAATTAGTCATCAATACTAATATATCATATAAGGTGAATTTTTACAGAAAATTATTACTGAATATCTCAAATTTGAATTATTTTATTTGAGTAAAATAAAACAGATTCATGATCTAGAAAATAATCATCAAATGATACCAGTATTTACTATAGAGTTTTTGAGTTTGTGTGTCTTAAATTTTGGACCATCAATGGAAACCTGGTAAATTCATGAAGCACTGTTCTTTTTTATTTTTTATTTTTTTCAGGTGATCCTGATTCGGAAGCAGCCAAAGAGAAAGCAGCGGCGGCAGAACAAAAGGCGAAACAAGAAGAAGATGAGATAGATCCTCTAGATGCCTATATGCAAGAAGTACAACAGGTACAATTTACCAATATAGATACAACAGTATAACAAATGCACTAACTTTCGTTTTTGAGAACTTAATAGTATTGTAGTAGATACATGGTATTGTAAGTATATTGTTAGCAAAGCCATGTGCAAGTTCACTATGCTGTCTTCTTCTTCTTCTTCGTATTTCTATCATTTTAAAGTGATAATGCTATTAACATGTTTGAGATACTGGAAAATAAAATATTAAAAGTGATCTTGATATTTTTAATTCCGGATTCCTTGATTCCAGGAAGTGCGCAAAGTGAACCAGTTAGATCAGCAGCGCGGCGTCATCAACGTGCCGTCAGACACCGGATCCGGCTTTGTCATCCTCACTGGCACTGCCAAGAAGAAGATCACTGAACACAAGAATAAAGGTATGTTGAAGTTTGCATGTTTTTAGAGCATGTCCCATATACCTGGTTAGTTATCCCCAAGTTGAAAACCTGTTACCAAGCACATAACAGTGTTTTCCGGTAGCCTCTTTAAGGGAGTAATTCTAGACTATAAGGCATGGTCTCCTTTCAGACATAGATTGACTCATGTGGTTATGCAATATCCAGGTCAAAAGTATAAGTTCTAGAATAAAAACTCCTCATTTGTCAAGATGAGATGAAATATTTTGAACCAAATTATAAATAAGCTAAATAAAAAAAGTCATGTTTCTGAAAATGTGTTGTTAAGTCACCTGAAAATGTTCAGTATTATATACTTTAAGTAATTACAATTGCTTTTTAAATATACAATTCCAACATTAAAATCAGTAATTTATTAAATCTGTCAGATCCTAATTCAATATTTTCATCCTATCTAGACCCAAAGTACAAATAAATTTCCACAAAACCTTATTTCTTTACAGGTGAATTAATAGAACAAAACCAAGATGGGCTTGAATATTCATCTGAAGAAGAAACTGAAGATATTAAGGATGCTGCGGCAAATCTGGCTTCCAAACAACGAAAAGATTTAGCTAAAGTAGACCACAATAGCTTAGAATACCACCCTTTTAGGAAAGCATTTTATACAGAGGTAAGCTTCTGAATTATTGGCATCTTAAAACTTTAACCCAAGTGACTTTCTCAATAGTATATGTTCAGAATAAGGTGATTTAGGCACTGCCCCCATCGTAAGATGAGACATTTTGAGGTTTTAGTTGGTAGTGACAGCACCTCTGGCCTCGAGCCCGACATATCCCGCCCGCCTCCCCCAGGCTTGTGGCGAGAGATCGGGACATTTCCACACGTTAAAAAAAAGGTGATGCCTAAGCATCTCTAACAATTTTATTCTAGTAGGTAGTGTTTAAAGACAAAGCTTTATTAAGGATGCGTTGGGTTTCAAATTTAGAAACGAATTTACTTGAATGATTTTCAATAACTTATGTAATTTTCAAACACTGAGTACATAATAGATCTAGTGTACTACATGGTCACCCATCACAATCTAGACTATCAACGACCGTTGCGTAACCGCGATTATCGCTCGATAGCCGATCTAGAGGCACACTTGTAGTGCAGGCACACATGTGTAGGCTCACAGGTAGGTAGAAAAATAGAACTAACTTTGAACTGTCTATTTATCCACAGGTGAGCGAGCTTGCAAGAATGACCACAGAAGAAGTAGAGGCATACAGAACAGAACTGGAAGGTATTCGCGTGAAGGGCAAGGGGTGTCCGAAACCTATTAGGTCTTGGGCGCATTGCGGGATCAGTAAAAAGGAAATGGACATACTGAAACGACTCAACTTTGAGAAGCCTACGCCTATACAAGCACAGGCTATACCAGCCATCATGTCTGGGAGGTACTATTTACGAATTTATTTCTTTACTTTGGTGTCGAGACAATTTCATGCCCTATAGTTTAACCATTGAAGGTTCTTTGTTTTTTTATTGTTCAAATAGATTGATGATAAATATAACTACCCCATATAACTGAAAATAAACCATGTAACCCATGAATAAATAAAACTATTCTATTATTGTTTTGTAATGAGTTCAACAAAATTAATTTACATATATCTCGTGTTCCAGAGATCTAATCGGCATAGCTAAGACGGGTTCCGGCAAGACGCTCGCGTTCATTTTGCCGATGTTCCGACATGTCCTCGACCAGCCTCCTTTAGAAGACACCGATGGACCCATCGCTCTTATCATGACGCCTACTAGAGAGCTGTGTATGCAGATAGGGAAGGATATCAGGAAGTTTGCCAAGTCACTAGGATTGAGGGTCGTCTGTGTGTATGGAGGAACGGGAATTTCTGAGCAGGTGGGTTTATCCTACTAATATTATAAATGCGAAAGTTTGTTTGTAAGTGTGTTTGTTACTTCTTCACGCTAGCTGATTTAATTTGCATAAAATTTGGTATGGAAATTGCTTAGAACCTTGATTAACATATAGTCTAATTTTTATCCCAGATTATCCTCTTTTATCCGTGATTAACGGTGGTAACACCATGGTGTGCAGCTAATGTTAATATAATTTACCATATTCTGGGGCCTGAGTTCATCTTAATCGGATAAGTTACTTTGTTGTTTTATATTATTTTGCAGCTTTATTCATAGTGCTGTTAAAAGACGCTTGTTTTTCAGTTTAATTTAATTTAATTAAAAAGGCTCTTCCAATCTGATTATTCTGATTAATCTAGTAGTCTTTATAATTCATAGCTTTATTTTATAAAATAAATACAAATTTTGTTTTCCTGTCTATTTTCATACAAGTGTGTTCGTATAGCATTTCAGCCTCAATATTCAAGTGTATTTTTCATCTCAAGTGGTGTGTTGTCGCTCACTACATTTACGATACGAAGATTCGCCTTGATTCAAAATAGCATTCTCGCCTCAAATACACTGTTATCTGATACAATCTCATATTATACATTTTAATGTTAAGATAGGCTGGCCCCCAACTCGATGGTGTTAGGAGTTGGTGAAATGGCACCTGGCACCAACTGAAAAGAGTTGGCCCAAGACCAAGTATAGTTCTGGAAATTTGTCCGTGGTACATATATGTAGGTTTAAAAATAATAATTGGACTGCAAGTCAGATTCGCGCATAATAGGCTTGATATCATAATCACTTTAGTTATATAACTACTTCTTTTGTTAGCATTAAGTAATACATTTTAAGTAGTCATAGCCATGCCATATTAACTAAACTCATAATTTTATGACATAAAACTCATTCATGAAACAATTTCACAAAAAATTGTTGCTTATAAAGTAACTTAAATTTGAGCCTCCCTTAAGTTTTCAACTTATTCTAATAATGCTAATGGCATTTGTTGTTTTATCGGCAACAGAAACATCTGTGAAAATTCCAATCTATTTCCGTACGACCCCATATCTCTGTCATCATAAACCCTTCACTCCATAAAGAAAATTAAATTTTCCTGCAAGAGTGTCTCGCCGACGAAAATGACCGTATATTTTGCCAATTTTATGTCCCGAGACGTAAACCCGTACATTCGGGCGTGTGTAGAGTGTTGACCGAAAATGAACGGTTTATGGATAGGCGAGTAGCCCTTTTATTTTTTTCGTGAGGAAATGCATTTCCGCATCTCCTGCTACAAGCCTGGGGGAGGCGGGCAGGGTATGTCGGGCTCGAGGACCAAAGGGGCCGTCACTACCGACTAAAACCTCACAGTGTGCCATCTCACGATGGGGGCAGGGATGCAGGACCGCTTCGCGCATTGCCGCTGCTCTCCCCGCCCAAACAGGGACAGCCTGGTGACAGACAGACAGACTGATTTACAGCAAAGTCTTAGTAAAAGAGTCCCGTAATTACCCTATGCGTATGGAACCCTTAAAATGATAATTTGTTTCAGATAGCGGAGTTGAAGCGCGGCGCGGAGATGATAGTGTGCACGCCGGGGCGCATGATCGACATGCTGGCGGCCAACTCGGGCCGCGTCACCAACCTGCGGCGCGTCACATACATCGTGCTCGACGAGGCAGACCGCATGTTCGACATGGGCTTCGAGCCACAGGTCACTAACCTTAACCTACACTTTAACCCTTCAATGGACAATGTTGTTTTTAAACATACTAAAAATCACACATAAAATTGACCTTCATTTAATTATTTTTTTAATTTTGCGCAATGTCGTTTGTAAACAACACTCACATTATTGCAAAAAAAGTGTGTAGTAAATTAGTGTCTAGATTTTTTTACAATTTTTTCCTAGACAGTCTAGTACACAAATATATTTTTTAAAACGTGAAACAAAAATCGTTCCATTTTAGGGATAAGCTACAGTCTTTAATGTATGTTTTCAATGTTATTGACCATTTATGATTTACTTGTATAACAAAAAACTGTAGGTACATTCAATATTTTGCCCATCGCCGTAAGGCTCTTACTTATAATATTAATATAAAATAAATATTAGGACTCATTTCACACACCATACTGAACCATTTCTAGTTTGGGTCATGGTGGCTGACACAACTGATATACAATATATACATACCATATATATTATATAGATACATATTTAACACCCAGACCCACAGCCAACAAATTTAGTTAAGCACAAAGATGTTGGCCGAGCCGGGAATCGAACCCGGAACCTTTTGATTAGCAGCTTGATGAGTTAATTATTCAGTATTCAAGAGATTTTTTTCTAGAGAATAATTGGCTTTTCACTTTGTGATTTGAAATGATTGATGACATTCTCAGGTAATGAAAATAATTGACAACGTGCGTCCGGACCGTCAGACCGTGATGTTCAGCGCGACCTTCCCGCGCCAGATGGAGGCCCTCGCTCGGAGGATACTGCAGAAACCTATCGAAATACAGGTGAATATTGGCTATAGCTCCCGAACGAGTGTACCGATTATGAAATAGACTATATTGTTTGAAAGGTGTATTAGGCGAGAGTGCTCTTAGCTTTTATTGATAAAATCGGTCCAATATGGCCGCCGACGGATGACATATAGTTTCGCAACGGCCCGACATGGGTATCAAGTAAAAGATTTGACTAGTATAATATATAGCAAACACTATACATTCCCGAAATATATGAATTGTTATGTAAGCTAGTATACAAACAACAACAAATAAAAAGTGTAGCACATATGCACCCCCCACTGCTGGGACTCGGGGCATTCTCTCACTAGGAGAGAGTTATAGTCTATAATCCACCACGCTGGCCAAGTGCGGGTTGGTGGATGAGTACAATACATACATTATGATAAATTTCAAATTCAAGATAGCATTCACACAAATCCGTCGGAGGTTATTTAAACTTGTATTGCAATAAAATGCTTCAACTCTTCAGGTGGGCGGTCGCAGCGTAGTTTGCAAAGACGTAGAGCAGCACGTGGCGATCCTCGAGGACGAAGCAAAGTTTTTCAAACTGCTGGAACTGTTGGGTCTCTACAGCCACCTCGGCAGTATCATCGTGTTTGTGGATAAGCAGGAGAATGCAGACTCCTTGCTCAAGGACCTCATGAAGGCATCCTACCAGTGCATGAGCTTGCATGGAGGTGAGAAAACTAAAATAAAAAACACAAACTGAAATAACAAACATTATAACGAGTATGACATAAGAAAGTCCGCACAAGCCGCAAGAAGTTGCTACGCCTTTAGCCAATAGATGGGGCTAGGTAAAAAACCACGCAAAAGTAACTCGCGGTGACGTTGTGACATGCAATTGCGTCTTTTTCGCTGAAGACTTTAACTGTGACAAAAATAACCAAACCGTCATTGTTTTGTTGTATTATTTGTCACACTGATTTTGAAGTAAAATTTTACTAAAATTATATTAATAGACAATAATAATATATACTACATTCTTCTATTATATCTATAATTATTCATGTCTAATTTTTAAATAAAGGTTTGATAAGAAATTATACAACACTACCAAAAATTACAGGTTTTATAATTTCTTTTTCAGGTTGGCTCACATCGCATTTAATTTAATAGTTCTGCGTAAACTCTATGACTTGAAGAGACACACAAAAGAAAAGTATCATGAACGCTAAAATTCTTTGTTTATTATAAAACATTTGTATATTATAACTTTACATATAAAATCAGGTTATAGGTATAGTTTGTATGAAATCTACTAATCACACAGTTTGATTTCAGCGATCGACTCAAGCCGTAGGCGACGTGACTTCGACTCTATATATTTATGTCGTCAAGTGTATGCGTATTGACTAGATCAATAAAAATAATAATATCCTCGTTAAATTGACTACATTTTGAACATATAGTATATAAAAGTAAAACAGTTTTTTTATGAAAGTCCCGTTAATTTCTGATCTTACCGAAATCTTAATACCAGTACCTGGATGACCGAGCTTGGTACGGTATTTTTTTTTATAAATATGACATTTTCTAAAAATGATTCCTAGCTAGATCGATTTATCGCCCCCGAAACCACCTATATACTAAATTTAATGAAAATCGTTGGAACCGATTCCGAGATTCCAATTATATATATATATATACCAGAATTGCTCAATTAAAGATATAAGATATTTATAAAAAAAATCACAACTTAAATTCTACCAATGCAGATACATTGATCTGAAGATCTCGGTTCCTCTCATCGGTCATCCTCGACATATTATATTTAAGTGTTTTCAGTAAAAGTATATTTTGTATTTATCTTTTGTTAGTTAGGAACAGTAAGCATACACAGGTCGACGCCCACACCGTTGTCGTCCAATCATTATATTAATGGCCTGTTACAGGTATTGATCAATTCGACAGGGACTCTACGATAGTGGACTTCAAGAACGGCAAGGTGCGTCTCCTGGTCGCCACGAGCGTGGCGGCGCGCGGGCTCGACGTCAAGCAGCTGGTGCTGGTGGTCAACTACGACTGTCCCAACCATTACGAAGATTACGTTCATAGGTCAGTGTAGTCATAACACTTAGTCTACACTAGTAGTTCTCAATGGTCCGAGGTTTCGAGGATTTTTAAAAAATCAAAATTGACGGTTGTACAAACTATATGTATGTTAATAGTAAAATTATATGGTATAATATTATTTTTTATAAAATTTTAAATTATTTAATATGTGTTATGATGTGTAAATTTAAAATTTACCAATAAAGAACTTTGACTTTGACTTTAAGAAAAAGAAGAACATAAATTGCTACAATTTGAAAATTCCAATCCAATTATTACGACAGATAGGCAGACCACCAGCCCGATGGTCAGATGACATCTTTAGGCACGCTGGAAAGAGCTGATGGAAACTGGTTGAGGACCGTACTATATGGTGTGTTGGAGAGGAGGCCTATACCCAGCAGTGGGAAGATACAGGCTGATGATGATGATGATGAATCCAATTATAGCATATAACACATAACAGTATGACTAGTACTAAAATATTATGTTCATTTGTTCTTAATATTTTAGTACTAGTTATACTGTTATTTGTTCTTTCTTATTGACTTATTTCTCCTGTCAGATGCGGGCGCACGGGTCGCGCCGGGAACAAAGGTTACGCGTGGACATTCCTAACTCCGGAACAAGGAAGATACGCCGGAGACGTGCTCCGCGCGTTCGAGCTCGCCGGCGCCAATCCTCCGCCGGAGCTGAGGAGACTGTGGGACACTTACAAGGAGGGCCAGGAGAAGGAGGGCAAGAAGGTGCACCTCGGAGGAGGATTCAGTGGGAAGGGTGAGTTTATCCGTTTGTATGTTGAATGACATTAGCCCATTTTGTATTATCTGGAACTGTTGTTATAACCGGGACAGGAAGAAGTAAATCCGGGATCAAAACCAGCCTATGTTTTAATCCAAGGTATAACCTATAGCCATAGTAAATCACATCAAAATGGGTCCAGCCGTAGGAGCGTTAAGGAGCAACTAACGTGCACACTTTCACAAAAAAAAAAACGCATTTATATATGATTAGTAGAATAGATAGTAGGATATGCGTGAGAAGGGCTTGCAACTTTTAAAAGGTTGAATTGAATGTAACTATATGTTGATAGAATGAAACATGTTTCTGCGTTTCAAGTATAATTTTAAACTCGCTTGAATCAAGCATGAAACTGTGATTGTGCTGAGATTAACCTTATTTTTAAAGAAATAAGTGTACAATGTCACAACTCTGTTACATTGTAACTGGGTTCGAGTACATCTATAAGTTGCTAAGAGTTTTTAAAGTAAAAGAGCAGTGCTGATCTTATGCTAGGTTTTATTGATGTCAAAGAAAACCCTGATTTCGTCACTAGCTCACTGATAAATCATCAACATTCATAGGTTATTTTCTGTTGCAACTACCAGAACGATATGATTTGTTATGTAAGCTAGTATACAAACAACAACAAATAAAAAGTATAGCATACGCAGCTCACTATACGTTCCCACTGCTGGGACTCAGGGCCTTCCCTCACGAGGAGAGATATAGACCATAATCCACCACGCTGGCCAAGTGCGGGTTGGCGAATTCCTCATATACATTTTTCCAGGTTTCAAATTCGACGAGTCGGAAGCGCAGGCGGCGTCCGAGAAGAAGAAGTACCAGAAGGCTGCGCTGGGCTTGCAGGACTCTGATGACGAGGACGTGGAGGGAGACCTGGACCAGCAGATCGAGACTATGTTCGCTGCCAAGAAGATCGTTAAGGAGATGAAGGTACATTCTTTATTGAACTAGCGAGTGAAGCGTCTTTAAATGAAGAGCTCTTATTTTCTTTTATCTGACCGTTAAGTGTGTTGTTTGAAATTTTCGGGTTGGTTAAAAAAGTTTGATGCGGTGCTATTTTTCAATAATTTTGTCAGGGTAAGGCAAAAATGCCTAAGTGTATTTTGAATGAAATCAAGTACGGTTTATCTGTCTGAGACAAATCGCATCGCCTCAGATAGCGCTACTAGTCTACTGTGTTACTTTATGATTTTTACCAATATATTTCAGTTGTGTAGGTTCTTGTTATAAATTCTTAGTTTCTTGCCCCTAGAGGACGCTAGTACGTTATTAAAAATGACGTCATAATAGCCTTTAATCAGTGGACCAACAAGACGCTTCCAACTAGTTGTTGAGTAGTCTTGAAAAATGATATGAACATACTTACGATACATACATACCGAACAAAAACACACTTACTTATTAAGTATTTGGTGTTATCTGTATTCCCCAGCCGGGAGTAGCGGCTGCAGGCGTGCCCCCCGCGGCGGCCGCGCCCGCCGGCGCCGACGGCAAGCTGGAGCTGGCGCGCCGGCTCGCCTCGCGCATCAACATCGCCAAGGGGCTCGGCACCGAACAGAAAGGCGCCACCCAGCAAGCCGCTGAAGCCATCCTCAAGGGAAACACCAGCGCACACACGCTTATTACGGTCGGTAGTATAATACTTCGTTGACTTCATTCTCAGATCGTATAAAAAAACTTATTGTTCTCTGATTGGTCAGTTGTCGCGCACGTCTCTTGCACGCTACTGCTCACGAGAGGCAAATAATACCATGACGCTCATGCGTTTATTACATTCAGAGACATAATAAAATATCAGGGCACAGTAAACCCACACCATTGCTTACACACAGTAAAGTGATTTCAGCCCGCAGCTTATTTCAGTACAGTATTCAAAACATGGAATAGCACTGCACAGACCTGGGCTTTGGTTTCTGATCAGATCACTTTATACGAAATTACATTAAAGTAATTGTCATTTTGGTGCAAAGTAAAGACGCTTGCGTGTATTGATGATAATTGGGCCAAGATGGCCGCCAACACCAAATGGTAGTTAAAATATTTTTTCACTACTCCTTCAATTAATATGGGTGTCAAATGCAAGTATTTGACTAGTGGGACACCATTACAATAAATTTCAAATAGAATATAGCTGCTACCATAACAGACCTGCCGGAGGTTTGTAATTTTTTTTAAATACACTTGAAATATTTTATTAAGTAATTTGAGTTGATGCAAACCGTTCTACTACAGAACGTGCAGAGAGTCATTGATTGTTGACATTCCAAACTTTCGTACAAAACGCTTTGCTTCGACCTTTATTGTCAGGACAACAAAGCTTTGGATTATTCTACCTGAGTCTGTTTCCTGAGAGTCTCATCATCTTCAAAAGTAGAGTTAAAAGGTATCTTCTAAGTAAGTGTGCCACATAGTGGACTACAGCGCAGTTGTTTCGTTTGATTTTCTTCCTCCCCCTCTTGTGAGGAGGTTGAGCACTGCCCTCGAGGAGCCTATCTTTGGCAGGGCTGGGCGCTGAGTCCTCAACTTACACCTTAATTCAATACAACAATACAACCTTAACTCAGGGGGGTGGTATCTGGGTGCAAAGCTGCGTCCGGTCGCGTCTCGAGCACACCTGAGTCCGATATGGCTATGTTGGCCTGCCTTGGCTTTGTGGCTCTTCTGCAGGCCTTATTTTCTAATGTTGCTGCCTGTTCCCTCTCCCTCCTCCACCCAGCCAGTCAGAAGGAGATCAGAGAGAGCGCAGTCTAACATCAGGCTAGCTGTAGTCAATCGCAAACCTATCAAGGGCAAAAAAAACCATTTGTTTTGATAATATTTCAGGCTAAGACGGTAGCAGAACAGCTGGCGGCCAAGTTGAACACTCGTCTGAACTACCAGCCGCGCGACGAGTCCGCCAACGAGCCCGCTGAGGAGGTGTTCCGCAAGTACGAGACCGAGCTCGAGATCAACGACTTCCCGCAGCAGGCCAGGTGGAGGGTCACGAGCAAAGTAATTATTACCCTTGTACTTAGAAATACAGAAATACAGGACTTTATTAGCCCTAATAACATAGGCAAGCCATACTACAACAATTACTTAATACTTAAAAACATTAGTTCGATTAAATTAAATAAACTTACAAATTTCATTAAATAAATATTCTACCCCATTAAATACTACACACATCAGCACTTGTTTTTCATGTCTATTTAATTTAAAATACTACTGTGTACACACGAATAATGATTCTGCAAGCTTCATATTCATATATTCGCTTAAATTATAAAAGGAATTACTTTCACAAAAACTCTTTATTTTCTGTTTAAATATACTGCTATTAAAATTTGTTATTTTCTCCAGCAACTTGTTGTACATTTGTATTTTTGTATAACATCCCTGTTTCTGTACTTTGAATATATTGTTTACGTAGGAAGATAGGTAAAGTCTAATTATTTCCGAGAATCTGGCTTTTCCTCATTCTTATTTGCCAGAATGGCCTGGCTACTCGACTCAAGGTGAAACCAACACAATACAATTTTACTTTCTGCATAACAATAAACAAAACATGACTTACATATTATATCAGCAAAAAACAGACAGAGGCTTTAAGGCAGCCTTATCGCCCAAGGCGATTTCTGCCAGGCAACCTTTGAATAGATAACAGTTTTAAAAAACAATTAAAAGTGACTAGTGCAACTAAACAAACGACTTCTGGGCTACGACTTAAGAAATTCTACAATAATCTACATTTAGTAATATACAAACAGTCCGTTTTCACGATGAAGAAACGCATGAAGCAGATATCTCTTTTTAGAGTTTCTTACAAAGATTTTGCTTTAGTTATAAGTAACCTTGTACATTGGAGTATCAAACTTTCGCCCTCAATGTGTCTAGACAGTTGTTTACACAAGATAGTTCAAAATAACATCATACCTATAAAAACAAGAAGTGATTCACAAAATTTCTCGATAAAATGGACTTACTGGAACTTGTTTACAATTTCACAATATATTTTTCTCAAGTTAACCCCGAGATAACCTTAGAAGTTGCGATTGTTTATGCAGTTTAAACACGACGCATCTCGCCAGCTTTAGTGCGTTTCTCGAAGCTGTCGCGAAAGGTTTCAATTATACTTTCTTTATAAAATATCCTACCTTTTCTTTCTTAAAAATGCTGCTGAAACTTGCGTTGATCGGAGCTCTTGTGTTCTTTTGCTTCAAGATGTTTCGACGTTCTCATTACAATTGTCATTATTGCGCTTAAAAAAACTGTTCTGAAGGTAAGCGAATCTTCACATCACATACTGATCATCTTCAAGTTATTACCTGTTTTTTTTTATTATATTTTTTACATTTAATGTAAGGTATTTAATGTAAGCAGTGATTATCCACACTGATTTGAAAAAATATAGTACAGATAGGCAAATAAGTAGCGGTCGGTCTAGGAAAGTCTTTGTACAGATAACCTTTCGCCTTTCTCTTCGCCTGTACTATATTAATGTTATGACTATTAAGCAGATCCGTATTCGTTATTTAAAGTTGTCAGGACACAGTCGTGTTATAGAGAAAATGTTGCTAAAATTAACATTTATTGGTGCTTTTATATTTTTCTGCGTCAGAGTGTTGAGGCGCCAAAGATCGTTCCACTGTATGTTGATAGGACCATTAACTTTCCTACCGAGAATAAGATTTTACATGTTGATTACCCTATTTATTCTCATTCGGTTTAAAATCAAAAGCATAACCGCATTGTTTTGTGCACTTCATCAATTCAAAAGTTTGTCTAAAATTATAGTGTCTTAGTACCTGATGTTAGATTAGTACATTAGATGAAGTGTGAAAGAAGCTCCAGTGAGTGAGAAATTAAAGAGTGGAAGGTTCGCGTGGTTTGGGTATATGATGCGTAGAGAGGAAACGCATGTTACTAGGAGATGTATGGAAATGGTAGTAGGAAGAGGCCGACCGAAGAAGACATGGATGGAGTGTGTGAATGAGGATATGAGAGAGAAAGCAGTGAGTGTAGAGACGACGGCTGATAGAGGAGAGTGGAATAAGAAAATTTGCCGACCCCACCTAGTGGGATAAGCCAAGGAATAAGAAGAAGCAGTACCAGATATATATATAAATATGTATTTATATATAATATGCATAAATTTGATTGTGTAAAAAAAAAGATGTTGGATACATTAGGTTTTAAATTTATAGTGACAGCTCACTACTTCAGTCTCTAACTCAATTCACTAAACAGTAGAATAACGTGAGCTCTAAAAATACAAACTTATCAAGCTAATTTAGAGCAACCATAGCCCGAGTATTTATTCGATTAGTGATTTTTAGTAGTCGATATAAACAATACACTCATTGGATACTTTCTCCCATTTCCAGGAGGCGCTAGCGTTGATCAGCGAGTACTCTGAAGCGGGCATCACAGTCCGCGGCACGTACGTCCCGCCCGGCAAGAACCCGCCCGAGGGCGAGCGGAAACTATACCTCGCCATAGAAAGCTCCCAGGAGCTCGCTGTCGCCAAAGCCAAGTCGGAAATCACGCGCCTCATCAAGGAGGAACTCCTCAAACTGCAGACTTCAGCGCATCACATGGTCAACAAAGCTAGATATAAAGTCTTGTAAATTATGTGTGAATTACGATATGAATTATAGGATGGCTTTAGTTGATTTGTGAGTTTTATTGATGACATTCTTAAGTAAATCTACTACTAGTAAAATGATTTGTATAACATTTTGTTACTTTGAAATACAGTTTTACTGTTTCACCGATTTCGTATTGGTCGTTACTAATATACCTACAATATACAGAATGTACTTGCTACTTGTCAGTCTTGGTTTAAAATTACCCGAATCGTCATTTTTGCTATATACGAGTTAACCAAAAGCTAAAAACAAAAAAAATATATGCAAGAGCCGGTTGATTTGAGAAATATACTCCATAAAATAGTTATGATCATACCTATATTCACCTGTTTTATACATATGCATAAATAGAAGATATGATAGTGTAGGTAAGGCATCTTTATTATTAGAAATAATAGTAAAAAAAGGCCAAGTGCGAGTTAGGCTCGCGTATGAAGGGTACAATCGTTGTATGGGAGCCCCCCTTGAATATATATTTTTTTATTATTTTACAATTTATTTTTAAAGTTAATACATAATTAAATATTCTGTGAATGTATTGAGTGATTTTGTCGTTATAAAGATGTAGTAAAAAATGCTTCAAAATTACGTTTGTTGTATAGGAACCCCTTAAGTATCTATTTTATTTTATTTAAAAAGTAATGTACATTTATACATTCCGTGAAAATATTAGGTGTCTACAAGCTACCGTTATTGATATATAGCAAAAAACACGTTTATTGTATGGGGTACCCCGTTAATATTTATTTTATTTTATTAGTATTTAATATTTGTTGTTATGTAGGCACGGCAAATATATATCTTGTGAAAGTTTCAGCTTTCTAGCTATTACGGTTTATGTGATACAGCCTGGAGACAGACAGTGGAGGCTTAGTTTTAGGGTCCCGTTTTTACCTTTTAGGTACGAAACTCTAAAAATAAAAACAAACAAATAAAAAGGTGATTATGGTAATATCTGTGTACAGTACCTAGTAAGAAGGTAATATTTTGGCGATACCAAGTATGAGTGTTTGTAGCTCATTAATTTGACCATCAATTAGTGTCCATTAGCACTGATACGATATACGCACACTAACTCACGGAGACTGTGGTTGGTCCGTTTCTGGAACCGTCCCGGGCTGACCATATATAAAAATACTTTGATATATTTTATCTTTTAGCTTGTTATTGCAAGTTTCATCAAGATATAATGTATGAGTAAGAAGCCTATGATTAATTTGGTGCATATTAGATATTTCAAATATAAGATGAATAATGTAAATAAAGTGTTGTGAAATAAGTATGACAAATCTAAGGCTAGGCTAAGTAGAAAATTAGATAGATATTTTTTTTAATAGTGTTAGTCCAAAAAAATTTTTTTGGAGGCAACTTTATATTTGTTGACCTAGTAGGTACGCGTTATAGGTAAGTTTGAGTACATTTATACCCACGTGTTAGTTATTTTTGTGTAGTTTCCTAAAAATAAAATAAGAAGCAGAATGCAGAGGTGAGCTTAGAAAATATATTTGCTTTCAAGTCCGAGTACTATAACGTAAGTATAATCCTTTTATTCCTATTTTGCGTTACTTTCAGGACTCGCAAGTTATAGCGTGCACTGCATACAAAAACTACAATTGTTATCAATATATGCTTTATGTTTTAACAAAGCGCGTGTGAGACGAGCGGCTGGCGCTCTGTGACTCAATGGTGTCAATAGATGACCAATGTAGAGACCGTACAGTTGCGACCAAAAGTGTTATATATTTTGCATTTTTAGTGGTAGCCTAACTTACATTACCTATCATTGCCCAATATGTTCCGTTTTTATATGCTTGTAACTATATCTTACCAATGAGTTTGAAATGTCGCCGGCCTCGTTGTTTACTTAATTGCAACTCATCCAAGCTGACGTGAATGGAAAATTTTGTATTTGGTAGACTTTGTAAATTGAAAAATTTTCGATCGTGGCGGTGGTCCGCGTGATCGAGATTTCGGCAACCATTATCAACAATTCATCGAGCAGTTTCCGCAAATATTTATCTTAGTTATTAATTTTAAACACTTCTATCAACCAACCCCATAAAGTTGTGGGCAACTGAGTAGACGACCCTTCTGGTGGTAGGCTACCTTTTCTGTGAGAAAGGTGCACTAACTTTTGTATCATAGCAACATGAACAGACTGGAGCCAGTCATTCTGGTGACTCGACTTATTTACGATGTGCAAATTAATGACACATAATTCTGTGTCAATAAATTACTAGCTGGCTCGGCAACCGTTGTTTTGTAAAAAAAAATCAAAAAAATGAACCTGACAGTCGATGTCATGTTGGCTGACAGTTAAGTTAAATTTTATAAGGTTACTTTAAAATAAAAAAAATAAAATCATCATTATCAGCCTTATTCATTAAGTTATATTTATGCATTTTAGAAAATTCACATACTATTTTTAAAAATTATACATTTGCTTTTGTGCTCTATCTAAAATGACAATGTTCACTTTGTCTCTTGTTTATTTATTGACTTATTTAATAATCAAGTTGCACGCGACTGTACCTGATATATAAATAACATCGTGTCAGCGCGGTCTCGTGCCACAGATAAAGGGTTATCGTGCGGGAAGATTCCACGGCAAACAAGCGCACGCTCGTAAAAACCGCGCTAATTGGACTGACGACATCGCGTGGCTTATAGAGCCTTTGACATCTCAGCAACGGAGGCGGATATGGATACTAACACTTAACTACCTTAGAGAAGTATAAGAATGTTAAAAACCGCATGGACGATTGACTGCCTGTAGTTTTATATGAGGCCATATGTTTTCTCCAATAATAATAATATTAATATATTTTTGAAAGACGCGTTACCAACAGTTTTATTATGTTTATCTATTATTTATAATCTAATGTATCCGGTAAAAAGCTTACGACTGTTATTGCACTCAAAATCTTCATGCCTGTATTAAATTCACCATATTATCAAATATCTTCTAATCTAATATATAAAATTTCCATGTCACTATGTTAGTTACCGTACTCCTCCGAAACGGCTTGACCGATTTTTACCAAATTTTATATGCGTAGATATTCAGTAGGTCTGAGAAACGGCTACTATCTATTTTCCATACCCCATTAAAGAGATAAGGCAAAACGTTTGCCGGGTCAGCAACATTATAAGGTTTCGGAACGCTTAGGTCTGCCTAGTGGTTATTGCTATGTTGGTAGTCCTACGGCAGTTTGTTGAATGTTGGATTGAAGTCTGCCTCGAGTATACGTGAGTAAGTATGTCATTTGCATCTCTGATATCTATACTAATATTATAAAGAGAAAAAGTTTAATATTTGAAGCGAACAAACTCCGAAACTGCCGGACTGATTTGAAAATTCTTTCACCGTTAGGAAGTTACATAGGCCATATTTTGTCCAGAAATATTAAAAGTCCTTTTTAAAAAATCAAATAATGTTACACAAAGCCGTGGGAAGCCGGAGCGGATTGCTAGTCTGAAAAAAAGTGGGTAATTAAGAGTGCTATCGCTTGTAAGCTAGTAAAAAAAGAGGCTCCTATAATACATTACAAAGTATGTATGGTTTTCTTGGAAGTTTATTCGGCTACTGTAAAAAAATGGCCACTGTCTTGTAGCGAAGTGGCTCTAATTTAGCTTGTTAGATTCCACTAGAACAACCATAAATATCCAAATTCATATACATACATATATTTATATTTGATACATATATATTTGACGACCTCGTTGGCGTAAAGGTTACCATGCCGGTCTGCTAATCAGAAAGTTCCGGGTTCGATTCCCGGCCCGGTCAACAACTTTGTGCTTAACCAAATTTTTTGGCTGTGGGTCTGGGTGTTAAATATGTATTTATATATAATATTTATGTATGTATATGTAGTATATCAGTTGTGTTAGCAACCATAATACGAACAAGAAATGGTTCAGTATGGGGTTAGCCAGCCGTGTGTGAAATGTGTCCAAAAAAAATATTTAGATACAAACATAGGTAGATACATATATGTTATTTAGTCAAAGCGCTTAGGATTTTTTTACGGTCAAAGTGAATTACAGAGAAAAAGTATTACCCTTATTGATGACCTGAGTTATCCTGAAAACTAAGATCTAATTTCTAAAACTTTTAGTGTAAGTTAAATATGTAAGCGACGTAATCGATACAAGGTTTTTTCCACTCCCGCCGCGCCGTATTGTTCCCAAGTCACCTTTGACTGAGCCTTCTGAACTATGTGACGATATAATATGTTTTAGGCATAACTTTGACAACTTCGTAGTGTTGTAATCAATTTACATTATGTTTGTTATTGTATTTCATTCAATTATATGCTAACTGTTGCTAAGTAAGATAATAAATGTTTATGTAATGTAACAGAGAGTAGATATGGGTAAGTAAAGGCAATTTAAGCTGGCTTTAATTTTTTTTTATGTAGGTGAAAATAATGCTGCTCGTTGGCCTGCTATTTAATAAAGAAATAATATACAAAATATTAGATTCTCACAAAGATCACGTTTTATATATTATACTCGGTTATCCAATTTCGTAAAATAAATAAGCAATTGCACACCACAAATACCATCTTGAACAAATGAGTTTGACGTGACTGTTGAGTGTCTTTGTTTTCACGGTTCTATATTATAAGAAATACAATTAAACAGTAAATATATTATTTTAGGCACTAGGACCTAAATACTTACCATAGGTAGGTAGGTATCACTGACCTCTATACTGCGTACTCGTAGTATAGGTAGAGGTCAGTGGTAGGTACATATTTAACATAAAATAAAAATCACTATACTATTCTATATATATCTATTCTGGGCATAATTAGGTATTGTTTGCTGTTTCGCCTCCCACAGTAGCCAATACTAGTCCCTTAGATCAGATGGCTCCTGAAAGTAGCTAGTCCTTCAGATTGACTGAATCTCAGATTATATAAGATTTGAAATCTAGTGTACTGAAACTTGATCCGCATCCACAGCTTCACAGACTTGTCTCCCAGCTTCCTCCCTACTTACAAGAGCACATAGTTGCTACTTGGGATTATTCCACAAATCCCCTAAATGTAAGAAAGCTAGAGAAAAAGACCCCTTAAACCAGAGTACCCCTGCGTAGTATCAGCAGATACTTATGGAAAGTCGGACTGCGGCTTTGATGTCGGGAATTAACGTCAATAAACAAGCGTTAAATAATCCTGTGCTATCGTGATAAACATGATTTTTTTACCTATACTTCAGTATTGAATGTATTTTTTTGTATGTATTTTTTTATTAGCTTAAGAAATTATTTTAAGTTCTTTACATAAATTTCACGCCAATTTCCGCTCGTTTCCCCTTCTCTATATCACAAACGACACATCGATACAATCTCTCTTCGGGTGACCACAACACGTTTATTTTCATGTGATTAAAATTACAAAAAATCACGTGTCATATTCACGTGAAAAATCGTTTGAAAAACAATAATATTGTTTGTGGTTGGACACACACTTGATGTTCATATCGGCAGATGCTGATTGTCACATTACTTTGTTATTTTATTTAATTAACTGTTATTACGTTGGTCAAGTTATTTTTCTCAGAACACTTATAGTCAACGACCTAAGTTGACAACATTGTAACACGGATTGTGACCGAAACGTACTTAGATGTAGTTACATTGGTATAGGTCAACGTGACTACGTTTTAGCATTATTGGATAATTTAAATGCATATTTCAATAATAATAAATAATCTTCTTCTTTTTCTTCAATTATTTTAATCTTCTGTTCATCTAGAACATGAAGTTTATCTGTTTTAGTTTATTATACTGGGCTACTCTTACAGGAAAACCCTTTTCAATGCGTATTTAATATTATGTCTAAGTATATGCGACGTGAGGAAGACCATATCACGAGGAAGACAATGAATATGAGTGTGGACGGACAGATAGGAAGGGGGCTGCCTAAGAAAGTATGAATGGATTGTGTGAATGACGATATGACCAGGAGGGGAGTGAATACAGAGATGACGAATGACGGAGATGTATGGAAGAAGCGTTACATACTGTACCCACATGAAGTGGGATAAGGTAAAGAAGAAGAAGAAGATTTAAAATGTCTAAGTGCCTTTGAGAAATTACCGTTACAAAATATATAACTTCATACAAAAAGCGTGTTGACCTGCTACAATATGTATGGAATAGCTGACATGTTAAAATTTGTCAAGTAGTTAGTCTAAAACTGAGTGTTTTTCATAGTACCCGCCTCTAAGGCAAGGTCGTAGTTGTCAGTCAAATCAGCAAGATACGTAACGTGTATACGTTACGTAATACGTATAATTGTAAACAGGTATTATTTTCAGTTTTTAAGTTAACCAATAATCATGTATAAAATAAGTAATTATGTTAGTATGATTAATCACTCGAAAGCGAGTGTGGCTCGGTGGTAATAAAGTCTGCTTTTTATTCAGACGGCCCCTGGTTCAATCCCAGCCCTACTACCAATGACTTGTATTTCAAGTTATGTGTGGATTTGCACTCGCTTTACGGCGAAGGAAAACATCGTGAGGAAACCGACATTTTTGAGGGCTACAATATCTGAAAACGTGTGTTATCCGCCAACCCGCACTTGGCCAACGTGGTGGATTATGGCCTCTCTCTCCTTTTGAGAGAAGTCCTCGAGTCCCAGCAGTGGGAAAGTATAGCGGGTTGCTTATGCTATGCTTATGATTAATCACGCTTTGTTACTTTAAAATCTTTAAAATACGTTATTATTCACGCATCCAAAGTTCATTTGGCAATTTACTTAAATAATAATCATGTACAAAGTTATTTTCTATCAAGTTATCAGTACTTATCAGATTTCTATCGAAATGGCGTGATTCTTCGTAATAAGCTTTACAAATGTTAATCTCTTGATAAAAGCTAGACGAAAACACCTCGGCACAAGACTGGCACGCTCCTGATAAGCTCATTAGCAAATGCCGATAGTGATAACGATATACGTATCGCGATGATAACATGATAAGGCTGTTACTGGAGAGGGTTATTTTAGAAGCTGACGCCATGTAGGGATGGGAATTTATTATTACATTATAATTACTTTTAAAAATGTTATTGTTACATTTAATTATTTCCTTATTTCCCTCAATTTTGCAGAAAAGCTTAGTTTTCTGGTTTCATTACTATCTTTTTCGGCGTTTTTTTGTATTAAATAAATAAAATAAAAAAATAAAATTTCATTAATGGCCTTTAGCCCATAGTTACAAATTAAATCTAATTAACAATTTTTTTTCAAATAAAATACGAGTAAAAGTTAAGTAAAGAGTAAATTGTTAGTTGAGTATTGCCTTCTTTTCAGTATGAAGCCAGTGGCTTAGCTTTGGTGTCGAGCGTTTTTGAGCCCTATCGCCTCTAGCATAGTTTAACGACTGCGAACCCGATAAAAAGTAGCGGGCTTACAATTTGACGCATCTTCCGAAGTATGAGAACGGCAGATTTCGTGTTACAAAACTCAATTGAAGGTTATCTTCTATTAAAACGAAAAACTTATTTTTGAAAAAGCTTTTTTTTTATTAAGGAAAGTAAATATCTCTAACCGGTTTCTTCTGGGCAAGCGTGCTGCACCTTAGATCGCAATTTCGCTTACCATCAGGTGAACTGCGATCAAGCGCAAGCCCATTGTAAGTAAAAAAAAAAACCAATATCACCCCATCACTATCCGAAATATTATGAATGGTTCGTTAGCAATCTTGACGTCATATATCAGCTAAACAAAAAACAGGATCGTAAACTATATAATAAATCGTTTATCGCTATCAAATTACCTAATCATATCGATTTCAAATTCTTCGAGACTATATTCACCATCACCTGATGTAGATAATGCGTCAGGTGTGCAGTTCACAAATAAGATTATTTGATAGTGTAGATCCGCATTGTTTTTGGGAAATGGTTTCAATATACATCGTCTTTTTTATATATGAAGTTGCTATTTCTTCCAAATTTTTCAAAGTCAATACATTTATTGCTTCGTTATGGCATAATTAAGATGTTATACATTTAAAAGTTAGGTATCTCATAACGGACCCTGTTCGGGTATCGCAACACAAGAGGAGTGAGCCGGTTTATTTGCACGCAGAAAATAAATCCTTATCGTATAGAAATTCGTCAATAGAGTAATATCATTTATGCAACAATAAAAGTTTTAATTTATTTTCAAAAATACTGTCTTTTTCTATTTCTTTTAACTTTTCTGGTAGCTTATTAAATATTTTAACTACCATTGAGTTAGGGCCAGAACTATGTATTTTTAACCTACTTTTTGGAAATTATAGATACATTATGTTAACGTTTTCGATTAGAGATTAGGTTAAACTTACCAGCTTCAACAATTTGACCAAAACAAGTTAATTTCAGATAACAAAATATATCAATAGATTTTTTTGTTATTATTGTAAGGGAACAACTTTTTATTAATTTCTTAACTTCTTTTCTATTTCGCAACTGTTTGAGGTTTTCTATAATATAAATGTTAGAAAAAATTATAAATACGTTTTCTTTATTTGTCACTTACCTCGGTTCGTTGCTTAACTATAGAACTAAGTTGGAACCTTTCCGTCTGCATTTGAAGACGATAACTAATTAAATCACTATCAGCAAATAAGTCATAAGACACTATCTCGTATTGTTATTTACTAGGACGGTCGCTATCTTGACTCAGTAAATTTTCCGTTCGTCAGTGGAAAGTTAGCAATTTCTAGTTCTAGTGACGATGTTCTATAAATAGGCATTACTAATTATAATGCGTATTTACTTACATTTTAAATTGTAAGGATTTCCCTCTCCGTTATCTGAAAGACAGCAATAAATATAAACACGTCATAGTTGTACATTTAATATTAAATAATTAAGGTGAGGTAATTGGTGTTTTTAATTAAACAGTATGTATCTGAATAATGGTTTATGCAGCCCACTATACGCTCCTACTGTTGTAACTCGGGGCCTTCTTTTATAAGGACAGAGATATAGGCCATAATCCACCACGCTGGCCAAGTGCTGGTGGGCAGATAATACACGTCTTCCGATATTGTGGTCCTTAAACATGTCGGTTTTCACATGATGTTTGTTTTCCTTCACATTAAAGCGAGTGTAAATACAAACGTATAAAATATTGGAAACTATTTCATAAAAAGCAATTCACTGCAAATACTTTAAAAGATAACCTACTTATTATTTTTGTGTGTGTTGTGACAAAGAACCGGAATGAACGATTTATACTTGGCGTAAATTGTGTGCATGAATAGACCAAAAATAATTTTCTTATCTAGGGTTTTGCCCTAGATAAGAAAATTAGATAGACCAGTGTAATATGTAAACTGCATATCATTATGACACGATATCATAGCCAGGCGGATTTTACACACCTTAGAGCTGTAGTACTTTCCTTTATCTATCACCTAGATACATACCTGTTAAGGATTTTCCCTTGTTATCAATCACGCCATTTCGTTAGGCATCGATAAAATGATAAGCAGGGAGGAGAACATTGTTGATTGCTATATAATTACGTAATCTCACGGCTATTCATTTCTTAATGCTTGATACTTTTACTTTAAATGATTATTTATTATACTATACGTGATAATAAAAATAAAACCATATTAGGTAGTACTTAGTACATTGACGACCTCGTTGGCGTAATGGTCACCATGCCAGACTGCCAACCAGAGGGTACCGGGTTCGTTTCCCGACACGGCCAATATCTATGTGATAAACTAAATTTGTTGGCGGTTGGTCTGAGTGTTAAATGTGTAATATGCTAACTAGCCGTGTGTAAACTATGCACAATGTTAAAATTAATAGTAAAGTATAAATAATAAATTAATGACAACTTTCTTGTCACTTGAAACCAAGCACAGGACAACACAATTCTAAATAATTTTCCTTGCGCCTCCTGCGCTACACCAAAGGACCCATAAGTGGGTATTAAATTCAGCTGAAAAAGCCAAGACTTAAGCTTAAAAAGGTGAATTTCTGGGTGTTAATAAGTACCACGATATTAAATACCGTAACAATTTTTAAAGGCAATTTTAGCAAGTGATAGACAGTTTTTGTCTACCACTCTCAGAAAAACTGTCATTGCGACAAAACATATATTGTCAAAGTCAAAGTCAAACAATTTATTGCATTATTATATCACTTTACAGTTAATATTTACTGGATATGAGCAACCCTGTTCCATAATTAGAATTGTATTAGTGTTCCGTCATTTAAATAATCTTCTATCCTACAGTGGTTTGAGTAGCCTTTCAAAAGGAATTCCTTTTCCAAGTTTTTCCAAAGTCGTTAAACAATATAAGTTTGTAAATTTACTAAAACTTCCCATAGAAGGCTTATCGGTAACCGTGTTTTGACAGCGCATATTAAAAACTGTCCATTTTTTACCTGACATCACTGACATATCCCCAGTCCAACGTACATTCAAAACAGCCATTATACCTACCTACAACTAAACATCCCAAGATGGTAACAGTTTAATAAATAAAACTCTTGCAAAACTACCTACTGTATAGTTATCATCTCGTCACGAGCGGCGCCACGATACGACTGCCATGTGATGCAATAGGAAGAAATTTTGCGCGAGTGTACAAACAACGTTATCAGTATTATCAGAGCACGAGCTCCACACATTCCGGAAATGTTTATTGCAAGAGACTCTTTGTAGAGAGTTCGGTGGCAAGGATAAGATGTGCGCGTCATATGTATCAGTGTCTACCATGCCATGTAGTAAGTACACTCTAGATTTTCCATGAGAATTTCATATCCTTACCAATATACAAAACAATACAAAAATTCTTTATTGTATAGCCATAAAAATACAGTTATATTTAATAAATAAAAAACTACGAGATAAAAATAGTTGCACAATAGGTGGCGGCCTTATGTCGCCTGTGGCGATTCCTCCCAGGCAGTCTTTGTATAGAAAAGTTAGATAGAAAAGTGCAGGTTCAACAAATTGTAGGAAAAAAAGAATAACTACGAAATAAACAAAAATAGAATTACCTAGTAACATAAAATGTAGGACACAAAATAACTACCTACAATGTGCCTATACATATTATAAAATCGACAGTTGAAGTGAAAATATACAAATGTCTGGAACATGGTAAGAAATTTTGCCTGCCTCACAGACAGGGGCAACGCAATCCATAGTTAAAGAACATTAATGGTAAATGGTAAAGATAGTATAAGTAAAGAATGTAGGTAGCTTGTTTGCATCTAACCTCTAAACGCTTTCAAAATCATTAAAAAGGTTGTATTTAAAAAAAAAGTTACTGCAACTACATACGCTGGATATGCTGAATTATGCCCTCAGTGTTAGAACGGTTGAGATTTATGCTTCCCGATAAGTACATAAGTGGTCAAAGACATGCCCTATTTAGTGCACCCTTAGCTAGGACAGAGGCCGGGCGGCTCGCTCCCTTACGGAGAGATATGTTTATGTTTAATGAATTATTAAAAAAGAACCAGAATCTTGACCTTTTAAGTTGTAATAAGGCATAAGTTCTGTAAGTTATTAAAGATTTGTATAATTTAATAAATGCAAACCTATGAAATGATCAGAATGTAATATAGTGTAGTTACTTGACTTGGATACGCGAATTGGAGTACATCTGTTATGATTATTTTAAGGTTTCAAAATAAATAAATAAAAAATAAATGTATTATCGCACTGCAGGCCAGCAGGCTTATGGGCTCCGTAATTCCGTACTGCAATACCCGGCCATTGCTCTCTGCGTATGAAGCGCCATGGTTTACTGGACAGCAATTTCTCTTAAACTGTGTTATTTATAATTACATGACATCCTATTTTAATAATTCAATTCAAAAATAAAAAAATTGCCGTTCCAATTTTAAATTGCATTTTTCGTACAAAAACAAAATAGTTGTTTTAAATCTCATTTGAATACCCCTTAGTGTAAATTGCAGACCATTTTGTAGAGCACGTTCAAGTCTTTTACTCGCAACTTCCACGTAGCAAAGTAGAACCTTTAGCAGTTCTGAAGCTCTTCGCAAGATGGCGCTATTCAGATTGGTACAATATAGAGCCTTCGATCCTCCAAAGATGGCAGTGGGTGTTTTGATTTTAAACTTTTATTAATATCTTCTAGAATATTATTTTATAGGTCGTTACATTAATATAGAACAAAAAGTATATAAGACCATTAAGTTTTCGAGGTCATAAATACATAAATTAATGAAGCTATTTATAGCTTGTAGTTATTATTTTTTTGATTGAGCGACTTATCGTGCGGTAATAAACAATTTTAACCTTCAAAGAAAAACTTGTTAACACACGTGCTATGTACTAATTGGTTAGAACATACTCGATACATAGAGTAGGTTACAGGTTCAGAAGTATGTACTTTGTTTTTTTTATGAATACTCAAATGTATAATCTATAGAAGGACACATAGTATACGGCTAAATAGTGTCGTTTTATAGAAAAAATATTAATGTGGAAAAAACTGTGTACGATATACCCGTTTATTGGATTTGATTCGACATTGATGACAAGTTTTGGTTTGCTAGTGATTTTGTGAGTTTCTTATTACGTTAGTACATTTCTAGTATTATATAGTATTTTAAGCTATGACAGCTCTGATGAGGGAACCATAACTTAGTGGTAAAACAATTTATAATGCCTGCACTGCTTAGTTAGCAACCATTACCCTCATGTTCAAAACCTGACAACAAGCACCTAACGGTGCGTTCCGGAAGTCTTCTTGAGATCCAGTTATGCTTGACTAGGCATGCTCCATCTTCGGCCAGAGTGTGTCTCCTATTTCCCTCCCTGCTCAAATGCCTAGCTTTATAGTGTAAAAAAAGGATTTCTATTTAAAATCATCTATCTAATCATTAATATGAAATTCGTTGATGAAAACAGTTTTTATTTGGCAACCACTATTATATTATGTATCATATTACATATTTCTATATTCGCCTAAACTTACTAAACCTGCTTCGAGTATCTTCTCGCGCCAATTGTGCACGTGATTATGATACATAACTAATTAGTAAATAAATACCTATCTGTGCCTTGTTTTCCCGAAACTTCTCAAACCCATATAATATTCTAGCATCCCATCCTGGCTTCGCAGGGGTTACAAGGGGATTATGTAGTTTCCCAGTGGTAAAAGAATTTTTCAAATCGGTACAGTAGTTTCGGAGACTATTCACGGCAAACAAACAAACTTTTCCTCTTTTTAAGATTGGTATAACACAGTGTACCAAAGCGCGTGAATATGTGTTATCACATAACATACGTGACTGATATCGGCGTGTCTGGTAAACAGGAAAGTTACCACTCGCGGGTCAGGAGGTCGCTAAGGCCGGGGCGCGGGTATGGCTCGCCCTTAACCCCTTTCCACTCGTATTATCTCATCATTTATTTATGATCTCCTAGTACCATCTATTTTTGTACACGTTTGTTGTTTGCCTAAGCAATGAGCCTCCGAATTTTCGAGCCGGATTTTTCCTCTAAGTCTGTGTTTATGATGTTACTATGTTGAGTGTTATGATGTGATATACTGTGTTTTGTGACTGTAGGTAGCATTGTTGATTTTAGTCTGTCTTTTACTATTCTATATTTGGTTTTTGATTGCAATCATGGACATGTAAGTAAAGTTGCTTAAAATGTACCTGCCTAATTTGGGGTTTCAGGAATGAAATGCAGAAATATAATTCATAATATTCCTTTTTATTTAACTTGTTCTTTTGCAATTTGTTCACGATTCAGTGAAATCTTTTCAACGATAAAAATATAACAAATCGAACTCGAGTGAAGTTCGATACAACATCTCTTATACAATAATATTTTACTCTTTAATATCACAATAGACTTAGAACCTATTTTCGATTAAAGCTTTCAAGTTTGAACTTACGGCTAAAGTTAAACCTACATCAATCTTGAGATCTAGACTTGAACTTCACAAATCACTGTATAATATCGGAGTCGGCGGACACTAGGGAGCGAGCGGCTCCGGTCGGTGCTGAACAGATGTGACCGCGGAGCCGAGTCCGCCGGACCCTGCCGCCGCCGGTCTACCACGGCCGCCACACGGCGGGGGACTTGTGGAACGAGCCCGTGGTGGAGCAGTCCAGGGGAGTGGCGGTGTGCGGCATCGGGGACGCCGGCGGAGACGGGGACACGTAGCCGGACGAGGAGGAAGCGGTGGACGGTGCCGGGCTGGGCGGGCTGGCTGGCGGCGTGTCGGCGCCGGCCGCGCGCTGCATGTCGTTGAGGCGGTGGCCGAGGTGGGTCATCAGCTGAGTGCCCAGCCTCACGTCCACGCCGGGGATGGAGGCCAGGCAGCGGGACACCTCGTTGGCGGCGTGAGTGAATCCGGCGCGGAAGCGGTCGGCGTCCACGGTGGGAGTCAGCGACAGGCGGCGCTGGCGCCTCAGCTTGTTAAGGTGGCGCACTGTGAGCTCCAAGATGTCGGCCTTCTCAAGTTTGGCAACATTCTCGCCCTCGGACTGCAGAGCGCTGACCATCAGCTCCTTCAGCTCGTCGAGGCAGCGGTTGATGCGAGCGCGTCTTTTGCGCTCGAGCATCGGCTTCATCACTTTGCGATATTGATAAGTACGCGAGACAGGCTGTGGGCCGTCGTCGAGTGAATACGCGATCTCGTAAGACATGTTAGACATAGTGTGCGGTGTGAGTTAGTGAGCGTGCGTTAGCGCCGAGCGTCGAACGCGGAATGCCGTGTGGCGGTCGAGCGGGGGCTTATATAGGGAGCGGAGGGCGCGCTATCGTGGGAACGCTCGGAGCCGTCGAGTTCCCACACGCGCCACCTGTGCGCGGCAGCTGCCGGCGCGGGCGCGCGGGGGGACACGCGCGGCCGCCGCGCGTGCGCGTGCGCGCCGTAAACAATGCGCCGCGCGCCGCGCCGAGCGCGCAACTCTCCGCTACCGGGGACCGCGCCTGCCCACTAGGACATCTAGCCTAACTCTAACTCTGGACATAAGTCCTAGTTATCGCAACCTTCACTTATAAGTGTGATATATATGTACCTTAGCACTTCGTATGAGGAACAATATTGAGATTATATAGATTGAGGCTGGTACGAGAAAAATAGACTCCTTTATAAATTACAAATAATAGACAAAAATTGAATACTTTTATTTCTCTAATTGTATCATATATTCGTATTGTAAGTTACGTATCAGCTCACGGAGCCGCGACGCGACGGGTATTTTGTCATAATTTGTTTGGGATCGATCGTTGCGTAGCGCGATCAATCAAAGTGTTATTGTTGATCAAACAGAGCTTCTATTTCGACATGATACATATTTAATTAAAGCTGCGTCTAATTAAGAGCGTGTATGAGTGAGATTGCGACAGAGTCGGTAGGCGATTGAAAGCGGCGCGGGCACACAATAGAGCGTCAATTACTGAGTCCGGTTCTCAACTTAAGAATAATTCCCAGCTACTGTTGGCCATCAATCACGCATTACTGGTAGTAATAATTATTGTCGGACTCTACTTTTTATTCTGCAGCAGGAACTGCGGTTTTGAGAGCGTCTTGCCCAATGAGTCTAATGAAAAACCGATCAATTGTGTTGTGCAATATTGACAATTGAACATACTCATGTATTCGGCCAGACTATTTTTTACGTATATAGTTGAGATGATCACTAGGCGCCACTACAACATACATACATCATACATACCTCTATAAAATTGTACGATCGTGCGACGGCCGTGTGTCGTAGGCGGTCGCCTACGCACTCAATTCATGAGAAACTGTTCAAGTGTTTACGATTCAGAGATTTTTGATAAAAAGGCTAATATGACACACATGTTTTAATGACGCTGAAAGTTTTTAGCCAATTTCGACCAAAGTAAAACTCGTGTGTTGTGTAGTACTTTTTCCACTATGCTTGATTTGCAAATAAAACTTTCAAAGCATCAGTGCATCTCCATTCATTCTGATTATAATATTTGATATTATTGAGTAGAGGTAATAATATCAAATTTATTTATTCCTTTATTTCAGGCCACTAGAGGCCCATAAAATACAATACACATTTAAATATAAAACAATAACTATAAACTAATAAATATAAATGATAAAACTTATTATATAGGATTTTATAGAAAACTCCTTGTTACAACATGTTTCTTTATTTTTATTTCTTGTTAAAGCTTTCTCCAAAGTAACTTCCACTCGTAACACCCGCCAACACGAGCGGATAACAAATGGATACTGTATGTGGGCTATAACAAAATAAACGTTCACACCTACATGCGTCGACACTATTGATGGCGTTCATTTACTGGACTAAAGAGGGTCGTACAGGAAACAGAGATTATTATAAAATTACTAGCTGACCTGGCAAACGTTGTTTTGCCTCACTAAGGAGTATGAAAAATAGATAGTAGCCATTTCTCAGACCTACTTAAAACGCTCAAAATTTGGTAAAAATCCGTCAAGCCGTTTCGGAGGAGTACGGTAACTAACATTGTGACATGGAAATTTTATATATAGAAGACAATAAATCGTATAAAAGTATTGTCGTATATATAATATATAGTCATAACTATCAATGAAATGACGAATTGTTTTATCAGTTTAAATCGCAATTGCAAAATAATTATGTATTTGTTGTTATAGATATAGTTCTTAGAACTAATCTAGTCATTATTATATTCCAGAAAACAGCTCTAGAAATGGAAATGATAAAATCAAGGACCTTATCAGAATAAAAATAAGCACATTTGTACTTTGCGTACTTTGGATTTTACATAACTAATGACAAATAACTTATGACTTGGTCTAGAACTTTTCCATCACAAATTAAAAATCTATTAAACATGATAGTTAACATTTAGTATTTTTCCACTGCCTTCAGAGGAAAATTTTAAATTATGTTAGTCATTAAGAATTGTTAACATGAAGCGGCACGCGCTAATGACTACATTTGAATGAATTTATAGTATAATATCTTAGTTCTTCAAACTGGTTATATTAATTTCTTTTTGTTAAAACATAATATAATTACTCTACAAAGAAGAAGAAATACAATATATTAAATATGTATCCAAGGTGAAATTACTTTAGTCTATGGTTAAAGTTGACCTTAACATAACTTTTATTTATCAAGTAAAAGTAATTAAGAGTACTAAGCACATCGTACGATTTATATGTTTAAAAAAAAGAAATACATAATTTATGCCTATACATAATTTGTGCCACAATTTTATTGTTTAATTATTTAATAATACAATATTTGTACCTGCACTACTTCGACAATATAAGATACATAAGTAAGAAGTTGTAAGACCCGATCTCTCAATTTAAATACACATTATTAAATATATTATTTCCAACATTCAATAGTCATCACTTAAATATTTCATCCATTCTTGTAAAAATTAATTCATAGCTCGTATATTTGAATACGTGGATAAAAGCACACGATCCTTGTATGGCAGTGGTCAGACTATACTAACCCGTTGTGGTAGAGGATGCGGTTTGTAAATCAATATAAAGTTCACGGAACTGGGAAATTTATAATATTCTTAGCTAATATTTATACACTTGTTGCATACACATATGTACTTATGTATATATTTTAGATTATAAATAATTGTATTGTTTTATTTCTATTTCAACTGAAATATCTTAGTCTACTCTGCCTAAGCTAAGATATACATAATATTTTTATTGTGAACTCTTAAGTAACTAACCAAAATTTAAATTTACGGTAACGATTTTATAGTTTTCCTCATCTAACCATAAAGGTCAAAGGAATATTTACAATTAACAAATGACTTCTAACTTTTGCTAAATTTTCCTTTTCTAATAGCTTCTAATTAATTATGCTATTAAATAGCCATTTGCAATGTTGTCAAGTCGATAAACAGATTCGGGTTAACTACATACAAGTCGTGTTCAGTTCGTTATCTATTCACGATTTAATAATAGGAAAATTCCTATTTATAAATACACTTTGTTTACTGTAGCCGCACGAGTACGTAATCCATTGATATATGTACATAAGACTGATAACTTGTGATAAAAATATGTGAACTGTGTATCGCCTTATCAGAAGGATGCGTCTCTGGGCAAACCTCAATATGCGAGTAGATTGATCCTGTGGACAGATTTCTACAACGTTGATATGTAAAGAAATCTTTTTAACGGTGTACTTTACTACTATCGATTGTAAGATATTGAGATGACTTTGTTAGAATGCGATTGAAGTGTTTCGATCATTTTGCATGACTAAGTATGAGTATTTGTGTAAGGTACATATTTTCTATGACATAACAAATTTATCATTGAATACAAATCTAGGTCTGGAAACAGCGTTTTTGGGTTTCTACCAATTTCTGAATAATTACGTAACTGATATAACAGCTTTTATAAAATACAATATACATTTAACATAAAGTATATTCTAGTAATGTTATGAAGCGAATAATACTTTATATCAAGTTCATCAATCAATCTGTAATATTGTAGCCATCACGTTACGATTCACGTGTTAGTTTACACTTACTCAACGAATACTATAGAGATCAAAGTTTTTTAGGGCTCGGTCTCTTATAAATAGAATTTCATCAGCATTTTGTAGTGCGTCAAGAGAGTATGCAAAAACAGTCACGTACAGCAAGTTTAGTTAATATTTAGCCGTAGTTTACCTTATTTAGCCGCGTTTGCCTTGTTTTGGTTTAGGTAGCCGACAGCGAACGTGCCTTTGGTGGCGTTTAAGATTTGTAATTACCACCTCCGGTTGTGCTATGACGCACGCGACTCGCCCGTCACTAGAACTAGCTACTGTCTAATCTGTGGCTCGAGCACGAGAACTCTACTTGATGCTAATCTGTGTTATAGTAGTATTTTGCTTCATCGTGATATCCTAGAGCGTCATCGTTGGGTACTAACTATTATTGAAACTGTGACCTATTTATTACTAGCATGGACAAGGGTATCGTATTAACTATGACTTGAACTGTGCGCCTATACTCGTTCACATGAGGCAAACAGATTCCTTGAAATATCTACCTTGCAAGTGTTTATTTAGTTTGTAGAGTTAAGACTTTGTATTGTGAGTCAGCGGAAAGGCTTTATAGAACAACATTCTTTTATATTTTATTTATGATTTGGTTATAAAGTAAGTGGTGGGATACTTTTAAGATCATTAAGTATATAATTCAGTAATCTATAGTCAGTTATTACATACAAAAAACAGCATGAGTTATACTAAAACAAACTGAAATGTTTTACTTTACAGACCTCATAATTGATTTTTCTTAGAGACCTTAATAGGATAAGTTTTGTGTTTGGGTGTACGTTTGTGGTAAAACCAATTTTAGCAATTCGTCGTATTGATTGTGTTCTAGGAAACCTGCATTCGTTGGCCAAGATTCCACACTAACGAATAAAAATGCTTCTTGTAAGCAGTTACTAACCTTTTCCAAACTACCAAATCCCAATAAAACCCCATACAACGTAGTTATTCTAAATAATTAATTTGATTCACGCTAAAACTCTGAGGTTGCAATTTTCCAGAATCCATATCGTGTACCACGGAACTCCCCTGTACTTTCCTAATCTTTTGATTAGTTTCTGCGAACACACCTGAGCGTGGTTCCTGGGATTAACTTAGTGACGGAGTTACCGTGATCTCAATTATTAACTATGACGCACTATCGGATTAATATGACTCAGGAAAATACCGTAATTATATATGCGATTTAGAACTCTGTCGCATTTAAATATGGACCCACATCTTCTTTACGTACGACCACAGAAGTTTGAAAATGATTGTGACAAGGTATTAAAATGTTTTTAATTCGTCAATTAGTGCTTTTATTCGAGAACTGCAAACCGGTCCGTCAATGACCGTATCGCGGACGTAGTGACGTATGATAACTATGACGTAATGAGGTGACCAGTGGTCAGTCAATGTCGTCACTGTTTTGGAGGAATACTTTCAAGTTTTTTTTTTGCATTAGTCATCGGTGAGTTCGTCATTACGATGACGATATTTTAGAAAGGAGGTAAATTTCATTACATCTCATCGTACTCCGGATTAGATTTTTTTCTTGAGTCATATAATTTTGGAGACTTCTGTTTAATCAATTAGTGAAAAAAGATTATTTGACAAGCATTGTATACAATATTTGTTCAAGTCAAATCTTGGGAGCTAAATTAGACCCACTTCTCGATGTTCGATTGCATTCAAATTTGGTATACTTACGAGTATCTTAGGTGTCAATACACCGTATATATGTATATGACATCACGGAGCTGTATTATCAATGAAGACACCAATAAGAGTTTCTGAACTAAACAAGAGATCAGGTTTGGGCTTATTTGTCTTCAAGTTCTTTGGTGCTTTATCATTTGTACAGTTTCTGATGATGGAGTCGGGACGTGGTTATAGGAATTTTCAATGTGAATTTGTTTTGTAACGTATTTTGTATACTTTCTCACATCTCCGCATTACCAGCTTGTGTTGATTTTGGTCACAGTTTCAGGTAGCGAATACATAAAGTTTTCACCGAAACGTGTACAACATGTGGATTTTAGCATTAGCCGCCGCCTAATCCTACGGTCATTTGTGTTCATTTGGCGTCTCTACAAATATTATTGTAGCTGCCGTTCCTTAGAAAGGACTAAGTTTCACGGCTTGTTGTTGTCTGACTGACTGACTTAGTATTACTTATGCTAGTAGGAATAAGGCACAATACTGAATGGTTGCGGGATGGAGGAATAAATCAAAGAGCATGCAAAATGAGTGTTGTAGACAGGGAGCGGTGCTTCAAAGCGACCCGGTGGCGCCCAGATCTGCAGCCTTCGCAAATATTTGAACGCCCTGACTAATGACTTACATGTGCTTGTTTTTTCTTTTATCTCTTCTCCGATAACTTGACGCATTTGCTTCCCTCTTGAGATGAGCAAAAAATACCTACGCCAATGTTCTCATTTTGATATTGCATTCCTAAGACTGACGTTTTGCTAAAAAACGTGCCTATTATAAAAACCACATTTGGACGTCATTTATATACCTCAAGCTAAGCAAAAACATAACCACAGAATATCTTGTAGTAGAAGTCATAACTAGCTATTCAGGTGTCAGTATAATTGTAACGGAGGCTCGATTGTAAAATCCATCGATCATAAAAGTCATTTTATCGTCCTTGTCGGCTCGTCTGAAGAGGCTCTCGAGTTAAACAACGGTTTATCTTTTAGACAAAGCGTCATTCGCACTTTACACGTGTACAACTAATTTTCCTAGAACTTGTCGACAATGGGCTGTAAAACAGGTACAGAGCAAGAAAAAAAAGATTAAACAAAGAATGAGAGGTTGGAAAGACAGTTAGGGGTGGTTATTGAACGGTGGGGGTCTTATGGCGCCAATTTTTTGTTTCAGAGATTAGAAACAGTCGTAGAGGTGTCGAACAAACGACGTGAAATGTCTGGCTTTTGTACTTGAAGCTGTCAAGTGGAGAGGGCGGTACTTGACTTGGATGCAGCTGAAAATTAGACATTTGAGACATTTTTGAAAAAAAAAATTTTTACCATGTAATAACTACTCGGTATGTGATTTATACACCTATATTAAATACTACAAATTTAAAAGCCTTGAATCACCTATAATATTATAGTAAAGGAAGTTATTTATTACTTTTAATAATATAAAGTACTAATTTCAAGCTTGATATAGTCTCCTTTAGCATCTATTTATTAAACTAAGAATATATGGCATAAGACTTGCTTAGCAATTGATATTTAATTAATAATGAAAATATGATATTTAATTGATAATTAATTAATTAAGGTTCTGGCCTAAGAACGTGTCGAGAAGTTTATCAGAAAAACAAAACTTTAGCGTCTTTCATCAATAACAACCAGACTTGTTAACAATGCGCAAGACGCTACAGATAAACTTGTTCAGACACCAATGATAGTGCCAAAAGTTAATCCTAAGAAGTTCATGAAGGCTCGTAATTAAATATA
This sequence comes from Mellilla xanthometata, assembly GCA_035578125.1. Classification (NCBI taxonomy): domain Eukaryota; kingdom Metazoa; phylum Arthropoda; class Insecta; order Lepidoptera; family Geometridae; genus Mellilla; species Mellilla xanthometata. The sequence goes on along the minus strand of JAPUBQ010000014.1, from coordinate 8,243,616 downwards.
TGTTCAACCTTTGTTATTCCGAATTTATATATATTTTTTTTATGTCTCTTATTCAATGTGTAGTTTTTCTTTCTTGCAAAACTATTTGATTTTCTTTTAATCAATTTTATCTACAACAATACTTACATTAAAATTTTGTTTGAAACAATTTGCTTATACCATTTTTGCTTAATTCCCTGATTGGATTGCAGACACACATGTTCACATTATTGTAAAGCGATTTCTTTTATGTTAATCCATTGTGTTTATTGTATGAAAATATTATTGTAATTCCTTCGATTTCGTCCATAAAATTAACTTACCGTCATTCTATTCAGTAAGGATTTACCTGAATGGAAATAAACTACCGGGTTTATTTTGTATTAATAATTGCACTCATTGTAATTCATAGGAGCGTGTTACCTTTTACAATATAAAGTGCAGACTGGTTATCCCAAGAAGGCGAATTACGTGCATTCTTCCAAGACCTTGAATACAAAGTGTAAATAAAAGAAAAGATCCAATGTATTCCGTAGATACCGTAAACAGCTCTGCCTTTAACCATAAACTTTTGAGTTACGGGTGTTATACTAATTCTCAGAAATTTATTGAACCCTTTGCGAAAACACGTGCTTGTTCCGACAAACGGACAAAGGGAGTGTTAAGAAACCACTCGTTATCATTGAAGGACCAGCTAGAAGAAGCAATAAAATACTTCAAAGTCAGAAAGCCTTTACCTCCGCCGCTATGCAGCCTCTCTGAATAGCCAATGATACTCAAAATTTCAAAAGTCATACTTTATTATAAATCCACCCAAATTTTACAGCCCATTATGAATTTTATATTCTCTTACAGAGTTTTACAATCGTTCACTTTGTGGTGTCACCGCGATTTTACGGTTGGTATAATAGTAATTATCACTAAAAGATACGATTTTTATGTGTTCAAAATGGGCTTTTAGCGTGTTTAGTTCGAAATTTATAGTTGATATGGGTATCGTATATAACTGTCAGAGAGGAATAAAAAGAGTAAATTATATAGTATTGCGATTAATAATTGTGTGTTCTCCTCGTCTGTCATTGATGATCGGCGCAGGAATTTACCGAGTCTATGTAATTACAGAGTAGCCTTCCAGCATTCGGTAGCTGACTCTTTACAACGATTCTTACGATGTTATCTCTTAACCACTGGCTTCTGTACTTTGCATTTGATATATCGAGTGAGAAAATGTGCTTCAGACATTAAATAATAGTTAGAAGATTCATAAATCTAGTAATAATGATCTATCGAAAGGGTTTTTATAACAGGATGCGATTCAGTTCCGGGTTAAAATAAAGAACAATTTTTATGTCAAGAGTCTTTAAAGAACCTACGTCATACTCAATGGATATAATTATTTATTGCATAAGCAACTACGTACTGACGAGTAAAATAACCTTTTTACCTGCTAGAATTATCTGGTGAGGAAAACTTGTTAGTGATTAGCATTAAAATGTATTGTTTTTATAACTTTAACACACGTCACGTCTGTGATGTTTTTGGTTTGGTAAGTTTTTGTCAGTTCGAGCGTCATTCAGTCCTATTCATTCTGCTAAAGGTTAGTAGTTACTACCAAAAACCTTTAAAAACAACATAACGTCAAAACTAACAACTTTGTTCATTATTATAACTTTTTTGGTAATTATAACTTTATTTTCACTCAACGGTAGTCCGTGGGTCGGATGACACGTTAAACTGTAGGTCCCGGCTGTTACTCAGCAGGGAGGATACCTTAAGGAGGCTTTAAAACTCTCGCGACCAGAGCTTGCCACTTAGCTCGTCCGAAGAAGAAGAATTATAACTTTTGATTATTTGCGAAAAAATAATCGTGAGATTAAAAAAATAATGACAAAATGTAAGGGGATGCATATATCATCGACATTATGTGACATACTCGTAAATATATAACTTACGGTGATTATTTTTATATTTATAATGGACTTTGTACATATTTCGTAAATTACGTTTTAAATTATTTATTTATTTATTTAAAAAAATAAGTCAAATCCTCTTAAGTGTTAAGACTGAATATTTGTGTTTGTATTTGACAAGTCGGAGAGAAAGAAAAGCTTACTCTAATTCCTCTTTGAAGCGAGAATGGGCCGCAAGCTCTACCGGAGGCTTCAGTTCGTGTATTTGTGATTAGTATCAGCGGCTTGCCGCCGGTTTATCGGTGCCTGACGTATTTACGACTGAGATATTAATTCTGTATAATCATTCGGACACGAAGGCTACCACCGCTCGCGGCGGCAGAGTAACCAAACAACGACAGGGTTACCATTTGTTTGGACAAGTCGGATATTATTCTCCCATTATTTTGGGTTTATATCGAATTCAATTAAAAAAAACGTACTAGATGATCTTTAGCCCTATGTGTAACTCTTTTCAACTGACTGAAAATAAAAAAAACTCGCTATCTAATACTACAGCATCATTCTCAGCCGGTTCCATCCCACTGCTGGGAATATGCCTCTCTTCTAATATGCCATTCACCTCAATCCTGTGCCAATCGTGTCAAAGTTCACATAGCGACTGAAATTATGTCATCGACCCTACTTCACGCTTTTCAATTCAGTCGCTATCCTTAAACAAAACAAGTTTATAAACTCCAAAAAATTGGCCAAGTGTGAGTTGGGCTCGCGTATGAAGGGTTCCGGACAATTTTTGTGTGGGAAAATATAATTTAATTTGATAGCTATACTTTTATATATTTTGTGAACATTTTAAGTATCTAGCAGCTACTGTTGTTGGTATATAGCAAAAAGACGAAAAAACACGTTTATTGTATGGGGGGGGACCCCCTAAATATTTTAATTTTATATTTTCAGTATTTGTTGCTATAGTGGCACGGGAAAAACATATCTTGTGAATGTTTAACTATCATGATTTCTGGGATACAGCCTGGTGACAGACAGACAGACGGAGGCTTAGTAATAGGGTCCCGTTTTTACCTTTTAGGTACGGAACCATTAAAAACAACACAGTCTCAATTTATCCGAGAATTTTCGATATAATCTACAGCGAGTAGCCCCGTCAAACATTCTCAGATAGGTAAGACGGTCCATTTATCTGTGTAATCTCTTTAATGACTACCGGTCAGCACTTTTTACGCTACCGAGATCTTTGTGCGTTCGCCGAATCAAAGATTAGTTATCGCCCAACTTTTGATGATGAGAAATCGTGACGTGGCATTAATTAAAATTATTTTTGGTATCAAGCTGCAGTAGTATAGTATAATCAGATATTTGTAGGTGTATTATAATATTTTTAATTTCGTATATGTAGTGTTCTAAGGAATTCCAGCAGTGATCAAGAATACGGGGAAATTTAACATTTTTGCATATTTTCAGCTCATGTTTTTAGCGAGTGTGGCACGGTGGTAATAACATCTGCTTTTCAATCAGACGACCCCTAGTTTTATCCCGGCCCTGCACCAATGACTTCTTTTGCAAGTTATGTGTGGATTTGCACTCGCTTTACGGTGAAGGAAAACATCGTGAGGAAACCGGCATGTTTGAGGACCACAATATCCGAACACGTATGTCATCCGCCAACCCGCACTTGGTCAGCGTGGTGGATTATGGCCAATATCTCTCTCCTAGGGAGAGAAGGCCCCGAGTCCCAGCAGTGGGAACAACCAAACACTAAAATTCTATACTTATATTATAATTTCTAAACTCGGTGTAACCTAGATTTAAGTTTCTGTGGCAAATAAATCATTTATTATTATTATTATATTACTTTAGTGTTCTACACACAAGTGGTTACAGGTTCTTGAAAATTACATAATAAATTGTCCATTGACGTCAATGCAAATGATATCATTAACATAGTACATCCTAGACTAGGCCAGTCATTCATTAATGTAATATTCTGGAAAATTACAGATTCGTTCATTAAATAGTTTAAACAATATATACCTATCAAAAATTTCATTATGGTTGCTTGAAATTGGTGTAGGGTCTAAAATAAAGTGTATGTTTTTATAATTAAGTTTGTATGTAATCGTACATTTATTTTAGTTATGAGATTATGCTGTATGTTACAAAGAAAATAAAAATAATCCAGTTATTTTAGAACTTCTAAATAACAATTTAATTTAATGGAAATTGCGTCCAATATATTTAAAAATAGAAAGGTAATTTATAAGATTTTTTCGTTGAAGTTTAATTAAAATAATATATCACGAGTCGCTTATTAAAATTGTCAAGCGTTGTCATCTTTTATAGGTTTCTACTTGTAATGGGGATTACTAATTTCATTTTAACTGTCCATAAAAATAATTTTTTATTTTAATTTATCGCTCTATTAACCTAATCCGAAGCATTTATATTTGTAGTTAGTTTAATACATATATCTTTCCCCGAGTCGTATTCCTTATAACTGAGGGTCATAATTACCTATTGGCCTCTCTTCTTATATGCCATTAATGTCTACCCCGCTAAATTTATTCATTGAGGAAGTTTTCTTCAGCGAGAAAATCCATGGTGGGCGCCCAAGTCCTTCCGGAAAACATCCTCGGATTTTGTGGTCCTCAGATATGTAGGTTTCCTCTCAATGTTTTTCTTTACCGTAAAGTGAGTCAGTTACATGAAGCTGTACGATTAAGCGCATAGTGCATAAGGCAATTTTACAATAAATACGTCCTTAATGAAAATGAATGTCAAGACTGTCTGTTTTCTCTGTTTTTATTTTTATTTTGTTATAATTTTCATTCGTTTTGTGTCTTTCCTCCTTCAAAAGTAAGTATTGAATAGTAAAGTGTGTGAACAAAAGTGGCAAATGGTTTGGCGCGGATGAAACTGTAGCCCCGCAGCACAGTATCGAAAGATACTTAGCGCGGAGCACTGCACCTCAATAACGTACCACACAATGTATTAGTTATTCACTTTTTGCATTAATCATTACATGTACGTAAACAATTTAAAAGGGAAATAAAAATATTTTGTATTTTTTTCTAATGGCGCTGATCAGTACAACTATACTGTATTTAATTATTGTTATTCAATACAATCTGGTCAATGTAAAAAAAGTATCAATTAAAATGTTTACCTAATATCAATTATTTTAGTTTTGTAAGTGGTTTAGTTTTTAATTTTATAATTTATTGTTAAATATGTTCACTAATTTTTGGTCTGAATAAATGATGTCATTTAGCAATATAAATTATTTTTACACACTATAAGATATATATTCAATTTCCAATAGCACTTAAAATACAATTATGACCAATTTTGGAAACTAACCGATAAAGGTGCCGAAATTGTATGTTTTTATATTACTTCATCAGATGTACATATCTGATCATTATTTATAGCATACTTATGAATTCCATAAACTGTATGATCGTCTCCATAAAAGAAAATAATGACTTCTCAATGAATAGGCTATAATTCATTAAACGATCAGGCAGATATCGTTTTTTCTCCTTTTCATGAACCATTCATGGAATCGAATGAATATTTTGCAAGTGAATTTAGACGTCGAAGTAAAAGTAGTAAAACCGGCTTTATTTATACTATCTTAGTATCTATGGGAGTCTTAGAAAAATAAGTATGTTATAGTCAACATTTTTAAAACTATTTTTTTTGAAAATCTTGTTTTTTTTTTACACATTCTCAGACGGATGGTTAGCCCCACACTGAACCATATCTAGTTCGTATTATGGTTGCTAACTAAACTGATATACTACATATACATACATAAATTTTACATATAAATACATATTTAACACCCAGACCCACAGCCAACAAATTTAGTTAAGCACAAAGATGTTGACCGGGCCGGGAATCGAATCCGGAAACTTCTGATTAGCAGGCCGGTATGGTAACCTTTACGCCAACGAGGTCGTCAATTTTATTTTATTTTAAACACATTATTTGCCAAATGTGGTCATAATTATTATTACCCCACCCTCTGTGTAATATTAAAACAATAAAGACGTTATTTTACTACAGTTTATATGGAAATAGTAATCAAATCAAATAATTTATTATGTCCATATAATGTTAACAAAATTAGATATGACCGTAGTATAAATAAAAAAAAATATATTATTTAAATTAAACTAGCAATAAAAATAGTGGTGCACAAAATAAATATTAAACACATTCAAATTAATATAAAACAATAAAATTACCACTTTTTAAAACTTGTTTGGTTAATAATTGAATCTGTCAAATTCGATAAAACGGCGAAACGATATTCCCTTGGGCCAAATTTTACTGTTCATAAAAATATTTAATTTAATGAATGGAAGCTTTTGTTTCAATAATATACAGTACGTGTATACAAAGGCATTCGCACGCGCTCTACCGTAGACTCGAGTAATTGCTTAGTACGTCGGATTCTGAATGAGTATATACGCGCATTCATACATTCATGACGGAAAATTCTTTAGATGGCATTAGAATTTAACGGAAAATTCTTATTCAACGGTAAGTTTTTTTAAAATTGCCTATTGAAATTTCTAGGGCTAAACAATAACGCGCATATTTACAAAAATAAACCTGATAAAAATGTGTCAAAAACGTTATACCTATATATTAATTATCACGTTTTTGATACAATAACGGACAAAATCAGAATCTGAACAAGCCAAACATATAACCTTGTTATAAGGCTTAAAATAAATAGTTATATCATTACTACTTATGTAGTTTCTAAAGATAAAAACATAGAACAATGTACCATAGCACGACATGTATCATGTAAACATTCTCAAACAATCATATGCGTTAAAATCCGTGACATGCGCCCGCCCACATGAAGCCTTAGTAAAAACACGCTGTGTACCACAGAATACCAAATAGCACCACTACTCTACAAGCTAAGATAGTAAGCACTCACACAAGCAAAGAAACGCACACACTCAGGCGCCACCCATTAGTATGTACGTAAGCCTACGCGAGGACGTTGCGCGTGCTTGCCACTCGCTCCACGGCTTCTTCTTATTATTATTTATCGTTGAATAATGTGAATGGTAATGCGTGGTTGTTCACGATCCCGCATAACACCTGCCGAGTTTTCCCACACTCGGGCGCGGGCTGGGCGCAGGCGCAGGAAGTGTGGCGGGTGCGAGCGGGACGCGTGACTAGCACGCGCGAGACAAGGATGGCTATAGCGCCGAGCAGCACAGAACATGGGAGCGCTACGCCGTAGCTCGTAGACCATCGTAGCCGCATGGCAGTGAAAATTATACGCAAATAATGATGATCGCTACGTATTATTCATATGTAATTATGCATGTAACGTGTGTCTAATTTTCATTCGTTGGAAAACAAAGATCAGAAAGTTCGAGAGACAGAACATAAATTCGATTTGTTATTTCCTATTGACTTGTAAATGGTTCTTAATTTGATGACAGCTATTAAATTATGTTAATCAGCTACTAGATACCTTATTTGTATGCTGATCAAATTGACACCAAAGTAATATTGTGTGACTTGTGAAATAATTTTACTTTAACACCTAAAATCAATCGTTTAATATACGCATTTGTAAACTTCGCTATCATATAAATGGTAATATAATAGTCATAGTCGAGAATCGAAACTGTAATGTGCGCTGTTTTACGACAAGAGGTCAAAAATTTGATAGTAATTCAAACCATTTTCAAAATTCTTCAAAAGTTTTAGATTTATTTAAATGTATTTTCTTGGCTAAATTAATATTCTCTTGAGGTAAATTGCAATTTATCACTTAAAGTTGAAATTACTGTTCAATAATGAAGTTCAGCCTTAGGCAGTGAAAGGTATTTAAGGTTTTAAATTATATTTTTAAAGTATTTTAAAAATGGCTTCATTTGGAACTGTAATTTAAAAAGGGTTACCATAATGATGTACTTACTTGTTTTTTGGCGCAATTTTATCTCATAATACGTTTTTAAATTTAAATAAGGACTGATGGCGATTGGAAACGTTGGTAACGGACCCCCGCTGTTATATTGCATGTTGGTTTTTTGGGTTCGTATATATTTAGAAATGACACGGAACTTACGATGTTGCAATATTGGCTCGCATATAATAAATGCATAATGAAGAATGCATGAGGTCAAATTTAACTAAAGAAAAAAAGAAAAAAATCATCATAGCATCCAATGTTACGAGTGTAAGTAGAGAGAGTTCAATGAAATAAATCTAAGATAGCGGCAGTCATAAAATGGCTAATGGCAAGAAAATATTACTGTAATAATGCAACAAGTCAGAGTGATGATAACACAGGTGTGATGTGTCCTTACCACGGCCTTGCTAGTACAAATATTGTTTCAGCGTGACCCTCGAGTACCACTCCACGTCGATACATACTTAATATACAGGATTGTTCATAATTCAACGTAGCGCCTGTAGCTCAGCTCACTAAGGTGATCTGACGCGATCATCGAAGCAACGGTCGATGCGGACAGTGTTTGGATGGGTGACCATGTACAAGACTGTCGTTTTTAAAAAGTGGCACTTTTCTCTTGACACTACCGTGGATCGGATGACACGTTAAATGGTAGGCCCAGTTGTCTTAAGCAGTCAATTAATGCAAGTCACAGTCCTTTGGGCGGCTTGAAAACTCGACACCAAAGCTTGGCCACTTATTTCATACGATGAAGATGAAGAATAATTCAACCAAACGTGGAAACTCCTGACACTAGATCTTTATTCTTTAGTCTTGTGTCGCGAGCATATTAGGTACGGTATTTGATTTTTTTCGATACAAGATAAAGAATCCCTTATAAAAGTTGAAGATGCGCATATTATAGGGAATAAAGAATTCTTTATAGCGAAAAATAAAACGCACTCAGAGATAATATAGGTACTAAAATATCAAGTTACACCTTAAGTGCGGCGAACTTCCTCTTCTTATCTTTGCGAAGATTCTTTGCAACTGAAAAGACGACGTAATTTTCCTGTTATGGCCTATCAAAAGAAATAATATTATTGTAGAATAGCCACCGATTCAATAGACACCCCGGATGTTCGCAATTTAGTTTCGTTCAAGCCAATGAACGCATGTATAGTTGGTTTCACAATGAATATTGTTCATCCCGTATCTTCCACTGATTTGACACATTCAGTGGACAAATAACCGACCCAAATGCTCTTGTAATAGAGTTCATTTTAATAGTTTGCGGTTGAATATTTCCAAGCTGTAAGGATTGTCGCTGGTGTAGGTCAGTCTATTAAATCGGTTGGACACCGGATGGATTCGTGTTACGCTGATTTTAACAAAAACATCTTATGTTACGTCACCTTATGGCATTGTTTACGTCGAGGGCGGTTTTATTGTTTCTTTGCCATAACGGTATTTTATAAAAATGACAAGTTAATTTAGTCGACGATTATGGTGATGGTGTAAGATCAGAAAAAGTTGACAGAATACATGTCAAGAAACCAATATGGGGAAGCTAATTGCGCATAAATATTATTACGTGCTCTTTCCATCGCAGTGGTACGAGACGAGGAATAATTGACATTTAACCGTTTTCGTTTTTCGTTTTGCGACGTAAAAATAAGACTATAATTACTTGTGCTCGCTCCTTTTTCTCATATACTTAATATTGTTTTTGAAACACGAGTTGCTTCCGCGCCACCCGTAGTGTCACATTGAGTTGGCGCCAAATGAATTAGAAAGTTTTTTTGTGGAGAAAATAAATCTGCGTAAAGACTGGAGGTTTCACAACTCACTGACTGACCCTCAATGAACAGCCATGTGGCTAGTTATACCCAATACGATGAAATACTTTGTCAGATCGAAGCTACGCTGCAAATCATAGGTTGCGATAACGAACCATATCATACAGGTAGAAAGGCACAATTTCGCGTCGCAATAATCTTAAGGCAGTGCTTGTTTTCAACCGTGCCAATATCCAAAGGAAGGCTCCAAGGAGTGTGGCCACCAAATGTGCCATTTGCATGTAACCCGACCTTTTTAGCCTTAAGACCTTTTGCCGAGATTCCGCCACATGCCACGACATATGGCAGGCAAAGGTCACCCAAGGAGCGCTTTTTATGCTCTTCCGTGTTGGCAAGTCCATTATGCAAAGTTTAGAATTATAACGACATGGAAGTTGACATCTGCAAGCAAGTGTTGGAATTTAATATAACAATTTGGAGGTCAAATTCATTAAAAAATAGACATTTCTCGTCGACGCTATCAATAGCAAAAACATAATATTTTTAGCTTGATTAAGGGTGGCTGTCTATGTCTTCAAATAGTCATTTCTTAACCAAGGAGTTAGAACAAATATCGGATCATACATATGTTGAACAATGAAATCAGACAAAAACAGAACCTTTCTATTAATGTATTTGAGATTATTTAGTAAAGAAACTTCTAATAGCTAAGCTATGACATTGCATCAAATAAAATGTTTCAATACCAATCAGTTGCAGCTACTGTAAAGTCCAATCGAAGGTTTCATAACCCGATAAAGCCACTTATCTCAGTCTCGGTATTATGTTAATAATCTATCTGGCCACCAATTTATTCTCTCAGATCTTTATTCCATTGTAATCTCTGCCCAACCGACGCAATTGCTAAATAACAAACGGCTCTTAAATACAGTAGCGACGGCGACGCCTCGCGATAAATCAACATCTCCATTACGATCTTATTCTTACTTTCGAATAAATAATACTGGCCGTGTCCCTTTCACGCTTCGAAATTCGAACGCTCACAAATTATTGTTGGGTTCTCGTTTTATTGTGTTTTTTCTTTGGATAAAGAGCGTTGTCTCGGCTGTTTGTGTCGTGGACGCGTTTTGCGTCTTGCTCGCACTCGCGGGCGAGGCAGCGTCTGAGCACGTGCGACACGTTAAAGGCAGATCGTTCCCACGGTCGGCTCGAGCCGCCCCCCGCCCCCCGCGCGCCTCGTGCCCCGCGACCCGCGCGTGATTCCACTCCGGACCTCGTGCCGATGGAATAAAGTGCCCGCACAGCACGTTCCAATTGCAAAACGCTATTTGAACGAGCAATGAAAGTGGCGGAAATGGTGTTGCGCCCACTGTTCTTTCGGATAATGGCCAGTTTGATGGCGTTCAAAAGATTGTTTGATGTAGGCATCTATAGGTAGCAGACTCGAGCGGCTATCAGATTCGGAGAACTTAGCGTACCTATCTTTATAATTTCTCCAGCTTTCATAATGACTTTTAAATAGTCTTCTGTGTTTTAATACGTAATTTTGAACGAAGTATTATCATAAAAATGTTTTATATCAAGTCGCAAATAAACTGTACTTACACATGAACATAAAGTAAATGCATGGTTAAATCTTTGCAGTTCAAGTGAAAGGGCCCTAAAGGTAAACTCAGAAATCAATTGAACAGAGATCGACACAACATTGAAAGGTGATCAAGTTTACGTAACAGTGCTGAAACAGGATTACTAAACTGGCTCCAAGTGACTATAGACAAGTCGTCACTTCAAATATAATTAAAACAAGTGATTGAGCAAGTTCTTTCAAAGAAGCCCACACGTTTGTTTCAGTGTGAGAAAGGCCTGGCTTAGTTACAGTTTAGTGTCAAGAGTAACCACATATTTTAAACCTGCCTATGTTTGCTTTCTCTTTTACTACGGATATTGTAGTTAATTAATAATTTGGTTATTTTAATAGTATTTTATTCGATTATACTGCATATTTGTATATATAAACATTGCGAATGAATAATGAATGAACTTCATCTATAAAACTAACATGAAATAATGAACAGCTTCATATAAAAACGAAACTGATAATCTGCTAAAAAGCTGATTATTCATAATTGGAACTAAGTTGTAGCAGAAAAATTAAATAAAATGAAAAGGATTTACGGTTACGTAAATTACTTGTAACCCGATGTAGCTATTTAAATATAAATTTGCAGCTTTCTAGAACATGAATCCTATAAATTATGTCCCCTCTTAACACGCCCGTAAGAAGAGAAACTAGTTCTCACAAACTCAGGGTATCCTAGCGTGAGAGCTAGGGACCTACACAAATACTCTATAATCAATAAAATTTTATATGATAAATTTGTTGATCCAATGTTAATATTGTAATAATTATAGTTTTTTTTCTTCAATGTAATTTGTGTTATATGTACATATATGTCAAATAAACGAATTATTATTATTATTATTATAATCCTGAATGTTCCCGGAAGTGATTAGCTCAACGCAAGTGTATGCATTGGCGCAGTACAGACGGCATTGTTGTGCGCGTGACCCCGACCGCTACTCCGAGTCGCGACACCGCGCGTGCGCGCCGCGCCGTGGGTCGAGGTACGAGAGGTAGCGATAAAAAAATTACCCAAAAAAAAAACAAAGAAGCCATGATAACATCTAAACAGATATATTACATATACTAACATCTTAATATTTTATTTTTAATCTTCAATTTAATTTACTAAAACCTTCGTAACGTGGGCATGGTTTGAGCGCCCAGTTTGAGCGTTATGATATATAAGTACATTTAATTCATGTACTTAAAATTTACTAAAATAGTTTTATGTCATACTTTAGTATGGATTTTGATCCTGAATTTAAAAATGGGTTTGAATTTAATTTAACAAATTATACTTTTACACATTTTAACAAATACATATATGTTAAGGCTTTTAAAGATGTTTTAATAGAAGTAATTAAATGCATTACTTGCACGTAAGTATAATTAACCATCATAAAGAATATAAAAGATAGTATGAAATGGTAATTGAATAATAAGTTAAAGCATTATTGAAACGATGTCACTATATGTATAAAACAAATTTCCTTGAATGAAAAAAACTTGAATCACTGAATAATATGTAATAAGGTATGCTTATGTACTAAAAGTAATAACTATATACGGTAACAAATACGTCAATTTTAACCGCACACGTGACTGGATAAGCGATGTAAATTCGCTGAACTTTGACTTCATTACTAACAATGCATGCCACACTGTTGCGCGTGCGGCCTCCGATTGCGCATGCGCCACGAATACACGCCGCCGCTCTTGCACCTTGCGCATGTCATAAGAGGTGGCGATTTAAGATTTTTTAGCAGCGTTATTTTTTAATTTCTATAATTTCAACGTAAATACAATATCTTTTATGGTGTACAGAAAATGTTTAAGCGTGAGTGCTTTTTAGTATTTTTATTATATCGGACAAACTAGTTTCATCAATTACTTCCATATTTTAATAAATAATAATTTGTAAGTTGATACATTTTTCGTAAAACTTGACTAATAAAAATAAATTATAAAGAGCTTCAAACCCTAAGTTTTAAAGATCTATTTATAATTGCGAATCAGCCTCAAGCAAGGTCTCTGCGATGTCCATAAATTTACTGAACTTTTGCATCCGCTATTTCCACCTATGCACGTACAAGTTATAATACAGTTCGGAGTTCCATAATAAACTTACCTGTAATGACTTGTGCATGATATTTTGTAGTTTTGTAACAAGCATGCGCACACACACACACACGGCTGCTTAACCCCATACTGAACCATTTATAGTTCGTATTATGGTTGCTAACACAACTGATATACTACATATACATTTTATATAGATACATATATAACAGCCAGATCCACAGCCAACAAATTTAGTTTAGCACAAAGACGTTGGCCGTGCCGGGAATCGAACCCGGAACCTTCTGATTGGCAGTCTGGCATGGTAACCATTACGCCAACGAGGTCGTCAAACACAGCACAGTTTAATGTATTTTTTTTCTTCCTTACAGCTAGACATTAGACCAGCATGGCACCCGCAATGGTTACCCAACCACACAAGTAAGCGACATTCTGGCCTAAGAGGTGGAGCATGCCCAGTCTGGAATAACTGGCTCTGTTGGCGGAATACACTGTTAGATGCTTGGCGACAGATTTTTCAACTTGCGTTGTTAGTCAGGCAAACACTTGAAAAATACCCCTACCACCATGCATGTTGTTTTCAATGCAATGGTTGTTTAAAGTCAGCTAAATTAAGTACCATTATTTTATTTAGGAAATAATACTCTTAGAAAAATATAGTTATGATATTAAATAAGCAAACAATATTAAAGATTTGATAACATTTTATACTGTTACATGTTATAAATAATAAATAAATAATAAAAAGTCTTTATTGCAGGCTAATTGTACCCATATGATTGCTTAAAATAAAGTTAATATTAAATTGTTGACACTGTAGAGGGGTGCCAGTCAAATTTTAAATGTATAAAATAAAATAAAATGATGTTATGTTATCAATGTTATGTAGAAACAGGAAGTATACCGTTATTTAGACAAGTGGTTCTAAAACTACGGAATTGATTCACACATTAAAGTATGCGACCTTACTCACTGTTTACAGTTACAAACACATACCTAACTACTCTGACATTATGTACTTCATATTATTGCAACATAATCCATCTTAACTTAATTAAATCTGTATTTTTTCCTAGCGCTTGTCGTTGGCCAAAAGATCGCTTTATTCTAGAGTTGGTTTAGGCATTAGTAGCTGTCAAGGGAAAGCTAGTTTATAATAATAAATAATAAAATAAAAAGCCTTTATTGCCATATTTATATTATATCTTAACAATTTCATTATATATATTATGTTGTCAGGCCGCACATATGCGGGTGAAGGCCTCCTCCTCGCAAAGGTAGTTTAGTTTATTATATATAAATAAGTAAGAAACAAAATGTTTTCCTTTTAAAGTTGATTCACAGAAAATATAATGTAGTAGTTAAAAAACTTGATCTACTAAAAGTCACAGAAAAAACAAAAGGTTTTTTGGTAAAGATCCAAGCAATGATTAACAACCCTTTGATTTGGATATCGCTGATTATTTGGTGATTTTTTAAAGTCTAATGATTAGTATACACTGGCTCATGCTAAAGAAACTCGATGACTTTATTTTCATCGTGATAGTGTGAATAAAGTTTTATACAGAGTATGCAAATTGTCCCTCGTTTGCAAAGTAGTTAGTTAATTTTATATGTATCTGGTAGAATGTCTTCGCTTACCAGTTTTTCGCGTTGCAAGAATTTATTACTGTGTATTTGACCGTAAAGTTTTTAAAAATATATATATATGTATTATTTCCTACAACATCATCTTATTTAAACTTGCATCTTTCATATTACAATCTCATTGCTACAACAAAAAATACTCAAAACAACTACTGCAAAAAATGCAACGTTAGAAATAACAATAGCTAAAGGAAGCGAACTTCGCGAGAATTTCTCAAAAGAATAGCTAACGGAGCGCGATCGATTATCATTTTCATACAATCGCGCATCTTTAAGGTCACGCGTAATGCCATTGAACGAAGAAGGTACTATCGAATAGAAACGCATATATTTTTTCATACAAACAAGAAAAACAGAATCAATCGAAAAGCACCCTACACAAAGTCCAAATTCAAACGTTACGTTCACGTTTAACTAATTCCGTAAAAAATTAAAAATCGAACACAGCTTCGTAGCAATTTAAATGTTTCTTGTTCAAAAATAGAAGCGAAAATTCAATGTGTTCGGTTGGTAAGATTGTGTATCGTAAGCCAGGAAGCGCATTGTTAGGTCACGTTCTCACAACTCCCCTTTTCTTCGAGGGGGAATAAATAATTGCACTTTTTTTTGTCGCATATGGCCAAGAAGCGTGGTTTGTGCAAGATCGTTCCCACGGTTCGCCCCTCGGTACAAAAGCGAACGAGGTCAAGAAAAAATACGTGCCGTCATAATGCCGGGGTTTCTTATAGAGGCAGATGTGTAGTCTAGGGTTAAGCATGGAATCAATTATGAAAAGTGAATCGGTTGACGTCACACTTTATAGTCGTGTTGTTTTTTATAAGGGCATATTTTGGTACATTTTCGAAGAAAATTATCATATCATACACGAAAGAGGGCTTGTTGCCCAAAAGTGCAAGCAATTGAGCAAGCTGAGATAATAGTTTAGTTTTTATCTAGAATTAGCAGCAGTAATTCCGCAGGACACATCATATATGTAGATAAATGACATTACTCGTACTCCTTAATTACCTCAAATAAAGCTCTTATCTAATTGAGCTATTTAGTAGCTCAATTTGTTTTTTATTTGGTCGACCAAAATAATCGTAGGTAGGTAATATAATAAAATAAAAGTATAATCACCAAAAGTCCAAGCCAAAAGTTACGCGTAAACACTTACGGGTTCTAATTTCAAAATCCATTCGATGCACGTATGGCCACTATTACAAACATAAAACTTATCGACAAAAAAGAATTGCACCTTTTCTAAGGCGTTCTATATTTGAAAACTGGCTGCGTTCCCACGATCGCTCGCGCCAGTTGTGCGTCTTCCCCTTCGATCTTATTTCAATTTTTTTCTTGCCATTATCAAGGTGATATTTGTGTGACAAGCGAGAAGGAACTTTGAGGCGGATCTTATTTATACACGCTTGAAAAACTTGATAAGCTCATAACAGTTTTATGTGTAGTTAAAGTTTATAGTATACATACATACATGTATATGAATATGCATTTTGTCTAAACGTTTATATTTTTTAATAGTATGAGTTACTTAAATACAGAATCACTGCAGATGATAATAAGTCAACTACTATTTTTGTACCTTAAAAAACGTACGAGAATGGGTATATACGTACGTACCTACATACGTACTTGTTGTTACAAGTTGCTCTACAATCCCAGACTAATTAAAAACAAACAAGTACACCACACAAACAACGTTTTCACGCGTACTTGGACTCTGAGTAATCATAATACACACTCAATCATGGGGCATGTGCATAAAAACAAAACACTACACGCTTCAAAATTCGAACTAGCCTTTCCGACATACGGCTTAATGTCCCGTGCGGTTGTGTTGAAAAGAGAAGTTTGGAAATGGAGCTTTCTGTGAGCGGATGAAGTTTGAATTTCGAACGCGTTGTGGTTGGCTGCGCGTTGACAGTTGAGAGGGCACACATTGCGTCGAGCGGATCCTTTCCCACGGTTTGCGCGACATATGGCGCGCGCGGGTGCACTTACCCGTAATCAACGGTGACGCGTGCACAAAAAATACTCTCGGACTTAGCGGATCTATGGCTGACGGGACGGTAAGATAAGAAACCGGTAGATACACAGCCGTTAGTCACCACACAGAGAACTTATTATGTTTGACTATAAATGTCGAATAGACCTAATACTTATTTGTTTAATGCAACTTTTTCACTGAATTCAAAATAACGCATAAATTAAGCATTATTATAATAGCATTTTTTTAAAGAAAATCATGATATAAACGAGTATTTCTCAAAACTGAAACAATCACTTTCAATTTATTTTTATTTATTTTTTGGTTTTCTTACAGTAGTTATCATAACAAATCAAGTTTAAAAACAAATCAAGACGACATTTCAAAATTCGAATAAAAAACCTAAACACCAATCGGGCATGATACGAAATTCGAATTACGAACTGTCATAAAAAAGTTAAATACCAAGGTCGGGCGAATCGTCCCGAATTTGAATTTTGGAATGGATGTTTTTTAGCGCGGGGGCAGGTGGCGCGCGCGCAACTGTCGTCTTTCCCACGCCGAGCCGCACCGGGCCTCGGTATACATTGCTATGTGAGACCGTGTCATGATTGCCAATTAACTAAATTGATGTATTTTTTCGAGACAGTTTTGTAATTTTGACTGTGGTAATTTACTTTTTAAGTAGTTTTGATTCATGGCGAGAGACACGTAGCCGGTCCATAGCGCAGCGCTTCTCTTAAATAGAGTATTAATAAACTCATCATAAGTTATCTTATATCTTTAAATGAGCAATTCTTGTATATATCTTATATATAAAATTTTCGTGTCACAGTGTTTGTTACCGTACTCCTCCAAAACTGCTTGACCAATTTTTTCCAAATTTTATATGCGTATTCAGTAGGTCTGAGAATCGGCTACTGTATATTTAGAAATAATTATTAAGGCAAAACAACGTTTGCCGGGTCAGCTAGTAAGTATATATAATTGGAATCTCGGAATCGACTCCAACGATATTCATGAAATTTAGTATATAGGGGTTTCGGGGGCGATAAATCGATAAATGTAGATTAAATGTAGAGCTAGGAATCATTTTTAGAATAATAATAAGTCATATTTATAAAAAATAAAAGAAAAAATACCGCTCAGAGCTCGGTCATCCAGGTACTTTATATTTATACTAGCTGACCCGGCAAACATTCTTTTGCCTTAGATCATTGAAAAATTAAAAAAAAATATTTTAGGGTGAACAACCCTTATCACTTAGGGGAAAAAAAATCACAGTAGCCGATTCTCATACCTACTGAATACGCATATAAAATTTGGTAAAGATCAGTCAAGCCGTTTCGGAGGAGTTTGGTAACAAACACTGTGACACGGAAATTTTATATATAAGATGTCGTATCTATTTGTCATATTATAATACTCAAAGTAGGTTGAAACTGTAAAGTGTCGCGTGCTGTGCGCGATATTCCACATTTTATAAACACAATAAATATAACGTACGTATGACTGTAATTTCTTTATGTTCTTCACATAGATATGGAATGATATCACCAGTGAATAAATATTAGTTTTATTATTCATTATTATACTTTGCTTCAAGTTGAAATGAAGCTATGGATAACAACATAAATGGTAATGATGGTTTTTTTTTATTTTGTTGATTGGTAACTTTATATGTTTTACTCCTTTTCTATTCATAATCTTATACTTATGATTTATTAAGGGGACAATATAATAATAATTTTATTTTTTTGGCGCCAAAACTGATATCGCTACCCCTCGTTGAACCACAAAATAATTACGCGTACAAATAATTAAAAATAACATTGATTTGCATTTATTTATTTTTCTAAAACTATTTCTATTTAGAAAAAGTTTAAATACGAGTACATTCGCAGTTTCATATCGTAAAAGAAAAACATTTGGCATATAGCGCCATCTATCCACACATGCTCGAACTAAGCCAAGAAGAATCTCCCTGCCTGCAAATAGATAAGGGGGACACGGAAGCATTTGCAAAACAATAGACACACAGACAATACTAGGTCAAAGGTTTTCGAAGGTGCCCGTGGGAATGCAAAGGTAAGAATAGATATTTGCAATATTCGAAGGGTGATGATTGTATAAATTTTGGATAGACGCAGATTTTTGTACAGTTACGTTTTGCACTTCAACCAGGAAGTAACGGGATCTGTGCAGTTCTTGAAAATAGTTTTAGTACATAGTAATGTGTCTGAAAAAAATAAAAAATAAAAATGGTTACAAGTTTCAGTGCAAGTTTAGTGATATGTGTTCCTTTACAGTGTGTGAATAAAAAGTGAAAAAAGTTATTTGATGACCATGACAGTGACATTCATGATCAAAAATGTATTTGATAAAACGTCTATAATATTAATGTCTGTAAAATGTTTATAAAATTATTGGATTAAAATACAATTACTTCTGATTGAAATAATTTAGCTTGTCTCTAAATAACCAAAAAACGAAAAAAAAATCGAACACATACTCGTACGCGATTCACAAAAATAACTAATTCTTTCTTGGTACGCTCATTGCAAATTAAAGTTCTTTTAATTCCCAAATCGAGATATGTCGAAAAATTTGCGAAAGACATTAACTAACTGATAAAATCAAAAGGTTACTTCTTTTCTTAAAACGCGCCAACATCCTACGAGCCGACTCATCTGAAAGACATTTTATTGATATTTGATCATCCATAAATACGTATGTACGTAAGTAGGTACATATACATACATGTGTGGAATTTTGTCATTTGGTAAACGTACATCGTCGACGAAAACCGAATGAGTCACACATTTATTTGATGACTGGTTAAGGGGAATTTATAAGTTAGAGCCGTATGTTCTTTTATTTGGGTGAATGCGTCAGTTTTTTATTACAGTGTTCCTTCAATAATTACCTACTTGATTGAAGTGTAATGTTATTATTATTATTATCTATTGTACTCGTGCTTACCGAATATTTTTTATTTATGGTACTTACCAAGACTTTTTCTGAATACATCATTACATAAATGTACATACGTCTAATGAAACTTTTTAGCCAATAGTTTATATTAATAATTGGACTAAATACTATAAATACTCGTATTAATAGTTTTTAGTCCAATAGTTTCAAGAAAAACAACATACTTCTTCTTCTTTGTCTGATCATCATCAAGCATCTGATCTAGATCAATTTGTGTAAAATTTAATATTTATTGATAATTGGATCACATTTATGATTGTTGTGTTTTAGACATACGACATATAAATAAAACGCTTTCAAAATTAGGCGATAAATATTTTTTTACTTGTTGATATCCTTTATTATATGCGTTTCAAGTAATATTTATTTGATGGTATGTTCTTTTCAATTAGGTGCAGTGTA
Source organism: Mellilla xanthometata (assembly GCA_035578125.1). NCBI lineage: Eukaryota > Metazoa > Arthropoda > Insecta > Lepidoptera > Geometridae > Mellilla > Mellilla xanthometata. The sequence continues at coordinate 8,223,245 of JAPUBQ010000014.1, read as the reverse complement.
AAATTTTATGAAATCGTAGTATATTTTATTTGACTTTGGGCGGATTGAAAACTTTCGATAGCAGAGCTTGACCACTTAGATCATACGAAGAAGAAGAAGTATGTTGTCTTTCTTATATGACTTAGATAAGTAGATGAGCGTACGAGTAAGTTCAAGTTGAAACATTTTTTTTAGGACACATTTCACACACGGCTGGTTAGCCCCATACTGAACCATTTTTAGTTCGTATTATGGTTGCTAACACAACTGATATACTACATATACATACATACATATTATATATAAATACATATTTAACACCCAGACCCACAGCCAACAAATTTAGTTAAGCACAAAGATGTTGACCGGGCCGGGAATCTAACCCGGAACCTTCTGATTAGCAGACAGGCATGGTAACCTTTACGCCAACGAGGTCGTCAAGATCTGACATGATCTTATTATAATTGATTTGTGTATTAGTTATTTCTCAATTATTTCATAAAGAAATTACAAAAATATTGATGCCTTAACATATCTTGCCAGCTCATACTCGTTGACGCAAGTGTACTTTGAAAGATGTTGATTCGATTGCCATCGCTCTGCAAACAGTATGATATCACCGCTAAACGTGCCGCACTCGCTTACACAGGTGTTGTGTTTGTTTGTGCTTACCATTAATGATGTTTGTCACTGAATTTTGTAGTCATATGGAAAGTCAGTAGACCCCAAAATCTTAAAATGTAGAAAAAAACTTTTGTAATGTTCTAAAATTGTAGATTTTAATCTTAAGTAATTGGTTGACCGAGCTTTGCTCGGAATTTTCTTATTTTTTTTTTTATATGACATTTTCTAAATATGATTCCTAGCTACATCGATTTATCGCTCCCAAAACCCCCTATATACTCAATTTCATGAATATCGTTGGAGCCGTTTCCGAGATTCCAATGTTATATATACATATGCTCATTTAAAGATATAAGATATAAATATCTGGTGTCAAGAGATTAAAGCCGCCTAAGAGACTGACTTCGCTTGAATATGAAGAAGCATAAGTATGAAGGTTATTGGTATTAATGGCACTTTAAATTGTAGGTCTCAGCTGTAAGTATTAGTACAGTAGTCTTTAAGCTCAGTTGGAATCCTACGGGCGGGTTGGAAACTCTGGACACCAGAGCTTGGTCTCGCAGCTCATATGAAGAAGAAGAAGAAGTACTCGTATTAATAATTAATTTTAAAACAGTGTATTTTACATACAAGTGCTTTATTATTATTAAGTGCATGGTTACTAAAAGCAATTAGAATTTTTATATTTGCGTAAAACGTCTAACGTTTCGTGCATAAATAATTGTATATGAAAAGCCACTTTGCTTGCGTGTTCAAGTGATTTTTTTTTAATTTATTACAGTGTCACAGACTATTTTATTAATTGGGCTATAACAATCTAGTGATCATTTAGTGATTTGAGAACTGATACCAAAATGTTATATATAATATGATACGTATCAGAATTTGATAATGTTCTGCTACAAAGTTGCTGCATGAAATTGTTCAATATGCGTGAGCTGCTCTAATTAGCCATGAAGCTTTACTACAAATTGAATTATAATAGAAAGTGATTAATTTACAAGCCGAACACACTCTTCAGTAACTACTAATTGTAATTACAGAAGAACTTTTTAGACTAGAAGTTCCAGTTAATCTAACTAACAAACTCCTTTCTTTTCAACCCCACACGTGCAACTATCGAAAGAAAAGAATTCCAATTTCCTAAGTATTCGAAAATGCGGACAATTGCACGTGTCCGCTCAAACATACTGAAATTGGAAGCTGAAAAAAAATATTAACCCAAATTTTGCAAGAGTTGCGGAATCCGAAATAAGGGTTGCAAAAAATCCTTTCTAACCCGAACGTCCGTGGAACACGTGCAGCAGGTAACAATACCGTGACTCACCCACTATCGGACCGAGCTCGCATTATTAAAACTCGAAACGAGAAAAAAAAGATAAGCGCTCTCGTCGTACCGCGTCAAGAATTGTACATCTGCCGAAATTTCTCACGGATCCGACAGAGCCTTGGAGCGCCGCGTATGGTATTATTACCCCGGACCACTTCGCTATCTCGCGCGCTTATTATAGATCTGTGAACGGTAATTATGACGAGTGGACGCCTTTTTTTTTTTTTTTTTTTTTTTTTTTTTTTTTCGTGAGGAAATGCATTTACGCATCTCCCGCTACAAGCCTGGGGGAGGCGAGCGGGGTATGTCGGACTCGACGGCCAGAAGGGCCGTCACTACCGACTAAAACCTCACGGTGTCCCATCTCACGGCGGGGGCAGGGAAGCAGGACCGCTTCGCGCATTGCCGCTGCTCTCCCCGCCCAGGCCGCTGTCCGCAGTCCGAGCGGACCCACCTCAAGGGGGGCGACGCCCCCCTCTACAGCGCGAGCGATGCCCTGGGACAACCAAAGGCATCGTCTCCTCGGGAGGCCCTTATCCCTGGTGTGAAGCACCGGACACCCCCGCGTCCAATGCTCCAGGGCCTCCAAGTGGGGACGGAGTCCGAGCCCGAACGGCTCGCCTCCGTGCCCGTCTCCTGCGGAGCGGGTGGGAGTGAGGGTCTAACTCCCGCTCCCGCTCCTCGGCCTCTCTTCTGGACATGACTGTCTCACAGAAGGAGGCCATTCACAGAAGGTATCTCCTCGCAGGCTTTAATCACCAGACCATTTGCATATCTCGCTGGCGTCGTTCGGCGCGACGCGTATTACTTTATGCAAAGTCGTGAAATCGCCCGATACGGATAAAGCGATTTAGCGCGGTTTTAGAGCATGCTTATTTCGTTATTGATTTCCATTTAGTGATTAACTCGCTACTGTTTTGTTTTAATTCAAGCTTTTGTATGCATGAATTCGCTTATGATCTTGATTTGTTCTAGAGACTTGTCATGTTTGAGCTTGCAAATTTAGAGAGAGCTAGTCTAGACTAACTACTAAGAGTCTGTGGGCTATGAGAAGACCATTGTTTGTTGTAGTTATATTTAACATGACTAAGTAACATATGTGTTTTTATCTAACCGCATGGGTTTTCCTAACTAACCGCATGCCCTTTTACTGCTATTTTTATTATATGTAATGCGCTGCGACTAGAATGACTAACTAACCTACTCGTATTATAATATTAATATCGTATTTAACTTAATTTATAACCGGTGTGGTACGATTTAAACAACTTTTGCATGCATATACTAATAAACTTTACACCATATTCATCTAAATACCTACTTATGTACCTTTTCAAGAAAAAAAAATAGAATATCAATAAAACTGAACAATGTAGAACTTCTGAATTTCAAGGCTGTCCATGAACTTTTACTAATAATTACAACTGCACAATGAACCGAAGCTTTTGCATGTCACACGTGCTATCTACATAAATCGCAAACTATTGTTATAAATATTATTGTTTGGTAACGAAAGGAATCGATTGTTAATTGTACGGTATAAAGAATTATATTATTCTTTTGCACAATACGTTTTTCTTCATGAGTGTTTTGAAAAGTTGGCTTCGGGACCGTCCGGGAGCATGTTCCGACAAGTCAGAGATGCAGATCTTTGAAACAGGTTGCAACTTGTCATATAGGGTGCGTTTTATTTGATGCAATTTTTAATCGCAATCGAGGACTAATTGCGTGTATTTTGCATCGCAAGTCCGGCTTCTTATGACAATCTTATAATCCAAAGTAGTTAAAGCTTAAGTATGAGTTGGTTTTGAAGAAATAATCTTAATTGGTCTGCATGGCTATGAGGCTTTTTAGGGTCTTAAAATAATAAAAATGGGTTTATGTATTGGATTTTAGAGCCGATGTTCCTATTCTTGAACATTATTAAGTTTAATATTGGTTAATTTTTTGACTTTGATTACAAATGTTTTTTTATCTGTAAGTTAATTTATAATAATCTGTAGCTAATTTTTAAAATTTAATTAAAATAAAACTTCTTCGTTTGTGAATTTAAATTGGAGGCTGGTAATTATGATTGCATGCAAATTTTATGATTATTTGGTGAATATAAGATACTTACACATTTTATATACATATATTTTGGTGAGATGTATAATAGTGGATATATGGATAGATTAATTCTATATTTATACAGTATCATGCTATAAATCGATGGGCGTGTATAGCTAGCAATATCTCCTGTTTCCGCAAAAAGTAAAATAAGTAAGTATCTAAACTATTAGAATACATTGTAAATAAATTAGGTAGGTATGAAGTTTAAATCTAATTATTTAGTTTTTTTTAATAAATAAAAACAAATCTAAATATTTAGTATTTTTTATAGAATCTCAAAAAGTACAGCAATTTTGCTTATTTCAAGTTTTATTTATACGTATATACCTATGAGAGATTTAAGGTAATTCACCTAGACTATTTAAGTAAGCATAATTACACGGTTGCATAAACTAATTCTGTTTATTTAAATGTTTGTTAATTCCTGTATAATTGCATTACATAAAGAACTCAGAAACAAGAGAAAGAGCGCTCAGAGTAAAAAGGCCATTAAAAGTCCGGTAGCGGAGCTCGCCCGCCTCAGGGCTTGCACGTGCGGGCTTTATATGGCCAGCGCCAACATACCGGCTCCATAATACAGCCTCGTAATACCGGGCCGGCTACACGGTACAAGGTACGCGGGCTCGCGCCGCCGCGCGCGCCAACCATCTCGTCTGACCGCTTTTGGAAAACCAGTACAACCTTTTTGATTTAAGACCTCACAAAAACTTAACTTTCATTGTGTTAAGCTACTGTTTATTTACTAATGATGGTTTGTTTTTCTCAACACTTAATTGAGTACCTGCCAGTCCTGCTATTGTGTTAAGGGGAAAAGGAAAGAGAACAAATAATTTTCAATTCATGTTTTATTTTCTCATTTTTCATTTAGTTCATCTCATTTCGACAATCAAATAAATTATTATTCCTAAAAACAATTAAAGCTTGCGGAAAATCACAATTCAAAGCTCACTTAGTACACCCTAAAGTTATACAATACAAAATATCACAATGCAAAAAAATTAAAGCTTTCGAGGAGTATCACGAGTATTGAGCGTAACTACACCTAACTTATCCCTATATGGCACCTCGGAACTATCTACGCTAGGATTAAAGCTAACATCACAGACGATTGCAGAAACCAACGGAGCGAGCACTGGTTTCACTGGAAGACACTGATTGTGGTCAGTTGTAGATTCAAGCTTGCACCCAGCGGTCCTGGAAGGCGGGGTACTGCTGCTCCGCGGTCTGGCACTCGGTGTAGCAGTGTGCCGCTGCGAAGTCGGCGTCATGTTTCGAGGCGGCGGTCCAGAAGAAAGTTCCGGCTTCCGTGCGAGCGAAGTGGACTGGTACGTAAAAGTTGTCGGCGGTGACGGGCACGATGTCGCATGTGTCGTCCTCCTTGTACACGAGGAAGGCGGCGCCGGCGCGGCACGAGTCTTCCACGATCTTGCGCTCGAGCTCTTCGTTGCATGCGTTTTGGTCCTCCTCGAACCGCGTGTCGCAAGTCTTGGCGGGAACGCGTTTCGACGTCTTCTTAATCATCTTCATTAGCGGTCTCAGTAGCGCCTTGATGCCGCTGTTTTTCATCTTTTCCGTGTTGTATTTGTTCTCGTTAATCGAGTTGTTAGTCGCGACGATGTATTCGTTGTTGGCGTAGTAAGACATGTTGAAAGGTTTGTGAGAGAGTAGAGAGCGTGTGTCGCTAGTGAGATCACAGGCGGGAATGTGGGGCTGATCGAGCCGGCCGGCCTTTTATACCGGCGCAACCGCCCCCAGCACAAAGCCCCGTGTGTGTGAAAAGCTCCCTTGTGTGTGTGAGTGAGATTGACTCGCTTCGATACCCCAATAAGTTTACTTGCATTGAATGTTTACAGTTTACAGGTTCTTATGTAGTAAGAGGCTGGTTAGGTTTAGTTTATAGGACACTTGTTATCTAATAACTATTATAGACAATATTTCGAATATTTATGACTGCCGGGTAGTATGTTATTGAGCTTTATTTATCTGATTGTGTTCGAATAGGAATTCTTTACGCAGGCTTACTAGGAGTTAGGAATTTTAATTATCTTAACTTTTTTTTTTAAATAGTTATGCAAAACTGAATTAATTACTTAAAAGTTTTGTTATGTACTTCTACTTAGACTCTTACCCAATTACCAAATATTGCAATAGGTTGATCTCAGTGATACAAAAGTGCGAATATGACTTTATTACACACCCCTTTTCAATGAACCCCATCAGATTAGGGTTGACAATAGAAATAAAACAAGTGTATCGAGGGGTCATGAGAACCGAGTCCACGTGCCGTCCACACGCCTATCTGTGGCCAAACATTACCCTACAGACCTCACATTAGCCCGTCTGTTCATTCATTACCCCTAGTAAAATGGCCCCATTGTTATCGCCCCTTGACTTTGCTGGGGGTCAGTTAAACTCCGTACCGTGTGACCTTAAGGTCACGTGTCGAAAAACACTTGATTTGACCCAGTTTGGGTAATGGTTTGAAATATAGGAATTTTATTTGTAATTATTTACTTCAAACGATTGATTGTTGGATACTTATTTATTTATTTAATGTATATCTCTCCAGGAAAGTAACTTAACCCTATCTTAAAAGATAGGGTTCAAATCAAATCCCCGATTGAAATCACCCAAATTCATTAGTATTAAAAAAACACATACAAAATATTCAATGCCACCTACACACAAAATATTCGACTCATACCGGTCCAAACATGTAGGATTTTTTCTTACATGTCCGAAGAGAGTATTAAAAAAAAATAAGTTAAAAGAAATCAGTGTAGCGGTGATAGTGCGCTCTCAGCCAATGGGCTGCGCGCGCGCCGGCAGGTGTCGCGAGCCGAAGACGCTTCACGCACACGCACACGCAGCGAATATACGATCTTTGAACACGTGCATTCGAAGGGGATGAAAATACACATCGACCCCACACACGAGCGAGATGCACGATGTTTTTTATACACACGAATAGATTCACGACTCCCTCATATCCGAAATAGGGTAACGCAAAGGCTAATTTGGTTATTGAAAATGAGGGGTTGTTCGTGGGAACGCGTCTCGTTCCTAGGTTCCCAGGGTTGCTCGCACATTGAGTTTTTTTCGGCGATTTGAGATTCGGAACAACGACAGATGGCAAGCGGGCGAACGTTCCCGTTCTGCTTTGTTATAATAAATCGTATGGGGTATTGGAATTACACATACCATTTTGATGGCTCAGCGCCCGCGGGAGGGGATGAAGATGTAAACAAGTGTAAAGGGGTCAGTGGAACTCGGCTCGACTCTATAATTAAATGTCTATTAGAGCCATTTTAGGATTATTAGGAGGTATTGTTGGGGGTTGAATTTTGATTTTAGGATAATTGCTGCGAAGGATTGCGTCAGATGATTTTGGTAGTAAGATTAATGGTGTAATTTGGCTGGGGTAGTAATTTATTAAAATGACTCCTTGAATTGGGTATTTTTTGTGCGTCAAAGATTAACTTTTACATACACATCGATTAAGCCCGTAGCGTGCTAGCATAAATAAGATAAACTAATCTGAATTGATGTTGCCCTCCGTAGATAGCATTTTTTTATCTTGACCAAACCGACCGACAGGCCTTAATAAGTCCTTTTATTCCTTTTGTAACCTCCACCTTCTTTTATCTAAGCTCGTACCATTTATCTTGTTTTTTTCAGGATTGCGCAACGGCGAGTCCTGGTTTCCCACGTCCTGAAGATGCAAAAACCGCTGACAAAAGGCGACCCCAAGAATAGATAATGCAGAAGACACTTTGCGTCATATTAAGCATTTGAGAGCGGATAAAAATGCCCCCATGGCGTGACAAGTGCGTGGGATAGATAAATTTGCTTTTATAACGAGCGTTTTTTTAAGAATAGCGTCTCTGGGGTGAATAATAATCGCGGTCTATTGTGTTAGATCGCACTTGTTGCGTTTACGTTACATTGCATCAGAGGTCGAACTCATAGAGTTTGTTGAACTGTTTGAACACAGGCTTACATTACTTATTAGACAATTGTAGATTTTAACTAATTTAGCTAGTATGTCGGAGTACTAGCTAACGTAACTGAATAAGACAGTTTCTTTATCTTATGATCGCAATGTAACATATGTAAACGCAACAAGTGTCTTCAAAAAAGAAGCCCAACACAGGACGAAATGGAAAGTTACGTCAAGTGGACGCCCTCTGCCCCACTCAGGGTCCTAAGAAAATAAGTCAAGCAACTATGATTATTGTAAATTGTTTTTCAAGATATGTGTGGAATTTGCAAACACTTTGACGGTGAAAGAAAAACACGTGAACCCACATCCGAGGCACAAAATCTAAAGACGTGTGTTATGCACCAACCCGTTCTTGGCCAGAGTGATAGATTATGGCCAATATCTCTCTTCTTGTGACAGAATTGTTTTGGCCCCGAGTACCTGCATCGGGTATTAGTTTTTATGTAAATTATAGACATATAGTTGATTAATCTAATAAGAATGTTATGTAAGGCTTTTATGACGGTATCATAATAGTTGTAGCAACTAAAGTGCCTTATATGTAATTATCTAACAAAAATTATTGTTATAATCCATTGGTCTTCCTAAATACTCTTCCATTTAATATACTTATTTATATACATATACATATTTTTATATCAACCAAAAGGTTGAATAATCCTTCTTTTATTTTATGTAATGCAACACAACTAACTAAAATTCTGATATAACTTAAAAATAAGATCTATTCAGAAATATAGTTAACGTACATAATAATATAAGTACAGGTGAAGTCCCTGTAGCTAAAGTCCTTAATTTTTTTTAATCTGTGTTCTCCCCATATTGGATTCTCTATTCAAAAGTGTGGGAATTTCAGTTACGAGATTACTTGAACGAAACGCGGGGGTGGAAAATAAAAGATTGTATAAATCACCCCTAATCACTGCTTTTGTTGGCTTGTACACTTGTTGCATCACTCCAACTTATATGGTATTAATACAACCTTAATTTTTTCTACTTCTTCTTGCGTTATCACAAATACATGTACCTTAATTCGTTATAATAAGGTTGATAATACAGTGCAGTTTTATAGAACGTGGCACTGATAAATTTGTGTGTTGAATAAAATCGGGGGTGGATAGTTTTAGGGGTTGGTTAACAATTATGAGCGCACAGGTAAACTAACTTCAGATTGCTTTTTTATTTATAAGAATATAAATTGCCATGAGATTAATGTAGTTTGTAGGACATATATATGGGTATTTAGGTTAAGTATTTGGGTGTGTGAAATTATTATAGCAAAATCACGATCTGTCTATGTGTCAAAGTATTTTATTGGTGAAGTTTTCACCAATATTTTTTTTTTCACTCATTATACACACATACATTTATATCATCACATAGGCAGATCGTGATTTTGCTATAATATTTTCATACACAAGCTTCCATACCAAGTTAAATGAAGGTTTTACTAAAAAGTTAATTATTTATATCCTTACGAATGTTAAAACTTAAGTTGAGATTTTGTTACTTCTTTTAACAGATAAATGTGGGAGGTGATAATGATCCTTCGTTTTAGTGTATCCTAGTTAAGGAATCGGGTTTGGTTAAACATACAGCGATATAATAGAATGCAAAATAATTTAAAAACGAAGGCTATTGTGTTTGGGGAATAATAAAATAATTTACCTAATTTTCATTCAGCAACATATTTTAGTTATAACACTAGAGTGATATTTAATTGTATACTAATAATATAGAGATTTCATTGATATAGAAAAACCAAACTGTACCCCTAAGGTCTTCTAGTTATTAAAATAAATAGAAAATGTTTGACCCTTTAAGATATTCCTTCTAGTCAATTGTAGAAACATAAACCTTAGTTGATTATTGTCTTGTGTAATTAAACAAGACAAATCTTTGGCGTACAGTTTGTTTTGATTTGTTACTATATCAATAAAGTCTCAAATGTTTAAAAAACCAACAAAGGTTTCTTTGATTAGAAGGATTATCTTCCAAATCGATTTCACTCTGACCAAACCTCATTTACTCTTCCTCTTATTTTATTTGGGATAACTCTGAAATGATGAAACTAGGAGTAACGTAATATCCTGAGAGTAGTTCATCAAGTTTAATAAATAACTGCGGTTGGATCTCGAAGTTACTTTGAAGTTTTAATTAAAGATTAGCTTCGCTCTGTTTTAAACTGTATGTTATAAACTTGTATAGTGCCTAAGGATTACAAAAAATAAAACATTTATTGGATGAGTTTGGGAACAGTAATATTTTTGGTTGGGTTACGTGATTTGGTAATTGATCATAATAATTATCTATTAAAAGCAAAAGAAATATAGTGTAGAACAGCTTTTATTTGCTGTAAAATATATATTTTTTATTTCTTTTGTCATCCGCCAAGCCGCACTTGGTCAGCGTGGTGGATTATGGCCTGTATCTCTCTCCTAGTGAGAGTATGTTCCCTACTTCTTTTGTTTTATAAAATTATTTTTTGTTATAATGTTTATGTGATTTATAATATTTTATTGTTGTACCATAATGTTGATTTGAAATAAATTAAATGTAAGTTTTATTTTAATGTGTTGTTTTTTTTCTATAAATATTTAATCTTATTGTACAAAATAGGTTAGGTTAGGTACTATCCAAGTAATCAAACGACAGCGAATTAAGTATGGAACCATTTTTATTGTAAACACGTAACACATGTCTACTATTTAAGTTTTCCAAACACTCTATCTAAACGTGCTAGCTTTTATTACCAACAACCAGTAACTCGTCTATTTAGCGGCAACAAGCAATGGATTCAGTAAATAAATACTGTAGTAAAGAGTATTGGACGGCTAATTCGAGCAATTTGTAGATGTCCCGCGTGTAGAGGTGTAAGGAACTAGATCATAGCGTTTTTTATTACTTTACTTACTTTTTACTAGATAGTAAGGATAACAAGTGTGTTAGGTTAGTCAAAATTTCTCTCACGATATTTTAATTTTACAAGTTATTAGTTAGAGGTAGGTCTAACTTGAAGTACAAGAGACATATTAGTAAAGTATTTCATTATACGTATACGATAACTTTAGCGTATTTTTTCGTGTCAAGTCGACAATAGATATAACTCTTTATCAGGTGATGTGGCAGGTATATAAGTGTCATGTAAATATAAGTGTCCTGAAATAACCTAACCTTAAAAAACCGACCTGTATCTGGCCGCTTGCCACTTGAGGGGTTATGTTATCTTCGTTTTAGTATGCACGAATAGATTTGATTAAGATCACGGAGGAAATCCACTTCATCGACGGGCCCAGATACCGATGGAAGGATGCCGTCGTCAGACTTACTGGAGTTCCAGATTACAGATTGGCAAAAGACGGCACAACACAGAAAAAGGTGGCTTACTCTTGTGTCGGAGGAGTAAGTAAGTAAGTAACAGATCAAATATTTTGAGATTTAGTATGTTTTTTACTAAAAACTTTAATGGAGGCATATAAATAATAAATAATAATAATAAATAAATACTACTAACGACACATTTCACGCACGGCTGGTTAGCTCCATACTGAACCATTTCTAGTTCGTATTATGGTTGCTAACACAACTGATATACATACATACAAATTTAATATAAATACATATTTAACACCCAGACCCACAGCCAACAAATTTAGTTAAGCACAAAGATGTTGACCGGGCCGGGAATCGAACCCGGAACCTTCTGATTAGCAGTCCGGCTTGGTAACCTTTACTCCAACGAAGTCGTCGAATATAAAGATCGCTAACCTCTTACATCTTGGCACGCTGCGTGTGCGCAGCGCAATATCTCTGTAATGATTGTCGCGAGCCGACCATTACGCGCGCCCGCGTAGATCCAAACACACACAAACACGCTGTAATGACTCACTGACAATTAATACTCTCAACGATCTACAATTTGATACTACTGAAGAATGAAGTAATAAAATATTCTTGCAGTAGTATTAAGTATGAGTAATCAGGAAAAGAGAAGTTAAAACATAAAATGTTACCTTTGAAAGAAAACTTTAGAATCAAATTGTGCCAATCAAATGCCGGACTGCAAATCAGATGTTTCCGGGTTTAATTCCCGACACGACCAACATCTTTGTGCTTAACTTAATTTGTTTGCTGTGATCTGGGTGCTAAATATGTGTCTTTATAAAATATATATGAATATATATATATATACTATATGTACATTTTTTTTTTTTTTTTTTTTTTTTTTTTTTAGCCTATACTGTCCCACTGCTGGGCAAAGGTCTCCCCCAACTCCCTCCACGAATCCCGGTCGATAGCCTCCTCTCGCCAGGCATTCGAAAACTGGTCAAGATCGTCACGCCAGCGGGTCCTCGGTCTCCCTCTATTACGCCGACCTTGAGGAATCCACTGTGTGACGATCCTGGCCCAGCGTTCGGAATGCATACGAGCCACATGACCCGCCCAATCCCATTTTAGTTTGGCTGCTTTTTGGCCTACATCAACGACACCTGTCATGGAACGTAGTACTGTGTTGGGGACTCTGTCCGTCCTTTTGATACCCAGGATACTACGTTCCATTGCTCTTTGGCAAACCCCAAGCTTGAACCTCTGAGAATCGGTCAATGACCAGGTCTGAGCACCGTAGGTTAGAACGGGCAAGATACACATATCGATGAGTCTCCGTTTTAAAGATATTGGAAGGTCGCCCTTCATTAAGTCCTTCATAGACCAGTAGCTCCTCCAAGCGTTATCGACACGACGTTGAATTTCTTTATCCTGCCGATTCTCGAATGAGACTAGCTGGCCTAGATAAATGTACTCATCGACATACTGTAATGCTTGCCCGTCTACTTCTACAAGTTGTTTTGTGCGATTGGTCATCAATTGTGTCTTTGACCGATTCATCTTTAGTCCAACCCTGAGACTTGCTGTGCTTAGTTCTTCAAGCATTTTCTCTAGTTCTGGTGCCGTTGATGCAAAGAGAACGATGTCGTCAGCGAATCTTAAGTTGTTGAGTTTTCTGCTGCCGACATCGATTCCCTTAGTCTGCCACGAGCTTGCCAAGGTCTTAAATACTTCTTCAAGTGTACTGGTGAATAATTTGGGAGAGAGCGGGTCGCCCTGCTTGACACCTTTTTCTATTGTAAATTTGGGTCCATTTGTGTTTAGTTTGATATCAGCTGTACTGTTGTTATATATGATTTTGATGAGGTCTCTGTAGGTTTTATCTATTTCTTGCGTTTCTAACGCGGAGTATATTGCTGAATGTGTGATGCTATCGAAGGCTTTGGCATAGTCGACAAAAGCTAAATACAGGGGCAGGTTAAATTCATTATGTTTTTCTATTATTTGGTTTATTGTGTGGAGATGGTCTGTTGTTGAGAATCCAGGACGAAAACCAGCTTGTTCTGGGGGCTGGTGGCTATCGAGCTTGCAATCTATGCGTTTTTGGATTATTTTGATAAAAGCTTTGTAAATGTGTGAGACTAAGCTGATGGGTCTGTAGTTTTTGATGTCGCTCTTGTCGCCTTTTTTATGGAGAAGTGTTATGTTAGAGTGACACATTTTTTCTGGCACTCTTCCTGTTTGAAGGATTGTATTAAAAAGATTGGTGATATGTGGGAGCAGTGTTGGAGATCCTATTTTTAAAGCCTCAGTGGTGACACCATCCTCGCCGGGGCTCCTATTAAATTTCATTGTTTTTAAGACATTATGCACTTCAAATCCGGTAATCTGTGGTATTGATTCGGGGCGTATGTAGTTGATTTGGTCGAGAACTTTTGATGAATCTGAGTATAAAGATTTATAAAATTTTGTACATATTTCTATAATTTTGTGTCTGTTCCCGTGCTTAACTCCAGTGTTGTCTTGGAGACGATTTATCCAAGTTTTGCCTCTAGAACATCCTTGCTTTGCTTCTCTTAGGGAAGAATGGTTTTCGAGCGCAACTTTAACTGCAAACGTATTAAAGTTTCGGATATCTTTCCTTATGCTGCGTTTTACTTTTTTATCTAAAATTCTACGTTCTGCTGTTCCTATTTCAAATTTCTGCCTATCGTCTATAAGTTGAATTGATTGGGTAGATAATTTATTATTTTTACATTTATCTTTTTTAAGTTTCTTACTACACTTATGTTATATATAGAATATATGTACATATATACATATATACTATATTACTATATACTATTATATATACTATACTATATTACTATATACTATTATATATTACTATATACTATACTATATACTATATTACTATATACTATATTACTATATATATATAATGAACCTTTCACGGTAAATGTTGATCCAGTGTGAAGTTGGAACAATTGTTGATCCACCTATTTTGCGTGTATTTTCGGCTCCTCGCCTTTAAAACCGATATACCCTAATCCAGCCTTGGTATACTCGTGACGTCGGTGGATCTGCACTAGCACGTTTTCCGTATACTCCTCACCAAATATACCGACATCGTTTGATCCAATAACGGTCGAAAAAAACATACTGAATGTGATTTTTTAGATCCGGAGCCAACATTGACGATTAGGTATTCGAAAACAAAGCGATATATATTTTTTAATAATTATGAGTACGAGTACTTTGAAATGTTTAATTCAAATGTTTAGCCTGTTTAATTCTTCGTTGCTAATAATATTTTAGTTTCGTGTTATATCGATTTTCTTTGAAAAATTTAGTTTAATATGAAACTAACAGATTGTTTTTTAGTAGTTATGTTAATTGTTTATTTTAAGTTAATTGTTGCTGTTTGCTAAAATATTTTTTCCAATATTTTGTTTTCGTGATTTGTAAGAATATTCGCCAACTGGTTTATGAGAATATTGAGTTGATAATCAACGACATTATTTCTTTATTGAAATAAAAATAATAATAATTAGCCAAGTGCGAGTTGGACTCGTGCATGAAGGGTTCCATACCATTGTTGTATGGGAGCCCCCCTTGAATGTTATTTTTAATTAAATTATTTACTAAAGTAACTTATTTAGGGCCGAGAAAGAGTTTGGCGCCCGTACGAAGTGAGGGCGCTAATAGTTCGAGGGACTAAATAAGTCTTTAACCCGAGGGAAACACTGTGCTTTACATTACGAATACACACACACACACACACTGACACACGTTAACACACAGACACACACGCGCCCCCGCTTACACACACACACACACACACTGACACACACATACAAACACACACACGCGTCCGCGTGCTCACACACACAAACACACTGGCACACACACACACGCCCGCGTTCTCACACACACACACACTGACACACACACACACACTGACACACACACTGAGACACACACACACACGCGCCCCCACTTACACACACACACACACACTGACACACATACAAACACACACACGCGTCCGCGTGCTCACACACACTGACACACACACATACACACACACACACACAAACACACTGGCACACACACACATACGCCCGCGTTCTCACACACACACACACACTGAGACACACACACACACTGACACACACACACACACTGACACACACACACACACTCACACGCCCGCGTGCTCACACACACACACACACTGACACACACACATAAACACACACACGCGTTCGCGTGCTCACACACACACACACACATAAACACACACACACGTTCGCGTGCTCACACACACACACACACTGACACAGACACATGCACGCGTGCTCACACACACACACACACACACACAGTGACACACGCACACACACTGACACACACACACACACACACAGTGACACACACACACACACTGACACACACACAAACACGCCCGCGTGCTCTCTCACACACACACACACACAGACACTGACACACACACACACTCACACACACACACACACACACACACACTGACACACACACACGCGTGCCCGCGTGCTCTCACACACACACACACACACACACACACACACTGACACACACACACACACACTGGCACACACACACACACACTGACACACACACGCACACTGACACTCACACACACACACACGCCCGCGTGCTCACACACACACACACACACACACAATGACACACACACGCACACTGACACACACACACACACACACGCACGCGTGCTCAAACACACACACACACACACTGACACACACACACACGCACGCGTGCTCACACACACATACACACACAGTGACACACACACACACAGACACACACATAAACACGCCCGCGTGCTCTCTCACACACACACAGACACTGACACACACACACACACACACACACACACACTGACACACACACACACACACTGACACACACTGACACATACACACACACGCGTGCCCGCGTGCTCACACACACACACACTGACACACACACACACACTGACACACACTCACACTTAGCTTTAAGTTATTTCAATTTCAGTCAGCTGCAAAGTATTAGTAGTAGTAGTTGTTGTTTTGTAGTGTTTTAGGGTTCCGTGCCTAAAAGGTAAAAACGGCGCCCTATTACTTTCTAAGCCTCCGCTGTCTGTTTGTCACCAGGCTGTAGTTTATAAAACTTGATAACTAGGGAGTTGATTTTTTTACAGATGATGTATTTTTGTTGCCGCTACAGTAACAAATACTAAATAGAATAATATAATATTTAAGAGCATTCCCATAAAACAAACGCATTTTTTTTTTAATCTTTATCAAGACTTTTGATAGATTTTTGGAATAGTATCAGTAATAGGTATATCAACTTTGTAAATAAATAATTAAAATAAATTACACAAACAGGCGCGAGTTCGTCACACACTTGACCGATATAGATAATCGCACGGAACCCTTTACGCGGAAGCCCAACTCGCCTTTGGCCAATTATTTATACTAATGCATTTTATGCTAACTCCGCGTAGCGTTAGTTAGCCTCGGCCACTGGAATATTTTATAGCTAAAAATGTCTCGTACTAATTAGACTGTCAACTACATATCTACCAAATTTAATTTATATTGGTCTAGCCGTTTGAGAGTTAAGACGTAAGAAACATACACTCACACACACGCTCTCTCACAAACTTTTGCCTTTTGGTCTAAGAGCCCGTGAAGATCGTCCTTCACCGATCTGATAACCAGATGAGACGTATTTTTTATGAAGTATTTTTTATAAACAAATATGCCTAAAATTGCTTGCCTATCGAAAAGTGCTCATGACTTTTTTTTTTTTTTTGCGCATGCTCGGGTATATTGAAATGATAATTTAGCTACAATTATCAAAAATATAAATAGCATTCTAACTGTTCAGAATCGTTGTTACTCCTATGAAACGCATCAAAATCGAATGAGTCACCTATTTTGACTTATCTGTTTACACCTGCTTGCCAGGTAGTTATACACTGAAATGAGTAGGCAAGCATACCGAGGCATATTCTGTGTATTAAAAACTATCAGTGAAATAAATTTCATTTGGTTATCAAAAGTATGAAGGTGATGAAAAAAAAATCAATAAAAGTTTATTTAATTAAAAATAGCCATGAGCACTTTTCGATGGGCAAGCAATTTTAGGCACATTTGTTTATAAAAAATATTTAATAAAAAATACGTCTCATCTGGTTATCAGATCGGTGAAGGACGATCTTCACGGGCTCTTCTACTATTTAAAATATTACCAATGGGAAATAGTGACACCGTAAAAAAATAATTTTGAGGATCGGTCCACAAATGGCTGAGAAATCGGTAAACACAAAAAAAACTAAAATAAAATCATTTAGTCGAATTTATAACCTCCTCCTTTTGAAGTCGGTTAAAAATAATATGTTGATACTATGAATCTATTAATAAGAAAACGTCTTGGCTGTTGTCAGCCAATCAGATCGCTTGCTGTGCTCTGATTGGCTCATTTGAATCGGATCAACATTTACCGTAACTATCGCAAGGTGGATTTGTATATCGGATCAACATATGCAAGCGCTAGTAAAAAGTCACGTGATTGTAAATGTTGATCCGGGTGGAGCCACATTTGTTACCAGAAATGCATATTGGATCAACAAAAGGCGGCGGATCAACATACGTTTTTGGATCAACAAATAACTCGTGTTAAGTCGCGTCGGATCAACATTTACCGTAAGGGTATCTCTATTACTATATATATATATACATATACACTATATTACTATATATAGAATATATGTACATATATTCTATATATATCTCGTTTTTACCCAATCTAACCAGATTAAGTTTTTGCCACGACTCACCCAGTTGTGTCAAACGGTAGATAGAGAATGACTTGCAATTAGCAGAGAGCTCCTAGTTTATTATGTATAGAGCAATTTGTTTAATCATACTGGTAGTTAGTTTATGGGTCGCGCAAGTCGTGCTACTGTTTTACCTTATCTATTAGAAAGAAAGCTTTTAAATATTTATTGGGGTTTTAATTGAACATATTTGACCTAAAATTTACTTTATTTCAAAGATCGACAATACATTTCAAGGAAAATATCAACGTCTTAATCAAGTTTGTCTATAAAACGAAGCATCAATAAAATACTCGTAGATTGAAGCTTTTGTAGCTTTATTGAATTGAAACTAACTATGGAGCAGTGAGGCGAAGAAATTTATCCAGGAGATAGGTCTAAGGATAAATAGCATCACCGGTGACTCCCGCTCCGGGTCGTTCTTGGTGCAGAGGTTGGCCTTAGCTATGCAGCGCGGTAATGCAGCGAGCGTGATGGGCACCTTTGCACCGGGGGCGACCAGGGGCGGGTTATTTGATTAGTATTAGTTTTAGTTTTTAGTGTGTGACATTTATATTGATATTTAAATATTGTAAATTGACTTTAAATTGCAATAAAAACGAGACTATAACTTAACCATTAAAGATACCAATTACGTCTAACAACTTCTTGTAGATCATAATATTGTCTTTCGTCTTCTAATGGTAAGAAGGCGCCGGTTTTTTATGTGAAGGCATCTTTATTTTATGGTGTCTGATCCGAGACTTAGAAAACGATGAGTTCTGGTTATTTGCACTGGTAATGGTTTGTGTCATCCTGCTAGCTGCATGCCGCATATTTATTTTTGGATATACAAGTATCTACAATTACACAAATTGTGACGTAGTCAAATTGTCTCACGCGTAGTTCTTTTTATAACTTTCTTATAGGAAGTATATTGTTTAGAAAAATACAGTCTTTGGAATAAATTAAGAAAATACATACACTTATTTTAGGAGGAAGATTGCAAATTACAATTAGGTACAGTGGTGGCTAGAAAACCTGTAACTACAATATTTAATTAAATAGTCAAACACGACACTTATAAAATATGATATTAGAAATTTACATTCTTCTCAAATATACCATAATATATTACGAGTATTTCTTATTGTTAAATCTATAATCTGTATCTGGAAGAATTATAACACAAATGATAAACTTTTTTTACTGCAAGTGTGGGCTGTAAATATTAATAAGTATGCTGTAAGCTCAAACACATTGTTTTGCTGTGTCTACTAATCATTAATGGAAAATATAGACCCTATACTAACTAGGCCTCATTTCGTTGGCAATTTTTTCCCTTCTCAGCGTGAAGAAAATTAACTCCTTTTTTCCTAGTTCGTAGCGTTTCCGCTCCAATCCTCAATTACAGTAACAAGTCGCGTCATTACGTGTAATGGCATACAAGGCGCCGACTTTTTACTTCCCCGAAGCCCCACATGGAATCTCATGTGATTGTCATCATTAAAATGCACTGTAATATCCTCTTTTCTCTACTATCACAGATTCATTGAACCTTCAACGAAAAAAAGCTAAATACAGTGTAAACTCTATATTTTCTTGTTACTCTAAATAGGTAGCGCTTGTCCACAAATTCACCTGATGGTTAGTGACATTGAGGTCTACGGTGAAACACGCTTACCTAGAAGGAACCGGTTCACTCTTGCCTTGAAAATCGCCAGATTATAGTCATTGGGGAACAGGGAATTTGGCAAGGAATTCCAAAATTTGGCGGTTCGGACGATAAAGGTGGAGGCAAAACGCTATAAAACGACACTGAAGGGACTGTGCATTTTATGGTGTTATAGAGAGTGGTCGTTTAATGGAAAGTATGTATCATTGTATGGAATACAAGCTGAACCAACTAAAGCCAATTGATTTCGAAGCTTTAGAGAGTTTGTCGTTAAATCGAGTGACGTTACATGGAGTTAACACTGTAATATTTGATATCTAACTATGTCACGAGCAGAAATCTCCTAGGTTACCCTAAACTAACACGTCTTGGAACGGGAGGTATATATGGCAACCTCGCAAGTATATGGCTAAAAAAAAACAAGAACGGTGAGACCTAATATCTACTCTATTCTACACCTTGTTTTATTTGCTCTTTCTTGTGTCTTTTGTAGAACTACAATGTATATAAATTTATTGTGTTGTAAGTCTTGTAAGTGTGTGTTGTCTATTCTAAAAATGTGTTTCAGTGTGTATTCTAACGGAGCGGGGACTACCGCGGCTTGGTAAACTGGCTCCAAGGAGAGCTAGCACGAGACGCAGTTTCTCCCACAACGTACAAAAAACTCTTTTTAAAAACCTAGCTCTAAGTCATCATGTACGTACGTACACCTTAGGTTTACCACAAATAAATTTATCTTTATCTTTATATATTGTAGACCAAACTTGATTCGGATAAAGTATAAGTTTTGCCTAAAGCAAACCAGTTCATTCTATGCATGATAGGATACCGGTATAGACTAGGCTAAACTAGTCCATCCTGTGATACTAGAAACTAGTTTATACTTTATGCTTAATTTGTAACGCTAAAGTCTAACATAAATAATTACATTCGGGACAAACTAGTTTGGCCTAGTATACAAATGTCTTCTAAATTGGCACTAATATTGGCATACTGAATAGACATTTTACAATTTATCTTAATGGAAAACATGCTTGTATCAAATAAAACGGATGCCTTATAAATCACTTTACCTTTATAAACCTTTGAGTGGTCATTTATCACAAAATTAACCCGTCAGTTAAGGGATGAAACGTGATTTGGTCTGATTCATCCCTTAAATAAGAACGGCCAATTTTACCCTTAACCTATTGGTTAGCTAGCAATCAATAATATTCAAATAATCAATTGGTTCGAAGTGGCTATTTAATAGCCTTCCTATTAAGAGAAAGGTATTCAAATGATTCTACATAATTTTGCTATTTTAAACATCTTTGTTTCTCCTTGAATTTTGTTTATTTTTTTAAATATATATAATTAATACGTATGGTACGTAAATTATGACTAATTTTAAAAATAAATTATTTATTTGAAATCTAAGCTATAAAAAGCTAGAAAAGTGGTTGTAAAGTTTTTGACCGTTTCTGAATTTCTCTAACTAAAGTATATAATTTATCAAGAAATCAACATTTGGATTTCCGCATAGTAACGCCTGAGTCTATAGGTTTATTTCTTTCTGACCATTATTGACCAAAATTGTTGTCAAGGAGCAGTGTTTTAATGCATATGTAATTACACTTGACGCAAAGTCACGACTTTAAATTTCAGAATATCAGTAGCCTGGCTAATTACGGGGTATTTGAGATTCGATTTCGGTTTATTATTTTATTTTTTTGCTGCAACTGGTTTTTGTAACTGCCGCCTTAAGAATAACTTAAAAAAAAAGCGAGTGTGTCTCGGTGGTAATAACGTCTACTTTTCAATCAGACGGCACCTGGTTCGATCACAGCGGTTACCTACCATAGTCATAAGTTTTAGTTTCTCTTAACCATATTATTTCATTGGAAATAAATAAATAATTTGGTAGGTAATACCTGTGTTCTAATTTTTGAACTACTTTACTTTTTATCTCTTTAAAAAGAATAACACGGGAAAGAGCGCTGGACGAAGCCAGTAAAGCCAGTGAATAATAATGAATAACGTATACATGTAGTAACTAACTAGACGTACCGTAGGTGAGATATGTAAGTTGTCTTTTTTTTATTGTTAGAAGTACACATATAGAAGAAAATCAGAATAGTTATCGAATAACTTCAGGGCTTTTTATTACCCTTAAATTTTTGAGAGCACATTGCTCCCAAATTATTAAAGTACCCACATACATATTACTTACGTCCGTTACGTCCTGCGAGCGGAAACAGTTTATTCCAAACACGAATCTTCGCAATGCTATTAACAAGTTCCTGAAGAACCCGTCCGCAGTTGCTCCCAAACTGTCAAATTTATTTACAAATGAGCGTGCTCGTTACAGGAGCATGTAATCACCGCAGCTAAACGGTTTTTTGGACGCAAATGATACACTTAACCCACGCCCGAGAACTTAACTCGGAGCTTTTCACGTAAAACTCTGAAGTATAACACCTTTTTGCGTTAAATAAAGCCCGGAACACATAATTATCGATGATTGGCGTCCATCGACTTGATTTGCCCTAATGATGGTAAATTACGGCTGTAAACGCAAGCGGCCCGTGCGGTCCTCCGCAATTACCCCCGACGACCATTTACAGGGAATTTTACTTATTGACGATCATTAGTTTTACTATTTATTAATGTTTATGGTCTCCCGATGAGTTTGCTTTTCAAACGCCGACCGGGGGATGTTAACTGCGCCGCTAAATGAACTTTTTCAAGGATCGAATTAGTAACGTGTGCTGTAAGCCATTAAGTCCTCTTGTGGTAAATGTCTGTAATCAAGGTACAACAACACTAACTGCGACTTAAGCGTAATTGATGCAATGAATGACAAAATACGGGAAAATGTTTAACATTAATATGTATCTGTAACCCCCGACTTAAAAAAGATGGGGAGTTATAAGTTTCTCCCGTGTGTGTCTGGCATCGTAGATCCCAGATAGATAAACCGAGTTAAATTGAAGCATTTTGTTAGAAAAGTTTTTTGTCATTCAGGAATGCTCTTAGCTATGTTTGATGGATATTGGTTCAAAATGGCCGCCGTCACAAAATGGTAGATACTCTATTTTATTATAACTCCCTCAATATGGGTATCAAATGAAAAGACTTGTCTAGTAGAATACAAACACTATGATAAATTTTAAATCTAAGGTGGCCACCGAACATAAAATGTTGTCGGAGTTTTTCCAAATGTATACTTGTACGTTAAAAATGTAATCTACAATTATAATATGTAAATGTTAAATATATTAACCCCATAACTCATGACTAATATAACCACGTACCCAAAAACTTCATCATTTTATCGCGATCCTAAATAACGATGATAAAGTGGCAAATAAAAGAGATTCCCTGAAGATTAACACAGGGACTGCGTGGAGGAATTTTATCGCGCTGATAATAAAATATCGCTTAGCACCACAATAAAAGTTTTGAGGGCAAAGGACTGGGTTATCTCCCATCGGGGGACAAAATATAGTCTTATCAAGAGAGCTTGTAGTAAACTCAAGCTTGAAGTTCACTATGTGGACTGTAATTTTATTTTACTGTATTGCTAAAATAAGTGTTTATTACTGGCTGTTTTTTTGTAAATATTGAATAAAATAAATAATTAATATACGATTATATTAGTTACTATTATTAGTTACTATATTATAATCTACTATTCATAGGGTAATCTCTAATATTTTCGCGTAGAAAACGGTCACTTTTACTTATTACTAACAAGTAATTATTATTGTTATTAATTGTAATTCGTTTTCTACGCGAAAATATTAAGATGCCTTACCTGAACAGTTTACAATAAGCTTTTATAAAACGCTCGACTAAAGTATTAAGAAAAAATATATACTTTTCTCTTTTAAATTAATGTGCAGTGAAATTATAACACAGATGACAGTAAAATGTTTACATTTTATATTCCGCGAAAATTAAGCCACATGAAACGAAAGGTGCCCTATAATTGTGAATTATTTCTGTGTTATTAACGTAGCCTACAATGTAGTGGATTACAAGATTTACTTGTAATGCTTGCTACGCACCAGATTTACATAACGGGGGATAAGACACCTTCTCATTTTCGTAATAAGTGGTATCAACACTTTCATTATAATATATAATGATTTTTAATATTAAAAGCATAACACTAGTCTACAATGGTTTTGTTGCCTAAGATATGGTCATGTTTTTGGGTCTATTTATGCACATTATTCATGAAATTATCAATGTTTATGTAAGGTATGCTCAGATTTTATTTCGAGAAATGGTTGGAAAATTAAATTTTATTTTTAACAAGCCGGAAATTGTTCTAGTAAAGGTTTGCAAAGATCATAAAAATATGAGCACATTGGGAACTTTCATGAATATGTTCGGAATATGAACACTTGAAAACGTATAAATTTGTGATGATATCCAGGGCAACAAAAAATAAGTGTTTTTTTGTAGAGCTGTGTAATAAAATAATGGAGCAAAAGGGGTAATTTTTTTTTATATTATAAAGAGGAAAAGTTTGATTCTTTGTTTGTTTGACGCGAATAGGTTCCAAAACTACTGGAAAAATGCCCTACACCGTTGGGAAGCTACGTTATCCTCGAGTAACATAGGATTATTTTGTTTCTTTTTAAACTTGAATTATTTTGACGTTTTTCACCGAGCTATACTTACTTTTCAAAATATATGTAATACTCAATCTAAACGAGAACGACCTCGTTGGCGTAATGTTTATCATGCTGGACTGCCATTAAGTGGTTTTGGTTTCGATTCCCGCCACGGCCAATATCTTTGTACTAAACTAAATTTGTTGGCTGTCGGTCTGGGTGTTAAATATGTATCTACATAAAGTATGCATGTATGTATATGTAGTATATCGGTTGTGATAGCAACCATAATACGAACTAGAAATGGTTCAGTATGGGGTTAACCAGCCGTGTAACCAGCCGTGTATTGAGTTATATACAAAATAATTTGGTGTTTGAGAAAAAAACCATTAAATATCAATATTATTAATAATAAAGCTTTAAAACACATAAAAAAACATTTTTTGCAAAACCCCAATTGTATTTACTGACATTCAACTAAACACTAATCCTCCCGTCCAATTGTAACCTCTGTCAAACGCAACATGAAAAATCCTAACAGCCTAAAATAAACACGTATCGATAAACCTGTAAAAACAAAGATCTCATCGATCATCGACCGCTGAGTCTCCGGTAAACCAAGACCCGTGACCCTGCTTTGGAATTACCTAAGAAAATAAGCTAATGTTTATAAAAACTTTAAATATCTTTTAAGCCTTGTCATGTCTACGGGTGGTTTGAAAGAACTTGGGTAGAAATAAACGCAAGATCGCCTTTTATGAATTTGATTTAATATTTTTGGATAATAATATAATAATTAAGGTCATTGCCATTAAATTGTAATAATGTTGTATTTAAATTAAAAATTATTGATATACCTTCTATTCTATCTTGAAGGAGTAACTTTTTATGAATTCCACGATAACTTAAAATACCTAAATTAGTTTTTTTAGGACTGCAATGTTCACACAACTACTCCTTTCCATTTAATTTTGTTTCTTCTTCTACTTCTTCTTTACCATTTCCCACTAGGTGGGGTCGGCACAGCCTGTTTTCGCTTCTACGCCACTCTATCAGCCGTCATCTCCACTCACTCCCTTCTCATTCATATCCTTCTTCACACAATTCATCCACGTCTTCTCTGGTCTACCTCTACTTCCGCTACTTCTTACAATCATACCCATACTTCTCCATGCATGTTTATTTTAAAAAATATTTTGGATATTACTACTCTGTTTTACAGTATATCTTTGAACCTCAAAATTGGATGACTCCAATTTGGGATGAAGAAAACAAAAAATCCCGGATTCCCGCCAAGTTCCCAAAGATTTATTTAAGGCAGCGTAAAGATCTGTTTATGGTATGCGTCGGTAATTAAGGGGAGGTTGCACACGTGCGCCCTCGCACGCAAAAACGGGAAATAAAAAGTTATACCTGTTCCAGCGACAGGTCCGCTGACACGCTCTTCGGGGTGCCGGGAGCTCAAACTTTAGTTTCAAAAACAACTAAAATCAGTGGAACAGAAGAAGTTTCATGTAAACATATGTAGGTACTTAAAACTGCACAAACAAAAGTTTTCAAGAAAATAAGTTAACAATAATGCATTAAATTTAAATAAAACTTTGTTGTCATAACGTCTAATCAAAAAGTTTAAAACTAGATTTAGTATTATTTTAAGATACAAAATTTCCATAAAACAAAACGGGGCATGACCCGTCCATCCACCAATCCACCCACCAGTGGGTGCACGGGGAATTTCCATTTCCCCGTCCACCCACTACAGTCGAAGGTTCTTTCTGTATTCTGAGAGTCGAAGTTGATTCATCTTTCGGTGTCAAAGATACGTATTTGAAATATAAAGAAAATAACTTTTAAAGTTTGAGAGCCTCAGCCCTACGCCTTCCCTTAATGTTATCTTATTATAGCTAAAATGACTTCGGTGTTCAGAGATAATAGCCGAAGCTCTGGCTTCACCATTTTTTACCGGAGTTTTTCATTCGTTTCGTGATATAACGCTTTTAGATATACCGTGTTAGAGGGTTTGATTTCAGTGTTGTTAAGGTAGGTCGTTAATTATTTACAACATTGCAAGCATTAGCGGCTTTCAATTAGAATTTGGATTTTATTGATAACAAAAAAATATATAAAACTTTTTTTTTTGTGAAGAATGAGGTATAGTTAAATCAATGTGCCATAAAAAAAAAAAACATAAATGTAAACCTTATAGTACGTTTAGTATTTCCTTTTGTAATATGTTTCTAAGTTAATAAGCTACACGTGTAGAGTTTAAGCTGGGAAATGAAATAACTTAAACTATATAAAATATTGTTTTATTATTGAAATATTGAGGTTTAGCTCTCTTTTTGGGAACATTCGTAATGTTTTATATAGGGTCGAGTTTTTTAGTCGAAAACCTCAATCCTTTCAAAATAGAACAATATAACATTCCAATGAGCGCAACAATGTTATCTTGACATCGACACGTGCTCAAAACACAAGCGATCATCACTTGTTTTTGTTCACATTCTTCTATTGTTTGTTATAAAATAGTGCTTTATTCTGAAACAATGTGATTGTTCCACTAAAAACAACCCTTGAAAATACAATAGGATTAACACGAATGGCAGTAGAAAACCTGTTTAAGGAAATCATTTTAAGTCATTGTTTAAAAATAAATTTAAAAAAAACAATTATAACAGCTAGCTCTCCAAAATGAAAACAGTAAAATGTTAGTGAATAGTGTGAATTTCTCAAAAGTGTATAAAATAAATATGTATAATTACATATGTAATTTTGCATTTTGTGGAGTACCTATTGCATATTCAATATGTACTCGTAGTAGGAGTTCTTAAAATTCAAATACCATTTATTTCGACTTATTTCCATAACCAATGTGTTTTTTTTAGGTGTTGTTAATTTGCCTTGGGTACTTCTTACCTGTGGAATTAATTAATCCAAAAATATCCAGTAATAAAATCAAGAATAATTAACAATAATTAAATGTATATCTATGAACCAACAAAAAATATTTAAATTTATTTTTTACGCTTTCATTGCTGGCAGTACTTTTTTGACAGTTATCGTGTGAAGTTTAAGCAAGCGCGATCCTATTCTTAGTTGGCACGCATAGTACACTTGTTTATCGCACGTGCTTTTAAAATAGACATAATCACATAAAATATCAATACCAAAATTTACTTTTTACTTGCCATCGTCAGCAGCATACTATTGCATACTAAACACCGCTTTAAATATCTAAACTTTTTTGTCTTCCGCCTTTCAAAGCCTCGAATGACAGTCTTTCAGACTAGCAAACACGCTCGACAACCTCCGATGACAGATTGTCTTAGCTTTAATTCGACGTAAACCCCCCAGGGGAAAGTTTTTGTTTAAGTTCTGGATACTGTCAAGAAGAGAGCTTTATTTGGAGTGATTAATGATCCCTTGTAGTCTGATCAATTAACGCTATACTATTGTGAAATGAGTGTTTAATTAAGATTGAATAACGGTGACAGCCAGATGAATGGAACCTTACAGAGTTCATGTGCGTAAGATAGACAGTATGTAACATATGCAATTTTATTGTTTAATAACTAAGGAAATAGGAATGAAAGGCGTAAGACTTAATTTCGATTGAATCGTTAAATAATATAGTGTAAAGTAAAAAAATCTTCGCCTATTTCTTATCGTAAGATTAGGGTGTACTTACTGCTTATAGCATACACGTGCTTAATGTAATTATATTAATATAATGAGACCTTAAGTACTTAGTTATGCTAAGGTTTGAGTCTTTCTAATACTTTACGATTAACATATACGAGTATAATAAAAACAATACACATTACATTAAGTCCAATTTATCTTATACCCATGCTATGCTCCATCCACCAAAGCTTTCCGATTCTTATCTATTTTTTAAATTCTCAACTTTTTATATATTACATTTTATTTTATTTATCATATGCCTCATTCACACGGACAAAACAGGTCCTTAATTACAAAAAATAAAAACAAATGGGACCCCCATGGGACACAATTATCTCCAATCTCTGCCACATAGTGTGGTGTTACTTACCATGATGAGTGGGGCTTAGAAATGAGACAGGCTTCACTAACGTTTAGCTGATGGTAAGATAAAATAACTTGTCAAGTTACAGTTTCAGTTTTACAATATAAAGTATAAGTTTAGTTTATAAAGAGAAAATAAATGTATTATGGCAGTAAATAGGTAAAATAACTCGTATGCACGAGTAAGTAGTGGATAACAAAACAAATTTTAAAAACGAAAAAAAAAATGTTTAACAATTTATTTAATAGAATATTTTTGTCATGGAGTAGTTTTTCAAATACTGATGAGCCTATCACAATTTAGTTACACATTAGATTTTTTAAGGATTTCTGAAGACAAAACAATTCATTTAAAGTACTGAGACCTCCCATACCTACTAAAATCATTATAGCCTTTATCTTTACTTTAGTCTAATTATCCATCAATAACGATTTCCTTTACGTATGCTTTTTCTCTAATACAATGAAAAATAACACTCGATAAGGTCATAATCTCTATTTAGTAGTTAAATAGACTCGACGGTCCACTGCGGATATAGCGTCTTATCAGATGATTGTCGATCCTAGCTTTATCGACGGGTTATCTGATGTCCCGGTTTCTGGACCACTGGACTGAAAAGTAAGGTACGGTATGATTACATTACTTGCTTCTTTTGTGGCTCCAAGATCTGGGGAGATATCTAATTGAGGGGGATTAAGTTACGGGTAATGTGACGTAAAGATGTTTCTTTATTGTAGGCACGAGTAATTTGGTATCTACTTAAACTGTGTCAACTGTGGAGGTGGTGAAAAAAATGCCTTCAAAATACTAATTAAATCAAAGCTGGTGAGTATTTAAAAGTTAAGAATCTGGTTTTATCTCATGTATAGGTCCACGGCCTTTACCTTTAATTCTATGGCTTACTGATTTGCCGTACTTGCGTCGTTTCTTCAAATACTTAACTTTTTAAGGAAGTAAACACATATGTATACTATTACTGATAGTATGGTACATGTAAAGTCTGAAGATACAGTCGATAGATAACCAACCTTATAACTTCATGAATCACCATCTGCAAACAACAATGCACCCAAAATTGAATGTCATGCAAAATTTTGCGCTAAGATGTTATACAATGGCCAGATTAAAATATCTCCTGTATTGGTACAACTTATACAAATATTATGTCGTCATTGTCACGAAGATGCTCGTGTGTATAGGAAATATTGATAAACATCTTTTTGGTGGTAATCCTTGATGAATGCTGCAGTGTATTGGTGTCAAGTGTAGCGTGGCTAGATTAGAGTATTGTGCAAATATGTCGGGAGGATGGGAGCTTCCATGCGTGAATATGTTTGTTTTGTTCGTAGTCTGTATGTGCGGGCTTTTTGTTAAGTTGACCGAGGTTATTTTTTAAGGATTATTTTTGTTGCTACCTACTTAGAAATCTGGTTTTAGCATTAAATAGTTATGACATAATCGATGCCAATTATAATGATTTTACGAGTATACATAGAACGGGATTCTAAATTTGACGCCTGTAAGCCGCCCCATCCCGACCTCTGATTTTAAGTAGCGATTTTAAATTCTCCATCAATAGGTGGTTTATTTAGAATCAAATTAAATTAAAACGAAATTGCTTGAATTCAGTTTAGTTAAAACCAAAAAATATTGAGATAATGAAACCTGTAGACCGCCGATCATTTCAAATAGTAGGTTTCATAAATCTTGAGTTCAGGTAGAAAGAAATACATATATAATTTCAACAACATTGCCAAAACCGTCGGCCTCGTCTGTACAAACCTTTTTATTAAAACATCAGTAGGTACATCGGCAAAGATGTCGTAAAAAGGTTTGCAACCGAAGAATCCAAGTTTCTCATTTTAGAAAATTAATTCAGGCATGAAATTCTCACAAGGGTCAAATGGTTTATTCCATATTGTTTGGTTGCAGTTTGCAGAATACGTTACTTTACAATAAGACATTCTAAGAGATGGTGTCTATGAGATAAGCAAGGATTTAGGACTGTGGTTGTGTGGAGATTTACGCTCCGCCATTATTAAGATTTATTTGTACTTAGATTGCAGTGAAAATGTAAGCTTTAGACTAAATTTTAGGTGTTTTGACATACATTTATGTAGAATGTTATGTATGCTAATTCAGTTTTGCAAAAAATTTCAACAAGTAAGAAATTAAACAACACTAGCTACTGAAATATCTTTAGTTATGTATCGCTACAGTACAGAATCTTTATTCTACAAAGGTGTTAATGGTTTTGATATCAAACCATATTTAACAAAAAACCTTCCAAGTTAAACTGATTCTCACAAATTTACGTTTACTATACGGAAAACATTTCCTGCCATCTCAAATTCCACCGTCACAAGTTCATAATTCTCGAAGTAACATTCCAGAATTTGCAAATACCGCCTCTCAACTCTAACCTTCCGCTTGCTCTTACCGCGGCATCACTTTACAAATATTTTGGAAATATTTCTCCAAATTGTCGGCGTTTTTCCGTTAAGTTGGTTATTGCGTATTGACTACCTCTTGACTAAAAAACGACTTATATGAACTTTGGTCATGATTAAATTTGAGCTCTATCTTTTTATTTTTAAAGTCGTTTTTGATATAAATTTTGTTGAACTTATTTTGTATTAAACGAGGAACCAAATTATTATCTAACAACAAAATCTTTCTGAAAAACTTAAAATGGATGCGCGCAAAAACGCAACGATGTCTGACGTGTTAGGGGTGTCGCAAAAATACTTATTTTATGTGATATTAGAAGGAATAATACAATTAATACTAAGTAGTAACTAAAAATGTGACTCAACGTAATATTAAAATATTACGTTGAGTCACATTTTTGGTCTCATAAAATACGAATAAACATTATATGTATATGTAAAGGTCGATCTTACTATCAATTTTATTACTATAAAAATCTATTGAAAATATAAATATAAGAAAGTGGTGTTCGATACACCGCTTATAACTAATAACAAAAACGGCTGACGGATTTAGCTGAAAATTGGTGGGGAGGTAGCTTAGAACCAAGAGTCCTAATTCTTGTCCTAGATTAACGCAGTTATTACCGCGGGGCGAAGCTAGTATTTTCATAAAAATCAATACATTATAAGCTCAAAGTAACTTACTTGTTATAGTGACAATATTCGTAGCTGAAGTGACTTCATTAAAAAAATATATTTCTTCCTAGAAGCAGCCCTAACGTTATCTTCCATCTCGTGCCACGTAATTTGACACTTTTCTCTGACAAAGCCCACATTTGCTCGTCACAGACAGACCTACACACCGAGATGCAAAAACCTACGAGCCGATCCACAAAAAGCAATTAGTGTTTTTTGCGTCACTATTTCGTTTGAAATTAATTTTCTAAGGAATTTTTGGGCTCGCACGTGTTTAGCTGAGAATATGTGGACTGTAAACTATGTCTTATTTTTCATAATTAGGCCGTGAAGTTCCGTGGAAGCGGGCTCTTCGGATGTGGAACAAATGAGGGTGGTCTTTATGTGATGGTATTTAGGAGCTAATAGGAATTTGGGGTAAAGGTCAGGGCAGCATGAGGAGATAAGGTCTAATCGATTTCATAGAAAACGCATTAATCGTAAGCAATTTTTTTTTATTTAGAAATAAAGTATATAAATAAAGGAACTCGATGAAAAACTGTGTGCTATCGAATTTAATTTATTGAATCGTATTACTTGTTTTATTTATAAGCACAGTTTTCATCGATTTCCTTTTTTATATACATATGTATAATTTATATTTGAAATGTATAATTAAAAGAAATGTATAATTTTAGATCTTCGGTGTAAACTGAGCGTCGCATTACAAAAAGCGTCCGTAACAACCTTCATCAATAGGCTTTAAATTCAGCACCATCAATCAATAGGTCGAATAAAATCGCGATGCATCGACAGATAACGCAAATTCAATAAAAAATCTATGTCCCGAGGCGATATAAGATCCGTATCTAGTGTAATCCGTACAGGAAGCTCATTGTAACCACCAGATGCGAAATTCCTTCAACTATTCTATACAGACAACGGTTCTAAGGTTCAAAGGACTTGCACTTGTGGGGCGTGGCTGGATTGCATTTTTGAATGATTTAGGTCTAACGTTTCGTGAAAAAATTGTGCCAGACAGTTGTTCATTGTCGGCGTGAGTCTAGAGTTTCCTTTGTGCTTCCGTATGAAAAACCTATTTATTGCTGAGTAAACTTTATGTAAGATAACTGATTTTTTGAACAATATATGTATAAAAAGATTATTACAGATTTTTGCAGTAATCTAACGCATAAGGTCATGATATGAATTGCGATAATTACTTAGTTATTTTGTTTTGAGTGCGTACGTTATAATGCCAAAATATTTTTGTTTACATTAATCTCGTACCACCATCAAGTAACACCTTGACGAATCACTCTTTTACGATCATAAAGCAAGAGGAAGCGCAAAAAATGTTGTAAAACACGATGCAATTCTTTAAAAAAAGATCCAAACGGAGTAATTCAGGCGGCAAATTGATATCGAAAAGGATTTTCTACTGTTTTGAAAATAGAAATAGCACCGCGTCGGCACACTTTGAGTAGGATTAAGTTTGGATTCCAACGCAGCCCTTTAGCCCCTTTTTTGGATTGTTTTTACAGCTTACGAAACCCTTTGTCGGTTTTAACGAATCGCGGCAAATCGGGAAACAGCATAATGCATTTTAGTCGTGTTATAATGTAGTAGGCTTTTAATATGAGCGCCTATTATGTGGCCCTTGAATGGGCGCTCGCATCCTTTGGTTTAGAAATACGTGATGCTGAATAGACTTGTTTCTGTTTCATGCCTATAGACTTCAAAGGGACAGAAAGTACACATCGACGTGTTTCAATAGGTTCTGCTGAAATCCTCATTGTGCTAGCGCGACTCATTCAGAGAGTTGTTTATTTACGGGTAACACAGCTTGTAAGAACTTTTGAGAAAATATTAAGCCGGTTCCGGACTCAGAGTTTGTAGATTTCCAGAAACATTTTCTGCATCAGATCTGATACTTCAGTATATTGTAAAAAAAAGATAGGTTTTTAAGATTTTTTTTGTAATAACATAAAGTAATCTTGATATAATAAATATTTATTGTATACCACAAATATGACAAAACATTATAATAAGTAAATAATAAAAGAAAGATAATAGAAGAAGAAGCACTCGCAGCTCGGCTAGCTAAAGTGATCTGATGCGATCATCGAAGCTAACCCAACAACGGTCAACTCGGACGGTGTTTGGATGGGTGACCATGCACAAGACTGTCGTTTTTCAAGTGGTATTTTCATCTGGGCGCAACCATGGGTCGCATATCACGTTAACTTGTAGGTCCCGGCTGCTAGTCTTAGTACAAGCAATCGTTAAGTCATGTCAGAGGCCTTCGGGTGGCTTGAAAACTCTCGACACTAGAGCTTGGCCACTTAGCTTATACGAAGAAGAAGAAGAATAAAATAATTAATTACACACGGGTTTTACCTTAACTATATTATTATGTTTATCTTAATAAATTTTTATTCAATAAATTTATGTAAATTGTAATAATGTATTTTAAAGGACTTAAGAATATTTAGAAAGCATAGAAAAGTCGAAAATTTAGTGAACTAAAAAAAAAATGATATGTGATTATCTTAATTATATATATTTTGGTACGTTTTCGACAGAACAAAATGTATTAGTAAAAGAGTTTACATCGTCGGGCTTCCGTAAATAAATAAGTTCATATGAAAAGTGACATTGACCTGTTATACTACGCTACATGTCTCACTGTGTTACGAATTCTAAGTAGCTTTATTAATACGCTACAAACAGATTTCGCACTAGGTTGAGAAGGCTCTCTTTTTATAATTTTTTACTTAATTTTTTTCAACGAAAGTAATAATATTGACAGATTAAAAAATGAAATTGTACCTTAGCTTTATTTATTCATTTCACGAGGAATCAATTATAACGCGGTTAATAATTTCTGAGCTTATGTGAGTTTTGAAATGGTATATTTAGTATCAACAATAGAAACTTCCACAATCGCATTAGGATGCTTGAGAAGTCTCGTCTTTGGACTGGACGTGTCACTCATATATCCAGATTAAAGTTCTTTTTACATTTGGACCGTCTCTAATCTATGCCAGGTCCCTTTTGAAGTCACAAAAATCTATAAATCATAGGGCACACATGCTTTGTTATTTCTATGACAAAAAAGGACTCCCTGTTCCCCAAATTTTTTAGCATAACCCACTCGAATAGCCGGAAGCCATATGTGCACAAATATTTAAAAGTGGTTTGCCTACGAAACTTTTTTCGGACACTTTTTTGAGTCACGACCTGAATTTATTTAATGGTTACTAAGTTTGGACCCTTTTTCGTTTGACGAGGCATTTTCGTGGCCCAAAAAAGATTAGCGTGTGTATTGTCGGACATTTTTTGGTGCCCCGCGGGGACGTTTTTGTCGAGTTCGTGACAACGACGTTAATAAATAACAAATACTGATGTTATGGAAAAACTTCGCCCGTTGATATTAATTTAAATTTTCAATCGGAATGGTTTTTTGAACGACTTTTGGAATTGATTTCGGTATTGAAAAATAACTTCCTAAGGTTTCTAATGAATTTAAATGGGAATCATTTACATATGTATGAACATACTCGTACAAAGTTATGTTTCCTACAATTGCTATTTATTTGAACATTTCAGGTGACGTAGTATAAAGCGGCTCTTATAAAGGTTCCGTTTAGGATTTTAAGAAGTGTCGCCATTTCAATGGCCGGGAAATTACAATTCCTCGCAGTAAACCATACATACCAAACAATATTGCAGTTCAATTGTGAAGAAATGCATCTGATTGATGATACACCGTCTCCAATACAATTATAGTTCCACAATGGCCATTCATTGGCCCCGAATATGCCTACCAAGTGTGTCCTATAAATAATACATTATACACCTCATTGTTAACAAACTCAATACGAAACTTTAAGCTTGGATGATCTCTTAAAATAACAAGTGTTTGCTTCAATGATTATCAACAATACAGATACCTTTAGCTGCCTATGAAAGCCTCCTTGTGATTTGGTATAAAGTGATATTGTTATTGACAGAGGTTTTCTTGAATTATGTCTTATTCTCTCACTCTGAAGATGCTATTTCCTTTGACACGCAAGGATATCCAAGCTTTTGATTCTCTAAAGAATTTAAAGTCTTATATAGATTGTAAGAAGGTGTATTTTCTAAAAGCATCAAATAAAATGTATCGCATAAATTTGGTTTCAGAATAAAATGTGCGTGAAACATCACGGCCAAGTTGGTTCACCAATACAAAGAAAATATTCTTCTATTGATACTTTGCTATTTAAATGGTTTTACACATTTATAATATGAGTTACGGTAAATAAGAGCTTTTGTGATGTGAGTTTTATACTGTTCCAAAGTCATTGTTTGAAAATAATGCTCTTAATACTGTTTCAATATGTGACCGATAAACTTTTATAACAATATAAAGTGTTTGTTTGTATGCTAAGTAATTACCGATAATGTCGTTATCATATATTACGAGCAAATGTACTTTGAACAAAGTGTGTTAAATATTTATTATCTTTTGAATTTGTACCTAAAACAAACACTATATAATCCAATCAATAGAACATACAAGGGGCGTAACATTATCAAAATTTTCAAAATAAAATTGATAATTACAAGATCCAGCTGCTTGCCACGCCTCTTCTAAATTAATAACACAAAATTAAACACATCTTCAACTATTTATTATTATTTTTTCAATCCCAACGTAGGTTATTGAAGCTACTCCGCCCAAAGCTGCGGACCCCGCCCTAACTGCGCGCGATGACCTCAATAACTGATATTTAGCAAAATGATGCAAAAAAGTTAAGGGAAGGTTACCTAACGTACTTGAAATAAGATTGATTATTTACAAAAACAGTTTTGCGTTACAGCTAGACATTTTATCTACACGAGTTACTCGTACCTATTAGGAGCTAGGCACCATACTTACATCAAGACTTAGCATCTAGAATTAATATTAATTAGTTAAGGTACCTATACTTAATCTTTGTTTAGAATGTAAGTTGTTCCAGTAAAATTATTTTGAATTGTATAGTTAGTGATACTCTGGCCTAAGGTGTAGTATGCTTAGTCTGGAAAGCAACAAATTAGGCATTATTTAAGTAAACGTCTATAAGTTACAACATTTGTGTCGTTTGTTGTACTGTTTTACCGTATGTTGTCATGCGATATTACTATGCAGCCTATTTCTAAAACTGATTTTTAAACACTGTTGCCAATTCTACTGAAAATATAAATAATTTTTGATGCTTGTTATTTTAAAAGTGACTATATACGTAACACGAAATTATTCAGATACCGCTTTCAAAATGACTAGACAAAAACGACTCACATTCAGCAAGTTTGCACCTTGCGTCGGCGCATTAGTTTGGTGAAATTAATCACTACAAATTGGTATAATTCCAGGAACTTGTTATAAGTCCAAATAGTATAGTTTTGGATCCCCGCCCTGGGCACCGTGCCCCGCCCCAGGTCTCATCCGCCCCGCCCTATCACGCCCGGTGCGCCAGAACTCGCGCTTGCCAATATTTGAGGGCGGCAACACTATTGAAGTCTTGACATGTAAATTGTTTGGTCAAGATTTGTTCCTTTTTTGTCGGACTTTTCAAACGCTTCCTTAAAGTGTGTGTAAGTGGTTATTTTGTTCACCTGACAATTTATTCTTGATATGTATAATTATGTGTAAAAATCTTGCTGCATTTATGCATCAACTATTTTGCGGCCCTATGATAGATATCTGCATTAATTGTTTATATAAATC
Organism: Mellilla xanthometata; assembly: GCA_035578125.1. Lineage (NCBI taxonomy): Eukaryota > Metazoa > Arthropoda > Insecta > Lepidoptera > Geometridae > Mellilla > Mellilla xanthometata. The sequence goes on along the minus strand of JAPUBQ010000014.1, from coordinate 8,185,801 downwards.
ATGATAACGTTTTTATTTTCAACGTCGGCGTCGTCTATCTTAGTCTCGGTCTGGTCTTCGCAGCTAACCCGTGATAACGACTGTTTTTGCGTCCATATGATCAGACCTATAATCAAAACATTATTTTTTTCTAATACCATTATTTATGGACATTCTCCAGCCTCCATTATTCAACACATTTTACCACAGTTACTTAACATATTTTTCCTCTATATTGTCCTTAACAGCAGGAGCACTACTGTCCATCAACTATTCTTAATACCGTTACACAAAAAACGAACAGTACAATGATTTCCAAAATACATCAGTGGCGTATTTTTTTTCGTCTTAATTTTCCGTGTTCGCTTTTCAAATAATACTCAGTGTTCTTATCTTTCCGATCTACGTATTGGGTACAAAAGACGTTGTGTTATCTTGCTTAGATCTCGGATCCCTATAATCCCAATACGGGACCAGACAATAGAGTTCGTCGCGACACGTGGACCGCTAAACTTGAAGGACAAATTGGTTTTATGACTCGGATTTTCTATTCTAGAACGTATTGTTTTGTTATTGAGTTTACGAGTGATTGACATAAAAGGAGTTTTTGATATTCACATTCATTATTACACAAAAATAATTCATGCTTTCGAAACGTAAAGTTGTTGAAAGTACAAAGGCGAACTTTTATACTAAGTACATGACAGAACTTTCAAATGGATAGCTACTATTTATTTATTTTACATTTATTAAGCTTCATTGGTAACCTATCGTTTTTTATCATATTTATTATTATTTTCAGCCTATTATATTTTACTGCTGGGCATAGGTCTCTCTTCCATTCTTCCAGACACCTCGGTCTTCGGCTTTGGTGTCCCTATTTATATCATGTATTTACAGATCATAAACCATCTTTGCCTGTGTCGACCCAAGGTCATCTTGCATTTGGTACTCAAGTTGTAGAGACCTTCACTTTTTTATCTTTTATTAATTTTCTGTGCAGATCATATTATCTAATATACAAAAATAAGTCGGGATTTCTTTCCTGACGTCGTAACTCTAGAACGCACAAAACGATTTTCTCGGTTTTGCATTCGTTGGAAAGTTCTTGGGCTCTGCGAGGTTTGTAGCAAACAAAATTCAGGGAAAATTTCAACAGAAAAGGAGGAAAACAGATAAAAATATTTTTCACATACAGCGCAATGTCTGATACATAGTGCCATGTACAACAAACTTATATGGTTTTGCATGGTGGTGGTGTAGACGCAAAATGCGACCCTCACACGGGCAGAGCCGCGGGCAACTGCTTTATAGTCGTTTATTGCTTGATGCACAGCCAACGTGATAATCAATGATCCCAATTTCTTTAAACTTTATTTTATGTAGGTACCTTAAAGGTGCTCTAAAGATGCCATTACTTCTTAATAGAAATATTAATGATAAATTCACAATGAATATGTGAGAGGAAAAGATTCACTGAAGCACGAGAATTTCAACTCATTTTGTAGTCATTCATGTTAATGGTATACCATTGTCATATTTTGTCGCTTGATGCGCTTCTAAACGGTTTTATAGATACAGGATGGTTTTAATACTGAAGGAGAGAAGTGGCATGCGTAAAATTTAATTAAATAAATAAGTTTTAAAATAACGCAGCAAAAGTCTAGTAAAAACTAGAAGACATAAAAGTAACGTAGACTAAAGTTAAGTAAAGTTGATCATGGCTTCTTTACGCTTTCTACAAACCTGAGTAGTAAGTAGCCTAACCCAACCTGACAATTTTATAACGCAAGAAGAACTGTAAGTTTTTCATGCACACGCGTAGATTTATCATTGCAGTTTGATCTGTTCTGTCCAATTGTAACGGATTTCCGTTATGTGTGTTGCAGCCATTGTCCAAATTAGCTGAGACTATCAGGCAAGTCTTAAAAATCTCGCTACCAGAACTTGGTCAATTTACCTCATACGAAGAACAAAAGTTTGTTTTGTTTTCACTCACGGCTGGTTAGCCCCGTATTGAACCATTTCTAGCTCGTATTATGGTTGCTAACACAGCTGGTATACCAACAAATTTAGTTAAGCACAAAGATGTTGACCGGGCCGGGAATCGAACCCAGAACCTTCTGATTAGCAGGCCGGCATGGTCACCTTTACGCCAACGAGGTCGTCACGAGGAGGAGTTGTTGAAACATCCTGTAGTATACTTCACGGCTTGCAGCGGAGTCAACTACAAATCAATAGCTAACAAAGGGCAATATAATGGAGCTCTTAGCTGTTATAAACGAGACAAATTCACTTTAATAGCCAATTCCAAAGCTTTGTGACTCCAATTTTAACAATAAATTGAGTTAATGTGTTATTTGAGCAAAAAATCGAGAATATATTATAATGTTGCACACGTGGTATCTCTAACAAGGTTATGGTTATAACTAGTTGAGCCCTGTGGTGGTGCTTGCCTTAAGCCAGGTATGTGTACTTATCCCTACAGTTTGTTACAAGTAGCTGTTCGACCAAATAAGCGTGTATGTATGATGTTCGTCCTTCACTACTTATATACATAATCATTCACATACCTACTTTCTTTTGAAAAGTAAAAATGTAATCTATTTATAGGCCTTTTACATCTTTTTCTGAAGTCAAAGTTACATTCGAAGGTTATGGTACTTTCGTAGATGACGGTATCCGAGAGTCGCAGCGTGGTGTTGTCAATCTATTTTGTTAATAAATTATTCTAAACATATTAATTATAAGAATACCAAAATATGCAAAGTTTACATGCATATGTTCATATGTATACTCTGCATTTTTTTATGTATAACGATATCTGTTTTAAACTATTAGGTAGCTGCGAAATAGCTATCATTATAACTTTACACAATATAAAAATAGTATGATAGACTAAAAAGACGCTGTTATTTGTGCCTCTCAATCTATTTAATGCACCTCATCAAGCAACCAGCACACTTCATTTAATATCAAAGCACAAACATCTGCTTACAAGCTGAGATAACATTTCCTTCGTCACATCTCCGTTACGCTTAATATCTCCCGAGGAATGGACTCCTTTCATAATTATTGTCAAATGCCATCTTGCGCACATATTCTTATCGCTCCAATGAGTTTCTGCGCAAAATATAAAAATTTAATACGCCCTATACTAAATTGAATAGGCATCTAAGCCGTCTTTGGCTGAAAGGACGACGGGATAAAGCATCATATTTATTTCATAATAAATGACAATTATCGTAAATTGATTTTCGAATGCACAATGCGCGAGCGCAGCTAACCAAACATTGGCCAGAAAGGATCGTCCGCTGTCATTGTTGAGATTAAAAATATATTTCTTGCTACATTTAAGATGACGACTGCAAATGTTTGTTGTGCTGCGCCGAGCAACAAATATTATGTATTTATTTATGTTATCACCGGGATATGAATATAATATATTTATAGGATTAAGGTATTTTTGATGCCAATAAAAGTTAAATTGGATAAACATCTTAAGTGTTTGTGTGGAGTTACAATGGAAAAGTTTTTTTTTTTTTAGGTGATCCAATATTTACTACAATAATCAATTTAACGTTTAATATTTATAGTTAAATATACATAAATGATTTAAATATTATTTTCAGAGTAATTAGTACTCGTGACCACATACGAGTACGTGTCGTTCATTTACAACGTTATTTACGTATTATGTACATATTCTAAGACAAAAGTGAAAAAAAAAAAGAACAAGAATTAAGAATAAAAACTACAATTTAAATTCAGGTAATCACATCATTCAAGCTATCGCTGCATGGCAAAGTTCCCAAGATGCTGGCAGGATTTCCCATTTGAGTAGCTAACTAAGTCTTTGTAAAAAATAGCTCTTAGGTGCCATGGCCATGACATACTACAACTCTTTATTAAATTACTCAATATGCTATTGTAAGGATTTTGATAGTTAGCTCGAGTCTCGACTAGACTCACGATTTTATTATGGACAATAACATTAAGGTAATCAATTTCCCCAAACATCTGCATCCTATGTTCACATCTTGTTCTACAGCTACAATGAGTGGCGACCACCATCAATTAGACTGACAGCTCCTTAAAATACATGTCCACGTTGCCAACTAAATAGTGTCCCAGGTGCGTAGACAATTACACTATTTTAGTATAATCACGGCATTTCAAGTGTTGTCACGAGTTTCCAAGATATTCCTGGAAGTGCATTGTTGGCTACCACCCAGAGAGGTCGTGTTTGCAAACGTCCTGAATAAGCCTGCCCCAATATTTGGCTTTCGTATGAACGAAACAATGCAACCGTTGGGACAGTTAGAGGTTTCTTCAGAATACGGTCAGAGAATTAAGGGCTTGCTGCGTTGAATGTTTATGGAGATGATTTACAAAGTTTTAAATAAAATTGAACATTCAACAAAATAACAATTAAATATACCTATGTCGAAGTACTCACATAGATTTCATTTTCTACAAACTATTATCAAATACATACCTATAACGAGGTACTCACATATATCTAAAGACTATGAAATGAACAAGAACTTTATATTCTTAACCTTGGAAAAAAGTAGATCTGCAGTTTCGTGCACTAATTTTTCTAGTCCTAGTAGTTTTATTTATAGTCCGATGAAATCTATTTACCACACGTTTGGCTAGATTATAGACTTTTTTGCCATTTCCTTAGTTACTTTAATACTTCTTGTGAGTCCTGAACAAATATCACTCCACACCCTAACCCATACAGTGCATCTCGGTATTCGACGTAGCAAGCCGTCACATTATTTTGGCGCGTATGTTTCCACGTCTGCGGCGTCTCCGCGGGCGGTTCCCGACGACCACCACCAGCTCATTGTGGCTCATTTATTCAATCCACTCTATTTATAATCCTTAACAAAATAATCACAGCACGAGCGAGCTCTTGCTCTATAACAATAATAAATAAGTTTACTAGAACGACGTGATTGTGCGCTTAACGGATAAGGTGACATCTGTTAACATATTTGTTAGGAAAGAATTGCAGACAAGTATTTTTTTTCTCTTTGCAGCTATGAAATAACACGACAGGGCGCGTAACCACGCAACTAAATGGCACTCCAGCCTGAGGCAGAACATGTCTAGTCTGGAATAACTGACTCACAAGGAGGTTGCCAGTTACGCGCTTGGCGATAGAATTTTCAACTTGAGGATGGGTGGTTGATAGCCAGACGTGCACTAGAAAATGCTATACCACCAAGCTACAGTTTTCTCGCAATATTTTCCTTCATTGAAAGCTCAAGCTCATTAGCGAAATCGAAGCGACGACCTTCTTCTGAGACAACCAATATGATGCGACCGCACGCCCAACTGAGCTGTTATCGCTTCAAAATTGATTATAAGTGGATGGAGTTATTACAATTACTCATGATTTTTTCTAGCAAAGAGACTGCAAAATTATAAGTAAGAATGAAACTTATCTGTTCTTTTTTGCTGGTGATAACGCACTCGTAGCTTAAGTTTTGGTTTCAAGAATTACCTACCTAAAAGTTGATCACCCTCATAAATTTCATAGGTTAACTTATTTTATATACCTAAATATATTTTATAATACATACAACACGAGTTCCCAGTCCTACTTAAATGTCAGCATTGTCAGTAAATAGGCGATAAAACAACCAAGATCAAAAAAGCTTTATTACTTTTATTTGTTAAACCCTTTGAGATTCCTTAAACTTCAAAGGTTATTATACCGCTACGAATATTCTGCCGCACTCGCGTGTTTCTTGTCTAATTATAATAAAGATGCATACCAACACGCCTCTCGCCTCACGACAAACCCATTGTTTATAACATCGAGATATGAAAGCAGTCAATTTGAATGCTAAACAGGAAGTGATAAACCCAGGTAACGACCTTGCATCCTGTGTAGATACCACAGATACCGTGGTTTACTTTACGTATACTTGTCTTAGGTTAGGAATGTCATTTCAATATTTAATCTCTACACATGCTAATCTGAACATTGTATCTGTGTAGCTAAGGTTCAAAAATGTGTATCAATATCGTAGATAATAAATAGCGCTCTAAGTGGTTGCGTTAGGTTAGGAATATCATTAACGTATTAACATAACTGTGCTTTTGGAAAAGTGATTTTATATTAAGGCAGTTAAGAGTTATTTTTCAATAGTGTTTTTCAGTTCACCACTTAAAAGGGTGCTTTGTTTTAGCGTTGTCGCGTGTAGCCGCCTAGGGTCAACATTGTCGCGCGGGAAGCGGATATGTTTCAAACAACATGTTTAATTTACTGATTTGTGTTACTTCGCTGTTGTAACATTAAACTTTAGTGTACTAGTTCAAACTTCAGATGGGGTTGAGATGTAGGTTTTTTACTATTTAAACTTTACGATTTGTACTTTTGTGGATATTCTTCTTCGTCTTCTTCGTATGAGGAAAGTGGCCAAGCTCTGGAGTCTAGTGTTATCAACCCGCCCAAAGGCCTCTGATTCGGCTTAAAGACTATCCGGAACCTCCAATTTAAAGTGTCATCCGACCCACGGTAGCGCCTTGATAAAAATGCTACTTTTAAACAGTTTTGTGGATGGTCACCCATCCATAGACTCCGTCCGCATCATCTGTCCGAATCGACTGGATGTTTCTTAACATCGATAATAGCGTCAGATCACTTTAGTTAGCCGAGCTACAGACGTTACCTGTATAATTAAAACTACTTACTACGCGTTCTGTTATGACTATAATTGTGTATATCATCTAAAATTTTGCAGTCAACGACATGGGTATTATGACAGTATGGTCTATAGAATTATCTCAATATATTGCCAAGTTATTCCATATTCTATTCAAGTGCATATATCTAATCGTACAACCCGCATTCGACCATGCTAACCTATAAGATACCTTTGTCCAATAAATGGGCTCACCGACTACAAAGCGGTCTCGAATCAAACCCAAAAGACGGGCTATAACCTCATACTGCGCTATTATATGCCTCTTGCGAACATCACACCTAATACAGCCAAACCAGGATAAGCTAAAATTGATGATAGTATCACAGAAATCTTATCTAAGTGGCATTGGATGTGCAAATACATATTATTTCAATGTAATTACAGATATGATTAATCATCGTACATTTTCAGAAATAAATTTTCGTAAATTTACAAAATTGATAGAAGCATCATGTAAAGCCAATTTTTTTCAATTAATGATTTTGAAGTAATCGCGTTAACTTCCTATCGTAACTTTGGTATTGTAAAATATGTAAGTGTTATTTTAAAATACATATTTCCGTAAGTTTGTAAGCTTTTAGTTTTTGCATTAATATGCATTGCAAAATTTCGGTATTAGCGTAAACCATTTCCAAGTCGCAATCATACATCGTTAGTGGTTCTCGTATAATCTTTACTGGCTTACTTATCCAGGTTCCACTGTAACGGTCTTCAAAAGACCAAGGCATCAATAGTTTGACAGTATTGTGAAATTTCTCACTCTGTGTCGTCGGCGACCCGCAGAGCGGTTGCAGGGTTAGCTATTGTTGGCACACGTGCGCTCTGAATAGGCCCTTAGGTTTCTTGGATTTGACAACCCTATTTATGGACGACGCCTAATTGAATTAGGCCTGTTATGAGGGTTGAGCTGATTTGGTTGATTAAAGTTGTCTCGTGCAATTTGGAGGCGGTTATTGGTTTATGAATTATTATGAAGATAGAGGGAGATGCTAAGGGAACTGTTTGATTTTAGTTTGGAAAAGTTTAGAAATACGTAATTGTTTATGTCAGACGGCTATCATCAACATTTAATTTAGATAAAATAATGTTACGTTACTGAAAAATGATTAGCAAACAACATTTTTTTTTATTTTTTTTTTAGACACATTCACACACGGTTGGTTAGCCCCATACTGAACTATTTCTAGCTCGTATTATGGTTGCTTACACAACTGATATACTACATATACGTACATACATATTATATATAAATACATATTTAACACCCAGACCCACAGCCAACAAATTTAGTTAAGCACAAAGATGTTGACCGGGCCGGGAATCGAACCCAAAACCTGCTGATTAGCAGACCGGCATGGCATGGTAACCTTTACGCCAACGAGGTCGTCATCGTCATCATCGTCACATTGACTTAGATAAATTGTAAATCCTCACATGCACGTAATCTACATATCCAAAACAAATTAGTCCAATCAAACAATTTTTTTTTTAAGTGCAGTTGATTTCCCAGAAGCTGTATATAGACACATTATTTTAATTTGTACCTATACTCATTTATAACATGATGAGGTATTACATAAAATGTAATTTTTTGTGAAAAATACCCTCACTCATAAAACATCTTAAATCTTTAAAAGATTTAATATTCTGGTCAAAACGTTTAAAAACTTCGTCACCGCAAACACAGAAAAATCTAAAAATAATTTAAATGATGAGGATAAAATGATAATTAAACTACATGCGTGCTAACCAGCGTGGCAGGCTATGACTTATAGCTCTCTCCTTGTAAGAGAAGGCCCTGACTTCCAGCGGTGGAAACGTGTAGTTTAGGTTGCTTATGATATTAAAAATCACTAGAAGTTTATCTCTTTCAAAGAAAAAGGAATAAGTTTACCTGAAACTACTTATTACATATAAATAAAAAATATTCAAATAATTCCAAAGGTAACACAACAGCCAGTCCCTGCTAAACTAAACATGGCTCGTAGTCCTTGAGAGCTGTGTACATATTTGTTTAGTCTGGGGCTTTAAGGATTGACTTCTTGTTATCATTGCAAACAAGTTTGGGTGGCGTGTGTGAAATACCAAGGCAGGTATGCAAGCCAAATAAATCATAAGGGATCTTGAGATGTTTATGCATGTTAGCAGGGCTTAGGACTGTTTTTGTAAATCGAATTAAAAGGTGAAATTTGTTAGCGATGTAGAAATAATTCAGGCACCTGTTTGTAGATTTATTGTCCTATATTTTACCTCGGGTCACTGAAGAAGATATTTGAAAGTTCATGTCCTACCGTTTTCATTAATTCAATGATTACGGCAAGAAAGGGGAATTAAACGTTCATAAGTGTTCTTTATTTAATCGAGTATTCTTTATTTAATCAAGTTATACCGTATTTTTCAAAGCTTACCTAACTTAAGTGATGCACTCGTATATTTAAATGTTTATCAAGTTTTTAAGTATTTTAACAAATACACTGTATAAAAAAAATATGAAAACTATATTAATAGTTTATTTAAAAAATACAATTTCAAAAACAAAGCTAATCAATTTTGTAAGTTTTAGTTTAGCCTTAATGTTATGCTGGAAGTATGCGCCTTATAAGACTGAATTAGATTCTACATTTCGGTTAGATCAAAGCTTTTTTCAAAGAATCTATAGGTTTTATTCACCTTCTTCGTAATCTTTTGTACGGACAACATATAAAATTGCACTTGAAAAGACGTCGTTTTATGTCGATAACTTAAAAGCTACTCGAAACGTGTGCGCAACTAATCAGTTAGTACTTCATTCAGTAAAGCGCATTACATTGTACTGTAAGTGTAGTAGAATATTATTCACACAATAGGTATACAGATAATAAGGAAACGGGAATTTCACGGTTTAAATTATGTAGAGAGAAACTGCTATAGGATGAGAGAAAAACTATGTTTTGGGACAGCAGTCTTGGCGGTATGAAACGTTTCAAAATCACAGCAAAAGAATATTATAAAACCTAAGCGAACTAAATATTTATATATATCAAAGAAGCTATAAAAGGGGCTCCTTAGCCATTTTCCTCACTACTAAGAGTTGGCTCCTCCATAGAACTTATTAATTTGGGGGAGGACATTGTATGACGACCTCGTTGGCGTAAAGGTCACCATACCACTATAAATTAGACAATACAGTGTTGTCCCGCACTTCTGCGGTTAAGGATTTGGGTGTTACTTTCGATCGAACGCTTGCCTTTAATAATCACATTACTACGGTAGCTAAAGAGTCGTTTCGGAGACTGGGTTTTGTGTTACGGAATTCTCGGGATTTTACCAACATTAATGTTATTAAGCTTATTTTTAGTGCCCTCGTTAGGAGTAAGCTTGAAGCAAGTGCCTGTATCTGGCATCCCCACGAGAACAACTACACCTTAATGTTGGAGAAAGTTCAAAAGTCTTTCCTTAGGTATCTGTACAAGCGGGCATTTGGGTATTACCCTTATTTACATCCCACAAACTATCTGCTAGGTTCCCTCGGGTATAACTCCTTAGAAGTTAGGCGAGCTTATGACCAGCTAATTACGATGTGCAAGATTTTACGGGGCAAAGGTGATGCGCCTGATCTCTTGGAGCGGTTGTGTCGTTTACATGTTCCTGGTCACCATGTACGCAGTAAGATCACTAGACTATTTGCGCATTCCTGTTGCAGAACGGTTGCTCACGAGGTGTCACCGATACCGCGCTCCCTAGCCACACTCAATCGCGTCATTGAGGCAAATCCAGAGACCGATATATTTGACGGTTGCTGGAATACTCTGACAAGTACCTGTCTAAAGTACTGTGAACTTGCTTATACTACACAATCTGCAATAACAGGCTAATTGACCACGTATTTATTTATTTGACATTGTGATTAATAATTTTAGGTTTTTTTTTTTTTTGTAGGTATATAATTTGTTTAAATTCATAACTTAAGACATATTTTATTGTATATATATATATTTTAGCATTTAATTTAATTCTATAATAATTTTGTGTAATTGATAATGTATAATTTGATTATCCTAATTTAATTTAATTTGATTGTTTTGTATCTTTATTTTTATATGTGTATATCATTAGTGTAATTCGTGTATGCGGTGCTAATTATGATAAATAAATAAAATAAATAAATACCGGACTGCCAATCAGAAGGTTTCAACTAAATTTGGGAAGGCTTAACTAAATTTGTTGGCTGTGGGTCTGGGTGTTAAATATGTAACTATATTAAATATATATGTAAGTATAGGTATAACCAGAAATGGTTCAGTATGGGGTTAACCAGCCGTGTGTGAAATGTGTCCTAATATTGACCTTGGTCCTTCCTTTCCTACCTATTATTTTTATACACATAAGAATATCTATTAAGTGTATTATTAGTGTAATGTACGAGTATATTGTGATATCTTATAAAACAAATACGGATTTTGTTGTGCAGAAAAATCATTGAATATATACTACTCTCTAAGTAGTTGTTGTATTTTCATACATTTACGCAGTTACCATGCACGTATAAGGATAGAGTATATGTCACATTATATTTTTAACATCCTGTATAATAAAAATAAGGCGAAATTTATCTCATGCATGCTAGAGAAGCCTTTCAAGGCGACCGCCATTCTTGGAGTGACCGTTGGTGAATCGATTGCGCATGCGCCGGCCATTCATAAACTCGCCCGAGCAAAGATCCTTGATGTTGAGTATCAATGAATGAAGCTTTAAAAATATGCATCCGGTTCTTTATTTGAAAGGGAGTGTACTTACTTACTTATGTTGAAATGCGACTGTCTCTGTTGTAGCAAATAGTTACGCTATGGTCAGTTACGAAAAATGATTTACAATAAGACAAAGAATACGATATTTTTATTCGTCTGTCTTTACCTACTCTGATTAAGATGTAATCTTCTTTCTACACATTTTTGATCTATTTTATTAAAACTCAACGAGATATTTCGCAGCGTCTCCCGTTATCATTTCAGATTTTAAGATCGAAATAAGTAAATCAATTTCAATCAGGTGTAATTTTGACAATTCAGCATTAAATCTGCAAAAATGCACTTTTACTGACTTACAGGTTTTTTAAACTTTACACACACAGCCAAGTTCCTTTATTTGTAGAAAAATATAACAATAGATACTATTGTCTGTCGTGACAATTGAAGTCAGTGAGTTGATTACTTATTAAAGACACTTTGAACGTTTGAGAAAGCTAAGTTATGAAACTGGTTGAAGTTATTATAAAAAATCTAAGAATGTATTAAAAAACATCTTTGTGATATTAAAAAATGTTTGCAAATTTCCTTTAGGTAAAACATCAACGAGCTCCAATGTCTTCTCAATAATCTATCCAATCAAAATATTTTCTAAAATATTATTCATAGCACAAAATTGCACCAGAAACCGGTATCTTTGAAAAAAAAACGTAAGAAATTATTGAAAATATAATGAGCCCGTATAACACAGCATGAGTCCGAGTTTCAATCAATAGAAATTTATTGCCCAGATTCGCAAAGGTTACGCTTCTTTTCGAAGGCTATTTTTTTCAGGTAGATAATAGAGCGGCGCAAGCGCAGACCCTTCGTCTATTATGTTTTATAAAAATGATAGTAAGAGCTACGCCCACTTTTTTAAATTTCCATTGTGAACGCGTTCGAAGCTTTTTAAAGGTATCGAAATGGATTTGAGTTTCTGGGCGTTTTTGTTGGGCATCGCATGTGCGTTAAATAGAAATGATTTTGTATTGTAATGGCTATTATTTATATCGAGTTTTCAAATAATGTGCGTCCTATTTCCTTGCTATCTATGATCTCATCAAAAAACGACTACATTGTACATGTATATTTTTAATTTGACACTTAGTAGGTTCTAGTCGTTATGCAATTAAATTATCTTCCAGAACTGTTATTTTTTTATAAATATTTTACAAATGGTAGGTTTTATGGAACCCTAAAATATGACAGGTTGAAATCATCACTACGTCATGATAAGACTGTTATTTATCGTAGTTATCAGTAAACAAGCTCAAATGCTCCTCTAGTGGCCATCTAACACGTGTTCCGAACCTATTATTAAGGAAAATTTCCCAAAAACGGCTTAAGTCCAATATACCTGTTATAAGAATACAAACTCTATTTCATTGAATATAGAGCAAATGAAGCCTCTTATAGTATGCAATGCAATTTTTGACTTAGTTTGTGAAATGTTCGATACACCAATTGCATGTTGAAAGAATGTATATCGTAGCTTACTAAATTTATGGTAGTAATTCAATTAGCAAAGTTTTGACAAAGGCATGCCCATGATTACCGTAAAAGTGAAGAATATCACTTGATTTTTAAGGGGCACTTTAGAGGCTCTCCTAAGTTTCTCGAAGCGATTTATTGTGTTACAGCTATCCATCAATCGTAGACATTTTGTAAGCTTTTATTGGACTTTTTGCCCCACGCTCATTTCCTGTGCCTGGGGCAAAGATTTCGGCCAATATTTTTGCGAGACAATTAAATTTTTTGGATCGTTTTTTCCTTTTTCGGTCAGTAGGTAGGTATTATGTTACCGACATTACAAAGGCGGTTTGATTTTTTAAGGTTAGATAAGGTTTTTAGGGAACGGTCGGCGAATTTTCGGGATCTTTTGCAATTTTTTTCTTAGTTTTTTAGGCAAATAACCACATCGAGGAACCTTCACGTAGCCGTCTGATTTATCAATAGATAATGCACGTGTTTAAGTATCAAATGCCAGAGTTAGTAAAAAAAGCTAGATAATCAAAATAAATAAATATGTTGTATGAACAACATTAAAGGGATTTTCCAAGATAGAATAATTATGTAATGCCATGATAAAATAATGAGATATTTGCATCCCACAGTTTTTTCCATATATAAAGCACCGGAACAATTGCTAAAATTGGCGTGTATAGCGTGTATCAAATTTTGCTCATTAACGAAAATATTTAATGAGGTTTTATCAACTTTCTCGCTTAAACTTCACAAAGTGTCGACACACGTGCAAAATGTTTATACAAAGTAGCACCAGCTCACAAAAGACAGTTCCAAAATTAGATAGGTAAGCGAAGACCGCAAAAAACTGCCGGCAGATATCTGTCAGCCAAAAATTCGCCGATTCTTTCAGGCGACACCCAAAAATCCGCGGTTTCCGGTAAAAAACCGGAATGCACCGTAATTTTAAACCGCACAAAATTGCTGCCGTTACACACGTGCATTTTGTAGCCGTGTTGAAAAAAATTGAGAAAATTATCTTGTAGTTTTTACAAAACTGAAACATATTTAGTGTTTTTTGGTCGGGCTCGCTGTCACGTGTTTCTGATTTGTGTTAGGTGAAGGCGCGTGGTATCGACACACTTCCTCTCCTTGATTGGTGCCAAATATTGCCGGCGCCTACTTTGCTTGGAAATGGTTTCCACACTTTTGTGGAACTTTTGATTTATTTAATTAGGTTTTTAAGAATGCATAAGTAACTATTTCAGAGAAATCCAAGAATAATAGTTTTAATTTTATATCTACGAGTATGTACATATGTTTTTATAAGTAATCAACCTTTGTTTAACTTGTCCAAACAGCACTGGCTACTAAAGATACTTAATTTTCAGAACGGGAGTGAATTAGACTACTTTAAAAACCGGCTTGATGACTGGCTGCAGAAAATAACAAAAATTCTTGATAGCTTGTGATCAGTGCACCAATGGACTTTAAACATTGACATAGAACAATGGACATTTTATGATCTGTTAAAAAATAAATTTCAACTCAGTGTGATATAGGCACATCAGCATATTGCTGCTCGCCTATAAATTAAATAAATACTTAAGCACTCTTACTACATACATACTTACGGTAGAAATCTTGATGAAAAACATTGAGAAGTTCTATGAAAAGAGTCCACTATTTCCTAAATTATGGCCACCCTACATCAAATCGGAAACGACTAAGTGTTACACCACCACCTAATTATGGAGTCATATAATCTCTTCCTGTCACTTAACCTGTGCTTGTAACAAGTGGCTTAATGGGATGCAACCTCTCAAATGGTGCAAAGCATTTAGCAAATGCAAAATTCTTGTTAGACAAAGCATGGTCACTTTGAAGTGGTTTGAAAACCAGTAAAAGCTTAAGAACTTACACTTTGCGTGAGAATTTTGGCACTTAAATAGAATTTGTTAGGAGGTTAGGACTACTTAAGTTGGTCGTTTCCGGTTTTAGTGCTTCCGTTTTAGTTCTTTTGCGTGTGAATAAGATATGCAGTTATGCAGATATGCGTTACAGGGATTAATTAGAAAGACAAATAATGCTTATAAAAAAAATATTTGTACTTAAGCATAAGCAGCCCACTATACGTTCCCACTGCTGGGTCTCGGGCCCTTCTCTCACGAGGAGAGAGATATAGGTCATAATCCACCACGTTGGCCAAGTGTGGGTTGGTGGATGACACACGTCTTCGGATATTGTGGTCCTCAAATATGTCGGTTTCCTCACGAAGTTTTCCTTCACCGTAAAGCGAGTGCAAATCCACACATAACTTGAAAAACAAGTCATTGGTGTACGGCCGGGATCGAACCAAGGGCCGTCTGATTGAAAAGCAGACGTCATTAACCAACGAGCCACACTCGCTTTTTGTACTTAATACGGTTAAATAGTTTTCTAGTGCTCGCCTGGCTAAAGTTGACCACCCTAAAGTTGACAATCTGTCATCCTGTAACTCCAGACATGGCATGTCGGCTCACCTTCGGCCAGAGTATCGTTAGCTGGTGTGGTTCTGCGATTAACTGGCCATATGCTTAGATGAATAATGTTAAAAGAACATGGTAGTTATTTGTTGTAAGTTGGCACATCGTACATAACATTTTCAACAATTTTTTGCTTCATACTAAGGCATGAGAAGTAACAAAATATTTAATACTCTACAAATACGTATTGAGATAACCACTGGACAAACATAATTAATGTGTCCAGCTGTTTCTTTCACACATTGCCTTATCTCTAAAACTACATTTATAAAGAGTTTATGGTATACTTCCTTCGCCAAAATTCACACTAAACTCGCCAAAATTCAAGCTTTCCTGTGAGCTTTCAAACAAACAAATAAAGCGTGAACATTCGCACTCTCAAAAGCTCTTATTACTAAGAGACTTGTTAATCGCGTCACTTTTAGTGATTCAAGGCTTTTCAACAAAACGCCGAAGCGTGAAACTCTTTTCTAACCACAAATTTAATTTAAAATTAATTTTATATAGAATGAACTCTATTTCAGCGCAGTAAGCGTCAATGTTGTTTAATATTTAAGTTTGTTAGATGAAATAAATAATTTGGTATTATACAGTTTTGCCACCAACGTTATCTGAATTTCACGCGACACTTATTTGTTTTACGGTTGGGTATATAGTGCGGCGAGTTTTAAGGATTATTTGAGTAAGGATGTTAAAAGTAGCAAAGTAGCCGGCGGTTTTCAATTGGTTTTCACGGTTTGATAAATTTGACGCTTTTATTGTGATGGTAGTATTATAATTGAGATTGTAGATAGGTAATAACATTAAAACATTAATGCATAGTGAAATGTCTTGGTTTCAAAAGTCCAGCGCAGGCGGAACTTTATTGGTAAATACATACTTTGTGTACACTTTTCGTTATTTATTTTAACTACCTCATATTTTCTTCTGTGTACATTTATTTTTGTTCTTAATAAAGGAAAATATTGATTATTTGTATCACTTTAAAGTAAACTTATTTTAAGTTGTATGAAACGCATAGTTGTAATTTATTTATGTATTATTTCTTTTAAAAAAAACAAAAAACCACAAAAACGTCCGGAGTTTTATATACAAAAAGCTCCAAAATCTGTAACGTTATTCAAATCAAAGGAACCGAAGGGTAACAAACGAGCCGCTTTGCACTACATAATATATGCTAAATCATTATACAGCGGTATTTTAAAAGAACATGGTGTTATATTGGCCACAATGCTGTTATGCAAAACACCTTGGGATTCTAGATACTCGGTATAAAAAAGAACATAACAGTTCATTCGTTGGTTAGAAAGATACAATATTATTCCTGAAATATATACTTTATAAGGCAAATAGATATTTGGTAAATAATGTACAATAATATATTTGCTTTTCTTTAAAACTGCAGTGTTTGTACCAGTGCAGAGTTAAATATTCATGTCATGCAAATACTTTGGTATTTGCATAATGAATTAAGTTTTATGAATTAAGTTTTGTGTTCAAGAATAAAAAAACCAGACATATAAAAATATGTCTGGTTTTTTACATACCTTACATTAAGTAAATAAAAGCGAGTGTGGCTCGGTGGTATAAACGTCTGCTTCTCAATCAGACGGCCCTGGTTCGATCCCGGCCCTACACCAATAACTTGTTTTACGAGTTATGTGTGGATTTGCACTCGCTTAATGGTGAAGGAAAACATCGTGAGTAAACCGACATGTTTGAGGACCACAATATCCGAAGACATGTGTCATTGGCCAACCCGCACTTGGCCAGCGTGGTGGATTATGGCTTATATCTCTCTCCTCGTGAGAGAAGGCCCCAAGTCCCAACAGTGGGAACGTATAGTGGGCTGCTTATGCTATATAACATATAAAACTATATACGCGTAATTGTGAAAACAGTAACTTTGACAACAATAAGTTTCATAATATATTGAATGGAAAAGGTTATGTGACAATACATAATGTAGCAAGATGGATGGTAAATCCAGGCTGCACGTGATATCAATTGTTAGCAGTCTTCCAAGATCTGCAATAAACGACGTTTCGTGTTATCCATTTGACAAACTATAATAATTTTCAGGCAGCTGTGACGGAAGGTAAGTCAACATCAATGTAACGCGTCGGGAGCGTGAAATCGGTCGCGAAATCCAAAAGCCGTCTCTAAACCCTGAATGCTATAACATCGCTAAATCAAAGGACATGTGTTTGTAATACTGACACCCGTTCAGCGCGACTAATCGCCGAAGAAAGGCCGTACAAATCCCTAAGAAATAACCGAAAAACCGAAATTTTTCTGCGATTCGATACGGCGCGGCGATTTCACGGCTCCCTATTACTAGATCCTTCGTTATAGCAGAGGTGGGTGTCTGTCTACCTTTATGTCGCCGAATATCGCCGGATTGGAACGAATCGGGACCAGAATAAGACCGATTTATCATTCTTAAACGTTAGTAGACGCTTTGTAGCCATTGAATGGACATCCTTGATTCTGATAAAATGTCACGTATTTTCGATTTTCTTGACACGTAGTTATAATAGGTACCTATTGGTGGCCGTTAAAGCTTTTGTCGTGGGTGGTTAACTCAAAGACTAGGTAAGTAGATAATGGCTTTGGTGCAATCCATGTATATACATATGTACCTTTAACAAGAATAAATAAAAAACCTATATCCCTAATACAGGGATTAATCTAAAAGACAAATAATGCTTATAAAAATTGTTTTTTTACTTAATACGGTTAATTATCATTTTCTAGTGCTCGCCTGGCTACCTACCCTAAAGATGAAAATTTGTCGCCAAGCACCTTTCGGTGAGTTCCAGTGGTCGGCCTGTACATAAACCTGTCGCAATATTTATGACGGCTTCCCACCTTGGATATAAAATATATCCATATTTTAAGTATATGTTATATCCTGGTTTATCTTGGTTTGTGGTACTTGTAAAGCCTTTTGATTCGATACCTATTTTGGGGCAGTTGCAAAAATATGTAAATACATATTCGCCTTTTTTGTAGCAGTGGCCAACTTGGACCAATTTTCATCAAATACGAAGAACAAACCATACACTTATCCAACAAAAAAAAAAAACAGGTAATCCATTAGGGAGCTAAGTAGCCACAGACAGACGCAAAGACAAATCAAATTTATAACACACTTTTTTATTGATAAATAGGCTTACATTTGCAGCTTGACTGTGGTTTAAATATACGCTTGCCTAGAAGAAACCTATTTATTCTAGATTTGAAAACCCCCAAATTGTACTTCTCGGGAAAAAGAGACTCAGGAAGAGAGTTCCAAAGCTTCGCAGATCTCACAATGAAGGTCACTTCGTCATTTTTCTGGCTGGTAATCAACCCCAAGTTGAAAAATCTGCCACCAAACACCTAACAGTATGTTCCGGCAGCCTCCTAGAGAGCCAGTTATGACAGCCTAGGCATGCTCCATCCTAAACTAGAGTGGCGCTAACTCGTGTGGTTAAATACCAAGCTGTAAGATGTAAAAATAAGGTCTGTAAACATGATTGCTGTGTTTGTAAATACACATTTTAATGTGTATTAGGTAAGAGTCATTAGGAGGATAATCGGATATCTAAGTACCTACAAGTAATAAGTTAGTAGTTAGTATTAACGGACTCGTGATCGCACTGCTGGTCAAACTAATGACAGAATTTCAGATAATCGTGTTTTGGAACTCTAACGATTGTTAACTTAATTAAAGACAATAAAATTAAAAAAGTCGTGGCCATCTAGAATATCTTTTACGCAGGATGTATTATGGATATTTCCTAAATATGCTATTTTGCTCCAAAG
The DNA here is from genome assembly GCA_035578125.1 of Mellilla xanthometata. Taxonomy (NCBI): domain Eukaryota; kingdom Metazoa; phylum Arthropoda; class Insecta; order Lepidoptera; family Geometridae; genus Mellilla; species Mellilla xanthometata. The sequence goes on along the minus strand of JAPUBQ010000014.1, from coordinate 8,166,532 downwards.
TGACTAAAAACAAACTTTCGTCTTTAATGTTAAGTGTTAAGTGGGATAACAGTTAAAATAAGCTGATCATAGACATGTGTTATACAAATCAATGTCCAATAAGTAACTTATAATAGATGTATTTTTCTATCTGCAATAACTTTACAGAAAAAAACAAACCTATTTTTCTTTGTATTAAAATTTTACATAGCATAGCATAAATATAATATCCGTCGCATTAAAAGCAAGACACCACATATAAGTAAAATTGCACTTGATTTACTCGTACCGGTCTACAATTACCCAATATTTAGTCGCCATAGAATTTTTAAGTAACCCATGATTTAAAACTAGAATTCTAACATTTCTATAGATATATATAAAAAATAATCTCCGTATTACTCTTCACTCTTATAACTTAAGATTGGCTCTATCGATTTAATATTTTTTTAAATGTTAGAAAATACATAGCAGAATCATGATCCTCAGCTCTAATACCGAGATGTTTACCATCTAACACTATTTGGAAGTATGACAAAACAACTTTTTTTTGTTTTTACCTTGTAAGATCTATCTAATATATAAAATTTCCATGTCACAATGTTAGTTACCGTACTCCTTAGCTATCATATCTATCATAGTAGCTATTATATACTATACATAATTAGCTATCGTACGGCTTGACCGATGTTTACCAAATTTTATATGCGTATTAAGTAGGTCTGAGAATCGGCTATAAGTGATAAGGGCTGTGGCGAAAAAACGTTTGCCGGGTCAGCTAGTTATATATATTAGCTAACCTGCGACACCTATGCCTCAAATAAAAAAAGGACTGTTTTTGGTTTATTCCGACAATAATAAACAACATGCAATGCTCTACAGCTCACTAATTTTCCCGCCAGAAAGTATCATAAATTGCTGCGTAATATTTTCAACATGTTTAATGAAACTTGGTTTTATTTAGTCAGTAATATAACAGATTATTTTAAAATCCAAAAGTAGAGGCTCTAAATGGCATTATTTAAAAAATATAGTAAGCAATGGTAATACTAGCTATACATAATATAGTCACAAATTTCATAGCATACAAGATTGGGCGCTAAATATCAGATACGTCACAATTTTTTTGTTATAATTTCTTTTTTTTTATAGATAGGCATGCGTTTGATCGCAACTCATCTGATGTTAAGTGATGATGTGGTCTAGGACGGAGTGCGCTTGCTAGAATAAACCGATTCACTCTCGACTTGAAAACAGTAAGGTTATTAGTTCAGAGGGAATAGGGATTCCGGTAAAGAGTTCCACGGTTGAATTGTCCGCACAATAAATTTGGGAGCGAATGTTTACTTGTAATTTTTTTGATTTATTATATGTACTACGTTAAAAATAACATCCAACAAATATATTGTTATATTAATACGGGCTATTAATTTAATGACATTTGATTTGATATATTTACTTTAAAAAAATATCGAAGCCTGAGACGGCCAGCAGTTTTGCAAACAAGTTCTCTAGTATATCATATTTTTCGAAAATAAATATCTACTATCATAACACGACAAAAGGTATGAAAGGGTTCTAAGTAAAAAATCTAAAGTTATCTTAATAGTTCATTTATTTAAAAACGATCAGTGTAAGAGATCAAACGAAAGTCTTGAATATTCTTAAAAAGATCAGTAAGTACTACATTTAAAACTAAGTACAAAACTAAACACTAAGTTTATATAAACTGAGATAAACTTATGCTAAGTGACACACTGGAAGAATTCATCAAAAAAATTGAATAATAAGGCACTTACGATAACAAGTTATACTTAACTAAAACTTAAAGCAAAACTTATACTTATGTCAGATTGGCACGTTCGGCCTACTTTATAAATGATACAAAACTTAAATTAAAAATTCATTGTGAGAAGATGACAAAATGTAAGCAAAAACTAAGAGACATTGTTAACATACACTTAAATAAAACTTATCTACTATTAAAGCTTCGTTCTTGATATGATATGCATATCTTATACTTTATTGTACTCAATTAAATTTTAAACTGTCCGAAGTCAATTTAAAAGCTAATCAAATCAACTACACTATTATAAATCATCTATATAAATCTTTTAGAGAGCTCTTAAACATCTCCTTACAATCTAATTAAAGCTTCGATTCATGATAATATACTCTGATATCACAGACAATAAAATCTCTCTTACTAGCTAATGGAAGACGTTGGATTGAAAAATTAGACAACAAGAACATTAACTACGGAAGAAGTTTTGAAAGATAGCCAAAAGTTGGTGCGGTGTAAATACAGTGCAAGTATTTAAAGCTGTCTACCAAAACTCGCGAGATTACAACTAAAAGTGACCCGTTGATATCATCCAGAAACACTTTAAACTATCATCACAACATGTAACTACTAAATCACAAGAACAATTCAAGATAACATCAACAGGTCACGTTACTAAGTCTAGTGGAAGACGTGGCGAATGTGCCAGCTAAACAAAACACTGGCAAACTAAATCTACTGTTGGAAGACACGATTTTGTTTTCACTGCATATTTTAGAACAGAAAAGATGAGAACAGGAAGAAAGTTAAAGTTATACGGGTAAACTAAGAGCAATGTTTACATACGACACAACTGTTGTTAGCGGCGTAGCAGATTTCACGGATTTCGTTAGCCAGGTTGTCGTCGGTTTCGGTTCCTTCGATCAGCTCGAAGCGGTTGTTCAAGATGTTTTGATTTGCGGCATTGTCGTTGTCTTCGACCGGGATCGGTTTGACCGGCTCCACGGGGTAGAAGAATTCGGAGAAAGGCACCACGAGTGGTTCCTCGGAGTAAGCAGTCTTGGTCGATGGCAGGTCAGTGCGGGGTCCGGCGTTGGAGATTAGTTCTCCTAACTTGGACCAGCACTTGTTCAGATTCACCCGCGCGGAGGTCGTCACCTTGCGAGGTAGCCTTGGCTTTGAGTTCTGTAAAGAGAGGAAACAAATTGTTAACATAAAGTTTATTTATTTAAAAACTTAAAAAACAAGACTCATTTTTACATTATTTATACTACGAGTATCATAAACGAAATGAAGATTATCGTTCTTATAGTAAACAAAACAAACGCTAACAATAAAATCGAAACGATGCACAAAGAATAAGATCTTACCTGTCGGTTCAGAAGCTTAGCCCACGGCGACCGAGGTGACGGCACCTCCTTCTGGGGTGATTGCGTATCATCCTTAGCCAAACACATTATCGTATATTTACAGCGAACTAAGTCTAACGTACGACTACGTATTTACAGAGAGAGAGACGGGAGAGAACGACGTGCGCGCACGAAGAGTGAGTCGGGAATGATGGAATCAGGAAGGGCGGGGGGCTTTTATAGCGGCGCAGGAGCGCGCACGCGCGTCGGTAGGACGAGCGGGGCGCGCGCGCCGCACGCGTTCCTACCACGCTATTATCGGTAGCGCGCGCTCACAAACCAGTTTTTACGAAGACTTCTACGAATAGACGCTTTGAAAGTATAAGTAAGTACGCGCCGCTGAGATTGCTCCCGTAAAGCCTTATTGATGATCGGCTTTGACTGATACTCGGACATAATTGAAATATAGTTTTGTGTTTTGTTTTTGAGAGCTTTGTTGTTAATGTGATTGATGCGGGACTCGGTCGGCACCGATATCAGATATAAAAAGGTTGACTTTTTATTCCATATTTTCATTATTCCAGCTTAGAAGAATATTCATAAATAAAGCTGCCTTTGATAGGTAAATCGCATTAATTATTAGCTCCAATAGTCAATGGCAATTAGGTACTATATATTATCAAATGTTTTCAACTCCCATTAATTTTATAAAAAAAATAATGTAGAATAAAATTATCAGGCAAAAACCTTAAAGTTAAGCTCAGTTTTCAAATCATGTTTCATGTTTTTACAATTTCCATACTACAATACATTTAGCAGTCACTGGTTATTTCTCTCTCTCCCTAGGCGATCTAGGATACCTAGAGAGAATCTAGTGCTTATGAATCACGGCTGCACCTGGCGTCGGATAGATAAGTTCCGGCGCACACTGTGGCGTAGTTTCCTGTGATTAAATCGCTCTGTGCGCTAGCTCGCAAATCACTGTTACAGGCACTGATAAATTATTTCCTTTACAAGAATATGAATAGGTAAGTTATGGCTTGCAGTTACAACAATGTTCATAGATAAAAAAAGTAAGTAAAACTTTGTCAAGTAAATATAAATATGTTATATTTTTCTAAGAATAATATACAATACATTTTAAAGATTAAAATGATCATCGTAAGGGCGTTGATAGCAAATATAACGCAGAAAAAGTGTTACGAATCTCGTAGCGCGCAAATAGCACTCAGATATCAATTAAATAATTAATTGAAAATAAAAACAAATCAATTTTAAACTAGTCAATCTTGTCGCGTATAAAGGATATAATATAGTTTTAAAAAATAATAAGAGATGAGAGAATGAGGGGAATTAATAAAATTCACAAGAGTGTATAAGTTTTTATCATCAAGTTTCTTACAATCAAATTGTCACATTTAGATGCACTAAAAATAAAATAAAACCAACGAGAGACGTGTGAATAATTATCAGCAATTATAGTTAACTTTTATGCATCCCTTATGGGCGCTTTAAACCCTTTTAGAGATAAAGAATGACTCAGTTTATTGCAAACTATTGGTTCGAACGTTCTCTTAGCATGATAATAATTTAGTGGTTGCTTCGATAAAATTTTTTGATAATACAAAATTTTTAATTATACTTGAGATAAAATCATGAACTAACGCATGGATATCATAAGATATATTTTTTATAATTTGATCATCAAATTTGATTTAAGTTTTTTTATATAATTCAAGTAATTAACTAATCCATTTATAAGCTAACTTTGGCAATAGAGACGACCATAAAACAATTCGGTTTAGGTTCAGAATAGTGCAAATACTCATTCTGGTATAATTATTGTATGTATATTAATATAATTTGGTGCTAAAAGATTAAACATATCGTGTTGGCCATATCTACTCGTACTATCTTCTATATTTATTTTTTTGTAGCAATGGTGTCGACATTTACCGAGATCGTATAATAATAAACTATAAAGGTATTGAATTTCATTTTGCATCGCTGTGCAAAAAGTACGCACCTAAACATTCATGTATTCTAATAAGATAACAAGTTAATCGTATTAGCGAAACTATCACTGAATACAATTTTAACGACCTCACTTTATATTATATAGATAAGTATGTAAAAAAAAAAAAAAAAAAAGTTAACGTGTTTTTTCTGTTGTCACTTATAATTTAAAGTTTAACCCATTACCCAAAACGTATTATTACAAAACAAACAGACTTGCATTTACAACAATTCATGAAGTTAATTTTATATTCAACCGTCAAGTTAAAGTCAGACGATATTATTGTAATGGTTATAAAAGTTGAGTTTAGCATCAGGGTATTGGTATCGGATGTCATAATGTTTAACGAGTGTAAAAAAATGCAATATTTGACTTAATTTATAGACCACAATGGGCGTGTATATATTCAATTGATAAAATTTATAAACATTTAAAAGGTTTAAAATTATTTTAAATAAATTAAAACAAAATTTAGAATAAACAAAAGTTTAAAATGAAATTACATATTTTAGTTACAAACGGCGATCCTACGAATCGTTTATGTTATTTGTTTTAGTTGCATGGGGGTCATATGAGTCGAAATTCTTAATGGATTTTATCTCTAAACATCTTATTGGAAAAGCTATTCGCAAAGAATTCGTTCATTCATTAATTCAATATTTAAGAGCTGTCCTCGGCCGAATCCTTGACCTCCCTATACGACATGACTTTCGCCTTCTCCTTAATTTGGTCTAAATATGATCTTCTAGGTCTTCCTCTTCCTCTCCTGGCTTCTATATTTCCTTGTACGGTATTTTAATGAAATTGTCATGTCGTATAAGGTGGCCAACAATCTTTCCTCTTATGTTGTCTATTGTATTTATTATGGTTCTTGGTTCTTGTACTGTGTTCAGAGTACCTCTTCATTTGTTTTCTTTTCTTTCCATCTTATTCTTTCCATTCTTCTCCAACACTACATTTCAAATGCCTCTACTCTAAAGAATTCGTATGTAGAAAAATATTAACAAACACACAAAGTAATTAATAATTTCATTGAAAGTATTAATGATATTTATTTTTTACAAAAATTCATAAAATGCCTATAATTTATTAATCACATAAATAAAAATAATGTTTACTGTGCTATAATCTCAACTACTTATATTTGAATGTTATATTATCACAAGTTACCAACCCTCAGCTTGGTCACGTAAACGTAACCAATACCTCCTCTCTCTACAGAGGAATTTTACACATAATACTTTCGTTAAAAGGAAAAAAAATGCTCGACCACAACTCTACCACGTGCAGCCTTCGCTTTTGAAAAAGGAACATAAAATCTTTCGTTTTTTGTCCCTTCTCCACAAGGGTAGGGTTACAAATGGAACTTTGTATTACCCTAACGTATCAAACTCTGCTTTATGGCTACTCGTTCGTGAATACATAAACAGTTCGTATGTGTGTGCTGTTTGTGTTAGTGTGTGTGAAGCGTGACACACACGCTCTAAGCTTTGTTGTTGACATAGCTTCGGGGGATTTTGTTACGTCGATTATGACATTTTGTATGGGTTCTTAACTTAGTTTTTAGGTACAAGTATGTTCAAATTTATTTATTCTGTTTTTTTTTCAAGTTTATTAAATTGGAACTTTATTTCATTAGTCGATTCATAGCCTTAATTTACAAGTCTTTTAAAATTTGAAATATGTACATTATAGGTTTTACAACATTAATAATATTATTAGTATGGAAATTTACTGTTCGCTAATTATATTATTTAAATCCTAGGGATAACGTTCAATCCTGACGATGACTTACTCTGAAACACTCAAGCGCAAAGCACGCGTCGCCCACTCACCCCATCCAAATCCATACACTATCAAATTAATATAAAGCCATTATACAACAAACAAAAGCCTAGGGTTGTGAGTGGCAGGGTCAACAATAATCAAACTATTTATCGTGACAATGGAGTAATAATTCGATACGTTCGTACGCCACGCGTTGAACGTGTGCTACGAGTAGAATTGAAGTAATGGTTTACCTATTTTAAATATTTGACGGGAGCTATGGACACCCCTAATAATTCTGATATATTAGATAAAATTCCGATATTACAATGAAGGAATTTGAAAAAAAAAACTGGTATTATAATGTAGAAATTTGTATTTTTGTACGTTTGCATGAGAGAAGTACATAAGTGGATATCATATCATATTATGGTAAATTGATTGCCAATTCCTTGGCATAATAATCCTTCAATTGGCATAATTTGATAGCCGATTCCAAAATTAAAGGAGGCGAAAGAGTCACAAAAACCTATCGCTATTCACTTTTTCTTAATAGACTATTTATTTTAACAGATGAACAATGTTAGTATCATCTAGTTCATAGATATAAATTCATTTATTATTATTCCCAAATCATTACAAGAATATTATTTATTTTAAGGGTCATGGTACACGTGGCAACACTTAGAGGCGCCTGGCACTTATTTAGATTAGATTATATCTATTGTCTATGAAGAACGTAGGGTCATTTCCCCTATTTGTATGCGTGCCCTAACTGTGATAAGGTTGGAATCTATATTGGTTATAAATAAGTACATAATAACGCATAGGGGTTACCAAGAATTGTAGTCAATAAAGAACGCTCCTGTCTGTACACCGATATATACAATCACATTCAAATGAACGACCTGGGTTGTGATGTCACTAGCGGCGTTTAATTCAATTTGTAAAAAAATACGCAAACTAATAATATCTTGCTTAATTATAAATTAATCATAACACTATTATTAATGCTATAATTTTTTAATACGAAATGTCTTATATTGCGGCGTTTTGTCCAACAACACAAGTGTAAACACAGTGACGTCACAAACCAGGGCTTGGAACGGTTTGTACATATTTTCCGATTTGTTTCAGGTTCAGTTTATTTATTTCGTACACAATACCACTTATCATATATTCATTTGTTCAACTAAATAATAATCAAAGATTTTATTGCTTGAAAATAAATCTAAAGCAAAAGTGCATAATACGACAGCAATAGAAAATGTAATAGAATACTAGCTGACCCGGAAACGTTGTTTGCCTCAGTTAGGGGTATGAAAAATAAATAGTACCTAAACGATTCTCAGACCTACTGAATACGCATATAAAATTTGGTAAAAATCGGTCAAGCCGTATCGAAAGAGTACGGTAACCAACATTTTGACATGGAAATTTTATAAGTACATATGATATTGAAATAATATCAACGTCGTTGAATAACTTTGAGTAGCCCCCTTAAAGTAATATAACGATGATTTAATACAGGCTTCCTGGAAGAAATATTACACGGCACAGTGTTTGAATATGTTATGAACTGATAAATATTACAAGCGCTACAAGACATGTACATTTATATTCTGTGAAGATTATTAATGTAAACCTCTTTCGAATATACGTACCTACTTATTTAGTTCAATTTTATGACTCCTGTAAAGTAGCGTCTGGAGCTCTACTGACTAAGGTGATTTGAGCAACGGTCGATGTGAACAGTCTTTGGATAGGTGACCAAGACAGCCAAATCAAAGGTCTACGGGTGGCTTGAAAACTTTCGAAACCAGAGGGTGGCCACTTAGCACATACGAAGAAGAAAAAGTTACAAATTCGTCTTTAGGCATTATACCTAGTAGGTAACCTTAATCTTTAGTTATTTACTATCCTTACAAAATATATACACGCACCTAACTACCACTTTTTTATGTGCGAAGTTAAAATAAACTGGGTTTCTTAAGCGATAAAAGAATCACACTGCAAGCACTACATTTAACTTTATTGACTATTAAAAACTTTGAAGAATAAATAAACAATGTTGCCAGGAAGTTATACTACAAAAACCCTTCCAAATAACCTTAAAGGAACAAAACGATGTCCATCCAAGCAACCCCGATCTTATCACATTTCCATTTATTGTCGATATAAATTCACATACCCTGACCATTCCAGGCCGGGCACATAAAATACATTTCAATAGACTTCTTAAAATACAGTGCGGGTACTTAGCATATAGATCACTGCAAGCGGCGTTGAAGGAAAATAATTGTTTATTACATAAAAAAGCGGGGGCATAAGAAAATGTAACACGACCGGCGCGATCGTAAAACTAATAAGCGAATAAATCAAACGACACGCACACATGCGGCGAGTAATTGATGTGTAGAGGAAGAACACAATACTTCTTGGAGAAGATAGAGAGAAGAGAGAACCCTCTTCGGAGATGACTGGGGTCACTGGGTTCAAATATAGATTTTGAAGTGATGCCTATTCATGTGGGCGTACGTGTATCTTACGTTCCGCAGGTACTGGGTTCGATCCCTGCCGATGAGCTCGAGCTTTGTAGGAACATATCGTAAGAAAACTTATAGTATGGTGATAGAGCATTTTAAAGAGCTCACCATGCTTGCAACTCCCTGAAAATTGTAAATTGTACCAAGCGCCTAAGGGTGCCACGTTTCGTACTAGGCATACCTTAGGCCAGATTTTCGCTTACCCAAGTCGTTACCCTCCAATGCCTAACTGTATTGTATTACAAAATATCTAGCTCCAAACAAGCAGGCCATTTAGTGATTAATTAGAGGCACACACACCTTCTAAATGTGGTATAGGTACTAGCTATTCACTCAATTTCACAAAAGATCATACATTAACTACATTATTAGTGTACTTATATTCAGTTAATTTTTATTTGAAGGAAAAAGTTATCCTTACCACATTGCAACTAACTGACAGAGCCTAAAGAACTGCCTACACACATAAATATCTATGTTCCTAATACCGAGTGTATTACATTTTTAATACAGTGGTTCCTAATACCGTTCAATTATACCTTCCAACTAACAACAGATTGAGATTAGACGATAGCGTGAAGCAGCAAGAGCATCATTATAATGACTCCAGTACACTACACGCACACATAGAGGCTCGTGTGTTCCACGCGTCGTCTAATGGCCGCTTTCCTTCGCGTGGCAGTCGTGTGAGCACCCCCGTTAAGGGGGCGCAGGTGTGCCGTGGTGAATGGCGCGCCGTGGGAACTCACTCCATCCCCGGGTTCCCAGGCCTTACCACCTGCCACCTGCCGTACTACGCATATTCGCGTTCGTAAATGAACGGTAGTGACCACGTGTGCTCGCCCCTTTTTTTAATCGCCAATAGCCGGGTCCACACAGAGCGAGCAGCCTCGCGAGGTGTGGACGTGCCTCGGACTAGGCAAGCGCGCGCTCTGCCGCGGGCGAGCGACCGAGCGCCCGAGCCATCGAGTGTCGGCTTTTGAATTTGCTCAAAGGTGCCTCAGTCGCCTAGTTATGTCATTGTTGCACTAAATAGGCGCGTCCACACAGAGCGAGCAGCCTCGCGCGGCGATTGCCTCGCGCGGAAAATGCCTCGCGAGGCTGCTCGCTCTGTGTGGACGCGCCTATTCAATTTCATCTTAATGATATGAGTACGTCCAGATTGGAGGCATCAATCGATTAGTTCACTTTTTTTGTTCGTGCCCGATCGCAATAAAGCTTAGGTAGATAGACTTTTGCTTCTATTTCGATTTCCCAGATCACTGGACGGAACGAATTTGGTGCATCAAAAAGCGATGAATCACAGATATTGTTTTATGACCGGGAGATGCGTGTATGATATCAATTAAGCCAGTTAAGCTAAAAAGGAAGCTGTGCTACTAAGTTCCGTTGAGGGGAGCATTCTTGTTCTGAATTTAACTGTCTTCATTTTGCGATCGTAGAGCAAAGGCCCCTTTCGCAAAGTTTAAGCCCCTAAGTTCTTAATCGACCCGTAATGGTTTGACAATAGTATGACAATCGCTTATTGTCGGCTTTATTCAGGAACAAGCGGCGTTCGCCCGAGTTTGACGTTTGACCTTTGACATAGTTCCGGTCTTGACCACGAGCCATGTAATGCACTTGTTATAATACGTTCCAGTTAGTAAATTATGGCGGTTACAATACAATTAATTCATGATGATTCATTCTCTTTCGCTTTTTTTTGCGTTAAGTCTTTTTTATTTTCATTTTTTCACTAATTATGCATTTTTATAGTTAATTAATAATACTAAGTATATGCATAATATCAGCTCATTGCATTCAAATAATGTTCTAGCTTCTGAAAGAAGTAATATTCTTAATTACAACCTACAAAACTTTGTTCCTAATGTTTTAAGAAAAGCATCTCATACAAATTAGGCTGATACTTTAGTGACTTCGTTTGTTATCTATTATCATTAACATTCTATCTTCTCATCGTTATGTATTGTGTGCGTAGGGCTTCTTAACTAAATGCGGCGTCATTGATTAACCTTTGCTCCTTCCCTACCCGGTTTTAATTCACTTGTTCCGTCCACTTGTCCTGTAACTACACCCTCGTAAGTTTTTGTTGTTATTTGTTCCGCTCCGTGCCTTATGGCCGTTGATGCTACCGTTTATTGTTATTAGCATAAAGCTGTTATGTTTGTAATCTGTGGCGTAACGGCCGTAGTCGTTATTTGTTTTCATTTTTTAGCAATGCGAACGTTGCGTTTAGTTTATAATCAGTTTATAATAAATCTTATCAAAATTACGCTCTCCGAAATTCTTGCTTAGTTGAAGTACTTACTGAAATTAGTGCTAATAAGAGTATCATTAACGTAAATTTCACCCCGATTTATTTATTTTTACTCCTTGCGGCTATGCATTTGGCCAGAAGAGCACGTAACCATCCTAGTTAGTGACGCTCTAGCCTAAAGCTCACCCCTCATGTCTAGTCTGGAATAATTGAGGAGGAGAGGAGGCTGCCGGAACACATTTATAGGTTCTAGGCGACAGATTTTTCAACTTGAGGGTGGTTGCTAGCTAGACGAAAACTATAAAATGCCCTACCAACATGCTATGGTTTTCTCACGATGATTTTTCTTCACTGAAAGTTTGAGCTCATTGGCGGCAATTAAACCAACGACCATCGGGACGTAAGACTGCCGCACGCCCGACTGAGCTGTCATCGCTTAAACATTTACAGAATTGAGATATAATAATACAACTTACTTTTTAAAACATTTATATAATGAGAATTTCTATGACAATAGAAAATATGTTATTCAAAACGATTGACTGCTATAAAATATTAAGTACTTTGTACAATTATAGGGTATAGGGTAGGTAATGATGCCAAAAATAGTGTTTTTCTACAATTAGTAATCTCAAAAAAATATATTGAAAAACGAATACAATTCCGCCTCAAGAAAGTTCATGCCAGTCAGTATATTATAGTAAACGCCAAGTCTCATCCCACCAGTTTTCTTTGATTGGACACACTCAATAAACTAATTCATTAATTGAACTTGTTTCAAAACCGATGATTAATCTAACAAGCCGGGATGACTTGTCAGAATAAAAAAAAATTATATGGCCTTTGTAAAATAAAGTAAAGCAAATCAACGATTTAATTTAGTACTGGAGCTTTGTTTTTTAGTCTATCGCATGTATTTTTTTAATTAGTGGCCTAAAAGTCTTAATCTGTACCTCATTCTATTTAGGTACAGGCCATATTCCACACAAAGATATTTTTCTGATATTTACGAAAATAATGGTATTTAGTTTTTGCACCGCAAAAACAAAAATCATGGAACTATCGAGAAAATCAGGAACCTAGAGCAATTACAGCCATCGACACGACCAGCCCGGCCGCGGGCAGTTTGACATTTTCCTTCTATAGCTCTGTAATCAGAATAAGTTAAATAATATCCCTAGAACCGTTACACGTCTGCACCCATGTAATTAATTAACTAAAGTATATTATTCGATATCATTCCCAATTTAAATTTAACAAATATAATTACCAACTAGCTGATCATCCCGGCTTCGCACGGACAATTAAATAATCTAAGTTGCAAAGAGAAACAAAATATAGCCTATGTTACTCGGGGATAATGTAGCTTCCCAAAGGTGAAAGAATTTTTCAAATCAGTCATCATCAATCAGTAGTTTCGGAGCCTATTTGCATACAAAAAAAACAAACAAAAAATTTAACTTTTACTTTTTATGATATTGGTGTAGATATACTATACAATAGAAATAACGCTAGCTAAAAGATTGACATTGTAATTTGACTTGCCCTATGCGACGCTATGGCATAAGGTGAATAAATATCTATTATTATCATTTGGTTAATTTCTATCTAATACATATCAACATAGTTTTGACTTGGGTTCAACCAATGTATTTAAATTAGTTAGATTTAAATATTTGTCATGAATAAATAAATTAAAGAATCTAGTACCTACAAAGTTAATAGTTTAATAATTGTGGGTTATGAGTTAAATTTAAACGTGAGTATTTAATTAATTTGAATTTAAATAAATATAGTAACATGTATGTTTTTAAATACAAATATGTATGTATATCCAAAAAATCCAACGGCAGTTCTGTTAAACACTATATCCATGTTGAATAATTACGCGAACTTGTTTTGTTGGTAATTTACCTGGGCGTCTCAGTAAGGCGCATCGCCCGGAGGTAACCATCAGTTTACTTGTCATACTTACCGCCTGCTACTGGCTTTCAGAGTACTAGTTAGGCTGGGTGTACACATATTATCTACGAGTACTGTTAAAATGATTGACTGACTGTCGCGTCGCGCATAGATCATAGACTGAGACGCGCATTTATGAAGATTAGCCCACAAAAAATCTGTTAAAAAACTACATTAATAGGAAATAATATAACATATTTATATTATGTTTGGTAAATGCAAATTAATTTTATTGATACTAAAATAAAGTACATTATAGTTATATCAAATCAAATAGCTCAGTTATTACAATGATTATTAACATTAATTATTATGACAATCAACACTTACAGTGAAAAAAAATCAAAATCTAATAATTTACTAACCTAACGGCATCGCGCCGTACTGGGCAAGTCAATTTACATCTACATATTAAACATTAAAATTTAATTTATATTTATGCATGTTATATATATGATAACATAATACATATATATAACATAAACACATATAATAATAATAAACTGAGAACTAAGTAGTCTCGTGCTGTAAGTGCCGTTTTCTTCAGGGTAAGCTACCTTCTTACAATATAGTTTTGTAAAGCTCTTTGTTTTTAAATAATACCTAAGTACATGGAGTTGATTTACAAAAGTAAAGAAAATTATCTATAATTCTCATATAAATTAATCCTTAATATTTCGATACATATCACTAATATACTTTTTTTGTAATTCGACAGAGATACTTAATAAATTAAATAAATTAAAATAACATCGAAAATAAAATTCCAACACCTAGTCTGTATCCCGCCTAAAGATAAGCAAGATAATTTTTCTCGCAAGTTAACGATGCCAGTAGTAGATAGACCTTAAAGGTTGGAATATAGTCTGACGCATTTCAGTAATATACGGTTAAAATATACCATGTAATTTACCCAGTTTGGATATCTGATCGTTTATTGTAACTGTGAAGGCAGTATTTTAGATAAAAATAGTATTTTTGTGACTACTTTTTATAGAAAAATGTTCACGTATCTGGAAAAAATTGGTACAGTTTTATTTTTATTTGTTTCGGTAATTCAACCCAATTTTAACCAACTTTATTTTTCTAGGTAGATACCTATATGGAAAACCAAATGATACGAGTATTATAGTAATGTTGGAATATTCTGGTCTTAAACTTTTTAAACATATTTAACCATAATCTTTACATAACCGATTTTATTGTAAAGCGTCTGTCTTAAGTTTCTATCTTCTTCTTCTTCGTATGAGCTAAGTGGTCGACCTCTGGTGACAGTCTTGTGGTTGGTCACCCATCCAAACACCGTCCGCACCGACCGTTGCATAGCTTCGATGATCACGTCAGATCACGTATATCATAGCCGTGCTTCAGGCGCTACATTTATTTCAAAAAGTACATACAAATATAATAAAACTGTACCTACATTCCATTTTTAATACCGCTAGCCATATTCAGTCGCAAAAAGGATCAATTTTTGTACTGAAATGACTACAAATTAAATCTATTTTTGTAACTGATACTTGCTCGAATAATAAGTGTAAGAATATTTTTCAGACTGGCTATTTACTGAGTCTAGACTGTAATTTGGATCACTTGCAGAGCTGACTGTAATCGAAACGTGTGTTTAAATACAATGCCAAGACATTCTCTTGTAAGTTGTAATAGTAACAGTATTTACTCTACCTATGTTAAAGAAAATATAAAAGTAATATTTGTATTTCTAAAGTATATAATCTATTTTTCTTTTTTTTATAAAATTTTCTATATCACAAATTGTTTATAATTATTCAAATTTACTTTATATTTTCTTACTGCCTTTTATTTTTGCGAGGTAATCTTATATTATTGAATAGAATAGAATTTCTTAATTGTCATATTGATACATAATTATATTCACAACTATCAGCAATATGGACTCGTCAGTATTGATAATATTTCAATAATAATATAATAAATTAAAATAAAAGGATTGGTGCACCAACTTATTCAAATTATGCTTAATTACAACTCAACCAATATAATAATTGCAATCGTCAATACTAGAAACAAATTGACTAGGTTCATACAAAGTAGAACTACAATACTCGTCGGTACTTAAGCATATTTTTTCCACAGGAAATTACAATCGAGTCAACATTTTTACATCTCGACCAATTTCAATCGAGATACAATAACAAATTAATCACGTTCCAGATACAATTGCGGGATAGTGCAATTGTCCTAATTAGGGCACGTACACACATCGGCAGGTGCAATGCTGATCGGTAGAGCAATAGCCTCGCTCTTCGGAGAAGTAGAAATAGAGATACAATTGCCATTTTATTACTTGAAAGTAGGTCAGTAAAAATAATACTTACTAATTGAAATCTTGTAAATATCAAACAAATTAGAACGAAGAATTTTATTAACTTATCTTACCAAAGCGTCAAATGTTTATTATTGTACACGTTATGTGTATTTTTTTTATTAATCCCTGACGTATGTTATGAGTTTAACTTCTCTCTTCTGTGGCATCGTGGTTTTTTTTAGCATTTTTAGTTCGGAAGTTGTGTAAGTCGAGAGTGTCTTTGATCTATGATGAACGTTGTTCTGAGATGGTGGATGACGTATTTTTTTAAATATGGCTAACGAATAAAAGGGCTTGTTTAGTAGAATACATACATTATGATAAATATTAACACCAAGGTGGCTGCCAACTTTAAATGTTGAGTCAAGGCTTAATTTTTTAGGTACACTTATTTTAGATATAATCTGCATCTATATCATATCTCAATAAGTATGCTATTTCCGATGTAATAGTATAATTCTACCGAATAAATAAAAACAATTACTTACAAATTTAACACCCGATGCGCTTAACCCTTTTCAACATAAGAAGCGTGAAATCAACGCAACATTCATGCTAATGTAATGTAAGTAGAATACTAATTGATAAGGCTCTTGTGAAACGTCTCGAATCATTTATATCTGTTCATTAAACGTCTCCTCTCCATTTAACTGCGAGGATAAGGTCACATCGACTTAACGACTACACTTCATTTAACAGTACCAATTAAGGTTGACTCAATAAATTTAACTAAAATAAAACACGAAACATACGAGTCCCTCAAAAACGTCGCAAAAAACGTAGTCGTCTGATAACCGAGCCACACCAAAAAAGTAAGCAGTATCATTAAGCACACAAAATATGTTTTCCATTTACACAGACGCTTCAAGGCGGTTATAATTTTGTATACGGTGAGTGTTTACTCAGTAAGAAGTGCTTCGGATCCGTAACACCTGCCGAGTTTTCCCACGGCACTGTTCGGTTGTCTTCGGCTAAGCTCGGCAGCTCTCGGCTCTCGGCGCACACATGCCCACTAATAGGGATAGCGTGCCGTATGCTTGTTGCTTATCTCGAGCGTCACGCGTCATAATCAGTGTGGCACGACCCTAACGATTTTTACATGCGTGCCTATGCATAACTCGGCTCCTTTATTGATCGAGCGAGCGATGCAAGCGAAGTGAGTTTGAGAAATTTCGTATAATATATGTGTAGGAATATTTGATTATTTATTTTAGATATCGGTGATTTTATCGGAGAGTGATTCCCATGTAAAAAGGGGCAATTTCAGTTCATTTTCTTTTCAGATTTTAAATTAATCTCATATATAAGTTAGTATAAGGGTCATAAGAATTCGGTGCGGAAAACACTACTCCAAATAGTTGTGTTCGTGTTCCACTATTCGGGAAACTACTATTTTATTCAACATGGATCGTGATTAAAGTCTAGTACCTAGTATGTATTTTCTAGGTCAACACTTTTTACTTAATAGTCAAATTTTATCGCAATATTCAGAATAAAGTTTTCATGCTCAAACTCTATTTTTTAGCATAATATACACTAAACTCTAAATACATAACTTACAATGTAAACATTAACCGGTATCGAGTCTTTACTAGCCGTGCCATAAAAGAACGGACTCAAAAAACGAAAACGTAATGCGATATTTTAAAAGGCTCCGTTATAATAAGCCTATAAAAAAGGCTACGCTTACGCACGGTTAAGTGTAAAAATAGTGGGTACACTTATGGTAGTGGCAATAAGACTAAGTAGATGTTTGTCGCAGACCTGTTAGTTAGCGGACCTATACAGTAAATGGCTAGCGAGCGAAATAAACAAACAAATAGAAGTAAACTGGCAACACCGTTACGAACCGGTGGCGGTGGCGCACAATATTGTGATAAATAGTAAGCCCTCGCCAAGCGGCCGGCAAAATAAAAACATGGCAACACTTAATTGATTAACTACAGTTTTAGTGCTAACATATTCAACGAGAGGTCTATAAATCTCTTTTTGCAATTAAAATTAATTGAAAAAGTGCTCTGCATCGGCCATTATTAAACTTTGTAACTTATTTTACAACAATTATGTCTATACCTTCTAAGATTATAATTATTAACTGAGACTTAAAATATATATATCAAAGTACGACCATAAAATAATAGTTTCTATTAAAAAGTATCTTTAGCGTTTGCCTGCTTCTCTTAAGAAGCTTTTATTAAACTGTATAGGTTACGCACGAGTTAAACAAAAGTAAGCTTTTTCTAGATGAAACACAGAAAAATTTGTTTAGATTTTAATTCATTTCCTACAAATATATAATAGGAAAATCTACTTTAAAAATCCAAATATTCATTAAATCCAATCAAGGCTAGATAGACCTATCTACTCACCCATAAAACGCTTTCTGGCATTGGATTCATAAAAATATATATTATTATTAAATTAATATCACGGCGCCAATTAAAAATCAATAACAGGATCGCAAAAAGTCCCCCTCATCATATCGTGTTCACTGGTAGGTACACCTGCGCGATTCTCCCACGACGTAACTTATCCTTTTTTACACTTATTCGATTTTTACTTGTTTTATTCACCACTTTTGCATTTTAACTTAAAACTTTCCTTCCAATTTTGAAACATGTTTTTCTACCACATTTTTTTTTCTTGGGTGATTTTAGAGACGAGCTTATAGATGACCTATAACTTTGGAGTATTTTTAAGGCAGTATACTTTTTTCGAAAATTACTTTTTGCTTTGACAAATGAGTTCGTTAAAATTAGAATAGTATTTATTTTATTTAAGTAGGTGTCTTCTATTAATAAACGACTTATATTGAACTGTTAAACGCTAAATTTAGGTCAGCGTATTTTATGTTCTTACTGCATAATTTGTCTTTAAAATAACATCTGATAGTGTCGCTCCAAGAGAACACTTCATTTTTCATTTTATTAGGTCTGATGGCAAGATATACGCCTACGGTTTTGACGGTAATGCTTTTATTTATTAGGTTGGCAACAATGTATTTTATTTTATCACTCGCCATTTATATGGAAATGTCTGCAGCAACGCGATAAATAAGAAAAATGCAGTAGGTAGTAGGTATGAGCGATGGGAAGGAATTAATAAAAATGCAAAATAAGTAATGTAAGATATTTCATTGTAAGGACTACCTGTATTTCATTTTAAAATATAAAACAGTGGCATAAGAATTTTGTGAAGTACGAGTACCTAATTTTAAAGGGGATGTCATTATTTTATATTTACCGCCTAGGCATAATCTTATAAACTGTATTTAAAAAGGTCTTCATTGCGTTTACGCATATAAAATACTTATTTTATAAGCCAGCGTCGCTATTGAAAGGAATGCTCTTAATTTTTATGTTAAATCTCATAACCTACCTGCTAATAAAATACACATAATATGACAGACAAAAAATGTAGCAGTAACAGGTGGTCTATTGTTCTTTTCAAATATGCACGTCTCAAATTTGCCCCATTATAATTGAGGCATTAGGGCAAACATGGCCAGAGATGTGCCTGATTTGGGTTATTTTTTTTCTACGAAATAAGATGACTTTACCTGTTTTTTATAGATTATTTAACTATGTACTTGGATATGGGATTTAAGATATTATATTCTAAAATAAATAAATGTTATGGCACCTTTCACACACGTCTGGTTAGCACATAATAAACCATTTCTAGTTTGTATTATGGTTGCTAACACTATTAATATACTAGATGTAAATACATACTTTATATCGTTACATATTTAACACTCAATCTGACAGCCAACAAATTTGGTTATTCTGTTAGATCTTTTTTGCTTTTACACGCTCAATTTGGTTGGAAATTATTTAGGTACCTACCAAATCAATCGCCACATGTAAACTTCTTCCAAACACGATAATATAAGTAGTTACGTTGATACGTTAATAAGCGGGCTCCTTCCCGCAGTAAAAAGTTCTCTGGCTTCCCTTTTGCGTAGGGTGGTCGCTGATCCAGCCTAACTCGCTGATGATGGCCAAAAGCTCGCGTACGCTGGCGCAGGCCTCTCGCAGCGTCCTCGGTGTCCCGAGGAATTCTTCTTTTTTTTTACTCCGAATAGGTCAGCGCTTGACCTCAATTCACCTGATGGTAAGTGATATCGAGGTCTACGATGGATCGCGCTTACCTAGAAGGAACCGTTTCACTCTTCTTTCTTCTCGCTGTTTCGTCAAGCTCTAGCACTCCAAAAGCACATGTTTGACCGTTTCCTCAGCCTCCATACATCCCCTGCACAGATCATCGAGTAAGTATTTAAAGATTATTCTACAATCTAAAAGGCATGTAATTACTAAAAGCTTACAAAAGAACAAGTAAAAAGTCTGTGATCAGATCTGTCGATAATGTATTTAAATTGTCGCTATTATTTTAATATCGTCTGACCTACTAGAACGTACAGAGCTTAATTAAGCTATTAAAACGCTCGTTGACGTTAATCTACTTGACTTTTAAAAGATGAAGATAATAATTACTCGAGCTCCACGTGAGATTTTTCATATAATAATCCTATTGGAAAATGATAATCTGGTACTTTTGTTAATTGAACGACAATGTCTAAATGGTTTTATTTTCTTAAAACTTCACTTAGTTTTTAATAGATGAAATAAAAGGTCAGATAGGCGTATAAGCAAAATTGTGTGTTATCTAAGCATTTTTATAAAAAAAACTGGCTTACTCGCCAAACGTTGTTTTGATTGATTTAATAAGGGGTCAGTGTAAGAAGGGTGAAAATTTAGGTCGAATTTTGAGGATGATAATGATGTAATTATTTTAAGGTACAAAATCGATAAAACCGTTGTCAAGATATAGCGAGACTAAAAGTAGAGGGTTCAATTAGACATAATGTATAAATAAATCATAAATCTGATATATATTGATATGACATTGAAAGATTTAAACGAGCTTGAACGGAAAACAATCAGTCATGTGAAAAAATAACAAGAAAAATTTCAACTCAAGTTTTCTTTACACTTTTCCCCAAACCACGGGGAAAACGTATCGCGCCTAGGCCAGCCTCGTCCCGTGATTGGCGACGGGCCGACCAATGCCGAGCAGAGATTCGGCCCACCTCCGCCAACCAAACACGCCTTCCTAACGTTCTATTTTTAATTTGGTATAGATGCATCACGTCTGTTCTAATTGGCGACCGTTATGTCAATGTGCGTTTTTGTGTTTTGTTTTTGTATCACTTGCGTTATATTATTATTTTGTAGAACCTGACAGAACGTATAATATTGTTAAGTACATGTAATTAAATTAACATAAACCACATTGTATTTTATAAATAAACAAAAAAAACTACTATTGTCAGTGTTTTTTACCTTAATTTTAAATTAAGCGCGTACGACATCCATATACAGTTAGATTACTATACTACACTAGTCTATTCCAATTAATTTTATTCATAAAGTCACTTCATTAATTCTCAATGATAATCTTCGAATTGATTGATCCTACTAGATATTGAAAAGGAAATACAGAATTAATCAGAAAGCTTGGTGACATTCTCCAGCGGAAGCGAGCTTCATATGTTAACGACAGACAGACAAGTTATCAATGTGATAACATCGAATAAAATGGGCATTAACTATACATGAGCATATCAGCTATGCATACTAATGGCGCGCAGCGATTTCGTTCGCTTGATTCTTATAATTTCAAATTTAATTAAATTAAATAAATAGGCAATATGAAAAGTCTAATTCAAATGTATTTATTGGTATTTAAACTTTTAACTAAATTACTTACACCAACCACTAATGTTGAAATATTTTTGGATATTTGTGGTAATATTTCGAGAAGCTATTCATTAATTGTATGCTCTTAAGTAAACATTTTAAACTTAAACTAAACTTAGGGTAAAACAGATTAAAGCATAAACAAGTGCGTGTAATAAAAAAAAACTATGGCCGAAAGCCAAATACTACATTTTAATGTCTTTTATATATAATAATAAAAAATAAATTAATAAAAAAATTATAATAAATAATATTATAGTAGATATTAAAAAATGTCGTAAGCTTATTTTAATATAGTTTCAGAACTAAATCGAGTTTTAGTTTGTTTAAATAAAGTTTCAGAACTATACCGAGTGATCAAAACAAACAGACAAAAGTAAAAGATATAAAGATTACGCGCACTTTCAAGTCAGATAAATCATTCGCTTTTTGTAATTTGCCTGTCGAATTCAATGGATAACATAATTATTGCGAACGATATCGCAAAGAGTAAACTATATTTCAATTTTACAATGTTGCAGTTGTAATTACTATTTTACTCACAAAACTAGTTTGTTTCTTTCAATGATTGAACTCTAGATAAATTTATTCGATAGATTGTGTTGAGCTTTTGAGTTAAGTGCTGCCATCTTATTTCGTTTTGCAGAACTAATATGTTCTACTCTACGGCCACTGTAGCGCTGCCGTCGCTTTTCAGTGCTACGGAAAAGAACCGGTATTTTATTGAAATGTTTGAAACTGTCAGTTTATGAATAAATCTTACTAAAAAACGAACTTGTGTTTAGGAATATTTTTATTTTATCTACCCTTGCAAGTTTAGTTGTTCAGGAATAATCAAGTTCTTATTACCCATATTAATACGAGCAAAAAATATTACTTTTGTAAAAAATATAAATATTTCAATAGTTTCTTGATGCCTGACGAAGAAATAAATAATAATAAAAATACAAGGGCACAATATTTCTTTACAGCAAATTCATTATTTAACTTTTATTGAATATGAATGTTTTATCAATTTTATAAAGTTATCGGCGCCCTCTATCGCCTGTCCTCAAGACCTCGGCCCGTGCCGAAGTCGCCACGAGCCAAGACTATTTACCTCTTATTCTATCCCTATACGTTTTATACTCCATCTCTGTCCCTCAAAGCGTCGGTTAGGCGCGCGCTATCGCATCGATCATTGATCTTTGAAATTCGAACGCGGCGCGAGCGCGCAAGTCGCCCGCGGCCACTGCGGCCGTCCCGCTCACACGCGCGCTCCGTTACCGTTGCCTCGTGTTTCTTTTATTGGCGTTTTATTATTTCTTGTAGATGATCACGCGATTGTGAGCTGTCGCTTGGCGCGCACACGTCATGCGCCGCCTCTCGCTCTTGCAAGCACGTTTCTAGATGTTTTGTCTCGTTTCTTTCGGCGCATGTCGAGCTCGCTGCCGTGCGTCGAATGTTTTGGGAAGTGCACCCGCCCGACGTTCCCACGGTTCACCTTCGGCCGACTTCCTTAAGAAAAAAACAAACAAGAGCACTTTGTTGAAGAAAATCGACGTCTGCCGGTCGCGTTCAATGATTAATACAATTATGAGCGCGCTACCTACTCGGTAATAATAACTCTTTATACGGCACGTGGTCAGTGAGGCTTGTTCGGAGATTAGTTGGAATGATAATATATACTTCGTTATTGACTTGTATGTACTTGGTGTTGAATTTATTTAGAAATTTTAAAGTAAGATAATTATTTTACATGCAAATTAGAACTAAATGGACGTTTATGATTTCGTAGCAAACGTAGCGTTTCGTAGCCCGTAGTATTTTAGTGCATTTCTAGAAATTTAGAAAATATGAATATTTACTTTAAAATATTTTTTTTGTATCCTTTGTAAATAATTTTCATTTTATTATTCTTAAGTTATGTTTAAATTTATTTATAAAATATGGTTTTAAGTTGTAAATTTATATATAAACAAATACCTATATCAAATTTTCTATGTGCATTTTGTTTTTGGTAAGATTAGCATTATTTCAACGATTAAGTTATAATGACATAACATATTTAATAATCATTAATTTAACTAGTATAATTAATTTGTTGCTTAAATCAAATGATTATATTAATTTTGTGTTTTATTTGTAATATTTTGGAATATGTTTATGTGTGTTCAAATAAACTAATTATTATTATTATCTATTATTGTACAAAGGCACAACTGCAAGAAAAAATAGCATAGAAATTCAAATATTACTTCCTACTTACATTAACAATATGAATAATTCTATATCGATGTGTGTCTTAAAAGTTTACCTAAAAATAGATTTACACAATCAATATCGTAAAAACTAAGCATAAGGTTTCCTGAAAATACTTTATTGTTTGGTTTAAAGCGCTGATATTGGAAACGTCCGCGTCGGTACACCCATATAACATTTAGTAGATTTTATTGCAAAGGAATAAGGTTCAATTTAGAGTGAAAAGTTAGTGTAAATTGGTCTAGGGAGCACTCAAAGGGAAGGCGACGGCAGATGGCGAATCTTCCATTTTATGCGGGACTTGTACTCTATCAAACAGGAGCAAGGAAGGAATAGTGAGGATAAGATGAAGAAATATATGCAAGTGCTTTTTGTATAATTTTGTAGAATTATTTTAATAATCAGGTTTAAGCAAGCGTTTCGTATTTTTTGTTTTAAGTCTGAGTATAGTTTTTATTTTTAGACATACGTATAAATAAAGCTAAGTCAGTAAGCTAAGGGTCTATTCAGGAAGTTCTTTCTTAAATAATTGCATGTTACTAATACTTATACTTGTTTAAGTAATTGTTAAAGAATTAATAAAAATCATTTTAAATGTAGTATTTCATTACAAACATTAGATTGCGTAATTAATATACCTAAGTATACTAACGTATATTAAATACGATATATATGATTACTAGCTGACCCAGCAAACGTTGTTTTGCCTGAAGTACAGTAAAATCACTATTATTGATGAAAAATTATAAAATTACTTTAATTTGTATAAATTAGGGGTTAGTGATAAAATAGGAAAAATTTAGGATCGTACGAATTTTAAAAGCCACATTAAAAAAAATAAAAACAAAAAATTTCGTCAAAAAACAAATAAGGGTGAACTACTCTTATCACTTAGAGGTATGAAAAATAGATAGTAGCCGATTCTCAGACCTGCTGAATACGTATATAAAATTTGGTAAAAATCGGTCAAGCCGTTTCGAAGGAGTACTGTAACTAACATTGTGACATGGAAATTTTATATATAAGAACTAGCTGACCCGGCAAACGTTGTTTTGCCTTAAAAATAGAAGTAGCCGATTCTCAGACCTACTGAATACGCATATAAAATTTGGTAAAAATCGGTCAAGCCGTTTCGGAGGAGTACTGTAACTAACATTGTGACATGGAAATTGTATATATAAGAACTAGTTGCAAACGTTGTTTTGCCTTAAAAGATAGATAGAAGCCGATTCTCAGACCTACTGAATACGCATATAAAAATTGGTAAAAATCGGTCAAGTCGGTTTCGGAGGAGTATTGTAACTAGCATTGTGACATGGATATTTTATATATTAAAAGAAGATCAAGCCGATGATTTCCTTTACCATGTCGTATCCTTACTATGTGTAACGCACTGCTGGCATGTGCTCAAGAAACAATATACCTACTGACAGGAGCCGAGAGTGTTCCCACGCTATCCCTACACGTGGCCGCCCAATATACAGGGTTAAACTGAAGACTATTGACACGCAAACACAAAGACAATTACGACCTCGTTGGCGTAAAGGTTACCATGCCGGACTGCCAATCAGAAGGTTTCGGGTTCGATTCCCGGCCCGGCCAACATCTTTGTGATGAACTAAGTTTGTTGGGTTTCAGTCTGCGTGCTAAATATGTATCTATATAAAATATGTATGCATGTATTAATGTAGTATATCAGTTGTGTTAGCTACCATAACATAAAACTAGAAATGGTTCAGTATGGGATTAAAAAATGTACTTTTCTTTGATTTTACCATAATCATGACTTGATGCTTATGCTTGTAACGCTATGTGCATTATAAATACGATTATGTACTTAAGTCAATATAACAATCAGAAGCACAGCTTACTTGTAATAACCAAACCGAATTATAAAATATACCAAATTAAAAGTAATTTTGAAAGCAGCTTCCTCTTCCAGCACTTTATTCAACAATTAACCACAGATCATCAATAACAATCTACAACAAACAGGTGTTCTTTTATTTTTTAATTAATGATAGGCTGCGTACAGTTATCTGGAGGTTGGAAAACGAGACCACCCAGAGATGAGCCCGAACTGTATAAATCATAACAGTAGCTCTTAGCACGAATCATAATTGAACGCCTTTAGGCTATTTAGAATTTTAGAAGTGGCTTGAACAGAAACCAGAAAATCTACGTGTTTAGAAAGGATTCCATACCATCATCTAAAATAATGGCAAAACACGTTGATTGTATGGGAGCCCGCCTTAAATAGTTATTTTATTCCATTTTTAGTATTTGTTGTTTTGTATACTTAAAAGAATTACTTTATCTGTGAAAATGTCAACCCTACGGCGAAGGCATCACCGTTCATGATATAGCTTGGGGACAGACAGACAAATAGCGAAGGCTCAGTAAAAGGGTCCCGTTGGTCCCTTTACGGACCCTTTAATGGCCCTTTTACTGAGCCTTCGCTATTTGTCTGTCTGTCACCAAGATGTATCATGAACGGTGATGTACGGAACCCTAATAAACCTGATGTCGCTTGTAAATTGAATCTAAATATCGTTGGATTTTTCATGAAAGTATTTTGGAATACATAATACTTCTAAAAATGTTTTACGAGTGTCACAAAATGATGGGATCCCAGTAAGAAATCGAGGACAAACTTCAAAACGTACTTTTTTCGTATATTTTCTTAGGTAGTACAAGCTAATTGATTCTGATGTTAATCTAAATTATTGAGGTTATATTAATAAAATAAATTATATGTCCAAAGTTGAATACTATAACGTAAATGTTTACCTAAGAATGCTCATAAGAATATTTAAAGATAAAAGGGTTTTATGAGCACATAAACCGCGCATGCAATGAATTTTAACACAATATTACTTATCTCAGAGTTCTGCTGGCAGCAATATCCGCCAAAACTTGATTTTTAATTACTTACCATCCTGTGTTAATTTATAAGTCATAAACCGCGATATCTTTATATTTTTTAAATTACTATGTTCTTTAACTTTAGTACGTATGGCCAATCAGATTAAATTTTATCTTCATTTTTCTGTTAAAAAGAACTCGTATATTTACCCAAGACTTTTAATACATTACAAGACTTATTTACTTAATGACTCAATTTATTGAAACTTCTAGAATTACACATATACGAGTAATTTGTATTAATATGTAGAATACCTACTTATTTGTATTAATACCTACTTAGTAGATTACTCATTTGCATAAGCCGCTCCTATTTTATAAAAAGTGCGAGCAGTTCGTATTTTTGCGTATGCGTAGTATACTCGTATTGTATGCCAGCCTTAAGCGACAGCACAATGAGCAAGACTTATTGTTTTTGTGACGTTAACCTACTAATAGGCTTGTAATGAGTAATTTATTTATATCTTTGGAATATCCAGCAAACTAGAATAAACGCAAGAGTAACTCCATACAATTGCCGCTTAGAATTTGAATCCATCTACGCACACAATTATACTGCTATCCCAACGAAACACACACACAAAGCTCGCACGCTATTGGTTGCATCAAGGTCACGCCATCAATAGGTACTAGCCGCGCGGGTAGCTGTTTTTCCCGCCCACCGCGGTATTTTACGCGTGGACGGTGGAACCATTTTATCAGCCAAGTTACTCTTCTATTTATTCTAGTTCGCTGGAAATATTAATTCTATTAATTATAAATGGGAAACTTTTTGCGTAAGTGTGTATATTTGTTATTTATTCACGCTCAAATGGCTACACCGATTATGATCAAATTTGGTAAGGAAATAGGTTAGACCTTGGATTAACACATACGCTACTTTATATCCCAAAAACATTACTGGGTCCCGTGGTAGGCGCAAGTAACTTTGAAATCTATTTTACTGCTTTACGCTTAAACGCCGCAATCTATTTTAATGAAATTTGATAGAGAGACAGGTTCGATTCAGGATTAATGCAAAGGGTACTTTTCATCCCAAAAAAAAAATACTGGTTCCCGTGGGATGCGCAAATAACTTCAAAATCTATGTTACTCCTTCACACTCAAACGCCTCGACCGATATGATATGATAAACAATTTCAATGAAATTTGGTATGAAGATAGCTTAGACTCACATATGATTAACACATATGCTATTTATTTATCCCGGATTAACGTATATATGTTATACATATATTAACTAGTATACATATATTAGGTATAAATATAGTTCTTAAGTTTCAACTTACGTGAATCTCAGCGAATCATTCATTTAGTCAGCATCCTGTAATCACAGCAATTGGTTCCCCGCATTGAAACAAATGAACTGTCGTAAAATAAGCAGTTATAACATCGTTAAACACAATAACCGATCGTTTAGCGCAGTACAGAAGGTAGGGGAGGACCCATCCCTATTTACTTTAATGGTCGAGCAATCACAGGGCACATCGTAAATGTTATTGGGATTTGTAACCATACCTATAATCCTTGGGCGTAGGTTAAAAGAAAAATCAGGCGAATACCGTTCCGGATCGTACCTAGCGCAAAGGCTATCCATAGCCATACAACGCGGCAATGCCACGAGCGTTATGGGTACCTTTCCGTCAGGTTCTATCCGGAGTGGCCTATCAAATTAATTTTATGAGTGTTTTTTTTTATTAGTTTTAAATCTTTTAAACTGTATATACTAAACATTTTAAAAATGGTGATGAATTTAATCCAAATTATTTTTCAAATTTGTGAATGAACCTAAAATATAACAGTAAAACAACCGAATTATAGTGCAAACTCCATGTATAGTCACTCGATTTAACGACAAACTCTCTAAAGCGTCGAAATCAATTGGCTTTAGTTGCTTTAGCTTGTATTCCATACAATGATACATTCTCTACATTTAACGACCACCCTTTATAACGCCATAAAATGCACAGTCCCTTCAGTGTCGTTATATAGAGTTTACACTGTACATATTTGGTAGAAATACTTAAATGTTTTATAATTAATAAAGGTGCAAAGATTTAGGCAAATTTATAATCCTGTATAGAAATTCGGAAAGTTAACCAAAGTTTTAAAATAAGATTGTTTAATTTTTTATGCTTTTATGTAAGATAAAGGCACAGATAAGTGAACAAACTTCATCTCTATTTATGTTGGCAAGATTTTTTTAAAAGCTACATTTATCATGTCAAACTAAGGCATGACTGCTCTAATTTTGCTTACGCTAGTATTCTTAAGTTAAGTACCATTTATTAGGCACGCTATAATATGTAATGACTACTAATTTGAATAAAAAATGTTTCGGTCGCAAATAAAGCGAATTGTAGACATACGAGTATATACAAAAACTCTATCTGCCTTGTATGCAGGCAGTACATTTGTTACGGACATGCGTATTGGAAGACGGTAATTCACGATTATAGTGGGACTACGATGAAATTACAGTGATTTTACGACCTTGTTATATGTACGATCAGCATATAATCTCGTATATGAAAGCTGACCGTACTAATTTCGGAATAACAATGAAAAATTAGTACCATAAATTGAAAAAAAAAGTTTTTTATTTTGAGGGGCACTAGTTTACCTGATTTCTTGTTAAATACAAAACTAATACCGCCTATATATTATGTATTTTTTTACTATATAAACTACTTTACTATATATATGAACGGCTTAAATACTCGAGATTTTGATTTAAAAGAAAACTAAGATAAAAGTTAACTACTTGAAATTAGTTGCATGTGCAAAATATGTGGCTGAAAGCACATTGCGTTATGCCATAAAGTAATAAAGTGGGTAAAGTACATAAGCATTAGTATGATATGATATATCGTTGTTAAGGTGACATTTTAAGCTGGGCGCTACCGTGGGTCCGATGACACCTTAAATTGTAGATATTAGTGTTATTCTTAGTACAAACAGTTGTTAAGCCAAGTCAGAGGCCTTCGGGCGGCTTGAAAGCTCTCAACACCAGAGCTTGGCCACTTAGCTCATACGAAGAAAACGAAGTATGTTATCATCGTGGTCATACTGTACGCAATATGCATGTGGAATATGGTTGTTCTCATAGGTCGCAGATGTCAGAGGGCCAATTTAAATCACATTATGTTGATAACTCAATCGCGAATGTTAATACAGCGCTCTGTATGTGGAGAAATGGATTGATGACTGTTGCAAACTCACATAATACCCGATCACAGACAACATTCAGTAGTAGGTGTACCTATAGTGTATTATTATATTACATATTTATGTACTAAATTAAGAAAATTGTGAAAGTCTTATTTTTACACGCTTTATATTAGCTTCACCTGTATGTTTGTATGTTTGTTTGTAACCGACTTCTTTGGGCGCGATTTTGACCCACTTTAAACGGCCAGATTTCGTTGAAACTTTGTAGATTTATTGAGGACCGATGACAATACACTAATTTGATAAAATTATTAAATTTTTGTATTTTTGTATGTATGTTTGTTTGTAACCGACTTCTTTGGGCGCGATTTTGACCCACTTAAAACGGCCAGATAAGCGTGTTTTTTAGTTTTTTTTTAAACTACTATTATTTAATATAATACATAGTACTTTTTAAAAAATACACAGTTACGAATGTTGTAGCGCCTGTATCTCGACTAGCTAACGCGATCTTCGAAGTTAAGCAACGGCCGATGCGACCGGTGTTTGGATGGGTGAGCATGCACAAGACTGTCTTTTTTTTATCTGGGCCTTAACTTGGGTCAGATGACACGTTAAATTGTAGGTCCCGGTTAGTACAAGCAGTCGCTAAGCCAAGTCAGAGGCCTTCGGGCGGCATGAAGACTCGACACCAGAGGTTGGCCACTTAGCGCATTCGAAGAAAAATGCTGGTAAATGAAAACTATAAGACCCATGTTCCGTTGAGAGTAACAATATTCGAGTATTGGACATATTCTAGACCATTTTGGTGACCTAAAGTCAAGCTCAGCTAATTTTCTGTAAAATAAATAATGCTTTAAAATCTCACATGAATAACCAATTCTTTATAGCAATTGCGTATCTAGGCTCATATTTTTTCCCATCTGAATTGATTTATCCCACGTTAAAAACCCATAAACAAACACCACATACATTGGGCGTGAAGCTGTGGATTAATATGCCTGAGTGCAGCTCCAAACGCCATTTTATTTGAATCACGTACTCGAGCGTTGAATACACATTTACCTCAAATACACCAAATATTTGTAGTCAAACATCCTGGTTAACTAACCAGAGGCGGATCTAGCTTTTGGTATATGGTTGACTAATTTAATTTAATACACATTTATTATGATACACACATTGACACATATTATATCATATAACAAAAGTTGATTATTGTCCCACATTGCTTAAACGAAAAAAAAACAGAGGCATGAGTGGCCCATATAAAGCCTATCGATTAATATGCTGTAAAAGACAAATAATTTGTATTAGTATAACGTATCAATATTTCTGGCTTTGATCATATTTTTCCGATAGCCCTGTATTGCAAATTGAGGTTCTACAAATGAAGAATATAAAGACATTACTAGGGATGAAAGACTGATTATGTCTGATTTAAATATTAGTCTTGGTGTCAGACAATTTGTCCTATGAAGTTTCAGAGGTAATATACCACATGGTAATTCGAAATAAAGAGACTTCGACATGCATCGTTACAGATTTAACACTGTAGAGCTTTGTGGTTTTTAGTTTACTATTTTGACTTTATGTGCCTCTGGTACAAATATGTATGGTGCAAATATATATAGATATATATCCTAAAGATTTAAATGATTATCTACTATGGAAAGTTCATTTAATCAGTTTAGACGAACTTTATAGTACTATGATTTCTAACGAGTCTTCCGAAAAAACTAAACAAACAACACCAGTTTAATCAATTTTGACGAACCATTTAGTACTATGAATTTTAAAGAGTCTTATGAAAAAATTAAACGAATAACACTAGATAAGAAGTTAGCTTTGATTTTTATTAAACGTGGGATATTTTCTACATAGAGGTGTAGATACAATAATATTGAACCCGGAAAGTTAACAAAACATGAATACCATAATAATAGGGTCATTATTTTCTTCTTTTGGTAAAATATACTACTGTTTCTTTCGAATATTTTCTTGCTGACCGCTCTTGATACGGTTTTAACAATTACAATGATGTTCAAATATAAATTTGGACAAAGAGTATGAGCCAAAAGATATCAAAGTCGGCATCTAAGCCATAAGGCTGGTCTAGAATTTTAATACAGCGCATCAAGTTTATGAACAACACGAAATGCGTTTTACATTCATAAAGACATTACTTTAGTTGGTGGCGAGTTGTTTAGATAGCATCAAACACCACTATTATTATTTGTCAAATTTAGGGATCTTTATTGAAAAGAAGTAAAGTAATTAAAGAAAACCTAATATAATTTTATTTTATTTATTCACCACCTTTTTTTTCTTCATTTCATGCAAATAAGGCTAACTAAATTAAAGAAAAACCTTGATATATAAATATTTTTTTAATTCACTAACTAAATTAAAGAAAACCTTGATATATAAATATTTTTTTAATTCATAATACTTGTTACAAATTTTTACTGCAGCACTCCCAGTTAAGTTACCACCAAAACACATATGTAAAAATATGCACCAATGAAACACACATTAATCACTGTAAACCGTTTTAAAATCAAATTAGTGGTTTTGGATAAATTACAATATTAGTTTGTACATACACACACACACACCCTATACGCATATTCCGATCTCAAAAGTACATACATAATTATGAACTTATAGTCAAAAACTTGGTAAACCACAGTGCCTAGAGAACCACCTGCGCCACAAAGTAGTAAAGGTAGGCTTTTTTAATGATGAATACCTAAGGCTTACGTTTGACCGCAGCTTGCCTGATGTTAAGCTTTACTGTGGTCTAAGATATATTACGCTTGCCTAGAAGAAACCTATTTACTCTTCTCGCCCCATTCCACTACCAGATGAACTAGAAAATTCTTAGGCAGAATCGGGATAAAGGGGTACAAATAGGCAAGCCTCACTGAAATTTGCCCCCACTTTTTGTCTGAGCCGCACAACTTTGGATCTCCTTGCTGGTTTTCCCGCTCCCGGTTAGGTACTACTCGTATAAAATTATTTAGCTAATTACTCAAAAGAGTGTTTTCAATAAAAGCGTGAATAGATAACGCTCTCCAACACCGATGTCTCTACACAAAGTCAATTATCAAGCGCAGCCCTAATATAAAAACAATATACAAAAAATAATTTATACATCCAAATATGTAAGTAGAAATAGTATACGTTGATAAGTAAATATGCAAATAGGTAGTATACATTTATCATATTAACATGAAAGAAAAATCCAGGAATTACTCGTCAACTTTTAACCGCACGGATAGAGGGCGCCCAGATATCCAATCTAGTTTGGGGCTCGACGCACATACAATTTTGAATTATTGTCAAAACTAAACTTAGGTTATTATCTAAGTAAAGCATTTATACAAACAGTGCTATTGAAAAATAAAGTATTCATATTTTAAGTACTTGAGTGGTAGGTACAGAACCATTCCTCTATTTACTTAATTGTCGTACGAACTCAGTCTAGTGCACTACTATGGTCATTGACATGTAAGAATTTGAGCCGAGCACTGAATTTGACACCCGTGGCCTAAACCGGTTGTTTTTGCTCGTGTCCAGTTTCGTGTGTCGCGCTAACTTGGTCAAAGATGACCAGTGGCGTGTGAGAAAGAATATCCTGTGGAGAGTACTAGTGGAACTCGAAGAACAGATTCACACTTGATCTTCGTCTTTGTCATATGAGTGACCAAGCTTTGTCGAGTGTTTTCAAGCCGTCAAAGGCTCTGACTTGGCTTTACGACTGTTTGTACTAAGACTAACAACCGGGACCTACAATTTAACGAGTTATCCGACCCATGGTAGCAGCCAGATGAAAATTCCACTTGAAAAACCTACAATCTTGTGCAATTCAGCCATTCAAACACCGTCTGCATCGATCGTTGCTTAGGTTCGATGATCGCATTAGATCTTCTTAGCTAGCCGAGTTACAGGCGCCACACACTCCATAGTATGAAGGCTAATTGTCTATATGTGAGTAATATATGTAAATACTCTAAAATTGGTCTGCATGTAACGGCCTCGCGAGGAAAAGCACAGCTGCTTTACTCAAGAAATTGTACGGATATTAACAGAGCGGGTGGGGTATGAATACTTTAGTTACTTTTTGTCATAGTAGAGGGCATTTCGACCGAAGTAGGGTATGTATATAGATATGTAGATAGATAGGGACACACAACTAACGCTATAATGCTATTACAAGAGCACAAAATAGTGGGAAACTATCAAAAGTTTAATGGAGACCTCAGGTGCCCAACATTCTGATTCCTATTTTGACTAGTACCTAACAACATTGTCATCCTACGCGGCAATACTAGAGCAATGCTAAAGCACTTCTGGTTATATAAGTTTTAATTTAAAAAATATTAGTTTACAAAATTTTCGTTTTTACTATACCAGTCTGTCGGTCTTCTATCGGTTGCATTTCGGCGAGTGTGCGACTGAATTACATGAAGTAATTCCCCCCGCCCCCTTCCACTATCGGACGAGCAGGGAAACGCCAAGGCGGCATCGGTTTACGGTTGAGGTGCCCAAGGCACGCACAAAGCGTTTTGCCTCCACCTTTGTTGTCCGAACCGCCAAACTTTGGAATTCCTTGCCGAATTCCCTGTTCCCCAATGACTACAATCTAGCGATTTTCAAAGCGAGAGTGAACCGGTTCCTTCTAGGTAAGCGCGATCCACCGTAGACCTCAATATCACTTACCATCAGGTGAATTGTGGTCAAGCGCTGACCTATTCAGAGTAAAAAAAAAAAAATGCTTTGTAAATAATATTCTTAAGTTACCAAGGCGGCTTCGTTATACTGTGGAGGTGCCTAAATCGCGTACTAAGCGGTTTGCCTCCACCTTCATTGTGCGCACCGCCATGGTGTGGAATTCTTTGCCAAATTCCTTGTTCCCCGATAACTATAATCTAGCGGTTTTCAAGGCAAGAGTGAACCGGTTTCTTCTGGGCAAGCGTGCTACACCTTTGATTGCAATATCGCTTACCATCAGGTAAATTGTGATCAAGCGCAAGCCCATTAAGAGTAAAAAAAAATGTTAACATTTATTTTTATCATTACTTTTAGATTTGTCAATAAAGAATAAAGTGCAACGTTGCGTTAGTTGTATTTTAAATGAGTCCTTATGTTTCTACCACCAAAGTGAAAAACAAGTGAAGTAATCTAAATCAGTCCAAAGGCCAATCTCCGTACACGTCACTAAATATAAATACCTAATCGAAAACATTACAGCCACGCCTTTATCAATGTCTGGCACACTTTACACACGCGCGTGATAATACTGTGATGAAAATGATAAAGATCTAGATAATTGTCACGCCATACCATTATCTAAACCGATAATAAGGCAATCAAAACAACTTCCTGTAGCACTTTACGAGACTGTAGGTGTGTCAATGAGTCTATTTTATGAACAATACCCATTTTCATCGGGGTACTTACTCTTAATTATAGTATACTCATACCTCATCTTAATTCTTTGACATTGCATGTAGTGATTTGTCTTGGACACATTTGCACGGCCAGTATTCGCCAAATATAGACGAACATACACGCATGATTAAGACCTAAAATGTACCTATAATTATGTAAATAAATATTTTGATTTTAATATATCAAATTATGTAAGTATTCGAGACTCAATGGTAACCTCTAGTAATTCACAAATTCGATGTGGAATTTCACTGAGAGTGTGCGAGTAATTAGTCTAGAGTTACGGGTGGGAACGCGGTTCTTCACGCGCGGTGGTTACCACTGAGTTTGAGTCACATCCGATTCAAGTTCACTAGAGCTACAGCTTCATCATCATCATCATCATCATTAGCCCGTCTGCGTCTACTGCTGGACATGGGCCTCTCCCAAAATACGCCACGTGACCCTATCAGGATAGGGTCACGTTTCCGTTTAAATTTAAATATGGTTTATTTCGACAATTTTTCAAGTCATAGAATTACAAACTATAAATAATAATAAAGAAAAATATATATTGACACAAATTCGATGACTTTACAAATTAAGATGATTTTTGAAATATTCTACTTAATTTAAACGATTTACCATTGACTTTAGTTGGTTATAATTACGGATAACAATTATAACCAACTAGCTCTTGCCCGCAGCTCCGCCCGCGTATAGGTCTATTTTTTTCCTGAAATTTGTTTGCTAATAAGTAATAACGAATGCAAAACTGTGGCAATCAGTTCGTGCATTCTAGAGTTATAGCGTCAGGAAGGAAAACCCGGCTTATTTTTATATTATAAATGACTTAAAAAGATGATATTTTACATAAGTAATTTGTTTGTAAATTAGAAGGCTAAGTTAAAAAAAATGCTGACTTTAAAGTAAAATGAATGCTGACAATTCTATGACTAAAGTCCATGTTAAATAAAACATTATTATAATACCTAATTATTTTATATACGTATTGTATTTTTATGGCACATGTTCAAGACTCGTGACAATGTTTATTTGAGGGCATTTATACGCAAACTGTGTAGCTAACACTGTAACATGAAATGTGGAGACATTTACGTCACAAATTGATCTTTGCCCGGTGAACTAAAAACGTTTAGCATTTTTAAATAACAAGAAGCTCGTAAAGTTTTTACTTATTTGGTATCTTTAAATATTTATAGAACCAACCTTCGTAGTGGTTCTAACTCTCCCTCTGTTTTATGACTAGATAATAAGTCATATACTACTCGTATATCGCAAATGTTTAGACTTAGTTTTTAACATACGTTTAAATAACTTACTTTAGTGTACTTACTTGTTTAAGCGATAAAATTCTATACTTAAAATTCAAAGAACTATAACCAGTTATTCCAGACTAGGCATGCTCCTTCTTGTTGTTACACGCCTGCAGCTCAAATGCTTATCTAAAAGGAGTAAAAATGTCATAAAAGTTTTTAATATCATCATTGGAAAAAAATAAAAACCTTCCGCCGGCGGACAATCGAGCGCGTTCAATAAACATTCGCCACAGACGATCAATGTTTGAACAACTACAGTGATGTTTGTAAAACGAGCACAGGCGTGGCGGTAGGCGGCACCGTACTCAGATACAGGTAGGTGTACAGTGTTCTTTATGTAATAAAGATGTAATAATGAAATAATTACGCCCAGTCTACGCGGAACGAAATGATTTCCAACTAACTAAACGAAACTGAAGCTCGTTCATATCAGAAAGTAGCGCCTGTTGCTCGGCTAGCTAAGGTGATCTGATGCGACCATCGAGGTTAAGCAACGGTCTTTGGCAACAGAGGCATTCGTGCTGCTTGAAAACTCTCGAACCTAGCCGCTTGGCCACTAAGCTCATCTGAAGAAAGAAGAATAAAATAAGTTGTAGCGTGTGCTTTTCTATAGCATTAGGATAACTGATGAATAACCATCAGACCCGGTTGCAATTTTTTACTCGGTACTTCCAGGCATTTGACCCGCAGGGCGCGTAACCACACTCTCTGGTCCAAAGGTGAACCATATCTAGAATAAATTGGAGGCTGAAAAAAAATCCCTTGGATGCTGCGCAACAGATTCAAATCGAAGGTCGTTGCTACCCAGGCAAGCATAAGAAAATGCTCTACCACCATGCATATATAGAGTAAACTCTATATAACAACAATGAAGAGACTGTGCATTTTATGGCGTTATAGAGAGTGGTCGTTAAATGGAGATAATGTATCATTGTTTGCAATACAAGCTAAACCAAATAAAGCCAATTGATTTCGACACTTTAGAGAGTTTGTCGTTAAATCGAGTGACGTTACATGCAATTTACACTGTATATACGAGTGATTAAATATTTACTTAGGTTCATCATAACACTTAGATGGATCACAAATATTTGGGTCAGACCATCACATTATGGTGCCCAAACCTGGAGTCCACTTCAGACGCAGCAATCTAAAGCACTAAACAATTTCCTGAATCTAAAATGTGTCTGCTCAAGTGTAGCCTAGCCTATATACGAGTACATATATCTATCAAAACACTACCGCAATGCAGCACATAAAATAGCTACGTTGAAAATAAACACGTACGGGTACATTATTTTCAACACAAGTCTCTAGCCGAAGTCCCACAGAATGACAAATAGCATTCAGACTGCTTCCATGCCGCTATCAGATCGTCATGTGACATTTAATGTCCGTAAATATATCACACCTGTTTATTTTAACATCCAATACCTCCTACTAGGCTGTGAAAAAGTATTTTTCCATATCAAGTGCGCAAGGTAAATATTAACCAGGTCTAATGTTGATTTTTTATAGATTGTACGGAGATATTGTAAGTTAAGTCAATAAATTGTACGCCTTAAGGTGGGTTGACAGCGTTGGCGGAAACGCGTATTTTAGGCCGGTAACAAGAAACAAAATAGCATAATTTGAAATAATTTATTAAATGCAGCTTTCCTGCTGCATTTCAAAAAAATATTACAGTAAATTATTATGTAATGCTACGGTTTTAAGTTTTATGCTCTTTGAATCAGTTTTAAGCAAAGCTGTAGTTCTAAACTCGTTTACGCGAAATTAAACAGTTTAGTAATTTGAAAAATAGGTTTCTACTAATTTTAAATGTTCAGTTTCTGAATGTTATAAATACCACTTAAAACAGACATCGGTACATTCAAGTAAATCATCTTGTACAGAACAGATTTATTTTTAAATGTGTAGCATATTATTAACAACAACCAAAACTATTTCCGCAAACAAAATTTTTCCTACTCAAGTCAATCCGCTTTAAGTCGTGTTAAGAGGTCGATACACCCGAAACTTTAGACCAATATTTGTTGTCAATTATCGGTTACTGGAAATGGTTGTAATGGTTAGTTTCAGGATTTATACCTATTGCTCATACTGCGCATTACAAATTGTACCACCTGGACGTTTGCACACAAGTACCTGTCTATAATAAACATATATGTAAATATGAAAACCTTTTGAGGGTTCCGTACCTAAAAGGTAAAAACGGGACCCATTACTAAGCCTCCGCTGTCTGTCTGTCTGTCACCAGGCTGTCTGTATCTCAGAAACCGTAATAGTTAGAAAGCTGAAACTTTCACAAGATGTATTTCCCGTGCCAAGATTAATCTTGAAGATTTAAAAGAAATATAACAAATAATACTATAAATAATAGAAATGAAAATATTAAGGGGGGACCCCCCATGCAATAAACATACACATGTTTATTGCATGGGGACCTGTTGACTGTTAAAATTTTTAAAAAAATATAAATACATGTATACATATATTAGCTATCAAATTAAAATATATTTTTTTGATAAAATAATTATTTAGGGGGGCTCCCATACAAAAATGATACGGAACCCTTCATGCGCGAACCCGACTTGCACTTGGCCAATTTTTTTATTGTAACTAAACTAAGAGGATAAAAATGAAATAAAATAGATAAATTAAATATATGTGAACATAATAACACAAAAGTTCCTATTATCTGAATAAACCTCAGAAACACCACGAAAAAAAATCTTAAGAAAGATATTTAAAAAGTTTAATTATTGTGATGAAACTAAGGGGATATAAATGAAATAAAAAGGAAAAGACAGCATGAAATAAAATAACAGCTCCTTTTTCTCTGAATCAACAATGGAAACACCACGAAGCAAAATAAAAAATCTTTAACGTCTTAAAATATTGTTATATTTATTTAATGGTTTCATTTTCTATTGCAAGTAGTAGAATACATAATCATCTCTTATATTTATACGATATCTTGTATAAATATTAAACTTGATAAAAATAATTTTAAGCATATCTTAAGAATAATAAAGTGAAAATAACTAATTTACAAACAATAGAAAAAACGAAAATTTTGTAAACTTAAAATTAATAACATAACAAAAATTGTAAAGACAAAATTAAGCCACCCGCCCAAACGTGCCCATCAAGCTTGCCACATTGCCTCTTTGGATGTTTCAAAGTTAAAGTTACACGGACTGGTCTAAGAATGACTCATGCATGATTCACTTAAAGTTCCACTTTGTTTTCAGATAACCGCGACTGTTCTCAAGTTACAGTTATGTATTTTATACACACGTGCACAAAGTGACGCCGGAGAGAAGTGCTTGTTTTGAATTATTCAAACTAAAAATATGCAGAAGAATGGTTGTAATCATTACTAGCTACGAGTGGGAAGCTAAAGAATATTATTTGTTAAACATTGATTAAATGTAAGAAACATGTTTCAGATTTCTTGGGCGTTAGGTATGTGCGAAGAAATTTGAAGTACTCGTATATGCCCGTAAAGTTAAATAGCGCTTGGACGAAAAAAACAAAAGCTTGTGAACGCAAATATTAGAACATAATAATTGGTCAAGTGTGAGTTGGGCTCGCGAAATGATGGATTCCCTGCCATTTCGTATGGGAGCCCCCCCTAAAATATTCATTTTTATTATAATTATAATTTAATTTGATACCTAATATACATTTATGTATATATTTTGTGAAAATTTTAAGTGTCTTCCAGCTACCGTCATTGGTATAAGTATAGCAAAAAATACGAAAAAACGCGTTTATTGTATGGGGATTCCACTATTTTTTTTTTGTATTTGTTGGTATAGCGGCACGGGAATACATATCTTGTGAAAGTTTCAGCTTTCTAGCAGTTACGGTTTCTGAGATACAGCCTGGAGACAGAGATATACAGACAGACAGACAGCGGAGTTTTAGTAATAGGGCCCCGTTTTTACCTTTTAGGTACAGAAGCCTAAAAACTACTCTCGTGCCTATATGAGTAATGTAAAGTTTCTGTACCTATTTCATATTCTGTGTTAATGTTTTTAAAATGTTCAGATTTTATGAGTACATGCACATATTGAGTGTTATTGAGTTGAACATATTTTATTGACTGTTGAAAATGTAATGTGGGCGGGACTGTGAGAAAAAACCGAACGTTTACTTTGTCGTGATTGAGCGAGTGGTCTTATTGAGATATTGAACACTTTAAAGGCTAAGACTGATCATAAGTTCTGCGTCTTTTATTGGCATTGCCATTTCAACAAAGTAATTGATTTTTAAATAACGTATTTTTGGTATTTAAAGCGTAATTTCAAGATTCGACTACATTTTATGAAATCATTAATTTAAAATAGAAATATTAAAATGTATTATATATTTGTCTGTTTTTATATTGGCCTGGGTGTTAAATATGTATCGATATGAAGTATTTATGTATGTAGTAAATCAGTTGTGTTAGCAACTAGTTTAGTATGGGGCTAACGAGCCGTGTGTAAATAATAAAAAATAATGTGACATTTTATTCGATTACAAAAACAAGCTTCATTCCTCAAACGTACCATTGAGTACGAGAGCAGTATTTTATGTAACTGGCTCACACCGCACCGTGGCCTGAATCCATGAAACATTCGCAACTTCTCACCAAAAAAACCCAACTTCAGCTAATCGAAGCTTCATCTGCATATAGAACACAATAGAAATAACCACCGTGATACACGGTGTCCACAGAATTTATAGCTATTGTAGTAAAATGGGTACGTGATATAAAAAATAACACGACCTACAGGTATGGTATGTCCTTGTTCGTTACGTCAGCGTCAACAAAGCGTCGTGCCCACGCGCTAATGTATTCAACGCGGCGATTGATGAAGTATAAAATTTCTTAGTACCGTCTCAGTCACAATGGAATTATGATAATTTATCGGTTGGCTTGTGCCGGTCGAGTGTGTGGGAACGCGCGCGGCACGGGCTTTCCCACGAGTGGCCTCAGCGTGGAATAACGGCGTATCTCCCTTTCGAAAAGATACACATAAGACCTTGTTCGTCTTCGCTGTTTGCGCCGCTTACTGGCATAACGTCGTATATGCCGCGATCGTCGCGCGCTGGTTTACAGCTGGGCTCGTCTCGGTACGGTTTCTGTCTCATACGACGTTTCTCCGTCTGGCGGTGTAAGACAGAATTGGAGTAAGTAGCGTCACGGCGGCTTGGATCGCACAATGGGTCGGCGTCGACTCGAGTAGCGGTGCTGGGAACAAACTCACACCTCTGCAAGGTGATACCCGGTGTTATTGTTTTTGGCTAATTAGGAGCGCTGTTGTATTAAGACTTTGAAATGCGATGACATATGAAAAAGGAGATGAAATGAATCGTGTTTTGTTAAGCTTGTGATTAAGAACATGCTAGAAGCAATTTGAACAGTGATGTAAGTCACGATTAGTTTTATAGTTGGAGCGAAATATTTTGCGACGTACTTAGTACACACAATCGTACCTGTAAGTAGGTCACTGATGATTATTAATAACTTAGTAGTGTAGTAAAAAGCGGTGCAACAGTAATGTCTATTCGGCTATGAGTGGCAACGGAGGCGATAACACGCCTCGTGTCATAGCACTGCACCGCCCGCCAACGCAGGGTTGCCACGCGCGTCATTTTCTAAATTAATAATGAAAAGCCTGAAAAGGTTTTCCTTTTATATTATTATTGGTATTTTTTCGTATCATAATCAGATGCAATTAATTTCGCAAGATAAAAATTATCGAGCCAACCTATACGACTAAATGCAACGCATAGCGCCCGCATGCAAGCGAAAAAAATAATAAAAAAAGTCAAGACCGTGTCCTTGCTTTATCGCAGTTTTAATATATCGCCACGAGTCTCAAGAAA
This sequence comes from Mellilla xanthometata, assembly GCA_035578125.1. Taxonomy (NCBI): domain Eukaryota; kingdom Metazoa; phylum Arthropoda; class Insecta; order Lepidoptera; family Geometridae; genus Mellilla; species Mellilla xanthometata. The sequence goes on along the minus strand of JAPUBQ010000014.1, from coordinate 8,123,764 downwards.
TAATAGTAATGACGTGATTGTCTATTATTCTAGGGTGTCTTAGATGGGGTGATCTCTGGGGAGCGGCGTGGGAACTCGTGCTGGCCAGGTGACGTCGGCGCGCTCCCCGGCTCTTAGGGAACAGCTGTTAGGCCGGTGATTTCATTTTAGAAATTAATAATAATACATAGTAATTAACTAGTTTTATTAAAATCCCATTGATATATTTAAAAAATATTATAACGTATTAATAGTATTTTTATAATTTTAATATCTTCATAAAACTATTATTATTTCATTATTATAATTATTTCGATATAATAAAAACTGATTAATAATCAGAAAGCTCGTTCATTTAATTTGTAGAAAATGTAAACAAAAATATTGTTATGTTTATTAATTTGATTTAACGGTATTGATTTTTTTATTTCAATAATTAGTATAACCAAACGAAATCAAAATTATCTAGTTGATTATTTACTCGTACTAAGAAATCACTAGTATATTTTCAATTTTAATTAGCAGATATTAATCAATGTATCGATTTTAATTAGCAGTTAAAATGATACTAGTCATTTTCGTCTTGACGTAAAAGCCTTGAATTCTTCGAAAAATATAAATTGTAATAACATCCCCGAACACCGTTCGCGGCACCCCTAAGTATTATCACTAGCGTTTTGCTCAAGCGGCGTAGGGCGAATAAAAGCAGTGAGCGGGCGGCGCGCGCGCCATTCGCTTTCAGACCGCCGCGCGCGTCGCACGTCACATAACGTAAATACCATGATCCTCCCCGCGCGAACCATGTCGCCACAACACGGCGCCTTCCACCCGCCCGCGCACCCGCATCCCGATGAAGAACCCGTCTCCAGAACATATCAGTACAGAAAAGTCATGAAGCCAATGCTAGAGAGGAAGAGACGCGCCCGCATCAACCGCTGTCTCGACGAACTCAAAGACCTGATGGTAACCGCGCTCCAAGCAGAAGGCGAAAACGTCTCCAAGTTAGAAAAAGCAGACATCCTGGAACTGACCGTCAGACATCTCCACAGCCTGAAGAGAAGAGGACAGTTAGTGCTGAAACCTGAAATGTCGTATACTGAACGGTTCCGGGCAGGATTTACCCAGTGTGCTACGGAAGTGTCACAATTCATCACTAACGCAACACTAGCTGCGAACGCTATGCAGCGGCAAGGTCCAGTGGATCCTCAGGCCGGTGCGAGACTACTGCAGCATTTGAGCAATTGTATCAGAAGACTGGAAGCTCCCCCAGTTGTGCAGCCTCAGCCGATAGCTCCAGGCGTGACGCGGCCGACGCCCCTGCAGCCGGTGGCGCACCCGGCAGTGCAGGCGCAGCCGCCGGTGGGACAGAGGACGGTGCTGCAGGAGAGGGTGGCCAAGAGGCCCTCGGAGGAACCTGTCGACGTGGAAGCGGCCCTGGCGAAGCGCGCGTATGCGCCGCCTTCTCCGCCGCATAGCCCCGCCTCCGAGCCTGACTCCGCCCAGTCGATGTGGCGGCCGTGGTGAGCGCGCTGCTCCTCCAACCCTCGCATGCTCAAGCACCGTGTGACCAGTGTGATATTTCATAAACGTTTTGTTGTTTGTTTACTTTATACGTTCCTAGAACCGATGTGTGTTGATCGATGGGTGGTTCCTCCACCTCGTTTGCTTGTTGAAGTTTTTCTTTGTCTCTAATTTAATAAAGTAAGGTTTTGTTCTAATAAGTTACTGTTATTTTAAAATTCCTAAACTTCAACGTCTTCCGCGTCGGTAGCATTTAGTAGTATATAGTTTAGGTTAGTGCTTGTATAGTAGACTTTAACGGTAGCACCTAAGTTTATGCTGTGATATGTTTTGTAGAAATACAGTTTTAGGATCATGCAATAATAACTACTAGAATAAGAAACCAATAATTTACTATTAGAATAAAAGATGATTTGTTTATTCTAAAATTGTTTTTTAATTTTTAATAGTTTTGTAATTCAACCAAATAAATATCCACAAAGTATATCAATATATAGACAAGATCATTTTAATACACACAGGTTATTACAACAAACAAATTTAAGAAAAGTATTTTTTTAACTATCCATATTGGTCAAATATATGCAATGAAATTTAATAAAACAAAATTTCAGGCTAATTCATTTAAGGATCATTATCAAGAATTTCGATACTAGTATTTATCTAAGTAGGATATTTAAATTCTTAATTTTGTAATAAGTACCTATCTAATTCAGAGACAGGTATAATAAAAAAATATGTTACAAAATCCATCAGTAAAGAAACTTTCAAACCGAATTCCCCATAAGACTCAAATTGATTTATAGTAACTAAAACAGTACATTACAAGTAAACCACATGGCTCAGTAGTAATATTTTACAATGATTATCAACATAAATTATTTTTTATTTATTATTATGGATTGACTATATTTGCTTAATGATGAACTTGCTAATCAGGTTAGGGTATGAAAAATTCATGAAGATTTTATTACGACACGCCGTATAACCACAATGGTGTTATTTATCTGCGTTCCCACAGTTTATGGTGATCATCCTTTACTGCCTACAGCTTAATTGGCTTATGGCTTACTGTAATTCGGAGCTAAGGTTCTAATAGTCGTATAAAGCTCTATAATTCTCATAAGGTGTACATTTTAATACAGTTTCTAGTGCTGATGATATATGTATGTATAATATATACTCGTATGATGCAGTGGTGTCATATTGTAAGAAAAGCATGGAAACTATAAACATACATAATTATGTCATCAATGATTGGCCGAGACCTTTTTTCCAACAACAGGAATATAAAGTTTTAATAACACATTTTTAAGGAATAAAGTGTCTTAATTTTGAATACAATGAACACTAAATATATGTTATAAAAGAGATGTTTTAAGATATAGTTACGCAGCCACATTTACACTAGCTCAAACATGAACAATCGTACAAACTATGTACGAAAAATAGGTAATGATTGGGCATGTATTTTTATTATTTCATTCTCTAGTTTCATTATCTTTCACTCATTTCCTAGTTTTTTTTAAGTAGCTAAACTTAATCTTTTTAACCACTGATAAGTATTAACTCAAAATATTTTACATGAAGAAACGGATAACAATCCATTGTTTTAAACTACAGCTGTGAAATAACTGTAAAATTTTCCTAAAACTGTCGGCACAAAATCGACATACTATTTCTTTGACAAAATCTGAAAAGCCGACACAAAACGTCGGTAATGAGTAGTATCTGTTTTCGAAGCAATAAAAATAATTATTTTAAGATACGGCTCTTTAGTCGCTGGCTTTCTTTGTTTCCAAAAACGGGACTTATTTTACGAGGCGTTAAAGTTTTTGATAAAAAATCATAGAAGAAATAGCAGGGCACGGGCAATACCAAACAAATAGCGAGCAATAAAAAATATTTTAAGTAGGTACCTACGGTAAATTTCAACGGACAGGACCAAAAGTTTGCAGCACCTAATCCAAAAAAATACAATGCAAAATCGTGTAAGTAAAGGAATATTTAGCTATGCAAATCTCTGTCTTGTTGGCGACTTATGTTGCGGCTATCTGTTTTTACTCCTCTAACAACTACACAAATTTTCAACTCAAATGTTGCTCTGTAGATTATAGATATATTGATTTTTTTTTTTTACATGGATTTCACCCAAGACAACATATTCTTCGCAATGCATGCGATGAAAATTTTAATTGGTTTTTACATTATTGGAGTTTAAAAGGAACTGTAACACATTTGGGAACAAAATATTTCAATGGTGAAAGATTTTTTTTAATCGGTCCTGTCATTTCAGAGACTGTTCGTATCAAACAAACAAATAGTCAAACCTATAATCTTTATAATATTGATTTGTCTCAAAAGTATACGCGATTTCTGTACTATTTTTAGAGATTTTGGATCAGGCGACTGAGCTCACTGTCTATTAGAAGTCTAGAAGACTAAAATCGCCGGAATAAAATATTAGAGATCTGTGTAGCTAATTTATGAATATATATGTATAATCTTTGAATTAATGAACAATTTAACAAGTTGTAAAGCGCGTGTATTCTAAACAAAACATTTTTAATCAACTCGTATAAGTAAAACAGTTATGAGCTTTATATGAATCAGATGTTCATCTTATTGACTTTAATCGAATTAAAGTCAATTACGGGAATTACTTGGCCAGGAGCAAATGAATTAGGTTAATTCACTAGATCCAATCATAGCCAGAACGGAGAGTGGAAACCCCAGATTTTATTTCTTGACTTTATTTATAGTCAGTTTTACTTATTCCTTAAATAGGTCGTTAAAGTTCAAGAAAATACAAGATATGAAATTGGACCGAAACTCTTGCTTGCAAAAATAAACAAAACGAAAAGTGAGTTTTCTCATCATTATGCACCTCTCATTCAGGCAAACTAAACATAAACACTTAAGTTCTCCTAATGTTCTTTCTAGAGGCATAACTAACATGCAAAAACTCGTGGGAAACAATCGTGAAAAGAGCATTAGCGTGATTGCAATCCCAATCGCGCCAAAGTTCCGAAACGATCAATCAGTTAGCAATTTCGAAACCTTTCCTTAAAAAGTGATATAAAAATCAGTTTCGCTTCACAGCCATCAATGTAATTGTAAAATCTTTCTGGGCATTTTAAATGGTTAATAAACGAAGTAGCGATTGTGTTCGTGGGCTCTCGGGTGCGGTGCGCACGCGCAACTAGAAATTAGTTCAGTTTTTATTAGGGCTACTACACTACTAACAATGTCAACGAGGTTAAGTTTATAAGGCAAGATAGTTGACATACTCGTACTACGAAAAATAAAATAATACGTGATAAATAATATTTGTGTTGAGAATTAATTCATTTCCAGCGCTGGAGTACTTAGTGCTCTCGGCATTATGCTCCTTATTAGTGATAATATTTATCGTAAATTGTAAATGTTTTTTGTTTTGTGCACAATAAATGCATTCACTTTCTTTCTTTAATCTATATTATATATCTATCGCTATAGAATGGAGATTATTTCGGCCTTTCGGTGAGATAATTATCGTAGAAGAAATCTACCATCCCCGAAAAGTTTATCGCCAAGTATAGAACAGCTTGTTCCGGAAACCTTTTCTAGATCAGTAATTCCAGCTTAGGTATGCTCTACCTTCGGTCACCAAATCGTGTGGTTACGTGTTCTGCTGGGTCAAATCTCTACCTTTAATTTTCATAAAGCCAAGTTAAGTTTTTGTTTATGTTATTATTGTAATTAATATGATAGATAGATAGATAAACACTTTATTAACACTCACAAAGAAAATGGAACAAATTACAAAAAACACATAAAGTACATAGAAGCTAGTGCTTTAACTGGCGACCTTGTCGCTAATAGCGATCTCTTCCAGGCAACCAATTTCAAGAAAGAACACAAAGAAAGAACATAATGACGAGGTGTAATAACATAAGTGTATATGGGAATTCAAATACATAAATATAATATTTTAACAAAATAAAATGAATGAATCATTATTTTGAGAATAGAGCATAAAATATATAGCAAACCACGTTTACGCATATGGCTAGTCTAACTAGCTAGCCTAGCGCATGAAGTAGCAGCCCTGCGTCCAGCTAATTGGGTGTTGCGTTGCGTGCCGGTTACCGTGGGAAGCTCCGGAGAAACCATGCTCCAATGCTCCTCGGATCCCCGCAATTTGGTGTTAGCTACGCCAGCGGAGATATACCCCTTAAAGGTGGTCTTCGGATCGTGGGCTACGGAACACTTATTATATTAAACGAAAAATAACCATATTCATCTTACCATCACTAGCTCTCTATTATCTATACCAATATTATAAAGAGGAAAAGTTTGATAGTTTGTTGGACGCGAATAACCTCCGAAACTATTAGATCGATTTGAAAAAGTCTTTCACTGTTAGGAAGCTATATTATCCCTTATATTAACTAATTATTTTAAAGACCGTGCGAAGCCGGGACTGGATTCTAGTAATTTATATAAGAATAGGCAGTCTACAAAAATATATTAGCTATAAGGTACTTATTTCTAAAAAGTTTTAGAAATAGATAATATATATTTTTTACTTCTTCTACGTCCAATAAGATTAACAGAACACCAAATTCTACCTTTAATACCCCCACCTATTTGGTACATTTACTCGTAAGTGCTCGGAGTCACACCATGGCGGTCTCAGCACGCATGCTCTGATTAAAGACACGCTGCTAATTTTTATGGGTCATATTTATACGGTAGGTAATAAAATATTAAATTAAAAATTCTATAGCGTGAGACATCGCGGAGTATTTGACGGTTCTGGCTTCTGGCCCGTGAAGATTTGGTTAGCGATGTGTGGTAGTCACGCGTTTTGCCAGTCATTGCTTGTTTGACGGATCGTAAAACAATACGGGACTTGGCTGTGATAAGGCCAGTGCACATTGGCGACCGAAGGATCTGTGTGCATTTTTTATGTAATATTGCCCTACAAAATGCATTTAAGCAAATAGTGGGCTTCACATTTGATCAAATTTATCTAGAAACTTTTCCTTGGGCACAAATTAGATGTACTCGTATAGACACTATTTTAACCGCGTCTACTTTTTTAGCGGGATATAAAATATTCAAACCGGGGCCATGCTGAGACCGCCATGGTGATAGCTAATTGTTTAACTTTTGTATCAAATCATGCAGTTATTATACAAATACACCAATGTTATTATTATAAAATGAATCCGATTTGAAAATATGTACATAAGTTTATAATATTTATTATAAATTGTACGCATTAAATAAGCTGTGTAAATAAAGGAGCACAAAAATTAAGCCAATTGAGATGTCACGATAGATTAACTAGATTTGAATATGAAGACAGCTATAGTGTGTTCTAATCTTAGAAAAATTGATTGAGTCGGTAAGCTAGTACTGAGTCCCGTTTTGAAATTTGCAATTCTCTAAGCTAGAAGAGAAGTGTACCGTTGGTCTCAAATTCACAGAAACACAAATAACGAAAAATATAAACGCTTACCCTCCGAATGCATTAGTTATAATATATATGATAGTGTTATACACATATGTATAGTGCATACGACAACCTCTAAAAAGACAGCTACTTTTGTCAAGTGACAAAAACAAGTAAATAAAAAAAAAATTAGAACATAGTCCAAATGTAGACCTAATAAAGCCATTTGTCGTATTTATGAAACAAATTCATCTTATTCAACAGTTACACAACAAGTGTAACTACAGTATTTACAACAAATCCATTTGACCAGCACAATGTAAGAATCAGAGTGTCCGAAAGCGTAAAAAGTAAAAGTGAGGCTTTTTATCAGCGGCTTCGGATCTGCCTCCAGTTTTACGTAAGAACCTTTCGAGTCGCTGGCCGATCTGTTTATTTATGTAGATTGATGAGTAATCAGACCTGTGCTTTTATTGTCCTGTTTTTGGTACTTATAATATTGAACATGTTCACTATCTTATCACTATCATATTAATTATACGAAAATTATAGCATCGGCAGTACTGTATTCCTGTTCTCTTACATTCATGGGCTTCTTCTTTTTAAAGTTACTCTTCACTTCTGGTTGTTAGCCGTCACATCATTGGATTTATCTCAGTCTTGTGCTAATGGAAATATCTTTTTTAAACCGGCCACACTTGTCCACTCGCGTAACCACAACTTCTTCTTACGTCCAAAACGTCTTTTTCCAGCGTAATTTTTACCATTTCTTCTAAGTTGGAGTAGCTCTCATATCTTAAGTAGGCGGCTTTTCTCTATTCTTCCAGAGTACATTGGAAACCTGTGTCCAGCTAATGCGTTTCTGTGCTTCTGCGATATCACCACATTTCAAAGGTTTCGAGAAAGTTCTGGGAGTTAGTCTTCAGAGTCGAGACTTCACTACAGTAAAAAAGTAATAAAGTGAAGTATTGACCACAGGCCAGACTTAATATTGAAGTATTCAGTTTGGTATTATACTGGGTTACCGGTTACTTACGTAAAACCTCTTAAGAGCGTCTGCACTATGTCCAGACAAACAACTATCGTTCCACGACTTTAAAAAATTGCCTAAAAAAGGTAGAAAAATCAGCTGTTCCATACAAAAGTTGGTTGATACGCGGTAAAATGTATACAAGCCATTTTTTGTTCCAAACGTCATAGAACAAAAGTTGTTTGTATAGATGTGCAAAAGGTGCTCTTAAAGACTTGGGCCAGCTCAGTTACCAGCAATCCGTAAAATCGAGTATGGTTCAGTGGGGTAAAGTCAGCTTTTCAATCTGATGGTCCCTGGTTCGATCCTGGCACTACTCCGATATCTTGTTTTCAAGTGATGTGTGGGTTTGCGCCACGCATTGCTTGAAGACAAGTTTACAGTGAAGGAAATCATCGTGAAGAAACCCAACTCAACCCAAAAGCTCCAAGGTACACAGAATCCTACCACACGCCTGGCCAACGTGGACGATGGCCTATATCTTTAGAAGACAAAATGAAATATTTAGTGTTTTTTCGCTACTATACACTATATATTATTATTTTTTATTTACAATGGATTTCCGCAAAGTAACGCAGGAGTCAATAGGTTGTCTATATTTCTCTCCTTTTAAGAGAAGGCCCCGAGTCCTAGCAGTGGGAGGGGGTCCTACAGTGGGCTGCTTGTGTAATGCAGTAACCCAGTATAATAAATACCAAGCAAGCTCGTGCTTTCATCACCAGTCCATACATTTAAACCGTCACTGTGAATAAAAACACTTCCTCCATTACGTTCGATTGGCCATCCATACTCATAATAATAACAATCGACCTGTTACGGAAGCACCCGTCACTATTGATATGACGAAAGATATAAAATAATGATCGATAGATTCACACTCACATATAGCGATCACTGATAGACATTGGAAGACTTTCAGTCATAATCGTGAAGTGAATTTTTATTCCATTGAATAAAGGTAGTCGACAGTAATTTCTGTAAGGATTAGTCATTTAGAATTAGAGATATTTTATTAAGTACGAAAATTTACAAATAAAAATTTCATTGTACATAGGGTACCATATCATCAACTACGTACATTCCGTTTCAAAAGCACACAGGTCACATAACGTTAGAATAGCGTTGTACGACAGACAAAAAACGCTTAGAAACATAAGTAACATTGAAGTCTCTAAAATAGATTCATAATTTTGAATATTTTACATGTACATACCACGTACACTGGATTATATTTCTAACCATATCTATTAAGTTTACATGTATAAAACCTTTTTCGAGCAACTTATTTTCAAGGCTTACGTTTTAAAATAACATTAAACTTTCTAAATAGAAATTACAGTGAGCCGTGTCAGACATAATCGTGATGAGAAGGTCATGAAACATTAACTTGAGTTCTCAACACGTATGCTCTGAGAACATCACGAGGTTTAAAACTGGTATGCTTCATTCTCATATAAATGGTAGAACAAATGTATGAGCACCTAAATTCCTAGCTGCGTAAATTAGGCACATAAATATGAAAAAAAAGGGCAATATATTTATAATGTATATTGCATTACCCGAATTTCGTTTTTATCCGTGTTAGCCTACATACTTTTTAGAATAGCTTGTAAATATGTAGCTGCGTGTCCAAAAAATCTTCACACATTCTACTTAAATAGGCTTATCCGACGTTTAAAATTATTGGCCAGTCTTCTTGATTTATAAATCTTGCACAACAAAACATTGAGCGAAATAAAGAGGATTCAGACCTCACCCGACTGGGGTCAAAGGTTCCTAGTGATTGAAAAAGTAAAAAAAATAATATAAACTTCAATATTGAAATTGAGGTAAAAAGTAATTTCAAGATAAAACATGGTAATGTGTGATAATTTATGGTAATTTTATTCTACGGAAACGGAGATTCGTTATATAAGTCATCACTGGTTATCTATTGACTACTCATTTGACCACAATTTAACTTATGTATATTTCAACATCAAAACATTACTTATAATTTGATGTAGTAAAATAAATACTCAGAAGTTAACTATAGAATAAATTTCTGAAGAGTTTTAAAAATAGAGAAGATAAAATTCAGAAAAGTGTTATTTTGAAATCGAAATACGTCTTAAAAAGTAAAAATCATAAAACAATATTTTACTGAATTAGATTTTTTACACCTAAACTAAGGAGGATTGGTAATTAAGTTGTGAGCACTTCAACATTTGCGTCAGACAGAACGTAGAAAAGAAGTATCATTAAATTGGCAAAGGAACATCTTCATTGAATCTAACAACTTCATAATCCGTCGCGGGCCATTTCTAACGCAACGCATTCAATTTACAACGATGTAGATAAAAAATATTAAAAGTAATTAGAATCGTGACGAACTATCCGTTAACACACAGATTAGCTCAGAGATCGTACGTAATTCCCACAGAATAAATACTAGTTATTATACCAAAAGCACAGTTTAGTAGACAGTCAGTACCTAAGCTAAAGCAATGGTTAATTGATTGACGTAAAAAGTGGCCAAAAGTGAGACGCGATGAGTTTTTGCAGTCTATTTCAATTGTTCGGAGTGAGAAACCGCCGCAATAGGAAATGCAGTGAAGTCTGACGGGTCAGACATTTACATAAACGAGCTGATGAAATAGGTGAATGGATGTAGCTCTTCCGCCGTTTGGGTAAACATGAAATAGGAAAAGTAAAGTAGAACACCTTAATTGTTCGCGTGACATGTTGAGGAATGCACAATCCATTATCAATTAGGTAAATATATTAGAAAGTATATAATTATTTGTTAAATTTATAATAACTTATTTTTGTATTTTTTATTAAATTTAAGCAATAAATTTATTTTTAATTTTGTATGTATCTAAAATGATTATAGCGCAATTATTGCAGTCATTTACAAAGGGAAGTACCTATGCATCTCCGATACACAAGCTTCCATGCTTAGTTTGGAGATGCAGGCTTATTTACTGTAGCTTATAATACGATATATGTAAAAAAAGGTACATACATAACAAACATTTTGCAACAAATTGTAAGAATACAAACCGTCCAAATAAATGCTGCAAAAAAGTGTTGCTTGTAACTAATTGATCGATGAGACAACCAATCAGTTAGCCCGTGCAGTTATAGAAAATCACTCAGAAACATTTTTATCAGCAAAGACAATTGAGAATTTACAAGACAAGGGTCACACACGAAGGGGGAATTTAGAAAAGGTTAGTGTGTTTGTCATTCCAGTTAGAGGCCGTAGTAAATTAGCCATATTTTTCTACTAAACTAAATTAAAGTGTTACTTGGTGATTATGCAGAAAAATAGCGTCGAAAGACGGAAGCCGAGTTAAAGATATTATCGCCTTACATATCTGGCTCACAAACCTGTATTTTGAGATGTATCTGCACCGCGGAACAGAAAAAAACAGATCTACACCAATGTTTCGACATACGAATAGTTATTCGTATCTCCATAAAACTACTCGAGTGTTATGGTGCCTAGGAGTATGCTGATAAAAAGCCTTGAGAAACAACTCGCATAAAAGAAGATATACGAGTATTTACTCGTATATTCGAGTATTTACTCGCATATTCCAGTATTTACTCGTATATTCCCAGATATAATTACTCGAAGTGATAGAGCGCCTACTCTGATTGGAAGAAAAGCTGAGCCTTGACAAATACGAATACAAAAAAAGTCCTGCAATGGGCTAGTTAAGACAATCGTTGATCTTTGTCAAAATGTATAGTTAAGTATGGCCGATTGTATAAACCTGGTAAAAGGTTTTGAGTTAGTCAGCAGATAGATACCCATTAATCCTGCATAACGATGATAACGGATTCAGATACTCGTTACCAGTTAAAATACACTGGTCTACTATTATTATTATATTATTATTATATTTATTATACTGGTTTTGTTACCTTAGACATGATAAAGATTATGACATGATTAGACATGATAAGTATATATGCACAGTGCTTTCAAAGATTTTGTACGATTTGCTCAGTTTTTTTTTCAAAATACGGTTGAAAAATAAAATTTAATTTTATCAAGCCGATCATTGTTCAAGTATAAGCAATGCAAAAATCATGAAAACACCAGCACATTGAGAACTTTCATGAATATACATATTCGTAATCTGGGCACTTGAAAACATAAAAAACCGCCACGATATCCAAGGCAACATATAAAAGTTTTTTTTTGTAGAGCAGTGATATATAAAGTTTAAACAACCCTGTAAACTGTTCACGTAAGGCATCTAAATATTTTCCCGTAGAAAACGGTCACACTTACTTATTATTAAAAGTTGGAATGGGTCCAAGCACCATCTTGAAACTGTTAGACTCATTCCAGCTTTTAATAATAAGTAAGTGTGACCGTTTTCTACGCGAAAATTTTAAACAACTTTTTCTCTCGAGTGATTAGCGGTCAAAATATCACAGTGTCAGTCCGTGTGATTACGCGGAGGTTGCGAGCCGGAGCGCGCGGCGGTCGTGACCGCGGCGCGCGCCGGCTCGTCACGCGCCCGCGGTGGCTGCACGAGGTCCCGGGGCCGGACTCAGGCTGCCCCAGGGGCTGGGTAATCAAATTTAAAAAAATCAAATACATATTCTATCATTTATCCTACTAATACGACAAAATCATTCAAAAATTTTTCAAAATTCAGAAATATTTTTTCGTTTAAAATTGTACATTTACACTTATTCACTAACCCTCAAACTGGACGCATTCGCGCCCGTGCCTTGGAGGCTAGTGCCTTCCAGAGACTTAAATAGTTTATGTACATAAATAGTTTATGGATTAATTTACAATGATATATAAGACGTATTTAGAATTTTAGATTAAATTTAATTACAATAATATAGCTACTATTAATTATTTAAGGACCTAATGTTTTTAACATTGTACGGATTCATAGATTTTATGTTTGTGTGTAACTCTTAAACGTTCTAACGGCTGATAAATAGGTATAAAATTTGGTTTAGGTGCATATAGCTTATTGTACCTTGCATTAGCACATCGGCTACTTGCTTATTATTCGTAATAAACGCGGGTTACGTCGCGTAGCGCAGCTAGCACGTTCAGTATGTAATACGACATATTAAGCCAGAAAAAAGCCTACATGAATAGAGTAGTACAGGTGAAATTATAGATCAATATTTCTTAAAAGTATGTTGTTTGGAAAAAACAGCTTAATATTAACTAGTTTCTTATAATCGAAAAGATTAGTGAACATAACATATTTATAAACCGTCACAAAGTTCTGTCACTAACCATAATGCCCCGCTCTATTCCTTACTCCGCGTCTGCATAGAGCTCGCCACAGGCGATAGTTTTCCCACGGTCTCGGCCGACCCGCTTCGTGGCCAAGTATAGCTCTGCCATTTGCATACCCCTCTCCCCCCCTCGCGGTAGATATCCACACTAACCTACCAGCTTGAGAAACAACACTCTTCAAACAAAGTCTACAGATGGAACGACTTTTTGTATCAGTCGGTTGCGTCCAAACATTTTCTTTAATAGACACGAGAGTGGTTCTAGTCTAACTAGATTTGAATTGAGATGACGATGTTGGCGCTGATTATTGCGATAACATTTTATGACGTGAGATTCATTGTCTAGAGCTGTTCTAGGAATGGGTTCATAGACATACTTTTGGTGGGAGATGGAAATGTAACGTGACAGATTTATTTCTTGTTGTGAAAATATTGGTCATTGTTACCTCTTCGCTTTGTATCTACTGTTTCATTTTAAAACCACACAACCAGACAATTAGAGATCACACACAGATGTGGACAGAACATTTAAAAATTATGTTTTATTAGAAGGAGAATAAAAGAATTAACTATTTACATATGTATTATCACACCTGAGTCGTAATTGTACAGAGTTGTATCGTATCTACTCATTACAATGGCCATGATAAAACTAAGTTCCAAGAACTGTAGAGTGAATAAAAATTCATATCGGCACAGTAAAAATACTACTTACAGAAAATATTGGCGCTATTTCATTTATTAATTATATCTTTATTTAGGAAAAAATATAATTTTATGGAGTGTAATACCATAGTAGCATCTTAATTTAATCTCTATCTTTTTAAGGACCATATTAGATTCCATTTCATTTATGTACAGGGTAATAAGAAAACGATGTTAACAACAGTCGCTAGTCTTTTACAAATTATAAAATAGTTTAAAGGCATAAGCGTAACTTTTAATGCGCAATTTCGCTACGTTGATGGTGATTATGATAAAATAATGGAACACAGAAAATCTCACTGTATTTTTTAATGTCTTCGTCTTTCTATACGCATATGTTTGCGACACGCAGTTATTCCAAAATTTTATTTAAAAAAAGCAGATTTAAAAAGCACAAATGCAAATAAAATCCCTAATATATAGTAAAGATAAACTCGGTACAAGCATCGTTTCAAAGAAGTGATCATGTATTAGAGAACAGTTATTACGCGCTCGCGCCGCCCATTTCAATCCTTCTTACGCCATTGAGAGCGCATATAAAATTAAATTAGTATGCGGTTTAGTTTAAAGATCATCAATATTTAACGACTTCTAAAAATCATCTCATTATAGTCATTAGAGAAGATTGAACGTCGCTAACGTGAAATATGGCGCTTTTTGACTATCATTTTGTTAATTAGTAATCAAGTAAGTACTATTTCTGAGCACCACCTTCATTCAACTAATAACTAAAAGATATTTTGGAATTGGTTCAGGCTTTAATAATAACAATTTGACCTCTTAAAAGGGAAGTGATTTTCACGCGTAAGCGTTCGAACCATTAAGTTAGCTGATTAACTGAAATGGTAATTTCGCATTTATAGCCATTGAAATTATATACATTGGCGAGTACTTAAATTAAATCACTAATAGGGTGTCCAGACGACCTGTTGTGTAAATCCACTTAACAGCGGCGCGAACTTTTTATTTTATTTTAAATTGGCTGTTTCAATAAATGCTCCACCAGTCCAGCCGTATATGGCAAACTTTCGGACAGTATGGTAAAGAGGTTCCAATAAACTCGAAACTCTCAACACGTATCGTGTCAATTGTACTTTAAGATATCAAACCCACGCTAACGTGCTACTTTTAAGCTGTATTTTCATTTGATGTGAAGTATCAAACACATAGGCGTGAAATGTACAAGGGTGGATTGAAAAGTTAGGCCGCGTTAGGCCGCTAACTTTTCAATCCACCCTCATACGAGGTACGTATAACTAACAATTATTTAATTTTGTACCTAATCACAACATCTGAAAAAAAGCTCCTTGTTTAATTTAGAATCTAGTTAAATTATAAGAAAGAAGAGCAAGGCGTTGACTGGGTATTATAATAAGTTTTGTTCAATTTTGCATAACATCTTCACAATAATGTTACATATCAAATGGATACACACCTTTACAAACTAAACTTTATAGCAAGCGAACAAATTGGCATACGACGTGGGTTGGACTAAAATGGGCTAATATATTTAGCATGTCTGTAAACATTTTGTTAAAAAAGGCAATTGACAAAATGTAGATAAAAATATTATGGTAAAATATCTTGGGCGTATCTTTAAAAGGATGGATTAATAAATAAACAAAATAAATATAAACCTATCATTATTATAAGCATATTTTAAGCCCTCCATCATAATTATAAGTATTAACATTCTTTACTGTGCAACCTCTCTTTTTCTCATCCTTTCAACTCCTTTCCATCCAAAGGTTGCCTGGAAGATATCGCTGTTAGCGATAAGGCCGCCGTTTGTGGCACATTGTAAATAATTTTGTGTTGTTACTTTTTATTTTGACTTGTACCTATAATTTGCCAAATAAAGAGTTTATTTATCTATCTATCTTATCATTTTCAAAAACACAATAGGGACGTAACTTCTACTTAACGTATCTGAGCAAAATAATTAATCAACGCATATTTCTCCCCCCACTATCACTCCTAAGCGCCTTTATTTATTACGCCTTTACAACCTACAGCGTCTCTATAAAAACTCCAATAAGATTTCCATTTCCATAGTCTACTTTGATTCGCGAGACTGGATCGTTTCAGAGAGTTATCTTTATTACTGTTGTTTGATTTTATTGAGAAACCCGACGGCCGCCGATTCCCACGCCGAGGCTTCCGGCCGCAGCGAATTTTGACAGATATCTTCAGAATTACTAACTATATCGGTACTGATGGCAAAAACATTACTAATAAAATATCAAAGAGCTTAAAAGCTTAATACATAATTAATTGGGAAATAATCCTTATAGAAAGTTTGCTGTTAACAAGAAGATAAAGAATAATAAATATGCACCTTACTAATTAGATTTCTCTGAAAGAACTGGAGAGCGCAAGAAAGATTAAAGGTACTCTAGTACAAATGGCGCAGGTAGCAAACAGCGAATATAATTACGAACTGTATGTATATTATATAACCAAACGTTGTTTTGCCTCAATTAGGGGTATGAAAAATAGATAGTGTAACTTATATGAACCGTTCGTAGATTTACCATGGCAGCGCCATCTATTGATTACTTACTCAACCCAGTCGAAAGGTATCGACATCTGTTAGAATCATTTGGAGGTAACAGATTATTGTGACTGTCAAATAATAACAGACAATAATTAGCAATAAATTAAAATTGCGACTATAATTTGAGATTTAAACTATCCTATCTCTCAAGTTGGATCGAACTGCATATGGTGTGCGAATTTTATTATAATCGGTTAAGTGGTTGAGGAGTTCATTGAGGACAAACATTGTGACACGAGATTTATATATATTAAGATAATACACCGCCGAAAAATAAGACAGCCTTGACGAATATAACAAGTTTAGCTGAAACTATTCGCTGGACAATATTAATGAATTTACAAATATTTTAGAATAGGAGGGATTCCAAGGCGAACAAACAACCGCTTTAATTCTACGAGTGTTATTGCAGAATAATGATAAATGGCTGATGATGATTGATTTACTCATTTCTGAAGAGTTGACAGTTTCAATTGGCACAGCTTCCCAGAGTTTAGTGCTTCAAAGTGACAAGACATCATTAAGTGGACCTTTTGTGTTAAAACAAATTATTTGTTTTGCAAGTTATTTATGATTTGCTACGTTACGTAACTATAACGTTTTTGTTTGCAAATGTTTTAACTGTCAAATAACTCATAATATTTTGATTCTAATTTGGTTACTTCTAGGCAAGCGCGCTCCATCCTAGACCGCAATGTCACTTTACATCAGGTGAGTTGTGGTCAAGCGCAACCCTATCACGCATAAAGAAAATTATTCACTTTAATATATACCTGTATTATTTTTGCATTCAAAACTGGCAATTTTACATTTTCTTCTCGTGATTTTACATCTTACGCCGCGCGAAAGTACTAGTGTCTCTCTAGTTTTCGTTTGGGATGAAATATCTGTCTCTCTAGTTTTCGTTTGGGATGAAATATCTAAACAGGTGACCAATTAAGTCTGCAGATATATAGGGAATATTAAAATTATATAATTGCTTAACCATAATTAACCAACAATTTAACTTTTCACGTTTTAGGTTTCGACGCATTCTTATGATTATAAAAAAAATGTTGTGATTGTTCTGCTATCGGCCCTCCTATCAATTAACGTTGCGGGCGCCTTGGACTAGTTCTGTGAACTTCTTTATGGCCAGACGGTTTGTCTAATCTCAGTGATACCTAACTTATCAGTAAATTTACAGGAAGAAACGTAACGAATTTCAGAAAATTTGTTCTCCGTTTGCAGGAACATTATTGATGTGGTCAGCAATTGTCATACTTTCATGAGATTGCCTATATCCATAGATAGTTTATATATTTATTTCGAAGACTTATAATAAGCCTTACGGATTAAACATAGTATAACAGACTATTGAAACAAAACAAGAAATTGTGTAGAAGAAGCAGTTGTAAAATTATTATTTTAAATTATTAATTTAAAACGGATTAAAGATAGTATAACAGACAAGTGGTAAAAACAAGAAATTGTATAAGGCAAGGCAAATTGTAAGAGACAGTAAATTATAAAATTATATCTTAATTAATTTAAAATTTAAAGCAACCATCAAGTTTTTTGAACTGATATTACATATACAGTACACCAACAAAAACACTATTATTTTTACTCCGCTGTCTTTCACTTCCGTTCCACAATTAACTCTGTATTTCGTAGGCGAAGTTATAAATATTGTATCTAAATGACATCAAATCTACACTAGATTTTATTCACAAATAACTATTAGAGAAAAATCAATTAAAATACTATATGCAAACTTAAACACTACAATTTAAATTAGAGTAAGCTCACCATCCAGGCTATCGCTGCGTGGCAGAGTTCCCAAGATGCTGGTAGTATTGCCCCGATGAATAGCTAAACTTAGTCTTTGTAAGAAATAGCTGCCAGCTCTTGGATCTCCAGAAGCGAGAACCAACCGCTACCCAATATCTTTACAAAAAGTATTTGTGTCGGACGACCACGGGCCTAAAGTCTCCACGGACAGCGCAACAAACTCAACAACTCTACACTAGATAGATTTCTGTACAAAGAATTCCCGTGTTTCCCATTCGTCATCCAAAACGACATTTCCGGTGAGAGTCTTAGCTCACCGCCCACTCATTGGTCAATACCGAATACCCGACTTGGTCATCCCAAGCGGAAAACTCACAGCATGAATCTATGACTACTGATATAAGGAAAAGAGAAGCATATTTGTGGCTAAAAACCTGGATAACGTTTCCTAAATAAGACTGATAAAGTCTACATACATTTGAATATTACAAAAGAAAGTCCACATACGTAGATTTGAATATTTATTCTAATATATAAAATGTCCATGTCACAATGTTAGTTACCGTACTCTCCAAAACGGCTTGATCGATTCTTGCCATATTATATATGCGTATTCTGTAGGTCTGAGAACGGCTACTATATATTTTTTTAGGCAAAACAACGTTTGCCAGGGCAGCTAGTGTATGTATATTTTGTTATGAAACGTATCGAGGAAGTAGATATATATTTGGGATATAAAAAAACTTTATCAGATGACGATAGCTTTGATGTAGACGATTAGCGGACAGAATGATTCATTTATAATGTTACATACTTAATAAAACTAAGATAAGGGTAATTTAAGCCCAACTACTGTTGTCCTTAAGACATCAATTTAGTTCTGCTTCTTCTTCGCATGAACTAAGTGGCCTTCTTCAGTTCTCAAGAGTTTACATGCCGGCCAAAAGCCTCTGACTTGGCTGCTTTCACTAAGACTAACAGCCGGAACAACTACAATTTAACGTGTCATCCGACCCACGATAGCACCCAGATGAAAATACCACAATCTTGTGCCATCAATTCATACACCGTCCGCATCGACTGTTGCTTTGCTTCGATGATCGCGTCATATCACCTTAGCTTAACGAGCTACAGACGCTACAATAAATTTAGTTGATTACAAGTGAGTAGTAAATTAAATAATGCGCAAGTGCATAAGTTCTAAGATTACCTGAATACCACGAATCCCTTCAAAACGACAGACTAAACAACGTCACAGACTAGTAACAAGTTAGTACGTGTCAATAAATGAGTCACCTGTACGTTATCATAATAAAACAATTATTGTCTCCGCACGCCACTCCAGTGACGACACCGCGCATCAGAACGGGCCCAAAGAATAGTAAATAAGGCAGATAGTCCAAAAGTTATCATCATTATAATTTACAGCCATTTATCGCCCACTGCTGAGCATAGGCCTGTCTTCGTGTACGTCATTTGTCTCGATCTACCCTCATCCTGGTCCTACCTACGGAGTTTCGTATGTCGACGACCCAACGTGCGAGCGGCTGACCGACACTTTTCCTGACTAAAAACTTATGCCCTGCTCATAAAAAATATTCTTTATACTATTAGTAATTATAAACATGAAAGTTAATGTGGGTGTGTGTGTATGTTACCTCCTTACGAAGAAATGGCTCAAAGGATTTTGACTGAATTGGAGACTCTTTATCAGCAATAATTGTGCTTTTTATCCTGAATTTACACAGGGAATAGCGGGCGTATTTAGTAATAGATATAACCTGTAAAAATTGCTTACATTTTTCGGTTGATGATTCCACCTTTATTGTTCAACCAAAGGAAGCTTATTCGTAGGAAGTTGCAGGCGAGTAAAGCATCCCAGGCCGGTATCTCTCTGTCCATAGGTTCTGAAATTATAGATCAAGAAAAATGTAAGAATATTTAATTATTTACTTTCATTATTGTATCATGGCACTCAATAGTTTTTTTCATAAAAAACCTCATCATCACGATAACAGAAACAAAGTAGTGGACCGAAAATTCGAGTGGTGAACCAACTAGTTCATCATAAACGGGATCCAGGTAGCAAGCAGTACATAGCTTTTTATGGAACTATACTAACTTCACAGCTCATAAAATGTTGTCTAGAAACCTTTCTTAAAAACTTTCTCGCTTTTCTTATGAACTTAACATCTAAGCTCTGGAGCTCTGGTAGGTATTTTGAATTTTCAGGCCACCCTTGAACCTGGTTTGAGTACTGGACTAATACTTAATTAGACTAATCCAACTCAGAGGCTTTCGGGCGGCTCTCTACTAAAACTAAAACTCTCGACACCAGTGCTTGGTCGCTTAGCTCATACGAAAAAAAAAGAAGAAGACTTAATAAGAGATCTAATGGTTATTTATTGTGCATTACAAACTGGCTTTAGTTTGCCTGATGTTCAGTTGCGCTGTGATCTACGAGCTTACTACTCTTAATTTAAATTGACGATACAGACAGAGCCTTTTCTTTTTTTTTGACATGGAAGAAATGCATTTACGCATGCCCGCCAATCCTCGGGGGAAGCGGCGGGGTATGTCGGGCTCGGTGCCAGAGTGGCGACCACTACCGACTTAAACCTCCACGGTGTTCCCTCGCTGCGCCTTAAAGCCGGGGGGCTGGAACATGTATGTACTCTTCAACCTCCCCGGCAGATGTGACAGAGCCTATGAAAGATTTTCAAATATGGTAGTCATTTCTATGCCAGCTTCGGTTCAACTAATTTTTACCTATTTCCATTCCAACTTCTATGCCTCTCCAAATGTCTCTTCTATCCCCGACAGTCTGTAAGCCCAGAAGACGGCCATGTGATCGTCACCGTGTTCGATTCCCACGCTAGCCTTTGATAAACAACGCCCACCGGCCTTCGGAGCTTAATGATAATGAACACGCCTGTACTGGATACTGTTGTTACTGTGTTTGTCTTATTGGTGACGTAGAGTAAAATCAGCTACTGACATGGTCTTAGTTGTTACCATTGAAAATCCTCTTTCTCGTGCTGGAGTAAAATCATCTACTAACATGCTCTTAGGTGTCCCCATTAAATATCCTCATTCTCGTGCACTGCCAGAACTTAAAAAAATATCGATATGCTCAATTTTTTTAAATGATGTAAGTACAACGAAATATGTAGTATAGAAATTACGCATGCATCTTAATTTTCAGGTTACCTACCTATGTCTCTAAACATACCTAGCGTAATATGTTTCGTATGTGTATTACGTATATATGTAATTTAATTTTTAAATACATAGATACTTATTATCTTTCCAGCGAGGTAATGCCGCCAGCATTTTAGGCACCTTACCCGCGGACACTGACTTAGATTTAATTTACAATTTGTAAGGTTTTTATAACGTTTTATCTTAAAACATCTCTGAGAATAGACTGGTTAAATTAATTTCAAAAAACGAACACCCATCATTATTATATAACGACGTTCTAAAAGCAGAGGAAAGATAAACCAATCCAAGGAATCTTTGAAAAATGGGCTCGAGCCAACTACCTGGCCATTGACAAAAAAATTACCGCAAAGGCCATTTGACTCACGTCCCATTTAAGGTCCGTGCCATTTATTACGGACCTTCTTTTTTTCATTTCTTTTATCTTACTTTTTCTTATCTTTGCTGTAAATACCGCCGAAAGAGAGTTAGGGCGGTGAACATCAGTACTTATTTTAGTTAAGTTTACAGTGAAATTGTTAACGGTCACCGCGATTGATAATTAACAATACTGTTTGTTAAATTGTTTTACGATAGGATTGTAGGCCGAACAACGTGTTTGGTGTTTAGAGTGTGTTGTTTGAGTTTTACGGCATGATAGATAAAGCAGCTAAATATTGAAATTACTTAGAAGTTGAATTTTGAACTAATCCACAATAATAATAGCGTGAATTTATCGTTTTTTAAAATAAAAAAATCTAAGACTATGTTTTTGCTTAAGATTGTTCTGTTGCAATGCATCAATATAAAATACTATTTTAACCACTACATTTACTCGTATTTATCTACTTTGGATTTTATTTTGTTTAATTGCCCACCTTGGTACATAAAAAACAAATCCATGCAAACTAAAAAAAGCTGACCATACTAACACAGCTCCCAAACATTTTTTATCCCAACCCCCACATACGAGTACACGTCAAACTTCCACTCGTCATCCCATCGCGTGCACATAATGTTTTCAACAAACCAAATATTCATGTTTAAAAAACGGATGCTAAAAATACATCACAGTAAAAGGCACTAGGCAGCTTCTTGAGAATATCCTGGGAAAGTATGTTACGCATGCGCATGAAACCCGATCGGGATACCACACGTGCTCTTGAGCAGGGCTTTGGCAATAACTAGCGCATAATCTGTGACAGGGCATGAATGGGGCGCGACGGGAACGAAGGGCTCGGGGGGGAGAGGCGCGGGCGGCGAGGCGAAGGCTTTTTTCAGGCAGTATATTTCAAGACGCCACAGGAGGAGCGCGTCCCGTGCCCAAAGCTCACGCGCCATACTCGCTCATCAAGTTTTACGTTCCGTGCAGTGCTAAGTTCGATCTCCAAGGCGGCCCAAACAAGTACGTATTACTTTACTTAATTACAATTCAAGAAACTATTTATGATCTTATTAATAATGCAGGCATGTAATAAATGTTGTAAGTTAATATTTCGTATTCAAATCGGCTAATTTGAAGTGTAGAGTCGCGTATGTATGTTTTAAAGAATTAATTTGTTTTTTGGTGTGTTCGGGCTGTTCGTGTGTTAATTTCACTTTTTTAATGATGCTTAAGTTAATTTGATGTAAATTATAATCATGTTTTTTCTCGTTTAGGCAATAATGTCTCCGGACCCGGCGCCTCTGTCGAAGACAGCCAAATATAAGAAAATAACGAAGCCTTTGCTTGAAAGAAAGCGACGCGCCCGTATCAACCGCTGTTTAGACGAGCTTAAGGATCTTATGGTTGGAGCTTTAGAGGTAAGTCGAGTCTTTTATCTATATAGACGTACATTGTACCTAATTCAATTAGCAATATTTTATTACCATCTTGTTAACCGTAACCATAAAAGTTTATTTTAAAATCAACTAATTACCTACTTGTTTATTATTTATTTTTATTTGTGTCAGCTAATTGGAAATGCGCACCAACTCCTCTATTTCTGTCATCAAAATTCCATCCATCACTGTTTTGCGGCGTTTTTTGTCTCAAACCGGTCGTCCTTCTCCGCACCACTCGCTCACTTAATCGAAACTGGAATAAAAGTACAAGTCCCATTAAAAACAGGAGTCTACAACATCTACTCGCGTACAGTTATATTAATATGACGCCTCGCCTCTCTGAGCGTGAGAACCGACGCCGTATAGCACCTGCCTTGTTGTTTAACTCTCCTCTTTTTTGTCCCTAGATCGATGACGACAACTTAAGCAAGCTGGAGAAGGCAGATATCCTTGAGCTAACTGTTAATCATTTAACAAAGTTGCACAGCCCTAAGGACCCCGTTTTAGAAGCTAAGAAGTTTCAAGCTGGTTTCGGGCAATGTGCCGCAGAAGCGTGCCGGTTTATAATGTCGGTTCCAGATTTGGATGCAAATGTCAGTCAGAATTTAATTGGGCATCTGTCGAGATTGATCAGCGCGCAGCCGCTCACCATTCAAGTTCCGGAAAGACCGACGTTCTCCCCGCCAACATCACCGTCCTCGATGGTTTCAGACAGGCATCACTACTACAGCGATCATGAGAGGTCGTCTTCCGATGCCGAGGACTCTTTGTACTCCGGCGAGTCTAAATGGGCGTACAACAGGAGCCATCAGCACAAAGGTTCGCCTCCGACGTCGGGCTTACTCACCACGGTCGACAAGCTCGGGCACCATGCTGCGCCCGAAATCAATCCCTACGTCAACGGACAAAGGAACACATATTTTAACCGAGTGCCTGCCGAGGCTAAGGATATAATCCTGCAAAAAATCCGGCAGCACATCATGGACAAGCGCGGAAACGATAACTGCGGCGACAATGGTCACATCGAGACGCCCGAACCAAAATATTTACACAATGAGTACAGAGGCGAATATTCTTACCATCCAGCAAACGCGCAAAGTGATACTTTAGATCTTAGGAAAGTCAGATCGCCCACGAAGGTAAACGTGGAAGCAAAAAGTGTGGCGTATACCGTTGTTAATCAATTAGACGCGACTCCCACGGCTGAGGGTCAGCCAAGTCGAGCCGAAGTAAGGCCGCCCAGCGTTCCGGAACACTGCGAGTCGGCGATGGATTACAGCAACTTGCCGCCTAAAAAGAAGAGGAAGTTGATCGAGTACGAGTACAAAAAGCAAGAAGCAGCGAGAAGGCAACTCGAAGCTTTATACGCGGAAAAGCAGGAACGCCTCGGGGAGGGACCGCCGGCTGATGACGAGGGGAACAAGTGGCGCCCTTGGTAGAGGGAAATAAGGGCTAAACTTTAGCGGGTGTCACTATCTTACTTAACACGATAGTATCGCATATCGATACAGAAATGTACGATGAATCCGATACAATAATATCTTGTGTTACACCCCTTTGTGATATTCAGTCTCTTCCACGATGAAAGCTTTAATTTGTTATAATTTTATAATAATGGCCTAATTATTAAGTTTAATTTAGATTGTATCTACTTACTTATTCTTATTGTATTTGTGCCTTGTCAAGTTTTTCTACATATCTAGTTGTAAAGTTATCTATTTATGTGCCATTGATTTGTTGTTTTGATCTCGATGTCTTCCTATGTGCCTTTATATAAATGCTTGTCTTCCTGAAATAAACGATATTGTTTATGATGTACAACGAATAAAGGTTATACCTACTCTTATTTACGTTTTCTCATTTAAAATATCCCACAACGTAACTAGGTACTTACTTTTATATACATAGGATACACAAGGTATACAATGTAAGACGGTTCTGATAGGACTCACATACGTATGTACCTTCATCTACAATAGATATACAGTAATCATTTTTTTTTTCGCATTTACTCAATCAATCAATTTACTTCTTAAATATTTACAAAGCTTACAAAACATTATAAAAATGTACATTAATTATTTTTAGTTCATCATAGCGACCAGCACTTACGCTGAGAACTAGTCTCGTGCCGTAAGTGCTGTTTTCTTCAGGGTACCTTTAACAATGTTGTTTCGTAAACCACTTCCATTTTATAATATTTAATTATACAGTATTTAGTTTTAGTAATAGCTTTAGGAGTTAAAAAAGGAAGACATATTTGATGAAATAAAAAAGTAAGTAGGTACTATTAATAAAATATTTTTTTATTATTTCATTATTAGTACTTATGTATATGTAGCTCCTGTAGGTCGGCTAAGGTGTTTTGACGCGAGCATATGAGGTTAAGCAATGGTCGACAGGGACAGTCCTTGGATACCCATCCGAGTACTATCCGTCTATTCAGTCGTGCGGTCTTGTCAGACTGAATAAAGGCATTTACAACTCGGCGCTACCGCTAACGGAGGACACGTTAAATAATAGGCCCCTGCTATTATTACTAATAGTCGTTAAGCCAAATCAGACGCTTTCGAGCGGTTTGTAAACTATCGATACTAAGGCTTCGCTTACTCATACAAAACAGATTTCATTAATGAGAAATATACATTCAAAAGGCATTTACAGAATAATAAAACTAAACTTAAACTATAAAACAAGTTATTGATATAAAATACGGTACACTAAATTATAATATTTAAACGTTAAAATATTATTCTTCCCGAACTACTATTTTTCCACTCCAATATGATACTTGTTACGCCATCTAATCTGGTCTAATAAAATCAAAATAATAATGCATTTCGCTGGAATGTCCAGCCATCTAGTTAAATTATGTGGTACCAAAAGGTATTGTGCTAAAAAAACATATGCTAGTTCTCAAAGTTTTGAAAAGATGGCAGTATAAACAGCAGGCTAAAACTAATACGAAATGGCGCTATATCTGGTTGTAGAACGACATCTACCAACGTTTTTAGAAAGTAGTTTTAAACTTAAATATCATTTTAGTTTAGCTACTAGCCGCTAGATGTCAGTCAAAGTTGCAAATTCAAGATAAATAAATCATTCGAAAGATAAGTTTCCGTCATAAAATTTAATTCGAAAACATTCGTCAAAATCTAGGTCTTGACCGCCTATCATTGTTCATGAAAAAAACGAAGTTATTTATATTTTATTTGAACATTTTGGGATAGTAATTTAGCAAATTAGTTTTATAAAAATAACATTAATTACAAAAAATAGCTAAATGTGGTCTTTTTTCTTTATCTTTTATATACAGTACAATTTTAGTTCTGTTTTGGAAACGATTCAAAACTACTTGCCTACAGATGGCACAACGGCGTCTTTGTTTACAAATAGTTACGACCAATAAGCATAGCGTAGTATAGTGGTAACAAGGGTGGGGCCTGCGTGCGTGCAGCAAATCAAATTCATTCATTCATTGGCGCGCCGGCCGGCCGGCCAGTCGTTTATTCCGTGTGACGAATGATTGCCGACAACGGATGACACAATGAATCGCGCGCGAATTTCAACGAACTTTTTCGAATTTTAAATAACGAATTTGACATTGACAGTCAAAAAAATTGTGAAAAAAAGTGCAGTTGCGTGATATTTCCTGTTTTTTTCTTGTCCTAATTACTGTGATAATGAGGTGTAAAGTGTTCGTTGGTGTATTGTTATGGTGAGGCGATGCTAGTGGGTGAACAATCACCGGCACCGCGAGTGGTGGCCGGCTTGAGAAAACTTCGCCCGGAACTTACCCCTGGACCGACACTGATACCAGCAGATCCTAATCTTCGGATTTCGGGTAGGTCTAGCTCAACTGCAGTAGCACCTGTCCTCTTCCCCGTCAGTCAAGAAACCAATAATTTATCCACCTGCTTCGATCTTGGCACACCTTGCAACAAAATAATGATTTTTACGCTTTCAACCTGCAGCACGACGCAAAAAATGGTCTACTAATTACCTACATATCTGTCTAAAAGAGAAGGATTGTTTGATATTATTATGCTTAGCATGTCTATGCCGTATTCGACAAGCCCCTTTTCAGACGTACATATTTTTGAACTAAATGAAGGTATAAAATAAAACCAACTATAGTACCTTAATTAAACTGATTATTGTTCACTTTACACTATAACTTTTTGAACAAAAATCTTTGATTGAAAACATCTAACACTAAACAAAACAGCATACTATCAGCCAGCATCTGAATTTATGTAAGTTAGCTAGCTGGCCCCTAAGTAACCCCCTTTTATTAGGCTTCAGATAGTTCATGTTTTGTTTACATTTTAAAATGTAAAAAAATGGATATTTTAATCCATGAGAATCTTTTGTCATTTTTGGACATTTTTATGGACAACCCAATTACTTAATAGAGTAACATAGGTAAGTGTATTACAGATAATTTTTATGGGTATGTATGTTTGTTAGTTATTCATTCATAAATGGAACAACCAATTTAATGAAATAGGTATTTGGAGGTACATAATCAAGATCCTAAATCAACATAACATGATCATCTAGATAACCACATGGCGTCACTTATTCTTATAAAAATACTAATCAGGACTTTATAAACATGGCAAAATCCATGCAAACGTTAAATAATATTTTTTTTAATAAATGATATCAACTTATGTTAACAAAAAATATTGGTTTAGTAACCATGATGCAAATAGTGGTTAATTGTGGTGGCATATTTGTAAAGTTAATATACATAAAATAATATTCTGTGAATGTTGAGAGGGTCTACCAAATGTTTTATTATTAGTTTATATTTTATTGTTATAGCAGCACGGGCAATACATAACTTGTGAATTATTGCCCGTGCGTCTTTTCAGCTTTCTAACTATCATGGTTCCTGAGATACAGCCTGGTGACAGACAGACAGATAGCTTAGTAATAAGATCCTGTTTTTACCATTTAGGTACGGAACCCTAAAAACAAACAATACTCAACCATCAACCCTGGCAGATGGAAGTCCCATTCTAACACATGATCAGCACTGCAAATTAGGAGACCATTGGTATGACTAAATACTGTTTATAATGGATGATGCCCGCCTAGGGCACGCAGAATGGTCAATTTTAGTAAGCCTAATATGTCATAAAAAAAAGAAAAAACTTAAGAGGTGTCAAGGGACAACCAGATGGAACGGAGTTCCTTCACTGTCAGGATTCATTATTATAATTTTATTTATTATTTACAAAAATAATTGTCCTGACACCGCACTGTTCAATGCGAAATACAAATTAAAACATATGGCTTGCTTTCTATAAGAGAGAGAGAGACAGACAGAGAAACATGCACACTCCACACAGCTTACAATAGTTTACTAATAGCAAGAAGTGTCGTGACAACTTTTCGTAAGATTTTTTCCGTCTAGCCCCCTTTCACAACGCGCGATAAGGAACTTCGTTCCAATAGGAGCTCTCAAGAGGTCATGACTATGGAGACCGGCCCGATCACGAAGTAACCAAGTATGATGCCTGCCTTCACTGCTGCAAGGGGGAAATGAGAGGCAAAGAAAATATCTGTACCCTTCTACTAAGAAAGAGTTTTGAAATGAGAAATAGGTTTTAGTTTCCATTGCCAACAAGCCAAGCAGATATACTCACTCCGAAATGAGTTGAGAGTTAGATGAGCAAGATTACCTTCGACTGCCAGTGGCTCTCAGCAAACTATAGGTTTGCAAACTTTATACGCACTGCCGCAATAAAAACTTTATTTCTAATTTCTGCGAATAAACAGAGCTCCATGCCGGAAATAAAAATGCAATTTTCTATTTACGCGTGTTAAGAAACTTCAGGACAGCTGCAAAGGGGATTTGCGCTCAATTATTATGTTTCGCTCGACGCACATACTCATATTCGGAAACAAACATTTTGTAGTTAATTAATTTGCTATTAAAAATACTTTGTTTGAAACTTTTAAATAGATCTATAGACCTAGATCTCTTTTGTAGCATCGATGCTGATATTCTCAAGGCGGCAATGTACTCATTCACTCAAATTTGTGTTAATAAACTAGTTAAGTGATAATTTGTATTTGTTAAGTTTGGTTTTTGTTATGTTATTTATGTACTCGTATCTTTATGTGTGACTAGGTAATCTGGGGTGGGCGATTTGGTTACAACTGTAATGCTCTCTCTATGATATACAAATAAATATATAAATCTAACAGCATAAGCAGTCCACTATATTCCCACTGCTGGGACACGGGACCTTCTCTCGTGAGGAGAGAAATAAAGGCCATAATTCACCACACTGGTCAAGTGCGGGTTAGCGTTCTAAGTCCTTAGTAGGTCTGTCTACCTTACCTAATAATATCACGTACGGCAACACAAGTCTCAAATTACGACACTGGTCAAACACTGGTAGTGGCTAACATAAGCTTTAAATAATATACTACTTAGGTATATGTATTATATTTTTGAACAAATTGTTATCTACATCCTATTACTTAATAGGTATAATAAATGAGAGTTTTTGTATTTGTGTTCAAACGGCTTAACCGATTTGATGAAATTTGGTATGGAAATAAGTAAGACCTTGGGTTAGCGCATAGGCTACTTTTTATCCCGAAAATATGACTGGTTCCCGTGGGATGCGTAAATAACTTCAAAATCTACGTTACTCCTTCACGCTTTAACGACTGCACCGATTTTGGAAAATAGATTATACTCAGAATACAGTTCTTTCTGTATTCTGAGAGATTATACATTGGATTAAAACTTATCAAATTCCGGATTAATTTATTTTTGTCCCAGATTAACGCGGGTAACACCGTGGGGTGCAGCTAGTAAATTATATATCTTTAACTTATGTTATAGTCACTGGCAGTATCTGGCCAGTGTCGTAATTTACTTACAGGTTAAAGGGCGTACTAGTTTCACCTACAAATACCTATGTACATCAATCAATCATTAGAATGTAATTGGTTAGGCTAGGTTCCACCACATATCGTTTATATTCACAAAGGGTGTCTATTCAAATCCAAAGTTTTTCGATGTAGGTATAATACATAAACGTCTCTCGCTAACTGGCTCGACCTAAAAGGGGTAATCGCGAAAGCTAATCTCAAGTACCAACGTCAACCTTTATCTGTCACCTCGATCATGAAGTGTGAAAGCATGCGTCTAGATACCTATCAGCTTACGTATTTCAACTCTGTAGATAGCTATCAACTTACGTATTTTTACAGGTAAATAATAGTTTATTACTTAATATGTAAATGCATCCAATACAGTCGTTAATTAATCTGATTGTGAGTAGGTATTAGGTCGTCCCCATTCGTGTTCATTTTTCCAAGCTAGGTATTTTATGTTTACTATCTCTAAAACCTATACTAATAGTTACTGAATGCAGCTTCTACAAAAGGAAAAAAATTGGGGCTTTATTTAAGAAAGATTATTTATTATATATTTCTGTGCTTGCAAAGATAGTAAACTCGTAATTGAATTCAGCTCTTATTAAGACTTTTAACATTATTCAATTAATGTGTGCTTTCAGTTTGAGAAAGGTCGGCGTCTACCTTAGAATTGCTTATTTTTTTAACAATTTTTATAGATTCAATTGTTTTTTCTTTTTCTAGGAATCAAAGCACATTTAGCCACGAATATATGTAGACTGTAGTGGGAATATTTTTTTAAACAAACAATTTTGGAAATATAATTGTATCATACTATAAGTAACTACTTACCACCATCGGCTTGTCTTGATCGACTGACATTCTTTATCCCTTTACAAGTCAATCACATGATCTGCGCTCTCCGAAACTCATTAGCATTGCATAGCCAAGTGACAACGTTGGAGAATGTCAATAATAAATAATTAATTAATCAGGTGCAAGAGCTTGGCAATGTGTCTGCTTCCATTTGTAATTCCTAGTTGTTGAATGGCATCTATGTAGATTGATTTCATATCAATGAGATAGATAAAGTTCGTGAATATTATTAGCCTATGATCCGGCTGCAGTCATTGAACTTGTCGAGTATTTGCTAAAAACTTAATCTGTACGCGTATTTATGATTCCTCTTCTGTTGTATCTGTCTGACATGACAATTTCATTAAAAATATAGTAGAAGGAAAGATAGAAGCCAGGAGAGAAAGAGGAAGAGGAGATCATATTTAGACCAAATTAAGGAGAAGGCGAAAGTCATGTCGTTTAGGGAGGTCAAGGATTTGGCCGAAGATAAAAAAAACACAGACAAGAGCCCAGCTCTTAAATATTGAATGAATTAATTTATGATTAGGACGCTAGAAGGAAACGAAACACTATATAGAGTTTTAAAGGCCTACCGGAATAACTATATGTAAATCGCTACCCGAGATTCGGCAACCACACCATCCTTTTGGTGGAGGTGGTGTATTTCAATCATACAGGCGCCAGATTAGTAGATCCGTCCCTGTTTATAGGTTTTTGAAGTAGCAAATGAAAATCTATTGTGTCAGCTTAGATACTTATGTATTTGCAGGTATTATCCTATGTTCTTAAACTACCATTGTGCTTTGTTTTCCGCGAAACCAGTACTGATATCCTATCTTCGACTTAAGAGTGACAGTCGGTTATCTGATAAATTACTTTCAAGTCAAGATATAGATCACTGTGAATAACATTGTACAAGAGAAATAATATGCTTAACCATGCAGGCAAATAACTAACACTGATTGACTGAATTATCTATATCATGACTTAGGTAGATCAGTCTTTAGAATGTTGTTCACAGTAACTCCAATAGTCAATCTAATATGGTATCATTAATCACTACTTGGTTGACCCCAAATAACCGTTACCAAACCAATACTGTGACTAAGTTACTCTGTCAGTATTTAATGCAAATATTAAATTATATATACAAGCAAACCTAGCAATCAAACCGTCGTAAGCAATTTAGCATAACTTTATTGCACACATTACTGACTGGTGAATGTTACTGTTTGCCGAAATAAATCTAATGTTCTTTACGACCATATTTCGTTTGGTTACGCTTGCTCACAAATGCAGTAAAGACTGTAGAGTCGATTTAAAGGTGAATGTTCTATCCTTGAACTAGTTTAAATTTAGATTAGAGCTACATTAATGTATGCCTGACGTGCAAATTAAAAACATTTTTATCGCTTCGTAAGTACTTCAATTGAATTGCTAAAGTAATACATTTTTGGTGGAGGAATTTAAGAACTCATCTACTTATATGGTATTCTTTCTGGTTATCTTTATACTGTATTTTTATTCATTTAAGTTTCTAGCTGAAGGCGGATATCCTGATTTACTTTTAAGATGCTTGTAATGAAGTGATACAGCCGTTTATGGTGTCACATCAAGCTATGTGTCATGAGAGTCATTACATCATGTCTGGTTAGTTCTCAGAAAACCAGCTGCACTTCCTCTTACACCATCAAATAATATACTGAAACGTAATGTTTTAATTATCGTTAGGTTAGGTTATTATTGTTTGCTACCTAATAAGTCCATAACTAACAATCCAATAGTCTGTATCTTCTTTAATCTTATTTCTTAAAACTTGAGATTTGGCCAGACTGAATCATTCTTTTTTTACCCATTATTGGAACCTGTGTCAAAGCTATAGGTCATTATTTGGTATCAGCTTTTGCCTGATACTTGTAGTTCAGTTCGTCTACCGGCCAATATTCCTTTCATTTACCCAGAGGTCTATCTTGGCTTTTCGCTAAACGCATCTCTCCATTGTCCGCAGGTGTTCTCCGACAGTATTACAATGACGACGTCGACTCATGGGCGTGGGTGCGGTGCGCTGTGCGAGGTGGGTGCCTGCACGCCTGGCGCGATGGCACGTTGCCTCGCCGCCCGTCTGCCAGGCTTCCCCTGCGAGGCCTGCACCTGCGCACCGCCCCGGCGCTGCCCAACGCGTTTCAGCTATCGAGGCTCCGTGATGACACTGCCGTTGCCACATTTCAGGTTAGGCTTGCTTATTTCTTAATCTTCATGATGCACACTACTGCTCATGTGCGTCTTCTGAATGCTACATCTATCTTGTCTTACTGTCAATAGTGCTCTAATCCCTAAGCTGAGATTTTCTTCCGAAACAACAACGGATAAATCTTATACTCTTATCCAAAGATGTCTTACTAAACTACATCATCTTTCATCATTAACATCTTTGTGCTGAACTAAATTTGTTGGCTGTCGGTCTGGTGTTAAATATGTATCTATATCAAATATGTATGTATGTAACTATGTAGTATATCAGTTGTGTTAGCAACCATAATACGAACTAGAAATGGTTCAGTATGGGGTTAACCAGCCGTGTGTAAAAAAAACTTACACACAGAGATCAATTTATTGACTTTCTATAGGTAATATGTGATTCGTGTAGGAAGTGTGCTGCTCGACTACAATCCACTGTCTTACTGTCCGTCCACTGATCTCCGAATTGGAATGGCTTTGGAATAATCGTTTTAGTCAAGCAGGACATACAGTTCGATCAATTGGTCGTGTCCTTGGTAGAATTGGCCTTGGTTGGCGGTCACAAACCAATCGTGGTGTTCCTATTAGTTAGTACCGTACTGAATTTTAGTTTCACTGCTCTAAGTGGAGTACAATAATTGACCTGATTTTGTAATTTGATAGTTATTACATTGTTTAAAATATTTATTTGTGTAAAAAAAGGCTTAAAACTTAAAAGTAAAATGTCAGTCATGCCAGTCCCACCTCTGTTCATAATCCATGAGAATAAATTGAGTGAATAAACGCCTTACATACGACCAGATTATGTTTCACTGTCAGATTACACTTTAGCAGTAATAACATGATACTTACTCGGTATTAATTATGCTCTACGTGTCTGCATTCTCCAGGTTTCGCGTATAATTTTCTAGGAACTTTCGTTTCCGCTGCATAACTAATATCTTCATATCCGGAAAGTGCGTTTGGAATAGCGAAAATATAAGAAAAACTGTTATTGTCTATCACGCCATCGGTATCGATTTCAAGTAGCGGTGGTTTTGTAGCGGAACCGATTGTTTTATTCCAGTTCTCTTCGTCAAATCGGAAATTAAAACACTGGCCAATTAGTAGTGAATTACTATGCAATTGTGAAATACTACATTCCACAGCAGTATGCCGGTTGGGTCAAGTTAAAAAACTGCTTTTATTATCTAGATCATTAATAATTACGCGTTGTTTTGTTATAATAATTTGATGCACCAAGCTATTATTTGTAATGAATAATGTTATTAATTGAAGATAATATATATACTATGTATGAAACATTTGTGTATCACTTTTGATTTCCAGTGAAAACAGATGGATGCGCCAGTTTTCGTGGTCTCAATATTTAATTCGTAACAGTAACTAGGTAACACTGTAACACGCAGTCATCGCTTGATTGCTCCCATTTAAACCGATATAGACAGCAATTTTCTAATTGCCTCTAATAGTGGGTTTCCGATAACAAAAACCGATAAATCAATGTAGACCGCGTGTTTCTCAGATACAGTATACAGATGGACATCAATACCCTGGTAGGGTTGCTATGTCATTTGCTTATCTCCTGATTACTCTGTCCACTAATATTTGAACAGCATTAGCGATGTTTAAAATAATTTAGTTGAACTTGAACTAGTTTGTTCGCGTTTAAGTGACAGTTTTCTCAATATTTTAGATAACATATCGTGTTTTTACATATTTTGCATAATGTATGAGAATGTATCATTACATTCTTCAATGTTTATGCAAAGTTTAGTGTTATGTGATTCGTTTTGGAGGAGACGTTCAAGGTTTCAGAGCATTTTTTTATTTTTATACTAGTTGTGTACATGAATTAAATTATTAATTAACTATTTTACATTTACGTTTATGCAAATTATGACAAAATATTGAAATGAGCCTTCTCAGTTTGAATCAGTTACAGATGAGCTTTATGTCTAGTAGAGGTCGTAAAACTGATAACTTAAACCTTTTAGCTACTTGATTATCTGTGAATAAACACTAACTGCAGAAACCTTATGTTCTTGTTAGTGTCTGTGGACGATAATGCTTACAGAAATAATTTTCGACTTAATAGGCTAAAAAAAATATTTTACAGCTTTGCTCGCTTGATAGATAGTGTTAAATTAATTACACAATCCCTTGTTCTACTTCTGGGCCATCGTCGTAGGTATTGAAAGATGTTAGGTATAATAGGGCGCGGGTAAAACAAAACAGTACAGATATAATTGCACATTCGTACATTATAAAAGTGGAGCTCATATTCAGCTTGTCGATGTCGTTGCCTATTTCCAAGTTCTAAACATGTGTAATCAAACAGGAACTAGTCTTGGAACCGCGCGAACAACAACTGTATCGAGAAAGTACTTTTTAAACTCGTTTAGCTATCCTTTCACAAACCGCATCAGCTGTTCTTGGCCGGGTCATGTTTTTATTGAATAAACCACAAAGCGCCATAGATACTCCTAGGCAGGTAAGACGAGTGAGCATCTTGGAGACGTTTGCCCGCTCCCCTTCGAGATTCGCCTTTCTCACGACTCGCTCGCTTTAATAGACCTCAATAAAGCGAAACACCCGTAAATCAAAGGTCTTTGTGCTCGACGACCTTTTGATCGAGCTATTTACATAAGAACGGCTAGATATGCGAAGGTGTTGACACGTAAAGAAACACGTTTGACGAAAGAATTCTTCGTAATAATATGCTACACAAAAACTCTTCTATAAGTGAAACATGACCGAGACTAGTCGCGATCCTTAGCCTGTCTCCACTCGATCGGCTGTTATATTATTGTCACTTTACAACATTTGCATGTGTTCTCTTTCCGTTAAACTTGAAGTCGTTTAAATGTTAATTCATCAAAAAATCATCTTATAGGAAATTTTTTACTTGTATTAAAAATAATGTGTCTTGTTTGTGTTGTTGCAGACTTGCAATGCGGCGGAGTACGCGAGATGGGTGCGCGCGCTGTGCGTGGAGATCCTGGGGCAGACGCCGCTGCCACAGGTGCGCTTCCTGGACGTGCTTTGCGCCGCCGACACCACCAGCCGAGAACCAAAGAGACGTCCCGTGGAGGCGCAGGAGACACCCGCGTGCGCGCCGCGCCCTCCGCCCCGCGCGCGCCGGCGGCTGCTGACCTCGCCCGAGACGCAGCTCACGCGGCGCGACCATTCCCCCGCAGCCACGGACGAGGGTATCGTCGTAGAGGACGACGACTATGACTCCTCGTCGGATCGCAGCCTCGACTTGACTCTGCCCGCCGACGCGCTCCGAGCCGCAGACGTGGTGGACGCGTCGGCGGCGCCTGTACGGCAAGCCGAGGTCATCAAATGCGACAGCTGCAGCAAGCTCAACCAGCACCACACGCTGCCGCGCTCCGCACGCGCCGAGTCGGAGCAGGGCCGCCGGTACCTGAAGCGCTGGGAGGGCACGGCCGGCGGCGCCGAGCGCGGCCGCTCCGTTATGGAGGCCGCGCGCAGGAAGACCTCATCGCTCGACATCCGCGCGCGCTCGTGCTCGCCCAACGCGCACGAGGCCGTTGCTCAGTACGTGCCTGTAAAAGAGAGGCGGGCGTTATTCGAGTCGCTCTCGCAGACCGGTGGCAGCTTGGCGCGGAGTAGCGAGCACCTGTCCCGCCCGATAGTTCCCGCTGAGACGACCCCGAGGCGAGCGGCCTCTTTACACAATCTCCAGGCGCCGCCGACGCGGTCTGTGAGCGATCTACGGCAGTTCTTCGAAGCCGTTGCTCGCGGTGCGGGCGCGTGCTCGGGCGTCATACAGAGACACAGCGCTCCTCCCAATACCGCCCCTCGAGCTTTCGCTTCGCTCACATGCGCCTGACATTAACCCGTAGGGCTGTATATACTGTAGATAGAGTTGCGTTGACCGCTGTTTTACTAAGTCGTTCGTTTTAAGACTGTTACAAGTATTGTTATAAAATGTACCTAATATAAAAGAATAAAATGAGACATATTATCCAAAACAGGTTTTCATTTCAGTGATTGCCCAATTGTTGCCCTTGACATATGATTCGCATTGTTTCATACTGATTTGTTACAGACATTTGAATTTAAAATTTGGTCAGGTATTTTAATAACATTCCGCGTTAGTTTATTTTACTATTCGTTCAGAAGTTAATTGAGCGCTCAAAGGTCGGTTTAGTCCTTGGTTATGATCTTGTGTCGCAAAAAGTTACAAAACTCCCCACATTTGCCTATTGTTGTCATTTTTTCTTTTCTCAGTAACGACAAGATTGTGTGAGCATTGTGAAACTGTACATAGAATCATGTGACTAAATTTCTGAGTAAATACAATAAGTATCATGCACTTGCTATGTACTTAGTTTATGAAATAACTATTTCGTGAAATCGTCACAGTCGTGATTACACATTTAGTGTTCGTTTAGTTGCCTCGGCTACCAGAAACAGAAAAATAAGTAAGTATTTGATGCGTTATTTAAAACTTATCTTGTTCTTACTTATATGTATAACTAATTTATAAACTAAATGTTTTTAGCAAAATGGTACAGCATGTTCTAGTACTCGCCTGGCTAACAACCACTCTGAAAAATCTGCCGCTAGGCACCTATTGGTGGCGGCAGCCTCCTTGAGAGCCAGTTATTCCAGACTGGGCATTCTCCACCTTTGCCAGTGTCATTAATTCGGATAAACTAATGCGGACACGCCCTGCTGGTCAAATGCTTAGCTGTTATAAGTAAAAAAAGTCTTTTCTCTTCTACCTAGTGTAAATACACCTATTTTACATAAAAAACTATACGACCTTTATCTACATAACTAGGTACAAAGTAAGACTACGTATTTAATCTACTGGGTACTAAGTAATTAAATAATAGTGGAGACAATTAACTAACAACGCGAAGCACGCAGCTTGATTAGCCAATGGATTAAATTGTACGCTAACTGTCCCAGCTCTCGACTATTTATCAACAGTCATCAGCTGGCTAGCTAATTGAATAGATTAGCCAGCGAAAAATAATTATAAGTTTTGAATAAATTGCAAATGGATAATTATCATACCTGCTTTTTAAGTAATTGCTGTGTCAGGTAAAAATCAGTAAATAATAGATATATACCTAAGATTATGGTATTAGATTTCGTATACAACTATTAAGTAGTTAGATACTAGTTTATTGTTTTGAATGAAAAAAACATCTTGATTATTTAAGTATTTAATTTTTTTTTTAATAATTAATGACTTTACGAACACCCTTTTACGCCGAAGAAACGGCTAATCTAAAAATCTCTCCGACTAAACAACGAAATTCTAAGAAAGCAGCTTTTTCCTAACCTCACGAAGGTAAAGTCAAAATTACGCCTTAGTCCTTTATCCGTAATCATCCACGATCACGCTACGCCCGACTCCATAAATATTTCTTTTTGTGAATAGATCATTATAGTACGAGATCCCGCTGCAGGATTGGTGTGCTCATCGACTATTTGTTTAAAACCAAATTTTTATGTTTATTTATAGTTAAGAGAATATATATTTACTAGGGTGCCTATCAAAATTTGGCCGCTATTATTTTTTTTTTAATTATTTTTAATTTATTTTTGGTAAAAAATTTCGTTCATTTATTTTTTAAATAAAATAACGTCTACATCACGGCAATTAATATTAAGATTCTAAAAAATCACGGTTGCCGTTGCTCACCTGGCCGCACTTCTTTGCAGCCTGGTGTAAACAGGTATGATTTCGATAAATTTATACGTTCATAACCTATTTTTATGAATTATATGTCAAATTAAAGCTAATTTTTTTCTATTAATTATCATATAAAGTTGCTTAGTTAAATCTGGCCGCAAATAAGGGTTGCTGGCTGTTAAAGATAATAAATA
This sequence comes from Mellilla xanthometata, assembly GCA_035578125.1. Lineage (NCBI taxonomy): Eukaryota > Metazoa > Arthropoda > Insecta > Lepidoptera > Geometridae > Mellilla > Mellilla xanthometata. Next base: position 8,084,602 of record JAPUBQ010000014.1, on the reverse strand, counting down.
TTTAAGGTAGAGTGAAAGAGAGTTAGCGCGTAACATCATTTGTCAGACGAGGACAGCGATTGCCGACTGTGCGACGCTTTTAAGCCATTGCGCATGCGTCGAACGTTAGTGTTCTCAACCATCGGGGAAAAATAGAGACGACTTATAATAAATACTCCAAAAAATATGTATTTTTTTTTAAAATGATAAATTTATAAATTGCAACAAAAAAATAATATTGATTTGTTATATCGACGGTCTAGTTAGGAATTTGTCTAACTCCTTATTTTTTAGAGGGTGTTTTTTTTTAACATTTTGATGAAGCAATAATCCAATCACAAATTATTTGAATGATTCAAACTTAAATATTATATCTCTATTAGATATAAATAATTTCAAATGGTTTTTAAAATAATAAATTTTGAAGTAATTGTTTTTTTCGTACAAATAAAAGATTCTCTAAAAAGAAGTTAGACAATTTGCTAATTAGAAACGTCGATATTTAATATTAATTTAAAAAATAAAACCAAGGTGACTTAAGTAAAAGAAAATTTGATTGCGAAAGTATTATTCAAAAATTTTATTAGATTTTATTCAAGTATTTAATTGTCTGTTATATATTAATCAATTCATTAATTAAACCCAACATGGTTCGTGGGAGACTCATAAGAATTATTTATTCATAAGAATTATTTATTAATATTTTTTTTTTAATTAATAAACTTATCTTATAATTCTTATATTTCTGTAACTCTTATTTAAAAATCTGAATCATCGGAGCTTTCAGTTGTACTGTCATCGGAGCTATCACTTTCATCGCTACCAATATCAGAATCGTCGTTATCGGAAGCTTTGTTCGTGGATTCACATAGCACACTATTAACTTGCGTTGGAGTTGAGTCTCCCAGGAACCATGTTGGTTTTAAAAAACCATCTAGTACCAACCAGCCATTATTTTCTGGGCTGAATTTGATGCAGTCTGGTTCAGTGGCATTTAACCACATCAAATTAACAAAGATTGTCCGCAACAATTTTTGTTTCAAAGATTTCCAGCACGGTGGAATGTGCGTCGAGTCCAAACCTTTAATTCTCTTCATAAATTTTTCATTATTTTGTTTTGAAGCGTACATTTTGTTAAATAATAAAAATCTTGCGGAAATCTCTTCTAACAAGCTGGATGCCTCATTATCTATGACAATTGAAAACTGAGAAAATTATTCATTAATTAAAAAAGTTGATACCTAAATACGATACTTACCTACACGTGAAATGTGATCGGATCGGATCGGTCGCGCGTCAAACTACTCTATTTAAGAGTAGTTTTAGTAGCTTCAGTATTAGGCGCGCTCACGGTTTCTGGTTCTTTCTGTATTCTGAGCATTCGACGCATGCGCAATGGCTTAAAAGCGTCGCACAGTCGGCAATCGCTGTCCTCGTCTGACAAATGATGTTACGCGCTAACTCTCTTTCACTCTACCTTAAATATTTATTATCTTTAACAGCCAGCAACCCTTATTTGCGGCCAGATTTAACTAGGCAACTTTATATGATAATTAATAGAAAAAAATTAGCTTTAATTTGACATATAATTCATAAAAATAGGTTATGAACGTATAAATTTATCGAAATCATACCTGTTTACACCAGGCTGCAAAGAAGTGCGGCCAGGTGAGCAACGGCAACCTTATTTTTTAGAATCTTAATATTAATTGCCGTGATGTAGACGTTATTTTATTTAAAAAATAAATGAACGAAATTTTTTACCAAAAATAAATTAAAAATAATTAAAAAAAAAATAATAGCGGCCAAATTTTGATAGGCACCCTAGTAAATATATATTCTCTTAACTATAAATAAACATAAAAATTTGGTTTTAAACAAATAGTCGATGAGCACACCAATCCTGCAGCGGGATCTTAGGCTATTACCAACACTGAACCTATTCAGAGCACAGGAACACATTCTGTCTCTTTCGTTGCCACCAAAATAAATATTAAGTAATCGACTGTCTCCTTCTAGCTTGGCTACATGATTTAATAGTACTGAATTAGCAGTTGGTATGTGTGTCGAATGTTGGATGCACCCTCACAAGAAGTAATTCAATCTCTACAAAAAATGATAGAACTTCGGACAAAAGAGATAGGGGAGTATAAAAAATATATAAAAGAAGCCGGGGATGTACAGGTAGCGGGAATTATAAAGATTTGGACAGTGTTAGGGACGGTATAAAGTTCTAACGGACTTCGATAAAAAGTTTAAGGCAGAGGCGCCTGGTAAATTCTCTAGTTGAAACAAATTATGCTTAGCTCAAAGCACTAAGGTGCTGTATAAAATCTATGGGTGCCACTGTAAGCTATGAATTTGTTATCTATATAATATATTTTTATATTAAATGAGAGGTTGACTTTATAGTACTATACTTACAGCAGAAAGTCCAGTTCAACCTAGAAAATAGTCGTATCGGCGCTATGTACCTAACTATATGTGTATTAAATAAGGAAGGAGAGTATTTTCAACAGCCCAGCGAAACTAATTTATATTTTCTTGGTAGTCTTCTTAATATGTAGTTAGGTAATATCACAATTATGATGACCCTTTAGGAATATCCGGTGACTGTTAGTTCTACGGTTCACTTGTTTTTGGCTAGATGCACTCGGTGGATGAAGTCAAAAACTAGTGAACCGTGGATCGTTTTAAAGTCAGATAAGTCGGTCAGCGAATGCACTGGCCTTGATCGTGACCGCCTCCACTTTTCGGATGACAGCTTAGCTGTCCACTGATCCAATTCCGCATCACTGAAAAACTTTAACGTCCGTCTCTTTCTACTGCTCCCAGTTATGTAAGCAAGAGAGAGATAGGTGAACATGGTACCAGCAGGTGCAAGGTCGTTGATTCAAATAAGGTTAGCATCGTGATCGATAGTCAATTCGCCTGAATAAATGGAGCTGCACCGTTTGATCTTTCTAATGGTATTTAAGACTCAATATCGAATGGCAAACCAAATGTCAGCGTGAGGAAAGACAAGACCATGAACTCTTGTTTAGAAGGGTGTAATGTGCTTCTAACAAGACACGTTCCTATTCAAGCAAGCGTAACCGTTTTTCAATCGAAATTAGACATTTCTCGAGATTGCTGTTGCGACCGATATCAAAATAACTGGTCAACAAAACCTGTTGCCATTCAAGTATTCGATAAGAATGTAACCATTTTATCCGTCCTTCATACGAGACCGGTAGATAAACTAGATAAAGCTGTTTCTATGAGAACAAATCTTATGATCTAGTAAAAGGATTTCACCGAACACAAGCACAGAACAAACGAGGCAAAGGGTAAGCAAGTACTAGCCAAGGTGTGGGTAAATGGGGTGAATGAAGAAAAGAATAAGAAATTATTCGTTACGCTCTTTGAGTTTCCTCTATACAGTGAATTGCTAAAATGGGTCACGTTTTAGGGGATCTCTACAATTAATCGCATGTCCCGACGGACAACTGTCCCCAATTGAGTGACCCAAATTATACACATTCTTTTGGAAAGGCGATAAAAAATTGTATAACATGATAAGGCATGTGTCACATCCAAGCATGTACTTTGTGTACTTTGCGTGGTTAGAGAGTGAAATAAAGCTTAGGAAATTCGCGAGGAAAGAAAATGTCACCATTTACTTTTACCGCAACACCTACGAAAGTAAAGCTCGCTTGAAAGTATTCTCAGAAATAATAGCTACAAAAGGTTTCTAAAACCGATATCAATCAATCTCATTCACAATGGGCATGCCAACAGTCAATGTCGTTGCAAAATTAAGAAAGCTGCGTCTGAAACTCGTTACAAATGCCCAGTGCTGAGAGATGACAGAAACAAATAACAAGAAAATAGGAACTGTCTAGAATAAGAATAAATAAGTAGAGCCAAGCCGTGTCTCTAATTATTTTTTGTCTACCGTAGGCGTATGATTTACAGTTAGTGCAAAAAGTGTGAGTCCGGACAATGGACATGGCATCACATCACATTGACAAGTACAGAGTGGCTTGCGGTATACAGATGAGGCTGCTGTTTTGGATCAAGTTTGCCACACATTCTTCCTCCTACGTAGCCTTAATATTCAAAATATGGCAGATGTTTAGAACTTAACGTACCTACGCTACCAACTTAACAATAACTAGGCTAATCTACTTTACCTATTCCTTAAGAGTTATCTTTAGAAAGAAGAGTCCTTAAAAGTGTAATAATGGAGCTGGGTATCTTTGGTCAAGCAAGTTGATGCGAAGTAGAGTTGTCACCGAATTGGTGGCACAGCCATGGGAGAGAAGCGTGCTATAACGGTCGTAGTGGGTTTGTAATAGACAAAAGAGCACCTTGTAACCAGCAATGGTATAAAAGACGATCATGATATGAATAACTGGCCCTTAAGGATTCTGCCAGCACACAGCATTTAATTCAAAGTTAAAAAATCTGAGAGAATACAAGATGTATTGTTCAAACTAAGTTTAATGTGATTTAAATAAGAAAAGTAACTGTAGTAAGACAAAACGTATATGTAGGTAATTCCAGTTATATGAGTTCGAAAAGTTCTATGAAATTTCTAGATAGGTATGTATCACTAATGTACAAGTCCCGGCTGTTAGTCTTAGTAGCAGTCGTTAAGTCAAATCAGATGCCTTCGAGCGGCTTGAGAACTCGATACCAGAGCTTTACCACATAGCTCTTGTGAAGAAGTAGAATGTACAGTTTTTAGATTGCCCAAGCAGTTTCAGGCATATTGCAATACCTAACTCGAAAGTGCTAATCTTAAAATTTGTGTTTAAATTATACTGGTCGCTCGAGTCTGACAAGTGCAATAAAATTTCTGAATAGTCACACCGTGATAGAGGTTGCATAAATTTAGCCTAGCCACAGGCTCAGGAGACCTAGTTACCTACTAACTGCATTCTAACATAACTGGTTAGTGATATAGTTTATAGGCAGATATTTTGTTTTTGTAATAAAAATAATGATATTTTTGGATCGTATACTTTTTCTGTAGTCCTTAAATATTTAACTAAATATTTTGACGGTGAAGTTAATAAGCCGTTCCCACTGCTGGGATTCGGGGTGAGAGAAACTCACGAGTAGAGATACAGGCCATAATCCACCACGCTGGCAAAGTGCGGGTTCGCGGATACGTAGGTAATATATACCTACATAGATAATATTGACCAGCCTAATATTTTCACACGAATTTTATTGACATTTCACGCCAGATTGAAGGACTGATTTTATGGAACAGATATTTAGTTTTTCTTGGATTCAGGGTAAGGTTCATAGAATAGTTGATTATTTTTCGGCTTGGTCTAGTTTGAACTTTACCCGCAAATTCCGTCATTTTATCTAATTTTGTCAATCAATCAATTCAATAATACAGTAGGATAAAGAGTTGATTGCATGTAATACTGCCATTTATTATTGTTACCAATAAGTATTTCCTATAGTTTCCGAGATAGCAAATGATATCTATAAAAATACCTTATAAAATAATTTATAATTTTTAATTTGTCATATAATTTAATGAGGGTAGTAATACAAAATCTGCAGTCCGCGCGTTGCGGCCCGACCAGTCGCTCTGGAATCGTATGGGAGTCATCGCCGTGCTAATCATCGCCGCGCCGTAGTACGGAGTTACAATAGTAATACAGTTATACTCGCTAATATCAATCATAACTATATCCAAATTAGTGTACCGCGTCGCTTCACATTTGGATTTTTACTGTGCCTCGCAAAGTGAATACTCTTCTGCATTTAAACAAGGAGCGTAGGGTACGTTGCCGATCGTTACCCACCAAGCTACCGCCAGACGCGAGGAGTTGTCCCAGGGAGTGGCATCGTGGATGAAAGGTACGTGGTCCTATCTAAGTTTCGCATATTCCTTGTGGGAGTCAGAACTTCCATACAGTCCACTCACTTTGTATCGAACATTTATTCTTACACTTACTTTACCGCTTCAAAAATCTTTTATAAGTAAAAAAGTTGGTTGTCATTAGTTAGTGAATATTATTAAAAAATACATATCTAAAGAAATATATCGTATACTACTTACTAACGTAATATAAGTAGCTACAACATTAATTATTTATTATAACTGCCTACGAACCATTAGCACGTGCATAAATAGCTTGCTGATTAAAAAAACTTACCTTCCTATCTCGTCAAGTCCCATATTAGGAGCTAAGAATCTAGGTAATCTCGTCACAGGGTTCTTCACTTGAGGTCACACGTATGCTATTGTTTTTAACAAAAGACTATCTATCAATAACCTGCCTACATTGATCAATCAATCAGTCATTTGTCGAGTCAGCATATGTTTTAATATTTTATAACAAGCGTTCTGATTGATTGATTGATTGATTGATTGCCTGCAAATAAAACAATAGATACATTTTTTTCTTCTGTATCCCAGTACATCTAAATAAATAATACCTAAGCATAATTCTTTGACTTGCTACGTAAAGATTAATTATTTTTATTATATCCAAGTGTACCTAAATAAGTACTTATTACCTACTTACCCACTGTCACTTTTTTCAAAATGTTGAAAAGACTCCGTCATAAGGTAGTTTTATTAACAAATACACATATTATAGCAATGTTCTCGGATTTTGTGTTTCCCGAACATGTCGGTTTCTTCACAATATTATCCTTCGCCGTAAAGCGAAATCCACACATAACATGAAAACAACTATTGGCAGGGCCAAAATCGAACCAAGGACCTCAGATTGAAAAGCAGTCGTATTCCCATCGAGCTAAACTCTGTTTTTAATTTTGTAGCTTTATAGTTGTAAAGGAACTCATGTCTGATACGGATGAAACAAGCGTTTAATTTGTTTGCTCCAACTAAGGCATTGTTAAAGCAACAATGATTCTACCAATCTTATGAGTCATTGTAACTAACATTAGATTGCGATTAGATTAATTATGATACCGATTACCTACAACACATTATTGTTTAGTAACGAAGATTTAACTTACTTAATGTTAATAGAATATGAATATGTACACAAATAGCTAAATATTGCATTAAATAACTTACATTTGTATGTAAGTTCCCTAATGCCTTGGTGATTGGTCCGGTTTCCGCAGTCAGTAAGGTCCTCTATTGAGCTCCCAATCTTGTCGACTAGCTGGCGATGCTCCCCCAGCCAGCCGATCTCGCCGAGGAAGGCTAGCAGCTTGCTCAGGCCGGCGCAGGCCTCCCGCAGCGTCCTCGGTGGTCCGAGGAACCGATGTCGCGGTTCATTCACTATATTTCCCTACCTATTTTATATTATTCATTTTTGAAGCGTGATCATCATATCAATCTACACCTACATAGATCAGATGTATGTGTAGATTGATATGGTCAACTGGTATCGCCTTTTGAGAGATTGTCACAATGTCTTCTTTAATGGGAGATTAAATAGTGTTTTTACTCAGTATAGCTTGGCATTTGACTAGCAGGGCTCGTAAGTTAGCGACACTCTGGCCAAGGTGGAGGACGCCTAGTCTGGCATAGCTGGCTCTCCTCAAGAAGGCTGACCAGAACATACCTATAGGTGCTTGGCAACAGGACTTTCAACCAAACTGGTGTTTGTACATATTTAGATTACAGCTCGACTTAGGCGCTTATGCTGAGTGTGTCTGGAAGTATCTAAGTATAGATTGGTCCTTACTGCTAACTACTAACTACAGTCTTTGTTTCAATCTCAACATTATCTCTTAAAGTACATTAACAACATAACACACAGGAACTCAATAATGAACTCAACCCAAAAAAATCTATCATCAATCTCTCATCAAAGGGCGATAATAAAATTAATATAAAATCTTGGAATACAAATAAAAAGAACCAACGGATACATTTAAGAAACGGATGTTCGATGATTTATAATTTTATTGAACTTTATTTAAAACTCCCTTATCGTTTGTAGTTCGTTAACGGCTCCTTGAGAATGGAGTGAAGATGATGTTTTTAATTGTTATGGAAATAAACCTATTACGTTTCAACTGAGAATAAGATAAAATTATAATAAATCAATCAATGCGATGATTGATTGGATAAGTGCTGTTGTTCCTGATCTGGCTTGATATGTCTATATATTTATATACCTACATTAATAAATATTATTGTGTAATATTTAGCATTTTTACATATTTTAGTAGGTAAATTAACGAATTCAAAGTATTACACGAAATATTTTATGTACATTAATAAAACAGGATAGAGGGAGTAAAATTTTAAGATTGTTATTCAATAAATAAATACACTATGTTATTTAAATCATTAAATACAACAAAGACAAATACAAGCTACATTGTTCTTCCACCTCCAGATGCAACTTGCATTTCCTCTAAATGATCTCATATTACCAAATCAAGTCCTGCCTAAGTAGTTAAATGTAGAAGAAAGTGTCCTCACATGCCCCTATATAGAGCCTGAGTCAGTCAGTTAGACCAATTTACGGAGATTATTTTTAACTCTTGAGTCAATAGTTCGAGTAAGCCTGGTCAAGTTTGGTCGTATATAAATTAATCTTAGGGGAATAGGAGGCGACGAATGTAGGCGCTACTTGATTACTCATTTGTTAAAATGTGTGTTTAGTGAGTGTCTAGACCTTGTAGCTTCTAGATGAAGATTATTTTTTTATTTTTATGACTGGAGTTATGGTTTTTATGCAATCTACTACCACAGAGATAAGTACTAAGTGAAAAGTTGTAAAGTTTAAAGAGATAAGCTTAAAACTTAAACAACTGGTAAGGATCCTACTAGTGTTTTCTATCAGCAGTAGACAATTCCTATAGGTGTAAGATGGTGATTGGTTTAAAAAAATCGTTAGTTTCGAAAAATATGTATAGACTTTCAATAAACCAGACGTTAAAATATTAAAAAAATCCGCTGTTCAAATGTTTGAAATATTTTATTCTTTAAGAAAACTTGTGTCTGACATTTTACCATTGGCTTAAATATAACGGACGGCACCGGGCGGAGCTAGAAACAAACTCAAATACAACCAAAAGTCTATATAACGGATTATAATATTTACACTGCGCGACATCCGTTAGCTGGTCTGAATCTTGAATAGATGTTATATTATAGGTATGTATTCTTAGTCTATGATCGGGGCGGTCAGACCTGCACTGACAACCCGCAGGAGGCGTTTTGTGCATTAAAATGGTATGTATATAACGATGGATGGTATGTATGTATGTATATATCCTATTTATGTACTCTAGATAAAAAGACACATTAATCTGTATATATCTCATGTTACTTGCAATAGCGAATGAGTTTATACTTAGATCGTTGTCATCATCATCATCTTGGTATCTCATCCCATAATTAGTCAATCATTTATTATAATCAATCATCAATCATATATTCAGATTATATTAGTAGCGATTGTAGACTGTAGTTAGTGTTTATATTAGTAAAAGGTCAACTGTTTTAATTGGAAAGATCGTCCGGTTAAAATAGTATCTTAACAAAAGAGTTTTAGCCACAAGCTTCTTCAATTAAGAACATTGATAGGAACAGCGGAATAAAAATTCCATTGAACTTGAGACGTGCCGGCAAAAAGTGTAACAAAAACAGGACTGTCACTATACCATCATTGTGACGAGCAATATCTATTAGCAAGCCTGACTCGGCAACTAGTAAATAGGTAGTAAATTGCAGGTAAACTCCACTTTTTGTTTTGATAGCTTCTTGTTTTCTTTTTGTCGATATTGTTTTGTTTTCCGATGAATAAACGTCATCATCAGATCTCTTCCGGGGTACGATTTTGTACACAAGTCATTGCTTAGTTCTCTTTTTACTATCCGGTTGCCATGTTGCTTTGGCAAATTTAAAAAGAAGGAAATTTCATCATCCGAACAAAGCAAAGCTCTTGTTTTGTGTGAAACTTTATCAATGTTGCTTAACTCATTGACCATTCCCTACTTTCCAACTCAATAGTACCTCATCTGTGTCATCTGTTTTGAATTTATATTTTTATGATACAAACTAGACGATTCTCCCTTCTTATGAACTCAGGATTTTACTTTTATAGTTCTGTTGGTGGTTTTACCTACAGGAGGTTAAAGTTACCTAAAGAGAAAGCTGTCAAAAACTGGACAAACATATCGATTGGTTACTGACCTGAGTCAAGTAAACTTTATGACAATGCGTACCTACTTCAGACAATATTTGTTTTTAACAGCATGGCAACAAAAGTAACAGTTAAATATACCGGGTAGAGTCAACATTATAGTTTATGTGCATAGTACGCTTTTGGACTCTGTGTACATTACTAAGTACTAGACATTGTTACCTATTGAAACTTTCATAGTTCGGTTACGACGATCCTTGTGATTAACGGTCCATTCACACAGTCTTTAAAGTCTCGCATCCAAAATGTAAAAAAATACTGTCATCTGCAACCTAAAAAGTATATGAGCGCACCAAATAAGCAGTTACACTGACATGACTAAGATTTTAACGTAATAAATTATAGATTTATTTAACTACAAACTAACGCGTAGACATTATATTAACCCTTAATACAGTCATAGCATTTTAGTCATCCGACTTATGTCTAAACCGGGATAAGATATCTTTTAAAAAAAAATATCCCATTCGATTTAGCGTTTGGAGGAAAAACTTATCCATAAACATATTAATCATCCCAAACACCCATATTTGTAATATTATAGTAGAGTAGGATATACCGTAACGAAGAAAATCAATTCACTTTATTCCAAGCGTATCAATAATTTAATGAACCAATTCATATTCCAGGGAAAGCCCATTTATTACAGCTTTATTAATTAGGTCATTAGTATTGATTTACGACAGCTTATCCACTATCTAGGTGTGTCTGATTTTAGTTATTACTGATTTATTATATTGATATTACACATACTTTCACACCAGGAAGCCTGTTAGTAGGACTAATTAGATGGAATTACACAGATAACGTTACAAGTATATCATATATTTATCCATCAACTACTATACTACGTTCTGGTTTTTCGTCTTATTAAGAGCTAAGTAACCAAGCTTCGATATCAAAAGTTTTAAAGTCAAAGTCTAAGCTTTTGCACGTTCAAGTAACCACACACTTTTTGCTTCGAACGTGGCTTGTGGCTTCATATCGATGATTTAGATTTATCTCTTATTTACTTACGTAGAGCTATTAGCCACTACGGCTATTAAAATTTTATTGTCTAAGTTTTGTTGAAAACTGTAATACTTTTAAGGTACTCATACGAGTACAATATGTAAGTTTTACGTAATCTCGCAAAAAGTTGCTTAAACTACTGTTTTATTAATGCAATTAACTAAAGAAACAGCAATAACATAAAAACAAAGAATAGAAAATGAAATCACAGTTTGACGCAAACTTCGTAATCAATTTTCACGTAATAAATGTAGCATACAAGAAATAACTATGTAAATTGCAGAGGAACATTCTCACAAAGATTTTCTTTATGTTCTCTAATTCTTTTAAAATAGTTAGTTAGTGTTCTTTTGTGAATTGCGTTTAGGCATTGAATTAGTAATAGGAATTGAAAGTAGAAACAAATATGAATTTTCCGATGACAACATAATTTGGTGCATTAAGTAAATGTAAATAAAATCTTCTAGCTAAGATATTAAGATGTTCTCCATGGCGAGAAGAGAAGCGTCGCATAGTGAGGAGGTACAGGGAAAGTTCCCACACATAAAACACGAATATTGCGCTAATCGTTTTAATTGTTAGTTGACTAAGCAAACAGTAAGAACATACATTAACGATGGTTCAATGGCTAGGCTGGGAAACTAAGAACTAATTATTAGGATTAAGATGAAAGATGATGCTTTCATAGCAGTTATTTACGTTTGAAGACAAAAATTAGGAGCTTAATGTTACCTTAAAAGTTTCTAGCGGGAAATTTTAGGGTAAGGCCAAAATTTTGGAGATATAAATTAAGACATCAAATTTCAACCATATTCTACAGTGCCTTAGTTTTTCATCGAAACACAAAATTTAACTAATTTACGGCAAAGGTACAAAACGTTAAAGCTCCATGATGAGTACTGAAAGTGAGAGTGGCACGATGCGCCGGCGCAGCGCACTCTTACCTCGTCTGTGGCGTTTGAATGGCGTCGATAATTAACAAACGAGCCGTTTGTTCCGCGACCTTTGTTAACTAGACAACTTGACAAAGTATCTTTCTTACTCTTACTTTCAATGTGATTCTATTGTACCTAATGCTACATGGAGGTAGAAGTGCGTACGACTGGATCTGAAATAGTATTATGCCTTGTGCTTCTCCTTCGTATAGGCTACGAGTAAGACCAAACGTCTGGCACTTGATTGGCATGGCGACAGCTTGTACTATCAGCTGGGACCTATAATTTACGCGACATCCGACTCTTCTAGCTACAAATGCTACTGATTATAGAATTAAACTACAGAACAAGACTGATTTTAGGTTCCATAACAAACATATTAAGTAGCAATTTTAAATGAACATCTTTTTACGCTAGTTACAATTGTAAGTTATTTGAGTAGGTATGTATCTATTAGTGAATTTATCAATCTCTCAAATACGTGTGCGAGTAGACGTTAAAAAATATAGGGAATTTGTCTAGCTAAAAAATTAAAATAAAATGTTCTCAAAGATTGAACAAAACGTTCTTTACATTACTGGGTCCTACATACGTATATAGTAATGTAATGGTATGGTATAGATCAATGCGAAATATATTTTTTTTATTTCGCATTGATCCATACCACATCTAGCACATCTATAGCTTATATCTTTATAGCATAGATACCGAGCCGTTGCAGCGAATGTATTGACAAGCAATGATAAAAGTGTTTTGCTTAGTATTGGTAATCAGAAATACGTTATTTGGAAACAGCTGCTTGGTCTCATAGGTCAAGATTGATATCTAATCATTGTGATTGATAGATGCTATGGGAGAGGAATTTGTTTGGAGTCCTAATAAAGGAAACACGAATAAGTATTGAGTAACATCTCTGTACTTCGGGAAATGTAGTAGGAAAGAAAAATAAAACAAATAGCTTCATAAGTTTGACTTAAGAAAGTGTAATTTAAAAAAATTTGAAAACGCTTGACATTGAAATCAAATGAATGTTTTCAACTCAAGCCTTTTATACAACACTCCATAGTAATACACCTTTCAAACAAAGATAACTAAATTTAAATCGTCGTTCATCCATTGGTACTCACACACCTACAGTGTCTGTTGGCAGTCGTGGACCAATATAGGTTGATGATAATGATTATGAGGAAAGGTACATATATCAAATAACCATCTTACGTTCATTAAAAATTGAACCGCAGCATTTAAAGGTATGTAGGCTAAATTGTATGTCTAATCACACAGTTCACAAACGACACAGTGAAATGTTTGTAGCTTTCCATTTTATCACCACAAACATGGAATGCAGATGATAAAGTACTACGCAATTCACATAAAATATAAATTTACTAAACTTACGTTTAATTTAATGCTTCGTTAAATTCTTGAAACTGCTTACTCAAGTTTTTAAATGTAATCTGCTTTGTTTTGTGTTACATTTTTAATTAATTTGCGTAATTAATAAGTACTTAAGTATGTTCGTTGCGTTGCGTTTTTAAATTATTAGGTATCTATTCATACTTACTTAATGTTTTTAGTTTATCACCTACATTACCCACTATTTTTTCATTATATTATTCAAAAATGTAATAGAAAGTAATTTAACAAAATAATTATTTTAGAAAAGTACATATTTTAATAAGTAGTTAAGTACGTACATATCAACTAGATCGGTATATTCTAATATTAATAAATAAATATATACGTACATGATACAAATTTGGTTCTTTTACAAGCAATAATAAAATGGAGTATCTATTTTTTTATAATACTAAATAGCCCCACGTTTGAGCGCAGCTTGCCTGATTTAAGATTTACTATGTGTAAGATGTCACACGCTTGACTAGATGGAAGCTATTTACTCTAGATTTGAAGACCCAAATTGGTCTTCTCAGGAAAAAAAGGCTTAGAAAGAGAGTTCTAAAGCTGAATCAGACATGGAAATCAGAGTCTCTTCTCTGTGCCCCTGCTCGTTCAGTAATGGAATGGAGATGCAAGAATTAAATATACTTCTAACTAAACACAATATATAATTACTACGCTCTAACGACTAAACTATAAACTATTTCTTAAAGGCGGATAGGTTTGCGTTTAATCACATTAGCAGTAGGCAACAATTTAATACATTTGTGTAAACCATCTTTCTATTCAAACGCTGGCAAGGTAATAAAATTATCTAACATCACAAACAGACAGATGCACGCCTATCCACAACACCGTGAATTGTGGTGTTTATGGGCATTTGTAGTAGACAATGCGGTGAAGTAATGGCTGCAGTAACGGTGTGCCGTGTACCATGGACCAGCTGCGGTACTTTCACTAGTAGTCGATGTTTGTGACAGTAGGGAGCCTAATGGGCTTGTAATGTAAACTCAAAAAGAGGTTGATAGATGGAAGATAGAGGGCGGAAAGCCTATGCTTGTTTCAAATGTATTAAAGAAAAATTAAGACCGTTGCGAAGAAGGCATAATACTGTTTTTTTGGGAACTATGTAGTTCTATTGGACCACATGAATAACCGCAACTTCTGGAAACTGCTATTACGTAGCATTTTTATACAACAAAAAATTTAAAATTTTATCCATACAGTCAGTTGGCAAAGCTGCGGCTAAAGATCGGTGGTTTAGGTTGAGCTCTGTCGTGTATCGTAGCAAATACACGTAAGTTAAGATTTAGAAAATGTTGTACGATAGCGGCTATTTTATACATTATATATTCTACTAGTCGGAGTCAAGCCCTCTCATTTGATACGCATATCGAGGGAGTTGTGAAAAAATATGTCTTCCGCCATTTTGTGCCGGCTTCCATATTACTATTTTCATATTTTTTATGAAAAATTGCTGAGAACACAAAAAACAGAATTTAAAACACACACACACAGACACGTCAAACTTATAATACACCGTCGTATTTGCAACGGGTGTTAAAATAGCCTTAAAAACCTTAGCAAAATACTGGGCATTTGACAGTATCCTACAAATATAATAACGACTTGATCAATGGACGCAAAAAATGCAGATACAATCTCTGGGAAGCGACCCGTTAGGAATTAATGATTCGAAGTTTATTCTAAAGCTTAATGGTGTTGTCGTTAAATGCCCATGACTGTTTATTTTTTCTGAGTAATAATAATATGTCAAAAAAAAGTTGTTTCCTTTAGTGAAGTTAAACATTGTATATTTTTAAAGACAATCATTTATTGATATATTACAGAAAAAAGATTATACTTTTATGTGTAAACCTTAAGCATTTCGCTGCCTTGGAAGAATACTGTCGTAAGTCAAAATGAGTAAATTTTTCAGTAGAGCACTTTAAAGTTTTTTTCAAATTATCAAATGCTGTATTTTTTTATTTACTGCGCAAATGTTGATGACACTTGAATAAAAACACGAAACATATATTGCACTTTATCTTTATTAAATGCTTTTAAGAAAATAGTACTTATTTAGTACTAAATTTTGAAAATAATTACTAGGTCTCAGACTTATAACAAAATTATACAAACAATCTTATGAAGATTACTGTCTCATTACAAAAAAGTACAAGAAAATATAAGATTATTTTAAATAACAGTGGTGTTTTTAGATTTAATACATAATATTCATTGTGCTTTTCTCAGTGATACTGATACATTTTGAGTTGTTACATCTTAGCATTATTTATTTTTAAACAATAGCGTCACAATACCAAATCAGTCGCTCTATTACAAAAATGCCTATTGTGTGTAACATGTTTAATGGAAAAATAAAGTATTAACTGGTTTTACAACAAATAATAAACGTACGAAAATTAGAAACATAAAAGAAAATAAGAAACTTTATCTTAAAAAATTGCATAAGTAGGTAACTGTTATAGCATAGAATCTTATAAACACTGGAAACAAAACATAAAAATTGAAAAATGCTCATAATAGAACATGTAGCTCTTATCCACTTAAAGTTCGAAGAATTTTATAAATTCTAAGCCCAAAATAGACTCTCTATTTTGTACAATATTTTTTAAAGCTTGTTTGAATAATCCATTTTTTGGTGAGTATTGGGCGGACTAATTTGTCTTGAACTTGAATTTTTAGTCACTACTGAAATTGTGGGATCGATGTTGTCAGCAAACTTATTTCTTTCAAATTGCTTTGCGCGTTTCTTACTAGTTAAGTCACTAAGATCAGAATCGGAATAATAATCCTCAGTATTTACGTAATTCGGGTCTTTGACGCTGTAATCTGAACAATAGTCATGTACTAGCTGGTTTTGCGGATCTCTTGTTTCTACGTTGTTTTCAGACGGTAAAGGAGATAATACAACGTTCCGCATGATCCATTCTGTCCTCTGCTTGATTTTCCTATAACATAAACAAAACGTAACAAAATCCAATGAAACATGATTAAAAAGTTTAAAATAGTATTATTATCGATATTGATTGTTAAAAGATATCGTTATTATAAAATCTACAAATCCAACCACCTACACTTCATGTAAAAGTAGGTAAGCACCACTTCGTTTATTACCTTGATACTCAACGGGACATTGATGTTCCGGAATAAATGTAGTGTCCGTCGGTTTGCCACTAAAATAAAAATAAACAAGGAAAAGTTAGGTAGGTACGAGTATATACTCTCACTTTTAGACAATTACCTGATTCTGATTCCCTATCGTAGATAACGGAGCTAGATGTCTTATGTATTCCCGACAATATGGCTTTCGCCGGAACCGGTCAACTGGGGATCTTCTAGTGTACGCCACGCACATCTGGAGTGAGGCCATCGAATTCGGAGAAGCCCTAGCGGTTTCTCTCGATATTTCTAAGGCCTTTGACAGGGTTTGGCACGACGGCCTTATCAGCAAGCTTCCTTCGGTTTGCCCACTGGTTTTTGTTTGTGGATATTAAACTTTTTGAGGGATCGATCAATCCGAGTAGTCATATATGGCTGCTCGTCTGATCAAATGTCTATAAACACCGGTGTCCCTCAAGGTTCAGTGCTCTCTGCAACTCTCTTCTTGCTGCATATTAATGATCTGCTCAAGCCTGGCATCATAGGGTATTCAGGCGACAGCACGGTTGTAGAGAGCTTTATGTCCAACGCACGAGCCAGTGCGGCCGATATCCAGTTACTCAGAGAGGGCATGGTCGACCGCATAATCGACACCTTACAGGCAGTCTCCGATTGGGGCGATGCCAATCTGGTTACATGCTGCTAAGACTCAGGCGTGTCTATTCTCCGCCAAGAAGAGGCCATTTCATCAGGCCCCCACTTTCCGAAATGTATCCGTTACGACCACAAACCAATTAGAGCTTCTCGGTATCACCTTGACCTCGTCTCTCAATTGTGGCTTATATTATATTGTATCCAAAGCGCAAGTGGCTGGAAAAAAGCTGGGTATCCTCTCTAAGGTGCGACAGTACTTCAGGCCTAAACAGTTGCTTATCTTGTATAAAGCGCAAGTTCGGTCATGTATGGAGTACTGTTCGCATTTATGGGATGGTTCTGCCAATTATCAGCTAGAAGCGCTTGAGTCCATTGAGAGACGAGCTAAGAAGCTCATCGGCAATTCTTGCGTTGCGAAGGCGAAGCTTCAAAGCCTAGAGCACCGACGCAAGGTTGCTATTTTGTCGATCTTTTATCGGATACATTTCGGGGAGTGTGCTTTGGAACTTCATAATTTGATTCCACCATCTCCGTTCTACTACAGAGAGTCAGTGAAGAGACACCGATACAGAGTTGAGGTTCCAAACTTTCTCACGAAACGCTTTGCGTCGACCTTTATTGTGAGGACTGCGAGGCTTTGGAACTCACTACCTGGGTCTCTGTTTCCTAAGAGGTATCTTCCGGGGGTCTTCAAAAGTAGAGTTAATAGGTATCTTCTAGGTAAGCGTGCCACACCGTAGACTGCAGCGCAGCTTAACATCAAGCTAGGTGTAGTCAAACGCAAACCTATCAAAGATAAAAAAATGTAGATAGTCTTAATCCTACGTAGAATACCTACTCTTTATAAGTACCTAAGTACCGTAGCAATAGAATCTGGTTACCTAGAATACAGCTATCTAGAATCTACTAACTAGCTCTAACTAGCTACCTAGATTACAACAAGTCGATATGTAACAATAAAACCTGCTAGGTATCTACCAAAATATTGGCTTCAGTAAGCTCTTCACGATTAGTAAGGTAGTTATTATGCATAAAAAAAGTAGTATTTGTGGTGCTTTTTATCTGAAATACTGTATCAAGTACAATAACACGACCAATTGTTTTACAGAATAAAGTCTTATTACGAAAAATACTATTACAATCACGAAATAATTTATATAGAAAAACGTAGTAGTTTTAATTGTACCAATACTTACGACTCTATTTTTTATTATAAACAGTAATATCTAATTATAATACATTTAAGTTATACTTACTTTTTGTAGAACAACGTAGTAATCCCAAATGACACTTTGTTTATGAGAAGTTTCAAAAAGTGTTTGTAGATTTTTTTAAGCAATAGTGTCACATCTCGTAATAATGCAGTGTTTGAGATAAATGCGCACTCAAAATCTGAATTATTTTGGAATATGACCAAATTCAAGAAAACCAACAGGGGGTTCACTTCAAAACACTAGTTGCAACTGGCGATACAACGCTATCTATAAAAAAATGCGGCCAAATTTGACCAAAAGGATATAGTCTTTTGGTGGTGCCACGCCGTGAAATGTTGTTATATAAATACGATCTTAACTGGGTATACAAAACAGATCATTTTACGTTGAATGGCGTTGAAAAATGAATTTTGTAGTATTTGGTAATACTACGCTATTCTTCCAAAGCAGCGATTTGTATATTTCATTCTTTAGAGTATTTAGGAACATACGTCAAAGACAATGTAGGTATATTATTTTACATATTAATGCAAGTTCAACGCGAGTGCATAACATCACAACGAATGACAGTTTTGAAAGTTATAAATTCCTGGGAGCTTTTTGGAGCTAAGCCCTTTTTAAGGACATGGCTTTGTTAAAAGCTTTTTGATGAAACTGAAATATTGACACTGATAACGAGGTTCTTTATCTAATCGTTTGACACTAAGCTATGCAGGTTGATATTACGCTCAATATTATGAAATATATACAAATGTTGTGATAAGGTAAATGTTAGCCACATTTTACTTTTGTCTAAATAAATAGATCCTAACAAGATGCATGCACTTACGGTTAAAATTAGTATAGATATCATAAGTAAAATAACCACTCAATTGTTTGAGTGGTTATTTTACTGTGATACCTACTACTTTTTTTTTATCAAAATCTTTATGTAATTGATTATATTTATATTATATTTGTCTAGAGACCCAGGGAGGCTCAATATACTAACAACTATGATTTTGATGATTGTCGTCATCTGAAAAGATATCACCTCCCAAAAGCCGGTCTCTAATGACAAATATCCATCAGTTTCTATGCTCGGTATTAAACAGTGCATTAT
This sequence comes from Mellilla xanthometata, assembly GCA_035578125.1. Classification (NCBI taxonomy): domain Eukaryota; kingdom Metazoa; phylum Arthropoda; class Insecta; order Lepidoptera; family Geometridae; genus Mellilla; species Mellilla xanthometata. The sequence continues at coordinate 8,065,026 of JAPUBQ010000014.1, read as the reverse complement.
GTTCTTACTTAGCCATAATATATAGCAATAAACACCAAGCAATTAACAGTGTAACCGCAAAACAAACAACAAAACCCTGAAACGATCCGAAGAACTTCCTTTGCGGAACAAAGATGCATTGAACGGTCGTTGGTCGGTTCCCATCGCAAATTAACTGAATGTGTGAATGTGGCCAGCAGATGTGGACGCGATGCAATGACCTGAAGACACTATACTTATAATATCTCCTTAGATGTTATAATGAACGACATTTATATTTTGTGTTTAAGTAGCTCATGCCTTCGCGTATTTTCTTCTTTCTTTATTGCCTTATCCCACTTATTAGGTGGCATCAGCACAGCAAATTTTCTTCTTGCACTCTCCTCTATCAGCCGTCGTATATTCGGGATAATACTGAGCATTAAACTTAAACAAACCAAACATTTGCTGAATAAGCTCAATTCTTTGACAATGTTCATCGAATTTGCATACATTTACTTCTTACAGCTAGGCAATAGACCAACAGGGCGCGTAACCACACGAGTTAGCGATACTCTGACTGATCTAATAAAATGAATGCCAAGTCTGAGCCTTGAGGGTTGCTAGCCATGCGACCGCTAGAAAATGTCCTATCATCATGCTATAGTTTTACGATGTTATATTGTTCCTTCATCGAAAGCCCCAGATCATTGGCTTCACGACCTCCAGATCGAATACACGACCTTCGGCACGTAATGCGGTCGCAAGCCCCACAGAGCTGTCATAGCTTTAAAATCATCGATAAAAATGTTTTCAACGATATTTATACTCTCTTTGTTTGTTTGTTATAACCTATTAAACAATGCAAATAATACAATTTGAAACAAAGTATGTGCTATTCTTAGTTTTCTCTAGGGTCTATATGTTATTCGGTGTGTTTAATTCTTCTCTTGTCCGAATCCGTTAAATTCCTAGACAAAACTGGATGCAAATTCAACGTCTTTTTATTCCCACGGGCTAGTCCTACAGCTATATCACAAGGGGTTGCGTTGTCACCCGGTCCCTTATAACATCACTAAAATCATTTTTTACCGCAGTGTCACTTTAATGATGCTACGGTTCCTTCGTGTTTACTTTGCGCTTTTATCTACAACATTGTATATTTCTAAGGGTGGTTTCTTTACAGGCTCTCCTATTATAAATTGGGAATTATTGACAGTATCGATGTTCTTTTACCGCCGTTTGTTATTTATGATTAGTCTTTGGGATTTGCCAGATAATTTGTTAGACATGGTTTTAATAGTAAGTCAATAAAGTATTTTTTTGTTCCTTCGGGTCCATGGTACTTATTTATGGATTTACAAACATTGCATTTTTTGTCTATTCGTAGATATGAGACAGATTTTTGTTTAGAAGAGCGTTACAAGTTTGTTTTAAACCTTTAAAATTGTTGTTCTCAAGCTCTCTATTCATATCCTTACTAGTATAATTACACATTATTCAAGCATTCTTTAAGGCACGAAAAGGACCATCTTATATAATCTTCATAAACCATTTGATAAAGGTAATGAGCCGGTTATATTATCTTTGTGTCATTGTTAACTGTTTATTTGATGTCTAATATTAACTAGCTCTGAATAAAGCAACAAAGCAATGTATGTTTATCAAGGATGTTCCAAAAAGAAAGGGTTGTTTATGAGGCTATTTCATTTGCATACATCGTATGCAAATTAGATTATTATCGTAAATCGTCAACATTATGGTGAGAACGAATTGCCAAAATGATCTTTTGAGCCATTGACATAGAGGAAAGAGACGAGAAAGACCTTTAAACATTTCACAAATTCAGCCGTCACAAAATGTAGCTTTAGAAAATTCAGTAGATCATGATTTTAGTTGAATGTTAGATACCATTTCACTAATATTACAATATTTATTCATCGGTATGCATTCCACGTAGATTCCTTGCTCCACCTCCAATTTCCTCTATCACTTGCATTGTCCTTTCAGGACTCAGCGTCAAAGCCTCCGCTAGCGTCTCTAATCCAAATCGATTCATCTAAAGTGACTTAACCCAGCGTAACCCAAGCTACATTAGAGGATAATGGGTACATTATAGCCCGAAATGTCCTATTGTGTCTGCAGCGCCTGTCAATCTTACGCGATTACCGTGAAATCAGTCAGTGGTTAGACCCACCACGGTGATTGATATACTTTTTAGTATTACTCTGGTGATAGCATAAACATCTTTTATCTATTAGATATATGTATTTCCTTTTATCCTATCTTGACTATTAATATATATTCATATACGCACTTATTACTTTGTTTTACAGATCTCTATGTATCGTAAAGAAAATATAGTCTACATACATATGCTTGATTATCGCAAGTGTAAAAATGTGAAATACTGTGCTACAAATTCCGCGCGTCGCGGGCTATAACGGAGACAAAAGAGAGATTGGGACGACGAAAGGGAGATTTTCTCCAGAAGCGTATGGGAGAGTACCGCGCGTACCATCGAGTTTCTTACGAAAAGCTACGTTAGTGTCGCGGTTCGCTTTGCGTTCGGTGCTTAAACTGTGTATATTGTTCTGAACTATTTATACAAGGCACAAGAAACTTATGTTCATAGAAGCATCGAAAATCACGTCGTATGCTGCCCACTCAGCCGTGTCTAGATGTAAGGAGTTACCACCAGGGAGTGGCACCCACGGATCAAAGACGAGAACTGCGCATTTTCTTGTGAGAGTTTAAAACTTTTCATCCAGTCCACTTATTTAAAATCGAACAATGTCTATTACTTATCTTGATTATTGTTCAAAAATATAGCAAATCTCGAAGTTTATACTGGAGTCAATAACTGTTATCACTGTGGCTTTCCCTCATTTTGGCTCAATTTCAGGTACACTTTCTCATGCTATTGTCAAAATAATTGGCGCATCAGATTGCTTATTAGTATTACGTTAGTTATAAATAAGATAACGACTCCTATTGTTTTCACTTCACGTAATGCAATAACATGTGAAATTACGTTGTTCCTACTAAGTAGCTCTTCTCAAGAAACAAAAACTCAGGAAGAGTGTATCAACGTTTTGTAGTCTCCAGTTAATACTGGAGACTACGAAACTTTGTCGAGTCGAAAAGACTATCCTTGTATTTAGAATTTCGACAGTGAATCTGTGAAATTACTTAGCTGACAATAATAATAGCCCATTGAATATTTACGTCGTCAAATACAATGTTTCGTATAAGGTAGTTAGTCTATAGGATTAATTCTTATTTCCTTCCCCATGCGTAATCAGTAATTTACGTTTGCACTTGCTACGTAATCACGTTTTGGGATTACCAATTATTGTAATTTCGACAGTGAATATGTGAAGCTGCATACCTGACGCTATTAATAACCCTTTGAAAATTTACGTAAATACAAAAATATAAATACATATAGGTTTGAATTAGTCAACCGGATTAATCCGAATTTTCTTTTTATGGACTTGCATAGTGTTCATGCCTGTTATGAAACTTGGTTACAGAATTACCAATTCTGAAACTCATTGACAACTATGTCATTAATAGTTGAACAATTTTTGTTGAATTACTTCCCCTTAACTTTATCATTATTATTAGAAAAATCAGTTAAACTTTTTTGAGTAATTTCCATTAATTATTATTTCATTTTATCTGTTGCGTCAAAATTGTTCACCCTAAAGTTATTAAAACTGTCCTGTTATCAAGTAGTATAGAGATATCTCACTTTTTGCTTCATTATGTCAAAGTATGTCATAATTTATCAAAAGGCTCAAATGAAACAACACACGAAATTAGTCATTCTTTTGTAACACAGTTTGGGAGCTTTCCAGGCAGAGTAACGTAACAATCAAATAATTATTTGCTGTAACTTTGCCCGCGGTTTCCTATTGTTTGCGAAACTCAAATTGTGTTTACGTGGTCTAACAATTTTAACAATGAGTTTTGTTGTTAGACTGAAGTCGTGCAACTGTTCTTTGTTGCGACCAATTCTGTATTTAAATAGTTGCTCTTGGAGAGATTCTGTAAGTCCATTCTCACAATCCATTACTTATTTTTGGCACAAAAGTAATTTTGAATTTGCTTTTTATACAATCACTTCATCTACATGGTTTAAGTTTAATGCAATGATGAAATCCATAACAATATATTTTTTGAATTGACTTTATTGAATCTGTGATTTATCGTTGCGTTGACAGCGTTGCTTATCTACGATAAATAGATAAATCATTCTTACGTACCGTAGCAGCTTTTATTTTGAATGTGACAAATTCGATTAGTAGTAGAAAAATTGACAACGCACAAGTCATCGATCAATGGAATCAACAAGTCATAGAAATCTTTAAAACCATTATTGATAGACGTTTATTAATCTTCTTAAGTTCGAGTATAATTTCAGGGACTAGGGACTATATTTTGATAGAAATGAAATACTTTTGGTCTAACTTATAGATAGTAGTTATGGTAGTGATATTAACATAATCATTAATTTTAGACTATTATATTCCACAAATGATATCATAACAGCAGCAGTAATCTTTTATTAACCAACTTCATTCTAATAAAGTACATGTTTTGAATACATTGACGCTGAATGTACTCGTAGTAACAATGCATTATTTTGGCAACAATTTAGATCAAAGCTATCTACTACCGCGGCTGATAAAAATATGCCAGAGAGAAAACTTTGAATTGTTATATGCATAATTGGCACTTTAGTTTTATTACAACTTCAACTTCTGGAGCGATTTTGATGAGATTATTATGAAGATAGGTTAGGCCTTGGATCAACACAATCCCGGTTTAACTTATTTTTGTACCAGATTAACGCGGGAATCACCACGGGGAGATCATAAACAAAATAATGTTGGCGTCAGATAAAAAACAGACTGACAAACTACATAACAATAATAATAATAATAATATAACTTTATTGCACACCAAAAATAGAGAAAAAATACAAGGTATAAAACTTAAAAACTAGAGCACAATGGCGGCCTTATCGCCTATGGCGATCTCTGCCAGGCAACCGTGAATGAAACGGACCATGGCAAGAGTGAGAGGCGGTGGTGCAAAACAGACAAACATCGTACACAAAAAGACGTACGTAAACAAAAAGAAAGAAATTACAGCAAATAAATAATTTAAAAAACCTAACATAAAAGAAGAAAATAAAAAAAATAACAACAACTAGTGTGTAAGTGCGTAGTTATGTCTCTGTTTAATTCTAGTTTTCACAATTATGAGTTGACAATGCACCCGGAGCAGGGTTGTGCAACTCCTGCGCAGATTCAATCTCAGATGCGACTGATAACGACGTGCTTAGAATTCTGCGCGGGACCATTGTTGGGTTTGTCGATACCAAATATTGTGTAGGGATTGTGAAACCTGTGAGATAATCGTAGAGAATAGGATTAAATGTTTTGAAAGGGTTTATTTTCGTATGCTTGTTGCATAATAATTTAAATTATTTAATTCATGTGTTTGTCCTACCATTGAAGTTGCTTACTAGCTTGCTTAGTAGCTAGCTTACTAGGCTACAGAACATTATAATTTCATAAATTAACTATTAATAATAACTAATTAATTAACTTACGGTACTACTAGTAGAGTGAGCATATGTTGAAGATCTACATGTATTTAATGCATTTGTTTTGATAAGTCTTCGTTGTCAAATATTATTGTTTTCAACTTAGATAGGTACTTTAATTTTTCTAAGATTATTCTCTGTAATATATTTTATTCCCAAACTTTTTACAAAGGTATTATTTCCGTGCAATTTAACATTAAAGCGCTGAGTTGACCCGCCTGAACTGAGTCATCTATTTCGTATTTTTTTTAATTCTTTTGATGTTTTGTATCGTGGGTATTGTGGTGTAAGAAACGTTTTTTATTTTAAAAATGGTGGCGGTGAGTATTTATATGCACAGTCTTGATCACTTATGTATGGGAAAAACTTGAATACTGAGGAGAAAATATAAACGCGCGAGCGCTGAATAAACAACGTTTTTAATTGACAATTGGCAGTTTGACATTGACAGTTGACTGAAGTTTAGTTTTATTAGTTTAAAATTTTTGCATAAAAATTTAGTACAATTTAATTGTGTTGCTATTCTTAATTATATGCTATCGTATTAAATATATGGATATTAAGAATAACATAAATATATAAATTCATATAAAGATTGTTCTGATCCTTTGCCATATATATTTCTTCCAAAACAAAGATAAGCAATCTATGGCCATGAAAATAATTTAAACAAAATAAAAGCTGTACTAAAATTCATTTAAATATGAAATAAATCGGAATTCGTGTTTACAATAAAATATTACGGGCATAAGTACTTTTAGATTTACCCTTTCAAAACCCTTACCTAATTAAGCTTGACTGACTTCGTACCTATACGAATATTCTATAATCCATAAAATCCAGTTGAGTAAGTACATCAATCACAAAGGCCTCACAGCTCAATCACCTTCCGGTCACGATCATCAAGTAGTTTGGCCCCATTGTTCTGCCGCAGCTCTGAAGGGTGCCAGTTCCCACGTCACTCTCATGCTGAAGAAATAATGCTCCTCCGATGTACGGTGACGCGCCGAATAATTACCCAGTGGGTGGTCGTGAATTACTCGATAAGTGGAGCTACCTATTTTTATTCCGGCCGTTTGGGTAGATTTTTGTAGCGTACACAAATCTTTTTATATGTGTTACAGCTTAATAGATTATTATTATTTCATGTAATTTTTATTTTTAGTGTAGTCCTATCATAATAAATATACATAATGAGATAATAAATATGTTACCATAAGTAAATTAGCTTGAAAACCAGTTGTTTGTTGAACAAAAACAAATGCAAGAAGTTTGGTTATTAATTGTGCGTAAATACCTACTATTGTCGTTTCGTTGTTCTATTATAGTCACTTATTTGGAAGACCAGCGCTGACTGCTTGCAGTTAGCACACGCGAGTTAAGACCAGCTTGTGTTTTGTTTATAACTGTATTAGTCCGGTCAAATTAGACCAAATAATTAGGGTGAAATTACATAAATTCGCAACAAGCTGAATTTTGGTACAATTGTTCAAAACACGATTATAAACAATAGCTGAAAGTTCCCCATCATTCCCGTGTGTGAATTTTTTTTTATTCAAGGTCAAAGGTCAAAAAAATTAGTTTTTCGCGATTTTCAGCAAATCGGTAAGTTTTATCAAAAAAATATTTCACACAAAAATTGTAGATCATAATGTTATCTACAAAAAGTTATTCGATACTTTTTTTTCTGCGAGCCACCGTTTTTGAGATATAACGATTCAAAAAGTTGCACATTTTACTTCCACCTGCGCCGGAAAAACTGCTGAACTCGATTTTTGCAACTGTAAAAAGGGATGCAGTGCTAAATGTGGTTGCAAAAAAACGGACTGTTCTGTTCTCCGGCATGTACACATTTTCAAGGCCGGTTGTGCTCTAATAATGAATCACAAACAGATCCGGAGGATCCGTTTGATTACAACGAGGCAACATGCAATGATACATCGCTATTAACGCAGTTTATATGCACTCAGGATGAAGTCGAACAAGAAGATCAAGAAGAAGATTTTGAAAGTTACGACTCGGACCGTTAAATTTCACTACTTTTTTAAACTTAAATTCCTTTTATCTTTTCTATCTCTGCTAATCTATTATTTTTCAATAGTTTTAAAATTATAATTAGTTATGTGCAACCACATTTAGCACTGCATCCCTTTTTACAGTTGCAAAAAATCGAGTTCAGCAGTTTATTTCGGCGCAGGTGGAAGTAAAATGTGCAACTTTTTGAATCGTTATATCTCAAAAACGGTGGCTCGTAGAAAAAAAAGTATCGAATAACTTTTTGTAGATAACATTATGATCTACAATTTTTGTGTGAAATATTTTTTGATAAAACTTACCGATTTGCTGAAAATCGCGAAAAACTAATTTTTTTGACCTTTGACCTTGAATAAAAAAAATTCCACACACGGGAATGATGGGGAACTTTCAGCTATTGTTTATATTCGTGTTTTGAACAATTGTACCAAAATTCAGCTTGTTGCGAATTTATGTAATTACGAATGTCTAAATTGACCGGACTATATGTGTATATGTATTTTTTTAGTTAAGTAGTTTCCTGTCAGAATATACTGTTTTCAATTCTATTCAATTCTGTTCTTGGATATAACTTTATTGTAAAAATATTTTAAGATCACATTCCTTGAAAAGTCTGTTGCTGTTCTATATTATCACGCACATCGTGTAATACCTAATGATGAATCTAACCTTTGATTGAAATCTACCCTTACGACAAACTTTTTATAATAAAAAAGCTGCGTGAGTACAAACCAGCGTATCACACGTTCATCGAGACTCCCAATCGAATTTATTTAAAAAAAAATATAGTTAAGGCGTCATCAAATGAGTTTGTAAAAACCGATTCCAAATATTTTACTTAACTCTCTCTTGGCCTTTTGGCCCTTTAAATATTTGCGATCATTAAACCCCTAACATTAGGTAATTAGATAAACTATGTTAAGTAATAGGCGGGCAAACTAGTTATACAGGCATGTACGAGTAAATGTACTCCTACATCGTATGCATTGAAACTTCTTTCAACAAAGAGCTTACATAAGTGCAGACTCAAAATAGCTACTGATGGAAAATAGGCCCTATTTTTGTAAGAAAAAGGTTGAAATTTCTTAAATCGGACTACAATTTAGGCAAGCCACACATCTGAGATACATTTGTGTAATGCTAAATATGGCGCCACAGTTGTAAGAACATTTATCGCTTCCGAGCTTATAAGATTGAGCTTACGGTGAAGAAAACATCGGAGGCAACCAGAGCATAGTGGTAGAGAATTTTCTGATGCTCGCCTGGCTACCACACTCAAGTTGAAAAGTCTGTTGCCAAACAACCAATGGTGTATTCCAGCAGACTCCGAGCCAGTAATCCCAGACTACGCATGTTCCACCTCATGCCTACCACCTATTATAGTTGCGCACGGTAGTCATAGGCCTAGTTGTATAATGTACATAATAATGAACGAATCTTATAACTTTTTTCGCTTCTTTACAATACCAACGTGACATCTCATTAAAAACATTTTTTTAATTCTTTGATATTCAAAACCGCGATGTCGAAATTTATTATCTACAAAAACGCGGCATTTTTTAAGCGAATGGCCTTGGAGCTACGAGTGAAAGAGAAAAGGATTTATTAACACCAAAATATTTGAAAATGCTCTCCTGTAAAGTTGTTGTTTAAAAAATATCACGTTGTTTTTGTAAAGAGGCGTTTTGTTATCCTACGCATCTCTATCTCAAGAAACCGTCATCGTCAAACGATGTCGACATTCTCAAAGTGGTGACACGCGACAAATGCGCTTTCAATGTGTACATATTTAGCGCATTTAATGTACAATTTGTATGGAACCCTGGACTTTAAGGCGGCATAGTGGAGACACATATGTACACAAATGTGCGGCGTGTGGCGCTCCTGGTGATCAAAGTTGGATGGAGTTTTGGCAGTAAAAACGAAAGTAGGGTGGCCAATCCTCATTATTTACCAGAGAAGTCATCTAGAAGATGCGTTTCTACTTGCATTCAGTCGCTGGTAATCGAAAAACGAGATTGCAAGAAACGAATAAAATAAATGATATGCATCTGTTCTAGTCTAAACCAATGTTATAAAGAAAAAAGTTTGTTTCATTGTTTGACGCGAATAGGCCCCGAAACTACGGAACTGATTCAAAAAATTCTTTCACCGTTGGGAATTTACATTATCCCCTAGTAACATAGGCTATATTTATAATGTGTTCCACTTTGCAACTTAGATTATTTTAGAGCCCGTGTGAAACCGGGAGAAGGGATGCAAGTGTAAAATAAAAATTTATTTTAATCTATTTAATTTAAAAAATAGTTATTCGTTTTTGGCTTCACATAGCTCTTGATTAACTCGCAGTATGGCAGATTCACAGCAAGGAGAGTATTTATTTCGAATTTTTTATTTTTGCATAAATTCACACACGGCTAGGCAGGCCCATACTAAACTATTTCTAGTATAGTACGAATATACTGGTTGGCTTTCTATATGCTCTTTCTCTATCTTATCCCTTTCAATTCAGCAGCGTTCTATTTTCCTTAGTTACAGAATAATTAATGTGAGAAGTCAGACCTCTGACTCGACATTGAGTATTTTTGTATCAGTTGAGACTAAAAATGGAGGTCATTCTTATTGTCAGTGTCATCAATTGCGAATGGTATATTTCCAGACTCGGGCTGCAGGGCTTGTCACTGTAACCACCCATATTAGACAAGTAGGCGACGACAACTTTGAAAGGTCACAAATCACATAACACTTTCACGCCCAACACACTTAGAAGACATGTTTATGTGTTTTAAGATCGTATGTAGCTACTTATCTAGGCGTGAGATAATAATGCTAAGAGGAGGCCAGAAATAGGTTTTAATAGTCTGTTTTGTTTTGGTAGCAGAAGATGTGGATAACATATGCGTAAGCTTATTTCTAGCTTCAAGCTTCCATCTACTAAATTTAATATTTTGTTAATTAGTATTTTTAACCTGACTGCCAAAGAAGATTGTGTTTTATACAACTACAATGACTACAAAGATTTTCAAAAAAGATCGTGGGTCAGATGACACATAAATTGTAGGTCCCGTCCCGTCTTGATACAAGCATTCGTTAAGCCAAGTCATACAAAGAAGAAAAATGAATAAAAATAGTGGCTGACTTGAAATACTTGTATTTTTTTTAAAAGCCAAAAGACATTTCCAGATAAAATTTGAAACACCTTGTAGGAGTATATTTTTAAGTCATTACTGACTAAAGATCTCCCCAGCGCCATTTCTTTGTGATATGCTTATTTGAATTGGTTTGGAAGTCTAAATGTGGAAATATAACATGGAATTATCAATAAATTCTTGTATTGTGTTATTGTCTTTGAACTCCTTACGGCAATGAATTGGGGGCCAACATCGAATACGACTACTGCTAAATTCAGAATTACTGGCAACTAGCAAAATTTTTATACGTACTAAATCTACTCTGTTTAGCATATAGATGCTACACACTAAGATGATGGTGAAGATACTACAATGACCAGACGCGATCTTTGCGGATAAGCAACGGTCGATGCAGACAGTCCTTGGAAGAGTGACAAGACAGTATTATCTGTAAGACTTAATACTAGCAGTCTTTAAGCAAAGTCTGAGGTGGCTTGAAATTTCCTGAGGCTAATTATTCAGCTCATACAAAAAGGAGTTGAAGCGGTTCAGGCACTCTTGAAAGATACGTGAGTGAGCTACGAAATAGGTATAAAAAAATAGGTCAGGTTATAGGTGCAACTTTTTATCGGTCATACAACATGCTGACACAGACTGCGCCCACTTTTATGAGGATTTCTAATGGACTGTACATAGTACACGTCGCAAGGTAACACACGACTAGTTCCGTTACCTTCAACCTAAGTAATAATTTAGTTTTATAGATATCCAAAAACGTTAAATAATTCGCAGATACTTTTAAGTACCTAAATCACAATGGCTGGTGGTCTTATCCATCGGGCTGGTGGTCTTATAATGTAGAGGTACCTTTTTAATCCAACTAATGTAGCTAACACCGTGGGCGTATGTTGTAGGATAAAATTAAAATGCACTTAAATTGATTAATATCCAAAGCTTTAATATAACTTTTGTAACATAAGGGTTTCACACGACAGAACAAACGTGGTAGTCTTGCTTCACTTTTTCTAACATAAACTATTTCACTAAGATTCTTGTCTTATTAACTACGTCCTGATAAAACTATCTTTTGTGTTAATTCAAAGTCTAAGCTACATTAATATCAAATTCAAATTTTATATGAATTGATTCAGGTGTTTGCGTGAACGAGTAATACTTAGGTACAACTTTCGCTTTTGTAATATAAGTAGGATATAAATCCGTTGCTTATCTCGGAAAAATAGAAATTTAAAATAGTTTAGAAATAATGAAAAGATAGGTCATACATTAGTCAACACCTTTTTCACATAAAACGGTAAAGTCATCTCTAAGCTAGTAACCAAATCTCTACTCGTATCCATGTTTTGCAACCTCGTGCTCGAGCTGGTAGGCAAAGGTTATCTTCAGGTCGGGGCTATAATTAGCCAAGTTGCACTCTCCCAGTGCGCCTATTCATTGATATTGCTGTAAGACGTAATTATTACACGGTGCTGTGATTTGCTCTTTTTAATACACGTTTGGTAATAGTCATCTTTGGCAATGGGTGGTAATTTCATATAATGAAATCGACGGCAAAAATATTCTACACACGTTGAAGACAAATGTGACCGGTTCTAAACACTATCGATATCAAAATTGGCTAAGCTCCTAACTAAAAAGATAAAGAAGGAGAAAAAGAACTGAACAGCTAATATAAGATTAAAATTAATCTTGCTACAGATGATTATTTCTGAAATTAAGAACAACAGCGTACTTTTTCTGAAAAGTGAATCTTATTTTGATATTTAATTTTTATGCCTTTTAAAAAAGGTCCGAATGACATCATTTGCAATTATTTTGCCGGACATCACGGTGACATTGTGTGGGGCAATAAAAGACCTTTTTAAATACAAACTTACATCATAAGTATAGTCATACTTTAGTAATGTCTTTATTTATGCAGTTTTTCTACACACTTCTACACAGGCTCCTTGTGCAATTTAGTTGTGAAGGATAAACAATAAATTTCTAAATGACATATTGATAAGATAAGAAGTTAAGTAAAATAACTCAAGTTCTTTTAGAGAAGATAAGAAATTGTTCTTGGAAAGTCGATGACTGTCTGTTGATGGTTGTTAGGATGAGTGTCTCTTCATTGTGAGTAACATTGTTGTAGATTGCAAAAAGCTTTTTAAAAGGTATTTTAATTTAAGACAAGTATTTTAGTCATAAATAACTTAGTAATACGAGTAATAATTATATTTGAATTGGGCTTATGCATTCACAAAGGAAACGAAATACAGTTTTAATATAATTTTAGATGGTATGAAGTTTACGTGTAAATTGCCATGGGTCTATCTGATGACTGATTTTTGGTTCTACTCAATAGTATTTTTTATAAGCATATTTCAACAAATTTCCGCTGTTTTTTATTTTATTTTTAATTGACAACGCATTTCTATAGCTACTCACAGGGCAAATTAAATGTATATGTCAACAAGGCATACTTATGTATATATTAACGTGTGATCCACATATCGGTCGTCAATCTCAATAAATATTGTTTGTGATTTATATTTTATTATTTAATGCACTGACTCACCAGTTCAAAGTTAATTTTGTAACTTTTATCAAAGAAGGTCAAACTCCGGTTTATTACTTTTTCCTCGTATAGTTTTATTCCTTTGAATCTCATTTCATAATGAGTTAACAACTAAATTGGAAAACCTTGAATTTTAAAAATACTTAACTAATTTAGATTAAATTTATATGGAACCAAATTGTTTCGTCAAAATCGGTTAAGGGAAAAAGAGATAATGGTCAGATTAAATTAACTTGAAGCACTGATTCAAAGTGATAAACAGAATCGAATGCGGTTTACATAAACGTATTTAAGATCAAACTATTATTCACGAATGCGAAAGTTTGTGTGAGTGTATGTTTGTTACTTTTTCATGCTCAAACGGCTGAACTGTTTCGATGAAATATGGTACGAAGATAGTTTAGACTCTAGATTAACACTCGGATTTACGAAGGAGACACCACCGGCGCAGTTAGTATTGTATAATATCCTAACATACAAAATTACAGAAATTGTAGTAACAGAGAGATATGCAAATATATATTCTGAAAATATATGCGAATACATTTACTATACACAAACATATTTTAACCACCGACGCAAAAACAAATCAAATCAAATAAATAATTTATTTATACAGTTACTATTTTTTACAATTGGTAGCAAGAATTTTTGTTATACCTATGGTTTTTTACATATTTTGTATTAATTAATTAAAACGATAGGGTGTTATAGGTTTGACATGTCAGGGTATGTGTTTATCAGTGGCAATAATTGTATCCCACTTGATTGCCGATGTAAACAATGTCTAATTAGCGCTATTCGTCTCTGCGGTCGCTGGACGGGGTGCTAGAATAGGACAAAGCTATAATGTTTCCGTGCGATAGAGCAGGATGGGCTATTTTGAGTTCAACGGGGTGTCGGTGTTTCATTTGTCATGTGTTCCGAATATTTTCTACATTTTCTGATCACGTAATTAACGGCTTACTGAAGATTGACGCTTACCTGTAGGATGAAATTCAAGCTTTCAGATGGATTGATTTCATTTATTAAAACATAAAATGAGAACCTATACAGTTGCACATACATTTTGCATTACATTCTTGCCTATGCTTATGCCAGTAGTGTATGTACCTAACAATCGCGCTTTGTTACAACTACTTATTTGCTACTAATTAGGCTGCGATCAATTAAAACAATGTATCATAAAGGCAATGCGGTAAACAGGCATTTATTTTCTTATAATTCCGCATAGTTTTTGACTAATGCGGTTGTTGGTGGTCTGTGTAACACGATATTCACTAATGTTTGCGCCTTGTATTGTTTTTTATTTTTATTTTATATCATTTTTATAACTAATTTTTACTGTATGGCTATGGTTGTGAGGAAAGTTTTAATTATTTTAATTAAGTCAGAGATAGCAAAAAATTATGAAGTATTAAAATTTAGAAATCATATCCTTCATGTGCTTTTATAGTAGGTTTGATTATATTTATCACACGTTTATGTCACAGGTAAATCAAGGCTAGGTTACGTAACAACATGGTTTATTCATAAGTAGTGCTCCTTGGAATGTAATCTACTATACTTATTACTACATGGCATACCCACCATGCTTCACCTTTGTTTACGGTCATGGCTCTACCATGTCAATTTGTATACCTATGCATTTATATATTACTTCTAGCTGACCCGGCAAACGTTGCTTTGCCTTAAGTACAGTTATATATATAATTTGATCAGTTATCGACCGGACGCCTAACCTGGCGCAAACACTTAAGGACCAAAAGGAAACAATTGGACTGCAAACTTCGAAGCATGTATTGGCTCATTGGTCGTAAGTCACAACTGACAGAAGCCAGTAAAATGGCTATCTATAAGGCAATACTGAAGCCTGTATGGACTTATGGCATACAGTTATGGGGAACAGCAAGTCACAGTAACGTCGAAATACTGGAAAGGTTTCAAAGTAAAACAATGAGAGCCATGTTTAATATTCCACCGTACATAAGCAATCGATATGTGAACCTAGATTTGAACCTACGAACAGTGAAAGAAGAAATAGAGTCATACAGCAATAAATATCAAAATAGACTAGACCAACATGTAAATCAAATGGCTGCTGAATTGAGGGGAGTGGGCAGTGTGAGATTCTCGCGACTAAAGAGAAATAGCATACCAGATTTAGCAATAAGATTTGCGGACAGAAGATGAGTATAGCATCAATGGGTGCTCAGCTCAGCTGAAGATAATTATCCCGATGAAAATCTGACACCATATTAGATTATTGTTCCCTGGGAACAGATTGCTAAGTAGCAGGATATATATTAAAAAAAAAAAAAAAAAGTTATTGACCGGGATGAAAAATGATTAATATAGTAGTTAAATGATTAATTATAGTAATTTAATTGACATAAAAATTAGGAGTTGGTGATAAAAAAGTAAAAAATTTGGGTTGTATGTATTTTTTAAAGCCACAATAAACAAATAAAAAAAATTTAAGGGTGAACAACTCTTATCACTTAGGGGTTTAATATTATAAAATAGATAGTATAGACGTGATTTTAGTTGTTTTGACTATGGTGCAGAACGTGCCGTTTCTTTCTGGGCACCTAAGATGAAAAAAGACGGGGCTTCTTTAAATTTAGTTTAGTCGTGTGTGCCGCTGATTCGCCACCATTGTTTATATCAAAATCGTATGGCGTCCCTTGTTGTTTTGCACTTAGTCGTTCCATATTTACTAAAGTTCATTATTTGCCGTTGCTTAATATTTCTGAGCACACATCATATTGTTTATTGTGTCCATATTATAATGGAATACATTTGTCTTGATGCCTTGAATACGTTAAGCAAATGATTACTTATTCCCTTCGTGTTTACCCGCGTAGAGGTATGCAGGAAATATGGCTATTCTTATCGTTGATGCCTTTATATTGATTTAGTATTTTTAATCGAAGAAGTGGAAGTTTAATATCGTATTAGGTATTTAAAAGGCATCTTACCCGCGGACACTGACTTAGTTTTAATTTATTATTTGTAAGGTTTTTTTTAGTTTTTTATTATTGTGTAGTTTTTTTTTTAAGGTAAGGTACCTTATATAAGAATTAATAATCTTTAAAAGTTAGATTGTCAAATATGTAACAAAATAAGTTTTTTATTAATACGAGCTACTTAGTTTCAGGTACGTTTTTAAAATAAACATGTAAATATATTTATTAAAATATATTTGCAAAAATACAAAGGTAAGTTTTACTAATGTAAATATATAACCTTAGATTGAGGTCTATCACATAAATTTAGTTTGTATACAAGACGTGCAATATTATATGTATCTTCGTAATAGATATTCATACCACAAAAAAGTATTAATGTTAGGAAACCATTAGTGATTACACATGACCCTGAATTTCTTAATATTTTTTATTCGTTTCCTCACAAAATATCTATAGAAGTACGAGCGTGACTACTTAAAACATAATTTTAAGCTAAACAAACCAATCATAAAATTAAAACTTCACATTAGCATAAAACACGACATTGAATTAAGACCTTAACATGGATATGCACGGAAATGACCCAAAATACGACAGAATCATTAGTAATTTCTTATACAAACTGCCTATACAGGGTTGTTTATAAAAATTATTAGATCATGAATAAATTGCCGATTAACTTGCTTTATAGCCATAATTAATTGCAAAAATAGCAGGAAACTATTACATATATCATACCTTTACCTCTATGAATATGTGAAGAGGTAAAATTTGATTACAAATGGTATAATCACTGCAACTTCGGTAACAGGAAATATAACATACTTTATTACACATTTGTTTAATAACTTATTGTGTATGGTAACTTTCTAAGAAGTAATTTCTTACTACATATAAAAAAATCAAAAGAAACAGAAATTGTATAAATTGTACTTTACTTTTAAGCCTTTAATTTTGTGTATTCTAATTTTAATTTATGGTTGTAAAATGACGATATATTATTCTATTCTATTCTACAATTGTGTAGAATAGAATAGAATATATACTATAACATATAATTATTTACTTAGTAAAAGATACATTTAATCTGCATTATTGGGTATCTAGATCAAAGAGACAAATCCTGTCAGCGCTTTACCACAATTCACGTGATGGTAAGTGATATTGAGGTGGAGCGCGCTTACCTAGAAGGTAACGGCGTCTTTCTCTATCTCAAATCAGATTTTACCTACTAGAGTTGTCCAAAACCCTTAAAACTGAATTTAGTGCTGCTGGTTACCAACGCAAATTATGTCTAAAACCACTTTTGTATATTGTGGAAAAAAACAATAATTTGCTCCATAGTATAAGTTCTTTGGCGCGCGACAAAATAAATGGAAGAGTGAAATTTCTAAAGACTGAAGTTGTTTGGCTAGCTGTATTGAGTATGCGTTTAAAATCTTTTTTGTTACTAACCAACCCTGTATCGGTAGGTAATACTCATACAGTACTGTGTCTCAATATACGCCGATAAATGATCTAGTTTCGACAGCTCCTATCTCTTGTAAACATCCTGTCGAAATGAAAGATACGTGTCACTTTCTACGTAGATAAAGAAATTGATGCAATTGAAATATTTGACCTTATCTCTGATAAGACCTTGGTATGTCAGAACCTAAGTACATCTTCTTATCTTTTTATATTTAAAATTTCCATGACACAATGTTAATGACCGTACTCCTCCGAAACGGCTTGACCGATTTTACCAAATTACATATGCGTATTCAGTAGGTCTGAGAATTGGCTACTATCTATTTTTCATACCCCCAAGTGTGTAGCATAAAAAAATACAAGCCTAAATTTTTACTTTTTATCACCAACCCATATTTTTATGGCCATTTATAAGAGGCAAAACAACGTTTGTCGGATCAGCTAGTATACGTATATATTTTTTTCTTTTGTATGAAAAACATTAAATACATATACGTTTTACCTAACTAAAATAGCTAAACAGCACACAGCAGTATCTGCTCAGAAATTATGTTCACTAGTATTGGAAAATGATTATGATATGAAACATTGAAATATATAATAAATAAATATTAGGACACATTTCACACAAGGCTGGTAAGCCCCATACTGAACCATTTCTAGCTCGTATTATGGTTGCTAACACAACTGATATACTACATATTTTATATAGACACATATTTAACGCCCAGACCGACAGCGAACAAATTTGATTCAGCACAAAGATGTTGGCCGTGCCGGGAATCGAACCCGGAACCTTCTGATTGGCAGGCCGGCATGGTAACCTTTACGCCAACGAGGTCGTCAATATGTAAGGTAAATGCACAAAACATGGTTAGACCTAAAAAATAGTTAGATGACCTAAAAGTTAAGCGGTCTAGGAAACCCATTAAAGAAGGAAACACAATTTTAGTAAATATATTTTAAGTTCTAAGGAAATATTATATACATGGTCAAGTATAAAAAATACGTGTACCATTGCACTAAATTGCCTGATAAGATTGCTGATAAGTCTAGGAAAAAGTTTTTTAATTTTGTTAGTTTATTTCAAATACACGGTAGGGCTAAGGCTTGGTAGGACTAAGCTAGAAGAGGTGTAAAGTAGTGGCCGAGCCTAGAAAGCGGAGCGTAGGATGACCAGATTACAATTGTCACCAGTCGAAATTAGACTAGATTGGCAGAGGACCGAGGCAGGTAACAAGACAAGAGAGACGTATGTATACCCAGCAGTGGGATAGAACAGGCTGTGGGTGATGATAATGATTATTTGGAATGCTGTGCTTTCTGCATCTGTTCTACCCGTCTGGCAAGAGATCGTTTTGAGATAATATTCATAGACGTAAGACGATTTTTACATATCTATTCCTTTTATATTTTCCTATCCCTTTTATACAATTATTTCATTCAATATTTAAGACCTAGGCTCTTGTCCGTGGAGTTTTTTCCAGGTAGTTCAAGTATCTTCGGTCAAATCCTTGACCTCCCGATATGACTTTCGCCTTCTCCTTAATTTGGTCTAAAAATGATCGTCTAGGTCTTCCTCTTCCTCTTCTGGCTTCTATCTTTCCTTTTATGATATTTTTAATACCATTTTTAAGGATTTTTTTTTCATTTCTTTAGTAAGTTAATATGGTTTATACATTTTGTTTATAGCAATTGTGCGAGTACTATCTACTAACAAATATACATCTAAACCTATAAACTTCTTCGGACCCCACACAATATGTGAGTGTCACATAACACAGAGTTCAAAGAAACTGCAATTAGGTACACACTGACTGCACAAGCTCGTAAATCGACTCATTCGTATATCATGCGACCGGCAGACAATAAGACATACATTTTAATTATCGCTATTATCGAGGCGCAACCTCAATATGTCGTGTCTCCATTATCACAAGTGTGAACTGACCTTTAGTATTTTCTTGATTGGTGCGAGCATGCCTTTGATATTATACGTGTTTTGATATAACTAAATGTAAGAAATGTAGAAAGCTGTCTAAGCGTCCAAAAACAAAATTACGTTGAAAAAATATAAATCCCCACACTAGATTTTTATCTGCCTAAACCTTGTGTTGTTACTCGTTGTTATCATCGGCAGCTCAATACGTATGTATGTATAAGTTTGCAAGGTTTTCTTCTTCTTCATATGAGCATAATGGCTGAGCTCTGGTGTCAAGTGTTTTCAAGCCGCCTGAAAGTTTGAAAACACTGATTCACACGACTGATTTTACTAAGACTTGCAGCTGGAATATGCAAAGTCAACATTACTCTCAGATTTTACCATCCAATGACTTTACGATGATTTGAAAATAAACAGAGATAATATTTTGGCTACCAATTAGGTGCATATTTTGAAATACACTTTACTCAAACAAATATAAATATACATACGTTAAACTAGCCGAACCCTGCGGTGGTACCCGCGTTAGTCAAAAATTCTATATATGGAAGGATATGTGTTCTATCTAGGGTCAAAGCTACCATTATACCAAAATTTCATCAAAATCAGTCCAGCCATTTGAGCGTGAAGAAGTAAAAAATATACATCATAAGCAGCCATATTTTCCCACTGCTCGGACTCGGGACATTCCCTTATGGTATAGGCTTTAAATCCACCACGCTGGTCAAGTGCGGGTTGGCGGATGACACACGTCATCGGATATTGTAGCCCTCAAACATGCCACTTTCCTCACGATCCCTTTTTTTTATGTTTCCTCATGTCCTTTTTCTTTTTTTACCTTCACCGTAAAGCGAGTGCAAATTCACACATAACTTGAAGAACAAGTCATTGGTGTAGGGCTGGGATAGAACCAAGGGCCGTCTGATGGAAAAGCAGAAGTTTTTACCATCGAGCCACAGTAACACTTTCCACACTCGCTTTTAAAAAATATACACACATATTTAAAAACCTTTATTACACTAAATAAACTTTCCTCTTTATTATTATTAGTGGGATACATACAAAAACTGCATCACCTGTTTATTTGTGTGATCTCTCGTGACTGTGCAGTTAGGAGAAGCTTCCTCTACGTTGAATGTCAAAATGTCTGTTACATATAACTCGCAAATCACGCCCGTGATATTTGTTTAACTTATTTTAATATCACGACTTTAAAAGAGCAAGTGGCAGCAGAATAAAACAAGATGGTATGAAGATTTATGGTATAAAAGAAGTATTCCTTTTTACTTCCTGGGCTACTAGCTTTGTTCTTTAATTTGACACAATTATTTGTACAAAAGTACGACAAACCAGAAATAATTAAGTTCATTAGATGGGCAAAGATATTATTTTACAGCACGAAACTTATTGTATATAAATGTAGCCTTAAAAAAACAAATGAGTTAGAAATAATTGGCCAAGTGCGAATCGGGCACAAACATTAAGGGTTCCGTACCATTATTTAAAAAAATGCCAAAAAAACCCACACAACAATCATATGTTTTTTACATATTAATTTTACAAATTATAATATACATAATAAAATATTCTGTGAATGCAGAGGGTTTACCAAATGTTATTATAATAAACACCAAGTAAAAAAATTGCTTAAAAAATTATGTTTTTCGTATGGAAGCCTAACTTAAATATTTATTTTTATTCCATTATTTATTTCGAAACTTAATTTACTTCTGTAGTATATAGATGTAAAAAACGTCTACCTACTTGCTATCGTTATTTATATATGTGTAAGCTTTGTTTATGGTATGTTGAAGTACGACACTGCATACGGGCAGGACAGCCGAAATGTCAAAGTCAAAGAATGGAAAAAAAATAAAAAGTAAACTGAATTGAAGCGATACAGTGTTGATCTACAAATAACTGGAAGTAAAAACCTTTAATTGTCAATTTTTCTATTTTAGGTTAGTACGAGTACATTGTACGTTTAAATATCAATTTTTCATTCAATTATAATATTTAAGATAAACTAACAATACATTTTTCTATTTTAGATAAATCAAACTGCGTTTTTCTCCCGTACCATCCAACATATTATATATGTATAGCAAAAATACGAAAAATTACGTTTATTGTATGGGTATCAATATCAACCACTATTATAACAACTAACATTAAAAATAAAAATATCTTATAATATTTATAAAGCGGCACGTTAAATACATAGTTTGTGAAAATTTCGGCTTTCTAGCTACCACTGTTTCTGAGGTACACAGCCTGGTGACAGACAGACAGCGGAGTAATAGGGTCTCTTTTGTACGTTTTTGCTACGGTAAAAAGACTACATTTTATTTCAATGGTATTTACACTTGACTGCCAAGGAATTAACTGCATTGAGAGTAAAAAGATGAATAATCGAGATTGATTCAGTCACGTTTGTCAGCCACGTCAAACTGTCAAACCCGACCGTGACCTTCGCTTGATGGATCGGCCACTAAATATGGAGATAGTATACAACATACAACCCAAATAAATGAAAGGAAAACGGTGGAACTAATGTGCTAACAAGAATACAATTTAAAAATATCTAAATCTAGACAGTATATTTTTTAAATTATCAATAACTTCTTAACATTGAGTGTGGCTCAGTGGTAATAACGTCTGCTACAGCGAGTGTGGCTCAGGTAATAACGTCTGCTTTTCAATCAGACGGCCCCTGGTTCGATCCCGGCCCTACACCAATGACTTGTTTTTCAAGTTATGTGTGGATTTGCACTCGCTTTACGGTGAAGTAAAACATCGTGAGGAAACCGGCATGTTTGGGGACCACAATATCCGAAGACATGTGTCATCCGCCAACCCGCACTTGGCCAGCGTGGTGGATTATGGCCAATATCTCTCTCCTCGTGAGAGAAGGCCCCGAGTCCCAGCAGTGGGAACGTATAGTGGGCTGCTTATGCTTGTGCTCTTAACATTATTTAAACATTTGTATATTTACCCATATGGATGGTTGTTTTTTGCGTTTTACAAGCCTCTTTAAGTGAAATGAGGTTTTGTGTTCTGTATGCAACGTGGATGTCTACTGACTGCCGAACCGATTTATTCCATATTTTTTGTACAGTTCACTGTTTACGATTGACCATTGATATTAAAATGTGTTTTGCCTTATCAAACCGTACAATATATACTGTATACAAATACTTAGGTTGTCAAAAACAATACAACGATACCTTATTTGTGCAAACCCATTTAGCTGTTTAGAAGGTACGTGTTAAAAAAGAAACACACATACATACGAGATACACCTTTCTTCGGTCGGTTAAAATGAAACATAAAAGATGACCGAATGTGGAATTCTTTTGAATCTTATGAATACAGGAAGATGTATTATGATAACGGTTTAAAACTCTTTCTTAAAAATCAGGTTTAATAAACTTGGTTTATTTTTTAGGCATGAATTCATAAATTTAAAGAAAGTAATTAAGGAGAATAATGAAAAGTAATATATGATTTATATACATATTTTTAAATCAGCAATATCACTTCACTTTACTTTTCACTTTACTATATTCCTTCCTTTATAGCATCCTATTGCAAGTACTAATAGAAGTACTACAAAATCTGACGCAATGACAGTGGAACAGGTATGCCAGCGACCCAAGACCGTGCTCCGCTATTTTAAGGAGCTTGGATGGCTTGGGTAGGCTGGTAGGGGGAAATGCACAATACGCCTCCTGCGGGTTGTCAGTGAAGGTCTGATCGCCCCCAACATAGAATAAGAATAAGAATAAGAATAAGAATCCTATTGCAAATTGAGAAAACCGCAACTTATTCTTCAAGTAACTTCAGTAACAACATTAGTTTATTTATGTGTTTCTACATAAGTAAACTACATACTCTTACTCCATGCCTCTAAATCTTTACAAAGACATTAGAACTAAACAGACAACAAGGACTTAGATAGGCACAAAACGTGAAAGTTCGATGCTGATAGCTAATTGCCTATAACATCAAGAATATTTTACAACCAGTCATTAAGAAAGCAATTAAAGGAAGTAGCGCGGAGAGAATGTATATTGTAGACGCACTGTGTATTTATAGCATCAAAACATTTGATTATACGCATCAATCAGGTTTTCTTAATGATAATTGACCAAGTGGATAGATTAGCTTTAGAACTTAGCGGAAACAGTAGCTGACGTGATTTTAAAGAATAGATCGTGTAACTTGTAATGCTACTTCAGTTAGGTTTTTTGAAGAGAAACAACAATTCCTTCCAGATTAATCCGAGAAAGTCATAATGACCTCGGTTCTTCCTTTTAGAAGCTTCGATGCCACAATCAGACCGAGGAGGTTTAGTGAGGAAGAGGTACTATCTATGGTATCTTTGAAACAAAATGTGGCAACGTTTGGATCAATACTAGTTATTGTGTTATTTTTACCCAAGAAACAAGGGGAATTTATTCCTTAACGTGGAACGCGCTTGTTTTTTTACGTTACATACATATCTGTAGTATTTATATCACCTATAAGTCTGACACTTACATAAACGTCAATCTTTAACTCTCATTTAAAAAAAAAATTAGCTCTATCTGTTGGTAAAAAGGTAAAAAGGAACACTATCTTTAAGAAAACTTTAGCATCAGATACATTACAAAAACTTGTTTTCCCTTTGTTTGTTGCAACATTTTAAACACAAATTATTTGAAATTTGTGTCTCCACTAAATACAAATTAATTTATTGTTATCTCCATAAAGTGTGTAGGTTAGGTTTTTACTTTCCAATAAAAAATACCGTTTGTCAATCACTCACATTGTGTTTATTCCATCAATCAACCACAAATATTTCATTCATTCTTTACAAGGCCTATAGTTTACCGCAAAATAATCTGTTGAAACATTACAATAACATATGAGTCGTTGACCACAAAAACGTATCGGTCAAGTTAATTCAACGATATTTAAGTAATATTACTTGTTTATTTATTTTTTAGCGTTTTTTCCACAATATGTCTGTACGTAAGTTGGTATATTCTGTGTTCCAATTTGAAGGGAAAAAATGCCCTACGAACGGGAATGTACATTACAGCGTACAGAACTACAGCTAAATGTACCGAACGCTTAACAGTTGTACTTCTTCTACGGCTGGTTAGCCCCATACTGAACCATTTCTAGCTCATATTATGATTGCTTACATAACTGATATACTACATATATATACATACATATTATATATAAATACATATTTAACACCCAGACCCACAGTGGCATCTCCTAGTATCGGAGGCCAAGATCCGATTCGGGTCGACGCGCCAACCCAGTTAGTTTTAGTTAGACCCACAGCCAACAAATTTAGTAAAGCACAAAGATGTTGACCGGGCCGGGAATCGAACCCGAAACCTCCTGATTAGCAGTCCGGTATGGTAACCTTTACGCAAACGAGGTCGTTAAGGCTAAATTATGGAGTGGAGACACTTGACTCCACGTATCAGCCGTGAAGCATTCATCAGCTGATAAGCCTTACTCAACAGAAAGGGCTCGGCACAATGGTATGGTAAAAGGGAAAAGGTTGGGTCGTAACCGGTTGCTTCACAAGCACGACTGGCCAATAGGAAACAGGCCGCGTGACCCACTTCGCTAACAGGTGAAGCGCCGGCCTGTCTGACCGACCCGACACATGATGGAACACGCGAATTTATTTGATGATAAATTATTTTATTGAGTAACATAAAAAAATACTGTGTGACTATTTGTACGGGTACTGGACGAACAAAATGCGTACAAATAGCTTGACAAATTCGGGGTATTCTCCCACAGACAGGGAGCGACTCAATTCTCAAAAAAATATAATATATATTATAGAGATATATATTATATTAATATATTATAGAGCATATATATTATATTAATATATTATAGAGCATTTATTATATTTATTAATAAAAAGTAAATTCAATATTTTACAGTATTCAAATCGGTTAACATTTACCAATTAGTGGTTAAAATTAAAAACAAATAGAAATCATAATTATTTTTTCTAAATTTGCACTCTAATTGATAAAATATAATGTACCCGAATTATATTTTGTTCGTATAGTACCCGTATTAATAGATTCTGCCTAAAAAAATATATATTTTAATTTCCCTTTAAATGCATATAATTATTCGGTCAAATTAATGTCACTTAGGTACATATCTTCTTTTTCATTAAAACAAATTTAAAAGTATGATATTTTATATAAATGTTCTGTTTGTTTGCCCCTGACTTTTTTTCAGAAATTATCTAATCCATCAGTAGCATGTGTTAGAAAATTATTCTTATGTCGAGACCAGAAACATTTTGCTAACAAAGCTGTAGATGTAAAGCTTATCCTATCTTCCTACACAAGTTAAATAAGATGGCCTCCGAATCGATAATAAAAACACTTATAATATAACATTATTGTAGTTAATGATTGTTTGTATATTTGTGTACTAATACATTTAATATACGTCATATTTTTTTTTATACATGATACATATATTCGATTTTTGAGTTAGAAAATACGAGTCTTACATCATTTACACACTTACATTTCTTTTGTACATAGAAGTGCATTAAATAATTAAGGTTACTGGTGAACTAATAATACCTCTTTCGGTATTTTCTGTATACCCTGCAACACTGAAAATATTGGTAGAATTCCCCATTGCGAATAACACCGCAAGAACCAATATGTCAGACAAATACTGATTACTTTGTTCGACAACTCTATTCAACCTTCCACAAAATTCCTAAACAACAATAATGAGGCAGGCTTTAAGCCCACGCCAGATAATTCTACACGAAGATCCAAAGATTGTTACATCGGCTGCATTCCTTAACAATGGGTAATAAGTTAACCTAACGTAGGTGCATTACAACAAAATAAATATAAACTTTGCTCATAAGTATTTCTGATTCATCGATATTTTATTATCTTTAAGCCAATGCAAAAATACGAGTACATACATAACCAGTTCATGTCGATTTTATAAAGTGTATATATATAGTATATACAGGGGAAATTGTAAATAAGACCCCTGATAATTAGATATAAAGACCCAGTATAAGAATGTTATGTAGGTAATTACCATCTACTTTGTGCGTGAAGTGTGAGTTTTTGCAGTCATATACTGTATTTTTAAACGCAGTTCTCCCAGTAAACGCAGTTCATTTGCTTTTTGAACTTTGCTCTGGTTGAGGTCGAGATTAGACTCATATAGTCATCAAAAGACGTGTAAAGTACTCCACAATACTACTTTAATCATCTGTAATAGATGTAAAAGACCACTGATGGTATTTTAAAAGATTACATATTTAGTCAATCTTGTCTGTTTAAACATTTCTTGGATCGTTAAATTCCCTATTATTGAAAGAAAGAAAGAATTTTCTACAGCCGTCATATCAATTTGATTGTCTGGTAGAGTTCATCGGCCATATAGATCGATTTAATTGGTTATCAATTAAATTTTATTGTTCAGATGTTGAGTGGCGCCGGCGCATTTCATGTCAATTGGTTGTTTTTACTGTAGAAAGTACAATATGAGTACAAAGTACAATCTCCATGTACCAAAAATAATTCTAAAAACGAATCCAACAAAAGAAATCCAAAAATGCGTACCGTTTAAAAAAGTAGCTCGATTTGGTCGACCTAGAACACGCAACACTATGAGTGCCGACTGAAAGAAAAACTGCACGAAAATTACTCACATTGCATGTTCATTGCTACATAAAGACTGGTTACTATATAATTGAACAGTTAATTAGATATCTACGAACCTTAATTAAATATACTATGTTAAAAGATACAGGGTTAATAGATCATAACAAATATAAACTTTTCAATATTTACAACGTGAACTTCATGTAAAATAAATTTTGTTTAATGACAAACTCCCTAAAGCTTGGATAACATTACAACCTTTCTTAATAACACCGGAAAAGTACTGTTTGTGGTGTCAAAATACGGAAAGATAACGCAAATGTGTAGCTTCTAGAGATTTTGACATATTTTAATGCTATACCAACGGTTTACTGAATAATATATTTTTCCTTAATAAATATAGAAGTGAATAGTTTACACTGCAGAAATTAAAGTAAGAGAAAAAAACCCATGAAGGTGCTATGAGGCTTAAAAATAGGATATGATAATACAAACATACTACTAGAAGTTAAAGCAATAAAGTAACTTTTGCATTCAGAAAATATTGACTCACACCCGCGTTGTTGGCAGTGAGCTATGTGGAACACTTGCAAAAGCCGACAGAACGTCGGATTACTAAACATAGTTAAACACATACTTTACTTGTTATGTGCAAGCATTAGTTGGATGCCAATGGTTTTTTTTTTTAATTTTACTCGTAACTTAGCTTTTTCATATTTGTCGATACTTAGAATATTTATTTATTTTGGTTTACAGGACGAACAAAACAAAAAAAAGCTATATGATAGATAAAGTTAAGAGACAAATAATACTTAGTCTAAAAGTTCGACATCTGTTTACACTTAAGTTATACATATAATATGCTTACATCGAAAGCAAAAGGATAAAAAAACTTGCAGACTTATAGTTATCCACTGAGACATACCCCTTTATTAAAATAGATCAGGTCGCTTATACGAGTAAATAATTCAGAAAGCTGTAAGAATGAAATGGAAATTACAAGCTCGATTCAACGTTTTTAGGGTAAAAACGAGACCCTATTACTCAGCTTTCGCTATCTGTCTGTATGTCGGTCCGTCTGTCTGTCTGACTCGTACTTGGCCAAGTTTTAAAGAACCTTATAACGAGTTCTAAGGAAATTAGATGTAAATTTTAATCTGGGTAGCTTTAAAAATATACGTATGGCTCATATTGTGTACACTTCTATGTTACATATTACCATAGACAATACACATACAAGAAAAAACAAAACCACTAACTTTTAGTTTTTAATTTTATAATTTATATTAAATTGTATGTTTTGAATAAAAACAAAAAAAAACTCTGTATTAATTTTTATAGATAAAACTGGTAAGTGTTTGAAATATTCACAGAATACTCAGTAGTATATTATTAACTTTAAAGTAAATAATCAAAATAAAATACGTACTTAAGAAGCTCCTATTCTACAATGCAAAAATGTTAAGGAGAAAGAAAGAAAACTAGTAGACGTAAAGACGACATTAACAGAACATTTAGTCAAACTAACATTGATACAAAAAAGTAATATAATATACATACATAGTTCCTGAAGTCCATTATATTACAAAGAAATATACAAAGACAGAATTCGCTCTAGTCTTCATTTCCGTTACCATTTGAAATAAGTAATTTCTCGCAGCAAAACTAAAAATCTTTATTGTATGAAAATTAATTCGCCTATTTTATTTCAAGGTTGAAAGTAGCATCGTGTTTCTTATGCGGAAATTTCGACATAGCATGTCTAATGTTAACAAATCAATTACTGAATAAAACTTGACCTTCGCCAAACAAATGGAAGATTACATGTGCAGTTAGAACAAAAGATTGTGTACTAGTAAATAAATTATCCGTAAAGCGAGAAAAATATCGGTTCCGTACTAACTAAGTTATGACTGACATATATAGCAACTTAGGTATTAAAGCGGTACGGGAGCAAAATAGCATATCTTGAAAAGTCGTATAAAATTCTGCGTAAATGACAGAGCTATGATTTTTTCAGTATTTTTATCTTTAATTTTTTATGTGACAAGAATCTATAGAGTTCCAAAAAGCAATTACGTAAAAATCTCTCCATAGTTTTATTTGTTACAAAATTGTTTAAAAAAATGGCCAAGTGCGAGTTGGGTTCGCGCATGAAGGATTCCGTACCATTCTTGTATGGGAACTCCCCTTAAATATTATTTTTATAATTTATTTTTGTTATAGCGGCAAGAGAAAATCACGGTTTGTGAGATACAGCTTGGAGACAGACCGACGGACATTAGAGCCTTAATAACAGGGTCCCGTTTGTTTTTGGAACGGAACCCTTAAAAAAAGGTTTTGCATGGTAATGAAATTACGTAAAATCTTTAGAGCTTATAACTTCAATATTGTTTAATACTGTTAATTGTATACTAATTTATTTCGTGAAAAGAAAAATGTTAAATCATAAGTAAGGCGCTTACATTATCTTACAACATCGCTTCGTGCGACATCGCTTAAAAACAAGTGAGCTTTTGGACCCTTGGGCTCGTGAAAATGACAATTCTTTGAAAAAAAATTATGCTGCAATTAATATTTTTAGCAATAGTGTTCATAAGGCAGTCTTTAGTGTAAGTAAACTTATTTATAGATACAGTATATGTCGTAAAGATACATATATCTATGTAGGATAAAAGGTTTAAAGAATAACATATTGTGGAGCGTGCGCCTGCGCCGCGGCGTCGTGGGAATCCATTGATCACGGTTACAAGGTTGCACATCAGCGATCTGTGGCTTGCCACCGTATTTCCTAGTTAAAGGTGCGCTTGTTTAAATATAATACTTTATTTAGCTATTGTATATACACGTATACCTAAGTGATAAAAGTTGAAAACTCATTCAGAAGTAGCAGTCACCTTAAGAGGCTTTAAAATTTATGTAATCTGCTAATTAATTCTTTTCATTTGATACCCATATTGGGGTAGTTGTAAAAAATACGTATTTTGTGGAGATCTTAAATCAATTCATCAAGCATAGCATAGTACATATTTATTAAAGTTATTCTTATTACGATTGGCACAGGACCGAGGTGATTAAAATGTTAAGAGAGAGACCTATTCCCAGCAGTGAAAAAGATTGCAGATGATGATGATGTGATGAAGGTTTATAATAAATATAAATAACCATAGTACATATTATACGAATAGATAAAATAAATACTTGCAGTCATATGTATGTGCATTGTTTCCATGAAAGACAATAAGCACGAGCGCTTAGCTATTTGTCACGGCCAATGGTCACCTGAGAGCTGAGAGGTATCACGCACAAGGTCTTGCTATTCAATGCAGAATAATATCCGATATTGGATTAATTGTTAGATATTACGTACAATAGGTGTCAAGTTCATGTACTGTATCTCTGTAATTATATATGTACTCGTATGAATAGTATATATTCCTTATTCTATCGCACTAGAGTATTGCTGACATTGGCATGCCACTATAGATAAACTATAGACAACTATGTACATAATTATTATTTAAGTATGATAGGCCACAACCCCGATGTTAAATGATATTGCGGATTAAATTTATTTCAGTAGGTTGCAGTTCAGTGGGAACAGGGATTCAGGTATAAGGTGTTACTTTTGGCCATCCGTACTAGAAATGTTGAAGCGAATCAAATCACGTAATATAGAAATATTATATGATGTTTGGCACTATTATTGAGATTTTGAACTTTTACTATATGTTATTGTTATTGAATTGTTTATTTTATCTCATACATTTCTCTTCATTTCTCGTATCTTTCTTTTAATACAGCAGTATTTTTGGTTTACCAGGAAAGCCTGAGGCTTACCATTAAAATCGTTCTGTTTGGAAATGTTTTAAAACTAGGCATGAGTACTTTATAACTACGATTCTACTATCTATCTATGAACACAGTCGCACAGAAATGTTGGTATTTTTGCCGATAATTCGTACGTGTTAATGCTACGATTATGTAAATATAACGTATTTTCATACTTTTGCAAAGAATTTGCTTCCTGCGTAAATTCACAAATTTATATCTTTTGTCATTAGCGGTAGGTAAATAGAGGTAAAATTGTCAAAATGTTTACTTTGTAAGCTAGTTTTACTCTCTAAGTTAGCATACTACCACATGTAAATTGTGTTCCATGTACGAGTAATTATGTATTTCATGACAAACCCATATCTAAATTAAATGTTCAGTAAAAAAGACAATGCCATCCTTTGACGATTTACTATGAATGTGATTTACAGTTACGAGTACATTTGAACAGGAAGTCCGAAAAAAATAGAGAGAATAGAAATTAGCACAATGGATTTCTATCTCCACGCATTGTCTACAGTTAAACTGAGTCGTGACCTATGGAGCGACAAAAAACAGGCGCCGACCGTGAAAGCGTCTCTCGCCGCTTTTGTGCAAAAACCTTCGCTTTTTGGAGTCAGTGAATAAAAGCTTGGACACGTGGCTGAAAGTAAGCTCATAGCTTATGTATAGGCAGTAACATTATTTAATCATGTTGTCATCATCAGCGTCAGTGCCTTCTTTTTTTAGGTTTCCGTACCTAAAAGGTAAAAACGAGACCCTATTACTAAGCCTCCGTTGTCTTGTCTGTCTGTCTCCAGATTGTATCTTAGAAACCTAAAAAGCCAGCTAGAAAGCTAAAACTTTCATAAACTATTAATTAATGATGAAATAGCTCACGTTTGACTGCAGCTTGACTGATGTTAAGTTTTACTGTGGTCTAAGATTTTACACGCTTGCCAAGAAGGAACCTGTTTACTCTTGATTTAAAGACCCCCAATTCTACTTCTAAGGAAAAAGAGACTCAGCAAGAGAGTTCCAAAGCCTCGCAGTTCTCACAATGAAGGTCGAAGCAAAACGCTTTGTGCGAATCCTCGGATATTCGACAATAAATCGATATTCATTCGCTGTGCTGTTCCCTTGCTTGTTCTTTAGTGGAACGGAGAAGCGGGAATTAAATTGTGCAGCTCCATTGCACTCTCCAAAATGTAGCCGATAAAATATAGACAGACTGGCATATTGCGCGTATGTTCAAGGATTTGTGGCCCTGCTTTATATACGCAAAATTGGCCGATGACCTTCTTGGCTCGCCTCTCAATCGACTCTAACGCCATCAACTGGTATTAAGCAGATCCATCCCAAAGGTACGAATAGTACTCCATGCACACTATCTCTAACATACCACATGGTACGGTCCTCAACCAATTTGTAGTTAGTTTTGTAAGATGAGAAATATGGACCAAATAATTAGAGAATCTACTAGTTTTACTTACTTGTATATAAAATGCGTATTTGTGCCATCAGTTGAATTATTTTATCGTTTCAGTCCATTTGTGGTATCTCCGACAAAAGAGTTATCTCTGGCGCCAGACGGACAAGTGCAACGATTTGTCGCGCGATTTATCGCAGGTTTGGAGGCCGGCTGCATTCCGGTTTCCGCTTCAACCGCGTCGGATATGGGAATTTTGCATTGTTTTGATACTGCGTAAACCACACACTAGCTGCTAACTGTGATGACGTCATCTTTATTTATCATGATTATCTTCTTCTTCGAATGCGACTGGCCTAGCTTTGGTGACGACAGTTTTCAAGCCGCCTGTTAGCCTGACTTGGCTTAACGACTGCTGTACTAACACAAACAGCCGGGACCTACAATTTAACGTGACATGCGACCCACGGTAGCGCCCAGATGAAAATTCCTTTTTTTTAAAAGATAGTCTTGTGTATGGTCATCCATCCTGAGGCTGCCCGGATCAAACATAGAGCTTAACCTCGGCACAGAATAATAACTTGTACTTCGTAACCTCGGTGATCGTATCAGATCACTGTAGTTAGCCGAGCGAGCTACAGGCGCTATTACTATGTGTCATGATTGTGAGTGTTTTAACTTACCATATTTTTAAATCATGTTAATATTACTTAATTATATTTTTATCCGTACATAGCTTATTTGTTGTAGATTATGACTGATAAGCTAGCTAGTGATTCTCTTTATTACATTGTAACTTTTTACCCCTAACTTCGATTTTTCGTAAAATACAGAAGAATTTTCGTACAGGCTAAGAAAAGTTGTGTATATTTAGGATGGGAACACACACATACTTTGTATTTAACAAAAAAGATCGTTTCGCACGACATCTGGCCACCCCTGACAGAGATTCTCTGGCGGGTGGTAAGTAGCTACATTTTATGACGAATTTTAATTACCCTGCTTAAAGTTTTGGGTCGTAAAAGTTTTATTACTACAATGCGATGTTTACGACTGACCGTATTTTATTCTTTTATCATGTTAAATAATATAAGTTTGTCATAAAATTAATCTGGTGGAAAGTAACGTTAAATTGTATTATGTCATTGTTGTATTTGCGTAACCGTTGGGTATTACTGCGTTCATGTGAAAATCCATTTTAATATCTCGCTATCATTTTGTTTTGTATTTAGTAGACGTACGTAGGTCATAAAACTAATGCATAGTATTCTAACGGTCATGCAATACTGATGCTACGGTTGCATTTTTTGCACTGAACTAATTCTGAACTCGTATGATCACATCTAGCAACACTTACGAATTGACTGATAACCGTTTTTTCTTCAAGTAAACATTTGTGTCTTGACAAAAAATGGGATTCGAAAGAAAATAGTTTATGTTTATTCGTTTATTCGTTTTATTCGTTTCTTCCCCAAAATCATCCCATATCAGTGTTGACATTCTAAAAGCTACTCGAAGCCCGAATGCATGTAAAAAGTAAGAAAATAAACGATATATCATCCTCACCGACTAAAAAACGCGTTAGAACCATGATGCTAATCGCTTCGGTGCCTTTCTGTAGCTACCTGTCTCCTTATTTTTTAGTATAGGCCTATTTTTAATTTGAAAATAACAATTTGAATTTTTGTTGCCCATAAAACATCAGACATGGGCTATTTAAACGATTACTTTAATAAAGAATATCGTTTCGTATAATCTGAATGGACTCACTATCAGTATATTACATAGTTAATTTACCAAACGTATTTAAACATTCTATTTCCGCATCTAAAATCTAAAAAATAGGAATAAAAACAAGATAACAATAAAATCAATCAGTTTTTACTCAAAAGTAAAAACTTAGACAACATTAGCAATACAAAGCAGCACTTTGCTACAATATCGACTGTAACAACTACCTACTATATACTATATGATTGATATACAATGTTTATTTCATGTATATTTTTTTTGGTCAAAGCTGTTTGTTTCTTGTCATTTTATAACTCAGCCGCTGCATTCGATGAAATAAAATCTATACGATGCCATAGACATATTATACTAGGTATCTCTATGTACGATACATTGAAGTTTCAAATGTTTACACCACTATCGCACCGGTTTGATACTGTTTACCGTATCAAAGAATAAACTGTGAAAAACCATCGTTTAAACACGACTACGTTCTCTAAATACATCGCTTCTTTAAAACTTAAGTGATGATCGTTAGCAGTCATCTACTTCACACCTCTACCAAACATTAATCTTGATTTTTATACGTATAAACAGACGTAACAATTTTGAGTCCTTTCTCGGAAAGATTTG
The DNA here is from genome assembly GCA_035578125.1 of Mellilla xanthometata. Taxonomy (NCBI): domain Eukaryota; kingdom Metazoa; phylum Arthropoda; class Insecta; order Lepidoptera; family Geometridae; genus Mellilla; species Mellilla xanthometata. Next base: position 8,030,033 of record JAPUBQ010000014.1, on the reverse strand, counting down.
CCGTCGAACCAACGATATCACTACATCTTACATGTTATTTTGCTTTGACAAAAACCTTATTTAAAATTTTGAGACTTATGATTACTAAAAAAGAGTTCTCAGTTGAAGAAATGCTGGTATGGTGTGTACGTGATCCTTTGCCCCATAGAAGAAAGAAACACAAAACATAAATAGAGAATTATGTCCTGGGAACTCTGTCCCCTTTCGCTTTTTAATCTCCTTAGAAATTTAAAAAATCTATGAAAAAAGAACTTCACGTGTAATAAAAGTCCCTTTACATTTCTAATTTGAAGGGCATTTGACCTGTGTGTTAAAAGTAATAAAATATTGAACTTTTATGGCCTTCCAGATATTTTGTGCACATTAAAAAATATTTTATACGAATGACGTCTAGCCGTCGTGTTGTGGTGATAGCATTAAATTCTCAAAAAATGCTCTGAAAAAAACTTTTATAGAGTTACTTAATCTATTTTACGATCCTGAATCACAAAGAACACAAGGAAACTAGACTAACTCGAGACTCTATCTCTCTCTTAATGAGCTTGCTAAGTACGAGTAGATAGTTCTTCACTTTCAAGATCAAATAAAAATCTTTTTGTTTGGTTTAATGATATATGAGTAAAATGCTGTGAGTGATAATGAGCGACAATTTTTAACTGATTTTCATATTATTTGCCTTTAACTTCTTGCGTTATTTTTCTTATGTAAGGCCTCGTAACCGATGTAATCCACTTTTCAAGTCCAACATAAGTATAAACAAATCACAGTCGCAGGAAACCCTACTCCCCTACTCTACTTACCAACTGTCTTTATCGATCTTTGTCTTAGAGTTCAGTGGTCTGGAAAGCTTAATGTCATTATGTTCCGACCCCGATAGACGAACCTAAAATCAAGGTGCGGTCATAACTAGGTTAATATTACACACCCACTAAAAATCATTATTTTAAGTATCATTGTTGTAAAATAAAAACTAATCATTCTTATTTATTTATTATTCAATAATTTAAGGTACACTTCCTAACTCACTTAAAACTTCACATAATAAAGTTACATTATCTTGCCATCCCATCTAACGGATCTATAAGGAATCTGGTTAATAAAAATCCTTGCCAGTTGATTAAATTTAAAATACAAAGATTACAATTAGTTAAGATTATGATCTAAGGAACATTAATCTTCTATTAAATGTGTGGGTGTCGACTGTAAAGAATTTCAATATTCTTTGACGCGTATGAATTACAACATTGACGACAGAACGCTTCCTTGTGTAACTCTACATAGAGAACTTAGTACTAGTAAAGATTAGTACCATTATAGATTGTAGAGACAGACCATACGCAAAAACTAAATCTAAGTCACAAGTTATAGATTTTTATATCATGTGGTTTAAAATTCGAATGATAGCATTATTGTTTTTTGCTTCTGTTACAAATTCTGAGTTTATACGTGTTACTACTTAATTTATTTTATAGATATCATTCACGTTGATTCTATTCTGAGACATGAAAACCTTACAAAGGATTAAACCGATCGCCATTAAGATATAATTGGAATATTTGTTAACGGAAAACAATTTCCGAAGTTGTTAATGATTTCTTGTAGATTTACTGATAATAAAGAACAACGTTGTGTAAACCTTTATTTTGAAAGTAATACACACAAGATATTCAAGTCACCAAGCAGCTATAGGTGTGTTCCGGGGTTCCAGGGGCAAGCTTCACCGTTGGCCGGAGTTTCGATGATTTGCGTCTTTACACAACATATCATTATATATATCATATGCCTGTACACCATGCCTGCATACAGTAAAAAGAGAATACTAAGATCGACAACACATGGCAACAGGCAATGAGAGCGATCAATAAATTCTAAAACAAACTGCATACAAAACAACATTATTTATGACTGTGCCCTTTGCAAATCCAATTCAGTACATCCCGCAGCCCGCGCCTGACTCACCATGTGACACATTTGGGCCAAAGATACAAGCAAGTGTATAAAACAATTCGCAATTACTCCTCATACATTGCTAGTTTCATTTAGAACTGTGAACGTTTTAGCAGACGCCAGAACTTCAATGTTAATAAACGCGGAAATCACGTTGCACAATTTCGTAACTATCGATGGTTCGTTAAACTTTTTGAATTTAGAAAAAGAAGAAACACAGCAATGGTTCATATGCTAATCGTGTTTACTGCTGTTTATGATTTCATGTATCAAAGTTCGTCTGTCCTGGGGAGGGCTATATGGGAAGCACCACGCGTTGGCGTATTTTTAGACCAAATTTATCTCTTGTTAGTCATAATAATGTTTTCCCCATGCTTACTGTGGTAGATATAATAAAAAATATTATAATTTATAGACATATTCCAACTTTACGAGCAGATTAAATATAACAACGTAAACACCAACTAATAACATACCTTAAGTAATTATTAAGTAAAGGTTGGTCGATGTAGCTATGTAGTAGTTTACACATACTTGGAAGAATCTTAGGAGTAACATTTAGGAAGAATACATTTTGATTCCTAAATATAGACTTTTTAAACGGACAGTAATGGTTAGTGCCCAGGGTCCGCTAAATAGAACTTAATAGGCTTAACAATCAATTAATGAACAATCTAATAAAACAACTTCAACGTATGAGCTTCACCAAGTCAAGAGTTAAAACTAACTGTAACCGATCCCGAGTAATTGGCCTGAGTCGTGACAGAACATACACAAGTCAGACATAACAAGACGAGTGCACTTGTTGATTAATTGCTGATGGACTCACGATGTGAGCCATATATAAAGTACATACGAATAGTTATATAATTACTAGTGCATATCTCCTAGAAAGCTTTTTTGAGTGTATTTAACCTATATTTGTTTGTAATTATTCCGTTCTGGACTGACTTTTGCAGAATCATAAAAAGAAAGTTACGTATTAAATTATCAATTAACAAGTAAATGAACGCGTATGCAGATTTTAGTCATGTTAGTCAACCATTATGGACGACCTCGTTGGCGTAAAGGTTACCATGCCGGTCTGCTAATCAGAAGGTTCCGGGTTCGATTCCCGGCCCGGTCAACATCTTTGTGCTTAACTAAATTTGTTGGCTGTGGGTCTGGGTGTTAAATATGTATTTATATATAATATGTATGTATGTATGTTTAAGTAGTATATCAGTTGTGTTAGCAACCATAATACGAGCTAGAAATGGTTCAGTATGGGGCTAACCAGCCGTGTGTGAAAGTGTCCTAATATTTATTTATTTATTTATTTATTTATTATCATCATCATTATCACTACAATCTATCAACTTACTTTTGGCCGTACTTTACTATATGTACATATCTCATTTAACGCGTTTTAGCTCAAATGGACTGTTACCGAAGTACAAGTTATTATTCTGTGCTGTTACGTAATTGGTTTCTGTGTAATTATTTTGTAAACTCTAAAATTTAGGAATATTTGTATTATTTTTTTTACTCATAATGGGCTTGCGCTTGATTGCAGTTCACCTGATGGTAAGCGAAATTGCGATATAAGGTGGAGCACGCTTGCCCAGAAGAAACCGGTTCACTCTTGCCTTGAAAACTGCTAGATTATAGTTATCAGGAAACAGGGAATTTGGCAAAGAATTCCACACCTTGACAGTACGCACAATGAAGGTGGAGGCAAACCGCTTAGTACGCGACGTAGGCACCTCCACAGTATAACGGTGCCGCCTAGGTGTATACCAGATTAATGTTATTTCAAAAACTAAGATATCTAGATCTGCAGGGCTAGCAAGGGACTAGGACTTGTGGTCTTTAATTTTTTCTTCCTCTCAGTGGAAATAGTAATCTTTTCCACCTCACATAGCATAGTAACAAAGGAATGGGATAAAGTGTTTCTACTTGACGTTTATAGCATAGACTCGAATAGTACACCAGCAAGTTCATTCTCTGAAAGTAGAAAAAATCAACAAGGGGAAAAAAGATTTAGAAAGATAAATCTCCTTCTCCGGTGTAGAAATTGTCCACTACCAGTACTAACCCCGTTGTTAGATACTCATAATTACGTATCTTGTCGTGGTAGTATGCAGTCGGTGGTAATCCGGTCAATTCTGAACAATTCCGATAGCTCGTCAACCGCAGGTTATTTCGAGACCCACTTCCAAGTGTAGCGGGCTTTAATGACACAATCATACTGTTATTACTGAGTGAGGTTCTAAAATGGTTGCTACGAGCTTATGCGCATCTCTTAATTAAAACAGCTTTTTTACGCATTGCAGCTAGGCACTTGATCAACAGACCACGGAAACACACGAGCCTCTGGCCTAAGGTGAAGCATACCTAGTCTGGAACAACTGATTCTTAAGGAGGTTACCGTAACACACTATTACTATTAGGTGCAGCCGAGCATTGGCTTAGAGATTTGATTTTTTTATTGATTTGAATATTTTTTCTGCATCTGTAAAGTAAGCAAGCGTCGACTGCAGTATATCTTTAATTACTATATTATTTTTCTATACACTATATTATTCTTTCTATTACTACATATATTACTGCAGTATTTTACAGTACTTTTTATTACAACATACATCAGCCTATTCTTTTATTTTTAGTTTATAAATACTCTTAATACATAAAGTTCTTGACAAGATATTTGATACATATATTTATATACTTATATTATCATGATTTAGAGGTGATAAGTGTCAACTGTCTTAAGTCACGTCTTAAATAATTACAGTATACAAAAAGGTTTAAAAGTTGTAACCATTTTAGATTCCCTTTCCGTCGCGTGTCTGATAGGCTAGCAGTGGGTGTCTGATATAATTGTTTTATTTTATTAGAAGTAGAACAGACTATTTAGGAAACCTAGTTTTATGATGTGGTTGGTGAGTCACGTAGATAACTCTGGTTAATAAATACACAATTGTAATTAATCAACATACTCTTAATTCAATATTTTTCTTTATACTCGTAATTAACCATCTTACATGAATTTCATTTATTTAGTGAATGTTGAAATTATGTTAGTGATATATTCCAATATTTAAAATTTCCTTGCCGCACTGCTCCGAAACGGCTTGACTGATTTTTACCAAATTTTATATGCTTATTCAGTAGGTCTGAGAATCGCCTACTATCTTTTTTCCATACCCCTCAGTGTTAAGGCAAAACAACGTTTGCCGGGTCAGCTAGTTAAATATAAATTTAATTACGGCAGCTTATATACAATGTACTCCAAATTTTTTTACTAAAAATATATACATTTTTATACAAATTTTTCAAGTATTTATTTGTGTTTTTTTGCTTTGCTGTTCGTGTCACAAAATAATTAATGTTTGTTTTTTTCTTCCTTTCCTCCATAAGTACATATTTTCTAAACTCCCAACACATTACGTCATTCAAAAACTTCAAGTAGCCAATTAAATATAATATGAAAATAAGCTCCTAAATACTACTTACGTGATTGCGCCATCTAAGTTTAAAGCTACCTCAAATCTCATCCGATCACCTTGAAGTGGTATTTAAATAATTGTACTTAGCTACGAAAGTGCATAAATTTGATAGTGAAAGTCCGTGTGTTACTCGTTCTTTAAATGTTATGTCGCATGTGAGAACCGAAATCTACATGAAACTTTATATTTACCATTACTACTTTTTATTTTATTTGAGCGCTGTGAACAGTTTTAAACAATTTGGTTGTTTTATTTTGAATAAAATCTTGTAGGTTTTAAGTGAAGTCAGATAGAGCTTTTAGTGATATTATATTACTAGAATTAGAAGTGAAAATTGACATTTGATTAATATGATATACTATTGTAATTAAATTATATTACTAGAATTAGAATTGAAAATTGACAATAATACATATCATATACTTTTGTAATGATTTCATATTATTTGACTTGTAACTTTGGTGTAATCAATAAATGATTGGTTTTTGAAGGTTTACATTGTGAGGAATCCATAGCATGGTGGAAAGGCATTTTCTAATGCTCGCATACCTAGCAACCCCTTCAAGTTAAAAAATATATTGCCAATGTATTTGTTATCTGGTCGTGTATTATAGCAGCCTCCTTGAGATCCTGTTATTGTTGACTATGCAAGGTCTACGTTAGACCAGAGTTTAGTCATTCGTTTAGTTACGCGTCTTGCTGCACAAATGCCTCTAAATCTCCGTCACCGTCATCCTAAGCTTCTACTATTTTACTGCCTAACAACTTATCAAAACCAGTACAAATTAAAATAACACTAGATATAAAGACAATAAACATTCATGTGCGCACCATCTAAGGACCACGTGTGGTAGTTTTTGCTAAGATTTTTTGCCCACATTCCTATGCCAACGGTTTTGAAGAAAAAAAACTTCGATGGTGTCCATCGTAATTGAGATCACGTACTAAGAGACACAGATTAATGTGAAGTCAGTATTTAATCTGTCACAGATCATTATGAAGTTAGTATTAACATTTTCACAGATTGTTTAATAATAAGTATCACAGATAAGGTACCAGTTACTGTGGTAATTGTAATAGACATTGTAAAACAACAACTATAAGTTATAATAACTATGCTGTAAATGACACAAATAACATGATAGCTACTGTGAGAGATCTTTAAGGCGGTATGGGAGAAATAAAAAATAGCATATTTTAGAAATTTGAAAATGTTATGGCTAAAATTTTTTGTTGAACAATAAATGATTTTATAATTTATGATTAAAGTGAATACAAAATTTAATAAATAAATAAAAATAAAACTAAAATATGTACAGTTGACTTTAGTTGGTTTAGCTTGTATTCCATACAATTATACATTCTCTGCATTTGACGACCACTCTCTATAACGCCATTAAATGCACAGAACCTTCAGTGTCGTTATATAGAGTTTACACTGTATTTAATTCTGTATAAAGAATCATTACAATATGAAACATAAAACTCAAGAATTAATAATTTTTCTGAAAAATAGTAGTTTTATAATTGAAATAGGTTGTGTTTTTGAAAGGAATTAAAAAAGCTTTGAAGAAAAGAAGCTTTTTTGGTAGATAATTGGTATAATTTGGACTTAAGCTTTAAATTTCAATGTTGATATGAAATGTTAATTTCATGTGAATTAATTTCGTAGATTGCCTAATCCCGCACGTCTGTCGCTTCGCTGAAGTATATATGACGCGACTGTATAACAGCGATTTAACAAAGAATACACACATATTATGTAGTTGCAAGTTTTGACACAGTTTGGTTAAAAGTCACTTCTAATATAGGATATACAAGGACGAATGATACGTGCACCGACAACAGATTGAGTATTTTTTAACTCCTACGTGACTATGAAAATGATTAGTTTTTTTTGATGATTCAAGATAATCATATCGAGATAGATATATTATTTAGCACGATATTGCTAGTACCCAGTGAATATCTGGTGTTACTACTTACTTAAAAAGCGAGTTTGGCTCGATGGTACAAAACGTTTACTTATCAATCAGACGACCCCTGGTTCGAATCCCGGCCCTACAACAATGACTTGTTTTTAAGTTATGTGTGGACTTGCACTTGCTTTACGGTGAAAGAAAACATCGTGAGGAAACGAACTCGTTGGGAGGACTGCAATATCCGAAGATGTGTCTCATTCACCAACCCACACTTGGCCAGTGTGGTGGATTATGGCCTGTATCTCTCTCCTCGTGAGAGACGGCCCCGAGTCCCAGCAGTGGTGGGTTTTACATCACGTTTATCCAATTTATAAGCAAAAGAACGGATTTCTTCTCAAAAAACAGTAGTGATATCAACGTTTTAGGGAGTTTGTCATTAAATCGACTAACGTTACAAAGAGTAAGTGCCTACGAACACAGGAGTCGATATCTTGCTACAACTCATAACAATAAATTCAATTTCAACGTACAATTGAAATCATTGTCACCTAAATAACATTTGGACGTGGTTCTAAGAATATATAAATTGCTATTTTGTCTCAAAACAGAACCGTTTTGTTAGTTATAAATATACAATATTATCCGTCGAGCAAAATATAGACTTAAATATTATACTGAAAGATGTAAAAAATCTAACGTTAAGCACTTCACGGTGTTCGCCGCAGCCTCCTTGAGAGCTAGTTTTTCCAGACTAGGCATACTCTATCATGGGCCAAAGTGTTACTTACTCGTCTGGTTATGAGCCTTGCCGGACAAATGTCTAAAAAATAAATTAAAATTCAATTTCAAAAGTGACTGAACATTGTCTAATGACGACTTCGTTGGCGTAAAGGTTACTTACCATGCCGGACTGCCATTCAGAAGGTTCCGGGTTCGATTCCCGGCCTGGCCAACATCTTTGTGCTTAACTAAATTGGTTGGCTGTGGGTCTGGGTGTTAAATATGTATCAGTTTAAAATATGTATGCATGTAGTCTATCAGTTGTGTTACCTACCATAATACAAACTAGAAATGGTTCAGTATGGGGTTAACCAGCCGCGTTGAAATGTGTCCTAATATTTATTTATTTAACAGCTTTTTTATGAAAATGTTTATTCTGTTTTATGCCATTTCACAATTGCGACAAGTAAGCTATAGATATAATAGAATATGTTTTGTAAACATTTATGCAGCCTTGGACAGAGATGATTTATATTGTTAAAGCTACATTCCTGCACTAATTGATTGATAACGCCACTAATACGAGTATGTATGTAGGTAGGTAACAAATTAAGCAACTAAATATAAGTTATACTATGCGTACTTAAATTGAATACTCATAATGTGATAAATAACTCCTTTTGTGATAAATAGTATTTCGAATGATAATTAGTATTTTATTACATGTAGAAATGTGAAGATTGTGAATTGTTCTGTGCTCCATATTTAAATTTTTTGTTTATATTATTATCGTAATAGAGTAATGCATGAATATTTATAGATTTTCTTACGGCTTTCTTGCCATTTTCACATATATTGTTACCGGTTGTAGAAAATTTGCAAGTCGCAAAAAAAATGTTTCTCCATACATACGAGTATCTGTAACCAACATTCTTGCGCATTTTCTCGCAAGGTTAGGTATAAGCTTTTTTATAGGAAACCTTCCTAAAGTCAACAACAGTACTTTAACTTTGGTTTCCTATGTTTTTTGACGACCTCGTTGGCGTAATGGTTACCATTCCGGACTGCCAACCATAGGGTCCCAGGTTCGATTTTTGGCACGGCCAACATCTTTGTGATGAACAAAATTTATTGGCTGTCTGGGTGTTAAATTTGTATCGATACAAAGTATCTGTGCATGTATATGTAGTGTGTCAGTTTGGTTAGTAACCATATTACAAAACTAGAAATGGTTTGATATGGGGCTAACGAGCCGTGTGTATAAAAAAAATGTTTCCACAAATACATTTTATCTTCTGTATATACTATGTATTACTCGTATGAATAAATAATCAAGTTTTCATACGAGTCGCCATGATAAAATAAGTTCCCTAAGAATGATTTCATTTACGTAACATACAATAGTATATGTATCGAGAATAACAAACATTATCGCATGTTTCACTATCATGTTACATGTTATTTTTACAAAAATGTAGACATAATATGGTATTGCAGGTGTTCATTCTGCCTAATAAGATATTCCCACCTAGTAAGTATATACATTGCAATGCTTAGGTATAACTAAGCTGCAGCTTACGAGAGTAACCACATTAGTTTTCTAGTCATAAATGTAACAATCGAGTTACTAAGAAAACAGCTGATGTACTTACTCGTACTTACTACGTTAGATAAATTTATATTTGGCGTAATAAGTTATATTAGGTATGTACCTAAATTTAAGTAATAGTCTAAGCTCGCTTATATTCGTTCTGGGGTAGATGAGTTAATAGGTAGTAGGTACCGGTTGTGTCTGTGTGGTAAAAATGGCTGCTTTTCTATTTCAGACTTCATACGGCCCCTGGTTTAATCCCAGCCCTACACCAATTGCTTATATTTCAAGTTATGTGTGGATTTACACTCGCTTTACGGTGAAGGAAAACAACGTGAGGAAAACGGCACGATTGAGGATCACAATAACAAAAGACGTGTGGCATCCGCCAACCGCACTTGGCCATGGTGGATTATGACCTGTGCATCTCTTCTCGTGAGGGAAGGTCCCGAGTCCCAGCAGTAGGAACGTATAGTGGGCTGCGTATGCTTATGCTAGGTACCGGTTAAAATAACTATTCTACGCCTGACATCAATATTATTTCTACGTTCGTGTCATATTTTACCAAACCGAGTACCGATTGACCGATTTTTATCAAGTTTTATATGCGTATTCAGTAGGTCTGAGAATCGGCAACTATCTATTTTCTATACCCCTAAGTGATACGAGTTGTTCACACTAAATATTTTTGAATAGTAATTATTCATAAGGCAAAACAACGTTGGCCGGGTCAGCTAGTAAAGATGTAAAAATGTTGGCAAAGACTTGAAAAAAGGATACTATATAGGACCTCCTGCGCATATTATAATAAACATTATTTTAATATGCCTAAAAGAAATTTTGGTACAGTGGATTCTTATTTTGATAAGTATGTCTTATAAGGGAGAAATCTCTCAGAGTCACAGTAATAGGGTTGGTAACCTTCGGTATGGAACTCAACAATATTCGTGAATATGCTTTTCTCTGTAGCTCTGTATAAATACCTAAGAAAGCAATAACTAACTAAGCACTGTGACGCATCCTGTCTTGCACAGCACAGTTTGCAACAAGCGAGTAACTCGCACCACTTACTGTTCACTGGACTGGAACGTTTCGTAATGTGATTATATGCATTACTCATTAAACGCATGAATATAAATTGTTGCATTTTTTTAACTTGTTTGTTGTGGAAAACACGAATTATTATTTAAGATGTCGTTAACGCATATTAACAAATCGTTAACGCATCAATCTTATTTTCTAGCATATAAATTTTTATTTTATCATTAAATTGAATAACCTTAGGGTTATTCAATAAGTTTCGTAAGATATATATTTTTTAAATGAGTATTTAATTTTACCTAGCAAATAGATTACCTAGAGAATAAATAAAAACTACAGAAGATAACAAAAGAATAAATAACATATTTAGCTTCACTTCCGACTAAACCGGATGTATTAATTGACTTACCTAAAAATGCTTCTTTATTTTTAAACAAAAGCTTCCCGTTCGGAGACGATTGTTCGAAAACGTGTCATGTGCTTTGAAACTTGGACATTGTCAAGTTGATAATACCTGAGTTCGGAAACTAACAATGGGATTAAAATTACTAATCCTACTTAATAAATGCGAAAGTTTGTGTGTATGTGTGTATGCTTGTTACTATTTCACAATCAAAAGGCTTAACCGATTTTTATGAAACTATCTGTTCTGTTACTCCTTCACGCTCGAATGACCGCTGTTGATACAAAATACAAAATTATTTATTGGTGCATAAATAATTTACATGGTGCATATTCAATTCTGGTCTCGTACTAGTTATCAGACCGTGTTAAGATGATGAGATTTACTACGAAGATGGGTTAGACCTCGGATTAACACCTTTCTTTTTATCCCGGATATTTTTGCCCGGATTAACACGGGTAATACCACAGGGCGCAGCTAGTAATAAATAAAACAAATAATATTTTTTAGAGAGAGAAGGCTTAATTTAAACTATTGATTCCTACGATTGGCTTAAATCCATTTGGATTAAGTTGGATAGATTTAGATCGTCGGAGAGCGTGGAAGTTGGTTGGGAGATGGACAACTGAAATAAGCTTTTGCAGAATCAAAAAATAAAAATAAAATTATTTATTATGAAGTCATCTTCTATGAAAGATAAAATGATAGATTTAATTCAAATACCTTCAAAATCAATTAAATTCAAAAATCATCCATTCAACACACACAAATAAAAAATAAGCTACAGGATCTCGTTTGCACCCGCGGATCCCCAAAAATTACGAAGGCCTTCTATACTATACTAGTTGGTTTAGTATGACATAATATTGCTACTGGAATAGTTCTAAGCATGTTGTAAGGAACAAATACTGCACCAGTGTCCTACATACGTCGATAATTTTTATTACGATAGAATGAATTAAACATGAACTTGTCACTTTTAATACGAGTAGAATAGATGCAATAATACTGGATCGTTTTTTCCACTCGACCTAGTGTAGTTTTAAAACTGGCTTAAAACTCAGTTAGATAATGAAATGTATTTTGCGTACAGTTACCTACTTCTTCTGGGTACAGTCAGTGAAAGGTAAATAAACTTTTGATAAATTGTTTTTATGCTGCAAAGAGCTTTTGCATATAAAAAATAATAGATTTTAATTTCAAAACAACCGATAAGATTGTGTTTGCGTTTATTGAAATTAAGTAATAAAAATGTGTGGATTTTTATAATAAAATTATTCTCAGAACTTTTAATAGATTTTCACAAAAAAATGTAAGGATTACATTAGGACACTGCTAAAATAATATTTCAGAAACAAACAGATCTCGAACTCACAAAATTGAAAATATTAAACTACTACCAGTGCTTTGTAAGGAATTTTCGGTAAACTATTCGAGGGTTTTTAAATCTAGGCCCTTCTTGGCAATCGTTTTACATCTTAGACCACAGTAAAGCTTAACATCAGACAAGCTACGGTCAGACGTGAACGTCTTCATTATAAAAAAAATAGATATACTTACGAGTATGTTAAAATAATTAATGTGTATAATCATTGTATTACCTGAACTATTTGATTTGATATATCTTTAATGTATTCGTGTGAATACAATTAATTTGAATTTGTATATACATTTAGACTTACGACATTTAGATTTCTATAGCATTCCTAATTTCTAAATTATATGATAATAATTTCAGTGGATACTTAATATTGAATAATAACGGCGATTGTATTGTTACTTCCTCTATGTTTAATACGGTATAAATTGAATTAAGATCCGGAAAACAAATGTAAGAGAAAACGAAAACAAATTATAATAAGATTCTAGTTAATTAGAGGCGGTTATCAGCTACTATGGTACGAGATATGACCCATGATTATAGAATTCGTAGATGTGCCAATCATTATCATCATCACATGTGTCAATTGATTGAAAATATCGATTTCGAAAATATTAAAATAGAATAAATTGAAATTTGGCACGGAACAAACAAAGTGGATTTTAAAATAAATAAGCTAGTGCAATTAATTAATGAATCAATCTTCTGCTTGTACTTCTGAAATGTTCATCTAATCAGTACTTTAAAAAAAACATTGAATGGTACGAGTAGTTGGCATATCACTATTATTCTTGAATCTACGTGGTCCTGAGAAAGTATGCCAGCACTAATGGTAGAAGTAAACTGCTTATTTAGCGCAATACATTGACATGAAGGGGCTAACATGACCGCGGGTGAAAGGAGCAATGACTGATCTACATCTACTTATCAATGGTAAGGTTTGTTTATTTGATTGAATAATTCAAGCGTCTCGGTTAATCACACTTACACACTTAGCTTATTTATCTCGGGTTACACTGTGGAGTCTTATATGTACATATATCCATTTAAAACTACCATAAATTAAGTCTTTTTATTTATGAAAGATTAGACCTCAATATCGCTTACCACCAGGTTAAATACGGTCAAGCGCTGACTTATTATTAAAATAAAATAAAATGTCATAAGTCTGATGATGATAACAAAATAGGCAAAAATATCCTTATTAGATTCTTAAGACGGTGTTTTGGCTATGTTTTCAATATTTTTTTTTAATTTACACATATACAATTAAAAAACAGTAAATTCAATATTTAGCCCCTTCATTACACAGTAAATTCAATACGTAATAAACAACACAATCCTTTCACGCCCTTATTGCAATGTCAACCGATAACATAAAGAACCAGAAAGCAGTGCAAGCTTCCGGTCGTGACGAAACATTTAAAAATAAACCCATGTGTGAGAGGAGGTTACTTAATAAGGTATGTTTAATAACATGTGTATGCACTTGTGTAATGTATGTAAGTAAATATCGAAATACTGATCACGTAACAGCAATTAGGAGGCACTTAGACGGTCAAAATTGTAAGTTTCGCATGGTAGTGCCTGCATAAAGCATCATAAGCAGCACACTATACGTTCCTTCACTTTACGAGGAGAGAGATACAGGCCACCAAGCTGCCAAGAGCGGGTTGGTGGAAACACATATTTTTGGGTACCTATATTTCTACTTCACCCGAGATCCCTCACCAGATTAAGCTTTACGCTTCTTATTTTCATTACAGTTGAGAATATTTGGTAATAATGGATCATATGATACTTAGCGCGGGGCGCAGTGGATATGGCAAAACGTACACTAAGACTTAGCTATAATTTAGTATTCAATTACTCATAGTATGTTTCACCCCTGTATTTGTACTAAATAAACTATTTGAATTTGAATGCTTAACTTGATTCACTCCTAAAAACCTCAAAGACCTCTCATTTTTGCTAGGCATAGAATTGGGAACAAAATTAAATTGACCAAAAAATATAATTAACTATGCCGGCACTACTTTGCACAAAGCATCTTCACTGGCATTATACTAAAAGGCAAATTGGTTGGCATTTTGTAAACTCTTCCCTCTGGTATTTTTTTAGATTAGAAATAGTTATTTAATAGGGCCATATTTTTATTTTAAAATGATTTGAAATAATGTTGATTTATAATATTTTTTTAAATTAAGTATAAATAATCAGATACTTAGTACTTAAAAAACATGTCCATAAATATAATAAAAAATATACATGTAAAAAAAAAAAACATGTTAGGAAAACCCGCCCATGACCGTACCTGGTGCAAAGGTGCCCATAACACTGGCTGCGTTTCCACGCTGAATAGCAATGGCTATCCTCTGCACCAAGTACGATCGAGAACGGGGATCCCCCGTCATATCCCCTAGTCTTCGCCCGAGTTCTTCTACTAGCCTCCTCGCATCATTCATCATCATTTAATAGGATTTTTTGTTCAAGAAAGGTTCTATTATGTTTTAAACTGCTTATATTTTATATTCAACAAATTATTATATTTAAACGTGTACGTATTGCTGTGACAAATTAATCACTTCCATCGGCTTGGGATACTATAATTATAATGTTGTCAATGTCGGAACGGTTACGAACAACGATTTGATTTGATCCCGACGCATAGATATATAGATATAGACACACATTATTAAAACACTCGAAAAATTGAATTACAGAAAACACAGGACTTAAAACTGCCTAACTGGCGACTTTATTTCTAAAGGCGATCTCTTCCAGGCAACCGGTTCTAAGAAATTACACAAAAAAATACTGACGATGTGTGTTAACATAAGTGTAATACCTATATTGGGGAAGTTGTATTCATTATGCTAATCGAGACACTGACAGTTGACAATTTTGATTATTAGTGAGAGCAAATAAAAAGACCTTTATTTCGTAGTCTCTTTGAGGGACTACTATACCATTCAACCATTTGCAACTACTTTTCGACTTGCGATATGCACTGTGTCAGGAACATTTTTGTAAGCATGTTCAAATAATGGTATGTCCATACCTGGTATTATATCATTTTTCCTAGCACATGTTACCTTTAACTTGTAATCCTTTACAAAGTTCGAACTTGTAATTTCGTAGAACGTAACCACATAAAACCCCGCAAACAAGATTTACAACTAGTGTTGTCTAAACTTGATTTATTCGTAGCTTGATTTGAAGCTTATGTAATGCGCTTGACTATCATAAAATATGTTTAATTAAATCATGAATTATTAATTAATGCACTAAAATCTTCTGTTAGCTTTTTTTTTATGCAAAATACACAATTATTGGAATTGAAATTCTCATTTCTTTAAACTCGGTTCTTAATTACTCGTATATATATATATAGATACATGGCATAGTTATTAGCTAGCTATTATCATTGAAAATAAATAAATGTGTGATTGGAAAACTATCACTGCCTATATTAAACATGACTTCTAGAATAGGCTTCTGCAATCATTTTTAGCTATTTACACGAGTATATACAAATTTACAACTAAAAATGAGTAAATCAATATTAGGACACTTTTCACACAGACCGATTGCTAACTAATTTAATTCATCACAAAGATGTTAGCCGTGCCGGAAATCGAACCCGGGACCCCTGATGGCAGTCCTGTATGGTAACCGTTTAAAAACTGTACAACATTGTTCTAAATTAAGTCATTCTAAAGTAAAATTGTTCTAAGTAAGTGTTGTAATTTGTTCAGTAGCTTTTCATAATAAAATTGTAAAAAACCACTGTATTTTGCTTCTGATACCCGAGTACGGAGCTAATGAAACCCATTGTATCGATTACTCAGCGGCATCACTACGCTATGATTGGCTGCCGCAAGCACCCACGTGACTTCAGTGGCCAATCACTTCAAGCTTTTTAAGGATTTTCGCATTACGGCGCCGAGGAGTTGTCGATACAAAGTGTTTGTGAAACTCTGTGAAACTAGGAAACTATGAAACTCTGAAGTGTCCCGAGTAACACTGATCGTTTGTTCCATGGTATCGATCACGGGCACGCTAGCACGGCACGTGGGTAGGAACCGTTTATCTCCGTCCTTCACGGATGGTATAGCGCTAATCTCTACCACTTCCCGCTCCGGTTGTTAACCGCTATATGGAATGCACATATGGACATTGATTTATAGGAAGAAACGATTGTTTATTAGTTTACAATACACTCGTAAATAAAGTAACGAAAAATATTAAAAAACATTTGCAATAAGTTCGCGCTTATGTGTTACTTTATGTTATAGATATGTTTTTTTTTTATCAAAATTTGGTATTCGTAAGTTTTACTACAAAAGTAATTTAAAAAATGCGTCGATAAACTAGTAGACCTAGGAAAGAAATCAATTCAAGACAGAAAAGACAAGGAAACATCGGATGGCTGGCTAGCAACAATGGATAGTTGTTTAACTTTTTGCACTCGTCGGCTTGTTTGTCTTTTACTTTACGTCAAGCAAGTCACTGAACCGAGTGACTAAAGATCTATTGGCGATGAAAAAAATGCAAATCTAGAGTATGTAGGTATGTGGAAATGTAAGTAGATACTAGTATGTATGTATTTAAATTCCTGGGTTCTATCACCAATCATTATTGCTGGTGGTCAACAAAGCTTTAAACATAATTTCGCTTAGCTCAGACTTATTTGTATATGTATATAGTTAGCGTTAGAATTATCGTCATCATCATCAGCCTTGTTCGTCTACTGCTGGACATAGGCCTCTCGCAAGCCACGCCTTTTAGCTCTACCCTGTACTTTTGTACGCCATCCACTATTCGATACCTTCCTCAGAGCAACGCTCCACCTGTAGGGTAGGGGGTAGTGTTGTAGGGCGTCCTACACTACGTTTCCGAGTCGTGCATGGTCTTCACAATTCAAATTCATTTATTCTTGTGACAGGAAAAACATATAGGTACACAAATAACAATATACATGAAACATTTGCTGTCACAAGCCAGCCTCAACTCAGCGTGTGCTTGCTGCAGCCAACCAGCGCTGGTCTTCCTTGAGACCGATGGGTGACGACACTTCACTATAGAACTCGTGTACCATAACCCAAAAAAACTGTTCTCGGTTCTTCGGCAGATGTACCCTGTCTATTCCAGTTTGAAGCAAAATTGAACTACTTTATACATTTAGTATATATTCACTTGGAGATTAGTAGTGGATAATTTAGGAATCAATTTAGATTTAGTTCTCCTGATACAGCATATCAAACGGTAGGTACAACATTTTGATCCATTCGATAATTAAAAGCATGCCCCATTGACTTCGATCTCTCGCAATTATTTCTATCGAGTAACGATCAATTTTAATTCGTTCTAGAAAAAATCGATATACTTGCCTACATCGCATATTAGTTCCATTCCACTCTCATCAAGTGCGGTGACTGTACAAAATACAAGAATAGCTGTATGACATGACTTTGATTTACCGCCGTGGATAAAATTGTTAAAAAGTAGTCCAAGAGTACAAGACTTAATATGCAGAATTTATCATGTACTCCAATCAAAAGACATACCTTCGATATTGATAGGTAGACATATCTACGATATAATAAAAATATAGTTGAGATGCATTATAATAATAAATTATATATGTACTACAGCGCAGCTTAACATCAGCCAAGCTGTAGACAAACGGACCTATACCTACTACTTATCAAGGATAAAAAAATACTACAAATTACGGAGTTTTCAGGAGTTTTTTTGTTCCATTGCATAAGCATAAGCAGCCCACTATACGTTCCCACAGCTGGGACTCGGGGCCTTCTCTCACTAGGAGAGAGATTTAGGGCATAATCGCTGGCCAAGTGCAGCTGGATTTTTTCGTTCCATAATTTAGCCTAACATGTAGTGTACCAAATGCTTTTAATGCTTTATAACCAGAACTACGCAAATTACTACAGGATTTTTAATTTAAAACAGACAAACAAATTAATCGTTGGAAAAACAAACGCTTGAGACCACACATGGTTGTTTATTTTGTGTCAATAACACATTTCATTGGTCATGAGATCCTCTAAACAACGCCGACCCAAGAACCACATGGCAAATTATATTCAAGTTAGGACAAAAGACACCCTTCTTAGAACTCGTTTAAAAGGTCACCTACGGGTCTTCAAACACAATTTATCTTATTACAGCTTTTAATGACTTAAGATATGTCAATTTTACGGCTTATGACAAAATATCATGTTACGAACCAAAGACATCGAGAGCTTCCTCGAACAGCCAGTTAAAGTCATTTTTCTTCTTTACGTTTAAGCTAAATAGCTTCATTTATGGATAGTTTTAAACTAGGGAATTCCTAAAAGCTTAGTTTAATCTACAAAAGTTGCTCAAAACCAGAAATTAGCAGTTGTAATAGTTCATGTAGAAATGAATTTCAAAATAGAGTACCTATATTCCATGCCTAAATCGAAATTTCCAAGATAATACCAATAAAATTAAAGTAACTTATTCAACCGTGATTCTGATCTTAAAGTAGCCATTTATTAGTGAAACATTTCGAAAAGAGTCGAATTAATTTGACTTCTTTCCTGAATCATTACGTCCAATTTTATCGCTCTCCTCTAAATGAAGCAAAATTATGTGGTCCGCTACCGATTCGCAAAGAAAGCAGTAATTTCAAGGATATTAACGCCAATTTTTGTGATATTTGCCGGTGGAAAGGTCAACGCTACTACTATTTGGCTCAAAACAATTTGCCAATCTCTGTCTTCAATTAGACGCGTCATTTCCTCTGTGAAATCCCAGATTTTGGCTAATTTGCGAGATTGCTGATAAATTGTTTTGGTCACATGTTATATTTTGCGTAAATAGATATAATGTTGTGTAAATTATAGAGACACTTCATGCTTTTGATTACTTTTACGTAAGTATACAGATGTTTTTAAATCTTTGGTAAAGAGCTATATAACAAGACGGTATGCAATGTTACTCATAAAGATATTGAACACAGAGCAAAGGAAAGATTGTAATTTAGAATCAAAGTGAGCCTAAGCAAGATTAAATTTTTTTCAAATATCACACGAGCACAATGACTTCGTTTTCAAACAATGGCCGACAATTTTGTGGTACAGAATAAACTCTAACTTCTACACATAATAACTCCAGTCTCGAGTATCAAAAGGACCGTATGCGGAAGCCTAGAGTTCAAAATTATAAACATTTAGCTTAGTTTACAGTTACACACATCCTCTTCTTTGTTAAAAGCGATGGAAGTCGTATGTGCCAGACCGACAGCGTTGTTGTAGCATTAAGCCTACAGACCATTTCTAAAATATCATAAAAAGTTTCTATTCAGTACATCATATTATCATGTTACCAAATGGCTGTGTTTTACTCCAGCGATTGGATCTAAGCGCTTCCATTATCAGAATAAGCAGTCATATTTGAGGTCCTGAATATTTTGCCACAAAACAATCATTATAATATCAACACGTTATGCAAGTTAATTCTTTGACATTGAATTTGAATTATTTAAATTTGATTTTACAAAACTATCTAAGTACTAAAACACACAAAACGGTCATAGGTTTCTAATGGTTTGAAAACTTACGAGTAATAACTGCAATTGCTCCAAATTTTGGTGGCATGACTTGTGACTATCACATGAAAGGAAGTTCGTATTTCAATGATTGGATCATTATGAGAAAATTGGTATTTCAATTTGGACTCCAACACACTACTTTTTCAATTATTTCAGTACATTTGGTTATGACTTAAATAAGAATATTTTTAGGTAAGCAGATCGAGGAATTTAAACTATGCTAGTCGTTATATTATAAATAAGAAGAAAAAGCTTATGATTACAAATGCTTATTCCTAGGTGTTTTTTTTTGTGGGATGTTTAAAGTTTTTCTTTCAATAACTAATAGATTTTTGATATTTTACTATTTAACAAACTCCAACATCAAAACAACACTTATAATTGTTTCAATGAAACTTGGAACGAAATATCTTACAATTTAACTTAAAAAGGAAGGTCAATACTTCGCAGTCATTATGATCGTATTTTACTTCACTAGGCTCTCTTAAAGCCCGATATTTACTACTTCATTCAAAAGTACGAACACATACAAGTAAACTTTTATAAAAATACTGACAGACTTATTTCGAGCGCTGAGCAGAAAATGTTTTATCATGTGATTTATGATGCGAGATATTTATCTTGTGCCTTTAAAAATAGTGAATTTAGTCTTATACCAAGTAGTTACGTAGTAATTTAATGTAATAGAGTATGTACGTGTTCATTAAGTTGACATGTATTATAAGACAGGTCTACTTATAATATATGTATATTATATATATACTATTATATTTGACGACCTCGTTAGCGTAAAGGTTACCATGCCGGTCTGCTAATCAGAAGGTTCCGGGTTCGATTCCCGGCCCGGTCAACATCTTTGTGCTTAACTAAATTTGTTGGCTGTGGGTCTGGGTGTTAAATATGTATGTATTAATATATAATATCTATGTATGTATATATAATATGTATGTATGTATGTAGGTATATGTAGTATATCAGTTGTTTTAGCAACCATAATACGAGCTAGAAATGGTTCAGTATATGGGGCTAACCAGCCGTGTGTGAAAGTGTCCTAATATTTATTTATTTTATTATTTTATTAGTATTATATATATTTTATCATAAAGTATATATTTTATCATAGTCGACAGATACGAACCACACTTTTGCTAGTGCTCGCTTGGCCAACCATCCTCAAGTCAAATTAGTAATAGGATCCCGTTTTTACCTTTTAGGTACGGAACCCTAAAAACTGTCGCTAAGCACCTAGTAGTAAGTGTTCCGGCAGGCTCCTTGAGAGTCAGTTATTCCTGACTAGGCATACTCCACCTTAGAACAGAGTGTGGTTATGCGCCCCGCTAGTCTAATGCCTAGCTAGGAAGGAGTATAAATAATAAAAACAATGTGTACTCGAAGCTAAATAAGTTCATTAGTTTTTTTAATAGATTCAGTTTTTTTACTTTCATTAAACTATGAAAAAATACTGTTTTGCCTTGTACATGCAAGATTAACCAGCTTTTTTCAAGCCTGCTTACATGTCTACATTCATGTCTGTGCAATGTGTAAACCTTTTCTAGTGGAACGTCTGCAAATTATGAGGTACTAAATAAGTCGGCGTGTAATAGAGCTCCACAGTGATAAATAAAGTGAGAAGACTGCCAAAGGCCTTGGCATTTAGAATAAGTCTGGAGTTACTTTCTTGCGTCCACAGGCTCAGTTCAGTTTCTCTGCCTACTGTCAGACTAAATTTTACGTAACCGTTTTGTAGAAGAAAAGAAGTTTTAGAAAAACACATTGTTCGGGAAATTCCGAGTGTCACTGCGGTTAGAGCTGCTCTCATTGGCTCTTCTTTAGGTTTTCCTGTAGAGTGAATAGCTTAGATATCATACTAGCTGTAAATATTGTAACTCTTCTGAAATTACTACAGTCATTCAATATTTAAGACTCGGGCTCTTGTCTGTGGAGTTTTTTCCAGGTAGTTCTGTATTCGGCCAAATCCTTGACCTCCCTATACGACATGACTTTCGCCTTCTCCTTAATTTGGTCTAAATATGATCTTCTAGGTCTTCCTCTTACTACAGATAAATATTTAAATCATTCCGGAATCTGAAGGAGAAAATAATTATTTGTGGGAAACATCTAATAATAATGAATAACAAAACTAATAATGATAAATTAATTCCTATGTGATAAGCCCTACACTTTAGGAGTAGTGGTAAAGATGTATCTATTTTTAAGTAATATGTATTTATGAACTCTTTAAATATACTTATCTAAATATCTAATTCGTTTGACCCACTAGTACAATGACATTGTAAAAGAGTATTTTACAACACGTAGATGATAATACGGCACATATGCCATGCCGGACTGCCAATCAGAAGGTTCCGGGTTCGATTCCCGGCCCGGCCAACATCTTTGTGCTTAACTAAATTTGTTGGCTGTGGGTCTGGGTGTTAAATATGTATTTATATATAATATGTATGTATGTATATGTAGTGTATCAGTTGTGTTAGCAACCATAATACGAACTAGATATGGTTCAGTAAGGGGTTAACCAGCCGTGTGTGAAATGTGTCCTAATATAAAAAAAAAAAATTACTCCTAAACCAAATTTAACATACTTATGACAATTATATTTTAGTATCATATTTTTCTTTTTTGTGTTCTCCATTAACTTGCAGCGTTATTAGGCGAATGCACTTCTAGAATAGCCCTATGCCCATACTATCCAGAGTTTCCAGTGTTCACCAGTGCAGGGTCTTTGCCCCCGTAGGTCGACAATGGTTCTCTAATTGTATTCATCTCGGCATGTTGATGCCACGTGGGAAGCCGGAGGCTGCGCCGCATGGAGGCTGTAATTAATCACTCTGCTTTATGGTTTATTTTGCAGCACACGTGTGCATTTGCATATTGGTGGCGAAACCAGCAAGTTTTTATATCTGTTGTTCATCATTATGTAGTTAGTTCTTCAAATACGAGTATTATACAGGTAACAGAAAATTGACGACATCGTTGGCGTAATGCTTACCATGCCGGACTGCCAATCAGAAGGTTCCGGGTTTGATTCCCGGCACGGCCAACATCTTTGTGCTGAAATTTGTTGGCTGTTGGTCTGGGTGTTAATTATGTATCTGTATAAAATATGTATGTATATGTATAGTATATCAGTTGTGTTAACAACCATAATACGAACTAGAAATGGTTCAGTATGGTTTTAACCAGCCATAATTGTTGGTCCCGACTTTTAGTCTTAGTACAAGCAGTTACCTTAAACAGAGGCTCTTGAGCGACTCGAAAAAACTAGACAGAGTTCAATAAAAATGAAAACACTTCTGTGCCTCTTTGTCAAATGCATAATATGTTCATCTCATATTATGTTTCATTCGTAATCTTCTCTGCCTATCCTGTTATAAATAGAAAATCTGTTGCTAAAATCACTGCACTTGAGTTCATAAAAATAAACAGTTCTAACATGAAAACATTGGTAACGATAAAATAATTGTATTGTTTATAACTCCATGCGAGATAAGAAGCGGAAACCATGACCATGATGTAGTCAAGGTCAAATCTTTGAATAACAACGCAAAAATTGTGTACCTCCTATAGGCCATTAATACATGAATAGCGCAATTTGATCAAATTGATCTAAATAAAAAAATATAGCTGAGATAATATATTTATGATCACAGAAGCCGAATTTAGGTTTCAAGTATTGTAAATCGGGCGTGAAATTAGTAATTGGCACATGGATTAAAGGTGTAAAAAATTGATTTCAAGTTGAATACTTACTAATAATATAAACGAAGCGAAAGTTTGTGTGGCTGTTTGTTCTTTTTTGACGCAAATACTACCCAAAGGATTTTAATGAAAGCTCACAATAATGCAGTGTGACAGCTGTCATAAGCTATAATTTTAAAATAGTGTGTGAATCATTCAAAATTTAAAGAAATAACTTAACTAATGATGTCTGACAATGATGGTACTTTTTTTTTCTTATAATATAACCTTATGGCAATTTACATAACAGTCATGACATTTCTACAACGACTGTCATGTAATATTTCTTGAAAACAAAACAACGTCGGCTAGTATTCTATACGACGAGATCTCATTTATCCCTAGTTAATGTACTCTTATACATTATAATTATTGTTATTTATACATTCGTTTCGCTTTAGAAGTCGTGTGAACTCTCGGACTAGACCTCTTGTAAAAAACAAAAGCTAACGAAAGCTAAACTATGTACGTGTTTATGTCAGTGTCTTAAGATTATTCATCTAGTTTTAGTTTAGTATTTACTTCAGTACATTATTAGTTAGTAATTCTATTTAATTTTGGTCGGGTGTAGGCCTCCAATAATTTACTAATACTAAATTCATAAACTTTATAATTAAAAAAATATATTTATCTGTACAAATGTTTGGGCAAATAAAGGCTATTTTATTTTATTTATTTACTTCATTACGTGGAGTTCTCTAATTCGTTTTCATAAAAAACTTTATACATTTCTTTATGTGTATTTATTTAACTGATTTCTCAATAATCTCTACTCACCCCACTGAATGAAAGTTTCTATAATGACTAAAGTATAATGCCCCGCCGAAGTAATTAGGCTCTAAGTACCGACTCTGACATTAAGCGTGTTATTGAGCCCTTTGCCCTTCCCAGCATCCGCTTCCGGTTTCATATTCCGAGATATTATTTATGTTTCAAATAAAAATATTGCTATTTAGTTAGCGAAGTAACAAAAACTGCTATTACCTTTGACCCAATTCTTTGGAATCAATGCGAAGAATGTCAAATTGTCATTTGATTCCCATAACGGTTTGAACCCCTCGACGGCTGGTACGGGTTATATAAAACGTAACAGTATGTCAAATCAAAATCGATAATAAACTACTTACCGACAATAGTTCTAAGATATAAGTGTAAGCTTCACTTATACATTTGGTTGTAAGAAATAGTTAAAATACATTCCCATATACGTAGATTATTTGATGAAATTTAGGTAATTAACATTATATAGTAATAAAATAAAATATTCTATAGGTGACATTAATTGAAAGGTAATTTCCTTCAGTACAGAAGATAATTTCCTTTTTATAGTGCAATCGCCTTATATGGCATATATATAAATCATACTTCAACAGAAGATTAGCAGATGGGATAACTTTAGAAAGAAAAACATCATTTAACCATGACTTTAATTTATTTATTTATATTAATTACTATTATATTACTAAAGTTAAAAATTACATGAAAAAAAAAACACACACACACAATAAAAAAAAACTTACAAATAGTAGATTAAATCTAATTCAGTGTCTGCGGGTAAGGTGCCAAAAATGCTGGCGGCATTACCTCGCTAAAACATCATTACTTCTTACTCGTAATAATTTTACAAGGACACCCATACTGCTTGAACCTGTATGGTGATCGAACGTAAACGTTAGCAATTCAAGCTTCCTTTCAATTTCAAATTATAGGGGGACAAGTAGGATGCGTATCCGCCGATAGAATCGCAACTCTTGGGAATTATACACCGTTGCCGTGAAACAATGGCGGTGGTCTAAATAGCCTAATTTAGCGTTAGTGTGAAATTAGTTCGAGTTAAAATTGACATCCTGGTCTAAAAATTAATAAGGCAAATCGCTTTGTTCTTAATCTTTTTGCAAATCATTAAAAAAATTGTAGATAAATGAAAAGTATTTACCATCTATCAATAGCTCAATAAAATAGTTTCCATTACAAATAATGCAGACGAAGAAGATCTATGGTAGAGAATATATGGCAATGAAGCTATTGACGCACGAGTACCTATCTATAAAGCTGATATTTCAAGTTTCTTTCTTCTTTCAAACTGCCAAAGCTGAGGTTTGCCAAGCAAATTGTTCAAAAGGTATATATTTCTTCATAGATCCGAGTTCAACGACCTTTAGAGGGAACTTGGCACCGCAAGTAACATTAATGCCCTGGACAGCTGCCAGACTGTTTGGCGCGACGCGGCTCTCTTGGCTCAACAGGAACTGGAGCGAGATATCGCGCGCAAGCCTTTATACTAAATGAGACAGTGTTCAACAAAATTGAAATAATTTACTTTTAAGTAGCTTAAGATGGGGCATTTTGCTGATAGCTTTTTGGTTAAAAATATTAAATTTATTAATATTAACCATGAATATTTTGTTACGATAGTGTCATAAATAAATAAATATTTATGACACTATTAATTTATTATAATTTTATATAATTTATTGCGAATATAGTAGTATACATACAGGTATTCGGTCAAAGAAAAAGTGCACTATATTCTGTCTATCGGCGTGCAATAATTAATACCTAGTCTATGTCAAAACTTTTTGTTTATCAACCAATCATTTTGCAATTATTTTTGCTTAGATTTGTCACACTCAGATATAAAGCTTAATTATTACAACAAAACATAAACAAGATCGCTTTGCTTTTTCAGTTAATTTACATTTCAAAGCTAGGTTCAAAGACCTTAGTTAATTAATTACTTCATCAAGTCGAATCATTATCACAAAGTATTACCTACCGGCCGACGAAGCATGCGCTTCGCTCCATAGATTACTCCACGAACATACTGTTTTATATTTTCGTCAAAACTAGCTTTGCAAAAAGATTTGCCTTATATCTAGTAATGTAAAATAAAACGAAGTCTCAAGTATCTTGCTAGCAGCTATTTTTTAAATTATATTTATAGCTTTTGTAAGTGTAAAACGGTAGTTACTTTTCAGTAGGACGCTAAAGCTGGATCTATTCTGAAGTAATCCATGTTGTTCTTCGCAACAAAAAATAAATAAAAAGCATCATCAACACATGGTCATGATCAATCATCACTTGAGCAATTTGTGTCGAGTACATATTAATTAATTGTTGTTTTGTAGAAATGATGATAAGCGAATGTACTCGTACATACCTAAGTAACTGTTGATTTGTTCTTGGACAAGAGGCCAGTTTTGATGATAATGGCGTAAACACCAGCTGTGTGCAATTTACTGGAAATATAATTTGAGTAGATGAGTCTTGAATTTAAATTATATTATTGGAACTAGGATTGGCCATTTTAGAGTCTAAAGTCGGGCTCGGTGCCAGAGTGGCGACCACTACCGACTAAAAACTCAACGTGTTCCCTCTCTGCGCTTTAAAGCCGGGAGGCTGGTACATGTACGTAATCTTCAACCCTTTTTTTATGAACCCTAGCTACTAGAACCCTTATGTTTTAAGTAATATTTAACATATAAGCAATATC
The DNA here is from genome assembly GCA_035578125.1 of Mellilla xanthometata. Lineage (NCBI taxonomy): Eukaryota > Metazoa > Arthropoda > Insecta > Lepidoptera > Geometridae > Mellilla > Mellilla xanthometata. Next base: position 8,002,682 of record JAPUBQ010000014.1, on the reverse strand, counting down.
ATATACATGCAAATACATAAAAATATAAAATGGACTTTTAAAACTCACTATCTGAAGTCAAGACTTAATTAGTAAACCTCGTTATTCTTCGATTGTATTACGATGAAAATTTCAGTTATGTGGGTTTACTTTAGTATGAAGGAAAATTCTAGCAGCACAAACCGCGACAAATATCTAACTAATTGTTGTAATTTGTTTAAAATATTACTAAAACGTAAACAATATCTATCTTTATCGATCTACAAATTTCTTAAAATCAACAGATTAAAACATAAGAATGAGTGTCCAAAAGCATTTCAATTTATAATTTTAATAATTAACTAATTTGTGCATTACTTGGTCTCTTCTGACTATTTTTTGTTTGTAAGTGATACCTAGTACAACTTCTGTGGAATAAAATAATAGCAACAGCTCATCAAGCTAAAAGGTTTATGATGGTATCTCTACTTATAGAGAAGGTGCTACAGTAACATTTAATTACTAGAGTTATAACAAAATGTTATATTATAAGTTCATAGAGTAAATATTTACAACTTGCTACCCTTACAGTAGCGACCATCTTGCAGCAAACTGTCTGTTTTATTTTAGTTATTTTTTATATCTAACTTTTGTGTTTGCACGATAAAACGAGTTTATTTCTTTCTTTGAATGATGATCACACCTAAGATAGTATTTTTTTATAAGATACTAGCTGACACGGCAAACGTTGTTTTGCCTTAAAAATATATAGTAGAAGATTCTCAGACGTACTGAATACGCATATGAAATTTGGTAAAAATCGGTCAAGCCGTTTCGGAGGAGTACGGTAACTAACATTGTTTCATGGAAATTTTATAATTCTTTATTGGACACATAAATAAAAAAGGCACAGTAAAAGACAATTAACTTAAAATTAGTGTACCACAATTGGCGGCCTTATCGCTTAAAGCGATCTCTTCCAGGCAACCTTTGGATGGAAAGGAATTTATAAACGACTAAAGAAGGACGTAGTGTACAATAAAGAATAATAAAAAACATACATATAATATTAATAATCATATCTTAATCTCGTGTCACAATGTTTGTTCTCAATGGACTCCTAAACCACTTAACCGATTATAATAAAATTCGCACACCATGTGCAGTTCCATCCAATTTGAGAGATAGGATAGTTTAAATCTTAAATTATAGTCGCAATTTTAATTTTTTGCTAATATAATTTGTTATAATTAACTGTAAGTAACCTATCTATATAATAATTGAATTATCAATGAAGTAATTCGTAAAAATGAAGTATCTTTTTGTACGTGTAACTCCTAACCAAATAGAAACCTGGCAATAACTAACCTTAGGCCTATATTACTTAAAGTAGGCGACCATACGTTTTTATCAAATCGCTAGTGCCTTGAAAATTCGCAAAACGGACACAACCGTCAACGACGTCTGCCCTTACGCGTCTACCCGCGTTCGGGTCGCGCACTTAGTGATGAGCCACTTCTTCCCCACCGCACCTACCCCGCTCCCGCCATATTGCTATGACTCTGCATTTTAAATCTGTGATATCTTCGAAAATATTTATTTAATTTACATGCTGTAAAAAACCATATTGATCTTTATTAAATGCACAATGTATTTAAGATGCTTAATTGGATAAGGATTAATACTGTATTGCTTAAAATCGCTTCGTAAATAAGCCATTATTTCTCGTACAAAGTAAAGGATAAAAAATGGTTATTGTGGGTTATTCCTAAGAGATAAACATATACCATCACGGACTTTTTTGTAGACCTTTTTAAGTTGTACAATACTGTAGTAAATTGTTTTGATCTATCTTGTAGGATTCAGCCAGCGTTTGCAATGTAAGCGCAAAAAATGTGTTTTTTTACGACCTCACATTAAAAACCTCAAAAATTGTAGCCTATGTGTTATTCTGATGCATAAGCTATAGCCTATGTGTTATTCTGATGTATAAGCTATATTGTGGTAAAGTTTCATTCAAATCCATTCAGTAGTTTTTACGTGAAAGAGTAACAAACATACATCCATACATCCATACTTACAAACTTTCGCCTTTATAATATTAGTAGGATGAAAATAAAAGTGTGATGGTTAGTATTACGCTAAAACGTGGTAGAATAACTACCAAAATAAAGACTAATATGTTGGTGCATTGGCATTTTAATTTTTGGATCTAAAATACTAATTTCATTAATAAATGAATTATGAATTGAAAAAAAGTAAATATCGGATCCTTAAATATCCAGAATCTACGCTAGAACAAAAATAATGTTATCCGAATTGGTTTAGCAGTGAAATGAGCTAGTCTGGTGCTTTATTTGCCTTTAAATTAAAAAAAAAATGAAATTTAAATCAATTTATTGCGAATATGGTAAGAGTACACAGACAGGTATTCGGTCAAGCAAAACTGCACCCTATTCTGCCTTCCGGCGTGCAATAATTATTAAACTATTTCAAATCTTTAAACTACTTACAATTTTATACAGACTGGACAACACTTTAACATAATGGCTGACTTACAAACAAAACAAAATCATTACAAAAACCACAGAATATAGAGATGTTAACTACGCTTTTTTTCAATTTCATGTGAGTTGTTGTAGGTTTCAAATTTTAAATTTACTAGTCTTATAAGTCACATTATTAAATTAATGATTTTTAAGTCAAATTAAATATAAAGAATTGATTAAATAAGCAGCAGCTCCCGGCCTATAGTAGAGTGAATGGGAAAATGTCAATGACACGGCACTTTCGAGTTGACATTGGGTGCTATTAATTTTTGTGCAACACCATGACGCGTACTTCACACGGCCAGAGAATGTACGTGAGATAATTGATGTTTTATTCAATAGGGTGCGCCTGTAATTAAAATATTGTAGAATTAGGTATCATGAGAGAATATATCATGTTGTAATTTATTTGTTTGTTTTTGTTTTTACTCTTAATTACAAATTGATGCGTAACATATAGAAAAACTTGCATTCTGCAAATATTAACATTTTTGCACTGTAGCATAGCATTTTCTAGTGCTCGCGTAGCTGGCTAGTCAGATACGAAAAACACCTACTAATAGTAAAAAAAATGTGAAACCATGTTGAGAGCTATAAATACTATACTAGACATTCTCAATAGTCTAAGACCTAGATTTTAGTTATATAATATAATGTTATTAACTTAGATTTATTTATGTCCTCTATCATAACTATAAATATTAATATTTTTTATTGTGCAATCCCTCTTTGTCTCGTCTTTTTCAACTTCTTTCCATCCAAAGGTTGCCTGGAAGAGATCGCTGTTAACGATAAGGCCGCCGTTTGTGGCATACATTTGTCTTGTTACTTTTTTATTTTGTGTTGTACCTTTATTTGCCCAATAAAGAGTTCATCTATCTATCTATCTATTTCCTGCATCCCTGCCCCCGTCGTGAGATGGGACACCGTGAGGTTTTAGTCGGTAGTGACGGCCCTCGAGCCCGACATACCCCGCTCGCCTCCCTGGGGGAGGCTAGTGGCGGGAGATGCGTCAATGCATTACGTCGCGTAACAAAAGGTTAGCCTAGCTCTATGTTATATAGTGTATTCAAATTTATATACGAGATATTAAATATATTAGATATTATAAGTAACTTAGAGAAAATACCAGATCACACTGGCAGCCACTTTGAAAGCCAGTTTCAGACTAGACGTGCTCTTCTCAGAGGGAAATTACAACGTTTTAGAATTTCAATACAATATTGTTAAAAAGTAACTCTTGTTGTTTTATCATAAATACGGCTAAAACTAAAACTACTTATGAGTATTGAGTATTCTAGTTTACGTTCGTTGATAATATTAACACCTTTGATAAGATTAAGTTAGTTATCTGATATTTCAGAGATCTTTTTTTTTCAAGTTTCGATCTGAGCCATTTCAGCTTCTAGCTCTTTCTTATTTTCACCATTACCTTACATTGTCCTACTTTTCACAGAAAACCGCAAACGCAAAAGAAGCAAGAAAAAATAATATATATGCCTGTGCGAAATTGGCGCACCTGAAATCCAAAATCCTATTTTGACTTTTACATAACTGTAAATGCCTTTTCATACTTCGATAGTTTATAATATATCAAATAATAAATAAACGCTATGCTAATTTTAACTTTAACGTCTTGTAATTAAAGATTTTTTCGATTGCAAAATACGGATAGTAACTTTGACGTAGGATTGGCTACATCGGCTTCTATAGAAAAGATTACCAGCTGGTTGTACTTTTAATGTAGGCTGAAATGTTAGTGACCAAACATAAATTTAAGTAGCCACTAAGTAAGTAAGTATTAGGCAATCGATCACATGAAACAAAGAAACCTTCAATTAACATATCTTGCATGATTCATGAAGTTTTTGTGTATAATTAAAACAATGGACGATCGGTATCTGAACGCACACCGCTCACAACAATTATTTTTTTGGTTGCGAATTGAATTGATGATTCAAATTATGTAAAAAGGTATTAAAATATTAGTATTGTTACTTGTTTTTGCTTGGCTTTGGATACGAGTATTGTGGGCTATACGGTTAAACATTTAAATAAAATATAAAGACCTGCTATAATGTTTTTTACTCTTTACAGCTAGGCTTTTGAACACAGTTAGAAGGCCACGTAACCACTCGAGTTAAGGCTAAGGGCCTATGATATATTCTAATTTTGTATTAACTACCCTCAAGTTGTTTTAATAGATTTTTATCTATCACCACGCACCTATATGTTCCGAAAGCCTTTTTAAAAGCCGAGCTTGAAGATATTCGAGGCTAGGCATGCTCCATCTTAGGCTAGAGTGTCGCTTACTCGTGTGGTTTTGCGACTTGCTGGTCAAAAGCTTAGCTATAAGGCGTAAAAAATCATACTTGTTAATACAAGTATGATTTTTTTATGCACCCTTTGCACCCTTTACACTACTTAGTATTTTCTTCAAAAATTGCCTATGGGTTTAATACTCATATTCACGGTGATTTCACATAAGACCGACCATGTGTAAGAATGTAAAAGTGTAAAACGCATCCACGGCAGCTACGGTCCATCGGAGGCGTTTCCCGTACAGGGTTTGACAAGGGTGAGGACACCTCGGGAAATATTTGAAACAGGGAAGAATTGGAATTTCTTATTGACTCAGGCGTTACTTTGCGGAAATCCATTGTAAATAGAAAACAAAATTAAATATTTAGTGTACTTCCGCTGTAATCTGAAATCCAAATTAAGACGACAAGTCGACTTGTCGTTCGAAGAGTCAGCATCTCCTGATGATGCCTTGTGATTAGGCGAAACACGTGTAGAGTTAAGAATTTCCGAATTTTGATAGGTAACGTTAATCTTAATTAATCTTAGTTAATATATCTTAGTTAATTAATCTTTGTTAATTTTTCCTTTACTTGTCTTAATTTGGATTTCGGATTACAGCGGAAGTACACTAAATATTTAATTTTGTTTTCTATTTAAGAATTGGAATTTGTTTAAACTAGTTGGATACAACGGATATAATTATAAGAAATACCAAAGCGTAGCTACTTGGTTTTGAACGCTCCGTGTTGTTTTATCCTACGGTCTAGTCGAATAATCTGAAATAGATAAGTGAGAAAAGTTTCATATTAAATGCTCTGCTACTAGAAACTCCGACATCCGACAAAGTGGAAACCAGCTCTTAGTTGTGTTGTTTTTACAGCAATTATTTTTAGTATCAATAGAGTAATATGTTTATAACTTTTATGTTCCTATGCTTGATCCAATAATTTACCAGGAAGAAATTTGTGAACTAGAACTACTAATTTGCCATTTTTTGCGCGGTCACTGTAAGCGTAAGTTACTTTTATCGTGTGCGAAGTCTTGATTTCTAGTTTTTTCACTATCATTTCATGTCCATATTGAGTATAGTGTGGGAATCTAGATGGAATTGGAAAAGTCTCGGTTTATTACGTAGAAAATACGTATCGTAATGATGTTAATAATAGTCAAATATTGCAAAATGGGTTAAAAAAGTTACGTGCTAGATTCACTACACAATAAACTGAAGTCAAAATATAATGTCAAATAGAATAATATAATATTTAAATGTATTATTGCCCTAATCAAAGCAATTCAGAGTTGATGTAGAATACAAAAAACAAAAAAGATTTATTTAATTTGTTAATAAGATAATATTTCTATCGGTACCATGTGAAGAATTTCGTCAAAAGAAGAAAACAACAATCTACGCATATCTTAAATTAAAATGTAAACTTAATTAATAAAAAATGATGTAATTACAAAGGTACTAATTAATTGGAGGAATCTTAAGTAAATGTAACCACAGAATGCTGATTTAATGATTTGTGACATTATTATTACACTTAGTAGGTATTTCTATCCTTTCTATGACTGTCAGTCGGTAGTACATACCTACTAAGTACCTACTAAACAAACCTATACCTATACATAACAGACCACCTGCAACCTTCTGCGTGTCCGAGAGGTGTCACGTTGACAAGCATTTGTCATTTGCCTCTAGAGACTCATATAATAAATACCTACAGCGTAGAAAGAGATATCAGTCTGTGTGTGATGAATCAATTTTCTTTGATGGTAAGAGTTTTAGGAAAACAATATTTACGTAACAAACAAACAAAACTAAATAAGCAAACAAATTAATAATTGGCTATTAATTTGTTTGCATATTGCATTGGCTAATTAACACGTATGTAACGTATTAAGTAACTAATATATTCTAACTGAAATATTTATCCTGATCTTGTGAGTTAAAATGTCGTAAACACGCCACATTTACAATTATAGCAACATAAAGTGATTATGGTTTAAAAAAGCGAAAAACGGTTCGGTGGAAAAACGTCTGACTTTCAATCTGATCGGTTCGATTCCGGTATTTTTTTTTTGTTATATGTGGATTACACTTGCTTAACGGTAAGGAAAACATCTTGAAGAAACCGACAAATTTCAGAACCTTACAAATCGAAGACATGTGGGGTTTGGGTTTGGTCTCCCACCGCGATAAACTTACAAACAGGATTCCCGCCAGCAAGTAAAATAAAAAATCTAATTATTAAAAAACAAATTATCTCATTGAATCTGAATAATTAATAATATAAATTCTGCGGGGAAATCACAACACAACATGGTGATTATAATATCATCACGGGCCTGGATACATCTTAGACTCATGATTCAAGCAACGTACGTAGATGAGCAATTTTGCTGGTGTCTGTTCAACCCTATCCGGGAGCCGTGGCCGCGACCGCATCAGTTGCAGTAAAGATGCAACTATAACAATGTAGGTAAATACAATTGACATTAATACCTGCTTGTGTAGTAAGTAAGAACAAATAGCATTAAGGCAATTACTTTTGTATATAATGATTAGTATATTCCAAATGTAATTGACAAAATTAAGGAAAAAAAAAATGGAAACCATAAAATAACATGAAAAACAATGATTAACTGACTTTCCGTTACTTACCCCAAAAATATCCCTGACGAGCATATATTTATATATATTGCTACTTTTTAATTAAAGTATTTTTCGCAATAACTGTTGTGAGTGAAAAGTGTGTTTATTGGACAATGTCTCCGACGTAAATGTGTTGGAGGAAAGCCTGACGAAGATACAAAAAAAAAATATGTACCTACTTGTGATCGCTTCACATTGTCTTGTGAGTATGTGGAGCCGCAGCCTAGTGCGACTAAGAGTGTGTAGGAGGACTTATGAGATAGGAACCTACCTGCGGTCTCAGCCGCGTGATATAAAGTTTCAACCGCAGCACGTTATAAGGCCTGCTCCCAGTATAAGCTATATCTCTAACATAAAACGTTTTTTACAGTACCTACATAATCATAACGATCTTTATTGGTAAAAAAATTTACACGTCACAAATCCGTCTCACAAATCTCCATTTAACGACCACTCTCTATAACGCCATAAAATGCCCAGACCCTTCAGTGTTGTTATATAGAGCTTACACTGTAATAAAAAAAACACTGGACCCGATCATATTTTCTTTTTGTGTTAAAAATAATCTAAGTATCATAAATAACTAACCAGAACTAAGCATACAGACCAAAATATGCATTGACGTAATATCAGACGCCAATAACTCTTATGCACCGACATCGAAGACTAAATGGCGCCGCTTCTCAGAAACCTCATACGCATGCGATTGTGAACAAACCAGCTTACTTGCGCACGCGACGGCATCCCAGCTATGAGCGTGGAATGAATATGGCAACAAACTCCTAATACTTCCTACTAGGTAGGTAGGTGGCGTCACAGTGTTGGAGCACAAAGCGTTTTGCCACCACTTTTGTTGTCCGAACCGCCAAACTTTGGAATTCCTTGCCGAATTCCCTGTTCCCCAATGACTACAATCTAGCGATTTTCAAGGCGAGAGTGAATCGGTTCCTTCTAGGTAAGCGCGATCCACCGTAGACCTCAATATCACTTACCATCAGGTGAATTGTGGTCAAGCGCTGACCTATTCAGAGTAAAAAAAATGTTTCTTATAGGTACCTACATCTTTTTCTTCATCGTATGAGCTACGAGTAGGTATGTAGCCGAGATCTGGAGTCGAGTGTTTTCAAACCTCCAAAAGGTCCCTGATTTGGTTTAACGACTAAATGTGGCAACAAACATCTTGGAGTTCCTACCAGGTAGGTACCAAACAAGATACAGAGTGATTCCTGAAAATATTTTTTTAGAACTTCAGAACTTTTACAACTAGGGCCAAAGGAAAATTTTGAAGTCTAGGGTATTGCTTCAATTGCCGTTATGTTCTCAAACCCTTAAAAAGTTTTTTTAAAAGCTTGATATTAGTTATATTTTGAATTATGACCAAAGATCTTTTTCGGGTTGTACATTGATGTGCAAACAACTACTTGGGACATCTTAAGAATATTGGACAAGTAGCGACATCTATTGACGAGTAGCAAAACTACTATCTAAATACTTGAGAGTTAATTTTCACCTCACATAACCACACAAGTGCGTCGGTAACTAGTGTCATCTAGCGACGAGTAGCGACTTTAAATAGCATTACATAGTCTGTGTAGTTTCATCACAATACGAAAACTGGCTTGCGATTTAGTAAGAAAGTACAATTTAGATGTCGCTAGTTACGTTTTTAATATTACATGCCTGCATTTCTCGAATTTTATATAACCGTGAAAACCTTTTCGAGTAATCTGTTATACATACATATTTGTAACAATACTTGGCAACGTTATAGCACATTGATCATTATTATAATGTTACAAAACAAAACATAGATAGGTAAATATGCGTATATTGTTGATACGTATTAGATAACAATATTAAAAACCCTGGGTACTATTGACTATTTATTTTACAATATAAAGGTCATGATATCACGGTTAGCAATCTATCGTTTTTGACAGTATTAGTACGAGCTGCGGTGTCCGAGTGGTTAAGGAGATGGACTTGAAATCCATTGGGTTCTACCCGCACAGGTTCGAATCCTGTCCGCAGCGTTAGTTTTGCATCTTTTGACTTTGACCTATTTATACAATTTTGCAGATGTTACTTGACTTGATGTGAAATATCACAGAAAACAAAATGATATATAAATAATAATAATAAATCTTTATTATCACACACAGAGTCCATAGAATACAATGTTTATACAAGGTGTTCAAAAACAAAAATAAAATATTAAAAATATAGGTAAAATATTAAATATAACAAAACAGTTTTTTTTTTAATAAATAACATATATAAAAATATTATGTTTTAGAGATGATGTTATAAACTTATTTTCTTATTTAAAAAAATATGATTAAACATTCAGATTCCAATATTAAACATAGGACCTACATTTCTGTAAATTAAGTTCACGATCTGCACATGCATGAGATACTGTTGCTACAATAAATGGAACGAGCGATTTTAATTCTTAATTGAATAGCTTTAAGGCTCAAATAGCTTTAAGGGGGGGTAAAGGGTATCTGAAATGTGTGTTGGCATGGAATTGAATGAATATTAAAATAATATCCACTTCTTTTGCAAGTCGCTCATATTTCAGCTGCCAATTCCTGGTCCACACCTCCTCGTGGTCCCCTCCGTCAACTGGGTTGAGTAGTGCAACAGTAACTTATTGTTGCACTACTGATCCCAGGCCAACGTGGCCGGAAGAACTCGCCAAGACGCACTAGCCAGCGTGGCGTTTTATGGCTATATCCCTCTCATGAACATGCCCATAATGCCTCGGCCCTCAGTCCCCAGCGGCCTCGCTATTCCAGACTCTGGCAGCGGTCCTGGTAACGGCGAGGCAGAGGGTGCTAAGAATCCCTGGAAGAGATCTCGCTGCCAACCCCACACGACCCTGACCCTGGCGTGTTACAACGCCAGGACGATCCGCACGGACGATCGATTACAAACACTGCTCCATGAACTCAACAACATCAAATGGGGTATCATAGGACTTTCAGAAGTAAAACGTCGGGGCGAAAATCTGGTCAAACTCAATACTGGAGATATGTTTTATTATAACGGCCCCACAGACATTACTTACGGAGGCGTAGGATTTTTAGTCAAAAAAGAGCTCACCCATCATATAGAAATTATTAAAAGCATATCTACACGAGTCTGTTTCACAGTCATCAAACTAAACAAACGTTATTCGATTAAAATTGTTCAGATATACGCCCCAACTGCTAAACGTCCGCAAGATGAAGTAGATGCTTTATACGACGATATAGAAAAAGCTTTAGACGATACTCCTTGCCATTTCTCTACCATAGTTGGTGATTTTAATGCAAAAATAGGTTCACCACTCACATCAGAAAAATCTGTCGGTAAATTTGGACTTGGGAAACGAAATGACCGTGGACAGACCCTTGTAAACTTCCTAGAAAAGAAAAGTTTTTACGCCATGAACACCTTTTTCCAAAAGCGCACTGCAAGGAAGTGGACGTGGGTGAGTCCCGGCGGTAACACTAAAAACGAATACGATTATATCATTAGTTCACATAAGGAAATTATACACGACGTATCCGTTCTTCGCTTCTTTAACACCGGCAGCGACCACCGGATGGTTAGGGCAACTCTTAAACTCAATTTAAAGAAAGAGAGAAGTAAAATGGTAATATCTGGTCAGAAAAGGTATGAAGCTCAAGAAATAGCTTTACTTGACGACAAGTTTCAACTTGATCTTCAGAACCGTTTCGAAGGTCTTGAAGAATTAGACTTAAATGTTGACGAAATCGATCAGACGCTTTGTAATAGTATTTTAAACGCCACAAAACAACATTTGAGACGATCACGCAGTAAACAAAATAAATTTTCAGCCGAAACTCAAAAATTAATGGAGGAGAGACGAACGATGAAGCAAAATACCACAACAGACCACTACTCTATGCTAGCCATCAACAGAAAAATAAAGAAAGCTGTAAAAACAGATTTAAGAAACTACAACACCAACTTAATAGTAGAAACAATAAAAAAGTATCGAGGCCCTAAAGTATTTCAGCGGAAACTTAAAACCGGAACAAATCAGATCCTTAACCTTAAAAATCGACTCGGGGACACTGTTACTGAAAGACACAACATATTAAATGTAGTTGAAGATTTCTACGGGGATTTGTATGCTTCAAAAACCGCTGATCCTACCTCAAATATAGAAGCCACTGAACATGGACCTTCAACTGATAGCCAAAACTTCGAAGAGCTGCCGCAAATAATACCCTGTGAAATACGTAAAGCCATGTCTCAGATGAAGAGTGAAAAATCACCTGGCTTAGACGGCATTACAGTCGAAATGCTCCGAGCTGGTGGTCCAGCCGTATTAAAGGTCCTGGTCAAACTTTTTAATGAAGTTTTATCTAAAACCCAAACACCTGGATCCTGGAAAAATGCCATTGTCACCTTAATCCATAAAAAAGGAGATGTTGCTAATCTAAGCAACTACAGACCAATAAGCCTCCTCTCACAAATTTACAAACTTTTCACTAAAATAATTTGCAATAGACTCACACGCCAGCTTGATGAACGCCAACCTGTAGAACAAGCTGGGTTCCGGAGCGGTTTCTCAACAATAGATCATATACATACGGTTAAGCAGCTGATGGAGAAGAGCCAAGAGTACAATCAACCTCTCTACATGGCCTTCGTAGACTACGAAAAAGCCTTTGACAGTGTTGAACACTGGGCAGTCTTTAACTCTCTCCGTCGCTGCTTTATCGATGCTAGATATGTTGAAATCCTTCGTGAACTGTACTCTTCAGCAACTTTGCAAGTAATGCTGCATGACATTACTAACCCTATTCACATCAAAAGGGGGGTGAGACAGGGAGACACTATATCACCCAAGCTATTTACAGCTGTCCTGGAAGACATTCTAAATACTCTACCATGGGAATCTAGCGGACTTAGTATCAATGGTGCTTTCCTGTCCCATCTTAGATTTGCAGACGATTTAGTCCTGTTCGCCGAGAACCTTGGTGATCTCCAACGCATGATTGAACAACTTTCGGATGCTTCATTGATAGTAGGCCTAAGGATGAATATGGCCAAGACTAAAGTGATGTCGAACGTCTCTGGGACCTCGAATCTACTCATTGGGAACGAGAGCCTAGAGACGGTTGACCACTATATATATCTTGGCCATACCCTATCCTTTGGTAAGGATCATCAGACGAAGGAGATCGCCAGACGCATACAATTAGGCTGGGCAGCATTCAAAAAGCTGGATGACATCCTCAAGTCGCGTCAAATTCCACAATGTCTGAAAACTCGCCTTTACAACCAATGTGTCCTACCCACCATGACATACGGTGCCGAAACATGGACTCTTACCGATGAGGCTGTGCACAAAATAAGAGTCGCGCAGAGAGCCATGGAAAGGTCTATGCTCGGCATCAAACTAATAGATCGAATCCGCAATTCTGAGATCCGACGACGAACGAAAGTTCGAGATGTTGGATCTGCAGTTATTAACCTTAAATGGAGCTGGGCAGGACACTTGGCCAGGCGACGTGATGACAGGTGGAGCAAGGTTGTAACCGAGTGGTGGCCGAGGCTAGGGAAGAGGAGCGTCGGTCGTCCAGCGGCAAGATGGGTCGACGACATTACAGCTGTCGCGGGTCGAACCTGGACCAGATTGGCACAGGACCGAAACATATGGCATGACAAGAGAGAGGCCTATACCCAGCAGTGGGATAGAATCGGCTGTGGATGATGATGATGAAGGCTCAAATTTAATCAGAGACGGTTCATTTTTGTAACATCGATAAACGACTTACGATTGTTAAATTTGAAACATTGCTGGTAAACAACAAAATAATTATGTTCTATTATTATCACTAAAAGATCAAATGTAGTATAATTATGTTTTATCGCATGTAGCATGAAAGAGCGGTGGTTGAATAATTAATTATCTATCAGGTTCTCTTTCGGTCAACACACAGTTAAGCAGTTTAATAATAACATGCAGTATTCAATTTAAAATACCATAAATTATAGACAACAAGAAATACTTAAAGGTTTAAAGAATTTGATTATATATAGCAAAAAGATTCCTTCGAGCCGGATTTGAACCAGCGACCTATGGATGACAGTAATCAGATCATACCTCTACAGTCCACCGCTCTACCAACTGAGCTATCGAAGGCTTAAGATGTACATGTGAAATTACAAACCTGTTACTTTTAAATGTCTGCAAGATATATTTATACAGCGCTGTACGACATCACTAGTAACATGAGATATAATTTGCAAAAATATACTCTGAAACAGCGAAATACAAATATGTCCCGCTTTTGACATATATAAGAAACTCGTGAGTATTGGTGGAATTCTAATTTTTGGCGTTATTAACAATAATATAAAGCACCGGATACTGATAACGTGAACGTTGGAAAGTTAGAACCCGGATACCCTATTGATACACCGTTATCAGATAGAAACTAACTTTCATCCGGACTAGGTGCTTTGACTTACTTTGAAGTAGCGACTGATAAAATTTTGTTACAATTTCAGATGCGGTGATAATGTAAAAGCGTTGGATAGAAATAATTTAAGTAAGTACTTATGAAACAAAACCAAAAATATTAACAAGTTTACAACATATTTCAACACATATCTAGATATAAACTAAACTTATAAGATCGCTTAATTTGTATATTTTTTAATAAATAACAACAATCCTTTGCTTTTTTGTATAACAATAACAATGCCTGCGTTTCTTAAATGATTATTATGAAACCATATTGTATTGTTTGCAATGGGCAGGCATGTATAGTTATAGCATATAATATGTATTGTTACCTCATAGCCTACAATAATGATTTTGATTTTAAAAATTGTTAGCTCCTAAACATTGTAAATTCTAAACATAGCCACAATCCTGATTCTGTTATTCTTAATCTACATAAGTACATACACCATACATCGGTTTTTTAACTTATTCTGAAATTAAGATTATTTACATACAAGCGTTGAGATGCAAATAATTTCATGCCAACTATTTTTATGATACATTTACTACAAATCGTACAATCCGCCCTAACATTGTCCGGACCAATTTACCTGTCTGTGTCTATTCGTAGAGTCGCCAAAATAGACGACCAAGAGCACTGACCGAGTATGCAAAACAAACAATACTGGAATAGGCTTTCACGACGTAGCTTTTAGAGCAGGTAAGCTTCTATAAGCCTTACTAATATTGTAAAAATTTTATCTCTTCCTAGGAAAAAAACTAAACCAGTTTAAATGTAATTGTACCTGTTAAACGTCGGTAAGTATGTGATGTGTCTCGTAAACTTACTAGTAAGACTTCAGTCTTACTTTCACTAGTTTGAAATTAAACTTAACGATTAACTGAAAGTGTTATGTCCTATAAAACGCTGTTACATCAAACGCTGTGACATTCAGAAAGGGTATTGAAATGGCAAACAGAATCGCAAATAAATACCAGCCGGCGACGGCAAAAAGCACAAAGGGAAACCACCTAGATTCCCTCCCAAATTAAAAGCTCGGCTTTTAAAAAGCTTTGAAGCTCAAAATTCGAGCTTGCAACGGTTTCCACGTGAACGATCTCCATCCTCATTGACGTCACAGCATCCGTACCTACTGTAGCTTCAATACCATTGTCAAACACATATTTAATTACCATCGTGTGCAGTGCGGCACACGCAACGCCTAGACCAGAACATCCTAACTTCCAAATATCCATAGGAGAATGGACTCTGTTTATATGGATATAGAGTCGAAGTTTTAATGATTGCTGACTAGCAGTTGAGGTATTGTAGAGGGTTGAACAGGGGAGAATTTCGGACGATCCTGTGTCGTAGTACGCGTGCGCAGACGGTAGCAAACGTTCAGTCAAAGAGAGGCGGCGCGCAGGGTTGCGCGCTCGCCACCCGCTCTGATGTCGCGCTGCCGAGCTCCCACCATCACTCAAACCTGCTCCCAAATTTGACCGAAATGCCTGTATACTCGTGCCGTGTCAATTGCTGACTCCTGTGAGAGCGAGCTAGTGTCTTCCCTAGTATACAGTGCAAGTGAGGTAAGTTGCGTCCCTAACAGTAAGGTTAAGGTTGCCCTTGGTAAATGCCAAGTTGAACACACATGACCAGCGCTCAGGTGGATTTGCTCGCGTGCATGTAATAGCCATTCAACTGCCCTGATAGTGCAGTATTATGTGTTTGCTGTCGTCGCGTCGTCCGTGATTTGTCGTTATTGAAGGGCGACCACATAATAGTGAACCATATTGCATTGTTTACCTCCCTATTACACCTATGAGGCAACAAAGCTAAATTGCATTGTTTGTTCCTAACGTTGGAAGAAGTTATATGATTTTTTTCTCATGAATTCGACGTCTCTAACAAAAGTTTTGATAAACCTCAGCTGTTTCCTATTGATCAAGCACGATCTCGCGTTTGATGTCAAACACTAAGAGAATTACTCGAGGAACTGTAGACAGGGAAACTTGCGTATGTTATGTCACGGTGGCGGCATGATTAAGAAACTCAGTTTAAGATTTAAGAGCAATCAAACTTACTTAAATTAGAGCTGTTTCTGAAAAATACCATTGAATCTAATAATAACAGAGAAAGCACTAAAAACTGTGTAAATGATCACACCTCAGCGTAGGGCGTTCCTACGCCACAACACTACAGGCCAATTATTAAAGGCACGAAAAATAATGATTAAAATTGCGTCATGCCACAAACAAAACCTGGCTGATACATGGTAGGATTGAAAACAAAAGTGCTTGGACATCCTCTACCAAAATTTCAGTAAAAATTGTATAAACTTTTGGTAAAAGTTGTCAGTTTTTTCACAACAAAGTTGAGTAATTGTTTTTTTATGTAATGATGATATAGGTACGCAGGTATATTTGTAATATGCCAATTTTAAAAGCACATGAATTATTGTTAAATGTACTTAACCATAATTTTAAGAGCAGAAACTCCTTCCCTGTGATTAGAGAAAGTTGAAATATTAAAAAGAACTATTTCATTCATTAAATTTATTATTTCACTGAATTGTATTTTCATTTTGTTGCAAGACATTCTTAAACCAGTCTTATTTATTGCCATAATAGAAATGAATGTTCATTATTAATTCTGAAAGCAAGGCGATTGAATATTAATTAAAGGGTCTGGTCGTTGATCCGAAATTTACATTGAATAATGGACAACGGTTACCCAATACCAATTTTGTTTCCTATATAATAAAAAAATACAAGGAGTCATTATCATCAAAATTCTGCTAGTAAATAAACAAGAGTTTTCAAATAACTTAAGCACCTCTACCTTTTTAAAGCATTTCGTGCAACCTTCCCAAAAATATTACCATTATATTATATTATTTTCTATACTTTTACTCACATGATATAATATAGTATTTATCTATACTTTTTAAGTAGGTACCTACTCTTTACTCAACAATTGTTAGCATAACAATTGTTCAGTTGAGTAATCAGTAATAACTAACCGCTGAGAATGGTTCGGGGGATTTACTAAATGATGGCTATTGACATAATATTTATATTGTAGAGAATACTCTATGAAAGCTTAGAAATATTTAACGTTGTATGTTTTTGAATACATTTACAAACAAACCGCATTCTTAAACACGAGAAATCCATAAAATATTATTATTTATATGAATTTTTATTTATTGTCATTGCATGTATTTAAGTTATATTTAAAATGTAGCTTCTAGTATTATTCATATTTACTATATAAGTTACGTGTGGTAAATACAACTTCGCGATACGAGTAAATTTATGCTATTATAATTTCAACCACTCTCAAATCAAAGGGCTGCGAACTTTATTTTATATTAGGTAATCGTAAAACGTATTCCAAAACATTTCATTTTCAATAAACTTCTATTTTGACGTAGAATGGAACCTTCCTCATAGTCTCTTTTACCTTCCCTCTCACAATCCCTCTTCAAACTCAATCTCTTCAACAAAGGCAACCGCCGTAAGTAATTATAGTTCGTTAAATGGTGCCTATTCATACTTTGTATTCAAGGATGTATAAAGGCACAGACGTGAAACGAGGCCAATTAAACGTGTGTTAACTTGCTCTTACGTTCAACTAATTGTTTGCTCTGACTCATTTAACTAATCACACTTAGAATTGAAATTGACTTAGTATTTAAAATAAACGGCAGTTACTTCTTGATCTTTCTCTATGGGCCTCAAGTTAAACTTGATAGAATATTAATTATCTAATTTACATTAGTTAATATCTTTATTATCTTTATTACACTTTTTTATAGTCTTTATATATTCCAATATAGTATAAAAAAGGCAAAGTTTGATTTTTTATTTGACGTGAAAATGACACTACTGGACCGTTTTGAAAAAATATTTCACCGTTGGGAAGCTACGTTATCCCTGATAATTTTGCTACTCTTTGCAACTTAGATTATTTGATAGCCCGTCCGAAGCCGGGAAGATCTGCTAGTCAATTAATATGAAGAAAAAATTACCCATCTAATATTATATTGCAGAAACTGTGAACACAAAACGGTGCTTAGTAAGATAATCATACTACGAAAATTCTACAAACAAATACTAACGAACGTGTCCAACGCATTATCCGTCCAAGTTTCTATAAAACAGTTTTCTTGTTTGCGCGTGCATTGTGCAAGTTTGTGGCGAATAGAGCACTCGACTTTAGTATTAGTTCTGTTGTTTGGACGAACTTTGACATTAGTTTTATACACTATAGTTTTACCTATTATATAGAGGCTAGCAGAGAGCATGAACTCGGACTAAGTTTGGATACTAGTTATTGTGTGGGTTGTTATCGTTTGCAATTGAGTTAGATAGTAGAATGATCTAAGTATTATAATTTTAAGCTACAAATTGGAGAGAAGTTAACTTCTCTGGCATTTTGTGTCAACTAACTAACTAACTTTATATATGAAGAGAGCTTTCTTTTCTGGAGTACTTTAAATATGGCTTAACAACTTTTGGAATGAAACAAAGAGAAGTAATAAAATACTTATGTAGTAGCAAGTTTGAATTAGAAGTTGAGATGATAAGGATCGTTTTAGACTTGATCAAAAATATATTTTTGTTACGCTAATGGGCTTGTTTTTAATCACAACTCTTCATCTGATGGTACGCGATAGTGTATGGAAAACACAAATCACATCCTGGAATACCATTACCTTTGTCATGTTTACATATACATGTATGTATTCATACATACGTACATACATGTAGATGTATATGTATTCATACATACGTACATACATGTAGGATTTCAAATACTAGAGAAGAGATATGAGTGTGAAAGCATCTGTTTTGTTTTGTTAGATATATATTATAACGTAATAAGTAACAAATACGTACGAACTTTTTCAGAAAAATTAAAGCAACATGTAAGTACCTATTCAAATTCAAATTGAAAATGTCTTTATTAGCAACACAAATATACAAAAAATGTGCACCCTGTGATTCGTTAATAGGGCATGGCTAAAACTACTTAAAATGAATTACTTAATACTATATTTTAATTAAAGGGAAAATGTCACTGGACTGACTGCCCTCCACGACAAGAAACATTTTAATCGTTTGCTGAATGTTTAAAAAAAACTGATTGCGATAATATATTATAAAAAAATACTATATTTAGATCTAGTTTAGTAAATATAAATTATTATTCATATTATTACTAATCCACGATCTAAAAGGAAAAAACTGTAAAATGAAAATTACAATAATAATAAACCTTTATTATCACTGAGACACAGAGTCCATAGAATACAATGTTTATACAAGGTGTTCAAAAACAAAAATAAAAATATTAAAAATTATGCTCTTTGCTTCGTTATTTCTTACAATCAATCGTTTATGTAGGACTGAGTGTCAGTATAACTGTGTCAGCCGGCCGTGGGGACCGCCGCATGTTCAACATCAAATATTCACTCCGACCAAACGAGCCACCCCACATATAGAGTTGTTACAAATCTGCAATAGACAAAAAAACATGGCAAATAGCAACATGCGTTATAGTGGCAAACTATTCTTAGTTGGCCATTTTATGAATGAATTCAAACATATCAAAACATCAAATATTCACTCCGACCAAACGAGGCACCCCACTTAAAGAGATGGTACAAATCTTCAATAGACAAAAAAAACATGGCAAATAGCAACATGCGTTATAGTGGCAAACTATTCTTAGTTTGCCATTTTATGAATGAATTGTTAGTCACAAATAATCTAAAATATTATAAGCCGATAAATCCGTATGCATTGTGACAATGGCACTAGCGTCTGAACCTAAATCATTTCCATTTCGCTTTTGACAGGCGTGTAACGTTGTCGCGTAATTTGTCATCGACTTGGGTATTCTATGCAATTGTTTTCATTTGCAACTCATATGCGGGCTATAACGTATCTTCGTCGTTTTATATAGATCATCAAAGCATGTAACTGTATCCGCCAGTATATCAACAAGTTAGGTAAAAGGTGATAAGTATACTTACTAGAGATATATTTTGATATTTTTTGGATACAGGAATTAAAACAATAAAAATCGTGTATCTGTTCATTAAAAAATATAAAAAAAAACCTGATAAAAGATTAAAAAAAAATTAACTTTCTGTTTTGCTGTCTGTCTAGTACGGTATAACTTCAAAACGCATATTTCATTTAACATCGGAGTAACGCAGGTCACATCGCGAGGGTAGCTTGTCATTAATAAATAATATCAAAATAGGTAGCATATTGTTTCTTAGAGATGTATTAAACTTTATCATATGCTGGAAAAAGTAATAATAAGCATCTCATGTACAGCACAGAAAATGTCGAAATGCTCGTTTTAGCTATGGCACGACCGTGGCCCCAGA
This sequence comes from Mellilla xanthometata, assembly GCA_035578125.1. Classification (NCBI taxonomy): domain Eukaryota; kingdom Metazoa; phylum Arthropoda; class Insecta; order Lepidoptera; family Geometridae; genus Mellilla; species Mellilla xanthometata. Next base: position 7,982,333 of record JAPUBQ010000014.1, on the reverse strand, counting down.
TTACTTGCCCCGCCGTGTTGAAATCTTTCCAATCTCCGTAGCAGAGCTTCGAGCTACGAGTGCCTACGATATGAAAATGCTGGGGCGTGCTGCAGAATGCATTATGTACTCGGGCATGTGACACAAATGTCCAATTTGCATGTGTTAGTGAAACCATAGACAATGTATATTTAAGTAAACCAATGGTGACGATTCAGCGGCACACACGACTAAACTAAATTTAAAGAAGCCCCGTCTCTTTTCATCTTAGGTGGCCAGAAAGAGACGACACGTTCCGCACCATAGTCAATCCAACTAAAATCACGTCAAATGTAGAAAATATAGGCGACTTTAGTCCGCACACACATGTATCACCTCTAAAACTACCTACATTTTCCATATTTGACGTGATTTTAGTTGTTTTGTCTGTGGTTCAGAACGTGCCGTCTCTTTCTGGCCACCTAAGATGAAAAGAGACGGGGCTTCTTTTAATTTAGTTTAGTCGTGTGTGCCGCTGAATTGCCACCAATCACGAACAAAAAATCGAACATCGCAGAAAGCTCGGAATTACGTATTATTTCCAGGGGGCGCTGCTAAATAGCCCGGGAACATGTATATCTCAATAGAACAAGGATAAAACTAAATTATAATTATGCTTTTTAAGCTCAAAAGCTTAATGGTATTTTTTAATTACTTTAATATAAAGTATATGGTATGGTAAGTTTATTGTGAAACGAAGCTTTCATATTATACCTGTTGTTTACCTACATATAGGGTAAAACCCGGATAGTTGCCTCACTTTTCGAAAACGTTTAGTTTTTTTTAAATATGAACTGTACTTATGTAGAATGTGAGAGCAGATTCCATAACTTTACACACATCACGTACTCAGGCTAAAATGATTGAGATACAAAACAATTAACATCACTTTTATTAACAAAATTGTAAAACATCGCAAAACAATTATAATGTTGTTTTGTTTTGATGTATTTCACACGCGGCTGCGTTAGCCCCATACTAAACCATTTCTAGTTTGTATTAAGGTTGGTCACTCATCTGATATATAATAAACACATACACGTACATAAAACACGTTATATTGATACATAATTGACACTCAGACCGACCACAAACAAATTTAGTTAACACAAAGATGTTGGCCGTGCCGGGAACGGAACAAAGAGAGCCTCCAGTTGGCAGTTCGACATAATAAGCATTACACCAACGAGGTTGTCGTTTAAATCAGCGTCTAAGCCTTTTTCTTTGAGTTTTAAAACTGGACTAACAATAACTTTTCTATACAAATACAAAAGTTTTATTTGACAGAAATACAAAATTACAGTTTAGGTACGCTTACAATATCAGACTCGAGGGTGTTCGGAGATGGGGTTCCGACACCCACTCCATCGAGTCCGGGGTGAACGACGGCGGCGTCGAGTGACCGTCACCGTCGCGAGAAGGGCCACGGCGCAGTGCAAGGAGGTCTCCGGAGTGTTTCCCGGAAGAACCCGGAGACCTCCGTTAAGCACAGAGGCAGGTCACCGGGGGGGTTTTAGTGGGTACAAATCCCACATAACCTGGCTGCGCCCCATCGTAGCCAGGTATCTTGTAGAAGATTTCCCCCTCGTCAACAAAAAAAAAAAAAAAAAAAAAAAAAGGTACGCTTACAATAATATAGAACAATATACTTGATTCATAAAGTGTAAATGTAGAGGCCCTGCCTGCTGCTTTAGCGTGAGCTGTGTTGCAGCAGTCAGTCTTCCCCATTCTAATTATAACTAGCGTACAAAAACGAAACTATTACATTTTTATATTATTATTATTAAAAGCCTGTTTGATCCCGCTGTTGGGCAAAGGCCTCCCTACCCTCTTTCCACTTGTCCCTATCTAGCGCTATTGTGGACCAATCCTCTAGGTGTTTGTCGAGCTCGTCCCTCCATCGCTTTTTTGGTCTGCCGCGTGGTCTTGTATTGGCCGGCCTCCATTCCGTAGCAAGTTTTGCCCACAGATCGTCCGGCATGCGGCAGACGTGACCAGCCCAATCCCACTTCAAATTAGTAATTTTATATAAATAAGCTATTTTGTGGCCTGGATGAAAACGAATCTCAGTAATGGGTGGCAGGTTATCCAAAAGTCCAATGCGGCAGTGTTTATATTACGTAGGTCATCATTTGCGTCGGACAGTCGTGTCCGCGGCAGTGCGGTGTGAGTGTGACGTCACACGCCGCACTGCCCGCGAGCCTTGCCTTCACAACGCAAACACCAGATATAATAGGCTAGATGACAACTAGCCCGATCAAATACTTTCAACACGTCAAAACTTCAAGACAAAACGAAAACTTTTTTCAAGCGAATCCACAAAAGTGAAGTTATACCTAGTTTATGATGTGATATTTGTGTCAAATGACATTTTTAATATTTATTTTACTCAATCGGTTAAAAAATTTAACAAAATGATGAAATACTATTTCGATGTATGAAAGTCAACATATTTTTTGGTTTAATTAAAAAATTAAAATAATTTATTAAAATAATTGTACACAATTATTTTATTATTTTACACATAAATAATTATTGATCTTAATATTTTATCTCCAACCAGTTAAACACGTTAGAATAATGAGGATAATAATTCATCTATCATTATTTTATTTTTGGACAGATATTATTTACTTCTAAACTCTTTCTTACGTATAATTGAAAATAACTTGGCAGGCTCTAAACTTTTTTTTTACTCTTTTTTTATCTACATATACTAGCTGACCCAGCTAACGTTGTTTTACCTCACTTAGGGGTATGAAAAATAGAAAGTAGCCGATTCACCTACTGAAAACGCATATAAAATTTGGTAAAAATCGGTCAAGCTGTTTTGGAGGAGTACGGTAACTAACATTGTGACATGGAAATGAAATTTGAAAGTGAAATTTTATATATCAGATATTTTTATATGACGTTAATATTAAAATAAAAATAGCAAAACGGCTTCCAGTTTAAGAAACTAACATGTGAGCAAACTCAACTCCATGTTTCCAGAGAGCCCCCGAGCGTACTCGAGTTCAGACTAGGGTACGAACAGAATAGGATTAATGATGATTCGTCCATCCCGATCATACCATTTATTTGACAGAGTCAAGTATTGCCCGATGTTCTACAGTGGAATCAACGCATGGGTGTTTCGTAACGTAAAAATGTTGATTGCGCGATTTAGGCACAGCATTCTGATTGGCTGATTCGCTATCACCCATCTCACTCGCACATATACACAAGCAAAGCTTGCTTGCGCGCTTCGAGAGGGGTTTTTGTACTTAGCATTATTTTTTAGCAGAATCTTTAAAAGTTAACCCTTAAACAAACAAAAGCCCTTGTGGCTGTTTAAGAAAAAGCGAGGGGGTTTTCTGGGTAATTAGGGGCCGCTGATTTCATTTCTGATGAAAAAAATATAAAAAAGGGGGAGGGAAGGGGTGTTTTTTGTGTGGTAAATAACCTACCATTATCCATTACCGACTTGTAAAATTTTACGATTGTGGTAAAATAGTTACCATTATCCAATCAGGTTTGAAAAAAAATCTATACTAGTTGTTTTCTCTGGGTTTGCTTGTCTAATTTAGATAATTTAAAAAATATATACATATTCACATTTCTTTTGTTCAATACATTATATTTCTTCTAAAGGATTCGACATAGAAGGAGTCTAATGGTTTTATGGTCTATCTTAGTAGGTAAATAAAAATACTTAGTTGTTTTCTATGTAAGACTTTTATTAATTACTTATATATAAGAGTGGACACTTATTTTTAGACTTAAAGGATAAAGTGCGATCACGAGTCATGTTTCAAACGTTTCTTCGTTTCTTTTTCTTTTCCGACATTGTGAGTAGACCACTGAAATAAGCGAAATAAACAAAGCTGAGCAAATTAAAAAATATGCACAATTCACAAACCAATAAAACATATCGTTTTTATATTAGTAAAGAAAAATATGCACCATTCACCACACAAAAATACAAACCGTTTTCTATATTAGTAAATCCAATAACAGTTAGGCCCGAATCAACAATGGTAGATAATTTACCACAATCACCCATAACTTCACATGATCGAAAACCATGCATAGATTACCAGAATTTTCAACCAAATGGATGAAAAACAACAAAAATATAACCTAGTTTATGAATCTGGACGCAAAAACCACTTACCAGATTTTTCGTAGAACAAAACTCAAATTTTTGTGGGAGTGACGCACTAATTTCAATTTTTTTTCGCCAAACTGCCGACTTGCCCTCTTTGACATTGACTTATAAGGACGGGTGACGTTTATTAGTGAAATGTTGCCAGTAGTTGGATAAAAAAAAACACAACGTTTTACTTGCTATTCAATTCGATTAAATTCGGTGAAAAAAAAAGTCCTTTTTTTACAAAAAATTCAAGTGGTAAGCATTCTACCTTTATTTTAATAAGGGTTAAGTGACAATTCATTTAATTAGTTACATCATTATTTTTCAATTCGTATTACCAGGCTATAATTAGTGACTAGACATGTGTCTATGATGTCTAATAAAAAGTACCTACCAACAATAATGAATATAAATAGCATTTTTATTATACGTATTTCTTTATTTTAGTCTACGCGTTTCAAACTGAAAACTGTTTTATATAATGTTTTTTTTTCTTAGAGCCGTGAAGAAAATCATTCATTCTTCGTCGAACAAAAAGAGATGAGCAAAAGTTTTTCTTACATTTGTTTAAATGCCGCCAGGCGTTTTCCTAGAAAACCGTCGGGTGACATTTCTGAATTATAATTGGTACTTTCAAAAAGAAGACCGTTCTTTTCTTGTTCAGTTTAAGCTTAAAATGCTAGGTTGAGATAAATATTCTTTACATGATATGCGTGTCTCAAAGATCCAGAGATGTTTTTAAAGGACTGTGAGCATACAATTTAAAACACCACCACCTTATACATAGATATGTTTAATAAAACTAAGTCTTTAGTTTAATCATCATCATTACAGCCTGACTTTTTGAAGGACAAAGGCTTTTTAAAAAACCGTATAACTAGCAGAAGTACTTTTATGTGTCTATTGATTGAAGTTTATTTATTATATTATTTTTTTAAGCTTACATACTCGTACACATACATAAAGGATACAGTAAACGAAACTCTTCACCTTCATTCACATCCTGTACAATTTAGCGCTTGAGAGAGTGGCACAAGGATTTACACTCCTTGCTTCAGGACCGTTATTCTTTGTCCTATTTTTACGTACTGGTACGAAGTACAAGTTATTATTCTGTGGTACTGGTGCTTTAATATTGCGTAACAAACGGCTCAGACAGGCTTCGCGTAGAGAGAAGAATTTAGAGGAAATCTCAAACTCCTTAAGGCTTACAAGAAACTACATACATACGTGAAAAGATGTATGCGCCAACTCATATACACGCTTACAAAGTTACTTTATAAAATTTTACGCTGTCATATGACTAAAAAAAGTCTATTAACAACTTAACCTATCCCCAAGATATAAGCTACCTCGATACGAAATTTCATGCAGTAAATATTTATATATTTCCGGAGCAATCTTTGCATTGCTCATTGGTTGCACAAAACGCAGTGGCTCAAATTACCGTAATAATTATGCTCACGGTATAATTTATCTATCTGCAGTCAGTGTCGTAGGTACTCACAGGCACTCAAACGAGAACGTGTAACAGCCTGGTTACAGTAGACACTCTGAATGGAAGATTAATCTGATTATGCTGCTACAGAGTTACTAAAAAACACATAAAATACATAAATTTTGAAGCCTTTTGTGATAGACAGACAACACACAGTAATATATTACACCATGAACTGCAGCTGTAACTATCAGTTGATTGCTGTGATTATGAAATGTTTCAATCTGACGTCTGCAGGAAAACAGGTTTCTCATTATTTCTTGTAAGTAAACTAACTGCGCCCCGCGGTGTTACTCGTATTAATCCGGGACAAAAAGAAGTTAATTCGAGATAAAAAGTAACACATGTGTCTATCTTCACACCAAATTTCATCTAAATCGGTTTAGCTGTTTGCGCGTGACTAAGCAAGAAACATACACAAACTTTTAACATAAAAATAATTTTCACACAAACTTTCGCATTTATAATATTTGTAAGATATATAATTTGACTATGAACAATTTAGTGTTTTTGTAGGTATAACTATTACTACAACTTCAACAAAAAAGATAATTTTTAAAATTTTAGGGCAAAATTGTTTTATGTTAAAAATAAATTTTAATTCGCACTCTCGCGGTCAGCAACAGATACTAATAACACAGTCAGCAATTTAAGTTTTTCAGTCTGTATTTTGAAATCGTGTGAAAGTCGTTAAGTTTACAAGTAGGTAACCGTGTATAAATGTCATTTGGCTCTTATTCAGTGGAGAGTTGGAAGACTCAAAGCTAAGCTCTTACGTTGATTAGCCCTTTGAAGATAACTCCCGGTTTTTCGAGACTTACCAACCGAGATCCTCTTTCATTAAATACTGGAAATATAGGCCTGGAGGTTTGTTGCGGTTTGCCTGGTATCTCGTTTATTTATGGACCGGGGGAAAATGGATTACAAGGGACGTTAACAGTAATTTTAACATGGTCTTATATTTACTTACTTCTTGACCAAGAAGGCGCAAATACAAGGTTTATCCTGCGGGACATTCGACTTGAGTCGTACAGTAGTTTTAGTTGACTTAAAGTATTATTTACTTACTATACCAATAACCAAAATTTTTACATTTTCTACCATCTTTATGCTCTATTCGTCTGACTTTAAACTACTTTGCCGATAACATTTGAAGAGTTTATTTAATATTAAATTCACCAGGTATATCATGTAATATTTTTATTATTTATCTTTGATATAAATAAGTATCGTTATTTACGAGATTTGTTTACTGTCACTTATAAATATTAAAACTACCTAAAACGTCTGAATTGACCAAAATGTGGAAGGAAGATGGATGGAGGTCACAGCTGTTTTACCGTGAATCGTAGCTATTAAATAGAAAAACGGTGTCACTAACCGCTTACAACAATGGGCGTGTACAGGCCTATATTTCATGAAAGTTACTAGAATGTCGAATCTTTGTAAATTTTTAAGCACCTTATGACCTTTTTTTTTTTTTTTTTTCGTGAGGAAATGCATTTACGCATCTCCCGCTACAAGCCTGGGGGAGGCGAGCGGGGTATGTCGGACTCGACGGCCAGAAGGGCCGTCACTACCGACTAAAACCTCACGGTGTCCCATCTCACGACGGGGGCAGGGAAGCAGGACCGCTTCGCGCATTGCCGCTGCTCTCCCCGCCCAGGCCGCTGTCCGCAGTCCGAGCGGACCCACCTCAAGGGGGGCGACGCCCCTCTCAACGGCGCGAGCGATGCCCTGTGACAACCAAAGGCATCGTCTCCTCGGGAGGCCCTTATCCCTGGTATGAAGCACCGGACACCCCCGCGTCCAATGCCCCAGGGCCTCCAAGTGGGGACGGAGTCCGAGCCCGAACGGCTCGCCTCCGTGCCCGTCTCCTGCGGAGCGGGTGAGAGTGAGGGTCTAACTCCCGCTCCCGCTCCTCGGCCTCTCTTCTGGACATGACTGTCTCACAGAAGGAGGCCATCGCGAAGCACCTTATGACCTAGATAACGTAACAGTTCTTTGGTCTAAATGTATAAACAATGTAGCTGCGTATTGTTGTAAAATATTAAGGAGAAATATGCTTATTTTTTTTTCTTTTGAAATTTACAACTACATTACTACATAAATAAAGCCACAGCAACAAATGAATTTCATCAGCACACAGGATACCTATAATGAAAAAAATTAAAAAAATCATACAAATTTTTGTACGGTTACATGCGAACGGTAAACTAAAACATTAATATTAAATTTTCTTCCTATTATTATTTCGTACCCCTTCGGGACCGGTAATAGTACATATTTGCTCCCTTTAAATTATTTTTGTGTACTGATTAGACAAAGATTAAGTCTTACTAAATTTCATTTAGTTTGATAGGTAGATGGCAAAAGCTTACACGGAAGCTATCCACAAGCAAAACACGCGACGTTGCATAAAACGAGCTTTTTACAGACTGCTTGCTACCCACGAGAGCAATCGGCTGGAAACACTTTTGAACATCTTGTGCTTAGGGTTGAGTATCTAACATTTACTGGCACTTTATTTACTTTACTTCAAAGGACAAGCTAAAGTGACATTTTCATTTAGCTTAAGTTCCTATGTTAATTTAATCAGCGAATAAATTTAGGAGTAAAATAATTCACTCAAAATACGAACATGAAAATCATTCATATGTAATTATGGAATATCACAATATTGTAACACAATTAAATAAAATAAAAAATGGCAGAAGCCTCTTAAATGCTCATGTCAGAAACGTTTTTCTAACTACGACTACTAAGCTTACGAGCACATCAAGGTGTGATCCGGCAGCCTCCGTGACAGCCAGTTATCCAAACTAGGCATGCTCCACTTTAGGCCAAACTGGCGCTGACTCGAGTGGATACGCGCTCTGGTCAAATATCTAACTGTGCGGTGTAAAATAAATATTGTTGAGGTTTAAATTCAACATGCCATAGAATCTTACATCCTCCTCTTAAACATTTAAGAAAACTTAACCCAATCTAGGTAGCAACTTATGAAAACAAAATTGAAATATGATAGCAAGAGAACATAATGAAACCAGTCATGATTTTTTCAAATTTGCCAAAGGCAAAGATCCGTACTCGCAATTCCACCAAACATCTTTCCTTTGTTCTCTCTTGAACCACTAATAAGTATGCATATCACGGCCGTTCCAAGATGTCTATCAAAGCATTTTCGGGCCAATCGGATCGCATCAATACAATCAGACTGGTACGGGCTTATACCGGCCAATACAAGCATATTGAATCTTACTACGAAGTTCGATTTCCTTCGATGACGTAATCTTCGGGAAACAGTGTGTAAGCTCTGGCTTACAGTTGAGTAAGCTCATGTTTCCACTAAACGTACGAGTACTCAAGTGGTGTATATGTTACGGGTAATGCTAGAAAGTCGAGTAAACCTAGGTTTACCCGGGTTGACTTAATTATCTTGGCTGGGTTTTGGTTAAAGTCCGGATAATAAGTAAAAATATTGGTCTAAGAGCCCGTGAAGATCGTCCTTCACCGATCTGATAACCAGATGAGACGTATTTTTTATGAAGTATTTTTTATAAACAAATATGCCTAAAATTGCTTGCCTATCGAAAAGTGCTCATGGCTTTTTTTTTTTTTTTGCGCATGCTCGTTTATAGTCAAATGATAATTTAGCTACAATTATCCAAAATAAAAATAACATTCTAACTGTTCAGAATCGTTGTTACTCCTATGAAGCGCATCAAAATCGAATGAGTCACCTATTTTGACTTACCTGTTTACACCTGCTTGCCAGGTAGTTATACACTGAAATGAGTAGGCTAGCATACCGAGGCATATTCTGTGTATTAAAAACTATCAGTGAAATAAATTTCATTTGGTTATCAAAAGTATGAAGGTGATGAAAAAAAAATCAATGAAAGTTTATTTAATTAAAAATAGCCATGAGCACTTTTCGATGGGCAAGCAATTTTAGGCACATTTGTTCATAAAAAATATTTAATAAAAAATACATCTCATCTGGTTATCAGATCGGTGAAGGACGATCTTCACGGGCTCTTCTACTATATGTTTTATTTCAAATTTACCCATTTTATTAACTAGTAGCAGGTTGAAATATGATATCTTTAATAGTAAGCCTATTAAAAGTTTGTGTAACAATTAGTTCACAAAAGTACCTACTACCAATCAATGTTGTTTATATATATACTCGTATATTATTATTTTAGTTATACATTTTAAAATGACTTATTTATTTGACTAAGACAAACTAGCAAACGATCGCGATGTATGTTTGAAGGCCTCTCTCATATAGTCAGATACAAATATAACACACGTCAATTATGCGTCAATTATTAACTAAAAATATGCGTTCATATATAAACTTGAAATAGGGTAATAATTTTAATGTCACTGGCAATCTACACAAAGACACCTTGAATACAATGTCTGAAGAAACAAGTAATATACATATACAATACCTTATTTACTGGAGCATGCATAGACATTCTTACCATGGACTAAACTGTATAATTAGTTATACATGGTTGCATTAAAGAGGTTCCCTATAACATGAATATAATCTAATGATAAAAGAAATACTACCGCAGATACGGTGGGATTATTATATGAAGACTCACAAAAGATCCATAACTGACTATTTTTCTACGACTGATGAATGCTTACAAAACAATGGCTGGGGTCGAGAAATATTTGAGGAGCATTCAGCGTGTTTGCCAAAAGATTTGGCGGATCGATCAAATTGTTTTGAAGTAGAATCTGTTTCGGATTTGAACGCCACTTGTTTTATCTTTATGTTTGTAATAAGCTTCATACATGTTTAAATTGATAAATAAAACATAAATTGGGTTATTTTCCCATTTAAGAGATAGAATCAGTGTTTTGTTAATAAAAAGAGATACTGAGACAAACCTTGAGTAATGAGAACTTAGTTTCCTTGTGTACTTGAATTATACGAGTATTTATAAGGAAGTACCTTAAAACATTAATTGGAAATTATTCGTCAGCATTCTCGAAAGTAAAATAATTTATTTTGTTTATATAAATCGGGCTCATTTAGTTCCACATTTAAAGTTTCGCATTCGCACAATAAGAAGATTTTTTAAATATATGGGTATATGTTACTTTTCTAAACATCACAGATTATCCGCAGCCACATAAAACCTCTATTAGTGAAACTAAGCGCAGCGCGATAGTTTCCGAACAACAATTAGCGGGTACACGGCAATTGCCTCCGTAAATTATCTGACGGCGGCGCCAATATCGTTCGAATTGAGCCAACGAGCCAGTGATTGATGCCCTTCTATATGGAACCAGGCTATTGACCTTATATTAGACGGGTTTTATTACTATCTAATACTTTTTCATAAAAATAGAACTAAGACTTTTATGTCCTCTGGTAATGAAGGTTTTCAACCTACTTATACTAGTATTAAGTTTGTAATAGCATTACGAATTAAATGTTAGTAATGTTATTTTAGTAGTTAAAATCCCTTTTATCGCATAGTAGAATCAAATCACTAAAGAAAGGAGGAGATGCTATGTTTATACATTATTATATATTCTAAAAACCTTTTAGTTACAGTAGACTGTAATTATCTAAAGTTTATTTACATTATATCTAGTTAAACTATACTTTTGGTGTTGATTGGAATAATTTGTCTTGTTCCAGGTCCGGGATGAAAGCGCTGAAGCCTTGAAGTAAATAGGTCTATAATAAAAGCATTAGCTAAAACGTAGAAACCCCATAGTGACGCTATACAAAGTGCTTCTAATAGTAGATTGTTGAAATTCTTCCATAGTTTTAAGTGTTTGAACTGACTTGGGAAGCCTGAACTATAAAATCTGAATAATTAAAAGTTGTGACATTCAAAAATGATCCAGTTGCGTAACAAAAATAGATATCACAAAACCGTGCCTGAGAAAAGTAAAGCTAAGGGCAAACGTGCGAACGCGCTGCGAGTTACTCGTACGAAACCGAGTTTCGTGAAATCACGTATTGTTCATGTGTAAAGTATAAATGGAGGCTGTCGCGAAATGCCGTTAAAATGCCAGCTCGCAGCGGATCGTCGACGCTGATGCGACCGTTCGTGGTACTAGCGCTGCCAGGGATGTACTTGCTGTATAAGTACAACCAGTATCGACAGCAGCAAATGGAGACGGCGCGGCGGAGAGTCACCGAGCGGGAGCTTCTGCAACTTAACACCAAAATCGTGAGTACTCACCTTTTCAGCTGCTAATTTGACTTACTTACTACTTTAATATGATGGCTCGCTGACCCCAAAATGGATCCTGGCCTCCGACGTCAAGAGACGCCACTTTTCTCTATCCTGTGCTGTCTCCTGCCAGTCTGTGGCATGAAGTGCGCTCAGGTCTTACTGCACTAGGTCTTCCCAGCGATACTTGGGACGACCAATCGGACGTCGGCCAATTGGTCGTCCCAATTATGCTCGCCTCACAGCCCGATCCTCTCCCATCCTTTCCACGTGGCCGAACCAACGAAGCCGATGTGCTTTACTTTCGCCCATGATGTTAGGTTCAAACTACTTTGAACGCTTTACCAAAAGCTACTTTGAAATAAGTAAATAAAAAATACTGCCACATGCGTACTATCCAAAGAAAAGAACTCATAACTCAAGTCTAGAGATATAAAACTCCTAAAGAAATTTTAAATTAATTTTAAAGCATCTGAAAGAAACATTCTTTGCATAAAATATTACTTAACCTGGCTGAAAATAACAACTAAATATAAAGACACGTATGTAAATGGCTCGGTTGTACTGTAAGCAAAACATTCTAGGTGTTCTATGTAAATTTCAGGCTTCTAAACTCACGGTCATGGCTTAGGCTAGCATAAAATTATAAAATACTTGGCATAAGTAGGTAAGAAGCCAGTTTGAAATTGTGATTCTAAATAATGAAAACTTACTTATTGTATATAACGTAATGGTCCCTGCAAACGGTGATTTCAGTGTAATAAAAAGAAACGGTAATTTTATTTCACACAGTATTTTTGAAATTCTTATATATTATTTACTTAGGTAGACTTAGCTAGTAGAAGCTGGTCACCTTTCGAAGGTCGGTACGGAAGTAAGACCATCAATCTTACTCGAAAACATTATTCAAAGGCTCTACACGTATTAGCAAAGCCTTCGCAACGATGTTTCGCTTAATCTTTGGGACTGACCCACGGTACATGTTCTACTTACTAGCTAATGTAGGTAGATTTATAATCGCTGTACGAGACGAGAAATACTTACTTGAGATAAAAGTTTGCTTATTTTTTCTACATCGGCTTTCAATTTACTGGCTCAAAAACTTGTGATAGTAGTTAAAAGTTTGTTCATGTAAAAAGCAAGAAGCAGTTATTGGTTAGTAATTAATAAATAATCATTTGCTACTTTAAACAGTTTTATCAGAAACAAAGCATACATTTTCTAAATCTTCTTATTACATATTATAGGAGTTTTCCAGGAATACCTCTAAGATCTTATATATTAACCATAATATGTAAATTTACTTGAATTTGACTAAATCGCAGGATCTATATAGCTTTCTTTTTAAATACTACGTGTGGAATAGCAATGAAAATGTGTCCGAGGACATAGCATGGCGAAAATCACGGTCACTCCCACCCAAGCCTCGGACTAGGCGGGTCGACTCCACACGCGATACAACGCTAATAAGGTTAAACACCTCTTATTATATACTTCTGGTAACTGTACGACTGTTGTATATTCTATTACTAAGATATACACCATGCCCATTAGCAGTTCTTAGAATGAAATGACTGTGCTTGCATTTATTTTATTGAATGCTCGTTAAATCGATTGGCGATGTAGTTTAAAATGCATTTCAAGATCTAAAAGAAGAGATTTTAAGTATTACGATAAATTTATTTAATCTACACTCTAAATCTATGAGATGTTTTAAAAACTCGCAAATGGATCTTTGTATTTGCGAGTTTTAAAACATCTGAAATAGATTTAGAGTCTAGACTAAACTACCACCTATTCTTTGACCACACAACACACGAAAACTTGTAATAGTAGTTATGGCTTTGGAGTTTTAGTAAGTTTTCGCTAGCTTAGACTTGTTTCTAAAATCTCGTAGTAGAATAAAGATAAAATAGTAATTAAATAAAAATAGCAAAATTAAATGAAAATATAAAACATGCTATGCGAAGACCTTATTATTATTTAAATAGGGATGAGGTAAAAATATCGACGTTATTTATTATTTATTGGGATATGGAAGAGGGATAGGGAAGAGGTAAAAATATCGATGCTATATATGTTATAATATATTATAATAAATTATAAAGAAATTCCTTTCCTATTTATCTTTTTAAAAATACTGTCGTCCAGATAATCCCGCCGGGCCGGCTCGTGGCAAGGCGCGCCGGTGTTGTCGGCTCAGCACGCGATGCGGCCTTTCAGTGGGTTTACACATGACTCACTCGATTCTACAGAACTCTTACGCGATAGTTATGGGGTAGAAAAATTGCGATGGCTTTTATTGATTTTTAAGTGGTGTTGAATCCACCGATTCAACGGTCTTATTCATGGCGTATGTAAAGTTAATAAAGAAACCTTGGTAAACTTGGTTAAACATCTGTTTTCTTTGAGATTATTTTTATAGGGTCATCCGTATACCATTCATACCGCATTACAATGTTATGATATGTCATTAATAAGAGCTTCATAATTTGGATATTTTTATTTATAAAAACAATCCAATAGGAATTATTGTATGAGATAGGTAGGAAAAGTTAGCTAAAACAAACCAAAGAAAATCACGATAAACACAGTGAGCCACAAGCCGCAACCTTATTACTAAGAGCAATCTCTAACAGATAATCTTAGCATGGTATCAAATATAGCAATTAAATAGTCGAAAAACATATTATATTCAAGTACTAATGAGTACGAAATTTTCCGGTTTCAGTTTTAACTTAAACGCGTAAAATGATTCATCATCATCATCATCAGCCTATTTCGACCCACTGCTGGGTATAGGCCTCCTTTCTCTTATGCCAGTAAATTTGATATTGTGCTCCACGAACCCAAAGCGTAAAATGATTACCACGACTTTATTGGTAATTGTTTTATATAGTACAGTAAACAGTCAATCAATACAGTATGATACAGTTAAGAGCAATATAACCTGGTAACCGGAGTTCTCTAGGGAATCTCGTCCTGGGCTGGTCATGATTGGAAATCGGGAAGACCGTTAGAGACTGTTCCAATGCTTCAAATAGAAAGCAGAACTCGAGACTCCAGGGAGATTACTAAATTGTTTTTGAATCTTGGCAAATGGTGTTTTGGAACATGGAAAACTGAGTTTGCATAAATTGAATATCTTACTCGGTTATTAGACTACTTACTAGCAGTGTCCTATGTCTTCGTATCTAAAATTTTGAAAGCTATGTTTTTTTACGCTCAGTTCTCAGCTAGGCATTTGACCAATTGAGGCAAGACGGGTAATCACAATGACACTAGTCATAGACACTAGCCTAAGGTGGAGAAAGCCTAGTCAGGGACAGCTGGTTTCCAATGAGGCTACGGGAACACACTGTTAGATGCTTGGCGACAGATTTTTAACTTGAGGGTGGTAGCTAGCCGTACATTACATATTTTTTAGTCTTGCCACACTAGATAATGTTCTACCTCCATGCTAAGGTTTCCTCACGATGTATACTTTCAGCAAAAGCTCGAATTAATTAATATGGTAATAAGGTCTGTTTATGTTCCTTATTTATTTTTTTATAGTTTATCATGTACATAAGTTACCGATATAATCGAACTCAAAGTATCATGTACCCTGTTATTTAGGTAAAGTTTGTAAAAAATAATAAAAATAAAATAAAAAAAAGGTTGTAGCTATATAAATAAGACCTTATAAACTTATCTCGAGCCTAAAACCGTATCTTAAAACAGTATCTTACGTAACGTAGATAGGTACATACATTCTTAGGATTCTACTCAAGCCAAACTTAAAAAGTCTCTCCAAGAGTACCAAAGTAAAGAAAGTATCGAAAGTTACTTGAAATATTTATTCCCAACAGTAATATTGTATCCTACTGACCGACTACCAACTCCGTCACGCAATTTCCTGACCCTAGACATCTTGATGGATCACCTTCGAAAAGCTTTCCAAACTCTTATTTACTTTCTAGACTATGCTTTACTATACATAGGTACATATTCAACTAACTAAAATGTAAATCACAGTCATATGCTTTACTGCCGCAGATAACACCTTCATTGTTTTTGAAGCAATGACAGATCAGTCGGGCGTGCCGCCGCCTTACGTCCTATAGGTCGTGGTTTCAATCCCCGCCAATGACCTCAAGCTTTCGGTAAAGAAAAACATTGTGAAAAAACCATAGCATGTTTAATGAACATTTTCGAGTGCACACCTTGCTGGCAAACACTATTATGTTGAAAAATCTGTCGCGAAGTACTTAGCGATGTGTCCCAGCAGACACCTGTGAGTCAGTTATTCCAGACTAGGCATTCTCAACCTAAGACCAGAAGGTAGCTAACTCGTCTACGCCCTAAGACCAGAATATGGCTAACGCGTCTATGCCCTAAGAACAGAATGTGGCTAACTCGTCTACGTGCACTGCTGGTCAAATCTGCCGTGCTTATGAAAAACGCATCATCTCGATTTTTTTGTGATTTGAGTTATATACATATTTGAAATCAGGAAAACAAGATCTACAAACTTTCCAAAGTAACATTACATAAATTATGCCTGTAACACGGTTTTTCAGATTTTATAAACGCATTAACTAGGACTTTAATAGCAGTTTTACAAATAGAGAGTGCATTATCTATAGTTAGTACCAAAAATTTTTCTAGTAGCGATAGGATGACTAGTCATAAACGCTTTATCTTTTAAGTTGATGCGTTATTCTAAACAATCTTAAAAGTCATTAACGTTGGCATGCTTATGATAATAGCATCAACCTGAGATAATGCGTTTATTATTAGGATTACACTACATGATTCAATTCCCATACATAATAAAGCGCACTAAATTTACAGGTTAGTGCGTTTATGCTAAGTATCAAGTACAGTGCGTCGAGAGTTAGTGCGTTTATGGTACAGCACGTTAAGTGTTAGCGGGGGAAGGGGAGAGCATTTTGTGAATTTTTGTTTCGCCCTGCATTCGTGGCCTAGAAGATGACCTAGAAGCATCTTGCGGAAAGTGTACCCGATATAAATTGCATAAGAATCGATACAACACCTCCAGAGAAGTGTATCAAAAGTATGCACAATTAGCTGTGACTGATAAAGATTGCATTTATTTCTCTGTCGCTCTGCAAAAAGTTATAACGCTTTCTATAATTAAACTAGTTTAATTAGACCACTTTAAAAATGCAATTTGTTGTCCAAGGATTCTAGTCTTCATTGAAACTTTTGTTCCCCTTAAAAAGCTAAGGATGATTGATATATTCCATTTGCAGTAATAATACTATTTCTGGACACCTTCAAGAAGATATTAAGTCTGCATTCAAAGCTTTTATAATGAGTAAAAGAGATGTAAAGAATATAATTATATGTGCTGATAATTGCACAGCCCAGAATAAAAACTGGGCGTTCCTGTGTTTTCTTGTAAACTTGGTCAATAGAGAATTGAGACCATTGTCACAGAAACCATAACAATAAAATATTTTGAACCTAAACACAACTTCATGTCAGCGGGTCAGTTTCATCATCAGGTGGAAATGGTTATGAAAAACAAGAAGATTTATGCTAAAAAAAATACTGTAAAAGCTATGGCCATTTCTGATTTTTTCAATTTTACTTTCGTGTCGTCACAACTTGAGCTGAAAAACACAGAACCCAGAAAGACTATATGTAAAAGATGTGATGTCGGTCAAAGCTGAGAAGAGTGAATTTTTGCTGAAGCACAAAGAGAGACTTTCTTCAGATGAAAATAATAAAATCAAACTCTTTCCCGGAAGTCGCAAGTAAAGTATCGCTTAGAGGGACTGATAAAGAAATAAAAAACTAAATTATTAGATACCTTCAATGCCAGAAAACAGGCGACACTTTTGGAATACCATTCCGGTCTCCAATACAGTCGATAATTTGTCAATGCTATGAAAAGTATTATTGATAGTATATAAGCAGGTATCTTCAACACTAAATGTTTTCGAATAAATACTTTACGAAATTGATAGCATTGTATTATCTACTTACCAACTTATCTTTTCTGCAGTAAGAACTACTAGGAGATCTCAAATTTAGAAACCATACTGAATATAAACTTATCTTGTGATAAAGTTGATGCGCTTATAGTGTGTAATAATGAAGGACTTGTGTAACAATATTGCATTTTATTGTTTTACTAAGCATAAATGCATCAAGTTAGTTAGTTAGTGCGTTTTTGAGTAGTCAACGTCAATACATAGAATTAGAGTCTGCTAACGATAAATACCTTTTTCCAATTATATGTTATATTATAGCATATATTTGAAATATGTTTGTATACATAAATTCTTGTAATTATTTTCTTTACTCTGGTACAAATTTTATATTCGTAGCCCAAGTAGTTTTGGAGATAACGGAAAAATAAAAATAAAAACTTTAGACGCCATTTTCTCGAAAAGTGTAAAATCGTAGTTAATGCGTTCTTCATAAGCACGGCAGAAATGTCAAGCCGAAAAAGTAAAACAAAATGCCTCCAATTACCGTGTAAAAAAATCGAATTAGAGTGTTTGTATATGTACCGAATGCATCTTTGACTTTGTTTTACTTTAACTCACACCAGCAATAATACGGTTAGAATTATGACCAAAATCAATCATTGGATTTATCACTGCTTGCTTTAACTTTAACATATTATCGTTTACTGGGTTATCAACTTATAAAAATATTTGCAAAAAATATTCCCTCGACATCGTTTCAAAAGCGACGAGGATCAGCAACCCTACACTAAATTTCGTAATTGGTTCGCTCTCGACGTCAACTGGAAATCCACTCACTTGGAGAGGTCAACTCGAATATTTTCATTCAATTAAAATATTGACCTTTTACCTCTGATACCTTGACGTGCCTGTAATACGCGTTGCTACGTTTTAACGCCAAATATTTATTCCAGATCAATATTTCTTGCTATTGTTTCTGATTGGATAATTATGTTACACAATATACAATAATGATTGTGCTAATGTTATATACTAGTACATAGGTTGCAACCAATGTACACGTGATAATGTATACGTAAATATTTGAGTTAAGCGTCTTCTTCTTCTTTGTATGAGCTAAGTGGTCAAGCTCTGGTAGTCAAGCGAGAGTTTCAAGCCCTGTCTTAATAGCTACTTGTTCCTAAGACTGACAACCTGAACCTACAATCCAATGAGTTAAATAACCCACAGTAGTGCCCAGATAAAAACGACCGTCTTGTGTATCACTGTGGTCACCCATCCAACGACTGTCCGCATCAACCATTGCTAA
This sequence comes from Mellilla xanthometata, assembly GCA_035578125.1. NCBI lineage: Eukaryota > Metazoa > Arthropoda > Insecta > Lepidoptera > Geometridae > Mellilla > Mellilla xanthometata. The sequence goes on along the minus strand of JAPUBQ010000014.1, from coordinate 7,963,210 downwards.
ACCTCGATGATCACGTCAGATCACCTCAGTTAGCTGGGCTACAGGCGCGTAAGCATCTCGTATACTCTTATGTTTTTGTTCTTCGTATCTGTCTATTTTGTCAATAAACGAATAAGTATGTGTGTTTGTAGGAACAAAACAAATCTGACACAAATCAGGTACATTGAACCAAGTCTCACAGTATTGAGTAAAGCTCAAATTGTAACCCTGTTTTTTCCATTTATCTTGTGAATAAACCCAACATAATTATATAACTCATACGTAGTTCCTGAGATCTAATTTTAGAAAAAGTCCAAAGAGGAAATAGGCCAATACCGGTCGAGAGTATGCTATTAATACTGCAGTGTCAAGGCACCGGGCACATTGACGTTGGCTTTCCCTCTCTATTGCCTTTGATACAGCCTTCGTAGCGTCATTTATAGTCACTTTATTGTGATCGGTGTGCTTCTAGCGTACCTTACAGGAATCCTTTACCTATAATTGAATTGTTTTGTTTCGTTACACTTGTTTTGGGTTTGGTAGCCAAATGTTTGTTCTGTGTTTCTAAACATGATGAACATGACGACCTCGTTGGCGTAAAGGTTTCCATGACGGATTGCCAATCAAAAGGGTTCGATTCCCGGCACGGTCAAAATCTTTGTGCTTAACTAAATTTGTTGGCTGTGTGTTGGGTACTAAATATGTGTCTTTATAAAAATATGCTTGTATATGTAGTATATCAGTTAGCTACCATAACACAAACTAGAAATGGTTCAGTATACGGTTAACCGGCCATGTGTGAAATGTGTAATAAAAGATATAATTTACTCAAATCATACTGTTTTATCTATATTATTATTTACATAGTAGCATGTACCAAAGGTTCTTCTTTTCATTCTGTACAATGAGAGGATGAATTGTTTTTATCTATATTATTTTATCGACGTTTGCGGTAAGGTTATTAAAACCTGGAACTTAATTAAAACACTGGCATTAATACATTTTCTTCACTTCCTTCATTACGCGGTCGTCTTCCTTCTTGCGTCATAAATGTCAAATTAAGTTGAAAAGCCAGCAGCAACATCTTATTTCTAATAAAGTTTATTATTAAATCAAAATTTTCGTAAAAAAATATGTCTATGATGAATACATTAAACATTTTAAGTAGAGCCAGGTTTACCTGCTGGAATATAGTTGAAATTCCTAAAGTAGTTAGTCAAAGTCGTGATGTAATATTTAGGAGATCCTATGCCAAGGATTCTGATGGAGAAGGCTGCAGAAGAGCTCTGGTAGACATCCCGCCGGACGTTGATCAGAAGTGCCCGATACCTTGTGAACGAAGGAAACCTAAAAAGAAAGGGATCCTGCACAAAATAAAAATGCGGATGATAGAAGGAGGCACTAATTTTGGCAGTAAGTTTGTGAAATTAATCAGACCTTTAATAACTACATACACACTTATAGACCTAGCATAGTAAAAGTAAAAGTAAAAAAGCCTTTATTCTATTGCTACATTTTATGAAAATTACATATTTTAATTTACACCTTTTTTTGCACAAGTTGCCGCTTGGGTATAGGTCTCCCCCGTTTTTTTCCAGCTCTCTCTCTCCCTCGCCTGTCTCATCCATGAGACCTAGCATAATATACTCATAAATAATGATTAATGTTTATTTTTATCAAAAACTATCATATAGGTGCAGAATTTATCTATTTTACTTAAATGTTGTGATACTTAACTTTCAGCTCCATTTCGTTTCCTAAAACCCGATAAAATTGCATCTGAAGAACCTTCCAAGGAGGAAGAAAAACCTGAATCGGAACTAAAAGTGAATCCTCCTCGAAAAGAGAAGATAAAAGAGGTCCCAATTCCAAGACCCAGTGAAGGTATACAGGTATCAATACTGGGAGCTGATACCACCATAGGGCAATATGTGGCCTTATTGCTCAAACAGTGCCCTTGTATTAAAAAGTGAGTCTTTTAAAAGTATAATTAGTACCCATTTCAACGTCATATAGTTTTCAATATGCAATTTGAGACGTTTTTTTTTTCGAGAAAATATTGCTTAATAGCAACATGATTTTGGTTTATAACAAACTGAATAATCTTTAATTTCCAAATGCTTGTAAGTAGACAGTACCGCTTGGTATGTTATAAAGGGTAAGCGTTCCATGCTTTCCATTAACTTTACATATCTCTGAAAATTACAGCATGAGATATCATCAGCAACTGTGAATCTAGGTGTGCCCTCGACATGAACTTAGATAATAATAATAAAGTAAATATACCAAAATACTGTTCCTTACCTGTCCTATGTTAAAATCTCCTGTTAGCGAATATCCAATCAAAACAGATTTCAAGACACGGTATTCATATCATAAACAATTATTATCTTGTTTTCCTTCCATTTGGTCTTTATCTTTTAACCTTACGTTCGATAACGCACTTTTTCATAGTATCTTGTGTCACGACATTTGCCATTTTGCCAATTTCACGTGGCTACATAAATAATTAAATATGTGAAAATAGGCAGCCTTCCTGTTCCATCCTCGTAATGCGTAATTAACCGGCATAGCTAATTAAGTTTTATAAGGTCACTTTTCTCGTTAACCCTGTTTTTGGGGTGTTTCAGTTTTACATTGTGGTCGTAAAAAGTGTGAATTCATTTGTAGGTTTAGGTCTATACTTTATTGTACTTTACAACATTTTATCTGTCATCTTTACAGACCCTAATGAATGATAATAAAAAATAAAGTATACCTGACCTCCTTTCTTCAATGCTGCTTTCTTTTAAGAAATATTCTAGTAATCTGGAATTCTATTTGTATCAAATTATATTTTTGAGTGTTGGGACCGCTTCCTTTTTAGTACCTATTTTAACGAGATTATAAAAACAAAGCTTAGTCAAGATCCGTACCAAACTCTAGTTAGAAGCTACATCTGCAAATCACGAACTTCCTAACGGTACCAAAACCAAGCATGTTAGTCACACGTTACATAACACAAATTCAGAACGTGACGTTTTTGCTATCGCTCTGGGGTTGCGAGTCAGCCGAGTGCGACGTCACTTGTCTTGTAGACACTGCTATATATTCTGTGACGTCACTGACCCTCACAGCCTATGAAGCGCCGAAGCCGGAGCATCTCTGGGGGGCTGTTCGTCTGTCTGTCGTCACATCGCCGGTTTATTCGCACACTCGTGGCTAAATTTATCGTGTGTACGCACTGTGTACGGTTCGACATTTAGCTAAATGTCACAGAGCAGATTTGGACGTTTTTGGACGTTTTTATGTGCGCCCTTTATTGTCGCTCGCTGGAGCGTTGATTGTGCGCTCGTATGTGCCCATTTCCCCGGTGACTGGTGTAATTGACTCGCTTTACTCAGTGACCTGAAGTTTGGATTAAATTTTGACTTACGGTTACAAAAGACGTTACTAATTGGTCCTCTACAAAACTTTCTTTACGCAAATTTCGTATATACTCGCATAATGCTAAGGCTTCTTCTGCTATCACCTAAGCATACTCTATAGTTCCCCCATTTCTGGGATCCGGGACCTCCACTAGGAAGCAGAGAAATATAGGCCAGAATAATAAACCACATTGGCAAAGTGCGGCCTGGCGGATCACACGCCTTTGGATTTTAAGTCTTCGTTTGCATAGTATTTTTTCCTTCACCACATGAGCCGGTACGATTTTCCTACATAACATGAACAGCAAATCATCGTTGCAAGGTTGGATTCGAATCGTGGTGTCGCGGATTACCAGGCCAACACTCTCCCGACGGGCCACAATAGTACGTAGGACAGGCTTTAGTTATTATTATCAATTAACGTTTGAATATCTTTTGTTCAAACACGTTTGTTTACATGAAATAATCAAGCTTACAAATAAACCAATGTATATATGTATGTATGTATATCAACCTTCTTTATACTTGAACTTGTTTGAAAACTGAGCTTTGAAGACGCGTAGATTTTACCTTCTTATAAGATTAGTCGTACTCAACAACGCGAGCACATAAATCCTCTCACAAGAGGTGGGTGTCTATTGTTGTGTCATGTTTTACTACTAAGAAAATATTTAACGACATTCTTGGATCGTAAAACCCGGCAGATATAAGAGCTTTCGCATAACAAGGACTGCTGTATCGGGGGATACGTTTATTTGAGGTCCATAGCTATAGTCACTAGAGTGCAGAGTAGGATAAAAGCAGAACGAAACCTCCATTAAAAACCTGAAGAAACAAATCCATGTTTTATTTTGTATCAGAATAATACTCATATTATTTGCTACAAAGCCAACATTTATTTATTTGACACAGTACTAAATAGGACTAAGTTTTATTGCATTAGGTACATCATGTTTAAAAAATCACTTCTGATTATACAGCACTTAATATTGCAATTTTAAATTTAGTTGCTTTTAAATGGGCATCAATTCACAATTGTATATATGTAGTATATTTGTACTTTTAAACCACTATAAATTCAAGTAGGCTTTACATGGTAATAGCTCTAAGTGGTAATATAAAACCAGCGAACTAGGATATACATAGTTCGCTGTATAAAACAGATGTGTGTAGTATGTACGTTACTAGTAGTAATTGTATTATATCTTAATCTAAACAATATAACCATCTTAAAACCCAACTTACATTCTTCTGTACTTCTTTTCCTAACCCCTTATCGTCCGCCTACTACAACAACTACAATAGGCAGATGATAAGCGGGGGTTAAACGAGCACACACAAATCTGGGGCAGCCTAAATTCCCAAAGGAACCTATGCTGCGGTAAAGGAGCCTAAAGTATCCGAAGCTATTTTATTACTAAAATAGATCTGGTATTTTAGGTCGGGGAGTATTTATGCAGAGCCTCTTGAAACTCTCCTCAGAAATACGACCAGTCGAGTAAACAAGTTGGATGCAAAATATTTATTGCTCTAGTTTAAGTACTACGGCCCGTATTCAATCTCTTGAATTATGTAGTGGATTCGCAGTGCTTTTATTGATAGAGATATGGTTATATAATGCTGTTTGTACTGTTGTAAATATTAGCTAAGAGTAAGTAGGTATTTGTGTACTTTATTAATGTATATCAGAGTTTTCATACCTAACATTTTATTATTCAAAATCCTATCAAGTAGTATAATTTATACAATACTTGTACAAAAGTAATTTACTTCTGTACTCTTGTCGTACATTTTGTCGGGCAACGTGACAAGAATAGTGGGAACATATTTGAATTCTTGAGGTTTCAAGTACTTATCTATAACAAGTTAACTACTGAGACATTTAATAATTAATCTCCGTAAACACTCTAGCTATGCTAACAAAATCATCCCCTACTTGATACGAGTATATCCACACCGCCATCAGAGTCATCAAACATTCTGCTCTCACATACATGCATTATAGGTACATATGTATCTATACTAACACACTGGTACTGTGAGAATTTTGTTCCAAAATTGATCCAAAGAATTATAAATTAAAAAGATGGGCATTCTGATCTTCAGTGTGTCGAAAGAGTACTGGACAGATTCTAAGCTGGATTTGTTCTTTTCCTCGATTAATCTATCTAAGTACTAGACTCTGGTGTCGAAATCGAAAATCCTTTACTCGTCATACCGTATCCAAGTTAGAGAGCTTTTAAGCTACCCAAGGGACTTTGACTAGACTATACTAGAACTCATAGCCAGGATCAAAAAACGTGTCAATCGACCTACGGTATCACCCCGATTTGAATGCAACTTTTTAAAATTACAGTATTTTACTTTCTCATTTATCCAAAGACTATGCATCTGCATTTTAACTTGACGATCGCATCCAATCACCTAAGTATATACAAGCGGTACACATAATTATACTCAACTGGACAGATTAGTATCTGGACAGAGAAGTCGATGACAGTTAGTACGCCAATAAAATGTATTATAACGACGCCTGACGAGCAGTAGGAATCACTGTTTATAGTTTGCTCATAGATTTTAGTTAGGACCATACATGCGATAACTACCGTTGCGTCGTCGGCTTGATGGCTTTAATTTATCTTAGCAACAATCAGTCCGGCTCGGTCAATATTAGCTCAGGCTTCCACACGTTATCTAGACAAACACGCCGTAATGTGGCTCGCGAACCTCCACAAACTGTGGTGTATTATCGACGACCTCGTTGGCGTAAAGGTTACCATGCCGGACTGCTAATCAGAAGGTTCTGGGTTCGATTCCCGGCCCGGTCAACATCTTTGTGCCTAAGTAAATTTGTTGGCTGTGGGTCTGGGTGTTAAATATGTATTTATATATAATATGTATGTAAGTAGGTATATGTAGTATATCTGTTGTATTAGCAACCTTAATTCGAGCTAGAAATGGTTCAGTATGGGGTTAACCAGCCATGTGTGATATGTGTCCTAAAATTAAAAAAAAAAAAATGTACGAGCATATCAAAATCTTTTTAATTTTATTAATCTTTCTAATCTAATCTACCTAATCTTTATAATTTGCCTTATTAATAACATAATGGAAAAAGTTATATCTGTAACATCAAATAGAAATTGCGAATCTTTAATGGAGTTGTAATGGTTCATCATAACTAAACAGTATCTAATAAAGATGTATATTAATTTTGCTATTGATTTCAACAAGTGTGTATCTATGTGGATTCATTCTTGCAATTATATATGAACTTCAGGTATATATATATAGACTAACAAGTTAGGTGCATTTGCTCTCAACATTTTTTGATGGCTAGGTATATATGGAGGCAACATACGAGTATATCGTATCTTATAAGGCACAGCTCGCTAAAGCCAGAGTACATTGGCTACTGGTTTCTTCTACCTCCGCGTTTGTTAAGAGGGTTCTAGACATGCCATTATTTGGATCATTCGCCTCAGCAATAAAAGGAGGCAAGATTTAACGAGCGGCTCGTGACTGCTCGCCTGCTGCAAATGTTTATCACGAGATTTCTTATATTGCTAGAGAACTGAGCAGCCACTAGATTCTTACACTTTGATATACCATCCGTTTCAAATGCTATGTAACTTAGACCGTGACGTGACTAATGACTTTTTTTTGTTACATTTTGCAAATAAATACGACAATGTATAATATTCTTTATAATATAAGTTACTTGTTGTATTATTATCATTACAACTTAATACGAAACCTTTCGGTCTATATTGTTGTAAATTCTACCATACATTACTAGTGACGTCTCGGCCCAAGTCGCATAGCATTTGAACAAAGTTATATTTATAGGAACTTCATATTTATTAATTTCTATGCTTCGTTCACGTACATTCAGGCGTACTTTCGCAAATGTATTAAAACTAAATCAAACCAAGGTGATTACGATGGTAATAATTTATCTGACGAAGTAATATAACATTTCAGCAATAAAACCTCACTTTCAGAGTGAAAGAAATAATTATGAGCCCCATCCGTCATAGTGTAGGTATTCGTTATTTCTCCAAAATAGTTATGTAACAATTTTAAGTTCATATAATATGTAAACTGTAAATATGTAAAATATAATTAATTATGCAAACTGCCTAAAAATACGTATCGGGAAATTTATCTTCGGTATGCAATGTGACAGCAATAATTTACGAATTTTTGTTCAGCGTCCACATTTTTTAAATTTTGTAGCGAATGAAATGGGTTGCACTTTGATAGATTAAAATTCAGATGGATGCTTGCAGCTGTGAATAAACAATGTACAACGTGTACCTTTAGATTGATTTACGGTATCTATTTTACCGTAGTATGTACTTTGGTTTGAGTGCTAAGAGCTTATTTATATTTTTATTTATTTGTATACTGACCAATTGAGTTGTTCTTTGTAGATCTTGTATCAATTTTATAATTGTCGTAACGTAGTTTTTTACTAAAAATAATTCATAACATTTGATACAAACTGAGCTAACCTAACCTTACCGCTTGTTTAACGTAAATGTTTTTCAGTTATATATTTTAAATTCTACTAAACTTTACTAAACAATTCTTTCGTTTATAAGAAACGGATCTCCATTCGATCAGGACGAACCCCAAGTGAGGTGTTTATTTGCCAAGACTTGGTTTAACCACGCCGTAAAAAGTAACGCAAAGTACGGGATTCAATAAAAGATAACATGGTTTCCTTAACCCCAATACTGTGTCTCTTTATCCTCTGTTTTTGGTTTCTTTTACGTATTGATCAGATTTCTTTAATTTCTAATCGATTATCTAATAGGTAAGTTTTATTTGTAATGAATTAATGAATGAAATGAAAACTTATAATAGATAAAATACTTAGTAAGAAAGTACTTACTTTCTTTTTCTATGCTTGTTGGTTTTGCAATAATATTTTGAATATTAAAACAGCGAATTCCATATATCTTCTAAATTCATTTTGCCACACAGTAAAGTAGATACGTTTTATTATATTTTACAGTCCTCTGACGTTCATAACAGCAACCTTGCTCAAAGGTATTTTAAATTCATAGCTAAAATGTATTATTTTCAATGGTACGAATTCAATTCTATTTATACCGCCATTGTTTTCGTCGAAGCAAAAGTTTTTTATGAAAACTCAATACTAAGAAAACACAGGCTATTGTTCGCTTCTATTTGAAAAGCAACTTTCAGGAAAAATAAATAGAAGTAAATTAAAATACAATTTATTGTTTTTTTCCATTAGAAGATATTTTAATTAAATAGTACTTATCTAAAATGTGAAAGCTTTTAACGCGGTAACAAGTACCTTGTTTCATGAAATCTAGGTACTGAAAGGAAAAGCTTTCTATTGGTTTTCTGTTCTACATTTATCTCTTATGTGAGATTGGAGTGTTGCGCCAAATCGAATAACTTGAGTATCTAATTTACAAATCGACATACATTGAATTTCAGATTGCGTCTGTATGAGGCGAAAGATTCACAATGTTGTGGATGTGGTCGACCCCTGGGCAATGTGGTCCATGACCTACACCATATAGACACGAACTGTCGGGTACAAGCATTCAGCTGCGCTTGCTGTGAACTGGAGAGATGTTTACAGGTGATAAGTCATTTTATCATAAACAAGAAGCCAGTCCCCGCTTCGTACGGGCTGTAAAATAATCCAAGTCGTAAAGAGAAACAAAATAAAGCCTATGTTAGTCAGGGATAATGTAGCTTCCCAACGCTGATAGAATTTTTCAAATCGGTCCAGTACTTTCGGAACCTATTCGCGTCAAACAAACAAACAATCAAACTTTTCCTCTTTATAATATTGGTGTAGACTAGCTTCATTATTCACTGCCATCATGATCAACCTTTTTATACGACGCAAGTTTTTTTTACACACGGGTGGTTAGCCCCATTTCTAGATTGTATTATGGTTGCTAACACAACTGATAAACTACATGAATACTTTATATGACCCAGATCGGCAGCCAAAAAATTTAGTTCATAACAAAAATGTTAGGAATCGAACTCGGGACCCTCTTGTTTGGCAGTCCTGTATGGTAACCATTAGAAGACCTCGTTGGCCTCATGGTTACTATGTCTTTTGTTTTATTTGCAACTATAATACAAACTAGAAATAGTTTAGTATGGGGCTAACCAGCCGTGTGTGAAATGTGGCAATAAACAAGTATTTATTGACACATTTCACGCGTTGTATAAAATGATCATGGCGATGGTGAAAAGTAAATATGTCAAGCTTCTCAACGGTCTGCAATAGCGGCGTTGCTTTGGAAGTAAAAAATAATTTGTATTTGGTAAAAGGTACAAAAATATTATATTGTTTCGAACATATAGCGCAGGTTAAGCAGATTGATAAGTAGAAAAGTGAGTGAAAAGTAAATTTTTCACTTTTAAAAGAGACTTGAAAGTTTTTCCCGTCTCTTAACTCCCAAGGACATTCCACCCACCTGAACGAATAACGCGAGGAAAAATATCTTACTTGACGACTTAACTTGCTACGAGTTTCTGAATTCTTAAAGTTAACCGCTACATGTTTTTTTCATAAATGCTTGTAGGTGTAAAAAGGTTTGATATACTTTGCCGAGTTAATGTATATTTGCGCAGGTATCGATTAGGTATGCATCTAAATGTAGCCTATGACACAAACCTTGTATATATGCTAGTAATGTCGGAATTTAGAGCTCATATAATTAAGATGCCAAGAAGTTTGAAATGTTCATTTGCATATCTACGTTTGCAGTCGTAGCGTAGTTGGCTGAAAACTAACGTCAAAGTTGAACTTCAGGATGCTTTCAGAATTATCTATAGGTTCAAGTTTCTAGTAGCACTATCTAATAAGACTTTTGATAGATATTTCAGTAGCTACAAATGTTTGCTAGCGAAAATCTCTTTATATTAAAAAGTCCTTGGAATACAACATGAAGGAAAACCTAGATACATGGTATTATGATAAAAAGTACACATCTTGTTGTGCAAAAAATCTATAATAAGAAGTTGGAAATATAAGAAGGCTGAGTATTCTTTTGTCAGTTGAAAGTTTCTTTTCTAGTCGTTCATGGTTTCTCGTTTTAGGATATTATATCGCGCGTCAATATACAACTACTACTTTTTTCTACTTCTTTTTTTCACATTTTTTATCTGCCTTGCGTACTTATATCAAATCAGAAAATGCTTTTAACGGCAAAATGAAAGCAAGAGTGATCTGAATCCACCGAGGCTGACGTTAATATGAGTTACACGATTATCCTTTCCCGGAAGGTATGTAGGATAATGGGATTTGATGACATTTTACGCATTTTGTCCTTGGTTTTCATACTTTTGTGTCATACTAGTATATTTTTAGTTTCGAAGTGATCAAACATTAAGAATGACAAGAGATTTAAATCTCATAGATAGTCGTTACTAACATGCAAAAAGAGGTCCTTACTAGATTCAATAAATTACGATAAAGTACTTTCTATCAATGATCAATGCGACCTTAAATTAAATAGAACGGATATATATGAAAGTAATACAAGTTGTAGTGAAGCGTTTATTCTGGGGCAATTGCTATTGATTGGCACCAACCACCACCACCTGGGGTCAACAGCCGCTTTGCGAATACCATGCACGAGTAAAGAAAGGAATCCAATAAGCTTACTCTATATAGTCTACAGAGGTAGACGCTTGTTGTGAAAATTGATTGATTTTTCTACAACCATTTGTGCCAGCTTTTATTGCTACAGCATTGTTGACGTATTTAGGAGCGATCGGGAATGGTACGGCTTCGATCTTTGATTTGATTGCTGACAAGGTGATTGAATTATTAAGGAGTTTTTTTTTATATATTTAAAAATGTATGTATAAGGACTTAAGCATAAGAAGAGGCAAATATATATATAGGTATACAAATGAACAAAATATACTTAAGCACATTTTTAATTTTTTTCATCTACGTTTCTAATAAAATTATAATATATCATTTAGTGTACTAATCTATTTTTTTCTTCCTTACAAGATATTTAATTAGTATTTGAGAATAAGTTGATAACAACGTCATTAAAATTGTTTCTCAGTAAATCTATTCTTAAAATCTATCTATTATATAATAACATGAACACCCACTAATAGATATCGGGTTTACCTTGGCAGCCGCCCACATCAATCCCGAACATAAAGGGTAGCTTGTAATCCTATCCCTAATCCCTTTGTCTCTTTCCAGAACACAGACATAGTGCTAATGCTCGAGAGTGGCTATCTTAACGTTGACATGCCATTTGTGAAAAGGTTCCAATATCAAGCTCCTATTGTGAAGCATTATGCGGACTGTATAGCTACTGAGTGCCCTAAAGCCTTTGTTATCGTCTGCGCTACGCCAATTGATTGTATGGTGCCTTTGGTTTCTGAGGTGATGTCCATATTAACCTTACATTGTTTTTTTATTAACTTGCTGTTTCACTAACTCGTAACGTAATTGTAATCAAATTACGTTAAAGTAATTGTAATAGTTTTAGCCGTCATTTAAAAATTTAAATGAGGTACCGAAACATGTTTATTTTGGATATTCAACTCAGACTATAAACTACAAAAATGTTTTAGTGTATTAACAATGAACTTTTTCTGCACAAACACAATAATATATAATATGCAGGAACAAATATCGACATTCACCGTTACACTAAATGCAAAACGTGGTGCATTACATGGAAACATTTATTTTAACATTTAGTCAATACATATTATTACAGTTCACAGACTCATACCCACAATGATAATGGCTCCTATTTTCATATTCTACACCGAAGTCTAGAAATTTTCCCAACAAAGCAGTGCACTGGCATTAAACTCTTTACGATCTAGTAATGTCGGATAGCAAGCGTTTATGGAATCATTAAATACCCGCAGATATTACTGTTTTATGCTCACACTGTGGAAGCTAATTTAATAACCGCTGTTGTTTGCTTTGACCATGCGATATTAATAATTAGATACCTACTTATCTAAGAATTATCTGATAGGCTGCTTCTGTCATTAAATAATTTCATCGTATATATATATATATTATTATTTTTTACATTTATTGGGCTTGCGCTTGATCGAAATTCGTACATGCTTCACTCTGGTTAAAATATCTTCATTCGTCTATGTAAGTACATTGAGACTGATGACTTCATTTATTAAATTATGTGTAATTAATGTAATTGGTGTAAATCGTATTACATAATTCAACTTTGTTAATATATTGCTTTCCCGTATTTTGAAAGCTAAAATATTTACCTAAATTAACACTTCGAGCATAGTTATTTCAAAATAACAGTGGTTTACAAAACATAAGCAGCCCACTATACGTTCCCACTGCTGGGACTCGGGACCTTTTCTCACGAGAAGAGAGATATAGGTCATAATCCACCAAGCTGGCCAAGTGCGGGTTGGGGGATGACACACGTTTTCGGATATTGTGGTCCTCAAACATGTCGGTTTTCTCACGATATTTTCCTTCACCGCAAAGCGTGTGTGAATCCACACATAACATGAAAAACAAGTCATTGGTGTTGGGCTGGGATCAAACCAGGGGCCGTCTGATTGAAAAGCGGACTGAGCCTCACTAACTTTTTGGTTACCAGTGGTTTGTTTGGAAACTTGCTAGAAATATTCCGTAATCATTACCAAAGCCGACGGTGACGCCATGTTGGCGGCAAAAGGCTAATCGACATAAAAAAAATCTATCGCTTTTTTGGCAGTTGAAGATTGATTGATCCTTGGCTTGTCTTGTAAAGAAACAACGATTGTACACTATTAAAGCGCTGTTCAAACATCCTATGCATATGAGCACAATGGCTATTACACCAGTTACGAAAACTAAATGATTCGACGCTACAATTTTCGTAGCCACACCCAGACAAACAATACATAGTTTTTCACAAACACATATATCCTTTATTTATCGACGCAATTTTAGCTTTACTGTCGGTCACAAGGATTTTTCATGAGGTGTGTTGAAGCCATAATGTAGCATGGAAGTAGGTCTTTCATTCAATGAAGAATGTTCTTGCAATATGTCACCTCGCGCTTTGCTATCAAGTATGCATGAACTTTCAAATTCGTTATTTTTAAATGCAATAATATTCTTTGTTTATAATTTGTACCGAAGTACAAGATTAATCATGTGTTAAAGTTATTCCACTTTGCCTGTCTCGTTCCACACGCGTGCACAGAAGTGACACCTGTCGTATCCGATATTCCAACTCGGTTCACACTGATGCAGGAAAATGACGCGATAGACTGGAATGGAAAATTGTAGGAAAAATACCTCGCACCAAAATTTTAAAAGTTATGTACCTATTTACCTACAAATATCTTCGATTTTGATCCTAGGTCGTAGCTGTAATAATTTAAGCATAGAAGTCCTTATGGCGCTTTGAGAGCAAAATATCATATTTTGAAAAATCCTGCGTATAGGGCTACAGTTTTTTCAGTTTTATTATTTTCCATTCAGTGTTAAGAATCGTTACAGTTTCAAAACACGATTACGTAAAATCGACATAAAATTTAAACATGTCGTGCTACTTAAATTAATTAAGGAATTAAACTATTCTTACTTTTTCAAAAGGCAATAAAATATTATCTAGATTTGTTAGAGCTTATAATTTTAATATTGTTAAAACTGTGGAATTTCTTTTAATTTATTTTGTAAAATTCTACTGCCGCTTGACAGGCGTTTCGCGCTATTTGTATGGCTCGGCTGAAATCAGTACAACAGTGCCTTAAGATATATGATTATCATCGATCTTTAGATAACATAGCTGTAGAACCTTTCAGTAGAGAAAAAGAGCAAAGCATATCGGCAGATCTTAGAGAGATATAAATGAACAGTATTTTATCCTCTGTTCGTTGCTAATGACGTAGGTACATGTATTTTCAAAATTCATTCACCTTGCGAAAACTAAGATCAAAAAAATATCATCTCTCGAATATATTTTATCGCTGATATTCTGATACGTCTATTAAAGTAATCTAGCTTATTATAATAAACAATATTTCACGTTACTTTCTGAACGAGCCGTTCTCAATCGCAGCAAATTGCCGAGTCTCCAGGGGCGAACAAATTTGTTACGATTCCGCCAGTGAGACATTTCGACGATTACGCTGGTGCTTTGTAGGCATTCTGGCGGGAAATAATGCAAACTGGCTAATGTGGTTTGGATATAAATTATATTGTAGACTAGCACACCCGGCGAACTCCATTTCACCACAAAGTTGAAATTTCCCTGAATTTGGTTTGCTACAAACCTCACGGAGCCCGAGACCTTTCCAACGAATGCAATACCGTGGAAATCGGTTCGTGCGTTCTGGAGTTATAGCGTCAGGAAGGAAAATTCGTCTTAACTTCTCCTATAGTATCTTCTATTATCTTCTATAATCTAAAATATTTAATATTATAGAAGAAGATAAAATAAATTATTTGTATTCCAAAGGTGGAATAATGATCGTATTCTTGTCACTATGGAAAAAAAATGGACAAACTAATGTACGAAATATTTATAAATGTGTTAAATACTAAACATGTTATTTCAGAAATTGTGATAAGATTTATCATTTACCTACCTATTTAAACTTATGCTTTTATATTTAATATTCTAAGTAACAAAAATAAAATCTTATGTTTGGACATCCCTAACTAATAACAACTACCATAATGATACCGGAACAGCTTCCACGTGTCTTCTGTGAAATTAGTATACATAGTAGAAATTTGTCCAGGAAATTATATTCACAGAATTCGTTTTCAATGGTCGCAAGAATATGAAGTTTAGGTACCTTAGCCACTTTTAATAACGTTGAACTAAAGTACCTAGGTCACAGCGCAGCTTAAAATCACACAAGCGAATCACATAAAAATATTGTAAAACATTTTGTTTTACTTGCTTTAACTGCATAAATAGAAATAATAAGCCACTTCTAAAAGTTCAAAGTTTTCACTAATAAAATATAATTACTTTTTAGAGCACCTTATTCCGCTAGAAAATGCTGTGTTTTCCCAAAGGAGAGCTAACACAATAACCAATAACAATAACCGTTGCGAAGCATTCTGATGTGTGTGCACAGGGTTAATTTTGCTGGTAAATATTTGGCCGAGAAAATGGACAATACTGCGACAACACGTTCAGAAAACATAAAATTTTTGGGACGAAATTGTAAAATATTTGATAAAACTATCGATCACTGCAATAGTTTTAAACAGAATAATATTATATTTGCATTTATTTTTCCCCAGTATTTTATTTGAAAATAAATATATTGTGTTGAATTTTATTGGTAAAATATTGATGTATATGTCGCGTGAGAGCCAGACATGTCGAAGACTACAGGATGCCGGTGTGAAGAAATACGACAAGTGATGCTTGTACAAACGTTTATTACACAATTACAAGTTATGCGTCCGAGACGTGCGCACACGGCGAGCGCTTCTGGTCGACTGTCCCTGCGGCGGCCGCGTGCAGGCGTTATATAGTGGTGGGAGCGCCGTGATTCATCTGCAGGTGCGCTGACGGGTGACTCAAGCGCTCGTTGTCATTCGCAATAGGCGGCTGACGCCGACACGGCCATACTGACATAAGCTCGTCCTCGAGCGCAGTTAATTTCCTGGAACAACAGAAACGCTCGTTCATCCTGACATAGGAATCCACATGAAGGATCCTTCGGTTTTATAACCCGACTGAATTTGTACTAGACATTCATTTAAGCTTGCCTGGATTAACATCCTTTTAGCAACAACATTGGACCGGAATAATCTATTTCAACGCACCCACAACTTTTTTTTTCTTTTTATATTTTTTTTTATTCTAGACCGGACAAATCATAAGTCTTAAATCATGAGAGACTTTTTTTTTCTCTCTCTTTATAGTTATTCCTTTATCAGTGGCAATGGACCGGAAAATCCCTTCAAAGCCATCATGAAACTTGTTTTTTTTTTCTCATGCTAGAAGTCATAATAAGTCATAGTCAAGTCGTGAGAGACTATTGTTTTTCTCTCCTGTTTTTTAACGCTAGACCGGATTGTTATCCCTTTAGCCATAGTGATACTATAAATCATAAGTCGTGAGAGACTATTGTTTTTCTCTCCTGTTTTTTAATGCTAGACCGGATTGTTATCCCTTTAGCCATAGTGATACTATAAGTCATACGTCGTGAGAGACTATTGTTTTTCTCTCCTGTTTTTTAATGCTAGACCGGATTCTTATCCCTTTAGCCATAGTGATACTATAAGTCATACGTCGTGAGAGACTATTGTTTTTCTCTCCTGTTTTTTAATGCTAGACCGGATTCTTATCCCTTTAGCCATAGTGATACTATAAGTCATACGTCGTGAGAGACTATTGTTTTTCTCTCCTGTTTTTTAATGCTAGACCGGATTCTTATCCCTTTAGCCATAGTGATACTATAAGTTATACGTCGTGAGAGACTATTGTTTTTCTCTCCTGTTTTTTAATGCTAGACCGGATTCTTATCCCTTTAGCTTCGTGATACTATTTTTTTTATCACAGTAAGTCATAAGTCGTGAGAGACTATTGTTTTTCTCTCCTGTTTTTTAATGCTAGACCGGATTACTATCCCTTTAGCTATCGTGATACTATTTTTTTTATCACAGTAAGTCATAAGTCGTGAGAGACTATTGTTTTTCTCTCCTGTTTTTTAATGCTAGACCGGATTACTATCCCTTTAGCCATAGTGATACAATTTTTTTTATCACGCTAAGTCATTACAGTTTTCAGTTTCATGAACATCAGTATCTGTCGTCAAGTCATCATTTTCATTTAGTGAAAGTCATATAGAACATCAAATTTAAGGATCTGTACTCTATTTCAGCCCCAAAACTAGTAGTTTCTGTTTCCTCCGCTTATTAGAAGGGCTTGATCATGAAACTGTTCACGATGTAATTACAAACTGATACTGTTTATTAATCTTCATTCAAAACTAGAATCAAACTAAAAACGATAATTAAATGTTACTCATCTGCAAAACACCATGCGAAGCTCGGGAGCACACGTTGCACTACACAGATATCTATGCGTCGCTCGCCACACTCTGATGCTTGCGCCCTCGGTGCGCTGGAACCGCTGTCACCCGGCTGGTTGCCTCTTGCGCACACTGTGCGCTGGAGCCGCTGTCACCCGGCTGGTTGCCGCTGCTGCTGCTGCACCGTACAGCAAGGTGGTCTGGTTTCTGTCATCCACAGCACATCGAAGAACTTGATGCTGGCTGCTGGTTCTGCAACGTAACATCAGCTTACGAGAGACGCTTTCTTTAAATAGGGAACAATCTGCTCCGCAATCAAACCAAATTGAAAACTGTTCACCGAATTGCATAATTAGTCCGGCGACAGGTTTCATACCGCATAAGTCCACTCGCTTTACGACGCTGGGTGCGGTGGTGATAGGCTGTGTACTGCTATTCCCATCTGGCAGTGTGTTGGAGTACCGCGATGCCACGTGACCATGCTTCAAGTCACAGGGACCCGCGCAGCAACTACCGTGATGGGGTGCTGTGAGCTTCGATTAACTTGCTGCGTCTTATGCGGTCGGCATCAGTCGTTTTCAGTGGTCCGCTTGCCAGTGCAATAGTGCTCGTGCTCTCACAGTGATCATCTCAGTGCCAGTCTGGGCCCCCCTCCGACGCAGGTACTCAGGGTTGCATCCTCCCCAAGTAGGTGCTCGGGTTAAGTCATGTGTGTCTTCCTTATGTGGGTGTTTTTAGGGTTGTGACCACTTCTGATGTCACGTGAGAGCCAGACATGTCGAAGACTACAGGATGCCGGTGTGAAGAAATACGACAAGTGATGCTTGTACAAACGTTTATTACACAATTACAAGTTATGCGTCCGAGACGTGCGCACACGGCGAGCGCTTCTGGTCGACTGTCCCTGCGGCGGCCGCGTGCAGGCGTTATATAGTGGTGGGAGCGCCGTGATTCATCTGCAGGTGCGCTGACGGGTGACTCAAGCGCTCGTTGTCATTCGCAATAGGCGGCTGACGCCGACATATATATGGGGGATAACTAATTACTACAAATTCAATATTACTTAATGTAATTCTTATCTAAAATTAATTAAATTATAAGTATATCTAATCTAAAAAACCAGTGCCAGTGGGAAGAGTACCTAAAATGCCAGCCGAGGTGCCTCTTTTATTTGTACTTTCGCGGTGTTGGATTTTTTTAAGCACTTATCCAATTTTGCCCCTAAAATGTGGCTCCCTTAGCTCGGTTTAGTCATTAGCCTTATCAAGAGGCCGCGAAACTCCATTTCGAGTTGGAAATGAGCGGAATGATTGAGTAAAAAATTAGGTGTTAGTGGACAACCGAGAGCCGCTTGCAGGGTCAAGGTGAACTCGAAATCACTTAGCGCTGTCGTGAATAATCGGTTTAGGTGAAATCTGATTGGAGTTGTTACTTAACTTTCGGAATTGTTTATTTCCACTACAGGTACTTCCATTCAAGTTACCAACGTGGTAGGGGAGAAAGGGTTATTGGGAGTCACTATATTCTCCGAATCAAACATTATTGTAGTTATGGTAATAGCTATTTATTTTTAATATAATATACTTAATCAACTATTAGTCTGACAAGTTGCATTAGCTGTAGGAACTATAGGCTTTTGGTTTCTTTAGTTATTTTAGTGACTACGATTGCCCACTGATTCCTATTACCCCTTTCTCCCCTATCTTTACGGCATGTTGGTTAGATTTGTTAGTTTTGTAATCTGCTATAAAATACTTACCATAAACTCTTGGGTTTCTGCTTGAGTCAGTTAATATGATATTATATCATTATGTCCTTGGCCTCAAAGGCATTATAATTTTGACCCAATTTAAGTCCGAATCCAATACATCTATAGGTATAGACCTCAAGAATCTCGGGCCAAGTTCCAAGAAAATTAAACGTTGTTTTTGTCCCAATCCGTCCTGTTACGTAAGAGCAGAGAGAGACGTTTTGTTATCTTGGCCCGGGGCCCTTTGTTACGAATTCTGAGATCAACTTTTCGATATTGGAGTGTTTTTTATTATGTCTACGACCCGCCTTATCACTTTTATGTACGATATACACTTAAATATTTATGAGAAAGAATACAAATAGGGCGCAGACGTTGCTGCGAAAGGAACGAACGCACATTGCTTGCGTCACGCAACTATTTGGAATTGTTATAAGTATAACAGTAAGTATAACTCGCGCTTATCTTCCTCATTTCGATAATGGAGCGACCGCAGCGGGCGGAATTATTCACAATTTCACAAACCATTCAGATATGGGTGAATTGTTTCACGAAATTGTTTGTGAATAACAAATTGTTCTGATAATTATGTGCGGAGCAGTGTTTCAATTATATAACTACCTATTCATTGAGTAATAAAGGTTATTTAAATGTATTATATTTTTATTTAGTTTTTTATTCATATTAAATTAAAATAATTTTGTGAGTCCAACTGTCATGGTAGTCTTATTGTATGAATTTATCTACTCGTATATTATCTATACATAAATATTATTATGTAAGTTCGTATTTTTTTTTCGTTGTAAATATTGACAAAATGTTCAAGCAAAGAGTAGGTCAAGCTAGAATAAGATTGTACTGTCGTCGATTGGCACACGACCAAAGCAAGCTGTATGTAAGAGCAGATAAAGATCTAATTACTGGTCAACTAGAAAATATAAAATAACTAAGCAAATCCATAACCTTATTTGCACTCTTTTCTGCTTAGTTAACTATGCAAGACTTTATACATAAGTGAAGTACAAACTAAAAGAATATTACCTAAGCGAAAGTGCAGGTATATACTAGATAGATATAGATATAAAACTCGGCACTCAAAAGCTACTTTACATCCACTTAATCTACATTACTCTTGCAGACTCGCTTCATCCACTTTCATCTGTTTAATTATTAAAGTAACAAGTGGTGAAATTTTATCATCTTATACTACATATAGCAGTTTCCAGATGTTGAAAAAGTACAGAAGATAATTAAAGTTGACGAGAAATTTAATTTAGTATATATTCTTTAGTAAAAAATATGTTATAGTATCCAGTGTTACAGGTAACTTACGCTAAATCTTTTAAAAGCGTTCAGTACGTCTGGATAAAGAACGAATCTAGGACTTTGGAAATTCGCGACAAAAGATATCGCTTGTATATTTTATTCTTCCATACGTTAACCGCACGTCGGCAAACATTTTTTATACCTATTTTAGAACACATTTAACACTCGGCTGGTTAGCCCCATACTAAACAATTTCTAGTTTGTATTATGGTTGCTAACACAACTGATATACTACATATGCATACACACATACTTTATATCGATACATATTCAACACCCAGACCGACAGCCAACAAATTTAGTTCATCACAAAGATGGCCGTGCTGGGAATCGAACCCGGGACCCCGTGGTTGGCAGTCCGACATGGTTACCATTCCGCTAACGGGATCCTGTAATCATCCGAAAAAGCAGTGATTTCTTATAAGTCAATATTTTTTAATTTATTGATAACCTCATTGCGGGCTTATATAGGTAAAAACTACTTATACAGTATATGTATGTAGATAAAAATTTGGTAAGTTTAACGTATCGGTTACTTCTAAGCCAGTGCGCTCTACCATCAGACGAATTGTGATAAAACGCAATCTTATTTAATGTAAAAAAGTATTTAAATCCGTTTCTTTCTCCAGACAATGAAGGAAACTGGCTGGTACGATCCGAGAAAGATTTTCGGCTCACTCGCCGTACCAGAGATGCGTTCCAGTACACTAGCCGCCCGAGCCCTTTGCCTCGAACCTCGCTATACAAGAGTACCTTGCGTTGGTGGAACTGAAGGCGAGGCACTGGTACCACTATTTTCAAAAGCTGTGGAGTACTTTGATTTTGCTGAGGTATTTTGTTCCCATCATACTTATTAAAAAAAGTGCACTTAAATTTTCAGCTCATTAATAATTTTGATACAATTACTATGGAAGAGTGTGACTTTAATTAGGTACATTATAACCTATTTCTTACTAATTTTATAAATGCGAAAGTTTAAGTATCCAACATACACACTTACACTAACACTAACGAGTGTAAGTATATTTTGCTTACTAATTTCGCGTTCTGATGCCTGATC
Organism: Mellilla xanthometata; assembly: GCA_035578125.1. Classification (NCBI taxonomy): domain Eukaryota; kingdom Metazoa; phylum Arthropoda; class Insecta; order Lepidoptera; family Geometridae; genus Mellilla; species Mellilla xanthometata. The sequence continues at coordinate 7,941,657 of JAPUBQ010000014.1, read as the reverse complement.
AAATTTTGATGACGGAGATAGTTTAGACGCTGGATTAAATATATAGGCTGTTTTTATCCCGGATAAAACTGAGTGGCGCAGCTAGTTAAAATAACGTTAAGATCTCAATCCAGAACAATACGCCTTCACAAGTAACAAAAAGGCGAGAGAATAAAAATACGTAACACTATTTGAGACTTCCCCTAACATGGTGCGTTAGTTATCAATCAAGTGAGACGTGATCGTGACATATCACTCCTCGATCTTGAATGACACGAATCGCCCTCATAGCTAGAGTTAGCGCTCTAATGGGAATAGATACTAGTCAATAAATAGAAAGAAGCGATTGTATTAGGTTCATTGTATTAGGTCTTTAACAAAAGTTTTATTTATTCTACACGTCTTTGTTTATGTATGTCTTTCCCACGTTGATCGGTGAATCTGATTCAATGCTTATATTTCTATCAAAAAACAAACACATCAAACATCTCTTTGTTTCGCCAAAAGGAAACCCTAAAACGGAAATAACAATCAGTCTAAATCGAATCCGCACAAATCCGCTCAGATTATCCTTTACAATCCCTCAAATCCTTTTATCTATGCCACAACATGTTATTGATGAATGTCAAGACTGAAAAGTCGGCTCATCGGAACTCATAAATCTTTCATTCATTCTCATAGGCCTCCGTAAAGGCGGAGGGAGGCCTATGAGTAAGATTAAATTAAGTATCTTAAAATTTTTGTTTCGCATTTTTTACAAGACTCGACTTTAATATTAATATTTACCCAAAAGAAAGGGAAACATTTTAATTTCAGCAACTACAATCTATAATTATTCTTCTATTTACATTTTTTTTTCATCACCAACTCTCAAGGAAGGTATTTTTTTCTCAAGTTCTATTCCTTCTCACTACATTCCTTCATTCTCCAGCACAATGCATTACTAATGACGGACGCTGTGAGACACGCTCCGGTAGCCGTGGCCAGATCAGATGGCCAATGCTTGAAAGCAGCAGACCTCAGCGAGGCCCACGCATTGGCTGGTTTAGTGATCAAGGTGGCACATGCACTCCTGTGCCATGACGTACCCAGACTGACGGGCTTCGTCGAATCCGATGAAAGCCATGTTATATCTCCTGCCAGGTGATTATTTTACCATTCTGAAAGTAGCTTGCAAGATTTTTTTAACATACTTATTCCGATTCTTTATCTACCTGTAATCTGATTATCATTAGAGTGCCCTGTGTCAAACCTCGTAAAAACTTACAACCCCTTACTGGATACCGTATTACGGTCACTAAATTTTTACGACGTTATCAAAATCCAAATATAGAGCTCCTGTTCAGTGTTCACGTTGCGCATTGAATCCACAAGCACAGTGACTGTGAAGTTACGGTTCATCAAAAGTTTCCTGTGACAAGCAAAATACGAATATTCCGAGCTAGATTTTGAAGCAGTCATAAACAGAACTGACTGTAGATCTCATTGTTATGATAAGGCCTCACATGCTTGACTAGAACGAGTAATCATCTTCAGTGTGAGGCATTGAATCGGATCACATGGAAGGGTCAGTTACACCTGCAATCAAAGAAATGAAAGCTACAAACAAGTACTCTTGCTACAGATTCGTGGCGCACACCGTGGAGCTTAATGGGCACGGAATCAGCAGAAACATTGGCTTGCAGAGGATGAACCGCCTCGAGACGTATCTAGTAGACAAAGCCGTCGTCGAGCTGAGTACGAGACTGAACATGGTCATGGACTGGTACTGCAAGTATAGAGGCACCTTGGGTTTGACGGACGCGTGCTGCACCAACTGGTTTACACCGGGGAAGTATGGAAAATTCGACGACTGCGCCTATGCAAACTTTTCCTGAAATTACACTTGTGAAAGTGATTGTTATTGGAGTCTTCTAAAAAAAGTGTTTGTAAATTGTACTGTAAATAAATTAGACCGGTCAACTTGTTGTGATGTATTGTTTTGGTGAATTTGTAATTTTGATAGTGATTAATAAATTTAAAGTTAAACAAATTACTTTTATTTCTGCAACTAATTAGATCTAAAATAGAATGCGTTTGAAAATAATCAATACCGATGGGACAGTAAGTTCGTTATAGCCTATTGGCCTAAAGTGACCACAGAGTACAGCAAATCGCAGAGTTAGAATTCTTTTGAATGTGTATACTTTCAAACGCATTCCTATGAATCAAAAGATAATTTTGGTCCAGTCCAGTTACATTCAAATAAACCATAGCTAATTTTAATTGTAATGCTTAATCGAAAACTGTCCTTCAATCAATGACTACTAAGTTTCCTACTTATAGATACCTCGCTTCTGAAGTCCTACTAAACCACAAAGGCATATGCAAGAAGTTCGACATACCTGGTCAGCTGAGTGACGTGGAGGTGAAACTCCTGGACGCAGCGATACCACAGCTCATGTGCAACGTGGGCCTTGCCAATAATTGGTACGCTTCCTTGATGCAGCAAGAATGTTCTAGAAGTACCGCCTGTGCACAAACTTTCTTCGGGAAGAACAGACTGTACGACCGAGTGGCTGACTGCAATGTTAACTTGCTGACGTGATCTTGTCAACAAACAGATAAAGGATGTGTAGAACCCCAAGAAAATAAGAAAACATCCCGAGTTTTGAAATAACAGGAAGAGTGAAACATCCTTTTGATTAGTAGTTATTTCCAATAATCATTTCATATACCATTATTAAGTGCCACTAACATTGTACTGCAAATATAATTCATGTGAAGACCAAAAAAATTGTAAACCTGTAAATTGATTAGTCAAAAAATACCTGTTGTTAAATAAAGATGTTTGTTTGCTGCTGTGAAAAAAAGTTGAATAAAGTTTTTACCTGTCAATTATTTGTTTTACTTGTAGTTTATGTACTTTTTCAGATTACGTCTCCATCGCAACATTCAATTGGTACTATGTACTGAGAGACCTTTACAACGATAGACAACCTCATTGCTCAAGAGCCAAATATCGTCTACTTACGTCAGCACATTTTAACCGAACTCGATCTGTTCAACCTGTCGAGCTTTTATCCGCAAAATTGTACCTGCCTCCGCTACAATGGCACAAAACACCCCCAAGCGGGGGCCTCGTAACCTACTAACATTTTCGGGTCCTTAGGGCTATGATTATCCCCACAGTGAGGAAAAATGCGAAACGAAAGGTCGCTGATCTAGGTAGCTGAGTCGTAGATCAGAATAAATATAATTATAACGATGACTTCGTTATATTTCGCTTAAGAAACAGGGACATATGCTTAAAAGGAATTCTCTCTATATTTAGTTGTATTTTTACTAAAAGTGTGCCATGCTTAGGATGCTTTTGTGTCAGTAGTCGTTACAATGTGGAAGAAATTTCAGCATTTATTAAGATGGCAATAATAAAATCTACGCCATAAGCTTTGAACATAGAACTAAATAGTACCCCAATAATAATAGAGCTGTACTGTACTTTCTTGAATATGTTAAAGTTAGAGACTTTCTTGAATTGAAAAATCAAACTGCAAGTTTATTATTTTCATAACAACTGGTATGGTGATACAGTCTAATCTGTTATTGACAGGTTTTCTTAACGATCTGTCTTTGGCAACTAGCCAGGGTTTTCTGCAGACTGGTCTTTAGATAAAAATTTAATGATATAGGGTACCGATTTTGATATGAAACGGTTGTACTGCTCCTGTTATTACTATAAACTGATTTGAACACTTTATTTTGACAAAATTGTGCACCAATTCAAGATGTATTTATTATTTTGAAAACAAGATTTCTTGAGATATCCATTAAGATTTAAAAAAGCATTCTAATTTGTCACGCACAGTTTCAAAACTTCAATTTTCTAAGACCATCCGTCGAAGAAATTTCCATCCAAAGCGTCCTGAAATAACTCATCCTAACTCTTTGTTATCTCACATCCCAAATACTACGTGTTTCTTAATATTAAAACAATGCATATTTAAGCCAAACAAAATCAGCTTCATGATTTTCCCTCCAGAACTGCCACCAAAATACAAATTGAGATTCCATTTAGCTTGGTTTGCTCCGGTTAGGCTAATTATTCGTCGCGTTACACCCTTTGCCCGATACTAGTAACTCTGACGAGCGTTTAGGCGGGAGCGCGATCGATGCTCTGACGTCACGGGCGAGCGCAGGTTCCAGGCTTTTGTGTTTGGTTGAGACTCGAATGTAGGCTAGGGGATATCCGGGCTCAGATATCGAAGCTTCGTGCCTAACAGATGTTACTCGTAGTACTGCACGTTAGTATTTATCTAGCTGTACCTTATGATTTAACTTAGCTTGTTTTTTAATCTTATCTTAATATATATAAATCTCGTGTCACAATGTTTGTCCTCAATGGACTCCTAAACCACTTAACCGATTATAATAAAATTCGCACACCATGTGCAGTTCGATCCAACTAGAGAGATAGGATAGTTTAAATCTCAAATTATAGTCGCAGTTTTAATTTATTGCTAATTATTGTCTGTTATTATTTGACAGTCACAATTATCTTAACTCCAAATGATTCTAACAGATGTCGATACCTTTCGACTGGGTTGAGTAAGTAATCAATAGATGGCGCTGCTATGGTAAATCTACGAACGTGTCATATAAGCTACACTATCTATTTTTCATACCCCTAAGTGAGGCAAAACAACGTTTGCCGGGTCAGCTAGTCTTATATAATTTTATCATAATTTTTTCGCCCCTATACAGCGCTTATAATTAAGTTTCATGTTATTTTTTGACGAATTGTAACAAAGTACACATTTACGCGCTTACAGTAAGTAAGCGCTACCATGTTGTTATTATTGTTTCAATAAATATATCTATCTATCTACTGTTTATAACTAAGTTAGGTTTGATTATTTCAATGTCAATCATGCTAATTTGCTCTTGAAATGATAAAATAGACGGTGCAATACTATGGAAGGATTATTGGTATAGAACGACAAAATACCAATTTCTCGTGAGTTAAATTTATCTTACACAAATATCTGCATTATTTTTTAAGCTTGAAAGTAATTTGCCTATTATTAATTAGTTTATGAAAAATAATAAGGTTTCTTTTAAAACAATTTCAATATCTTTTCTCGACTTTCCTCAATTTTCAGCCATTAGCCTGGCTACTCTACTGAAGGAGGACAAAGGTGTTCGGGGTTGCTACGACAACAGCCCTGATTATTCGCCTCTAAAAAAGCTATTAGCGTTCATTTTTACCAAACGACCGTCTGACAACAACGCGAATTCATTTCGTGTCGATTATTTTGGTAAAATTGATGTTTCTTCTCTACAACCTTTTGCGTCGGTCATTAGACTAGCAGGGCGCGTAACCTCGTGAGTTAGTGACACTGTTGCGTAAAGTGGAACATGCCTAGGCTGGAATAACTTGCTCTCAAGGTAGCTGCTGGAACACACTGTTAAGTGCTTAGGAACAGAATTTTCAACTTGAGGGTGGTTGCTAGTCAGGCGGGCTTTAGATATTAAATACCCTACCACCATGCAAATATGTCATATTAATAAAGGTTTACCACAAATAAAATTTTTCTTTATCTATCTTATCTTTATCTTATTATATCCAGCAAAACTATAGCGATATGTAACAAGTACATAACACACATTTATATAGAATAGCAACCTAGTTACCTACTTTTTTATTTTCATTTCGTGTAAGCGAAAAAAGGTTTTGGTGTCGAGATTTTTGAAGCCACTCAAGGTCACCCGAAATTGTTTAGATTTATGTAACAACTAAGAATTTTGAATACTTTAATTTGAAAAAATGCTTCAATAGTTACGTATATATAATAGATATAGTTAAAAAGGTAAGGGAAGATAATATAAAAATAATATCGGCTCACTTTCTAAAAATAATAAACTCAACTTACCAAGTTTCCATTAACTTTAATTGACGTCGAATAAATAAAAGATAAATTAATGACACTAATATTTGGCTTCGTTTCCTTACATGCTTAGACGGTAAGATTCATGGTCCATTTTTAGCAAAGGGTGACTTTTCATTGGTTTCCAGGTACATTTTCCCGGCCATTCTGTGGAAAATACAAACATATTCTATTTTCGTGAATTGTTCGTATACTTTGTAGTTACTCGTATTATCTGATTATCTTCATACTCTATAGGGATATTAGATCAATTTAGAAAGCTATGCTGAAATGCGGCATTTGTACTCATCAACTAACAAAGTAAAACAATCTATTTAAGTATAAAGAACAACATTTTTAATAATCGATGCGTTGGAGAATCAAATCAAATAGTTTATTTAGTACAAAATACAGAGGTGAAACGTGCGAGAATGCGACTGTTAAGCTTTTTAGGATTAAAATATAGCTAACATAGCAAGATTCTATATTTTATTAAGAACCTATATATATTTATTTTCTTTTTCGTTTGAGGTAGTTGGCCAGGCTCTATAGTGTCGTCTAGTGGCTTTACTATTAATTCATTTATTTCAGAATAGTCCATCCATACAAACAAACATAATTCAAACAAATATCAATAAAATACAATTCAAATAAAAACAATCAAATTAAATTAAATAATATACAAATCAAATTCAAAATAGTAGTTATGACTGCTTAATTACGAGTATTTTTCGTACTTTCTTGACAAAATAATTTCTTAACATAAAGACTAACTTACGGAGGTCCCGCCGAGAAGCCCATGTACCCATGGGTCTGGAACCTGCAGTTACTAGTGGGAGATTTCCAGTCCCTGCACAGTGAGGCTGGGAACCCACGCGGGTTTGTGATAGATTCCGCATACAAACGCCACGCTCTTACGTGGCTGCAGCCATCTGGAAATTTTAAATTTCTTAGCTTAGTAACAGTGATGTGATAGGTGGGTGGTAAGTTCGGTCCCGCCAATTAGCTCGAGTTTTCGTTGAAGAACATATCGTGAGCAAACCATAGTATGGTGGTAGAGCACGAACTACTGCTCATCTGGCTAGCGTTTTTGAGAAATCTGTCACCAAGCACATATCAGAGTTCCCGCAGCATCCTTGAGAACCAGTTGTTCCAGACTAGGTTTGCTCCACCTTAGGCGTGGCTAGCTTGTGTGGTTACGCGCCATGCTGGTCAAATATCTAGCAAGAGAATATGTGTCTTTGTTACTTGCGATAAGGCCGTCGTTTGTGGCACGTTGTAAATATTTTTATGTTGTTACTTTTTTATTTGTTGTACCTCGTACAACTTGTACCTATAATATGCCCAATAAAGAGTTAATCTATCTATCTATAAACGTGTCCAAAGTCTCTAAAGGCAACTTAGCCATACAATTTATTTTTATTTATTTAACGTTCACATAGACAATAAACTAATTTGAAATAATTTTTAATTGGTTTCAAGTTTCTTCTATGTTAATTTTCTTCTTTAATTAACGTATTATCTACTAATTATACCTATGAATTACACACGTTTTTACATTAAGTATTTCTTTGATACAACTTCAGATTTAGTCTAAAATATAATATTATAGCATGTGTTTTTCTTGTTCGTATGAGCTAGTAGCAGTGGCCAAGCTCTGGCGTCGAGAGTTTTCAAGCCGCCCAAAGGCCTCTGACTTGGCTTAACGACAGATTGTACTAAGACTAACAGCCGGGACCTACGGTATCGCCCAGATGAAAATGCCACTTTAAAAACGACAGTCTTGTGCATGGTCACACATCCTAAATAACACCGTCCGCATCGACCGTTGCTTAGCTTAGTCGAGCTATAGGCGTTACTAATTCTAAGCTCAAACTACATTCCTGTAATCTGAGATTCTAAGTAGGACCTTACTTTTTTTAGATTTATGGCCGAAAATTACTTGCTTTCTCTGTAAAGTAGCTAGTTTTATATAGTGACGTAGGTTGCTAATTTTACAACGACTATAAAAATATTGTGAAAAAATATATTTTGTATGATCATTAAATTTAGTTATTGTATTCAATTGTTCTTACTAAAGTTTTTAATTAAGTAATTACTAATTAGTAATGACGCACACTAATACATTGTAATTATGCGAGATACATGATTTAAAATTAAGCTGAAGTCTATTATTATAATTGTCTTTACAAAGAAGAGTAACAGTAAATCTAGATGGTAATAATAATATTACCATCTTTCCTATTTAGGAATAGAAAATATTCTTCAATTGTGTTTTCATGAACTTGCAGAGCAGGAAGGTATTGACAATAATGAAAAGCATAAATTAAAAAAACTTCGAACTGAACCTATATGGACTAACGATAAATTGTTGTAATAAAATGAAAATTGGGGTGCAGATATTGGAATGGTCTTGTATTTATCACTACGTAGCAGTATTCTTAAAAGCACCGAATATATAGTTTAATTTAATTCGAATAATAAAAAATATCGACAAAGGTACATGATGAGATGAGATAGTGATGGAAGTGATAATAAGTAATTGTGAGAAAGTAATACTTACAAATGAACCTAAATTCCCTATTCTTGATGAGCTGATCGACCCAGCAACCCGGCTGTATGTAACTGCCAGCGTTAGGGTAAAAATCCACGTCACCAATCGCCTGAGGAAATCCGAATATCCCAGGGTTGGTATGCAACACGTCTACAAATAGTGCATCTCCTTTTGTCAGGTGGCCATCGCTGTTGGTGAGACTGTAGCCGGGGTAGGCAGGGTCTAACCCTGAAATTATTTATATAATACATTTAACATTCAAAATATATATTAGGAACTAACATTTAAGCAGGGAGAGGACACGTTAGTTCAAGTTCGACAGAATGTTTTTGTATGATAATGATTATAATGATTGAGGTATTAATATACATAGAAAGAAAATTGGATTCTCAGGTTTTGTATCGATTACTCCAAGATGGAATGTAATGTAAAGACAATAATCTAGAATTGTAATACAAACACCATATCTTATTATATTACTTCCAAACTACCACTTTATGACCCTTTATCGGTCATCGTAAGCCATTTCAAGACATATTTTACTGCGCTTATTGCAAACCAATTAACCGTTAATCTCTTCTTTTTTTGTTTATTGTGTTCGCGCTCGGTTGATGCCGCAATTTTGCCAAGTTCCCTTAACTTATTTAGAGCGTTACTATGTACATACTCACCGGTAATCCTTCCAATCATAACACCTCTAGCCTTCAAGTATTTGCCAGCGAAGCCCGCAGCCTCCGCCCCCAGAGAGAAACCTATAATGTGCAGTGAAGAAGCTGGTATTCCAGCAGTTTCTAGAAACTGCACAAAGTGGGCCAGTCTATTGCCCATATACACAGTGTTGCGAACTGCTGTTACGTACCTGGAAGGGTGAGAAATAACTATTTGTTTTATTTTGAACATATGTTCGATAATGTTGTTTTGTTGTTAGTAGATAAACGTATTAATAAGACTGATTAGTAGTAATCAGGTAACTTATAATTACTTTTTACGCTATACAGCTAAGCATTTGACTAGTTGGTCGATAACCACACGAGTCAGCGAAACGCTAGTCTATGGTGGAGCATGCCTAGTTTGAGATAATTGGCTCTCATGAAATCTGCCGGATTTTGGATTAGGTATAGTTAGCCAGGTGAGTTTTAGAAAATGCTCTTCCACTGATGTTTTCCTTCACCGAAGACAATGAAAAAATATGAAAATTCACCTACTATCAAAATTTTTATTTTCAGCTCCCAAATTGATAAGCATATAACATTTTGATGGAATGGTTGTTCCATTTTGCGTGTTGGAGCCGAGAATTTAATTACATTTAGTGATAAAAACGAGCAAGTAGCCCAGAGTAGCACCGCATAAATCCCGACTAGTAGTTTGGCTGCCAGCCACTGGCTCATAAATAACAGCTTCAAAGCTTCGCGCATGGAAATACTAACCTTTTTTGGTTTTTATAATAAAATCGGATAAAGCGATCGGATTTTGGAGTTTATCTTAAATCATGAGGAAGGACAAAGAGATGACATAAATACTGACATTTTGATTCTAGTGATTTCGCTGTTATTTTATTAATAAAGCTATGTTCTCAAATACTACGAGTACAAAATATCCATTGTATTAAAGATTAAACATTTTATGCATAAGCAGCCCACTATACGTTTCCACTACTGGGAGGGGCCTTCTCTCACCAGGAGAGAAATATAGGCCATAATTCACCACGCTGGCCAAGTGCGGTTTGACGCATGACACACGTCTTCGTATATTGTGGGCCTCAAACATGCCGGTTTCCTCACGAACTTAACTTGAACACATAACTTGAAAAACAAGTCATTGGTGGGGGCCGTCTGATTGAAAGGAAGACGTTATTACCACCGTGCCAATGCTCGCTTTTTGACATTTTGTAATTGTTTGAAATACATTTAGAAACAAAATTGCAAACTCATCAGCGTAACTAGAATAAAGTTCACTTACCAGGGAAATGCCATTAGCCTGGACCAGTCCACGGCAATGAAATTATAGTCAAACGATGTTAGGTAACCTGGGTGGTAGGAAATTTTAGTTGAAGTATCATATTTTAGGTATATTTTGTAACTGTCACAATTAAATTCTTTGATATACATAATATGTAAAGTTGAGTATATGTAACCATATATTTCGTAATCTTTGCATATAACCAATATCATGATTTTGGATTATTATAATGAAAATAATAATAAAAAAATAATTGACTGGGTTATACGTAAGATTAGGTTTTATTGGATTGCGCTTTAGATAACATTTTTTTTTCGTAATAGTGTGTATATACATATATACACTTACTGTTTTTAAGTAGCATGGTGCTCGGTCCGTCGGTAGCTTCAGAAAACCCCATAACATATATGACAGTTGGTCTGGATGAATCGAATGCGGTACTTCTCAGCGTATTGATGTCTCCGATCGGCAACAACTGGAAGTCGTCAGGATTCAACCTGGAAATTGATTATAGTTACACTCCAATAATAGATACGGTTCGATAAAGATAAATGTATTCTGTAAAAACAAGAAAGTGCACGTATATAAGTTTTTAATTCGACATGATACCTTAAGATTAACTGGTACGCTGTAGGGAGCACTACGCCCTGCTATAGACTACCAGGAGCCTGTATCGCATAGCTTATTTTATTTGAAAGTACTCTTTAAATGTTTTGTTTTGTAGATGAATATAATAATAACACCTAAAGTTGGTAACACATAAAAAAATTTTTTAATTACAAGAAGAGTGAGTGTGAAGAAGAATGAATCATTTTCATCATCAGGCAAAATTGTCTCACACCTATCTATAATAACAGCATTTTTTGGTCCAACCTTGTGGTATTCATCTTCCTGATGGAAACCACAGCATGGTTGACAAAAATCACACGATTTATTTCACTTGCTAGGATTGTTCAAAACGTGTTTTTACAGCTCGTTTGTTGACATACTTGTAATAAAAAAATGATGATAAAACATCCGTAAGTACATATATGCGGATTTCGATTTTGTCTTCAAGTCATGAAATTATTTGTTAAAAATTTTATCTTGAATTTTTTAATCACAAACATGATATTTTTGTTAATAAGTGAGGTAAATATATCAAACATTATTGTTTATATTTTTTTTATTCTGGGTAGACAGACGTAATATAATAACGAAAGTTTATGAGTATGCGCGATTATTAGACACTCGTACTTCGTGCGTAATCCGCTGTACAAATTTAGAAGAAAATATAATAAAGGAACTGCTTGAATCCTGGATAAAATAAGCTATTTTTTCTTTTGGTTCAATTTGGCTTCGTGTAAACTTACCTAGTAAATAATTTGTACTGGATGTCGACAGTGTCATCTTGTGGGCAGCAGTGGTCGCACTGACCTACGGGGGCAGTCATGTAGCATATCTTAGCGATTCCTGGAATTCAGGAAGGTTCGAACTAAATCTTTGGAAGTTTCATACAAAATCGTTCTTATCAACTTAATTCGTTTAAATTGTCATTTAACTACATTATAATATTAAAATGATATTTTATATCAAAAATGTAATTCTTGAACATTGCATATAGGTAGTCATATTGTCTTGGACAAATTTGCACGGCCAAATATAGAGAAACATATTAACACTCATTAATAGCTAAATTGTATACATAATAGACATGAATTAATGAACATTTAAACACACATTCGTACATGGTAAATAAATAAGTACGTACATGTAATATAAAGCAGTGCAATTTTTAGTAAGTTTTAGAATTTTTGAAAATTAACTAATTAAATTGTTTAGTGAAGCATTAATTGGTTTGATTGGTGATGAATGCTTCTCTCGCTCAGTGAAACGGTAATATTTTGTTATACACTAACCAAGAACCTTCCGCTGATTTTTATCATGCTGGTATGATTATATTAACTTCCTTGAAAATAAATATCGGAAGGAAGCAGGGAAAACTTTTGGTCAAGGTCAGTTATTGAGAAATTTGCCAATATGTAACCGTCTCATTAAAATAATTCGCGTCATATCGAGGCCGGTTTAGGAGCCTCGCCCAATCTTTTTCCCATAACCAAATACAAATAACAACAAAAAAATATTTATATCCGTTGTTTTTATAGTCTGTTTATAATAAAAAACGCAAATGGAAAATTTTATGTATTATATAGCGTATTCGATAAGGCTAACAGCATTATTATTTCCATAAAAGGTCGATAATGTATATTTATCGTGATTCTGCTGTCAGGGTTACATATCTAGTATCTAATAATTAGAACTATATACTCTTAGCTGGTACTATAATTATAGTACCTAGGCAGCTAAGTAACTAACACCATGTGTTTATTTATCAAGGCTAATGCACTTTACAACTATATGAAAAACAAAACATACTCTGGTGTCGAGAGTTTTCAAGCCACCAATGGGCCTCTGATTTGACTTAATGACTGTTTGTACTAAAACTAAGAACCAGGAACTACAGTTTATCGACATCCGTACTACGGGATTGCTCATGTGGATATGAAACTTTTGAATTGACAGTCTTTTCATGGATGCCCATGAAAAGACTGTCCACCTCGGGCGTTGCATAACTTTGGTAATCGCATCAGATCATCTTACCTAGCTGCTAATATATATACCACCAACCAAACATATATATACTTGTAAATACATACCTATCTAAGTAGGCTTCTACACCGAGTTTACTGGCATACGTATAATATTTTGTCTAAGCTGGTGTGGTATACTTACATTTAAAAGAATGGGTCTAGTCTAAAAATATAACTCTAAAATGTATTTTATTTCGAAAACTATGCAAGTAATAATTACGTATGGTTTAAATAATAAGGTACTGAACTATGAAAACAGTCAACATTAGTTTACATAGCCCTACCAAAAAAAGAGTATGCCTTTTAGTAGGGCTATGTAATATTTTGAGAATTCTATTTATTGACAAACAAACAGACATACTTTATTGTGCGGAAGTGAAATATTAAGTTTACAGTATTCGTTTTCATACCATTTATAGCAGGTATTTATTTGTTCACGCAACTAAATCACAGTTACGTGCCAAATAAATTGATTAAATCATATTTAAATGTCGGCCTTAGACTGTAAAACCTTACAAAACACTCCAAAATTAGAAGTCATAGTGTATTTCTATTGTAAACGTGTACATCTGAGGATAATAATAAAAAAAAAATTATACTTACCAATAAAAAACGACGCAATTTGACAATTCGTTGCGTTCACCCTCATAATTCTTATCAATCCCAAACTCCTAAACGTTTACAAAAACACTTTCAGAAATCTTCATCTCAGTACGCGACGGTGCATTTTTCCAGCTTCAGCAAATTCCAGCACAATAGACCCGACACAATGCTTGGAACTCGTTAAAACTTTTTCCAGGGAATTTTTCTATTAACCAACGTCCGGTGCACCGGAATATTAACATGAACTGCACTGGAACTGCGACCGGATCTCGCACTGCAGTTTATTACTCGCACTAAATATAAAAGCTCGTAAAACAAAAAAATATATATAGCCTGAAATTTTTGCGATCTCAACGAGGGCTGATCGTTAACTGAGGTTATTATTACAGCGACCTATGGCGGTCAGTTACGCAAAAAAAACTAAACTTATTTCACTCCATCGAATTGATTTCAACGGAATCTAATTGCAAAGCAGCGTCGCCGCGACGAACGTTTGCGAAACTTTGAACTTGACTACCTTTGTTTTTATGACTGACTGCTTTACTAAGCAAAACAACCTGACTATACATTGTATTGACTTATTTATATCAGCATATAAGTGGTAGATGTCTACGTCATTGTGGTATGGAAATCCCTGTAGCGCTAATGTATTGGTACAACACCTCTTCTTCCTTGCCATATCCCACTAGGTGGGGTCGGCACAGCAAATTTTCTTCTTCCACTCTCCTTTATCAGCCGTCGTCTCTACACTGACTCCTTTCTCTCTCATCTCTTCATTCACACACTCCACCCATGTCTTCTTCGGTCGGTCTCTTGCCCTTCTTCCTTGCACTACCATTTCCATACATCTCCTAGTAACATGCGTTACCACGCCAACCTTCCACTCTTTAATTTTTCTCTCTCTGGGGCTACTGTCACACTTCCTCTTTTGTACTGGTACCACACCATCTCGATATAATTCACCATTTCGAAGGTTTTGCTAAGATTTTAAGAGCCTAGTTATTAGTTGGAATATAAAGAATAGAATATTACAGGTAAATATAATACTAGGCTCTCAACTGAAAATTACAATAATAAGCGTGCAATTTATATAATGTTACAGCGTTACGTGCAATCTTTCAATCTTATTGTGACTTTATTCAATTTTCTCAATGAACAATGATAAGTGCTATTATATAATTGCAAATTATCTTTACCTCCATATATGTATATGGAGGCACGAGAAGATACGATATCTCGGTAATATGTACCGAGTAGGTAGAGGTACTTCAACTTTATTTGTGGCAAAATAGTTCAATAACGAATAAAATAATACCTATTGAATAAAAAAAAAGCAAACAAAAGGCAAAACTGGAAGCTTATATAGGGTTAATAGTGAAATATTCTAAAATACAAGTCAGCTATATTGCAATAATACTACTGCAATATTAAATAAGCAACATAATTGCAGTTGTATTTATACTTAGGCAAAATCAGATAATGTGATACGTAATGCCTAAAACACTAAAGGTATCGTTGAAGTTTAGAAGACCCCTGTTCCACAAGTGGTACAGCCAGTGGTACGATTGCATTTTTTGTTATAGAAATTTAAGAAGTCATGAAATAAACTGTTTTCGACTGGTCTGCGATAACAAGACGTGTATTTAAAATTTTCCCCCTTTGTACGTATACAGAGATTTTTTCGCAAATATATAAAAAAAAAACGGAAAAGAAATGTTTTCTAAATGTATTTAACATATTCTTATTAACCTATCTCAAAAATATATTATACTAGTTACCAATAGACCTCTCCAGATGATTTTCCTATATTATAAGCATTAAGACTATTTAAAGCAAGCATAAATTATTTACACAATTTAGGGCGTCTATATAATTAAAATTTTAAAACATCCTTATTGTCCGTTGAAATTAAGTGGTTTTTTGTATTTGTTAATAAAAGAAGGTCATTCTCACGTTTCTTACATTGTGTACCTATATTAATACATTAAGCAAAAGAAAAAAGTAACTACTTTATTATAAACGTACTGGTACTCACTTAAATAATAATTGCTTTTTCAAGCACTGTCTGGTTAGTTGATAACATTTTGCGAAATATTTAGCACCATTTATTTGTTAAAACATCCTTCAAAGTTTTTTAATGAGCAATTACTTTCTAGATACTGTCGTAGACTAATGAACTGGTTCTATTAATGGAATCCATGTTTTACTGCTTTCGTATCAATAACTCAAATGACATGACAAAGGTTTTTTTCTAATGTTGCAATACGACATTTGAGCTACTGGAAAACGTATAGGTACTCTAGATTAACACCTAATCTTAAACACAACGATTTCTAATCGCAACTATTATTTTCATTGTTTCAGGACAAATTGCTCAATAAGCTTGAAGAGAACGAGCCAGAACTAGCTTCCACGCCTGAAGAAGAAGTAAGTCATCATACTCGCACCTTAATAATTTGTATCAGCATTCTTTTTTTTACCGGACTTATAAATAATACCATCAATTTCAGGAACAATCCTTCCTAATTCCTTAATATATATTTTTCTTACTGAAGCAAGTCTTCGTAAGTACTTAATGAATGCGCTTAGTTTCTCCCAAGTTGATCAAGGTAGCGAAATCATATAATACCTAGAAATTGACCTTTAAAAAAACGTGAAAGAAAGAATAAAATGTGAAATAACTGTGTCACAAACTGAATTCCGAGGTCAAGTTGTAATTCAATACCGTTAATAATTTTAATTTTTAAAAGTGATTGCATAATTTTATCGCCTAATCAGTATAGTACTAGTAGTAGTTGGTCAATACCAATATACCTATCTAATGCAAAACTACTGACTTTTTAATGTAACTAACAACGAAAGCCACCTAAATAAAAAAATCGCATTACTAAATTTCAAGACGGCTCTGTTGTATACAAGGATGGTGGGAAACTTAAAACTTGTGGTACCTTATCTCGGAAAGATTTCGATTTGAACTAAATTGGGCAGATACCCATATTTTAACCATTGACTAAAATTAATAACATTTTAGGTATATAAGCGCACCTTTTCAAGCATAATATTGTGTTAGCTTTATTTTGAATTGGAGAGCAATCTCAGAGAAGCTCCTATTTGTGCGAAAGTTTACCATATGGTGGAATCCATTAAAGAGTTCTAACGTATCGAACAATTGTTGCATTTTATATAACCGGTAGATTTAAAAATTGCTACTTATATAGAACATTTACAAACAAATTTATCGGAATGAGTAGCAGTTTCCAAGACGCGCACAAAACGCTACGCCTCAACATTTATAATAAAGACTTCGAATTTTCTGCTTGAGGCTCTGTTTCATGAAAACTACCATTCTGAAGTCTTCAAATTAAGAGTTAGGTTTCTTCTAGGTAAGCGTGCTACAAAGTAGGCCACACAAGCTGTGGTCAAACGCAAGACTATAACTTTAAAAAAACTCTAATTCACAATCACAGCCGCGTGCCCATTACATTAAGATGTTATTATGTAATATTATTTTATTACAATTATTATTATACACACACACACACACACTAATTTGTAAACCATTACAAGACTATATTTTAATTTCAAATATTTTACATGTCAATTTTATAATAAACTAGAGGTTTCCCGCGGCTCCGCCCGCGTGTAGGTCGCTTTTCGCGTAACCTGTGGAACAATTCTATTATATTCTATTCCCATGCCAATTTTATATAAACATTACATTGCTACGATATCAAAATGAGCCGTATCTGTCCTTCCGCATTAGATTCCTGAGATCTAGTTAACCTCTGTTTTAGCTACTTTGGTGATGATGCGACAGATTAGATAGTTTTCTCCTAGCCATTATTTTAATTTAAATAATTAAAATACGTCAACCACATTCTTAAGTTCCAATTTAGAAGTACTTAATTTCAAAAACACAAAACTTTCATTTTTAACTGTCAACCCCAATGGCATCCTTCTTAATGCACCCCTGGCAAAAAAAAAAAAAATTAATTTAACCATTTAATAATCTATTACCATGACAACTTTCAAGACTTTAACTTGATAAATAAAGATTTTTCCATACAAACTTTCACCCCCCATTACAAACCCTTAGTTCACCCCTGGCAAAAATACTTGATACCATTATTTTTAATTTTACATAAACTATACATATTCCAAATTTCATTGCTATAAGTTCAAAAACAAAGAAGTTTCATACAAACTGTTTTACCCCCTTTCACCCCCTTAGGGGTGGAATTTCCAAAAATCCGTTCTTAGTACGCGTCTACATACCAAAAAAAATACACCCTCCAAATTTCACAACCCTAGGACCAGCCGTTTGGGCTCTGCGTTGTCTATAGATGAATGAATGAATGAATGAATAGGTCAGGACAAAGAGTCTTATAGTATAGATTAATTCTAAACAAATAACCCGCCCCTAATCACAGCATCTTGGCCTAATAAACGTTTTGAGCGTCTACTAGCTACAGTTTTTGATATATGTACTAGCAAAAGAATACGAAAAAAACTCTTATTGTATGGGGACCCCCTTAATATTTTATTTTTTTTATTTTGTGTATTTTTTGTTATAACAGCACGGACAATACATAACTTGTGATAGTTTCAGCTTTCTAGCTCTCACGGTTTCTGAGATACAGCTTGGAGACAGACAGACAACGGAGACTTAGTACTACCTTTGAATTATGGAACCCAAAAAAATGTTATAGTATTTTTTGAAGCCCTCAAGTTGAAATAAATAAAGTACATATGTACTTTTCCTGTATTCCAGTGTGTGATATGTGTGAACGCGAAAGCGACGATGCAGACGTCGCCGTGCGGGCACCGCGTCGTGTGCCGCCGGTGCTTCGTCAAGACCATCCAGATGGCGGTCAGCCAGCGCCTGCTGCCGCTGCGCTGCGTCATCTGCCGCGCCAAGATACTGCGTCTGCGGCAGGCGCCGCGGCTCGTTACTAGCAAGAGCTGGCAGGTAAGATACGTGCCCACTTCTGCCTTTTTCCTACGAGCTTATGGAGCGACGACGGTCTGCCTCCACCTCGATTCGACCGGACAGATTTTGTGTCCGAAGACGGCCGTCCCATGGTCATCAATGTAGCTAGTACTAGTCGTACGCGCTTTGTAAATACCGCTTGCGCGATTCATATCACTATACATAATATCGTCGCCGTAGTTGGAAAATTAAATAACTAACAAAATCAAAATTGCGAGAAAAACGCGATTTACTGTTTTTTTGCAACAAAAATGATAATAACTTTTTTTTGAAAAACAATTTTGCTGTCTAAATTTTAATATGTTAAAGATTGATAAAGCATCTAGTTATTCATTCAAAGAATTTTTATTTTAATTTATTCGTTTGTGAGAAAAGCAAAAAATAGCCACTATCTATTTCTCCCTCGCCCAAAATTTTAATATTTTATATAATTATTTAGTTTTGCATGTTAGTTATTTAGTTCTCCTTCGCCAATATCTTTCATTAATATATAAAAAGCCCATCCCGTTGGAGGAAAATTAAATAAGTGCTTTTAGCACTTATTTAATTTTCCTCCAACGGGAAAATCTATAATTGATCTATTATTTATTTATTACTAAGGCTATCCAACTCAATTGTAAGTATTGATTTTTGATTACTAATTAAGTTTTAACTAATTCTTAATTTTTTTTATTATTAATAATATCTTACAAATAACGTCAACATAAAAAAGAAAATATTCAAACATAAGATCATCCAAGTCCTTCCCCCAAACGTGCCCATCAGACTCGCAGCATTTCCCCGCTGTATGGCAAGGGAACTTTGCTGTCTTTAGGTACTGCCCAGCCCCCGGTCTCGCCCTTTCTCACGCAAACGACGCCCAATGTCTACAACAGATTTTTTTGCCTCTTCCCCCTACTGCCCCGCTATTTCGACAGCAAATGGCACATACTCATACGCCGATTCCAGGGCAGAATACTTCTGGTGATTACTGAGCGCAGCCGCCAGCCACGCTTTGAGTAGCTAGAAGATGGCAAGATGCGAAGGTACTCACGCAAATGCTACTTTCGTGAGTGCCTTGATTACCAAGCATGCCCAGATAAGACAGCATTCTTTCTGGCAAGGAATCAACTTAAGTCTATCCGCCCGTTTAGCGTCGGAGGGCGATAGGCCGGGAGGTTCCAACACGCACAGAACTTCGGCTAGCACCAGAGCCCTCCTTAAAATTACATTAATGGCATGATACCTAGGTCTGCGTCCTGCACACCGGGAACTACTAAGAGCATGTAAGCCATTCGCCTCTACTCTCACGCCACAGATGCAAAGGTGTTGGAACTGATCAGCCCGTGAGGTCAGAATCTGTTTTTTCTAGCTATCCCGCAAGCCCTGCTCAAAAATGGGCGAACCGAGATGGAAAAAGACATGCGAGATAGGATTTTTAGCCCAGGAATGAGAGACCTAAAACTGTATTGAAGTTTTTTAAATAAAACCATGAGTAATGTATTTAGAATGTGAATGAAGTATGAAATGGAATGTAATGATGAACTATGGAATGAAATGATTCTGAAAAAGTAATTTCTAGTATTTTTAACCAAGTTCAAAAAGAAGGAGGTTATATTATATTCGACTGCATAATTTGTTTATGTATGTTCACCCATTTCCCAGTCATTTGTGAACCGATTCTCAAAATTTTTCTTTTAATTGAATGAGTATAGTCCTGAAATGGTCCCATTGGCACCAAGTTAAGATCTGATAATGGCTTCCCAGGGAAGTCGAAGGAAACTATAAAAAGTTAATTATGCGCCTGAACAGATTCACGCTCGAACGGCTGTACTGTCTAAATTTCATCAATAGATATTGATAAAATTTGGGATGAAGATAGGTTAGACTATGTGCTACATAGGATACTTTATATTCCGAAAATAATAACTGTTCCCGTGGGATGCACCGGATAACACATCTCTTTTACTTCCTCTAGCTGTACTGATTTTTCTAAAATTTAATATGGAGGTAGACTAGAATCTAACTAGGTAGTAACTAGGTGGTAACTAGTAACTAGGTAGATCTTGAAGGTTACTTTTTATCTTAAAAGTAATTGATGATCCAGTGGAATGCCCAAATAACTCAAAAACCTATTCTACTTCATCCCGCCGGCTCCTCCTAGCAGCCCTTAGTCTGGCTAACAAAGGTAATCTGACGCGAACATCGAGGCTAAGCAACGGTCCATGCGGCCAGTCTTTGAATGGGTGACAATACTTTACAATACTGTCATTTAAAAATGTGGTACTTTCATCTGGGTGCTACTGTGGATCACACAACAATTACATAATTGTATTACCATCACATTCCATGAGACACGAAATGTTACATAACTGCCTTTAATAACTTTTTTCGAGACCGTATTGGTCCAATAGAGAATAAATGTGTCGAGGGAAAATTAAACAAAAGACTTTATGCACTTTATTCGCTCTTGAATTGACGCATGGGTGTAGTTAGCTAATTATTGCAGAGTTAGCTTCTTTTCCTTCGCTTAATTATTCTCTTATATTCGATATTTATTTTTCCAACTATAGTGTGTTGTAATGTTTATGTGTAGTTTATTTTGTGATTAATTAAGATATTACAATTTTAATGATACAGAAAGATGCCGCTTGAATTGGACTTTATGATAATGCAAAAAAGTCGATTTCACGAAATTGGTCAGTTATTTAATTTTCCAACTACGGCGACGATATATACTATATACTAGCTGACCCTGCAAACGTGTACAGTTACCCTTATTACTTAGAGGTATGAAAAATAGATAATAGCCGATTCTCAGATCTACTGAATATGACAACATTGTGACTTGGAAATTTTATGTATTAGATAGAAGATAGATATACATATAAAGTATGAGCGTTCTGTTTGGTAGCGGGCGGACAGTGAAGTGTGACAGTGGCGCCAAAAGCTAAAAACACAGGATCAGGGAGTCGGACTTCGCTTAATGACTACTTGTTATAGTAACCGTTGTTTGACTTAACAGCCAAGTCCTTTTTACATGTCATCCGGTCCACAGAAACACTGTTCGGTATTATGCGACAGAATTATCGACAAATATTCTACCTCCTTGCTTTGGTTTACTCACTATGTTTCCCTTCACCGAAAGCTCGAACATTTTGCCGAATATTGAACCCATGACCGGCGGAACGGTCTGAACGTAGGCGGAAGCAAAAATTAATAATGAAATGCAAAGTCAGGCCTCCCATGAATAAATAGTATGCACAAGCTAGACTGTCTCTATCGTCGTTACCTAGTCATGCTCGGTCTCTACACTTATACATCCCGGAGTATTTAGTAGCATGTGCGTACTTTTTTAGTCAGATCTCTCATAAGTCATAATTATCGTACTATTTTTTAAACAGGTCTTCCATGAATTAAAAGTACGCACAAGCATAGACTAGCACTTAGATAGCTTAAGATTATGTATATGCTTAAGTATAATATTAATGTATATGATTATAAAGATATAATACTTATAGATAGATATAATATATATAGATATACATATAGCGTCTAAGTTTGTGCGTATTTTTGATTCATGGGAGACCTGACAAAAAAAAAAGTACGCACAAGCTAGACAGCTTGGAGTAAGCTGTTATCTATCCATCTCCGACGACGACCTCGTTGGCGTAAAGGTTACCATGCCGGCCTGCTAATCAGAAGGTTCCATTCCCGGCCCGGTCAACATCTTTGTGCTTATCCAAATTTGTTGGCTGTGGGTCTGGGTGATAAATATGTATTGATATATAATATGTATGTATGTATATGTAGTACATCAGTTGCGTTAGCAACCATAATACGAACTAGAAATGGTTCAGTATGGGGCTAACCAGCCGTGTGTGAAATGTGTCCTAATATTTATTTATTTATTATTTATTTATCTCCTACTCTTTAGTTTTATCTTGTCTTATAAAAACTGCAGGTAGTTTAAAGTTATCCCCTGTCCGTGTTCAGGTATCAAGCAGCAGCGGCAAGTCGTGGGGTGTGCCGGGCTCTGTGTCAAGCTACTCGGTTGGAGCTCGCTCCGTGCCCGCCTCCGCCTCGCTCTACTCCGTCACCAGCGGGGAGTCCTCCTTGTCTGGTGAGATTTATTCCAACTATCTACTACTGTGAGAGTGCCAAAAAAAGTTATATAAAAAAGTAAACCACAACTAGTGCTTTTTTTTACTCTGAATAGGCCAGCGCTTGACCACAATTCACCTGATGGTAAGTGATATTGAGGTCTACGGTGGATCGCGCTTACCCAGAAGGAACCGGTTCACTCGCCTTGAAAATCGCTTGATTGTAGTCAACAGTGAATTCGGCAAGGAATTCTAAAGTTTGGCGGTTCGTACAACAAAGGTGGATTAAATTAGAAAGTGCGATTCGAACCCGCGTATCCCAGCACACCTGGCCGAATGCTCTAGCCACTAGGCTATGGTGGACAGCTACAAAGAAGGCCACCGTAGGCCGCTTTTCTTATATTGTCAAGATAACGTCACTATAGACAAAATTATATAAATACTGACAATACAGAGTTAGGGACCAATTGCAAAAAAGGGATATTATTTGAATGTTTTATGGAGTTTGACAGAGTTTTAGTACTATTTGGGAGCACAATAAACTTTATGCGATTTTTGACCATAATTGTAAATATGTATAAAAATTTCTTGTATATTTTACAAGATTCAAGTACACTGTATACTTCGGGCAGATTGTAAACTCTCGACACCAGAGCTTGGCCACTTTGCTCATACGAAGAAAAAGAAGAAACTTCTGGCAACATCCACTAACAAAGACCAACATACTAACTATTCCAGGTGTATCATCAGTTTCGTCAAACAGCGGCGGGAACGTACCAAATAGCTGTACGGCCAAGCTATGTGGAGGGGCCAAGTGTGGAGGCGCATGTCTCGGGGCAGTGCCCCGGTCGGCGCCTGCGTCCTTGCCCCCGCAGCCTCGCCAGCCCGCCTCCAACTCACTCAGGCGCTCCCAGCATCATAGCATGAAGGTGAACAATAGCAGTTTTGGGAAAAGCGATTACGGCTTTTTCTGAAGCTAGTTGTAAGCTTCTGAAAAGGTGAGGTATATAGTACTGCCTCGTTGGATTGTATTTTGTAATGATGATACAGCATTTTTGTTGGTTTTAGTAGTTTGTTTTAAACCCTAAGATACATTTGTAGTTATCAGCACTTTGAATAGCTAGTTATGCTTGTTAGTACCTAGAGTAGCATTATTTTGTCTAGAGCTCTCTAGATGATGGTCAACCTCAGAGCCAAGAGCGCCTTACTCAGAAAAACGATGATAATATCACATCTTTTAAATTTTTCACAGCATGTCATCTTTTCTCGTTTTTAACAGCTCAATAATTTTCTCTTGTGCCAAAAACATCATGTTTCTTGTATTTTGTAATGATGATACAACATTTTTCTGATTGTTTCTCATTGTATGCTACATTTACATTCAATCCCTACCGCTGCCACTCGAGCTGCCAGCAATATTTATCTAAATACCGCTAAAGCAGGATTGAGATCAGCGTGTATATAATGCCTTTCCACCCACTCGTTCCGATTTTGACAGGCAGACATTTGAGCAGGAACAATTAAACCGCTGTGTCTTATATATCATACGATAATGTACGAAATTTAAAAATAATCAAAATACACGCAGGATTGCATTATTTGCAAATTATTTTAGTATCCGGAGCAGACTATTGATTAGGTAATTTTAAATAACTTATTGACTCAGGCGTTACTTTGCGGAAATCCATTGTAAATAACGACTTGTCGTTCGAAGAGTCAGCATCTCCTGATGATGCCTTGTGGTTAGGCGAAACACGTGTAGAGTTAAGAATTTCCGAATCGTGATAGGTAACGTCAATCTTAATTTATCTTAGTTAATTAATCTTAGTTAATTTTTCCTTTACTTGTCTTAATTTGGATTTCGGATCACAGCGGAAGTACACTAAATATTTAATTTTGTCATCTAGGTAATTTTAATTTGGGCTTTGATAGTCCTATATTATAATTGCATCTAAGGTTTACTTTATATTAAAATATTAATAATAAATAGATAATAGATGAAGTAAAAATTACTGTGAATTTATGAGATAAAAAACATACAGGCCATACTAGTAATTACTAAGATTTGAATTTGTACTTGTGGTGTCAATAAATACCTATTGTAAAAGGCATTTTTATTCACTGTCTAATACCTACCTACTAGTAGCTAAATAGGTTTATAGATATAATATTTGTAAAGCAATCTTTTATTTGTACAAAACGACGACTCATCATCAGTCATCGCCTCAGTAAGCCCTGAAACGTAGAGTAGCAAAGGCAGTAGATACATGCCGCTTCATATTATAAAATAAATGCTAGAAAAAGTAAATGAATGTGTTTGCCCATGGATAGCTACGTCTACTTATTACGTAGCGCGAACTTTTAACATTAAAAGTATCCTTTTATCCACTTTCCAGCACCACTTAATTTCCTTTTTTTTATATATCTTTATTTCACGTTTATAGTTTACACACAAACTTTACCAGTTTAGTTAGACCACCCTAGTTTAGCTTATTTAGCAACATTAACCTCGAAGTTAAATACGCTTTACGTGGGTAGGTACCTAGATATCACATTAAAAAGCTTATAAATTGTAAACGCCGCTAAATTTTAACATAACAGGATTCAAAGGTGAGTCAATCTATTTTAGACCTATGCACGCTTTAGAGATAGTAAATTTACTGACTTAACAAATAGAAACAAGCGGGTTATACGGCGGTAAGTATATTTTAAGTAGGTAGGCTAGGAACGTGGGCGAGTATTCAACAGTTCGCAGTAAGAACCGACTGGTATATGTACAGGTAGGTAAGTAACTGACTACGCAAGCACACGGCCGAATGCCGGCGACGGTGGTGCCGGGCGGTGGTAGCAATATACCGACAGGTAGAATGGACAATAGCAGCGCCCACGCCTGCGTCAGCCGCCTCGCGCCATAGAGCGAGGGAGATTCAATGACGTGACGAGAGCGACATTCATTCATCGCACACCAAAAAAAGAAACTTCTAAAAAAAATACATATTAGATAGTATGAAGAGATAGAACTAAATATAGTGTTGGAAAGAATATTATACGATGGGGCAACTTCAGCGTTTTATAATCGTTGTTAGTTAAGATCGAACTAAAAGAACATACGCAAATTTGAAAATGTAACATCCCTCTTTGCACCTATTTGGACTTGTAAAGTAGGCGTTATGTCTAAACCCTCTCTTCTTTAGTTATCGTAAGTATACCTCATTACTGAAGGTCGTGGCTCCACCGTAGAATTTATTCATCGGCGGAGTTCCCTTGAGCTAAAATATGGTGATGGGTGCTACCACGAACGACACGCGTCCTCAATTTTTATGGTCCTTAAAATTTGTCGGTTTTCTTGCGATGTTTTCTTTCACCGTTAAGCGAGTACAATCCACACTTAACTTGAAAAACAAATCATTTGTGTAGGACCCGGATCGAACCAGGGGCCAGCTGATTTAAAGGCAGACTTTTTCTAAACTTACTCGTAGGTACTTGTGATATTGATGGTTTAGTTAAGAAAGTGTAAGTAATTAATATAACATTTTAAGACCTTGCAAAGGCCTTTGACACGGTGTCTGTTCCCATATTTGTAAAAACTGGAATAGGTAAGCGTTAGATATACTCCTTCCCGTCAAAGATAGCTTCCAAATGCAGAAGACAAAGAACTAACATTGGCAATGTACTCGTACTTGGCGCAAAAGAAAACATCACTTTTGTTGTTGTGTGTTGAGCCCAAGCCCGTTCCTTGTTTTAACCCCTATTGTTTCCATTGTTATAAGTTTGGTATGTTTGTGTGTGTATGTGTATGTGCCTGGGGCATCGTGGTTCTCGAACGGATGAACTGATTATTATTTTATTTTTTGTTTGGAATGTGTGAGTAACTGTTCTTAGCTAACATTTAAGATGGCGGTTGGATCTCCTCTCATCGCATCTGCCTCATTATGGATATCAAATTATTATCACCATCACAAAACAAAGAGTCGAGGGTTTTCGAAATTTTTTATTTATACTTGTATATTTACTATTCATGTAATAAATATCTGCAAAATGGAAAACAAATCTCTTTTTTTGATGATTTGTTAAAAATAGCTGGAAGAAGGCTTTTATACATGCATAGAAAAGCCTAAAAACTATAAGGACTAGGAAGTATTTGACTAAATATGAACGTATATAAAAAACTAGATAAAATTATACACAATCAATGCCATGAGGAATATTAAATAAGAAAAAATATTGGAAACCACACACAGTGACCGTAAGTAAAATATTTTGAAATATTTAATTGTTACCGATAAAAATTTATGAAGGATAGGAGTATAAACCCATTCTTCAACTCATTGTATAAATGCATTCTGTCCAACTGTATTATAGAAGCATTTGAGATGGATAGATATTATGAAAAATCGGCAACTGCAGACTGTCAGGTTCTAACGTTGCGACAACTTTGCTTGAAATGAAAGGTACGAAAAAAACCTAGTAAGAAGTCGCCGATAGTCGGTATTTGAAATTAGAGATGCACACACATATTTTATGCGAAGAGTGCTTAGATATCACCAAAGATTTTTTTAAATGTATATCTACAGTTAAGTCAGCATGTTTAGTAAGGCAGTTTGTTTCATGGAATATTGTTATCACACAACATCACTGCACGGTCTTTTTCGGGGCCAGAGAAACATAATGCGGCACTTAATACTGGTAAATGGACATTGTTTTACTAAATTGTAAGGTCTGCCACTCGCTGAACTGTCTTGTTTATTGTACCTAAATTTGTGTCCAGGTACGCCTGCAAGAGTACCGTGTGATGAGCTACACTGGAGGCCCCGGCGAGTCGTCGGGCCGCTTGCCCCCCATCCGGGAGTTCCAGCGGGAGTTCCGCGAGGGACGCCGTGAGACCACCTCCGCCAATGCCACTATATCTACTTCAACTAGGATAAGGTAATATAAAAACAAAACATTTAATCTTCTTATCATTTTCATCTTTGACAATGGCCTATTTCTTATTCGCAGATGCGCCCAGAAAATAGTAACTCAACTAGAGACGTCACCACAAAAGAAAACCTCACATTTCTTCCGGCCATTAAAATCATCAAACAAAGAAGACTCGAAATCGAGAGAGCATAGCATAGAGACTGAAAGGAAAAACGATAACCCCAAATCCAAAACCAAAAAAGAAGACAAAAAGAAAAAAGAAGATGATTCAGAAGACAAGAAAAAAGACGAAAGCAATGACAATAGAAAAAACGAAATTGCAGAGAAAAAGAAGGAAGAAAAACTTCGGCTAAAAGCTGAAAAAGAAGCTAAGAAAGAGGCTAAGCAACTCGCTAAGGAGGAAGAGAGACAAGCGAAACTCTTGGCTAAAGAAGAAGAAAGGCAAGCAAAACTATTAGCAAAGGAAGAAAAGAAAAAAGCCAAAAAAGAAGCTAAACTAGCAGCGCAAGCAGAAAAAGAAAAGAACAAATAACGCTGTAATGTCTAAATTTTAAACAGTAGAAAACGTAGCCGTCTTACTAAATATTAGATCTAAAATTGTTATCGATGAACAATTTTTAAAATAGAGTATACTTTAGTCTATTATTATATTATATAGTAGTCCATTTAGTGTAAAATAAAATTAATTTATATATGTATTTTTTTACTTCGATTCCATATTTTATTACGTTTACGCTTTGATACTAATTTTACATTGTGTTGTACTTTGTGTAGCTGCAGTTTGTACTCGAAATTGTTATACTTAGAAATGTTGTAAATAGTTTTGATTGTCAAAATGTTATTGAGAGGCAGTCTAAGTAAACATAGTTGTTGGATCATAGTTGGAACTCTACACACTGCAAAGACTGAAAGAAAGGATAAATGAAATCATATCGTTTTGTAATTTACTTGTGTAACAGTGTAGATAAGAGCTTTGTGCATTCTGGCTGGCAAATGTAAGGGCCCACAACTTGAAACTTATATGCAAAATTCAATGACTAAATACTCCTCACTCAATCAATATATTCTGGTAATTCTGTAATAGTTATTACAGATGATAACTAAGAATGATTATTAACGCCTAATGAAACCCATCTAGCAAACATTAAGAATGCAATTCATTCATTGAGTATTGTATGAATAAGATTCTCTATCGTTAAGCCCTAGATCAAAACGGAATAAAGTAATTTTAAACAAATTGATAGTGACATAAAAGCGATAGAAATTAGTCTCTCTAGAAAGCTTACAGATTTAGCTATTATTTTACTTACGATTTTGCAAGAGCTGTTATCTATTGGACAATACTAAATTTATTCATACTTTATACTTCTATAATTCTGGTAAAGTTAAATATTTTGTACTGAATGACTAAGTCTGTACTAATCTCACTATACTTTAGATCTCCTGGAGCGCCATTCTTACCTTACTTGTTTATCGAGACATCTATAGTAAAGACCAGAGTACATAATAACATTAAATTTGCTGATACACATTTTTTAAACAGTACATAAAGTCTTCTCATAAGCTGAACAAAGTACCTGCGTATTTTTATCAACTTTTACAAATCTATCTAATTTATTCAATAAATCAGTATTTAATATTCAAACTAACTGCGCCCTAAACCATCCGCGTTAATTCGGGATGAAAAGTAACCTGTATTAATCCAGGGTCTATCTAACCTATCTGACACCTAATTTCATCAAAATTGGTACAGCCTACACACACTCAAGTTTCGCATTTATTATATTAGTAGGATAGACCCTAAACTGTATGGACTTAACCTTTGTATGATAAAAAACCATCTAGCATTCAACCATACCCTTGTTACAACAAAAACCATAGCTAATTAATATTTTAAATAAAATATTATAATCCTTAGCAGTTGTAAAGTAGATCATATCACATTGCGTTTAGCATACGCTAGATAAATGTTGACATTAATTGTGTTAGGGTCCCACAACCTCGGAATTTAATATTGTCAATCGTTAGATTTCCTGTAAAATAAATACCAATGTTACTATAGCCTTCTTTTATTTACCCCAAATATATGATCACAACACATTGGTGACCATATCACGAGGTAAACAAGGAGTATGAGTGTGGACGGACAGATAGGAAGGTGGCAGCCTAAGAAAGTATGAATGGATTGTGTGAATGATCATATGACCAGGAGGGGTGTGAATACTGAGATGACAAATGACAGAGATGTATGGAAGAAGCTTACACACTGTACCGACCCCACATGAAGTGGGATAAGGTGAAGAAGAAGAATACAAATTCATATTATCGGTAATATAAGTTAACATAATTTATTAAAAGGACTTGAAAACAAGATGTTTAACAGGCAAAGGATTTATTTATCTACATGAAGCCCCATTCACTTGATTTCTAAACACATATGTACTAACTCTACCAGCTGTGCCGTCTCAATCTTTGTAGTTGTCTCCAAGACGATCATACAATTCATCTCCAGTCTGCTTGTTGATGCGGAGGTACTTGTTAACCATGGGTTTATAGTAATATGCCTGATAGTCCTGGCGCTCACCCATCTTCTTGATAATTTGCTTCTCGAGCTCACGCAGTTTCATCCTCTGCGCCTCTTCATCAATCCAATGCATGAACTTTTCATAATCCTGAAATGGACATGGGTTTTTTGTACTGGCATGACTGTAGAGTGAAACTGTCAAAATTTCTATTTAATTTTAATCTACAAAATTAAATGAAACGAAATTTAACTATGGGTAATATGAAAAAAGACAGGACTTATAAAAGTCTTCGTTATTATAACATTGAAGTATTATTATCATCTAATTATAATGGTAACATTTATGTTGACCAATAATTGGAGGAAATTTATAGTCCTAAACAATCTTTTAATGAAATGAATATTATTTTTGATAAAAATGTATAATTTAAAATAATAGGCTAGGCTTGACTGACCTGCTGAGGGCTGTTGTGTATATAACGTGCGATGAAGCGAGTGATAGGGTGGCGATGATACTCCCAGTATTTGGGAACATAATCTTCAGGTATGGGTTGCAGCTGGGCGGGTCCGATGAACACGTTCGCGTAGAAAATGATGGCACTGACAGGAATTAGCCCAACCATGAAGTACAAATGAGCCATATCTTTGAATTTGTGCCATTGCCATCTGAAAAGGTAAACATTTAAAGAGGTTATGTTTGGAATTCAAATTCGCTAGCAGCCCTTAAAAAATATTAACAAGTATAAGTACTCACTAAACGGCAAATATTGGGTTTAATTCACTAAATATTAGGCCCAAAAACGAAGAATTACAAAAGAAAACTGATTAGGTAACCACTGGAGACGTACCTTGATGGTTGCATAGCAAAAGTCTTGTGGTCGCCTTTCAAGGCATTGGTTGCTGAAAAAGCTACATTTTGTGTTGTGAATGGAGTTTTTAATTGGTTTTTAATAAGATTTACGCCGATAGATCGGCCTAGAGCACTCCAAGAAACCATTTTTATTTTGATTTTTGACAGTGACAGAACTGACAGACCGTAGAAGACAAGAACTAGATGTGGCCAGGTAAAAAAATACATATTTACACTTGAAAACTAATTATAGTCGATTATCTTCTACAATCACGATCGATTGAATGCCAAATTGCAGTATCTATCTCTATTATTTTTCGGGCCCATAGAAAGATATATCCGCGCGAAGATGGCGCGCAAATTTGATTTTAATCGAGCATAAAGATTTTTCAATGGAAGTTGGGAAACTTAGAAACTTGTGATGGTCTAGCGAGTCGTAGTTGTAACCTATATTCGTAGAGGAAGTATGTACCTTTGATAATTATTAAAAATACTTTTTTTTTGTCAATTGTTATATATTTTCCCTTGAACTTTGATCAATTAATTAAAATTCCCATATTTTCTTACATAATCGAAAAATTTCCCACAATTTTGCATAGGCAGAGACGAAACCACCTGTTGACGATGTTTTTGTTACAACACAATTCCACCTCTGCAACGTTTGAAGTTATTGATTTTCACAGTGAGCATGCTCCGGGCGCCTATCTTACGTCGGAGTTGTGATAAGCCTTGCAAGCGACACCCACACGTTTAGCGCGTTTTATGACAAAAAATATAATATCTAAACAATAGCGTGAATACCATCCGTGTCACCTTCGCTGCGCTAACGTATAGTGATTTAAAAATGAGTTGAAGTGCAGTATTGAAGATGGAAGAGCTTCTGCAAGATATCTTCAAGGAAGCGAATGGACCAAAGTTAACGACATTGAGGAAAGCTTGTCAAGATGCACTGGGTTCGTAAACTATTTTTATACCCTAGATTAGCTAACAACAAGTTTCGAAGGCATGTTATGTGTTTATATCCCGAAACTACTGCAGGGGGTACATGGATTTACAATAAAAAGGCAGTTTTAGAAGAAAATTTTATTGCGCACCAAACGTTTTCCTCCACCATTTCCTTTGTATGACTCATCAATAAGCTTTGATACAGAACATAATAGAGACACTTGACCTATATACTCCGACGACACTTGTGGCTTTAAAGAATCAATGATTTTCGCCCGCATTCAGAGAAAAATTAGCATTAGGTTGTAGGTGCTATTTCGGAAAGTTATTTCCTTTTTTAATTATTACTTACTAGCTTAGATAAGTCTTATAATAAGGTATGAATGTATAATTCTAGCTATTCACTCTAGTTACTTTGCAAAAATGTTTATTGTATGTACCTCCACTGTAGCAGAAGTTCATAACATAGGTATTTCAGATTGTATTCCATCTACAAAAGATTTTTGCAAAATAGCCGACTTTTCTTCCATAATTAGGCAATACCTAATATGTCTCTAAACTTTCGTGACAGCTACTACTATCCTAATAATATCATAAATACGAAAATTTGTGTATTAGTGTGTATGTTTGTTACTTCTTCACGCTTAAACAGCTAAACCGATTTCGATGAAATTTAACATGCAGATAGGTAAGACCCTGAACTGACCCTGACTGCACATGGGGAACTTTTTATGCCGGATTAGCGCGGACAACTGCGGGGCGCAGCTAGTTAAACATAAATATGTTTTATTTGGGATCAAGAGTTGTTACTTATAGAGTAAAGTTCACAATCAATCACACTTGGTTTGTCAAATACCACGCCTCGTGTTGGATTGTGTTGGTTGGATGTTGGTTTAGCAAAAATGGTTCCTAACATTCCAGATTATGAACATAATCACTGTACTAAATAATCTTTTCATTACTCATACTCTGAAAGTAGTCTGAAGTTGCCTGAGGAGCGGGATAAAAGTAATACATTGCATCCCTAGGGAAAATCGCTTTGCAACTGACTGAAATTGAATTGAATTTAAAGCTAAGTATTGATTAAAGAATATATATTTTTAAAATAACTTAGTCAAACATTGTGTGTGCGCCCGCGCGCGTGCTCCTGTATTTGTGTTTGTGTGTATTCGTAACGCACAGTGTTTATTACCTCGGGTTAAAGACTTATTTAGTCCATCGAACTATTGGCGTCCTCACTTCGTTCGGGCGCCAAACCCCGTCTCGGGCCTAAATAACTTACTTTCATCCCTAGGGGAAAAAAGTACTACATATTAATATCCTATGGCTTTATGACAGAGTTGCTATGCGTGCAAGAAAGCAGTGCGCGGCGACCATCCTACGAGCTTAGACGCGCCTGTCTCCAGCCGCTACAGATCGCCCTTGAGACCAAGCGGCCAAGACTTGTGGGCTTCGCTTTACAGGGATTCCACGTAAGTTAACTCCTAAAGTCATGTTCTTATTAGTTTTACATTTATAATAATGTTTTACTTCAAAACTTTACGGCACGGATTCATTACATTTCACAGTATTCGCTTGCCGTGACAGCATGCGCGCCTACCCTATTTTTGTAGTTTCTGCAAAAAGAAAAGATTGGTACAGCTAGCCGAGTCTGACAAAAAGCCATTTGCAATTGATGCCATTTATAGTAAAATAACCTCTTACAATATGTACCACAGACCAGTTCAGACCAAGAATGTAGGTAAAAAAGGCATCCATTGCTAATGGTTTTTTTCAGGCTCGGCCAGCTTATCTTCTTCTCGTCATCTAAAAATAATTCTAAAAGCATATGAAGGGGATAACGCAGTAGCGAGCAGTTTCTTACAAAATAAATCGAAACAAATTGTTTTTTTTCTGCTTTCAGAAAATCCTTCGAGACGACCGTTTCCACCGCAGCATCGAGCCCGAAGACGACTCGCTATGGATGCCGTCACAGCTTCTATGTGCCACCGCCTCCGTCATGTACCACCTGCCTGACACACAGGTCATTACATAGCAATTATATTTTTAACAAAAGGTTACAGGAAAGAGGAGGGTTGGTCGTCCAGCGGCAAGATGGGTCGACGACATTACAGCTGTCGCGGGTCCAACCTAGACTAGATTGGCATAGGACCGAGACAGATGGTATGACAAGAGATAGGCCTATACCCAGCAGTGGGATAGAATCGGCTGTGGATGATGATGATGTTACAGGGAATTTTGAAAGGTTATTATAATTAACTTTCTACTAAGTGATAGCCTGGCCTAGGCTGACTAGCAAAGCTATTGTACATTGTTACTGAGCTCTGCACATAAAATAACAAGATAATAAAATAGCATATTTATTATTTAGAATGTGTTTCGTCTTTCATCATTTCATAACGTATTCCATACTTCATATATTATTATGTTATATGTAGCGCATGTAGCTCAGCTAACTAAGGTAATTTGACGCGATCATCGATCTTAAGCAACGCTCGATGAGAAGAATCTTTAAGTGGGGCACCGTGCTCACAATTACTGTCTTTAAAAAAGTGTGTCGTGGATCGGATGACACATTAACTTGCAGGTCCCGGCTTTTACGAGGAGGCTTATTACAAGCAGTCGTGTAGGTAAATTACTTACGTAGTATTCAAATGTATTATTGCTTATAACATGGTTAGTATTGGTAATATTAATTATGTTATGGGGAGTGTCTTTTAATACTCGTGTCAGTAATTTTTTGAAAATAATAATTTAAATGTTAATAACTAGATTAAAGTATAGTATAAGTAATTTTAAGTAGTCTTAGCTATGCCCTAGTAACGAAGCACAGGGTGCATATTTTCTGTATATTTGTGTTGCTAATAAAGATATTTTGAATTTGAATGAAAAATCTCAGATGTCTTTTCGGTTAAGATTAATTAAAATTAATACGTACTTCTTGTTTCAATTTTGTTAAAATTAATACGTTTCTTCGTGTGAGCCTTAGCTCACACGAAGAAGTACGTATTTCATCATCAGCCGTTTCCATAGTTTTTTATTGTGATCAGGTGCAAATCTTCCGCATGTACCTGTCGCTGGCGCTGTCCCCGCGGCGCACGCTGAACGGGCGGCTGTGCGTGTGGGCGTGCGGCCGGTGCGGGGAGGCGGCGGCCGGCGCGCCGCACGTCGCTGCCGCCGCGCGCGCCGCGGCTGCGCAGGCGCTGCGGGCGTACTGCGCGCAACTAGGTAACAAGTACTCGAATACAGAATACAGAGATTTATTGGTAAATAGAAAAATAAATAAGTCAAAATTAAGAAATATAAACAAATTACTAATTATTATTATTACCACTTTTCGTAAAATGATATTTATAATATTCTGCTAAACAATAGTTTACTTTTCTAATAACAAAAGTCTTTAATATAGATGATTTGAATATGCCGTAGGAAACTGTTTTTTTTTATATACGAAGTATGTCATATATTTTTGGACCACTCATAAAAACTGATTTCCCTGACTGGGCTAAACTGTAAGCAGGTGTGGCGAGCCTGTCCCTCCACCTAGTACCGTAGTCATGTGAAGCTGTAAACTCTTCAGGATTGGTCCGCACAAATAGACATACCTGTGTAGTTAAACATACCTGGAGTATGAGAATTGTATGTGTACCAGTTTCTTCTAGATATGAACTCTAGATTGCAGATCGCAACAAGACTTAACATCTACATAGTTACATCAATGCGCAAGATCATCTAGCAGTATATAATGAACAACTAATAATTGTTTGGTCCTGAATACGAAAAATTTCTACGACTACTTTTGAAATTACGACAAAACACATCAATCGTAACTGCGAATTTTCTGGATTTCACTTTTTTCATCATGATTAAGGTATAGTTCAATAGAAGAACCACAAAAAACCTATAAGTTATCTGTGAGAAGAACATACATATATTTAAAGGTTTTTTCGACTTTATGTTCGTTCCTCAGATGAAGAATGCCAAGAGCTTCTGTCTGAAGGCTCTCCGCTCGGGCGGAACCACATCGTGGCCGTCGGGTGCTACAGCGAGGTCATACCGGTCATACAGTATCTGTGTGGACGACTCACTGAAACTCAGCTGTAAGTAATGATACGTATTCTGTGCACACTGCATCTCCACTGAGTAATGTACTTTGCATCTTATCTGACTAGAAACTATATTTCAGACACATCACCCATAAGCATAACGAGTCGTTGATATATAAAAAAGCATAAGCAGTGTACGTTCCCACTGCTGGGACTTGGGGTCTTCTCTCACTAGGAGAGAGAGAGCTGGCCAAGTGCGGGTTAGCGGGTGACACACGTCTTCAGATACTGCAGTCCACAAACGTGTCGGTTTCCTCACGATGTTTTCCTTCACCGTAAAGCGAATGCAAAACAAGTGATTGGTGTAGGGCCGGGATCGAACCAGGGGCCGTTTGATTGAAAATTAGACGTGTTTACTACCGAGCTACACTCGTTAACATCATACATTACATGAATTATTACCATCCACATAAATTTTTGTTTATGGTATCTAGATAAATGAGTGCGGTGCTGGTTTCTTGATCTATCTTCTTCAGAACTTGCTTATTAATTTGTGGCTACACTTTTACTGATAAATTTTCTTATTTTTCCCAGGACTCCAAAACAGAATCCTTTAGCCCTGTTCTTCCTAGACTGCCTGCTCACTCTGATGTCGAGTCTATCGGAGCGAGTGAGTGGCAACTCACACTTCACTACCTTCCTTTGGCAAAAGTTCTGTCCATCACTCATATCGTTCCTTGGCACGCCCAAAGTGGATAAGAACATCAAATCCAGGTAAAAATATAGGAAAAAGCTTATTATTGGATTCAGTACAGACAGTAGCTATAATTCTAAAGGAAATTATTTTTGTTCCAGGGAACACGAAGGTCACCTGGTGGATGATTCTGGTCGAGGATCAGGAGCACTCAATTCAGCTCCGAGTTTTAATGGCAAGCAAGCGAAAGCTATATACAGGTAAAACCAGCCTAATACGAAACTGTGGAACTCTTTGCCGGAATCCCTGTTCCCTCTGAACTGTAACCTCACTGTCTTCAAGGCGAGAGTGAATCGGTTTCTTCTAGGCAAGCGCGCTCTACCGTAGATCGCAACATCACTTAACATCAGATGACTTTCAATCAAGCGCTTGCCTATGCATCATAAACAAAATACAACTTACACTTAACATGATCTACTAAATTGAAAAAAATATTATTACCTACTTCATCTAAACGTTTAGTTTTGTTTGGGTTGATTTCTCAATTTCCTAGTAAATTTCAATGAGGCTAAATCACATGTTACTTCCCAGCATCGCCAATCAACTAGTCCGCCTGGTGGGTTCCACATCGACCCTCCGCCCAGTCCTCGAAGCTCTCTACCACAGGATGTTACTCTATCCCCCGGTGTCACACCGAGTGGAGCCGTTGAGGAGTACCCGGGAACTGCTGCAGAACCCCAAGAGGCTGTGCCAGTTGGTGCTGATGAGGAAAGGGGACCAGGAGAGACATAGTGATGACATGGCCATCATCAGGCTGTAAGTGTTAAAATATTAAGACTTCTTTAAGCTATAACACTACTAAAACGTACTTAGATTTGTCATTCGTGTTTATTTCTTATGATACGAAACATACTCAGATCCTTACAAGCCTTTATTTGAAAGAAATACGTATTATATATATAGTTATAACCACTACAAACGTTGTCTTTATTTGTTTATTACTTATCTTGAGCTTAATTTTCTCTAAACATACATTGTTCAAATATTCTCTTCATAGGTTTTTATCATTTATTTCTCAGTATAATGGACGGCATAGAAGAATGTGGTCGCAGTGGCAACCCTGAAGTGGTAGCTGCGGCTGTAGAATGTGTGGTCTCTTTGCTCGATGCCCTAGAGAAGCTTTGTTCTGGCAATGTGGAATACATACCAGCTGATGTCACTTCACTCATCATGGGGTATTGGCCTAAGCTACATGATGCAGATTATACGGGACCGTTGACTTATCAGACGCTGGCTAGACTGCCTAGCCCTTATAGGTGAGTTTCATGTTTGAATTAATTAATTTCAACCTAAATCTTTAAACGTCGTAGTATAGTAAAGGATAGCACAATGAAATACAAATAGTTTTATTGTGAACTCATAAGTAAAATGTACAATACAACAAACTAAGTTATTTGCAGCAAAGGTTACCTTTCTATTATTATTTTCTATTTTTGGCACTGCGCCCCGCGCTAAGTATCTCTGGATCCTGTTATGCGGGTCAACAGTTTATATACATAGATAATTTCGATGTTGGCATCTTCAATCAAATATATACATTGTACATTTATTAGTTAATAAAATTATTGTTATTATTATTCATTATATGTACAATTTTCATCGAAGGTAATATAATAAATTGTTTTCAGAGACGTGGTTGCTGTTCTACAAAGTAACGAAACTAAAGATGATTCATCGGGTAAGAATCAGTCTAATAAAATTGATAAATCAGTATAGGCTATGAAGAAGTTTGATATATATCCTGCCTAGACATTTTTCACTGAATTTAATATAATAAGATAAATAAGGCCTGCAATCATATTTTGGTTATAGATACATCAGGTCCTGAGAATGTGACCTCCGGAAGTGACGGTGAAGCGGATTCTGACACAGACAATGTGTTCCTCCCTTCGAGAGCTAACAATCCTTCAAGCAGTGATACTGACAAAGATTCTATTACTGAGAAGACTAAAACAAAAACTATACCCAAAACTTTGAACCTTGGCAGGTAAAGGAAAACGCTTCAATCCAAAATCATAATTTTCCAGATTATATACAAATTTTAAATTTGATATTAACAGAAATTGTCTAAGTGTGCATAATTCTGTTCTATGATTTAAGGTGCACCATAACAGAATGCAACGTGGATTTAGAGAGACACAATGCGCGACAATTTGTGAAAACTCTGCAGTATTCCTTGCTTCCAAAGTTGCTCAACTTGAGGACTTGTATTGAAGTAAGAACCTTTTTATATTTCTCTTCATGGATTTCTTTTTTGGGCTCTTCCGTTGCGTTGGTGTATATTCTATCATTTGTTTTGGCTAGTTTAGTAAATATTTGAATAACTTAGTTAATAACTCGCATCAATAAAGAAAACTTCCTCTTTCTCACACTCCATTGAACTTATAAATGTTTTCTTGATTTGTTATTTTGTCTTACCTCATTCAGTCAATTGTTTTTCTGTTCTTGTCATCTTCCTCTTTCATATTTTACAACAACTCGTTTTAATTATTTTTTTTATTACAACTTCTACACTGGCTTAAATAATGTGTTCAGGTTGACGAAGCAATGCAAGAGTTCGCCTCAAAATGCTGCCAACACAACGCGTCTCAACCTCCGGCGACTGCGTGCATAATGAACGCGGATGGAGTCTACCTTGCAACGTACGCGGCATTAATGCTGACATTGAAACAAAGAAGGACGAACTATTATAACGAATCTGTGAGTTTGTAATGTACGATATTACATTTAATCAACTGATCCAAATGCAGGTATAACTTTTTAAGGTTCATATTCCCTCATTTGCATAACCTAACGAGTTAGCAAAAGAAAGCGAACTTTCAAATGCTTTCATTATTGAATCGTGTTATATGTTAATTGGTATGCTGGGGATAGAAATGTGAAAGCTTTTGGAACTTGAATATTCGTAAAATGAATCGACATAAATAAGAGTACATAATTTGATACCGGAAATTTTAATTGTCGTAAAGGACAAAACACGACTTTTCAGGAGAGGCAAAAAACTAAAACCAACTGATAAAGCTCGCGACGCTGATTTTCCGAATATATACATACATATAACTCATTTTTGTCAAAATGTCCTTTACGACAATTGAAATTTCCGGTATTGATATATTTATAACATACGTTAATTTTGCAGAAAGTCCAGGTGTCTCTCACAGAAGATGAGTTTGTGGAAGAAGTACAAGGGAGTGGAGTTCTAGTATATTTATCAGCGACTTGGCTCAGAGAGTTGTACCAGCAGGTGCTAGCCAATGACTTGCTGAAAGACGCTCCTGTGTCTGAACATCCACTCATACATTTACTGTCAGGTGAGATTCAAAATACAGTGTTGTAATTTTATGAAATGATAGATATAAAAGTAAGTTTTACATATTATGTGCAAGTTGGCAAATTGATTATTCTCGATGATTTGAAACGGAAGCACCGATAACTTATAAGTATAACATTATTATAAAATAAATAGCATAAGCATAGCAGAAGCAGCCCACTATGCACTCCCACTTCTGGGACTCGGGACCTTCACTCACTATGAGAGAGTTATAGGCCATAATCCACCACGCTGGGCAAGTGCGGGTTGGCGGGTGGCACACGTCTACGAACATTGCAGCCCTCATACATGTCAGTTTCCTCGCGATGTTTTATTCATCGTAAAGTGAGTGCAAATCCACACATAACTTGAAAAACAAGTCATTGGTGTGAAGCCGGAATCGAACCAGAACCAAAAAAAGCCACACCTGCCTTTTTTTAAATAAATAACTTTATATCTTTTTTTTCAGACCTAGGAGGCTTGGACCAGAGTCCTGTGATGTCTGATTGGCAGAAATTGAAAGAAGTGTCAATGTTATATCATACTACAGAAGACTCTCCTCAACTTCAGGCCAGTTTACGATGGGCTAGAAGGTAAAGTTATCATGCATACTATTCTGCAGTTTATCTCATATGAAATATATTTTTACTAAAACATTTTATGCTATTTCCAAGTTCTTATAACCTATTCTCAATTCCTTATATCACATAAATATATCTTTAGCTAGAGCTAACTTTTAAGGTTGATACCACTAACATATCCAAACTCTCAATTTTGTTATTTTAGAATACTAACTTGCATCTGGGACTCTATGGTGACGGTTCTAAGCGTACCCCTGACAGGGTATAAAAATAGGAAACAAAAACTGCATGGTATGATTTCGAAGAAGATCAAAACTTTTGGTAAACGTAAGCGGATCGCTTGGGAGGGGTTGACCATACAATGCCTTGAGGGATTGCATAAGGTAATATTTTTTCTGGCTCATCAATTCATTGTATATATTTTTGTTACTTTTCTTACTCATTATTATTTCTTAGTAATTAACTTCTTGTACATTTATTTTATTAATAGTTTTACAAAATTAATTAAAATATTCTTGAAAAATCGCAGGCTGCTCGGGTGAGTAACACACTAAGTCTTCAGAATCGATGCAGTAGCATTCTGGCTCTACTTGCTAATTCAGCGATATCACAGCCTCCTAATGGAAAAATATTGTCAACACATGCTTTGTCTTTGGACATTTTGATAACAGGTATGTAGATACGTTGCAGGATTTTATATTCTGCTTAGAATTTAACTTCACTAATTATGAATTATTAGGTTCTGTTGTCGAACTTTCCAAGAAATTCAAAAACGTATTTTGACTGACTAAGGTTCGTAATCTTAGATAAATACTTTAAACTACGTAATATTCTAGGTGGTTTAGAGCTCGGCTCCAGAGCTCCGGAATGTTGGGAGCATATATTCTCCGCCTGTCAATATGTATCGAGTTTCGAACACGCATTGTTTGGCCAGCAAGGCAACAACGCCACTCCTATAGTCACCATGCAGACTGGCAGGAACAAAACTGTCTCCATACTGCAAACAGACGCTAAACTTGGCTTGGATGGCAAAGAAGATGAGACATGGTAAACTGAATATTTTATTTGAATCCCATTCCATTGATATTAAAAAGGTGAAAGTTTGTGTGCGTTTGTGTGTATGCTTGTCACTCTTTCACACTTAAACGATTAATAAAATTTGGTATAGAGATAATTTAGACCCTTGACACTTTTTATACCGAGTTAACGCGGGTAATACCGTAGAGCGCAACTAGTAAATTAATAAGTTCAAAATAACTCTTATCAAAATAATTACCTTTATCGTAAGTTTGTGATTTTATTTGCAGTGTCGATGTCTTCAACTTTCTTCAACCAGTGATGGAAACAAATCTCAATCATGACATGTCTGTATCCAAAATTGTTGAAACATGTCGTCAAGAGGTAAGAACCTAGTGATTTATCATATGAGATATGTATTTGGAGTGCTTTTTTACTAGAGATGTATAACTCACCATATAACTCTTTCATTTATTAGGGTGGGAATGTAATATCCGGTGCGGGAGCAGCCAGGGTTTGTTGCGCTTTATCCGCAGCTGCCGATACCTTGTTTACGAGACTGGCCGCTACAACAACATTGCCCACATTGAAAGCGGCTTTGCAAAGACTGGTTACACTTCAGCATAAATTGGTAAGACATACTGATAACATAGTTAATAGATAGATCATTTAAATAAGAGATAAAGATAATTT
This sequence comes from Mellilla xanthometata, assembly GCA_035578125.1. NCBI lineage: Eukaryota > Metazoa > Arthropoda > Insecta > Lepidoptera > Geometridae > Mellilla > Mellilla xanthometata. The sequence continues at coordinate 7,899,314 of JAPUBQ010000014.1, read as the reverse complement.
ACCAAATCGTTACATTAAATAGCCATAGTCCACCAATAACGAACTAATTACATCAGTGGGCATATTCAAAATCACACAATACTTGTCTATCTCAAAATGAACATTGTCAACTATAAAACTATGATCAAAAGATAACCATTAATACGATCATCTCAGGAGACGCATGTTTGATTCAAAACACGCAACCTACCTACCCCGATGCCAGAAGATTGTACGATATGTATACTGCGGCGGTTAAATTAAGAAATTACAATAATTAATTTGCTATAGAAAATATAATTTGTTCTATCACAAGAGTGACATTTTATTAAAACCCTGTATAAAATTAAATAAATGATTTTTTAAAAAGATTAATTTACAGCTATTCACAACTTGGGAACAAGACGTCGCAAACAATAACACAGTGTGGTGGCGTAGAGGTAGTTCCAAGAACACTCCAGGTGGTGGTGGCGAAGCAGCTAGAGCCCTATGTAGGGCTGGAGACGTTGCATTACGGTGTCTTAGGGCTGCTAGGCCTCTGGCACATCGAATGTCTATATGGACTGTAGTGGGACCACATTTTATGCAGGTAAAGTATCTATGTAACGCAATGAAGCATCGGATCGTAATAATGATTTTGAAAATGAATAATTCTTGTTATCTTATAAAACTAAATTTTACCAAGGAAAATAAATAGATTTTTTTTTATCTTATAAAACTCAATTTTACCAAGAAAAAATAAATAGAAAGAACTATAAATGCTTTTCAGGCGGCGTGTCACAAAGACATTCAGATCTCAAGTATGGCCATACAATGTCTTCATGATTGTGCTACGGCTCTACTCAACCAACAAGTTGAGCTACCACATTTCCATTTCAATGAAGCTCTTTTGAAACCGTTTGAAAATCTTTTGTGCTTGGAACTTTGCGACGATGTCATTCAAGTAAGTGTAGTTATCAAATAGAATGAATGCCCCTTAAAACAAACCATCAAGTTCAACTTTAATTTTATACATTATTTTCCAGGAGCAAATCATTTCGTGCATTTGCGAGTTTGTGGAGACAAACAGAATGGAAATAAGATCTGGTTGGAGACCACTTTTCAATACTCTTCGAGCGGCCAATAATTCTAACCAATATTCTGCTATATTGGAAATATTCAAAGTCTTCCTTAGTACGGACAATACGCTTGTATTCGCTAACGCTGCCCTTGATTGTATACTATGCTTGCTGAGCCATATAAAAGGTTTGCATTATGATGAAAATCAGCCAACAGAAACTAAACCAAAGAAAGTAACAACACCAACACAACCTAAACCAAGTCTCAGCTTAAAGTTTTCAAAGAACAGCAAGTTTATTCCGTTAAGCGAAGAGAAATCGGAAAAGGTCATCGTTGACATGTGCAGAGAAGCATTGTATCATCTAGAAAACTGCGCAGATATTTTAACTATGATGTACAACATGCCTAAATGTCCAATATTCAATACAGGGAACAGAATTAAAGGCGATATGCCTTTATCAGTAGTGGATCCTATAATCCCGAGCACGTCTCTTGATATTACAAAGTACATCAACAATGAACATTGTGATGAAGAACTGATTTCATATAGAAAACTATCAACTACTTTGCCCCTTTCAAACACAACTAACACTTGCTTACTGAAGCTTGATAAACCAAGCAACATTTTGAAAGTGTGGTACGTTTTTATAGAAGGCCTTATTTCGGCCACTGTTGTTTGCTCAAAGAAGAATCAACCAGCTGCTATGGAAACCTTATTCAAGTTATTAAGAAACACGATTGATGTACCAGGAACACATTTTGGGCTACATTGCATTAACCATCTTTTGTTACCAACTGTTCAAAACTGGTTACGACAAATATCGAATGTAAATACGCACTGGGATAGCATTATGCCGAACTTTAAACAATGCTGTGGACTGACCACGGACACTATAGTAATTTACCTGCATCACTTGCAACAAATTAATATTGAGAGAGCAAGTACTGATGATAAGAACGAAGATATTGAAATAGATCCTATTGAAAGTATAGAAGTGACATTTGCCATTAAGCAAATTATGTTGATCCTAGTTGAATGTATTGCACAACCACAAGAACCTATCGCCAGACTAGGTGCATCGTGTATAAGACACATTATTTTAACATCAGGTCATCTGTTGACAGATAATCAATGGGAGATCATTTGCACAAGCTTACATAGAGCGTGCAACGTTAGTTTGACTCCTCTAAAACAACTCACATATGCCTTCAAAGAAAATTCTAACAGCTTTTACGGCGATTTGGCTATAGTCAAAGTGGCTGCTCGAAGAGACTGTTCTGTTAACGATAACGTGAGGCTACATGCGATGGCACAACAAGTTTTCCTCACAGAGCAGCTAAAAGGTGAAGGACCAAAATTAACACCAAAAAATTCATCTCAAAATCTTATGCTAATAGATGACAGAAGTTACATCTTTTTGATTTATTTACAAGAATCTGTCAACTCACTGAACCCAGAAATGTATACTGTTCGAATTCCGCATAGAGGATTGGTTGTTGGGCTTTTAGCACATCAAATTCTTGTCCAAATAATAGCTACAGTATTGATACAAGCCTCCTCAGATGTTTTTCAAGGAATCAACAGCATTTTGTTCGACAGCTTGAAAACTGGTGGCAATATTTGCAATTACAAGTTTTTCCTCAACAATGAAAATACTGAACTTTTGCTGAAAAGTTTGGAATTATCATTTAGAAGAGCAATGCAATTTGACTCAAGGCCAGGCTTGAAGTTCTTAGTGCAGAAAGTATCGAATTTAGATCACGCTGCTAACCTCTACAAACAAACAACATCTTCTTGGCTCATAAAAATCATAGCCCTTACAGAAATATTCTTCTGTGGAGCCCATAAATTTAAATTGGAAGCAGCTGATATTTCGATAATTTTGCACAAATATACGACGTCACTGAACTTGACCCTCGAATACGATCGGTTTGTCACCAAGATTTTTGACTTGAAAAGTACGTGGGAGATGTTGTGTTATAATTACGTTAAACATTTGATAGAGCTATCAGACTTTGATGACCCCGATGTGGTGAAAGAACGAATATCTTATAGTTCTGCAGAATCAGACTCGTCGTCTAATCATTATGATAACTATTATGCAGAAGAAAACAAAGATATCAAAGAAGAGACTGAAATTACTATTCCTGGAAATGATATAGAGAATTTGGATGCCAAAGTCGAAGATGCGATTGAAAAACCAAAACCCTTCACTTTTGCTGATTTTAAAACGAACACATCTACTATAAGTGTTGAAGTTCATAAGACAGAGACAGCGAGTGAGATTCGAGAAGTAACGAAAAATGTCAGTGATAAAACTTCTCTTACAAAGGATACTGAAACTAAAATTGAAATCGGTATAAAGGATAATATTCCTGTTGAAAAAGTACGTCAATTAGATAAAGTCAATGATATATCACAAAAGGAAAAACGAATCAGTGCCTCAGATATTCTCGATAATCATTTGGAAACGCGCAAAGTAAACATAAGTATCAGTGATGGACAAAGTTACGATAAACTAAGGAACGCTGAGCCATTGATTCCTCCACAACCTGTTCCTCCAGAAATAGAACAACAGAGAGCGCTTAGTATTAGTAAGGTACGCTAAAGCCTACTTAATACGAGAAAACTATTTTATCTGATCATTTTAGTACAATTCTAACGACTCTTTTTATTTTCAGGATATCGATGTGCAAAGGAATTGCTTCCAGAATATTCTCATGGCATATCTCGAGTTGGTTCTGACATTTTCTCTAGAAAGGTTCCAACTGATTCAACCGGTGCTTCAGAGTGGATTTGTGCAACTCGCCAAAACTGTCACGGATCCACAATTACTCGAAAGAATCAATATATTTTTCGACAAAAAAGACTTATCTGAGTGTAATTATAAATAATCAATTAATTGTGATATTATAAACTCACACTAATATTATATTCCTCGATTATTCAGTGTTATATGTGCTAAATAAAAATCATAATCTATTCAAATATTTGTTTTAATAAATCTTTTGCTTAAAGCGAGTAAATAATTTCAAAATTACTCAAACAACACTAAATATTTAACAAGTTCTATCTAATGAAGTATTTGGTATAACAGACTACTTCATAATGTCTTTTGTTGGTAAAATGCTTGCAGTCTATTCGTTTTATGCAAATAAATGATTCTTATTGTCATATACTACAAGATGGCACAACGAATTCACAACATACATATATTGTGCCAATCATTAAAGCAAACCAAAGCATTGTACTAATTATTCCATATGATGGCACTAATTTATTTGGTTTCTAGTCTATGCCTATTATACTTTATTTACAATATCGTTGCAAAGCTATTTACACAATATTTACAACACCTAAATAAGGCTATCATAACAAAGAAATGAGTATTGACAATGAAAATACAAATATTGACAAACTTATACTAACAGCACCTTGGCCCATATACGTATGCACTGGCAGTGCGTAAGCTAACGCACTTAGTCCCAAATCACTAGTGATCAACACACTCTGTCTGTTTATCATATCAGCTATTTTCTCCGCTTCTAAAACACACACTTGCAACTGCAAATCTGTGGGGTTCTCTATTATAGTTTCGACCGATATAAAGATTTCCATTTCAATGGTCAAATAGCCTCGAAGCGCACATTCAGCTATCTTAACTTGTCTATCAAGAGCTTTCAAAATATTTTGTAAATTGATTACTGAAGCCGAAATATTAGTTCCGTATAGCGCTCTGTCTATTTGTTTCTGTGAATATAGGATCCTTACTCCTCCACCGCATTTGGGACAACAAGCGCCTGGTGCAGTGAATCCAGCGCAATTTGCTTTTTTCAAAGGTGGGCAAAGTATTCTGTCTATTATGCATTTAGGCTCCATCACGTTGGATATGGGCCCCACAGCGTAGCATGGACCAAAGTAGTCGATTGTAACGTACTCTGCCCAAGCGGCGCATTCTGAGCTGTAGGTGATTCCATTTACTCCACACACTGTACCGTTCTGAAAGATAACATAAAACGCGTTACATATTAATACTATTGGGGTTATTCGGTAAGTTTTTGTATGATTCTAAGGGAAAAATACTAACATTAGAGCATCTCTTTAAACAAGGTCCCCAATACGCCATCCGTTTCCCAGGGCTGTTCAAGAGATAGCAAGGATTGGCATGCGTGCGCCCGTCGGTGTCGCAGATGGGCATTGACGGGTGGTTCTCGCAGTCATCGTATGGGTTCACTGGAAACAACATCATGTACTTTTATATAGAGAAATATATATAAACGATATTCATAATACCATCACTGCATCGAAATAATAGTCCAGGTCCTACATCAGGTAGGTATACCGAAATTCTATACTTGGACTAAATAATTCCAGATAGCGTAGAATAGTGTCTAAAAATACTCGTATGTGTTACTGCGAAAGGTGTACTCACAACAATAGTGTTGCGGGCAGGTGTACTGTAGCTTGGAGAGACACACGTTGGTGAGCGGAAGACACTTGCGCCACGCAGTACACGCCGCGCCGCCGCACGAGCGAGGCGATGGAGCCGCGAACTCTATCTCAGCGTCCGTAGCGCCTGAACACCTAGATAAATAAGAACAGATTAAAAAGTGATCGATTAAGTAGATAAATTATGGATGAACTCTCTGTCTTTGATAAAAGAATAAGTTAAATATTTTGTGTACTTCCGCTAGGAACTGAAACCAATTGTGATAAAAGTATAAAACAAAAACCTATCGTAATTAGGTTTTTGTTCCAGCTCAGTCCGGCGAGTGAGGATTCTAGCCGAGGGGAGAGAAACGTGGGTTGGAAGGTAGATTACGAATACTGGTGTGAGTTGTAGTGGATGTGGTGGTCGGTCGGTGGAACAGACCAAATTTTTTTAATTATTAGATTTTTCGTTCCCTTAACTTAATTTGGAGTACAATAAAAACATCAATTTTTTCATCTATCGATAATGGATTTCCAACAAAACAAAGTAACGGCTGACCCAATAGGTGCTAATTATCTTTGTCCAAGTAAAGGAGACCTACAGTATCCTGAATGAACGTTTAGAGTAACACAACGAATACGAACGAGTTGCTAATGAGAAAACCTCAGAATACAGAAAGAACCAGAAACCGTGAGCGCGCCTAAAACTGAGGCTACTAAAACTACTCCAAAATGGAGTAGTTTGACGCGCGACCGATCAGTCACTCTGTGACCGTCGGGACGTACGACGCTGCACCAATTTAATTAAATTATGCCGTATTATGTCGTTCCTACCTATAAAATGCAGCGGGTCTATAAAAGAAACAGGATGGGATCACATTTCACGTGTAAGTATCGTATTTAGGTATCAACTTTGAATAAATTTCTATGTTTTCAATTGTCATAGATAATGAGGCATCCATCTTGTTAGTGTTGCCAGTATAAGAGTTTTGATTTACCCTTCTTTTTATTACCTCTTGAGGGCTTTTATTCATTGTAGAATATTAATAATTAATTTAATATAAAATAACCGACTTGAAAAAAGAAAGTATAAAACATCAGAGCAGCCTGTGTGTACATAACCAAATAGTCCTATTAAATAGTATGATAGTATCTATGAAAAATACCTAGACATAAGATTTCATCATTTATCTAAATTTAAATTTTTGTTACTAAGTTCAAATTCTAAGAGACAATATTATAAAAAGCTTACTAAGCAAAAAGGAAATTAAATGTATTTTTTTCTAAAGCGTTATTTTTTTCTAAAGCGTTTTATTAAATTCAATAAATCTATCAATTTCTTGAGACAATTAGGTAGGTACATAATTATAATAAAGATTAGGACAATTTTTATTCTATTAGTATCTCACCTCCTGGACTCCCAAATTTTACCCTAAAAACGGGCACATAATGCCTGAGCTAGAACATTACGCGGGTGGGAAGTGACGCGGGCGGGGGGCATTGTTTTGATTTTTGGACACAGCGTGTAGCTCGCAAATACAGATGAACGCGGCTTCTGGTACTTTCTGTATTCTGAGGAGAAAACCTCTGGGCTTAGTCTTCTTGAGAGCGTGGCAGTAAATGTGGATTGACTCACTTGGCCAGACACGCGTTGGGGTAGTTGTTGTGTCTCGCTCGCACTGGCAGGTGATGAGTGGGACAGTTGCAGGGAAGGCCAGTCAGCAAGGCTGCGCGACCGCACGCGCGCCGTGCGCACACTCGCTCGCCCAGTACACATGCGCATTCGTTGCACTCGATGTAGTACTTCTCACCTATAGGGAAAAATAACAGTTGCAAAATAAACCTAAGATAAGTAAATGAATGAGATAGGTAATGCGGAAAATATAGCTCATACCTTTTCTAGATAATATTTAAAACATTATTTGCTGCGATCGTCGCTACCATTTCTACATAAATAATTTCTAGGAATATACTATAACAAATAGACGCGTATTTTTAAGATTTACTTCAGTAAGGCAATGTAATTGGCTGGGTAATGCCAAAAATGATAGAGTTTAAACTGTGCTTGATAAATAAAAGACTACATTTTTTATCTATAAGTTTACCTGCACTCACAGGCTATGGCACGGTTTTTATAGACCATTCTATAAATCGAAATCTCGAGGCCAAATTATCAACAATGTCTTATTTCTAATATTGTCTAACATAACTAAACCCTACTCTTGCATGCAAAGAACTGACAAAACGACACAGCAGCTAATCAGGCGCTACTACTTCAAATCGGAACCCCGACTTTTGATTATTTTGTTTATGATTACCTTGTTTCACAATTTTATCATGCAGCACGCAATCTTCCCTCTCCACACACGGCAGCGGCTGGCAGTGGGAGATACCCTTCCTCGTGCAGTTGCAGATCTTATAGCATGACTTGTGGTTGTGGAGCGACATTTGGATCCTCACCCACGACCCTACTGGCACCAGGTAAGGACTGTTCGCACCTGAAAAAGTATATGGACGTTATTTTCATCATGTAAGTCTAGAATTTGCCTTCTTAAGGGAGGTAAATTACAGCACAGAAATAAATATCGGGTGTACTTCCGAAGAGAGCTTACCGCATATCGATCTGAAATAAGGTATAGTAACGTATTTTGACCTCCTAGTATTTTTTATTCAATAAGGCGTTTGTGCCAATTTTCTCTATGAGTCCTTAAAAATGTAGTAGTGACGCCGTACAGTTCGTAATCTCCGCTATACCATAGACAAAATATATTATTTTGTCTATGGCTATACATACACAAATACCCTTTCTGGGGTAAGATAAATAGTCTACATAATCTAATGCGCGATTATGGAACGAAAACACTTCTCTTCCGTTTTTCCTATTCAAAATGGAATTTGCGCCAATCGTTATGATTAAGAGGGCAATTTAAGTTAGTACACCAAATTTCAGATCGATCGGCGGTATGCGCTTTTCGGAAGTTTATTCTAAACAATCACATTAATATCATCGGAAGATAAAAGAAATAAGATCATAGACGCTTTAGTTTGGCTATAAAAGAACGTGAAACTGGAGGTTAGAAGCCTTTCTTAACTGGAAAAATGTAACGTGAAACGATAACATTTCTTCTTCTGCTCTGTACATTCATTAGTGTTTTATTACATTCATTGTTTTGTTAAAATATATTATTTATGTATTTGAATTCCCATATACACTTATGTTATTACACCTCGTCATTATGTTCTTTCTTTGTGGTCTTTCTTGAAATTGGTTGCCTGGAAGAGATCGCTGTTAGCGGTAAGGTCGCCTGTTAGGCACTAGCTTTTATGTACTTTATGTGTTTTCTGTAATTTGTTCCATTTTTTTTTTGTGAGTGTTTTAATAAAGTGTTTATCTTTTTATATCTATAAGTGACTAACCGAGCCGACAGCCGTCGAGGCATCTGTACCGCGGGCAAGAGTCTCCCTGCAAGCAGTCCCGGTTGATGACGCACACTTGGTTCTCGCCGCACGGTGCGCCCGCGCAAGGTGACGTCACCGCTTCGCTGGCAGAAAGGAGGGCTGGTTCTGTACCTGTAAAAAGATATACCATTGAGCTTGACTCATTCTTACATCCTCAACTACCTATTAGTCTGTCTTCCTATTATTGTTGATAGGTGATATATGGATCCTTGAGACTTTTACTCTTGATACTCTTATATTAAACTAGCAGATCGTTCCGGCTTCGGACGGGTTATAAAATAATGTAAATTGCAAAGAGGAATAATTTATAGCCTTTGTTACTCGGGTATAATTAATGTAGCTTCCCAACGGGGAAAGGTTTTTTTTCAAATAGGTCCAGTAGTTTCGGAGTCAATATGCGTAAAACAAAAAAAAAACAACTCAGTTACATATTGGTACCTACTAGCAGATCGTCTCAGCTTCGCTCGGGCTATAAAATAATCTAAGTTGCAATGAGAACCAAAATGTAGCCTATGTTACTCGGGGATAATGTAACTTCCTAACGGTGAAAGATTTTTTCAAATCGGTCTAGTAGTTTCGGAGCCGATATGCGTCAAACAAACAAAATATCAAACTTTTCTTTTTTATAATATTGGTATAGACAGAAAACATTTTTTTTATTTAATAATAATAAGTGACATAGCTTTGTTAAGTTTTTTATAATGACTTAATGACTTACTGGGCGTCATGTATTGTCGAAGTGGCACGCACGGGGCATTAGCGTCTCGAGGTGTCAGCCTGGCGCACAATCCCAAAGCCGTGAGGTTCTGCGGCGGGACCCGGGACCATTCTACACAGGATGAGACTAGCCTCAGGCAGTCTTCTTTGCAAAGTAGTGTGCTGTGACCCTGTAAATATTATATTGTTTTTGTAAATAGCTTGACAATAGTGGCGATTCAGCGGCACACACGACTAAACTAAATTTAAAGAATTTAAAGAAAAAAAGTCTCTTTTCATCTTAGGTGGCCAGAAAGAGAAGGCACATTCTGAACCACACACAAAACAACTAAAATCACGTCGAATATGAAAAATTTAAGCGATTTTAGAGCGCACCCAACTATATCAGCTCTAAATCTGACGTGTTTGACGTGATTTTAGATGTTTTGTCTATGGTTTAGATCGTCTATCTCCATCGTCCATCTCTCTTTGGTTAATCATGATGAAAAGAGACAGAGCTACTTTAAATTTAGTTTAATCATGTGTGCCACTGAATCGCCACCAATGCCCGTCCAAAGACTGACCACATCAACCAATTCTGAATATCAATCTTCTTCTTCTTCTTCGTATGAGCTATGTGGCCAAGCTCCGAGAATTTTCTAGCAGCTCGAAGGCCTCTGATTTGGCTTAACAACTGCTTGGATTAAGACTGCTGGGACCTACATTTTAACGTGTCATCCGACCCACGGCCCAGATGAAAATGCCACTTGAAAGATGACAGTCTTGTGCATGGTCGCCTATCCAAACACTGTCCGCATCGTTGCTTAGCTTCGATGATCGCGTCAGATCGAATATCAATGATAACGTGTGATTAAAGAATATATTGACGACCAGCGAACAAGAATAAACAGAATAGTAACTTGGCCGATAAAATGGTTTCACACGTGATCGTAAAATCCCGTGCGTCCGCGTGGCGTAACATGGTGTGGCGGCAACCTATCGCGTGCGGCCTTTGTGTGTGTGTGTGTTTAGATGGGATAGCAGTATAATTGTGTGCGTAGATGGGTACAAATTCTAAGCGGCAATTGTATGGAGTTACTCTTCCGTTTATTCTAGTTCACCTGTTGACGACGCAATTTTACCTTAGAAGTGCAGGGTTTGACATGTAGAGCGCAAGCGACGCTTCTCCATATGTCTGTAGGACAGTGGGTAGAGTTCCTTAACGGCAACTGAAGGTCTAACACTGACACCACACTGAAATAAAAATGAACATAAATTTAAGAAAAATTATTTATTAAAGCTCCACATTTCCAAAGGAAAATATTATTTTCTTAGGTGGAATTAATGAGTTTTTTGGTTTGGTTTGAATTGTGATATCCTACTAATATAAACATGCGAAAGTTTGTGCGTGTGTGTATGTGTAAGTGTGTGTATATGTTTGTTACTTCTTCACGCTCAAACGATGAACCGACTTTGATGAAATTTGGTGTAAACATAGTTTAGACCATGGATTAACACATAGGCTACTTTTTATCCCGAAAACAATTGTGGTTCCTGTTGGATATGCAAATATCTCCAAAATCTCACTATTTTATTCCTTCAATATGTTACTCCTTCACGCTCCAACGGCTAAGCCGATTTTCTATAAAGATAGGTTAGAACTTGAATAAACAAATAGGATAATTTGTATCCCGGGTGAACTTCTGTTTGTCTTGGATTGACACGGGGCGCAATTAGTAATTTATAAATGAAACTCCGGTCTCACCCGCTGTCCTTTTGCTCCTTGATAGCAAGATACGCGCCATCGTCAGCCTGAGCTGAACACGATCGGAACAGATTGGAGGGCCGGTTGTTTAGCTGAGTGCAGTACCGCAGACCCGCGCAGCCTAGCGAACATGGCGCGTTCACTGGAGTGGAAAGAATAAAATATAAATAAAATAGAAAAACACAGTTCACACACGGCTGGTCAGGTCCATACAATATACATAAATCACATCTTATACGGAAAGGCAATTGTTACATCTCATACTCGTAGTCTTAAGAAACAATGTATTTTAGAGTCGCTGTGTCAACAGTTACAATGCATATATAATACATCTTTATTGTACACTACGTCTTTTTTCAGTCGTTTGTAAACTCCTCTTATTCCAAAGGTAGCCTGGAAGAGATCGCTTTAAGCGATACGGCCACCAATTGTGGCAAACTTATTAGTAGCCTTTTCTTTTTTAAATTTCGTATTTGTGTCCAGTAAAAAAAATCTATCTATCTATTCTATATAGAATACCTTCTTCTATACACTCAGCCAAATTGACTTCCTGAGGGTCCGCTAAGCACTCAAGATGAAATCGCTGCCAGTTGCTCTGCCATCCGTTGTTAAAAGTTTGAAAACATATCTTCTTACAGTTTATCGTCGATGCCTGAAAATGAAATATATGTATTTACTTCATATTTTTTTTCATAAATTACTTATAGAAAATATAGTAGGATATATTATACACAGAAGTTTATTACAGTGCAGTTTAATTACGACCTCGTTGGCGTAATGGTTACAATGCCGGACTGCCAATCAGAAGGTTCCGGGCTGGATTCCCGGCACGCTCAACATCTTTGTGCTACTAAATTTGTTGCTGAGGGTCTGGGTGTTAAATATGTACGTATGTATTCATTACTTACCTTTTCGCAGCAATGCAGCTTAGCAACATCATACGGTATCAAATCCTTAGGGTCTGGGTGCTGGTCGTTCTTCAAAAAGCACAGCCACAGAGGACTGTCAAACGCTGGAGGACCACAGCTGCTCTCAAGCAGTCGCTCTATTCTCTGAATATCGTCTATGTTTCTTAAAGTGCTTTCACATGTTTTTCTGCATTTCGCATCATTGACTTCTTGGCAACAGGATAGATCTGCAAGTAGGTTACCATAAAACTAACTAGTAGTTTGGTATCGAACTGGATCTAGGGAGTTATTAAATAAATAAACTATAACTTGACTGCTATGGTTCATATGTGAAATTAAATTTTCTTCTAGATCTACACACCTATCAAACCTCGTGACGATTTGATCAATGGTTTTCAATCTATCGTCAAACTTGTAAGATTCTCTATCTATTCGAACGCAGGTCCTATTTAGTCGATTTTATTACTTACCTTAAGCCACACGCATTTAAAAGACACTGTTATATAGCGAGAGCTGTTTTTATAAATGTGCCGGCTGTCTTAGTGGATTTCGAAAACTCGATTTAATAAGGATAACGTTGGAAAGATCATCTTCTCTCACTTGGATAACCAACTGAGTTTGAATATATGTTGACTTTTATCATTAATGTCGCGAGTTATACTTATATATTATTGATCAAAGTAATACAAAATTCCTTCAAGTAGACGACCTCGTTGGCGTAACGGTTACCATGCCGGCCTGCCAATCAGAAGGTTCCGGGTTCGATTACCGGCACGGCCAACATATTTGTGCTGAACTAAATTTTGTTGTTCGGTCTGGGTGTTAAATATGAATCTGTATAAAATATGTATATATGTGTTTAGAACCATAATACGAACTAGAAATGGTTCAGTTAACCAGCCGTGTGTAAAAAAAAAGATTACACATTACGTAGTGTATAGTTATCTACTAACTCACACTTGGAAGTATCAACGTGGTCCGCGGGTCCAGCCAGCTCGTTGAAGCAGGTGACAATGTCCGGGGACTGATGGCACACGCGCGTCAGCCGCTCCCTCGCGTCGAGCTCCACAAACGTGTTGTTCACTCGCCACAGCTCCTTGCGGCAGGCTTGGTGGCACTTCAGTGATTGGGTTTTTGCTGGAAAAATGCTTAAGTCAAAAATTAAACAACAGTTTTGCTATAAACCCATTTGTGTACACAACTAGCTGCGCCCCGTGGTGTTACTCGCGTTAATCCGGGATAAAAAATAGCATATTGTGTCCAGGTGTACCCGGGTCTATCCAGGTCTCAAGCTATCTCCATACAAAAAATTAATCGAAATCGTTTCAACCGTTTGAGCGTGAAGAAGTAACAAACATACACACAAACTTTCGTATTTATAATATTAGTAGGATTCAGCTTAGCATTTGACCAGGAGGTGTACATGCACAATATGAGACCGCAACGCTGTGGCTTGCAGAACATGCCTAGTCTGGAATTAATGAAAGCCAAAGAGAAACTCATATTTAAGTGCTAGGCTGCTAGTTTCCAGCCAGACGAGCACTAGAAAATACTTTACCACCATGGCATTTTCCTTTGCCAGAAGCTCGAGTTCATTGGCGGGATCGAACCGCATGTCGCGGGACGACGTAGTTGACTTACGTTCGGTTGGCCCAACTGAGCTGTCGTGAATTAGATAAATAAAACGCATATCAAGACTTTACGCTTTCACAGGAGAACTGGTAAAAAATCTATTCCAAATATGCAAAATCCGACTCATGATGATCGTGTATTTATGCGTCTAATATACATAGTATGTGTATAGCTTCGTTAATATACTCCAAGCATCCATAAAGAAGAATTATAAGGGTTTATTTAATAAATGAGCCCGAATATTTCACAGCCAAACTGTATCAAACTCACAGCAACACCATTGAGCCTCCTGCTGACGCTGCACGCAGTCGAAGAACTCTATCTCGTCGCTCCGCCGGCACACGTCAGTGAGGGTGGTGCCGTTCCCTGCGCCGGCGCAGCCTTGCCGACACGACGCCGAGCGCGCCAGCGCACAGCACGCGTGGCCCCACCACCCCGACCCCGTTACCACTTCTGTAACGGAAATTAATTGGCTCAGCCGTGGTATCGAATGTTTAGCTCTTCCGTATATCTTAAGCTCTAACTTTCCTTAATTTTTTACCCCTATCTCTTCTCTCTCTCCATCTCTGTCTCTATCTCTCTCAAACACTCTCTCTCTCTCTCTCCCTCTCTCTATTTTCTCTACCCCTATACGAAGTTATATTCATGACTGAGCAAATTATTTTATTTTATTACTTCTTAGTGTAAATAAATAAATAAATATTAAATATTAGGACACATTTCACACACGGCTGGTTAGCCCCATACTGAACCATTTCTAGTTCGTATTATGGTTGCTAACACATCTGATATACTACATATTTAAGTGTAGTAGCTTATGGTCGTATTTTACTAATAACAAGTAATGAATACGACTTGTTGATGGCTAATTGTACATACATACATAATTCAGTCATGAATAATATAGACAGATAAAAGAAAATCTACTCGTACATTAACAGTGTGATCTTACCTTGTATCGTATGGTTCATACATATCCAAAACTCCACCTGCGGAAAACGAGACGCTCAATCAATAAATATTATAAACTCACGGCGGTTGTAACATGATAGTTGTCTTTGAATCTGGACAGGAAACCCAAACCCCCGTCAATTACAATACAATGCTAAAAGGCGGTTTATTGACGGTACTCGGCGGGGATTTATTTTCATGAGCTCCATACATCAGGACAATGAATGGGAGTGAATGGAATTCGATGTGTTCTCGCTATCACTTTACCATCACGTGCGGAACAAGTTTGGAAGAAAAATATTAGGTAGGAAATGGATTAATTAATTGAGTACCTAATTAATTTATTGAGTTTAATTTATTTTTCTTGAAAGAAAAATACCAAGATATTCAATCAAAATTATAATAAAGTTATTTTAGTAAAATTAAAATCACAAACAAAAAAAAATCTTGACATAATAATAGTTATATAAGGAATATTCAATACTTAATATCCGACTCTTCTTAATTTGTAAGTAGATGGATTGCCAGGAATATTTTTGTGTGCCATGAAAATGGCATATATTTTTTTTATGTCTTATTTTCTCATTGTTTGTGCAGTTTAGTAAATCATTATTAATGTGTAGTTTTCGTACGTTGATTCGCAAACATCCACAAAGTTATTGTTGAAATCGAAATGAAATATTTTGCCTAATACTTAGAGTAGTGATCTTACCAATGACGGTGAACAAAACTTGTAGATGTTAGGTATCCTTTCTTCTATGAAGGTCTCTTTTGGTTTTGATACTAGGTCCATTATCGACATCTGAAACAAGATAAAAGTACCATTTTAGGACTCTAATAGGCTAAAATTAATAAAGACTTTTCTACCAAATTAATTATTCCTAAGCACATGATGGCAATATCAAATCAAACATGTTTTCGTAAACTCAAATAAAAACCATCAATTCATCTTTAGCGATATTGAGGTATGCCTGCTATAAAAGTATGTTCTGCAAGTTTTCAAACCAACCACAGACCTGAAGCTGTAATAAAACTTGCGCAACCATCCTCGAATATGTTTAGAGCGGCTACAAACACATGTTAAGCTCGTTATTGGACCACATCAGTCTCTTAATTATATTAATTGACAAAACCCACATGAAACACAATAATTTAGTGGTAACCACCTGCAGAATAGAGTCTAATTTTAAACGAACCAGCTTTAAAATAAGACTCCGGTTAAAACAAGTCGTGGTAAATTGTTCACGCTGTATCAGGATCTAATTCTATAGCAGTTAAAATCAAAGTTCTGTGTGTTGATTTTTATTCCTGTAACAAGTTGCTTGCTAGGGATAAGTTTACAGTAAAATTGTTTAGCCTGTTTACATTTTTAATATATCAAATAACATTGGATACTTTCGTAATAGAACTGCCTCTAAATCGAAAGAACACAATCTTATTTTACATTCCTCATAACCAGACACAGAACAAGTTAAAATAAACTAAAGTGTAAAGGTTATCGTAGAGCATGCGTAAAGTTCATTCCGTGTTTCTCAGCTGATAAGAAACTGTTATACAATGACTGCATCTCTATGACAAAAGTGAAATGTTACGTTACTTTAACACCATCTTAAATGTTTGTTGGTATGTAGCGACATAATATTTAGATTATAACTATAA
Source organism: Mellilla xanthometata (assembly GCA_035578125.1). Taxonomy (NCBI): domain Eukaryota; kingdom Metazoa; phylum Arthropoda; class Insecta; order Lepidoptera; family Geometridae; genus Mellilla; species Mellilla xanthometata. Next base: position 7,882,774 of record JAPUBQ010000014.1, on the reverse strand, counting down.
CTCGCATTAATAAAGAAAACATTTAAAAATTCGATCCCTCTTGCTAACACTAATTTGGTTATGCAGTGCAGTGAGAGGTCGTGAACTTTCAATAAATGTATGTTTTATACTTACTACCTTTGTATACATATGAGAGATGGATTACTTCCTTAGCAATAATTTGTTACTTTTAAGTTGGTATAAAATGTATTATTTAGTAGCTTTTATATGTATATTAATTATCTTTGTATGTAAGGAAGAGCCTGTCCTCCACAACCCAGGTGAAATCTAATGTGGAGCACAGAGTCCCCCGAGTTTACCAAACACTAAAATTCTATATGTACTTATATTATAATTTCTAAACTCGGTGTAACCTAGATTTAAGTTTCTGTAACAAATAAATGATTTCATTATTATTTATTTATTTATTTATTTATACACTAATACGGTATATATCCTACCTACCTAATAAAATATTCGCTCTATCTAACGCATTAAATGTATTTAGACAAGAAAAAAAGCCTTGTGTATACGGGAAAAAGTACCAACAATAAGAGCAAAAATAAACTACCAATCAATCCCAATCCATTCATAAATCATAGTCGATTAACCTCCTAGCATGAGACAAAGCTATCAAAACAAGTCAAGTCGAGGTGTGAAACAATATCCATTGTATACAAATCAGAAGAACTAACAACCCACACGCCAATCGAACTCATTGTTCACAATTACTTTGATGTACCAACTTAATATGCACCACTTGGAGTCCTGAATCGCGATAAACTCATATTTTATGCAGAGGTTCTATGTGATAGGTGTGAACAGTTTGGTATGCCAAATGAAACCCACTTCTTCGATTGTACACCTAAAATACCACTTATAACTTCCATGAATGCTAGATTAATTTATTTATTTATCCACAATAGCTCATAATGACGTGCTAAGAAAATTAGTTTCTTTTATTTTGTCGTTTAGTCGCGAGTGAATCACATCGTCTGAGAGTTCCCATCAGCAGTAGAATGTTGGCACCACTCTCTGTCTGTTATATCACTTCCTAATGTGACTGACACTCCACCAACGTTCTGTTTAATGTATCTAGTAGGATAGATAAAAAGCTATTGAGATATTTTGTGATGAAAGGCTTTTACAGACTTCTCAGATAGAATATTCGTTCTCTTTTACTCCAAACATCCAAAGAGCAATAATTGTCTTTAATTATTTGAACGAAATTACAAATTAGTTCCAAATAGTTGGTCAGGAATTTTCTTTCTCACCAACGAAATCCGAAAATATCATTTCAAAACATTTCGATTCCGAGAAACGCAAAATACGTTAGCATATTCGAAGCGAGCCATATTTTCATGCATCGCTGTGGCATTCAAAAACATCGTTTATTATTCAATCCGCGGCATACATTTGTCAATGGTGTCTGAATAAAAAGTGCTCTTGTAAGTCACATGCAGAAAGGCTTGAGCCAAGTGGGCGGCCGAATAATATTATCATTACCTGCTTGTCTCCATACTAATATACTTGCAATGTGCGTTATTATCAGGACAACGCTAACACTTCGAATAGCCGTTCCTATTCGATCATTCGGCAATCACTTTCGATGGGTGGACGGTATATTTGATTATTTATATGCCTGTATGTTCACGTATAAATACGTCTTTAATTTTATCGAAAATAGCTAACGCCTAAACCAAAAAAAAGCGAAAATGAAAGCTAAATAATATTGCAAAAATATACCCATATCGCCAACAAAAGGTCACTGAACTAGTTTGTTAATTGACTCAATGATACAAACGGAAAAGCATATTTAATTCGGCAAAAACACAGAGTAGGCATGGGAGGTGACGGCATTAGAGTGCAGTCGGAAGTAGATGACATCATCTGTCGCTATCACACGCTAGCCTGATGGCGTGACACGTCCTGCAGCGCACGTGAATGGCATTACTAGGATGCTATCACAATCGGGGAAGAGTTTCTATGAAACGGTAGAGTAATATGCATATTGCGTTGTCTATGAGCGAAAGAAATGTTTATAGATAGAATTGACATAAGAGAAACTGTACTATTAGTAGTAATAACTACTAATTGTTAATATTGTCAACATTATTAAATCTCTGATCGATAACTATAATGAATTTGTTGCAAGAATTGAATTATAACTTTTCTCTATAAAAACCTTTCTCAAAGAGTATGATTAACTTATCAGAGCGCAATCACGACGATGTTGAGGCTACATATATACATATACTCGTAGTACTGTTGAATTTCGAACCCTTGAATGAATTCTTACTCTGCATTCCGTCATACCCGGCGTTCTCGCGCCGTCATTGCAAGTCCGGTCGCATGATCTGGCGATAGTCGGTGCGATACGCGGTCTCCGACCCAATCCAATAGAACAGGTTAGAATTCAGGGAACGTTGCATACTAGCGGCCGTTTCGCGACGAATCACTGCAATAGATATATCACCCATAGCCTATATGGGTATATGGCCCCGTTATAGACGCTCTAAATTCAGCCGAGTCGTTGGCTATGCAGAATTGTGAAAAAGTGCATCTGGAAATTACGAATTGACTGAAGGACACAATTGAATCTCATATTATCCGACAATTGACTAAGGAGCTCAATTGAATCCAATTTCTTACATAAAAACAAAAATACAAGACTTATAGATCAGATAACATACCTATTTTTTATTTATTATGACAGTAATAAAATCTTACTTTTAGACAAATTGCTCGTATTCAAAATCGGTAAAGATAGAAATAAGGAAGAACAAAATCAAATAATACATTTTCACGTTTTACGTTGATTGTGAACAATTTATTTTATAATATAACTTCACCATTAAGTCGTATATCCTAAAGCCTACGATCGTCAATAGCTCAAGTAACCGATCTCAGTAAATCTGTGTGATTCAGAATTGATACGAAGCTATTTGCTCCAGATTCTAGTCTGCTGGGCTTTTGGGCTAAGCTTTGCAAGCAATATTAGAATTCTAACGATGCTAAAAATGATATTGGAATATAACATTGTAAAGTGTATAAGTAAATGTGAAATGAGATAACTGCAAATTTTATATACTTAATAGTTAAATAATTAAATACTGTGTTGATGTTTTATGAAAATGTACCCAACAGATGGCTGGTACAATAATAAATGAAATTCATATAAAAAATAAATTCATATATAAGAAATGAATATTCAAAATTATGATAATTGAGGATTATAAAACTATCTAGCTTTATAATTCTCAATAAAGAAAACGCCAAAGAATTAACGTATTTGTGGACGTTAATTAAAGCTATAAAGATCAGAAAATGTAATTTCTGTCCCAATTCCAACACAAAGGCACTTAATACTCTTAACGACACAAAACGAAAGACTTAAAAGCATTTGAAGACCAAATTAGAGTAGAATTATACTTAGCTCTGCAGGACTAGCAAAGCACTAATTATGATGAGGAAGGCGGTAGGAGAACTACACGTGCATTCCAGGTGAGTAATGGAGCTTTGTGATGGTAATTGAGCTGAGATAGGAAGTTCATGCAGTTATTGTATTACTACTAATGACAAGGAGTGTTTAGGTGAATTAGGAATTGTTACAATAAATAAAAAGGTCACCAATTTTGAAATGAAGGTCTTTATTACATTTTACTAAGCGTCAGCAATTTCGAACTATCCAGATCTAATATAAATAACAAATACACTAATGCTAGGAGACATAATATTTCTGGATATTATAATTAGACCTATCAAATTACTAAAATTAGAATGGTAATTTTAGGTGTCTGACAAACGGAAACAAAGAAATTTAGGTAGGCCATCTATAATTCTAAAAACGTAAGTGCAAAATACGATAATAAATCAGTGTGTCGACTTCAGTCCAGTTTTAAATAGCACACACGACAGCCAAGCCGTCTCGACAATCAAAGGAGGAATCAAAATGCCATCGTCCGTCGCTTTGATGTGCCCAATCTGGCTGTGAATTTGTCTCAACTCCGGTCTGAATTACTTTTGAACCTTTTAGAAAATCATGACGATCAACCTGAATCCAAATATCTATACTTGGCTATCGCAAAATAAATCTCGTTAGTGTGGTGAGAAAATGTCTGCTTTTCAATCCGACGGACCCTGGTTTGATCCCGGCTCTACATCAATGACTTGTTTTTCAAGCTATGTGTGAATTTGCACACTATTTGCGATGAAGAAAAACATCGTGAGGAAGCCGACACGTTTGAGAACCACAATATCTGAAGACGTGTGTCATTCGTCAACCCGCACTCGGCCAGCATGTAGATTACGCATTACTATATCTCAGTCCTTGTAAGAGAAGGCTTCGAGTGGGAACATATATGTAGTGGGCTGCTTATGCTATAGCAAAATGTTTATATCCTATGCCCGCGCTCATGAAACCATACATTTTACGTAAGTGCCGTCAAAATTTAAAACAATACCAAGGTAGCTCCACTATGCAGTATAAAATTCCTGCGCTTCTGGTAATGTTATGCAGATTGCAGATGTACCCAATTTTAATATACGCCTGTAGAATTAACATAGTTACGAGTATGTCGGAGGCGCTTTGCATATATTAAGTTACATTGTGGTGGCAACAGATTGGCACTGGTCTCGGTAAAACCTAATTCTAATTTAGAAACACAAAGCCCCAATAAGTCGAACCGGGTGCAAAGCAACAGTTATTTGTAAAACGATTATTTTAAAACAGACAGACATTTACGATGCAAGCGCATGTCTTTTTCACTAAACTCCTTGTAAGCAGCAATAAAGTTTGCGACAGACGTGCGAACTTTAAGCTCCCATACTTTATTGGGGAATACAAAATGTCTCCGAAGTACATAAGTTAGGCTTATTTTGTCTTTTCGAGTCTACTAAGTTATAGCAATATCATAGCTATTCTCTTAGCTATTACAATGTTCTCAAAAAGGTATAGCCGATTGTATCTGATTTTTTTTTTATATCACTAACCGGGAAGTACTTACTATTTCTTTGTAGAAACCAATGGTGTTTATCGTACGCCAATCTTATTATCTTAACGAAATGTAAACGTTAGTTTGCGTAACATTCATTTATTTCACTAGCTAAACGTAATGTTTAAAACAACATGTCGTGTAAAAAAATTGCTTACAGAGAGATTCTTATTCCTGATATCAAAAAGTTACACAGCATTATGGTTATTATATTTCGTACATACATGATATCTCTTGGATATAACAGTAGATCATGTTTTTTCTAATGTATCAGATTAACTTTGTACTGTTATCCTAACCTAACTAATGGATCAGGAATACAACGCCCGTAATCAGAAATCAGGATGCCATTGTGCATTATTACTTGATTTTACTAAAATTAATCTGAAATTCGGATTAGCTTTCGACAAATATTGAAACATGATATTAATGCTATATATAATACATATGTCTTAATCTCATGACGATAACATAATCACTTGAACTCTACGCTTGAAACAGATATAAAACATCGAACAAGTTCGACAGGCTAAGTTCGATGGCTCACCCATTCGTGTGTCACCCACCACTTGAACCCAAACGACGGCGACGTCACTTTGCCGTGACAACGTGATTAACGACGTGATGTGATGACACCCCCTCCCTCTTCCTCTCCCTATATCACGCTTTTATGACCGTGTAGGAATTGTTCGAGGAAGCTGTAAAAAGCTCTGACATTCGCGATGGCACTCGCGGGAATTGGACACTAATTCTACATTTATAAAGATGACTCCGCCGTCGCACTGAAATTAAATTGTAAAACTTTGCGTTTGTGTTTGAGAGATAGTTGAAACGACTGTGTAACTCATGTTGGTTATCGGTACTTCCACTTATGTTAGTAGGTACGGTCAAAATACATTTAATTTGATTTTTTATATGTGTAAGTGATTTTTAGCAGTGATATTATCACGAATCAAATTAAATTGATAAATATGGCAGTTCTCGTTCTTCCCGGTGCGTATATGGATTAATGTCTTATCTTCTTATATATAAAATTTCCATGTGTTAGTTAATTATAATGTTAGTTACCGTACTCTTCCGAAACTGCTTGACCGATTTTTACCAAATTTTATATGCGTATTCAGTAGGTCTGAGAATTGGCCACTATCTATTTATCATACTACTAAGTGAGGCAAAACAACGTTTGCCGGGTCAGCCAGTTTCTTTGTAAAGATAATTTCTTTATAAGATATTTTTTCGTCGTTCCAATTTTCAATTTTCAATACCAGTTATTATTTCTATTTTCAAAATTGACAAAAATGTTCACCAAACGAGTTTTCTAATAATATGTGTATTGTGAAAGCGTTAATTATTTCGTTGATCGCCGGTCGCGTGTCGTAGCCGGCAACATGAAAGGGTTTGACGTGTCTATTTTAACTCCTTTGAAACCGGCGCGACTGCTTGTTTGTTTTTGCAACTTTCAACCGGAGTGTATCCAACTAGATCAGATTAAGAAGTTAATTTTGTTACTGCTAGAGGACGGTTACTTGATTGATTACGATGTACAGATAGATTTCAACAAAAAATAATAAGAAAAATAGTGATAAATAGAATAGATAGATCTAGAATAGATATCTTGTCTAGCTTTGTTTCAAAATGTGTAAAGAGATGCGTCACCAATTATTTTAGGGGATGATCACAGTACGTAGTAATAGTAGTAGTAGGTCGACTGATTACATTGAATCAGCAACTCGGTAGCTGCTCTCAACTCAAACAAAGTTAGGGTTGCAATAGGCGCAATCAAAACTTTTACATTTACGGAAATAAAATCGAATCTATCACCAGCGCCCACACCGGCTACAAACCGCGGCCCGCGACCAAAGTTGAGGACGTGATGGGAATACACCAACAGACATAGGCCAGTAGCCTGAAAACGTCATACATACTCGTATTTCATACAGTATATGAAATACTAATTAACGTACGTACAAAATCAGGTAATACGGTACATTTTCAAAAGATATCATTCGCTCGTTCTATTCAAAGGTTCTAATAAATTACTAGCAATTCATCTACGGGTTTCCAGTATTATTTTCGGTATACCTAATGTCAAAATAAGCTTACTTATATCAATTATGGTTAACTCCACGGTACCATCTACGGTGGTTCTCAATATCCTCCGTCGATGTGTAAGTACATACAAATTATCTCATTCTTTCTTGATAACCCCGGTGACCCAGCTTATCTTTTAGCCATATTTTTTTGTCTCTTCTCTCTTCTACTCTCGCAATAGCATGTTTCGTTATTCGTCGAAATTTTATCTGAATTTTAGATTCATTTTAGTAAATCAAGTAATAAGTACTATCTCTATGGCAGACACAATGGCATCCTGATTCCTGATCACGGGCGTCGTATTCCCGATGCACTACAGTATGCTGTCACATGGACAATCCAAAGTCGTGCATTCCCCGTAACGTATGTCGATATTACGTGCGATAGAAACCTGGAATTAAGTATTCAGTCAAGCATGTATGTATTAGGGTTCATAAGTAGGTATGTAATTACGTTTAGACCAAAACGAGAACACTAACCTACCTATGATTTTATCTATCAATTTAATGCAGATGAACACAAATTTAATCCTGCCGAAGTAAATTGATTAAACCGCACTAAAATTAATAAGAATTAGGATGGCTTTAATTTTAAAAGAGACATAAAATGATAGACGCTGAATAGATACATAAAAAGCTCACACAAAAAGTTAAACGGCACAAAAAATATGATACAAATTAATAATATAAACGCTTTTCGCTTGGCTTCATTTATTCTCATTCATCTCTTCTGTCCTCCACGACCCAGGTGAAACCTAGTGTGGAGCACAGAGTCCCCCGAGTTTACCAAACACTAAAATTCTATACTTAAATTATAATTTCTAAACTCGGTGTAACCTAAATTTAAGTTTCTGTGACAAATAAATGATTTATTATTATTATTATTATATTATCATACGACTAGAACACAAAAAATGAGTCGTTATCGCGACAACCTTGCGGATCCAGCGCTCGCTTCAAAGCACCGGCGTCTTTGATCTAGGCTTCAGAAGCCGGCCTACATATTAGCATAAAAATATAAACGTAAAATTTATAGAGGGCAGTTTACAAAAGAACACGGGCTGCACGTGTAGTCGGCAATAAATACGCATGTTTACACGTCTGCTGGCCCATTCCGCGCTACGACTTACACTATACTGTTTCAGGGCTATCAAATTATAATTTTTTAGGCTTTATCAAACTAGAAAACCACGAAACTGAAGCAATCTACTTTTCTTTCTGCCTTTTTTACACGCTTTCTATTAGCTTCACCTGTATGTTTGTTTGTAACCGACTTTTTTGGGCGCGATTTTGGCCCACTTTAAACGGCCAGATTTCGTTCAAACTTTGTAGATTTATTGAGGACCGATGACAATACACTAATTTGATAAAATTACGAGTTTCTATAAAAAGTGTGTTTTTTAGTTTTTTTTTTAACTATTATTATTTTTAATTATTACGTTTGATGCAGCTTGCCTGGTGTTAAGCTTGACTGTGGTCTAAGATGTATCACGCTTGCCTAGAAGGAACCTATTTACTCTAGATTTGAAGACCTCTAAATTGTGCTATTTATGCATTTATAATTTTACTACGTGTTTGACATTGTATGGAAATAAAACCTTCTTCGCCTTTCTTATAGGATAAGTCTTAATAAGTTAGACATAACACGTTTTCTCTAGGGCCAGTATTTACTAAATTACACTAGAAAAAACATGCGAAAACTAGAATTTACAACTAATATTTTTGATTTTCAGATAAAACTAACAAAACTTGTTGTCACTCCGTGCTTTAAACTAAAACTAGAGAAACCGAATTGGGGTTGAAACAAAGATATAGTTTTAAATCTATACTATAAGACTCTTTGTCCTGACTCATTCATTCATCTATAGACAACGCAGAGCCCATACGGTTGGTCCTAGGGTTGTGAAATTTGGAGGGTGTATTTGTTTTAGTATGTAGACGCGTACTAAGAACGGATTTTTGGAAATTCCACCCCTAAGGGGGTGAAAAGGGGTAAAACAGTTTGTATGAAACTTCTTTGTTTTTGAACTTTCTGCAATGAAATTTGGAACATGTATAGTTTATGTAAAATTAAAAATACTGGTATCAAGTTTTTTGCCAGGGGTGAACTAAGGGTTTGTAATGGGGGGTGAAAGTTTGTCTGGAATTTTTTTTATTTATCAAGTTAAAGTCTTGAAAGTTGGTTTGGTTGTTGTTTATATGATGGTTAAAATAAATTTGTAATAATATTTGCCAGGAGTGCATTAAGGTATGCCATTGGGGTTTAAAGTACAAAGAGAAAGTTTTGTGTTTAAGAAATTAAATACTTCTGAATTGGAATTTATGTATATTATCCACATGGCGGTATGGTTCGCGTTCTAATTATTTAAATAAAAAAAATGGTTTGGAGAACACGATCTAATCTTTCACATCATCACCAAAGTAGCTAAAAACAGAGGTTAAGACTTAACCTATGTTTTTAGCTTTACTTTTACTTGATTGTATTTAGATATCGAACAATAATCGAACTCATTTGACATCGTAGAAATGTAATGTTTATATAAAATTGGCACGGGAATGGGATACAATAGAATTTTTCGGTTACGCGAAAAGCGACCTACACGCGGGCGGAGCCGCGGGCAACCTCTAGTTTATTATATAGTTTTAATTTATTATATAGTTTTAAATTATTAAAAAGATCTAGAACACAGTTATGTGTACCTGGTAAAAATAATAATTTTATACTTTGTCTAAAGGTTAGGTTAACTATTTCACTTCGGAAATATGCGTGTTGTCTAGTAATCTAAGAACTCCAAAGGCATTTAGTGCAAACTAGTTCTAACTAGTGAAAACGTGCGAAATCTAAAAACGGGTCTTAATTGTAACATATATCTAACCACATTACTATAAGCTATAAACTGAAACTTAAAAATATTAGTGGTAGATTCTAGTATTCGCACTTTTTTTCTAGTCTAATTTAGTGAAACTGGCCCTAACTAGGGAAAACGTGTTAAATCTAAAAACGAGTCTTAATTATAACATAAATGTATATGTAACTAAATAACTATAAGCTAAAAATATGAATATGTTCGCACACATACATCAATGAACTGAAGTATAAGCATGTATTTACATGATATGTTTTTCGCAGCCCATCGAGCGTCGCACTCTACTTGGCCAGAGAAATCCATCACTGCCACTCTATAAATGCCTAAACCGGCACCATTTGCTCTCCACTAAATACAGCTCCACCGGTAGTTAGTGTAATTGCTTTCGTCGATTTATTTATAGAACTTAAAGACAACTCAATTGACAATACATATTATTATAATCTGAAAGCACACGCACGTACGTGCACATACGTATTGTTCATATCAAGAAGACCACGTGTGTTAACATACTAAAAATTTAATTTAAAGGTTAATCACAAAAGAAAAGGTAGTATCGAGCGACGACGGTCTGCCTCCATCTAGCAAAGGGATATCCCCCCGGACAGATGTTGTGTCCGGAGACGGCCGTCCGACGGTTATGCATCGTAGCCAAGACCAGTCGTACGCGCATTGAAAATACCATTTGCGCGATTCAGGACAAGCGCTCTGATTGGTAGCGGGAAGTGCGACAGAGACGCCACAGTAGTAATGGTATCAATTTCACAAATAACTACAAATCCCAGATTACATTGTCCTAGAATGTAGAGTGCGAGCAATTTCAGGAAATCCCATGAAAATAGCCTGAACGGCATGTCATTACATGCATTCAAACGTCATTAGCCTGCCACCCGTCTGTCCCAGGCCTACCATTATGTCGTTACGTAGATACCATGCCCCTCTTTTACCCCCATGTCTCCTATTGCCACTGAATTGCCCTGTCATCTATGCTCGTTCACCCCTTTCTCGTAGCCATGTCAAACCATGTATTGCTGTAATTACTGACAGTTTGTTTCAGTATCTTCTTTAATTGTACTGAATATTTATTATTCAGATGATTGATGTTAATTGGTATTCTATAGAAATTAATATGTCAGATTGTTTTTGGGGTTCCATAACTTAAACGTTTGGGTTCCGTAACGTTTTGTATTTCCTGTGCCGCTATAACAGTACAAAACAATAAAAACTAAAAATAAAATAAATAAAAATATTAAGGGAGGTCCCCATACAATAAACGTCATTTTTAAGCAACTTTTTACTCGATCTTTATAACGACATGTGGTAGAGGCCCTCTAAACATTCACAGTATATAAATATTTTATTTTGTATTAACTATGAAAAATTAACATTTAAGGGGTATACAAAATCGTATTTTTTCTTGCAATATTTAAAGATATTAGTACGGAACCTTACATGCGCGAGCCCGACTCACTTTTGGACAATATTTAGTTTATACTTCCGGAGGGAGCTGGGGATAATCATATTTGAAATCTCTAAGCTCAGTGGTTTCCGATGTGCCTCAATTTATCAATTCAGTAACTGGTAACTCGCAAATACAAAAGATAATTCTTAGTAATATATTGCCTCTTTACTAAAATATGAGAACACGCATTCAATTGCAGGAAGGTTTGGTACATAATTATACATTTTCATAAATTTTACTCGTATGCAGCAAACACGTCACTGATTAATTATAAATATCTGAAGATAATGTTAACTCTATTTCTAAGTATAATTATATATTTACAGCATATTTATCTCAATTAATCCAATAACTAACTAATATTGATTTAAGCGCGTATAATGAACTACTATTTAACTAACCGTAAAAAAGAGTACTACTAGGACTACATAAAGAATGTCTTATATTGGGTTTAACGAGGAGCCACTTTATTTAGATTGTCCTGTCTCGGACTCCCTCCGCTTGCAACGTTAAAAAATTACCGGATGAATTAGGGATGGCACATTCTGGAATTACTCGTATCTGTAGCAACACGAGTAAGCCAAGTTTTAAGATCAGATATAACATATTTGTATCTATTCATAGAAGTTACATTTATACATGCATGTATGGTCACGTTAAAACTAAAAATAAAATAAATCACATTAAATTGCTCGTTACTAATTAATTTTATAAGACGAAGAGTGTAGATGTGGTGATGTGTACTAAAAACTAAGTGAGCATCACAACAATTTATTACATTCATAAAACTTTTCCAAGATCTAAGGATAACAATCAAAAGAATTTTAATAACCACCTAAACCTTTTATCGAGTCCTACGATCTCGATATAAAAGTTTCAATGTATCGATGTTAGAGCGTAACTTATTCAAGCGGTGTCGCGGGGAGGAAGCAGCCATCACGAGGTAGAACAGACGGAATTAAATACACGCGTATTTGTACTCGTCTCCTCTTACAATCATTTCACCTTTTATTCAGTCGACGCGTATTCTGAGAACGGCCGCTTGATTAGGATGGACGTAGCGCCGTCGACGATTTCCTTAGCATAATATTTCAATAACGAAGGAAGACATTGCTTCGACGTAAGATTGGTTTCGAATGCACGCTGCAACGCCAGATTTATTGTTTCGGTGCCACCCACTACTGCATAATATTGTCGTTTTGTGACTATCAATCGGAGAGATAAGGGAATAGTCTGATGCACTTCATAAAAGCTTTTATTGGTTTAAGGCGATGCTTTACCGTGTTCTGCTGCGCCATACATATTTAAGTGGTGCTCTGAATATATTATATTATTCATATTATGTATAAATAATATGATCTAAAAACCTAAAATTTATAATTTGTTTATTGTTGATTTTACATATTATTCCCTTATCTAAGTTACATATGAATTATTTCGTGAAACACCCTAGTGGGTACACTTATTAGTTTCACATTTGATAGCAAGTATTTCTCGAAATACATTCATTTAGAACATAGATAAGAAAATAAAATATAAAAATAACAATTAACAATATACAAATTATAAATTCTAGCTATTCTAGATAATAATATTATACCAACATAAGTAAGATTTGTTTTAATTTAATGTTTGTAACTTTCAGAAGCACGCCATTCTCAACTTTTTAAACGATTATGTTTCAAAAAATAAAAATTTCGCGATAATATTTCGAAATAACATTTCAAGGATAATAAAACTGAAAATCTCGTTTCTTCTTAGTAGGTAACTTTTTACGTGGTATTTTAAAATATTGGTCCTATACCGCCTTAAACCATATAATAAAATATTACGGTGTTTTTGATAGACAATAAATACTTTACAATACTTCAGAATAACTTTACTATTCCATTAACAGAATATTGACTTGATGATATCAAAAATATGTATCCACTAGATGCAACAGGAGATAGGAACTGGAGGAGCTATTCCTATTTTTATACGAATCATATGAGACCATTGTTTGTTGTATATGAAACTTCACATCAAAAGGAGCAAACGAAATCAAAGAGAGTCAAATCTTTTGTTGTTAAGTATAAGAATACTCTATTATGCCGAAGAAAGTATTGAATGACCTCGGTTTACAAAAATAACTCAGACAGAAAAAAGTTTTTGAAGGGAAGCGATAAATCTTCTTAATTAGTCAATTTAGCTTTCCAGTGAAAAGTTTGATTGGAAATCCTTGAGTTTCGTTGCATGGGAAGGAATTAATGTAATTTGGAATTCATTTGACTTTAATTTCTTAATCGCGCGTTGACTAATCGGTCCAACATGATAAGTCTAAACTTTACCTTTTCGCAAACTCTCACACACGATCCCGTAGCTTTTGAACAACATGCTGAAATATCTGAAACAATTAACAGAAAGATAATTATCATTCAACCGCTTTACATAATGTACTTAAAAAAAAGGTAATTATTTTTTATACAGTAAATTAAAACTTAATATCATATTTTGTAGATTCTCTTCCCTAATCGTATTCCTAATTACTAAAGGTTGTGAATCCCAGAATTTACTCATTGGGTGAGAGTTCTCTTAGGAAATTAAATCGTGGTAGGTCCTGCCTCGGAAAAGTAGCGAATGAATGAGTAGTGAATGAACTACGGGGAAGAGAAGAAGGCGAATATAAATTAAGTTCCCCAAACGTATGTCATGACTCTTTAGATACGTCTATAAATAGTATTTACCTCCTCGAAAACGGTCCTCCCTACCAGAGGGTCCCAGATTCGATACCTAACGTGCCAACATCTTTCTGATGAACTAAATTTGTTAGCTGTCGGTCTGCGTGTTAAATATGTACCTATATAAAGTATTTATGTATGTATATGTAGTATATCAGATGTGTTAGCAACCATAATACAAACTAGAAATGGTTTAGTACGGGGCTAACCAGCCGTGTATGAAATGTGTCCTAATATGTATTTATTTACAGTAGAAACTCGATTATCCGGCTCTCAATTATACGGATTAGCGGTTATCCGGACAGACCAATTGTCCAAACTCGTATTTTTGCAAGCATGAACGTTTTGGATGGAATTGGCATCACCCCGCGCGCGTTGACATCTCATCGGAAAATAAAGAAACTATTTTCTTCATACTTTCAATTGTCTAGATTTTCGATTATACGAAAGCATAACAACAACAATTAGTCCGGTTTATCGAGTTTCTACTGTATTAAGTATTCCATTTTCTTCAGATTTTCGAAGCATAGAGATTGCATTACGAGTACAAGGTTTGCATAAGAGAACAAGTGCTACCTCCTTACTTCGAGTTCCTTACGTAAATCCAGTAATTGGCATATCAAAAGCACATTTACATAGCAAGTATATGTTAGGCAATAACAACGGTCGGCGGCAGCTGGCGCCGGTGACATACCGGCCGGGACTTTGATCTATTTCTCTCAGCTTAGTGTAATAGTTACTAGTCAGGCGACTGCTGCCTTATCTGGGGCTTTGTTGTATATTGCTACATGTGCTTCTGGTAATTAATTATTGAGATTGGAATTTGTACCATTAAATATATGTCAGTTTTTTAGCGTTCCGTACCTTAAAGATAAAAACGGGACCTTATAACTAAGCATCCGCTGTCTGTCAGTCAGTCCATCTGTCTGCATGTCAACAGGCTGTATCTCAAAAACTGTGATAGCTAGAAAGTTGAAACTATTACAAGGTATGTTTATCCCGAGCCGCCATAACAATAAATACTAAAAATAAAAAAAATAAGAGAGGTCTCCATACAAAACGTGTTTTTATCGTATTTTTTACTATATGTTATCATTAACGGTAGCTGGTAGACGCTTAAAATTTTCATAGAATATATAAATGTATGTAACCTTTCAAAATAAATTATAAAATATTTATAATATAAATATTTAAGGAAGGCTTCCATACGATAATGATACGGAACCATTCAATCGTATTCTGACTTGCACTTGGCCAATTATTTATATACATATATCGTCTACGTGAATCTTGTCTTCAGTTATTTTCTTTCTTTCTTCGTATAGGTAGGCAAGTGTGAACGTGTACTCTACAATTGATATTCATTTGTGAACATTTGAATTTTGATGACTATATAAACCAGAAAATTATATCAATCAAATACTAGTCATAGACCATTTAATATAAATATCTCGGCCGGTAGTATAAATGCCGGCAGCTTTGATCGCTCCAAGGTTTTATTACTAATTATATGTACATAGTATGTATATCATCGCGACATGTGTTGTACCCGCCATATAGAGTTCATTAGACGGCGCTATGCAATGTCTCAACTACAACAATGTACAGACTTCATAACCAATACATTTATTTATTTCCATAGCTTAATATGTACAGAAGTTATCAATGTAATTCAACTTACAGTACATGTATCCTGTAATCATGTATGAAGTTCAGGTGTTATTATTATTTAATCTGTTATTTGTTCCATTTCATATTTATTAGCTCATCAATATAATGATAGCGGTATGTTTATCAACATTAATAAGCATAAACACTAGGACCCGGAGCCTTATTTTACAAGAAGTGAGACTTGGCTAACCTACCACGCTAGCAAAGTTTGTATTGGCAGATCACACAAGTTTTCAGCTTCCGTATTTCTTAGATATCTATCTAATGCAGGTATTGCATATGTAATATAAGGAGCAAACCTTCTTGTGAAATTATTTAAGTATGCTGTTATTCACTAGTGATGTAAATGTTTGCTCTTTGACTTTGTTTGCTGACAGTACAATAAATGTGGCGCCGTTTACAAAGCAATTTAGCGTGGCGCATAAACTGTCTCTAAGTTAAATCGACACGGGAGAGTAAGATATTAAGCACACAGCTTGCTAAGTACTTCGTCAAGGCCCACAAACAAATTGTCTTTTGCGTGAAATTTAAAGAAAGAAAGAAAATTATTTATTGCGACAAATTAATCTACACAAGACAAAATATAGTATTTAAAATAGTACACATAATAAACCTTAATTTTTCACAACACTCAGCCTCAACTCAGCATAATGTTGGTTGCTGGAGAGCAACCTGGTCTGAGCTGGTCTTCCGTTGATGCTGGCTGTGCCGTCACGCACGATACACAAAGATAAAGTACACACGATTATATGAAGAAATTGAAAGTTGTAAGAAATACTATATAACAGATACTAATAAGATATGACAGAGAACAACGATACTAACATATAAGTCTATGGATACTAATAAGATAAAACAGGAACAAAACAAAAACGTACTTAATTTACGTTTTAAAAGCTTGTACCTAATAGATTGAAACGAGAACTTAATTTCCCGATTCAGATATCCGGCCCAAAGCCAGTCTATCTACCTTAATTCTGGTAAGGAAGTTAATGCAACACTTTACTGGTTCCACTTTGCATAATAGACTTCAATCGACGTCCAGGCATTAGTTAAGTACTAAGTCTAATATCAGTGGTTACAGCCAATATTTTACATTCTATGACATAATTATACGATCTAAACACGGCCTGCAGTCTTCTCCTGTCACTAAACTTGCAAAATAAATGGACTAAGATAGCCTGTTACTAAACTATAGGTTTACATTGTGATCTGTTTTATCCGTTATGAGGAAGCAGCAGTCCCTTATAAAAATGATACGTTGTTTGAATTTATTAACGTACAGCTCATTTGAGAAACTGGCTTTAACTTATTATTAAGTATTAGCAAACTACCTTTTAGAATAGCATTAGACGAAAAGCTAACATGAGTACAATAATAAAAATATATTATACTAACAGCTAGTCCCGGCTTCGCACGGGCTTAAAAATAGTCCAAATTATAAAGAGAAACAAAATATAGCCTATGTTACTTGGGGATAATGTAAGCTACTTTATCCCCAACGGTGAAATAATTTTTCAAATCGATCCAGTCAAACATTTCTACTATATAATATTGGTATAGATTATAAACTACATAATTTAGACATTTTCGTTATTGTAAAATAAGTAGTCTATCTGGATCTAACATCATGTAAACCTAACACCGAATCTTATTTGCAAGTAACATAGCGCCGTTACGATGCAATTTGTTATTAAAATTGCGTTCGAAGGCGCGGCTTACGGACACCTCGGCTTACTAAAGCTTTCTACGTAATACCGAGAGCAATTTATGTCTTCATTATACATTTTATGGCTTACCTGTGTCTATGTACATACCTACTTGACTGCACATAGTTAAAGTTGTTTGAGTGTTTTATAGAACAGACAATCTATCAAAACATCTGAGCCATATTCTGCAAACCTGCAAACACAGGGTATCCTAATGCAGGAGCTAGGCACCATACTTACATACATTAAGACTTAGTATTAATTAGTTAAGGTACCAATACTTAATGTTTGTTTTGTTTAGAATGTAAGTTGGTCCAATAAATTATTTAGTATTAAAAAAAAATAACTTTGATAACGTAATACACTATTAAAACATATTCTATGTCGATTTCAATCTACGCTTAATAAGCATAGAATGTGATTAAAATAAGTACCTACGTCTTAGTACTCAGGCAGACGGTCAGGCCGGCCACGTATCCAGAAAAAAATTTTGTTTGCAAAAACATCGATTAATGGACGATAATGTCACGTGACAATAGAAAACATTGGAAAAAGTAGAAAAGAGATAAAAAATACAAATACTTTTATTTCCTCTTAAGTTGTGTACGTACATGTAATAATTATGTGCAAAGAGTGAAAAAAGTAGTAAACATTGTGTGGTACGTTATAGCGACTCTGTGTTACAGATGCGACACAAACCAACTTAGCCCGACTTACGTTACGATTGTTCCGCACTTGTCTTAGACGGAATGTGCCATTGTGTCGAGCTTTTTTGAACGTCTACTTCTAAGATCAATTTCTAGACGATAATATCAGTGTTTTTATATTACCTTGAGAGTTGACGTAAGCCAAAGCAAGTGCGGTGACGAACAGCTTAGCTTTCAGCCAAAGCTTTACCCGACTGCCGCCTAGAGAGGTTTCATCCATCGTAAAACGCTAACGTGTAAGCATCTGAAAGAAAAAAACATTTAATTAGAGAGAATGTATAAAAAGCTTATTATGATTTATTTAATTTAGCTTAGATCTAGAACATAGTATTCAAGTATTATTTATAATTTTTTGATAGTTAAATATCTATTTATTATTTACGTGTTTTTACAAAAAACACTTATAACATATTATCACGTTTTGGGTTACTTACATACATATATAATATATATATGTATATATTATATTCTTTTTTGTTATAAGTGTTTTTTGTAAAAATACGTGTCTTTTATTTTGCGGGTTGTTATACCATTTTTTTGTCACATTTCACTCACGGCTGGTTAACCCCATACTGAACCATTTCTAGTTCGTATTATGGTTTCTAACACACCTGATATACTACATTTACATACCTATATACTTACATATTTTATATAGATACGTATTTAACACCATACATACCTATACACATACATATATAATTAACATTGTCTAATAGGACGATAACATACTCAAAAGACAGTAATGGTGTTCGAGTTTACTTAAAAAAAACTGTTTAACATCGGGGTATCAAATTATTTCTCCCAGCACTCAGCCCTACAAACAAGATTTATGACTTTGGTTACGCAATAAACTTATGAAAAGTCTCAAACGACTGAAATATTAGACGAGCACCACATCTGTTCTGCGGATATGATAATTAAATTTGTAAAGATGATTCGAAACATTTGTTCGTGATATCAAAGAAGACAAGAGAGAAACATTAATTTAGTTATTTAACACGTAACAACTGTTTATTACCGCTTGAGCTAATTACAGTGTGCCAGTTCTGACTAGTAGAGGCTCCAGTCAGATTCACGTATTTTTAAACGGGCAGTTTTATTTAATGGAATGTTCCAAAATAATGTAGGTACATTAATGTATCAACTTGTTTCGATATGTACATTATTATGTATTGAAATGTTGTTCGAAGATAAATAATTCTTCGAACAACAATTCTGGCACGAACACTGAAAACAGACCTAGAGTGGAGCAGAAGTTAAATAATATAATATCTAAACTAAATATAAATAAAAACTACAGATAGAAGTGACGCTAAACCTTTAGTAAATATAATACATGGTGCTTGAACCAAGTATACGTTAGTAAAATAAAAATAGTGACATTGTAGAATATTATTCGATCATTTTTTTTTATACACAAGTACTAAGCTTTTTTACTGTGACTTAAAGCTTGCGAGATGTAAATAGTAAGTAATAAATCGATAAAGTCGTGTATTAATTACTTTTTTAGGTAAGTATGAATATGATATTACTAGTATATATATTAGATACTTATAAAAAGTAAGTGCGAAAATTGTTTAATATCAATTTTACGAGTACTAATGTTTTTGTATAGATATTA
Source organism: Mellilla xanthometata (assembly GCA_035578125.1). NCBI lineage: Eukaryota > Metazoa > Arthropoda > Insecta > Lepidoptera > Geometridae > Mellilla > Mellilla xanthometata. Next base: position 7,862,951 of record JAPUBQ010000014.1, on the reverse strand, counting down.
CTTTTAGTGACAGTGAAAGCTCATTCAGAACAGAGCTTAGAACTTTGCATACAAGTGCTTCAATTAAATTCTAACTCGAGGCAATTTTAGATAGTTTTAAGTTTCTTTGTCTAGACGTACTAGCTGCATTAAAAGGTTAGTTTCCTGCTTTAGTTTCAGGTAACTCTGTGTAATAGCTTATATTGTACACTAATAAAGCTAAGCCTGACCTTTGACCTAGTAGTTATTTGGTACCAACCTTAAAATACAACGAAATAAACTAAGCATGTTTGGTAATTAAGATACAGCAGAAACTCGATCAACCGGACTAATGTTGTTGTTAGGCATTCGGATAATCGAATATTCGGATAATCGAGAGTATTAAGAATAAAGTTTTTTTTATTTCCCGATGAGTAGCTGGCGCTCGAGGGGTGATGCCTATTCCGTCCGTTCCGTTCATACTTGTAAAAATACAACTTGAAAAGTTGGTCTGTAGTCCGGATAACCGCGAATTTGTATAACTGTGGTCCGGATAATCGAGTTTCGACCGTACTAGTATATTGAGAGCTACGACGTATCTACGCCTCGTAGACTTTCTATGGTATTATTTGCTACATTTTTGTAATTTCTTCTTCGAAGCACTAACAAGTTTCTCATATAAAAATCGTCGTCTAATTCGTTACTATCTAATAACTTTCAATATCCTACAGGCAGCATAATAAAGAGCTTAGGTAACCAAAACTGCGATCAGATAATTACATTAAAATCTAATTAGCTCCAATAATGTTCTATTTGCATATATAAGTAACTAAAATAACATGTAGTTAATTTTCTAATCTAAAATATAGTTACAGAAAAACTAAAATACTATTTACAAATTTAAAGAAAAATCAAAGCACTACCATTTAAATTAGAGTAAGCTGATCATCCAGGCTGTCGCTGCAGGGCAGAGTTCACAAGATGCTGGCAGCATTGCCCCATTGAACTACTAAACTTAGTCTTTGTAAGAAATAGCTGCCAGCTCTTGGATCTCCAGAAGCGAGGACCAACCGCTTCCCAATGTCTTTACAAAAAGTTTTTGTGTCGGACGAGCACGATAATAATAAATAAAATAAATTAATATTAGGACACATTTCACTCACGGCTGGTTAGCCCCATACTGAACCAAATCTTTGACGACCTCGTTAGCGTAAAGGTTACCATGCCGGTCTGCTAATCAGAAGGTTCCGGTTTCGATTCCCGGCCCGGTCAACATCTTTGTGCTTAACTAAATTTGTTGGCTGTGGGTCTGGGTGTTAAATATGTATTTATATATAATATGTATGTATGTATATGTAGTATATCAGTTGTGTTAGCAACCATAATACGAGCTAGAAATGGTTCAGTATGGGGCTAACCAGCCGTGTGTGAATGTGTCTAAAAAAAAAAAAAAAAATCTAGTTCGTATTATGGTTGCAAACACGACTGATATACTACATATACATACATACATATTATATATAAATACATACATATTTAACACCCAGACCCACAGCCAACAAATTTAGTTAAGCACAAAGATGTTGACCGGGCCGGGAATCGAACCCGGAACCTTCTGATTAGCAGTCCGGTATGGTAACCTTTACGCTAACGAGGTCGTCATAATTGATTAATTTAAGGGGTTGTATCCACAGCAGGCTACTAGACCAAGTGCGTTGTTATTTCAATGCGTTCTAGTTATTTCGAGCGCTTCATCTCATATATCACTTCAAAGCGGCCCGGACACGTCTTTATCTTTATTATGTGTGCCTAACCTAATATTTACTTTTCCATACAAACTGATCAAACAGTATGTAACCAACCTAATATTATTATTAGTACTCACCTACAATCATTACATTATCAAAAAAAATATATTTGACATTGTAATTTATATCTAATTTAACATTGGTGTCGATTCAGCGGCACACACGATTAAACTAAATTTAAAGAAGCCCCGTCTCTTTTTATCTTAGGTGGATAGAAAGAGACGGCACGTTCTGAAACACACACAAAACAATTAAAATCACGTCAAACATGAAAAATGTAAGCGATTTTAGAGTGCACCCAATTGTATCAGCTCTAAATCTGACGTGTTTTGCGTAATTTTAGATGTTTTGTCTATGGTTTAGATCGTACCATCTCTTTTCGGTCATTTAAGACGAAAAGAGACAGAGCTACTTTAAATTTAGTTTAGTCGTGTGTGCCGCTGAATCGCCACCAATATTATTTGTAAATTGACTAAGTATCTATTATATTCTAGGCATGTGTATATAAATTATATTTTAATATTCAATATTTGTAAATTGACTTGCCCAGTACGGTGCGATTCCATAAGGTCAATAAATAATTTGATTTGATTTGAAAAAAAATCGATTGTTTCGTTGAAAACTATCTCCGCCCCGCCGTTTCTTTCATTGTAAAAATTATTATAAATAAAAATTATACGAACATATTTAAGCATTAAAAAAATATTCTACCTTAATTAGGTACCTATAAACTATATTCATAACTCATACTGTGCCAGAGTTAGTCAGTCCTACATACTTACCTAGTTCGGTACAAATATGAACTTCTTATCTTAGTTGTTTACTCCTTGAAGGAAAACATAGAATATTATTTGCTAAATATATAAAAACAACTGCATGATTCACTAATTTCGAATAACATAGCTTTGTTGTAGTGTATTTACCTAACTAAGTAAGTAGCTTAGGATTATTATTAGTTTCATATAGTTACATAAAACTTGTGTCTTATCTATATAAAGAAATTCCTACATTTTCTCACCAAAATAATGTTTTAGATAAGAATAGCAACGAAATATTGTTACTCAACACTAATACATTTACAAATATGTAGTTGAATTAACAAACCTTATTATATTAATCCATTTAAAATTCACTGTTATTATATTTTATTCACTCAATAACACGATAAGATTTCGCGCGCTTTTGTACGAAGTGTGAAAGTAACCGAGTACACGACCTCTCCCGCGCCAAATTCACGCGTTACTAAATGGACCGACATAAATTCATTCAACTTCAGCTTGTGACTCCTCTATCCCTGTCACTCTTATGGATTCCACTGTATTGTTTTCTCCCTCGCCCGCTTCCGCTTGATGAACCCTATTGAGCTCGTTAGTCATTAATTAATTCTGCATAAGAAAATTACTTTTAATTAAAAACAGTGCACAGATGGAAGCGATGTCGCACTTTTGGAAATACCACGAAAATGTTTTTGGAAAAACAATTTGTGGAAAAACAACAAAAAATCTAATATCGTTTTAACACCCACACTGAGATTTCAGTGCCCCGAATATTGTTGAATGTGCTACGTACCTAGGCAGTTGCCGTTAGTTCCAATACATCACAGAACTTTGTAAAATAATTCCCCCTAGTCTCAAAAGTCCAAGCTCAGTATATCCCGAAGTTCACCGTAGCCTCGGACTTGCGTAGTTAGACCGTAGCGTAGCAAACTGAAATTTATCGTTTTCACCAGCGACTTTTCACTTTAGACCCGCAATCTTTTAGCTATAAGGCCGCCGTTTGTCTCTCGTTTTTTTTTTCGTGATTTTTCTTATTTTGTTAATATGGGTGTGACAATAAAGACAGTATATATTTCTTTATTAGTACACCTTTCCGACATATTCATACATATTTATTGTGTCGGACTTATCCGTGCCGCGTTATGTAATTGTGTCTTTTTTAGTTTGTGCATTATTTTTGTACCTCTTTAACATATGTATTTACATGTTATCAGTCTTATCTGCACTTAAAAGTAGCTTTATGGGGCTTTTTGAAAGCTATTTACTAGTAGGTAATTTGTTTTTACCATAAAATGTTCCATAGCTTTAAAATAATGCGTTACTTCTTACAAGTACTTAATTTGTAGTATAAGCTGCTACTATTCGAGTCACTATTATTCGAGTACTTAAATAACTTCATTTTAGTAATAGCGAGATTGCTAGTAAAAGTTTTTGAAAGTTTTAATTTTCAGTTTGTTTGTGCAAATATCTACCTTGCCCGGCTTGTGTTCTTGGAGTAAGAACTAGTTAAACAAACTCTTAACAGCTTTAATGTTTCTCGATCTAGAGTTTCAAAAGCAATCACTACTGAATCTGCGGGGAAAGTAAACAAATTACTCTACAGAATTAAAAAGAAAATCAATTAGCCAGAATCTGGTATATAAACACTATTTTTTAGTTTTTTTGCAATCAAATTACGTATCTTAAGGCTTTACGAGGGTCATACTAAATTCTTCTCAGATTTTGACCATTTGCAGTAAGATTTTTACATAGTTATCAATTAACATACACTTAAAATGGTCTAGTTGCATCGCAAAAAAGGTAATATTATAAAATTTTAATCACAGAACAGATATATCAGCGTGATTTTTTCCTGCAAAATACACTTAGGGTTTTCATCCCGGTCGATAACGACAAAACGACGTTTGCCGGGTCAGCTAGAATTTTTTTGATACAAGATTAACGAATAGGTACGGAAAGAACAATAGCTATATCTATACTACATCGGCTCACTAGTAATTTTATTAACATTAAATACACACACACACTCACAAACTTTCGCATTTATTATTTTATTATAACCGCTTCATATACCTTTGTAAGTTTACAAAATGGAAATAAATATAAATGTAGAATAAACTCTAAAATAGAAATACAAACCTTACTGTTCGCTCGGGTAATCTAGGCACCGTGTGTAAAAGAATGGTAGAAAAGCGCTAGATTTATGAAGACCATGAATATGCATTACCGCGACACTGGCTATGCCGGGAAGTCCTGAAAAGAGTAAGAAATTTGTTTCCTCCCAATAAAAATAACCAACGATTTTTTATCTACTACTTGATTGAACCTACACCAAGTGTCGTTAGATTGATTTAAAATAAGGACCTCTATGCGAGTACCAACAACACGTTATGCGTTGTAAATATACGGACAGATTGCAAAGATGCTTTTCTCGCTTGGTTAAGAATTATAAATTTAAGAATACTATAATTTTTAGTACAAGAAGAAAATTGGAAGAAAGAGAATGCAGGCCGTTTTTGATATATAGCAAAAATACGAAAAAAAAAACATTTATTGTATAGGGATCACCTTAATATTTTCATTTTTTGTTGTATTCGTTGTTATAGCGGCACGGAAAATACATATCTCGTGAAAGTTTCATCTTTCTAGCTATTACCGTTTCTGAGATACAGTATGGAGACAGACAGACAGCGGAGGCTTAGTAATAGGGTCCTGTTTTACCATTTAGGTAAGAAATCCTAAAAAGATCTCGTTAGCACTACCTGCGCCGACACTAAATACTCCACTTGAGAAGCTTCCAACCCAAATGGCGCCAACACCCGCCTGTTCTATTTTGTACTTATCTAATACAAAACGTGGTCTGTCATAAGTGATTCTTTTCTTACTAATTTAATGAAGATATTATATTTTACATTAAATGTCTCCGTTTGTTTCCCTTCATTTTATTAACATTTGTGTCAATATTGGTTTATACATGTCACATATTAAAAATTAATACTAATACTAATCAAATAACCCGCCCCCGGTGCAAAGGTGCCTATTATGAATTGGTACTTATGTTATGGTTAGTTTATGTTATGTATATTTTATTTATATATTAGCATAAATTATTATAATTATTTTTAGTATATGTAACTTATTAATTTTTTATCTTTGTTGTACACTACGTCCATTTTAACTCCTTTCCATCCAAAGGTTTCCTGGAACAGATCGCTTTAAGCGATAAGGCGCCAATTGTGGCACACAATTTTTAGTTATTATTTAATCTTTAGTTTTAAATGTTTGTCCAATAAAGTATTACCTATTTATCTATGTTTTTTTTTAAATCGATGTTTTAAACTGAGCACTAATTTTCAAGAGCTACTAACTTATAGTAAATCAGGAACGTGAACATTCTTTATAGATGCAATAAAATCATACATAATACGATGTATGAAATTAGTAGATATGCGTAATTACTAATAATAAGAAAATAAATCCAGGCGTTACATTATTATAGGTTGGCAGTACAGGTCTGGCCACTCCCATTAAAGAATAAGAAAGACGACACTAATTAAACATTATCTATTATACATACATATAAGCAATGTATTTATTTAAATTATTACTCTAGGTAAAATTACTACTCTACATTATCATGCCACTTTACAGCCGGGTCTAGCGGCAATGCATAGGAATATATTTTCATGAATAAATTCAGGCCCACTCTGTGAGATAGGGTGCGCGCACCTCGTATATCATTATATATTTATATAGCTATTTTTCGATCAACCTTCATGTGTTTTCTAGAATGACAGTTGCTAGATATACATTAAACCTAAAGGTATACATCCTTAAATATTTAGGGCATAAGAATCATAATTACGAGTACCTACTTGTAGGTGTGTGTTGTAGAAATTTACTTAAGTATTAAGTAATGAAATATCGTCTCAATTGCGTAACCAAATAAGTATAAGCAACAGGAAGTAACATTTCAAATATGTTCAGTATTGACACGAGTTACGATTATATTTACTTCGCAAAGTACTTAAATTAAATTAACACACGGGCACTGAATAAAGCGGCGATAGTATGGAATTATTCAAGCTGTCTTCATAGACATCTTGGATATGGATCCAAATATCATCACAATCGTTATAACCGCTGATGCAAGAATCAGTCAGAAACATATTAAGCATTAGCTTCATCGTCTTTCTAATAGTTTTTTTTACTGCAGTGCCAAGCTAAACCGGCGCCACATGTGCTAGGGAAATATGGGCGGTCTGTTTGTCTGCAATCTGTGCCTAGTCCGGCGCCGCATGCAACGTCATTCGTCAATCGATGGCATTCGATTCGTCTATTGGAAAGCTTGATATGATATTCAGGGTTTGTTTTTGTTTGAAACCGTGTTAGCCAATGCGTAATAAATTTAGAAATATTTTATGATTTGGCTTTTTACAATTTAGGTAAGAATTATTTTTTATTATTTTATTTCTACAATTTTGAAAGACAGCTGAAAACAAACCATTCCATACAAAAAGTTCATTAATTTCGTGTCGTAAGAACGTTTATACACAACAAAATGCAAGCAATCTGAAACTATTACACAATAGGAGTACTACACAAACAGTGTAACAGCTACTGCTTCCATTTATCACATAACCGCAGCATTTCCTTGCATGTAGTTATTTTTATGCAAAAATATAAGTACAACAGGCAAAGTCGTGTGTGACAGTGACGAATGGGACCGAGCGCGAACTGAAATGGTGTGAGCCAAGCCGCGGACGACCGTATGCTTGCTCGACTTATTAAACTAATACGCTTAATTAATACCTACCGGAATAATTTACTCGTATGCATATGTCGTAAAAGTATCAGTTACTAATTATGATCAAGCACAAATATATTTGCTGATAAAAGTATTTAATGATTCCGTAATAAAATCTACATATATCAAAAAATAAATCTAAAAATGTTCATATTAGGAAAATAAATAAAAATATACATCACCTATGCCAGCTCATGTTCATGGCACCATAGATTTAAATAAAAGAAGGCGTTTAACCGTCAATTCGTAAGTTTGTGCTAAGACACTTTTTGTAATGGTTCCTTCGTATATAGTTCTACACAAATCGGAGTGGGAAAGGCTTCACAGAAAGAACGAGCCTCCTGAAGAAGCTGTGCACATCACCCGTGACCGCATTAAGAAACTGACAGATTTATCACAAAAATGGATCAAGTCCTGGCCTGATACAGTAGCTGTAAGTTACATTTTACTTACCTTATATGACCGTTGATATAAGGTTAGTAAAATTATTATTATAGTATTTACATAAGCATAGCATAAACAGCCCACTATACGTTCCCACTGCTGGGACTCGGGGCCTTCTCTCACGAGGAGAGAGTTATAGGGCATAATCCCCCACGCTGCCCAAGTGCGGGTTGCAGGATGACACACGTCTTCAGATATTGCGGTCCTCAAACATTTTCAAGGTTTTCTCACGATGTTTTCCTTCAGCGTAAAGCGAGTGCAAATCCACACGTAAGCGTAACGTAAAAACAAGTCATTGGTGTCAAGGGCCGGGATCGAACCAGGGGCCGTCTGGTTGAAAAGCAGACGTTATTACCACCTAGCCACACTCGCTTTTTAGCCACACTCGCTTTTTTATACGGGTGTATATACTATAATACACCCATTCCTTATATATGGTGTTAATTATCTTTGAATACTCTTGTTTACTGGTTACTAGTTCCAGGTCATCTTAGTATTTGCCATCAAAACTACGGAAGCCTTCAGTACATGCATTATGTACTCGGTATCTAATAATTCAATTTAATAACAATGGCATTATTTTTAAGGGACGTGTGGCACTTATAGAGAAGCAGAGAAAGCAGCAAAAAGTAAAACAACATCAGGATGACATAGAGTTCTTGAAAACCTTTACCAAGAAAATGAAGAAGGCAAAAACGGCAGAGGCAATCAAGCAAGCTAGGCAGATGGTCTTTCAGAATAGTAGTTACGGGAGAAAACTGTTAAGGTAAGTAACAAAGATAAATCATAACTACTACTAACAGTATTTAATGACTAAACTCCTGTGTCTATGTCAAATCGCAATCAAAAGTAGAAACCAATAAAACTTATTAACAGTGCTCTCCTCGAATCAAAAGCTATCGAAGAGCGTGAAGCTCAGATAAAATTTAGTCAAGCAGTACAAGAAAATGCTACTAAAATCGCAAATGAAGATAATAAAACTTTGAGAAGCGGAATTCATAATTTCCATGATAAGGACGAAGAAAAGAACATAGTAGAGAAGTTCAAAAGATTAGAAATTGACAGAGTTAATAAAGAAATGTAAGATCACTTACCTACATTAATAATTTGTACGTGTAGTTGTAACGTTGTCATTAACTTAATCGTAGTAATGTGAATAATAATTAAAGCAAATTCTTTGATTTATTTATTGTATTTAAGTGTGAATATAAAACAAGAAAAAGAGATACAAGAAAAGCTAAAAGAAAAACTATCACTCATAGAAGACGAAAAATTTATGAAGGAAGTAATTGAAATAGAGAAAAAGCAACTGGTAAATACTTGGTAAAATTAAACGTAATTTTTATGCTGATTCGGTGGGATGGATTCGATTCTAATTCGATGGATTAGGTCCATTGGTAACTATTTTAGTTTTATTTTAGAAAGATATCCAGCTCTGTCAGAAACAAAGACTAGAGGAATATGAAGCAGATTCAAAACATAATGCAATGCTAAAAGAGCACGACCAAAAACTTAGTGATGCAATAACAGACGTTTACAAAAGGGAGAAAGAAAGGATTTGGTTAAAATCACGAGCTGTAATGAGAAAGGTAAAATCATTAGTTCATTTTATCGGTTAAATTGTTATCAACAAACTTAAGTTTACTTTTACATTTGCAGATTCACTTAGGCAAGCCGGATACACAATGGTCTAAAAATCTACATGCAAAAGTAAAACAAATTCAAGATGAAGAGAAAAAACAATACGATGATTTTATCGACAAAGGAGTCAAAGCTAAAGAAAAAAGGTATAATTGTGGTAGTTTTTCTATGTTACGAGCATACAAAAAAAAAACTGTAGTAGCAAATGTAAATAAATAACCTTTTCCAGAACCATTGAAAGTGAATTTAGGCAGAAAATAAAAGATCAAGAGAAAAAGTCTACCCTATATTTAACTGCACAAAGACATAAGATCATCGCACATGAACAAAAGCAGGACAAAATATGCGAAAACAAATGCGTATGCGAGAAACAAACTCTCGCATTGATTTCTAAAAGAAACCTTAAGAAAATTGAAGCATCAAAAAGAACTTCTTTAGACTTTGAAAAGCAGCGAAACATATGTAAGACTATAAGTCAAAGTATTTAGTGATAAATATCACTTACCCAACTTTATCAAGAGCCTAAGATTAATCCTGAGAGTCGGATGAGTGTTAGTCGTAATAAAAGTAATCATTAGCTGTGTTAAAGGCGTTTAGGGCTCAAGCGCTTGAAAGCTCCTGGAACCAAGGCTTAGCTACATAGCTCAAACTACGCCTGCGAAGTAGACCTAACTTTGTAATGTTTCAGATATCATGAAGCTTCCATTTCTTCGGCCTCATAACACTCTCAGAGATCAGCTGCGAAAGCGTGAAAAAGAACCGTCCCCTTATAGCGGAACCAGGGCGGCGCACGCGCAGTTTGCTCAACAAGCTAACGACGTTCTCAAGGAAATCAAACATAAATACTTCGCTAGAAAAGTAGTAGATGTAAGTAAGATTTAATATCAATTTTCCTTTGTTTTATTCCAGAATGTCTGGTAGAGTAAACTTATTAGAGTAGTATCTTAACTTATAGCCGTTAATATATTTGACAAAAGGATGTGTATAAGTAATCGAGGAGTAAAAATAACCCTTGAGTTGTTCTTTGAGAAAGTCATTTTAAAATTGGTTTTATTTTTTACAGGAATACAGAAAGCTAAATTACTTGGATGAGACTACACTACCTGTGCCAAACTATTAATCGCCAAAAATACGAATACGGGCGATGAATCTTAATTTCTACAAATAAAAGCCATATTTCGACAATCATTATACTACATTTATTACTACAGACATTATAACTATATACAAAAAGCTTTAGATCACAATTTACACGCGCAGTCGAATGACACTATTTTATAGAATTTTGAATAATAAATATTGAAAACGGGCACAAAGAGTAAAATGGTACATTCGACCGCACTGGGGGCAGCTTCTGTAGTATTTCTTTCGTAAAAATGATTGCAGAAAGACACATTATGATAATTACCCTAAATAAGACTTATTCGCTTGAGCACGACCGATTTGTGGGCCGATCTGTGAGAAATTCTAAAGCTTATTAATATTTTGAACTACATAGTAAATCTGCAGTGCTCAAGCCACTAAGTCAGGAATACAATTAGATTGATTTCATAGATGTAATTGTATACGACACATGGAACTATTTGAAATCTTATAAGACCATTGCCGCCAAGCAGTAACTCATTTGAAGTTTGTTTACGAAAAAGTTTTACAACTATATGTAATAGTTAACTGAACTGTCTTGCCATGCGAAACACTAAGATTTATAGCCAAAACGCGGAACAAATTCTTAATTTTATATTTATTATTTTGCTTTTCAAAACATTTGAATAAATACAATTTTGATTCTTATAAACTGTAGTAGTATTTGCTTTGTTTAACACGTTGATTGATGTCTACTGTTCGCTTATCTTATACGTCCACGTGTCTCCGCCTGTCCTTAGTAAGGAGAGTTCTTCTGTTTGAGTACAGCTTGCACGCACTTGGCCATGGTGGGGGAGGCGCGGCTGATCGGGTCTGTCATGAAGAAGTCTTTCAACTCTTTCAGCTGCACGTCTAGTGTACCAGACACTGGCTTTTGAAGACTCTGTGGGAATGAAGAATAAGGATACAGAAAACAGACATTTAGATAGATATATAGATAAATTCTTAATTGGACCCATAAATAAAAGACACATTAAAATACAATTAACTTAAAATTAGTGTGCCACAATTGGCGGCCTTATCGCTTAAAGCGATCTCTTCAAGGCAACCTTTGGATGGAAAGGAATTTATTGGTTAATTGGAACATTGGCATGAGTTTACTATACTATTGTATCAATTACAATATACTACGTCAGAAAAAAATCAATTCAAGTCAACCTTACCACTGTATCTTAAGGTTAAGTTTCGACTAGTGCCTTAATAAACATAAGCTATCGTGCTTCGCGATAATAGCTACAAAATTTTATGACCGTACGCAGTGAGCGTTAAAAAATGTATTACTATACTAATAACGCTTAAATTCCTTAAACTCAAATAAGACATACTCTTGCTTGTGGTCTTATTTTCCTTGCCGTTTTTAGAGACATCACCTTAAATTGACGATCTCTTGGCGTTACCATGCCGGACTGCCAATCAGATGGTTCCGGGTTCGATTCCCGGCCCGGCCAACATCTTTGTGCTTAAATAAATTTGTTGGCTGTTGGTCTGGGTGTTAAATATGTATCTATAAATAATATGCATTGTATATTTATGTAGTATATCAGTTGCGTTGGCAACCATAATACGAACTAGAAATGGTTCAGTATGGGGGCTAACCAGCCGTGTGTGAAATGTGTCCTAACATTTATTTATTTATTTATTTACTATACAAATAACGCTTAAATTCCTGAAACTCAAAAAAGACCACACTCTTACTTGTGGTCTTATTTTCCTTGCCGTTTTTAGAGTTATATCACCTTAAATCTAGTACATTTTATGAACTGTTCAAAATTAAATTTCAACTCAGTGTGAATAGGCACATCAGCATATTGCTGCTCGCCTATAAATCAAATACATAAATAAATACATTTTTGATCGAAGGTTTGATGGGAGGAAAGCAAGTGACCTTGGCGAGCGTCTGCGCCTGCGCGAAGTAGTTGTTGTCCTCCACGTTCCCGTAGGCCACGAGCGCCGGGCTCACCTCCGCCAGGCGCGCGCGCACCTCGTCCGCCGAGTCGTACGGCAGCCGCGCGCCCACCACCTCCGACAGGGCACTGACACACACACAATTCTATTTTTAGTCGTTACAACCAGGCATTTGACCAACAGGGCGCATAACCAACCTCACAAGTAAGCATAAGCAGCCCACTACTGGGACTCGGGGCCTTCTCTCACGAGGAGAGATATGGGCCATAATCCACCACGCTGGCTAAGTGCGGGTTGGCGGATAACACACGTGTTCGGATATTGTGGTCCTCAAACATACCGGTTTCCTCACGATGTTTTCCTTCACCGTAAAGAGAGTGCAAATCCACACATAACATGAAAAACAAGTCATTGGTGTAGGGCCGGGATCGAACCAGAGACCGTCTGATTGAAAGGCAGACGTTATTACCACCGAGCCACACTCGCTTATTAGCGAGTAAGCGGCACACCGGACTAAGGTGGGGCAAATAAAGAAAGAAGAAAGAAAAATACTTAATCACGTTTGTTGTATGAGAATATGTATCAATACAAAGTATGTATGTATTATGGTAACATACTATAAGACGGAGAGCAGTCTTAGTAATAGGATCACTATAGGGTCTTAATTTTTTTTTATTTAAACCTTTACAGCTAGGCATTCGACCAACGGGGTGCGTACCACTCTCGTTACCTCTCGAAACTGTGGAGTGGAGTATCGCTATTTACGGATTTACGGATATTTTAGTTAGTAAGACTCAACTTAGTAATAACTGTCTCTCAAGGGTGCTGCCGAAAGACACTGTTAGGTATTTGGCGATAGATTTTTCAACTTGAGGATGGTTGCTAGCCAGGCGAGAAGTAGAAAATGCCCTACTAGCATGCAAAGAGAGTAGAGATATATTGATAGATGAACTCTTTATTGGGTAAATAAAGGTACAACACAAAATAAAAAGTAACAACACAAATGTATGCCACAAACGGCGGCCTTATCGCTAACAGCGATCTCTTCCAGGCAACCTTTGGATGGAAAGCCTTTGGACGACCTCGTTAGCGTATGACGACCTCGTTAGCGTAAAGGTTACCATGCCGGTCTGCTAATCAGAAGGTTCCGGGTTCGATTCCCGGCCCGGTCAACATCTTTGTGCTTAACTAAATTTGTTGGCTGTGGGTCTGGGTGTTAAATATGTATTTATATAATATGTATGTATGTATATGTAGTATATCAGTTGTGTTAGCAACCATAATACGAGCTAGAAATGGTTCAGTATGGGGCTAACCAGCCGTGTGTGAATGTGTCCTAATATTTATTTATTTATTTAAAGAAGTTGAAAAAAACGAGATAGAGGTTACCGCAGTATCTTCCAATCCTCGCGCGCCTTGCCTGGCGGCGTGACGGCGGCGAGGGTCTGCTGCGCGCGCCCCTCCGCGTTCACGTAGGTGGCGCGCTTCTCCGTGTACGCCGCGCCCGGCAACACGATGTCCGCTATTGCCGCGCCAGCGTCGCCGTGGTGACCTGCACAAACAACATAATTATATCTTAATTTTTTTTTCAAAGACTTTACTTTCTAAATAGACCACTAAACGTGCAAAAGAAATTGACAAAACTCAACTGAAACCTCGTTGGTGATTTAAACAACTAAAAATAAACAAGTATGTAACACAATTGTTCTGGGTTTTCATTAAATATTTTATGGTAACCCCATTTTCACGATATGGTCAAACGTGGTTGACCAAATCGCTAAAGGTTTATCGTTTAATGATTTGGTTACCATTAGTAGGCCACTACATGAAACGTGAACACTTCACGAAATGCTCAACCAATTCATGAAATGATCAATTCAGCGATTTGGCCACGACATTGACATTCATACGCATGCGCGCTGGACAAACAATGGGCATTGTTTGACAGTGATATTGAATACTATTTTAAGCGCTATAAGTAGTGATATGGCGACGCTCGGACACTTCTTTTTTATGAATAAACATTTTTTTTACTCTATACAAGGTCTATCTTGCAGATCGCGTAACCAGCAATACTCTGACAGAAGGTGGATCATGTCTAGTCTGGAATTACTGGCTCTTAAGGAGGCTGCCGAAACACTCGATTAAGCGCTTGGCAAGTGAGGGTGTACACGTGGCAAGTGAGGGTGTAGGAGACCATAGGTGGTGGAGCTAATGCTCCACTACTTACATATTCTTTTACAAGATGCTCAAACTCATGCATGCAGTAATCACGTCTTAACTGTAATCGCTTGAAGAGCTTGAAAGTATACCTTGGTAGATGACAGTAGCGCCCTTGGGCAGCGCCTCCCTGGTGACGACCCCGCTGTCAGCGCCCAGCAGGAACACGACCTGCGGGCCGGCGTCCAGCGCGGCTCCGACTCCTGGCTTGTAGCCCAGGTCTAGCGCCGCCACCTGCGCCGCCGTGCGTTGCAACACGTTCAATACCTGGGGACAAGTTCACACAACATAAGGAAAGATGAAATACTTAGTGTACTTCCGCTGTGATTTGAAACCAAAATTAAAATAAGCAAAGGAAAAATTAAAATATTTTTTAACACCCCTGCCCGTACAACTCATGTAATTCCACCGGTTTTAAATATGTAAAGCGGGTCATAAAAGCGTGTGTTACCAAAGCAAATAAATAGCTAAGTATGTAAGTTTTTTTTTTTACAATGGATTTCCGCAAAGTAACACCTGAGTCAATACATAGGTTAAGTTCATACAAATGTATTTATATCCCACAATCTATATAACTGACCGATCCTGCAAAGGACTGCCGGGCGGCGGAGTCTGTGACGTCCTAACTCCCCAGATGGGTGAGAACGGGTCACTATTTGTAGAACTTAAGCAGCAGGACCTGCTGCAAGGTTCGCGTTTCGGTCCTAGTAACCGAAAGGTTGGTGGGAGACCATGGGAGCCCAGCCAGCGAAGACAACGAAATCTTTGCATTGTTCTATTTTATACGAGTTCGTTATATGGCTGCGTTTGCAAAAGTTTGCTTAATGTTAATGCCATGGCTAACGTTGTAGCACGATTTCCTAGAATAAGAAATAAAAATGTTTATTGACAAATATACTTTTGGACTATCGACATAAAGCTAACATTAAAATTAAAATTAAAAATATAAGTTAATACGAGATTTGTGAGGGCAGTCGCGCTGGTTTTTAACTGTGTTAGTGCCAGTAACTTTCACTATAGAAGGAATTTATTCACTCTTATTGTTAATATCTCAAGTTGGTACTACATATTTAGGAAACGGAGCCTCAGGCAGAGAATTCCAAAGCTTCCAAGGTCTGCGAGAATTATGAGGAGAAGCGCTGTGTGATTAACTGGCCAAGGCTGCCGAAACACACTATTTGGTTCTTGACGACAGATACTAAGATAATTCCAGTATTACCTTCCAGCTCTTATCCTCGAGCCCCTCCTTCAGTTTGAGCGCGAGCTCCTGTGTGTATGCGAGCAGCGCGGCTCCGTCGGGGCCCTTCAGCTGGTCGGCGCCCAGAATCACCACGGGCCGCTTGGCCGACTGCAGCCGCTTCACCACTTCGTGGGAGGACGTGCCGGTCGCCAGCTCTTTCACGATCGATGCCGAGTCTCCCACGTGCTGGGAACATTATTACATTTTTAAGTTTTAAACAGAATGAGTCAAATTTTGATCACCATTTTAGCTAGTGGAGAGGAGCGGTGGCCGAAAATGGAGTATGTTTACCGATTCAGTCACTTAAAAGACTGCACTTAAAGGTTATCATCATCATCATCATCAGCCCGTCTGCGTCCACTGCTGGACATAGGCCTCTCCCAAGGCACGCCACGCGACCCTATCCTGAGCATATCGTCTCCATCCACTGCTCGCTTTTTTGAGTATGTCATCGCTCCACCTCGTAGCAGGATGTCCTACACTACGTGTGGCGGTACGCGGTCTCCACTCCAGAACTCGTCTACCCCAGCGGTTTTCGGTTCCGCGGTAGATGTGACCAGCCCAAGGTAATATAAGGATATTTATTCTAAGTTAAATAACTATAGGTTGGCTTTAAGAAAGGTAAAATAATTGCTTTAAATAGAAATTCTATTATTAGGTACTACTCATTATTGATTTTCTCAGTAAAGAAAACATTTGAAAGATCGTTTCATCTCGCTCATTCATTTAGTTACGCAAGCTGGAGGACATTCATTTGCAAATGTTTTCTTTACTGACGCGAGTTATAAAACAAAATATGAAACTTGAAAGTTTAAGATCAAACCTATCCCACAATTCATTGTGGACTGCTGGTCAAATAGCCTAAGGAAAAAAACCGGTAAAATCTATTTCAAAAATAGAATAAAATTAATAGATGTGTCTACTAACCGTGTATTCGTAAGTAAGATCGACCTTCGGTCCGATGAGAGCGACATCTGTCTCCTTGTGTATAAACGCCTTGCGGATACGCGCGTTCAGCAGCGGCGCCTCGAAACGCGTGTTCGTGCCGATTAGGAGCACGTAGTCCGCATCCTCTACGTCTGGGGACGAAAAATTCTTTCACCATGGGGAAGCTACATTATCCCTGAGTAACATAGACGATATTTTTTTTCTATTTGCGACATAGGTTATTTTATATATATTATATGTATAGCCCGTGATAAGTTGGGACGATCTGCTAGTACTTAATAAAAGGTCAAGCCAGTCCCGGCTTCGCACGGGCTATAAAATAATCTAAGTTGCTAGTTGACATAATTTTTCAAATCAGTCCAGTAGTTTCGGAGCCTATTCGTGACAAACAAACAAACAAAAAATTAAACTTTGCCTCTTGATAATATTGGTATAGATTTATGTATGTATATAAAGTATATCAGTTGTGTCAGCAACCATAATACAAGCTAGAAATGGTTTAGTACGGGGCTAACCAGCCGTATCTGAAATGTGTCCAAATATTAAAAAAAAAACAGCTTTATGCGGTAAGGCCGCTAGAGTATACTCTATACTGACTGGCGATGGTAGTGTTGAGGAGGTACGAGGAGCGCAGGTCGGTGCCGGCGCCGTCCAGCGGGAAGTAGTGCTCGGTGCAGGCGTTCTCCGAGCCCAGCCGGTTCGCCAGGTCCTTCAGCGCCACCAGCGACTCCGCGTCCGCCAGGTCGCCGCCCACCACCAGCAGCTGGAAATTAAAAGTTGGTTGGTTTAACTTGCACTTGGCTCTAATCATCTGAAATCACTCGTAACAACATATGTATGAGTATTGAGTAGGTGTCTGAGTTTATATGTGTGTGAGTGTGTGTGTGTGTGTGTGTGTGTGTGTGTGTGTGTGAGTGTGAAAGAAGAAAGAAACATTTATTTTGTGACATGTGAACAACAATACATAAGAAACAATAAAAAAAAACATATACAAACTGGCCCCAGCTCAGCAAGTGTGTGTTTGTGTGTGTGTGCGCGCGTGTGAGTGCGCTAGAGCTATTGGCCATTAATAACATTATTATGGGCAAGTTGCAGCTTAAAACAGGGGATTAAATATATTTTTACAAACAAAGAGTGGGCATTTTAAGTGTTAGCTTTAAGTATGTGCAATGTATTATATTATATTGCCGGCGAGCGATGCGTGGCGAGCGAGGCAAGCGATTATATTATATTGGAACTCTTTCACTTGGACAAGATAGAAATAATTTCAATAAGCGGATGGTTAGAAGGCATGACGATTTACAATGTTTGGTTTTATTATTATTATCTATTATTATATGTTTGATGATCCAAAAAGCTGATGACCCAAAAAGCTGCTAATTTGAAGTGGGATTGGGCTGGTCACGTCTACCGCATGCCGGACGATCTGTGGGCAAAAATTGCTACCGAATGGACGCCGGCCAATACAAGACCACGCGGCAGACCAAAAAAGCGATGGAGGGACGAGCTTGACATACACCAGGAGGATTGGTCCACAATAGCGCTCGATAGGGACAAATGGAAAGAGGGTAGGGAGGCCTTTGCCCAGCAGTGGGATCGAACAGGCTTTTAATAAAAAAATAATATGTTTGACCTTATCAGGCGGGCACGCGCGCAGCGCTCGCGCGGCGGCGACCAGAGCGTCCTCCCACTCGCAGGGCGCGAGGTTGCCGCGGCTGTCCGCCAGCATCGGCGTCACCAGCCGCTGCCGCTTGAGACCGTCGCACGCGAACCGCGACTTGTCCGACAACCACTCCTCGTTGATCTCCTGCAAACAAATGTATCGACAAGTATAGTAAAAAACTTTAAAATCTGCTTTCTTATATGTAAAAAAATAAAAACTATTCTTATTAATTTAAAGAATCACATATAAATTTTACAAATTTAACTTAATAATTACTATTATATCTATTAAAGTATATATTTTAATATCTAAGCTTGCTCTTTGAGTATCTATAGATATACTAGCTGACTCGGCAAACATTGTTTTGCCTTAAAAATAGATAGTTGTCGATTCTTAGACCTACTGAATGAACATAATTTGGTAAAAATCTGGTATTTTTTTTTCATTTGGTATGGTAACTAGCATTGTGACATAGACATTTTATATATTACATAATAATAGATAATAAAGATTGATAATACATACTTTAAAAGTATTCAGTTAAGAAAGAATCGATCTTTAATACTATTTCAACTTAAAACGATTTCTTTGTCATAATTATGTATGTTATTATAACAAACACATGACATACCTCATTGGTCCTAGGAAGAATACGCAGTACTTCATTGGTTCGCGTCGCCACCACAATATTGCTGCCCAAAGGGTCTAGGACATCCACAGAGTCAATCTATAGACCAAATAAATATATAATATAATATATAATATAATAAATAATATATAATATAATAAATATATTTGTACATAATATTTAGAAAAATATTATGTACAAATACAAAACTCTATATGCAGACTCTTATAAAGATTAATTTCTTTGCAGCATCAAGAAATTAAAACTCAACATTTTTATTTATATATTTTTGTGCTCCCTGTGAAACAAAATAGAATGATAGTATATCAATATTTTCATCAGAAGTTTTTAACATTTTTAAGAGACCAAGAGATACAAGGTTCTGTCACTTTGGAATGCAGTCCCTAGAAACTTTTTGAAACATAAAACAACACTTTTAGCGTTCACAGTTTTGAAATAGAAAACAATACTTTATACATATTATGTCATAGATAAATATTTTAAAATGACTCACCCTTCTAGTTTCCCAAGGCCTGGCTGCGAAGCTGTAAGGCTTGGAGGTGAGAGCTCCGACTGGGCACAGGTCAATCACATTGCCCGATAACTCTGATAGGAACATCTTCTCTACATATGTTCCAACCTAAAATGTGAATATCATGTATCACTTAAGCCAAGGAGAGATACTAAGTTTTTTGTATTCTCAGCCTAAATTATTTATTTATTTCATGGTTGCCCAACAACTATTTATAAAATAATGCGAAACATGTGTAGCAATGGAAAGCCTTTATTATTATTAGTCTCCTAGCTGCAAGACATACAAAATTATAGCACATTAGTTGTCAGAATTTCATGGCCTACATACTTTCTTGATGCAAAATACTACTGATATTACAGCTAAGATACAACATAATCTAATTTAATGCTTCAAAAGGTGTAGTTGGGAAAAAGCTAAGCTACACCAATACATTTTCAAAACCAATACTAAATTTTTAAATTAAATGGAAATTGTTTTTTTTTATGCTACAAATATTTAAGTTGCAAAAACACACACCCAGCAATAAAAAAGAATGTCTTCTTTACCTGCATGTCGGTACCACGGCCAGTAGTTCCAAAATCATCAACACCGGCCACTTCAGAGGCAAAACGGATGCATCGCGTACAGTGAATACAACGTGTCATTATGGTCTTAATCAGAGGACCCACATCTTTGTCCTCAACAGCTCTGGAAAATTACAAAATGGATAAACTTACGAAGACCTACTTTATTGCCATTTCATACAATAGATATGAAGTAATTTAGTAATTTATGAATTTTAGTATACAATAGCCACAAATTATTAATTTTAATAGAAATAAAATTTTGATTGGACATTTATATATATAAATTGTCAATAAAATTGTGATGATAATATTTAAAATTTGTCACGGTCTTTATAAAAAAAAAATGAATCATTAGTAGAGATTTATGAAAATAATAGTTCTAACCTTTTACCAGAAAAGTGGATATCAGTGAATCGGCTCTTGTCTGAACCAAATGCCATGGACTGATCCTGAAGATCACATTCACCTCCCTGGTCGCAGATGGGGCAATCCAACGGGTGGTTTACCAGGAGGAACTCCATTACTCCTTCACGAGCTTTTTTAGTCAAGTCTGAGTCAGTTTTTATTCTCATCCCCTTCATGACAGGCATGGCGCAGGCCGCAGCAGGCTTTGGAGACCTCTCCACTTCAACGAGACACATCCTGCAATTACCAGCGACGGCGAGACGCTCATGGTAGCAGAAACGGGGGATCTCTACTCCAACTTGGGCTGCAGCCTGAAAGTTAGTATTGATTTTAGCATGTAGCCGTCGTGACTTCAAAACCAGTGGACAACGTGAATCTAGATTGTTTAACAAGCTTCTTTGACAGAGTTACCTGCAAAATTGTAGTGCCAGGTAGGACGTGTACAGGCTTGTCGTCAATGAATACTTCGATTTTTTCGGGTTGTGGCGCTACGTCGGCGTAGCAGCGTGCCGCCAGCGGAGCCGCGCGTGACGGCGAGCTCAGCGCTAGCGCCCGAGTCAACGGCTGGCGCAGCATTCTGCGGCAAAATCGACGCACTTACACTTCTTATTGTACACTGTTTTGTCAACTTCCTACTAATTACTGGACACCAAAATTTATCAGAGATGAAGCCTAATATGTGTTATAATCGAAATTGATCGTAAAATAACACCAAAACACGAGAAATATGTGTAATCTGTCTGTTGTTGTTACATAAGTAAAAACCCTAACCTAATTAAAATTTCTTGAATCACGGCTGTCTTAAGTGTTTAACTAAATGCCGATATGATAAGTGTAATAGATAAATAAAACTACACTGGTATTTACGTCGATTTTGGTAAAATTCGTACCTAAAAATATTTTCAAAATCTATCGATCAGATGACAATGACAGCCCTTTCTGTGAGCCTGTCAGAGGAAATGTCAATCGTATGGATGTGGTCATTTCATGTTTCGCTTACCTGATTACCGGTTTCTCTAAGTTTTCTTGCTTAAATATTTTATAGTAACGTGATTGACGTTACTACAAAATATTTAACATACTCGCTGTATGTGCTTTGCTAAAATATTTAACATACTCGTAGATATAACTCGGTTATTTCAGAAATAAATATTGTTCATTTAATTCTTTTCCCTTCCCTATTTTATCGCTATCTCTTTCTTTCTCATTCTTCTCGTTAATTTTCCGCAGGTCCGGTGAAGAGATTTTGCCAGATTTTTATAAATTTTCTAGCAAAATGGCCATTGGTGACGTTAAAACTGCTCAGGGCCTCAATGACTTGAACCAATATTTGGCTGAGAAAAGTTATATATCCGGGTAAGTTTATGTTAACTCTGAGACATCGTTTAGAAAGGCAACCACGTCGACTCTTCAAATCCTAACCTAAAATGATTACTATTCCATAGGTATATTTCAATTATTTTACAGCATATTTTCTCACATTAATGAACTACCTCTGAATGAAGTCTGTATGCGTAACATGTACTTTCATGTCCACTGATCCGACCTTGATCTTTAGCTGATATATTGATTAAAAATGAAACGATTGCTTTTTTTAGGTACACGCCCTCTCAAGCCGATGTTCAGGTATTTATGCAAGTAGGCAAGGCGCCAGCCGCGAACCTAGCGCACGCGCTGCGCTGGTACAGCCAGATCGCGTCTTACGCCCCTGCAGAGCGCAAATCCTGGGCCGCGGGCGTCAACCCACTCACCGCTGGAGGTAAACCAACCACAGCCCCCGCGCCTGCTGACGACGACGACGATGATGTGGACCTGTTCGGCTCTGGTGACGAAGAAGAGGATGCGGAAGCCGCGAGAGTGCGTGAAGAGCGCCTCAAAGCATATGCTGACAAAAAGTCAAAGAAACCTGTCCTTATCGCAAAATCCACTGTCATCCTCGATGTCAAGCCTTGGGATGATGAGACAAGCATGAAAGAAATGGAAATGCTGGTCCGTTCTATTGAGATGGATGGTCTTCTGTGGGGTGCCTCCAAACTAGTGCCTGTTGGTTATGGTATCAACAAACTGCAAATCATGTCAGTTATTGAAGATGACAAGGTATCTGTTGACTTGCTGACTGAACAGATCCAGGGCTTTGAAGATTATGTCCAGTCTGTTGACATTGCTGCCTTCAACAAAATCTAAGTCACTTAGTCCGTTGTATTTATTACTAAGCCAACTATTCAATAAAATCACATTTTACACATCCATGACCTTTATTGCTATTAAAGAAATCACTCCTCAGACAGTGATAATAAATAAAACCAATATTTTTACACATTCATTCAAGTGTTGTATTTCTTATGGTAACAACTTTGTCTTTTTTAAATAAAATTATTAAAAATACGCATTACAAATTGCCTATTACACATAAACTAGGTATAGTTATATCAAGTAACATCACAAGACATAGATATGTGTGTATTGTAAAATCCACACATGTATAAGATTACAGACCACATGACTAGGTGATTATTATAAAGACACCAAAACTTATTCAGCTCTAGTTCCCTTGGTGAGAGAGCCGGCATCACCAACAGTAGCTTGCAAGAACATGTTGGGGATATCATTGCCGAAGTAGATCTTATTGTTTAAAGCTAAGGCTTCATACTTCTTCAGCTCCAAATATTCCTTTGTCAGCAGTACCATATTAGCCTCCGCCTGTTTCTTGAGGTGATAGAAGTCTGCCTCAGCTTTAGTGGTTTGTTTCGCCTTATGTATGCTGTCCTCAATAAGTTCCATCTTCTGTAAGGATTCCTTTTCCATAATTTTTTGTTCATATTGTATTTTAGCAACTTGTGCTTCTTTTTCAGCTTCGATGATAGCTTTTCGTCGTGCTGTCTCAGCTTCTTTTTCCACAACCTGAATAGTACAATTTTAATTACAAATTTAAAAATGTAAATAAATCTACGTATATATATGTATATTTTTATTCAAGGGGCTTTGGCCAACACGGCATGTCAGTCCCGTTAATCCTTAACCAGAGTAAATAAGCAGAAAATAATATAAAAATACATGTATCTATTAATTATAAAGCAACTTGAATTCACAATTTACTTGTTTGGAGGTGGTATTACCTTCTGATGCTGTGCTGCAATGAGTAGTTTAGACTTCTCTGCCTCCATGAGCTCATAGTTCTTGCGTATAGTTTCCGGTATCTTGGGTTTGGTGACGCGCACTGCCTGCACTCGCAGCCCAGGTGCCATCTCATTCAGATCTTTCTGTAATGCCTGTAGAAAAAGGGTAATATTTTAGTTACTCATCACTACTCTCTGTCTGTCTTACTAACTAGATGGCAGTTATAGATTTTTTTGTTTAATTCTTAAGCGCGCTCCACATTCTCCATGAGACGTTTTGTCTCAGGTCTCGCCAAAACTATTGACGAGACGAGAGCAGCTCTCCACATTTATGCTCGCGCATTTGTGCGCTCGGTACTCGAACGAGATGTAAGTGGAAACAGATGTCAGCCGTCAGCTGTGCACAGCCCTTTGATTCGGATACGAAATACCGACATGGAATGGCACGAACATAGGCGAGACTTGCCGAAGATGTCCTCCACATTCTCGTATTCGCTATGTCTCGTGTAGTTTTGCCGAGAATGTGGAGCGCGCTTTACAGCTAGCTTGGACAAAAAGTGAATACTACAATAATTTACTTCTTACTTCAAGTCACAGGCCTTCGGGCGGCTTGAAAACTCAATACCAGAACTTGGCCACTTAACTCATATGAAGAAGAAGAAGAAGACAACTATGTGTTTGACCAACAGGCAGTGTAACCACATTTAGCGTTAGTGACACTCTGGATGAGGTGGAGGATGTCTAGTCTGGAAGAACTGGCTCTCAAGGAGGCTTGCAGGAGGGTGGTCGCTAGCAAGGCGAGCACTAGAAAATGCCCTACCACCAAAATCCCTGAACTTTATAATATAAGAGGTACACAAAGTACATATTAGAGATGCACATTTCCATAAGCTCATAGTAATTTGATGACCTCGTTGGTATAATGGTTACCATGCCAGACTGCCAATCAAAAGGTTCTGGGTTCAATTCTCGGCACGGCCAACATCTTTGTGCTGAACTAAATTTGTTGGCTGTCGGTCTGGGTGTTAAATATGTATATATATATATAATATGTATGTATGTATATGTGGTAGGTATATTAGTTGTGTTAGCAACCATAATACAATCTAGAAATGGTTCAGTATGGGGTTAACCAGCCATTTAACTACTTACTGTCCTCAAATTCTCATCAATTTGGTCAAACAAGTCTATATAAACTTCATGCAGCGTGTGTGCACTGCAGAACTGATTTAACTCATGATGGACCTTGTTGAATATCAATGTCTTATCATATTCAGCTGTGAAGTTCCGCACCATGTCAAGAACTGCAATTTAAACAAGAGTTGTTTTTTTTCTTCAATATTAAGAATAAACACTTACTTATATATATTTTGAAAATACAACTGATTAAAATGATGAATGTATAAGTTATACAAATACAAAATATGTAGTTACCACTAGCAGGTTCCAGTTTGTTAACCACTTCAATCCTCTCAAAGTAAATCATGACTCCTCCACTGGTGCCGCATGGGACATTCTTCACCTCGTCTGTTTGCAAGGTTGTCTGTAAAATTAGGCACAATCAATCAATCTATGGCCTTTACATAATAATGTCGCGAAGCTCCCAGAACAGAATGTTCTAGAAAACACAGGAACACCTTCGGTCTCGCTCTCACACATATTTGTTGTCTCACTGCTACAGTAACTCGAACATTCTAGATTGTACTGGGGAGTAGTATAGAAGATTCGAAAACTTCCCGAATGCCGCCTGTTTGTTTACGTGTGTAAACAAACATCTTCTTTAACACTCACACACTACCTCGAATTCTCCTGGGGAATAGTTCCGAACGTTCGATATATAGAACTTACGAGAGCTTGAATGATCGGGTATAAAAGAGCGGACGGAACGATCGGAGGACAGTTAACTGGGAGTTGTCGGAGAGAACTCCGAGTGATACCACGAGTGAAAAGTGCGATTAGTGGCGAGTAGTGTACGACTCCGGCGAGGAATAAGGATTGCGACTGCACACGATTTGGACGTTTCGACGAGTTGGAAGACCAGACACGTATCCATCAGCGTGGGGATTCCATACTTAATAAATCCTAGTTATCCACAAAACCGACGTTTTAGTCATATACCCAAACCTTTATCCCGAGTGCCCCATCCAGCACGTAACAATAATATGAAATGATTTAATTTCCTTAGCCACAGGTAATAAATAAAAATGGTAAATTATTATTGAGAAGTGTCCCTTGTAGGCTACTGCATACACATTGTGCAAAATGTTATAAATTTAAATAAAATGTTTCTTATTACAATTGAAAGTTGATAAGCAATAATATTTCAAAGTCCTATCAAAAGATTAAAAAAGATTACAAGAAATGTCAATAATAATTTATAAAATATCAAGGATTAGTATTTAAAAAGTAAAATTAACAATCTTATATATAAAATTTCCATGTCACAATGTTAGTTACCGTACTCCTCCGAAACAGCTTGACTGATTTTTATCAAATTTTATAATGCATATTCAACAGGTCTGAGAATCGGTTACTATCTATTTTTCATACCCCTAAGTTAGGCAAAACCATGTCTGCCGGGTCAGCTAGTACTTTAATAAAATGTCATTATGAAAGTAATTATATAATAATGTGTGTCAGTTTAATTTTATGTCCATTTTTAGTACTTTGCTTATGTCACTATTCAACAATATGGTGGGGCCAAACAAAAATTATTTGTATTAGTTAAATTAAACCCAAAACACCATAAAAAATATTTTTATCATTTGACAATAGTGTGACTTATTCTGATATATTTTTAAAAATATATTTTAATATAATTTAGATTTTGTCTTTTAAAAAATAGATTATAACTTTTGTTTTTTACTCCTAGATAAATAAATTAATTGAATAGTACTACTTACTAAAGCACAATCCAGAATAAAAAAGTAAATTCTAAATGTTCAATACCTGAATTGATTTATAAGATGTTAATAATGGAATCATCATATGAAATCCTGCTTGACTTGTCACTGGCAGCAATGCTCCACCCTGCAAATATTCATTTTGGTATTAATGGTGATGCAACCATCACAAAAAGGTAATACCTACCTAGTAGTTACATTAGTAAGAAAAAATAATTTGACTAACTTACAAATCTTGAAAATTTTGTATACATTATATGTAACTGGAAATGCACTCACTCTGTAATATACACCTACATGTCCCTCGTCCACTTTATGCAATGAGAAGTGTACTGTGATACCGACGGCCAAAATAAGCACTGCTAGGACAGAGGACTGATCTGCCATTACTGAAGTCCTGGAAATAATATTATACAAAGGCATTAAACTAAACTTTACACAAAAACATACAAATTAGACATTACTCTTGAAGTATAATACATATCTCTATCGATTAAGCCTAAAATTAAATTCGATGGGTATTACTAAAATCTACCTATTTTGAAATATATGTTAGTGTAAGTTACTGGGATTCTTCATGCTCTAATACTTTAGCCATAATAATGAATGGCAATTTTTTTATTTTGTAACCAAGAAGGGGAAAATCCAGTCTTATCATAAGTAGACAAGTAAATAATCAAAGAAGTAAACAAACAGCCTGTTGGAATTGAAAATAGACAAAGTAATGTACGGAACTACTGTACCTCCTCAAGTCAACGTGAATATTCAAAATGAAAGGTATGTTGAAAGGGGTTCTTAGTTACTCTTACAATATAAGTTAATTTGGTGAATTTACATAAACTTTCTTTCAATCATATTAAGAAAATGTAAGATAAACCACAGGACACCCGATTCACGCACTGTCTATATTCACGAAGTACCGTTCTTTGGCGAATGAACATTACACAGATAAAAAATAAACCAAAAGAATGAACATCAAACAGATAATAAATGAATAGTTCTGTTCATTCTTGAATGTTTATTAATGAAAATATTTGTTATCTGTATCACACTAATTCCGTAGATATGTCAGAAAAAGTGAATATTTGTCTTTAAATTAATGAACGCTAATATTTTCTACGCTCTGGCAAAGTCCTTTCCAAATATGCTTTGTTTGTGTGAGTGAAAATTTTGCTAATGTGTTTAAGTTTTTATCAATGTAGTACACTGAGTGAGGACATTGAATAAGTAATAGTTCATTTGTTTTGTCTATTTTCACGCAGTACCAGTGTATCAAAAGCTTCACATTTCTTTAAATATTTTATGAACAGAGGTCTTGGCCACTGGTTATATAGTTTGCTTGTGGGTGTTTGATGTACGTATAGGATGTTGTGTACATACACGAAATGGCTAGGATTTCTTTTGTTTGGTTATGTCACTTGGCACGTAAATTCAAATATTTAAATACACACCACATTTTAGACTTAAATGCCTCGAGTGGGAATCAATATAGATGGTGAATACCTAAGTCATCTCAGATTTGCCGATGATATTATAGTTTTTGCAGAAAACGCACAAGATTTAGAAGAAATGGTACGTGGATTATGTAGAGAAAGCAGGAGAGTCGGTTTAGAGATAAATGCCAAAAAAACAAAAATCATATCAAATCGGGAACCTGTGCCTATTTTCGTGGATGGAACTAGTATAGGTAGAGTATGTTGAAGAATACCTATATCTAGGGACATCAGTATCATTCAAAGACTGTACAGAAAGAGAGGTTGCAAGAAGAATAGCTTTGGGATGGAAAAAGTATTTGAGCTTGAAGGAAATAATGAAAAGCAAAGAAATAAGTACTAGAACAAAAAGTTAAGTGTTCGAAGTTGCGATAATGCCTTGTATGACTTATGCATGCCAAACTTGGGCGCTCAAAAAGAATGATGAAGAGAAAATATCCATAACACAAAGGAAAATGGAGTGCAGCATGCTAGGTATCAGGAGATCAGATAGAGTAAGCAATACAACGCTGAGAAACCGAACAAAGGTACCAGACATAACTGTAAGGACAAGAACCCTTAAATTTAAATGGGCGGGACGTGTCTACAGGATGGACAATTGGAAATGGACGAAACGTGTGACGGAGTGTGGGTCCCTCTAGATTGCAAGAGAAATCCTGGAAGACAAAGGAAAAGATTGAGGGACCTATTCCTAAAGATATGCGGACCAACATGGATGAGACAGGCGAGGGAGAGAGAGAGTTGGAAATTAGCGGGGGAGGCCTAAACCCAAGCGGCAACTTTTGCTTAAAAATGTGTAAAATATATGTTATTTTAAAAATATGTACTTAAGCAATAGAATAAAGGCTTATTTACTTTCTTTTTTTTTTACTTTGCTTTACTTATTAGACTAAACATAATTGGAACCAACATATTTTTGCTAAGTAAGGGAATACCAATTACCCACTAAAGGTAGTAGTATCATGCGTTGCTGTTCGTTGCTAAAGCTGCTTTATTCGAATAATAAGATCTTCTATTTATAGTCATAATTCAATTCAAAGTCTCAAACGAAAGGAAAGCCGAGGTAGCAACATGCTAAAATATGTACATTCTTGATGATCTACTATTTAGCAATGGTACAAAAGGTGAGTAATTATGTTCCAGCTCTATCGGCTGAAACTGATTGCGCCCTCCTCATCTGTTCTTGAAATCATATAACAGCTAGATATTTTTTCCATCTAGATTAAGAGCATTTTCAGTTAATTTCGTTCACTTCAAAACTAGGTTACATAGCACACAACTTATTGAGCAAAAAATAGGCATTTCATTTTATTATATAACCTGGGATGACCTTATAGGTTGTATATTATATTCTAACATGCCTGTCCTCCAAAACAGATCATATATGTTAAACTAGGAAATAATATACTAGCATTGCATACAGACAACAGGTAGACTTTATTTTAACTCTTAATTATTATGTCTTTGTTGTAATAAAAGTTGTCTTTATTTCAGAATATGGTATGCTAGGGAATTTAAACTGGTCAGTTCGTGATAGCATCTTAGATAGGATAGATAACTAATTTATTATTATTTTTGTAAATCAACTAAAATACTCAGACTACAGGATTACCTGTAGTTTGAGATAAAATAAAGCATTAAAGACACAATTTGAGAAGACAGTGTGTCAATATAGGTGTGGAAAAGTTCAAGGAAGTACCCATCTAAGTATATTATATCTACAAACAACTTGACAACACAAAAAAATATCTTCAGAATGTATACCCATCTGATGTAACAGGTATCCCAGCAACCCAGGCCTATAATTATCTGAAAATGTTGATATGATAAAGGTAGTCACTCCTAGCCTAAGGGTTCTAAGGGCATGAAAATTAACTTTATTTTGAATTCTACTTATATTACTTTTTAGTTTGAGGCAAGATAACTGCTACTTGCCAGTCATTGTGTATTTGAAATGCATCATAACATATGAATTCTACAAGTCAAGCCCTTTACATACTGAGATAAAAGTGTACAGCCTAGCAATGGGCTATAAATTACTGAAAATAATAACAAAATAATTATGATGTGATAAACCTGGTTACCCTTCACTTAAAGGTAAATAATTATGTGTAACCAATGAAAAACACAGTTTTGGATTATCTTTATTGCAAATTATTGTAAACTAGAAATGTGCTGAAGCTTGGCCCCATCTTCTCCTGTTAGATGCAGCATAACTTCATACTTTTCACAACCAGTGTTGTTGTGCCGAGATCTGTAAAAATACACAAATGCTAAGACTACATGTATTAAGTTTTGTACTTTTTACATACCATCTGGTGCAACAGGTATGCCAGCGACCCAGAACTGTGATCCATTATTTCAAGGAGCTCTGTTTAGTTACTTTTGATTTAAACTGTCAAATACAGTATACAAAGAACAGTAATATATAAGTAATATAAACAACCTAGAATGGGGTCGGCTCTAGAATCTGGGCCGCATGAATTTGGAGAAACTAATACAACAGGGGTGTCGGAAATGGTTGTTTATAACATATTTATAACATTTTATTTGCAGGAGCCACGCCTAAATAATTTAAATAATTTTTCAAAGTTTCATTGAAATAGTGAGAAAAGAAACGTTTTTAGCAGAAAATACGTAGAATGAAACGTGTTTGCTGTCATTTTCATCGTTTGACAGTTTGCTTGCAAACCAGAAACGAAACGCTAAAAGTAAATTTAAACTATTTTGACAGTTTACATCTGTAACAAATAGATGAAACAAAACGTTTTTACAACACTTTGAGCGGTAAAATTTAAATTAAAACAAAAAGTTTTAACACCATTTTGAGCGGTAAAATTTAAGCGTCATTCCGTTACTTTCGAGTGTATGCGAATGTTTTCCTTTTTTGTCTTTTCAATTTGTTATTTAATTCACTAGCAAAGGCAGATATCAAGCTCAAAAAAACACTGTCGATTAGGTTAGGTTTGAACTGCGACCCACTGCCAGAACCGAAATGCTGTCAACAAAAATAATAACCACGAAGACCTTACCACGAAGACTAAGGTCTTCGTGGTTATTTTTGGGACCGAAGGCTAGGGCAGGAGCTTCGGTCTTATCTTCGGTCGGGTTACAGAGCTACTTTGGTCGAAAGATACCTACATATTTCCCTTCTTGAGTTACCTGTTAAAAAACTTAGTACTTAACCTCAAATTTTTTAAACATTAATAACTCAAAAACTACTTGTCTCCTGCAGATGGGGTTTGTAGTGGAGGGGTTCCCAACCTCCCCTCTACCCTTTCCCCCCCCTTCCTTGCGGCCCCGATTCTAAATAATAACCCTAGAATGCAACAGGACCAGTCTGTATTAAAAGTTGCCATATCTATATTTTTGAAATGATCCATATAGGCACTACAGTACATTAGATCTTTTTTAATTTTAACGTGTTAACAGCTCCTAACTGATCCAAATACCTAAGGAAATATGTACAAATAGACTTACCTAATTTACTTTAACTACTTAAACATAGAGATAACTATTTGTTGCTCGCGGCTTCACTCGCTCGAAACAACTCAAAAAAACAAAACCTCGGACTCAAAAACTTGTGGTTTCAAATTCAAATCCTGTTTATTTATAAAAATGGCACTTACAGCTAAACCAAACGTATCACTTAGACTATGAGAAAATAAAATAAATTACAGTGCTAAGAACTATTATTATGACTCGGCTTAAATACTACATTAAGATTAAGTAAACTATTTTCAATTATATACAAAGAAAAACAACGTAACAAATAAAACATAACAAACACATTTAAAATAATAATAATAAAAATATAATAAAATGAACCTATTTCTCCCATTGTACATTCTCACAGTATATAAATCATTATGGTGATGTGCTTTACAATGCTTGTTCTGAATCCTGTAATCGAAGTTTTTAACGTACTTACCAGTCCAGTCTAAAATGCATGACCGTCGGAATGCTATTTAGTGGCGGCCACCATCTCAAAACTATTTTAATCAAATATAGCTCAATATGTGAAACCAGTTTTAAGCGAGTGTGGCTCGGTGATATAAACGTCTGCTTTTCAATCAGCCGGCCCCTGGTTTGAATCCCGGCCAATGACTTGTTTTTTTCAAGTTATGTGTGAATTTGCACTCACTTTACGGTGAAGGAAAACATCGTGAGGAAACCAGCGCGTTGGGAGGACTGCAATATCTGAAGACGTGTGTCATCCGCCAACCCGCACTTGGCCAGCGTGGTGGATTATGACCCATATCTCTCTACTAGTGAGAGAAGGCCCCGAGTCCCAGCAATGGGAACGTTATAGTGGGCTGCTTATGCTATATTATGCTTATGAAGTGAAACCAAATAATAAGTGTTATTATGTATTGGAAATTCATACAAGGCGTCTCAAAAATTATTATATGTTCTCTATGCTTTTATTTAATTAATGTGTCTGTGGCATTGCAATGGGTTTCAAATTGGCGTTTCTACATTGCTTTAGAAAACAATTGGAATATTTTTTAGTAAATTTATTTCATATCTTACCATTTAGGTAAGATTATGTTAATCCTCAAGTTTCATATTATCCTGTTGTAAAATTTCTGCCTGATCTGTTTTTCGCTTATCCGTTATGAAATAACAAACAGTCAGATAAAATGGAAGAAAACTTTTTACACCAAAAATTGCTAAATCTAATAGTTCTAGCGGATGCAGGCAAGTAGTGTTAAAACTAAAATTTTAAATCTTCCTATTCACGATCCCATAATTTTAAACCAATGAACAATGTACGGTTTTTTGGACGTTCTATATGGTATACAAATACGTGTGACCATAACATCAATTTCTTTTTGACGATGCTGCCATATAATAAGAAAAATAAAATGGTGTTGCCATATACAAAAATAATTTCGGGTTTTTTATGGTATCCCCATTTCGACTGAGTATGAATATCCCTTGCCCCCGATTCAAGTACTAAATCGCTTATCTTCTTTGACAAATACATTTAACTTTCACATGAACATTGACAGATTCGGTTTCTTAAATATTTTGGCTGCGCATTGCAAATTATCATACCTATATACGAATACGGAATAGTTATATTGCAAATGATCTTGTTACAGTGCAATTTCTTTTTTATACAATATGGTGCTATAACATATGTGTAACTCAACTCAATAAAGAAAACAATTAAAAGTTAGCCTTCCTCTAGCTTACACTCATTTAGTTACTCTACTGATCTACTCTGACTTGCCATAGTGAATGATATTTTTGTATCAGTTCAGACAAAAACTGGAGTTAATTCTTACCTACTATTCTATAAATGACAACCATTGCGAATGGCTTTTTTGAGCCTCGGGGTGCTGTAACGGAATGAAGATATGGGTATATACTTAAGGAAAGAAGAGAAACGAATAAGTAATACATTTTATGTGATCAAATTTATTTAACGCTTATTTCTTCAGCTTCAGTGACTTCTGAGATGTAAACGCGTCCGTCGGCGTGTATGCCATCCATGACGCCACCGATAGTAGCCTTGAGAGCGCGGTACTCCTCCAGTGCCTTCGCACACAGCTCGCCTTCCGGAGAGTTGCCCGGCTCTATGAACAACATCTCTAACGCACGTTTCAGTAGTTGCTCTGACACTAGCAGCTCATCCTGGAAATAATATTTGGGATTAATTAGCTTACCTATGTTGCAACGAAATCAAATTTGCATTTAAGCTTAGAGATACAGGCCATAATACAACACGCTGGCCAAGTGCGGGTTGGCGGATGACACACGTCTTCGGAAATTTACAGTAAAGCGAGTGCAAATCCACACATAACTTGAAAAAAAAAGTCATTGCTTGTTGCAAAATATACTCTGTAGATTTCTACAATGGAAAAAAGACCAATAATATGTAAGTTGGTCTCCTTTGTGGTCTCTAGAGGATATATTTTGTTATTGTTGAGAATAAAGTAAAGTGTGTAAAGACCGCCAAACAATCCCAACGCTTGTTCTGAATCGCGCAAACGAAGTTACTATGCACTTTAAAATATTTACAATTTACGATCGTTCATGTCCGTCTCCATTAACAACATCCATCCAGAGGGAATCAAAACCTATCCCATAGCTAAATGGAGGCAGACCAACGTAAGAGTATATAAGTGTTTTTTCTAGTCTCCAATGTAGGTATTTTGTTGTTTATTTTGTTCCTGATTTGTAATAAACGATAACGCTTTATAACGCTTTTACTAACCAAGTATGCTGGACCTGTCAGTTCTCGGCCATCATACAGTTTTTTAGCCAGCTGAACTTTCGCCACGTGTAGCTCGTACAGGGTGATCGCTGAAACAGAAAAAAATTACACGCCTAGATATAAGTAAGAGGGAATATAAATATGCACTCATAAATATAGTTCCGGCCGCATCCGTAAATCTGATTGTACCTGGAATTGTAGGTCACTTCTGTTCCTGTTCAACTGTATTTAGTACAGTTGCTATATCGATATAAGTACTCAGTTGACCGACCTTAATAAATATATTAAATGTGCAAGCAATTGTTCAACCCAAACAACATCTTTGACTTAGTTTTAAGTGAGAACTGGTGGAAAAAACAAAAACAAAAAAAAAGTGCTATCTCATGATCTTAGCTCCGGAACATAGCTCAAACGAAATTCTTGTTTTGGATATGTTTCATTTAAAACTACATATAATCCTATACTATGTATTATCAGCATGGCCTTTTTCCGTTTGTCAGACAAGTAAAACAACTCCGCGGATTTTAATACATGTATAAGTGGTTGGGCTTTCGTTTCGCGTATTATGTTAAATTCTTCGCTGGCTCGGCCACGTAGAAAGGATAGAATCTGATCGTGCGGTAAAGAGAGCGTACTTGTGGGACAACCGGACGGTCGCCGACCAGTCGGACGTCCCAAGTACCGCTGAAAAGGTCAGGTAGAAGAAGATCTGCTCCGACTCTAGGCCACCCAGTGGCAGGAGACGGCAAAGGATCGAGGGGAGTGGTGTCTCTTGGTATCGGAAGCAAAGATCCAGTTTGGGTCATCGCACCAACATAGTTAGAGAAAACACAAAAAATAAACACTTTATAGCATTCAATATACCTTTCGTCCTTGATATTCCCGGGCACAGTCTATCAAGTACCGGTAATATCTCTGTGCAAAGATCCATTTTACGTCTCATCAACTTCTTGGTAGGTCTCGGCTCTCTGTTAATGGTGTCTCGGAGGACGCCCGCCAGTCTCTGCTTGGCGTCCAGAAGGATAAAATGATTCGGTGCTAGGATTTGGGAAACATTCCTTATAAATTCTTCCAGTTCTCGCTCGTCCTTTTTGTCTGAAAATGTTTAGTTGATAGATAATGTGTGATTGTTTTATTTACTCCCTTACTTCCAGCGTACGTATACGATACAAAAAGTAGATTTTAAACGGCTTTTAGTCCACGTCGTAATCATATCCGAATGTGTCCTACTGTCTATGTCAGAGACCTACGAAAACACAAATCAATAAAATCAAATATTATGTTAAAATTTTCCTATTATCCTAACGATACAAAATTATTTCATTGATAACATACTCACTTATGACTCCAAACTTGTCAATACACATTTGAACCTTATTATCAAACTTTGTAGGTTCAAATTTCTTTTCGCAGGCGTGGCATTTCCACTCCTCGCTAATCTTGGCCGCATATCCTGTCTTACATTCAGGACATAACACTGAACTTATGTGTGTCCCTAATTCTGTGACGTCAGAGCAACGCTTGCAGGAACAGTGGAAATATTTGCCGATTTTCAGATGTTGCTGGCGGATTGAAGTACCCTAGACAATTTAATTGCTATTAATGAAATTAGAAGGTACTCCTTGCTGTTATTTGAAAATTATATTATAGCTTTGAGAGCGAATGCTAATGATAATACATATCAACAAGTACTCGGCCCAGATAACCTGTAAGTATCATCCAGTTTTATCCAAATACTAGTTAATTAATTTTGCTCACCTTTAAGGGATCCGTATAATTATAGTAAATTGGATCCCCTTTCTTGATATCCAGACTCGCATGACAGACCAATAAGTCATTATCATTGATAGACATGTGCGTATTAGCTGTACAGTCGTGGGCCAAGAGAGCAGCCTTGAGGTACACTCCGCGAAGTACCTCCGCCACTCCGATACCAGGAATCATCGGGCCTCGAACTTCGAAGCTGTTCACATCTATGATGCCACATATCTTCTGAATGAGATTAGAGTCGATGGTTCCTTCACGGAGGCCAAGGGTGTCGATGAACTGTAATCAATAGCTTTAACTTAATTGAAAGTGTACAAACAAGATTATGGAATCTAGAATTTTGTACGTGTCAGCCGTAAGTTACAGACAACTTTGATGAACTTAATCTATACATGCACCTTATACGCATATAACTTTGCATTTCTTACCTTAACAGTACTTTCATAAAATTCCCAAATACTGGTTCCTTTTCTTTTATCCAAATGTGCCTCTAGCTTCAAGAATTCTTCCCAAGAATCAGGATCAGACTTCTTCTTCAGTATAGCTCTCAATACTAAAAGCGAGCCAACATTCTGAACCATCGTCATTGGGTGAAGTCCCTTTGTTAACTTTAAAGTTCTGAAGAAGTCACACTCAGATTCAGAGTGCCATTCTGTAATCAAAATAATTATCCAAAAATGCTTAGTGCGAAGTGCAGTGCTCTTAGATTCTCCTATTACAAAATAACATGATACATTATTACTATGCTGTCCGTAGCACTTTGAAGAAAAATACTTATTTTATATTAGCCTTTTTGGAAAAATCTAGCGGCATGTCCCTGCTTCGCGCGAATTGTGAAATATTCTAAGTACCTACTAAAGGATACTCCAGAAGATATCTTTAAAACTGTTCTGGAATGTATGTACTTAATAATTATTTATAATTTGTTTATTAATTTATTTACTAACTTTCGATGAATGGATCCTTTCTTTGTTTTTCATTATTGTAATTTTAGTAACGATACACATTTTTTAAAACATAATTTAGCCTATATCACTCTGGCATGCTTAATGCAGCAATCAAATCTTTCCTCATAAAAAACACCCTAACATTTTGCAGCAACTTAACTAACTCGTATGAATTTCCCTAAGGTTGTTGAAGTTGAACAAGCCACTTTGATATACTAAAACTATCCCTTCTCCTCCTACTCTTTTGAAGGTTTTACGTTAGTAACTTCTAACGCTTATGGAGAGACCACGGTCTACCTCCATCTAGCAAAGCGATACCCCCCGGACAGATGTTGTGTCCGGACACGGCCGTCCGACGGTCATGCATTGTAGCTTGGACCAGTCGTACGCGCGTTGAAAATACCGTTTGCACGATTCAGGACAAGCGCTCTGATTGGTAGCGGGCGATGAAGTGCGACAGAGACGCCACATGCTCAATAAAATTATTGTTTTGCAAAATGTTATCGTCTTACTTTTATGCAAAGGTTCCGGGCATCCCTCGCCGGGACAGATCGGAGCCACGGCACAGTTCTTACAGACCACGAACTTGCTGATAAGAGGAAGGTAGCAGTTGAAGCAGACGAGCGAGCCGTCGCTGTTCGGGCCGAGGATGAACGGAGCATCGGTCAGAAGTTTCTCGCCGGATTTCAGGTCCTTCGCTGCTACGGCATATCTATTTACAAATGTACCTACATTAACAATGTAGAAGACCCTCGACAAAATTTTTTGGTGGCGGCTTCGATTTGAAATGTTGTATAACTAGCTGACCCGGCAAACGTTGTTTTGTCTTATCACTTAGGGGTATGGAAAATAGATAAGTAGTTGATTCTCTGACCTACTGGATACGTATTTATAAAATTTGAAAAAAATCGGTCAAGCCGTTTCGGAAGAGTATGGTAACTAACATTGTGACATGAAAATGTTATATATTAGATAGATGTATGTATTTTGCTCGTCAAGCCTTTTTATTTGATACTCATAATGAGGAAGTTAAGAAAAACTAAGTACATATTCCGTCATTTCATATCAGCAACCATATTTTAACGATTTTCATCAAACATAGGTAAGAACACACCCGACCGAAATACACCTTACGATCAAACACAACTAAATTGAAATCGGACCATACGTTCGGGAGCTACGATGCTACAGACAGACACACACAGACACGTCGAACTTATAACACCCCGTCGTTTTTCCGTGTGGGGTAATATATAATATTAATAATAAAAATAAATCTACTGTGAAACTTTTCTGCTGCCTTTATGATCTTATACAAATTAACAAACTCTTCGTGTTTTGTCTAGACCAGTGTAGACATCAATGGCTCTACAGAGAGGAGGCTCATATCCAGCTACCCATAGCTGGGTATGATGTGGATACGAGTTGATGACTATTATTTTACTAGTTTCGGGTAAAATAATATTACGGTCTTCAAAAATAATAGTTACAACAGATTTTATTTTAAAATAATCTAGAGTTTTATAAACTCAAGATAAAAAAAAACCTACTTTTTAATTGAAAGTTTCATAGTACACTATAATGCGTAGACGGACGTTATAATCTCTTAAAAGACTTTTTTTATCCTTGATAGGTTAGCGTTTGACTACAGCTAGCCTGATGTTAAGCTGCGCTGCAGTCTACGGTGTGGCACGCTTACCTAGAAGATACCTATTAACTCTACTTTGAAGGCCCCCGGATGATAGTACCTCTCAGGAAACAGAGACTCAGGTAGTGAGTTCCAAAGCTTCGCAGTCTTAACAATAAAGATCGACGCAAAGCGTTTTGTACGAAAGTTTGGAACTTCAACTTAATAATTTAGATAACACTTACCTGCCCAACTCTTCTGAAGTTTGTACCTCATATTTAGGCGGTGGAACCTTGAAATGCTGCATTTTGATAAATCCAATATTTATCTTTCCCCGCACATCCAATATAAAAGCGAACCGAGACACAATGCCGCATAGAGCGCATACCACATCGCACGTGAGAAGACACTGTGCGACTAAAATTAGTTCACCTATTTCGTGTATTTTTAGCAAACACTGGCGGCCGATATCAACAATCAAACTCGCCGTGGAAACATTATATGCCACTGTTACTACTCGCGTCAGTAAAAAAAACAGTTGACGATCTCTTTGATCTCGTAATGGTTACCATGCCAGACTCCTAATCAGAAGGTTCCGGGTTCGATTCCCGGCAAGGTCAACATCTTTGTACTTAACTAAATAACCCGGACCCACAGCTATCAAGGCTGAGTGTTAAATATACATAAATCTATATTAAACATGTATGTATGTGTATGTAGTACATCAGTTGAGTTAAATATGTAACACAAATTAGAAATGGTTCAGTATGGGGTTAACCAGCCGTGTGTGTAATGTGCCCTAATATTTATTTGTATTATTTACATTAGTATTTGTTGTTCGTTTCTTCTCACTCACACTCATTTGGGTATGAAAGCGAGAGGACATCAACTGTCATGTTTTCTATTACTGTACTGCCGATTATTCTTTACATAGATATATACTTGTTTAGCTATAGACAAAACCTTTTTTTTGTCTTTTGAAACTATACGATATCATAGAAAGCCTATTGGTAGGGATGAGCAGATGTAGTAATAAATTTCACTCTACATGGTTATACCTAACACCTGTACTGTAGAAGTCAATGTATTCATTAATGCGTACGTTTACAGTGGTCGGCCAAAAATTTGAGTGCTAAAAGCATGATTTTGAGTGCGCAATAGACGATTTTCAGGTTTTTCACCAACGATGGTGAAAAGCACGGATCAGAAAAAAGTGGTAGGGGTGGGGGCATTTCTGTTGACGTGTACAAGCGATTGGCCGCTGTTCTACTACTAACGGCGGCTCGTGTTTAAATGTATGAATGTGTAGGTTTTATGTATATCGTGATTAAAGGGGTGGCCCCATAGTAAAGTTGTTTGTATTGATGAGTACACTCGACTTCCATACGGCTTAGTACAGGTGATAGGTATAACCCTGTATACAATATACTTCGTTAGTAGACCTCATTTGTTCTGATTTTAGTTCTAACACTAACTTATCCAAGCTATAATAAAAACAGTTTGACGACCTCGGTGGCGTAAAGGTTACCATGCCGGACTGCCAATCAGAAGGTTCCGGGTTCGATTCCTGGCCCGGATAAGATCTTTGTGCTTAACTAAATTTGTTGGCTGTGGGTCTGGGTATTAAATATGTATCTATATAAAATATGTATGTATGTATATGTAGTATATTAGTTCTGTTAGCTGCCATAATATGAACTAGATATGGTTTAGTATGGGGTTAACCAGCTATGTGTGAAAAAAAAAAGTTTATATTAAAATCATGTTTATTGTCAGTATTTACAACTTTACCTCAGAAGAAGGTATATATCACTCGTAAATATATTTTAAATAGAGTAACACTATTTACAAAGACTTATCAATAAAAACAATGTATAAAATCTTAATATTTAGCCAGACAATATAGTTAGCTTTATATTTGAGTG
This sequence comes from Mellilla xanthometata, assembly GCA_035578125.1. Taxonomy (NCBI): domain Eukaryota; kingdom Metazoa; phylum Arthropoda; class Insecta; order Lepidoptera; family Geometridae; genus Mellilla; species Mellilla xanthometata. Next base: position 7,822,260 of record JAPUBQ010000014.1, on the reverse strand, counting down.
AGTCAACTATTTTGTAGAGCTTATATATTACATTTCATTAAAATAACTATGCAGTAATTACTTAGTCTAGTTTTGGCAGACTTTGATTTACTCTATTTACAATTTGCTTAATATATATTGGGTATATTTTTAGGTACATGGATCGACCACCTGAAACAAAGACAACAAGATGTAAAAGATTAGAAAATAGACGATATAAATGAGGAGCAATTCAACCAAAATCACAGAATTATAAGTACTGCTAGGCTGCTAATAATAATAATAATTTTAACACTTAAGCACAAGCAGTCATTTTTCTAAATCAGACGCTTTTGTGTGTCTAAAAAGCTCACGACACTAGAGCACAAGCATTTAGCTCATACAAACGAGAAGAATTAAGGGATAAGCTTCGTTTTGTCTCAATGTGATACAACTAATAAAACACATTTACTTGCATGGAGCATTTTCAGTCGCTTGCCTGGCTATCGACCACTATCTAGCCATCTACTTGAAAAATCTGTCACCAAACTTCTAATGGTGTATTTCGGCTTCCTCCTTGAGACTCAGTTATTTACGACTAGACATGCTTCAAACTTTTTTTTATGTGAGGAAATGCATTTCAAATCAAATCAAATCATTTATTTTCAAGTTACAAGGACTCATACATACATGTTAAAGAAAATACCTATATAATGTCAAAAAAAAAATATACAATTAGAAAATGTCAAAAATAAAATAAAATAAATTAAAAAATGAGAATATTAAATTACAATTACAATTTACAAATTAATAAACATAATATTACATTTAATTTACAAAAATCAACATTAAATTTTTTTTTTTCTTATTTGTCAAGTATGGATATCGCACAGTGTCTTAGGCACCCATTATTTATATACTGACAATCGTATCTAGCAGCAATCATAGCTAAGACGGCATTGGAGCTGGCTCGCACCCGGCGCACCAGGGATGCGCACCGCTTACGCATAGTGGCGTGGAAACAATCGGTGCGACCAACAGCAAACATCCCTGATGCGCTACAGAAGCGAGGCAGCCCCACTACCGCCCGGAACGCGTTATTGTACTGGACGCGAAGAGCACTGTAGGCCTTTTCAGTGTAGTCTACCCACAGGCTGCACGTATACAGAGACGTGCAGAACGCCTTAAATAACGAGATCTTCACGTCATCTGAACAGCGTGCAAACCTGCGGGCGATCATGTTGGCTCGTACTGACAGTGCTCTCCGTTCCCGGTCAATATCGGCTACATCTTTAAGGTCCTCGGTGAGAACATGCCCTAAATATTTGAATTGATACACTCGGTCTAGACGTTCACCATTTAATAGCACATCAGGTAAGCGCGTAGGGCGTTCAACACCGGGGGCCCTAAACACCATAAACTGACTTTTTTTGCCATTGTATATAAGACCATGACCACGAGCGTATACCTCACAGATACTGAGCAGCCTTCTAATCCCGCAAATCGATGCACTCAGCAGCGTCATATCATCTGCATAGCTGATATTATTGATGCATACACCGTCTATAAAGCATCCGACATGAACACTGCTGAGCGCGACGATGAGATCATTTATGTACAGATTGAACAAGGTGGGTGAGGTTAACCCTCCCTGTCTCACTCCACATTCAAGTTGGTACGGCTCCGACATTGTACCCGCCCAACGTACATTATTGACCTGGTTCCCGTACCAGTACCGTAGGACATTTATGAGCTCTCTAGGAAAATCTGTACGCTCTAGTTTCCTCCAAAGTAAGTCGTACGAGACCAAGTCAAAAGCTTTCGATAAATCGAGGAAGCACGCACAGACAGGAGTTTTCCTAACAGTATAGTACTTGATGGTATGCTTCAAACATAGTACCGCACTCTCAGTAGAAAGTTTTGACCGAAAACCAAATTGGTTATCGTGCAATGTAAGATGACTGTTAAGCTGTTCGTTTAGCAAACCATCAAGCACCTTAGCCGTTACCGTTGCCAGAGATATGGGCCTGTAGTTACATTTGTCTGCTAAGTCACCAGTTTTATTTTTGACTACAGGCACCACAACAGTTCTCATTAAATCAGCAGGCAGGTAGGAATGAGACACGCACAGCGAGTAGAACATCGCAAGCAATCTCGCCAGATGAGGCCCGGCATGTTGCAAGTGCTCAATGCTGAGTCCATCGTGTCCTGGAGATTTTCCTCGCGTCATCTGCTTGATAACTTTAGTGACGTCACTTGAACGAAAACATATCCCCGTAACATTACTGTTTCCTTCAGCATTGAGCACCCTATTACTCGACGGTCCGAGCGGCGAACGAACAGAGAAATGTTCTTTGAAAATGTTTGCAATGTTAGCAGGGTCGCTCACTCCATCGACACTCACAGGAAGTCCAGGCCGAGAGTTCATCTTCTTTGTATTACGCCAAAAACCACGGAAGTCGCCTTTCGCGTGTTGATCAGCTAAAGCGTCCATCAGTATCTGGTCCTGGTGAGTTTGGCACCACTTCAACCTAGATTTAAATACTTTTCTACTCTTAACCATTTCCACATACATATAACCAGCTTTAGGTCTCCCGCACAAAACCCATTCGTTAAATCTCGACTTGGCCTCCCTGTGAGCCTCGGCTACATGTTTATTCCATCCCGATATGCGTCTCCCACCCCCGCTCCTCCGCTCACCTCCCCGACTCGCGACCGCGGCGCACTGGAGGGCGGACACAATGTCGGAGTATAGCCTGTCTAGGACACGCTCGTGGTCAGGGTCATTACACAAATAATCGGCACAGTGCGTGAATTCACTAGGAAAATCAATTATTTTTAGTCTATTACAACATTCGTGATAAAATTTACTTATCTCGTGGTTATTCCGCAAGCCCCACACAATATTCCGATCATTATCTTTAATATTGGCATTACTAACATTTATCTTTGGGGTCATAATGTTCAAATTGCATTCTACAATAATAGGATAATGATCGGACCATTGTGTGTCGTATTTAATAGAAACATTAATTACGGATTGTTTTGCCGCTTGAGTTACTGTACAGTGATCAAGCCAGGATTGCGTTCCGAATACGTCACTAATGTAGGTATAAGCACCTGAATTTACTCCTAACATATCTACATCGATACACGACCAGTGTTGCTCACCGCACACGCTGGCCAGCTCACTGTAAAATAACCCACCCGGCGCTGCGTTAAAATCGCCTAGTACAAACACTGCGTCGATATCACAGTCATCAATAATTGCACAAATCTTACTTATACATTCGGAAAAAATTGGTAAATTTTTCACGGAATTTATAGGCATGTATACGCTCACAACAAGTATCGGCCTATCACAGGACGTAATTTTAATCGCGCAAATACGTTCGTCATCGCACTGTATAACCGACACCGATTGAAACGCACTGTACCGCCACAACAATGCCACGCCGCCGTGCGGTCGGCCGACGAGTACGCCCGCACTAGTGTCGACAGCCGACGTTGCCGTGTAGCCAAACCCGCTGTCTATCGTGCCAATAAAAGGGATGTCGTGCGGCAGCAACCACGTCTCTTGCAGGCATATCACGTCACAGAACTTGCATAGGTCTCTTATGTCGTAAATAGATCGCTTCACATTTTTACAGTTGTAACTAGCCAGTCGATAAGGTCTTTTACTCATTATTCTGACTATTTGCGCCGCCAACAGAAAGTGTTCTGTTCGAACCTCTGTGTCTAAAATTTACAAACCGACGAAATATAACGCCTGAAGGCCACAGATTCTCGTTCAAGTACATCGGTACGTTACTTTCTAAAATATAAAACTTGTAGGCCTTATAATCCCGCTGTACTTTCATATTAATTTTTTCCAACGAAACTGTCTCCTTAGTTCTTTTATATATGTGTTTTATTATATCGCTCTCTGTTGTCGTATTATGTACATTGGTAATGAACATAGGTATCATCCTCTCCGCTGCCTTAAAAGTACACTCAGAGTCCCGCGCAGTGCCGGATTTCCCCATAAAACGGTACCTGGTACGCTGCCTACGTCGAGACACCTGCTGCCACTCTTCTTGTGCGATATTTTCATTCGTACGAGTAGTAAGCGGTGATTTAATGATATCGTGCCCGCCGCGTAACTCCGTAGAAGGCACCTGTCCGCGCAACTCCGTAGCAACCAGCTGGCCCCGCCGCCGTGCGCCGCTTCGACAATGTACAGGCGACGCCGGTGAAGTAGTTGAACCGCCACCGGTGCCGGCGCCGGCCCGAACACTCTCCGGGCGAGAAGACGTTGACCCGGCGCAAACGTTCGCCGGCCGGCCAACTGTAGGTATCCCGCTAGCCCCGGCCGCCTCGCCGCTCGCTCCCGCGGCCGCCTGCTCGCGCTGCGGCGACCGTTGTTGTTCGCATTCATTGTCAACACGACGCGGATTAATTTCTGTATGTACCTCAATGTCCCGATATTGTGGGGATGAATCAACAGACAAGCCAACCGGGCCACTATCACCACACCACCCACCGCGTCTGGTATTGACCTTGAAAGCCGATGTCGGCGGAAGAGAATCATTTCTTATTCTCAAAACCTCAGTTTTCAAAACTTCAACACTCTCCCGAGTGGCATAGCTCGATTCGATATCGGTTACTTTCGCCTTTAACAGCTGGAGATCTTTAAGTACCTTTGAGCAGTCCAGGTGATCCCACAGGATTGGAGGTAATTTATCCAGCTGCCGCGCAACGAATATCGGTATGACATCGGGTTCCGTAGATTTGAACAAACTAATAATATCCGATAAATCACGTTCCTCCTTTCCTTTATTCTTTCGTTGTATTTTACGCTTATCAGTGGGAATTGATTCGAACAAAAGCGCCTTTGACAGCTTAATTTCTTCACTATCAAAGGTTGAAGCACATATTCGAACCAAAGTGTCCTCGTCCGCAATCGAAACTTTATTTTGTATGTATGCTAACAACTCGTCAATTATAATATTACACGCATTACACTTCACTAAGTTCGACATTGTTTACGCGAGTGAACGCTCCGCTATACGAGTGACACACGCCCGACGCTGGTCGATGCGCGCGCGCGACTGACGTAGGCATGACTTTACTCATGCCTACCACACCCAGGGAGGTGGGTGGGGTATGTCGGACTCGATGCCACCAGGGCATCACTACCGACTAAAACCTCACGACGGCCTCCTCACCGGAAAGGGCGGGGTGAGGTTCCGCTCTTCGCATTAACACACCACCCCGTCCACCTCGGCTAGCCTGCGAGACTCCTCCTCGGGGGATGACTCCCCTTGCAGTGCACCACGTGTGCACCGCAACCACCTCGGGGACCGTGAGTGCAATGGACGCCTGACAACCCCGGTCCGACGTCCTAGTTCCCCCGCAACGGGTCAGGTCTGTGGCCCCGTTACTTGCCACTACGGCCGCAGGGAATAGGGACAGTGGTAGTTGCTGATACCACTCCCTTCTCCCTGCAGCCCCACCACGTCCGCCATCATCCGGTGGCGACCCCGTCGAGGCCGCGGCAGGTAGGAAGAGCGGCGCATCGTAATACCGACACTTCTCTCCTACCGCGGCCCCACACTTTCGGCTGCGATACCTCCCAAACCACACCGCAAGCCCGCCTTAGTTGCGAAACCCCCCCAAAAACCCCCGGAGCGAGGTCCCGCAACCTACTGGTGCCACTCCATCTAGAACTTGCGTGCTGGGAAAACAAGTGTAGGGAGTGGCCCGCCTCAGGGACCCTCTTCGCATCACCGTGGGTGACCAGGCCACGGTTACTGAGCCCCCCCGCCTCGACAATGCGGGGCCCCACGAGGGGGAGACATGCTTCAACCTAGCCAGCCAGTAGTGTAGCCGAGTCGTGTGGTTACGTGCCCAGCTGGTCAAATACCTCTAGCATGAAATATGAAAAGAATAATTGAACCATATTACCGCAAGAGGAGTGAATGAAGCTGCACATACACTCATAAGGCCTGATGCGAAGCACTGATGATGTCGGCCATGCACCGCGAGAACTCGACGAGGATTTCCTCCACAGGGTCCACGTCCTCCTGCTTCTCCTCCGTGACCGTGGCCAGCATGCACTGCGTCACCGCCTCGATCACCTCGCGCGTCAGGAAGCTGCTCGGTTGTCTGCAAACATATACTTGCTTTACACCCATGTATGAAGAAAACAACATTATTATTATTTAAAAATTCACCTTAGAAATTAAAATAAATATAAATAAGGCAACTGATTCTCGCAGGTTTGTAACATAAAGAAAAAAAATTAAGCTTAATTTAATGAGCGCGCAGATCGTCAGTTTAGGCGCGGGCGCGATATGCCAAACCAGTTCCGTTATCGCTCACCGCCCCCGCGCACATACTACATTCGGGAACAGTAATTTGCCTTGGGTACTTTTTACCTGTAGAATTAATTAATCCAAAATTATCCAGTAATTAAATCAAGCATAATTATTCAATAATTAATTTTAAAATGAACCAAAAAAATAAATTAAATTTCTTTTATATGCTTTTTTTACAATTTGTCGGACATAGCTGTTGATCGGGCCAGCGACCCCACGCGATTTGAAGTCTGGGGAACAGACCGCTAGACAAAAAAGGCAACAAACATAAATGCATATGTACTTACTTGACCTGTCCCATAGGCAGCGGCGGGCGGTAGACGGAGTCCGTGAGCAGCTCCCGCATGCGGATGGCGTCGCGCCGCCGCTCGAGCGTCTCCTCAATGTTGCGGCATCCCACGCACTTGCACATCAGCGTGCACGCTATCTTGGCCTGCGAAGAACGTGAACACGTTATAAATCACGTCCCAGGTCAAATAGTAAATAAATCAGTATTATTCATTGACGATATCGTCGAGGCGAGGTCTTCATAAGATCGATGCTTCTGGCACATACAAAAAGGCGTATACCCAGCAGTAGGATTGAGAAGACTATGGATGATGATAAGAACGGCCAGGCGTAATGCAAGTCGAGTGACGTCAAATACGGTTCGCTATCTTTATTCCATAAAACTGAAATTAGAGTATTTTATCAATTTTAATTCGGATATGAAAGGATCTTACCTCGTAGCACTCGCAATAATTTTTCAAGCATCCACTTCTTTTGCAATTACAGCCTTTGTTGTGCCGCCTCACTATTTCTGGTCCGCTAGCTTTTGCTTTACCAATTTTGGGCCTGAAAGAAAATTAATAATAATTAAAATTGTTTTGTGGCGCAATAAAAATAAAAATTTCTTTATTATATATATGGTTTATGCAGCAGAAAAAAACTACGTAGTACTTTCTTAACAAAATAAAACTTTATAAGTGAACATCTTCAATACCAAATTGTTTACTACATGCAGGGTCCGGGGTGCACCCGGGTTATATAGAACCAAAACACTTCTTCCAATCATGACACTTGATAGGAAGATTGTTGAATGGAGATTGAGTTCTTCAGTGAAAACGCATCTAAGTTCACCTAGCTTTTTAGCTGATGTACCCATCTGTCTACTCAATTTTAACCTGTCTGTCGATGACACTATAATACATAAATATCTAGTCTTTCTTTCTATGTAATATTATCTTTTTTCTATATAAGAATGTCTTGTTCGCACACACCTGAACGCGTTAGGGTTCCTCTCGAGGCACGCCCGGATAGCCTTCTGTCGTGTATCCTCGTGATTCAGGTTGTTGTGACAGTTGTTACAGTTGCACTGGTTGCAGAACTCCCCGTTGGCAAAGCAGTCGCAGTACAGCTTGAGGCACTGCGACTTGGTGCAGTTACACGCCTTCCGCGGACGCATCGCTTTGTTGCTCTCGTAAAATTGCACTGACGATAATAATAATTCCCATTAAATAATTGATAAGGCCGACAATTGTGGCACACAATTTTTTTGTTCTTAGTTTTTATTTTATCTTTAGTTTTTTTTAAGTTTGTGTCCAATAAAGTATTATCTATCTATGATTATCTCGTTGGCATAATGGTTACCACGCCGGACTGCCAATCAGAAGGTTTCTGGGTTCGATTCCCGGCACGGCCAACACCTTTGTGCTGAACTAAATTTGTTGGCTGTCGGTCTGGTTGTTAAATATGTATCTATATGAAATATGTATGTTTAAGTAGTATATCAGTTGTGTTAGCAACCATAATTCGAACTAGAAGTGGTTCAGTATGAGGTCAATCAGCCGTGTTAGAAGTGTAAAAAAAAATTGTAAACGGCTAACGTGAGATAAAACTAAGAATTAAGGTTTTTTTTTTTTTATTTTGTATCAATCTCTTTATGTATTTGCCAGTTAGTTATAAGTTCTTTGAAACAATGTTTGAAGAAAGCGAATAAATGAGACATTCATAATAAATGAGAGCGAAGCCACCCGTGGCGTCGCTAACTAACAACTAAATAAATATTTTAAAACCCGAAGTTAGAATTCTATGTTTTTAACTCAAATCAGTATATATTACATACTTTACACTTTCGCATTTATAATATTAGTACGGTAGTATAAAAAGTATAAAAACAGCCATATAAAATGTGAAACAAAGACTAAAGTTTTAATAACATTTGTTACTTCTGCTGCACAGATGAACCAATTTAGCTAAGTCGGCTCGGTAGTTAAGACTTTTTAACCAACAATCTAAATTTTAATATCGGTTTTCACTTACTTGCATCGGAGTAGCTTTTATCAATATCTGACGACATATACGGCAATCCATCGGCTTCTATAGTCACAGACGTCGCCAGCAGTTTTTTGGTCTCAGCCTGCAATATAAAAAAAAACATTACAACACTGAATGAATGAATTATTTATTGTCCATGAAACTAGGTACAATAGGTGTTATATTGATTGTCATAAAAATCTTATAACTAAATTAAATATTATTAAACATCTGATAGCTGCTTTATCGGTTTATATATCTTCTCAAGAGAGGAGAATTTTCAACTGCTTGCCATTTATGAAAAACACTTTTGGTGGCACTTCAAATCGCTATTTGGGTTCACTACTCGGTGTTGGCTGTATTTGCCAAACAAATATATGAACATGTGAACATACATAACTGATTATGGTGATTGCATCACAAAATACTTATACAGCCTCGGCTGGAAATTAAAAAAATAAGTATTTATAATTCATATTTTTAAACCCAAAATTAAGAAATTATTAATATTTTGTGTTATTTGACAGAATGTCGACAATGCACATGCTGTAAAATATATAATCTATTAATATAGACATAAATTACCTTTGTAATATAACGGAGAATACATTTGATAGAAATACATTTTTATGTGCTAAATAAAATAAGTAGTATAGAAAGTAAATAGACTAATAATGCAGCGTCCTAGTATTTGACGACCTCGTTGGCGTACCATGCCCGACTGCCAATCAGAAGGTTCCGGGTTCGATTCCCGGTTCGGCCAACATTGTTGTGCTTAGCTAAAAATTTGTTAGCTGTGGGTCTGGGTGTTAAATATGTATCTATATAACATATGTGTGTAGGTATGTATATGTAGTATATCAGTTGAACGCAACTTCATTCAGTTCAGTATGGGGTTAGCCGTTCGTATGTTGAATGACATTAGCCCATTTTGTATTATCTGTTAAAAAAAGTCCAAGTTCCAAGTTTTAGTTTTACCCACACCGGCTCCCGGTATGTCAACAGTTGCGGGGAAAACGAGTTTATACCGGGAGCCGGTGTTTCAACATACAAGTGGTTAACCAACCGACGAAATTTGTCCTAATAAAAAATATATATATAATGTTACCATGTCATCGTGATCGTCTTCCAGGTAGTTTCCGGGCGGCACGACGATGAGGCTCTCCTCGTGTTCCCGCGCCGCGCCCGCCGCCTCACTATCCACGCTGTTTGAGTCCTCTCTAAAATACTGAAACAAGACAATTTGTTTTTATAAACAAGTGAAACAATTACAAACTGGAAAACCGACGAACACCATCAATTTCGACTTATTTACATAAATAAATTTTAGGACACATTTCACACACGGCTGGTTAACCCCATACTGAACAATTTCTAGTTTGTATTATGGTTGCTAACACAACTGATATACTACATACACATGCATACATATTTTATACAGATACATATTTAACACCCAGACCCACAGCCAACAAATTTAGTTAAGCACATAGATGTTGGCTGTGCCGGGAATCGAACCCGGAACCTCCTGATTGGCAGTCCGGCATGGTGACCATTACGCCAACGAGGTCGTCATTATGTAACCAAAATGAACCAATGTATTTGACTTTGACTTACCTCTTGTTTCCTGGGCGCGTGCCGGAACTTCACCTCAACACTGTTACTCTGGTCCTCCTCCTCGACTTGTTCCGGCTCCGGCTCAGCCTCGCCGCCGCCCACCGCGTCCGACACCAGCGTCTCCAGCGACGGCTACACATACCGACAACATGTATATATTGTCCTCAACAAAATGTTTAAACAGTAACACAGAACTTTATTAGCCATAAATAAAACGGACACGATTAGCGCAGGACTTACATAAATGCCATGTTAAAGAAGAGGCCTATTCCCAGCAGTGTATGATGATGATGAACATATGTTATAAGCAAATCACACTACAAATACTAGTTAGATAAATTAAACTCATAAATTTCATTAAATATTGAATACTACACACAATAGCAATTGTTTTTATCTATTAAATTTCAATCTATTAGACTGCATTTCCCACCTGTCGTGGATATTACCTGCTCAAGATAGACTAGTGTGGCCTAATTTGAGACTTGGACGTGAGTTAATCAAGTATTGACACAGGGTGCGACACCTGACGAGACAGTAAGGAGATTTTAGCAAAATGCCTATATATTATTTGTGTATCCCACGGGAACCACAATAGTTTTCAGGTTAAAAAGTAGCCTATGTGTTATTTAAGGTCTAACTTATCTCCACACCAAATTTTATGAAAATCGGTTCAGCCGTTTGAGCGTGAACTTTCGCATTTATTATACATATTAGTATGATTTTAGACATGAATAAAACGATATTTACTACTATAAACACGAAAAATGTGTTCTTGTTGTAGGTTCAATAATGATTTCGTATGAGACGAGTTTTCATGCCGCGCAAGGGCCTCTGACTGACTGCTTGTACTAAGACTAACAGCTTCGGCCTACAATTTAATGTGTCATCCGACCCACGGTAGCCCCTACAATTAAAATGCCACTTTTTAAGTCCTATGGATGATCACCTATCCAAAGACTGTGCGCGTCGACCGTTGCTTAACCTCGATGATCGCGTCAGATCACCTTAGTCAGCCGAGCTACAGGCACTAAAGGTGTGGCACTTACCCCAGACTGCCCCTGTATAAGAGGCTTACCACTAACATATAATTCAGAAGTATGAGAAACTGCGAACCCCTTGCGCATTATGTTTATCTTAAACCGTTTTTCACTTACCTTGACATCAACAGGACTAACAGTTTCTGTGTCCATTTCTTCATGCTCCTCCTCTATGACTGTTTCTTCTTGCACCATGGAGCCGTCGCCAAGGGTCAAACTATTCTGGTCGGCCATTTCGTTGTACTCTTCGACGGAGACTGAGGAACTGACAGTCGGCTGCTCGCGCGGCACTAATAAGCTTTGCAGGATTTTGCTACTCTGCAATACAAAAATACGAGAATTTTAAAGAAAGAAGTAATAAAGAAAATTATTTATTGTGACATATAAAACACAGGACAAAATATAATAATTAAAATAGGACACATAATACACTTTAATTAGTCACAACACAGCCACAACTCAGCATAATGCTGGTTGCTGGGGAGCAACCAATGCTGGTCTTCCGTTGAGGCTGGCTGTGACGTCACGCACGATACACAAAGATGAAGTACACGCATTTACATAAGGATGTACAAATAAAACCGGATTATAAAAAGGGAACATAGAGGTAGACAGACAATAGGTAACAAATAGATATAATAGAGGACAATACGAAAATACATTTACATATACATTTTCAAAACACTTTTGGCTGTTTTCATAATTGCTTGGAATTAAATAAAAATTGATAGTTAAATTAGTTAGTTCGGTATTTACTCCCCAAAAATAGGAGGCCTCGTAAAATTACATTCTTAAAAAAATATACAATTACCTCTACCAAAGCCCAGCTAAAACATAACAGTTATTTACCTGTACAGGTGTATCGCTTTTAGAAGTAACGGGAGCTATTCGCAGCAGCTTTTTTCCTTTCACAGACACTAGAAAACAAAAATAATAACGATATAATCCATAAAATCTTCATTCAGTTTACAAATTTTGATGACAACTGCCCCTGGCTTTTTAGTAATGTGTTCCAAAATCAATAAAATTAAAAAATCGATATTTTTGGCTATTGTAATTTATTCGAAAAATGTTTTTTCTTTTATTTATAAAAAATCTTTCACAATAAACCATTTTTTTATCACTTCTTTTGGTGACAGTTATAAGATTAAGACGTCCACTGATTGTCACAAAAAAACTATTCAAGCTTTATTTCAATTGCAGTGTACGAGTAAGTTTGGGTGGAATCTAGCAAGTGAAATGACAAGATATAAATGGTATCAAAGGGCTGTTCTGATGACTCTGGTGGCCAGAGGAACTTCAGAACTAAAAATGTATAAGCACATAGTTTGTGCTCATTTGTTTTGTCTTTATGAAAACTTAGGTATTATGTGATATCAAGATACTGATGAAGGACTTATATCTCTCAAAAGGTAAACCTCGAGTTATACTAAAAAGAACTTTGCTGAAATGATGATAGTATCCCTTGATATAGCTATAGTATTAAAACCTTGCTTGAAAAATCCTTTTATAAAAGGTATTCTATATTTATTTTTACTTAATAAATAAAGTACTGCAATAAAGATTGTTGTAAAAAGTACGTAATAAAGTTTGTTTCATAATGGAAGTGTAAATGAAATAGAACACACATACATGTATTAGAAGTGACGACTAGAGGCGGCGGCTGGTTGCTGTCTGCTCCCATTTGAATAATGTTACCTGAAATAATCCAAATTAGCAAATATAACAACAAAGATTTATCGTAAAATGAGACTGATCTTTAGCTTTTGTAATCTTTCCAATCAAAGAACTTTTTTTGCACGATAGCCAGACGCTCTTATTAAAAAAACATTGGGAAAAGTCCAACAGGTTTCGACGCAACCTTTTTTACTAATAGCCGGGTTTGTTTTTTTTCCGTAGGCCATTTTGCAATATAAGTCCGAATCGACGACTAAAAAGACCTTGTATCATACATATGTTTAATAATTATTTTTGCTTGTATTTTGTATTTATTGTAAAGTTTTGTGCTTGTATTGTATTTATTGTATAGTATTGCGTTAGTATTTGTTTATTCTATTTTGTATGGCTAGGTTATAAGTATAATCCTTCTGTTTGTAAAATTGATAAGGCCCTGACTTCTGTAACACAGTGCATACTAGCACAGAAGCCAGGGCTACTTTTTAAATTGTTACTGTAAATTTGTTTGCTTCAATAAATATATATTTGAATTGATTTGATTGACTTGTTTCGACTTGGTTTTTCATAAAGCTTGACCATCGATAAATGTGTTGACTTAATAATAATAAGTAATTTTACCTTTATTGTCGGTCAAGACAAAGCTCTTTCCTCCGACAGTGACCGTCTGCGGTTTGGAGGTCGTTTTCTGCAGCGCCGGCTGATTCGTCACCAGTTTTATGTACTGTATCTGGAAATTAACGATTGACACATTTTTATATATTTTGTTAAAGATCTAGCCCACTACCAGAGAGCAGCATTACCACGTTGAATACCGTTGGGCCAGGAATACCCCAACGTGTTAGTCACGCTTCGCTCATCGCTCCGAAAAGTTTTGGAAAATGGTGTAGGCTCCTGGTCCCTAAGGCTCTAAAATAGGCTTTTTTGGACTAGCTTTAGTTATTTATCTAAATCTTATACAAATTGCTTACTTCTTGTAGCAGTAAGTTGGTATTCAACGTGTAAAGTGTGTATAGTATTAGTTACAATAAAATAAAAAATATAAAGTAAAAAATATTACAATAAAAATCGTCCTAGTTACAACTATTTTTTTAATTTTGGGCGGGGCAAAAGAGATACCAGCGCGCCTGCGTGGCGTCGACCGACCAATCGCGTGCGAGCTTTGTGTGTGTGTATTTGGGATTGCATTGGGATAGCAGTATAATTGTGTACGTAGATGGATCCAAATTTTAAGCGGAAATTGTATGGAGTTACTCTTCCGTTTATTCTAGTTCGCTGTATCCATTCCGAAGGTAAAGTAATCTATCGAGAATATCTCTCTAAGATTAATGTTGAGTATTATTTACAGTGTTTACATTGTATGTTAACCCCCCTTTTTTTTATCGTCCTTACAACTCCTTTCCATCCAAAGGTTGCCTGGAAGAGATCGCTGTTAGCGATAAGGCCGCCGTTTGTGGCACTTTGTAAATCTTTTTATGTTGTTACTTTTTATTTGTTGTACCTTGTACAATTTGTACCTATACTTTGCCCAATAAAGAGTTAATCTATCTATGTTGTAACGGTTTAAGATTTTACTTACGCCTTTTCCTGGCACATTAATTGGATGCAACTGCGTTCTTTGCCCCTGCGTCTGTAAAACAAAGAACAATTATAAATAAAAAATCAGAAAATATGCTACCACAATGAGACCATGTTATAGAGACTTACTGTTGTTGTAGTTTTAGCACCAATAGTTTTCACCTGAGACGTGGACGGATTTGCCGTTATGACGATCTTTTTGGTTTGAATGTTTGCTGAAAATAAAATATTAATATAGTTTTCTTTGGGAAAGCATTAGTTTATTTCACCTGATTAGTTAGAGTTTCTAAACATTTACAGAATTTACTTATGTATTAAATTTTAAAAAATATTAGTAAAATTAATATTTAAGGGGGGCTCCCATACAAAAAAACTAGATATTTTGTATTTTTTTACATGGCCAATTATTTCTCTTAGATTTGATGGTGGTACTATCTGAAATTTCTTTAAAGATTTTTTATTGTAAAATAATATAATACCTTGAGATGTGGTAGTTTTAGGAAGTTCTGCCTTTATGGAGATTATTTGTTTCTTTGGAGCAATTTTCAGACCAGCTTGTTTGGAAGGGGATGTCAGAATAACCTGCAAAAGTATATTATAATTTACACCACAATACAATATCCAACAATTTTCACTATTGGGATATTGAAAGAAATTCTCTATGCTCTCTTCATACTTAAATTAATAAAAGATGCCTAATTACGAATCTTATAAATAAAAATATATTGGTTACTCCTTCGCGCTATCTCAATCAATTTGTATGAAATTTGTTATACATAGATACCAGATGGCATATTTATATTTTTGCTATCTTATACCATGTTTACCTACCATAAGCCTACCTTACACCATACCTAGGCTTAGCCACTAGAACTAACACGAGAATAGAAAAGCTCACCTTATTCCCTCCAATAGAGATGGGCACAGTTTTCTGCTGCATGATATACCTCGCCTGCGCAGGCGCCGCTGACGTGCTCGGCACTAGTTTAGTGAGAACTGC
Organism: Mellilla xanthometata; assembly: GCA_035578125.1. Taxonomy (NCBI): domain Eukaryota; kingdom Metazoa; phylum Arthropoda; class Insecta; order Lepidoptera; family Geometridae; genus Mellilla; species Mellilla xanthometata. The sequence continues at coordinate 7,806,739 of JAPUBQ010000014.1, read as the reverse complement.
TGGCTGGTACGTAGAGTCTGTGCTGCTCTGACCTGGGTAACATACAAACAAGGATCGTTAAGTATTTGGGATTCAGTGATAAAATGGCTGGCATTTATGATTGTCATATGAATGATATACTATATTTTTTTACACGCTTTATATTATTCACCTGTATGTTTGTTTGTAACCGACTTCTTAGGGCGCGATTTTAACCCACTTTAAACGGCCAGATTTCGTTGAAACTTTGTAGATTTATTGAGGATTGATGACAATACACTAATTTGATAAAATTATTTATTTTTTTTGTATTTTTGTTTGTATGTTTGTTTGTAACCGACTTCTTTGGGTGCGATTATGACCCACTTAAAACGGCCAGATAAGCGTGTTTTTTAGTTTTTTTAAACTACTATTTTTATTGTCATCTTGAAACCTGAACAAAAAATTTGAAAGAAGCCTTCCCTTACCTTGAATAATGTATTTCGCTTTCACTTGCTTGCCTCCCTTACTGACTAGTTGAGTCTGAAAGTCAACACATTTTAATTTATTTTTGTTTGTTATAAAATTTCGGGTGCCTTATTCATCAGAGCATACGCACATTAACAACGATTAGAAAGAAGAGGAGTGAAAGAAATAATCATTTATTTTGTGACAAGAACAACAAAGAAAAAACAATACACGAGAAACATAAAAAAACATTGACAAGCCACAAAACGACTATGACTGTGATTGAATGTTGCTTATTTATATCCATAATCTCTCACGAATCAGGTGCCAGATCTTTTCTTTATTCACACAAAATGTAGTAGTATTTAGTCAATACAACCAAAGAAATTTAAACACTATCTTATATATAAAATTTCCATGTCACAATGTTAGTTACCATACTCCTCTGAAAGAACTTGACTGATTTTTACCAAATTTTATAAGCATATTCAGTAGGTCTGACAATCGGCTACTATCTATTTTCCATACCTCTTTATAGTGTTTTTAACTGTACTTAAGGCAAAACAACGTTTGCCGGGTCAGCTAGTACTAGATAAAACAATGTATATTAGTACTCACAGGGTCTCGGACGATCTGTATATTATTGGAGTCTGCAGAAGTACTTGGTATGACACTGGCCAGCTTGATCTTCTGTCCAGACGCACCGGCTGGCATCATTACCAGCTGTTTGCCAATTTGAGCTGGAATTACAAATCCTTAGTCAATGCCCTAGTTTTTAAACCAAATTATAAACTATAAAAGTATAACAGGCGCAAAACAGATATTAGCTATAGATTTTTCTTTTTTTTAATAAGCTATTCTAAAATACACACCTAAAACAGTGGGGTTTCCCTTGAGATTTTGCATCACACTTTTCATAGAAATAGTCTTAGTTCCTGTTGCACCTTTATTCACCATGAATGTGACAGGTTTAGGGGCTATGGCATATTGTACATTTGGCGCTCCTTTGGTGGGCTTAGGAGCGATAGCTACTTGTCTAGGAACAGATGCTACTGATTTCTTGGCGATTGGACGCTGCTGAATCGTCTGAAAAACAAAATAATGATTATTTATAGTGCATTCTGATAATTATAAAAGACCATTTAGATAACCTAAAAAGGTGTGCAAATAATATGGAATTGTAAGTGAAATATACAAATAGTTGTTTTAAATCTAAGGAAATAGCAGTAGCTCGGCTAGCTTGTGATCAGATGCAATCATCGGAGATAATAAGCATACTAGTACTAGTGGGTCGGATGACACTTTACATTGTAGGTCCCGGCTGTTAATCTTAGTATAAGCAGTTGTTAAGCCAAGTCAAAGGCCTTTGAACAGCTTGAAGACCCTCAACACCAGAACTTGGCCGATTAGTTCATACAAAGAAGAGAAGTAAATAAAATTCTTACATTACACCAACTTACAGTCAATTAGCAAGTAATAATTTTTCATTTTAAGCAAACCAACCTTAATTGAAATTAATTCAGGTGGTACTGATGATGAAGGTGATGAAGATTTGGGTTGTTCAACATACTTCATGTCTATTATCTGACTGCTTTGTGTGGTCAGCTCACCTAATTGCTGCAAACAGATCAACTATTTATTGTAATTATATTATTAGCTATAGTATTATATCTAAGTATTTCTTTCAATTTATGTAATTCAGTCTACTTCTTCTTTATGTACTGTGTGTGAGGTAACAGCCAGACTCAATGGAAGACCATCCTTGTAATATAAAGTTGTTGCCAATTTGTAGAGTGACTGGGAGGTGAAGAATTATTTATTTCCATAGCTTAGCATGTACACAAGTTATCCACACAATTTAACTTATAGGTATTACTGGTTTACATATATGATAGCCGGGCAGGGTGTCAAGTAGTTATATATAACTAGTTACTAGCTGACCTGGCAACTGAAAACATTGTTTTGAATCACTTAGGGGTATGAAAAAGTAGCCGATTCTCAGGCTTACTGAATATGCATATAAATTTGGTAAAAATCGGTCAAACCGTTTCGGAGGAATACGGTAACATACATAGTGACATGGAAATTTTATATATAAGATAACATAACACTAATTTTTGAGGAAGAGAAAAAACACACATTGTACATATAAGTAGTGTATATGTGCTTTAAACTAGGCTAGCTTGTATAACCAATAAAATTCATAGACCTAGGATTGATTCTCACAATGAGATTGATCTTTAAATGGTTAATTTAAATGACCCTTTTTGATTTGTGAGTGTGCTTTTGTCAATAAGCAACCAAGGAGAAAATCTCAGTGGAGATATCTTATATATAAAATTTCCATATCACAATGTTAGTTACAGTACTCCTCCGAAACGGCTTGATCTATTTTTACCTAATGTTATATGCATATTCAGTAGGTCTGAATATGCATATATAATTTGGTAATCGGAATCGGCTACTGTCTTTTTTCCATACCTCTAAGTGATAATGTTCAAAACAATGTTCGCCGGGTCAGCTAGTTAACTATAAAATCATTTGTGTTTGTTTGAATGAATGTACTTACATTTGCTGCAATAGTAATGTTAGCTCCTGATGTATTCTCAGAGGGCATGGTATATTCTTGGTATTCAAATTGATCTCCAATCATATCAGATACTGTAATGTAAAAGTTTTTTAAGTCATATCCAATGAACAAAACTATTATGTTTTGAAAAACAACTACAAACCACGACCATTAAAAATAACTACTAAAATAGAATTACCAATAACTTCTTCAGTTCCCTCCTCTATTACTGTCGGATGCTCTTGTTCAATGTCCATGCCCATGCTATCTGTATGGACACTGTCCTCCAAGCACATCTCTTCCTGCACCACTTCGACTCCAGAATGTTCAAAATCCATCTGTAAATTACCAAATTTACTACTTTACACAATTGTAAAATTTTGGTAAGAGGCAAGATCTGTAAGAAGGGTTTTAAAGTTTTATATTGGCATATATAAGCGTTGGGTTGTAACTAAGTATCGTTATGGTCCATTTTCTACACGCTTATATTTTGGGAAAAGATAAAAAACATAAACAACTATGTTTCAATACTTTCCATAGTTATAGGATCGTCCAAGTTATGCTCCATATTTTCTTCTAATGTCAAACACTGACACACAAAATTGAATATACTTTTTAGTAACTAGTATATATTGGCAAACATAATTTAGCACTTATATATTCGGATGATGCAAAAATTTTGAAGTAGATGCTCCCACAAGTTCAAATGACACCGCCATTTTACTTAGTCAAATTGATATCATCAGAGCCACGGTTGAAAACAAATCAAGGCGACTTTAATAAACTGATAAAACAATCAAAACAACGAAGTTCTTTAAACACATATGGTTTCATATAATTAAGGGCAAACTAAGGTTGGTTTTTATTTGTTAGATTATCCACTGTGATGATATTTTATCTAAAATATTACAAAAAATCATAAATTCTAAATGGCGCTTCTTTCAATTTTCTAATATCACTGTTGCCAACTTCACGTAAATAAAAAAAAATACGCATATCGACTAATAGTCCGAATAAAATACTTCATTGCTATTAAGAATACTTCGTTGATATTGTTATATATTAAACTGGAATGGAATATTAAAGTGAAATGTCGTATTTTTATATATTTATAAAAACGAACTGCTGCTTACTGCTGCTCATCAAAAATTTAAGTTAAATTACTATCAGGTTTTTAAAAATCGACTACTAGACCAATACATTTCTACTTCATATTGCAGACTCAGTTCTATTCATGTTAAGCAACATTCAAAAACAAATCTTTTGAAAGTACATCCAGATGTCACTGCCAATTAAGAAAACGTTTCATTTTTGTAATTACCTTCATTCATGCATGAGGTTATTTGTCTTTCTCTAACTTAATACGAGTAAAAGGGCAACTACTCTTAAGCTTACAAGTTTTCGAACGCCGTACAGTATCTCCTATCGTCACTATTGTTGTGTTTTATATTGTGATATATTTTCATTTAAATTTTCACTAACTTCTTATTATAGCACTATCATCTTAATAAACAAGTAAAAATGCCGCTTAATCTTCAAGGCGTGCGTCAGTATCTCAGTGAGTTAAGAAACTCTGGAGGACTCCACAAAGATCAAGCTGAAAAGTAATACATCATTTAATATTCTTATTTTGTATCGTTGTTAAGCTCATTTGGTAAGAGCTGTTTCAGTAAATAAATAGAAATCTTATCAATTACTTATCCACTCACATGAGGGCTCCAATGTTTTTTCATAGCACAAGTTTCAGAGAGAGGTTATCCGCTTTAATATTATTGCCTACCTCTGAAGTAATGCAGCTACCACCAACAATATTAATATGTTAACAATATCTCAACTATTTATTCATCATCATGCACATCCACAGCTATACCTGTGCTCTGTCCCTATTGAGATTGATGTTATATTGCATGTCTCAAAATGCCCAGCGTAAGTCTCTTTTAACCATGACTAAAATCATTTTCCAGATATCGCAATGTTCTCATGGAAATTCTTAAAACTCCTGAAGCAGAGCTAGCAGAATGTTTAAAAGCATTTGTTGAAGCAAGTAAGCATATTTTTTTTATAAAAATCTAGTACCTAATGAAACAGAATGCAACCAAAGTTGCATACAATGCCTCATTATGTGTTGTCAGTTGAAATCAACCGAATTTTTTCATTATTTTTTTAGTAAAATTGATCTACAACTCAGGAAATATATTTCAATACATACTCCTCCAAGCTAAATCTGGTGGTATTAAAGAACTGTAAAACTATTTCTAAAAATACTTCTCTAAAACCAACTTTAGGAGGATTGAGGCTCTCAATTAATTTACATCGTAACATCGTCGTAATTTACACGCTCATTAAGAAAAATATTTTTTGTTTCAAAAGGATTTATTCTCTAAATGGTTACACATAATTTTATATTGAATTGTTACAGTATTTTTTAAATTCAAGTCATGAAATTTTTAAAACATATTTTGGCTTGAATTGTGTAACAAAGTTTGCCAATAAAGACTGTATTTGTATGAATTCCAGTTGTAAATGAGAATGTGAGCCTGGTGATCTCCCGGCAGCTGCTAACAGACTGCAGCACCCACCTGGCCCTGCTCCCCGACCCGGTCTCACAGGAAGTCTCACACTTTGCCCTAGATGTCATACAACCTAGAGTCATCTCTTTTGAGGAACAGGTAATTGGCTCATTGTATTTATTATTCTTATTAAAAACTGTTGTTAGTTTTTTTATTTTTTTTACACATTTCACACACGGCTGGTTAACCCCAAACTGAACCATTTTAATTTCTTATTATGGTTGCTAATACAACTGAGATACTATATATACATACAAATATTATTTTCTTATATAGATACATATTTAACACCCAGACCCACAGCCAACAAATTTATTTATTTTTTTGGCTGTGCCGGGAATCGAACCCAGAATCTTCTGATTGGCAGTCCAGCATGGTAACCATTACGCCAATGAGGTTGTCGAGTTCTATGGCTATAAGCTTCCTTCATATACATAACTGCATATTGTCAACAAGTTTTAAGTTTAAAATGAGATCAAACATCTTGTGTAACAATTTTTCTTCTGTCTTAAATTGCAAGGTAATTATTATATGTACACTAGCATAATTTAATGCACTATTTATTTTATTTGGAAATAAAGAATGTTGGAAATTTAATTGAATTGAAACTGTAGTGAAATCTCTGGAACTAGTAGTTTGTGCACGCACAATCAGTCGCCAGTGTTTTTTTTTTACTTAAGTAACAAAAATGCTCTTAATTGAAACCATTGGTGCTGATTTTGCCATAGACTCTGTTTCAACACCAATGACCTCTCCCACAGAGTTATAACAAGTTTTGGTTATATGTTCTAGTAAATAATAGTTGTACTGTGAGCTTGCATTTCGCAGGATTCCCTCCACTCTGCACTTGAGCTGGCCAGGTACTGCTCCGTGCCATGTTTCTCTATGAATATTGAAGATTGTGCTTACTTACAATTCAAGTTGCTATTTCTTTTCACTTACCAAATGATTAAAATGTACATCTTAACTATACAAAATACAAATATTTTTTATTTCCTTTAGGGTTGTGTACATACAATAATTATGTGCTAATTTGCTTGAATAATTTAACATTTAAACATGTAATTTTTAACTGCTACGATCATAGGCAGACTAGTTAAGTTTGTAATTTATTATATGAGAATAAAGATTATTTGAAACAAACGAAACAGTTGACAGTCGCGCGACTGTCCAGCCCTACTCACCTGGGTTGAGGTAACTCTGATGTGTAATTGTTTATCTATTTCAGGTAGCAAGCATCAGACAGCACTTAGCAGACATATATGAACGTAACCAGAACTGGAAAGAAGCAGCAAATGTTCTTGTTGGCATCCCATTAGAAACTGGACAAAAGTATGTTTCCATTCAGTCACAAAACCTCTTAAAGATTGCTGGCTAATAAATTCAAATCGCCTGGAAAGTTCATGTACATATTTATTGCCTGTTCAAGGAGTAAAACTACTTCCTGGCAAATTTAGTGTGACTTATCAACTAACCTAGATGAAAACGCCCATCCAAAGAATTGAATTTAGTGGAATGGTGACTTGAGCTCGGTTAACTAAGGTTATCTGACGCAATTATCGAAATTAAGCAATGGTCGATGGGTGACTATGCTAAAACAGATTTTTCTTCTTTTGTCTTTTAAAAATTTCCATCTGCGTGACACTGTGGGTCAGGTGACACGTAAAATTTTTGATCCAGGTAAGTCATACTACAAAATCAGAAGCCTTTGGGCGGCCTGACAACTCTCGAAGCCAGAGCTTGGCCATATGAAGAAGAAGATTTCAGTACAACAGCCGCACCATCTGTCAATTTGCAGACAATACTCAGTGGACTACAAGCTAGAAACATACTTGAAGATCGCGCGCCTGTACCTGGAAGTGGACGACCCGGCTCAAGCGGAGGCGTTCGTGAACAGGGCGTCGCTGCTGCAAGCAGAGACTACCAACGAACAGTTGCAGATATACTACAAGGTCTGCTATGCCAGGGTGCTGGATTATAGGAGGTAAATGTTAGGTTTGAACTCGATTTTTAACCCCCGATGCAAAACCCACGGTTTTTATAAGTTTGGCGAGTGTGCCTGTTTGATGGATGGAATTGTTGCTCCCGAATGGATGTTAGTAAGTCTTTATTTTTTTTGACAACCCTGTTAGCATTATGGTTACCATGCTGGACTGCCAACCAGAGAGTTCTGGGTTCGATTCCTGTTACAGACAACATCTTTGGGATGAGCTAATTTGGTGGCTGGTTTCAGTCTGGATGTTAAGTAATATGTATCTATATAAAGAATTTATGTATGTAATTTGAGTTAACAACCATAATACCACCTAGAAATGGTTTAGCATGGGGTGTGTGAATTATGTCCTAATATTGATTTATAGTTTTCATTTGTAAAAATCTCATTTCAACACACATATTAAAGATTTTGCCCTATTATTCCTTCATATGTTATTATTCATTTCCTCGTATATTTATTCTTAATTATATTCATTACTAAAAATTGATATTTTCAGAAAATTCATTGAAGCTGCCCAAAGATACAATGAGTTGTCGTACCGGAACATTATCCACGAAGACGAGAGAATGACTTGCCTGAGGAATGCACTCATTTGTACAGTTCTAGCTTCAGCCGGTAATGTTTTCACTATTTAATTATGAAGGTACTAGTTTTGCTAGCACTATTACTTATAACACACCCTATAGTAGGGGAGTTGACGAGCATAAAAATGTGCTTACTCGAGCGCGTTTGAAGCTTATTGGGTTATAAAGTAGATATTGTAACATGAAAGCACATCCAAACATAAGTATCCTAGTATGCTTAAATAAAAACCATCAAATTTGGCTCTTACTAAGTTTCAATGTTTGACAATTTCAGACCCTCTCACTCCCATGTACTAAATTTATATATGTAGATTTGGCCTCATATATATTTAATCAATTATTTTTTTATTATGTTTTAAATTGAATTGTTTTTTTAATTGTTCACTTGTTGTATATGATTAATACTGTAGCACCTGTAGCTCGGCTAACTAAGGCCATCTGACGCAATCATCGAGGTGCAACGGTCGATGCGGGCAGTCTTTGGATGAGTGACTAAGTCAAAGTCAAACCATTTATTGCAATACTATGTCACTTTACAGTTACATAATTACCCATAAGGCATTGCAATTATTTACTGGAGATGAGCAACCCTGTTAATTCATTAGATTTTTTAAGTGTTCCGTCAGTTAAAAAGTCTTCTATTTTATAATAACTTTTTGTTATGAGTAAGTTTTTTTAAGTTTGTAAGGAAAGTTTTAATATCATCGATACGCTTTAGGTCGTCTGGTAATTTGTTAAATATTTTAATAGCCATAGAATGTGGGCCCGACCTCTGCATTTCTAATCTACACACTATTCCCAAGGTTATCTTATAAAAGTGCCGTTTTCATCTAGCCGCTACCGTGGGTCGAATGACACGTTAAATTGTAGGTTCCGGCTGCTAGTATAACAGTCGTTAAGCCAAGTCAGAGGCCTTTAGGCGACTTGAAAACTCGGCACCATAGCTAGGTCAGCTTGCTTATACGAAGAAGAAGATGATTAACATAAGCAGCCCACTATACCTTCCCAGTGCTGGGACTCGGGACCTCCTTTCAAGAGGAGAGAAATACAGCCATAATCCACCATGATGTGATGATGATGATAATTACTTATATACTAAGAAGTATAAAATCACTGTATTAAAACTTTCGTAAGGCATATTTGAATAATGTTTGTATAACCGGCTATCACTTACGTTTATTTTGCCGGTATTAGCCCGACATGTTTCAGCACAATCAGTGTGCCATTTTCAAGGGCAGGAACACAGCCAACGTACGCTCGCGATGACGGCTGCTCCTGAACTGCGCTCAGTCTTCGCGTTATACAAACATTTTATATGTACTAAGAAGTAGTTATGTTATCGCAGGTCAGCAGCGCTCCCGCATGCTGGCGACGCTGTTCAAAGACGAGCGCTGCCAGCAGCTGCCCGCCTACTCCATCCTCGAGAAGATGTACCTGGACCGCATTATCCGCCGCTCCGAGCTGCAAGAGTTCGAGGCGCTCATGCAAACGCATCAGAAGGTCCATTTTCAAATCATAATATGTTTTTACATGCGGAGTATTGCAGAAGTATTACAATAGTTTAAGAAATACTAATGTAGTTATGGAGTGACGACGGTCTGCTGGACAAATGTTGTGTCCGGAGACGGCCGTCCGACGTTCATACATAGCTAGGATGGGCATATGCGTAGCTAGGATGTTGCGCGTTGCAAACAACACCGTTAGCGAGATTCAGAACCGTGCGCTCTGATAGATAGCGGGCGGTAAAATGTGAAAGTGGCGCCACTTACTATTACATACCCGTTATGGGTAAGCAATAAATAAAAAAACACTCATTGTAACTCGCATGAATAACGAAAACATTTGAAAGTTCGTTTCATCTTGCTCAGACTCATTTGGTTGTGCAAGTAGGAGGACTTGAACTTTCAAACGTTTTCTTTATTTACTGGAGTTATAGCTGTCGCGGATTTACTCTGTCGCCTTGAGCTATTGATTTGTACCTCCCTCTGTAATTCGAATATATGCTTTATCGACGTTACTTCATCGACAAACACTCAGATCACTTTAGCCTTCTAAACTCCTCTATTGCATTTTTGAGCAGCAATCTCATCTTTTTACTTAATAGCTGTGCTCTGCGGTGTTACCTGGTCAATCCGGGATAAAAAGTAGCCTGTGTTATCCAGGGTCTAAACTATCTCCATATATCAAATTTCATCGAAATCGGTATGAAATATCGATCATCGAAGGCTGATTGAGCGTGAAGAAGTAACACAAGCCTTGTTACCTTTACAGGCGACCACTGCTGACGGCACCACGATCTTAGACCGAGCGGTGTTCGAACACAACCTGCTGTCCGCTAGCAAACTCTACAACAACATTACTTTTGAGGAGCTCGGAGCGTTGCTGGAGACTCCGCCGGCGAAGGCGGAGCGCATAGCGAGCCATATGATTAGCGAGGGACGCATGAACGGATACATCGACCAGATCAGCTCTGTCGTGCATTTTGAAAGTAAGTTTCGTGCTTTTCTTCTAAAATATACTTTGTCTACCATATTTGCACTTTAAATTTGCATTTTAAATTGCTATAAGTAATACGTGTTTACTTATAGCAATTTAAAATGCAAATTTGATATATTATGCGAATAATTACGATTTGTGGACGGTATATATGAGAAGGTAGTTGTCTTATGGGCTTTTAGACGAATATGAAATGATTGTGTGGATAGCCGTATACATCGCTGTATTCGTCAATATTTTGCCGAATACAGCTATGTAAAGAAATGGCGACACTTTCGTAGATTCGAAATTATTAGTTTCACAAAGAATCAGGCGAAGAAATTATCATCATGACAGAATGTTAAACCCTTGTGCATATTTTTTTTTCTTGTCAGCTCGTGAGATCCTGCCACAATGGGACAAACAAATCCAGAGTTTATGCTACCAAGTGAACAGTCTGATTGAAAAGATCGCCGCCGCAGAACCTGAATGGATGGCCAAGATCATGGACGATGAACTCATACAGTGATGCGCTGATAGTTCATGTATTTTCGTTGGGTTAAGTCTATATAGTCATTAAATAATTAATCTATTTGTAAACAAATTCTTTCTTTGTGATCTTCCGACACTCTTTTGGGCCACTTTAATTAGCCTATCATACAGTAAAAGTATATGCAAATAAACAATTTAAAATTGAAAAAAAAATTAAAATAAACTTGCTATAATTTACTATTTTTATTAAAACAAAATAAAACAACAAAGGCATAACAAAATACATAACACTTTCTTTTTAATTGAACTTATCATATGGCCACTCGGAAAAAGGTCCAAGCGTAAAAAAACTAATATTTTGCATAATATTAGACTTTACAGCGGACATTACCGGGATCAGGAAGTAAGGATAAACTGCATAGGAAAGTTAATGAAACAAAGCGCGTGTTGATTCCAACAGACTATTATTTTTATTACGATTCAATCAATAGGATATACACCATAGGTGCTTATTTACAAGACAACTGGGCGATGTTATTGGGACTCATGTAATTACTCAGCGAGGGGATACTAACGCTGCGTGCTTCAATACATAATACATCAGAACGCTACATATGATATAAGGAGAAAGCGCTACATCCGATGTAACAGAAATGTGTAAAGTTAAATTTAACGCGTTCTGAACGCAGAATACACTATACAGACAATAAGATACTGTTAAAGATTGATTTAGTTATCGCTTCCTCTGCCATTATATAACAGTTGATGTGACATGTATTATCTACAAGTCTAGCAGCCGAGGCGTCTAGGGCTCCAGCTCGAGGGCGATGCCGACCTTGTGGCCGCCGGCGTTGAAGTTCTGCCCGTCGATGGCCGCCGACAGGGTCATGGTCACGCCTGCAACACATCAAAAAAACAAATTAGAACATTCCTACAAAAGACTCACAAACTTATCAATACGGCGTCAACTATTAGACGACCTCGTTGGCGTAATTATTACCATGCCAGACTACCAATAAGAAGGTTCTGGGTTCGATTCCTGGCACGGTCAACATCTTTGTGCTGAACTAAATTTGTTGGCTGTTGGTCTGGGTGTTAAATATGTATCTATATAAAATATGCATGTATGTATATGTAGTATATCAGTTGTGTTAGCAACCATAATACGAACTAGAAATGGTTCAGTATGGGGTTAACCAGCCATGAGTGAAATGTAAGCTAATATTTATTTATTTATTTATTAAGAGCCTATTTTATTTTCCTTACAGTGATTAGCATTGATAAAATATGTGCATTGAAGACTACATTCTGCTTCTCTTGGTCTTCATCCTGTAATGGATTTTATGTGATCAGTTATGTAATATGCATACGAGCAGAGTTATGTAAGTTGGTGAAGAACACAAAAATCACAACACTTCAGATGAATTCTTTTGATAAGATATCTCAATCACATGTGTTAAAATTTTACATTCACAAAAGCTTTGGCAGTAATTTTCGCAAAGCCTACTTCATCACTCTGTGAAATTTTATCAGTCAGTGAACTGATAAGATTAGACAAGGTTATATACCTAAAATGCACACATGTAATTTTCATGATCTACAACATGGTTTCTTAATAATTTTAAATTAAACTTAACTCCTAAATATAGTTGAAATAAGAAAATTATTTAAGTTCCAGCCAATTGTTTAGCAGTATGATTTTATTATTGCCAAACTTTTTGTAGATTAATTAGCAACATTGGCTTTCAATAAATGATGCTCTGTTTTTAGAGATCTTTGGTATTCATAATCAGCATTGGAGAAATAAACAAATAGGCCACTTTAAACTATGCTAACATTTCATGTGCATTACCTACATATTACAAAGACTTTAGATTGACAAAGTGTCAAATAGGATGTAATTCAAATTTTAAGTCTGGTTGTAAGAACTGCACTAACATGCTATTCTGCTAAGGGGTGTATAGTGCATTCGGCACTTACCATCCAAACCCAAGCCAACAAAGCTCCTTGTAATAACGAAGCACCAGTTCTACACCTGATACTAAATATTATGTTCTGAAGGAAGTAATAAAAGGGACTCACCAGGGCGGAGCTTCTGCTGGTAGCCGAGACCGATGAGCGACTTGTTGTTGATCTTAGCGTGCAACGACGCCTCGCCGTCGAGCGCGTGCTTGAGACCGACGCCGAACAGCGTGTCGGTGGAGCCGGCCGTCCACTTCATGCTGATACCGCACTCCAGCTTCTCAGACACCTTCTGGTAGATGGAACCACCGAAGTCCTTGCCGTTGTCGCTGGAAATAGGCACACGGTTCTAAGAATTTTGATTTATAATAGACTGGTTTTATTTATGATAATTCTGGCAGGCAAATTGTAGCCAGCCTAATTCTAATTTGAAGTGGAGGTGATGAGACCTGCGCTGACAACCCCCTAGGGGTCCCAAGCCAGTCTCGCATGAGAAGTGCAATCAAACCCATCTTGAAATATCGATTTTATCACTAATCAACGTAATATAATAAACCCTCAGTAATCTAGTCAAGGAAGAAGGTATTTTGAATTGGATCATGAATGGTAACAACAAGCAGCTTCACTAAGACACCGGTATTCCCTGAATTCAAAACATGATATAAATAGAATAAGAAACTGAAGTTTTCCTGTTGGACTATGTACTGTCCTATTACACCAATATTACCATTTGGTATTCACCAATTGTTGTAGTTGAATCAAAGATGGATTGGTTCCTTGAATATTATAAGAAAGATATGTTATAGTCAGACAACAAATGTGATTGTTCTATAAATAGATGTATGCATCATGTGTATATAAAGGTATTGAAAGTAAACATGTTGATGTAGTAAGAGATATGTCCTGCACATGTCTTGGCACATATACATATGCTATCAATAAACAAACCAAACAAAGGAACTAATTAGAGCAGATTCCTATTTGTCTATCAATAGATGCAAGCAGTAGAACTTGTCATGCATTTTAGATAATGAAAATTATGATAATAATTTAGCAAGTTAAGATTACTTGGTAACCAACTTTTAGAAGTAATTATACAAATAACAGTGATAAGGTATGTAGAAATTATGGTAGACAATTTAAACATTATAAAAGAATTCTGTGTCAAGTTTTCATTACAACTTAACTGGGCCATAAATAACAGTGTCACTTGACAGGGACGTAATTCTGCAGTTACTTCACCGTAGGTGTAAATGTAAATCATTGTTAAAAGCTTTGTGTTCCTAATAATGGTCAAGTAACTAAAAGAGGCCAATGCCACTGTTAATGTTACCAGTTATAAGTAGACCTAGCTGCTTCATATCTAGACTTGTTGTACACTTAAAGTGGCTCTGTGTGGGTTATGCAATCAAAGAAATCAATAGAGCATGAGTCATATTGCAGATACTGGGAACTTTAACCTGCTACTATGTTGTTAATCTTAATAAGCTGGTCTTTCTTCAGTTGTGTAAATGAATTTGATTCATACATAATTTGTTATGTGATTGTAACTAGGAGTATGGTGTTGATTGTCACATATGAATACTATTGTAGGTCTTAAGACTTGTAAAGACGTCTATCACAAAAATAAGCAGAAAACCCTATGCTTTTTTTGGAGTTAGGAAGAATAAATCATTATTGTTTATGATGATATCTTCAAAAATAAGTATATGTTTGATCTGCAACTCTTCAGATAACAGATTCCTGGAATAGGTTATTGAAAAATACAGTATAAAAACAACAAAAGAGTTGAAACTTACATGTTGGTGTGAAGATCGAAGTTGTTAGCCTGGTAGCCGAGGGCGAAATTGTTCTTGTTGAATTTAGCCTTCTGGGAGTCAAACTGTGTGTGGAAACCGGCGAGCCAGCCCTTTTGGCTGAGCACCAGCGCAAGGTCTACAACAGGCCCGGCCAAGTCCAGGTCAACATTGGTGTTGATGGATACGGTGTTGTTGGCAAATGAGGTCTTTAGCTTGCCGGACTTGGCTCTGCAATATAAACAAGCTTTATTACAACCTAATACTTTTTCAACTGAGTAATTTTCTACTCCCGATTTGTGGTGTTTTGAAAAGCAAGAATATTTTGGTAAGAGATCAGAATAGAAAATCTTTTATTTTTTAATCCTCTGCAATTTTGCCAAAACATAAAAACTATGCTAAATTAGCTAATAATATACCAAATCATACAATATAATACAATCAAATGATACTCATTGACTTGTAAGTGTAATTTCTGGTCAATTGACTTAAGAAGAAACAATGCAGAAAGTGGATATCTATAATTTATTTATTTACATAAAATTTTTACTAGCTTGCTTCAGTTTATAACAGTCAGTGTTGTTTACTTGTACAATGGACTCAATGTCCAGGTTGCAAAATGAAATAGGCATATATGCTAAGCAGCTTGAAGACTAATGAATGTTGGTTATAATCATTGGATTTAACTACACCAGAATTTTAATGACTTGATTATAAAATGCTATTTACATAAATCACTATAATATGTTAATGTAATAATTAGCTACACCCTGCAGTGCTCCCCACATTTTTTCAGGAAAAAAGTAACCTATGTGATAATGCACGGAGTACAAGAAGTAACCAACATATTCACACACATTTGCATTTATAATATTAGTAATATTATCATCAATTTCATTAGGAAGTTAAACATACATTATGTTTTATATTAAGAACTTATAAGATTGCTATAAGTTTGATATAGAACAATATATTTTACCCAGTCTGTGGTGCGAAGGTTCCCTCGAGTGTAACTTTAAGGCCAGCAGCAATTTTATCCTGGATAGTGATGTCTGTAGCCAGTGTGTTGTCTGTGTTCCATTTCTCTGTGAATGTGAGACCATAGTCCTTCACTGCATATTTTGAGGACAGGCTGCCGAATACCTGGAATAACCATTAGCTTGAAACAAAGAAGCAGATTCCTTGTTTTATATTTAGCTTATTGATTCTACAAATAGAACAACCATATTAATCCTATTTTGTTCTATTTGCTGTGGTCATGAATTTATTCATTACAATTTTATTGTTGATTCAGATCTCAATAGATCTGACGAAGATCTGAAGAGAAGCTTGTAGTGGTTGTGGGGAATTGTTTATTACCTTTCCACTCTCCTGGTTTGAAACGATTCCACTGGTGAACTCTACTCCAGCATCGCTCTTGGTCTTCAGGTCAAGTTTGAATACACCAAAGTGGTAACCCTTGGCAAACACATCGTTGGCCTTCTTTCCGAGATCGGCATAGTATGGGGGAGCCATTCCCTACAACACACACACACATTCATATAATGGCACGAACATCTTATATGAATAAAGACTTACTTTAATAAAAAACAGGCAATTAAATCGAAGAGGGTTAGAGTTTGTCACATGACCTAGACATGGTAGTCTAACAGATTAGCAGAACAAGGCGATTCGCGATATTCATTGCCAGCTATGTCAGGGTCAGGATTGACTCGTAGGTACCCACTTATTTACAAGCCACTTTCAGTCATAGTATTACATAACAATGCAGACTAGCTACATGACCCCGTAAGGTGACTACAAATATGTTAAACCCGGTATGGGTTGGAAATTCGTTATCGTTTAGCTATAAACTTGAACTTGCAGTCAATGCACTTGAGGTCGGATTCAAAGGTTGAAATCACATGCGGGGCCACTGAGACCCCGATGACGTTTCAGTTCAGTGAACACAAAACTAGAGAGATTCTGCTGCGAAGTGAACTATACTTGATAAAGATATTTGCTGTTAACGAAAACACTGAAAAACTACGATTAAAATCGTTAATATAACCGTTTGACGTCGTTAATACCCTGTTAAAACCGGCTCAAAGCGTAAATGTAACCTCACTATCTTACGTTTATCGGTGATGATAAGCTGTTAAACAACTTTACGATCAATTTAGGACAATAAGTACTCACTGCAAATTAATTTATTTCACAAAAGTAATACTATTTCACTGTGATTCCAGGCTATTTGCCGAACAGGGAACCTCCTGCACCACACCACAAGACAATTCTGTTTTCATAAACCCGCCGCAAGGGGGCGGTTTCAGAAAGCGGATGTGTTCATATTGATTTGATACTATTAATGTGTATTCATATCAGTCACAAATTTTTGCCAATATAATATCATCAAAAACGTATAAAAATATTTAATACATATTGTAATTCATAAAATCTCTATTTGTAACAAGTTATCAATGTGTTTTTAGTTGTAAGTAGTGAGTCTGACTGCGTAGATGACAGTGACGTTGTAATGACGTAACTGATCGAAAGATTTTTTGCGAGTTTATTATCAATACATGTACATTTAAACATATCTTTTGAATAATGTGTATTTAAATAAGTAGATAAAACACAATTAATTTATATAAGTATTACGTAAACGTCCTTTTACAGGAGATAGAACTTTAAAATAAACATTTTTTTAATCGTATCTCAAGCACCCAAAAACGAGCAAAGAGCGCGATATTTTGAACAGGTCAAAGTTTGTAAAATTAAATCTTTTTAGCCGAAGGAATGCATTATTAATTAAATTATGTATCTCATGATAACGTTGGCATATTTCATTTTGAAACTTACGAATTTATTGTTGGCTCATTTTGGAACACTTGGTTTTGTTCGTACATGTTTTATCTTTGACCCCATCATCGCATGTCACGCTATGATATGTTTTTAAGGGTACCTTTTTGCGTTCATTATCAATGTAAAGAAATATTTATTTGGGCAGCTAAATTGGAGCACAGTTTTTTACTTACGTATCACTCATGTAAACAAATACTGTCAGCGATAAATTAATTTATCCATGTCATCTAGTCTGTCTACGCATCTAGTCAACTTAATTTGACTTTGCCAAGGATGTATAGCACTATTGCCAATG
The DNA here is from genome assembly GCA_035578125.1 of Mellilla xanthometata. Lineage (NCBI taxonomy): Eukaryota > Metazoa > Arthropoda > Insecta > Lepidoptera > Geometridae > Mellilla > Mellilla xanthometata. Next base: position 7,788,730 of record JAPUBQ010000014.1, on the reverse strand, counting down.
TCATGAAATATTATTTTTTGTGTTTAACAAGGTAAATAAACCTCATTATGCAAAAAATTTAAGAATTGAAAACATGTTACGTTGGCTTACTATGAACTAACTTAATTAATTATTTCTTTTGTAAATCTTACTTGTCAGTCTAAGCATGCCGCATATTATACGTAGCTACCGACTAAGTAAACTTACGATTTTTTCATACTCACATCGGAGTTATCAAACCACTTGAAAAAGGAAAACGTAGATTTGGATTCACCCTCATCATCATCATCATCGTAGTCTTTGCTTGTAGGGCATACTATCTGGCCGCTCTCGTCTTTGCAAATTGTCATTACATCGAGGGTGCCATCCTAGAAGTAAGGAACATGTATTTTTTTTTTTACACATTCACACACGGCTGGTTAGCCCCATACTGAACCATTTCTAGCTCGTATTATGGTTGCTAACACAGCTGATATACTACATATACATACATACATATTATATATAAATACATATTTGTTTATGTATGCTTATCTACTACAGAGTATTGATATTTTTCCCAGCACACTTGATTTAAACATAACACCAGAGGCGTCCCTAGCCCTTTTGGCACCCGTGTGCAATCAGTACCTACCCTGGCGCTAGTCTAGTAGGAGCGGGGTCAAAATGGAATACTAACAGTTATATTTTCAAACGGGAATTCGGATGCAAATGGTGCAATTTTAAATGATGTCAGGAAGCAAAAAGTTTATTAGGAAGGAAGTTGTTATAAGAATAAAAAAATAACAACTTTCTAGTTTAGGTAGGTGTCGCATTAAAGGGCGCAGGGCGCTCGGCGCCCCCTTAGACCCGGCGTCCATGTGGGTCTTACACCCTGCACCATAGGTAAAGACGCCTCTGCAAAATACAACTAGAATCCAGTGTCGACGATGTCATCAATATTCCTATAGTTACTTATACCTGAACAGGATCTGTTAAATTCCTACATAATCTACACAACTACACCCGCCAGTTTTACTCCAGACCAAATAGACCAAATGATATCCGTAGATAGAATAAATAATAACAAGCATTTGAGTAGAAACTATAAGACAAAACACTTACGCGCCGCCGGCATGGTACTTCCTCTCTTATTATTTCTGCGCGCACTAAAGGTAACTTTATCCTTTCCCAAAGTTCCACCCAAGTTTTTTTATCACCAATATCGTATAAATATTCAAAAATTACCATAATTAACAAAAAATCATTAAAATATTTTAAGTTTCAAGAAAATTACGTGACATTCAGATGGGACTGGATTTGTTGGAATTTCAAATAAACAAATCTACGAGGCTTCCCATCTCCCAATTGTCTCAGTGATCCAATTTACTTATAGGTTCTATTTCAAGTTGAACTCTTATACTTAGGTATCTACGTTGGTTGTACATTGCGTGCAGGTAGCGGACCTGATGTAGATTTCAGAGGAAGAATCAGCATAAAAAACATATTTATGGTACCTACTACTTCTCATAACTTCTATGAATCTAAAGAATTGATGCGAGACTGATTACTACCCAATACCGATTGTTATAGAACTGCTTAACATCAGGCAAAATCTATGTTTAATTGGTATGCCACATATATGTATGTATAACGCTATGCGGTGAATACCACTAATATTAAAAAGGCGATTTTTTTGCGTGCTTGTGTATTTATTACTTCTACACGCTCTGATTTGATTTCGATGACATTTGGTATGGAGTTAGTTTAAATCCTGGATGCGTTAGCGAAAAAAACAAAAGTATGCGTTAGCATACTTTTGCTTTTTATCCCGAATTATCGCGGGTAACACTGCGAGCGCAGCTGGTGTATAAGAAATGTCGACAACCCTCCATAGAAAGTTGAAAGAACCGTCTCTAAACCATTCCGACGATTTATTATGTAAACTATGCTATAAATCCGACATTTCGGGAGCACGATCGGCCCAATTCCAACTCTCGAACACTCTGTTCTCGAGACGTCTCGTCTGTCCCGTACGGACGCAGAGTACATTATATATCGGCAAATCGGACGTCTCCCGAGTTATTTTGGACGCAATACTCACAGAGACGCGAGCCCGCAAAACTCACTCAACACGCCTCGAACATTTATTTTATTCACGACTAATAGCCGCAATAGTCATTTGAAAATATTGCGCGTAACGTTTGAGATAATCACGTGACTCCAAATGGCTAATAATTCTCTGCATTATGACGTGCTACAAAATGATAAATACGGGCGGTATTTGGTTGCCAACAAGGATTTGTCTAGCGGCGAGTTGATTTTTACCGACACGCCCTTCGCTGTTGGACCTAAACCAGGCAAGTATTAAGAAACCCGAGACTTATACCCTTTGGTAGTAAGTATAGCCAAAGCACAACTGAACGTGCCTGAACCAAGTATGGTTTTTATAAAATTTATACCAAAAAGTCCACCATAAGACGGACCACGCTTCCTCCCTAATCGCAATAGCATCTAAACGATTCCAGAATGCATGGCACAGATAAAAGTGAACGGACAAGCCTTTGCCATGGAGTGGGCTGATCTAGAAAGAAATGTACTTGGATCAAATTCTTTTTAACCCCCGACGCAAAAATGATAGGGTATCATAAGTTTGACGTGTCTACGTGTTTCTATGACGTTGTTGCTCCCGAACGGATGGCCCGATTTCGATTGAGTTTTTAAGGGGTCTGTACCTACCTAAAAGGTAAAAACAGGATCCTATTACTAAACCTCGCCGCTGTCAGTCAATTAGTTTTTATTCGACAGGTGTATTTTTCGGGAGTGTTCTTGGCTATGTTTGTTGAAAATCGGTCCAAGATGGCTGCCGCTACAAAATGGCGGATAGTTATTTTTTCAACATCATTGTTTTTTCACAACTCCCTCATTAGGTATGGGTATCAAATATAAGAGCTTGACTATAGAATACATAATTATGTTACAATACATATCAAATCCTAAATGACCGGCACCAAAAAATGATGTCTGAGGTTTTCTTACATTGTTACTAAAATTTGTTAATTTTATGTGTAATCTATCTTCAAACAAAATTGCATTGGAATCGGTTATGTTTGCCCCCACCACCACTCATAACTCACTCATGACCCACAAGGATGAAAGATTAGGTAACAACATTTGTTGCAGACACTCCCCCGCTATGCCTGGGCTGCTACTGTCCGGTGGAGAACTCTGTATGCTCCCGGTGCGGGTGGCCGATCTGCAGTGCGGAGTGCGAGGCTTCGCCCCAGCACGCAACCGAATGTGCTGTCTTCAGCGAGGCTGGGGTCAAGTTCCAACCAGTGGAGGATTGGACCGCAACCACGCCGCAGCTTGACTGCATCACGCCTCTAAGGCAAGTATTATAATATATACGGGCCTATATACGGGTATAGCAAGCAGTGAAGAATTTAAAAGTTTTATATGTATACCTAGCCCCAATCAAATTTCGTCTCGAAAAAATTGTTTTAACAGATAAGTATGAGATACTATTTACAGATCATCATTAGGTATTATCAGACTATTTGATAATCTGTCCACAGCTGGGCATAGGCCTCTCATAGCGATCGTAACAGAGCACGGTCTTCTGCTTAATACATCCAGTGCTTACCAGCCACATAACGCAAGTCGTCGCTTTACCTGACCAGTATTTGATTTTGACATAAAGTCTGCTTGTTATTTTTTTTTTGCTTAACGTATAAATAGATACTATAACTAGCTCCAGCATTTAAATTCACTAATTAACTTTCTCAGGGTACTACTTGCGAAAGAGAAAGACCCCGAGCGTTGGCGCCGCGAGCTAGAGCCGATGGAAGCACATACGGAAGCTCGCAAGCTGCGGCCGACGTGGGCTGCCGACCAGGTCAATGTGGCTGAGTTTCTCGTCAACCACTGCAAGCTCGGAGGCAGGTTCGATAGTGACCTGGTGCAGAAGGTCTGCGGGATACTGGAGGTCAGAACACTTATGACTTTCGAACTTCACTAGCAAAATGTTTATTTTTAAAGTTGAATAACTGCGTTGAGGATTGAAGTATAAGTCACCAAAGACGATGAATGACAGCTGGAGACGAGTTAAAAAGCTTATCTAAGCAATTTGTTCAGATACGCCTTAAAATCGCTAGAATTAGGAGCCAACCGTATCCTATAGCTATAGCAAGGAAAAGTGATCTTCGATAGGGGCAGCGCTGCATGGGTTACCAATAGCAAGGATTTTTGTCTATGCCAATAGTGACCATGCAAAAGACTCATTTAATTCCGTGGGTGTTGACGCAATTAATTAAGGACCTAGCTGTTTGTCTTAGTACAAGTACCTAACCATTAACCATGTCAGAGGCTCTCTGGAGGATGGAAAACGCTAGATTTCAGTGCTGGGTCACTGATGTCAGCACATAATTGTGAAGCAGAAAAAGAACTCGTAATTCTTTTATTTCCAGGTGAACTCCGTGGAAGTGCCAGCTCGGACAGGGTTCAGCATTCGCGCACTATACCCTCGCCTGGCCATCGCAGCGCACGCCTGCGTTCCCAACATCGTGCACTCTATTCTGCAGAATGATTACCAGTAAGTTGTTCTCAAATATACAGGGCTACTGGCAATTAACGCAAAAACTTAGGGCGGCATAAGTTAATAAAATAAAATGTGTACTAATCACTTTTAACAGTTCACGAAAAAAAAAACATCTGTTCCACACAAAGATCGTCGACTACGATTTTCTAAAAATCGTAGAACAAAAATTGTTGTTATCGACGTACTAAATACGCCTAAAGATGTCAGCATCCACGCTAGTTCTATCCCACTGCTGATATATTATAGTATAGGCCTCTCTCCTGTCTTGAAATCTACTTCGGTCGGTAAAAATAATACATGTCGGACCAATCGGTCAGACGAGGAGACACTAAAAGAACCAAAGGTTTAGTACATAGTTTTTCTGGTTTAGAAATATTCCTGATATTAAAAATATAAATATGGTTTCTTATATGTATTTCCCAGAGTGCAAGTCCGTGCCGCCGTGGCTCTCAAGTCCGGCGACCCTCTTTACCTGTGTTATACGCACGCCTTGTCCCCGACCCTCCTCCGGCGCCGGTTCCTGCTGGAGTCCAAGTTCTTCAACTGCGAGTGTCCGCGCTGCGCCGATCCCACCGAGCTGGGCACGCATCTCAGCACGCTCAAATGCAGCAAGTGTGATAACGGGGTCATACTGTCTACCAATCCTCTAGGTAAGATATTAAGCCATTCTTATTTATCCAGACATCCGTCTTGGATATCCTAATTGTTATAATGCGAAAGTTTGTGTGTAAGTCGTCAGTAACTTCTTCACTCTCAAACAGCTGAATAGGGAGCCTCCCAAATATTTATTTTTAAGTGTCTAGTAGCTACCGTTATTGATATATAGCAAAAAACATACGAAAAAAAACGTTTATTGTATGGGAACCCCCCTTAATATTTTCAGTATTTGTTGTTATAGCGGCACGGGATATACATAATTACATATTTTGTGAAAGTTTCAGCTTTCTAGCTATTATGGTTTCTGAGATACAGCCTGGAGACAGACAGACAGACAGACGACGGAGTCTTAGTAATAGGGTCCCGTTTTTACCTTTAAGGTACGGAAACTATTTCTAACGCTACTAGATGTAGGTATGTATATACATATATTGTTCCAGACAACGAAGCGCAATGGAAGTGCACAGAGAGGAGCTGTCAGTTCATCACTTCAGGCGCGGCGGTGTACAAGATGGTGTGCGTGGTGCAAGCAGAGCTGGAGCAGCTGGACGCTCTCGAGCCGGGCCCGCAGGCCATCGAGCAGCGAGAGGCGGCACTTAAAAAGGTACCTTGTATACTGCACCCCGAGACTGAAAAAAAGCCATTGGAGGCATGGCCTCCATTCTTAGTCTCAACTGATACAAATACCAATCTCGACACCCTCGTTGGCGTAAAGGTTACCATGCCGGTCTGCTAATCAGAAGGTTCCGGGTTCGATTCCCGGCCCGGTCAACATCTTTGTGCTTAACTAAATTTGTTGACTGTGGGTCTGGGTGTTAAATATGTATTTATATATAATATGTATGTATGTATATGTAGTATATCAGCTGTGTTAGCAACCATAATACGAGCTAGAAATGGTTCAGTATGGGGCTAACCAGCCGTGTGTGAATGTGTCAAAAAAAAAAAACTCAATTGCGGTCAGACTTCCCACATTATTTATCTATACTAATATTATAAATCTGAAGAGTTTGTTTGTTTGAACGCGCTAATCTCAGGAACTACTGATGCGAATTGAAAAAATCTTTTTGTGTTGGATAGACCATTTATAGAGGAAAGCTTTAGGCTATAAAACATCATGCTGCGACTAATAAGAGCGGAGAAACAAAGGAAAATGTGAAAAAACCGGGAAAGTTATTCATACTTGAGAGCTTCCGTTGCGTGCGCTGCAAAAGGGAGAGGGAGAGGTTACAAAAAACGACATACACGCGAGCAGAGTCGCGGGTTACAGCTAGTTCTGTAAATATATGTCGGTTGAACGATTTTGAGAACAAATATGCGGTTTTAAAGAGTATTTAATCAAAAAATTGCTTTGTTCTGAATAACCGTTCAGAATGAATGGGAGTCATTAAGAAATGTATTTTTGTATCGGTTGAGACTAAAAATTGAGGTCATTATTATTGTCAGTGGCATTAATTGCGAATGACTTTTTTAATACTCAAAGTGCTGATTACTGACTTGGGTCCGTTAGCGAAACTTCACGAGCTTAAGATGTAAATGATGTATATTATGACTTCTGTACATGAATGAAAGGGAACTTTTACTTTATGAATTTAGCCTAACCACTTTTAATCAGATTTAAAACTATCTACTGAATATTATGGTAAACTCTACTCCTTCTTATATGTTAAAAGGTCCAAAGAAGCAGTTGTACATCAATATTCAGTGTTGTATTCGCTTCAGTTCAAGTCAGTGTTCCACCCGCGGCACTCGCTTCTACTGGGCGTGAAGCACGCGCTGGCGCAGCTGTACGGGCGCGTGGAGGGCTACTCGCTCGAGGAGCTGCCTGACCTCCTGCTGGAGCGCAAGGCTGAGCTTTGCCGGCTCACGCTCGCCGCGCTCGACCGCCTCACGCCGGGAGACACCCGCATGAGAGGTATACTTTGTTTCTATCAGCTCCAGTCAGTGTTCGGTAGTGGCCGTGAAGCACGCGCAGGCGCAGCAGTACGGGCGCGAGGAGGGCTGAGGGTCTGCCGGTCTTGCTAATCGAGCGCAAGGACGAGCACTACAGGCTCGCATGTGAGTGTCTCGTGAGTGTCCAGGCGTGTGGTGATCGACGACCTCACGCCGGGGGACACCCGCATGAGAGGTATACTTTGTTTCTATCAGCTCCAGTCAGTGTTCGGTACCGGCCGTGAAGCACGCGCAGGCGTAACAGTACGGGCGCGAGGAGAGCTGAGGATCTGCCGGTCTTAGTAATCGAGCGCAAGGACGAGCTCTACAGGCTCGCATGCAAGTAACTCGTGAGTGTCCCGGCGTGACCTCACGCCGGGAGACAACTGCATGAGAGGTATACTTTGTTTCCACCAGCTTCAGTCGATGTTCCACCGGCGGCACTCGCTGGTACTGGCCGTGAAGCACGCGCTGGTGATACACGCATTATAAGTACTTTTAACTGAATTCCATTCAAAGAGGATTGTGATTATTGTCTCAAAATAGTATAAAATGAAGTATTAAAGTTTCTCGTTTCACAACCGCGTTTAGCTCTTGCAGTCGCTTAATTATTTGTTACGAATGCGAAAATTTAAAAGATGATCAGTATAAGACTGAGTACACAGCACACCGAAAATATATGCGCAATAATGAACCACTGCTGTATTAACTACACCTGCAAAAACCTCTACTTACTTACCAAGCCAAAACTAAGTTATGACTCGGCCGGCCATTAAACAAGCGTACATCTCTAAGCCACCTACCTCTATATATAAATTTATCAACATTACTTCCAGGTATGATGCTATACGAGCTACACGCCCCCGTGATGTACCTAGCCCGGAACGAGTATTCCCTCGGTCTCATAGACAACGATAAGTTGAAGGAGAAGCTGCAGGAGCCCATCCATTGCCTGGAGGAAGCAGCCAGGATCCTGACCAGGGAGGACCCGCAGAGCCCCGAGGGTATTACCGGGATTATTGCCAGTCAGTCTGTTGAACAGCTGAAGGCTAGTGTGGAGGCTTTGTAATTGATGCCATAGACTTTGACGATCTTCATTTATTATTATGCCTGCATTCTCTGCTTCAGCGGGTCATTATTTTTATGTAAATTGTAGAAGTGTTTTGTGTTATGGCCCCTCTTCACAATGGGCCATCATGGCCGATTACATAGGCACACACGATTGTACAGAATCATCGTCGGCTATAATCGTGACTATACGGCGACTTGTTGGTACTTCCTGACCCATCAGGCCAACCAAAAGGATCATCATGGCCAATGGTTCTTTTGGTTGGTATGATACAGGTATGCACGATTGTGTAGAGGGAAAATTCATCTGTAAGTAGCCATCATCGCCGATAATGGTATTCACGATTGTGCAGATGTTAGACCACGAACGCGGTGATGAAAACCACTTTTGTAATCGGCCATGATGGTCTATGTGAAACGGACATACAATGGTATAACTTGTCAATGTTTTGTTTTTATATCTTTTTTGCCGTGAGTTAAGTATGTTAAGATATTATTGATATGATCTGCTGCCATTTAACAATATACCACAGTTACTATCAGCTTGCCGTATATACCCACCCTCTCTATAAATGAAGCAATCATGTAAATCTGAGATAATTTTAACTTTATAAACTGTTCACATATGTAAGGCATCTTTGGCCACATCTTCAAACAATTTATTATTTACTAATATTGACGAATACAAGAACATGTAAATAGAGGCATCCTCATAAAAGAACACAAGTATTCTTGATTTGTTACATATGTCAAATTGGCAAATACAATGTATCAAATGTACCACCCACAAATGTTGTTCACTAAATGTGAAATAAGTTTGCAAGTGTATAAATAAATTATAAGGAACTTAACTCTTTGACAACATAAATGTTGGTTTGGACTGTTTATTTTACTTATTGATTGATTGTAGTTTAGTTAGATGTAGATGTAAATTCAAAAGACAATTTTGGTAAATGATCTCCTAAAATTCCTACTTTTACCAGGTTTTATATAATACATGTTTTTGTGTAATAAATTTTGTTTTATTTCAATATTTCATTGTTTACATAAAATATATATGTATACTTTAAGGTACTTACACATATCTGTCAATTAAAATTTAATTTTCTTAGGTTTCTTGACTGTCTCTTGAGGGGTGTTATTTGTTTTTTGCTCAATACCTTCTATAATATCTGTAGAGTCCAGGGTTTGCAGTTTTATAGAGGAATCTTCTTTTTTCCCCATCACCTGAAATGGGTAACACTTAAGTATAAATATATTTGCTAGTCAGGAGTTTCATATCAAATCAAGAACTGGAACTTGAATCCATTAGAAAGAGAGCAAACATTATCAACCTATTTAGAGTAAAAAAAAAACCCACCATACAGACCTAAGATGAGTTAATGACTGGTACAAGATCTTTTAAGATATCATTATTGTTGATATTTAGAATACAGGTTTCAGTGCCATATTTTATAAGTAAAATTAAAAGTTTATTGCAGAGAGCCAAGAAGCTAGCAAAATAAAATCATGCTTAAAAATGGCAATTTAGTCAGTCAATGCATGGAAAGTAGGAAATGGAATATATTGACTTAAAATGTGTAATACATTGGTTAATATTAGCTTCCATAAATATATGTACAAGTACTTAACCTGAAAGACTTAGTCTTGACAATTTTTTACTCTTTACAGCTATGCATTTGACCAGCAGGGTGCGTAACCACTGTAGTTAGTGGCTTTTAAGGCTTGACATGGCTTTCAAGTAACACACTGATACTTGAAAACCAGTTTGAAATTGATGACCTCATTGGCGTAAAGGTTACCATGCCGGTTTGATTCCCGGCCCAGTCAACATCTTTGTGCTTCACTAAATTTGTTGACTGTGGGTCTGGGTGTTAAATATGTATTTATATATAATATGTATGTAAATGTAGTATATCAGCTGTGTTAGCAACCATAATACGAGCTAGAAATGGTTCAGTATGGGGCTAACCAGCCGTGTGTGAAATGTGAAAAAAAAAAGTTATTAGATTAGATTTTCAACTCTAGGGTGGTTGCTAGCCATGCAAGCACTTGAAATGCCCTACCACCATGCAAAAACTAGAAGAAAGAATGAAAGAGTGGATTTACCGTGGGACAATCCTTCCTCAAGTGTGTGACATCACCACACAGCTTGCAACCACCGCCGTTAGGATAGAGGCCTTTAGGGTTGTCTGGGCACTGCCTCGCTATATGGCCCTGAAATTAAGCACATACATATACTGTTCATTTCTTATATTAAAACTATCATGGGCACATAAAGTTATGTGAAGAATATGAAATAACTAGGAGGGTGATTACAATTATACTTGAATTGAGTGAATGGAGGGTTGTATATTGTGGGATAAATTGAAGAAGTTGCAAATTATTATACAAAAATATATATAGCCACATATTTATGTTATAGGCTCACTTTTAGTCCAATAATTAATTAAATGTAATAATAGATCTTGTTTTGGTTTAATAACATGATATATTTATATAGCAATATTTTGAATGATACCTGCATATTTCCAGGAAAAGTGACCTAAGTTAATTCAAGATACTCTTATATTATGATCGAATTCAGTTTAAACCTGTCATATGAATAAGTAACTAGCAGACTAAAAAAATTAATAACCTTTATAATATATTAGTGGGGTTGACAAAAAGTACTTACAGGCTAGATGGAAGCAAATCTGAAATATTTAATGTTTTTCCATTGTGACCTGTTCAGATTTTTTTCCATCTACAACTGATTTCTGCAAAGTAATGTCTGAGTGAATAGGTTATATTATATACTTACAGGTTCTTTACATATGAAACATGTGGCAAATCTGAACTCTTTATCTTTCTGCACTTTGCACTCAAACTGCTTGTGCTCTGTGGAACCGCATTTGAAACATACTCCATCTGGGGCCCCGACTCCAGGTATTTTAGTCTTGAGGTCGGGACAGTCTGACAAGTTGTGACCTCCTTTTCTGCAGTTGTAGCATACATCTCGCTTCAGACGCGCCAGTGCCTTCTCAGCTCTCCTGCGTTCCAATTTCAATGTTCTATTCACTTCACTTTTAGGTATGCCTTTCTTTATCATGTTACTCTTCAATTCTTCAAGCCTTTCTGCGTCTCTCTTCATGATGGGGAACCCATCAAACCTCACCAACTCTACATCTTTCCCATTAATGATCAGCTGGAAACTGCGCTCATTAACAGGCTTCCTGCGTACAGGCAAGCCATCTACAAATTTTGGCTCTTTCTTCTTTTTGACTTGTTGATTAGTATTTTGGTTTGGTTTATTTTTAGGGTCACTTTGATTCCCGTTTTCTTGAATCACATTTTCTTGGGTGTTACTCAAATCAGAATTTGAATTTTGTTTCTTTTTTTTCTTATTTTTTAATTTGGCTTCTGAACTCTGATTAGTTTGACAATTGTTGTTTATGTTTGATTCTAGGCTGTCTTCAGAGCTTTTTATATGTTGTTTGATCTTTTTGGATTTATTTTTCTTCGTAGGACTATCACATGTGCCATTTACAGAATTTGTAGTTAGTGATAAATCATTTGCATTTACTTGAGAAGTAAGTTCAAATTGCTTTTTCTTTTTCTTCTTTTCATTTTTCTTGGACTCATTATTATGACTTGTAGCAATAGTTGTTTGTTGCCCTGGATCATTGCCATTTCCTTGCTTTTGTTTGTTTTTCTTCTTTTTTCCAGGAGGGCTTGTAATAGTCTCTTTTGACGGAGTTTGGGTGTTTTCTGGAAAGTCACACCACGTAGCTTTCCTTTTTTGAGTTTTGTGTTCCTTAAGGAAATTCTCATAATTTTCAATACGTTGTTTTTCTGCCTAGAAATAATAATTAATAATGATTTAGCATTAAGTCGGTGTAATACATATAGTATATATAAATATTTATATGTATATAAGAACAGTGAAATGTTTTATGCCAAAGAAGGGCTAAACGATGACTAGGTTTGGTTACGTTATTCAAGCAGACAAATCGATTAAGCTATTAGATAAAACATACTTCTTCTCTCTTCTTAGCATCTTCACCTTGGGATTTTGCTTGCAAAAGCTGTTCTTTCATCACTTCCCAAGGTGTACTGTCTTCAGGAGCTCTCTCATTAGAAGATTTCGACCCTTTGGCTCGAGCAAATCTCGTCATTATTCGTGCATCTATTCAGTGACTTTACCACGAACTGTAACGGTTAGTACGAATAAAATGCTTTGATTTCTTGTGTGATAGTATTATTACTCCACAATTTTAAAAATAATTCACGTGGCTCCACTTTTCACTAGCGTGTAAGTGTGTTTATCACAATCCAAAACATAGTTGACACTGACAAGTGACAACTGACAACAGCAAAATGAATACAAATAGTAGACACGCGTAGAAGAGGTTGTACGATTTCGCGTGTGCTGACAAAAAATTACCTGTTTTAATATTAATCCACCCACGGCTGGTAATTCTTCAAGACGTAGAATTCGACTGAAGAACTTGTATCCATGGTCATGAAATAAATTAAAAAAAAACAAGTAGATATTTTCTATGCTTCTCTTTCTACTCTACAGTAAGGTTGAATTGTTATTATAAATTAATTTCGTGATTTCATGGAAATACATTCGAATGCTCTGTAAACACAAAGCAGGAGAAGAAAAGTCTTAAAAAGGAATAGTAACATAAGGCGGTATGTAAAACTGGTTCATTATTTTTGGAGGTTAGAATTTCAATAATATTAGTTGTTGTTTTACTTGAATTCATCTTTAGATACAATGATGTTATATGTTTAGATATGACTCCGTTATCAGGTTCAATTGTTTAAACAATTCAATTAAAACTGTAACGCAGGTTCGATTATTATTACTATAGTCATAAAAATTACCAAAATTTTTATATTTAAACAGAAAATAATGCCAAAACATACAACACAGATACTTCAGAACAGTTTACTAAAAGCTATTTTAGTGAATTTGTTCATAAATACGGTGGTTGACGCTGTGACTTTTGACTTAGTTTCCTAGGTCCCCTGGGTGAGGCAGAGGGCGTTCCCGGTCATTTTCCATCTCATCCTGTTTTGAACTTCATGTTTATCTTCTGAACAGATTGAACTGAACAGATCTTACCAATTCTTTTCAACTTCGGTTGATGTTGTGGCGTTCCCTATTGTTAATTATCTATTTATAAATAAAGGCAAAATTTACTGACTGAACTGACACAACACACACAGCCATTACTAGATCTGGAAATTTGGTACAAGCATCCTACATATATTATCAAGTGGTCCTTTTGTGATTTAAATAAGCTAAGAATGGATTTTAGAAATTCAATAAATACGAGAGTGAAATTAAATTGATTTTCCAGAAATAAGAAACATTTTAAAAATTGTCTGTGAAGGTGGAATGGACAAAATGGAGTAAATTTATTTTACGTAAATACGTAGCCAAGTCAGAGGCCTTCAGGCAGTAAGTATATAAACTTTTGACTCCAAAGCTTGGCTACTTAGCTCATATAATGATGAAATACGTTAATATGAGGTACAATATTTTATAATACCTAATTGGCCAAGTGGGCATTGGGCTTGTTAATGAAGGTTTTCATGCGATTACTTGAATTATCTAAATATAACATATGGGAAAAAACATGTTTGTTGTATGGCAGGCCACCTTACATTTTTATTTTATATTATTACTAGCTGACCCGGCAAACATTGTTTTGCCACACTTAGGGGTATGAAAATTAGATAGTAGCCGATTCTTAGACCTACTGAATATGCATATAAAATTTGGTAAAAATCAGTCAAACCAATTTGGAGAAGTACGGTAACTAATATTGTGACATGGAAATATAATAACATGTAATTTATTTACTTAATAAACAACATAATTTTGTGTGAAAATTTTAAGCATCTACCTGTTACTGTTATTAATATTAAGCAATAAAATACAAAGCTTTTATGATTAAATATGTCTTTATTATACATATAATTTAAAATAAATTATAAAATTAAAAAGTAATAACAAAACAACTAACAAAACTAATTTAAAAGACCACTCTGGACAACTGATGGAAAGTTACCCATAATACTTGTGGCATTTCAGCGTTGTATAGCGATAGATAACCTTTGCACCAGGTATAGTCCGGAGTGTCCAACGTCTTTCAAAACTTCTATTGTATAACCCCACATACATTTGTTGTTATAGCGCTAACAAAAATTATGTGCGAAAATATTAACTTTCTTGTTATCATAATTTATGAGACAAACCAATTAACATACAGACAGTGAAGTCTTTGTAACAGGGTTCTGTTGAGTATGGAACCCTAAAAAGGTAACATAATTTTAAAAAGAAATAGTTTGAGATGTAGCCTAAAAATTAATAATACATCTATAGTAAACACATTCAGATGAATACTGCCTACTAATGAATTAATTTAGAATCGATTTAAAATCTTGGCAAATTGGAATGCACCTTGCATTGGAATGCAAGGTGCATTCCAATTTGCCAAGCTCTTATCATAATTTAAGTTGATGTTCGTAATCCATCAAGTTTAGGGTATAATACTTTAATAGCTCTTGAATAGTATGCATGGTGTAAGTACAGTAGTTGCTGTATGAAACACGTTGACACCGATTTCTACAAGCTAGATTATAGCTATAGCAGCCCCTTTTGCGGCGTCACCACCACATGTGAATTCTAAGGGCAGATTATAGTAATGTTCAACTGCTCTTTGTAATACAGGATTTCTTGATAATCCGGAACCATTTCCTACTATCCTTTCAATATTTGCCTTACATAATATTTCTTTTGGCATCATAGAATGTAAATTTTCAATAAGACTGTCACAGAGGGATCTGAAAACTTGCCCTAATTGTAAATTAGACAAGTCAATATTTTCCACAGATGCTTTAGCCAAAGGAGAAAGCCTTTCTCCCAAAATTTGGGGACATATTTTCATAGTAGATGGTTCTTTTGTAGAGAGTCCAAGTGCTACAAGTTTTACCCAAACATTGGATTGAGGAATAGGAAATCCCAATTCAAGCATCCATTGCTGCAACATTTTGACAAATGTAGCCAAAACATTTCCTCCGTTTAGAGACGCAGCTACGACTATATATGAATTTTTAAAGTAGGGTAAGTGCTCCACTGTACTACACCCCAAATCTGTAATGCTGTCTACAACAAATGCTAGCTGGGCAGATGTTGAGACATTGAGTACAGCATCTTGCTGACTTTCAAGAGTTGCTATTATAGAGCACTGAAGGTCACCTAATGCAACACTGACAGGAGTACCAGATGGAATTCCATTCCAAGTTGTATTCAGTTTACCAGCAAAGTCCCCACTTTTCATTAATTTTGGCAATAAACCAATAGGGAAACCAATAGATGATAAGATGTCATAGTTCCATTCATTTTTTTCAGTGTTAAAATAGCCCCAACTTGCAGCATTCTGATCAGACATAATAGGTGTTTCCAAATCACATAACATTGCTACAACAAAATCCTGAACTGTTCCTGAATAGTTAAAATTATTTAACTTTTCGGGTTTGTGTTTTAGCATCCACAAAAGTGTTGCGCATCCATAGCCTGAGTAACATTTCAGATGTGAATCAGGTTTTGGCAAAGATTCCAAAAATTCAGGTTTGCATCTAGTATCTTGCCATGTATATAAAGCTGTCATTTTTTCTCTCACTGCTTCAAATCGTATCACGACTCCATCTTTTTCGACCTTATCCCATGCTCTGCAAACAATTTTGAAACAACTATAGAAATGTTTAACATTACTTACACAAAACAAAACACGGAAACATAATTATGTATGTATATCATATTCCTTCGAGTGAAATAATTTTACTTAAAATACTAAACTGCCATCACACATTATAATTTGTAATGACAAAAATGTATAGGAATTTCAGCAAAGTGACTGAACAGCATTATTAGACCTTCTACTTAAATGCATTGAATACGTACTTGTTTTTCCATAAAACTACACCATGCATTTGTCCGCATACTCCGATTTTAGTAACATGTCGCAAGACATCCCTGGGAAGTCGAGAGGCACAGTAGTGCACAGCTGATACTATTTTCGGTACATCCTGCTTGTTCCCCTCGATGCCTTGGTCACTAGGAATATTGGCTGCAGTATCCTTACTCTGTATGGCCACTATTTCTTTTGTATCAGGATCATAAACACATAACTTCACTGAAGTGGTCCCAATATCCATACCCAAAATATAGCGCTTGTCTGCCATTTTCTATATTGAAGCGATTGTTCAATTAATAAACGAGATAAACTTTGTTTGTCCCTTGTAATCCGTTCGTACTCGTTCCTTGATTAATAAATTGGCGCTGGTCACGTTCTCAAACTAAGCGAGTGGCAGCGAGACTACCGACTACGTCAAACCGGCAACTGACGGGCGCTGGATATACTACGTACATATATTTCGGCCTCGAATCACTTATTACGTAAAGGTAGACAGATATTTTATTGCCACATTCGTGTTTGTATTATGTATTTATCTCATCGTAGTTATAACATTCGATGTGTTTATCTTGCACTTCAGCAAGTCTGTGCTACGCTAGTAAATAACTCCTGTTGATATCTGTTCAGTAAGATAACACAACAGAAGTATGTAGAACATGGATCAGAAAAAACAGATGTAGAAGTACAGAGTGAAACATAATAAGCACTTATTCTATGTATGACCATCGGCCGGCTTAAATGAAAATCAGACTGATATACTAATTAAACTTTTTTTTTTGTTTTATCTAATGTGTTTACAATGACTTAAATTAACAAATAATAATAATATTTTAACGAAAAGCATGCCACACAACAACACATATTTATTTCGGTCCGAGTGGTCTAGATATAAAAATATGGACATGCAAATTCTCTGTGCTAATATTACGTACTAGGAATAACTATCGTCAGGCAGTCATTGCGGCGAATTCGTAGCATTGCTATTTTTGAATTCTTTGATCTTGAAACTATGGAATGCTGTCTTTGTCTTTAAAACTTTTGTTTGATATCGTGGTTAAATACTTATTATAGAGTATTATATTATTATTTTTTATTTATATTCAAAAATTTTTTTGTGATATTTTCCCATTGTTTTGTTTGTTATAGAGACGAGGACAAACAACCATGGCAGACAAATGTCCAGGCTCTAAAAGCGTACAAAAGAAGTCAAAACGAAATAAAAAGCAAAAAGCTCACAACAGTGAAAATACAACTGATTGTCCAATAAGTGTTTCTCACAATTTTAAAAATGATAATGATATTGAAGTTATACAAAAAGATTATTCAGAGAACCAAAATAATAATTGTAAGGGAAACAATGTGGATGATGCTAGAGACATTCCAAAATCTTTCAGTAAAAATATAAATTTTGATAAAAATGAAGCTGCTATAGAGGGCGATGAAGGTGCAATAGAAAAAGAAGACAACGTTTGTGAAGAAAAGAAGTTACGAAACCGGTTACGAAGTAAAAAACAAAAACACCAAATTGGACAAAACAAATCTGATTACACAAAAACTGAAATTTCTCGAAAACAATTAATTGCTGTCAAAAGGAGTTACAAAGAGCAAGAACCTGATTTAAATAAACAAAGAGAGAAAAAGAACAAGAAAATTAAATTTGATGACGATGGAAATACTCGAAATGATCAAATAAACACAGTAATTAAGAATCATAAGTACCTAAATGACGACGAAGCTGGTATAAAGGATGAAGACATAGACAACTATTGTGATGGGTTAGATGAAGAAGATAATAAACAATATGAAAACTGGGTGAAATTATTAGAGAATAATCTTTATCCGAAAAAAAAATAAAGCCTAAATGTTTAGTTAAATTAAAAAAAATCTAGCTGTTCTAGTTTCTTATTACAGAAACAAAATAGTTGAAATTATATGAGGTACATATATTTACTAACATACACAAATTATTTATGTAAAAACAAAAACGTTATAATCAGGTATACATACATTATATTGTTAGTTTTATCATGTTGTTTGATAAATATGCTGGTTATTAACAGACTTCAAAAAACTTGACTGTTTGCTTTTACCTTATCACTCCGTAATTTATTGACTGTTTTTAAAGATTATTTTTAATGGTGTTCCTGAATGGACCCAAATACATTTTATAGAAATTGGTTCAGTAATTTTCAAAATAAAGTCAGTATGCCTGTTTCTAGGGTTCCGTACCTAAAATATAAAAACGGGATACGGTTACTAAGTCTCCTCTGTCTGTCTGTCACCGGATGTATCTCAGAAATCGTAATAAGTTTTATCGCTTATACATTTCCCGTGCTGCTATAACAACAAATACTAAAATAAAGATAATAAAAATATTAAGAAGGGACCCCAAATAAAATAACGTGATTTTCCGTATTTTTTGCATTTATGTCATGATTCATGGTACAGGTAATTTAAATTTTCACAAAATACTTTCGAAATAAATATTTAAGAGGGCTCCCATACAACAAATTTAATTTTTAAGCAATTTAATACACGAACTTTAAAATTATTTAATTACTTATATGCATAATATTTATAAAATATTAAAGTGCTCGCGTATTTTAAAAAAATCAAATAAACACGTTTTTTGTATGGGAGGGGCTCGCAATACTGTAGTACTTGGTCAATAATTGTTAATTGTTCACCTGTTAAGTACAAATTCTTGAATTTAGAATAATTATTTATTACATGTCAATATAAATTACTGTTGTGGCGTCTCTGTCGCACTTCATCGCCCGCTACCAATCAGAGCGCATGTTCTGAATACTTCTGAATACGCGCGCACGACTGGTCCAAGACACAATGCATGACCGTCGGACGGCCATCTCCGGACACAACATCTGTCCGGGGGGATATCTCTTTGCTAGATAGAGGCAGACCGTATCGCTCCATACTGTATTAACTTGGTTGTAGAGTAAAGTGCCCTACACGTCCAGTATATATTAAAAACCCAAGAAATGAGCAAGGCAGGGAATCAGAAAATGTGTATTTATTTTTTGGATTTATGATATTTATTAAAAATATACATGTTGTTTCCATTAAGAATTGGCTAATTTTATCACTAATAATAGCTTCCTGTGTAGGAAGGATAAAGTTTAGTTTGGTAATACCGAAATCATCAGAACAATACTTTTAGCTTATCAATGTCAAAGTCAGTATTGTTTGTTTGCGATGCGAATTCAAGTTCGGCAATTTGTTGTTTGACTAGGTATCCCATGTTTAGTGGCAATCAGGAGCTTCATGCAAAGAAACGATTTATTTCCTGATTTTGAGATTATTCGCTATTAATTCGACAGGATCTTGTTTAATGAGAATTAGATTATCTTCATCATTATAAATTTGCTTTGGGATCTAATATAAGGGCTTGAATTGAGGTCGTGATTATTATCATTACCGTAATAACGGTAAAACAAACCCAAGATTAAACTTGTCCTGTGTAAAATAATTGTGAACATTAAGAAGAATGGTAGATGTAAAAAAACCGATCGATGCGGATGTCCCGGGGGATGAAGGGAATCTCCTAGAACAGCCGAAAGAGAGGCTAATATCCAAGCGAAGTCCTTTGATGAAGATGCGGACGTACGTGGTGGCGCTCCGGCCGTGGTCGTTGAGCGGCAGCCTGCTCCCCACGCTGCTGGGCGCGGCGCTGGCGTACCGGCTGCCCGGCGACAGCGGGTTCAGCTGGGCCGCGCTGCTGCTCACGCTGTGCACCGTCATCCCCGTGCACGGCGCCGGGAACGTCGTCAACACCTACTTCGACTTTGTCAAAGGCATTGACAATCGCAAATCCGACGACAGAACTCTAGTGGACCACCTCCTGACTGTAGACGAAGTGGTGTCTCTGGGTGCAATATTGTACCTGGCGGGCTGCGCGTTTTTTGTGCCTTTAGTTATACTTTCACCAGCGCGAATGGAACACTTAGCACTTGTTTACTTTGGAGGACTGTCATCATCCTTTTTATACACTGGAGGAATAGGATTGAAGTATATAGCTTTAGGTGATATATTGGTGCTTGTTATATTTGGTCCTGTGTCAGTAGTGTTTGCTTTTCTGGCTCAGACTGGTAGAGTTGATTGGCCAATCATCTACTATGCTATTCCTCTGGCTTTGAACACTGAGGCTATTCTACATAGCAATAATACAAGAGACCTAGAAACAGACAGTAAGGCAGAAATTGTAACTTTAGCTATATTAGTAGGGAGGACTGCATCTTTCTTATTGTATGCGTTTTTGTTATTTATTCCTTATATCATGTTTGTGGTAGCATCCGTGAGATGTTCATTTTGGTTCTTGTTGCCAATGTTAACTCTCCCGAGAGCATTTGAAATAGAAAGGAGGTTTAGAAGCCCGGATACAATGCGGTATGTGCCACGGCAGACAGCTAGGCTCAACTTCTATTTTGGAATGCTGTATATGATTTCATGTTTGTTTGCTTCTCGCTTACCATTCCTGCTTCGGTAGTTTTAAGTTTGTATATTTTTTGTTATACAGGCGACAGATATGCTGTCTGTAAAATATATGTGTACTTAACAATTTTGAAAGTGGCCTTTGTTGCATCTTATATTTTATAATAAATAAACTTGATTGGATAGTTGTATTTTTGTAGGAAACATCCTTTTAAAGTAGTATTTCCAAAGGTTTTATGAGAATAATTTCATATATTTTTATATGAGCATATGAACTGTTATGTAAATTTCTGTTTAAAATAGCTTATGCTAAATAGCATCTTTGTTCACACAATGCAAAGAGTTTTTAGATGGTTATTTGCATTCACTAGATATGGAACCTATGTGCTTTTTGTCTGGCTTATTTATCATGTATTTGTGAAGTTTATATATAAGTAGTATTATATATTATGAGTTGGAACATTTTAGTTTAGTTTGATCAGTCATTATATCAGTCATAATATAATGAACACACAAAATTATAAAAATTGGACAATAAAATTGTAATAATTGTATAGCATTATTTTACCTCTGATATGAACATAGTAGCTTGCTTTATGTTATGAGGCTAAAGTGAAATACGAAAGATCTTTTCCTACCATAACTTACCTCACTATGTAATATAATAAAATGTTATTTTATAAGCTTACTGATAAAGATCTGTTTTTGATACTAAAATGTATTTGAAAAATATAATTTATTTAAATACTTTCCGAGTGTTTAATTTACTGAGAAGAGTATATTCTAACCAGCAAACTAGGATCGTAGTTCACTGATTCTAACCTATATTGAATTTGAATATGCTGGAACCAGTTTTTGTTGTGATCTAAGAGGAGGGGGAAAGCTGGGTGTATGCCCTGGGTGGCAAGTTGGAGATGGTGGCCTAATACACATATACATAACATACAACACACTAAAAGGGTTTTCCCTCAAAAAAGACCAAATATATATCTCAGCTCTGACGCATATGTACATAAATGTAGGTTTTAAATACTATTAGCTGTGCGAAGTAAGTCTAGTACATGAAAAAATTTAATGAGTCTGAACTCTGATCTTGTTGAGATAATTGTAACAAAAACACCAATGTTTTATTATAATTACTTTTATTGACATCAACGTAAATGACCTCTAGCATATAATATCCAATATAAAGATACATTACACATCAAATTATAATACAAGTGAGACCAACATCAATTTAAAAGAAATGGATTTTATTTTAGGAATGCCTACCTGTCTATACATATAATTGTGTCTCGGGTATGATTAATAGATTTGGCAGTGATACAAAATATTTCCAGTCATCACCTACTTACACTGATATTAGTACTATACTAGCTAATTTAGTAGAGATGATAATGAAATCCATTTCGAGATGTAATCAACAATAAGGAACAATCACATGGACAGTGATACTTCATATAAAATAATTAAATCCAACAAAATAACTAAATGTATTATCACTACATTCAAATAGTAAAATTATATAGTGTATATGTATAATAATAATTAATCGAATACATTTTACTAATTAATTTTTCGCGAAAATAATATTTAAAATTATTCAATACAATCTTTTATACCTAACGTAATCATTAGTTAAACTAATGTGAGACTACATATAGTGTTATATGGTAGTTGCATGAAATTTCAAAAGAGATAGTTCTAATAAAATGCATGTAGACAACTATACACTATAATAAACATATTCATATTATTATGTGTGCCTCTGCTTGCCGATTTATAAATATAAAGAAAAGTCCAAGCGAGCACCCTTTAGGCCTGCACAAGTCATGTGATGTTGTTACCCAGAAACAGCAATGAAAGTTTCAGAAAACTTTGTTATAAAATAAATTAGGCAATGAGACAAACTGATTTGTCTACCAAAGAATGATTTGATGGAGAGAGCGATGGAACACCATCAAGTCTTTTTTGCATCAAGTACAAAGAAGGTGGGGCATTCATAGCTCGTGACCCTTCGTCACACTCGTTTAATTACTTTAGAAATGTGTGAATATTGTATTGTCTACTAAAATCGTCTTTAAAATACAAGTTTCATTTGTGAAACATGGTTAACCTAATCGTAATAGGGAGGGTAGCGGAGCATGCTCACGGCTACACACATGGAATAACGTGACATACACACTGCGGACAATAGTCCTTCCCACTACAGTAGAGGCGGAACGTCCAGCCGGCTAGCGTTTATATAACGTTGCTATATACATCAGACTTAGTGGTTGGCTGTCGAGCTTATGACGACGTCGATCCTTTCTTCTCGCGCTGCCATTGGGAGATCTTTTCTTTGAGTTCAGATGCTGGAAACAAATAAAAAGCAAAGGTGACAATACGAAAATAGCAATGAAAAATGTGAGAAATTTTAAATAACTATACTTGCTTTTTAGTTGTAATAACTATTGTCAAAGTGGAGTTAAACTATAATAGCGAAGATGAATATAAAAAACAGCAACGAAAAGATATATAATTATGTCGGAGAATCAAAAGGAAAATTCTCATCGACATCATCATTAGTGGTTACAGGCTTGGTGGGCGTCATCGACGTCACGGACGACAGATGGCGTTACTCACTCTCCGACATACATAAATGTTAAAAAATTATCAATATATAATTGTTATTATTATTGTGGAAGTGAAATGTAAGTAGGATTTAAACTTATTGTCAAAATAGTCAGAGCGAGGCTGTGTGGTGTGAGAGTAGTAATGAATAAGGTTTACCTGGACGCAGCTGGTCCTCAGTGAGCGGCTGCCGGTTGAAGGGGTCGGTGGAGCTGTTCAGCAGGTGACGCAGGATCACTGACCGGTCCATTATCTGATAATATACAAAAATATACAGGGTTACTGGTATCTAATGCAAAACCTTTCAGGGTGGCTTTAGTATGTTTAGACATCATCATCATCATCATCCACAGCCTGTTCTATCCCACTGCTGGGTATAGGCCTCTCTCTTGTCATGCCATCTGTCTCGGTCCTGTGCCAATCTAGTCCAGGTTCGACCCGCGATAGCTGTAATGTCGTCGACCCATCTTGCCGCTGGACGGCCTACGTTCCGCTTCCCTAGCCTCGGCCACCACTCGGTTACTACTTTGCTCCACCTATCATCGCATCGTCTGGCCAAGTGCCCTGCCCAACTCCATTTCAAGTTCATGACTGCATATCCGACGTCTCGAACTTTCGTTCGTCGTCGGATTTCAGTGTTACGGACTCGGTCCATTAATTTGATGCCGAGCATGGATCTTTCCATGGCTCTCTGTGCGACTCTTATTTTGTACACAGCCTCATCAGTAAGAGTCCATGTCTCGGCACCGTATGTCATGGTGGGCAGGACACATTGGTTGTAGAGGCGAGATTTCAAACATTGTGGGATTTCACTAGACTTCAAGATGTCATCTAACTTTTTGAATGCTGCCCAGCCTAGTTGTATGCGCCTGGCGATCTCTTTCTTCTGATGTTCTATGCCAAAAGATAGGGTATGGCCAAGATATACGTAATAGTCAACTGTCTCTAGGATCTCGTTTCCAATTTTAATTAGATTCGAGGTCCCAAGGACGTTTGACATCACTTTGGTCTTGGCCATATTCATCTTCAGACCTACTAATGAAGAAGCATCCGAAAGTTGTTGAATCATACTTTGAAGATCGCCGAGGTTTTCAGCAAACAGAACTAAGTCATCAGCAAACCTAAGATGGGACAGGAAAACACCATTGATATTAAGGCCACAAGATTCCCATGGAAGCGTATTTAAAATATCTTCCAGGACCGCCGTGAAAAGCTTGGGTGAAATAGTGTCTCCCTGCCTCACCCCCCTTTTGATGGCAATAGGGTTGGTTATGTCATGCAGTTTTACTTGCATCGTTGCCGATGAGTATAGTTCACGGAGGATCTCCACATACCGAACATCGATACAGCAGCGACGGAGAGAGTTAAATACAGCCCAGTGTTCAACGCTGTCGAAGGCTTTTTCATAGTCTACGAAAGCCATGTAGAGAGGTTGGTTATATTCTTGGCTCTTCTCCATCAGCTGCTTTACCGTATGTATATGGTCTATAGTAGAAAAACCACTCCTAAACCCAGCTTGTTCTATAGGTTGGTGTTCATCTAGCAGGCGTGTAAGTCTATTGCAGATTATTTTAGTAAACATTTTGTAAATTTGTGAGAGAAGGCTTATTGGTCTATAGTTGCTTAGCTTAGCAGCATCTCCTTTTTTGTGAATGATGGTGACAATGGCATTCTTCCAGGCCCCAGGCGTTTGAGCTTTCAATAAAACTTCATTGAAAAGTTTAGCAAGGACCTTCATTACAGCTGGACCACCCGCTCGGAGCATTTCGACTGTTATGCCGTCTAATCCAGGTGATTTGTCGCTTTTCATGTCAGACATAGCTTTTCGTATTTCGCAGGGTAATATTTGGGGTAGCTCTTCGATGTTTTGGTTTTCTTCAGATGAAGCTCCGAGTCTAGTGTTATCTGTTTGTAGGACAGGATCAGCGGACTTTGAAGAATATAAATCCCCGTAAAAGTCTTCAACGGCTGCTAAAATTTTGTGTCTCTCAACAACAGTTTCACCGTGTTGATTTTTAAGATTAAGGATCTGTTTCGTTCCAATTTTAAGTTTTCGCTGAAACACCTTGGGGCCTCTATATTTCTTAATTGTTTCAGCTATCACGTTTGTGTTGTGATTTCTTATATCTGTTTTTGTAGCTTTATTTATTTTTTTGTTAATGGCCAGCATTGAGTAGTGGTCTGTTGTGGTATTTTGCTTCATGCTGCGTCTCTCTTCTAATAGTTTCTGTGTTTCAGCTGAGAATTTACTTTTCTTACAGTATGACTTTTTTAAATGCTGTTTTGCTGTGTTTATAATATTATCACAAAGTGTCTGATTAATCTCATCTACGCTTAAATTTAGCTCCTCAAGAGCTTCAAACTGATTTTGCAGGTCAAGTTGAAATTTGTCGCCAAGCAGAGCTATTTCTTGGGCTTCATATCTTCTCTGCCCAGATACAACCATCTTATTTCTCTCTTTTTTTAGATTGAGTTTAACCGTTGCTCTAACCATTCGGTGGTCACTGCCGGTATTAAAGCAACTAAGAACAGACACGTCTTGTATGATGTTTTTGTGAGAGCTGATAATGTAATCGTATTCATTTTTAGTGTTGCCACCGGGACTCACCCATGTCCACTTCTTTTTAGTGCGCTTTTGAAAAAAGGTATTCATGGCGTAGAAACTTTTCTTTTCTAGAAAGTTTACAAGGGTTTGTCCACGGTCGTTGCGTATTCCTAGTCCAAATTTACCGACAGATTTTTCTGATGTGAGCGGTGGTCCGATTTTGGCATTAAAATCTCCTATTATAGTAGAAAAATGGCAGGGGGTGTCATCTAAGGCATTTTCGATGTCGTCGTAAAATGTATCTATTTCGACTTGTGGGCGTTTAGCTGTCGGGGCATAAGTCTGAACAATTTTTATGGAATATCGTTTACTTAATTTGATTACTGTGAAACAGACTCGAGTTGATATACTTTTGATAATTTCGATATAAGGGGTGATTTCTTTTTTAACTAAAAATCCTACACCTCCATAGGTGATGTCTGTTGGGCCGTTGTAGTAGAATATATCTCCAGAATTTAGTTTGAGTAAGTTTTCACCTCGTCGTTTAACTTCTGAAAGACCTATAACGCCCCAGTTAATGTTGTTGAGTTCGTGGAGTAGTGTTTGTAATCGGTCGTCCGTGCGGATCGTCCTGGCGTTGTAACACGCCAGGGTCAGGGTCGTGTGGGGGTGGCAGCGAGATCTCTTCCAGGGATTCTTAGCACCCTCTGCCACGCCGTTACCGGGACCGCTGCCAGAGTCCGGAATAGCGCGGCCGCTGGGGACTGAGGGCCGAGGCAATATGGGCGTGTTCATGAGAGGAGTTTAGCCTTAAAACGCCACGCTGGCCAGTGCGTCTTGGCGAGTTCTTCCGGCCACGTTAGCCTGGGGTGAGTAGTGCAACAATAGGTTATTGTTGCACTACTCATCCCAGTTGACGGAGGGGACCACGAGGAGGTGTGGACCAGGAATTGGCACCTGAAATATGAGTGGCTTGAAAAAAGAAGTGGATATGATATATTCATTCAATTTCCACGCCAACTCACACTTCAAATACCCTTTACCCCTCCCTTGTAGATTAAATGCTGTTTAGACAAACAGCATTTAATCTACATATGAAAATTAGAAAAAAGTAAAATCTCCATACATTTTGCCGCACAACATGTTTGTATAGAACAGCTGTTTCTTTTTCCGATTATTTTTGAACAATAGTAGTTTGGCTAAAAAAAAATCGGCTTCGTTCGTGCATTATGCCATTGGGTATGGAACCCTAAAAAATGGAAAGGAATACTGTCAACAAGCTGTGTTATTACCTTCCCAGAGGGCAGCAGCACGGGATCCGTCATCAGAGTATCCATGAGAGGGTCACGGAACTCCTCCGGCGCGTCCGCGTACTCATCGCTCTTCTGCTGGTTCGATACTGTCGAAACAAATAATATATTTAGTCATAAGTAGTAACTAATTATTTAAAGACATTGTCTAGTTAGCCTCGGAGCAAAGCTAGTCAGTGCCTCTTGCTACGCCCTATTACAACAGGGCGCATGTAAACATAGCTCTATGTCATACATGTGTTGCAAGCTAATAAATAAACTAAACAAGCATAAATATTGTATTTATACTGGCCTTTTTTTTTGTGAAGCTCTGTGCTGCCGAGATATTGAGAGTATACATTACAGTACACTAGATTTTTCGTAAGTTCTATTCATAGATAAAAAATATAATCTACCTTATTTTAATACTAGATTAAGATTTGTCGTTATAGTGGCCAAACTCTTGTGCCAAGTTTACTTTTAGAGTTACGTGGCATGTAAATTACCGTCGAACGAGGAATATCCGATATTCACTAATGCATCTTCTATGAAGCCGGGCTGGATACGTGGTTAGAAGAAAATATGAAAGGTGGAGTAAAACTTTTTCTGTTACTGAGTAGTAATTAACATATATAGAACAGATAAGCAAAGGAGTTGTCTGGCAGCGAGATTTGTTGATGATATATTCAAATACGCAGGTCTTACCGACTAGATATATCTACACATGATGGACACATCTGGCACATACGATGATAAACCCTACACCCAGCAGTGGTATAGGTCCTCGCAGCACAGGATCGAAAGATACTTAGCGCGGGGCACAGCGTCCCAAGAACGTACTACAAAATGTACATACTTCGTCCACTCTTAGCACATAATTGTTGTATGTACACAACCCTAAAGGAAATGAAAAATATTTGTATAGAAAAGGCAATTTTTTTTAATGTCTAATAGGCTACCGTTTGACCGCAGCTAGCCTGATGTTAAGCTTGACTGTGGTCTAAGATGTATCACGCTCGCCTAGAAGGAACCTATCTTAATATATATAAATCTCGTGTTACAATGTTTGTCCTCAATGGACTCCTAAACCACTTAACCGATTAAAATAAAATTCGCATACTATGTGCAGTTCGATCCAACTTGAGAGATAGGATAGTTTAAATCTCAAATTATAGTCGCAATTTTAATTTATTGCTAATTATTGTCTGTTATTATTTGTCAGTCACAATTATCTGTTAACTCCAAATGATTCTAACAGATGTCGATACCTTTCGACTGGGTTGAGTAAGTAATCAATAGATGGCGCTGTACCCCTAAGTGAGGCAAAACAACGTTTGTCGGGTCAGCTAGTTTACTTTGGATTTGAAGACCCCCAAATTGTACTTCTCAGCTGTGGATGATGATGATAAACATAGCATGTTTTTACTGACCGACAATCTGATACGCGCTGTCTGCGAGCGCTTTAAACCGCTCGATCTCTGCGGGCGTCTTGATACACGCCTTGGCAAGCCGCACTGACGCTTCCTTGAACAGCTCGCGACGGAACGATCTCTGTAATGCACACACATAGAACTAAATTAATAACTCCTCGAACACGTATTTAGAGCTGGTAACATATTGATCTAGCCGTGAATTTGCGGAAATTGTAGACAAGTATATTGTAGTAAGTAACAATATACAAAATAATCTGAAGTTGCAAAGTGAAACAAAATATAGCCTATGTTACTCAGGGATAATGTAGCTTCCCAACGGTGAAAGAATTTTTCAAATCGGTCCAGTAGTTTTGGAGCCTATTTGCGTCAAACAAAAAATCTAACTTTTCCTTTTTAACCGACTTCAAAAAAGGAGGAGGTTATATATTCGACTGTATTTTTTTTTTATATATGTTCACCGATTTCTCATTATAATATTGATTTAGACAGAAAGCTATATTACAGGTGATTATATTATTGATCTAGCTTATAACGAATGATATATTCCATATACGGAATATTTTGTTAAGCTGACGTTGAAATGCACAAGTCCTTGCTCTTAGACTAGCGTAGATTTAATACCTGATTTCACAAATAGACTACTTTTTATCCCGGATGAACGAGGGTAACACCGCAGGGCGCAACTGGTGCTTACAGCAAAAACTCGATTAACCGGACTAATTGTTGTTGTTAGGCATTTGGATAATCGAAAATCAAGATAATCTAAAGTATGAAGAAAGCCGATGAGAAGCCGGCGCGGGCAGACTGATGATAGTTCCATCCGACACAATCAGGCTTGCAAAAATATAAAATATACGACTTCGGACAATTGGTCTGTTGTTCGGATAATCGCGAATCCGTATAACTGAGGGCCGGATAATCGAGTTAATAAGACTAACTGACCCGGCAAACGTTGTTTTGCCTTATAAATTATTTCTATTAATTAAATAAAAATTAAGGGTGAATTACCCTTATAACTTAAGGGTATGAAAAATAGATAGTAGCCGATTCCAAGACCTATTAAATACGCATGTAAAATTTAAAAATCGGTCAAGCCGTTTCGGAGGAGTACGGTAATTAACATTGTGACATGGATATTTTATATATTAGAAGATTATTTAGTAGTAAGTGGTAGTGTAAGCACCTCGTCGGCAGCGAGCGCGGCGTGGAAGGGCGGCGAGTCGAGATGCAGGTAGATGTTCACCAGCTGCGAGAGCAATCGCCGCGGCTCCCACCCGTACTTCTCCGGCCGCTTCACCTGCAAACCGGGATATAGAAAAGGTAATTAGCCAAGTGCGACTTGGACTCGCGCATGAAGGGTTCCATATCATTGTTGTATGGGACCCCCTCTTAATATTTTTTTTTAATTTTTAGTAGTTGTTGTTATAGCGGCATGGGAAATACATATCTTGTGAAAGTTTCAGCTTTCTAGCTATTACGGTTTCTGAGATATAGCCTGGAGACAGACAGACAGCAGAGTCTTAGTAATAGGGTCCCGTTTGAACCTTTTAGGTACGGAACCCTAAAAATGAAGTGGGTTTGTGATGAATCTTAATTGCATTCAATTTTTCGTTTTTAAGGTCCCGTACCTAAAAGGTAAAAACGGGACCGCGAGCAGCGTTTTTAAATAATTTAATTAAAAAATAATATTTACGGGGGGCTCCCATACAACAGTGGTACGGAACCCTTCATGCGCGAGTCCAATTCGCACTTGGCTAATTATTTGATGTAGTTTTAGTTGATATTACGCTGTTTTTCTTGTCAAAGGTGATAACTGACAGCTGTTCTAAATTTAGCTTAGTCGTGTGGCTGGCAGAATTTTCTTTTTTGTTTTGTTTAAATAGGACACATTTCACACACGGCTGGTTAGCCCCATACTGAAAGATTTCTAGTTTGTATTATATGGTTGCTAACACAACTGACATATACATACATACACATAAATACTTTATATATTTATATACGATACATACTCGTATTTAACACAAAGACAGACAGCCAACAAATTTAGTTCATCACAAAGATGTTGGCCGTGCTGGGAATCTAACCAGGAGCCATCGGGGTTGGCAGTCTGGCATGGTAACCATAATGGCAATGAGGATGTTATATTGCTTTCATCATTGACCGTCAGCGAGCCCTTATTCTTATTCTATGATGGGGGTGATCAGACCTGCACTGACAACCTGCAAGAGGCGTATTGTGCATTTCCCCCTACCAGCCTCTATCCAAGCCATCCAAGCTCTTTAAGCTCTTTAAGTCAGCGAGCCCTGTAAGATAGAAGATTCTCCACATTACCTTGAGGTTCTTGCACTTGGGCCCGCAGAGTTGCTGCAGGTTGAAGTTAAGCATAGAGGCGAGCCGGTCCACCAGCTCCGGCCGCAGGAACGGCTCCTTGATCTCCGCAGTCAGGTACTCGAGCATGTCCACAGTCTCCCTGTAACGATATGACATACATATTTACATACACACTTTATTATATGATACTAGCTGACCCGGCAAACGTTGTTTTGCCTCACTTAGGGGTGCAGCGCCATCTATTGATTACTTACTCAACCCAGTCGAAAGGTATCGAATCATTTGGAGTTAAGGCTTTCCGAGCCCCATACTAAATGCTTCTCAGACTGGCAACCATTTCCTCTAAGATTTTTAAATAGTAATCACTTAACATAAACTTAAAATGGTCTAATTGGGGCGCGAAATAGGTAATGTTATACATTTTTTATCGCAAAACAGATATATCAGCGTGATTTTTTCCAGCAAAATACACATGTATGAGTGCAGTGCAACAACTTAGCTGTTCAGTTGACAGTGTCGCTAGTGGAGATTTGTTGCCACCTAAGAGTGCTGTCGAACTTGTAATTCCAATTTTGGCCACCTGAACAGCTAAGTTGGTGACATGTATACGTATACATTGTTAGTTTCCGTTTCCGTTAGTGTCATTCTCTCTGCCAAACATGAACCCAAGCTTACCATCCGTAGTAATAAATCAACAAAATTCCGTTAGATGGCAGGATCAAAAAAAGTATTGTTAAAGAGTTTGATGAAATTTATTTATTATTTTTAAATAAATTATTGCTATTTTTATATTAAGTATCGTAATAGAATTAAAAATTTAAAATATGTATAATTTTGTTTGATTATTTGAATGAAATTTAGTTATGTCAATGTCAGTTTGTCATATTTGACATACTTAAAAAAACGTATTTATATTGCAGCAATAATTTTTAGGGTTAGGTACCCTAAGAATGAAATTAATATACTACTGCGATCTTTTCTGTACTTAAAAGATAAAAACGAATGCCTTTTACAAAATATTCGTTGTCTGTCTTTCTGTCACCAGGCTGTTTCTTATACACTTTGATAGCTGAAAATTTCACAAATTATTTGTTTCCGTTGCCGTTATAACCCAAGAGTATACAAGTACTAGATACGCTATAACAACAAATACTAAAAACAGAAAATATACAAATATAAAGGGTGGATGACACGTTTTTAAAGTGTACCTTAAAAGACGTGTTATATTTTGTATTTTTGCTCAATATCAAAAACGATAACAGGACACTAAAGAATTCTACAGAATATTAAGCTACGTATTACCTCTTTTTACTCTATCTTTACAATGACACTTGGTAGATTCTTTCATGATTTCTCTCTTTCTTTCTTTCAAAATAAAATGAATGTTTGATATGGGGTTCCCATACAAAAAACATGTTTTTTCGCCATATTTTAATAATGGTACGGAACCCTTCACGCGCGAGCCCGGTTCGTACTTGGCCAATTATATCAAATTTTTATACCTACGTCTTTTGTTTACCTATCAATATCTTTAACAATCTCATAATTACAAAAGGCTTGTTTGTTTGTTTGTTTGTTTGGATGTTTTTATGTTTTTTTGACGCGAATAGGCTCCGAAACTATTGGACTAAAATTAAAAATTCTTACACCGTTGGGAAGTTACATTATCCCCAAATGACATAGGCATTATATTTTGTTGCAAAGGGTAAGAAATTCTTATTAAGACTCCAGTAATGTAACACAAGGTATAAAAAAGAGTAAAAAAATTGTTTCATCGCATGCGCTAAGAAAAGTTAGTTGTGGCGGGTGTCGTTTAGTATGTCTTGAGAGCAGCGGAACCCATATATACAAAAAAAAACTTTAATCTATGTCAAAATTATAATGCGATAAAGTTTAAATGTTTGTTCGTAACGAATAAAATATTACACTTCTGAACGACTTTCAAACATATCTCCTAGAATTGATTTTTTTTATGCCCGTGCTTTTAAGCCGGGACGGGCCACTAGTGTATAATTATATCAACGATACATGTAAACTGCCAGGTGTATATTTATAATAACTAAGATTTCGACAGGCCTCTTACCTTAGAATAATAATAATAGTTTTTTTTTATTTCAAATGAAGCTAAAATAATATCCATAGTCTATTATATATAAATTCCCTGATAATATGTAATTATTTACTTTTCTAATCATTAGACTTGAAGCTGTTATTCCGGATGAACCGATTTTGATGTTCTTAGCTATGTTTGATGATATTCGGATGTCCGCCAAAATAGTGGATATGATATTATTCGCAACTTTCCCAAATGAAATGGCTTACATTTTGGAATCATGCGAAAAATACAACTGTTTCATGCAATATGTTAGATGATTCGTGAGAAAAGTTTTTTCTTGTTACTCGTATCATGTACCCAATAGATTTATTTTTTAATTTCATTTGAGGTTTTAAGGTATGCACTATGAATATTAACATACACGAAAACGAAACCTATTGAAAATATTGACTTTCCCATAATATTCCTTTAAAAAAAAAGAGTTTCGAACAAAATAAAATAGCAAAATTAATAATTCATGAGATTTGAACCATAGTCAATTCAAATCATAAAAATATTTCCTGTTCCAAAAATGCTTCCTCTACGAACGAGCCATATAATCGACAATTGAGCGTTCGAAATTGGCATGCATATTCAAATATGCTGAAGTTCAAGTGACAAAAAAAATTGTCAATGCTAGTGTGAGTGTAGCCGCATCGTCACAGAATAGATGATAGTAGATATGGGTTTTATATGGCTTTTTGTACATATTTGCTATCAACGCTTAATAAATGTTGTTTTGTGATGAGCCTTAAAAATAATACATTAACAGTAGTTTCCGCGAACCGATTCTAAAGTTACAAAAGAAATCACTTGGGATGCTGGGATGAATAAAACTAACTTATACCTATTTAACGCCATCTAGCGGCATATGAGCACTTGCAGCATGCTAGCGAACAACCTTAACAGATAATTGTGACTGTCAAATAATAACAGACAATAATTAGCAATAAATTGAAATTGCGACTATAATTTGAGATTTAAACTATGCTATCTCTCAAGTTGGATCGAACTGCACATGGTGTGCGAAATTTATTATAATCGGTTAAGTGGTTTAGGAGTCCATTGAGGACAAACATTGTGACACGAGATTTATATATATTAAGATGAGAAAAGGTAAGCGTTCTAGGTAGGCGCACCTACGGTAGATCATCTATTTACCATCTAGCACATTGTAGTTAATAGATAAATATTGTGTAACTACGCGCGGTGTTGTGCAAATTGGCTAGAGATTGGAGCGGGAGTTGTGATGCCCCGCCCCACAGGCTCGCAAGGGAACTACAGCGGGGCACAGTGCTCCTACATCGCACCATCACAACAAAGAAGTATGTTGAAACATTTATGTGAATTAGTATAAATAAATAAATATTAGGACATTTTTCACACACGGCTGGGTTTCCCCGTACTGAACCATTTCTAGTTCGTATTACGGTTGCTAACACAACTGATATACTACATTATACATACATACATATTTTATATAGGTACATATTTAACACCCAAACCAACAGCCAACAAATTTAGTTCAGCACAAAGATGTTGGCCGTGCCGGGTAACGAACCCGGAACCTTCTGATTGGCAGTCCGGCATGGTAACCATTACGCCAACGAGGTCGAGTATGTGCGCTGTAAATGTTAAAAAGGAAATCAATTTTCTATTGTATTCTAATTATCTCAAGTCAGCGTGGCTGTAGTGACCTGGCGAGCGTGAGGTAGGAGCGGCACTGCCTCTCGTCCTGCGCCAGCGCCCGCGCGCGCGCCTCCTGCAGCGCCGCGCCCGCCGTGCTGCGCGCCGCCAGCTCCTGCGCCTCGTGGATGTTGAAGCTGCACTGACCTGGCGAGCGTGAGGTAGGAGCGGCACTGCCTCTCGTCCTGCGCCAGCGCCCGCGCGCGCGCCTCCTGCAGCGCCGCGCCCGCCGTGCTGCGCGCCGCCAGCTCCTGCGCCTCGTGGATGCGCTTCAGGTACTGCGAACACCACATCCTTATATAAACATCATACATACAACTCTTCTTTTTCTTTACCTTATCCCACTTAGGTGGGGTCGGCACAGCAAATCTTCTTCTTCCACTCTCCCCTATCAGACGTCATCTCCACACTTAATCCATTCTCTCTCATGTCCTCATTAATACACGTCATCCATGTATTTTTAAGGCGGCCTCTTGCTCTTCTTCCTTGCACTGCCATTTCCATACATCTCCTAGTGACATGCATCTCTTCTCTACGCATCACATGCCCATACCACGCTAACCTTCCACTCTTTATTTTCTCCCTCACTGGGGCGGCTACTTTCACACTTCCTCTAATGTACTCATTTATCATACATACAACTATAACTTTTTTATTTCTTTTTCGACACACTTCACACACTGCTAGTTAGCCCCATACTAAATCATTTATATTTTGTATTATAGTTGCTAACACAACTGGTATACTACACATTATCGCGAAGCTCCCTGAATAGAATAGTTAGCGTGGTATGGACATGCCCATACCGATAGTGCCCATATAGATGTGTAGAGATACATGTGACTAGGTGAAGTATGGATATGATTGTAAAAGTTAGTGGAAGAAGAGGATGAATTGTGTGAATGAGGATATGAATGAGAAGGAGGTGAATGTATAGGTGACAGGTGATAGAGTAGTGTGGAAGCAAAAAACAGCCCTGTACCTGAGCTGTGCCGACCCCACCTAGTGGGAAAAGGCGGAGACAAATAAGAAGAACACAATTTCAAAGTTGCAAAGTAAACAAATGAGCGCTAGAACTTAGCACTCTAAAAGCTGTACTGCAGGTAAATGACAAAATAAAGACTTCAAAAAAATCATGAAGATCGCTAAGACTTTTAATGGATTCATGTTGCCCCGACAGACAACGTATTATTTTTAATTTCGATCAGAAGGTGTACATGATGGGATCAAAATCTTAATATGCTTAAAACAAGTTCTAGTTTGAAAATCTTGATATTAAATATAACTCACCGTTAGACATTCGTCGAGCAGGAATGTGGTATCATTCATGAGCATGTTGATGAATTTGACGAACTGCCGGCCCGACCGCGACTCCTTTACGATCGCCTGAAATGAAACCATTAGATGATTGATTAGAAAGAGTAATAAATTACACATGGGGCTGTAAAAATACACAACAATTGAGTGTTTTGACAACCTCGTTGGCATGATGTTGGTTACCATGCCGGACTGCCTATCAGAAGGTTCCGGGTTCGATAGTGAGGCAGCGGACACTGCTTAGCAAAAGTACCCGACAGCCCAATTAATGTTACTGGGGGATTTTAATGCACACCAGCAGGAGTGGCTATTCCCACACCGGGACACAGACCATGCTGGGAGAGAGACGAGAAAACTTGCTTTAACGTTAGATCTCACTCAGCTGGTCCAAGGTGCTACTCGGGTACCTGACGTTGAGACGCATACACCTTATTGCTTGGACTTTCTGCTGACAACTGATCCAGACCGGTACTCTGTGGCGATTTCGTTACCCTTGCGTAATTCCGATCATTGTCTGGTGAAATCTGTATCCGTTTATTCCCCATCTGACCCGAGCCCTCAGGCCAGAGACCAAAATGCTTTACTACCCGCGGGGTAAGAAGCTAGTTTGTTCCCTACACGGC
Organism: Mellilla xanthometata; assembly: GCA_035578125.1. Lineage (NCBI taxonomy): Eukaryota > Metazoa > Arthropoda > Insecta > Lepidoptera > Geometridae > Mellilla > Mellilla xanthometata. The sequence continues at coordinate 7,752,155 of JAPUBQ010000014.1, read as the reverse complement.
TAATACTGTCAAAGCGAGCCTTCTGTACAACCTTTTTGCAGGACTTGGCAGCCTTGTTAAATTCTTTCTTCTTCTGGCTAATATTCCCAGCCTTGCGGTGTCGGGCATCGACCCAGGCAAGGTATGCTTCATGTTTCAGTGCTATATACATATTTATTTATCACCTATGGCATAATAATAAGTGTTGAATGTCCGCTCACTTGTTTGTGTATAGGTCGCTCCCACATGCCCTTGAGTATGACGCTGATATGGAACCGGATGGTGAACTTGTCGTAGAACTCGGTGCTCTGCCCGGTGGTCTCGATGTCCGTGTAGAACTTCATCAGCGCGCTGGGCAGAGCGGTCTGGGACAGCGGGTGCTCCATGAATTTGGCGTAAGCGTTCTGGAAGGTAATTTAAATGTTGTTCTGTATAAACAAGATAAAATAATTTATAAATTAAAAAAATTAGACCAATAGCTTTGACTGTTCTTGGTGAAAAAGTAAAGAGACTCTTGTATAAAATCACTCTAAGAATTTCGTTTATCAAAAATTGTAATAAGAAAACTATAATTTTAGTAATAGATTCACTTTATTTCAGTTTCATAACAGAGTAAAATTATAATATATGTAATGTATAATGGATTCATAAAGGCATTTTCTTTCTTTCTTTAGTCTTCGTTATTACAAGTTTTAGATAATAGCCCAAAAAAATAACTATTTAATGTTAAACAGTTTAATTTTATATAAAAGTATTTATAAAAATTTAAACTTTTATATAATAAATAAATAATAAACTTAGTATATAAAAAATAAACTTGACTTAGCAATTGTGAATTCAAAAAAGTACACCAATTAATTTAACAAAATATAAACGGGTGAAATACACAATAAATTAAAAGAACTATCTTCAAATCTAGAGTTAATAGGTATTTTCTAGGTAAGCGTGAAACATCGTAGGCCATAGTATTGTTTAACACCAGGCAAGCTGTGGTCAAACGCAAACCTTTAAGTTATATAAAAAAAACGTACCCTCAACTTGAGCGGGATGGACAGGTTGACCACGAAGAGCACCTCGACGATCTTGGCGACGAGGTAGGGGTTCTTGATGAGGTGCGCGTGGCACACGGCGCTCATCAGCCACGTCACCACCGACTCCTCCACGTGCTCCGCCACCACACTTGGCACGTACCTGGAAATTAATTATAAATCAATATTTGGACGCATTTCATACACGGCTGGTTAACCCCATACTGTACCATTTCTAGTTCATATTATGGTTGCTTACACAACTGATATACTACTTATTCTGATTCTATGATGGGGGCGATCAGACCTGCACTGACAACCTGCAAGAGGCGTATTGTGCATTTCCCCTACCAGCCTATCCAAGCCATCCAAGCTCCATAAAATAGCGGAGCACGGTCTTGGGTCGCTGGCATACCTGTTCCACTGTCATTGCGTCAGATGGTGTTGTACTTCTCACGTCATCTGACGCAATGACAGTGGAACAGGTATGCCAGCGACCTACATATGATATACTACATATATGTACATATTTTTTTTTTATATAGATACTAGCTGACATACGTAGTTTTGCCTCAAAAAATAGATAGTAGCCGATTCTCAGACCTACTAAATACGCATATAAAATTTGGTAAAAATCGGTCAAGCCGTTTCGGAGGAGTACGGTAACTAACACTGTGACATGGAAATTTTATGTATAAGATAAGATTTAACACTCAGACCAACAGCCAGCAAATTTAGTTCAGCACAAAGATGTTGGCCGGGCCTGGAATCGAACGCGGAACCTTCTGATTGGCAGTCCGGCATGGTAACCATTACGCCAACGAGGTCGTCAATAATTGAACTTGTACATATATTTTTAGAGTTCCGTACCGCATGAACTCGGCGATATGCTCGACGTATTCTATTTATTCTAGTTTGCTGGGTGTTACACTAGTGCTAGTACTCACTGTATAGCGAAGAGCATGAACTCGGCGATATGCTCGACGTATTCTATTTATTCTAGTTCGCTGGGTATTAGACTAGTGCTAGTACTCACTGTATAGCGAAGAGCATGAACTCGGCGATATGCTCGACGTATTCTATTTATTCTAGTTCGCTGGGTATTAGACTAGTAAGAGTACTCACTGTATAGCGAAGAGCATGAACTCGGCGATATGTTCGACGAATTCTATTTATTCTAGTTCGCTGGGTATTAGACTAGTAAGAGTACTCACTGTATAGCGAAGAGCATGAACTCGGCGATATGCTCGACGAATTCTATTTATTCTAGTTCGCTGGGTATTAGACTAGTAAGAGTACTCGCTGTATAGCGAAGAGCATGAACTCGGCGATATGCTCGACGTATTCTATTTATTCTAGTTCGCTGGGTGTTAGACTAGTGCTAGTACTCACTGTATAGCGAAGAGCATGAACTCGGCGATATGCTCGACGTATTCTATTTATTCTAGTTCGCTGGGTATTAGACTAGTGCTAGTACTCACTGTATAGCGAAGAGCATGAACTCGGCGATATGCTCGACGTATTCTATTTATTCTAGTTCGCTGGGTATTAGACTAGTGCTAGTACTCACTGTATAGCGAAGAGCATGAACTCGGCGATATGCTCGACGTATTCTATTTATTCTAGTTCGCTGGGTATTAGACTAGTAAGAGTACTCACTGTATAGCGAAGAGCATGAACTCGGCGATATGCTCGACGAATTCTATTTATTCTAGTTCGCTGGGTATTAGACTAGTAAGAGTACTCACTGTATAGCGAAGAGCATGAACTCGGCGATATGCTCGACGAATTCTATTTATTCTAGTTCGCTGGGTATTAGACTAGTAAGAGTACTCACTGTATAGCGAAGAGCATGAACTCGGCGATATGCTCGACGTATTCTATTTATTCTAGTTCGCTGGGTACTACACTAGGGCTAGTACTCACTGTATAGCGAAGAGCATGAACTCGGCGATATGCTCGACGTATTCTATTTATTCTAGTTCGCTGGGTATTAGACTAGTAAGAGTACTCACTGTATAGCGAAGAGCATGAACTCGGCGATATGCTCGACGAATTCTATTTATTCTAGTTCGCTGGGTATTAGACTAGTAAGAGTACTCACTGTATAGCGAAGAGCATGAACTCGGCGATATGCTCGACGAATTCTATTTATTCTAGTTCGCTGGGTATTAGACTAGTAAGAGTACTCACTGTATAGCGAAGAGCATGAACTCGGCGATATGCTCGACGAATTCTATTTATTCTAGTTCGCTGGGTATTAGACTAGTAAGAGTACTCACTGTATAGCGAAGAGCATGAACTCGGCGATATGTTCGACGAATTCTATTTATTCTAGTTCGCTGGGTATTAGACTAGTAAGAGTACTCACTGTATAGCGAAGAGCATGAACTCGGCGATATGCTCGACGAATTCTATTTATTCTAGTTCGCTGGGTATTAGACTAGTAAGAGTACTCACTGTATAGCGAAGAGCATGAACTCGGCGATATGCTCCACGTATTCTATTTATTCTAGTTCGCTGGGTACTGCACTAGGGCTAGTACTCACTGAATAGCGAAGAGCATGAACTCGGCGATATGCTCGACGTATTCTATTTATTCTAGTTCGCTGGGTATTAGACTAGTGCTAGTACTCACTGTATAGCGAAGAGCATGAACTCGGCGATATGCTCGACGTATTCTATTTATTCTAGTATGCTGGGTATTAGACTAGTCAGAGTACTCACTGTATAGCGAAGAGCATGAACTCGGCGATGTCCTCGACGTACCACTCAGGCGTGGCGCGGAAGGCGTGCTGTGCTCCGCGCTCGCCGTCCGCCGCGCGCGCCGCCTCCAGCTGCGCGCACATCATGGTGCACACGCTGCAGTAGAACTGCAGCGCGCGCCGCAGCAACTCATTGTCCAGCAGCGCCGTCTCCGCGCATTGCTTCGACCTCAAACGAATAAGGTGCCACTTAAATCCATGTCATTTTAAGATCTTAATTAGTACCGCCAACTAGTCGGCATCGGGTACCCAGAACCTCCGGCCTAAAGAAAATGGTGGCGTATCACCTCTAAAACAGCCTGCATATTCCATATTTTACGTGATTTTAGTTGTTTTGTCTGTGGTTCAGAACGTGCCGTCTCTTTCTGGCCACCTAAGATAAAAAGAGATGGGGCTTCTTTAAATTTAGTTTAGTTGTGTGTGCCGCTGAATAGCCACCAATGCTTTCGTTTCTGATATGGTAACATTAATCTTCAATATTATAAGAATCTTTGTCCTGACTTATTCATCTATAGGCAACGCAGAGCCCAAACGGCTGGTCTTAGGAGTATGAAATTTGGAGGGTGTATTTGTTTTAGTATTTATGTAAACGTATACTAAGAACGGATTTTTGGAAATTCCCCCCTAAGGGGCAAAAGGGGGTAAATCAGTTTCTATGAAACTTCTTTGTTATTGAACTTCTAGCAATGAAATTTAGAATGTGTATAGTTTATATAAAATTAAAAATAATAGTATCAAGTTTTTTTTTGCCAGGGGTGAACTAAGGGTATGTAATGGGGGTGAAAGTTTGTATGGAAAATTATTTATTTAGCAAGTTAAAGTCTTGAATATTATGGTAGTAGATTATTAAATGCTTAAAATCAAATTATGAAAACTTTCGCCAGGGGTGCATTAAGGGGGGTGACATTGGGGTTGAAAGTTATAAATAAATGTTTAGTGTTTTTGAAAATAGGGGGTGCATTGTTTTCTTCCTACACGCGAGCGGAGCCGCGGGCAACTGCTAGCACACACACACAAACTTTCGCATGTATTATATTAGTAGGGTTATTACCTCTGCAGCCGCTTGGCCTGTCGTTTCCAGCGGCGCAGCAGCTCTCTGTTGCGCAGCGCAGAGTAGCTGTTCCGCCAGTGCGGCTCCGCGGCTATCAGCTCCTCTATCACCTTCTGGAGGTCGCGGTGTGCGCTGACAACATACAACATCACACTAACTTAACGTGCAAACGAATGTTGTGTATCTAGAGGAAGTATCATCAGCTCTTCTATCACCTTCTGGAGGTCGCCTTTGTAATTAGGTGCTGGGGCAGATTTGGCGTTAGGGATACTTGGGAGTCGAAACTGGCCTAAAAGCGTATCTTACTTGGCGTTTGTATTATGCCTCCTCCTCACTATCAGCCATGATCGACGCTCGTTGATCGTCTGTGATTGGCAGCGTAATCGTCACGGTCATCGTACAAGCATCCACACGTATGTCCGTGATTATTTATTGAGCGGCAAGCGTTCAAGATCGACGTAGAGGTTTTAGCCGCGACTACCATTACTTTAGTTTCCGTGTACAATTATTTTATCAAAGTAGTGGAACGAAAAGTTGCGAAAAAAAAATGGAAGAAGAGAAGATGGTGGTGTCTGAGCATTCATCGTAAGAGAACAATGTAAATATATAATTAATAAAACTTAGTAAAACGACGTAACGTCCGCACGAATCGCTGTCCTCCGCCGACTGAATGGTCGGCGATAGTGTGGGCACACGCACACAACTACAACCGATTCCATTTGAATCGTGCCCATACCGACAAGTCACCGGTTGCGGCAATCACGACGATGATTAGGAACGATGATGGCCGACTACAGGCGAGTAGCTCTTCTACACTATCATGATCGCTTATAATCGCCCATCATGGTCGATAGTGAAGAGGAGGCATTACGTTGTATCCAAGGGCTGGTTTAGTTTATGTGCTAACTTGTCACTCACCGGATGCGGCGCTGGTGGGTCTGCAGCGCCGGGATGAGAGCCACGTGGTGCATATGCAGCGTCAGGAACCAGCACACCGTCTGGAACTTCGCCTCCGGCCACGTGTGACTCGGGTCACCGTCTGAAAAGTTGATTAATAAGTTATTACCTAAAAAAGTTTTAGGTTATAACTTATAAGTAAAGTAAGTTATTTAGAAATATCTAAATAATAAACCTAAATAATATAATGATATTTTAAATTCAGGTGCTAAGCCTATATTATAAATACCCTAAGGACTAACAATGCGGCAAGCCTGATGTGCACGTTTGGGCGGGTGGCTTAATTTATGAAAATATATATATATAAAAAAAAAATACTAAAGCTATTCTGAGGCTTTTTGTTTACTGTTTCGCCTCTCAGTAGCGGCGAAATGCGGCTGGTATTACGTATGTTAGAATATGTCTGAGAGCAGCGCGCACTAATGTTTTGCTAGAGTACGGAGTATGTGAGGAAATACGGACGATCTAGCAGTCACAACACATTTTACTAAGCCCATCAAATCACTTCGTATTGTTATTATAAAGCAGAGAGATTATACAATTTATTTATTGACCTAACAAGCGAACCAAGACGCCGACCAACTCGCTCCAATATGCGCCAACATTCTAAGGTGACAACAAAGGGATTTGGTGCTAGGCGTATTGGGGCGAGTTGGTGGCTAAATTGGAGGCGAGTGAGTCATACGTTCTAGATTTATAATAAATTTTATAAGTTAGAGGGCATTCAGTGTGTGCAACCTCTTTGGTTTTAATATATTATACAATTTATGTTGTTATGTTTGTTACTTCGTTTCGTGTAAAACACTCAACCACACCACCGACTTGAATTTGAAGAGTTTACTTAGATGCAGGACTTACAGATTCTACTTTGATAGGTAGCTTATCGCAAGGTTCCTATTCTTCATAAGAGCTATGTGGCCATGGTATCGGGTTGACGTTTGACGTACGAATATTAGATATATTCGTACGTATCTACGTATGTATCTAAGACTATAAATCAGCCCACTGCAGGGCAAAGGCCTCTCTACCGTCGCTCCACGGTCTTCCAGTCTGGGTAGTGTGTGTCGAATATATATAACCAACACATCATCGGACCCACGATAGCGTACATATGTAAATAATAGTTTTTTGCATGGTCACTCATCCAATGACAGTCCGCATCGATTGCTGCTTAATATCGGTAATAGTGTCAAATGTATGGTGATATGACGCGGAGACCAGCCGAGCGACATTTGCGATGCCGGTAATTAAACATCATAACTAAATATAGTGTTGTAACAGTAAATAAACTCACTGAGATCATCGAGCCAGTCCTGCGCCTCCTGCGTAGTGAAGTAAAGACGCGTGTCGTCGCGAATGTTAAGCCACGTGTCCGGTTGGAACGTGTAAAGAGGATACACACGTTCTAGTTTGACACGGACCGAGAGCAGCTGCAGGACTGAGCATACGTTCAACATGAAGCCGTCACCTGCGAAGTAAACATATACATTTGTAGAGTAAGTGTACTTGGATGTAAAATAAGTATACCTAAATAAAGTGACCCCCTGTATATCCAATCCATCCCACAACCTTGCAAAAATTAGACAGTTAAGTAAGTACCTAGCCAGATTTAGACTTGACTTAGATGATAGATGAGAGAAAGAAAAAGCATGGAGAATGCAAGTACTAGAGGCAAGCAAGCGAGAACTGGTATGAAATGAATGTCTCAAAATAGGTCTCCGACATGTAAATCGGAGGTAGGAGGATAAAAAAAAAAGTAAACATATCTCAATGTAAGAAATTATCAGATTTCCATCTGACCGCACTGCATATTGTACCGCGCCTTTTGTGCACAAATAATAAATATTAGGACTCATTTCACACACGGCTGGTTAACCACATACTGAACCATTTCTAGTTTGTGCTATGGTGGCTAACACAACTGATATACTACATAAACATACATATTTATTTTATATAGATACATATTTAACACCCAGACCCACAGCCAACAAATTTAGTTAGGCACAAAGATGTTGGCCGAGCTGGGAATCGAACCCGGAACCTTCTGATTAGCAGTCTGGCATGGTAACCATTGCGCCAACGAGGTAGTCATTAAATAGAATATTGTTTGATTATGTTATGTTTCTTTATAATAACTTAAGTGCATTATAGAGCATTTTTCTTTCTTTCTTTCTAAAATGAAGTGTGTGTGTGAGGTATGTTTGTTATTTTTTCAAGCTCAAACGACTGGATCAATAGTGATGCAATCTATACCAATATTATAAAGAGGAAAAAGTTTGATTGCTTGTTTGTTTGACGCGAATAGACTCAGAAATTACAGGACCGATTTGAAAAATTCCTTCACTGTTGGGTAGCTACATTATCCCCGAGTAGCATAGGATATATTTTGTTTCTCTTTGCAACTTAGATTATTTTAGAGGCCGTGCAAAGCCGGGGCGGGATGCTAGTTTTGTGTATTCCATATTGTGTATTCTATTTGTGTAGACCCTCAGTTAACACCTTCGCGTATTCGATATACTAGCGAACAATTACTATATTGTGTAGATGGCATACGTTGTTACATGTAACGATTTTGTGTTATTCGTATATTCGATAATATGACAAATACAGCAAACGCTATATGCCAACTAGCGAATACGAAAAGTGCAGTGAACTGTTAGCATAAGGGCAATAATTTTGATGAGGTATATTTCTACTGTGCATACAGGCTAAGAGAATAACACTACTCGGGGAAGTTAAAACTCAACTTATATAACATTGGTTTTCAGGCGGGCACTGAGGTGATCCATTATTCAATATGATAATAATTTTCAAATGGGAGATATAAACAATCTTACTGCTCCCCATATATCAGTCTGGCTGCATAAATGTAAGTATAATATTCGGCAAACATCTTGAGCAATGACCTTGAGTGCGCAGTAGACGATTTTAAGGTATCATTGGTGGTAGGAGAGGTGCGCGGGGGCATTCTGTCGGCACGCGGCCCCGCGATTGGCCGATCAGTTTGCCGCTGTCCCCCGCGCCGCGCGTACGTCCCGCTAGCATCTGTACTGGCATCGATTACACTTGCGTGCAGTTTGAATAGCCTATTTCGAGTTAAGAAGTTTTGTTGTTAAAGTTTTATATTAATTTATATTATTGTTACTTTGTTTTTTGTTATATTGTGTTTATACCTATACCATAAAACTTTTCTGACTATGCCGCGAAAACATAACACAGTTCTGGAGAGACAAGCTAGAAAAATGGTGTATGATGTGTATTGCTTCCTTCCGCCATACCATCCGGATTTAAATCCCATCGAGATGGCATGGGCCGCTATCAAAGGCTACGTCAGTAGCAAAAATGTGAATTGGAATGTTCAAAAAGTCATGGAGTTAGTGAAAGAAAAGGTTTCCTTAATGGGTGCACAAGAATGGAATAAATTAAGCCAAAAAGTCAAAGATATCGAAGCAGAATACATCAAGAGTGACCATATCGTAGATTTGGTCACTGACCAATTTATAATCGTGAATGATGAAGATAGTGATGACACGGAAGTAGATGATACCTCAGATGATGATGAAGATGATGGCAGCGACGATGCTAATGATTTATTGACCCCCAGTACTAGTGCTTCTGCTAGTTTCGACCTAGTAGAAGGAGTATCGTTTCTTCCTCAAGATTAAATTGTAATTGTTTAATAATTTCATGTTGTAAAATTAATATTTTTTGCATATAAATTTTGTTTTTACGATGTTTCACAATATTATTTTTTTTATGTTTCTATTGGTATCAACAATGACCAATAAAATATGTCCGGAAGTGTACATGCGCGGACTTACCCCCTCTACGTCGACTTTTGCTCAAGTTATTTGCCGGCCACTATAATAATAATAACGTGACTAGCAGCAAACGTAACGTGATAGGTATTCAGCGGTTACTAATATTTGAATAACTTGTTTTTTTTTTCTAATTTTCCTATTTCCTTCCGTATTTTACCTAATTTCTTTGAAAAAACGACGCAGACCTCCGACCTAAACAACTTTCTTCATTCGCAACTTTAGTAATCGAAACTAATTGACACAATTGAAGAGTTTCCAAAGCGATAAATGGAATCGGGAGCGCAACGGCTTTTAACAACAACGCGTCCAGTTGACGACAGACTTGTAAGCTGTGTAGGTATTGTCAAATTATTTTCCTCGCTCAAACCGTAAACACAAATATCTTGTAACACGCAAAATCACAATTCGATACAAATCTTGGAAAGTGAATGAGTTTGGATTAACGCCAATATAATGTCGTTCTATTAGACGAGGTGAGCGACATTTGTTCGAGTGAAGCTATTTCGGTTAGTAATTATTATTTGAACGACGTCTTTATCAGAGTACAGCTATTTGTTAGCGTCGCAGACCTTTCTAATGTTATCGGTATTGAAGTCCCGGCAACAGGCTAAATGTCAGGGAGAAACTATTTCCAAGTGAAGCTATGAAGTCAGGTTCGCCGTACTAGATAACCGGGAGACCGTGACACTCTACAGGGTACTTAGTGGTTTGCTATAGACTACATTGTAGACATCTAAATCTGAGGTTTAAAATTATTGAATCAATGTTTATGAAGTTACTTAAGCCAAAGCGTTATAATAATTCCATTAACAATAATAATAAATTAATAATTGAACATAATTAAACTCTATTATCTAGAATTATTATCACTTGAATGAAAAACTAAGAACTGATACCGGCAACCTATACGGCATACGGCAATACCGCTATAGAATAAGCACTTAGAAATTATGCCCCTTTGTAAGGAATCTGTTCCTTATCTCACACAAAGGGCAATGCAAGTTCATACTGGAGATAGTGGAATAACCTTCTTACGTTCAATGTTATCATGACGCACTCTCGTTTGCGTGAAGTTGACACAACGCATCCATAACAAAGGAGCTTGGACTCAGAACAAAACATTTCGCTCTCTTCCTTGAAACAATTTCGACATAAAACTTCTGAATATATCCAGAACGTATATAACTTTTTGTTGGAAATATTTATAATAATTCTGAAAACGTGTGAACATTTTACAATTGTATTCAGCTGATAAATAACACTTGATTACTTGTTGATTGCGACAGAAGAGAAGTAAATTTCAATGTATTTTCGCATCTGCGCGGAGTGGTAAACAAATAACAATAACCTTGAACATGTTGATCAAAATATTTTGAAATCGTAAAGTTTTATAAATAGTTTTCCACTGAAAATCTAAAATAAATATATTTAAATTATTTTGTTTATTTTCATTACGATGTAGTTGTCACGTACTATACTACTCATAAATCATACCAAAACCATAACAAGAAATATGCAGCCAAAGTCGAAGCGATAACTTTTATAAAAAGTTATAGATAAGATGCGGACTGCGGAGTGCGGTGGAACTTTGGTAGACAGCAACTAAATACAACCCAAACTTAATTTCTTAGTTACAATTCTAACTTAGAATTAGAACTCACCAGCCAGTGATCTCTGATCAGTGTGAAGTTGTGCGCGGCGCTCGTTCCTCTGCAGAATAGCCGCAAAGTAGTTAAGCAAGGGCTCCCTCGCGTCAGGACATAGTAGAATATTATGACAGATGGTGTGCAGAGTTGTCCGCGAGACTTCCATCTCCCGTTGTAAGGCGAAGGAGAGGCTGCGGTCACCCGCGCCGCTTGCGAACAGCCGCTCCGCCAGCCGCGGGTTCTCTTCCGCGAACAGAGATGTCTGACAATGAAACGGTGCAGATTATTTACATAGAAATAAAATAAAAACTTCCCAACTGAAACATGTTATCTTTGCAAAAGCTATATCTACTACCACACTCTTCGGTCAGGTGTATGCCAATGTCATAAGTGTAAAATGTTCTTATTAAAATTAACAAATATAGTCATTATTCAGGGTCCAAGGTACTTAAGAATAAATCACATTACACTAATTTCATAATGGTGCAAACTTGTACTTTTGTATGAGCAAAAGTGAGAAGCAAGAAGGGCAGGAGTAACATCCTTCTTTGTTAACTGACCCAGATGGTATAGATAGCTGACTCTCTCAATTAACAGACTACTTTCCAACCTTTACTCAGCTAGGGTCTGATAAAATAGGTTTTTTGTATATTTAGCCCTTATAAATTCTCAAAGGAAATAGCAGAACTTGGAGACTTACAGCAAAGAAAGGCCCAAGGAAGCCGGTTCGCGCAATCTCCCTGCCGGGTGCAGTGGTAATGGCCTCGGGGCAGAGGCTCGGGAGCCTCGCTAGCAGCTCGCACACGGGGCGGTTGGCGTGGCGCGGCCCCGCCCTCATCTCGCTCAGTGAGCGCAGAGCCCGCAGCGGCGCGCCCTGCCCGCGCCCCACCAGCGGCGACACACAGTGACGCATCTCCTCGCGGATACCCAGCAGTAGCGGTGTGAACACCTACACAATTTTTATACAGCAAAATAGACAACTAATATTTTTGGAGAAAAAAAGAGTATTTACACTTTTCAAACACAACTTCCCAGACCACATCTGTTTATAGTATTAACTGATAGTAGATAAACATTAAGCAAATTTTTACTTACAAATAGTGGCCAGCGAAATAAACTCTAACTTTAGTATAAACATAAAATAAAATATACATAAAATCCTTATCTTTAGTATAACTATCATAATGAATGTAGAAAGTTCCACTCACCTCCTCAAACACCTTGGAGTCTGTATCTTGGTATGAAGCCTGCAGTAACTCTGGGATCAGGCACAGTGGTGCGTTTCCAATCAGAATGTATGGCAAGAGGGGAGATTTCCTGGATTTTTCAAGGCCAAACTTCCCCAACAGCACTAAGACTAGATGGTTCACTATAATACTTCGTAGGTTCTCCAGATGGTCACTAAGAGGTGGTTCTGAGCATTTCTTGGGATTCTCTCTTTCATATAAGTGGATATTGTTGTAGAACTTTAAAAGATAACTGACTGCCAGAGCTTGGCTTGTCACTGTTTCTTGTATAGGTAGGGAGGGAGCAGGACACTCTGCTTTATCAGTGTTGGCATTAGCCTCCGAGTCCAGAGGTCCATTTGTCAACGAAGGATCACAATCTTCAATACGTTTCCTGGATGTTTCATAAGCAGCTATTGATGTTTGTCTGAGAGGATCTGAACCATCTGCCAGTTGAGAGATGACATCCATCAATGCCTCTGCAGTCAACTCATTCACGCTTAGTTTAGGATTATCAAGAAGAGAAGCTGCTACTGATGGCACAAATATACCTCCTGAAAATAAGTTTGGTTATTGAGCTTAAGAAATTTGCTAGGTACATTTATTTATGACTAGAGGTTGCCCGCGGCTCCGCCCGCGTGTAGGTCGCATTTCGGGTAACCTGTGGAAAAATTCTATTGTATCCTATTCCCGTGTCAATTTTATATAAACTTACATCATTCGATTCCTGAGATCTAGTTTACCTCTGTTTTTAGCTACTTTGGTGATCATGTAACAGATTAGAGAGTTTTCTCCAAACCATTATTTTTAATTGAAATATGTAATTAGAATATGTGAACCATACCACTAAGTGAACCACATACTTAAATTCTAATTCAGAAGTATTTAATTTCAAAAACACAAAACTTTCCCTTTAAACTTTAAACCCCAATGGCATACCTAAATGTACTCCTGGCAAATATTTTTACAAATTTATTTTAACCATCAAATAAACTACAAACATAACAACTTTCAAGACTTTAACTTGATAAATAAAGAATTTTCCATACAAACTTTCACCCCCCCCATTACAAACCCTTAGTTCAACCCTGGCAACAAGAACATGATACCATTATTTTTAATTTTACTTAAACTATACATATTCCAAATTTCATTGCTAGAAGTTCAAAAACATAAAGTTTCATACAAACTGTTTTACCCCCTTTCACCCCCTTAAGGGAAGATTTTCCAAAAATCTATTCTTAGTACACATTTAAGTACTAAAATATATACACACTCCAAATTTTACACCTCTAAGTTAGAAAACACAAAACCTTTATTTTTAACTTTAAACCCCCATGGCATCCCCCTTAATGCACCCCTGGCAAAAGTTTTTAAAATTTTAATTTAACCATTCAATAAACTACTACCATAACAACTTTCAAGACTTTAACTTGATAAATAAAGTTTTTTCCATACAAACTTTCACCCCCCAATACAAACCCTTAGTTCACCCCTGGCAAAAAAACTTGATACTATTATTTTTAATTTTACATAAACTATACATATACTAAATTTCATTGCTGGAAGTTCAAAAACAAAGAAGTTTCATACAAACTGTTTTACCCCTTTTCACCCCCTTAGGGGTGGAATTTCCAAAAGTCCGTTCTTAGTACGCATCTACATACTAAAACAAATACACCCTCCAAATTTCACAACCCTAGGACCAGCCGTTTGGGCTCTGCGTTGTCTATAGATGAATGAATGAATTAATAAGTCAGGACAAAGAGTCTTATAGTATAGATAATGTTCATACCTGCACAATCCTCAGACCAGGACACTTGCATGACTCGAGCAACAATATGTCTCAGCTGCTCCTCTGTCATTTCTGTGCAGCTGACAGTCCGAGATCTATGTATCTTTCTAGCAGGAGATGCTGTGGAATCATCTTCCACCTAAAAGAACATGACATTCATTATAATTATTATGTATCAAGAGAGGTACTTTATTGTGTAACAATATGCACAAACCTCCATGGGTTCTGGCTGTTGTTCAGATTGTGAATTCCTTTCTGAAACATCATCAACCTCCATGGATAGCGAGCGCCGAGAGCACCCAGGAGATGAACTGCTTGGTCTGGGCCTGACAGGGGATGGCTCTGCAAACTGCACTGGTGATATGGAGCGGGAGGTGCTGTCTTCTCTGTTAGAGGCGGCTTCGGGCGCCGCCACCCCCGTGCCTGGTGGCAAGCTGCCCACCCTTACTGAGCCACAACTTAACAATGTATCATCACCCATGGAATCAAAGCTGTTATACTGCCTAGTCTGAGACAAGTCTGCCATCTTGGTGTCTGGCATTTCACCAATGAGATTATCTGTTTTTTCTGTCACAATTAAGCTGTCTGCGGGTAGTTTCGTCTTTGCTTCTTCTTTACTTTCTCCTTCAGGGTAGTTGGGCTGTTTGTTTGTGTTAGAGGCGTCAGGTGTGCCGGGCTCGGTAGAGCCGCGCGCGGGGGACAGGCGGAAGGGCTGCGCGTCGGGAGAGGGAACGGAGGCGCCAGGAGTCGCGGGCGGACTGGCCCCGCTCCGGGCTGGACCCGGGGCCAGGGCTGCTAACCTCGCTAAACGAAGTCTCCTTATCTGAAATACCAACACTGAAAAGCTAGCACCGCATGCCACCACCTTGTGCGCGTTTCACTAAGATCCACCATCGCTTTGTTTTGTTACGAAATTAGATTGGCCATACGTATTACACCAAGGTTCGTTTACAAAACAAAGATCGCACTTACCTCCTCTTGACTAACTTCGCTCATGGTTGAAGATGTATTCTTCTAATCTATTCTTGAGCAATGATCCAGGAGCATACAATTTCTCAGAATAATATTTCTGTTTCGTGAACAAGCTAGAAGAACAAGCCACAGCCACACAAACGGCAAGTCAGTCTCTTCGCTCAGCTGTTTGACATTTGTCGCTCATGACATGAACATTTTGAAAATCATCGCGTCATCGTTCCCCAAAGTATTGGCCAAATTAAAATTATTTTTTCCTGAGCCCAAGCTTAAAAACAATATTAACGCATAGTCCATAGAATATGTACAATGTGAACCTATATTAAAAAAAAACTATATTCAATAAACTATAAATTTTTGTATGGAAAAGCATTAAAAAATATCGACATTAAATTAATTTTAAGTTAATATTAACTTGAAGTAATTATCGTTTTATGTTTATGTTTATTTTTTTGGGGAGAAAAGTTTTACTGGTAATACTGTTCTTCTGTCTTTGTTTTTCAATGAGTGAACACAGAACGTAGACAGAGAAACCAACACAGAACGATCACAAACATCCCAACGATTTTTATAAATCGCATTAGTCAATGCCAGTTGTCATTTGTCAGTGTTGTCAAATATTGTCAATGGCCGTGCATGTGTTTGATAATTTTGTTTACGTTAATTGTTATTACAAAATAAATCAATTGTGCGATATATTTTGGGTTTTCAGTAATATAAAAATGGTGTGTAATTTCTGAGTAAACATGTAGTTGCTAATAGGTGTTAAATTAATGAGTCTTGCACCGAAACATGCATGATAGACTAGTACAAGTTATAATCAATTTTGTCAGTCATATAGTAATCGAGTGTATTGTTTTTAACTTCTTCAATCAATATGACGAGCGTGCAAGTGAGTGATTTAGTGTCGGGGCTGAAATCGCGGCAGTCCGAGACTCGGCACAAGGCTATCCGGGAGTTACTACACTTCGCTAAAACTGACCTCAAGGAAATGTCTCCAGAGACTCTGAACCAAGTTCTCGATGAATTCAACAAGCACATATATACTATGACTTGCAGCTACGACAATAACGAAAAGAAAGCTGGAATTCTAGCAATCGGTAAGTAAAATTGAGGTTATAATAATTACAGCAACTTAAGCTACAATTAATATATTCAGTTTTGTTTCTAATGTTATCCATTTTCCAGTATGTTTAATTGGAGGAGACACTGAAACCAGCAATACAAGAGCTTTGCGCTATGCACAATACTTGAGCAATGTGTTTCCTTCTAATGATGCAAGTCTGCTTGAACTCGGTGCCAAAACTATTGGCCGGGTGTCCACTGCACTGGGTATTAAGCGAGGTGAATATGTAGACACAGAAATCAAAAGAGCGTTTGGATGGCTTTCAGAAGAACGAAATGAAGGAAAGAGGCTATCAGCAGTGTTGATATTGAGAGAGCTGGCAATCTCTATGCCATCATACTTTTATCAGCAGATCAATGGATTTTTTAACCATATCATGATAGCTTTACGAGATCCTAAAGAACAAATAAGGGAAGCTGCTGCTAAAGCATTACGGGCAGCATTTGTTTTGACTGCTCAAAGGGAACCGCCGGAGCCCACTAATAAAGCTCACTGGTACATCCAGTGCTATGAAGAAGCTATGAATTCCTTTGATGAGCAAGCGGGGAGAGCGCTGAGCAGAGATGAGCATGTGCATGGTGGACTCCTGATTCTCAATGAGTTACTGAGGTGCTCTAATAGTGCTTGGGAGAAACAGTATACTAGTCTCATGCAAAAACTAGACGTAGAACAAGATGCTACCGATGAGATCTTTACATTACATTCTAAAATACAAGGATCATGGGCTTCACAAGATTTTTCAGATGATAAAACACAATTCACATCTATATTTGAGTCTGGAATCAGTAAGAAACTTGTTATAGAGAAATATGAGAAAATCTGTTCAGGTAAGCAATAATTTACTAAAAAAAATTGTTAATAGTCATTGGTAATTTATACCTGTTGTGCCTAATAAGAATTTAATGTAAAAGTAATCATGTATTTATCACTTACAGAGGTGATGGCTCAACAAATATCAAGGTCTCATAGTGTCCATCAAATGCTTCTTCTCATGATTCCGAGACTTGCTGCTTTCAACAGAGATGCATTTGCAAAAAAACATCTGAAATCAACCATAAATCACCTTATAACAGTTCTAAGAGGAAGAGAGAAAGAAAAGGCTATGGCCTTCACCACACTGGGGTTAGTCTGTGTGGCTGTTGAAGTAGATATTCAGCAGTATTTAGGAAGAATTATAGAAATAATAAAACTCACATTTCCTATCAGAGACACTCCAAAAAAACGCAGTGAGGCAGATACCCCACTCTTCAACTGTGTCACGTTACTTGGCTTTGCTATGAAAGAAAGGGTGGCAAATGAGATTAGGGAACTGCTCGACCCAATGTCTTCAGCAGGCTTGAGTGCACGCTTGACAACATGTTTCAAAGAGCTCAGCCAGAATGTTCCTTCCTTAAAGAAAGAAATCACCGATAGGCTCCTCAACATGTTGTCTCTAATATTACGCAAAAAACCTTACTCTGCAAGCAATGGGGAACAACAGATAATGTACATGTTCACAACAGCA
Organism: Mellilla xanthometata; assembly: GCA_035578125.1. Classification (NCBI taxonomy): domain Eukaryota; kingdom Metazoa; phylum Arthropoda; class Insecta; order Lepidoptera; family Geometridae; genus Mellilla; species Mellilla xanthometata. The sequence goes on along the minus strand of JAPUBQ010000014.1, from coordinate 7,734,282 downwards.
ATGCAAGTTGAACCCCATGATGCAACTAAATTGGTCCTAGCATTGCGAACATTGGGCTCCTTTGATTTTGATTGGAACAACACCTTCATGTCTTTCATCAGAAGGTGCACTGACCACTACCTACATAGCGAATATCATGATATCAGAATTGAGAGTGTTAAGACCACAGCTAAGTTATTAATGAAGGCGGTAGAGCGATGCGCGCAAACAAACTCTCGTACGCTGAACTTACTTGTTGACGAATCTTTGGGCAAACTATTGTCTGTGGGTCGCTCTGATTTCGATCACGAGGTCAGGTACAGGGTTCTGGAAATATTCATGAATCCAGTTTTTGACAAGTATCTAGCAGTGGAAGAGCATCTGAACTGCCTCTTTGTTGCTATTAACGATTCAAATTCGGAAGTGGGGGAACTCGCGCTATGTGTAGTGGCGAGACTGAGCAACATAAACCCGAGCTACACGACCCCCACACTCCGCCAGCTGTTTGTCCAGGTTCTCATGGAATTGCAACATTCTGAGTCGACCCGGAACAAGGAACTAGCTCTGAGGATGGTGAACAACATCATATCGCACGCGCCGCGTCTTACGCGTCAGTTTGCTGACACTTTATTGAAAGTTCTAGTTCCAAAGTTAAAAGAACCAGATAGCACCTCCACAATGGTAACTACTGCGCTCAAAGCCATCGGAGATTTGGCTGAGATAAATGGAGGAGGAAGCGCTCTTATTGAATGGCTGTCAGAGCTGATGTCGGTGCAGATCGAGATTCTTGCAGACGCGAACCAACATGACAAGCGAAGTGTCGCTCTCTGGTCCTTCGGGCAAATAGTCAGCGCAACAGGTCATGTTGTGTTGCCATACAAAGAATATCCAAACCTCATGGACATGCTTCTTAATTTTTTGAAAACGGAATATAATTCGCGTGAGAGGCGTGAAACGATTCGAGTCCTCGGCCTTTTAGGTGCCCTGGACCCTTACAAATATAAAGTTAATCAAGGTCTGATAGATTTTCAGACTGTCTCTACCCTAATCCCCGTCAGGGAGAAAGAAACTTCTCTGAGTGAAAGTTTCGACGCCGATGTTAGTGAAATGTTAGTGAACATGTCTCCGCTAGTGTTAGATCAGTTCTACCCAGCTATAGCAGTGACTATACTTATGCGCATGCTGCGAGACCCAATGTTAGTACAACACCATACCAGCGTCGTGCACTCGGTGACGTTCATATTTCAAACTCTCGGCACGGATTGCGTACCGTATATATCCCGCGTAACACCTACTCTCCTATATGTGTTACGGACAACTGATAACGCCAACTTCCGGGAGTTCCTCTTGACTCAACTGGCGCAACTCATATCTGTCGTCAAAATCCATATCCGAAACTACTTGGAAGAGATATTTAACATCATCAAGGAATACTGGACTCCAGACAGCCCACTGCAACCGACGCTAATCCTTCTCGTAGAGCATATAACGGTTGCGATCGGGACTGAGTTCAAAATCTACCTTCGGAAGATATTGCCAAACATTTTGCGAGTCCTCAAATACGACACAAGCAAAGACAGATTTTTGACCGAAAAGCTCCTGCTGGCGATACAAAAGTTTGAGAATAACTTGGATGACGTGTTGCTGTCAATAGTACCGGCGATCACGGCTTTGTTCGACGGCAGACATGTTCCAATGGCGATATCGAAGCTGGCAATGGAAACCATAGAACACCTCTCGATATTCTTGTACTTTAAGCCGTACTCCGCTGTGATCATCCAGGCTTTGGCAAAGGTTCTGGAGAACAATCCAGCGTTACGTCAGACGGCGATGAACACACTGTGTGCTTTGATCGTGCAGTTAGGTCGCGACTACATCGACTACATACCCTCGATGGACAGGATCCTCATGAAGCACAAGATCCAGTGTCCTAACTACCTAGTGCTGGTGACACGGCTGCAAGTCATATCCACGCTCGCTTCGGACGACGACTATTTGGAGGAAACTCGATCACGATTACGCTACCAGAAAAATGTGAGTGTCCTACTTACCTTTTCTCATTCATTGATTTATAATATTTAAGGTTTTTGAATGAATATGTTTTATTAAACATATTAATACTACTGTCCTATATTGAGGACAGTAGTATTTCCAATGACAACAAATTTCACACCTTTGTAATTAGTACAAAATATTAGTAGTAGTATAGTGTCTTAATTGTAGAAGGAGGAAGCAAAAGTAAAGTCTGTGGACATAAATAATGTAAATAAGTTATTTCTCATTCAAAATTTAATTTTCCAAATCGAATAATATGCTGTTACTGGCAGTGTATACACCAGTTTTTAACGTTATAACTTTGCCTTTGCACATATATAGGATGATTCTTAAAATTTAGCTTTTGTCCATTATTGATTTACTAAGCACTACATATTGTTGTAACAGATGGTATCAGCAGACCCGCCGACCGTCAAGAAGCTCTCCCTGAAAGTGGCCAACCTGCGCCGGTGCTGGGCCACGCAGAACATCGTCTCCAAGGAGGACTGGCTGGAGTGGCTGCGCCAACTCAGCGTCGGGTTCCTCACAGAGTCTAATAGCCCCGCCATTAGGCGAGTTATGGTCCTATTCTTTTCAATTTACTCTATTCTATGATAGAATCTCGCGCGAGCTTCTATTTTGAGATGTGCTAGTTTCAACTGATTTTTCTTCATAACTACTGTCCGTTTTGTACGATGCAACAGCACATTTATTACGTAGCACAATTCAAATGCTTTTTCGATCTGGGTTGTGGTTACTATGTTTTATATACTGTACAATAAAACAGTATCTATTGGGTTGCTAAGAAAGTAATTTCGATTTTATTTTGTGGAAATGAAAGACAGTTTTCGAATAACTAATAAACACTTTATTAAATTATTTATTATCTGTTCAACGTCTTTTGCCATTTTTGAGGTAGTATCATAAATGTGTGAATTTGGCTGCAAAAAAATACGCCTAAGTCTTTTGTCGGGAGAAAACGAAATTACTTTCCGAATAAACTGTTAACTTAATAGACATGTGGTTTTATCCACTTGCTTTGTTATGAGATCATTACTATGTAATAACATTAAATAATGCCATATTGATATCAACTAACTGCTATTTATACTTGTATACACCTAACATAAAATGTGTTTACAGGGCGTGTTCAAACCTAGCGCACAACTACCCCGAACTCGCCAGCGATCTCTTCAACGCCGCATTCATGTCATGTTGGACGGAATTGGACGAAGCACCTCGCAAGGAACTAGTCTCGGCTTTGAAAATTGCGCTAAGTATCCCAGATTGCCCTGAGCTCTCTCTGGCAATATTAAACTTGGCCGAGTTCATGGAACATTGCGATAAGGGTTCGCTGCCTCTTCCTAACCAGCTTCTCGGTGAAACAGCTGTCAACTGCAGGGCTTACGCTAAGGCTCTGTATTACCAGGTAACTTATTTTTGATAAGGTAACACTGATCATGTTTGTTTACAACACTAAACTTCTGTGTGTTCTTTTTTCAGGAGCAAGAATATAAACGGCACCCTTGTACTAAAGTTATAGAATCACTCATACATATCAATAATAAACTGCAATGCAAAGAGGCCACTAATGGCCTCCTCGAAAAAGCAATGCTACAAAAAAAGAATGGTGAAAATACAACTATCCAAGTGAGATGGTATGAGAAATTACACAACTGGGAACAAGCTTTAGACCTCTATAATAAGAAGCTGGAAACTGAACCTCAAGATTTGATATCGAAATTAGGAATGATGAGATGCTTGGAAGCCATGGGCGAGTGGAGAAAGTTGTACAACACCGCAACAGATGAATGGAGCACCATGACCGAAGACTTCAAGAAAAAGTCGGCCAAGTTGGCTGTGGCATCTTCTTGGGGCTTACAAGAGTGGGAGTCGATGAAAAAATATGTGGAATTCATACCTGAAGAAAATCAAGATGGTTCTTTTTACCGAGCGATCCTGGCCATACATGACGGGCAATGGTCCGAGTCGAGACATTACATTGACACTGCGAGAAGTTTGCTCGATGTTGAATTAACGGCGGTTGCCGGGGAAAGCTATCAAAGAGCATACGGGGCTCTCGTCAACGCTCAACTCCTTACTGAACTAGAAGAGGTCGTTACATACAAACTCGTTGAGGAAAGACGAAGTACCATCCGTAGAACATGGTGGGCGAGATTGCAAGGTGGACACCGGGTAGTGGAAGACTGGAGGAAAATGGTCCAAATAAGAAGCCTAGTCATGTCCCCTCAGGAAGATTTCCATACGTGGCTCAAATTGGCATCTCTGTGCAGAAAAACTGGCGCGCTTAGCCAGGCTCATAAAATAGTGTTGTCGATTATCGGCAGCGATCCGATAACTAATCCGGACTGCCTTCTCCGCATGCAAGAGCCGAGAATTGTGCTAGCTTACAGCAAAAATTTGTGGGATGCAGGTAACAAGCGGTACGCGTATGATGTGTTGCAAAGATTCGTTGACAACGCAGAGTCGGAGGGTGAAGATCACTGCAGGATGCTCGCTCGCTGCCACTTGAAACTCGGCTCCTGGTGCGAATCCTTGCAAGAAATCAACGAGCTCTCAATTCCCGAAATATTGCGCAACTTCGCAGCGGCTACAATGCTCGCACCGGACTGGTACAAAGCGTGCCACGCGTGGGCTTGTATGAACTTTGAAACGGTCCTGTTCTACAAGCAGCAGGACAATTTGTCTGAGAGTAGTATAGCGGGTGGTTCCGGGGATAAAAAAGTCTCCCGAGCAGACTTTATCAACACGCACACGATTCCTGCTATCGAAGGTTTTTTCAAATCGATCAGTCTGTCTAAACATGGCAACGCACTTCAAGACACCTTACGCTTGTTAACATTATGGTTCGACCACGGTCACCACCCAGCGATATATGACGCCCTCTTTGAAGGTATAAGACAAATAGACATCAAGATATGGCTTCAAGTCATACCACAACTCATTGCTAGAATAGATTCGCCGCGGAGCTTGGTCGCCAAGCTCGTGCACATTCTATTGATTGACATCGGCAAAGCTCACCCGCAAGCTCTGGTGTACCCTTTAACTGTGGCTACGAAGTCATCGTTCCTGACGAGGAAAAACGCCGCTAATTATGTGTTGAAGACGATGTGCGCTCACTCACAGAATCTAGTCAACGAAGCGGTGGTTATCTCGGACGAGCTGATCAAAATTGCTATCTTGTGGCACGACCAGGTGTTCATTGCTTTGGATGAAGCTTCAAGGTAATGTGGCTCTTTATTTATTATTATTATAGAAAACAGTTGATAGGGATTGAGTACAGTACAAACATGTAAGGAATGTTTTAAGTGACGTATTTTTCACTAACATTATTCTGTGTGTTTGTAGGCTTTATTTCAGCGAGAAAGACTACCGCGGCATGTTCAAGACACTGGACAAGATGCACTCTATGCTGGACCGGCCGCCAGAGACGCTCAAAGAAGTATCTTTCCTGCAGATGTACGGGCGGGACTTGCAAGAGGCGCAGAAGTGGTGCGAAATGTATAAAGTTAGTTGAAACATACATTATTTAAAAAAAATATATATGCTACGTACAATCAAAACGGTACATACTCGTACTTTGATTCTTTTTCTTTTGGATTTTGATATGTGTGCGTTTATTGCATGTATGTATTTCGACCCTCGGCACAGCAAAAATACTTGAAGATTTGAAGCTTTTGTTTGTTTGTTATTTTATTGTGTTTTCATAATTTTACGTTTCAGTCATGTGACTATATATTTAAGCTGTTGTGATTAGACAATCTTCTGCGTATACCCAAATACTAGTAATTATAAACGGGATAAATATTTGTTTAGTATTCTAGAAAATCGGAATAGATATATCCTACTAATATTATAAATGCGAAAGTTTGTGTGTAGCTGTGTTTTTTCTTCACGCTCAAACGGCTGAACCGTCGTTGTGAGGCTACGTTTTTATCCCGGATTAACGCGGGCAGCACCGCGGGGTGCAGCTAGTATGTACATATAGCCTAACGCCTAAGACTTTTCAAGCTTAATATATTCAATCTTGTATTTTTTTCAGGAAACAAACGAAGACCGTTATCTGAACGAGGCATGGGATTTATATTACCACGTGGTCCGGCGCATCGCGACCCAGTTCCGTTCACTCACCTCCCTGGAACTGCAGTATGTCAGTAGGAGACTACATACGTGCAGGAACCTAGAGCTGTGCGTGCCGGGCTCGTATGTACCTGACGAACCGACTATACGGATTGCACACATACACTCCAACTTGCAGGTTAGAAAAGACAGGTTATATACTGGTTACAAACAAACGATATTTTTTTACCTTCAACCTCACCTTTTGCAATTAATATTATTACTTTTTTTTGTTGTATTAAATACACGTTACACCTTTCGGCGATTAAAATTACACATCGACCTTTGGAAAGAGACAATCACCTAATTTCGGCTTCGTAGAGCGTTATCTCTGTCGCACGATACTTGAACCAATCGCACTTGAAAACGTCACGCGGGTATTGGTAATAGGTAGTGTGCGACAGAGAAACCGCTATACAAACCCGAAAATAGCCAATGGTATCTTTTCAAAGGTTGATGTGCTATATACATATATATCGCAGGATACTGTAATTAATCTTTTAGAATTAAGATTAAACTTAATTTAATTGATAGTACATTTGCTGGCTTTTATTTCGGTCAGAAACTAAGCATTGCCATCCAACGTGGCAATGCTGCCAGCATTTTGGGCACCTTTTCCCCTACCCCTGGACTTTGTAGGTTAAGTATTAGTTGAGTGTTTTATATCATTATTATGTTGGTTATAAAGAAAAATAGTTCATGGGTAACAATAATGTGTTTTGATTATATAAAGGTTTTGTTTGATATTTCTTTTATCGAGACATAAAATTATGATACATTTCTCTTCTAACTCCTTGTCAGGTGATAAAGTCGAAGCAGCGTCCGCGGCGGCTGACCATCCAGGGTTCAGACGGCAAGCAGTACATGTTCCTGCTGAAGGGGCACGAGGACCTGCGGCAAGATGAGAGGGTGATGCAGCTGTTCGGACTCGTCAACACACTACTACAGGTACTACAACTACTTAGGAAATTAACTTTTTTATTTTTCTGACATTCAATATAATGAATGACACCTATTTACTCGTATGTTTAAGTTTTCAGTTTATTTTGTTCAAAATGACACATATCATACCTACACCGAATCATTAAGTATCTATAAAGTACCTAGTTTAATAGAAAATTCGTAATTTACGGTCTGAGAATCGGCTATTATCTATTTTCCATATCCCTAAAATGATAAGGGTTGTTCACCCTTACATTTTGTTATTTAATTTGGACGAGTTTTTTTTTTTATTATTTTTCTTATAATGTGTCATTAAAAATACACACAACCCTAATTTTTTACGTTTTCATCACCATAACATTGTGACATGGAAATTTTATATATTAGACTAGAAATAATTTATAAGGCAATACAACTTTGGCTGGGTCATCTAGTTTTAATATAAAACACATTGAGTAAATAAGACTTTATTTACAGGATGACCCAAACACATACCGGCACGACCTGGCGATCCAGCGTTACGCCGTCATCCCCCTGTCTCCGAACTCTGGCCTCATCGGCTGGGTGCCTCAATGCGACACCCTGTATAACCTCATCAGTGACTACAGAGACAAGAAGGGCAACAAGATGACGCTCAACACTGAACAACAGCTCATGCTGAGGATGGCGTCGGATTATCAGAAGTTGATGCTAAAACATAAGGTAAAATAAAATAAATATTAAGACACATTTCACACACGGCTGGTTAACCCCATACTGAACCATCTCTAGTTCGTATTATGGTTGCTACACAACTGATATACTATATATATGTCGTGGCCGCATCGTAGAATTGATCATTTCATGGAATGGTTGATTATTTCGTGAAGTGTTCACATTTCATGAAGTGGCCAGCTAATGATGACCAAATCATTAAACGATAAACCAAATCATTAATGGTCACCCACGTTTGACCATATCGTGAAAATGGGGTAACAATAAAATATTTAATAAAAACCCCGAACAATTGTGTTACGTACTTGTTTATTTTAGTTGTTAGGTAACCTAACCTAACCTTTTTTTATATATACATAAAAATAACCTAACCTAACCTGGTTAGGTTAGGTTTTGTTTTATATCTGAATTAACTTTAATCCCAAAGCAGTGGCACTCATTACTTAACTATATTACATACATTCTGCATTGGATACCGTATTACATATTTCCTGTATCAGGTGGAAATATTCGAGTATACCCTGTCGAAGACTCCCGGCGACGACCTGTCCCGGCTGCTGTGGCTGAAGAGTCCGTCGGCCGAGGCTTGGTTCGAGCGGCGCACCAACTACACGCGCTCGCTCGCCGTCATGTCCATGGTGGGGTACATCCTGGGGCTCGGGGACAGGTGCGACAACTTATATATTTTTTTATGATGAATAGGCTCACTTTTCAGCGCAGCTTTAAAACACATTGAGTACATACAGTCTGGTTTAAGATTTAAAACGCTTGCCTAGAATAAACTAAATAAATCGGCTCGCTTCAAAACAGCATTGCGACACCCTGATTAGGGTACATTTTATGTTTTATGATAATTTTATATTGTAAAACATTTAAATGATGCAAAAAACGATTTGATTTGAATCTATATACTCTAGATCTGAAGACCCCTAAATTATAATTCGCTTCCAAAGCTTCGCAGCTAATATTATTTTTTCGGATTCGTGTTCGAGCTGTACTGGCTAAAATGTCCATCCGACGAAGCTTATAATACCCTAATTGCATGGCAAATGGCTGACGAAGCGTAAGGAAGCCGTGATATTACTATACTACCTGGTATTCTTGGGGCCTAGACTGAATTAACTCACTCAAGTAAAGAAAATATTAAATTCAAATATGTCTAAGTCTTATGGTAAAAAGTGGGTCTAATTTGAATCGAATTACAAAATATGTAGTAATATGATAAATATTGCACATCGACCTTTGGAAAACCTTTGTAGACAATTGTCTGATTTCGGCTTCGTAGAGAGTTATCTCTGTCACACGAAATCAAACAGTCCGGTGTCTATAGACCACGACTAACAAGACGTCACACAGATAGTGCAGTGTAGCGCCTGTAGCTCGGCTAGCCAAGGTGATCTGACACGATCATCGAAGCTAAGCTACGATCGATACGGACGGTGTTTGAAAGGGTGACCATGCAGATGTCATTTTTCAAGTGGCATTTTTATCTGGGCGCTATCGTGGGTTGGATGACACGTATTGTATGGATCTGAGTGCTGGGCGACGAAAGTGGTACATGAGAGAGGATCGCATGCGGCAGAGATGCGAATGTTAAGATGGTTGTGTGGAGTAACGAGAATGGACAAGGTAAGAAATGAGTATATCAGAGGAAGTTTGGCACCTATGCCAGAGAAAGTTAAGAGCGGAAAGCTATCTTGGTATGGGCATGTCATACGAAGAGAGGAGAAGCATGTGACTAGGAGAAGTATGAATATGATTGTACAAGGTAGTGGAAGTAGAGGACGACTTAAGAAGATGTGGATGAATTGTGTGAAAGAGGATATGAAAGAGAAAGGAGTGACTGTAGATATGACGGCTGACAGAAGAGTATGGAAGCAAAAAACGGGCTGTGCCGACCCCACATAGTGGGAAAAGGTGAAGGCAAAGAAGAGGCTGTTAGTCTGAGTACAGCCAAGTCGGAGGCCTTCGGGTGGCTTGAAAACTCTTGACACCGGAGCTTGGCCACTTAGCTCATACGAAGAAGAAGATAGGTAGTGTGCGACAGATATATCACTCTACGAAGCCAAAATTAGCCGATAGTCTCATTCCAAAGGTCGATGTGCAACATTTATCGCCGCATACTGTAGGTATATGAAAGTGTACATTACATGATCTGAATACATTACCTGTTTGCAACGTATACTTTCGTCTCTCTGTATACATATTTGTTCCTTTTAACAAGTGCATGTTGCTGACCAAATAAATAAATCCCTTAATGGCAGGCATCCATCTAACATCATGCTGCACCGCGTGACGGGGAAGGTCCTGCATATAGACTTCGGAGATTGCTTCGAGGTGACACAGAACCGAGAGAAGTTCCCAGAGAAGATACCCTTCCGACTCACCAGGATGCTCATCAATGCTATGGAGGTGAGATACAACTAGATTCAATATACATAATTATATAACACTAGCTGACCCGGCAAACGTTGTTTTGCCTCACTTGGGGGTACAGCGCCATCTATTGATTACTTACTAAACCCAGTCTAAAGGTATCGACATCTGTTAGAATCATTTGCAGTTAACAGATAATTGTGACTGTCAAATAATAACAGACAATAATTAGCAATAAATTAAAATTGCGACTATAATTAGAGATTTAAACTATCCTATCTCTCAAGTTGGATCGAACTGTATATGGTGTGCTAATTTTATTATAATCGTTTAAGTGGTTTAGGAGTCCATTGAGGACAAACATTGTGACACGAGATTTATATATATTAAGACTAGCTACGACCCGCGGTGTTATCCGCGTTAATCCGTAATAAAAGAAGTTAATCCGGGATAAAATCTATCCTATCTTCATAGTAATCTCATCAAAATTTGTTCAGCCATTGGACCATGAAACAATAATGTATGTCACACTTCACACCAAATTTTATCAAAATCGGTTCGGTCGTTTGAGCCTGAAAAAGTAACAAACATACACATTTACAAATAAATTTTGCAATTATAATGTTAGTAGGATACTATGTACGTCCCATATAATTTAGTTATAATGTATCTAAATATACGTTACTCGACGTTACTTTGTTTGGTGGCGACTGGCGGCAATATTAGATTTGAAATGTATCTTAGTGTATCTATTCTACTTGTCAATCATTTCATATGATACCTATATTGGCGAAGTTTCGGAAAACAAATAATTCGCTATTTAGGAGCGGCGAGCATCTTGATACAATTTTCATCAGACATACGCTATAGCTAAGAATACTTCCGCCTAACACAGCTTTTAAACAAAATATACTAAATTCAAATCGTTCTATCCGGTTCGGGAACTAAGATGCAACATACAGACACACACACACTTAGACTAACACAAACAGGTGAAACTTATTTACTCACCTTTTACCAAACAGGTGAAACTTATTTATTGACTTGTATCAATAAATGTCTGTATTCTGTATTCACCTTTCGTCCGGGGTTAAAATAAGCCTAAGTCATAATATTTGTGGGGTTGAAGATATGATTGCTGAAACATTAATTAATAGATAGTCTTCTAAGATATTACAAGTAACATTCCTATGTTCACGAATAATCTTACTTTTCGTTCAGTGTTTGGCTAAACCAATTAACCTCATAAAGTAATTATTGGTGCAGATAATTGCGAATGATTTGCAACAGTGCCATAATAATATTATAAGCGGTGTTATAAACGCTTACGTAGAGAGAAGCGTGTTGCGTATCAATCTCGTGTAGAAATATTAGGGTAAATATTAATAGATGTGAACAATAATATGTGATTTAGAATTAGTGCTAGTAACTTTCTAACCAACATTGCTTTACACTTAAAGGGCCAAGTTACGCTAAACTCCTTACAAACTCTGTGGACTGTAATCCCAATAAAAGAGAGGTTTTAAACATTTAAATCTGCTCTATATACAAGCAGGATTAGACTATCAAGTGTGTGGCATTCTAGTTACATTTATGCTATTACCATTAGAGCTGGTCCACAAACTATTCACTTAGCGGTTAGCCTCAATGATAATATCCCACTTGATCTTCTTCTTCGTATGAGCTAAGTGGACAAACTCTGGTGTCAAGAGTTTTACGAGCCGCCTTCTGACTTGCCTGTACTAAGACTAACAGCCGAGACCTACAATTTAACCACCGGCCCATGATAGCGCCCAGATAAAAATGCCACTTGAAAAACGATGTCTGCATGGTCATACGACTCTTTTCTCAAGTCATATGTTTTCCAGGTGACGGGTATCGAAGGAACGTACCGGTTCACGTGTGAGGCGGTGATGCACGTCCTACACCGGCACAAGGACAGCGTGATGGCTGTCCTCGAGGCTTTCGTCCACGACCCTTTACTGAACTGGCGACTTGTAGACACCGACCAGCGGAGCCTCACGGAGTCTACCTTCTCTTCCGACATCGACTCCAGCTACACCCTACCTAGTCGAAGTCGAAACCATTTACATTATGAGTCGGTAGAAATCCCACCTGAGGCAAACCTAAACAAGCGAGCGCTGGCCACTTTGAACAGGATACGAGATAAGCTGACAGGAAGGGACTTTCCAAGTGTGGAGGCAGTGGTCAGTGTTCCTAAGCAAGTGGATTTGTTGATCAAAGCGGCCACGAACAATGAGAACTTATGCCAGTGTTATATTGGGTGGTGTCCGTTTTGGTAAGAAATAGCCTATTGACTCGTGCGTTATTTTGCGGAAATCCATTGAAGATTAAAGAAAATCTGAATATACTACTTAGTAAGTAATGGTAATGAAAGTTGGAAAAATATGAGATCATCCAAGAAGGAACAGTTTGCAGTTTTCAACTTTATTGTATCGATAGTTCTTTGTAATCGAATGCAACTGAATAAGATTGGAATGAAAATTGGCCGAACGCGTGTCGTTTCTTCGTGATATCGGTGAGTTGAACATTTGTATAAGGTTTTTGTTAAAGTTTTTATTAGTACACGATCTAAACAGATAATGAAACTGGGTTGTCGAGTAAAAAACTAATGAACGTTTCTTCTCTCAAAAATGGACTTTGAATAAACTTTTTATCCAGAAATCATCATGCAAGTCATATACCTATATATAAACTGCATAAGAGTTTTCATTAGCCCGTCTATTAGATTACCAAAAAATAATGTTTATAACCGTAATTTTTGCTATGGAAAAACCCTTAAAAATATTAAGATAGGGGCAGGGATGTGATGCTTGTGTGAAATTTGTGCTTGAGCGTAACGTAATATGAAAATTCAATGCGTTGTATTGTAATGATTGTATCATGATATATTAAAAAAAATAACGATAAATGATATTTTTTGATAATCTAAAAACTGATTAAATCAAAAGTCATTTCGCATTTTTTGTAAGCCATTGAAGTTTCTTCAAGTCTGAATGTTTGAGATTAGACGTTTATTTGTTTGTATAAAAAACAAAACCACTATGCATTCATTCATAGAATAATTTACCCAAATATATGTAAAAAAACAACTCCAATTGAAAATTAATATTTCACTGCCAACATAAGAACAGCATTTCATTAAGTAAGCTATATAAACGTGTAAATAGTAATGTTAACTAAGAAACTATATAATCGCATAGCGCCGACTGAACATTATCTAATAGAAGTAAGTAAACATAGTGTGTTATTATCATTTGAATGTTTATTCAACTGTTTGTGCTAGTTACGTAAGAATTTATTTATTTTCTATTTACTTTGTACTAAAGGAAATTATATTGTTTGTGTTATATAACATTCTATTCTATTTTTTATTGCACTGTTCAAAATCGTGAGTCAAATCAAATAAAGTATAAACGCATTGAAAGGTTTAATATCGAATTTGCGTGGTTATGATATCTAGCACTGTACAAGGTGACTAATAGACTATTAGTGCAATTTGAACCCTTTACAAGCTTTTATTTATCTTCCTTAATTATTAATATTTAATTAAAGCAACATCTTGTTGTCCAATTTAGTTAAAATTTTGTGCAGATAGTAATTTTAGATGATAATACAATAAGATTGTATCAAAAAGTCATTTCATGTATACAAAGCTGCTCTTATGATGGAGCCGAAAAATTGCAACAGAAATAATCAAAATCTATAAGAAATAATCCCTTCGTGTTTGAGCTTATATAAAAGAGTTTATTAAAACCTAAGGTTAAAACGAAGGCAAGTGGTCATCATTTTACCTATAAAGCTTGATTACAAAATAAAATATCAAAACAATTATCTTGTTAAAAGTTGTTATATCGATTAATTATTTGTTTACTTATTTAAGTATATATTTATAGCATTTCGCAAAAAATACATCTATTGTCACACACAATCCTACTATGCAAGAAATTATAACCTTTGCTACTAAAGTTAACAGTACATTCTTAAAGTCATAGAAGTGATAGATTAAATCCACTCCGATTCTAAAAAAAGTTGTATTCAGCCAACCTGTCAGTCACCCTGTACAAGTGCGTGAGCGTAAACATCAATAGTAGCTAAGACGCAATTGGCTAGAGCATCGTTTGTAAATAAGCGGCAACCAGCAGAAATGTGTCATCAATGAAGGCAGGGTAACCAACTGTCGTGACCCTGCCGTTTAACCTATATTCAACAGTATTGTGCCGATGTACCTCCACACTTTCATATTGTACAGGCGGAAGTTAGTATGTTTGTTTGTCAGTTCTTCGAATAGCTATACCGATTTTAATGACATTTGGTGTGCGTGGCTTAGACTCTAAGTAACGCTTGGTATTGTCGCGAAGCTCCCAGAACAGAATGTTCTAGAAAACACACGAATACCTTCGGTGTCGCTCTCACACATATTTGTTGTCTCACTGCTACAATTACCTCGAAATTTCTAGTATAGAAGATTCGAAAACTTCCCGAACACCGCCTGTTTGTTTACGTGTGTAAACAAACATCTTCTATCTCACTCACACACTGCCTCGAATTCTCCTGAAGAATAGTTCCGAACGTTCGACTTATAGAACTTACGAGAGCTTGTATGAGCGGGTATAAAAGAGCGGACGGAACGATCGGAGGATAGTTATCTGCGAGATGTCGTAGAGTTAACTGCGAGTTGTCGGAGAGTTAACTCCGAGTGATACCCCGAGCGAAGAGTGCGATTAGTGTCTACGAGTGTACGACTCCGGCGAGGAATAAGGATTGCGACTGCACACGATTTGGACGTTTCGACGAGTTGGAAGACCAGACACGTATCCGGCGTGGGGATTCCATACTTAATAAATCCTAGTTATCCACGAAACCGACGTTTTAGTCATATACCCAAACCTTTATCCCGAGTGCCCCGTCCAGCACGTAACATTTGGTGTCAGAAGTGGGATAAAGGTGTGGTATACTGGTTTCTGCGTGGATGAACATGGAAGCGAGACGTCACCAGGGGAAGCAGGAACGAAGGCAAGAGGACAGCCTGGACCAGGCGCGATTCAGGAGTAACTCGCTGTTTGTTGGTGTCAGCGGAGAGCGTGAATCATCGAATGGTGGGCAGGCTGTGGCCGATGCTGCTTCCCAAGGATGTGATATGGTTGCTGCAGTTGCTGTTGTGTTTGAAGATCGACAAGCCATGTCTACTGGCTCGACTCATCAGGATCCCGCACAAGCAAATTTCGATTTTGGTGACTTAATACGCATGGCGCAGTGCATGCGTGAAGAGCAGAAAGTGGTTTTGTCGGCCCTGAACAATTTGGTGGACCAGTGTCAGAAAAGAGTCAACATCTTGAGAGAGGAAACTGACCAGGCAGTTCGGGAAGATGAAGCTGGCATCTTGAGAGAGGAAACTGACCAGGCAGTTCGGGAAGATGAAGCTGGCATCTTGAGAGAGGAAACTGACCAGGCAGTTCGGGAAGATGAAGCTGGCATCTTGAGAGAGGAAACTGACCAGGCAGTTCGGGAAGATGAAGCTGGCATCTTGAGAGGGGAAACTGACCAGGCAGTTCGGGAAGATGAAGCTGGCATCTTGAGAGAAGGAGCTGACCAGGTAGTTCAGGAAGATGGGGCAGGCATCTTCAGAGAAGGAGCTGACCAGGTAGTTCAGGAAGATGGAGCAGGCATCTTGAGAGAAGGAGCTGACCAGGTAGTTCAGGAAGATGGAGCAGGCATCTTCAGAGAAGGAGCTGACCAGGTAGTTCAGGAAGATGGAGCAGGCATCTTCAGAGAAGGAGCTGACCAGGTAGTTCAGGAAGATGGAGCAGGCATTTTGAGTGAAGGAGCTGACCAGGTAGTTCAAGAAGATGAAGCTGGCATCTTGAGAGAGGAAACTGACCAGGCAGTTCGGGAAGATAAAGCTGGCATCTTGGGAGAGATAACTGACCAGGAGGTTAAAGAAGATGAACAGGTATTGCAGAGGGAATATGCTGACGTTTTTAATGAGACCAGCAGCAAGTTGTTGAACCTGTATAACGAGGCATTTGCACATATCGAAAACGAAGAGGTTAACTATCCGAGGGACAGTGGGAAGTTGAGCCTTAGTGAGAATCTGCGAGGAAATAGTTATCACCTGAAGATGAATGAGATTAAGGTTTCTGTAGTCTTACATCGATTTAAGAACACCGGAAGTTATATTGGTGACAGTAAGAATCTGATCGGGAGAAGAAAGCGGATGATGTGGATCTATCACAGAGAAGATGGAGACTACTGGATACGGAAGAACACGACATATGCAACAGTGAGAAATCGTTATGTTTATATTGGAGGAGCGCGCAAGCTATACCATCACGATGTCGGGCCACCCTGGGAGAGAGAAATCATCAAGCATCGCGAGACCAGTACAGAACATTCGAGAGTACAGTTTGACGATGCTCGGGACGAGCATCTCTTAGGAAGGGGGCAATGTCGCGAAGCTCCCAGAACAGAATGTTCTAGAAAACACACGAATACCTTCGGTGTCGCTCTCACACATATTTGTTGTCTCACTGCTACAATTACCTCGAAATTTCTAGTATAGAAGATTCGAAAACTTCCCGAACACCGCCTGTTTGTTTACGTGTGTAAACAAACATCTTCTATCTCACTCACACACTGCCTCGAATTCTCCTGAAGAATAGTTCCGAACGTTCGACTTATAGAACTTACGAGAGCTTGTATGAGCGGGTATAAAAGAGCGGACGGAACGATCGGAGGATAGTTATCTGCGAGATGTCGTAGAGTTAACTGCGAGTTGTCGGAGAGTTAACTCCGAGTGATACCCCGAGCGAAGAGTGCGATTAGTGTCTACGAGTGTACGACTCCGGCGAGGAATAAGGATTGCGACTGCACACGATTTGGACGTTTCGACGAGTTGGAAGACCAGACACGTATCCGGCGTGGGGATTCCATACTTAATAAATCCTAGTTATCCACGAAACCGACGTTTTAGTCATATACCCAAACCTTTATCCCGAGTGCCCCGTCCAGCACGTAACAGTATTATTAACCGATTTCAACGCAGGAGGTTCTCAATTCGACTGTGTCTTATGTTTTTTACCTCAGTACTCCGTCATTTATTACCAGATTTTCATTGGGAAGAACAATATTGGGAAAAAATACTTTCAGAATCGTTTTATATAAATTAAATTAATGTTGGTTTGGTATTTTTTAAAAGAAGGTGTAAGTTGTATCGCAAAGTGTACTCTTTTAACCATTGCAACGATAATTAGAAAACTAGCTGCGTCCCGCGGTGTTTCCCGCGTTAATCCGAGATAGAAAAATATTTAATCCAGGACAAAAAGTAGCACATGTGTTAATCTAAGGTCTAATTTATCTTCATAGTAATCTCATAAAAATCGACCCAGTCGCTGGAGCGTGATGGAGTAACATAGATTTTTCAGTCATCTGCGTATCCCACGGGAACCACAATTGTTTTGGGATAAAAACTATGTGTTAATCCAAGGTCTAACCTATCTTCACATCAAATCTTATTGAAATCGGCTCAGGCGTTTGCCCGTGAAGAAGTCACATACGAGTACACACAAACTTTCGCATTTATAAGGATAGGATATATTTCTGCAGTTATACATTGGCAGTAGTTCAAATTATTTTATGCCACGCGAATATAATCTAATAAAGAATACTTTCGTATCCTGCATTTTTTTTCTATATCTATACCAATACTATAATGAATTCGGTTAAAAAGGAAAAGTTTGTTTGTTTCTTTGACGCGAATAGGCTCCGAAACTACTGAACCGATTTAAAAAAATTTCGTAACATCCTCCACGCTCTGCCGGCTGTATCGCTGTTTTGCTTGGAAATAATTTAGACTACTAATTATACATAGGCTACTTTTATCCGAGATATATACTGGTAACACCGCGGGTGGTAGTAATGCAAATTATAATGAATAACAGTTTCTATGGCATGGCTTCACGATACTGAGTCAAATAGTATTATTTTACGCATAGATCGACCCAAGTTGTAAAGAAAAGTCGTCGTATATAGCAATAATTACGGGGATTACCCTTTTATTAAATAATGAAAAGAGCTATTTGTTTTCAATTAATAAACTATTGTTTCGCCATTATTTTAAGTTGTTAAACGCTTTGTTGTTATGTTGTAAGTGTACTATGCTATAATACTTATCTCTTAGATGAATAAGCGTTTTGTAATCCATGTGTAAATAATAAAAAATACGCAATGTAATTGTGAGAGAATACGTGGTTTTAATTTGTTCGGATCAATTACATAGGTGTTTCCGGTTAGTGATACGCGTACCTCCGCACAAATCCTTATACAGAAATGCAGTTTTATACAGATTAATTATTCTTCCTTGTTGTATTTAATTGATCACTTGACTTACAGAAGATCTTAAGGTACATAATAATCAGTGTATTTAATACAAATGTATAATGAGTCCGTGTCACTATAAAAGAGAATTTCCTCACAGTCTTAATTATCAGCGTCACAAAAATGTACCTAGAGTATGTATTACGTCGGGATGCTATCTTTCTTATAACTTACAAACGATAAGGGCAGTATTTTTGACAACTTCGTGCACAGAACTTTGTCGAGAGTGGGCTTCGCGAGGTAAACGTCCATGTCTCCCGAGGAGCTGGTGAACTCGTGGAGAGTCTGGCGGCACACGCCGCAGGGCGCCGTGAACTCGTTCTGGTGCGCCACCACGGCCACCGTGGTAAACTTGGTGTAACCTTCGCACACGGCGCGCGATATCCCCGCGCGCTCCGCACATATAGACGGCGTCAGTGTCGCGTTCTCTATATTACACCCCGTGTACACCTTGCCCTCCTCTTCAGTCAATAACGCGGCCCCCACCGCAAAGTTCGAATAAGGACAGTACGCCCTCTTTCTTATAACGCTCGCTTCAGTCACCAGCTTTTGTATATCTTCGCCTGTAATGGAAATCTAACATTAATCACGTTTATCGAAATCAGCTAGAAACAATAATGCAGATACCGCTATCGATAAGGAAGGGTATTAGTAAGGTCACTTCAATTATTTAGAGTGCTGCCATGTGCACAGTTCTCTGAGATAGGTATTAATAATAGAAGTATTAAAATAATTTCAAGGGTAAACTGACTAGTGAACGTTTGCGCAAGGTATGCAGTATCTTCTAAGTTTACTTTCACCTAAAGGTGTCTTGGTACTAAAAAAATCATAGACGAAGATAAATACGCTTAAAAGTAAGTATTATAATTGCAGCACTAAACATTTTTTATTTGGGAAATTTTGCGTGAACTTTTATAGTTTTTTCTTATTCGACCAAACAACGCAACGGTAACGTAAATAATTCAATAGCATGACACAAAATGTAAGAGAATAAACCGGCTTTGAAATACTCACTCAAAGAGCTAAAGTCGACGATCTCGAAATTATCCATGAGCGCGTGGCGAAAGACAAATTACGTGCTGAGAGCGCGTCTATTCAGGACCGCGGTCACCGGACTACTGATTAGCGCAAACGATCTCTGATTAGAGTCTCGTTGCTGATTCACTGTCCCTTGCAGCGGAAGACAAGTTGTTTTTGTTCGTAAGTTGTTGTTTTATTTGTGTAGATTGATCCAGTTGCTGCAAACAAGACGCATTAATTAGCTTGTGGACCTTCAGAATGGCTTTATAAAAAGTTCAAGTTCAATGCACATAAAAAGATGATAAGTTTATACTTACCTTAGTATTGACTATCTATGTAAATATAATAACTAAGTACATAACTTTTCAATAAGTTGCTTATTAAAAATATTTTATTGTCCTTCTCGTAGTGTTTTTTTAAATAGGTACATGTCTTTGAGGATTTTCCGTTCTTTGAATCTTACATATTATTATATTGAAATACTACACCCATTGTTCATTGGGCCTAGTTTTATTGTTTCGTATTTTATCCTTGTAAGATCTTGCCACTAGTAAATCCTGTGCACTCGTAGTTGGCAAGGCAATTTAAATAACTCTAACACAGCATGGTTCCTGAATTTCTTAGTTTTTTATTTTCCAAAAATCATATTGTTTGTATCATTTTGTTTTTTTTTTTTTTTTTTTTTTTTTTTTTTTTTAAGAGTAGCTTTTGCCTTTAGGCACAGCCAGCGTCATGTCATCGAATTAAGAAAAAAAAAAAAAAAGGAAACGAAAATAAATTAAGGATATCAAAACCACATTATTAAGTTCAAGAAAGAAAAATAGAAAACTAAAGTTTAAGCTTATTACAAGAAAGAAAAGAACAAATTACACGAAAAATAGCAGGGTCAATACATGAAAGCAGAACAGACATCGAAGTAGGAAAAGAAACTAGATTTGAAAGTGAAATGAGGAAAGAGGACCGATCAAGAAGAGGACAGGTGAAAAACAAATGATTAAGGTCCCCTTCATCTAATCCACACTCACATAAGGAAGAGTTCCAAATACGCAACTTCCTCATGTGAGTGGGAATACAGCAATGACCCAACCTCATGCGAATGATGCATGAGGACAAGGATTTACTAAGGGTGATCTTTGAGAACCAAGGCTTTCGAGGAACTACAGGTTGTAATATAGCATATGAGGATCCTCTGATACGAGATGAAAAACTCCAAGCTGCATTCCAGGACAAGAACAAACGAAGTTTTGGGAGGGAAGAAAGATCATGCGGAAATATACAGAATGGAATCTTGTCACCGGAAACAACGGCGTCTTTTGCTACGCGGTCAGCACGTTCATTGCCAGCCACCCCAACATGACCTGGGATCCAGATAAGACTAACTTGAAGACCAGAAGAATGACACTCTGAAAGCGCTTCTTTAAGAAGAAAAAGAATTAAATTATGAGAGTAAGAAGAAAATGGATTAGAAAGAAGAGACTGAAGAGCACTACGGCAGTCTGTGAAAATAAGAGTGCGGGGCAACTTAAATAAAAGAACATAACGAACAGCTTCTAAAAGAGCCCAACACTCACCAGAAAACACAGAGGTTTCCGGAGGGAATTTGATTTTTTGGACAATATCATATTGTTCATGGAAAATGCCACAACCAACACAGCCAAAAGTCGAAAATTTAGAAGCATCCGTATAAATAGTATGCCAATCTGGAAAATCCCTTTTCAATAAACCTCTCAAATATTCATCAGCATGATTATCACCAGCGCAAATGTCAAAATTCAAAATAATAGAAGGAACGGAAACTATAACATTATAACTGAAATAGAAGACGGGAAGAACAGGAAGACGGGCAACGGGATCTTTCAAAGATTTATAAATAGAAAAGCTCTTAACAAGACAAGGTAATGACTTGAGGTGCCAGAAACGAGAAGATGAAGAAAAATCCAGTAAGAGCTGAAGTTTCGGAGGAAGAGGATGATGGGAAAACTGAAGGCAACGAAAGAAAAACCTATTACAAAGAAACTGACGACGAAGGCGTAAAGGAGCGTCACCACACTCCACTTGGAGTGCATTCGTGGGAGAAGATTTCATAGCCCCAGAAATAATGCGAAGAGCATTAGACTGGATAAGGTTAAGTTTTTTAATGTTCCCTTTACTAGTAGGTTCCAAAAGGAAGGACCCATAGTCTAAAATACTACGTATACACGCATTGTAAATAAGTTTTAAAGTAAAGGGATGAGCACCCCACCAAACTCCAGACAGACAGCGGAGCAGATTAATACCCTTCCAACATCGTTCAGAAATATAATTACAGTGTAAAGAGCCACTTAGTTTACTGTCCAGAATCATACCTAAAAATTTTACCGACTCTTTAATGGGGAGCCTTGCCCCTTTTACACAGATATCAGTGACAGGAGAACAACGCTTTCGAGAGAAGATAACAACGCTACTTTTTGACGGAGAAAGATCTAGACCATTTAAGTTTAACCAAGAATCTAAATTACTGAGAGAGTTAGATAATACCTCAGACGCACATTCAATTTTACAATGGGATGAGTATAAAAGTATATCATCTGCATACTGAAGAATACGACAAAGACCAACAGATGATTCCAAATCATAAGTATATACGTTATAAAGAAGTGGACTGAGAACAGAGCCCTGCGGCAAACCCCGCCAAATAACTCGAGAAGGAGAAATGGAAGGATTGCTACAGCGAAGATGAATATACCTCTCCGTAAGTATATTCATGATAAAGTTGCACAGCTTAACAGGAACATTCAGCCGACATAATTTGACTTTAAGTATGGAAAGCTGAACACTATCATAAGCAGCGGATATATCAAGAAAGGCACCGACAAGGAACTCATTACGAGAGAAAGAGAGACGAATATCAGTGGTAAAAATACTCAAACTGTCTATAGTACTTCTACCTTTCCTAAATCCAAATTGAGACTTGGCAAGCAGGCCTCGGCTTTCAAGAAACCACTCCAAGCGGTTTTTAATGAGGCGTTCAGCTAACTTAGTCAAAACAGAAGAAAGCGCAATTGGGCGATAGGAACAAGGATCTTCAGAATCTTTGCCAGGTTTAAGAATAGGGACTATTAATTGGGATTTCCAAGAAATAGGAACAACACCAGAATCGAAGATAGCATTAACGAGAGATAAAAATGCATAGAGAAATTTATCACTGGCCTTAGAAAAAAAGGAATAAGGAATACCGTCCATACCCGGGGAAGAATCCCTTGTAGATTTTAACACATTTTTCAATTCAGTTAAGGAAAAAGGAGCATCCAAAGGGTCGGAAGAAGAAGGGGCACAAAAAGAAGGAAGTTCAGAGGGAAGGGGGCAATACTGAGGGGCTAATTTATCCATGAAGGAGTCAGCCCAAGACTGAGTAGGTGAGCAACCTCGAGGAGATGAGCACCAGGCTCGTCTGAACCTACGCATTTTCAACCAAATAATAGAAGAAGGAGAACAGGGGTTAAGGCTACAGCAGAACCTCTTCCAGCTCTCACGTTTCTTAGACTGAAATAGACGTTTAGTCTGAGCAGCGATCCTATTCAGTTCAGAATAGTTCTCCTGCGTCATTGAACCAGAAAATTTTATTTCAGCAGCTTTACGGATTTTTACAGCCTCACTACAATCCCTGTCCCACCAGGGAGGAGGAGGAAGCTTGTTACGAGAAGGTTTCTTATTAGAAAAAGATTGACCTGCACAGTCATGAAGAAGGTTAATAAGAGCGTCGGAGCAAAAAGAAATATTTGAAGGATTCGCAACAGGAAGAGATGCAGTAGCAGAAGAAGTAAGCATCTGAAATTTTTCCCAACCAGGATCATCAAACTTATTCAGCAAATATTTTAATAACGGAGGAGAAGCAGGAACAGGATAGGAGTTAAATCTTGGGCATTCAAGAAAAATAGGGAAGTGATCACTACCATGAGAAGAAGGCAGAACTTGCCAAGTAAATAAAGAAGCAAGGTCAGGAGAACACAAAGATAAGTCAACCGCACTAGAGAATTCATGAGGACGCGTCCTCCTAGTAGGAGAACCATCATTTAAAATACAAAGATTCAAATCATCCAGGGAATTTAATAGAAACTGACCAGCAAGATCAGATCTACCACAACCCCAAGCCGAATGATGACAATTCAGGTCGCCCAGAACCAAAATAGGCCTGGGCTGACCATTGAGGAAAGAAACAACTTTAGAAAGAGCATTTCTCTGCTTTATAGGATCAGGAACATATAAAGAAACCACTGTAAAGGACTTTAGATGAATAGCCACAGCTTGAAACTCAGGACAAAAAGGAACATTTAAAACAGAAAAAGAAATGTTATCCTTCAGAAGAAGGACGGCACCACCATAACCATCATGTCTGTCACATCGCAAAGAAACAAAACCCGGGACCCTGAATTGAGAGCCAGGCTTGAACCAAGGTTCAGAGATAGCCAAAACAGAAAGGTTATATTTATTAATTAAATAAATGAGATCAGACTTTTTGTTATTGAGGGATCTACAATTCCAGAGAAGAAACTTGAGATCCATTATGGATCAGAGAAAATAAAGAATTCAAATCAGCAGCAGCGTTGGACGGTGAGGGAACAGGAGAAGAGGAAGGTCGACGACCAAGAAGAGAGGACAGTTGATTGAGGAGAGCCAGAAGTTGGGAAACCAAATTTTGAGCATTCAGCTGAGAAGGCATATCTTTTCCAAGAGCACATCCATTAGGGGCAGCTCCCGAGAAATCTTCCTTAATGATATTAGCATGAGCCACACGGTCAAAACCTAATGGCTCATGAACACAGGAATTTTGTCTAGGTCTTTTGGGGCTCCGAATTTTAGACTTCGGAACCTGGGCAACTGTACTCTGAACGCCTGCGGCCTGAGAAGATCGAAGAGTAGTCGTAAATGAAGCCGGGGAAGATGAGACTTCAGCAAAAGATTTCCTTGATATGGGATGAAGCTTAGACGCTTCAGAGTAAGACAAGGAGTCGCGAGACATCGATTTTTTAATTGCAAGCTGACGAGAATACTCGTTACAGTTCTTGTTTATGGCAAAGTGACCCCCCTTGCACCAAATGCAAGAAGCATTTTCTGGGGCTACGTCACACGAGGCTGCGGAGTGCGAACCAGCGCATTTAAAACACACAGGTTTAGACCGGCATAACTGCTTGGTGTGACCATATCTACAACAATTGTAGCATTGTATGGTAGGCAGCATATATTGTTCAACAGAAAGCATATTGTAACAGAGGGAGACCTTTGACGGCAACACTTGGCCGTCAAAGGTTAAAACAACCGTTTGAGACGGTTTCCATGTAACGGTACCATCAACGAAATTTTTAAAATTCAGTCGCCTTGCTTTAATAAGCGTAACTTTTCCATAATGTAGAGGGACTCGCAGTTCACTAAGAATTTCACTTTCGGACATGTCCGTCGGAATCCCTCGAACAATGCCCATCCGCGAAATTACAAAAGAGGGGACAAAGGCCTTAAAACCTTCCGCCAATAAAAGCGGAGACACCGCAAAAGCGTTTGCAGAGTCAACCGAATTGAACGTTATAGAGATTCTATTACGGCCAATTCGTTTGACTGACCCGTCAACGATTCCACAGAACGCCGATGAATGTTTGAATAAAAACCGTCCAAACGTGACAGGATGAAGTGAAAGGCCAGAAGAGTCAGAAGTTTCTATTCTCTGAACATGGATGATGAATGGGCCAAGGTCAGAAATGAGATATTTTTGTCTAGGAACAGAACCTTGGCCTAGCTGAAGGGATGAAGGAACTGGGACCTGACCTAAAGGGATTGAAACTGATTGGGTAATGGCCGAGGAAGGTTGAGGAAGGATGGCTGGAGAGAAGTGGCTGATAGGCGTAGAACGACCAGATTTAAGGGTGTTTCCTGATGAAAAACTTTCATCATCAGAGTCAACGAGCTCATTGCGGCTGCGATGCGCAACATGATCTTTTTTCTCTCGCTTACGCTTGGATTTTCCAGATTTTACAGTTGTAAAAGCCCCCGGAGAAGGCGGAGTAGGACTAAGGGGCGTGGACAACCACCCACCACCCCCACCAGGATCAGGAGGATCCCCCATTCTACATAGGAAGGAAGCGGAAAACAAAAATGGATGAACTAAGGAGCAAATTAAAACAGTAATGAAATAGTGATATAAATGATAAAATCTAACTAAATTTTAAACTAGAAACAAATTCAAACTAAAATAATGCAAATAAGATGGAAATATGAACCAAATAATGGGATTAATTAATAAAATATTAATAAAGAAAAATTCAAACGACAGCCGCGGACGATGACAATCAGCCGAAAAAAAAAGATTAAGTATCATTTTGTATTTTTATTTACATATTTTTTTTTCTCATTTGAAATAATAATCATAGAAGAAAATCATGCTGCTCTCTAATGACATTTCTTGTTTATTTTTTCATGATTTTCCTGAAAGTTTAGTATACATATTATGTTATATAGGAAACTTTAATGTATAACGTAGTGTATATTAATAATATGTAATTTCAATAAAAAACCGAGTTTATTAACAGTAAAAGTCTATAACCTGATTTATTCAAAAGTCAATTATAAAATTAATAACTAAAAACAAAACCACTAATAAAACTAATTTAAAGGGCCACTCCAGACAGAACCTGACGAAGGATACCTATAACGCTCGTGGCATTGCCGCGTTGTATTGCTATGGATAGCCTTTGCGCCAGGTACGATCCGGAGCGGTATTAATGCACACATTATATTATGTAATTTATCTGATATTTCGAATGTTAGTCTCAATAATTAATGAAATAATAAAGCATGTCTCCTTGTTTAATTGATAGTTCGATTTTAATCGCTGTTTTCATTCGTCCACAGCCGATTCTATCCCACTGCTGGGTATAGGCCTCTCTCCTGTCATGCCATACATATGTCTCGGTCCTGTGCCAATCAGTACGGGTCTTGTCCAGGTTCGACCCGCGACAGCTGTTATGTCGTCGACCCATCTTAATCACTGTTAGATGAATAGAATATGACGAATAAGAAATCTACAAGCCCTCGATAATACATAGACTCATTGGTTTGGTATAGCAATGCTGAAAAGTAACTACTCGACGCAACTCTATATCAGAATAAATTCGTTAAGTACACTTATAACAAAAACATTTTATAAAACCCTAGAGGTAGGTATAGGGTATCTTATTGAAATATCAGCGTCAGAGCCTTCAGTGTGAAACAGTATTTTTTTTTTATTACACAATTAAAAGATCAGTTATGACTGATAGATGATAAAAAAGTCGGCTACACTTTATAACCATACTTTCAAGTAAGCCGTACGTGTGTAAAATAAAAGACTAAAATTTACCAAATGTGTTTATTCCCAACAAAACAACAATATTTACATAACAAAATAAAGAAGCCTATTTACAGAGTCATTATAGCTTACAATCGTGTCAGAATCACTTTAAATATTGCTTAGAATTTAATAGGAAGTAACTTACAATCGATTTGGTGGTTTCCTTCAAAATATGTATAATTTTCATAAATAAAAAAACTTACAAAGTTTTTACTATACGCAAAGTAAATGTCTGCAAGTTTGGAACACACATAAAATCAACTATAGTTTGAAGAGTACACACCAAGTCTATAAATAAAATAGTCATTTAACTATTTAATCTGCGATTAGTCTTATAACTAACCAACCAACGCATTCATACACTTTTTAAAAGTGTTCATGTTCGATGTTATATGCTAAACAAAAACACAAATTAACAACGCATAAATTACCACCTTGACCCTAATTCGAATCGGTACGCGCTAGCGCTAAATTTAAAGCCTTCCTTTATTTTATAACGTCAGATACAAGAAAGCTAGAGCAATACAGAAGAACATAAAATACTAGAGACAAAGCAATAAAAACACGCGAGTTTAAGGACCCATCTAAAAAAATACCAAATTTTACTATAATTTACGCGATTGACATTTTGTTGTGCCGTTGTTTTCCTTATTTCTGACGAAGATAAAGACTGGGCAGTTTAGAATATAGCTCGCCAGAGATGGGGTCGCTATAGTAGTTGTTTAAAGTGTCGTATATAAATACATAAAACTTAATATAATATTTGCGTAGGTACCTACGTTAATTCTTTTTTCCCTAATGTAATGCAGAATCGTTTATAGCAAATTCTATCTGGAAATCAAAATAATGTACCTATTCTTCACTTGTATTTTTCCTAAGATATATTTTTGGTTATATTATACATTCCTTTAAAGTAATTGTATGTAAAACTCTACAAATTAAGATCTGTCTAACCATTCTCTAACACATGAAGTAAGACAGACTAGCAGCCTTCGCAAATCACAGAATCATCCATATTTTTAATCATACCAGATTATTTCATTTATTACATATATGTAGTATATACTTAAGGGGATTACAATCTCATCCTTCTGGAGTTGGTCGTTTACATACATTTTCTAACATCTAATTACTAACACAGAACCTAAGAATATAATAATATTCATATTAACAAAAGTAAAAAAAAAAACAGAATTATCTTTGACTTTCTCACAGTTCTAACCTGTTTCACGGTAATCTTGCTTTGCAAAACTTGCAATCCCCTTAAACCAATTCATGGGCTCGAACGCACATATTTTCATCTCTAACATTACCAGAAAGGACACCATCCAACGTAACACTGACACAGGTTCTCATTGCTGGTAGCTTGTTGTATGAGTAGGTCCACTTGTTTCTGTACACTCACAATCTCGTCTATATGGGGGAAGTCTCTGCCGGTCAGTTTGTCTCGGACTCGGTTGACGATGGCCAGCGCACGTTTGTTGAGATTCGTTTCCGCGGGCTGGTCGAGGTCGTTGAGGCCGGTGTTGGCGCGGCTCCGGCTGGGCTGCGGGGAGGCGCCGGGCTCCGGAGGCAGCTCGGTGTCCGCCCGGGACCGCCGCCCGGCGTCGATGAGGCGCCAGTTGAGCAACGGATCGTATACGAAAGCTTCGAGCACGGCCATCACGCTGTCCTTGTGCCGGTGGAGGACCTCCATGACGGACTCGCACGTGCGCCGGTACGTGCCCTCGATGCCTGTCACCTAACGAAGTAAAAGTAATCATTTAGCACAAAAATCAATATCAACATATTTTTTGCATAAGTACATTTTAGATGAGTGTTATGTTTCTTAATATTTGGCGAATAGTGGCCGTGCAAACGTGTCTAAGTATTATATTATACTAGAAGTTCAAAAACAAAGAAGTTTCATACAAACTGTTTTACCCTCTTTCAACCCCTTAGGGTTGGAATTTCCAAAAATCCATTCTACATACTACAAATACCACCCTCCAAATTTCATACCCCTAGGAACTGCTGTTTGGGCTTTGCGTTGCCTATAGATGAATGAGTCAGGACAAAGAGTCTTATAGTATTGAAGATAAAATACAGTAAATTATTTAGTTATCAAAAAAGAAGCTTTGAGCAACCTTTTAAATATCGCGTTACAGTGATAAATAAGAAGTGTAAGAATATAATAAAAGCAAAAACACTTACAAACAGACTTATCAACTTTGTAGTAATGTTTAACATGCACTAAAATTTAGAAATATCCTGAAATGTAATATTACTTTTACCAAAATGACATATTAGCTACAATGTTGTTATTTTTATGCTGCAATAATAAAAATCTATCAATTAAAATGTTTCAAATGTCATTTTTTTACAGCCAAAAAAGACCTCAAGTCCGAGCAAAGGAAACGTGGGCTGTTCGTGTAATTTTATTCTGTTTCATTATTAAGATCTCACCTCCATAGCGTTGATGAGCATCCTGGTGAGTCTGAAAGGTATCTTCTCCGGGAACTTGTCTCTGGTGACGGCCACCTCGAAACAATCTCCGAAGTCTATGTGCAGGAACTTGCCCGTCACTCTGTCCAGCATTATGTTTGATGGATGCCTGGAGAAACATGTTTTATAGAATATTATTTGGGTCAAGTAAGACAGGGAATTCGTAACTTTCTTCATATATATCACATCTTAATAACACCTCTATTTTTTGTAGTTGCTAAGATATTATTATTTACCCTTTAGGTCACTATATCGTCCAAAGATCCCATAGACCAGGTGAGGACTGTAAATTTGTGTCAAAAAACTGTTTCTATAAATTGTTGTTAGTATAATTAGGGGTTCTTCAAATCTAGAGTAAATAGGTTCCTTCTATATAGGTAAGTATCATGCTTAACCACAGTAAAGCTTATTATCAGGCAAGCTGCGGTGAAACGTTTTAGCCCATTAAAAAAAAAACTATTACATATTCTTTATATAGACTTTACAGAAAACCATTTTTTTAATTGAAATTATCTCCTATTATTATTAGCGGGGTCTGGGGGCCTCTTGGAACCTCAGGGCCCTGGGCTGCAGCCCTTAGGTACATCCGGCCCTGCCATAGACGATGTTTTTCCTTGCTAACCATATTTTTTTTAGCATGATGATTACCTGT
The DNA here is from genome assembly GCA_035578125.1 of Mellilla xanthometata. Classification (NCBI taxonomy): domain Eukaryota; kingdom Metazoa; phylum Arthropoda; class Insecta; order Lepidoptera; family Geometridae; genus Mellilla; species Mellilla xanthometata. Next base: position 7,704,187 of record JAPUBQ010000014.1, on the reverse strand, counting down.
CCCCGAGCCCCAGGATGTACCCCACCATGGACATGACGGCGAGCGAGCGCGTGTAGTTGGTGCGCCGCTCGAACCACACTTCTGAAGACGGACTCTTCAGCCACAGCAGCTTGGCGAGATCATCTCCTGTCGTGTGCTCCAGCGCATGCTCGAATACTTCCACCTGGAATTTTAGGTTAGACGTTACTTACGGACGGACATCCATTGGAAAAAAAAAACTGAAATAATTAGTTCGCTGGGCGTGGAATAGTAGTAGATAGTACGAGTTGATATTTAACTAATTTGTAACGTGTAAATTGTATCTATGAATGTTGAAGAATTAATGCCGTGCGGATCCGGCTAAGAATGTGTCCGATCCCTTATCGTCCCAGGGAGGCGTAAAAATCGACCAGGGGATTTAGGCCTTAACACCCAGTGCCAAACCCGACTAGGTGGCGGGATATCCACCAACGATGCATTCCCAAGGAGGGTTAACGTCAGGCAGGCGGCCGGTCACAAAACTCAGCCACTACCTATCACAGCAATGGACAGAAAATGTGTATTGATTACTATTTTATCTGGTAATTTAGGTTATTTGATTTATATGTGTATTGAGTCAATTTATTTAATGCTTAAACTTTGACTTCAGTCAAACATTTATTGTTTTGCTAAATGTCACCAGTGATCAGAATACTAGAGAGGATTGCTGATTCGCGCATTTTTTATTATTTTAGTTAGCGTATTTGAAGAATAAAAAGTTAGCCGAGCTACGAGCGCTATGACACAGGGGAAAAGGCCATACTCCGTTATTTCAAGAAACTTGGTTGGCTTGTATTTATTTATGTATACAAGTAACCCAACAGACCCAAAAAAAGTGTGTTTATTATTCTAATGCTTTATGATAATAGAAGAATAATTATATTTTTTGAATTAAAAAAAAACTGTGATTAGAACCTTCTGACAATAACTTAGATTAGTCCAGCTGTTACGAGTGTGATGGAGAGATCAAGGGGTATAGGGATTATTTTTACATAAGCAGCCCACTATGCGATCCCACTGCTGGGACTCAGGGCCTTCTCTCACGAAGAGAGAGATATAGGCCATAATCCACCACGCCAAGTGCGGGTTGGCGGACGACACATGTCTTTGGATATTGTGGTCCTCTAACATGCCAGTTTCCTCACGATATTTTCCTTCAGCTTAAAGCAATTGCAAATTCACACATAACCTGAAAAACAAGTCGTTGGTGTAGGACTAGGATCGAACCAGGGGCCGTCTGATGGAAAAGCAGACGTTTTTACCATCGAGCCACACTCGCTTTTATATAAATACATAATTATAGAGATTATTCGCTCCTGGGAATGCACAATACGCCCCTAGCGAGATGTCATTAGAATAATAATAATTATTCAGTGGTGCGCTGCATACCTTGTGTATAAGGCTGAGCTTGTCGAGGTCGGAGGCCATGCGCTGCATGATGCGGTGCTCGATGTTGAGCAAGCACTTCCGCTTCTCACGGTAGTCGCGGATGAGCGTGTGCAGCGTGTCGCAGTGCGGCACCCACCCGATCAGACCTGCGCAGGTAGGTGAATAGAACATAATACAATCCTACTAATATTATAAATGCAAAAGTTTGTGAATAAGTGTGTAAGAAGTAACTTCTTCATGCTCATCTAATTTCTAATTTGAAATGGGGGTGATGAGACCTGCACTGACATCCCGCTAGGGGCGTATTGTGCATTCCCCCCTTACCAGCCTACCCTACCCAGAGCACAGCCCTGGGTCGCTGGCATACCTGTTCCACAACTGTTGCGTCAGATGGTCTGTTTGTCTGAAGATTAGCACTGGAAGGCGAACTTTCATCTTGAGCTGCTATCATCAGGCCGTTACTCCCTCTGGTTTGTTTGGTAGCCTTACAATGCGTAGCACGTGTTCTATTTTCCTCCAGACAGCCCCGACATAGAGGGCTGTCCGTCGCCCCTATATATATTCTATCCCCTATATATATTGATGCTCATACGGGTGAATCGATGTTGAATGAAATTTGGTATGAAGATAGATTGGACCTTGATTAAAACTTGTTATCCCAAAACAATTGTGGTTCCCGTAGGATACCCAAATAACTTCAAAGTCTATGTTACTCTTTCACACTCTATCGGGTGGACGGGTGTTGATGGGATTTACTATGAAGAGTTAGACCTTGGATTTATACATAGGCTACTTCTTATCCTGGATTAACTTTTTTTTATCCCGGATGAACGCGGGTAACACCATGGGGCGCAGCTAGTAGAATATAGAATTACTATTTAAATATTTTAATTATTTTGTGAGTGAGAACATGAGAGCGTAAGGAGTGAGTGTAGAGACGACGGCTGATAGAGGAGAGTGGAAGAAGAAAATTTGCTACCGACCCCACCTAGTGGGATAAGGCAACGAAGAAGAAGATATTTTAATTCTTTTATCATTTGCATAAATTTCATATGTTACTTATTTTGTTGTGGTGGTGCGTTGTAGGATCCTAGTTGTACCTGAGTTAGTAGAGAGTGGTATGACAGCATATCTCTGTATGGCCAGGTCTCTTCTAAACGTGTCGGGGTCAGCCTGTAGCAGTGTGTTGACGAGTCCGAACAGCTGCATCACCCTCTCATCTTGCCGCAGGTCCTCGTGCCCCTTCAGTAGGAACATGTAGTCTTTCCCGTTGGAGCCGCGGATGCAGAGCCGGCGCGGCCGCTGCTTAGACGTTATCACCTGGTAATTAATTGTTAAGTTTATTTTTTATTTCCATTACAGCGTAATATTTTCTTATAGCTACCCCTTGTATATATAGACAAAGATAACACACGTAATATAACACATAACATAAAATAGAAAGAAATATATAAGGTAGCTAGTTTTCTTTTTTGCGTTATTTGTCAATATAAAAATAGCCTCTAGTAAATTAACACGTGGTTTAGATTCTTTTGAATCAGATGCTTCTCTAGGAGAGGATTGCTAATTACCATTCCACAAAACGTGGCGCGGAAGTTTGCCATAATTACCGATGAAACCTAGATGGCGCTGCAAATCGAGCTTGCAGTCTAGCTGTCGCCAAATTCCGCACTGCAGTAGTATAGTGATATAACGATAGTAGATTGCGTGACCCGAGTGCAGTCGTTTCAAGAAAATGCGAATAGATGAATCATTCGATACACGAAGTACGATTTTCAACAAGAGGTCGAGCGTCTATTATATTTATTAGTCTATGCTACAATGCATGACCGTCGGAAGGCCGGACACAATATCTGTTCGCTAAATGACTCCATCATCCATCATCATCATCATCCACAGCCTTTTTTATCCCACTGCTGGGTATAGGCCTCCCTCTGCATGTGCCACCTGCGTCGGTCTTGTGCAGTCTTCGTCCAGGTAGGCCCTGCGACTTCAAATGTCTCCATGCTCCACATATGTTTTTCTCTTCTTTCTTTGTAAGCACGCACCTGCAAACTGCTCTGTATGTGCGCGATGCGTATTGGCTCGTGGTCGGGCACGTACGAGCCCGGCACGCACAGCTCGAGGTTCCTGCACGCCAGCAGGCGCGGGCTCACGTACTGCAGCTCCAGCGAGGTCAGCGTCGGCAGCTGCCGGGTGATGCGGCGGAACACGTGGTAGTACAGGTCCCAGGCCTGGTTCAACTCGCGGACTTGGCCCGACTCCTGTTCATTCATAACAAATGGCTGTCGGTCTGGGTGTTAAACATGTATCTATATAAAATATATATGTATGTATATGTAGTATTATCAGTTGTGTTAGCCACCATAATACGAACTAAAACGTGTAAAATGTGTTCTAATATAAAAAAAAATATTTTGGACACATTTCTCACATGGCTGGTTAACCACATACTGAACCATTTCTAGTTCGTATTATGGTTGCTAACACAACTGATATACTACATATACATACATATATATTTTATATAGATACATGTTTCACCCAGACCAACAGCCAACAAGTTTAGTTCAGCACAAAGTTGTTGGCCGTGCCGGGAATCTAACCTGGAACCTTCTGATTGGCAGTCCGGCATGGTAACCATTACGCCAACAATTAGGTTACAATAAAGTATTTACACCTTAGAAGACCCACAGGCGCAAATCTACACTTTACTCATAAAAATACTTAGCATCCGCCTCATGTATAGGAAATTGCAGTTGAATAATAGGGATCTAGATTTTTAAATTTCATTCCGGCAGGCCAGTCGTTTGTACTTCTATAAAAACTGTAATCCGTTTAATAATCGCATCTTAACATTAAACAATATCAGTTATAATAAGGATACAGGTTCACACTGCTCTAAATCAATCATATCAAATCAATATTTGCTTACCTTATATCTATTGCACCAGTCTTGAGCTTCATTAAGCTCTCTACCATAAGTCTGCTGGAACGACACCTCCTTCATTGTCTCCGGCCCTCGTTCCAACATGGCGTGAAGCGGCTCCAGAATCTTCAACATCGCATTAACGTCGTTCTCCGTGAAGTAAAGTCTTGACGCTTCCTCCAAAGCTTCGTGCCACTGTTCGTGCCAGAGAATGGCCACTCGGATTAGCTCCTCAGATATCATAGCCGCCTGGTTCACCAACTTGTTGGAATGGGTCCGCATCGACTTCAAAATCTGATTAGCTGCATTCTTTCTCGCCACAAACGAGGACTTGGATGCCACTGTGAGAGGGTAGACTAAAGCTTGTGGGTGCGATTTCCCAATATCTATGAGTAAGGAGTGAATCAGTTTCTCGACTAGCGGCCGGGGAGTGTCGATGCGAGCGATCAGCTGTGGGATCACTTGTAGCCACACGTTGATCTCTATCGTTCTTATCCCTTCCACCAGCGCGTCATGCACCGCCGGCACCTGGCCGTAGTCGAACCACAGAGTGAGCAATCTCAATGTGTCTTGTAAAGAACTACCGCGAGATAATTTGATTGACTTAAAGAACCCTTCGACGGCCGGAACTGTGTGCTGAGTTATGGTTTCAGGACTCGGTCGCTTTTCAGCGTTCTGGCCGCCATCTTGGTGCTTGTAGAAAAGAACCGTTTCGAAGTTCATGTAAGCCCAGGCGTGCCAAGCTTTGTACCAGTCTGAGGACAACACGGTGGCTGCTTCATAATTTTGCAGGATCTCCGGTATGGAGAGCTCGTTGATGCCGAGCAGAGACTCGCACCACGAGCCCAGTTTTAAGTGGCATCGAGCCAAGAGCCGCGCGTTGTCAGTGTCACCAGTTTCAGCATTAATGACATAGCGTTGTAACTGATCGTATGCGAGCTGCTTGTCGCCAGCGACCCATAAATGCTTAGCATACGCGAGTGTGAACCTCGGCTCGTGCGTAGGTAGAGGCATTTCTCTGTTCTCACTCGGGTCTGTTCCCAACAACATTACTAAGGTCTTATGCGCCTGGCGAGGCGCGCCACTCTTTCTGCAGAGAGACGCGAATTTGAGCCACGTCGCCATGTCTTCTTGGGGAGTGAGTACTAAGCTTCGAACTTGTAAGATCCTGCGCCAATCTTCAACGAGTCTCTGTCCGCCTTGTAGCCTCGTCCACCACGCCTGGCGGATCGATTCCCTCCTTTCGACCACTAGTTTATAAGTTATCACTTCTTCTAATTCTGCGAGAAGTTGCGCGTTGACCAAAGCGCCATAAGCTCTCTGGTAACTCTCTCCCGCGACCGCAGTCAGTTCCGAATCGAGCAAAGTGCGAGCGAGATCGATATATTGCTTTGAAGTCGTGTACTGCTCGTTGTGGATGTTCAGGACAGCTCGGAAGAAGGCTCCATCTTGTGTATTTTCCGGCAAGAAGTTGATATATTTAGCCATAGAGTCCCACTCGTTCAAACCCCACGCAGCCGCGGCGGCCAACCGGGCCGCCTTGTACTTGTCGTCTGAAGCCAGATTAGTCCAGCTGTCGGTGACTGTGTTGTACAACTTGACCCATTCTCCGAGCGCCTCGTAGCAGCGTAGTTCTCCGAGATACGCGTCCATATCTTCAGGGTCGGAGGTGAGCTTTTCTCCGTAAAGGTTGAGTGCTTTCTCCCAATTATGAAGTTTCTCGTACCACCGGATCTGTACTTTAAGATCCGCGTCGCCGGCCTCGCGTTGCGCCATGACGCGTTCCAGTAAGCCTTCGGCGGCTTCTTTCTGCTGCAGCTTGTTGTTGATGTGGATTAGAGCTTCAACCACTTGGAGCGTGGCGCCTTTGCGGAATTCTTCTTCCTGTGAACAAATTACATTAATTACGATAAATAAATGGAATGAGCAAAGTTATAATAAACATTTATTCGATAGACGGTTTAATTTTAAATTAAGCTACTTGGCAGTAACTTCATTGTAATGTTGTACAAAAATCAGTACTTAACCTGTGTAAGTCCTGACTGACCTTATAATGCAAAGCTTTAGCATACGCGCGGCAGTGCATGGCGCGCTCGCCCAGCAGGTGCGTGGAAATGGGCAGCGAGCTCCCGTCGCAGTGCTCCATGAACTCTGCCAGGTTGAGCACCGTGTGCGCCAGCTCCGGCGCATCCGGCGCTGTCAGTGCCTGCTCCAGCGCGTTGGAGAGCTCGGCGCGCGCTGTGCCGTCCAATTCCGTCCAACACGAGACGAACGCCGCGTTGAACAGGTCGCGTAGGAGCTGGGAGTAGTTGTGAGCGAGGGCTAGGCATGCTCTGGAAGTAATATTACAAGTGTTGGACACGCTACGTAATATAACTAAAAATAAAGTCGTTTTGTTTGAATGTCAGTAACTGCGTATGTTCCCTAAATATTAAAGTGATTGACAGGAAAGGAATAAAGTCACATTTTAAAATACAAACGTAAACATATTTGGCAAGATAATGTACTGGTACAAGTTATTTGCAAGTTTAATAAAAATAAAATCTTTTTTTTTACACTATTACAGCTAGTCATTTGCCCAGCAGAGCGCGTAACCACACGAGTTAGCGACACTCTGGTCTAAGGCGGAGCATGCCTAGTCTGGAATTACTGGCTCTCAAGGAGTCTACAGGCACACACGTGGGAAGGAAACGGAAGAATCCGGAAGGTTTCAATTTCTCACCGCAGAGCAGGACTGTGAGACTCAGTAAGCAGTCCGATGCTGAACCGCCGCAGCCATTCGAGCCAGTCGTCCTTCGACACTCGGCTCGACACCGTCCACGCAAGCTTCAGGTTGTGCGCGTTCACACACAGCTTGCGGATTGAAGAACTGTCGCACACTACTAGACGTGCCTGGGAATAACAAAAAAGATTTGACATCATTACATTTTTAGGTCTTAATAAACTTCTTTTTCCGAGGATTCGCACAAAGTGTTTTGCGTCGACCTTCATTGTGAGAACTGCGAAGCTTTGGAACTCTCCTCCTGAGTCTCTTTTTCCCGTGAAGTTCAATTTGGGGGGTCTTCAAATCTAGAGTAAATAGGTTCCTTCTAGGCAAGTGTGTTACATCTTAGACCACGGTCAAGATTAACATCAGGCTAGCTGTGGTCAAACGTAAGCCTAATATCAATCGAGGCATGAGTTTACTGTACTGTTGTATCTATTACAATATACTATATGTCACAAAAAATATTTCAATTCAAGTCAACCTTACCATTGTATCTTAAGGTTGAGTTTCAACTAGTGCCGTCATAAACAAGCTGTCTTGCTCCGCGATAACAGCTTTAAAATTTTATGACCGTACGCAGTGAGCGTTAGAAAATTCAACTGTACTAATAACTCTTAAAATTTCTCAAATAACACCACACTCTATACTTGTGGTCTTATTTTCTTTGCCGTTTTAAGAGACATCACCTTATATCTAGTACATTTTTGATCGAAGCTAATAAATTAATAATTTAGAAAACCCCCAACAACATTATGGGGTGGAGGTTTGCGGTGGCCATGAAAATAATGATATAAAAATGAAGAATGGCCGAGGAGGAAATTTGCTGTCCTGACCCCACATAGTTGGATAAGGCAAGGAAAAAGTTTACAGTGCCCATCTAGGATTTGAAATGTATATAAATGTATTTCATTAAACAAGCTTTTTTTTATATACCCATTTTGAGTATATGTATATAGATAGTAAAAAATATGTCATCCGCCGTTTCGTGGCGGCAGCCATCTTGGATCTATGTATTTTCATGAAACATTTCCTCCATCTTTTTTGTAGTCGGTTAAAAACCTTAATAAAAATCAGTTCATGCGAGAGCTTCGATACCACAGACACACAAAGCAGCGTCTAACATATATTGCGTCAGGGGCTACATGGATATAATATCAAGGATATTTTCATCTATATGGTCTTAGCTTGCAAATTTACTATTGCGTTCGTTACTTGTTTCGTTTATATTTTGTTTTTTGTTTTTGTTTGTTTGGTAGTCCAAAGCAGTGTGGTTGAAACCAACCATGTGTGCGTTGTGAAAGTTATAGTAGTCTAGTAAAAAAAAAACATCAAATTAACTGTTGTTAGCAGCAATCAGGCAACAAGCATACAATCAAAATGAGAACCTGTTGCATTTTAAGTAGGTTTGAAACAGTTTGCTTACCTCTTGGTTGTTTCTAGGTCTTCTTCTAGTATTTTGGAAGAAATCGTCCATAACCAAAGTCTGACTGGATTGCAGCTTGGAAAGCATTTGTTCGTAGTTTTGATGCTGTATCCTATGCTTAGTTACAACTTTCTGCACGAGCGGTATGAAGTCTGTGAACTTTGGCCCCAATTGTACGATTAAAGCGCATAGTGTGTCCATCGCTGTCGGCCGGAGCGACGGACACAATTCCAAACTTCGCACTAGGGGATGGATAATTCGAGAAACTAACTCAGAATAGTTCAAGGAATCGGATAAGTAGTCGACAGTTTCCATCGCGACCTTGGCCACCGACAGCGGGCAATCGCTCGCGTCGAAAAGCCGCACTATCGATGGTATGACCAAATGCATGTAGTCGTCCAAATTGTCCTCAAACTTTTGTAAGGCGAGAAGGAGATTTTTGGTCACGATCCTCTCGTCGCTAGGATCGTGAGCGAGAACCCTCAGTATCTGAGGCATTAATTGCGGAAGATACACCTTGAATTCCGATCCCAATGCTACGGCGATGTATTCCACGAGTAACAGTATAGCCAGGGTTAGCTGTAGAGGACTGTTTGGTGTCCACAGCTCTTTGACCAAGTCAAGTATTTTGTCTAAGTAGTTGCGAATGTGCTGCTTCACTATCGCTATTAGTTTCGCGAGCTGCGTGAAGAGGAACTTGCGGAAATCATTGTTATCCGTAGCTCGAGCGACGTAAAGTAAGCTGGGAGTTACGCGGGAGATGTACGGCACGCATTTTATTCCCAGCGACTGAAAGATGTCAGTGACAGCCTGAACGACACTTTTGTGGTGCTGTTGCAATGTTGGATCGCGCAGGATTCTCATTAGAGTCGAGATAACGATCGCCGGGTAGTAGTCGTCTAAGACCGGAGATGACATGTTTACGAGCATCTCACTGGTTGTCATATCAAAGTTGTTTTCTTCAGCTTTACTATCAGCTACTGGTACTAGACTGGAATCAGGTTGGCCGTCAATAAGACCTCTGGTTAATTTATGCTTGTAAGGGTCCAACGCACCGAGTAAACCCAGAACTCTAATTGTCTCTCGCCTATCTTTCGGTTGCTGCTCTGTTTTTAAAAAGTTCAAGAGAACATCCATGAGATTAGGGAACTTTTGATAGGGGGCTACTACATATCCAGTAGCGCTGATCAGTTGGCCAAACGCCCAAAGCGCGACACTTCTTTTTTCTGTAGCACTAGCATCAGATAACAATTCCAAAAGTATTGTCAGTAGTTCTGGCAGCCATTTCTTCAGACCAGTGTTATCGCCGTGAACATCAGCCAGATTTCCTATCGCCTTTAAAACACTGATCACCACTCTAGGGTTTGAGTCAGATTCTTTTAGCTTGGGTACAAGCACATTGAGTATTGTCTCCATGTATGGTTTGACTAGAGATGGTGCATGTAATATCAAGTTATCCAGCATCCTAGCTGCCTGCTCTTTGTTTCTACTCATACCAGAGTGTTCCATTTCTGTCAGAAACTGTATCAACGTTTTCCGAAGGCCAGGCATGACATACGCCGGATTGACAGTGCTCAGTCGTCCTACTGTACAAATGGCGAGCTCTCGTATAGTCAGCTGCTCATCGTTCATGGCTATGAATAGAAAGCTGAGATTTTCTATTTGAGCCAGGTGTATGTTAAACTCATTTTGAAGCGACTCTAAAACCCAAAAGCGCACCTCATAGTCTGGATCAGTGACTGCTACAACTAGCAGTTTGTTTATTACATCAGCAGTTAGTTCTGTGAGTGTTTTGGAAGGAGTGTCAGTGATCCTTTTAGCAGCATCTGCCAGGAGCTTAGCGGAAGTCTTGACAGCTTCCAGCCTCACCTCTTGCTGTTCACTCTGCAAGTAATGGTTGGCACACTTTCTTACAAAACTCAGTAAGCTATGGTCTACTTCAAAATCGAAGGTGCCCAGAGTTCTCAAAGCCAGAACTATACTTGGTGTGTCCTGAGGCTCACTGACTAGGATCATACTGCTCATTTGATGCTCCAGGCTCCTCGGCACACCTGGATGCAAAAACGGCTTATTTCTGAGCACCAAAGAGAGCATGTTTAGCAATCCTCCTGATATTTCAGCCCTCAAAGCTGGTAGATTTTGACTCAGCTCTCTCATACAAATAGTCAGAGAGGGGCTCAGGCCTGTAGCAAACAGTGCATCAAGTAGGTCCTTGATGTCGCTCATTACAAGATCCTTCACTGCACTGCTCAGTAGTGTGATGCAGGCAAAGATTGAAGGATCAATCCATATTCGCTTTTTAGCCTGAGTGTCTCGCACAGGCAATGTTTGCTTCAATACATCCATTATTCTTGGAATATATACTTTAATGTCATTTTCAATGGCCGCTGCCATCAAACCAAGAGTTGTGAATGCCATATTCCTGTCCTTTTCTCTGCTGCGGAGAGACAGCAGCAGGTAGTTGATAGTAGAGTTGAGGTACTTCTTGTTGAAATAAGCTTTATTAAAAGCTGCTAGCCTCGGTATGAGGATCAGTAAGATCTGAGGCACTCCTTGGGCTTTGAACATCCGTTGTGCCATAACCTCTGAAAATATAAAATTAAAAACTGACTTTTCTATAAAGTAAAGTAGAGTAACTATGACTTTTCTTATCGAGGAGTTATATATTTGAATAGACAGTTAATGTATATGATCATATGCATAATAAGTTTCATGATATCTTTGTATGTGTGATGAAGATTAAGCTAAAATTAATAGTTCATAAGCATTGGTGGTATTTAAAGTACATCTGCTACAAATTTCTTTTATAGTTTGACAATAACATCATACCTTGACAAATCCTTTCATATGCATCCATCAGCAAACTACGACAAACTTCTGATTCATAGATTGGTACAGGGTATTGTACATTTTCAGTCTTGAATCCATCACTAAGGTACCCTCGCTTCACAGAGGCACTGTGAAGCTTCACACTCATGAAGATTATATCATCAGATGTAACTATATCTCTCTGTGTGTCTAGACTTTGCATTAGAGATGTATATTTTGTCTCCCAAGAATAGTTTGAACATCTGAGTAGCTCATTTAATATAAGTAAGCCTCCATGGACTTTGTCTTCTCTTGTCATCCCCTTTTCTTTCATAGTAACATCTTCAAATGACTGCATTGCTTCTTCATAGCATTGCATGTACCACTGGGGCTTGGCTGTAGATTGCTTGGCCGATTCCCTCTGAGCCGTGACCACTAACCCTGCTCTTAGAGCTTTAGCGGCTGCTTCCCGTATTTGTTGCTTAGGGTCCTTTAGAGCCACTAAAATATGATCGAAAAAACCTGACACTTGCTGGTAAAAGTAAGTTGGCATAGCAATTGCTAACTCCTTAAGTAATAACACAGCAGAGTGTCTGCGACCTTCATTGCGTTCTTCCGAAAGCCACTCGAAAGCCTTCTTCACCTCAAAATCGACATACTCAGCTCGTTTGACCCCCGACACAGTGGCGAGGCGACCCACAGTTTTAGCAGCTAGTTCCATTACCCCCACATCAGAACAGGGAAGTAAGTTTCTCAAGTAGTTAGCGAATCTAGTTATTCTTGTTTTAGTCGTGTCGCAGTCTCCACCGATAAGACACACTGGAAACAATAAAATAATAAATATTTTTTTATTCATACACACTGATACTTCTGACCTCTATCAAAGTTACCTATAGCGAAAACACCGCCTTTTTTTTCGTGTACTTCATTGCTGGATATCATTTCGGATATCTGCTGATTGAACTCATCAAGAAACTGCGTAAGTTCCTCCTGTGGGACCTCACGCAGCTCCGTCTTGGCATAATGGTAGAGTTCTCGAGCTGTCTTTAGCTGGACGTCAACCACACGGGACTTCAATCCCGCAACAAATAAAGTCACCATATTCGACATCTTAATTTTTACCACTTCATATCGTTAGTTATGAACGATACAATGCACGTTTTACAAAAACATAAACACTCCACACCTCCGGCTGATTTCGATTTGGTGAACCATAGACAAAAGATAAGCAATTTTTTTTCTATTCTGATTTTCTGCTTGGGTTTTCAGGTTACCGGTTTTATTAATAACCGGTATATTTCCGAAAAATACTTTCGATAAGTTGATTATATTCTTCTCTGTATGCTATTCATTCTTTATACTTTATGGCAGCTTTTCCAATGTCGTTCTTTTCTTTCATTCTTTTTTATCGTTTATGGTTTTCCTATACACGGGCGGTCGTCGTCGAAGAATTTCTGTTTAAAATTAATAAATGAAGGTGCTATAGGCGTTGATTTTATGATAAAACTGTAGGTTATAAATTGTTAAATAATGATCTTACTCGAGATCAATAATAGAATTATAGAAGAAACGCTAATAGTAAAATATAAAAATGCACTGGCGCGGTGAGTACGTTACGCTTAGAAAGTTTGATGTTTTTTATGATTACGACCTGTTTCCTGAGTGTCTAGTGCGTTATTGAGCTATATTTAGTGTATTGTGATATCTGGAAAAATTCTTCGTGGGGGTTCTTACCTGGCCCTAACCATCTTTCGGGAGTAACTTGACAAGTGTCAAATTCGAAGGGTGGGCCCACGTTGGTCACCGCATACCGCTGGAATATACAAGGAAACATTACTGTTCAGTGTTATATTTATAAATTCAATACGTGCGCCCCATGACACGTTATTGCCTATCTCAGCAAGTATGAGTCATATAGTTGTTTATTGGTGTCTCTGCGTGTGTGCGTGCGGAAACGTCCCATATAATGTTTTGGAGCCCATCAAACAATGTAACAAGTTAATATGCAAAGTTGATATAGCAGTGCACCCAATAATGCACTCTATAGACCGGCAATCATCCTTATCAGGAGTGTTGGTGGAACTGGAGCTATAACTGTGATTCTTATTTCAGCTTAAAGCCTGAATCAATAGATGTGACTGTGGCAGATTTTGACGGAGTACTCTTTCATATATCCAATGTCAATGGAGATAAAACCAAAGTTAGGGTGAGTTCACCTGTAACATATTTGAGCAAACCGAATCAAAGGACCCGACCTGAAGGTCAAGTTAATTTAAGATTTCACTTGAAGTGGGCAGTCCTCCTAATGTACACATTAACCCATTCTTACAACAAGTGTCGTTAAGTGAGCCTTAAAATCCATTTATATATGGAGTAAACTTGTTAGATGTAGTATGGGAATTGAATAAAAACACATCTGATCATATTATTTATATTATATTATGTTAGACTCAACACTACCTACTAACATACCAGTATATAAATATATAAAAATAGTATGTTTAAATTGTATATATGTACATAGTATAAAGTTTGTATATATGTACATAGTATAATGTTTGTGCGGCATATTCGCTTTGCGAAAAAGCACACTAAATAAAGATTAAAAAAAAAAAAAAAAGTTTGTATAGTGAGTAATCACCAATGTCAATGAGTCACCTTGGTAAAGTTATCTTTTTGTTCTGTTGATGAGCAAAATTGAAATAAAATTATTGCTTATAAATTCCCAACAAAATTAAACTAAACAACCAAGCTGTTAGTAACTGAGTATTGACTGTAACAACATAACATAAACATATCTCAAGTTGTTTAATAAACAGTCAAATAATGTATAAATAATAATAAATACTAGGACATATTTCACACATAACTGGTTAGCTCCATACTACACCATTTTTAGTTTGTATTATAACCATAATATAATATAATAAGCTATCACAACTGATATACTACATATACTTTATATAATATGTCATATATAATATTATAAATACTTTATATCAATACATATTTATCACCCAGACTTACAGCCTACAAATTCAGTTCATTACAAAGATGTTGGCTATGCTGGGAATGACGACCTCGTTGGCGTAAAGGTTACCATGCCGGTCTGCTAATCAGAAGGTTCCGGGTTCGATTCCCGGCCCGGTCAACATCTTTGTGCTTAACTAAATTTGTTGGCTGTGGGTCTGGGTGTTAAATATGTATTTATATATAATATGTATGTATGTATGTATATGTAGTATATCAGTTGTGTTAGCAACCATAATACGAGCTAGGAATGGTTCAGTATGGGGCTAACCAGCCGTGTGTGAAAGTGTCCTAATATTTTATTTATATTTAATTTATTTAATCAAACCCGAGACTCTCTGGTTGGCAGTCCATTATGGTAACCATTATGCCAGTGAGGTTATCAATACAATATACAGCCATCACTTAGCCGCCTTATGCTAAGCAATATAGACTAATAATTATCAAGTTCTGACTTACGCCAGTTGTATCATAGTTAGTCCTTTTTACACCTAAAATGTTTGTCTTTAATGCACATAAAAGTAATTAAGACAAAGTCCTTTAGTTTCCAATTAGAGAGAAAGCCTCACCTATATTTATGACTTGACACTGATGCTCAAATAGTGTGAAATATTTATAGGCTAGTTGATTTGCTTTCTTTGTAATGTAGTTTATAACATTTTTATCTATAGCCATGTTCTGGATTTGCCCAACCTTGTAATGTAATAAATAGGTTTTAGTGTGTACATTGGATTCAAATTAATTTAGTTCTTAAAATAAATGATCATATTTGATCCTTGGTGATTAACAATCATATAAAATCCTCCATTTATTGTTTATGACTATAACAACTATTTTCAGTAATATAACATGCATAAATATGCCTAATTAGGTCAACATTTAATTTGATATGTAATACAACCCAAATTACGCTAAGGTAACTGAGCTAAAAATCATTTTCTGAAAAATGTTTATGGATGATTTTTTTACAGTAAAAAAAGACTTTAATGTACTGTTGTAGATTTTAATATGTTGTATTGGTTTGCTTTTCAGGTTAGTATATCACTGAAGTTCTACAAACAATTAGAGGAACATGGGGCCGATGAACTTCTTAAAAGAGTATACGGACCACTCCTTACCGAAACAGAGTCAGGTATTACAACCAGTAATTTAGTAACAATAATCTTTTCAGTAATAAGAAATGGAAATTTTTGTCAGTTATAGATATATCACAATCACAAACTAAAACAATCTTCTTCTCCATATGAGCTGGTGCCTAAGCTCTGGTATCAAGAGTTTTCAAGTTGCTTGAAGACCTCTGACTTAGCTTAATGACTATGACTTGAGCTGGGACCTACTATTTATCATATCATCTGACCCATGGTAGAGCCCAGATGAAAATGCCACTTATTTCAAAGACAGTCTTTAACTATCCGCATCGCTTAACCTCTATGATCATGTCATATCTCCTTAGAAATCCGAGGTGTTACAATGCAAATAATAGTTTGAGTGCTTATAAGATTAAAGATGAGTAAACTATTGAGTTTAGGTTAAGAGGTGTTACAAATAATAAAGTACTCTATACTTGACCCGTTGTGGGTGTAAACTAATCACATAATTTAAATCACTCAATAGGTAATAAATTATTTCCTCATAAGTGCATTGGCCTAGACACACCCTATATGTGTTGCATAAATTGGAAAGTGAGTTGCAAACAGCTGTTTTTGCCATCTTACACAATACATGCTCATACCAATGTGCAACTAGTGTTTATAACACTGTTATATATTCTTTACACATATACTTATTTCCTTAAAATACATATGTGTTATTGTATTTACTGTGTACATTATTTTATTTTCCTTGAATATAATTGTGACTTGTTCAATGTCTCCTCAATTTTTATACTGTTAATAGAAATATGTGTCTTAATTGGTATTGGTTATGTATGTTCAATATTCAGTTTATTGATTAATTCAAGTAATTATAAACAGATATTTTTGAACTGTGATTTAGATTTATTTCAGATATAATGTAGTTTTAATAATTATAGTGTACACATTATTATGGAATGTAACTCTTGAATATTGAGCTACCTACTATTTGAGTAAATGTTAAAGTTGATAATTTATTGAAAACACTATATAAAGTGTAAAATACTAAAATTATTGATAAGATGTCAGTTTGGTACAAAAATGAATGATAAGATAAGAATGTTATCCACTATATTAATACTGTACTGTTTATCTGACTGATTCAAACATTTAGGTACTTACATATTTATTCATAAACGGATTACAAATATTATACTGCATGTGTCACCACAATACACACACCCATAAATACTAACGAAATAATTTGACCAGTTGTTAATTTTGTTATTTAAGTAAGTATGGGATCAAAAATCACACCTACTTAATTTTTAAACACTTAATTAAATTAAACCAAAATCATATTTGATGTAGGTCATATAGTTACATAGGAACATATATAAATAAACTGTATAGTTTCAACAGCCTATTTCGTGTGTAATATATTATATTACTATTTTATTACATGGATAGCCATTGCTATTCAGCGTGGAAACGCAGCCAGTGTTATGGGCACCTTTGCACCAGGTATGGTTATGGGCGGGTTTTCCTAACTTTAAATGTTTTTGACATGAATAATTTTGACATGTAATGTTTAAATTTTTAAGTAATTATAATAATATGTCTTAATTTTTTTGTAATTATTTACATTTTATTACATAATGCTATTATAAATATAACTACGAGTATATATTTCCAGCAAATGTGATTCTCGCTAATAATGAGTCAGTGATTGTAAATGTCTGTTAATAATTCATATATTTGTCCTTACAAAGTTGGCTAGCATATCTTCCTTGTAAGGTATGGTTCTACTTCTTATAAGCACAATACTATTGAAATACGAGGTTTACATTATGACTTCTAGGGTCTGTGTATATAATGTGCAGTACCACCATAAAAAAACAAGTACTGCCATCTTGTAAAATAATACGCTGTTTTCTTTGTCAAAATGTTTTAATACCTACAAGCATTATTAAGCAGCAACTTATAGGAAGCCAGCAAGGACCACCCTGAAAGTAGCTATTAAAAATAATTGTAGTTTTTTTAACTGATTTTAAAAGACAACTGTTAAATAATGTCTTTCTCTCTTACGTAATCTAAAAATTTTGAAAATTTTACAATTATGTTAGCATAATTACTCTCCAAAAAATGAAAATAAAATGAATTATCAAGTGCTTAGTTAACTGGACAAAGCGAACCGAAAATATTTATTACTACTACTGAATTTTTTTTATAGTTTAGTGTTATTGAGTAAACTATAAAGGTTCTTCATAGGAATATGTAATCTTAAAGTAATTGCGGTTTTCAAGGCACGAGTGAACCGGTTTCTTCTGGGTAAGCGCGGTCCACCTATTAAAGATCACAATGTCGCTCACCATCAGGTGAATTGTGATCAAGCACAAACCCATCGTAGAATAATAAAAGTCTTTGTTAAAAAAAATTTGTTTTGTATCATACAGGCTACAACATATCGGTCCTGTTGGACCTGGAGGCCATCCCGGAGGACTGGGAGGAGGTGGTGAAGAAGGTGGGTCTCCTGAAGCGGAACTGCTTCGCGTCAGTGTTCGAGCGCTACTTCCGGTTGCAGGAAGACGGCGATGTGGGACAGAAACGGGCCGTCATCAACTACAGGCAGGATGAGACTCTGTGAGTATGCCTCGATATGATTCTTTAATAATAGTAATACAGTTATTTAATTTATATTATTTTATTTAGTAATAATAATAAAAACGAGTGCAGCTCGGTGGTAAACGCGGAAAAGTAGCGGAAGTAGAGGTCGAGCTAAGAGGACGTGGATAAATTGTGAGAAGGGAGTGAATGTAGAGATGACGACTGATAGAGTGGTGTGGAAGCAAAAAACAGGCTGTGCCGACCCCACCTGGTGGGAAAAGATAAAGACAAAGAAGAAGTAGCTCGGTGGTAAATATGTCTGCTTTTCAATCAGGTTCGATTTGGTCCGTGATGGTCAGATCGACATACATAATTACGTCGTATTATGTGCCATCAAGTGATCTAAAACTCTCACATCAGAGATTAGTTACGCAGCTTATAAACTCTTTCAAATTTCATCTAAGATGTTGTGAGCATTATGACATCATACATAATGCTTATTGCCAATGGTGTAGCGATGATATCATGTTGCTATTAAAATGTCAAGGACAGTGAATTCTCCCAACATTATCTATACGAAAATATTAGAATTAAGAATTTAGGATAAGAATTTATTTGCATTAACAACTTTTACTTAGGCAAATTTATATTGAAAGTAACTTATTGATACTGTTGTGTCTCAGGGCATCAGAACTTGTCATAGGACACAGATCAAAATAACAATTAAATGAACAAATCAAATTCTGGTCAACATTATTGTATACAGTGACCAAAAATACTGAGAAAGGCCAACAAATGTATATTAATACCATGAAATCCGTAGACGTATGTCGTCCACAGCCCATGCTTGGCCAGCGTGGTCCCAACAGTAGGAAAGTATAGCGGGACGGATATGCATATTTTTTTTACATTAAATGGGACGCATTTGACCACAATTTCACCTGTAAGCTTTGCCGTAAGCGATATTTTGGTTCTTAGATTTTACCTTATCATCAGGTAAATTGTGATCACTCGCTAGCCCATTTTATTATGAAAAAAAATATATAGTACCAAAACGATCCCGCTATGGTGTTTCGCTACTGTTCCGATGGTGGAATTTCTGTATATTTATAGGTACGTAGAGGCGCAGACGGACCGCGTGACGGTGGTGTTCTCGACGGTGTTCCGGCACGAAGACGACATGGTCATCGGCAAGGTGTTCATGCAAGAGCTCAAAGAGGGCCGGAGGGCCTCACACACCGCACCACAGGTGCATATACTAAACTTACTACGTAGTTCTAATAGTACACCTTGCGTATACAATGAAACTTTAAGACCTCATGTCTCAACGATCTCAAGACCAATTTTATACGTGAGTCGGGTGACAAATTGTAGGCTCTGTCATAGTACAAGCAGTCGTTAAGCCAAATCAGAGGCCCTGGAGCGGTTTGAGAACTATCGAAACCAGAGGTTGGCCTCATAGCTCATGCAAAGAAGAAGACCACTTTTATTCATATTCTTGAAATCTTTTTATAATATAATTTTAATTAGTGCACCAATTTTCCCCTTACTTTTTGGGAACTGCGCCCTTAATATAAACTCGCCGGTGGCTAAAGAATTAGTAATTATTAAGTAGTGTTATAAATTATGTCCTCTTTACAAAAATATGGTATGGAGATAGCTTAGATCCTGAATATAGACTTTTACATTATCATTATTAATTAGGATTAAATTATGGAACAAAGGAACCTATTAACTGATGATTTTAATGATACTTTATTTGATTTGCGTCATGTATTTGGTTTCCAGGTGCTGTTCTCACACAAAGAGCCGCCTTTAGAACTCGTGGACACGGACGCGAGAGTCGGTGATAATATCAGTTATGTTACGTTTGGTAAGTTATATGATTATTTTCTGTATTTTTACTTGTTGAGCTGTGGCTCTGATCTAGTGCGAGTAGTTTCAAATCTCTAACATGGCTAAGTTAAATACTAATCTAAATCTAAAAAGTCCTATGACCTAACTTGCTAATCTACAAAGTGACACGGATTCGCCACTTAGCGCAAGGTAGTTTTCTATAGTCTTACAACACAGGCACAAAACCTACAGAATGGCGCAGCGCCCATGTATCATACGTCTGTACTCCAGAATAGTGAATTTTAACTCCTGTTATAGAAGCTCACCCATGTCTGTCACTGTTATTTTTTCGTTCACTTAACGCCTTGGCTATTACTTAATACCAACGACATCTTTGGAACTTATATTTTGCTTGGTTTATGGTAAAATCTTCAATCTTATTAAATTAAGAAAACAAAAGTGCGGCTAAGAAACTGACAGCATTGTTATAAAGTTGAGATTGCAGTAAATAATAATGTTATGTTTCAAGCAAATTTAACAAAAGGAAACTAACCAACAGTTTGATTTTTTTGTTTATAGTAATGTAAGACATCTGTGTATGACGCTTGTAGCGCGCGACCATGCAATCTCTGTCACACGTGTGTGGAGAAATGTAGTTTTATTTTAGTTATTGCACATGTTAGCACATATAGACGACCTCGTTGGCGTAAAGGTTACCATGCCGGACTGCAAATCAGAAGGTTCCGGGTTCGATTCCCGGCCCGGTCAACATCTTTGTGCTCAACTAAATTTGTTGGTGTGCGTCTGGGTGTTAAATATGTATTTATATATAATATGTATGTATGTATATGTAGTATATCAGTTGTGTTAGCAACCATAATACGAGCTAGAAACGGTTCAGTATGGGGCGAACCAGCCGTGTGTGAAATGTGTCCAAATTTTTTTTTTGTTATGGTGTGGCAGTTGAAACCAGTTAGCGCTACTTACACTCTGTTTAATTAACTCGTATAATTTTTTGTACTGTTTCTACATATTTTTCATGCACTGGGTCAAAAAAGAAGACATATGGTATGCGGATTAGCCAGGATCTAGCCTTATACATATTGAGTTTCTGTTAATTTATTTCATGCAAAAGTATTCTTATTATAATACACCGCGTTTTAAATTAGTTCAATAAAATCAAGTAAATCAAATCAGAGATATTATAAAATATACTTAAATATAAACACAGGGTGCACCAAACTCAACAGAAGTCATGAAGTTCAGGAATAGTATAAGTGAATCATTTGTAATGAGACATGTATAGAGATAGAAGAAAAAATAAAATATTTAGTGTACTTCTGCTGGGATCTGAAATCAAATAAAGTTAAGCAAAGGAAAATTCAAATATTTAAAAACAAAAAACCTAACATAATTAGGTTTTTTGTTTCAGCTCAGTCCGGCGAGTGAGGATTCTAGCCGAGGGGAGAGAAACTTCGTTGTGTGTAGGAAGGTAGATTAGGCATACTCGTGTGAGTTGTAGTGGTCGGTCGGAGGAATCACACCAATTTTTTTAAATATTTTTATTTTTCTTTTGCTTATCTTAATTTGGTTTCATATCACAGCGGCAGTACACTAAATATTTAATTTTTTCTTCTATCTACAATGGATTTCCGCAAAGTAACGCCTGAGTCAATAGGTTATACACGTATAGAGTTATAAGAAAGTAATATATCCTCTATTTGACTTGTAATAAGGTGTAAATTCCCGCAGTGTTGTTTCCGCGGCACACGTGCGCGGCGGCGCGCGACAACACCATCGACCTGCTGCACATGTTCCGCGACTACCTGCACTACCACATCAAGTGTAGCAAGGTATAATATCATTCAATAAATAAAACATCTGAAAGGTAAGCCCTCTTATTCTATGATGGGGGCGACCAGACCTGCAGGAGGCGTATTGTGCATTGCCCCCTACCAGCCCCTACCCGAGCCATCCAAGCTCCTTAAAATAGCGGAGCACGGTCTTGGGTCGCTGGCATACCTGTTCAACTGTAATTGCGTCAGGAAAGCCCTCTAGCTCACACTCATATGGATATGCAAGTGAGAAGATAAGACAAATTTGTATGGACTGTCGTTTTCCAAGTGGCATTTTCACCTGGCCGCTACCGTGGGTCGAAAAAGACATTGATTATTGTGCACAAATGGTTAACATACACGTTAAATTGTTTACTGTACTTTGTAAATGCCTCTTTGCATTCTGTTAAGACATAACATAGTAATGGTATGGATAATGAGTGGCAGAATAATGCCTCTCTTGAATCTCTCCTTTATAAAGCTTGTATAAAGAAAAAGAAAAAAAGACATTGATTATTGTACCCAAATGGTACATGCTAATAAGTATGCGCACAACCTAATATGAAGCCTATGTCTAACAATGGACAATTATTAAATGGGATGATGATGATGATGATTTGCACAAAAGAAACCGGTTCAGCATGTAAGTACACTTGGTACTCCAGCGCTGGATCTCAACCTACTCACATCTTCTTTATCTTTACCTTTTCAAGATAAAGAAGATAGGAGACTAAGCGCTGGAGTACCAAGCGTACTTCCTACTCCTTCCTATACATACATTATTAATACAAATATATATCGCAGCACAGTACTCGGCTGTAAATATTGCACACCGATCTTTGGAAAGAGACAATCGGCTTATTTCGGATTCGTAGAGCGTTATCTCTGTCGCACACTACCACTTGACATTTTTTAATATTGCATATTTATAATCTTTTGACATTTTTTTAAAAATATTATTGCCTAGATGTAAATAATAGTGGGAAATTAATTTATAAATCTATTAATTAGTTTGACATTTTGCACACCGCATATGCGGTAGCCTACAAGGGACATTGTATAATATTTTCCATGTTTTTTATATTACCTGTGGCTACGCAAATAAATTATTTCATTTCACTGCCTACTACTGTGTAGGTAGATACATTTTTTTTTTCGTATAACAGAGATACCGAAATTAGCTGAGTCTCTTTCCGAAGGTCGATGTACAATATTGTTAGGCGGCTACTGTAATTGTATGTTACTGTCGCGCAGGTGTACGTCCACTCGCGCATGCGCGCCAAGGCGGGCGACCTGCTCAAGGTGCTGAACCGCGCGCGGCCGCAGTCCACCGCGCGCCCCACCGAGCGCAAGACCATCACGTGAGATACACTTCATTATTACTCATGTCAAACACTCTAATGTCTGAAGCACATATAAAAATTATAAATGTCAATTGCATAATTTATAGTATTGAATAGCACGGTAGCACATGCACCTGCATGTGCTGCTGTGGCATCGCTGTGCCAAATAGAATTATAAATGACAAACAAACATTGACATTCTAAAGTTTTAAAGTATAATTATGATTTTGATTGATATTATTGTTGACATTTGTTATTATTAAATTTATTTGTTGTAATGATGTATACTATGAATGACAATCTGAAATAAATAAATGAAATGAAAATAGGCTTACGTTTGACAGCAGCTTGCCTGATGTTAAGCTTGACTGTGGTCTAAGATGTATCACACTTGCCTAGAAGGAACCTATTTACACTAGATCTGAAGACCGCCAAATTGAATTTCAAAACATTTAATGGTAGGATAACCCGCCCATGCACCGTACCTGTGCTAAGGAGCCCATAACACTGGCTGTGTTCCACGCTGCCAGTATTATGGGCACAATAGCACCAAGTACAATCGAGAACGAGGATCCCCCGTCCTATCCTCTAGTCTTCGACCGAGTTCTCCCACTAGCCTCCTTGTATCTGTAACTCAAATCAATAAATATATATTTCCATTTTAATGTTTCATACCCAAAGTTTCCCAACAGGACTCTATGACTGTTCTCTGTCTGTCATCAGGCTGTATCTCATGAACTGTGATAGCTTGACAGTTGAATTGTTTGCAGATGATGCATTTTACTTGCCCCTTGTTGTTAACACACATTTCAGGGATGCAGAAGAAAATAATGATTTTTTGGAAGCCCCTGTACAAAAAACGTAATTTTTTGCCGTTTTCAGGGTACCCAGTAGGTACCAATGGAATGATGTAACTAAGTATCCACTGTCCGTCTGTCACCAGGTTCCACCTGATGAACCATGGTTGCTACATGTTGGAACTAAGTTTTATATTGAGTAAACAATATCATTACAGAAACGTGTTTTTCAAATGTAAGTAAAAGCGGAATGTTATCGTGTTCCAGGGGGAGAACGTTTATAAGGCGAGACTGAGTGTTGCGTGGCGGCGGAACGTAGGCGCCGACCGTAGCCTGGCTACTCTCCGCCCGCACTCTGCTCACACCTCCCTCGCGCCCCGCGCCCGCACACCGGCTACACCAACATGAACCTACTCCCCGCCGCATACGGCTCATAGTGCTGTAACAGACTTATTGTTCATCATAGTAGCGACGAGCAAGAGATGTAAACAGAGTGAGGGCTCACGATACTACAATGTGCGTACGTACCCTAAAGCATGTATTCGAAACCTCATTCGGTATTTATTTATTGATAACCATAATATATTTCAGTTAATCACTAACGTCACAAAGTACTTATTCTCACCATACAAAAAATGCCAATTACTCAAGATTTGATGAAAAAATGCCAAATAATGACAGATATGCTCAATGTTACTATAACTACTGCCCGTGAACATTTTTTGAATATCGAGTGCACATTGTAATTTAAAAATATATATTTATTGTGAAATATGGTCGAGCCTAGCCTATAAAGTCAATAAGAATAATGTTGCTGTAGTACATACTTGTTAATTACAAAATTATGCTTTATTATTAATTATTATGAGAGTTCTATATTTAGCGGTGGCGATGCATTCGGCGGCACTCGTGTTCCTAAACCTAGCAAACCATAAATACCCAGAACTATGACAATACTAAGTTTTCACTTTACATAAAAAGTTTTGAAAATGCTTTTTGGATAAAATGAAAAGTGAAAAATCTCACATGTTTATATTCTGGTCTATAGTAAATCCGACTAGTATTGCGATACGCTCGCAGTGTAATCTGTGTAAAATGACGAGTTATTTTTAAATGTTATTAAAGTACCTATTGACAATGTTGTCGAGTTTCCATTATTTATATCTGCTAGCGTATCGCGAGAAACGCCTTTAGCATACGTACATAAGTTGTAAGTCCAAGAACTCTCCTTCGAATTGAAACCAGCTATTCGCCGTTCGTTTAACACAAATGTAAAAATGTATATCTCTATATTATCTAACAGGTATAATGCACAAACTCTTACGAATTACTCCTTACTTATTGTTAATTAATTTATGACAGTGTCTTTAGTTTCACTATAGCAATACGATGCGAACAATAAATCACGTTTTATGTAGATAGGTCCGATACAATAATGTGTAAGTGAAAGTGTACAGTGTATCAGAATGCACCGCGCGCTCAGCGCAGGCGGGTGTAATGCCTTATTTCCTAGGATTGAGTTGAGCACTAACTAGACTCGCTAGCACAGACCGCGGTACATACGTACCTAATGATAAGCGCAACTCACACGACAAATTCCAAAATGCATTTCTTTTTCTAATTTTTTATTTCTAGCAAGTACTCTAGCAAAATATTGTTTACCATTTATTTATGTGTTAATCGTTTACTTTTGATTCTGCATTGTCGTTAGCCTTTTATGGAACACCAAGTATGCTCAAAGTTGGTAAGATGTAAGAGCGGCGCAAACAAATGGTTAATAGCGGAAACACTCAAAGGTAATTAAAAAAATATACAAATCGGGACATCATTAGTGTGTAAGATAAGTTAAGTAAATCGTGTTTGGAAAGGATTTGGTCAGATATCGAGTCATGGACTGAGGGCAGTGAAGTTGTACGGTTTGAGTGGATACCTAATATAAAGAAATATTATTATAATTCGCTAAGTCAAGTAAATATGCGGAGTTTGTTTGAATATTACAGTAAAGTGACGTGCGAGAAGTAACAATTGAGAGCATAAACTAATACAATAGCTTAGGGTCAATTTAACTATTTAATATAAAAAAATCTAGCTAACTTGAATTTATGTAATTTTTATTTGCAAGATGTATTATTTATGTATTATAATGTGTAAGTTAAATGTTGCTTTAAAGTTATTACATACATACATTGGATCATTGTTTTTAATTGTCAATGAGATGTAAACTGCAGATTACAGAAGTTATTTGTGAATATGTAATTATTCTTGTGATTTAAAATCCGTTTATACTGTATTTTTTATTTTCTAGATTAAAGAAAACTTACTGCAAATGGTTTTATTATTTATTACCGTAACCAAATGTCAAAGCTCATTTCATATAAGTGAAAGAAAACGAGCTTATTGCTAATATAAAATAGCTACAGAGTACTACTTACTAGACTACGAGTAAAATAATACTAAAATACTACGATTTTGATTATACATTTAAGATCTAACACAGATGCATATACATATAACCATAGAAGTAAGAATTGTTCAAGATGTAACACGTTTAGAAGCAAATATAACATTTAGAAGTCTATCTTATTCCCGGACGGAGTGGGCGAGGTGGGAGACTTGGGCTGCCCCAGTTTGGACAAGGTTGCCACTTTAGAAGCGAACTTGGCGAAGCTGAGGCCGGACACCTGCGGCTCAGGCTTCTGACCACCTTCTGGCTGGAACGAGGCTTCCAGCGAACCTGAAATAGTGAAGTACTTTAGATGCGAAAAAGGAAAAAGAATGACCAAATGCGAGTCGAGCTCGCGCATAGAGGTTCCGCATCGTTATCAAACAAAAAAAAAAAACAAAAAAGTTGTTTGTTGAATTGCTCCCTGTCCAGCTTGAACATTTATTTTATTGTTTTTAGTATTTGTTGTTACAGCGGGAACTGAAATTCATCATCTGTAAAAATTTCACCTCTAGCTGTCACGGTTCTTGAGATACAGCCTGGTGACAGACAGACAGCAAAGTCACAGTGTTGTTCACAAAAATCGAAACGGAACCCTAAAAATCTACCAAATCCGATATACTTTTGGCAGATGAATCTATTCTCTGTATCTAGTGTAATATGTTCAGTGTCTCATTTATCTCACGGTAATCAACAGTTTTTATGATGAGTCTCCTCTGCGAAGATTTATACGAGTAATATTACAAAAAGCAGTGACTAAAAATATTAAAAGGTCTCTGATACTGTGCTCTGATATGGCTTAACGACTGCCTGTATTATGGTGAAAATACACTCTTTAATTACAGTCTTTTCGTATGATACCCATGCAATAAATGTTCGCATCAACTATTTAAAAAAATCTGTAATCGCGTCATTTTACCTTAGTTCAACGTTAATATTCCACTGGCACATAGCTTCACAACAAGTAAGGGATTCATGACTAAGTCTTTGGGCGCAGTGTGATAAATAGATAAAGCAATCCGTCTGAAAGTCATTTCTACTGGCTCTGCCGCTCGAACATTATAGCTCTGTCTTTTTCTAGCACCCCATCTCGCGACCGCAGAGGCGAACAGCGCTAATATGAGATATTGCTTCCATCAGTCATAAAGTTTTATTTTAGTAGTTTGTAGATAAAGTGGATAATTATCATTGCCTTAGCTGGTATACAGCTGGCCGATTCTCAAAAAAAGCCAATCGCAATGGATGCCATTCATAGAAAGAATAACCTACATTCTTAATACCATCTGATAGACAAGGCATTCTCTGTGTTGAGTCAGAGGTCAGATGTTGGAAAGCGCAGCAAGTTCCCATGGGAATATATTTTAGTTATAAGATAATTTTAAGAATAGCGCGCACATTTTGGGCATGATTTAATGTTTCGAACCTTAGAATTAGCTAAGGCAATTTCAAAAAAGATATTGTTCCTCATTTTCTTTGTATTAGATAGGTTCTATTATTTTGTCAGACCTTACTGGTCTGTGGTCTGATGTACCACAGACCAGCAAGGCATTCATTGCGGATGGCATTTATTAAGACTCGAGGTGCAGGTGCAGGTTCCGTTAATGAATGGCATTACACTAGTTTGATAATAATGTGAGGATATAAAAAATAGTGAGATGGGACACCGTGAGGTTGTAGTCGGTAGTGACGCACCTCTGGCCCTCGAGCCCGACATACCCCACCCGCCTCCCCTAGGCTTGTGGCGGGAGATGCGTAAATGCATTTCCTAACGAAAAAAAGAAAGGTACACTTACTTTGTTGCGGCGACATGATGGAGCTGTGCTGCGAGCCGTGCTGCTCCGGCTGGTCTCCCATCTGGCTTGTCTTCTCGTGGAGCAGGTCCAGGGCTGCCGGTGCGGGGACCACAACGGTTACCTTCTACTTATCTTTTGAAGGACGTACTGAGGATTTTTATGGCGCCATAATGAAAGGTGTCAGAAAAGAGAAAAGCATCTTCTAATTTGAGATTAAATCTCAAACGCGACTTAATTTTAAAACCAATAGACAAGCCTACTCAATAATTTATGTGTAAATTGAAATGGGAGAATCTTAGCTTTATTATTTGATCTTGATGATACCGCTTCATATTCCATAGCTAAAGGCGATTAATAAGAGCATATGAAAATGATTTATTGTGACAGATAAAGCAACACAGAGCATGTGTAGTTACACAATTTGTAATCAGTTAAATATATTAAGACCTATCTCGTAAATGTCAAAATTTACGAACAATGCAACTATGCTTACGCTCTAGTAACTGGTCTACCCAGTGACAGATTTACAAATGTGTCGCTTATAGGCTTAGGTATTCAAGTGACTTCTTTTATCCTTGACAGGTTAGCGTTTGAGTACAGCTAGCCTGATGTTAAGCTGCGCTGCAGTCTACGGTGTGGCACGCTTACCTAGAAGATACCTTTTAACTCTAATTTTGAAGGCCCCCTTATGATACCTCTCAGGAAACAGAGACTCAGGTATTGAGTTCCAAAGCTTCGCAGTCCTCACAATAAAGGTTGACGCAAAGCGTTTTGTACGAAAGTTTGAAACTTTAACTCTGTATCGATGTCTCTACACTGACGCTTGTTCTGTAGTAGAACTCCCTGGACTCTAATTTTAAATGTTGGGAAATACCACGGATCAGAAAAAAAACTGGAAAATATACTGCTAGGACTCCCCCTTTTACGCAGGATGTCGACCTAAGTTCGCTTCTGTAATGCAGTATCTAATCTGCAGCATCACACGTCTTTGCTAATCAAATACAAAACAAGGGGCGTAGATAATAAGAAAATGCTGTTTATTAGCTTAGACTTCTAGTCAATAATATCGTGTAGTTATTTTTTACACAGTACAATTAGGCATTTGCCCAACAGGGCGCGTAACCACACGAGTTAGCGACACTCTTGTCTAAGATGTAGCATGCATAGTCTGGAATAACTGGCTCTCAAGGAGGCTGCCGGAACACGCTGTTAGATAATGGTGACAGATTTTTCAACTTGAGGGTGGTTGCTTCTCTATTCAGGGGTGCACTAGAAAAAACTCTACCACCTACATAATTATCATTAGATTATTACTAGGTTTTATTAACTTATTGTTATAATACATCCCCCTTAAACTTAAGGGGAAGATCTACGAAACGATAATTAGACCTGTCGTACTTTATGGATCTGAATGTTGGGCAACAAAAGTGGTGCATGAAAGAGGATTGCATGCGGCAGAGATGAGAACGTTGAGATGGATGTGTGGAGAACGAGAATGGACAAGGTAAGTATATTAGAGGAGGTTTGAAAGTAGCTCCAATGACAGAGAAAGTGCAGAGCGGAAGGTTATCTTGGTATGCGTAGAGAGGAAATGCATGTGACTAGGAGAAGTATGGATATGGTATGTACGAGGTAGCGGAAGTAGAGGCCGACCTAGGAAGACGTGGCTGAATTGTGTAAATGAGGATATGACAGAAAAGGGAGTGAATGTGGATATGACAGCTGACAGAATTGTGTGTAAGAGGAAAACTTGCTGTGTCGACCCCACCTAGTGGGAAAAGGTTGAAGAAGAAGAAGAAGATTAACTTATAGTTATAATTATTAAATATTAATTTAATGAAAAAAGTACCGTCTTTCAAAGACATGGCGTCCATCTTAGAGTCCTGTATAGTCTCCAGTTGCTGGCGGAACTTGGATGTGATCTTCCGGCGCTGGTAGTCCGCCTCGATCTGCTGCTTCGTGCGCGGGATCCGGTACCGGAAGCAGCAGCACACCATCACGACTTACACACATACCAAACGAGGATTTATCAAACTACATCATCATCATCATCAGCCTGTCTGCATCCACTGCTGGACATAGGCCTCTCCCAAGGCACGCCACGCGACCCTATCCTGGACATCTCGTCTCCAACCACTATCTGCTTTTTTCCGTATATCGTCACTCCACCTCATTGCAGGACGTCCTACACTACGAGTGCCGGTTAAACTACACCTCAGTATATTTTAAACCCATAAGTCGGTGTTGTTTCGTATCAACTGCATATTTACTTGATTTAGCAGTTCGTTATTAAATCGATTAATTCATATAGGGTGCATTAATCTACAGAATTTTTATTGTACAAGTGTACAACTACGGTCATTTCGTATACCAGATTAAAAAACTTAGCGGTGGCAGTAGGTTAAATATATCAGCTCTCTTATTATCCAGTATAATAATTATGTTCAAGATATGAATTCCTTTTCGCGACTATTATATGTGTATTCTAAGGCATGTGTTATGTTCTTACTATATAACTTCTATTTTGCAATTAAGCTTACTTACTTAAAGTTGTAAGGCCGGCCATGCAAAGGAAAACCACTTGCCACAGCCTAATATCTCCAATAATTTTTCTTTCCAACCATTCAGGCTCTTCAGAGTTTTTGATAATATCCATTACTGGATCCATTATTATAGAAATAATTGGAGCTCAAGCAAAAACAATAAATGAATAATTAGTCTAAAAAATATCAGGCACAAAAAGACACGTCCTGAATGAATTCACAAGTAGTAAAACTAATTTACCCTATTGTGAGGAGTGGTTTTGCCACACCTAAAATTGCGCATTTGGCACTCCCATAAAACAAAGCTAGTTATAACTATGAATGAAGAATGAATCCACTTATTTTATCTATTTCAAATTCACAAATCGAATGGTTTCGGTACACTGTGCTACTTCAACAGTATTTGTTTATTCAACAATAGCGATGCAACTTTACGGAACACCTTGGATAGCGCATTCGCGCAATTTTTCAAATATTCCCGCGCGACCCCTACGTTTTTCAATGTTGCATAACTAAAAATATATAAAGAATACAAATGCATCACAGCGTACATAATGATCATATGGTAGTTGTTAATATATCATAAAAAATACAAATAAATATTTTTCATAGTTTCTTTACAGTGGTTGATGAGTTTTGTCCCATACCAACAATTTATAGAGATTTAATATTGTACATCGGTAAAGTCGGTAATATTCATATGATGATACTGACATCATTCTATTCGTTTTCTCTTTCGTTTGACGACTGTTTCACTTTCCCGCAGAAAATAGGGTGTCGAATCTGTCTAACCTCCGTATATTTATAACAATTAATTTTAAAGATTGAAAATGAATCTTTTATGATAATCGTGGTGTAATTACTGTATTCATTTTTATTCTAAGTGATGTTGTATAAGATCGTCTGTGTTCTTGCGATCTATCTGTAGCGTTTTTAAAAATTAAACATGGCTTCGAACCGAGGAATCCAGATCGGATCCGCGTGGTTTCAACGGAAATTGAACTTGAGGCCGCAGCACCGAGGCGTGCACCTGGTCACAGAGGAGATCCTCAAGCAGGTGCCGGAGCTCTCGCAGTTCGCGGTCGGCCTCTGCCACATACAGAGTGAGTAGTCAGAGGGGTCAGTGTTGCCGCCGAGTTGCACCCCCAACTGTCACTATTGCCCTACATAATCTCGCGCGAGTGTCATCGCGATAACGCTAAGTGATAATGATAACAGTGGAGTAGAGGTGTGATGTTATCGTGCGCGAAAGTGACGACCGGCTGACCAGCGCGTGTTGTTTGCAGTTCTGCACACGTCGGCGAGTCTCGCGCTCAACGAGAGCTGGGACCCTGACGTCAGAGACGATATGGAGATGATGCTCAACAAAATCGTGCCAGAAGGCCTGCCCTACCGACACTCGTGCGAGGGCCCCGACGACATGGTGAGTTGCTGTCACTGCCGACCTCGCAGCTGCCTCTATTTATCTCGTAGACACTGACCAGTGTTTACGAGATAAATAGAGGCAGCATATCTCCTAAACACTGGTCTCTTACTAGCTTTAAATATCTAATTCATTTAGATTGTCATTTGTTAGTGTTTACCTAGAAACCCAGCATGAAGGTTTGTATTCCAATTATATTTTATGACATTTATGACTATTTATTTGACAATCTAATGCATATCACCAGAAAACAAACAATAAAGTTAATTCTTCTTAGTATGATTACAAATATATATTTGGAAAAACTGTTCTAGGGCATGTAGTAAATTGAAATTTTATATTTATTCGAAATTTCAAATAAGAAATAGTGTTTTTTATTGTAAAAGATTTATTTTTTGTAAATTGAAAGTGTAACATTAACTTGGGTACTGTGAAATGTGAATTAAAATATGCATTGGCAACTACTTGCCTTGGTCTACTGGCAAAGTGGAATGTTAATAACTTTATGTCCATATACATTATGTATGGGCTATCATTACAATATGCTTGACACTCACTCTGTTCTGCATAATATTGTCGCGAAGCTCCCAGAACAGAATGTTCTAGAAAACACAGGAACACCTTCGGTGTCGCTCTCACACATATTTGTTGTCTCACTGCTACAGTTACCTCGAACTTTCTAGTATAGAATATTCGAAAACTTCCCGAACGCCGCCTGTTTGTTTACGTGTGTAAACAAACATCTTCTATCTCACTCACACACTGCCTCGAATTCTCCTGAAGAATAGTTCCGAACGTTCGACATATAGAACTTACGAGAGCTTGTATGAGCGGGTATAAAAGAGCGGACGTAACAATCGGAGGACAGTTATCTGCGAGATGTCGTAGAGTTAACTGCGACTTGTCGGAGAGTTAACTCCGAGCGATACCCCGAGCGAAAAGTGCGATTAGTGTCTACGAGTGTACGACTCAGGCGAGGAACAAGGATTACGACTGCACACGATTGGGACGTTTCGACGAGTTGGAAGACCAGACACGTATCCGGCGTGGGGATTCCATAGTTAATAAATCCTAGTTATCCACGAAACCGACGTTTTAGTCATATACCCAAACCTTTATCCCGAGTGCCCCGTCCAGCACGTAACATTTGGTGTCAGAAGTGGGATAAAGGTGTGGTATACTGGTTTCTGCGTGGATGAACATGGAAGCAGGACGTCACCAGGGGAAGCAGGAACGAAGGCAAGAGGGCAGCCTGGACCAGGCGCGATTCAGGAGTAACTCGCTGTTTGTTGGTGTCAGCGGAGCAGAGAGTGAATCATCGAATGGTGGACAGGCTGGGGCCGATGTTGCTTCCCAAGGATCAGATTTGGAAAGTGCAGTTGAAACTTGCTATTTTGGTGACTTAATACGGATGTTGCAGTGTATGTATGAAGAGCAGAAACGCATGCAGAAATGCATACGTGAAGAGCAGAAAGTGATTTTGTCGGCCATGAACAATTTGGTGGACCAGTGTCAGAAAAAAGTCAACATCTTCAGAGAAGGAGCTGACCAGGTAGTTCAGGAAGATGGAGCAGGCATCTTCAGAGAAGGAGCTGACCAGGTAGTTCAGGAAGATGAAGCTGACCTCTTGAGAGAAGGAACTGACCAGGTAGTTCAGGAAGATGGAGCAGGCATCTTCAGAGAAGGAGCTGACCAGGTAGTTCAGGAAGATGAAGCTGACATCTTGAGAGAAGGAACTGACCAGGTAGTTCAGGAAGATGGAGCAGGCATCTTGAGAGAAGGAGCTGACCAGGTAGTTCAGGAAGATGGAGCAGGCATCTTCAGAGAAGGAGCTGACCAGGTAGTTCAGGAAGATGGAGCAGGCATCTTGAGCGAAGGAACTGACCAGGTAGTTCAAGAAGATGGAGCAGGCATCTTCAGAGAAGGAGCTGACCAGGTAGCTCAGGAAAATGAAGCTGGCATCTTGAGAGAGGAAACTGACCAGCCAGTTCGGGAAGATGAAGCTGGCATCTTGAGAGAGGAAATTGACCAGGCAGTTCGGGAAGATGAAGCTGGAATCTTGAGAGAGGAAATTGACCAGGTGGTTCAGGAAGATGAAGCTAGCGTCTTAGAAAAGGTGACTGACCAGGAGGTTAAGGAAGATGAACAGGTATTGCAGAGGGAATATGCTGACGTTTTTAATGAGACCAGCAGCAAGTTGTTAAACCTGTATAACGAGGCATTTGCACATATCGAAAACGAAGAGGTTAACTATCCGAGGGACAGTGGGAAGTTGAGCCTTAGTGAGAATCTGCGAGGAAATAGTTATCACCTGAAGATTAATGAGATTAAGGTTCCTGTAGTCTTACATCGATTCAAGAACACCGGAAGTTATATTGGTGACAGTAAGAATCTGATCGGGAGAAGAAAGCGGATAATGTGGATCTATCACAGAGAAGATGGGGACTATTGGATACGGAAGAACACGACATATGCAGCAGTGAGAAATCGTTATGTTTATATTGGAGGAGCGCGCAAGCTATACCATCACGATGTCGGGCCACCCTGGGAGAGAAAAATCATCAAGCGTCGCGAGGCCAGTACAGAACATTCGAGAGTACAGTTTGACGATGCTCGGGACGAGCATCTCTTAGGAAGGGGGCAATGTCGCGAAGCTCCCAGAACAGAATGTTCTAGAAAACACAGGAACACCTTCGGTGTCGCTCTCACACATATTTGTTGTCTCACTGCTACAGTTACCTCGAACTTTCTAGTATAGAATATTCGAAAACTTCCCGAACGCCGCCTGTTTGTTTACGTGTGTAAACAAACATCTTCTATCTCACTCACACACTGCCTCGAATTCTCCTGAAGAATAGTTCCGAACGTTCGACATATAGAACTTACGAGAGCTTGTATGAGCGGGTATAAAAGAGCGGACGTAACAATCGGAGGACAGTTATCTGCGAGATGTCGTAGAGTTAACTGCGACTTGTCGGAGAGTTAACTCCGAGCGATACCCCGAGCGAAAAGTGCGATTAGTGTCTACGAGTGTACGACTCAGGCGAGGAACAAGGATTACGACTGCACACGATTGGGACGTTTCGACGAGTTGGAAGACCAGACACGTATCCGGCGTGGGGATTCCATAGTTAATAAATCCTAGTTATCCACGAAACCGACGTTTTAGTCATATACCCAAACCTTTATCCCGAGTGCCCCGTCCAGCACGTAACAATATTTACATATTGGCCAGTATAGCTTTCCTTCAACACAATTTATTCATGAATTAAGATTACTGCCTACTCATTCAAAATCAGAGAAAATTTAATACATTTTATAAAAAATATGGTAAGTAAAACCAGAAGAATGATTGTTAATGCAAAATTGATATGTTTGGTACTTAAAGTAAAAAAAAAAACAATTTACATTATAGTATATCTAAATAAAAGCAAAAAGTAAATGCATTAGAAATATTATTTTAAAAAATAACATTTTTGTTAAAGCAGTAGTGAAAATATGAGTATACTTGTTAAATAAATAAATAAATCTGGTTAATTATAAGATACATAATTTTCAAAGATGAAAACCACAATGCAGTGCCACATCAAGTTTGTAATCAAATACTTCATTACTTTTCACTACTTACAAGTTTATTATATTTACTGTATTACCACATTTTCTGGGTTCGATTCCTGGCAAGGCCAACATCTTTGTGCTGATCTAAATTTGTTGGCTATTGGTCTGGGTGTTAAATAATTATGTACCTATATGTAGTATATCTGTTGTGTAAGCAATCATAATACAAACTAGAAATGGTTTAGTATGGGGCTACATTTTTAGTTGTAAATAGTTTTAACTTTTATGACAGTTTGTAATACCACCGGATCAGACTCGTGGGCATTCTGGCATTAGATATCTAGTCACGGAGGGTAGCGGGATCCGAGGCACGGTTCTCCGCTGGCCGACCGCAGGTAGTAGGGGACCCAAGTAGTGAGCTAGCTACTCATGAAAGGCTGTCCTGCCTACTAGCGAAAAATCCCAGGGATGCGCCATCGTGCCGGTTAGCGACCGGATGAAAGGGCCCAATGGACATCTCTGGCGGGGCTTGGGAGTCCCCGCAGTCTCCAAACTAGCTCTCCAATAATGTCTGATATGCTTCACGAGTCTTGGTAAGCGCCCTGAAGTCTCGTCCCACTGCCATCTCCCCACCGAATTCACTCATTGCCAAAACATGGGAAGATAATCTAGCGGTTTTCTAGGCAAGAGTGAACCAGTTTCTTCTGGGCAAGCGCGCTCCACCTTAGATCACAATACCACTTGCCATCAGGTGAATTGTGATCAAGTGTAAGCCCAAGAGTAAAAAAAAAGTACCTAGTTTTATAGACAAATAAATCATTCATTCATTCATCCATAACATACATACATACACTTACAGCCGTGTGTGAAATGTATCCTACTATAAAAAAAACGTTTTTACCTTATTCACGTTAGTTAAAGAGCTGTAACTGTATCTTAGTTAAATAAATTTACATGAATAAATATATTATTTATTTATATTTGTATGTATCTCCTGACAGCCTGCACATGTGAAAGCCTGTTTCCTGGGTTCCTCCCTCACGATACCCATCACAGACGGCAAGCTCAACCTCGGCACATGGCAGGGAGTGTGGCTGTGTGAGCATCGGAACCACGCAGGCAGCCGAAAGGTACATTATTTATTACTATGTTTACTTAAAAGATGCCTGGGGCAAAACCTTGAATTTTAGGATTTACATTATAAAGTGTCATTAGTTAAAAGTTATGAAATAAAATTGGTCGAATGCAAGTAGAGCTCGTGCACACAAGGTTGCATATAATTGTTTAAAAAATAGAAAAAAAAACATGTTACTTGTATGGGAGCAACCCATAAATATTTTTTTTAATTTAATTTAAAAAAATTAAAATGTAATGCATGATTACATATTCTGTAAATGAGTGTTTACCAAAAACCTTTATAAAGAATGGGTAAAAAATTGCTTTTAATTACGTGTATTGTATAGGGTCTCTCTTAATATTTATATTTTTAGTATTTGTTGTTATAACAGCATGCTTGGATAATACATAACTTGTGAACTTCGGCATCTAACATATCACGCTTTCTGAGATACAGCCTAGTGACAGACAGACAGCGGAGGCTTAGTAACAGCGTCCCGTTATTACCTTTTATGCACGGAATCCTAGAAACTGTCTGTACACTTTTTTTATAATATATGTTTACTTTAACAATGCTAAAAAGGTGTTGCCGCAGGTATCTCCTTGAAACAACATTTTAATTTATTGTAATATATACATAATTTGATCAGCATAACGTAACTTGCCTATAACTCTTACCTAATATCAGTTTGGAATTTAAACATATTTTTTGAAGTATTTAAAGCAAGCTTCCATGGTATTAGTGTAATTCCATTTCATCCTTTCTATTCCATGATACAAGTATCATGGTAATATGTCATTGTTTCAATAAACCTTATTAGATGAGTCCAGACTCCATGGGTTTATTTTGTTTAATTTAAAAGGTCTTAAAGTCATATTTCTTCTCCATTGATTTGTATATAAGCATATCAAATCTCTGTAAATATCTGAATCTAAGCGGACCATGGACATATTGCAATAATATATTGTTGCGATTTTCCTCCTGAACACACATACATACATTGCAAGTGAATTAAAGGTTCGTAAATACTTCTTATTCCTCTTCTTTACTGTATGGAATATTTCTAATATCTAAGTGTTACCATAATCTTCCCGCTCTAGTTGTTCTATATAATATTTGATAATAGTTGTGACAAACTATTCTATTACAACTTTGTGGTTTATCTTCATGTGAAAACAATATTCAATTAATTAGCTATACATTCCCTTTGTATAATTATAAGTCTTGTTCACCTATAAAGTGTGAAGCAGTTTACAGAAACTTCAGCAGTTACTTATTGTAGATTTATATGGTTTACATACATAATCTTATTTTAGAACAGATTTATATGGTTTACATACATAATCTTATTTCAGAACAGATTTATATGGTTTACATACATAATATGTACAACACATGCATATTATGCATGATCATGCTGTTTGTATCTCAGGATGTTTGACACTTGAATATGCGGGTGTGAGTGACGTGTAGTGAGAACACGTGTTGGTGTTGCAGATCGTAGTGACGCTGTCGGGGTGCCCGCGCGACTCCCCCCTGTCCCCGGTGTCCGCCGCCAGCTGCTCCAGTTAGGAAAGGGGGGGGGCCGCGACCCCCCACACACAATCGCACTCGCGCCCCTCCTCCAAAAGCACGCGGAGGTAAAGCCCCGCCCGCACCTTTTATATCCACGCACGGGCCGCGCGCGGCGCATTGTCCTACCTCGCTGCCAGGAAGAATGCCTTACCCCTAACTAAACACCAATTAAGTATAGGACTATCATTTTGCAGTTGATTTCGGTTACTTTCGGCGCCTCGCCCTAGCCCCGAGTGCGCCCCTGTCGGCCGGTCCGGCGAAGGTCCGGAGCACATATCCTCGCAGCATCGACTCGGAGGTAGCACGACAATGCGTCGCGAGCGCGACTTAGACTAGTTCTACTTTTATCTTCGAGCGACAATATGTACATAAGATTAATATTTTGTAAAGCGTCGCGCGGTACTTCCCACTTAATGTTTTAAGCCTTCGAGGCTCCGGGTCAAGGCCGTTGGCGAAATTGCACATGATACGGTCAAACTTGTAATTAAGGTAATCGGCGATGGCGACCGTTCTAACTGCTACCACACTTTGTACGATTAATTTCGTAGCGGTGTCCTTGCTCCATTATTTGCATATGTTCGTATCCGTACGGTGGACTAATTCGGTTCTTTCATTTAAATGTATTTTCAAGTTCTACGCGTAACAGGAATGTGGAATATTTTCATTTGCCAAACTCGGGCGCGTCAAATTTTCAGACATATCGTCGACCCCTTTAGTATCCCCTAATAAAATATAAACTAATCCAGAAACACACGAAACGTCAGATTAAGCTAATCAATTAATTAATTACGTATCAAGAACGTAAACATGTATATTTATAAAATCTGGAAATTTAAATTAAAACGTGTGAGTTAGAGAATCACAAAATTTCAAAGTTTGACTCTCAACAGAAGCCGAAGTAGATTTATCTTCGAGAGGACTATATGAGGATATTGGGACTTAAAAAGTATCGATTCCTGCCATCAAATAATAAAAACATTTTGTCTAAAATGTCTTCCGACTTTTTTCTACGCCCCGGTGGATAGGATAAGAGCCATTGATGTTATTTTTTCATGTTGTAATATCTTTCCAGTTAAAATTGCACATCTCAAATAAGTAAAATTTTAGCACCAAGGGCTCCCCTACCACATTCAATTTGAGCTCTTGTGAATCGCCGAGTTACAAGTTTGTGCCGTATCGGTTGTATCAAGTATTGTGCCGCTAGAAGCCGGGCTCTGAGCCTTTTTGTAATATAGCTTTTATAGGAATTGAAGAGACACGAGTGGCTCGAGCGAAGTGCCGCGCGACCTCGCCCTATTGATACGTTCAGCGCGAGCTGACCCGTTACTCTACATAGACGTACGTGCGACGATTTTAAACTATATATGAATATAAGTAATTGTTGTTTGGTTATCGCGACTGTCGGTCCGCACGCCTCGCCGCGCGGCCCAGCACGCTGCGCCGGCGCCGCTAGACGCGCGCTCAGATCGACTGAGCTCACTTCTGCACTCGTTCAATATTTTCCGACACCGGGTACACGTATATTTTTAACATGAAAGGCACGTTAGACGTTTTTTATGAATTCGGACACTCATTTTTATTACACGAATTTTGTATGTAATCGCACAGGTTATCGGACAGTTTGTAAGTTTTAAGAGCTGAATGTAGGTTTATATAGTTAAGAACTTTGTACGTGTACGATAGCTCCCTTCTTTCTCCGTGTTAGGTTAGAGTTTAATCGACTAGTCGTGAAACATGTCCATAGCTTTAAATGTGTCGCGGCCGTTGTATCAACGCGCCCGGCGCCGGCGGACACGCGGGACGACGCACGAGCTGTATCTACCACTAGTTGTAGTTGTATATCATTACTGATAAGATCATGTAAGTGCCTCGACATTATGGGGTGGTCACGTGTTTACTTCGCACGCACTACGGCACAAGAGGAACCGCTCCATCCACGTTCCTACCATGTTTCCTTTCTTGCCGGTTCCTTTCACTTCGAGTGTGGCTATTTATACATTACGAATTTACGGCTTGTATCGATATCATTTATGAAATGCAATAATAATTGAATTTTAGTTCTGAGCGTGTACCGAAGCTCGGTACGTACTGTACCGCGTACGTGTATAGTTGTATGTCTTCCTGTGTAAGGTCCACGCGCGAGGCGTTTAGCTAAACATGCCGCCGCGAGCGGTAGCCATCTCCTTATCCGGCCACCACTTAGGATAAATATATCGCGGTAAGACTTGGAGGTTTAATCGTTTATATACCTACTAGCTACATAATTATACACACTAGTTATATTTGGCGAAGAGGTTTGGCCCAAGAGGCTCCTTATCGCCACAGGAAAAGGATTCAGGAATTTGAGGGAAAATGTGTAATGGTTTTGTTAATTTGGCGCCGAAATTATAACCGTACTTTATTATACCTATACATATAATTATGTAAGTATATCGCACAAATTAGTCAAAATGAACAATAATTATGTAGAGCCAAATTCATTTTTTATCTGAAAAATAAATTAGAGTAAAGGAACGTTATAGATGCTAATCGTAGAGGACGTCAAATTTATATTCAACAGGGTTTTAAAATTTGGTAACTCTTAAAAACGTTAATTTTCTAATGAATAATCCGTAAAAATCGTGGTAGTTTAACGTCGGCGAGGCGTTCACACGGTTACGTTGCCATTTTGATTGTCCCATTGAGAACGCTTGTGTGGCACAATTTACACTCGAGACTTACTTAGTTAGGAGTTAATAAATTATGAATAGTAGGGCTCAGTCGGCGTTAGGGTAAACAGAGGCGCGAGGAAGGCGGCACGGTGCGGCCCGGCCGGCGGCACAGTGCGGCCCGCCCGCCGCCCGCCGCCCTCCGCGCGCCACGCAACGCACCTTTTGATACCGCAATGTACAAAGTGTTAGATGTCACAGACATGAAAGGTTTGACTCATGGCAACCTTAGGATTTCATATAGGGAGCTTGCGCGTTCATTATCGGGCTTTTGATAGATTCACGCTTATTCCATCGTCCACATTCGTAAAAAGTTTTGAACTTTCGAAACTGTTTGGTTCACGTAAGTGTTATAAATAAATGTTTGAAATCATAAAATACACGTTTGAATTTTTTACGAAGTGGGCTTACTGTTTTTGGGGTTTCTTTTTATCATTATAGTTGTAAGGCATGTTTTCTAATTATTATCTAAAGCGTTATTAATATGAGCTTACTCATTATGCTTCATTATATACAGTTCATTCGTTGCTAAGAGTTGTTACATTTTACGTTTACATGTTTTGTTTTTGGTACTTGGATGTTTTTATCTGTATCGTGTTTATTGCATTTTTATCGTTTGGATAGTCGGGGGAGGGTTAAGGGACGGCAATTAAGTGCTTTTTGACACATAAGAGTAAGAATATGTAAATATTTTTTGCATGAATTATAATATAAAGCGTGTACGAGTAACGGTGTACATAGGAAGTCGGTGTGTGACATGTTGTAGTGCTACAGTCCCAGCGGGAGCCACACATTCCTAATGTTTAACAAGTATCCTACTAAGTAGATAAGTTCCCAACAAATAGCGACTGGTTCGCATACATGTACTGTACATTCCTTCGCTCCCCGGACTCCTCCGGGGCGAGTTTTGTTTAGTCTCGTTATTATTATTAGAACAAGCGAATGTCCCATTTTAGGCTGTTTAACTAACAACGAATGTGTCTAAGCTTACCTATAAGAGGTTTCCTCGTGTTAAAGTTGATTTGTAGATCCGAATCGCGCAGTTCTAGACAATACCTTACTCGGACAACGGCCAATGTTATCGATAAGTAACCGGTATTTATTTGTTCTGTGTATACCATGTAAAACGTTTTCATAATACGATTATAAAAAAATATATAATATTAATGAATAAACGTAACAAGTTGAATAGTGAAAGCACAGGTTTTATCAAATTATTATGATTAAATTAGCAGAAGGGTATTGTTCATTTGTTGTTTATGATATTGATTGCACATAGAGAAAAACGAGGTTGTATTTAATATTAAATTATAACCAAAAAGGAGACAAATAATTTGTGTGTATATTGTTTAATCTATATTATATCAAATGTATGATTGTACAGTTCAATTATTCACATTTTTCTTAGAAAATACTCATTGGTTATATTTATTGGGTGTTAGCCACCAGAGCGGCTGAATATCTGTCACGATAGAACTTTAATTGTATCATATAACTTGTACAATATAAATATATAGATCCACAATTATGAAAGAGATTAAATATTTGCAAAAGTTAATATGAAATGAGTTTTATTTTTCACTTACAAAATATGTCTACATTTCAGTCGGTTTAGTTAATTTTTACACGACAACAACTTAAGCTTATTGTTATTTCTATACAACTAGGTGTACCTATATTATTTTTGGTTAGGAGATTATGGGGTCTTTTCTGCACTGGCGATCTTGTGTGGCCCCGGGCCTGGGTCCGCTAGAATCAAATAAAAATATTTGTTAATATGACACGGAAAATCAGATTCTTGCAAAGTTAAAGTGAAAAGTGACGATGAACATAAAAATGAGCATTGTGCACATCTTATTCTAGCCACGGTAACAACACTACAAACACACGAACTTGTGTGTGTAGTACAAAACACATAAAAACATTTAATTTATATTTTGTACTAGCATCCCGTCCCAGCTTCGAACGGGCTCTAAACTAATCTAAGTTGTAAAGAGAAACAAAATATAGTCTATGTCGGGGATAAAGTATCTTCCCAACGGTGATAAATTTTTCAAATAGGTCCAGTAGTTTCGGACTTTATTCGCGTCAAACAAACAAACCATCAAACAAATACGCCTCCTGCAGGTTGTCAGTGCAGGTCTGATCGCCCCCATCATAAAATAAGAATAAAACATCAAACTTTTCCTCTTAATAATATTGTGGCTAGCTAAGGTGGTCTGATGCGATCATCAAAGCTAAGCAACGGTCGATGCGGACGGTGTTTGGATGGGTGACCATGCACAACCCTAGTTTTTCAAGTGGAATTTTCATCTGGGCGCTACCGTGGGTCGGATGACACGATAAATTCTAGGTCCTGGTTGTTAGTCTTAGTACATGCAGTCGTTAAGCCAAGTCAGAGGTCCTTCGGGCGGTTTGAAAACTCGACACCAGAGCTTGGCCACGGCCAGGCTCATACGAAGAGGAAGAAGATAATATGAACATATGTTACCAGTTTTCCCGGCAGACTGAACATCTTTCTTGAGGCTGGTGATCGCGTCGGCCAGCCCGGTAGAGATCTGGCTGAACTCCTGCGTCACGAGACCGATGCGACCCAGAGCGTAGTTGAAGTTGTCGGTCAGGCCAAACATGCTCTTTGATATGTTTTCCACCTGCACATATATAACACTTGCTTGTAACATGATCCACCTAATAATGTATCCTTTTTTGTATTTTACGTTTTTGACTTTGTTTCTTTATTTATTATCTGTTATATGGATCTATGTTATTTGAAAAAAAAAAGAACATTATTATTATTGTACTAAACGATGAGACAATCACATATGTTCAGTAACTAGATATTTAAAAAATCTGCTGTGTCACCAAACTTACGTTTCAACATATATTATTGTACATTGTAGCATTTTAATGGATAATTTTAATTAAATTAGGTAACTAACTTGGTCGTTAATAGCTGTAACGGAAACTTACATCCTACTACAATATATGTAAATGCGAATGTTTGTGTGTAAGTGTGTATGTTTGTTACTTCTTCACGCTCAAACGGTTAAAATAATTTCGATGAAATTTGGTATGGAGACCTATCTCCATACCAA
Organism: Mellilla xanthometata; assembly: GCA_035578125.1. Classification (NCBI taxonomy): domain Eukaryota; kingdom Metazoa; phylum Arthropoda; class Insecta; order Lepidoptera; family Geometridae; genus Mellilla; species Mellilla xanthometata. The sequence goes on along the minus strand of JAPUBQ010000014.1, from coordinate 7,660,077 downwards.
ATTTCATCTAACTAAATTAGTCGTTAAGTTATGAGTTGTATGTTTCCCATCCAACTAATGTTAGAAATGCGAAAGTTTGTGTGTTTGTTATTTCTTCACGATCAAGCTCAAATAAATACATATTTAACACCCAGACCGACAGCCAACAAATTTAGTTTAGCACAAAGATGTTGGCCGTGCCGGGAATCGAACCCGGAACCTTCTGATTGGCAGTCCGATATAGTAACCATTACGCCAACGAGGTCGTCGTCGTAAGAGAGATTGAGAATTCAAAATCGGAAAACAGAGAAAAATATACAAAACTTGACAATTAAGAAATGACGATAAAGGGGTACACAAAGTCTCATCGTGCAAAATCACCGAAACTCTAGTTTTCCGTGCGGCTCTTTCAATGACATTTCAAATCTGGGTACGGACTGGAATAATAGCGCGCTGACATTTAATAAGGTTACAACCAGTTTTCATGACTGCATATTCCTTAATAGGTAATCGCGGCAAAATCAGTTCTTTCATAAAAGTGGAAGGATAGTTTATACGTAGTTTAGTTTATTTATTATCTTGCAACACATGTATGACATAAGGCTATGTTACATGTACCTGTTGTAATAGGGCGTAGTAAGAGGCACTGGCTAGCTTTGCTACGAGGCAAACTAGACAGTGTCTTTACAATATTAGTGACTATTACAAAACTACTTACTAAAATATTATTGGCTACTGTACAGTATAACATATTATATTTATTATTTATTTATAATCACAGCTCTTTTTCTTTGTCACAAAAAATTATCCTATAATAGATAATTATATTAGATATAATTATATTTATTATATAAGATAAAATAATTTTAGAAAACATTCAAAGTAAAATTGCTCACTGACTCGGAAAGGTCCAGGCCTCCGACTTTTATCTTTAATAGCTTATCAATATAAACATAAATGGAATCATTTATTCACAGAATACTGCTTTAAAAAAATTGTTGCATGTATTATAATATACAGTCAGCTATATTCTTACCCGTAAGGCGCGTGAAATAGGAAATTTATCTGAATTAAATTACTAAATTGACTTATACAATGTCATTATTTCTAGGCCAATATTTAAATCATTATTAGATGTCAACCAGATATGTTTTACTTTGTAATTCCTTATCGTCAAAAAGTCTGATATATGTAGGTACTATAATATGTTTTACTTATAATAAGTTGTTTGAGACTAAATTAAAAAATGAAAATATTGTTCTGTCTCTTTTACATTTGGGTATATTATTTATTTGACATGTACCCTGGTGATGTTTAGTATTTTTTAATGCTTAAATTCCACTCGATAACTGATCAATTATAGTGTTTTTAACTGTACTTAAGACAAAACAACGTTTGCCGGGCCAGCTAGTAAGTATGTATATACATAAACTCACCTCTCCCTTAACTTTGTCGAGTGTAGCGGTGGTACTATTAGCGTATTTGTTGCTCAGCTCCTGTGGATATTCATAACATTAACAAGCCGTGAGACGGAATGTAGTTATCTGATAACTCGGACTGAGCAATTGCGTTTACGGTCGTTTTTCCAATTCACTTGGTAAGCATAGTAATTGGTGACATGATTTTGTGATGTGAATGAATAAGCTTCTTGAATGTGTTATAAATAAATAAATTTTAAATAAATAAGTTAATAAATATAAAAAAATAAGTTAACTATTCAAATCAAATATGTTATACAATTATTATAACAGAAGCAAAAATAATACGACTTCCATACATCTGATGGCTTTGCGACAATTGTTTTCAACATGAAGGTGGTTTGATTGCCAAGCGAGCACTAGAAAAAGCTCTACCACCAAGGAGGTGAATTATTTGCATTTCCTTTGTCATAAATGATGCGCATAGACAACATTCACTAATCACAGCACTCGACGCAGTTTATGAGTGTCATCTCTGACGAATCACACGCAAGGAATTCGTTTGCGTACCAGCCCGACTTGGCGAATAGACAATATAGAATGTGCAGGCAGTTTTAGAGGTGATACAAGTGAGTGCGGTCTAAAGTTGCCTATATTTTCTATATTTGACGTGATTTTAGTTGGTTTGACTATGGTGCAGAACGTGCCGTCTCTTTCTGGCCACCTAAGATGAAGAGAGACTGGGCTTCTTTAAATTTAGTTTAGTCGTGTGTGCCGCTGAATCGCCAATATATGAAATTTGTAATGGAGTTGAACTTAGATGTTTAATATAAAGACTATGTTTTACCGTAAGGTTGTCGAGCGTCGCCTTGCTAGCCTTGATCTGGTCGTGCATGATGCCGATCTGCCGCCACACGGCTGACATTTCCGTGTCGAGCTTTGAGCTGATGTTCACGTGAGAAAGCGCCTGGTTGCCCATTATGGATGCCTCTAGCCGGTTTAGCCTGAAACCAAAGTTATTTTTAATGGATTTTTGTTTGACACACACTTATAGATAAATATTATAGAAACTCAATCTCTTGTTTAAAATCATACCACTTCAAACTTTTTTCTTGTAATTACATTACTTACTTGTCTCCCACAGTAGTGTTGACGGAGCTTCCCAGCTTCATCACCAGGTCGGTGACCTGCATGAGTATCTGATGTACGCCGTACTCTATACGCTTCTTGTTGGCGATCACGTTGTCTCCAGTCTGCAGCATCACCTTCTCCATCTTCATAAGGGACTGCATCTGTACAGATATAAGTGTATTAAATAGTTAGAACAATATAGAAATTGGTTCTCGATTGAGTGATAGGGGGCGTGATTCCCGAGCTGGGTGGTTTTTGACACAGCAAGTGTCGATAGCCATTCAGCGCGGGAACGCGGCCGCTAATGGGCACGTTTGGACAGGGAGCTTTTCGGGGTGGCATTTTTGACAACGCGCAGGATTTCGTTTTGACTTGGGTTCAACCAATGTATTTTAATTAGTTAGATTTAAATATTTGACATCTTCAAGAAAAAATGTAATATTATATAAAAACTAGCTGACCCGCCAAACGTTGTTTTGCCTTAATAATTATTTCTAAATATACAGTAGCCGATTCTCAGACCCACTGAATACGCATATAAAATTTGGAAAAAATCGGTCAAGCCGTTTCGGAGGAGTACGGTAACAAACACTGTGACACGGAAATTTGATATATAAGATAAATAATAATAAAACATTTTTTTAATCTAATATAAAATTTCCATGTCACAATGTTAGTTACCGTACTTCTCTGAAACGGCTTGACCGATTTTTACCAAATTTTATATGCGTTTCAGTAGGTCTGGGAATCGGCTACTATCTATATTTCCATGCCTCTAAGTGATAAGGCAAAACAACGTTTACCGGGTCAGGTAGTATTAATATAATAATCTTTTATACATGTCAATTCCTTAAATAAAAATAATAGTCAAATTAAAGACAGCCCGCCATTGACCGTACGCGGCACAAAGGTGAGAAAACCTCATTCGCCTGTCTAAACCATAGCTCATTGGCGGGAATCGGACCACGGCCTTCTGGACGTAAGGTGGCCGCGCGCTCGACTGAGCTAACATCGCCTCAATATAGTAAAGGTAGTAAAACCTTGTTACCTCAGCACGCATAGTATTGAACCCTCTCAGTACTTCTCCGAAGGACTGTTCGGCGAGAGTGTTGCCCTGCGTGAGACTCAGCTGAATGTCTTGGTTGGTGGCTTGGAGTCTATCGGACATCTCGTGCACCTTGCCCATTACTTTGCTCACACCTGCAAGTAACGATAAAGTAAGATATTTAAGAGATCTGGGCTATTGCGAAATTCTGTTTAAATAGAAAGATTAATGATACGAACAACATTAAATTTATTATTGGATCGCTATTACTATTACGATTCTGCAGGTCCTTGAGGTTTTCTTATAATTACTGACCTACTCGCTTCACTGATTTCGTTCATTGATCAATGTCCTCATCAATACGAACAAAATTTACTAACTAACTGGGTTGGCGCGTCGACCCGAATCGGATCCTGGCCTCCGATACTAGGAGATGCCACTGTTCTCGGTTCTGTGCCTTCTCCTGCCACTGCGTGACCTGAAGATTGCGCTGGATAGACCGAGTGGAGGAGAACAAAATTGACTATTAAAACTATTTTTTTTCTGCAGGTCCTTGAGGTTTTCTTATAATTTATGACTTACTCGCTTCACTGATTTCGTTCATTCGTTCAGTGTTCTTGCCGATAGCGTCCAGAGTCTGGTTGGTGCCACTCTATAGGTCCGTGAGGGTCACAAGCTGCTTCCTAACACCGTCAGCTAGTTCTAGAGACTTTTTAATATTATTTTATGATTTGTCACTTATCGGCTTCACTGATTTCGTTCATTTGTTCAGTGTTCTTGCCGATAGCGTCCAGAGTCTGGTTGATGCTAGTCTATAGGTCCGTGAGGGTTACAAGCTACTTTCCTAACGCCATCAGCTAGTTTTAGAAGCTTTTTGATATTATTTTATGATTTGTCACTTACCGGCTTCACTGATTTCGTTCATTCGTTCAGTGTTCTTGCCGATAGCGTCCAGAGTCTGGTTGGTGCCAGTCTGCAGGTCCGTGACGGTCGCGAGCTGCTTCCAAACACCCTCAGCGTTCGTCAGAAGCTTCTGGATATTGGTGATTTCCTTGCCTTGGTTTTGCATCTCTGATGTAAGAGAAATATAACTTGGTAAGATTACTTTTGAAGCTATATAGTCTACAGTTTTATAATAGTCCGATTCCCAGGGCATATTTATTTTTATTTTTTCGAAGGTTTTTCTGCTGAAAAGAGAACAAAACTTCCCTTTCCTTTCTTCTTTTTTTGGTATTTATTGCGTCAAGATTACACTATGACTATTTTATATAGACACGTCACAGAAAAGTATATTATGAAGAATGATGATAGTTAGTTAGTTTTTTTTTTACTTTTTACAGCTAGGCATTTGAACAGTAACCCCACGAGACAGCGATACTGCAGACTAAGGCGGAGCATGCCAAGTCTGGAATAACTGGCTGTCTAGGAGACTTCCGGAACGCGCTGTTAAGTGTTTGATGAAATATTTTTCAACTTGAGGGTGGTCGCTAGTCATGCGACCTCTAGAAAATGCCATGCTACTGAGCTCTGGTGTCCTCACGATGTTTTCCTCCACCGAAGGCTCGTGGAAGGTGGGGATCGAATCTACGACCTTCGTGACGTCAGGCGGCCGCAAGCCCTACAAAACTGTTCCTATATAATTTTATAAGTCACCTAGTATTAAAATGTATGGTTAATATTGGTAATATTAAATACGTTATGGGGAGTGTATTTTAATTACTCAAGTCAGTAATTTTAAGATAAATTAATAATAATAATTTAAATGTTAATAACTAGATTTAAGAATAGTATTAAGTAATTTTAAGTAGTCTTAGCTATGCCCTAATAACAAAGCACAGGGTGCATGCACATTTTCTGTATATTTGTGTTGCAAATAAAGACATTTTGAATTTGAATTTGGTAGTAGGTGGTGAAATGCTGCAATGGTGCCATAATACCATGATTTAAATCTTCAGAGAATAAAATTAAATAAAAATTAAAAAATTAACTGTTATCGCTTTAATATTATCTCACGCCACTTATCGCACGTGTGTAAGAAGAAGAGAGTAAGGTTTACCTTCATGCATCTTGCTATGCCACGCCTCGTCAGCCATGGCCACATCATTGAGCTGAACAATGTCAGTCTGCGCTTTGGTGGTGTTAAACTCGTTCAGTTTGAGGTCATATTTGTAGAGGAGCTTCTCGGCGTTTTCGATGTGTTGGCTGAAGGGATTCATGTCTGTGGCCACATTTAGACACATTGCACGAAGGGCCTCCTATCACGAAAAATAGCACCGTGAGCATATTTACATATATCTAACAACTCATACATAAAAGGCAAAACTGACCGACTTAGATATCTACGCACAGTCGAAACTACTGTACCTAGGAATTGTGAAAAATGAAATTTGGTACAGGGGTTCCATATATCATGTAAGTAAACAATAAAAGCGAGTGTGGCGCGGTGGTACAAACGTCTGCTTTTCAATTAGACGGCCCCTGCTCGATCCCAGCCCTACATCAATGACTTGTTTTTCAAGTTATGTGTGGATTTGCAATCGCTTTACGGTGAAGGAAACCGACATGTTCGAGGACCACAATATCCGAAGACATGTGTCATCCTCCAACCAGCACTTGTCCAGCGTGGTGGATTTTGGCCTATATCTCTCTCCTCGTGAGAGAAGGCCCCGATTCCCAGCAGTGAGAGCGTATAATGGGCTGGTTATGCTTATGCAAACAATAAGAAAGAATTTTTAAGAATTCATGGGGGTGAAGGTCAATAAAGGGGTAAAATTGATATGGATTTTTTTCTGAACTTAATCATCATTCTTAAATGGTAAGGTATGTTTAGCCACATAACTCTAAGCTAACCTTTTTTCCTTTATTTCAAGAGTTACCAAATATCTAATATTTTTTATGTTTATGTTTAGGACGAGGAGACACTACGTTTTGCAACAAAGGTACCAAACTGTATTATTTTACACCATTTTATTTGGACAAATAGCTAAACTTTTATTTTATTATTATTTGTGTGCGTGAAATGGATCCCCTCCCTTTAAGGAGTGCAATGGGGGTAAAAGGTAGAATTAATGTTTTCTCACTTCAGTAACTAGAAGTGTGAAAATTAGTAAATGTAAATAACTTCTTTACCTTATCCCACTTCTTGTGGGGTCGGTACAGTATGTACGTTTCTTCCATACATCTCTGTCATTCGTCATCTCTGTATTCACACCCGTGAATTCCTGGTCATATCGTCATTCACACAATCCATCCATACTTTCTTAGGCCGCCCCCTTCCTATCTGTCCGTCCACACTCATACTCATTGTCTTCTTCGTGATATGGTCTTCCTCACGTCGCATAATATGACCATACCACGACAACCTATTACAGTAAATGTATAGGTAGCTGATTATTAATAAAAATGATCTGCGTAGGTCAGAATAATGGTAAGATGAAGTAATTATTTAAATAAATCAAGTAACTTACTAACCTTATTAAATTCTTTTCTCAGATCAACAATTTGGTTTTTGACTTCGTCTATCTTTGCGTCCGTCGTGTCTAGCCTTCTGTCAGACTCCTCATTAGTGGTCAAGTTGTTGTCGATATCCTTGCTGGACTTGAGACCCTCCACCGTTGTTGTGAGGGTCAGGATCGACTTTCTTATGCCTTCTAGAGCTTCGTTCATCTTCTTCTGGGTGCTCTTTTCGCGTTCCTCTTTCTGTTATAATAAAAAAAAAACATTTGGCAACATTTGATTTCATTTGTCACTATGTTACTAGCGTAGGGGTCGTATTTTTAACCAATATTAACGAGAGTAAACACCCTGGTCAATTACCGGAAGTGAGTTTGGCTCGGTTGTCGGGACCCTGGTTCAATCCCAGCCTTACATAAATGACTTGTTTTTCAAGTTATGTTTGAATTTGCAATCGCTATACGGCGAAGGAAAACATCGACAGAAAATCGACATTGTCGAAGACCACAATATCCGAAGAAGTGTGTCATTCGCCAACCCGCACTTGGCCAGCGTGGTGGATAGCCTATATCTCTCTTCACGTGACAAAAGACCCCGAGCCCTTTTTTTTTTTTTTGTTGACGAGGGGGAAATCTTCGACAAGATACCTGGCTACGATGGGGCGCAGCCAGGTTATGTGGGATTTGTACCCACTAAAACCCCCCCGGTGACCTGCCTCTGTGCTTAACGGAGGTCTCCGGGATCTTGTTAACGGAGGTCTCCGGGATCTTGACCCCGAGCCCTACCATTCTTAGAACTACGAGTATCAAATAATCTAACGCTATACGTTCATTTGACAGATATACCTAAAATAACAGTGATCAGAACAGAAGCTGTTACTTAATTTCTGGTTTTATGCATCATTCTTGATGAAGCACAACATTTTTAGCTATCTGTAAAAACAAAGTGTGTTTAAATACCCATCACCATCGAATTACCTACCAATATGATCGTCTTTTTAGCCGACCCAGATCATATGTTCAAACTACAGTAGAATCCTGTTATAACGACTGCCAAGGGACCAGTGACATTACGTCGTACTAACCGGAAGTCGTGTTAAACGAACAGAATTTTTTTTGTTTTTTATTCTGTTAAATGCCCGTTTAAGTGATGAGCAGATAAAAAAACTGAATTTTAACCGTTGTATTATAAAACTTTTTTCTTCAATGGAGAAATATTTTCGTTTAGCGGAAGCCATTTTTTACGCGTCACTCATTACCTACAAATTTGTACTGCCATAAAATAAACATTTAATTTCCAATCAGAGGCGTCGCGCGGGGCGATAGCGGTGATAGCTATTCATTTATTTCATTCTTTTCTGTGAATTATTTGTTAACACGGCAACACTCGTCCTTGTAACCGGACAATTATGTGTGAAATTTGGTCGTTAAAAGCGGAAAGTCAACAAAGACTTTCCGCTCCGCTACGACTCCGCTTACAAAAGCGGAGTCGTAATAAACGAATGTCTATTCATTCAAGTTTATACTAAAACCAAACAAATGCCTAAACTTTCGTCGCTAAAAATGGTTGCTATATGCGAAGTCGTATTAAACGGACTACACTGTACTATTAAACATTTCAAAAAAAGAGAACTTGCTTTCTCATTCAAATAAGGAACTTACATTTAGAAGTATAGTTTCAACATTGGACAGTCTCTCATCCAATCTGGAAACCACCCCTTTGAGTGGGTCGAGGTAATGCTTGCCCATAGCTGTTAACATTTTCTTCAGTTGATCTTCGATCCCTTTGGAGCGGTGTTCATGTCTTTCCAGCTTCAAATCCGTATTCCGGATTGCGTGTACAATGGCCAGGAGGTTATCTCGAAGGTCTTCGTTTCTGGAAAATATTTACATCTATGCAAATCCTACTAATATTACAAATGCGAAAGTTTGTGTGTAAGTATGTTATAAACTTTTTCACGCTCAAACGGCTGTACGGATTGCGATGAAACTTAGTATGAATGTAATTTTGACCTGGATTTAACACATAGGCAAATACACTTTTTATCCTGGATTAACGCTTGTTTAGTGAACTAAGGTTTTTTAGTGTGCGAGCCTCGGAGTTCCGTAAGCTTTGTGTTACGCTAATGCATGCAGTAGTACCTGTAACTCAGCTGATTAAAGTGATCTGAACCTATCATCTAGGTAAAGTAACGGTGCGGGCTGTCTTTGGATGGGTAAACATGTATAAGACTGTTAGTTAAAAAGTGACATTTTCATCTGGGCGTTACCGTGGGTCGGGTGTCACGTCAATTTGTAGGTCCCGACTGTTAGTCTTGGTACAAGCAGTCGTTAAGCCGAGTCAGAGACCTTCAACGGTTTAAAAGCTCCTACGTCAACATAGCTTATACGAAGAAGAAGATGCATTACGGAAAAAGAAAAATAGGAATATGTAGCTACAGACAATAGACACTAAAGAAAAGCTGGTTTTAAATACGTTATCCTTACATATTGCTGTTCATTTGTAAAAAAAAACATAGAAACATACTACGATAAAATAATGTATTGGTAGAACATAAGGCAATCTTTTCATTGGTATAAAAATTTGCTGCTGTGACCGAGTATTATCAACATTTAACAGCGCAACACTTTTAATTATACACCATCTGATATACGTAGTTGGATTAGAATACCTGGAATTGCAACAAGAAGTAGCTCAGTTTATTATTAGGTCTCAGTTCCAGATACACGTAGACTGCAAGCCCAGTACTAGCATGTGCAATTACTACAATCTAATGCATTAATACGAGTGAATGTTGGTTAAATTTCGCAAGCACAGAAGTTTATAAGAAATCTTTTATTAACTGTTATAAATTAATAATAATAAATATTAGGACACATTTCGGCTGGGTAACCCTATAACACCCAGACCCACAGCCAACAAATTTAGCTAAGCACAAAGATGTTGGTCGGGCCGGGAATCGAACCCGGAACCTTCTGATTGGCAGTCCGGCATGGTAACCTTTACGCCAACGAAGTCGTCGCCAAATTGCTTACTTAGTCCAGTAATAATATTAAGTTCACCTCGGAATTTGAGATACCCTAAAAGTTGTCTCAAAACCTACATATGGGTATTAAATTTCAAGGTCTAAGGTCGCAGAAATCGTTTTTTTTTTTTGCGCTGTCTTTGGAAAAATCTCATTTCTTTTCTCGGGGTTTTGCTATTTATATTTATTATCAATATGGTAGAAAACAAATTTCTTTACAAATTTTGCTTAAATATTTTTTTATACGATGAACCGTTTTCGAGATAGAGGGCGGAGAGCGCGCGGTCACAGCATCACTTCAGTTCAACCGGTGCCTCCGGTCGAAAGCGCTCTATAAATAGTTGATGAACTATCAATAGATCAATGATTTTTATTACTTACTGAATACGCACATAAAATTTAGTAAAAATCAGTCAAGCCGTTTTGGAGGAGTACGGTAACTAACATTGTGACATGGAAATTTTTATATAAGAAAATAAGATAACGGATAAGCATTGAGGCGACAATAAGCGTTCCCAAACAAAGCCGTAAAAAGCCCACAAGTTAATTAAAAGATCAATGCTCTAACCATTAACTTTCCAGCTTACGTTCTATTCGTAGAACATCAATCAGACCCAAATATAAACAAGTTTATGGCTCCGTCAAATTGTGAATGGAAATATATGGCGCAGCATTTTATATTTATGCGTAGTGCACTTTGGATAGTAAACATTATAGAGATATTTATGAGTATGCTAGTTTTGAGACTTTGTATGAGAGACACGTTCGTTCGATGTATTATTAGCAAAAGTTAATGTTAAATCCGAATAAGTATTCATAAAACGTAGGTAATTGTCACTATTTTATTATATTATCATACTAGCTGACCCGGCAAAAACGTTGTTTTGTCTCTCTTAGGGGAGTGAAATAGATAGTAGCGAAATATGAAAAATAGATAGTAGCCGATTCTCAGACCTACTGAATACGTATATAAAATTTGCTAAAAATCGGTCAAGCCGTTTCGGAGGAGTACGGTAACTAACATGGACATTTTATATATAAGATAGCTGTAATGAGGCATATCTACGATTTTCCGTAACTTGTATTTTTACAGACATTTATAAAACCTAAGAGGAAAATAATGAACCTCACCAATATTTAGAACCAAGCAGACTCGAATTACGAAAAAGAAAAACAAAGGACAGTCGGTTGAGTTCAATTTCCGTTTATGACCCCGGCTTGCGGTGAAGGAAAACATTGTAAAGAAATTATAGCATTGTGGTATAGCATTTTCTAGGGCTCAAGTTGAAAAATCTGTCGCCAAGCACCTAGCGATGTGTTCCGTCAGCATACTTGACAGTTTTTTTTTTCAGACTAGGCATGCTCCACCTTAGGCCAGAGCGTCGCTAACTCGTGTGGGGTTACGCGCCCTACAAGTTAAATGCCTATCTATACTGAACAAAAAAAAACGCTATCTTATTGGATATTGGTATCCAAACAATAATTTACCGTAACGGCTCCAGAATTCGATACGCTACTACATAAAATTAAATATTAATGTGTTGGCAGCGAAGTTTTGATTAACAAAGAGATAACGTCACATCGTAAACAATTTCGGCGTCGATCTGTTTATTTTATAGTTCGTTAACTGGCATTGTGTTTATTTTATCATGTTTTAAAACCTATAAAACTCAATTTAGCCATGAACCTGAAAGGAACCAACGTAACTGGCTACCCGACTGTGAATATTTTTAATTAGGTTTTTCGAGTGTATACCTATATATTTGTATACAGCTTGTCCACTTGGATGGATTTTCTCGTTTGAGGTGTCATGTGAAAACTTGTAACTGTAAAAGTAACATAGGGTACCAAACATTTTATGTAGGGTTCACAACAAAATAGCAGTTGAGTTTTTATTTTTGTAATTATAGACTTGTTATACTGTCTTGTTATACTATATAGCTAATAAAGTAATATATTCGATTATAATCGAAAATATGAAAATGTGTATCTCCAGGCTATGAGAAAAAGCATTCTCTATAACTAGCTCGCTCTTCGTATAACCAAGTGGCCAATTTCTGGTGTTAGGAATTTTCAAGTCGACCAAGAATCATACGGTTTACTGACATTTATGCTATGACAATGGTTATCCTACAATTTAACGTTTCATCCGACCCACGTAAGCCGAATGAAGGGTAGTTAAGCTAAGCATAGAGCACACAAATAAACATAAACTAGGGAACTCACGTGAACTCCTTGCATTGTATCGTTGGCGCCCAAACAAGCAGAGCGACAGCCAGCCACCTCATTCTCTGGGGACGCAAGTACACATTAATTACCTCTGACATACAGTGACTTAACACATTACATATTCTGTTGGGCCTATGTCATAAACAAAACATAGTCGTGACTTCGTGACGTTCTCGACACGCCGCAACGCACGCAACATTGTTCATCGGTTAATTCATGACATAATGATAATATTGGTGGCGATTCAGCGGCACACACAACTAAACTAAATTTAAAGAAGCCCCGTCTCTTTTCATCTTAGGTGGCCAGAAAGAGACGGCACGTTTTGAACCACACACAAAACAATTAAAATCACGTCAAATATGAAAAATGTAAGCGATTTTAGAGCGCACTCAATTATAATATCAGCTCTAAATCTGACGTGTTTGACGTGATTTTAGATGTTTTAGATAGTACCATCTCTTTTTGGTCATTTGTGACGAAAAGAGACAGAGCTACTTTAAATTTAGTTTAGTCGTGTGTGCCGCTGAATCGCCACCATTAGAAGATGTATGGAAATGGTAGTGCAAGGAAGAAGAGCAAGAGGCCGCCCAAAAAAGACATGGATATAGTGTGTGAATGAGGACATGAGAGAGAAAGGATTGAGTGTGGAGATGACGGCTGTTAGAGGAGAGTGGAAGAAAAAGTTTTGCTGTGCCGACCCCACCTAAGTGGAATAAGGGAAAGAAGAAGAAGAAGAATGATAATATTATCTACTTGTACTTTTGCCGTTGAACTGCTAGTATAAAAAATATGAGATATCTGCTTGCATTCGTTTTTCCACAAGTCACTTACGGCTGGTTATCCCGATACTAAACCATTTCTAGTTTGTATTATGGTTGCTAACACAACTGATTACTACATATACATACATAAATACTTTATATCGATGCATATTTAACACCCAGACCAACAGACAACAAATTTAGTTCATCACAAAGATGTTGGCCGTGCCGTAAATCGAATCCGGTTGGCAGTCCAGCATGGGAACCATTACGCCAACGAGGTCCACATTATATAACGATGATGATAATTATTATTATCTGCATTTCGATTTATGATATAAATATTGTTTTTATGTCATACACTGTCTAGGTAATAATAATAAATAATAAGTAAATTTATTAAAAAACCGAGAAGTCACGTTAATTAAGCTCTAGCCATTACAAGTAAGGATAAGTATGTCATTTTATCTAAGCGAGTTAAAACATTTGACAATAGAGTACAACAAATTTTATACTAGCGTAAACTGTACTGTACAAGTGCATTGATCAAATATTAATCCATATTAAAAGCCAGGTACACTTGAGAACAATAACTTGATAAAAAGGATTACTAATAGGAGTACAGATCCCTAGTGATATCGCTCGTACAGCGTAGGTGATTATTTCTATTATTCTAAATCCTACCTTCGTTCACCCACTTTAGTTATACTAGTTGGGTAAGTACGAGCCTGACTTGCGCAGGAAGGTTCCCTACCATTATTGTATGGGAGCCCCCCTTAAATATTTATTTGATTTAATTTAATAATTTTATTTGAAAGGTTATATATATATATATATTTTGTGAATATTGTAAGCGTCGTTTGATATAAAGCAAAAAATATGAAAAAGAACACGTTAATATATGTATAGCTACTGTTTTTGATATAAAGCAAAAAAACAACGTTAATTGTTGGAATTCCCTCTTAATATTTAATTTTAGTATTTGTTTTTAAAGCGGCACCTGAAATACATATTTCGTGAAAGTTTCAGCTTTCTAGCAATCACGGTTTTGAGATACAACTTGGTGACAGACAGACAGCGGAGGCTTTGTAATAGGGTCCTGTTTTTACCTTTTAGGTACGGAACTCTAAAAACGGAATGGCACAAAAAAGTTGCGTTTATGCAACTAAGTTATTGAGTTCCTAGTTAAATTATTGAAGCTAAATATGTGGTAAACGGTAACAAAATAACAAATAAAAATCAATCTGCAAAACCTAAAATTAATGTTAAAGCAAAGTTAAGTTCGGAACAAATAAATAAAAACGCGTGGCCGTTGCCTCATTCAAATGGAACCGGCTTTTAACTTATTGATTTTTGAAATAATATTATGCTTGATAATATGAAAGCCCACGCGTACTTGTTTAATAGCGTTGAACGTTTACAGATTTAGTACTTATTTAATCAACTAGAACTAGAATTGTGGTTGCAAACCTAACAAGACAACGCACGTATGGTTGCGTATAGGAAACGTCTTGTACAATGTAAGATTTTAGTCATACACTAATATTTGCACCCGGATATTTGAAGTATCTATTAGTAATACATAGTTCTTTCTTTGAAAATAAATAACTGGCTATCAAAAGCTTTTATTAAACCTTTCTCTCATTGGGTATCCGATAATAGATATAAATTGAATAGAATTGAACTGAAAGGCCAACAATAAAATACATGACACATTCAATGTATGCCCATAAACATGGCGCTAAACTAACCACTTGACCCAATAAGACAATAAATGTGGCATCTATCTAATTTATCGATCAGTGCAATACTGCAAGAGTTGCTCGTTAATAGTTATAGAGTACTCGAGATGTGGGCGTTAGATTAGTGACAGATGTTTCTTCAACCATCTCCAAACAACTTAGAGCTGTTGTAACTAATTACTTGTACGAACTTATGGGTCAAGCTTATTGGGCGAATAATGTTTTGAACACTTGTATAACTCGTATTAGTTACACTGGATGTGGTAATAGACCAATAGAATAAACATTTTTCATGTACGCATGCGGATGGTCGGGCGAAGGGCGTAGGCCAATTAGACGTGCAGAGAAAGTTAACTTTGAAGGGCCTTTATTGCCCAATCAATGCTAAAGTGTTACAAAATTTACATATGCCATTAAATTATTGGTACTTTAATTCAAGATTTATTATTTGGGTGCGTTAATCGTAAAGATTAACATAACTTTAATAGAAGCGAACCTGGAGTTACAGATATCAACGTTAAAATATCAAGACGAAAACTAGGAAATATTTCAGGTGATAGAATTTTCAGCTTCAGAATGAACAAGGCTTACATTGAAGACTTGTTTGAACTCTAAATAATAAGCTCAAACTAAACGTCAATAACAGTAACAGAAAGGAAATACGAGCCAAAATGGTGGTTCTGAATTACAAACTGTTTCTAATTATAAGGATGACGTTTACAAACAAAGCGAAAGGAACTAAGCTGCGCCTGCGCCGGGCCTTGGCCGGGATCCAGCAAGTCATGACAGACCACCTTATCGAGAACACAACTTAGAACATTATTAGGACACGAGGCTCGGGAAGATTTATTATTTGTACCATTAACGAGCATTATGACTATTATAAGCTTTGTTTAATTGCCCACTGCTGTCAGTGGTGTCTTGGGAATATTAATTAATTTTATCAGTAATGTTAAACCCTTCGCATAAATTCAGTTTTATTATATTAATATACACACAACATGATGATGTCATATATATTGTTATATCAAGAGTAGATGATAAGACGAATATTAATAGCCCCTCTAAAGCGGAAGGAGCGTCAAGAAAATAAGACGAATAACCGGAACTAAAGAAAATTAAAAACGCGTCACTCATTTCACACTTGGAAACTGGAGCAGCGTGACAGTCAGTTTTAACAAAGCTCGGAAGCTGACATAAATTGATGCTTTACAAACCTAAGTAAGTATTATAATTGCAGATAGTACCTACATAGAGCGCTCAAAGGTGCTAACAATTCAGCAAATGGATAAGGAAGGCTGAGGATGACGATGATTATTAAAATTTACGAGGAAGATATATCACAGAAATTACAATCTATTCTCATAAGTACATACTCATCATCACGACTAAGCAGTATGAAAAAGTTTTGCATGTTTTCCTTTTCTGTAATAGAAATCTAGACAGGAAATCTAGGTCTTATGATGTCATCATTTTATAAATGCCGAAATGTTTGCTTATTTATTAGCTAAACACTCTTATTTTTTATAGAAAGGCCATAAGTGACCGTTCATTGAAGAGGCGAGGTCCTGGTGTAACAGTAACCGATGTGTCATTAGCGGAGTCGGAAAATGTGGATTTGGTTTTGGTTCAATGATCGAAGGCAGGCGCCGCCGCCGAAGCATCGTCTTGCGCATGCGATGCGTATGCGCATCTCCGCATTATTTATGACTTAGGTAGGTTCAAGCTCTTGGAAGATTGATGACCGAGTCACAGGTGATAATTACCAAGACGTGAACAAAGGGAAGAGGACAAAAGTTACAAAGAGTTGATTATTTCTGGTAATGTACGATGTAAGGCACTCAGAAAGTAATAGTTATTATATATTAAATTGTAAAAAAGTAATTCAGTACTTTATTTATTCTACACCCTGAAAGATCCTAAATCTCATTGTCCACCATTCAAAACAAATATTAAATAAATTATATTCCTTATTGCAGTTGGTTGTGTAACACACTAATGCTTAAAATCTGTTAGTAGGTCAAGTAGGCTAAAGGGCTTTCAAAAACAGAAAATGTTAAGATGCAGTTATTTATATTGTGTTTACCAATTTCATCAAAGCAGAGGTGCGAAAACATGCGTGTGCGCAACGCACTGGGGCAATAAACTTTCGCATTGGCGGCTGTGGTTACAGCGCACTCGGGTTTGTAAACCACGGCGCTTTGGAACCAGTAGGCTTTGTTTTCAATTTACGAGTCTCATTTAAGCGTTCTTTACACTTTCAAGAAGGTATAAGCTAACACTAATGTGCTAATTCATTGCTTAAAAACATTTTCCAGAACACTATGATAAACCACAAAACATATAGGAATACGACATATAGTACATAACATTAACTTAGTAAAGAAGACCGCGTAAATATTTGTAAAAAAAATAAAGATTAATTGTGGCATTAACCAGAAGTTAAAATTCACTATTATTGAAGTAGGTACCTGGTAGATAAAATTGGGAACATGAATAATTTTCGTCAATAGTTAGGTACTGAATAAATAATAAAATAACTGCTTATTCTCAGTCTAGTAAAACCGATTTTAAAATGACATTAGATTCATAATGTTATCAACACGAAGATACAAGAGGTCATGAAATGAAATAGAACTAGCAGTATGTAAATCTAAACATTTTAAACCAATTAATACAGGGTTAGTAACTAGCACAAAACTTTTAAAGAGAGGTTTTAGTAATCCAGTAAATACTGGATATAGTAGTAGTATGACCAGGGTAAAATAAAATTAACAAATAACTTGTACATTGGAAAATAAATAAAAAAACAACTAAGTATTCCTTCATACACTTTGATGCGCAAGTTTTTGTTCGGAATGGCTGATATTTGTTTATGAATTCCCAAAAGTAAAGGAATAAATCTTGTTTTTATCTATGTAGATGTATTAAAACCGGATTAAAAATGTTGTGTCTGTTACCAGTATTCATGTGTAGGTAATAAAAAATTGTACAAAATGACAAATAATTCTGCGAACATATTTTTTACTGTTAACTTCGCGGACCGATTTTTATAATAATTTACAAAATATGCTTATAAAATGTTTTAATCGTTTGAAAATAATAAATAAAAGACAAATATCATCGAAAATGGCCAGCTGATAGCGCCGAAGAAAACTTTTCTCGTTTCCGTGGAAAACATACCTCCGATTGGAAAAAAAAACAGTCGTTCTTGAGTCGTATGCTTTTCCTATAAGCGTACAACGTAAACATTTTTATATAAATTTATATAAAATATAATTTTTAAATAATTTTTTTTTATTGCTATATAAGTGTGATATAGGCTTTAATAACTGTGATATATGCGAAAGTTAGACGATAAATAAAAAAGAGCCGTAAAGAAAAACAAAAAAATACTATGTTTGCCCACATATGATAGAAAACTATTCCGAAATGTTAAAAATAACACGCTTAGGATTAGTTAATTTTACTAAAGTGAATCTGAACGAAATACTTTCGAAAGATAAAAACATGTAATAGATATAGGTATATTTTGCCAACAACACATTCAAAACAACTATTTATCATATCTCAATTAATTTATAAGGCAAGTAGGCAAATTAACTTCAGTTTGTAGTTAAAACGATCTACGATTCAATTCTCAGCTGAAGTGAAATTAACTAAGCTAAGATAAGAATGCCACACGTAACCGGATGATCTATAAAACTAAATAGGCATTTATTTTTCCTCGAATTAGATAAATATAATAAAAATCAATATAGTTAAATCAAATAAAATTAAAGTAAAATAATATAATGAACTCACCAGATATAGAGTAGCCATGGCGCCCTCTTATTCCTAAATTAAACTAGGAAGCACTATTTCTTTTTTGATGCACCGATCGGTGCGTGCCGCCGTGGTTAGTGTTGTCGGTGAATAGATACGTCCGTCCGCGACCACGGCTACTCGCGAACTGAGAGCTTATCTCAAACTGCTTTGGCTTGAGATTCTCGAGAGTATAGCTGTTGAACCGAAGATGAACTCTGGCGCAGGCGCCGGCGCATGCAGCCGGATGCGCGTGCGCATCTCCGGAAAGGTGATCTGAATCTAATTAGGGGCGGTATAAGATTCCTATTACGACTCTAGAATCCAACCAGTTTTTAGGAGGCTATTTAAATTCCCCAGCGGTGACGTAAGGTGGGTTGTTAAAATAGTTTTCCTGAATAGGATACCTTGTTAGATCAGATAAAGCCTTATTTGTCTCACAAGATTCTCCTTTTTAGTAACCCTAGAATTCAGGATATAGTGATAAAGTACTGATTTATTTCTTCTTCTAAGGACCTCTTGAACTTTTGTTACCATCAACACAAAACTATAACAATTGTGCGAAGTTTACTTGAAGTATTTATCTGTAACACCAAGTATATACTCACAAAATATTTACAAGTGCCAGTTTCAAAGAGGCATGAGAAATGCTGCCTGTACAGAATCTCCAGATAAAGCCAGTGCGTTGCTCTTTTAATTTCGGTTAAGTCAACACCACCAATCGTCTGCGACTAACGCTATCAAGATTTACACTCATTAGCACAGCTTTACAAAATTCCACAAAACGGTGCTACAACCTCGATCAAAACAAAGACGATAGAGGCACATAAACTCGTAAATACCTATAAATCGATAAACTCAGCGGCGGGTCAATGTGTTCGACCCATTGGAATATAACGTTAAAGTAAACAAAGCAAGGTCCGTAAGAATTAAAGATTTATTTAACATTTCTCATAATTTTGTGCACAATGCGTTTATGTCGGGAGACGCACCCGGAGGTGCGAAATGTCTTGCCGCACTCGGTGCAGCTGAAGGGTCTCTCGTCTGTGTGGATGAGTTTGTGCACGCGCAGTATGTCGGCGTCGTTAAACCTCTTGTCACAGGTGTCGCACGCGAACTTCCTCTCGTTGTTATGGTAGGCCATGTGCCGCTTGTAGTGCGCGGTGGTCGGGATCTTCTTGCCGCACACCTCGCACGTGACAGTCTTGGCGACGTAGTCGGGTCTGTGCCTCGCGAGGTGCATGATCAACGTGTTTCTAAACTTGAAATCTTTCCCACACTCTGCGCACTTGTAAGAGTTCCCAGCGTTGTGTACGTCAATATGGCTCTTTAAATTTGACGTGTACAGACCACAAATTTCGCAAATTTTGTAGTACCGTTTGATTGGTTTCTTTTGCCTGTTTTTCGTGGGCTTTGGTACATTTTTAGCTACTATTTTAGGCGCTTTTACTTTAGTTATTTGGTTCTCTATTTTATCAATTCCCATTTCCACTTTTTCCGTTTGCTCCATGTCAAAGGTCATATCGTGATCGTCGTTCCCAGTATCCATATTTTCATAATTTAGTTCGTGTGATTCTATTTTGACGTTTTTGGTGTAGTCACAGAACTGGGCGTTCACGGTTTGGCATCTGCGTCGGAATTTGTAAGCATTTTCTAGTTCTTCGAGACATGTATTACATATTTGAGTGGGAAGATTTTGCGCTTTTTCAACCTGAACACAAATGTTTTCACTTTATTACAATCCTCGAGAAAACAATATAAAATATATTAAATAGGTAACTAGTAACTAACTTATTACCATAGATAATAACAACACTGACCTGTATGCCACATATGATTAGAAGTTTAGTAGCCACGTCGATGCCTTCTTCATCCACATGTTGGAACACATCGATACACTCCCCGAGGTCGGCGCACGCCCGGCACTGTTTACCTCCCACTACGACATTAGGCTTTACTTCTATCTCCATCTTTTGTTTCAAGTCAAACAATTTTATATCATCATCATCATCATCATCAACAATCCCTCTATCATCATAATCTGTTGAGTAATTCTTATTTCTCCGTATTCGCTTACTATCTTTATCTATGATTTCCATACATTTTGTCATGACGTCGAAGTATGGCCATTGCTCTTTTAGAACGCCTTTATTGGCGAATTTTCTTTTCCACTAAAAAAAAATGAAAATACAAGTTATTATTTAGGTTATCGCACTCTACTTTTATAAAGTATAGGAATTAGGTGTTTAGGGTTTACCTTGTACATCTTAGTCAAATATGCCCAATACAAAGGCAATTCTAATAAGCTGCATTCTAACGGTATGCCGTTACGCCGTAACTCTTTTTCTACTTCCCTGTGAAAACAAAAAAATAAGAGTAGAAAGCCGAAGTGGTATATTTATTAATTCGTTTGCATTGTACATGGTAATTGACAAGTCCATATTGTATCTTGTTGTTGATATTAATTGTATTTATAATAGGATACGTTATGATGAATAAAATTATTCTATTCTATACAAAATATGGTTTCATGATATAATAATTACGTACTCAAATATAAATTAGTAACAGAACTTTTGAATAACTGAAAACAAAGCAAATAAGTATTTTTTTAAACGTATATCAACGATATCGAATATGATAATAACAATAAATATCCATTATTGACTTAAGTAACAAATAGACTATTGAATAAAACCATTCGTACTGATTTAGTCATAGACTGTGTTTCAACAAAAATAGTCTCTCCCACAGAGATTACAAGTCTTGGTTATATAGAAACAATTAAATTAAGTTATTATTAATATGCATCGACATTTATAGGTTTCTAGTGTAGTTGAAAACTTGATAAATAAATACATATTTTTATTATTTTTGCATAGCA
Organism: Mellilla xanthometata; assembly: GCA_035578125.1. Classification (NCBI taxonomy): domain Eukaryota; kingdom Metazoa; phylum Arthropoda; class Insecta; order Lepidoptera; family Geometridae; genus Mellilla; species Mellilla xanthometata. The sequence goes on along the minus strand of JAPUBQ010000014.1, from coordinate 7,638,603 downwards.
ATTATTCCAAAATATTGAAAGATAAAATTCTTCATTTGGGCAAAAGAACATTTATATTAAATACATAAGATAATGTATCAACTTACCGCCAACTGTGGCTGAGCGTTCGATGCGCAGTATTTCGAAAGCACTCTTCATATTTTGCTCGCGCCTCTATCAAGCGCACCACCCATTTCTCTTCCCCTAAAAATAGTTACAGCGGCATAGTACACTTCATATTTAAATTGACATGTTAGGGTTTAATTACGATACAACACTGGTCGGAAAGAAACTTACCAGGAAAAAATGTTCGGTTCGCTAATATTTAAAGGAAATCGAATACCTTTTGCATGTGTGGTCTATGTCAAAAATAAGTTTGGTAACCTCCGGTCTAGGTTCTTAGACGTATTGACGACACCCAAAGAGAATGTACGTTAATTACTAGTAACCCTAGCGCCTGTAGCTCGGCTAACTAAGTTGATCTGACGCGATCATCGAAGCTAAGCAGTGGTCGATGCGGACGGTGTTTAATGGGTGGCAGTGCACAAGACTGTCGTTTTAAGTGGCATTTTCATCTTGGCTCTGCCGAGAGTCGGATGCCACGTTAAATGGTACGTTCTGGCTGTTAGTCTTAGAACAAGCAGTCGTTAAACCAAGTCAGAGGCCATCGGACGACTTGAAATCTCTCGACACCAGAGCTTGGCCACTTAGCTCTTACGAACAAGAAGACTAGTAACCCAGGATACAGGCAAACATTCCTAAAGGGTTTACCTACTTGAAAACTAACACTAGCAACAGATAAGTTTGATAAAAATAGCATGTAATATAAATATATCCACTTACAGTCAAGTAGCGGGTTCAGACTTAACGATCCCTCGCCCAAATACGACTCGAATATATCGTAGTAATGCCACGACGTGTTGTGCGTTGCTTTTGCTTTCTGATAATCCTATAAACAAAATCATATCATAGCATAGCTACCCACTATACGTTCCTACTCTGCTGGGATTCGGGGCCTTGTCTCACTACAAATTCTCTTCCTCACTCGTCTTTGGATATTGTGAACATGTCGGTTTCCGTTAGATGTTTTCCTTCACCGAAATCGAGTGTAAATCCACACATAATTTAAAAAACAAGCGTCTTAAAAAAGAAAAACAGTTCTCGCGTTTACGTACGTAAGACGATTGAAAAGATGGTTTGAAATACTTTAATGTTATGTTTATACATATTTGAATATTAATGAATATAAATATTATATATATTTAAAGAAATGAATATAAATATGAATAACTTGTAAATGTTCATATAGATATCCAAAGAAACAAAAGTGTTTTCTATTTTCAATTTTGACGAATAACTAGATTAAATTACAAAATTTAGAAAAGTCTCGACGGCATTTTGTGAGGGCCATCTTGGGTTTTAAATGTATCATAATTTACATATTCTCCTTCAAGACCATTAATTTGATATTGTCTACCGATATTAGGGCAGTTGAACATTTGCGAAAATATATGTCATCCGCTATCTAGTAGCGGCTGCCATATTGGCCCGATTTTAATCAAACATATCGAAGAATACTTTTGCCTTATAAACCTTTGAAAAAAACCAATCAAAATCGTTCCTTCCATTTGGGAGCTACGATGACACACAAACACACACACACACAAATACTTATTTTTCTTCTTCTTTACCTTATCCCATTTAGGTTGGGTCGGGACAGCAAATCTTCTTCTTACACTCTCTTCTATCAGACGTCATCTCCACACTCAATCCTTTCTCTCTCATGTCCTCATTCACACACTACATCCATGTCTTTTTCGGGCGGCCTCTAGCTCTTCTTCCTTGCACTACCATTTCCATACATCTCCTCATCACACACATATAGAAACTGTTTTCCCTTGTTTATATCATTAAGATCGACAAATAATTTAATTTTAAATTTGTATTAATTGTGTCGTAATTTGATTAGTACGAGTAGCTTTGATTTTACAAAACTTGCTTACTATAACATTTGTCATAATTTTTAATTATGATCATCATCATCATCATCATCTTTCTTTGTCTCAGCTTGTATTGTTTGGCGGTGAAGGAACTATGTCCCACAACACAGGGTTTTCTCTAGTGTGGGACATAGGGTTCAAACTAAAATGGGAACATACAATTGCAAATATTAAATAAGGCTGTATTATTATTGTTCCAACATTGTATGTGTTTACTGGTCAAATAAATGCTTTATTATTATTATAAATTATAATTTTTAATTAATACTTCGTCGTTATAGGATTGGGAGTTAAAAACAAGAACGTACCGCAAAAGCCTGCTGCCACTTCTTGCAGGCTGCTCGCGGCGCCAGCGTGCTCGGAAACCCGTGCTCTTCACGGAGCACTTTCAACGTAAATTCACTGTCAACAAAAACATTTGAATGTTTTATTTTGACATGTTATATTTTTTTCTTTTTACGTAGGTATGTGTGTATGTTTGATACTCATTCAATGTTAAAATGAAATTTGGATTCAATGCGACATAACTAGCCCTACTAATATTGTAAATGCGAAAGTTTGTGTGTAGGTAAGAGTGTACATTTGTTACTTCTTCAAACTCAAACGGCTAAACCGATTTTATTGAAATTAGATGTGAAGATAGGTTAGATCTTGGATTAACACATAGGCTACTTTTTACAATTGTGGTTCCCGTAGGATACGCAAATAACTTCAAAATCATTGTTACTCCTACATGCTCCAACAGCTAAGACGATTTTGATGAGATTTTTTATCCTGGATTAACGCGGGGCGCAGATAGTCTTAAATAAACGGTGATTCTCACCTCCAAGGTTGACCTTTTCCATAAAACATGTGGTCGTTTTGTAGTCTCAGCTGTAGGAATGACTCTGTTATATCAGTTGACCCTGAAAATAACACACAGATTTCTTTTAACTATGCTGAAATAAATAAATTAATAAATATGAATTGATATCAAGCTAATTGGCGCTAATGAAATATGAAAATGACAACATTTTACTATACATGACATATTATTTAGTATATGTGTTTGTTAATACTTCAGGCACAAACAGAAGAATTGATTTGGATGAAATCAGATATAGTTTTTATATAGGTATTATTTTTGGATGGATTAGATGGAAATGATTATAGTTTTGGATAAAATAAGACATATTTCAATAGGTAAATAAATACGCCAGCGTACGCTGGCTTTGTTCCTAACCTTCTTCTTTGTATTAGCTAAGTGGCTAAGCTCTTATAAGGTTTTTATTAACGCACACAGTTTTTGGATGGGTGACCAAGTGATACCCGGATTATACAAATATGACTTATGAAAGCTTTAGTGTAATAAATCAAATCAACCAACTTACAATGAAACTCATTGTTTTCATCAATCTCAAGTAGTTTGCGGGGATTCTTTCTATACTTGCTGTGACCTTCTGTCTGCAGTTCCAAGAGATGTTGCTTCTCGTGACGCTTGTAGTACTCCAATATAGTATCGTAGAGGGGCCAGTGGCCGGACCTCGGCCGCCGGCGCTTCCCTTGCCTTGACAACATGCGGTACTGTCTCTGGACAGGAAAATAGAGAAAGATAAGACAGTTTTGAAGCTATGACAGCTCAGTCGAGTATGCCGCCTTACGTTTCGAATTTAATAAATTCAAACTTTGGAATTCCTTGCCGAATTCCCTGTTCCCCAATGACGACAATCTAGCGATTTTCAAGGCGAGAGTGAACCGGTTCCTTTTAGGTAAGCGCGATCCACCGTAGACCTCAATATCACTTACCATCAGGTGAATTGTGGTCAAGCGCTGACCTATTCAGAGTAAAAAAAAAATGTCGTGGGTTCGACCGCCAATGAACTAGAGCTTGGAATACCATGAGCAAACCATAGCGTGGTGGTAGGGCATTTTTTAGTGCTTGTCTGGATAGAATTTATCCTCACGTTGAAAATCTGTCGCTAAGCACCTAACAGTGTGTTTCGGCAGCCTCCTTGAGAGCTAGTTCTTTCTATACTAGGCATGCTCCACCTTAGGCTAGACTGTCGTTAACTAGTGTGGTTATGCGCCCGTCTGGGTCAGAGTCCATAATCTCTGCTAACAAATTTGTGGTAAAATGAGGAGTAGTTTTGATACAACATTTTTTACACTTGTCTCGTGACATCATTGAGTAATTAATAAAAATCTATCATTCGTATATATTTTTCAACTCACTGTATTTATTTATTTATTTATTTATTAGGCACTCAGACAGATTACAAACATTCATTTTAAACATAACTAAACTAAAGGAACAAAAACAAGTCTGCAATCCAAAGAAGAGTACACAGCATGCTAGTGTTAAAAAAAAGGAAATCTTATAACATTTTCATAGTTAGTATTAAATACTAACTATGAAAATGTAAATACTAACTATGAAAATGTAAATACTAACTATGAAAATGTTACTATAACATGATCATGCAGGGAAAACTTACTCTAAATGTCACCAAAATGTGATGCCATAGCCCCTTCATGTCTTGAATGCAACAATCTTCAGGTAGATTTTGCATTCTCATCGCTCTTTCTACTACACTAAAAAATAAAATTTACAGTATTATTACATTGCCTTCACTCACATACAAAGTTTTTAACTTTATCATCATCAGTAGAGAGTGGAGGTTCTCCAGAGATTTTATGGGCCACTTATAAAGGGCAACTCCAAGAATTCAGCCAAGTGCGAATCGGGCTCTGGTTTTATGATTATGTTTCACTACATACAGTAGGTAGGTTTCGTTGCTTTGTAAAAAAAGGAACTAAATCTTACTATGGTATTTTTTAGAGAGCTAGTAACAAAAGCTTGTAAGATAAAGATAAAGATAAATTTATTTGTGGTAAACTTAGGTGTATGTACATGATGACTTAGCGCTACGTTTTTTAAAAAATATTTTTGTTGTATGTTGTGGGAAAAACTGCGTCTCGTGCTGGGTCTCCTTGGAGCCTGTTTACCAAGCCACAGTTGTCCCCGCCCCATTAGAGTACATACTGATGTAATATCTATAATGCTAGTACAAGATTTTTCGTACTCGCTTTTATTAACAAGTGAGGTAAGTATGAAAAACATTTGACTGAATTACTCAAACTGATAATTGCTTACTAGAGTTTTGTGACAAATAGTTTTCATTTCAATACATACCTCCATATTGCTTTCTGATCACTGGGTGAGTTGTTCAATTGGTCTTTTGCTTCCGTCACACATATAGCTAATTTTAGTCTCCAGGAATCAGGCCCTGGAAATAATGCGGCTGGTTAACCCCATACTGAACCATTTCTAGTTAATATTATGGTTGCTAACACAACTGATATACTACATTTACATACATACATGTTTTATATAGATACATATTTAACACACAGACTGACAGCCAACATTTTAGTTCAGCACAAAGATGTTGGCCGGGCCGGGAATCGAACCCGGAACCTTCTGATTGGCATACTCCGGCATGGTAACCATTAAGCCAATGAGGTAGTCAAAAAACTTTATTATGTAGCAAGATTAAATAATTAGAGATTAGATTATCTTATCTTAAATAATTAATCTTTGTGTATTGTATTTTGACTAACAGATATGTTTTTATTAACAATGAATCAATAATTAAAAAAACTTAATACAAAACAATAATTAGAATACTTAAATTAGACTTTAAATTCAAATTCTTAAAACTAATAAGGAAATAATACAAATTGAAATTATCACAAATATTATTTTAACAATAATAAAAAAAAACATTTAGTTTTACTTACATGACTCATATTTATCCAGTATGTTATGTTTCCCATAATGTTTTTCAAAATATTTATGAAACCTAAATTTCCTGACTTTGCCTTTGCTTTTAGCTACTTTATATGCCTAAAAAAATTATATCATATTATTATTTATTAACACAGATAGTTATCTAAGGAGATGTTGTACAGATATCAGTCTCTGCATACATAATGTACAAGCAGCATGGCTGAACTGCAGTAGAAGATATTTGAACAAATAAAAGTAGGTATGTTAGGAAAATCACTACTTTACATAGTGTGTTGCAATACTAAATCAAAGATAATATAACAGAAAATCCTAGTTGTAATCTTTTATACAGGAATGTAAGATATTTTTATATGCTATATTTTGCTCCCATAGCTCCCTGGCAGGCTAATAATAAAGGTAAATTAGAAGAATTTAATAAAACTAACATATAATATGATATAATAATTAGATAATTATTACTTTTTATATATTCTCAATTGCCCATAAATTAAGCAGTATTAAGATACATAAAAAGGCTACATACATCAAAAAGATAACCCCATCTTTTTCTCAATTGACACACAGTTAATTCTGGTGGGAATCCATTTTCTAATAGTAAGTTGCGAAAACCTCTGAAATTAATAAATATTAGAAACATTACACACTTAAATCTTGATTAGTATCTTTCAACTTAAGTTCAGTCTATAATTTTGGATATTTACAAAGTATGATGAGTCAAGTTGATATTAAAATGTACATAATTCACAACACTTCATATATATGTCAAGTTTCAATAACTTATTTTGAAAGTCACAGTAATATAAGTAAGTCATTTAACGTATATACATATAAACACTTAAGTTACATATGTGTTTGCAAATATAGATGTGAATTTAAGTTCAGGTACACAATGTGTTTTATTTGATCTATAATAGTAGATATAATATTGTGTATCTCCTCAAAGTATTGCACAACAGACTTCTGTAAATGGCATGAAACCGGGTATTTTGAATGTTTTATTTATACCTGACAAGAGCAAGTTAGTGCTGCTGAAAATATTTCAAAAACATTTTACTATAACAAATAAATGAGGAACATACATAAACATATTAAATAAGAACTAAGAATTTAAGGTGGTACTGTTGTTTTTTAAATATTATATGCAACTTACATACTTATGGAAGTTATTTGTCACTGTTTTCAAGGGTAAACAAGAGGCCAAAAATAAGAACTTTAGACATTCAATCAAAAAATCAGTACCTAGGTACTGATTATTGGTAGAAATCGGATAAATACTTACTCCCATGGCTGTCCTTTACTTTTGAAAAGTGCTTCATTCGCAAACCGTAGCTGGATCATACGTATGGTCATATCTTCAGTAACTAAAGCAATAATATATGAAAATGAAATTGATTATTCGTGCATTAGTTATGGTAGATGTAACATGTGTGTCAAAGTTAACATTCTACTTATACTTACAAACAAAACATTTTTCTTCCATTATGATTTTTTTAAATATAAACCCAGGAAGGTTCCTATATAATTCTTTAAAAAATCCTTGTATTAATTTATCTTGCTTCTATCTCTTAAATCAAACCAAACACAACAAAACAAACCGCACTGTCTATATTCACGAAGTACCGTTCTTTGGCGAATGAACATTACACAGATAAAAAATAAACCAAAAGAATGAACATCAAACAGATAATAAATGAATAGTTCTGTTCATTCTTGAATGTTTATTAATGAAAATATTTATTATCTGTATCACACTAATTCCGTAGATATGTCAGAAAACGTGAATATTTGTCTTTAAATTAATGAACGCTAATATTTTCTACGCTCTGGCAAAGTCCTTTCCAAATATGCTTTGTTTGTGTGAGTGAAAATTTTGCTAATGTGTTTAAGTTTTTATCAATGTAGTACACTGAGTGAGGACATTGAATAAGTAATAGTTCATTTGTTTTGTCTATTTTCACGCAGTACCAGTGTATCAAAAGCTCCACATTTCTTTAGATATTTTATGAACAGAGGTCTTGGCCACTGGTTATATAGTTTGCTTGTGGGTGTTTGATGTACGTATAGGATGTTGTGTACATACACGAAATGGTTAGGATTTCTTTTGTTTGGTTATGTCACTTGGCACGTAAATTCAAATATTTAAATACACACCACATTTTAGACTTAAATGCCTCGAGTGGGAATCAATATAGATGGTGAATACCTAAGTCATCTCAGATTTGCCGATGATATTATTGTTTTTGCAGAAAACGCACAAGATTTAGAAGAAATGGTACGTGGATTATGTAGAGAAAGCAGGAGAGTCGGTTTAGAGATAAATGCCAAAAAAACAAAAATCATATCAAATCGGGAACCTGTGCCTATTTTCGTGGATGGAACTAGTATAGAGTATGTTGAAGAATACCTATATCTAGGGACATCAGTATCATTCAAAGACTGTACAGAAAGAGAGGTTGAAAGAAGAATAGCTTGGGATGGAAAAAGTATTTGAGCTTGAAGGAAATAATGAAAAGCAAAGAAATAAGTACTAGAACAAAAAGTTAAGTGTTCGAAGTTGCGATAATGCCTTGTATGACTTATGCATGCCAAACTTGGGCGCTCAAAAAGAATGATGAAGAGAAAATATCCATAACACAAAGGAAAATGGAGTGCAGCATGCTAGGTATCAGGAGATCAGATAGAGTAAGCAATACAACGCTGAGAAACCGAACAAAGGTACCAGACATAACTGTAAGGACAAGAACCCTTAAATTTAAATGGGCGGGACGTGTCTACAGGATGGACAATTGGAAATGGACGAAACGTGTGACGGAGTGTGGGTCCCTCTAGATTGCAAGAGAAATCCTGGAAGACAAAGGAAAAGATTGAGGGACCTATTCCTAAAGATATGCGGACCAACATGGATGAGACAGGCGAGGGAGAGAGAGGGTTGGAAATTAGCGGGGGAGGCCTATGCCCAAGCGGCAACTTTTGCTTAAAAATGTGTAAAATATATGTTATTTTAAAAATATGTACTTAAGCAATAGAATAAAGGCTTATTTACTTTCTTTTTTTTTTACTTTACTTTACTTATTAGACTAAACATAATTGGAACCAACATATTTTTGCTAAGTAACGGAATACCAATTACCCACTAAAGGTAGTAGTATCATGCGTTGCTGTTCGTTGCTAAAGCTGCTTTATTCGAATAATAAGATCTTCTATTTATAGTCATAATTCAATTCAAAGTCTCAAATATGTACATTCTTGATGATCTACTATTTAGCAATGGTACAAAAGGTGAATAATTATGTTCCAGCTCTATCGGCTGAAACTGATTGCGCCCTCCTCATCTGTTCTTGAAATCATATAACAGCTAGATATTTTTTCCATCTAGATTAAGAGCATTTTCAGTTAATTTCGTTCACTTCAAAACTAGGTTACATAGCACACAACTTATTGAGCAAAAAATAGGCATTTCATTTTATTATTTAACCTGGGAAGACCTTATAGGTTGTATATTGTCGCGAAGCTCCCAGAACAGAATGTTCTAGAAAACACACGAATACCTTCGGTGTCGCTCTCACACATATTTGTTGTCTCACTGCTACAGTTACCTCGAACTTTCTAGTATAGAAGATTCGAAAGCTTCCCGAACGCCGCCTGTTTGTTTACGTGTGTAAACAAACATCTTCTATCTCACTCACACACTGCCTCGAATTCTCCTGAAGAATAGTTCCGAACGTTCGACATATAGAACTTACGAGAGCTTGTATGAGCGGGTATAAAAGAGCGGACCGAACGATTGGAGGACAGTTATCTGCGAGATGTCGTAGAGTTAACTGCGAGTTGTCGGAGAGTTAACTCCGAGTGATACCCCGAGCGAAAAGTGCGATTAGTGTCTACGAGTGTACGACTCCGGCGAGGAATAAGGATTGCGACTGCACACGATTTGGACGTTTCGACGAGTTGGAAGACCAGACACGTATCCGGCGTGGGGATTCCATAGTCAATAAATCCTAGTTATCCACGAAACCGACGTTTTAGTCATATACCCAAACCTTTATCCCGAGTGCCCCGTCCAGCACGTAACAATATTATATTCTAACATGCCTGTCCTCCAAAACAGATCATATATGTTAAACTAGGAAATAATATACTAGCATTGCATACAGACAACTGAACAGGTAGACTTTATTTTAACTCTTAATTATTATGTCTTTGTTGTAATAAAAGTTGTCTTTATTTCAGAATATGGTATGCTAGGGAATTTAAACTGGTCAGTTCCTGATAGCATCTTAGATAGGATAGATAACTAATTTATTATTATTTTTGTAAATCAACTAAAATACTCAGAATACAGGATTACCTGTAGTTTGAGATAAAATAAAGCATTAAAGACACAATTTGAGAAGACAGTGTGTCAATATAGGTGTGGAAAAGTTCAAGGAAGTACCCATCTAAGTATATTATATCTACAAACAACTTGACAACACAAAAAAATATCTTCAGAATGTATACCCATCTGATGTAACAGGTATCCCAGCAACCCAGGCCTATAAATATCTGAAAATGTTGATATGATAAAGGTAGTCACTCTTAGCCTAAAGGTTCTAAGGGTTTGATAGAATGGGCATGAAAATTAACTTTATTTTGAATTCTACTTATATTACTTTTTAGTTTAGGCAAGATAACTGCTACTTGCCAGTCATTGTGTATTTGAAATGCATCATAACATATGAATTCTACAAGTCAAGCCCTTTACATACTGAGATAAAAGTGTACAGCCTAGCAATGGGCTATAAATTACTGAAAATAATAACAAAATAATTATGATGTGATAAATCTAGTTACCCTTAACTTAAAGGTAAATAATTATGTGTAACCAATGAAAAACACAGTTTTGGATTATCTATATTGCAAATTATTGTAAACTAGAAATGTGCTGAAGCTTGGCCCCATCTTCTCCTGTTAGATGCAGCATAACTTCATACTTTTCACAACCAGTGTTGTTGTGCCGAGATCTGTAAAAATACACAAATGCTATAAGACTACATGTATTAAGTTTTGTACTTTTTACATACCATCTGGTGCAACAGGTATGCCAGCGACCCAGAACTGTGATCCATTATTTCAAGGAGCTCTGTTTAGTTACTTTTGATTTAAACTGTCAAATACAGTATACAAAGAACAGTAATAAATAAGTAATATAAACAACCTAGAATGGGGTCGGCTCTAGAATCGGGGCCGCATGAATTTGGAGAAACTATTACAACAGGGGTGTCGGAAATGGTTGTTTATAACATATTTATAACATTTTATTTGCAGGAGCCACGCCTAAATAATTTAAATAATTTTTCAAAGTTTCATTGAAATAGTGAGAAAAGAAACGTTTTTAGCAGAAAATACGTAGAATGAAACGTGTTTGCTGTCATTTTCATCGTTTGACAGTTTGCTTGCAAACCAGAAACGAAACGCTAAAAGTAAATTTAAACTATTTTGACAGTTTACATCTGTAACAAATAGATGAAACAAAACGTTTTTACAACACTTTGAGCGGTAAAATTTAAGCGTCATTCCGTTACTTTCGAGTGTATGCGAATGTTTTCCTTTTTTGTCTTTTCAATTTGTTATTTAATTCACTAGCTAAGGCAGATTTCAAGCTCAAAAAAACACTGTCGGTTAGGTTAGGTTTGAACTGCGACCCACTGCCAGAACCGAAATGCTGTTATTCAACAAAAATAATAACCACGAAGACTAAGGTCTTCGTGGTTATTTTTGGGACCGAAGGCTAGGGCAGGAGCTTCGGTCTTATCTTCGGTCGGGTTACAGAGCTACTTTGGTCGAAAGATACCTACATATTTCCCTTCTTGAGTTACCTGTTAAAAAACTTAGTACTTAACCTCAAATTTTTTAAACATTAATAACTCAAAAACTACTTGTCTCCTGCAGATGGGGTTTGTAGTGGAGGGGTCCCCAACCTCCCCTCTACCCTTTCCCCCCCCTTCCTTGCGTCCCCGTTTCTAAATAATAACCCTAGAATGCAACAGGACCAGTCTGTATTAAAAGTTGCCATATCTATATTTTTGAAATGATCCATATAGGCACTACAGTACATTACATCTTTTTTAATTTTAACGTGTTAACAGCTCCTAACTGATCCAAATACCTAAGGAAATATGTACAAATAGACTTACCTAATTTACTTTAACTACTTAAACATAGAGATAACTATTTGTTGCTCGCGGCTTCACTCGCTCGAAACAACTCAAAAAAACAAAACCTCGGACTCAAAAACTTGTGGTTTCAAATTCAAATCCTGTTTATTTATAAAAATGGCACTTACAGCTAAACCAAACGTATCACTTAGACTATGAGAAAATAAAATAAATTACAGTGCTAAGAACTATTATTATGACTCGGCTTAAATACTACATTAAGATTAAGTAAACTATTTTCAATTATATACAAAGAAAAACAACGTAACAAATAAAACATAACAAACACATTTAAAATAATAATAATAAAAATATAATAAAATGAACCTATTTCTCCCATTGTACATTCTCACAGTATACACATCATTATGGTGATGTGCTTTACAATGCTTGTTCTGAATCCTGTAATCGAAGTTTTTAACGTACTTACCAGTCCAGTCTAAAATGCATGACCGTCGGAATGCTATTTAGTGGCGGCCACCATCTCAAAACTATTTTAATCAAATATAGCTCAATATGTGAAACCAGTTTTAAGCGAGTGTGGCTCGGTGATATAAACGTCTGCTTTTCAATCAGCCAGCCCCTGGTTTGAATCCCGGCCAATGACTTGTTTTTTTCAAGTTATGTGTGAATTTGCACTCACTTTACGGTGAAGGAAAACATCGTGAGGAAACCAGCGCGTTGGGAGGACTGCAATATCTGAAGACGTGTGTCATCCACCAACCCGCACTTGGCCAGCGTGGTGGATTATGACCCATATCTCTCTACTAGTGAGAGAAGGCCCCGAGTCCCAGCAATGGGAACGTTATAGTGGGCTGCTTATGCTATATTATGCTTATGAAGTGAAACCAAATAATAAGTGTTATTATGTATTGGAAATTCATACAAGGCGTCTCAAAAATTATTATATGTTCTCTATGCTTTTATTTAATTAATGTGTCTGTGGCATTGCAATGGGTTTCAAATTGGCGTTTCTACATTGCTTTAGAAAACAATTGGAATATTTTTTAGTAAATTTATTTCATATCTTACCATTTAGGTAAGATTATGTTAATCCTCAAGTTTCATATTATCCTGTTGCAAAATTTCTGCCTGATCTGTTTTTCGCTTATCCGTTATGAAATAACAAACAGTCAGATAAAATTGAAGAAAACTTTTTACACCAAAAATTGCTAAATCTAATAGTTCTAGCGGATGCAGGCAAGTAGTGTTAAAACTAAAATTTTAAATCTTCCTATTCACGATCCCATAATTTTAAACCAATGAACAATGTACGGTTTTTTGGACGTTCTATATGGTATACAAATACGTGTGACCATATCATCAATTTCTTTTTGACGATGCTGCCATATAATAAGAAAAATAAAATGGTGTTGCCATATACCAAAATAATTTCGGGTTTTTTATGGTATCCCCATTTTGACTGAGTATGAATATCCCTTGCCAAAACAAACACACCAAACTGAGTGACGGTGGTTGACGTTTAAGTAGGTACCATAGAGAATGGAAAAAATGACATGTTTCAGAATATGACAGCCTGTAGAACAATACATATTCTATGTACATTTCATATCTTCTCTTTCTACGGTTTTCTCTTTTTACATTTGATAGGCTTGCGCTTGATCACAACATAAATGATACTTGTGATCTTAGTTCGAGCTTGGCCATAGTTTCTGAAGAAAGCGGTCCACTCATGCCTTGAAGACAGCCAGATTAAATTATATAGCCACATATCTAGCTACATCTTATTACCCGTGTAGATCGAAGCATGTAACTGGCTAAATCCGTCTATGCTTATAAAGAAGGAAATTCGTAGAATTTTGTAATAGAATATGAAAAACGCTAGTTTCTAAAGATGGGTGTGTAGATGTTTACTACTGGTATAGCTTATCCCACATAATCAAATTAGCTATTTTGTATGCCCTCAGACTACTGGATTCCTGTAGTCTGAGTGTATGCCGTATGAATGCGAAAAACATTGCGTGCCTACACTAGCCTATTGATGTTTATTTTAGAAGAATAGGTACCTTATTAGGGCGTTGAAAATCATGTACACATAACAGAGGTTGGATGAGTACGACATATGGCTCTAGTGCCACGTACTCAACAATACGCTTTCACTGTACTGCCGTGCTATATCTATAATGCCGTTAAGTACTAAACAATTTTAGACAGCACTGTAATAGGTACTAAGCACGCGTTTGCAATAACCATGCATATTTTTTTTTGGTTTGTGAGTTCAGGCTCGCACAGCGTTGCTAGACGTTAGATACTGTTAATAAATAAAAAATGCGTTTGAATGGAATAATATGTATTTAAGGCAAATATTAGATACATTTAGAAATAAATACATAGGTCCAATTAGAAAGACTTTTATGGCCTAAAAACATTATATAAGTCAAGAAACATGATTTTTATTGCACTATTCATACTGTTTACCATTAGATAAAGCAAAGACCTACAAAAAAAACTCCACTGTTTTTTTATTCAATAAACAAAGTTTCGTGTTCATTAAACAGTCATTCGAAAAAACGCGTTCATTGGCTCACATTACACCATATAATTCTGCTATATTATCAAAATCGTTGATGTTATATCGGTGGTAAATGGTCGTAGGGGCGCGGCGCAGTATCAGGGTAGGAGCAAGTGAAGTTGGGGGGAGCAGCGCGGACGTACTTAGGCACCGTCGGGGGGAGTTCGGGCAACGCGCCGCGCACCAGCCGCCGCAGCGCCGCGTTGCGTTGACGAAGGTGAGACACCTCTTCGTGAATACGCTCTCGTTCTGTTGACAGTAAGCATATAAAAAACTTGCAAGTGCTTTGACAGAAAAATATTTCAACGTTAATCAGTATAATAAATAAATATTAGGACACATTTCACACACGGCTGGTTAACCACATACTGAACCATATCTAGTTCGTATTATGGTTGCTAGCACAACTGATATGCTACATATACATACATAAATTTATATTTTTATATAGATACATATTAACACCCAGACCCACAGCCAACAAATTTAGTTAAGCACAAAGATGTAGGCCGGGCCGGGAATCGAACCCGGAACCTTCTGATTGGCAGTCCGGCATGGTTACCATTACGCCAACGAGGTCGACAATAGATAAGTTATATTAAATAAGTTTTATAGGAGGCAATCTAACTAATATTATAAATGCGAGAGATTTTGTGTAAGCATGTATATTTATTACTTGTCCACACTGAAACAGCTGGACCGAATATAATGAAATTTGATGTGAAGATAGGTTAGGTAGTCTTGACTTCTTACAATATGTACCACAGACCAGTAAGGTCTGAGCTCTGACTCGCCATTGAGAATGTATATTTTTATATACATTAAGACTAAGAATGGAGGTCATTCTTATTATAAATGGCATCAACTGCGAATGGCTGGTTTTCAGACTCGGCCAGCAGATCACGTTATATAAACTCACATGTTCAGACCTACTTCCATTTATGTCTGTCAGAAACTATATTTTACCTTGCAATATTGGCAAGTAGTTGTTGAGTCCAGTGATCAAGCCATCCCAGAATCTGTCTTTCTCTGGTGGAAACACATTCTTCCACTGCGCCCAGTACTGCTCTATCTCTTCGGGCTGCATCCTTCTGGACGCCGACGTGAATGTAGGAGGCTTCAGACTGTCCCTGTTACATTTATACATTTCATTATTACCTATTAGCATAGAGTAATAAAAATAATAGACGCTCAATCTCTTGTTTAAAATCGTACCAATTAAAAGAAGTACCCAAGTTGCGTGAGGTGTCTAATAGTGTATCGAATTATCAAATTCAAATAAATCAGGTGCAATTCGAATCTTAACAACTCGTGTTGGTGGTACAGAATAAATCCGGTACAAGGAGTTTATGGAGCGACGACGGTCTGCCTCCATCTAGCAAAGGGATATCCCCCGGACAAATGTTGTGTCCGGAGACGGACGGCCGACCGACATGCAATGTAGCTAGGACCAGTCGTACGCGCGTTGTAAATATCGCTTGCACGATTCAGAACGAGCGTTCTGATGGGTAGCGGGAGATGAAGTGTGACAGAGACGCTTCAAGCATATAACATCCAAAGTAGCCGCGCGCGGTCTAGCCAGAGACACAGAAATAAAATAAAGATCTTTTTTATGGATTATAAAACGATTTCTAACTTTGATTAACTTTGGCTTGAGAAATAAACTTCTTTTATGCACTATTAGATTTTCTTGAAACGCCTTCATTCGGTTCACGCAATCTACTATCATCATATCACACCTTGCGGAATTTGATGCCAGATAGGCTGCACGCTCAATTTGCAGCGCCATCAAAGTTTCACCGGTGTCACCACGCTTTATTGTATAGGAATCAGGAATCCTCTCTATTATTCTGATCCTTGATAATACTAGGTGTGACACAAAATACAATTTAAATAAATTTAAACTTACAATATTTCGTAAAGCTTCTTCTTCTCCGGAGGTATAAAGACGGCCATGAATTCCCCCAGCGCAGTCAGAACTTGCATCGGCTCTATTTCTAAAGGATGGCCCACTGCAATATTAATAAGAAAAATAGGCTCTACAAAATTATCACATTACACTCAATACATACATACAGCCAATTTCGAAACATACGTCTAAATTAACCCTTTGAAAATCTCTCTCGCAGTGGCTATAGATTATGCTCAACGGGCTTTGTGACCTGGGTTCCAAACCTTTTGTTCGACAAGGCATTCAAAAATATCTACAAAATTAAGTTACACTTAATACATGCATACAGCCAATTTCAAAACATACGTCTTAATTAACCCTTTGAAAATCTCTCTCGCAGTGGCTATAGATTTATGCTCAACGGCTTTGTGACCTGGGTTCCAAACCTTTTGTTCGACAAGGCATTCAAAAATAAAAATCTTTTTCTTCTTCGTATGAGCTAAGTGGCCAAGCTCTGTATTGAGTTTTGAAGCCTCTAACTTTGCTTAACTATGATTACAGCTGCTTCACTATGACTTACAGCCTTAATACAATTCGTAAGCTCTCTAGATAGTAGATAATTAGTTATACTGGATACCTACTTCGATAGTTTCCAAGTTCCAAACCGATTACGTAATTACTTTCATGCCACTAGATTTTAACCCCTGAAGCAAAAAGTCTGTCTATGGTATCGTGGCCCCCAAACGAATGACCTGATTTCGTTTTTTTTGTTTGAAAGGTATTTACGTCAAGATTCTTCTGCGGATGACACATTTTTCACTACTGTTTCAATATAGGTATCAATGACTTAATTTGTCAAATACGTAAACTGCGATAAATTTCAAATCCAAGATGGTCACCACAGTAAGTACCTGGGCACATGAAGGGGTTGACGGTGGGCTTCCTCGACATGACGTCTTGCGGCGGCGCGGCGAGCGCCACGGTGACGCCTCGCAGCCCGCTGCGCTTGGAGCCCGAGGCCGACGTCTCGCCCGCGCCTGACGCACCCGACAGGTACGCACTGCCTCCTGGAACACGATATCTTTCTCAGCTGGCCGAGTCACAAAAAAGCCATTCGCAATGGATGCATAGCATAAGCAGCCCGCTATATGTTCCCACAGCTGGGACTCGGGGCCTTCTCTCACGAGGAGAGAGATATAAGCCATAATCCACGACGCTAGCCAAGTGCGGGTTGGCGGATGACACACGTCTTCGGATATTGTGGTACTCAAACATGCCGGTTTCCTCACGATGTTTTCCTTCGCCGAGTGCAAATCCACACATGTCTTGAAAAACAAGTCATTGGTGTAGGGCCGGGATCGAACCAGGGGCCGTCTGATTGAAAAGCAGACGTTATTACCACCGAGCCACACTCGCTTTTGCAATGGATGCGATTTATAGTAAATATGGCCTCCGCTCTTACTCTAAACTGAAAAAAAAAAACATTTTTGAGACCTGGCCAGCTGATGTGAACAACCTGGACTTAATTAACCTCCATTGAGAATGGTAATTTTTGTATTAGTTGAGACTGAGAGTGGAGGTAATCCTAATTGTCAGTGGCATCAATTGCGAACGGCTTTTTTATACTCGGGGTATTTTTAAAAGTAGGTACATTTAAAATATCCAATTGCTATTAACATGCTAGTTAGGTGGAATACCTTTCTGAGGATCCCCTCCACATTTCTGTATGAATTCTTCAGCTTCAGCCATCAACTCTTGGTCAGCTTCTGACAAATCGTGCGTTCTGGAAAAGTACATTTATGAATATCGGTGTATTGAGTTATTTTGGCCAATAGATATAATAAAGTAGTTATATTAAGTATTTACATGGTAGTAGGGCATATTGTAGTGCTAAATCTAAAGCGTAAAAAATAATATCAGCATACTTGTACACGACATGTGATCTCGAAGTGCTGACGGACATACTCCGCGGTATACTCGGTCTGCCTTTTATAGACGCCCTGTCTCCTGCAACAACAAGGCTTTAGATAATATTGATTTTATTTATCGCACCAATATTTTTTATTTTTATACAAAGAGCAGGATAATATTTTTTTTTTAATTGAAAAGACACTTTTCACGCTCGGCTGGTTCTTCCCTTCTTCTTCTTCTAAGTCGGTACGCTCTTGACAGAGCGGTCGTGGTCATCACGAAGTAGTGGTACTCGTAGACAGACAGTACACGCCTCACGATGCCACTCCATTTCTCTCTACTAGAGGTCATCTCTGCCTCTGATGACCTCTGGGTCATACTGGTGCACTCGGTTAAAGGGGTACCCACCCCCATACTGAACAATTTCTGGTTTGTATTATGGTTGCTTGCATAGTCTTGTAGGTACCGGCGGTCTTAATAGTACAAACAGTCGTTATGCCAAGTCAGAGGCTTTCGGGCGGCTTAAAAACTCTCGTCGGCAGCTTGGCTACTTAGCTCATACGAAGAGCTCCTCCTCTTCGTAGGTAAGATAAGGTAGGAAGGTAAATATTTAGGATCGATCTAAACAAATTTAGAATTATGTACATTAAAAACAAATAGAATTATATAAACGAAGCCTCACACATCGTCGGATCGACTTCCGATCGGCTTCCACCGACTCCTTGACTTCAACGCGTACGGCTCAGGCTGATGTACGTTTAACTTAAATAGATCATGTTGGTACCTTTGCTCCTGGCGCTGATGCTGGGATGGTGGGACTCCTCGGGCGTGAAGGAGGTAGGCTCCATCAGCTCAGAAGCCGCCTCCAGGCCCACGCAGATTGGACAGAACGCGTACTTGAGGAACGTCTGGCAGAGGAGCTCTATGTCTTCCTCGGCTTGGATCTCGAGCGCCTAAATTACACATGTAATAGTTTGACAACGTTTGTTCGTACCATAGATATGTGGCGCCACTGTCACACTTCAGCGCCCGCTACCAATCAGAGCGCACGGTTCTGAATCGCGCAAGCGGTATTTACAACGCTCGTACGACTGGTCCTAGCTACAACACATGGACGTTTGATGGCCGTCTTCAGACATAACACTTGTCGTCGCTACATAGATACATTTATTTGCAAAATATATGTATATCTACATTGCAGTTGGTCACAGGCTGTGATATTGTACCAACATATTTTTACAGCTTTGGTTGTTCAAATTGTAGTTTTCATTTAATTAAGCATGCATTATATAACCTACTAAACGGCACCATTTCATTATTAATTGCAAATATAAGATAGCCTCTACAGAGGGTTTTCTTAATTTTGGAAGCAGAGAGACTGACTGTATTTCTAAGATTTTGATATGTCTTACAGTTTGAAATGCGCTGCTTGATGATAAAATGTTATGTCAATAAATAGCCTCATAGCTTCTAAAGAAACACCGCTATTACTGGTAAATAGATTTAATAAATATGTGAGCAAATAATTAATATTATAGATGGGTAAAATATATTGTGTCAGAATTCAATAATTCCTGATGGCTCAATAAAAAAATACTATTAATGATTAGTTTTGATGACTAAGTTGGAATAGGTTTAGCTTTTCAGTTTTGCATTTATTGCATTATAGCTGGAATAAAGCTCACCATGAAAATAGCATCCAATGTACAGAGGTTCTGCGACTCGGGCTTGTATTTGTCGATGAGTTTCAACAAGCGATCTTCCACCAGAAACCCCGTGTT
This sequence comes from Mellilla xanthometata, assembly GCA_035578125.1. Lineage (NCBI taxonomy): Eukaryota > Metazoa > Arthropoda > Insecta > Lepidoptera > Geometridae > Mellilla > Mellilla xanthometata. The sequence goes on along the minus strand of JAPUBQ010000014.1, from coordinate 7,618,521 downwards.
GTCTGCCACTAGTTCCAGAATGTGACGCACCTATATTACAAGACACAACGAAAAGTAAGCCAAATTATGGAGAATTATCAATTTATTTGAAGGAAAGATTGTATTTTGATTTTAACCTCCGATCCATAAACAACGGGGTGTTACATGTTTGGCGTATAAATGTTATGTGTCTTAAGCATTTTAGTTCCAAAACGAAAGATCAGATTTTGTTTAGATGACCGCCGCGACAGAATGCCAGATTACATATTTTTTCAGATCTTACTCAATATAGGTATCAAAGAAGAACACAAAATATACTAATATAAATATCAAATACAACAATATTTTTTATTGTATTTATATGTATGTGTCTTCTGTGTCTGAAATAAATGTGTTCTTTCTTTCTAATACATTTATACTCATGTGTATCTGTCAGCTAGTAACTAAGTAGGTATACAAATATATGTAGCAGTTTACCAGTTTTTCCTTAGCAGTTTGAGCTACCATATTGTTAGGATCCACTTCTACTGACTTCTTGCAGTCGACCAGATCGTTTGAATTACTCTCTTCGTTCTCTGAAACAACGAACAAACTAATTGAATAGTAGATATGTAAGGGAGAGACAGAGAAAGAAAGTGAGGAGGAGATGGAGAGAGAGGGAGAAATGGAGAGAGAGGGGGAGAGGGAGAGAGAGAGAGGGGGAGGAATAAAGAAATGAAATAGAAAATAGTATCATAGTAAAAGTTGTTTTAGAAATGAAACAACATTAATATAATTTATGCCTTTGCAGCTCAGTTGTAGATGAGAATATTGGTAAGACTCTGTAACGTACCTTTAACATTTAAGAGTGTGTGTGTGTGTGTGTGTAGGTATGTTGTTATGTTACCCACTCACGCTTGAACGTCAAACCTCAATCGATTTGATGGTATATGGTACGTTTAGAGATCAGACATTGGACTAACATAAGGTAAATTCTTTTCGCGCAACTTAAAAATCTAGACAAACAACTTTTGTTCTTAAGAAAAACTAAAGCTATCCTAAAAATATTTAGCGTTAGATATTATTAACTAGTTGATTGCATATGATACTTTACTTAGGTGTGGCGTCTGTCACACTTGACCGCCCGCTAGCAATTTACAATTTTCCTACAATGCATGACCGTCGGACGGCCGTCTCCGGACACAGCATCTATCCGGGGGATATCCCTTTGCTAGATGGAGGTAGACTGTCGTCGTTCCATATAGTGAACTGTCTGACTCACCATATTTAGTCAAGGGGCTGACGGGTGCCGGCGGCGGGGGCGGCGGGGGAGCCTCGGCCAGGATATGCGCATGTATCGCTACCTCTCCCTGACGGAGCTCTTTCATCAACTCGTGACACCGCGCCGCTGCCATGCGCCAAACCTGAACAGTAACAGGGATCGGAATACTAGAGAAGATGCAGGGATGAAGTGAAGACGTTTCCGAGTGCAAAACATAGACCGTAACTTTGACGTACTATTAGTTACACCGGCTTCTACAGAAAAGAAGGGAGTACAAGCTGTCTGACTGTGAGTATGTATGGTATTGTTATTTTAAAAGGCGTGTAACGAATCATGAACGAGGAAATTAAAACCATCACTACAAACAGGGATCAGAGTGCTAGAGAGGATTGCAGATTCCCATACGAAAAAGCGTTGCGCGGAAGTTTGCCATAATTACCGATGAAACCTAGATGGCGCTGCAAATCGAGCGTGCAGTCTAGCTGCCGCCAAATTCGGCATCGCGCTGCAGTCGCATAGTGATATAACAATAGTAGATTGCGTGACCCGAGTGAAGTCGTTTCAAGAAAAAATATTTATTTTGTAAGGTTTGGTAACATAGACAACCAATTTCAGGCTGTCTGTGGACTGGCAGCCCTACCTTATTTTGTCCACTTTTTCTTCTTCTCCGTATGAGCTAAGGGGCCAAGCTCTGGCGCCAAGAGTTTCAAAGCCACCCGAAGGCCTCTGACTTGGCTCGACCATCCACTTAGTATTCTCCAAATGTTTAATACAGGATCACGAAAAGTAAAGTCCCTAGCATTAATATTTACTTTACCCCTTACAGGTAGGCATTGGACCAGCGGGGCCCGTAACCGCATAAGTTAGCGACACTCTGGTCTAAGGTGGAGCTTGCCTAGACTGGAATAACTGGCATGGAGGAGGCTGCCGGAACACTTTGGAATCAGCTGTAGCTCATTAGCGGGGATCGAAGTCACGATCTTTTTTAAAATTCTACTTTATAATCACTTTTTGGCCATTGCTTAGATTTTTAGTTAATTTCTTTCCTGTTGTGTTTATGTTTGTAGAGCCAGTAGTTTTTAAGTTGTTTTTTTGTACCACCCCTTTTTTCTATCTGCACTGTCCCTCTCCATTCCTGATTGCCTGGTAGAGATCACCATAGGTGATAAGGCCGCCTTTGTACTCTATGTGTAAATATTTATTTCCTGAATTTAAGCTGTTTTTATGTGGTTGCACAATAAAGTAAATATTCTATTCTGTTCTATTTGCAGGACGTAAGGCGGCACGCACGACTGGGCTGTCATCGCTATACTTAATATAGATACAGCCATACCTGACTAAACTTGTAATGGTTGACATGCGAGAACTGGTTGGATTTCTTCTCTATATCGCTCATGGTCTGCATCAGCCGGATGATCTCCTGGTCAGCCCGAGACTCCTCCTGCGCGCCCGCATCCGCCGCCTTGCGGATCTTCGCCCGCAACTTGTTCGCTATGTCCGCCATTTTGTTTAACTTCCGCTTCTGTTGCGAGCGGACAAACACATTCTCTTCTTCGCGCTTTTTTAGTATCTGTAAAAATATTTGCATATTAGGACATATTTCTCACACGGCTGGTTAGCCCCATATCATAGACAAATTTATATAGACTTTGTCTATGCCCATGCTAAACTATTTATAGTTTGTATTATTGCTAACATAACTGATGTGTCACATATACATACATTAATACAAATACATAAATAAGTTCGTCACAAAGATGTTGGCCGTACCGGGAATAGAACCTTTTGGTTGGCAGTCTGGCATAGTAACCAATACAACGCCAAAGGGGGCGTCAAAAAAAAATACATTAGATACATTCATTTTGTCATAACCAAGGTTGCTCACAATACATGCAAACCAGGGATCAGAATACTAGAGAGGATTGCTAATTCCCATACAAAATGCGATGCGCGGGCGCGTAAATTTGCAATATAATTACCGATGAAATCTAGCTGCCGCTAAATTCTGCAACGCGCTGCAGTCGCATAGTTATATAACGATAGTAGATTGCGTGACCCGAGTGAAGTCGTTTCAAGAAAATACGGATAGATGGCGCTACGTGTATCGAATTGTACTCGTAGTACTATTTTCAACAAGAGGTTGATCGTCTTTTATATTTAATTTTATGAGTCTATGGTAGATAAAAATAACAGTGCATATAGACTATGTAATCAAATCGCAAGAGTGTAACTTACTTGAAGGTTATAACCAATTTTCTCAGTATTAATGAGACAAATGGCCTTGAGCTTCTCCAGTTCTCTTTGCAACTCCTGAATCAGGGATTCCAGCTCCATCTTAGCCAGGCGATACTTCTCAAAGTGGTCCCACATTATAGCTTCTATATCAGCTTTCTGTTCTTCCAGCTATAAAAAAAAGTTTTATTTTAGTTGATAGGTTGATTTCATTTCGAAAATTCTTTATTAACATAAACAATATTACTTACATAGTATGTTCACACAGCGTTATTATGACTAATGTAACATTTAATCTTATGATGTAAAGTGTTTTACAGGCTAACATCACCTATTTTAAATTATGACTATCTATTGTAGGTTGAGTTTTAGTTCTCATTAAATCTATAATTATATATATTTTATTTTGTTGGGAAACAAGATTACAACTAATTATGAAAGTACTCGCGGCATTGTGCGCACGTCGAGTTGTTAGCAATGAATCGATGCTTAACGAAAAGCTTGACATACCTACATTCTTTAGTGTACAAAGGTAACACACGTAATATAACACATAACATAAAATAGAAAGAAATATTTAAAGTAGGTAATACATAGTAGGCAGTTTTCTTTTTTGCGTTTTTTGTCAGTATAAAGATAAGCCTCTAGTAAATTAACACGTGGTTTAGATTCTTTTGAATCAGAGGCGTCTGTCTCTAGCCCTTGTGGCGCCCGTGTGCAACCAGTACCCTGGCGCCCTCTGGTCTAGTAGGAGCGGAGTCAAAATGGAATACTTACAGTTATATTTTCAAACGGGAATTCGGATGCAAATGGTGCAATTTTAAAAGATGTCGGGAAGCAAAAAGTTCTTTTAGGAAGGAAGGGGTTATAAGAATAAAAAAAGTCACAACTTTTTAGTTTAGGTGTCGCATTAAAGTCGCAGGGCGCTCCGCCCCCTTAAACCCGGCGTCCGTGTTAATTTTTTACTGGTAATGGGCTTGCGCTTGACCGCTATACACCTGATGGTAAGCGATATTGCAATCTAAGGTGGAGCGCGCTTGCCCAGAAGAAACCGGTGTGCGCCGCACACCCTGCACCATAGGTAAAGCCTCTGTTTTCAATATTGAATTATCTCGGCACCTTAGATGCACTATTAGTCGATAGATTTCCTTTGGTGGTAGGTATACCATTTTAGCCACGCCGTTTATGATTATCATTTATGAAACGACGTCGGTCTACCTCCATTTACCAAAGTAAATTCTTTTTGGACAGATATCTTTTCTGAGGATGGCCATCCAAAAGTCATGAATTGTATCTTGGACCGGTCATATATAGCGTAGCAGTTTCGTTTGCACGATTCAGAACGAGCGTTTTGATTAGCTGTGGCGGCGTGTACAAAATGCTATCTGCATCATTCTTTGCAAAAAACTAAATTTACTATTTATAAGAAAAACAATATAACTTTATATTACCTGTTCAAATCTATACTTGAGGTGTGCGACTTCTTCTCTATCGCGCTGTCTATGCAGCGCCTCCCATCTCTTCTTGTTATGCTCCACGATGCCCTCTCGCTCTAAAAATATTGCTTGCTCTATCAGACTCAGTTGTTTCTCGAACGCTCTCTGCATGATCGTCAGTTGTTTCTGGACACGGTCTGACAGCTCTTTTATGTCGTTGTCCTGAAATTTAAAAGTGCGTTAAAGCACAGAATAATAACTAGTACTTCGGTTAAAGTTAGAAAAATCACACTGTCATACTAATATTATTAGGGCGAAATAATATTAGTATGACAGTGGGACGACGATCAAACGGCTGAACAGATTGGGATGAAATTAAATATTATGGTGGTAGCTTATACCTAAGAATAGGATTAACACAGCATATTAAAAAAAATCACTACATTAAATCTTTCGTAAGGCATATTTAAATAAAGTATGTATAACTTGCTATCACTAATGTTTATTTTTTTACCCGATATGTCAAACAATAAACGTTAGTATAAAATATAGATATTAACATATTACGGCTGATTAACCCCATACTAAACCATTTCTAGTTTGCATTACGATTGCTAAAATGATATAAATACTACATATAGGTACAACATACCTAATTACTTTATATCGATACATATTGTAGGTTGTGTAAGTGATAACATAATATATTATATCAGACTAACTTGCTTTTCCAGATCTTCATAGTACGCTGTATCCATATTCTGCAAATCTTCCTTGAGCTCGGCTATGAGGACGTCCTTCTGCGCCAAGAGATCGTCGCAACGTTTCTTCTGCGCTTTGATCTCGGCATCGATGTCTAGAGGGTCTTTTAGTTCGAACATCATGTCCCAGTTGCTCGATATAGCGTCGTACTGACTCTGCGCGTCCGTCGCTTCTTCCTCTATTTTCTTTAGAGAATCTAGAAAATTTTAATATTGCATAATATTTTGATATAGCAACTGCCGCGATATTTAAAAATAACAAAAAAAATACATAAAAAAACACGTTTCATGTGTGGGCGCCCCCCCTTAATATTTTTGATTTTTAGTACCTATTTGTTGTTATTGCGGCACGGGAATTACATATCTTGTGAAAGTTTCAGCTTTCTAGCTATTACGGTTTCTGAGAGACAGCCTGAAGACAGACAAACAGCGAAGTCAGTAATAGGGGCCCATTTTTACCTTGTAGGTACGGAACCCTAAAAATACGAAAAAATCACGTTTATTGTAGGGGACCCCCCTTAATATTTTCGTATTTTTTGTTTGTTGTTATAGCGGCACGAGAATTACATATCTTGTGAAAGTTTCTTAGTGTAGGCTTAGTAATAGGGCCCCGTTTTTACGTTTTAGGTTCAGAACCCTAAAAAACACTGGGCGTCGTGAAAAAATATAATATATATGTATGTGTCGGCGTCAGCCGCCTATTGCGAATGACAACGAGCCGTTGAGTCACCCGTCAGCGCACGTGCAGATGAATCACGGCGCTCCAACCACTATATAAAGCCTGCACTCGGCCGCCGCAGGGACAGTCGACTACAAGCGCTCGCCGTGTGCGCACGTCTCGGACTTATAATTTGTAATTGTGTAATAAATGTTTGTACAAGCATCACTTGTCGTATTTCTTCACACCGGCATCCTGTAGTCTTCGACATATCTGGCTCTCACGTGACATCAGAAGTGGTCACAACCCTAAAAACGCCCACATAAGGAAGACACACAGAACTTAACCCGAGCACCTACTTGGGGAGGGTGCAACCCTGAGTACCTGCGTCGGAGGGGAGCCCAGACTGGCACTGAGATGACCACTGTGAAAGCACGAGCACTATTGCACTGAGTCCGGACGCAGCACTGGCAAGCGGACCGCTGAAAACGACTGATGCCGACCGCATAAGACGCAGCAAGTTAATCGAAGCTCACAGCACCCCAACACTGCATTTGCTGCGCGAGGCCCTGTGACTTGAAGTATGGTGTTGAGGGTCACGTGGCATCGCGGTGCTCCAACACACGGCCAGTTGCGAGTAGCAGTACACAGCCCATCACCATCGCACCCAGCGTCGTAAAGCGAGTGGACGTATGCAGTATGGTACCTGTCGCCGGACTAATTATGCAATTTGGTGAGCAGTTTTCAATTTGATTTGATTGGGGAGCGGATTGTTCCCTAATTAAAGAAAGCGTCTCTCGTAAGCAGATGTTACGTTGCAGAACCAGCAGCCAGCATCAAATTCTTCGATGTTCAGCAGCGGCAACCAGCCGTGTGGCAGCGGCAAGCAGCTGGGTGACAGCGGCGACCAGCCGAGTGACAGCAGCTCCAGCGCACAGGGTGCGCAAGCGGCAAGCAGCCGGGTGACAGCGGCTCCAGCGCATAGTGTGCGCAAGCGACAAGCAGCCGGGTGACAGCGGCTCCAGCCCATACTGTGCGCAAGCGGAAACCAGCCGGGTGATAGCGGCTCCAGCGCACAGTGGGCGCAAGTAACAGCGTGTGCCGAACGACGCGTAGATATCTGTGTTGTGCTACCCTCATTGGAGACGACGGATTGGGTGAATGTATCAGTTTTACTTAGTTATGGCGTGGAATACTCGTTATTCAAGAAATGGCAAACTATGTAGTAAAGTTGCGACAATAATGAGTGTCTGCGAGTAAAGAGTACAGAATAGATTTCGATTTTCTTGATCCACATTTATTGCCACGATAGTTATAATTATTTCTCTGTTAATTGTGGAGTGACGTTTTAATAGATGACCAAGTTTTTTAATGGGGTTTAACGTTCAGTTACCTACAACAGAACTTTCCTTCGTAAAGATTTACTGCATTAATTTGGAGATATCAAAAACACACGTAAATTCAAAATTATCTTGCAGGTACTCTCATATAATTTAGTGTATTGGAATTTTCAAGGTTTTTGGTATTTTGTTCCTTTTCAAACTGAGAGTCTATGTCATCTATCTTTAACTGTCTGTTTAACTTAAAGCTTTAAATTTTGGCAGCAGCAGAGTAGTCAGGCGCGGGGCGCCCAATCACTCCCCATCAGTCTTGGATCGAGAACGCAGATCGAGGGCGACCTGTTTGCAGAATGGCCAGGTCGGCGCCAACTAAACAAAGTTTTCTACAATGACTTACAAGTGCAACGTGTTCCCGAGCTTCGCATGATGTTTTTTCAGATAAGTAACATTTAATTACCGTTATTAGTTTGATTCTAGTTTTGAATGAAGATTCTTTAAACAGTATCAGTTTGTAATTACATTGTGAGCAGTTTCATGATCACGCCCTTCTAATAAGCGGAAGTAACAGAAACCACTAGTTTTGAGGCTAAAAGAGAGTACAGATCCTTAAATTTGATGTTCTATATAACTTTCACTGGATGAAAATGATGAATTGACGACAGACACTGATGTTCATGAAACTGATGACTATTATGACTTACCGTGATAAAAAAAATAGTATCACGATGGCTAAAGGGATAATAATCCGGTCTAGCATTAAAAAAACAGGAGAGAAAAACAATAGTCTCTCACGACGTATGACTTATAGTATCACAATGGCTAAAGGGATAACAATCCGGTCTAGCGTTAAAAAACAGGAGAGAAAAACAATAGTCTCTCACGACTTATGACTAAGACATATTATGACTTATCCAGTCTAGCATGAGAGAGATAAAAAAGAGTTTCATGATGGCTTTGAAGGGATTTTCCGGTCCATTGCCACTGTTAAAAGGATAACTATAAAGAGAGAGAAAAAAAAAATCTCTCATGATTTAAGACTTATGATTTGTCCGGTCTAGAATAAAAAAAGAGTTGTGAGTGCGTTGAAATAGATTATTCCGATCCAATGTTGTTGCTAAAAGGATATCAATCCAGGCTAGCTTAAATGAATGTCTAGTACAAATTCAGTCGAGTTAAAAATTGAATTTGAATTTGAATAAAACCGAAGGATCCTTCACGTGGATTCCTATGTCAGGATGAACGAGCGTTTCTGTTGTTCCAGGAAATTAATAGCGCTCGAGGACGAGCTTATGTCAGTATGGCCGTGTCGGCGTCAGCCGCCTATTGCGAATGACAACGAGCCGTTGAGTCACCCGTCAGCGCACGTGCAGATGAATCACGGCGCTCCAACCACTATATAAAGCCTGCACTCGGCCGCCGCAGGGACAGTCGACTACAAGCGCTCGCCGTGTGCGCACGTCTCGGACTTATAATTTGTAATTGTGTAATAAATGTTTGTACAAGCATCACTTGTCGTATTTCTTCACACCGGCATCCTGTAGTCTTCGACATGTTTGGCTCTCACGCGACATATGTATAAATTCAGATATTTTATAAATTAATAAATAATATTTTACATGAAGGACATATATTAATTTATAAAATATCTGAATTCATTAAGATATATGTATGTATAATATAATTTAAATATAAATGTAAAAAAAACATGAAACTTGTAACTGCGTAGGTTACAAGTGATTGGTAAAGCATGATGACTTACTGAGCATCTTGTCATTGTACATGGCCCGGCGCAGCACCTCACGCTCGTCCGTCGTGATCTTGATGTTGGTGACGGCGGCAGCGCCCTCCAGCGCGAGCCGCTGGAGCTCCTCGGCCGCCGCCGCCGTCGCCATCTCGATGGGCCCCGGCTCCTCCTCGGCCGCCACCTCTTCCGGAGGCTGGTTGGCTCTGGGAAACACTTATGGTGAAGTAATATCCCCCCGGACAGATGTTGCATCCGGAGACGGCCGTCCGACAGTCATGCATTATAGATTGGACCAGTCGTACGCGCGTTGAAAACACCGTTTGTGCGATTCAGGACAAGCGCTCTGATTGGTAGCGGGCGATGAAGTGCGACAGTGACGCCACACACTCAATTCAATTCGAGTGAAACTCAGTGAAGAGACACCGATACAGAGTCCAAAACACTTTTTTCACACACAGTTGGTTAACCCCATACTGAACCATTTCTAGTTCGTATTATGGTTGCTAACACAACTGATATACTACGTTTACATACCTACATACATATTATGTATAGGTAGGTACATATTTTACCCCCAGACCGACAGCCAAATATTTAATTCAGCACAAAGATGTTGGCCGTGCCGGGAATCGAACCCGAAACCTTCTGATTGGCAGTCCGGCATGGTAACCATTAACACCAACGAGCTATGGAACTCAAGTGTCTGAGTGTTTCCTGAGATATATCATCCGATGGTCTTCAAAATTAGAGAAAATAGGTATCTTCTAGGTAAGTGCAACACATCATAAGACTATAGCGTAGCTTTACTTAAGGCAAGCTGTAGTCCACTGTAAACCTATCAATGGTAAAAAAATATTTCGGGATAAAACTCTGTCTATATGGGTCATCGTCACACGACGATGATCAATCGCCCGCTGTCGCGCATTGGCGTCTCTTATATAATACATCAGTCATCAGATGACAGGGGTATCTCACTAAAATTATATAGGCGAAAGTTTGATACGTTGTCATGCTCAAACGGCTGTACCGATTTCGATGATTACTTGGTATGGAGATAGGCCAGATCCAGCTGCCAATGAACCAGAATTCCACTTAGGTACCTTTATAAATCATATGCTAGCAGAGTCTGAAATATCTTAGTCTCAACTGATACAAAATTACCATTCTCAATAGCGAGTCAAGGATCTGACCTTACTGATCTGTGGACTTCTATCAATATGTACCACAGACCAGTAAGTTCAGACCTCTGACTTGCCACTGAGAATATGTTTTGTATCAGTTAAGACTAACAATTTATTCTAACTATAAAAATATCATCAGTTGCGAATGGATTTTTTCAGGCTCGGCCGGCAGATTCTATACACAGGGGCTGGAGGTCAGAAAGTACTAGTTATTATTCTGTGGGTCAGTCTCTTATTGCAATATAGATATTTTAGACTTATGGGAACCACTGGTCTCTTTTTGAATAAATTATCAGCCTTATCTCCTACAAAATATGTTTGTACATATGCATCTGTCAGTTTATTTAATATGACACTCGACCCCCTGGCTTGTTACTATAGGCACTCGAAAACTACGGCGTTTTCGAGTGTGTATTAGGTAAGTACTTACAAAACCTGTATCAAGAAACAAGTGCTTACTTCCGAATAGCCTCCTGTCTGCGCTTGATCCGCAGCAGGCGCCCCGCTTTCCGCTCCTCAGGGTCCTCGGATGTAATCTGAGGCTCATTGGGAATCAGGACATTTTCTTCTTCCTCATCAAAACCGAATTTACCCGCCATTGTCGCAGATACTTATTATATAAATATGCTTTATGAAATTAAACCCACAAAACCGTAGTTTGCTGTTATCAACTGATGCGAGATACAAAATTTTTACAAAAGTATAAGCGACGCATGTCGAAAGATGACAATGACGTAAAATAAATCATTACGTTTGGTTGCCTAGCAACTGTCGCCAAGAAACCTATTTGCTGTTTATCATACTTATGAAGGTTGGCTAAATAAGGTTTTTTTTTTAATAATCCTACCCCGACTAGTGAGTGTCTGGGGCCTGATCTACGCTTAAACCTTTCATACCAGTTCTCGCTTTTATGCTTATCGCACATTAATTCAATAATTAATAAATAAGGTTTTTGCAGAAACTACCAGCACTGGCACCTCTAAAATGTGCTCCAAATTCTTACTTTAGCTTTTCTTAATAATTTATCAGACTAAGGCTGGAAGGCACCAGCTTCCTTTAACATTAAAAAATTAAAATTGACTAGCAGCCCAGTTAACTAACAATACTAACTTCCGCAGTCAATGTTATTAAGTTATGTAAGTTATTAAAATAAGTACCGTTATCATTCAAATTTTACATAAACCATAACTTTAACTACTAATATGGTGCAAACTTGCTTTATAGCAATAAACTGAATAGGTAGACTGATTTGACATTGTTATCTCTAACGGAACATAATTACTAATTAATCATAATAAAAATAAATAAACCTTTATCCTGCCGAAATATTAACTCAATGCCTCAACACACTACTATCAGTGGAACAAATGCTCTTGCACATTAGGTGCAGACATAAATTGCTCCATTATTTCAAGCTCAGTTGGCCTAGGGAGGCTGATTAGGGGGGGAAAACACCATGTGTGGGTTTTCGTCGCCTAATTTCCAAAAATTAACTCTACTGGTACTATTCTCAAAAATTTTAAAATAATTATATGAGAAACACAAAGAAAATGATTTCTTTTACCTGTAAAGGTGAAGATATGAGCAAATACTCATGTGAAATGAAACTAGCAGAACTTTAGGAATTTTGTTTACTTAAATTTACTTTTTGCTGTTAAGAATGATACCATCGTATTTCTGTTGGAACCACTTCATGGCATCTTCCTTGGTCAGGCGATGGGGGAATCCCACTTTACCGGTCTTGCGTCTCCTGTGCGCCACATTGAATCCTGTAACAAGACAATAGTTCATATAATACACAGAACACAGACACAGAATTAAAGTTGCCTACAATTTCAGTTGGAATCTTGTATGTATATTTTGCATTTAACAACATCTTCAACTTACACAATCTATTGACTGATTGATGAAAATTTATGTACAACATCAATGGAAAAATAAGAAATCAATAAAAAAAGAATTATAAAGAGCATAGAACATCAGAATAATGCTGCTTGCCTATAATCAAGTTAGATAAAACTGTAGAGTTAAAACAACTTTTAATCTTCCAAATGTTTATAGCTTCATTGCATACATAAGATACTTCTGTAAGGTGTAACATAATACTGCACATATCAAGATATTTTTTAATTCATCTGGCAAGGGATTCTAAGTATCAAAAGATAATATATGAAATAGTAATAGCAAGTACTATAATGTATGGTAACAATTGAAGAAAAAATCCTGAAAAAATATTTTCTTAAAATGACTATTACCATTTAATTTTGCACATTTTTTACAAAGTAAAGATATATTTGTTCTTTACTCCTGAACAAATGCGCATAATTGATCAGACAGTTATATGTCATACATTTAGGCATAGATCAAAGGCAAGAGTGAACCGGTTTCTTCTGGTCAAGTGCACTTCACCTTAGATCACAATATCGCTTACTATCAGGTGAATTAAGATCAAGCGCCAGTCCATTAAATGTAAAAAAAGAATTAGAAATCATGACTAATAATTTAATAAGCCAAACTATTAGGCTTCTTTCCAAGGAGAATAGCTTGATTGACTTATTTTACGGATCTTTGTCTGACAAGTAAATATCATATTTTTCATTACAATCATCTATCAAGTATGAGCACATGCCAGATAGTAAACAGCCCTATTTCGCCGACCTCGTTGGCGTAATGGTTACCATGCTGGACTGCCAATCAGAAGGTTCCGGGTTCGATTCCCGGCATGGCCACCATCTTTGTGCTTAACAAAATTTGTTGGCTGTGGGTCTGAGTGTTAAATATGTATCTATATAAAATATGTATGCACATATATATAGTATATCAGTTGTGTTAGTAACCACAACACTAACTAGAAATGGTTCAGTATGGGGTTAACCAGACGTGAAATGTATCCTGATATTTATTACTATTTTTTTTATTATGAAAGTCTTTACCTGGCCTGCCTAATACGACGTAGAAGTCCAGACCGTAAATTCCAATGGAGGGGTCGTATTTGATACCCAAGTCAATGTGTTCTTGAATACCAAAACCAAAGTTTCCAGTGGCTGAAAAGTTGTCACGTCTCAGCTCATATTCCCTAACCTGAAATAGAAAAGATCAAAGTTATAACAATATATCATAGTCTTTTTCTACATAATGGTTTTTCACTGCTTTTTTTTTCTATTTGTACTGGCCCTCTCCATACCTGGTTGCCTGGTAGAGGTCACCATAGGTGATAAGGCCTTTGCAATCTAGGTGTATTTTATTTTATTTCCTTATTTTAAGCTGTTTTTTTATGTGGTTGTACAATAAGTACAAAATACAAATACAAAATTTATTTATTTGACAAAGTAAATGTTACAAATATATAAAGAAATCCAAAGGCTTCCGAACTAGTTCAGAACTGTATGACGGAAGCCGATGTCTTCTCCCAATCGTAGGTATAGAACTTAAAGTATAGAACTTAATTAGGTTTACAGTACATAATTTATGTCACAAAATTTTCAAAAAAAAATGAAAAGAAAAAGTTTATATAAACAATTACAAAAAAAAAGTATGAAATTACACAATATAAATGGAGAATGTTGAAAGCAAATAAATATCAAATATTTTGGATATGAGATTAATAAAAATTTACGCTCTTATAAACAATTTAACTGGCTGCAAAAAAAAAAAAAAACTTACTTTGAGATAGGATATTTATATCCTATTAATTAATAATTTGTTTTAAACAAAAATAAAAAATTATATTAAAACTTAAATAACATAACATTAGCACGCATTTATTGTGTGGGTGTGTGAATTTATATGACCAAGCGACTGTGTGAGTGTATGTATGTGTTTGCGTGTGTGTGTATAATAAGTAATATTCTATTCTATGTGACCTAAGTAGCTAAGCTCTGGTGTCTAAGCTTAAATAACTTATATAGGAGCAAAAATTATATATAAGAGGAATAAACTTATCTTAGGTTTTATGATTTAGAGTACAATCATCAAAATCAGGCCTATTCATTAAAATTTTAATATAACTAGACAGAACAGATATAGAGAAGCCAATTAGTACAAAAACATTCAAGTCCCTTAAATAATAATCTTATCTTAATATATATAAATCTCGTGTCACAATGTTTGTCCTCAATGGACTCCTAAACCACTTAACCGATTATAATAAAATTCGCACACCATGTGCAGTTCGATCCAACTTGAGAGATAGGATAGTTAAAATTTCAAATTATAGTCGCAATTTTAATTTATTGCTAATTATTGTCTGTTAATATTTGAAAGTCATAATAATCAGTTAACTCCAAATGATTCTAACAGATGTCGATACCTTTCAACTGGGTTGAGTAAGTAATCAATAGATGGCGCTGCTATGGTAAATCTACGAACGTGTCATATAAGCTACACTATCTATTTTTCATACCCCTAAGTGAGGCAAAACAATGTTTGCCGGGTCAGCTAGTAATAAATAAAACTGCTCTTTCTTTCTTGACTCCAAACATTCTTCTAATAAATTTGTGCCAAATCAATTTCACACATTCAAAAATTGCATGAAATTTGTTGTAAATGTAATTTCCGTAAGTATTCCAAGTAGTAATGGTTCAGTACTCGGAAGTTGCAAATTGGAAATAATAATCTTGCATGATATTACATAGAACAACACAAAATGTGTAACTCTTGAACAACATCATGCAATTAAAATAAATATCATCTTTTGTTTGTAGTTAAGTTTTGCAATAAATAACACTTGATCAAATACCAATTATTATTAATTTGAGAAAGCTTTCTAGGTATGACTACTGTAAATTACTAAAGTAGCTCATGAAAAAACAAAAAATTTTGGTACAGAATGGTATGAATATGCACCAAATGGGATATTAGGAATATTAAGCTATGACAAACTCATTTCATCACCGTAGTGATGATTCAAATTGAAATTTAAACAATGAAAGATTTTACATGTAATGATTAAGAACTTTCAGTGATTCATTATAATATTTGGATTAACTTTTCATAGATTACTAGTACAGTATTGGTAAAAAAAAATTACTTAATTTCCATGAATAGTTTATTAAACTTACTTTTAGTCCTCTCTCGAGGATTTCCTCAGCCTTGGCACCGCGGACTGTGCAGTGGACAGCAATCTTTTCATTACGACGGATGCCGAATGATCGCACAGTGTACCTGGCCTTTGAGAACACGGGCTGTTGGCCAGTAAGCTGTTCCAACACCTGAAATACATCAGTTGCTATTTATAGCTGGCCGGCTTGATAGCTGGTTGCAGAAAACAAAAAAATCTCTTGCTAACCTGTGATATTGACATTGAACAGTGGACATTATGTGAACTATTATAAAATAATTTCAACTCAAAGTGATATAGGCACATCAGCATAATGCTGCTCGCCTATAAATCAAATAAATAAATAATATACTTAGCCTAAAAGTTAAATAAGAACAACAAAGATAGCACACAAACATCACTAAATACATTAGAGAACTGTCATTTCCGTAAGTATTCCAAGCAGTAAAATATTAGTACTTGGAAGTTGCAATTAAGAAATATTGATTTAGCATGATATTACAAAGAAAAACACAAATAATGTGTAGTTCATGAACAAATCATGCACATGCTTACATGACTTAACAGATAAACAAAATGATAATTATTGAGAAGTAGCAAAAAAACGATCATAATGAATGTAACTGACTTCTATTAAAATATTCTGTATGAACTCATTTCATCCAAGCATAGGAGGATATGGTATAAAAGAACATACTATACACGGATAGGTTACCTCTGTAACATTCTGTATGTAAGCGTCTTGTCTAAATAATGCGAATTTACCTTAGCAGCACGAGTAAGCCTGTCACCAGACTCTCCCACACAGATGTTCAGGCAGAGTTTCCTGATATGCAAGTTGCGCATAACATTCTTGGAGTTGTCCTTTGGCGGCTTCTTCTCCTTCTTGTCCTTCTTCAACGCGGGCGGTGGTACACGCTGTAAAACATTTTCTCATTTACTTACGATAATACTTCTCAACATATCACTCAAAGGTAATTTAGGTTCTTGAGTTCACAACACAATCTAGGTTATGCCGAAACATTTGAGAGTATTAACAATTAATCGAAAAATACTATGTGCACTCCGTAGCTTTCATATTTGACAACATTCTACAGCTCAATATTTGAAGGATTTTCAATGTTATTCTCAGATTAATATAGATATTTAGTGAAGATTCACAAGAAAACACCCACCGCCATGATTACAACTTTTCAAAAGAAATGTTTTGTGTTCAAATGTCATACAATTCAATGTCATATGTCAAAGTTTTGATAAACTGTCAATAGTTACATAAAATCAACGTCAAAGTTTCTTAAATAATTATATTGCTAGTTAAAATAAAATAAAGGAAAATCTTTTCAAATCGTAAACATATTTATTACCTAGATGTTTTTATTACCTTAGGCACAGTTAATTAGTATGTATAATTACATATTGTATACGTTTCTTTTAACTATACGCATAAATGACTAGAAGAGTAAAATAACCGATTAGTTTTTTGTTTACATTAATAGTCAATTGACTATTTATTAATGGTCATAATGAGAACTAATTATCTTTTAAGTCCGTGAATACTCTTACTATGATGATTATAAATTAATCAACGTATTTTAATCACTTAAAACTATCACATGTTTAAATACTTGTTTTTGTATTTTCTTGAAGCCACATAGGTATACATCAGCCGCGTCTTACTCAACATAACCATATGTAATACCAAAAATATGACATAACTTTATTTGCATACATAAATAGGTATGTCGCCGGCAAAGATGTCTTCCATTCATTTTGATTTTATTGGTTTCCGGTGAAGTCGGCTGAAGATACATTTATATAATTGACCATCATCGGGCGAATTATTATAGGTTATATTTCGTAAACATTTTTTAATTGAATCCTCAAAAGTATAACTTAGCTTTTCTTACACAGTACAAAGTAAGTATTATATGTAGCATTTTTGTTTTTGGTTATGCACCACTAGGTACTTTAGTTCTTTATTCGGCTATTTAGTTATAATATATTATCAATTTTATGATAGCTTATTGGATTTTTGCAAAATGTTTAATTTTCATACTTAATTATCATACCTACTATGTTAATTTTATCTACTTGTTTTTCAGTACCAACATTATTTAGAATTTATTACTTATTGGATTTAATCATATATCTCGAAAATCAAATGATGGACAAAAACAATAGAAGTAACGTGCCTAAGAAATACAGACGTTATTATTGTACAATTTGTAACATATATACCAATTCTGATTATCAATTAAATCAGCACTTAGAAGGCATTGGTCATCAACAGAAGAAATTAATTTGCCTCGAGCCTAGTCCAGTCAACGCGGAAGAAAACAAATATGACCTTCGAGTATACTTTCCAGTCCTTCTCATTATCATTGTAACTGTGTATATTTTTTGTTATGCACTTGTCGAATTCATTGATTACTAAACATCGCTTCAATTCAAATCTAACATCTATTACACCTAACGATGCCTTAAATTTCGCGCCATAATTTTAATTGGCGGAGAAGTAGTCCCCAAGCGTTCACGGCTTCTATGCGCACGAACGAACGCGCAGAACAATGAGGTAGCAGCCATTTTATGTCGGTGTCTAAAGAAAAACATAATCCGAATGGCCAATCTTAACGAAATTGTGTAATTAGTGATATAATTTATGTGATTCCGTATACACAACTATTTTTAGGCGTTCCTTTGCATATGTGAGTAGAATCTAGCTTTAGATATACTTATGTATTGATGGAATAATATAAGCGCGATAAAACTTATAAGATTTTGCATAAAAAAGGAATAATAATAAAATTATCTCATTCCCTCCATACATTATGAGAGGTCGTTGTATTTCCAATAAGAAAACAGGCTTTTTACTTGTGGAATGATAAGTGCCAGTTTAAGCGTTTTGGTAAATGACCGCTTAAATACAATATGTATCGGTGCTGTACTAACACTACATGAATAATGACATAACTTTCACCAAAATAAGTATGAATAAAGGAATAAAATGCATTACTGTTTACATTAGCATTATAGTGGTTTAATATAACTTGTCGAATGACAACCGGCGACGCGCAGCTTCGTTCTGAAAGTTGGGGACAAAATTCAATAACGAATTGGCCATTTTATTGATGGCTGGGGGGAGGTTGGGTGGAGACAACCGCTCAGTGAGCTTCCGCCATTAAATGAATTGTAATAGGTTTTTACAATGTTTGGTGCTGTTTTCTGGTTTATATAGATTTATGCATTACATGAATGTTTAAACAATTATTTGTATTTAGTCTGATAAGACGTTGTTTGTTTTTTTTGTGTAGAAGTTTTTGTTTAAGTATGACTAATAATAATATGCCTGGTTATGATTACAACTAAATTAAATTTGATTATATTTGTGACATACTTTAATAAACACAGAATTTATTACTCAGATAAATAAAATTAAAAAATCATTGTAAATAAATATAATATAAACATATATGGATATAAACACAAAAACAAAACAAAGCATATAACATTAGGTACATTATTAGTTAGTTATAAATATACGTAAACTTTGACTCATTTATGTAAAGATAATTATATCATTGCAACAATTTATGATATATTTTTATTTAAACAAGTATTGGAAAATAAGTTGAATTAAACATGACTAGGTAGGTAAGTTAAGAAAAGTGTTCATAAAAAGTACTGAAATGTATTGGTAGGTATTGGCTATAGTTTTAAAAACGATGTGTTGTGAATAAGCTAGGCATAATTTTATAGTTACATATCCTATTTTAGTAAAGAACATAATTGTGTACCTTTCCATTTAAAGTAGTTCTATATTAATTTGGGTAAAGTAATAGGTCGGTAGTTTTAGTTCAGTAAAGAAATAGAAAGTTATCCTACAAGTTATGATTCGTATAATGAAAGTACCTAAAAAAATAATAGTAATGAAACTAATTAGTGAAGTAAGTGGTGTAATGAAAGTGACTTAAAAATAATTAAATTTATAAGCTTTAGTTTTCAGTTATTTATTCTGAGAGCGAATAATTCTTACATCAGCTATCGAAATTTGCTTTCATAGTTATTATGTCCGAATGTGTGTTTGGGTGTTAGCACTCACAAAGAGGCCGTAATTTTAAGCCAACGAATTTTTGGTTTGCAGGTACCTTATAAATATGCCTTGTCATCGGATTTTTTTCATAGGAGGGATTTAAAATAAAATGAAAATAGACGTTAAAAAATCACTGATCAGTTACGTTAAATATACGTATCTCGTATAAATGTATTATCATTTTGAAAGTACAATGAACAAGAAATTAGTGTTTATATAACAAAGTATAAATGTACGTGTAATATGTGACTGACTTTGGTGGTAACACAAAATAATTGGCCACGTGTGAGTCGGACTCGCACGTGAAGATACCATTTATGGAACCATAACCATTAACAAAAAAAATGGCAAATACACGTTTGTTGAATGAGAGCCCGCAAAAATGTATATTGTTTTAATTTTATGATTTATTTTGAAAGCTGTTAAAGTTAGTTAAAAATTCTGTGAATATTAAGAGAGTCTACCAAATGTCGTTAAAAATATAATGTTTTTTGAATTTCCCTTAAATATTTCATTTATATTTTTTTCAAAAATTATGGTACGGAACCCTTCGTACGCGAGCCCAACACTTAAACTATACCTACCAACCCAATTTTTTTTCAGTGCAAATATTTTATTTAACCACCAACCGGCCTTCAGTTCTTAAACACAGCTAAATATTGCCTACAGGTGGTGGAAGTCGAAAATGGAGGAGCATCAAAAGCGCCATTAGTTTCCCAGCACACTGGGGCGTGGGCGTCGGGGGTATGGCACGGGGCGTGGGGGTCCCCGTGCCACCCCCCGGCGACCTACTCGCCACTATATCCATGTTTGAACAACAAATCAAAGCTGAACCGATGAGGTTAGTATAAACGTCTTTTTAATTATTGTTCAATAAGAGCCTGGATAATATTTATTTAAAAATTATAAAATAATATGACAAAAACATTATGCTACGTGGAAACATAATTAAAACGCATCCTCGAAGCGTTTTATTCGAATTATTTTTTTTCTTATACAACCGGCCAGTATAACTTCCGGTTTAATAAGATTCTTATTTCCGGTTAAAGTTGGAAATCGGAAGTAGCAGACTGGTATTATTTTAAGACATTTTTCCAGAGAGTAGGTAGTAATTACGATCGGATATCGTGAATTCATTTCTCTGTGTTTGGACTGCTTTGTTTGCACTTTGTTTGTTTGTGTAGTTTCTTAGTTTTTTGTTAATTAATGATTAGTTATTGAGGCCACTTATTTATTATGGCTTTTATTCAAACAGTTGTGTTTTATTTAAAAATAATAGCTTTGTTAATTCAATTCGAATGTATTAATGATAATAATGCCTTTCGAGAACTGAATATTTATATTGCCTTTAAAAAGCCTGCAGTGCATAATATACATATTGTTTCTTATTATATTTAATACAGTAGCTTTAAAATTTGCTTTTAATAAATTCTACATCATACTAATATTACAAAATGTTTCCTCCTTTACACTCTGTCAACAGCTGTATCGATTTTGATAACACTGAAGTTTTGTTAGACCCTGAATTAAATCCTAGTCTACTTTTTAATAATCTTTGTATATACTTACTGCTATTAATTACGTTGATTTCGTCGGTATTAGCCCGTCATTTTTCTTAATATTTAACCAGGTCATGTGTATGATTACTAAGTTTGAGATAGGTCAGAAACTGTTGTACTTTTGTATTGTTTTTAAGTTTTATTTAATGTAGGTGTATGTTTTATTTTTTTGAGCTCTGTATAAAATGCTCCAAGGGAATCTAGTGCAGGACTTATCCCCTATTTCAAATAATAAAATTGCTTTTACGATCTTTCCCAAAAAAACAATGTCTTTTGCTAACATTTATCTAACTTCCAGTTTCTACTCATCACACCACCAAGTGCACAGCGGCCCCACCACAATTATCCGGTCAGACTCACACCCCATCATCAACATGAACCCGCACCACCCGGCACTCCACCAGCCTCACCAGGAGGACTCCAAGGACAGCCTGATTCATCAGCAAGTTCAGCACCAGGAGATGATGGAGCAACACCAACAGCAACAGGAAATGCACCAACAACAGGATGATGAAGTTAGTACAATCTAGCGATTTGCAAAGCGAGAGTGAACCGGTTCCTTCTAGGTAAACGCGATCCACCATAGACCTCAATATCACTTACCATCAGGTGAATCAGGAAAAAAATCCTGGCATCACAATTATGATTCTGAAAGTACCATGGTACTTAGATGTCATACTAAGTACTGTAGGTAGCATAGGTAAGTGTTTTTGTGTCTTTCTATTTGTGATTAGGCATACTATAAGCTAATGTGTTTGGAGTATTTTTACTTGAACTCTAAAACAGGGTGCAAAAGCAATAACCTTTTATTATCATATGAGTCAGTTTCAGGCTAGATAGGTCAGTGTTCAAATTCAAATCTGTTTATTTACATAAATAATATTTACAGATAAACCAAATGCATCCATCACTTAGACTATTAGAAAATTATAAACTAAAATAAATTACAATACTAACACTATTATTATGTGTTATGCTAACTATCAGACAAATAACTTAATACAAGATTCAAGTCAAATTGATTATTTTTAAAACTGTAGAATAAAGTAAAGTGAACTGGATATAATGATCACTATTTAGACAATTACAAACTTTTAAAAACTATATCGCAGTGAGTAGTGTATTTTAGTGCCACATAAATCTTTGGATTGACAACTCTTACATATCTAGTATTAATATTGTTGTAATGAGCAAGAAAAAAAAGTTATTTTTTTCGGTTCATAACCAGACTTTAGTACCGATACAACCACAGCTTAGTTACTTGCACTCGCTCACATGAAAAGGATATACCTATAATATATTAAATGTATGTTATCCTTCAGTTCTATAAGTAGCTTTATATTTTGACGTGACAACGTCTTAAATTAGGTTGCGGCTGGGAGTCACTTATGAAAAAGTGTAACGCCCGGTAACGTTACGATGAGTCACCGAACGAGAGAGAGGCCCGCCGAATGCCTTGCGTCTCTCTCCCACTCAACTATGATCGGTCTGCCGCGCGCGCAGCACGCGGCAGACGTTGTCACGTAAAATCTTCGCCCGTAAAACCGACTTTACAGGCAACCATTTTTTTTCCAGCTAAGCTTTAAAGGCATGGATGATGAAGGAGTTGACATGGATATGGATGGAAGACAGTGTTCACAGGTATGTAATAATTATTATCAAAATCAATTCATCATTTACAGATATTTTCTCTATAAGACAATACTAAAGTCTCACAGTAATTTTCTTTTGTATATTATTTCCAAAAAGATTTGAATGTTATTATTTTTATAGTACATTTACTATGAACGTTAATTGTATCTTATATAAAATTCATGTCACAATGTTAGTTACCGTACTCCTCCGAAACAGCTTGACTGATTTTCACCAAATTTTATATGCATATTCAGTAGGTCTGAGAATCTGCTACTATCTATTTTTTAAGGCAAAACAACGTTTGCCGGGCCAGCTAGTATGTTTATAAAATTTCCATGTCACAATGTTAGTTACCACACTCCTCCGAAACAGTTTGATCGATTTTTAGCAAATATTATATGTATAATCAGTAGGTCTGAGAATCAGCTACTATTTTTCATACTCCTAAGTGAGGCAAAACAATGTTTACCGGGTCAGCTAGTCAGGTCAGTATTCTAATAAGATTCTTTATGACATTTACATAATATGTTCATTGGAAGTTAACTGTCCACTTAAAATTTTACATACATAAACAATTTTACTCTTCTTTTAAATTGAAAATGTAACCCTGCAAACCAAGGTGATCACCACGATCATTGAAGTTAAATTATAATTGACACTGCCAGTCTTCATAAGGATGATCTTGCAAAATAATTTGAGGCATAATATCTGGGTGATGCAGTAGATGACTTGTTTAAATTGTAGAGATACAAACAGGTATTAAAAATCTTATCCAAGATCCATGGCCAGCTTGAAAACTCGCCACACCAGACCTTGACCACTTAGTTCATCCAAAGATGATCTTGAAATGTTTTTATTTCTAGGTATATATAACTTTCTTCTTTCTCACAGGGTATGGGGGTTGACATGGGATCAGTTCAGACTAAAATGGAGCTATCCAATGGAGGGCCACCAACCCCACGTTCAAAGCCCCAAGCTTGCAAGGTAATAAGATAATTTATATTTATTTCTTTAGATAATATATTAATAACCTTTAAGATAATAACCATTAAGATAAGTAACACTTCGATTGTATTCTACTAACACAACATTTCATATTAACATAAAGACCATCTGAAAATTAATCTTACTTGACCTTAAATAAAATTCATCCAATGGGAATGTGTTTATGATACACTCCTTGTTAACCGACTTCAAAAAAAGAGGAGGTTATGTATTCGACTGTATGTATTTTTTAATGTATGTAATGATTTCTCAGCCATTTGTGGACCAATTCTTAAAATTCTTTTTCTAATGTAATAAACTAACTACTGTATGTACTTAATTTATTGTAATAATGTTTTTCATACTGGGTTACCTACTTGGAATGTAATAAAATTGCATTTGAATTTTGGACTGATGTTGGCATTGTCATTGAATTTCATATTTTTGGATATACACATTCTCAAAGTTGTTTATTACTTACACGTATACTGGTAACTAAGGAATTGACAAACTACTTTACGGCTTATGAAATACACTATGTTTTGCCGCTTGTTAGTAAAAAACTTTTGTATGAAATTACAAGAGAAATTATTTTTGTGTATTTAAAAATCTCTCATAGAAGTAGTTTGTCTTGAAGCCCTCTTTTAAAAGGGTTTTCGTTAATTACCAGTAACCTTGCATAATTATCACATTTTCTATAAATAAGCATTTAAACTTCATCTCTAACATCAAATCTAGACAAAACGATTTTGTTGACAACTGCTCTTTGATTTTGTAATAATTTGATCTCTTCATGTAATTTATAATGATTACAATTTTATAATTTAAGTACAAAAGAAAAATAATGTCATGAAAATATCTATCTATCTAAATTATGTTGTATCGAAATTTGAGATGTTATATCAAAATTTTGATTTTCTATAAATATTTCTGATGGTGGTATAATATTTGCAGGTTTGCGGCAAAGTCCTTTCGTCCGCTTCATCATATTACGTCCACATGAAGCTGCATTCGGGAAACAAGCCTTTCCAATGCACAGTTAGTACACATTCATACTTAAATACATAATACAGGGTGATTGGTAATAATTTTATAGACATTAGTATAAGTAGATACATTAGAAATGTGCAATTAAAGTCTTGAGACTTTTGGCCTCTACATAATACAGGATGATTGGTCATAATTTTAAAGACATAAGTATAAGTAGATACATTAGACATGTGCAATTAAAGTCTTGAGACTTTTGGCCTCTACATAATACAGTATGATTGGTCATAATTTTAAAGACATAAGTATAAGTAGATACATTAGACATGTGCAATTAAAGTCTTGAGACTTTTAGCCTGTATGTGCGTTAACAGTAACCCGGTATAGAAGTTAAGTTAATATTACATTATTATTTTTTAGATATTTAGAGACAGTTAATATAAGATGGTTCCACGAAGAATGTTTAATTTTGTATATAGTTTGTATTTGTTTGTGATTTTTATAACGTACATTAACTATTCTGCAAACTTATTAGACTCTGATGAGGGCATTGCAACACGAGACTAAATAGAAAAAAAAAAGTTGCCAATAAATTATATAAAACTTTTCTCATTTAGTTTCTTACCGATTGCTTTTGTATCAATACGTATTTGAATTTATTTTCGTTTGCCACTTGTTTTTTTTAGATTTGCACTTTCACGCTTCACTTAATCGAAATCGGTTCCTAATAACTGGATAATAAGTTCCAATTTCCATTGCGCAGGTTTGCGATGCAGCTTTTTGCCGCAAGCCGTATTTGGAAGTGCATATGCGCACACATACGGGCGAAAGACCTTTCCAATGTGATCTGTGCCTAAAGCGCTTTACACAGAAGTCCAGTCTTAACACACACAAACGCGTTCACACAGGTAAGCACACATCCATAAACCAAACTTCACACATTGATGAAGTTTGTTCAATGATGGAAGAGATGTCTTAGTAAATGTATTTGCAATTTCTTCACCACGTTACCTCGAAACTAAGCCATGACATGACTCTTCTGTTATCGAATCTTGCTGTTGTATCGAATATTTCAATACAGCAGAATACAGCAGAAAGATTTGTGAAGTAAAGTTTTTTAAAGAAGTGTGTGTTCTACTTATTAAGTTATTTTTTTAATAATTGCTTTTTTAAACGTATGAACGTCCTTTGATATAAATACGTGGTACGATTATTGTTTAGTAGTAGTACCTATACGCATTTTTGAAAGTGTTTCTGATTTGATTAACCCACCTGTTAATGACAAAAGTTTAAAATACTGGATGAAATGTTAGGTTAGGTTTGAATTACATAAAATTTAAAAGAGAATAGTAAGAAAACCTACTTGTTCAGTTTAGCTGTGTGTTGTTCAGAATGTAATTTCCATATCTTATCTATTTGTAAACGATTGTATAATTGGGCAAATAAACATTTACTATGTTATTTTATCTCGTGTTATTGTTACGATATTTTTTGCCTTAAAGAGTTCTTAACTCTTTAAGGCAAAAAATATAGTAGGACGGGGGTAGAACGATTAAAAAATACATATGGAAATTACATTTAACTTGTACGAATAACAAATAAGTGTAGGCCTGATCTTTGCCATGAGGGGAATGAAAAAAAATAATCAAATATTTTTTTTATAATTTCTATTGAACGACCTCCTCCTGTTTCCGCAAGACCAAAGTAATGTAAAGCGTTATGTTAAAATTTTGCTAGTATAATATGATTTTTGCCAGCCAAACTTTTATTTTAGCCAATTTTTAAGCGCCCTAATATTAGTTTTGATTTATCTTTCACAGCTTCATCCTATTTTTTCTGTTCATAATTTCTTTTTATATGACTTTTCCTTTTTTTGTATTACTTAATTGCAATTTCCCCTGAGCATCTGAAATTCTGTACTTCCCATAATGCCTGAATGATATTATTTTGAAATCTGTCCTATTTCAACAGAGACCTATAAGTTTCGTCTTCTATTTTACTACTTCATATATTTTATGTTAGATAAAAACAATGGTGCTTTTCTATTTATCACAAGCACGCACTTTCTATCGAAGCTTTATAGACACCTAGTCGTATGAATGATACAGTGATGTACGCTACATAAGGTAGTATGGTACCGCGTGTAACGTACACTAGTGTCTCGAGCCGGCGATACATACATATGCTTGCGGTAACGAATGTGAATAGTTTTTGAGAAGCGTGCAGGGCGCGGGTAGGGCGCGCGCGACGAGTAGCGGGTAGGCAGTCTGTGAGAACAGGGGGAGGTGCGGCGCGCGCAGCACGGCGTGGTGCGCGCGCCGCTCAGCGTGTGCCTGCCTTCTAGATGAGCACATGCGCGCCTTGATGGTGAAGGACCGGCCCTACAAGTGTGACCTCTGTCAGATGCGGTTCACGCAGAGCTCCAGCCTCAACCGACACAAGAAAATACACACGGGTGGGTTCACATCTTACACGCGCGTGACTCCCTCCACACATTCAGTCACGGCCTCCCGTAGTGATCATGCTCTCGCTATAAATTGACTTGTACGATTTGGTTCAGAGGAACACAGACGCGCGCTGCTGGCTAAGGAACGGCCCTACCAGTGCGGCATCTGCTATGTGCGATTCACCCAGAAATCGAGTTTGGGCCGGCACGGAAAAATACACACCGGTGGGTCCCTCATAATCATTCCGACTTGTGCGTGACGTCCCCTTGAGGCAGAGCGGTACTAGCGTATATTCTGTTACTAGACGTAGCCACCTCCCCCTGAATGTGTGTGAATGGTTCTCTGACCGCTAGGCTTCGACCATGTACTGTTTGACGGGAAGTGCTATATCGATACTCGTATCCCTTATAGAGGAGCACAGACGAGCCCTGTTAGAGAAAGTGCGGCCGTACCAGTGCCACATCTGTTTTATGCGCTTCACTCAGAAGTCCAGCCTGGGACGCCACGGGAAAATACATACTGGTAGGCATTCTCCCCTAAATCCTTTGTAGACATTATTTTTTGTTTATATTATTTGGTTAGCTCACATTATTAGGCACTGCGATGAGGCAGTCGACGGCTGACCGATGCTGTAGCTGAGTTTTGTTGGTATTTCTAGAGGAGCACATCCAATCGCTGATCAACAAAGTGCGCCCCTATCAATGCGACCTCTGTGACAAGCGGTTCACGCAGAAGTCCAGCCTTGGCACTCATAAGCGTATACACACCGGTGGGTCCCTTGACATTTCCTTTTTATTTGACCGGTCTCTCAGCCACAACACCATCTATCTATATGAACGCTTTTCAAGCTTTTGATATGTTTGCTCTTGTGGCTTTGACACTAACGTTTTGTGAATAGTTTTAAGGGCTCCCGTCGATCCTGATCCTCACACCCGGCTTTAACCATAGTGTATTGTAACATTATATTCTAGTCAATGATAAAACCTTTTCTCTCATATTATACCGTACGTGTCCGATGTAATAGGCAACGCACGCTCAAAAACTATTCACAAACGGTTACAATAAAGCATGTGTACGTTGTGAGGATTTCGTTAAGTTGAAAGTAAGAAGAGTATATGATGGACAAATAACGGCGTGCGCCGGTTCCCTGGCGCCGCCTGGTGGCGCGCGCAGTAGACTAGACAGAGTGACAGGTGCGGACCGTGAATTATTTGTCCATGGTGGTTTTGTTTTGTTTCTCTGTCCCCCCGTGCCCGTCGCGCGGCGCAGGGGAGCGGCCGTTCCAGTGCAGCGTCTGCCTCAAGTCCTTCACGCAGAAGTGCGCGCTCAATTTGCACGAAAAGATACACACGGGTTAGTAGCCCACTTTATTATATCCGCAGTTGTCCTCTCGTCACGGTTAGCTACTACTGAGACTCGTCACGCATCTCATTTAGCGTCATGCTTTCTCCTATTTTTCCGTTGCCCGCCTGACCGTCTCTCACCCGCCGTAGTGTCCCGCCTGGTCGCTTCTGACTAACACCTCGACTCGTCTAACTCGCAGTAACAGCGCGCTTAGATCACTTCTTTATCACGGTCATTTTCTCGCCATCGCTATTCCGACCGCGGGCGGTCTTCCGCACCGTCACACTCCCCATCTTCACCTCGAATCGAAATTAATAGCATTATTTCATTTTATCATTTCCATGACTATTAATCGTTTCACAAAAGCGGTAATGCAATCGCCGCAATGACGCACACGCTAGGCGCCTTTCGTTCAAAATTGGGCATCCCCGGGGTCGCCCGGAGCCGCCGGCGGCCCGGGCGGGGGCGGGAATCGGAGCGCGGGCGCCGGCGCCGGGCGCGGCGAGCGTCGGCGACGTGCGTTACTCGCTTTTGTGTGTGCACTGGGCGCAGTGCAAGGGCGCCCGTTCGCGTGCGGGCTTTGCCCCGCGGCCTTCGCCCGCCGCCCCTACCTGGACATTCACATGCGCACGCACACAGGCGAGCGGCCGTATCAGTGCGACGTGTGTCTCAAGCGCTTCACGCAGAAGTCCAGCCTCAATATACATAAGAGGACGCACACAGGTGGGTGCCAGCGGCGGGCCGGCCGGCGCCCCGCCCCGCCCGCGGGCGCGGCGGAGCGGCGCCGGTCCGCGCCGCATAGCGAGGGCGGCTAGCGTCCGCGCCCGGCCCGCCGCCGCTATAATGTCTCTGTGTTGGGCACCAGTCCAGGGCAGACCGTTCCAGTGCCTGTCGTGCCCCGCCGCCTTCACCTGCAAGCAATACCTGGAGATTCACACGCGCACCCACACCGGCGAGCGACCGTATCAGTGCGACATCTGTCTGAAGCGCTTCACGCAGAAATCCAGTCTCAACATTCACAAGCGGACGCACTCAGGTATGTGAGCGGGCGCGGCGGCGGGGCGGAGGGACACCCGGCCCCCGCGCGCGCTCACCGCTCTCTCTGTTTGCAGTGCAGGGCCGCCCGTTCCAGTGCCTGGCGTGTCCCGCCGCCTTCACCTGCAAGCAGTACCTGGAGATCCACAACCGCACGCACACCGGCGAGCGCCCCTACCAGTGTGACGTCTGCCTCAAGAGATTCGCGCAAAAGTCCACCCTCAATATACACAAACGAACGCACACAGGTGAGTCCGCGGCCGAGCTCGCGCTCGCGAGCCGGTGTACTGAATGGTGTCGAGTTGAAGTTGTCGGTGCCACGCCGGTGGGCAGTGCTAGGATGTGTAGTGTGGTGTGTGCGCAGTGCAAGGGCGGCCGTACCAGTGCGCCGAGTGCCCGGCCGCGTTCACCTGCAAGCCGTACCTGGAGATACACACGCGCACGCACACCGGGGAACGCCCCTTCGAGTGCGATATCTGTTACAAGCGCTTTACGCAGAAATCCACGCTCAACATCCACAAGCGAATACACACCGGTATGAGAACGCTACTTACTACGCTATCTGACGGGTGACGTCGCCGCGGCCCGAGATCGACCACATTTCCGCTATGTACAGAGATACTGTTTTATCGGCTAGAAATGTCGTCGGTCTCTGCCGAGTAGATATCGGTGACATGTTCATTATCGTAGTTTGATGTCACCACCGAGAGATCGATTGGTTGAAGATTGCTTGAGCGAGTTAAGAAGACGGCAAATTGCTAAAACAGGAAGTCTGAACTAGATGATGTGGCACCGACAACTGGGCTCTAGTCATTCCTCATGCGCTGCATCATTCCTAAGTTTCAGTATCATAATTATGATTTGTTATAATTTCTTGGCTTAAATC
This sequence comes from Mellilla xanthometata, assembly GCA_035578125.1. Classification (NCBI taxonomy): domain Eukaryota; kingdom Metazoa; phylum Arthropoda; class Insecta; order Lepidoptera; family Geometridae; genus Mellilla; species Mellilla xanthometata. Next base: position 7,587,903 of record JAPUBQ010000014.1, on the reverse strand, counting down.
CATTGATTTCAGAGTGCATCATTACATACTGTCTAATTGCATCTTGCCGTCTTTCTAACATCATTTTGCTTTCATTTCTCGCTTCTCCATGCCACTTGTAGTAGTTTTGTAGTTTGCTTATCTCTGTTGCATTATGTCCATTGCGAGATAGTAAACCGACGTTAACGTTTCAGGTGAACGTCCTTATGCTTGTGATATCTGTCAGAAACGTTTCGCCGTGAAGAGCTATGTCACAGCACACAGGTAGGGATCATTCCTATTGTTCTCATTCGTGTATATAGGACTTGTAAATGTTAACTATTTGTACATTATTAATCAGTATGTGTCTACATATATAATATGCAAGATACCGGGACTCTTGTGGCAATATATCTTAGTAAAGTTACTTATCTATTTCTGACCAACAACTGATGTAACGCAAAAACATATTGCTTTCTGCTTGTCGTCATTCTGCGTCGGCGAGTAATGTAACAAATATTTAAAGTTTTTTTTCACCTGGGTTTGATACTTGTTATTAAATTACGAGACTAGAAAAGAGACCTTGAATTTTTACTTGGGAGAAGTGGCTGAGCTGTCGTTTCCGTACTTGCCGTATCGCCACATTTACCTACTGTAACACGTTGACCACACCACAATGTAATTTTTGACTATAATTTTATTGTACAGACTCGAGTACTAAAAGCTTACGTCAATCCACCCACCAGGGTGAAAATTTCCCGTGCACCCACTACATTCGAAGTTGATACTTTTAATTTTTTTTTATATTTTGATAATTATATCACGCCCATTTAATACGTTGTCGAGGGTCGGGAACCAGATTCCGGTATCAGTTTTGACACCGGACCTGTCAAAAGTCAAAAAAGTGTCAAAGGCAACTTGGGTGTCGTTTAATAAGTTATTAGAGGTAAAAAGCTCTTTTCCGATGTCACTTTTGACATTGAAAACGTCAAATGTCCAAATAATGTCAAAACTGATACCAGAATCTGGTTCCTGACCCTCGACAACCTATTAAATGGGCACGATATAATTATCAAAATATTAAAAAAAAATTAAAAGTATGAACTTCGACTGTAGTGCAGTGCACGGGGTATTTTCAATTCACTACCCACTGGTGGGTGGACGGGTCATGCCCCATTTTTTACCTAACGTAAGCTTTTACTCGAGTCTGTACAATAAAATTATACTCAAAAATTACATTGTGGTGTGGTGCACGGGGAATTGAAAATCCCCGTGCACCCACTGGTGGGTGGATAGGTGGATGGACGGGTTATGCCCCAAAAAATACCTAAAATGCAGTACGAAGGCGGCCTTATCAACTAAGGTTATCCCCACAGATGGTCCCACGTGGCGGACAAGCCGTTGAACTGCGACCGGTGTTCGATGACGTTTACTTCCAAGTCGCAGTTTGCGCTTCACATCCGCACCCACGCTACCGGACCGTGCTACGAGTGCAGTGTGTGTGGACGCACCTTCGTGCGGGACAGCTATCTTATACGGTGAGCCTTATTTCTTAAGACACAAGTTTCAAATTACTTTCGATTCCGTAGTACATTACATTCCGTAGTACAAACATTTAGGAATGTGAAAGTTAACGTACAAAAATTTAAAAGGTATAGTGATGGTTTAAATTTCCTCGCCCATAATTCGTTATGAGCTTTTAATAACAACAGTCAGCCAGTTGGTAGGTACTTATCGAGACGTTGTAGCTAATCGTACGTCAGAGTTACGATCTGTGTGTTCGGCACTCGGAAACGTCTTTACTTGCGTAAACAACATTTGCCTAACAGTCGTGTAGCGCTCTGATGTTCAAAACTAGAGTGAGATATCGTGTGAGAAAACAAATTACATTACAATTAGTACATTGATAAATGTTTAATCCTGAGAATGCAAGTATCGTAATTACCAGATTGTTATTCCTTGGATCTAAATTCCGAAATTGGCGTATCGCTGCGTTAAGACTGTTGTATTTCACTATATACCATGTTATTTCCTGAGGTACCATATCCTCTTATTGTCTGTTATTTGTGCCCATTGTACTTACTGTGATTTCACACAATAATGGCCCTTATTTTGCACCCAATAAGATCGAATTTCCTCATTTTCCCAGACACCACAACCGCGTGCACCGCGATACGAGCCACAGCCTGTCTGCGAGCAGTATCAACAACATCAACAGCGTCGCCACCAACACCGCGTCCTCGAACAACGGCAACTACGACTCGCCCGGAGTTTGTGACTTGAGGTCAGTTTCTGTCTCACTCACACACATGTACTGCCCATTTGTCTCTCTCTCTCTCTCTCTCTCTCTCTCTCTTGACGAGCAACACAGCAGGTCTGTTGTCTGTGAGCAGCATTAAACGTATCACAGCGTCAGAAAGCGACGTCAACTACGTCCTTAAATAATGGCTACTACGACTCGCCCGGCGTTTGTGACTTGAGGTCTGTAGCTGTCTCACTCACACACATGTACTGCCCATTTGTCTGCAAGCAGCATTAAGCAGATCACAGCGTCAGGAAGCGACGTCAACTACGTCCTCAAATAATGGCTACTACGACTCGCCCGGCGTTTGTGACTTGAGATCAGTTGCTGTTTCACTCACACATACTGCTCTCTCCCTCTCTCTCTCTCTCTCTTTCTCTCTCTCTCGAAGAGCCACAGCCTATCTGCAAGCAGCATCATTATTACCAACAGCTTCACCAACCACATTCTCAAATAACGGCTACTACAATTCGCCCAGCATTTGCGGCCTGAGGTCAGTTGGTATATCACTCACACATATACTTCCCTAATTCAGATTATGAGCTTAGTGACACAGCTATGGTCTCGAGAGTTCTCAAGCCGCCCAGGGTCCTCTGACTTGGCTTAACGACTGCTTGTACAGTACCCGGCGATAAATATTGCATGCATATCGACCTTTGGAAAGAGACAATCGACTAATTTCGGCTCTAGCTTACGAGTATCTCTGTGACGTTTTGTCAGTCGTTGTCATGGATACCGGACTGCTTGTATTTCGTTCTACAGAGGTAACGTTCTACTGAGCTGAAATTTGCCGATTGCCTTTCAAATGGTCGATGTGCAATATTTATCGTCGATAGGTGTACAAAGACTAACAATTGTTAATCTAGACCATTAATTTAACATGTCATCTGACCCACGGTAGCGCCCAGATGAAAATGACACTTTTAAAAGGACAGTCTTTTGTATGGTCCCCCATCTTTGCTTTGCCCATTCATTGTATATATATGATTCTAGCTCTAATTTGTATTACCTTAGTTTACTCATAGCTTATTACTAGTATTTTAACCTACGAGTATGTACCTAATTAATCTAACTTGTAATTATGTACGTTAAATGGAAGAGCCTAAACTCTACGACACAGGTTCAACCTTCTGTGGAGTTCAGTGCACCCCTTGTCTTAAATACCTAGTTCTTACTAATAGCATAAATTTAATTTATACATAATTGAAGACTCGGTGTATATGTCTTGGCCGCATCATAGAATTGATCATTTCATGAAATGGTTGATCATTTCGTGAAGTGTTCACGTTTCATGAAGTGGCCAACTCATTAAACGATAAACGTTTAACGATTTGGTCACCCACGTTTGACCATATCGTGGAAATGGGGTAACCATAAAATATTTAATGAAAACCCAGAACAATTGTGTTACGTACCTACTTGTCTATTTTAGTTGTTAGGTAACCTAACCTAACCTTTTTTTATATATACATAAAAAAACCTAACCTAACCTTTTTTTATATATACATAAAAAACCTAACCTAACCTTTTTTTATATATATACATAAAAAAGCCTAACCTAACCTAACCAGGTACCGGTAGTCAATGAAACAATTTCACGATATGATCGATTAAGATTGATTATTTCATGAAATAGCAGTGCGTCCAGCTGGCCCTATCGTCAAACGATTTCTTATCATTGATCTGGCCTGGGCACATCATGATATGGCCAATTGACAGTGACATATTTCATGAAATGCTACCATTTTATGAAATGGCCGATCATTTCATGAAATAAGTGGTATTGTCTACGAAATAAATAAACTGAAACTAAACTAAATCACCTTAGATAACCGAGCTACAGGCACTGCAATATTATTGAGTGTACCTTTAGCAAAAGTGATATATATTTGCAGCTTCGTGCCGATGGTGAACCGCTACATGACGTCGCAGGGCACGCAGGTGTCCATGCAGGACTCGCAGACCAAGCTTTCCGCAATGTCACCGCAATCCATCGCGTCTATTTGTGAGTATCTTTTCAACATATGGATTGACAGGGGTTGCCGAAACACATTGTAGATGGAAGAAAATCTCAAGTAAGAGCTCAGACCACTGACTCGCTATTGAGAATGGTAATTTTTAGGGTTCCGTACCTAAAAGGTAAAAACGGGACCCTATTACTAAGCCTCCGCTGTCTGTCTGTCTCCAGGCTGTATCTCAGAAACCGTAATAGCTATAATAACAAATACTAAAAATTACAATATTTAGGGGAGTCCCCAAACAATCAACGTGTTTATTTTCCTATTTTGACGTGACAACGTCTTAAATTAGGTTGCGGCTGGGAGTCACTTATGAAAAAGTGTAACGCCCGGTAACGTTACGATGAGTCACCGAACGAGAGAGAGGCCCGCCGAATGCCTTGCGTCTCTCTCCCACTCAACTATGATCGGTCTGCCGCGCGCGCAGCACGCGGCAGACGTTGTCACGTAAAATCTTCGCCCGTAAAACCGACTTTACAGGCAACCATTTTTTTTGCTATATATCAATAACGGTAAGTGCTAGACACTTAAAATTTTCACAAAATACATAAAAGTATATTGGCTATCAAATCAAATTATAAAATGGAAATCAAATAAATATTTAAGGGGACTCTTATATAACAATGGTACGGAACCCTTCATGCGCGAGCCCGACTCGCACTTGGCCAATTATTGTATCAGTTTAGACTGGGAGTGGTTATTCTTATTGTCAGTGGCATCAATTGCGCATGGCTTTTTTTTCAGAATCGGGGTACAGTTCTCTTCCACCACTCTGTAGGATAATGATTCCAAATAAGGATTAAATGTATCTGCCTACCTTCATAGAAAATAAGTGTGATTATGTTACATGCTGATTTTGTTGTCGATTGGAAAGAAGTGTGATTATGTCATTTATAATTAAAAAAATAATATAAACTGCTTTTGTTTCCAGCATCGCCTCCTCCCCCGCACACCCCCACGCCGCAGCCCCAGATGTCGAGTCAGATGCACCTCGCAGACTGAAATTATCCAGGTAACATAGCAGAATAAATATCACACCTGTAATGGCTTAGAAACTTAGCGACTTTTAGATACTTGTACAAACAATTGACCAATTTTATCCGGCGACAACTTAGTAGTAGTCCCTAAGTTTCGCACAAGCCGATTCGCTTCTACCTTTCTTGTGAGGACTGCAAAACTTTGGAATTGTCTTCCTGAGTCTCTGTTTCCTGAGAAGTACCACCTGGTGGTCTTCAAATCTAGAGTTAATAGGTATTTTCTAGGTAAGCGTGTACCATCGTAGGCCATAGTATTGTTTAACACCAGGCAAGCTGTGGTCAAACGCAAACCTATGTATAAGTTATATAAAAAATAGTAAATTTGAGGATCTACCGAAACCAAGGTCTTGTGTGGGAGGATACAGGCTGATGATGATATCATAGAAAGTAGTGGTAACGCCACGAATCGTCACCAGCTGTCGCTGCGTGTAGTCGACGGCCAACTTCACCGGTGGTGTTTGTTGTAGGTGCGGCAGGTTGCGTAGAGAGGAGCGAGGCAGCAGTGGAGCAGCTAAGCTAACCAACAGGAGCTGAGCTCCGACCAGCATGGACTCATGCACTGATTTATTGTTTATTTTATTACGAGTTATTTATTTGTTATGGAGCGTTGAGTTGGCGAGGAGGACGGCTCGCGGCCAGGGCGGGACCGCCTACACAATGTGATTATATCCGCAACTGTGATCCGACAGCCATCACGTGGAGGGTCGACGACCGCGGTGGCGTTCAGAAACCGATACTTAAGTCTCATCGTCGTAGATTGTAGGCCTAAATTTTTGATCTCATATTCTAATTTGCTTAGTGATAAAATTTTGGAAATCGTGAATGGTAAATCTCCATCTGTGAAATTCTAAATTGATAAAGTGCGTCATTTCGCTTATAGTTCTCGTGGTACCGTCTCCGTTAGGCGTAGTGAAACGATATCTTATTGCGATGCTTTAACATAGATCGTGTCAGTGTATATGGAAGTTCAGTAATTTTATACTGTTGTTACTGAAGAGAAAGTATTTTGATCACTGTAACATGTAAGGACTGTATGATAAAATTCGAGAGATAACTTTCTTAAGAAATCGAGTCATAAATGAAAAACTGTTCATAAATTACGATAATAATAAGTACAAATAAAATATTTCCATAACCCGACGAGTCCTGAGAGGCAATATAGAAAGGTACACCATTAACTTTATAGTATGATGTTTATTGGAGAAATCCAGACAAGTGCCTGTTGCAACATGAAATTGGCAATATTTTTAAACGTATTATGTTGAGATAGTAGATATGTTCAGTGTTCAATGTGTGCGGCTACGGCCGCGTGTTTCGTGAAGCTTCTTACTAAACTTTGTGTGCCTTCTAGCGGTTAGCGATATTAGGCAGAATCATTCATACCATCGACACATTACGTTCCACGCGTACCATCCTCATCGTAAGTCAAGTACACAGTAGGATATAGCCGATTTCTATTTTATAAATGTGGTTTTGACGAGTGGCAATACTTATTTCCAGTTTCGAATAATAGTACTTATGAATAGTGTATAGCGCAGTAGTCTTCCAATACCTTGAGACAGTAGACGCACGCCGCACGGCCGCCGGCGGCATCTCGCGGGCGGGATTGCTTATGGTTTGCCATTTTGATATCAAAGATAGTTTGGTGCCATTTCTGTGTAATGACGTGGTAGAGTAAGCTTAGTTAAGTCTGGTCAGGGTAGAAGAACCGGTTAGACGTTTTATGATTGAAGGTAACTTTATATTCTCGTAATATATTATTATTATTATACCGACGTTTTTGTATCTTATATTGTTTTCTTATTCTCCGTGTTGTTATTTTGAAAGCTTTATTTTATTTCCATTATGTATGTGTCCATGGGCTGAGTCAGGTCGTGTAAATACATATTGTAGCGTATGTGTACGGCGCGTGAGGGCGCGCGAGGGCGCGCGGGGCAGGGAGCCGAGCTAGTCAAGCCTCGCTCCGCTGCCGCTGTCCAACTGATCATATATAAATTGGACTTAGATTTAGCACAGAACTATACTTTGGGTACTATAAATCAAAATTTCTTGTAGATATACATAAGTATACATAAAATAATATATACATATGGATGTTGTTTGATAGTCCTCAATATTTTTTTATATTTTGATAGTTCTGTATTTGAAATGAAACATGAAAAAAATAGGCCAATATCTCATTATCATTTTACATAAATGTGTACACGTAATATGTTAAGGTAAAAATATAATATAAATAACGGATGCATTTAGTTGCCCAGAAAAAAAATATTAACTTCCCGTAAAGGATTAGAAATGAACCTTAGTAAGTTTCGTACCAAGCCATTGATAACAGTATTATATTTAGACAAACTAGATATTGGGTTTACGAGTAGAATAAACCTGCTACCATTTTAAAATGAGAAACCATTAAATTTTAAAACCGATAGTTATCAATAGTTTGTATGTAGCAGTGCTGGCTGGCACTCCACCCAGTGCCGCCGCGCTTCATACCTTACCTTATATACTATCCATAGATATAAATGGAAATAGAGACACCAACATAGGAACCTAGAACATATTAAATATTATATTATAGTCCCGGCTCCTCGATGGCTGCGCGACGGCGATTGTTTCTTTATTAATTCTAGAATAAGTTAATATATTTTGTTATATGTTCGCTTTCTTTATATTGTTTATCTTTAAATTAACCTATCGTTATTTCGTCTTCGCCGGTAGTCATCGTCGAGTCGGTATTCGGTTATTCGTTGTCACTAAGTACGTATGACATAGGTATTTGTGTTCGGCGCACGCGTATGGTTATACGACAGATACGTATTTCGTGAGAACGAACAACTTTATAGCGAAACAGTGAAGAGTTACAATTTGTCTTAACTTTTGTAATCCTCCGGATTTGCAACTTGTGAGCCTTCGCTGTATATTTTCCATACCGATGTTAGTATACTACATATTTTAGAGAGTAACGAGCCGTTTCTGTTTTATTTTTTAATTCGTGGAAGTAGAAGTTGGGGGTTGGAGTAACCGTTTCGTTTTCGATTGTAGAAAAGACTGAGGAATTCACAACAAGAAGAATACTCACAGGAATATGGGCAGTTAGATTTTTGTTAGTCGAGTTGTTAGTAGAACATCGGATCGGTTGTGGTACGGACCAACCAGTAGGACGCGTCGAGTTTGTGTTGAAGAAATCGTACATATCCTTCCCGCGTCGGAGCAAGCGAGCGGCGCTAGGGTCGACAGAACCGCATGTAATCATAATCTCTAAGGTACATAATTATTTAGTTCTATTGTATCGTTAGATTTACGCGTACTTCCGCTTTGCCAACATATTGCGTTGCTTATCTTATAACCATATACGAGAGTACAGCCTAAGGATTTTAACGCCTTTTTTTATTTACTGAGAGCTATTTCTAAGTCGCTGATTTTATACTATTCGTAATTATAAGCTAAATTATGCGGCTGTGAGCCGCGACCGTACGACTTTTTGGAGTATTTTACATCCCTGATTATTGCAATTTTTTTTACAAAAACCTACGAGCAAACATCATGGCATGATGATTCGAGCGCAGTCATTTAGCTATAGCTCTACAGATGTTTTTCGACCAATATTTTTTTAATAACAGCTGTTTACTTTATTGTTAAAATTTTTAGGCTAGTTTATATTGGAATAAGTTAGATTTGTTAATTGTGGTGTATTTACATTGCACGTGAATGTAGCTCTCACAGCCTCCTTTACGAGTTATTACTTAAAGTATTTGTTTATAGTCTGAAGCGATTGTGATAAAATGTATTATTCTAATTGGTTTGTTTGGGTATCCTGGAGTCTCGTATTGTTTGAGGAGGCGCGGCCGCATCGCCTGGTGCGCCGCGCAGTAGAGCGAGGCTGTCAGAGCATTTATGTAGTCAGCATTATATATATGCTTTAATGTGATTTTTAAAATGTACTCTAATTATAGTCTCATCAATCAATATTATAATTAGCTAACTAACAAAACATATAATTTTTATCAGTTTCTAGTGATTTATATTGAAATATTGAAAAGATCAAATTGAGAATCAGAGTTTATATCTTTAATTTTATGAAATGTATACATTTTAAAATTATTCTTTAGTGCTCGTTTGCCGAGTTCTAATAAAAAAAAAAGAAAATTTATAATGCAAAATAACAAGTCACGATTCTTTTAGAAAGCCATGTAGAGGAGAAAAAATAAACGTGCCATGATATTTGTGGCTATTTGTTTGTTTTATTTCTGTACCACCAGTCCTTTAGATGATAAGAAACACATTATACAATTAGTTACCATATAGCCCTGACTGCCATTAGCCATTAGATTAAGGTACATCACATGGTTGTGATAATATAGTATTGTGGTACCAATTTCTTAAAAGAAACAGTGAAAGTTAAAATGACATCTAATGTATACTATATTAAAACTTCGTGTATATATCCATAACACGGCCAAATCTTCAAATGATTTTACCATATCGCTCAGTATTGTCGCGAAGCTCCCAAAATAGAATGTTCTAGAAAACACACGAACACCTTCACATATTGGTTGTTTCACTCACACAACTTGAACATTCTAGATTGTACTGGGGAGATAGATAGATAGATAGATAAATTCTTTATTTCCCACTACTTACATTACCTAAATTATACATAGAAGAAACTTATAACTAGTGCCGAAAATGGCGGCCTTATCGCTAAAAGCGATCTCTTCCAGGCAACCAGAGGAAGGACAGTGATATAAAAAACGAGAGGGGAGTACAAAAAAGTATATAAAAAAAATATATATACTACACACCATATATTACATATACCTACTAATATACAACTACATAAAATATATTAAATTTAAATATTACAACATATAACAATATTACAAATATACATATAAACTATTTAGATTACAAGGACAAGTACCAGTTTTTTACCAAATTTCGAAAAGAATCCAGTGACTGATCCTTTCGAATATGTAATGGTAACTCATTCCATAGCTGTATAGCTCGGAAAGTGAATGAGCTACCAAAGAATGTGGAGTTGTGCTTGGGATACATTAAAGTGAGGTTTTCCGATGACCGGAGATCACGAGCGTGTGAAGTGTGCACGTATTTCAAACGGCACTTTAAATATTGGGGGGTAGAGGGATTAAATAATACATTGTATACTAAGGACAAGATGTGAGCATTCCGGCGAAGGCGAATGGGCAGCCACTTGAGCTTTGTACGAAACTGAGAGACATGGTCATATTTGCGTAGTCCAAATATGAACCGAATGCAGTAATTTTGGAGTCGCTCAAGTTTATTCAGCTGGTCCTCTCGGAGATCTAGATAGCAAGCGTCTGCATAATCCAGGATGGGAAGAAGAAGTGACTGAGCAAGCGCAACTTTAGTGGCGGTAGGCAAAAAGTTACGGAGTCGTCTCAACGACGCTCCAGAAGCAAACACTCTGCTGCTGATAACATCTAAGTGAGTATCCCAACTAAGACAGCGATCCATTATCACGCCTAGATAGTAGGAAAGTAAGGGAGTAGTATGGAAAGTTCTGTACCTACAACTTTCTAGTCTTGTTTGTATTTTCGTGGCCTTCGAAAAAAAGTAATCAATGTGTAGTCATACATTTTTATTATTTTACATTAACAATCCACAACAATTTCTTCTTTCACTACATTCGCGTCCCCAGCCGGGGCCAGTGTGTTATCTACAATAGGCGCTGGACTTTTGAAGTAATTGTTACTTGCATAATGTTCCTTGAGGTATTCACCTCCCATCTCATAGTACTCTTCTTTAGTAATACAGTAGCTTTCGAAGTCGTTGCTTCCGGCGAAATCGCGAGCGCCATACCATGCGTCCAAACTCGGGTTTTTCGACATTACGACTTTGTGCGTAGACTGGAACGGACGCATTTCTAATAGTTCTCTCTCCAGACGCTCTTTAAGACCTGGAATAATCATAAAAAAAATTATTTTAATTTGTGGTTGAACAATAAAGGTATGTTCTATTCTAATAAACAACAGATTACTATTTTGTCAAAGAAATTATGAAAACAGTAAGTATGGAAAATCAGTGGTATTTTATGCCATATGAATGGGCTGAATTGCTTTAAACGTGGTATTTCGAATCATCAAAGCTAAAAAAGCAGTATTTGGATGGGTGACCATGCACAAGACGGTAATTTTCAAGTGGCATTTTCATCTGGGCGCTACCGTGGGTCGGATGACATGTTAAATTATTGGTTCCGGCTGTTAGTCATACAAGCAGTCGTTAAGTCAAGTCAGAGGGCTTCGGGCGGCTTGAAAACTCTACACCAGAGCTCATACGAAGAAGAAGAAGAAGAACTTTAGTTTCAGAAGTATTAAAAAACAAGTGTTACCAGGGAACTGCGAGCATCCACCGGTCACGAACACATTATTAGCCAGGAGTAGCTGGTCTTCTGCGCTGAACTGCTTGAACACATACTCCATGGCCTCCGCGAGACCCGCCTCCAGGTTACCCAGCATTGAGGGTTGGAACATCAGCTCTGGAGCTCTGTGGAAATATTAATTATTAATTCTATTCTATTCTAAAAGAAGCGGCACAAGAAGAAGAAGAAATACAGTAAAGACAAGTATACATTTTGACGACCTCGTTGGCGTAATGGTTACATGCCGGACTGCCGCCAATCAATCTTTGTGCTGAACTAAATTTGTTGGCTGTCGGTCTGGGTGTTAAATATATATCTATAAAAATATGTATGTATGTATATGAAGTATATGAATTGTATTAGCAACCATAATACGTTATAGAAATGGTTCAGTATGGGGTTAACCAGCCGTGTGTGAAATGTGTCCTAATATATTTTTTTTATTTATATTTAAACCCCCAACTCGACTCAACTAAGATGGCCTCTATCACCTCATATCGACGAGGTTATAAAGGCCATCTTATTTGATATGTCTCAAAGAGTATAGTAGTCTACTGTTCGAGTTTTTCTTTTGACACCCATATAGTTTATTTATTAGCTTGCAACACATGTATGATTAGAAAAGTTATGAAAAATATGTGACCCGCTATTTTGTAGCTCGGCCATCTTGGTCCGATTTCCATCAAACATAGCTAAGAACACTCTCGCCTAATATACCCTTAATAAAAAAAAATCGGTTCATCCGTTCTGGAGCTCCGATGACACACACACACGTGAAACAAAACCAACACCCCGTCGTTTTGCGTCTATGGAGCGACGACCGTCTGCCTCCATCTAGAAAAGGGATATCCCCCCGGACGGATGTTGTGTCCGGAGACGGCCGTCCATTGGTCATGCATTGTAGCTAGGACCAGTCGTACGCGTGTTGTAAATACCGCTTGCGCGATTCAGAACGAACGCTCTGATTGGTAGCGGGCGAACTAAGTGCGACAGAGACGCCACACGTATTTTAAGTGTAAGAGGCCATGTTGTGGTGACGATCAACGATCGGTTTCCATGTATTATATTTATCTTTATTGCTTTTGATAAAAAAATATATGAATTATTTAACTAAAACCTTAGGGCCTTTAAATACTTTATAGCAATTTTATTGTAATTTAATTTATTCTAAAATTCTAAATACGTATTATTACGAGTATAGCATTGTACATTAATCTATAAACTATTTAGGTACATATCTTTGTAAGTCACTGGAAGGCACTAGGCACGGGCGTGAATGCGTCCAGTTTGTGGGTTGGTGAATAAGTGTAAATGTACAATTTAAAACGAATAAATATTTTTGAATTTTTGATCAATTCACAAGCCGCTTTAAAAGTCTCTGACACGTCTTATAATCTAATGTAGGTTTATAAAGGTCTACCTGAACGGCTCTATAGCGAGATGCAGCTGATGGTACTGGTCGGCAGCGGCGGGCGGCGGCTCAAACTCTCTCAAGGCTTCCTCCAACTCCAACAGTCGTTCACCGTCCGCTTCTGAATCAGAATCCGCGTCGCGGCTGATGCTGAAATAAATATATATGTTGCTATTTACTGCCACCACCAACCGCAGGAATACACCGTTAGGTGCTTGAAGATTACTGTATTATACCACAGATTACTAAATAGTTACTAGTATACCTATGTTATGCTATTTTTGCCTTATCTTTTAGTGAGAACACTTCAATGGAGGTTAAACTTCTTTGTTTCTGGAGATTTTTTTTCATTGTTAATAATTATAAGTAACTTATGGTGCCATAATTGGCGGCCTTAAAGCGAACGCGATTTCGCTTCATTTTTGGTATTTGTTGTTATAGCGGCACGGGAAATACCTACTTGCGAAAATTTCCGCTTTCTGCTATCACGGTTTCTGAGATATAAGCCTGGTGACAGGCAGACACACAGCAGAAGCTTAGTAAGAGGGTCCGTATTATCTTTAGTTTCGGAAAAAAAGGGTCCCGTTTTTTACCTTTAAGTCAATTCAATTTTTTAAATTTTTAAATATCTTTATTAACATAATTTTACAAAACAGTTACATACTAGTGTACATGGCTCCTAATACGTAGCAATCATAAAGAAAAATATAACGTTCTTGAGTCCAAAGTAGACTCATTAAGATCTTATAGCTTAATTTAGAAAATACACAACATTAGAGGAGCATTCGCCACGGGAGCCCAAAAAGGTTACCTTTTGTAAGCATCCCAGTCGGAGTCCTGGTTGCCGAACTCGTCCCCTGCGCAGGCGAGGCGCGAGATGACGCGCATGCGCTCTGCCGCGGCCGCCGTGCGCCGCTTCACCATGGCGGCGCGACGCGCGCGCCGGCCCTCGCGCCGGGACACCAGCTCGCGGTACTGGGGACAACACATATCCGGCTGTTTGTTTGTCTATATTATGCTTATTTATTTAATTCTATTCTATTAAATAAGGACAATCGTGGGTACCCCCTTAAATGAGTGCGCCAGGATGACCTCTAACAGAGAAAAATGGCGAGGCATCGTGAGGCGTGTACTATCTGTCCCATCCACCATTACTTCTTGACGACCACGACCGCTCTGTCAAGAGCGTACCGACTTAGAAGAAGAAGATTTAATTCTATGATTATTTTGTGTGATTGATAATGTAAAATGATAATAATTGATTAATTATTTATTATTAATTTTATTTTACATATGTATATCATTAGTGTCATTCGTGTATGCGGTGCTAATTATGATAAATAAATATAAAATAAATGCTTATAGTTATTTCCTAACTCACTTATTTTACACCGATAGTATTTTCTAGCTCACTTAATTTACAGTGATGCTGAGATAGTATATATTTCTACCTAAAAAGTAACTACTATGTTCATAGACTAATACGAAGAATAATTAATAGACGCTCAACCGCATGTTAAAAATTGTATTTTATGTATCAATTGATACACGTAGCGCCATCTATTCATTTTTTCTTGAAACGGCTTCACTCACATTTCGTCACATAATCTGAAATCTGCTATCATTATATCACTATGCAACTGCAGCGCGTTTCGCAATTTGGCGGCAGCTAGGCTGCACGCTCGATTTGCAGCGCCATCTAGGTTTCATCGGTTATTATGACAAACATTCGCGCCACGCTTCGCAATCGGCAATCCCTAGTATTCTGATTCCTGCTATGGTCAATAAAAGTATCTGAATCTCCATTAGAGCTTATTTTACCTTGGTTCTTGTCTCATTGAGCCACACTTGGAACGCCTCGGGGTCTGTGGGCGGCTGTGACCGCCCAGAGTTCGGACGTGACTCCAGGTTTTCTTCCGGGTTCGCTGCTGCCGCAATACGCTGCTTGTTGCGCTCGATACGTGTTTGTAGGTTTGATAGTTGCCGCTAGAACATAACAAGGTAAAGTTTGAATGAATTCGCAAAATAAATGTTGAATGAATGAATAAATAAATTATTGTCTATGATTTTTTTTGTTATATGAATGAAACCCGAAAAAATTTAGTTCCAAACCAACACATCAAAAATTTCATCAATTAAAAAAAACTGAACCAATTTAGATTGAATTTAATGGCATATATCTTTTACATATCGCCGTCCCCGGAGAATAAAATGATAACTGCAAAAACGCAACTTTTCAGGAGAGCCAAAAAACATGTTTTTGTGAATATCTCAAAAAGTACTTGTCGGAGGCAGATGGTTCTTACCTTTATGTAAAGCTAATTTTTTATACATACAGAATACTTCAATAGAACACATATTAAATAATATAACATAATAAAGATATTTAAAAAATAAGAAGTTAGTCAAAATTAATCATCATTTGAGTTGTATAATGTCACTTATCATTTTATTCTCGGTACTTTTTAGTCAAAGTTTGATATTGTATCACTGTCTTGTCATTTTATTCGGTGGTTTATTAGGGTACAATTGAAGATGATAATGCATTATTATCGTCTTATTCTCCTTATCATTGTCTAACTCTATGTTGTTTAAAAGCAATTTCAATAAAACTTTGTGTGGTAAGTATTCACAAATCCTACTATTATATTAAATTTCGACCATCATGCCTCAGAATTTGGTTATGCTTTGACATAAAATATTAAAAAGGACACAGTTTTTACAAAAAAAAAATAAGCAGTCATTTCTATTGAGTATTACAAGTTAACACTAATCAGCTTTTTTCTATAATAGTGAATAAAAATCAGACTGGAAATCACAAATCACTTGGTAAGCGTCTTGATAACTTAATTTGTTATATACCCTACTTTACAAAGCCTAATGAGATCATCATGCAAAGCCTTGCTATAAGAAGAGGCTCAGTGCATAACACTTGCAATTCGAGCACATGGCTTGGGATAGGGCTTGATTAAACCTATTGACTCATATGTTACTTTGTGGAAATCCATTGTAAATGGAAGAAAATCTGAAATATTTGGTGTACTTCTGCTGTGATCTGCAAACAAATTTACACAGGCATTAATTGCCATTAGATCAGACGAGCAGCCATCAATCACCACCCGTATAGATCATTCTCTCAAAAAGTCGGGAATCCACACACGGAAACCAGAGGGCAAACCGTAGGAGGAGCTGTCAAAAGCTAGAGATTCTCCGAATTTCTCGATGGCTTTACTCCAGATGTGAGTGGCATACACTAGAAGGTCCCCAGTGGATCGGTTCCGGCAAAAGCCATATTGTCGATCACTGAGGAGGTCATTCGCTTCTAGGTATGCCAGGAGCCTGCGATTCAGAACACGTTCCATACTCTTACAGAGTACGGACGTTACAGATATGGGCCTGTAGTTAGCAGGGTCGGTAGCGAGGGACGGCAGAAGTTAGCTTCAACGGCTTTGGCTAGGGACCAGAACGCTTTACTATCAGCCGGGTACGAAACCAGTTTGGTCCCTATTCGGCCAATATGGTCAAAACGGGCCTTCTGTATAACCTTCTTGCAGAACTTGGCAGCCTTATTAAAAGCTCTCTTTCTATCACGAATATCAGACGCCTTACGCTGCCGAGTTTCAGCCCAAGCTTGGTACGCTAGATGTTTATGTGCCTCAGCACGTCCACATTCAGGCCCAAACCATGGGCGAGCCTTACATGATGATGGGGTGCGTCAGAAAAAGGAATAAAATATTCCATGCCCTTACGCAACACATCAGTCACGGCACCAGCGCAGGCACTAGGGTCGCTAGAAGAGAAGCATATAGGCCGCCAAGAGAAGGATGCAAAGAAAGATCGCATCTCATGCAAGTCTGCTGACTTGTATCGCCACACCCACCCAGAGCCTTTTAGGCTAGGATCTGGCAGGGAGAAGACAAATACAGACTTCCAAACAGTGGTCGGAAAGACCGATAATCAGAGGCGATGAAATCGCCACTGATTATCAGTGGCGATTGCATCGCCACTATTGTTTATTGATTATCGTCTGGATCAGTTGTCAGCAGGTCTTAAAAATAAGGTGTATGAGAGTCAACGTCTGGTACCCGTGTGGCTCCTTGACCAGCTGGGTGAGATCTATCGTAAGAGAAAGTTTCCTAGTCTCTTGTCCAGCATGGTTGGTGTCTAGGTATGGATACAGCCATTCCTGGTGATGGCCATTAAAGTCCCTTATAACACAAGCTGAGCCGAGCACTCCTGTTGAGCTTTATCCGCCCTCTCGCTGAGGTAGTCAATGAGCCTACTTGTCTCCAAATCTTCGCTGTGCGACCAGTAGACACAGGCATAGAGAATTTTCTCCACGCCTGTGGCCACCAGTACCCACAGCACCGTGAAGCTGGGATCTTCAAATTTACGGAGACCCCGAAAACAGATGTCGTCAC
This sequence comes from Mellilla xanthometata, assembly GCA_035578125.1. Classification (NCBI taxonomy): domain Eukaryota; kingdom Metazoa; phylum Arthropoda; class Insecta; order Lepidoptera; family Geometridae; genus Mellilla; species Mellilla xanthometata. Next base: position 7,570,356 of record JAPUBQ010000014.1, on the reverse strand, counting down.
GGGCGTATAAGCACACGCCCGGAGTGGTTTGAAGTTGTGCTCCAGGGTGTACCCTGGGTAGGAAAGGTACGACACGACGGACGGACATCTGATTTGGGTCTCCGCAAGAAACAATAGGTGAGGTATGTATGGTCTCAAGATGGTGTTGGACAGAAGCGAGATTTGAGTGCAACCCCCGTATATTACAGAAGTGCACTTTTGATGAGAGGGTGTGAAACCGCTGTGCAACCTTTTTAATAATATTGTTTCTTATCATGATGCAAGAGCAAATAATAGGTGAAAGACAACAGTTGAACGAGGCATTCCTTGTACTGACTGGTCATGAGTTATCTTTTCACGCTTTTAAGGTTTTATGCTTGTTTTGTCTAAAAATTCTGGCACTACATGAACCCCTTTCGGGTTGGTCTTTTATTTCTACTAGACTGTGATATTCATTGTTTTCTTCTCCTTACTTAGATCCTGATGATTGAGTATCTTATTATTATCAGTGACCGTTTGTTTCGACAATATACTATCGGAAGTATTATCGGATGTTACATCTAAACCAATGGTTTAATTAGATGGTGTTGTTTATTTTTTTCATCAACATCGTATATTAATCTTATATATAAAATTTCCGTGTCACAGTGTTTGTTACCGTACTCCTCCGAAACGGCTTGACCGATTTTTTCCAAATTTTATATGCGTATTCAGTAGGTCTGAGAATCGGCTACTGTATATTTAGTTTTTTTTTTTTTATTAAGGCAAAACAACGTTTGCCGGGTCAGCTAGTAGTACTATAATATGGGGAGGACGACTGATTGTCATTATAGAATATTTTATTTTGATTTATTTTTGAGGACAGCTCTGTTTTATTATCCTTGATTGCATATCTTTGAATAAGTGATGAATAAAGGTATGGTAAATAAACAATAACACTTCGCGAGAATCCCTGCCAATTTTGTAGCTGCCATTCCAAACTATTACCTAACTTACTATTATTCTAAGTGAAAGCAGTGCATGACAATATGTTTGCACCACGAATAGTTTTACTAACAGAACATTATACGAAGTGCACGGATGGTTTTTTACGAGAATAAAATGATAACTGCTATTATCATTATGTAATCGAATATTTTTTTCGAGAATATAACTTCATGACTGTTTGTCATACTTATAAGTTTAAAACATATTTTGATAATATTACAATACAATTATATTCTTGTAACTTTAGGCATCGGTCTAATAATCGAATAACATTGTAATATTTTATATTTCCGTAAATAACAGTATTAAAATCACGAAAAAAATTCAGCAGATGTATCAGCACCCACAGATATCAAAAATAGAATAACACTAAAATGAAGATAATGGCAGTTATCATTTTATTCTCCGGGGACGGCGATATTACAACACAAGAAAAAAACATATGGACGGATTGAGAATCTTCCTAGTTTTTTAAAGTAAGTTAAAGTGATATATGAAAGAGACAAAACGACTATAGCTCTGCAACTGATGTGTCGATATCTATCCACCATTCATGGGATGATTATTAAAATGGTCTTACCAATTAAAAGAGTATGTTACAATATGTGAATAGCTGATTTTGTGTCCTTTAACACAAAATCAGCTATTCACAGCTATTTACATTGTAAATTGATAGCTGGACATTTGGTAATATGGCTGGCTAAACTAACTATGTAACGCAATCAGATAATTCTTTTTGAGCTGTACCTACCTGAAGATCTTCATAACTTTTTATGTCAAATCCTCTGATTGCTTCGTTGAACTCATCCGTGTCTCCATCCTCAATCATATCCTGAAAATTAAAATAACGTCTATTTTATGAACTTTACTTTTTATTTATATTACTGACCAAGCGAGTCTCCGCATCAACTGGGAAATCTTGCTTTCGTCTATCTGTAGGTATGGATGTTAGTTTTCTCGTAGATGCCGTAATTCTGAACCAATCTCGAACATATACAGGTACTACGCAATAGATTTTTTAGTCGTCGGCGATTTTTGATTGGCAGGATGGTTCCTATAAAAGGGGGTAAATTTGGTGAAGCATTCCTTACTGGTTGATTTTATTAGTATTCTACAGAGCAATCAAATACCATATTATTAAAATATTGGTCAAGTAAATGTTGTAAAGATAATTTTGTATACTAAATTTAAACCTGTATATTGAGTAGTTGATTCAATTGTTCTTCATCATCGGCCAATCTCTCTTCTCGCTTTTTCGCGTTAATTTCTAAAAGCCGCCGCGCCATCTCTTTCTTCCTTTCCTTTTGTTGTTCAGCTGAAAAATAAGGATAAAATTATTAAACTGATGCCAATAAAACAAATAGTCAAGTGCGAGTAGGATTCGCGCATGAAGGGTTCCATACCTAATAAAGAAAAAAAAACTGTTGTATGGGAGTCCCCCTTAAATATTTATTTTATTTTAACTTTATAATTTATTACGAATTATATACTTAATTTATATTTGTTGTTATAGCGGCAACGAAAATACATAAAATATGAAAATTTCAAGCTTATTAGCTTTCTCGCTTAATAAAATACAGCTTGGTGACAGACAGCAGAGAATTAGTAATAAGGTCCCGTTTTTACCTTAGGTATGCAACCCTAAAATGAGATACTTTGTTGAAATTTAAGTTAGAATTTGAGACAGACTTAGTTGGAAACCTTTGCCCATCATTTCAATGCTAGGAACCGAATAAGAAAACAAGAAAAACAGGGACAAAAAAAATAAGACACAAGACATACATTTTACGCCAATGTGGTGGTCTTAATTTGGAAATTAACACAAGAAACATACACAAACACCTATATGTGAGACAGACTTTCCTGCTTGATTCAGTAATTACACCAAATGGAACCAATAACCCAAAAAAATATGTCTTCCTACCAGTAAGTACAGAGGAACTTGCAGGCTGTACAAATGGCAGTTGAACAATCTTCACATGATTCTCATAGTACTCTCCACTGGCCCATTTCTTTATCTCTTCCTGATAATCCAGAGCTATCGAGCAGTGCTCTTGTAGAATTTCCTCTGCTCGGGAAAGTGTGATGGCATTGACATGTACTGGGTACTTTAGCTGTAGCAGCTTGTGGAGGTAGCTTATCATTTCACTGCCACCTAAAGATGGGAGAAAATAGGTTTAAGGCATTTACAGATTTTTAACTATAAATCATGAACAGTAAAAAATATCGATAAATAGCTTAAAGACCGTCGAAAGAACAACTGTAAGAATATTTATACTTCTTCTTCTTCTTCTATTAATATGTAATAAATAATACATTAGTTATAGTTTTATCTGTAATTCATAAGTCTGATTGATACCAAGTGATTGTAAATATTCTGAGAGTTGTTCTTTAGACGGTATTTATGCTTTTTCGATATTTTTTATCGTTAATATTTATAACGAAAGAACTGTATATTCTAGATTTTGCCATTGCCTTAAGGAATGAGTTCACAAATGTTTTAAACTAGCTACTTTTCTTTGCAGTTAGATAAGAAGAGAAGATTTACTCTGTAAGAATTTGGGGATTCTTTTCTCTATGACATCTAATATTTAATTTCTAGTAAATATAAACTTTAACTAGTCCCTAAGCAAATCTAAGATTTAAGGCTTTTCTAACATTACAGTAAAATTGTTAATATTTTATTCAAGTTTATTGGACATACCAAGTAGCGCAGTGAGCAAGATTAATTTTATAGTCCTACTAATATAATAAATGTGTGCAGCTGAACTTATTGTGATGATATTTGGTGTGAAGGTATGTTGAACCTTGGATTAACACATAGGCTACTTTTTATCCCGGATTAACGCGCGTAAAACCGCGGTGCCCAGCTAGCCTACCTATAAATGTAGATTCTTTGTTTTTGTGTACAGGGCTGTACGGTTTCAGATAATTGCTAAGACATTCCTATTATATTAATTAATTAAATTACACATAAACCAAAAGCATGTAGTAAGTATATATATTTAATTTATATTATACCCAGGTTAATCCTTCTAGCCTGCTCCACACATACTCGTCCCCTCAGCACAGGTACAATGTGTATGGTATGATATCCACAGTTGACAATCAAGGCTGTGTCTCCAATGTCATTCCTGTACATGCTGAATAGAGAGTCCACTCCATAACAAACACCAGGAATACTATATGCTTCAAAAAGCAGTTCTGACATCACTGAAATAAACAAAAGAAGAGTTTTTTAATTGAATGTAGTGAAGCACGATGTAGTGGTGCTTTCCGAGCACCATCATCAGGGGCGAGTGAGTATTAAGATGCCTTATGTGAAAAGTTTACAATGTTTAAATTTAAATTGACATATTTGACAAGATGTTTGACATGGAGTGGACTTACATTGTCTGCAATAATTAGGTGTGACAAACGCCTCAGTCATGACCACAGGGTGCTGCACAGATCCATCAGTATCTATGCCCAAATGTGAAAAAATATAGTCACATACTAACTCTTGGGTTTCAAAATGGGTAACCACATTCTTGTCAAACTGGGATTTCAGCTGAAATCTATAACAAATAAACGACTCTTATTAATTTGATTTCATATTTGAATTTTTGTATACTCTACATGAGTCGGGGACACTCTCTAGTTGAGCCTACTCTGGAATTTCTGGTTCTAAAGAAGGCTGTCAGAACACACAATTAAGTACTTTCCAACAGCAACAGATTTTTAAACTTGAGATGAGACTTAATAATTTAATTCTTAGCCTTTTCTATGCTCGGTTGGATAAAATATAAAACAATTGTGTTAATGTACTCTTTCAATGCTCTCTCAAGAAAGACACGCAAATTAGTATGAAAATGTAATGTAAGTAATGAATAAGTATTATTGTGAAAAACTTACCTTACAGCTTCTATGTTGAGAATATCATTACCAATTTGTATCGGAGGTGTCGCAGGAGGCTCAGCATCTTTCTTACATCTATCTTTTCTGGGCCTTGCTATTAAGTTTTTGAATATTAGGTGAGGTTCATCATAAATTGACCAACCTACTCGACACTGATATGAACCTTAAAAAATTTAAAAAAATGGTTGCCTGTAAAGTCTTTTACGGGCGAAGATTTTACGTGACAACGTCTGCCGCGTGCTGCGCGCGCGGCAGACCGATCATAGTTGAGTGGGAGAGAGACGCAAGGCATTCGGCGGGCCTGTCTCTCGTTCGGTGACTCATCGTAACGTTACCGGGCGTTACACTTTTTCATAAGTGACTCCCAGCCGCAACCTAATTTAAGACGTTGTCACGTCAATAATAATATTTACATATTTTTAATACTATTCTAAATACGGGGCTGCGTCAATCGATTCGACATAATATTATTATAGTATTGAAAACTAATGAAAAAGAACCGGTGAAAACGGTTTGTATACACTTACCGTTATCAATTACTAAGGGAATATGGCCACATTTAAGTGTCGGAGCATATTCGTGAACAATATCAGGCACAGTTTTATAGTCTTTCAGGACTAAAATGTTATCCATTTTATGTTAATTAAGATATGATAATGAAGGAAAACTATTTTCGAATGCACGATGTTTGTTTATCTGAACCGTAGACAGAGAAAGCAAATCTGAATTCTGAACTCTGAAGCAGAGACTAGTTAAAGTTTCCTGTCAACTGTCAAAATTGGCAGCGTGCCGCACATTGTATTATACCTATCATTAGCTTTTTGGCATCACATACTATCGTATTTCCTAATTTATACTAAAATATTTTTTTTGTTTTGAAATTCGATAGTTTAAGTCACTCCCATGTACCAGTACAAATTAACAATAGCAATTCAGCTTGTCATGTTTGAACGCTGCTAGAAATTCTCAGAATAAAATTTTATATTAGTATTAAAGGTATGTCTCTTGTCTATGTAAAAAAAACACCATGAACTCCGTAGACAGAAGAAACAACTCTGTCTACGATGAACTCACTGAACTCTACTAGTAGAAATAGAGGTCCCACTGACCATTTCTATATTTTGGTAAATAACATAGTTTTTGCAAGCTATGTTGTTTAGGTAAAGCTTCAATACCTTACTCCTAATTTTTTGTGTCATTTGTACATATTTTCTGTTATACTTATGACCTATATTATGATAAGATATAAGAGCGTATGAAGATTAAATAAAACACCAAACAATTATTCTTTGATTTTATTCACAATACTGCTGTAAGATTGTAATCATTAAATCATAAATATCACTCTATTTTCTAATTACAATTTATTACTACAACGATATACATCTTTACTAAGATTTTTCGTAACAATAAACCATAGGAATGTAGTTATAATATAAATATCAATAGGTACATGATCATAAATATATTTTCATTTGCAGTTTGTGATCAAAAATATCTAACACGTCATCATCATAAAACATTTTCATTTAATTACACGAGTCACATAGAAGCAGGGCTAGTTACAAGGATGAGAGTAAAATAACCGACAACAGGGTGGTCTATATACAAGTTTGCAGAGCTATGTCGCAACTGGTAGCCAAGCGATTCAAACAACAATAACATCAATTTATCAATAAATACATAACAGCTTAGGCCTTGGCTCCGACAACAGTGCCCGCCTGTTTGTCGATCTGCTCCTTCTCCAGTTGTTTGCCGAGGTATTCCCTGGAAGGAAACAAAAGTTAGCAGATAAATACAATTTTATTTTTCATAACACATAACATAGGTAACTAAATACAAAATACAAATAGTTTATTCAGCATAAATACAGGGGTGAAACGTATTACAACTAATTAAATACTAAAGTACTATGCGTGCCAACTAAGAATAGGACTGTCAAAACCGCCATCTTGCTCAATCATACGCGCAAACTTTATAACCAAAGTGTAAGGGGTGCAAAAAACTTTATGAACAAATTATATTCAGTTTATATGTTTAATGTACGCTGTTTTGCTATTTCTTATACATTTTACGGCAAATTAATTATAAATGAGTAGGATTTGAAAGCAGAAGCATATTTATAAAAATATAATTTCTTTTTCATTGTTGTCACTTCTTTTTGTACCAAATTAAAATAGTTTATTATACTGCTTTACAGCACTTAAGTCGAAACTATTCAAAACCAATGTCTCGTCACGTGTTTTTTTTTTAGGTGTTGTTAATTTGCCTTGGGTACTTCTTACCTGTAGAATTAATTAATCCAAAATTATACAGTAATAAAATCAAGAATAATTAAACAATAAATAAATTTATATCTTTGAACCAAAAAATAATTATTAAATTTCTTTTTTACACTTTCTTTGCTAGTAGTACTTTTTTGACAGTTATCGTGTGAAGTTGAAGCAAGCGCGATCCTATTCTTAGTTGGCACGCATAATATAGCTTAGCCTTAGTGTACGTTTTGCCATATCCACTGAGCCACACTAAGTATCATGTGATCCTATTATCCTACAGCTGAAAAAACTATGTTCTAAAACTAAACAGATTATAACAGAAATAGACAAGCATTGTCTACTTATGATACATATAGATTTTAAAGCAATCTAAATAAGCTTGATACTTTTACTTGTGAACAAAACATCGAGACGAAACGCACATGCTGCCAGCACAGCAAAAGTCTGAAGACTTATAAAGTGATCCCCGGGCTAATGACTGGTGTGGTGGGATATGACTTTTATGGAGAGAAGGTTTTTTTTTTTGACAGTTATAGTGTTGTGACCAAGTGATTACAGTGGACACAATATTGATTAATTTCTCTCATGCGTACATTCTATTGGTGCTGCAGAAATGAAAATAATCAGTGGGATCTACTATAGTGTATTTTATTCTATTGACTTTGAAGTTGAAAATGGTGTGAGCTCTACGCTCGAAGATTTTAATAAGAATGTATTTAAATTTATAATGTATTGCCCTATAATTGTATTGTAACCTATAAAGTACTTTGACACTTTAGTGGACTAAAGTATTTTGACACTTTTACGATACAGTTATAGGTCAATAGGTCATCATCATCAAGCAGTCTTGATGATGATGATGATGAAACCTCCAAAAACTATATTATGAGCTACACACCAGTTGTGGACCATGAGCTTCTGCACAGCGAGCAGCGCCTCGTAGCGAACGTTGGGGTCCTCGTGGCTGAGCAGGTACATGACGCGCTGCTTGCCACCCAGCTGCTCCAGGATGCTACACAAATACAACATTAACACATTGTAAACTGTTCACGTAAGGCATCTTTATATTTCCGCGTAGAAAACGGTCACACTTACATTATTTATTTATTTACTAGCAACAAAGCAAGTTACATTTAAATTACATTACATTATTACAGTCAAAATACTAAAATTAAAATAGTCCAATCATAATAAGTATATAAAATTAAATTTTTATAATTATTATTAAATAGATGATAGATAGATGACACTGAACATGAACTTGACATTAATATAGACAAAGAAACCTATGTAATATAATGGAAAATAAAATAATTAGAAATAGATTTTTAGATTACTGTAATAAGATAGTTATAAAAGTTTGAAATAAAAATAAATAGATTATAACATTAGCACAACTGTGTGTGTTAAATTTATGCAGTATGTGCTAAATAAAATATGTAGTATAATAAGTAAATAGAGTAACAATGCAGTGTCCTAGTATATAAGGTCCCCGATTATGTCAGGGGTTAAGAATACTTTTTTTTTTTTATTAAAAGTTGGAATGAGTCCAACAGTTTCAATTCAGTGCGCGCGCGGATCTCGTCGGCGACGGTCCGTGTAACTCTCACCCCTGAAGATGGTGCTCGGAAAGCACTGAAACTGTTGGACTCATTCCAACTTTTAATAATAATGTAAGTGTGACCGTTTTCTACGCGGAAAAAAAAAATACATTATTTTTTGCATTGTTCAAAAATACTTTATTAGATTTAATAACATTTACTAATTATAAATATGGTTGCAAAAGTTTGTGTGTAAGCAATAATAATAATAAAATAATCTAAGTTGTAAAGAGAAACAAAATAAAACCTATGTATGTAACTCGGGGATAATCTAGCTTCCTAAATATGAAAGAATTTTTCAAAGTTGCTTAACATCAGGCAAGCTGTGGTCAAACGCAAACCTATTTCAGATTAAAAAAAAGTTCCTTCAGTGCGACTTTAGAACGCACTAACTTGTATCACCTCTAAAACTGCCTGCACATTCCATATTTCACGTGATTTTAGTTGTTTTGTCTGTGGTTCAGAACGTGCCGTCTCTTTCTAGCCACCTACGACGAAAAGAGAAGAAAGAGAGGGGCTTCTTTCAATTTAGTTTAGTCGTGTGTACGGCAGAATCGTCACCACTATATTGTATTTTTGCTAGTATAGATGTGTTGAGAGAATACGTACTGTTTCCCGCGCGGGTAGTGGCGCACGTACTCGCCGATGTCGTAGCAGGCGACGGCGAGCACGACGGGGTCGGTGCTACGGTCCAGCAGGTGCACCAGCGTGCGGAGCAGCTCCTGCCCGCGCTCGTTCAGCCGCGCCGCGTTCTCGCGCCAGAACTTGGCCGACTTGTGGACGGGGGACCACTCCAAGCTGGGGGGCAATAACATTACATTTCTTAGGTTTCCATAACTTGAAGGTTGAAGAGTACATACGTGTTCCAGCCCCCCGGCTTTAATGCGCAGCGAGGGAACACCGTGGAGGTTTTAGTCGGTAGTGGTCGCCACTGTCGAGTCCGACATACCCCGCCGCCTCCCCCGAGGATTGGCGGGCATGCGTAAATGCATTTCCTCCATGCCAAAAAAAAAGTTTCCATAACTAAAAGGCACGAGTAAAAACAGGACTCTATTGGTATTCCTCTACTGCCGAGTAACGCGGGAGACAGCGGGGCGCAATAGTAATACACTATAATACATTTCAAATTAAAGATGGCCGCCATCGTAGATATTGCTACAGGGTTTTTTTATTTATTTATAGGGTCCATCCATTAATTACGTGACGTTTTTCAGTTCTTCTCCCCCTTGGTCATACATAGTTAGGTTAAGACTACCCCCCACCTCCCTTCCTATCTATCCCATATCACATATATTTTTTAGTAACTACACAATTTCGTAACTATTTTAAAATATTTATAAAATACAGCTTTGGGTATAATCTGATTGTATTATAAAAAATAAGTTAGCCTGAGGCCAAAAAGACGAACGCCGCTTTTCGGTTCAGTATCCGAAAAAATAAATACACGAGATATATTATTACAAAACCCACCTCTGTGATATTTCATGACTTTATATATACCCCATCCACCTCCTTTCGAACCTCACGTGATAATAATGGTCGGCCCCATACTAGTAATTTATATGAAAATAATAGGAGCTGAGCACTGACCGTCCACTCTTGACCTCAGTAGCGTACTGGTCGAAGGAGCTGAGGTCCTGCACGGAGGCCTGGAGCCTCTCGTTGAGGAAGTCCACGTCGTTCATAATGTCTTCGTCGTCGGAGCGCTTCTGCTCCTGGATCGACAGCTGCTTCAGCACCTTGCACTGCACCATGGCGATGCAGTGCTCCTTGGCCACCTATATACATATTAGATAGATGGATTAACTATTTATTGCGCAGATTATACGCACAAATCAATAGAAAGTACATCCTACTAACATTATACAAACACGAAAGTTTGTATGAATGGTTGTTCATTTTCCGTGCAAAAACTACCGAATGGATTTAAACGAAAGTTCACAATAATAACAAGACTAACAAGCTAGCTAGCTAGAACCTATCTATTTGTTAAAGTAAAATATTACATATCATTATATGTTTCATCAATTTATGGTATATTAATCTCTGTCCATAATGAGAGAGTACAAACAAACCAGATGTCTGTCTTGTTCGATCCTGCTCTATCTTCTTCTATAAAGGTTATCATAAAAATTCAGAAGGCCACCAACAAAAAAAAACAAACTCGTGGCAAACAAATTCGTGACGTCGACTCGTGATCTTATGAATAATAATAATGAATTTTGGTATCTATCAGATCCATGACCCAGAAAAAAAAACTTCCATTTGAAAATAAACTGAAATTCAATACATTAACTTTGAATGGATTAATAATATAATTAGTCTGATTAGTACCAAAATGAGTGTTAATACTCTTAGGGTTCTACTTTTGATTAATACGTATTTTTTTTTAAATAGCTTAGATCATATTATTTTATTTACACTGATAAAACTGTAAATATGTACTATTAAGATTATGCCAATACTGTTGACATTGGGAACTAATCATGGAAAGACTGCTAATTTTTTTTGGTGAATGTATCTTTATTTCCCACAGTACTTGCATACTACGGGCGCACATTACCTGCTTGTCCTGAGGCTTCTCAATCAAGTTCCTGAAGACGGCGAGGACGATGCGGGTGACCTTCTCCTTGACGGAGTCGCTCAGGATGTCAGCCAGGATCGGGATGCAGTTAAACTTGTTCATCTTCTCGGCCAGCAGCGGGTTGAAGGTCAGCACCCACAGACAGAACACCAGCTGGTATTGCACCTGGTTAAAAAAAAACTATTGCATTATAGTGCTCTAAACAGGATCACACAAACTTTGTTCAACAACATTTCTTCATCTTATATATAAAATTTCCGTGTCACAGTGTTTGTTACCGTACTCCTCCGAAACGGCTTGACCGATTTTTTTCAAATTTTATATGCGTATTCAGTAGCTCTGAGAATCGGCTACTGTATATTTAGATTTTTTTTTATTAAGGCAAAACAACGTTTGGCGGGTCAGCTAGTATCTCAATAATATTTTTTTTTCATATAACAGCTAGGCCATTGACCGGCTGCGCGTAACTTCATGACCTAAGGTGGAGCATAGCTAGTCTGGAAATGGCTCTCAAGGAGGCTGCCGGAACACATTAAATAAAGAATTGATTCATTGAGAAAAAATAACCGAATATCAGCCAAACACTAGACGCGTACATGGCGCTGCAAAATTGTAACTTATGTGGAGACCACCTCAAAAAAAGTACAGGTGACGAAAAAGTCTACTGAATAGTATAATCCCAAGATTATCAAAATTTGATCAAATTACGGGCTCTACTTTAAAAGCAAGTATGACTAGGTGTGAAAACGTCTGCTTTTCAATCAGACGGCCTCTGATTCTATCCTAGCCCTACAACAATTAGTAGCTTTTAAAGTTATATGTGGATTTGCACTCGCTTTACGGTGAAGGAAACAGTGTGACGAAGCCGACATGTTTGAGGACAACATATTAACCGAAGCCGTGTGTCAACCGCCAACCCGCACACGGCCAGCGTGGTGGATTATAGCCTATATTTCTCTCCTTGTGAGAGAAGGCCCCGAGTGCCAGCAGTGGGAACGTATGCTTATGCATGCTACGGCCTCTACGCGAGTACCAACATAACAATATCCTAATTTGCAAACCTACTAACTCCTCTGCAGATTTTTTACGGGAGAGGATCAAAACGTCATTGTATTTTATTTAGAAAATAAAAAGTAATATAACTTTATTTTTATTATTACCTATAATAAAAATAAAGCATAGTTTTTCACGGGATTTTGGTTTTTCTTTATTGCGTAAAATAAAAATACAATGAAGTCTCGAGCCTCTCCCGTAAAAAACCCGTAGAGGAGTTAGTAGGTTTTCAAATTAGGGTATCGATATAGAACAGTAAAAGTAAATGTTGCCAGTTGACGTAGTAGTTTCTGTGTGTTACCTGGAAGTTGACCCTGGAGGCGAGGATGGACAGCAGGGTGGAGATGCCGTCCACGGAGAGGAAAGCGAAGCGGTACTCGTCCACGCGCAGCATCATCTGCAGGCAGCGCGCCACCGACTGGATGTAGTCGTTGTTCTGCGTGCACAACACGGCCCGTCAATACTCCTGTCATCTTACTCATTATCAGTCACTGACCTCTATTTCTACTAGTACGGTCGTCGAAAAAAATGTTAAGATTTATAGACACGCACCGATAGGCTAAAAGTTGTTTTTTTTGTCGATATTATTTGTTACATTGTCACGTCCCTATTATTAGTTCCGTGGACGTTCACTGGCGCTGTCAGCGCCAAAATGGCGAAAATCAAATAGGCACAAAACGATGTGACGTATAGCCAGTCCAGCGTACTAGTAGAAATAGAGGTCAGTGTTATCAGTTGATATATCCCATCAACGCTACATCATGTTAAGAAAACAAAATTAATTTTTCATTAATTATAATGTGAAATCAATATCTTATATATAAAATTTCCGTGTCACAGTGTTTGTTACCATACTCCTCCGAAACGGCTTGACCAATTTTTTCCAAATTTTCTGTGCGTATTCAGTAGGTCTGAGAATCGGCTACTGTATATTTAGTTTTTTTTTTATTAAGGCAATACAACGTTTGCCGGGTCAGCTAGTTCTTACATAAATTTTTACCCTTTAAATTTTAACCTTTTCCTCTACCCCTGGACTTTTGTAAGTTAAGTTTTAGTTGAGTTGAGTGAATATGATTAATATGTTAATTTAAGAAACCTGTATTTATTAAATAACCATAATTATAACAAACACACAACTTTAAAATTTCGTAAGAAGATTTGAATTCGACAACAAAATTGCTTTCTATACTTTGGCAAAATCACATAAAACATAGTAAAATTAATTGAGTTGTTAGCATTCACAGAAAGAACAGGGATAGGTCTATTTTTTTGAAAGATTACTTGCTTATTAAATAACAGAACTTGATTAGAACTCCTAAAAGTTACCCAATTAAAATTTGCTCTTGAAATAAAACTCAACAAATACATGTTTAAAACTAGAACTACACAGTTATCTATTATAGGACTCACCTAACTTACCTGATATATAATTTATTGAGGCAAACACTGATATTGTGTTTTCTTACGAAGAGGCGCCCAATTTTTACAATAATTATAATTACATATTTACATTACATTTACGCCGGAGGTAACAAATCTCACTATACATAATAGCATACACACACAAATAGCAAAGAAACAAATATAATAAAAAAATATACATATTTCTCAAAAAGCGCAAAGATTTAAGCGTTTTTCATACTATATTTTTTCTCTTAAGCGTATTTAATTAGGGTTATCGCTGGAAGCAAATGAAGCCATAACAGCAGCTTTTACTTCAAGATGTGTGTTGTGTTAATGAGAAAAGTATTCACAATGTTAGTATACTTATATCATGTTAGTTGACATCGATTATGTCATACCATCATCTTAATAAACGGAAGAATGCATGTTGATATATAAATACTTATCTTTTTTAAGATAATGACGTCATACAATAAAAGTAAATGAAACAACCAACAGTGCTAGTTCCTCTAAGTTTTGTTCGTACTTTGGTCATACAAAGGACAAGGCAATTTTAGAGTTTACTCTGTGTCGGAGAATGGTAAAACAAATCGATTTGTTTCATATGGCAGACACATCTAGTAACTGCGACAACAAGCTATGTTCTAAGGTAAGAGTGTACTCTGGTCCCTTTTGCTCTGATCTGAATAAACAGTATGACTCGAGTCAATTAAAAAAACATTTAAAAGTTGATATCCTCTCACTTGTATAAACAAATGAGTGTGACCAAGAGGAAGTGAACTTTCAAATATTATCTTTATTGACGCATGTTATACAGTTGTTGCTTTGCTAGAGTTTGTACTCTTATAATGACAAAGTCCAATTTTTTTTGTTACATTTTTTTTAATTACAATATATTTATTTTATCCCCAACTTTCAAAACTGGCAATTGAATAGAAATAAATAAATCTGTAAAATCTAATTCATAGCGTTTCCCACGATAGAGTAGAACTTGCAGTTACTAGAGTGGACCTGCCATACACATATGTATGTATAGTTAGTGTTAGTGGACGCTGGTTTAACACTGTAGTATCCACATATAGGGTACCTTGTGTAGGCTCGGGGGCAAATCCTCGAGCGGCTTGAGGACATCGAACGAGAGGTACAGACTCTTGTACTTCTCCTGGCCGTCGGCCGACTCGTCAGTGTGTTTGTCCTTGTGTTTGTGCTTATCGGGCTTTTCCGCGTGAACGGCGAAATGCTCTTTCTCATGCTCGAGCATTACCTGCTCGGCGTGTTCTAACTCGGCGGTCATTATCTCCGCCTTCACAAAACAAACCTTTCAGTGACACGGTCGCTTCGACAAGCCCCCACGGTGATACTTGCGGATGATGCTTCACAACATTGTGTTACGCTGGAGGTTATACCTGGGCTACACTGCAGAGCTGTGCTGTTATACTGACATCATCTATATGTAGACTGAATCTGGACGGCTTGAAAATATAGGACTTCA
This sequence comes from Mellilla xanthometata, assembly GCA_035578125.1. NCBI lineage: Eukaryota > Metazoa > Arthropoda > Insecta > Lepidoptera > Geometridae > Mellilla > Mellilla xanthometata. Next base: position 7,555,083 of record JAPUBQ010000014.1, on the reverse strand, counting down.
GAATGTCGGCACTAAGTATAGTCTATACACTACAGGATTAATAGATGACAAATATGTTGCACGCTACAATCCAACTAGTAGATATTTAAAAAAAAGTTTTTAACTAAACAAGGCTTTAATAATGACTATGGAGTAGCATGATCAATTTTAATCTTGTATATTTGTTTCATGCAACATACATTTGAGGTATATTATATAGTATTTTCCTAACTATATATACACATCACATCAGGGTTTATATCAAATTATTGTTTTGTATGTAGTAACATACTTGCCTAAATGTAATCTATTTAAAATATTATACTATCAGACATTATCATTTTAAATGACTGACAGATAGATTTGCAGCCAAAAATCTATAGCAGCTACTTCTGTACTAACCATTTGGAGCCTATTCATACATAAACCATCCTTATAATCCTCAAATAAACAGCCTTTTCTTTAAGACTACAAACTCTTTTTAGAGTTAAATCTATTCTTTATAAACCTTCTATATATATCTTCTTGTCTATTCTAATCAGATTGACATTCTTCATACAGTCATTATACTTATGTAGAAGCACAATGTTGCCCCAGTGTAACTCCAGCTATACATTTCAGTGTTTTAGACACAGTTTTGTAGTTAGATCTTCTTGCAGCGCGTACTAAGCTGAGCGACATAAAACTACTGACGGTTTCGCTGATGTGTTGTAATGTGCTAAGTGAGGTGATGATTGTTATATAACTATGTAAATACATGTTTTCTATATGTCGTCCAACTGAATTGAAACTTGTCGATTTCAATTTTTGTTCAAATAGTTGGATATTAAATGTTTAGTGTTTGTTATAATTGTGAGTTGTTGTTAGTTAATTAATTATTATTTGATTATTTTTAATTAATATTGTATGAAATTCTTGTATGTGTATGTATATGTAATCATGTATGAATAACATTTGATTGATAAAAGCAGCAAATGTTTCTACATCCCAAGCAAACTAGGCAAAGCAGGCAAAAATTTAATGAAATAAAAAATAACAATCAAAATAAATATAACATCACAAAAATTCAAAATGCATGCCATAAAAATAAAATCCATGCATGCCAACTGATCAAAATAAGTTACTTGCAAAAATATTTTAGCAATATATGTAACTCAAAAACTTTGTCAATTAGTTAAATTGAAAGTCATTTATCCAAACCTCCTCAAAAAATAAAGCAAAATACACTTCTTTAAACCATATGTCAGTTCAGACTGAAAACTGGTTTATTTACAAACCAATAGTTAAAATATCAAACTTTTTTTATAGAAATCGACAGGCATGATGACTGGTTTGTAAATAAATTATGTTGATATTTCACCCCACTAACATATAAAAAATAATATGAGTTACAAACATCACATACTCATAAGATTCTACTTTTAATGTTTAATAACCAATTTAGTAAATTAAAGACTACATTTGACATCACCTTTCTAGAATATAACTCCACTTTCACAAAATTGCATGATTTTGCAAAAGTTCTTAAACAAGCCCTCGTTCCCATTAATAAAAAAATTGCATAAAGTCTTAACTGACACATGATAAAAGAGGTGTGCTAAAATCATAAAAACCCAAAATATATCATCACTGCCTACCCTATTGGGAACGAGATAAAAGACTTACATTAAGTTTCAGCTGGTCCTTAAGCCAGGACAGGTAGAAGTGCAGGTCACTCTTCTCCATAAGCTTAGGGTACCAACACGCAAGCTTGGCAATGATGCGAGCAGTCATGTGCTGGACAAACTCGTCCTGACGGTTCAGCAGGTTCAAGAATGGCTGCCACACATTGCCATGGTTCTTAGCTTCACGGAAGATTCTCACGCGGCTCTTGTCCTCCTGAAATGTTTGGATAATTTTTTTTGTAAGAAATGTAAAGTCTGTATGCTGTTAGAGGGATAATCAGCAAACTAGAATAAATAGAATAGTAACTTGGCTGCTGAAAGAAATGGTTTCACGGTTCACGCGTTAATAACCGCGGTGGGCGGGGCAAAACAGCTACCCGCGCGCCCGCATGGCGTCTAATTCTAATTTGAAGTGGGGGTGATGAGACATGCACTGACATCCCGCTAGGGGCGTCACATGGTGTGGGGGCGACCAATCGCGTGCAAGCTTTATGTGTATAATTCGTTGGGATAGCAGTATAATTGTGTGTGTAGATAAATCCAAATTATAAGCGGCAATTGTATGGATGTTACTCTTCCGTTTATTCTTGTTCCCTGGGGATAATGTAATTTATTTTAACCGACTTTGCCTCATTAGTGAATAATATTTATCTAGATTTATTATATTAATAGGGAATGAGTATGTTATTTAAATTGAATTATTTTTTTATTTGGGTATTTTATGACCTAAATATTACAAGTAAACTATTATTTTCTTTTTTATTTGATTTAAAAGCAAGCAGCATTATGCTGATGTTCCTATATCACACGGAGTTGTAATTTTATTTTTACAGTTCACTCCATTTAGAAAGTATTTAAATTATTAAATTGTGGTAAAAATTCAAGTCAGCGACAGGTGAAAGAAATGCATGTTATTTGTCAATTTGTAATGTGACATCAGACTGCTTAATGTCTGCTAAAAACCTTGCATTTATTCTGTGGTGATATGTATGAGTAAGCTGGTCTCATGATATTATGGGCAACATTCAATGTGTGTGTCACAACAACAACAAAGTTATACCCAATAAATAATTGTCAGGCTAATACTGAAAAAATTAACGTAAGTGATAGCCGGTTATACAAACATTATTCAAATATGCCTTACAAAAGTTGTAATACAGTAACAATAAAGTTTTTGAAATATTTGGATAACATCTTACACATTATATTCAATTACAGTGTAATGGTTACATTGTGAGAAGTTGATTGAAGAAAAATAAATGATGCATATTCCCTAATGTGAGTCTTCATTTATATTATATTATGTTTTGTGGCATTGTATTTGTGGGCAATTCCATTCACATGAAATAAGTAAACCCCTTATTGTTGGCATGTTACTATATCAAATACATAATAGCCTTATAGCACAGAGTTTATTGGGATCTATATAGTCATATGTATAGATTTTGGATATTGGTACACCAGAATAGTACATAATAAGAAATAATTTGTATATTCAGATTTAGCATTTTATTTTATCTCTTTTGTTTTATTATGGGTTATTTGCCTGAAAATAAATCATTATAATTATTATTGTTATTGAATACACTTACAGAGAGGATATCATCAATGAGCACCAAGATGTACTGGATGGTGTGATCCTTGCTGATGTGAGTGAGCAGACTCAACAGCACATCAGCGCAGGCATCAGGGTGCTTGTCGGGCAGGTCCTTCTGACCGCGCGAGTCCAAGTTCATGATGAAGTCATGGTCACGCTGAGTGATCATCTGCGACCTGACATCACAAGTTACTTTAAGATTATTAATAAATTATCATTATATTATACATAGTTCAATTCAAGTAAGTAAGTATTTGCTATAAATATACTGTTGTTCTTTGGAATTTGGAAAACTTAAGGACATAAATTACATGTTTGCTGAGCTAGCTTTATGTTCTGCATTAAAATAGGCTAGAGTTTTAGGCAGTTATGGTTTGGAAGAACTCCAAAATTAAGTCTTGATGCAGCCTAATCAATACTTACTGGACATACGACTGCCAGTTGATCTGAGTCTGGCGGATTTCGCTAGCGCGAATCTGCAGCACGCTGGTCGCCGCAATCATGTCTGAAAGTCACGGACAGTCTTTGAATCCATCCCCAAGATGTAGGTGGATGTTGGTGAAAGGGGCGCAAATAATCTACTTACCGATTTTATCGTCGCCCAGCGTGGAGACCAGTTGGCTAACATTTTCTGTGTTTATGTTAGCCATTATGGCTTAAAATATGATAATCACAACAGGCACAAATGGGATAGATCCCAAAAAATTTAATAATTTTTTGGAAAAACAGAATTGCAGCGAACCTCAGCTGAGAGGTCTTGTGACTATGGAGTATGAAGTTAGCTTTCAATAGCGAGTTAATTATCTTCTTACCTTCTCTTACGTATACTTTTTTTGCTGCAAAAAAGAGACAAATATACAAGATTTACGGTTGTCAGCATTGAGAAAATTTATAAAATGTGAAATCTAAATGTCAACGTCATTTTAGCATTATAATTATTCGTGTGAAGCCATTAAAGCCCAATATTTTCTTTTAATACCAGTCAGGAGTAAGCAAGATATCTTTGGATGGGTTCCGTATGTGAAACTATTGTAATAATTGTATTTTGGTACCATGTTCTAACGGAATTATTATTTTTATTTACCTATATCTTTGGTATTAAAATACCAGTATCGCTTGAATAGCGCGTGATAGTATTAGCATAGTTCAATAAAAAAATAGCAAACTATAGAGTATTAAGTTACATTACATTAATAACTAACGCCTGGTTTATAGTTACGGCTATTTATTTATTTTCATGATAAAGAATTTGAATTTATTAAATTGAATCATATGAATTATTAGCTGCACCCCGTGGTGTGGCCCACGTTAATCCGGGACAAAAATAAGTTAGTCTGGGATAAAAAGTAGCCCATATGTTAATAAATAATAAATTAATAGTTAAGGTCTAACCTATCTTCATAGTAAATCTCACCTGAATCGGTTCTGCTGTTTTAGCGTAAAGAAGTGTCAAACATACACACAACCACAGCACACAAACTTTCGCATATTTTATATTAGTAAGATTATTAAGAATCATTACAAGCATTTCAGCTTATCGCTTAGCAAATAAAACGGATTGTATTAGTCTGTGGTAGAGCTGCAGTTGTAACAACAAGCTGTCTGACGAACAAATGAGTTTATGTAGAGAACCCTAAAAATTTACGAAAGTTTCAATGTTTTGCAAATTATAGTAAATTGCCTATACGTACTTTTGTCCCATGGACTAAGTTGAGGTAAATTGAATAAAAGTTTTATATCTTATCGCAAAGTTTTAATGTGTACAAGACAACACTTTAGTTAGCACAAAGTAACCCTTTCAAAATTATAAAGCTTTCGTGTAATAGGATATAAATAAATATTAGACGTATGTAACATTGAACACATAATTACAACTCACCATTATATGGCTCTTCTACCGTATCTGTTTGCATTTGCACATCCATTGCTAACAATTATCATAAAATCGTAAGCTTATTTATCTCAAACTTCACTGTATAAAGTATAGGTATAATATCTAAAAAAACCTATGTAAATAAACAAAATTCACTCATTTTCAGAACCATATTTTCGACTACTTCACTCGAAACGTGACATTCAGCTGTAAATAAATTTGGGAAGTGGCCAGTTCTCTTGTCATGACTACTTTGCAATCAGAAGATTGTCAAACTAATGACCTAAATGACTTATTTCCGATGTCCATCGAATCATTGCGTTTTCCACTACATAACTCGGTGCGAATTGTGTTCACTGGCTACTATAATGGTTTTAACATTGAGGTGAGATCGGTAGAAGAGATGTCTCTCCTACACCAGATGGGATGTTTCGGCAAAGGATCTGCGTCGCGGTCGCGCCCTACAGCGCATATTGACAACAACCATATAATGAGGAAGAGACAGCTCCTCAAACGCAACTACTGGTACAAAAAATTTGGAGGTAATAGAGAAACATCTGAAACAGACGAATTCTTAAAAGAAGTTGATGAAGTTACTGCCAAAATAATTGGTGATGGGGAACAATTGAATAGTAAAGAAGTCATAGACCTGGTATCCAGCGATGACAATGCCAGTGCAGACGAGGATGGGATGGAGTGTCTGAACAAAATGCAAAATATTGATAAAGATGACATATCTGTTATTGTACCAAACAGTGACTCAGAAGAAGACAACTACTTTGCCAATATAAAACCAAAATGCTGTTTGAATAAAGTTAAATTGAATGAAAAGCTCATGCTGACTCCGGAAGAGGCTTTTTTCCTATTGTATGGGCTTGGTTGCCTTCAGATTATTAGCTTACAAAATGATATTCTGAGCATAGAAGAGTGCTGGAAACTATTTACAGTAGCTGACAATAAGTTTGCATTAAAATATGTGGTATATCACTATTTTAGATCAAAAGGCTATGTTGTAAAACCAGGGATCAAGTTTGGTGGTGATTATTGTATGTGTGATATGTTTTTTTGGCATTCCATATATGTACAATTAACAACTATTTTGTGTCAATGGAAAATATTTAATTTCAGTGCTTTATCGAGAGGGACCCGAATTAACTCATGCAGATTATGTTGTCATCATAAACCCCGATGACAACTTACAAGTAGTAGATGTTGTAAACACACTAGGTCTTGTCAGAATGGCAAACACTACAATTAAGGTATCTTTTAATAATTATCTTCTACTCTTGCCTTATCCCACTAGGTGTCGGCACAGCAAATTTTCCTCTTCCACTCTCCTTTATCAGCTGTTGTCTCTACACTCACTCTTTTCACTCTCATCTCTTCTTTTAATAATTATGTGGTTACTTTTAAAGTTTATTTCAATTTGTGCACTGATAAATACAACTTTGATATTTTACATGTAAAATTAACCTGTTATGTCTTTTCAGGAAATACTCATTGCTCAAGTATCTGTTCCTAAGAGAACAGTAAAAATGCCTGAAGGTTTGAAAGAATACAGTGTACGGGAGATATTACTATCAAGAAATATTCCTGTCACAACAAATGAAGAAGAATAAGTTCAATAGATTATATTTTACACTAAGAAATCAACAAAATGACTAAGAATAACAACATTTATGCTCGTTTAATTGGTTTCTTGATTCCACTTCTTCTATATTCACTTCTTTCTTTCAAGTATTCTTCGGTGCAAGTTTGTTTGAACTGCTCATCTTTGTACCAATGTGATAGACAATCTTTTAGGATGGAATTTTGGTTTCTACATTTAACAACCATCAATAAAGCAGAATCTTTGCAACATTTTTCGAACTCTGCAACCTCAGGTATACATTTCTCGGTCTTTGCTTTTTCTCTGATAAGCTTTGGTATGAGAACTTCTACTTCAACTTTTCTCAAGCTTTTATCATCTGGATCACCTAAAAAAAATATAAAATACAGTACTAAAAAAAGCTGTTGAAAAGATTGTATGTATTACAATATATTTAAATCTGTTTTTTCAATTAAGTTGCAATAGGTTATGTATCAGATAACAAAATTCTATACTTAATGAAATAAGCTGTAGCAAAGTGGCCAATCTCTTGTGTTAAAATAAACGAAGTTGCTGACGAGATTATGCTACGACTTTCATCACAAAATAATAATAACGTGTAATAAATTAATAGTCGATATAAAAATCGTAAATATCTACGGTTTCTTAAGACAATTTGATTATAATTTGGAGATATTTTTCGTACCTAGTCCATGAGGCCCTCCTGACAACTTGGACGATAAGACAGATTTCGAATCAGCCATAATGGTTATTTAAAAGCGTTCGTTAAGAATACAACGAAAAACAATAATTAAAGTGTCTTAGAAATGATTTTTTTATTTTATCTTTTATCAGCTGTTTTTGACAAGGTGAACGAAAAAAAAACATTGTAGTACAGAAAGAGATGAAAAGTCATAGAAAGAGAAAACCATACACATACAAGTCGAAGGGTTATTGCTCACTATGTCGCGAGGATCAAAATATCAGAATCATTCAATTGGTGTGAGCCATAGACAAGTTTCATCGTGAGGTTGCATTTTCGACGTGGGCTGTCAAATTCATAGAAATCTGTCAAACGATAAAACCGAATTCATTTCGCATCAAAAGCATTTTTTGGATTTCTCTAATAGTTAGATTAAATATAAGGTTTTAGCCTATCTAAATCTAACACGGTTAGAAATAGATGTTAATTATTCGTTTAGTGTAAGTGGAACTTGTGTATTAATGTGATTTTTGCCTGTGAGTTGTCGATAGCCGATTGTGTCAAACAAACAACGGTATCCCTGATGATTGTGTCGTTTCCAGAGGTTAGAAGCTTGTGAGTGAAGAATGGATCGTCTATTGCGTCTGGGTGGTGGTATGGCGGGGCTCTCGCAAGCACCGCCGCCGACCGACGCGCCTGCGGTGGATACAGCCGAGCAGGTGTACATCTCATCCCTGGCACTGCTGAAGATGTTGAAGCACGGTCGCGCCGGCGTCCCTATGGAGGTCATGGGTCTCATGCTCGGTGAGTGATGTCGTTTACGTACAATGTCATTACTATTATAGCTAAATTTTGTGCATGTTCATGCTGCTAAAACACAGCATGTAATGTTTTTTAAACTTATCAGGTTTTCTATTAATTCTTGTATGTCATGCCTTTACTTATCAATCCATCCCATAAAATAACCTATAAAAAATCCCTGAGTCATGCTTCAATCTTTGTTTAAAACATGCTCTTTGTTGTGAAGTTGATGTCTTGTATTTTTCAGGAGAGTTTGTGGATGACTACACAGTGCGTGTGATTGACGTGTTTGCCATGCCCCAGACGGGTACTGGGGTGTCTGTAGAGGCCGTTGACCCCGTCTTCCAGGCTAAGATGTTAGACATGCTGAAGCAGACTGGACGACCAGAGATGGTAGTTGGATGGTAAATATCTATTCTATATTATTATTATTTGACGACCTTGTTAGCGCAATGGTTACCATTCCGGACTGCCAATCAGAAGGTTCCGGGTTCTATTCCCGGCACAACCAACATCTTTGTGCTGAACTAAAGGGTTCATAATTGGAGCAAGTTGCCCAAGGAAATAGTGAGTGCTACTTCAGTGAACAGCTTTAAAAACCGGCTTGATAGCTGGCTGCAGAAAACAAAAAGTCTCTTGCTAACCTGTGCTCAGTGCACCGGTGGACTTTAAACATTATTGACATTGAATAATGGACATTTTATGAACTCATAAAAATTAAATTTCAACTCAGTGTGATATAAGCACATCAGCATATTGCTGCTCGCCTATAAATCAAATAAATAAATAAAATAAAATAAACCAGCCCTGTGTGAAATGTGTCCTAATATTTATTTATTGTTTGTTTCTTCTTTTTACCTTACTTTTTACTTAGACTTGTTGTTATCATAATTTAAACATTAACATACAAAAACATACTTACATGAGGAAGGTTTAAAATAAGGTTGGATTTTGTTAATTAAGTTGCCAAAAGGTAAAAAATGTAATAAACACGATTTTTGCCCTTATCAACAAAATTTACTATGATCATAGTTTTTATATTCATTTATGTTACTTAACGTCATAATCTTAATACAAGCAGTTGTTAAGCCAAGTCAGAGGTCTTCCGGTGGCTTGAAAAACTCTGCACCAGAGCTTGGCCATTAAGCTCATAATATGAAGAAGAATAACTTAATGTGCAGGTTTTTTAAAATAGTGTTTACTGTTATAATAATTAGTATATGCATGTTTCAGGTACCACTCACATCCTGGGTTTGGGTGCTGGTTGTCTGGAGTGGATATAAACACGCAGCAATCATTTGAAGCTCTGTCAGAGAGAGCTGTGGCTGTTGTTGTGGATCCCATTCAGTCGGTTAAGGGTAAGGTAGTCATTGATGCATTCCGCCTTATCAACCCCAACATGATGGTACTCGGACAGGAGCCGAGACAGACCACCTCCAATCTGGGACATCTCCAGAAACCCTCAGTTCAAGCTCTCATCCATGGTCTCAACCGTCACTACTACTCCATCAGTATAAATTACAGAAAGAATGAGCTTGAACAGAAAATGCTGCTAAACTTACACAAAAAGTCGTGGATGGATGGACTCACATTATCTGATTATAAGGACCACTGTAGCATTAATGGCACGACAGTGACAGATATGCTGGAGCTTGCTAAGAACTACAATAAGGCTCTAGAAGATGAGGAAAAGATGACACCTGAACAGTTGGCCATCAAAAATGTAGGCAAACAGGACCCTAAGAGGCATTTAGAAGAGAAAGTTGATGTTCTGATGTCAAACAACATTGTACAAAATCTAGGGGCAATGCTCGACACAATGGTTTTCAAATGATTGTGTTTTTTTTTAACTGTTTACTTTAAGTTTATAGTAACATTTGAAATACTGAGTCCCATTCTGTCGCCACTTGATGTATGTATGATACTGTATTAATTTACTTAACACAATAAAACAATCTTTTGTAAATATGCCTTTATTATTTAGTGGAAGAGTCTTTGGGGAGCAATTTGGTCACAGATATCAGACAGACGTTGTTCAACAGTAGGATAGCCTTCTAAATTTGCAAAGTCTATGTCAAACATTGGTTTCAGAACTGATTGGGAATTAACGATGTCGCGAATCAGATTCTTTGTCTTCAGAAATGCTTGCTCAGCATTGTCCATGGCCACCTGCCAGGAAACATATGACACATATCTAAATGAAATTTAATTTCTATCATATCTCAAATGTTTGTTGGGAATATTAGGTAATACTTTGATACACTTAAGTACTATTTTCATCTGCATCACAAGTATGATTGCCTTTTACCATCATGCAATATGCTGATAAATCTTATAGTCACTTTACCACTATGCTGTATGCCAGTGCAGTAATAGCGAGTGTGTGTCAGTGGCAAAAAGCATCTGCTTTCATTGAGATGGCCCCTGGTTTGATCTCAGCTTTACACCAATGACTTGTTTTTGAAGTTACGTGTGGATTTACACTCGCTTTACAGTGAAGGAAAACATTGTGAGAAAACCGATTTGTTTGAGGACCACAATATCTAAGACGTGTGTCATCCGCCAACCCACACTTGGCAAGTGTGGTCGATGATGGCGTTTATCTCTCTCCTCATAAGACAAAGCCCTAAGTCCCAGCAGTGGGAATGTATAGTGGGCTGCTTATGAATGCTAGTGCTAAAACTTAGTGGATTAAATAGTATATACTTACAGTGTCGTAAAATAGTCCAGGGCATAGTCTGTGAATGCCTTCATAGTCATCTCGAATAGTCTTCGTGAATGTCTCGTGAAGAGTCTGCAAACAATATTATTTTCATCAGCAAAGATTTGGTTCTACAGACATCAAAGTTGTTTAGGTCGAGGACTCATTGAAAAAGGTTGTAAATCAGTTGATGAAACAAATTTACTTTGGATTTTTTTTGTACTGACAAAATTTAATTTATAAAAGGTATTTACAAACCTATGATGTATGTTAAAATCTCGGCTAAAATTAAGTAACTAATTTAAAAAATTAATATACCTGCACATAGTAATTCATTTCTCGAATTAGCATGTTGGGATCATCATCTTTAGATTCAGTGGTGCCACGACGACCAATATGAGACTGATAGGCTGAAAGAAACTATAAAAGTCAGTAATGAATCCCTTGTAATTCTAAATGCCTTATTCGCATCGATGCAGGATCAGAGACCCAAGTGCGGTGCTTGTCGATCACATTGTATGAGAGCCGTCGCCGTCGTAATGAGAGAATTCTATAAACGCTAAAACAGGCGTGTCTTCATCAACTTGGACAATCTCGTTGGCGTAATGGTTACCATGCCGGAATGCCAATCAGAAGGTTCCGGGTTCGATTCCCGGCACGGCCAACATCTTTGTGCTCAACTAAATTGGTTGGCTGTTGGTCTGGGTGTTAAATATGTATCTATATAAAATATGTATGTATGTATATGTAGTATATCAGTTGTGTTAGCAACCATAATACGAATGAAATGATTCAGTATGGGGTTAACCAGCCGTGTGTGAAATGTGTCCTAATATTTATTATTTATTTACTTACTTATTAGATAGTCTAATGATTTTGTTTCAATTACTATAATAATCTGTTCAACCGTTAATTTTCATTTTGACTGCACCAATAAATGTAACCGCGTCATACTACGTAAAAGATCACTTAACTGCGCGGTTTTCATTTGAGTTCTGTGGTTTTAATTTATGACATAAAGGAAATAGGCGGCGAGACTGATTATAGTGACCTGTATTGTGCGTACATACATTACTAGGTACCTCTAGTGGCGAACTTAATAGTAGGTTCTTGGCTCTTAGCAATAGGAATGTCGTGCCGCTTAGAATAATTTAGCCGTGCCGCTTCTCGCTCTATTTTTCTTTAATAATAATCGTTTTTCCTATATCTTCTTCTTCTCCTTTACCATTTCCCACTAGGTGGGGTCGGCACAGCCTGTTTTTCGCTTCCACGCCACTCTATCAGCCATCATCTTCACATTCACTCCCTTCTCATTCATATCCTCCTTCACACAATTCATCCACGTCTTCTTTGGTCTACCTCTCCTTCCGCTACTTCTTACAATCATATCCATACTTCTCCTAGTCACATGCATCTCATCAATCGTCTTACCTATATATGTACTATTATAATATATTATTAAATATTTGCAATGTGCCTCACAAGTGTCGTAGTAGAGGTCGCTGGCCTGCGTGATGCCGGTCTCCATGAGGAAGGCGAGCCAGAGGTCGAGGTCGTCAGCGGAGCCCCCGGACCCGTCTCGGGCCTGTCCGCGCGTCTGCCACGGCACCCGCGTACTTATCGATTGAAGGTTCTTTGTCTTACCCTCTGCAATCAATCATAACATAATATGAGGCCATGAGAACCATATAGTGGCCTAACTAATTTTTGACGTGACAACGTCTTAAATTAGGTTGCGGCTGGGAGTCACTTATGAAAAAGTGTAACGCCCGGTAACGTAACGATGAGTCACCGAACGAGAGAGAGGCCCGCCGAATGCCTTGCGTCTCTCTCCCACTCAACTATGATCGGTCTGCCGCGCGCGCAGCACGCGGCTGACGTTGTCACGTAAAATCTTCGCCCGTAAAACCGACTTTACAGGCAACCATTTTTTTTTTAAATATTGAGTTTATGATTTTTTCCAGTTCAAATTCATCATTTGCATAGAACCAGAGTAGCCTAAATTGGAACATTATTAATGTTCCAATTTAAATAAAACATAAAAGTAATAAAAAGCATGTATTCTGAAAAGTGATAGTTGATTAAAAAAATGCTGTTTTTATTTTCTATGATACTTAAAAAGCTTGTCCATTGAATTAAGCCACTATGGCTCTCATGGCCTCAGGAGCGATAGATATTTCTTTAAACTGATTCACACAAGATACAAATCGATTATTTGCAAAAATAATATAAGTATTAAGATTCTAGAGACGATATGTTAAATATAATAGTAGACCAAATGTACCTACATTTTACAATAAAATATCTATAGAAACGTCAACTATACATAATAATATGTAATTTATAATGCATGCAATAACATGAGCCTATCACATCAACTCTTAGTGGTACATATCTCCGTGGGTCGGATGACACGTACGATTTGAGGCCCGGCTGTTAGTACAAAAAAAACAACAAAACAAGTCTTTAAGCCTAGTCAGAGGCCTTCGGGCGGGTTGAAAATCTCAACACCAGAGCTTGTCAACTTGGCTAAGAAAAGTGGTAGTTAGTAGATAGGCATATGAGTATAAGGTTACACAGTCTACGAAAAGTAAGTACTTTCCTTGTTCGGTGGAAGGCATCTGTGGGTCCAGAAACATTCCAGAAGTATCCATCTCTTGGTTAGCTTCTTCAGTTGCAGTAAATGTCACGGACTTGGATGATTTCGAACCGTCCGGGACATTGGACAATCCTGGAAATTCATTCCATTGAATTATTATATTTAGTTAATTTTAATCGCGTACCCGGTGTACGCGGTATCAAAAACTTGTAGCTCTCAATTGAGCTTTCGAGCGAAGCGAGGCAGAGGAACCGTTGCACGAGTGACTCGCATCTTCATCGGACACAACCGTTTGCGTGTTTTAAGACCTAACAGCGCCATCTACATTTTTCCAGTCGAACTAAAATACTTAGTGTTTCAAGTGCACCTGTACCACTGATCTCTATTTCTACTAGTACGCGTACTAGTAGAAATAGAGGTCAGTGACCTGTAAATAGTGAACTCGTAGTTATTGAAATACATATGTTATTTATTTAGTTACTTGTTGGTAGTGCAAGGAAAAAGGGCAAGAGGCTAACGTAAATAACTAGATCTAAGTATAGTATTAAGTAATTAATTTGAAGTAGCTATGCCCTAATAACGAAGCAAAGGGTGCAAATTTTTTGGGTTCCGTACCTATTACTAAGCCTCCGCTGTATGTCTGTCTCCAGGCTCTATCTCAGAAACCGTAATAGCTAGAAAGCTGAAACTTTCACAAGATATGTATCCTACCCCGTGCCGCTATAATAAAAAATACTAAAAATATAATAAAATAAAAATATTAAGGGGGTCCCTATACAATACACGTGTTTTTTATGTATTTTTTGCTATATATCAATAACAGGAGCTGATAGACACTTAAAATTTTCACAAAAATTATAAATGTATATAATTTATCAAATAAAATTAAAACATTTAAATAAAAATATTATTTAAGGGGGGCTCCCATACAATAATGATACGGAACCCTTCATGCGCGAGGCCACCTCGCACTTGGGCATTTATTTATTTGTATATTTGTGTTCCTAATAAAGACATTTTGAATCTGAATTTTGAAGAAGAAATGGATGGAGTGTGTGAATGAGGACATGAGAGAGAAAGGAGTGAGTGTAGAGACGACGGCTGATAGAGGAGAGTGGAAGAGGAAAATTTGCTGTGCCGACCCCACCTTGTGGGATAAGGCAAGGAAGATTTAGTTACTTGTTGCTTTGATAGTGGTTTAATTTTTTTCTATTTATATTATATATTTTTATTATAATTATAGATTTCCCAGAAAATGTTAAAAATCCTTTAAATTTTATTGATACTTGATTTAAAATACACACGGACAAAGCTACGTATGGAGGCATTTCCATAGTTGCTTGAGGTGATGTCCAAACCAAAATTTTGAATTTACAGATTTTTCGTTAAATTGTAATTGGTAAAATATGTCGAAAAAATAGCTTTTACACCTTTTAAAGGACAACTCTGAGAATATTTATAGATATTTTGGCATGAATCAGATTTATCAATATGAAAAAACATTGGCCACGTGCGAGTTGGGCTCGCGCATGAAGGGTTCCGTACCATTGTTGTATGGGACCCTCCCCTTCAATATTTATTTTGTTTCAATTTTATAATTTAATTTGATTGCCAAAATACTATTCATTTTGTGAAATATTGTGAACATTTATAGTGTCTAGCACCGTTATAAATAGGTATGTAGCAAAAAAATGGGAAAAAAACACGTTTATTCTATGGGGATACCCTAAGTATTTGTTTTTTATTTATTTTTAGTATTAGCTCCCTCACCTGTTACCTTCCCTTTAGGTACAGAACCTTAAAAAGTACCTATACTAAGTATAGATAGAGGACGACCAAGTAATTTGTACTGTGAAACGTTTGTTTACGCTGTCTTCTGTATTGACCTAGAAAACCAAAACTTTGCACACAGAGAGTTTGATGAAATCTTATTGACACAATTCGGCCTTGTTTGTCGTCCTTCTTCGAAATATTTCATAAACATAGACTTGTCAAGCTTTGTAGTTATTTAGGCTGAATAAAACTTGTTTCAAGGCCTACCTTAGACGGCTAAATTGGGTTCTAGATTATATCCAGGTACCTAGACATACATTAATACAGCTGCAATGGGGTGCAGCTGATTAATGTAAGAATCTTATGGCAAGGACATAGATAAAATGTTGAATTTTGCAGTGTTATCGTGTTAATCACAAAACAGTTAAAATTATTGGAAAACATTTATATGGACCATCTAAAGAACGACCCCAAAAATTTTATACCGATCAGACTTATGAACACATTTATAACAGTTTTGGTACCGTAGGTTACCATGCCGGACTGCCAACTATAGGGTCCCGGGTTCGATTCCCGGCACGGTCAACATCTTTGTGACGAACTAAATTTTTTGGCTGTCGGTCTAGGTGTCAAATATGTATCGATATAATATTTATGTATGTCATATAATGTAGTATATCAGTTGAGTTAGCAACCATAATACAATCTAGAAATGGTTTAGTGCCAGCTATAACCAGCCTTGTGTGAAATGTGTCCTATTTATTATTTCTTTTTTTAATGTCTGAACGCGCGTATGTGTGTTAGTGTAGTGTGACTATGTCGAGTTTATAATACGAGTACTTTAGTAGGAAAAGAAGGTATACGTACTGTCTCTCCAAGTAGAGGATGCATATCGGCTGAAGTCAACGCTCTTCGGCCGCGAGAGGCTGGGCTGTTTCTCCTTCGCACGATGTTCATGGTTTATTTCCGAAGACAACCTGTTGGATGAGGTTTGCACTAGTCCGGAATCTGTTCTCAGTTGGTTTTTTAACTAGATGGGTTTGCGCTCTAAGATATAACGCTTACGCAGAAGAAACCGGTTCACTCGTGCCTTGAACCTGGTACCTGGTGCTTATTGAACGAACAAGCGAAAGGAGCGTAGCATTGTTTTACTTAAGGCGCTATTGTACCGAGTTCATTCGCACCATAAAAATTTGAGCGAAGCTCCGGACGTACGGCACTTTTATAGTAGTTATCATGAAATAAACAATTTACAATATTCATAAGCTCTAACGATTCTAGATAATATCAATACCTACAAATATAAGTTAGATTTGTTGTAATATCTTTATTACTTTCAGAAGCTAACATTTTTAAAACGAGTAGGTATTTTTAAAAAGTAAAGCTCTTGAATTTTACGTAATCATGTTTTGGAGCTCTAACGGAAACTCTGAATTTACCGTAGTCCCATTTACGCAGGATTTTATAGGATTTTTCATAATATGGCATTTTGCTCTCATACAGCTTTATGGCTTGTCTCGGATCAACGAGTCTCTTATTTAAGACGCATTGGTAGTAACTAACATATCTGAAGATATGTTTTTAGAGGCGAGGCGACCTTTAACTAAAACAATGCTTCACTCGTTTCGCTTAGACTTCTGATTTGGGTGACAGCTCAGTCAGCTAGACTAAATCTTATTACATATCGGACTCATAACGACATACACATAAAAATATACGAGTGATGGCTGGTCGGACAAAATAGTAGCAGATCCTCGACCAATTTTTTTGAAACATTGTTTGGAATTATCGAAACTTTATGACTTCACATCTCAACTAGGTATTACTTCTTAGACTTCCGCTCTTGATAAGAGTTCTGTCCGTTGGCGTAGCTGTACTCGCCGGTGCCTTGTGACTCTTTGTACAGGGAGTAGAGGCTGGGCTCTACCTGGCTTGACTTCTCGTGGGCTCGCTTACAGGCCTCCTCTAGAGAAGTCGAACTCTGCGGAATAAAACATTTATTTATTTATTACAATATCAGAGGAGCAGCGTTATACCTACTAATGTGGCTATAACACACTGTATTTATTTTATTATTAAGTTAACACTTTATTAAGGCAGTACACAACGTTTCCAGTCCACTGGAGCAAGTTAGTAAGATATTTTTAAAATCTTCTGTAACCAGGCAACTTCATAGGACTTACTGTCAAGGTATGAAATTCCTCGCCGGACGCATTTTAAAATTGTAATGTAGCAATTTTCGAGGCTAATAATGCACGCGTATTTCGACCTATTTCACTTTACAGTACCTAAGCGATAATTTGTAAAAACTAGATAGTGGAAATTGGTAAATAGCTATAGTACATTATAACTTTTTAAGTAAGCCTTAAAACTGTTAAAATAAAATAAACATAGTGTTCATGTTAATTTGCTGCAATCTAGATAAATTCGAATACTGAAAACTTGAAACATTTCAAATTTCAATTAAATTAAAATTAAAGATAATAGCTACTTTTTCAACGAAAGCTTGAACCTCCATAAATTATTCATTAAAATTGAATAAAAAAGAAATCCAAGTTATCAATTAGGTACCAGCTACGTAGACAAAATATTGTGCTTAAGATTAATAAAGCTAGCCAGAAACCTCACTTTCTTATTTTTTTGCGAATTATAAACGGTTTATCCAATTAGGTATAACAAAACTTTCAGACAAATTAAATTCCTATCTTCCTTTGCGTCCTTGCGAAATTTCAATTCTTTAGGAAACTTGCTTGTGCTAAGAGATAAAAATTGATAAAATTGTTTTAAAAAACAAACAACCGACTTCAAAAACACAACTAAAAAGGGAAAAATAATTTTAAGCCTAAATCAAATCAAGAATATATAAATAGAATAGGAGAGTTTATTTCATGTACTTATAAAAAAACTATTTGCAATTTTTACTAATCCTGTATTCTTGGAGTCGGTGCCAGCAAAGAAAGACAATTGAAAATAGTTTTTTTAACAAACATTAATTTGTTCTTATTAGATGGCACCGACTTCAAGAATACAGGATTACTAAAAATTGCAAATAGTTTTTTTATAAGTACATGAAATAAACTCTCCTATTCTATTTATATATTCTTGATTTGATTTAGGCTTAAAATTATTTTTCCCTTTTTAGTTGTGTTTTTGAAGTCGGTTGTTTGTTTTTTAAAACAATTTTATTTTTACATTTTTAGTGGTTGGTAATGATATTTTGTTTAAGTTTTAGGCTATGGAGAGCCAAATAAACTTCACGATGAAAAAATTTGCCGTGTGCCAGGCAGGCAACCAATTGGGAGCAAATCGAGCTGGATGCGAGCGAAGCGAGCTATACGCGAGCGAAGCGAGCGCGAAAATTTTCACCGTATTTGTTCCAACCGTTTGAGCATAAAGAAGTCCAAAGCAGCACAAATCACATAATGTTTGTTGTGTCAAAACGTACTAGAACCAAGTGCGAGCGAAAAGAGATGAATGCGAGCGAAGCGAGCTATGCGCGAGCGAAGCGAGCGCGAAAATTTTCACCGTATTTGTCCCAACCGTTTGAGCATAAAAAAGTCCAAAGCAGCACAAATTTCATAATGTTTGTTGTGTCAAAACGTACTTGTACCAATTGCGAGCAAAGCGAGCGCGAAAAATTTTCATCGTATTTGTTCGAACCGTTTGAACATAAAGAAGTCCAAAGCAGCACAAATTACATAATGTTTGTTGTGTCAAAACGTACTAGAACCAAGTGTGAGCGAAAAGAGGTGGATGCGAGCGAAGCGAGCTATGCGCGAGCGAAGCGAGCGCGAAAATTTTTACCGTATTTGTTCCAACCGTTTGAACATAAAAAAGTCCAAAGCTGCACAAATTACATAATGTTTGTTGTGTCAAAACGTACTAGAACCAATTGCAAGTGAAGCGAGCTGGACGCGAGCGTAGCGAGCTATGCGCGAGCGAAGCGAGCGCGAAAATTTTCACCGTATTTGTTCGAACCGTTTGAAGTCTAAAGCAGCACAAATTATATAATATTTGGAGTGTCATAAGCCCAGAACATCCTGGGGGAAATTCGAACGAAGCGGGATAACTCCTAGCGAAGCGAGCGCGTAAATATTTTCCTTATCCGTTCGAGGGTCTTGTCTATTAATATATCAAATTTTACAGTTCCTTCTTCCACTAAGTATGACCCAAGTGGACAAGCTCTGGCGTCGAGAGTTTTTCAAGCCCCTGATTTAGTTTGACCCCTGCTTGTACTAAGAGTAGTGGTCCAGGCCCAACAAATTAACGTGTTATCCGAAGCACAGTAACGCCCAGACGAAAATATCACATTTTTTTATGGAAGTCTTGTGCATGGTCACCCATCCAAAGACTGGCCGCATGGGCCGTTGCTAAGCCTCGATGTTCGCGTCAGATTACTTTTGTTAGCCAGACTATAAGCTGCCGATTTTATGAGCGAAATCTGAATTGCCGTATGAGCGCGAAGAAGTAAAATAGGTTATCGAGTTATTTGGGCTTCCCACGGGAATAGCAATGACTTTTAAGATAAAATTAACCTTCGTGTTATACAAGGTCTAGTCTACCCCCTATATCAAATTTTAGCGAAATCAGTGTGTCATGTGTTATTTGGTGCATCCCACGGGAACAATGTGTAAACACATAGTCTAACCTATCTTCATTCCAAATTTCATCAATGTCAGTACAACCGTTCGAGCGTGAAGAAGTTAAAAAGATTTATATGTTATTTGGTGCATCCCATGGGAATAGTATTTATTTTCGGGATAAAAAGTAGCGTGTGTGTTAACACATAGTCTTACCTATTTTCTTCTCAAATTTCATGAATATCAGTACAGCCGAACGAGCGTGAATCTCTCTTCATGCGTAAAAATAACCTAACTTTTTAGGTTTTTCTTCGATTTCCCTAGGAGTCCATCATCAGAACCAGTTTTGGTGACAATGGGACCAATTCAGAACCATACTCTTTCAATTAAAAAAAGAATTTTGAGAATCGATCCACAAATGGCTGAGAAATCGGTGAACATACATAAAAAAAAAAAAAAATACATGCACGTCGAATATATAACCTCCTCCTTTTTGAAGTCGGTTAAAAATAGAGACACATTATAGCCGTTGCAAAATAACTAGTATTTCGTCTCGCCAGTTCTATTTGTTAGTCGTTTTATATATTTTCCAGTATAGTTTTCCGGAACTACGATATAGGAAACTTATATTGCTCCTAATTAGACACATTAAAAAGTATTTTATAAGTGCAGTACATATTTTGAAACACTTATCAACATTCGTATTGTGTACATTTTAGCTTAGCAAACGCATTGAATGTTAAAAATTGATAAGTTAAATTAGTATTAAATTAAAAGATTTGCTTTTATCAGTTTCAAAAATTGAATCATTTTCTTTATGAGCATCGTAACAACTAAAGCCCTATTGAAATTAATAAACGATTGAAATTAATATTTAGAAATAGTCTCAATCACTTTAAAATGAATATCATAAAGTTAGATAATTAACTTAGATAACGGAATTTCTATTTAAATAAATTAAATTTACAAGCAGTACCAACATTAATGCCTTGTGTTCCGCATTAGCCTACGGGTTCGTTTGAGTGCCTATTCCCACTAATATTTATTATGAAGGAGAAAGTTAGTATGTAAGTGTATGTGTTTGTTACTTCTACACGTTCAAATGGTTGATTTCGATGAAATTTAGTATGGAGATAAGTTTAACCCCTGGATTAACACATATACTACTTTATATCCCAAATTCACGCAGATAACACCGCAGGCGCATGTAGTAGTAAAATAATACTAACTAATATACTTACAGCATTCATAAGCGTAAGTAAGTTAACACCCCTTTGGTACTCCTGCATCGCTCGGCGAGCGTCGCTATCCATCATCAGGGAACATTCCGATTCTATCATGAACTCGCTCTTTTCTTTCTCCTCGGGCAGACACTGTGGAAATAAACAATGTGTAAGACATGACTTGTCTTAAAACATATAGCATAAGCAGCCTAACTATACGTTTCCACTGCTGGGACTCGGGGCTTTCTCTCACTAGGAGAGATATAAAGAAATAAAAATTAGGACACATTTCACACACGGCTGGTTAACCCCATACTGAACCATTTCTAGTTCGTATTATGGATGCTAATACAACTGATATACTACATATACATATTTTATGTAGATACATTTTTAGCACCCATACCGATAGCCAACGAATTTCGTTCAGTACAAAGATGTGTGCCGTGCTGGGAATCGAACCCGGACCTTCTGATTGGCAGTCCGGCATGGAAACCATTACGCCAACGATGTCTTCAAGGCACGTCTTCGGGTTTGGTGATCCTCAAACACAAACGTCAGATTTCTCATGATGTTTTTCTTCACCGTAAGTGCAATGCGAGTGCAATTCCACATATTACTTGAAAAACAAGTCATTGGTGTGGGGCTAGGAGCGAACCAAGAGACTTCAGATTGAGAGCAGACGTTTTTCCCACCGAGCTTCACTCGCGTAAAAATATGATTGATCCGAATTAGTTTGATGATGTTTTAGGTTCACCTGTGTCGTCGGGGTCACCACTTTAGGTCGTCGTATACTTATTGATGACTAAGATAGTGGGCCACAGGTGAACCTAAATAATGAAATGCGATTTGTTGAGGTGCGGTTTATTGGAACGCTCGTGAACAACTGTCCTAGTTACATGGTCACTCTTACTTTATATGTTATACTAAAACTTATGCTATGGTTATTCTAACAGGCGTTACACAGTTAGGCCCTACAATGTCAACGTTAAGTAGCGTATCGCCTGTAGCTCGGCTAATCGAAGCTAAGCAACGGTCGATGCGGATGATGTTTGAATGAGTGATCATGTTCAAGACTGTCGTTTTAAAGATGCCATTTTCATCTGGGCGCTACCGTGGGTCGGATGACACGTTTAATTGTAGGTCCCAAGTCCCATTAAGACAAGTCAGAGGCCTGCAGGCGGTTACAAAACTTCGACACCAGAGCTTGGCCACTTAGCTCATACGAAGAAAATGCAAAAAATGGGCCTTATTATGCGAGTCATAAAAGGTTCCGTACCACAACTTTGTTTATATCAATAGATAGCAGTAAAAGTTTTTTGAAAATTCAAAGCAATTCAAAATGTATTTATTCATGAAATGTATGTACATAATTTAATATCCCTAACCCTCAAACGGACTAAATGACTAAATTAGAATGTCGTACATCAGTTAATAGGACTACAATTTCAAATATATGTGACATGATTTAATTTACTTATCTTAACAAAATCAATTACTAATTATTATTATTATATTACACTACATTATAATTTTATTATATTTATTACATTTATTAAAGGGGGAAGATGTAGTTGTAGATACGTATAATGTAATGGTATCAAATAGAACTAAGGAATTTAGGTTACACGTGCCATAGGTTCATAACAATATCATATTTATTTCTTTGAATGTAACAGTAAAAATATTATTTCTTCAGATAGTAACTAGACATTAGAATAAACTTTTTCAGAGACATTATTACTCACCTATTATTTTTAACAAAAGGACTAATTTTCTTCACTAAAAACAGTGTATATTCAACAATCGTTTGTTTCACTTCTGTACAATCCATCCGCATATCACAACCATATAAAATATATCGGTAAATATATGGCTTATAAAAAAAATCATTACTTACTTACCGGCGTTGGCGTAATTGTAACCATGCCGGACTGCCAACCAGACGGTCCCAGGTTCGATTTGTTGGCTGTTGGTCTGGGTGTTCAATATGTATCGAAATACAGTATTTATGTATATAAGTTGTATTAATTACTATCATAATACAAACTATATGGCTTAGTATGGGGCTAACCAGCTGTGAGTGAAATATGACCTAATATTAAACTTTGATCTTATTATGACATCCTTGTAAAGTATATAGACGTAAGTATATACGGGCCAAGAAGCTCATAGGTAATGAGTGCATGTGCAACGCGAGACTTCAAAGTTTGGAGCATCGCCGCAATGTTGCGAGTCTGTCGGTTTACTATCGGTTGCATTTCGGAGAGTGCGCGTCTGAATTGCATCAGCTAATTCCTCCGGCCCCTTTCTATTATCGGACGAGCAGGGAGACGGCTAGGAGGCACCGCTATACAGTTGAAGTTCCAAAAATCCGTACGAAGCGTTTCGCTTCCACATTTATTGTGCGGACCATTAAACTGTGGAACTAATTGCCGGAATCCCTGTTCTCTCTGAATTATAACCTCACTGTCTTCAAGGCGAGAGTTAATCGGTTTCTTCTAGACAAGCGCGCTCCACCCTAGATCACAACATCACTTAACATCAGCTGAGTTTCGATCAAGCGCTTGCCTATCCATCATAAAAAAAAAATTATATACATTATTATTATTACTTATGTACTTACCAAGAGTATCTCATTGAGTATTCCTGTAATGATGATTCTGCCAGACAACATGACTTGTAGTGTAGAGCGAGTTATGGGAGTCACCAGGGAGTGACGTTGCTCGTTCGCCGAGTTACGGTACCTATCAATAATATTTAAAAAAAAAAACATTAGTATGTCCTCAACCGCCAAATTAACGAGGCCATCAATTTAAACAATTTATAGTTGAGGTTCTGCATTTGTGTCCTTCAAGTGAACCATATGCCGTTGACTATTGCCCGGGACAGACAAAAGTGGAGGGACGGTAGGGAGGCCTTTGCCCTGCAGTGGGCTGATTGATAGGCTTAGATAGATAGATAGTTGAGGTTCAACCACGAAAGAGCATAGCGGAGCGATCAGCTACAAATTAGCGCCCGGGTTTGATGTTCATGGTAGCTTTTCTAATGCTACGCTTCTATGCTGGAGTTATACGATGGATGCTACGGGTTTATTCGACGTACTCGTAGTTATGCTTCGCTCTATATCTCTACGTTACGAACAGTCACTACGAAATTATTAATATAGGCCAATGCAGAAATACACCAATTTTCCATATTGCCAAAACTCTTTAAAAATAACCGTTAAATGCCATTTTTATTCATCACCGTTAGAGAGTTTTCATGACATCTACTAGTCTGTCATACTATATTTACCACCAATTTTTGGTATTAGGGACCACTTCCTTTTAAAAAAATACGAACATTTTCCGTAACTGCTGATTTCTAAGCAGCTCTATCTTGTCATTGCAGTAGCAGAGGATCATGCACGGCCTCCGCCCGCGCTGCTGCAGCATTAACGCGCTGATCAGGTCCATGCACGCCACGCGGACCTTGCCGTCTTTTATAAAAGATTCTTCGCGGCCTGGACACACAAATTTAATATATGTAATACTTGATCTTGACGATACTTGGTGTATCGTCATTTAAAAAAAAACCTGTCCTGGAGCGCGTAGCACAAGGCTACTGTCCAGACTCGCGTTTATTACTGTGGGGACAGGAATCTTATATATTAATTTAAATTTTTATATTATTTTTTTTATGCATTACATTTTTCTTACTATGGCTGGCTTATTTCATCTGAGATGTTTGTTACAAACTATTTCTTACTAGTCCTATTATTTAACTTTACGAGAGGACCTATTTGATTTGATTTTCGCTCAGGGTGTCTTATTTTTAAGTATTAGTACTTATTTTTAATTTAATTTCATGACGTAACAAATGTTTGTATCTTCTTATTTAAAGTGGTGAGAAACTTACAATTTAATATTAGGTAAGCCTTTTAGTTACCTAGCTCATATTTATCTTACAATTTTGTTTGATTTCTCATCACCACCCTTGACCAACATCGAAGTTTTTTTTAACTCTAAATAGGTAGGCGTTTGACCACAATTCACCTGATAGTAAGTTACATTGAGGTCCACGATGAAGCGCGCTTACCTAGAAGGTACCGGTTCACTCTCGCCTTGAATTTCGCTAGGTTACCTATAGTCATTGGGGAACAGGGAATTCGGCAAGGAATTCCAAAGTTTGGCGATTCGGACAACAAAGGTGGAGGCAAAACGCTTAGTGCCTTAGGCACCTCAACAGTAAACCGTTGCCGCCTTGGCGTTTCCTTGCTCGTCCGATAGTCATTGGGGAACAGGGAATTCGGCAAGGAATTCCAAAGTTTGGCGGTTCGGACAACAAAGGTGGAGGCAAAACGCTTTGTGCGTGCCTTGGGCACCTCAACGGTAAACCGATGCCGCCTTGGCGTTTTCCTGCTCGTCCGATAGTGAAAGGGGGCGGGGGGAATTACATCATGTAATTCATTCGCACACTCGCAACACGACCAACAAACCCTTGTGTCGGCAAAGTATGTCATAAAATATACAACTT
Organism: Mellilla xanthometata; assembly: GCA_035578125.1. Taxonomy (NCBI): domain Eukaryota; kingdom Metazoa; phylum Arthropoda; class Insecta; order Lepidoptera; family Geometridae; genus Mellilla; species Mellilla xanthometata. Next base: position 7,529,484 of record JAPUBQ010000014.1, on the reverse strand, counting down.
AAGCAGTTATCGTAGATTCCCGATCAAACGTAGACCAATGACCATAAAAAAGAACTTAGAATAGACGCGATTCCAACTCTAGTCGAAGTTAAATTCGATAAATATATTCGATAAAGTAGAGCAAAAGGAGCCTAGAATACCATTACCCCCAAACTCAAAAGGCTAAGCGCCTAAATCCTGTACGTTCGGCGAAAACTTAGAGATGTAGTGTACGTGAACCTATATCTATGTAAATGTGTTTACATAATCACACTACTGACGGTTTTATCTTTGATCGTGTTGTTTTGGTGTGTAAGCTTAGTTTTGTATCTTTAAACGGGTAGTTTAAGGCGATATAGAAGCAAATTAACACGTTTAGAAAAATACTATAACATCTTGCGAAAATGGGGCTACGATTTTTTCAGTTTTAATGGTGGCGATTCAGGGGCACACACGACTAAACTAAATTTAAAGTAGCTCTGTCTCTTTTCGTCATAAATGACCAAAAAGAGATGGTACGATCTAAACCATGGACATAACCCCTAAAATCACGTCAAACACGTCAGATTTAGACCTGATTCAACTGGGTGCGCTCTTAAATCGCTTACATTTTTCATATTTGACGTGATTTTAGTTGTTTTGTGTGTGGTTCAGAACGTGCCGTCTCTTTCTGGCCACCTAAGATGAAAAGAGACGGGGCTTTTTTAAATTTAGTCGTGTGTGCCGCTGAATCGCCACCATTATCTTTGATTCAGTGTCAGGTAAGGTTTGTTAGAGTTCTAAAACATGAACACGTAAAATTTGCTCTCTAATTAAATTTCTTGAAAAATTAACGTTTTAAAATTAAATGGGTTTGTTTCTGAAAGTTTTCAAGAATTTTTTTTTTGTAGGTAATGACTACTGATATTATCTAAAATTGTTAGAACATATACTTTCAATATTGTTTGTATACGAATTTAATTCGTGAAATGCCTACTGCCGCGCTTCCAGCGTTTCGCTCAAATACATTTTTTTAAAGTGCGGCTGAACTCTGTACAAAATCGCCTTAGGTGAAATAAACTCGCCGTTTTCAGTTTATGAATAATTAGTCTTCTTCTAGCAATTTTAAGTGAAAGCAAACCGCCACCTTACTCTTGCGGTTGTTATAAATATTTAAGCTTATTTTCTTTAAATTTACACTAAAAATATTCTGTTTTAAAGATTAAGTGCTTAATAGTTTGTATATCCAGCGTCTACACAAATATGAGTAAGAAATTTACATAAACAATATTAGATAACATTAAAACTAAAATAATAAACCTAGCTCTAGTTTTGCGAGTGAATGAAAAGGTGTCTCCAGTTCGAAGGATAATTTTGGAGATGTTCCCTTTTTTCTATAGAAAAAACGTAGATTTTTATGTTATAGCCAAAGGTACTTACTAAGGCCGTAAGACTCCCCGTCAGATTCAGCGTAAGTAAGGAACTCGCCAGCCAGTACCATGTCGTCAAACTTCTCCCAAGAGACCTGTTTAAAGTGGTCAGGCGTGTGATACGGGGCCGTCGTGTGCTGAACCGCCAGTGCAATGTGATCTCCGCACTCAGATGCCAACCGACGGGCCAGCTTGCCTGGGAAATTATGGTGTTTTATTACATGGATGAAAATTCAAATTCAAAATAATTTATTGGCACAAAAAAATACATATTTTGATTAATTAAGCTCTAGCTGCCAAAATAGGCGTTAGTCCGTGCCTTGGCAGCTAGTCCTTCCCAAAATTTATCCAACAATTTAACTGAAACAATAAGAAAACTATCCGAAAATAAAAAGGACGAATTGTAGCCGTGAGTTATTTTTGCGAGATAAATTACATTATGACAAGCCTGTCATCTTATTATGACAGCAGTTAATACGAAAATAACGCTTGTTCGATAAAGAACAACGTCAAGCAACTGTTATTATGACGATCTCGTTGGCGTAATGGTTACCATGCCGGACTGCCAATCAGAAGGTTCCGGGTTCGATTGTGCGATTCCCGGCACGGCCAACATCTTTGTGCTGAACTAGATTTGTTGGCTGTCGGTCTGGGTGTTAAAATATGTATGTATATGTAGTAATTCAGTTGTGTTAGCAACCATAATACGAACTAGAAATGGTTCAGTATGGGGTTAACCAGCCGTGTGTGAAAAATAAAAACAAAAAAATTAAAATATTATGACCATATTATGCGTTGACGTGAAATAAAATGTTGATTAAAATCGCATCCATAGTAGACAACGGCTTTTTGGATAGATACCTCTATTCGTGCGCTTCGACATGCGAGTACATAATATACATGTTTGTAGTTTATTATTTTTATTTATACCTTTATTTCAGGCAACTAGAGGCTCATAAAATACAATACACATATAAATATAAAACAATAACTATAGACTAATACACATTTTAATGCAATAAAATAAAATTTATGCAGTTAGTTATATGCAGTTCTTTACCTACTTCCAGTCCCTAGTATCGGAGTCGCAACAATTGCATCCAGGGACCATTGAGTCTCATTATTAAGAGAGAATAGAATAAAAAAGGCTTGTATTGGATCGCTGTTTGTCCAATAACGCTAATGAGATCCTCTATCGCTTGCTGCCAGTTATATCGCCAGTGCAAACGGGAGCGAACAGTACCTGCTGTTTGTTGCAAAAAATAGCGCTAGAGAATAAGTTTAACATATAAAACTAGGAATCCACACTAATTGTAAAGAAAACTTAACAAAATGGTTGCTAAAATGAGGAATGCTATGGCGTTCATAACGAAGCCGATGCTTAGCAGTGGATGATAACAGGTTGAAATGAGATGATGGTGTTACATTGATTTCGATTTGATTTTGAAAGTGCATTATTGACATGAAATAATTATAACATGTCGCACTATAATTCCCTTAATGTCACTAAACAAAATTTGTTTGTTTTTTGAGTGTTTTTGAGAACAATAGAGTAAAGTCCGTAGTATAAGTAGACGGAGTTACTTATCTCAAAATTAATCATTTTGTTTAGTGACGTTAAGGAAATAAATTTGCGATGTATATCTACAGCGTTATTATTCCGCACAACTTAACTCAACTTAAATATTTAAAAAAATACATCTAGGTACTCTAGGTTACAAACTAATTCTTGTCTTGTCTTGCCTTACCTTGTCTTGTCAAAGTGCATTTTTTGTTGGACGAAAGTTAAAAAGGTATCTACTATAATATATGTTTTATATTCGACTGTACCTTTACCAACGCCCTCATATCCCACCAGCACAACAATAGGAACCTCTGTGGTATCAGCCGGTGGTACACACAATGGTACCTTCGCCCGAGCAAGTTGCTCTACGTAAAGCAGCCGCAGGAGACGGCGGGATGCAAACTTCTCTACTTGCGGGGTCATCTCCATTATTGAGGTTCTCTGAAAATGATAATAGTTATAGTTAGTAATCATATAAGATATTTAGCCTTAGTTAGACCTTTTCATCTAAGCTTGACTAACTCTTTGGTCTGTGCCCAAGACTGCAAAAAGCAAAGGATACCTAAAACCTGGGAAGGTTCAATTACCGCAGCGAGACAGATTTACGAAATATAAATCTAAACGTCTGCAAAGTTTATTGTCTGAATGGCATTCTCTATATATTATCACTTAACTGCTTGTACAACGTTCTCGATCGCACGCTGGGCTCATGCAAAACGTGACAATGAGTCATGCTATTTCGTGCTTACAGACAGCGTGCATCTATTTCTAAGATATAATCACATCAAAAAGCCTAAGTGAAGGAGCTATGAGTGTGCAGGCGTTTCGTGTGCAAGCATCGTGAATAAATGAATCTTCTTCTTTTTCTTTACCTTATCCCACTTAGGTGGGGTCGGCACAGCAAATTTTCTTCTTCCACTCTTCTCTATCAGACGTCATCTCCACACTCAATCCTTTCTCTATCACGGCGGCCTCTTGCTCTTCTTCCTTGCACTAACATTTCCATACATCTCCTAGTGACATGCATCTCCTCTCTACGCATCACATGTCCATACCACGCTTACCTTCCACTCTTTATTTTCTCCCTCACTGGGGCTACTTTCACACTTCCTCTAATGTAAATGAACAAATGACTCGGAGTAAATATTTCGTCCTAAAATACTAGTGATTTGTAAACAATAAGCGATAATACCAGTCCAATAAATTGAATAAACTTGTACCAGCAGTAGTCTTAACAAAACGCTCCATCGTTTAACTGTAGTGCAAACAATTGGCGCTCAGCCAAAACAATGCCTGACGCGTACAGCTAGGAATTATTGGGTACTTCGCAACACTTACACGGCACGACATATTAATTCTAGCGTCGATATCACACTCGAGCGTAGTTATGATAGCTCTCAATGCAATAGTTACTATATAAATTGAATTACAACGTCTAGGGATTCAGAACAATAGCACAGACGTTAAAAGTTTCATAGGAGTTGTAGTTGGATAGACAAGATGAAACTACGAGTATGCTTCTATCCTAATTTCACGCTAGTAGAATTAATAGAAATTACTTGCATTCATTCACAATAAATCCAAACCACAATCTTTTGATAAGCGTACACTCTGGATATTCAAAGCTCTATGAAATATGCGTATTAAATTATACTAAGTGCATCCCGTATATTTTTAAACCAAGGCGAAAAGTAGCTTATGATGCATTAATCTAGGGTCAAAGCTATTTTCATATCAAATTTCATCAAAATCAGTTAGTCTTTTTGAATGTGAAGAAGTGACAAACATACACACACATACATATAGACTTTCGAGGTACCTAGCGCAGAGCACAGCGATTATCCCCGTACAACACATCCCCCACTCACATAACTACAAATATACACTACATTATGTACCTAATACTAAGATTTTACATAATGAAATGTATTTGAATCTTTATAATATATTTAGGATTGAAATAAGGAGAATTGAAGAGACTAAACCTGTTCAACTGGATCCAGCAGTTCATCATCCAAGCGCAGCAGTATGGGGAAGGTGTCTATGACCACGTCTTTATACCCCAGTACGGAGCAGATGGGGTTCGCCCGTAGATCCAGTACGCTTAGACTGCGCAACTGTCGCATGTACACTGCTAGTTCTAGAAGCATGCTGAGACGGTTGTTCCTGGCGTGCAGTTCTCGAAGCCTGGGCAAGAATTGAGATATAAATCTGGATTCAATAAAAAAAACATTTGAAAGTTTGCTCATCTTGCTCGCACTCATTAGGTTTTGTGAATATTTTACCTTTTTTGTTTCTCGTCGGCAGAGTTTCATTTTATCTTCTCCTAGAATTAGTTTTCTTATTTGCTGGTTAACGAATTCGCTCACAAAGCAGAAACACGATAACAGTGATCGGTTAACCATAAAAAGCAAACTACACCTATACATACATTGTAAACAAGCTATGTTTCTCAATCATTGCTAAAACATAAAAAGTTTATAGCCAAATAGAAATATTTTTGTTATAAATAAAGCAAAGGGAAAATTTGTACAGAAATACTGTAAAAATAGAAATGGGGTCCCAACTCAGTTTAGGTGCATCGTGTATGTTTTTCACATGTTAGGTACTAGATAAATCGTAACGGAATCGATGCGGATTAGCCTTTGACATGCGAATCTAGGTCGACAGAGTTGTAACATTTTTATAGGTAACGAGCACATACAGTTATCTGTTATAAAGGTACAATGAGCACAAAGCTGACATGGTTACGTTTATTTAAGCTTGGCATAAAAACGTACACACAAAAAAATAAATATACATAAAAAAAAAAAAAAAAAAAACATATAAATTTACAATTTTATGGTGCACTGATAAGTAACCCAAAGTTTTTTTGTATTTGTCTTACTTCTTTTTAATGCAACGTAAGTTCTTTTGTTTTTACGACATTTGGAAATTCGAACAATGTTATTATTAGATAATGTCCTTAGTTTGCCGTGAGTAACTTTTCCGTTTACATAAAAGGATTTGCAGTTACCAGATAGAAAAAGTTTTATTGCGAATAGTTTTTTTTGAAAAAAATAATTAGGATTAAACATACTAATTGAGGATAATACCACCTGCAAAAACTTGCTTCTAAATAACGAGACGGTCTTATTTAGTAAAGTAAGTCTAATCTTTGATTAGGAACCTAAAACTTTTCATCATATAGAAGTACTTTTATAAAAACTTACCTAATACATCCAGAGAAAATTTTCAAAGACGTCAAGTTATTTTCATTCACATTAAGAAACTCGAGGTGTAACAGCGTCCAAAGACCAACCTCCTGGCCGAATTCAAAGCTTGATATGTTATTATATGATAAATCCAGCCAAAGAAGGCGAAGGTTATTTAAGTTTTCAATGCGTTGGATATGATTAAAGGATAAATCTAGCCGCCGTAGATATCTGAAGACATAAAATGACTGCAAGTCAGTGCTTTACCCCTTTTGTATGTAATCATATTAAAATATTCTTTAAAATACTCTAACAGGTTACTTTATTACTGTCAAAACACTTAAAATAAATTAATACAAAATGCAAATGTCATGAGATCAAAGAGTAAACGTATAAGCTTGGCGATCCAGCGAGGTAATGCCGCCAGCATTTTAGGCACCTTACCCGCGGACACTGACTTAAATTTAATTTACTATTTGTAAGGTTTTTGTGTGTGTGTGTTATTATTTGTATATGATTTTATGGAATCATGATGTAATTAATAGCTGCGTTTTACCTGAAATAAAACGCATATTAAAATACTTACCTAACTGGAAGCTTTATTTATTGAGAGAGCATTTCCGTTTCCGTCAAGTACTTGCCAGTTTCAGTACTCTTTAGTGTCGTTTCCGGTAGGTTGTATGGTAAGTGGCGCCACCTGGCGGCTGCGCTGAGCTTCATGTTATATAAGAACATGCAGCGCCATTTAGGCTCATTGGTTCAATAATAGTTTTCACCAGGCAGGAATAAAAGTGAAAGCTTCCAGTTAGGTAAGTATTTTAATATGCGTTTTATTTCAGGTAAAACGCAGCTATTAAATTACTTGACCGTAACTGGAAGCTTTATTTATTGAGATCTGTTTGTTATCGCCTGGTGACGCCACTTAGTTTATGTAAACACTTAAACGAATAACGCCAATGTGACAAAAATACAAAGGTAATTTAAGTATGTAGAGTAAACAAACTTGATAGGTTTTGGACCTCTTCTAACTTTAATGAACAATTTGCATGATTTTGAAGTAGAACACCTTTCATTAAAAAAGGAGATGGTTCTTTCTACCCAAAATATTGGATTGAGGTTAAGTATAGTCTCATTTGTTTTTATTTTCCACTCTGACTGAGTATAGTTACTGTTGTCAGTTTTAGAACCAAATTCAGGCCAGAATATGATATAATTTTCAGAATCACAATTAATATAATGATCGGGATCTGTTCTAAGTAGAGTCAGATCATGTACTCGTCTGCCTGAGCATAGTAAAAGTAATGCGGCAGTGTGTCGAGAAGTCTGATAAATATTGTTTAAATCTGTGGCGTTACAACGCCACATTAAGTCATGCGCCATCTAGGAGCGTGTGGATGAAACTATGTTAATCGCCAACGAGACGCTGCGCGCTCCCACACACTACACTCTCGCTCCGACTGCGCTAGATATAATTTAGACCAATTCCATATAGCCCGCAAAGACACGTGGCACTAGGCGACTTAGCACGCGTCGCACACCTTGTAACTTCAATCAGTGATCCCCTTACATTATGTACCTACTTATCGAACTGTAACAATACAGTGTTCTACAAGATTCGTGTTCGTTTCACTTAACCTACCTAACCAGGCAGCAACCTACGAGGTTCGAGCTCCAGCACGCTTAGCCGAACAAACAGGGAAGACAGACAACCGGAGACGTCATCGACATCGGGCGCGGATCCAGCTACCGTGATCCGTGCTACCTGCAGCAACGACCGCTGGTGTTGGGCCACCCGGCTCTGAACTCATCTTCCCAAAAATCTATATTATATAGAGTCATGTATGTAATTAGATTATGAGTGTCCCAAACTGGTGCTTTTGGAACTTTTGGGGTTTTGAAAGCGATAGATTTTTAAAATATGTTTTACGAAAACATGAGAACTTAAGTTACCAGATTTTTCAGGATTACAAAGAGTAGCGACCACCGAATTGTGTAAAAGTATGGTATTGTATGACATTTTATTCTTTAGATATAATTCAGATAGGAATTGTGTACCAGTAGGATTATTATGATTAATATTTTGATCATTCGACTAGGAAATCCAGCGTTTCCATGCTGATTCGTAAGTTTTTAATGTGGATGGCCGCCACGAGTTTTTAAGCAATGATCGCTGTTCAGAACTCCACGATTCTATCGCCTCAGATAACCCCCGCATTTGGAAACACCCATGCTAGCGGATAATGCCATGCGATGTTGCAGGCATATATTGCCTGTCGATCTTTTAGATCGCGAGACACAATTGCTGTCTTTGAGGCGAAAAGGTCTATCATTGGAGTCCCTAGTTTCGTGAACACTATTTCTACGCAGGCCGGCGTTAAATGCCATTCCGGAGGTTGTCGGAGGCGAGACAGATGATCGGCCTGATTGTTGTACCTGCCAGGTATGTGGTGAATACTGAAATGTATGTGATTTTCGTCTAATATTGTTAAAATTTGACGAGTTATATTTATTAAGGGTATGAATTTTGTACCTCCTTCCTTCCGTAATTGAGCTACGGTAGTCTTGCTGTCACTCTGTATCAGAGGAGAGCTCCCCGCTAATGATTGGGCGTGGTACTGAACAGCGTGCAGTACAGCCAACAACTCTTTTTGGTAGCAGTGTAGGTATTTCTCCGCGTGTGTCCAGCTGCCCCACAAAGCTTGCGCACCCCGAGCTTGACTTGTTTTTAGGATTATTGTATCTACTTTTTCTTGTGGCAAGATTTTTTACATTGTGCCATGGCCTCCATAGTATCCCTAAGAAAATGATTTCTCTTTGAGGGACAAGAATGGACTTTTCGAAATTGATTTGCCTCCCTAACGTTTGCAGCATTTTTGTCATGATTTTGACATGATTGCGTAAGATTTGTGGATCTTGATTTACAATTAAGAAATTAGTTCATTCCATTTCTTTTATTATAGTAAAATATTTCGAGTAAGTTATGAAAGTAGATGGTAACATACAACCATAAATTATCGTCATTATATCGTTATCATCAATATTAAACATTACTTCATGGCATCTTTAAAGGCAGTGGCCGCAGCCGCGAGGGCCCTTGGATCTAAAATTGGTGATGGTGCTCGGAAAGCACCGATACTGTTGGACACATTCCAACTTTTAATAATAAGTATGTGTGACCGTTTTCTACGCGAAAATATTAAGATGCCTTATGTGAACAGTTTACAATGTTAAATTAAGAAATCGACCAAATAAAGTATCTTATTCTATGATGGGGGCAATCAGACCTGCACTGACAACCTGCAAGAGGCGTATTGTGCATTTCCCCCTACCAGCCTCTACCCAAGCCATCCAAGCTCCTTAAAATAGCGGAGCACGGTCTTGGGTCGCTGGCATACCTGTTCCACTGTCATTGCGTCAGATGTTGTGGTATTTCTATTAAAACAGGAGGCGTTCGAGTATAGCGTCGAGTTTTGTTGAGATTCCCTTGCTAGTCCGGTTTATTTTCAAATTTTATCCGGTCCGGTTTATATCCATATTTTATTCCAAATAAACTAGTTTCAATAAACCTTCCTTTTCTATCGTAGTTGGTGAGCAATCCAGTTTGTTAGTACTGAGAAAGTTTTGGGAGCTGTGCTCAGACCAATGGGTAGACATGTCATTTCTAGCAACTATGTCATGTACACAAGCCGTAGGAAGCGTCGGTGTGACTGTGCTATTTTCAGATGGAAGTAAGCCTGTGAAAGATCTATTTTGCACATCCAGTCTCGAGGCTGAAGAAAGTTTGGTACCTTGTACATGTTTACTTAAGTGAAATAGCTTGGAAACCATATACTCGTTTAGCGCTCAAGTTGAAAATTGGGCGCGCAGATCCGTCTGGTTCGGGGACCAAGAACAGGGGAGACACAAAGTTCGCTGATAATTTTACTGGCTGTAGAACACCCTCGGCTCTCATTTCTGATAAGGTCAACCGGGGCTATGTCGACTACGGGGCTAAGTCGTCTTAATCCAATTATTGTACTAATCGCGTAAGATGAAGAAGCGTTTGTAAGAAAATCAAAAAATTAGACGCAAAAGCCCTGAATATTCTTGCTCAACTATTTATCTTAAATTCAGTGCAGAATTTTTAATAGTACTTTACAAATGATTATTTGTTAAAATCAAATAAATATGCTATTCAAAATATTGTGACGCATTAGCCCCGGTTGACCTTATTATTTTTGACATCCTTACTGATGTTGGGGTTTTGAATGGGCATGTGGCGACATTCACGTAAGCCAGAGGTGGTTTTTTGATAAATGGATTCGATATTCTTGAATTAATTTTAATGTTATTTTCGGCGCACTCATTTTCTTCCATTTGTGATAATAGAGCGCCAGCTGACCCGCCTGGAAGTGAGAGTCATAGTCTCGAGTTATATCTTTTATTTCCTCTAGAGGGCCGTGAAGCACTTGCGTGACCTCATCCTCGGTAATTTGGTCATTCGGGCCGCGAGCCCCTGTGATGAGACGCTCCTCTCCTGTTCCATGAAAGGAATGGTTGGAAGTTTGTATAGGAGGGTAGTCGTCGAAATAGTCACCCCGCGAGGGTGGATTGTCACAGCATATATGCCGGGAAGGTGCTATAAACCTTCGTTATGACTGCGCTGAGTTCCACGCGATGGAACTTGTTTGCGTGCGCCTTGCCCCCGCGAGGGGCGGCGGCTGTACTGAGTCGGCCTTTGTGAAGGCATTTGGTTTACTTGGCCAAAAAGCAATCCGGATCCCACCGGCTTTGTCCAGCAATGATGTAATTTTTCAGTATCAATATGTTGGCCACTGTAGGCGGAATTTTATTTTTTGAAGCCTTGAAATACAAATCGTTTATTGATAACACCAAAGTTACAGTTATAGCCTCCCTGCGCATCTCAATAGTCCGGCGGGGAATCTAACCCCGGTATCCCGCGTGACAGGCGGTGATACTTACCATTATACTACCGACAAATAACAAATCAGACGAGATTTTGCATAAATTGCCTTTCAAGAATAGCAGTTCGACCTGATCTTGTAAATTTTCAGATATGATTTGCGCGTTTTGAGCCCACGAAAAGAGATTAGTAACTGCTTCTGCAGCACCTTTATTTGCTTTAGAATACAAAAAGTTATAGCAGCATATGATATATCAGCATGAGCGAGATGAAGTAAGTTATCATACTTTTTTACCTCTTCGTTTGTTTTCAGGTCTATGAAACCTGGGGTATGATTATATGCCTTTTGTGTATCGAAATATCTAATCTCCGACCATGCAGCATTACCAAAGCACTGAATATCTGTTAATTTTTGTAAAAAAACTGTCAGGTGTTAAGTAAACACCTGCCCTGTGAAATTAAAATTAATTTTGTACCGATATCAAACCGTAAAATGTTTAATATTAATTTGAACGTCTCGTTTCAGAAGCATTGATCGAGATGCTATCGTCCTCACACGTATTAAAATATGTTTGCGGAGCTCACCTATTTTCTCTTCCTACCCGCGTTACATTATCTTTTATCTTTTATTTCTACAAATAAAATTGTGTTATATTGTTCTTACGACACTATTTTTACACTGAAAAACAAAAACCACTGGCAAATAAAAGTCACATAATTTGTAAGTAATTCCGAACGGTACAAAACCGTTAAAAAAATTTGAATCACTTACCCACAATCGATTGCACATATTCACTTAGGATGAATAATTTTAAGCAAAAGCGAGAGCTGCTGCTCTTTAAATTTTAACAAAAAATGATTTTTAAAACTTATTTTATAGAAATAATTATGCACAGAGTGAGACCTGCTGTGCACGTTCTCACTTGACGGGAACTAAAACGCCAATGAGCCTAAATGGCGCTGCATGTTCTTATATAACATGAAGCTCAGCGCAGCCGCCAGGTGGCGCCACTTACCATACAACCTACCGGAAACGACACTAAAGAGTACTGAAACTGGCAAGTACTTGACGGAAACGGAAATGCTCTCTCAATAAATAAAGCTTCCAGTTACGGTCAAGTAATTTAATATGTACATTAGACGATAAAAGAGTAAACAAATAAGTTACAAAAATAGACTTACCGCAAACTTTCTAATCCACTAATAGCCTTTATATTGTTATGCGATAAATCCAGAACAGTTATCGACCAGAACATGGCCAAATCTCGTATTCTCTTCACTGAATTGAATTTATAATGGACCTCGGTTAGGAACCATTGAGCTAAAATATTCGAAGAGATAAAGCAATCAGGCATTCAAGCATAAAGATAGGGAATAAAGAGAGGTGAAAAGGATATGACGTATGGGGTTTTAGTAAATTAAATAAAAGTATAAGAAATATGTCATTGTACAGTAATAAAATAAAAAAAAATGCTTATATTGGATTTCACATTAAATATTTATTTAAATGTACGAGTATATAACTAGCAGAACACGTAAAATGATGTATTGGTGTCGCCACTTTTCAATAATATTTGACATGTCAACGTTTCGTTTGACGCATTCAATATTTTTGCTGTCCACCCTCTCCTATCCCATCCTGTAAAAGATACAGGCAGACATCCGCAATACGTCGGCGATACTAGACATCACCAAACACACACGCGCGCGCGCTAATTTACTGTACCTGGACTTGTCGGGTGTCAAGGACTTCGGAGTTATCGATCAACCCTTGAACAGTGAACCAGTGCATGGTATTCCTGAAGCTATCAGGAGCCAGTGTTGTGTGAAAGGTGTACACTAGTGAATAGAAGACTCAAGAATACTTCAGTCCCCAAAGTGCTTGGGGCTGATAAGCCCATAAATCTCATATGGTGCCGTCGTCGAAGGAGAGGAGCCTACGTGTGTGTCTGGATCTGAACCCCCTTTCCTACGTAAGTTCCTCACATTCCACCCTTTTCTTTTACCTATACAGTCCACTTAATAAAACTGGGCCTTCGTTGCCCATCGTTATATTTTGGCGGCACCAATGTATAATATAATCTGTGCGAAGCCGTGACGATCTGCTAGTTATAAGATGAAAACCTTTTCCTCATAATTCAATGATAAAATTTAACTAGACACGGTGAAAAGGTGCCATACGCATATAAAAAGATAGTAAAATATTTACGAGTGTCATATTCCAATACAGTGCAGAGTCGGTTGAATGCCACCGATAGGTATTGCAAATAGAGTAGAGTGGAGAGCACCGACAGGTCCGTCAACAAATTGGACGATAGATCCAAATATACTAAGTACTTGTAGTGCTCAAGTACGCTGATGTCCACCAAGAGCTGCACAAAAAATTCAGAGAATAACAAATAGCTAGCAAGAGAAAATAGGCGTCCGAATAAAGGATTGCAGTGTAGCAGTCGTTTAGAACTTTATAAGCGATTCTAAACGACATTTTATAGTATCGTCGTTAAGAAGTAGAGAATGCTAAAATTTAAGACACTGCGTGCTATTTCATTGTTTTAAAGTTTTTTGGTATTCCACATTAAATATAAAAATTTGTTACATTTCATGTTAAAATTCCCGTATTTACTTTATCTTTTACGTCGCTTAATAACCATTTTTTTTACGCGGTTAAAATTTAAAATTCTGTATCCCTTAAATAAAGTATTAATATTGGCAGGAGACAAGTACAAGCAGCAGTTGGACAGATCGCACGTATCACTTGAGTTGACAGTAAATGATATCGATAAAGAGTTCGTCAAAATTTACAGTCAACTCTATCCATCCATATCTAGTGAGATAACGACGTCATAATAGTGTAAAATATTGTGTTACCACCTTCGAAGAAAGGTCTAGCTTGATCAGCACAAAATCCCCAAGTATCGAACTCCTTCTCAGATAAGACAAGCAAGCTGTGACCATGTCTCTCGTAAGTACTCCCCCAACTAACTCCGGCACGTCTTGAACTTCGCGAATCATCACGACGGGGGAGTAAACATCCTCATACAGCTCCGGGAAATTGTAAAAACACCCCCAGTACTGATCCTCGTTGAGAAGAGACGTCACGTTGATCGGAAACTGCAAAGGAAGGGGCTTTATTCGCAACACTGCTGTCTCGAAAAACTATCGGATCAATTGTAGAATTGTTACGAGTCTCGCTGGAAATTCTTTGCTTGCTTTATTTATTTTACTCACACTAGCTAGGTTCGATTTTTAAGAGACATTTTAGACTGTCAAAACGAAAATTCTGTAGTAGAATTCTCGAAGACTCGGTATTGTGTTCGAAAGAAATGATAAGACTTGACATGTTTAATAATAGCACTGATAAAGAAACATGACTATTGAAAAGCTCGTTGTTTACTTAGGAGACAACAAAGAAACCGAAATAAACTTCAGCTACAACGCCAAATATGAAAAGCGAGGCAAATACTCTGATAGTGAATTTCTTTTGACGTCGCGTCGTACGCGATACCAGATTTGCTGCGCACATAAAATGAAACGAGATGATGTCCCTCATGTTCGCTATTTTAGAGAGATAAATAAAAATAGCCTTTGGGAAATACCTTGGGTGCCGCCGAGCGCGAGCAATGAAATGTGACCCTACTCACAGAACGCATCAAATAGGGCGAAGACGACCTTCCCCCTCCCTCTCTTACCTTCACATCATCGCTAAGAATCTTAAGCTCCCGTTCCGAAATTTAAAAACTCAGGCGCGTTTATCTCAACAATATTACGTACTAATTTCGAGGTAAACGTATTATCCAAAAACAGCGAAAAGTTTTCGCGCGTTACTCACGGAATTTAATAACGTATGTCGCTTCTGTCTCATAAAAAAGACTTTACGAAAGAGAATAAAATCATTTAGGATTACACAAGTATGCACGTTATTAACTCACTCATAAATGATTTCGTATTTTTGAGAATAAATAAATATATGTTACGTATCTATATTTTTTCGGTTGAATGCGTCAGATTTATGTGGGGAAAGGATTGTCCTCGAGAATGTGCGAGTAATAATTTTATACATTCATACTTTATTCTCTCGGTCGTGGGCGTAAGCGATCGTATAAGTGGAAAATGGACTTACTTGTTCCGCGAGTAATTGCTCGATACTTCTGCTCTGAAGTAATGGAGAAAAGAGTTTTTCTAACGATAAATCAGACGGAAACCCGGTGCTTCGACGTCTGATACTCGAGTGGGCTAGAAATTTTATACATATTTCAATATGAATCAATTTCGTTTGATGCATTGCGTTGCATGATGTTATTTTGCACGGTTGCTTTCATTCTGATCCTTTGTTGCTACTAGTTTGGAGTAGTTAGTTGTATGTACGAGTATGTATGCTTCTCACCCCATTTTGATATATTCAGATATTTTTTTTCAAGGCATAGGTACTTTGCTTGGAACCAATCTTTTAAACAATATCTGAAAATGCATCTAGAACTATAGCCTAAGCATAGCCCAAGTAGCCCATTGTACGTTCCCATTGCTGGGACTCGGGGCCTTCTCTCACGAGGAGAGGAATATAGGCCGTAATCCACTACGCTGGCCAAATGCGGGTTAGCTGATGATCTAGAACTATACAAAGTAATAAAATGTCTGTTCACAATTTAATACACATGACATAAGAAGATTAAAAAGAACGAAACCATTCGAGTTAGTGTAGTGTTGTGTTAAATCTTAAGTGATAGGAAAATCCATGGTGCTGAAAATAGAACACATTTCTTAATGTGCTCATTAGTACATTCTTGAGACTTACTTTAACATAAACTACTAAAGTTTATGTTAAAGTAATACTATTTATTAGTTTAGTAGGCTAGATATTGAGGGATTACTCGCGAATTCCCTTAAAAAAGAAACAAATATTCGATCACCTAGAAATATTGTTTTTTTTTTATGATGGATAGGCAAGCGCTTGATCGAAACTCACCTGAATGTTGCGATCTAGGGTGGAGCGCGCTTGCCTAGAAGAAACCGATTCACTCACCTGGAGTTAAATATGGCTGCGTAGTTGATAAGTAGTTGATCTTGGAAACATCGGCCCACAAACGCAGAACGCTGCCCACGCGGAGTTTGCTCATTTTGGATAAACCTGGCTGCTCCGATCTATTTCTAAAATAATTTTACGAGTCTTGTACGCGTTCTAATATATAATTAAATTTATTAACATCGTAACAGTTGCCTCGAAGTGAAGGTATAATATTATATACATATATGTATAATGTATAATGTTTTATAATGATACAAGCTCACAAACTGACGACCTCGTTGGCGTAAAGGTTACCATGCCGGACTGCCAATCAGAAGGTTCCGGGTTCGATTCCCGGCCAGGCCAACATCTTTGTGATTAACTAAATTTTGTCCTGAGTTTTAATATGTCACAATAAATAATTTTCTTTCTTTCTTTCTTTTTTTTTGGCTGTCGGTCTGGGTGTTAAATATGTCTCTATATAAAATATGTATGTAAGTATAGTAGTATGTCAGTTGTGTTAGCTACCATAACACGAACTACAAATGGTTCAGTATGGGTTTAACCAGCCGTGTATGAATTTTGTCGAAAAAAAACTTATGTTTTTACTACAACAATAAAAAAAGATTCATTTCCTTAGGCTTTATGTTATAAAACACTGTATCTGTAGCTGTAAAATAACCTGTAGCTCGGCTGGCTTAGGTGATCTGACGCGATCATCTTAGCTAAGTCTATTCGGACGGTGTTTGGATGGGAGACCATTAAACAAAGCTATCACTATCACGTTATCTTGTAGATCCCGGCTGTTAGTCTTGGTACAAGCAGTCGGTAAGCCAAGTCAGAGGCCTTCGGGCGGCTTGAAAACTTTCGACACCAGAGCCACATAGCTTATACGAAGAAGAAGAAGAAGCAGATATTTGGAGTATAACTTACTTTTGTGTACTAAGGGCATTTCGTTCATCGCTACTCTTTTCAAAAATAATAGAAGGTTCCTTAAGTAAAATACTGTGTCCTTTACTGGTATTAGTAACATCTTCATCTACAGGATCACTCATTACGTTTATGCCTTTTACTATATCGTAACAATATAAATGCTTAAAAATCACGTAATTATGATTGCAAGAAAATTATTTGAATGTAACATTGACAACTTGACTCTTTGACACAGATTAAATAAAAACGTAGAAGTCATACTTTATGGTTTGATTAATGATATAAAAGCCTCCATGTTCAATATAAGCGAATAAAAAAGATTTTCAAACAAAAATAAAAAGCAGCAATACCTAGTTGCCCGATTGAGATTACGAGATGATTTAATACGTTGCAAACCAGGGAAAAGTAAACAAACCTGAAGCCAAAGTATAAGAGAAATTCGCAATAAAGTAATGGAGGAAAAGTTATTTCACGGAAGATGAAAGATTTTGTGTAAAGACATCGCAATCTAATCAGTAGGAACTGAATCAGGGCTCGAGTTTGGTAGCTATTTTAGCTTTGACTCACTTTATTACTCTGAAATTTTGCTTAACTTTGGTTAATGTTAAAGTAAGGTCGTTTTATTTTTATTTAGGTTCCGTTACGCTTATTCCTACATAGGAAAAAGCGTACATATATCAGATCTTTGCATTTAATTTATTATTAAAAAAACAAATAAATAATAAATTAACGCGGTGATTGATCCAGAAACAAAGAGTAGTGCCTTCCATCATCATCATCCCCTCAGCAAATAGCAAGATGAATAAGTACCAAACTTAAATAAATATCTACTTGAATACGTAGTTTCAGTAAATAATAAACAAATTAATGGTGTCAATGAGACTAGCAGAGAAATAAATATATTTATCAAACAAAAAAACTTAGAATGTAAAATCCTTGGAACTAATGTTAAATTTATTTTGACTGCTTGCTTTGACTTACTAAAACTGTGGAATGGTCTTACTTCTGCGGCCTTTTCGACGACCTTCATTCGATATAGGACTATTTTAAGACTTTTTCCTTTTTTCAGAGTTATTTTTGAAAATATATAGTATAGTTTTTTAGTCCATAAAACATTCTTTATAAAATTATTATTAATTATCATTTTGCAAATTAAAATAATAAATACAATTGGGGCTAAATAACAATGCATGCTATATTCATATTCTTATACAATATACAATCTGTAAGCTCACACACAAAAAATACAAAATACAAAAATGTTTTAATGTCGTATATTGAAGTTTCTGGTCTCGTACAAGTTATCAGACCGTGTTACGAAACCAGAGTTCTCTTCCAGTTTTACTGCTTAGTATAGCTAAGCAGTAAAACTGGAAGAGAATAACATAAGGTAATCTTACACAATAACGTGTAAGATTACCTTATAACCGTATTTATTACATTATAAACCCACCCAAACAAGCCTCATTTATTTATTTCAGAGAATTTTCAGCCGAACAGATTTTTGGGCAAAAGCCTGCGGAATGACGTTGATGTGGGACTTCGGAGTTCCAACCGCATTCAGTCTCGAAATACTTGTTTGTGAGCCAAAATGTGAAAAAATAAACCGGAGAAAACACTCGGATGTCACGAAAGTGGCCTCTCAGACCGCTAAAGGTAGGAGGTAACGAACTCGAGCTTTTGTTTGGCTATCCTTTGACTGCACGAACAATTTTCCACGCGATTTTCAAGCGCCTGATTTTTTAAACGTGTTTACTTTGCTGAGAAACGTTTAAAATCATCATCATTTGAGTAAAGTAGATTTGAAGTGATAACAGCTCAGTAAGACATATTTACACGAAACAAACGGTCACACTTACTTAAAAACGTTGGATATACGTCCAACGGGTTTCAACGCATTACGAGCGTCATCATCGGGGACGAGCTGTCACTGACGAGGTCCGCACACAGATCTGTGTGTGTAAGTGTGACCGTTTGTTTTGTGTAAATATATAATATGCGCCTTACGATAACAGTTTACAAAGCTCAGTAAGACGTTCGGTCACCGCTCCTCACCATTGAGCTTGAGCTTTCGGAGAAGGAAACCATATCTAAATATTGACTCAGGCGTCACTTTGCGGAACACACCAAATTTTTTTAATATCTATTTTTTTCTTTGCTTATCTTAATTTGGGTTTCAGATCACAGCGGAAATACACTTGATATTTATTTTTGTCTGCTATAAACCATAGCAAGGTGGTAGAGTATTTTCGAGTGTGAGTCTGTCGCATTGTATCATTCGGTATTGGTAGCCTTCAGTGATTCCAGTCTGGGTACTCTACCTTAGGCCAGAGAGTCGCTGACTTGTGTGTTATGTATCCTAGGGCAAGCATGAAGATTCTGAAGATCTATAAGTAAAAATGGAGGTAAACGTTAGTACCCTTTACTAGATAAGCGCCATACATCCATAGACCTATTTAGCCGATTCAGGAGGTTCTCTATTCAGTAGAACTTTCGTAACTTCGCGTGAAACTCTGTATTATAGAACTACTATAGTTTGTAACCGCACTTTTAATGTACTCGTAGCAAAATAATCTACGTTCCGTAGAATCACGAACATTTCGTAGACGCTACCCGTAGACAAGTTTCGTAGCAAACCACAATAGTTCTACGCCTTGTAGATTTTGCTTCCCAATTCTGCATTAAAAAGCAGCTTCTGAAAGTGGAAAAATAAAGTAGCTTGAGTGTGTAAAGCCTCTGAGGCTTTACCTGCTATGTTGCTGGCAATCGAAGCAGCTTGTAACTTTCGAAGCGTCGTGAAGATTTGTCTGGGGAGCTTCGGCTCGCAATTCACCTTCATTTATCTATTTTATTTCTATTTTAAGATGTGCTTAGCTTAGAAAAGAGATAAATACATTCAGGAGTAGTCGTTAATTAATATATAATGTATTTAAATGCCCAATCTAAAGCTAAAGCTCTGTTTACTACCAGCTTTAGTTATTTATATATAGCTAATCCAAATTGCTTAATTCTTTTAGTAGTCAGAAATTCATTGCAAACATATAAAAAAAATAACAATCTTATTATTATTTCATTTGGGTATCTACTTTTAATATCACGTAACATGTAGTTTATAGGCACTTAATGTTTTGAAAAAGCAACAATATATTTAGAAATAAGGGACGAACTGAAAGAAGAAACTGAGATTAAAAAATAATATACCAGAAATATATACATAAAGTACGTAAGTCGTAGTTAATGTAGGCCAAGACAATTGAATTTCAAAAGTTTCTCAAGCAAAAAATATTAACGTAGAAGCGTCAAAGAATAACAAAGTGTCATAATTCAGAGTTATAGAAATGCCTGCTAAGTAAAGAAGAGAGAAAAATATTTGTGGTGAAAGTTGGACCGTTTTTTTGGACCTACAGTCTGCTACGGTAAAACGATTTAGTGCTCAGCTTTTTAAAAGAAAGAATGACACAATAAGTATTTACCAATTTCATACTTGTCATTGCTCTTATTTTTGTAAAAAGATTCCCTGAGATAATATAATGGCAGAAGAAGGTGAAGAGGTGTTAACTATAGATAGAACTACATAAAAATTGACATAGAAAAATACCACCTGTTATGATAAGGGCAAAACCTCGGTTTTACAGTTTTTTCGCTATAAATCATAAACGGTAAATTATATACGAAAATAGCTTAAAAAGCCTTCAAGCTTAGCTATAAATAAAAAGGCCGGATTATCCGACAAATCTATATTACGAATTCGATACCCACATATGTACATAAATTCGTATTCTTTTTGTTACTCGGCGTGTGAGCTAAGTGGCCAAGCCCGTGGCGAGAGTTTTCAAGCCGTCCGAAGTCTATACTAACAGCCTACAATTTAACATATAATCCGAGTTAGGTGAAAATACCAGTTATTAAAAGACAATCTTGTGCGTGATGTATTTTCAGATGGGTATCTGAAAACAGATCCGCATCAACCGTTGCTTAACCTCGATGATCGCGTCAGATTACCTTAGTTTGCCGAGCAACAGGCGGTATTACTATTAATATTCGTAATACATTTATATGTAACCGGCTATGTTAGAACCGGCTAGCTAGAAGACTATCATTTTCTTTTTCAAAAGCTTAATCAGGAAAAAAAATCTCATTATTTAGGCATGCAAGAGTTCAAATTACTTTTATTATTTTAGGAATAAATTAACTTCGTTCTTTCTATACTTCACTTTTACTCTGCCTGTTAGGAACAATTTTAACTTTAAACGAATCCAGAGTTTCGGTTTCGGTTTGTGGGCGACGATGCCCGTGAAATGTTAACGAGAGTGGTTACCCGCCCTCACTGTATGTACGTAGCTACTAGTTGATACATGTGGCGTCGGCTGCTTTAAATGAATGTATGAACAAAGGAATTCGAGAAGTGTTAGGCTGGGTTGCACCATTAGCAAAATGTTCAAGTACCAGTTAATTCTAATTCTAATTTGAAGTGGGGGTGATGAGACCTGCACTGACATCCCGCTAGGGGCGTCATTAGCCGTATCCGTATCCGTATCCGTACAGTACCGGTTAGACAATAGATGAGATGCACCATTAAAAGAGTTGTAAGATGACGTCATAACTTTAACAGGTACCGTAACCACCCAAACATAGCTGGTTAAAGTTATGGTTTATGTTAGTTAGCTGTTAGATGCTTCAATTGGCTAGAAACCAGGATAACTTACTAGCTATACCTCTAGTAATGATTATAATGATTTGTTTTTCATGTTATGTGTGGATTTACTCTCGCTTTACGGTGAAAGAAAACACCATGAGGAAACCGACGCGATGTGTTTGAGGTCCACGATATACGAAAATGTGAGTCATCCACCAACCCGCACTTGGCCAGTTTGGTGGATTATGTCTCTCTCCTAGAGGCCTATATATATATATCTACTTGTGAGTGAAGGCCCGGAGTCCAAGCAGTGGGAAAGTATAGAGGGCTGTTTATGCATTATGCTACAAAATTTGTTTTTCTATCGGTACAATTTTCTGTATCGTTACCTCTTTCACCCACTTAAGAATTAAATTTAACGATCCAGAATAGAGAAAACGCGCTGAACTTAATTTTATAATCAGCTTATTCTTTCTTAGATAGAAAAGGCGTGCTGTGTATTACGGTAAAAACTTTGCAGTTTAAATAAATATTCAAATTGAGTTGTCTCTATTAGATGTTACTATGAATAAAATCATCATTTTTAGTTGAAACTACTTATGATTTTTGTGATTTCTCAATACGATTATGAAATTAGGTTCAACCTGTATTTCTTGAGAACTAGTAAGATGCCACTAAAAGCTTAATTCAGGAACTACATGAAAATAAATACAAATACACATCATTTATTGATAACACCAAAGTTACAAGTCAAATAATATAATATCATTACAATAGTATATGATAAGTATCAAATGTCAATGTTCAATTCTAATTCTAGTAATATAATAATATCATTACAAGAGTATATGATATGAATCAAATGTCAATTTTCAATTCTAAATAATCATTTATATTATAAAAAGTTTTATCTAATAGCCAAACTCTGAGTCCTAAAGCTGGCGCTGCAAGGTGCATCCCGGACACTCGCAGGTACGCGGTTTGTGTGAAACATAATGTTTAATGTCAAAGAAATAGTGTCGTATGTAAGTACATGTTATTATTTAAATTAATGTATTCCTAATTGCAAATTACAATTGCTTGGTTGTCGTTTACTGAATAAACACGTAATTGCTATTGTTATAGCAGCACCTGAGGCACCAAACTAACTAATTTACAATCGCAATATTCACTCAAGAACGCATTTATTACTCGTATATTATATAATACGTGAACTTTCGAAGCACGATATAAATGAATCAATTAAATTTGCGAATTTCGCAGGAACTTGGAGGGGTTTAATTGGTTAATTTATAATCGTGTGCATAGTGCATACAAAGCTCTAATTGAAATTAGTATTCGTTGGATGGTTGGCTCGTAAACTGAGCAAGTATAAAGTATTACCAGTTGCGCTGGGCAATTTTGAGCTGCTCTATTAAGCTTTGCTTGAATTTATAGTTTACTTTACGACAGGAAATAAAATATATTTTGAAATGAAACTGACTGAGACACCAATTTTGAGTAAAAGTATCAGTTTTATTTTTTTAAATCGATTTCAAATTAATTAATTGTGAACATGGGTAAGTATAACGTAAGGTTTTGTATACCATAATATTCTGCCTGTCTATTACAAAGTGGGTGTCTAGTATAAAATGCAGTTGAATTAAATAAAATTATGAAACATTTTTTTTCCGACTGTTTAACAAACACGCTGGACGACAATTTGGACAAGAGTTTTACATCATTTTAATTAATCAAGAAAGTAATCTAGCTTTACAAATTAGTGGTAAACACTGAGTGTTAAATATACGACAAATTAGTACATTTGAACTTTTTTCGACATTAAATATATATAATACTACAAACGACGACCTCGTTTTTGTAATGGGTACCGTGCCAGACTGCCAACCAGAGAGTCCCGGTTTGTTTCTCGGCACGGCCAACACCTTTATCATGAACTAAATTTGTAGGCTGTTGTTCTGGGTGATCAATATAGTACATAGATATAAAGTATTTAAGTATGTACATGTAGTAAATCAGTTGTGTTAGCTACCATGATACAAACTAGAAATTGTTTAGTGTGGATCTGCCGAGCCGTGTAAATTATGTACTATTATATTTATTTAAAAAAAGCTACTAAATCCAAAAAAAGATTATCACATTCGTCAGCTTGAAATGTTTGCACTGACTTTACCGGCATACATACGAGTATGTACAACAAGTGTCACGGAACACGAAACCCTCCAAATGAGACTTTAAAGCAGGCAACTCACGACGCGACTTGACTCAGCGAAACCAATATAACAATATTAAATTATTACAGGTGTAGCGCCCGTAGCTCGGCTAGCTAAGGTGATTTGACGTGATCATCGAAGCTAAGCAACGATCGATGCGGGCGGTGTTTGGATGGGTGACCATGCACAAGACAAGTTTTAAAAGTGGCATTTTCATCTGGGCGCTACCGTGCGTCGGATGACACGTTAAATTGTAGGTACCGGCTGTTAGTCTTAGTAAAAGCAGTCGTTAACTCAGGGCTTGAAAACTCCCGGCACCAGAACTTGGCCACACATGATGAACAAAAAGAAGAAGATTATAGATAGAAAAGTCTGAATGACTACAGCGATAGCTAATTGCAAAATCATTTACAATATCACTCTCATTGTTGCGGTGAGTATGAGAAAAAAATTATACATTCTCGACTTCAGATGTTGGCCATATATCTCATACAAATCTGAGTAAGTTAAAGTAGTTTAAGATAATTTTATTAGGGATCTTACGATTAACAAAGTAAGAAAACGAGTAATATAGAACGTTAATAATTAATTTGAGCAAAAAACAGTGTGACTGAAGTTGTGCGACACGTCAGATTTCACAAACTAAAAGTTTCTTCTCAACTTAGTCGCTGTAGACGAGGAACAGGCCGCTTTACTTTAAGCCGCAGTTCGCTGGCACACATTAAGGGTCACTAATTAGGAGGGTTCACAGTTAAATCTTGAAACTTGCCTCAGGTTGCTTCAAGAGAGTCGGGCCTTCCGGCGTATAATTACGGTCACTCCGGATTGTAGGTAAACCCGCCTTACTGTGGGGCTACTATGACTTCTAAGAAGGTTCTTCTTCTTATAGAGTTAGGCTCTTGTCTGTGGCTCCCTTGAGGTGGGTCCGCTCGGACTGCGGACAGTGGACTGGCAGCGGCAATGCGCGAAGCATCCTTGCCCCCGTCGTGAGATGGGACACCGTGAGGTTTTAGTCGGTCCCTCTGGCCCTCGAGCCCGACATACTTCACCCGCCTCTCCCAGGCTTGTGGCGGGAGAAGCGTAAATGCATTTCCTCATGTAAAAAGAGGCTCTTATCAGTGGAGTTCTCGCCAACGATTTCTATTCTCTGCCATAGCGTTGAACCTCTTTTTATGAAGTGACGTTTACCAGCTCTTTAACCTGATCTGTAAACGCCCTTCTTGGTCTTCTTCATCTTCTTGCTACTAACTTTCCTTCTTTAATGTTTTTGAGGAATTCGTCATCGTTTACAAGGTGGCCAAACGTTTTCGTTTTCTGGTATCAACTATTTGTAAAAAATATTGTTAAAAGTTAAGATTTAAGAACGTTATCCGCCCTTATTCTACACTTATTACGTAAACGCGTACCAGCGCCTACTGGATCAGCAAAGAATAAGTAGGGTTTAGAGGTGTTGGTAGCTTGACTTGTATGCCTTTTGAGTCCGCCGTATTCAAGGCGCTACAGTTTTAATTGAGTTTAATGGTCGTAGAAGGATGAAAGGAACGTTTTAATTAAGTAGTCTGAATGTCCGACGAGAAAGTCCCACAATATGTAATAATATTTAGGTATATCGAGGTCACGTATTGGATTGCAAACTGATTTCTAGGCTGTCTGTCACTTAAGTCACTTTACGATTAAATATGTCAATTAAGCAATTATTTTGGCCTATATTGGGAAGACACAGATAAAATAAATCATATAATTGAGAATTAACTATACGATCTGATGTCATTAGGTTATACTTTATAGAAAAACATTGGGATGGTAACAATAATGGGTAACAGAAAAAAGGATAAAGTAAGTCAGAAAAAAAACATTGTTTGAGGTTGTGCTAAACTCACTGACCTCTATTTCTTCTAGTAGAAATAGAGGTCAGTGGCTAAACTGAAATACAACAACTGTGCTGTGTTACGCCAATTTTGACTCTTATATCTCAAGATTAAAGATCTGTTAATGTGCACGACTTCTTACACGACATCTAGTTTTGAACATCAGAACTAACGCTTGAAATAAATGAATACTAAGCAAATTTTAAGATAAACCTTAGTAGATAATAACTTATCCAAGTGCTTAACTCCCATAGTAACTATGACGTACTATTGGATACATCAGCTACTGTACTTTACTCCTTTTTTCTATAATACAAACGTAGGGTAACAGCGAAATGAAACGTAAACTTCAGATTTAAAACAGCTGTCATTTACATGGTACAATTATTTACGAGGGTGAATCAAAAAGTTCTTAGAAGTGCATATATATGAAACCTTTTTGGATCAAGTTCAATATTAAAATTAAAGAGTGTCTATCACACTATATTTATGCAGACTGTCACTTGTTTTTGTCAGTTCGTTCGCATGTAATAAATTTTTTTGTGCAACGAGTTGCTAAAAAGTTGAAATTATGGATAAAAGTGGGTTAAGTGCGGTGATAACATATCTCAGTTTGAAAAAAATGTCTACGAAGTAAATTTTTTTGGACATTCAGAAGACATTAGGGGGTGATGCTGTACCCTATTTTACGGTTGCGTACTGGGTGGCTGAATTTAAAAGAGGTAGATCAAGCTGTAAAGATGACCCGCGTTCTGGGCGGCCTTCAACCTCCGTTACAGAAGAAAATGTCAAAAAAGTTGAGAATCTGGTTTTGGAAGACAAAAGACTGACTATCAAACAAATAGCTGAGATCCTAAATATATCTTTTCGTAGCGTTCAATCCATTTTATTTGATTCACTGGGGTTCAAAAAAGTGTCTGCAAGATGGGTGCCACGAATGTTAACCGACGAAAACAAAAAGCGACGTTTGGAAATTTCTAAGCGTAATCTCGAAATGTTCCAGCGTGATTCGGATAATTTTTGCCGTCGTCTTGTCACCATGGATGAAACGTGGGTCGACCATTTTGATCCTGAAACTAAAAGACAAAGCATGTCTTGGAAACGACCATCCTCTCCATCCATTAAGAAATTTCGAGTTGCTCCTACCGCTGGCAAAGTTATGGCCTCTGTGTTCTGGGATAGTGAAGGAATCCTTTTTATTGATTACATGCCAAAAGGCCAGATGATTACTGGACCCTATTATGGAAATTTAATCCCGAAAGTGCGTGAAGCGATTAAAGAAAAACGTCGTGGAAAACTGTCGTTGGGCGTGTTGTTCCTTCAAGATAACGCTCCTGCTCATCGATCGGAAGTTGCGCTCAAGGCAATCCGCTGTGCTGGCTTCAATCTCCTTGACCACCCACCATATTCTCCGGACTTAGCCCCAAGTGATTTTCACTTATTTCCAAAATTAAAAGAGGAAATTCGTGGAACAAAATTTCACGATAATGACGCGGTTATAGCTGCCGAAGAGGACTTTTTCGAGAGTCAAGAAAATATTTTTTTTTCACAGGGAATAAGGAAGTTAGAAACGCGTTATTCTAAATGCATTGCATTGGAGGGAGATTATGTAGAAAAACTAAATATTATTATTTAAATCTTTGCATTTTTTAATATTGATTCCAAGAATTTTTTGATTCACCCTCGTATATCGCGATTTTATGTCCATTTACCAATGTTTGTGTATAATGTAACAGCCCTATTTGAATTGACGCTACGCTGGAGCCAGTTTGATTAATAAGTTACCGATAAGCACGTACGTACACACAAGTTTAAATGGATATTCAGGTACCTACATGTTACGCAGAGTAATTTACTCCCCCAATTCTATAGCTGTTTAACTTTGAATGTGTTGTGTTCTGTGATAACCAATGGAATGTTTGGGATAGAAAACTAATTTTAATTTGTTACAAACTTTAGGTAGGTAATTTGGTTTATTAATAGACTAGTTGAAATTGCTAGCGAAATTAAGTTTCTAAAATTGGTATTGAATTAAAACAAACTTTTTGACAGGGAACATTTAGGGGTGACGTTTTTGACAGGACGACGTTTTGATTGTTTTTGACTTAATGGCTTTAATCATTGTTTTGTTATAGAATATTTTTTTGTGACAATCGAAAATTTGTGTTGAATTTGTAGAACTCTGACTCTGCCATGATAATACTGCTTGAAACTTGTAAGCATAGAATATAAAATAATGTAGTACTTAAAAATGTATTACATAATAATGTAGAACTTAAAAATGTAATTTTTGGAGTTTTTTTAAATTATTTTTTTTAAGAAATTTATTATTTTTAAAGTATCAATTTTATATAAATTTATAATTTTGAACATTTTAGGAATATAATTATTATGAAATATTTAAGTACCTAAAGCACTTAATTACTTTTTTTATTTAAAACAATACTATAATATTTAATATAATTTATACTATAATTTTTATATATTTTAATATTTTTATATTGTAGCACCTCCTGGTGAGTTCAACTGATGGACTCGTATCCATGGTCATGAAATAAATTAAAAAAAAAAGTATTCGTGATGAGTTGTCACCAGGACTAGTAATTTTGGAAATCAATAGCAACACAAGTAGTCTTCAATCAGAAATGTACTGTGTTTTGAAATATAATGAAAATATAATGAAAATATGATGGAAATATAATGGAAACATAATGGTAACATAATAAAAATATAATGGAAATATAATTGAAAAATGATGGAAATATGATGGAAATATAATTGAAAAATGATGGAAATATGATGATAATATAATGGAAATATGATGGAAATATTATGGAAGTACAATGAAAATATAATGGAAATATAATGGAAATATAATGGAAATATGATGGAAATATAATGGAAATATAATGGAAATATAATTATCTCATTATCTCGAGTCGAGTCGAGTCGAGTCGAGTCGCGTCGAGTCGAGTCGAGTCGATTCGGGTCGACTCGACTCGACTCGACTCGAATCGACTCGACTCGATTCGACCCGAGATAATGAGATAAAAAGATAATGAGATAATGAGATAATGAGTTTATGAGATAATGAGATAATGAGATAATGAGATAATGAGATACTGAGTTAATGAGATAATGAGTTAAAGAGTTAATGAGTTAATGCGTTAATGAGTTAATGAGTCGAGTTGAGAAATTGAATAGAAATTGAAAAGAAATTGAATAGAAATTGAATAGAAATTGAATAGAAATTGAATAGAAATTGAATAGAAATTGAATAGAAATTGAATAGAAATTGAATAGAAATTGAATAGAAATTGAATAGAAATTGAATAGAAATTGAATAGAAATTGAATAGAAATTGAATAGAAATTGAATAGAAATTGAATAGAAATTGAATAGAAATTGAATAGAAATTGAATAGAAATTGAATAGAAATTGAATAGAAATTGAATAGAAATTGAATAGAAATTGAATAGAAATTGAATAGAAATTGAATTGAAATTGAATAGAAATTGAATTGAAATTGAATAGAAATTAAATATAAATTGAATAGGAATTGAATAGAAATGGAATATGATGGAAATATAATGGAAACATAATAAAAATATAATAGAAATATAATGGAAATGTGATAGAAATATGATGAAAATATATGGAAACAAAATGGAAATATAATGGAAAAATGATGGAAACATAATGGAAATATGATGGAAATATAATGGAAATATGATGGAAATATTATGGAAATATAATGAAAATATAATGGAAATATGATGGAAATATAATGGAAACATAATGGTAACATAATAAAAATATAATAGAAATATAATTGAAAAATGATGGAAATATGATGGAAATATAATGGAAACATAATAAAAATGTAATGGAAATATAATGGAAATATGATGGAAATATTATGGAAATACAATAAAAATATAATGGAAATATAATGGAAATATAATGGAAATATGATGGAAATATAATGGAAATATAATGGAAATATAATGGAAATATAATGGAAATATAATGGAAATATAATGGAAATATAATGGAAATATAATGGAAATATAATGGAAATATAATTATCTCATTATCTCGAGTCGAGTCGAGTCGAGTCAAGTCGAGTCGAGTCGAGTCGAGATAATGAGATAATGAGATAATGAGATAATGATATAATGAGACAATGAGATAATGAGTTAATGCGTTAATGAGTTAATGCGTTAATGAGTTAATGCGTTAATGAGTTAATGAGTTCATTGAGGTTG
Source organism: Mellilla xanthometata (assembly GCA_035578125.1). NCBI lineage: Eukaryota > Metazoa > Arthropoda > Insecta > Lepidoptera > Geometridae > Mellilla > Mellilla xanthometata. The sequence goes on along the minus strand of JAPUBQ010000014.1, from coordinate 7,499,515 downwards.
AACTGAGCTGAGATGAGCTGAGATAATGAGTTAATGAGATAATGAGAAATTGAGATAATGAGAAAATGTGATAATGAGGTAATGAGTTAATGAGATATTGAGATAATGAGATAATGAGATAGTGAGATAATGAGATAATGAGATAATGAGATAATGAGATAATGAGATAATGAGATAATGAGATAATGAGATAATGAGATAATGAGATAATGAGATAATGAGATAATGAGATAATGAGATAATGAGATAATGAGATAATGAGATAATGAGATAATGAGATAATGAGATAATGAGATAATGAGTTAATGAGTTAATGCGTTAATGAGTTAATGAGTTAATGCGTTAATGAGTTAATGCGTTAATGAGTTAATGCGTTAATGAGTTAATGAGTCGAGTTGAGTTAAGTTAAGTTGAGTTGAGTTGAGTTGAGTCGAGTCGAGTCGAGTCGAGTCGAGTCGAGATAATGAGATATTGAGATAATGAGTTAATGAGTTAACGAGTTAACGAGTTAATGAGTTAATGAGTTAGTGAGTTAGTGAGTTAATGAGTTAATGAGTTAATGAGTTAATGAGTTAATGAGTTAATGAGTTAATGCGTTAATGAGTTAATGAGTCGAGTCGAGTCGAGTCGACTCGACTCGACTCGACTCGACTCGGCTCAGCTTAACTCCACTCAACTTAACTCAACTCAACACCACCCGACTCATTAACTCATTATCGCATTATCTCATTATCTCATTATCTCATTATCTCGACTCGACTCGACTCGACTCGACTCGACTCGACTCGACTCATTATCTCATTATCTCATTATATCATTATCTCATTATCTCATTATCTCATTATCTCATTATCTCATTATCTCATTATCTCATTATCTCATTATCTCATTATCTCATTATCTCATTATCTCATTATCTCATTATCTCATTATCTCATTATCTCATTATCTCATTATCTCATTATCTCATTATCTCATTATCTCATTATCTCATTATCTCATTATCTCATTATCTCATTATCTCATTATCTCATTATCTCATTATCTCATTATCTCATTATCTCTTTATCACATTATCTCATTATCTCATTATCTCATTATCTCGAGTCGACTCGACTCGACTCGACTCGAGATATCGAGTCATAATGAAATATAATGAAATTTTATGGAAATATGATAGAAATATGATGGAAGCATGATGGAAATATAATGGAAATATGATGGAAATATTATGGAAATATGATCGAAATATTATGGAAATATGATCGAAATATAATGAAAATATGATGTAAATATGATGGAAATATGGTGGAAATATAATGGAAATATGATGGAAATATAATGGAAGTATAATGGAAATATAATGGAAATATAATGAAAATATAATGAAAATATGATGGAAATATGATGGAAATATGATGGAAATATGATGGAAATATGATGGAAATATGATGGAGATATGATGGAAATATGATGGAAATATGATGGAAATATGATGGAAATATGATGGAAATATGATGGAAATATGATGGCAATATGATGGAAGTATAATGGAAATATAATGGAAATATAATGAAAATATAATGAAAATATGATAAAAATATGATGGAAATATGATGGAAATATAATGGCAATATGATGGAAATATGATGGAAATATTATGGAAATATTATGGAAATATGATGGAAATATGATGGAAATATGATGGAAATATGATGGAAATATGATGGAAATATGATGGAAATATGATGGAAATATTATGGAAATATGATGGCAATATGATGGAAATATGATGGAAATATTATGGAAATATATGGAAACAAAATGGAAATATAATGGAAATATGATGGAAATATAATGGAAATATGATGGAAATATTATGGAAATATAATGAAAACTAGCTGACCCGGCAAACGTTGTTTTGCCTTAAAAATATATAGTAGAAGATTCTCAGACCTACTGAATACGCATATGAAATTTGGTAAAAATCGGTCAAGCCGTATCGGAGGAGTACGGTAACTAACAATGGTGGCTATTCAGCGGCACACACGACTAAACTAAATTTAAAGAAGCCCCGTTTCCTTTCATCTTAGGTGGCCAGAAAGAGACGACACGTTCCGCACCATAGTCAAACCAACTAAAATCACGTCAAATGTAGAAAATATAGGCGACTTTAGTCCGCAATCACTTGTATCACCTCTAAAACTGCCTGCACATTCCATATTTGACGTGATTTTAGTTGTTTTGTCTGTGGTTCAGAGCATGCCGTCTCTTTCTGGCCACCTAAGATGAAAGGAAACGGGGCTTCTTTAAATTTAGTTAAGTCGTGTGTGCCGCAGAATCGCTACCACTGTGTCATGGAAATTTTATAATTCTTTATTGGACACATAAATAAAAAAGGCACAGTAAAAGACAATTAACTTAAAATTAGTGTACCACAATTGGCGGCCTTATCGCTTAAAGCGATCTCTTCCAGGCAACCTTTGGATGGAAAGGAATTTATAAACTACTAAAGGGGACGTAGTGTACAATAAAGAATAATAAAAAACATACATATAATATTAATAATCTTATCTTAATTTATATAATCTCGTGTCACAATGTTTGTCCTCAATGGACTCCTAAACCACTTAGCCGATTATAATAAAATTCGCACACCATGTGCAGTTCGATCCAACTTGAGAGATAGGATAGTTTAAATCTCAAATTATAGTCGCAATTTTAATTTATTGCTAATATAATTTGTTATAATTAACTGTAAGTACAGCACCAGCAGCAGTGGTAACCTATCTATATAGTAATTGAATTATCAATGAAGTAATTCGTAAAAATGAAGTATCTTTTTGTACGTGTTACTCCTAACCAAAAAGAAACCTGGCCTAACCTTAGGCCTATATTACTTAAAGTAGGCGACCATACGTTTTTATCAAATCGCTAGTGCCTTGAAAATTCGCAAAACGGACACAACCGTCAACGATGTCTGCCCTCACGCGTCTGCCGCGCCTGCCCGCGCACTCAGCGATGGGCCACTTCTTCCCCACCGCACCTACCCCGCTCCCCCCACGCCACGTTCGCCTGGCGCCGCTGCATTTTAAATCTGTGATATCTTCGTAAATATTTATTTAATTTACATGCTGTAAAAAGCCATATTGATCTTTATTAAATGCACAATGTATTTAAGATACTTAATTGGATAAGGATTAATACTGTACTGCTTAAAATCGCTTCGTAAATAAGCCATTATTTCTCGTACAAAGTAAAGGATAAAAAATGGTTATTGTGGGTTATTCCTAAGAGATAAACATATACCATCACGGACCTTTTTAAGTTGTACAATACTGTAGTAAATTGTTTTGATCTATCTTGTATGATCCAGTCAGCGTTTGCAATGTAAGCGCAAAAAATGTGTTTTTTTTTACGACCTCACATTAAAAACCTCAAAAATTGTAGCCTATGTGTTATTCTGATGTATAAGCTATAACCTATGTGTTATTCTGATGTATAAGCTATATTGAGGTAAAGTTTCATTCAAATCCATTCAGTAGTTTTTACGTGAAAGAGTAACAAACATCCATACATCCATACATCCACACATCCATACATCCATACATACAAACTTTCGCCTTTATAATATTAGTAGGATATAATGGAAATATTATGGTAACATAATAAAAATATAATGGAAATATAATTGAAAAATGATGGAAATATTATGGAAATATGATGGAAATATTATGGAAATATGATGGAAATATGATGGAAATATGATGGAAATATGATAGAAATATGATGGAAATATGATGGAAATATGATGGAAATATGATGGAAATATGATGGAAATATGATGGAAATATGATGGAAATATGATGGAAATATTATGGAAATATGATGGAAATATTATGGAAATATGATGGAAATATGATGGAAATATAATGGAAGTATAATGGAAATATAATGAAAATATGATGGAAATATGATGGAAATATGATGGAAATATAATGGAAATATGATGGAAATATAATGGAAGTATAATGGAAATATAATGGAAATATAATGAAAATATAATGAAAATATGATGGAAATATGATGGAAATATGATGGAAATGTTATGGAAATATGATGGAAATATGATGGCAATATGATGGAAATATGATGGAAATATTATGGAAATATGATGGAAATATGATGGAAATATGATGGAAATATGATGGAAATATGATGGAAATATAATGGAAATATGATGGAAGTATAATGGAAATATAATGGAAATATAATGAAAATATAATGAAAATATGATGGAAATATAATGGAAATATGATGGCAATATGATGGAAATATGATGGAAATATGATGGAAATATGATGGAAATGTGATGGAAATATGATGGAAATATATGGAAACAAAATGAAATATTATGGAAATATGATCGAAATATAATGGAAATATGATGTAAACTAGCTGACCCGGCAAACGTTGTTTTGCCTTAAAAATATATAGTAGAAGATTCTCAGACCTACTGAATACGCATATGAAATTTGGTAAAATACGGTCAAGCCGTTTCGGAGGAGTACGGTAACTAACATTGTGTCATGGAAATTTTATAATTCTTTATTGGACACATAAATAAAAAAAGCACAGTCAAAGACAATAACTTAAAATTAGTGTACCACAATTGGCGGCCTTATCGCTTAAAGCGATCTCTTCCAGGCAACCTTTGGATGGAAAGGAATTTATAAACGACTAAAGAAGGACGTAGTGTACAATAAAGAATAATAAAAACATACATATAATATTATAATTTATATAAATCTCGTGTCACAATGTTTGTCCTCAATGGACTCCTAAACCACTTAACCGATTATACCTAATAAATTCGCACACCATTTGAGCAGTTCGATCCAACTTGAGAGATAGGATAGTTAAATCTCAAATTATAGTCGCAATTTTAATTTATTGCTAATATAATTTGTTATAATTAACTGTAAGTAACCTATCTATATAGTAATTGAATTATCAATGAAGTAATTCGTAAAAATGAAGTATCTTTTTGTACGTGTAACTCCTAGCCAAAAAGAAACCTGGCAATAACTAAACATGAAATAAATTTAAAAAAAAGTATTCGTGATGAGTTGTCACCAGGACTAGTAATTTTGGAAATAAATAGCAACACAAGTTTGTACAAACATTCTTTCACCCCAAACGCATGTGGCGTTTTCATACCGTAGCAACGCGAGAATAATACAGAAACAGCGGCATATTTATTCTTTTTTTTATTTTAACTCTATTAGACATAATATAAGCGTTAAAATTAATCTAGCCGTTAGACATCGAATCCTCAGACATACCATACATATTTATATACGATCCAAAAACAAAACCATTTACCAATATCGGGTAAAAAAGAAAAATAAAAAATACCTAATTCAGATTCCACTTATTTCGTAGTAATAAAAGTTTAAAGTCATTGTTATTTTAACATCCTTTCATTTGGAGAGTCGTGACGGTGGAAATCTGTTTCACAAACAGTTTTCTCGAAAAGGTTTTTGTGTGGATTTATTGGGAGTCCATTAATCAAAGTTTCGCGGCGACACCCCGCCATTGTTCGGGGTTCAATTGGGATGCTGCATTATTATTTACGAGCCCAATAAAGTGGGCACAGTTCACAAACTTTATGAATACAGTGTTAGTTTACAGCCTGTACTTATTCATGCCTGGTTGAGAAACACGAGCATTACACTACTTTTGTAATGGGATTTTGATCATTATATATATAGTCTTCGATCAGAAATGATCTAGGTTTAAGGTGATGTCTCTAAAAACGGCAAGGAAAATAAGACTACAAGTTAGAGTGTGGTCTTATTTGAGTATGACGAATTTGTGCGTTATTAGAATAGTAATACAGTTGAATTTTGTAACGCTCACTGCGAACGGTCAAATTTTTATAGCTATTATCACGGAGCAAGATAGCTTGTTTATTACGGCACTAGTCGAGACTCGACGTTAAGATACAGTGGTAAGGCTAACTTGAATTGAAACATATTTTGTCTTTCTGTGTAGCTCATGTCGTTTTTTGTGCTGTGTTTGTATAACACTGAAGTACTCGTTGAAGTACCTAGTAGACAAATGCATTTTTTTAAATAATTTATGCCTTATCTCGGCCGGTATCCGAGATCTTGTCTTGGCAGAAGTGGGATTTGCCTGAACCATCAAACCACGGTATGAATATCGCAAAAGGTAAAGAACGTTTTATTTTAGTATTTGCTTTAATTGTGATACTATTTTCTTTTTATTCTTTGTTCTCTAATAAGTTGATATAAATATATTGTAGATTATATTTAATCAACATTTTATTATGTATCTACTAGTTCTTGTAGTAGTTATATTTTTATGAGACGGAAGTGTTCTTTTGTATGTTTATTTTTCTTTCCACTCCCAGTTGCCTGGTAGAAATCACCATATATGTATGATAAGGTCGCTATTGTACTCTACTTTTAAGGTTTATTTTATGTTTACTAATTTTTATTTGTGGTTGTACTCGTACAATAAAGAAATATTCTATTCTAAGTGTAAGAGTTTACATACTGTTTGTAACTCCTGTGCTTTCGAATTGATAAACATACTGGTATTTAAATATTTCAATAGTTAAATTTGTCATGAAAGTAGCTTGGGTTACAAATTAGCATATGCTATAAAATTGCCTTCAGAATTCAGATTTATTGCTCCACCTATACATATAATCTTCAAAGTTTTTTAGTTATCAAAATTCTAACCGAGTAAGTGAAACGAGCAAAGCGTCGCTGCATCGAATTGTCAGATTTAGGCAGTTGATTTAAAAGACGCTTTTTGTTTTAATGATGGTTCTCGCGTAGTTGTCGTTATTTTGAGTCTTTATGAAACTTAGTATACAGATTCTTTTATAATATTTGGCAAAGTTACTAAATACCATTTAATGAAAAATGATACGTGAGAGATAATTATGGTAATAAGGTTATCGGTTCAAACGATGTCCCATGTCCCGAAAATTAAGATTCTCGAGGTTTACTGTTCGGATAACTATAGTCACACTTGGAGGTTGTTTCGGGTAAACGGTACAGTAGAGCAGTCTGTATGATTAATGACGTCGGTAGAGCACTTTGTCGATGTAAAGTTGACGTGGGTAATACGCCGTGTGATTGGAGCTGGTGACCGTTCGATGGAGGAACGAGAGAAATTTACCAATGTTAACATCTTTCTTAGAAAATGTGGAAACAAAGTTTTACAACAGTTATTTTTTTTCTATTTACGCTACTACGAATAGGGCTGTATTTAGAACGTATGTAATGTATGTCAGAGTATTTTTTTTGCTATATAACTTAAACCGTTTAAGTTATAAAGCAAAAAAAAACTACTCTGTTAAAGTTTAACGGCTGTATATTTATATGGGTGTCCTAATATACGAGTATGTTGATATTTTAAACAAAATTTAAGGCTTCGTACGTGGAATAAAAATGTTGGTAAGCGTTAGCAATAAGTGATTCGCATTGGACGCGAAATATTTCCAGTGAAATATATGAAACTTATTTGTTAGTTGTTTGTTTTATGTATAGAAATTGTTTGCAAAAACTATATCGCTGCCATAGACACCACATATCAATTTTTGGTTGAACCATTTGCTATAAGGTAGGCACGACTGCTTTGCTAAATGGCGCTAAGAATAATTTAATGGTGTCTGTATATTTTCTTTTTTAAATTGTATTGCGATATTTATTTTATTTTCAAAATTTTATTGTGATAGCATAATCATGATCATCTACGAGTTTGAATGTTGTACAATTTCTACCTGATCCAATTTTACGTTAAGCCTTTTTTTTGCCCTCCATCAGGCATCGAGGCTGGGCACCGAGGGGGTTTTAGTGGGTAAGAATCCCACATAACCTGACTGCACCCCATAGCAGCTGGTTATCTTATAGAATATTTCCCCCTCGTAAAAAAATAAACGGCAACACAGTTTTTAGCTCATTAGGTACACCAAACATAGAGACCTGATTTCGTTGAGTTACCCTTTATAAGATTATCGACTTTATCAACAGTTTGCAGACATTAGTTCAGTAGTTCCTCTCTTGGAACCCGAGAGTTTTCCTTTAGGGACTCAAAAGTTGTTGTTAGTAAGACGTATGGCATACGAGTCGAGTCGAGTTAATGAGTTAATGAGTTAATGAGTTAATGAGTCGAGTTGAGTTGAGTTAAGTTAAGTTGAGTCGAGTCGAGTCGAGTTGAGTCGAGATAATGAGATAATGAGATAATGAGTTAATGAGTTAATGAGTTAATGAGTTAATGAGTTAATGAGATAATGAGTTAATGAGTTTATGAGATAATGAGATAATGAGATAATGAGATAATGAGATAATGAGATAATGAGATAATGAGATAATGAGATAATGAGATAATGAGATAATGAGATAATGAGATAATGAGATAATGAGATAATGAGATAATGAGATAATGAGATAATGAGATAATGAGATAATGAGATAATGAGATATTGAGATAATGAGATAATGAGATATTGAGATATTGAGATAATGAGATAATGAGATAATGAGATAATGAGATAATGAGATAATGAGATAATGAGATAATGAGATAATGAGATAATGAGATAATGAGATAATTAGATAATGAGTTAATGAGTCGGGTGGTGTTGAGTTGAGTTAAGTTGAGTGGAGTTAAGCTGAGCCGAGTCATTAACTCATTAACTCATTAACTCATTAACTCATTAACTCACTAACTCACTAACTCGTAAACTCATTAACTCATTAACTCATTAACTCATTAACTCATTAACTCATTAACTCATTATCTCATTATCTCATTATCTCATTATCTCGACTCGACTCGACTCGACTCGACTCGACTCGACTCGACTCAACTCAACTCAACTTAACTTAACACAACTCGACTCATTAACCCATTAACGCATTAACTCATTAACGCATTAACTCATTAACTCATTAACTCATTAACTCATTAACTCATTAACGCATTAACTCATTATCTCATTATCTCAATATCTCATTAACTCATTACCTCATTATCTCATTTTCTCATTATCTCATTTTCTCATTTTCTCATTATCTCATTATCTCATTATCTCATTATCTCATTATCTCATTATCTCATTATCTCATTATCTCATTATCTCATTATCTCATTATCTCATTATCTCATTATCTCATTATCTCATTATCTTATTATCTCATTATCTCGACTCGACTCGACTCGACTTGACTCGACTCGACTCGACTCGACTCGAGATAATGAGATAATTATATTTCCATTATATTTCCATTATATTTCCATTATATTTCCATTATATTTCCATCATATTTCCATTATATTTTCATTATATTTCCATTATATTTTCATTATATTTCCATAATATTTCCATCATATTTCCATTATATTTCCATTACATTTTTATTATGTTTCTATTATATTTCCATCATATTTCCATCATTTTTCAATTATCTCATTATCTCATTATCTCATCATCTCGAGTCGACTCGACTCGACTCGACTCGAGATATCGAGATAATGAGATAATGAAATAATGAGATAATGAGATAATGAGATAATGAGATAATGAGTTAATGAGATAATGAGACAATGAGATAATGAGATAATGAGATAATGAGATAATGAGATAATGAGATAATGAGATAATGAGATAATGAGATAATGAGATAATGAGATAATGAGATAATGAGATAATGAGATAATGAGATAATGAGATAATGAGATAATGAGATAATGAGATAATGAGATAATGAGATAATGAGATAATGAGATAATGAGATAATGAGATAATGAGATAATGAGATAATGAGATAATGAGATAATGAGATAATGAGATAATGAGATAATGAGATAATGAGATAATGAGATAATGAGATAATGAGATAATGAGATAATGAGATAATGAGATAATGAGATAATGAGATAATGAGATAATGAGATAATGAGATAATGAGATAATGAGATAATGAGATAATGAGATAATGAGATAATGAGATAATGAGATAATGAGATAATGAGATAATGAGATAATGAGATAATGAGATAATGCGTTAATGAGTTAATGAGTCGAGTTGAGTTGAGTTGATTTAAGTTGAGTCGAGTCGAGTCGAGTCGAGTCGAGTCGAGTCGAGTCGAGTCGAGTCGAGTCGAGTCGAGTCGAGTCGAGTCGAGTCGAGTTGAGTCGAGATAATGAGATAATGAGATAATGAGATAATGAGATAATGAGATAATGAGATAATGAGTTAATGAGTTAATGAGTTAATGAGATAATGAGATAATGAGATAATGAGATAATGAGATAATGAGATAATGAGATAATGAGATAATGAGATAATGAGATAATGAGATAATGAGATAATGAGATAATGAGATAATGAGATAATGAGATAATGAGATAATGAGATAATGAGATAATGAGATAATGAGATAATGAGATAATGAGATAATGAGATAATGAGATAATGGGATAATGAGATAATGAGATAATGAGATAATGAGATAATTAGATAATTAGATAATGAGTTAATGAGTCGGGTGGTCTTGAGTTGAGTTAAGTTGAGTGGAGTTAAGCTGAGCCGAGTCGAGTCGAGTCGACTCGACTCGACTCGACTCGACTCATTAACTCATTAACGCATTAACTCATTAACTCATTAACGCATTAACTCATTAACTCATTAACTCACTAACTCACTAACTCATTAACTCGTTAACTCATTAACTCATTAACTCATTAACTCATTAACTCATTAACTCATTAACTCATTAACTCATTAACTCATTAACTCATTAACTCATTAACTCTTTAACTCATTATCTCATTATCTCATTATCTCGACTCGACTCGACTCGACTCGACTCGACTCGACTCGACTCAACTCAACTCAACTTAACTTAACACAACTCGACTCATTAACCCATTAACGCATTAACTCATTAACTCATTGACTCATTAACGCATTAACTCATTATCTCATTATCTCAATATCTCATTAACTCATTACCTCATTATCTCATTTTCTCATTATCTCATTTTCTCATCATCTCATTATCTCATTATCTCATTATCTCATTAACTCATTATCTCAGCTCAGCTCAGCTCAGCTCAGCTCATCTCATTATCTCATCTCAGCTCAGTTCAATCTCAATGAACTCATTAACTCATTAACGCATTAACTCATTATCTCATTATCTCATTGTCTCGTTATATCATTATCTCATTATCTCATTATCTCATTATCTCATTATCTTATTATCTCATTATCTCGACTCGACTCGACTTGACTCGACTCGACTCGACTCGAGATAATGAGATAATTATATTTCCATTATATTTCCATTATATTTCCATTATATTTCCATTATATTTCCATTATATTTCCATTATATTTCCATTATATTTCCATTATATTTCCATTATATTTCCATTATATTTCCATTATATTTCCATTATATTTCCATTATATTTCCATCATATTTCCATTATATTTTCATTATATTTCCATTATATTTTCATTATATTTCCATAATATTTCCATCATATTTCCATTATATTTCCATTACATTTTTATTATGTTTCCATTATATTTCCATCATATTTCCATCATTTTTCAATTATATTTCCATTATATTTTTATTATGTTACCATTATGTTTCCATTATATTTCCATCATATTTCCATTATATTTTCATTATATTTCCATAATATTTCCATCATATTTCCATTATATATTTCCATCATATTTCCATTATATTTCCATTTTTTTTCCATTTTGTTTCCATATATTTCCATCATATTTCTATCACATTTCCATTATATTTCCATTATATTTTCATCATATTGCCATTATATTTCTTTTATATTTTTATTATGTTTCCATTATATTTCCATCATATTCCATTTCTATTCAATTCCTATTCAATTTCAATTTAATTTCAATTCAATTTCTATTCAATTTCTATTCAATTTTTTATTCAATTTCTATTCAATTTCTATTCAATTTATATTCAATTTCTATTCAATTTCTATTCAATTTCTCAACTCGACTCATTAACTCATTAACGCATTAACTCATTAACGCATTAACTCATTAACTCATTATCTCATTATCTCATTATCTCATTATCTCATTATCTCAATATCTCATTAACTCATTACCGCATTATCTCATTTTCTCATTATCTCATTTTCTCATTATCTCATTATATCATTATATCATTACCTCATTATCTCATTATCTCGACTCGACTCGACTCGACTCTACTCAACTCAACACAACTTAACTAAACTCAACTCAACTCGACTCATTAACTCATTAACGCATTAACTCATTACCTCATTATCTCATTATCTCATTTTCTCATTATCTCATTATCTAATGAGATAATGATATCATGATCTCATTATCTCATTATCTCCTTATCTCGACTCGACTCGACTCGACTCGACTCGACTCGACTCGGAACGACTCAACTCGACTCTACTCAACTCAACTCAACTCGACTCATTAACTCATTAACGCATTAACTTATTAACTCATTAACTCATTAACTCATTAACTCATTAACTCATTAACGCATTAACTCATTATCTCATTATCTCATTAACTCATTATCTCAGCTCAGCTCAGCTCATCTCATTATCTCATCTCAGCTCAGTTCAATCTCAATGAACTCATTAACGCATTAACTCATTATCTCATTATCTCATTGTCTTATTATATCATTATCTCATTATCTCATTATCTTATTATCTCATTATCTCGACTCGACTCGACTCGACTTGACTCGACTCGACTTGACTCGACTCGAGATAATGAGATAATTATATTTCCATTATATTTCCATTATATTTCCATTATATTTCCATTATATTTCCATTATATTTCCATTATATTTCCATTATATTTCCACAATATTTCCATTATATTTCCATTATATTTCCATTATATTTCCATTATATTTCCATTATATTTTCATTATATTTCCATAATGTTTCCATCGTATTTTCATTATATTTCCATTACATTTTTATTATGTTTCCATCATATTTCCATCATATTTCAATTATATTTCTATTATATTTTTATTATGTTACCATTATGTAACCATTATGTTTCCATCATATTTCCATCATATTTCCATCATATTTCCATCATATTTCCATTATATTTTCATTATATTTCCATAATATTTCCATCATATTTCCATTATATTTCCATCATATTTCCATTATATTTCCATTTTGTTTCCATATATTTCCATCATATTTCTATCACATTTCCATTATATTTCCATCATATTGCCATTATATTTTTATTATATTTTTTTTATGTTTCCATTATATTTCCATCATATTCCATTTCTATTCAATTCCTATTCAATTTCTATTTAATTTCTATTCAATTTTGATTCAATTTCTATTCAATTTCTATTCAATTTTTATTCAATTTCTATTCAATTTCTATTCAATTTCTATTCAATTTCTATTCAATTTCTATTCAATTTCTATTCAATTTCTATTCAATTTCTATTCAATTTCTATTCAATTTCTATTCAATTTCTATTCAATTTCTATTCAATTTCTATTCAATTTCTCAACTCGACTCATTATCTCATTATCTCATTATCGCATTATCTCATTATCACATTATATCATAATCTCATTATCTCATTATCTCATTTTCTCGACTCGACTCGACTCGACTCGACTCGACTCGAGATAATGAGATAATTATATTTCCATTATATTTCCATTATATTTCCATTATATTTCCATTATATTTCCATTATATTTCCATTATATTTCCATTATATTTCCATTATATTTCCATTATATTTCCATTATATTTCCATTATATTTCCATTATATTTCCATTATATTTCCATCATATTTCCATTATATTTCCAGTATATTTTCATTGTATTTCCATCATATTTCCATTATATTTCCATTACATTTTTATTATGTTTCCATTATATTTCCATCATTTTTCAATTATATTTCCATTATATTTTCATTATGTTACCATTATGTTTCCATTATATTTCCATCATATTTCCATTATATTTTCATTATATTTCCATAATATTTCCATCATATTTCCATTATATATTTCCATCATATTTCCATTATATTTCCATCATTTTTCCATTTTGTTTTAATATATTTCCATCATATTTCTATCACATTTCCATTATATTTCCATTATATTTCCATCATATTGCCATTATATTTCTATTATATTTTTATTATGTTTCCATTATATTTCCATCATATTCCATTTCTATTCAATTCCTATTCAATTTCAATTTAATTTAAATTCAATTTTTATTCAATTTCTATCGACTCATTAACGCATTAACTCATTATCTCATTATCTCAATATCTCATTAACTCATTACCTCATTATCTCATTTTCTCATTTTCTAATTTTCTCATTATCTCATTATCTCATTATCTCATTATGTCATTATATCATCACCTCATTATCTCATTATCTCATTATCTCATTATCTCATTATCTCGTTATCTCATTATCTCGACTCGACTCGACTCGACTCTACTCAACTCAACACAACTTAACTCAACTCAACTCGACTCATTAACTCATTAACTCATTACCTCATTATCTCATTATCTCATTATCTCATTATCTCATTATCTCATTATCTCATTATCTAATGAGATAATGATATCATGATCTCATTATCTCATTATCTCATTATCTCATTATCTCATTATCTCCTTATCTCGACTCGACTCGACTCGACTCGACTCGACTCGGAACGACTCAACTCGACTGTACTCAACTCAACTCAACACAACTTAACTCAACTCAACTCAACTCAACTCGACTCATTAACTCATTAACGCATTAACTCATTAACTCATTAACTCATTAACTCATTAACTCATTAACTCATTAACTCATTAACGCATTAACTCATTATCTCATTATCTCATTATTTCATTATCTCATTATTTCATTATTTCATTATCTCATTATCTCATTATCTCATTATCTCATTATCTCATTATCTCATTATCTCATTATCTCATTATCTCATTATCTCATTATCTCATTATCTCATTATTTCATTATCTCATTATCTCGAGTCGACTCGACTCGACTCGACTCGACTGACTCGAGATAATGAGATAATGAAATAATGAAATAATGAGATAATGAAATAATGAAATAATGAGATAATGAGATAATGAGATAATGAGATAATGAGATAATGATATAATGAGATAATGAGATAATGAGATAATGAGATAATGAGTTAATGCGTTAATGAGTTAATGAGTCGAGTTGAGAAATTGAATAGAAATTGAATAGAAATTGAATAGAAATTGAATAGAAATTAAATAGAAATTGAATAGAAATTGAATAGAAATTGAATAGATATTGAATAGAAATTGAATAGAATTTGAATAGAAATGGAATATGATGAAAATATAATGGAAACATAATAAAAATATGATAGAAATATAATGGAAATGTGATGGAAATATGATGGAAATATGATGGAAATATGATGGAAATATGATGGAAATATGATGGAAATATGATGGAAATATGATGGCAATATGATGGAAATATTATTGAAATATGATGGAAATATGATGGAAATATGATGGAAATATGATGGAAATATAATGGAAATATAATGAAAATATGATGGAAATATGATGGAAATATGATGGAAATATAATGGAAATATAATGGAAATATGATGGAAATATGATGGAAATATGATGGAAGTATAATGGAAATATAATGGAAATATGATGGAAATATGATGGAAATATGATGGAAATATAATGGAAATATGATGGAAATATGATGGCAATATGATGGAAATATGATGGAAATATGATGGCAATATGATGGAAATATGATGGAAATATTATGGAAATATGATGGAAATATGATGGCAATATGATGGCAATATGATGGAAATATAATGGAAGTATAATGGAAATATAATGGAAATATAATGAAAATATGATGGAAATATGATGGAAATATGATGGAAATATAATGGAAATATAATGGAATTATAATGGAAATATGATGGAAATATAATGGAAATGTGATGGAAATATGATGGAAATTTTATGGAAATATGATGGAAATATTATGGGAATATGATCGAAATATTATGGAAATATGATCGAAATATAATGGAAATATGATGTAAGTATGATGGAAATATGGTGGAAATATAATGGAAATATGATGGAAATATAATGGAAGTATAATGGAAATATAATGGAAATATGATGGAAATATGATGGAAATATGATGGAAATATGATGGAAATATGATGGCAATATGATGGAAATATGATGGAAATATTATGGAAATATGATGGAAATATGATGGAAATATTATGGAAATATGATGGAAATATGATGGAAATATGATGGCAATATGATGGAAATATGATGGAAATATGATGGAAATATTATGGAAATATGATGGAAATATTATGGAAATATGATCGAAATATTATGGAAATATGATCGAAATATAATGGAAATATGATGGAAATATGGTTGAAATATAATGGAAGTATAATGGAAATATGATGGAAACAAAATGAAATATTATGGAAATATGATCGAAATATAATGGAAATATGATGTAAACTAGCTGACCCGGCAAACGTTGTTTTGCCTTAAAAATATATAGTAGAAGATTCTCAGACCTACTGAATACGCATATGAAATTTGGTAAAATACGGTCAAGCCGTTTCGGAGGAGTACGGTAACTAACATTGTGTCATGGAAATTTTATAATTCTTTATTGGACACATAAATAAAAAAAGCACAGTAAAAGACAATAACCACAATTGGCGGCCTTATCGCTTAAAGCGATCTCTTCCAGGCAACCTTTGGATGGAAAGGAATTTATAAACGACTAAAGAAGGACGTAGTGTACAATAAAGAATAATAAAAACATACATATAATATTAATAATCTTATCTTAATTTATATAAATCTCGTGTCACAATGTTTGCCCTCAATGGACTCCTAAACCACTTAACCGATTATACCTAATAAATTCGCACACCATTTGAGCAGTTCGATCCTACTTGAGAGATAGGATAGTTAAATCTCAAATTATAGTCGCAATTTTAATTTATTGCTAATATAATTTGTTATAATTAACTGTAAGTAACCTATCTATATAGTAATTGAATTATCAATGAAGTAATTCGTAAAAATGAAGTATCTTTTTGTACGTGTAACTCCTAGCCAAAAAGAAACCTGGCAATAACTAAACATGAAATAAATTAAAAAAAAAAGTATTCGTGATGAGTTGTCACCAGGACTAGTAATTTTGGAAATAAATAGCAACACAAGTTTGTACAAACATTCTTTCACCCCCAACACATGTGGCGTTTTCATACCGTAGCAACGCGAGAATAATACAGAAACAGCGGCATATTTATTATTTTTTTTATTTTAACTCTATTAGACATAATATAAGCGTTAAAATTAATCTAGCCGTTAGACATCGAATCCTCAGACATACCATACATATTTATATACGATCCAAAAACAAAACCATTTACCAATATCGGGTAAAAAAGAAAAATAAAAAATACCTAATTCAGATTCCACTTATTTCGTAGTAATAAAAGTTTAAAGTCATTGTTATTTTAACATCCTTTCATTTGGAGAGTCGTGACGGTGGAAATCTGTTTCACAAACAGTTTTCTCGAAAAGGTTTTTGTGTGGATTTATTGGGAGTCCATTAATCAAAGTTTCGCGGCGACACCCCGCCATTGTTCGGGGTTCAATTGGGATGCTGCATTATTATTTACGAGCCCAATAAAGTGGGCACAGTTCACAAACTTTATGAATACAGTGTTAGTTTACAGCCTGTACTTATTCATGCCTGGTTGAGAAATACGAGCATTACACTACTTTTGTAATGGGATTTTGATCATTATATATATAGTCTTCGATCAGAAATGATCTAGGTTTAAGGTGATGTCTCTAAAAACGGCAAGGAAAATAAGACTACAAGTTAGAGTGTGGTCTTATTTGAGTATGACGAATTTGTGCGTTATTAGAATAGTAATACAGTTGAATTTTGTAACGCTCACTGCGAACGGTCAAATTTTTATAGCTATTATCACGGAGCAAGATAGCTTGTTTATTACGGCACTAGTCGAGACTCGACGTTAAGATACAGTGGTAAGGCTAACTTGAATTGAAACATATTTTGTCTTTCTGTGTAGCTCATGTCGTTTTTTGTGCTGTGTTTGTATAACACTGAAGTACTCGTTGAAGTACCTAGTAGACAAATGCATTTTTTTAAATAATTTATGCCTTATCTCGGCCGGTATCCGAGATCTTGTCTTGGCAGAAGTGGGATTTGCCTGAACCATCAAACCACGGTATGAATATCGTAAAAAGTAAAGAACGTTTGATTTTATTAATTGCTTTAATTGTGATACTATTTTCTTTTTTATTCTTTGTTTTCTAATTAATTGATATAAATATATTGTAGATTATACTAACCAACTTATTATATTAACCAACATTTTATTATGTATCTACTAGTCCTTGTAGTGGCTGTATTTTTATGAGACGGAAGTGTTCTTTTGTATGATTTTTTTCTTTCCACTCCCAGTTGCCTGGTAGAAATCACCATATATGTATGATAAGGTCGCTATTGTACTCTACTTTTAAGGTTCGTTTATTTAATGTTTACTAATTTTTATTTGTGGTTGTACTCGTACAATAAAGAAATATTCTATTCTAAGTGTAAGAGTTTACCTACATACTGTTTGTAACTCCTGTGCTTTCGAATTGATAAACATACTGGTATTTAAATATTTCAATAGTTAAATTTGTCATGAAAGTAGCTTGGGTTACAAATTAGCATATGCTATAAAATTTCCTTCAGAATTCAGATTTATTGCTCCACCTATACAAATAATCTTCACAGTTTTTTAGTTATCAAAATTCTAACCGAGTAAGTGAAACGAGCAAAGCGTCGCTGCATCGAATTGCCAGATTTGGGCAGTTGATTAAGAAGACGCTTTTTTCTGTCTGTATGTTTTAATGATGGTTCTCGCGTAGCAGTCGTTATTTTGAGTCAACCTTTATGAAACTTGTTATATAGATTCTCTTATAACTTTTGAAAAAGCTTCTAAATACCATTTAATAAAATACAAAACGTGATAGATAATTATGGTAATAAAGTTATCGGTTCCAACGATGTCCCGAAAATGAAGATTCTCGAGGTTTACTGTTCGGATAACTATAGTCATATTGTCACACTTGGAAGTTGTATCGGGTAAACGGTACTGAATAGCAGTTTGTATGATTAATGACGTCGGTAGAGCTCGTTGTAAAGTTGACGTGGGTAATACGCCGTGTGATTGGAGCTGGTGACCGTTCGATGGATGAACGAGAGAAACTTACCAATGTTAACATCTTTCTTGAAAATGTTGGAAGCAAAGTTTCAAAACAGTTATTTTTTTCTTATTACGCTACTACGTATAGGGCTATGTATTTAGAACGTATGTATTATATGTTGTTTATTAGTATTTTTTGTGTTGCTGTACAGCTTGAACAGCTGTATATTTATTTTGTTACATGATCTAACATAGGATATAATAGTTTCGTGTAGCGTTTGCAAAAAAAGTAGTGGATGTCGCAAATTTTAAGGCTTCGCCTTTTGAAAGAAGTTTGTTAGTGCAGGCAATAAGTGATTCGCATTGGACGCAGTGAAATATATGAAACTTATTTGTTAGTCGTTTGTATTATGTCATGTCCCGAAATTGTCTGCAAAAACTAGATTGCTGCCATAGACACCACATATGAATTTTTGGTAGAAACATTTGTAATACGTTTCGTATGATTGCTATTCAAAATGACGTGAAGAAGAATTTATTGGTATCAATATATTTCCTTTTTTTTTTAAATTGTATTATGAAATCATTTTTTTTTTATAATTTTATGATAATAGTTTCCATGAAGCCTGTGTACATTCTACCTGATCCGATATAGCCGTTTTTTTCCCCCATCAGGCATCGAGGCTGGGCACCGAGGGCGTAAGAATCCCACATAACCCAGCTGCACCCCATTGCAGCTTGGTATCTTAAAGATTTTTCTCCCTCGTAAAAAAACGGTAACACAGCTTTTAGCTCATTAGATATACCAAACATAGAGACCTGATTTCGTTGAGTACCCTTTATAAGATTATCGACTTTATCAACAGTTTGCAGACATTAGTTCAGTAGTTCCTCTCTTGGAACCCGAGAGTTTTCCTTTAGGGACTCAAAAGTTGTTGCTAGTAAGACGTATGGCATATCGTGTGTCACACAATGTTTGCGGCTAAACATGTCTTTTCCACTTCGCAGCATTCTGTTAAAGTGTTTGGTAACATCTACTTATAGCACCTAAATACTCGTATTTTGTCTTATTATATTGTACTGGTGACTTACTCCGGCTTTGTACAATTATTATGAGGCTACATATATACAGACAAGCGTAAGTAAATTTGCTCAGTGCAGAGTCATAATGCAGAGACTTCGCTTGCTTGGTCAATAAAATCACAAAAGAATTAATTACGATGTACAAGATATAGTTTTTTGGATGGCGGTTGGGAATTTTCTTTGGGCATGTTCACCCTCCTTGTGAGTCAGATATCAGAAAAGGCATGCTACACCCTCGGCCAGAGTATCGCTAACTCACTTGGTAACAAACGCTAATGGTCAAATGCCTACTAAAATGAGTAAAAATAAAAATACACTATTTAGTCTCATACTTATACTTTCCGCGTAAACCATTTTTACACGAAAACATTTTTAAGATGCCGTACGTGAACAATTTACAATGTGATCATTTTATAGCTTGGTGTAATAAAATTGTGCTCTACTATTTTGAATTTATACGAATATTGTCACATTTGGTTCAATTTCCGAGCAACTTTTGTGCGTTGGTTCCAAATCGGGCTTTTCATTTCCTGAAAACGAGGTGGGAAATGCAATCGCGAACAATCTACTTGTATCGAGTACCTGTTCATAATGAACACCAAATTAAACGTTGGAAATGATATTTGGACAAATATTTAACGTCAAAATGAAAATATGTTTATAATACAATTAATTACTTGCTGCACGTAAAGGGCGTTTCTGTTCCTGGTCATCCTCATTAATGTCTCATTAAAATCTGGGCTGCGACTCGAGATTCTTTAATAAGACGAATAAATGTATAACACAACTAGTTGCACCTCGCGCTAATACCCGCGTTAATCTGGAAAAAGTTATTTAATTTAGCCAGAGTCTAAACTATATTCATATCAAATTTCATTGCAATCGGTCCAGCCGTTTGAGCGTGACGTACGCACTGACACACCCGACACTAACACACAAACTTTCGCAAACACTAGTAGCAAGTTGGACTAGTAAAATAACAAATGTAAATCAAAAATGTGAAAAACCCCCAACAATTTTAAGTGGACATCTTAGATTTCAAATTTATCATAATGTATGCATTTTAATTGAAAAGCTCTTTCATTTGGTACTCTTATAGAGTAAGATAAAAAAATAAGTCGTTCATTTTGTGATGCCACCGGACATCTTGGACCGATTTTTATCTAACTTCTTATCAATCTTAGTTCTCTATTATCTAAGAACACACTCGACTAATTGGCCTTTCGAAACCGTAAAAAACAACGCAGACCTACAGAAGTTGAAGTAAGTCTATCCGTTTGGGATCTATGGTGCTACAGACAGACAGACCCCCTTGTACGTCGGGAGTAAATAATAATTACACGAATTATATAGGAGAGAAACCGTTTAATTGTTTGTTAGACTCGAATAGGAAAAAAAATCTTTTACCGTTGGGAAGCTACATTATCTCCGAGTAGGTAACATAGGCTATATTTTGTTTCTCTTTGCTACTCAGAATACTTTAGAGCTCGTGCGAAGCTGGGACGGGATGCTAATTTTAAAATATAATTGATGAGGCGATTATACAACCAACAACATTTTAGTAACTTTTTTACACGCTTTATATTAGCTTCACCTGTATGTTTGTTAGTAACCGACTTCTTTGGGCGCGATTTTGACCCACTTTAAACGGCCAGATTTCGTTCAAACTTTGTAGATTTATTGAGGACCGATGACAATACACTAATTTGATAAAATTACGGTTTTCTATAAAAAGCGTGTTTTTTATTTATTTTAAACTATTATTATTACAATGAAATATAAAAATATGTAAGAAGAAAGTGATGAGCCCATACGCTAAGCTCACTAACTCACTAACTCGTTAACTCATTAACTCATTAACTCATTAACTCATTAACTCATTATCTCATTATCTCATTATCTCATTATCTCGACTCGACTCGACTCGACTCGACTCGACTCGACTCGACTCAACTCAACTCAACTTAACTTAACACAACTCGACTCATTAACCCATTAACGCATTAACTCATTAACGCATTAACTCATTAACTCATTAACTCATTAACGCATTAACTCATTATCTCATTATCTCAATATCTCATTAACTCATTACCTCATTATCTCATTTTCTCATTTTCTCATTATCTCATTTTCTCATTTTCTCATTATCTCATTATCTCATTATCTCATTATCTCATTATCTCATTATCTCATTATCTCATTATCTCATTATCTCATTATCTCATTATCTCATTATCTCATTATCTTATTATCTCATTATCTCGACTCGACTCGACTCGACTTGACTCGACTCGACTCGACTCGACTCGAGATAATGAGATAATTATATTTCCATTATATTTCCATTATATTTTCATTATATTTCCATAATATTTCCATCATATTTCCATTATATTTCCATTACATTTTTATTATGTTTCTATTATATTTCCATCATATTTCCATCATTTTTCAATTATCTCATTATCTCATTATCTCATCATCTCGAGTCGACTCGACTCGACTCGACTCGAGATATCGAGATAATGAGATAATGAAATAATGAGATAATGAGATAATGAGATAATGAGATAATGAGTTAATGAGATAATGAGATAATGAGACAATGAAATAATGAGATAATGAGATAATGAGATAATGAGATAATGAGATAATGAGATAATGAGATAATGAGATAATGAGATAATGAGATAATGAGATAATGAGATAATGAGATAATGAGATAATGAGATAATGAGATAATGAGATAATGAGATAATGAGATAATGAGATAATGAGATAATGAGATAATGAGATAATGAGATAATGAGATAATGCGTTAATGAGTTAATGAGTCGAGTTGAGTTGAGTTGATTTAAGTTGAGTCGAGTCGAGTCGAGTCGAGTCGAGTCGAGTCGAGTCGAGTCGAGTCGAGTCGAGTCGAGTCGAGTTGAGTCGAGATAATGAGATAATGAGATAATGAGATAATGAGATAATGAGATAATGAGATAATGAGATAATGAGATAATGAGATAATGAGATAATGAGATAATGAGATAATGAGTTAATGAGTTAATGAGTTAATGAGATAATGAGATAATGAGATAATGAGATAATGAGATAATGAGATAATGAGATAATGAGATAATGAGATAATGAGATAATGAGATAATGAGATAATGAGATAATGAGATAATGAGATAATGGGATAATGAGATAATGAGATAATGAGATAATGAGATAATTAGATAATTAGATAATGAGTTAATGAGTCGGGTGGTCTTGAGTTGAGTTAAGTTGAGTGGAGTTAAGCTGAGCCGAGTCGAGTCGAGTCGACTCGACTCGACTCGACTCGACTCATTAACTCATTAACGCATTAACTCATTAACTCATTAACGCATTAACTCATTAACTCATTAACTCACTAACTCATTAACTCGTTAACTCATTAACTCATTAACTCATTAACTCATTAACTCATTAACTCATTAACTCATTAACTCATTAACTCATTAACTCTTTAACTCATTATCTCATTATCTCATTATCTCGACTCGACTCGACTCGACTTGACTCGACTCGACTCGACTCAACTCAACTCAACTCAACTTAACTTAACACAACTCGACTCATTAACCCATTAACGCATTAACTCATTAACTCATTGACTCATTAACGCATTAACTCATTATCTCATTTTCTCAATATCTCATTAACTCATTACCTCATTATCTCATTTTCTCATTATCTCATTTTCTCATCATCTCATTATCTCATTATCTCATTATCTCATTAACTCATTATCTCAGCTCAGCTCAGCTCATCTCATTATCTCATCTCAGCTCAGTTCAATCTCAATGAACTCATTAACTCATTAACGCATTAACTCATTATCTCATTATCTCATTGTCTCGTTATATCATTATCTCATTATCTCATTATCTCATTATCTTATTATCTCATTATCTCGACTCGACTCGACTTGACTCGACTCGACTCGACTCGAGATAATGAGATAATTATATTTCCATTATATTTCCATTATATTTCCATTATATTTCCATTATATTTCCATTATATTTCCATTATATTTCCATTATATTTCCATTATATTTCCATTATATTTCCATTATATTTCCATTATATTTCCATCATATTTCCATTATATTTTCATTATATTTCCATTATATTTTCATTATATTTCCATAATATTTCCATCATATTTCCATTATATTTCCATTACATTTTTATTATGTTTCCATTATATTTCCATCATATTTCCATCATTTTTCAATTATATTTCCATTATATTTTTATTATGTTACCATTATGTTTCCATTATATTTCCATCATATTTCCATTATATTTTCATTATATTTCCATAATATTTCCATCATATTTCCATTATATATTTCCATCATATTTCCATTATATTTCCATTTTTTTTCCATTTTGTTTCCATATATTTCCATCATATTTCTATCACATTTCCATTATATTTCCATTATATTTTCATCATATTGCCATTATATTTCTTTTATATTTTTATTATGTTTCCATTATATTTCCATCATATTCCATTTCTATTCAATTCCTATTCAATTTCAATTTAATTTCAATTCAATTTCTATTCAATTTCTATTCAATTTTTTATTCAATTTCTATTCAATTTCTATTCAATTTATATTCAATTTCTATTCAATTTCTATTCAATTTCTCAACTCGACTCATTAACTCATTAACGCATTAACTCATTAACGCATTAACTCATTAACTCATTATCTCATTATCTCATTATCTCAATATCTCATTAACTCATTACCGCATTATCTCATTTTCTCATTATCTCATTTTCTCATTATCTCATTATATCATTATATCATTACCTCATTATCTCATTATCTCGACTCGACTCGACTCGACTCTACTCAACTCAACACAACTTAACTAAACTCAACTCAACTCGACTCATTAACTCATTAACGCATTAACTCATTACCTCATTATCTCATTATCTCATTATCTCATTTTCTCATTATCTCATTATCTAATGAGATAATGATATCATGATCTCATTATCTCATTATCTCCTTATCTCGACTCGACTCGACTCGACTCGACTCGACTCGACTCGGAACGACTCAACTCGACTCTACTCAACTCAACTCAACTCGACTCATTAACTCATTAACGCATTAACTTATTAACTCATTAACTCATTAACTCATTAACTCATTAACGCATTAACTCATTATCTCATTATCTCATTAACTCATTATCTCAGCTCAGCTCAGCTCATCTCATTATCTCATCTCAGCTCAGTTCAATCTCAATGAACTCATTAACGCATTAACTCATTATCTCATTATCTCATTGTCTTATTATATCATTATCTCATTATCTCATTATCTTATTATCTCATTATCTCGACTCGACTCGACTCGACTTGACTCGACTCGACTCGACTCGACTCGAGATAATGAGATAATTATATTTCCATTATATTTCCATTATATTTCCATTATATTTCCATTATATTTCCACAATATTTCCATTATATTTCCATTATATTTCCATTATATTTCCATTATATTTCCATTATATTTTCATTATATTTCCATAATGTTTCCATCGTATTTTCATTATATTTCCATTACATTTTTATTATGTTTCCATCATATTTCCATCATATTTCAATTATATTTCTATTATATTTTTATTATGTTACCATTATGTAACCATTATGTTTCCATCATATTTCCATCATATTTCCATCATATTTCCATCATATTTCCATTATATTTTCATTATATTTCCATAATATTTCCATCATATTTCCATTATATTTCCATCATATTTCCATTATATTTCCATTTTGTTTCCATATATTTCCATCATATTTCTATCACATTTCCATTATATTTCCATCATATTGCCATTATATTTTTATTATATTTTTTTTATGTTTCCATTATATTTCCATCATATTCCATTTCTATTCAATTCCTATTCAATTTCTATTTAATTTCTATTCAATTTTGATTCAATTTCTATTCAATTTCTATTCAATTTTATTCAATTTCTATTCAATTTCTATTCAATTTCTATTCAATTTCTATTCAATTTCTATTCAATTTCTATTCAATTTCTATTCAATTTCTATTCAATTTCTATTCAATTTCTATTCAATTTCTCAACTCGACTCATTATCTCATTATCGCATTATCTCATTATCACATTATATCATAATCTCATTATCTCATTATCTCATTATCTCATTATCTCGACTCGACTCGACTCGACTCGACTCGACTCGAGATAATGAGATAATTATATTTCCATTATATTTCCATTATATTTCCATTATATTTCCATTATATTTCCATTATATTTCCATTATATTTCCATTATATTTCCATTATATTTCCATTATATTTCCATTATATTTCCATTATATTTCCATTATATTTCCATTATATTTCCATTATATTTCCATTATATTTCCATCATATTTCCATTATATTTCCAGTATATTTTCATTGTATTTCCATCATATTTCCATTATATTTCCATTACATTTTTATTATGTTTCCATTATATTTCCATCATTTTTCAATTATATTTCCATTATATTTTCATTATGTTACCATTATGTTTCCATTATATTTCCATCATATTTCCATTATATTTTCATTATATTTCCATAATATTTCCATCATATTTCCATTATATATTTCCATCATATTTCCATTATATTTCCATCATTTTTCCATTTTGTTTTAATATATTTCCATCATATTTCTATCACATTTCCATTATATTTCCATTATATTTCCATCATATTGCCATTATATTTCTATTATATTTTTATTATGTTTCCATTATATTTCCATCATATTCCATTTCTATTCAATTCCTATTCAATTTCAATTTAATTTAAATTCAATTTTTATTCAATTTCTATCGACTCATTAACGCATTAACTCATTATCTCAATATCTCATTAACTCATTACCTCATTATCTCATTTTCTCATTTTCTAATTTTCTCATTATCTCATTATCTCATTATGTCATTATATCATCACCTCATTATCTCATTATCTCATTATCTCATTATCTCATTATCTCGTTATCTCATTATCTCGACTCGACTCGACTCGACTCTACTCAACTCAACACAACTTAACTCAACTCAACTCGACTCATTAACTCATTAACGCATTAACTCATTACCTCATTATCTCATTATCTCATTATCTCATTATCTCATTATCTCATTATCTCATTATCTCATTATCTCATTATCTAATGAGATAATGATATCATGATCTCATTATCTCATTATCTCATTATCTCATTATCTCATTATCTCCTTATCTCGACTCGACTCGACTCGACTCGACTCGACTCGGAACGACTCAACTCGACTGTACTCAACTCAACTCAACACAACTTAACTCAACTCAACTCAACTCAACTCGACTCATTAACTCAATAACGCATTAACTCATTAACTCATTAACTCATTAACTCATTAACTCATTAACTCATTAACGCATTAACTCATTATCTCATTATCTCATTATCTCATTATTTCATTATCTCATTATTTCATTATTTCATTATCTCATTATCTCATTATCTCATTATCTCATTATCTCATTATCTCATTATCTCATTATCTCATTATCTCATTATCTCATTATCTCATTATCTCATTATCTCATTATCTCATTATCTCATTATCTCATTATCTCATTATCTCATTATCTCATTATCTCATTATTTCATTATCTCATTATCTCGAGTCGACTCGACTCGACTCGACTCGACTGACTCGAGATAATGAGATAATGAAATAATGAAATAATGAGATAATGAAATAATGAAATAATGAGATAATGAGATAATGAGATAATGAAATAATGAGATAATGATATAATGAGATAATGAGATAATGAGATAATGAGTTAATGCGTTAATGAGTTAATGAGTCGAGTTGAGAAATTGAATAGAAATTGAATAGAAATTGAATAGAAATTGAATAGAAATTAAATAGAAATTGAATAGAAATTGAATAGAAATTGAATAGATATTGAATAGAAATTGAATAGAATTTGAATAGAAATGGAATATGATGAAAATATAATGGAAACATAATAAAAATATGATGGAAATATAATGGAAATGTGATGGAAATATGATGGAAATATGATGGAAATATGATGGAAATATGATGGAAATATGATGGAAATATGATGGAAATATGATGGAAATATGATGGAAATATGATGGAAATATGATGGCAATATGATGGAAATATTATCGAAATATGATGGAAATATGATGGAAATATGATGGAAATATGATGGAAATATAATGGAAATATAATGAAAATATGATGGAAATATGATGGAAATATGATGGAAATATAATGGAAATATAATGGAAATATGATGGAAATATGATGGAAATATGATGGAAGTATAATGGAAATATAATGGAAATATGATGGAAATATGATGGAAATATGATGGAAATATAATGGAAATATAATGGAAATATGATGGAAATATGATGGCAATATGATGGAAATATGATGGAAATATGATGGAAATATGATGGCAATATGATGGAAATATTATGGAAATATGATGGAAATATGATGGAAATATTATGGAAATATGATGGAAATATGATGGAAATATGATGGCAATATGATGGAAATATGATGGAAATATGATGGAAATATTATGGAAATATGATGGAAATATTATGGAAATATGATCGAAATATTATGGAAATATGATCGAAATATAATGGAAATATGATGGAAATATGGTTGAAATATAATGGAAGTATAATGGAAATATGATGGAAACAAAATGAAATATTATGGAAATATGATCGAAATATAATGGAAATATGATGTAAACTAGCTGACCCGGCAAACGTTGTTTTGCCTTAAAAATATATAGTAGAAGATTCTCAGACCTACTGAATACGCATATGAAATTTGGTAAAATACGGTCAAGCCGTTTCGGAGGAGTACGGTAACTAACATTGTGTCATGGAAATTTTATAATTCTTTATTGGACACATAAATAAAAAAAGCACAGTAAAAGACAATAACCACAATTGGCGGCCTTATCGCTTAAAGCGATCTCTTCCAGGCAACCTTTGGATGGAAAGGAATTTATAAACGACTAAAGAAGGACGTAGTGTACAATAAAGAATAATAAAAACATACATATAATATTAATAATCTTATCTTAATTTATATAAATCTCGTGTCACAATGTTTGCCCTCAATGGACTCCTAAACCACTTAACCGATTATACCTAATAAATTCGCACACCATTTGAGCAGTTCGATCCAACTTGAGAGATAGGATAGTTAAATCTCAAATTATAGTCGCAATTTTAATTTATTGCTAATATAATTTGTTATAATTAACTGTAAGTAACCTATCTATATAGTAATTGAATTATCAATGAAGTAATTCGTAAAAATGAAGTATCTTTTTGTACGTGTAACTCCTAGCCAAAAAGAAACCTGGCAATAACTAAACATGAAATAAATTAAAAAAAAAAGTATTCGTGATGAGTTGTCACCAGGACTAGTAATTTTGGAAATAAATAGCAACACAAGTTTGTACAAACATTCTTTCACCCCCAACACATGTGGCGTTTTCATACCGTAGCAACGCGAGAATAATACAGAAACAGCGGCATATTTATTATTTTTTTTATTTTAACTCTATTAGACATAATATAAGCGTTAAAATTAATCTAGCCGTTAGACATCGAATCCTCAGACATACCATACATATTTATATACGATCCAAAAACAAAACCATTTACCAATATCGGGTAAAAAAGAAAAATAAAAAATACCTAATTCAGATTCCACTTATTTCGTAGTAATAAAAGTTTAAAGTCATTGTTATTTTAACATCCTTTCATTTGGAGAGTCGTGACGGTGGAAATCTGTTTCACAAACAGTTTTCTCGAAAAGGTTTTTGTGTGGATTTATTGGGAGTCCATTAATCAAAGTTTCGCGGCGACACCCCGCCATTGTTCGGGGTTCAATTGGGATGCTGCATTATTATTTACGAGCCCAATAAAGTGGGCACAGTTCACAAACTTTATGAATACAGTGTTAGTTTACAGCCTGTACTTATTCATGCCTGGTTGAGAAATACGAGCATTACACTACTTTTGTAATGGGATTTTGATCATTATATATATAGTCTTCGATCAGAAATGATCTAGGTTTAAGGTGATGTCTCTAAAAACGGCAAGGAAAATAAGACTACAAGTTAGAGTGTGGTCTTATTTGAGTATGACGAATTTGTGCGTTATTAGAATAGTAATACAGTTGAATTTTGTAACGCTCACTGCGAACGGTCAAATTTTTATAGCTATTATCACGGAGCAAGATAGCTTGTTTATTACGGCACTAGTCGAGACTCGACGTTAAGATACAGTGGTAAGGCTAACTTGAATTGAAACATATTTTGTCTTTCTGTGTAGCTCATGTCGTTTTTTGTGCTGTGTTTGTATAACACTGAAGTACTCGTTGAAGTACCTAGTAGACAAATGCATTTTTTTAAATAATTTATGCCTTATCTCGGCCGGTATCCGAGATCTTGTCTTGGCAGAAGTGGGATTTGCCTGAACCATCAAACCACGGTATGAATATCGTAAAAAGTAAAGAACGTTTGATTTTATTAATTGCTTTAATTGTGATACTATTTTCTTTTTTATTCTTTGTTTTCTAATTAATTGATATAAATATATTGTAGATTATACTAACCAACTTATTATATTAACCAACATTTTATTATGTATCTACTAGTCCTTGTAGTGGCTGTATTTTTATGAGACGGAAGTGTTCTTTTGTATGATTTTTTTCTTTCCACTCCCAGTTGCCTGGTAGAAATTACCATATATGTATGATAAGGTCGCTATTGTACTCTACTTTTAAGGTTCGTTTATTTAATGTTTACTAATTTTTATTTGTGGTTGTACTCGTACAATAAAGAAATATTCTATTCTAAGTGTAAGAGTTTACCTACATACTGTTTGTAACTCCTGTGCTTTCGAATTGATAAACATACTGGTATTTAAATATTTCAATAGTTAAATTTGTCATGAAAGTAGCTTGGGTTACAAATTAGCATATGCTATAAAATTTCCTTCAGAATTCAGATTTATTGCTCCACCTATACAAATAATCTTCACAGTTTTTTAGTTATCAAAATTCTAACCGAGTAAGTGAAACGAGCAAAGCGTCGCTGCATCGAATTGCCAGATTTGGGCAGTTGATTAAGAAGACGCTTTTTTCTGTCTGTATGTTTTAATGATGGTTCTCGCGTAGCAGTCGTTATTTTGAGTCAACCTTTATGAAACTTGTTATATAGATTCTCTTATAACTTTTGAAAAAGCTTCTAAATACCATTTAATAAAATACAAAACGTGATAGATAATTATGGTAATAAAGTTATCGGTTCCAACGATGTCCCGAAAATGAAGATTCTCGAGGTTTACTGTTCGGATAACTATAGTCATATTGTCACACTTGGAAGTTGTATCGGGTAAACGGTACTGAATAGCAGTTTGTATGATTAATGACGTCGGTAGAGCTCGTTGTAAAGTTGACGTGGGTAATACGCCGTGTGATTGGAGCTGGTGACCGTTCGATGGATGAACGAGAGAAACTTACCAATGTTAACATCTTTCTTGAAAATGTTGGAAGCAAAGTTTCAAAACAGTTATTTTTTTCTTATTACGCTACTACGTATAGGGCTATGTATTTAGAACGTATGTATTATATGTTGTTTATTAGTATTTTTTGTGTTGCTGTACAGCTTGAACAGCTGTATATTTATTTTGTTACATGATCTAACATAGGATATAATAGTTTCGTGTAGCGTTTGCAAAAAAAGTAGTGGATGTCGCAAATTTTAAGGCTTCGCCTTTTGAAAGAAGTTTGTTAGTGCAGGCAATAAGTGATTCGCATTGGACGCAGTGAAATATATGAAACTTATTTGTTAGTCGTTTGTATTATGTCATGTCCCGAAATTGTCTGCAAAAACTAGATTGCTGCCATAGACACCACATATGAATTTTTGGTAGAAACATTTGTAATACGTTTCGTATGATTGCTATTCAAAATGACGTGAAGAAGAATTTATTGGTATCAATATATTTCCTTTTTTTTTTAAATTGTATTATGAAATCATTTTTTTTTTATAATTTTATGATAATAGTTTCCATGAAGCCTGTGTACATTCTACCTGATCCGATATAGCCGTTTTTTTCCCCCATCAGGCATCGAGGCTGGGCACCGAGGGCGTAAGAATCCCACATAACCCAGCTGCACCCCATTGCAGCTTGGTATCTTAAAGATTTTTCTCCCTCGTAAAAAAACGGTAACACAGCTTTTAGCTCATTAGATATACCAAACATAGAGACCTGATTTCGTTGAGTACCCTTTATAAGATTATCGACTTTATCAACAGTTTGCAGACATTAGTTCAGTAGTTCCTCTCTTGGAACCCGAGAGTTTTCCTTTAGGGACTCAAAAGTTGTTGCTAGTAAGACGTATGGCATATCGTGTGTCACACAATGTTTGCGGCTAAACATGTCTTTTCCACTTCGCAGCATTCTGTTAAAGTGTTTGGTAACATCTACTTATAGCACCTAAATACTCGTATTTTGTCTTATTATATTGTACTGGTGACTTACTCCGGCTTTGTACAATTATTATGAGGCTACATATATACAGACAAGCGTAAGTAAATTTGCTCAGTGCAGAGTCATAATGCAGAGACTTCGCTTGCTTGGTCAATAAAATCACAAAAGAATTAATTACGATGTACAAGATATAGTTTTTTGGATGGCGGTTGGGAATTTTCTTTGGGCATGTTCACCCTCCTTGTGAGTCAGATATCAGAAAAGGCATGCTACACCCTCGGCCAGAGTATCGCTAACTCACTTGGTAACAAACGCTAATGGTCAAATGCCTACTAAAATGAGTAAAAATAAAAATACACTATTTAGTCTCATACTTATACTTTCCGCGTAAACCATTTTTACACGAAAACATTTTTAAGATGCCGTACGTGAACAATTTACAATGTGATCATTTTATAGCTTGGTGTAATAAAATTGTGCTCTACTATTTTGAATTTATACGAATATTGTCACATTTGGTTCAATTTCCGAGCAACTTTTGTGCGTTGGTTCCAAATCGGGCTTTTCATTTCCTGAAAACGAGGTGGGAAATGCAATCGCGAACAATCTACTTGTATCGAGTACCTGTTCATAATGAACACCAAATTAAACGTTGGAAATGATATTTGGACAAATATTTAACGTCAAAATGAAAATATGTTTATAATACAATTAATTACTTGCTGCACGTAAAGGGCGTTTCTGTTCCTGGTCATCCTCATTAATGTCTCATTAAAATCTGGGCTGCGACTCGAGATTCTTTAATAAGACGAATAAATGTATAACACAACTAGTTGCACCTCGCGCTAATACCCGCGTTAATCTGGAAAAAGTTATTTAATTTAGCCAGAGTCTAAACTATATTCATATCAAATTTCATTGCAATCGGTCCAGCCGTTTGAGCGTGACGTACGCACTGACACACCCGACACTAACACACAAACTTTCGCAAACACTAGTAGCAAGTTGGACTAGTAAAATAACAAATGTAAATCAAAAATGTGAAAAACCCCCAAAAATTTTAAGTGGACATCTTAGATTTCAAATTTATCATAATGTATGCATTTTAATTGAAAAGCTCTTTCATTTGGTACTCTTATAGAGTAAGATAAAAAAATAAGTCGTTCATTTTGTGATGCCACCGGACATCTTGGACCGATTTTTATCTAACTTCTTATCAATCTTAGTTCTCTATTATCTAAGAACACACTCGACTAATTGGCCTTTCGAAACCGTAAAAAACAACGCAGACCGACAGAAGTTGAAGTAAGTCTATCCGTTTGGGATCTATGGTGCTACAGACAGACAGACCCCCTTGTACGTCGGGAGTAAATAATAATTACACGAATTATATAGGAGAGAAACCGTTTAATTGTTTGTTAGACTCGAATAGGAAAAAAAATCTTTTACCGTTGGGAAGCTACATTATCTCCGAGTAGGTAACATAGGCTATATTTTGTTTCTCTTTGCTACTCAGAATACTTTAGAGCTCGTGCGAAGCTGGGACGGGATGCTAATTTTAAAATATAATTGATGAGGCGATTATACAACCAACAACATTTTAGTAACTTTTTTACACGCTTTATATTAGCTTCACCTGTATGTTTGTTAGTAACCGACTTCTTTGGGCGCGATTTTGACCCACTTTAAACGGCCAGATTTCGTTCAAACTTTGTAGATTTATTGAGGACCGATGACAATACACTAATTTGATAAAATTACGGTTTTCTATAAAAAGCGTGTTTTTTATTTATTTTAAACTATTATTATTACAATGAAATATAAAAATATGTAAGAAGAAAGTGATGAGCCCATACGCTAAGCTAAGTTACATGCGTTTAGTGAGGGAATTTCCTTGCGGTAACAAAAATCTGCCCTTAAGAGATTTATCGGGTGATCGCGTATGGGTCTGTTGATTGATCGTGGTACCCGACCCTCCCTTATTAATTGGTACACAAACCGGAAAAAGCCTGTTTGTCAAAAGCCTTTATAATCCGGCCGATTTGCGTATCGTGATTTGCGCTGTAATATCATAAAACGGTCTTATCGAACATATTATAATTACGTTAAGCATTGTTATTCGTGAAAATTTCGGGATTAAATGCATCTAACTCAACTCCCTCTTTTTAACCGTTTGAGTGTCGAAGTGAACACACTAACTGGCGCCTTTATAATATTAATATTTGTGGGATGAGTACACGGAAGAGAAAAAAACAGGATGAGTACGTATTACTAACTTTCGCTTTTGTGATACTACTTAGTAGAAATGGGATAGTTGGATAGCAGTTACGTATGGGTATCGGATACAGTTGCAGGTCCTACCTGGACGAGGACTGCACAAGATCGACGCAGGTGGCACATGTAGAGGGAGGCCTATACCTGGGTATAGGCCACAACAACATAACACTTACAGCCGGGATCTACAATTTAACGTGTCATACGATCCACGGTAGCGACCAGATAAAAATGCAACTTAAAAACGACAAACTTGAACATGGTCACCCATCCAAACACCGTCCGCATCGACCGTTGCTTAGCTTCGATGATCGTGTCAGATCGCCTTAGCTAGCCGAGCTACAGGCGCTACATGCATTACATTAAACATGCATACTGTTATATTATTTTTATTTAAGTATTATATCATTAAGTTCATCTTAACTTTGTAAATGCAATAACAATGAAAAGTTTTAGTAATATTACCGTCGCTCGTCTTTTCTCCTGTATAATGAACGATATTGGCTGGGCGAATTTTGTAATAAATTATTAAAATCATTAACTTCTGGTTATACACGACGCACTCATTAAATTAACTCCGCCTCACCTGTTATATTGTTATTACGAGGCGTTTAAAACATTTACCTTATTAACAATCTTGTTACACGCTTTAATAACAATTTATCGAGACCAAAGTACTGTAACTGCTGGCAAAATTAACCGTACCTAATGTTATTAATCAATAATTTCCGAATAATTATATTTTAGACAAACGAACATAATTTATGTATTATTACTTATGTATACATAATCATAATTTCGCTAAGTATCATGCCTTAGATCATAAAATCGCTTACCATCAGGAGAATTGTGATCAAGCGCAATTCCATTTATTATAAAAAAGAAATAATGTAGTGAGTGCCACATTGAAACTAATAGAAATCTAATGGTATAAACGCGTAAAACGTAAACAGGTATATAAGAAAACATATACCTAAACAAAACGAAATTAGTTACGATTTATACCATAAAGCTATTGCTAACCTAAAAATAAACATGATCTGTTTTTTGTCATTTAATGTTAGTGTCTAGAATTACTGTAGATATATTACCCTATAGATAGATAAGAGTATATCGTATCCCCGCAACGATACTAGCGCAATATGATTCGCCCATAATTTATACATATTATGCTTTATAATGTTACCCTGCAATATGTGTATATGACCTGTGTTTTTTATTAATTTTCTTGTATAATGTTTTTAGTGCTGTTTTGTTATTGTTCACCTGTTTTCAACCTATTTTATATTCCTATTTTATAGTTTTTTTTGTCTGTTTTCTCGACGTTTGTGTCGTCACCCGTCGGTCTCAACGGAAGACCAGCGCTGGTTGCCTGCAGCAAGCACATGCTGAGTTGAGGCCGGCTTGTGATCGGAAATGTTTCATGTGTATTATTATTTGTGTACCTATATGTTTTTTCTGTCATAAAAATAAATGAATTTGAATTAGAATTTTGAATTTGTATATGTAGATAGATTCGCATATGTATACAGATAGTATGTAGAATCTATCTACATATACGATATATTACTCTATAGATAGAATCTACAAATAGTATGTAGAATCTATCTACTAATATATCTACAGTTATGAGAACAAATGAGTTACAACAAGTAACACTTTTTTAAGGATGACCT
The DNA here is from genome assembly GCA_035578125.1 of Mellilla xanthometata. Taxonomy (NCBI): domain Eukaryota; kingdom Metazoa; phylum Arthropoda; class Insecta; order Lepidoptera; family Geometridae; genus Mellilla; species Mellilla xanthometata. The sequence goes on along the minus strand of JAPUBQ010000014.1, from coordinate 7,462,356 downwards.
TAGTAATACACCAAGAACAACCCTGAGCGGAAGTATACGTAGATATAAATTATAAAACAAACGAACTAGGTATATTGAAGGCTCTACTTGACCCAGCTACAATATATTATTTAACGCTTTTTTGTTTCATTATAATTATGCTATCTAAAGTTGAACACAAGCTTTCACAAGTTGTGCCCAAAACAACGATATTATACGAAAACAGATAACATCAAAATTGATTTTGGTCTAATTTTATATTCTGTCCCCATATTATTTGTTATCTTTACGGTTTTCATCTCACTTGACGTGTTTTGGTCTTTACTCTCTCAAATAAGGAAAAGGACACATCTCACATAGTGATAGTACGAGTAATTTTATCTTTATAATATACAATGCTATTGCCTAAAAATTAGACAAAACCGGTATCATCGTTTGTTTCCTAAACTTTTTACTGATTAACCAATTTTTATATTGTTTTTACACGGTTTATATTAGCTTCACGTGTATGTTTGTATGTTTGTTTGTAAACGACTTCTTTGGGCGCGATTTTGACCCACTTTAAACGGCCAGATTTCGTTGAAACTTTGTAGATTTATAGAGGACCGATGGCAATACACTAATTTGATAAAGTTTTTTTTTTTTTTTTTGTATTTTTGTTTGTTTGTAACCGACTTCTTTGGGCGCGATTTTGACCCACTTAAAACGGCCAGATAAGCGTGTTTTTTAGTTCTTTTAAACTATTATTTTAAATTATTATTATTAGTTTTTATTGACCTCGCTTGTAATTGTATTTAACAAATATTTTACGAGAATCTTTAAGCTTTTAAGGTTATCACAGATTCAGCTCTAGTTTGAGAGTTACCATGTGTATCTCACAATAAAGTCATCCCATTTCATTACTCTCGAAATGCTTTCAGACCTTGCAAGAGGAACGCGAGAGGTCATATCATCCGGCGTCGTAATAAGATTTCCGAACTGACAGTCGCACGGATGCATCTCCGAACCAAAGGCCATTGGTGCAGTATTAGAGAATTTTCTATTCTGTCATAACATATGCCTTACGTACGTATTCGTTGTGATCCGCCTGAAATATCCAGAATGAAAGTAAGAGAGAAAATTATTTATTGTGACAAATAACAAATAAAGCAACACACGTGACAAATTAATGTAATTTATAATATCGTACCTGTGAAACAGACAATTTGTAAGACTTATATAGATACGCGTAAATTTAGATCATAAGTATACTGTGTTGTCTTTGCTTTACAATTACTTTGCTATTGCTGTGTACTTTAGAACAATCATAAACTGTAAGCCGAATTTTTTCCTGAAATTAGCTCACATTTAAGTGCAGCAACATTATGGCCTTCCTGTCTTTGTTATTCTGCAAGAAGTAAAATAACAACGAAGCAGTTTTAGACATAATTATGAAAAAGCTTCGTTATAAGTTCGTGGTGGCTTCACAAAATGAGGCAAACGAAATACCACAAAAAGTTGTTAATTTAATGTAAAGCGTTATGAAGCGAGGGTGACAGGGGGACCCTTTGTTTTTTGCCCTATATTTAATTTTTTTACGGTAGTTGTAACTAAGAAAGACACATCACTGTTTACATTAGGTACAAGGTCTATTAAGCACTTTTTTCTTTGCAAATGGTGAGGTTTATAAACGAGTAAAAAATATCCGAAAAATTGGTGACCCTTGCAGATAAAGCCTTTTCAATAAAATAATTTTATGACGTAGCACTTACACCAGAGAAATTGCGATTTGTAAGGTTCATGATAAAGCATAAAACCCCGTCGTAAAGCTTGCAGGGCGGATTCCATGGCGTTTTATACGCTGTGATTATACTGGTCGCTTGCCGGCGGGCTTATGACTGATATGTTCCATTTTAAGCTCATACACTCGGGTTTATTGCTACATGCATCGGTTGAGAGAAGCTGAGGTGAGTTGAGATATTCCTTCTTCTTATATTCATAATTCATAATGATAATGTATTTGATCATAACTCAAATTAACATTTTTAATAAAATTGACAGTATAATTACTCTAGTTACTACTAATAATATTTGATAAGAACAACTTGCACCAGGTACAGGTTTTTGTGAAAACTTGATGTTACGCCTATTTAAAAAAAAGTTATCCGAATTCATCAAAAAGATTAAAGATGTTGTTTATATTTAATTCAACAGGGATTTCTAAACTTTTTAAGATTTTACGCCACAAATCTCCATTACGAGATACCAACGAGGATTTGTGGAGAAAAAAGTTTAAAAGTTCACAAGCTGCCATTGATGAGGAAAACCCGCGGGAATTTCTGTCATAACTCGCAAATAACTGCCCCCTTACTTCGACCTAACAAGCGAACTAACACGCCGACCAAGTCGCTCCAATATGCGCCAACATTCTATGGTGACAACAAAGGGATTTGATGTTGGCGTATTGGAGCGACTTGGTAGCTAAATTGGAGCGAGTTGGTGGTTGAATTGGAGGCGAGTGAGTCGTACGTTCCAGATTTATAATAAATTTTATAAGTTATTGAGCATTCAGTGTGTGCAACCTTTTTGCATATAATAAATAATTTATTATGATTTTCTCAACTCTAAAAAATAATATTGTGTCAAATCAGAGTTGCCAGAAGTACGAGAAATTACAAAATTAGTTAAAATTAAATTAAAATTAGTAGTCAGTACGAGATTCAAGATTAACAAAAATCTCTACACTTTTTTTATGAGATTTTAACAATGACGACTTCTTTCGCATACATTATCACAGATACAGTAAATGGTACATTATTAGCTTCCGAAAGCACTATAGGCCCAAATCGCTTAGGCAATTGCGTACATTTCGAACCATCAATAGAAATGTACGTCAGAATAACAGCTGAAATGATATACTCTAAAAATAAAGATTATTTTACTAACATCCCTGATATCGAATATAATTAATAAAAATTATATATAATATGCATTTTAATTGTTTTCTTTCAATTGAACAACCCCAAGCAAAGAATATGACTACACAAGTTACTTAGTACAGTAAATAAATAGCATTGATTTTATTAGAGTTTCTTGAAATGTATGCATTTACGAGATTATCCGTTGAAATTACAAGATATTTTAGCAACCTTGGTAACAGTAAAAATTATTGTCATCTGGCAACCCTGTACCAAACACATGGAATGTCAATCGTGCATATAATTGTTTGTTTTGTTCCGTATTTGAATTCGATATCTTTAGTTAATCCGCAATTCATACTAAGAAATTGCTCTTAACTTGTTTAAAACGCAATAATTCTTACACGAAAGTGTTTTTTTCGACAATAAAGTTGGCTTGGTTGTGGTTTTCATCACTAGAAGCTCAAGTTACAACCAATAAACAAATATGTCATAATATATATCATTTCATCGGCAGTGTTATTTTAAAAAATAACTATGGGGAAATGTTGTGCTTGTGGCAAGTTTGTGTCTTCAACGGGACTCGTAAAGTGCAACGATTGTGAATGTGTTTCTCATAAACATTGCCTGTGGAGATGCAAGAAGTGCATAGCGAAAAATATTGAAACAAATGATAAATCTCCGGCATACATTGATCCCGAACCAATGCCTGGCACTTCCTGTGGGTCTTCACTTTTGTTACCATCTGCCACCTCGGTTTTGTCAGATTCAACGGTACACCAACTTATCAATGAGATGAGATCATTTTGAACCTGTATGCAAAAATTTAATGCAGAGATAGCTGAATTCCGTATGGAATTTGATAAACTTCGATGTAATCAAAATTCAATGCAATCAGAGCTTGAAACTTGTGTCTACAATGTAAATTTCTTAGGCGATCAAGCCAATGAATTAGAAAAAAGATTGAGCGATATTGAAGAATCTGTAAGAAATATGTGCAGTGATGCTGTCCTGGCGAGTCTCTATCAATTGAAATGTGAGGCTAATGAAAGAGATCATCAACTGCTAATGAATGATATAGAAGTGTGAGAATGGCTGTTGGCAGCCGCGTGGACGCACCCGCTCGACGCCGGCGACCTGGGCCTCCTGCCCTTAATGAAAGGCTGACCAAATACAACAAACAACTATTTTATAAGGCCAAACAGGAAAAAAATAAGACTAAATTATAAATATATATGGACACAACATGGCAAAATACTATTCAGAAAAAATGAAAGTGGAAAAGTTTTTCATGTAAGACGGGACAATGATATTCTTCATGTTTTTAATTAATATTATAAATTTTCAGACATACATACTAACTCGTTGTGCTTATAAATTAACACTTTAATTATAATGTTTAGGACCTAGATCCTACACAAGAAATTAAGCCTAGTTTTTATTTTATACTTATTACCAACCAATTAAAGTAGCTATTTAACATATTTTTAATATATGTTTGTCTATAGATACCTGACATTTAATATAGAATAATTTTTAACTATTAAGGATTGAATGGTGGGTGTAAGCTGTGTGCTTTCACTCACTGCAGCCTAGCAATGACAAATGTATGTTATCCGTGCCGTTATTTGCTATAATAATAAAATTGTTATCATTTTATTATTAAAACTGTTGATTAGTTATTTCTACTGCTGTATTGATTAACCATGTGGTTTCTGTACTAATATAATAGAACTAAAGAAAATATGTATATAATAAATATGTATATTTAAATGTGTAAATCTTTTGTTAAATCTCATTGCCTTATTTTACATTGTAATTATGATGTTGAAATATTTTATTTATCTTTATTCAGAACTTAATATAAGATGGTCTCTACTGATTTTGCTTAGTTTTGAAGTTATTACCATGTGCTTATATAATAGTGTACTACCTATATTTATGTGACTAATTAATGGGTATAAAGGAGCAGGTTGAAAACCAGCGCTGGAGTACTAAGTGTACTTTCAGCACATGCTGAACCTGCTCCTTTAGTGCACATACACAATACACAAGTCATTTTGTATGTCAAACTCAGAAGTCTGTGCACAATAAACAATTTTTCTTTCTCTCTTTCTAATTGCACCAATATCAATTTATTTATTGTATTACAACATATACCTACCTAATATTGTTGAGTATTAAATAATTTGTAAAAAATTGTGCCATTTAAATAATATAGATATATTCTACTAGTAGCTTGTTACATCATAATATATCTGTTAGGTTTGTAATCTTAGCTTAAAACCATTGTTAGTAATATTAATTTGTCTTTGGCAATATGTATTGGATATATTGGAAGTGATAAATAAAAACATTTTCTATTTTTGTATTTCATTTACTATTTTCTGCAGTCTAGAAAGATAGAAGACACCAGATCAAGTGGAAGGTGAAGATCTAGTTGGAACAGGTCTGCCTCTACTTAGCAAGGGACAAATGTGCCCGAGGATGGACAATGCATATCCTCAGACTACAGGAATAAAGCCTTTTTTCCTGTAGTCTGAGTGCATATCTTGGAGCGATCGCAAGTGCGTTGAAATGAGTATTGTAATTACTAGTAAAAGGTGGTTACGTGGCAGCGGCGTCACAATAGAATACTGAATATAAATAATCATCTTTTATGTTACATACTGAGTACCCCAATTGGGGCACACTATTTTTTTGTTCTTAGTTATTATTTTATCTTTAGTTTTAAGTTTGTGTCCAATAAAGTATTACTAGTGCCGCTGCTTCACCAATATTTAGATAACTAATAGGTACCTACCTAGTTACTTTTACTTACTTTTTGAAACAATAAAACGCTCTGTCTAATAGGTTGTATGGCGAAATAAAAAGGTTTCAATTAGGAGCGAAATAACTGAACTCAATTTTCGTCAATTTATATAATTTCAATTCGACTTAAGTATGTATGTAATACAATTATATTTATTTACAAATTATTCCAGTCACATGCTATGGTAGTCGAAGATGGCTTCGTACATACATGAAATCACAATAACAAAATCATTGATTTTTCCTCTGTATCCTTCTCTGTTTTACTTTGATTGTCTGCTTGTATCCTTCATTTTATTCAATACTTAGGTATTGAAGTAATTTTATTATTTTTTAGAAACTACGTATGTAAAGTAACTAATTTATTAATAATAAACACAGTTGACATGTGTTTGAAATTTTGACAGCAGCTGCAGACTTTTTAATTATGTTCCACTTCCAGTTTGGTGTTTTAGTAAATTACATTTGTAGCATAAATGAAAGAGGTTGGTTTGTTTTTCACAGAAGTTGTCGAACAGTGTACAATAAAAGCACAATAAACAATAAAATTAATCATGGGAAAAAGTCTAAACTTTATAAATAATTTAGCGCTTGTTATTACTGAGTTTTATTTGGTCTAGATAGCCTGAAAACAAAAAAGCGGAAAAAGAGGTTATTCAAATAAAAAAAAAATAAGTGACACAAATAATATTTATTGGTATTTCACATCTCTAATCCCAGCGAATTATCAGCGACTTATCAGCGATTTAACCGTGGATGGTCGAAGTAAGGGGGCTGGGATCAACAATGTCAAGCGAAATATAGATACAACGTGATTGGACAAAAAACATACCAAGTGATTTCAGTGCTACAAATGAAAATAAGGGAAATGAATCCTTTTTTTTGGTGGAGGCCATTTGCAAAGGAAAGAGGAGAATAATAGCGTCATTCCGCATGTGAAATCGCTGCCGTGTGCTCCCGGTAACGAATTTTACGGGAGCCGTATAGCTTTTTTGCGAAGTTACACGAAATTTTACAAAGATACATTTTGGAGATTAAAGTTTTGTTGGCACTGTATGTACGTACACACTTAAACATATTTTTTCTTATTTAGAGATTAGCACTAAATTTAAATGGAAAAGAACCTTGTTACATTTCTATACTTAAACTAGCTGACCCGACCACTTTATAAATGATTGCTTTTAATTAAAAATAAATAAAAGGGGTATGGTAAATAGATAGTGGCCGATTCTCAGACCTACTGAATACACATAATATTTTGGTAAAAATTGGTCAAGCCGTTTCGGAGGAGTACGGTAACTAACTTTATCAGTGGTGTATTTTTTATTAGTTTTTAATTTTACAATTAAAAGCAAACTATAAAATTAATTAAATTAAAATAATATTATTTAATTTGTAAATAAAGTTATTCTATTTTATTCTAATTGACAACGCATCACACTCGTTTTATTTCTAACTGCAAACTAATTAATATCTAATCAACATCGCATCTGTACTACATTATAGCGTTCTTAATTAATTATCCCATGTCACCTCGTGTCCGTCCTCGACACCACGCTCACTCGACACGATCCAATCAATTAATCTAATGACTGCCGCACTTGCGACATGAAAACATTGTCAACGCTACAATTACTATTAAAATCGATCGATTTTATAATAAACTTATGTATTCGAAACTTCCGTTAGTGAACCTTCATACGTTCACAAAATGTCGCCTCCGACGGTCCGCGTCAACACATTCGTCACAGAAAGTGTGAAGACACAATTAGATCCCATATCTAAGATATTCATTTTCGCTGAAGTAATTATCGGGTTGAACAGACTTCCTTTAATCGGTAAAGGAAAGTTTGTCTACGTTTTACTGTCGTTTATATTATTTTTAGCGATAAATGTTACAGCTGCTCTATTGATTACGAACGAAGTCGTTGCAGTTACTCCGGTCGTTCAAAATGTGATTTGTACCCTTTTGAGCTTCTTACGGTGCAAGTTCATGTTGAGCTATTATACTGAGCTGAAACAGTTCGACACCGAGGCTGGTTGTATCCCGAAGGTGCCGATGGGTTGTATTCGAAACGTGGTATTTGCTATTATTTCTTGCATCTTCACCGTCCTGATGTTTATAATTCCCTTTGCATTAAGTTATATAAAATGTTCCCCATTCTACCTTGCTCCTATGTATCTGGTAAATATACTGGAGGTTTACTACTTCGGCCATCTGCTGGACCTGCTCACGCCAAGATTAAAGTTGATTAATTACTATATAGAGTCCTCGCTGTCTACCGCTTCTGAGGATCCGAGACTCGGTCTGAAGGAATACGTTTATCACAAGTCTTATGATTCGAAAAATGCTCAGAATAGCATGAGCAAATTGTTTGATATGTATCAGATAGTGGTCGAGGCTTACGACTATTTGATAGAAGGAATAAAGTGGCAGGTAAGACAGATAATACGTGAAAACGAGTAAACTATTTTTATCTTTTCTATTTTTTGATTTGCGAAAATTACACAAAATCTTCAGGGCATGTTAAGCCTGAATGTTCTTTAATAGTTCAATTTGCTTGTTTATTAATATTTATTAGTTTCCAATGGTAATAAACATGACATTGTTTCAGTTGCTGACTATTATCATTTGTGATTTTATCTTAGTTCTGGGATTTTTCTACGATTTTTCGCTGACCACAATACATAACGGTGGGGTAAGTTCTCATAACTTTTTGGAAGTTAATGCCTGTCTTTGAATGTTTTGCATTTGTGAAGAAATTGCCTATTTAGAAAACTTAAAATATTGACGATTATAATTTTACTACTAATTCATCTACATTATGTTTGTTAACTTGTCAATTGAATGTTATCATAATTATGAATAATATGTTCTAATAGAAAAAAAGTGTTTTGAATTTTAGCCAGTTTACATGTACCTAGATGCATCACTACATAGAAAATTATATGATCTCAGTCTTAAGATGTATTAAAAATCTACTTTTGTCTTTTGTTTTCAGGTGCTCGAAGAGAAGTCCGTTTACGAGTTGGGATTCCCAGTTATCCTGTTAACACCTCTATTCGCTCCTTGTATGTCTGGAGATTCCGTACACAGCCAGGTGAAAAGGCTAAGAGAGCTGTTGGCATCCAGGCTTTATGAAAACAAGCTTGGTTAGTACTTAATGATTAACTATAATTATATCTATGAGCAGTTTAGATTGACTACTTAAAACGCCTGTAGCTAAGCCACAGAAAATAATAAGTTTTCTGTGAGCTCAGCTAACTGATGTGTTTCGATTATCGATTGCAGCGTTCGATGCGAATAGTATTTTACGGGACCATACACAAGAATGGCATTTTCATGTAGGCGCTACTGTGTGTCGAATGACACGATGAATTGTAGGTCCGGGCAAGCAGATGTTAAGCCAGGTCAAGCCATGCACAAGAGCTTGCCCTAAAATATTAATATTATTAATACTTCAAATTACAGGTCTATTAATAGTTATCGATTAAAGGTCAAATAACCTAGGCAATAGACCCTGTCAATTTAATTGACCACAACTATACCTTTTCAATATCAATTGTCAGAATTATTTATCTATTCCCAAAAAGCGGCTGTATTTAAGACAGATATTCGGCATATTTGAAGTATAAACATTACATTGTTTAGACAGCTTTATATTGCTTGAAGCATAAATGAATATTTTTTTTTTCTCTCGCATAATCAAAAGAACATAAATTAATGGTACAAATTTTAAGTTTTAAAGCTTTGTCCGACTCAAAAATATAATGCTGCAATTTTAAATAAATTACCACCAAGAAGAATAAGTTCATTAAGCTAGTTATTAAAAAATAACTGCTTTCCATCGTTTCTTTTCTTTGAAGTCCTAATGAACACAAAAGTTCGGTTTCCTTGCATTTTCCTTCTATTATAATTTCCGCAAAGATGATCAAGTTTATGCATAAATGCGTAGAAATATATCTTGCCGGCTTTTAGGTGATATTAAACATTGTATTATTTATTTTTCTATTGCTTTTGAATATTTATACGCACCCACAAACGACGTTCTTACCTATATTTTTTCTTTATAAAAAGATTTTGTTATAAAAATACATGTAAGCATTGAATCAGATTCGAATATTTAAAGTTACTCAGCTGATGTTTGGCTTAATTGGATTATTAATAATGTAACTACTTTGATATATTATATATATTATTATTCTTACTCTGAATTCTTCGTCGAACAATCTTGTAAGAGTGGAATGGACAGAGAGAGCGCTCGTGGTCTCCTGCCTTCCACACGGCTTTGTAAAACAGGTCTCTCTATCTTTGGTGAGATTTGTTGCCTTTCTCAAGAGTTTCCGGCTAAGAAGAGATGAATTATATATTTTTTATTTAATCAATGACACAATTTTATTTCATCTACTAGCAAATCCGGCGAACTCCGTTTCGACACAAAGTTGAAATTTTCCCAGAATGTTGTTCGCTACAAACCTCACGGAGCCCGAAACCTTTCCAACGAATGCAAAGCCGTGGGAATCGGTTCGTGCGTTCTGGAGTTATAGCGTCAGGAAGGAAAACCCGACTTATTTTTATATTATAGATGATTCAATTCAATTTACTCAATAATTGTTTTTTTTTTCAGATAAGTCAGGTCGTAGCACGGCGCGAGCGCTACTTGCCTTCACCGAAACTCGGGACCTCTCTTTTCGACTCCTGCGCATGTTGAACATCGACATATCTCTGCCTTTCAAGTTCGTAGGACTTCTCGTCACTTATCTCATTATCTTGCTGCAGTTTGAGAAAGTCATTAATCCATAAATTAATAGATCATAGGGTTATTATTTCGGAAAAGATTTGCTAAGTCACTAAAATAAAATAAAGTATAGATTTGTGGCAAGTAAGATTGAAAGGGATGGGAAAATAAGTTAAAGATTACTCGTATGATTGTTTTTTTTTCAGTATTAAATGTACCAATGTGTGTTAAATTTTAATTCTTTATTTTAACACTAGCGTTGGTATTTATATTAGGCGTGGTTTCTTTAGTTTAACAAAGACGAAACTTTAACTATAGCTGCAAACTAAAAATAAATATATAAGTATTATTTATTTTATTCTATGTAATGTTTTTGGCCAATCTCCAAAATTCTTAATCTTAGATTTATGTATTAATAATAATTGGTGTAAATAAAGTAATTAATTAGGTGAAAGTGTGACGTGTGGTTATATGTATTTGTAATAATTTGTATGTGTTAATAATGATGATAATTGTAAGGTAATCATTGACAATTGACTTGGTACTTACTGTAATGTTCTCCTTATAACATGTATGTATATGTATAATGAATAAATGTACATAAATAAAGTTTTTTTTAATTTATAAATGCTTTTGGGCATTAGAGTCAAATAAATGTCTCCAGATTTATAATAACAGCCGTCTTTTGATGTTTAATCAGCAGTCAAAACAAGGAAAACGACGGACTTTATTATAATACAATTAAATATTCTTGTAAGCACAAGTTCCTCTTGTAACAAGTGTCTTCATGTATACACAGTTGCTTTTCGTTAATAGATACAAAAAAAGTCCAATTAATTACGAAGAAGTTGAGTTTTACAAAAATTTGAAAACAAGGACATTTCAACAACTTAAAATTAAAGTTTATTCATCTGAAATTCTGTCGCCAAGGACCTAACAGTGTGTTGCGGCAGTTTTCTTGAGAGACCGGACTGAGCTAATCCCTAATCAGGGCCTAAATACCTAAGGTCAGAGTGTCACTCTCTGGTTACGCGCCCTGCCGCTCTAATGCCTAGCTGTAAGGAGTCAAAATTTAATTAAAATATAATACTGAAATCAGAAAGCCAGGAATGTTTATCACCTCGAAAAAGTTTTTAATCAGTAATATTCAAAAGATATGAAAGTACAATCATCAAAGCTTGAGACCAACAAAACTGAAACACCATTACCAAGATTGGATCATAAAAAATCTTTAAAACCACGCTATTATTAACTTTTTCCAAATAAGGCATGAGCATCTTGACGCGTTTTAACGGCTAATACATTTTAACGGGGAGGGTAACTATTGTGCGTGCCAGAAAAATGCGGCTATGGTAGGCCTTTGTGTTCTTTGGGAAATTTCAGGAATTTGCCGGGTAGGCTTTTGCGTGGTTCGCCGTCGGCGGATGAGATATGTCTGGGAAGCTAATTTATTGCTACACAAATTCGGAAAGTGGCTATTGTGGTATTTGAGGATGGTTTCCGTAATTATCGCGCGATCTCGCTCGGTTCTAGAAGCCAGAGGTAAGCTCCTCACCGCAAGATTGATATACGAGTTGCGTACCCATTTCGAACTTCGGGACTTCTCAAGTCGGCACAGTAACCTATTGTTTGTACTGTACCGTTTGCAACTAATCTGATTATCTTTGATATTAAACATTTTATAACATAAGCAGCCCACTATACGTTCCCGCGGCTGGGACTCAGGGCCTTCTCTCACTAAGAGAGAGAGCAATATAGGCCATAATCCATGACGATAGTCAAGTGCTGGTTAGCGGATGATACACGTATATTGTGGTCCACAAACGTGTCAGTTTCTTCACGAGGTTTTCCTTCACAGTAAAGCAAGTGCAGATCCACACATGACTTGAAAAACATGTCATGGGTCAGGATCGAACCGGGGGCCGTCTGATTGAAAGGCAGACTTTTTACCACCGAGCCACATTCGCTGTAACATTTTATACATCAAGTTATTACTGTTGTTGTTTTTTTTTGTTTTTTTTTTGTTTTTTTTTTTGTTTTTTTTTTTTTTCTCATCTTTTATCTTTTGATCAAATCCTTTGTATCATAATTGTGTCAAACAGACTTGTGAATATTCTGTGGGAGAGGCCATCGGTACTGAATCACAGTTCTATACTAGTTCAGCACTAATGGTACAAATCAAATATGTATCATCTATGTTTTATGCAAATAAAGATATTATTATTTTATTATTATTACAAAGTAGATAGTTGTGGCTTGCTGTTTAATATGTAGGATAGTATTATTATCTGACTAGAATACAGATTGGTCTTAGTAGAATTAAGCAGAGTTCATAGAATGCGCAACAAGACACATTTACGAAATGAGAACAGCTGGCGAGGCTCCCTTGTTAAACGAAACGAAGGTTTTATATTCGAATCTGCAATTCCCATAAAATAATGAAGGTCTAGGGATGACAGCCGGGGCGGGGGTCCACTGTCACTTACTTCTAATCCAATTATATCCCTTGAGATTTCGGCTAATACAACGCATAGGCCCGCATAATAATGGCGGGTGGTTCTGCAAATTAGTAGAGGTTTCACTAAACTAGTAAATAATCCCAGAATGTTATTTTGTTTCGCTTTAATAGTGTTAAAGCACACGTACCTCGAGGGGCCTGTTTGTTAACCGCTATCAAAATTTGGGATACGATTATTTTAATTGGTTTAATTACCAAATATATTGTTACATATAATAAATTTAGATTATATTTAGGTATGTATAGAACTAGTGACGCTCCACGGTGTTGCCCGCGACAATCTTAGAATTGTTTCTTTTTAACACATTTCTCACACGGCTGGTCAGCCCCATACTAAACCATTTCTAGTTTGTATTATGCATTGCTAACACAAATGATATACCACATACTAGTATACATATATAAATAGTTTCTCGTATAAGGATACGTATTTAACACTCAGAGCGACAGCCAACAAGTTCATCACGATGTTGGCCGTGCCGGGAATCGAACCCGGGACCCTCTGGTTGGCAAGCCGGCATGGTAAACATTACGCCAACGTGGGCCTGTATGTTTTAGGGACCTACGTTTCAACATATAACTTAAGGATATGCATACCAAATTTCATTTAACTCAGTTCAGCCATTTGAGATTGAAAAAGTAAACGTCCGTGAAAACAAACGCAAACTTTCGCATTTGCAATCTTAGTAGATACAATTCTGATTAAAGCCGCGTAACGGATTCAGTTTAGTTACAATATTCCAAATCTTATCAACTTAACAGGTATACTAGAAATACGAAGAACCTAAGAATATTTTACTTCAGTCCAAATAAGAATATAACGAAATTAATAAAGCAAAATAAATTACCCTAATAAAGTGTCTTCTGATAATATTCTGCAAGGAAAGGGACAATGTTCCGTGAAATTAATATAGGGTATGATTAAATTCGAAACATATTTCAGGGCCTAGTTTTCTTCAAAATATTTCAGCGCCAGCTGATAATTTATCTGCAAGCTCGTAGTCTTCTTCTTCTTCTTATGAGCTAAGTGGCCAAGCTCTGGTGTCAAGAGTTTTCAAGCCGCCTTAAGGCCTCTGACTATTACTAAGACTAACAACCGGGACCTACAATTTAACGCCTCATCCGACCCACGGTAGCACCCGGATAAAAATGTCATTTGAAAAACGATAGTCTTGTGGTTAACTGTGCTGTTCTTCTAATACTAATTTTAAATTTACGAGTAAGAAATACGAGTAACTATAACTAGTCATCTTCTTACTCTTCGTATGAGCTAATTGACCTAGCTTATGTTGATAAGTTGCTCGAAGACCTCTGACTTGGCTAAACGACTGCTTGTACTGAGGCTCACAGCTGAGAGCTACAATTTTACGTGTCATCCGACCCATGGTAGCGCCTAGATGAAAATGCCACTTGAAAAAACCTAAAAGAGAAAATTATTGTGCATGGTCACCCATCCAAACACCGTCCGCATCGACCGTTGCTTAGTTTCGATGACCGCGTCAGATCACTTTAGCTAGCCGAGCTACAGGCGCTACGAAGAATAAATAATAGTTAAAAAAAAACTAAAAAACACGCTTTTTATAGAAAACCGTAATTTTATCAAATTAGTGTATTGTCATCGGTCCTCGATGAATCTACAAAGTTTGAACGAAATCTGGCCGTTTAAAGTGGGTCAAAATCTTGCCCAATGAAGTCGGCTACAAACAAACATACAGGTGAAGCTAATATAAAGCGTGTAAAAAGAAGCGGCATAGCTGATAATTTATCTGCAAGCTTGTGGAGTGAGCGGGAAGAGAGTTTATACCATTTTTCACGGTACAGGTGTACATCTATTAGATAAAAACTTGATTGATGTCGGCAGTTTGTTCGCAGAACGGGAACGTCCTTCTAACGAAGACGGATTGTGGCTTGACTGACCGATGTTCAGGTGCGGGGAATAACAAGATCAAATAAATGGCTGGAAGCTTTTTCTGGAGGCCTTTAAATATCAAAGGTGAGTCATGTTTATATTTATAGATAATAAGTAAATTTACTTATTATCTAATAAAAGATTATAAGTAAATGATCTATTAATAACAAGTAAATATACCTACTTCTTATCTATTAAAATTAATTATATCTTATCTTAATATATATAAATCTTGTATCACAATGTTTGTCCTCAATGGACTCCTAAACCACTTAACCAATTATAATAAAATTCGCACACTATGTACAGTTCGATCCAACTTGAGGAATAGGATAGTTTAAATCTCAAATTATAGTCGCAATTTTAATTTATTGCTAATTATTGTCTGTTATTATTTGACAGTAACAATTATCTGTTAACTCCAAATGATTCTAACAGATGTCGATACCTTTCGACTGGGTTGAGTAAGTAATCAATAGATGGCGCTGCTATGGTAAATCTACGAACGTGTTATATAAGCTACACTATCTATTTTTCATATCCCTAAGTGAGGCAAAACAACGTTTGCCGGGTCAGCTAGTAGATTATAAGTAAAAGATCTATTGATAGATAATAAGTAAATATACTTCTTATCTATTAAAATTAGATAATAAGTGAATATACTTCTGGTCTACTTATTAAAAAAGAAAGATGGCGCAACGGTTACTAAGCCGGACTGCCAACCAGAGAGTCCCGGGTTCCTGGCACGGCCAACATCTTTGTGATGAACTAAATTTGTTGGCTGTCGGTCTGGGTGTAAATAGGTATCAATATTAAGTATTTAATTATGTATATGAAGTTTACAGTTGTGTTAGAAATTGTTTAGAACAGGGCTAACTAGCCGTGTGTGAAATGTCCTGATATATTTATTTTATTGTTATTAGTTGTTACGGAAATAGCATAAATAATATCCATAAGGTAGATAGCCGGTCGCTAATAAACTAATTGGTAATTTGCTGCCGTGAACGTTTATTTTGGGCGATATGTAGCGTAGGTAGATTCTATCATTAGGATTCTATAATTTAGGAATACACCGTATGCTTGCTACGACGTAGCAAATTGGCGTAGCATAATGATTGCGTATATATTACGTAGAGGATCTACGAAAGCTACTCGTTTCGGCTTTTAAGAAATTGATAGTCATGATCCATTAAATATATATCTGTCGTGTTAAATGTATTTCGATCGATTTTTAGTAACTATAAGTTTTTGTTATATTGTTTGCAGAGGTCCTTCAAAACACATTTCTATTTATTAATTAGATATATTACAGTCCGTAATAGTTGAACAAATTACTCCCACCAGTAGTTTGCACTTGCTGGCTCCAGTCATTTTCTATATACCTCTGAAAAGATCGACCGAAGGGAGTAAAAGTAAAACAAAAGATCACTTTACGCTACTGACACCTATTGGTATACCCTTCCTGCTATATAGGCTACTAAAGGCTAAATATTAAGCAATCTTAAGGCTATCACCGTTTGTTTAAATATTGATTTATTTATTTTAAGTAGATTTTAAAATTCAGGATTAGAGGTTGTGCCACATCAAAGTAGGAATTTTTCTTTTCATTCCTTCTTTTCATTGTTTTGCAGTCTATTTTTTAGTACATACAAATTAAACTATTTTATTCAATGCACATCGGTTGTAGTAATTAGAAGTGTGAATAATGTAAGTAAGTATGTTTGTATAAGTAATGTATCTTTTGCATATGTAACGAAACCTTAGTTGAAGAGTAAATTTACTTTACCGGGTAGGGTAGGTTTAGGGCGGCAGGGGGCCGTCCCGCATCTACTTTACCGATCGAACCATAAAAGTTTGTTTATAAAAAGTTCACTAGGTGGCGCTGATCGGCGGCAACAACAATCTTTTGCCCAGGGACTGAAAAAAAATTGTAAGGCAGAGATACTTAAAAACAGGTTAAGCTAATGTTAATTATTGACGTGCTAAAGAGTTTATATTTATAACAATACCTAAGTATTATATAAGCTAATATACATCTCCAGATGTTTCAGATTTCTTCAAAGTGCACAGTTGAATCGAATAGAGCTGTGATGCGATGGAGCACTGCACTCGACATTCAATTACTTGAACCTACGCGATCTAATCTGAGCCCGACGATCATTGTTTATTGAACCAAGGTACGAGTATAAACTACTAGGAATTCTATATGTAAACGTAGGGACTATGTTCGTATGTGTACTAGTCCATATTATCTTCTAAAGACACCCCAAGTTTATTCTTGTTAACAAATCTTAACCTAGTTCTAAACATGTACCAAAGGAATAGATATTCCTCACGTTCAAACATGTACCAAAGGAATAGATATTCCTTTGGTACATGTTTGAACGTGAAGAATTTTTGTTCATATCATAGAATTTTTTTAGATTTATTTGTTTTTTTCACGTTGAGGAGATTTTACGGGAAAAATCTTGAATTGCAATTTTTTTTGTAAAAAATCATTAACGGTAAAAATATTGAAAAATAGCTTAAAAACAGTCTTAAGGACAACTCTAAGAATATTTAAATTTATTTTGGTACCAAGCGGACTTGTAAATTAGAAGAAGAAATCTAATATTTTTTGTTGCCAAAATAATAATAAATATTCTTAGGGTTGTACTTTAGTCGGTATGCTATTCTTTTCATATTTTTTACCATTTAGATAACGAAAAAGCTGCAAAATTTTGCCCATATTATCGCCTAAGAGTTAACTTGTGGGATATAGTCAAAAGTTATCGAGGTCAACGGTTATCGGGTCGAGTGACTCCTGACAGACAGACGAACAGACAGACAGCGGCGGCTTATTAATATGGTCCCATTTTTACCTTTTAGGTACGGAACCCTAAAAAAGGCTCTTGAGAAAAGTTGTGTAACCGACAAGTAAGTTTCTATTAACTTCATTCTTTAATCTTAACGATTTAATTAGTTTTTCAAATTAGGTCCTTTCACTGAGTTAATTAATCCAGTAGAACCGCTATAAGTCAAACTACAAGGGAGTCGCCAAAAATTCGTGTTATAGAGTTTTCAACTTATGGAGGGTTTCGACTTGCTTTACATAATTTGGTTGTTCTGTTGTACTAATTGATGTGTATTGAAGTAGTACCAAACTACTACTAACAGTATTTAGGTCGGAAACAACTTGACTTGCTTAGCTAAATTTCAAAAGAAAACAAATTGAACACCTGACACCTAGCAAGCAAACACGTGTTTACGTGAGTCATAAATTTATTATCGTATACTCCTAAAATGTCTTCTAAGAAACAATAGTGTACTCACATTGTCTGCAAGTTCTTAAAGTCGATAACTTATTTTTTTCGAACAATAGAGGTAATAAATTCCAAATGATCAAGTTGTGAAGGTTGTAAAATAAAACGTTGCTATGTTCGAGATGCAGAGGTCAAATTTAATTTTTCGAGTTGTAGAGTGAAAATATGTACCAAAATGGCTTGGAGAGACTCTGTGATTATTTCGACTAACAGAGGGTCAAGATTTCAAGTAATGGAGGTTTTGGCGTTTGAAAGGAAGGGAACAAAAGATATTTTCAACATTTGGAGGTTTTTGACTTATCGAGGTTCGACTTAACTAGATACTACTGTATCTGAATTTTTATTGGGTTACAACCGTACTAGTAATAACAGGTGAACTTGTGGGTTGTTCTATACACAAACGAGTTAGTTACATAAATTCTTATTGAATTATTGGAAATGAATGTTTGCTTATTTTTTTGCCCAATTTCTTACGCTATTGTTGTTTGTGTTGTAAGAGCTATTGATAGTATGTATTTTGTTTGAGCAAATGTGTATTACTTACGAGTATGTATGTTTAATAGCCTAAATGGCTGTAATATTCTTTACTTTAGAAATGTCATATGTTAGCTTGGAATTGTGCCGTAAGGTACAATAATTTTATGCTAGATTTGCAAAAAAAGGTTTTGGTGTTACATTACTATAATAATAAATTAATAATAAATATTAGAACACATTTCCCACACGACTGGTTAGACCTATACCTACTTAAACGATTTCAAGTTCGTATTATGGTTACCAACACAATTGATATACTAAAGATACGTAATAGATACTTTATATCGATACATATTTAACACCCAGACCAACAGACCCCAAATTTATTTCAGCACAAAGATGTTGGCCGTACTGGGAATCGAGCCCGGAACCTTCTGGTTGGCATTCAGCATGGCTTTCATCACGCCAACGAGGTCGTCAATTGAAGATACGTTTAGCTATAAAGGTACCGATATAGCAAGGGCATAGAACTGCCTCTATTGACGCTCCAGCTAAGATGCAGCGTGTATGCCAAAACCACGAATCTAGTCCTATTTCAAGGTTCTATGGAAACAGATACCAAAAATTCAATCAATGAAAAGTTAATGAATTTATTTGTTTAAGGATACGGGCTTGGCAGATTTTTTTTGTGTTCATACTGATATTCAAGCATAAGTACAAAATAAATGCTTAACGACAAACTAAATTAATCACTAATTAAATGGAGATTATATTATAAGTACTGCGAATATCTTTTAAAAAGGCTTCTACACGTTATATTCCTTAACATTAACACAGTTAACAGTAACAGTAAACAGTAACAGTAACGGTAAACAGTAACAGTAAACAGTTTCACAAACATAAAACTACAACTAATTACGTTGTATCAAAGTATTTTTTTTTTCACATTATTTTACAAAAAGTATATACCTTTAATTATTTTACTGAGCTGTATCCTATATCACATGTCATAGTAAAAAAAATATAGTCGTAGTTATAGAATAAAATGTAAATATTGTAGACTTCATAGTTATATATTATGACAATGCATCGAGTCTGCATTGAGCGTGGCTGTTATCTAATCCATTATGTTCAGTCAGAGAACTGATAAGCTGAGCAATAGGTCACAACTATGACGCACCTGCGGACTTGTGTGTAGATATTGTAATTGCTAAGCCGTGTCCCTAATCACATATATACGCACCTATAATATAATGCTGTGTAAAGCGTGTATGTATTTTCTCCAGAGTATATATTTACGGTTTCCATCTACTCGTAGATACATTTTTAATATTGGGAAGATTAGCAACTTTTCGTTTGTGGTATTCAATTTCAAAATTTATTCTTAAAATGTTTGAAGTTAGTAAGCGAGTGTAGTTCGGTGGGAAAAACATCAGCTTTTCAATCTGACGGCTCCTTGTTCGATTCCGGGCTTACACTAATGACTTGATTTTCAAGTTATGTGTGGATTTGCTATCACTTTACGGTGAAGGAAAACAGCGTGAAGAAACCGACATGTTTGATGACCACACTATCCAAGAACATGTGTCATCCGCCTACCTGCACTTGGCCAGCGCGAGCGTGGTGGATTTTGATATGGATTGTTATATATCTCTCCTCGTGAGAAGGTCGTGTAGTCTGTCGTCAGTGGCATCGTATAGCGGGCAGCGTATGCTACGACGAACGGCAACGTACGAGTATGTATAGTAAAGCCTGGTAGAATTAACATATTCACTGAATGATTTTACGGCTCAATTACGTTTACGCTTTCTCGCGCGTTGTTCGAACGTGGCATTTCTCTAGCGAGGAATGTTTTGGCAATGATTACCGCAATCTCATCCACTGGTCGATTTAATGAACGCATTCCGTCCGATCCCGCTCGTGGCCGAGTTAATAGGGCCTGGGAAGCTGAGAGCCAGTAATGTGAAACTTTTAAGGGAGTGGAGGGGCAGCAGTTACTGCGTCTCGCTTTACGATAGTGATGGGTAGGACGAAAGAAAAAAAATAGTTTGTATGAGGTACTCAATTTGAAAAATGAAGTGGGACATTGTACCATCAGTTTTTTTACAAATACAAATACAAATCATTTATTGATAACACCAAAGTTACAAGTCAAATAATATGATATCATTACAAAAGTATATGATATGTATCCATGTCAACTTTTCAATTATATTCTAGTACTATAATATCATTACAATAATATATGATATTAATCATAGATAATGTCAATTTTCACTACTAATTCTAGTATCTAATATAATATCAATACAAAAGTATATGATATGAATCAAATGCCAATTTTCAAATTTAGATAATCATTTATTTTGTTTTATAATCCTACTCCGACTAGTAAGTGTCTGGGGTCTGATCTACGCTTAAACCTTTCAAACCAGTTCTCGCTTATGCCTCTCGCACATTTATTTTTCATACTTTGTCTTTTCTTTCATCCGTCGCCTTTCTTTCTTTCTTCTATCTTTTGTTACCACCTCATTAGAGGAGGACCTCATATGAGAAGTTTACATAGAATTAAGCATAGATTATAAATGAAGTGATAACGTATTTTGAGGGAGGAGGTTTTTCACTTTGTAGTTGTCAAATGACAAATGTGAGCAGGACAAAATGCTACGGCCGTCTTCGCTGTTCCCTCATTCCCTTTCTTTGTCTTACAAAGCAACAAGAGGAAAAGTTTGATTGATTGTTTGTTTGTTTGACGTGAATTGACTCCGAAACTACTGGATCGATTTGAAAAATTCTTTCACTGTTGGGTAACTATATTATCTCCGAGTAACACAGGCTATAGTTTGTTTCTCTTTGCAACTTAGATTATTTTAGAAACCATGCGAAGCCGGGTCGAAATGCTAGAAATGAGTAAGTGCGCGACAGACAACTTTACTCGCACTCTCTTGCACTCTCTCGCAAACATTTCATAAAGACTTTCTCAATTAATATTTATAAAAATAAAACCTCTTTGTATAATCCTGTTATTAGAATTTGTCGCCAATACAATGATATTCTTATTCACCATCACCTCGCCATTGATATATTTAATAGCAGCATATTCAAATTTAAGAAAAATATTTTTGATTTATTGAAATTAGAATAAAACTAAACTTATACTAAACTAAATTAAATTGCAGCTTAACCTAATTGTCACCAACTAGTTTTGTAGTTTTGTTTTGATTCTTTGTTTCTTTCTAATATTATAAATATACTAGCTGACCCGGCAAACGTTGTTATGCCTTAATAAAAAAAAAAAACTAAATATACAGTAGCCGATTCTCAGACCTACTGAATACGCATATAAAATTTGGAAAAAAATCGGTCAAGTCGTTTCGGAGGAGTACGGTAACAAACACTGTGATATGGAAATTTTATATATAAGATTATATATATAGGATAATAAATTTGTTCATGTTGTGTACACATAGTTAGGAAAATAATCTAGTTTTGATCCCGGTTAATTAATCTTTTTTTAGTCATAGTTTTGATTATTTTCTGTTTTTTTTGTGAACCATAATAAATAAATAAATAAACTCTTTCATAGCTTCAACTCAGGTAAAGAGGGACAATTCATTCGTTTGTATGAGACATGTGAAGTGCCTCATGTATGTATGAGTAACTCAACACTACTTTACGACTCGTGCGTACAAATGTGCGAGACCAAAGCCTCTCTCCGATGCGATGCCAGTTTACGAGGTACTCTTAATGCCGCTTCCGAGCTTCGTTTCTCGCCATTATCTTCGCGAGCAGACGTAAATCCCACAGCGTAATGCTAACCTTATCACGTGCTAGTTGCGTAACGTTTTATTGTCGACCTATTAACTTCCCATCAAACATTTAGTAGCTCCTTAAGCATTTTGTAAGCTTTGGAGCTTCGGATTCAATACTTAATTTATAACGCTATTTGAATCCAAATACTATTTTTTGGGTCATGGACCGCGGTGGATTTTTTTTATTGGTAGCGCTTAATTGTTTATAGTGACTCTGGCTCGGTGGGAAAACGTCTGTTTTTCAATCAGACTGCCCCTGGTTGAAGCCTGGCCATACATTAATAACTTGTTTTTCAAGTTATGTGTGGATTTGCACTCGCTTGAATGAATACATAGTGACGAAACCGACACGTTGAGGACTGCAAAGTCCGAAGACTTGTGTGGATGACACAACCAACGCCAACCCATATTTGGCCAGCGTGGTGGAGTCTATAAGTTTCTCCTAGTGAAGGAAGGCCCCGAGTCCCAACAGTGGGAACAAATAGTGGGCTGCTTTGATGCTCATGCAAAAATTTACAATTTAGTTAATTGCGGTCGAAAAAACACTTCAGCCTTTACGCTGACGACTCGGTTAGAATTATTACTACAGTTACATATATGTTTAATTGAGTAATCGAGTTTTTATCGTACTTGTTATGCGTGAAACTTGAAATAAACGCTTGAATTCTAAATATAAACTGCCCTTAACACGCACAAAGAGCTCGTCCACTTTGCAGTGGTTAACGAGCTTTTACAACCACTTTCATTTTATTCGGGCCGACACGCAAACCTGTGATGTGAAAAATAATTTCATGCCTAAGTGGAGAATTGCTGAAATCCCAAGAGTTTCGGTCATTCTATAAGCTACGCTGTGGATAGCATATAGAATGAATTCGGAAAAAATTATATGTGTTATTACTGCTTTATATTATTTTTCCTAAATTTCTGCCTTAACATATAGTATTGCTATTTCTAAAGCTTATGTATAGAAATGAGAACCGATAACCGCTGGGGTAGACGAGTTCTGGAGTGGAGACCGCGTACCGGCACACGTAGTGTAGGACGTCCTGCAACGAGGTGGAGCGATGATGTACGCAAAAAAGTGGGCAGTGGATGGAGACGATATGCTCAGGATAGGGTCGCGTGGCTTGGGAGAGGCCTATGTCCAGCAGTGGACGCAGACGGGCTGATGATGATGATGATGTATAGAAATATCTACAGTTTCTTCCTATTCATGACCAAAAGTTTTTGTATTATTTTGTATTAGGTGAAAAAACAGTCGTACTTTCAACCCCTACTAGGATTTTAACTACACTGGTGTTATAATAATAAAGTACTTATATGCAATATAAATAATTTTCAAACTGAAAACAATATAGAATGACCATTATTATACTTTGTAGTAAACTGAACTTTGAGTGAACGTAAAATGGAAGCGAAATCATGTTATAAAAAAATAACTCGTATATTTCATAGTAATTTGAGAGGTTTCTCTTAATTAATTCATATAATTTAAACAAGATTCTGAACTTTTTCGCAAATCGGTAAAATAATTAAGTGTGTATAAAAATATAAAAAGTAATATTAACCGAAAAAGATTTTCATCTAATTTTATTTTCGAATAAAACCTGTCGGCCCGTTTTTACAACTTTTTATAGCACTAAACTTTTTACAGTCGTCGATGTCATAAAAATACTCACGCTACCTATTCTAGTTATTTTTCAAAGGAACAGGAACAGCCTGAGCTTGGTGGAATGACTATTGATTTGGAATTTAATATGCTTTGAGCTTCTTAGTGCATCACTGAGCAATAATTTCATTCGCAGTGGTTCCTTGTAGAAACACGACATCGTAGTCCGCTTCCGAGCTCTGCCTTTGTGATCTTATTACGAGACGAGGACTGTATTTTATGGTTTCAATTGATTGCCTTCACTGAAAGATGTATTCTAATCCATTGTTCTATTATCTGCGCTACCTGCCAGGATTTGTAATGTGTCAAATTAAGATTTGTATTTGGTAATGTTATTGACAGGATTGATGATTTATATCACATTTCTTGGAAATTTATTCATAGAAGGCTTTCTTGGCAAGGCGCAATTAGCGGAAATCGTGTACCTCTAGGTATCTATTAAGTCTACAAAAGGCATACTGAGTATTGCTACTTACCTGTCTAAATTTATTTTGCGCCGAGGCAGGTACCAGTTATAAGAAGTATTCCTTTTGTAGACTTAACAGATACCTTGACGTACTCGATTTCCGAAAATATATAATTACGTTTATCCTTCCTTGCTTAGAAAGCTTTCTATGAAGATTTTTCCAAGAAATGAATTCCACTGTGCACACCGTAAGTACACAAAATATTTCAAATTTTCTTCTATCTACCTTTTAATTCATTAAAACTTAAAATACTTCATATTTTTCTTCTGATTCTGAATATCTTATAACTAAGTGTCTAATATTCACAGGATTGCAAGCTCCTTTCGTATTTACAAAGTAAAAATAAGCTTATCAAACAATCATAATTGTAAAACCAGCGGAAAGCAATTTTTACAATCATTGTTTGAGTGTCCGTTGATGCGCACAAGAGGTACTTAATCGGGGAGCAGGTAAACAATTTATGTAGATAAGACATCAAAGATATGTAATTGCTGACTCATACGGGCAGGGAAGTTAACGGACTGCGGTAGAGAAGCCAGACGCAGCGAGTTTTCGGGTAACGAGTTAGCGAGCTGCCAAGCATTTCTACCAAGCCAGCATTCACTACAACACGATTACCCTCTCGCTTGACAACACCCGGGGGTTTTTCCGCCTTGCTGCGGTGTGAAGTTATCGCAGCGCAGGGACTGAGCTGGCGTAGCTTTTGGCACCGCGCCATTTTGATTGAATTAAGTGTTCACATCATAACTGCCCGTGAAACTTTGCTTACACTATTCTAGCATGAATGAATTTTGACAATGTGCAGTGAAAAATTAAGTGGAGACAGTTTGATATCTCGTTTTTTATGATTGAATGAACTCCGAAGCACTCTATATATAATATATATGTATGAAGATTGTAGGATAACCTTTCATTGATGTGTATTTCTCTTTTTTATTTCCACACTAATTATAATTGGTAACCTCCTATAGAAGAAATATCTGTTGAACAAATTAATTAGAAAATCTGTGGGGCACGTCAATCAAATTGAACGTAAGTTTATTACAAACAAAAGTAATCTTACCAACCTTAATTATTTTGTCAACTTATTAAACTCACTGTAAATGACAGCTCCAAGATAGACCTCTGTCTAAGACAAAGTTGGCGATGATAATGACAATTTTAATTGCGAATTTATGCTAATTTGAGATGAGGTTCTAAGCAGATAAGAGAATAAAAGCTCTTTAAGAAAAGCAAAGATTGACCGAAGCAAATAGCTCGGAAGAGTCGAGCGATCTCAAAGGAATGATCTTGAAATATTCAGGGCTGGGATTGAGTCAGTAATCAATCAATTTTGCCGAGGCTTTGACGGTAACGAACCTTAAATCTGATAAATGATGGTCGTGCAAGTATCGCCATGAGCGTCATGTATTGGGTGACCCAGTTCCCTCGCACGTGAGGCTGGTGCTGGCATGTCTACTCTAATCTCTCTCATTTGTCTCCTCCAAGTTAGATGGACATTACCGAGTCGTTACGTATTATTATTTTCAAATATCTTTCAGCGATGCCTCATTCTTTGTATGCAGAACAATATTATGTCCAATTAAACATTCGCTCTGCTTAATAGCTTCGCGAGTGAGGTTTACAGTTATGAATAAACATAAATTTTAATGAGAAAATCAAGAAGAAGCGCTTTACAGCGTCTGTCAGGGCGCGTTTTGTATTCTTAGCTAAAATTGACTTCATTATATCCGTATTTTAATTTGAATAATGCGGTATTTAGGAGACGCATTCGCGGGCTTCCCGGAGGGATAATCTGTTTAATTTGGTTAGGGTTTCGCTGAGCCCGTATTCTCATCCCATATTGCGGCGCAAAGACGCCATTTGCCGTATCTATAGAGATTAAGTTCCTCATAGTACGCTCGCGTTTAGCCGCTCTCATACACGCTGGTTGAAGAGTTTCCATATTATACTAACGGCACTAACAGAAACAGATGATTAATGAAAAGAAAATGAAATACCAATTTATTAATTTAAAGCTCAGCAAATATTATTCTTCTACTTATTACCTCACAACTACATTATATAATAATATACAGCTATTTTTATAGACACGTTTGGACGGAGGGGCTTTTTTTAATGTATTGTATTAATTTCAATATAATTTCACTTAATTATCCTTAAGTTATATAGATAAATAATATAAGTAGACGTAGTATTTTGATCCCTGATATCAAAACAAATATAATAAACATTTTATAGGATTACGTACCCAGGTGGCACCAACGGGACCCTATTTAGGACTTCGCTGCCCTCTGTCTGTGTGCTAGCTAAACAATTTGTTTCTGTTTCGCTATAACAACAAATACGAAAGTCAGAAATAAATAAATATTTAACAGGGGCTTCCAAACATCTAATATAACATATTTTATTGCATATTATTTTCTATAAAAAATTATGTTTAAGGCCATTAGGTTTATTTTTTGCTGGGCCGCCTCTCTCTATCTCTGTTTTTTTCTTTTAATGTAATATTGTTATTGTATTTGTTGGGTAATAAAGTCATATTGTATTGTATTTATTTATTCACTTTGTGAAAAAATAATGAAAATAAAATATCATAGGTTTTTAAGAGGAGGCTCCTTTACAAACAAAGGGAATAAAAAAAACTTGTGTTTTTAAAACCTTCTACAGGCAGCCTTCTACTTCAGTAATCAACTATAACAACTACAATAGTCCACTGTAGACAGCCTTCATTGAAGCTTACTTGGTTATAAGAACCTAAGGAACACAATCACCAACCCAGAATCTTCTTCTTCCTTGCCTTATCCCACTAGGTGGGGTCGGCACAGCAAATTTTCCTCTTCCACTCTCCTCTATCAGCCGTCGTCTCTACACTCACTCCTTTCACTCTCATGTCCTCATTCACACACTCCATCCATGTCTTCTTCGGTCGGCCTCTTGCCCTTCTTCCTTGCACTTCCATTTCCATACATCTCCTACTAACATGCATCTCCTCTCTACGCATCACATGCCCATACCACGCTAATCTCCCACTTTTTAGTTTCTCACTCACTGGTGCTACTTTCAAACTTCCTCTAATATACTCATTCCTTATTTTGTCCATTCTTGTCACTCCACACATCCATCTCAACATTCGCATCTCTGCCGCATGCACTCCTCTTACATGCCCTACTTTTGTTCCCCAACACTCAGATCCATACAATACGACAGGTCTAATGATCGTCTTGTAAATTTTCCCCTTAAGTTTAAGGGGCATTTTACGATCGCACGTCGTTCCTGAGACCTGTCGCCATTTCATCCACCCAGCGTTTATTCGGCTCGCTACGTCACGGTCAATATCGCCGTCGTTTTGGAGTATAGAGCCGAGATACTTGAAGTCAGAGCAAACTGGCAGGGATACACCATCTAAGGCAATTGGTGTGAAATCTGAAGATCCGCCAAAATCACAAAACATGTGTTCTGTTTTCGTTCGACTGATCTTCAGACCCACTTTCTCCAATCTTCCCTGCCATTGCTCCAATCTCCTCTGTACCTCATGCCCTTCCTCTCCAACGAGGACAATGTCGTCGGCAAACAGCATACACCAAGGCGCCTGCTCCTGTATGTCCGATGTTAAGGCATCCATTATCAAGATGAACAGGTAGGGGCTTAAAGCAGATCCTTGGTGCAAGCCTACAGCCACATTGAACTCGCTGGTTTCGCCAGCTGCGGAGCGTACATACGTACTGGCTCGACCGTACATTGCCCGAACAAGCCGCTGGTATTTCCCTGGCACTCCTTTCACATTCATACTCCACCACAGAACCTCGCGGGGCACCCTATCGTACGCTTTCTCTAGGTCAACGAACACCATGTGCAAGTTTTTGTGTGCACTGCGGTACTTTTCGCATAATTGGCGAAGTGCAAAAATGGCGTCCGTTGTACTGCGTCCCGGCATAAACCCAAACTGGTTCTGTGATACCTCACTTTCCTCTCTCAGTCGTCTCGCTATGACTTTCTCCCACGCTTTCATACTATGTGACATGAGCTTTATTCCCCTGTAATTGTTGCATACCTGTACATCACCCTTGTTTTTGAAAACGGGTACAAGTGAGCTTTTACACCACTCGTCAGGTATGACCTCTTCTTGCAACAATTTATTGAAGAATAAAGTCAGCCACGTCCATCCATCCGCTTTCAAAAACTTCCATACCTCTATTGGAATCCCATCTGGTCCAGTAGATTTTCCATTCTTCATATCTTGTACCGCCTTTCTTACTTCTTCCATACTTACTTCCCTGACTACACCAGTGTTAGTTGGCACACTTTGTAAGTCACCACTCCAGTCATTCTCTTCATTCATCAATCTTTCAAAATATTTCTTCCATCTCTCTCTTATTTCTCCATTATTAGTTAAAACTCTTCCAGAACTATCTTTCACGCATTTGATGTGGCTAATATCTCTTCCATCCTTCTCTCTTGCCTTTGCTATTTTGTACAGCTTTTTTTGTCCCTCAGGGCTTTCTAATGTGTTGTACAAAACATTTTGTGCATTAGCCCTGGCAATAGCAACTGCTTTTTTAGCTCTCTTTTTACTGTCGTTGTATGCTGTTTTAATCCTGTCTTTTGTACTTAAGTCGCTGGGGTCTATGCTCTGAAGTTCCTTGAAGATCTTTTTCTTTTCTTTAATAGCGAGTTGTACATCATTGCACCACCACCAGGTCTCTCTATCCTTAATTTTCTGCCCTGTTGACATTCCAAACACACTCTTAGCCACATCCCTTATACACGCAGCCATTTCATTCCAACATTCATTCACTGTCATTCCACTCAAATCTTTCATTTCAATCATTCTATCCACTACCTTTCTAATCACCAACCCAGAATGAAAGTAAATAATTTAAAACTTTTTTTTTGTCGCTGTGATATTCAAACCTTAAAGGAACTTGTACTACAGGTATCAGCTAAGGAGCTGTGTTTGATGCGTGACAAGGACTCTCAGGCTCACAATGGATACAAATATGTTAATATCCAACGAGTCGGTTTAGCGTTTCCTGCGACATTCTGTGACACGGTATTGTCTCTTTGAAATGCTCGTTAAGATGCTTCGGTTGAGCTAAGATGACACTTAGTGGGTATCCGCCTTGTAGTTTGCTTGTAAGTCGGTCCTTTGACACGGTTTGATCCCTTTTGACATCATGATAAGTATAAGTGTAATTTATCTAACTAGTCTTTTAAGTATTTAATAATAAAACAAATTTCATAAGTGATGATTGTGTAAGTTGATGACGACACACGTAGTGTAGGACGTAAAAAGCGGGCAGTGGATGGAGACGAGACGCCCAGGTCAAGTACTAACTAGAACTAGAAATGGTTTAGTATGGGGCTTGCCAATCATGTGGGCAATGTGTAGAAAAATAACAACTAGGGTTAAGGCTATCTGTGTAGCAAATTTCATCAAAATTAGTCCAGCCGTTTGAGTTCGGAAAAGTGACTAACAAACTTTCGCCTTATTACATTAAAGTGATTGCCTTTATAAAGTTTAAACAACGTATATATCTGTAATACTTCGGATATATCGCACGGAAACCAGTAGACAATAAGGAGAAGCTCATTGTTACTGGTAAAATTGCTGGAACGAGATCCAGAGTCTGAAGCCCGACAAGACGGTTCGATGAGGTTGTTGAGTAGACTGACTTTAAAGCAAATTCGCGATCCGCCGCTGTCGACCTAATAGTATATATGCATGCAACTTATATAATGGTCAAATATTTTTTTATAAGCTGTACTACCTCAATACAATGAAACTAAGAAAGTCAAATTTTTTAAAAACATAAGTATACATAAAATATTACTAACTAAAACTTAACGTAAAACGACCGGGGGCAGAGGAAACGGTGTCCAAAATGCCTACGTTGGATGGCAATGCTTAGTTTCTGGTCAAAATAAAAGCCAGCAGTTTTGAAATGTAATTTAATTTACTTTAGAACGAGAAATGTTTTTTAAATCGTGCAAATACGCGTAGAAAATTTAAATACTGTTATTATAATTTCTATAATCACTCGGTCAATTATTATTTCTATAAATATATTAAATAGTACTCGTTCCTTCCTACATAAAGCAAATTTGCTGACGCGGCCCGTAACGACGCTTATCCAAGTAAAAAATTTCTTGGAAAATAATTATTACCAAACTCGTAAACCGAGAACCGACGTTCCCCATACATAATAATATGGTATCACAAGTTTTCTTTAGAAAAGTTTACACTCTTTTGAATGTCGGTCTTGCGATGTGGTTTTAAATGTAGCAGCTCGTTATTCTACTTCCTACAGGCGCCTACAGTCTGGAATACAGCCAAACAATTGTACAGCTTTGTATTTATATATCATGGGAATATGGCGCAACAGTGTTTAACTTCTTTTTGGACGCGATCTAGTTCTTTGCATTTGCAGAGGGATAAGTGAAGGTTTCTTGGCATTGTTTCTATAACAGAATCTGTACATAGTTTATCAAAAAAAGGTAGATCAAAAAAGATAACGTCTTTTGCAGAACAAATATTTTTCAATTACTTTCTCCGTTTTGTAGATGAAATGAAATAACGTTATTTGCGTAGCCACACAATGATGTTATATATGTAGCCACACAATGATGTTATATGAGCTCAATGTAGCCACAGGTAAAATATAAACATGGAAATACCCTTGTAGGCCACATATGCGGTGTGCCACATAAGTTTATAGATTTCAAAATGATACGTATTAATAATACGTGATTATTAATATATATAATCGTATTAATTATAGGTGATGTATGTTAATAACATACATCACCTATAAAAATAGCAAATCACGCAAGCAAAGTAGGGTATAAAGATTTTTCCCCAAAATTTTCCGCTACCGCCACGTATTACTCATTCTCAGGTTTATTTACCCGTGCGCCTGCAGCACTCCTCCATTACACTTGACTAATAATACATTTCCCTTCTCTCCCTATTACGTAAACATGAAGGCTGTCTATCACGTCTTACGTTTCACGGGGAGACAAATTGTCACTATTCTTGCGGCATCTCGGGGGACAAATTCCCGCCATCGATACCTTCCGGATCGAAAGTTAAATAAAGAAAAGGATAACTTCCTCGTGGTCCGCAGAACACACCCTGAATACTAATGCGCCGCATTATCTGGAGTCAGAATTCCGGATAAAGAAAAGATTCTTTTTGTTTCCAAGCCGCGAGACTCCTCATTGCTAATTGAAAGCTCGCAGACTGGAACGGATTTCTGTTGGTCTCAAATAATTTACTGAGAAGTTATCCAATTAATTGGCTCAATTAGTGACGATGATATTTTTTTAAATAATATTCTATTCGATCATTCGGAATGGCCTAATTGCCTGAGAATAATAAATTAGAGAAACAAAGTGCGTGCTTTTCTTTGGTTAAGTAGGGATTTCAAAGAAATTATTGCCAAAGCGAAATTTTAACAGCACTTGGTAGTTATACGTATTATAGGTATGTATGTGAATGACAACTACTAAGTATCTCCTTTTATATAGGTATGCAAAGGTCAATAATTATTCAATACCTGTGTGCGTTTTGCTCCTTGACCAAGTGTATATTAGTTGAGAAGCAATTGAAAAAAGTTCTTTGGTGTTAGGTTTAAAGATTAATTGAATTTATGTCTTACTTATACGTATCATGCATAAGCAGCGCACTATACGTTAAAAAATCAAGCTTCCCAGAAGCAATGGGATAGACCGATTTGTGAACTGGTACGGAAGCAACTCTTAAATAATACGTGCCCCAGTTCAGCAGATCGTGCCCGTCTCATTGCTGTTTCCGAATGGGAATCAGGTTTGTGGCTGCAGGTACTCCCATCGCCCAACACTGGCACCCTTTTGGACAATTCAACTTTTCGAATTTGCTCAGCCCTCCGTCTGGGTGCACCGTGCTGTGCTCCACACCAGTGCCAGTGTGGGGGTGGCGTTGATCAGCTCGGTCACCATGGCCTCTCCTGCGGTAGGAGTGCGGGCAGATTTCCCCGCCACGCCAGTCTTAACGATATCATCCGCCGTGCTCTTACCACCGCTAATTGTGCTGCCATCCTGGAACCTTCAGGGTTGGTTCGTAGTGATGGTAAGAGACCGGACGGAATGACCTTGATCCCGTGGAAGTTGGGTCGGCCTTTGGTGTGGGACGCAACATGCGTCGACACCCTTGCGCCGTCTCATCTTCCGGCATCTCGAGTTAGGGCTGGTGCAGCGGCAGAATCTGCAGAGAATCTCAAAAGGCGCAAATATAGTAACCTGAATAGTGGCTATTTATTTGTTCCTTTCGGGGTAGAAACTTTGGGGCCGTGGGGACCGGGAGCTAAATCTTTATTCAATGATTTAAAGAAGCGCTTGGTCGACGCTACTCGTGACCAAAATGCCGGCCTCTACTTTGCACAGCGAATTAGCGTTGCTATACAAAGAGGCAACTCGGCTGGCATTTTAGGTACTCTTTCCACTGACACTGGTCTTTTAGTTTATTAGATACCTATACTTTTAGTTTTGTAAGTGGTTTAGTTTTTAATTTTATAAAGTGAATTAATATGTTAAATGTCAGTAAAACGATATTTGTACCTTTCTTTAGTAATAAATCCAATACGATCACATAACTAAATAAAGATTGGGTTAAGAAACATATATACTAATAGTATAGTACGTATCCGTGTGGATTATGGCATATATCTCTCTTTTCGTAAGGGAAGGCCCCGAGTCTCGGCAGTGGGAACGTATAGTGTATGTGAATAGGTCAAACAATAAACTTTTATTTATTTTCATAATCAAGTTTAATATGTATATATTATTATTCTATGATATTTTTACATAGGTATCGTCCGTGAACTTCTGAGATCTCCTATCTGATTATTCGCACATTTTACAAGAGGAACAATAAACTGATTTATTTAGCCACCGTTAAGACTATTGAAAAAATAAAAAATAAAACACTCGGCAATTTTTTAAATGCTTTTACTACTAATGTTGCAAAATAGCTATTATTTTGAGCTTTTCTTTATTGGACGGAAGTTAGGAGTTTTAAGTTTTCAAATTCTCAAATGTAAGTTCAGTCAGTCAGTTCAGTAGGTGTCAGAAGTTCACGGACGATATATACGTTTGTAAATAATTGGTCTATGGTTTACTGTGACAGTATAAGTTTGATACAAATACAAACCATTTATTGATAACACCAAAGTTACAAGTCAAATAATATTATATCAGTACAAAAGTATACATGTATCACTGTAAATTTTCAATTCTAATTTTAATAATATAATATCATTACAATAGTATATGATATTAATCAAATGTCAATTTTCACTCCCAATTCTAGTAATATCAGATAAAAATAAATTCGAGTAAAATAAGTTTTGTTAGGTACTATTACGGGCCTTTTCACTTATAGATGGCAATATTTTCCAGAATTTTACCAAGTAAATTTGTGACCAAGAACAAGCTCAAATCTTCTATATAACTAAATAGTTTAGACACGCTTAATGCTCCTTTGAGTCGTTATAGATAACACTGTTACAAAATAGAAGTATCTAATAGGACAACTATTTTGCAATATTAAAAAAACTACTTTAAACAGATACATATATTTCTTGGTATAAAAGCTTAAAGTTGAATTTAGTAGGGCTACTAAATTTAACTACTGTTACAATACCTACTTACTATAATGAAATACATTCCATTATAGTAAGTAGGTATTGTAGTTACGCTATACCTATTCTACAGGTAGGTGTATCAACTATATACGTATACGTAATAAGCTGTAGTATTCACACTGGTACACGTACCCAACAGGTGTCATTTTACGATCCACCTGCCCTACTTCGACGATAGTCTTTAGTATAATAATGTTCAATATTAAAGGAAATACGCTAATATTATTTCTTCATTATCTTTTACAAGGCCTTTGCTGGCCTATATTACATGTGCTTTGTTTGGAGTTAAGGAATAAATACAGAATTATAAAACAGTTTAGTGGATTAATACACGTAATCTATTGATCATTGACGAATATTATCATATTCGTCAATTCGGATGATAATATAACTAGAATCCTACTTCCTACTAATATAATAAATGCTAAAGTTTGTGTGTGTGTGTATGTTTGTTACTTCTTCACGCTCAAACAGATGAACCGATTTTGATGAAATTTGGTGTGAAGATAGGTTAGACCTTGGAACATATAGGATATTTTTTATCCCGGATCAACCTTTTTTGACCCGGATAAAAAAATGCGAATAACACCGCGAGGCGCAACTAGTAAAAATAATATAACATAATTAAATTAATGTTCAACTATATCTAATTTAAAAAATCAGTGCTAGTGGGAATATTTTTGAATTACATTAATGTAAGATTAAATAAATCAGTGATGCATCTGAAATAGAGCTGGGCAGGACACGTGGTTAGAAGAAATGACGACAGGTGGAGTAAAGCCGTTACCGAGTGGTGGCCGAGAACTGGCAAGCGAGGAGTTGGTCGTCCAGCGGCGAAATGGGTCGACGATATCACCAAAGTCGCAGGTCCTACCTGGACGAGGACTGCACAAGATCGACGCAGGTGGCACATGCAGAGGGAGGCCTATACCCAGCAGTGGGATAAAGAGGGCTGTAGATGATGATGATGATCATGAAGATTAAATAAAATACAAGAACATATTTCAACAAACGCAATGTCTCTCAGCATTATGCGTTGAATTGAAAGACTCATTGAGCCCTTGAAAACCGTTAATGTCAATATAGATTTGGCGGTAGGCCAGCGCTATAAAAAGTTCATTTATCATGTCGCACGCCAATGGCGTCTCATAATTGATTTTATATCAAACAAGCATTTAGACGCGCTCGATTTGTTTAGAGGCCGGGTTAAAAGTTATGATATCGGACCATTATAGAACAATAAATGTGTGATTCATGTCGACGGTCTGCTTTTGGCGGTTTAACAATATCAATGATTACGTTCTAATTTATTCGGATTTTATTTCTGGAGATTTAAATATTAAATAAATAGGATATAATTTATTACAGATAGAAGATAATAAGATTAAAAACTAATAAAAAAAAAACACTCATAAAATTAATTTAATAGGCCACTCCGGATAGAACCTGACGGAAAGGTACCCATAACACTGGTGGCATTGCCGCGTTGTATGGCTATTTTCTGGAGTATTTTTTGCACTTATATCTGAAAATGAAATCACATTACTTAAACTATATAATTAACTCACTGAATTATAGTGGTTTAATTTTAATTTCCAAGGCAAGATTGAACTGGTTTCTTCTGGGCGAACGCGCTACACTTTAGATCGCAATATCACTTACTATAAGGTGAATTGCGATCAAGCGCAAGCCCATGTGTAAAAAGAAAGTGGTATATGGCATGAAAATGTATAAAGTCCGATACTCTTTTAAATTATTTCAGTTGTAGGAGATAGTAAGATTAACACACTATTATTCGTATATTTTGAACTTAACTAACTCATATTTGTGGATGGAAAATATTAGTCGAATATCTTTATAGTTGATTAAGACGACCTCGTTGGTTTGATGGTTACCATGCCAGATTGCCAACTAGAGGGTTCAGGGTTCGAATCCCGGCACGGCCAATCTTTATGATGAACTGAATTGGTTGGCTGTCGGTCTGAGTTAAATATGTATCAATTAAGTATTTATATAATGTATGTGAAGTATATTATTTGTGTTGGGAACCATAATAAAAACTAGAAATGGTTTAGTATGGGGCTAACCAGCCGTGTGTGAAAAGTGATCTTAAAATAAAAAAAACAACAAAAGAGTCAATCATATTGTATTTATTCGTAAGCTGCATAACAAATTGATTGGTAACATCTATTTTTATCTATTCAATAGCACCCTTGAGAAAGCTATCGAATTTCTTGAGAAATAAGGACGCAATTTATTGCAATACCATTCTAAGAAGACGGCTTATGAATAAACAGCGCAATAAAGGAAATTGCTTAGTCAAGAACGAAAGTAGAATTCAAAGAAACTCCACATAATATTCAGCATGAAATTAAATGAGTATAAAATATGAAAGAAAATTTTGATTTCTTCATAAATACATATTTTGCTTTTGTAATATTTTCTGTCACTTCACATCAAAGAGGCTGGTTTCAAGTAGGGACGAATTGTGAAAGAGCTTGCTTGAGTCTCTATATAGTGAAAAGAATGATAAATTTCCATGAAAAGAAAATTATGATACATTGAGGTTGATTTAACACAATTTGTTGCTATGTTGCCAGGATTTGATACATCGCTATCTTGTATGTGATCTTTTAGACTCTTCATTAATGCCGGTATTATTCATGGCGATATCAGTTTGCGTAAATTTAAATTAAAAATGTAGAAGACTCACGACTTCATTTTATTTTGGCAGCCATTTTGGATTTGAATTTAATGGTGACATTTATTATACAAATCTACAAATAAAGCCACGAATAAAGCTCGGCTAGCTAAGACGATCTCGCGCGATCATCGAAGCTAAGCAACGGTCGATGCGGACGGAGACGACATGGCTGTCGTTCTCAAAGTGGCATTTTAATATTTTCAGTCTTAGTACAAGCAGTCGTCAAGCCTAATCATAGGCTATCGGGCGGCTGAAAACCCTAGACACCCGAGCTAGGCTACTTAGCTCATACGAAGAAGAAGAAGAACTAATCAAGTCCTTTCATATAATAGGTACGCATATTTCAGGTGTTGTGAGAAAATCGGACCAAGATGCCAACCGCCACAAATGGCGGTTGGCATCTTGGTCCGATTTTTATCTAGCTAAGCACATTCCCGACTACTACAACTTTCTAGCCAAAAATAACTAAACCAAAACCGTTTCGTCCGTTCGGAAGCTATGATACCACAGACAGACAGACACTCACACACCCAGATACACCAAACTTATAACACCCCACCGTTTTCGCAGTGAGGGTTAAAACACACACAAACTGTAACAAAAATACAAAACCGGATAAAAAAGTCAACATCTCAGGTCGCAGATGTTGTACATTTTTCACGCGATTGGTTAGGAAAATAAACTTAGAGATTGGTTGTGTGTGTAACCTCGTTCGGTGGCCTCGAACCTACTGGCACAGATGTTATTTGATTCTGAAGAGCGATGGCTAAGAGGCGTCGAGTAGAGGCGAGCCTCGTCAGCGCTGAGCGAGCCGACCACTCCACTCTTCTCTTCACGACACTTCTATCCTCTCACATGTAATCGACCGACGACCACTCAATCTGCATAATCGACCGCGAACTTTCCTCGTGATTTTAGATTGGTTGTTGAAAAAGTTCTTTATTGCTCGTGGGAGATTTACGAATTAATTTAAGGCTACGTAGTTAGTACTAGGAGCCACTAGGGGGTGTCCGACGTCGTGGCAGGCCCAGACAGATATGGTAGGATGACCTAGACTTTCCTTTTTTTAACAGACTTAAAAAAAGAGGAGGTTATATATTCGCCTGAATGTTTATTTTGGTCAAAACTGGACTTAAAAGGCTACTGGACTTAAAAGGCTACCAGGTTGAGTGGAAAGAAAATAGAGATGCCTTTGCCCATCAGTTGGATGAAACCGGCTTAATAATCCTTCTAATATACTTGCGAAAGTGTGTGTAATTGTGGCTGTTTGTTACTTCTTCATGCTCAAACGACTGAACCGATTTTGATGAAATTTGGTGTGAAGATAGGTTAGACCTTGGATTAAGAAATATATTTTTTACTCTGGATTAACTTCTTTTGTCCCGGATTAAGGCGGGTAATACCGTGGGCTGTTTGGCACTTATAAATAGAATAAATAATAATAAATACATTATTTACTCGTATTTAGCAAAGAAAAACTTAAATTTATGTTACAACAAATTTAGTTATTAGCCTATATTTTGAATATTACTTAACTAGTTGAGTTGTATATCTGAGTAGTTGATTAGCTATCGATTATCCAAGAGAATTCTCAATTTATTCAACTTGTAACTATAGTATATAATAAATGTCAGGTTTTGTCGCGATTTATTTCGCTGTTCTATTTTTCGAGAAACCAAATCGCCTTCCTCGTATAAAATAAAATAAGACCACACAATATGTATACGTGAAAGAAAAATGAATGTTTGATCAAGACATATTGTGTTCTGCGACCTTGAGCATCGTTATCGGCACGGGAAACAGTTCCGTAAAGAAGCGTAAATAAAAATTTAAAATCCTCTGAACATAACATTTAGATGTTGTGTAGACCATATTTAATTAACAATTCATATCTTGACCAATATTATAATGTGGAAAAAGTTTGATTGTTTGACGCAAATGGACACTGAAACTACTGAACCGATTTAAAAAAAATCCTTCACCGTTGGGAAGCTACATAATGTAGCTTCCTTTATCCCTTTATGCCCTGAGTAACATAGGCTATATTTTGTTTCTCTTTGCTTGTAAGATTATTGTATAGCCCGTGCGAAGCCGGGACAATCTGCTAGTCTATTATACTAGCAGCCCGTTCCAGCTTTGCAAGGCCTCAAAATAATCAAATCGGTCCAGTAGTTTCGGAGCCTATTTGCGTCACAAACTAACAAAGAAACAAATAAAAAAAACAAACTTTTCCATTTTATAATATTGGTATAGATAGATAAACTCTTTATTGCAACACCGATACAGGACAGGACAGTACAGAAAAGCTTAATACTTGAAACCAGTGCTACAAATTGCGACCTATCACTAAAAGCGATCGCTTCCAGGCAACAATTTTACGGAGAGAAAATTACAATCAAGATGGTAAAAATAACTAAACGTACCTACCTAAACAATAAATAATAAGCCTACATAAAATATTTTCTATGTCATGTATTTTATGTATACATTTTTATTTGTTTCATATTGAAAATGTAGATCGTTATTTTGTGACGTTGGATATCTTGGGTCAATTTTCATCAAACACTTACTTAGCTTTAAAAAACTAAATTAAAGTTGGTTCATTCGTTCGGGAACAACGAAGCCACAGACCCGCACAAATACACACTTAGTCAGGTAAAACTTATAACACCCCGTGGCTTTTGCATTAGGGACCAAAAACAAAAACAAAGAACAGAAAGGCAGAGTCGTTACATTAGAATAATAAACGATTTTTTATCACATCTATCTAAAAAGCCTTCAATTTCCTCGGAGTGAAGCCTATCGCAGGATCATTCCAGAGTTGGACGGATCGCTGGCGAAGAAATCACGTAAACAATTATCTTAAAAGGACCGACCGGGACCGGCCCAGTTTCAATCTTTTTAAATTGGCGTTCGCGACATAATATTGGAAACGACACGAA
Source organism: Mellilla xanthometata (assembly GCA_035578125.1). Taxonomy (NCBI): domain Eukaryota; kingdom Metazoa; phylum Arthropoda; class Insecta; order Lepidoptera; family Geometridae; genus Mellilla; species Mellilla xanthometata. The sequence goes on along the minus strand of JAPUBQ010000014.1, from coordinate 7,422,447 downwards.
TAGTAACAAAGTAAGAAAGAAAGAAAATTATTTATTATAACTAATAAAGTAACACACAAAATAACAAGTAGTATTAAATAAGTAATGTACATATATAGTGCACACGCGGATCTCGTCGGCGCCGGCGGCGGTCCGTGTAACACTCGCCCCTGAAGATTGTGCTTGGAAAGCACCGAAACTGTTAGGATCAATCAAACTTTTAATAATAAGTAAGTGTGACCGTTTTCTATGCGAAAGATGCCTTATGTGAACAGTTTACAATATACATATAAATATAGTGAGTAAACTTTAATTTGTCATAACACAGCCTCAACTCAGCATAATACTGGTTGCTGGGGAGCAACCAACGCTGGTCTTCCGTTGAGGCTGGCTGTGACGTCACGCACGGTCCATAAATAATAAGTATACGCATTTACATATAAGTATAAAGAAATAGAATTGGTTTATAAAGGAGAACATAGAAGTAGACAGACAATAGGTAACAAATAGATATAATAGAGTACAACATGAATATACAGAAACACAAATTTAAGAATGAAGTGAACATTAGAAGAATTAAATGGCTCTGGTGTCATTAACTAATAGTACCTCCCGTTAAAAAAAAAAAAATCTTTTTTATTTTAATTTAAATGAAAACAAACAACGTAGATAACCAAACTACGTAATAAATAAACAACGCAACTATAGATGTAGAGATGAAAGAAAAGTAACAATCACAACTGTTTGTAAGCACGTTATGAATATCCAGGCCGATCCGAGGCGCGCAGAGTTTTGTTATGCGAGCGTTATTGAAAGGGAATCTTTACGTAGTCCGGCAGGTTTTGTGTCTTTTCTAAGAATATACGGAGTGGTGAAAGGACAAAAGAGATTACGTTCGTACGAGATTTCTGAAGCCGTAAAAGTTCTTTACGTTCTGAACTTCCTGGAGCGACGATCAAGATGTTGTCGGACGAAATTTTGCGTTTAATATCGACGGTATAAGTTGTCGGAAACTGAATATTAAGCAATGCTGTCACGTACGGCCCGGTGGCAGGTTGTTCTGTTTGCGAGCTTCAGAAAATTCCCATCACGTAAGTTAAACTTGGATAACAATAGACCTACGTGATTTGTTTCAAGGGTAACATTACTAATCAGCGAATTTTGACATTCCCAGAGGTTCAATATCAATAAAAACCAGTAGATAGGAATAATTAGAAGGCAAAGAAACAAAAAAGTAAAGGGTTGCGTCACAGAGCTTATTAAAGTCTTCAATTCTTCACGAATCAATCAACGGAAACTTGTTCGCTGATACAGCGGATCGGAATTGTTCCAACTAGACGTTTAATTAAGAAAACGACTCAAGCGTGGCGAGTTAAGTCATTAAATTGGAGTTTTAAGAAAACTCGTGACTTCGCAAAATAAAATAAAAGTCTTCAGCGGTGTCTCCTCTTGGCATTCAATATTGAATAATCAATACCTATTTTGCTTTAGCGTAGCATTTATAAAACTTTTCTAGCTTATATTAGGCTTTTTTGAGAGCAAAAAATAAACATTGTGAAAATACAAACAGAGTTAAAACAGAAATATCTCAAGCAGCTTACGAAACGATTTACAAATTCACAATTGGAATTCCACTTAAAATCCAATTGGCTCTTGATGATTTTTCAATAAATTTTCTTTGCAGAAAATACTGATGGCAATTCGAAACGATAGATATGTTAAAAAGCAGATTAGAGGATCGTCAGGGGATCACGGTTCATCCACCTGGTTCATTCGAATCGAGAAAAAAGAACAATGTTCGATTATTGAGCGATCCACTTTTCCCCTGACACCTATGCTCTTTGATCTCTGGAATCGTTTACGTTATTGGACCAATCTGGACTCCATCTCATATATTCATATTTGTTTTTGTATATCGCTCAAATACGTTTGCGATGGCAAATTGCGCAATATATTGTTTTGGGGAGAGCGTACCTGTTGATTAGGAAATGTTATTTCAGACTCTTCGCGGAAAATAGTATTGGTTTTCACTGTTACTTTATAGGCGATACCCTTAAAGTGGTGTTATTTTGAAGACTTACAGATATTTTATAATGTTACATTATAATTCAAAAATATAAAATATATATTGTACCTCGGACAACGTTAAAGCTTCGCGATCCAGTGAGGTAATGCCGCCAGCATATAATGCACCTTATCCGCAGACTCAGACTTAGGTATAATATATTATATTTCATTGAGGTTTTTCATTTTTTATTATTGTGTAGTTTTTGATTTATACATATTGCCATGTTCTAATGGGTTTTAAATATGTATCGGAATATGAAGATAATCTCAGATTTGTTCAAAAACAGATGAAATACTACTTTTAGCATTAATTACGCAGCTACTAAAAAGCAGATATCATAATCATAATCATAATCAAATGGCACGTTTTTAGACGCAATAAAAGTTCATATTGTTCAAAACCATCTACCGTGTAATTACATTTGACTGTTAAATTTGCGAGAAAATGGCTGTACTCGGTGGGAATAATAAAAACTTGTACCGCGCGGCGGCGATACACACCTCCGCGTAAATTGAAAAGAATCTCCAAACTTGGTGGTTCTAAAATTTGTTTTTATTAATTTTATCAACAGCATTTTACGGTGCAGTCGTTGTAGTCTATTGATGGTGTTGTTTTATCGCGGTTTTTATCGTAAATTTTACGCTAATGCCTGCGAGAGAGGCTGTAAAATATTTTTAGCGATAACCTACACAGTACGGTTTTACGAGTCGAGCGAGCTTCGCAGCCGCCGGAAGTTCCTGAAAACTGCGACTTACCGACAAACGAAGTTACGGAACTTATACGTACTACGTGCTTCCTACCAATAATAAACTTGCCGATAACTGGTTCGCGGGAAATGTGTTTCTATTTGCGAAATAATCGCTAGTTCTATCGTACACGGAATGATTATAAAGCTTACACAAACCACACTCGTTAAATTATATAGGTCTCGGCTGTCAGTTTCAGTTCAAACGGATGTTTAACCATATCAGAGGCTCTAGCTTTGTTTCTTAGCTAGTACCATAGATTTGTCTAGCATAGCCCTCTGCAGGGACTTGGGGCCTTCCCTCATGAGGAGAGATATATAGGCCCTAATCCACCACGCTGGCCAAGTGTGGGTTAGCGGATGACACAAGTCTTCGGATATTGCGATCCTCAAATATGCCGGTTTCCTCTATTTTCCTTCTTGAGTTACCTATTTAAAAAACTTAGTACTTAACCTCAACATTTTTAGACATTAATTACTCGAAAACTATTATCCTCTGTTAGATGGGGTTTGCGGTGCAGGAGTTTTTTCTCTCCCACCTACCTCTAATTGAGAAATTTTGAATATAAATAATTACCACTTAGTACTTAACCTCAAATTTTTTAAACATTAATAACTCAAAAACGACTTGTCTCCTGCAGATGGAGTTTGTAGGGGAGGGGCAGGTTTTGTAGTACTACCCTCATTTCACACTTATTCCTTTATGAAAATCGAACATGTATCATTACCAATTTAAATTCGAGTCAACACTTCTTCAATGAAATTAAATACAACTCTATGAATATAACATGGGACACAGTCGTTATACTCAATTTCTTAAGATACGAGTATATCTGTGATAATAGTCAGACGAACGAAATTATCTTCTACGCATTTACCTATATTTTGCGAATCGTATCTGTTTGTCCCAAATTCAGTGCCATTAGCGTCTAGACACTGTAAATTATTTACTTACCAAAATATTATGTACTATTGATAGGCGTCTGACGTCACACATAACTCCTACCATTCCTAAAATGTTTAGTTTCTATTTACTTCGACCTCTTTCAATAGTAACTACATAATGATAATAATAAATATTAGGACACGTTTTACACACGGTAAACTATTTCTAGCTTGTATTATGGTTGCTAGCACAACTGATTTACTACATATACATACATAAATCTTAATATATATAAATCTCGTGTCACAATGTTTGTCCGCATTGGACTCCTAAACCACTTAACCGATTATAATAAAATTCGCACACCATGTGCAGTTCGATCCAACTTGATAGAGAGGATAGTTTAAATCTCAAATTATAGTCGCAATTTTAATTTATTGCTAATTATTGTCTATTATTATTTGACAGTCACAATTATCTGTTAACTCGTACTATATACTCGAATATGTACTTGAATATGTGTCGGTTTAACAAGAAGTAATCTCAATCTCAAAGCAGATTTAGATGTGCATACAAGCTCGTAATATTCACTTTTTGTGTGTGCATGTGCAGAGGCGAGCTTGTAATATCCGCTGTAGTGTGTAATATTAGATAAGGCGGGTGCCATACGGAAGTCCTACGGATATCGGCCCGCCGACACAAGCTTTGAATTCTATCGTGCTGGGAACACGACCGCGTCCTGAATGCAAATTTCCTCACAATAAATAAAAAATATTCCATTCAAAATATTCGCGCCACGTAAACTGTCTTTCGAGCTTACTTTTTTCAATGTGAGAACTTCAAAAGTTGCTACGAGATTTTAGCAGCTTATATTCTAAATTTTTTGTATCTCTTTAAACGTGTGATTCTTCAGGGTGGAAATGTGTGGTGCTTAAAATAGCCCGACCGAGCGTGATATATTACGGGAAAGCACACATGGGGACAACGCGGCTCCGCGGCATAAATCAACTCATGCGGTAAACTATGATATAAAATCTTTCTGTGGGTAAAAACTTTATACTGGCGCGTAGAGCTTAGTTGTATACGGCCCGAGATACTAGTGAAATTGCGTGTATGTAATGCAAACCAATTGAGTCACGCTTTAGTTGACGAAGTTCTATTGTATACGTTGATAAAATATTATCATTATTTTAATTCTGTATTTTAGCTATTACCTGAAACTGCCAAGTATTTCACATACACGTGTTTATGAAAACACGTGTATGTGAAATACATGTGTGTATTTGATGTGTTTATTCCAACCAACCACCAAATTTTACTCAACTTACACCAGTTTGACAAATCGACCTGCCAACTTTAAATTATTATGTTCTTTCACTTCTCACTCATCAGCCTGGGATAAAACAAATAAAAACTCAACAGTCAGCACAACAATCCCTATTTCCATTGCTTTGTATCAGATTTATACACATAGTTTGAGATCATAGGGCAAGTATGCACACATAATATATTTCAAGTATTAATATATCTTCTATTCTATATTCTACAGATTGCACGAGAATTATTGCCTCATATGAGAAATTGAGAGTGTGAAATTGCCTGTTGCTTAACAGAGATGCACGACCCTTTGCACCTAGTCGCACCAAGTATGTCAGTAAATCTAGATATGAAAATCTGAGAGAGACATTTTTCTGCATTGCATTTTAATCTGGCGTAGTGCTCGTAGCTCAGTCAACTTGTCACAGACAACGAATGTGGCGTACAAATTCTTGTCAAATAAATATACGTAATTCCACTGTTCGGCCTAAATTGAAAAGCGCTTTAATTACAACCGAGTAAATTACGTTGTTCGCGAATTGTGCACTCGGTAAATCGCGATGTCATTACACAGGGTGAAACTTTATGCACTTATTCAAGCTTAGCGAATAGTCTGCGAAATACAAGAAGCTAGTTGGCGGCGAGAGCAGGTGCCACCGCGGAGTTAACTAGTTCTTTAGTTATCAACTTACTCAGTTCGCGCCATTCGACGCTTCGTGCTCGGAATAAAAGTTATTGGGTGTCTTGATGAATTAGTTCAGTAAACGAAAGTAAAAGGGTAAGGTTTAGTGCGCTCGCTTTGACCGATTTAATCAAGATGAATGTAAGTAGGTCTTTATCGCTCGGATTTCGAAGTTTGTTGTAAACTTGGGAAGTTCGCAAGTTACTATTACTGAGCCTTCAGTGGTTTGTGCAAGTCCAACTCTTGTGCCAACTCGTGGTTTATTTGACGGGACCGAGGATGTATGATATTAATTTAGCTCTTATTAAATAAATAAAAAAACATTAGAATGTGAACCTGGGGTACAAATGCTTTTATTTAAGTTGTTTGTACATTAGGTTCAACTCTGTGGAGCTAGCTGATGGTTTTAATAACTTGAGGGAGTACTGAGTGACACCTCAGTTATGACGGACTTTCAGCTGGCAGGCGAAATTGTTCCTTACTGCTTTAATATGTACATTTTACTATAGTAACAATTTTTACCGACCGCAACAATAAAAAGTAAACTGCGTAAGCAATATGTTTGGTCTAACAATGTCTCTAACAACTATGGTCAGAGGAAGTATAGACGGAACAAACAAAAAAAAAATACTGCTAATATTGTTTCTGCTCCCGTTAAACATTTAACTTCGGCAATAAGCCCCCGTGTAAATCGAGCCAACATTACAGCCATGTCAATGCTAACGAAGTACAAAAGGGAAATATTATCACGTCGAAATTTGGGGAAAACATTAGGAACACGTACCCACTGTGTGTTTCCATGGCATTTGCTTCAAATTATTAGGGTCTACTCACATTAGACGACGGTTGAATGTGAAAGAACCTCGAATCGCATAATGATATAGGAAGAAATAATGAACGCTTACTCCGTTTTTTAAATGAGCCTCGCGATGTGTCTTTTTTATTATGTTTCCATACCTAAAAGGTAAAAACGGTTATTACTAAGCCTCCGCTGTCACTCTGTCTGTCTCCAGGCTGTATCTCAGAAACCGTAATAGCTAGAAAGCTGAAACTTTCACAATATATGCATTTCCCGTATAACAACAAAACTAAAAATGAAAATATTAAGCGGGGGTCCAATACAATAAACGTATTTTTTTTGCTATATATCAATAACGGTAGCTGATACATAAAATTTTCTCAAAATATATAAATGTATAAGCTATTATATTATAAAATTTACATAAAATACATATTTGAGGGGGGCTGTATTTAATTTAAATAAATTTAATTAGGCTCAATTTTGTGAGCCTTTGTGCAGCGTTTTTAAATATTTAAAAAAAAAAAAATTTAAGCGGGGCTCCCATACAACAATTGAAACGGAACCCTTCATGCGCGAGTCCAATTCGCACTTGGCTAATTATTTTGTTTGAATTAAGTTAGAAGATTGCTTACTTTGACTTTACTTGTTTATGAAAATATGACTGGGTCTACCAATTAAACGTTTAAAACCGAATATAATATCGTTCGAAGAGTATAAACAGTTTCTATTGTCGCTCATTAAATTTGGGGAAGTGGATGGTAGGCCGGGAGATATCTGTAATCCTATCGTACCGGGATATCCTTATAAAATTGAATTGTTTGTGAACAGCGACGCTTAATGGAGTCGTAAACTTTAGCTCGTTGCCATCCAAGAGCTGAAGATTTGATACCGTCTCGAAGAAACGAAATAATGATTCGCGGGTGTTAAATATCGCCTTTTATTGCCTTGTGAAGTAAAAATAATAAAAAGGGATATGAAAAGGCGTGTTTGTGGTTATTATTAAGAACAGTGCTGACCTATTTAATATGCATACATTTTGATGTATTGGGTTAAAGTGCATTTAGGCATCTACTACTAAATATGCTCTTGGTCTATTTAATTACTTTCTTTAATCACTTGACTAAATACTTTTTAGTTGGTGTCTGAATAGATCTCCTCGAGAATCACAAGTTCCTCCACTGTGTAATGAAAAATACATTTTAATAAAATATACTCGATAGTCTGTATTTCATTATTATTTAGTGGTCAAAATAATGAACCATCAAAATGCACATCCCTCCCGTTGATACGAGTATCTACGTTGATTTGCGAGTGCATTGCTTGCCCCGTGTCTCCATAATCCACAATCCTGCGAGCACAGGCGGTAATGTATTCTGCTCACGAGTCCGAGCCGAGAGACACCCGACGGGAGCGTTACTCTTAATTACCATCACGATGTTACCAGCGCAATATGAATACTGAAACTCAAATATATGAGGACACAAACGCAGCTCGGTTACGTGAAAGATGACTGCAAATTAGTTTTTGGCTTGAGCTAAATAAGTTCTATTTAGCTTAGTCTTTGAGCAAGCTTTTGGTTAAATAAAATGGCAGCAACGAGTTTTTAAATTAACTTTGCAACTGCAACTTTCCCTTTTTTGGGAACTCAATATATTTTATAATGAAGGATTATTTGTCTACGAGAGATCGTACAATTATGTATTTACATCAGAATAAAATCTTATTGCTTATTTAATTTAATGTGTAATTAACACATTTTTTTAAATGACTATCCAACTAAATTTCCAAATTTATGAAAACTTTATTTATTTGTAGCAACAGTTCCATAACAAACACCCAACATGTAGAACATCTTTATGTATGACAAACATCTTTGTATATTATAAATATATTTGGGATATTGTCTCGTTGACCATTAATTAACGCTTCCCTAGTAACTATCTCCGACCTAACTAGCGAAACGAAGTTAAAACCAAAGTTGGAAACTTTACTGAGCAAAGTCCCGCTTGATTGCCCTGTTTTAATAGCGATGGTTACAGTATCAGATGTAAATGGACATCGAACTGGTACAATTGTTAGACAACAGACAATAAGTTATATAAACAGTGATCCTTGTTATCGGCCATTCTCCGGTAGCAAGTTTTTATTTGTCCGGGCTCATTTGGTTCGTAATATTATCAGATTCAATCATGATTTTTTTATATATAATAGTTTGCGACCGTACCTAGCTGTAAACAAAATATTGGGTTCCGTTTTTAATTAGTTAATTCTTAATTAATTTAATTCTGTTCAAAAACCTCTATTCTCTAATTACCGTGGCCTGTCCGTACACCAACTTATTGTAAAGAGTTACTTGTAATTTATAAAACCTGCAGATTTACGTTAATCCATTTAACATTTAAAATAATATTAAACAAGATGTATCGCATAACAAAATATCGGCTCAATAGAACCAGTCTGTAATTAATTATAATTAAATAACCGCATGTCCGACTAAAAGTTATAATTTCCGTAACAATTTCTGATCTCGGGTGTACATCTTAAAATAACGGTATTTGGCACAATGTTACCGCCCGCGTCGGCTCTCCGCAATGTGTACCGAGACCCTTCAGCAGTCGCACGTCTCTATCGTTACTGTACTGCCAACGATGCACGTGAGTATATAATTACCGTCGCCTTCGTTACAAACTTTTATAATTACCGTTCTACTTATTTAAATACCTGATTTTTAAAGTTAGACCCTAGAGTTGCTAGTTCGAATGGAGCAGTACTTTGGCCTCCGTAAGTTGTGATAAACCAGTATTTACATAATATGTTGGTTTTAGAAATATCAAGAAAAGTCTATTGTTTTCTAATTTTTGTATAATAATTACCATGTGTTAATAATTACCGTTGTATGAAAAATGTATACGTTTATTAACTGTAGCCGTGATGTCCTCAAGTCGCAAATGGAAAGTTTTAGTATAACATTATAAATTATCATTGTCCGTAAATACGCCTTTTACAATATGCTGATAATCAATCAAATTATTTAATTTGCATGATGGGAAAAGACTCAAAAAGACCCAAGAAGAAGTTAAAAAAAGGAGAAAGCTAACTGCACGGCAACGCCGAGAAAGAATTAAGAACGACCCTATTTTGTATTAACGATCCAAAGAAATAGAGAGAGAAAAGAAGATTGAAAGAAAAAAAGATAAAAAATACTATAGTAGAAGCAGCGGATATTCTTCAGAAGGATCTTCTGATTCCAAAAGAGATATGAGAGTATAGGGGCACAATGAAAGTCCATCAAGTCGTTTGGAGTGCATCAAAACCGAACGTACTTGCAATGAGTAAGTTAAGCTGTAATTCGCAACAATGTATGTGAGAAGCAATGGAATATTAACAAGGTAGACATCATGGATTTTACTCTTTGAATGTGGAAAAGTTAGAAGAGCCTGAACTATCCCCGCCTACCAGATTCATTCTGTCGGCACCTTCCGTAAACAAATATAGTTGTGTCTATAAGTGTCTATAAGTGCTAAGAAATATTCAGATAAACCCAAAATTTTATCTTATCGGCTAGTGAAGCCCGCTGATGTATTTCCTAAGTCTTTGAAGTCTCATATTTCATAAGGTGATATGGTTAAGAGAGAGAAGTTTCAAAGTAGCTTAAATTTATCTTACAAAGACAGTTTTTGGGCACCTGTCTTTCCTGTAGATTTTAGCCTTACAATGCCTTCCTACAAAACACTCACAAACGTTCCAAATAACAGTACTAAGCATAAGAAGACTAGAATTCGGTTAAATGTATCTGATTGATAAAAGCAATTTTTAAATGTCGTAGATTACTTGTTATTTTCAAATAGAAAATTACTATAAAACTAGACTGATTAAACTATACTAGTTGGTATATGATATGGCTTTTTAATGATCTAATTGACAAATATTATAAATTGAATGACTACCTAGAAGAAAATAAGAAATAGAATATAAGTTATCAGTGATACTAATATACGCAAATTTTTAGAGCTGTGAGTAGGTTTAAGCTAGATCTATCCTTATTATCTAAATTAATTAAGAATATCATTCTCATCCACTCAACCAATCATTGTTTTATTTGTTGTAAGCTGAGTTTTAATAAACGAGTGCAATGATAAAGTGTCTTTTTTACGATTGGATATGAAGTACATTGCTATTCTTATGCTATAATTTTATTATAATGGTGTACCAATTATTAATGCATGTTGAACGAGCGATACTTGGACTTGATGATATTTTCTAATTACCGTTCCATAAAATATTCAACTTATCTAATTGCCATATTCCTGTTTTTTTTTTAATCTCATTATCTACAAAACTAGTACTAATAGAAAAATACCAAGTTAACTATTGAATTTGTATGTTTGAGGTGTACCTATTGCAATGTGTATAATGTCAAATCAGTGAAAAATAAAAAAGGCTATGGTAATTAGGCGAAGAACGCCAAATTGGAGAATGACCGTTATCTAGGCTTAACATGATAAATAAATTATATTATCCAATTAGTTTGGAGTTTCAGGATGAAGAGCTCTTCACTTGTCAGAAATTGATAAAATATTGGTTTGGCTCTTGTTGCGACTCTGAATGGGTTTGTGTGCAATGTTTTTTTTGTTAAAAGTTTCACTTTCATTTTAAAACCTGAAATTTCAAAAAATCTGTTAAATTCGTGAAACACCTGAAAATACGGACATTACTGTGTATACAATGTACAAGAGGAGCATAAAATGAGTGGTCGTAATACGAAATCGACAGCAATTTCGAGTGAATTGAGCTATATATTAAAGCTATTAAAATGTTAAGCATCTGTGACCGCCCCATAAAATTACACACATACCTGAATCAGGAGCTGACCCCTGGTCACACCGTATTGGACCACCAGTGGGGCTACATTTATTTTGAAATAAAACAATAACGATATTCTAGTATTAATCGATGTGTTCTGTCAAATGATAGAACAACAAACGTGAAAATAAACTAATAAATTTAACAATTTAAAGAAATCAGTTGAAAATTCAGGATTAAGAGCGACCTAACACAATAGAGTATATGTCTCTTGCGTTTGCTCCCCAAGCAATAGAACCGGCAACGTGAGCAGCAGTGGTTTCCGTGGTGCTATTAGTGGTACCAACAAGTGAGCCTATTAAGCTTACCCTTCCCTGCGACGGCCTATCACTGACGCATGGCATGAAATTATGCCACGCAAGAGTGAAAAAATTCTCTGAAAATACTCTATGAAAATCTGCGTAAAATTTTGTACCTCATTTTCATACCAGATAGAAATTAGGTCAAATCCAATTCGGGTTTTTAACGACTTCTTCAATCCTGGTTAGAAGCGGAATCGCTTTTGCTTAATTTTAATATAGGTACATTTAGTTAGGTACTTGTTTATTGTTCTATCATAATGCTACAGCTAATTGCTTTCTGCAAAATATTTTCTGTAGACCATTGGTTGGTTATACCAAATTTCAATTCAGGAAAATATGATTTCTATGAAGTGATATTTTGGAGAACCACGAATTTTGTGAACGGTTATATAGATCAACTATTATTTGGAAGCACTTTTAACGCTCTAGACCTACATACAGGTTGCTTTAGTCAACCTTACGTTGTGTGTATATAAAGAATATTCATATGTACCTTTGCTACTGGTTATACTAGCTGTTTTCGAGCTTCACTTTGAGTACGCTAATAATCTATTTTAAATATTATACACCTGATCAAAAAGTTGAACTTATTTTAGTATGGTCAATTAAAGACAGTTTTCTTCTAAATCAATTTTATATAATTATCACCAAACAGTAAACCACACTTTGGCACAAAACATAAATTACATTAAAATCATAAATCTAATAACAGTTATTTATAAAACGAGCCTATTTAAAAGCTCGAATACGGTGTAAGTAACATATATTATAATAAGGCCGAGAGAAAATAAAAGAGTTACCACCGAATATAACTTTGATGGACGAAAGTAGGTATAGACAATAAAACAATATTAGTAAAGAACAATAAAACGTACGTATACCATCATAAATCTCTGCATTACTAAATATTTAGATATCATCCCATGAGCTTTTAAATAGTTCTACGTTTGCAGCAAATATAATATTTTAGTCATCTTCCATACTTTGAGGTTTAAATTGACATGTTTTGTAAAACCGAGTTAGCGTAAATAAAACAATCAGTTTTAATTTATGTACACTAATTTACAATTCTTTAAGTCTATTCGACAAAAATATCTAGTTTTTACGAGAACTCTCATAAATACAATATCAATGAACAATATTCTTAATTTATATACTTTGAGAAACATGATGTACTAGAAGATAGACACAAGATTTAGAATTTAATGATTCATGATCAAAATTATCACACTATAATTTTAAACGTTTACTATTTAATTTCAACTACGACAAGGTCCCACGAGTAGTTTAAAGAATTAGATTATTTAAATATCTTTTTATTCTATCTTTTATATTCTGATTTACTTTTTTGTTATATTTTATTTGGGTATTCATTCATTTTATCTATTATTTTAATAAAAACAAAATTTGGCAAAGGTAAAGATCCTACCAATTTACAGATAAAAGGTATAGTCGTCCCCTTATTATGATTGCTAAGATAACTTCTTAAATAACACTTGTATAACAATATCGAACACTTTTCACCGTGGTCAGTTCCAACTTATCCTCGAGCGTCAATCTATAGAACCACTCTTTATTGCTTCATCCTCTACTCTACTGAAACGTATATTTACACGGGTCGCTTCACAACTGCGAAGTCCAGAACGTCACTCATGAGGAGTATAAGCATAACAAAGAACAAAAACACGAATATCATCCTTTTCAATCGATAGTCGTCTTTAATCCATCGTCATACGGACGTGGTGATTTGTTCTATAAGATGGTGTTCTCGCCTGCGACAAGCGGACCGACACGAGTTGCGCGTCCAAGTGCCGCGAGTGGCGAGCCCTTCTGGGACGCTTCTGGAAGGTCGCAGCGGCACCGGTCGGCGGCAGCAGTCGGGGTAGTGCGCGGCCGAGCAACAGGGCCTATTGAGGGGTGCCGCGTACGATAAGGATTTGGGTAATCTGGTGGTGCAGCCGGCGGGCGCGGGCCAGCCGCAGTAGGCGGTGGCGCCGCCCGCACTGCACGCGCACCACGCGGCCGCCGGCGGCTCGAAGCGCGGCGACATGCACACGCACGGCTCAGGCACGATGGGCACAGGCACAGGCACCGGCGTCGCCACCGGCGGTGCCTCCTCCCGCTTGGAGAAGCCCACGAAGAACAGCAGCACGGCGCCCGCCAGCGTCGCCGCCGTCGAGAAGTAGAACCCAGCGCGCGGCGCCTGCTCGTTCATGTAGCCCGTGAAGGGCACGCCCACTATCACCGGGATCGCCTCCGCGCCTTGCACGAAGCCTGGAGAACATATTACACGCTCAAGTATCTTATAAGCCGTAATCACAAAGTTGTGGTTCAGTACTAATAAATTGAATACGGTTGTAACATTATAGATGGTGGGTAGATAGGTGCTCGATATATCTCCGTCCCTTGACCTATATAACATTTTATTAAGGACATGATATATAGCCGCTCGAATATTTGCAATTGAAATTCTGAGCAACCGATAACACAGAGCCTCTTTACAAATACTACGTTAGTCCTATTTGAACTGAGTGATTGAAGAGTCAGCTATTCCGAACCTTTACATTCAACATAACAGATACGAGCGGTACAATATCGGTGCCGAATTCGGAGGCAATCAATGTCCGAACAGAAAAGAGAGGGAAAAATTGCTTATAAATAAAAAAATGTCTGCGAAAGCGTTTGAGAATTGCCTTTACGAAAATAAGGCGATTTGTGAAGATATTAAGGTGCTTACCCCAGACTTTGGTGAAGTGTCGGCCGCGGACGCGCTCCATTGTCAGCATTTTGATGGAGTAGAGGAACCCGCCGAGGCACAAGCCGTACATCCAGGCGAATAACACGTACCCGTGGTATCCCTCCACGCTGCTCAGAGCCAGCATCGAAATACCTGAAAATCGGAAATGTTTGAGAAAGGTTCAATGAAACCTACATATTGGCTTTGGAATCGCTGAATAGGTATTCTAAATATTCGGTTCGCGTTCTCTGTAGATACGGAGTATGCATGATTTAATTTAGCGGGTACCGGCCAACTCAATAATGTAATGTGACCACAAAAGAGATTTTCTCTTTGTGTACTATTGAATGATTGATTATGCGTTTTCCTGCTTTTTAGAGGCTGGTCACAGAGGGAAATTCTGTTAGAAACGATTTTATCATGTACGTATATTGAGATGAAAAAATATAACAACCATTTGAGTAGTCTTAGTAAAAATTGCTGTATTTTTATTATTTTATAGTAAACTCCTTGAAAACGGCAACATGTTGACTATTGCACAACATACAGCTAATTGACGCAAAATGCCGTGAATGTATCTTCAACAATATAAAGGACCAAGTGCATACCAATTCCCATCATAGCAAATTGGCACAGGTATTGCTTGGAGATGAGGCACTGCGCCGAGGGTCTCACGAGCACCAGGCCAAAGCCTGCGCAGCCCAGCACCGCTGCAAACCCGAGAAACGTCTGCAGCAGCACCAGAGCTGACTCCTCCAGACCTTCTTCGAATCCTTGTAAAGCCTGGAGATTTAAACTTGTTTAAAATATGGCACTGAGAACACTGATTGATTGAGACACAATCATAATCATAATGCTTGAAAAGTACACATATTTTTAATATTATATAAATGTTTAATTGTAAAAGAAATCAACAGTATTAGCAGTTGATGATGGTGGTCTTGTTTTATGTGTTAATATGACTCAGAACTGATACTCGCATTAAGTTTTCTTATTCTGAGCTAATATTTTCACAATTTTTTTATAAAATAATATCAGCTGCATTTTCGAATTTTCATCGAACGAACAAATAAGTCAGAAAATACTAGTTTCTATACGTAACACATCATCGCTCCGACAGCAGTTGTAACTTGGTAGTAACAAGTTACGCGGTCACTTTTATGGAACTACTTAGAAACTTTTGCGGTCACAATTAATTACTATAATTAATGTTAGTTTCGCTTATGAAAGGGGACAATGAAATATGATTCCCTTTACCCACATTTAGCGACATTTTGCTGTCAATAAAATAAACCTCTACAACCCGTAGAGGTTTAAGGGTCAAACTAGCCTATCCGCTATCCACTTGGTCGAACAATTGTGGTTTAGGTCAAATAGTCGAAACTACTTCTCGATGATACGGGCTAACCAAAGCAAATAAATAATACAAGTGTTCACTTCCGCATTTGATTGTCTACAAATTAGCTGACCCTGATCTTCAAACTTCAATTTGGTTAAGTCAACAACTGCTAATTACGATGACTCATACAAGATCAATTATCTAAGGGTCAACATCTTAATCACAGACAAACAAAATTGCGTCCCGATCGCAACTTTGCCAATTAGACTTACCAGAAAAAACACGGGTGTATAAAGTCCAAAAGCTGCTAATCCGGTAGCCAGCAACAAAACTTTGGCGGGTCGAGACTGAAGTGGGGTCAAATCGATGAGCGGCGCGGTCCGCTTGAGACCCTTCTTCTCTTTTACCTGCCAAGGGCAAACAGTACAAATAAGGATAACAAATTGGTTTTCACCTGCTGTTAACGGAAAGTTTTTGTAATTTCTTTACTTGAGTCGCGGTGATTTTACCCTCGGGAGCCAATTTTGAATTTCTTTCCAAGTTTATTTTTTAAAACAAGGGATCGATTTAAAACTTTGTGACTCTGTAACTACATCAAACGATTCGAGAGTTTTGAACTCTGTGGAGTTTTGAACACTAAAATAAAATGTTTGCTTGAATATTTTGCATTCTGCTTCCGCTTGTACGGTAAATGAAAATATACCCTCTTGTGTAATAGAAACGTTTTGACTATCACAGTTTCTATTAAACGCAAAGGTCTCTAATTCAATTATAAGTAAGTACTATGGTATGCACTTACTTTCCGCCGCTGGTTTTTCAGGTGCAGTATAGCCCTGCGTTGCGGGTGATATAGCGAAGCGCTTCGATATACAGCGCTGAGGAAAAAAGCAAGCACCAAGATCCCTGTGATTGCTTGCAGACCTAGACGCCAGCCGAGTTTCCTGCATTATATAAATACAAATACAAATAGTTTATTCAGCACAAATACAGGGGTGAAAAGTACTATAACTAATTAAATACTTAAGTATAGCTTAGCCTTAGTGTACGTTTTGTCATATCCACTGAGCCCCGGGCTAAGTATCATATGATCGTGATATGCGGGGCAACAGTATTTCGCTTTTTGTTACAATTAAATTAAGAAGACATTGTGTTTTACATTAAACATTATATTTGAGTATTTATACTATTATTACAATAAAGTAAGTGTGTCTCGATGGAAAAACATGTGCTTTTCAATATGACAGTAGTCCCCAGTAGATCACGGTCCTACACCAATATCTGGTTTTTCATGTTATGTGTGGATTTACACTCGTATTAAGGTAAAGGAAAACACACACACCTGAGCACCCAGCACAATGTAGGAATCCAAGAAAACTCCCACAATGAATAAATCCTGTAGGAGGTGACATGACCCTCAGTAATGAGGGATACAACTTGAGGACTACAATTGAAAATGATTTGTAATACTTAATTGCTTTTATAATTGTTTCGCATCTGGATCACTTGGACCTTCAATTGAATTTATTTATTTCAAATATAGGTAGGTACATTTAGTACACTCGAAACATTAAAATTTTACAGTCACTTATAAACAAAGTATAAGATAAAATTAACAAAAATAAAAAATTAATTACATAATGTGAAATATAGAGGAAAATCCTTGTCATTAATAATTCGTCTACATTTCGCTTTCGATTCAATTAACAGAACTTTAAGCTTTGTCTTAAATTTAATATAATTAATTTGTACCTATACTGTTTGTTAGTGTTGCTTATTAGATAGCTACGCCTCACAATATTGTGAGTTAACCGATGTTAATCAAACTTATCAGCTGCTTCTATACCAATACTTTATTCAAATCTGTTTAGTACAGTTTGAGCGCGAAAAAGTAACCAAATATATATATACGTAAATACATAATAATATTACTTTTTTAATTATGTAGAATTATAAGAGACTAAGTTTAGCCGTTCAACGGGGCAATGCTGCCAGCATCTTGGGAACTCTGTCCCGCAGCGACAGCCTGGGTGGTGAGCTTACTTTAATTTAAATTGTAGTGTTTTGATTTTTCTTGTTTTCTTCTTGTTATCTTTTAAGTTGTATATAGTATTTTTTTTCTGTAATAGTTATTTGTAAATAAACGCTACTAAAGCTAAGTAATAATTAAATAATTATAAATGGGAGCGAATTTTTTTTTTGTGTAAGCTAAAGAACCTAAATGCTTAATTAGCAAAAGAGCTTTAATGCTGATGATGTTTGCATCAATTTCATTGACGCAAACACCCGCTTTAGGGCTTGTAAGGGAAGGGGTGATTGTTCACGAACATTACCAGATTTTTAAAACAATAATCCCAGATGAATCGTCTTTATTTATACGACAAAGCAAGTATTTAAGTAAAACATTGTCCTAAAGTATACATACTAAGTAGCGGGACCTTTTTAACCGACTTCAAAAAGGAGGAGGTTATATATTCGACGTGTATGTATTTTTTTTTTTTTTTATGTATGTTCACCGATTTCTCAGCCATTTGTGGATCGATTCTCAAAATTCTTTTTTTAATTGAAAGAGTATGGTTCTGAATTGGTCCCATTGTCACCAAAATAGGATCTGATGATGGATTCCTAGGGAAATCGAAGGAAAACCTAAAAAGTTAGGTTATGTTTACGCCCGAAGAGAGATTCACGCTCGTTCGGCTGTACTGATATTCTTGAAATTTAAGATGAAAATAGGTAAGACTATGTGTTAACACATAGGCTACTTTTTATCCCGAATATAATTACTGTTCCCGTGGGATGCACCAAATAACACATAAATCTTTATAACTTCTTCACGCCCGAACGGCTGTACTGATGTTGATGAAATTTGAGATGAAGATAGGTTAGACTATGTGTTAACACATTGGCTACTTTTTATCCCGAAAATAATTACTGTTCCCGTGGGATGCACCAAATAACACATGACACACTGATTTCGCTTAAATTTGATATGGGGGTAGACTAGACCTTGTATAACACGAAGGTTACTTTTTATCTTAAAAGTCATTGCTATTCCCTTGGGATACCCAAATAACTCGATAACCTATTTCACTTCTTCGCGCTCATACGGCAATACAGATTTCACTCATGTAAAATTTGATAATATATTAATAGACAAGACACTCGAACGGATAAAAAAAATATTTACGGGCTCGCTTCGCTAGGAGTTATCCCACTTCGTTCGACTTTCCCCCAGGATGTTTTGGGCTTATGACACTCCAAATATTATATAATTTGTGCTGCTTTGGACTTCTTTATGCTCAAATGGTTTGAACAAATACGGCGAAAATTTTCGCGCTCGCTTCGCTCGCGCATAGTTCGGATCGCTCGCATCCGGCTCGTTTCACTCGCATCCGGCTCGTTTCGCTCGCATCCAGCTCGCTTCGCTCGCCCTTGGTCCTAGTACGTTTTGACACAACAAACATTATGTTATTTGTGCTGCTTTGGACTTCTTTATGCTCAAACGGTTTAAACGAATACGGTGAAAATTTTCGCGCTCGCTTCGCTCGCGCATAGTTCGGATCGCTCGCATCCGGCTCGTTTCACTCGCATCCGGCTCGCTTCGCTCGCTGTTGGTTCTAGTAAGTTTTGACACAACAAACATTATGTAATTTGTGCTGCTTTGGACTTCTTCAAGCTCAAGCGGTTCGAACAAATACGGTGAAAATTTTCGCGCTCGCTTCGATCGCGCATAGCTCGCTTCGCTCGCAATTAGTTCTAGTACGTTTTGACACAACAAACATTATGTAATTTGTACTGCTTTGGAATTCTTTATACTCAAACGGTTCGAACAAATACGGTGAAAAATTTCGCGCTCGCTTCGCTCGCGCATAGCTCGCTTCGCTCGCATCCGGCTCGCTTCGCTCGCAATTGGTTCTATTACGTTTTGACACAACAAACATTATGTAATTTGTGCTGCTTTGGACTTCTTTATGCTCAAACGGTTCGAACAAATACGGTGAAAATTTTCGCGCTCGCTTCGCTCGCATCCGGCTCGCTTCGCTCGCATCCGGCTCGCTTCGCTCGCATCCGGCTCGCTTCGCTCGCAATTGGTTTTATTACGTTTTGACACAACAAACATTATGTAATTTGTGCTGCTCTGGACTTCTTTATGCTCAAACGGTTCGAACAAATACGGTGAAAATTTTCGCGCTCGCTTCGCTCGCGCGTAGCTCGCATCCGGCTCGCTTCGCTCGCTTCGCTCGCGCGTAGCTCGCATCCGGGTCGCTTCGCTCGCAATTGGTTCTATTACGTTTTGATACAACAAACATTATGTAATTTGTGCTGCTTTGGACTTCTTTATGCTCAAACGGTTCGAACAAATACGGTGAATATTTTCGCGCTCGCTTCGCTAGCATACAGCTCAATTTGCTCGCAATTGGTTGCCTGCCTGGTATACGCCAGAGGTTTTTTGATCGTGAAGTTTATTTGGCTCTCTAAAGCTAAAACTTAAAAAATATCATGACTAACCACTAAAAATGTAAAAATAAAATTGTTTTAAAAAACAAAGAACCGACTTCAAAACACAACTAAAAAGGGAAAAATAATTTTAAGCCTACATCAAATCAAGAATAGTTATATAAGTAGAATCGAAGAGTTTATTTCATGTACTTATAAAAAACTATTTTAAATTTTTATTTATCCTGTTTTCTTGAAGTCGGTGCCATCTAAGAAGAACAATTTAATGTTTGTTAAAAAAACTATTTTCAATTGTCTTTCTTTGCTGGCACCGACTCCAAGAATACAGGATTCATAAAAATTTAAAATAGTTTTTTTTAAGTACATGAAATAAACTCTTCGATTCTACTTATATAACTATTCTTGATTTGATGTAGGCTTAAAATTATTTTTCCCTTTTTAGTTGTGTTTTGAAGTCGGTTCTTTGTTTTTTAAAACAATTTTATTTATATGCGCATAGAAATCGCTATTTACACTTTACCTTTAGTTTATGGGAGGGTGTAAACCTAAGAAAAGCTAAGAAATTCTCTTAGTACAAGTAAACGTCTACTGTTATCATAGGGTTTTTTATGTTATAGAATGAGTTAGTTCAAGATGATCTTCTTTGTAGCCTGATAATAAGCGTGACATCGTCCAGATCTTTAAAAATGGTAAAGTAAATTGGTTAATATTGTGTCACAGACAATAGTATTTTTATAGATTTCATGTCAAAACTAAATAAAGGCCTAGTTTCCTCATAGATAAAACAGAAATACCATAGAAAACCATATCACATAAATGTGATATGGTGTGATGTATACAGTACTAAACATATCACTTATTTTACCGTAGGCCTGTAGCGCCTGTAGCTCGGCTAGCTAAGGTGATCTGACGCGCCCCCCCCGTGGGGCCCCGCACCCCCCCGTGGGGCCCCGCACCCCCCCGTGGGGCCCCGCACCCCCCCGTGGGGCCCCGCATTGTCGAGGCGGGGGGGCTCAGTAACCGTGGCCTGGTCACCCACGGTGAAGCGAAGAGGGTCCCTGAGGCGGGCCACTCCCTAGACTTGTAATCCCTGTACGCAAGTTCTAGATGGAGTGGCACCAGTAGGTTGCGGAACCTCGTTACGGGGGGGTTTCGCAACTGAGGTGGGCTGCGGTGTGGTTTGGGAGGCACCGCAGCTGAAGGTGTGAGGCCGCGGCAGGAGAGAAGTGTCGGTATTACGATGCGCCGCTCTTCCTACCTGCCGCGGCCTCGACGGGGTCGCCACCGTTGATGGCGGACGCGGTGGGGCCGCAGGGAGAAGGGAGTGGTAACCGGAGACTACCACTTTCCCTATTCTCTGCGGCCGTAGTGGCATGTGACGGGGCCACAGACCTGACCCGTCACGGGGGACCTAGGACGTCGGACTGGGGATGTCCGGCGTCCATTGCACTCACGGTCCCTGAGGTGGTTGCGGTGCACTACGTGCACTGCAAGGGGAGTCATCCCCTGAGGAGGAGTCTCTCTCAGGCTAGCCGAGGTGGGCGGGGTGGTGGGTTAATGCGAGAAGCGGAACCTCACCCCGCCCTTTCCGGTGAGGAGGCCATCGTGAGGTTTTAGTCGGTAGTGATGCCCTTCTGGCATCGAGCCCGACATACCCCACCCACCTCCCCGGGTGTGGTGGGCATGCGTAAATGCATTTCCTCACGTAAAAAAAAAAAAAAAAAAAAAAAAAAAAAAAAAAAAAAAAAAAAAAGTGTGATTCTTACTCTAATTAGCTTAAAAGTTTTTTTTTTTCACATTAAATAGGCTTCCGCTTGATCACAATTCACTTGAGATGGTAAGTGATATTGTGATAGATGGATAGAAAATTCTTAATTGGACACAATATTTTAATTAACGGTACAACAAAAAAAATTACACAATAAAATAAAATATACTTAAAATTAGTGTGCCTCAATTCCAATCTAAGGTGGAGCGACCCTTGGCCAGAGGAATCTGGTTCAAAATCAAGATTCTCGCTTTGAAAACTTCTAGATTGTAAGCCGACTCAGACTACAGGAAAATAGAAGCCGAGTGTCAGTTTTGTCGTATGCCTGACGCGCTCGACGAAGGCCGCGTTCGCACATGATTTTTATGAAAAAAATAGGGCGCCACTAGCGGCGCGTTTTTGAAACTTTTTGTGCGAGTGTAACTTTTTAACGTCTAAATCTGTCGACATGCTAACGTCAATTTCAGCCGTTTTGTCTATTGTTTTTCTATCTTTGCGAGTACGAGTGAACATTTCTCAGTTTCCGGGAATAGGGCGCTTAGCAAATAATACAGCTAGGTCTGTTAGCCGATGAACATCTTCTTATATATAAAATTTCCGTGTCACAGTGTTTGTTACCGTACTCCTCCGAAACGGCTTGACCGATTTTTACCAAATTTTATATGCGTATTCAGTAGGTCTGAGAATCGGCTACTGCATTTCTATTTTTAAGGCAAAACAACGTTTGCTGGGTCAGCTAGTAATTATATATGACGTGATTCAACAAAGAAAACTTCTGAAACTTCGTTTCCTCTTTCTCGCACTCATTAATTTATGCAAGAGAGAGGATACTTTGAAATTTTTTCTTCAGTGACCAAAATACAAAACTAATATTCGTTTGCATTTACATATATAAAATATTTATTTTATGTCATCACATATAAATTATATTATATAAACGTTAATTTATTAAATTGTAAATTATAAAAAAAAATAAAAAAATAAAAATATTAAAAATTAAGACTACGCCAAAGCCCCTCCCCCAAACGAACTCAATAGGCTGGCAGCATTTCCTCGCTGAATCACGAGAGAAATTAATAATAATAGAAATTAATATATAGGTTAATTATAGGTGTCAATTATGTGTTTAGGCATTAATCATGATAGAGGATTATACGTGTTGACACGTTGTGTCCTAATTTCAAGTCAACATCAAAATCATAATCAAAATCTCGTACTTTACTGTTCATTTAGCTAGTGTAATTAACGAAATATTGTTTCACTAATGTTTATTCTATATTAAGATGTATATCGTGGATAGTAACATAAAAAATAATTATATTTATCTACACCTTAAGCATAAGCAGCCCACTAAACGTTCTCACTGCTGGGACTCGGGGCTTTCTCTCACGAGGAGAGAGATATAGGCCATAATCCACCACGCTGGCCAAGTGCGGGTTGGTGGATGGCACATGTCTTTGGATATTGTGGTCCTCAAACATGCCGGTTTCCTCACGATGTTTTCCTTCACCGTAAAGCGAGTTCAAATCCAAACATAACTTGAAAAACAAGTCATTGTGTAGGGCCGGGATCGAACCAGGGACCGTCTGATTGAAAAGCAGACGTAATTACCACCGAGCCACACTCGCTTTACTACTAACTACACTACACCTTACCAGTTGCGAAACTATTGCAACAGAGTCAAATAAACAAATGTTTTTAATCTCTTTTACAGTCTGTGATCTGAATACACATGATAGGCGCAGAAATAAATTATCCTTTTTATACCAATTTCTTTTGTCAACAAATCTCATTATTCGCTAAGACAGACACTGAATGTAACAAATAATATTCAAAAACATTAGAGCTCCACAAATCTCCGGCTCCCATGATGAATTGCTACGTCCTTTTTACCCGACTGCTTTTGAAAGGAGGTCTATTTCTCAACCGCAACTATGCTTAATGCTATTAGACTCTATGGAATACACTTAATAGATATTTTAGAGACATTTTATTTTTCTGTATTACAATTTAGCTGTTTGACAGTTATTTATTCGTTTACGAAGCTAATCTTATTGGAACGAAGTTCCTTTGCTTTTTCTTCTTCGTAACTTTGCATTTTAAATGTTTTAGGTCCAAGATGGCCGTTGAATCTCAAAATGGCGTCACATATATTTTTTCGCGTTTCCATCTTTATTTTTAAACACTCAATCATGGTTAGCCTCATACTAAAACATTTCTAGTTTGTGTTATGGTTGCTAACACAACTGATATACTTCATAGACATACATAAATACTTTATAACGATACATATTTATCACCCAGTCTGAGAGCCAACAAATTTAGCTTTTTACATTACTGGCCGTGCCAGGAATCGAATCCGGGACCTTCTGCTTGCCGGTCAGCATGGTGACTATTGCGCCAACGGAGTGGTCTCTCTAAAACAGCGATCTAGGTTTGGTAAGGTTACGTTTAAGCACGCCTGATTAGAAGAAACTTGGTCTACTTAACAAAACCTGATGAACTTACCCCACAGCTTCCTTGTAAGTGACGCTGAAGAGCGCTATACCAACACCTCCCCCAGCGTGCGCGACCAGTTCTACAAACTGCCTCCGTCTCCGGAAGTAAGCCCCCAGCACCAGCCCAGCTGCTTCCCGGACCAGCCCGCACCCGATGCCGAGGACTACTCCTAAATTACAAATAATTTGTACTTATTACAATTATTTGTACTGTAAACTGTTATCGTAAGGCATATTATATATTTGCACGAAACAAACGGTAACATTTACTTAAAAAACGTTAAACGTCGGTGACAGTCCGTGTGATGCTCGTCCCCGATGATGACGCTCGTAATGCGTCGAAACCCGTTTGACGTATATCCAGCGTTTTTCAAGTAAGTGTGACCGTTTATTTCGTGCAAATATATTAATAATTTGAAAACTCTTCGGAATGATCAAGACAAATAAACTGAATAACAATATTCCCTAAATCGGAAGCATTCTCTTAAACCTTGACTACATAAATTATCACACGTTGAAATAAATCATAGCAACTGTACGTTGTAGTAATTACTCCAATACCTATCGTAGAATGCGTAGTCTTCAATGTCACTTATTATTAGGTGAATTTTGGTATTAACCTATTTAGAGTAAACAAAGGAGAGTATAACAATATTGGACGCCTTATAAAAAAGAGGAGGATCTCTTAAAATAAAACTACTTAAAATACAATCGAACAGTCAAAAACGGACACTTCTAACATCAGATACTTGCTTCTGAATTATTATTGCCTTACTTCTTCTCCACTTGAGCTATATGGTCAATCTCTGTTGACTGCTTTCCACAGACTGGCAAGCTCTGTCTGACATGTTTTATAATAATTATTTACCGTAACTAAGTAATGTCTGATGGAGCTGCGTAGCGAAGGAGGTGAAGAGACAGGCGAGGGGCAGTAGTAGGCCTCCCACGAGGGCCACGAGGCGCGGCGAGCGGCGGCGGCCTGCCACCAGTGCGCCCGCCGCGCGGGATACCCCCACGCATATCGCGCCAGCCCACACTAAAACAAAACAACTTATATTACTAGTACTACTACTACTATGATGGCTCGCTAACCCCAAAATGGATCCTGGCCTCCGACACCAAGAGACGCCACTTTTCTCTATACTATACTGTCTCCTGCCAGTCTGTGACATGAAGTGCGCTCAAATCTTGCTGCACTAGGTCTTCCCAGCGATACTTGGGTCGACCAACCGGACGTCGGCCAATTGGTCGCCCCAAGTATGATCGCCTCACAGCCCGACCCTCTCCCATCCTTTCCACGTGGCCGAACCAACAGAGCCGATGTGCTTTACTTTTGCTCATGATGTTAGGTTCTGCCTCAAGGTCTTCCGATTTTTTGTTTTTCTTACTCTTATATATTACTAGTAGTCACTAGTAATTCTCAGAACTAGGCCTCACGAATAATATTTCTTGGAACATCCAAACTGAACGAACGAAAGTTCATAGCATACTAGCTGACCCGGCAAACGATGTTTTGCCTTATTAATTATTTTTATTCTAGTTTCTAGACAAATTCTAGTATAATTAAAATGTTACTTGCTTATTATAAGTGTGTATGGTATATGCGTGAAATGGGTATGGAGCGCTATGAACAAACGTTAAGGAAATATAAAAATAACAAACGCCAAAAAATATTATGTTCAAGTTTTTATAGTTTATTACCTAAAATTACATATCACATATTCATTACGACAGGAACAATAACAAACAACATCAATCTTTTAATGCTATAGCGTGAACCTTATCCATAGCACCAATTGCCTCTTTTAAATGAGCATTATATTCAATATTGAGCTCATATTGGAATGCTAGACGCAATAAAAATCTTTTTAAAACAAATAACCGACTCCAAAACCATATCTATTTAATAGTGTCTATTTTAACAAACTTTAATTTGTTCTTCTTAGATGGTACCGACGCCAAGAATACAGGATAAATAAAACTTGAAATTAGCATTAAGATAAGTAAATCAAATAAAGTCTTCGATAGTACTTATGTGTAGGCATAAAATAATTTTTCCTTTTTAGATACAGTTAAAATTTATAAATTTAGGTATGATTTTGAAGTCTGTTATTCGTATAATACAATTTCATTGTAAAATTTTTAAGGTTAGTAATGATATTTTTCCAAAGTTTTAGTATTCAAGATTTTTTAGCGATTCCGTTCGAGCCGTTACCAAACAAATGACATAATATTTGTAGTGTCATAAGCTATGACCCAAAACGTCATAGGACCAAACGCGAGCGAAGCGAGCCGGATTCGAGCGTAGCGAGCTATGCGCGAGCGAAGCGAGCTCGAAAATTTTTAGCATAATATTTGTTCGAGCCGTTTGAGCATAAAGAAGTCCAAAGCAGAACAAATTACATAATATTTGTAGTGTCGTAAGCTATGACCCAAAACGTCCTAGGACCAATCGCGAGCGAAGCGAGCGCGAAAATTTTTGAGCATATTTGTTTGAGCCGTTTGAGCATAAAGAAGTCCAAAGCATAACAAATTACATAATATTTGTAGTGTCGTTAGTTATGACCCAAAACGTCCTAGGACCAATCGCGAGCGAAGCGAGCCGGATGCGAGCGTAGCGAGTTATGCGCGAGCGAAGCGAGCCGGATGCGAGCGTAGCGAGTTATGCGCTAGCGAAGCGAGCGCGAAAATTTTTCGCATATTTGTTTGAGCCGTTTGAGCATAAAGAAGTCCAAAGCAGAACAAATTTAATTTCATAATATTTGTAGTGTCATCATCATATTTGTTGAAAATTTTTTGCTCATACGAGGGTGAATCAAAAAATTCTTGGAATCAATATTAAAAAATGCAAAGATTTAAATAATAATATTTTATTTTTCTACATAATCTCTCTACAATGCAATGCATTTAGAATAACGCGTTTCTAACTTCCTTATTCCTTGTAAAAAAAAATATTTTCTTGACTCTCGAAAAAGTCCTATACGGCAGCTATAACCGCGTCATTATCGTGAAATTTTGTTCCACGAATTTTCTCTTTTAATTTTGGAAATAAGTGAAAATCACTTGTGGCTAAGTCCGGAGAATATGGTGGGTGGTCAAGGAGATTGAAGCCAGCACAGCGGATTGCGTTGAGCGCAACTTCCGATCGATGAGCAGGAGCGTTATCTTGAAGGAACAACACGCCCAACGACAGTTTTCCACGTCGTTTTTCTTTAATCGCTTCACGCACTTTCGGGATTAAATTTGCATAATAGGGTCCAGTAATCGTCTGGCCTTTTGGCATGTAATCAATAAAAAGGATTCCTTCATTATCCCAGAACACAGAGGCCATAACTTTGCCAGCGGTAGGAGCAACTCGAAATTTCTTAACGGATGGAGAGGATGGTCGTTTCCAAGACATGCTTTGTCTTTTAGTTTCAGGATTAAAATGGATTGGACCCACGTTTCATCCATGGTGACAAGACGACGGCAATCACGCTGGAGCATTTCGAGATTACGCTTGGAAATTTCCAAACGTTGCTTTTTGTTTTCGTCGGTTAACATTCGTGGCACCCATCTTGCAGACACTTTTTTGAACCCCAGTGAATCAATTAAAATTGGTTGAACGCTACCAAAAGATATCTTTAGGATCTCAGCTATATGTTTTATAGTCATTCTTCTGTCTTCCAAAACCAGATTCTCAACCTTTTTGACATTTTCTTCTGTAAAGGAGGTTGAAGGCCGCCCAGAACGCGGGTCATCTTTACAGCTTGATCTACCTCTTTTAAATTCAGCCACCCAGTACGCAACCGTAGAATAGGGTACAGCATCACCCCCTAATGTCTGCTGAATGTCCAAAAAAATTTCCTTCGTAGACATTTTTTTCAAACTGAGATATTTTATCACCGCATGAAACTCACTTTTATCCATAATTTTAACTTTTTAGCAACTCGTTGCACAAAAAAAATTATTACATGCGAACGAACTGACAAAAACAAGTGACAGTCTGTATAAATATAGTGTGATATACACTCTTTAATTTGAATATCGAACTTGATCCAAAAAAGTTTTATATATATGCACTTCTAAGAACTTTTTGATTCACCCTCGTACGTTCGGGGTTTAGTTTATTAGTACATCAAATTTTATAACTTATTCTACGTAAGAACTAAGTGATCAGGTTCATATAAGTTATGGTGTCGAGAGTTTTTTAAGCCCCTTCCTTAGTTTAACGACTGTTTGTACTAAAAGGACCTACAATTTAACGTACCTATAATCCGATCCACAGTAGCGCACAGATGAAAATACATTTTTTTACAACAGTCATGTGCAGAAGAGGTTATGCAATAAAGCGACTTACACGCGGGTGGAGCCGCGGGCAACAGCTAGTAGTTCATAAGAGTTTTACATTGAGATAGCAAAATGATAATTGTAAACAATACTACTACATACGATACATAAACAATAACGAAGGTCGAAATTTGTGTAAACAGTGAGAGAAGTCTTTGAGATGAATTTTATGAGTGAAACAGGAGACCGACTTCAGTCTATGGCATAGTGTGGCATTTCACTCACCAGTAAAGTAAAGGCGCGGCAAATTTTAAGTATTTAAGATTGGTAATACTAAGCATATGTATATCAGGTTTAATTTTGTGAGTTATTCTCAAAAAAAAAGATAGATTTTTACTCGAAGTACAGTTAAAGACACTATATTTGATCAGTGATCAAGCGAGATGAAAAATGAATAAAATACTAAAATTGCCATAAAAAATAGGGGTTGATGATAAAAAAGTAAAAAATTTGGGTTGTATGTATTTTTAATGCCACTTTATATAAAATTCAAATAAAAAAAATTCGTCGAAAAAATAAAAAATAAATTTAAGGGTGAACAACCCTTATCACTTAGGGGTAAAAACGTTACACAGTAGCCGATTCTCATACCTACTGAATACGTATATGAAATTTGGTAAAGATCAGTAAATCCGTTTCGGAGGAGTACGGTAACAAACACTGTGACACGGAAATTTACTAAAATGGCCATAAAAAAATAGGGGTTGATGATAAAAAAGTAAAAATTTAGGGTTGTATGTATTTTTAAATATCGTATCATAAAAAAATAAAAATAAAAAATTTTGTCAAAAAAATGAAAAAAAAATTGAGGGGTGGACCACCCTTAATATTTAGGGGTGTGAAAAATAGATGTTAGCCGATTCTCAGACCTATCCAATATGCTTACCAAATTTCAGAGGAATCGGTCAAGCCGTTTCGGAGGAGTATCGAGACTAACATTGTGACACGAGAATTTTATATATAAGATAACATAAGCAGCCCACTATACGTTCCCACTGCTGGGACTCGGGTCTTTCTCTCACGAGAAGAGAGAACAGGCCATAATTCACCACGATGACTAAGTGCGGGTTGGTGAATGACAGATGACTTCGGATATTGTAGTCCTACCAACTTGTCGGTTTCATCCACACATAACTTGAAAAACAAGTCATTGGTAGGGCCGGAAATCAAATCGTCTGATTGAAAAGCAGTCGTTTATACCACCGAGCCACACTCGTTTTTTTGACACACTTCTCAAAAAAATACTTAGTCAATTTAATCGCTCTGTCAAATATCATTTATATCGTCCAGTAGACAAACCTGCATCCGCGAACATACGGGAAAATGTGGCAATTATCACAAACGAATACACAAATACAACAATCCTAACAAGTCTGAATATATTATCTGCCTATTTCACGAATCATTTCAAAGAATCTAAATAACAATATCCCCTAAATCGGAAGCAATTCCCTTGAACCTTGACTTCATAAATTTCGCTGAACGAAAAATAAATCAGAGCAACTGCTTATATTTCTTTGTCGTAATTGCTCCCAAACATAAAAAAAAATTTTAACGATACAATTTGTAAGGTAAATTTTTGTGTTGCAATAAAATGAAAATTAAAGACTATGAAAATAATGTCGGGAAAAGTTCGGAATGAATGAATGAAAATGGATGACCGAAAACAGCATAAAAATCTCTTCGTGTATGTGTGTGTGTGTCTATGTGTTATGTGTATCTCTATAGCATCTCCGATGCAGGAAAATTCCAAATTGGAAGCCATGAGTCGGAAAACGTTTGTATGTTTGTCTTGTTTGTTCCTGCCATTGTTATTATTAATAAATTCATTTTCTTTCAACTAAAAGCGACGGCTTAAACTATGTACATCAACAGCTCTAAAATAATCTCGCCTTCAGATCGTGGTCACTAGCTCAAATGAAAAAGTAAAAAGTAACATACAATTACACCTGTTTATAGAGGGTACGTTAATTGGTAGAAGGGACAGACCATGTGGAGGAAAATGCGAGACAGTCCTAATGCGGAAGTTATGAGAATCCGCCAATTTGGGAAGTGTATTTGACGATTCACCTAACACGATTATTTACCAGAGTATCTCGGAATTCATTATAAATACGCTTTTGTTGCGACGTAAAATAATGTAACGAACGCAACTAAATTTTCGTCTCGGTAAATATGGTACTTTGGCTTCGTGATTTTCCTCGAGTGTGGGAGTTGTAAAGGTATAAATGTCAGGCTCGAATGAATGTAAGCACGCGTCCTAATTTTAAGTAAATACACTCCATTCATGTTGTATTTACGCTGTATCATCTGTCTTACTGAATGTCTGCTGTAGAGGAAAAGCTCGTGGTACTACGTACTAACTTATTTCTAAGTTGTATTTCCTAATATTGAATTTTTTTATTATGAATTGTAAGCCGGTACTCACAATGAAACATAACGATATTAATTTAAATTGAAATCAGTAAACATTATACGGATTAAACCATAACAGCCACCAATGAATCACATAATCGAATTAGCTGATATTAGCCGTTTGTATCGAATCAGTTCGGCCTGAATTTAGTCGTCACTCGATCGCATTCACGGCTCAATTTGATTCACCCGTTTTAGTTGAACTCGTTAACGCTTACATTCTAGTTCAAAAGCTAGCATCGAGCTGACAGAGTTATGTTCGGGCGCACCTCCTACACCGCAGACAACAAAGCCCGCGCTCATATTCGAAATTACTTCTGCCTCTTAATATTCAACCCAAGACGTGAATCTTGGAAAATTAATTCAATAAATCAGCCTTGTCCGCAAATACCAGTCATTGGGAAACTTCATTTATTAAATAACTAATTCAAATTCTAGTTGTCAAACGAGCACCGGCGTCTTGTTAACATAGATTTAACGGCCAAAGAGACATTAAGAAAAATATGATTAATTTGTCCACGCCTCGCGGAGAGTGCCACAGATGAAATTATTTAACAAATTGGGGCTCAAAGAACGACAGCAATTAAAAGCTACCGCGGGGTCGGGTAATATGGCGTTATATTCTTGGCGTCGGGTCTTTTCTGCGTTGTTTATTTACGTGTTTCCGCGGGCGGAACCCTTGCTGACAGATTACTTTCCACTCCCGCGGCGCCCTCGCGCCGCTCATTCTAAATTGTTCTCTTCCTCAATCTTACAATTCAAACGCGACAAAAAAAGCTGTTACCGTTTATTTTCGTGGCACCCTGTCATATTCCGCGTATCAAAATTTGGATGAATCACCCTGAGAGCGAGTGACGGCGAAATCATTTCATTTTGCGCAACATTCAGCATAAATTATTCATATAAGTATTACTGGATTTCGTGAATAATGTGAACTTTCATTTAGCACAGCGTATTCATTATGTTATGAAGTTTAACTCGTATTTATGTCATGTAGCAGTAAAATTTATTTGAAAAGTTTGCCATTTGTTGATTTAAAATAATAAGTGGGTGGTGATTCAGGTGTTACTACAACAGAGTTTATAATCTCGACGACTAAATTACTTTAGTATATTTTATTTGGTGCGTAACCATGCTGTCATTGTACAATAATGGCTCAATTAGGAGCCAAAAACTCATCTCCGTTTCTCTGTAGAACAGATACTTCAAAGTACAAAGAATCTCAGGGAAGAAAATACTTTGCCTCAACTTACGTAATGAGAGCTGCGAAGTTTTGGATCACTTTAAATGGGGCTTTGTTTGCTGTCTAATATTCTTTGCATCAAGTGTAATAAGATTCTTTATAGATAAACCTCATAGAACTACGGTTTTATGATTATTTTTGATTTGTAATAAATATTTATTATCAGTATAAATTAACCATAAAGTAATTCAAAATCAGAGTTGTTAAGTCATCAAATTTTGGCAAGGCCAACTCTCGGACATTACAGATATTAAACATTGTAAACTGTTCTCGTAAGCCATCTTAATATTTTCTACGCAAAAATTACAGGTATTCTTCTTCTTTATCTTTACCTTTTCCCACTGCGTTAGGTCAGCACAGCTTTTTTTGCTTTCACACCACTCTATCAACCGTCATCTCTTCATTCATATCCTCTTTCACACAACTTATACGTATTGTTAGATCCACCTTTACTTCCGCTGCTTCTTACAATCACATTCATATTTGGGACATTGTTATTGCCTATTTAGTTAGACGAGATCGGCAGATGATAGGAAAATTAAGATAAATTAAATTGCTCCAAGTTACCCGCGTGGTTAGCTTGAGGGCCGAGATGTCTGAGCGCGTATACGTGAAGAGCTCCGTAAGCGAGCTGCAAGCCGGTAGACAATAGATGCGCGAGAAACGCTGCCCCACACACGATCCATCTGAAATTACATAAACAAATTAAAACTATGCACATTGTATGGTATAAATCATATGCGGGGTCCATCCGGGGAAGTACCACATTATTTTACACCAATCATTCTACTACTACGAAGTCGTTTTCAAGTGACATTGGTGTTGGTGAAATTACTGCTTAATGATATTTGTGATTTGATAGTACATCGCAGTTTGGTTCCACGACGTGTTTTTAAATGAGATCTTAAGTTTGCACTGCAATTGGAATGGGCCAGTGTAAGCTGAGAGAGGAAATGATTGTCTTGTCCCTCCATAAACAAAATACTAACTGCTTAGAAATTTGTTAAATATTTAAATATTTTAAAGTAAGTGTGTTTATTTATCACAAAGAGACATGATGGTTACGTTAGTATACGAATACATTCATAACATATAACATCTATAATAATGTATTTTCCGCTATGGAAACTTCCGAAGGAGTCAAACTGATTAGAGAACGCACACTGTCAACACACCTCCGTAATAGATGAATGAACTGGATTATAATGAACATAAATTATGTGTCAAAGGATTATTGATTGGAGAGCCAGGGCGAAGTGACTAACTCGTGTTAGATAAATCGATTCAATATCTCAAGTCCCCAAAGTTTATGACTGCGAGTCTGATGGATTTCTAGAAGGAAGCATCTAAATTGGTAATCAAAGAAGGGTCCAAACAGCCGCTAGCTTTAAGGTTCTTGAGATTGTATATAAAGTGACCTCACTAAGCCTAGCGAAATTTGGGGCTTATGTAGAGCGAGAGATTTATTCTGTTAGGTGGACTAGCGGCAATCCCGGGATAATTGAGATAAGACAAGGGTTGAAGAAATACAGATAAGCTGCAAACTAACCCCGCACCTCGTGTTATTCATGGGTTAGCACCTCTGCGTATTTACGGTTGCCTTTCATCGCCTCGCCTTTTGTTCTTACATTTAATATGCAGAGGGTCCAAACCTGCTGCATATTAAACAGCATTTGATACGAAGTGTTACAACGGAATAAGTCGTAACAATAGCGGTACCAAAGAAATTGTATCAACATCATCTTCTTCTTCTTCTTCTTCTTATATATAAAATTTCCATCTCACAATGTTAGTTACCCTACTCCTCCGAAACGGCTTGACCGATTTGCACCAAATTGTATATGCGTATTCAGTAGGTATGAGAATCGGCTACTATCTATTTTTCATACCCCTAAGTAATAAGGGTTGTTCATCCTTAATTTTTTTTAAATTTTTCAACAAAGTTTTATGTTTTTTTTTTTTATAATGTAGCATTAAAAAATACATACAACCCTAAATTTCTATATATCATCAACCACTATTTTTATGGCCATTTTTAGTAATTTAACCTATTTTCAACTCACTCGATAACTGATCAATTATAATGTTTTTAACTGTATTTATAACAAATTCATAGCCTTTGTAAACGTGAATAAAATCATATTGAGCAGTTCAATATTGCGATGAACTGGAACAAATTCAGATGATGTCAACGATATTGAAGATTTACGGCAAATATTATGCTCGTAGATTCACGCTGGTAGGTTTGTAAACACTACTTCCGCGCCATCTGTAGGCCGCGGCACGAACTCCGGGCAAAATCAAATTCGTTTATCGTAGAATGATAGTTAAAACGCGTTATATCGCTATCAGTAAGCCGAGTGCAAGTTTTGTCGTATGCCTGACGCGCTCGACGAAAACCGCGTTCGCACATGATTTGTATGAAAAAAATAGGGCGCCACCTAGCGGCGCGTTTTACACTCGGCTTACAGATTTACAAGGATTTTACTAAACCCCGACACAAAAACGACGGGCTTATAAGTTTAACGTATCTGTGTGTTAGTGTGCGTATGTTTGTCTGTTAGTGGCACCGTAGCTTAGAAACAAATGCACCAATTTTGAAATTTTTGTATTTAAGTTGTATTAAGCGTGTTTTAGCATGTTCCATAAAGAATGGACTAAAAGGCCGCCGCTACGAAATGGCGGATAATTTATTTTGCGCAACTTACCCAATATGGATATCAAATTAAAAAAATTGACTGGTAGAATATGTATTATTACAGGTAATGCTTGAGGATCAAGTAAACTAGGTTTACCCGGTTTGGGTTAGTATTACCAAAGCTTTTTGGGTAAAGCCGGAATAACAAGTAAAATAAATTTTAATTCGGAGTTTACCCATACTCACCTAGGTCTACCCAACCTTAAAAATCTAGGTTTACTCTATCTACTAGCATGTTTTTATATATTTTTTTTATTTAAGGGCACATTTCACACACGGCTGGTTAGCCCCATTCTAAATAATTTCTTGTTAGTATGGTTCCTTAAACAACTGATATATACACAAATACTTTATATCGATACATATTTTACAACTAGACCAATAGTCAATAAATTTAGTTTATCACAGAGATGTTAGCGGTGCCGGGAATAGAATCCGGGACCCTCTGGTTGGCAGTCCGGCATGGTAACCATTACGCCAAATGTCGTCAACCATCATTATCCGTAACATATACACTACTAGCTGACCCGGCAAACGTTGTTTTGCCTCACTTAGGGGTATGAAAAATAGATAGTGTAGCTTATATGACACGTTCGTAGATTTACCATAGCAGCGCCATCTATTGATTACTTACTCAACCCAGTCGAAAGGTATCGACATCTATTAGAATCATTTGGAGTTAACAGATAATTGTGACCGTCAAATAATAACAGACAATAATTAGCAATAAATTAAAATTTCGACTATAATTTGAGATTTAAACTATCCTATCTCTCAAGTTGGATCGAACTGCACATGCTGTGCGAATTTTATTATAATCGGGTAAGTGGTTTAGGAGTCCGTTGAGGACAAGCATTGTGACACGAGATTTATATATCATATTAAGATTAAGATGATAAAGGTTGCCTGGAAGAGATCGCTTTAAGCGATAAGGCCGCCAATTGTGGCACACTTAGTTGTAAGCTCTTTCTTTTTCTTTTTTGTATGCAATAATTAACTAATGTGTCAAATAAAGAATTTTCTATTTATCTATGATGATTTTCAAATCCAGTAATGCCGTCGGGCTTCTAAATATATGCACGTGTGTAAATGTCGTTTTTGACGTGACGGTATGTAAAATGCTTTCGGGATCGCATATTTATCTTGCCGCAGCTGGAATAAAGTCGCTGGTGCGACTGATGGCGATATAATACGTCTTCATTTTGCGTCACATCACGTTTGAACGCCGAGGAAATAGGAGATTCACCACTAGAGTTTGTGCTCGTACCTTGTCGGGACATTTGTCTACGGGTCAGATGATTATATTTCCACGTCACTTTGGTATTATTTGTTTAGTTCGGAGCAGTACATGATGGCTAGTTTAGTTTTTATTTTTGCTTTCTAAATGGTTTAGTAACGTAGTTTCTTCTACAGAAATTCATAAAAATCTCTCTATGCTAAGTATATCTTGAAGACTGACAGCTGCTTTGTTATATTATCACGCAGAAGTTTTCTTTACATATGTAAATAAGACAGTATTCAATAAAAATAAATAATATACATCATTATTTTCATTTATTTTTAGTACTTTTGCTTACTGCTGCGCCCCTGGTAAGGTGTCACTGAAACACCCATTTTAGAATTGGTGCATACCAATCGAACTAGTAGTTTTGGAGATAAAAAGCAACATTGGTGTCCACAAACACACACACGCACACACCCACAAACAACTTCTTACCCCAATCGAAGGTAAAGCTTGCAGACGTAACGTATGTACTGTCACCATACCTTCACATTTACACCATAATCATCAAGCATTTATACAAAGAAAAAATTCAATCTAGCCTTCTTAGAGTAGGTATGGTAAATCCAGATGATGCTAGACTAAACACATTATAATATTACGAATGTACTTCTGCACGTCACAGAGTAAACAACAACAACAAAATGTAGTAAATGTGGGTTTCCCGAGGTTCCTATATTTATTGTCATGTGCCAAGCTTGTTTCGAAGCTGCAGCGCCAGATCGGGTTTGCGGTTTGCTTCATTTGTTAATTATGAGATCATGATTTTCTTGAATAAAATCTAAACGTATGCTCGTAAATATATTTTCACTATAACAAGCTAAACTGTTACATGCACTAGTTAGAATATCGACTATCATGTGAAAATTCAAATTGAGAAACGACCGAACGATTTATTCAAGATTCTATCTTGCAATTTTTTTCTTGTTCACTTGATACTTTAAACAGGTGCCTACGTATTGAACTGGCACAACTACTTATGTTGTATTTCAACAGCGCCTTATCCTGTTGCTAGTGGAGTAAACAGCGATGCGCAATTCATGGCTCCAAATCTCCTCACTCTTTGCTTTGCAGCGGAAATTAATGATGCTCTCGGAAAGTAAACTGGACGAATTCAGCCAAATACCCGTTAAGACGAATGTGTTTTAAATCACCACGCTTTTTACGAAATACAGTCAGTGACAGAATGTGATCATGCCTAGTCTAAAATATCTGGCTCTCAAGGTGGTTAGCGACAGATTAAAATTTCGAACAATTCGTAACCATTATTAAGTAAGTCATCACACCGGAAATCGATTCACGAACAAGTTTAAGTTTGAAGAATAAAGATTATTGAAGCTTTTAAGATGTCCGACATTCAAAGCCAAGCCATTTTATACTGCCATTACATTACACGTACCTACAATGGCCAACTCTACTGCAACACTTTTGACTTCAAGATAAATTCCGGGTCTCCACACATTTACGAGATCGAGCCATAATCAAGCAAGTCATGTTATTACTAACTTTGAAAATAAATAAATTTGAAATAAAATCCAAACCAATCATAAAAAAGCTAAGGTCGCTATTTTTATGACTACATAACCAACTATGGTAGTAATAATTCTAAGCGTCCATCCGCATTATCAGACCGGGTAGGTACTCAGCGCTTTACACGGTCTTTACTCCTTTGGAATAATCTTTCACTTGCAGCCTTCCCGGCAAACTTGAACAAGAGGTTATTTAGTAAGATGGTCGGTGAAGCCTTTGAAACTTGGCAACATACATGTAACTCCGTGTGTTACAATATAAATGACGGTACCTGTCTATCTTCTGATTGGTCGTCAGCCAGTTAGTCTTATATGATATAAAATTACTACAAGTACTGCTTATAACTTGAGATTGAAAAGAAATGATCTCTCATTTCCAAAATTTTTATCGCCTTTTTCTTATTACATTCTTTGTATAACTCCATCAACGTTTCACGTCAATATCACACGCCCAACGTTTTCGTTGCCGTAAAATATTTATTCCCTTCTCATTTCATGCACAAGTCATTATAGCAAATTGGAATATGAGACGAAGCTACCCGAACGGTAAAAATCTCAACCTTATTACAGACTTGCCAAAGGCATAAAGTTGATGAAGCTCTTTTATTTAGTCAGGGCTACTGTATGAAACTTATTTGAAGGGTTTTTTTAGTTGTTGTACAAACAACTTTTATCGGCAAATCGGCTGATCCACACGAAAAGTTTCTTGACCAGCAATGAAATTGATGGTTTTATAATAGCCAGTATCATTGATATAAAAACTTTTAAGATATTATTTCGGATGCATA
Organism: Mellilla xanthometata; assembly: GCA_035578125.1. Taxonomy (NCBI): domain Eukaryota; kingdom Metazoa; phylum Arthropoda; class Insecta; order Lepidoptera; family Geometridae; genus Mellilla; species Mellilla xanthometata. The sequence goes on along the minus strand of JAPUBQ010000014.1, from coordinate 7,383,722 downwards.
ATACGAAATTGCTGAACCGGCCAAGAGATTAGGAAAATAATTTCTTGTTTTTAGTGCTGTTTTTATTTATTTTCAGATTTGATACTTTGAATCTTTGTGGCTTTAGTTGGCCTTGTTTTATTATTTCTTCTTTTTTTAATAATTAGGGATTTCATAACAGGTTAGGCGTTATTATAAATGATTATTTTACCTAATTTTTCACGCTCAAATTGCCTGAACCAAATTGGACTAAATTTGTTTAAAACTTAGTCTAAAAGTTAACTTGACCCGATTGATGCAGCGAATATCTGTGCAACGCTATTGTGTACGTCCATACATACCCCCACCCCCCCTCCGGGTAGAAGTGATGCTTGATGGCCCGGGTGTCGAGCTCGCGGCGCCGCAGCGCAGGCACGGTGCGGTGCAGGGAGCGTAACTCACGCTCCCGCAGCGCGCCGCCTGTCGACTCCTCGTCGCCGTCAGCCCACCCATCTGTGGGATACACCAATTCGTCAGTCGATATTTATTTATTTATTTATTAGGCACTCAGACAGATTACAAACATTCATTTTAACATAACTAAACTAAAAGGAACAAAAACAAGTCTGCAATCCAAAAAAAAAGAGTACACAGCATGCTAGTGTAAACTTAATGATAAGAAAGGTTCAGATATACATAAAAAAGGGGAAATCTTAAGTACTAAACAATTTAACCTATAACTTATATTATTTCTAAATTGACTGAGACTGTTACTAAATACATCCAGTTCAGTAAAAGACAAGAACCTAGGTGACCGAGCTTTGATCGGTTTTTTTTTTCGAATATGACATTTTCTAAAAATGATTCCTAGCTAGATCGGTTTATCGCCCCCGAAACCCCCCAAATAAAAAAAATCATGAAAATCGTTGGAGCCGATTCCGAGATTCCAATTATATATGAAGTGAAATTGTGTAATTACTAGAATTCTCAAGTTCAGAAAAGAATCAGAAAAGGAAGTTTGAAAGGATATATATCTAATCGTAAGTATATATAACTCAAGCTTATGTGGTAAGTAACAACTGGGATTTATTGGAATACAGACTTGCAGCCTTACTATTTTATACTCATTACTACTTTTTTATGGTCTACGCGATACAAATTTTTTTACACAGCACGTGACCTGCTGTTTATGGAACTAAGATGGAGCCTGCCTAATCTGGAACAACTGGTTTTCAAGGAGATCTCCTTGTGTAGATTTTATTTTTCAATCATTATTTATACTCGTATTATTATATATGGTGATTGAAAAATAAAAGAATGAAAGGAAGGGCACCTGTCAAGAAAAGTATTGGCTTGGTAGTAAATGCTAAGTATGCAAGAAAGATGTTGACCTAAAATACAGGATATAAAAAAGAGATACAGTGCAATGGAAAAAACAAGTAGTCTACACAGTAAAAATCTACACATAGAGATCTTGAGACCCAGTCGTTCCGGATAAGGCAGGCTCCATCTAAGTTTAATAAACAGCAGGTTACGTACTGTGTAAAAAACTGTGTACCGCGTAGACCATAAACTAGTTGTAAGTAGTATAAAATAGTAAATAGTAAGGCTGCAAGTCTGTATTCGAATAAATCCCCGGGGTTACAAACAATAAGCTTGAGTTTTCACTCAAGGAACAACACTAAAAGGAACTAGAGCACGTAAGTAGGCCATTTTCTTCAGCTTTTTCTTGCCACTACCCATTAAGTCACTAATCTTTTGCCAGACGTTTGAAAAGTATTCTTAAATCTCACGATTTCTTCAAAAACTGGTCAACATTTTTCCCGGATCCAGTACTTCAATTTAATTAAACGGAAGCCTTGACCAACTAAAGTTTGTAAACAAAAATGTACTTCCTCGGATGTTATGACCGTTACGGGAAGCAATAAACATTAGTCAAGAGGCAATAATTTGAACCAATTATTTATTACGAGTATACAGTAAAATGTTCAATGGGGCACGAAATAAAGTAATATTACATTACTGTTAAAGTGGGAAGGAAAGAAACCGTGGTATATTTTTCGCTTTCAGACATAATAAGTGTCGGGGATTTACTATTATTGCGTACTCTTCTCGAGAAGTCGTGACTTTGTAACATTTTTTATAAAGTATAAATCTTGCTTGAACACAAAACAAAGGGAAAGATTTTAAGTAGTTTCCGCTTGTGCTTTTTGATATCGTAGAAGGTTTAGAAACAATATATTGACATAAATACATGAATCCATGCAAATAAAGGTCATAGATAATAGGACACGTATTGTTAAACAGGTGTAGGTAGTAGCTAAACAGTTTTTACTTTACTTTATTCTTCTCCCTTTACGATGATTCTTCCTAAAAAAAAAACCTTTTATAATTTAAGAGGCTTCGTTTATCGTATATTTATATACCTTGGCGTATATTATAAGAACAAGCACATTTGAAAAAAAAAAACAATCTGATCGGTTTTTGTCATCGTCGATAGTAAGTAATTTATGATTGATATATCAATTAATATTTATACATACTACATAATGATGTTGTCAACAAATTAACACAATCAGTTTCTTCTAGTAGTTTCGTCAATATATCAAAAACAAACCAGAAGGGTCAGAAATTAATAAAATCCATCGATCAGTTTCTTCTAATAGTTTCGTCAATATATCAAAAACAAACCAGAAGGGTCAGAAATGAATAAAATCCACCCAGCGACTGGCATTCAAGTTCTTTTAAATGTGAGGGGTTGAGATCTAGGCTGCGCCGCTAAGTGCTCCGTTTCCGCCTCTCTATGAAAAGGGGAGGACAAAGCACGGTATTTATAAAGGAAACAATTCCCTTAGATTTGTCAATGTCTACACGTGAATATAAACCATTGAAATCTTAATGACGATCGTGACGCATTCGTGGGGGGCTCATTGTCATTGTACGAGGAAAGTAGAAACAACGTAAACGGTTTGAAAATAGCTCGCTCATTAGTCAAGTGATTTGTCTTAATCTTAACAAAGAGATGTTATACAGGGATACTAGATACAAACGCAAGACATAACCAAAAAATTACCAGTGTGTCGATAAATTTTGTTAAGACTCAACAAAGTTTAAAAAAGAACACCAATTTTTTTTGGGTATTTTCAAAAATCTTTCAACAAAATTTGTATGACAAAGTTAGCCTTCAAATACGGGAGCACTGGTTTTTAAGAGATATGTTAGTGACCAATACTCCCTTAGAAATACTACGAGTGCCTTAAATGATGATGAAAATATATCTCACGATGAAACAACTTGGTTCGTCCATACAAAAAACATCTTATAAAGGAATATAATACTATTAGTAGTACTAATAAAAATTAGCAGTAGTACAAAAAGTAATACAAAAAAATCCAAGCGATTTATATGAGTAATTTCGCATAATCTTTTCAACTTGACTTGAAACTGGAGACAATGTCTGAAAGCCACTTAAATGTTAAAAATAACTAATGATCGCTAGATAGTTCTTATCTAGACTTGACGAATGACTTTAAATCCTCAATCTTCCGAGAACACTTGTGCGGTCATACCGAAAGTTGTAAACTAAGTGAACTTTCTTCCAAGTCGTCCATGAACTGTCCCTAGATTCACTGGACAGTCATACTTTCCAGGGACTCGTTTGTTTAACCCTTCCCGACTTGGGTCGGGTCTTTATTGGCAGATGGATAGATATAGGGGTGCGTTAGTGGAGACTTGTGAAGTAAGAGCTCTCATGATATTTGCGTAGTAAAGAATAATCGAAAGACTTTGACAGGTATCAGGTTCGATAGTGATACTTTCTCATGCCATACTAAGTATAAGGGTAAATTTGTACAAAGAACAACACAGAATAAAGATATTTGGTGGCAATGAGGGTTACACCACTAACAATCCTTGTTAAAGCAAAGTAAAAAAAATACAGAAGACTTTACTAAACTAGGTCGATTTTCTGGATGCAGAAGCGATGCGCTTACTCACAGAATCATGTCATTAGTTATAAGTGAATTCGTAAACACAAGTTTACACATCAAAGGTCAAAAAAATTACAATCATATAATAAAAAATAGATTATAAAAATTATAAGTTGATCATTCATTGATCAACTTATAATCAACGAAAGGTAAAGAAATCATGAGTCAATCAATAAAGACATGTCATGTTACGCCAGATCAGAAGCATGAGTGAGGTGGGTTGGAGAGATAAAAGAGCTCAAAAACGTGCAATTCGGACTATGCTGGGACTAAAAAAACGTACTTCAGTAAGAAAACACTTCAAAACTAATAAAATAATGACTGTGGTATCACTTTATATTTATAACTGTTTACTAAAAATATATGACGAGAAGGACTTACTGGCTTCGAATAATATAATATAGTTTTAGGAAAAAAACCAGGTATCAGATTAGCCAAAGTACAAAAACAAGGAATGTATAATAAAATAATGATGTTTAATAAACTACCCCGTCAAGTTATTGAATTGCCGCACGCCAAATTCAGAACAACACTGAAACATTTATTCAAGGTCATCCACTGTACTCCTTAAACGAATTCATGTCTATGCACCTTGTGGAATCTTTATTTAAGTTGACTGAATAGATTATAATTAGTCACATTTAATTTAATTTTAATATAAGTAATAATGTATATAATGTAATTGTCTATTTTAAATCCAATGTATTTTTTTTATGATAAATGGGTTTACGTTTGACCGCAGCTTGCCTGATGTTAAGCTTGACTTTGGTCTAAGATGTATCACGTTTGCCCAGAAGGAACCTATTTACTCTAGATTTGAAGACCCCCAAATTGTACTTCACGGGAAAAAGAGACTCTGGAAGAGAGTTCCAAAGCTTCGCAGTTCTCACAATGAAGGTCGAAGCAAAACGCTTTGTGCGAATCTTCGGGATTTCGACAGTAAACCGGTGTCTCTTCGCTGTACCCCTGCTCGTTCCGATCCGTATAAATCTGAACGTAATGAATGACTTGCCAAATGCGACGAGATGTTGTAAGGCCAATAAATTATTTATCTTTATCTTTAAGGGACGGAGGCTCACCGTAGTGCGGTAGGCAGTTGTAGCTGCTGGAGTAGGGTTGCCTGCAGCGAGAGCGCGGCGGCGGGGCGCGGGGCGGCGGCGGGGGCGAGGCCGAGGGCGCCGGCGACCACCAGCCCGGCTCCATCACCCGGCCATGGCCGCACGCGCACCCGCTCCCGCGCCCGCACGCGCGCTACCTGCACACACAACATGATCTAGCTGAAACCCAGCGCTGGAGTACAAAGTGTTATATTATCGCTGCATAGTCAGAAAAGTTTTAAGTAGGTAGAAACACAATATAACAAAAAACAAAGTAACAATAATATTAATTAATATACAAACATTAAATAGCCTAATAACACTGCACGCAAGTGTAATCTGATGCTATCGGGACGTTCGCGCGGCGCGGGGGACAGCAAACTGATCGGCCAATCGCCGGGACGCGTGCCGACAGAATGCCCCCGCGCACCTCTCATACCACCAATGACACCTTAAAATCGTCTACTGCGCACTCAAGGTCATTGCTCAAGATGTTTGCCGGCCACTGTACTTAGTGCTCTCAGCATTATGCTGAATTGTAATCGTGATATTAGTAATATTAATAACATTGTAACAGTCTTCTTTGCATTGACCACATTTAATCTACTATGTTATATATCTTTGCATCGTTATACGAACAAATAAATTATTATAATAAGTTTACATTTTAAGCAACCAACTGACTGACTTACATTTTAAAATAATGATTTCCATGAACGTCTGAAAATATCACATATTATTAATCTTATTTTTTTATATATGTACTTATCTAAGTCACTGGAAGGCACTAGCCTCCATGGCACGGGCGCGAATGCGTCCAGTTTGAGGATTAGTGAATAAGTTTGTATTGTTCATGTGAATTTGAATAAAAACATTTTGAATTTTGAATTTGCTCCATTCTTGCACAAACGATTAGTGATAGTTTTATCTATCATAAGTGATAGTTTTAAGTGTATTTTGTTTTGTGCACAATAAATGTAATTTCTTTCTTTCTTTCTATACTACAAGGATACAGAGTACCGCAGTACAGTTTGGGGGCCTTCAAATCTAGAGTAAATAGGTCCCTTCTAGGCAAGCGTATTACTTCTTAGGCCACAGTAAAACTTAACATCAGGCAAGCTGCGGTTAAACGTAAGCCTATTCATCATAAAAAAGAAGAAACATGAGAACTATCGCAAATTTATTAATTTATTATCTGCCTCGTTATCTAAACAAGTATTAAATCGTCCTGCCAATTAATTATCATTGAAGTCATCCAGTATATGGCGCTGCAGTAAAATTCCTCCTTCTTTGGAGGCCCAAAGAATTTTACATCTCTTCAAAGAAAAAACAACGGGCGAAAAAAATTAATACCTTTATACATAGTTATATGTTGGCTAAAAATTACAACCTCTACCAACATGCTAACAGACGAAAATAAAATTGACTAGTCAATGCAGAGATTTCGCTCGCTTCGCTTGATCGGTCAATATATTAATCGGGAGTTTGTATATTTTTATATTCTGAGTCTCAATATAAACTGCTAAATTAATGGTCTATCTCCCATTTAAGTAAGTGCTACTCCAATTTTAACGAATATCAGGTAAGTGTAATTTAAAAGGTGTAAAATGTTTCCAGCAGATTTTTGTGCGAAAAATCCAAATATTATAAATGGGCCTTCACAGAACTTGTCTCTCAGACACCATTAAATTGGAGCATTTTTACGAGCCTTAAAAACTGAGAGATATTAAACTCCCATTCCGACATTGAAAAGCTGTAGCCCTAAAGGAATGTAGACAATTACGCACAAAAAGCTTTTGGCTGTTACTTGAAAATCTTGAAACGCTTACAATTCGTTTTATATTTATTTTATTTTTACTTTCGCACATTGTAACAATTTTGAAGATCTCGCCAAATAACGATAAAGAACTGACAATGAAAGTATTCCAGTTTAATTTAAAATATTGTTAAAAACCCGAGAGAAAAAAAAGATTTGTTTGGTTGTGAATGTGAAAACCTGTATATATTTACTTTATATTTAAAAATACCGACAGAAAGTAAGAAAACATTTCATCAACTACTTGTTTACATCCACTGAAGTAATAGTGTAACATCAGACTTTTTGCCCCTTGTGTGTTACCTACCTACTAAGTATGACTCGTAATTTCTCACAAAACGTGGTGATACGAGCGATAACTATCTTACCACTTTCTGTAAAAACGAAAGTAGACAATCGTATGTCAATGTTACAATCAATGTTTTGAATTCTTTAATTATGAAAGATAGTCTTCTTCTTCGTATGAGCTAAGTGGCCAAGCTCTGGTGTCAAGAGTTTTCAATCCACCTGAAGGCCTCTGACTTGGCCTAATGACTGCTTGTACTGCTAACAGCGGGGACCTACAATTTAACCTGTCATCTGACCCACAGATGAAAATGCCACTTTAAAAACGACAGTCTTGTGCATGTACTCGTATATTATACTTCAATTTGCATAACATTGTTCTAATGTCCAAAACTAGATATTTTGAGAGGACCACACTGGCTGGTCTTTATTTCTGAGATCTATAAGTCGAAATTGATTTAACACTACGGTATACATGTTGTATTTCAATAAAGCCCATTTTGGCCATGTTATTTTCTGACGTACTATATCCACTTTTATCCGTTATCCGTGTTTTGCTTGTGCTACGAGTTACCTTTGTAAAGGAACCGATGCGACCGGTTGATAATTGGATGGGGATGATACGGGTAGGAATGGAAGCTAACTGCATTATCTGAATTAAAACCTTCGGTTAAAGGCTTTTGCATGTTGACTTTAGCTGAGTGCTGTACAGCACATAAACTCAATTAACAATGCTTCTTTTAATGGAAAAAGCTTTTAGTTGAGATTTCATAATGTGAAAATTACAAAGCTACTTAGGTTGTCGTAAACAAAAACTCATTAATACTATTACTGTAATGTTTTCTTTGGTGTCCGAATGAAACCAGCCTTTTTATTTTCAATACTACTACCCTGAAGATAAGGTGGTGGTGAAGCCTTACCGACTCCTGGGTTAGGTGAGTTTTATAGTTAGCTATGATTTTGCCTTTTAATCCGTCTGATTATACTATCGAAAATTAATGTTATTTATATTTCTCAACTAAAAAGTAATGATCAAACGAACTTTCCTAAGTTCGATCAGAATTATGCGAATGTATACAAACTGGTAAACCTGTATCGCTGAGAATGAAGCCAGAGCATAATTCTGATTGTATTTAGTCTAAGTCTTAAAAATCAATTATGAAATTAAAATAAAAAATAATATTATGTATGTAAAAAAGCAAAAAAGGGAACGTACATACATATAGTGGGCTGCTTATGCTAATATGAGTGTACTTATTAGCTTTATTTTACTAGAAACGTGTTCATTTGCATTTTTTTAAAGAGAATGTTATGGAACCCTGCATGGCGTGTGGCTCACCTAGCGCAGAGGCACCTCTCCAATCCCTCGCTCACGCTGTAGACACTGCCGCGCCGCATCCGGGCTCAGTGCGCGCTCTGCGCAGGCGCACCCGCTGAGAGCGTGCGATGTGCTCACGCGCCCGCTCGCACGCGCGCCGCTCCCGTGCGCTGCGCCCGCGCGCATCCCCCGCGCGCACACCGCATCATGCACACACACAGCCTGCACTACGCCACTCAAGTCATTATGCGACACGCCTCACTCTCCAACGCTAACAAGTCATAGCTGAGTACCTGGAAACAAACAAATATGGCCGTCACAAAAACAAAACGTAATCAAAAGTATAGATTACGCATATAGCTTGTCTGGTAAAAAGCTACGCTGGAGTGCAAGTGTGGACGCTTGTCTAGTGGTGGCGATTCAGCGGCACACACGACTTAACTAAATTTAAAGAAGCCCCGTCTCTTTTCATCTTAGGTGGCCAGAAAGAGACGGCTCGTTCTGAACCACACACAAAACAACTAAAATCACGTCAAATATGAAAAATGTAAGCGATTTTAGAGCTCACCCAGTTGTATCAGCTCTAAATTTGACGTGTTTGACGTGATTTTAGTTGTTTTGTCTATGGTTTAGATTATACCATCTTTTTTTGGTCATTGATGACGAAAAGAGACAGAGCTACTTTAAATTTAGTTTAGTCGTGTGTGCCGCTGAATCGCCACTAGTAGCTACCGCTATTTACTATTTAATATAATCTTCTTCTTCTTCTTCGTATGAGCTAAGTATTTAAGTGGCCAAGCCTGGTGTCGAGACTTTTCAAGCCGCCCGAAGGCTGCTGACTAGGCTTAAGACTAACAGCCGAGACTTCAAATTGAACGTGTCATTCGTCCCACGGTAGTGCCCAATACAAGGTATTGCCAGTCACTATTTAATTATATTGATACAAATAGGTATATTTTTATATTAGTACTAGCTGACCCGGCAAACGTTGTTTTGCCTTAAAAATAGATATGAAGTAGCCGATTCTCAGACCTACTGAATATGCATATAAAATTTGGTAAAAATCGGTCAAGCCGTTTCGGAGGAGTACGGTAACAAACACTGTGATACGGAAATTTTATATATAAGATCTAACTTTTATTGTCTGTCTCGGCCTCTTTGCCCGAAAGAGCAAAATTCCACATGGTTTGTGAGATACACTGATAAATGGCCCAGTTGGTTTTGCCTTTTAGATTTAAATGAAAAAGGAACCGGTTTTCCATTTAACACTTTATGGAGCGGAAAAGGAACGGTTTTATATTTTTATTTCGCTAGGGGTGCTTTAGAGAATTTTATGAGCTACTGACGTTTCGTATTCAGGTGTACAGAACTAAATTTGACTCATGCATACGAACGAGTGAGCAAATTTGGTTGAATTTCATTAACAATCGCAAAGCAAGGCTTTGGTCCAGCCTCTAATAAACTCACTGGCGACGTGCCATAAACTGAATGATATACGGGTCCATATAACTCAACTGATTATTTACTGCTAGCAACATTGTGTATGTAGCTCGTACGTCTTCTTTACATTACATTATTTTGTAAACACACTGAGTCTTTACTAAATTATTCCTAGAAATGTTTATAAGTACTGCCAAGTCGCCAGAGAATGTTATTATTCTAATTACACAGTTATTTTGCTGAAACGTCAACGCTAATTAGATCCTACACGCGAAATGCATCGTGCGGTATGCTAATGCAACTTCATTGTGCACCTCCTGGACTCGTATGGAAAGGGTATTTTAAATTCAGCTTATTTCTGCAGACCAGCTGTGAATTTTTATACCAATGAGAGTGATTGTGACATTGATACTAAATTACCTGCCCACGTTTATTTTTCGACTAAATTGCAACAACGGGATTTAACAATCCAATTTTCACAGGTGGATACGCAATTTGGACACTTCAAGGTGCGTAAAGACACTATTTGTGTTTCACATCACGAGCGTTTCCAACGTTATTATAATCATATTACTTTTACTTTGGTGTAATAAGCTTGCCGAATAAAAAATAAATGTCACAGTCTTTATTTCTTTTTGAATATTTGTGAATGGTTGAAGGCTTGACAGCTTAGCACAAATAAAACGTTGGTGTCTGGCAACAAAGTAATTAAATTAAGCTTTGCGTTACACAATCTGACAATTAATTTGTGGAATGCCGTCAGGTCTGTATCTGTTCTGGTGGACATTTGGTTCAATTTATCTCGCTCGTTACTCAGCGGAAGGGCCAGAGCCACAGTTTCTTTAACAGTTTCTCTTTTAAAAGCCTTCATAGCGATTTCCTAATAAATAACAGGTAATGATTAATTTGTATTATTTCACTACTGGTTAGCCTCAATAAGTTAAGTTTTGTTACCAATTGTCATACCTGACCCCAATTCATGTGAACTTAAATGAAAGTTGATAACGGTAAAGAAAACAAACGCTAAATCTCAGAATTCCTCACAAGACAAGATTCTCGTATACGCATATTTTTTGTAATCCTCGTACATCTTTGTAAAAGCTCTCTAAGTAGATAACACAATGCCACATTGGAAGAAAGTAAGTGACACAAAAAGTAAGTTATGAGACAGAGGTCGGGGTCACGTGGCTCATAAAATATGTCAACAGTTCTTTCACGACATTTCAGACTAGATGATAAAAGAATAAGCTTATCGAGTTGTCAGAATAATAATATATTAATAATATTATTCTTGTTCTTGCGATTCGCAGGTGTAGTACTTACAGCCAGATGCTGTAAAAAGTTTCTTCATTATAAAGTTCTAACAAAAAGATTCAGACCATAAACCATTTGATTACAATCTCTCCCAAAATATTCTCATTAATTAACGGAGAAGAAAATAAGCACGGCTCTTACAAAAATGTATGTAATTAAATAAAACGCGTAACTTCCCTGGAAACATTAAAAAGGGTCGAATAATTTCAAGCGTGGCTGTCGTTTCGTCATTTTCATGCAATGTGCGATGGAATCTTCCAGACATAAAGTAGCTATAACTTACGATGTAACGCCGCTGGTCAGAGATAATGAACTTATGTGTAATGAAATGTGTAATATGCGACTTTATAGCGCGAATTTATGAGTAGATACTAAAATGTGAGTGATGTGGAATATATACAAGATATGTTTTTCGAGGTTATAAGGCTGGGATTAGCTCATCTGTACATTTTATATATCTACTTCTGTAGATATACAAATACATAAGTATTTCTATATCACACTGTTACGGCAACGAGGTCGTCGTCGAATTACATGAACAATGGTTGCTAGCCCTTTCTTCAGTTAGAAATAATTCTGCATTTCTATATCAGATAAGATATAGATATAGAAATACTTCTGAAATAAAATATAGAAATACAGAAGTATTTTTAAATCAAATTAGATAAGATATAGATTATAGATTCTAGTGATATAGAAATACAGAAGTATTTCTAACTGAAGAAAGGGTTAGCAACCATTCGACGACGACCTCGTTGGCGTAACTGTTACCATGCCAACTAGCAGTCCGGCATGATAACCCGGGACCCGGGTTCGATTCCCGGCATGGCCAACATCTTTATGATGAACTTAATTTGTTGGCTATCGGTCTAGATGTTAAATGTGTATCGATATAAAGTATTTATGTATGTATATGTAGAACACAATATATCAGTTGTGTTAGAAACCGTAATAAGCATAAGCAGCCCACTATACATATCCACTGCTGGGACTCGGGGCCTTCTCTCACTAGGGGAGAGATATAGGCCATAATCCACCACGTTGGCCAAGTGCGGGTTGGCGGATGACACACGTCTTCGGATATTGTGGTCCTCAAACCGTAATACAAACTAGAAATAGTTTAGCATGGGGCTAACCAGCCGTGTGTGAAATGTGTCCTAATATTAATAAGAATAATTAAAAAACACATTCTCGAGAAATCCCAGCCTTAGATAAACTAAGTATGCTAATACAGAGTTCATTGCATTTGAATGCATTACTATTTATGCATAAAAATCAGATCGTCGCGCTACAGCCTCATTCACAATAATAATAATAGATATCCAGCACAATACAAAAAAGACAGCAACAATTATGGGTGTAACTAGGCCCCGCCTACTAAACACAATGCATTCGGAAGCACCCACGCACATGCCTTGAATTTAATAAGCTACTTTTCAGTTTCCGAAATCATTCTGACTCACGGTTATATATTATACTAGCAACCCGCCCCGGCTTCGCACGGGTGCAATGCTGATACTAAATACACTACAGAAAAACACATACCACCGCGGAGTTTTCTGTAGACGCTTTCAATGTAAATTAATAATTAGCACATTATTTGGTTAAATCTCGTAGGGTCCAGCCTGCGTTTTTAATGTAAGCGGAAAACAATTTATAATTAACGACATCACATTAGAAACCTCAAAAATAACAGTATTTCTCTACTGTGTAATGGATGTTTTTATACATATAAACCTTCCTCTTGAAACACTCTATCTATTAATAAAACCGCATCAAAATCCGTTGCGTAGTTTTAAAGATTTAAGCATACAAAGGGACATAGGGACAGAGAAAGCGACTTTGTTTTATACTATGTAGTGATGAACTTCATAAGCAGTTCTAATACCTGTCACCAAAATTTCGTTAAGGAAAATCCATCACTGAATTTCTCCTATCTTGCCTCATCTGATATTCAAGGGAATCTATTGTTGGATAAAGTGTATTGCGTTGGTTCGATACACGGCACAATGTATAGGTGTGTACATTGTACATGTACGTACATTGTACTTAGGTAACACATTTATAACCACCGTTCATCTCAAAAGATTCATGTTTGGTAGATTGTGATAATCATGATGCTTAGTTAAGTATCTCGGCTAGCTAATCTGATGCGATCATCAAAGCTAAGCGACGGTCGATGCGAACGGTGTTTGGATGGGTGACCATTCATAAGGCTGCCGTTTTTAGAGTGGCATTTTCATCTGGGCGCTACCGTGGGTCGGATGAAACGTTAACTTGTAGGTACCGGCTGTTAGTCTTAGTACAAACAGTCGTCAAACCAAGTCGGAGACTTTCGGGTGGCTTGAAAACTCTTGATACCAGATATTTGCCACTTAGCCTACGAAGAAGTGTAGGGCGAATAAAAAATCAACTGTAGTGTCCCATTTTTATGCGCTTATATTAAAACCCTTTTTTATTCAAGTTTGCTATAACTTTCATTGTTTGTATGTTCGGGTGGAAATCTTGCGAGCTTAATTAGACCCACTTCCCGTTGGCAGATTACAATAAATTTGGTACATTTCTGTATTTTCGGGTACAATAGAATAATGGTACCACAGATTTCTGGTGATGGAGCCAGAAGCTGGCTATAGAAACCTCTGAACTAAACAAGATAAATCCTTCGAGTTACGCCTCTTTTGTATTGTGTCAGTTCTTCGGTACACACGATATTCAGGGTCTGATGATGGAATCGAAAGGTGGCCCTCTATGGTAAACAAGGCCAACCGAGTTAGCGATAGCATTTGGGTTCATTTAAAAGGGCTTGATGAAACGATGGCAGTGGTCATATTTATACCCATGTAAGCTTGTCTTACTTTTTATATGAAAGTAAACCAAACTTAGTGAATAATAAAAAAATGGAAAACTGATTTCTATTTAAAAATGAATAACCAATATGGGTCACAACTGAAAGTATATTATTTCTTATAAAAAAATAACTTTGAAGACGAAATTATGGAGAAATCAAATTTAAAAAAAACATGGCCGAATTGAGAATCTCCTCCTTTTGTGAAGTCTGTTATTTATTTGGACAACAGAAACACAACCTGCTAACTTCTCGCTAGAGTGGTCTCTTTCAGGAAGAATTCAAGAAAGTACACAAAAATATGAAATATAAATTAATAACTAATGTTATATTTACTAGTCTAACATAGCTGCATCCAGCGGGTGTGGTGGCCCCGCCTCTAGGACAATACTTGCTGCAGCGACCCAAAGAACAGCTGCCTCCTACGTGTTTCACTCTTTTTTTTCTAGCGACCTTTCCTCACTTTTTGTTAGCTACAAAGATTGAATAAAAAAGCGGCTTCTATTTTAGTTTAAAAGAAAACAAACAGCGTAATATTCTACTTACGAATAAATATTAATGGAAACACGATTAAAAGAAATATAGATTCCATTCCATAAAAATATACATTTTTATCCTAACATTACTAATTGGATTTATTTTGGAAAATCTTATAACATTTTTAGTGAATAATAAGTAGTAGTAAGGTAGGTAGTTATAAACTATCCCTAGAATAAAAAGTGCGTAGGTAACAGATGTTTAAAACCATAGTTTTGATATAATTAGTTAATTCTATAAATAGTGTGTGGCTTCAAAACATTTTCTTTTTTATTAGATTGACTAATTCAAATAAATAATAATATTTTTGATGGTTATATCAAAGTTATATAAAGTTTTCATATTTTGAAGAAAACCTTCTACTCCTTCACAACTTCTATGAAAACCACATGATTTTCATAAACAATGAACTCTTACAAATGTTGTTGTTCAATTCGGTAGAATAGCTTATTTGTTGTTTAAATGTAATTATGTAGGTACGACTAATAAGTAAACAATTATGTGATTATTGTGATTACATTGTAAGAGCAACTCACTGATTAAATAAACAGCTAACAGTTATTTTGTAAATGAATTGTCATTACTTGCTACCATATAGGAATAGACGTCAATCAAAAGGTAAAAAAACCTTTTTTAGGGTTCCGTACCTAAAAGGTAAAAACGAGACTCTATTACTAAGACTCCGCTGTTTGTCTGTCTGTCTCCAGGCTCTATATCTCAGAATCCGTAATAGTTGGAAAGCAGAAAATTTCACAAGATATGTATTTCCCGTGCCGCTATAGCAAGAAATACTAAAAATTAAAAAAATATATTAAGAGGGGTCCTCATACAATAAACGAGTTTTTTTTCCATATTTTTACTAAACTTCTTTGTCTCCTTCTATGTAACAATTAATAATTAACACGACCACAAGATAATGTGTAATTTTTATTAATAATGATAGGCTTAACCTTTTCCTATGACCACAACTCATCTGATCTTAAGGCTTTCCGAGCCCCATACTAAATGCTTCTCAGACTGGCAACCATTTCCTCTAAGATTTTTAAATAGTAATCACTTAACATAAACTTAAAATGGTCTAATTGTGGCGCGAAATAGGTAATATTATACATTTTTTATCGCAAAACAGATATATCAGCGTGATTTTTTCCAGCAAAATACACATGTATGAGTGCAGTGCAACAACTTAGCTGTTCAGTTGACAGTGTCGCTAGTGGAGATTTGTTGCCACCTAAGAGTGCTGTCGAACTTGTAATTCCAATTTTGGCCACCTGAACAGCTAAGTTGGTGACATGTATACGTATACATTGTTAGTTTCCGTTTCCGTTAGTGTCATTCTCTCTGCCAAACATGAACCCAAGCTTACCATCCGTAGTAATAAATCAACAAAATTCCGATAGATGGCAGGATCAAAAACAGTATTGTTAAAGAGTTTGATGAAATTTATTTATTATTTTTAAATAAATTATTGCTATTTTTATATTAAGTATCGTAATAGAATTAAAAATTTAAAATATGTATAATTTTGTTTGATTATTTGAATGAAATTTAGTTATGTCAATGTCAGTTTGTCATATTTGACATACTTAAAAAAACGTATTTATATTGCAGCAATAATTTTTAGGGTTAGGTACCCTAAGAATGAAATTAATATACTACTGCGATCTTTTCTGTACTTAAAAGATAAAAACGAATGCCTTTTACAAAATATTCGTTGTCTGTCTTTCTGTCACCAGGCTGTTTCTTATACACTTTGATAGCTGAAAATTTCACAAATTATTTGTTTCCGTTGCCGCTATAACCCAAGAGTATACAAGTACTAGATACGCTATAACAACAAATACTAAAAACAGAAAATATACAAATATAAAGGGTGGATGACACGTTTTTAAAGTGTACCTTAAAAGACGTGTTATATTTTGTATTTTTGCTCAATATCAAAAACGATAACAGGACACTAAAGAATTCTACAGAATATTAAGCTACGTATTACCTCTTTTTACTCTATCTTTACAATGACACTTGGTAGATTCTTTCATGATTTCTCTCTTTCTTTCTTTCAAAATAAAATGAATGTTTGATATGGGGTTCCCATACAAAAAACATGTTTTTTCGCCATATTTTAATAATGGTACGGAACCCTTCACGCGCGAGCCCGGTTCGTACTTGGCCAATTATATCAAATTTTTATACCTACGTCTTTTGTTTACCTATCAATATCTTTAACAATCTCATAATTACAAAAGGCTTGTTTGTTTGTTTGTTTGGATGTTTTTATGTTTTTTTGACGCGAATAGGCTCCGAAACTATTGGACTAAAATTAAAAATTCTTACACCGTTGGGAAGTTACATTATCCCCAAATGACATAGGCATTATATTTTGTTGCAAAGGGTAAGAAATTCTTATTAAGACTCCAGTAATGTAACACAAGGTATAAAAAAGAGTAAAAAAATTGTTTCATCGCATGCGCTAAGAAAAGTTAGTTGTGGCGGGTGTCGTTTAGTATGTCTTGAGAGCAGCGGAACCCATATATACAAAAAAAAACTTTAATCTATGTCAAAATTATAATGCGATAAAGTTTAAATGTTTGTTCGTAACGAATAAAATATTACACTTCTGAACGACTTTCAAACATATCTCCTAGAATTGATTTTTTTTTATGCCCGTGCTAAGCCGGGACGGGCCACTAGTGTATAATTATATCAACGATACATGTAAACTGCCAGGTGTATATTTATAATAACTAAGATTTCGACAGGCCTCTTACCTTAGAATAATAATAATAGTTTTTTTTTTATTTCAAATGAAGCTAAAATAATATCCATAGTCTATTATATATAAATTCCCTGATAATATGTAATTATTTACTTTTCTAATCATTAGACTTGAAGCTGTTATTCCGGATGAACCGATTTTGATGTTCTTAGCTATGTTTGATGATATTCGGATGTCCGCCAAAATAGCGGATATGATATTATTCGCAACTTTCCCAAATGAAATGGCTTACATTTTGGAATCATGCGAAAAATACAACTGTTTCATGCAATATGTTAGATGATTCGTGAGAAAAGTTTTTTCTTGTTACTCGTATCATGTACCCAATAGATTTATTTTTTAATTTCATTTGAGGTTTTAAGGTATGCACTATGAATATTAACATACACGAAAACGAAACCTATTGAAAATATTGACTTTCCCATAATATTCCTTTAAAAAAAAAAGAGTTTCGAACAAAATAAAATAGCAAAATTAATAATTCATGAGATTTGAACCATAGTCAATTTAAATCATAAAAATATTTCCTGTTCCAAAAATGCTTCCTCTACGAACGAGCCATATAATCGACAATTGAGCGTTCGAAATTGGCATGCATATTCAAATATGCTGAAGTTCAAGTGACAAAAAAAATTGTCAATGTTAGTGTGAGTGTAGCCGCATCGTCACAGAATAGATGATAGTAGATATGGGTTTATTTGACTTTTGCTACCGACGCCTTAGTAGATGGTGTTTTGTGATGAGCCCTAAAAATAATACATTAACAATAGATTTCGCGTAACGATTCAGAAGTTCTGAAAGGGATAATTTGAGCCGCTAGGATAAAGAAAACATACTTATGAAAATTTAACGCCATCTAGCGGCATCTGAGCACTTGTGGCATGCTAACGAACAGCCTTAAGTGACATTGCGGTCTAAGATGGAGCGCGCTGCCTAAAAGAAACCGGTTCACTCTTGCCTTGAAGGCATAAGGTTGTAGTTCATTAGGAACACGGATTCCGGCAAGGAGTTCCACAGTTTGACCGCCCTTACTATTACTAGGAACTTCATGTGAAAACTTGAAATTAAATTCGATAAAAATCACACTTACAGCAGAACAAGATGAAGTGAGCACAAATATTCACTGGAAAACGTGAGCTTTAGTACTAACGCAAAGGAAAATTCGAAATGCAAAATAAAG
Organism: Mellilla xanthometata; assembly: GCA_035578125.1. Classification (NCBI taxonomy): domain Eukaryota; kingdom Metazoa; phylum Arthropoda; class Insecta; order Lepidoptera; family Geometridae; genus Mellilla; species Mellilla xanthometata. The sequence continues at coordinate 7,365,167 of JAPUBQ010000014.1, read as the reverse complement.
CGAAGCGAGCAAGCTACTACGTGTAGTAGTAGTTACGAATAAGCCTTTGTTCTTTAGATCGCTTGATTGTTTGAAATTCACAAGCTAACCAGCAGTTAAGCGTATACATAGGTTATGCTTTGCGGCTCAGGTAAGTCCGGTTGAATAACGATTCGTTTGCCAGCAGAATATTTATTTTTAGGGTAACTTTTATATTTAGCCTAAACAGCGTTACCTTGTACCAAACGCAAAACTTTTTAAAGCTTAAGTATGTCTAGACAAACCAATTTTGTTCTATAACTTTTCCTATGAATTTTCTTTTCCATACAGATGGACATTTTAGCGAAATTTGTTATGCAACCTCGTATAAGTTTAATATTTTATCAAGTCTTTTTTATAACAATACAGCGGTAATGGAAACCTCATCAGTGTCAGGAAATTTCCGCCTGGTGACAGACGGACAGCAAAGTCTTGGGAATAGGGTTCCGTTGGTACCGTTTTGTGTACGAAACCCTAAAAACGAAGAAAAATCTTTTTACTAACTGAAATGTTTTTTTATTTGCACATTTATTTATAACCAACATAACAATGATATAAAATACTAAACTAAAGCTTTACCTAAAAAAGTCCAGGGGTAGAGGAAAAGTTTTGAAATGTGGACCCTGCACTCAACCCTCTTGTTGAGGTGTCTTGAACACTGGTTTACCTACATAAGGGTTATGAGGTTAACTTGGAATTTGATTTTGTGTAGAATAACTTACGTGAATCTGGAAAGTATGTAATAAATTTGTTGATCATATTTGCGTGCGAATGTAAAATTATGTGAAAGTAAATCTTAATTCGGCCCTTCTCTCATTTCAGCTCCTTTTTATATGTTTTATTTTTTTCCCTATTTGTAGCAAATATGTAAAGAAAATAGAGGCGCTGCCGCTTAATGAATCTGATGGGTCGTAAATAAATGTTCTAGAAAATAATTTTAAAATATATGAGACTTATATGAAGTTTTCTAACTAATTTAGTAAATATAATAACCTAATTTAGTGCCAAAAACACCACTTCAAATTAATGAATTTATTCATAATTTCAGGCATAGCGGCCCATATGCATCTGTGTAAAATATGTATGTATGTATATTATGTAGATTTATCACTTGTGTTTTAACCATAATATGTGTGTGTTACAACCATAATACGAACTAGAAATGGTTCAGTATGGGGTTAACCAGCCGTGTGTGTAATATGTGTCCTAATATTTATTTATAGGAAAACACATTATATTAAATATTACAATACATTACATTAAAAAAAACAATTTTAAGCCATCGCTGCTGGCAATTTTACAAAATAAATTATGAAACGTCTTCGTTTTGACGTTAAATTAAAAAAACGTCAACGAACGAGTTGGCGATAACCCTGCACATCGAACTACAAATTGTGTCACAATCGACCGACTTATCACTTAAAGCGATCTCGTCCAGGCAATCAATCTTATCACAAATCTAGGAAGGGGTTCTCGATCTGTTCTACTATGTTACCAATCTCACGATACTGGCCGGAACCTTTCTCTCCAATAAATTATAAATCTTGGACGGAGTAAAGTACGGGTAAGTTTGCCATTGTGTTTGACGTGGTGTCGTAGTTCCGTACCGAAGCCGTTATATGTTTGAAAGTATTGGGTCTGGTCTTGTCAGGGGATGGAAAATTACGTACCCAAGCTGTCAGTTACTTAATAAATTGTGATGGAGATAAGTTTATCCCTGGGATAAGAAATATCCAAGAGATAAAAAAACTTTTGCTCTAAACATAAATTCAAAATGTTTTTATTCGTGAAATGTATGTACATAATTTAATTTCCCTAACCCTCAAATTGGACTGAGCGCCCGTGTCATGGAGGTTAGTTCCTTCCAATGACTAAAATTAGAATGTACAACGGTTAATAGGACCACAATTTCAAATATTTGTGACATGCTTTAATTTACTTATAATAATATAATGTTTATAATGTTATAATGTTTATTGAAAGACAAATGCATGTCATATGAATGTTTAAGAACCAAAAAACCCGCTATACCTTTGCACCTTATAATAATTAATAAGTTAGCATATAACAATTTTTCATTTAGTTTTTTTTTTACATAGCATTTTTTGTACCAAAGATAAAATTGTCTCCATCACAATTTAGTAAATATTTCCCAGCTTTACAACTACTTACTAACTTTATTTCATCACACAATTTGTTGTTTTCATAAACTACATCTATCGACACGAGCAAATAATCCGCCATTTTGTTTTTAGTTACTTCCTCCATATTAAAGACTGATAGGATTTGTCAACGCCAATACAATAATACAATTTTTTTATTTATCCAGCAGTTTGAAAGATAACGCGTAATAAAAACATGAATATAATGAAATTTATGTATAATTTATTAATGTACATCCGAGTATATTTTAATACGGTCCAATTAAAATATACGAAAGCGCGATAATCTAATTATCTTCGACAAAAAAAATACCCTTTCGCTGTCTGGTAAAAATAAGGACTTATAACTCTTAATATCGCCACACAAAAAGAAAAGATTGCTCTTTGATATAATTATAAGAATGACAAGTAATAATCTCGCTGAAGATTAACGAAAGATTAATTATTTCGCCGCCGGTCGACGAAAATAACATTATTTATGTCGACGTCTTATCTAGATGAGATTATCTCTGAGCTAGATTAGTAAACCCCGGAGCAATTAAACCTCTCAAGATTCAAGATTTTGGCCATTTTAATTGGTAACATTTTTTTTAGTACACAGGGTTTTTTATTACTCAAATTACAAATCATGGGAACTGAAAATCTTTGAAAAAAGTCTTCTTTGAAGAAGTAGCATAAAAGCAGCCCACCATACGTTCCCACTGCTGAGAATCAGAGACTTCTCTTTTCTCAAGAGGAGATAGGCCATAATCTATCCACGCTGGACAAGTGCAGGTTGGCGAATGACACGTCTTCGGATATTATGGTCTTCAAACATGTCAGTTTCCTCACGATGTTTTTCTTCACCGTAAAGCGAATGCAAATACACATAGCTTGAATTTCTCTAGCCTGTTGCAATTGTTGTTAAAATAGTCATGTACCCAGTATAAGGGACATAAAGTAATTGGCCAAGTGTGTGTGATTCGATGTCGCGCATGAAGGGTTCTGAGCCATTTTTGTGCCATCTTAAACTTTTTTTAAGCGATTACCTCTTACCGTTATTGATATAAAGCAAAAAATACAAAAAACGTTTATTGTATGGCGACCTCATAAAATATATTTTTAGTATTTGTTGTTATAGAGGTTCATGATATACATAACTAGTGAACATTTCAGCTTTCTAGCTATCACTGTTACTGAGACACACACTTACAGCCTGGAGAGAAACAAATGGACAGACAGACAGCGGAGGCTTAGGAATAGGTTTCCATTTTTATCTTTAAAATACGGCACCCTAAAAAGATTAGTAGTGAGCTCTTTTTTTCACATATTTATTGAACCATGTTATAATAATTGTTATTAATTATAAATAAATAATAAATTATTTATTTTCCACAGAAACTGAAGTCTAGGTTACATCGAGTTTAGTAATTATAATCTTATATATAAAATTTCCGTATCACAGTGTTTGTTACCGTACTCCTCCGAAACGGCTTGACCGATTTTTTCCAAATTTTATATGCGTATTCAGTAGGTCTGAGAATCGGCTACTGAATATTTAGAAATAATTATTAAGGCAAAACAACGTTTGCCGAGTCAGCTAGTATAAGTATAGAATTTTAAATATATAGTCGGTGTGTTCTTCTATGTGTAGTAAGTCATTTAAGCTAATTTAAGTTTAACTTAACATCATAGGTTCTCAATTCTCAGTAAACCCAGTTCTGAAGCAGAAGCGAGTTAAACAAACTTCAAGTTGTTTGCATCTAATCCCAATGCTATACACACTCCGCAACGTTCTGGATTGTACTTAGCTCGAACTTATGCATGTAATTTGGTCTGTTAAGTTTAGCTTTGCATGTTGCTGATGTGGAAAATGAAAAGCGAGATTACATCGTGAACTCAGGTCGGCTTAAATTGCATTCGGAGTGCGGATCTCTATTTAAACTGGGGAGGGGGGGGGGGGGAATTACGATAAATATATACAATAATAAATAAATATTAGGACACATATCACACACGGCTGGTTAACCCCATACTGAACCATTTCTAGTACGTATTATGGTTGCTAACACAACTGATATACTACATATACATACATACTATTTTACATATTTAATACCCAGACCAACAGCCAACAAATTTAGTTAAGCACAATGAAACGAACCTGGAACCTCCTGATTGGCAGTCCGGCATGGTAACCATTACGTCAACGAGGTCGTCTCGAGGATATCTATTTAAACTGAAGGGAATTAGGATACTCCACTTTATGAATTTGAATCTCATTGTGATAACTGCAATTTGCATGATCGCTGCAAATTGCTTGAAACTTGATTGTGATGCTGATGTCCTTTGTAAGATAGAGCTTCAGAGAAGGAAGTGAATGATAACCTGATTTTAGTGCAGTGTCCTAGCTTTTGCTTGATACATATTGTATGCATGAAATCTTAGGAATGCACTGGCTGCATTACTGCGCTGGCTATCCCATGCACCAAGTACGATCCAGCTCCAAATTAGAGCCAAAAATGAAGCTGAATGCATATACATTTTTTGAAATCATTAAATCAAAGCATTAAGATGCGCTTGCCTTAATTTTAAATAAAATAATTGTGGAGTATTTAACTTTTACTTGTTCTTTTCTTTATTACCTTTGAGTTTGTACATAGCATTTTAATTGTATTTCTTAGTCATGTAAATATTATTTTGTAATTCTAAATTATAAGCAAATAAATCATTGTACATTATGTACTATATCAGAGCATTTGTACATAACCGTTAAATCAAAATGGTAGTATGATGAATGCAGCGTACATTGATCAATACAGAAATAGACACCAAACTGCAGCTGATGCTGTGTATGTTTATTAGTAAATATTGCGCTACATCTGATTGCTCAGCATACATATACCGATTCTCGCAAACAATTCCGTCAGAGTTGAGTGATTATTGTATATATTATACTCAAATCAATGGAATTTAGTACGAAATATATACAGGTTAACTGGTAACTTACGTAAATATAGCAGTATTTCGACAAACGTTTTCTACGAATATTGGCAATTCTTGAAAATAAAATTTAACTGGTCCTACTGTTATTTTGCTTTGTAAAATAGGTTCATGTTTGATTCTCGTACATTGGTGTTTTATGCTCATTAGGTGACACATAGAGTGTTTATTAAGTGAATGGAATAACATCTTTTGAACTAATTTAATATCACAAACAAATGCTGATACAAATTAACTTCAATTTAGAAATGTAGGACGAATAGGTAATAATATACTCTCCAATGAAATGAAAAAAAAGTTCACAAATGACGGAATCATGAAGTAAAGAAAACAAAACAAAAATACAGTCGAATTAAGAATCTCATCCCTTTTACTGAAAATCTATAATATTATATGTAAGTACAAAAAATAGTTATAAGAAATACAGAGGTTAAAATATAGGTCCGTGTAATGAATATAAATGTAACAGAATATGTTATGCGTATGTAGATAAACTGTGTAATAACTCACAAAAGCGTCTTATGTAGTCACACATAAATCTAGTAGGTGAATAAAGCGGCTGGATGAATTCCAATAAGGTTTCCAGAACTCTCGCCTCGCTCTGAATTTATGGATATTGGTTCATTATCTCGATCACGTGATTGGAACTATACCTGGGATGGCACTGGTTTTCATTAATAAATATTTCATCAAAGTCAAGTCCGTAGTAACTTTTGGAATAAAACATACAATTTTATCAAAAAAAAATCCTTTTTGTTTTCAACATAGTCTCCCTTGAGCTCTATAGGTACACTTTGTCCATCGCTTCTCCAATTTTTCGCTTCTACAAAATAACTGACGCAGCAAGTTCAAATTTTGACAGAAGTCAACTGACAGATACCTCTTGACAGAAGCAGTGTTGCTTTTTCACTAAAGAGGTCAGAAGTTCAAAAAGTCGCGGACTTATTGACCCGCCCTCGTATTTAACAAGGCATCTCTAAAATTTCATATCATGTGCTCTCTGCATTAGAGCGAGCTAAGTAAACATACGTCTGTCGATAATTGTATCACTCAGTCATTGGTGGGGTGTTTTCATTTATTGGTATTCTTAGAAACAAAAACACATAAACTACTAAGTGCATATAAATGAATTATTATCAAATTTTAATTGAACTTATATCAAAAACATTTTTTTTCTACAAAATTATTAGAGTAACTATCTATCTAATATATAAAATTTCCATGTCACAATGTTAGCTACCGCACTCCTCCGAAACGGCTTGACCAATTTTTACCAAATTTTATATGCGTATTCAGCAGATCTGAGAATCGGCTATCTATCTATTTTCCATACCTCTAAATGATAAGGGTTTTTCACCCTTCAATTTTTACTTAAGTTAAGACAACGTTTGCCGTGTCATCTAGTATACTTTAAAGTTAGGCATCTCTAACTATAAAGTTTATACATAGTTAGAGATGGCTAATGACATCGTTTGTCAAGCTTTGTATAGTTCTGATTCCAAGCGGCCTGATTCGATCTAATTAATGGGGAGCAAAGTTCAATTATTTCGAAAGTAAGTTAGTGACAGTGATAAGTGCGTAGTTGTGTAGTAAACAAACGACATAAAGAGCGGATGGCTTGAGGTCAGGGGATTTATGCTGCGAGCAGCGGGCACGGTTCCAATCTCTTTGGTCGCCGCGCGACTAGTGATGTGAACATAGCACTGACAGGGATGACAGACTGGCGGGAAAATCTTTCGTATTTCTGCCTCGCTTCTAAGAGCTGGCAGCATTTTCAGTTTTAGTTTCAAACTAAGAAAAACTTTAGTACAGCTAGACAACTTAGGTAATCTAATACATCAAACACATTTATAGGTATACTAGCTGACCCGAAAAACGTTGTTTCGCTGCACTTAGGGGTATGAAAAAATAGATAGTAGCCGGTTCTCAGACCTACAAAATACGCGTATAAAATTTGGTAAAAATAGGTCAAGCCGTTTCGGAGGAGTACGGTTACTAGCATTGTGACATGGAAATTTTATATTATACTAGCTGACCCGGCAAACGTTAATAAAACGAAAAACGTTGATAAAGACCTTAATAAAAAAAAAACTAAATATACAGTAGCCGATTCTCAGACCTACCGAATACGCATATAAAATTTGGTAAAAATCGGTCAAGCCGTTTCGGAGGAGTACGGTAACAAACACTGTGACACGGAAATTTTATATATAAGATAAGATAAGAGAAAATATAGTGGGAGATAAAGTTTATATTTTCTTAATAAAATTAGGCTATTTAAATTCTAATGAAATCTGTGTATTACATTTTTACATGGCTCGTCAAAATAGTGAGAGCGACTTTAGTAGAATAATTATAATATTCTTTATTCAGGAAAAATTTGTTATTACATTTCAAAGCATTATTATTTTTTTCTGCTTTAAAATGTGTGTAAACAGTAAAAATAATTTAATTTGTGTTAGTTCGTAAGAAATTCATCATTCAAGTAGTGATAATACGGTTAACGCAAGAGTATAGATACGTCGATACTCTTTATCGCCCATTTCTATTCTTATTGTCGCCAAATTTCGGTCAAAAGCAATTTGCGCAAGCTCTTAGCCTCACATCTTTCTGGCAACACAACACTTTGATGATATGATCGCGATTTTATCGCGTCACTACTATGACACTGTAACTCGCACACAAGTATTCAAAGGGAACGAAAATTTATGTTGATTGCGCACGTATGTATTCTGCGTTGTCACTTCACACTTAGCTGTAATCCCTTTATTTAGGGGAAATTGTGTTTATGTGTGGGATGATTAAATTGTTAGCTACGTGCTCCTTCTGGTGGGATTTAACGAAGATAGCCTTCATTAGAGCGGTGCTTAAGATAATCTGCTATTAGGGCGCAACTGACTGACGTCAGCAGTTGATTCTGTGGATACAGCGGTACATTTAGGTAAGTAGGTAAGCTGGTATCTCAATTAAGATACGGCAACCGATTGTGGAGACAATGTTCCTCTTACTTAGAGTAAGTGGTGGGTTCATACAAGTGCTAATAATGTTGTGAATATGCATGTGCTTGATTGAACATCGTTGTCCAAAGTTCAAATATACTGTTTGCCAAAACGTAATGAAATAAATGTCGGTATAGTTTTTAAAGGCTGAGACAAATTAAGTTGGCAGTTTAGCTTTGGCAAACTGCTTCTGTATTACCCAATCCGTACCGCAATAACTGTAAACCACAGCACATTTAATTTAAAAAACAAATAAAAAGGAAATGGTCTCCATTTAAAACATCGTCTACGAGCCACGCACCACAAAAGTCAAAGCACATTTAGTGAACGTAAACTAAGCTCATTTCGCCTCTCAGTATCTAACTAAAGTCAGATAGAACAAAAAAAATTCTTAATCTTAGCTCGTACCTATATGAACAAAGCAAGGTAAGTCGATTTTCTCCATTTGGAAAAGATAAACCGTTTGCACAAAATCCTTGCAAACAGGCGAGCAGATAAGGACTGTAGTTTGGAACTCTTAAAAAGCTTTCGTCTTCTACTTTGCTCCAAGCAGAAACAAACAGCGAAACTACTCTTATCGTGTTCCCGAACAAAGACCATCCGGTGAGGAAAGAATGATTCGTTACCACACGATCTCGAGTGAACTCTATTTATTTGGTATTCGATGGCTGCTATTGAAAGGTAAGAGAACTGCCTGATACCGATGGGAAAAAAAATACAAGCTACATGTTGCATGTTTATTTAGGTACTTAAGAAAACTAATTTGAAGCAATTTATTTTAAAAAATGAGTAGATGCGGCTTAGGATTAGCATTATGAAATTAATCATAAAAGGCAATAATACCATTTAAATGGTAGAGAACATAACTTTGACTTCCGCTTGCTCTAAAAATTTAACTAAAATATCAGTTAATGCTTTTTGTAAATTGTCTATGACGTTGACTTTGATAATATTGGAAATAAGTTATAAAAATAAAATTTTAATGATATAGGTAATTAATAATTTGTAAAGTACAAAGGTCTAAAACCTTACTAGTCAGTCGTAGTTTATTTGAGGTTAATTACTTGTTATTGCTTCCGTCAGTTTTCCGGGTACAGCTATACTAACTAAATAAAAACTTATTATTCCTGAAACTTTTTAGTGTTCTGCAAAAAGGATTTACGAAGAAATATATTGAAATTAAAATCAAGAAACGGTAAAGATTTGGCACTACGAGTAAGGTCGCATTACTCGATATAAAATAACTTTTTGTGACAAGAAAAATATATTTCACAAAAATATATTCAGGAATAATATACATATTTTAGGAAGGAAAATGCTTTTCTGTTATTTATAAGACATTTTCCTACCAAAAATAATAATACGAATAATATCTACGATCCCGAAACACGTGTATATTAGAATAAATGATAATATTGTGAAATAGATGTAATATAAAAAAGTGTGTAAGATAGTAGAGAAGTTAGTAGTTTAGTACGTTTCATTATTTTCATGCTTTAAGCATTTAACTAATATTTTTATAGGATTAAAAATATAATAAAGTAAAGCAAAATTATCGTGGTAATGATGATTTCCAGGCCGGTTTCGCTAACAGCGACTGCTTGCTGTTTTTAGGGCACTCCATGTGTCCTAAATAGCAAAGTTTATACGCAAGTTTTGTATTTCTTCACACTCAAACGACTAAATATGTAATTTGTTATGGATGTAGCATATGCGCAGATAATATCGGACTTTATTAACACGAAGGCCTTTTTTAAACAAAAAGTACCGCGAGTGACACCAAGGTGAATCTTATCAGGTGTTGAATAAAAAGTCTTCAGACTAGTCGTCCACGGTTGAACTTAGTTATATAAATACATATTAGGACACATTTCACACACAGCTGGTTAACCATTTCTATTTCGTGTTATGGTTGCTTTATATACATACATATTTTATATACATACATACATATTTTAAATAGATACATAAATATTTAATACCCAGACCGACAGCCAACAAATTTAGTTCAGGCCAAAGATGTTGGCCGGCAATCGAACCCGGACCTTCTGATTGGCAGTCCGGCATGGTAGCCATTACGCTAACGATGTCGTCATTTCTATTATATTTAAGTATAAGATTTAATTATATTCTTTTCAAAGAGGATGTTTGTTTAATTCATTTAAGGACTTTTATAATTTGTTATTGCGGCATTTATTTTTGACACTTGTAATACATGTCAATATAGCAGTTTTATTTATAGGCTTATTTGCATTGATTTAACATCTGCATGAATATTTGTACTTTAGTTTTCAACGTAACATTTAACACGCCAAGTTATTACTAGCCTTTTCTATCTATGTGCTGCCTACATTTCAACTACGATAAATATTTTAGTTTCTAAACAGATCGATGATAGGTTTTTCAGAATTTCTCGCACATTTCGCGTTCGAATCTCTGATTTGGCGGCGATGCATGGCCGACTGGACGCACAGTCGGTCGGGCTGGTTTCCACTTAATAAACTTCAAATGAACCGAACCAAATGTTTATTACACCAGAACGAAAATCTATATTGGGCATCGGTTCTTTTTCAATGAAATCTGGTATCGATATCGGCGTGTTTACGGAACACTGACGATATCCGCCGATAGGTTTGGGCGGGATGATGAATTGTATTCGCAAGGACAAAAGGTGTACGTTTCGGGCGATTGAATATTGGGAATCTGCTCTTAATAATTTACTGTCGGACTTATTCTTATAGGTATACACATGTAATGCATTGTAATCTGAAATCTAATATTAATCCATCCACGAAAAGAATCCCTGTTCCCACTGAACTACAACCTTACTGTCTTCAAGGCGAGAGTGAACCGGTTTCTTCTAGGCAAGTGCGCTTCATCTTAGACTGCAATATCACTTAACATCAGGTGAGTTGTGGTCAAGCGCAAGCCTATAATGTGTAAAAAAAAAAAAAATTCAGTTTTCTAAACACCTATGTACCTACATCCTACAAATATTACAAATGCGAAAGTCTGTGTGTTTCCTGCGCGCTCAACCGGCTCAACCGAAATTGATGAGATTTGGTTTGGAGATAGTTTAGACCTAGGGATAAAAAGTTGCTAATGTGTTAATACATGTATGTTAGGCTACTTTTCATGCCGGGTTAACGCGGATAGCAGTTAACAGTCCCAGGATTAACCCTTGATTGTAGCTAAAACTAATTCTAAACCTGTAAAGGGGAAGTTGTCATCCTAAGACCCTATTCATAAAGTATCGATCAGGGCAATATTGAAGTTTATGAGAATGTCATCAGTCCATGGCTTTGGTACATAACACCGTGAAAACGAGTTTTCAACTTCCGCAGTTATCTCGAAAGCTTACTGAATATTTTAGCTTGCATTCCGGAAGTTATTAAGGCTATCTCTAGAGCTTTTTGCCAAGCGTTTTGCATCCACGCTTGCATTTTGACAGGAAATCCTGCGGTTAACAGCTAAACGGAACCGGCTATCTTTACGTGTAACCTCTGACTTTTTAAGTTATGGCTAGAACAGTTTTTACACAAGTTTTGCTTCATTATAGTTATTTAATTGAACGAAAGTTGTTAGGAAACGTTTTTAGTGGATTGTTTCTTGTAAAGGGCATTGTTTTCGGTGAAATTACTATGTAATTGTGATCAAGCGCAAGCCCATTTAGAATAAAAAAATAATGTATGAGAACGATAAGAAAATACCAGTGACTCACAAAGTTCTATACATCGAGAGTTGGGTTTTCACTGTAATTTTTATGATTCAGCGTAGGTATTTCATCAGGTTAGCTACTTTACTACCTTGTATTGTCATTATAAAAAACTTAAAAAAATTCTAAATTTCAGACTCTGCTCTAGTAAAACTTTTATTCAAAAACAAAACAACGTAGAGAAGTTGCGAACGTTGTTTCGTACACCATACTGCATATAAAATGTTTGTCACGTTCTAGCTCAGCGATTCAAATATATTTTCAACTATCTAAAGCCCAACGTATGGTTTGGTTAGATTTCAATTTTATAAAAATGCCAAAAAATATAGCGAAGTTAGTCAGATAGCAAAATGCGGTGTAGACTAGATAAGCTACAAAAAATAAAATCTGTACCTACTATTGTCATGTTTTGCACTACAAACAAAATTGTTATTATTAACGTTCAAAACCCAAGATCTTTTAATCTTCCCCATGTAGATGTCACATTAATTTAAACCCGGCTTTAAACATTTTAAATTCCGTCATTGTCACTAAGAGGGAACCATTCATAACGCGGTTACAGCCCCGAAACCGTGTTCATAAGAGCAAATGAGCTACCATTATGACGGAATGGAATGCGTAACAAAGGCGAGGTTTACGTACAAGGCGACACTGCGGTGTCTTCACACGATCATTATGCGCTTTATTATGATTATGACGAAGCGTAAGTCACGGCTAAACACTTAGCTTTATCATGCTAATAGAGGCTAATAGACAATAAACAAGATGAGTGCGGAATCTAACACGAAAAGTTGTGGTGGGCGGAAAATTCTCCATTATCACGAAGAGAATCAGAAAAGCTTTTCCTTTTTCTTCAGATGGGTAATTGAGATAGCGAACAGTATTATCTAGCTTTATACCTTTGGTTGTTAAGTCTGGCGGGGATGCTGTAGCCGCATTACGGTGAACCTCAATTTTCTTCAGCGCTTCGTTGTTACGAGTATTTTGCGTCTAAAGTCAGACTGAACATCTAATTTCATTTACGTCATAGTGCAGTTCATATACAGCGGTTAGATTATTCATGGGGGTTTAGGCGTGAGACGACCCGAGGGTGTGATGAATCATCTGAGGCCGACCCCTGAGGCAGTTAAGATAATGCTCTGATCGCACGATGACATGCCGGAATAAATTGTTTACGTGAATACCTGTCCGTCCGTTGATACAGTTATATATGTACGTCATGACATTAAAAATTATCCGTTACTATGTAGTTCCACCTTGATTTAATTCTGGTATAAAAATAGATTTTGTGTAGGAGCATAGACTAAGCTTATTCAAACGTAAATTTGTTTTAAATCGGATAAAACATTCTACATCAACTGACCATGCTTCCATCTTAGGCCAGGCCAATTGCTGTTTAGGGACTTGCAGGGCAAATGTCTAGTTGTACTGCGTAAAATAACGTTATTTACTTTGGTCCCGTGCTTTCAGATTTACGTTAATTACTTTTAAACTATATTTATTAAAAAAAAATACTGTGTATTCCTGTTACAAGGCATAAGTATATACTAAACATCTGTCTTTGTACTCTATAAATTTATTTTAAAGTATTTTCAGTAGAAACTTCTTGTTAAATCAATACAGAAGAGCAGATAAAAGAAAATCAATCCCCTTGTCACGATTTCTCTTGTAAAAGAAAGATATTAATGCTACGAAATGGATAACCCTTCTGATTGATGAGTATTGAAATCGTATACTTTTCTATGAAAGCTCTCGTATCGCAGTTTCTTTTCTGAATTATATCAATTTATTTAACCAACATTTTTACTTGGGGTGACAATTTGTGTGTTTATTTCCTTATTTACTGCTTCAGTTATATCAAAATTATCAATAGTAGTATAGTTTCGAAATGATAAATGTGATTTAGAAAACTTTAATCTAAGCTATGTGAGTATAAATTATTTTTATTTTTTTACTACGTTACTAGGAAAAATGGTTTGAATGTTACTTCAGTCTGCTTATTCGTATAATAATAATCAAATATCTACGATAATGAAATAGTTGTGTTTGTGTTTTCCTCTTTGATAAAAGCTCTGCTTGCTGTTTTCCCCTGTGATAAAAGCGCAACAAACGCATAGCATAAGCAGCCTATTATACGTTCCCACTGCTGGGACTCGGGGCCTTTTCTCAAGAGGAGTGATAAAGGTCATAATCCACCAAGCTGGCTAAGCGCGGGTTGACGGATGACACACTTCATTATAAACAGCTTTTTATTTTGAAAGCAAAATATTACCGAAGCCTTCGTAAAACAGTTTGCGAAGCTTCCGTATTTCAACGCAGAACTCTAGAGATTAAAACCGAATTTCCTCAACTCATTCAACATTCACACAGCACAGCAATGGTGGAGCGACTAAAGCAAGTACACAAAATATCAATAAAGGATGAAAAGGAGAACGGATATATGCTACCAAATTTTACAAATAATTAAATTACAATAAATACAAATATTGTTAAAAACGAGCGTGGCTTGGGGTTAAAAACGTCTACTTTCCATAAGACGATCCCTGGTTCGATCCGGACCCTACACCAATGACTAGTTTTTCAAGTTATGTGTGAATTTGCACTCGCTTTAGGGTGAAGGAAAACATCGTGAGGAAACCGACATGTTTGAGGACCTTCGGATAGGAAACATGCATGTTTGAGGATCACAATATCCGAAGGCGTGTGTCATCCGCCAACCCGCACTTGGCCAGCGTGGAGGATTATGGCCTGCATCTCTCTCCTCGTGAGGGAAGGCCCCGAGTCCCAGCAATGGGAACGTATAGTGGGTAGCCTGTACTACATTCTAAAATTGAAATTGATGAAGTAAATTCTTTTTCAAAGAATAGGAACAATATTTCCATCATTGTGGTACATTATCGGAAGGATCTACTATCCCTCGCCGGTAAAGCCAACATTATATAAGAGCATTGTAACAGGATGTTGGAATACCTTAGAGGCTAGAGAGAGCTCTATTCCATTTACCTAGTTTGTTTCCTATTTCACGCTGTGCAAGAAACTACTATAACGTTCTTATCATAATACCTATCCTTAGAGGATAGTTGCATCCATTCGTTGTTACCGTTGGAATATCAACACTACCATTTATATAAAGTTACTAGCTGACCCGGCAAACGTTGTTTTGCCTCACTTAGGGGTATGAAAAATAGATAATGTAGCTTATATGACATGTTCGTAGACTTACTATAGCAGCGCCATCTATTGATTACTTACTCAACCCAGTCGAAAGGTATCGACATCTGCTAGAATCATTTGGAGTTAACAGATAATTGTGACTGTCAAATAATAACAGACAATAATCAGCAATAAATTAAAATTGCGACTATAATTTGAGATTTAAACTATCCTATCTCTTAAGTTGGATCGAACTGCACATGGTGTGCGAATTTTAATATAATCGGTTAAGTGGTTTAGGAGTCCATTGAGGACAAACATTGTGACACGAGATTTATATATATTAAGACTAGCTGCGCCCCGCGCTGCTAACCGTGTTAATCCGGGATTAAAATAAGTTAATGCGGGATAAAGAATAGCCTATGTGTCAATCGAAGGTCTAACCTATTTTCATAGTAAATCTTATCTTAATTATTATTAATCTTTTTGTTGAATGTTGAACCCCATCTTTTTTTATTTTAAATTCCTCGTTGATCGCTTTCAGCGGTAAGGCCGCTACTTATAAGTTCTTTATGTTTTTCTCTGCTTGGTATTTCCTTTTGTGTTGCAATAAGGAGTATATATGTCCAGCCATTGGAGCGTGAAGGAGTAACATGGATTTTGTAGTTTTTGCGTATCCCACGGCAACCACAAATGTGTTCGAGATAAAAAGTAGCCTGTTTGTTAATCCAAAGTCTATCTTCACACAAATTTTCATCAAAATCGGTGCAGAAGTGTGAGCGTGAAGAATTAACAAACATACACACAAACTTTCGCACTTATAATACTAGTAGGATTTCATTTATAAGCGAGCAGCATTATGCTGATGTGTCTATATCTACACTGCGACAACCATTTTTGTTTTTACTCTAAATAGGTCAGCGCTTGCCACAATTCACCTGATGGTAAGTGATATTGAGGTCTACGGTAGAGCGCGCTTACCTAAACATATTTTATACAGTTCACAGTCATATAATGTTTGTTTTAAAATCTATGTTTTGTTCTATCTTTGTTTTATGTCGGAAATATAAACACTTTTTCAGACCCTAGCCTTCCTTAGCTTAGAGTTTCCGTAACTACTTACCTACTCTAATACATTATGCACGTACGTAATTTGGTTTGCAGAACACTAGAGACATTGTATTATTTCAGATGCTTACCTAAACGACAGTCCCGGCCATTGCCACACTTGCGAACACGGTCATACAGTGCACTGCGAGTTACACGTAGGCTAGCTAACGCCACCTCTACAATATTATGGCTTATCCCCTGTTTTGGCACTCTAGGACGCTGTTAGAAACTCAGACCTATTTAAATAATATAAATCTTGTGTCACAATGTTTGTCCTCAATGGACTCCTAAACCACTTAACCGATTATAATAAAATTCGCACACCATGTGCAGTTCGATCCAACTTGAGATATAGGATAGTTTAAATCTCAAATTGTAGTCGCAATTTTAATTTATTGCTAATTAGTGTCTGTTATTATTTGACTGTCACAATTATCTGTAACTCCAAATGATTCTAACAGATGTCGATACCTTTCGACTGGGTTGAGTAAGTAATCAATAGATGGCGCTGCTGTGGTAAATTTACGAACGTAAAATAAGCTACACTATCTATTTTTCATACCCCTAAGTGAGGCAAAACAACGTTTGCCGGGTCAGCTAGTTTAAATATAAATTGAATGGGCTAGATGGTTTTGTGACCCTACCTTTAGATGGACAATTATGTTCTTATTGTACACAAGTTGACAATTAAAAATCAGAAAGCTGACTTCAATTTTAAAATTAACTGAACTAATTACCATGAGATTTGTTTAGACATATTTAGAAAGTGTATCCTATGCAATAATGAAAAAAAAACTACAGAGTAGTTAATTTAGGTATCAAACATAAAAAAGCAGTCGAATTAAGAACCTCTTTATTTTTTGAATAAAGCATTCAGTTTTTTTTTCAATGTACATGGGCCGCAAAAAACTTAAGTCATTGTTCAGTAAAATATCTTCTTCAGCAAATTCGAAACGCAGAACAATGGTAACCGGTTCGTCTTAAATTGCAGTACAGCTTTGTTTACCACACGAGTAGGGACTAAACAAACAAATCTACATCTCGTTTAGCTGGTTGCTTTAGTTTGCGAGGCACAGTCATATCGCGAATGAATTTCCGCATCCGCTGAACAATGTGGCTTGTACGGCTTCCTGCACCCCTCAATAGGACATAATGCAACGAACCTCCACGCATAGTCCCGTCCAACTAAAAGCTTATGCGGCCAATTACTTTTCAGTCGACTACTCAACGAAACTAATTCGCTATTGTATAATAATAATAATTAACCAAGTGCGAGTTATTTATTATTTATTTATTTATTATTATCACAAACAGAATACATATTATAATTACAAAATTTTACCTAAAAAACCTGGGTTTATCCAAGGACTGGGCTTTAGTTGGACTCGCGCATGAAGAGTTCCGTACCATTGTTGTATTTGAGCCCCCCTTAAATATTATTTTTATTTTATAATTTAGTTTCAAATGTATTAAATACTTAAATTTTCTTTGAATATATAGATAATATACCAAATTTCGTTATAAAGATGGTGTAAAAAAAATGCTTAGAAATTACGATTGTTGTATGGGAGCCCACCTTAAGTTTCTATTTTATTTAATTTAGTTTGAAAGGTAATGAACGTTTCTACATTCCGTGAAAATGGTAGGGGTTTACGAGGTACCTTTATTGATATATAGCAAAAAAATACGAAAAAAGCATGTTTATTGTATAGGGACCCCCCCTAATATTGTAATTTTTAGTATTTGTTGTTTGGCTCGGGAAATACATAAAGTTTCAGCTTCCTAGCTATCACGGATTCTAAAATACAGCCTGGAGACCGACATACAGGCAACGGAGGCTTAGTTATGGGGTCCTGTTTTTACCTTTTAGGTACGGAACCCTAAAAAGTAAAATTCGTAGAACATTTCAATATGACCAAATTGCGTTAACCACAGAGGTCGGATGTAATTAGATTTCTCGTTTTCCGGTAAATAGGTCGTCCGACCAAGCGATTCATGTGAGCCAATCCAGTTTCGTAGTATCGCGAGGTAACCAAACTACATGTGGCTTGTATAGCGTGCTGTGCATAAAGGATAGCTGCGAAGTTGGCAAAAGTTTCGTTTCCAGTGAAAGTTCAAAGTTTTTATTATGTTTGCGCGGAATTTCGTTTCCTTTCCATCTTCATTCTGTATTCCTTCAGTAGGAAATTGTGCTACACTCTTCAGGAAACTTAGTTGGGTCTTAAAACGCAATTCGTGTTGCGGAACAACAGCTGATGAAATCGTCTGAGAATCGACGCGATAAAAGTGCGAAGTTTAACTTGATACATTATTCCAAACATGTTAAAGTAAATGATGAAGGTTTTTGAGTGATTTTTCGTGTTCTTTATCATTGCTAGCTAAAACTTACTGTGTAATCTACGTAAGGGCTTCAATATGTCCTAAGTAAAACCAGGTTCTAAAATAACAACTAGCTTATTTTAGTGCATAAAGAAGCATCATACAAATGGCGAGCTTATATTACATACTAGCATCCCGTTCCGGCTTGGCACGAGCTATAAAATAATCTAAGAAACAAAATAATATAGCCTATGTTACTTGGAGATAATGAAACTTCCCTACGGTGAAAGAATTTTTCAAATCGGTCCAGTAGTTTCGGAGCCTATTTGCGTCAAACAAACAAACAAAAAATCCAACTTTTGCTCGTTATGATATTTGTATAGATATGGCATGAGAAAGATTTGAGAATATAGATGTTTTGTGATAATAGGTTACATTGTACATATTACGCAATATAATCAAAAGAAATCGGAACTGAAAAAAACAATAGTCTTATTATAAAATATATTTTGAACTATGTCCATTTCAAATTAGATAAAAATTAATTAATTCATTTGTATGTAAGGAAATTTAATTAGCTAACCCCTGAGGTGAACTTTCCTAGAATGTGAAATTCAAATTAAAGGAATTTCTTGAGTAAGCTTATCCTTATATTTTCAGACACCTTTACGATAAAAAGTACCTTGCACTCGCTTTCATTCAACCAATAGAATGTAAGAATACATTTCTTATACATTTCACTTCATTGCCCAAGAAAAATCCGTTATCTAAACCATATCTGAATCGGCATACATACAAAATGAATAAAGTACCCACATGTGCCGTGTAACATATTTATATAAATCCTATATAAATGTTTTTATAGCCTTATCTCTCCGATTCCACTCGGCTACCTAAGTAGCAAGTTGGCTCTCTGAATAAATTTGCTAAAATGCCTTAGTCCATTTATTTCAATGGCGAATTTTATCATTTTATTTAGCACACAACGCGGCAAAGACATTTAAAGGAGCAAAGACATTTTTCAACAAAATCAACTCGAGAGCAATTTTAATGAAAAATGTCATTCTGTCGTGATGAAGGAATATCTACGGCGTTTTACTCTTGCCCAGAGGGAACCTAAATAAAACAAGCCAATGAATACAGGATTCTTAAGAATTTGTAATGTAACATCCACTTTATATTAAAATATTTAAGCGAAGCCCTGGACGTAGCTAGAGTAGTCGAAACTAGTTTTTTCTTTAGTATAAACAATAATAATAATAAGACTAATTTATTAATGCAAAAACTATAACATTTTAAAACAAATTTATTTTAGTTTTATAAATAAAAATCTTAGTCTAGTGTTAACTTTAGTTATTTTTTTTTATTGTTGGTGGCTCTAGATTTTAGTTCTTTGGTTCAATTTCTTAGGTTTCAGCACCAAATCAACACCTTTTATGGAGGTAGTTTATACCCTGGACTAACACATAGGCTACATTTTATCCCGGATTAACGCGGGTAACACTGCGGGGCGAAGGTAGTTAATACATAACGAATAATATTATAAGAAACCCTGTACTAGATAGAAGGTCTTCAGAATGACGTTACTTCGTCACGCTTAAACGGTAGAACCCATTTTGATGAATTTTGGTATAAAGATTAAATAGACCTTGGATTAACACATAGCATACTTCTTATCCCGGATTAACTCGGATAACACTGCGGGCGCAGCTAGTATAATATAAAATCCATTAGGAAACACAAACCTGTAAATTATAACACATCAGTTTGCCTATATGCTTGAGATGTAAGGAAGAAGCGTACATACTGACCGACCCCACATGAAGTGGGATAAGGTAAAACAGAAGAAGAAGAAGAGTTTGCCTATATGCTTATCCAATTTTGCTAGGTCCGAAATCTCTCCAATTCATATGCCTCATGGGAAATAAAAGTATTTAAATTGACGATATTTTCGATACGTCATTTCCATAGTCCGTGGTACCTCAACCTCTTTTCAAACATCACCTTTTGTATTAGCATTTTTATAGGCTCGAGGCTTAGTCGTTATCAGTATACCGCACAACCTACTTATTCCAGCTTGAGACGCTACTATAGTTTTCTTATTTATCATGATAATAATATTATTATGTTTTTAAATATATAATGTATGTATGTATATGTAGTATATCAGTTGTGTTAGCAACCATAATACGAACTATAAATGGTTCAGTATGGGGTAAACCAGCCGTGTGTGAAATGTGTCCTAATATTTATTTATTTATTTATTATTTTTACACAGTACTGCTAGGCATCTGACAAGCAGTGCACGGAAGCGTACGAATGACACATTGGTCTAAAAGTTGGAGCGTGCCTAGTCTAGAGTAGCGTAATGTTTTATTTTTTTAAAAATCATACAGTCGAATACATAACCTCCTCATTTTTTTGAAGTCGGTTAAAAAAAACTTGATATTATGTGGCCACCTAGCTTCATTCTTTTCAAATACTCGTGTGATAGGTAATACAGTATAAACCTTGAATTTTTAGGATTCCGTAGCTAAAAAGTAAAAGCGGGACCCTATTAATAAGCCTCCGTTGGAGCTGTCTGTCAGCTAGAAAGCTGAAACTTTCACAAGTTATGTACTCCTTGTGCCGCTATAAGAACAAAATGTATTAAAGGGGGTCCCCATACAATAAACGTGGTTTTTTTTCGTATTTTTTAGCTATATATCAATAACGGGAGCTGCTAGACACTTAAAATTTTCACAAAATATATAAATGTATATTTACTATCAAATTAAATTATAAAATTTAAATAAAATTAATATTTGAGGGGGGCTCCCATACTATAGTGGTACGGAACCCTTTATGTGCGAGCCCACCTCGCACTTGGCCAATTATAATTTTAAGATAATGGTACCGAATCCTAAAATATAAAAAAATCCTTCATGCGCGATCCCGACTTGCCATTAAATTGGCCATTTATTCAATTTTAGGACAGGAAGAATATGAAAAGAGTTTTCAGGTAAGTAATACACCCAAATTGTTAGCAGAAGGTTAAGGCGCAAGTGCGCAGTTTTGTGGTTTCTCACGTTTATGTTAACTATCGAATTATGCAGGTCGTTTAGCCGAGTTACAGAGGCATTTTCTGGGTAACCTGCGTTATAAATCGTATGTTACGCCTCCTTTTCAGTATTAGAAATCCCTAACAACTCCTGTAACGATAGTTTATATTAAACGGTATAAAGACTTACAAGTTATTTCATGAGATTCTCATATCAAGCCTTTTAAACGAATTAATCTCAAAAGTTTAAACATTTTATTTAAGTCATCAGACTTATGAATCAGGAATAATACTGGTTCAAAAAATCTACAACTAAGTTTTTTGAACTAGTTTTCTTTTCATAATGATTTTGATTGGTACAACAAGTATTAAAACATTAGAGTGGTTCTTTAGACGGCTTTTATGCTATTTTTTATATTTCTTTTACCGTTGACGGTTAAAGCGAAAATTCTGTAAAAAAAAACAAAATGTTTCCCGTATTAAGTACTTTATTTTTTCCAAAAGTGTATGTTAATTTACTGTCATATTTCTGTTTATTTCTGAAAAGTTTTAATACATGTTTTGTTTAAGTACTTTTCCCAAGCTCAAGCCAAATTGGAGGTTTTTAGTAGTTGACACATATGGAAGTTTGCATTTTTTCCGTATAGTCCGGTCAAATTAGATATTCGGTGCTACATAAATTCGCAACAAGCTGAATTTTGGTACAATTGTTCAAAACACGATTATAAACAATAACTGAAAGTTCCCCATCATTCCCGTGTGTGGAAAATTTTTTATTCAAGGTCAAAGGTCAAAAAAATGAGTTTTTCGCGATTTTCAGCAAATCGGTAAGTTTTGTCAAAAAATATTTCATACAAAAATTGTAGATCATAATGTTATCTACAAAAAGTTATTTGATACTTTTTTTTCTACGAGCCACCGTTTTTGAGATATAACGATTCAAAAAGTTGCACACTTTACTCCCACCTGCGCCGGAAAAACTGCTGAACTCGATTTTTTGCAATTGTAAATAGGGATGCAGTGCTAAATGTGGTTGCTAACTAACTATAATTTAAAACTATTGAAAAACAATAGATATTAGCAGAGATTGAAAAGATAAAAGGAATTTAAGTTAAAAAAAGTAGTGAAATTTAATCGTCCGAGTCGTAACTTTCAAAATCTTCTTCTTGATCTTGTTCTTGTTCGTCTTCATCCTGAGTGCATGTAAACTGCGTTAATAGCGATGTATCATCGCATGTTGCCTCGTTGGAATCAAACGGATCCTCTTCTGTTGGTGATTCATTATAGAGCACAACCGGCCTTGAGAATGTGTACATGCCGGAGAACAGAACAGTCCGTTATGTGCAACCACATTTAGCACTGCATCCCTTTTTACAGTTGCAAAAAATCGAGTTAAGCAGTTTTTCCGGCGCAGGTGGAAGTAAAATGTGCAACTTTTTGAATCGTTATATCTCAAAAACGGTGGCTCGTAGAAAAAAAAGTATCAAATAACTTTTTGTAGATAACATTATGATCTACAGTTTTTGTATGAAATATTTTTTGATAAAACTTACCGATTTGCTGAAAATCGCGAAAAACTAATTTTTTTGACCTTTAACCTTGAATATTTTTTTTTCCACACACGGGAATGATGGGGAACTTTCAGCTATTGTTTATAATCGTGTTTTGAACAATTGTACCAAAATTCAGCTTGTTGCGAATTTATGTAATTTCACCCTAATTTTTTGGTCTAATTTGACCGGACTAGTAGGACAATTATTATGTTTAAAAATTCAAATAGCATGAACAGAGCTAGCTAAGGTTTTTTAAAGCGCTTCTTAATAATGGCTGTACTCTGACGATCGACCGATCTTCCAAAAAATACCGAGGCATTTTCTATCAGTATCTGAACGTTGAATTTTAAATTGAAACGAGGAAGCAAATGCTCATCTCCAGGGAAATCAGGACACGTGATATATTTCTATGAAAGAATTATATCAACTCCTTTCCTTTGCCGCCTTACATTTATATCTCATCCTTTCCTTTGCATTGCTATTCGACGTTTTTAAGAAAAGCGTTAAAAAGGTTATTTTTCTATATATCTCTGTATTTTTATCCTTGTCTAAATACTCAAGTATATAAAACATGTAAAAATAAAATGTAAAAAATTGGTCGCATTTTACGTTTCGGGTCAGGTCGTCACGTTCATGATTTTCGACACTGAGATTTCTGTGATATTTTGACAAAATAAAATAACTAATTATTTAGGTACTTGTAATAAATAAATATAAATATAAGGACTCATTTCACACACGGCTGGTTAACTCCATACTGAACCATTTTTAAGTTCGTGTTATGGTAGCTAACACAACTGATATACTACATATACATACATATATATTTTATATAGATACATATTTGACACCCAGACCTACAACCGACAAATTTAGTTAAGCACAAAGATGTCGGCCGGGCCGGGAATCGAACCCGGAACCTTCTGGTTAGCAGTCCGGCATGGTAACCGTTGCGCCAACGAGGTCGTCAGAACGTTCATGGCTTTCGACACTGAGATTTCTGTGATATTTTGACAAAATAAAATGACTAATTATTTAGGTACTTGTACTTACTAATTATTAGCAAGACTAAAACTACCGAAGCAACCTGATAAACTTTTATTCGCTTCTTCTTTTGAACCCCATTGAACCCCAACCATAGCATTTTCTCGCAATTTTGTACTTACATAAAGCTATGTTCAAGTTATGCCTAGTTTATGCGTTTTACTGACCCAGGTTTTCCTAAGGGAATGTTACAGATTCAAGGTAACAGATGTAATCTTACTTTACGAAAGATTTGCAGAATTTAGTAGCTATGTTAGAAAAAGACTGGGACACTTAGATAAACTGAAACTCAAATACTAATCCCGATTCTTGTTTTTTTAGTAGAGAGGTACCAAATTTTTAAGAGGTCTTAATAATATAGTATAATATAATAGATCCCAAATAAATACCTACTTGTAATAAAGCAGAACTAAACACTCCTTTTTTTTATTAAATGAGTTAAGTATATCTAAAATGTTTCATGAAGACCTCGTTGGCGTAAAGGTGAAGGTTCCGGGTTCGATTCCCGGCGCAGCCATATCTTTGAGCTGAATTAAATTTGCTGGCTGTCGGTCTGGGTAGTAAATATGTATCTATATAAAATATGTATGTTTACATGTATAGATGTAGTATATCAGTTGTGTTAGCAACCATAATAATACGAACCATAATATGAACTATTTCTAGTTAGTCTAGGTTCAGTATGGGATTAGCCGGCCGTGTGTGAAATGTGTGAAAAAAAAAGTTTTCAATCATTTTCCCAAGTTTTAATTAGTAATCGTTGAAAAACTATAGCTAATGCTAAATGGTACGTAGGTATATCAACCCAAATCAAAATTAACTTCGCAAAGCCGATGTTGTTTCAGACAAACAAGGAAAACATGTATCAACAGCAATAATTGAATTTCCCTTTCCTGGAATTAAAGAAATTCAGACTGAGAGCAGCTGAAATTTCATTTTTAAGTGAAAGTCTTAAGTTAATTAGAATCCCTTGTTTTTTTAGAAGTTTTGTTTATAGGGAAGTTTGTTTGCTACATTTTGTGACATAGCTGTTATCTAATAAGCTTTGTGTTAAAGTTTGTGATTTGGCTTTTGTTTTGTAGTTATTATTTTTTAGAACAATACAGAAGCAGCTGTTTACTCTTGGGTAGTTTTGCATGGAAGTAGAGCATTGCTTAGTGCTCGACTAGCTAGCAACTACCAACAAGTTGAAAAGTCTGTCGCCAAGCATCTAATGATGTATTCTGGCAGCCTCCTTGAGAGCCTGATATTCCAGAAAAGGCATGATAATCCTAAGGCCAGAGTGTCGCAGAGTGTCGTATTCCTCTTTTCCTAAGTGGCCAAGCTCAAACCAAGGTGTCGAGAGTTTTCAAGCCGCCCGAAGGTCTCTGACTTGGCGTAACAACTGCATGTTCTAAGACTCACGGCGGAGACCTACAATTTAACGTGTTATCCGACCCACGGTAGTGCCCAGATAAAAAAGCCACAGTCAGCCAAAATGACAGTCATATCGTCAGCCCGTAGTTAAGCTTCGATGATCGTGACAGATAACTTTAGCTAGCCGAGTTACAGGCGCTACAGTGCCATCGAGAGAACTTGGGACCTACAATTTAACGTGCCATCCGATCCACGGTAGTGCCCAGATAAAAAAGGCTACAGTCAGCCAAAAGACAGTCTTATCGTCAACCATCCAAACAGCGTCCTCAATTCCTCATCAACCGTGGTGTAGCTTCGATGATCTAGTCAGATCACTTAAGCTAGCCGCGCTGTGCCATGGAGAGAACTTGTGTGGTTTCGCACTTTGTCGGTGCAATGTTTAGCTGTACAGTGTAACAAAAAAGTAACTCTGTGGTAGTAACAGGAAAACACATAGCTGAAAACCAGGCACGCAGCGGACGTGTTACTAATACATACAGTAATATTTCGCCATCGCTACATCATTTACACTTTGTCGCCATTTGTCGCCGCGACAAAGCAATAACCGTTATTTATGACTGACACTCAATGGATCCCGTATGTTTTGTAATGTTTTTGACGTTAGAATGTGCTGCGGATTTTTTTAAATTATAATTTATGACAGCAAAGGATGACGGAGTTGGTTATGGAGAGCTCTGCATATCACGATTCGATATGCAGAGGTAGAAGTTGGGTTTCTTTGAATATTTTTCGGGACTGTGCTAGAATATATGAAGATCGTATTTGGCTACGATATGAAATGCAAGCATATTGTAAGCATTTAAGTTTAATGTTTGACGACCTCGTTGGCGATTACGCCAATGGTACGAAGTACAAGTTATTATTCTGTGGTAATGGTAACCATTAGGTTACTATGCTGGACTGTTGCGTTGACCGGTATGTTTGCTACTTCTTAACGCTCAAACCACTTAATCAATATCGACAAAATTTGGCATAGAGATAGTTTAGACCCTGGCTTAACACATAGGCTACTTTTTATACCGCATTAACGCGAGGGACACCGCAGGACGCAGCTAGTAAGTTATATTGCAGCTTACGCACTACTCGTAAATACAATAAATGCTAAAGTAAGCATGTAGGTATGTATAGATCTACTATTTACATTTTTCCCGTATTTGTCAGAGGTGGCAGCAATAACCATTACTTATTGTCGGCACTCTATCAAGCTAGAGTGGTGAGGATTTGCCAGAAAAAGCGATACATTTTCTTTTAAAAGCGTTTAGGGTGCAGTACATAATATAAGCATAAGCATTCACTCTTCCTTCTTATTCTTTAATAGGAATTAGGTATTTTTATTTATTAAAGAAGATTTATTTCAGGAAAAAAAATCATTGCGTACAGTAATCCAAACTTAAAAACTCACTTAACTGGACTTACATTATGTACGCTTAGATAAACCCTGAGCCCCACAGGAAGTCTCAGAAGAGCCTGTTGCAGGGCTTTAGACGTCTATATTCATACTAAAAGTACACTAATCACCTAACACTAAATAATTTACAACTTACATTTATAACAATTAAAACGGTATTTCTTAATAACGTTTAGGCTATTACAGTCATAATTATTACTGAGCGTTGGGCGTTGGAGTTGAAAAATTAAAGATACTTATTAATTGTCAATAATTTTTACATGTAAATAATGTTTTCTTTTATGTCACTTGTGCATTGTTTTCTTTGTTGTTCGTGTTACATAATAATACAAAAATATTTCTTTCTTTCTTTCTAAATTTTCTCATAACTTATTCATCTTGTGACTAGCTGCTAAAGATTTATTATTACGATAGTTCTACTGTGTCACTAAAAACATTCAAAAACCTATCCAGCTAATCTTAGTAATACAAACGAGATAAAGTTTTAAAATCTTTAGCTTTATTCCTTTCAGCAATGTAACTATTAAGTTTAAATGCGCTATAAAAACTTATTTTACTGTGCCATGTACTTTTTACAAGCGCTAACGAATTATTCATGTTGAAGAAGAGCTACAAAGTTGCTTCTATTGCATCTCAAGTTTCCACTGAACATGCGAACGTAACTTTTACATCGCGTTTTAATGTTCTTTTACGTTTACTTCGTCATAAGGTTTCTTCTACGTGTGATCATTGCTGTTGTTTTACTAAGAGCCTTGTTACAAATTTTAAAGAGTTATTAAAGATGCGGATAGACATTTCCGTCAAAACAAGTCCCGTTTTTGGTATTCCAACGAACTAAGGACTGTGAGAGTATAATGTCTAAAATGTGAATCAGAAGTCGGCGGCTACAAACAAAAATACAATGTTTTGCAAACATTTCTTTTGCGTTCAGAATTAAAAAGTTAGCACACTATTTTTTCGTATCAGATAAAAATGAAACCTATTAAGAAACGTGATCTTTTAAACAAAAATACAGTATTTGCTAACCTTTCTTTTGCGTTCAGGATTTAAAAGTTAGCACACTATTTTTTCGTATCAGATGTAAATGAAACCTACATAAGAACCGTGATCTATTGAAACAAAAATACAGTGATTTGCTAATTTTTCTTTTGCGTTCAGAATTTAAAAATCTGCACACTATTTGTTCGTATCAGATATAAATGAAACCTACCTATTAAGAGTGTTTCTTTTGTAGATGTATTTTTTGACACAGTATACTTTGGCATTTTACTAGCAAAGGTTAGCGACACTCTGGCCCAAGACCTAAGGTGGGGCATTCCTAGTCTGGAATAACGGGCTGCCAAGTGGGAAACCGGAGAACGCCGTTAGTTATCAGTTACAAAAAAGTATTTGCCACTTAAAATAGTCTAAAGATGTCACAAATAATTTGCTTCACTTCTTTAAACACCCTTTCTGGTCTAAGCTTACCCACAAACTGATTTTCTGAAATCCCACCTGAAAAGGCCAAATTGAAAACGACCTGCGTATTTGGGCGACCGGGCAGCCTAGAGATCCGGTCGGAAACACTAATCAGTGATGCGGCAGTTAACGAGTACCCTCATGGGAAATAGTTAATTCATGTTAAACTGCCGCCCATAGAGTAGGTAAATGCTTCTCGTGTTTTGGAACGTTCAAATTACTGCAGTACCGGGACTCGTACCTAACCTAGGCCTAGTCTAGATTTACTGGTTTTCAAAAACTATGCGTTACTAATAAGTGCTTGGCGAAAGATTTTCTACTTGAGGGTAGTATATTATTAACCAGGCGAGCATTAGGAAATACTCTACTCTCTAGAAAAAACTATATAATGTTTGATGTATGAAAGTTTTATATTTTTTTCGTAAAATAATTTATTACTGTATATATATAATATTGGAAACCTTAGGGTCTTCAATCGTTTAAACTTAGTAAAAATGCCTATTATCGTCAATAGTCACCGGTACAAGAGAATCGGTGTGTTAAAAATGAAACGCGCGTTCTTTTTATAGTTGTTTAGAGCTAGATATTTTGTTGTCCTTGTAAAGATGTTCTTCAATGAAGTGATAATGAATATCTTTTGTACTTAGAAACATATCAAAATGTACCATAAATAAAAAAAATGGAAAAATTAAGAATAAGTTTTTTTTTAAATACTACAAATTTTATACATATAAAGAAACTTTTACTCTTGATATTTATTAAGCGCGCTATATTTATTGTTCATAGCAAATCCTTGTTAAGTTAATAGTGGCGATACAATTCATTTCCAGATTCAGTCACGAGGTTTTAGTCACGTGCTGAAATATTGTACTGTTCGATACTAAATGATATTTATTTTAAATTTAAATAATTAAAATCGAATATTCGATTTTAATTATTATTATGTATCATGAATTAGCAACTAAGTTCATATGGAATTATTAAATATTACTATTATTATTCAATTTAAAATAAATATCATTTAGTATCGAACAGTACAATATTTCAGCACGTGACTAAAACCTCGTGACTGAATCTGGAAATGAATTGTATCGCCACTATTAACTTAACAAGGATTTGCTATGAACAATAAATATAGCGCGCTTAATAAATATCAAGAGTAAAAGTTTCTTTATATGTATAAAATTTGTAGTATTTAAAAAAAAACTTATTCTTAATTTTTCCATTTTTTTTATTTATGGTACATTTTGATATGTTTCTAAGTACAAAAGATATTCATTATCACTTCATTGAAGAACATCTTTACAAGGACAACAAAATATCTAGCTCTAAACAACTATAAAAAGAACGCGCGTTTCATTTTTAACACACCGATTCTCTTGTACCGGTGACTATTGACGATAATAGGCATTTTTACTAAGTTTAAACGATTGAAGACCCTAAGGTTTCCAATATTATATATATACAGTAATAAATTATTTTACGAAAAAAATATAAAACTTTCATACATCAAACATTATATAGTTTTTTCTAGAGAGTAGAGTATTTCCTAATGCTCGCCTGGTTAATAATATACTACCCTCAAGTAGAAAATCTTTCGCCAAGCACTTATTAGTAACGCATAGTTTTTGAAAACCAGTAAATCTAGACTAGGCCTAGGTTAGGTACGAGTCCCGGTACTGCAGTAATTTGAACGTTCCAAAACACGAGAAGCATTTACCTACTCTATGGGCGGCAGTTTAACATGAATTAACTATTTCCCATGAGGGTACTCGTTAACTGCCGCATCACTGATTAGTGTTTCCGACCGGATCTCTAGGCTGCCCGGTCGCCCAAATACGCAGGTCGTTTTCAATTTGGCCTTTTCAGGTGGGATTTCAGAAAATCAGTTTGTGGGTAAGCTTAGACCAGAAAGGGTGTTTAAAGAAGTGAAGCAAATTATTTGTGACATCTTTAGACTATTTTAAGTGGCAAATACTTTTTTGTAACTGATAACTAACGGCGTTCTCCGGTTTCCCACTTGGCAGCCCGTTATTCCAGACTAGGAATGCCCCACCTTAGGTCTTGGGCCAGAGTGTCGCTAACCTTTGCTAGTAAAATGCCAAAGTATACTGTGTCAAAAAATACATCTACAAAAGAAACACTCTTAATAGGTAGGTTTCATTTATATCTGATACGAACAAATAGTGTGCAGATTTTTAAATTCTGAACGCAAAAGAAAAATTAGCAAATCACTGTATTTTTGTTTCAATAGATCACGGTTCTTATGTAGGTTTCATTTACATCTGATACGAAAAAATAGTGTGCTAACTTTTAAATCCTGAACGCAAAAGAAAGGTTAGCAAATACTGTATTTTTGTTTAAAAGATCACGTTTCTTAATAGGTTTCATTTTTATCTGATACGAAAAAATAGTGTGCTAACTTTTTAATTCTGAACGCAAAAGAAATGTTTGCAAAACATTGTATTTTTGTTTGTAGCCGCCGACTTCTGATTCACATTTTAGACATTATACTCTCACGGTCCTTGGTTCATTGGAATACCAAAAACGGGACTTGTTTTGACGGAAATGTCTATCCGCATCTTTAATAACTCTTTAAAATTTGTAACAAGGCTCTTAGTAAAACAACAGCAATGATCACACGTAGAAACCTTATGACAAAGTAAACGTAAAAGAACATTAAAACGCGATGTGAAAGTTACGCTCGCATGTTTAGAGGAAACTTGAGATGCAATAGAAGCAACTTTGTAGCTCTTCTTCAACATGAATAATTCGTTAGCGCTTGTAAAAAGTACATGGCACAGTAAAATAAGTTTTTACAGCGCATATAAACTTAATAGTTACGAGTACATTGATGAACGGAATAGAGCTAAAGTTTTAAAACTTTATCTCGTTTGTATTACTAAGATTAGCTGGATAGGTTTTTGAATGTTTTTAGTGCCACAGTAGAATTATCGAAATAATAAATCTTTATCAGCTAGACACAAGATGAATAAGTTATAAAATTAGTTAGAAAGAAAAAAAGAAACATTTATTATGTAACACGAACAACAAAGAAAACAATGCACAAGTAACATAAAAGAAACATTATCTTATATATAAAACTTCCGTGTCACAGTGTTTGTTACCGAAACGGCTTGACCGATTTTTTCCAAATTTTATATGCGTATTCTGTAGGTCTGAGAATCGGTTACTGTATATTAAGATTTTTTTTATTAAGGCAAAACCACGTTTGCCGGGTCAGCTAGTTTACATGTAAAAAATATTGACAATTAATAAGTATCTTTAATTTTTCAACTCCAACGCCCAACGCTCAGTAATAATTATATCTGTAATAGCCTAAACGTTATTTAGAAATACTGT
Source organism: Mellilla xanthometata (assembly GCA_035578125.1). Lineage (NCBI taxonomy): Eukaryota > Metazoa > Arthropoda > Insecta > Lepidoptera > Geometridae > Mellilla > Mellilla xanthometata. The sequence continues at coordinate 7,333,427 of JAPUBQ010000014.1, read as the reverse complement.
TTTAATTGTTAGAAAGGTAGGTTGTAAATTATTTAGTGTTAGGTAATTAGTGTACTTTTAGGATGAATATAGACGTCTGACGCCCTGCAACACAGGCTCTTCCTGAGACTTCCTGAGGGGCTCAGGGTATATCTAATATGCGCACATAATGTAAGTCCAGATAAGTGAGTTTTTAAGTTCGGATTACTGTACGCAATGATCTCTTTTCCTGAAATAAATCTTCTTCAATAAAGAAAATAACCTAATTCCTATTAAAGAATAAGAAGGAAGAGTGAATGCTTATGCTTATATTGTGTACTGCACCTTAAACTCTTTTAAAAGAAAATGTATCGCTTTTTCTGGCGAATCCTCACCACTCTAGCTTGATAGAGTGCCGACAATAAGTAATGGTTATTGCCGCCACCTCTGACAAATACAGGAAAAATGTAAATAGTAGATCTATACATACCTACACGCTTACTTTAGCATTTATTGTATCTACGAGTAGCGCGTAAGCTGCAATATAACTTACTAGCTGCGTTCTGCGGTGTTCCCCGCGTTAATGCGGTATAAAAAATGGTTGCCTGTAAAGTCGGTTTTACGGGCGAAGATTTTACGTGACAACGTCTGCCGCGTGCTGCGCGCGCGGCAGACCGATCATAGTTGAGTGGGAGAGAGACGCAAGGCATTCGGCGGGCCTCTCTCTCGTTCGGTGACTCATCGTAACGTTACCGGGCGTTACACTTTTTCATAAGTGACTCCCAGCCGCAACCTAATTTAAGACGTTGTCACGTCAAAAGTAGCCTGTGTGTTAAGCCAAGGTCTAAACTATCTCTATACCAAATTTTGTCGAAATTGGTTAAGTGGTTTGAGCGTTTTGAGCGTTAAGAAGTAGCAAACATACCGGTCAACGCAACAGTCCGCCATGGTAAAGAGGTCGTCAAATATTAAACTTAAATGCCTACAATATGTTTTTTTATTTCATATCGTAGCCAAATACGATCTTCATATATTTTAACTCTAGCACAGTCAGTCCCGAAAAATATTCAAAGAAACCCAACTTCTACCACTGCATATCGAATCGTGAAATGCAGAGCTCTCCATAACCAACTTCATCATCCTTTGCTGTCATAAATTATAATTTAAAAAAATCCGCAGAACATTCTAACGTCAAAAACATTACAAAACATACGGGATCCATTGAGTGTCAGTCATAAATAACGGTTATTGCTTTGTCGCGGCGACAAATGGCGACAAAGTGTAAATGATGTAGCGATGGCGAAATATTACTGTATGTATTAGTAACACGTCCGCTGCGTGCCTGGTTTTCAGCTATGTGTTTTCCTGTTACTACCACAGAGTTACCTTTTTGTTACACTGTACAGCCATGCATTGGACCGACAAGACTTGCGTATCCACATAAGTTCTCTCGATGGCACTGTAGCGCCTGTAGCTCGGCTAGCTAAAGTGATCTGACGCGATCACCGAAGCTACGAGTTAACTACGGTCGATGACGACGCTGTATGGATGGTTAACGATATGACTGTCATTTTGGCTGACTGTGGCGTTCTTATCTGGGCACTACCATGGGTCGGATGACACGTTAAATTGTAGGTCCCGGCTGTGAGTCTTAGAACATGAAGTCTTTACGCCACGTCAGAGCACCTTCGGGCGGCTTGAAAACTCTTGACACCTTGGTATGAGCTTGACTACTTAGGAAAAAGAGAAATACGATAGTCTGCGACACTCTGGCCTAAGGTATCATGGTACCAAGGTATCATGCCTTTTCTGAAATATCTGGCTCTCAAGGAGACTGCCAGAACCCATCATTAGATGCTTGGCGACAGACTTCTCAACTTGTGGGTGGTTTGCTAGCTAGTCGAACACTAAGCAATGCTCTACTTCCATGCAAAACTACCCAAGAGTAAACAGCTGCTTCTTATATTGTTCTTACAAATGATGCCTACAAAGCAAAAGCCAAATCACAAACTTTAACACAAAGCTTATTAGAAAACAGCTATGTCACAAAATGTAGCAAACAAACTTCCCTATAAATAAAACTCCTAAAAAAACAAGGGATTCTAATTAACTTACGACTTTCACTTAAAAATGAAATTTCAGCTGCTCTCAGTCTGATTTTCTTTAATTCCAGGAAAGGGAAATTCAATTATTGCTGTTGATACATGTTTTCCTTGTTTGTCTGAAACAACATCGACTTTGCGAAGTTAATTTTGATTTGGGTTGATATATCTACGTACCATTTAGCATTAGCTATAGTCTTCAATCGTTTAAACTTAGTAAAAATGCCTATTATCGTCAATAGTCACCGGTACAAGAGAATCGGTGTGTTAAAAATGAAACGCGCGTTCTTTTTATAGTTGTTTAGAGCTAGATATTTTGTTGTCCTTGTAAAGATGTTCTTCAATGAAGTGATAATGAATATCTTTTGTACTTAGAAACATATCAAAATGTACCATAAATAAAAAAAATGGAAAAATTAAGAATAAGTTTTTTTTTAAATACTACAAATTTTATACATATAAAGAAACTTTTACTCTTGATATTTATTAAGCGCGCTATATTTATTGTTCATAGCAAATCCTTGTTAAGTTAATAGTGGCGATACAATTCATTTCCAGATTCAGTCACGAGGTTTTAGTCACGTGCTGAAATATTGTACTGTTCGATACTAAATGATATTTATTTTAAATTGAATAATAATAGTAATATTTAATAATTCCATATGAACTTAGTTGCTAATTCATGATACATAATAATAATTAAAATCGAATATTCGAATTTAATCCTTATTTTGAAATTAGTATCTAGTCGCTACCCGTCCTTTAATATAAACAATTTTTCTGCCGTTTTTTCAATTTGATCGCCATTGAAAATCAATCAAAAATTGTGCGACCTTGTTTAAAACGTTGAGATTTATTAACGTCATAATTTTCCTAATATCAGTCATTTAAACAACTGACTAACGAAAAATAAAAATACTCGTAGCATGTTCAATCATTCGAAATACAAATTTTAAATTAATGTTTTACAAACAAATAACAATCAAGCGCGATGTCTACGACCTCGATCTACAACTAAGGTAAATTTACAACAAAACTGATTTCTGAAAATCCTATGAGCTTTTAAATTAAAAAATCATGCCGCGTAAAAAAAATATTGGTGCCAAATTATTAGCCGGCCTTGGAAAATTAATGGGTTTCGCCGCCGTACCGAGCCACGTGAGAGGGAGTTTTTACACGTAATTTTGTTGTATAAGCCTTAGTAATTAGACCTTGTGGTTTCGCCCAGAAAGGTGAACAGTATATTTATTCACAAAAAATATAAAGACACATACACGGCTGATAAGCCCCATACTAAATAATTTCTAGTTTGTATTATGGTTGAAAACACAACTGATGAACTACATATATGCACATAAATACTTTATATCGATAAATAATATATTTTAATACACGCAGACCACCAGCCAACAAATCTAGTTCATCACAAAGATGTTGGCAGAGACGGGAATCGAATACGGGAGTTGTTGAATGTTTGGCAGTCCGGCTTTTAATTACGCCAACGAGGTCGTCAAATGTATTGTATTTATTGAAACTTTTTCAATTGGCCGCGTATACCAGCAATGAGAACGTTTTGGACTTATGCTACAATGCACAATGTTTGTCCTCAATGGACTCCTAAACCACATAACCGATTATAATAAAATTCGCACACCATGTGCAGTTCAATCCAACTTGAGAGATAGGATAGTTTAAATCTCAAATTATAGTCGCAATTTTAATTTATTGCTAATTATTGTCTGTTATTATTTGACAGTCACAATTATCTGTTAACTCCAAATGATTCTAACAGATGTCGATACCTTTCGACTGGGTTGAGTAAGTAATCAATAGATGGCGCTGCTATGGTAAATCTACGAACGTGTCATATAAGCTACACTATCTATTTTTCATACCCCTAAGTAAGGCAAAACAACGTTTGCCGGGTCAGCTAGTTACCTATAGGTACGGAACCCTAAAAACGACTTCTACCAAAGGACACAAAGCATAATGACATTTGGTAAAACAAAATGTGAAAGTAAATCATCCAATTTAAATTGCGAACATGCATGTCATGCACTTCGCATTGCCGGGGCGAGGTGTCGAAAAATTCACGTTGCATTTTGGTTGTCAGTTACGTAATGAATGGAATCCAAAAGTGATTCGACAGAAATAGCTTTCAGAGTCTTTCGTTTGTCATATTTGAATACTTATAAAATGCGAGTTTCGAAGGCTTTTGTTTATTTCACATTTTACACACGGCTGGTTAGCCCCATACAAACCATTTCTAGTTTTTATTATGGTTGACGACCTCGTTGGCGTAATGGTTACCATGCCGAATCAGAAGGTTCCAGGTTCGATTCCCGGCACGGCCAACATCTTTGTGCTGAACTAAATTTGTTGGCTGTTGGACTGAGTGTAATATGTATTTATATATAATATGCATGTCTATAATGTTGTTTATCAGTTGTGTTAGCAACAATAATAGGTTAGGTTACCTAACAACTAAAATAAACAAATACGTAACACAATTGTTCTGGGTTTTCATTATATTTTATGGTTACCCCATTTCCACGATATGGTCAAACGTGGGTGACCAAATCGTTAAACATTTATCGTTTAATGATTTGGTCATAATTAGTTGGCCACTTCATGAAACGTGAACACTTCACGAAATGATCAACCATTTCATGAAATGTTCAATTCTACGATGCGGTCACGACATATACATTAATTGACCTGAACCGTTACACAACTTGGCTTATCTTATCACATGGGGAAATTTCGCATATCTACAATCAGTTACAAAATAAAAACAAATATCAGCTTAAGCTTTTTCTAACTTCGATAAATATACCCAAATGATAATAATGCGCTCAAAATACTTTGCTATAACAATGTATTACTCGAACCTCGCGACAGTCAGTTAACTATGCGATGGTAGCGGGCGAGCTTGCGTGAAAACTTCCTGAAAATTTAACGCCAACGAGCTGAATCCGCTTTTCTCGGCTAGTATACATCTTAATATATATAAACCTCGTGACACAATGTTTGTCCGCATTGGACTCCTAAACCACTTAACCGATTATAATAAAATTCTCACACCATGTGCAGTTCGATACAACTTGAGAGATAGAATAGTTTAAATCTCAAATTATAGTCGCAATTTTAATTTATTGCTAATTATTGTCTGTTATTATTTGACAGTCACAATTATCTGTTAACTCCAAATGTTTCTAACAGATGTCGATACCTTTCGACTGGGTTGAGCAAGTAATCAATAGATGCCGCTGCTATGGTAAATCTACGAACGTGTCATATTATAAGCTACACTATCTATTTTTCATACCCCTAAGTGAGGCAAAACAACGTTTGCCGGGTCAGCTAGTATACTATACTTAATTTGTTGTTAGTTGCGGTTTCGCACGCATTGTAAAATAAGTTTTTTTTTGTTTTGACTTCTTACAGCAAGGCATTTGACCAGCAGAGCACGTAACCACACGACTTGAAGACACTCTAGCTTAAGGTGGAGCATGCTTAGTCTAGAATAACTCCCTCTCAAGGAGGCTGCCGGAATACATTGTTAGGTACTTGTTGATAGAAAAATAAGTAATAATAGATAGTAAGTTTGGTAATGCACGTAATTTGCGTCCAACGAATTGCAAAAACAGCCTGCCCGTTCTTGGCCAATAGGTTACATATGTACAATGAATCCACCTATGAATTTTTAGGTGAAAATTTATAATGAGTCTGATAGTAATTATCGACATTAGCAATCAAGCGTTTTTCAGAATAGTATCCCTGCATTGTTTACGAAAACAATTATTGCGATTATTTTTATTTATATTATTATTTTAACGAAAATTATGTCATAAATTAATTTCGTTTTTACCATAAATATGATAGTTTATTATCGTGTTTCAAAGTAATCTCCGTAAATTTGAACCTGATTCCATTTTATTTAGTCGTAATAAAGTAACAAATAGACACACAGACAGAGGTACAAACATTTTTATAATATCAGTATAGATACGTGACAAAGAGTATGTTTATATAGTATACTAGTACATTCCAGGTGCACAATTCCCGCGTCACCTAGCGAGACCAAGCAACAATACAAATACAAACTGTCTAAAATTCTTTCACGACTCTCGCAAAGATGATATTTCGAAAATTCGAATCTCGAACCACATGCGAATACTAAAATGGCGATTCGCAAGCCGCACATTCGAATCGAAAATGGAATGCGTATTCGCAAACTATTTTCATTCAACAGTTGATCTTAGCGATCGTGAACACAATGTTAATGTTTTTTTGACGAAGGTTGGACATTTGTTTGACTGGAAACTCTTGCGGAAATGGGATCTATTTGGAACGCGGACCTTTGGGACTCGGACTGAATATGATGGTAATTTAGCTTTTCAGATTAGCATGAGCCTTTTTACAGACTAAAATAGCTTCTGTGAAATGACTGACGAAGTTAAGCGACAGTCGATATGTAACATTTAACTTGTAAATACTTTTTAGCGGTATACCGTATACCTGATTGCTCCATGTTGAGGAATTCAAATCTAACAAATACTCAATATTCCTAAAATATATTGACAATCTGTACATAGTTTTTAGGCTGTCAATATATTTATGTAGTTTCAAATAATATTTTTAAATATCACATGTACAATCTAGTCATTATTATTTACATTAATATCAATTATACTTATAATTACTTTATATCTAATCAAATAAAAACAAAACAACCCGCTCTTTTTTTCCGGTTTCCGGTGCAGAGTACCTATTAAGCTCGCTGCATTATCACGCTGAATGGCGATAGACAATTTTTGCATGTATAACTCTCTCTGCGCAAACATTTATTAGGTTTTTATTTTATATTCTCGTTGATTTTCGGTTCTTAATTTAAATAAAACAATAACAAGCGTATTTGACCAAAAAGTATTACTGTCTAAATTAAACAGGGAACGGTTCACTAATCCCTACCTTATAAAAGAAAAGGGGAAAAATATTTCAATGTTTCTGCTGGCCATTATTTGTGCAGTGAACGGTTTATAACTTAAAAGCTTTTTGCCATTTTGGGGACTTTTATCTTTTATCGTTCAGTTTGTTAGCTCTGTGTATCTGAATGAATGGCATCATAATGTACTTGTTTTTTTGTCATTTTTCACGACAAAAACAGGCCTTACCCTTTGATCATAACAAAATTCTAAAGTTTTTACTTTGCCTTATTTTCTTTTGAGAATTTGCGATTAACGAATCCGCCAATTACGCTTAATAATGACGGTATTTGGTATTGTTAACCATAGATTATTCAGAATTACACGTTAATAAATGATAATATAAATAAATGAAATAGACTACAAAAATAATTAAAACAATACAATATAATTAAATCCTTACTTACCAACTATTTAAAATTTATGCAACCGTCACAGATTAAATAAAACTCTATTCACACAAAATGTGTCACCGCACTTTCGAGTCAAGCAAAATTCGATTTTTAAAAACTATAACAAAATTTTAAAGTTGGTAAAATAATTAAACAATTTTTCACTGTAGGTATTCGAAATTCGAAACTCGAAGAGGAAAAGCGCGGGAAAGTTGCGCGGGAAGCGTGGATGCGGCTCGCGCGGCGTCTCGTCTCTCGCGGACTAGCTGAGCCCGGCCAGTGTTGCCAGGGTCGCGCCCACGGAAGCGCCGGAACTAAAACCAGTTTTTATGAATAAATGGTTTTATTTAGGTAAGTATTTATCATTTGTATACAAATAATATTTGCTTTTGATTTATGTGTTTGGAACATAAATGAATTAGTGGTTATGGTCAAACAGGGGAATTAATTACTTAAAATCAGGTTAACTAAAAACATTTGCATTTTTTTAATATTAGGACATATTTCACACACGGCTGGTTAGCCCCATACTTAACTATTGCTACAAAAATAGAAGTACTTTATTATCGATACATATGTAACACCCAGACCGACGGCCAACAAATTTATTTCTTAACAATGATATTGGCCGTGACGGGATTCGAACCCGGGGCTCTCTGGTTGGCAGTCTAGCATGGTAAACATTACGCCAGCGAGATCATCAAACTTGCCAGTATTTATCATATTTCATAGTGATTTGAGCACATGTTCTGTAAGTGAATTTCACTTATATTTTTGTCAAAATAATACATTTGAAAAAATATATAAATGACGACGAGAGACAGGGATCGTTGCTATGACGAAGACCTTAAATATAATACAAAAATGAATTTACCATTTTGTCGATTTTATACAAATACAAATCATTTATTGATAACACCAAAGTTACAAGTCAAATAATATGATATCATTACAAAAGTATAATATAAGTTATTTCTTAGTTTATTTATATTAAAATTATTGCGTATTAGGTCAAACTGCGTATTAATTTGCTTCATTTATTTTCCTTATTCTGTTTTGGTATATTATTTAATTTCTTTTACTGTGACCATTTTATTATTTTTATTGTAATATTTTGTCGATTTTCCCCAAAAGTATTTTTAGCCTAGCAACCCCGTAAACCGCCCCCGGTGTAAGCTTGCAGCCACGGGCACCGCACCACCGCACCGCTCGCACTGCTCCACTACGAATCTGCAATTACTCTTATCCAATAAATATAATATACACATCGTTTCATTAAACGTTTGTTTACATCCATTATGTACCTCACCAGGGCTGCCTAAGCTCTTTTCTAATACATTAAATGCAATTCCTAGAACTAACGTCTATTTATCCAGTTATAGGAATAAATCTATTAATATAGGAAATATAGTTATGGCAGTGTAACGTCTAGCAGAAGATAGGACCTCGTCATGTATGTAGAACTCAAGCTCTTTAAAGGTACTAGAAAATACAGACTCTAAACTGATCTAGCAAGAGAACAACAGAACTAAATAGCCTAACATAGGAAAATCCTAAAAGGGAGATTAGTGACATAAAAACAAACTAGAAAATTAACTATTTACATTTATTTACTGAATTCATTACAACACTTTCATAAATAACATAATGATGATAAAGTAACACTGAACAACCGAAGCAGCTCGCAGGACATGTGAAACATCTTCTTGCTAAATAAATCAAAGGAAGGTTAAACCCTATTTAACAAATACTAGGTTTCATAGTGCTTGATTCCTGACCATCAATATTCTTATTGATAATCGGGAAGAACGGAGCCCCACGCACGCTCCCGTTCCGTGAAAGTCATCCAGGGTGGTTATTTCCCCGTCAAGCACTATTTGCTTGACCTTCATTGTTGGAGGGCATAATTACGCACTTTTATGCCATCATCATTCAAGTCGAGTCATCGAAACGACAGATCATCTTACAATACAAATTGTCTAATATTATAAATCTGGCAAGCACCTTGTATACCAACTTAAAGATTCAAGTCTGTTATTCCACCTTGTATACAAATTTAGTTTTAAGCCTAATACTCCTCCATACACTCGCCCTAAGCAAATTAACTCGTTGGTTAATATTAATTAATCTAAGCAAAGAGACAAGAGGGCATCCTATATTCTGTCAGTTTGTTCAGTTTCCTATAGTATAGTCCATTACCTACTAGATCAAACACCTGCTTACAAACTGATACTTTCTTTCAATTCTCTTTCTTTTATTTGATATAATCCAAGTAGTGGCAAGGATTTTAGCCCTTAAATTATACCAAACACTGCATCCATCGCCACAGTTTACCTTTGGATCCTAAAGGACTCTTATGTTCGAGACCTAAAGGTCCCCCGTCAATTCCAGGTTTCCCTATCCTAACTATCCTAATTTTCTAAGTACTATAACGAATCTATCCTATTATTTGAAACTTTAAACTAGTCTGTCTGAAACTATCGGCCCTAGACTAATCCTAACCCAATTAAACACGATGCTCTAATCTCAGTATGTTCAAAGAAGGAAGAAGAGATGATAAATGAGATTGATATATTCTCCTGGGTCGGCAGAACATATAAATGAAATATTCTCCTGGGTCGGCAGAATATGTAGATCAAATATTCTCCTTGGGAGGTAGAATATAGATGAAATATTCTCCGTTAATGGCAGAATATAGGGATGAAATATTCTCCTTTGGAGGTAGAATATGGAAGTCGAACGTGATTATATATTCTCCTGTGGGGGTAGAATATATATAATAGAGAAGTCTCGCTCTCTTACTTATACTCAGATTAGAGTCATTAATTGAAATAAATCAACATTATACTTTGTCTCATTAAAATAACTTGACTCAATATTTAAGTGCATAAACTTGCATATAAAGGGTCTTTTATATCTCAGGAAAGTAAAGCAATAGACATGTTTATGTTCAAGAATAAAGTATGACTATACTTTTGAGTAGCTTGGTCGCTATAAAGTTGGTTTAAATAATCTCATGAAATAGTAGACATAATAGCATTATCAATAAGATTTATTGTCTTTTCAAGTTTAGTTCTTCCTTTTAAAAGAAACAGTTTTCTTGTTGTAAAATATAATTCCACAAATCGATACAATAATTATAGCTCCGTAAAAGTAAAGTAAAAGGCTTGCACAAATCAATCTAGTGTATATTTAATATTATATGATCTTAAATTTTACATTCTTATTTCGGCGTCTAGTAAATTAATCTCTTACCTCCCTTCTCTCCTGAGAATTACGTGAATGGTACAATCTCACCCAGATCCAGTTGTGACTCAGTCCAAGAGAATTACGCTCAGAAACCTGGAACCTGGATCCCGGAACCGCTGCACATTGGTACTTTATTTTCACACTATTTGAACATCACGTTTTCTTCTACTAAAACAGAAAAATACAATTTATAAAATATTTTTCACAATTTTCCATCTTTTCACTTCAAAAACCCAAACGTCAATCCCCGACATTCGAATGTCCTTCTCCCTTTTCCCAAATTCAAATATTTTTCGTTTCTTTTTAATTTCTCAGAATAAAGTATGAAACCTCAAATGAGTTTGCACTCGCGCGAAAGGAGATTTATATCTATTATTTCTAGTTCCAGATAATATTAATGAATTAATAACTGTAAGGCATTTCTGGCCAGTTACAAATAGAAACCTCATATTCAAAATAATAATAGTTTAAAAAAACTAAAAAAACACGCTTATCTGGCCGTTTTAAGTGGGTCAAAATCGCGCCCAAAGAAGTCGGTTACAAACAAACATAGAAACAAAAATACAAAAAAAGAATAATTTTATCAAATTAGTGTATTGTCATCGGTCCTCAATAAATCTCCAAAGTTTGAACGAAATCTGGCCGTTTAAAGTGGGTCAAAATCGCGCCCACAGAAGTCGGTTACAAACAAACAGGTGAAGCTAATATAAAGCGTGTAAAAACACTAAATCCTCGTATACGAGTGTCGGTTCTGGCACTAAAATTATGTCATTTTGTACGTTATAAATAATATTCTTCTTTAGATTTCATAAAGCGAGTGTGGCTTGGTGGGAAAAACGTTTGCTTTTCAATCAGACGGCCCTGGTTTGATAACAGCCCTATACTATACCAATGACATGTTTTTCAAGTAATGTGTGGATTTTGCACCCGCTATACGGTGAAGGAAAACATCGTGAGGAAACCGATTTGTTTGAGGAGTACAATATCCAAAGACGTGTTTCATCCGCCAACCCGCACTTGGCCAGCTTGGTGGATTATGACCTATGTCTATCTCCTCGTGAGAGAAAGCCCCGAGTCTCAGCAGAGGAAACGTATAGTGGGCTGCTTATGCTGCTTTAGAATATTTAGTTTATACATATATCTTTTTTTTATTGTTGTAGGAACGGCAGTTGTAAACACGAGCTAAAAAAACACATGTGATTACCTGCTGAAAATTGATAAAATTTAAATAAGTAATTTATATAAGTAATAATTTATTTCAAATTTGTATTTTCAATGTAAAGCAACATTTAAAATTCAAATTATAAATACTAATAACATAAAAGACGACCCGCCCTTGACCGTGGCGCAAAGGTGCCCATAACACTGGCTGCGTTTCCACGCTGAATAGCAATAGCTGTCCTCTGCACCAATTGAAAAATAAACATATTCATACACATGGCTGCCTTAAGTTTATTCCTGCGTTTAATCATAGCATTTTCCCTAAGATTTTTCGATTTTTCCAAGTTTTCAGAAAGCTGATGAAGTTTCGCAAAACTCTTTCCTTGAAAGCTTAATCTAGTTCGGAACTCGTTAATACCTGGTCCCTTTTTTAATAAAATCCACAAGCAAAAGAAAATAGACAGGGCGGTAAGCAGGAAAAATCCAGTTAATACACCATAGACTAATTAATAAAATAGACGCTCAACTTCTTGTTGAAAATCGTACTACGTGTATCATTCAATACACGTAGCGCCATCTATTCGTATTTTCTTGAAACGACTTCACTCGTATCTTGCAATCTACTATCGTTATATCACTATACGACTGCAGCGTGTTGCGGAATTTTGCAGCAGCTAGGCTGCACGCTCGATTTGGTAATCATGGTTTTCATCGGTAATTATGGCAAACTTTCGCGCCACGCTTTATTGTATGGGAATCAGCAATTCTCTTTAGTATTTTGATCCCTGGTTTTTTTTGGCATGTTCGCGGAGGGCTGCGTGCCGCAACATCTGGACGCTACTGTGGGTCAGATGACACTTTAAATTCCAACTAAGCTTATACAAAAAATAAGAAGAATACAATCAATTAATTTGATTTAAAATATGTATGTATATTGTATTCTCAATCAATAACTGACAATGTATTTACCATATTTACTTCAAAATCTCAAGACAAGAATTAGCTTTATACAAACAGTTAAATCGACTGTCAACACTTTAAATATGACGATGGATTACTATGACTATAAAAAAAAATACGTAACGGTATACGTATTAAGTCGGTAACGTCTTTGTTGCTAGTAGGTATCATCCAGCATAATTTTGGCAAGCCTCGTGCTTAAAACAGTGAAATCCAGGCCACAGGCACCGTGACACGTGAAACAAAGCATGTAATCTTGAGCTTGCAATACTTTATCAAAATGCGCGGCTTTTTTCTGGTTATAATGTTTTACTAGCTTTTATTTAACTTGCATTGTCTCTTATGTATATATTTGTACGGATCAAGTCTAGTTTGGCGATCTCTTTGGCGATTACGCCATTAGACCAACCATTAGGATACCATGGCGGTAACCCTGCTGCCTGGGTGAAAGAATAAGGCTGCGGAATTGCCCCTGCCTGTCGTAAGAGACGACTAAAAGGGGCATCAGACTCGAGGGTGTTTGGAAATGGGGTTCCGACACCCGCTCCATCGAGTCCGGGTAAGTCCGGTACAATCCGGGAAGGGCCACAGCGCAGTGTTTCCCGGAAGAACCCGGAGACCTCCGTTAAGCACAGAGGCAGGTCACCGGGGGGGTTTTAGTGGGTACAAATACCAAATAACCTGGCTGCGCCCCATCGTAGCCAGGTTTCTTGTCGAAGATTTCCCCCTCGTCAACAAATAAAAAAATAAAGGATACCATGGCGGAATGCCAACCAAAGGGCTCCAGGGCCGATTCCCGTCACGGCTACTATATTTGTGATGAACTAAACTTGTTGGCTGTAGGTCTGTCGGTAGGTCAAATAAGATAAATATTTGCTATTATGTTTAAACGTGATGCTTTTATAGTTTTAGTACTTACTAGCTACGTCTCGCAGTACAAACAAAAATAGAATATGTCCATATTCTGGTTCTACACTCTTCACCAATTTTCAGCTAAATCCGTTCAACCATTCTTAAGTTATAAGTTGTGTAACTAAGACCACTTTCTTTTATATAGTACGAATATATAGCTACTAGCTGACACGGCAAACTTCGTTTTACCTCACTTAGGGGTATGAAAAATAGATAGTAGCCGATTCTCAAACCTACTGAATACACATATAAAATTTGATAAAAATCGGTCAAGCCGTTTCGGAGGAGTACGGTAACTAACATTGACACGGAAATATATATAGGTACTCGAGTTATATTTAAACGTAAAGAAAAACAAAAGAATACGCATATTTCTTTATTATCTACTCTTGGACTTGCCTAATTCCTTCGTTGCTTTCAGTCAGCCTTCGGTGTTACAGAGATTAGTTTGTGTCCAGTTCTGAATCCCACCCATGTCACGTGTGATCCGACATCTGTTCTGAAAACACATGATGTTTATCCGTTAAGATTCATCTTGACTAATGTATGTAATGTATGTACATATGTATTTATTTCAATTACAGAAAATGGCTTTTCGACTAATTATGCAAATATTTCAATTTAAAAAACTACTCGTAACACACATTTTATAATTAAGTTTTTTTTTTTGACACATTCACACACGGCTGGTTAGCCCTATACTAAACCATTTCTAGCTTGTATTATGGTTGCTAACGCAACTGATATACTACATATAATATATAAATACATATTTAAAGCCCAGACCCACAGCCAACAAATTTAGTTCAGCACAAAGATGTTGGCCGTACCAGGAATCGAACCCAGAACCTTCTGATTAGCAGACCGCATGGTAACCTTTACGCCGACGAGGTCGTCATACAATTGATTGTGTAATTAGCAGATACACGTTTTATACTAGTGTAAATTTATTTATAAAACTCCTGACAATATTTTTAGGTAACGGCCATTTTGGGTTTTGAATTTATCATAATTTATGCATTTTACGAGTCAAGATCGTTTATTTGATACCCTGGTGAAAAAATACGTGATCCGTCATTTTTGTAGCGGTGGTCATCTGGGTCTGTTTCTTATACGAGTACATATAAACATTTTTATACTCACACACTCTCGTGAATGTATAAATAAATCAGAGCGCAGTTTTATTACTCATAGGGCATGTAAAAAGGATTTACTTAAGCATCTAAATCAAAATCGGTTTATCCGTTCAGGATTTATTACTCCTTTATCTATGGCTCGAGAGCCACGATGTCACAGACAAACACAAACACACACACACATACACAGGCACGTCAATACTATAACATCCCATCGTTTTTACTTCGGGTGTTAAAAATGAGTACTTTCAATTAAAAATAAGTACGTTTTATTCACTACGATTACTTTCCAAAAACTCTCCTTCCTTTTCAAAGTATTTAGTGAGAAAATGGATCTCTAAGCTAATTGCGTTGATAATCCGATTTACATGGCCGTAACTTTTCGAAGAACAGCTAGCTACCTTAAGCATTAACACAGCAAATAAGCTCTATACCTACATATACTTTCCTTAAGAGGTATTTTACGCCTACGACTACTGCCTTACACATGCTCTCAAGCCTACATGTCCTTTATACTCTTATGCCGGCTGTACACATGGGGCCAAGGTGTTGGGCCAATGTGTTGGGCAAAATGTGTTATGGAAACCAAGATTCCTGTTCACACATTGGCTTACTGCTCATTCTGAATTTGCGGAGCGCGCCAAGATCCTTTGATGTGTGCACTAAAAACCGTCACTATTCGGATGGCCTGCCAATGTTAGCTACTAGACCAACTAAGCCAACATACCGCCAAGTAGCTCTCTACACGTTGGCCCAACACCTTGGCCCCATGTGTACAGCCGGCTTGACGATAATACGCCAACGCTATGGCATACAAAGTATATTCCAGCCTGAAGAAGCTTTTTGCAAGCTCTAAGTAACAACTACCTCCGCTACATCGTAACATTTTATATTTCTAGCAAGCGAGGACTCCAAAAATAGGAATTTCGCAAACATTCCCATGATAAGTTTGCGTAAAGGGCAATCCGGTTAGGGCAAATTGAATTATTTTTACAACTTTCCCTCATTTCCCCTCGTAAAGAGAGTGATATGAGACACGTCAGTTTAAACATTCAATAAAGTGTAGGAGGCGGATAGTTTACCTGTTTCCTCGAAGATATAAAGGAAATTTATGAACAGTATCTTATTCGTGAAACTACCCGGACTAACTTATACCGTAAACTTCTATGAATTTCTCTTTAGTTGTTAGATGTTTGTATGTTAGGTGAAGTGAAAAAGTGGTAGGAGCTCTGGAATAATACTTTTTTGTTTTGAGAAACGCCAATTTGCATACATATAAAAGTAAATAAATGTACGTATACAGATTCCAAGATTAAATAAATGTCGATGTATACCTACATAGGCAATTAATAAAATAGATTTTTGCATAGCATTGAAATAGATTCAATGCTGTACAAAACATACTTGTTTGTTCTGTTTATTAATTTTCTGCAGTATCTATCTATCAGGACACTGAGAATAGTACCAGTGCTTATTTACGATCAAATAACTTAACTTCAAATAGATCCGCAAGTTTTAATTCGATTTTGTTCTCTAATAGAATCTTCCGGGAAAAGCAACTTTGGCACCGAGTCAAACTTTTTTAATTAAGTTCACATGATTCAATAAGGAACCTAGATCCATTCTACTGGAATGTCTCTTGGTTTTTAATTTTGGCCTTCAATCACGCGCGGAATCTACAATAAAATTGTAAGTACATATTAAAACAACCAGCATGGTTTTTACATTTACTGTAATACAATAATAATGCAATATAAAATAAAATACACAAAGCAAGTGCAGCTCGTCTGCTATTCCATCTAACGGCCCTGGTTCGATCCCTGCCCTACGACTTGTTTTTTAAGTTATGTGCAGGCTTGCATTCGCTTTACTGTGAAGGAAATCATCGTGAGGAAACTGACATGATTGAGAAACACACAATCCGAGGACATGTATCTTCCAAGTAACCAAGGAAGGACCTGGGCACCTACCATGACATACTGGCCCAAGGGAACTCTCCTAGTGAATAAATTATACGAGGAAGTCACGGTCCTCATCAATGAATGATGTAAGAATATGACTAAGACGGATTAATAAGATCTCAAAATCAAACATTCTAATGAAAATTCGTATAATGTACCTATGTATACATCTTAGAATTAGGTACATAAAGTAATGTTTAGTTATAGCTATGTGAGTACGGCGGTGTCGTACCTGAGAAAGTCGCTGTGCTCTGTGCTAGGTACCTCAAGGGGCCTGAAATGCAGAGCAGCAGAGATCTCACACTACGATACAATTATACCTCAACTTGTACAGCTAACAACTTACCTTGTAACTTAATGACTAAACGTAAATATTGTAGATACACATTTATGCGAAAGGGAATGTTTGAAAAACTACTACACAAATAAGAAATAAAGAAACAAACAAACATGCCCCATAGAATGTGCAAGCGTGAGTGAACTCGGACCACTGAGAACGCTGCAAGAGGCCTGCGCCGGCGTGTTGGCCTTCCTCGGCGAGATCGGATGCTCACCAGCTGGTCGGCACGCAGAATGGGAGCTCGAAGAGGACCCGACTCTGGTAAACTGGCCCGATCATCAAGTAACTAAATTAGACAGAAGAGGAGAAATACAACACGACTGAAAAATTTGTAAGGATGTTTTTGGATGTATTCATAGATAGCCCTGTATATAGGTTAACTGACCGTCATTCCAACTTCACAGCCAATTACCAAAACTCGAAACTTGAAATGGTTTAATTTTCTGCCCTTTTAAATAATATTATCTAAACTTTTCGGCTGAATAAAGTATCTGTTACGACTCGTTTGAATTGTATTATTAGTAGAAAATAAACTCGTTTTTGTAAACCTTTAATCTTACCAAAAGCAATTTTGTTGTTCAGTATCAAGTTCAGCACTGAAGTTTTCAATTATTAAAATAAATTAATTGTTTAAGTGATATTGTGTTGATATAATGGGTACATTATTAGCAAAACAATACGTATATTATTATGTTTATGCTTTAAAAACAAACGTGAACAGACTAAATAATCAAAAATAAATTCTATTTTATTTCAAATGTACATATTTTCTATACAGCCCATTTCTATTCAAGTCATTAAAAGAATTTCAGATATCCGGAAACCAACTACTCATACCAGATGTTATCCTAGCAAAGTTATTATTAATGTTTCCTTATACTTAATACACCATTAGGATAATGAGTAGGGAGCTCAGTGAAATATGATCGTGATTATTTAAAAAATAGGCCAATCGGATAATTTATATCACTAGATACGTTATTCCTCTCCTTTCAACCTTTTTTCTAAATAATTTGATTATTCAGAAGAGTTGCAAACCATAGTTAGAAAGCATATATAATAATGTGTCAATAGAAATTAATGAATATGTGCAAAACATAGGATTACTATTGTTTTACGGTTTTTGGAGATACCAGAACAAAATAAACTAGTGTTACAAATGCAAACTATACAAAAGTTTTGTCTATGTGTGGTAATGTATGGAAAAGCCAAGTTTTATTCCATAAGGTTTTGGACGAAAGTTTTTCGTACAGACGTACTAAAACCGTTCATGCGATAAAAGATCTAGCGTTAGTTCCCAGAAACCCTATTTAAATATTAAAAAAGTTTATCCAATCAAAAAAAAATACTTTTTTATCCAATCAAAAAAAAAAAAGTCTTTGTTAATATGAATGCATCGTGCAGATTTGTAAATAAGAGAGCCCTACCGAAATCACAACAAACCTAGTCATTCCAAATTCAATTTCCGTTTTGGAGCTGCAATAAATTGTTGAATCAATTACAGTCAATCAAACCAATCAGCGAACATCATACCCGGATCAATCAGCCATGGGCCTCTACAATGTGCGTGCTTGCCTGTGTCGGTAAGGATTTACTAGTTTTACGTTTATCTCACTCTGTATACAATAATTAAACGCTCTAAACACAATAATAAATTATATTGTTTAAAAATATTTCAAATAAAATCATTTAACTGTTCAAAATTAAAAAATATTTTATTTATTTCTACATATATATTAAAACTATATCCTAACCCTCAACCTGGCCCGCCTTAACTCACGCCCGTATCATGAAAGCTAGAACCTTCCAGTGACTTAGTTGTATATTATTATATATGTACGATATAGATACGTATTCTGATGTAACTGTAATAATTTAACTGTAACGTAACTGCTAGAGTAAAAATCAAGTTTTAGAATCAAGTAAAGGAATAAATATAAAATATAGAGCTGACTCATGAAAATCATCAAAACACATAACCGCTCCTTGGAAAAGCAAAAGAAAATAAAATAACAAAGTCCTCAGTATCCTATAATGTTTCTTGTTGTTACCCCCCGGCTACCGACAAACCACGGAGTGACACCGACAGATGTTACCCCATAACGGCGGGTAAATGCTGTGGTGGGAAAATCAGGAAAACACGGAATCATACTGGCAATATCGATTACCCGCTCATCAATTGACGCGGATCGCAACCGCATAAATAACATTAATATTCGTAATAATTACCCATGGTCGGCGAAAACGGAAACTTCGATTGACATCAGCTTTGTCAATCAATTTCTGATTGATCATCATAGAAGTACTTTATAATCTTATTCTTTTCATGTAAAAAATAATCTTCGATTATTATTTGAGCAGCAAGTTTTACTTCTGTGGGATCTCGTAATTTAGGGGCTCAACAATCTCCATACTACGTTTCATCGAAATCGGTTGAACCATAGGGGTACCAGTACGAAAAGTAAGAAATATTTTTAATTTATTTGCTCATCCCACTTCATCGTTAATTATTTTCGGTATGAAAAGTAGTCTATGTGTTAATATAACCTAGCTCAATACATAATTTTAGAAACGGTTCAGCCGTTTGATTCACAAACATACACACACTTTCGTATATGTAAATAATACTGGGATGTATTTTCAAAGAGGATACAGATGCGTACACAAACTGCTCATGCGAGTTCTGAAGTTAAAACGCTTGGTTAATCAAGGTATCTGTGGCAATATGATCAAATATTCACGACCAGGGAATACTGCAGTAGACCGCACTCCGGCTTCCATCTGCTCCAGAATTCTCAGCCTTGGTGCGTAATTATTCGCTTACTAACTAACGCCTGGAAACGTAGCCACTGAGGGAAATTAAAATGTGATCATTTCAGAGTGCAGGCACTTCACAAATTAGACAATTAAACTCTCAGAAATGTTGTAGATCTCCTCAATAGTTTTTACTATTCCATATCAGTGATGGTAAAGATACGCAACCCAACCGAAAGTCAAATCTCATCCAAATTTTCGGCATATATTCCCCCACTCACCACTCACACACGCAAGTCAAAATGTATTCTACACTAAGATACTCGTATATAAGCCGGTCCTAGATTAAGAACTAATATATTATATTAGGGAGAAGACATTGGCTTCTAATATACAGTTTATAGAACTAGTTTGGAAACCTTTGGATTCCAAATCATTTTGTTTTTGTTATTTAGTGTGTCAAATAAACAAATTTTGTATTAATCATTTTGTGTAAACTGCAAAGAAACTATCTATGTACTGACGCAGACCTTATAAGTTAATCAGCATTTTTTATCCACAAAAACTCTTACGTTAGAATAAGGTGGCTTTGGGACGAGAGATTCTAGTGTCTTGCTTATGTAATTTGAAATTAGTCCTAGACCAATCTTGTGCATTGCAACGTTTTTTCCCAAGACAATGCTTTTATTACTCCTTTATTATCATTCAGGCTTTTCATCGGCATTGCATTAATAGATTCTTTCATCTTATATGTGAAATGAAAACTGACTTATACTTATTTAGGTTCTATAACATAGACCAGTATCCATTAAGCCTAATGGATATTGGACACACCTGACATAGGATAATCCTATCACTAGCACACAGATGTAGCTGAGGTAAGCTAAGCTTACGTGAAGGCGCTTGCCTCAAGTAGCCCGTGTCTTTCCAATCGCGTTTAGAAGATGCATTTGTTATTTGGTCGCTCTTGAGCACAAATCTACATAATCATATGGATATTGTTTGACCAGCCTATACGGGATCGACTTTGATTTTATTAATGACTAGCTGTGCTCTTCGGTGTTCATTCAGGATAATATCCTATTTCTTATCTCAGGGTCTAAGCTATCTTAGTACCAAATTTCATGCAAATCGGTTCGACCGTTTGAGCGTGAACAAACATACACCACACATACTTTCACCTTTATATTATTCGTGGGAGAGTGAGCTGGGATTGAACGAAATTTTGCTCTTTTCCTTTATTATAATCGGTAAAAGTCACTTTTCTATATACATATAACTTTTTTTAAAAGTGTTTATCATTTTTGACGTGCATCTGCAATAGTAATTATTTTTTCGAATAATGGCTATTACAATTTGTGATATCTTTTATCATTATGGAAATCTCCAATAAATATAATATTTATTTTCTTTCTAAGTTACACAAATACCATTATTCGTTTATAAATATGTATAGCTACACAGATAACTGCGATTATTTTGAGGTAACTAACAAAACACCGTTTAGAATTCTGGTTTAGAAAATTGCTTTGTATGAATTATAATTCATACAAAGCAATTAAATAAATAAATTAATTAATTATTACATTTAATTCATTCATTAATAATTATTAATTTGTATGAACAACAATGATTATTTTAAGAGACGTATTTTAACTGTTTGATTTGAAAAGAGAAAAAATGTTAATGATTAAACACCAAAAACTCAAATCGTATCAAATTTAAATCATACGCTTTCCACACTTTGTTATCTCACATGTTATTTAATCTACTAAGTCTGCTAAATATTTAAATTCAATATATAATGTTTCTTATGAATACTCACAAAGTTATGTGTAAAAATCTTTACAAGATCCACCGTTTAGTAATGGCATTTCACACCCGCAGGAAAGTTTTGCGGCTTTTTAACATCCATCAAAAGCTTAAATGTGAAATATGGTTTGGGCGCAAGCGGTCAAAATTAGTCTCGCAGGCTTTGGAAGTCACGAATTAATGACTGAAAGGAATTAAAAGGGATAAGAGTTTTTGTACTTTCCTTATTTTAGCAGTTCGGTGGATGGAGGTTGTTTCAAACTCAAAAAATATTAATGAAATATGGTTATTATTTATAAAAACCCTTGAAATAAGTAGGTCTTATTTTTGTTTCATGTTTATGTTTTACATTTTTTTTTTTTTAATTATTTTAGTATCATCCAAAATGTCTCACAATTCGTGTTAATATAATACGTGGGCGATATAATCAACATGCGTAAATTCTGTACATATTTTCTAAATGGAGGCCAAAGTAAGAAGGTGTTAAATTATTATGATGTTAAGCCACTCTGAGAACCTCGTCTGGCGGTCTCATTTTTAGTTAAATAATTACCCTTTTAACATCTCTTTCTATTACATAGTGGATGTTTAACGGAGACAATTATTTTTTGTAGATAAATTGTATTTTTACCTATATTTGTACATACATTTAATGAGTTACCTATGTGTGCCATCCGCTAACCTGCACTTGGTCAGCGTGGTGGATTATGGCCTATATATTATCTCCTCGCGAGAGTAGGCCCCGAGTCCCACCAGCGGGAACGTGTAGTGTAAAAATGTTCTTAGGATTGTTCTTTAGGCGGACATTAAGCTAGATTTTGTTGTGTTTATGATATAATTATAACGAAATAACAATAAATTCAAGATAATAGAAGATATAAATCTCGTGTCACAATGTTTGTCCTCAATGGACTCCTAAACCACTTAACCGATTATAATTAAATTCTCACACCATGTGCAGTTCGATCCAACTTGAGCGATAGTATAGTTTAAATCTCAAATTATAGTCGCAATTTTAATTTACTGCTAATTATTGTCTGTTATTATTTGACTGTCACAATTATCTGTTAACTCCAAATGATTCTAACAGATGTCGATACCTTTCGACTGGGTTGAGTAAGTAATCAATAGATGGCGCTGCTATGGTAAATCTACGAACGTGTCATATAAGCTACACTATTTTTCATACCCCTAAGTAAGGCAAAACAACGTTTGCCGGGTCAGCTAGTATCATTATATTCATTAATATCATTTTGGAAAGGTTTCTCACACCAAATCTTTTCAACACCCGTAGTAAAACCATCGAAAGGGAAATAACAAACTCTTTACATATCTTTAGTTTTTGTCTATATTCAATTGTAATAATCATTGTAGAAGATTGAAGCACAGGATAGGGCCAAGTGGCGTGCCTTAGGAGAGGCCAATGTCCAGCAGTGGACGAGCATAGGCTGATGATAAATAAATAAATAATAAATAAATATTAGGACACATTCACACACGGCTGGTTAGCCCCATACTGAACCATTTCTAGTTCGTATTATGATTGCTAACACAACTGATATACTACATATACATACATACATATTATATATAAATACATATGATGATGATGAATCATTGTATGCTAGATCAGTTGAATATGATAATGACTGTTTTGTTTCTATCGAAATAGCTCTAAGTTAGATGATACAAATTAATTAATGTTATCGGTCCAAGCTGATTGTGTAATATGCAAATGAGTAACTCGGACCGACGAGCAATCTTACTCCAATCAGTCGCCCTTCTTAGAAATGTGTTTAGAATTAGCTAAATCTATTTTAATTAAAACATAGATAGATAGATAAACACTTTATTAAAACACCATAACATAATCCCTTCTCACAAAAATGGAACGCACAATAGGTTTTTTAATTCGATTCTCTCCATTAATGCTTGTAATTTTCTCGTACTTTGTAGGTATACACTTAATCTATTAATTACACGTAAATGTTACCTTTCATATAATGTTTAATCTGCTGGCTTACAGGGCAATTGAATATGGTAATACAGCAGCAAAGTCAATTGCAAACGCGCTGTGATTTATTCAAAATCACAGCGCACGACTATTCGTTTGCATTAAAATTTGTGGGCTATTTAGCGTTAAAACTTACGCTAAATTATGGAGTTTCAAAGCTTAAATAACAATTTAGCTAATAATTACTGCCTCGTTGCGGTTTTATATCATGTAAAGGTGTTGTTTGACCATACACTTCCAACTAATCTATTTGAATAAAAAAGCTGATGATTATTTGCAAACAAGAAAATGTAGATCATTACTTAAGGTTGTTCGCTAGCATGCTGCAAGTGCTCATATGCCGCTAGATGGCGTTAAATAGGTATAAGTTAGTTTTATTCATCCCAGCATCCCAAGTGATTTCTTTTGTAACTTTAGAATCGGTTCGCGGAAACTACTGTTAATGTATTATTTTTAAGGCTCATCACAAAACAACATTTATTAAGCGTTGATAGCAAATATGTACAAAAAGCCATATAAAACCCATATCTACTATCATCTATTCTGTGACGATGCGGCTACACTCACACTAGCATTGACAATTTTTTTTGTCACTTGAACTTCAGCATATTTGAATATGCATGCCAATTTCTGCTGCATGCTTCAATGCTCAATTGTCGATTATATGGCTCGTTCGTAGAGGAAGCATTTTTGGAACAGGAAATATTTTTATGATTTGAATTGACTATGGTTCAAATCTCATGAATTATTAATTTTGCTATTTTATTTTGTTCGAAACTCTTTTTTTTTAAAGGAATATTATGGAAAAGTCAATATTTTCAATAGGTTTCGTTTTCGTGTATGTTAATATTCATAGTGCATACCTTAAAATTAAACCTCAAATGAAATTAAAAAATAAATCTATTGGGTACATGATACGAGTAACAAGAAAAAACTTTTCTCACGAATCATCTAACATATTGCATGAAACAGTTGTATTTTTCGCATGATTCCAAAATGTAAGCCATTTCATTTGGGAAAGTTGCGAATAATATCATATCCACTATTTTGGCGGACATCCGAATATCATCAAACATAGCTAAGAACATCAAAATCGGTTCATCCGGAATAACAGCTTCAAGTCTAATGATTAGAAAAGTAAATAATTACATATTATCAGGGAATTTATATATAATAGACTATGGATATTATTTTAGCTTCATTTGAAATAAAAAAAAAACTATTATTATTATTCTAAGGTAAGAGGCCTGTCGAAATCTTAGTTATTATAAATATACACCTGGCAGTTTACATGTATCGTTGATATAATTATACACTAGTGGCCCGTCCCGGCTTAGCACGGGCATAAAAAAAAATCAATTCTAGGAGATATGTTTGAAAGTCGTTCAGAAGTGTAATATTTTATTCGTTACGAACAAACATTTAAACTTTATCGCATTATAATTTTGACATAGATTAAAGTTTTTTTTTGTATATATGGGTTCCGCTGCTCTCAAGACATACTAAACGACACCCGCCACAACTAACTTTTCTTAGCGCATGCGATGAAACAAATTTTTTACTCTTTTTTATACCTTGTGTTACATTACTGGAGTCTTAATAAGAATTTCTTACCCTTTGCAACAAAATATAATGCCTATGTCATTTGGGGATAATGTAACTTCCCAACGGTGTAAGAATTTTTAATTTTAGTCCAATAGTTTCGGAGCCTATTCGCGTCAAAAAAAACATAAAAACATCCAAACAAACAAACAAACAAGCCTTTTGTAATTATGAGATTGTTAAAGATATTGATAGGTAAACAAAAGACGTAGGTATAAAAATTTGATATAATTGGCCAAGTACGAACCGGGATCGCGCGTGAAGGGTTCCGTACCATTATTAAAATATGGCGAAAAAACATGTTTTTTGTATGGGAACCCCATATCAAACATTCATTTTATTTTGAAAGAAAGAAAGAGAGAAATTATGAAAGAATCTACCAAGTGTCATTGTAAAGATAGAGTAAAAAGAGGTAATACGTAGCTTAATATTCTGTAGAATTCTTTAGTGTCCTGTTATCGTTTTTGATATTGAGCAAAAATACAAAATATAACACGTCTTTTAAGGTACACTTTAAAAACGTGTCATCCACCCTTTATATTTGTATATTTTCTGTTTTTAGTATTTGTTGTTATAGCGTATCTAGTACTTGTATACTCTTGGGTTATAACGGCAACGGAAACAAATAATTTGTGAAATTTTCAGCTATCAAAGTGTATAAGAAACAGCCTGGTGACAGAAAGACAGACAACGAATATTTTGTAAAAGGCATTCGTTTTTATCTTTTAAGTACAGAAAAGATCGCAGTAGTATATTAATTTCATTCTTAGGGTACCTAACCCTAAAAATTATTGCTGCAATATAAATACGTTTTTTTAAGTATGTCAAATATGACAAAATGACATTGACATAACTAAATTTCATTCAAATAATCAAACAAAATTATACATATTTTAAATTTTTAATTCTATTACGATACTTAATATAAAAATAGCAATAATTTATTTAAAAATAATAAATAAATTTCATCAAACTCTTTAACAATACTTTTTTTGATCCTGCCATCTATCGGAATTTTGTTGATTTATTACTACGGATGGTAAGCTTGGGTTCATGTTTGGCAGAGAGAATGACACTAACGGAAACGGAAATTAACAATGTATACGTATACATGTCACAAACTTAGCTGTTCAGGTGGCCAAAATGGGAATTACAAGTTCGACAGCACTCTTAGGTGGCAACAAATCTCCACTAGCGACACTGTCAACTGAACAGCTAAGTTGTTGCACTGCACTCATACATGTGTATTTTGCTGGAAAAAATCACGCTGATATATCTGTTTTGCGATAAAAAATGTATAATATTACCTATTTCGCGCCCCAATTAGACCATTTTAAGTTTATGTTAAGTGATTACTATTTAAAAATCTTAGAGGAAATGGTTGCCAGTCTGAGAAGAATTTAGTATGGGGCTCGGAAAGCCTTGATTTCATTGATTTTAGATACATAGTTGTTTTTACTCTTAGGCATTACAAAAATATAAGCAAAACCAACCTGGAAAAACTAAAGGCCCTAACATACTGAGTTGTCATGCTGACAATTTGAAAGCACAGCCATCTGCCAACTGACACTTCCCTGTGATGAGTGGACAGGCTACGTTACCAAAAAAAATAATTGCTAAATGCGAGTCAAGCTCACGCATGAAGGGTTCCGTACCTTGAATCGACTTTGTCATGGCATATATGTACGTCTTCGATCAAGAGACATACGCACTATATTGCTACAAACATTATTTTTCTGATACCAGTATTTCTGGTGCCGAATATTATGAATGGGGCTCGCTTGCTTTTCAAGTAATATGTGGATTTGAACTTATTTTGCAGGGAAGGAAAAAAAAGAGCAAACCGACATGACTGAGGACAAAAATATCCAAAAACGTATGTCATCCGCCAACCCACATTGTGATTTATGGCTATATATCTCTTCTCGTGAGAGAAGACCCCGAGTGTCAGCAATAGGTAGACTGGGTTATGCTATATTTTCCAAGCAATCACCTCCAATGAACCGAGACGAACCTACGTCGAGCTGTGTCACGAAGTAATCCAAGGGAGTGCATACTACTTACGATCTTGGGAGATATGCTGAGCTATGTAAACCACTCCAAACTTAATGCGCGTTATGGTTAGGTTAAGACGTAAGGTTTCGAGGTAGGGTTATGTCATCAAGTAATTTCGTGTTTCCGCTTAGGTACGCTTACTTATTTACATTTTTATAACCCCTCGTCTGTTGATCGAGCTCCAGGAGCGCGATGTCAAAAATGCCCTGTCTGTGGTTGATGGAAACTAGCTTCAGGGACAAATTATGTTACGAACTGTCGTAACTGGCGAGATGACTTACTTCCAGATAAACAAAGACAGACATTTGGGGTGATTCAGCGGCACACACGACTAAACTAAATTTAAAGAAACCCCGTCTCTTTTCATCTTAGGTGGCCAGAAAGAGAAGGCACGTTCCGCACCATAGTCAAACCAACTAAAATCACGTCAAATATGGAATGTGCAGGCAGTTTTAGAGGTGATACAAGTGAGTGCGCACTAAAGTCGCCAATATTTTCTACATTTGACGTGATTTTAGTTGTTTTGTCTGTGGTTCAGAACGTGCCGTCTCATTCTGGCCACCTAAGATGAAAAGAGACGGGGCTTCTTTAAATTTAGTTTAGTCGTGTGTGCCGCTGAATCGCCATAGATATCATTGGAAATACTAAACGCACCAAAACACGCGTTAGTTACCCGTTTTATTTTGCTCTTCTGATGGTGGGATGTGGTATAACAAAGTGATATAAAGTATTATTCTCAAAGTCACACGTTAGTTAACATACTACATTGGCTTACAAAATTCCGTAACGACAAACTAACCACTAACGCGGCCTCGTTTTGCTTTTAGCATAGGGCCTATCGGTACAATACGTAAAATACTAGTATTTTTCTTTTTTTTTTACCTTTTCTCTACTCGTAATGGTATTAAAAAAGAGCAGCCCACCAGCGTTTGTCTTAAATAAGTATTTATTTGAATGAATTAAATCAAAATATTGAACTCAAGTTAATCACTATCAAATCGGCCATTTCCCGTACGACGGCCGCCATAATGCTAAAGGGTCACATAAACACTGTAAACATCATTGGCATTCAGGATCGAAGTAATAAAGTGATGCAGGGGCCCATCTTGCGGGCCGACTATACGCAAACAGATTTAACCAACGATACTTTTTTGTTGACTGAACATTTATTCTAGGTCTAACTTTTGTACCAGTTTAAACAAAACACGATTTTTTATTAAAGATTTAATAAATCGTGTCGATGGCTTTAATGGTGGTTATCTTCCCATATCATATAACCCAACTAACATTAGGCGCTAAGAATAAGAGTTATAACAGATTTATAAGAGATCTAAACAGAACCTTAGGCTGTTAAGAAGTTATACGAGGGTGAATCAAAAAGTTCTTAGAAGTGCATATATATGAAACCTTTTTGGATCAAGTTTGATATTCAAATTAAAGAGTGTATATCACACTATATTTATGCAGACTGTCACTTGTTTTTGTCAGTTCGTTCGCATGTAATAAATTTTTTTGTGCAACGAGTTGCTAAAAAGTTAAAATTATGGATAAAAGTGAGTTACCTGCGGTGATAAAATATCTCAGTTTGAAAAAAATGTCTACGAAGGAAATTTTTTTGGACATTCAGCAGACATTAGGGGGTGATGCTGTACCCTATTCTACGGTTGCGTACTGGGTGGCTGAATTTAAAAGAGGTAGATCAAGCTGTAAAGATGACCCGCGTTCTGGGCGGCCTTCAACCTCCGTTACAGAAGAAAATGTCAAAAAGGTTGAGAATCTGGTTTTGGAAGACAGAAGAATGACTATAACACATATAGCTGAGATCCTAAAGATATCTTTTGGTAGCGTTCAACCAATTTTAATTGATTCACTGGGGTTCAAAAAAGTGTCTGCAAGATGGGTGCCACGAATGTTAACCGACGAAAACAAAAAGCGACGTTTGGAAATTTACAAGCGTAATCTCGAAATGTTCCAGCGTGATTTGGATAATTTTTGCCGTCGTATTGTCACCATGGATGAAACGTGGGTCCACCATTTTGATCCTGAAACTAAAAGACAAAGCATGTCTTGGAAACGACCATCCTCTCCATCCATTAAGAAATTTCGAGTTGCTCCTACCGCTGGCAAAGTTATGGCCTCTGTGTTCTGGGATAGTGAAGGAATCCTTTTTATTGATTACATGCCAAAAGGCCATACGATTACTGGACCCTATTAAGCAAATTTAATCTCGAAAGTGCGTGAAGCGATTAAAGAAAAACGTCGTGGAAAACTGTCGTTGGGCGTGTTGTTCCTTCAAGATAACGCTCCTGTTCATCGATCGGAAGTTGCGCTCAACGCAATCCGCTGTGCTGGCTTCAATCTCCTTGACCACCCACCATATTCTCCGGACTTAGCCCCAAGTGATTTTCACTTATTTCCAAAATTAAAAGAGGAAATTCGTGGAACAAAATTTCACGATAATGACGCGGTTATAGCTGCCGTAGAGGACTTTTTCGAGAGTCAAGAAAATATTTTTTTTCACAAGGAATAAGGAAGTTAGAAACGCGTTATTCTAAATGCATTGCATTGCAGGGAGATTATGTAGAAAAATAAAATATTATTATTTAAATCTTTGCATTTTTTAATATTGATTCCAAGAGTTTTTTGATTCACCCTCGTATAACATAGGAGCTAAAGCACGCTCTTACTTTGCTACACCCCCGTGTTGGGTACAAATTCTTGCAACCTTAGGTTCTACTATGGCGATAATTAGTGCAGTTACAGTATGAATTTAAACGTATAGTCTGTTTTTTTTTTCAAAGTCAAACATTTATTGCAAAATTAAATGTTATGTAACAATATCTTTGCTTAAATAACACTTAATATACCCATGGTCAGGGTGTAGCAATTCAGATTTGGAGCGGGCCGATTTATCTTATATATAAAATTTCCGTGTCACAGTGTTTGTTACCGTACTCCTCCGAAACGGCTTAACCGATTTTTTCCAAATTTTATATGCGTATTCAGTAGGTCTGAGAATCGGCTACTGTATATTTAGAAATAATTATTAAGGCAAAACAACGTTTGCCAGGTCAGCTAGTATAATATACATTAGTTCTTAATTATTAATTATTCTAAGTTTACGTCATTTACATTATTGTCATTAATATATTCTTTTAAGTCATAATAATATTTGTATAATAATAGGTTTTTCAGATATTTTTCGAATGTGTTATCATTTTGTATATTTTTCAATCTCTCAGGTAGTTTATTAAATATTTTAATCGCCATAGCGTTTGGGCCCGAACTTTGAATTTCCAAACATTTTTCTGATCCCTGGGTATAGTAGAGAAAAGCCAAGACCACATAGTTTAGGTATTGCTTGCTACACTGGGTAAAGGACAGTCAATGGTTTTACATAAAAACAACAATGGTTATTTACGTAGGTATACATACGTATGTAAAAAGTTATTTTAAGAAAATTAAATATGATTTTTGTCGTGACTCTTCTCCATAAGTGAAATGTTCTACGTTTTAGATGTTTGCCCGAACCTATATTTGTTGGCCTGTTTAATTTTATATGCGGGAGCACGGACTAATACTGGGATTTAGGTACCGTTTACGGGTTTTACTTTTTGAATTATATATGTACTGTTCATTTCCACAAAAATAAAGTCATGTTTCTTTTAATAGCTTAAAGTTTAAAGAGTAGCCAGTGCAGGCCCTCCCGTCACCGCGGACGTACGTTGGCTGTGTTCCTGCCCTTGAGAATGGCACACTGATTGTGCTGAAACATGTCAGGCTAATACCGACAAAATAAACGTAAGTGATAGCCGGTTATACAAACATTATAATTGAACTAGCTACAAATAACTAATATTATTTAATTATCCCTATTTAGCTTTCTCATTTCCATTCGTCGTTATTTCAATTTTCTCAAATCATCAAACTCCAATCAAAGTTTCAAGAATTTTCGATTACATAAAGTTTAATTGGTTGTAATTGGATTGATTGTATAGATGTTACTGAATGTTCTTGATGTAAAACAAGTTACATACTTTTAGTAGTTTCCTAACAGTAGAGCTTATGGTAATTTTTTTTGAAACATCTTTACTTAACCGTATGACCAATATATCTTAACAATTAGTAGGCCAATTTTATTTTTTAATTTAACATAATATTTTAAAAATGTAGTAATCAATCACTCAGGCAAAAATCAATAAAATAATCCATTAAATATTAGTCAATGCATCTAATGACAGCATTTTCAAAAATAAGCTCAAGAACTGGCTCGTTCAGATAACTTTCTATTCTGTGGACGAATTTTTTAATATGAAAAAAAAATTATACTTATAATGTGTGTCGTAACATGTAATTGTTTAATATTATTATTATTTTATTAATATTAACATCATTACATATTGACATTTATTACAAATTGATTGTATTACATATTGATATTTTAAATTTTAATTTTTTTACGTATAATTGAATAATTATCAATAAATGGTTTATCTTGTTTAAACATATTTACCACACACATCTGAGTTCACACAAATATGCTCCAAACATTACTATGTAGCACTCAAGTGGAATAAGCGTTTTGAAACGAGCTTCTGAAATGTACCAAAACGTCCGCACCCTGTGAAATGTAGCGACTACAACTTACCTAGTGTGTCGTATTTCCTCATTTTTAAACGCATTTCCCTATCTGTCCCGATATATCTTGGTAAAAGCTCATTCCGGCAACCATTAGGGATGGAAGAGCCATCATTGCATCCATTCGCCGGCTTAAGATCAACACAATGGCGACCTTTTGTGTTTAAACATGTGTATTTCTATGTAGCCGAAACTGGGCGAATTTAAGAGCAAGCATAAAGTGTGTTGAGTGCATAGAACCAACTGGTTATAAAAGTGTAATGCCATGTGGACTTTGGGCTACATGTTTTGCGTTGTTGATTCAAAGACTTCGCTCAAAGAATTTGCTAAATTGTGCGAGTAGTGTTTGTTTATTGTCTACACTGGCTTATATTTGATTATTATTATTGTTACTTAATTATCATCCAAGAAACTGCTCTAAATCAGAGTCCTTGGGAACTTAAACTTCAAATACAAATTACAAAGTACGATTAAATACAAATAACCTGTTGTACTTATATAAATGTACATATATGGGAGCCTCCTATTAAATACTTATAGTGGTAAATTTAGAAAAAATAAAATTTCAAATGGGTAGCTACCGCACTTGATGAGATACAGCTTGGTCATATTTGAACAGAAAACGGAGTCTTAGTAATTGTTTCATTATGGGTACGGATTTTTGAAGATATTTCGGATTAAATTACAAATTTAAATAATTTTGAGTGATTTTTTTAAGTGGCGACAGCCAATCAATCGGGCGCCTCAAAGAGCGTGGATTCAATTCCCGGCAATGACTCCAACTTTCAGTGAAGGAAAACTAAGTGAGAAAACCATAGCATGGTAGAGCATTTTCTTGTGCTCGCCTGGCTAGTAATCAACCTCAAGTTAAAAACTCTATAGCCATTTACCTAACAGTGTGTTCCGTTAGTAGCCTCCTTGAGAGGCAGTTATTCCAGACTGGACATGCTCCAACCCAGGCCAGAGGCTTCGTTGGCGTAAAGGTGACCATGCCGGACTGCTAATAAGAAGGTTCCGGGTTCGATTCCCGGCCCGGTCAACATCTTTGTGCTTAACTAAATTTGTTGGCTGTGTGTGGTGTTAAATATGTATTTATATACTATGTATGTATGTATGTATATGTAGTATATTAGTTGTGTTAGCAACCATAATACGAGCTAGAAATGGTTCAGTATGGGGCTAACCAGCCGTATGTGAAATGTGTTAAAAAAATATAAAAAAAGAGTTTCGCTTGCTCGATTAGGCTTATTGACCAGTATGGCGGTCAAATGACCAGCTGTAAGAAGTAAAAAAAATATTTTAAGAAAAATTATGAACTAGATTAACAGAAAAAGAAGCCACCTAAACATTATTAATTTTAACGCGCTGCAAACTCGCATAATTCATTCCCGCAGAAGTGCTACATCAGCCAACAAAGCCAGAATAGGGAACTTTCGTCGCATAATTTTGTTGAAAACTCATAAAACAGGTAACTCAAACATTGCCAGGGTACGAAAACAAACAAACACTCGAGGTTTTTTGTCAAGGCCACAACATCCATGATTTGATTAAGGATGAGAACCTGTTTTTGACATGAGAGTTCAGTAAAAAGGGGTTTTTGAACTGACAAATGTAAATCAGGTCCTTCCGAGTAATCAGCGCTGGTATCTCTTTAATATTTTTGAAGTACCTAAATTGACCAAAGCTGATTCTGATTTTGACTCGACACACAATCTTTTATATAAATGAAGAAAATGGTATTTTGTTTGTAAAAGAAATGAGAATTCGTTAATTTTTAATGGAAAACAGAAAAAGCTAATAGCGTAACTATAGTTTTGCTTGTATTGGAATGAAGTACCGTGCGCGTTGTGAAAGGGGGCTAGACGGAAAAAAATCTTACGAAAAGTTGTCTCGACACTTTTTGCTTTAGTAAGCTATTGTAAGCTGTGCGGCGTGTGGATGTTTCTCTATCTCTCTCTCTGTCTTTCTTTCTGTCTGTCTCTTTCACTCTCTCTCTCTCTCTCTCTCTCGCTTATAGAAAGCAAGCCAGATATTTTAATTTCTCTTTCGTTTGAACCGTGTGGTGTCGCAACGATTATTTATGTTGAAAGTGTATACAGTTTTTTTGTAAATAATAAAAAAATTTTAATAGTGAATCCTGACAGTGAAGGAACTTCGTTCCATCCGGGTGTCCTGACACTTCCCAAGTTTTTTACTTATTTTTTGTATAGTTTTGCGGTTGTATTACATAATCGCTAGTTTGTAAGTTAAAAATGGAGAAGGCACTGGCTTCAGTAACACAGTTCATACTAAGAAACCAGGGCTACCATTTCAAATGTTACTTGTACATATATAGTTTCAATAAATATATATTTGATTGATTGATTGATAACTAATATTCTATTTTTTTTTAAGTTTGTACCTATATATATATATACTAGCTGACCCGCCAAACGTTGTTTTGCCTTAATACAAAAAAAATCTAAATATACAGTAGCCGATTCCCAGACCTACTGAATACGCATATAAAATTTGGAAAAAATCGATCAAGCCGTTTCGGAGGAGTACGGTAACAAACACTGTGACACGGAAATTTTATATATAAGATTAGAAAAGACTTTGATAAAAAGATAAAACAACACAGCAATACTTTTAGGGAAAATATGTCGTCTATCAGTATATACGATCTGTATTCACTTTCATTCACATTAATGAGTTCCTTTGCTAGTGCCATTACATTTAACAGCTTTGTTAATGGCATACTCAATGCTCTTAACATAGGAGATAAATAAATCGCCTGACAAGTAGACATTCCTCCTGGAATGGGTTATATCTATCCTTATAGATGACATTCCTACTTTATGTCAAAACAATAGGTGGGAATATCATCTATATATTTGTATATAAGATATAATATACAAAAATGATTGTTACAAGTCTAAAAAACTTGTAGTAATCAACTTATTGTTTTGTAATTAATATCTAATGCCATAAACTGATTAATACTGTGATAAATATACATTTTGAACTGTGAATTTCGTTCCTTGCTGAAATATCTGTTCCCACTGAATTACAACATTCGTGTCTTCAAATATAATCACTTAACATCAGGCGAGATGTGGTCAAGCACGAGCCCTTTAATACATAAATAATAATTGACTAAGTAAATAAATATATAAATATTAGGACACATTCACACACGGCTGGTTAGCCCAATACTGAACCATTTCTAGCTCGTATTATGGTTGCTAACACAGCTGATATACTACATATACCTACATACACACATATTATATATAAATACATATTTAACACCCAGACCCACAACCAACAAATTTAGTTAAGCACAAAGATGTCGGCTGGGC
Organism: Mellilla xanthometata; assembly: GCA_035578125.1. NCBI lineage: Eukaryota > Metazoa > Arthropoda > Insecta > Lepidoptera > Geometridae > Mellilla > Mellilla xanthometata. The sequence goes on along the minus strand of JAPUBQ010000014.1, from coordinate 7,298,049 downwards.
CGGAAATCGAACCCGGAACCTTCTGGTTAGCAGTCCGGCATGGTAACCGTTGCGCCAACGAGGTCGTCATAAATGTTGGTTTCGCAGCAACTTAAAGTTCGTTTACTTTTTTTGGTCAAAAATTAAATCTGATTAATTTGAATTCAGAACTCGCCAAAAAATACCTCATGTTTTTCACTTTTTTTTTAACAACTGGCTCAATATAATAATAATAATTTAATATGGGTATTAAATATAAGGCTTATTTGAAGAAAACATAAAATGTAATAAATTTCGAATCAAAGATGGCCACTACCATCACAATTTTTTTTTGGTAGGGAGTTTTCAACATTTTTTTACTTACACTTGTTTTAAAGAAAGTCTATCAGAAAATGTTGCCATGGTGGACTGTACACGCAAGGCGAGCGAGGAACCTTTGTCAGTCCTACAATGAAGGCTTTTAACAGTGATTTATGACCGCCATAGAGTAATGGCAATCAACAGATGTCGTGCATGCTTGTAGAACTTCCGGGACGGTTTTGTGAGGAAATTTGTTGAGCCGAAAATATGTAGTGAGCTTACATAAAAAAAATACATCTTCTTCTTCTTCTTCCTTGCCTTATTTTACGAGTCGAGTTGACTCTCGACTTGTCGTTCGAAGAGTCAGCATCTCCTAATGATGCCTTGTGGTTAGGCGAAACACGTGTAGAGTTAAGAACTTCCGAATTGTGATAGGTAACGTTAATCTTAATTAATCTTAGTTAATTGATCTTTGTTAATTAATCTTAGTTAATTAAGCTTGGTTAATTGATCTTAGTTGACTTTTCCTTTACTTGTCTTAATTTGGATATCGGATCACAGCGGAAGTACACTAAATATTTAATTTTGCCATCTATCTATCTAGTGCTTTAATTTCGACCACCTCCTAATGTAAGTGAAGTAAAAGAATATTTTGCCTTTGAACAGTGAGACAATTTTGAATGATGATTATAATATTCTATGGTAAATATTTTGCAACTAAATATACATCATTATCATATAAGCCGAACAATAAAGAAAACATTCAAAAGTTCTCTTCCTCTTACTTACTCTTCCTCATTTAACCTTTACCGGACTCTCATAGATTAAAATTACTTAAGGTAGTCTCGTGTTTAAGTTTCACTTGGCTTTACATTGAGTGTAATGGGGGACTCCCCTAATACAACTCATGTGGACATAACAATTACGTATTAACTAACCTACCGAATCTTGGAGAAGTTTCTCTAACTAGTACCAATTAGGTAAGTCGATGTTGGATTACTTTACGCAGGTTAACCCCTAATACAGGACTACCTATATATTGGTGGCGATTAAGCGGCACACACGACTAAACTAAATTTCAAGAAGCCCCGTCTCTTTTCATCTTAGGTGGCCAGAAAGAGACGGCACGTTCTAAACCACACACAAAACATCTAAAATCACGTCAAATATGAAAAATGTAAGCGATTCTAGAGCGCACCCAATTGTATCAGCTCTAAATCTGACGTGTTTGACGTGATTTTAGATGTTTTGTCTATGGTTTAGATCGTACCATCTCTTTTTGGTCATTTATGACGAAAAGAGGCAGTGCTACTATAAATTTAGTTTAGTCGTGTGTGCCGCTGAATCGCCACCATTATGTGGACAAAGCAAATGTGGACAGATTTTCAAATATATACATAATAATAATTACACGTAATATTAAAAGTACCAATAATATAAAAATATAACTAAATATTTATTTTTTATCTAAGGATTAGTTGAATATATTTTTAAATAGTTTTTGCATGTGTTTCAGTATTAGAGCACATTTCACACACAGCTGGCCCCATACTAAACTATTTCTAGTTTATATTATGGTTTCTAACACAACTCATATACTCGTATTCAACCGATCCAGACCGACAGTCATAAATTTTAGTTTATCACAAAGATGTTAGTCGTGCCGGGAAACGAACCGGGGAACCTCTGGTTGGCAGTCCAGCATGCTAACCATTACGTCAACAAGGTCTATAAATACGTATTTGCTTCTTTAAAACTAATAAATAAATAAATAAATATATTAGGACTCATTTCACACACGGTTGGTTAACCCCATACTGAACCATTTCTAGTTCGTGTTATGGTAGCTAACACAACTGATATACTACATATACATACATATATATTTTATATAGATACATATTTAACACCCAGACCCACAATCAACAAATTTAGTTGTCAAAGTCCAAGATGTCGGCCAGGCCGGGAATCGAACCCGGAACCTTCTGGTTAACAGTCCGGCATGGTAACCATTGCGCCAACGAGGTCGTCAAATTTTTAATTTTTAATATACTGACAAATGTCAAAAGTTAGTGATGATAACAAGACTGTACCTACAGTATCTAAGCCACTAATCCTCTGCACCTTTGTATAACTTTACTCTTTGCCCTGTTATCTGCAGGACCTGTGAGTGTAAACAATTATGCCTGATTAACATAATGGGAGTTTGCGAGATAAGGCGGAATGCTGTGAGGCTGTGACCTGCTTTCAGAGAAAACCGTACCTACTCTCATTTAACTTGTTACACTGTGGACATTCTCTTTAAAATGTTCTAAAATATCCATAATCAGTCTTTTACAAAGATGGAAACAGGACCCTAATACTAAGCCTCCGACGTTGTCTGCCATTATGGGTTTTAATACTTGTCATTGCGCACAAATGGCGCAGGCGCTGTTTCGTGGCAGACTGAAGAACATTCAAGTCAAACCTCGAGTGAACGCACTACTGACCAATAGGAAACAACTTCATTCGTACATTCACAATCGTTCCTTCAATCAGCACAGATAACAAACTCTTGCGTTCACAGTGCTGCCATTCGATAGGAAGGAACTACTAATCGAATAAATTAAAATAAAACATTCCTCTAACATATATATATATATATAATGAACCTTTCACGGTAAATGTTGATCCAGTGTGAAGTTGGAACAATTGTTGATCCACCTATTTTGCGTGTATTTTCGGCTCCTCGCCTTTAAAACCGATATACCCTGATCCAGCCTTGGTATACTCGTGACGTCGGTGGATCTGCACTAGCACGTTTTCCGTATACTCTTCACCAAATTCACCGACATCGTTTGATCCGTAACGGTCGAAAAAAACATACTGAATGTGATTTCTTAGATCCGGAGCCAACATTGACGAATAGGTATTAGAAAACAAAGCGATATATATTTTTTAATAATTTTTAAATTATGAGTACGAGTACTTTGAAATGTATTAGTTTATTATATTTTACCTTGGTTAAACTAATTTTTATGGATAGTTTGAGTAGTTTTAAGGATTATACTAAGAAAAAAATGTCTTTAGGGTGAACTTATAAATCTTAGTTCAGCTGATGACTGATTCGTTATAGATATTTAATCGTTTTTATGTATATTTTTGTGTAATTGTTTTTTATGGGTACCTCGATGTCTGTCGATATAAAATTGTCTCATTGGCTTGTTAAAACGAATATTTTATACTTGTTTTGTATTGACAACACACACACACACACACACTGACAAACACACACGCCCGCGTCCTCACACACACACACTGACACACACAAATAATCACACACACATACACACACACACACACACTGCAACACACACACACTGCAACACACACACATACAGTGACACACACACACACACACACACTGACACACACACACACACACTGACACAAAAACACACGCCCGCGTGCTCACACACACACACACACTGACACACACTCACACACACACACACACACACCCGCGCCCGCGATCTCACACACACACACCCCCACGTGCATGCGCGCACACACACACACACTGACACACACACACACTGACACACACACACACGCACACACACGCCCGCGTTCTCACACACACACACACACACTGACACACACACACACACACACACACTGACACACACACACTGACACACACAAACAAACACACACGCGCCCGCGTGCTCACACACAGACACACACACACTGCAACACACACACACACACACACACACACACACACACACACACGCCCGCGTGCTCACACACACACACCCACGCGCGTGCGCACTCACACACACACACTGACACACACACACAAACACACACACACACCCACGCGCGCTTGCTCACACACAAACACACAAACGCGCGCGCGTGCACACACACACACACACACACACACCCACACACACTGACACACACATACAAACACACACACACACACACACGCCCGCGTGCTCATACACACACACATACAAACACACACACGCGTCCGCGTGCTCACACACACACACACACACACATTGTATTGGTCTAGCCGTTTGAGAGTAAAGACGTAAGAAACATACACTCACACACACGCTCTCTCACAAACTTTTGCCTTTAAAATATTACCAATGGAAAATAGTGACACCGTAAAAAAATAATTTTGAGGATCGGTCCACAAATGGCTGAGAAATCGGTAAACACAAAAAAACAAAAATAAAATCATACAGTCGAATTTATAACCTCCTCCTTTAGAAGTCGGTTAAAAATAATATGTTGATACTATGAATCTGTTAATAACAAAAAGGTCTTGGCACAGAATAATAAGTAGTAGGTCTTGGCTGATTTCAGCCAATCCGAGCGCTTGCCTTGCTCTGATTGGCTCATTTGAATCGGATCAACATTTACCGTAACTATCGCAAGGTGGATTTGTATATCGGATCAACATATGCAAGCGCTAGTAAAAAGTCACGTGATTGTAGATGTTGATCCGGTCGGAGCCACATTTGTTCCTAGAAATGCATATTGGATCAACAAAAGGCGCCGGATCAACATACGTTTTTGGATCAACAATTAACTCGTGTTAAGTCGCGTCAGATCAACATTTACCGTAAAGGTATCTCTATATATATATATATATATATATATATTTATATATATATATATGAGGGGTTCCCATACAACAAACGTAATTTTTGAGCAATATCTCGATCGATCATTATAACGACATTTGGTAGACTCTCTTAACTTTCACAGAATATTTAATTATGTATTAACTCTATAAATTAAAAATAAATTTATAAATATTTTTTGGAGTGGGGTCTTTACATATATTATGAGTTTTTGCCATATTTTTATGATATTGGTAGTTATAGAGATTAGTATTTATGAAGATGATGTAGTTGATAGTGTAGTTACTATCAAGACATTAATTTTGATCCCTACTACGCCTAAAGCCAAGATACACCGTTTGTCACATGGTGGGAAAGATAGTGTGTAATGCGAGGTAAGCCTGGCTTATTTGATGCCAACCAAGCCTATGTTTCCGAACACTTTTTCGATACGACCAAACCTAATAATAGTACAGTGTATTTATAAGATTAACACACACATATATGTACACGTATTCGTATGTAAGTATACAGTAACTATGCTTAACTAAGGTCTTCTATTAGCTTCACCTGTATGTTTGTTTGTAACCGACTTCTTTGGGCGCGATTTTGACCCACTTTAAACGGCCAGATTTCGTTCAAACTTTGTAGATTTATTAAGGACCGATGACAATACACGAATTTGATAAAATTACAGTTTTCTATAAAAAGCGTGTTTTTTAGTTTTTTCAAACTATTATTTAAGTGAAAACTTATCAAAGCTCACAAAAACTTCAGTTACGTAAATAAAACTTACCAATACGGGTTTTAGAAATGATGAATCAGTTTTCAGCATTCCTGCCACAACTGGATTTTGTGCTAGCGTCGTATGCAAACCTAGCTGAAAAACGGTTTAGTTTTCTATGCATACACGCATATGTGGGAATACAGGGGTCACTGACAATAAATAATCCAAAATCATATATCAGAACTAGCAGACCCGGCAAACGTTGTTTTGCCTCACTTAGGGGTATGAAAAATAGATAGTGTAGCTTATATGACACGTTCATAGATTTACCATAGCAGCGCCATCTATTGATTACTTACTCAACCCAGTCGAAAGGTATCGACATCTGTTAGAATCATTTGGAGTTAACAGATAATTGTGACTGTCAAATAATAACAGACAATAATTAGCATTAAATTAACATTGCGACTATAATTTGAGATTTAAACTATCCTATCTCTCAAGTTGGATCGAACTGCACATGGTGTGCGAATGTTATTATAATCGGTTAAGTGGTTTAGGAGTCCATTGAGGACAAACATTGTGACACGAGATTTATATATTAAGATGTATTAGTGTTCAACATTTCACACAAACATCTATGATTTTCAATCCTACTTCCTACCTACTAATATTAAAAATGCGAAAGTTTGTGTGTAAGTGTATATGTTTGTTACTTCTTCACGCTCAAACGGGTGAACTTAGTTAGTTTCGGCCTGTGCGGGCGCGCGCGCCGCTCCCGCCCGTATTACCGCGGGTATCGCGCGGCACGGCGCGCGCGCCCCGCGGTGTCTCTGGCGCGTGAGTGCGAGCGTCACTACCTACCTGACGGTTCTCGCTGCTGGCTGTGGACTTCGCCCGCACCGACGCTTAGCTCCTAAAATGTTTTATTTACCGCCTCCAGGCCGATTATGTTACTATTCTTCAGTCAGTAAATGCACTGCTACTGCTAAAGCGTGCATAAGATAATTTAGATGTCGAGTAAATGGCTCATGATCAATTCTTATTATAAACTATCCATTACAATTTATAAACTTTAAAAGAGGTTTTTAAGTAACCTCGCGAAGTGCATATTTTTTATAAAATCATTGTTTAAATTGCTAGGTTATTATTATTGTAAGTACACTAGCTAATTTAATGTTACACTTTTTCAATGAGAAATAAAGAAATTTGGAAACTAAACGGGTGAACTGATTTTGATGAAATTTGGTGTGAAGATAGGTTTGACTTTGGATTAACAAATAGGCTACATTTTATCTCGAAAACAATTGTGGTTATACGTGGGATACGCAAATAACTTCGTAATCTACGTTACTCCTTCACGCTCTAACGGCTGAACCGATTTTGATGAGATGGAACTGGAAGTTTTTTGAGATAAATGACAACATTGGTTGGCACACACACACACAAGTATCTTCTCATGCCGAACGCATTTATCTCGTGCATTTAAGGGTCTCCAAGCATAAGCTCCGAGAAAAAACGTGTGTGCCCTCAGACGGCAGACTCTGGACGCATCTGTCCGCGAGATATCCCTTTGCTAGATGGAGGCAAACCATCTTCGCTCTATAGATATACAGTGTAAACTCCATGTAACGTCTCTCGATTAAACGACAAACTCTCTAAAGCGTCTAAATCAATCGGCTTTAGTTGGTTTAACTTGTATTCTATACAATGATACATGCTCTCCATTTAACGATCACTCTCTATAACGCCATAAAATGCACAGTCATTTCAGTGTCGTTATATAGAGTTTACGTGTATTAGGCTATGTATACTGGTAACTCTGTACTGTTGTAGGTGTCCTCGTATCTCCACTGGGACGCTACGAGCGTCGCGCCGCTGGTTCGTTAGGCCACCATTTTGCATGTAAAAATCGTATATTTCATTTAAAACAAAAACTATCCTTCAAAACGACTAATTTTCCGCGGGCGAATATTTTAAAGCTTAGGTTTAGACTTGGAAAGAGATTCGTAACCTATTTTGTACTAAAACTATAAATACTCGTACGAAAGTTTGTTTGTCAGTGTCAGTTTGTACACAGTCAGTTTGTACTTTTGTTACCTCTTCACGCTCAAACGGCTAAACAGATTTCGATGATATTGATATAAAGATAGATTAGACCTTGGATTAACACATAGGCTACTTTGTATCGTTAAAACAATTCCCGAGGGATACGCAAATAACTTCAAAATCTCAGAATACAGAAAGTACCAGAAGCCGCGTTCATCTGTATTTGCGAGCTACACGCTGTGTCCTCAGACTACTGGAATAAAGGCAGACGCCGCGGTGTCGAACTTACGAGTGAATGCGACTTTTTATACATGTGTGCGTGGCACACATAGCCACGTACTTTTTACACTGTAGCAACACGCGTCGTCGTGTGCGTGTAATGTTGCTAGTATCAGCAAACAAAATACCTCTAGTTTTAGATGTACTTTATTAGTAGTAGTTATTAGTAGTTTGTTTTTATACCAAAAAATTTAAGTATGAGAACGAAAATTTTCATGACATTAAATACACTGAATTTAAATCTATAATTATTTGAAATGCCTCTAATACATCACATGAATCACATTATTGAAATACAAAATACTAAGTGAAAACATTGTTACCACTGGATTATTTTATAATTTGAACTAGATGTTGGGCTGTGCGCGGGGTGCGGGGGTGTTTTCAAAGGGGGAGGGGTAAACATGGGCCACCTTTGAGTTAAGTTAAATTTTTTAAAATCATGTCGAGGTAGATAAACGGGTAAAAAACCTTAAATTCGGTCGAAAATGGGCTGATGATGATGATGATGATGATGATGATTCTTTAAGATCTGTGACTATCAACATACAAAGTAGTAGTGTAGGATCGAAACATGATAAGGCTGTCGAAATACTGATAATGAACCCCAAATCAGTCAAATAAAAAGGTAAAATACATCTATGCAATTTTGTTAGGTTGATGATAAGATATGCGCAAGCTAAAATAATATTATATTTAAAAATAAAAAAAAACTACAATAGAATTTAATTTTCTTATAAAAAGTAGAAAACTTGAGACCATGACGACATAGGAAAAAATTACCCCACACTATGGATAAAATAATTTGAAGCATACTTGTCACACTGACCCAAGCTTGTCTAGGTTTTGTGTTCCAAGAAGTTTTATTAAAATATTATTACGATTTTATTACAAATCATTGAAGAAAACAACAAACTCACCTATGAAAAGGTAATCCATCGTGGCTCTTTTGTTTTTGGGAACTGTTTTTACAATCACGAAAGACGAAATACGGCATTTAATAAAAAGATACGCTGCGAAGTGACAACAGCGGAGCCATCCGACCCGAGTGTTGCTTGGTAGCGACTGCGAGCAGAAACGTATTACTGGAGCATTTAGTATTACTGAACTTGCAGTCACTCGTAAGTTCGACACCGCGGCGTCTGCCTTTATTCCAGTAGTCTGAGGCTGTGTCCAAAAATCAAAACAATGCCCCCCGCCCGCGTCACTTCCTACCCGCGTAATGTTCTAGCTCAGGCATTATGTGCCCGTTTTTAGGGTAAAATTTGGGAGTCCAGGAGGTGAGATACTAATAGAATAAAAATTGTCCTAATCTTTATTATAATTATGTACCTACCTAATTGTCTCAAGAAATTGATAGATTTATTGAATTTAATAAAACGCTTTAGAAAAAAATACATTTAATTTCCTTTTTGCTTAGTAAGCTTTTTATAATATTGTCTCTTAGAATTTGAACTTAGTAACAAAAATTTAAATTTAGATAAATGATGCAAACTTATGTCTAGGTATTTTTCATAGATACTAACATACTATTTAATAGGACTATTTGGTTATGTACACACAGGCTGCTCTGATGTTTTATACTTTCTTTTTTCAAGTCGGTTATTTTATATTAAATTAATTATTAATATTCTACAATGAATAAAAGCCCTCAAGAGGTTATAAAAAGAAGGGTAAATCAAAACTCTTATACTGGCAACACTAACAAGATGGATGCCTCATTATCTATGACAATTGAAAACATAGAAATTTATTCAAAGTTGATACCTAAATACGATACTTACACGTAAAATGTGATCCCATCCTGTTTCTTTTATAGACCCGCTGCATTTTACAGGTAGGAACGACATAAGACGGCATAATTTAATTAAATTGGTACAGCGTCGTACGTCCCGACGGTCACAGAGTGACTGATCGGTCGCGCGTCAAACTACTCCATTTTAGAGTAGTTTTAGTAGCCTCAGTTTTAGGCGCGCTCACGGTTTCTGGTTCTTTCTGTATTCTGAGTTCAAAATCTATGTTACTCCTTCACGCTCGAACGGTTGGACCGATTTTGATGAGCATTACTATGAAGATAGTCAGACCTTGCACTACACATAAACTACTTTTAATCCCGGACTAACTTATTTTCGTCCCGGATTAACGCGGTGCCGCGGGGCTCAGCTGGTTACTATTAAAATCTACGCTAAAATACTATATATCTTCTTCTTCTTAGTCGTATCTTCATTACTGAAAGTCGTGTTTAATACGGAGTGTCGATCACTCGGTTAACAATGTCTTCCACTTGTTCCTGTCCTCGGCGGTCTTAAAAGCTTCGGCAATAGGTAGGCCAGTGAGCGTCTTTACGAGGTCTGACCAGTGGGTAGGAGAACGACCTCGTGCTCTTTTTCCGTCAACTTGGCCAACTACCACGAGCTTCTCGAGGCAATCAGGGCTTCTACGAGTGACATGTCCAAAATATTTGAGAATTCGCTGGTAGCAGAGAGTGGAAAGCCTCGTGGTTATTCAGAGCTCCTCAAGAATAGACACATTGGTACTATATAGTATTTTATAAATAAATAAATAAAATATTCCTTTATCACTATAAGTAAGAAATACACAATTAAAATGAAACCAATGGTGTTGATTTAGTCATAGACTGTGTTTCAACACCAATGGCCTCTCCCACAGAGGGGACACTCTCCCCACCCTAATATATTATAACCAAGAATTGTAATAATAAGTCTTGGTTATAATATATTAACTTTATGACATCATTTGTAAATAATGTCATAATAACAGTTACAAAAAATATTATTTTAGAAAAATTTTAACGTACCTATATTTTATAAGAAAGCTTTGTGTATATGAATTGAATAAATATACGCACTATTTTTGTGTCTGTATTCGCCTATAACGATGCTGCATATACATACATATGACTGGTCTAGATAAATTATTAATGATCCACGCATGAGTAACCTAAACACAAATCCATTATGTAAACCACCAAACATATTACGTAGATCTAAACATACTCGAACATACCTACATCTGGTATTAGAGCGCCATTCGCCAACTTTGACGCGCCTCCGAAACACTGAACGCAAACAAATGGAGCGTATGATGTATTAGCGACACATTAGCTACTGTAATTTACTGCCAGATGCCGAAAACAGTTTACAGTTATTTTTAACATCTGTAGATAAAATTTGAATAACTTATTGACTCAGGCGTTACTTTGCGGAAATCCATTGTAAATAGAAGACAAAATTAAATATTTAGTGTAAGGTAGTAGTAGTAAAGTACCTTTATATGTCCAATAAAGAATTATAAAATTTCCATGACACAATGTTAGTTACCGTACTCCTCTGAAACGACTTGACCGATTTTTACCAAATTTCATATGCGTATTCAGTAGGTCTGAGAATCTTCTACTATATATTTTTAAGGCAAAACAACGTTTGCCGGGTCAGCTAGTTAATTAACTAAGGTTAAATAAGATTAACGTTACCTATCACAATTCGGAAATTCTTAACACACGTGTTTCGCCTAACCACAAGGAGAGTCGACTCTCTCTCGACTTGTTCGAAGAGTCAGCATCTCCTGATGAAACACGTGTAGAGTTAAGAGTTTCCGAATTGTGATAGGTAACGTTAATCTACATTAATCTTAGTTAATTTTTCCTTTACTTGTCTTAATTTGGATTTCGGATCACAGCGGAAGTACACTAAATATTTAATTTTGTCTTCTATTGATAAAATTTGAAACGTTTACAGTAACATTATAAATGGCCTTCGGGCAGCTTGAAAACTATCGACACCAGAGCTTGGCCAGTTAGCTAAGAAGAAGAAGAAGAAGACCATTAGAAATGTATGTTTAAAACCATCAAATAAGGTTATTCTTTTAAAGAAATAAAGATAATAAAGTGATTAAACAAAATACAATATATAGAGATATTATTAACATCTTGCTAAAAAGTAGCCTATTTGCTAATCCTATGCTCATTCAAATGTTTTCGATTTATTTTATTACTTGAAGGTTTGTTATTGTTTTAACCTATACACATCGATAAAGCTGTTTTAGATGATGAAACAAAATTTTTGTCTTTCTGGCAATTTTTTAATTTTTATATTAGCCACTTTTCAGGCCGTTACACAGACGCAGCTGTTTCGCTACTGAAGTTTCGCATCACATAGCATCACCACGTGTTCTATCAGAGAGGACAGAATTTCGCAAAATGGAAGCCGAAAATATGAAATGACAATGACATTCCCTTGCCAAAGAACTGCAGTGTACTAACGTTCCGTAGATGTTTCGCTACCGCAATTATTTCGCAAAGACTCACTGCCGCATGCGAATGCGTAGGTGTACTAAAGGCGTAAATAAACCTGCTCGCTAAGAATTCTAAAGCAACATATTATATTCGATAAACTCCATTAAAGTTGCGCTGCACCGCGAGTAACTGCAATCAACACGTGTGAACTCTGACGCTAACTTTGTACAACTTCTCTCTAACAAACGAACCTGACTGGCCAAGTGTGTTCATTTATAAAACTTAAAGGTTCGCTATATACTATATACTAAAAGAAATAAAAAAAAATGGATCAAAGTATTTTTGCTCACAGACTGCTACAATTAATTAAAAAGCAAATTACTGTATTAAAACTTTCGTGTAGGCATATTTGAACTATGTTTGTATAACCGGCTATCATTTATGTTTATTTTGTCGGTATTAGCCCGACATGTCTCAGCACAATCAGTGTGCCATTCTCAAGGACATGAACACAGACAACGTACGCTCGCGATAAAGGCTGCGCCCGCACTCAACATGTTGGGCTAATACTGACAAAATAAACGTTATACAAACACTATTTAAAAAGCAAAATAGTTCCAAAAGAGTGAATAATAAAGGTAAAGGCTAAAATTAGATTAATTAAAGTGTATAAAACGGCAGTCCGACCAGCAATGCATGAAAGCGCATGAGCAAAAAGTCCATACCAACGAAATAAAAATGCTGCGGTGGGCGGGAGGTGTAACCAGGCTTGACAGAGTCCGTAATGAACACATACGAGGTAGCTTTAAGGTTGCACCCATTGCCACTGACCTGGTGGTCACAAATTCAAAGAGACCTTGAGAAAGCCCAAATAACTGTAGAGACAACCCGAGACCGCTTGTCTTGGCGCAAGAAAGTGAGGAGACCCGACCCCAAAAAATTGGGAACAGGGAAGACAAAGAAGAAGAAGAAAGACTATTAAATTAATTAAAGAACACTATAAATCAACAGCGTAACCATAAGAGGTTACGAGACTATGGCATAATACTTCTGTAATAACTGGCTGTCAAAGAAGCCACCGGAACACACCGTTAAGTACTTCATGAATTTTTGCAATTACTTAAATTAAATACTTACCTACTAACTTTTTAATATATATTTTTTTTAAATAACAAGTTTTGAGCCAGACCATTTAGTCTGCATATTTTTTTATGACGAACCCTAAAAATGTTACAATCTACGAAGTTGCAGCTGAAACGAAAAAACTTTACGAAATTACACTTGACACCACTTTGTGCTGAAACTGAAATATAAACAATAAAATACCTACCATTAACAATTCAATTATAACGAAACTTATATAAGTTTTTTTGCCTGCCTCAGGATGGTATTTCTCAGGAAATAAAGCCTCATGCAGAGAATTCCAAAGCTTCAAAGTCTAGGGATCAGAATACTATTTGTCTATTGTAATAATACCCATATATAATATACATACCTCCTCAACATAATATGTTTTGAGGTTACAGAAAAGTTCATCTACATTCAGCGAGGAAGCGTAGAAATAAATAGTCGTGGTAAGATATTATCAACTTAGCATAAATCATACACAGCCCACTATACGTTCCCACTGTTGGGACTTGTAGCCTTCTCTCTCGAGGAGAGAGATAGAGACCCTAATCTCTCCCGCTGGTCAAGTGCGGGTTGGCGGATGACACAAGTCTTCGTCACATAAATGTCGGTTTCCTCACGATGTTTTCCTTTACCGTAAAGCGAGTTCAAATCCACACTTAACTTGAAAATCAAACCATTGATTTACGACCTGGATCGAACCAAGGGCAGTTAATTAAAAAGCAGGCGTTTTCCTACCGAGCCACACTTTCTTTTTATTCAACTAGCATCCCATCCCGGCTTCGCACGGGCTTATATAATCTAAGTTAGAAAGAGAAACACATTATGAGTTGGATAGCCAACTCAATACTCGAGGATAATATAGCTTCCCAACGATGAAATAATTTTTCATATCAATCCAGTAGTTTCGGAGCCTATACGCGTCAAATAAAGAAACAATCAAACTTTTCTTCTTTATCTTATATATAAAATTTCCGTGTCACAGTGTTTGTTACCGTACTCCTCCGAAACGGCTTGACCGATTTTTACCAAATTTTATATGCGCATTCAGTAGGTCTGAGAATCGGCTACTGTATATTTAGATTTTTTATTTTTTTATTAAGGCAAAACAATGTTTGCCGGGTCCGCTAGTAATATAATATATTTAATAATATTGGTTATTATTTAATAATATTGGTATAGACATTGAGTAGCTTAATTAAATATCACAATATGTTACTCATTTAATTTATAAAGCTTAATAAGAGCAATCTTTGTTTTCTTTCATATTTCAGAATATAAACCCCAAGCAGTAAGTACTTTACACTGTGGACGTATAAAATGAGAACTCTGAAAGCGAAGCGCAACTTTCCAGAAAAGTTTTCCTCCGCTCGTAATAACTGCAAACACAATAGAACACCTTCGGGACTAAAACTCAGTAGTTCTCTTTAAATTGGTTGTTTTTTTTCTTCAAAGTTGTTTATAAAATGCCGGAGGCCATCTTAGATTTGGAATTTATCATAGTGCAAGGAATAATTTTATTTATTACCCCACCTAGTGCGATAAGGCAAGGAAGAAGAAGCAGCAAGGATTAATTTAATTTTATACTTTTTTATATATTAATTAAATTTATTAATTAACAGAAAACAAATACAAAGTAAATAAATGATATTTAGAAGATTTCTGACAAACATTTTATTATTATTGCGTTTAATATTATATTAAGTAGATTTTCTAACAAATTAACTATTTGTCAGAAAATCTACTTAATATCACATTTACTAAGTACTTTACTTCGAATTCACACAGTCATATTGTACTTATATTATAACACCTCGTCTCTAATTTTTTTTGTGTACATTTGGTATTTATTGGTTGTCTTAAAGATATCGCTTTTAGCTATCAGGTTGCCAGCACTATCTTCTAAGTACTTTTAGTGTTTTCTGTATATTTTTTGAGTGTTTTAATAAAAGGTTTATGTATCTATTTGAGATTATACAATATTGTTGCAATTTACATATTAAACATTAATTCTGATTGAAATAAAATAAATACACAAATACATAATAGTACGTCCTCATAATTAGGCAAAATAATAATGCACATATTTGTCTAATAAAGCCCGTTCCCGCCCTTTATAGAAGCAGTTGTGATTAAATATGTATATAACCCGCCATTTCGTGGCAGCCGCCATTTTAGGTTTTTTTTCATGAAACATAGCTAAGAACATTCGACTAAAAGGCTTTTAGAACAAAAACATTATTATAATAGGTTATTTCTTTCTGGATCTAACCAGCGATTTCACAGACAGACACAAACATACAGGAACACGTAAAACTCATAACAGATCGAAATTTTTGCGTACACGAACAAGTTAACACGAAAGCATAACATGAGGCAGAATGTCTTGTACCGGTTATTATCACAATTCGAGTACAAGCAAAATTCATAATTTGATTTCAGATACGCCTTGTTTGTATGTCGCCTTAATCATTTAATTGTGTTGAGTCAAGTCTGAACAATGTTAAGAGCACTTTATATTGCTTAGGTAATAATATTCATGTGCTTTTATGATAAAGGCGAAGCGGATTTCGAAGTTCAATGTTTTAATTATTATGTAAACGTTTAGAAATATGTGTAAAATGAAATTAAACAAGTATAAAATGAATTTATACTGGTTTTATATTTACCGAGATTATTTGAAGGGTTAGATCTTTGACTAGGAGGAGTGGGACGACATAGTACAGGTTTTTTTTTCACGTTTCCCTTTTTTTGTTTGGGTTAAATGGCAAAGCATGTCTAGAAATTCATTCTGACCAAAGACCTGTGTTTTATTTTACAAAAATGACTTATTTAGAATGCAACAAAGAGCAATCTATTACAGTTCCTTTAACATTTACTACAGTTACACGACACAAAAGCACCGTTTGGTTAAATGAGAATCAATAAGTATTTATTGATTCTCATTTAACCAAACAGTACATCAGATACTTAGCAATACTTTAATAAATAAATGCTCGATATTTATACAATTTTCTTTTAATAAAAACGTTCTAATAAATATTCCTGTTTACATTTCAGCAATCCGTCTTTTATGTAAACTGGTTCAATATGGTACACAGATATCAAAAGTTAATCCGTCGTATCCAGGCGTGAAAAAACGTTGATAACTTGGGCTTGGTTTTGTGAATGGAACTTTTGTACCGAGAGGTTTATTGGGTAGGTGTGTACATTTAGACAAGGTACACGTATAGATGTATTTAGATATACTTTAGATACTCCCTTAGCAACACCTTCTAGGGATAATGCACCTAACCCTTACTAACATTCTTCATATATAATACATATATGGTAGACTATATCTATTCTTTTTTAGAACGTAACTACACTAATACCAGGTATAGATACGAGTACTTAAACGAAACTTATACGTTGGTTATATGTAGTGGTAGAAAAAAACATGGCTTAACGAAAAATAAATGATCATGAAAAAAATATATTTTAATTATGTCTATCATAAAATATTGACCAGTCTCAATAAAATTATTTAAAAAATTTGGCACATCGAAAAAATGTCTGCTTACCAATGCCACAATTTATTCGCGTATGTAACTCGCGTCAGTGAAAAACCATTTGTAAGCTTGTATCTAGTAGCTTTTATAGAGCTTAAAATATGATTCTGCTCTTTCAAATAAAAAAAAAATCATACGTGTTATATTTTCTATGAAGCTACATCATCATGAATATTCATGGTTATTGGAAAACCAGCTATGGATCAACAAAAAGCAATAAAAACCATATTCGTGGAACATCCTTTGTTTCCACTCGATATCTTTCCGTTCTATGCGTATTCACAATAGCCCGATATTGGTTTACAACTTTCAGCGATAAAATGCCTCTTCCGCTATACATACCTTTAGTAATAAAACTATATAAGAAAGAAAATTTTGCAAGATTTTCTTATAGTAATTAGTCAGTTGAGTCGGTGGGAACAGAATTTAAAGAAAATGATAAAATTTACTTTGATCGTCCTAACACTTACAGTGATATCCACAAGTTAGTATTCATTACGTTTATATGAATTATTTTGCTCTAATATCTATTTTAAAATTACTATTATCTATAAAAACTTCTTAAATACATTTTATTGTTTGATTCACGTCCAAATTTAAGTCTACTCAAAATCTATCAAAGGTGCTAAAGCTAAGTTAGCACAATAAATAAATGCCAAATCCAAAGAAACCACTTCAACTCGGAAAGTATGTTTTCCTATATACTTAGTGATTGTTGTACTTACTTTGTGTTCACGGAATTTGAGCCTTGTGTTTCCAATATAATTGTGAAAACTATAAACCCGGCCAACAATAAGTTTTTTTTACCAATTATTGTTTCCAGGCTGCCTACAAGAAATACCAAACACTGCCGCTGATCAATCTCTGACTAATGACCCAAGCTCTCCCCTCTGGTATCTTCAGAACTACCCGATTCAAAGAAGAAAAGGAAAACCGTGCCCTAGACGAAACAGCAGACGAAATGAACCTTGGATACCTTCTTATTCATCAAAAATTACACATCCTCTATACGAGCCTGTTGTGTTGGAACCTCAAGCACTCAAAAATGAAGAGTCCCAAAACAATCTATTACCCAAAGATGAAAGTGAAACAGAACAACCTAACAGAAGATCTCTCAGTGTAACAGTATATCCAGTACAGCCCTTTAATTCAAACGACTTGGATGATGATTGTGAGGAACAGTTTGATTCAACAAAAGGTGACCCCGAAGAAACAGCGCTAAAAATTATCGAAGATTGTCTAAAGAAAAAACAGAAAAGCAAAATTGAAGAAACTTTACTCGGGTCTTCAAGGAGGTCTATGCCGAACAGTGCCGATGAAAACGAAGACACAGAAGGTGGACCACTATTTTCCAATATTCCTGTACCGACTTCTGCAGGTAGACAAGAAAATAAAGACGAAAATTCCAGTAGACGTAAACTGGACAGCCCTACAGAAACTACTAAGTCCGCGGATTTGGAAACAACAAGTGGTAACATAGCACCTTCTCTTAGAAAATCCCTGGACAAAATGAGAAAATGTTACGCCTGTACCACCGCAACTAATCCATCTTGTTGGAACCCCGACAACAGGACCACGATAAAATACTGTACCCAAGAAGAATCCTGCGTTACTAAAACCTTTGGAGTTAAAAGTAAGTTCTTTTTCTTCTCTTTTAGCACTTACTCGTAGTACTCAGTAGTCATGTATATGTGTGCATTTTGACAAATAAATGCCCTTCATTTCTGAATTGGGGCGGGATCCTGGCAAGTCAACTAAAAGTTATTTAAAAGACAAAATTAAATATTTAGTGTACATTTAGCACAATGGATTTCCGCAAAGTAACGCCTGAGTCAATAGGTTAATTATTATTAAATTAAGCCATATATTTTTTATAATAGCGTTACTAACTTACTGTTTATTGCAGGAATAAAATCTTTCTTTCTAACTCGCATCTTTTCCAAGAAAAAAACCGAAAATTTCAATTTTCTGTTACAGATTCGCGGACCCTTATTCGTGACTGCGCCAACTCCTGCAAAGATTCTTCCATTCCCGGTCTCGAACCCAAATACAAGTCCTGCCAATTGTGTCACTCTGACTACTGTAACTCTGTATCTATCAATGGCTCTATATCTATCAATGGCTATAATTTTGCCATCATTCTTATCATAGCGATCGCTAAATTCACTCATTATGTACTCTAAAGTCAAACTGTATACTTGTAATAAAATTTTATAAATTTGAATCTTCTGTAGCAAATTGGATGGGTGGTGAAAGCGCGGTAGCTATGTAGCTATGTATGAATCCTTATTTTAAGAACGCAAGGTTTCAGTGTCATAAATAATAATAAAAAGAGTTGTTATCGCAATTTTACGAATATTTCGCTCTATTATTAGGCTTGAAAATTTTTATGAAATTTAATACATTATTTTTTTTTATTTTGGATTGGTTTTAATTCAATATCTTAGTTATATTAGTGTATATCTAAAAATACACTTACTTGATAGTTCTGTGATCTAAATCTGCTCTCTAGTTCATAATTGTTTTTAATCATTCTGTTACTGCTTAACAAAATAACTTACGAGTACGTTTAGATTAATAGGTAATCCTCATTTATATTAATATTTGAACCTGTATATTATACCTACATAAATTTTGTTCGTAAAATGTTGCTAGCAATGAATATTTCCCCCACTTGACCTCACTCAATGCAAACGAAATCGGAAGCGCTGCCTTATAGCATCTCAAGTCTCCCATTTCCTCGGTACAATTGCTTCGAGACGAGTCTGAGAAATCTCAATTTTGTAGGACGATTCTCTCGCAATTCTCAGGAAAATGTTGACTATATATAGATAGATAGATTTATTAAACACTCAAACACTCACTTTTTCCCAAAAAGTACTTAAATGTTAATGCCTTAACTGGCGACGTTATCGCTAAAAGTGATCTATACTTATTTTGAGCAAGGGAAGTCTCGTCGAAAGAATATTGGATAGACAATCCACAACACTCCGGTTTGAACAAGGACCTACACCAATTATTTGTATATTTGTTTTTGAAGCGGTGTGGAAAATGGTATTTGCAGTCGCCCATATGGAGAAGCTAAACATCGTGAGAGGGAGAACCCACATGCTGTATTCGTGAAAGAGGTAAGTCATTCTCCAATAGACACTTGTCCAAAATCTTCTTCTTCTTCTTTTTCTTCAAGTGCCTCTTCACTACTGGAGGTTGCATAAGCATAAGCAGGCCACTACTATAGGTTCTCGCTGCTGAGACTCGGGGCCTTCCCTCACGAGGAGAGAGATATAGGCCACAATCCACCACGCTGGCCAATTGCGGGTTGGCGGATGATACACGTCTTCAGATATTATGGTCCTCAAACTTGCCGGTTCCCTCACGATGTTTTCCTTCTCCGTAAAGCGAGTGCAAATCCACGCATAACTTGAAAAACAATTCATTGCTGGGATCGAACCAGGGGCCGTCTGATTGAAAATCAGTCGTTATTACCACCGAGCCACACTCGCTTTTTTACTGGAGGTTGGCCACCAGCTTTTTGAAATTATTCCTATCTTGTACCAAGCGAAATGGTTCTTCAACGCTGGCAATTAATGGGCTTTGCGTATGCGATTTCACGGTTATAGGACATGATAACAATGTGCGTCTGTACCTCCTTATAAATATTCCCTCAAATTACAGACATTTTCATTCACATATACCCTGTTCTGTGTATGGTGTATACAGGATGACTCATTGAGATTTGAAGACTATAACTTTTCGATTTGGTATTTATATACGAATAAAAAATAATACTCAATCTAAGACTTAAATTATGTTTTCCCTCGAAACTCTATTTATACTTAGAAATGCGTTGCCTACTAATAAAATTAATAAATAAAAATTAACTACAAAAAATCACCTAAATCAACTTTTGAGAATAAACTTGCTTTGTCTATACCAATATTATAAAAAGGAAAAGTTTTTTTTTTGTTTGTTTGTTTGACGCGAATAGGCTCCGAAACTACTGGACCGATTTGAGAAATGCTTTCCCCATACCTAACATTACATTACATATCTTCATAATCCCCGAGTAACACAGGCTTTGTTTTGTTTCTCTTTACAACTGTGATTATTTTATAGCCCGTGCGTAGTCGGGACTGGCTGCTAGTATATTATTAGAAAATTGACAATTATTTTACTCCTAATAGGTTACATTTATTTGTCATTTTCATTAAAAAACCAACTAAGTAGCTTAGAACCAGTCACCTTGTAGGAATATACTGAACTAAATAGAACGTTACAACGGCAGTAAAGGGATTCACAACGACATTGTTGAGTTCCCGCGGCAATCAGATGGCAAAAATTTATATCTGCCGTGAGCAACATTTACGTTAATATTACAAAAAATTCGTCCACATTCACATTAATCTGTTATTTTAGAAATACCTTTAAAATACCTACCGTAACTTAAATTCTTTGTATATACGGTAAGAAATGTCATGAGAGTCGTGTTTTATTTGACTGATGAATAGAATCCTAATAAGAATCAATAACTATAAAAAATAATAATTATATAATTTCTTAAATCAAGCTAAAATTAAATGTTTCTCCTTTTCGTTGATATACTGAAACAATTTTTATTTCGTGGCTGATAAAGACGATCGCAAAGATTCTCTTTGGTGCTATGGAAGCAAATTAGCATATTTTGAAAAATTCTATAAAATGACAGTAATGCTACGGTTTTTTTAGTTTTATTAACTTTAATAATTACTTAAAAAATTACTTACACAAAATTCGATATTGTTTTTTGAAATATAGTCGTTTTGGTGTGCTTCTTAAATTAATAAAGATATCAAAATCAAGATAACAAATCTTATTTTTTTTGTAGGTAATGAAATTATATAGAATCGTTAGACCTTAAAATTTCTATAACGTTAATTGTTGAATTTATAAGAATTAATTTCGTGAAAAATCTATTGCAGTACGTATAAATCCAAGGCGCTTCGCTCAAATATGTGAGACGCGGCTTACCTCGGTAAAAAAGCGCCTTAAGACAAAAGCGTAATACTTCAAAACCAAGTTTAATCTATTTTACAATAAACTTCAACAAATACTTAACAAAAAATGTTATTACGAACTCAAAGTCTGATTTGAGGATACATTAGTATAAATAAATTAATATTTCAAACTAAAAGAGCTGTGATAATAAATAAATATAATAATATGTTTTACTGTACCTAGTAATATAATAGCTAATAATATTTAGTCATAAGTAGTGACTAATAATGTAAAGAGATTGTCTAGTTTGCCTCGGAGCAAAGCTAGCCAGTGCCTCTTGCTACGCCCTATTACAACTGGGTATGACATAACCTTATATCATACATGTGTTGCAAGCAAAAAATAAACTGTAAACTAAACACCTAATAACGTTATTTCGAAATGTTTTCTCATCATAAGTATATGCAAACCACAGATAGGAAATTTTCGATTAGAAAATCGAAGTAAATCCCTAGAAAGTGTTACAAAATAAGTTAAATTGTGAACGAGCACCCGAGGCACAAGCAGCACCCTGAGTCTGAAAAAAACCATTCGCTATTGATGCCACTGACAATAAGAAGAAGAAAATCGTTCAACCGTAATATTTTCCATGGTAACACAACAAGTAATATGCAAGAAATCAGACCTCTGACTTGCCATTGCGAATGGAGTTGAGACTAGTCGTACATATTCTCAGTATTTTCATATTTTCGCGTAAAAAACGGTCACACTTACTTATTATTAAAAGTTGGAATGAGTCCAACAGTTTCTGAAGATGGTGCTCGGAAAGCACCGAAACTGTTGGACTCATTCCAACTTTTAATAATAAGTAAGTGTGATCGTTTTCTACGCGAAAATATTAAGATGCCTTACGTGAACAGTTTACAATATTCTCAGTAGCAGATCTTTTTTTAGTTTTCTATATTTTTTGTGTATTAATAATAATAATAATAGTATATTTATTTTACTATAAACCTTAAGCTACATACATTTAGCTATATACATTTTCTCATAATTACAAATGGCATTTTTCTGACTCGGGGCGCTGATATTGTTTATTCATGAGTTACGAAACATCGCTCAACGCTCCCGATGCTCGAAACTTGGGCCGCCTTTACATTGATCTTTTCGAGGTATCAGTGAAAATATATATTAGTAACCGAATGAGCGAATTTTGCTTTCCTTTGTCTCTATGTTTGTATGCTGGTTGTCGCGCACACGCCGTAAATTTAAACCGATCTCAATGAAATTTGGTGTACAAATACTACCTCCTACTCAACAAAATTTTTGGTCTTTGAGTTTTGATTGGTGGAATGATTTTCCCACAAAATATGCGGAAAATCCCAATAAAATATGCGAAAATTTGTCGCAGCGATATTTATTGATCGATTTTAATTACGTATATTCGGCAGAGCGTTTAAATACGATATGCTTGAAAGATTTACTAAATATGAATTAAATTGGTAAACAAATGGTGATAGACATGATATGATAAAGTTTCGGTAATTAAAAATGATCCCAAGAAATTTGGTTCGCCAGGTTGTTTGGAGAAATGCTAATAGTATTAGGATTTAATATTAGACTTATTAAGCGTAACCTTAGTCCAATTAGTGGTTTCGTCAAGTTTAATCATTATTAAGTTGTGGTGAAATATCAGTTTGTATATATGTATGTCGGATTGTTTAAAATAAAATTAATTTTCATTTGGTTAAATACATTTATCGTGTCAATACTTTGACTTTTGTAAAGTGTTGACAGCTCATACAAATGACTGTTTGACATGTCAAATCTTTCAGTGTAAAAATGGTTGTTTGTAAAAATAACAATATGTAAAAGAAAATATAAAGATTTTTCAAGATTCAAATGGTTAATGCATTCAAATATTCTTTAAAATCCCACATATCTAAATTTATATGAGAAACTTTTCTACAAGCTCTTGACCTTACGAGTCACGAGTTATCTAGATTAGGTACATTATTCGTAAAAAAACGTGTGTATGTGTGTGTGTATTAGTAATTACGTAATATAAAACATTATAAAAATACTTACTCAGATATAGATTATGCCCTGTCATACTTACGCAATATTAAAAAAAAACAAAATTTTCCGTACGCCTCCGCAACTTTTCAAAGACATTTCGATTCAAAACAATTAAACGGAAACGGATACCTTTGATTAAACAGAGATGGGAAATTGAATTTACTGCCGACCATTATCACACGAATCGGATCGTAAACCCTGAGTTAAAACCTCTTAATAGCTGCGACGGCAACAATTTATTCAAATTCTTGCTTTCTTCGGGAAAAATAATCGAAATACTTTATACACACTGTAATTACAATGTCTGCCCATACCTATTTTAATTAAATCACGCCTTCAGCAATCCTAAATAATATTCCCATTATTTAAGGTTCCGTAGCTAAAGGGTAAAAACGGGATACTATTACTAAGCTTCCGCTGTCTGTATATCTAGGCTAGGCTGTATCTTATAAGCTATAAAGCTGAAATTTTCACAAATTACCTATGTATTTAAATTGCCGCTATAACAACAAATACTAAAATTTAAACTCGTGTTTTTCATATTATTATTTTTTTCTCTATATTAATAGCGGCAATAGGAAGACACATCAAAATTTTACTCAGCATGTATTGAAATGTTAAAAATAAAATTTAAAATATTTTTTTTATATAAATAAACAATTATTTGTAAAATGTTATAGATATGTATTCAATAGTAAATATAAGGGAGGCCCCATAAAACAAACGTGTTTTTTTGCCATTTCTTTGGATAAGGAACCTCACGGAGTACGTATTCCGACTCGCACTTGGCCATTTTTAGGGTATCGTGCCTATCTTAGTTTCCCCCAATTTTATGCAAAAAATACCCTCCAAACAGAAAACAAAAGAATTTGTACAAGAAATGAATCTTAATATTTCTTACACCCTGGGGCGTTAATGGGAATTAATAAATTATTATTTGCCTATTTATCTCACTAACTGTGGAGTTGTAAGTAACATTTACGACGTTCAGATTGGCTTGGGTGAACTATAAATTTTACTTAATTCGGCCATTGCAATCTATCCTGTTATTCAATAATAGAGAGAATCTACCTCCTGCAGTTACACCTAGACTCCTTGTTGTTTACAATGAAATGAATATATTTTTTGAAAAGGTTATCAAGTTTTTCATATATATCCATGATATTTTTAAAGGAAGCAAAGGGCGCTTGCGATAAAAAATCTAATAAGTCTGATATTTCAATTGTGTCTTCTTTTGAAAGATATAATTTTTATCCGTATTTTATAAAATATAATTGCCATATTATAAATAGTAATATATTAGAACTCACTTTATTGAAGTATTTATATGCAAATTTATAACTTAAATCCAAATTATAAAAATAAATTGGAACATAGTAATTAATAAAATCAAAACTAAATTGTAGTTATAAAGTTATGAAGATATAAAGCTTTTTAAGTTCCTATATTCAAGATTCAAGTTGTTAAAAAGTAGTGAATCGAACCGAATACTTCACTTTGAGTCATGTAAATAAAACGTACCTATCTACATAGACGTACACCTTATGCCAAATGCAAAAGTATATCTTCAATGTTTATGGACCCATATGATAAGAAGTTGAATTAATTAAATTTCTCATATGGGTCCATAAACATTGAAGATATGCTAAATTATTATTTTATTGAATAAAGTAAGAAACTAATTTAAATTCACTCCGTCGTTTAAACTTATTGTTTTTCAGTGCGCGCCAATAATTGTTCGTCAAATAAGGGTGTTGTTTATGTATTTTAATAACAACAACAGTTACAGTACTATATATATAGTACAAACAGATAAAATAGATAGTATAAGTATATGAGATAATAGAAGTAGAAGGGCAAAGATATTATTTTATTAACCTGATTTTCGGGAATAAAAAGCACATCCGACGTTGGCTTTCAGTGTGCTTTTAATTCTCACAAGAACTGTACCAAAGTTTCTATGTAGTATATATGGGTAAGCAATAAAACTGGGAACGTAAATAAAATCACCGACAACCGGATGTTTCATCCGAAGAAATTGAGCTCCGAAACTCAGACTCTGACGACTACTTGCGACTATAAACACAATAACAGTAAACTATTTTATTTAATAAAATAAGATCTTTAAAGGGAACCTAATATTTTTTTTATTTTAGAAAGTATTTACAGTCAATATATTTTCAATAGTAGCACATGTAAATCTAAAACCAGTTACACATCTCTATGGAACACAAAGTAGTAATGAGATCATATTTAATGTATATTTAATAAAAGTATTTTTTAATGCTAGTTGTTATATATTGACCTCTTTCATCGTTCCAATTAACCTTTTTGATAACGCAAAACTCGATGGGTCGCCTCTTTAGGAGTTCCTGTGGCCACCTTCTGGTTGGGATCATGAGGCCCTGTTTTTTTTTGTTTTTTTAATTTATTTCTTTTTTGAGGCTTTGGAAAGAGGCCCTGATTATCACATACCACCAAAGCACACGCCAAGGTAAAATAAATGAGCACAAACTTAAAAGGTTTATCTTGCTTAGGTCAGAAGACCATATGACCATCTTCTGCCTCCATCATCAGAACAGCTCCTTTGCACCATATTGTTGTATTTTCACCAAATATAAATAAGTGTGCCAAATGTTAATCCAATCTTATAAAAACGTGTGGGTGTAATTTTTCTCGCAAGATTTCTCCCGAACAAACACATTCTCGTACATTGCAAGTTAAAAAAAATCTTGTAAAAATATGGTAAAGGATTAATCTTATCTTCTTATATATAAAATTTCCGTGTCACAGTGTTTGTTACCGTACTCCTCCGAAACGGCTTGACCGATTTTTTCCAAATTTTATATGCGTTTTCAGTAGGTCTGAGAATCGGCTACTGTATATTTAGAAATAATTATTAAGGCAAAACAACGTTTGCTGGGTCAGCTAGTAAAATATATATTTGGTATCTAAGGGACATAATTAAGTAAACAAAAAGTAATATTATACCAAGGTATTAAACTTGCGGTAAGTAATTATTCGAGTTTCAAAGGTAGGAACAACTCAATTAAAATGAACAAAGTCCGTTTACTTTTGACTATCTTAAAAGTTTTCATAAGCCGATTTAAACCGTAAATCTAAACAGAGCTGTCCCTTTCGGTGTTATTTGGGAGATTTATTTTGGACCCTGTTTAAAATTCTAACGCGCCTGATTGTTTCGTTATCTCCATCCCAATCCACCTACTTCTTGCTTATGGAGGACGGCTTTTGAATAATGGAACGTCATGGATTCTAGATTTGGTGTAAATTAATGTTTTTAAGTAATACTTACACCACGTTCGAACGTCCGGATCCGGCTACGCATGT
The DNA here is from genome assembly GCA_035578125.1 of Mellilla xanthometata. Lineage (NCBI taxonomy): Eukaryota > Metazoa > Arthropoda > Insecta > Lepidoptera > Geometridae > Mellilla > Mellilla xanthometata. The sequence continues at coordinate 7,270,758 of JAPUBQ010000014.1, read as the reverse complement.
GTTTCGCCTTCTTATTGTTCGAGGGAGGCGTAAAAATCGACCAAGGGATCTAGGCCTAAACATCTAGCGTTAACCTTAACTAGGTGGTGGAAAGTCCACCAGCGAAATAATCCAAAAGATGACGTCAGGTAGGCGGGTGATAAAACTTAGCTACAGCCTACAGCAATTAATAGAAGGGCATCTCACTCAGATCGGCGATAGGACTATGGCGGACCCTGCCGTCAGTGCAAAGAATTGAAAAGAAGGGGAAGAGGTTGTTTGAAGAAGTCATAGATGGAGTGTGTGAATGGCGATAGATATGAGGGAAAAGAGTAATGGTAGATATGACGGCTGATAGAGGATAGTGAAAAGAAAATTTGCTGTGCCGACCCTACCTAGTGGGATAAGGCCAGAAAGAAGAAAAAGACAACTAACTATTAAGATAACAATAACAATAAACTATTAAGATTTGTTAATTTAAGTATGTATGTACCTACTTAAAATGGCAGAATAAATATAATACAATACCTACTTACAACGTATATTTTACTAATTAATATTTTAACGAAGTACCTACAATAATAAATATACATAAACTAACTTTTTAATTTACTTCAGGACCAGATTATATACTTTACTGTGTTAAACTTTTTGACTGAGTTAAACGGCAATATAAATACTATGTGCACATATTTATCCCGTAGGCAAAATTGAAAAGCACAATCACTGTAAAAACGAAAAGGAAATATCCAATAAATATATTTTATGAAAAAACATATATTTTATTCCTATACCGCCGCTCAATCAAAATATAAGGCTCGTAAAGACCCCGGGGAAATCTGAAGGGCGTTTAAGAATTTCCTCAACCGATTATACACGACACCTACATTGGTTCGATAGTATCAAATTGAAATTTTTGCTCAACAAAAACACTATCTATACTTGGTAATCATACATTCTTCGCCTCACGACGTTAATCCGGTATGATAAAAAAACTATTTTCGCGCGTTACATAATTTTATCTTTCCTTTTTCATTTGTACAGTTGCAAGACTTATAAACTAGCACTTAACTTACCCCAAGGAGCAACCTTGAAAAGCTAGTTATCACAGGCAAGATCGAGGGTAAAAGACCGCGAGGACGAAGTCCGATGCATTGGACTGACCAGATTCGCACCACACTCGAAACAAAAGTTCATGAAGCCATTCACACGGCAAATGACCGGAGTCGATGGCGCAAGATCGTGCGGGAGAACATTTACCCCACTGTGGGTAAAGGCCGACTCGACATTACCGGCTAGGTATTTTTTAGGATTTTACGAGTACCTACTGTCTATGGACAGTACTCGTAAAATCCTAAAATATATGATGGAGCGCGCTGACTAGACGAATCTGGTTCACGACGACGAGTCTGGCTCGCGCATGAAGGGTTCCGTACTATTGTTATATCGAAGCCCCCGTTGTTGTATTTATTGTATTTAGTTGTAATCTTTTTATTTATATTTTATAATGTATTTTGAAAGGTAGTATACATATACGAGTATGTATTCCATGATTAATTTAAGCATCTACCAGCTACCGCTATTTTCATATTATACGAGTAGCAAAAATATGAAAATTACTTATTGTATCATATATGTACCGCCCTTCATTATTTATTTGTAGTATTTGTTACCAAAGCGGCACGGAAAATACATATCTTGTGAAAGTTTCAGCTTTCTAGCTATCACGGTTTCTGAGATACAGCCTGGAGACAAACAGAGGAGGGTTAGTTATAGAATTCCGGTGTTTACCTTACTTAGTTACTATCAGCCTGTACATTCGTATATTTCCACTACTGGGTTTCTTACATTGAGTCCAAAGCTCAATTGGCTGCCAAAAAGCTTGGTATCCTCTCGAAGGTGCGTCGGTACTTCAAGCCGGAACAGTTGCTCACATTGTATAAAGCACAAGTTCGATCATGCATGGAGTACTGCTCGCACCTTTGGGGTGGATCAGCAAAATACCAGCTTGAGGCATTGGAGTCCATTGAGCGGCGTGCCAAGAAGCTCATCGGTCAACCTTGTCTCGCCAAATCTAGACTTCATAGTTTGGAGCACCGGCGTAAGGTTGCCAGTTTGTCGGTGTTTTATAGAATACATATCGGGGAGTGCGCAACGGAGTTGCATAATATAATACCACCATCTCCGTTCCATTACAGAACGAGCAGAAACTCAGCGAAGAGACATAGATATACAGTCGAAATCCCTAAGTTTCGCACAAGCCGTTTCGCTTTGCAGCCTTTCTTGTGAGGACTGCAAAACTTTGGAATTCTCTTCCTGAGTCTCTGTTTTCTGAGAAGTACCACCTGGGGGTCTTCAAATCTAGAGTTAATAGGTATTTTCTAGGTAAGCGTGTAACATCGTAGGCCATAGTATGGTTTAACACCAGGCAAGCTGTGGTCAAACGCAAACCTATATTAAAAAAAAAAAAAAGGGTAAAGACATCCCTCTAAAATAGACTTCAAAGTGTGCCTGATAGAAAATAGCTGTTATTTTTTCATGTCATTCGACTGAATTTCAAGGAGAATTCAGCAATCAGTGTTGATAATAACGATAAGATTAGACTGGTAACGCCACATCCATCAGAGCAGTCACGGTCGGTATTGTTAGCTAAAAACATAGAATTACTTATCTATACTTCTATACTGATATTATAAAAACGTTTGGAACTCTGTTTGTTAATTCATCGCGGCTAAACGCAAATCAAATTAAATAAATAAATATTAGAACTCATTTCACACACGGCTGGTTAACTCCATACTAAACCATTTTAAGTTCGTGTTATGGTAGCTAACACAACTGATATACTACATATATATTTTAAATAGATACATATTTAACACCCAGACCCACAACCGACAAATTTAGTTAAGCACAAAGATGTCGGCCGGGCCGGGAATCGAACCCGGAACCTTCTGGTTAGCTGTCCGGCATGGTAACCGTTGCGCCAACGAGGTCGTCTTTTGAAATATAATTGAAATATTACAATAGAATACTTTGAAACTTGAGAATGGACTTGGCTATCTTCTTCTTCGTATGATCTACGTGGCCAAGATGTCGAGAGTTTTCAAGCCGCCCGAACTTAACGACTGCGTGTACTAAGATTAACAGACGGGACCTACAATTTCGAGTCATCCGAATCATGGTATCACCCAGATGAAAATGTAAACCTATCAGATGATCGTGTCAGATCACTTTACTTGACGAGCTACAGGCGCTATAATAATTAGTATTGTAAAAATAAAAATATTTTATGATATAAAAAAATCACAAAAATTATATTTAATGTTTTATATAGTTTTTGTTAACAAATACGGGCCATATTGGTAATCCCAAAGTACGCACAAGCCGATTTGCTTCGACCTTCCTAGTGAGGACGGCAAAACTTTGAAATGCTCTACCTGAATATCTGTTTTCTGAGAATTACCTCCTAGGGGTCTTCAAATCTAGAGTTAATATGTATTTTCTAGGTAAGCGTGAAGCTGTAGTCAAACGCAAACCTATAAGTAGGAAAAAATATATATTTTGTTTTTTACTAATTATAATCAGTACCTGGTTGACCGAGCTTTGCTCGGTATTTTTTTTTTCTTTTTATGATAGGGCATTTTCTAAAAATGATTCCTAGCTAGATCGATTTATCGCCCCCGAAGCCCCCTATATCAAAAAATTTCATGAAAATCGATATTATAATATTAATAGTTAATATTAATGTTAATATTAATAGATATATACAAGAATTGCTTATATAAAGATATAAGATTATACGCGTAACACATCTAAATTACACATACATACATATTGTTTATTAGACGCGAATTACTTACAACAAACTTATTTTGTAATGCGGGAAAAGCCGTAACATATTTAGGTATGAATGTTTATATAGGTACAGGTATAGGTTTGTGTAAGTTTGTATATTTATTACATACGAGCTTAGATGATTAAATAAAAATGCTCTTACAATTTTGTGTAACAAATTGAAAAATTAAATACGCTATTAATACCATAAAAATATGTATTATTAGTTTGATGGTACAATGTTCTGGAATTGTAGGTACGAGTACTATCAAATTAATATTTTGTCATTGAATAGCAATCAATTATGTATACACAAAAGGGAGGCCACATCAGTACCAACTTTTACAAACTTCATAAAAATAAGCGTAGAAATAAATTATGAGCTGTATATGATATTGGGACTTTTCGCTCGCTTCGTTCGCTCGAATCAACAAGGAACACGTTAACATAGGTTTAAAATTTATCATTCTAAATCGTTATCATTTCTGATAAAAAATCGATACCTACAGAATCGTAATAACCATATCATAGTCACTCTATTATCTAACTTCTAAGTGAAACCAGTGTTTTATAATATCTGCTGGGTAAGTAGACACTTTTATTTTATTATTGCCTAAGGTAAAATAAAAAATGATGGTGCCTACATCTTAACTATAAGGTCACATAATGTCATTATTTACTATTATTAGGTTAATAAGGTATATAGTCTATGGTGATCAAGTCTCTTGTACCCCGACGAATAAATCGCTATCAACGAAAATTGCGTAGTACTACGAGGTGTTATATAAAGTGTGTGTAATAGATAGATAGATAGATAAATTCTTTATTGGACACATAAATAAAAAAGACACAGTAAAAGACAATTAACTTAAAATTAGTGTGCCACAATTGGCGGCCTTATCGCTTAAAGCGTTCTCTTCCAGTCAACCTTTGGACGGAAAGGAATTTATAAACAACTAAAGAAGGACGTAGTGCTTAAATGAACTCATATAAATACACGTACAAATCAGTACTGCTATTTAGATATTGAAGGTGTAGCAATATTACACGAATAAAAACTCTCCTCTTTATAATAATACTAGCTGACCCGGCAAACGTTGTTTTGCCTTAAGTACAAGTTAAAAACACCATAACATAATTGATCAGTTATCAAGTGGGATGAAAAATGGTTGAATTACTAAAATGACCATAAAAATAGGGGTTGGTGATAAAAAAAAAGTAAAAATTTAGCGTTGTATGTATTTTGAATGTCATATAAACAAAAAAATCAGTTATAAAATAAAAAAAATAAGAGTGAACGACCCTTATGACTTAGGGGTATGAAAAATGTATAGTAGCTGATTCTCAGACGTGCTGGATACGCATATAATATTTGGTAAAAATCGGTCAAGCCGTTTCGGAGGAGTACGGTTATTGTGACATGGAAATTTTTGTATATAAAAAGAAAAGATAAGAAAATTATAGGTACTACTTATACTACAGTGGTGCCATCTTAAATTTGCTTATGAAACATTTTAGTTCCTGTTCTCCCTCAAATCAACAAACTTGAACCTTATATTTTACTGAAGGTTCAAAGGCGTTGAAAGTGTTGGTAAAAGTGTAACAGCCCATCAAAGAGTTCCGAAACCTACAAAAAGAGGTTGCTGGTGTAGATCTGCGTTCTTTGAACTGTATCCATCGTCTCTTCATTCATCTTATGTTAACTGCTATAGGTATATATTATCCTTTTGGAGTTTAAAAGTTATTAATTTACTTATGTTACTCGTATTGTATCCATCAAATTCGCCTACGACAAAGTTTGATGGATGCCGGAAAACCTATGTAACATAATTATGTACATAACTGAAAATAGCAAGATATCCTATATTTGAGACCATTTCCTTAAATAGGTATATTATGACACATGTTATTCCAACTGACTTACTTGTGAAGTCGACCGAGCGTGTGAACTAGCACAATAATTTATGATGCCTAAGAAAAAAATATCACCTGATTAGTTTGTGCGGAAAATATGCAAATAAACCTTTTTAGGTCACTTAGGTTTCACACATAATAATGAAAACTCAAGTTTTCTGACAATATGTCAACGTGCCTTTCAAAATCAAATATCAATAAATTTTATTGTGCGGTGTAAAGATTGCTCACTATAACTATTTTTGCTTTATAATTTGCACGAAACTTTCTCTTTCGTTTAATAAAATGGAAGTCCTATTTATTACATCCTCCTTTTAGCCGGTAGAGTGATATCGGTGGGTACCTAAATTAAAAGCACCGCAAAGTCAAAACGTGTGTGACCAGCTTATTCATCAAAACCATAATTGTATGAGAACCGAATTAACTTGCAATTCATGTAGGTAGGTAGTAAAGACTCTTAGATTTCCTGGATCTGTTCTACATTCAAAACTTAGTATATTAAAGTGCAAAATGAGATATGAAATAGGGCATGTCCAGGTGCAGCTGTAGCTCATAGACAATTTATAATGGTAAGCTTACAAATGTCAAAATGGAAACAACAAGCTTGGCAGTACAGTACGGCCACAAATTATTACAACGTGGAATTATATTCCTTACAAAGTATGAATTTTGAAATTAAATTTGAAGTTCCCGCCGGCGGGAATCGTGCCACGAGGTCACCATAGACAATTTATAATAGAGGAATAAGTTTAGTGATGTCGAGAAGTAGCATTAGCATTAAACTTGCTATTGCTATATTTTATAACAATGCATATTAACGTATTTATTTCTAGTGTTTTGTAATAGGTTGAATTATTGTTTCCAGAGGAGCAATGGGTGTCCCATCAGGAAACTCTGAAAACGGAAAGAAAATTTTCGTCCAGAGATGTGCCCAATGTCATACTGTAAGTACAATTTATGGTTTGCTGCATTGCTAGTGCGACTAATGTCTATAGAGAATAGTAAATAAAAATGCTGGTTCATCTTGTTTGCAGGTTGAATCCGGTGGCAAACATAAGGTAGGACCTAATTTGCACGGCTTTTTCGGACGCAAAACGGGTCAAGCTGCTGGTTTTGCATACTCTGATGCAAACAAATCCAAAGGTAAGCACACAAGCCATTTAATTACTAAACTAGCTATATAATTGTATTTCTTTATTATTTAATGTGTTATAAATATATAGTAATAATAATAATCAGATAAAATTTACCTCAGATTGAAGAGTATTTTCTTCATTTATAGGTATTGTTTGGAATGACGAAACCCTCTTCGAATACCTTGAGAATCCGAAGAAATACATTCCCGGAACAAAAATGGTGTTTGCTGGTCTTAAGAAACCGAACGAACGAGCAGATCTTATCGCATATCTCAAAGAAGCCACTAAGTAATCGATATAAAAAGAGATACAAAAAATCTTTATACAGAAGAACTTCGTTAATTTAAGTAAATTAAGCAACCGAAACTATTAATGTTGCAACTTTGTAAACTCTAACAATAGTGTGAGTAAATTTTATTTGTACCTTGTCCAATTCATCTAATTACTTTTAGTAATAATAAAGTAGCTAATACTATGAACTTTCTTTATAATCAATATATTCCACTATATTAAAGATACGCCTAGGTCGTACATTTTTATAAAATTAGTTTTATGTCAAAGGATGATTCACAGTTCTTAAATTATTTCTATTATATCATATCATTATATTTCCTATTCTAAAGGAATAGGATAAGAAAGTCAGATACATAATATCTATGTACCTGTTAAAGATGTGGCTATGCAGAGTTTACTTATTTTCAACCTAAGTTGTTTAGTAAATAAATTGTTTACTCCGGGTTGTAATGGTAAATTTTATTTGACACATATTTTAAGTAATTATCAATAAGTGTGTAAAATCTGGGCCTCTTAACATATAGGTACCTATGGCAACCTATTTCTAAGGTTTTGCTGTCCGTCTGTCTGTACATTTATCACTAAGCTGTCATTGCTCTCATTGGACAGTATTAGCTGGAGAGTTCACTTCAGTGATAATGCCAAAGCAACTTGATTTATTATTTTGATATTTCGATTTATAATTATTTGGTTTGAGGTTACACATAAAGTGTAATGAGAAGAAATATAATAATATATTCTTTACCTAATTACTGCATAGCTTCCTTACAAACATACCTACGTACAAAATGTTTTTACTTATTGAACAATATTGTATGTAGATGAATTATAAAGAAAACATTTAAAATTTTGCTTCATCTTTCTCGCACTTATTAAGGCAAACAACAGAACCTTTTAAATGTGACCTTTATTAAACCGAGTGTAAAGACTTTGATTGTCTTGTCACCTAACTGTTTAATAACAATATGCTAATCCAGGTTACTAGGAAATAGCATTTTAACATCAAACTGCTAATATAATTGTACATCACTATATCATATCTAGGGCTTACCACGAAGTCGAAGGGAAGATCGATTTTTTTGCGCATGCGTCAGTGTTAACTATTCTCATACGTCACATCACTACTATTACGCACACATCAAAGTACAGGGCTGTGTGTCATTGATAAAGCGGATTTTCTGTGAATTGGTCGTCGTAAAAAGTATTCCATTTTCCCAAGACAAAAAAGTAAGTAAAACTTTTAATACTTCATTCATAATCCTCCCTAATTAATATATTCGTCCATTTAATTGTATGAGGTGGTGGAACGATCGATCTCCACATAACCTCAACCAATAATTGTTCAGGCACTTATTTTTGAAAACTACGGTAAATTTAAGTGTAATGTAAAATAAATTACCCTTGCGAGTTATGTTAGTATTGATATCAATAATTTCTGTGATTTTAACTGCATTTTCCCGCTTACGTAATGATGTCATGACATTACAACACCTTGTGCCTTGAAATTCCCTGATGACATTGATCCTGACCTAGTTCTTATTTTGGGGATATCAATTCTATCTAATCTTTTGAATTTGGAACCAATATTTTTGTAACTTTTGCGCTTAATAACGTAATCTTGAATTATATCATTGTCAAGGCCACATCCTCACTTAATGATTAGATCACATCACATGGTCGTGATTTTCTAGTAGCTATACGACAGCACAATGTTCAAGTTTTTATATTATAATAATTATACTAGTATTTCTACTGAAATTAAAAATCTTACAGACACAGTATTTTAACTTCTATTTTTACATGATTCCAGAATCAGAATGGGCGTCCCAGCTGGTAACCCTGAGAATGGAAAGAAGATCTTCGTGCAGAGGTGCGCCCAGTGCCACACAGTAAGTACTTACATACTTTACATTTCTTTTTGTGTGAAGAGTTTTCAAGTCACCCAAAGGACTAGAACATACAAATTCCGTACCTACTAGTTCTTAATACAATACAAAATGAACACCTATCAAAATAGTTGTTTCTTTTTGTCACTTTCTTTAATGTTATATATGTATGGCCCATATATTCAAGAATATAAAATGAAATAAATGAATTATACTTTCATATATTTTACATTATATTTATATATTTAAAAAAATATACAGTTTAACCATACATAAAAAAAAATAAAAAAAACTCTTTTTTAATATAGTCATTTGATATAGGTAAATCACCAACTATTAATTTCATTCGTAACTGTACTGCTGAAGTTCCTTTTAAAATAGGTTCAAATTTTTCATACCAGTCACTTGCAGCAGTATTTATATAAATGATCTATATACGTTTTTTCTAGGTAGAAGCCGGTGGCAAGCACAAGGTAGGACCCAACCTAAATGGTTTCTACGGCCGTAAGACTGGCCAGGCTCCCGGATTCTCATACTCCGATGCCAACAAGGCTAAAGGTAATTATAGTCTATTTTTACATTTACCTTGTGTATTTACTCTTTGACTCATCAGCCAAAAATAGTTATGGTATTGAGATGTATAATAACACCTAAACCACTTATGTTAGAAATAGAACATGTTATTCTTTATCTCCTTATTCATCAACCTAATATTAAATAGGCGACAATTTGTATGTTTGTTGTTAAGGTACTTCTTTATTTGGTGAATTGAAAATGTAAATATATATTAAATAATATGATTATTATGGAACTATTGTACTTTGTAAACTGTTATTGTAAGGCATATATTGTGTATTTACACTAAAAACACTCTCTTTTTAAGTGATACCATTTTTCATGCTAATATATTAAGGAACTACTAACCTAAAAATCTTTAAAACGAAATCTACTTATGCTCTATGTACAAAATTCATTACTAGAATTTTACAATATTACATAATGATTTCATCACTTCATTATCTGAAGTCTGGAGTGGAATTATTTATGTAACAAGTTTTTCATTTAAGATTTATTATAAATCTTATTTTGTTTACTTGTGTATTGTAAATGATGCAAGATTTTACAGTACATAAAAGTATGATGTAAAATTAATGTGGGTCTGCTAATTAAAGGGTTGCTTCTGTATTATTATTGTTTACTTCTTCATTTTTAAGCTATCTACTTACCTACTAGTTGTGCTAAATATTTTGTTCTGAAATCCACACACACAAGAGACCATCCAAAAATAATATTTTTTATCCAAATTAATTTATTTATTCACATAATAATGCAGCACACCAAGTTTTACATATTCCACCAACTTACTGTCATATAAATTTCAAACCTCGTTGACTTAATGTTTGCCACGCCAGACTGCCAACCATAGGGACCCGGGTTTGATTCCCAGCAAGGTCAACATCTTTGTGATGAACTAAATTTGTTTGTCGGTCTGGGTGTTAAATATGTATCGATATAAAGTATTACATGTTGTAGTAGGAACCATAACACTACAAGAAATGGTTTAGTATGGGGCTAACCAGTGAAATGTGTCCTAATATCTATTATATTATTTTATAACTACAGTGTAAACTCTATATAACGACACTGAAGAGACTGTGCATTTTATGGCTTTATAGAGAGTGGTCGGTTGTTAAATCGAGAGAATGTATAATTGTATGGAATACAAGCTAAACCAACTAAAGCCAATTGATTTCGACGCTTTAGAGTTTGTCGTTAAATCGAGTGATGTTACATGGATTTTACACTGTATTTTAAACTGTCATCCATGTTATTGTTCTCTCTAATTTCACTTTGTTTTTGTATTTCCAGGTATCACATGGAATGAGGACACCCTATTTGAGTACCTCGAGAACCCCAAGAAGTACATCCCTGGAACCAAGATGGTGTTTGCCGGTCTCAAGAAGCCCAATGAGAGGGCAGACCTCATTGCTTACCTTAAGCAAGCCACTAAGTAATCTCTACAAAATATAGGACAATTTTAAAATAGGAGGCATGTTCCATTACAATTACTGGAATCTACCCCTTATTTTTAGCCCAATCAGTATCATCAGTAACTTATTAAGTGTTAAATGTTGTCACATTAAAAATAGTTGTAGCTATTTCTAGCACATTTTTTCATTCATCGAGGGAATGCGATCATGTTTGAGTGATATTATTTAAGTATTACTCTTTAACAATGCTGTGAGTGTATCTAATGTTAATTAAATTATTTATAGGTATGTAGTAACCATTGTGATTGTTCCTTCATGTCATTATGGCAACAAAGTTCAGCTAAATTAAGACAGTTGTTACCAAATTAGTTTTATTAACTAATAACAATTCAATAAATGCTTTAAGTTATTTCTTAACCTTTTTATTTGTCCCTCTTAAGTACCATGTACACATTTTAAGGAAAACGGAATGGATTTACAGTTAGATTTTTTGTTTATTATGAATACAATTGGTCAAATAATAGTTGAGATATTATGAGAAGTCATCAAGAGATAATTATTTTTCTTATTCTAGAATTCTAGCGATAATAGGTTTTTATTTCTTAAGAGCTGTCTGAGCGTAAAAGAGTCTCCTTATTCGAAGAAGATGGTACAGAGTTTATTTTCGAAATTAAAAGTAGCTAGCGTTAATCCAGAGTACACTATCACCACACCAAATTTCATCGAGAACGATTCAGCCGTTTGTGTTTGGTGAGTATATACTATGTTTGTCGAGGCCATGACGCCACCTTCGTGTAGGTTGACTCCGAGGCATAGAACAATTCTAGCCGAAGTCGTCTAGCAATAATAGGTATAATAAAAAATGCAACACCTAGCAATTACTAAACATGAAAATCCATAATCGAAAAGTGTACAAATAAGTTGTCACTGTTGCTTATATGTCAAAGTCAGTATCTTTTTGGTACATTCATAGACTTATGGCTACATTGACGTTTGTACTCCTGATGCTACTGCGAGCTGGATATAGGCCATAATTTTATAATAAGTATAGTATGATAATGTAAGGATACTACGCAAAAATACCATTCTTCGATATTATCAAGCAGACCAACTTTTTTGGTTGTATTTTTTCTTTTGTTTATGACGTTATTAAAGATAGTTAGTTAATTCAAAATTTTATACAAATGTGTGCCGTCTGATGACTTGTTAATTTGCACTGATTAGAATAGATATTGCTGAAATAAAGATCTTTATACAATATTATTGATAATTAGTAAAACATTTTTTTATGAAAGTTTACAGAGGAAAACAGAAATTTAGTATGATTTTCGTAGAAAGAGAAGATAATTTTAATCAGGGATGTATCTTTTACGTCTATGATCTTTTATGTGCCAATGTGCCATAGACAATATTTTTTCTAAAGTCAAAATCCAACACTGGCTATTGACCATGTTGTTGCGAAAAGTAAATCGTTAGGGCTTGCTAATTTAGTCGTATTTTCGGTTTCTTAACTGTGCTAAACAATATCCAGTATTCTTGACTAGGTATAGAAATAGACGGTGATGACCTACCTTCACAAAAATAGTGGGACACAGTCTGTATCCAGTTGGCAAGAATATTGTTGATCCCTACAATTTAACAACACACTGGTAAGTTACAATATTTTCGCAGTTCCTATTTGTAATAATTATTTTCTGCGCTTAATTTAATTACATTTTTTTAAATCTTCGTAGTAGGCGAAAAATATTTCTAACTTAATCTCATCTCGGTAAAAGAAAATTATTAAATCCTTTTTTAGCGGAAGAATAAAAGGAAAAGTGAAGTCTCAAGAAATCTAAAGATTTTTCTTTTTGCAAAAATGGCTGGAGCATCGGTCGTGCTGAGTTTCCATGATATTTTACTTCATAAGTCAGATGTAGACCTGTTGAACGGGCCTCACTGGCTGAATGACACTGTTATATCATTTTATTTCGAATATCTTCAAAAAGCGATGTTCAGAAACGATGTAGATCTGCTGTTTGTTTCGCCCGAAGTGACACAGTGCGTAAAAATGGTGAAAACAGAAGAAATAAGTACATTTTTAGATCCTCTTGGTGTAAGTAGTAAGAAGTTTGTTTTCTTTGCACTGAATGACAATGACACACCTGATGAGGCGGGTGGAACACATTGGAGCCTGCTGGTGTATTCTAAACCTGAAAACTCGTTCCTGCATTATGACTCTTCAAGTGGAACCAATCACAGTGTGGCCTGGGATTTTGCCAGTCATATGATACCTTATCTGTCAAATATTGGTGAGTTGATGAGCTTTTTATTATTTACTTTATACCTATATAATATCCTCACTTCTTTATTGAAGCCCTATCTCCTAAAAGTTATTATAAATCAGATATGAAACAAAGAAAGGAAGTAATTAAAGGTAGGGTTCCCTATTTCATTGGTAGTTTTAAAATACTCAAATATTATATGTAAATAATAGTAATTATGTCAATCATTACAAAGAAAATTGTTTAATTTTTTCAGGTGTCAACTTTTTTGACAAAGAATGTGTGCAGCAGAGCAATGGGTATGACTGTGGAGTGCATGTTATGTGTAATGCAGACAGACTGGCGGAGTATGGTCACAGCCATGGTCACTTGGCTCCCTGTAACATGCTTGTGAAGATCGATCCTAGTCACATGAGAAAAGAATTAATCAGTCTAATTGAAACTTTATCGAATCAATCACATTAAAAATCTGTAAATCTATGTTGACGTTGGTATAACTTGTTCAGTTGTTTAATTAAAATAAAAAGTCAAAATTAAAAGATTTGTGTTTTTAATAATCAAAATTACATAAATATTATATAGGACCCATTAAAAGCTTAACATACAAAACAAAATCACATAGAAATAACTCCATTTACATTTGAGTTTATAATGCTTGAATATAAGCAAGGATACTTATTTTATATTTTAATGAAAAAATAATTACATTTAAATACAATACACAGTACAAATAATATTCTTGTGATGATCAATAGACTTATCAAAATATCACAATTATTCTGGCCATTTGTCAACTAAAGTCAGTGGTTTTACAATAGGCATGTAGAATTAAAATGTATTTGTGTAGCCCTTAATATATTAAACTTCATGGTTTTCTGTCGCTGCCCATCCACTTACGACTAAGCACTATGTTTTCTGAGGTTCCAACCATCCACCAAACGCGCGATCCAGCTCCTCCGCGACAGCAAAACACAGTCTATCTTGATTATAGTTAGCTATAACCTGTATACCGATTGGCAGTCCATCTCTGCTCAATCCTAGAGGAACTGTTGTGGCCGGGAGACCTAGGCAGTTTATCACAGCAGTGTAAGAAAAATTAAAAGGCCTTAGCAACGGCTCATTATGGAAAGGTGCAGGCGTAGGATGGACCGGGTATAAAAATACCCCATTCTCCCCAAGCATCTTTGTGAATATTTCTTCCAGCTGATCTCGAAGATCTAAATAATACTTGTGTCTTTCGCTACCGACTTTTACGCCTCCGTAATCGAATATCGAAGTAACGAGGCCAATTAACGTGTTGCCAGATAGCCCGAAAATGTTCTTCACAATTTCCTTCATTATATTCCCTAGGCTATCGTTTTCCATGATAAATTCTCCGAAGCGCTTCTTAGTTTTCATAGTCGCGAACCAAATGGCGAGAGATTTCTTTAACATCGATAGTTTCTTTTCTTCGGCGTCAAGGTTGTGCTGAACTTTAAGGAATTCTACGACTTTCTTCATTGCTGTAACGATATCTGGGTCGACCGGGTCAACCAAAGGGGCGTCGTTGCTGAATTGGTAGTAGAACTTCAGTTTCTTGATATCGACTGGTTCTCTAAGCTTCAGTTTTGGAGCATTCTCACCTGACATTATCTCCAAAAGCAGCGGTAAGTCCACTGCGTGCCGTACCATTGGTCCTATACCTGTAAAATAAATAAGTTAATATTAAGTTTGTGATTTAAAAGTATTTTCAGTATATTTTTTCGAACATTACTTAAATTCGTATTTGCTTTAGTCGTAATAATTACTTACTCAAAAATGAGTTCTGCAACTCAGTCTCCGGTCTAGGGTATTGTCCAACATTAGAGACTATGTTCCTTGACGTCTTGTGCCCAAAAATTCCATTGAAGTACGCTGGCATGCGAATTGAACCTCCAATATCAGAGCCTGCAAAGCATAAAGTTACTAATAAATATGTAAGAATGTAAAAGTGAGATCTCAATATTTTGTGTCTGTGACGATATTCAAATTTACGATTACATTGAACATAAATGGCTGACAATATAGCTCAGCTTGTATTCGAATAATAAATTCGTACTCTGCTTTGTTTGGGCTAAGTCCCTAAGCTGTGGCATCGTAACTTTAAAGCCGCCTTTGCAAAGGCATAGCTTAACGTACGAGTACTACGTTTATAAAATTTACAGTCAGAATCTATAATTTTAAGTCATTCAGAACCTTATTGCTTTGCTTTTTGTTCAATTATCCGTTAAACTGCATTCTCTGTATTCATATCCACAGATTTACCGATATCGTCTGCACAATTTCGAAAACTTCAATCACTCGTATAACTTCAGTTAATATAAGATCAAACTGATGCCTCAAGTACTTATAATGGTAATTTAGTAGGTGTATATTTTTATAAGTAGGTACTTGACAGAGTGGTCGTGGTCGTCATGAAGTAATGGTAGATGGGACAGACAGTACACGCCTCACGATGCCACTCCATTTTTCTCTGCTTGAGGTCACAGGACGAATGCGCCACAGTAGGTGTATATTCTGTATGAAATGTTTACTCGCCTACACCAAATATGCTTCCAGCTGCAGCTTGTAGACTACCTTCGCCTCCTGATGACCCGCCCACTATTCTGGTGGTGTTATACGGGTTGCACGACTTTCCATGAATGTGGTTATGCGTCTCCCACCTTAAAACATAACAAACCAGATTTTTTCAGCATATCGTAAAGTTTATAACAATTTTGATAGCAGTTTATAACTTTCATCGTAGCCCCAATTAGTTACGGCATAGCAAGCATAAATTCAAATTCAAATTCAAATTCATTTATTCCTTAAAAATATAGCATTACAGAGACTTAGTCCCTAAAGCGCTACATTTCTTAAAAATAACATGTAAACACTAAAAGTAAACATTTGCACAATACTTAAATTAAATAAAAAAGAAAAACAATTAATACGTAACTTATTAAACAAACACATTATATAACAATATACAAATACTTAAATTACTACAAGAAAGGAGACTTAAATACATGGAAAGACTGAGATAAATAAAATAAAACACATGAAAAAATAATAATAATAACTAAAAGATAGTAAGTTATTGTACACTAATATTGCTTTTAATAATGTCTTGATTTTCACAGTATGTTAGTGTACTTTTAGAGAACTGGTGCCAACTGTCCGCGAATATGTCAATATGTGGTTGTGAGCAAGCTAGAGTGTTAAGATGGTGATGCGCTCTCAGCAGCGGTGCCTGAGCACGCGCTTCCGTGCGCGGCGGCTCCGGGGAGAACAGCCGCACCCGCCCGCTCCGGAATCTCGCTCGGTGCTCTGGCACCGCCAGCCGAGTCACTTCAGAGACTAGTGAAGGACATTGTATGATGCCGTTTAAAATCTTGTATAGGGTCTGTAGTAGATCGTGTAAACGACGGGTTTCGAGAGAGTTAAAACCTAGCGCACCTAAAACATAGTTTGACGGATATAGGAAAGGGTAATATCCATATACCTTTTTGTAAAGATATCTCAGAAATCTACGCTGAACCTTTTCTAACATTAGTACATATTTTTTCTCGTGTGGGCTCCATATGACTGAACTATTCTCTATTTTGGTTCTTACAAGAGCTGAGTATAGTAGTTTTAGGGCGGCAGGTTTTGTAAAATTTTGACAGTTTCTGTTAACAAAGCCCATTCTCTTAAAACATTCTGCTGTAAGGTTTTGGATGTGCTGGTGAAAATTAAGCTCGGGGTCAAAAATGATTCCTAGATCCTTTATGGAATTGGTTCTATTGATAATTACTTTTTCGATGGAATATTGATAACAAACTGGCTGTTTGGATCTTGTATAACTAATAATATTGCATTTACTTATATTTAGAGGAAGTTTGTTTACTATGCTCCATTGATTTATTGCGTTAAGAGTTTTTTGCAAATCGATGGCGTCGGTTATGGATTTGATGTCTCGGTAGACTTTGAGATCATCAGCGTAAAGTAGGCATTTACAACCATCCATGCACTGCTCTATATCATTTACCATAATGGAGAATAATAACGGCCCGAGAGATGAGCCTTGACTTACACCAGATCTTGTGTGATATGGATCAGAGTCAAAACACCCAAGACGCACGAATTGTTTTCGGTCTTTTAAATAATCTGCAAAAAAGTTTAACAGTTTTGGTGCAAATCCGATTTCTTCAAGTTTGTTTAATAAAATATTATTATTAACGAGATCAAAAGCTTTTTTAAAATCAAGGTAAAGGACATCAACCTGTATACTATCGTCAAGCTTCTTTGATATGAAATCTGTAAGAGTAAGGAGATTGGTATTCACTGAGCGGCCTCTTCGAAACGCGTGTTGTGTATCACTAAGAAACGGTTCTATTTGTCTGTATATTTTAGCATACAAAAAACTTTCAAAAACTTTGGCAACCCCCGATATAATTGCTATGGGTCTGTAGTTCTGAGCTACTAATTTGTTTCCTGACTTATGAATTGGGACTACCCTGGATTTTTTCCACTCTGTGGGGTAGATACCTTGTATGAGTGAAATGTTAAAAATGTGTGCAAGTGGTACTGATATTAATGATTTAAAAGCTTTTAATATGTACATAGGCACATTATCCGGGCCTACTGCACTTTTAGATTTTAATTTATTGATTAGGTGATATAAATCGTTAGGGGCTACAGCCGGTATATTGATTATGCTATTGTTTCCGAGAATATTCGTTTGCTTGGTGTCATAAGTTACGCATTGCGTTAATATTAATTTCTACGAGTACCTCATATAACTACTTGGATATAATTGACTGAAACTAGTTCCCGTATCAAGTTGGTGATTTATGTCTTGCAGTAGACCTCGAACCAGTAAGAACTTTATCCCAAAACATGGAAAATACTTTATTTATAATTTGTCTATGTATTTACTTATCTTTATCCGGGCCCTCCATGTTAAAATGTATTTTTTATTACAAATAATTATAATTGATTGCTTATTGTTTGCGTTTCAAAATACGTCTTTTCATAAAATAACTTACCACATACACATCTCCGGAACGTTTGTAAGTCCAATAATGATGGCGCCTTTCTCCCGGAGATGACGAATGGCGACAGCATCCTCTTCAGCAATATTATCTTTCCGGAGCACCACTCCTGAAGTGCAGTGAAGACCTGAAGCAGAGTTGTGGACCAGATTTAATTATGTGTTATTGCTATAATCATGTATGTTTTTATTGACGTACATAAGAAACTATGACTGTTATCAAGCATGGTAACCGTAATTTGCTATAGAGACCAATGCTGTATGCTATCGTAAGAAAAGTAAAATGTAAGCATGTTAAAATAGGCAGCTATTATCTACCTACCTACTTTAAATGTAAATTTGATCTCCGTGGGAAGACGTAAGTGTACAGTTTTTACACGCTTTATATTAGCTTCACCTGTATGTTTGTTTGTAACCGACTTCTTTGGGCGCGATTTTGACCCACTTTAAACGGCCAGATAAGCGTGTTTTTTAGTTTTTTTAAACTACTATTATTTTCCTGTCTTTTTTATGTGACCAAAGTCTAGCTGTGACTTTAGGTGTTTAAGACTTTTTTCGATAGAACAATAAATAAATGTGTTATAATGTAGGAATGGTCATAATTTTGAGCAGACAAAGGCTACACGTATCTACCCATACTTGATTTTAATCATGCATTTAATGTCTTAAACCAACAGAACTTGATGTTAAATTTACCTCCTACTCCAATGCAATCTTTCGTAGTGAAAGGCACGCCAAGCAATGGCTGTTCTTCTTCCAGTTGTTCTTTAGTCTTCTCTCCGCTCCGGACAATCTCGTCTGCCCTCTTAGCTTCTTTCAGAGCCAATTCAAATCGGTCTACTACGAAACAGTTCAACGCTGAATTGACGTCTTTTATCCGTCTGATGCATGCTTCAAGTACTTCCACGCTTGTTATCTGAAAATGTTAATGGTTTAAGTTAATTGCTATTTACTATAATACTCGTAATAATCCTTCCATCAAGTATCTCGGAACAAGGTCTTGCCGTCGGTCAACACTTATTTTAAGTGTTCTTGCCCTCGTTTCTACAATTTTGTATGGATGATTGATTGTAAGGAATCGATATTTGTTTTTAAAGCGTGTGTTACACTATGCTAAAAAAAGAAAGCCAATCACATTTGCCTAGCTGTCTCTTGTATTCGAATAAATGTATTTATTACTATCCCATCCCATCCCGACTTCGCACTGGTTTCTTAAATAATTTAAGTTGCAAACAGTAACAAAATATAGCCTATGTTACTTGTCAATGTAGCTTCTCCCAACCGTGAAATATTTTTTCAAATTGGGTGAGTAGTTTCGGATCATATTCGCGTCAAACACACTTTTCCTCTTTATAATATTGATATAGATAAGGGATCATTCGGAGCGTACATCTTCTCCAATAAAAATAACTATCAAAATCGGTTTGAGAAAATCGCTTTTTGAAAGGGACGGAGTTATAAGGTTACAATCACCAAAAAACATAAAGACGAATTGGGAACTACCTCCTTTTTATAGGGTTCTTAACCCAAAAGGTACCAAAGGGACCCTATTACTATGACCCTATTACTAAGACTTTGTTATCTGTCTGTTCTTCTGTCACCAAGCTGTAATAACATGAGCACTGATAGCTTGAGTTGAAGATGATGTATTTCCGTTGCCACTATACCATAGCAAGTACTAAATAAATATGTAAAAGGGTTCCCATATAACAAACAACATTATTTCCAAATTTTGATACATAAAGATACGGGACCTTTCAACAGCGAGCCTGACTCACACTTGGGCAGTTATTTATAACTCTGTTAAAGATATTTTCTCACGACTTTGAATGTCCTATTTAGTCATACTTTGATGAAACATTCAAAGTATACATATAGAAATACGAGTTTATTTTTAAGTTATCTTTATTAATCCGGTCTTAACTGCGCATACCTTCATAAAAGGGGTTTCTGGTTTAATCGCGTCCGCGATTGTCGAGCTCGTGTGCCAGATATACCTACATTAGGTACTTACTTTCCAAAACAAGTTTATAATACCAAAGGAAATCTAGAAATGTAAAAATATTC
This sequence comes from Mellilla xanthometata, assembly GCA_035578125.1. Taxonomy (NCBI): domain Eukaryota; kingdom Metazoa; phylum Arthropoda; class Insecta; order Lepidoptera; family Geometridae; genus Mellilla; species Mellilla xanthometata. Next base: position 7,250,358 of record JAPUBQ010000014.1, on the reverse strand, counting down.
ACACGTTGACATAGTATTTTAACAGAGCGTAGGTTGGAGACTCCTTGAATGTCGCTTGCACTCAATTCATTTCACCTATTGTGTTCCCAATTCGTCAAAGTGGTGAGATGTGTCAGACACGGATATCTCAATTTAATGCTGTACAAAGTTATTGTATCCATAATAAAATAGCAAAAAACCAGTTTAAGCTACATAAAGAATTAAACACGAACTACAATAGCAACGTATCTATTTACGTAGATACGGTCAAAATCTTGGAATTTGCAGTTTGTTCGTTATAAATTATAATGAGAAAAAAAATTTAAAGTTAACTTTAGACTATACTAATTAGTTTAAGAAACCATCGTATTGTATAATATTTATACTTATGTTGGTACCAATCAGATTTATCAATATGAAAAAAAATATATGATTATTTTAGATTTTTTTAACCAGTTTTTTTTCATGAGTTGGATTGGTAGATTTCCAATAAAAAAACTTTAAATTCAAGATTTTGCCCTTGTCATCGCCTTAATTAAACACAGAAAAAAGACAATACTATAACAGCAAAAAAAAAACATATATTAAACAAGCGCTACAAAGGCGACCTTATCACTTAAAGCGATCTCTTCAAACGTTGTTATAAACAAGGCAGTGCCAGCCTTTGTATAGAAATCTCACGGTTCTTTTATAATTTTTTAAGGGGTTCTTACGAAATACGTTGACCAGCTTGTGATTACTTTTTGTCTTTTAAATGCATGTGTGGCTTGGTGTGACAACGTAGTGCTTTACAATCTGACGGCCCCTGGTTCGATTCCGGCCCTACACCAAAACTTGTTTTTCAAGTTATGTATGGATTTACACTCGCTTTACGGTGAAGGAAACATAGGAAGCAAGCCGATATGTTTGATGACTACGATATTCGAAACCGTGTGTCACGTGTCAACCTGCAATTGGCCAGCGTGGAGGGTTATGTCTTATAATATCTCTTTCCTCGTGAGAGAAGGTCCCGAGTCCCAGCAGTGGGAACGTATAGTGGGCTGCTTATGCTTACATATTATGCAGTTCTATGAGATACATAAAGCGAAACTTCATTGTTTCATTACTAAATTAAACTGAATAATAGAACGTAGGTACTCGTACATCATTCACTAGAACGCGACAATCTTGTTATTTGCACGAAACAAACGGTCAAACTTACATAAAAAACGTCGGATATACATCCAACGGGTTTTTTAAGTAAGTGTGACCGTTTGTTTCGTGCAAATATAGTACATATAATATGCCTTACGATAACAGTTTACAAAGTACAATCTTGTTATTATTATTCTAAGCTCGAGAGGTTCCCTTTGTTTGTTAGTTTTGTAAACATTTGTATTATTAGATTTGTGTTAACATCATAACCAACCGCTATTATACTGCTGCATCACCTTCAGTTACTAACTATGAATTTGGTTTACAAATATTGACTAATATAAGTGAGAGAAATTCTGATACTGAAATATTTAGTGTACTTCGCTGTGATTACACTAAATATTTCAGATTTTCTTCCAACTACAAAGGATGTCCGCTAAATAAATTCTGAGTCAATGGGGTAATTGGTATAAACTTTTAAGATATAAGAGAGAAAGGAGTGGGAGTAGAGACGACGACTGATAGAGGAGAGTGGAAGAGAAAAATTGAAGTGCTGACTAGTGGGATAAGGCAGAAGAATGTATTATCTGTTATCCATCCACAAGTTGCCGGACAGAATTCGCCCTAGTCTTCCTGAATTCTGTGTTTTTTGGTATTCTCTACTAGAATACCAAACATAGAATATTGATAATAGTACTATTAGTATCATAGAGAATTTAGTGTAGAATTAATATCGTCCCGATTCATTTGTTTCCTTGTGTGTTACCTCTTTATCATATTAATTAGATAGCTCCGGACTTTATAGATATAATCATAATGACGTGCATAAAATACATAACTGATAAGATAACTAAAATTTTACTGCTTATCGGACAAATACAGAACTGAATATAGTAGGATATTGATATAGGGAGGTTACTAATATGAGTTAGCGTTGTATGCAATGATGTCACTCTAGGTGTGATACAGTTAGTTATATTTCTAGTTACTTGATAAGTATTATCTTATCTTATATATAAAATTTTCGCGTCACAGTGTTTGTTACCGAACTCCTCCGAAACGGCTTGACTGATCTTTACCAAATTTTATATGCGTGTTCAGTAGGTCTGAGAATCGGCTACTGTGAATTTTTATACCCCTAAGTGATAAGGGTTGTTCACCCTTAAATTTTTACTTAAGGCAAAACAACGTTTGCTGGGTCAGCTAGTACTATATAAAGTTTTTGACCAATAATTTGAAATTAGTTTTAGTAATAGAATAAGTTGTAATTAAGTAAGTTTGTAAGTTTTGAATTATATAGCAACACCCTAACTTCACCTGATTACAGGGTAGATGTTACTTTAAGCACAGAATAATAACTAGTACTCTTTAAGTTAAATTCCAAAAACTTTGTAAATGCTCAGCAATGAAAATAATTAATAAAAAAATATATTACGTGCATTACAAGCCCTCTGTGTATTTTTCAAAGTTCTGTTCAGACAAATTGAAATAACAGTCACAGTTGCATCAGCATCATCAATTAAGACCATCTTACGATTGTTAATTTACTTCCATAAACTTCTTAACAGTTATTATGACGTGATACTTAAAAGTAGCGCCTGTAGCTCGGCCAACTAAGGTGATCTAACGAGCACATCGAGGTTACGGTCGATGCTCACCGTCTTCGGATGGGTGACCATGCACAGACTGTCGTTTTTAAAGTGGGCAGTGGTACCTATTTTCTTTCATCTGGGCTTTATCGTGGGTCGGATGACACGTTAAATTGTAGGTCCTGGCTGCTAGTCTTTAGTTAAAGCAAGTTAGAGGCCTTCAAGTGTCTGAAAATTCTCGAAAAACACCATTAGCCCTTTAGCTCATAAGAAGAATAAGACTATGTTTGGCTTATACCTAGAATAAACACATATCTGTGTAGATGGTACGTTTATAAAGTGTTATAGGAACACACTACGATGAATACATATAAGCTTCGTTCTTAGTCATCAAATGCGTGATATTTCCTAATTGCCATTCAATCATTCAAACATACTCGTATTTACTAACTTAATTTTTTTCTCTCTTCATATAACAAATAAAATATATAATTATGGCTATCAAAACAAAATACAGTTACGTTTATTTCCCGTGTTAAATAAAGCTCTCCAAATGGGACATGCTGCGTGTGAAAGCAAATTGTTTACGACCTACGCCTAAGTCTTACTTTCTTATTAAATTGATCACTGACCTCTTTCTCCCGTATTTTTCTCGCCACTTCCACAGTCGGTTCCTTCAGAATATCATCAATTATCGGAGGAATTTTCTGTCCTTCAGTTCCATAGTATAAACCGAAGAAAAACCTCGCGACTTTCGCCAGTAAAAGTCTCAAAACATTAACCACTCTTAGTTTAAGTGGTACCGGCTTTTCCACATCTGTACTACGCATCTTTGTATTTGTATCCACTGTTTTATAAATAGTCGTAACAGCACATAGGAGCTTACACTTTGTTTATTCAACTTTTATTTTAACAAATGAAAGTTTGCACGTGCGTTGAGTCGTCGGTGACGACTCTTGTGAGTCTTCTTGTTCACATACACGGCTCGCCGGCTAGCTACTGGCGACTCATTCAATGAGCGAAACACGCCAAGGACGGCGGCGATTTGTTATTCGATGGAGACCACGAGCTAATGTAATCTCTATGTCAGGGGTATTGGGGCGATAACGGCTCGCTCGGGTGCGATCGTTTTAACTCGTTATGTGTAGACTGTACTTTTTCGTTATATCTGTCTCTCTCTTTGTTGTTGTATTGCGTGTCGGTGGGTCTCGGAGAAGTGACGCCAACGGTTGTAGTGTTATAGCATCAAATGTAACTGTCGCTATCAAGCTCCGTCGATTTTGTATGTGACTATGTATCCTTAGCATTTGTTATGACTCCTTCTTTATTAAGAATGTTCTAGAATCGCATATTTTCATTTCGTAATTGTTTTCACCTGTGTCGTTATAAAGCACAAAAAGGCATTCCACACATTGACTTAATTAAGGTGTATATAGAGCTTACACTAATGTTATTGTATCCTTTAGTCATGTAGGTCGTAAACTTCAATTAACGCTTGGTAATTAAAAAGCACTTACCTATCTATTAGCTAGGTAACTAGCTCGTAGTGCATAGTTTTTCTAATGTTAGCGTGTTACGGTATTTATTTGGAATCTTAGCAGTAAATTAAGGTACAATACAGATATCTTTACTAAAAAAAACACTAGCCATTTGTTCACAAATTTGTGAATAGTCGTATTTACCTACACTGCGTATTTTAGTACATGTGCAATCCTATGCTACTAGTAACAAAACTAAATAAACCATTAAATACAGTGAAATTGTATAGCAGTTTTTGCTCAAATATTAAGTAATTGTTGGCTTGGATTCTACTATCTTATCTGATATGTAACTGATAGCTACAATATGGGATGTAAGCTAACAACTAAGTAGATATAATATTATACTTTTATATACTCGTAGATATACTTTCCAGTTATACCTGACTCACTCGCAGTGAGGCTATGGATGTAGGTACAGTTATTCTGCTAAGAATTCAGATATACTAAGTAGTTAGAATGTACTTGTAGTAACATATGTAGTTATATAACTCATACGCTCACAGAAATGTATAACAATATAGATAAGTATATTTTGAAAAGCTAAAATTAGAATACTAAATACATATTATTATATTTTCTACTTACAGACCGTCTAAAGAATAATCCTAAGAATATTGTACGCCTATAAAAAATTCATTTACAGATTTATAGTACCTATTTATATAGTACTGTATTATATTATTATTAAACAGACCACTAGATCAGAAAATATTTTTTAATTAAATCGTCAGCTCGTTATTGAAATGAATTATACTTAAACTTAAAAAATAACTAATTTGGCGTCACTTGACTACCTTTTTTACGTTCCATAATCTTATTTTTCAATTCAATGATTTATATTTTTTCAGATATGAACGACTCCCCAGAAACGGCGACCGAAGACAGAAGCAGTTCCTATAATATGTCCTTGCCAACAGTCCTCTGCACTCCTGAACCTGATGACAAATCGGAAACAATAAAGTCTAACTACATGGTTAATTCCGATTCAAAAATGTCGCTTCCGTCCAATTTAGGCACACCCACGTCACCACTGCAGTTATCTTCTCCTTTATCTTTACCAACATCTCCATTGATTAAGGAAAATCAGTCTGAACCGTCCAATTCCGTGTCCGATCCTAAACGACTGACGTCACCGACTGCCAGCCCGCAGAAATCACAGCTGGTCAACACTGGGTCTGCCACTGGTGAGTACTTTTGAGGCATACACATTTTTTAAGCAACACAAACTTTTTTTTTAAAGAAGAATAGGCTTACGGTACCGCAGCTTGCCTGATGTTAAGTTATAACTGTGGTGTAAGATGAAACACGCTTGCCTTGAAGGAACCTATCTACTCTAAATTTGAAGACCCCCAAATTGTACTTCTCAGGAAAAAGAGCTTCAGGAAGAGAGTTCCAAAGCTTCGCAGTTATCTCAATGAAGGTCGAAGCAAATCTTTACCTCATCCGTAATCTGATCTTTTGCGTCCTCATGAAAGTACATGTTTTAAACACCGGTATGATACTTTTGATTCATCATAGAATATAAAAGAAAAAAATATATATGGGGAAACATCTTTTATACCAACAGAAATTTTTGTCACAAACCGCCGTAAACTCAGAATATTATGACTGTTAGTAGTCAGAGATGGGCTTCTTCTTTGGTGGTATGGGATGGTTTAGCTTCTTTAATACTATCCAACGAATTTTGATGCGTTTTTTTTTTAATAAACACAGTGATACAAGAGTAATATTTAGTATCAGCATTGCACCCGTGCGAAGCCGAGGCGGATCGCTTGTAACTAATAAAAGCAAGAATTTTATCTACTCGTACTTTTAGTCTTCAACGTAAACATTATTGTCAGTCTGTAATCTTCAACTGCTGCGCATAGGCCTTTCTTCTTGTGCGCTAGTTACCGCGGTTTTATTCGCTCTAATATTACTCCTGTATATCAAACATTAGTTAAGCATAGTGACGTGTTATGAATATATGAATACTCATGGGAACGTATTTTGAGATCCATGCAGGCCCTTACGTAATGTTTATCATTTTCACAAACAAAAGTAGGTTACGCATTTACTCTGACCCTAATCCCGTATTACCTGTTTTTTCTGATAAACCTTTGTAGAAAGGTAAGCCTCACATGTTTTGGACCTAAAAGTTATAGATTTACCGGACAACCTTCTGCTTTGCCTTTTATCTAAGTATACCAATATTATAAAGAGGAAAAGTTTGATTTTTGTTTGTTTGTTTGACGCAAAGAGGCTCCGAAACTACTAGATTGCTTTGAAAAATTCGTTCACCGCTGGGAAGATAAATTATCCCTGAGTAACATTGATATATCGGATATATCTTCTTTCTCTTTGCAACCTTAGACTATCTTATAGCCCATGCGAAACCGGAGCGATCTGCTAGTACTTTATAAAAGTGGTAATTTACAATATTTCCACTGTTTATTTTTCAAAAAGACAAGATTGTTGTAGTAGTAATTAGTTACAGTCGTTACTAATTAGTTAAAAATTAATTACTCGCTCCGAGTTCCAAGTGCCTTTTCACTTTTAATTTTCCTTCCAAGAAAAGTGTTAAGTGAAAAGAGATTTAGTTCTACAATTTAATTTACTTACAGCTAAATTTTACGGGCAAAGTTTACGTCTTTTAATTGGACAGTTAGTCTCGTATAGCAATAATAGTTTTTGAGATAAGAGGCTAAGCTCTAGTGACGAGAGTTTTCAACCCAAGGGCCTCTGACTTGGCTTATACTCGTAGTACATTTAGACAACCAAATTTTGTTACACGACTTTTGGAAATACGAAACAAATTTCAGCTTCACTATACAGTACTCAAGAGTAAATCCGTATCAACTTACATTTTATAGGAACAGCTGAATTGAATTCCAAAAGTTGTTTGTCAAGTACTAAAACCGCCCTTTAAAGGTTTCTATTATCTGAAACCTTGAAGACTTGTAACAATCGCCAAGTTTGTAGCTAAGATGTAGATAAAGGAAAAATCATGATTTTACAGTTTTTCGCTATAAATAGTAAACAAAATAATATCGAAAAAATAGCTTAAAAGCCGCCTAAAGAACCACTCTAAGAATATATTTACTAATTTAGGTACCAATCATCCAGAAACAAAAAACAAATTGGTTTCTGGATGGTTATTTCTAATTCATAAGTCTGATTGGTTTAAAAATAAATACCTATAAATATTATTAGATTGGTTCTTTTTTTATTGGCCATAATTAACTCCGCATACACGAATAACACTAATGATATGTTATTATATAAAATAAAAATACAAAACAATCAAATTAAAACATAAGGTAAAATCTAAATTATACATTATCAATCACACAAAATTATCATGTAATTAACTTAATGTTAATATAAAATATATATATATTACAAGATGTCATAAGTCAAGACGGTATTATAGCTATTTTTTCGATATTCTTTACCATTTACGGTTTATAGCGATAACATTATAAAATCAAGATTCCTTGTCTTCGCCATAAGGGTCAGAACATACCTTGTCCCAGTCACGCGATGCTCACTGAACTAAATCACATTTAGATCGAAACTTAACGTAATTGTTTCGAGTTTCCTATTTTCTACTAAAGTACCTACTGAAGCTTCAAGGTTTCTCGCTACCTATGTATATAACGACGTATACAACCTAGGTAGATATGGATCGATAATTCTGCTTGGTGTAAACGTAGCATGTTTTTTGTCTCCAGCGAACAACAAAATCAATGACTTACGTATATAAAATTATCAAGTTGAGAAATCGTTCATACGATATGGAAACAATTATATAAATATGGTAATAACTAGAAAATCTATCTTTTTTCATGGCTGTTTTTACGCCATAAGTTTTATAGAGTTCATCAAACATTTCTATTCACTAATAAAGGACAAAGTCTCGGTATAATAGTTTTTAACAGCATAAGGAATTTTTTACTTTGGATCATTATATACGTCACATACGGAAATGAAATTCTAATCAATGAAAGCAAAGTTTCTCTCCAGAAAGCGTACACTGATAGAACTCCAAGTTTTCCTTCCTTTTGAAGAACTCGCACTGACTTTGATGTTATTGTTTGATGTAAAAGACCAAGTATCTACATCTATACACAAAGCTATGTCAAAGCCACCATCTCAATCGTTTGATTCACATGATTCACTCCACAAAGATATAAGATCCGCCGCGACCTATTTACTATCCAGTAAATACCGTACAAAAGGATTTCTGGCATTTATATTACTTCTACAAAAATGCCAGCAACCTCCAATTCTCTGAAATTTTTTGAATTAAGAATTTCTTGTTCTATTTTTCGTGTTTCCTCTCAACACTGAAATTCGAATACACCCGTATTAATCCTTCGATGTCATGCCCATATTCAGTGTAATGTAAGTATATGGTATTTTGACAGGTCATTGATCAGGATCCCACGCAGGCACATGTCCTCTTATAGAAATTCCCGGCATCGCGTCGCGTCGCGTGCTCCTCGCGTTCTCCACGAGGAACTATTTTTCAGGATGGAAAACCCTCATCGACTTCATTCATATTCAGCCGCAGTCGAGCGCAGAGCGCGGGCGAAAGAGGTCGCGTGTCGAGTCGCCGCCCTTCCAAAACAACGCGCCAATATCGCACTGTTCGACGAAATTATACTCTGCGTCCCACATTACAAAACTTGTGAATGTATTACCATGATCTATAACTACGCGTGTACGAACTCATAGTATGAGGAAACTTCCGCGAAAATATAATTTCGCAAGTTGTGCGGGGAAAAGTTTGAAAATGTAGTCTCACACGGAAATGAACTAGTATTTATTACGCGGCGACTTATTGGATAAACTTTGCCGAGCGCCTGTTTTGTTTGCTCTAGTGGGGAACTCGGTAATATGAGAGAGAGAAGACGGTGGTTTGTGAAGATCATGTGAAAATGCCTTGTTGTGGGTGCTGGTGGACGGGCCGGCAGAGGCATCGACCCCCTGACTCGCGCAGCACCGAAGGTTGTCGTAGCTCTAGCTTTTAATTAATTAGAAATAGCTCAGAAGCTTGCAATAACACGACAGTTCCCTAATCGCAGTTCCGACCCCGACGCTAGAACACCGCAGTATAGATTTTATATTGCGTCGTTGTTGTTTGTTGTCACAAAAACGGTTTATATCAATTTAGTCTCCTTAAAAGCTGTTATTAGTTATATATAATCAAAGTTGACAAAGCACTCTATGAAAACCTCTGTTCATTGAACACTCATTTACTATGGTGTATTTAGCCCAGTAAAATTAATATATGATTTAGGAAGAACCTGAGAATGGGAAGTCCTATAATAAGGTACTCTGTTTGAGTGAGCCGAGAAACTCGGCGGGGAAGAAACGAAAACCATTTGTTTTATTAGCCACCTGCCCTTCTTTTGTATCTTTGTAGTATGGGCTTGACCCGCGAGTTGAGTAGCGAGGTACAAAACCTGCTGATAATGTTTAAGAGTACTGTCGCGTTATGCTATCTTAGGGGAGGGTATTTAATGGCTGCTTTGTTCCTTTCAAGGTTGATCAATACATTTTTATGAGTAACTTTAATTAATACCTTATAACAACTGACATAAGCAACAAAATTAGTGTGAAGTGATCAATTAATTACTATAACCACTATAAAACATACATGTATTTATTTTACATATATAACAACCCTGGTTAACGATGTGGTTCATCACATTCATCAATAGCTAAAACTCAATTAAAAGCTCAGAACTGTAATTGATTTTTGATACAAAAAGGAAAGACAAATTTCCTACATTTTTATCTTCAAAATAAACCGAATTTCATCTAAATAGCTATCAAATTAACGTCATTCCTTGTTCCATAAACCCAATTTCCCGAAATTATCGTCCCTTAATGAAAGTTTTATTAATGTTTTCTCCGACCGGATGGCGCACGTCTAACTTCCCGTTCTTTTGATTGAAATATTCTTAATCCCTTAAGTCCTCCCTTCTGAGACAATAGTCCATTCCATCACGGGAGTGTACGTAAACGGTTTAAGAGATTTTCGTACATAACATAGCGCGATAAACCTCTTTGCGGCAGCCAAATGCACTGTGATGGAGTAAAATCCGTTTATATGTCTCGTATCGTATAAGTACGTCCTGCATAGCTATGTAGTGATGCCGGTACATCAAGCCACTCGTCGCATACATTATCTAGGTACCTCTCCAGTTGGTTTAGCATTCAGTAGACAAATTGGAGAAAGCTCGCACGGGGTTGCTGATGTCGTAACTAAATTAACTTTATCCAAGCGCATCGTGCTTTCGCACGACGACGACGACATTTTTGTAAACCTTTGTGAAACTGTATGTCGTTTGCAAGTTAATCGGCATACTTATGTATCTTCCTTAGTCTCTGTTTCATGAGAAGTAGCATCTTGGGGTTTAAATAAAAAAATCTAGATTTCTAGGTGTAACATCGTGGACCATAGTATTGTTTACCACCAACCAGGCAATCTGTGGTTAAACGCAAACCTACAAGTTGTAAAATAAAATGTGGCTAAAATGATTCATATTTGTTAAGGTTTGTTGATTGTTATATGTGGATAAAATCTTGAATTTTAAATTTTTTCGTAATAAATTATAAACTGTAAAACATATTGAAAAAATAGCTTAAATACCGTCTGCAGGACAACTCTATGAATATTTATACTTAATTTGGTATATATCAGACTTATGAAGTATGAAAAAGTTATTAAAAAAAAAATTAAATATATATTTATGAACAAGATTTTTTTCAAATTGATAAATCTGATTGGGGCGTTAGTAATAATATTTGCCCATATTTTGCATTTGTTTTTATTTAGACATTTTCGTAATATGCATATGTGTGTGTCAACCCACGTATTTGGCTAGCAACTGTTGGAATAAATCCAAAAGGAGCCTACAACAATAAAAAGGTTTTCAAATAAAAATGGTTCTAGGTTCGAGTAGAACCAAAAATGTAGATCAATGAGAGGAGTAACATTTGCTTTTAATATTTCTTAAAGTTTTTCGAAGTATAACTAAAATATAGCTACATACATGGTTCACCTGTGCATTCTTTACCCTTTTAATTATTCTGTATGTAGGTTCTCGTATTATACAAAACCAAAAGCGCCAGATTAAAATCGTTTTACCGCTAAATTATTCCACACAAAACGTTCAGAATTTCAATTTAACAATGAAACTCTATTTGCATGTATTTCAAACTCGCAATTGAATTATCAGAACTAGACACATTCTATATTGGCTTTACTTAACTGTAGTTTTACGACTTATGAAAATACAGCGTAAACTCCATGTAACGTCACTCGATTTAACGACAAACCCTCTAAAGCGTCGTAATCAATTGGCTTTAGTTGGTTTAGTTTGTATTCCATACAATGATAAATTCTCTCCATTTAACGACCACTCTCTATAACTCCATAAAATGCACAGTCCCTATCCCTGTCGTTATATAGAGTGCTGTAGTTTCTTTAGTTCTATTGAAAAAGTTGGTTGACCCGCGACAACATATGAAAAAGCTGATGTTATAGAATAAAAGAGAATGGTATGGTATTAGTATTCGAAGTGGTTTGTTAAATGTCGTCATTTTAAGTCTCTGATTTGACACTGGATGAAGTGAAGTGACATGCAGTGACTAATAGTTAAAAATATCTTAAAGTTATGTTTCAGTTTAGTTTCTGTTTATTTAATTCGTAGACAATACCACTTATCATATATACACCGAGTCTTAAAATATGTATAAATTAAATCTAGGCTATTAGTAAGAACTAGGTATTTAAGACAAGGGGTGCACTGAACTCCACAGAAGGTTGAACCTGTGTCGTAGAGTTCAGGCTCTTCCATTTAGCGTACATAATTACAAGTTAGATTAATTAGGTACATAGGTTAAAATACTTGTAACAAGCTATGAGTAAACTAAGGTAATACAAATGAGGGGTAGATACATATATACAATGAACGGGCAAAACAAAAAAAAACTTAACATAATGACACTAACTTAAGTTAACGCACTGTTTAAGAATAGATCAAGTTCCGAGTAAGATGTTCGAGTTACATATACTACTACTACTACTACTACTACTACTACTACTACTACTACTACTACTACTACTACTACTACTACTACTACTACTACTACTACTACTACTACTACTACTACTTCTCTTTTTAAACAAATTGTTTGTCAGTATTTTACCAATGCCTTAAATAAGATTTGGTCCCTCTCATACCCCTTGTTGCTACGTTGAAAGGGGGTAATGCGTAATTAATGTGTTACATCTCATCACTTATTCGTGGCCCCGAGATCGTACTTGCATTACTCATTCATATGAAATGCTACCTAATTACGAGTGCTACGTAAATTATGTAGATCATTAAGAGTAAGGGCGTCTCACACGCTATGAAAAACCGTTGCAATTGGACGTACAGTTCACTGCAATGGTAAATTATAATAATTGCCAATGTATATAAACGGCAAAAATTTAATTTTGTTCCCTTCATTATATTTTTATGGTACATACAAAAAAAGGTATAACTTAATATTTTATTAATATATCAAGCGTCAACCAGTGAGTCAATAATGACAACGAGAAAAATAATGCATAATTAACAAGTAAAAGTAATATGCAATTGGCAGCCTTCTTCCATGCAGGAAGAAGGCTCCCTATTGAAGAACCAAAGAATGGAGAGCATTTTATATTAGGTGTCTAATGTACACACTTGATTCATCGTAAAGGATATAAGGAAGAATATAAAACACTCTTCTTATTCATAGATAGAAAATTATTTATTGGACACAAACATCGTAAATAAAGAAAAGATATCATTATAAATGTGCCACAATTAGCAGCCGTTAAAGAAATATCTAAGCATTTTAATAATAGCCAACCAGTTCTGAATGTAACTTTTTTTTACATGAGATCTTTGAATTGCACTTTGAGAGTAGGAAGATGTAATGAGAATGATAACATGGAGAAACAATATAAACGAGTAAACATGTAAGAAACACAGTTTTATTAGTGAATTAGTCACTGTAACAATTATGTTAGAACATGCACAACTCAAAATCGAACTAGTAATTAAATAAATGGCAACATTGGCACAAACATTTTTTCATCCCAAACGCACACCTTTTTCGGACGCTAGGGGACACATACTATGCTGTCTTTCTTATATATTTTTTTTCATATTCGCTTTATGTAATTTAAAATAATGTATATGTATGTGTCTTCTGTGTCTGAAATAAATGTGTTCTTTCTTTCTTTCTTTCATACTACTATACATATATACTATACATACTACTATACTATACTGGTCTCCGTTCATTTGAAGATAAGAATAGATTCCACAGTTCAATTATCGACAACATTTTGATAAGCTAAGAAAAAGATTTAAAAATTCCACACAACAATTAAAAACTCTTCTTCATAACCGCCATCCTCCGCTACAGCTCATAAAACGGTGACCCAGTTCATGAGTTCTATTGTTTTGTATCAATTAAACGTTGATGACGTTCAACAAACAATACAGCCTTATTGGATTTGTACGATGTGTCTTGCATGCAAATTGCTTATTGATTGTTTGTTAATTTACCTCGCATCACCAGTGGTCCGCCGGTTGTCTACCTGACCACTCTTACCGACATTTCATATTTTGGGTTATGGTTAACGCGAATTTTAAAATAATTAGCGACAATTATTTAAGCTTGTTTTTATATGTACAAGAGCATTTTGCAATAAAAGTGTCTTTTAAAAATCGTGTTAAAATTTAATTGACTGCAGTTTGTTGATATTAAAGCATATTGTTTAATAGTTTTGATACTAATTGTGGTTATTCTGTGGTAAAAATTTAGTTTTTATTGTTTGTGGAAAAGTCCCACCATTCAATTTCCTCCGTATTGAGCTAAAGTTGCTTACGTCTATTGTCTGCATTAAGACAAAATTCATTTTTGTACTAAAATAGTCAACTAAAGCATTTTACTTAGAATATTTCTTATTTTAGTAAGCATATTTTTTAAAACAATCGTGTGCAGCGAAATGTTCTGTTGTGTATCAGCACGACGCTCTACGAGCTCTGATTCTGATGATTCATGTAAGTCATGTATTGTTATGTATGTTCTTGTATTTGTTACATATTATCACAGAACGAGCAGAAACTCAGCGAAGAGATATAGTTATACAGTTGAAATGTTGCACAATCCGATTCGCTTCGACCTTCCTTGTGAGGACTGCAAAACTTTGGAATTCTCTTCCTGAGTCTCTGTTTCCTCAGAAGCCTGGGGGTCTTCAAATCTACAGTTAATAGGTATTTTCTAAGTAAGCGTGTAACATCGTAAACCATAGTTTTAACACCAGGCATGCTGTGATCAACCGCAAAACTATAAGTTGTGAATAAAAAGATTGCACTACTAATATCATAATACACTCTTCCTATTCAAACAATGCATTCTAAGTTTTTTTATCAAATCCATAGAGAAAGTAAATATCACATACACACACATCGTAGTAATGTACATATCTATTACAAGTTATTACGAAGTTAATTAATTATTATCTTAAGTAACGCCGAAAACGATTTTCGAAACAATCCAAATTTAAATATTACGTGGTTGCTGTATGTGATATTTACTTTCTCTATGGATTCAATAAAAAACTTGGAATCCATTGTTTCAATAATTTTATTTTGATCATTAACATTAATTAGGTATTGTAAATTTACACCCGAATCGTGTGCAATGGTGAATGTACGTTTGTATTTATGTTTCCTTCACTTTAAACGGCCGAAGAAATGTTTTTTTCGTACTACAGTATAAAAGTCAGTAAAGTGTTGTATTTTCCAAGATTGTTCTAGATTTTCTGAGCCCTTGGTTACTGGGTAACAATTTGTTACAGCGGACGTTTTAATTAGTTCAATTTAAACTTTACTCACGAAACCCTTCCTTATTGCAAATCATTATGAAGTTTGCTCAACCATTGCTGAACTGTCTGTAGTTACTTACTATTGTTAACTCTTGCCCGGTTTATGACGTCACTAGCTATATCACGTAATGTCGTATAATCCGGGATAATGAATGGTTTGTTGGTTAAAACTTGGAGTCAAAATACGTAATAAAAGAATATGCTCGTAATTTATAATTAGCGGGCCGCGTTAATTATTTAAACAAGTATTGAAATTAAACATTTTAAAACTCACGACACAATAAATTAATAATTTAATTGTTAACTAATTAAGTAAATAAATAAATATTAGGACACATTTTAAACACTGGTTAGCCCCATACCAAACCATTTCTAGTTTGTAATATGGTTGCCAACACAACTGATACCTATACTATATATGTATACATATATATTTTATAATATAGATACATAATTAACACCCAGACCGACAACACAGCCAACAAATTTAGTTTAGCACAAAGATGTTGGCCGTGCGGAGAATCGAACCCGGAGCTTTCTGAGTGGCAGTCCGGCATGGTAACCATTAAGCCAGCGAGGTTTTCAACTATCTCAGGATGGCTTCCACGGGATACCAAGCGCTTTTTCGTCAGACCACCAGCCCGACGGATAAACGACATCCGGTCCATAGAGGGAACCCTCTGAGTTCTGAAGCACAAGGTTTAAAAAGGCATAAGAGAGTGGTTGCCTTTACCCAATTGTGGGTCGGAATAGGCTGATGATGATGATGATGATGGTTGGGGCGGTCATCATTATTTGATTGTACGACTATGTATACAATTTTCTAGAAATCAATTGTATTGTTGACGCAGTTGTGAAAAAATATGTGATACGCAATTTTCGTAGAGGCGGCGGCAATTTTGCATCAATTTTCATCTATGCATCCATGATCAGGCCATATTAGATCTACTGATTCGCCATCATTCGTCGGGGTTATAAGGGTTTGAAATGTGTAGTACGAAATAAAAGCCGTTTCAGCTGATTGGGCTTGAAGATGAAAAAGTATACACGGAGTGAAACAAAACATACAAACTTCTATACTATTAATTTGGTGTAATTAGTGTATAAGTACACACCTTCATATTTTGAGAAAATGTGTGATGTGATACCAACGTCGAAACTTGGATATAACTGTACTCTTACTTTATTAATTAATTTAAAGCTCACGGAAAATTATGCGAAATATTTTTATTAAAAATACTTCTCTCGTTTAGTCGCTTTGGATTCAAGAGCGCGGAAAAATTTAACGAGCCTGCTTGAAGAACCAATGTTGGAATTTTTTTTTGTAAATGTCAATAATTATGTATAATTATTTCTTTTTCCGTATGGAAAGAAATTATGTGCTTTAATCGGATGTAGGAAACTCCTTACATAAAATTTTTGTAATCTTATAATTTACTTTATTTTAAATTAAAATTTTAAGTATTATTGAAATAAATATTTGATTCGACTAGTATGATTAAGATAAATTTTGACATTATATTATTAACTTTCTGTTATTGTATTTGTTTTATTGTATGAATGACAAATTGAAATGAATAAATTCTATAAGGTCTTCTCCGTAGTAAATCTCATCTAAATCGGCTCAGCCGTTTGAGCGTGAAGATGTACTTAACAAACATACACACTTATACTCACACAATCTTTCGCGTTAATACGTAATATTAGTAGGATTAGTGCGTGGGAAACTTTGGGTTTTGCAATATTTGTAGCGCAAAATTAAGTTTTTCTTACGTCCAGTAAAAGCTGTTTTATCTAGGATCATGAAACCGCCCTCGAAAGTAATAACTTTTATTGAATAACAACAATAGCTTTCATGTCTGTCGTTTTCGTATCGTCTTATCTATAAAACACGTTCATACCACGCGCTACGTAAAATAATCTGAAGACTCGTTTTATGTATAAAATTATATAGGGCTAGGGCTTAGGTAAAATAAACAGCGACGGGTGATAAAAAGTAAAAAACAAAATGGTTGTATTATTTATTATTTTTCTTATTTATGATGGTTACTGAAGGTTATTGTTTAGTAAAAACTGAGTTTGTGGAAGTCTCAAAATTCAATATTCACGGTAGTAAACTAAAATTGCCAATAATTCACTATAATAAAAATATTTATTTCTTAAAGTAAATTATCTATAAAAGGAACTCTGTCAAATCGCAAATATTTATTTGCTTTGTTGAATTTTGTTAATATCTATTTTTTTATTATTACTAGCAGATCGTCCCGGCTTCGCACGGGCTATAAAATAATCTAAGTTGCAAAGAGACAAAATATAGCCCATGTTACTCAGGGATAATGAACTTCCCAATGGTGAAAGAATTTTTCAAATCGGTCCAGTAGTTTCGGAGCCTATTCGCGTCAAACAAAAAAATCAAACTTTTCCTCTTTATAGATTGGTTGATGGTAAATCATATATTAAAATAGGCGGTAAAATGTTTAATACTCAACTTTTTCTTTTGGAGGTGAAATTGTCATGACCTTAAAATGTAAACTAATGTTTAAGGTTGCATCTTCGATCAAATATGTTTTGATCGAAGGGTAGCATACTACCATATGTTAAGTGTGTTCCATATTATGATAGCATTAAATATGTTACTGTTGGTGAACTAAATAAAAAAAAATACAAAAAGTATTTTGTATCCCTTCTCAACTTAAAAACTCCAACTACGTTTCGTTACAAAGTTTTAGCATAAAAATAGCCATAAAAAAAGTAAAGCATAATGTTTTCTTTTATGACATACCTACTTTTCGCAACGACCTCCACTTTCAACACTTACACAGCTAGTGAGAAAACTTGACAATCAAATTGCGACTAACGTACAGACTTTCCTTTTCTCGTATCGAAGGAAGGATTGTCGAGCACATCTGTATACAGAGTTATCAAGAAATCCTATAATTTATTCAGGGAATCAGTATCACAGTCTTTATACTTAAAACTATGATACTGATTCTCGTTATTGATAAACCAAATATTAATACGGATTAATATTGTAGACGAAAAAAAATAATGAGTATATTTAACATCTCTTAGATTGAATAGTAAAATTCACAAAGAGAGGAGTAGTTTGCTTTAGCGCCATCTGCAAATCGGCAAAGCGATTAGATATTGCAATTTTTAAAATCAAATTAGTCACTATAAATAAATCTCATCAAGTATATATTGAGATGCATGGCCATTAAGTTTCGCCACAAAGGAAGGTTTGTTCGCGAAGTTTACTTTTCGGAGATTTCCTTTTCTAATAACTCTGTATATGTTCACACTCGTATCTCACCTGTATGTACATATATTTTTATATATACGTTAAATAGAACAGTTGTGCGGTTGAGCTCTCGTGGTGAAATTGCTCGTTAGTTCCGTTTCCGACTCGAAGGGCTTTTCCAGCATAAATGAATGTTTTTTTCTCTTTCCTACAGTTTATTTATGGCTACAGTATCATTCGGGAACCGCTACATTTGTATACCTGCGAAGTTAAGAGGGTTTTAGGTCTAATTTACATGTCATGTATATAAAAAGGATTTTCGTGTTGAGGGAAATAGGTGTGTTAATAATTTTGAAATTCTGAATTACGTTTTGCAGCTAACGTGTTTTTTTACATATCCTATATCATTCCACTTGTTAGGAAATAGCTCTGATTATACCTCAGTATATTAACAATTAGATGAAAATATAATTTGATTTGTTACCTTTATAAAATGTGTTTGAATTCACACCTTTGAATAATGTTCTAATACACTGTTGGACCCCTCCACTAACTTTCACACTTTTCAGTCTTGAGCCACCTTTTTCAGTTACATTATAAGTAAAAATTTAGTATCATTATCATTAATTAAGAAATTAATATACATTTTGGACATTTATTCAAACAGTATCTCTAAAAATTATAGCCCATGTGATATTTTGATGTATAAGCTATATTATTGTCAAGTTTCAGTAAAATCCATTCGGTAGCTTTACGTGATGAAGAATCAATCATCCAGAAACACATACAAAGAAGATAATATTCTAGTAATACTACATATCTTAATTGCTTTTTCTCTAGGTCCTATTATTATGTGGCGTTTGGCAAATAACAAATTAGGACTAGAGTACGAGTACAGTTAAATAGAAACGTGATTCCTTTTTGGAGCCAAATCAAGACGTAGTCTGGAGAGCTAAACAAAATGAGGGCAGCAATAAAGTTAATTTCATTAGGGCTTGTCCGTGACGAGTGAGGCAGGTATAAAAGTAGGTCATCGTGGGCTGTGTAAACAAATAGCTGTGACGAACGACCGGGGCGACGGGCGCCGGGCTTCTCGGTGCCAAGGAAAACATATCGAGTACTTGAACCCAGCTTCATCAATACACACATACCAGCTCGTATGTGTGTATTGATGATATAGGAGGTATTTGCCCATAGTCGAGCGGGACCACAGATTACTAAATAGTTACTACGTAACCAAAGCAAGGAAGCTGATGTAAATTTAATTAAAAACTATCAAAAATATCACGATTAGCGTCTTTTGGCACACCGAGCCTAGTTTTTGTAAGATAAGTAGCTGTGATAATTCCCAGTTAATCAAGAACAGCTATGTTCAACATGTTTCACAACAACATTTAGGGGGCATCAGGTACTCAGTAACAGTGGTTCACAACTGGAACCAATCGCCCAAGGAAGTGGTCAGTGCTACACCAGTAATCAGCTTCAAAAACCCGCTGGATATCTGGTTGCAGAAAACCGAAAAACCGTGATCAGTGCACCAGTGGGCTGTAAACATTGACAATAGACCGTGGTTAGTTTTTAAATAAAATTTTTACTCGGTGTGATATATGCATATGAATATTATAGGTACTGCTCACCTTTAATTTAAATAAATAATTATTTAAACACACATACCTACATACATACTTATTTAAACATTACATTTTATGGTAAGTCTAATAGACCCCGTTATTTACCCTTCAAACCGTAGATACTTAAATTTAGTGTAGTTAACTTAGAACCCGTGTCTGTTATAAGCCTTTAAAGGACGGTTAGGTAGTAAAAACTAATGGTTTCGCACCAGGCCCGTGCGAGCTTCCATTAGGCAGGAAATATGTAATTTCGTTACGCTCATAGTAGCGATAATAAGCAGATACGTGGGGCACATCCTGCCCTAATACCTTGTATCCAGGGATTTCCGAGCCGCTTTGGCAATTTCGTATGTCCGGCTATAAATCTGGCCAAAGTTGACGCAAAAATATGGACGTTATCTGTTCAGATCCCGTGTGATTCAACCGCCGATGAAAGAAGGAAACTTTGAAAGCTCGTGGTTTTTCTTTACATCTTAATATATATAAATCTCGTGTCACAATGTTTGTTCTCAATGAACTCCTAAACCACTTAACCGATTATAATAAAATTCGCACACCATGTGCAGTTCGATCCAACTTGAGAGATAGGATAGTTTAAATCTCAAATTATATTCGCAATTTTAATTTATTGCTAATTATTGTCTGTTATTATTTGACAGTCACAATTATCTGTTAACTCGAAATGATTCTAACAGATGTCGATACCTTTCGACTGGGTTGAGTAAGTAATCAATAGATGGCGCTGTACCCCTAAGTGAGGCAAAACAACGTTTGCCGATCTTCAAAAATTCATGTCTAAAAAGTCTTTATTGTCTCTAATAGCCGCCTTATAAAGTTAAGTATTTTATTGAACTTTCCACTTATTTTCCATAAGTACCTAGTGTTCTTATGTGGCTGTGATTTATCCGATAATAATTCAAACAAGAACATAGAACAACAACTATGTCAATGCTTATCAACTTTTATACCCGACTCATATAAAATTTATTACTTAGGGATTTACAAAATATTTTTCAAGATCTAACCGTTGGTAACCACCAATAAATGGATCATAGCGATAGATAGAATCGCCCTCTAGAGCTTTGACGGCCCAAAATAGCTTCAGCTACTGTTACATAAAGAAAGGGGATGAACGATTTGATGACATCGTTTTTATAGCCTACTAGTTGTTTCCCGCAGCTTCGTCCGTATTATAAAAAAAGTTTTACTAATGCAGGTAATAATAATAAAAACTTATTCACGTCCAACAACCATTTGACCTGTAACTTTGGTGTTATCAATAAATGATTTGTATTTGCATTGTCCATGCAATTTGTGTAAATATTTATTAGCCATCTTTCGTTCAGCCGTTATGGGGTAACAAACAGTTACAAATGTTTTTATAATGTTTTATAGCTTAACTGTGCTCGACGGATTCACTCGCTCATTTCAATAAGGAACCTGATGATAATGTTAAAAAAGTAATTATCTTGTACATAACTGTCTTTTATATATATACCACTAGCAGATCATCCCGGCTTCGCACGGGCTATAAAGTAATCTATGTTGCAAAGTGAAACAAAATATAGCCTCTGTCGCTCAGGCATAATGTAGCTTCCCAACGGTGTAAAAAAAAATCAAATCGGTCCAGTAGTTTCGGAGCCTATTAGCGTCAAACAAACAAACAAAAAATCAAACATTTCCTTTGTATAATATTGGTATAGACGTCATCTATGCCAGTGAAGTCGAGAATATGTGTAGGTAACATACATACAAGCAGACAAACTGATAAAATTACAAATGTCTGGTTAATATCTAGCGTGGATTTTATGTCGTTGTAGCTTTTATTATGATAGAATATTATTCCCATAGATTTAAGACGCCATCATTTTCTCATCATCATATTTTATGGCGGGATCCGAGACTTATCATCAAATATTTTCTTTCATCATCGTGACGCGCTGTATTTTTTTTATCGATTTCGATTGCGTCGCAAGAATCAGTCATAGTCAGTGAGTGATCTAGAAATACGAGTACATTTAAAGCGATGATAAGGAAAAAAATCATGAATTTATAGCTGTTTCGTTATAGCTTAATATTTATACTTAATTTGCTACCAAAAATAAATATTCTTGGAGATTTTCTTTAGACGGTCTTTAAGCTATTTTTTTTTCAATATGCTTTACTGTTTATGATTTATAACGAAAAAACTGTAAATTAAAAATTTGGTCCTTGTTTTAATACTATCTTTATGTAAATACTCATATTTTGGCACATATCAACAAAAGTTTTAAAAATCATAATATGGAACATTTAAAACGTAGTCGTCAAAAATACGCTAATATACCTATTATTACAATTTAATACGGAAAATGTTATAATTCAGTCCAAGTCGCTTAACATTTGTACCAGCTTGTACTAAGTTTGGGAATTGGTACTATTTGATCCTTATTAATTTATTGATATGTTGTTTATAACCATTCTAAAGAACTAAAAATTTTATATGTATGGTTTATATCCCTCGAGTTTCATATCTCGAGCATGCTTTCACGTTTTAGTTCTTCACTTAAATGTCTTTCTACCTTCATAAGAGGACACATTTTTTTCTATTCTAATCCAGAAGGTATATTAAAGTCTAGGCTCATATCGGTCCACGAAAAGAGCACAAGCTGGTGATTGATGACACCGGAAGGTTATTTCACGAGCACGGGATAAAATCAATATCTTCCAATAGGGACTTCTGGAATTTTATAAAATTGAATCTCGTTGGCAGGGGAAACGTGACGAATAATTTATTAGACGATGGACGTCCGCGATAACCGCTACAGCCTTAGTGTTTTTATTTTTTGGGGGTTCTTTTTTAGTACTAACTTGAAAATTATCTTTGGTACTATAATGTCAAAGAATGGGACTGCGCATAGTCCTGTTCTTGACGCATGTCCACAATTCACCTGGCGGTAAGAAATATTGTAGTCTACGCTAGAGCTCGCTTAATTAATAATAGTAGTTTAAAAAAACTAAAAAACACGCTTATCTGGCCGTTTTAAGTGGGTCAAAATCGCGCCCAAAGAAGTCGGTTACAAACAAACATACAAACAAAAATACAAAAAAAAAATAACAATTTTATCAAATTAGTGTATTGTCATCGGTCCTCAATAAATCTACAAAGTTTCAACGAAATCTGGCCGTATAAAGTGGGTCAAAATCGCGCCCAAAGAAGTCGGTTACAAACAAACAAACATACAGGTGAAGCTAATTTAAAGCGTGTAAAAAGACCGGTTCTCTCATTTTCCTTAAAAACACGAGTAATTATAGGAATCCTATAATATATGCCACGGATTTATAAAGTGGCGAAGATACGGAGACATGTATTATTTTCTTGTAATACAGGTTGGTAGTTGTTAACTAGACGTAATTAAACGGTATCGCGTTAGTGACCAATGTCTTGCATGCTTGGCCGGCTTCTAACATGTTTCACGTATATTATTATTTGTGTTCCTATATGTTTTTCTTGTCACAAGAATAAATGAATTTGAATTTTTGAATTTATGATACGCATTATATTAAATTTGTATTTTACTGCAATAAATTGAAAATAATGTCTAGTCATATATTCATACTGCTTGACCCATCTGCGTGTGAATAAAGTCAAGTGACGTCTATCGACCTATTTCTTCCAGTCAGCACTTTACCCGTACCCTACTTGATGTAATGTGTGTCCCTTCATACACTCAGACTGTATTTTAGAACATTTTATATATGATTATATGTTATGCAATGACAATAACATTACACTTACCTATAACTTGTGATTTTAATTATGTGTTGTGCAATAACTGATATGTATTGATATAAGGAATTTATCTATATGTAATATATCAGTTGTGTTAGCATCCATAATACAAACTATAAATGGTTTACTACGGGGCTAACCAGCCGTGTGTGAAATGTACAAATTAAAAATTATTAATATTTATTCATTTATTAGACCACAACATCACTTAACTTCAGGGCGAAAGAGGCTTCTACATTAATAATATTGGTTGTATTTTTTCCTCATTATTCTATAAATTTATGTATATATCTACGAGTACATACATACATATAAACGTGGAATGAATTACGGGCGCAGTTATGCGAGCTGTGGATGACAGAAATACGGCTGTTTGTCATTCACGTTTGAAGCTGAAACCCTTCCATCGTTGAGCACCACTCTCATATTATGCCACTGAGGTTCTCTAAAATGTTTCAGACCGTCTATTTAAAATGAAAGAAGATGATAGAAAAAACCTTCATGTTGCATTCTTTTGAAAAACTCATCAGAACTTGAAATAGTTTTATGAAAATTAAAATATCTAATTTAATAGTTAATTCTATTACCCCGACAATTTCAACGATTTTTTTTTGTAAAACTTTGTTTTGAAACAATACCAGCGAACTACTTAAAATAAGCAATTTGTAAAAAAAAAACTAGTTTTTTTTTATATTATGACGTTAAATAGGCAATTAAATTAACGCCGCTCGTAAATATTGCATAAATAACAACGTAATAAAAGGTCAACTGTTATTTTGGTTTGAATTCCTCCACATCTAGAAATACCGTGAGATTTAATATTGTAATAGAATCCACAGAATTTTGGTTACATTTTTACGGAATGAAATATGATATCCCGTGTGTCATATAGTCATACGCAGTGAAAAAATATGTGAGTACGTGGAATCTTTTTGTGGGTGACGATATTTTTTTGTTGTTATATCTTGTATTTATATCTTAATCTTTTTATCGTAATCCCTTGTAAAAGAAAGACTCTAAAATACTTTAAATTCGACGTATTTATTTGGTACAATATATTAAAGTTAATTAATAAATTAATTGACCATGCCATGATTTTTGACGAGCTCGTTGGCGTAAAGGTTACCATGCCGGACTGCTAATCAGAAGGTTCCGGGTTCGATTCCCGGCCCGGTCAACATCTTTGTGCCTAACTAAATTTGTTGGCTGTGGGTCTGGGTGTTAAATATGTATTTATATATAATATATATGTATGTATATGTAGTATATCAGTTGTGTTAGCAACCATAATACGAGCTAGAAATGGTTCAGTATGGGGCTAACCAGCCGTGTGTGAATGTGTAAAAAAAAATATAAAAATATATGAACATCTGCAATTTAGTGGTGAGATAAACGATGTAATTTAGCTAACATATTGACTTTGTGAGGTATAATTTAATATTCAAGGTCGGGCCGTTACCGAGGCCCATCTTAAGTTAATTTGATCATGCTGGAGATGCCCCTAAATCACAATTTTCTGCAATAACTGGAGATTTGGAGAGGGTGTTTTTCGTAATAATACCGTGGTATTCGACCACTGTAAGGTCAAGTACGTCTTTAGTAACGTACCTCTTTAGACAATCTATTTTATCATATCTCACATAATCCAGTGATTGTTTGACCAATAAATGTGATTAAAGTCAATCAACAACACACTCACGAAAACACATATCAATATGTATATTTTAGTTATGGGAACATTTAATAAATAATCTTTAATTTTTAGACAATCGTCATTGCTGCAGGTTTTGAAATATTTTTAGGATAGACAACAAAAAGTAAATATAATTATTGAGAAAATTTATTGGGTATACAAGTAAAACTGACACACTTTCAGATACTAAAATATTTCACCAAACCAATTTAAATATAATTGAATTCACTAAATATCTGCTCTATGTACAGAACTGTTTTGCCAATTTTGCATTCGTAGCATTCAAAGAGCTCGCTTATTTGGGTCAATCGTTAGCCTGAAATTCTCGATCTGGCTACATTTGAATCGCTATCATTCAAATACTCCTCTGTGGAACTGTAGATACATATCTAGTATGTTATTACTGCACCGCTCAATTTCTACTTCCACTAAACCATTGCCCAAAATAGATTCTATCGATTGTCGTGAATTTAATACAAGGTTCTATAAATAACATTCATCTGAGTAACCTTTTTCTGATAATATTAAAACAGATAAGCTCATTTACTTACGTAATGATATATGTAGTATTTTTATCTACTACTAGTTACAGGTATCTTTTATTATTAAGCTACTTGTATACAATAGGTATGGCTGATTTTTAAACGAATTTCTGCGATTGACCAAAAGATTTACTTTCTCGACAGTCTAGAGGTTTTCTGCTACTCTCACGATTCTTCATTTCACGTTCAATGGTTTGGAAAGTTTCTTTCATATCTTTTGTTAAGAAACCTATTTAAAGAGGATCGGTTGGAATTACCTTGAGCGATGGTCTATATACCGCTTTTTAACTTTTGTTATATTCTCTGGTTTCATTTTAATTAAATCGGTACTTTGTTCGGTCGCTCGTCGTTCTAATTGATGTAATCCTAAGATCTCTTGGTGTTCAGTTACTTTAAAACACACCCTTGTATTATTTTTCCCTAAGTTTAATCGACGACAGCTAACAAATGGTATATTATTTTCGCGCTGTAAATTATTTGCGTAGTTATATTCGGCAAAACGATTTAAAACCTCATGCATATTACAGGTTTTTTTAATATGAACATGAAGTGTCAATTAATGTGAGGTTAGTCATATAGAGCTAAATAATTATCTTTTTGGGACTAGATTCTTACCATCCTTAGTTTCAAAGTAATCATAAAATGTTTGAACCTTATAATTCGCTATTTGCTTGAATATAAGCACATGTACAATTTGTTTTAGAACACCCCAAAACTATACAGTTTTAACGACCGTAAATAGAATTGCTGTCTCGCATTAAAACCAACATAAAACACCCCCATATTTCAAACTGACGGATGTTTTTGCTAGAACCCAACGTTTCAGGAAAATACGAGAGGCTAGCTTTAATCGACTTTTTGTCGTCAATTGAGATGTCTACGATCCTATTTTCCGTCGTGACAGTGTGAGTAATTTGGAACGTCAATCACTTCCACTCTCGAGTAGATACCTAATAAAAAACCTATTTATTCACATCAGTTCGATGAGTTACATAGATAGGTATAGATAGCATTAGCAGCGTTTTCGCTAGCAACAAGGTATAATCCGTAAGCCCCGTAAATTCAAATTCACTACGCTGATCTAGCGCGCACTGGCAGATGACATGTTTTGCGGATGACACGTGTGACGTGACACATTTGGATTTTGTGGTCTTCGAAACATGGCTTTTGTCATAATGTTTAACTTCAAAACAAGACATTAGTGGAAGGCTGGATTCGGACCGTGGTATCTGGATTTAACGCTACTTCTTTATTTTCTGCCAAAGCTTAAAAACGAAATTCCTATTAAAAGTACGGCCAAAGTTGATGCTCAATGGTGTGATTTTTTTGCCCAGTCCTGGTAAAGGCTCTTAAGTGGAAAGTAAACATTGTTTTTTAAATTAACTGTATCGTCCGGTTTCCTTGTAAAATATTGTTGAAATACAATAAAAAATCTTTTATTTCAAAAGGAACCACTTTATCAGTACCGTCCACAGACCATCCGGAGTTAGGTACAATGGAAGCTTTAAAACAGGATCAGTCGGCTTTGAGACGGGAATTCAGTTCCAGGTTTCCATTACTTAAGAGATTTTCAGAGTAGAATAGAGCATTTTACTTTATACTTAAGTTGTTCTTTTGAAATTAAAATAAGTTTCGTTTTCCGTTCCGATTTCCTTTTAAGTCGTCGGTCAATAAAAGAAGGACAAAGACAAACCACCGGGGCTTATTTTATTTGGTCTCCAACCATGCGGAAATGCATATACGAGTATGTCTACTATAAATGATCTTAAGTATTTTTATTTTAATTGACCTGTAGTAGGTATGAATAAGAAACGGCTCAAACATTATTTCGACTATTGTATCATCATCATCAAAACAGGCTTCTCTTCTAATTTTCATTCACGTCAGTGCTGTGCCAACCGTGTCTAGGTTTGCCTTGTGACTGATGTTGTCGTAAGCTCATCTTGCCATCGTACGACTATTGTATAAATTTGTGTAATTATCTTTGAAGGTATCTTATCCAGCGAAATTGCCGTAATAGACATCGTTCGTAACACCTTAATGCCATTACCAACCACCATCGCTAGCTACCCTCATTTGCCGCTTTGAAATTCACGTAAAGATGTTTTAATTAAGTACCTAATTACGAACATTCGATCTTTGTTTTCGGTTTCTAGAGAAGCTTTTCTTCGTATTGTTTTCTCTCAAATCGAAGGTTAAAGTTTCAATAACATTGAATTGTTTGAACTTGTTTGTTGTTTCTCTTATTAATTAGACAGATTGTTTTGTTCTGAACCAAGCAGACAGATTGTTATGTTCTATAGCAAGCCTATATCCAAACCGAAATAATTGAATTATTTGAAGTGATGATGGCTCAGTCGGGCGTGCGACCTTCTTACGTCCCGCACGTCGTAGATTCGATCTTTTTCTGTGAGCTTAAACTTACGGTGAAGGAAAATATCGTGAGGAAATCATAGCATGGTTGTAAAGCACTTCCTAGTGGTCGCCTGGCTCGCTATACCACCCACGCCTATTTTTATTATGTTTTTAGTATTTGTTGTTATAGCGGCAACAAAAATACATCAGGTGCAATAACTGTGTAGCTATGTTCATTAGGTACAGCTTGGTCACAGAAGGACGGACAGCGAAGTCTTAGTAATAGGGACCCGTGGATACTCCTTGAGGAAGGAACTCTAAAAAGCGGCGTGCTGATTTTTTTTTTATAAAGGTGGGTAGTTTTATTTACCTACAGTAAAATTCACATCTGTATTTAAACATCACGAATCTAAATGCAAGTTTCGACCACCTTGTTAGGCCTAACTTTTACCTCCTTTACAAATCGGTCATCTCAAATGGCGAAGTGGTTATCAAGCCCTCTTGATCTCATAGCAGTGAGCCAATTTCATCGTCAACCGGCGGGGAACGTCTAAATTCTCGGGCCACTTGAGCTTTCCAGTCCAAGTACCGCAGCTAACGAGATGTTTGCCAAAACATGCCTCGTGTTTTGATATGAAATAACCTAATTAATATTTGATCGACTTCAATGATAGTTTTTATTGTGTCTCTCATGGAAATAAGTAGTTTTACTCAAATATCTTACGCTATAAAGCCCATAGGCACCAGATTTTAATGTTACTAATTATATACAGAAAATCATCTTAAAATTATTAAATAAGTCATAATTTGTAACGTTATCGTATTCATTGTTTTATTTGTATTATGTTTTATTTGTTATACTGTCGTGTTAGAGGTTAAGTTTATTTTAAATTGCATACAGCTTGAATTGGACTACTTAGATTCAGACCTTGCCTAGTTAAGTAGTCACAAGAGAATATTTAATCTAGTAATAAGTTAGTAAATTCATATATTTCATTTTCATATTATTTATTATCTTATATATAAAATTTCCATGTCACAGTGTTTGTTACCGTACTCCTCCGAAACGGCTTGACCGATTTTTTCCAAATTTAATATGCGTATTCAGTAGGTCTGAGAATCGGCTACTGTATATTTAGAATTTTTTATTTTTATTAAGGCAAAACGACGTTTGCTGGGTCAGCTAGTATTTTATACAAATGTCATTGGAACATGACGTTGACGAGTCAATGTAATGTATCAATGTAATTAAATTAAATTATGCATAATTTTGATAATAAATAAAATCCATCCTATTTTCGATAGATGGTCATAAATGGTCATTTTGTTAAGTTATGCATTAATTTGATACTAAAATTAAATAAAATCTATTCTATTCTCGATAGATATGAAAGGTTTTTAATTAAGTAAAGAAATGGTAAACAAAAAGTTAATAAAGTAATATTTTAAAGTTTATTGATAAAATTGAGCAATACAAAAATACATTTTAGGAAATTTCAAACAAATTCAAGGTTTTGATTAAATTAATTTAATATCAGCCCCATTATACAATAATCAAATTTCCTTTACTTATCCAGATGCGGCAAACTGAACTAATACAATCAACTAGATAAGTAGTTAAACAGAAACTCTATTTCCGATCCCGGTGGGATTGTCAGATAATGGAAGTAACAGACTGTCCCGGTAGATAAGCTCGTTAGCTGTGCAAACCAAATGAGGTCCACACAATTAGATAGATAGGCGATCGATACTATGACACATGTTTATCTTAACTCCTAATACTATTATCCTATTAATATTATTATCGCGAGAGTTTGTGTGCTAATACACACTATATGACCCAGGCTGACACACAGACTACTTTAATCCCAGATTAACATGGGTAAAACCGCGGGGCGCGGCTAGTAGTAGCATTAATAAACGATTTAAATTTGCCATCCTCATATTATGTTAACAATAATGTAAATGTGATGGTTATTGTCATAAAAATGTATTATTTGGTCACATAAGTCCAAACTGTTTAAGAGTAAATTTTTCACTACTCAGGTGAATGAGCTAGGATTAGCTGAACCTACAGATTGTCTTTTGTTTGTTTGTACGTTGTACCGTTTCAAATTTTATACCCTCTTTGTACTCGAACCTTTTTCAAAAAAACTTTTTCAAATATCTTCAAAATGATATGAAGTCCAAAACTTGTACTTATCCTACTAATGTAATAAATGCGAAAATTTGTGTGTGTGTATGTTTGTTCTTCACGCTCAAACAGCTGAATTGGTTTCAATGAAATTTGGTGTGATGATAGCTTAGAACTTGGAATAACACATAGGCTACTTTTATCCCGAAAACAACTGCGGTTCCTATGGGATACACAAATAACTTAAAA
Organism: Mellilla xanthometata; assembly: GCA_035578125.1. Taxonomy (NCBI): domain Eukaryota; kingdom Metazoa; phylum Arthropoda; class Insecta; order Lepidoptera; family Geometridae; genus Mellilla; species Mellilla xanthometata. Next base: position 7,219,571 of record JAPUBQ010000014.1, on the reverse strand, counting down.
TTGTATGTTACTATTTTATGCTACACCAGCTGAACGATTACTCTTACTACTTGGAGTCAAAGTCAAAGTCAATCATTTATTGCAGAATTAAATGTTATGTAACAATCTTTGCTTAGATAACACTTAATATACCCATGGTCAGGGTGTAGCAATATAGGTTTGGAGCGGGCCGATTTATATAATATACATTAGTTATTATTAAATTCTAAGTTTATGTCATTTAAATTATTGTCATTAATATATTATTTTACGTCATAATAACATTTATATAATAATAGATTTTTAAGATATTTTTCGAATGTATAATCGTTTACTATATATTTTTAATCTATCAGGTAGTTTATTAAATATTTTAATCGCCATAGCGTTTGGGCCCGAACTTTGAATTTCTAAACGGGATGGAGGCTGCTCTTTATCCTGGATTAACTTCTTTTTTGTCCCGGAATAGCACGGGTATCACCGCAAGGCGCAGCTAGTTATAAAATAAATCTGAATCTACTAAGTTCAGTACACAATGATGTCAAAGGTTGAATGCCGTGTTAATTACGCACTTAGTGGTGAATTATTAAACGTCTGCTCGCGAGTCACTCGGTTCGTAATGCCGTATTCAAATAGTATATTTATTATTCAAAAGTTCTGAGCGAGAAATTAAGCGAACAGATTAAGTTTAAAAAGAAAACATTTATTGTTTTTTTTTTGGTACGAAGTTCCTTATCGCGCGTTATGAAAGGGGTCTAGACGGAAAAATATCTTACGAAAAGTTGTCACGACACTTTCTGCGCATGGCAACGTCGCATCTTCGCAACGTCGCAAATTTGTTCGGAAGTCAAATACAGCTTTCAATTAAAGTATTCACTAATTGACAACAGCGCCATTAGTTTCAGGTGGAGTTGCGATTGAGCCTACTGATTAAGTTTATATATTACCTACATTATATTTGTTTATAATAAAAAAGAAATACCATAACTTAAAAACAAAATTACAATTCTTTCACTAATTAATCGAAAAAAACTTCGTTCCATCCGGGTATCCCATGGCTCCTCTCAAGTTTTTTCATATAAAGATGGAAGTTTATTCTTATGGCTAAGATATAAAATTCACTAAACTTCCATTGACTGAGCAGTAAATTCCAATTTGGTGTGGTTTTGGTAGTTTCGTTTTAACCTTTTTTGAACCTTATTTCAACCCTTATATTACAAAAGTTTGTGACATTGGATTTAGATTGACGAAAGAAATATTCGAATTACTACATCAGAAAATGTTTTTTTTATAAACTTTTATTAAAACCTGTCAAAAATACACCAAATTGAAATATTTTTCATATTTTGTAAATAAGCAAAATAATGTTGATCGTAAAGTACAACGATGTTCTCTCAATTCCCAAAACAATGCTGTTTAGTAGATCAATTTAATGCTGATTGCAACCGAAAAGGCTGTCTGTTTCCAGCCCTAATGGAATGGTATTTTTAGGGACGGTTTACAATTTATCTTCGTGACCTCAATGAGAGTCTTACTGAATTAATCTATTTTATCTTGAAATCTAGAGAAAAAGAAAAACACTGATCTTAGATCAAATCATTATATTTTTGTCAGTCTATCATATACTCGTATGTCCATACAATGTAAACAAAACGACAGTATAGTTAATTGACGAAATAATTGAAATTAAATTACAAATGAAAATAGCGATGATCAAAAGTAACATTAACGTTTTTAAATTACCTAATAGAAAATCAACACAATTATCACACATAAAATTTATCTTGTGATAGTATGTCTTGTTACAAATTCAATAAAACGGAAAATCTTTATTTCCTTTGATAAAATACAAAAAATAATAACGCATCTCTAGCTGATGAAGGAAACAAAAGAAAATAACAGTCACTCCTTATCATGCTTAATCCTCTATGAATTATAACGAGTAATTAGACTAAATACTCGTTTACTAAGAAAGAAAGATTGCACAAATTTATAAATAAACTAGCTGACCCGGCAAACGTTGTTTTGCCTCATCTAGGGGTATGAAAAGTATAGTAGCCGATTCTCAGACCTACTGAATACGCATATAAAATTTGGTAAAAATCTGTCAAGCCGTTTCGGAGAAGTTGACATTGTGACATGGAAATTTTATCTATAAGATCAAATAAATATTAGGACACATTTCGCACACGGCTGGTTTACTATTTCTAGTTTGTTGTTGTTATATACATACATAAATACTTTACATAACGATAACGATACATATTTAACACCAACGACCAACAAATTTAGTTAATTTAGTTCATCACAAGGAGATTGACTAGAAATCGAACCCGGGACTCACTGGTTGGCAGTCCGGCATGGTAACAATTACGCCGACAAGGTCGTCTGTCTGCCAAATATCTCCGAAATCTTTATATTTTAAGCGATAATGAAAATATTTACCTAGGCCCGCCCACGCTTCTTTACCGCGTTATTAGTTTTCTATTTCTGTCGATATTTACGTTGTAATTGGCATTTATAAATGGCCGAGAATTTTGGCATCTCAGTAAGTGTTCGAAGAAATAGATATGAAAGAGAGATATCGCTTTCATATCTTATTAATGTCTTATTAAGAAACAATAAAAGATAACGCGTACCTACAAGGAAAACTGAAGACGCTAGGAGATAGGAAACTGGATAAGATACATCGGTAAATCAATTAGTTACATCTTAATGTTCTAAACCAATCATATTATATCTTCTTGGTTTTAAATCAAATATTGTCTGCTCTATTTTTTAAAATGGCTTCGTTACTTATTTCTAGTCAGCCTAAAATAAAATTGGATCTAAAACTCGCGATGCACCAAAACAAAAGTCCGCATTCGATTTAAAAGGCTGCAACTTGTCTCTCTATGAATTTAGTGAGCATTTCTCCCCGGAATTCAGTTTCATCTATCTGGCAATATATCGAGGCCTAGATACCTATAAAATATTGCAGATCGAGAGGCTGGACAAAAAGTTCCTATTTTGCTCGCTTCGCTTGACCGTTTCCGTTTTGAAGGAGAACTAAATTGAACGCAGTTCGGTTCGTTAGTAACTGGACGACATAATCTGGATTTGTGAAACGTTTTCTGCAGTGAAACTCGACGCAACTTCGTTACCTCTGTTCATATAAAGATATGCTAGATCCACCGATAAAGAAATATGCATTCTAAGGCTAGATCCTAAGTACGAACCATACTCAATTTTTCAAATCGGTGCAAACGAATTTGCAGTTGCTAAAAATATTAGCTAACACTTTTAAGTTGTACCAAGACTTCTGCAATTTTTTTTTACGATAAACAAATTTATCAAAAGTCTAAGTAAAATTCTAGACACTTTCTCGTATCACGAAAAAATATATCTCCTTCAAGAAGTCAGTCAAAAAAAGGAAACGCGCCGGAAGCAAGCGATACAGCTAAAGTTTTTCTGTATGTTGAGAAAGTATATGTAGCAGGCAGGTAGCTGTATTTTGCACCTGCTTGCCTCTGACATATTTTAGCGTAGCCTCGAATACACGTACGATGCTCCGGATATAAACAGAAGAGCAGTCGACTTCTATTTGCAAGTTCATCTTTTATTCACAGCCAGAGGTCGCTAGTTCCAAAGGTAAAAATAGGCTCCTTTATTGAATACGTCGGCTCATCTCGCCTTGCTCTCATCTTGTGAGTGGAATTCCATTGCTTTTATTGTTTATTCAAATCGGATTTCGGATCTGATTCGTTTTCCTTTCGATGCTTTTGGTTCTCGTTACTGAAACCTTTCTCGCGGATAACTATCTATCCTATTAGGTAGAAGTTTCTTTTGTCCGTTGTTGCGAGTTCTTGAAAAAAGCAACTTGAGCGTTTTTTCACGCTGACGAGGTGAAATATCCTCATTAGAGAGCGGGTTTCGTCGGCAGCTTTCAAGTGTTCGCGTAATAAACCAGTGGAAGCGCTTCTTTTATTCGCTCTCTCTATAGAATATTATATTCAATATTTGCTTCAGCTTACCACAGTATAAATATATCAGTGGGTATGAAAGCTCCGCCATATAATGAACCCTTTCATTATTTGCGAACACCCCGGTGTTTGTTTTAGAATTTGAGGCAATGTTTTTTTTAACCGTGGGTAATAAAAAAATCATGAGTTTTATTTATAAAATTTGTTGAATTTTATTTATAAAATGTGTATACTTATATTATATTTTATTGGGTAGTAATTTAGTCTTTTTCTACACAGTATATAATTTTTTTATGAAGCTTTTATTCTAAGCTTTGGAATTCGTAGCGCCTTTAGCTCGGCTAGCGTCATCTGTCACGATCGTCAAAGGTCAACGGTCGATGCGGACGGTGTTTGGATTGGTGACCATGCCCAAGACTGTCGTTTTTCAAGTGGCATTTTCATCTGGGCGTACCGTGGGTCGGATGACATGTTAAATTGTAGGTCGCGGCTGTTAGTCTTAGTACAAATCAATTCAAATACAAGCAGTCATCAAGTCAGAGACATTCGGGCGGCTTGAAATCTCTTGACACCAGAGCTTCGCCACCTAGCTCATACGAAGAAGAAGAAGAATTCTGAGCTTTTTTATTGACAAGCAAGACTCGTAAACACACGGCTAATGACACTTGTCATTAGCCGAAGGTGGAGCTTGCCTTGTCTGGACTATCATGCTAGCTAGCTCCCTTGAGAGCACCGTTAGGTGCTTGGCGACATGTTTTTTATCTTGAAGGTGATTGTTAGCCAGTTGAGCACTAATTTATGCCGCCATGATATGGTTTCCTCTCGATAGTTTCTTCACCGACAGCTCGATTTCGCGGGGGCTGCACCCACGACCGTAACGTACGCACGTAATACCTGTACCTACGTGTACACTTTTAAAATAAAACTGTAACCAAAATGTAGATATAGTTTCTGCCAATATTTATTAATTATATTATCTATCTTCATTATATCTAACTCCAACTGTACCTTCATCCACGGTTACAGAATCTCGTGCTTGGTTTTACCAAAGTATATAAAAATAGCATTCATAAAAGCGTTGCTCACGTATTTTGCACGTGCGATATAAAAACGTTAGCAAGTAAGTATTGTAATATATTACCCGATACAAACATTTCACATTACGGTTCCTCTTGGGACGCTAATAAAGAGCTCTTATCTGTTCCCCTTATGTGCGCGCCTTTTTCACTACAAAGCTCTCGCTTTTATTAGGCCAGGAAATGGAAAAGCGTTCACACATTAGCTTGAAAAGCACAAAGAGTTGCAAAAATGCAACCGTATGGCCTTTTCTCTTTGTGTACTGGCGCGAATCTGCACACGTTCCATGCGACTGCACTTTGCAGAATAGCTCTGAATAGATTTTAGTGTGGTCTAAAAGTTTAGGACCATGTTGTGAATTGACAACTTGTACTTTGTATAACAAGTTTCTTGTAGATAATGCGACCGTGCTAAAGGTGAACGCACACACCGGAGTTAAACGCATCGGACAAATCGAAGTCAATGAAGCGGACAAATCATGCGAATCTGTTTGCATGATTCAACTCGGTCAAGTTTGTAAATTCAAATTCAAATTGTTTATTACAGCAAAAATATTACAGATAATTACAAAATATATGAAAGAAAACAAATATTATAAAAATGAACATTAATAATGATTTGATATGCCGACCAGCACTTACACTGAAAACTAGTGTCGTGCCGTAACTGTCATTTATATAAATAATTCTAAAATCTGTTGCGTTTGACACGTTCGACAAAGGCTAATACGCGGCCACCTTTAGGTAGATACATTCATAGGTAAATGAACAACTGCAAACAGACTGCCCAACGGAGACAAGCTTTAATAATATTCTGTTATCTCCCTTGCAAGCGTCATAGACTTCAATCTCTGCTACTCCCAAAGCAGTTTCTCCTTGTTTGTGATTATTTAGGAGCTTACACGAAATCCCTTCATTAATTACAAACCCCGGCTGACCAACCTATTTTTCAAGCTTTCAAAATATAAACGAAATCTCGTTTGCCCGTAATATTTTTGTTTAAACATTGTCGCGAGAAAATTAACGTCTCGAGGTCCCGAGATTAAGTAATCAAAGAGAGAATTTTCCGCGCTCGCTAAATGGGTGTTTTGTAAACTCAAATGAAATTACCTTTTGTGAGTATCCTTCGCACTTAGTCCTCGGAGTCTCAGTGCTCTAATCTGCATGAATAAATAATGCAGTTTCATTAAAAATTCAAATGTAAGACCGAGTTGGTAAACATTGCCTTTACCTGGATGAAGTTTGTGCTTCTCCGGGCGCCGTTAGCTTTGAGCTGACTCGAACCTTTACTTTGAATATTAGGTAGCTTGCTTAGATCGTTTACCTAAGCTGGTTGATCTTAAGGCATCCCTCAAAAGTATAGAATAGGTATCGTATAGGCTAAATCCTTAATGAACGTACCTTATCCATAAATAAATATTTGAGTATGCCTATAAAATTTGTGCAAATAACCCAAGTCTCTTTCCAATAAAGTATCCTTCAGAGAGAGATAAGTCAGTTTACGTAGGACTATAATATCAATAAAGCACGAGCCTACTTATACGAATTTCTTCTTATTGATACCTATGGGAGATAGAAAAAAAGTATTACTGTTTTGTTTGATTCTAACTTTAAGTCTAACGGCATTTCTTTCAGAATTACGCTAAACAGAATATTACTAGCGTCTTTTTTTTAATATCTAATGGATGATCAATCCAGTAAGTACATGAGTGAGTTTCAGCGAATTTTCTTTTAAAATCAATTTTACGTCTGGCAGCCATTACAACATTACGAAAGGAAATATTAACCTAGTAATCTCTCAGATTGACTTTCCAACCAAAATGAAAGCAGATATAACCCCACTACTGTCTCATCGAAGTTTGTTTGTTATTTGTTTGTCCCGAACTCAATTTAACTATTTTCATTAAACTCTGCTTCAAGTATTTAAACAATCTGTTTACTTAATCTACGTCCCAAGGGGCATGATTGAGTTATTTAGTTAGGGAAACATTCAGTTATCTTAAAATATTATAAAAATAAAACTTTTTGTCTGAGGGTAAAACTGTCTAAGTCAAAGCATCTTAGCTAGTCTAGTAGGGTCTGATCTGTAAAAATAAGTTAAAGCATGTTTTGGTAGTCGATGTTTTTCTTTTTATTATGTACTTTTAAATAATGGCAAGAACTTTCTTCGCAAAAGAACCTCTTTGTGCTAATTAAATAAAGGATCTTTCTTAATTATTGTAAACTTCCTTGGCCGTTACATAAATATATTATTGCCAGACTTCTCGAAACTAGAGCGCATAACATAGGCTCTCTTGAAACTCGTAACTTCCCGAAATTGGGGTCGGGTGAATTTTACGTAACGATGATCGGAAAACCTTCATTGGCGAAGTGATTACTCCTTAACAAGAAGGTTATCGTAATTAAGCGGGTAACGCAAATTGGTGGAGGGTGAGTAACAGGGACGAAGTAAGGGTCAGGTGCGCAGAGTAATCCGACACTTAGTGGGTACGGAAAAATGGCCTGAGGATAAATTATTTTCAGTTTATTTTTAATTCTCTTACGTCACTGGTCATGTCAATGAACTAAACGGACTTGACATGATTGTAATAGTGAAGTGAAGTATGTTTTCATCAGCTCTAGACATATCAGCATAATACTTTATGATAACTTTCTTTACAACTCTTATCAGTACCATTTTATGTAAGGCGTCATGTCTTACGTATCCTAGGCGCCTTGACGATGCTCCTCAGTATCGTAAATGGTACATTCCCATTTAACGTGAGTAACTTTGTCCTGTAGCCCAAGCAACAGAACGACTTTAGTAATTTATTTATTTTGCATTAATTTTGGTCTACGATTCGAACAAACTGATTCTAGCCCAACTAGTTCTATATTCATGAACGTGCCTGAATTCAAATCTGTAGAAGCTCGTCACAGGGAATTGGTAAAGGGATTTAAAGGTTTCGAGAGCGTCGAGCCAACACGTGCCATTGTGTACTAACTAGTCGTATTATACGTTCTATATCTACGTTCAGGACCTGTTCGGAAGCGAGAAGATTCCATCCGGGTCATTTGTTTCTATTGTGTCTTTTATGTAAGTACCCTGTGATTTTGCTTATGCATCAGCTTTGAACCTGGGCTTCGCAATCGTATTCTACTCATAGCTTTGTGTTGGGGTAAATATATAACTTTACTTTGGCATTGTGGTTCTTTGATTGATAAATTGTTATACTTGAGCGAGAAACTTGAAATTTGCGTTCATCTAAGGAAATATTAACTTTCTCTTAATTTTTTTTTCGACACAAATGGATCGACTACCGCCTTTCTTCACTACTTTCTTCACCTTTCTCCACCTTAGTAAAACTCCGTCTTTCATCACACGCAATATTTAATCATTAATTATCTAAATTGTAGTGTACGTGCGAACAAACTATCATTTGTTCTGTGCCGCTGTGTCGGATTAATCGAGTCAATATTGATTTACACGAGAATTTCGCGACACGGCCCCGCTAATGGGGCAATTCCCCGACGGCAAACATCGACTGCCTACTTACTACGGGTAAACTATAACTATATGTGCTGACGCCGCATTGTGTGGTGAACGAGGTAGAATTTCAGTTTCAGACAAAAGGTTATATAGAGCTATTGTTATCTTTATTGGATCCGCCGGTGTTCGAAATCGAATTAAATTTTATAATATATTGAATATTGAAACTGTAAATTAAACACTGGACTGTGTTTGTATAAACCGGGGTATAAACTTAATTAATTTACGCCAATTTTCATCACTGGAATTATTGAAAAATAAAGAACAACGCAATGTCTCGGTAAACATTATATATTTGGACATCCATTTAAAAGATAAAATACGTTAAAAATATTAATTAAATACTAATAATATTTGTCTATATATGCTTTGTTCTAGAATGAAAAAGTACCTTTAGTAATTTAACCCCTAAAAGGATATTGAACTACTGACCTAGCCATTACCGTTTTCAGTAAAGTTTCGGCAACCCTACATTGTTATCTGCCAGAAGTTATACTAACACGTATAGTCCATTGAAAAGTTACATTTGGGGTTGCGTTTTTTAGAGGACGCAATTTTATTTTTTTGATGTGTAGGGGGGGTCAGTGTAAAGCTAAAACCAAGTTTGTGGGGTCGCCACCCTTGTCCCACGGCCGCCATCTTGAAAATAGGGGTTGAAACGGTTTTTATGATATATCTCTTAAACTATTTATTTGATAAAAAAAAATTGTTAACATTTTTTGTTGCAAATTAAATTTTCTACAACTTTGGTCCCGTAACTTTTTATCGTAAAACTATAAATAAAAAAGTTATAAGCGAAAATCTTCAGAAATTCGAGGAAAAAAAATATATTTTTCGATATAACTTTTTTTTAAATCGTTTTACGAAAAAATAATATCAGACCTTTTTTGTAGATCGTCTTTTGGGGAACAACTTTTATATGCATCATTTTTTCATTAAGTTAATAGCTAAGGTTTTACAGCGCTCCGAAGTGAGTACTATTGTTTAGTACTCTTAACTATACCTATACGAGGGTGAATCAAAAAGTTCTTAGAAGTGCATATATATGAAACTTTTTTGGATCAAGTTCGATATTAAAATTAAAGAGTGTCTATCACACTATATTTATGCAGACTGTCACTTGTTTTTGTCAGTTCGTTCGCATGTAATAATTTTTTTTGTGCAACGAGTTGCTAAAAAGTTAAAATTATGGATAAAAGTGAGTTACGTGCGGTGATAAAGTATCTCAGTTTGAAATTTTTTTAAAAATGTCTACGAAGGAAATTTTTTTGGACATTCAGCAGACATTAGGGGGTGATGCTGTACCCTATTCTACGGTTGCGTACTGGGTGGCTGAATTTAAAAGAGGTAGATCAAGCTGTAAAGATGACCCGTGTTCTGGGCGGCCTTCAACCTCCGTTACAGAAGAAAATGTCAAAAAGGTTGAGAATCTGGTTTTGGAAGACAGAAGAATGACTATAAGACATATAGCTGAAATCCTAAAGATATCTTTTGGTAGCGTTCAATCCATTTTAATTGATTCACTGGGGTTCAAAAAAGTGTCTGCAAGATGGGTGCCACGAATGTGAACCGACGAAAACAAAAAGCGACGTTTGAAAATTTCCAAGCGTAATCTCGAAATGTTCCAGCGTGATTCGGATAATTTTTGCCGTCGTCTTGTCACTATGGATGAAACGTGGGTCCACCATTTTGATCCTGAAAAAAGACAAAGCATGTCTTCCTTCTTTCATGACCGTAGAATAGGGTACAGCATCACCCCCTAATGTCTGCTGAATGTCCAAAAAAATTTCGTAGACATTTTTTTCAAACTGAAATACTTTATCACCGCACGAAACTCACTTTTATCCATAATTTTAACTTTTTAGCAACTCGTTGCACAAAAAAAATTATTACATGCGAACGAACTGACAAAAACAAGTGACAGTCTGCATAAATATAGTGTGATAGACACTCTTTAATTTTAATATCGAACTTGATCCAAAAAAGTTTCATATATATGCACTTCTAAGAACTTTTTGATTCACCCTCGTATAGGTATAGTTAAGAGTACTAAACAATAGTACTCACTTCGGAGCGCTGTAAAACCTTAGCTATTAACTTAATGAAAAAATGATGCATATAAAAGTTGTTCCCCAAAAGACGATCTACAAAAAAGGTCTGATATTATTTTTTCGTAACATGGTTAAAAAAAAAGTTATATCGAAAAATATTTTTTTTTTCCTCGAATTTCTGAAGATTTTCGCTTATAACTTTTTTATTTATAGTTTTACGATAAAAAGTTACGGAACCAAAGTTGTAGAGAATTTAATTTGCAACAAAAAATGTCAACAATTTTTTTTTATCAAATAAATAGTTTAAGAGATATATCATAAAAACCGTTTCAACCCCTATTTTCAAGATGGCGGCCGTGGGACAAGGGTGGTGACCCCACAAACTTGGTTTTAGCTTTACACTGACCCCCCCTACACATCAAAAAAATAAAATTGCGTCCTCTAAAAAACGCAAGGTTAGGCCTAAAAAATGTAACATTTCAATGGACTAGTAAGCTGAACAAAAAGTGGAATTGGCAATTCGTAGAAACGCGTAAAAAGGCTCTAACTCTAGTTTTCGTGTTCTCTTATCCTTGCGTAAGGAAAACTTATTTTATGAAGATCGATAACTATCAGCCAGAAGTTTATTGTGAAAGATAAACTCCAAATTGCTTAAGAAAATACGAGTATAGACTCGCGCTTATATAAACATCTACTGAGACGTAAAAAATATTTCGTGTTTTTTTTGGCTTGAAAGCAAAAACATGAATGTGTTAGTACTGTACTATTTGGTATTGGGAAATGGATGGTACGAAGACTAACAGCTGAGACCTACAATTCAACGTGTCATCCGACCCACGGCAGCGCCCAGATGAAAATGCCACTTGAAAAACGACTGTCTTGTGCATGGACACCCATCCAAACATTGTCCGCATCGACCGTTAACTTACTAAAACTAAAACATGCATTCACGAAGATCGCAGATCTGCTGGTTTTAGTAGTAGTACACGTAATAATGTTGTACGACGTCAGTTCAGCGTATATTCTGTGAACCGCAGACTAAACGGTTTCATTTATTCACGTATTGTTTACCGCAAAAGCTCATTACGCATGTACTCGCTACCTGAGAGGTTTCAATGTGTTTACCATTTTACGTAAATTTCCTTTACTTTTACGTTCAATACATTACATGTAATGTATTGGAATGAAATGAATTTGTAAATATGCGTTGCCATTCAAGACTCTATTTTTATATTTTGGATAGTCTTGAATCAGCTGTTTATGTTTGGTTTCGTTACTTAGAATTTTCACAGAATATCGTCTTGTAAAATTACCTTTCAATTGAATGATAAAATTAAAATAATCCTATACAACAAACGTGTTTTTAAGCAATTCTTGAATGGTACGGAAATCTTCATACGCGAGTCCGACTCGAATAGTATTTACTAAAATAATTCTACATATTCTTACCATTTTAATTGTCCACTTAATTATATTGAACTTTCTATAATTACTGCATTCATCAAGCTAATTTTATAAACTTCACTTACACAGCACTTTTGTAATTTCACTTCAACTGCACTCTATTCGTTATTGTCTTAAGTAAGCTAATGCTCTAACTTAAGTCTGATTAATTAGCTTAAGTTTATGCATACATCGTTTGAAGGTTAGAAGCTTCTTTGTATTTTGGGTCGTAGCTCTGCGCAATGCTTCATAGTATGACTTCGTATATAATTATATTGTGTATGTAGGTACAGTTTACCCAGGTATATTTTATTAACCAATCAACTGGCAAGCGGCCAGATACTGGTTCTTTAAAAAAACACATTCATCTGGCAACCGACCAGACACTAGTCGTTTTTTTAATGTTTTTTTGGAACTTTGGAACCACAGTTTGGAATTGGAAACTACGTTTGGAACCACAGACCAAGTTAAGCTACTTGTACTAATGTACTGGCTAGAAAGTTGATTTAATTAAATATGTTTTTTTTTTTATCTATTCTACATTGCCCCTCTGTTGAGCAAAGGTCTCCGCCAATGATACCCACGCTTTTCTGCCCTGGGCCAGTTCCTTCCAGTTGGTGTAGCAGTCTACCAACTCCTTGCGCCATCGAGTTAGGGGCCGGCCCATTTTTTATTTCAAATAACATTATCCCTGTAATCTTTTAAGTATATGAAGGGTAAGCAATTTGGTAAACTTCAGATATGTAAAAATGAAGAAAACCCTAATGCTCTAGCACACTACTTGAGACAGCGTAGCTAATAAAATAAAAGATTAGGTTCAGCTATGACGAAAAATATTTATTCATTGTAATTTATTTGATCATTACAAACAAACTGTGTAATAAAGTCTATAATTAAATTACGGATTGCAAAAAAAGTATTATAATTAAATTACGGATTGCAAAAATAGTATTATAATTAAAAAAATATATAAACCAGGTAGAGCATTTTCTAGTGCTCGCTTATGTGATACATAGATGGAAAACCTTTATGATACGCCATACAAATTAGGGCAAGACTGATAGGCTAAAGGCTGCTTCATCTGGTCAATATTTGTCCATATCAATATTAAATGTGTGAAATAACAAAATATTAAACAGAGTGCATTTCTAGATTAATTTGTAAAACCCGGGAGCAAAATAATCCCATTTCACAGGTAAATGACTCGACAAATTGGAAGGGAATCGCTATTTGGCCTCGCGAGGAAAGTGGACTTGTCAGGTGTTTTTCTTTCCTATTTAATGGAGATAAACCTATGCCTAACAGAACAGGCTGACCTTGTTTTCACAAGAAGCGTATCGGAGCAAAGTCGGCGCCTGTAGTTCGGCTTACTAAGGTGATCTGACGCGATCATCGAAGTAAAGCTACGGCCGATGCCAGACAGAACAGAACAGAAAAGAACAGACTGTCCTCTGTATGGGTGACCAAGCACAAGACAAGGCAAAAAGTGGCATTTATTTTCATCTGGGTGCTACTATGGGTCAGATGACACGTCAAATTGTAGATCCTGGCTGTTAGTATTAGTACAAGCAGTCGTTAAGCCAAGTCAGAGGTCTTCGGGTGGCTTGAAAACTCAACATCAGAGGTTGGCTACATATGTAGCTATTACACAGAAGAAAAAGGCATAAACTTGCCAAAATTCTTACTAACCAAGGAATACATCTGCAGTAAATACAAGCATTTAATTCAGATTCATTTCCTATAAAAATCAAAATAGGTTATATGCTTTTCTTATTATCGTCAGGCTTCTCTGTAGATAGATTAACTATTTACTGTATAGGCACAAAATAATAAACAAAGCTCGTCATATAATTCGTACCTACCTCCATTGGACTTTGCCCTCCTATAAAATAGGTACTAAACTCGTTCTACAAGAAAAGGATTTTGTACTTTTTATGTTTCTGCCAGTTTTCTCGCCAAGAAAATAGCCTTTTAACCGCGCTTCTGGCGGTGGAATGTACAAAGGTGACAATGTCGTTTGCGCTTGAAAATGAGTTATATCTACGATACTAAACAGCGACGCCTCGCGTAATTTTATAAAGAGCTTCTGTGATAAATTTCGCACAACCAGAGTAACGTATCAAATTACACAAATGCCTGCATATTTTGCTGTGAAATCAGTTTATATTACGTATTTATTTAGGATTACTGGCAGGTTACTATCGCTAGCTTTTCATTGGTCAACTTTTGGGTTATGGCTTTAATTTACAAAAAAGTTTTTTAATAATATTGTCTGTGGTCAAAGAACTTTTTAATGGAACAGCTGTTTCTTTTTTCAAATTTTCAAAATTCTAGTAATAAATAATGTTTGTGTTATGGTATTAAACCTACCCTTTTAAAGCGTAAGTTAACTAATAGTGACAGTACAGTTACAATTTTATAAATTAGAAATTATTCGAAAATCTGGGCCAATTTTGAAACTTCTCTCAGCTTAAACATACAAATTCGGAATAATATGACTATCCCCAAACTTAGTTTTGGATTTCTAACACAAAATTACCAGTCAGAAAGGTAAATTGACATCAGAAAAGGAAAAGCGAAAGTTTGAAGGTCGGAAACGGAACTTCAGCAATCCGTGATTTATCGATCTAAGGGGTTACGAATACAATGAAATGTAACCATTATAGTATAGGTATTGTTTCAGTCTTTCTCCTGCTTTGGCTGTTCAAGCCAGCCATATCGCAGCAATATTGTAAATATGGTCTAGCGTCAAATCTGGTAAATTTGTATATTTTCGGTAATAATTTAATAATAGCACCTCCGATGGGAGACGGCCGTATGATCCTCTAAACTATACAAGATAAAACCTTTCGAGCGTCATCATTTGTTTGTCTTGGTGAGTCCATTGATGCTTCATAATATCTGGACTCTGATGATGGGACTCCATCTTTAGGCTCTTTCCGACCTTCCGACTAGATAGCCTCACCGTGATTGGACTCATCTAAAATGGTTTAATAAAATGATCATAATCATATTTTATATAAAAAAAAAATTGTTGAATAAAAACTTTTTCTTTAACAAAGGCTATTTTTTCTTACATTTCGATTAAATTTTGTACGGGAATAGTATAGAATCACTTTTTATCAGCGTTTAATGGTGGTAGCACTGAGTCGTAATTCGGATTGTAACCCATTTATTTTCTGTAGTAGCCCCCCTTGTCCTCGATTCCGTCCTCGGTGCCTGTTTTGTTATTCAGAAAGCGTTGACCGCCTGTATAATCAGGAAATATATTATTTACCTTTAGACTAACGAAGTGTGTTTAATAACTCAATTTAATGACAGTACAAACACTAGGCCAAATTTATCAGAACTAGAAATATTGAAAAAAAAATGCAATTATCTATATTAGGATTAGAGACCCACATAACAAATATAACCATAAATGGGCATTATTTAAAGTTTTATATTAATTATAAATTGTATTGTACCTAAGTTACTCGTTATGGTTTTTCTGTATTAAACAAATTTAAATTTTAATAGTGAGTATAATATTTTTTTTTAATAATATTATGTTAAGGACTGAATGAAAAGTCTACCCAGTCGCTAGCCTGATGGCAAAATTTGATTACAAATCGGCATGTCACCAAATTGTGCTTGTCATCTTGTGGCATTAGGTCCTAAAATCTTCAGTGCTCAATAATTTGTCTAGTTTATTGAAACACAGTAGTATTGCACATCTTACTCTATCAATATATTGCATATTCCGTTTATGAATCGTATGTCTTGCTGCAATCAACAGGCATGTTCTGCAATGAGCATCTCATGAAGCCATATCAATCACTCTATAACGTATGTACTTGTGTTAAATCTACGTACGTACGTAATCTACGTACCAGTGAACGAATAATATAATATGTAGTTAATTTTGAATTACATAATTATATAGTAGATTTAAAGCACCTTCACGAAAAGTTTATAGTTTAGTTTATTTATTAGCTTGCAACACATGTATGACATAAAGCTATGTTACACGTGCCCTGTTGTAATAGGGCGTAGCAAGAGGCACTGGCTAGCTTTGCTCCGAGGCAAACTAGACAATGTCTTTACTATAATACTTATACTCATGACTAATTATTATTAAGTACGTCAAATATATAAACAAATATAATTGTAACAGTAACAGAAGTACACGTTAGCAAGAGTTTTGAATGTCATTATTAATATTTGTTTACCTTACAAGAAAATTAACATTGAAAATTTTCAAATACTCTCTCATATCTTGAAAAATGATGATTTGCCAAACAATACACAGGTAGACTCGTTCCTGCATTTAGAAGATTTTCCGTTTTAATATTCAGTTTCCTTTACCTATCTCAATTATGATTCTGTTCCTTCACTTTGACTTTTTCCAAAAAGCCATTATTAGACCCATAAACTTTTCAAAGCATTTTCTTTGTGCTAATAAAAATTAACGACCAAGAACCGGCTTTTAAATTTTAATTACTTACTTTGTGGGAAAAAGCTATAAATGTACATCTCCTAAAAAGTTTGGCGTAATTGAAGAGACTGAGACCGGATATAGCCATGCTGGAAAGTTATTATTAGAATAGATTAGGTACATTTAGGAGGCTTATGGAATATCATTCTGGGAAAACCCTCAGTTATTCTTTTATTAACTGACTTCAAAAGAGCAAGTACATTCGAATGTATACCTCTTATTTCAAATCACAGAAATGAATGCGAGTGTTTCTTGGTATGTCATGTTTGGAACTTCTTCACGCTCAATATCTAATCTTTGGATAAAATATGTAGATTGCTAAACCAAGTATTTAATTAAACTTAACAAAGTAGTTATGCTAATAAATAATAAAACGTTTTCAAATCAAAAGCGGCCACGAATTCGGATCTCAGTTATTGCTTCTGGTGTAGCCCTAATTCTAACATTTACAACATAAAACCTTATTTTACGTCACCGAAAATCCTCTTTGTTCGGGAAATGGCTATTTGAATTTCGTATCATCATAAAGTAAAATTGCAGGCGTGGATCGTTGAATAATTCAACCTACAAAAATGTATTTCACATTTTTCCAAGAACGATGATCTCGTAAATTTCTACCGCAGTTGTTTATCGATTAGTACTTTTCTTTTACGCACTACTAGCTACATGAAGACTTTTTTTTAATACTTAAAATAACTGATAAAGGCGCGTTTATTTATTAACACAATTATTAATTTGCATTTAAAAACTTGGAACACCATACACTCGTACAATTTTACTAATAAATGCTTACAACAAAATAAATGACTTAATCTGGAAACTAAAACAATAGTAAATAAGTGTTCATTATAACTGATAATACAACACGTTACTAATTTTTACCAAATCATAGATCTATACGCTTTTTAGACTCTTGCAGATTTCACGTTCAATAAGCTTAATCTTCACTCCTTCGAAACGGCTTCACCGATTTTTACCAAATTTTATATGCGTATTCAGTAGGTCTGAAAATCGGCTACTATCTATTTTTCATACCCCTAAGTTTTTAGGGTAGTTCACCCTTAAATATTTACTACGGCAAAACAACGTTTGCCGGGTCAGCTAGTGTTATATAAGTTTGAATATCATAGTTAATTTTAAGTTAAAAAAATAGATATGCAATAGTAATGTAGCGTAACGTAGTAAGTATTTAGTTCCTACATCTCTGAATGAAGTACTAGCTAGCTATTAAGCTGTTTATGCTGGAAATAAACTTATTTGACGACCTCGTTGGCGTAAAGGTTACCATGCCGGTCTGCTAATCAGAAGGTTCCGGGTTCGATTCCCGGCCCGGTCAACATCTTTGTGCTTAACTAAATTTGTTGGCTGTGGGTCTGGGTGTTAAATATGTATTTATATATAATATGTATGTATGTATGTATATGTATATGTAGTATATCAGTTGTGTTAGCAACTATAATACGAGCTAGAAATGGTTCAGTATGGGGCTAACCAGCCGTGTGTGAAAGTGTCCTAATATTTATATTTTTATATTATTATTTATATTTTATACTTGTTCTTGCAGGCAACCCTCGTAACAAATGCGCGCTGCAGCCAGGCCACAGCTTGATGGACTGGATCCGACTCGGGAACTCTGGGAAAGACCTCACCGGGGTCGGAGGAAGGATGCGGCCTGTTTCTCCTAAAGAACTCGCGACGCATAATAAAGAACGTAAGATTTTATCGAAAAGCAGTAGGTAGAGAACTAGTATTTTTTCTTTAAAAAGTATTACCATGGGAAATTTCAATTTGATTGATAGTGATAAGTGACGGCCCAACTACATATCTGAAACGGACTATAGGTATGCAGTTTTCAAAAAAGAAGTCTACGAAAGACTGATGTAGATTAATTCAATCCTTCAGCAAGAATAAATGAGTGTTTCAGATAAAATGTGCTTACTTTCCTGCACGCTTCACGTGAAAAACCCTCAAAGCTTTATCGGATTAAGATTGTTTACTTTTCTCGCTACCTGCTCGTATCTGTATTCCGAGACGCTACTTGGATAATCTTTGTTTCCTTTCAGACGACGCTTGGTTGGCGATACGTGGGCGAGTCTACAACATCACACATTATCTGCCATACCATCCTGGAGGTAAGCATGTATGTTCGTTTGTCTAATGAAAATTAAGCAGCTAAATATACTACAGATATGACGGGTTGTATTATATTTAATGTTTCTTCTAGGCTCAGAAGAATTGATGCGAGGAGCTGGTATAGACGCCACACAACTCTTCGACAAAGTACATCCCTGGGTCAATTACGACTCGCTTCTAGCCAAATGTCTCGTCGGTCCTCTAAGACAAGACCTGCCAGACGCGGAAGAACTCTTTGATACAACCAGCATATCTTCAAAATCGGATCGTCTAAAAGAGCCGTCCAAAGCGCAAGAACTAGTCCGCAAATCAATGGAAAACCTAGCGAACTGTATCACTCCGGTGAGAAAGAAAATTACGACTAAAAGCGACGACCCGGTTAAAGGAAGTCCGCCGAGCAAAATCATGCAGAGTTTGATACAGTCCAGTGATTTGCCCGTGTCCATAAGCCGGCGAGCGGCCGCTAGTCCAGTGAAAAAGGCTGACAAAAGCCCCGACACGCCGCAACCTCTGCGGTACGATTGGATCCAAACGTCCACTAAGCTGACTATCTACGTATACACGGGGCCGCTCGCCAACCCGGGCGGCTGCGCGAGAATAGCTGACGGCTTCCTCCTAATAGAAGTGGCTACCAACGACTGGCTGAGAACCCTCAAAATAGTCCCCGAGGCGAAGTTACGGCAGCCACTACAGCTGAGGGTCTTCGCGGAAAGCGGGAAAATAGAGGTGAGGGTACGACACAATTGACAATTCGTTCTTGTTTCTGTTATCTTGTTTTATACAGTGCCACTTAGCTTACTTAGGATTGAATGACCTTTAAATAGGGCTTTGTCACATTATGTTCTTGTGGAATATTTCCACTAGAATTACTGATAACAAGTAACACTTATTGCGTATATAATTCGTCCTTTCCATTGAATTACGAGTATTCGTTCTATTGTATTGTGTTAGCTATCTACGTTGATACAATTTACCGAACTTTCTGACGATGTGGGTTTGTTACCCACATAGTGAAAATTGTTAAGGATCAGGGATATAAAGCTACGACCCTTTTTGGATTAGCCATTACCCTGAGACCTCTAAGGTGACAGTAAAAGTTTAAAGCCTTGATTTTAAAGGGTTGACTAGATTAAAGATTCAGAAAGGTGGTTGACCTAACGATCGCCAGTCTGTCCGTCTAGTGCACTCTATTCTCTGGGGTTAATCTGATGGAAAATGACGTAATTCGACGAATGTTTTATGATTTCATTGCAAAAGCCGTTTTCTCGAAATGCTTTCTGCGACATGAAATAACCCGTATTAAGGTCGTAATAGTCAGGGTTTCAGTTAAAGTAATTAGAATATTCTATAAAAACTTTACGGGCTAAAATACAAGAACAGTTATAAGTAGTTCCAAGTTTCATTAACCTTTTATAATTAAAAACATCGTCGTACTAACGCGTCATCAGACTCTGTCAAGGGTCAAAAGATTAAAATAATTACAAATACAAGTGGTATATTATTAAAAGATTTTCCTCGTTTATTTGTGTATTGGTATTATTTTTTAAATGTAGGTTAGTTTTAAAAGGAGTAATTCTTAAGTGACTTTTAAAACACAGATTAAAATATTCAAAAACTGGAAGACTCGTCCTCATTTATTATGGCATTTTAACAAGCAAAAAGCGAGATCCTTTGTCAACAGCTTAATAGGCTGAATGATTCAAGAGAAACCCATTTGTTTCAAAAACCGTCCATGAAATCCCTCGAGGTCTTTTAATAAATAAATATTTATGATTCAGAGTTGTTGGAAAATAGGTTTAAAAACAATTATAAAATATTTTAGTATTATGTTTTTACATAAGTTAGTCAAGCTTACACAAAACTCACGAAAAATAACTGTTATTAATAAATACCCATTATCCCAAATGTTTTCTCAGGTATCTCTAATGTTATCTCTTATATTATTTTTCTTCTACGCAAAAATTCTTAACAATTTTTTTCAGTATTTTTTTTTTATGAAAATGGAACCCATTGTGAGATTTGATACATTTCAATCACATTACTTTTGTTTTCGGTATACAAAATAAACATTTATCATTATTGCAAATTTACTAATAATACACACGTAACTGCCGAACAAAACTAATGATATTAAATTCCTAGTAGCTCAAAAAAAATAATACAAACATTTAAGTCACAAATAAACATTTATTCCCGTTTTGCTTCGTGCAACTTTTTCCAAGCTAAGTAAAAGCAAAGTTACTTACTTTGTTGTATAATACGAGTAATTACTTACCTTTAAGTTAACCACCCTTCGTAAATGTTTCGAAATTAAGAAAACAAACATAACTCGTATTCGTCAGAAGGCAAAAATTACAGAACCCACCATAAGGGTTGAATCAATAGCTGCGGGGTTTTACAACTTTCACCTCCATACGTATTTGAATTAATAGAATTTCTCTCACAAAATTGCCTACTCGGGTGAATTCAAAACGTACTAGTATAGATATTGCAAGAGCTGTATTATTATTTGGCCTGTCATCAGTTTTCAAACTAGTTTTTTCTAAAGAAGAATATTTGTTCTTAGGCAATAATATAACAATTGTGTGTTAGTTACTTGACACCTGGAGATCTAGGGTGCCTCAAACTCTTGTCATCAGTGCATGACCACTCGGCTCATCAAGAAGAAGACTCTTCAAATCTAGAGTTAATAGGTATTTTCTAGGTAAGCGTGTAACATTGTAGGCCATAGTATTGTTTAACACCAGGCAAGCTGTGGTCAAACGCAAACCTATAAATTATATAAAAAAAAGATTCTTAAGTTAGTTTTTTCTTAGTGGTTGACCACTTTTAAAGCGACCGGGGCTCGGTGGTAAAACGCTTTTTGCTTTTCAATCTTATGGCCCCTGGTTCGTTTCCGGCTCTACAATAATCACTTGTTTTTATGAGTTATGTGTGGATTTGCACTTGTGTTATGGTGAAGAAAAAAACACAAAATCCGAGGACATATCATTTGTGACCCAGGTTGCCTTTTTGTGTACTTGCAGAAGAAAACTCCCTTAATGAACAAATTCTGCGAAGGAATCAGTGATCCAGCCACCTTGCAGTAGTGTCCAAGCAGCGTTACGGTTTGAAAAGCTCCGTGTACGCTCAAAATAACTGGGCAATAAAATTGAACACCTAATAATATAGTGTGGTAGTAGAAAAAGACAATTTAAACATGGAACAGTAGAAGAAGACAATTTAAAATTAGTTTAATATAATCTGTTACCATTCTATATTTATTATACATGAGATTTTTTAGCGTCCCACTGCTGGACAAAGGCCTCTCTATCCTCTTTCTACGAGATACAGAAAAAATCTAAAACTTGAGTTTTTAATGCAAGTTGAATGGGCCAAGGCTCTATCAGGCCATCGAGTGAATTGTCTTGTCCCTTTTATCATCTTAATATATATAAATCTCGTGTCACAATGTTTGTCCTCAATGGACTCCTAAACCACTTAACCGATTATAATAAAATTCGCACACCATGTGCAGTTCGATCCAACTTGAGAGATAGGATAGTTTAAATCTCAAATTATAGTCGCAATTTTAATTTATTGCTAATTATTGTCTGTTATTATTTGACAGTCACAATTATCTGTTAACTCCAAATGATTCTGACAGATGTCGATACCTTTCGACTGGGTTGAGTAAGTAATCAATAGATGGCGCTGCTATGGTGAATCTCCGAACGTGTCATATAAGCTACACTATCTATTTTTCAAACCCTTAAGTGAGGCAAAACAACGTTTGCCGGGTTAGGTAGTAAAATATAAAATTATCTTCCAGATCACAGCTCTAAAAGAAGAGTCGAGCGTATGGAAGGGTTGTGGCGAGGCGACGTTAGGCCAACCTGTCCGGGTACCGAGTCCTCGCGCCGTGGAGTGCCGGGTCGCAGCCACGGGGCGAGTCAGCCACGACACCACCATGATCTCTATAGCACCTCCCGGACCGGTGGTGGTGCCTATAGGACATCATGTGCGGGTGCATAGAAAAGTTGAAGGTAAAAAACGTATTACTAATGCTTGGCGTTTGACTAGCAAGGCGTGTAACCACGAGCTATCGACATTCTGGCCTAGGCAGCCCACTATACGTTCCCACTGCCGGGACTCGGTGCCTGCTCTCATGAAGGGAGAGATATAGGCCATATCCACCACACTGGCCAAGTGCGCAGACGACAGATGACACACGTCTTCTAATATTGTGGTTTCGGATTTTATTTTATATTTTCACTAAAAATATTCCAGGGTCGGAGTGTGTGCGGTCGTACACCCCGGTGGGTGAAGGCTGGGGCCCCCCTACCGACGCGGAGGGCCCCGCGCTGCGTCTCGCGGTCAAGAGGTACGAGCGTGGGGCCCTGTCGCCGCACCTCACCGCCCTCCACCCCGGGGACACTATCGCCGTCTCTGGCCCGTATGGGAACTTTCAACTGCAAAAGGTAACTCTTGGAACATAGCATAAGCAGCCCACTGTATGTTCCCATTGCTGGGACTCGGAGCCTTCTCTCACTAGAAGAGAGATATAGGCCATAATCCACCACGCTGGCCAAGTGCGTGTTGGCGGATGACACACGTCTTCGGATATTACAGTACTCAAACGTGTCGGTTTCCTCACGATGTTTTCTTTCACCGTTAAGCGAGTACAATCCATACTTAATTTGAAAAACAAGTCATTGGTGTAGGACCAGGATCGAACCACGGGCCGTCTAATTGAAAAACCGACGTTTTTACCACCGAGTGTGGACCCGCTTTTTCATTTCATTTCATAGTTTTCACAAACTTACAAAATCCGTTGAACATTACCTAAAACACTAGCTGGTTGTCTAAACTTATTAAAGCCACCTTTGAAGGATTTACGTTGATTGCCTGTAACCTTATATTGTAGGGTGATAAATGTTAAAATGTAGTCTGATAAATCGTGTACGTATTTCCAGTTGCGAGCCGTGAAGACGCTGTACCTGGTAGCGGCTGGCACGGGGGTCACGCCGATGCTGGCTCTCATCAAGTTCATGCTCACCAGATCTAATCCTAGATGGTAATATTAACTACACTTTAACTTCAAATTCACATTTTAACACCAACCTGGGCTAAGTTGTGTTAACCATGCCCTAATCAATAAACACAGGATGCTTTTTTGTCATTTAGATAATGATTGTGTTGCTAATAAAGACTTGAGTTCAGAGTACAGAGATTTATTGATAAATATATATTTACAAGTCAAAATAACTTAAAAATATAATTATTTGTCACATGCGGTATCCTTATCGTTATGGAATTCTCTAATAGGATTTGCCTACCAAAAATTGTTTTAATTTAGCTTTGAATATAGAGTCAGAAACTGTATTTCTTATATTATAGGTAGCTTATTGTATAGCTTAGGGCCGCCAATATAGACCGATTTTTCTAATTTGGCTATCGAGTGGGCAGGTGTGGCGAGCCTGTCCTTCCAGTGCTGTACTCATGAGATGCTCCCTGTGCGGTTTGCTTGTCAACCTACCTACTAATACTAGGTATAGCAAAATCATTTTTATATCAGTGTGATGAGATGGTAATTACCGGGCTTAAATTCATGCACTATGCTACTATATTACTACACACATAAAATACAAAACACACTATGCTCACCAAACACACACATAAAACACACTCTCAAACAAACACACCAAACATTGAACTTCATTCTAAATACTTCACACGTCTTTTATCTCTCATGCGGTAGTATTCTATAAGTAGCCATTGTTACTGCACCTCCGAAAAGTAACTAGTTTTTTCTAACTCAGAGAATTTTACTGAGAAAGCTAGATGAGGCTTTAGTATATAATTGCTAAATTTAGTTAAAACTAACACTAAAATAAAAGGTGTTTTTTATTATTTGTTTCCTAGCACATACATTTTGTTTCAAAATGTAACAATTCTTTAAAATAAACGATTATTATTTATATCTAGACAAACATCTTTTTTAAATGATTGTGTTGGTACCTATTATTTACCTACTTATTAATGTAATCTTAACGTCAAATTGGCAAAACATGTAATTCAATAATAAATAATATTATTAGCGTAAATAAACGGTCACTCTTTCTTTTTTTATTACGTTTTGATCAGTTTACAAAGTTCAATAATAAATAGCCTCGCTACTATGGTAGACACATATAGGTAAAACCACAGAGAATATAATTTATATTTCCTTTACTAAATAGATTTAGTTTTTAAGATATTTTGCTTCTATATTTTTCGACCATGAAAATAGAGAAGGGAAAAGTAGAATGTTTCTACTCGTTTAGCTATATTATATTTAGTTAATGTTTCTCTCTATTTTCCAGCGAATTGGTTCATCTAATATTTTTCAACAAAACCGAAGAAGATATTTTATTCAAGAGCACCTTCGAAGAGATGTGTAGCGAAGACGAAAGGTAAACAACACTATAATTTGTTTTATGACTTTTTCGTGCTAAGTCATTAGTTATAACAAACTGGCTTGCATAGCCTAGTGAGTCTGAAGCAAGAGGAACCAGACTTTCTAATGTTTTCTATATTAAATTGCACATGCAAGTTTATAATATGATTTATGAGGCATCATAGTCAGCTACAAATAATAATTAAGTTTACTTGTAATAGATGTTCAAGTGTTCGGAATAAGAATGTAGTTTTTAAAGTTCTCAATGTCCTCGTATTTTCATGATTTTTGTATGTCTTGTACTTGAACAATCGACTTGTTATTTATTTTTAAATATCGTAGCATATCTTAAAAATTCATTGATAGTCTCATGAATTGTGTGAATAGACCCAAAATTATCACCATTGATTCCTAATATTACACCAGTGTAATATTAGGAATCAATATAACATGGGCCATCATTTTATACCGTTACTTTTACGAGTAAGTTGTAGTACGGTATCCGAACAAATGAGCACATAAAGCTACGGTTGAAGGATACAATTATCTCACTCATTTACATGTAACGTAAAAGGCAAGATGAAAAATGGAAATCGGTTGTCTTTGAACTCAAACTGTAGCGCCTGTAGCTCGGCTAACTAAGGTGATCTGACGTGATCACCGAGGTATAAGCAACGGCCGATGCGGACAGTATTTTGATATATGACAATGCACAAGTTTGTCTTAAAATTTTGCATTTTTATCTGGGCGCTACCGTCAGATGATACGTTGAATCCCGGCTGTTGGTCTTAGTACAAGTCGTTAAACCAAGTCAAAGCCCTTCGGGCGGCTTGTAACCTCTCTACACTAGAGCTAGGCCACTTAACTCATACGCTGAAGAAGAAGAACTCTGGACTATTTTCCACAATGAAATGCCTTCTCCATTTATATACAATTTTCTAATTTTTGGTTTCAGATTAAAAATTACGAACGTCTTATCCGATGCTACTTCTGCGTGGTCCGGTCACAGAGGTCGTATCAGCTGTCAACTCCTTACGGAAGTGTTAGGTAGAGACCCTTTAAAGTGCAGCGCTCAGTGCTCCCACTTTGCTTGTGTGTGTGGCCCTATAGAGTTTACACAGACATGCCTCGAGTTACTTTCTAAACACGGTATGAAAGACACGTGTGTGCACGCCTTTATGGGGTAAAAATATGTCAAATTGGTGGTGGGTTAAATTGAATTGAAATCTAGCTTTGTCTAGAACATATAGCCATTTGTAAAGGCAGAATTCAAATTGGAAAGTGAGTGCAGTGAAGAAGAAGGAAATCTGAAATGTATTATAAATCAATCTTAAAGTATAAATAGAAGTTATTAAAGAAATCATTCGAAATCTCGCTTCCTCTTGCTTTCACAAGTGAGGAGATGTGAACTTTCGGTCTGATAGACCTAATAATCTGAGATAGTGAGCTGATCAGAATTTTCCTTTTTAGTAAGCTAGAAGTTTGGTTTCCATCACCAAAATTGTAAGATAGAATGGATTGAAAGATTTAGTTTCAGTAAATATATATGGGTACATAAACCAATGAATGATTAAAGGCTATTGGTTTTCTTCTAGTACAAACTGTCGTTAAGCCAAGTCAGAGTCCTTTGGGTGGCTTGAACACTCTCGACACCAGAGATTGGCCACTTAGCTCATACGAAGAAGAAGAAGATTGGTTTTCTAACAAAAAAATATAATCAAAGAAAACACATGTAAAACAAACAACTTTTGTTCTAAGTTGCATATAAATATGTGTTTAGGAACAAAGAATTAAATTAGACTTTTGAAAACTGAATTGCAACTGTTTAGCCCGTGAAATAAAATTACAGATGTCAAACCCCGTAAAAATACAAGAACAAACTTCATTAACGTATAATTGGTGTCGAATATTTTCTGAATATTACAATACCTACCTTACATTTTTTCTTAGCAGTTACCTTATTATCTAGTCTAAGAAGAATGTCTATTGAAAAACACTACAAATATGGAGTATCATCTTATTTCAACGTCCTAGGGTTTCATCAAATACTTTCAATGCACCATCTAGGTTGTGATAAAGAAATTAGCCATAGATTATCACAAATGATTCTATAGAATACTCCTTTTTAGTAAACGTATAGGTTCATCGATCATCTTAATTTTAAAACAGTAAGGAGTGAGATAGATTTTAGATGTACAAAATCATGTATAAAATAAGTACATATATGTTGTAAAAAATTGCGTGCGTCTTAACTAATATTGACCGAAATATCGCGCCATTTTGTATGTGGACTATCTATAATAGCGCATCTGCGTTGCGGGGATTCAAGCGTGTTCGGCGTGAATATTCAAATATTTAGCTAAAAAGCTGTTTAAAATTTCAATGTTATCGCCAACCACGCTTGTGTCACCTTAAGATTCATTGTTACTTGGGTCGCTTTAGTAATATTCTTCAAATTTGTGATGTCGTGATGTTTATGTATCTAATTTTGAATCCAACCAATCCAATACGGTTCAAGAATAAATATAAAGTATGAAAACTGTAAACTACGCAGTGTTTATACCTGTATGGCAAGTATACTTTTTGTTTTTTCGACTGCGCAAAACTTAATATAGTTTTCGTTTCTGGAAGTAAACAATTGATCTCATGTTTTAAATGTTTGGAAGAACCAATGAAATTACTTATAACGTTTGTCTATGGATAGAACTTTATCGAAACGGAAAATATGACATAGATTCGCGCATTCGAGAAGACTTCTACTAGTCTTACCTACACTATAACAACAGATGCGTTTGCGCATATAATATTGACCACACGAAAGTCCTATACGGAAAAATACTCAAATTATAGTTTACCTTCTATACAAAAAAAAAAATGTGGGTAGATTAATATGGATGGAAATCTAGACATAAATATCTATTAGTAAACGGCGTAATTACTAATTTATTTTTTACTAGATTGTCGACTCAAGAGTCGACGATCGAGAGTATTAATTAATTTTTTAATCTACTCTGAGTAGAAACATCTTACTTTTTTTGTACAGAGTTTATTTTGTTTTTTTGGACTGAAAGTCTTACAAATTTAAATAGTTGTAAATAGTATTTGTGATTATAAATATCCGTAGCTGCAACTACATTTTTATAGCACCTAATTAATATAATGTTTAGCCTTGAAATAAAAACATTTCAAAATGTGATAGAATTGTTTGTACTTACAATATTAAGATTTTTCTTTGTATTTTCTTTGTTAAAGCTCAATGTACAGAAAGACAAACTATTTTCGCAAGTTTACTAACTAAATACTTACCTACTTGAACCCTACCGATAGCCGTCAACAATTTTAGTAACCTGTATAATGATATGTACACGATGCCTATGATTATGCAAAGTATGAAATATACTTTACTATAAAATAAAGACATAAATGAGATCAGACACAAATAATAATATTAAAATGAAATGTAATATTTTGAAAGCATACAATAGATGGTAACTAATTTTATTACGAAACTTAATAATATTTAAACGTAATTAGTATGTTACTAATTACGTTTAAATATTATGAGCTTAGTGAAACAGATTTATAATACACCAACTGTCTATAGGTGCACTTAGTATTTATTTACCTATGTTGTTTTCACTTAATTGATTTTGTTTACTTACTGAAGTAATTGATAATAAATTAATTATTCATTAATTATCAAGTAATTGATTTTGTATACTTACTGAATTTGTAAATAACTTACTCTATTGGTTTGTAGATAGTTCATTGCAAATGTTTTAAAGTGCCTACATTCCAGGTGAATTGATTTATGGTGTATTGTTACTTTTGTTTTAAATTAAATTGAGTACTTATTGAAATACGATACTTCTTTTATTGAACCTTTTAAATCAAAACCTATTAAATATATATATTTGTTATGATAATGTATATTAGAGACTAGATTATATTAAGCTGCCTAGTACAAGAACCAAGAACCATAATAAATCCAATAGACAACTGAAGAGGAAAGATGGGTGGCCACCTTATACGACATGACAATTTCATTAAAAATATAGTAAAAGAAAAGATGGAGCCAGGAGAGGAAGAGAAAGACCTAGAAGATCATATTTAGACCAAATTAAGGAGAAGGCGAAAGTCATGTCGTATAGGGAGGCCAAGGATTTGGCCGAAGACAGAACTACCTGGAAAAAACTCCACAGACAAGAGCCCAGCTCTTAAATATTGAATGAATGAATGTATTTATCATAGTTATAGGTATATAATAATATCTTTATTAGCATAAAACATAGAAGATACAACATATTTAATTTGAACCATTAGTGCTGAAGTAGTTCTGGAACTGTGATTCAGCACCGATGGCCTCTCCCACAGAATATGAACAAGTCTGTTTGACACAATTATGATACAAAGGATTTAAACAAAAGATTATGCAAAATAATGTGAATATAAAAGATGAGAAAATAAAAAAAATCATAACTAATGTTACAACCTAAGTTTATATAAAAAAAAAAACAGTATAAAGAAAAACAAAAAATCTCTCTCACACTTGAATAGCTGTACGGTTGCTCGATCGCCGATCCGATCTCTTTCGCACGCGCGCCTTTCTCGCGCACACTTCGGTTTAGTAGCTTATAATATAATGTTAATAAATTAGATTTATTTAAGTCCTCTATCATAATTATTAATATTCTTTATTGTGCAACCCCTCTTTTTCTCGTCTTTTTCAACTCCTTTCCATCCAAAGGTTGCCTGGAAGAGATCGCTGTTAGCGATAAGGCCTCCGTTTGTGGCTTACTTTTTAGTTTGATTTGTAGGTAACTTTAATTTGCCCAATAAAGAGTATATTTAACTATCCATACTTCTGAATTATTTAGGTACTTCAGGGGAACAATATAGTTGGTTCCAGGTTAAATTTTACCTAATACTTAATAACATTTGCTGGATATAAATACCTTGACTTAACAAATACTTTTAACACAGTACAGATATATATTTTATTAGAAGGGTGCGTTAAGTTCACGTGTCAGCGACACTCCGGCTTAAGCATGCCTAGTTTGAAATTACTGGCTCTCAAAGACGCTGCCGGAACATACCGTTAGCTGCTTAGTCAACTCAAAGAAGGTAGCTAGCAGGCGATCATTATAAAATTATCTATCTAAAATCTAATTACTAATAGCTACGGGGTATTTTCATAAAGAAAAACAAATAAAACACGTGTTATTCAGAAAGACATTGCTATTACAACAAAACATAATTATAATACAGAGCTCTCATAAGAAATAAATGCACTATCCATAGTCCGATTTTCTTGCACCATTGTACTTGAAACAACCCAGATTTTACTTCCAAACTTGTGGAAAACATGCACGCAATAAATTATAACCACTATACAAAACAAGGACGATACAAACTGAACAGCGGAATTTTTAACATAAAATTTAAAGCGAGCCAACAAAACAGAATAGAATATAATTTTATTAAATTTTTTTATCAACGGTTCTAGGTAAGGAAAGTTTTTTTTTTATAGCGGTGATCCAATCCTATTGAGTCTGAGAAATCGATTAGTATAATAAGGTTCGACTCATACAAGTACTAGATCATTTTAGGATCTTCTCGTGCCGAATAGAAATGTCACAGCAAATTCACCCTTATCTCCACAATGTATTCCTTCAAATAAAAAAAACACGGATTCTCACGCCTGTGACTTGTTTTTTCTCAGAAGATATGCATTACTTTCCAGTGATATAGGTGAATTTGATTTGTGAAACTTTCAACTCAATGCTAGTTTGATTTGATTTTATGGACAACAGATAACAGTCAAAGAATTTTAAACATTTTTAGATAAAAAGCCACTTTCTAATTAATAATTATCTTTTAAACTTTACCAAGAACCGCTAGCCGTATTCTATGTATATTCTATATAAACCTATCTCAATAATAACTAAACCTATCTTACATAGTAACAATCACAACTTATTAATAATTAAATCAATTTGAAGACAGTTTTGTTTCTCTCCTGCAAAACGAATGAATGATTTTTGGGCCAAATTGTTACAACTTTATTGCTCATAAATAGCATAAATAATAAAAAAGATTATTATGAATTTTGAAACACTAATAAAATGTATACGACGATAGTCATATACTTACTACATAGGAGTGGTTACTACAGGATAGACATGCGCAGAATGTGTCACTAAAATGAAAAGATATGTACATATCTTTTTATATCAGTGAACTATATCTTTCTTTTAGTTCAGTAGTTCATTAAGTTCAGTACTAGTTTTCTTTCACTATTTCATTCAGGGCATTGTATCTCTGTCACCTTGGAATAGAGTTTAAATTTGCCTGGTCAGTCAGATTCGCCGAAAGGTGAACTATATCTTTCTTTTAGTTCAGTACTAGTTTTCTTTCACAATTTCATTCAGAGTATTGTATCTCTGTCACCTTGGAATAAAGTTTAAATTTGCCTGGTCAGCCAGATTCGCCGAGTGAGTGAAATAGGCTATCATGTATCATATCCATACGTACAACAGAGCGGGACAACCATAGATAGTCCCGAATACTCCCGATGTTTTCATTCGAGTCTCGAGTCGTTCTTAAACGGATGAAAGAACTAGTGAACTAAGAACTAATTGAAATGTTATTGAACTAGAGAGTGAAAGATACAAATCACTGAAGTACTTCATTTTAAGGATTCATTCGTGAACTACGCATGTCTACTACAGGATGTTAACCAAAATACACAACACTCGAAGATAATTGTGCTAACTTAAATGATAGACAGAAGCAGCTTTAAAAGATGTTAATTGGTCAGCAAAGTTAATACAAAACTAATTTTATGCGAGCTAAATAACGAGTTCCTAGAACAATCACAAAGAGAAATATTCAAATGAATTACATTCTTCAAATCGGAATTTTTATACATTTAAAAATTAAACCACATATAGAATTACAATCTTAAAGAAAAAATGAAATATTATATACATGAGGACAACAATTTTCAAGTATTTTTTTATATAAGGCCCATTCTTCTTTTGTAATAAGTATTTTTAAGTATAGCTATTTTGCTATTTTGAAAAATACACAGTACCTATTACTATATACATCTAAGTCATGTTTAATTTTGCATCACTGGGTACACATATATATTTCCGCTACAAATCTATGTAGGTATATTACACACATTCATTCAATAATCTTATTATGAACATATACAAGAAATACATACATAAATGGGGAATGCAGGAATACGTACAATGTACAGGAATTTTGGTAAGTAACATAAAACAATTTAAAATTAACAAAAACAAATCAGCTGTTCCATATTTAAAAAATCCTGATCTGTGACAAAATAGAAAAGCGAATCAAGAAGTAAAAAGACTTTACTTCTAAGTCTTTGGAAAAAGACGCTCTAGTAAAAAGACTTCCAAGTCTTTGAAGGTTTTGCATTGGTTACTAGTAACCAGGGATAACATAAAAAGTGTGTGCTACTTTTTAAATACCTAACGCTTATGAAACATTTACAGAGAACGACCAAACCATAGATCGTATTTTCTGGTAAGCTACAAAAATAATATTTTAAACTACTACTTATACTCTTCTAAAAGACACTAATTTCTGGCTTATTTACATGCTAAGTACAACATATTGCTTTTTCTAATGATATTTTAACTCTTACCTTTCACAATTTACATCAGAATCAGCGAACTAGAATAAATAGAATAGTAACTTGGCCGATAAAATGGTTCCACCGTCCACGCGTAAAATACTGCGGTGGGCGGGGAATAAAGGCTACCCAAGCGGGTAGTATCGATGGCGTGACCTTGATGCGGAACATCGCGTGCGAGCTTTGTGTGTGTAATTCGTTGGGATAGCAGTATAATTGTGAGCGTAGATGGATTAAACTTCTAAGCGGCAATTGTATGGAGTTACTCTTCCGTTTATTCTAGTTCGCTGATCAGAATAGTAAAACTAATACCACTAAGACTTCCGAAATAAATGTAAATTAAATTTACAACCGTCTACACAAATTTAATGGTTAAATTTTGCGTTTTACTATAATCAATGTTAGTTTGTATGATTTAATTCGGATTAACGGATGGAAATTCCAGTTATCTGCTATACCTACATAAACAAACGCTAGAACTATATGGAAAAAACTCCACAGACAAGAGCACAGCTCTGAAAAATGTATTGATTTAAACAAACATCCAAGAAACGGTAAGTAATGTATTTTAAGAAATAAGTAATGGAGAAATCATTTGTTTTTCTCAATTTTATTGTGCTAACAATTCCATAATGAACTACAATTACATTACATTTTAGTGTAATTTTCAGCAGAACTAACTTTTTTTAGAAGAATTAATAAATCAGATAGTTTTTTTTTTATTTCATTATATCTGCTTCTATTTACAAGCAATACAGTGTAACTTTCAAAACTGAAGTTAGGAACATCAACCCAAATCATATATTCATTCATTCTTCTACACGACAATCACACTTTCAATAAAGTATATTCCTCTACTTTTCCCACAACTCAAGTACATACAAAACTCGCATTGATAGAACTGCACAATGTACAAGGTTATTGACAAGTAAAGCATAATCTTTTACATATAGCTTTAGTACATCTAGATGTTTTTTTTTTTTATCTAACCTATATTGTCCCAGGGACGCCGTCCAGTTGGCCGCCCTCGGTACCGTTGGAGTGACGCCGTCGAAAGGGACCTTGGCGAGCTTCAAGTGGCTGACTGGAGAGGAATGGCGCAACACCGTGACGAGTGGCGCCGTCTGTTGTCGGAGGCCAAGACCCACTTTGGGGTTTTCGTGCCGGAGCAGTAAGTAAGTATATTGTCCCACTGTTTAGCAAAGGTCTCCCCCAATGATTTCCACGCTTTTCTGTCCTGGGCCAGTTCTAGATAAAAATCAAATTTTTCAACACTTTGGAAATTCCTTAAAATAAGCTTATTCTTCTTCGTATGAGCTAAGTGGCTTAGCTCTGGTGTCAAGAGTTTTCAAACCGCCTGTAGGCCTCTGGCTTAGCTTAACGACTGCTTGAAGACAGATTGCTAAGAACGACAGTTTTCTGCATGGTCACCCATCACCGTCCGCATCGGCAGTTGCTTAGCTTCGGATCACTTTAGCTAGCCGAGTTAGTTACAGGCGCAACTTCAACAGAATGTGTCACCATGTATCGCGACTCAAGATTTTGTACTAAACTTGATAGTGTTCGAAATTCAAAATGTTGCAGATCAAAAGTTGTTGACATAGATGTACTAAGGCTATCCCAAAAAGGTTTTGCGAAATCAGTTACCAGTAACTCTGTATATTATCTATCTCCCAGTTTAAGATAACTTTGGTAGGATACATTCTGGCTGAAATACGCGTGTATAAATCTGAATGTATAAATCTTAGGGGCTTGCTTGGAGTAAACTGAATATGAAACTTGATGTACTTCAGAAAGAGACATACTGATGTATGTCTCTTTCTCACGCGTACTTCAAATGTTTGGCTCTAGAGTAAGGTACATCAAATTACATATTCAGTTTACTCCAGCAAGCCCCTAAGATTTCTTTTACATATTAGCGCAGGTGCGAAAATGAGACAGCTATATAGTTGTCTCAATTTTTCTCACTGACTGACGAGTGATTTGGCGAATTATTCAAAAAGTACGTACAAAACTTTCGTTGCTTGCGATATGCAAATTTTATTAAGTCAGTAGAAAGTTATAAGGATTGTGACCTAGTTCTGAGTCCCGTTGCTACCTACTTTCTCTCATAAACATTTGACACATGTAGCTTTATAAGTATCTGTACCAATTCCCCAGTTTTTGTTGATGCATGTAAAATTTATTCACTATCCATTTTGCTTGCAAAGATGCCAGGTCACTCAGAAAATTTTGCGAAAAAAAGTTTTTATGAATGAGAGACTGGCCAGATTAAACC
Organism: Mellilla xanthometata; assembly: GCA_035578125.1. Taxonomy (NCBI): domain Eukaryota; kingdom Metazoa; phylum Arthropoda; class Insecta; order Lepidoptera; family Geometridae; genus Mellilla; species Mellilla xanthometata. The sequence goes on along the minus strand of JAPUBQ010000014.1, from coordinate 7,184,553 downwards.
TATTTTAAAAATATGATTTATAAGTGAAAATAGGGGCACATTCCAATTTAAAATTTTCTCTCCACATTTTTTGCAAGCATATTTAAATTATCGTGTCTCAGTGAAAAATGGATCTGCACCAGGAACATTATCGCGCTATGATATTATACGATTTCAAAATTCGAATTTTATGGTGGATTTTTGGAATTTTATGGAATGGTGCCGTGATATGCTTAACAAATTTGAACCAGGTTTTTCTCGGCGTGCTTATGACATCATTGCAGGCGACGAGTCCTGGATATATCAATACGATCCGGAAACGAAGCGCCAGTCAGGCGAAGAGACAGTTTGGGTGTTTCAAAACGAAGCAAAGCCTACCAAAGTGAAGCAATTTAGAAGCGGGGGGAAAATAATGATCGCGAGCTTTTTCAATTTGACTGGCTACTTGGTGTCCATTCCTTTACAAAACTAAAGAAGCATCAACGCCGAATGGTATATTAATAAATGCTTGCCAGAAGTTTTCTTTGTTGTGAGCAACAAGCGACCAAACACAGGGCTCCGTGGGCTACTGCTCCATTATGACTTCCTGGACAGCACGCCGGTCAAACTCCTGGGTCCCCCCCTCCCCCTCGTTACAGCCTGGACCTAGCACCGTGTGAATTTTTTTATTCCCAAAAATAAAAAATCAGCTCAAAGGGACACAATTTTCGTCACCGGAAAATGCGCAGTCAGCGTTCTGACAGGCCGTAAACTAGTCTACGGCGGACTGGAAAAAGTGTTTTGTAAATTGGTTCAGACGCATGAAACTTTGTATAGATGCTAGTGGAGAGTACTTTGAAAAGGTTTAATAAAAATATATTTGCCCATAGAAATTTTTTTTTCTTTTTCGCAAAACTTTCTGAGTGACCCACAAACAATGATTAGAATGCAAACAAAACGATTTAACAAATGTAGGTTTTTAACATAAAAAATAAACTAACAGTGAGAAAGGTAAAACTAACCAGATTATAAGCGCTAGGGTTGTATCCCCGTGACGCCGGTTCGAATCTTGTAAGCCGCTAGTTTTGCTTTCAACAATTTTTAAAGTTCAAAATTCACCTGTATATCCTACGCGTTAAGGTCGTTAACGAATAAAACGTCGCGATCCTTGAGCCCGACCGCCTGTATGCTGAGTGAGCCGCGTGTTATCTGACGTTTCGGGAAGTTTGTGGTTATCTCAAACTCTTCGGGCGCTTGGGGGTGGCTAAACACGAAGTCGTATAGATCCTGGAAATAAAGCAACGTACTTCTTAGTACCTCTATGAAAAACAACGAGGAAAAGAGTACTTATGAAGTACTTTACTGTAGAAGGATTAACATCAATCACTATGTTATGAAAAAGAAATTCAAAATTCAAAATATTTTATTCAAAATAACAATATGGTTCATACTCCTAGCTAAGTTATAAATATCTTTATGCATAAATTTGGATTTAAGATTAAGGCTAGGTTGATCTTTGTGCTGAAAAATACCATATAGTGAGCGTCGCGGGAAATCGCGAAAGTGTGTTCTTCTTGTGAAAAGAAAAATCTTCCTTCATAAACTCTTGTCGTCACAGTCCGTAAATTTATGCGATGTAATGACTAAAAGATCTACAGGTTCTTTTACAACCTCAGAGCCTCCGAGCTAAAGCGAGCTCATAACACTATCTGCCCTAAACAAAATAACTAGCGCTCGGTGCTCCATTTATACTTTTTTGTACTCCCTTCTCTCGTTTTTATATCACTGTCCTTCCTCTGGTTGCCTGGAAGAGATCGCTTTTAGCGATAAGGCCGCCATTTTCGTCACTAGTTACAAGTTTCTTTTATGTATAATTTAATGTAATTAGTGGGAAATAAAGAATTAATCCATCTAGGAATTTATCCTCTATAGGTTATAATGTAATAATTTAACTTGCACATTATTGTTAAAAAATATTAAAACTGGAAGAGGACGCTGGTCTCGTAACACGGTCTGATAACTAGTACGAGACCAGAGGCTTCAATATGCACCATGTATACATTTATGCACCAATAAATCATTTTGTATTTTTTTTTTGTATTTAAAGGCTGCCAGGCTAAAATGGGACTGGGCGGGCCATGTGTGCAGGATGCATCCTGACCGTTGGGCAAAGGTTTCCATGGAGTGGGACTTCTTTGAGGGCAGAAGACGACGAGGCAGGCCGCCAACTCGATGGCGCAAGGAGTTGGTAGACTTCCACAACAACTGGAAGGAACTGGCCCAGGACAGAAAAGCGTGGAAATCATTGGGGGAGACCTTTGCCCAACAGTGGGACAATATAGGTTAGATAAAAAAAAAAAAAAATTGTATTTGTATCTATCTATAATGTGACACAGCAGCACCGGTCCCTCGAAGGTGTGTGTTACCTGTGTGGTGCAGGTGACGGTGAACCGGCGCGTGAGCCGCTCCCCGCCCGGCAGCCGCACCAGCAGCGTGACGGCGCTCGCCGAGCCCGGCGCCGGCTCCGGCGGCAGCCGCGCACCGCTCTCCTCGCGGGCCTTTATTACCTGCACATAAACGTACATATGAGTGACAAGAATGGACAAGGTAAGAGTGACAAGAATGGACAAGGTAAGAAATGAGTATATCAGAGGAAGTTTGAAAGTGGCACCTATGCCAGAGAAAGTTAAGAGCGGAAGGTTATCTTGGTATGGGCATGTCATGCGAAGAGAGGAGAAGCATGTGACTAGGAGAAGTATGAATATGATTGTACAAGGTAGTGGAAGTAGAGGACGACCTAAGAAGATGTGGATGAATTGTGTGAAAGAGGATATGAAAGAGAAAGGAGTGAATGTAGATATGACGGCTGACAGAAGATTGTGGAAGCAAAAAACGGGCTGTGCCGACCCCACTTAGTGGGAAAAGGTGAAGGCAAAGAAGAAGATAAACGTACACATGATATAGTCGCAAAGCTCCCAAAGTAGAATTTTCTGGAACACCTTCGGTCTCGTACTCACACATATCTGCTATCTGACTCATACCGTATCTCGAACATTGTACAGGGGAATGTTGGAAAGTTGGGCATCGAGAACTTTTTAGAAACTTGTGCTCCGTATAACTAAAAGGGAGCGGACACGACTAGTGAGGAAAGTTAACGCAGTTAACTTCAAGCGATACCACAAGCTAAAAGTGCAATTAGTGCCTAAGAGTCCAGCGACTCCAGCGAGGAACAAGGATTTCGACGTTTTGACGAGTTGGTGGATCAATTACGTATTAGCGTGGGAATTCCTAGTTAATAAATCCAAGTTATTCACGAAACCAACGATTTAGTGATCCAAATAACTAAACCTTTATTCCGAGTGCCCCCTCCAGCACGTAACAATAATATTCTTTTTAATATCGTTTAGTACAATTAACCTGACGGAGGTTATTGTTATATGGTACAGGATAGAGCAATTACCGCAAGTCTCTTCTGTTCCTCGAGTTGCTTGGCCTCTAACTCCTGGTTGTCACGTTGTTGCTGTGCGGCACGGTCGGCGGCGCGCCGGCGCTCTTTCTCCTGATCAGCTGCGAGGGACTCCGCGTAGGCTTCGTCTTGTGCCGCGCGGAGTCGCTGGTTCACTTCTCGCTCCACCCTAACACATTACAATTACATTCATTTAATTATCATTATTTACACTGTACAGAGCAAGACAGGTAAAATTCAATTAAAGTTTTCTTCTATCTACAATGGATTTCCGCAAAGTAAAGCCTGAGTCAATAGGTAGTATAGATCATTCAGGCTCAAGGACATGCTCAAATTGAAAACTGCCGCGTTCCTTATCACCGATCATCTGCGAAACTTCAATCGACTATGAGACATTAACCGGCCAACCCCTACAGTTTTTGTTTTCTAGCCAACCACGCGATAGAGCCAGTGTCGCGTTGCGGCAAAACCGCAGAGACCACAAACAAAAATTGAAGTTGAAAATGACTGTTTGAAGGAAGTGTGGTTCCGATAGCCAATGTGGATGTAGCTAAAAGCAAAAGATAGGAGGGCATCAGCGTGTTTCCACTGAAAAACCTGGCATCCATAACACATAACCCTAGCTGAGTCCCATTGTTATTGGGTATTTTAATGAAGGTTTTACCCTCATTAAAAAAGGGGTATAAACCATGTACCTGTCTGCTCTGGCAGCTGCCAGATGTGGTTCATTATCAGTAACAACCCGACGCAAACGCTGCAGCAACTGCGCAGGCGAACATGACCCCTCGCTTCGGGCTACCACGGTCATTCGGTGCTCCCTCACACACACAACACATATCAGCGGGTAACGTCTGCCTCCGACAGACTGTGCCACCCGCCAACCCTCAGCACTGTCTATTGAACAGCCCCAGAAAAGGCCATGTGTGTTTATATACTGTATAACTTCAGGATCGGCTAGTGTGGTCCTGTGAATATAAAGAGTACATCAACTTAAACCATTTAATGAGTGAAAAAACCATTCATAACAAGGGTTATAAGCTAAATTGATGGTGGTGGAATCATACTGATTCAAGAAATTTTTCATGATTCTTGAATCTAACCAGGTAGTACTCGATTACTATTCAGTAGAAACCAATGTACATCAAAATAACTATATATGTTTTGCACTCTGAAAAGTCATCAATAATGAAATGTTAGCATGGCATATAAAGTTTATTTTCTGTTATCTATGCTTGAATAAGTATAATTCTTCCATTGCCAGTTAGTCATTTAGATAAATGTAGAAATACATTTTATGATAATAAAATATTTTGTATTCATGACAGTGCTTTTGAATACACAAATAAAAGTTTCTAGTGTGGAAATTTAACATAACATATTCATCAAGGCATTCATTTAGAATATAGCAAAATATTTCATTTTTTTTTTCACAACTTACCTGCAAAAGTTCTGCGTCTCAGTAGCAGATTCAGAGTGTAGATACACAACAAGAAATCTGAGTTCATTCTTAGCATCATTTAGCGCTTGTGCATATGTGCCCTGGTAAAACACTGGGTGAGTGTTATATTTACTCGTGTAACTATTTATAAAGCTCATTACATCCCCCAAGGGATCTGTTACCACTGGAATCAAAAATAGCTATGTTATTTATAGAGTAGGTATGCTTGGAATAACTAATAATTCATATCCAATACTACTAATAGTATGTAGGCAAAAGATTTTAGTTAATGATTTTAAATTTTTATTAATTTTGTATTGAGATAGCTAAAAAATTAATCATTAACATATGAATCACTATATTGGATTTCTTGGTGTGAGTTGAAACTTCCTTTTTTTAAAAGAGAAGCATCAAGGGTATCCTATTGACCAATAATTAATACAAAGGTTTTGGAGGCTTTACAGTCTCTTAATCAAGGTCTTGAGGACAATAAAGAACACTGCAATTTACAGTAAATAAATAAATCACTTAACAATACTTACATCTTCTATCATCTTGTCTGACAAAACTGAGTAGCAGATTCAAAATAGAACTAAGTGTATTATAGCAAACAGACACAACTAGGTTGACTACATAGCGCAGGAGGCCTCGCACTCCCGCCGGGCCTTCCGGGGGCTCGTCTGTGAACACTTGCTGCGCTATGTGGTCATGGACCACGGCAGGGGCACGCGCCTCCGTAGCAAACACAGACGGACGCCCTTCTCTAATGTTCAGCTGCTCTTGTATCGCCACCTAAGGAATTACAGATTATTTAATAACAATTCTTCGAGACTCATGCACGATAAACCACAAACGTAGGTACATAGATTCGCAATGGTTCACTGCACTTTTCCAGGCTAATCAGAGGGCAAAGTTGTTGTTACGAAAGCACAGACTAAGGCTTACCTCCAAATCCCACTGATGCCTCTGCAGCACGTCTCTGCATATGGACATATCCTCTATACCAGTCAAGTCTTGAAATTGTAGAATTTTATCCGTCTGCTCTAAAGTGAGACCCATGGCATTGTCTTCGAGATCCATTTTCCTAATTATTTGTAATCACTATTTATGAACAATCACCAACTAAAATTAATGCTAATTACAAGCTCACACAGATGTTCTTCTTATTCATACATAATTTCACAAAAAAAAATAGAAAAAGATAAAATTAAAATTATTTTTCAGAATGTTTCCTTCGTTGAAAGATGTCATGTCACCCAACCATTTGTCAACCCATAGACAAGGAGAGGACTTCTGACTTCGACTCATTGACCTCCAATACTACTTCGACTCCGATGACCACAGCCGATGACAAATGCATTCGCAAGATATCCCGTAGACAAAAGCTATCTTTATGTAATGCTTAGACTTGACTTGGGTACATTGTTCCATTTTATTATTTAACAAATGCGCTTGCGTTTGCCAGTTGTTTACAACAGGTGAACAAGCGATCACAACGATGTTGTGATATAAGGTGGAACGCACTCGCCCAGAAGAAACGGATTTACTCGTGACTTGAAAGTCGCTAGATAAGTAATATAATTAGAATCTAGTAATATAATTATATAACGATACAACCCGGCAAACGTTGTTTTAGGTACAGTTAAAAGCACTATAATTTATCAGTTATCGAGCGGGATAAAAAATGATATAATTAGGTACTAAAATGGCCTAAAAAAATAGGGGTTTGTGATGAAAGTAAAAGGTTAGGTTGTATGTATAATAAAATAAGAACAAATAATTTTGCCAAACATTTTAAAAATAGGTTAAGGTATGAAAAAAAAATAGTAGCTGATTCTCAGACCTACAAAACACCCATATAAAATTTTGTAAAAATCGGTCAAGCCGTTTCAGAGGAGTAACCATTGAGCTATATATACAACGGTAACTAACATTGTTACATGTAAATTTGATAAAATATAAAAAGATAAAACTAGCTGACTCGGCAAATGTCTTGTCTTAAAAAATAGATAGTAGCCGATTCTCAGACCTACTGAATACGCACATAAAATTTGATAAAAATCGGGCTTGACCGAATGGTCAAAGTGGTCAAGCCGTTTCGGTGGTGTACGGTAATTAACATTGTGACATGGAAAAATAGACATAATACAGAAATCTTTTTCTGTTAAAGTGACATGGAAATTTTATATATTAGAAGATATATAGACAATGCTGTGTTGCGCCAATTTCCACTTTTTATCCCGGGAATATACATAGAAATAATGATCTGTCAATGAGTGTAGTTCCTAGCATACCCCAAATCAAAGTTTTTTGGTAACAAAATTTACTGCAGCCGTCAATTTTAATTTTAGCAGACAGATTAAGTACCATAGCCTAAACTGACACATAATTCGAGAAAACACTAACGATGTTCCGAAAAATTTTATTCACCAAGTCTACTTTTCGGAGATATATTAGTGGGTAAAAAACACACGATGTCCAAATAGGCCAAAGTTTGTTTTTCTATTTTTTCTTCCCTTTCTTTCCCTTTGGAGGAGGAGGTGGCGGAGGCGGTGGTGGAGGAGGAGGCGGTGGTAGTTCTTCCGGCTCCGGCTCCACAGACGGGTCTTCATCTGGATCATCGTAAATATGTTCCACCTGAGATAAATAAGCTGTTACATCAATAAAATCGGTTCTAATATTTTTTTTTACTACGAATAGGTCAGCGCTTGACCACAATTCACCTGATGGTAAGTGATATTGAGGTCTACGGTGAATCGCGCTTATCTAGAAGGAACCGGTTCACTCTCGCCTTGAAAATCGCTAGATTGTGTCATTGGGGAACAGGGAATTCGCCAAGGAATTCTAAAGTTTGGCGGTTCGGACAACAAAGGTGGAGGTAAACGCTTTGTGCGTGCCTTGGGCACCTCAACCGTAAACCGATGCCGCCTTGGCGTTTCCCTGCTCGTCCGATAGTGGAAGTGGGCGGGGGGAATTACATCATGTAATTCAGTCGCACACTCACCGAAATGCAACCGATAGAACACCGACAGACTGGCAACAATGCGGCGGTGGTTTCTCTAGTGGTCTGGTGGCTCTAGTGGTTACAACCGTACTCACAACGAATGGTATTTATCTAGTTTACTCACTGGCATTTTATGTAGTTCAGGTGCGACAGCGAACAAACTCTCGACGAAATCTTTATAATAAACGTTGCCGTCACCTCGCAAGTTTGCATCACGCATTAATTCTACTATTTCACTTTCATTAAAAGGATTATCACCATATTCAGTTACAATGCTTAACAGATCTTCCAGTAGTAAGAATTCCCGTTCTTCTGTATCAAACACCTGGTAAAAGAAAAATGTATACTAGGTGTGATATATGTTTCTATAATTATACATATCATAATATGATAACTGGACGTTATAACTTGGACCAATAAATAGGTAAATAATAATACATTTAATTTATAAACAAAAAATTCAACCTGAAATGCCAACATAAGCTCGTGTTTTATAAGTGGTGGTTGAATCCATTTATTGACAACATAAAAAAACTGTTCTTTAGTCATTAATCTTATTTCATGCGCATTTACTTCTTCTGCCGCTTTCATAATCTGTGCATAAGTGGGATGAGCAAAATTTCTGCGATGGAACCTGAAAAATAAATTAGATCAATTAAATATGTGTCACATGTATTTGCTTAGGAGCCTATTACCATTCTTTAGATTATAATTACAGACTGCAGATTTGTTTTGCATATTATTTAAGATAGTTGCAGAGTTTCGTGTCGTCAACATGACCAATGATATAAATGCCTAATTTCTTCCAACTAAAGTGGTAATTTCTAGCGAGAAAAGATTCAAAGATTTAGTTAAAGACCACCTTCGCTGGATACTAATAAACAGTGAGCGGTTATTGTATCGTACATAATTAATTACCTTTTTCTTTTTCTGCTCGTGAAAAGTACTAAATTTTCTATTGTTATAACATTAAGAGGTGGTCCCTCATCTACAATTAATAACGGCTTTGAAAATTTATCAAACCAGGTGTGCATCATTTCCTGTTGCTCTTCACTAAGAAGAAGGGTCACATTTATTAATGGGTGAAAAGGATCAAATGTGAAAACCATTTTGAGATTTTTGACTCACAAAAATAAAATAAAATTTTAACTCAAACAGTGGTAACGATAAAAATTTCGAGATATGTTCAAATTTTACATTGTAATAACAATCATTGCGTGTATAATTTGTACTATGGAATCATAAAACTAAAAATCTGTGAAAAAATCTTTAACGTAGGTATGTGTGTAACATTGTCAAAATATTTGACTACTTTCTTTGTATGAGATCGAAAATATTTAAATTCATAGAGGTTATTGTATTTACAACACTAGGAAAAACGTTCGGGTACTGTTGGGGCTCTATTAGCGAGCGAAGATTCGTATCGCGTTAGCTCGTCTATATGTGCTTGTGTTTGTCTATATTAGACGGGCAAAGATTTATTGTGCCTGATTGCGTAGATCTCCGCCATTATTGTGAGGCGAGGACTAGGTTATCAAAATGGAAGCGAATATCGGGAAGGTAATATCTAACAAGCTAATGTGAGTGAGCCAATTATCGAAAACAGTAAAAGTATGGCCATGCTGTCACAATTTTTATCAGTTTATCTTAGTCTCTTCTAGCATGACCACAAGGATATTAAAACTATTCGAATTTCAATTTACAGTATCGATTGGAATCTTCTCTAATTTGGATCGGACAGTAAAAAAAAAAATACATTGACACTGACACTTTGAGTTTATTGAAATGAATGTGAAATTGTTTTGTTTGTTTCTTTCAGATATAACTGAATATGTTTGCGACCGAAATAATGTTTCACAGATGTTTATAGCTACAGAACATAGTTTAGTGATATAAAACTAAATACGTATTCGCTGCGACAGTATATATAAATTGCTATGGAGTACAGACCACTTAATTAAAAATGTTTGAATCAGATGATTTCGATCAAGTACGTGATTGTCTTTTAAGGACCTAATAATTGTATTTACTTCTCATAATCCACACTTCCTATCTTTTCTTCTTTTTTGCAGGTGCTTTCCCAATATGATTTCCCTGAAGGGGAGACAGTTAATTTATTAAAAGACGAAAGAAATAATTCGAGTCTGTCTGAGAATCGACCTCCAAATGTAATAGAACCAGTCAGTTTTACTAAGAATAAAACTAAAGCAGCATTACCCTGTTCCAATATCTCATTACCTGCCTCTAGTAAAGACTGCCCAAGAAACCCTGTCAATGAGGGTTCTAAAGAATGTAAAGGGCAAAAGAACGAAAATAAGGTTCTGGCTTCTAAATCTCCTCTTTTTGTAGCACCAAAGCACAGCAAAAGAAAGATTATTGATTCCTATTTCGATCACCAAAGCAAAAGAAAGTTTCCAGGTCCAGCTGGGTTGCTAACTGGTGACCTTGAGCAACCTAAAGATGATAGTATTTGCCAAATTGAATTGCTTTCCCAGGTTTGCACTTTATTTTAATCTTCTATTATCATGCACTATTTCACTTTTTTAGTTCAAGGTTTTATATGTGTCTTGTGTTGCTTTTTTCAGGATATGGACTTTACTCAGCACAATCTTCATAGAGATATCTTTGAGTCACCAATATGGAGCAGACTCATGTCAGATGCTCAATCTGAAAATCTAGAAATAGATAGCATAAAGACAATTAAGCAACAAGCATTGTCTGGCAACCTCAGGATAAGAAAAGCACACATTGTGACAGCTTTTGTTGAGGCTGTCGATAGATCTGTAATAGATCCTTTAATTATACTACGAGATTCCACAGGTGGGGTATAATCAGAATACACTTCTCGTTTAAATTTCAGAGTTATTCATGTTGCCCATGCACTGTCATACTTCTTGTTGTGGTGAGAAAGATCTTTATAAAGTTACTGACTGTGTTCTAAATATAAAAAAAACCTATGTGTTAAACCAGCCTTATAAATTTCATGAAACTCAGTCATTTGATTTGAAGAAATTATGATTACAAACTTCCACATATATAATAACCAGTTGCACCACAGAGAAGTTACAGCCTGCATTCACCCGAGACAAAATAAGTTAATCCAGGATAAATAATTGTTGGTATGGTAATCCAAGGTCTATAACTTTCGCAACAGATTTTGATGAGATTTACTATAAAGATATCATATTAGTAGGATAACAGTAGGTTTCGTCATATGAGACAAGATGATATTTGACATTCATCAAAATTTTATCAAATAATTGTTGTTTTATTTTCAGGGTCAATAAAATGCACCTTACACAGAGATGCATTGTTTACATTTTCACCATACATAGTGTCAGAATATTGTGCATTAATACTGCAGAAACCAACGGTGCTAACTACTGGGGGGGCATTTAAGAAACACTATCTAACCATTACTCTGAGTAATATACTTGCTATTTACAGCAAAAATGTATTGAATGAAGATGGGAACAAAACTCTGCCTGATGGATTTAGTATAGTCCATGAAGATGAATTTACTGTGATAAAGAGTGAGAAAACTTCAGATAGTTTAGGTAAGTATTTTATAAAGCTTCAATTCATAAAAAAATATGGTAGTAAAAGCATAACTGAAGAAATTACAAAATTAAAAGAAATCATATCAAATATTTATAACAAATATGCAGCCACTACTTTTTGTAGCGATGCTGTCGCGCGTTTGCTAAACGCGCAACGCGCTTCTAACGCGTGTTAGTAGCATTTGCATCACTCTAGAATAGTGTTACTAACACACTACTGTATCGATACAAACGTGCGATCGTGTCAGACGACTGTACCAATCCAAGGCAAAAATTAAATGAATCGCGTTAGCGTCACGACTGAATCTGGGCCAGGTCACACAGCTAGCGACTGCTTTGAAGCTGTATCGATGCTAAGTGCGGCAGCATCGCTATAAAAAGTAGCTCGTGGACAAGCGACCTAAGGCAATACATCATAAGCATATGCAGCCCACTATATGTTCCTACTGCTGGGTCTCGAGGCCTTCCTTCACAAGGTGAGAGAAATAGGCCATAATCCACCACGCTGGCCAAGTGCGGGTTGGCGGATGACACACGTCTCCGGATAATGTGGTTCTTAAACATGTCGGTTGTTTGCATGTTTTCCTTCACCGTAAAGCGAATGCAAATCCACACATAACTGGAAAAACCAGTCATTGGTGTAGGGCTGGGATCGAGCCAGGGACTGTCTGATTGAAAAGCAGACGTTTTTACCACCAAGCCACACTTGCCTAAGACATTACAACTTCCATAAATGTGACCACATCTGTCTCTTACACCAGCTTGTACAGCCATGAGCACAGATGCAATAAGTATTTGAACGCTACATGATCTATCTTAATAATCTTACATAGATGTGAAGGGCCAATGGTGATGATGATTTCCAAGTGACAGGCAAGTCTGGTTATCAAAAACTCGGGTACCACTTTGATAAAAGAAGGCTTACCTACTAGCTTACCTACACAGTCATTCTTCTTCTTCACCATTTCCCACTAAGGTGGGGTCGGCACAGCCTGTTTTTCGCTTCCACGCCACTTTATCGCCGTCATCTCCACATTCACTCCCTTCTTATTCATATCCTGAAGGAGGATATGACACAATTCATCCAAATCTTCTTCGGTCTACCTCTACTTCCGCTACTACTTACAATCATATCCATACTTCTTCTAGTCTCCTCTACGCATTACATTTCCGTACCACGCTAACCATCCACTCTTTACTTTCTTATTTCATTATTACTGTTAAATGGAATCTAGTAATCTGTTTGTAATGTGAAATACTTGTTGTTTCAGGTACATCATTAGAACAAACAACTGGAGAAGAGTTGATTGATGGATTAGATAGCTTTTTCTCAGATGACCTATTTTAACTTACATTTTCACATAGTGTTATCTTCATATGATATCTATCCAATATATAAAATTTCCATGTCACAATGATAGTTACCATACTCTTCCGAAACAGCTTGACCGATTCTTACCAAATTTTATATGTGTATTCAGTAGGTCTGAGAATCGGCTACTACTTATTTTCCATACCCCTAAGTGATAAGGCTAAGGCAAAAAAATGTTTGCCGGGTCAGCTAATGATAAATAAAATATTTATGTGATAGAGCAGCTAAAATTAAATTAAATGTCAATACTTTCTAAATTGAGAAATAACAACAGTAGCCTGTTTTACATTTTAAGATTTTTTTCCATCAAATCCTCTGTTCCTTTCTTTAAGAAGAAAGAATCTGATGAGCCGAAGTATTATGGGAAGAAGCCTTGATTTTTTACATACTAAAAAGATAACTATACCTAACTGAATATTGTTAGGCTAAAGTAAAGCCGGTATGTCAAGTACCTGCTATACTTTAGCTAGTGTAAACTCTATATAACGACACTGAAGGGACTGTGCATTTTATATGGCGTTATAGAGAATGGTAATTAAATGGAGGGAATGTATCATTGTATGGAATACAAGCTAAACCAACTAAAGCCAATTGATTTCGACGCTTTAGCGAGTTTGTCGGTAAATCGAGTGTCGTTACATGGAGTTTACACTGTATTTTATGTTATTGTTACAACACTATTTGCCTGTGTTTTCATGTTCACATATTATTATTTTTTGTCAAATACAGAAAATACCGAATAGTGAACACAAATAGAGATTTGAAGTACCAGTATAAGATCTTTTTTTTTCTTCTACATGGCTGGTTAACCCGATACTGAATCATTTTTAGTTCGTATTATGGTTGCTAACACAACTGATACACTACATATATGTACATAAATATATATTTTACTAGCTGTCCCGGCAAACGTTGTTTTGCCTCACTTAGGGGGACAGCGCCATCTATTGATTACTTTCTCAACCCAGTCGAAAGGTATCGACATCTGTTAGAATCATTTGGAGTTAACAGATAATTGTGACTGTCAAATAATAACAGACAATAATCCTACTACTATTAAAAAGGCGAAAGTTTGTAAGTATGGATGTATGGATGTTTGTTACTCTTTCACGTAAAAACTACTGAATGGATTTGAATGAAACTTTACCACAATATAGCTTATACATCAGAATAACACATAGGCTACAATTTTTGAGGTTTTTAATGTGAGGTCGTAAAAAAAAAACACATTTTTTGCGCTTACATTGCAAACGCTGACTGAATCCTACAAGATAGATCAAAACAATTTACTACAGTATTGTACAACTTAAAAAGGTCTACAAAAAAGTCCGTGATGGTATATGTTTATCTCTTAGGAATAACCCACAATAACAATTTTTTATCCTTTACTTTGTACGAGAAATAATGGCTTATTTACGAAGCGATTTTAAGTAATACAGTATTAATCCTTATCCAATTAAGTATCTTAAATACATTGTGCATTTAATAAAGATCAATATGGCTTTTTACAGCATGTAAATTAAATAAATATTTTCGAAGATATCACAGATTTAAAATGCAGAGTCATAGCAATTTCGGCGTGGGAGGAGCGGGGTAGGTGCGGTGGGGAAGAAGTGGCTCATCACTGAGTGCGCGACCCGAACGCGGGCAGGCGCGTGAGGGCAGACGTCGTTGACGGTTGTGTCCGTTTTGCGAATTTTCAAGGCACTAGCGATTTGATAAAAACGTATGGTCGCCTACTTTAAGTAATATAGGCCTAAGGTTAGTTATTGCCAGGTTTCTTTTTGGTTAGGAGTAACACATACAAAAAGATACTTCATTTTTACGAATTACTTCATTGATAATTCAATTACTATATAGATAGGTTACTTACAGTTAATTATAACAAATTATATTAGCAATAAATTAAAATTGCGACTATAATTTGAGATTTAAACTATCCTATCTCTCAAGTTGGATCGAACTGCACATGGTGTGCGAATTTTATTATAATCGGTTAGTTAAGTAGTTTAGGAGTCCATTGAGGACAAAGATAAGATTATTAATATTATATGTATGTTTTTTATTATTCTTTATTGTACACTACGTCCTTCTTTAGTCGTTTATAAATTCCTTTCCATCCAAAGGTGGCCTGGAAGAGATCGCTTTAAGCGATAAGGCCGCCAATTGTGGTACACTAATTTTAAGTAAATTGTCTTTTACTGTGCCATTTTTATTTATGTGTCCAATAAAGAAATATAAAATTTCCATGACACAATGTTAGTTACCGTACTCCTCCGAAACGGCTTGACCGATTTTTACCAAATTTCATATGCGTATTCAGTAGGTCTGAGAATCTTCTACTATATATTTTTAAGGCAAAACAACGTTTGCCGGGTCAGCTAGTTAGCAATAAATTAAAATTGCGACTATAATTTGAGATTTAAACTATCCTATCTATCTCTCAAGTTGGATCAAACTGCACATGGTGTGCGAATTTTATTATAATCGGTTAAGTGGTTTAAGAGTCCATTGAGGACAAAGTACAAACATTGTGACACGAGATTTATATAGATACATATTTAACACCCAGACAACAAATTTAGTTAAGCACAAAGATGTTGGCCGGGCCGAAAATTGAACCCGGAACCTTCTGATTGGCAGTCTGGCATGGTAACCTTTACGCCAACGAGGTCATCAAAATTAATTGAATAAAATACGTTAGTCTATCATTACGTGTTTAATTTACCCTGTAGATGTGTTCTGACAATGTGTTTAGACAGAGTAGAGGAATGGTAGTAGGTGTTAGAGCACATTTTACATTTGTAAACTTGACGTCTCTTCTCTTTGCCTTCTTGGTGAGCTTTTATGTGCTTTTTGCAGTTGAATAGTCTTGTGAATTTCGTCTGAAACAATAGAAAGTAAAAAATTCTTAGCTGCAAAGCCATAGTACTTTTCTACCCAGTTGAGTTAGAAGTGCTATAATAAATAAATAAATAATAAATAAAAGTTCTTTATTTCAGGCACGAAATAACCCATATCAAAATTAAATAATAATAATAACAGGCACTGTATAGGGGTGCCAGTCAATATAAGAATAAAAATAAAATAATACAAATACAAATAGTCACAGTATTATGTGCCGGGTCATTTCTTGTTTTGATCCGTGTGAACAGAGATCCAGCGCTTAAACATTAGACTCCGCACATCGTCAGAGACAGCCACAAGGATTATTATGGCTATGCTTTTGATATCCATTATCATAAGCAGCCCACTATACGTTTCCATTGCTGGGACTCTTTCATAAGCAGAGAGATATATGTATATGTGTATTTTATTTATTTATATATATATTTCGAATACAAATTTTCCGTTACATTATAACACCTCATCTCTAAGTTCTTTCTATGTGTAGATTCTAGGAATTGGTTGCCTGGAAGAGATTTCGCTTTTAGCGATAAGGTGGCGACCTTATCGCGAAAAGTGATCTGGCGAGTTAAGGCACTAGTTTTTAAGTACCTTAGTGTTTTCTGTAATTTATTTTTAGTAAGTGTTTTAATACAGTGTTAATCTATCTATATAGGCCATAATAATCAACCACGCTGGTGAAGTGCGGGTTGGCGGATGACACGCGGATTCGCATATTGTAGTCCTCAAACGTGTCGGTTTTATCACGATATTCTGCTTATCCTATGCTATGATAAGTCGTATTACTTACATTGCATAGTGCACAAGTGTAAATATTTTCTTTCCCACTGTTTGTTACGGTGTACAATGCTGTCTGGTCGCTGGTATCGACTGCGTAGTCTATGGTCAGACCATCCTCCACTTCTATGCACTCATCCTGGAAAATAACAAAAATGTCCAACCTCACTGAGAACGCTAAACGCGAGTTAACCGGTACTAGCGCCATCTAGTTTTGCTCTGATTACTTAAAAAAATGTAATTTTCTAAGTGCGAGTTGGGATCGCGCATGAAGGGTTCCGTGCCATCTTAGGTGGCCAGAAAGAGACGGCACGTCTGCACCATAGTCAAAACAAATAAAATCACGTCAAAAGTAGAAAATATAGGCGACTTTAGAACGCACTCACTTATATCACCTCTAAAACTGCCTGCACATTCCATATTTGACGCGATTTTAGTTGTTTTGTCTGTGGTTCAGAACGTGCCATCTCTTTCTGGCCACCTAAGAGACGGGGCTTCTTTAAATTTAGTTTAGTCGTGTGTGCCGCTGAATCGCCACCAGTACTCACGTCTTGGTGGTTTTTGAGCAGCTGTTCAGATAGGAAGATCGAGCCGCAAATAGCACAAGCAAACGCTGGATTCGGATGTCTTTTTTTGACATCTTTCAATGGGTCTATTGGTATTTCTGAAAAAAAAAAATCTCATAAGCAGTGGTGTTTGTGGTACCATACTAGTCGACACAAGAGTTCAACCACTTGGATCAAACGAAAATATAAACAGATATCAGTCTTAAACGAAAAAAAATAAATAACGAGAAACTCTGTATTCAGATTAACAAATTAAGCACTTTGTGTCGAAAAATAGGAATTTCATGAAACCTTCTTTTTATTACACTTTAAGTCTAGCTAGCTGTTTGATCAGAACGGCGGGTAACCACAAAAGCGGAGGGGGGGGGGTATGCTTAGTCTGGATTAACTGTCTTACAAGGTATAAGTAGTTACACTGAGTACGAACACCTAGTTCTGTTGACAGCAAGGAAACAGAACTATCTCTTTAAATAAATTCTAATGCAAATTTTAACTTTAACGTTTCATATTCAAAGACTTTTCCGAATGCAAAACATAGATTGTAAATTTGTAATAACAAGTCTATCTCACTGCTGGAACGAAAGTCTTTGGTGGAGACATAGGTCTCCACCAAAGACTTCCGCGCTTGTCTGTCTTGGACCAATCTTGGACAAGTCTTTTTCCAGCTAGTGCGGAAGACCACCAACGCCTTATGCCAAGTTGGGAGCCAGCTTCAGTTTTTTTGCCAACTGAAAATCTTTTATCCAGTGGTCAGGGCCAAAAAATAAGCAAATACTTACTCCGTTTACTAAGATGTATGGCTGTTTCAGGTGGCTTATCAGTATACCTCGACTCCGAGATGTTAATGTGGAATAACTCTATCTGGCTTTTCGCTGGTTTCTCTGCTGAGTAGCTGGAAGGTTCTTTTGCTTGTTTGTCTTCTGTAAAACAACATTCATGGTTAATAAGGCAAGGTGGTAGTTGAAAGACTACTAAAGAAAAATAAGACGACCTCTTGGCATAACGCCGGACTGCCAATCAGAAGGTTCCGGGTTCGATTCCCGGCGCGGTCAAGATCTTTGTGTTAAACCAAATTTGTTGGCTGTCGGTCTGGGTGTTTAATATGTATCTATATAAAATATATATGTATGTATATGTAGTATATCAGTTGTGTTAGCTACCATAACACGAACTAGAAACGGTTCAGTATGGGGTTAACCAGCCGTGTGTGAAATGTGTCCTAATATTAAAAAAAAAAGCAGCAAAATACACTACTGTATTAAAAATAAAAATAACTAGTGCAATTTGCTAGAAAAATAAGACCTAATAAAGAAATAATACAAGGTATTTTTATATAATTCGTTATTTTAGTGTAAATAAATAATAAACAAACACTTTAAAAATAAAGTGATTTTTATGTTTTATACATTGGATATATTTGTGATATTTAAATTTGATTACGACAGTTTATTTTATAAAACATCATATAACTGACAAAATTAAATATTCTATAGAAATAATCATTATTATTTTTAAAATAAAAAAGTCGTTTTCAGAAAACTTTAATAATATCAAATGACCTAAGTTAGCACAACTAGGGAAGTGTTGAAATTAAATTGTTTTATGATCGCTTACGATCAGATGAATTATGATCAAGCGCAATCCCATTTAGTGTAAAAAAAGAGACATACGAATACTTTGGCCACTCACTCGGCCAATAAAGGAAGTAAAGTAAAATGTTGTTATATAATAATATTATTAATATTATTATATTTATTCATTCATTCCTTCGGCCTTGGATGAATAAATATTATTTAAACTTATTAAATATAAAAATTATAATAAAAAAAAAATCAGGTGCCTACAGGACAGATCAATAAACAATAATCCGTGGTCAAAAAATTTAATTTTTAAAAAAAAAAAATTAAATTTTTTTTTCAGCGGAACTTCATTGTTTTTCGCAAACTATCTAGATGCCATTCCGAATCGAATGACACCTCAATCATAATTTTCGGAGTCTGCTGAAAAAAGTTGACCAAAAAGGCACTTGTTGACTAGACTAAATTAAAGACAGTAAAGTAAAATTTTGTATACCGATCTCTTGTATCATATCCCTGATCATGTTCGGTGAGTGAGTGAACACGTAATCATTATCCTGCTCCTCTATGAAGCCGGTCACTACGGTCGGCTGCTCAGTGCCTCGACCGGCGGCTGTGTGAGTGGTTATTATCTGAAACAAGGTTAAATTAAACTTTAAGACCCCTGACCAATGTAGTGCTGTGGCTACCATCTTGGGATTTAAAATTGATCATTTTACAATACAAAAACTCTTGACGGCATCAGCGAAACGCACACTTACCAATGAACTATTTTTGTTAGTAAGGTGGTTATCATTCAATGCTATGTAAAGCATAAGCATAAGCAGCCCACAATACGTTCCCACTGCTGGGACTCGGGGCCTTCTCTCACGAGGAGAGAGATATAGGCCATAATCAACCACGCTGGTAAGTAAAGCGAGTGCAAATCCACACTTCATCTTCTTTTCCTTTACCATTTCCCACTAGGTGGGGTCGTTGCCTGTTTTTCGCTTCCACGCCTCTCTATCAGCCGTCATCTCTACATTCACTCCCTTCTCATTCATACCCTCCTTCACACATAACTTAACATAACACATAACTTGAAAAACAAGTCATTGGTATAGGGCTGGGATCGAACCAGGGGCCGTCTTATTTAAAAACAGACGTTATTACCACCGAGCCACACTCGCTTTTTTAATGTAATACTATGTATTTAACAAAAATAAAGGTACTGATTTAGTGTGTGATATCTGGCTTACCAGGAGAGGAAGAGGAAGACCTAGAAGATCATGTTTAGACCAAATTAAGGAGAAGGCGAAAGTCATGTCGTATAGGGAGGTCAAGGATTTGGCCGACAGAACTACCTGGAAAAAACTCCACAGACAAGAGCCCAGCTCTTAAATATTGAATGAATGAATCTGGCTTACCTTGGTTATGACCAAGTTTCCCCGAACAATGCAGTCGGTAAGGTTAGGCAGCCGTACCAGCTGCATTATGACGGCATCAGCGAAACTCACGCTCGCCGCATCAGATGCTTGCCCTCGGCGGATCCATGTTTGTATAATATTCATAAATGTTGCTGCGTCCAGTACGCTACCTTCTGTATGACAAACATTTGTATGTGTAAAGTTAATAATACATTACGGATAAAACGACGGTGAAGGGACCAGTCTTATTCTTATTCTATGATGGGGGCGATCAGACCTGCACTGACAACCTGCAAGAGGCATATTGTGCATTTCCCCCTACCAGCCTACCCAAGCCATCCAAGCTCCTTAAAATAGCGGAGCACGGTCTTGGGTCGCTGGCATACCTGTTCCACTGTCATTGCGTCAGATGTTGTGGTACTTCTATTAAAACAGGAGGCTTCCGAGTATAGCGTCGTGTTTTGTTGAGATTCCCTTGCTAGTCTGGTTTTCTCTCTTGTTTGGCTTGTAGATTCACAGTGTAACAGCACATGTTCCAGGAAGGGACCAGTATAATGAATAACATGTATACGAGTATTCATAAAATTAGTATGCCTCCATTTTGGCGCTTGGACCCTTTGGGCAGACACCTATCTGCCAAAGGGTCCAACTGCCAACTGTCCAGTATAGTAATGGCTATGTAATGGTCAGCTTTTATAACTAGGTTTAGGTGGGCTAAATGATATGGGCTTATAGACCGTCTAACCTAAAAAGGACAACCCTAAAAATATTTATACCAATGTTGGTGTCAATCAGACCAGTTAAAAAAAAATAGCTGTGTATGATCTACCACGGTATAACTGTTGATTCAAGATTTTGCCCGTCCTTGCATTGCGATAAGCATACGAACTGTGTAGTAACACCTCTTTTTATTTTTATAATCGTCAAATGGGAGTGGGCGGCCCAAGTGTGCAGGATGCACCCTGACCGTTGGGCAAAGGTTTCCATGGAGTGGGACTTTTTAGATGGCAGAAGACGACGAGGCAGGCCGCCAACTCGATGGCGCAAGGAGTTGGTGGACTTCTACAACAACTGGAAGGAACTGGCCCAGGACAGAAAAGCGTGGAAATCATTGGGGGAGACCTTTGCCCAACAGTGGGACAATATAGGTTATATAAAAAAAAAACGTCGACCTTGCCGGATTGCCAACCAGAAGGCCCCGGGTTCGAAACCCGACATGGCCAACAACTTTATGATGAATTAAATTTTTTGGTTGTCAATACAAACTAGAAATGGTTTAGTATGGGGCTAACCAGCTATGTGTGAAATGTGTCGTAATATTTATTTATTAACTAGCTGACCCGGCAAACGTTGTTTTGCGTCACTTAGGGGTATGAAAAATAGATAGTGTAGCTTATATGACACGTTCGTAGATTTACCAAAGCAGCGCCATCTATTGATTACTTACTCAACCCAGTCGAAAGGTATCGACATCAGTTAGAATCATTTAGAATTATCAGATAATTTTGACTGTCAAATAATAACAGGCAATAATTAAAAAAAAAAAAAAAAACACACACACTCACACTCTCGCTCACATTTTACACCCACACGCCCAACAATACCATAAACTTATATTATCGCAAACACAACATTCATCACACTTTAACAAACCCAAGACACTCCCCACCCTGTTAGTATTATTTTGAAAGTTAAATTTTATAACGAAGAATGCTTAGCTTAGTTTTTTTAGTTTTAATAGTGTAGTTAGTTTCTAGTTTCTTTTTTATTGTATAATTATGTTATGTTTATCTATCTATTCACCAATCTCGAACTTGTAAAATATCTAACCAGTAATTAAGTAATTCTACCATTTTGGAAGAATTCTACCACTTTGGTAGAATTCTTTAATGACTGGTAACTCTGAAAGCTACACAGCAACTAAGCCAATCTGACTTGGTTTTGTTTTGTTTTGTCACAAACCAGTGTTTTAAGTATGTGTTTTTTAGTGAATGTATTGTGTAATGTCTTATATAGCGTAAGTACTTAGTGTATACAAAGCTAGCGGAGTGAAACTGATTGCTGCCTTGCGACTCAGGTTCTCAAAAAACCTACAGCGAGGCGCAATGTACCAGCAACGCACGGCTCAAAAGTTTAATTATAAGTACCTATACTCTTGTTTTGTTTCTGTAATCCGTGCTCATTCCTAAGAAGCAATAAAAATCTTTATTATTATTATTAATTAACAAACTGATTGAGGACAAACATTGTGACACGAGATTTATATATATTAAGATTTATATTACTATTTTAGCATCATTCATTACCAACCACATCCAATATTTATAAAAATACTTACCATATGTTTTCTTTTCCACAGGTGTGTTTGTCTGCAAGGGATTAGCAATAGAAGCTTGGGAGTTTACTTTCATTTTCACTTTAGCATATAAATTTTTACCTGTTGCCATCTTACCCAAAAATATTTTATCTGGAATATCTGTAACAGATACAAATGAAATTAAAAATGAAACTACAGTGCACACGTATAGAGAAGTAGTATTATGGCATTTTTCGGTACTCTTCTTCTTCTTTTCCTTAACCTTATCCCACTTAGGTGGGGTCGGCACAGCAAATCTTCTTCCACTCTCCTCTATCAGACGTCATCTCCACACTCAATCCTTTCTCTTTCCTATCCTCATTCACACATTCCATCCAGAAGGCATACATATTTCGATACATGTGATATAATTATGTTACCTGTAAAATTATATTCAGTCTTTATTTTGACCGCGTCGCATCTTTTCGCCCAGTCCCTTTTGTCATTTAAGTTGTTAAGAAATCCAGGCAAAGATACCTCTGCAGAAATATTTGGCTCATCTACATCTGAAAATAAAATGTTCATATAGGCTATTTTTATTCGAAATAAATCTAAGCTATCTTCATAGTAAATCTTATCAAAATCGGGCCAGCTGTTGGAGCGTGAAAGAGTATGAGAGATTAAGAAGTTATTTGTGTATCCCACGGGAACTACAATTGTTTTCGAGATAAAAAGTAGCTTATCTATCCAAGGTCTAACCTATTTTCACACCAAATTTCATCAAAATCGGTTCAGCCGTTTGATCTTGAAACAGTAAAACATACAAGCAAACTTTCGTATTTATAATATTAGTAGGATCAATCAACTGGTATTTTTTTCATATTCAGCTTAGCTTAAGGGACTTCACAAGTGTTATTTAAACATTAAACTTACGACAACATTTTTAAAATAGTATTAAATGGACTACTTATCTGTACTTAATACCTTTAAAATCTGACATTATTTAAAATTTAACATTGCAGTAATTTAAGCTTTGACATGATATAAATAGTAGTAATTAGTTCGGACATGACAAGATTAATAATAATCAGCCAAGTGAGAGTTGGACTCGCGCATGAAGTGTTCCGTACAATTGTTGTATGGGAGCCCCTTTTACATATTATTTTTTAATTAAATTATTTTAAAACGCTGCCCATACGCTCACAAAATTCAGCATAATTTAAATGCAGTCAATTGGGATAGAAATTGACAATTTGACAACCAAAGTTGTGACATGGTTGTCATGGTTACATTAAAATTGTTTAAGTATTAATTAAGTATAATAATATAATTCATATGTTGATCCATAATAATATGTAAGAGTATAAAAAAAATATAATAAAAATAGAAGACAAAATTAAATATCTAATAGTGTATTTCCGCTGTGATCCGAAATCTCTCCGAAAACTCTTCGAACGACTTGTCTTTCAGCATCTCCTGATGATGCCTTGTAGTTAGGCGAAACACGTGTGGAGTTAAGAATTTCCGAATTGTGATAGGTAACGTTAATCTTAATTAATCTTAGTTAAGTAATCCTAGTAAATGAATCTTAGTAAATTTTTCCTTTACTTGTCTTAATTTGGATTTCGGATCACAGCGGAAGTACACTAGATATTTAATTTTTAACCGACTTCAAAAAGGAGGAGGTTATATATTCGACGTGTATGTATTTTTTTTTTTTTTTATGTATGTTCACCGATTTCTCAGCCATTTGTGGATCGATTCTCAAAATTCTTTTTTTAATTGAAAGAGTATGGTTCTGAATTGGTCCCATTGTCACCAAAATAGGATCTGATGATGGATTCCTAGGGAAATCGAAGGAAAACCTAAAAAGTTAGGTTATGTTTACGCCCGAAGAGAGATTCACGCTCGTTCGGCTGTACTGATATTCTTGAAATTTAAGATGAAAATAGGTAAGACTATGTGTTAACACATAGGCTACTTTTTATCCCGAATATAATTACTGTTCCCGTGGGATGCACCAAATAACACATAAATCTTTATAACTTCTTCACGCCCGAACGGCTGTACTGATGTTGATGAAATTTGAGATGAAGATAGGTTAGACTATGTGTTAACACATTGGCTATTTTTTATCCCGAAAATAATTACTGTTCCCGTGGGATGCACCAAATAACACATGACACACTGATTTCGCTTAAATTTGATATGGGGGTAGACTAGACCTTGTATAACACGAAGGTTACTTTTTATCTTAAAAGTCATTGCTATTCCCTTGGGATACCCAAATAACTCGATAACCTATTTCACTTCTTCGCGCTCATACGGCAATACAGATTTCACTCATGTAAAATTTGATAATATATTAATAGACTAGACACTCGAACGGATAAAAAAATATTTACGGGCTCGCTTCGCTAGGAGTTATCCCACTTCGTTCGACTTTCCCCCAGGATATTTTGGGCTTATGACACTCCAAATATTATATAATTTGTGCTGCTTTGGACTTCTTTATGCTCAAATGGTTTGAACAAATACGGTGAAAATTTTCGCGCTCGCTTCGCTCGCGCATTGCTCGATACGCTCGCATCCAGCTCGCTTCGCTCGCCCTTGGTCCTAGTACGTTTTGACACAACAAACATTATGTTATTTGTGCTGCTTTGGACTTCTTTATGCTCAAACGGTTTAAACAAATACGGTGAAAATTTTCGCGCTCGCTTCGCTCGCGCATAGTTCGGATCGCTCGCTTCCGGCTCGTTTCACTCGCATCCGGCTCGTTTCGCTCGCATCCGGCTCGCTTCGCTCGCTGTTGGTTCTAGTAAGTTTTGACACAACAAACATTATGTAATTTGTGCTGCTTTGGACTTCTTCAACCTCAAGCGGTTCGAACAAATACGGTGAAAATTTTCGCGCTCGCTTCGCTCGCGCATAGCTCGCTTCGCTCGCAATTAGTTTTAGTACGTTTTGACACAACAAACATTATGTAATTTGTGCTGCTTTGGACTTCTTTATACTCAAACGGTTCGAACAAATACGGTGAAAATTTTCGCGCTCGCTTCGTTCGCGCATAGCTCGCTTCGCTCGCAATTGGTTCTATTACGTTTTGACACAACAAACATTATGTAATTTGTGCTGCTTTGGACTTCTTTATGCTCAAACGGTTCGAACAAATACGGTAAAAATTTTCGCGCTCGCTTCGCTCGCGCATAGCTCGCTTCGCTCGCATCAGGCTCGCTTCGCTCGCATCAGGCTCGCTTCGCTCGCAATTGGTTCTAGTACGTTTTGACACAACAAACATTATGTAATTTGTGCTGCTTTGGACTTCTTTATACTCAAACGGTTCGAACAAATACGGTGAAAATTTTCGCGCTCGCTTCGCTCGCGCATAGCTCGCTTCGCTCGCGCATAGCTCGCTTCGCTCGCAATTGGTTCTATTACGTTTTGACACAACAAACATTATGTAATTTGTGCTGCTTTGGACTTCTTTATGCTCAAACGGTTCGAACAAATACGGTGAAAATTTTCGAGCTCGCTTCGCTCCCATCCGGCTCGCTTCGGTCGCAATTGGTTCTATTACGTTTTAACACAACAAACATTATGTAATTTGTGCTGCTCTGGACTTCTTTATGCTGAAACGGTTCGAACAAATACGGTGAAAATTTTCGAGCTCGCTTCGCTCGCGCGTAGCTCGCATCCGGCTCGCTTCGCTCGCAATTGGTTCTATTACGTTTTGATACAACAAACATTATGTAATTTGTGCTGCTTTGGACTTCTTTATGCTCAAACGGTTCGAACAAATACGGTGAATATTTTCGCGCTCGCTTCGCTAGCATACAGCTCAATTTGCTCGCAATTGGTTGCCTGCCTGGTATACGCCAGAGCGCTCTCTATAGCTAAAACTTAAAAAATATCATGACTAACCACTAAAAATGTAAAAATAAAATTGTTTTAAAAAACAAAGAACCGACTTCAAAACACAACTAAAAAGGGAAAAATAATTTTAAGCCTACATCAAATCAAGAATAGTTATATAAGTAGAATCGAAGAGTTTATTTCATGTACTTGTAAAAAACTATTTTAAATTTTTATTTATCCTGTTTTCTTGAAGTCGGTGCCATCTAAGAAGAACAATTTAATGTTTGTTAAAAAAACTATTTTCAATTGTCTTTCTTTGCTGGCACCGACTCCAAGAATACAGGATTCATAAAAATTTAAAATAGTTTTTTACAAGTACATGAAATAAACTCTTCGATTCTACTTATATAACTATTCTTGATTTGATGTGGGCTTAAAATTATTTTTCCCTTTTTAGTTGTGTTTTGAAGTCGGTTCTTTGTTTTTTAAAACAATTTTATGTCTTCTATTTACAATGGATTTCCGCAAAGTAACGCCTGAGTCAATAAGTTAATAATAAAAAGTCTTACTCATTCTCTCATCCATCTGGTCCAACTGCTGCCTACCATCTGCCGGTTCCATAGGCAGCCTGTCGTTGATAAAGTAATCCACTGCATTGTCCGGGTTCTTTGCTACTGTACCATCGTTGTTCATATAGCTTTTGTTTTCTCCGTACTGCCTGTAAAAAATACAGTGAAACTTGGATAACTGGAACTCAAGCTAAAGTCCCAACACTTTGGCACTGAATTACCTCTGTTAGTGGGACGAGGTAAACCTCTATATCTGGGATTTGTTCTTTAGATTTATCATCATAGTTACCTCTAAAACTGAGACAGCGAGTAAATTTTATATGCATAAACCTCTGTAACTGAGATAACATTGTTTGTTTACTCATTCTTATTCTACCCACAAATTACACACTTAATTCCAAGTACGTAAGTACAAACTTTGAGCTTCAATTACCTTCAGTTTTAGTTTCACTTTACTATCATACAGATGTTTATTTGAAAACCCTCTGTAAATGAGACAGATATTTATTTATACCTGTATATCTGAGACACTGGGTAAGTGGAATACCTCTAGAAGTGAAACGACATTGCAGGTCCCTTGATGTCTCACTTAACCAGGTTTCACTGTATAAATAAGAGAGTTGCCACACCTTTGAAGCGATGCCAGCCAAGTCGGGAGTGCGGCAGAGTTACGTCGTATAGGTTGTGGGTTCGATCCCCGCCAACGAGCTCGAGTTTTGGAGAAGAAAAACATCGTGAGGAAACCATATCATTGTGGTAGCGAATGTTCAAGTGCTAACCTGGCAAACTAGCTTCTAGCGGCGAACTCCGACAGCCTTCTGGAAGCCAGTTATTCCAGACTAAGCAAGCTCCATCTGAGGTCAGAGTGGTGCTGACTCGTGGCCAATGACTATTAAATGGCTAGCTGTAATATGTAGTTGTGGCGCCACAGTAACACTGCACCGCCCGCTGCCAATCAGAGCGCTCGGATCTGAATCGCGCAAGCGGCATTTACAACGCGCGTACGACTGGTCCTAGCTACAACGCAAGACCGTCGGACGGCTGTCTCCGGACACAACATCTGTCCGGGGGGATATGCCTTTGCTAAATGGAGGCAGACCGTCGTCGCTCCATATAGTAAAAAAAATCTTTACCAGTTATTCTGTCGCCAACCAAATTGTGCAAGCATTACCGGTGAAATTACTGGATTAAATTTGGGGCTGAATGTATCAGGGTGAGGGTGTTACGGGCGCCTCCAGGTGTTACCCGGTTCATTCAAAATTTTTCTTCTAATCGTAAGAGCTAAGTGGCTGAGCTCTGGTGTCCAATTTTTTTAAGTAAACCCTTGACCTAAGACCATATTAAGAAAAACGTGAACAAACATCGCATCGATCTTCCTGAGGTACGACCAATTCTTTCAGCATAAAATATTCTAATGTATCTCTATACTTCATTTCTGCCAAACCAGATCAGCGCTTTGAACGAAGAAAGAGCAACAAACATAGTTTGATACTTACACCCACCCACACAAGAGTTGCAAAGCATGGATAATGTACGATACTTACTCTAGGCTTGCGTGATTTTCTAGAAGTTCACTTCTTAACCTTTGGACCAATTCTGAAATAGTATATAAAACAAATTATTAAACTAGAATAAATATTATAATTATGATGTTTACATTAATTAAAAAAAGAAAAACATTTTCCGTTCACTTACTATCGTTACTTGTGATGTCATGAAGTCCCAATGTGTTTAATACAAATACTTTATTGTTTGCTTCTAGTAATAGCCATCCTTTTTGCTCCAACATATGGTACTGTTCATCACTTAAAGTGATCTGTAAAAACAAAAAAATATATACATACTAGCTGACCCGGCAAACGTTGTTTTGCCTCACTTAGGGGTATGAGAAATAGACAGTGTAGCTTATATGACACGTTCGTAGATTACCATAGCAGCGCCATCTATTGATTACTTACTCAACCCAGTCGAAAGGTATCGACATCTGTTAGAATCATTTGGAGTTAACAGATAATTGTGACTGTCAAATAATAACAGACAATAATTAGCAATAAATTAAAAATGCGACTATAATTTGAGATTTAAACTATCCTATCTCTCAAGTTGGAGCGAACTGCACATGGTGTGTGAATTTTATTATAATCGGTTAAGTGGTTTAGGAGTCCATTGAGGACAAACATTGTGACACGAGATTTATATATATTAAGATGTAAGTATATAGGTAAATGAAACCGAGCGCTCTGATTGGTAGAGGGCGGGGTAAAATATCAGTACCGCCACAAGTTTAAGTTGGTACTTGGTAGGTTGCTACTTAAAATTCGTTTAGATTTTAGAACAAGAGAAATCGGATCTCGTTTTCATACCTTGTTCGAACTTTTCGTAGTTATTTTTTTCCTTATTAATTATGTTTCAGTTGTTAGATAAACGCTTTTTAAATTTTATCTCAAAGTTGATAACGTGGTTGGAATATCATAAATACAAGGTCAAGTGTCGACCTGATATGTCAAATAAACCTAAGTGTTTCGCGATTGTAACTTGAATACTTTTAATGTTAAGTTTTTTTAGTTATGCTTTACACGTATTTCTAATTATTAAAGAAATGTACCTGTCTCAAAGTTTAATATAAAAGTTATATGTGTTAATTTTGTGACTATGGCCGGAAACTTAATTAAATTTGGTATTTTAACCATAATTTTATCACTTTGTGAGCGCAATGTATGTGCAGAGGAAAACGTATTTCCGCGCACTGAAATTAGATCTGACGAAATCATGGCGCAGTTAGTTAGCAAGAAGGTAGAAGAGATCCTGTCTTCTAAAGTGAATGAAATGGAAAACAACATTATAAATAAACTAACTCACTTTTTGAATAAAAAGTTTGATGTAATCCAAAATGAAATTCAGGAATCGAAAATCAAATTCCCGGGCAGAGCGCAAATAATTCCAGGTGAGCAAACTTTCCCGTTGGTCGAAATTAACCAGACAGCTAAGGCTTACAATCAAATGGTACATCGGAAGAAGTTTGCGGAAGTGACTGTATCATGGAAAACCTCTTTGTGTAGTGAGAGCGGTAACAGATCCGTAGTTACTTTAGACGGTCGCGAAGTTTGGTCGGGTACAGGCTATGAGACGTCAGCCACCTTCAAAATATACAAAGGTGGCCGCTATCAGATACAGGTTCTCCAATGTAATGGGGAAAAATGTAGTCATAGTGATTCCGCTGAAATTGTGGTTGCTGATACTGATGGCAGTCATTTAGTACCATCGCGGTCGAGCCAAGTGCAAAACTATTTTAAGCCCACATCTGGAAAGATTGTTTTAGTTTCATATTCAGAAATAAGCAAGTTAACTGTAAATCCTGGGCCTATCATAGAAATGCCTGTTCACAACGTGACCCATTTGGTTTACGCAATCATCGAAATATGCGGCGCTGAAGATATTGAAAGGCTGGTAAACTACGTACCCTCCTGTGAACCCGAAGATGAATTTAAGGTATATGTTAATTCAACTGTAACTACGTTTGCAAACTCAACCTTTTCAAACCAAAATTACTATTATAATGGTACTTTCGGTCAAATGATGATGATGAAAAAAGAAAAACCTGATTTGAAAATTCTTGCAACAATCGGTCGAGAACTTGGAAATCCGTTTAAAATGTTAGACAATGAATTTAAAAGAGATAAATTTGCTACTTCAGTTAAAGAGTTTCTGCGAACATGGAAGTTTTTCGATGGAGTTGACATTGCATGGATTAACTTTGACCCATGGGCCAAACTTGATCCTAATGATGATCTACTGGAAAATCTTATGAAAAAGCTTCGTGAATCGCTGGACGAACTGTCGCAGGAAACAAACAAAAAATATTTACTGACCCTTACCTTACATGCTACGCCACACAAGTTATTGCGTAATAATTTCGGAATAGTAAATAAGTATGTAGATAATTTTTTACTACTAACTTTTCTTTACAAAGAGTCATGGCTAGACCTGGATCTTGGACACCAAAGTGGTTTATACGCTCCTGCATGGAAACCAAATGAAAACTACACTACAGATTTTGCTGTCAAGCAAATACAGAATCAAGGCGTGAGTCGCGAAAAAATTGTTATTAGCGTATCTTTAAACGGAGTTGGGTATTCTGGTATACAAAACTACAGCGATGATAACCCATTCACTGGGCAGTATAAGATGCCTTACAGCGGTGGGTATATAGAACCAGCTAGTATGCGTGATGAACTTGTTCTAGGCACGTGGGAACATCGTTATGACAATGTCGCGGAAGCTGCTTACTTGTTTAATAAAGATACTGGAGATCTAATTTCTTATGACGATGCCAGGTCGGCCAGAGCCAAGGCCAAATACGTAATTGACAATAACTTTGAAGGTCTATATTTGATGGGAGACTACGTAGGCAATGCAGATTTACTGGAGGCAATTAATACTGGCCTAGGAAATAAACTGTGAAAAATATACTTTGTTATATGCTATTCTAAGAATCATCATTAACTTCGAATAAAATATGTTGTCTATGAATAATTACTTAGATTTTGACTTGATTTGACCTTGTTTGGAAGCACAAAACATTTGAAACTTAAAAATGTTGTTCATAGTTATTTAATGAAGTCTCTATTATTTGCATATCATTTGAGGATAAGATGTTTTTAAACGTTTTGTATGTATCTAATAAAATGTTTTGATTTTCTACTGCAATTTATATTGTTTTAGGCAATGAAATGACATATGACGATTATTGCTTATATAGTGTATGCCTATCTAAATCCGTAGTATAGTTGCGTGGAAATGTGTCCTATTATTTATTTATATTGCCTAATAGTATAGCAGGTAGATGAGTAAATTCTTTCTTTAAATTATATATAGACATGATTACAACTTTTAATAATCATATTATAATTATATATTTCGAATACGTGAATAAGAACTCATAACAAATATTTTAGAATATTACGTCAACCAAATTGAGTCTGATTTTGGATTAGTTCTGTGCCTTTATGTGATAAGTAAGACACTCAAAAGAAGAGCATCCAAAAAGCGCGTTAGTTTGCCGTTGGACTATGACACTTATGACGACGAAATACGGTAGAGTTTTGCTCAAATTATATAACAATATATGACAATGGCTTATAGCACATTAAAACACAGACTTAAAAAGCCGGTCTCGTTTAGCGTAGCGCATATGAGTCCCGGTGTTAATATTTTTTTAAAATACCTCAGACATGTTGGTATTCTGTCCCAAGCCATTGTAAGCTTCGATGTTCAACTGTTGAATCTGCTGCGCATCCAACTTCTGAGGGTCTATCATGGCGTCTGTTTCCATCTGAAAAATCCAAACAAAACAAATATCATTATTTGTCAACTTTGTACGATCCTTACATTTGCATTAGATTTGAAGGTGGTACAATACTATTTGCCACTGCCTGAGATGTCTTTTTTTGTTCTACCCTCGACTCTGGATGAGAGCGGAAAAAGATAACTGACACATAAGTGCCAGTTAAGTTGATTATTTGCATTTTCATCTGGGCGCTACTGTGGGTCGGGTGACATGTTAAATTGTAAGTCCAAGCTGTTAGTTTTAGTACAAGCAGTCATTAGGCCAAGTCAGAGGCCTTATACGAAGATTGTAATTTCTATTCTATTAGATCCCACCATTAGCTTTTTGGTGTTTGGTCACATCTTGTGAAATATAAGTTTCAGTGTTATGCTATTTGGGCCATGATGTCACTTGTAATGTGTGGTACAATTTACAAAAAAATATGAATATCATATACTTAACATGAATCATATAAAATGTTAAATGCTATTAACACAATTAATAATAGAAAAATGATAAATCTTAGCGATCTTTGTTTTGCAAATTGTACCCATGTCACTAGTGACATTATGGCTCAGTTGATAAAATATTAAAAAGCATTAAAATAAGTAAAACCGAAAAAATATCTACCACTTGTGTACCAGAAGTCTCCGATTGCATAAGGTAACTATTTCCATACATATTGTTTTCTTCATTGCCCAAGGAATATTGGTCTGTGAAACACATAAAATACAAAATCATTAATAATCAAATGTTGATTATTTGTAGTTGATTGAGCAGGACAAATCATATTTGTAAACTGGTATGAAAATTCAAATAAAAAAATATGAATATCAATTTATATAACAATAAGTAAGTCATTTATTCAATAAAATTATATAAAATTACGTCCAATATAAATGTCACACACTAAAAACTAAAACTAATCAAATAACCCGCCCCTGGTCGCCCCCGGTGCAAAGGTGCCCATCACGCTCGCTGCATTACCGCGCTGAATAGCTATGGCCAACCTCTGCACCAAGAACGACCCGGAGCGGGAGTCACCGGTGAACAATAAGTTAATTAATATGTATAAAATTGAGTCACTATCTTAAACCAAGCAATGTATTTCATAACAGTTTTACCCTCAGGTGGATAATGTGTTCTCTGTTTTTGTATACAAAACACTGAAATTAAAGTTTGGGATTTCGTTTAAAAAAACAAATTCAATACCAAATTCTCCTTTCTAAATTGCAGCTGTGCAAAGTTATGGTAGGCTTAGTGACCTGCCATAACATTCACATAAAGAAAAAGAAATGGATCTGTCTGCTGGTTGTTACAATATAAGTATATTCTTAAACTATAGGCAATAGACTCTGCAACAAGTTCACACATACAATACAATACAACAATCCTTTTTTATAATATGTACACCAAAAAATATATTATAAAAATATTTATTCCAGCAATTTTGTTGCACAATAGGCGGCCTTATTGCTAGTAGCAATTTCTTCCAGGCAACTTTTGTATGGGAAATACAATTTACATATCAGGCAGGAGAAGTGTCAATCGGCCACTCGCAAGTTGGGTTGATAACATACAAAACATTGTGGGAAGGACATTGATGAGGGCAGCACAAGACTGAGACAAATGGCGGATGTGAAGAAAGGTCTTTGCTCAGCAGTGGGCGTTAAATGGCTGATAGTGATGATGATATTGGGAGGTGTACCAAACAAACAGTGTGACCCTTTTTTTTTCTTTTTCGTGAGAAATTGCATTTACGCATCGCCCGCTACGAGCGGGGTATGTCGGGCTCGACGGCCAGAAGGGTCATCACTACCAACTAAAACCTCACGGTGTCCCATCTTGGGACATGGGGGCAGGGATGCAGGACCGC
This sequence comes from Mellilla xanthometata, assembly GCA_035578125.1. Classification (NCBI taxonomy): domain Eukaryota; kingdom Metazoa; phylum Arthropoda; class Insecta; order Lepidoptera; family Geometridae; genus Mellilla; species Mellilla xanthometata. The sequence continues at coordinate 7,150,600 of JAPUBQ010000014.1, read as the reverse complement.
TTCGCGCATTGCCGCTGGAAAACAGTGTGAACCGAAAGATTGACAGGAGACTATTTGTGGTGTTACTCACCACTAAGAGATATTAATTCTGGAGTATTTCCTTCAAATTCCACATAATACTGTTGAGGAGGAGTAGCAAACATATTGCTACTATCACTTGGGTTCAAAGTGTTCACATCTGGCTCTTCCGTTTGTGTGACAAACTGAACTTCTTTTTGCACAGCTGAAACAAATTTCTTAAGATTTTAACAAAATCAATACCAAAAAGTTCTTGTATAAGTTAAAGCTCTGATGTCGATAGTTTTCAAGCCATCTGAGGCCCTCTCACATTGCCATTGATTGATTGAAGAGTAACAGCCAGGACCTACAATTTAACGACTTTTTATTACCCCGGTAGCATTTTAAAGGTTACATATTTAGACTTATAAATAAAGCTCTTTTTGTAGAACAACAGTTAAATTGCATGACTCAAATATTTAAAAAAATGTACTGTAATAAATGTAAGTGACCTGTATATTTATAAAGCATAAATTAAGGAAAAATAAACATAATTATTTACTTACTAAGAATGGTCCCATCGTCTTGTAAAACAAAGAATTGGTCAGCATCAGGCTCTGGGTTGTTAGTTTGAAGGAATTCGTACGTTTCGTACACGTTTTTGTCCATCTTGTATAGAATTCAGTAAGAATTTTAGTCCAAATTATATGGAATGATATGGAAAGATTCTTAAGCAAATTAACAGTAATTCCACAAAGTAATATTTACGAATTCCGGATTAAAAGCCAACCATTGCTTTGTTTACATTCACCAATCAGCTGTTTTGACATAGTATTTTTTTTATGACGCGTTCACTATTAACAGACATTTACAGGTGCGTTCACAAAATAAGTCAAACGTGTAATATTTTTATGGCAACGAAAAATCAAACACGTAATTAAGTACAGAGAAGGCTTCACAATGAACGGTATTTCTGAAGGCATGTACGTAGTTTTTCAGCTCAAGAGGCTGGTGCAAAGGAGCTTTGAAGCAGCCAATGACCATGAGCTGGATTATTTCATTGAGCATAATATCTTTCTCTACCGAAGATGCGTTAGCATCCCATGCACCTAGATGGAATTTGTGGAAAGTAGCATCGCCGCGTAGGAAATGTTTTACCATCGGTAGGCCATAAGAGCAACCATAGTAAACCATTGTACCATTGCATTCTAGGAGCCTAAGCATGACATCTTCATATCTACCTCCCAAGCAGTTTAAACCTAACACAGGTCTAGATAGAGATGTGTTGAATGAGCACAGTTGTTCTGCTTCTTCTAATGTGTGAACAGAGGTAGCTCCAATGCTCAACAGATGTTCTTTCACAGTGTGATAGGCACAGTGATTTGCAACTATGTTGAATGTCTTTATGCCCCATGCCTTGCATAGCTGAATGACACATTGACCACACGGGCTGTTGGCTGCGTTTTGTATGACCGTCTGACCTGGTATTAATTTCCTGTAATCTCGCAGCATTCTATAAGCCATGCATGGAGCTATTGTGAGCATGGCTGCTTCTGCAAGATCAAGATTAGGAGAGACTACATAAAGATCTCTTTCATGGTAGATGCCGTAGTAACGCCAAGTGCCGAGTTGTCTAGTGGATAAGACTACTCTGTCTCCTGGCTTCACTCTGCTGACGAGATCTCCAATTTCCACAACTTGTCCAACTCCTTCATCTCCTGGTATCCATGGTAAGCATGGTAAGAGAATATTCCTTCCTGAAAAAACACGAGATGTAACAAATACAAGTTTTGCTATAAAATATTTAGTAGGAAATACAGTTCAATCAACAAGGCAGCCCTTCTCAAAACGGAGGAAGAAAGATAATCAATGTAACATCACAACACTTATTTGGTAATGAAAGATTCAAGATTAATTTTCCAATGACATTTATTGCACATAAACTAATATATAATATTTACATCTCATCTTAAATAATAATCATAAAAATCATGGTTTCCATCATTCTTTGAAATCCAAAACATATTTAATTCCTAAGAAACCTTGAGGTGCCAGAGCATTTCCAAGTGCCTCCTCATACTCACAAAACTTCACCATTTTATGTATTGGGGCTTTCAATTTGCCCTCACACATCAGTTTAATTATATCATTCAGCATGGTGTCTTTTGCAGAGTGCTCAGCTTTTTCATTCCACCGTGTCATCCAGAACCCATGAAACTGAAGATTTTTAAAGATAAAAGCAGTGGTTGGTATTGTCACTGGTTCTCTGGACATTCCTCCATAGGTGACCATTACACCGTCATTTTGTAAATGTCTTAGCACTTCGAGTGAGTTCTTGCCCCCTACACAGTTAAGAGCAAGTGAGGGTTTATCAATTTCTTTATTTTTAAAGATGTTTGTTGTTCGTAACTCTTGTTCAGTCAGTACATAAGTGGCTCCGAGGGAGATAAGATAATCTTTTAGCTTGTCAAGGTCTGTAGGTCTGTCTCTGATGATTCCAATGTTTTTTATTCCCCAGGCTTTGCAGAGTTGTATGACATTTTGTCCGCAAGCACTGTTTGCTCCATTTTGTATGACAACTAATCCCTTCTCTCTCACTGGCTTGAAATCAGTGAGCATTCTGTAGGCTGTGCATGGATTGACTGTGATGGTCGCTGCTTCAACTAGTCCTATGTCATTAGGGACCACTTTCAATGCATCTTTGTTAAATACTCCATAGTTTCTCCAAGTACCAAGTGCAGGTTTGGTCACAATTACTTTGCAACCTGCATTTACACCTTGAACTTCTTTTCCTGCACTCTCAACAATACCAACTCCTTCATTGCCCGGTATCATGGGTAAATTTATTTTGACTGGATATTTGCCTGAAACAATGAAATTGTCAGTGTAATAAACATATTGCAGTGGGTGAAAATCTTTTTGAGTATAAGTTATTCAGTAAGAGTGCAAAAAACATAGTTGATATTGATTGATAACTTTTCTTTTGACATCACATTCGGACCAAAAATACCAAGCTACATCAAATTAAATAATAAAAATCATAATGTTTGTATAACCGGCTATCACTTTTATTTTGTCGGAATTAGCCCGACATGTTTCAGCACAATCAGTGTGCCATTCTCAAGGGCAGGAACACAGCCAATGTATGCACGCGACGACGGCTGCGCCTGAACTGTCTGCTTCACCGACTAATGATCCCTGCGGGCCGCAGCGCGCGCCTCACGCGCCGCGGCTCGCTGAGCTCGCTGTGATGTTGCTATTGCAGCCGGCGCAGGCGTCACCGGTGGATGGTCTTCCTCTTCATCGCTCGAACCATTTATGTTTAAAAATTGTTGCTGCGTTAGTGGGTCGGTGCATATAATGCTGACGGAATCCTGGGGCGTTTGTTCTGCTTCACCACGGGCACCCAACAAACTAAGGACCGGTCTCCACGCTGGCGCCAGTGTCCATCCTCGATCTCTGTTAAAATTAGGATGTCGGTCAATCTCAATGGCTTCCCATATTTTCCTTGGAACCAGAAATTTCTCCTTAGATAAGACCAACACCTTATCAAATCGAAGGTAATGGCTCGCCTCCTCGGCGTGTTCTGCCAACGCAGATTTAGCTGCTGCTGCTGATAGCCGGTTATACAAACATTATTCAAATATGCCTTACGAAAGTTTTAATACAGTAATAAAAATCATTCTAATATGAATGTAAAAATAAACTAAGAAAATAAAATACCTTGGCAAGAACTCTTGATCATGCTTCCATTAAAAAGAAACAGCACAAAACAAAACAAATTAAAGTATAAATAGAAACCGGTATCATTGAGGTACTAAAGAGTTATGGAGCGACGAAAATAAAACTTCCAATATGCTCTTCGTTCCTGCAAAAGAAAGTCATTGCAATAAGTTTATTGGTACCTTGAATGGTGTTAATGTCTGCAGGATTAACCGGCGCCGCCAGCATCCGCACCAGTACATCCTGGGGATTTAGTTCAGGCACTTCGCATTCCCTGAACTTAACAACCTGTAGAGGGTCTCCAAATTGAGCATACACAAGTTGTTTTGACATCAAGTTGCGAACATTTGGCAAACTTGCAAAACTCTTCGAGCGGCATAATGACGATGCTAAAAGCTTTGTGAATGGCAGGAGAGACATAACAATTAGCAATAGGAGCTAGGTACTATGGATTGATTAATTGCTATATAATATATAATATCTTGAACACTGTTAATTTTATCGTCGAAGGATTGTTTTGTAAAATTTGAAAGATTGAATTCAGAGTTTGACATTTGTTTCGACCGTGACTCTTGACAGTTGACTGAAGTTTGAAACGAAAATGGAATTTTTCACCTCACTAGCCGTAAGATTTATCTAAATTATTTGAATCATGCTGCCTGCTACTTCATAATTCGTGCCATCCTTTGCGTATAGTAGGGTAAGGATATCCTATTAATATTATAAATGCAACCGATTGCGAGGAAACTTAGTGTAACACCTAGATTAACACAAAGGTTACTTTCCTGGAATAACGCGGGCAACACCGCGGGGCGCAACTAGTTAAAAATAAGCTTTATATTGTCATTTCAATTTAATTCTCAAGAAATCTGTTAACACGTGAATCAAGGTCTTTTCTAGCCATAGGTGCTGCGGCCGGTGGTGGAGCATTTGCTTCGGGGGGCATCTGTATCTTCGGTGAACGGAATTTTCGAGCACGAGTTAACTGCCAAGTGGTGCTAGTGTTGCGCATCAAACGGTAACCTGGCACATCCTCGTCTACGACTGCTAGAGTCGGCCGTGGAGAACTGTGAAGTAAAAAGGACGGTCATCGAATCATCCTGAAAGAAAAATATCCGACGACACTTGATAACTATCAAATAATAATTTATTTAAAATTGATCCTAAATAAATTATTATTTAAGGTGGAATGTGATTAATTTAGTAGTGAAATTTTACTTAGTAGGTACCAGCCCGTCAAGTCGCGTATTTTAGCTAATAGCAAATATGTCTCGTCATTGATAATGATCTCTTCTGTCAATGCCTTTAAATAAAACAATTACTATCCTGAAAGAAGCGAAAGAATTAATAAGATATAAGACTATATAGACATAATTAGACAGTAATTGTTTTATCTATTACCTTTGATATCAGGAGTTATCAATGAGAGTGCCGACATTTACAATTGTAAAATACACGATTTAATGGGATATACACGATAGGAAGATAGACAATATACAGTACTTTAGTCTACAGCCCTTTGAATTCTAGCTATCTTCATCAACTAATTCTAATAAATAAATACTAATTCTCAGCACGTAACATACAAGTTCACTCTCAATGCACTAATAAGTAGGTACTAAGTAGCAAGCAGCCCTTACTAGGCCATGGTTATCGACGCCCGCAGTCGTGCCGGGGCTATGACTGTAGGAAAATCAGACGCGGAGCTTCTTTTCAAACCTAGAAAAAATTAAAACATGTATGAAAAGATGTAGAGACATATATGGATTCTGCAAAAAATATACACTCTTATTTAGTTCAGTATAAGCTACCGTGGTTCCCAAATTCAATACAGAAGCATAGACAAAATATAATAAAGTTTAGTATATTTTGTCTATGACAGAAGTATCCGTAACTTGTAGGTTAAGATTAGGTAAGTATTTATGTTAATATGAGCGTGTGTGGCTCGTTGGAACTGCAGCCCGGATCAACTCCAGTCCTACACCTATTATTTGTTATTCAAGTTGAAAAAATACCAATTAGTTGTTAAGTAGTGTGAAATTTGCAGTCGTAACACGGACGCGCTTATACGGCCAAGCATCTAACGATTTGTTCCGGCAGCCTCCTGGAAAGCCAGTTATTCTAGCTTAGGCATGCTCCACCTTAGGCCAGAGTGACTCTTACCCGTGTTGTTATACACCATGCTGGTCAGATGCATAGCTGTAATAAGTAAAAAAAACTTTCTCCCTGTGAGAGAAGGAATCTTAGCAATGGGAACGTATAGTGGGCTGTTTAAGTTTATATGTATTCATATACCCGAATATTTGATATTCTTAATCGCGCTTCTGTCTCTCCATTTTTGCGAACACACCGGACAAACTGATTTGCGTATGGACCATCGAGGTACCATTTCATTTTGAGGCGTGTTGATTTTCTGGAAGCCTGGTATCTCCAACTGGGGCTGTAAGAATAAATAATAATTTTATAGGTATATAGCTATTATTCTACTTCTACTGTACAATATGGAGTAGGATTTTTGATGCTCCGGAGTTATTGTACCGGTAGGTACTTTTATTACACAAATGTATGTAAACATCTAAGATCCGATTTTTTGTTAGTATTCATCATAGACAAAATATACTTTAGTATAGACAAAATATATAATAAAATATATAGACAAAATATACTAAAGTATATTTTTATACTACTAAATACTAAAGTATATTTTGTCTATGGTATTCATGCAGTAACTAATATTGTAGGTACGTTTGAGGCCCCTTTTTTATTTTCGGTTTTAAATATTTATTATTTTATACATAAGACATAGCCTCGTGAGTGACAATTAGACAGACAGACGGACGGACTGCGAAGTCTTAGTAATAGAGTCCCGCTAGTACCCTTAGGGTACATACGCATACAAGAAAAGAAAATTAAGAAAGTACTTCTGGCTGAGGCTCAAACAAAGCCATTCGCAATGGATGCCATTTATAATCATTCTTACTATATTGTTAGTTTAAAAATTTTAGTACCTACTAAGCATACAATAAAATAAAAGTGTGTTTCTATGTATGCTAAATGTAAAAATTTGTCACCAAGTGTTTAAAAAAAATCTGTTAATAGTTTACATAGGCTTATTGATCCTTTTAAACGTAATTTAAAATATTGCTACAAAATTGTAGGATCCAAAGGCGTGTATGTACACAACTATTTTGTAATATAAGTACTTCTGTATTAAAAAAAAAATAAGAAAAATAATAATAATAATAAACAAAAAAAACTTAATATATATAAACATATCATATTCTAGTTCAACCAAAACAACATCCTTGACTCAGTGTTAAAGAAGATTATAGGTGGAAAAAAAAATACTTCTGTACAGGAAAGATAATTCAAAACTGAAACTGAACTATAAATGGCATCCATTGCGAATGGCTTTTGAATGACTCGGTCAGCAGTTGCTGACCGGCTGCGTGATGCTGGTGGAGAAGGCGAGGATGGACGGTATGTCCATGTCTCGCTTGTAGGACACGCGCGAGAACCGCGACCGTGACACGCTGCGATCCGTGCACCGCGCGCTCAACATCAGACCGTGCATACAGCCCTCGCTTGATTCCCTGAAACAACATCGCACTCTAAAGCGCTTAAGCTAAAGGGAGCACCAATAACGCCTTAAAATGACATACAGTAGAACCTCGTTAAGTCGAACCTCGATAAATCAAAAACCTCCGAATGTCGAAAAAGTTATCTTCCCTTCAAACACTAAAACCTCTATTACTTGAAATCTTGACCCTCTGCTAGTCGAAATAATCACCGAGTCCCTCCAAGCCATTTTGGTAGATATTTTCACTCTACAAATAGAAAAATTCAATTTGACCTCTGCATCTCGAACATAGCAACGTTTTATTTTATAACCTTTACATTATTGATCGAACAAAAATAAGTTACCGACTTTAAGAATTTGCCGACAATGTGAGTACACTATTGTTTCTTAGAAAATATTTTAGGAATATTAGATAATAAATTGATGATTCACGTAAACACGTGTTTGCTTGCTTGGTGTCAGGTGTTCAATTTTGATTTCCTTTGAAATTTAGCAAAGCAAGTCATTTGTTTTCGATTAAAATACAGTTAGAAGTAGTTTGGATCAATTAGTACAAGAGAGCAACCATGTTGAAATCCTCCATTAGTTGAAAACTCTATAACTCGAATTTTTTGACTTATTTAATAATTTTAAGAAGATTTTCTGTAGCCACGTATGACAGTGTTTTCAACCAAGACTGTATTATTAAATTATGAGACCAATAATGCGTTTTGTCCAGAATAGGTATGTTTGGATGGTAGTTGAGCATTTATAGTCTAGTCAACAAGTGCCTTTTTGGTCAACTTTTTTCAGCAGTCTCCGAAAATTATGATTGAGGTGTCATTCGATTCGGAATGGCATCTAGATAGTTTTCGAGAAACAATGAAGTTCCGCAAATAAATATGACAAAAGTTATTAACAATTAACTAAAAAAAAGAGGGGTTTAGTTTTTTGCAAATATCTCATAAACTAATAAAGATTTTTCAAATTTGAAAAAAGTTTCAGAAAGAAGAGGAAATTTCCTAAAAAAGTTCCGACTCCCGGAATTGTAGGACTATTATTTATAATTTTCCCAGAGGGTGGAAAATACGCCCGAAAACGGGTACTCCGGCTTGCGCAAGCCGCGCCTCCTACGAACCTTGAATGAATAAATATTATTTAAACTTATTAAATATGAAAATTAAAATTTGAATTTTTCGATTTTTTTTATTTGCGGAACTTCATTGTTTTTCGAAAACTATCTAGATGCCATTCCGAATCGAATGACACCTCAATCATAATTTTCGGAGACTGCTGAAAAAAGTTGACCAAAAAGGCACTTGTTGACTAGACTATTATTTTCTAGTGCTCGCCTGGCTTCAACCAGTTTAAAGATGTAAAATCTGTCAACAAGCACCTAACGATGTGTTCCGGCAGACTCCTTGAGAATTATATATATATAGGCCAGAGTGTCGCAAACTCACGTTCTTACACACCTCAAATACTTAGATGTATTGTAAAAAAAAGTGTTTTTTTTTTAGAACCACTAACTGTTTTTTTCTTTTTTTTTAATACTAGGACTCATTTCACACACGGCTGGTTAACCCCATACTGAACCATTTTTAGTTCGTGTTATGGTAGCTAACACAACTGATATACTACATATGCATACATATTTTTTTTATATAGATACATAGTTAACACCCAGACCCACAACCAACAAATTTAGTTAAGCACAAAGATGTCGGCCGGGCCGGGAATCGAACCCGGAACCTTCTGGTTAGCAGTCCGGCATGGTAACCGTTGCGCCAACGAGATCGTCAAAACACATTGTTATGAATACTAGTACTATAAGAGAAAAACGGTGTGAAAGCCGTCATTAATAGATGCATGTAATTGTATTGAAAGTGAAAGTGGGAAAACGAGAGGTTTATTTTCTAATGCCTCTTTGTCTTCAATGGTGTTTGTTCTTTAGTTAGCGCAGCTACAAACGTAATACGCTATACCCAGTTTTTTAAAAGTATTTTTTTTTATATTTTATATTTATCCCCATTCAGCTTTCATCAGACAATTATATGTATTATTTAACCAAAATCTTACACCTGAACATAATAAATATTCTATTATAATATAATTGAAATTTAATCAAAAAATTAATAATACGTCTAAAACTATCATCGTTAATTAATCAGTAAATAATATATATGCGTGTGTAAATATTTACTTTGACAGTACCTTAGTCACTGAAAGGTACTATAGCCTCAAAGGCATAGGCGCGAGTTCGTACAGTTTTCGGGTTATTGAATAAGTTAAATGTACTATTTTAATGTAATATTTTGAATATTGAATTTCAATTATGTGTCTTAGGATTAATGTAGCTTTTTATGAAACTTGTACATGACTTTAACTTGAATAAATACTTCCATAAATGAAGCATTCTGATTAAGCAGATTCAATTTTACACTGACACACCTAAGCACAGCAACGCCTAAGTGTTCGCAAACTTCTGTTTCCTTTTTAATTTCTAGAAAATGTAAAGCGTGAAACAAGGTTAAGAAGAAAGAGTTAGTGCGCGTTTGTATAAAAACCTAGAATTATTATTATCACATGGTACAATCTGCGGTGGTTCGTCAATTCGATTCGATTGTTCAATCCGAGTTAAAAAGTAGTAAGTACATGTGTTCATCCTGTATACAACTTATCTCTATACCAAATTAAAAACCGAACAGCCGTTTGAGCGTAATGAAGAAACAAAAATATACACAAACTTTCAACCTCATAATTTCACAGAGTTTTTTCTTCTGCCCAATTGCGAGTTGGACTCGCGCATGAAGGGTTCCGCACCATTGTTGTATGGGAGCCCCCTTAAATATTTATTTTATTCAAATTTTATAATTTTATTTGATACGTTATAATATTTATCTACATTTACACATTTTGTGTAAATTATAAGTATCTAGGAGCTACCGTTTTTGATATATAGCAAAAAATACGTAAAAAAACACGTATATACACGTAATACTTAATATTTTTATTTTTAGTATTTGTTGTTATAGCGGCACAATAAACACATATTTTGTGAAAGTTTCAGCTTTCTAGCATTACAGTTTCTGAGATACAGCCTGGAGACAGACAGACGGCGGAGTCTTAGTAATAGGGTCCCGTTTTTACCTTTTAGGCACGGAGCCCTAAAAATATCATGATGTGATTAGAAGCAAAGTTGAGTGTAAGATTAGGTACCTTTTTTACCAGGGGTGAACTAAGGGCTTGTAATGTTACAGTCTTGAAAATGATTAAGTTAGTGGTTTTTTAAATGGTCATAATTAAATTATGAAAACTTTCGCAAGGGGTGTATTAAGGGGTATGCCATTGGGGTTGTAAGTTCAAAACATAAGTTGAGTGTTTTTGAAATTAAGGGGAGTGAAATTTGGAGGGTGTATTTTTTGTACTTAAACGTGTTGTACGTCTTGTACTTACTAAGAACGGATTTTAGGAAATTCCACCCCTAAGGGTGAAAGACGGTGCGAATGTTTGTAATAAAACTTCATGTTTTTGAACTTCTAGCAATGGAATTTGGAATATGTATAGCTTGTGTAAAATTAAAAATAATTGTATCAATATTTTTGCCAGGGGTGAAAACTATGAGTTTGTTGGGGGTAAAAGTTTGTATGGAAAATTCTCTATTTATTAAGTTAAAGTCTTGAAAGTCGTTAAAGTCTTGAAAGTCCTGGAAAAAAATTACAAAAATATTTAACTTATTGACTCAGGCGTTACTTTGCGGAAATCCATTGTAAATAAATGACAAAATTAAATATTTAGTGTACTTCCGCTGTGATCCGAAATCCAAATTAAGACAAGTAAAGGAAAAATCAACTAAGATCAATAAACCAAGCTTAATTAACTAAGATTAATTAACTAAGATCAATTAACTAAGATTAATTAAGATTAACGTTACCTATAACAATTCGGAAGTTCTTAACTCTACACGTGTTTCGCCTAACCACAAGGCATCATCAGGAGATGCTGACTCTTCGAACGACAAGTCGAGAGTCAAGAACTTCCGAATTGTGATAGGTAACGTTAATCTTAATTAATCTTAGAGTTAAGGAATGTCATTGGAAGTTCAAAGGGAAACTTTTATGTGTATTTGTTTTACCATATAGACGTGTAAGAAATTATTTTTAGAAATGTCACTCCTAAAGTGATGAAAGGGATAATAAAAACATTGTGTTCTTTGTTTTTTAATTTCTTGCGATGAAATTGAAAATATGTATAGTATATTTAAAATTAAAAATAGCGACCTGCACGCGGGTGGAGCCGCGGGCATTTATTATTATTCATTATATTGGTGCAAATTTTTAATTTCGTTGACAACTCTCCAGGGCTGTAGTAAGCTTTTGATTCAAGTAGTTATAAATTAAACGTATCTTAATAGTGTCCTCAAATATTATACTACCCGTTCGTAGAGTTATTACGTTGATTCTGTTTCCCAAAGACGATAATAGATGGAGTTGTATCACCTTAAAACACGCAAACGGTGTGTTGTCCAATGTTCATGACATGTTTTGATCAATCATAGTTATACACCTCACAATAATTTATTGAAAGTTATATCAAGTTTTTGAATCTGCTTCTATGTAGTTATCAACCCTTTTAGGTTGATGATGAATATACGAAGCACTTAACACATTTAATAATGCAGTTAACACATTTTAAAAAATAAACATAATTATACTGTCGATTGGTGGAAAATATATCCATTAAGGCTCTAGGCACGTCATACTAAATTCTTCTCAGATATTGGCACCAAGATGCCATTTGCACTAAGATTTTTTTGTTTATGTAAATTGGGGCGCGTAATAGGTAATATTATAAAAAATTTATCGCTAAACAGATATATCAGCGTGATTTTTTCCAGCAAAATACACATGTATGAGTGCAGTGCCAACAACTTAGCTGTTCAGTTGACGGCGTCGCTAGTGGAGATTTGTTGCCACCTAAGAGCGCTGTCGAACTTGTAATTCCAAAATTTGCCCAAATGAACAGCTAAGTTGGTGACATGTATACGTATACATTGTTAGTTTCCGTTTCCGTTATTTAGCTTACCATCCGTAGTAATAAATCAACAAAATTCCGGATCAAGATAGATGGCAGGATCAAAAAAAGTATAAAGTATTGTTAAAGATCTTGATGAAATGTATTTATTATTTTTATATAAATTATTGCTATTTTTATATTAAGTATTATAATAGAATTAAAAATTTAAAATATGTTTAATTTTGTTTAATTATTTAAATGAAATTTATTTATGTCAATGTCAGTTTGTCATATTTGGCATACTTAAAAAAACGTATTTAGATTGCAGCAATAATTTGTAGGGTTAGGTACCCTAAGAATGAAATTAATATACTGCTGCGACCTTTTCCGTACTTAAAAGGTAAAAACGAATGCCTTTTACAAAACATTCGTTGTCTGTCTTTCTGTCACCAGGCTGTTTCTAATACACTGTGATAGCTGAAAATTTCACAAATTATTTGTTTCCGTTGCCGCTATAACCCAAGAGTATACAAGTACTAGATACGCTATAGCAACAAATACTAAAACCAGAAAATATCATAGGGTGGAAAACACGATTTTAAAGTGTACCTTAAAAACGTGTTATATTTTGTATTTTTGCTCAATATCAATAACAATAACAGTACACTAAAGAATTCTACAGAATATTAAGCTACATATTACCTCTTTTTACTCTATCTTTACAATGACACTTGGTAGATTCTTTGATGATTACTCTCTTTCTTTCTTTCAAAATAAAATGAATGTTTGATATGGGATCCAATACAAAAAACATGTTTTTTTGCCATATTTTTATAATGGTACGGAACCCTACACGCGCGAGCCCGGTTCGTACTTGGCCAATTATATCAAATTTTTATACCTACGTATTTTGTTTACCTATCAATATCTTTATCAATTTCATAATTACAAAAGGCTTGTTTGTTTGGATGTTTTTATGTTTGTTTGACGCGAATAGGCTCTGAAACTATTAGACTAAAATTAAAAATTCTTACACCGTTGGGAAGCTATATTATCCCCAAATGACATAGGCATTATATTTTGTTGCAAAGGGTAAGAAATTCTTATTAAGACTACAGTAATGTAACACAAGGTATAAAAAAAAAGTAAAAAATTTGTTTCATCGCATGCGCTATGAAAAGTTATGACCAGGCCACGGTTACTCAGCCCCCCGCCTCGACAAGGCCCCACGGGGTGAGGGGGGGGGATCGTATACTTAGATCGGACGCCGTCGTCCGAGTGGGCTCGGATTAGAGGTTGCTACAATCCGAGTTGCGTCCGAATAGTTATCCGAGCTCACTCGGTCCGAGCTAGCTCTGATAGTCAACGCGGCTTTAACGAAATCGGAATAATTTAAATAATTGGCCAAGTGCGAGTTGGGCTCGTGCATGAAGGGTTCCGTACCATTGTTGTATGGGAACCCCCTTAAATATTTATTTTTACTAAATTGTATAACATAATTTGATAGCTTTTCATATACATATTTTGTACTCCTTTACATATTTTGTAAAAAAAATAATTGTCTAGCGCAGCTGCCATTATTGATATATAGCAAAAAATACGAAAAAAACACGTTTATTGTATGGGGACCCTCCTTAATATTTTTATTTTTTATATTTTTAGTATTTGTTGTTATAGCGGCACGGGAAATACATATTTTGTGAAAGTTCCAGCTTACTAGCATTACAGTTTCTGAGATACAGCTTGGAGACAGACAGACAGCGGAGTCTTAGTAATAGGGTTCGGTTTTTACCTTTTAGGTACGGAAACCTAAAAATGAAAAAAAAAAGTTCTTACTCTTCCGATTCCTCACACGTAGTAGGAAGTTCTAGAGGCTTATCCAGTGCTTCTTCTCTCTCCTTGCTCTGTGCTCGTACCATGTCCAGTAGCATAGTCTCGTGACCTCCCAAATCATCAGGGCTGTGAAATTTTGAAGAGTTAGTTTTGTTTGACAGTTCTCTTTGCTTTTGACAATTGACGTTTGAAAAAAGAATCATAGAAGATAGTGTGATGATTTGTAGATATAAAATGACTGAAACACCGGCATTAAAATTCTATGAGCAAAATTTTTAAATGTCTAATAAATATTAATAATAAATTCCACACTATGATTTTTATTGTTAGTTTCATGACGCAGGTATGGTTTTTTGTCCTTCCGTCAGACTGATTTAATTCCTACCTTAACTTGGTAGTAGAGAAAAAAAGCTTAAATAAGCTGATGGAATAATTGACAAATGTGTCAGCTATCTTGATATTGTTAAGACATACACACAAACTAAAGCATTTCACAAATATTTGAAATTGTAGTCCATTAACAGATGTACGTCATTCTAATTTAGTTACTGGAAGGAACTAACCTCCATGACACGGGCTTGCAATCCAATTTGAGGGTTAGGGATATTTAATTATGTACATACATTCCATGAATAAAAAAAAAATGGTTGCCTGTAAAGTCAGTTTTACGGGCGAAGATTTTACGTGATAACGTCTGCCGCGTGCTGCGCGCGCGGCAGACCGATCATAGTTGAGTGGGAGAGAGACGCAAGGCATTCGGCGGGCCTCTCTCTCGTTCGGTGACTCATCGTAACGTTACCGGGCGTTACACTTTTTCATAAGTGACTCCCAGCTGCAACCTAATTTAAGACGTTGTCACGTCAAAAATTTGATTTTTTTGAATCTCTAGGCCAAACTGCCCAATTGGTTTTGTCTCCCATCATTTCGGCACAAACTTTCGTATAAAATGTCGCATTTCAGTTACACATACATATATACATTCAATATTATGTGTGTTATTGATTCCATCTCTATCTAATACTTACTCTCCAATGGTCCCTTTACTAGAATACATGTCACTGCGACTGGACAAAATTGTGCTAGAGACATTCGTATTCAATACTGATGACGCGCTTCCTTTTTGGGTTTTCAGCACCAGATTCTGGTACGGAGAAATGTCATTGGACATGAAAGAAATGTGGCGTGGCGACTCTTCAGGCTGCCTGAAAACAAAACAATACAATTATTTTGATCTTCTTCTTTTTCTTTACCTTATTCCACTTAGGTGAGGTCACAGCAAATCTTTTTCTTCCACTCTCCTCTATCAGACGTCATCTCCACACTCAATCTTTTCTCTCTCATGTCCTCATTCACACACTCCATCCATGTCTTTTTCGGGCGGCCTCTTGCTCTTCTTCCTTGCACTTCCATTTCCTTACATCTCCTACTAACATGCATCTCCTCTCTACGAATCACATGTCCATACCACGCTAACCTTCCACTCTTTTTTTTTGATAAAAATAATTGATTTTCTTTTTAGGGTTCCGTACCTAAAAGGTAAAAACGGGACCCTATTACTACTCCTCCGATGTCTGTCTGTCGGTCTCCAGGCTTTATCTCAGACACCGTGAAAGCTAGAGAGCTGAGATTTTCACAAGTTATGTATTGCCTCTGCAATGCAACATTCACAGTAAATTAAATTATGTATTAAGTAGTATTCAAAAATAATTATAATGAAGTAAAATCAATATTTAACGGAGGCTCCCATACAACAAACATGTATTTTTGTTATTTATTTTAATATAATGTTACGGAACCCTTTATGCGCGAGCCCGTCTCGCACTAGGCCAATTATTTTATTATTATTTCGTGATACAATAAAATTTCAATGTTTAAATATATAGTTTATCGATTCACAGCAGGATCTACCTACGAGTAAGTCCGTAGAAGAACAATTCTATTTAGAGACATAACTAGATATTCTCCTACCAATGCCTATTGCCTCATTGCGCGGCTTATCAATCGAAACAATGGGTAGTACCTACCTACGTTTGTAAAATATTATACATTCGGGTTTTATGATGCCATCATCGTAAATCTTCATTAGCTCCGTAAGTAATTTTTTTTTACGCTTAATAGGCTTGCGCTTAACCACAGCTCACCTGATGTTAAGTGATATTGCAGTCTAAGATGAAACGCGCTTGCCTAGAAGAAACCGGTTCACTCTCGCCTTGAAGACAGTTAGGTTGTAGTTCAGTGGGAACAGGGATCCCGGCAAGGAGTTCCACAGTTTTGCCGTCCGTACTATAAACGTGGAAGCAAATCGCTTAGTATGTATTTTCGGCATTTCCACTGTATAACGGTGTCTCCTAGCAGTCTCCCTGCTCTATGAACTCTTTCTTTTCAACCCCCCCACGCAACAACGACGGGTGTTATGATTTTCACGTGTCTGTTTGTCTGATGAACCAATTTTTTACACTAAGCGCTTTGCTTTCTCTTTCATTTCCAACTCTTTGCCAAATACCCTGTTCCCCGAAAACTATAATCTAGCAGTTTTCTTCTAGATTTTTCTGGGTAAGCGCGTTCCACCTTAGATCGCAATGTCGCTTACCATTATGAATTGTGATAAAGCGCAAACCCAACCAGTAAAAATAAAAAAAACTAATTGATTGAAGATTATGAATTGTGATCAAGCGCAATGGGTTTGCGCTTGATCTTTGAATATAGGTACGTATGTACCTACTCGTATATTATATTATGTTTTGTAATATCTTTTCGTAAATTTTAATTTCAGACTTTTTCTCCAAACCCTAGAGTCAGAGCTCAGCTCAGCTTAGAATTTTTATAAAAATACAAACGAATACAAAACAAAATAATTTATTGTTCTTAGACGTTCATGTAAGAATCTTAAAAAGTCAAAAGTAGATTTGCAAGCAGTGCCGCTGAGTACCTTTCGATCCCGTGCTTATTATCTTACAGAAAATTCAAGTAAGCATAATTTACACAATGACCATCAAAAAAAGTTGTGTTCCACATAATACTCATAAAAGTTTTATGTTCATCAGTGAGGCTGTAACTCAGTTAAACCTAACCATATTGTTATTGTCAATGTTGATTACGTACAATACAGTTTTTCATCGACTGCTCAACTGAGTCATTGAGTCATGACGAAATGACTCACGTAAACTGCCGGTAAATAAAGTAGGTGCAACTTGATTCTCCGCAGACCTTGGTGCCTCGGTGACTATCACAAGTGCAACAACAATTCAACGGCACAAATTGTAGTTTGTTGTGCATTGTTGGATTTATTTTTAGCCTTTTGTTTTTGTTATTACTCGTTCGTCAAGAAAGGAAACATTCAAATATATAAAATTAATAAATAAACAAATATTAGGACACATTTCACACACGGTTGGTTAACCCCATACTGAACCTTTTCTAGTTCGTATTATGGTTGCTAACACAACTGATATACTACATATACATACATACGTACATATTTTATATAGATACATATTTAACACCCAGACCGACAGCCTCTGTTTCTTTTATTTTTTCAGCAAATAGTTCAGCACAAAGATGTTGACCGTGCCGGGAATCGAACCCGCAACCTTCTGATTGGCAGTCCGGCATGGTAACCATTACGCTAACGAGGTCGTCAGTCGTCAAAAGTCGATGTCCTCTCTCTTGCATAATCTAATGAGTGCGAGCAAAAGGAAGCGAACTTTCCAGTGTTTTCTTTATTGAATCAAGTTACATGTAAATATTTATGCACCAATAAATAAATTTGTATTTTTGTACATGTACAAAGTGCTCGAAAAGTCATTCCGAAAAAACCAAATTGTGAAAATGTACTGTAAAATCAAATAGTATAAATGTCTTACATTTACCGTAAACAGTAAATTTGTTAGTAATTTTAGGATTTATTCCGGTATGGAAAACTGTATGCATTAAATAATTCGCAACATAAAGTAACAGGTGCCTTATTATGCTTACTGTCAAGGGATGATAAAAATATGACACTAGTTCAGATAAAATATACCGATAGCGCTATGAAACTATATTACATAATATATACATAACTAGCTGACCCGGCAAACGTTGTTTTGGCTCACTTAGGGGTATGAAAAATAGATAGTGTAGCTTATATGACACGTTCGTAGATTTACCATAGCAGCGTCATCTATTGATAACTTACTCAACCCAGTCGAAAGGTATCGACATCTGTTAGAATCATTTGGAGTTAACAGAAAATTGTGTCTGTCAAATAATAACAGACAATAATTAGCAATAAATTAAAATTGCGACTATAATTTAAGATTTAAACTATGCTATCTCTCAAGTTGGATCGAATTGCACATGGTGTGCGAGTTTTATTATAATCGGTTAAGTGGTTTAGGAGTCCATTGAGGACAAACATTGTGACATGAGATTTATATATATTAAGAAGATTAGAAGATGTAGTTGCTCTGGGCAAAAACGCAACAAAGATCTGGTCCGTAGAACATAGCTGTATGACGTAAAAAAATCGACAGTTAACATTATTAATATCTAATCAAATGTATATTATTAGAAATATATAAATTGGCTCATAAATGTCCTCGCTGTTATGCGTGAATGGTCTCTATCGCATCTGAGGTCAGAAGTTACTATTTGCATCTGATAAAGGCACAGAATAAATACTAGTTAATATAGAGGTGCAATAAGATCGTCGCTTTACAGTATAATACGCGTAGCTTTCTAAAACTAAGTATAACTGGTAGGTTCCGAACTGTAGACCTGGTGAACACATTTTTTTGCACAAAATAAAATTGGTACAAATATTTTGAGCAATCGTATTATCTCAAGAAGGACTAGCCTAATATTATTTTCAAAAATCATTTACAATATAGTATTTATATAGATATTTAGTAAGTAAGTTAGTATAGTTTCCTACTTATAAATATTGTAAATTCTTTGCTTAAATAAAGTTATTTATTATGTTTATGTTTTTTTATTTATTTATTAGCTCTGCCAAATATAATTAAATTCTACTAGAAAATGGCGCTGCGGTAAACTTCTCTTTCTCTCTTTTTGTCACCCCCAAGCAAAATTCACTAACAACAACAAATCTGTTTTAAGCAGAATTTGTGTATCGAACTACGTTAGAAGTAGTTCTATAAACTGGCCAAATGCGAGTTGGGCAAGCGCATGAAGGGTTCCGTGTCATTGTTGTATGGGTGCCCCCTCAAATTAATAAAAATTTATGATTTATTATTTTAAAGGTAATGCACGTTTATAGATTCCGTGAAAATATTAGGTGTCTATATTCTACCGTTTTTGATAAATAGCAAAAAATACGAAACAAACACATTTACTGTATGGTGACCTCCCTTAATAATATGTACGGTTTCAGATTTCTAGCTACTATGGTTTCTGAGATACAGCCTGGAGATAGACAGACAGACAGCGGAGTCTTAGTAATAGGGTCCCGTTTTTACCTTTTAGGTACGGAACCCTTAAAATTACTGCCTCTAAGCAAATACCAACATCAAATATGCATACTATCTTACATATGGACAAATGAAACTAAATATGTCCATTTGATGCATACACGCTTCGCTCAATTCACTCACTCGGTCAAGTTAATGAACTGCATTTGTTGGCTGCTACTTACAAAGTAACGCGCCGCGAGGAATAAAGCTTCGAGTATCTCGCTTTCCAATCTGTGTCTTTATGCCATGTGGAATCTGATGTTCTGAAATACAAATAAAATCAATATTAATAGTTATAATAATAACTACAGTTGGTAATTACGTTAATTTTCATTTCTTTTTAAATACCCATGGATCTCTCTTTATCAATCATTTTATAATTTGAAATTAAGGGGTGTGAAATTTGGAGCATGTATTTTTTGTACTTAGACGTGAAATTAAACGTTCATTTTAAAATATAAATAATTTGTAAATTTATTCTAACATATTCGACAAAGAACAGGTCTGGTTAAATACATACAGGTAACCTTTCACTGGCTCTTAGGCACGGATTTTTGGAAATTCCACCCCTAAGGGGGTGAAAGACGGTGCAAGTGTTTGTAATAAAACTTCTTCTTGTTTTTGAACTTCTAGCAATGGAATTTGGAATATGTATAGTTTATGTAAAATGATTGTATCAATATTTTTGCCAGGGGTGAACTATGGGTTTGTTGGGGGTGAAAGTTTGTATGGAAAATTATCTATTTATCAAGTTAAGGTCATTAAAGTCATTGTGGCTGTAGTTTATATTATAATGGATAAAATAAATTAACAAAAATATTTGCCAGGAGTTCATTAGGGATTCCATTGGAAGTTCAAAGGGAATCTTTTGTGTTCTTTTAAATAAAGTTTTGAATTGAATTTTAAGTACATAGTTCACTTAACTGAACTTTAGTAAAATTATGTTATTTTTATTAGTAATGCACCTCCAAGTGCATGGAAGTATAAAGCAGCGCAGAGTCGGTAGGACCTTTTTTCGGGCCGTCGCTACCGACTAAAACCTCACGGTGTCCCATCTCACGACGGGGGCAGGGATGCAGGACCGCTTCGCGCATTGCCGCTGCTCTCCCCGCCCAGGGAGTCGGTAGGTCCTGGGTTATGAAATTTAGAGGGTGTATTTACCATTTAGACGTGTAAGAACTGATTTTTAAAAATTTCACTCCTAAAGGGATGAAAGGGATAATAAAACAGTGTGTATGAATCTTCTTTGTTTTTTAACTTCTTGCAAAGAAATTTAAAATATGTATAGTTTATTTCAAATTAAAAAAAAGCGACCTACACGCGGGCGGAGGCGCGGGCAACAGCAAGTATATATTTTTTATTGGTGCACGTTCTCAACTCTCCAGGGGGCGTTGTAGTAAGCTTTTGATTCAAGTACTTACAAATTAAACGTATCTTAATAGTGTCCTCATATAATTATTACCAATACCCGTTCGTAGTGTTATTAGTATTACCACAGAATAATAACTAGTACTTCGGTATTACTTTGATTGTTTCCCGAAGACGATAATAGATGGCGCTGTACCGCCTTAAACCACGCAAACGGTGTGTCGTTCAATGTAAATATCACATCTTTATTTCCAAATCGGATGCTGCTACAATACAAAAACAATTTTTGAATCTGCTTCTAAGTAGTTGTCAACCCCTTTAGGTTGATGATGAATTAACGAAGCAGTTAACACATGTGATATTAGTGTAAAATATTTATAAACTTATACATATTCGATGTACCGCGAGGCGCAAGATAATAAAACGAAAAGGTAAAAAATATAAGGCCTAGTAACAACCCTTTTTCAGAAACCCTTTGAGGAAGCCGAAAGTAGACGACATGATAAACTGATTTCATGTCTTGAAAAGATCTGTCTCTACAGATTACTGAAGCCGTATCAAGAGCAGACCTGACCCTTATTATCCCAGAGGGTCGCTTATCTGTTCGCCAAGATACAGCCAGTATACTGAATCCTTTACTCGAGTTAGATTACAAATGGAAAAGAAGGGTTCTCCGACATAGTTCTATCACCCACGTATTTTATTTTAAGACGAAGGGCAAGGGCATAATCTATATTTTACAGTTTCTTCGCTATTAATCGTAAACACTAAAAAATTTCGAAAATATTTATACTTATTTTGGTAATAATTAGACATAAGTATCAAAATGAAAATAATTTTAGATTTTTTGAACCAGTTTTATTCTAATTCTAATTTTATATAAGTCTGTTTGGTACCAAAATAAAAATTAAAATAAGACCTAAAAGACCTACTAAGCATTTTTGGTTATATTTTTGGTTATTTTACCGTTACGATTTATAGCAAAACAATGTAAGTTAAAGAATTTGCCCTTATCTTCGCCCTAATACAGAAAATAGAAGACGAAACTCCGCTCGCTGTACTTAAATTGCGTTCTGGGTCACTAGTACGAGAAATAAGTAAAAAGACCTTCAGTAGTATCTATAGAGATTTAGTGATAAATAGAAAAGGTATCGTTGTAATGCAATATATTTACTGTACATATAACAACATAAGCAGCCCACAATACGCTCCCACTCCTGGGACTCGGGGCCTTCTCTCACCAGAAGAGAAATATGGTCCATAATCCACCACGCTGGCCAAGTGCGGTGCGGCGGGTGACACACGTCTTCGGATATTGTGGTCCTCAAACGTGTCGGTTTCCTCACGATGTTTTCCTTCACCGTAAAGCGAGTAAAAATCCACACGTAACTTGAAAAACAAGTCATTGGTGTAGGGCTGGGATCAAACCAGGGGCCGTCTGATTGAAAAGCAGACGTTTCTACCACTGAGCCACACTCACTTGAAAACTCTCGACAACAGGGCTTGGTCACTAAGCTCTTACGAAGAAGAAGAAATAAAAGACACAATTAAATATTTAGTGTATTTCCGCTGTGATCTGAAACCCAAATTAATGTAAACAAAGAAAAATTAAAATATTTTTAAAAATTTAGGTGTGTTCCTCCGACTGACCACCACATCTCCACTACAACTCACACCAGTAAACTAATGCCTAATCTACCCTCTTAACACAACGAAGTTTCACTCCGCGTGGCTTTTCTATTCAAAACGGATTTCCGCAAAGTAACGCCTGAGTCAATAGGTTAGAAGAAGAACACAATGGCAAGAGAAGAAGGGACAAAGAAAAATAAAAGAGAGGGAGAGCGAAAGAGAGATCCATAAGCTATGGTAATAAGCTAAAGTAGACACAGCAAAGAGTAGTATTAACTTGTGGAGAAGGCGTTATATGTACCTTCTAGTATACACACGAACTTGCCGTGAAAATATTTGCGTGGCAGTTAACCGACGCAAATCCGACATTATCCGCATTTAATACTCGTGTCTTATACATAATAGAGCGTTCTTTATATAACGCCCTCATACACTTACTTCCTCAATACAAATGCTATTAAAGAAAGAGCTATTGCTCGCTATTATTCAAATCTGTATGTGTCTATTATTATTTGAGTTGTTTTGTATGACATTTCCTTGTCTATAGCAACATGTGTTTTGTGTTTTACAAATGTCATACACGAAACCTATATGTTAAAAATGTCATATAATGTAAAAATTTCATAAACAAAACCTGTGTTAAAATGTCATAATTATGTATATTAATGTAAAAATATCATACACCAAACCTATGTTTTAAAAATGACATATAATGTAAAAATGTCATACACAAAACCTTTGTGTTAAAAATGTCATATAATGTAAAAATTTCATAAACAAAACCTGTGTTAAAATATCATAATTATGTATATTAATGTAAAAATATCATACACCAAACCTATGTTTTAAAAATGACATATAATGTAAAAATGTCATACACAAAACCTATGTTTTAAAAATGACATATAATGTAAAAATGTCATAACAAAACCTATGTTTTGTGTAACGTTTCCTTGTCAATAGTCCTTATACGATAGCTTTGCTCGTCATTCTTAAATTTAATATAAGTTAGGCTTAATCGCATCAGATTTTCCATGTTATGCTTTCCTTTACAAAAATGACAAAACGTGAATGATGCATAGTACGAGTTATTTACTCGACAGTTTTATTTTTAGATATAAAAAAAGTAGTCTAGTGAATTTTGCATTGTCGTGTTCTGGAACTCAAACGTTTCTTAACACAAGATGAAAGAATATAAAACTAAAACCCTGTGTCTATTTCTTATACACACGATTTTACAAAAATAAACTATGGTATTCTCCATACTTCTTTAGATTTACGAGTAATTCCAATCGGAAAATAGATTGTGACTGTAATTTAGTTCGAAATTAACAAACTCACGTAAAATCGAATACATTACAAGTGAATAAAGGCTTGTAAAAATATATTACTTTAACTTCAAGTTAAGTACGTAAATTCTTGCTCAATGCGAAAGCATAGGGACCAAGGGCAGTTGTTATTTTGTGGCGAGAGACAACCGCAAAACACAAATGGACTATGAAATGAGATGATGAATTGTTCGTAAAATAAAATTAAGGACTATAACTTATACGACGCTATACAACTTTGATACGTTTTACTTAACAATACTCTTAAATATTTGTTATTGTTTTTCTTGTTATTGCTACTAAAGAACTTACTCATAAAATTATACACAAGTAAACATTTGCATTGCTGGGACGTGGGACATTTTTTACGCAAAGATATATATATATGTATGTATAGTGTATGTATAGATACATATATGTATGTATAGTGTTATAGGGGTTAAGGCGCTATCGTACCGAGTTAAGCCGTATCATACAAATTTGAGCGAAGCGCTTGCCGCCTTGCATTTGAAATTTCACGAAATAAATTTATATAAAATCAAAATTCAACAATATTTAAATTATAAGCTAATGATTCTAAAATCGTTAGATGACAAAAATAAAGTTTATTTAATAAAAAAAATGGCAAAGGGAAGTAGTAATTCGTGACGCATTTTGTTTTACACACTTAAACACATTGTGCAACTATTTTGATTTATATTTTAAGTCCGTTAAGACAAGGCTGGATAACTTGTTTGAATCAGGTTGACATTTGTACATTTGCCTTGGGCATAAATTATCAACAACATTTTTAATCCAAATTAAACTTACTTTGACGAAGTTACTTTTTCGTAACGGTATAATTTTTTAATGAATTAAAATTCTGTTAAAAATAAAAAAAAAATTACTTCGTAATTGTTATGCAAGTAAAAATAGTGAAAGTTAAAGAATAATTACCTAAATAATAATAATAATAATTTTTATTTATGCAAAAGAATTGTTACATTTTATTATTATAAATTAAATAAAAGTCTTAATTTAGTGTTAGTTTTAGATACATTTTGCATGTTTGGAGGCTCTAGCTTTCTCAGTAGGATTCCCTGAGTTTGAGAATAAATAACTATTTAAAGCAAATATGGTAGTAAATTGTCATGTTTCCGAAGTACGAGTAAGTGAAATTAAATTTGCATAGAATGGTGGTAGAGTATTTTTTAGTGTTCGCTGGTTGGTAAACCTTCAAGTTGAAAAATCTGTCGGCACCATTAACAATTTGACTTTTTCGACTTGGACTCCTTGACAGTCTATTTATCAATACTAGACATGCTTCACCTTAGCCCAGTCTCTGACTAGTGTTTACGCGCCCTGCTGCGCCTATGAAAGGAGTAAAATTTGTTTGATATGTCAATATTTATATTTATGTATTTAATATCTTAGAAATCTTACCAAAAATATTATTAATATTAATCAATTAAACTATCAGGCGAACTTTATGAACCGTGTTTTGGATCTTCAGCGCTTATTAACACTGAAACAAAGATAATAAAGAAAGCATTTTTTTTCCTATCTTGTACAATGTGCTAGACGAATAAATTAAAGGTGCTTGATTAAAAATAGCGCACACCTACTAAAACTGAGTAAAAATTCATCTGTCCAAACGGCTTGTGAACAGAACAAATGACCCAAGAAATGGCGCTTACCTCGGCCAACGTATAAGCTTGGCGATCCAGCGAGGTAATGCCGCCAGCATTTTAGGCACCTTACACGCGGACACTGACTTAGATTTAATCTACTATTTGTATGGTTTTGTGTGTGTGTGTGTGTGTGTTTTTATTTATATAATTAGTTTTAAACTTGATAAAATAAATATTAGCTAGACTTAATATCTCTAGCAATTACCAATAACAAGAGCAAAACGACGTCGGTATCAAACGAGATCTAAACTACGAAGAGTTGTGCAAAGAAACCCGATCACCTTGAGATCTGTTGACCCGCAACCGATGGCATAGAGCGCATTACTGAGAACTCAACAACCTATTGAAATAACAATCTGAAGCGGACTCAGCTGACTGGAGGTGGTTTGAAATAATCACTGAAGTTAGACGCCCCGAAAGTGCCATCTTTATGGCAGGTATGAAGAATGAAACGTTAAACTAAAATATTTTACAATTTTTTACTACTAATCGATTAGAAAGCTAGTATAAGATAGTAGAAAATAGTAGTGTTTTCGGCTTTGCAAAAGTACGAGTACAATATTAAAAGTTAGTGACACTCTGGCACACTTGCCTAAAGTGGAGCATGCCAAGTCTGGATTAACTGGTTCTCAAAGAGGCTGCAGGAACTCACTTTTAGGTGCTTGGTGATTAGATTTCTCAGCTTGAAGGTGGCCAGGGTGGTATGGGCATGTGATGCGTAGGAGATGCATGTTAGTAGGAGAGGTATGGAAATGAAAGTGCAAGGAAGAAGGGCAAGAAGCTGACCGATGAAGACATGGATGGAGTGTGTGAATAAGGACATGAGAGTGAAAGGAGTGAGCGTAGAAACGACGGCTGATAGAGGAGAGTGGAAGAGGAAAATTTGCTGTGCCTACCTCACTTAGTGGAATAAAGCAAGGAAGAAGAAGAAGGGTAGTTGCCAGCCAGGCGAGCACTAGAAAATTCTCTACCAATAAGATTATTTGTTTACTAGAGACAGACGAACGAAGCTAAAACTGTATGTATTTTCGCGCAATAAAAAATGTATACCAGTCTTACAAATGGTTCAGTTTACAGTAAACTAAATTCAACTTTTACCTCTTACTATTTTCCGTGATCGTGTCAAAACTGGTTTGCGAATTTAGACAGTTTCAAAACAAATTTATCCTCACGCTTACTTTGTAATAATATTTGTGTATATTATGTGATTGTATGTTAACACTGCAAATGTTAATAAACTTGAAACAGAGTATATTTAAACCATAGACGACATTCGGCTCAAACAAAGGGAAAAAGAAACATGTCCTCAAACGTTGTATTTGTCTTGGGTTTACAGTTTCAGAGCCAATTGTTATTCTGTCAATTTATGAGTAAAGCAACTGTAACGGTCCCGTTATCCACCTGAAAGAAGTTTCAAAAGTTCAAACATTCGGTGACGTTCAGCAATGCTCTGATTTGGAGTCAAACATCTCGTGGGAGCGCGCGGCCTATTGTCGGTATGTTTTGTGTCAATGCTCAGCTGTACGTACAATGCGCTTCGATAAGCAATTGAAGAATGAAGCTGAGTTAGACTACCAAGTATTCTGTGGCGGTGTCATGCGGCGAAGGCGGTACGGCTCGCGGCGACTGTATGGAACGTGATTACGTCCCGCGGCAGTCTGCTCGCTCGCAAACACCCGAGCGCACGTCTCACGCCGCATCGCGCCTCGACCGCACGCACGATAACGCGCTCCATTTAAACGTAACAACAAACGAATCCATTCAACTAGATCGCTATCGAACTGCGCTCATTCCGTTTTGCTCGGCCGGTGCTCCCAAACCGGCTCGCGGCCATATGATCAGGCGGAGGCTGCGCGGCCCTGATCGCCGATACCGCGTCATGTTCTGAAGTGCACGGTGACAGAAGACTTTCGGATGAAAGTGTCTTGTGTTGTGATGGAGTAGTGTCGAACGTGGTAGTGTTGGATAGTGCGATGGCGGGTGGTAGTGTGGAGGGTGGCGCGGAGGAGGCGCCGGCGCCCGAGGCCCGCGGCAAGCGCAGCCTGGGAGGCTCTATGTCGCTGCGCACGCGCAAGCTCGGCCGCCGGCTCAGCCGCAGCATGTCCATCGTCGCTCTGAAGCTACCAGAAAAAGCTCAGAGCATCACTCGCTCGTCGAGTAAACTCATCCGCACGGCGAGCCGCGACAAGAAGAACCGGTCCTTCGAGCTCTCGATTATCCTCCCAGACAAAACACAGAGACAGGTAATTGATTCAAACTATTAACTGTTTACTACTTGAAAGTCTTTAATTAATTACCAAAGCTATTAAGCTAGCAGACGATTGTGAAACATCGAGTTTCTAATTCCTATAAAATAGCGAAAAGACTCTCCTTTTCTATGGAGACAGACAGATAAATCACATATCGATATGTAAAGAAATAATAACAATGGACGGTATCTAACGTTCACTTTGTGTTATCTTTGTGCTTATTTAATTTTCTTATCAGATTTGGATGATAATTATGTGATTTGGTTTTGAAACAGTCATAATGTTTAACAAAACTAAATGCAATAATAGTACGAGTAAATAGAGTAGGCATAATTGGGTTGTCCCAAATGCTTTTTATTCTGTTTTAGTTGCAAATGTTCACATAAGGCACTTGTTTACATTGAAATATGCCAGTGGATGTTGTAAATGGCAGCTGAAAGGAAATAGCAGATTTAAACTAGATTGCGTAGCAAATTTGCGGATCAAATCCACTCTAGATTAGACATCAACGCGGGCCGATTTGCTCACGGCAAAACATTAATCCCATGTGCTTATTGAAGAATTCGCTGTTCTATTTCAGCAACATGTGTTATTTTAACTTCATACGAAGTTGTTTACGATTTAGCTATCAACGGAATGAATAAAGCTCGATAATCAATCAAGCACTTAGCTTACCAGCTATTACGTTATAATATGTTAAAAATAACTTCTCTGATTTTGAATTTTAATTCTCCCTAATAAAATTAAGAGAAAGGTCTAAATTTAAATCTTTGATATATGTGTATTTTTTATAACACACACATTGATAAGACGTTTATTATTACAAAATCATCATCGAATATTATTATTAAATCATCATCATCTGCAAAGTTTAGTGTTCTGTTTAGTTTTTGTTATTTTTAAATATAAATTTTCATCAATAATATTAATTAAGAGAAATGTCTAACACATGTATATTAAACAAAACAATTCTCTACCATAAAAAACTTGTATTTTTTCTTTATAATACACACATTGACAAGATGTTAATTATTGCAGTTATAAAATCATCATCGTCTGCAATCAAATCAAGTCTGTTTAGTGTTCTGTTTAGTTTCTGTTGCGCATTTCTTGTAAAGAGAATAACAAAACATCACTAGCAGGTACGAGTAAAGGGTGCTATCGTCCGGCGAAGCTATGCATTCGAATACATATGTCGCCTGAGTCATTGCATTGCGCTGTTTCGCCACAATCGCCCACATAGAAAGAGATTTCTCCATTGATATTATAGCAAGAAGGTGCGATTGCCTCCACGTTTGGATCCGTGCATTGTTCTCTATTGTCGTTAAACCGACAATTGCTATGAGTTGTATCGTGACTGCCATTCGCGATGCTTTCTTTATCCGCCACTGCTAACAGCCTCTCTTAGTAGAATTTCGTCAATTTTTGTGGATTTTAACTTTTTGAATATGATACATGTTTATTTTAATTATTTCTATTTTATGATTCAAAAGCTCTTAAGAAATAATGAATTCAATGCATATGGGCATGCATTCATGACATAGTCTTTAAAACAGTTCAAATACTTCCTATGGTTTATTTATTTTTAACAAACTGACCCGACAGACGTTGTCCTGATTTTTTATTGTAGGCTAGTATAATTATTAAAAAAAATGTGATTATTATTTTAATGCTTTACGATATAACAATATACTTAACCTGAACCTTATTCTGACAGTAACAAACACAACAAAAAAATAGTCAAATCGGTCTGAATCGGTCTGACCCGGCAAACGTTGTTATGCCTTATAAATTATTTCTATTAATTAAAAAAATAAAAGGAGTATGGTCAATAGATAGTAGCCGATTCTCAGATCTACTGAATACGCATATAAAATTTGGTAAAGATCAGTCAAGCCGTTTCGGAGGAGTACGGTAACTAACATTGTGACATGGAAATTTTATATATTAGAAGATATACTCGTGGAATGTAGATTTTTTTTTCAATTTACTTTACTTATTATTATTAATTAATTGGAAAAACCAAACAATAATTCCCATCAGTATAATTTATTTATATTTAATTGATATTGTGCAATCCATTAATCTTTAATCACTGTTCAACGAGAGGAGCATACTTTTATCTTATAATAACAATTTACATTATAATTGTCGCTAAACAAGCCTTGTTTTTTCCGCTCGTGTTTCAGCAGGATGTTAAATGCCCGCAAATCTGTTTATACTTAAGCGTTACGTGAAATGATAAACACTAATGCACACATTTTTAACGTGACCCAAATTTTAAACGTTCGAAAAATAAAACGCGCCGTTCGCTTTCGAAGAAGGAAAACCAGTTGATACAAATATTTTTTTGAGATTGCAACAGTGAGAGTATTTAATATTTGTACTAGAACAGGATTCGGTCTATTTACGTTTAGTCATTTTTTATTTAATATATATGCATGATTACGGATCTAGTGCTAGAGCTGCATTTGTGAATGTTAATGATAACGTTTTAAACAACTCACCAAATATTTTAATTACGAGGTAAACCAATGTAGATTTATGGCAAAACCCTTATTAATGTTTGTCTCATTAGGGCAAAGTTAACAACAAATTTAGTCAAACAAACTTAGTCTCTTAACGACAGATTTAGTCTAACAACTGAGGAAAATTTGCAGAAAAAACACAGGTGTTCCAAACAAAACGTACGGAAAGCCTATTTTGAAACTAGTTATTTTAATGTCTTATCTAAGTTACATACTTCTTTTCAAAGGTCCCCTATATAAATGTCATAAGCTATGACATATATGAAATCTTAAACTTATAGAGATTAGTTTACTAATAAGCACGAAAAATATCTTAAAATTGCTAAACAATAGTTAACTACTTAACGTGTAACTTCTGCTTAACTTACTATTTGCACTCGTTTAAAGATCACGGGTAACTAACCAATTAACTTTTTAGTTTCCCGCTTCCTCGAAAGTGAAGGACTTTGGTTCCGGTAATCAAGTTACATTTAAATAACCCTCGATTAATTTACCGTCAAGTTTTTAACTACCGTTCATTTCCACTAGTTTGCTGTATTCTTTATAATTTTAAAAATATATCGTGATGCATAACCTCAATAAATTTGTAGGCTAATTAACAAAAACAACACAAAGTCGTTGGCCGTACCGGGTATCGAGACCAGGACTCTCTGCGTGGCAGTCCAGTATGGTAACCATTATGCCAACGAGGTCGGCACAAACAAAACTGCAATAGTCACCAATAAGGCATATTAGTAATAGAAATATTAAACAAATTATATAACCATAGCACAGAATAATGTACGAAACATCAAGAGTAAACTCAAAAATTAAATATGTTATAACAAAGGCAATGTCTTTAGTTGAGCTCTTTCATTAAGCCCACTTATCTCATCTGATCTGTAAAATGCAAGCAATCTACTTGATCACATCAAATTGCAAGCGATGCGTCTCTTCACCTTTGCTCTTATGCTTCTTTACCAATTTGCTTCCAAACGACATACTCGTATAAACTGATACTCGTGTGGGCAGAGAATGGATTATGCTTAACTTGACTTGTTGACTTTTCTGGCGAAATCAGGAGAAGCTACAACCATTAGGATGAAAAATAATTGGCCAAGTGCGGATCGCGCTCACGCATGAAGAGTTCCGTACCATTGCTGTATGGGAGATATTTTGTAATACATTTATAAATTTTGTGAAAATTTCAAGCGTCTACCAGCTACGGTTATATGTAGCAACAAAATACAAAAAAATACGTTTATTGCATAGGGTTTGCACGTTTATTGCTCTCATTATTTGTTTTTTTTTAGTATTTACTATTATAGCGGCACGGGCAATACATAACTTCTGAAAATTTCAGCTATTTAGCAATCACGGTTTCTAAAATTTAGCCTGGTGACAGACAGACATACAGACAGCGGAGTCTTAGTAATAGGGTTCCGCTTATACCTAAGCACGTATTTTTTTATTAGCATAAACAGCATTATGGTTTTCTTTCTTCTTTATTTCTAGTTTGCCTTCTTTATTTCTAGTTTGCCAAATTGGCATAGCCATATATCATGTTTTGTACATGACCATATTATTTATTCTGTAACCTGATGAGATAAAAAAAAGAGACAACATCTAATCTGAAGCTGATTTTGTAAGAAATAAAGCTAAGAACATGAGTAGTAGCAGTAGTACAACAACATTAGTTATGTTAAAAACTATGTTTAAACTTTATTAGGTTTTAGACACAATAAGAGAAATAAAACCAAGGGACTAACTAGCATACCTGCACCTGTTCTATAAGTATAGCTATAATATAACGTACGTTGTGCATAACACTTTATTTATAAACAATGGTACGAGTATACACTTACAGAAGCCTTATAATAAGCCGCCATTATCTTAGCCACACGACAATAGTATTTTGAGACAAAAAGGCACTTCAGTTGTTGCACCTACCAGTTGATTGAAAAAGAAGCAATAATTATTTATTACTTTATTGTTGAGGCTTTTGTATATGGTACGGTAAGAAAACTCTCGCCATTAAAACAGAGTTTCTTAGCTCTAAAGAAAAGTAAAATAATGCTTAAGTGATGTAACCAATTTTATTTAAGAATAGATATTTATTATAATATTTGGGGCCATGGGGCCCCAACGCCCGTAAGTTTTTTATTGAACTGTCCAAACGGCTGGTGGACAGAACAAATGACCCAAGACCTGGCGCTTACCTCGGCCAACGTATAAGCTTGGCGATCCAGCGAGGTAATGCCGCCAGCATTTTAGGCACCTTACCCGTGGACACTGACTTAGATTTAATTTACTATTTGTAAGGTTTTTTGTATGTGTGTTTTTTTTCCATAATATAAATATAATTATGTAATTTGATAAAAATGATATTTAAAGTTAAAGTTACCTTTGTTCCCAGCGATATTATTTCTTTTGTTGAAAAGTTGTTATAAAGGACTGGAAAGTTACTTTGTTTTTATATTTTTTGCTCCACCTTGGTATGTGACCAGTAGGGCGCGTGTGGAGTATGTCTAGTCTGGACTAATTGGCTCTCAAGAAGGAACTATTTTTCTTTTTTCAGTTAGAATCTTTTTTTCACACACAGCTGGTTAACCCCATACTGAACCATTTCTAGTTCGTATTATGGTTGCTAATACAACTGATATACTACATATCCATACATACATATTTTATAAAGATACATATATATCAGAAAATAGAAATCATGTTAATATAGAGACTATTCAGTAAAGTGATTCACAATTATTATTATATTATCATCGCTAGTGAAATGCGGTAGTGGAGTTTGTATCTATTATTTTCAATATAAATCCATGCATGTTGCATGTCTAGTTTATTATATTCCTATGTCCTTATTGGCCTGACTCATGAAAAGTATTACGTTTATTTCTGAATCATTTCAATTGTTTTTGTTTTTACGCCTAATTTACTCGAGCAAGTACAGACCTGTGTTAACATACTATTGCCTCGTTAACACTTTTACATTTCTATATCCTATCCTACCAATATTATAAGCACGAAAGTTTGTGTGTGTGAGTGTGAGTGTGTGTGAGTAAGAATGTATGTTTGTTACTTCTCCACGCTTAGAAAGCTTAACCAATTGCGTTGAAACTTGGTGTAAAAATAGGTTAGACTTTGGATTAATTCATAGGCTACTTTTAATCCCAAAAACAATTGTGATTCCTGTGGGATACGCAAATAATTTCAGTATCTATTTTACTCCTTCACACTCCAACGGCTGGACCGATTTTGATGAGATTTACTATGAAGATAGGTTAGGCATTAGATTAACAGATAAGCTACGTTTAATCCCAAAAACAATTCTGGTTCCCGTGGGATACGCAAATAACTTACTCCTTTTCACGCTTCAACGGCTGGACCGATTTTTATGATATTTACTATGAAGATAGGCTAGACCTAAGATTAACTAACACATACGCTACTTTATATCCCGGATTAACGTGGGAAAAACTGCGGGGCACAGCTAGTAGATAAAGAAATAGTTTTCTTCACTAAGCATAACATTCCCATCAATCACCTCCTATAGTTTTCTATCCACTGAGTTAAACATAACATTCCTGTGAATAAATAACACATAAGCTACTTTATATCCCGGATTAACGCGGGAAAAACTGCGGGGCACAGCTAGTAGATAAAGAAATAGTTTTCTTCACTAAGCATAACATTCCCATCAATCACCTCCTATAGTTTTATATCCACTGAGTTAAACATCACATTCTTGTGAGTGAGCTGATGCTAACCGTACAGGAATTAGTTCAATGATTTGATTGAACTAATCTGAAGAACGATGTAGGTAACCAGCTCAATAAAGAGGACGCCCACTGGTCTGTAAGTTCACAAACAGGACTGGATTGCAACCGGAAATGCAATTCCGGAATGACATACTGACAGACTCAACACTTTGTTTTTAACCTGTGCCACAAAAATAATGGAAAGTTTGACATGTCTTGCCTGTGTTTGTGGTTCTGTGTCACTTTAGGTAGCAAACGGGTGAACCGTCTTCGATATTTTTTTGGTTTGAAAAGTGTGTTGTGTGTGGGGTTTTTAACTGTTTTTAGTGAAAACTGATCCAAGATAGATATGGGTATCAAATAATAGAGCTTGACATTTAATCGATGATGATGCTGGAAAGTTTTTTTTTATAATTTTAGAAAGTAACCAAAAATTACAATTGTGTCAAATTCCTTGCTATGGTGCAAATACAGAATGTATTACAATTCCAAAAGTTCTTTGATGGGTATTAATACGAATATGTCAGTAGATATTTTAATTTTAAGTATACTTTTTTATTTACATTTTAGACCGATTACATTTTGACCACAGAAATTTTAAAATTACCAATCTTTAAAATTATTTACGTATAAAATGTAAAATTCTATGTATACTTCGAGCGCAATATATATTTAAAATAATGTTGATTAAGTTGTTCTAAGTTAATCTACCTTTTATTTTACTAAGTAGCGAATTGCGCAACCTTTTCATACGAGTATAAACCACACGTAATTTTGTAAAAGTAATGTTCTAATTAAATTTTAACCCGCACGCTTACACCTTTACTCGTAATTAGGTAGTTTGTTTGCTTTTGTTTAGAAACAAAGTTTAACCCGAGAGCAATAACAAGAAATCCAAATTTAATAATGATATATTAATTTTAAGTATATAATAATACATTAAATTTAAAACAAACTAAAGGGGTCAAAATATATTTGAGTCTAACGAGCCGTTTTTAAAAACCAAAAACTTTAAAGTCATATATATTCTATACATATTGTTTACATAAGTAAATATAAAATATACTAAAGACAACAAATTCAAACAACCTGACTTATCAAACAGTAGCTAAAACACGTGCAAAACAATTGTTACACAATAGAGAAATGGATACCGATAATTTGATACTGTAACCTCAACAAGAACAGCCCAAACTACCAGTCATTATAACATCTACGGCTATTAGTTGAATCACTTTAATATATGAAAGAAAGTACAACAGTTTGTGCGTATGTATGAATACGTATAAAATGCTTCTTTTTATTTTTGCTGGTGTGTCTAAGAGCCCTTACTCTGTTAATAAGAGCTGTAAGGGCCTTCAAGCCACCAAAGGCATATAGACAAACAACGGTATACATAATCTTGTATGTAAAAAATGTTATTTAAAGTATTATCGACATCTAGTAAGATTTAAAACTAAACGTCTCTTTGATTCTGAGGGCAGCAGCCTCGAATTTACTACAATGACACGTTAGAAATCAACGACTACGATTTTATGACATACATTTTAATGCTACTTCAAAAATGCCAGTACAAATAAAGGTACAATCACGGTGCAAAGTTAGTCAAACATAATTGAATACAGTGACATAAGTGGAGGATGATGGATGGGCGACGGCAAACGGCAAATTGAGGAGAAAGTGATGTCGCAAGTAACAGCTGATGCGGTGTCGCCAAGTCGCGGGGTTTCCTTTACTAGTGGGGTATTTATAAGAGGATTAGAGTTGACAGTCTACGCAAATAATTTTTCAAAAGACTTTTGAAACTATTGACGACCTCGGTGGCGTAAAAGTTACCATGCTGGACTGCTAATCAGAAGGTCCCGGGTTCTATTCCCGGCACGGCCAACATCTTTGTGCTTAACTATATTTGTTGGCTGTGAGTCAGGGTGTTAAATTATATGTATATAAAATATGTATGTATATACATGTAGTATATGAGTTGTGTTAGCTACCATAACACAAACTAGAAATGGTTCAGTTTGGGTTTACCAGCCGTGTGTGAAATGTGTAAAAAAACTTGGCCAATAATTTAAGCTTTAAACTAAGTTATAGGGTTTTGGTTTTACATTTCACATAAGGAACTTTAAAAAAGTTAGCGATAAAAAAATTTAATACTAAACGTAATATTTAATTTATATCTTCCATGATTAAGGTTTTATTTTTTAATGCAGTTTGCTTCGGTATCTTCTATAAATTGTTTTAAATTCATACCCAAAGAGTAATAGGTAACCTTTTGTTAGGTTGTAAAACAAATTTGGTCTAAATGAATTTCTTATTTTATTGTACTCGTATCAATAAAATAAGGAAATGATTCGGTAACTTTGAGTAAATCGAGTCACACTAATCGTGTCTCATGCGACATTGCGGACCTAGCTGGTTTCTAGTCAAACTACTTAATTAGATATGCCAGTCTATCGCCTGCCCGACTGTTCGCTGATACAGCCAGATCCACATGCAAGGTATCATTTACTTTTACGCTTCTTCACGCGACTACCTAACATTACACCTGCTATTAAAATACCGTGTTGCCAGTGTTTTGATTTACACGCTAATTAAAGAGTTTGCTTTTTTTTTGAGAATTTTAATAAAGTACAGATTCTCCGAAGTATATACATTAGATGAGCCTGCATCTCCAAACTAATCATGGAAGCTTGCATATCAGAAGAATTAGAATGAAAGAAAGAAAGGAAAAGTATTATATATTTTCTTTTTTCTTTAACATGTATGTATGAGTCTTTGTTACTTGAAATAAATGATTTGAATTTGAATTAGTAATGACTCCATTGTAGCGCCTGTAGCTCGGCGAGCTAAGGTGATCTGACGCAATCATCGAAGCTAAGCAACGGTCGAATCGGACGGTATTTGGATGGGTGACCATGCACAAGTCGTTTATAAAGTGGCGTATTCATCTGTTTGCTACCGTGAGTCAGAAAACACGTTAAATTGTATATCCCGGCTGTTAGTCTTAGTACAAGCAGTCGTTAAGCCAAGTCAGAGGCCTTCGGGAGACTTTAAAATCTCGACAGAAACAGAGCTTGGCCACTTAGCTCATACGAAGAAGAAGAAGAAGAATGATTGTAATAGTTAATTTGCCACGGTGTAAAGTCTAGAGTCATTTATTCGTGTCTGCTCTACCTACTCGCCCAGTTCCTTGATTATGATAGATCGGTATCCACATATAATTTGGCATCGATGCAAGTGTTACATCGGCGCTAGCGGTTCCTGTTGATAACGTTATTAATTGG
Source organism: Mellilla xanthometata (assembly GCA_035578125.1). Classification (NCBI taxonomy): domain Eukaryota; kingdom Metazoa; phylum Arthropoda; class Insecta; order Lepidoptera; family Geometridae; genus Mellilla; species Mellilla xanthometata. Next base: position 7,113,211 of record JAPUBQ010000014.1, on the reverse strand, counting down.
TAATTAATTAACGTCTGGCTTGGCTAGGCACGCTTTACCTTATGTATTTAATACTAAACAGATACTTCAAGATTATATTCACTTAACACACTAATAATAAAATCACTTGGGCCGTTTATGAAGAAAGAAGTATACTACAAAAGTACATATTCTTTGGTTTAATTTTGTAAATGTTTTTGAGGCATGCTGTTCTTTCACAAGCATGAGCATAAGTAGCCCACTATACGTTTCCACTACTGGGACTCGGGGTTTTTTCTCACGAGGAGAAAGATATAGGCCATAGTCCTTCACACTGGCCAAGTACGGGTTGGCGGATGACACACGTCTTCTAATATTGTGGTCCTCATGTCGGTTTACTCACGATGATTTCCATAACCGTAAAGCGAGTGCAAATCCACACATAACATAAAAAACAAGACATTGGTGTAAGGCCGGGTAATTGAACCCAGGGACTGGCTGATTGAAAAGCAGACGTTTTCACACCGAGCCACACCCGCTTTTTTACATACATCCTTGTATAATACTTAGACTTAAATAAAAAAAACTAAACTTTGGTGATTACGTGTGTGGCCTATTTACGCGAATTAAAATTACTTTAGTGTCACTGTTACTTACATTTGTATTCACGTTAAGAAAAATTGTGTAACAACCAGATTAGACATAAAGTAAGTAAACGATCTATTAAAAGAAAGGTTATTCTCAAAATGTCCTTTCCTAGATATGCGTATTCACGTCTCAATTTTTCACATATTTTCATGTCTTAATCCACTGAGAAAACAGTCCATTCTTCCAAGAAAATCAAATCAATGCTCCTTCAGTATAAATATTTATACTCCAAACACATATATCATAACTATTAGCTCAATCGTTGATTTGACAAGTTCAGCTGGCGTTCTTAAATACTCTCCGTCCAATATTTACAATGTTACGGCAAGGAACCAATGTTCCAACTCATCCGATGATGTTCGATATTACAGTGCAATATTTAAGTCAAAGTCAAAACTTTTATTGCATCATTAAATGTTATACAATATTATAAATCTTCATATACATTAGTAAACGTATCACTTATTTGACACACATATCTTATCTTAATGCTGTTTTTATTTGTATTGCATAATATCATCCATGAACTTCTGACAGCTCCTTACTTACATTTGAGAATTTGAAATCTTAAAACTTCTAACTTCCGTCCAATAAAGAAAAGCTCAAAATAATAGCTATTTTGCAACGTTAGTAGTAAAAGTATTTAAAAAATGACCAAGTTTTATTTTTTATTATTCCAATAGTCTTCATGGTGGCTAAATAAATCAGTTTATTATTCCTTTTGTAAAAGGTGCGTATAATCAGATAGGAGATCTCAGAAGTTCACGGACGATTATTTTTTATTAGCGGCGCCCTGCGTTAATCTGGGATAAAACAAAAACTAGTTGTTTGTTAATCCAGGGTCCAATCTTGACAACAATCAAGATAAAAAATTCAGTATAACTAAGACAATTAAAATGCATATATAGGTTTAAATAGACATTTTACCAGCAGAAAATTCAGTTCACTATGTGTGGGTTACTAAAAGTTAGTTTAAATATATGATGTACGAATATGTTTTTTTTATGATACTTAGTCTAAATGTACGTATAAAGTAGACAACATTTAATGTCCCACATGCACTAAAGTAGCTTAAATTGCTTACAATTTTTAATATATTTTAAATAACATTTTATTTTAATTGGAAAGCGTACCTGGAACATTGTCCTAGATTCTTGTTGTCTTCGCTACAGGCCCAAGGGGACACCATTTTAGCTTTGTTGAAGATAAACTATAAGGCGTAAATAATAACTTCTTAATAAACTGTATTATCAAAAGTTTAGGAACTCCATAGTAAAGAAACTTCCACTTTTAGCACTTTCTAATATGTATTAATACTTTTTCTAGTAAATACATCCAGTTTTGTCTGCACTGATATATTTTTTTGGTATTATAATATATGTAAATGTTTAATATGGCCTTCTAGAAATTAAATAAGGGAAAAATAAAAATCAAAACCAAAATCAAATTTGTCAATGTCTCTTTGAAAAGAGGTGAGGTATAAAAGTTTAATAAGAACCTTTTTTCTATTATCCGAGGTAAATATAGTTTTGTCATACTATTTGGAAATATAGTTTTGCTATAGTTCGAGATCTGGCTGCAGATTTGGTGAAATCATCGAGTATTTGTTAAATACCAAATTTTTACGCATATTTATGATTCCGAGACTATGCATTTATCTACCAGGTCGTCTAAGAAAAAGTATTCACTGGTAACTTTTTTTTAAGGCTTTCCGAGCCCCATACTAAATGCTTCTCAGACTGGCAACCATTTCCTCTAAGATTTTTAAATAGTAATCACTTAACATAAACTTAAAATGGTCTAATTGGGGCGCGAAATAGGTAATATTATACATTTTTTATCGCAAAACAGATATATCAGCGTGATTTTTTCCAGCAAAATACACATGTATGAGTGCAGTGCAACAACTTAGCTGTTCAGTTGACAGTGTCGCTAGTGGAGATTTGTTGCCACCTAAGAGTGCTGTCGAACTTGTAATTCCAATTTTGGCCACCTGAACAGCTAAGTTGGTGACATGTATACGTATACATTGTTAGTTTCCGTTTCCGTTAGTGTCATTCTCTCTGCCAAACATGAACCCAAGCTTACCATCCGTAGTAATAAATCAACAAAATTCCGATAGATGGCAGGATCAAAAAAAGTATTGTTAAAAAGTTTGATGAAATTTATTTATTATTTTTAAATAAATTATTGCTATTTTTATATTAAGTATCGTAATAGAATTAAGAATTTAAAATATGTATAATTTTGTTTGATTATTTGAATGAAATTTAGTTATGTCAATGTCAGTTTGTCATATTTGACATACTTAAAAAAACGTATTTATATTGCAGCAATAATTTTTAGGGTTAGGTACCCTAAGAATGAAATTAATATACTACTGCGATCTTTTCTGTACTTAAAAGATAAAAACGAATGCCTTTTACAAAATATTCGTTGTCTGTCTTTCTGTCACCAGGCTGTTTCTTATACACTTTGATAGCTGAAAATTTCACAAATTATTTGTTTCCGTTGCCGTTATAACCCAAGAGTATACAAGTACTAGATACGCTATAACAACAAATACTAAAAACAGAAAATATACAAATATAAAGGGTGGATGACACGTTTTTAAAGTGTACCTTAAAAGACGTGTTATATTTTGTATTTTTGCTCAATATCAAAAACGATAACAGGACACTAAAGAATTCTACAGAATATTAAGCTACGTATTACCTCTTTTTACTCTATCTTTACAATGACACTTGGTAGATTCTTTCATGATTTCTCTCTTTCTTTCTTTCAAAATAAAATGAATGTTTGATATGGGGTTCCCATACAAAAAACATGTTTTTTCGCCATATTTTAATAATGGTACGGAACCCTTCACGCGCGAGCCCGGTTCGTACTTGGCCAATTATATCAAATTTTTATACCTACGTCTTTTGTTTACCTATCAATATCTTTAACAATCTCATAATTACAAAAGGCTTGTTTGTTTGTTTGTTTGGATGTTTTTATGGTTTTTTGATGCGAATAGGCTCCGAAACTATTGGACTAAAATTAAAAATTCTTACACCGTTGGGAAGTTACATTATCCCCAAATGACATAGGCATTATATTTTGTTGCAATGGGTAAGAAATTCTTATTATGACTCCAGTAATGTAACACAAGGTATAAAAAAGAGTAAAAAATTTGTTTCATCGCATGCGCTAAGAAAAGTTAGTTGTGGCGGGTGTCGTTTAGTATGTCTTGAGAGCAGCGGAACCCATATATACAAAAAAATCTTTAATCTATGTCAAAATTATAATGCGATAAAGTTTAAATGTTTGTTTGTAACGAATAAAATATTACACTTCTGAACGACTTTCAAACATATCTCCTAGAATTGATTTTTTTTTATGCCCGTGCTAAGCCGGGACGGGCCACTAGTGTATAATTATATCAACGATACATGTAAACTGCCAGGTGTATATTTATAATAACTAAGATTTCGACAGGCCTCTTACCTTAGAATAATAATAATAGTTTTTTTTTATTTCAAATGAAGCTAAAATAATATCCATAGTCTATTATATATAAATTCCCTGATAATATGTAATTATTTACTTTTCTAATCATTAGACTTGAAGCTGTTATTCCGGATGAACCGATTTTGATGTTCTTAGCTATGTTTGATGATATTCGGATGTCCGCCAAACTAGCGGATATGATATTATTCGCAACTTTCCCAAATGAAATGGCTTACATTTTGGAATCATGCGAAAAATACAACTGTTTCATGCAATATGTTAGATGATTCGTGAGAAAAGTTTTTTCTTGTTACTCGTATCATGTACCCAATAGATTTATTTTTTAATTTCATTTGAGGTTTTAAGGTATGCACTATGAATATTAACATACACGAAAACGAAACCTATTGAAAATATTGACTTTCCCATAATATTCCTTTAAAAAAAAAAGAGTTTCGAACAAAATAAAATAGCAAAATTAATAATTCATGAGATTTGAACCATAGTCAATTCAAATCATAAAAATATTTCCTGTTCCAAAAATGCTTCCTCTACGAACGAGCCATATAATCGACAATTGAGCGTTCGAAATTGGCATGCATATTCAAATATGCTGAAGTTCAAGTGACAAAAAAAATGGTCAATGCTAGTGTGAGTGTAGCCGCATCGTCACAGAATAGATGATAGTAGATATGGGTTTTATATGGCTTTTTGTACATATTTGCTATCAACGCTTAATAAATGTTGTTTTGTGATGAGCCTTAAAAATAATACATTAACAGTAGTTTTCGCGAACCGATTCTAAAGTTACAAAAGAAATCACTTGGGATGCTGGGATGAATAAAACTAACTTATACCTATTTAACGCCATCTAGCGGCATATGAGCACTTGCAGCATGCTAGCGAACAACCTTAACGTGAGGAAATGCATTTTTTACGCATGCCCACCACACTCGGGGAGGTGGGTGGGGTATATCGGACATCACTACCGACTAAAACTTCACGACGGCCTCCTCACCGAAAGGGCGGGATGAGGTTCCATTCCTCACATTAACCCACCATCCCACCCATCTCGGCTAGCCTGCGGCGAGGCTCCTCCTTAGGGGATGACTCCCCTTGCAGTGCACGTGGTGCACCGGCGTGGAGCGCATCAATTCTGCAGCCGGATCTTAGACTATTAACTTCTCTAAAATCTCGAAGACCGCGAAACAAATCCCTCTGATTAACCGACTTATACGAGTTTTGGTACATAATTTAATTCTCAATTTGAGTGAAATTAGTTCAAGTTACATGTTTATGATTATTTATAGCAAGTGATGTAGGTAACTCATGTAAGATTGGTCGCTTACTTTCAAACCGGAACCGCTATAAGTGATCTCGAACCTTGGCTTAAGTACAGAGTTATTGATTGATAATAATCTCAGGAACCTTTTTACAAACACATGCTCCTTAAATTGTTACTACTGTAAGTCCAAAAAAGTCAAATCAGAATAATTTGATCATATGATCTTATTTCATCTGTACTTATTCTCATTTATTAATTATACCATGATCTACACTACCTCATAGAAAAAGAAAATAAAGCGAGTTTGCCATTAAAAGTTGAAGTAAAATGTGCTTACCTATATATTTTGTTAACTTTTGTATACAAACTTAAAAATTCCTAGCATAGGACAATTAAAACGTGGCACATTTTGAATGTAAAAATCATATCACTATTACTTACATAAAAGTGCCTTAATCGTTCTTTCGCACAAAAGTTAATTCTAACAAATGTTCAGTAAACAAAACATATTATTTCTTTCGAAATAAAAGTTACAGATAGACTCTTATCTGAGAGAAAAAAAACATTGGATTTTTCTATATTTCATAATTTTTTCGAGAGATTTAGTAAAGTGTATGGTTCTTACCATTAACCCAGTACAAAAGCACAACATTTTAAACGCATCAAGGTAAGAGTAGCAGTTTTTTCGCACGCATAAGGCAAGACGAGAGACGCGCTTAGTTTCATCTGTTTTTTTATTCAGTTAAAGCAAGTTTAGCTTTGATTTCTTATCTAGAAGCATCTAATCTGTAAAAGGTATAAACGTGGTTACTTTCCTCTTACTGCAAAGCTTGAGTTCCCTTTTTGATCATTATATGTAGAGCCAGTAATGTATAGATACCTACTAAAGTAGCGGTATCTATTACCTAACTTGACGTACTGATCAAAGCCAACATTTCAGAATTGTAATAAAACGCTGAATGTTTTAAATTTATTTGTGTAAAGTTGTTCCAAGGAAGTTTATACTATTAGGCTAAATTTTTTTCGCAATGTGCATTTTCCGTATTAGATATAGAGATACAAGATTAATGAATTCTAAAGAGCTACCAACCAACAAATTGTCCTTTTTCAATTTATTTCAATGCGCATTATTGGTTTTTCTATTTTTTTACTTTTTATTTTATGCGCCGTAAAATAATTTCTTTATAACATTCAGAAGCTCGATATTTTTAAATTTTAAAAGGACTATTTTTCATTAAATAAAACTATCAAGCAAATTTAACCTAATCGTTGTCGTTTTGGAACTCTAATAAATTTAAAAATGAATTAAAAACAATAAATTGAAAAAAGCAAAGCCCCTATCATTAACGCAGGATTTTATAGGATTTTTATGTATAGGATAGCGCCTTAAAACCTAATCAATAAATCATTTAATATCCGTTATATTATCAATAGTGATAGTCTGTGTTTGATAAAATTATATCACACACACGCAACTATCGTACAATACGTGTGGAGTAACATAAACATTGATTTATCAATAGAATGGGTTAGTCAATGAAATGGCACAACTCCAACACCTCATAGTCGATTTATTTACAAACATATTATGATCATTCATCGGCAATGTACTAGTTATTGTTTGTACGCTACTTTACATAGCTTGGGAGATAGTAAACATTAGAGCAGTGAAATAAACAAATCACATCACAAACATAATCATACTATCATAATAATACTAAGATAGTAAAATCTAAAGTTTAAATTTTAAACCGATTTTATTGAAGTCTCAATTCTACTGCATGCATTTTTTGTGTTTGTTAACTCCTTCATTTAATAACCGTGTAAAAAAAATACGCTATAAGACAAAGTTTGTTGTCCCGAGAAGACGCATTTGAAATTTATTAAAATTGGCTTAGAATATTTCAAACTAAGGAGAAAGACAGTTTTCAATTTTAGGAATTTGGTCATGCACAACTCAATGCCAGATAAAAAAAAAATATAATTTGTTGTAGCTTATAAATATTTCTGAACAAGCGAGTGTGGCTCGGTGAAAAAACGTCTGCTTTGCAATCAAACTGTAGAAACTGGTTAGATCCTGGCCCTACACCAATGACTTGTTTTTCATGTGTGGATTTGCACTCGCTTTACGGTGAAGGAAAACATCGGGAGGAAACCGACTTGTCCGAGGACCATACAAATCCAAAAGACGTGTGTCATCCGTCAACCTGCACTTGGCCAGCGTGGTGGAATATTAAAGTGGGTTAATATAGCTCCTCGTGAGAGAAGGTCCCGAGTCCCAGCAATGGAAATATATAGTGGGCTGCTTAAAATGCATAAATATATCTGAAATTTAGCTCATACCAACACATAAAAGTCTAATAAAACATCAGTTAACCACACCTTTATTTGTGTAACAGATCAGCCAAAATGCAAGTCATATTAGTTTCATTATGTAAATTTGGTGAAAGGATATGCAGAATCGTTTTTGCGAACCCCAAATAGATATCGGAACTCGGAAGTTTTCGAAAGTGAATCTTTATAGCAGCGAGACTTGACGAGATTTGATCTACTTAGGAATGCTAATATTTGGTTAGTCTCACTTTTTGTAATTAACTTAAATTTAGAAGAAAAAAATTCAAATTTTTTAATGTGAATTTATACACAGAAATATTTTTGTTTTGCTGTAACTTGAAATTTACTATTGTATCCAACTAGCGTCTTGTAGCGAAGAATATCGAAACATAATTATTAATATAACTTAGTGTACACTGAGTAGTCATGCTCGGGTGTCGACAATTTTCAAGCCGTGCAAGGTCTGTCCAGAACTAAAATCAACTTTAAAATCCGCACGAAGCGTTTTGTTTCCACACATATTTCGCGGACCATTATACTGTGGAACCCTTTACCGGAAAATCTGTTCCCTCTGAACTATAACCTCACTGTTTCTTCTAGGCAAGCGGGATTCATCCTAGATAGCAACATCACAGAGTTGCGATCTAGCGCAAGCCTAACATAAAAAAACATAACAAAATAAAGGTAATCTTACTTAATATAAAATTTTATATAAGAACCAGTTTTTATCTCCAACGACGTAAGTTATTTGACTAATTAGATCTATTACGATTTAATATGAACATGCATTAGCATGTACCAAGAATGCTATTAGTATACACATACGTATACGAATGATAGAACCGTAACGAAATGGGTTAATCGAATCGAGCAACGTTGGTGGTGTCTTTCTATATATAGAACACGTTGCAGCTAAAATTGTACCTAATGTAGTTAAAACTGTACAAGTCTACGATAACGCCTGTAGCTCGGCTCGGCTCGGCTCGGTACTAAATCAAAAACACATACGAAAACAATATATACTGACGTGTATTGATATTTTTCTAATATTTTCGCATATTTTGAGCATATTAATAACGCCGGTAACAGGACCTCGGTGTGACCAATGAACCGTGTAGAGGCATTGTGCTTCTGTTGGAAAGACGTGAGACGGTTGCGGAATACTGCGCAAAAAATATGTGAAACGGAACGTAAGCTGCGTGGTTTTGTTTGACAGTTATTTTCAGATAATATTATGTAAAATAAAATTAAACTAACATTGATTTATACGTAACTAGCAAACCCTGCGAACTCCGTTTCGCCATAAACTTGAAACTGATTTTTTCCCTTTTCTCCAAATTTTTTACAAACTTCTCGGAGCCTGAGACCTTTCCAACGAATGCAAAACCGTGGAAATCGGTTCGTGCGTTCTGGAGTTATAGCGTCTGGAAGGAAAAACCGACTTATATATTATAGACCATTTAACGTATCAACTTACTATACCTAAGGTACAGAATTTTTTAGTTAGTGTTTGAATAATTATTCTTCTTCTTCATATGAGCTAAGATCAGTTGTCGAGAGGTTTCAAGCCGTTCGAAGGCCTCTGACTTGACTCAACGACTGCTTGTACTACTAACATACGGGACCTACGATTTAACGTGTCACTCGGCTACATTAGCACCCATATAAAAAAACACTTTTTAAATAGTAACAGTATTGTGCATGGTCACCCATCCAGAGTCTATCCGCATCTACCGTTCCTTAACCTCAATGATCACGTCATATCACCTCAGGAAACCGAGCTGCAGGCGCTAAAAATAATAGTAGTTAAAAAAAACTAAAAAACACGCTTATCTGGCCGTTTTAAGTGGGTCAAAATCACGCCCAAAGAAGTCGGTTACAAACAAACATACAAAAAAAAATAATTTTATCAAATTAGTGTATTGTCATCGGTCCTCAATAAATCTACAAAGTTTCAACGAAACCTGGCCGTTTAAAGTGGGTCAAAATCGCGCCCAAAGAAGTCGGTTACAAACAAATATACAAACATACAGGTGAAGCTAATATAAAGCGTGTAAAAATTAATATATGAATAGGCCAAATATCGGTTTAAAAATATATTAAATCAATTACGTAGATATTCAATTTTAATTACCTAGATTGTATCATGTTCCCATTAAACCTTGTAAATTAAAACTTTTGCTCCCAATGTATTGAAAAATGGCATAAATTCCTTTTCTTTATCACGCCACTTTTATAATATGTAAGTTATTATATCTTTGCATGTAACCGCGACATAAATACCTACGTGTCAGGGATTTTTTTATCATTAAAGTTTGAGCGGTCTACTGGGAACCAATCGTGAGGAAAGCTTTTGATGTTCAGTTGAGCATTAAATCTTCTGTGTCAATTCACTTGGTTACAAGAATATATTTAGAATTTTGCCCTTGACCCTTGTCTGTGTTATTCTTTGTACAATGACCACGCCATATCTGCTTTGTTACTTCTTCTTTTTCGTATGCTTAGTGGCTAGACTTTGGTGTCGAGGTTTTTCTAACCGCGTAAGGGCATCTTATTTGACTGCTTGTATTAAGAATAAAAGCTGGAACCTACATCGACTTGTGGCCGCTTATCTTTGGTGATTGTTTGATATCTTCTTAGTTTGTCAAGCTACTTTTCAGCTAGTGCATATTTTGCATTCTGTTCTCTTGGTTTTAGTCTATTTCCATTTTTTTATGGAAGATAGGTTTACGCTTGATTGCAACTCACCTGGTGTTTAGTCATGTTGCGATTTATACATTTTCGGATTACATAATTATATTACATATTACATATTCGGATGGATCGCGCTTGCCTATACTAAGACTATAATAATTCTAGCGCATTTGTTAATTTGCTAAATCTGTAATGATGATGTAATGTAGGAGACATTACAAATGTAAAAGAACATTGAAAATGTAACATTTGAAAGTTGGCTTCCTTTTGCTCACATTTACTTTGTTATACAAAAGAGAGGACAAGAACATTCAAATATTTTTTCACTGGCTTCTTTATACTATATACATCATGATCTTAACCGTACTTTGTTTTTAAACAGCATGTTTCTTTCTGTAGCCATTTTAAAATTACGATCACGTCGAATACTTTAGTAACTGCATCGAATAGATATGATTGATGCAAATGCCGTAGAACTTTCAACTGTGTGTGATATATGAATATTTGATGGTGTGAAAGTAGGTAGACAGTCTGCGGAAGATATCTGTATAGTTTATAGACAATATTTCGAATGATCGAGAAACCGCTATGTAAAACTAGCGATTACCCTGTCTATAACCCTGTCTTAGAATATCTTAGTACTTTCTTACTCTGTTTTAGAACACTAATCTGTTGCTTTTTATTTTATCTTGATATTAAGTTTGTACCTGTGTTGTGCTGTGCAGTATAAAACAGGTAATTCTAAAAGAAATGATCGATTGTTATCATATTTAGTAATAGGGTTCCGTTTTTAGTAATAGGGTTCCGTTTTTACCTTTTAGGTACGGAACCCTAAAAAAAGTTAATTAATTGTATAGGGTTCCGTTTTTACCTTTTAGGTACGGAACCCTAAAAATAGTTACTTAATTGTATCTGTTGTAATAGTATCGAAAATAATTTCTGAAATAAACAACAGTGAAAACTCTATGTAACGACACTGAAGGGACTGTGCATTTCATGGCGTTATAGAGAGTGGTCGTTAAATGGAGAGAATGTATTATTGTATGAAATACAAGCTAGATTAAAGCGATTTTCAAGGCGAGACTGAAACCGGTTCCTTCTTGTAAGCGTGATCCACCGTAGACCTCAATGTCACTTATCATCAGGTGAATTTTTTTGCTATAAAAATGTTATGGTTTATTTTTGTACGCTAGTTATCATTAGAATGGGGAAGACTGAGTACTGCAACACAGCTCACGCTAAAGCAGCAGGCAGGGCCTCTACATGTTTACTTTTTAAATCAAGTATATTGTTCTTTATTATTGTAAGCGTAAACTGTAACGTTGCAATTCTGTCAAAAAAAAAACGTTGTGTATTTTATTGTTGTGCTCACAGATTTCTATCTCTTTCTACGGTCGTGATAATGACTTTGGTGGGATTGTTTTATACAATACTAGCTAGGCCCCGCGGTATTTTACCTGTGTGAATCCCGGATAAAAAATAGCTCGTGTTAATTTTGAATCTATGTTATCTCAACACCAAATTTCATGCACATCGGTTCAGCCGTATTGGCGTGAAGAATATAGTATCATACACACACAGACACAAAAACTTTCGCATTTATTATGTATATAAGTACGATTTTGTATTTAAACTAGCTGACCCGGCAAACGTTGTTTTGCCTTAAGTACAGTTAAAAACACTAATTGATCTGTTATCGACCGAGATAAAAATGATTAAATTACTAAAATGGTCATAAAAATAGGAGCTGGTGATAAAAAAATAAAAATGTTGGGTTGTATGTATTTCTTCATGCTACATTATAAAAAAAATCGGCAAAATAAAACAAATTCAAAGAGTGAATATCACATAGGGGTATGAAAAATAGACAGCAGCCGATTCTCAGACCTACAGAATACGCATATTTTTTTTGTAGAAATTGGTCAAGTCGTTTCGAAGTAGTACGGTAACTAACATTGTGACATGGAAATTTTATATATAAGAAGAAGAATATATTTAAACGTCCTTTTACACGCTTTATATTAGCTTCACCTGTATGTTTGTTTGTAACCGACTTCTTTGGGCGCGATTTTGACCCACTTTTAACGGCCAGATTTCGTTCAAACTTTGTAGATTTATTGAGGACCGATGACAATACACTAATTTGATAAAATTACGATTTTCTATAAAAAGCGTGTTTTTTAGTTTTTTTTTTTTTGTATTTTTGTTTGTTTGTAACCGACTTCTTTGGGCACGATTTTGACCTACTTTAAACGGCTAGATTTCGTTCAAACTTTGTAAATTTATTGAGGACCGATGACAATACACTAATTTGATAAAATTACGGTTTTCTATAAAAAGCGTGTTTTTTAGTTTTTTTAACTATTATTAATTATTTAGGACAAACTAATACACGTCTGTCTGTATATGTCTTCTAACTACAAAGGAACTGTGTAATAATCTGCCACGGTTGTTGAATAAAAGTTTGATGACGTCACGCGTAGTAAAGTCACAGACAATGGTTTTTTCCAGTTGCAGCCGGTCGCGATTAAGAATTATGCCACAACGCACTGAAATAGAATTCCCGAGAGAAAGTTGACACGTGCTTCGTTACTTTCGTTCTTTTACTTCTCCGGCAGTTTTGGGTCAGTCTCGTAATAGTCGGATAATAAATTACGATTTGTGCAAATATTTACGCGAAATGTTTGGAAGTCGTCGGGTTTGTTACTCGACGCCTCGTTTCATTTATTGAAATATAGGTACACGTAGTACACTTATGAATGTCAAAATTTACAGTGAAAACTTATAAACAAAAGAAGATAAAATTAACAAAAATGAAGATTAATTACATTATGTAGCAAATAGCGGAAAATCCTTGTCATTAATAAATTCGTCAACAGAGTAGTAAGATTTCTTAATTAGCAGAGACTTAACCTTTGTATTAAATTCATTGACACTTAATTTTTGTACACACCCAGGAATTAAATTATACAATTTCACACTGTTAATTACAAATTCTTTTTCGGTTTTTACAAGTCGGGTCCTAGTTTCGGGACCCCGAGACACGGTTGAAAAAGTGTCAATGGAGAGTAATGGATGTGTTAATTTCGACTGCATCGCTTTGGTGTTGCGCAACCGCCTTTGCAATATCGCTTTGGAAGTTCAACATTCTTTTAATTGTCACCCAATCTTTGTCGAAAAATTAAACTAGCAATAAAAAATCTTTTTATTGCTAGTTTAATTTAAATTATTTTGTTTCAATTTATACTACGGTCATATCTGATTTTGTTAACATTGTATGGACTTTAGTAAGTCTGAAACACATTATTTGATTTGATTTGATTTAACTGAAAACATTAATTATGCTTATTAGTTAATAAAGCGAACCGCTACTGTTGAAACTACTTATAGTTAAACGTAATAGTTTTAGTTAATAGACGACAACCTTGTTGGCGTAATGGTTACCATGCCGTACTGCCAATCAGAAAGTTCCAGGTTCGAATCCAGGCACGGCCAACATGCTGAATTAAATTTGTTGGCTGTCGGTCTGGGTGTTAAATTTGTAACTATATATAATATGTATGTATCGTACGTATATGTCGTATATCAGTTGTGTTAGCAACCATAATACGAACTAGAAAGGGTTCAGTATGGGGTTAACCAGCCGTGTGTGAAATGTGTCCTCATATTTATTATACTATATTTATTTGCTAGAGAGTCTTTATTTTGAAAAAGCAAGTGTGGCACGGTGGGATAATATCTGCTTTTCAATCGGACGTCCCTGGTTCGATCCCTACGCCTTCTTGTTTGGATATGCTTAACGGTGTAGGAAAATGTCATGAAGTAACCATGTTTGAGGACCAAAATATCCGAAGATGTGTGTCATCCGCCAACCCAGATTGGCCACTTGCCCAGCACTAAGCCGGAGTATGGCCTATATCTCTCTCCTTGTGGAAGAAGGCGCCGAGTCCCAGATGTGGGAACGTATAGCAGGATTGCTGATTATTTTTGCTTATGCTATAGTTTAAAAGTGTCTGTTTGCAGTTATTTTGGTTAAATTTGTGCGCGTTATATCTCAAAAGCAGTTTCTCTACAGGATTAACTTTAGCTCACGAATATTTCAACAGTGTAAGAGACAAGGTTGCAATCGTGAAATTCGGCCAGGGATGCGATTAATGCACATCCTATATCAATTAGCTAGCTGTTGCTCGCGGCTCCGCCCGCGTGTAGGTCGCTCACCGTTTTTCTACATTTTTAACCGACTTCAAAAAAGGAGGAGGTTATATATTCGACTGTATGTATTTTTTTTGTATTACACGCTTTATATTAGCTTCACCTGTATGTTTTGCGCGATTTTGACCCACTTTAAACGGCCAGATTTCGTTCAAACTTTGTAGATTTATTGAGGACCGATGACAATACACTAATTTGATAAAATTACGGTTTTCTATAAAAAGCGTGTTTTTTAGTTTTTTTTAACTATTAATTATTCCTTTGTTTCTTAGTTCCTTTTAGTTGCAGCGTGATGCTATATAGCCTAAAGCCTTTCTCAGTAAATGGTCTATTCAATACAAAAATATTTTTAATTTCCAACCAGTAGTTCATGAGATTAGCGCGTTCAAGCAAACAAACAAACTCTTCAGCTTTATATTATTAGTATAGATTGGCACGATCGTCCGCCGGCAGTGTTTATTAATAATGCTATTTGGCTTGCTGCTGCCGGCGACAATAATTTGTCTTAATCGATCGTCAATGTCGATCAATGTGGAAAAAAATGGCAAAGTCGCGAGTTGGACTCGCACATAAGGGTTCCGTACCATTGTTGTATGGGAAATACAACAAACCCTTAAATGTTTATTTTATTTCAATTTTATAATTAAATTTGGTAGCTTATATAAGCTAAAAAATATGTAAATGTATATACATTTACATATTTTGTGAAAATTATAAGTATCTAGCAGCTAGCGTTTTTGATAGATAGCATAAAAATACGAAAAAAACACGTGTACCCTTAATATTTTTTATATTTAGTATTTGTTGTTATAGCGGCATGCGAAATACATACCTTGTGAAAGTTTCAGCTTTCTAGCTATTACAGTTTCTGAGATACAGCCTGGAGACAGACAGACAGCGGAGGCTTAATAATAGGGTCCCGTTTTTACCATTTAGGTACGAAACCCTAAAAATGGGGTGCCTAGTTTTTTTTTTGCCAGGGGTGAAATGATGATGGAAGTTTGTATGGAAAATTCTTTATGTATCGAGTTGCAGGATTGAAATTTATTAAGTTAATAGTTTTTTAAATGGTCATAATAAAATTATGGATAATATTATTTGTCTATATAAAGAGGGCACGGGAATATGCTACTTTAGAAATAACTATGAATCTATTATAAGTCGAGGTAATTGTAGTTTCCACAGGTTAGAATAAATAGCGGCCTACACGCGGAAGGAGCCGCGGGCAAAAGCAAGTACCTACATTTTATAATTGCAAGTTCTTGATTAGGTGTTTCGGTGACAACTCTCCAGGGGGCGCTGTAGTAAGTTTTTGGTTTAATAGCTTATAAATTAAACGTATCTTTATAGTGTCCTCAAATATTACACCCATTCGTAAAGTTATTACGTTGATTTTGTTTCCCGAAGACGATAATAGATGGCGCTGTATCGCCTTAAAACACGCATACGGTGTGTCGTTCAATGTTTATGACATGTTTATTGACCTTATTAATTCATGTTTTAATGGAATTGGTAGAAAAAATTGTTTTTGAATCTGCTTCTATGTAGTCGTCAAACCTTTGACGATGAATAAACGAAGCAGTTAACTAATTGTAGATGAAGAATAAATATAAATAATTCTATGAGGAGAAATTAATCTTTATCAAAATTAAAAATAGATAATAAAATCCTGGATTGGAATTGGAATAGGCAACTTCGTTATATACATTTAATGTACTTATATACTAGCTAAACCGGCAAGCGTTATGCCTTAAAAATAATTCTATTAAAAATAAAATAATGGGTATGGAAAATAGTAGCCGATTCTCATGCCTAGATATCGACCGACCTTCACCGACTTGATAATTGAATAAAATTAATTTCATAATAAATTTAGCATATTAGAAAATATATAAAAAAATGGGTAGCCTAAAATAATCCTGGACAGAATATTAAAAACAAAAACTAAAAGTGTAATTTTATAAAATTTTGCAACATCCAGATAATCAAAAAATATGTATCCCGCGTTTGAAGTATAAAACATATAGAACTATATAGCAGCCGTAGGGTTGCCTATCTTTTACCTGGACGAACTACCTGGGTTGCCAGGTGTTTTAGGTATGTCGAAATCAGTTACTTTCACAGATTCGATAATAGAAAAAAATATATATCAACATAAGCGCTGTTTCATTGCGATCACGTTGATACAGGGTCGTCTGAAAAAAAATCGGTCCTGATAAGGGCTTGAAGATCATTTTTAGAGAAGGCGAAAGTCATGACGTATAGAGAGGTCAAGGATTTGGCCGAAGAACTACCTGGAAAGAACTTCACGGACAAGATTCCAGATCTTAAATACATTGATCGATAACTTAAATTATTGCTTGCTATCCATACCAATATTATAAAGAGGAAAAGTTTGATTTTAGCTTGTTTGTTTGACGCAAATAGGTTCCGAAACTACTTGACCGATTTGAAAAATTCTTTCACCGTTGGGAAGCTATATTATCACTGAGTACAATAGGCTATACTTTGTTTCTCTTTGCAACTTAGATTATTTTATAGCCCGTACGAAGCCGGGACTATCTGCTTGTATATTATATACAGTGAAATTTCACAAGGCTAATTATACTTTGATACATGTATATATGGCTTTACATTAGGTTAGGTAATGAAATGTTTCATTAATGTCATAACTAACTTCTGATGCAAATAGGCCGGAAGTCTAAATGTGTCGTACGTAGTTGACTCACAGATGTAAATATAAGGTAAATAACGAAAATAAGTTATCACGAGTGTGTTTATAGAAATTTTAATGGTATTAATTAATTATTTCAAATTATGAAAGTGTTTATCAAAATGTTTTAGCAAAAGTTTAAAGATTTAAATGAGTATTAGATATGTGTGTTGGTAATACATTGTATGAATCGGTTCTAATATATGTAAGTACGAGTATACATAAATATATTTTGAAAAAAAAAATAGTTATGAAAAAGCTAGTTAAAATTAAAATGCAATCATTTTAAAAAAATATCTGTATATAAATATTAGGTTGTGGTCGGCTCTAGAATCGGGGCCGCATGAATTTGGAGAAACTAATACAACAGGGGTGTCGGAAATGGTTGTTTAAACATATTTATAACATGTTATCTGCAGGAGTCACGCCTAAATAATTTAAATAATTTTTCAAAGTTTCATTGAAATAGTGAGAAAAGAAACGTTATTAGCCGAAAATACGTAGAATGAAACGCGTTAGCTGTCATTTTCATCGTTTGTCAGTTTGCTTGCAAACCAGAAACGAAACGCTAGAAGTTAATTTTTAGTCGTTACTCTGAGGTTAATTTAAACTATTTTGACAGTTTACATCTGTAAATGAAACAAAACGTTTTGACACCACTTTAAGCGGTGAAAATTGAAATTTTAGCGTCATTCCGCTCAAATAATACTGTCGGTCAGGTTAGGTTTGAACTGCGACCCACTGTGTGTGATTATAAAATAGCTTACACCTGACAGAGAGCGATGCGAATGCCGGCTGAAAGCCGAGAGGTCGTTAGTGAGGTGTATAATGACTACTGAGTGAAATGCGAGTGCTGAAATACGAGCGAAGACTTGTTTTCCCAGACTCATCGGGCAGACAGTTCTATAGATTGACAAGAAGCTTCTAGAATATTAACAAACATGCATGGTATTAATCATTTCACTACATGAGGTACCAAATTGACCGATCGTAACAAATACATTAAAAGCGCAAGCAATTGTTCAACCCAAACAAACATATTCATACATAACATATTCATGTTATGACAACATATTGGTTACGTCTCATCTTCTTCAATAGCTTCATCTTCAGATGCATTATTATCAGCATTTTCCTCATCGCTGGGAACATCTAAATCTTTATTGAAACCTTTGCCTTCAAACAACATCCTTGACTAAGTGTTAAGGGAGAACTGGCTGAACAAACTAAAAAAATAATAGGTACAGCTAAGCGATTGGGGCCAGGAACGAGTGAGTAAACTCTGGCCGAAGGCGGAGCATGCCATTTCTGGAATAATCGACTCTCAGAGACAGTCGGAACACATCGTAGGGTGCTTGGCGTCAGATTTTTCAACTTAAGGGCAGAAGTTTACTTAAATCTATATACTTAATTCTATTGACACTATATTAAAATATAGTACATTACTGGTATTCGTATACCAAATTAAACCAAATAGCTCAGTTATTATCATGTTATGTTCATGTCAATATTATTATTATTAACAGTAAAATTTGGCCAGATATCGTTTCGCCGTTTTATTGAACTTGACAGATATAAAATTACAAAATAAGTTTTAAAAAGTGGTAATTTTATTGTTTTATCTTTGAATGTTGAATTTTTTAATATTTTGTGCATCAGCATTTTTATTGCTAGTTTAATTTAAATTATTTTGTTACAATGTATACTACGGTCCTATCTGATTTTGTTAACATTGTATGGACATATGTAAGTCTGAAATACATTATTTGATTTGATTTTATTATACTGAAAACATTAAATATGTTTATTAATTAATAAAGCGAACAGCTACTGTTGAAATTATTAACGTAAGTATCAGTTAGCTTAGGTTCCTACCGGTCCAGCTTGATAGACCAACTACTTATAGTTAAACGTAATAGAAGAGGACCTTGTTGGCGTAATAGTTACCATGCCGGACTGCCAATCAGAAGGTTCCGGGTTTGATTCCCGGCACGGCCAACATCTTTGTGCTTAACTAAATTAGTTGGCTGTGGGTCTGGGTGTTAAATATGTATCTATAAAAAGTTTGTATGTATGTATAAGTAGTATATCAGTTGTATTAGAAACCATAACACAGACTAGAAATGGTTCAGTATGGGATTAACCAGCCGTGTGTGAAAAAAAAAACCAATGCCGTGTTGGTTAATAAGAGCACATCAGCATCATATCCTATACTGCGATTAAAACAAGATTACGTAAAACCACACGTCTTCTCAGTTAATGAATGGCAACGGTAGTAGTTATACGGCAATTTACTCACGCTATTTTAATAGTTGCTAATTTAGCAGCAGATGCGGTGCTAACATGGATTATTTATGTAAGGAATTTTAGAACAGGTGATAGCTGGACCGGGTGTTTGTTAAAATATTACAAAAAACGACTTATTCAGCTGATGAAAGCTCGTGACTAAAATGCCGGCCTCTACTTTGCACAGCGTATCAGTGTTGCTATACAAAGAGGCAATTCGGTTGGCATTTTGGGTACTCTTGCCACTGACACTGATATTTTATATTAGATGCAGTTTGAATAATTATTTACCGAAGAATGTACCTAATAAATTCAGCTAATTCATTTTGCTGTCGCTATTCAGCCCTCTGTTATAGGTTTGAAAATAGCTATACAGCTTCTTAAAAAAAAAAGAT
Source organism: Mellilla xanthometata (assembly GCA_035578125.1). NCBI lineage: Eukaryota > Metazoa > Arthropoda > Insecta > Lepidoptera > Geometridae > Mellilla > Mellilla xanthometata. The sequence continues at coordinate 7,093,194 of JAPUBQ010000014.1, read as the reverse complement.
AAACAAAACAACATCCATATTAGACTGATTCAAAACATCTATTTTATTGAGTAAATCTAATGTAAAAAAAAAACAAAAAAAAGAAAACCTAAAAAATTAGCTTCATATGTTGAAAGTTGAGCTGGCGCATGGGGGGGTCTCCTTTCGCATATAAATTGCATTAAAAAAAAAACTTTTTTCTCTATTTTCATTGTAGATTATCGAAACATTTTATTTTTCAAATGTTTTTTTTTTTTATAATAAATAATTATATTTTACAGGACTTAAGAGTATTTACAAAGCTTATAAAAGACGAAAATTTAGTAAACTAAAAAAATAATAAAAACAGAATAAAAATTAAGACACCCGCCCAAACGTGCCCATCAGGCTTGCCGCATTGCCTCTTTGTATTGCAAGTGAATTTACCCCGGCCCGCGGGTCCCGCCGCCTATCACGGAGACGCCGCCCCAAATTCGCCATAAACTTTTTTGCTTCTGAACCCCACGGCCCAGCAACCTCTACGGCAAACGGCACGAACTCATACGCTGATTCCAAGGCAGCGTATTTTGTATGTTTGCACAGAGCGGCTGCCTCTGCACCTCCACTAGCAGCACGCTGGGTAGCTGGCAGATGGCAAGCCGCGAACGTGCTTACACACGTGGCATCCCAAAATAGGCAACGACCTCTCTGCCACGGAATCAGCGTAAGTCCATCGGGTCGTTTGCCGTCAGACCGTGAAAGACCGGGGGGCTCGAGAACGCAAGGCACATCTGCCAGGACGAGGGCCCTTCTTATGATCTCGTTAATGGCATGATGGCGAGGTCTCCGGCCAGCACAAAGAGTGCAGCTGAGAGCATGGAGGCCATCAGATTCCACTCTGGCTCCACATATACACATGTGCTGCTCACAAACAGTGCAGCCGAGACGGTATCCCACTGCCACCCTAAGGGAGTCGTCATCTAGCAGCGTACCCAAAAAAGGAGAAGGTAGGGCATGCAGCCAGGCGCCGGACTCCGGCTTAGAAGCAGCATTAAGGCGGGCCAACTCGGCTCCAGAGGCAGCGTTGCGTAAGCGAGTGAGAATTTGATTCCCGGCTAGCTCATCCCAACCCCTCTGTAGGTCTGGTCTCATAGGGAGAGCCAGCCCAGGGTACAATGTATCCCACTGGGCATGTGCATCTGCAGAAAAGTGAATATTGAGGGAATCGCCTAAAGATGGTAAAATTTGCTTTACTAGAGCACAGACTCCATAGGAGGAAGCCAGAAATGCGATGGGACCGCACTCCTGCAGACGTCGCACTCCAAGGCCTCCAAAGCGAATAGGCAGACTAGCCTGGCACCACTGCGAATCATTAAGGCTAACGTTGAGCATCTCCTTGACAATGCGTTTCAGTGCCTCGTCTTCTTTTTTCAAATTACTTTTTATAGTATCTTGTTGGAAATTAAATTCTCTACAAAAAATATCACACTGCTAGGTGATTGCCAACAGATGCCTTTGGTAATGGATATTGTATACATAAAGACTTTGACTTGTAAATTTGGTGTTATCAATAAATGGTTTGTATTAGTATTAAGTAAGGACATTTTAGTGAGACTCATTTTAAAACAATAACCGGCTCATTACAATAAAAATTAAGCAAACAATCTTTGTTATAAGCGAGGAGTAGAAAAGTGAAAAGAAAAGCCACAAACTGGTATTGTCATAGATTTTTTTCCCACAATTTTATAGTACGATTAAGAATAAAATTGTGGTTAATGATGGTAAAGTTTTTAAAGCAATGTTTACATAAGGCCTTTCATTAAATTATGCATGCTTTCTTCTGTGGCATATTATCGTTAACCGCAGTAATGGTGCAACCAAATTGTCGGACATTCTGTTATTAAAATCGAAAGTACGACTCAAATGCAAGAGAGAAACATACTCGTACTACTTATGTATAAGTGAGAGAAATATAAACACTATTTTATATTTTAAAGCTAATATTAAAATTTATCTAATGGTGTTATCACAAATAGTCAAATTATTGAAAAAATAGACTATAGACCATTCAAAGGAACCCTAAATATTTATAACAATTTTGGTATCAATCAGACCTATGTATGAGAGAGAAAAAAAACTAGTAAAAAAATATTTATTAATTTTTTTACGGTTATAAACAGTCTGTATAAAGGCATTTTTTAATAATTAAAACCGTTTTAAACGGTTAAATTAAAGAATAGTTAAAACTTTGCCACTGATCGCCTTCAAATATATATATTGATGTACTAAATATCAAGTTAAGTAATGCTTGGATACATTTCGGTAAATAGCTTAGCTAACTATAGTAACATTGATGTTTTTTTTATTTTTGTATGTAAAGTATTTAAATATTTATTTTAACAGTTTGTTTTTTATTTTTATACTAAAAATAACGTCCCATAATCGCAGTAACTTCCTCGATGCAAGTGCTACCGCTAAGCTTGATAATCCAATGACGCGAAGCCATTAAAATACATCTTGTATTGAAATTAAGAGAAGACTTACGCTTGACCTTACATAATTACATTTCAGTTTTTTTAATATTACATGAGTTTTGACCTAATAACATTTACTTATCTTACTCACATATTCTGACTATCGTTAGGAATACTTTAATTTACTTACTAAACATTTAAGTTATGTACAAAGATACAGCAAGTACGAGTATGAATTAAAAATATTTGACGACCTCGTTGGCGTAATGGTTACCATGCCGGACTGCCAATCAGAAGGTTCCAGAAAATAGTACCTATTCCCGGCATGGCCAAAATCTTTGTGCTGAACTAAATTTGTTGGCTGTTGGTCTGTGTGTTAAATATGTATCTATATAAAATATGTTATCATATATATATCAGTTGTGTTAGCAACCATAATAAAACTAGAGATGGTTCAGTATGGGGTTAACCAGCCGTGTGTGAAATGTGTCCTAATACATATTTATATTTATTTATATGAAAACCCTCCGACATCACATTATGTAAGCATTTATATTAAATTTGATCCTACTGCATTTATATAGTCCAGCCCTTTGACACATATTGAGCTAGTTTAGATAATTCGCCATTTTAGACTGATTTTCATCAAACATAGCTAAGAGCACTCCCGAACCTCTACACACTTTTCAAAGAAATAAAACAAACCAAAATCCGTTCGTTTAATAGCTATGATGGCACAGACCCACACACATGCATACAGACATGTTAAACTTATGTCACCTCGTCGTTTTTGCGTTTTTTATTTTCATACCGTGTATTTTTTTTTCTTATCGTACCATGTGCCTGAAGTTCAGACGGTATTCAAAAAACATAAACAAAAAGAGACTATTTAATTTGTATGTATTTTCAATTCTTAATGTAACATTAAGAAATGAAAATTAAGAATTGACTTAACGACGAAATGTACTTACATTAAGAATTGAAAACACAAATAAAAACACGGTAAAGTTAATTATTTACCATGTAAAGCGTAAATACTGCAATAAGGGCCAGGTAATTTTAGCGTGAGAGATTTCACTATTCATAGCAACAGAGATAAAAGCACAAGGTAAGAAAATACCTGCATAAATAGCTAGTCTTTTTGGTTCCTTTGCGTAATGGGCAAAGCACTATCGTATCTTGAAGGATGACTACGATATACGAGAACAAGCAGAATGTGAACTCGGGTACTGGAGGTCAGAAAGCATTCCTTTCACGTACTTTCATAAATGTATAATTAAGTTAATTAATTTTGCATCTGTAAATTTATTTTAAGAGGGAGACAAATTGACTTCTTTAATGTTAAATTTTACTTTTACGTGGATTGCTAGATGCTTTTTTAATAATTTTCCTGGAACCCAGGGCCTTCTCTCACGAGAAGAGAGGTTTAGGTCATCCACCACGGTGCCCCAGTGTGGGTTGGCGAATGCACACGTCTTCGGATAATATGGTCCTCAAACATCCGACATGTTTCCTAATATCATAAATCCACACATAACTTGAGAAACAAGTTGGTGAAGGGCTGGAATCGAACCTGGGGCCGTCTGATTGAAAAGTAGACGTTTTGTCACCGAGCCACACTCGCTTTTTATTCTTACATAAATTTCCAAAAGTTGCGTAAACATAACCATAACACTTGTTTGTCTAAACGTACTAAAGCAACACTTGGAAGGTTCTGTATAGGTATTGCGATGGAGTCAAAAGAACGTGCGATAATATCCTCAATTTGCTTAGTAGGTATGTACTAGGTATTGTTTATCTTGGAACGGAAATGGGCTTGTCGTTTCGGCGCTTCAATGTATTTGGCATATAGATAGGTATATATAGGTATAATAACATGTATAACACAGTTGCTTTGATAGTATCTTCTATCATTATCATTAATTTTCTTTTTCTTATTGTTAGTTTTTAGTTTCTAGTGACTATATGAATCAAACCTGTAAATTTAATAAAAAAATAATGCATTAAAGTATTTCAATTATTCTAGCCTTTGAATAAGTTTACGGAAAATTAGTTGCATAGTTCTTGAAAGGTACAATTTCCGTACTTGTACGTAATTTCCAGTATTTATCACACGTTTTCTTATTCTAGTATAGCAACATACGTGCAAAATCGAGGTTTTTGCTAATTTTATCTACGTAGTTAGTCATTTAACAAAACTTTGCTGACAAATACCTACTGTGCATATTTTGATAACTTTTTGTTTTTTAACTGATTATATTAAAAAAGATATCTACTTCTAACATGAAAAAATGTTTTAAGTACTTAATTAGAATTTTCAGAAATCTTATAAAATTATCTATTCTCTTGTATTATCTTCTATTATCTCGCATATAAAGTTTTAGTTGTTTTTCCTATAAATAATGGACGAATGAATCAAGGGTCTAAGAGCTGGGCTCTTGTCTGTGGAGTTTTTTCCACGTAGTTCTGTCTTCGGCCAAATCCTTGACCTCCCTATACGACATGACTTTCGCCTTCTCCTTAATTTGGTCTAAGTATGATCTTCTAGGTCTTTCTCTACCTCTCCTGGCTTATTGTAATTTATTTCTTATATGATTTATTGTAAAAAAAACGTAAAATTAAGAAGAATAATAAATGAATAAGAATGCAAGTAACACCTTCTGAATAAGCCGTCGCTATTAAAGTTACCGCCTACTTCACCTAGACTAGCTGAAGTAGACGTAATTCGAGGTCATAATTAATTACAAGACCTTTATCTCTAGCTGTCATGCAACTTGCTGAAACCCACGCCCCGCTTTGTTACCTGTCCTAGAGTTTTATGAAACGTTCTCTTAATTCTATAAGCTATTAGTAGTTACCTATTTAGCTTTACCTATTGTACTATAGATAGAGTTTGACTTACTTGACTTAAGGTCCTATGTCCCCTAGATGGGGCAGAGGGCGTCCACAGTGCGTTGCCATCCCGGTCTGTCTTGAGCGTCTCGCTTGATCTCGCTCCAGGTCTTACCGATAGCCTTCGCTTCGTCAATGATAGGTCTGCTATGGACGACCACGTTTGCGTTTTCCTTGGGGATTCCAGTCTAGGGCTTGCCTCGGTATATGGTTTGGGTCCCTTCGGAGAGTGTGGCCTATCCAGCTCCATTTACGACGTTTGATATAGATAGAGTTTACTAGATAAAAATTGTAGTTTTGTCTACGTAAACAACAGACACCAGGTATACATACTTGTTAATTTATACGGAACTCTAAATATAATGTTTATATCGAAACCTTGAAAGCCTTACTTATTAAAACTTTTTGATTTAGTATGTACCTATTTTTAGCTGTTATTAAGCGGAAATAGGTGAGTGAATATACATTTAACAAATTCTGTAGATCATAAGTGTGTGTATCATGGTCTATATAGATAATGTGTGATATTCTCCTGTGATTTTAAACAAATTTTCCTCATTGCAAAATTTTCTTTTAATTTTAACATACCTGCCTTTAAACTGAGCTAATTCTTAAGCACTGACTCATATTATATAGGTACTAAAATTGTCATTCCAAATCACACGCATAAGTGAATATTTTATTGCATTCTCGACTGATTTCAGGCAGAGTAAGAGACTTTAATTGCTGGTATTTTTAAGACAGAACGAGTGAAACGCCTGGCATCGATACAATATAAAATGTTAGTATTCCTGTACAAACGCAATTTTTATAAACTTAGCTCTTCAAACATTGTAAATTTCCTCGTTATATATAATTAAACAGTTTTCTACTAGTATTAGTTCTGTGTCATACATTTTTAAAATTCCGTACTCAAAGGGTACAAACGAGGCCTTATTACTAGGACTTCGCTGGCCGTCTGTCTGTTACCATGTATCTCAATTAACCGCAATAGAAAGAAAATATTTTTTTTACATATTATAAACGTTTCTGTTGTCACTATAACAGCAAATAGTAAACATTAATCATAATTTAAGGAGGATTTTCCCATACAACAAAGTATGTTTTTGTAGTTTTTATAGATAACTAGCTGACCCGGCAAACGTTGTTTTGCCTCACTTAGGGGTGTGAAAAATAGATAGTGTAACTTATATGACATGTTCGTAGATTTACCATAGCAGCGCCATCTATTGATTACTTACTCAACCCAGTCGAATGGTATCGACATCTGTTAGAATCATTTGGAGTTAACAGATAATTGTGACTGTCAAATAATAACAGACAATAATTAGCAATAAATTGAAATTTCAACTATAATTTGAGATTTAAACTATCCTATCTCTCAAGTTGGATCGAACTGCACATGGTGTGAGAATTTTATTATAATCGGTTAAGTGGTTTAGGAGTCCATTTAGGACAAACATTGTGACACAAGATTTATATCTATATATTAAAATAAGATGGTACAGAATGCGCTACTCGTACCCTGACTCGCATTTAGCCCATAGATACCGAACAGTAATTATATTACTAGCACTATAGCCCGTCCAACCGTTTTGTCTTTTTGACAGCGCCGATAGAACCTAACTGCAAGTTACTCAAAAAACACTTTTAAATGCGAGGAAAAATGGAGTTGAGAGGATTTAATTTTTGTCAAGAAGAAAATAAACGGTTGGACAGATTATAGTATCATGCCTATTTGTCTTTCTCCTACGTCATCAAATAGTAGCTGGAATTCTAGACACCTAAACAATAATGTTTATATGTAAATACAAAGCATTGTCCCAGCGTGTGGCCTAATAATTAACATAGCGTAACAAAGCATCATCGGTTCATTCATGACTACTCACACTTTCATTCTACGTGGGAAGATGCGATGTGTTATCGTGGCGTGATTGTATCACAAGATATACTGATATAATAGCGTATCTGAGCAATTACGAGGTTCCGTAAAAGCTGTGAGATAATAGGAATTGAAATGAGTCCATATTTCTTGTAGAAATGCTTTTACTTCTTCTTCGTATGAGCTAAGTGGCCAAGCTCTAGTGTCGTCAGTTTTCAAGCCGCCCGAAGGCCTCTGACTTGGCTTAACGACTGCTTATACTAAAATTTACAGCTGGGACCTACAATTTAATATGTCATTTGAGCCACCGTAGCGCCCAGATGACAATGCCACCTTTAAAACGACAGAAACGTTCTACTTGCGACGAACAAACGTTGACCGTTGCATAGCTTCGATGATCGCATCAGATCACCTTAGCTAGCCGAGCTATAGGCGCTACAAAAATAGAAACGTTAAGCGCAAGTTTTTGGGAAATATACTGAGCATGAAAAATTTCCTCCATATTTATCTAATCATGTAATTAACTTATTATATTTTGTCATGGTCGTTAGGTTTTATAAAGATTAGCAGTGTTTTCAAATTAAAAGTAGCTGAAAATTAGGTCATATTAAAGATAGGTAAACCTCGTGTGGCTTAAAAAACTGTCGACATCTAGCCACTTCGTTCATAAGAGACGAATAATAAAATATGACTTGTCTAAAAGTCAGACCTCTTATATGATACTCCTTCTACTACTACTTCCACGTACATGAATAATATTGGTATCTCGTGTTTCCGAATTTCCGTCAAGCTTTTTATACTCTCCATAACTCTTTACATTCTAATCTCCATTGTAAAAATTCTTCTCACAATCACCGGGTACGTCGAGTACGTCATACAGTCGCTACCAGTTGCCAAATGCATTGTTTCTTTTTTGCCAAAGTGTCATTCAGTTTTTTCCTTCAACACACTTTGTCGCAATAAGAATTACTATGTGTTAATTTTATTTATCAAGAGCCGCGAATAATATGATAAGCTGATAACCAATTATGTTAGTGTTACGTTTAAAGACACATTCAATTTAAATAATTTGTCAATAGTATATTTGATAGCTGCGACCCGTATTGTGACAGATATTTTGCAAAGTCCAAGTCAAAACATATATTGCGTCATTAAATGTTCCACCAACCTTTAATTTTTTTCCTATCTATAACCATTGTCGACAATTTTTTTATTAACTAGTAGCCTTTAGAACTTGTTTAACGAGAATCGTTTAAAATTACATACATATAAACATAACGCGGTTTTACTCGCGTTAATCCGGGTTAAAAAGTAGCCTATATGTTTTAATCAAGAGTTTCAAATATTTCTAAGCAAAATTTTGTCCTAATCCGCTTGCTGTAACAGCGTAAAAGAGTAAAAAAGAAACATACGTTCCATTCACCAATCATCATAGATTTCTCAGAACTACTGTAGAGGTAAATAAAAATAAAGCTTTCTACGTTATTATAGTGATCATTATCATGTGCCTCTGTGCATCTTAATCGGATGATTAAAGCAGCGTCTTTGAGTTGAAGCATTTTCGTTAATGGCTGAACAAGTCTACCTTGGAGCCACAGCATCTTCCGTAAGGTTTATTTTAGAGATTTTAATATTGTGACAAGATACTTAATAGTAAGTAAATTGTCTTGTTGTATCAACAATGATCCGGTAGGTTACTTGCGCGGTCGTATGTGAACAATGCTGCCTACATACTTGCCTTGTTTGGTAACTTTCCGTTCTTTATGGCTTGTACGTATTGATTGCTAATTTGGTTTTCGTGGGCTTCATATAAAGACTTTATGGTTTATAGACTGTGTAGAAGGTTAACAAATTCATGATAAAAGTTATTGTTTGAGTTTTTCTTATGTCGTTATTGTAAAAAACTCTTTAAACATTGGTTAGATATGTTTTGTTGTAGACATTATAGGTAGGCTTGATCTTCAGAGCGCGTAACCACACGAGCTAGCGACACTTTAGTCTTAAGGTGGAGTTTTAAGGTGGAGCATGCCTCGTATGGGATAAATAGCACTTAAGGAGGCTACCGGAAGCAGTTTGAAGCAGTGGCGACAGATTTTACAAATTGAGGGTGGTAGCTAGCCATTCAAGCACTTTAAAATGCTGTACCACCATGCTTATAACCACGGATCAGAAAAACAGCTCAGTTATCAGAATCGTTTTATGTAGCCGTCATGTTTTCGTCCATAAAACTATACTGCCAAACTTCAGTTCTGTGTCCGTAAAATGTTTATCTTGAAGCGAAACTCCCACTGCATTAAATTGTGTTGACCTACCTAGATTATGTTATCAATCTATAAATATTTTATGATAGCCGTTCGTTTCTGTTTATTTTTTAGTTACGTCAGTCAAAAAAGATTTTTATGTGTTCCAGACACGATTGCCAAATTGTTAGACGATTTTTTTTTATAAAATAAATATATTTTGACGACCTCGTTGGCGTAAAGGTTACCATGCCGGACTGCTAATCAGAAGGTTCCGGGTTCGATTCCCGGCCCGGTCAACATCTTTGTGCTTAACTAAATTTGTTGGCTGTGGGTCTGGGTGTTAAATATATATTTATATATAATATGTATGTAGGTATGTATATGTAGTATATCAGTTGTGTTAGCAACCATAATACGAGCTAGAAATGGTTCAGCATGGGGCTAACCAGCCGTGTGTGAAAAAAAAAAAATTACACTATATTTTAAGTCTAACTATATTTTTAGTCTAATAACTGTATCTAAATTGTCACCGACCTAAACTGAAAACTTACCGGTTCTAAGCGATCATGAATAAGAAATACAAGGAAGTATTAGTATATGACATCACTAAACGATGTCATAGTCTAATTTAAAGTTTATTTTTATCACGAAACTTCAGAGAATTTACTAACAATACTAACCGGTTCATTGCGTTCAAATTAAACTTTGTACCAAACATGCGTTAACCAGAAACATGCATCTAATTAAAACTACGGCATTGAAAGCGAGTCTATTTTGGTACAGTAGTCCCCATAAATGCAACAGAGAAAGTATTAGCCCATTTTCGAACTCATATATGAATATTGATTGCTTTCACATCACTTTTGGTTTGTTATAAATTGATTTACAGATTCTTATGGCGTATTTCATTAGTTTAGCGTGTCATCGCTGTTAATCTTATTGACACGACGAACGTTCTGGTTTTCTAGTTTCGTATCGAGCCATTTTAGGAGGTGAAATGTACAGATATTTTCTAAAGTTAAAGTCAAAACATTTAATGCGTCATTTAATGTCCCTCCGATATAAAATTACTGACAGTTTGTTTATTAACTAGTATCCTATATAACTTGTTTAAAATTACATTTAAACATACTGTAGTTTTACCCGCATCAATTAAAGACAAAAAGTAGCCTATGTGTTAATCCAGAGTCTGAACTATCTCTACACCAAATTTCTACTAAATCAGTTCAGCCTTTTATAAGTGAAGATTTAACAATAACATACACAACCCTTTTTAGTAGGATTAACAGATTAAGAAAAAAATAATTAGTTGTGTTCAGAAAGTACATAGCATACTTTAATTATTTTCATTTATACCACTTATTTTCCACATGATTGTCAAGTCTATTTGCCGGAGCCTGAACAATATTTTGACAAGAAGGTTGGCCTATTCATTGACACGGTTCAATGAATCTATTTCAATTCACGCTAGAATTTGGCATGCCTTGGTATTGTTTGTGTACTCTCTAGCTCTCACGTGGCTCACTATGTGGATATAATTAGTATGTTTCTCATTAAAGACAGTTTTTTTTTAATTTGGAAGTTCATTTAACTGGTGGAAATATAGTATGGAAAACAGACCAACATTTAGGTATACGAGTCTACATTTGATCTAAATAGAAGACAAATCCACGTAATGATAAATGATTCTACTAGTAATACGAGTACCAATATCAAGATGAAAAATCTATCACCAAGCACCTAACGGCGTGTTCCGGCTGTCATGTTGACAGCCATTCCAGACTAGGCATACTCCAACACAGGTCATAGTGACGCTTTGCCCTGGAGCATTGGACGCGGGGGTGTCCGGTGCTTCACACCAGGGATAAGGGCCTCCCGAGGAGACGATGCCTTTGGTTGTCCCAGGGCATCGCTCGCGCTGTAGAGGGGGGCGTCGCCCCCCTTGAGGTGGGTCCGCTCGGACTGCGGACAGCGGCCTGGGCGGGGAGAGCAGCGGCAATGCGCGAAGCGGTCCTGCTTCCCTGCCCCCGTCGTGAGATGGGACACCGTGAGGTTTTAGTCGGTAGTGACGGCACTTCTGGCCGTCGAGCCCGACATACCCCGCTCGCCTCCCCCAGGCTTGTAGCGGGAGATGCGTAAATGCATTTCCTCACGAAAAAAAAGGTCATAGTGACGCTGACTCATCTATGGTTACGCGCAATGCTGGTAAAATTTGTAGTTATGATGAATATATAATAAAATAATTATATCATATTTTATTTCTACTTGAAAGGCAACTCAGTTGGATCGTCATAGTTAATTTGTTTATCCAGAATCTACCAGCCTTCAATCCCAAACAAACAAAGTAAGTTTAAACTTTGCGAAGCCAACAAACCACTATTTCCTAAGGTTGTTAAGCAAGTTCAAGATTCTACTTGTTTTACCGCATACATCAATTTACTAGCTACGTAACGTATTACATGAATATAATACTTAACATACTCTTTGCGCATATTACATAAAGAGCTTCCCAATTAATTTATACGGTCATACATTTGATATTTACATATTTTTGCTTCAAATAGACAGTACTTTATTTACATTAAGAGATTCATTTTAGTATATACTGATCACTTCTTAAGATTCAAATTCTTCTTTCAAAGTTTGTATTTTAAAAACGATTACTTTATCTTAATATATATAAATCTGGTGTCACAATGTTTGTCCTTAATGGACTCCTAAACCACTTAACCGATTATAATAAAATTCGCACACCATGTGCAGTTCGATCCAAGTTGAGAGGATAGTTTAAATCTCAAATTATAGTCGCAATTTTAATTTATTGCTAAATTTTGTCTGTTATTATTTGACAGTCACAATTATCTGTTAACTCCAAATGATTCTAACAGATGTCGATACCTTTCGACTGGGTTGAGTAAGTAATCAATAGATGGCGTTGCTATGGTAAATCTACGAACGTGATTATATAAGCTACACTATCTTTTTTTCATACCCCTAAGTGAGGCAAAACAACGTTTGCCGGGTTAGCTAGTTTATTATATGTTTGCAACGAATATGATTATTTTGATACTATTATTTACTCGCGTATTCAGTAGACGTCACCGCCAGGCGTAACAGAATACCTATATGTGTGTAGTCCCGCGATACCGGCATTAGCTGAGTTGCGTCCCTATTTTATTTTAAATATTTTTTATATTTAAGGATTGCCTGTTTATTTGGCACAGCATTTTTCATTCCTTCTTTCCTTATAGCAAAAAGCTTCTGATTTACTAGCATTAGTCACATCACAACCAAACATTTTTCAGAGTAATCCACAAAGTTCACATAAAACTAGTACAAAAACAGAGAATTTTCAACAGCAAAAACTGAATTCACATTGTCCGCGGCAAGGTCGCGGTCAGTCACTGAGATAATGACCATCGGAACCATTGTTGGAGTAATTTTGCGCTGATCATGGCGCGTCGTGAATCTATTGTGATAACATCACAGCTGCCATCAGGCATTCAGGTATTTTGCAAATGCAGAATATATAACATGTACTATAGAGCTGTAGATTCAGTATTTCAGTATATTCATAAAGGATATTTTGGATTAGTTAACCTAACTCTCTTAGTGTCGGAGGCCAGGTACCATTTCGGGGTGAGCGAGCCATCATAGTTAGTTAGTTACTCGTAGTTAAGTATAGTCCTATCAAATAGGGTAAATAAAAAATGTAAACTCTTGACAGGACATCTGGTGGCGGCCATCTTGGTTTTGATATTTACTCAGTCAAGCCGTTTCATTTGGTACTTAAATTTTGAAAAATATGATAATGAGAACAGTTATCCGCCATCTAGAGACGGCAGTCATCTACTCTCTCGACCAAACACACCTTTCAAAAAAATAAAAATACACACCTATTGTCAAAAATACATTTATATCGATTCGAGAGCTACAATGTCACCAAACAGAGACACGTCAAACATATATTTATGTATACGTCGGGGGTTAAAATATTACAATAAGATTAATACATCAATTTTCATCAAGTTATTATAATTACCCAGCTATATTATAGGCTAAAGTAATTATAATTTACTTGTAATTTTGGTCGTGTCGAAAGTTTAAAATGAATTTATTTATAGAATTTATTATCATTTTTTAATATTAATTTCTAGGGAGTCAAAGTTTTTTAAATAATGGTACGGAACCTTAAATGCGCGAGCCCGACTCGGACTTGCCCATTTTTTTAGCTTATAAGATTTTTTTTAAGATGTAGCTCTGGCTTTATAATTTTGGAAGATTCAATATTGTTATTCTATAGGTACGAGTATGTATACTTTTTATGTGTATAGTTGCATAAGTGTTATTATGTAATGCTGCGAACCAGTGTCTAGGTACACTTTACTTAATAATAATGATTGAGTCTGTGATTTACAATGATTTGCATTAAACGTTATAAGTCCGTATACTTACAAATACCCTAAGTTTGAGAAGTAAACCGCTGGAACGATATTCTCGAAAAGTAATCTGAAAATTGCTGTTGGATATATACTAAACTTTTATATTATAAGTAACATATGTATGAGACTTAAGTAAAATTAAAATAAAATGAAAGTAATCAAGTTTCTAAAAATGGTAATAAAATAAATAAATCACTACGTGATACCTAACTATAGAAGTTGGTGTAGGGTAGTAATTATGCAGGTATTACCCACTACTGGATATAATATCTATACGACCTCGTTGGCGTAATGGTTACCATGCCGGACTGCCAATCAGACGGTTCTGGGTTCGATTCCCGGCACGGCCAACATCTTTGTCCTAAACTAAATTTGTTGGCTGTCGGTCTGGGTGTTAATATGTATCTATATAAAATATGTATGTATGTATGTCTATGTACGTAGTATATCAGTTTTGTTAGCAACCATAATACGAACTAGAAATGGTTCAGTATGGGGTTAACCAGCCGTGTGTGAAATGTGTCCTAATATTTATTTGTTTATTTTATTTATCTTAAATTAAAGAGAAGTTTATGCTCAGCAGAGGGTAACATATCAAAATATGAATAACTATTTCAGCGAAAGTCAAAATAATGATATATTTATCCGTGACTTTTTCTAAATGTCAGTTTTAAAAATACTATTGAGTAGCCTGGAAAGGTTTTGCATTTACAATGTAAAACTTATAATTGAAGGCTGCCATAACGCTGGCTTTTCACTTACATTTACTCTATAGGATTATTTAGTGAAGAAATAAGTAACCTAGCTATTTTCTACAGCCTTGTTTTAACCTCTCTTTCGTCACAGTAATATTATTTCTCTACGGTCACGTACCATATTACGTAACTTTGATTTGATTGTAAAATCATGAAAATCAATTATTGTATATTGATCTTGTTTTAAGTTTCAAAAGCATCTAGATTAGTTATTTCAGCATGGTGCTATAATATTTTCTAATCATCGCCTGGCTAACCCTCAAGTAGAAAATCTGCTTTGAGTACTTGGAATCGTTGCTTGGCGGGTGACAGCTTCTTTTTGAGCAAATAAATCCAAACTAGACATGATACATATCTATATTACTAGCTAATTCGTATAAAAAATAAATTTAACTTTTTTTTTCTTTGAAATAAATAATTGAATTTCTAAATAATAAGTATGCTAATGAAACCGATATTTAATTTTAATACATGATTTCTTTTTGTTTCAGGTAAAATGCGAAGATATTTTATCTAAGTATAAGTATGTTTATTATATATAACCTAAGTTACTCGTGGTAAGTACAGCAAACAAATATGTTTTATTTTTAAAATCAGATCAAAAAGTGTCATTCATATAAGTTTGCTGCGGTTTATGCGGCTTTGAAATTTGAAGCAACTGTTTGAAAAAAGCCTATGGAATTAAATTATTTAGAAACTTCAAGTAAAGAAAAACTTTTTTTTAATTCATAAATGGTAAAAGGTAAAAAAGAAACCACTCTAGAAGAATATTTATTTTGGTATCATTTAGACTTATGACTCAGACTATTCGGAGTTTAGAATAGAGACTTATGATTATGAATTAGAAATAAAACTGCTAAAAAAAATATACTTGAAACGAAAAAAAAAATGTAAAAAAATTATAAGTCTGATTGGTACCAAAAAGGTGTACACATTTTCTTAAATTCATACTTTAGACGGCTTTTCATCTATTTTTTCGATATTTTTACCGTTTACAATTTATAACGTTACCGTTTACAATTTAAAACTGTAAATCCAATATTTTGTCCTTGTCATCGCCGTCTTGATAGAAAATAGTTTTTACTATTTATAACACTGAGAAAAAATTACGCACTTACACAAGTATCAGTATAGTCGGGCCTATTAAGTTTACCTGTGTGCCACATTTCACAATCGGGGTCAATATCGGTTACTGTACAAGGCTTTACTGATTTTCGGCGTAGAACCGAATTATCATGTTACATATACATACCTGACCAATGTTCATTAATTTTGAAAAATCGAGAACAGTCATTAATTAATGATAGCGTGCGGGTTTATTACGATGATTTACGAAAATAATGTGTTTTTTTCTAAAGAACAAAACAAAAAAACTCTGTAATTTTCTAGCACACTAACATACATGAATTTAAAAATAATGAAGTAATAATATATGAATTTAAGATAAGTTCATTGAAGTAATGGATCGGATTGAACAAAGTACGAGTAGTTTATTCATACTTAGCAAAAGCTAATTAAAACTTAGCAAAGAAACAAACTATTTATGGTAATGATAAAAAAATCTTGGTTTATTGTTTTTTAGTATGCGTTCTATCAGTCGGTTCTTTTTACTATCAACAAATGTACTCGTAATTTAAAACCTTACTTGAGTAAACTTTTTATCAGGTGTCGTCCAAAAAAGTAGCAAAGTAAGTTTTAAGTTGAGGCACTCGTAACGCAATCATCGTAATCACAGGTGTGATTTAATGCGTTGCTTCAGGGAGTGTAAAATCGCGGTGATTTTAAATAATTGGCATTTTTAATAGTTCCTTTGGTACAAATAAATAATAATAAATAAATATTAGGTCACAATTCACGCACGGCTGGTCAGACCATTTCTAGTTTGTATTATAGTTGCTAACACAACTGATATACTACATATACGAGTACATACATAAATGCTTGATATCGATAGATAATTAACACTCTGACCAGCAGCCAACGGCTTTAGTTCATCATAAATACCTATTAAACTATTAACTTAGAAGTTACTTTGCGGAAATCCATTGTAAATAGAAGACAAAATATTTCATTTTGTCTTCTATTCATCATAAATAATTATGTAAATGGCATGATAAAAGTATATTTAATAAACAACAATCGTCATGAGTTCGTTACATTGAATTGCTAATTATTGACAATATATCAATACGGCTAGTATTTTAGAACATTTACATGTTCAGTAACTAAATCGATACTAAATAATCTAGTTGCTGAAGTTTATTATACTTAATTACATAATTATGTTAGTGATTCTACCTTAACCATCTTTTGTAATTTGCAAAACTTAGAAAGTAGGAGAATGAATACAAAAACAAGTTTAGCAATTATGACTGTTGAAACTTAGTTTAACGTTTTCAGACACTCGAGTTTTGTAGATGACGACCGCTAAACCGTATTTGAATGTAAATATCTTAGTTGAATGTGTTTGTTTCTCACAACCACACCTACGTTTCGGTTACCTACATGGATACATACAAATGTAAGCGTCCTGCCTTGTAAGTAAGCCGCTGAAAGTGGCACGGACTGTTTTAACGCGAATTAGACAGCAGCAGAGACGCCACTGCTCACAAAGTTATGCACATCACTACTTCCCTGTGTATTCGTGTTCGTCATAATTAATGATCAAACGAACTTACTTAAGTGACGTTTGATAACATTCTTTTTCTTTTAGTTGATTTTTTTAAACTTTTCTTTTTCGTAGACTGTAAAACACACAATTAAGGTTTTGTCAAAATGTTGTCTGAATTCTGTCAGAATAAAGACGATCGAAATTTTTGAAATTTGAATTTAGAAGAAAATATCTTTGATTCCTCAAATGAGGTCCCTAAAACATCCGTGTGGAGGTCAAACGTCGCACACCTATAAACTGGTAAACCTTTATCGCTCAGAAAGAAGCCAGAGCATATTTTCTGATTAAGTTACTAACAAATTACTGAAATATTAAGATTACCTGTATAACGAAATTCAAGCTTTCAGACGAATTGGTTTTGTTTCTTCAGACATAAAATAAGCGTAACGCGATGCGCGGAAAGAGTTAGTGATACATTCATTTACTTTTTTGGAAAGTTATATGTCATTAACGTAAATAAATGTTAGGACAATATTAAAGTGGTTTTATTATCGTTGCTATCACTACTACATATACATACATAAATAGTTATATCGATTCATATTTAACACCCAGACCGACAGCCATCAAAATGAGTTCATCAAAGAGATTATTTTAAATTTACTCACTACATCTTTATTAGTTTTCTTGTCACTTAAATCAGAGTTGGGTCTCTGTTCTTTGTTATTTTGTTTGTTTTCTGTGTTAAGTATAAGCGTGGGTATTGTCCTTTAGAGTAAGGTTGCTTCGATTTGCCACGAATAAATAAATGGCCTGCATCTTTGGTATTTTTGAATTAACAAGGACCAAATACATAAGTAGGACTAAAGTAGCTATCGCTTCTATTGGTGGTATAATATACTTATACAGAAAAAACAAAGTAACTGAACTGTGTTATTCTTACATGTTTAGAAACACGATTGGTTGTAAAGTTTTACGTATTTAAAGATAATACAAAAGAATGCTTTAATTGACCAATTACCTAACCTGTTTTTAGATAACATTTCAGTTACTGACTCACACACGGGTAAAACGTATATACCTACCATATATAAAAAAATACCTAACATATGTTACATAATGACAGTTTAAAGTTTTTGCAAATATACAAATGTTACTTTAAAACATTTGCATCATAACGTTCTTATGTAATTTGTATTGTGATGGACACTGACAAAACTAAATATGTATTTTGAAGAAGTTTTAGTAAATACATACCTACTTATTTAAACCGTACTTTGTGTAGATAGTGAAGAGTAAACTTATCAAAGAACCTTACGATATATTAAACTCAATTTTCATTCAAATTAGCCTAAAACCTTATAGAATAAATATGTTGTGTTATTGAAAAAAAGGTTCTCATTGTAAAATTCAAAGCTAGGCCCTATCCACATAAGATATAATTACCTAAATAAGAAATGTAAACAACCAGCTAAGTATGGGATGGACTCGCGTACGAAGGGTTCCATACCGTATCTATAAAAAAACATGTTTGTTGTACGAGTACGCAAGCTCCCGTAAGTATTTATTTTCTAAGGCGCTTGTAGTTTTAGCATCAACAAATAAATAGTGTCATCTGTCAAAAATTCAACTGTCTAGCCATCACATAAAATACATCCTGGTGACAGACGGATGGACGCAGCCTTAGTAATAGGGCCAGTTAGTACCCTTTGCGTACGGAACCCTAAAAACGTGTATGGAAACTTTTCTTTAAAACGTAGCCAAGTTTTCGACAGAAATAGAGACTATTGGAAATTCGTGGCACGTTTGGCAAACAATTTAATTATGCGTGTTACACAATGCCTTGTCAGCGCCGCAGTTGAATGGTACTATTAACAGACAGACGAACATATGTATATATACATACATAGCAAGCGATAATGTACGTTCTATGCAGGTTCTTATACTATTATTGTCTACTAGTACAGTGAAACTACGATAAGCGGCAAATACATGTGAACAAGACTAAAGTGTCACTTGGTCTAGACACAATGGTTTTTTAGAAACTTGAAGGATATCTTTTATACATTTTGCTCATATTTTGTGTCAATATAGAAAAAATATTCATGCTTGTTTACTGTGGTAGTTAAAGTGAAAAATGTAACTATGCACGATACGAATGAGTCTAAGAAATAAAACTTAACGTAGTTTTTATTTTTGCTTATAACTTTGTACAGAATCCCTGTAAAGGTTACACTCAGAAACATAGCCCTCTTAACCGTCTCTTAGAAGTCATTGAAAATGAAAAGAAAGGAAATCCGCTTGAGACCATCTCAACTTGGGATCAACTTTCTGAAAAGCATGTTGCAAAGAGAAAGAAGCGCAGAATTATTTGAAGCGTAATCCTTTGCAATTAGGGTAAAGCTGTACCTATCGATTGTTGTGCTTTTACGTAATGCTTATAGTAGTCTGACTGTACTATGAAATACAATGTAGAATGTTCCATTCCGACTTTCCTATGCCTAAACGTGCGGCGAATTTGACAAACATTACAACATATTTTCATAGTAAACTGATAGTTTGTTATTCAGAGTGCTTTGGTTTCCAGATTTATCCAAAAGATTTTTTTTTATCAAGTAAAATATACATACTACAAACTTGATTATGAAACTTTAGAGAAATCATAAAAAAATATGTTTTACTCGACATATTTTAGCAGTAGTTCTACGACCCCTGTCGCGTGATAACTCAACAACCAGCTTCGATTAGGTTCACAAACGGAGTCTAAAAAAAAACATCCTGTTATTGCGTACTGACTCAATTAAAAGGGAATACTTGCGCTTGATCATTATTTACCTGATGGTAAGCAATATTGTGATCTAAAGTAGAGCGAGCTAGTCTAAACAAACCAGTTCACTGTTGCTTTGAAAACCACTAGATTTGTATGTAGTTACCGAGGAACAGAGCGTTTGACAAAGAATTCCACACACATTTCGGACAATGAAGGCGGAGGCAAACCGCTTAGTATTACATATTTTCAGTATATTTAGAGGCGTATTATGTGTATATATGTATGTACATATATTTACTCAGTCCTATATTTGACAAGCTCTGTCTCATTACCGTCTGGGCGTGTGTTTTGTATACTTACTTTCTATGTACCTACTTAGATCTTGTACATTCTCGGGCCTGTTGCCAACTGGCAAATTGCTGGAAAAATGTTATAAACGATCTTTTGTATTTCTGAATGAAACACGATGACTAGAAGTAAGACTGAATTCAGTAAAGAATAAACTGGAAAGGTGGATCTCTCTTGCTTGCACTCATTTAGATACACAAGCGAGAGGACAAAACTTTTGAAACGTTTTCTTTATTGACGTGAGTTTTACCTAGTTATACTTCGGATTTAATTGCTTTGAGAAAACGTAGTTGGAATAATTCGCCGCAAACAAATTGCCGAGCCAGGTTTTTTTGAAGGGAAAACAAAGAGTAAGTTTTTTTTTGGACATATTTCATACACGGCTGGTTAACCCCATACTGAACCATTTCAAGTTCTTATTATGGTTGCTATAACAACTGATATACTACATATACATACATACATATTTTATATAGATACATATTTAACACCCAGACCGACAGCCAACAAATTTAGTACAACACAAAAATGTTGGCCGTGCCGGGAATCGAACCCGAAACCTTCTGATTGGCAGTCCGGCATGGTGGCCATTACGCCAACAAAGTCGTCAAGTACTTGTAGTAAGTACAAGTAACTGCTTACATCTGGCTAAACTGTCTCGGAACTTGTTAATCTGAATGTATATTTAGGTTAAAAAACTGTTTTTTTTCTAGCTTTTTGCTTTCTTATCTTCTTGCTTGGCGACTTTTGAGTTTTTAGAGAAAATAGTTATTGGAAGATGCGATATGATTGTTAGATCTTTTTGTTGGTCAGACAAGAAAGATTTCGTTGACCGAATTATCTAATGAGTCTCAGCCTGTTAACAAAACGTTTGTGAAATGTTTCGTGAAAAGCAAACTTTTTATTTTAATTTTCTAATTAATTGAATATGCTCGTCGTTTATCTATGTATTTGAAACGGGGTTTTCAAATGTAGGCCGAAATGTAAATCTGTTTTGCGAATTAGCCATGACTAGAAGCTTGCGCCGGCGCACGTATGTGTGCTGCATGTTAGGTACCGTTGTGTAGTACGTAAGGCCGGCTACAGACGGAAGTCATGTTTAACACAGGACTACTGTTGCTACTACAAAATGTACATCTTGACTAAAGTTCACAAACTATCAATACCTAAAATACTTATTAACTTTCCTATAGCAAAAAAAACTGCTAAATTAAGATCAAGAAATTAAGAAACATAAAAATTTAACACAAATCTTTAATATGTACTACTTTTTTTTACTAAAAAATAAACACTTTTTACGAAGACATGACCTGTGTCTGTTTTTTGTTTAGTTAAATTTATTACTTAAAAAAATAACTGCCATATTTGTCTATATGTACAAAATCCTAATTGAATTTATTATTATTAACTTAGTAGGTAAGATTATAATAGTATTAAGTAAGGAAGAAACTCGCACATTCCCGTAATAAAATGTTAGTATAAACAATTCAGACTGATTGAGGTGAAGCGTTATGTTATTTAAAATGAATAGAATACAATGACATTATATATTAAATTATAATTAAAAAAAAATGAATAGAATAGGATAGAATAGATTAGAATATCATATATTCGTCATAACGTATCCTAATCATTACAATTTAGAGGTTCAATAAAAGGATACAACGTTGTCTTATTAATCCTTTGCTCTTAAATACATCAATTTAGAGAACCATATTTCAATAGTACACATAGCGTTACTTTGTTCACAGTAACACCCATCTGTTCAAAACTAACGTTAGTCCTAGTTTGAGGATATGCTGCCTCATGGAAGCAATTTACATAGTCGTACACAGTTTTATAATATCTTTCTAGGAAATTCTTGTCTTCCTCTTTGGAACAAAGGTTTGTTTTAACATTCTAGACATTTATAACACACCAAAAGTAAACCTTTGTGTGCCAGGACAAAGACTCTTGGTGCACCTCCGAGTGTGCTCGTATCTCGTAAGCCTCGTAAGAGTATTATTAACCCATAGTTTATAAGAAAAATATATTTAAAAGTTTTATTTTTATTTATGATGGATAGGCAAGCGCTAGATCGAACTGTGAGGTGAGGTTATAGTTCAGAGGGAACAGGGATTCCGGCAATGAGTTCCACAGTTTAATGTTCCGCACAATAAATGTGGAAGCGAAACGCTTCGTGCGGATTTTTTAAATATAAAAATATAAACAATATTTAAAAGTCAAAACCGACTGACTGAGTGACTTAGGTAGCAACGCATAGTCGAAACTACTGTACCTAGAGACTTTTGAAATTTGGTAAAGAGTTTCCTTTTCTGATAAGTTTTTTAACCAAATTTTTTTTTAACAAAATCTACCACTTTGGTTTTTGGGGTTAAAGTTTAAATGGAATTATCTCATTTCTGGACTTAGCAGCATAAAAAATTGGTATTGGTAATTCCGCACCGCTTTACGTCTTTTAAGTACAGTGTAAACTCCATGTAACGTCACTCGATTGACAAACTCTCTAAAGCGTCGAAATTAATTGGCTTTAGTTGGTTTAGTTTGTATTCCATACAATGATACATTCTCTCCATTTAACGGCCACTCTCTATAACGCTATACAATGCACTGTCCCTTCAGTGTCGTTATATAGAGTTTACACTGTATATACTTATTTGGACTGCAAAAATTCCTACTCCAAGAACGAGGTAATCGAGCTTTGTACCTGGGTACAGTTTAGAGTAAAAGATGTGCTTGGCTTCTCTACTTTAACTATAGTTAAAATCAATGTATATATTCAACACTTATATATCTATGTAATACCAGTTAAATGTTTGTTTCTCACTAGAATTTGAATATGAGTCACATTGAGTCACTTACTTGATGTTTTCCTTGTCATATCATGTTTACGCTAAGTTGACTATTTTGTAAGTTATTATGTTTAACTGTATTATGTGACGTTTTAACAAATACGTCGAACTCCGTCAACATCGTTATAGATATCTTAATTTGCTAAATAATCGGAAACAGATGCTATATTACGTAAGAAAGGATATCAATAACTTTGTCACGTCATCCTAAACTTTCACATTTACAACCGTACAATATACTCGTATTTCTTTCTCTATGACATAATACAATACATAGAAAACTAACTATTCAAATTGTTATTTTAGGGGGCGTATACATGAATGTCTCTTTATCTTGTCAAATGTCATCTCAATGACACCAATTCAATAAATATCTACACATATTTATAATTAATAGGTACTTATATGAATGTGACTCATCGTTCCTTGACCGGAACTAAGAGACTAAAACAAAGGAATAACATATCAGATAAATAGACAATAGTCATTCGATAGCTATTAGAGTACTGAGTTCAAGGTGAAAGGTCTAGAGTAGGTCATGACTAATGTTTACTTGCATAACATCTAAAGCTTCTTGAAGTAATTAATGTAAAAGGCCAAAAGTAGCTCGAAAACTGCATGGATTCTAGTGTCTTATCCAATAAGCCCTTTTGGTCTTGTGAGGGAAGAAAGATTTAGATTCCAGGCCTGAAAACATGCTACTTTCTTATCAATTTTTGAATAAAGACAGTGTTTCGTTTTCAAATAAAATGTGTAAAATGCTATAAACTAAAGTCATTAGAACTTTTAATTTTTTAATGTATAATATGTCTAAGGAGTAAAAATTAGACATAATCTAGCAGTATTACACTTAAGGACTTATTTAAACCTATATTTTTTTGAACAATGTAATTGGGGTGATACGAAATTTGGTATTTATATTCTTAGTGTTGTTCTTCGTTTTAAGCGCACAAGCTATTTTTGTCAATATAGTAATCGTTTATGATTTGTAACGATCCAACTGTACACTTTAGGTTTAGCTCAAGTCATCCGCTCTAAGTAATAAATCATAAGTGTTCTGACTGATATTATTATTTAACCAAAGCCACAAATAGCTGACGTTCATGAGATAAGGCACTTTCGCGTTGGTGATGTATCAAACTTTATTCAATTCGTGCATAGCGAAGTCGATGCGTGTCAGATGACTAGCAAATTTTATTGTAGTTCAACGTTCAGCGTTATATAATACGAGTAACTATAAAATGTAAACGGTACGGTAAACTATAAACACACGCAATATCAATGTCATCTTTGATTATAGTTTGCTGCGATTTTTGTAAAAGTTCCGGAGTTTTGTGCGAATTTTGCAATCTTCATGATATTCTTTAACGTTTATTCAATTGCTTTTATTGAACCACAACTTTGTAAGTGTAAAATGGTTGTTGGTATCCGTGTGGAGACCGCAATTTTCACTAAACCTGGTAGAAGTTCGACATACCAATCGATACATTTATTTTTATCTTTCAATAGTTTTTTTACTACATTATTTACAATCATATCAAAGCCACTACTGCAAGAAGTAAGTAATTAGGATTAGTTTTACTGAGATCAATTGTTAGTCAGTACAAAATTTACTTCAATAAATATATATATGATTTGATTTGATTTGAAAAGCTCTAGCCCCTACCAGAGGATAGCAATATATCGATACAATTGTTTGACATCTTCAAAGTTTGACTGGGGGTGGTTCCTACAAAAAGAGAGAAAGTTCCTTCAGCGCCATGTATTTATATTGATAATAATATTCGGTCATCAAAATAAAAAAATTGTGCAAATTAAAAAAAGGTCAATTAAGTATTAAGTACTCGTATATGCAGTTTAAATTTCGAACAAGTAGTGTACATGAAGCAAACATTCGCAGAACTGCTAGATTTTTATAATAAGATGAAATTAACAGCATTTTCTTATATACGGAAACTTTTGCGGTCCTACAAGAATACTCGTATCTGAACATCTAGTGGTCCTTCGTGATCTGTATGGATGGTTCGCTACATTTTGATCACGCAATATATGGAATTACCGCAATATTCATGTTTAACTGTTGCATGTGATACACGATAGCTCGCCAATGGTTCACGTTATTGTTTATGTTGGAAGAATGTGTGGTGTTAAAAAATTTGCATGTTTGTTACTAAGTAATGTATAAAATATTGTTACTATACAACTCGCATTTAGGCGTTTTCTAGCGTTTAACGTTTTTAAATAAACCAGAAAAGCAATAGAAACAGTAAGTACACTTTAATACTTAGTTTTTCAGTGGTTTTTATTTTTAAAACCAGTTAGCGAGCATTTACTGTAAACGTAGACTTAGTATTAACTAAGGAACTAAGTGAATTACATATACCTTATTGTATTTCCTCAGCAATGGGAATTTTAAGATTTTAAAACTTTTTTTTTCCTACATAAGTGTCTCCATTGGTGTTATATAGTGGTGTTATAGTAATACTTTAAATAAGGATTTCTAGACAAAAATGTTAAAAAGTTAATTGTTATTTCAAATTATCAACTACATAATTACTTTGTATAACTTTTATGAAGATTTTGATACTATTTTGGTAATCGGCAAAGACGGGTTCGCCATGTTTAACTCATGTCAAAGTTGAAAGTTCTATCACTTGCTTCAGTAATCAGATGAACAAGAGGAAGCGAACTTTCATATGTTTTCTTTATTAACGCTTGTTATCTACTTATATATTTATTCGATATGATGGATGAGATTGGCCCGAGATAGACAACTTTGGTGCAAACTGGGGAGGCCTACGCTAATGAGGCGACATCAGCATTCCAACATTAGACATAATTTAATAATCGCATTGACATTGACACATTATAATTGACATACTATTCTTTAATTAATCATAAGTTAACATTAATATAATAAGATAATTTGCATGTTAATAAAGTTATCATAATAATAATTATTAATGAAATGCAGATGAATAAAGGCTTTTTACTTTTACTTACTTATTTGATAACATTGTCTTCTACATTTGGATGTCACGTACAAGTGAGATATAGAATCAGATCTATTCACATTATATTTGCGTACCAGATTGTCTCCTTCACAAAGAGAATGCAAAGCCTTTATGTGCCCCTTTTGGTGACTAGGTATTCGGTATTGATTCCAATTCAGTAGGTAGAGTGATTCAAGGTAGTGTGTTCTAATTTAGTTATCTGCTATTCGAATGGTTGGTCAGTTGTTGTTGGAATGTAAAACAAACTTTTTGTTGAGTAAAACTCCTTTTAAATTAGAAGTTTTTAAATACCTAGTATTTGTTATTGATTCAGATTTTAACCTGCGTTTCTCTTATCTTCATTCAATTGTCTTTTTTGCTATCTGACCGTAATTTGTGAACCAACTTTGAATGGTTTTGTCATTCATTCACTTTAAGGATCTAGAGAATATGCCATCGCTTTAGCTATCACTTCTAGTCGATATCGTAAAATGACGTAATGAGCATTTCGATAGATTACGTCACTTCTATACATTTCACGTCAATTGAAATTTGCGAATTTAACCGATATCGAAAGCAATGACAACTTATCTAAGGGAGCTGTTCTTATTTTAAAAGCACACATCATGATATCAGTCAATATTTAAGAGCGGGGTTCTCGTCTGTTGAGTTTTTCCAAATACTTCTATCCTCAGCCAAATCTTTGACCTTCCTAAACGACATGACTTTCACCTTCTATTTGGTTTGGTATAAATAAGATCAAATTAGTTTCACACATAATATATTTTTCCAGTACTATACGTTAAAGTATCAATTTATTTACTAGTGCTTTATGTACAAACTCTAAGAAATAAAAGTAAAATACATACTACAATTTAAATTAAGGTCAGCACACTAAGACTCTGATTACTTTACCTGCATAATCTTAATATATATATATAAATCTCGTGTCACAATGTTTGTCCTCAATGGACTCCTAAACCACTTCACCGATTATAATAAAATTCGCACACCATGTGCAGTTCAATCCAACTTGAGAGATCACAACAGATGTCGATACCTTTCGACTGGGTTGAGTAAGTAATCAGTAGATGGCGCTATACCCCAAAGTGAGGCAAAACAACGTTTGCCGGGTCAGCTAGTGCTTTATATTGTTTAGCAAAATAGAGACAATGAAACAGATATTTGTTGACTTTACAATAAGTAGGTTTTACTGTGACAAGTAGTCGTCGATGACTGGAGCGCCTCAAGGCGAGACTACGGTTTGCATTTCTTATTACCACCTTGTCCTGAAATGATTTGTAGCAAGATCTGATGTAAATAAGCGATTATATATTATAAATACTTATCTTCTTTATATACACATAATTATTAAAATACTACTTATTATAAAAATATTTAAATCTAATTAATTAAAATACCTACATTGGTTGAACCCAAGCTTTATTATTTTGATTTTGTATTATATAATTTTATACATACTATGCAATTATAAAAACTGAAAAATATGAATTTTATTAACTGGCACTATAATTATGTTTTTGCTTACAAAAGTATTCAAATAAAACAATGATGATTTATGAAAAAAAAAACAAACGAAAAGACTTCTTTCAAGATTATTCTTCAACTATTGTTCATGGAAACAAAAATAAATAAAATAAGATTAAGGTTGGCGTTATATTAAGTGAGCATATACATATTTTTTTCTAAAATTAATAATTTAATAACTTTAGCTTTGGAATTTTCAATTCAAACATTTAAAGGCATGACAGTTCCTGGAAACTTATGCGCAGATAGAGAAGGCTTGAGGAAAATATAATTCAGGATGAAGCAAAATTCCTGTTGTTTCGTTTCTTATACTTGAAATGTTCCATCATTTACCAACCAAATATATTTAGATAAATTTTTTTTAAACATATGATTTTTCGTTTTTTCTATGCTTTGTAAATATTATTCTTAAGTCCTGTAAAATATAATATGTAGTACCTATTAATGCAGTACAAGTAAACAATAAATAATACATATACTAATACATATGCTCCTTTTGTGCACATACACATTACTATTTTATATGTATTGATTTTGTGTTTTTTTTTGTACTCGATATGTGCACAATAAACATTTATTTCTTTCTTTCTTTCTAAAGTACCAAAAAAAACATACGTAGAATAATAAATTAATACTTTTTTAAATAAGAAATAATATACTCACTTCAATCAAGACACGTGTCTACCATCCTGATGGTCAGCATTAGGCAAGCTGGGAGAATGACAGTGTAAACTCTATATAACGACACTGAAGGGACTGTGCACTTTATGGCTTTATAGAGAGTGGTCGTTATGGAATGTATCATTGTACGGAATACAAGCTAAACCAATAATAAATTGATTTCGACGCTTAAGAGAGTTTGTAGTTAAATCGAGTGACGTTACGTTTACAATGTATAGTGAAAACTGGCCGGTGATCTTTATTTGCAATAAAGTTTTATTATATTGTATTGATAATGATAATTAACTTGTCATTATCTTATATCAGTGATAATCTTACAATATCATATAATCAGCAAAAGTCTTGTAGTTCTCATAACAAATAATTATTGCTATAAAACATACATCTATCTATCTAGTTTTGATCGAAATGTCATTTAACCAGTCTAGGACCAGTTCTTAGATAACATTACAGGTTTATAAAATATTGCTTATAACTTACAGTCAAGTATTCTAAAGCCAATGGCCTTTTTAAGGAATCCAATGTATACTATACGACTAGAACCTGGTGTATAGGTTCTGCTATTATTACCTGGACATTCGTAGGAAACTGGTTCTCGTATTGGCATAACCAGCTAACTTGAGGTTCTTTCGTATATTCAGTAAGGATGGATACAATTTAAGCGTTGCATTTGACTAGTGTATATTCACGGGACTTATTATTGGTCACGCATTTATTTGGGATAGCCTATATTTAAATGGCCGCCATACTTCGTTGCGTCCACACTAAATCAGCTATTTAGGCGTGAAGAAGTTGCAAACATACACAAAAACACATACAAACTTCGAATATATAATATGTCTCTGATAGTGACTTCTGCATCTCAAGGTTTTGACTTTAGTAACCGTAGGTTTCCTTTCGATCTACGAGTCTACAAATTCGTACATCGATGTTTGCATATCAACTAATTTTCTTTGATTTCATCTACAGCAGACATTTTCATATCATTATGGATAGATTTATTTAACTTCTTTTAACACAATGAATTGCACAACTGGTGAATTTTGACAACGCTTATCATAATGTGTAGTTATATTTTTTCTACAAAACCTTTACAAACAGCCAAACCTTGAGTTGAGTTCATTGACATTGGTAATTCTCATAGCAAAGCTTCGTTATTATCACGACTGTAACTGATTCTGCCATACAATAGGATAAATAAATTATTTTTAGTCCGTATTTCGATCAACAAAATTTAACCTTTTTTTCAAAATCCGAAAACAACAAAGGTACAAAACGTTTACATTACATTGTCAATCAAATGTATCAACCGTAAAAATATTTCTTTAATTGATTTTCCTGAGTAAACGAGTTTAAATTATTTTTTTAATCGAATCGTTAGTTAATTGTTAATTAGAATGACTAAGTTTTAATGCGGCATATACATATGTATGTGTCTTGTGTTTAATTCTGCTACAATTACAAAAAGTTTGATCAGTATGGCTTCCTTTTAAAGTTTTTGCGTTAGACCAATAAAATTATTCTAAATTAGGATACGCGGCATTTCTGTTATCTTACAAATTATTTATTATGTGTGTTTATTTTCGTTTACTTATTTTAAAGCGTAAATAATTGAAAGAATATAACGTTTTGTAGCCAAAATGTTTTACATGATAGTGAAACTCAAAGCGATATCATAACAATGCCCATACCGACCTACATGTTCAAATACCTTACTCTAGAACTGTTTTCAACTAACTCAAGGTCTCCTTCTGACCGTTTCATTATACCTAAACTGAATGTAAAGGTTAAAATCTAGTATATAGACTATGAAAGTTGAATTTATTCTGCCTATACATGATAGCGATTTCTTAATACCGCAGACTTTTATAAAACACATTACTCTTAGTTTAAAACAAATAAAGCATTTCAGCAAATGAGTGGGTGGTTTACTTAAATAATTAAATAAGATTAAAAATACAAATTACGAACCAAACACATAAATATTATGTGTTTGGTTCCTAATTTGTATTGAATTAACTAATTGACTAATATAGTGGTACAATTACATAGTAAATAATTGACTAAGTTAATTAATACCAACTACCATAAATTAATAAATTAATTTGTCAACAAAATATGGTATTTACTGTACTTAGATAAAGCTGTGTTTTGAATTTTTACCTATACGAAGTCGATGCAAAATTTCCAATGCTTGTCTTCAAATGCCTAGCCATTTATTAAACTCTTTACAGTATAAACTAAAGTATACATGATAATTACTTTAGCCTTGACTAAATTAGCCTTAGCTTATAGCAGAAAAATCTTGTCCATTAACTTCAAGGTCGCTCAAATATAAAACACAATCGGACAAAATAATATATTCAGTTTTAAAACAAGTAAATTGGTTCTTGAATAAGGTATGATCATTTTAAATAAGGGCAGAGTAAGAGTTATTTCTAAAAAGGTTCTCATTGAAGGTTTATTCTCGGATTATCCCGTTACGCCATTAACGAATTACACATTCAAAAGGTAAGTCCCCTTTTCTGTCCCATCTCTTATTCAAATGGGCTCGAGAAGAAAATAATTAGCTACTTACGTTCAATGTAGGAAATTCACGAACATGTTTCTTGTTTATTTTTATTTAACTACCTATAAGTATAGATGTAAAAGTGCACACGAGAATCATTTCTATAAAGAGTAACAACTTAAATTTCAATAAAACCTTGAGGTGATCCCTTGTCTTTTTTTTTCTCTTTGAATACAGATCTTGTTTTTATAATTTACTAGCTGCGCCCCGCGGTGCTACCCGCGTTAATCCGGGATTAAAAGTAGCTTATGTGTTAATCCAATGTCTAAACTATATCCATACCAAGTTTCATTGCCATATGTTCAGCTTTTTGAGCGTGAAAAAGAAGCATGTATAATTGCATGTATAATTGCATGTATAATTGCATGTATAATTGCATGTATAATATTAGTAGGATTATAAAAAGCTAAATTATGTAATTTTAAACAGCGTGTAAGCTGAGCAATTTATCTAAACTTATCAACTAACCGTTAGCTGCTAAACACTAAATTAGAGACCATAAAATCATTAAATTCCCTATACCTTGACATTACGCCCAAACCAATACTCAAGTTATTATGAATCATTTATCTTAACAACAACATTTCTGATGCCTTATACAATGTAAGCTACCGAGATCAACGTATATTATAGCAGTTGACAAAGATTCATAAATCAATCAAAGCAATTTACACTTGCCAACTCAATAACTCGTTGAGAGGATGTGATAATAATACATTAATATTTGTTACTGCATTCTAACCCATAGTACCTCGGGATAAAGACGATATTAGATCTTAAATTTTTGGTAATGTTTGGGTAGGTAAGACGTGCGGTTACTATAAAATGTGCAGATACCAAGTCTAGACGCTAACTAAGCTTGTTTGCTTGAGTACCTACACCAGAATTCTAAGATAACATAATGGACACAAAGCTATACTATCCGAATAAGTAAAATATTGTTAACCATGAGTAGTATTT
The DNA here is from genome assembly GCA_035578125.1 of Mellilla xanthometata. NCBI lineage: Eukaryota > Metazoa > Arthropoda > Insecta > Lepidoptera > Geometridae > Mellilla > Mellilla xanthometata. The sequence continues at coordinate 7,061,216 of JAPUBQ010000014.1, read as the reverse complement.
AGGTTCAGTAGCTCCTAGTATGATACTTCGTCTTTAGGGCATTGTCTAGTGCTGGCCCTGATAGCAACCACCATCAAATTTTCGTCAAGCATCTAACAAAAAGGTTCCGGCAGCCTCCTTGAAAGCCAGTTATTCCAGATTATGCGTGCTCCGCCTTACGCTATCACAGTGTCGGTAACGCATGGTTACGCGCCCTTCTTGTCAAATTCTTAGCTGTGAGGAGATATGATATGAGTGAGTGTGTTTGACGAACTCGTTGGCGTAATGGTTACCATGCCGGACAGCCAATCAGAAGGTTACGGGTTCGATTCCACGGCACGGCCAACATCTTTGCGCTGAACCTCCTGAAAGAATAAACCCTCAATTTCTACTAATATTATAAATGAGAAAGTTTATGTGTATGTTTGGTACTTCTTCACGCTCAGTCGACTGAATTAACCTGTATGACATTTGGTATGAAGATAGCTTGGACTGTAAGCTAAAACAGTGTAGATTATAGTCATATAGTAGTGTAAAAATACGTCATTTTAAAAACAGAGACTTACTAGGTTTTACTTAGCTGAACCGAACAAATAGTTTAAAATATAATTATCAATAAGAAAAAGATCGATATTGTAATTAATAGAGAACTAATAAGAAAAGAGCGTGTTTGTGTCGATATGATAATAATAAGATGAGGCAACGAAGCATGAACACCGTTCTGTTCCAGCGGACTAACCTAGATAGGGTCACCTTACTTATTGATCTAGGATCATCATCATCATCAGCCTATATCTACCCACTGCTGGGTATAGGCCTCCTCTCTCTTATGCCAGTAAATACGATCTTGTGCTCCACGGACCCATAGCGTTCCTCTATGGACCGGACGTCGTTTGTCCATCGGGCTGGTGGTCTGCCGACAGGGCGCTTGCTATCCCGTGGAAGGAAGGATCTAGGATACCTAGGGTTTATTTATATCTTTTTTATATTGCCAATCGCCTCAGCAAGATAAATACGAATGAAATAGACCAGGGAAAAATATAAATAAACATAAACTTTTAAATGAACATCTATGTATTTCTATACCAATATATAAAGAGCAAAAGTTTGAGTTTTTGTTTTTTTGTTTTTTTACTTTAAAAGGGCTTGCGCTTGATCGCAATTCACCTGATGGTAAGCGATATTGCGATCTAAGGTGGAGCGCGCTTGGCCAGAAGAAACCGGTTCACTCTTGCCTTGAAAACCGCTAGAAGCTTGTTTGTCGCAAATAGGCTCCGAAACTACTGGACCGATTTGAAAAAATATTTCACCGATGGGATGCTACATTACCCCTTAGTGGCATAGGCTATATTTTGTTTCTCTTCGCAATTTAGATGATTTTATAGCCCGTGCGAAGCCGGGACGATCTGCTAGTTCCTAGTATAATTATATCCTTATCTATGCTTTTAGCTACGTGTTTAGCTACATATTTTTTTAGTAGATTTGCATGCTTAACAGTGAGTTCCGACAGCCTCCTTGAAAGCCAGTAATATGTCAAAAAATATACCCCTTAGTATTTTTTTTATTTTATTTTTAGCATTTGTTGTTATAGCGCCACGGGAAATACAGCTTTCTAGCTATTACGAGTTTCCGAGATACAGCCTGGAGACAGACAGACAGACAAACAGCGGAGTAATAGGGTCCGTTTTTACCTTTTAGGTACGGAAACTTAAAAAGTATGTTGGAATAATTATCACAGAAATTACTCGTATTATATGCTATCGTTTCTCAACGGAATATGATACCTCTTTTGTCTATGATAATACTTTTTTTTTAACTCAGCCTGAATCAAAAACTACATTGTTCATTGTAGATAACTTATAAATGCGAGGTTGTGCCTTGTGCTACGGATGAAACTCATAGAAATGGGTTTCAAATCGTAAAGAGAGCGAATCGCCGAACTTTCAACATCGCCGGTGATAGAAAGTGACCCGCAGATGACAAAGGTCGGAAGCGATTTTCTAATCGCCAAGAACGAGTAACGATCCTTGACGATTTGAAAATATTAAATTCAGCAAACACAATACTGGTAAAAAATGGTAAATGCATATATGTCATTTAACGTAGTTCCTTTTTTGATTTCACGTCGTTTTCTCAGTAGAGTTAAAAAAAATATTCTGCACTTATAACACTTTTAATTTTGGAATTTGCCACTAAAGAATCCTATAATATACCGCATATTACCAACAGAAAGAGCGTCGAAAATTACATAATTATATCTGCATTGTTAAGTAATTTTTGATAAAACAGTGCATTTACCATGTTTTACCAGTAAGCAAAAGATATATTATTTCCGTTAATCTTTATTTTTTAGAAATGCTAGGTATCAAATTTTTCCAAAAAATGTGGAACGCTTCACGATTTTGCGTGTCATCCTTGCGCAGGGGCCATGCTAATCTTCTCTGTATCGTTCCAATTTTAGTATATGTACTGCCGAAGCAAGTACAAATGTACGTACAAGTAGAATGATCAGTATCATACTGGCTAAAAAATAGTGTTTGCGCGATGCAGAACAGATTCAGGTATTTTGATTGTAAATTTAAAGACATCAATGTTATCTCTCTTTTTGCTTTTCTAAAATTTTTTTATGTACAATAATTGTGTATTACTGTTTTAAAATTATGAACATTGGTTGAATTTACTTTGAAATACAATATTTAATGTTTTAGTCGCCCAATTAATTAATAATAGCGCCATCTGTGCGCCGCGTTACTAACTACTTGTAATATGAACACGCAACGAAAACTTGCTAAATTCTTATCGTAAAAAATACTCATATTTTCTTAAAATAATAAAACAAAGCAATGTTTTTTTATTTTATTTCTTCTTATGTTTGTTAAAAAAATATAAGAAATAATTTTAAAAGGATGAATTCTGAAACAGATTCTGAGGATAGATAATGCATTCATATTATTAGTAGGTATGTTTATGAAACTAAAACAATCATGTTTTCGAGGATAAATTAGATCTTTATGGTCTGTTTAAATAATCTAAGTGTATGCTAACTTTTATTTTAACAGCACGTATGGAAAGTATGTCATCCGACGAGACACTGTTCCGTAGAGTTTCCATTCACATGTTAACTGCTAAGCTGTGTCTAAACATTGGACATGTTCAAGGTCATATGAATATTATTACACTGTGTAATACCTATTTACTTACCTAGTATTTTTTATTCAAGTTAATGATCATTAGAGTACCCTCGAAGTGTATGTTCTTCATTATCTTATATATAAAATTTCCGTGTGTTTACAGTGTTTGTTAACCGTACTCCTTCGAAATGGCTTGACCGATTTTTACCAAAAGCAATTATTGTATTTGACTTTAATAATAATAATATTTATATAATAAGACTTTGACTTTATCTTATTTATGTATAGTTATTATCATTGCTATTGTTATTTTCAGTAAGCGTTCCCTGACATTCCTCTACCATTGCAAACAAGGCTGCAACCGGTTACAAATCACAAAGATATGCATAAATTATGATAAAGTCTCGTTCATTACTCGTGTTCCTATATTGCCTACCAGCATATTGCGATAAACCTGCAATTTGCTACAACACCATATTACGTTTACATCACGGTAGGTAGCCCACTTGAGAGTATAACTACTAACATGGGTTGTTATTACCATCTACCTACCATGGCTTGTTGCTAATACCTACCAGGTTGTTATTGATTTTGGTATACATGCGTATCAATCTTCATTTTTCTCTAATATACATCTTCTTACTAGCTGATCCGGCAAACGTTGTTTTGCCTCTAACTAAACTAGCATCGTGTCATGGAAATTTTATATATCTTATCTTCTTAAATAAAATTTCCATGTCACAATGTTAGTTACCGTACTCCTCCGAAACAGCTTTTATGTATATATTTTTTTTAATTTTTCATATTTTTAGTTTTTTTTATATAATGTGGCATGACTTTTGAAAGTACTTTGCTAAACCTAGAAATTATCTGTTTATTGCAACGAGGTTTGAAGTCTCAAAGATTTCTTGTTACAATTTTGAGGTCTCTTAGGATGTAAACCATTCATTCCTCTATTTGTTGTTTCGTAAATACGTCATTTGTTTCTTGGCTGAATAATAACAAGATAAGTGATAGTAGTTTCAAATAAATGCTATGATAAACAACCAATAATTCAGTAGGTGACTTGAAGTATTTGTAACTGCACTTAAAACAGAATTTCTTGAAACTAGAGTTTTGAAAGATTTAGAACATATTTCTATGTTACTTCACAGACTAACTTTCTAGAGCCGCTTTTGTGTGCTTGTGAAACCTAGACAGCTAAAGATGCATGCCTAATTTCCTAATTTCGTTTACAATAGCTGATTACTTTACAAAAGCACGTCAAATGTCAACAGGTACCTACTAATGCATTAGCACTTTCTAACTATAGTTGTATCCATGAAGTTTTAGGTTAAAACTTCATGGTTGTATCGGCCTATTATTTTTTCTCTACACTTTATAGATAATCAATACTGGACTGTTTAGAGATGGAACGTATTTAGCGAATTTCTCAAAATGCTAAATAAGTATTTTTAGTTATTTACTTATCTATAATGGTATAATAAAAAAATGTAACCTAATTTTTTATTCTTGTTGTCACATATTTTGTACATGTACTAAAGATATATTTTATTTAGATACTACACTGTGCACATAGGTTATAATAATAATAAACTGCATCTACCTACTACAACACCGATATTTTTATATGACACATTAGTTTATCATTTACAGTCTACCATTAAATTCCAGTAGCATAAAACGCGAATAACAATAATAGATCATCTTTCATAACATCCTCTGTGAGCGTCTCGTGTCTCACTCCCGTCTCCTCGACCTATCATCATCATCATTAGCCACTTTATCTCTCAATCATCGAAGGGCATCAAACCCATCGACCCGTGACAGACAAACTGACACCGTGACTGGCACTCGTTCAAGGGAACCGGAAAGAAAAAGTATAAAGTTACACTGACATAATTCCGATGAAGAAAATCGGTCAGTAGTTTTTCCGGTCGTTAGTTCTCTAGTGCACGGAGAGTTAAACTGGTGATGTTTATTTTGACTGTTATAGGTATTCTGCAATGGAACAACTTTAAAATTGTTAAAATGAAGACAAAATTAAATATTTTGTGTGATCTAACACCTAATTTTAATGTTTAAATAATTTAACTTTTTTTTGCTTATCTTAATTTGGGTTTCAGATCACAGCGGAAGTACACTAAATATTTAATTTTGTCTTCTTTTTACAATGGATTTCCGTAAAGAAACGCCTGTCAATAGGTAATTTAAAATTGGTATTGTTATTAATATCATTTTTATTGTTTTACTCAAAAAAATATTATCTTTACTGAAATGTTTACTATTACTGAAATACTTAATTTAAAACATTTGGTATTATTTTTTAGTTATATCAAGTGCTTTGCTTTGTCAACATATTTCAGTTTGCAGTAAAATGCTGCCTTGTAACGCCATCTGCCATAAATTTCAGTAACCAAATCTTACTTGTTCATGCTGCTAGCTTAAATTCGTCATAGTTTGAAAGTATTCCGATAGGTGGCGCTACTTACTAGATAGCAGTGTAATATAATATTATAGTTAGTGCACTTACACATAGATGGCGCGTCACATTACTTTTACTAATTTTATTCATATCAATATATTTTATTCTAATGTTACCTCACGGCTAGTTACTTATTTTAAACAAAAAAAAAATTGAATTTAAAATACCAACTACTACTAAATATATTTTAAAACAACATAGAACTGTAATTTTCTCTTGCAGTTTACTATATAACACCTGAGCCGTTCCTAATTTCATAAAGGGATAGGTACCTTTAATCTACCTTCTCTTTAAAGAAGAATGAAGAAACTTATAATGTAATTAAATTCTATAAAAAAATATTTTCTTGCTGTTTCCATCAGCTCATAACCACAAATATGAGCAGTCGCTATAGTTGATGACAAGAAAACAAAAATAAGGCATAAAAACTCTGTAATCAAGGCGCATCCATCTTTCTGGTTGGAGGGCTGGGCAGGCAAATCAGATTTGGAACCAAGAATTTTTACCCAACAAGTTTTAACTCGCATTGAAAAAATTTTAAAAGTAGATACGAGTATAATATTATTTATTACCGTCAGATTATTTAATTAATAATAAAATACATTATATTAAAGTTTTTATACTATTATAGTCAACATTAAAATAAAACGTTAGCATTGTTTATTATGTTTTAATTTAAATCAATTAGTTAAAACTAAAATCGAATAATATTTTTTTTTATCTGAAGTGGAAAATCGTAGAAATCAGAATAGATCAGTATAGAATATGTCGTCATAATTATAACTATTTTTAAATTAAACACAGAGGAAGACAACTATTACGATAGCAACATGCATTATTTTATAACAAAATAGCCTGTTCACGTAAAAAACGGTCACACTTACTTCCGCGTAAGTAAGTGTGACCGTTTTCTACGCGAAAAAAATAGCCTGTAAAAAATGGTGATTACTTAGGCTGGTGTATTCAAAAATATCAGCCTCGAATGCGTCCCTGCATTTCGGTAAGTCCGAGAAGATGCGTGTAAAATCGACGGAGCGCTGGATCTCGTTTTATTTTTTCCCTCTTTTTCTTTCCACTTTGAAGATGTATCAGACGCATTATCCTGGGCATCGTATTGGCCGGGACGCGTAGGGCTGACATGTTATAATAATTCACGTCAAATTCTAATAAAGTCTTCATGAAGGTAGGTGAAGGTAGTTTCATGCAGATCTTTTTTACTAAGATCTGAAAGTCGACATTGGAGTAACACAATGATATAATTGTTGTATTTTAGTTATACCAATCGTGGCATAACAATATACCGTGTTTTTCCTGACGAACTATGAGTGTACTTATTTTGTTATTCACGTACAGAGCATTGTGGGTCCGTGTCCAAAGCAGGTACTCTCGTATTCTTTTATTATTATCTATTTTATTTATAAGGCATAAATAGATGTCGACTTTGAATTATTTTTTTACATGCGAAGTTTAGAATGGTTACCAGCTTTTTACTGACTTCTAATAAAAGGAAGAAGTTCGTCGGAACAACTTTTTATTAAGAAATATTAGAAAATAATGTGAAGAGGGATAAATCATATATTTTAGGACATTATAAATATTTTTTTAAGGATAAAGAAAAATAAATTTAGAAGTAATCAGAGTTATTGTACAATCATATTTCCCGTACTTCTGTTAGTTATTCTAAGAAATCGGGCATATTAAGTGATTAAAAGATTTTTATCTGGCAATACCTGTTAAAAAACAATCTCCTAAGTAGGTTTTACAACACACTACCAACATCATGAATGGCGTTGTCTTGTATTTAAAACCTGTCTTTACCAGGCCAAATACAACATCATTTTGTGTCGTGACTCATTGTTTTGATTCTAAGAAATATAATTATACTTGATTGAATCTTAATGTTCATTCTTATGAAACACGAGTTATGTTTTAGAATTAATCAAATAAATTTAAGATTTTTCCACATGGTAATAAAATAAGCTCTAGGTCGATAAAAAAATATCATCAATCCCAAAAATATCCAAAACGTCAATTTCAGTTTTCCATAAAAGCTCTGTCAGCCCTACAGAAAGCTCGTGGAGTAAGCAGGCAGCGGCGCACGCGCATTTCTCCGCGATGACGTCACGTGCCGAGTCCCGTGAACTCGCGTCAAGGACTCTGCATTATCATGAGACCCTGGTACTATAAGGTGCTACTAAGGGTAATTAAGTACTCTTTTTGTTTGTATTAGCTAAGTGGTCAGGCCTGGTGTCGTAAGTTTCAAGCAGACATGGCTGTCTCATACTGTAAATACAAGATATTAAAAAAAATCGTAAACAAGTAGACAAATGAATGTCTTCCTTTTTTAAGTCATTAAATAAGCTAAATACTTATGTTTTGTATTTACGAGTTTACTCGAACGGCTGATCCAATTTGTGTAAAATTTGGAATTATAGTTTTAAATCTCTGTATTTAACATACGTAGTAACATACTATTTATTATTCTGTGACATAGACAACTCGTAATTTCAAGCTTGGCTTAATGCTGGTAAACTTTTCAGTCGCGGTCTTCTTGAACAGCATTTATTTTCCTTGACGTAAAATCGAAGTAAATTTAAGAAAAGAAATAAACTCAATAAAAAAAAAATAAGTATAAAGCTATAAAGCTTGCAATGCCGTCATAGACTTGGCTTGGCAAAAACCCCCGGGACGATTTCTTATCAAAAACATGTATTACTATATTGTTAAAAGCTCGATTTATCCTTCTTTATTAAGCAAGGATAAGAGTGAGTTAATTGTAGATTCCATAACAAGGGGGCAAATTAATATTTTTAAGGCAAGGGCACTATTTTGAGTTCAGGACTCAGCTAGCGAAGTATCTAGAAAAAAATCCCGAGAATTATAACGACCCGAGGTTAAAGAATCCCGAAATCCAGAGCGTAGCGAGAGTGTTTAAGGTAGGAGGATCATTTTCGTTCCAGTCTATGAAGAAAAAAAATCTTTTTCATATCTTTAGGTGTAAATTCAAAACCTATAGTATTATAATTATTACTTAAAAGTGAGAAACTCATCCTATTTGGTGTACATGAACTGTTTTTACATTAATCTCACACAAATTAAGTGAAAAGTTCTATTTTGATAGCACTTACACGGGAGCGAAATGATACTTTTCGAATTGGTGGAATGGAAAACAAATTAATACCACTATTTTAATACACATGAACAAAAAAGGATTGGTTATAGAGACACGTTGCCGCGCCTTAAAATATGTTAATATTAAACCAAAGTACGTACTTAATGTCTACTATATTTTTACATTTGTCACCATTATACCTTCTATCGCCTATTTACATTCATTTTTAATCAAATTAAAACAAAGATATCGAACTATACATAATGTCTTCGTAATATTTTTCAAGGACAAATCGAATCATGGCCATGACATCATACAGGCTTGGCGTACCTACCCAGTGCCAAAAACTCATGTCCAGATTTTTAATGATACAAAAAGAGAAAAATGTGATTCGATCACGATTCTTCAACGGCTAAAAAACTTTGATCCTGTATTCGAATGTTCAAGGATGTTTGGTTTTAGAATTTTTAGTTGTGACAATTTTTGGGCAAATAATGAGTTATGAGATCATTACCAATAACTCGTATCTATAAAGAAAACATTTGTAAGTTCGCTGCTCGCACTCATTTGATTTTGTAACTGAGAGGATGTGAACTTTCAAATGTGTTATTTATTGACTAGGTTTTGACTACTGTTTGGATGGGTGATCATGTACAAGACTGGTGTTTTTAACCGACTTCATAAAAGGAGGAGGTTATATATTCGACTGTATGTGTATCTGGGTGCTACCGTGGGTCGGATGACACGTTAAATTGAAGGCCCCGGCTGTAAGTCTTAGTACAAGCAGTCGTTAAGCCACGTCTAAGGCCTTCGGGCGGCTTGAAAACTCTCGACACCAGAGCTTGGCCACTTAGCTCATATGAAGAAGAAGAATTGACTAGAGTTATATAATGGTTATCTTTTAAAATAATCTTAATGCGCGGTAATATAATTTACGATATATTTTTGGCTACATCAAGTAAATCATTGTTAATTACTATTTGACATAACATACCTACATAATTTAAGGCCATTGGCCATATTTGTCTATATTTTTGGCCTTAGTATACATACGTTACTAATAAGTTATTTAAGTTTCAAGTACCCATGCGTGAAAATTATACCATAACATCAAAACTTTTTGATTTTATCGGCAAAGTTTTATTTTGTTGCAGATATTGATGCTAAAACCTGTAATTTTGCGAAATTCATCATCAAAACCACTTACCGAAACACTTTAGTTCGATGGACAGGATAATGCTAACACTTTAGCGAACTAATTTTGACTGAAATATTTTTGGTAGGTGGTCCTCCACATCATCATCAGCCCGTCTGCGTCCACTGCTGGTCATAAGCCTCTCCCAAGGCACGCCACTTGGGACTCTATCCTGGGCATCTCGTCTCCAACCACTGCCTGCTTTTTTCCGTATATCACTCCACCACGTTGCAGGACGTCCTACACTACGTGTGCCGGTACGCGGTCTCCACTCCAGAACTCGTCTACCCCAGCGGTTATCGGTTCTGCGACATATGTGACCGGCCCACTGCCACTTCAACTTGCTAATTTTTTTTAACTATATTTGTTTGTGTTTTACGAATAAAACACCTTTTTACGTCTCCTTCATAATACCCGTGGTAATTTCAAGAACAAAACTAAAATTAGTGTTTTCATCTATCCGTAGTACTTAATTGCAAGTGCATCATCATGAATGAAAGACTATAAAATTTGACAACGATTCTTAAATAAAAAACACAATACCGTAAAAGACACAGTAGCTAATAAAAGTTATAAAAAACATTCCTTTATTACCACAAACTTCTTCTTTACATCTCTACTGTATCATAATCGTAAATATAGATGACAAACATGCACTTTGCGTAGTAACTACTTCTTTATCTGTGGGTTCACCACAACAACAGACGGAACCGTATAGATTCTTCATTTAGTATGCACTGTCTCTGAACAGTAGACTTCGCCAACACAAATTCTTGGATCATTGTGTCGTCTGGTGCAGCAGGCTAGGTTTCGATCAAAAATGTACTAGATAATAATAATAATAATAATAATAATATACTTTATTGCACACCAAGAAATAGAGAAATAAATACAAGGTATAGAACTTTAAAACTAGAGCACAATGGCGGCCTTATCGCCTATGGCGATCTCTGCCAGGCAACCGTGAATGAAGCGGACCATGGCAAGAGTGAGAGACGGTGGTGCAAACAAACAGCGTTCAAAACAAAATAAGAAAATACAACAAATAAATAATGTTAATACCTAACATAAACGAAAGAAGAAAATAATTATATAGAGAAAAAAAAAACAACAACACATATCACAACTGCTACAACTTAAAAAAATATATATATATATAAACTATACACATACATAAAATTTATATTTAAACAGAAATAGACGACATGAAGTAATTAAAAACCATATTTTTGAAGATAGGAAGTGATTTAGCCTGCCTTATGTGTAGCGGCAAGGCATTCCACAATCTGATAGCTCGCACAGTAAAAGAAGAATGAAAATATAGATTGGAGTGGTCAAGAGTGTTAGGGAATTGCAAAAGAAAAGTACGAGAAGAACGTAAAGAAGTAGAATGAGATGGAGTGACAAAAGTAAAAGAGTCTTTCAAATAAGGTGGGGTAGCGGGACTGAAAAGAATTTTGTAAAGAAGATGAAGAATGTGAGAATTGCGGCGAAGACGGATGGGTAACCATTTGAGCTTAGTTCGAAACTCTGAGATGTGGTCAAATTTGCGTAAGCCAAAGATGAACCGTATACAGAAATTTTGAAGGTGCTCAAGCCTTACGAGCTGCTCCTCGGTTAAGTCTGGATAGCAAGCGTCTGCATAGTCAAGGATAGGTAAAAGGAGAGATTGAACTAACGCAACTAGATGTAAGGTGATGTCTTTAAAAACGGCAAGGAAAATAAAACCACTGTGTGGTCGTATTTTAGGAATTTAAGTGATATTAGTATATTAATACAATTCAATTTTCTAACGCACACTGCGTACGGTTATAAAATTGTAAAGCTGCTATCGCGGAGCAAAATAGCTTATGTTTATTACGGCACTAGTCGAAACTCAACCTTAAGATAATGTGGTAAGGTTGACTTGAAATGTTTTTTTTGTGACGTTGTATATTATAATAGATACAATAGTATTATAGTGAACTTATGCCATTTTTTGTGCTGTGATTGTATGCAACACTGAATCTGGTATACTATATTTGATCGAAGAAGCTAATTTGTGCCGTGTAATTTATCCGTTGCCGTTGTATGGTATAATAAAATGTTGTCATTGTTTGTTGTCGCTAGTTCATGTGGTTATGTAGTTAACACCCTGAGGGTTAAACGCTCAGACTGTAATGTACTCACTTGAAAATATCAACATTTTCCTACTTTGATCATTTTCAGTAGAGCCTTTAAGTACAAAGAACAGCTTTGTACTTAAAGGCTTTGCTGAAATTGATCAAAATCATCCATTAAATAGCGTTGTTACAATTTTTTTTTCGGGAACCCAAACCTCTTATCGCGGCGACAAAAACTATTGAATTGATTCTAAAAAATTATATGTAATACGTTTTTCTACAAGAGTACCTATATTGTTTAGTGCCGCACACATAGTAACCTTCAAGATCTCGTTGACCATTGGCGTTAGTTCGTCGTACTTTCATTATAATAGTATCTATTTTGAGTAATCCATGGTATTAGTGTAACGGTTGTAGATTGTAGATGGTGTTAGATAGACACTCAGACAAAGCTTGCGTAGATTCACCGCGTTCTTGGAATAAGCTGTTGTTTTGTTGAATCACTTCTATGTTATGTTTGTTACATGTACATATCTAACAGTTCATGATCTGTGAAGAATGTACTCAGCATGCGTTAGATTTCCATGTCAAACTTTGTGATATCTTATTTTTAAGTAGCAGAACTCTTCTTATCAAACTATTGTTAAATTTTGTAACCGACTTGTTTGAGGACCACAATATATGAAAATATTCGTTCGTATGTTGAATGACATTTAGCCCATTTTGTATTATCATTTAAAAAAAGTCCAAGTTCCAAGTTTTAGTTTTACCCACACCGGCTCCCGGTATGTCAACAGTTGCGGCGAAAATGTGTTTATACCGGGAGGATGTGTTTCAACATATAAGTGGATATGTGTCATCCGCCAACCCGGACAGGGTCAGCGTCTCCTTGTGAGGCCAGAGTATTAACAGTGGGAACGTATAATGGGCTGCGCTATATACTCGTATTTATTACAGACGCTCGTTTCGATTTTCCTGGTCAAGACCATATAAAAGTCATACTTACGAGTATTATACTAAACTTGTAACGGTAACTTTATTATTGCAATTCGGAGAACGCTCAGTATGTGTTGACGTTGATTAATTAACTACATACTTACTATGGAAATTTAATTTCCTTTTGTTGCTGATATAAAAAGTACACATCTAATAATTAAATTCGAAATTCGTACTTATATATTATAAAAAAGTCTAAAGTTCCTTCTGTTCTAGTCCCCAATGTAACTAGTACAAAGAGAGTAACAATTATGTTGTTAACTACAGAATATAGAAGAATATAGATTCTGATTGATGTTATAGGATGAGACTAATGATGTGTGAATAATAATATTTTATATGGTTTAGTTAAAAAATACTTATTAAAAAAACAAATGAGAGATTAATAATAATACTTTTCACTATTTAATTTAAGCTAGTGAGATATTTCGAAGATTTTAAGTAAACTAGATACTAACTATACTTTGGTTAATTGCTAACTAACAAGCCCTTTTCTCGTTTTTTCAGGTGACAATATGGAACAACAGCTCCGTCGCCGAGATCGTTTCCGAGCCTCTACGAGAAGTGAACGCGGTGGTGGCTGGTCTACCGTCAGGCCCTGTATCCGCCCCGCTGTCAGTCCCGCTCGGCAGCCCGCTCCCGCTGCCGCTTATGGCGACACCCACCCCACCAGCTGCTTTGCTATTTCTTGGAGGATCCAAAGCCCCAGTGGACCCGAGAGCCTCAGCAATGGTGTTGGAAGGAGAGGTGCTGGTGGCAGAGTATCAACCGGCTCCGTGGGATGGACGTGATTTGGATGTTTTCATTGCTTGGGAAAAGATTTATGGTACGTAATTTTTTTCTTCTTTATCTTTACCTTTTGGGGTCGGCAAAGCCTGTTTTTTGCTTCCACGCCACTCTATCAGCCTTCATCTCTACATTCACTCCCTCTCATTCATTTCCTCTTTTTATTATTAGGCTTGAATTGACCAATGAACAGTTCCAGTATAAAGCTTTAATTCAAATTCAAACTGATCTATTTAGTTTTGAGTAGCTGCGAATGTACGCAGCCAACGCGTATCCCCACATACAGTAGAGAGAAAATTACGTAAATACACCTTTGTAGTAAACAGATACTGAAAATTAAAAAAAAAAACGAGTATATCTCTGTAACTTAATAATACGAATTAACTGTAACATAATTTACGAATTAAAAACAAGTAAGTTAAACATCTGCTACTAGTTGGCTTTTTCTTAGTATTTTTTTACCATTTGAGTATTTTTACCACATCAAAGTACCAAGGTTTAATAGTTGCGTTGCGTTAATGAGTAGTTACTTAACAAGTTAAGTTGTTAGCAACACACATTACTACATAGGTTTAACTACGTGTAAAAAACAAAGCTGCCAGAACACTTCATATCCATACCCGTGCGAATGTGAACAAACATCCAAATGAAAGAACATAATGGTCACGAACACGTCTTTAAACTTGATCACATACCGTTCAACTTGAATAGACTGACAAGTTTGTACTTTATTTAAAGGAGATATGCAAATATTTTCGTTCAAATCCTGTTTGAGACCGTAAATGTGGAAATCGCGGCTTTTCTTGACAAATGGGAACTTTCGAAGGCAACGGCTGTCCTGCACTCAATACTAACGCAGATGCGCCTCACTCAGTATTCAGGAGGCTTTCCAACAACGTCCGTGGAAAAGAAAGCTGTTTGCAACGATACCCATGCATACCTTTGTCCGGTAATCTTTCCTAGAATACTTTATAGGCAGTATGCAATACACGCCGTGACCATAATATTTTATTGGACAATAAAATGTATTAAATGTTTCATGAAAACAAAAGGAAAAAGCCTCTATCACGGTCCGTGATGAGCTTTTAGAATATTCGTATTATCTACTTAATATTATGTGTGAAAAAGGCATGAGAACGTAGTAATTATAATTTGAAATATGCAAGTGTCATTTTACGGTACTTGATTAGAGCATATTTTTACATACAAATGTTCCTCCCTTGAACCTTAGCGCGAAAGGTCATTGTCGGTCTACAGATGAACTTTAATGCAAGGTGAATTAATCGACGCTTAATTTGACCTTTGTAACGCCCACTAACGTCTTACTAACAGTACCTCCATGTTAAGCTATTCATAATGCGAGCCGTGGTTGGCACCTTCATTAGCATTAAGTAAATAAAGACCGCTATTTTACTCATAAAAAATAATAAATAAATTTGTTTATTTTTCTCATTGCAGCTTCGACTTTGTACTCAGCCGTGGAATTGTACGGAAAACCACTACTGCGTGCTGCTGTTATTACCAAGGAAGAATATCATCTGTTATTTTATTACTTGGAATCTGTGTCTGAAGCTAGTGGAGCTCTCACAGAACGTATGAGGAAATATATAGACTCCGGCTTACTAATGAGCGAAATCGCAAATGACGACGACGAACAAAATAGCGCATCAGAAAAATCCGTAACGGAAGACGAGCCAAAAAGTTTACTCACCGAACTAATTCAGGAAGGTGTGTTGTCGCAAAAAGATGTCGATGCCTCATCTATAATTACTGGATCTGAAACAATTGATACCGCGCCCGAGAGTGTAAAAGCTGAAGATAGCATGCCGTCTTTGAGCCCATCGCTGCGGAAAATAATTGTAGATGTAGCTACTGATTGCAATGAATCTCTTGCAGGCACCGATATAGTGGAGACACACGATAATGTCACAACCGTAACAATAAGAAACAGCGGACAATGCTGCGCTGATCATAGAATCTCGGCAGACGTTGAAGAAAACGTTTGGGCTAATGTTAAATGGGACTTTCTCAATCCTAATGATTTTGGTTACGACCAGGTGCGGAGCGTAAAAAGAAGCAGGTCTGAATCTGCCCTAACTCCTGTTACTCAGCGAAAAAATGATGAGCTTTACGAAAGACTCAAAGATGAGGAAGAGGAATCCTACGGAAGCATGACACCCTACGAATCAATTGAAGATCTATACGATTGCATCAAGAACGCACAATACTCAAGCCCTGCTGTTGAAGAATCCACTCCTTCGGCGGAGTGTCACTCTGAACCACGATTTCCAGATTACTTTGTAAAGACAAGCACCACGCGACAGAGTTCCGCTAGCAGTGAGAAAAGCGGAGCCTCGTCTGCATTTCCCTTCTCGAAATGTGGGTCGAGCGACTCTACTGACGCGTTTACATCTTGTGAATCTACAAGCGGGATAAGCACCTTTGTCGCTAAGAGTATTCCTGAGGCGTTGAAGACCAGAGTGCTGCCGCCTCCACCAGAATCAGTAATAGAAGGGAATGCGAGTGAAAGTGCTATCTTGCTAAAACAACTTTTCTCCGGGGAGTTGCTGGATGCCTACAATGAGTTTCTCGCCGCATATCCCTACGCTAAAGCTTTGCTGCGGCGCAAGGCTCGTCGGGACGAGCACTTCACCGCCCTCGCTGACATTCGCCGTGGAGCCGCCAAGTACACCATCGCAGACTACCTGGAGCTACCGGTGAGTACACTACTTCTACTTTCATGTGTCATGCTAATGATTTATTGCAACAGATATATTACACGAACAATACAAATGTTTCTCCATTGCACTTGACCTTAACGAGTTCGGAGAGGATGGAGCTCGAGTAATGGACGTGTCAAATGTGGTCATTAGGTTTAATCGGCGCTAGAAACGAGAACAATGCTCCGTAGAGCGTCGCCGGAGATTGATTTAGATGAAAAGAGTGTTTAATCGCGGGCGCGACAATGATCCGCGAGCGCACACGCCGCTCATTCAATGCTAATGGGCCGGAAGAGGGCACGTGTAAGCTCTCTCTCGGCGATTGCACCATTGTTTCCTCGGACACGGTGCGGCGGTAGTTTCAGGTTTCAATCAGCACCGATACGCCGCCCGCCGCAACTCCTGCGACCAGTTCTCGCTTGTTACCAATCAACATTATTGCATATTTATGGTGCAACTCTATGTACGCTTCGAGGTATTTACATTTAACATCTAAAGGTACCCTTCGCTGATTGTTAACTTATAGCCCGCATTGTCAGTCGATAAGGCCTCGCTATAGTGCACCGATCTCTGATTGGAGGAGTACCTTTACATGTTTATTTTGTATATATTTCACAAGTGCGCTCATCAGAGATTTGCAAATGAAGCTTAACAAAGTAATATTCACGATAAGTACTTGATAAATGTATGCCGTTTGCATCAGAACACGAACGCAAGTGTTTTTCTAAATTGACCATCAAACTAGCATGTTAATAAAATGGCTGTAAGGCTGAGAACATTCTTATCCTTTTGTGGTCTCTATAATGGTCGTGTGTAAATGTATTCGTGATTTCGCTTCTATCGACCATTCGAGCATTCCTTGATAGTTATAAACTTGTTACCTGGGGTTAGGTGCCATTTGCTCAACTAAGCTACGTTCAGAATATGAAAAATACCATTTCCATTGATTTTGTTTAGCATTGCAAATTTAGATTTTGGTAATTTAAATAAAGCGTATTGGGCAATTCTACGAATTGGATGATTTTGACATAATTTATGCATGATTTCTAGCCATGATAATTATTGAAAATGTGTACGCAGCTAAGGCTAGGTACATATTAATAATTTAAATACTTACATAGTTCAATTCTATACAGAGCGTCGTAAGTAATAGAGGCAAGCAGTGTATCAACAGTGTTAAAATGATGTAAACAGAGCTTAAGTCGCCCACTCTTCTGCCATACAAATCGTCTCCGCGGACCGCTTGCGCTGGACCCTCTTAATCCTATTGAATTCGATACTTTATCTACACCATCGTCGTAAATAAATGTCAGAACATAAAATTACACCTGCTTGTATAGGTTTTGCCTGTGACTCTATTGATAGGTACTTTAAAGTTGTGGATTTTCTATTCGCATTTAAGATGGACTTGTGGTGTCTGCAGAAGAATTTATTTTTGTTTTTCCCGCCTGATGGTAGAAATGTCTTCTACGGTGACATTATATTCTAGAAGAATATTCAAATGGAGTCGATTTAATAATAGATTATGAGTTAAAATCTATTTTTGATCTTAGTACGCTGATATTATATATAAAAAGTAACTGTCTGTGTTTATCTATTTACCTAAGCGCAAATTATACAGATAAATCAGCAAATTATTAATTCAAAATTCAAAAATAAGCCATTATTATTTACAATAAATAGGTACCCGAACTATATGTATATTATGTACTCATAGATCTTATGAAAAAGTTAAATGACACGTAAAAGTGTAAGTTACTCGTATACCGATGTTAATAAGTTTTTATTGACCACCTGAATAATTGACTACTTTTCTTCCAGTTTCCCAATGAAAATATTTTACGTAATAAAAGCGGAAACATTAGTGTATTAGCGGAAAGTTATGTTAGTTTATGAAGAAACAGGCGCGCATAGATAAATCAAACTGCATCCTATAAACTTCCTTATCCGTCGCCGAGAACTGTTTTATGTTACATTTATATCCCATGATAAAACTTACATACAAATATAGTTCCATACATATTACACAATGTATGTAATGTGTATGGTATCTGGCTACTGTTCCTGTATGGGCATCTGGCACGTTTGATTATAATTATAAAACTAATTATATCAGAGATAATGTGCAGATCTTATACAAACTAGTGATAAGCAATCTTATTACTTTTCTTTGCAATTAAAATTTACTTCCATAAGTTTAAGGTGCTATTTAAAACAAACCGAGCAGGTAATGTGCTTTCGAGAACTTCAAATAATATCAATAGTATCCTCAAAAGTAGGGAGATAATAAATATTATAGTTAATTTAACATACAATTTAAGCTTCGTACTTGCGGTATGTTATATAACTAATATATATTACGCGCTAGCAATAAGTATAACCCGTATAATTATATAGTACAGGGTAACGGATGTATGGAGAAGGAAATTTTTCAAAAGCAATAAGGAACAAAATATTACTTAGCGGCTGTAGCTCGGCTAACAAAGGTGATCTGACGCGATCGTCGAGGTTAAGCAACGGTCGATTTAGACAGTCTGGATCTGATTATTATCTGGGCGCTACCTGGGGTCGGATTACACGTTAAATTGTAGGTCCCGATTGTTAGACTTAGTTCAGGCAGTTGTTAAGCCAAGTCAGGCTTTCGCGTGGCTTAAAAACTCTCGACACCAGAGCTTAGCCACTTAGCTCATACGAAGAAGAAGAAGAAGACGTGCTAAAACCACACTGAAAAGATTTTGCCTCAGATACCAATCACACTGTATAACAAATCAATGTTAATAGAGATGCGCGTCTGCGAATAATCTGACCAGTCGAATTATCTACAACTACTAATATACACAATCGACTTGAATATACTAATGTTAATAATCGAATGATGACTACTAATTAGTTACTAATGGCGTTTTGGCTCGATTGTTAGCGAATCTTGTCAATGTCACTTGTTAGTTTCAAATGAATGAAATATGAATGAATTGTTCGCCGGACTCCCGCGCCGCTCCCTAATTCATTCAGTCCGGTTAATTTTGCGTGGGTATCATGTAAGTCACTAATTTTCGGAGATCATTCGAATGATTTATAAAGTCGAATAATTCGACTGGAATCATTCACAGTCGCGCATCACTAAATGAAAATCACATGAGTCAGGAAATCTTGGCACTTGGGTTTTCTGGAAACTGGCCAAATTTTTTTTAAACGTATGTTTTCAAATTCCTACTTAATTTAGCGTGAATACGATATTTAGATTCTAAAAAATGAAAACACATCATAATAATGTTTCCGAGCAAAAAAGAAAAATAAAAAATGTTTATTCGGTCGTAATCGACTTAATTTATCGTAAGTAGAATGATTATTTCAGCAAATATGTGAATACTGCTTCTAGTTTTAGCTTGGATGTAGTAATTTACAATGAAGCACCACTGCACCATATAAACTACCCAAAACGCTACCAAATATCGGGCTCGGAATAACAATGTTAGATCCCTGTTTTTTACAGGACTATGTGTAATGAACGCGATATTACACATGTATTAAACTTTTAAACGATTATTTTTCATTTCAAAACGTGTTTACGTTTATATACTGCGGATATACAAACATATTATATTGTTTATCCTCTTACTAATGAAATAGTTATTTTATAAACTTGCCGTGTGTGAAATATGGCCAAGTATTATAATAATACGACAAAGTATAATACGAATAAATGTAAACTTTATATTATTGAAAATTATTGGACACAAACCAATGAATTGAACAAATTTGAAATAAAAAGAAAAGGCTTTATAATTAATTCGCCGCACTACCATTAATTAGCGCGGGACGCGTCTTTTATTTTCGCACTTACAGAAGACTGGGCACCCAGAGGTTAAAACACTTACTCATTATGACTCTGCTTATATTTAAATTTCAATAAGCCCTGTATAATATAGTAAGTGCGAACTAAGAGGCAACCGCTCGCGTCGCGCCCGCATTAGGAATGCTAAGCGGTGCCCCTACAAGCTCTGCAATCTAGAATTCTAGATGCTTATGCTTAGATATGCCGACATTCCTCAAGACCTATACTTAGCGTCAGTCTAGATCAGACGTTCTTGAAGTGAGAACCTGAATTAATTTAAATGGAATGCATAGAAAATACTTATTACGAAGTATAAGATGTAAAAATAAACGAATTAAACATACGCACGGGGCGTGTATGAAAACAGCTATGCTTACAGGCAAAAGAATATAGGATAAAGAATTTTTGAAAGAAACGAAACTTTAGTACTTGGTATTTAAATACTTAAAAACTATACTAACGACAATAACAACAGATTACAGAAGAACACTAAATAATTCTAATTTTTACAATGGATTTCAGCAAAGTAACGCGTAATTTTCGTCGTTTCCTAAATGTAAATGAACAGAACGCATATTTGCCCAAGCCGAATGAGCCGTATACATGAAGTCAAATAACGCCTTGCGCACATAATATATCCGCACCGAAAGAACGACTGGCTGAAAATAAATAATTTCTGTTTCTTGTGGTTATTACATGTTTTCTGTCGAAAGCAAATGATGATAAAGACTAGTAGGCAAAATAATCGGACGAGTTGACTACATAAGCCGCGCCGAAACGAATGACGTCATCCAAATTCGTGTAGGATTTCTGAAGTTCTTCCAGATTCGGTCGATTTGTGTACGCAAGTGTGGGAGTTTTCATAAGATTGAGTCTGCAGAATTCGTAAATTCATTTCGATCGATACATTTGGTTCGGACAAATGTGCTTTCATCTTTACTTTTTTTTCTACAATCACATGAAAGTTTGACTAAAGAACTGTACTTGACGTGTTTACTTTTGCAACATGCTGCCTGTCAACAACTGTCACTTTTGACAGAAAGATGTCATAGCATGCGCCATACTTTGAGAAACACTTGTTCTGTAGCTGTTCTTACTAGCGACTTGGCTCTAGTTTTAGATAGACGGATAGTCCTTTTTTATACTACCCGGATACGATAACCGATTTGCTCATGGTTGATATAAGGGTCTAATTAGATCTTTGCGTAAACATAAACTAGTTAGTACAAAATCTGAATTTGTAGTCAAGATTTTCTTGCAAAATTAATATTTTTTTATTCAATACTTGTTTACACTTACACTTCGGAAGAGAACAATCGATATAAAAATTTAAAGATTTTCCACTTCACTTAAAAGTAGCGGCTTGGTGTGTGTAGTCATTATTTCTGCTATAGGGTATAGGAACTAAGGTAATATAAATCGCAAACTAAAATTAACAGACAAACCTTTACGAACCAAATTTAATATTTTCTAAATTAGTTTCAATCTTCGCCCACGCATCTTTATTCGGTTACCTAGACTTAAATATTGTTTGTGTAGTTTTTAGTATGAACGATTAAATTAATAACTCTAAACTATCAAACAAGCCCACACTTGAATGATTTTATGACAATCTAATACAAAAACCGCAAACACTATCTTGTCTTGAATAAAATTATGCCCTTTTATGGATAGACGTCAGAAAATAAACGCTGTATTGGAAATATTAAAGTTGAATGTTTAGTTATACAGAGTTAGTAGAAATGGTACTGCTATTCTTACGAAGGTATAATTTTCCATAGAATTAAATAGAGTATTTTTTTACACTTTATAGGTTTGATTTTGACAACAGCCTGCCTGATGTAAAGCTACGCTGTAGTTTACAATGTGGCATGCTTACTTAGAAGATACCTATACTCTACTTTTGAAAACACCCGGATGATAACTTTCAGCAAACAGAGACTAAGGTAGAGAGTTCCAAAGCCTCGCTGTCCTCACAACAAAGGTTGACGCAAAGCATTTTGTACGAAAGGTGTCTCTTCACTGAGTCTCTGCTCGTTCTGTAGGAGAACGGAGATGGTGGAATTAAATTATGTGTTGAGTTCAAAGGAAAGCAATGTGATCTGATGTGATTACCTTAGCCTTTTGAACGGGTTTTGTACGGGTGACCAATGAACATCAAGACTGTCAAATAAAATTGTTGACTTTATATCTTGGATCTACCGCGGGATGGATGACACGTTATAAAGTAGGTCGTGGCTGTTAGGCTTAGAACTAGCAGTCGTCAACCTAGAGGTCCTTGGAACTCTCGACATAAGAACTTTATCATGAGCCCAAAAATATATCAGCTGAGTTCCTTCATAGATTATTCCGTGTGTCCATGAACTATTTAAATACTGTGCGTATTATAAACACGATAGTTTTAATATTGTGCCAATTGGCGTACCTACAAAATTTGTTCGTGTGAATGTATCGACCCCATAGAACGTCCTTTTTTCGTATAACCGTGTAAAAGGTGTTTCGTGTTGACTATGCCAAGAACACCTTTTTAGAACGAGTTGATTACCTCACTTGTAGCTAACTAGTAGAAACAAGTCTTAAAGAGGACGAGCCGTGACTTCGTAAAATCTAGTACAAATCGTCTACTGAGATGCAATACATAGGTTAGGATGTCAATTCTTTAATAATATGGAGTGGCAAGATTAGGACTCTCGCTAGTCTGATATATAAATAAAAAGCTACAAGCTGCTCCATTACAAGGGAAACCCAAAAATGTGCATCACAAAACCTTTTGTTTATCTTTATCGAGCCCAGCGAACTACGTTTCGCCACAAAGTTGCAATTTTCCCTGAATTTTGTTTGCTACAAACCTCAAGGAGCTCAAAACCTTTCTAACGAATAAAAAACCGTGGAAATCGGTTCGTGCCTTCTGAGGTTATAGCATCAGGAAGGAAAACCGGACTTGTTTTCATATTATAGATAACAGCCAGGCATTTAACTAGAAGCGCACGCGCCACACCTTAGGAGCATGTCTAGTCTGGAATAACTGGATCTAAAGGAGGCTGTGTGGTCTACTAATGTGGATAATACATCTTGTATGTCCAATTCTTTGAATGAAATTTTACAACAAAACTTGACAGATTGGCTATCAGAAATGTCTACAGCAGGTAGTCAAGATGTTATAGAATTTAACATACGAGAAGTTGAATTCAGAGCTAGGATGAAATACAGGGGGTATTCACAGTGGTCAGACAAATGACTTTAATATACTTAATACTTTTTTTATAAGATCTAAAGTACTACTGCGTTAAACCGAAGTACAAGTTATTATTCTGTGGTTAAACTTTGGTTTCACGTTGCAACGCATTTGAAAACATTTTAAAACAACTGCAAATGTCACGAATGTTCCGAATTGACAAATAATTGCTAGTTTTAAAGAGGAAAATCCTAAAAGATAATATTTGGCACAAGATTAAATTTAAATTAACACCTCTTACTACATCCGGAGAGGACATGCCTCACATTGCAATTGAAATTGACGTGAACTAAACAGATACTGTTTAATTTAACTCTTAATACAACGGCATAAAGCGTATTTTTCTCCAGCTTAGCAGTAGCGGCGACGAACAAAACGCAATACGACTGCAACGAAAAGTTTTTGTAAGCTTTCTTTGCATTTTCTATTATATAAAATAATTCTTAGTTAGTAAATGTCAGTTTATATAGAATTAAAAAAGGTAACATCTTAATATGTATGACAAGCACATAGATTTACAAGTGTTTATCACGATCTATAGATAGCCTTACCTTACCTTACTCGTAGTAATAAATTAAATATCTCTAAAAACTAAACATTGTATTAAATATAGCTTATTTGATACAGTGTTTGAGGCAAAACAACCAAAAGCTTGAATATTCATTTTATTCTCTTTAAAAAAAAATAAAAAAAATTGTTAAAGGCCGTCTAAAGAATCACTCCAAGAACAGCAATATGAAAAAAAAAATATGGCTCTCTATCAATATGAAAAAGAAACTTAATTTTAGATTTTTTGAACCAGTTCTATTTCCAATTCATAAGTCTGATTGGTACCAAAATAAGTATAAATATTTTTTTAGTCTTTCCTTAGACGGCCTTTAAGCTATTTTTCGATATTTTTTACCGTTACGATCTATAGCGAAAAACTGTTCAGTCAAGATTTTGCCTTTATCTTCGCCTTTAAGTCGAATAATAAAGACCTATCACGCAGGCTTTAGGCTATCAAAGTCATCAATAAGATGTGCCTGAACCCGTCTTACCTAACGAAACAAACCCTCGCCTTATAAGCAAAGATTTGCGGCGCAAACGTGAGCAGAATCAAAATATAAAATATGCTAATCTCTTTAACTTGGTCAAAGATTAGGATATTTTATTGACTGAGAAATCCACTGTCTTCAACGATTCAATATTTAAAAATTGGTGTTGGCTGCACGATTATTTAATTTTATGCTGTAAATACACTACATTTATGCGTTCTAATAAAAATAGTTGAAATAGTTTTTCGATAACTTTTGTATTAATAATACTCATATTAATATTTGTTTTTGATTATAAGTAAGCTAAGATTATAATAAGTAAGTAATAATCTTGAATTGATTTGAGGAACACACAGAGATAGTGTACCCGTAGATAAATATTATATATAAAATTTCCGTGTCACAATGTTTGTTACCGTACTCCTCCGAAACTGCTTGACCGATTTTTTCCAAATTTTATATGCGTATTAAGTAGGTCTGAGAATCGGCTACTGTATATTTAAAAATAATTATTAAGGCAAAACAACGTTTGCCGGGTCAGCTAGTAAAAAATAAATATTTTTTTTACCCCTCTATTGTGACAGATGCCAGTTAATATCATCCTCCAACTGTTTAAAGGCAATTTCACCTGCCCTTTCCTTCATGAAGTGTAGAGTCTCCACGTAAATATTGTCATGAGCTATCAATACAACAGTTACTCTATGAACTTTAAATACAATCTCTTACAATGGTTCCCTAACACATTTCGCCATGAAATCTTGTCGTAATGGACCGCACCTAGATTAATTTCGTTAAGAAGATTTAAAAATGATGCAGCTCTTTCACTAACGTACACCATTTTAATCTTCATTAATAATATTTTTATAGAAAATCCTTTTGCAAGAACGAAATATTGCTTTCACGCCGTCATTTTATAACCGCATTAATTATCATTGTGTCATGACAAAAGACATTAGTTACAAAATTAATACCGAAATTTAATTTATTTTGAGGAAACTCTGTATCTAATATTTCTTAATAGTGAATTGTTTCAGCATACGAGGCATCCATTTTCATAACCCGCGATCATCTTTTTAATAAAAAGTACATACATATTTATATTTACTGCAGCGAACTGCTAGTAACTGCACTTTAACCCTATTTGGGATCGTGCACCAATCAATCCAAAGATTTATAAATAATTTTAAACCGCATTAGAATCAGACTAGAAATTTGGATATGAAAAGAAACATTGGTACATAACCATGACACGTAATCACCGTAACACTTATCTAAAAACATGTACCAATGAATCCCAAACCCATCACCAAAAAGTAGCGCCTGTAGCTCGGCTAGCTAAGGTGATCTGACGCGATCATCGAAGCCCCAGTTGTCAGTCTCAGACAAGCAATCGTGAACACTCTCGACACCATAGCTTGGTCACTTAGGTCATAATAAGAAGAAGAAGATCACCAAAAGCCATATTAAATAGAACCTAGTGGTTTCGGAGATAAATTACAACATTTGGATTGCAAAAACTTGCACAAAAACACCCCTAAACGCATATGCACACACCGGTACATACCAGCTTCCATTCCGATGCACGTAAAAAAATGTTATTTTTTTATATACATAAACGAAGTAGCTGCTCCATGACTGAATTAAAAATAGAGTATTCAATTGCTAACGACTGAGTACGATTGTACTCGTAATAAGTTTATTCATAGTTGATGACATTGAGCCTTGTTGCATTACTTGAGAGACCGGTTAGTGTCAGCGCATATTGGGCGATTACTATAGAGGTTGCATCGGAGAATGCATTGCAATCTGATAGTACTGACGAACAGAGAGTTTATATAACTAATAAAAACTTTATTAATAATTTAAAAACAGACCGTATGACATGGATGTGTGACCAAAATGCTAGAATTCCTGGTTCTACGTATCATTATTAATAACATTATTTCGTAAAACATTTCATAGTATAAGAGCTCCATAGCAGAATCACCTGCACTAACTTTTGCAGGTTTGTTACTCCATAAATATGTTCAATTTTGTAATATATTATCAAAAAATATACACATATAAATAAATTACTTAAATAAATATACTACTTAAAATTAAATGATACGTCATCATAATTCTTCCTATTTGTTATATTTCTTCTGATTTTCAATAGATATAGGTGGCGATTCAGCGGCACACACGACTAAACTAAATTTAAAGAAGCCCCATATAAGGATTTGCTATTTTGCTTGAACTCAGGAGACAAACCTGACGAGAACTTTAACACAGCCTTTCAAGCTCGCTACGAGCATTTTCTCATTGGCACCTACACTAGTTTTATATCCTTCATTTATAAGGTAACCAGCACACGATATTTATGTCATAAGATTTAGAACTTTATAGTCTAGGACATAAGGGTCATAAGACATGTTCCAAAAGTCAATCTGCATTTGAAAACTATCTCGGCAAGTTCAATTTGAATTTTTATTGTGACATGAGGAGACTATAAACCTGACTGACTGGAATCCTCTATCAGAGAATAGGCACATTATGTTTTATGAGCTGGGACATCAGATATACTATTTGTATAGAATGTTATGCAAAACGACAACATGTACTCATCGTTGGGTACGTTTTAAATTGAAAATTATTATTACAAGTAAATATGTATTATTATCAATACGAGTGTTTGCGTTAATAGCAGTTCAAATGTCATTGTTAGTCATGAGTACTATTTATTCCTATAGACATCATTTTATACAAAATGCGCCCTCTGCTTTAGCGTTGTGACTCGATCCTCTGTAAAAAAATTGTTGAAGTGTTTGGATTCGGTTTAACTGAGTATAAAACACTCCACCTTTCGTATTAAATATATTATATTTTTTTACAGAAAGCCCATAAATTATATTTCTCAGTACTGTCGTTTAGGATGGCCCAGAAACCGATATTGTGCGGGATGCTTTCCAAAATATGACCTCAATGACCAGCCTCAGCTGGCAATGGAGCGCTACAAATTGATGTAAACCAAACGCGATAATAGTTAGTAATTTTACTCAAGTATTTGTGTTATTTAGTCGTGTGGGCTTTTAATGACAAAACAGTTATGGAGTTCGAAATTTTGGATTGGAAAATGTCATCCATTAGCAGACCTTTCTATAGCTGTTGAGCTATTAAGAACTCTCCTTGTACTGGAATCTACGTAATAGGGTTAGAATTATTTCGGACATTTAGTTAAGGGTGCCGTTGTTACCCTTATAAGGGTGCCGTTGGTACCCTTTGAAGACTTTGTTGTCCGTATGTTACGAGGCCGTAGAACTTTGTCGTCTTGTAGTCTCATGAAAGCTAGATAGTAGAAATTTTCGCAAATGATTTATTTCTTGTTGTTGTGACAAAAAATATACATATGAACAAATTTATTATTTACATACACACATTCACCAAACGTGATTTTTTGACATTAATACCAGTACGAGTAATCGTAATGGTACGGAAACCATAATGAAAGCCCTAAAAAATCAATGGCTTTCGTTTCATGTGGAGTAACTTGATAGTTAGTATAACTAGAATTTTTTGATTGTTCGAATTGAAAACTTGAAGTTAGTTGAATGGTAAATTAATAGCGACCTATACTTTATTAAGTATAGGTATATGGCTTTGTATCTAGTTGGCAACTAGTTGAAATAACAAGTTGTGTAAATACACGACTGAATGACCACCGCGTAGTGCGTGTCCCACCCCTACCAGTTCTGCTTTCTACACGTGCGATTTCACTGACTGCATCGAGTAAATAGTTTATAGAGTTGCAATGGATATTGTTTTGTTTGGTTATTCTTCTATACATCAGGATCGACATCTTTGTCGATCAGCTGATAGGTCGTGTTTATTGTGTTAATTTTTTTATCCCTGATAAGTTTGCATTTGACTAAAGCTTGTCTGATGTAAAGCTACACTGTAGTCTTATCTTTGACGTGGCACGCTTACCTAGAAGATACCTACTTACTCTACTTTTCAAGACCCGTGGATGAAACAGAGAGTTTGGTAGAGAGCTCCAAAACTTCGCTGTCCTCACAATAAAGGTTGACACAAAGCGTTTTGCATGAAAGTTTGGAATTTCCACTCTATATCAGTGATAGAGTTACAAGCAAAGACTCAGAAAAGAGTTACTGAGTCTTTGCTTGTTATGATGTAGAACGGAGATGGTGAAATTTAATTATGGAGTTCCAAAACACACTCCCCGAAATGTATCCGATAAAAGACTGACAAACTAGCAACCTTGCGTCGGTGCTCTAGGCTCTAAAGCTTCGCATTCGCAATGCATGAATTGCCGATGAGCTTCTTAGCTCGACTCTCAATGGACTTTAGTGCATGTTAATACACTTTTCTACCTCTCTTAATAAGCTTCCTAACACGATGTTAGAAAGCTTATTAAGAACAAAATTCATAAGGGTGGAACAGTTACTTATAATTATGACGCAAAGCATCTCCAGCACAGTAAAAGATTGAGTACCTACATTAGTATTTTTTGCGGAATTTTGAATGTTTAAAGTCTCTGAAGATTTGACCATTCCAATTTATTCAAGTCGATGGCTACTGGCGACGGTTACCGTACAACACTCATATTACGCGCTCTTCACACGCGATTTTTCACAAACACTTGATGTTTTCACACCTGCACTAATAGTTGCTGCACTACAATGTATTTTCCTATTACCTAACCACAAGTTGATATCACTACGGTACTTCTGGTTTTCGTTGACAAAAGCTTAATAGCTTCGACAAAAGCTTTTGGTTTGTCAACTTATACACCACTGGTTTTGTCGCTATCAATTTTATGTTGAAATTTCACAATTGACTGTAAAAGCAGATAATGTTAAGAATTCAATGTTGTAACAATTTATTTTTGAACGCTTTTCAATTTTGTCTGTTAAGTAAATAGTAGTTATACTTATACCTATAAAGTAAGTATACATTATAATAGGTATCCCAAATAAAAACTAGTGTAGCTTAGTGGCAAACTATCCATTTTTTAATCTGACGGTTCCTTGCCCGATTCTGACGCTACCACCAATGACTTGTTTTCATGTTAAATTTCAAGGATTTACACTTGTTTTACGGTGAACAAAAATATTTGGGAAGAAACTAGGCTGTTTAACGACCACAAAATCCAAGGCTTTATGTCTTCATGGAAGGAGCTGGCTTACTTGCCCAAGAGAAGTCCCCTTAATGAATACATTCTGCAGAGGAGTAATATTAAATACATACGATCAAAGAATATATACTTTATCTATGATATGACTAAGAAACATAACAGATTTAAGACTGAATATCTCAAGATGGTAATGATTCGTGGTTTGTTTTCCAAAACACAACACATATAGGGATCCTTTTTATCAGTATTTAGCGACTGACTTAACATAAAAAATAAAGTGTCCTAGTGCTAGAAGTAATCTTATAACCCCAAAAGTATTAAGTAATACACATTACTATTTGATCTAAATCTATAGATTTCCGTGGGTACTTATTGTCTAGTAACAAAGAATTGGTGTCACTAGCATTATCTTAGCAAGTTGATATTATACATACATATACGAGTTACCTATCTATATTGCGGTTCTTGCAATGGAATTCCTGGCTCGTTTGTACCACCCAGTATCTATACAACCTTGCGAGGCTTTCTTCGCCGGTTGGTGACTCACTGCTGACTCAGAATTCAGATCATCTGACTAACACTGGATCCTGGCGTCTTATCCTTTTATCTTAGCGAGTGGTACAGGTTCTAATGCAGGTAATTTTTTTAGCGAATGTGTTTAGTTGTAAGTTGATGTAAATAGGTGTGTATTTGAATCCTATGTGTAAATACGAGTATATAAAAGTGGTTGTGATCGCAAATTTAGTTGAAGATATTTTTTGCTTTTAGTCGTCTCATATATCCAAGATTTTTATAAAACGGTTTTAAACATTACTTTGTCAATGGCCCCATATAAGCTACATATATCAAATTTGGCTAAGTATTTTTTATTGAAATCAGATTCCCAATTTTTTTACTGTTCACTTGTGGTAGATATTAGAAAGACCTACAAACACGTAGAAGAAATGTGCTACATGTCAGTGCATCATATAAAAAAAACAATCTCT
This sequence comes from Mellilla xanthometata, assembly GCA_035578125.1. Taxonomy (NCBI): domain Eukaryota; kingdom Metazoa; phylum Arthropoda; class Insecta; order Lepidoptera; family Geometridae; genus Mellilla; species Mellilla xanthometata. The sequence continues at coordinate 7,030,483 of JAPUBQ010000014.1, read as the reverse complement.
TTTCATACCTTGTATAGCAAAATTGCAATTTTAACGATTTAGAAGTTGCAATTTTGCTATACTATCTATCTATACTATCTATTTTCTAAATACATCTCTTCAGAATTTGATACCGAGTAATTGTATTAAAAATAATGATATAGATGTGTATCTGCATAGTTATTATGATTAAATTTAGTAGACTGAGCCATATATGGACATAGCTATAGAACTAGTTAACAAATAGCTGAGTTGGTATGACAAATCAGCAACGTACCTAGCAAGTATTGCGTCGGCAGTAACACGAGCGTGCCTATCGTATGATTACAATATTTGTGTAAATTAAATAATGTCTATGTGGAGTAAATAATGTGTGTGCAGCGGAAACGCTCTTATTCCGATAGAGCTCATTTCTACTGGCCACGCAACATCCGTTGCATTGTGCCACTTCTATAGCTTACTTTGCTGGCCTCGGCCTAAACAGATAATGGTGGCAAGCTTAGCTATAACTTCCAGTTGTGGACCAGCATAAAATTTAATAGGGGTAAAATGAACGTGGCAGAGGTCGCAAAAAATGAACCTAATTGATCACTTCGAGGAATGTCAAACCTCACATTCGACGTCAAAAATGTATGAAACACAAAAAATCTCCCTTCAAACAAGCAAGTTTTTGTGCACACAGCGCGGGGTCTTCAAAGCAAATCAAACATCATGAGCATACACCAAAATGAAGGACGACCGGCACACGTGTCCGCAAACATTTTGGGCTGTGTTTGGACAAAACTGAGCTCTTAACCCTATTGTCTGTTTGTCTTTGTTTTGACTTTAATCTCCAAGGTGATCCACGAAGTCGTTTAGCAAATCTCCAGTTTAAATTTGGATTTGGAGGCCATTTTTTGACCAGGTTCGATGGCGTAGGCGGTTGCTACGTCAATGACCCGCAAAACTTGTGGATCCGCATTCAGCAGGCTTCACCTCTTCGATTTTACATTCGGCTCGACCTATTGTTTGGTAAATACCGATGCATTCGCGTTCACGGTCGTGAACTGCGCTCTCGATTCTATTTCCGGATCTTCAGGAAAGTGACTTATTAGTTGAGTTTTGGAAAGGCGAGAGTTGCTTATTCTAATTTTTGAGAAAGGTGACATCTGCTCATCAAGGCCCGAGCGTTGGGGCAATTAATTATATGCCGAACTAACTGGGTTATTCGAGCAAAATGTTGCTCCTAGTCGGAAGGCTCGTCATTACAACTAGTTCCGTGACCTCGCTCACGCATTCCCGCGCCTGCACCTAACTGTACTTTCCCGTTGACTTAATGCTGACTTTGGATAAAACCTGATCGTAGGCGAGTGTGCATTATAGAGTGGAGATGGCGATCGGGTGTTGCGATTTAATTATATTTGGTGGTTGCGAAGGCTCGCGGCGGGATGGTGCAGGCTGCGCGCGGGCCGCGTGCCGCGCATTCCTGCCGCCCGGCGCCGCCCGCGCGCCGCGCCGGCCCGCGCGCACTTCACACCGGTGCATGCGCGAGCGCGGTGCGAACGTCTCGCCAGTCCGCACACGCCGTCTGTCAACAAACTTCTCCGTGCTAAATAACTCCGCTCTCTAGTGATCCTCTCCTATATTGACTGGTTTATTGTGTGAAGTGATATCTTCCAGCAGAACTCGAATTAACAGTTCGTTTGGACTCAGTGAAAGAACCGTGTTATTTTTTCTTTTGGATCGCGTGCGACGCTCTCGACGGTGGCTGTGTGTGAGTGACTGTTCCGTCTACCTACATGGAAAGTGGCCCTTGATGAAGTCAGTGCTCGATTCTCATGCGACGGAATTTGTGATGTCCGATGATTTACGGTAATTAATCTGATGATATGTGATTGTTGTGTCGTTGGCTGTTCCATCAGCAGAAGGTGACTCTGTGGCCTCGATTCTCAGCTTCTCTAATGTTCCGTTAGCTGTTAAGTTCGAATATTTTAATTCATCAAAATGTAGATGCTACCATTCCGTATACAATATTCGTTGATTTAGAGAACATGCGATCACAGGAGTAGGTCACTAACACCAGCTGTTTTAATATCTGACGTAAAAGTTTGATCATAATCCATACAGTACCTAAGTACTTTCTATATACTTAGTAATATAAAAATAAAGTAAAATAAAATATGACACAACTAAACATCTGTATAGTCGTATAATAATTATAGTAATACTATATATACCTACTCTATAGTAATAGGTATGTCAGTATTAAGAGGTTTATTACTATATGAGTTATAGATGGATAATAATACGGTATAAAGATCAATGAAAAATCACTAATGAATGTAGACAAACCTGTAGCTATTATTATAACGTCTCTAAGCTCGTAGTTCTACAACGTTACGTGCCTAAATACCTAGTAAATAATAAAATAATACAATCCTAATGTACTTAGATACATATTATTACATTACCCTCTCAAAGAATGATTACAACAATGTAGGTGCCTACCCTATCTAGCAAATGCTTCCTTGAACTGAGTCATCAAATGGTAGTTCCAGTTAACTTTGTAGCTATTTCTTTTCTCAAAGATGTTGCCAACTCCCACACAATTTTCCCTCTAAAATCAACTCCTAATTCCTAAATATCAATTTAAACCTCTAAAGTTTTTGAATATACACTCGATTTCATAAATTAGATTAAAACACTAATATAAATTAAAACATAGTTTAGTGATAATAAAGCTTTAGTCACTCTTGGAGTTTATTTTGATTGGTTGTGTTTGAGATTGAATTGATTGGAGGCTTAGTAGGAAAAGTATAAGTTCGAGATTAAAAAAAAAACACATACCTATTCCCTCTAAAAATCTCCTTCAATAATATTGCCCTCTAAAAAGTCCCTAGAACCTAAATTTAGGCTAAAGCCGCAAGCTGGCAACACTCGTTGTCAAATACTAAACAGTACGAAGTTGATGCTTGATATCAGCTCCAACATAAACATTCCATTTCACAGATTCAATAATAAGCCCAAGAAGAAGGCATATAAAAATATTCCTAGAACAATATCGTCATCAGGCTATAATTTAGTCAGGCTCATCCGACAGGTTTGAGGCTGCCATTCGAACAAAAAAAGAACACCAACGGAAATATTCAACTGAGCTTGTGATCCAAACCGGTAACACCATAAATGCGAAAGGTTATTTAGCAAACACCAATGTTCCAGCATATTTTCACAATGCATTTGCCATTAAACTTGACGTCTTCAGTACTTGTGCTTTCATCAACTTAAAACGTTTTTTTGTGTGCTTGATCTACGCTTACTCGAGTACCGGTTTCTTCTGGGCTAGCAAGCCCGCTCCACTTTAAATCATAATATTGCTTACCATCAGGTGAATTGCGATCAAGCGCAAGCCCGATACATGTAAAAAAACAGTCTACAAAGAAAAGATCTGATTGTCTACTTCCTCTTACTCAAACTCTTTTGTATATACAAGACATGTACATACTTTAAAATGTTTTTTTTTTTATTGAATTGAGTTACACCAAGAACCTGCTTCAGGGACGATTATATGTTCAATTAATTTTATCAACATGAATACAGATTTATTATTTCTGAACTAATTTGCGATATTATATAGCTTTAGTAGCTGCGGCCCGTGGTGTTACCCGCGTTAATCCGAGATAAAAAGTAACCTATGTATTAATGCAGGGTATTACTTATTTCAATACCAAATTGAATCGAAATTGGCTCAGTCGTTTGAGAGTGAAAGAGTAATAAACATACGGACTTACTCACTTTACACAAACTTTCAAATTTATAATATTATTAAGATTTGTGAAATTCTTTCTAATTCCTTCAATAAACTCTTTAAAAAAGAAAAAATGCACATGCCAAAAAAACACTTTTTCAATTATCAAGAGATAAAATATATCAGTCTTTGAAGCACACATAATTCGACGCATCTTTGAATCTGAGCCCAACATTGTTAAGGGGATTAGACATAATGACAGTGTCGGGTCCAACTAGTTTCTTTGCTAGTTAATTACGTCTTCCTCTACGGCTGGATGTATCGAGGATGAGATATGATCGTTAGTGTTAATAGTAGCCTCTCTATACTCTGGAACCAAGTCTGCTAAATTAATTGTAGAATACTGCCATGCCTTTACAGTAGTTACTATCTTTCTTATCTATCTATGTAATACAAAAATATATATACAATTTTTATTTTAGGCTATGTTGTACCGATTTCAGCCATATCTTTGTATATGTATTAAAACAGATTGCTATAAAATACATTCATTCAAAATCTAGAATTAACCATCCAAGCATAATCTTTATTTATTTTTCGTAAATCTTTTAACATAATAATTATATTAATGTAATGTCAAGAAAAATCCAATTCTAAATAATATCGTTACCAACAAAAGTAAGATTTGTTTAAATTATTTATAACTTTCAAATAGTAACTAATTAATATTCTTAAAAACAAGATTAAAAAAAAATATTATGATATTGTGTACCATAGGAAGTCGTATGATTCTTAACACTAAACCAAAGGTAATAAAACTGAAAAAATCGTAGCTTTACATTTTGCAAGATTTTATAGGATTTTCTAAATAGCCATTTTACTTCCCTTGCCGCCTTAGTTTTATGGCTATTAGTTATGAATGAACAATTATAGTATCAAGAAATCAGTAGTAGCAAATTTAGTTCTTTAAAAACTATTTTTCTGCGATTAATTTAGCAGACTTGGTCCTTATTTCTAAGCCTGGCGTAAACATCCGCGACGGCTTGCAGGGCTCGTTTGGCAAGTAAAGATTGCTTTCTATTCCCGATCGCACCACCACATCAGCACCGGATCCGAACGCGGAAGATCTGATTAAAACCTCATTACTGTAACTTTTTTAATACAACTTTCTGTTTCTTCGTATCTATGAGTACGTGCACTCCTATTATACTTGTAACTCCAAGCGGTTGTAATCTAATATCAGAGCTAATTGTAACAAAATCATTGCACTTTAAGATATACAACAACAACAACAACCATATTTATTGAAGCAAACAAATTTACAGTAACATTTTAAAAGGTAGCCCTGGCTTCTGTGCTAGTATGCACTGTGTTACAGAAGTTAGTGCCTATATGGAATAAGTAGCTCTCAAATAGGCTGCCTGAATACTTTGTTGAGTGCTTGGGTACAGATTTTTCATTTTGATGGTAGTTAGCACTAGAAAATGCAGTACGACCATGAAAAAGTGTAATAACGTTAGACGCTCCATAAACTATTTTATTGTTCAACTTTGTCGCCAAAGAATGGCGGTCATTATTTTATACTTACCAGTTATGCAATTCTAAAGGTGTTTGGTGAGTAATTTGTGTTGTTGTCTAACTTCCTTTCATTCAAAAGGTGGTTTCTTTTCTTATGGATAGAACTAGGTACCTCTGTTATTCGTATCTATAGACCGTTTTGATATTTTTTGCGCTGTTCGCATTTTTTTTTTGAGTATATTAAAATCACTTGTGAATTGCAAAGGCTGTTGCTATGGATGATATCCGAGAATAGGTTCTACTTGGCCGTATCTGGTCTAGTAAATAGGGTTAAGTCTGTAGGGCTTCCCGCTTGCACGTGTACTACCTATACTATGACGTCTAGTACTCCTCATGTGCATTCATGTGAGAACGCAAAAATTATCTGCCAGGTCATGCTGTATTTGATTATCTTGGTCTCGCTATGTGACCTACGAATGAGATAGTTCGTACTATCTCATTCGTTTTCTAGATATTTATAGAAACATTTTTTTGAAACCGAAACACGTACGCGGCCGTGTCTACAATATTTTCAAACTACGAGTATTAATAAAAATGTCTTCGCGTCTCTGAAAGAATCTTATCTTTACTAACAAATTGCAAAATAATGAAATATCCACACAAGAGAGCCTAAGTTACATCGTACTCGTAGCAGTCATTAAATACAATCAGCCAATTAAAATCACATCATTGCGTTCGGGAACGTAATGAATTCGCGATCTATTTGTGATTTGAACTTTCTCTGCTAATTCAAATGAGTTGTTTGTTGCGTTGACAGGGCGAGCGGTGAAATCTTACTTAGCAGTGCAACAATAGTCCTCCACTCATCATGGGGCTAGAAATTTATCAGACCATCAGCGTTTTTGCGCTATTGATCTCACTCGAGTCTGAATGAGCTTAGGTTTTTGCGCTTCTGTTGGCGTTGTCATTGACCCACTGGGTTTTCTCTAATTAACACTGAGGCTGTATAATTTATACGCTTATGCGCGACGTTGGTCATCAATTCACTGTAAATGGTACTTTGAAATCTCTATTCATTAGTATTGGTAAAAATCTGTAAAACAGATTCATTGACTAGCTGTCGCGCAAATTGCTTATTCAATCTATGTGTTCATACTTAAAGAGTAGCGTTTGGATAGTGGCCAATTTTTACGGAACGTCTTCTTATTAGACACCACTTAGCTGTTGAAATCTTAATATTTCATGGCTTCTTGCGGATCTTCTGAAGAAACGCAGTTAACTAGCGGTCGTTTTAGTAAACGATCTAAATTTTCCAGCAAAAACGAAACTGTAGTTTTTTATTATTCTCGTGACGCAACTGCCTCTCAGTTTTTACTGGAATAACAGTGAGTAACAAATTCAAATTTCGTCAAGTTTATATTTTGCTTAAAATCAAACGTTCTAGGAAATTATTGTGAGATATTAAAACCTTAATGTTACTTTAACTGCTTCAAAAATTGGCCTAAATTTAGGCCGTTGTAACACTTGTGAGAGGGCGGAGCCAATGATGTAAGATAAGATATAATTGGTGTCGGTAATTATCAAATTTCACGTGTCTCACGTATTTTATCTGAGAGCAAATATTGTTAGCTCGGTTTTATCGTTAACGACATAAGATCGTTTCATAACCACTACCTGGAAGGCTACTACAAGATCTAACCGTTGCGGGCTTCGTTTTTTTTTTTACTTTTTACCTACAGGTACGAAGTACAAGTTATTATTCTGTGCTACAGGTAACGAAAGGGAGAGATAAAGTTCTCCTAAAACCACGATGGGCGGTAAAAGCTTATGGTAACTAGCGTCTGTTTTTCATAACAAGTGTAAACTACCAAATCAAACACGTCATGTGTGGTTATCCACTTTTAAAAGCGTTTATCCACTCTGTCCCGTTTGTTTCCATCCTCTCACGACTCGTGACAAAGCTCACTGCATTAGAATCCAGTTAAAAACAGCCGGAAAGAATTTTTATTACTCTTGAAAAGGGAATATAAATGCTATTTTATACTAAGAAAAGGGACAACATAATTAACTACCACGGGGCATAAAATATAGTGACGTTTGGTGAAGATATATGTAACTGGCACTCTTTTGTAAGAATTAAATCAAAGTGCTCATTAATGAGGCTCGTAACAACATCCACTATTCACGCGTAGAATGTTGACTGTTTTGACAGTGACAAATAAAACACACAAAATAAATATTTAGACAGCCTAAAAATGTTGTCCTACCGTTACGAATTGATTCGTAGATCGGACCTCGTAGCCTCAAACCAGCTGACCCAGCGATGCTTTGTAAACTCAATTTAAATACATTCAAGAATCAGTATTTAACATTTCAATTATATTAGTAAGCTCTTCCTTGACCTCGCAATTAACGCTGCCTTTACAGAAGTCAAGGTATCTATTTAACACGTTTTATTGATTCGTAATTGGTTCGACCGCCCGCCTCTACAATCTCGGGAACCGTTATAGAAGTAGAACGAATGCTTTACACAGATAACAAATTGATGAAAGAAATGTAACGTACAAGTTTAATCATCTCGTCTATAATAATTCAATGTAAGTGCAGGAGAGAGGCGGCAAACGACCGGGTTATAGCTGTAAGAGCGCTTGCAGCTCTCCGACAGTTAAAAACATTTAAATAACTCTGTCACGCTGCAGCTAATGTATATGAGCACGGAGTAACGGGCCTTCGCCCTTCCATACCATCTCCGAGGCATAGCTAAGAGCATAGCTAAGAGCGGCCTTAAGCTGCCTCCGTCCGCACAGCACTCAACAAACTAGCTGTTTACAAAACCGAAGAGCCATAACATAAACACACGTCAACTCTCAGAAAAAAATATCAAGCGTCAACTCCAGAAAATAACCGCGGGAACGTTCTGTCAAATAACATTTTATAAATAGAGCGAATAAACACGCCGTAGACCAAAATAAAGTCCCGGCTCGGAAGCTTACGCATAACATCAAATAGATCACAATAAAATAAATTGGGTATAACTCTAAATCTTCAAAAGAAGACCAATTTCATGATCCAAGTACGACAGTGGGCGTGTGCTGTTTACTACGGTATTAGCTTTATAATATTTGAATAAATCTTTTTGAATAATATATAAAAGTGTCTAGCTTTCACTCACGTTTCGTCATTAGGAAAAACTATTCCGCGGTTGTTTACTTTTAATGCTGCGATTGCCCGCAGTAACTTTGAATACTTTGTATCTGTCGCGTCATCAAACTGGGGTACCACGGAGTAGGACGTTTGTTACAAAGTTGCCGTATCAGATGTGTCACCTATCGTGTGTGGAGATCGGCCATTTTTCTTGGAAGCTTTTCCGGTTGGCTGCGCTGGACAGATATCCGAGTCGTGTGGCGGGAGCATGGAGTAAATAAACTGTAGAGATGCATTAACGCTTGCCTTGGTAGATATTTTATTATCCGTGAAAAAGTATCGGTCTTTGATTATTATCTTATCCTTCTTCTTAGCGCCATACGCACATTATTGGGCGAATCTACAAGACAAATAAGTATTCAAATACCTTTATTTGACACAGTAGTTAACACCAAAATAATCAAGAATCCAAAGGCTCCAAACTAGTTCCAAAAACTGTATATTGGGAAGTTATTCTATTTATTTTATAAACATAATTATGTATGTCAGACATTACATACTTGAACCTACTAGATATTATAAATGTACTGCTTATGAAGACGATATAGGATTAAATCAACCAGTGAACGAAATTGCTTTATGTGTTTTGAGATAAATGTGAACGGCATTCGTTCTCTAAAAGTTGTATAATCTGCGTCGGGAGCGAGGCGGTCGAGGTGGGCGCGAGCGTGACGTCTGCCACCCGATAGGCCATCTCACGAGCGACCCACTTCGAGCCAAGGTCACCGCCTGACCTCCTAAACGGAGCCATATTTCCGTAACCCGCACCTGAAAACTGAACTCTATTGTGCAATCCTATCGCCACCTAGTTACGTAACTTACAACCTGAAATCTCGCCCGCAGTTCATTCAACTCTGAGCCGTTTTGGGTATGCTTACGAATTCCGATCCTTCGAATTCGAGGCTCACAAAACGAGAAACATGGAGCAATGTCAATCCTTGACAGACGAAGCCTACCAAAAAACTTGAGACAATAAATGAATTCGGTTCACCTCATCGATCATGTAAACTTAAAATTGGTTCGTATTGGGATTGCTTCTTTGTGTTTTGATGCCGAAAAAAAGAATAAAGACTCGATTTTAGAGTGGTTCTATGGGCTGTTTATGGTTTGGTGGTAATAAAATGTTGCTAGAGTGGTTAATTTTTTTTATCGTTATTGTGTTAGTAATCAAATAAGACCTAAAAAAGGCATTTGTTCATGTAGAAATATTTTACTTAAATATAAGAGATTGTTATATATAAAGGGGATTTATATCAAATAGTGTACTTTCAATTGTCATTCAAAGGGCATCCGCTACAAAAAGCGCATAATCACGGTATGATACAAATGATACAATATGGCAGTTGATTACAGAGCACGTGTCTGTGCCGCGACAGATCCGAAGATAGGGCGGCAATCAGAGCGTGTGTATCTCGGCCCGTGATACACAACCACAACACACTTTCTAATCTACGGCTTTGTCACTGCGCCTGCGATTGGCCAACTCGACTTTATAACGCGCTTTCGCCAATTGTTTTCACGCTACATTAGTTATCACGACGATTTTCTCGTGGAAAACTGTCATATGTATTGACGGTTACATCATTTTAAATCAGATATCAGGTTCGATCAGAGTAGAAATTTATATAGTTAAGTGCGAAAGTCAAACAAATGTGAGATGATACTAGGCATGGGTTAAATTCATTTTATCTCGCTCTAATTTCTTCAGAGCTTGTAGGTGCTATTAGTGATTTCTTTTTAGGTTTTCGTACCTCAAAGATCAACACGGGATGCTTTCATTAAGTCTCCGCTATGTGCTTGTGCTTAACATGTGGCTGTATCTCATAAACCATGATTGCTAGAAAGCTGAAGAGAAAAATAAAAAAATATATATTATTTTTTAGTTAAACGTACGGATCCCTTTATGCGCGAGCCCGACCCGCACGTGGCCAATTCTTCATCTACAGTTTCGTTGCTCGACTGATGTGAAAACGTCTTTCATTTTGTTGCTCTTTGGTGTTATTTTACGTTTGATCTAAACTGCGGTTTATCAGACCGCTGAGCGTATAATGTTGCCGGTTTGTCGCTATCCCGACGAACTCGATCGAAGTCCCAGAGAAGTGTTTTGTTTTATTTTTCGCTTCGAATAACTTCCATTATGTCATTTAGTGTAGTGGGCACTTTTCGAAGATCTCGTAATTTAATTTTCGAAAATATTATCAGTTTCTGTGGATAAATTACATTCACACTGACTCGTGTTTATCGTCTTCAAAATGGTTGAAAATTTCTTGGGAGACTTCGTCAATGCTTAGTTTTCTATTATCAAAACTATATTCATAGTTTTTATAAAAGGTACCAAATCTGGCAAAATTTACCTGACACAAAGTTCATTCACTTTAATCGAGACTGTCGAAATCACACCAAAAATGGTTGCGCACATACAATTGCGGAGAAAATTTACATCGCATGAATTTCTTCACCAAAAAGTTGTTAAAAAGGTTAGCCCTGCGGCGGATTTTAAAAACTTACTACGTAATCGCATTGAAATGTTAGTCAAGACAAACAAGAACACAGAAACATAATTAATATGTATACTTGGATATACATTTATATGTTATACTAGCGTACCTATTTTATATATATTATGTGATATCTTAAGTTATATATTTGTCATGAATGTATGTCACATACATAAATAAAATTTTAGTAATAAATAATTGTAAATTGACTCGCCCAGTACGGTGCGATGCCGTAAGGTTATAAACGATTTCATATGATTTGATTAGCAGCCCGCTTAGCCTTTAGCTTTAGCTTTAGCTGGCTTCGCACGGGCTATAAAATAATCTAACTTCCAAGAATTTAAATTACTTGATTAGATATTGATTTTTTTAGTACGGATCTATAATATTTTTGGAGACAAAACATAGCCTATGTTACTAAGGGATAATGTAGTTTCCCAACGGTAAAATAGTTTTTCAAATCGGTTCAGTAGTTTTGAAGCCTATTTGCGTCAAACAAACCAACAATTAAACTTTTCCTCTTTATAATATTATTAATAGCAGCTAGTCCCGGCTTCACACGGGCTATAAAATAAAATAAATTGCAAAGAGAGACAAAATATAGCCTTTGTTACCCGGGGATAATGTAGTTTTCCCAATAGTCAAATATTTTTTCAAATCGGTCTAGTAGTGTCGGAGCCTATTCACATCAACAAAAACAAACATTAATATAATTTTTCCTATTTTTTAATATTGGTATAGATAAGTATAAGTATAGATAAGATATTTTAATTAAGTATAGAAGTACATGTAGATAACGTATATATAACAAGTACATAGATGTAAACGTACCCTTATTCAGGGGTTGTGAATAAGATCTTCTCCTTCGAAGCTAAGCCACGGAGACAGTCGTCGTGACATGTACCTATGCGTGTATTTCAGAAGCCAAGGGTGTAAGCGCGCGGGGAGTGAGACCGGTCTTAGTACCGGTTTGCGCCAACGCCACTGACTTAGGACCGTTTTATTAGCCGAGCCATGCTTCATGCTCCACAAATGATCGCTACCACAACCTCCGACTGCGCCAGTCGGCAGCCCTTCGGCACAAAACTAACAACTAAAGATCAATAAACTTTTAATTATATTAACCGATTCCTAGTGTGGCTCGATAGGGAATACGTCTGCTTTTCAATCTGACGTCCCATGGTTCTATTCCAGCCTTTAGACTAATGACTTGTTCTTCAAGTTAGAATGCGGGTTTTGGTGCATGATTCACGTCATCGGATATTGTGGTCCTCAAACGTGTCGGTTTCCTCACGATGGTGCAAAGCGAATGCAAATCCACACATAACTTGAAGAACAAGTCATTGGTGTAAAGGCTGGGATCGAACCATGGGCCGTATAACTCCTGTCCTCCTCTCTCCTCGTGAGAGTTTACCAGCAGTGGGATCGTATGGTGGGCTGCTTATGCTTACCGAACCCAACATGATTTAGTACCAAGGAAGCAGACTTTATTCTGTCCGTGATGTATGTAGTTATATATATATCTGCACCTCGTATAACATTTTATTATAGCTGGTCTAAAACAGAGATGACGATAACACTCCAGTTTTCTGCAGCTTGTGTAAAACAGACGCTTGTCATAAAAGAGGCAAACGTTTTTCTTGGCTCAGGTGTAAAAGTGAAAATGTTTTCGTTTACGACTTTGTTGATTGAAGGCGCGTCCGAAGTTGATTTCGCAATGTTTATTTTTAACTTTTACCGAGCCCTTTCGGTGTTACCTTTGGCAAGTACTACTCTAGCCTCATTAGCGGTTACGGTTACGTAGGGAATGTTAATACGTTGTTGGCTCCAATAAAAGGAATTTAGATGTGAGTTGGGAAACGTGATGAATGTTATTTGACACAGAATGATGAGTTATGAAACAGAATTGTGCACAACAGGCGCCTTTTAGATTACAATAAGTATATTTGTGTACATTTTGTAAAAGTTGGGGGCTATGAATCATATTTACAGCTTTAACCTTGACGTTTCAAACGTTTTTCACGAGCAAGATGCACAGTACGTGACAGGTATCTTGGGAATGGTGTCTATTTTAGTGTTCAGTTATTGGCCTTGCACGCTTGTATCGGACGGCGCGGTGGCACGATGCCACGGCTTGTGGACACTACGTGGTCTCGGCACACTTTCGATAACGTCGATCGCGACCATACCAGATTAAAACCCACACTTAATTACAATAATATCTCGGTAACTGGGTTAACGAACCTCGCATACACAAACCGTGTGAAAACTTACACTAGACCTCTTTCAACAGATCAACGCCATTGTTCGCACTTACGTATGAATTTATGAATAATAAATTCAGCCCAAAATGTTTCACCTTTGGTCGTCGACGGCCCCATGCGTTTTGCCATTTCCGTCCGTCACGGTACGCACGCTGCGTGAATGGATCACCACAAACAAAGCTATTTCGAGAGTAGAGTGACAATAGCGACGCGGATCGGTCAACGATCTAAATCGCCTACACCTGAACGCCTGTGATCGCATGTAGTGTAGAGGCCACGGTTTCGCCGCTGCGATAGGGACGGTCGTCAATGTCGTGTTTGGTTGTAGGGGTCGGCCGCGGGCCGCGACAGGATGGGTCGTTTGAGGGCGGGCTGAGTGGCGGGTGAGAATGTTCGAGTCGCTGGTTTCGCGGCTGACGTCGCCGCCGGTGTCGCGGCGGCGGCACACGGTGCACGCGGCGCGCGAGGTCTGCAGCGAGCCGGAGGAGGACGCGCCGGCGCCGCGCCGCTCGCGCGCCAAGCACCTGCTGGACAAGCGGCGCAAGGCGCGCCTCTCCTGCGCAGACCTCACCGCCGCGGCGCCCGAGCCTGAGCGCGCCTCGCGCATGGACGCGCTCAAAGCTTTCCTGCCGCTACGACAGTCCAAGTCTCTCGGACGCCTCGATGGTCTCAAAGAGGTGAGTTCTTATTTTGCTGCAAAAGTAACTTTGTTAACACTACAGTGGAAACGCCGCAGTGTGTAGTATTTTAAGCATTATTACCATACCATAACAGAATAAAACAAAATTGTAACCGCAAAAAATGTTATAGAAATCTTAATCGCAAGATCACTAAACTTGCGACATTAGAGAACGCCACGAGCTGTGGCGGCCTTCGCGTCGCTCCCATGCGCGCGCGCCGGCCTCGTCCACCTGTTGCGGCTCCCCTCCCGCTCCCTTCCCCCCACCCGCGCTTCCGACCGCTGAACCTTCGACCTACGTTGCACAACGACCGACACCCAACAATATGACTTGACCATTTTGTAAATAGCCACGAAATTACCAGCACCGCATGTCCGACGCACCCAGCTCTTTGTAACCTCCGAGCCCATCCCGCAACATCCATCGGGTTGCGAAATGCTGAGCGACGTCGAGGGCGGTCCTATGAACTATGACATCACGCCGAGCGCGATAAGACAATACAAACAATGCAAGGGAATCGACATTTGACTGCGAGACGCCGTGACTCAACGGATCTTTGACGTGAACCATAATGCAACACGAGATTCAAGGTGCATATGGCTTCGGCATACTTCGAAGGTATCTTACATAACAACTTCTGATTTTACATGTACCTTATTAAAAGATAATGCAGAACATTACTTTAATCGTGACTTTGATTGGCCGTTCACGTTGTTGGAAGGTCCGCAAAAACATATCCATGAAATCATTGATTGGCATGTTCCATGAACCGAGACAAGTGGGTGAGGTGCTGACATCGACACTTGAGATTATTTACTGCGCAGCCTCTTGGCAGTTATCTTTTTTTTTTTTACAATTTCCTTGTAGTAAAAAACCTTACCTTAGTACCTTTGAGCTGTGAACATGTTTCGCTAGTTATGAATAACCTGTCCGGCGCTTCTTGGCGCTTTCGAGGTCGCCAGTTCGTGGCATACAAAATGCTAGAAAAGGGAACACAATTTTAAATAATAACACTACTCGAATACCACACAGAAACAAAACTTGTTTGACATGCGAGCTGCAAAAAACAACATAGATCAATCATAAAAACTGGGCGCTTCAATATTGAAACAATGTGGCCGATGGGCTACAGACATTCACAAGTGTATGCCAAATTTATAACCGCACATCTATTCTTGAATTTTATGATATTCTAAAATATATTTTTGTTTATGTTGGATACAAGATCGCATTTTATGCGCTCGCTATTCTCAATATCTTCTTCGTTCAGACGCTAATCTTATTGCGTATAACTGTGGCTTGGCATTAACCACGTTCGATACTACATTCTTGACTGGATAATAACTAAGTAGTTAATCGGGTATTATTATGAATCATGATATCCTTTCGAACAGGTATTTATCTCTTTGTTTATCGGTACTACGAAAATATCAATAGATTCAAAATAGCAGCTCGAAGGTTTTCGAGTCGAGGACAGAACGAGATCTCAGCATTTATAATTACGTTGTCAATCAATGGTGAGATGTGTCAAAGATTGGGAGCGGCTGGTCGAGGACAGGTCTGAGTAGGTAAAGTTCAGGCTAGACTCGCAAGCACGCAGGCACCGTTACATCTCGCGACGCACGCCTCCGATACTCGCAGATAGAACAAGAATGCGAGATGCCTGCTCAGGGCAGGTAGCTACGCGTATACACCAGCCACCAACCACACTTTACTCCAAAATCACCCACACAAGTTCACCGCCGCTCACCTACAACTACTCTGAATAGAAACTCGATATCTATGGTTGCGATCGCCGTATTAACAATCTTCTCACACAACTTTATAAAAGCCAGGTGATGGCATTGAAGTAAATGATTCACATCAAAAATCCTTCTAACGGCCATTTTTTACAGTCAGATTTGGAGCTGTGAAATATGGTGTGTTGAAACTTGACTGTTATTTTAGCCATTACAGATAATGTGGCAGCCATGCTTCGATGTTAGCATGTTAGATTCATGGTCAGGTGACAGTGAATGTAGCATGCCATTAGGCTGTATCGCGTGAAATGGCAGCGCTGTACGGTGCGCCGGCGCAGCCTTGGCGGCAGGTACACACCTACAGTGAGCTATTATTTATTCTGTGACGGCTTGTAGTGACTGTTAGCTACACTGTGGCCGCAGGTTGTACACGGGGGTGAGCGTTCTGTTTGCCCGTCTGATTTACAGACAAACGCTGAGCCTTGCACATCTGTTGCTCCCTTTTGAGTCCGTCTCTATCGCGTTAACGCCTTTTGTCTGTCGGCCGAATGGAACATCTGTGCCTCAAAAAAGCTTCTTATAATTTCTATCTGGTATTTCTAAGTGATAATTACAAAGTAGAACAGAGCGGCCGGATGATCTAGTTTGTTTTGTTTGAGTTTTGATGGCCATCATTCTATGCGCCGTCTAATGAATATCAGCAGTCCTTTATGCCATAAAATATGGCTAGCAATTACTTTCGTGTTTACTTTTTGTTTCGCAATTTAATTTATGATCTCAATGAATACTCGTAACATGAGCCAGTAGATGGCGCCGATGTAAACTAGCTCACATTTATTGTGGAGATTAATAACAGTAATTAATTATTGTACATACATACTATTAGCGAACAATGGACATAATTGAAAAATGTATGCTCATCTTTGCTAATACTAAAATAATGTTGCGAATAACACAGCAATGACATTCGCTGTGCTATTTAGATATTTAAAGTAATATTTAATTATTTTTATTTACTTATTTATTTGTTTGCACGGCCACTTTTCGCCAATGATAGAAAAACATAACATTCATATTAACATCTATATAGCTATACTAGTGCTCAGAAAATAATTGTAATTTTAAGTGATGCTCAATTTATTTGTTGCTTGATTCAGTTGCCTTATACGCTGACGTAATTCTTTTAAGACCGTGTTCCCGGTAGCAATTCGTGTCTTCTTTACTCATTGGTAAGTGGTAACGGGACACTGACAGCTCGACCACAGGCGAGGAGATCAATTATCCGATTGTGAGACGATAGTCACCTTGATTGCTTCTCTAGAACCAAAATTGCTCGAGTGCCGACGGAATTTGCTAACCACCAAACGCTTAACTTTTATCTTTGATTACTTTGCCAACACAATTATACAATCGATCCGATAGAAAGTGAACAATTACTGAAATTAATATCACGTCCCACTTTTCCAAGACCGACGAATTAGTTTCAAAAATCAATTTGCGTCGTCTGTTTTGTCAGTAGTGGCATTTTGGAAACAATGTAAATATTTTTTCGGCATCGCAATCACGACCTATTCAAGACTAGTTTTGTCCAACAAACTTTGTTCTGCGGTTTTGTTCTTGATCGATAGTTGAATAAAAAATATACTGCCTTGCCTGTGGAGAATTTATAACTCGTATCTCCGTCCTACTTAATGTTAGCAACTTTAGCCGTCATGAGCACGATTATTCCATAATAGGTACTAATTACTTACGCCTTATACGTGTATTTTTCTGGTTTTTGTACTCAATATTCCATTGAACCGTTTTTTTTTACTGGATATATTTTTATATTAATCTTATTAATTATTGCAATAGCTTCTGTGAATTATATTTAGAGTTGAGATTAGCGGCATTAGCCTAGTTTGTTGTATCGAGTGGAACGATTAGGTTTTTAACAGAGATTAATGGTATGGAAATGTTTTATGTTTAAAAAGCAGTTAAAATCGCATTAGCAAAAGTGGAATTTGCAACTGGTGTAGCGGCAATGTCACAGGACTAGAACATTTATCTGAGTTGGCTAGATTTTATTATTATTATTGGTATTAGGTATGTAGTATATAACGCGTCATCTAGATTTTTTTTTTTAAATTGCACATAGAATACACTCGCATACAAAAGTATTTACCTACCTGTTTTATTTTTAACTTGCAGCCAGTCCCGGCTTCGCACGGACTATAAAATAATCCAAGTTGTAAAGAGAAACTAATAAACTATTGTTACTCGGGGATAAAGTAGCTTCCCAACGATGAAAGATTTTTTCAAATCGGTCCAGTAGTTTCGAAGCCTATTCTCGTCAAACAAACAATCAAACTTTTCCACTTTATAATCTATCTAATAAATAAAATTCTCCGAAACTTCTCCGAAACGGCTTGACCGATTTTTGCCAAATTTTATATGCGTATTCAGTAGGACTGAGAATCGGCTACTATCTATTTTTAAGGTAAAACAACGTTTGCAACTAGTATTGGTATAGATCTAAACTTATTTATTGGCTTGACTGGTAGAGATATAAAATGTTTGATGTTATATCACGCTTTTTTTATCCTGACGTGAACTTAACTCTTAGTTAAGTTAGTTGAAGGGTCGGGTAGTCATTTGTCAGAAACGGACATAACACAGCCTTCTGAGAATCTCTGCGATCGCCTACACAGCATTTTGTTTTATTCACTGGGTTTTGCTTGATGCATACGTTGTAGTTTATTTACTATTCTTAATGAAATATGTTAGGTTAAAGGTGGGTTTGGCTGTTAATCAAATTGTTTTACAAGTTAAAGTGTATAATTATTTTTACCTATATAATAACTACAATTGGGTTTTTGAAAAAAAATGGTTTATTTTACGTATTTTAAAACTTTATTATTAATAATATTGATATTTAATACAAGAAACTTCAAAATTATTTCATTCAAAACCCATTTATTACTAATCCTTGTCTGCCAAAGAAATAATAAGGCTTAAGAAATATACAAAAGTGGATATTGCTGATAAAATAATAGCCTTTTTGTGCTATAAATTCAGATAGTAACTGAATAGAATCGTTGTCATAATTTGTTTATATCCTGATAATTCCAATGTACATCCAAAAATATTATTTCTATAAATCTCTGATGGGTTTGGCCAATAAATAAATGACGAACGTGCAATCATGCCCTTTTCCAGTTACCAAAAAGGTACCGAGAAGAAAATTGCAATGTTCAAACTTTATGATTGCTTACTGGATTTATTATGGTTTATATGACGCAACTTAATTGAATTTTTACTTATTAAAGTTTGTTAACTTATGATCACGTGTTGCTGTGTCGATATTTTTTAAGAAATAATTTGTGACGGGCATTGACCTTTGAAGGACTGTTCTGTACAACGTACCCAATTGTTTTAAAAATATGCATAAAAATATTAATTTCTATGTGCTTTTGTGATAGTCAGAAACTACTACTTTTAATATTTATTAAAATCTTAGTGATTTTATTTTCAATTGTACTCTAGGGAAAACTAATGGTGCAATATAAATAATTCTGAATATAAAGGTATCATTTCAACACGTAGTTAAACAGGCACATGGTTACTCCTCAGACTTGATGCACTCGGACCCCCGCAGAGTTTTGCAATATGGACGTTGAACGGCAAAAACTAGAACCAGTCATTGTTAATTAAACCTCTCAGTTGCATCTAGACCTTAATGCTTTGACGCTTTGACGACTATTCATAGCTCGCTTTTGATCTGAGACTAATGCTATTTTAATACATGGACACATTTTTAATAATGTGATCTTGTGTATGACTACTACTTTTAGAAACCTACCTCTTTAACTAACTAGGCTTTATTATGGCAAACCAGAAAAAAGATAACAGTTACGCGCGTCTATCCAAAAAATCCAATTATATAAAGCGTACCTAAACTAGTACGCAGTTAGTTACCTAAAAACGTGTTAGAAAAAATGAAAGCTAGGCTAAATGAAATAGGTAAAAAAGTGCTCCGACTGAATACTAATAACTTTCAAAAAGAGTCGGCTAGCTACGAAATTCTATCACAAAAACTGTTGTAACGGGCGATCCAGCGCTTCTTTGTCAAAATGTTCAATGAAACGTATGGATTTCTTTATTCCCTATGAGGAGGTTATTACACTCCGTACTCAGCGACTCACACGTACAAGTACTTGCGCTATACAGGGCTATTGTAGCTCGGCTAGCTAAGGTAATCTGACACGATCATCGAAGCTAAGCAACGGTCGATGCGGGTGGTGTTTGGATGGATCAGAATGTCGTTTTTCAAAGTGTAATTTTCACTGGGCGCTAATGTGGGTCAGATGAAACAGTAAATTGTAGGTCCCAGCTGTTAGTCTTTGTACAAGCAGACGTTAAGCCAAGTCAGATGGCTTTGTGCGGCTTGAAAACTGTCGATATACCCTTAGCTCATACGAAGAAGAAGAATAGGACTATTGGTTATTAACGAATAAAAACCTCAGAAAAAATATGCTATGCTTTACTTTTATGCTATTTTTAAATATACAATTTTTTTAATAACTTATTATCTGCCAATGACACTATTATAATATAGACTACTAAGCTGTTAAAGAGATTTAATATTAATGTATCAATAAAAACTGCCAGTCGTACCAAATGTTCGTTAAATCAGGACAGAAATTTGCGGTAAAATAGATTAGCTTACCCAGTGGCTTTTTACCTATAAATTTGTATTGTATATGAGTACGAGTAACTCTGTATATGCAGCTATGTATATGCGCTTCATGTAAGCTTGCTGGCTACTAAACGTAATCATATCCATAGTAAGCGTAATTCACGCACGATTCTGGTGGTTAAGACGCTATTGTACCGAGTTAGCCGCGCCATATACTCGTATATTTGAGCGAAGCTCCTTACGTGTAGCAGTGGATTAATCACGAAATAAATTCATATAAAATCACTAATTAAGTACTAAAAAACTAATAATAATAATTGAATTGTAAGCTCGATCGATTCTAGATAACATTACCTAAAAAAAAAAGTAAGATTTTTGAAATATCTTTATTACTTTCAGAAGCATAACATATTGAAATTATCAAACCAAGAATGATATTAAATAGAAAAAAAGCTTTGTTTTCAATTTTCACTTTTGCATGTTAAACTTTAACGCAATCTTTTAATATACGGGTGTTGCTTGTTGTTTTCAATCGAATATTATTTTTATTTTCTATTTACTTTGACATAAGAAATTTACTTGAAGAAACGCCTTCATATTAATTATAATGTGACATATCACTCGTATATGAAAACTTTTGTCAATTGTTTAATAAAGACAAAACAAAAGTTTTTCTTGGCAACTTTGTAAAATTATTAACAACATTTTGATAATATATTAAATACGTCCTAATACTATTAAGATAATGTTGCGAGTCGTAAACTTGCCTAATAATTTATGTAACCCATGTTGCTAAAGTAAATCCGTAGTTGCGGTTTCGCGAATGCACGTGAATGTTGTAAGTAAACGCACCATTAAGAAAGTTGTTTATGTAGGTACTATTAGATCTGAGTAATAATACATCATCATCTACAGCTGGTTTCTCCCACTGCCTTAGTCCAGATTGTCACTAGCTCGAGAGATTGCGCGCTTTGCTGGTCAAATGCTTAGCCTAGCATACTCTTTTTTACCCCTTATGAGGTGTATACATTTCATCAATCAATTTTTGTTCACCGAATTAGATCCGAGTAATAATACATCGTCATCATCATCACCTACAGCCGGTTTCTCCCACTGCCTTTGTCCAGACTGTCACTAACTCAAGGTTGCCCGTTCTGCTGGTCAAATACTTAGCTGCAAGGTGTAAAAAAGAGTATGTCTAGACATCAGCTAGCAGTTCAACAAACAATTTTTGTTCACCGAATGGAAACTTTCAGAACTTTGAATAAAAATACTGTTTCACAGGTGTAAACACCAGTACAGTCGCAAAACCACTTATGTTTTGTACGAGTATATACTGACTGATTGATCTAGGTCTAAGTAGGTTTTGGTTTTCTATTGTAAATACGAAGGCTTAGTTGATAAAATGAAACTAACATACAAATGGTGTAAGTAATTTTGAATATGACAGCTTAACAAACAGTCTGGCGTGCGGCCATCTCACGTCCCGAAGGCTGTGGATTCGATTTCCACCGATGAATTTGAGCTTTCGGTGAAGGTGAAGGAAAAAATCGTGAGAAAATCAAAGCATGGTGGTAGGGCATTTTCTATTGCTCGCCTGGCTAGCAACCATTCTCATGTTGCAAGATCTGTTACCAACCACTTGATATTGGGTTCCGATAGCCTCCTTAAGAGCCAATTATTCCAGACTAGGCGTACTCCACCTTTGGCTGGATTGTCGTTAACTCGAATGGTTTCCTTGCTGGTCTAATGCTTAGCTATAATGAGAAAAAAACAAACAACATTTAACACTTCAAAGAAAGTGGCAATGCAAGTGTTACATCTTCACTGCAACATCACTTTCAATCACGTACACTGACGTCATTTCTCAGACGATTTCACGGCAAAAACATACAAACTAAAAACGAATTTCAATCTACAGGTAGAATTCCTAAATAAAAAACGTGGTGTTTTTGTTCGTTTTGTTGAAAATAAATTGACAGAGACATTTTTATGTTTAAAATAACTTATAACTTGTCAAATGCAATCCCATGCAATGTAATAAATACTTAATCAAATAAAATTACTTTTAACATTTATAGTTAAAATTTTATTTAATTTCATTATTTTAGATATGACCATAATAAATTAATATAAACATTTATAGTTACTGGATTATATTTAAAATATAAGTAGTAATCAGCGAACTAGAATAAATAGAATAGTAACTTGGCCGATAAAATGGTTCCACCGTCCACGCGTAAAATACCGCGGTGGGCGGGGAAAAACAGTTACCCGCGCGCCCGCGTGGCGTTGACCGACCAATCGCGTGCGAGCTTTATGTGTGTGTGTATCGTTGGGATAGCAGTATAATTGTGTGCGTTGATGGATCCAAATTTTAAGTGGCAATTGTATGAAGTTACACTTCCGTTTATTCTAGTTCGCTGGTAGTAATAGATTGTGAAAATGCTAATCCTACTAATATTATAAATGTAAAAGTTTTTGTGAGTTATAGAGTTTGTAAGTGCGTTACTGTATATGTTTGTTACTTCTTCTTGCCCAAACGGCAGAATCGATTTGCATCAAATTTATTACAGAGATAGCTAATAACTTGGATTAACACATAGGCTACTTTTATCCCGGATTAAAGCGGGTAACACTGCAGAGCGCAGCTAGTACAAACGTAAGTGAACTGAAATCTCATTAAAAGTAAATGTCTATTGCTAATAAGAAATGTTGTATGATGTATGATGCGTAAATCAAATGCGTATACACTAAACTTAAATATGATATGTTGATGCGATTTTACCGTTATAAAATTATTCTCCCTTATTAGAAACTACCTATAAAGGTAAAACTAAACTTTATGATTAACAATAAAGCAAACAAGACAGACCATTTAATTTATGGTCATCGTTTCTAGTATTTAACTTTCCCCTGTTACAGCGCAATTAAAAGCTAGCCAATAGTTTTGCCAATATCTTCCAAACGTGGACATTGTTTGGTAAAACTTTCTCTTTTCTTTTGCAGTTCGTATGTGTTTAGTAGCCAGCTCTAGAGTTGAGACAATTCACTCTCATGAATATAATCATGCCGATACTGAAAAATTATATTTTGCTCATATGAAATCGGTGCAAACCAATTGAGATAAACAATAGGATGAAAAATCAAACAAACTCATTGTTTCATGCCGCTGGTTGATACACACTGATTTTCTGTAGAAGCCGATGGTGCCAATCATACGTCAATGTTACAATAACTGTTTTGCACTCCGTAAATTCTTTAATTACGAAATGTTAAGGATTAAATTTGTGTAGTATACATTTCTTAAACGAGCTCTTCTTAGTCCAAAGGATTAAAACTAGATATCGTGTAACAGGTTGACATCTATAGGTCGAAATTGGCGTAACACACTCATAACTAGTTGTTGTATTTCAGTTGTGCCAAATCGGCATAACCAAACAACCAACCAAATGAAACAAACGACAGACTTTATTTTTTTTGTTATAATAATAATCCTTTATTAGAAAAAATTTAGTAAAAATAAGAGAAATAAGGATTTGAAATGTAAACACATTTTAAATTCATATTTCTCTTAGATTCTGAATTCGTTATTCATAGTTCAATGTTTTTATTACAATATTTCCTTAAATACAATTTCAAATGCTCTCTAAATTCTAATAAAACAGTGTATAGAAAAAGGGGTCTAATGAAATAATAAGAGTGGAAGTAATGGATAAAGTAAGATAGTGGTGCAACAGTGGATCGAACTCTACGTGTAATGGAGTATGGTCATTACGGTTATGACACATCTTACGTTACTGTGTGACAGGTGTGCTCTAATGATATTATATTATTGTGTAGTATATTTCATCTTTTGTATAAAGTATCATAATATAATTATATTATTTTAGTTTTATAAAATTATTCTTATAACAAATAAATAAATATCCTGATATAAGTAAGAAATACACTAATAAAATTAAACCATTGGTGTTGATTTAGTCATAGACTGTGTTTCAACACCAATGTCCTTTCCCACAGAATAATTACAAGTCTTGGTGATCTAGAAACAATCAAATGATGTTATTATTAATAAAAGTTACAAAAAAATAATTTGGAATAGAATATTAAAGGCTTATTTTTGTGAAAGTTATTTAACAGAATTTACAAATCTAGGTATTTAAAAATAATAAAATTAAAGTTTTATATTCGTATATATAAAATTTCCGTGTCACAGTGTTTGTTACCGTACTCCACCGAAACGGCTTGACCGATTTTTTCCAAATTTTATATGTGTATTCAGTAGGTCTGAGAATCGGCTACTGTATATTTAGAAATAATTATTAAGTAAAAACAATGTTTGCCGGGTCAGCTAGTAGAGGTATAGATAGAATAATAAAAAGTTCATATAAGGTGTCTTAGTAAACAATAGTAGTGTTTTGAGATTATGGCAATTTAGATTTTTTTAGCTATTAGATACATAATAATAATATATATATATTGTGCAGCAATTTACTTACAATTTCAGTAACATAAGATATCGAAATACATAATATAATCTACCGCTATGTAGCCAGTTGTGCCCTGCGCCATAAACAAGGTCAGAAATTACTGCCTGAATCGTAGGGCGCGGTAGCTCCCGCCTGACTGCCTTATTATATACTAATTAATTACTAGCTGACCCGGCAAACGTCGTTTTGCCTCACTTAAGGGTATGAAAAATAGATAGTGTAGCTTATATGACACGTTCGTAGATTTACCATAGCAGCGCCATCTATTGATTACTTACTCAACTCAGTCGAAAGGTATCGACATCTGTTAGAATCATTTGGAGTTAACAGATAATTGTGACTGTCAAATAATAACAGACAATAATTAGTAATAAATTAAAATTGCGACTATAATTTGAGATTTAAACTATCCTATCTCTCAAGTTGGATTGAACTGCTCATGGTGTGAGATTTTTATTATAATCGGTTAAGTGGTTTAGGAGTCCATTGAGGACAAACATTGTGACACGAGATTTATATATATTAAGATTACTACATCACATATCTATTTATATAGATGCCTAAAATTGTGACAAACCAATGAAAAAAAGTAAAACTTGTTAAGTAACATTTTGGAAATAAAAAAATAACGACACAAAAGTCACAGAGAAACTTATTATGTAAATAACTTGTTACTTATTATATATGTTTTTGGCGTCACATTACCATAGTCCATTTCACGTATTGAGCTTAAATGTTTGTAAGAATAAAATATCTAGCAAATGAATACCATTATTATTATTTAATTAGTTTGCCGAGTACTTATTGCCTTAAAACGTATCATAATAATTATATGTGCATTTCTCAGAAGAAGTGATTTATAGCGTGCAAGCACTATGATTTATTGCAAAAATGCACAACTTGAGCGCGTCAGATGCAATCTGTTATCACTTAAATTAATGTATAGAATTGCTTAGAGCCTAAGTTGTTTCTCAAACAGCTAAGTTCATACAGGTTGAACTTGTTAAACCTACTTGGTTTCTTCACACCGTGAGTCATGCTAACCGTCGTTTCTGTCATATATTTCATTAAAAACGACTTTGGCTTTTAAATTGAACTTCTTGGTATTGGTAGACTTTCCTGTTCAGTAAAATTGGGAGGCTCATGCATAATGTATATGTTTATACGATAAACGGTTGCACAATTTTTCAGTTGCGTAAGTGGGTGGAAAAGACAGCTTTTCCCCCCAATTACGCAATGTCATGCTATGTACGGTACATGTGGTAAAAGGCGAGTTAATCGCTTGAACAGTTTTCAATAATTGGTCCAGTGCGAGTCAAGCTCGCGTATGAAGGGTTCCTTGCATTATATTTTTAAAGAAATGGTGAAAAAAACACGTTTTTTGTATGAGAATATTAAAAATTTATTTTATTTTAATTTTGTAATTTATTCCTAAAAGTAATTTAAAACTAAATATTCTGTGATTTTTCGCGTCTATCTACTCGTATTACAGTTATTAATATTGAGCAAAAACATATATCTTGTATGGGACTCCCCATAATTTTTAAATACTTATTAATTGTTGATATAACGGTAACTCCGAGTACAATACTAATTTCCACTGGCAAATTTTAATAATAAGATACAAATATGAAAAAGATGATGAAGACTGATGCCGTGGAATGGCGCGCTCCGTGCTCCATCTTTGAGCGTCTTGTATTTTATGTCTCCTTAGTAACATATTGTCATCATATAATAACAACATATAACATTAAAAATAATAATAGTTTAAAAAACTAAAAAACACGCTTTTAATAGAAAACCGTAATTTTATCAAATTAGTGTATTGTCATCGGTCCTCAACAAATCTACAAAGTTTGAACAAAATCTGGCCGTTTTAAGGGGGTCAAAATCGCGCCCAAAGAAGTCGGTTACAAACAAACATACAAACAAAAATACAAAAAATGGCATAATTTTATCAAATTAGTGTATTGTCATCGGTCCTCAATAAATCTACAAAGTTTGAACGAAATCTGGCCGATTATAGTGGGTCAAAATCGCGCTCAAAGAAGTCGGTTACAAACATACAGGTAAAGCTAATAGAAAGCGTGTAATAAGATAATTATTTTCTATTTATTTCAGCTTTTCTGAACTAATTAAGTTAAATTGAAGCTGCGATATATAAAGCAATAATGGGCCACCGGTATCGCAAAGGTGTCTTCTAGATGTTCCATCTGGATTTTTTAACTAAGAACAAAACTTACATCTGTATTGTCTAAGAATAGCACACATCTGCAACTTATCACCTGTTTAATGTCACACTACGGTACTGAGACGAATATAAGACAGCTGATCAATTAAACATATTATATATTTGTAGTGCCTTATTGGTTTGATATATCACCTGCTATATCAGTAATTTAACTTGTTTCGTAAAATTAAAAGGTGCTTTTGGGAAGTTTTTACAATATTCCTTTTATTTTAAAAGTTTTTTGGACATGGGAAAAAAACACAGATATTTTAAAGTTTATATTTTTATAAGTAATTAAAATTTCATTGCAGCGAGTTTTTGAATTTTCGGACTAGATTATTTCGTTTTTGATGAAACACTTTATTTAAGTGTCTAAGCTCTGATATCTTTAATTTTCAGAATCTTAGTACTGTAACCGCACCATACTGCAACCAGCGAGCAAAGCATGTACTATTTCGTACTCAAATTTCAAACTTAACTTGCATGTCACAAAGTAGTAAATTAGTAGTACTTAATTGTAGCTATTTTCGTGTAGAAAACGGTCACACTTACTTATTATTAAAAGTTGGAATGAGTCCAAGTTTCGGTGCTTTTAAGTGTGACCGTTTTCTACGCGAGAATATTAAGATGCCTTACGTGAACAGTTTACAATGGTTAATTGTAGCTGTTTGCGTTCAAATTTCTAACTTATTATCATTCATCTCCGGTCTATGATCATCATCTTCACGTAGAAGCTCAGAAGGTAATGCCTCTAGAAGAAGCGCTGTATTGTTAGGAAGTACAATGTCACCTGCACCCGGCCACGAGTCATCAATTAACATCACGTGTGGAGCCGACCGGGCTGTGTGGGCGACACACGTGCTCTTTACATACACAGAGAATGAAAACAGCAGAAGTAGAATTCACTACAACCATTTCTTTATTTTTATACAACCATTTTTATTGGATGCACTAGCTCTAGCACTGCTTAGATTCACTCGCTGTGCCCCGTGGTGTTACCCGTGTTAATCCGGGACAAAAAGGTTATTCCAGGATAGAGAGTAGCCTACGTGTCAACCTATCTTCGTATCAATCCAAGGTCTAACCTATCTTCATAGTAAATGTCATTAAAATCTGTCTAACGTTTGAGCGTGAAAGAGTAACATAGATCTTAAAGTTATTTGCGTAACCCACGGGAACTACAATAGTTTTCGGGATAAAAAGTAGCCTATGTGTAAATCCAAGATCTAACCTATCTTCACACCAAATTTCATAAAAATCGGTTCAGCCGTTCGAGCGTAGAGAAGTGACAAACAGACACACACACAGAGAGAAGCACACAAACTTTCGCATTTATTATATTAGTAAGATAATTTTCGTAGTATAATAATTAACACGTACGTTAAATCCTACCCTCATAAATCAACAACCATAGCCAGAGCGGAGGTTTCACTTTAACTATAAATATAACTTACTGTGAAAAGTATAAATAAAAATAATTTTTACTTTGATTATATTGAACTATTCTCAGATAATCTATACATTTATACAGATAATTAATTGTTTTTTGTACAAAATGGTACGTACAGTTCTGTTAGAACTAGTTAAACCAGTCTACAGAAATAATAAAACAACAAAATATATTTTTCTGACTTCTGAAAAATCACAATGACATACGTTTGAGTTGGGACTCTGTTCATCTGCGAGCACTGCGTATGATTGCAACATTGTCGGAAGTTAACTGATTGTGCACGAGAGTTGGTACTGTATAACAAAACCTGCCAGTTTGCGTACATACATACATACATACCTACTTTTCTCTCAGTGGCGTAACCAGAGGAAGTCAGGCCTTTTGACCACATTTTAGGACGAAACATTAGGTTATTGTTATTAAATTTGACATCTATGGTTGCCAAAGGTCAGAAGAAGAATAATAAAAAGAAATCTTGACACAAATTTGTCTATGCTTTATAAAAAAGTCGCATAAAAACAGTTTCACCTAAACATTTTTATCGTTGACGTTATTTTGTCGTTCTTTTGTTTTCTGTTTCTGAATATTGTTTTATCATATTGAACACCGTAGCTCTCGCATTAGCTTATTCAAACATGAGCTCAAATGCAAAAACGATTCGGACGCTAATGAAATACTAGCTGAAAAAAGAATCCTAGAGGGCCAATGATGATTGAGAGAGAACAATAAACTTGTGTGTATGTGTAACTTACGAGGAGCTAATCTGTTTTTCTTTTTCCTCTTTGTATGAACTATGTGGTTGACCACTTGGCTTGTCGAAGAGCTAATGCAAAACCTTTAACTTGACAACTTAAAACCAATAACGTTTGCACTACGCCTATTACCATTTGCCCCTGTAGGATTTTCACCTGTCTCTGAAGTGGCATTAGTCGGTCAATACACTGACGTTTTGCGTGGGCTATCTGTATTAAGACACTTCTATTTTCACTATCTGTCCACCCACAATCGGCAATTTTAGGCAGCAATTTATGGTAGTCGACACCCTACGCGTTACGTCAGTACATTAATCTTCCGACTTGTAAAAATAATATTTACTAAGCCATTATGTAACTATGATGCCGCACGCTTTCTACCAATGCGCTAATTTGTGTGTCAATACAAACTGTTGTGACTAACTACGTTCTTTGTACGGCTTAATTTGTGTGGAAGTGTTTAGTGTACGTTATGAGTATTTACTGTCTATGTAGCTGTTACAGTTCACTCTCTCTAATTATAATATCTATGGTAACGCACTGGTGGTAAGCGGTTTCGATATTTTCCAGTATTGTATTTCTGAAAGATGATTGTTTTTGTGAGGAAATGCATTTACGCATCTCCCGCCGCAAGCCTAGGGGAGGCGGGCGGGTTATGTCGAGCTCGAGGGCCAGAGGAGCCGTCACAAGTGTTACTTTTTCCAAATCATTTCTTCAGAGAGTTGTTGCATGAATTACTTGGTCAAGTTCAATTTAAAAATAGTATGAGAAGTTTCTTTCTATTTCAAGCATCTTTCTGACTGGTCTTGGCTAACAGGAAGAAAAACAATGGACGTTCTTTTGGATTTTTAATATATATGTTACAGAACACGTATAGTTCAAAAAAGAAACACAGTACATAAACATAAATGCCAGCTTTAATAAGTACTAAGTCCACCTTTCTGTTGTATAAATACATTGCAGCTCTGTAAATTTTAAGAAGCTATAGCCACATACGTAAATCCACTAAATATATTCGTAAATCAATATCAAATTGATATTGACCCGAATTATGCCAACCATATACTTTTCACACAACCACAATTACTTAAACTGGTTACTTTTATCAGTCTACCACTTCCTTTGTAGACTCAAGAAACGGTTTTATTTGTAATCCTGATTCGCAAAGAGTCTAGAACCGTGCGTAAACATACAAACGCAACAACTATAAATACAGGGTTAGCAACCGTGTTTTGTCAAAAAACAAGGCTTTTCTGATTTGTAGGGCCTGTACTAAGGATGATCTGATGCGATTATCCAGGTTAAGCAACGTTCGAGGCGGACACTCTTTGGATGGTTGACCATAACATGCTATCGATAAAAAGTGGCATTTTCATCTATGCGCTGCCGTGAGTCGGATAATACGTTAATTTGTAGGTCCCGGCTGGAAGTCTTAGTACAAGCAGTCGTTCAGCCAAGTCAGAGGCCTTTGGGTATCTTGTAAACTCGACATCATCGCTAGGCCATTTAACTTACGTAGAAGAAGAATTTGCAAAACAAAAGAACTGTTCCTAAAACCAGAACTTTTCCTAAGATCCAGAGAACAGATTTTTTCGTTGATTTCCAAAATTTGAAAATATAGATCTTTTTGTTAAGAACATCATTTATTTTAAAAAATATAAAGTCAATTTACAATATTTAAATATCAATATAAAAGTCACACACTAAAAACTAAAACTAATACTAATCAAATAACCCGCCCCTGGTCGCCCCCGGTGCAAAGGTGCCCATCACGCTCGCTGCATTACCGCGCTGAATAGCTATGGCCAACCTCTGCACCAAGAACGACCCGATTGTTTTGTTATTTGTTTAACATTTGTTAAGATGTGTAAGACCTTTTTTGAAACTGCTTTGCATTAACAATAACCCTGAATAGAAACACTACAAGCGTACCGCCGCTGTGAACAGTAAATAATCAAGCGCGGTGAATCGGTGATTGCACATCAGCAACCGATTGGTTCCCACGTACTACGTTATTTGCAGCGGTTCTTCTGGCTGTCTGTTCTACTTTTGGTCTAGTCTGTCTAACGTAACTTGATTAGGTGGCCTCAAATTGGATGGTGACTAGAAAAAATTTAAGAATTTTTTTTCGTAATCAAATTATTTATTAACTTAATTTTTATCTTTAATTTATTATTTATTTCAAAAACTGGCAAGAAATAGCAATAGATCGTGATAAATGGAAAGTGTAGAGAGGCCTTTGCTCTTCAATGGGACAAAACAGGCTCATAATAATAATAATATTATTATTTATTTCTTATTATTGTAGTTCTAAAGTAAAGTAAAAAGCAAATATTTTATAAAATCAAAACGCGTATTGATGTAAATTTAACTTTTGAAAAAGGAGTAGTACTTAAAACTAGATACGAGTAAATTACAAGTTTCCTCATTCCTCATAATACTTAATCCTGTTTGGAAAACCAGCGTTGGTCTTATTGGGTGGTACGTATGTTTGTCACTTCACCTCATTCAAATTGTCCCAATAAATTTATAATTCAATGAAATTTAGAATAATAAATGCGTAATGAATAATTCAAAGTCTCTATTAAACACAGACCGCAGCTCATAAAAATATGGACGAAAAAATGCTTATTTAGGAAACGCTTATCATCGATTAATAATGTTTAAATGTAATGTAAGAACCCCGTTGACTCATGAAATCATATGTCATATATGCATGGCTTTGTTTTGTAAAGTACTATAATAAAACACAAGAATGAAAACGTAAGAAATTTTTGTTGGCCTGTAAACGCTGAAATCATGACTAGCAATCTCACAAAAAAACTGGCTTCACACCTCAGAACTTTCATTCCTTACACCAAAATACAGTTAATAAATTTATGTCGTGACACTTACACACATTTTTGTAGTTCCAAAAACATAAGGACAATACCATTGTCGCGCCCTCTGCCGGCTTTTGGGTCAATCAGATTGTGATTGTTTATTGTATTTTAATGCTCGTATGTTTTGCAGACAAGTCCTCTTGTCACTTCTTTTTACGATCAATTTTATTGTACTCACTTTATTTGCATTGTTTGATCAAAAGGGTCTGAAAGAATGGTGTTAATATTTACAATTGAGAGAAAGAGGCGTAACTTTAAACTTCTCCAAGAAATAATATAGGTATCTGTGCTACGTTTGTGTAAATTTTGTCCTAACAGCTGTTTCTACATACGCGGAAGCATAAATCTGCTATATTTTTGCCTCGCTCTAACCTTGAGGTCGACGTATTGTCCGTTAAAATGAGAGCTACATATGCTTGTAAATAGTAATTACCGTCATGCGAGACTACATCGTCGAACACTGTCGGCAAAACTCACGCATTGCAAACAATAGCCTTGCGGCGAGAAAAACTAAACATCGTCAATAAACACCCGACCGCTGTGAAAACTGACAAGTTTCCCATCGGCCACACTTTTCCCGTGCTTCCCTTAACTGTGCGACTTTTTACCTTACTTGTAGGCTTACTTTCTAATCACGCTAATAATTTACGGTCATCACGTAGCATTACAACTTTTGTCGCCTCGCACTACGCGCTTACCGCTTTAAATTACGCAGTGAAAGTGTTTTTTTTTACTTATCTCGTGCATCTGGTTCTGTAATATTCACCTTGTGTGGTTACAGTAATGAGCAATTACAATTTCTAAGCCAATGCAACTGGCTGTTGGTTCTAAAGCTATAGCCCCGAGGGTAAAGCGGGCTCAGTAAGACCGGCGGGATTTTCTAGTCGCTCGTTTAATTTACCACCGAGCATTAAGAGAATAGCATCTCAGGCAGGCATCTCAGGTTTAAGACCATCGTAATCGTAACGTTGCTAACAGTAAGAGGGATAAATCGAATTAGTTATCCTATAAAATTGGATCGGCGCGCTCGATGCCGGTGATTGAGCAGGAAATGATAGCAAGATTGTAAGATGGGCGCGTTTTCCATAACAACGGGATTCGCATTCCTTTATGCCCGCATCTGTCTCGATAATCATTTTATTACTAAACACATTTTATCTTAGTAACTCTATCGGCGGCAAACGCGACAAACGTCAACAGAGCTATTTTATAGATATTTCATAAGAAAACGAGTTCCGAACTACACTCAATCAACATTCTACTGCATTAAGAATTTACGACGAGTGTGCGCTGTAATCAGAGATTTGCATATCGACGAAGCTTTAGCTATTAGCTTTACGATTGCACCCGTACGCAATTACTAAATAATTTATTCTTATTAGAATCCGTACGGAGATATTTTACGTTTTACGTGTTGGTTTATGATTATCTGCTTATTTTTCAAATAAATAGCTACTTATAAGCTGTGAATAGATGTGTCATTAAAAGGCGATTAGTTTCGCTTTATTTTCGTGTACGTTTATTGCTCCACATAAGCTGGACGTAACTGTCGATGTTGCGTTTGGGTAATAACATAGTTTATGTGCTACGGCTCATAGAAATATGGCTTTTAATTTCTTCACTTTGAAAACTCTCAACATAACACAGCTCTCTGGCTCACGCGAGAAGTAGAAAAACTACTTAGTATTCTTAAAATATGTTGACCTATCAAATGTACTTTTTTGATAACGGAGGAAATATCATTAATTACATAGACACCATGGTGCTATGGAGTGCAACTAGATAAATGGGATTAAAAAAACAATTTAGTCATCGTTAGGATAACCACTTGAAAGCTTACTGACAGAGCAAACGAAGTCTCAGTTCAATTATTCATTGTTCATTTATTTTATTTCTGTGTAACAATGTATTTTGTAGCTTCTGTCTGTCCATAAAATATGATGTCGCTGCAAGACGAGCTTGTGAGATTATTTTCAGTAACGAGTTACGATAGCTGCTCACATAATCGCTTTATCACGCGGGGAACATCTGCAAGTTATAAATTTGCATGCTTACGAGTGTTCTCGGTAGGTGGTCCGATGCGATTTGTCCGGGGAAACGGTGACCATTTGACAGCTGGTTAACCGAACACCATTAAATAAAGGCTTGGCTAAATTAAGGCGGTGGAGGATTCGGCTTGATCGTGGCCAATGCCCACCGTTCTTACCGTGTCTTTCCAAGTCTGTGATACCAAACAAAAGTAATACAACAAACTATTTGCCTGGGTATTTTGCGTCAGACGATTTTTTATCAATCAATAAAAAAAAAATACAATTTACATTGACAAAACAGACATATTTTAGAATGAGTAAAAAACAAGCTTTAGAAGTTTAAATTTACGAATATAATATTTTCCTGGGTATTTTGCGTCAAAAGATTTTTTTATAAATCAATCAAAACAATTTTACAATTTACATTTACAAAACTGGCACATTTTAGAATGAGTAAAAACAAGCTCTTTAAGTTTAAATTTACAAATATAAGTATACATATGTATAGTAAAGTGCATCAGCAATGTGGTCGCTAAGAGAAAGTACATAATAATTTCCTCGACAAATATCTTCAGCAGTTAAAAATCTTGACATAAATATGTATTTTTTTTATACTAAACAATACTTTATGCCAAAATCATAGTATTTAAAAAAGTAAGTAAATACATAATAATTTCCTTGTCAAAAGTCTCCAGCAGTTGAAAATCTTGACATATTCTGATTAAACATCTAATTTCATACTTGTATATATACGAAATTAATGGTGTTACGTTTTGTACTCATTAATCTTATTGTCAGTTTGCCTCTTTATTTTTATCTAAAATGTATAATATTCTTCTATAAATATATATAATATTATTCTATAAATGTATAATATTTTGGCACCTGTGTCTGTTATCGCCACCGCTATTCAGTTGTTCCTGTGGAGTCAGACTGAGGACTGAGCTGAGGCGGTGGCTGCCATTAATATCGACGCCAATTCTTAAACCCAACGTTAATACTTTGCCATCGATTTATACCTCCTCGTGAACATTGAGTTATCTTTCCTCTATCGGAATGCTTTGAAATATAATAGGGTGGCAGGTTTTATTTGTTCAACTTTGTAAAGAACTGGTAGAAGCAGTTGTAGCTTCTAAAGTAAAGTTTGAACTAAGTAGTGAATAACTATGATCTAACTGGTAGTAATAAATCAATGCCTTGGTCTTGCATTTATTTTGTAATATTTTATCGTTTTTTATCTTTTGGGAATCTTCATTATATCGATTATAGGAAGACTGCTTTTAATATAAAACAAATAAAAGTGTATCTTTTGCTATGCTTATCTGTGTATTTGACAAAAATACGTGTTTTATTCTGTTTACTTGTCTAACAATCAGCTTGTTTCGCTGGATTTTTCAGAGAAACGCTCCGAAAAATCTAAATCTGAACATCAGATGTAGTTATTTTTTTCGCAGTTTTAGTCTCAAGAACTACCATGGAATAATCTAATTTATACTGTATGTACCTTTAACCACAGAATACCTAGATATAAGCTATACTTTGAACTCACCTCGACTTGAACAAAACGCTATTGTACCTAATTAACATGCATTTCCTGCTACTGTTCTCACGATAAATAAGAAATTGTGATAAAGTACAATGTGTGAAAAATTATGTTCCTATCTAACGACTTAGTGAGAAAATGCACCAGTAGTTTACCTTTTACATGATTTCTTATCGTGTAAGCTGGGGCCTAGACAAGTTACCATCGCTTCGGGTTAAATGACGTGACTGTCGTCAGATCCTTTCTATAACTGACGTCACGTTTTTTTTACTCTGAATAGGTCAGCGCTTGACCACAATACACCTGATGGTAAGTGATATTGAGGTCTACGGTGGATCGCGTCTACCTAGAAGGAACCGGTTCACCCTCGCCTTGAAAATCGCTAGATTGTAGTTATTCTTCTTCTTCCATAGACTTTCATACATTTCACGTCTTTTAGCGAGATAAAGTGATACCTGACTCCATCGCAACTAGTCTAGAAACTCTGGTGTGAATATTGTCGAAAATGTACAAACCACCAAAGGGTATTAAAAGCTTAACACCTTGCGTCAAGCATCTTAAGTTAAGAAGATATTTTTGCATGCGAAATCAAGTAAAAAACACTTAACTCATAATAATATATTTACACCCAAATTATTAAATTCGCGACCACAGAATAAGTAATTTCTTTTTGGGTTGAGTCACTCTAGTTTATTAAAGAATATTATATATTATTACGATATCTATGAAATTAGATTGCCACATACAATATACTATATAAGAACTTTAAGAAAGTGTTTAACAAGTCCTATTAAGCTCTCAAAAACTGTACGACCATATAAAGAGCGGTAACCATAGAAACAACTTAATAACTCACTTTTATTGCGATTCTTATCAATAACAGCTTCGAGCATTTTGTACGAACGTGTGTAACAAAAGGAAGTAAAAGTGCTTGTATAACTATTATGTCGATGCGAATTCGTTAGAAGTTCATACACCCATAGTTCCCTGGTTGTCTAACGATTTATAAATACCGTAGTAGAGTAAAGCAGCCACGAACGTTATGTCCGCTAATTGTTAGAAATCATTGGCTACGTGAAGTGCGTAAAAGTTACGAGATTATTCTGTTCTCACGCAAATCAACACGCAGTGCGGACTTAGCAAATTATTACTCTTCTATTTCACTACTGCTAGCCAAATGGTTTGAGGATGGCAGTTGATAGATGTTATTTTATATGAAACGTTATTGCGGTGTTATCTTTTGCAAATTCAGCGCGTAAGCGAATCGTTTTTTTTTTAAAGAAATGTAATTGGACCCGAAACAAAAACTCATCACTTAATCTAAGGTCATCGTCATAATTTCGGAAGTTTTACTAAAATAAGTAATTTAGTATTGTAATCTAATACTGACATATCAAATGCTATTTATTTTATATAGTACTAGTTACATTGTGTAATACTGACATATAAAATGTGTCCAACCTTGACTTATAATTTAATATTATCAATAAATTGTTTATCTTGTTTAAGGTTTCAACGCTAAACTGTATAAATATGCAGCTTTTCAACAGCATTTTTTTCTCAACTTCGCAGTATATTTCCGCTTAGTTTTCCCGTTGCTCACACCACATCCGCTCATGACAATATTCAAACCAGCGCTTCAGGAACGCCTCTCAATCTCAGCAACAACTACGCTGTCTGTTATGAAACAACGGCTATTGGTTGTGAAGTAATGAGAGACTTCGGAACCTAGCTTTGTGAGGGTTTCGCCGACAAGGAAGGGGTAAACCTCAGTGATAGAACCTCAGTGTAATTGGATGTGAAGAGTTTACAAGTTACATCGTGCTTTCCTTGTATTGTAGTTACGTATTGGATTCAAGTTGCAGCAAAAATATTTTGTATGGTACTTATTGAGAAAATCCAGAGGGATGTCAAATTGTTATAGCTTGAGTGGAAATGATGGCTGAAAAAATTGTTATGGTATCCTACTTGTACGTTCCAACAATGATAAAAAAGCTTAACATCCATATCATGTACTCGTATACCAAATGAAATTGAAAATTATAAAATGTGGTAAGACCTTTCAAAACCTTTATGACTCGCAAAATCTTCTGACCTCGCTTTTATCACCAATGCGAATATAAAATTAATTAGATTATTCAATCAAGTGTTATCTAATGTGCCAAATTACTGATGGGTGGTCTCAAATTCGGCGGATGTGTACAAATATTAACACTTTAAAGTGCATTAATTATTCAATAGCTATCTATAGTCGACATAGTTTTAACGCGTCATCTTTGTAGATGGCTCAATTAAAAATCTTTCGTTGCGTCATAACCTACATAATTAATTAATTAGTTAATTTGATTTAGAAGTGAGCTGCATTATGCATATGTGCCTGTGACACACTGAGTTGAAATTCTATTTTTAACAGTTTACAAAATGTCCACTGTCCAATGCCAAAAGTTGTCCGTTTAAAGTCCATTGGTGCACTGTTCACAGGTTAGCAAGAGATTAATTATTCAAAAAATCTTTTTATGTATGTTTAAGAAAAGATACTACGTTTTGACCCGGAATCCTTTCAAACTAACCGAACCTAGTCTTTCTTGCCTACTCTTATCAAACATTCAAGTGTGACTTGTAACGTATGTTATTTATGGCAAATACAAAATAAAGTTATGTACACATCGCACTTGCATCACTGAACCGTAAGTTTGTACATAAAGGACGTAACCTAACTCCGACAAACACTGGGTTTCTTATTCTGAGAGCTAGGGCACCCAAGTGCTTAAACCGCATTCCATATTTGTATCAGTATTCTCTTATACATACGAGTAATAAGCATGATGATTATGTTTTCTAGTTGTAATTTATATTTATTAGACTATGGATGTTTAATTTAAAGTTGTAATTATATAAATAAGCAGTTAAGCACAATTCAATGCTTTCATAAATCAAAAGCCCTCTAAAAACTAAACATTCATTTATGTACCTAACTCTAAGATCTATACATGCAATAAACAACTTTCGTTTTTGTTATAATTTTTTTAAAATACGAGTATATTTTTTATTATTACAGTGTAAACTCTATGTAACGACACTGAAAGGACTGTGAATTTTATGACGTTATAGAGAGTGGCCATTAAATGGAGAGAATGTATCATTGTAAGGAATACAAGCTAAACCAACTAAAGCCAATTGATTTCGGCGCTTTAGAGAATTTGTCGTTAAATCGAGTGACGTTAAATGGAGTTTACACTGTATTTCATATCAACCGCTACGTTTAATTTAATTTGCCATCCGATCCGGAAAATGTCCATGCATTTTTGGGTCAGCCATCCAAGCCGTAACCGCATCGACCGCATATCAGCCAGCTAAGTTACATGTATTTCAGTTTTTGTCAAGCTTGGTCAGCTAAGATTAAGCAGGTGCACACTGAAACTATCTGTCATATTATAGTGCATTGAATTGCAAGAATATTTTGCAAGCCTCTTCTAACGCAAGCGTCGGTGTGATTTGCAACAAGCATTGCAGGTGGAAATCAGATGCGTGGTTCACTGATGACCGTCATTATTAGAACGAGCTCTTACAAGAGCCCTAGCTTAACGTACTTTTATAGCATCTTGCCAATAATGGTGAACATTTATAGTTAAAGTACAAAAAATAATTGATTAATAGATTTCCAACTTAATACTAAGAATAGAACTTATGTTCTTAGGGCCTTTTCATTAAATTTTCCCGAGTAACTTTTTCCTGAGAAGTACAGTTTAGAGGTCTTCAAATTAAGGGTTAATAAATTCTTCATAGGCAAGCGTTACATTGTGCCATGTTACATTTTAGGCCAAAGTAAAGCCATAAGGCAAGCTGTGAACAAACGTACAATAACAAACGAAAAGTTAGAGTAAAAAAAATTAAATCATTAATTATTAAAAATACAAGAAAATTAATCAAATGTCATTAAACTTTGGAAACTGATCGCATTATTGTGAGTGATATTTTTGTCAGATGTTAGTTTTGTGACAGCCAGTATCAAATCAAGTTTCTGCCGGCGTCAAGCCTTGACATTTTTGACTAGTCATTACATATGGTGTCCCCATAGCATAAATATCTCATAAAAAAACCATTACCATAACCAACCTGTGAATCTAGAAGCCTACTAATTTCTATAATCCATGTTTAGTCAAACTGAAAGGATTTATGCGAACGCGCTTCATTCCAAGCACCTAAATGATGTAACTAGGCATGTGGCCCACTTTATAACTGGATAAAAATCTCTACCAAGCAGGTTGTATGTACTACTTTACGTTTTTGGTCATAAAAGTCAAGTAGTGGCACTAAAAGCCTTACAAGGAGGTACTGTTATACCCACATTAGACGGGCTTATCTTCAAACTTCTCGTTTTATGTGCGCAGATAAATTAAACGCAAATTACTTCCTAGTGCTATTTCTTATTTGCTTAGCTCGCGTTACAGGAAATCTTCGCAAGCAATTTTACTGGTAGAATTTTGAAAATTTTACTGGTAGAAAATTAGCTAGCTACTTAGATCTTTGCAGAAGAGCTGGTATCTCTCCAGAATGTCTTTTAATAATGATAAATATTAGGACACATTTCACACACATCTGGTTAGACCCTCACTAAACCATTTCTAGTTTGTATCATAGTTGCTTGCACAACTCCAGAACTATGTATTTATATATAATATGTATGTATGTATATGTAGTATATCAGTTGTGTTAGCAACCATAATACGAGCTAGAAATGGTTCAGTATGAGGCTAACTAGCCGTGTGATAAAAAAAAAACTGATACACTACATACACATACATAAATACTTTATATCGATACACACCCAGACCGACAGCCAACAAAATTACTTCATCACAAAGAAGTTGGCCGTGCCGGGAATCGAATCTGTGACATTCTGGCTTGGTAACCATTGTTTGTACGTATACGTACTAGCTACGTATTAGCTATTGCATTCTTGTTGAAGTTGCACCTGCTAGGATGCTCCTTTCACCGCGGTGCATCGAAAGTGCATCACTGACGTAACTCCGACCTATAACCTCTTCCATGCAAGTAACTCAGCAGAGCTACCAAAAACGGGACGTTATCCAGGCTGATTCTATACTTACTTCGTTAACTTTAGTATGGATTTTCGTAATAAGTAAAGAATAAGAGTAGGTAAGGTAAGGTAATGGTAGACCTGCAAGTATCTGATTGCACCTTCCACAGGTCAGAAATCAACTGAAACGTTGCTTAGAAGCATTCTTGTTGCATAAGACGTTGCTTGAGACATCTATACGGATCAAACAAGTCTACATTCAACATTTAGAAAACCCCCGACAATGTTTTGTAGTGGGATTTTGAAATTTGTGATGAATGTATTATTTAAACTAGAAAAGCCTTTTCATTTCTTGATATCTTGAAGGAAAAATATGCATTTTGTTATTTTGTGGTGGCAGCCATATTGTACCGACTTTCATTAAACATAACAATTTTTAAATAAAAATCAGTTCATCCATTCGAAAGTTACGATACCCATATACACATTAACATGTGAAGCTTTTTAGACACCGTCATTCTTGCATCAAGGATTAAAAATTTGACTCGTCAGCAAACATGTTCTATCATATTTATTTATTCATACATAGTACACGTCAAAAACTCTAATTATTACGTGAACTAAATGTCGAGAAAACAATACAAGTTAATTTAAATAAATATAGCTTACATACGGTATATTTATATGCATAG
Organism: Mellilla xanthometata; assembly: GCA_035578125.1. Taxonomy (NCBI): domain Eukaryota; kingdom Metazoa; phylum Arthropoda; class Insecta; order Lepidoptera; family Geometridae; genus Mellilla; species Mellilla xanthometata. Next base: position 6,989,086 of record JAPUBQ010000014.1, on the reverse strand, counting down.
TAGCGATATCATCAAAAATTTTGTCATACTAAAATGTCACTCTGAGATATGAAATATGTGTATTACGATATTACTTTAGCCGTTATTAAATTCAAATAAGAATTTCGTTACACATATAGTTACAGTCATTTGTTTTTGTAAATTACATAATTTGTATAATAACACCTAATTTAGAGTTGTAATTACGATAATGTTTTTCAAGAACGTGACGTACTTTTAAAACAAAAGATAGTACATATGTAGTATTCTGTTATTTCCTTGAAAACAGTTTTGCGGACAAACAATATTCGGTACTTCGCTTAGTCATCGCGACCATGTGCTTGATTTCATTGATTACTTACAGTAAATATGTATAACTTTCAATGAAAGGTTAACTTCGAAGAATTTCACCTTTCGTTCCGGAGCAACTGAGTAAACTTTACAACGTGGTCAGTTTAAGGTCTTTAAATCTATGTTTTGTACTTGCAAAAGATTATAAAACGGTAAAGTTACCACAGAATGTATTCATTAAGGCGCTATTGTACCGAGTTCTGCCGCACCATACAAATTTGAACAAAGCACCTGCAGCAGTAGAAATTTCACGAAATAAATTAATATAAAATCAAAAATTGACAATATTACAATTTTTAGCTCTAGAAGTTCTAAAAAGGAAGATTTGTTTTAATTTTTTTATTTCATTCAGAAGCACCACATTTTTAAAGATAAAAGGACTATTTTTCAAAAACAAAACTATCGAGAGAATTAAACGTAATTGTGTTTTGGATCTCTAATGATTCTTAACACTGAATTAAAAAAAGAAAAAAGATAAATTGTAAGACTAAAAAACCATAGATAGCCATATCATTTACGCAGGATTTTATAATATATAATTAATCACGTTTATTTTTTTAATTTTAATTAAATTTTAAACGTGAAACCGAGAGACAAAACCACTGTATTCGTACTATTGAATAATCTAGAAAGCCTTGCAAAATAATCAAGGTTACACAAACATAACGCGTAGAGGGCAAATTTAATGAAAACAATTGTATAAATTGACCCAATTTTCTTACAAATAACATAATTGTAGCCCGAGGAAAACATCTCGTCATATAAAACACGTGTTCAAATTAGTATTGTGTTCTTAAATTAATTATAATGTTTGAAAATCGACATAGGCTATATTCTCAAATATAAACTAACTTTAACTCAAATATACATTAATTAGCATAAGTATAAGCAGCCCACGTTATACGTTCCCGCAGCTGGGACTCGGGGCCTTCTCTCACGAAGAGAGTTATTTAGGTCATAAACGACTACGCTGTCTAAGTGCGGGTTGGTGGATATAGTACATACATTCATTATGCACAGCATATTTTTTTATTTACATGCTTTATTCATGATCTTATCCTTTTTTTAGGAAAGTATATTTTACTATTTTTTTTATCATTATCAGTTAGGATCATAAGCAGTACATAAACCGTGATTTTTACCTGTGACGGAACGGAGACCGAAATTGTTTTGGGATGATAGGATGTTTCTGTTTTCGGGTTTGTGCAAACCAATGTACTCGATTTACAGTAATTAGTTAGTAAATTATTGGTGCGTGTTTTTAGATAGATGTATTAGGTACAAAATTCTTACGAAGGGCCCTGCACTTAAATTTTTTACACGTACTTATGTACTAATTAAAAAAGGAATAACTTAACGTGTTTACAATTGTTTTAATTTAGTACTTATAGTAAAAACAGCCATACTATGCAAAGGTGTTATAACAAATGAATATAGTATGTAATTATTGTAATATAGTATTACATATGTAATAAGTATTATAAAAGTCTCAAAGTACCTTCTTCTTTACTAAAAGGTCCTAGTTAGTTAAAAGCTTCTGTGTTTGCCTCTTACGATAGCCTAACAGAGTTCAAATCTCACTCACATAGATCTAAACAGCTTCCATGAGCAAATTCCTTTAGCCTTATATGGGATGCGATATTTTACGCTTACCTTGCTCTCGCAAGATGAATATGATCTGACTCCGTACCTTATTACTTAGGGAGAATATCAAGTGATAAAATGATAATCTCCCTAATATTACTCATCTTTAAAGGTATCAAGTTTTAACGTAGGTATGATGTACATATGCAGGTAACAGGTGAAAAATCTGCCTCCAAGTGTATTAATGTGTTCCGGTGGCCTAAGCAACAACTTTTTAGGGTTCCGTACCTAAAAGGTAAAAACGGGACCCTGTTTCTAAGCCTCCGCTGTCTATCTGTCTCCAGGTCGCATTTCAGAAACCATTAGCTGGAAAGCTGAAACTTTCACAAGATATGTATTTCCCGTGTCGCTATAACAACAAATACTCCCCATACAATAAACGTGTTTATATATCAATAAAGGTACCTGCTAGACACTTAAAATTGTATGTATATAATGGGGCTCCCATACAACAATGGCACGGAACCCTTTAGTGTTGAAAAAAATGTTAAAAGATAAGCAGTACGTTATTAACCACCACTGTACTCGCTTCTCTTTAAGTTAATTCTGCTTGTGTCGATCAGTTAGTCTTGTAAGAGTGGTGTGCGAACCATCAGATAACAGCTAAGTACTAAGATAGGTGAGTACGTGTGACAGAGGTATGCTAGAATTACCAGCAAGAAACGTACGAGTACGTAGATACAGAAAATGATGAGCAAAATAACACACCGAATACATGTAAAATATGTAGTTTGGAATTTCAGGGTATAGTATTTTTTTCACTTGACCTTTCATTATATTGTGGCGTGTGTTGATTTAAAAATGATTGTAAAATTTTAATTCCTGTTGTCCGATTAAATCGGTTTTTGAGTTTTAGTACGAATGTAAGTTAAACAATTGTCGTATGTTTTTTCGTTATTTTGTTTTATTGTAACAATCAATCAATCCGTGTCAAATGACGACCAATTTAAAATTAGCTATACAAAGTATAATAGTAAAGGTGTTACTGCGCATTTGTAATGTCAGGCTTTAAGAACTTATACGAGTAGAATGTCAGTAGGTAGCTGTTAGTGAGATATGACATTCTTATCATCTTTTTAATTTTTCCGCAAACACTCGTTACGATAAAATTGTTCAACTTTTAAGCTAGTTGTATTTTTTTTTCAATGTTGTTTTACATTTTGTATGATGTTAACTTTTTTTAAGCCCAATAAAAGATGTAAAAATAGACATTTCAGGACTAATGTTCTAACATTAGAAATGTTAATTTATGCAAAACCACGTTGACTTTGTAGGTATTCATACAATATTAGTATGCAGATACATTTATGAAAGATTTCACTAATAACACGGAAACCCCTGAAGCGTAACGAATTTTTAATCAAGTTAATCAGATTAGTGCTAGCATATTTAAGAATTTGATATTCATTTATGTATGACTGCGATTTTCTTACATAATAACTCACTGTCTCGTATGTTTACAACGCTAATCCGAAAAAAATACAAAAGTTGCGAATGTAGATAGGAAAGTGATAAAATGATCAATTTGCAATAGAATATGTCGAATAAACGTGTAGAAGCATGGTTGTCGAGCAATAGAGCCGCTTTCACAACACAGCTCTTTGATGGATAACTGGATAGCCGAAGAAAGTTCCAGATTACAGATTATTCCATGGAAACCATGCAATTGCAGTTGACATACGCCGCGAGCGTAAAATTGCTCACAAGGGACTATAATTTGATCCTACATATCAATGTCATATGATCAACTTTTCAAACATAATTTCTTACTTAATTGAGACTTAAGTTGAATAAAAAGTTATTTTTCAATTATTCAATTTCGTTATCTCTAAGAAACTTAAGTGATAAAGATCGAAATAGTAACAAAGGGAATAGGGAAATAGCCAACAGATTTACAGATTACAATGATAAATAATATATATAAAAAAACTGTCACCACCTTACAACGTGTTCCGGCAGCCTCCTTGAGAGCCAGTTGTTCCAGACTAGGCATGCTCCTTAGACTAGAGTGTCGCTAGCCTAGCCTAAATGCCTAGCTAGCTTTAAAGAGAAAAAAAATAGAACTAAATAATTATACATTTTACACACCGATCTTTACCACCAGTTGTAAACAACCCCAGGCCAATGCAACGTTAATTTAATTCCTGTGTATTTATTTACACAGTAACGATAAAAGATACTTTATTCAAATTCAATTGCGGAAGGAACTCTTCATGCGCATTAAGGCGATAGTTAACTTGCATCGCAAAGATAAGGCCGAGATTAAAATACAAAAAAAAATTCACTCGGCACTCTGCATGCTTGGCTTTCGATACTCTTCATCTACTCATTTTATAAGGGTGCTGATTTATTTTGCATATAATTATAATTAACGGAGTAATACAGGACGAGTATAAATAAAAAATTGAAATGTTTGTCACAATATTTATGATGGAGTCTTGGTATTGAAATTTTATTTATTACATAGTTTATGTACTCGTCAAGCTTTTTAATTTGATACCCATTTTGAAGTAGTTGTGAAAAAAAATAATCCGTAATTTAGTCGCAGCAACCCATTTGTTAGCTACTGATTTTCATTAAAATTGGCTTATATTTGGGAAAAAAAAATATTCCGCTATATATTAATTTATTCAACTAAATAGCTACAACATACCATAGTGCTAACTAGACTTAAAAAAAACACTCTTGAATGCGCACACAATGCAAGTGACGACACTACAGAAGACATCGATCTCTTGGATTTCGGATGTAGTCATATTGAAGCATCGGCCTATTTATTAGCTTAGAACACGCCCAACAAACATATATATAAAACAAAATTGAAATAAATTCACCATGTTTAGAGCTACCGTGCCATAGACACAAAAACACAGCGTTTTTACGTCAGGGCTTAAAAAAAGCTCCTTTACCGTCCGTAGGGATGAGGTATCGGTATGTAATTTGAAGATGCGAACAGAGCGCAGTAATTATAAGTAATCGATCTCAGTTCGTATAAGGCATGGGCGGGAGTGGCGGTGCATTCACTCGCAGGACTAATTTCTCTATCTTTAGCCCGGTGTTACTGACCGCGTCCAAAGAGAAACTGCATTAGATGCGTCCGGTTTATGCCTGTGCGTCAAATAGCGAATGTTTCCTTGCACCTCGCGTATTCAACTTTACGATGCACTTTATGAGTGCACTGAAACTGTTGCCTGCAAAAGCTTACACAAGCCAGGGTATTAATCTTCCGAGGGAGAAAATGGAATTTACAACGCGTGGAGTTAGTTGAAAGAGATGGACTGAATTATGTTATAACCGGGGTAGTGGCTTTATATATTGAAATTGAACTTTCGTTGTATGGTACCATTCATTGTGTCTAAGTTGGGAACTCTGTCTCTCTTACAACTGACAAGTCATACGAGATGAAAATGTAAAAGGTGTAAATTAAATGTAAAAGGTGACATCGTTATGACTGATTAAGATTTTGATTTATATGAATTATACTTATTATAATTATTATCTTTCCAACATTTTAATCTCTTACAAAGACGTTTAATTTCAAAAGTTTCATATTTATCTTGTCGCTATCGTGGGTCAGATATAACTTTAAATTGTAGGTCCTGGCTGTTATTTTTGTAAGTATACAAAATACAAAAAAATACAAAATTACAAGCAGCCAAAATTAAACGTGAATTAAAGCTAAGTGTTTTGGGTCCTGGGTTCTGGTATACATATGTAATACACCTTTGACGCAAAAGTGACACTGTGAAATTTTCGATTTAAGCTGGCCGAAACCAGAATGCTACATTGAGGATTTCTAAAAAGTTAATTTACATTTCTTCTATAAAGAAAACAGATCGCGTAAAAAATAAACATACTCGTACACCACAAAAACTGACGACAGTTATGTAAAAACAATAAATATAATAAAAGGTTAATTCAGGCCAAGAATAAGTGAACATATTTCAAACTATTAATTTTCTCTAAAGATCAGATTAATATTACAAATATAGTTCCCGGACCACTCAGTGTAATTTAGCTACACAAGTAACTGTTCAGTAAACGGTGACGCGTATAACTCGGCTAATTCTCTGCTAGTGTCTATGTAGGTAATTTACAACTGTAATACGGTGTAATGTGCATGTTACATATTATCTGGAAGTTTTGTAACAGCGTTATGGAGACGGAAACGGTTTTTCTGCTTTGACTTTGAGTAGTGACGCAGCTGATTTAGCTCTTTATTGAGTTTTACGTGGGCTTTGCCACTGTTCACACCAAAATGTTCTCCTATTTTTAGTAGTTTATTAACTCCTTTCCATCCAAAAATTGCCTGGGAGAGATCGCTTTAAGCTATAAGGCCGCCAATTGTGGCACACTATTTTTTTTGTTCTTAGTTATTATTTTATCTTTAGTTATGAGTTTGTGTCCAGTAACGTATTATCTATCTATCTATCTAAATGTATAAAACAATATTTTCTATCTCTAGAATAAACGATTTCTGTGTTTCTTCCCAAAATATCTTGCACAGGCAGATCGTCCCGGCTTCGCACGGGCTATAAAGTAATGTAAGTTGCAAAGAGAAACAAAATATAGTCTTTGTTACTCGGGGATAATGTAGCTTGCTAACGGTAAAATAATTTTTCAAATCGGTGCAGTAGTTTCGGAGCCTATTCGCGTCAAACAAACAAAAAACAATCTTTTCCTCTTTATAAATTGGTATAGATATATAGATGTAGTATTTCAATATTTGAATATTGTTTATAACTAATTAATACAAGAAGAAACTTGGGATTAGCTTTAGATAATAACTAAAATTACTATTAACATCATTCACAGCCGATTCTATTCCACGTTTGGGAATATAGGCTTCTCTCATGTCTGGCAATGTGCCTCGATCCAGAGCCAATTCCAAGTTCAACAAGCGACAGATGTAAAGTCAGCGAAAAAACATTTCTATATGCATGTAATAATTAAAATATATTGGCACGTCGAAATTACGTCGGACTCTGTGACCTGGTGAAAATCTAGCCCTACACCAATGATTTTATTTTCAATTAGTATGAGACATTTGCACTCGCTCATACGTTCCTTAAATCTACGGGCACATTTAAAACAATGGCAGTTATAAATAAGCACTTACTTCATTTCTAGCACCGTTTTGAAATCTGTGCAAGACATGTGTAGCTTAGTGCTTGCGGTTAAAGAGAATAGACAATGAAAACTGGAATGTTTATGTGCGGAAAAGCTTAACGGGCCTACAAATGTAGTTTAGTGTTAATTATGAAGTGTCTAAATGACTCTGCGGTTAAACTTAACTCTTGTTGGTGTTTCAAAAGGTTTTCAAATGCAGAGGAACAAGAAACGAGTATGACTTCTTATGAAACACTCGACAAATACATGTGCGTAGAAACAAATTACATAATTGAGCTTACAAAATGTTTTTTGAGGTAAAATATAATTATTTTTAGTATAAACAAATTTTATGGCAGTCGAATGAGAAACTGCAGTATTGAAAGTTCTTGAAAGCTTTTGAATTTGCCCTTCAGACCCTACTGATGATGTATTATGTACTTATTGTTCTTGGTGTAAGAAAACTATTCACCTATGAAAGCATGAGAATAACTGCAGCTTATATATTTATTTGAGCTAAGAAAAGTTGCCATCTCTTCAAGGATCGCTATAATCAAATGACGTGAAATGTATAGTAAGTAACGTAAGCTGTCGAAAAGCCTCGTAAAATTTATTATCGCTCTCCAATAACAGAAATATCTTCATCTTAAATCGCGAATACATATAATTGATCTCGATACTCAGTAGTACGATATAAATTAAGTTCTCAAAACAAACAATATCGCAACTTATCGACTTTCGCTGCAGTGAGAGTAAGTAGTATTGGGTTTCAAAGAGGTAACCAGAAAGTTAACAAGGGTTTATACATTATGGTTTTACAATGTTTGTTTATCATGTTGTTTTTATAAATATATTTTCTTTAGCTTCATTGCCCTTAGCCATATTATTTTTTCCACCAGATTTAATAAGCTTAGTTTACAAAAGTGGTAACGAAATCTAAAAACCTTTTTCAATTAATTTGTGAATAGGTAAATGCATTTCTAAAACTTTCTTCAGTCCAGTAGTTTCGGAGCCTATTTGCGTCAAATAAGCAAACAAACAAAAAATCTAACTTTTCCTCTTTATAATATTGGTATAGATCTTTATGTTGTTCTTCTTTTACAAATAACCTAGTACATTATTATGATCGAAACTCTTGGTAACCGCTGAGTAGTTACGATGCAACAAGAAATCCGCGTGATTGCGGACTAATAACGAGTTTGGAACCATCGGCCAGTTTTTAACGTCGTTCGTATTTATAGCACTTGATTGAAAAGTGACTTCGGTGCCTGTGAAGAAAATTAAAAAACAATAACGCAAAGAAAGAATGCTGTCACCTACTTGGGCCAGGAAATCAAGCCGAAAGAAATGTAATTAACTGAAGTGAATAATGTATATATTTTTTTGCCGACAATTTTGTGTGTATGTACATGTTCTAAGATGAGTTTTGGTCAATGTTAAAAAAATATGTTTTATTATGAATGTATGAACATTCGAAAAAAAAAATAAAAAAAAAACAATGAAGTAGAAAGTAAACAATAAATAAAAAATAAAAAAAATATGGCCAAATTTAGTTATCTTTTCAATATGCAGATTATACAGGAAAAAAAATGGTTGCCTGTAAAGTCGGTTTTACGGGCGAAGATTTTACGTGACAATGTCTGCCGCGTGATGCGCGCGCGGCAGACCGATCATAGTTGAGTGGGAGAGAGACGCAAGGCATTCGGAGGGCCTCTCTCTCGTTCGGTGACTCATCGTAACGTTACCGGGCGTTACACTTTTTCATAAGTGACTCCCAGCCGCAACCTAATTTAAGACGTTGTCGCGTCAAAAAAAATCAGAATATGCATCGATATAAAGTATTTATGCATGTACATATAAGTAGATTTGTCAGTTGTGTTAACAACCATAACACAAATTAGAATGGTTTAGCATAGGGCTAACCAGCCGTGTGTGAAAAAAATAACAAATTATTTTAGTTAAGTTACGTTGTTTTGACGTGACAACGTCTTTAATTAGGTTGCGGCTGGGAGTCACTTATGAAAAAGTGTAACGCCCGGTAACGTTACGATGAGTCACCGAACGAGAGAGAGGCCCGCCGAATGCCTTGCGTCTCTCTCCCTCTCAACTATGATCGGTCTGCCGCGCGCGCAGCACGCAGCAGACGTTGTCACGTAAAATCTTCGCCCGTAAAACCGACTTTACAGGCAACCATTTTTTTTTTCTAATTAGCTTAACCCGAATGCATTTTATTTCAATTACTGTCTATACCTTATGCAAAAAAAAACCTTATGCATATACCTCTATACATATATGTAGGTACAAAGATTTTCGCTATGGCCTCTCCTGTCACCGTAGAATAGATAAGATATTCATTACTTAACCTCGATAAAACTCACCTGATATTATCTCAATGTCAAAAATAAGTTCATTAATAATACACTTCGACATAACATTACATCCTTGATAATAAGTTAAACAGAATTTGGGTTGTGGCTAATTAAAAACTTCTATCATTAATAATGGTTTATCGTGTTCTAAATACCGGTCAATAGCATACTCGTATGTAATAATTGAATATTTTCGAGTCATTGTTTTTTGAAAGGTACTCGTAAAGTACGAGTAACAGTAGATATAACAGTGCTTATTTAGGACAGAATGATGTTTGATGGAAAAAAAATCTGTATAAAATATTTTAGCTTAATTTTATCTATTCTTGTGGAATTAAAATTGAGAGTAGAATTCGTTTGATTGGTGGTTTTTGTCAATTCATAGAAAGCTAAAGTATGGTTTTGCATGGCTTGTAAAAAAGTGACGTGGGTAATAAGAATATATTTTATCCTGTTTCAGTAATTTTCTTGGCTTCTATACTAATTTATTTTACTTGTAAATTGCTACCTCTTTAACTTCTAATTTTCTGTTCTCTGATCTCACGTAATCATTTTAGTGTCAGACATTTACGATAGTAATTAAAAAGGCTATAAAATTAGTGTTTATTATTCAGTTGTATTACGTATTTTGTAATAAAACTTTCGAGAGTATGTAAGAGCTTTTTTATTATATTGTCACTTCAAATTTAAAAATATATTTAACTAGGCATATTAAATTACTTATGCACACCAAGTTAGGTATAGTATATTATTTGTAACTTTTAAATTTAGATTTGTAAAATTAAAGCGTTACAGCTATTCCTAAAATATAAAGTATATTAAAATACATTTTTGATTGTTTTTTATAAATAGGTACATACATAGACACATACTCAAGTATAGTTTTTATAAATAGGTACATACATAGACACATACTCAAGTATAGCTTATATAAATAGGTACATACATAGACGCATACTCAAGTATATCATACTCACAAAAAACCGCGAGCATCGATTAATCGTTATGTCATCGCTGTATCGTTATGAAACAATCGAGATATCGATTCGCATTGTAGTTTATTCGTTAAGCTAATTAATCAAATTCGTTTGACACGCCGTGATCTAGATCGGGCATCGTGAAACAAAAGTAGGTTCTTATATTCGTGACTGAAGTGATTGCACTAGTCTAAATATTGCTTAAACTATTGTTTCAGTGCAGTTTGTAGTAATATATTTGTTAATAAAATAATTGATTAAGTACAAGTTAGTCTTGGTACGGGTCTTAAATTACCCAATGTTCACACTATGCAATGGATTTTAAATCGAAGCGTGCCTTCTCCATTTTAGATTAACGTAAAGTTTATAGATTAACACCTTTTAACGGTCTTTCGAGGCTATGTCTTAATATCAAAAGTTTTCTGTATCCACACAAATTGCTTTGAAATTGACTTACGTCATTTTAACAGCCAAACTTATAAAAAATATATATTTTAAATCGGTTAGTTCTAACAATTTACAATACTTTTCTTAAGCATCAATCAGTCGTACATTTTTTTTAATACTATGATGGGTTTGCGCTTGATCAGAATTCACCTGATGGTAAGCGATATTGTGATCTAAGGTGGAACGCGCTAACCCAGAAGAAACCGGTTCACTCGTGCTTTGATAACCGCAAGATTATAGTTTTCGGGGAACAGGGCATTTGGCAAAGAGTTCCACACCTTGGCAGTACGTACAATGAAGGTGGAGGCAAAACGCTTAGTGCGCATTTTAGGTATCTCCACAGTGAAACGATGCCGCCTTGGTGTTTCCCTGTTTCCCTCCCACATTACTTTAGAAAACTTTACAAAAGCATTGAAGATAATTTGCTAGCAAAATAAGAAGTTGGCAACCCGGCGCCCCGTAGGTAGTCAGAAATAGCTTTCCTTCAATAATTACCAGCCAATAAGTGTAATAACATGTGTCATGTCGTCACGTGTGTCACGCGATGATTGACGGATGTTGTGCCATACATTCAGCGGTTGCGAAAGTTCAGGGTTTGTACCCACTTTATCGGGAAGAAAGTATTAGTGATCGGTTAAGTTAGAAAACCGGTTTCCTCATTATCATCAGCCTGCATTTTTCCATTGCTCGGTATAGGCCTCCTAAGCCATACAGTACGGTCTTCAGCCAGTTTCCACCAGCTCTTTCCAGCTTGCATGCTTGCTTGATGTCATCTGACCATCGGGATTGTGGTCTGCCTCTCTGTCTTTCTCTCTGTCCATTACTCAGTTACCACTCGGTGACAGCCCTGGTCCTTCTAGGGAATTCCCTACGCGCTAAGTGTCCAGCCCTAAGCGCTAAGTTACTAACTAGTTTCCTACAAGGATTATTCTTTCCTACGGCCAAAGCCTTCACTAAGATCACTTCTATGATTAACTAACTTGAACTGCTATCGAAACTTTGCTTTAGACTACATAGAATCTGTAAAAGATGGAGAAGATATCTGAAATATTCATAGTCAATGGGTAATCTGTAAAAGTAAAAGATAAGTCAGTTCACCAATCTATCTTAAATTAGTTTAGAATTAGATACAACATATTATTAGATTAGATTCGTCCAATATACTCCTAGACGGATAGATTTGTTTCTTGCAACAGTGGTCTACCAAGAATATTTTTTTTTAAATACACGTGGTTTCTTCTGATTTGAAATTAGGACACTTAAGGTTAACGTACGAGTACTTTAATTTGATGCGCATATTGAAGAAACTTCTTGAATCAGAATATTTCATATTGATTGAAAATTAACGAAAAAAAAGAAAGTCTTATTACAAAAAAATATATTATAAATATTTATAATGGTAAGTTTATGATCTAGCTTCTGTAACTCTTAAGTATTGAACGACTTTTATTCGTTTTCAAATATAAGATTTATTTTTTCCTATTCATATCTATATTTAAATCACAACAACTCAATCACTAGTCACCGGTTCTAGTGGATTGTAACCCTAAACCAACGTGTAGAGTCATGTGCAAGCTTCCTGCTTTGTATAATTTATGATAAGGAGCAGTTTCCGTATCAAACAACTCTGGACGCACGTGACATGTGAAGCAACTTTTGATTGTTATGGTACTTGTTTATAATACATAGGTATCGCAATTCATCTGACGGTAGTCTTGATTAATCATCTTTTAGTAATTATGAAACACTAAAAAGTTTGTACATTCAGAAATTCTTAGTCGTTGTTTGCTGGCGATTATCGTGGACTTGATATTTATTATAATGAATGCATTTTACAAGTCAATACCTTTCATGTGATATCTACGTATATTAAGGGAATTGTGAAAAAAAATATTGTCCGCCATTTTGTTCTTGCAGCCATCTTGGGCTTGCTTGGGCAAATATAGCTAAGAACTTTCTCGTCTAACATATTTCAGACAAAAAGAAATATTTTTTTATTCCTTCCGGAGCTACGATATTACAGACATAGGTATAGACTCACACAGACACAGTCAAACCTATAACACTTTGAGTTTAGAGTTATTAAAACTAACAATTGCGCAGATTTCAACCTAAGACTGGTGTGAAATAAAATACTGTTGATACTCGTATATATTACATGTGAATTAAATATTTTTATTTTTTGTTTGCAGGTAAGCATTGCAACGTCAATAAGTAACCTACACTTTTTGGAGGTGGTAAGCTTAAAATAAGATACAGTAACTTGAAAGGTATTTTAAGAACATCCATAAAATGTACTATGCTCAATTTATGTATTTATTGATTAGACAGAATTCAAAATCAATAAAAAACTTTCTGTTACTGTTTAAAATTGCCAGTGCAGTAATTTCCACCAGGAAACCATTTCTTGCTCATGAAAAATGCATTCTGTTGGTTTCGAAAGACACCTTTCTTAAAAGTAATTTCTCATAGACGTTTCCTGCTTATTTTAGTTCTAAACATGTTATCGTACTCGAATGTAACGAGGAACATTATGTGTGGGAACGCCTATCTCCTTATTACCTATGACCAGAGGTACTCAAACTTTGTTTGTTAGGTACCTAAGAGTAAGTTTATCAAAAAAAAACTCGTTCTTTTAAAGTACGTTTGAGTAGGTTTCTAATTATGGATTGTATTGCATTCATTGTGTAAATTTATATTTTAATGAAAAAAATACAGTTTATGTTTAGTAATAATACACGAGTATTGTTTTTTTATTTATTGGTTATATAATCTATCGCAGGATTAATGCCTGTTTTCGAGCTTTCTTAATATGTCGCTCTAAACTCGCATGTAAAGATTTTGGCATTTGTTACAAAATTGTTTAAATGTTACCAAAATTTACTTATTTATAGCCGATTTAAAAAAAGGAGGAGGTTATACTATTCGACTGTATGTATTTTTTTATGTATGTTCACCGATTTCTCATATTCTCAACTGTAACGTTTATGTGAAGAATGTTCTTTTCTTTCAATCATATAACAAATAAAGGGTCGAATGGAAGTTTGAGCATCTCTGCCCTATCCTATTACACGAGCGACCGATCCACTATTTATCTCCTCTACACTCACTCTAGGACGTAATTAAAGAGAAAGGTTATTATTTCGATACCAAGCTATAATAATTTTCCACTGAGCACACTTATCAGAGAAAGTCCCTAAAGGAATGCACGATAACAACTCGACTTTACTATGTTTACTATTCCGATTTACTACAAAGTTTCGGATTACATAACGGTTAAAAGGCTATAAAAAGGCTGTTATTAATGTCCTTTATCAAGAATTTTATTGCTCCAAAGTAGAATCTTAAGGATTTGTCAGAGACTTAACCTCAAAGCTCGTACCAGAGTAATATAACTTTAATTGTTAATAGTTAAGCTCTCTTAAAACTATAAAAATGCTTTCGAGTAAAGATGAGACATCTGCAACTTTGTAGGACTAAAGTGGATCATCAATCGTATGAAATTAAAAGCGTGTTAAAAGCTCTGCGTAATCGTCACAGAGTTAAGAAATAGTTGGAAAGGCGCGCGTTTTTGCTATTCTATGAACGTAGTTGGGATTCGTGTGGTTACTGCGAGCATTCTTAGCAGTTAAGTGACCACAACAAACATACGCGGTCTACTATCGCAGATTCGCCGGTTAGTAATTACTAGAATTATCAGCCAGCTGTCCCGTCTCTGCTGAAATGTACAAAAAACAAATATTGCGTAACGCGCTCGATTCACTCCTTTACATTTACTTTTTACCTGCTTCTCAATAATTTCTTGTTTAACGAGAACGAGATTCGCTTTTCGAAACACTCAAATATCTGAAAGTAACTTCTTATTTTAATGATGCTCGTATTGAGACAGGAATTATCTCGCAGCGCATTCATCAAAGTTTATGAATCATATCATTCAAAACAATCACAGGTTGGGTAACACCAGTGCAGGGAGATAAATAGGGCCCTAAAAGTGAAAGTTGGATGCAACCGATCACTAATGCGCTTATCTAATTTGGCTCGCTCAATCACGTGGAGAGATACAACGAGCCGAGACACTAAGTACCTCGTATATTTTAAATATCACTTGTCATTAGCATTATCTATTACCGCGGTTATGTAATATTCGTGAGATTTATAGTACCCTCCAGCGATTGCTTATTATGGCTTTATCCACGTACCTACAGTCGCCTCCCGTCATTAGTGTAATAGCCAATAATACTGTGAACTCATTCTGTTCAAATAATGCTATTTTATTTTTGTAATTGTGAATCATTTCTTTAAATGATGTTTATTTTATCTTTCCACTTCGTTTGCTCTCTTCTATCTAAGAGTCGAATCATTATCTGCAAATCACTTACGGCTTCTTACATAATTGTAATGTCTGTTAACGCAGATAAATCATTTCCGACTTCGTATTGATTAAGTATTCCAGGTATGTCGCTGATATTTATCTTATAAAAGTTTGCTATTATTGCGTCGCGATGTGTTACGTAATTTATATCATTGTGCTTTCGTTTGTTTTTGTCAAGAATGAATGATTCAGCAAAAACTGTCTGTCTCCAAATCCCTAGTGATTATAGTCTTGTGCTCAATTAATTAATTATTTATGAAGAAATATCGTTGACACGCTTGATAGTTTCAACAGTAATTGCTTTCATTTTATTTAATTACTTACCTTTAATTACTTTTATTATGTGTTCTCTCTGGTCGTTACAAGCTAATCTTACATGAGGCAACATGACGCTTCATATCTCATATGTGACGTGTTACTTCAGGCGTCTCTTGTGTTATTAATATCGAAGTTTCACAAATGTCGGTCCTCTCGTTAGAGTGAAAGTGATCCCTTTGACTGCACCGAGATAAATGAGAATCATTAAAACTATCATTCATTCGGGAGATTTCTGACCGGAACGAATGACGTCACAAATTATACGTCCCACAAATTATTTCCAGAGTAACCCATCTCCGTCCAACTGACGCAATTGCATTAGAATATTCGGATTATAAATTACTGTATTGGTCGCAGTAATCTGTTCGATATGAAAGAAATATTGTGGTTTCGAAGCTAACGTCCGGTAAATTGCCTTCACTCATGATGCTGAGAAATGCATCTCGATTGGAATGCTCATTTATGAACATCGGATCATATAATGCTTCACATAGGCTACAATGGGTAACGTTTCCAAACGACCCAGTTCTGTGGAACGAACGCGCGTCATTCATGTTCACTCGTGATAAAACAGAATGAATGAATGCGTTCATAAATTTCATCAATACGTACAACGAAATATTTTATCAAAAACTCGCTGTATTTGATTGATTAAGCTTTTTGCATGTGCGTAACTAACTTCGTTATGCGATCATAAATAATGCTAATAAACTTTAATAGACAGACGTAATGAGCTGCTATTGGTAGTCGATTAACTGCATAAGTAGTACTTGCGTAGAAATGGAGATAATACGACTTTCTACTGCGTTTAAGTTTACAATACTTAAGTGCTAGAGTAAAATGCCACATTAGTAACTAGCTAATTTGAGACAGACAGGGTAAAGACGTGACTTATCTAGAAAGCCATCTACTAATAGTCATAGAGCAATGGACTTGTATGACTTTTTATGACGCTTATGAGCAACCTTGTTATTATATATTTTTTTATCAGTTAATACTCGTATGATAGCTAAAAGTGTATGTAATATGTAGTGTACATAATGTTACCAAAGTCAACCAATTCAAAGCTAATTATTTGTCTTATCTTTTATACAAATTCGAACAAAGCGCTAGTTATGACAATGAAAAAGTATAAATTAAATATTTTGGAACCCCTTGACACAATATTTTCTTGCGACGGTCATCTTAAATTTGAAATCAATCAATAGCTATGCATTCAACTAAGCCATATACTTGATGGCCATGTTCAGATAATTCTGAAAAAATATGCTATCCGCTATTTTGTAGCGGCGGCCATTTCGAAGACGAAGAAGACATGGATGAAGTGTATGAATAAGGATATGAGTGAGAAAGGACTGAGTGTGCAGATGAAGACCCCACCTAAGTGGGAGAAAGCAAGAAAGAAGAAAGTCATTTTGCTAAAGACACTCCCGACGCTAACAAACATTGCATACAAAAATAAAACAAAATCGATTCATCCGTTCGAGAGTTACAATGCCACAGACAGGCACACAGATACGTCAAACTTATAACAAATCGGCGATTTTTTTTATCGAAGATTAAATAATCAACTTTAGTATATATAACTAATTTACACAACACATAACTTACACTAAAGAGCATAATTTACACTATACTTTTTACAACATACATTTTATTGAGTGTTAATCAAGTAATCATCATTTTAATCATCGCCCTGGCACGTTGTAATCATCTGTTAATGATTTTGAGGAAAACTCATCTTAATTTTTTGTGTTTCTTTGAACGGATTTAGAAAATTGTAGCGATATTTCCCGAATCGGCTTCGCCGCAGGGGTTTAGTTTAGTGTTAATTTCGGCTGTCAGTTATCTTTTTGCTCGAGTACGTTTCAATGCTTTGCTTCCTTGATTATTAATACAAAAAATGTACTTACATGCAATTTACATAATCGTAAATTGATTGATTGTGAATAGTAACGCCAAATATGGTGTACCTTTTTATTTAATCTTGTTTGCTGCGTAAATGGAGTCCTTGAGTGACTGTGGTTGTTAAAGTTTTTTGAGCGCGTAAAGTATCATTTATAATGGAGACGACGTCTGGTAGAGGAGAGTGGAAAAAGAAGATTTGCTGTGCCGACCCCACCTAAATGGGATAAGGTTAAGAATAAGAAGAAGAAATAATTTGTTTAAGTATATAAAGAACAGGACAATTCAGCCTACACCATCAGTATATAAAACTGTTTAAATCAACGTAGCGTGTTAGCCATCAGCAAATAATTATTTAATTGGACACAGTCGTTTGTTTATTTAACACCGTCTGACTTTCGTTATGCAAGAGCAGTTTTTACTGACATTTCACTCAAAGATTTGCACAATTTGACCGGTTGCAATGAAGGGCAAATTAAAAAACCTCAGTGATTTATTTTAACAAAAATCAAACTCTTTGAATATAATTTTATAAAATCGAAGCATGAATAAATTCACTCATAAAAACTTGGGACAATACAGACGCAGTCTTTCGAACAATAAAAATCATTGAATCAATTCACAACTCATAGACTTCAAAAATCAAAAGGCCATTCAACAATAAATAATAAACAAAAAATCCTAGCTACTCACGTAGCGTAGCGTTAATAAAATTAAAATGCAATAAACGTTAAACAGCCGCATACCAAAAACCAAACAATAGATAACGCCTTTATAATCATATCTCGGGTGTCCTCTCGTTCACCTTGTGTATTCATGAGCTAATTACACTATTCAAAGTTATTCTAACGTCATAACCATCGGTCAGCAGTGAACCTCTGGGACTCGTGACAGAAATCTTTAAATGCCCATATCGGTCGATCCGTGTGGTCGCCGATAGAATAACACTGGATTTCCTTATAAGTGAAGTAATAAGACGTATATTTGTGTGAAGTTCGTCCTTGAGGGATAGGTATGTGTGTATCAGTAAACAATCGATGGTGCCGCGGACAAAGCAGGCTATCGCGCATGGTTAATGCGCGTGCGCAACCATCCACGCATAACGATGAGGGTGAATGCTTAAGCTTTAAGCTTCTAAGGCGGAGCTTTAAGCTTGATTCGATTTAACTTAATTCACTCGAAGATCTATCTATGTTGAACGATTGGCTTCAGGATTGTACAAGTACACACGAATGCCTTCCAAACTTTTTTTAAATAACTTAATGTTCTTGATATGTGTATTTAAATACATACGATTACGTTGCGCGCATCATATTTCAAGATATATTTATTTTATAGATTGTCTTAATTCTTTTTTTGTTACGAGAAGTAATTTGCAATATGAAATTTCTTCAATTTTTAAATTTCGAAGTCCTTAGAAAATTAATCGCTTGAATTCATAAAAACTAAATGTTCCTACTCACCTTAAAGTGTAAGCTCTCGGCTATGAATTTTGTATTACCGTCGTATTTTATTGTCACATTTGTATTCAATGCTTCCTTTATTATTTCACCAAAATCTTTTTGAACGACACTCGGTAGCTGGTAAGTCGATAAGCCTTGTCGTGGTTATAGAGATCTAAGTAAGTTTTGTAATACGAGAATTGTATTCATGTTTACCACCTTGTAATATTATTGGGAGAAAGTTTTTGAAAGCGAACGTGAAGAAAATTTACTGACTACTATTTGTAACTCGATTTGTCAGCTTAATTTAAGTATGTGTAATTAACTGAGGTTGACCTGTGCCTTCTTACGTCATTGCTTCTCATGGTGAAGAAATTCTCATGCTAGCTTTGGTTCTATTATTTTTTAGAGTTCCGTACCTAAAAGGTAAAAACGGGACCCTATTACTAAGCCTCCGTTGTCTGTCTGTCTGTCTCCAGGTATATCTCAGAAACCGTAATAGCTAGAAAGCTGAAACATTCACAAGATTATTATTTCCAGTGCCGCTATGACAACAAACACTAATAATTTAAAAATGTTTAATATTAAGGGGGTCCCTATACAATAAACGTGTTTTTTTTAATTATATTACTAGTTGGTTCAGCTTCGTAGTTTTGTAGCAACAAATGGTAAACCTTAAGCCGTAGGTATCAAAACTGTGACCAAGTAGTTAATAGTTAGCCGTACTTAACTGTTTGCCATCAAACAGATCATTTGTAACAAACAAACTTGTACAATTTAAACTTCTATAACATTAAGATCCATAAAGAATCATAATGTAAGGACACGCCTTGGTTTAATATTAGCATCCTTAAATGTAGCTCCATTGTTTAACAGAAAAAATTACCATCAAAATTATAGCTCATATTGCCCTATATAACTTTTTTAGGATAACCATAAAATAATGATGCTACAAAGAATCTTTAGTAAGACTAAACGGTACATCTTTGAACAAAATAACAATAGTTTATTAATTTAACCTAGAGAAGGTTTAGAATTGTATTCAACTTAAAAGTTAGCAAGTTAGCATACTATTAAGGAAGTATGCGTCAGGCTTGAAAGTAATAATAAAAGATATAACTTTATTCTTCTGCATTGGGCTTTCTCTATTAAAAATCAACAGATACGTTTTAGAACTACAAATGTATTAGATCTTTGAACAAAGAACTTGCCAATTCTTTATTACGAGGTTACGAGAGCAAACTCATTATGTAGGAGTAACTTTGATGATTGAATTGGAATAGGGATGATTCATACAACTGATGGCATTTTATTGTGTTGAATCAGAAAGACACATACATACATATTACATGTAGATTGATATTTTTTTGTAGCAAGATTATAAAATTAGGCTAACATTATTTTGTCTTGCATATTTATATTGTCCTTGTTAAGTATTTTTATAAACAAATATTTTGGGTAAATGGACCTGGGGCGGGTTATTTGTTTAATTTTTTATATGTTATTTTGAATTGACTTTTATTGAATAAATTATTTTGTTTATATTCGCAAATAAAATTGAATATTAAAATTTTATACAATAATAAATTGAGTTATGTAATGTTTGTTTTAGTAAAGGTTTTTTTTATATTCTCTCATTCTTATATACATATAATTATGTTACATTATTGTTAATGTTTTAATTGTTTACCGTGTGTTTGTATCAATAAGATCGCGTGCACCTGCGCAACACGCATTTCATCATGTTTAAGAGGTTCTATGGTGGATTTAAAATGGAAAATTGGATAATATGGTACTCGTATCAATATCCAATAAATCAATGCAATTAAGAGCTTTTTATGCTGACCTATTTGAGTATTCATTTCTTGGAAAAAAGTTGTTCGTAAAAGTTTTAATGTATTTGCTGTTCTAGGTTTTTACGATCAAAGTGAATCTTTACTATTGCTAGGATAAACAGCTTTAATTTTCACATTCCGTTATTCGAAACCCAAAATATTTTCTAACAATATTTTCTAACTTTATAAGAAAATATTATCCTTCGTTAAATAAAATATCGTAAATTTTCGTGACGGTGAATTTCCTAACTATCGTGACAACCATTAAATTTCGTGGCATAAGTATTCTACCACAATTCATTTGTGTCTTGTGTTGAAATTAGAAATTCTTTTTAGTCTTACACCTCTATTGGGTGTTGGTTTTCACTTCCTTTTACAAAGATTTGTATTCACCTTGAATAGAATATTTTCTACGTGATATTTTTAAAGAATATTCACGTTTCATTCGGCTTAGTAACAACTGTTTGTCTTTATTTAATAATGTCCTTTTTACCAAGCAATACGCATACTATAATGTATTATGCATACAAATAACAAATATGATTGTACACGTGCTGAATCAAGTGTCTTACAAAGTATCACGACCCAAAAACAGCGAAATTGTCTACAATGACCGGCGCTAGCAACTTACTACACCTACACGGACAACTAGGTGTAAAAATAGTTAACGCAGTGAATTTACATTTATAGACAATCACCGATCCAGCGTATTTGGACTTGCATAGAGCTGCAACCAGTTTGGATATGACACATGTTCGAGTACATATCTGAGTGAATATAGACACCGATGGAATACAAATTGCACAGGCAAAAGTATGTGGACGATCAACATTCAAGGCGAATCGTCTGTTATTTAAAGACACGTTTCGAACCAGTGTTTACGATAAAACAACTACGAACTACAATGCTCGCACTAAAACGGAGACAAAAATAAAATTCGTGTTAATGGTTTCTGAATACCCCATCAAACCGCCCACGAACTAAGTGATAGATAAACTAGAAATTGAGAGAAAGGACTATAAAAGGAATGGTCGTGTCGTGCTCGCCATCGGGACGTCTCGTACGCCAGTTAATCGAATTATAGAAGACGTCGGAAGGCCAATGATATAATTTAACTGGTTTAATTCAATCAGACACAGTTGGGGTCGATGAATTCAGGTTACTCTGCCACAGAAACACAACTCCTCAACATCATTGTTCGTTATTTAGGCCAATACCATAACAGAATCTGACTGCGAGCACAAGTCTGTACAACGTTTATTAAATTAAACGCCCCGTCGACACAGTTACTCGAACACGATTTTAATTTATGCCCCTCTCTAAAATATTTTTGATTAAAATCTGTCACTGGGCTATGTGTGTATTGTATATTTAATTAAATATTACTCAATAGAAGTTATTCAACTGAGTTGACAACCGAATGGCAATCGATAGCCGATTCTGGCGCAAGCACTCGGAAGTTTCGACATTGTATTATCGGCTAGATGAATTTTAATAAGCATCTGTTGCGATTATAAATTCATGCGGTACGGTTTTAATTTGGTTAATTGGTTTGTCATTTTGCTGTGAATTCGGTTGTATAAGTTTGGCCTAGTTTGATTTAAAGAACTAGTAGTGCTTCAAGAAATAAAACACAATGATAAAAATTATGTTTATAGTAAGGGGTTTAAAGCTACCTTCTTTGTATACGCGAAGTGGCTGAGCTCTGGTGTTGAGAGTTTTCGGCGGCCTGAAAACTCTACATACTAAGGTCTCTGACTTGGCTGACAGCTACTATAGTATATTGATACGTATAGTTATGTACGTGTATATGACATACTCTAGTTGCACGCAGTTATATTGGAGAGATGTAATTTCGCTCAAGGCACGCGTGTCTCGCTTCAATCTCATCACAAAACTTTAATAACCAACCAACGTGATGTCCGATCCGTCACTCGTAACTTCGTAACTTACACGATGATTTATACATACAGTCTGTCACTCGTTAATAACTTTGACCCACTGCAACTATTGTGTGGAGTTTAAACAGTACATCAAGATACCGAAGGCGTTTTTTTGCAACGACCGGTTTTAGGACTGTTTTGTTCGATCAAAGATGAGATATCAAAAGCAACAATATATTGTCCTCATAAATTATGGTGTTTTATTCACCATAATCTGAGCCCGTGATTGATTTGACTTTGACTTTTCGATGCGCCGATAAAACGCGTCTTTGACCCATTTTGTGTTATAGTGTCGATAAAATTAGAGTGTAAACCTGCAACAATAATGTCGATCTATTTTACGTATCCGATAATTCCACCTACACCATTGATCGTAACTTTTATTTTCTAGTCCATAAAAATGTCCTAAACTTTATTAGTACTTATGACTTCATGTTGATTCTTGCTGTCATGATCATGCGTATTAAAAAAAGACAATATTTACATTTTGTTCTTGTCAAAGTCTTCATTTTAAAGAAACATTTAGAAAATCAGTGCGCCGCAAAATGGTGCTTATTATGTTACAATTACAGTATATACAAATTACTATTGCTAAGTTTAAAATAATAATATGTATTGGGCGCGCTTACACAAATTTTAATATTGTCATAATGTAACTTAACAAAAATACCAAATTCTTTATTTAAAAAAATCTGAGGCGGACGGTATTTTGTTACTTTTTTTTAAGCTAGGACGGAGGATGATATACTAGGCGTCCGCGTCGCGTCATTTACCGGCGGGAGCGTTCGGCCACTCATGCGCAACCAAGCGCTGCAGTGCCGCGCGCGCATCGTTGCAGGACGCACGACTCTGTACAACCGAACGATAACGACCAAACAATTGCATTCGCGACGCGACTCGAATTAAATTTACCATTGAACTTTTTAGCGCGGTTTCTAACGCTAGCTAAATTAATCAGATTTTTTTCTTTTTCATAATTTTTTTTATTTTTTTTTTATTGGATAGATAGACTTTATAAAGACTGTTGCAGTGTGAAGGGTCGAGATGACCCAGGAACTGTGATGATGCTGTGAGTGAACACTGCGAGTGTGACAGTTAAAAAGGACTTATAAATGATGCATGTGAGTTTTAATTTTAATATTACTTTTTTGAGAAACGTTGGTTTTAAAAAATATTACTTAGTTGAAAATATATTTTTGCTTTTTAGTATACAATTTGTTATTTTTTATTATTAATAGCGATATATACATACTTGTAATTAAAAAATTTAATATAATTATTTTTATGTATTTAGCCTATTTCGTCTGTTCAAGGAGCAAAGGCATCTCTTTCTACCTTCTTTCTATTTGTCAAATAATTAGCTACCTAATATTTTTCGTAAGATACTTTGGTTTAGCACTAGGATTGCAGCGGATTACCTACCAAAATTTTAGCTGTTTACTATGTATTGTTAACAGAACAATAGTGTCTCTGCTAGTTCTATTATTCTAGTGTCTATGAGTATAACAATTGATTTTCTTTGGCTCCCGATACTTACAATAGTATGACAGACACTCGGTTTCACAAAATATCCTACAATTTAATAACAGCATAGTACATATTACAAGCAATTCACTATTAAGTTTTAAGGTGTTTTCCACTAAAATTTTCCATTTATAAGACACACGTCTTAAAGATAATTGTGGTTTTATGTTAAACATATCCTGTTATTTTCCTTATGTATGTTATCCTTGAATGAACACGTTTAATATTCAATGATCTTGACATCGGTTAATATTTGCTGCTTGATATGCATATGTTTATGTTTACGCTATTTATTCAGTAGAATATCATGTACATTTTTATACTTATAATAAAGAAAAAAGGTGATTTTGTTCGATAAAATCGAGTCATAATAACTGAACAAATTTTCTACTGCGGCTTTTGTGTAATTTGTTCAAATTACAATGCATGCCCTGTCCTTCTATTGCCTTTCAACAAGCCTTTACCATGAGAGGCCTCAACACGACTCTATCCTATTTGCAAATACAATGCCTGTTTGTAAAAACATTTGACTTTAACTAACCACACTGCACGCGTAATGTATGAAAAAATCGTGCCGAGATTATACAGAGGGTTCAGGCGTAATCATGGGCGAGCACACAATGTCCAACAATACTGCTATTCTCGTTGAACCTTGAGCATGGTCGGAAATTACCATCAAACAGAGCCACGTTTATCAATTGTTTACTACATCAACTTATTTTGCACGGAAATACATAATTATAAACCCGTCTTCCTAAATCATGACCAATCAATCAATAGAAAATCGTGAATCAAAATGAGAATTACGAAAGTAGCAAAAACAGTTACACACGCGATTTAAATTATACACCCGCTTCCGACGTTACATCGACCCTTCCTAATACCCAAAGAGGCTAACTAGAACACGCTAACGACAGACCCGTCCTCATTTACCTGAGTCTAAGAAAAATTGATCATAATTACCTAATGAATAGGCCCAACAGCGCCGGGGGCAATTTGAGACCGTAGCAGCTCGCTTCATCTGACGAGCCTTACCGCAAGTTGCATAAGACTATTGGAAAGCACATCCACACTACATTGAATCGTATTTCATAATGACCAATCGTAATTATCCACTCTGAACCAGATTTACGGGCGAGTAACCCAAAACTCCATTTAAAAATTCACCTCAATCAATTACGTGATTGATTGTTTCGAATTAATAAATTTAACGCTGTTCTCAATATTCTCTTTTCACTCTCGTGTGATTAAGATTAAAATCGTGCCCATGCAAATCGGGGTTCAAAATATACGATCGAAAAATCAGACTTCAATGATTTGCATTGAATACAATACAATAATTTGAAAGAAAATGAGACAAATGACACTCCTTAGTTTGGGAACGTTCGATGCGAATGAGAAATTCCAGTATTGTCCTTAGACGTAATTTATGGAGGTCAACTGCATTTTGAATAACCTATTCATTTACAATAAAGACTATTGAATAAAACAAATCGTACGAGTATTACAATAAATCTTGAATTTCATAACTAACTGTTCCGTTTAATTTAGTAGTTATTCAAAATATAAATAATATAAATACGTCCAACAGGAGGGAAACTACTTATTAATTTCATATTGATTCTTTTTGTACATAAATCCTATTACGTTGACCGTGACCGGCTCATAAAAATCCTTTAATATTAATTGCTTGCGGTAGCTTCAAGAACGTATTAAACCAATATCCCTTCTTGTTGATTAGTGTTACGTGTTTAACTGCTTCAATTTAATACGATTTATTATGTACTTTATAATCATCCTTTTTGTAATTATTTCTTTTTGTAGCCCATAGCGCTCAGACTCGTCCTGTTTAAAGCAATCAAAAATACAGCCAAGACTAAATACGTCTCAAGAATTTGCAAACAAACTACGACGAACTGAGCTAGTTTTTGTCATAGCTAATTCTTAGTATCCGATGCTCAAATACAGTTGGACTTGTTTTAATTGGAAGTTTCTAAAAACGAATAACGTAAGGCGAGAACCTTGAAACTAATTTAAAAGTGTTTGTGCAAGTGCATCGAGACAAAAAACGCAGGCTGGTCTCTAGCGGGCGCGCGTGCTCGTCCCCGCCAACAAAAACACCAATTCGATGGCATTGCAGCAATTACTGAACAGGTATCACCCTTATATGGGACATGCATCTGTCAGGCAATATTACAACCTTCGAATGGTTATTGTCGTTACAGCTAACTACCTTACAGCCTTAACCTTTTAGAAACAGCTTTGTAATTAAAACTTATAATTTATTATTTGTAATGGTTATTCATTAAGATACAAAGTAAACTAATATTTATCAACATCATCATTATCTTTAGCTCGTATGCGTCTACTGAATATAGGCCTCTACCAAAGTGCGTCACGCGACGCTATCCCGAGCATATCGTCTCCACCCACTGCCAATAAAAAAGCGAATATTTATAATAGGACCTTTGATTATTTACAAGTAAATAATCAAAGAATAGGACCTAAAAATTTCAACCAAAAGCGAAATAGCCAAACAAATGCGAGTAGAAACACCGTATAGAATTAAGCAGCCAATAGCGTCGTATGAATAATAACCATAGGAATACATGAGATGCATGGTTTACAAGTGTACGTTGCGTCATGCATGGTAATAAGAAGGCATTACAAAATTACCCACTATTGTTCTGCGTTCGCAGAACGGTGTTTCTTGGGCGCGATCGTCGGCTCATAGGCCTCGCATCATTGTACATCTCCGCCGGTTCCCACAAACCTATACAAACCTGAAACAAGTACACACCTCAATTGGAGTTCTTCAAAGCCGCTCTATATAGAGCGACCGTATTAAAGTGATTACCAAAGAAACGTCACGTAATTCGTAAAGTGTGAACGTAATGGTTGCGTGACGCGGCACAAAGGAATGCTTTCTAGCCGGAGCTAGGAGGCGAGGAGCCGATCCCAAAGGATGCATTACGGAAATAGAGATCTCAGCGCAATCTGTGCAGCTAAAGATAACGTGCTCACCACGTGTCGGGAGCGAGTTGAGTGACCCGTGACGTCAGCATTACTCGGCGTCCTGCCGGCTTCGGCCCTTTCAGCTCCCCGTGATCCGACAATGTTGGATTGTTTTCTGCCAACAATATACTACACAATACCGTTAACACTTTTGTAATGAACACGAAACATCGCACAAAGAGCAACACAAACATAAAAGAAGCAGAAATAAATAACGCAGGGCTGCACTGCAATCACACAAATAAATACGTGTAAAATTACTCGTAAACCTTCGGTCAGATCTGGATAAATTGGACGCATTTTCAAGATGAGGTATTTAAATTACAGTTGTACGCCCTTGCGCCAGGTGGACGTGACTAACTGAAAGGATTCCAGCCGCTCAACCGGTCTTAGGAAAAAATCCCACTCGTGCCGAGTTTCCTCCGAGGGCCTACGTGACTTCGGACTCAGGACGATTTCACCAGAAAAAAAACTGGTGGTTTCAGTGTTGTACGAACCCTATCAAAATATTTGCCCATCTGGGCCTCTGTTATTTAGTGTAGATGCTAAAATACTGCACGTAAGAATAATTTGGGATTAGGCAGCAAAAAAGAGGAAAAATAATGAGACAAGCTACGAGTATAATAAGTTCTGAGGATTTGACGTTGCGTATATAATTATGCCGGTTTTGACCGTCGTACTTGTCTTTTTACTATAAAATACCGCCGTAACTTGGTAGAGGTGTAAAAACCAAAACATTTTGTGGCATCCGTCGTCCAGCTAATTGCTAGGGTGGTTTAAATAAGTATGTAGGAATTACGTTCCGGGAAGCACGGACTGCGCGCGCGCCGGTCCACTGCGCCGCGGGCTAGGGGTCTCTCTTAGTACCTACTACAAGTATTTGTTAGTTATTAAGTCCTGTTTTCATCCGAGTTTTAAAATATTTCATAGTTTGTTACCCTCTTTGTGAGACTCGATTTGAGTTTTAAACTTACTGTCTTCGTGGAAAAGCGATTTCTTTGCATATTACTCGTACTTTTCAGAACCTTTAAATAATCAACTTTTTTCTTATACTTACTTAGTGTTTGTTACTGGAGCGCGCATTATGTACCATAAGCTGCTATTTCTTTGTTGTAGTCAAAGATATAGTTACAGTATCCTACTGCAGGCTAGGTATCACATTTCCACAACGTACATTACCAGTAGTAATTTAAAATACCTAATATGTAAATGCTAAACTTAAAATATTTTTGAGAATTAATTATAATTAATACCCTATATTGAATGTACGTAGGCGACATAAATTATTTTTGAGTTTTTATTTCAAGTATATGTACATATACTAAATTGGTTCGTTATAAAATAGCGTCGAAGTATATAAATACGGTATATTATTGATTTATACATGAGATACGCTATTTATTCATGGTGTGTAATTGTTGTTTGCAATCGTGATTGTTCTATGTGTGTAATTGTAAATAATTATTGGCATTGCACTCTCAAGGTGAATGTGTCCTTTAAGACATCCATTTAATGTTTGAACCACGTGTTATTTAAAATTTTATTGCTTCTGAGAATTACATAATTTACAGAAGCGTGTATATTACACTATTGACAGTAGATAATTAAACCGATATCAAATTACAATAAATGTGTTACTGACACACATAAGCTTAATTGAATAAAGATATTCTGACAACACGCATTGTTCTGGGATCAAAGATGTATTCACTGTACGATATTATGCAAAATGCCGCATTCACGCATTCATGGCTAATGTAGTATGTATTTATCTCTACTCTAATACACGTTATGCAATATAGAGATGTGGGACGATGATAATTTGGACGTCTTCTTGATAAGTTAAAAGGTTGCACTATAAATCATCGTAAAGCATACTTTTTTTATCGATTTGACCCCTCGGTGAGGCAATTACATGACTTGTCTTTGCCCTCAGGATATAACTCATTTCCCATCTCTAGGAAACTGGTCATTAGGAATATAATGTGTCATTAAGTAGGACTCGGGCCCTGCTCTTAATTGAATACGAGATTAAGATCAATAGTAAGATAATGACTAACGAAGTTACGCAAAGTGTGTCACGCGGGTACTCGCACTCGATCGACTAGTTGGACGGATTGAGGTATCGAGTCGGTTCGTGAGCCGAGTCGAGCGGCGACTCGATGATGTGTAGCCGATGATGTAAATTGATAAACAATGCCGCAGGTTACGCAACGAGAAAGCGGGAACAAGAAGCCGGCAGTTATCGAATAGCCACCGCGACCCACTCTTTCTATTGTTTTAACTTTATCTGTTGATTTTTGTCACGATTTTTTCATCTCCAGCGATAAATCCCCGACGCAGGTAGATAAATTAACTCCTTACCTGCCTGTGTGAGTGTCACGTCCATCCCTACTCGTATATCATAAGTTGACGCAAATCCGATCAAATATTTAACGGTATTCGGATTTCATTCTCTGCTGGATTTTGTGAGATAAAATACCCGTCTAATGCGATTATTACGTAAACCAACATTTTTCTACTTTTACGCTCACAAATCGTTATTAGGTAAGAAATGCATCTGACAGCATTTCGATAGACATTTATGGATGTAAGCTTCGTTACACTCGAGGTGCTTATAGGAAAATCTGCTTATGAAATGACAGGCGAGGCGAGTTTTTCTGTGTACTGCGTAACCGGCGACGTAAATGTCACTTATCAATCCAATCAATGGATTGCACACATACTGGGGCGTGTCAGGCGCGCTGTGTGGCGTGGAGGGTATCTCATTTTATTTGGAGAGTTCGCCAAAAGGTCAGTGGAAGTGACCGCGGGCCGATCTGATCTTGCCTCAATTAACCGTCCTATACACGGTCTGGGAGTAAGCACTGCACTCGGGTATTACGTGCCCGCCGCAGGGCGAAGTACTTTCTCCCATGAACTTATTTAAAATCGTCTCCAACGCGTGATTGACGCTCGCTCTATTGTTAACTTAAATAGTTACATAACCCAATTTGATGTGCTGTCACTCAAAAGAAATATACTCAAAAGAGTATGTTTTGTTAATGTGTAATGATGCGTATTCTTTGTGCTTGCCATTTAATTGTTGGGCAAGCAATATGTCCGTTTAACCTATGTGTGTTAGCTATTGCTAAATATGCGGGCGATTTGAATGCTTCGCTGATAAAATGTAACGTGTGATGAAACGTTTCAATTCTTTGCCCTGTCTACTTATTGATGAGAAATAACATTCAATAACTTTATCAGAACTCAAGGACATGGTGTGTGGTATTTTGATTGATGTTTTAAAATAAGGACGTTTTTAAGACTGCATCCATACATCTAACACAGAACGAACAAAATAGAGCATCCATCGATAATTTTATTAAGACTGATAACGGCCTTAATTAAACATTAACTGTAATAAGTTACAGTTACTGTTTAAGTAAGCTAACAAGGAAAATAATATAAACTTACAAGTGCAGTAAATAAAAGGTTAATAACATAAATTGCTCATTGTAATTTTAATCTTTTGAAACTGTAATTACTCGTATCTTCAGATCCTAAACGATGGTTGGGATATCGTTTAAACTTCAGTTTAGGATTGCACTCAACGCTTTATAATCGAGTTTACAGCTTCTAACTCAGCCTTATAACTAACATGACAATATAACTTGTTTCAATTGAGTTTCATACATTCTATCAGTGCCGGCATTCGATATATGTTGGTACATACATAGGTGTCTTAAAAATATCCTACACGAAAACAAGACACGATTCCTAGCACAATGTCGTTTTCTTGAGAAGCATGTGTAGTAAATGATTTACTACATTCTTCGCCTAGGTTCGAGATGAACTGAAATAAGCTCCAATTCGTTTCTTTGGCGTATGCACCAGAAAAACACCACTTGTATAGCAGATCAAATCGATTGAAACGCGTAAATTTGTTTTATTACATGCGTTAATTGTCGACCGCTGTTGAGCACAATTCAACATGGCAGCTCATTTAGAGAGATTGTTAAATTTTACGACCATATCTCTTATCCTTTTAAAAGGCCCGTTTTTTTTTTTGAAAGGCCTGTGTAAAATCAGGGCAATGACCGTGATTTTAGCTGTGATTCAGTGCAAAATTCAGTTTTCTGAACCGCGCAACACTCCTACACGCATGCGCGGTTTTCAATCTGAAAATTTCACTCTTAAGGCGTCGTTATACCGAGTACAGTCGTGCCATAGATATTTGGGCAAAGCGTCTGCGCTGTGGTAGTAGGTATTTCATGAAATACATATAAAATCAACAATTAAAATATTATAATTATAAGTTCTAACAATTCTGGAAAATATCATTATAAAAAGTACCTATATAAAAAGTAAGATTAAAGTGTTTGTGTTTTCTTTACGCATATCACGGCATTTTAAAATTTTAAAACTTTTTTAATATTATTTCTTGAAAAATATGATGATGATGATGAAAAATATAAACTTTTAACTAAAATATAAAGTATTGGTAGAATTTTTCGTAAATAATCGTGTTTTGCAACTGTAGCGATGCTTATTACTCTCTAATGATTCTTTCACTGAATAAACTGAAAAAGTTGTAGTCTATCATCTATCATTGACGCAGGATATTAAGGAATTTTTTAAATATGATATTTTGTTACAACACCGCCTTAATGTCTTCTTCTGCTTTCTTTATGATTTACAGCGGTCGGCCTGTCAGATTGTAATAATTATGAGACATTATTTTTGTGTCAGTGCCTTAATGATGTTCGCTGTAAGTGAATCATCTGATGTGTATTTATTTCTGGTTTTAACGGTTTCAAATTACTAATTACATAGTAGTGTCACAAAATTTAAGGTATTATTTTACTTCAGTACAAGGAGAATCAAATCTCTTTCAGATACTAACTGATATTAAAATTGATTAGTTTTACAAGAATAAATGGCATAATTATGTGGATTAGAACAGTTAAACAAATGTTAATTTTAAAAGTTTTTTGTGATTTTTGTGGAATGGCTATGCGCGTTGATATCTCTTAGGCCAAAATGTTTATGTAACGTAACGTACGTTGCTTCAAACACAAGCACTAAGCTTTGTTTTGTCGATAATAGAACAAATTAACACTGTACTAACAATGCCATGATCAAACAAAGGCGAACTCAATGTTCTAGTTACCTCTTATTTCATTGTGTAAAAGGTACAAGTACAAACTAATGTTTGATGTTTGAATTAGGTCATTTGTTTCTCTGTACTGTGTTTTCCGAACGTAATTTTAGGAGTTATCCTGAGTTAATCGATATACCAAACCGTGATTATCATAGTTTTGTCAAAGTAATTAGTAGTAGTATTAATATATTAACTTGCTAGTCAAAGTCAAAGTTATTGATTATACAAACGAAAATTTGAAATAAACAGAATGTTTTAGTGAATTATTTAAACACAAAATATATGAATGATTAATTTGCTTATTTAAACAGATGTTTACTGATTCCGAATATGTTATTTGTTACATTTATATATTTTGTCTGGCTTCGACATAGATTATAATTTATGTAAAGTTTTGTTTTATTTAATGTTACGAGTAAATAATGTGACCCTGTCAGCCAAAATACATGACGTCAAATGTAGGCTAAAAACGTAACCTTTCAATGAAGCTCATCACTTATGAATACAATTTAAATTCTATCTCTATAAAGTATCTACGGAACAAAGTCACGGTCAATTTTATTGTCATGAACAAGCGTTTATTGAAATTAGAGAAACGCATCCAAACTCTTTCTAACCGTGACCTTTGAAACTAATAACTTTTACTAAACGGTATTCTTCTATCTCGAATAAATGAGCTATCATATCGGTAATCATTGAGGATTGTTTTCACCAACAACAATGACTCGATGGTTTAATTTGTTGCTAACAATAGCATTAAAGAAGTCAAGTTCAGTGAGGCACTTTCATTTATATTGTGAATTTTGTACCAAAACACAATGGAGCGAAATAGTTTACTTTATACTAAGTTAGAACTAGGTTGCCAAAAAAATTTCAAATAAAGGTTTGTACGTTAATTTAAAATTGAATTAGCATTAAACTTAAAAAAACAATTTTGTTAACATTAAAGGTAAAATATTACAATACTGACGTATTTTTAATTGCTACTATATTCTGAGTTTATTGTTTTGCCTAAATTAGTATAGTTATGTAAGTAACTACATTTGTTAAACTAAGCCTTACTTTACTGAACGATTTCTAGTTCGTATTATGTTTGCTAACACACCTGATATACTACATACATATTTATATAGATAGGTACATATTTAACACCCAGAATAAATATGGCACTTTAATACAATTACATATACTCGTATAATTGAGAGTAATAAGTAAAATCACAGCCTGTCACTTAAAGTCATTTATATTAAAAAAGCTCAAACAACGAGGACAAGGGCAGATCTAAAAAACGGAATAACCAGTTTAAATAAACTTATTTAGGTCTACCTTTCAACACATATTGTGCTAGGCTCAAATTCGACATGAAAGATTGGTTTAGTATTATATCATACGTAGAAAAGGAGTTCTATCATTGATTTCATAGTTTAGACCAAACGAAAGTGATCGTGCGAGTCTGTTCGGACCTCTCAAGGCGGCGCCGTTCGTTGTCTTCTGACATGACCTCTCGAGATGTCACTAAGATAAGGAGAAATATTTTCACTGGCAACAATACAGCCTTACTGCTTACTCATAGTTCCGGTTCATCTTCGAAATATGTGAGTCGAAAGTAAAGCTTTTGTTGTGCCCATTCAAACTTATCGCGCATTGTGATTTTGTTTGGACTTCAGTTTTTTTGTACATTTTTGCTGACTGATAAACAAATAAGTGCCTTGTTTGTTCGTTATCTGAGATTCTTTAAATATTCTGTCTAACTTACAAAAAAATTACTTATTCTATTTCTAGTTAACTTAGTGCTAACAAATTTGCTTGTAGCAAAAGGCAGTGCAATAAAATACACTGATGTACCTTAATGGACTAAAATAAAATTGATATACCTATTATACCCATCTTTTTAAGTATTTTCTCTAAAACCGTTTATAGAAGCAGTGTGAGAAAACCAAGTGTAAGGCAAAATGACAGATTTGACGACCTCGTTGGCGTAATGGTTACCATGCCGGACTGCCAATCAGAAGGTTCCGGGTTCGATTCCCGGCACTGCCAACATCTTTGCGCTGAACTAAATTGGTTGGCTGTGGGTTTGGGTGTTAAATATGTATCTATAAAAATATGTATGTATGTATATGTAGAATGTCAGTTGTGTTAGCTACCATAATACGAACTAGAAATGGTTCAGTAGGGGTTATCC
Organism: Mellilla xanthometata; assembly: GCA_035578125.1. Lineage (NCBI taxonomy): Eukaryota > Metazoa > Arthropoda > Insecta > Lepidoptera > Geometridae > Mellilla > Mellilla xanthometata. The sequence goes on along the minus strand of JAPUBQ010000014.1, from coordinate 6,954,528 downwards.
AGCCATGTGTGAAATGTGTCCTAGTATTTATTTATATATTTATAATGGTACTTTTTGTTACCTGGAACGTAAAAGCGATTATTAAATTGTATATCGTTACTATCAAATAGCATAAAACTACTAACTTTACTTATATTGTAATCATCATTATATTTTTTCAAACAAAACTCTTTGTAAGTTCTGGAAATGTTTTTTTTTTTTTTTTTGTATGTTCGTCAGGCTTTCCTCCAACACATTTACGTCGGAGACATTGTACAACAAACACTTTTCACTCACAACAGTTATTGCGAAAAATACTTTAATTGGAAAATAGCAATATATATATAAATATATGCTCGTCAGGGATATTTTTGGGGTAAGTAAGGGAAAGTCAGAAGCGTAGAAGGCTTTTTTCTTTTCTTTTTTCTTTCTGTTTTTTTTTTTTTTTTACTATTTTTTTATATCTTTTTTTTTTTTTTTTCGTTGCGTTTTCATAACTTTTTTTTTTTTTTTTTTATCATTTTTTTTTTTTTCATCTTTTATTATGGTTTCCATTTTTTTTTTTTTAACTTAATTTTGTCAATTACATTTGGAATATACTAATCATTATATACAAAAGTAATTGCCTTAATGCTATTTGTTCTTATTTACTACTCGTTTTACTATTAATGTACAATATTCTAGGAAACTATCTCTAAAGTCTTTGCTGCTTACTAACGTTGCTAAAACATTTTTGTCTATCTTTATACCTAACTTAATCTCTAAATTAATCCTATCTTTGCCATATATGGGGCACTCTGTCAGAATATGTATGACGTTTTCTTCTTTTTCCGGGTCACAAAGGCATGTTGGACTATCTTTGCGTTTCATTCTGTGTAAGTATTCAGCAAATCCTCCATGCCCAGTGAACGTTTGGACCAATATTGGAGTGAGCTCCATCCTTTTTAGGATGGAGTATGCCCCAACAGCGTCTGGGAAAAAGAGTTTGGTGGTGGATGCACTTACACCCTCTTTGTAGCGCCGATTCCATTCGTCAAGCGTCTCCAAACGGATTTGGCGCTTGACGAATGAAACCGGGCACAGTTCGTAATCAGCTCTTGTCCTACGATGCAAGGCAGCTTCTTTAGCCAGTTCATCAGCTCTTTCGTTTCCCTCCAACCCCACATGCGCCTTAATCCAATACAGTTTAATGCGCTGGTTGGTATCGTTATTTATAGCCGCGTTAATTTTTATGGCGAGTGGATGGAGGGAAACGCCAGAAGCGACTGTTTTAAGAACTGACCTAGAGTCACAAAATATGCTACACTCTTCCTTCTTACTTTTAAGAGCTATATCAATAGCTTTTTGAAGTGCTAACAGTTCAGCCTGGTAGACGGTGCAGAATGGTTCTAATCGAAATTTACGAAATTGAGTTTCTAAATTACCTTGCCAAATCGAAAGTGCCGCACCTACTTTTCCTTCAATTTTGCTTCCGTCAGTAAATATCTTAAAATCGTTTTCATGTTCTTGATTCCATTCTGCACCGCTGGCCACGCTGCCATATCGGAGTGTTTTATGTTTTGCAGGATGAGGTAGCTGTCTCACATTAACGTCATTTTCGATATCATACTCGCCGACTACTCGTTGAGAATATCCATTCTTTATTTCATATAAAGATGCTGCTTCTAGAACTCTGAGATCCAATGGAAGCAGACCAGCGAGTGTCAGAGCTGCATTTAAAGATACCGTTTTATACGATTTAATAATTTTTTGGACAAACCCTCGTTGTACTGCGTTAAATTGCTTTTGTACCTTGCTTTTACGTGCCGCAGCCGCCCACGCACTTGACGCATACAAAATTATTGGCTCAATCACAGACACATACATGGTCCTGATAACCTCGGGTTGCAGACCCCAATATATTTTAGCTGCCCGCGACATCTGTTTGTAAAAATTTAGAGCTTTGCGGCATACGTTTGACACATGGGAATTGAACGTCAGTCTATCGTCGATTGTAAGCCCCAAAATTTTTATTTCTCGCGACATTTCTATATTTACTCCCCCCATGCTCAAGACTGGATTGTCATAATTAAGCTTGTTTGTTATGACCATAGCTTTAGTTTTGCTTGGTGCGAAGTTTAATTTGTTTGAAACTCCCCAGTCCCGTACAAATAAGAGGGCGGAATTCGCATGTTGCTGCACTTCTGTTGCGGTTTTTCCCGAAAATATAAGGACCACGTCGTCTGCAAAAGCTTGGCCGTAGTGCCCCATTGATTCAAGGCCTTTCAATAATGGATCCAACAAAAGGTTCCATAAGGTAGGGCCACTTATCGATCCTTGAATGCAACCCTTTGTTGTTTCCCTCATCGATTCACATCCAGCATATCTAAGCCTTACTCTTCTGTCACTCAAGTAACTATCCAACAAGCGTCTTAGGTTGACGGGGCATCTTGTTTCCGCCAATCGGCATCTAATTGCTGGCCACCAAGCGTTGTCGAAGGCTCCCTCTATGTCAAGCGAAACTACAGTTATTAATTTATGTTCCTTTAAAAGTTTACGTATGTGGCTAATCATGACATAGAGGGAGTCCTCGGTACTTCGCTGTGGTGTGAATCCATACTGATGCGGACTCATATCAGGCAGAATATGCCACCTAACCCTTCTCATCACCATCTTCTCCATTATTTTACCCAGGATAGGCAGAAGTCCAATCGGTCTATATGATTTAGGATGTGTATAATCTGCTTTCCCGCTCTTTCTTATCACTACTACAGTTGCCTCTTTCCAAAGCCTGGGAAAATAAGATAATTCTAGGCACTTGTTCAGAATGGCAAGAAAAAGATCAGGATTTGAAACTATTGCAGCATTGCATATATCTGCCGTTAGTCCGTCATGGGCTGGTGCCTTCTTTGGGTTAAAACTACTTACTGCCCACGTTAATTCTTCTACAGTAAATGGAGGGTCACATGATTCAACATGCGCTTCCCCATTTATATTCCAGGCTAACGTTCTTATTCTTTGATGTTCTGGATTGTCGCTGTCAGTTTCATCCTTAGGATAAAAAGTCTCTGCGAGTAGTTCCGCAGATTTCTTTTCATCCAAAACTTGGCCATCTTGCACCAAAGGCACGTCCTCTTTCCTAATGGCGGTACGGTTTAGTACTCTATATACCCCGTCCCACATACTTTCTCTATCTTGTCTCCCACAAAAAGCCTTCCAACTTTCTAACTTCGCCTTCGACGCTTCTAACAAATATGTTGCTTTAGCTTCTAGGTACTGTTCCACAACGAAATTCCTTCGAATACTCGAGGCACACTGTATTCGACGTTTTTTGGTCATCATATCATGTTTTAGCTTTTCTAAGTCTTTGTTCCACCATGGTAATCCACTAAAAGTTTTGCTTTTTACTTTAGGAATAGCATTTGAGCAGGTTTCGGATACAAATGTTGTGTATTTATTAATTATTTCTTCTAGATTATCGACACTTTTAATATCATTTATTTTCTCTGTATTAAAGTTGTTTTTTGTCCATACCTCGATAAGTTCTTCGCGAAAATGTGTCCAGTTAGCTTTTTTAGTATTGTAGATTTTAGTTGTTCCTTTTTTGTGCGTTCCTGATGACTTATCAAAATTAATTTCAAAGAGTAGAGTATTATGGTCAGAAACAGTGACATTATTTGCTACCCTCCATCCACCAATTTTACCCAGCATACTCATTGAACACGTCGTCACATCTACACAGCTGGTGTACCTAGTGCCTCCTCTTATGACGTCGTATGTGAAGTCTGTACCTGTGTTGAGAATCTGAAAATTCATACTATCCAGCATCCCAGCAAGTGCTTCACCCCTATCCTTTGTTATCCTGCTTCCCCACCATGTACTCCATGCATTGAAGTCTCCCGCCAGTATAACGTTTCGTGTACCAATCTTAGCCACAATTTGTTTTATTTGTTCTATATCGGATTCTACGTCTCCGTTGCATTCTAAGTAGATCGAAATTAACCCTATTTCCCACGCTTTAGTTCTTAATTTAGCCACCACCATATTGTATTTTGTGAGGGTTGGGAATTGAATCACATCAATTGTATTGTCAAACACAAGAATAGCAGACTTGTTAGGCATATTTGCCTTTTGTCCGTTTTGGATGACTCTGACACCTGGGTAACTTCTTAGCTCCCACGTATTACCAATATACGGCTCTTGTACCAATACAAAGGCAAGTTTCCTTTTTCCTGCTTCTATAAACATTTCCTCTGTAGCTTGCTTGCATTTTTGAAGATTGGCCTGTGCTACACGGTACTGGTGAACGTTTACTGTAAGATTCATGGTTGGGGCCACCTTAGAAATATGCTACCGCCGATCTAGCTAAGGTTTCCCACCTTTTCCGAACGGGACATTCGTGGCTGAATGCGTTATGTTCTCTTTCGGCGTAATTTGCTCGCTGGCAATTGCAACACGTTGGTGGTTCTTTAGCCAGCCAATCAGCGTTCTGGAAATGTTAAAAGTTTGCTTACTGTCATCTATTGTTTAGAAAAAATATGTGTCTCCACATTTATAGTAAAGTAAACAAGGTGTTAAATATCGCAGTATATGTAAACATCTTGATTAGGCTTCGTAGAAGTCACTAAATCTCAAGAAGGTAATCCGATCTTGATTCATTTAAAAGTTATTCTTAGATATTGCGTAGTTAGATATACGTTTGGTCATTTGAAACCAACAAATAAGATCAAATCAAATCAAATTGTTTATTACAACAAAAAATGTTACAAATAATTACAAAATATATATAAGAAAACAAATATTATAAAAATGAACAAGAATAATAATTTGAACAAATAAGATGTTGCTGTTGGAACTTAATTGTTAGACAAAATAAGTAAGCGGCGTATCTGACTGATGTCTAAAGATTTTCCCAGCATAATTTATCTAATCTGAACCGGCCGACCAAAAAATCTGAAATAGTGGCCTACTTAGTTTAATTTGAAACGCTTAGTGCCCGCTGTTTCCCATCGTTTTTATCTCGTAGTAAAAACTTTTTTTCTGATTTTACAACACCTAACTGCAAGGCAATCTTACATTTTTGTTAAGAATTAAGTCATCTTTTTTAACTCATTACAGCTAGGCATTTGATTAGCAGGGCGCGTAACGCTCTTGCTTAAGGTGTAGCATGGTTAGCTTGGCAATACTGGCTCGCAAAGAGGCTGCCAGAACACCGTTATCACCAATTTCTCAACTTGAGGGAGGTTGTTTGCCAACCGAGCACTAGACAATCCTCTACCACCATGTTATGGTTTCCTCACTATGTTTTCTTGCACCGAAAAGTCGAGCTTATTGGCTATAATTGAACCCACGACCCACCGTTCGTAAGCGGGCGCACGTCCGACTGAGCTGTCATCACATCAAAAGCTAAGGTAGGATGGATGTAGTACGTTACTAAACGAGCATTAGTATTACTCAGGGTATAGCGTTACCAACGGCCGTTACTGCGAATTGAAGCTTAATGCCTGCTTTGAATACGATATCTGGTGTTGTGTTAACGTTTACTACCTACTTACTGAATACCACTATAAGGTACTGCGCACTGTACAGACTTACGAGTAGGGTAACTGACAAACGATCTCGACTCTCTAGGGTGATATTGCTAAATATGTTATTATATGGAATTTCTGGTTTTTAAGGGACTCCTTGTTCCAGCAGTCTTACAGGCGCAAACTTTATTTTAGATTAGGATAAAATACAGTAGAAATACATAAATATAGAACTTTATTAGCCATTTATTTATTTATTTATCATAATTAGCACCGCATACACGAATTACACTAATATCATAAATAACATACGTCAGGCAAGTCACACTTAATACTTAAAAATACTAGTTAGATTAAATTAAATAAACTAACAAATTTCATTAAATAAATATTTTCCCCCGTTAAATACTACTAGTATGAAAGTAGATTACTTGTTATCGCTAAAACAGCTATAACGATTTGATAAAATTTGGTAAAGAAAGAGAAAAGATTAACACAGATTCTAATCTATGCAATAATAAGAAGCATCTAGATTTAAACATATGATCTGAAATAGATAAAGTATGTATTTAATAATTTCACTACCAGCCAACGAATAGAATTAACGTCGAACATCCTCCTCTCAATTCATCTGAATCGATATGAATTGATGAATCACTGCGCTTACTCGTACCAAGAACCCCGCATTGTGCACCGTTAATAACCTTTAAACCAGTGAATTTGCTCTTAAACCGATGTCAAGTAATTATGGCACCTCGAAAGCCTTAATGCGAGTGAAAAGGTCTCATTTGTTAAGTATCGCTCAATTCTTGGAATTATATGAACGAAAGGTGAATTGATTTATATCGGCAAGAATATTGATTAACAAAATATGCGTGAAAATTCAACTTGAAAGTTTCAATAAATACTTTGAAACTTGTGAAAGTATTTTCGTATTCCTTTTTTTTACTTAAAAATATCGTAATTCATTACAAACGCATTATTATCTTCGAGTAAAACACAGACACAAACAGAATGAAATTATTTTACTAAGATAACAATTTAAGATATAAATGTCTTGTAATTTCTACTTCTTATCTTAATATAGACGCGTGTATGCCTAACGAGTTACATATAACGCCATTAACCTGTGGTTACCTGATTAATGGACATTATTATATTGCTAAAAATTTACGTAACGATGCATATTAGTTCTTGATGACAACTTTCCACATAATAAGCAATTCTGCGAACGTCAAATTACGTAAACCTAACAAGCCCATGTGTTAACATTTACTTTAATGTTCAAATAAATATGTCAAAAAGCATATCTTGAAGTGTGAACATTAGAGTAAAATATATGGCGCTATTTACTCAAGCGTACGTTTATTATGGTCGGGTCAAATTACTTAATTGCTTTATTTACTTAAAACTGGCCAAAACGACGCCAGATTCGTTTAAAAACAAACACATATACATGAGATACAAATTTATGCGTACATTGAGGTGAAGTACGTTTATTTCTGTATATTTCTTCCCATTTACAAAAATTACACGACCAGTTTAATAGCTTAATCGCTTAAAAGTATTTAAAAAGCAACGTCTAGGCGTGTCCACTTAGGAAAAAAAGATAAAGATAATTTGTTAAAAGCGCAGTTACAAACTATACCATAATCTGTGGCATAAAGCACGGCCAGTGCAGTTTACGAGCTCGTTCACGTGTGTCTTATCAACTAAATTTTAGGACAGTTTAGGCGTTATCTAAAACTTTGTCTGATGAGCCCACTTACTCCAGAGTCAATATTTGACTTAGAAAGTGCAGTTCCGTGTAAGGTGCCAGTAGATAACGTAAAACGCCTATTTGCCGGTGCTCTGGATTCTTGGTAATGCCGTGATTTGAACAACCTAAGGCAACTGAGGCAAACAGTTCACAGAAAGCAAACAATAACAATCGGAATGCTATGCTCAACCTATAAGCTTTTACTGGCTCCTTTTTATCTCTCACAAAAACATTCGTCTTTTGTGCTAAAGCTTTAATCTCAGTTTTTAGAGTTATTAGACAGATAAAACTCGGGGAATGTCTTAAAAAGATACCAACCAGTTCCGTCTGCGTATGTCAGTCCGCATTGGTGTCTGGTATATAAATCCTTTGTTCTTGGAATGTTTAAGGTTTTTTTACTTGTTTTAATTACTTTGAGGAAAAAAAGAAGGAAACATAGTCTGGACAATAGGTTGTTATTAATAATGTTAATATATTTTAACAAAAATACATACACATGTGTATTTTTGACTAGATTGAGAACGGCTAATTATTACCACGCGCTACTTCCTCTATGTTAACGCGGAAAGTGAACCAATGCTTTCCTTTGAATACCTCTCCGCTTGACTGGCACATGATTACCCAACCTATATAGTGTATGTATATATATATTCCTAGCTACATAATTACTAATTCTCACCTACACACAGTGTATAATCACCATGTTGGCACACGACGCGTCCGCACTTTGATCGGGTAACGGACCAGTGTCAGTCCATTCAAATGGAAATCACAGTGAGGTCGCGGTTGAGCGCACTTTGATACATAATTATTTACAGTACAATAACTTCAGAACATTCAGGCACAATGACTGTACTCGTATCCTTCACGTTACGTGCCTGCATTTTTAGGGTTTCGTACATAAAAGGTAAAAACGGGACCCTATTACTAAGCCTCCTTCATCTGTCTGTCTCCAGGCTGAATATCAGAAACCGTAATAAATCTGAAACTTTTACAAGTTATGTATTGTATGTGCCGCTATAACAACGAATACTAAAAATAATAAACATTAAGGGGGGAACCCATACAATAAACGAGCCTTTTTTCCTTTTCTTTATATATCAAAAGCGGTAGCGTCGTTACCTTTTTAGCTACGCGACGCTTAAAACTTTCACAGAACATATAAAATGTGTATAACCTTTTAAAATAAATTATTTTTTTAATTAAAATAAATACTCGTATTTAAAGGGGGTGCCATACAACAACGGTACGGAACCCTTCATGCGTGAGACCGAAACGCACTTGGCCAATTATTATGTCGCCTTTTTTGCCTCCACACGTCAAACCATCAATCTTTGTGGTCGCAACAACCGCTCGGTCAAAAAGGACGCACAAAAGTCATCGTGAACGTTTTAGCGTTTAAGATTAGGAAACTCGGTCGCTGATATGTGAAAGACAGGATATTGCATATGAGTTAGATTAGATTTCTTGGTACTAATCGTGGCTATTAGGTTACGATTACTAGGTACGCGTTATATGATGAGTGTTATCGTGAGTCAAACTAATAATTTTACGGCCCAATGAACCAACCGTTTGAACGATGTAGGTTTACAGTTTATTACACAGTTTCAAAGTTTTTAGTTAAAATTCAGTCTTTATAGGATTTTATTGAATTTCAAACTTGAGCCTTACGTCCTTTTAAGCTCAAACGTAGATATTTATTTATCCTGCATTTTGAATGCAAATTAAACTAGCTTGTTTTAAGTTCCCTCTTAAGTATTAATCTCCAGTACGTTTATGATGCTCTGCAACAAAATAAAGTCGTGACAAAATATTAAAGTCGATATCTCGCATGTGCACTAAGTAGAAAAAAGCGCCTTAGGTAAAAGCAAACTTTGGTTTCTCGTGTGTGACAAAATAATTCGCGTGCGCATAGTATTATACAAGAAGAGAGATATGTAATTTGTTGACGATAAAAACACAAAATAAATTAGTCCACACCAGCATGCTTGTGTGAGAGAATTTTCAAGCCGCCCCAGGGTCTCTCACATGGCTAACTACAACTTAAACTATGCTGTTGCTAATCGCAGCGGCTAAGAACTATTACCATTATTACCTTGAGCTCCAAGCAATGCTAGCTTCCTAGAACACCGTGAGTATTCGACCACTGCAGTTGTTGAAACTGTGATTAAAGCTTAGTACCGAACGAGCAGGGAGACTGCTAGGAGACACCGTTAGACAGTGGAAATGCCGAAAATGCGTACTAAGCGATTTGCTTCCACGTTTATAGTACGGACGGCCAAACTGTGGAACTCCTTGCCGGAATCCCTGTTCCCACTGAACTACAACCTAACTGTCTTCAAGGCGAGAGTGAACCGGTTTCTTTTAGGCAAGCGCGTTTTATCTTAGACTGCTATATCACTTAACATCAGGTGAGTTGTGGTCAAGCCCAAGACTATTAAGCGTAAAAAAAAGTAGTAATCTTCTTACTCTACCCGTTGTGTTTATAAACACTTTTGTTTAGGGTGTTTGTAGATGTATACAGACAATGACTTGTGTTTCTCTCACGGTCCTTTGTCCTGGCCGTAATAAGGTAGCATTGTCGTGGTCACGGTTGAAGAGAGAAGACGCCGGGACATCACCCTCGTGTAGGGAGTCCACACGATGAGAATTTAGATTACGAGTATAACTTACAATAGATGATTTTAATAGACTCAATCATGCTCGCTTCGAAGAAAACGATTTCCTGCCTCCGATGCATTTAGAATAAATGCGGCATTAGCCGGAGTTTAAAAGCTTTGTATTGTTCTCGGAATCAATCATATGCGTTGGTTTTCAGTCACGTATTAGTAAGCTTCGACATGATAATAATATGATATAATATGCGTTGTTGTCTTTCTCTTCAATGTCAAAATTAGATAATTTGTGTAATATGGAATGATAATTTCTACATTGATGATCTATTGTCCACATTAATATGCAGTACCTTATACTGATTAACTAATAAATAATACCAAAAGCATAACTTGAATCAAGAAATCATTACTTACTATCACTGCTAGGACTCATACCTCTTTGGGACCTACTTTAACGTATGGCATATGTCTTTGGATTTTTAGTTCTCGTTTGTGGGTTATTCCAAGGTGTTTTACTTCGCCATTTCACCGAGTGCAAATTCCTCACATTTCTTGAAAAACATGTTGTTGGTGTAGAGTTGGATTCGATCCAGGGTGTCACAAACTGCAGTCCAAAGGAGTGCTGCAGTGACGTGTGTGCATGACTTTTTTATTATAAAAACACTATAGATAACATCATTTTAAACTTAGAGTAAGACTCCGACTTAGATAAGATTTTTTTTTATTTAGAAGTAGTGCTATTTTTAGGACAGACTGTGTGATGCTTACATTTACTGATCTAGTTGTCTGACGAAGCTTTTTTTCTTGTTAGATCGAGCGGCTGGCCCAGTACGAGCGGCTGGTGAGCGGCGGGTGCGGGCGGCGACGCGCGGCGCGCCTCTCCGACCTGGAGCGTGTGCAGGACCTCTTCCCGCACGACTACCTCGCGCTGCACGACGCCGACGCGCCCTCGGCGCTCGCCTCGCATCATGCTCAGGTAAATTGTTAAACCTTAACAATAATCATCATCATCAATGTACTAGCAATCCAAGCAGCTGCCGCCAATTGAGAAAACAAAACAACACCTCCTAATACTGGTGTACCTCCTAATAATAGTGGCCTAGTAATGAAGCAAGCGGCGATGACGAGACGCAAACCTACAGTAACATAATTATGTGTATCCATCAACAGCGACAGCAAACTAAGAAGAAGAATAGTCTTCATCATCAGTCTATTATAACTCACGGCTGGGCCGAGGCCTAGGTTTTATAGATTAGATATTAAAAACAGAAGATCCACTTCCACAAGACTCCACTTTAGATCACAATATCGCTTACCATCAGATGAATTGCGATCAAGCGCAAGCCCAGTAAATGTTAAAAAAGACATCGCTATTGAAATTAAAATGGTTCAATGCCTACAAATGATAATTTTTCATTACAGAAACAGAAAAGCCTCCGCAAGCGGCCAAGCTTGGACATCGGAGGCACAATCAGCGCAAGCACCACCTCTCTTTCACCGAGGACCTTCATAATGGAGGCTCCAACTCAACTTTGCCCACTAGGCGTCACCTCCCCACCGCTAGAACGACACTTGTTCCTCTTCAGCGACTTACTTCTAGTCGGCAAGTCCAGAGGAACTAACTGTTTTAAGTTGAAAGAGAGCGTACGATTGGCAGAGCTCTGGTTGTCACTCCCTGACGGAGACGACACTGGGTTTCTGATTGGATGGCCCACGTTGACTGGTGTCGCTAACTACCTTGCCACGTATCCCACGCAAGCTGCCAGAGACACCTGGTATAGGTAGGTTAATATAATTTGATCCTTAATGCTTCATTGTGATTTGCTGCCTTACATTTCTAAGACTGGTTTATTTGCTTTGAATCAGATACTTGACATCCCTGGTTTAAATTTTCCTTTCATTTTCGATTTGGTTCATCCTGTGGAGTATACGATCTTTTTTTTTTTTTTTTTTTTTTTTTTTATATAGAATAGATCTACGCTTGGCCACCAACTCACCTGATGGTAAGCGAAGCTGTGGCCAAAGATGAAGCACGTTGATCTAGAAGAAATCTGTTCACTCTCGCCTTGAAAAGATCCAAGTTATATTTTTCAGGAAACACAGTAGGAGGCAATCCATTCCATTCCTTAGCAGTACGCATGATGAATGTGGAGTCAAATCGTTGCGTACGGATTTTTGGAATCTCCACAAGGAATGGATGATATAAAGCTGACCTCCTACTGGTCCTGTAGTCTTCTTCAATACCTCCCCATATTGATGACCAGTATAATTAAAAAATAAAACATTTTCACAGAAAAATCCAGAACGCCTTGACAGCACAACTTGCCACAGAACCGAAGTCTACCAACATCCAGATCTTTTACAAGGATGTCACGAGTTCAATAGAATTCGTAAGTATTTATTCAAACTATAATTTTCTCAAGAAAAATATAGTAGTAGTAAAATATCTCTCTTTGAAGCCGCTTTATTGTAACACTGCACCGTGTTTAACCAGTAGTTGCAGTGCCTTATGTCTGATGTTTACTTCCATTTGTCACTATGAGTTTTAATTATGTGTGTTACTTTGCCCTCTTAACTCTTGAATCCTCTTCTTCCAGTGCAAAACAGTATCCGTGAGCCCCGAGATGAGCGCTCGTTGCGTGATCCGACAAGCGCTTCAAGTTCTCCAGAACGGTGCTGCAGATACCGAGGCCGATGCTGATGGAGAAGCAGAGAACGAGGAAGGAAGATGGGGGGCTGTTAATGACTTCACGCTGTGTGTGAGGACGGGAAGGGACGCTCCACCAATGCCGTTAAGAGGGATTGAGAGACCGCATGCGGTTCAGGTGAGATATGATGTTGTTTTGTAGGTTGCTGTAGTTGTTTTATTGTTGATTTGTGTCCTCATCTCGTAGTAAGGCTTAGTGGCCTTGTAGCGCTTGTACTACTTACTAGCTCGGCTTGCTAAGTTGTACCGATGCGATCATGGAAGCTAAGTAACGGTCGATGCGGATGGTGTTTGGAAGGGAGACCATGTACAAGACTGTCGTATTTAAAGTGGCATTTTTAGCTGGGCGCCCCCGTGGGTCGGATGACACGTGAAATTGTAGGTCCTGGCTTTTAGTTTTAGTACATGCAGTCGTTAAGCCAAGTCAGAGGCTCTTCGATGGCTTGAAAATTCTAGACACCAGAGCTTGGCCACTTAATAAAGCTCATAAGATGAAGAAGAAATGGCCTTGAAACAAGACGCCAGAGCGCATCAAATTGTTATATCAACAACATAATTGCATATCTTTCAATAACATGGCAGCAAATTGGTTTTCATACTTGACTGAACTTTTCAGTTCAGTTATTTTTGTTAAAATCTACAAAAATTAATAACAGTCTAATTGACTTGGGTCGTAGTCTGATGATAAAAAGAAAAAAAAGTGTCTTAGAAATGAAAATACTTCATAAAATGTTTCAAATTGTTCATTTTAGATGTCGAGAATACGACAGACGCTGTCAAATGAAGATGGTTTTGATCTGGAACATGTGAATGCTAAGAACAATCCATGCGGGTTGGTCTTTGAGCTGAGAAAGAAAAACCAAGGGTTGAAAAAGTAAGTACCACTGGCATATAAAACCCCAAGTTTTCTCTATACATTAGGCTTGTGATTAAAATAATATATTTATTATTTTACTTTTCCACGTTAATATGTTTTTTAGCTTAGATTATATGAAAGAGTGGTCTTTCAAATAATCTAAGCTAAAAAAACGCTATCTCAAATTAACTTAAATGCGATCTCAAAAATCTCTCTTCAAAATTAAACACATTAAATTAATTTTTCTCCTACCTCAATATCAGCGAACAATAAACTCAATATACAATTTGCTGAAAATGTAACCCAAATTAACATAACGTCTATATTTATAGCCGTAATATTTCTTACTTAATAGTGTTTCTTATTGTCTCTGTCCTTTCTGTGGTTAGTTAGAAAAGATTGCTTTAAGTGATGTAGCCCTATCACTAATTTGAGCACTTTTTTAATTTAAGTCTTTTATGCGTACATAAAGGACTCCAGCTCTCTCTTGCTCCAATCACGTGTAATCATTATTATTAATACGAGCCTGTTTTGTCCCATTAAAGAGCAAAGGTTTCTCAACCATCTTTCATCACCTGTAAAAACATCTATCTATCAATATAATAACACTTGCACATACGACCCTAGCGGGATGTCAGTGCAGGTCTCATCACCCCCACTTCAAATTAGAATTAGAATTATAATAACACTTTTTTCCTTTATTCCAGCGGCAACACAACCCCTGGTCGTGGTCTCCGGCTACTGAGGCGCGGCGGCCGTCTTTTCGGTGTGCCCCTAACGCGTCTCTGCAACGGCACCACTCCGCCTGCCTTGCTCCAGGCGCTGAAGCGTCTGCGAGCCGTGGCTCCCCACACGCATGGTGTGTTCCGACGCAGTGCCAATGCTAAGGCACTCCGATTGCTGAGAGATAAGGTGAGAAAGCACAATTATGCTCCTTACATCCTCCATACAAAGGTATTGACCAACCCACAATAGATTAGTGTGGTAGATTGCCTCACTATCTTGCATGGGCCCGTATCCTAGGAGTAGAAACAAAATATTAGTGTAAGCAGTTTTTTTTACACTATGATGGGTTTGCGCTTGATCAGAATTCACCTGATGGTAAGCGACATTGTAATCTAAGATGGAACCCAGAAGAGACTGGTAAAAAGTTTATGCTTAACGAGAAATTTCAAATTGTAGAGATTTTATTTATAGTTTTTTTTGGAAGTAACATCATTTATATTTTGTACTTATGTAATTACGCTGTTCTGTCGTTTCACGTATTTATTTCATAGAATTACGAAAACGTAATATGCTTGACAAATGAATATGTATGTGTTTTCAGCTGGATGCACTAGGTCCATGGGCAGAGTGTGCGGAGCTGGATCGCGCTCCAGTACTACTTCTAGCTGCGTTGGTGAAAGAATTCTGTCGTGCCTTGCCTCAGCCGCTGCTCTCAGCTGACCTCTACCCTTCCTGGCTGCAAGTACTCGGTAAATAAAACAAGCCTAACAATCAAGACCTATATATACACCTATCATAGTTTCTTGTAGACTTTCGCGTCTTTTGTAATAACATTGAAACAAGGCCCTTTGTACGTAATATGCCATTGAAGATAGAATTATTATCACCAACTTCCATTTTGGCGCTAATACTCATATTTCTTTCTCCAGGTTTACCCCAAACCGAGAAGGTGACAGCAGTACGCTCTTTGCTCCTCAAGCTGCCAAAATCCCACTACACCATGCTGACATACTTCGTTTGCCTCTTGCAAGCCATCGCCAAGAAATCGAATATAAACCTCATGTGTCCGATGAATCTTGGCGTATGCGTGGGCCCGAGCCTGCTCTGGCCCAACACCCCCTGTGACAAAGCTCCCAAAGCAGTGCCAATGGTTGTAGAATTACTGATAGTCAAAGCTGAAGCCTTGTTCGGACCTCAGATTACTGGACTCCTTGGTAACGGTAGTCCTGAAAACTCTAATGCATTGTTGGACTCCGGAGCGGAGGAAAGTGATAGCCTGCACTCAGTCGGTATATCCTTGGATTCCATGGAACTATCGACGCCACGTAAAGAAAAGCTATCACTTAGCCGCGATTCTGGATTGACATTGTCTGAAGACGACTCCAACAGTAATGGCGGCAACAGTCCAGCCCCCAGAAACATTCTCCACAGTCTCTCTGCCCCAACCTGTACCATACAACAAGTTTCTAGATACAACACCGACAACCATAACGTTACCGGCCTACCACAAAACCCTCAGAGACAAAACGTATACTCAAACAAAGCAGAAATATACAACGGGACTGAAGATTTGTATAACACACCATACATGGGTGAAAGATACGTCCATAACTCTATAAATATAGGAATATCGAAAGGCATAGATGAAAGAAATTACGTTTCTAAAACGGCACTTCAACGATCTACTGCAGAAATATACGGGAAGACTCCCGCAATCTACATCACAGGCTTGGAGCCACAAAAACCACCCCGTAGTATGGTCTCAAAAGCAGCGAGAACATCAAAAGTATACAGTATGTTTTCCGAAAGTCAAGAAACGGAGCAGAAAAATGTGACCCAGAAAAATTTTAACAGAGCTAAAAGTTCCGACAATTTATTAGAATCAAAACAAGAATCCTTAGAGAATAAGCGAGACCTAGTTTCTAGTCAAGAAAATATCGTGTATAGTAACATACATGACTTGGCGATGTTTACGGAGAGTATTCAGCGTCAGAACCAATACCAGACACACACCGAGGCAGTATCAAGCGCGAACTACTCCCGCGTATACTCAGGATGGGAGAAGAAAAGCCCTGCTTATGTAAAATCTAATTGTGCCGAGAACATCTATGGTCAAATGAGGAAAGTCCAAGGAGAACCATCGAAGAGCAAGGAAGGAAGTGGATCACAGGCAGCCACCATTTTTACAAGAAATGACTGGTCTCGTCAAGCAGCGAGGACGAAGAGCTTAGAAGTGAGCGAAGGACATGCCAACACCACGGACAAAATGCGCAACGGAAATTACGAAATGATGAATTCAAGCAATTGCTGCAAAAGGCAATACGATCCTGCACACATGTGCACCAAGAGCTGCATGACTCCCATGCACGGCAGGGAGCAAGATAAACGCATGAATCCTCTGCAAAACTCGTATTCTTACGTTGAAAACATCCACAGCAACGACTCGGAGGAAAAGAAATCTCGTTTCCGAAACTATAATAACAATAAACTGAACCAATCGAAGTCGATGGCAAACATCATGATGCACAGCGACTCGAGCAGCAGCGACACTCTGTATCAACCGCAAAACTCTCTTAAGAGCCGATCTACAGAGTCTCCTGCCAGCGAGAACTCTTACGATAACCACTATTCCCAGCAGTACGTGGACCCAATCTACACATCGGTCTACAGTAACCGAGTTGACAAGTCTTGGAAACTGCTGAAAAGTTCTGATTTGTA
Organism: Mellilla xanthometata; assembly: GCA_035578125.1. Lineage (NCBI taxonomy): Eukaryota > Metazoa > Arthropoda > Insecta > Lepidoptera > Geometridae > Mellilla > Mellilla xanthometata. The sequence goes on along the minus strand of JAPUBQ010000014.1, from coordinate 6,937,661 downwards.
CTCCGACAACATTTACAAGGCAACACCGACTACGGTACAGCCGGAGTACCAGGAGAGCGAACAGACCAACAACAAGAAGCCCCCTCACATGCCGCCTCCAGTGCCGCCGAGGAAGATGGTCTACCAGCGAGTACTGAAGAAGTTCCAGCCGGTACACGTCAATAAAGAGGAAAAAACGTCGCGTTCCAAATCCGTACCGCGCTACAGAGATGTCAATGGATCTGACAAGCCTCAGAACAGCTTGGCTCTAGATTGCTCGGAATCTGATACTGAATCCGAATCATACGTATAAAAAATATTGCACAAAAATATAAGTCTACTAAAATGTATAACGATTGTATTCAGAGTCTTTAGTTACTTCACGTAATATATTTATGCCATTTCAATGACTATATTTAACCCGCCTGAAAAAATATAATTGTGACCATAACTGCAGCTGTTTTGGTGATGTGATTCCAAAGACGTAAGGGTAATTTCAAACTTAATCGTATTATTAATGGATTTTATGTCGAGAGCAATAAATATTTCTATGTATTTTAGTTTTAAGGTAGCTATTTGTGACAGAGTTATTAGTGGTAGAGAGATTATTTATCGTAAGTTTGTACGCGTTAGAGCCAGTTCATTTATTATTTTGGTTGTTAGCGCTATTTTATAACATAGGTTTATATTTAAACGACTCACATGAGGTATATTATCTCTTACTTGTCTGTAATACTTACTGATAGTTATGTGGGAAGACAACTTTATACTTTGGATGAGTTGAACAGATTATATTATATTGTTGAGTAGATACCTATGTTATAATATAACGAATGAACGGGGTAGTATACGTATGCGGTATGAATAGTACCTTATAAACATTAGTATATCTGAATATGACTACTTATTAAATTAAAATATTACTAGAGATTTGTGTCAGTAAATAACATCTTTAAAATGTTACTGTGTCTAAATCAGTATTTTTAACTGGTGTGACTACGTATTTGTTTGTTTTTATTATGACTTTCATGTGTCATGTATTGTCCCATAGATTTATTTTAGAATTATATGTGTTGAATGTAAGATTATACTTACCTATGCCTGTTTGTAAATAGAAAATTGTATGATAATGTACGTAAATGTTCTAAAAATGTATTAAATGACGATTGTAATTTATTTCTTGTCGTTTTAATAGAACACTTATCTTAAAATTCCTACCACGAACATCCTAACTTATTAAAAAAAAACGAGTTTTAAAGCTTTGTAGTACCAATTTTAATTGTTTTTGACATGGTAAACTCGTTTAAGGATTTAAGTAAATACATAGAGAAAGTATCTTTGTCTATGGTAAAACTATGATTTTATCAAGCATGGCTTTTAGAAAACTTATCACTGACTGCAAAAGAAATTCAAAGTTCTACCTACAAATAATACAGAGGTGTTGTACCTCTGAGGCAATACACCTGCCATAAATGTGACCGCATCTGCGGCTCTCGCATAGGCTTTTTCAGCCATGAACGCAGATGCAATAAGAATCCGGACGCTACATGAAATCATCTTTCGTAGATGAAGTGGGCCAATGATGATGATGTACCTCTGAACAATGAACCTTCATTCAGAGTATGAATGAAGGTTTTTACACACGGCACGGATAAATTGTACTCCACTGTGCTGGCCTGCTGTGATTGCAGATCTTCGTGCAGAACGTGCACAAGGGTAGCAAAGAGCTATCGCAGTATCACGGGTTGTTTGGAAGTAGCAAAATTCATTAAATACGAATCCTACTAATATTATAAATGCGAAAGTTTGTGTGTAAGTGTGTATGTTTGTTACTCTGCACGCTCAAATGGCAGACCCGATCGATTTTGATGAAATTTGATGTGAAGATAGGATAGACCTTGGATTAACACATACTTTTTATCCCGAAAACAATTGTGGTTCCAGTGGGATACGCAAATAACTTCAAAATGTCTGTTACTTCTTCATGTTCCGGCATCTGAACCGATTTTGATGAAATTTACCATGAAGATAGGTTAGACCGTGAATTAACGTTTAGGGTTTTTATCCTGGATTAATTTATTTTTGTCCCAGATTAAGTGGGATGGGTCGGGGGTTTTATAAATTGTTAATTTTGCACTTGTTGAAACATTAGTCAAACATTAAAACAATATCCTTCCTAACATCACAATGAATAATAATGAAACAAAAGGTCATACTAATTAATAATTTAATCACCTTACATTACATATTATACACGCTCATTATCTCATCACAGTCATTATATTATAAATACATTGTTATTCAATTTCGAAATACTTACGCACATATCATCACGTATGAAACACATACACATTTTAAGTAATATGTCTAACACATGCTAGAAAAACTTTGAAATAAATCCCATCAATTTAGCCATTGTATGAACAAGATAAGTTCTATTTTAAATACGAAACTGACTTTTTAAGGAGAAGTCATTTGCTCTATAATCGCACCGCAAGCTCATACATCTGAATATAATAAATAATATATTTATAAATAGATGAGACAGATTTCAATTTGTTCAAGGGAATGCTGGTTGATTAGTTAACACCCGAAATGCGACAAGAAATGCGTGATTTTAAGGCGGTACTGCGACAAAATGTAAAAAAACCTTAAAATCAAGAGCTACTTCAGTTTTATAACAGTTTCCAAAAACGATTTCGTAAAATTCGCTCATTAGATTTGTTTTTATAAATATAGTTTTCTTCAAAACTCAAACTATTATTTAATCAACTAATTGTGGTTATAATCGTATAAATATATTATTTACACTAATGGACGGACACTGGACATAAGTACGTTAATTACTTACCTAAAAAAATAACAAGTACCTAGTCTTTTAGACAATAAAAATTATGTCAAATAAGTAAAATACCTAATAAGTTAAGTTACATTTTTAAAATTCGTACTTTTGGATGTGCTAAAGGCATACTTAGGACATTGTTGTGCGTTACTTACCAGTAACTTCGTATTTTAGACAAAATGTATGTACAAATTTGTTTTTTTTTTTTAGAAAAACAAAAATCAAGATTATATCAGCCGTTTGAAGAAAAGGTAAGTTTTAGCGAAAAAAATTTTTTGAAAACAAAAAATACAGAGATTTATCGCATGACGTTAGAAAATAAAATTACGGAAGTCATGAAGTCATTACAATTTAAGAGCTAGAGCTTGAACTTCCGGTAGTCATTCTAGATATAAACTTGTTAACCTTAGCAGTACAATTATCAGCTAATTATTATTTACCTTAATTACAAAAGTCGAGCCCATGAGAAGTGATACAATGCGAATAAAACATTAAATTTATCTTCATTCTCATTGTTTGTTAGTAATTGAATAACATTATAATTTATTTACCTACTTATGCAAGGCTATGTTATTCAAAAGTCATATGATAATTCCGGTCGGAAATCACTGTTTAAGCGTCCAATACTAGATATTAACATTTCAAACTTCTCGTATCGGGACTATGACCTATGTAAAAATTTCATTAAATTCGTCAAATCAAAAATACGACTATAGATAATTATAGATAGGTAAATTAATCAACTATTCCCCGTCTTTCATGCATCATTACTGAAAGTCGACAAAAAGCCTCAATGTTAAACACAATTCATAAGTATAAAAATATACAGAGAAGTCAGTTTCATCCCACCTTCTCGTGGGCTCGAGTAAATCCCTAAAAATGCATTGAATCCTAACCACTCACACACTAACCTATGTCTTAGGAGGGACTACTATGGAAATGGTCGTTTCAGAGGTATTCACGCTGGGAGTCTTGTTCTCTTCTTCTTCTTCGACAATCTGGTTCCAGGACTGCGTCTCTGCTGTGCCGAAGAGAATGAAGTAGCAAGCGGATGCTATGTAGAGAGAGGCACCAGTGATGAAGACTGGTCGCCATTCCGCAAAGCCGTTCTGAAAATAAATATAAATTATCAAGCAGTGTCCTTAAAATATATAATGAATATTTTACACAGTTAAGAATAACGAGTAAATTAATTTAAATAAAAGTAGGGCATGTAACTCCGCTAACAAAAGTGATCTGATGCGATCATTGAGCAACGGTCGATGCAGTATTTAGATGGGTGACCAGGCACAAGACTGTCATTTAAAGATCGATTTTTATCTGAGTGCTACCGTGGGTCGGATGACACGTTAAGCGGTCCCGGCTGTTAGTCTTAGGCGGCTGAAAACTCTCACATAAAAAGAACAGTTTAGATTATTTTGAGGAAGGGACTACACATGTAACATAACTACTACATGTATCAAGCAACCTACGAGGAACTTTCTATGTAAGTAGCTGGAATATTTCACTATTATGACATCTTATTACAAATTCGAACTGCATCTTGGTCAAGGTAGTATGATCGATGTACCACCAGTATGACACAACATAGAATACTGACAACAAACATGTACATATAGTTGGTTGTATGTAAGTATAAAATCAACAATACCAAAAACAAATGAACAATACAAATAAATAACTCACCCCATTCCTAGTAAAATGCGCTGTGACCAGCGGCGTAACAAATCCAGCCGTGTTCCCAATTCCATTAGCAATTCCATACAGAGTGCCTGCAAAGTTTGGCGCCAGATCTTGGTGATTCACCAAGTTTGTTAAAGTAGCTGCACCGTTTGATCCCATTGAGAAGGTAATGAAGGTAACGGAAAGGATGGGAGCGCAGCCGGTGTAGCCTAGAGCTATGAGGAGCAGACCAGGAACCACGTGGGAGAACAAACAGAAGAACTTTCGCATGAAGGTTGTGGAGACTTTGTTCTGTTTCACGATCCTGGAAAAAAAGGAAAAAGTGAATTAGTATTCTTAAATTTCGACAATAGAACATGATCCTTTAAAAATCTAAATCAATATCTAATAGATTTTTAGACATTGATAGTTAAATAAAAAAAATCCTACGTAGATATGTCAGTAAGAGATAACATCAATGCTATGATGCAAAGAGTTAGTGGAGATTTGTGCCAATTAGGACCATGTTATGTAAAAAACATAAAGGAGATCTTTGCCCAGTGTTGAAAAATTTTAATTCGATAAACAAAACAATATTACGATTGACATAAAATCAAACCTACGGCTATAGTAAGAATGCCAGTTGTTTGATGACAGTTTTACACAACTACAACTTCTAACTGTTTAAGGTTCCATCTCAAACATAACCTATTGATTCAGGCGTTACTTTGCGAAAATTCATTGTAGATAGAATCTAAAATGTTTAGTGTACTTCCTTTAAAAAATATATATATTTTACTATCTTGGTGTTTTCTTAGCTTATCTTAATTTGGTTTCAGGTCACAGCGGAAGTACAATAAATATTTCAGATTATTTCTTTCTACCTCAAAATCAAACTGATGTAAAATTTACTCACCTATCACCAATAGCTCCAAATATTAATGAGAATATCATCCTAGCTAGGTATGGTAAGGAGGCCAGCGTTCCGGTCGACGTCAAGTTAAATCCAAGAGCGCTGGAAACAAACTTGGGTGCTGCTGTCATGACGAAGTAGAGGCCCCAGTTACTGCCGTAGTGAAGGATGATCATAGCCAAGAATGGTAGAGAAGTCATGATCTTTGTGAACGGTGGTACGATCTGCAAATAGTAGGTAATTCAAAATTAGTAATTTATTTAATTAATCAAATTTAGTCATTCAAATTTAATTATTATTTGTATTGGATGACCAAAATTTTATATGTTTTTATTATTTTCTGTATGGACGGACCTAGTCTGAAATAAATGATGATTTGATTCGAATAAAAAATAAGATTACAAGAATGTGACACAATTGTCTTTCTTTGTCTATGTCTATTTCTTTTTTTACTCTGAATAGGTCAACGCTTGACAATAATTCACCTGATGGTAAGTGATATTGAGGTCTACAGTGGAGCGCAGTTTACATTTTGCTTTTGCTGTCAGTATTACCAATATGCATTAGATGTTTGTTTATTTTATCTAACTCGTTTATTGAATTTTTCTCTTTGTAAATCGGTTGCATGGAAGAGATTGATTTTGATGATAAGACCGCAATTTTTAGCACTACTAGTTATACATTTTTCCTGTTATTGTTTTGTTCTTTCATGTGTTGCAATAAAGAGTTTAACTATGTATCTACCTCGATTCTTCACTTCAACCTTTAACACAAATTCATAGCATATTACTTGAATTAACTGTAATCAAAATGCTCAATATCTATTTGACGAGTTTTCATTAACAGGAAGTTTTTTCTATATATTTAGTTACTTTAATTAGGTACTACATTAAATGCATGAAATATATGTTTTATTGAATGGAAGCGTTACTTATTTGCCGTTTAAATCGAGTGTGAAGTTATTACACTTTAGAAAAAATTCTAAAAGAATGCGTAACATTCAATCGACGCGGTGTTTACGTCACAAAAATAATTTATATTTGCAATTCCCGATATGTATTACGTATGATCATTTATGTTTCACATAGTTTCATATCATAATTGCTGTAAAACTTAAACGTAGACACATTTACTGGTAAATTTTAATTGTTTGATAGACATATATACAATATGCGTAGTATACAAGCGTGGTATAAAAATATAATTACCTTACTAAAGTTAGAATAACAAAGTAAATGCGTCATATTGTTTGCTATGCCACTTAAAATAATTATGTATTATTGTGCTAAGTATAGTTGTGGTAGCTGAGTATACTTTTTATAACGTTTTCAGTCACGATATTTCAGTAAAACCTAGGTCATTAGCCAGCAACCTAGATTCATATCTTACGACCAAGGATTTACGTGATACTATTTATGTAAAATACCTCGTGGAGTCATTTTCAACAACGTTAGTATTATGTCTGAGAAGTAAAAATTGCATACTGATTTGATTTTTACATAAGCATAAGCAGCCCACTATATGTTCCCAATGCTGGGGCTCGGGGCCTTCGGGGACTGCATCATACTTTTACCAAAAATATAAAAACTTCACAGACTAATATAAATTTACTTAAACAACTCATTGGCACAATTCTTTTTGACGTGACAACGTCTTAAATTAGGTTGCGGCTGGGAGTCACTTATGAAAAAGTGTAACGCCCGGTAACGTTACGATGAGTCACCGAACGAGAGAGAGGCCCGCCGAATGCCTTGCGTCTCTCTCCCACTCAACTATGATCGGTCTGCCGCGCGCGCAGCACGCGGCAGACGTTGTCACGTAAAATCCTCGCCCGTAAAACCGACTTTACAGGCAACCATTTTTTTTTTGTGTGTTTTTTTTAATTCGTGGTTGTATTTTGCTTGTTATCATCAAAAACAGCACATTATCTTTTACACTTTATTTTACCTTTTACAATTTATACATCATCTTGGTATAAGAATATCTAGATGCCCAATTCAAGACGTAGGCTTCAGAAATCTATGAACATACTCGTACCTTAGTCTCACTGGAGCTCTGGTGTACTTTATCTCCGATAGCCTCGAGGATGTATTGCTTCTCATCATCAGATATCCTCGGATGCTGCACCGGGGAGTCGTATACCAGGTACCACCAGAACACACACCACACCAGCCCTATTATCCCTGAAAAAAGAAGAAAAAGTGGTCTTTCATTTTATTGAAATATATATAACAGATAGTAGTAATACGTGATGAGTACTGAATAGTTTATAATGCGGGATATTATTAAATACGTAAAATACATCCATAAAATAATAATAAAATAATAGTAGTTAAAAAAAACTAAAAAACACGCTTATCTGGCCGTTTTAAGTGGGTCAAAATCGCGCCCAAAGAAGTCGGTTACAAACAAACATACAAACAAAAATACAAAAAAAATGTAATAATTTTACCAAATGTCATCGGTCCTCAACAAATCTACAAAGTTTCAACAAAATCTGGCCGTTTAAAGTGGGTCAAAATCGCGCCCAAAGAAGTCGGTTACAAACAAACATACAGGTGAAGCTAATATAAAGCGTGTAAAAACGATGAACGTATTAAAAAAAATTGTGCAGATGATATGGGCAAAATCTTAAATTTACAGATTTTCATTATAAATCATAAAATAGCTTAAAGACCGTCTAAAGACCAACTCTAAGAATGTTTATACCTATTTCGGTATCAATTTTTCTTTTACTTGGTTCACGTGAATTTATAACATTTTTGTGATTAGTGCCTAGGTATGTGACTAGACCGGTTTTATATCTTAAGTTTTCGTCCATAAAAGAGAAAGATAAATGAATAAGAATAGCTGTCGCATAATGATTGAGATTAATAATACGAGTAGGTATTTAAATACTATAGTTTATATGCCACGATAGTCGCCTAAACTGAAACTTATAAAGGGAGACATTTATTCATTATAATAATTCGTACAGCTTTTATTGTCCTTATTTTATATAACTTAGGCACACATTTCTTGAAAATGGTGGATGATATTATTTTCACAACTCCCTTGATTCAAACAAAAAAGATAGAAGTTTGCAACAGAGCCATATCCACGTTAATTTTGATTATTTTCGGCAGAGCGATTATACATATATAAATAAAATTGGTCAATTAATTGTTGAAGTATGTGGACTTAATGGTGTCCGGTAGTACAAGAAATGTTTCAAGAAATTGTATTTACTAGGTTTATCTGTTGTAAACAACTGTCTTTGTCATAAACTGCAGATTCGAATACTGATATGAGCACGATAGGAACAATCTATCTGGGTATGAATAAGAGAAATTTCGTGGCGCCTGTAGCTCGCCTAGCTAAGGTGATCTAATAACGTGATCATCGAAGCCAAGCACCGGTCGATGCGGACGGTGTTTGGATGGGTGACCATATACAAGACTGTCATTTTTAAAGTGGTATTTTAATCTTGGCGCTACCGTGGGTCTGATGACACGTTAAATTGTAGGTCCTAGATGCCTAGAAAACTCTCGACACCAGAGGCTAAGAGGCTACTTAGCCTATACGAAAAAGAATATAAATTTCTACTAAACATAACAGTAAAGCTTTTGTTATACATTTTTTAACTGAATTTTAAAAGTAATCATAAATTGATGTTCGGTATCTTTAAATCACCACTACTATTTAAGTATTTTTCAAGATTAATTTAACAATTTTTACACCAAAAGGCAAAATCATAACTAGTTTTATTTTTTAATATATTTTTTGGAAGAATACAAGGTTTTCTTTCTATAAAAGCAATAAAAATAAGACATGTATAACCCCTAGAAAAATTAACCTTTGCTCAAAAATGCTGTTGATATGCAGTTGACCTTTTTAATAATACAAAAAGTACAGTGTACATAATTTACGCGTTGGTTTTCCTCGTAACTTTTGTGTTTGGCTGTTTATTTCGTAAGATATCATAAAATGCATGTAAGTAGGTAAATTCTTTATCTGTTTCAATCGGTATTTGTAAATGTCGTCACGTCTCGATAGCTCGTAAACTCTGAGTGTGTAGAAATCTACAAAAACCATTTAGCGCTAGTGAGACGCTAGATTTGAATGCAAATAGACAATTTAGTGTTTGAGGAAAGTACTTCCTTGCGTTTGTTTTAAATGTCTGACATAGAAAAAAGAGTAAAGAAATAGTTCTCTCATTGTAACTGTTAAATCAATGGGCATGTTTTGCACCAATGTTTTTAGTATTTTTTTTTTGTTTTAACACCATTTTTTTTTTGTTTTAGACACATTTCACACACGGCTGGTTTACCCCATACTGAACCATTTCTAGTCTGTGTTATGGTAGCTTACACAACTGATATACTACATATACAAGAACATAAAATATGTACATACATATTTTATATAGATACTTATTTAAGACCAGACCAGACCCACATCCAAAAAATTTAGTTAAGCACAAAGATGTTGGCCAGGAATCGAACCCGGAACCTTCTGATTGGCAGTCCGGCATAGTAACCTTTACGCCAACAAGGTCGTCATTCTTGTTATTCTTTGAGAGCCGGATTTGCAGGCTAGGCATCCTACATCTTACTTAGGTCTGAGTGTCGCTAATTTTTGTTGTTAAGCGCTCTGCTGGTCAAATACCTATTTGTACAGCTTATACAATAATAAAAATGTATCATACATATAACATGCTAACGAATGGAGATAATAGAAGATACATCGTTTGAACAAAACTTACTGTGGTGCTAACCTTGATAGCAAAATAAATGGTAGCTACAAAATACGAGTAATTTGCGTTCTGTTGTCTCCATTCACTGGAGATACGGACAATGAAGGCAACGAGAATGCATCCCCTGTTTGAATAACTTATTGAAACAAATCAAATCTGATTTTTTATAGTAACATTTATATTGATCAGTACACTGTGACCATTTTTCTGGTTAGTACTCGTATATTATTCCTGTACCATGTATCTTCCATTAGTAGGTCACTTCATGAAACGTGAACACTTCACGAAATGCTCAACCATTTCATGAAATGATAAATTCAGCGATTTGGCTACTCGTATCCACTATCACTAATCTAACTAACATTAGCACAACCGGAAATATAATATAAATATTTATAGTACTATCAGTGGTAATGGTAAGTTTCGTACGCAAATATAAGTAGTAACATTAAATGACACTAATGAAACGATCTAAATAGTTTTGCAAAAAGTGTCATACGAGTACAAAATCGACTAACAAAAAATAGACCGATTATCAAAATCACGTGTTTATATCCACATGTGCAGAACAATTTAGTCATTTTAGCCTCAACGTGTAATTTTTCAAATAGCTCATTTGCATTGTTAGCTCTCAAAGAAGTAAATGAAATGTGATGAGGTTTGCTTCATTCAAGTTTTCATTAAATATAATTAATCTTCATCAAGTAATGACACGCCAATATGGTGTTCTGTTTGACTGGAACGAGTTGTGGCTGGCTCTAAAACCGCAGGTATTTTGTTGCATTATTTGTAACTGCTTAGATAAAGTTATGCGAAAATATGAGTGTTTATTTTTCCTAGCAGTAGACTAAATAAGCCTTTAGTTCAAATTAAATAAAACTTATTATTATTATTTACATTTTTGATTGTAAATTGACGACCTCGTTGGCGTAAAGATTACCATGACGGATCAGAAGGTTCCGAGTTCGATTCCCGGCCCGGTCAACATCTTTGTGCTTAACTAAATTTGTTGGCTGTGGGTCTGGGTGTTAAATATGTATGTATTTATATATAATATGTATGTATGTATGTAGTATATCAGTTGTGTTAGCAACCATTATACTAACTAGAAATGGTTCAGTGTGGGGCTAACCAGCCGTGTATGAAATGTGTCCAAATATTTATTATTTATTTATTTTATGAAATTCCACGCACTCACTTGCACGCTCTTCGCCCGACGTGTTTTTTTTTATGATATTGTCTAAAAATACTTGTCTTTGTAATATAAATTAATTTTAAGCTAAACGTGTTGTTTCGAATCTCTGTTACTTTAGTAGCATTGCACGTATGAATAAATCAAGGTATCAAATAAGGTGTAAGTGAACTTTCAAATGCTTTCTTTATTGACTCAAGCTTTGAGTATGAAGTTTCTGTTACATACATGCAAGAATCTTCCGTATGTTCAATGAAAGTCAATACCCTATAAAGTGCGAGAAAAAAGAAAATAAAGGCATACCTACATGCTTATTACAACCCGAATCAATAAAGGAATCATACGTAATTCGCTTCTAAGAAGAAGCGAATTGCGAAAGATGAGCGAAAGTGTGAGCAAGAGCTCACACTCTTTTTGTCTTTTAAAAAAAGAGGATCTGAACTTTGAAATGTTTTCTTTATGAAAACTTTTTTTATTGGAGTTTTAGGAAATATTCCTTTTTTAAAATGATTGCGTCCCAACTTACCAGGTACATAGAACGCCCAGTCCCATCCCATAGTCTCGATGAGCGGTCCTGTGAGCGACCAGGTGACTACAGTACCGATGGCTCCTCCTAACAGGGCGCTCACAAACTTGCCCTTTTCATCCGGAGGTGCCCAGTGAGCTACTAGCGCGTGCAATGCAGGGAACAGGAAACCCTGAAACCAATACATGAAGATACATATACTATTACTATACATAGTGGCTAAGCTTTAGTGTGGAGAGTTTTCAAGCCAGCCGAAGACTCTGACTTGGCTGAACGACTTCTGTACTAAGTCTAACAGCCGGGACATTTTTCGTGTCATCTGACCCACGGTAGCGTCCAGATTTTCATCTAGGCATTTCACCCATCCAAACACCGTCCGGATCGACCGTTGCTTAGCTTCGATGATCGCGTCAAATCACCTTAGTTAGCCGACCTACAGGCGCTCTAGTACATATCACAAGTTCCTTGAAAAGTACACACCTTATATATAAAACGTTTCAAAGCAATTAGAAAAGACTAGAAAAGACTTCTAAGTATAACACAGAAAAAAACTTGGTAAATATCATACATAAAACATAGTTCACACTCAAGAAATTATCTAGGAAGTCCGTGGAAAAATTGTTGGTAATAAATTACATTCAGTTCCATAATGGATAAAGAGTTTTTACACTCGATATATGGACTTAATACGTTTTGGAATTTCTGATAACTTCCACGAATCATATCATCGATAAAACTGTATTATACTTTTATTTTTATTGTAACATTAAAGCATACCTTTTTATATCTTCTTTTAATAAGGTGTGATAGCACCAACCAAACCAGTTAGTAAAATACCAAGTTTTATCCTGGTTCTTATTGATGTCATTTAATTTATAAAAAGGGCAATATTACAATATTACATACGCTATTTGTAGGTACGCTATATGTAGGTACTATTGAAATAATTGGCCAAGTGCGTGTTGGACTCGGACATGAAGGGTTCCGTTACATAGATGTATGGGAGCCCCCTCAAATATGTATTTTTTTTTTTAATTTAATTTGATAGCTAATAAACATTTAAATATTTTGAGAAAATTCGAAGTGTTTAGCAGCTACCGTTGTTGTTATATAGCAAAAACATACGAAAAATACACGTTTATTGTATGGGGACCCCCCTTAATATATTTTTTAATTTTTAGTATTTGATGTTATAGCAGCACGGGAAATACATATCTTGTGAAAGTTTCAGCTTTCTAGCTATTACGGTTTCTGAGTTACAGCCTGGAGAAAGACAGACAGACAGACAGCGGAGGCTTAGTAGGGTCCCGTTTTTACCTTTTAGGTACGGAACCCTAAAAAGGGAAGTCAATTATCAGTAGTTCTACTTCCTATTCTATGCTAAATGCGAAATGCGGAAGTTTGTGTGTTAGTACTAATTCACGCTCATACGACTGAACCGATATAAATAAAATCGGTATGTAAGCTACTACAGCTTACATTTTGGATTAACACACGGACAACATTTTATCCCGGATTAACGCGGGTCATACCGCGGGGCACAGCTAGTAAATAAATAATTATTTGTACGTGTACGTTTTTATGTTTTTTCAGTTGTTCTTAGGAAGTATAGGTATTAGTCTTGTTGTTGAGAATTTAATTATTACTGCTTTTATATGAAAAATATGGATGCAGGATCCATCTTCCAAGCTTGTTGCTACGCTCATTATACCTAGTACACAATGAGAACAAAAACTACAAAATTATGGGATTTCCAAGAAACGAAGAATGAAGCTCGATAGTATCTTCATACATTTTTTTCATATACAAGGTGTAACTGAAAGGTGTGATATTAATGCGTATACTACACATACCAAAATATTTAAATTTCAGTTAACAGGAGTATTTAGCATTCGCAGTATTATAGATTTCAAGTTATCGCAAGTTGAACTTTAACGAAAACTTTAAGAGTGTCAACCTTACAGCTTATTATTGAACAATGGCCTTGACAGAAGCGGCTTGTGTGCATGTAATCTGATAAGCTGTCAGTAATGACTTGTTAGTGCTGCCATTATACATACTAAAAATAATATTTAATTTTTGTATAGAATACAAAATGTGATTCAAATTTTACTATTTTAGTATATGATTTCATATAATATGTCTCTTTTTATATTATCACACCTTTAAGAAACATCTTGTATATCAATCAAATTAAACGTAATTGCGCGCAACTTGGAATTTTAGAGACTAAAATCGAGATTTTCCCAAATCGTTCAAAATCTTCACTAACAGGAAAAGCGAACTAAATGACTCATTTTGCTTTATATTTTAACATGTTATTTATTGAGATTTATTAAGTAAACTGTATAAGTGATTTCAACTTTTTATTACACACGAAAGGACACGATTGTTGTACGGTTGGTTAACCACGAATAACAATACAATGTGAACAATTCATGAGATATTCAAGAGTAAAAAATCAATATTTTGTAGCTGAAATTTGTAGTATACATTAAAATGCTAATTGCAAAGAAAATACGTCAGATAATTTAATTGTAAACACTATTTTACTTAACAAATTTTGGTAACAAAAATGGAAAAGTAACATTTACTCAGTTACGTCCCTTACTAGCATGAATTCAACGTAAAATATATATATATATATTTTATTTGAGACTATCAGATATGATGAAATAACTTTTACGCAAAGTCGACTTAGTGAAGGAAACATTGTTTAGAAACTGAGTGTTTAAGATTAAAACATCAGACATTTACATTTGCTCTTACAGTTCAGCGAGTGATAAGAAATTTTTTTATTTTATTTATTTTTTTTTTATTTATTTTTATTTATTTACTGTACATACAATAAGTGAGCTTCACAGTTGCCCAATACACTCACTATTGCTTAAACTAAGTTAACAAAATAAATACTAAAACATTACAAATACAAAGAAGAGTAAAAATTAACTTATCCATACATAGATTACATGCTATTTTATGAAACTACTTTATTGTAACAAATTTGTACTAATGAGTCCATTGCCGCTCTGCGGATGTCTGCTTCTGTAGCACAAAAGAGGTCTAGGTAGCTAGTCCGTGCAAGCATAATGTTCATCATACGCATCGCCCTTTTCAGTGGCGCGAGCCGCCCGTACTCAGTCCTGCTGATCCGCACATTAAACAGACTGTGGTTCCGCGCCCGCACGTACTGGTCTGGCACCGCTATCGACACCCGCTCTAAGACCGATGGGTTGCTTTTCCGCCCTGAGACTATATTCCAAACATAAACTACCAGCGAAATAGCCCTTCTGGTTTCTAGGGTATTATATCCCAGCATACCTAACACAAAATCACTAGGATATAAGAATGGATACCCTACATAATATCCGTACTGCTTTTGATAGAGCCATCTAAGGAACTTCTTTTGCAGCTTCTCTACCATATATATGTATTTATTCTCATATGGGTTCCATATAATAGCATTACTTTCGAGTCTACTTCTCACTAACGCGTTATAGAGAGCTTTTATGGCCGGTATGCTATCTAAATTCCTGGCTTGCCTCATAACGAATCCAAGCATTCTAAATGCTTGGGCACACTTACTCTGTATATGTTGGTCGAATTTCAAATCATCGCTAAGTATTACTCCCAAATCTCGAACGGATTTTACTCGGGGCATATTGATATTCCCTAGTCGGTAGTTTCCGTCTATAGTGTCTGCTTTTCTGGTGAATGAAATGATTGAACATTTTTTCTCATTAAAGGAGAGTCTGTTAAGTTCACTCCAAACACGAACGTTATCAATATCCCGCTGGAAAAGCATACAATCGGTCGAGTTCCGAACTTGCATAAAAAGTTTTAAATCGTCTGCGAACAATAGACAGTGAGCGGCTTTGACCATGTCCGGCAAGTCATTTATCATCAGCAAGAACTCTAAAGGACCCAAGTTACTCCCTTGACTTATACCGGAATACGTAAAGTACGGCTCAGAATCATAACCCCTGTACTGTACATATTGCCGTCGATCACGTAAATACTCGCAGAAAAAACGGAGTAACTTGGGTGCGAACCCCGCCTTTGAGAATTTCTGCAACAGGACGTCATTATCCACAAGGTCAAAAGCCTTCTGAAAGTCAAAATACGCCACATCTACTTGGGCACCTGCGTCAACGGCGTCCACTGTAAACGACCAAAAAGACATTAGATTAGAAGTTGTTGATCGCGCTCTTCGAAACCCATGTTGTGCATCTGTTAGTTGATTTTCCACTTGCCTATTTATGTGACTCTGTAGAATTGACTCAAACAACTTGCCGAACACAGACAGCACCGCCACCGGCCTATAGTCGCTCACTTCCGTTCCAGAAGTTTTCGGAATAGGAACTACTCTAGAAATTTTCCACACTTCTGGGTAAAAGGTTTTGTCAAAACAAAGATTAAACACATATCGCAATGGCTCTACTAAGACGTCTCTACAATCTTTAATAATATACGGGGGGATCCCATCTGGGCCTATGGACTTCTTAGGTTTCAAATGTTTACACGCTTGCTCTACGTCGCCAAGAGATATCATACCTATGCTTATGAGGGCACTTCCGCTATTGATTTGCGCGACTACTTCATTAATATCTAGCTTTGGCGGTTGAGGCGAGTAAACCGAATGGAAATATTGTGCGAACTGTAGAGCTGCTTCTTTGTCTGTGAGAATCTGACCATTTTGTATTAACTTCTTGGCTGATTTGTTTTTGGACCGTTTCGAAGCCACATAATTCCAAAAAGTAGAAGGATCTCGCTTAAAATCGTTCTCCATCCTATCTTTATATACAGCAAAATCTTCTTTTATATTAAGTTTGACTCTAGCACGCCACTCCATGAAAAGTTGACGGTTCAAAGGTAATCCGGTTCTTTTAAAATTACGATGATAACAAGTTTTAATCTTAATATGCTCTATAGTGCGTTTCGAAAACCATTCTGGATATACATATCTAGGTAGTTTAACTCTACTAGGCTTCTTCGGAACAAAATTATCTAAAACGGTATTTATAGATTTATATAGAAAATTAACCGCCAGTTGAGGATCCTTTATACTATATAAAGGCTGCCAGTCTATATCCGCCATACCGTAGTATAGATGGGGAAAGTCTGCCTTTTTAAAATTCCATACCATTGAAACATCTTCTTCCGATTCACAACCTATTAATAAATTAATGTGTAAATGCATCTCTATCCCCAAAGGAGGATGATAAGCATCCGGGTCTTTCTGCCAATCAACCTCTCTACGAATGAGCACATCATTTACTTCTGCACTGACTAGCACCAAATCTAAAATTTCATTCCTATGGTTTGGAATATTATTTACTTGTCTAATATCGCAGAACGACAATAGGTACTCAAATCTTGCGCACACGGCTACATTGCATGAATTTAGATTAAAGTCACCACATATAATTAAATTATTGTACTGAACACAAATGGATTCAAGCGCTTCAAACATACTTTCATAAATAGCATCCGGCGTCCTAGGTGGAATATACATACAGGCCGCTACTATGATAAGCTTATCTCTACGATACACACCCACACAAATAAGTTCATAGCCATCCTGTGATATATAATTCGGAACTAGTATCTCGCGTAGCTGGTACCCAGGGGCCGCCGCGATCGCCGCTCCTCCACCTCTTCCTCCGCCTGGCCGGTCTCTACGAATAATAGAGTAACCTCTAGGGACAACTTCTTCATCCGTAATACCAGGAGCAAGCCACGTTTCAGTCAAGAAGAAAAGTTCCGCATCTAGAGCCGCTATCGCTGCCGAAAACTGTGATAGTTTTGTGCGTAAACCTCTGACATTTTCGTAGTATCCTCTGAACGTTTTATTTTTACTGTGCAAGTCTCGTGTTGCTCGCTTCCACCGGGTATTTCGAGCTTCTTCTACGAAACCACTCATTGACTCTTGCATTTTTAGGCCAGTTCATTCCGTCCATGAAAAACTGAAAATGGCTCTCCGGTACAGTAACAACAAACGAAGCGTAGTTATTATGCTTTAGGTCCAGCTTTTCGACAATGTAGCGCTGCTCTCCCGCCATATTTTTTTTCTCCATGTACGCAACAACCTTTTCTGCGCTTGTATCTGCCTTCAAAGACCAAAGATGTATTCTTTTTAGCCCTTCCACGGCTTGAAGATCCTCGTCTAAATCGCCAGCACCGCGAATCGTAGTACGGCGCCTCTTCGAATCAGATACCGTTTTCCAAGAAAAAATCTCATTTTTAGCGGCATGCAGCGTTAGCTCATCCTGCGTAGTCTGCGTAGCTGCGTCAGGAACCAGAGGAGTATCTGCGTTACTGCCCCGTGAGGAATTTCTATGCAGTGCAAGAATATAAATATACAAGCGACCCGCCCCGGCTTTGCACGAATAGTATTCGATCAAAGCTTCCAAGTGGCTTATCTTTTTCCGCCCCTACTAGTTTAGTTTAGTTTATTTGTTAGCTTGCAGCACATGTTTGATACAAAAAGCTATGTTACATGTACCTTATTATAAGAGGGCGTAGCAAGAGGCACTAGTAAATAATATATAATACATATCATGTGAATCTGAACATATTGAAAATTGTTTTATGTACTTACAGAAGCCAGTCCAATGATAAATCGTAGCGCCACCAGAACCATATAATGCCACCGAGCAGCTTGAGGGCTCAGGATAGTCAGCGCAGCGCTAACAAACATGGTAAGGAAGACCAGTTTCCTGGGACCCCAGAACTCGGCCGCAGTGCCGCCGACCAGGCAAGTGATGGCGTAGCCCCAGAAGTAGCCAGACAACACGTAGGCTTGCTCCTGCGGTGTCCATGTGAATGTCGTCACGCCATCAGGCTGGAAAACAATGATATTTTAATTTAAAACAATAAAAACATGTGAAAATGGGCTTTATAATTTAATTTGATAATTTTACGGAAAACTTGCCAAGCGGCTGGAGGAGGTTTCGGGTGTCCAAAATGCTGGCTTTTATTTCGGTCAGAAACTAAGCATTGCCATCCGACGTGGCAATGCTGCCAGCATTTTGGGCACATTTTCCTCTACCCCTGGACTTTTGTAGGTTAAGTTTTAGTTTAGTGTTTTATATCATTGTTATGTTGATTATAAATAAATTCTCATTTGATAGCGAATTGATGTTCTCAAGTTACAAAGACTCACACCTTAATAAAATCATGATATGTATAAATAAAAACACACACACACACACACACAAAAATCTTCCAAATAGTAGATTAAATCTAAGTCAGTGTCCGCGGGTAAGGTGCCTTAAATGCTGGCGGCATTACCTCGCTGGATCGCTAAGCTTATACGTTGGCCGAGATAAGCGCCAGCTCTTGGGTCATTGTGAAAATTGAATTTTTCATGGTCATAGAGCCAAATATGGTTTAATGCTGGCCTGGCCAATAACGCCCCTAAAGTTTGTAAGATCTGTCAGAAACAAACATTGTGTCGAACAGCCTCCTTGAAAGTCAGGTAATCCTGATTAAATTGCATTCACCATCAACAGCAACATTCTAACCGAAAGTGGAGCGTGCCTAGTTTGGAGTTCCTATTTCTCCAGAAAACTGCTGGAACACATCGTTAGGCGCTAGGTGCACTACAACTCTATCGACTTTTCATTATCTTCTAATATTTAAATTTTCCGTGTCACAATGTTAGTTACCGAACTCCTCCGAAACAGCTTGAGCGATTTTCACCAGATTTTCTATGCGTATTTAGTTGGTCTGAGAATCGGCTACTATCTATTTTTTATACTCCTAAGAGAGGCCAAACAACATATGCCGGGTCAGCTAGTATTATATATAGAAGTTTCTCTGATTTGATTTATGTGTGTCATATAACACAGCCTCTGTAATAATATAGATATCATGAATGATTGTAAATATACAAGACCAAAATTTTGACATATGAGGTATATATTATGAGGAGAAAATATATGCAAAAACATTCGAGCACTCTTATTAAAGGTAAGTAGATGGTAGTAGTGTATTGTAAAGATAAACATCTGTGCAAACAGTGCCATGTTATTTTTGCTCATTTTGTATTTGCGAGACAGTTTCAGACATGAGTGCAAAACTAAATGGAAAATATATCATTTTTTCAGCTTTTGAATGATTTGAATAAAGTATTTTGTTCTTTTGGAAGATTTAATAAAGTAATGATAGATATAATTACACATGTACGTTGATCAAAAGAACTAGAGTCAGTCGATCGAGAAATATAATAAATAAATATATGAAAAATAAAATAATGAATATCCATGTTTCTATTGAAAATAGAATTAGATGCAATAAACACAATAACGTTAACGTATGTCAAAGATTTTAGCCACTTAGCTTCCTGTCATTCCATAGTCATCGTATAAGATGAATGGTATTATATCGTCATAAATTTAATATAAGTTCCTATTATAATGAACGAAAAAAAAGTTATTTAGAAAGAAAGTAAAGTTATGTAGCACAGTTAGTAAATAAAATAAAAAAATATATGTATTAAGTGCACAAAATGAGTAAATTAAGAATGCTTTAATACGCTAATTTATAGATATCTTTCAGTGTAACATGGCAGAATTTATGAGAGTAGCCCATTTGTGAAAATTACTTACTTTACTTACAAAAGTTTATCATAGAATCGTATTTTATAAGCAAAAACAATCGCATTGGTCCAATACAATTATGATGTGTTCTGTATGTTTGTTATAATTAAACTAGCTGACCCGGCAAACGTTGTTTTGCTTTAAAAAATAGATAGTAGCCGATTCTCAGACCTACTGAATACGCATATAAAATTTGGTAAAGATCAGTCAAGCCGTTTCAGAGGAGTAAGGTAATAAACACTGTGACACGGAAATTTTATATATAAGATAAATATTTGGAGTAATCAATGCAACCATTACCTGTTTGAGCTCTTTCTTTGTCACCGAAGTGTTGAACAGCTCACTGTCGTTCGCCACGATCGCCTGACACTCGCTTTTCACCCTGCAAGAGACAAGCAATGAAAAATATTTAAACACTATAAAACTTACAAGCTACCGATAGCTTGTTAGTTTTTATTTCTCAAACAGATGAATTGATTTGAATTGAATTTGGGAAAATATATTTCTTTATACTTCACCTTAGATTAACACATATTAAAGAAAATTTAAAAAAGCGAGTGTGGCTCGGTGGTATAAACGTCTGCATTTCAATCAGACGGCCCCTGGTTCGGTCCCGGCCCTACACCAATGACTTGTTTTTCAAGTTATGTGGTTGCACTCGTTTTACGGTGAAGGAAAACATCGTGAGGAAATCGGCATGTTTGAGGACCACACTGGGCCAGTGTGATAGATTATGGCCTATATCTGTCTCCTCGTGAGAGAAGGCCCTGAGCCCCAGCAGTGGGAACGTATGGTGGGCTGCTTATGCTTAAACTATGTACATTTCATTCCGGATTAAAGCAGTTAGTGGAGCATACCTAAACAATGTATGTAGAGGAAAGTAACCAAATATGGAATACCATTTTGTTTTTGGGATATAAAAGAAAAGCTTCACATAAATTAAATCAGTTTAATGTTTTTACTAATAAGTCATACATTTTTAAGTAGTAATTACAAGCCTTTAATCAAATATATTAGTTATCAAATTGAAATCTAACACAAAAACCAAAATCACAAATGAGTAACCAAATATGGAATAGGTACCCATATATGGAATATAAGCATAAATCAACATAACAATCACGAAAACGAACATTAATATCTTGGAGATAAATTAAATGAATGTAACATATTGTGTATGATAAATTAAAGAAGTTACTTAAATCAAAGTCACAGATCCAAGTATCAAACTCTGGACCAGCACAATCATAATGTGCCCTGAGCTCACACATCTAGCATAAATGCTTTCATCTTTAAATCCAGCTTTCTCCATGGAAAAAAGTCTTGAACAGAACATACATTTTGCATCAGCAGAGTCAGGAGGTACTTGGTCCATCAACTCATCATGTTCACTGCCCTCACTAAACTGGATAACGTCTAATTCCTCTGAGTCTTCTTCTTCACTATCATTCTTATTTTTCTTCGTTTGTTTGTTTCTCTTCGCAGTTTTCTTCTTATTCTTTGTCTTGACTAGTTTATTTTCTTTTTCTTGTCTCTTAATATTTTGTTTAAGTTGTCCTAGGCACTTGAAAATGCTGTGCCGCTTTTAAATTTCCCATTTTCTTTTCCCGGACGAATTTTATTACTTGTGCCTTTTTTTCTTCATCCCAGGTTTTTCGTTTGGTTGATAGTTACCCGGACATTCTAAAAACAAACGTTACATATATTTTTTACATAAATAATAGCAAGTATCTATCATATGAACCTAATTATGGAATATTCCATAATTAGACACCGACGACTGTCCATATTTGGATTTTTATACTAGTTCAAACTCTTCTAAATATTTTTTCAAGTCCCAATATTTTCATGACAAAAGATCACAAAATGGTGAATTAAACATAATACCGATATACCAAATAGTATAACACTTTTGTATATAAAAATAACAGCTGGATAATACTCATTTATTACTTACCTTTAAATTTTCTGCACGACAACAAAACAAAACACCTCTGTCACACGTGAAGCGTTCGCGCAACTGGCTCGATAGTGTGTGTGCGATATTTAATAGACCGAATGAAACAGAAGATGTCGAGTGTTGCGTTTCTATACTTATAGTTTTAGAGAAATTAAGATATTCCATATTAGGATACTATTCCATATTTGGTGACTTTCCTCTACATATTATATTATAATAGTCTTTTCTAGTGCGTTAAGGTAGCTAGACTTTTGAACCCGAAAAATGATGTCCGTTTTTATGATCTCTCTGTGTTAAAGGTCGATATTTAATGTTAGTATCACATATGAATAATGTTAAATAAAATGAAAATTCAACCCCATATTTTATACACTAACATATTCCTTACAATCAAATCATTGATTCTGTACTGTCAAAAAAGTAGGTAGGATACATTAACCCGTAAAATTTTCTATGAGACAAACACCCAATCACATTATAAAGATATTTGAATATGAAACAACTTATTATTACCGACCTATTAAGGTTGTTCGCTAGCATGCTGCAAGTGCTCATATGCCGCTAGATGGCGTTAAATAGGTATAAGTTAGTTATATTCATCCCAGCAGCCCAAGTGATTTCTTTTGTAACTTCAGAATCGGTTCGCGAAATCTACTGTTAATGTATTATTTTTAAGGCTCATCACAAAACAACATATATTAAGCGTTGATAGCAAAAATTTACAAAAAGCCATATAAAACCCATATCTACTATCATCTATTCTGTGACGATGCGGCTACACTCACAATAGCATTGACAATTTTTTTTGTCACTTGAACTTCAGCATATTTGAATATGGATGCCAATTTCGAACGCTCAATTGTCGATTATATAGCTCGTTCGTAGAGGAAGCATTTTTGGAACATGAAATATTTTTATGATTTGAATTGACCATGGTTCGAATCTCATGAATTGTTCTTGCTATTTTATTTTGTTTGAAACTTTTTTTTTGAAGGAAAATTATGAGAAAGAATATATTTTCAATAGGTTTCGTTTTCGTGTATATAATATTCATAGCGCATACCTTCAAACCTCAAACGAAATTAGAAAAGTAAAAATCTATAGGGTACATGATATAAGTAACAAGAAAAAACTTTTCTCACGAATCATCTAACATATTGCATGAAACAGTTGTATTTTTCGCATGATTCCAAAATGTAAGCCCTTTCATTTGGGAAAGTTGCGAATAATATCATATCCAATATTTTGTATTCGCGGACATGCGAATACCATCATACATAGCTAAGAACATCAAAACCGGAGCTAGACACATATGTACCTTCTACATACAGTGCGTGCGTGGGGTGCCAAAATCTGATAAAGCTACGTATCCAGAGACCTTTTATTGATGAAACCTAATTTTTACTCTATCTTATCAGCTTCAAGTCTAATGATCAGAAAAGTAAATAATTACATATTATCAGGGAATTTATATTTATTAGACTATGGATACAATTTTAGCTACATTTGAAATAAAAAAAACTGTTATTATTATTCTAAGGTAAGAGGCCTGTAGAAATCTTAGTTATAATAAATGTACATCTGGCAGTTTACATGTATCGTTGATATAATTATACACTAGTGGCCCGTCCCGGCTTAGCACGGGCATAAAAAAAATTGAATTCTAGGAGATATGTTTGAAAGTCGTTCAGATGTGTAATATGTTATTCGTTACAAACAAACATTTAAATTTTATCGCATTATAATTTTGACATAGATTAAAGTTTTTTTTTGTATTTATGGGTTCCGCTGCTCTCAAGACATACTAAACGACACCCGCCACAACTAACTTTTCTTAGCGCATGCGATGAAACAAATTTTTTACTCTTTTTTATACCTTGTGTTACATTACTGGAGTCTTAATAAGAAGTTCTTACCCTTTGCAACAAAATAAAATGCCTATGTCATTTGGGGATAATGTAACTTCCCAACGGTGTAAGAATTTTTAATTTTAGTCCAATAGTTTCGGAGCCTATTCGCGTCAAAAAAACATAAAAACATCCAAACAAACAAACAAACAAGCCTTTTGTAATTATGAGATTGTTAAAGATATTGATAGGTAAACAAAAGACGTAGGTATAAAAATTTGATATAATTGGCCAAGTACGAACCGGGCTCGCGCGTGAAGGGTTCCGTACCATTATTAAAATATGGCGAAGAAACATGTTTTTTGTATGGGAACCCCATATCAAACATTCATTTTATTTTGAAAGAAAGAAAGAGAGAAATCATGAAAGAATCTACCAAGTGTCATTGTAAAGATAGAGTAAAAAGAGGTAATACGTAGCTTAATATTCTGTAGAATTCTTTAGTGTCCTGTTATCGTTTTTGATATTGAGCAAAAATACAAAATATAACACGTCTTTTAAGGTACACTTTAAAAACGTGTCATCCACTCTTTATATTTGTATATTTTGTGTTTTTAGTATTTGTTGTTATAGCGTATCTAGTACTTGTATACTCTTGGGTTATAGCATTGGATTATAGGCAACGGAAACAAATAATTTGTGAAAGTTTCAGCTATCAAGGTGTATTAGAAACAGCCTGGTGACATAAAGACAGACAACGAATATTTTGTAAAAGGCATTCGTTTTTATCTTTTAAGTACAGAAAAGATCGCAGTAGTATATTAATTTCATTCTTAGGGTACCTAACCCTAAAAATTATTGCTGCAATATAAATACGTTTTTTTAAGTATGTCAAATATGACAAACTGACATTGACATAACTAAATTTCATTCAAATAATCAAACAAAATTATACATATTTTAAATTTTTAATTCTATTACGATACTTAATATAAAAATAGCAATAATTCTATTACGATACTTAATATAAAAATAGCAATAATTTATTTAAAAATAATAAATAAATTTCATCAAACTCTTTAACAATACTTTTTTTGATCCTGCCATCTAACGGAATTTTGTTGATTTATTACTACGGATGGTAAGCTTGGGTTCATGTTTGGCAGAGAGAATGACACTAACGGAAACGGAAACTAACAATGTATACGTATACATGTCACCAACTTAGCTGTTCAGGTGGCCAAAATTGGAATTACAAGTTCGACAGCACTCTTAGGTGGCAACAAATCTCCACTAGCGACACTGTCAACTGAACAGCTAAGTTGTTGCACTGCACTCATACATGTGTATTTTGCTGGAAAAAATCACGCTGATATATCTGTTTTGCGATAAAAAATGTATAATATTACCTATTTCGCACCCCAATTAGACCATTTTAAGTTTATGTTAAGTGATTACTATTTAAAAATCTTAGAGGAAATGGTTGCCAGTCTGAGAAGCATTTAGTATGGGGCTCGGAAAGCCTTAACATATTATGTCAGTATGTAGATATGATGTAAAATCTGAATAGCGACAGGTTTTACGACTTCACTTAACGTGATTGAATGTCATTTAGCCGAGAGATAACCTATTTCAGTCTATCTATTCTTGAATAAGAACAAGTCACAGTAATATTATAAAAGCCTTGCTAGTCATTATGTCTGTAAGCAAATAATACGTTTACTTTTTTGATAAATATGTTTATTCTAACATGCAAATATGACAGACATGATTTGTAAATGTATTTTTATTAAGAGAAACTTAGGTGAAATAAATAAACTAAACATCTGTATTTATCACAAAAGATTTATTTTCTGTTACGTCAAGAATTTAAGTTGATACGAATCATTTAAAGTATTGTAATTTTTTACTGTCCATGATTTTCACAGATGGTGGTATATTCGTTTTTTCGACTTCCATTATATTTAAGACTACTATAAATATTTGAACTGTTAACCAGAAGCCTCTAAAATTGTCTTTTTTGAAAGTTATCTTTAAGATAAGAAATGATTAATTGTAATCAATTAATAACAATCAGATGACTATCATTACGAACCTATTAGAAATTAGATAGCTCATAAACCACTAGAGTTAGCAAAAAAGATCGAAGTTGAGCAACTTACGTTTATATTCATGCATTTGTTCTTGTTTTCGCTTCTGATTTTATAATACATTGTGAGAACGATTACCCCGATCTTCACGCACGTGATACACATGCATGACCAATCGATGCTACACACTTGTTCAGTGCATTACGCTCACGTTGCCAAAACCACGCCAAAACTCGTATATTTGCAGTCTACACTCCACACATAAACAAGTACAAAATTAAAAATGTAGATAGCCCGGACTCGACATTTTTCCAGTGTATGGCGACCATCGAGAATTTTACATTTATCATAATTTATTCATGTTACCTTTAAACCCCTCTCATTTGACACCCATATTCAAGCAGTTATGAAAAAATAAACTATGTCTTCCGCTATTTTGTGGGCCATCTTAAATTTATTTTCATCAAACATAAATTAGTAACCTGCCGACTAACAAACACATCTTTCAAACCAAAAAAAACTAAAACAAAATCGATTTATCCGTTCCAGAGCTATGATGCATCAGACAGACACACCCGTACACAAACACACACAGATAAATATCATAATCTGCATGAACTTAACCAAACTCACAGTCTAAAAACGATATTTGCATAAAATTATTCAATTTTGTGAAGGTTTTTATCAAGTTTTTCCCTATTTCGTAATTATTGCAAATTAAATCAAATTATTTGAGATTTGACGCACATTGCTTGCGGTGGTCATGAGTGAGTCATTGCCTTGATCGATTGAAAGTAAATAAGTTGGTTAATAGAAAGTAAGGTTGTGTTGTGTTTGCGTTCCAATGTAAACAATTTGTTGAAGGACGCAGATGACGTGAACACCTCCAAACGCCCATTCATGAAGGAAATAATGATGATGGTTACTTTATGTTTTATTGTGGGAACTGGTTATATAAAGGTATGAGGTAATTATATAGGTAGTTATATGTAACTGCCTGTTACTAAATTACTCTGTACTTTTACAAACGATTCGTGATTTTATAAAGATTTAAAACTTATGTTAGCAGCTTAGCAGCTCTATATTAGCAGTCAAATAAATCATATTTTGTCTAGTTCTTTTAAAATGTAGTATTACTTACTCTTACCTATGAATTTTAGAGGTGATAGAGATAGGTTAATATAGACGTGGCTTAGATAAGATTGTATTGTGTCAAAAAAATTATACCACACTAACGCATGCAGCATCACGGGTCACTAGATTCAGATATTTTTTTTTTTTCTTATCGTAAGAGCTAAGCGGCCAAGCTCTGGTATCGAGAGTTTTCAAGCCACCCGAGGGCTTCTGACTTGACCTAACGACTGCTTGTGCAAAGTTTAACAGCTGCGACCTACAATTTGACTTGTCATCCGACCTAATTGTGATAATAGGGTATTTATTATTTATGCATAACTCAAATAATGGTCAAATATTTTTTTACTAACTGTACTGTACCGCAATATAATCCCTCTATTCATATTTTAAATATAATTTAATTTAGAGCGATATTTTTTAAAAAGTGCAAATAAAGTCTAGGAAACCCAAATACTCAAACGAGCCATTGGACGATGCGAATTTGACACAATACGGTCGTTCTAATTGTTCCACACTTTTTGGTTGTACAAATGTAGAAGAAGGTTCCATTATTGTAATAGTTAACATTTTACAAACACTTTATCACCACAACCCACTTGTTTGTTTTTCTACACATTGACACTACACACTTTTGAGCATTGAGTTTTGTTTACTTGAATGATGATGATGAATAATGAACTAATGATGCTATCCAATAAAAATATTTTATAAAAAGGATATTCCCAATTGCCAACTTACAATAAAGAGTCTTCCTTGTCAGGCACCATGGCGATGATGTTGACACTCATGTTGACTCGCAGCATGTAGTTCACCCAGCACGCGAAGAACATCATCATTGCCACGTTGAACCGCGCCGGGATCACATCTGAAACCAATGAGCGGATTCTATCTATCTTCTTAATATATATAAATCTCGTGTCACAATGTTTGTCCTCAATGGACTCCTAAACCACTTAACCGATTATAATAAAATTCGCACACCATGTGCAGTTCGATCCAACTTGAGAGATAGGATAGATTAAATCTCAAATTATAGTCGCAATTTTAATTTTGTCTGTATAATTATTATTTGACAGTCACAATTATCTGTTAACTCCAAATGATTCTAACAGATGTCGATACCTTTCGACTGGGTTGAGTAAGTAATCAATAGATGGCGCTGCTATGGTAAATCTACGAACGTGTCATATAAGCTACACTATCTATTTTTCATACCCCTAAGTGAGGCAAAACAACGTTTGCCGGGTCAGCGAGTGTATAAAAATAAGTCGGGTTTTCCTTCCTGACGCTATAACTCCTGAACGCACACCGATTTCCACGGTACAGCATTCGTTGGAAAGGTCTCGGGCTCCGTGAAGTTCGTATAAAACTAAATTCATACGGCGAAACGGAGTTCGCCGGGTTTGCCACTAAGATTTAAAAACATATATTTCCCACAAAGATTACAATTATCGCTTACGTGAGGACATAATTGCAGTAACATTTTAGAAACATTCGTACTCGCAACAATACAATATAATATAACTTTATTGCACACCAGATACAAAAACAAATTACATATACACCAATATTATAAAGGGGAAACGTTTGATTTTTTATTTGACTCAAATAGGCCCAAAACTCCTACACCGATTTAAAAAAATCTTTCACAAGCTTATAAAATATCTAAAATTATTAAGGAATCTCAAAAATTATTATGTATTTTCATAATATTTTAAGTATATTAGCCGCCAATGTTCGTATTTATTCAAATAATGATAACCTGGTCACGCAATAAAATCTACTACAGAACGCATTTTTATATAAAAAATATTGTGAACAATAATGAAATCACATTTTCCGTAAATGTCATAAAATTTATGAAAGTAAAATTGACTAATTATTTAATTTCGGGCTCACACTCTTCTTAAGGTGAAAATATGAGCAAAATCTGGATAATTTTTTTTTCGCTATAAATCATAAACGGAATAAATATCGAAAAAGGGCGTCTAAAGAACCACTCTAAAAATATTTATACTTATAAAAACTCAATTTTAGATTATTTGATCCAGTTTTATTTCTATTTGACTCCGTAAAAACAAAAATAGTGTGGTAAAAATCGTAAGTATTATCACTCAAATGAAGAAAAAAAAAATTTTTGCTTAATGAAAAATTCAGAAACTTTTCTTAAGTAACGTAAATGGTAACGCTAAACGTTTCTAGCGTGTACATCTTTTTTAGGCAATATTAGTAACCAAGCTATTTTTTATAACTGTTTCTTGGTTAGTATAACAGTTTTCAATCAACTAGAGCCCGATTTATCATTGAATAGTCGACGCATACTCGTATCTCTTCAATCAAGTTTTTGTAACTCTCCAACGAAGAATTTCTATGTCGATTTGCTTGCCCATGGTAATTTTAGCAAAAAGTTTGGGGCATTGCCCCTAAGATAGCCCCGGTTCAGATATAGTTTTCTTACAAACGACAGAGCGTTAAGTAACTTTACTAAATTCAAGCCAATGTCAATCAATATCAAGTCGTATATTTGACGACCTCGCGTAATGGTTACCATGCCGGACTATCAACCGGAGAGTCCCGGGGTTTAACTAAATTTGTTGACTGTCTAGGTGCTAAATACATATATAATCGATATAAAGTATTTATGTATGTACTCGTATATGTAGTATATTGTTGTGTTAGCAACTATAATACAAATAATAAATGGTTTAGTATGGAGCTTATGTACCTGCCGTGTGTGAAATGTGTCCTTATATTGAAAAAAAAAGATTTGTTTGTAACGTATTCAATGTATTTATTGCGTAAGCTTGATTTCAAGCAACCTAAAATTTATGTGAATATTTTTAAAATCCATCTATTTAGAAGTACTATAAATTAGTTTTCAATTATTATTTTTAAATTCGAAATTATTGTATGCTCCTTAAACCCGGGCCATCTTAAGCCGACTTAACTGGGACACTGAGTAGTTTCTTGGACACCTAAATACACAGCGATTAAACCAAGAGAAAATCTGTCTAAATGTTATTGTCAAAATGTTTTTCACAATTCACGCATATCAGATGTTTTTTCACGCCAATTGATAAATACCACAACAACAACGCGATGGTATGGTATGACTTATTTAGAACCAGATAATAGAGCAAAATAACAGCTTTTCAAATAGGTACAATAATATTTCCGCACGCCAAAATGTATAGAGCATAATTTTATGTATAGTAAGTAATAGGTGCTACACGCGACTTAAACTGTATTATGATAATGATACGCCTAACCACCTGCGTGACAATTTAGATTCCCATTGGTGAAAATTAGTATAATTCACAAGTGTACGAAAAAATGCGAAATTTCAGTTAAATCCTGCAGCAAAATGACGACTTATTCAAGTCTACAGACTAGAACCAATCCCAAAACAAACTTTTTACAACAATGATGACACTAAGGCACAGAATAATAACTTGTACTTAAGGCTGGATCTGCACGATCTTATACCGCTGACCTTTAGGAAAAAAATAAGTAATCGAATTGTATTTATTTGTTGATGTCAATGTTTAACAGCCTTCTAAAAAACGGAGCTTCTCAATTTTTTTTGCTCCTTTTTGTAGTTAACCTCGTATATATTGCGCTTCATGTTCAACCCATTTGTAGTACAGAATACGACTACCGTCTTTAAGGCATAACTAAAAACTACTTAACTACTGTTAAAGATTGCTTTAAAACTAATATTTAACATACTTTACAATTTCCTAAATCATGTCAGTTACTTAAGAATTACCTAAATTGCGCAGTTTGTGTAAATATACATTAGAACATTCTGGATTTTAATCCTTAGATGATGTCACAAAGTATTATTTAGTTAAAATAAATAAGTTCCAATTTCAAAACGGTATAGCATAATACTCTAGTGAATAATATAAAGAATATTCAAAAAATTGTTTGTGATCAATTTAACGGATCATTATAGAATATTAAGAGCAGCTTCTTAAAGCACAGGAGGCGTGGCGTTAGAATGCGGAATGAAAACAAGTCTCGAACGGCTGACATAAATAGTTAATGTAAATAGTTGCGAATGTACACTA
Organism: Mellilla xanthometata; assembly: GCA_035578125.1. Classification (NCBI taxonomy): domain Eukaryota; kingdom Metazoa; phylum Arthropoda; class Insecta; order Lepidoptera; family Geometridae; genus Mellilla; species Mellilla xanthometata. The sequence goes on along the minus strand of JAPUBQ010000014.1, from coordinate 6,906,105 downwards.
ACTTTTAAATGCGCAGATACTCAATCAAATATAGTCTTTATTACCGATCAATAAGACACACCTGTCATAGAAAACTTGTGTTGAAAACAGCCTCGAAGGAGCCAGTGAGTGTTCGCGGAAGGTTCACTTTCGAATACAATGTCAATATCAGATGGTTGACAAACATCAGTTATAGAGGTTCAATGGACTGCAACTATGTCCTATTACAACCTCATTAACAATTGTTAATTTGCTTTATAGAAAAGTCGATGTTGAACGAAAATATCACAGAAAAAAACTATAAATGTATATAATATATATACAAGCCAAAATAAACGTTTTGTTCAGTGATAGGTAGCTTAAATTATATAAATATCGTATCTTTGTATACTTTGTTTATACGTACTTAATACAGTATATATATTATATTAGTTATGAATTCTATTTCTACTTTTATTTATATTTAGAACGACTGAATAGTCACTAGTTCAGAATGGAAGTTTATATAAAATATAATAACCTAATCAAAAATATCATACCATTTACATACAATAGAACCTTCCTTATGTCTGTGTCCTTCCTAAGATTTGTGAACTACTTATATATATTGTCTAAAGGCGATATTTTCTACAGACGTATATTATATTAAAATATGAACATGAAATATAAACCGAGGTAATTTGAAAGCGAAAGCGGATATTTGACACATTGGACGTTTGAACTAGTTCGAAGACGAAATATTTGTAATTATGCAAGTGAAATCAATCAGTCGACGCGATAAATTAATAATATTGATATTAATCTGACACCCAAATGGCGTAGTGTTGGAGAAATTTGTAATTCACTCAATTAAAAGATTGTTAGAACTTTTTACACTTATAGAAAGATCTTAAAAGTTTTAGAGAAGAACTTAGACAAGGAAGAGTTATCTCTATTGACGATCAGCTCAGTTAATCATTTGTAGTGAATAAATATTGTATATTCGAAAGATAGTAAAGTTGTTTATTGATTTAACAAGCTAGTTTTAAGCAAGTAAGTAGGTACTTAAAATTATGTTGTAATTTAGATCTATGCTAATCGATATACATATTGATATATAAATTAAGAGAAACAGATCTAACAGCAGCGCAAGAATATAGCGTAACTACCAGTAGTAATTATTTAATTGGTCTGTAATATTCTTTTATTGCAAAAGATTGTGTTTTTCTATGTCCGTGGCCTCAAATTGATCAGCGAACCAACTCCGTCCAATCACGAGAGCTTCATTAATATGCGCTCTTCAATATTTTGTTTTTGTTTCACGAACCTCGACTCGGAGAGGTCAGATGATGACACTTTATTGATTTGTTGAATTATTAGAGGATATAGATATTATGATATTTTTAACTTCCGGATTAAACATTTCAGATTTGATAATCCTCGTTGATTGTGGGGCGCGTTAAAAAAATATCTTGAAAAATCAAGGCTTTGGTGCAGGGCTGAATTCAAACTAGCGTAATGTGCTTTTTTTAGAACGATCGAACGAAAAAGAACGAATTCTAATTTTAATATAATTCGGTGTAGATACCCACTTACCAGCGGACACTGACTTGGATTTAGTATATTATTTGTAGGTTAGGTTTTAATTTTAACAGAAGTGTAGTAATAATATGTTATATTTATAATTGATGGTATTTAAAACTGGTATTCATGAACAAAACAGACCTGAAAACTTGACGGTAGTAAAGTAACACGCTACAAAGATTCGTAGAGCTATAAAAATGAATGGAATATAGGTAATATAAATACGTAGAGGTACGGGTACATAAGCATAAATTGTGCAAAACTCGTGCATGCTCCACCATTGTACCGCTTATACGTTGGATCCTATTGTTGGATCGCGACACATGTCATCATGGTGAATTACCACCCATTGGCCATGGCTAGAGTATAATCATAGAGCACTGAAGTACTTGGACACCTAAATACATGTGACACAATAGGACCCAGACTCAGTGATGCGTTGATATTTGTTAATCGCCTTATAAAGTATAACCATAGACAAATTAAACCATAGGCAAACGTTATTTTGCCTTAAGTACAGCTAAAAACATTATAATAATCAGTTATCGAGCTGGATGAAAATTGATTAAAAAACATTTCATATACTAAAAAATAACTTATATACTATAAATAAAATACTAAAATGGCCATAAAAAATAGGGGTAAATATGGTGATAAAGAAAATAAAAATGTAGGGTTTTATGTAATTTTAAAGCAAGGTTAAAAAAAAATTAAGTGTGAACAACCCTTATTACTTAGAGGTATCAAAAATAGTAGTAGCCGATTCTCAGACCTAATGAGCACGCATATAAAATTAGGTAAATTAATATATATAATATAATTAAAAAAAATTGATATTATGAGTTTCATATATATATGAATCTATCTAAACTAACTGTTATGATTAAAATTATGTACCATTTAACACTTGTACTCACTGCAATACTATTACGTGTCTATAATAGATTCTACTTTAAGTCATACCATAGACGAACTATACAATCTTCTGATATATAAAATTTTCTATGTCACAATGTTTTTTACCGTTTTCCTCCGAAACGGCTTGCCCGATTTTCACCTAATTTTATATGCGTATTCATTAGGTCTGAGAATCGGCTACTACTATTTTTGATACCTCTAAGTAATAAGGGTTGTTCACACTTAATTTTTTTTTCTCATAATTGTCTTTATGAGTTTCTTTCTACTCTTCATAAAGTGTGCAAATGCAATTTTTTAAACGTGTTTATGTTTAACCGATTTATAAAAAAACATCCTTCATAAATGGAATCAGAGAAGGTAGAACAGTTCTTCAGATTCTTTCAAAATAATACCCGTATTTCACAAATACAATCAGTCAGAAAACGATGAGTGGTTTTAAAATCATGTAAAAATTTTATACTGAATGAACCCGCATACGTACCAATAGACTGCATAAAATAACATTACTGCGCAGATAAAAAAATTACTTCGGGAAATGCCTATATTTTCCTTTACGTAGTAATCTACTACACCGGTATTCAGTAGTACCACTCAGCTTCCTATTTACGATAGTGACACTTCCTCAACAGCCTTTTATCTTTCAATAATCATTACAAAAAGTAGGCAATTCACATTCGCAAGTTAAGTGCATAAATCAAAATGGCATTGTAGCGACTCAATGGGGATCTATTCAATGAAAGTAATAATTGCCTTTTAAAGATTTACATTTCCTCCTAGCTTTTAGTAGCGTACAGGGCTATTTATCAATTAATGTTGATATTGATTTATTTAAATACAAACTTAATATAACTGCATTTCAGCCTAACTGTCTATGTAAATGTATACTTTGTATAACTAATAACTTTAAACTAAAATAAATGTATAACTTTTTTGAAACCCAGAATGGAAGTCTTTGTCAAATTCACTACATCAAAATTTATTTACAGAAAAATGAGTATATTAATCATGAGTGTTGTTTCTACATACACATTGTCGAATAGTCGCCGAGAAAACGTGTCCAAGAAAAAATCACTCCCTGCAATGTCAAAGATATAATATAAATGTCAATATTATAAACTAGGTATTAAATGTCTTTTTAAATAATTAGTCAATAAAAATTACATCTTAAAAATAGTACATCATAAATAGTCAAAATTAGTTATTAAATTAATGATTATGGATACCGAATCCCTTATATTATGCTAGGCACTCATACATTTTCAGTAACAATTTACAGCCAAAAACTTCTTAAGATTATATTTAAATTGTTCAGGTTCCAGTTATTTTAGCTCTTTAACATTAAGTAAGTCTAAGATAAGAGAGAAGAATAAATGCAATGATCAACTCAAACAACTCCTTACATTTCCGTAAGTAAAGGTCTTGTACCGGTGGTAATAAAATGTGCATTTACAATGCCTGCCTAATGTGAATGCGTGATTGAAAAACCTACTTAACCTCGGCGATGGTAAACCTGCAATGTCTACGTACGGTCTAACGGTCTACCCCTTTACAGTGCCTACCTTTGAAGTTGATGTATAAATGTCAGGATAAATATCAGCCCAGCCTTTAGACGTTTGATTGATGTTACATTAATTAACTACTATCGTATATATACTTAGTTTCCGTAAGGCTTAAGGCTAAGACTTTCACAAGGATTTATTTTACGGTATGTTCAGCAGAATATTTTTTTTTCTACAACAAATATTGATATTTATTGTTGTAAGGCAAGTAAGTGATGTATTTATTATGTAAAATTTATCTGATTAATTTTATCAGAATCTTTATAATTCGCCCGATCCAATAAAGCTAAGACTATGAGCTCGTATATAAAAAAAAAACTATTTTTAAACTCTAAGATAAAAACGAACAAAAAAATTAAAACACTACAAATTAAATAAGAATAAGCACACCGTTCAAGCTATCGCTGCAACACTATACAGTAACATTAAATACAATTAATTATTTCTCAAACTTCAAAAGACAGTTTCGTTGCAATTTTAAGTCGATCATCAGGAAGTAGTTGCAAATCTTGCAACCGGTTAGTGTACCGAGTGCTGGGCATCAGTGCTGAGTGCTGGAAGAATCGGCGGTGAAAGTGGGAGAATGCAAGTTGACAGCAGACGGCGCCGCGGCGCCGGACGCCCGTGGTAATTACTTATTAACGACACAGGGTTAGTTCAAAGTCTCCTTTTCCCCTTTTCCTTAGCAAGGTAGAAATATAACTGACTTCTACCGCATCGCTTCGTCATAAAGTTTAGACATTAATTTTTAGTTAGATTAGCAACACCCTTATGTTACTTACTTACATGATACATGTTACTGATTTTACTTGTGCATGTTATACTGAATGAATGGTTACATATTATGATTAATGTTGAAAATGTAATGAATTACTCTTGAAAAGAATATGTGTTAAATACAGTTAACGCCACTATTTAACTATTAGTCACTATTTAACGCCAAAGACCTTCTCTCCTACTCTTTTTTCTTCGTGAGGTTGAAAAACAACTGACTACTACCGCTTTGCTTCATTATAATGCTTCGACATTACTTTTAATGTTGGAAATTTAATTATAGATCATGTAAAAATAAATATGTAAACTATGTAACGACAAAAGGTTACTTTAAACCTTCCTTTTCACTCTTTTTTCCTCGTATAAGGTTAAGACATTTACTTCAGCTCTAAGAAATTCAACATATTTTAATTACGCAGCATACAAGATAAAGATAGATAAAGATAGATTTATTTGTGGTAAACTTAAGTGTACGTACACGTACTTAGCACTAGGTTTTAAAAAAAAACTTTCATCATCAGTTTCAGTCCTCAACCTTGTATAACTAGCAAGTTTTTACACGACCAGCCATCCCGCTTCAAATTATGTATAACACATAGTATAGCCATTGGGGCGTAAAGTGTGAATTTATTTATACCTCACCGCCGGCGCCAGTACGGCCTTACTCTCATTATCCGAATTCTGTAACACTAGGGGCATCCTACCGCTTTACTTGCAATGTAGACGACCTCGTTGGCGTAAAGGTTACCATGCCGGACTGCTAATCAGAAGGTTCCGGGTTCGATTCCCGGCCCGGTCAACATCTTTGTGCTTAACTAAATTTGTTGGCTGTGGGTCTTGGTGTTAAATATGTATTTATATAAAATATGTATGTATGTATATGTAGTATATCAGTTGTGTTCGCAACCATAATACGAGCTAGAAATGGTTCAGTATGGGGCTAACCAGCCGTGTGTGAATGTAAAAAAAAAAGTAATGAATCCCCGCACATATATCAATGCATGTTCAAATACTTCTCCTTTAAATATAATTCAAGTTACGTTAATCTACATATTTAATGTTTTAGCAGCTGCTTTTGCTTTTCGTTGAAAAATAATTTTAATGAAAACTGAAAAATGCAAGTTCCAACCTTAAAATGGATTTGTTTGCATTAAAATAATAAAATATAATATGACTTTGATAAGAAAAAATATATTTTATTTAAAATAGAATGTAAAACAACAACACACACTTGACTACTAATTGCATGTATTGCTTTCAGTTAATTAAATGTAAAGATTTTAATATCACCTTCACGCTAAAGTACCAAATTATCATTTTGCAGACTAAATTTCAAATCGTACAAATTTCAAATTCTCAATTTGAAGTCTTGTTAGTAACGCGTAGTACAAATTTCAATTTTTGTACAAAATTAAATTTGTAGTCTTGTTAGTATACTAATTAGTGTTAGGTAATATATTTTTTACTCGTCAACAAAGAGATTATTGGTCTTCTTATAACGATGCAAGGAACATGAGCCTCTCCTAAGGGTAAGGACCTGAAGTCGTAATTGGCTTTTTATAAACAGCCTTCGAGTTGCGTTTCTATTTTAAGAAAGTGCGGCTGTGCTTTTTTCTTAAGTTTAGTCTCTGTTTAGACGCTGCAAATATCTATATTTATGCTATACAAATCGAGCAAACTACTACTATTCTTTACTATTCGCAAGCCTGATTATAATAATAATATGATAAGATATATTCACCCATTACAATGGCAGTGACACCCCTAATTTAAAATACTAAACTCGGCGTATCATCTATTAATGCATCACCTGAAATCTTAGTTCTAAAATTATATTAGTGAAATCACTATCACCGGAAACTATACACTTCAAACTATAATTCATATTAGGTTCAATCACGGGCAAAGGAGTTGAATTAAGTGGGTTGTTAGGGGTTGTCATGTTAGGGGTTCTAACTGTTTATGTGTACCCCTGATTAGATTCATTTAATTATTAACACAATGAGTGAAAAAAATTCAAATCATATCTAACAAAAGAACGAACACAATCACGTTTATTGTGTGGGACCCCTGAAAACACTTTTTTTTTCACAAAACTATATTTTTGCAAGAGTTGCGCAGAGCCTCCTTAATGTATAAAACATTGTAATAATGTTTATAAAGAATAATGGTTTAAATATAGACTCATTACCAAACTTATGCCAACACTATAATATTTGAGAATCTACCAATCGTCGTTATATGAGTCAAGAAAAAAAAAAGCATAAATTGACAAAAAGAAACACACATTCTTTGAATATATCTTGTATTAGCAACCACGGTTCAAAAGACACAGCTTTGCGACAGAAGTCTTAAGTAATAGGTCCCTTTGATATCCTCTAGGCGCGGAACACCAGAAAACACATCGGACAGCCTCACAGCATAATAAATCAAAGATACGTATATAACCTGCTGTACTTACTATATGACACAGTACTCTCCTTAATTTGCTTAAGCACATGTGCAGTAACGGTACAGCCTACTTCGCATACACGGTTACTTCGTGTTTCAGTAAGTAAGAACTCGTATTTAATAAAAATATCGTCATTATTCAATACTACAAAATAAAACTACAAGTTATTAACAAAATTAACAGTAATACATTTCCCTGCAAAATCGAGTCAAGCGAAGTGCAACGCCGATCCTAACCTATTTCGAAACGCTTCTGTGATTTTTTTAACACTCATAACTTTGGTTGGAATTACACCAGATTATATATTCTCTTTTCACGTATCAGATATTAAACTTAGAAGACTAACTAGGTAGCGAACTGGTTATTATACGTCGTACAAAGTTTCACATGCTGAAAGCTAAGGATTGTAGAATAAAAAGTTTTTGACAGTGCGACGCATATATATGGTCAATATCATGGATAATAAAGGAAGTGGTTATGGTATGGCCAGAAAAAAAAACACAGTATATAATGAAGCCAAGATTCGCATTCTTGAAATACAACAACGCTGTGCTACGCCTCTATCAGCTTTTAGAACTCATGAATAAAAACCTGTCAGTACCTATGTATCTTATCACACTACATGATTAACAGTTAACTTTTGGTCGCTAATTACATTTCACCTTTGGAATTTTTCTTAGGGAAATAAAAGTACAAAAATTACGAATAAGTTTGTACAAAAAATATGGGTGCAATGATTCATATGTAATATGCAAATTATCGTTACAGAATGAAAATTAATACTTTATCATTCAAAACCGGCTCAAAGTTCGTTCACCAAAGGGTCGATGTAAAACATTTTAAAAAATCGATGTTGTTTTCCTGTAAGCCTTAGGTATGTTAATACAATTTTGTTTTATTATAATGTCTAGACATGCTTTATACTTGGTAAAAAAATATCTCGCACTAAAATGAGCTAAAATAAACAGGAAAATAGAAAAAAATCCATGAAGGTACGCGTAAGTTCTCTCTTGCTTTAACAATGTCAAAGACTTTGAAAACTCTTCATTGTTATAATTTAACTTAAATAATTATAAAAACTATAGTATGCCTTTAAATAATATCAATAAGTTTACTGACAGAAGTAACTTACAGAGAGCAAATAAGTATTTCCTTAATTAACATACTCTGTTGTTTTCTGTCTAAGAAGCTGTTGATAGAAATTTAAATATCAGGTCATTTAATTTACGTACTAAGATGTATTGTTTCTTTTTTCAATACGGATGTAAACATCTGATTACCTAATAATAATACTGAATCAAGAGGTGGATACAGAAAGCGGTCATACTCGACACGGCGCGCAATATCCGGAGGTTCGTGTCCCTGAAGCTCCTACCGCCGGCGCCGGTAGCTTGGGCCTTGCCTCGCTGCCAGTGGCAAGCTTAGCTATTATATATTTTTTTTTTATCTTATATATCTTTTTGTATGATCATATTGTAAAAAATCATAATAGCAAGAAAAAATAGCTTAAAAGCTTCATTATTATTATTGTGTACCGTCACCCTTAACTATTTTTTTTGTTGTAAATAAATTAGCAAGTACAGAAAACAAACAATACTTTGTAAAATGTTATTTACGTAAGGCATCTTAATTTATTCCAGAAATTTTAATACTAAGTGCGATCGTTTTGTTAAATATGATAAAATCATGCAATAAGACGAAGTACGTACCTAGTCACGGTATAGTGACAAATGTATAAATCGTGTAACGCCGGAAATACGGGCATTACGTGGATTCCAAGGACGGATTTTGTTACGTCAATCTGATTCTGATTGGTTTAACCAACCACTTCGGTCAACAAAAACAAAGTAGACATAAGAAGTAAGAATAAGAGATGAATTAAGTTTGGAGCATCGCCGCAATGTTGCGAGCCTGTCGGTTTTCTATCGGTTGCATTTCGAAGAGTGTGCGTCTGAATTGCATCAGCTAATTCCTCCGGCCCCTTTCCATTATCGAACGAGCAGGGAGACGGCTAGGAAGCACCGCCATACAGTTGAAGTTCCAAAAATCCGTACATCCCTGTTCCCTCTGAACTATAACCTTACTGTCTTCAAGGCGAGAGTGAATCAGTTTCTTCTAGGCAAGCGCGCTCCACCCTAGATCGCCACATCACTTAACATCAGGTGAGTTTCGATCAAGCGCTTGCCTATCCATCATAAAAAAAACCGAGTTTTTAATATTAATACTCGGCGTAACAATATTTAACTTACTCGTATTTTATCTTAAAACCAGATAAGTAAGTAAAATATCATCATTGGTGTAAAAAGAAAAAGTGACATTTTAACAAAGCGTTTCAGTTTCAGTTTTCAGTTTATTTATTTCGTGCACAAGAATACGTATTTAAGAAACCTAATTAATTGTTTCGATAGATAAGAATATAAAAATGTAAGTAAGAACGTGACTCACAACAAAGGTTGCAATGAAAACGCTCATTATACTATCGCATTTCAGGTTTCTACAGTAATTAATTGCTATGTAATACTAGAATAGATTTCAGTAAAATACATGACAATATTGCTCCAAATAGATTGACTCAATAAGTCACATTAAACGAGGTGAAATTTATTGCACGTTCGCTGAACTATTTCTACTTTAAGTTTAATCAACTTTAACAATTTGGGTTACAAGGTACCTACTATAATACTTTAAACAATACATTACTAAATATTTTTTCATATGATTTTGCAAATGCGACTTTAGCAAAAATACGCATTCCTAAAAAGAACCGCATGAACAATAACTTAAGCTTAAATGTTCCTATTTGTGTTGTTATAAAATTGTATATCTACAAAAACTCGTCTTCCTCAACCAAACAGGCCAATTTGCATAATTTCCCAGCAAAAATCAACGACCCAAAGCTGATATCTATCTTAATCTTTAGTTTTGCAACTTGAAAAAAACAACCCAGTATTTATCTATGTATGGATGCAAAAAAAATATACCTACAGTGTAAACTCCATGTAACATCACTCGATTTAACGACAAACTCTCTAAAGCGTCGAAATCAATTGGCTTTAGTTGGTTTAGCTTGTATTCCATACAATGATACATTCTCTCCATTTAACAACCACTCTCACTCTCTAATGCACAGTCCCTTCAGTGTCGTTATATAGAGTTTACACTGTACATAAATTAATTTACAACGACGGTCTTTACCGCGAGATTAGGTAGCAGGCTCGCAATAGAAGGACAAAGATACCCGAAGTCCGTAAAATGCATCAAAATGTGTGGGGTAAAAACATATAACAAATTTGTAATAAAGTATTTTCAAATATTTTTAGGAATAAATTGGAAACTTTCCTTATAGAAATGACACTGAAAATATTGAGGAATTAGTTCCATGTTCGTTCGTATTATGTCTTTAAATGTATTTTTAGGAAATATTTGTTTACAATTATGTAGATTTATCGACATGTAACCTTAATTACCTTTGTAACTTTTTCGATACCGAATAAATATTACAATTAAAATTAAAATATCAGCTCGCACGAGCTGTAACATAATCTAAGTTGCAAAGAGAAAAAAAATATAGCCTATGTTACTCAGGGATAATGTAGAAGCTTCCAACGTGAAAGAATTTTTCAAAACAGTCGAGTAGTTTCTGAGCCTATTCGTGTCAAACAAACTGAAAATCAAACTTTTCCTCTTTATATATTGGTATAGATAAACTAACTAAAAACGTGTTGTGACAATAAGATTTTAGGAAAATGATGAACTTTACCATAATATTAGGAAATCGAAAATTTTAAGAGCTTGGCGTAACGGTTTCTATGGCGGACTGCCTAAGAGGGTCCCGAATGCGATTCCCGGCACGGCCAACATCTTTTTGATGAACTTTACTATTAACTTTCATTGACGTAAACTTGGCGTCACTTGGCGTAAAAGTTACCATGGCGGACTGCCACTAAGAAGGTTCCGGGTTCGATTCCCGGCCCGGCCAACATCTTTGTGCTTAACTAAATTTGTTTGCTGTGGGTCTGGGTGTTAAATATGTATCTATATAAAATATATATGTATGTATATGTAGTATATCAGTTGTGTTAGCTACCATAACACGAACTAGAAATGGTCCAGTATGGGGTTAACCAGCCGTGTGTGAAATGTGTCCTATTATTTATTTATTTTATATTTGTTACCAATATGGGTAACAAATGAAAGGGCTAGATTTAGAAAATAAATACACTGTGATAAACTTTAGATCCAAGGTAACCCCGCCAACATAAAAACATTGGTCGGATTATCTGTTTTTTTTATTTTAACTTGTTAATGTGGAAAATAGCGTTTGCTGGTTTTTATGGCGAAACCAATGTATAATGATAATTTTATATAGTCTGGCAAACGAAACATGAGACTCGAATTATTTGCAAACTTTTTATATGGCAATGCTATAATAATATCAACGACAATATCTAAAACAAGATGGCGTGTTGTTATGATTTAGTTAAACACTAATTACTCAGCGAAAAATGAAAAAAATCATCAAAAGTGGAGTTCGGGAGTTGTTGTTCCGCATGATCTCAAAGTATCATTAAAAACAACAAGAAAAAGAATTGAAATTCGGCGTAATTTCAACGAAAACAAGATTGTTTACATGTGGTGTTTGATTTCTTAGGTTAGTATGACGCTCCTAAGTTGATACTTTGTTTTAATTCGTATTTACTAAATATCTTTTTGCATAAAGTAATTATCTATTTCGATTCACATTCTTGTATCATTAGTCAAAACCTTCCCACCTTCCTAATAATGCATTTTGGTTATTACCATAAAATGTTACATTGTAATTTTAACAATTTTTTTTCTTTAACAGGTTTTTCTTAATCTCGATTCTGCCATTGAGCTGATATGAAGTTTGGGTAAAAGCAAAGTGTCAAGTGAAAATATTGCCTTGTCTGTCTTGCGGTGTTGAATCAGAAAAAGTGATTAAAGAGACATTTGGAACCATAACTCCAGAGAAGTGGAAGAATAATATGACTGATAATGTACATTGAAAATTAATATGAAAATAAGATCGGGACAGGATCACCGAAAATAATTTGGAAAGTTTCATTATAGTAGGAAACTAATAAATAAAATAAATATAAATAAATAAAACTGTGATTCTAGTGACACCGGTGATCCTTTTCAAATTTAAGTCTTAGATTCACATTTTAATTATGACAGTGAATAAAACACTAAAAGAATACTGCTTTTTTTATTCAGATTGATTGTATAATTTCTAAAGTATTACTTCCTAAAGTACTTAAAGCATTTTTACTCAGACGAAATAAAATAAATAATTTCAAAGTATCAAATTAGTTTATTCCAGGTATTTCATATTAGTTTTGGGGTTGCTATACTCAGATTTTTTAAATTTGCCGCTCTTTTCCAGGGTCATGTTTCGTTAGCCAGACTATAGTTAGCAATAAAATTCCATATTCGAATCTGAATTTGTGCATTCAAGTCATTATTATTGTATGTAAATGCTAACTTAACCACTTAACAAAAAATTAAATTAACAAATTTAATTCTATGAAATATACACATTTATTACGACCTAAACATCTAGAAACTATTTTATGTAGATTCCTGCTGGCCTTTGCCATTTGCCGCTCACTTGTTAATGATAACGCCTAAAACAGAAATTTATGTCAACAAAAGAAGGCTACGGCTAAAATTGAAATTAACCTGTAACGAAATTATAACCCTAAAAGGTAGGAGTCATTCGGCACAGAATTATATAAAACAAGTATAAATTAAAATAACCAAACACCCCTATATTTTTGGTGGCAATTGTCTTTTATCTAAAATTTATCATAATACTAGCTGCACCCCGCGATGTTAACCACGTAAAGCCGGGACAAAAGAAGTTCATCCGGGATAAAAAGTATCCTATGTGTTAATCCAAGATCTAATCTTCACACAAAATTTTATGAAAATAGTTTCAGTTGTTTGAGCTTGAATAAGTAACAAACATACACATACATACTTTTGCATTTATTATATTACCAGGGTATGTATTCTAATAGCCTTTTCATTTGATACCCATATTCCGGGAGATGTGAAAATATAAATATTCCGCCATTTTGTAGCGGCAATCATTTTGAATCCATTAAGCCACCGGTACCGCTAAGAAGTAATAATATTCCCGACAAACACTCCTTTCGAACAAAAAACACAAATTCAAATTGGCCAGAGGACACAGATAGACGGAAACACACTGACACGTAAAACTTGTTATAACATCCCGACGTTTTTGCATCGGGGGTCAAAAATAGACAAATCATTTACCAATCAATTAGTCTTAATTACTATTTACCAATCAATTACTATCTTCGATTTTTAAAAGCACCCTAGCCAAATTTGCTAAAATAGTGTATCTCTTGACTTTTTTTAATCTAACACATCTTCAAGAAAGATCACCACTTATATCTATTTGGATCTAACTTTGTAACCTATTCTCGTACGGAATCTCAACACCTTTTAAAATATAAAAGTGAATTCAGATTATTATTAAGTTAATACCTATCTACTTATTTACCAAAATAATCCCAATAAACTACCTCTTTGCTAAGTTAGTGTAGAAAAAACAGCAATTATTACAAGTTGAGATCAGACTTTGATAAAGCAAACGTAATTACTGATCCCAGGTATTAATTAAGGCTTATTGTTTTCAAGACGTCTGACTTTACATCTGTTCTGAAGAAAAACAGTCATTTTACAAACAATTCTACTGCTCATATTGTGATAAACTTAATCCAGTTGATGTGTTTAACAAATTGATTGGTTAACTAATACTTGCTTACCAAATAGTTTGATGTGTAACTTCATTTTGATAGCACGAGTTTTTGAGCACTAAAACGAGCCCGCGCCAATTTGCGCGTGGTTTCACACGGAGCGCGCGGTCTTGCGTTGTGCGCGTGCGCTTGGCTTTCCGCAACTGGGCTGGGCTGGCTGGCTGCGCGTGCGCTGCCTTCGCGAGCCAACGGAGCGAAGGCTTCACAGCTACAACTGTACAGGGTTATCTGTAAAATACTGAGTTCTCACAGTTTTTATATCGGCTGTAATTCTAAGTTGGCAAAAATTGCTAAGAGAGGCGATGAGATATTCGCCAACATCTCGCTTGGAGCTCGTATATATTTTTAACTCTTCAGATCTATTTTTTAAAGTTTATTCAATTTCAATATAGTTTTAGATGGTAGTATAGTTTTTCTAGTACTCGTCTGGCTAGCACCTCATATTAAAAATTTAAAACCAATTTTGAATTAACTTAAGCAGGTATGTTATGCTGTACTAAAAAAAAATCGCAAAATAAATGGGATAGGGCTGGGATCGAACCAGGGGCCGTCTGATGGAAAAACAGACGTTATTACCACCGAACCACACTCGACTTATTACCACCGAGCCACATTCGACTTCATATATGAATAATATCATAAAACGAACGAAAATCATAAACTCTTAATTAAGTCTGAAATAAATTTAGTAAAATTATTTATTAAATTTATTTCAGATATATATTTATTATACAAAACAAATAATACTGTATTATTTATACGGTCACATCTTTACCAGAATCGGAATATTCTCTCAGAAGTATGGTAATACATTATGTGTTTATTCGAATTCACATATTAAATCCCGTCTCTAATTTTTTCCTTTGTGTACTTTCTTTAAGTTTATTTCTTTAAGGTTGCTTGTTAAGGCACTAGCTTTTAAGTGCTTTAAGTGTTTTCTGTATTTTTGTGAATATTTTAATAAAGAGTTTATCCATCTAACTATCAAATTAAATCATATTTTTCTACGGTTTGTACTTTTACAATTTGTAGCAAAAATGTTTCTTGTGTATCTTTAATTATTTTTTTAAAAAAAACTTTCTATAAACTATTTTTCTAATACAGCATTAACCCAAGTCCATCTTACCTTCGATCAATATTTGATAGCATATTCGAAGCAACTTCAATCTTCACTCCTAACCCTGTATAGATATCTGAACGTTCGCGTCGCGTGCCTTTTCCAAACATCCTATTCCGCTGCAAAGTGAATGGAGTGTCATCTTGTCAACAAACACAGTTTTGATAACTAACCGCAATTCAAATCGGTTTTCAATAAGAAATTGATTAGATTTGACCCTTATCTACTCTTAATGATTAAGTTGACTTGATCATTAGGTTGTCTATACCTATGAAAACCAGTAAGAAGAAGTAAAACCGTAAACCATTTTTACATATACTATTCTTTATATAGATACCTATTTAGCACCTAGACCGACAGTCAACAAATTTACTCGTAGTTTAGTACAAAGATGTTGGCCATGGCAGGAATCGAACCCGAAACGTTCTGATTGACATGGTAACCATTACGCCAAAGAGGTCGTCAAACCTAGACATAGAACCATACATGAACCTTACATTTCATCCAAATCAATTTAGCCATTTGAATAAAACAACAGGCGTATTGACTGTGTCGTATATAAATTATAAAGATATTTTACATTTCTCATACGGTAAAATAATATGACTTCCACGATGACCGTGGAAGTCATATTATTTTACCGTATTCTTCTTCTTCTCTTGAATATGACGTCATCACCACGACATCGCAAACTAAGTAAATATACTGAACGTTTTAGTTTTAAGTACGTTAAAATGAAAAGTACTGCTTAGATAACGATGTTTTAAATCACAACTACCCTACCACCAAATTTAATTGAGAACGTAAAAAAAACAAAATCAGGAGCAAATATTGTTGGGTCAAAAGGAACCATCTTGTT
Organism: Mellilla xanthometata; assembly: GCA_035578125.1. Lineage (NCBI taxonomy): Eukaryota > Metazoa > Arthropoda > Insecta > Lepidoptera > Geometridae > Mellilla > Mellilla xanthometata. The sequence continues at coordinate 6,890,072 of JAPUBQ010000014.1, read as the reverse complement.
GTTTTGACCGTCGCGTCGATTTCAAAGAACACCCAATGGCACGGTCTATTATGCGGTATTCAGACACACCTTCCAAAGTTGCGAAACTTAACTTAACGCCTTTGGTACTTACCTAATATATGTATACTCTGTTGGCCTAAGGTTGAATGAAGATGAGATCGAAGATAAATCTTTGCTGTCAAGTTCATATAATTAAGCATGGAAGTTAACTGAGTTATTAGTTGGGAAGGTTAGTTAACTAATCGTGATATGCCTAGGTAGATGGGTCTATCCTTACCTGTAGCCAGAGTCTGAAAAAAGCCATTCGCAATTGATGCCACTTATAGTAATGATAAAAAGCGAGTGTAGCTCGATGATAAAAACGGTTTTCAATCCCAACCGTAGGGTTGGGACCAATGGCTTGTTTTTCAAGTTATGTGTGGATTTGCACTAACTTTACGGTGAAGGAAAACATCTTAAGGAAACCGGCATGTTTGAGGACCACAATATCCGAAGACGTGTGTCATCCGCCAACCCGCACTTGGCCAGCGTGGTGGATTAAACCTATATCACTCCCCTTGTGAGAGAAGGCCCCGAGTTCCAGCATTGGGAACATATAGTGGGCTGCTTATGCTATAGTAAGGATGACCTCCATTCTAAGTTTCAACTAATACAAAAATACAGTAAATAAGTATGTAAGTAGTTACAGAATAAGTAAAGTGAGACGTCAGACCTCTGACCGTCATTGAGAATGGTCATTTTTGTAACAATTGAGACTAATAATGGAGGTCATTCTTACTATAGTGGTATCAATTGCGAATGGCTTTTTTTTCAGACTCGGGTTCCTGTTTTATGTATTGGTATACATCTCTGCCAAGGGGAGCGTCGAGCGTTGGTCGTCCAGCGGCAAGATGGGTCAAGCTGTCCCGGGTCAAACCTGGACTAGATTGAGAACCGAACAGATGGCATGATAGAAGAGAGCTTATACCCAGCTGTGGGATAGAATTGGCTGAAGATGATGATGATAAAAATAAAATCGACTCAATGCTACAAATGTGGTATGAACTAATGCGTGTATTATATATAACTCTTTTATATCACGAGGTTTGTAATAAAGCGTTTCTGTTTGAGAAATTGAAAATAGAATTCATAAAACAAATATGAACTCGTTATACGACTAAACCAATTTCCATATAAAAAATAGTGCAAGAAAATTTGGTAGAATGTCTTCCATCTAAATTAATACGGCAACTCGTATACATTCATTTGATATTTTATTTACATGTTTATATTATATTATGTTTACATACATGTATACAATTAATCGATGAATATGTCAGATATTCAAAATTCTAAATCATGTTTAAACAACTATCTACGAGGATATCGGAATTACCTACTTTATATGTAGCTATAAAAACTAAAACAAAAAAATCATAACCGTAAACTTTTAAAGCTTATAACTATAATACATCTTAATATGTCTACTTCTATAAATGTCTACTAAAACACAAAACAGCATCTGAAGACCTGAGAGTATAAGCAAGTCTCGTTTTTGCTGTTAACAAAGTTGTGGACCTGTTAGTCTAGATCATAATAATATATGTATGTTAATACCTTACTGCTATTTATTTCTAGGTATATTTAATTGATATAGGTACAAAAAAGCTCATCAAGCTCTCTTATGATCTATATTCCACAATTAGAAAACAGGAATAATTATCATTAACTACAAGTTGCTAATGTGTTTTTCATTGCATTGCGTTGCATTTGCAAGCTTATAAAAAATGCACTTCATAAGTAAAATACAATAATCATCAAAAAACAAACATCAGAAAAGAGCTTGTAAACTAAACTTTATCTTGTCCTATTTAATGTACCTAGTAACTTACGCAGAAACTGCCTCCCAAGTTTGTCATATAAACAATGGCAACTATCGCCATTAACTATGATAATAGCCAACAGGGACCACGTGTGCAACAATTACTATGCTTGGATAACACCACCAATTGAAGCAGACTTTTTTATTATAATTTAAATAGTTTAATTTTTGTGTCAAATAAAGAATTTAATATTTTTAGTCTTTAGTCTGATAATTGAACCTTTCTATCTATTCTAAGCGGCGCGTCAGTAGTATAGAATCTTATGTATTATTTTTTCAGTCTATTTGACAGAATGAATAATATTAGGTCCTTACATATGAAATTGGCGTTTTTCGTACTGGCCACTTTAATCACAAATTTCTCCTCTTTGGTAAGGAATTCCAAATTCAAAAATGTACAGCTATAGACTCATGTATTTGTGCTTCGATGGTCGTCATTCATTTGTTTTTTTCTGTTTGCGTCACTCATTTTACAAAATGGAAAACTTAAAATATTGCATTATTTACGAGTACGAGTTCCGCCGTGGCACTAGTGCTGCGGAAACAACTCGAAGTAGCTCAATGACTCGAAGGGTGAATGATGTGTATGGCGGTCGTGTTGCAAAAAAAAACACAGTTCGTTTTTGGTTCCAACGTTTTCGTTCTGGAAATTTCGACCTGCAGAACAAGCCCCGTGGACGGCCTGAGACTCAAGTTGATAACAAAGAGTTGAAGGCTATTGTGGAAGCGGATCCATCGCAAACCACGTCCGAGTTAGCTGCAGGCTCCGATGTTAGTGATAAAACTGTTTTAATTCCCTTGAAGCAAATTGGGAAGATTAAAAAGCTTGAAAGCTGGGTACCTCTCGAATTGACTGAAGCAAACCGGCAAACGCGCATCGACTGCTGCTTTACATTACTAAGCCGGCACAATAATGATGGTATTTTAAACCGAATCATTACCTGTGATGAAAAATGGGTTCTTTACGATAATCGGAAGCGCTCAGCGCAATGATGGGATCCTGGCCAGCCAGCCAAATCCTACCCCAAGCGAAAATTAACCACAAAAAAGTTACTTGTAAGCGTTTGGTGGACTAGTGCCGGTATTGTTCATTACAGTTTTCTCAAATCTGGCCAGACTATTACGGCTGATGTCTATTGTCAGCAATTGCAAACCATGATGGAAAAGCTAGCGGCTAAACAACCTAGGCTGGTCAATCCACGCCACTGCTGCTTCACGACAACGCTAGACCACACACTGCGCAACAGACGGCTACTAAATTAGAAGAGCATCAATTGGAAAGTCTAAGACATCCTCCATACTCCCCGGACCTTGCTCCAACAGATTACCAATTTTTTTCGAAATTTGGATAACTTCTTGCACGGGAAAAAATTCAACTCCGATGGGGCAGAGCTAAATCGCCTTCAAAGATTTTATTGATTCCCGTCCTACTGGTTTTTTTAGTAAAGGGATCAATGAACTACCTATGAGATGGCAAAAGTACATAGAAAATAATGGTTCATACTTTGATTAATTAAATATATTATATTAATAAATATTCGACTTTTTGTTCCTCCCATACAAAACGTCAATTTCATATGTTAGGACCTAATATGTATGTTGTTCTCGGTATAAATATAAAAAAAAAATTGCAAAACTGTACTATATATTATGGAACTGTGTTATATGGTAACCAGTCCCCTTATTTATTTACAATTTGAAATTTAATTTTAAAGTTAATTCTAAAAATTAGCATCATGTACAATTTATGCCAAATACCTATCGGTGCGTACCAAATACTAGAACCAGATTTTACTTTCGTATCTCTGACTCCTAGTATGTAAATAAATCAGTGTAACATCGTTGATTGTTATTAACTCTAATTTATAAATTCTAAGAAGTGATAGTGAAGGTTATTGGTGCATGATCGAGTTACAAACGGGATCTGACATTGAGCTTGAACTTCTTATTTTATTTTATTCACAGAATTTGTTTAATGGCCGTGGCATCTGAATTTTGATATTGCTAGTTTCGATGATTGAAACACTTTTTAGGATTCCGTTCCCAAAAGACCAACAGTGCTTTATTACTAAGACTTTACTAAAACGCTATCCGTCTGTCACCAAAACGTGAATTAGCTCGACAATTAACACATATGGAGCGACGACGTTCTGCCTCCATCTAGCAAAGGGATATCCCCCCAGACAGATGTGGTGTCCGGAGACGGCCGTCCGACGGTTACCTAAGCATTGCCAGTCGTAGGTACGCGCGTTGTAACTACCGCTTGCGCGATTCGGAACCGAGCGCTCTGATTGGTAGCGGGCGGTGAAGTGTGACACATAGACGCCACACATAGATGCTGTATATCTGTTGTTGCTAAATACTAAAGATCAATAAAATAAAATAAGCAGTAAAGGGGGGGCTAAAAATATGGACATACAACAAACTATATTTTTGCATTTTTTTTTCTTTTGATCTTGGCAACAACTGGTGGACGCTTAAATTCACAATTAGTTGTACACACATTCACAGAAAATATTACATATTTTAGGGATTTACAACACACCTGACAAACCTTTTTTTTTTTTTTTTTACGTGAGGAAATGCATTTACGCATGCCCACCACACCCGGGGAGGTGGGTGGGGTATGTCGGGCTCGATGCCAGAAGGGCATCACTACCGACTAAAACCTCACGATGGCCTCCTCACCGGAAAGGGCGGAGTGAGGTTCCGCTCTTCGCATTAACTCACCACCCCGCCCACCTCGGCTAGCCTGCGAGACTCCTCCTCGGGGGATGACTCCCCTTGCAGTACACCACGTGTGTACCGCAACCACCTCGGGGACCGTGAGTGCAATGGACGCCGGACAACCCCGGTCCGACGTCCTTGGTCCCCCGCAACGGGTCAGGTCTGTGGCCCCGTTACCTGCCACTACGGCCGCAGAGAATAGGGAAAGTGGTAGTTGCTGGTTACCACTCCCTTCTCCCTGCGGCCCCACCGCGTCCGCCATCTTCCGGTGGCGACCCCGTCGAGGCCGCGGCAGGTAGGAAGAGCGGCGCATCGTAATACCGACACTTCTCTCCTGCCGCGGTCCCACACCTTCGGCTGCGGCGGGTGTCTCCAAAATCACACCGCAGCCCACCTCAGTTGCGAAACCTCCCCGAAAACCCCCGGAGCGAGGTTCCGCAACCTACTGGTGCCACTCCATCTAGAACTTGCATGGGGGAGGACAAGTCTAGGGAGTGGCCCGCCTCAGGGACCCTCTTCGCTTCACCGTGGGTGACCAGGCCACGGTTACTGAGCCCCCCCGCCTCGACAATGCGGGGCCCCACGGGGGGGACACCTGACAAACCTGATATTTTACTATTTTTTTTATAAAATATGGTACGGAACCCTTCGTGCTCGAGTTCGACTTCATTTGGCCGGTTTTTAAGACGCTCTATGCATCATAAATATGCAAATTAATCATATTAAGCTTAACTTTAGTTTCACCTTGCGGTGATTCCCGTAATCGAGTTTATTAAATTGCTATTCAGAAAGAACCGTCTAATTGATTTTTATTTAACCTATTCTCACTGCTTATCTAGTGTTAGAGACATTCAATCAATGTCTTCAAATATCAGATTTTCAAATTATCATCAATGTGCGTAGCGCCTGTAGCTCGGCTAACTGATGTGATCTGACACGATCGTCTAAGTTAAGCAACCGTGGATGCGGACTCGTTGGCGGCGTGTTTGGATGGGTGACCACTGCCCATTCACAAGAATGTGACTTAAAAAGTGGCGTTTTATCTTGTCGCGACGTGGGTCGGATAACATGTCAAATTGTAGGTCCAGGTTGTTAGCCAAGGTACAGGGGTTCGGACTTGAAAACTCGACATCAGAGCTAGGGCACTTAGCTCGTTTGAAAAAGAAAGTAATTTTAAATTTACGAAATTATTTAATTCAGCGTCCGAGTAATCATAGCATCGACATTCAACAATATATTAAGTAATATCTGTCCCTAAGCACTTAACAGTGTGTTTCGGCAGCCTTCATGAGAGTCAGTTATTCTAGACTATGCATGCTCCACCTTGGTGAAAAATAAATACCATCCTGGAAGAGAAGTGCGAAAGGTTTGCATATACAGTGTAAACCCTATACAACGACACTGAAGGGACTGTGCATTTTATGGCGTTATATAGAGTGGTCGATAAATGGAGATAATGTATCATTGTATGGAATACAAGCTAAACCATCTAAACCCTATTGATTTCGATGCTTTAGAGGGTATGTCGTTAAATCGAGTGACGTTACATGGAGATTACACTGTAGTTAAAACTAAAACAACAAAGCCTTGGATGGAAATCAGTTTATTTCAAATCATAATAACTAACAAAACATTTACCAATGTTCTATCTACAATCATGACTAGTAAATAAAACTATCTACTAGATACAATATAATTTAAAAAAACAAACGTCAAGTAAACATTGTAGGGCTAAGTGAGGTGGGTGGGATTACCGGTAAAGGTCTCATACAAACATTAGTGGCGTCTCTGTCGCACTTCATCGCCCGCTACCAATCAGAGCGCTTATCCTGAATCGCGCAAACGGTATTTTCAACGCGCGTATGTCTGGTCCTAGCTACAATGCATGACCGTCGAACGGCCGTTTCCGGACACAACATCTGTCCGGGGGGATATCCCTTTGCTAGATGGAGGCAGTCCGTCATCGCTACACACATTAATTTACATTTGATTTGTATGAGGGACAAAATTACAGCACTTATGAATTTACTTTTATTGGTTAAGTATTTTGTTTTAAGTAGATATCAAGCTATTTTACAACGCTTTTCCGTTACTCGGGAGAGATCGAAACTTCCTAAATGTTTAGAATCTTATTCATAACGACGGATTTTTGCATTAAAATCTATGCTCAAAATATAATATTACATAATTTACATCTATGATAAGAGAGAGATAGAGAAGACACTTCTGAATTTCATAAAGCGAAAACTAAACGAATATTTACATTCAATACAAAAACAAAATTATTTATTCATTCTCCCTGCCGCTTTATACATACATACATACATACTAACAAAAAATTGGCCAAGTGTTAGTGAGGCTTGGGCATTGAGACAAAAAAATCACATTTGCTGTATAGATTTATTATGTATAGTTTTATTCTGTGAAAATTTTAAGTATCTACCCGTTACCATAATTGAAATTGACCAAAAAATACGAATAAAATAACATGTTTATTGTAAAGGGTTCCCATTCATTTTCAAATCTTTAGTATTTGCACAATAGCGGCATCGGAAAAACATAATTTGTGAAATTCACCTTTCCAGTTATCACCGCTTATGAAATACACCCTGGTGATAGACAGACTGTTGGTCCGTTTGGGTAAGGAACCCAAAAAAAAAACAACTCCATAATTGAACAGTTAAATTTAAACCCGTACTAAGACAATATTTTTGACCGCCTTAGCGCCTACCAACTTTGCATATTGAATTACTTCGTCATCATTCTTAACATTTGCTTTTCTCTTGTAAGTTTTGTAAGGCACCACCGCGTCTTTCACCCAGCAGGGTATGTAGTTAATGTCTTTCTCCTTGGCAAAATTTTCATCGACACTATCGATGTCACAATCCAACCTAGAATAGGGTGCTTCTTCTAGTTTTGGTACACAGTCTTTTATTGGGAACCATTTGTATGTTTCCGGGCAAAGAAGGTCGGACGGTGCGAAGTTGCCTTTGTAACGCATCTTCTTGCAAGAATGGATGTAATAACCCATGTAGTAGTATTTGAGATCTGGACATTGCGTGTGGAGGTGGCGCGTGAACTCTATCTCCCTGGAAATAAGGACCAAAATTAAATTGTTAGTAAAAGAAATCTAAAACTGTTATCGTAAGGCATAATATATATTTGAAAACGATCACACTTAAAAACGTTTTTAAAATCTAAAACAATAGTTTTTTTTTTTTTTTTGGTGTCCCGTTTGTACTTCTACCGACAATAGTTGTCAGAGACATTGTTATGGTCAACATATTGCTAACGCAAATTACTGTGTTTTACAATCGAATTACATGTAACTACTTACGGGAGAATAACAGACTTTTGTTAAATGTACGTATTTTTTTCTTTTTGTGCTTAACATTAAGCTTGACTTAAGAATTGGGAGATTAGAAAATATTATCATAATATATCTTTTTGTATAGTTACACACGGGCGAGCGTGCCGGCGTGCGCGTCATCAAATTATCAAATTATTTTTGATTTATGTACTACAATAAGTCATCATACATTTATGAACAACTAGCTGACCCGGCAAACGTTGTTTTCCCTCACTTAGGGGTACAGCGCCATCTATTGATTACTTACTCAACCCAGTCGAAAGTCGAAATAATAACAGACAATAATTAGCAATAAATTAAAATTGCGACTATAATTTGAGATTTAAACTATCCTATCTCTCAAGTTGGATCGAACTGCACATGGTGTGCGAATTTTATTATAATCGGTTATGTGGTTTAAATGTCCATTGAGGACAAACATTGTGACACGAGATTTATATATATTAAGATAAGATTAAGATAGCATATCAGTAGGACCTTTAAGTGCAATGCATTTCAAATATAAAGCAGAACCGTAGGTTAGGTTTGAACTGCAAGCCAACAGGCGTTTATATCTTCTTTACGCTCAAACATCTGAACTAATTTTGATGAAATTTGGTACAGACATTGTTTAAACTCTAGCCTCTAATATAAAGCGGGCGACACTGCGGGGCACTACAAGTTATATGATATTAAAATATCTCACCTAAGGGCGCCATAAGTACCAAGATTCATGTGCATATACTGCGGGTCGTAGAAGAAGTAGACGGAGGAGACACACTTGGGCAGTATGTCTATAACTCCCACAGCTATCAGCTTGTTATCCAGCCAGTATTGCTGGTGGAAGGAGCCATAGCCTAGAGGAGGCCCACCAGGGAGATGCTCCTCCTGGAAATAAAAGTAGATACATTTATATGACATTGATCGGTTTATTAAAGTAGTTTTTGAATGCAACCTTGGCTCGTCCCTTGGCGGAAACGGGTGAGGGTATGATGTCACATGCTGTGACATCATACCCTATCACATAGGGCCAAGGTTTTCAAAATATTCAAAATTTTTCAAAATTTTAATGTTTAAATTCCTAACTACTAGTAAATTTAATGAATTTTATTTTAGTATGCTATTATGTATATGGGTAGTTTAATTTTTTTTTGGGAGAAGACATTGGCTTCCTATATACAGTTTATACAACTAGTTTGGAAGCCTTTCGATTCAATATAATTCTGTTGTTTTTTTTTTTTTTTAGGTGATTTTGCCAAATTATGAGTTTATTTTACGGGTGGTATATACGAGTAATTACCATACGTCACTGGTAGGTAAGTGTGTATTGTGAACTAAGATGACGCGCGCATGCCCAGAAAAATTCAGTTCACTCTTGCTTTGAATACCGCTAGTTTATAGTTATCTGGGAACAGGGCGTTTGGCAAAGAATTCCACACCTTGGCGGTTTGCACAATGAATAATTTTTATAATTCTATCGAACACTCTCCTACATATATATCTCACTCTCTCTCCTCCAGATAGAGAAAAATGGAAAGAGGCCTTTGTTGCAATACGCAATATAAGCTGTAGATATAATATAAATAGTTTTCAAGTTCTTTTTTTTTACATACTTACCAGTAAAGGGCTTGAGACTAGGAAGTCCTGAAACTTGGGCATAGTGCACTTGGAGGGCTTGTCATTGTGTATAGTAGTCTGATACTTGACATACACATTATGAGATTCGGCCGCTGTAGATAAATAATCAGGGCTTGGAGGGCTGCTGCGGACTAGTTTTATCTGAAACATTATGTTGGGAATTTATTTAATTAATGTTAAAGATAAATAAATACATGATTTATGTGAACAGAGATCAAGTAATCTAATAAAAATATTAAAAAACCTGTAATTTAATAGATAAGAGGAATTGAGAATAGAGACATCATACAAATTGCGAGGTCCTGATGTAGATTTTGTCATATTATCACGAAATAACTCACTTACATATATGAAATGTATTACAACTACCTTAAAAAGATTTTTTTTATAATAAATAGGCTTACATATGACCGCAGCTTGCGTGATGTTAAGCTGTCAAGCTTAAGTGGTCTAAGATGTATCACGCTTGCCTAGAAGGAACCTATTTACTCTTGATTTATTTACTCTAGGTTTTGGATTAGTTAACCTGCAGCCCTATCATATAAGGTTTTTTTTACCCTGATTGGTCTCCATTCCCTTCAACTGAGCTTAAGAATTTGAAACTGGCAATGCAATAAGGTTCATGTAAGACTTAAGGCTTAATAGTTAAGCTGTTTACAGAAATAAGGAAGCTAATTTATGTCTCAATGTTAATTTTAAAATAACATAAGATAATTTTTTTTTTGACGTGACAACGTTTTAAATTAGGTTGCGGCTGGGAGTCACTTATGAAAAAGTGTAACGCCCGGTAACGTTACGATGAGTCACCGAACGAGAGAGAGGCCCGCCGAATGCCTTGCGTCTCTCTCCCACTCAACTATGATCGGTCTGCCGCGCGCGCAGCACGCGGCAGACGTTGTCACGTAAAATCTTCGCCCGTAAAACCGACTTTACAGGCAACCATTTTTTTTTTTTTGTTTTTTTTTTTTAGACACTTTCACACCCGGCTGGTTAGCCCCATACTGAACCATTTCTAGCTCGTATTATGGTTGCTAACACAACTGATATACTACATATACATACATACATACATATTATATATAAATACATATTTAACACCTAGACACACAGCCAACAAATTTAGTTAAGCACAAAGATGTTGACCGGGCCGGGAATCGAACCCGGAACCTTCTGATTAGCAGACCGGCATAGTAACCTTTACGCCAGCGAGGTCGTCATTCAATTATAAATTGCACTTTTCATGGAATGTCAACTAACACTGTGGTTTACAAACAAGTAGACAATAAAATCATCATCTATTCACATCCTAAATCAGCAAAAAAAAAAAGAAACAGACAATGCTGCTTTACTTACAACAGCGACAAAGCGATTGATACAAAAACCACCAAACAATAGGAAACAAAAAAAAAACACACCTTTAATTTTTGCTTGAACGCATCGGGCAGTTCATTTATAAAGTCTTCAAGTTGTTTTTCTTTGTTTTTATTGTTGTTTGTAATTGTAGTCACATCAATGCCCTTCTCTTTTAGTTTTTCAAGCTTCCGTTCTTTACGCAGTAGTTTTGCTTTTTTGCACGGAGCTCTGGTGGGGTCTAGTCCTGAATCTGTGAAACAAAAACAAATGGAAAGATATGTAAGATTTCTTCTTTGTTTTTCTTTGTGATATACAGAAGAAAATGATACATTTTAATTAGCTATGTTTGATGCATTTCTAAACATTTTATGAATAATGAAATAGAAAGAATATTTTAATTTTAAATAAAATTATACTCTTTTTGTACATACCCTTTTTGACAAGTATTGGGCCGCCATTTATGCTATTAGACTCCATTTGGGTTTCAGTTTGAGCTAAACAGATGAAGTGAATTATTATAAACCAACAAATCAAATCACACAACTACATGAATAAGAACTATGAGATAAAATTTATACAAATATATACATTTTAGAAGATCACATATAATATATAAAACTTATTTTAGCATAAGCTGCCCATTTTCACTTTTAAAACTCGGGGCATACACTCACAAAGAGAGAGTTATATATATAAATATTGCATTCCACCACAATGGCCAAGTGAGGGTTGGTAAATAATATGCATCTTCTTTTTTTAATGATGAATAGGCTCCCCCTTGAAAGCAGCTTGCCTGATGTTAAGCCAACTTGAGGCATGATGGTTTCCTTACATCGGCTTTCTTCACCAAGTAAGCAAATGCAAAACCATGCATAATTTGATAAAGTTATTGGTGGATTTATTCTAGTCAGATACAGACTCTAAATGAACATTCTCCCCAGGAGCCACACTTGCTCACTAATTTTTTTTTTTTTACAAGAATTAATTCAAACAAACACCCACTTGGTTACTGGGTATATAGGTGGTGTATACACACCCACTATAAACTATGAAATATGTCTACTATATAAACTATGTAATATGAGTATTAAGTGTTTTGCTTCGACCTTCATTGTGAAAACTGCGAAGCTTTGGAACTCTCTTCCTGAGTCTCTTTTTCCCGAGAAGTACAATTTGGGGGTCTTCAAATCTAGAGTAAATAGGTTCCTTCTTAGCAAGTGTGTAACATCTTAGACCACAGTCAAGCTTAACATCAGGCTAGCTGCGGTCAAACGTGAGCCTATTCATCAACAAAAAAAAATTAAAAACACTATAAACTACAAAGTATATTACCTCTATCCCCATTTCCAGTAAAAGTCTCTTTATCCATCGACATAACTTGAGTGACATCTATATCCCGAGGTATCATAGTAGACTCTACAAATTGTTCGGCTCCTTCATCAAATCCTTCCATATCTTCTGAATCATTACTATTACTACAAGTAGACATTTTCCTTACATCTTGAGCTTTAGACGGATTATCACTGGATAAGTACTTGTTTACCCTTTTCAGGATTTTTTTCTGGGACTTGGTTGCTTTAAACTCTAATGCTCTGCATCTGTAAGCATGGGTTTAAATGTTAATAAAGAGGTGAAACAATGTCTCTGTTTTAATATAAGGAAAAATCAATAACTTTTGGATAAAACAAACACTTAAAATCTATTGCAAGGTAATGAAGGCAAAATAAAATAATTAGCCAAGTGTGCATTGGACTCACGCATGAAGTACCGTTGTTGTATGGGAGCCCCCCTTAAATATTATTTTTTAATTAAATTATTATAAAATGATCCAACCAGAGTTATGACATGGTTGTCATGATAGCTAATATACATTTATATATTATGTAAAAAAATTAAATATCTAGCAGCTAACGCTATATATAGCCAAAAATACGAAAAAAACATGTTTATTGAATGGGGTCCCCCCTTAATATTTTTTATTTTTAGTATTTGTTGTTATAGCAGCACGGGAAATACATATCTTGTGAAAGTTTTAGCTTTCTAGCTATTATGGTTTCTGAGATACAGCCTGGAGGCAGACAGACAGCGGAGTCTTAGTAATAGGGTTCTGTTTTTACCTTTTAGATATGGAACCCTAATGTCATTTCATAAGCATATGTCGTAAATCAGATTAAGTTTGAAATCATACCTAATGGTATACATTGGGCAGCAAGTAACCTCCATGGTAGGCTTATAGCAATATTTTCCGGATCTACGCCATCCTCTGTCTATCAAATCTTGGTAGTCACCTACAGTTAATGTATGCGCCCACATACCTGCAAATTAAATTAAATTGCATCAGCTATTTTGTTGCCTTTAAAACATTTTAGAAACTAGGAAAAGAAGTGCCTTAACAGCCACCTAAATTAAATTCTGTTACTTATTGTTAAAAAAAGATAGAAATTGCGAAATATTTTTTGAATACTTTAGGGAAATAGGAAAAAAATACTACAAAAGCTTTGAGGAAATAACAAATAAACTCACCATGGCTAAAATTGGTATCCGAATTTCCACAATATCCACACCTATAACTTTCGTGTTCTGCACAATATTCAACAATGCTGCGTGGCATCTTTGTTTGAGATCTAACGACTATATATTATTTAAGGGATTAATAATATTGCTAAACGTTTTTATTAGTATTTTTCATGAAGAAAATAATAAAATTAAATTGAAGTAATCCTGAGCAGCTGATTGGTCTATTAATAGTGACAACTATTTGACATTGACATATTATATATCTGCTGACATTTATTAGATACTTTTTTGTTTTTTTATTTTACATGGTATTATCGTTTATCCTCTAAGGTTTATTATCGATTGATTATTATTTAAAAATAACCCTAAAACTTACTTTTTCATTCTACTTTGTATTACGTTTGGGACATCCTTAATGTTGAAATATTTTCGTCCATTTCTACGATATTAGACATTCTGGACACCATTGGTCCTACCTGTTTCCGCCGCTGTGGCCTGAAACATATACAACTCTAAGTGTTACCTCAGAGTAACGACTAAAGCACGTTACTCTGAGAGTGTTATAATAGCCGGCAAATAACTTGAGCAAAAGTCGACGTAGAGGGGGTAAGTTCGCGCATGTACACTTCCGGACATATTTTATTGGTCATTGTTGAAATATAAAAATATATATAAATAAATATTGTGAAACATTCTTCATAAAAACAAAATGTATATACAAAAAATATTTATTTTACACAATAAAATGAATATTACACATTCTACATTGAAAAATTACAATTCTCAGATCTTTTTTTGCCTGGTGTCCTAAATACGGTAAGCAACTCCGAGTCTTTGCTTTCTTTTATGATTTTTTTTACGGTACTAACAGACATTTTAGTTGCTTCCGCAGTCTTTTTTATAGTTTCCGTTTGTTTTGTATATTCCTGTTTAAGGAAGCAATACACATCATACATCATTTTACTAGCTTGTCTCTTCAGAACTGTGTTATGTTTTGGCGGCATAGTCAGAAATGTTTTTAGTAGGTATAAACACAATATAATAAAAAACAAAGTAACAATAATATAAATGAATATAAAACTTTAACAACAAAACTTCTAAACTCGAAATAGGCTATTAAAACTGCACGCAAGTGTAGTCGATGCTAGTATAATAGCCGGCAAATAACTTGAGCAAAAGTCGACGTAGAGGGGGTAAGTTCGCGCATGTACACTTCCGGACATATTTTATTGGTCATTGTTGGAATATAAAAAATATATATAAATAAATATTGTAAAACATTCTTCATAAAAACTAAATGTATATACAAATTAAATTAATAATTAATCAATAATTTTATTTATTAGCTTTATAATTAACTTACATTTAATATAAAAAATTACATGTTTTACATAAATGACAAAATTTATTCAGACCAAAAATTGACCAATAATTTATTTTACACAATAAAATTAATATTACACATTTTACATTGAAAAAATTACAATTCTCAGATCTTTTTTTGCCTGGTGTCCTAAATACGGTAAGCAACTCCGAGTCTTTGCTTTCTTTTATGTTTTTTTTACGGTACTAACAGACATTTTAGTTGCTTCCGCAGTCTTTTTTATAGTTTCCGTTTGTTTTGTATATTCCTGTTTAAGGAAGCAATACACATCATACATCATTTTACTAGCTTGTCTCTTCAGAACTGTGTTATGTTTTGGCGGCATAGTCAGAAATGTTTTAAGTAGGTATAAACACAATATAATAAAAAAAAGTAACAATAATATAAATGAATATAAAACTTTAACAACAAAACTTCTAAACTCGAAATAGACTATTAAAACTGCACGCAAGTGTAGTCGATGCTAGTACAGATGCTAGCGGGACGAACGCGCGGCGCGGGGGACAGCGGCAAACTGATCGGCCAATCGCGGGGCCGCGTGCCGACAGAATGCCCCCGCGCACCTCTCCTACCACCAATGATACCTTAAAATCGTCTACTGCGCACTCAAGGTCTTTGCTCAAGATGATTGCCGGCCACTATACAGAACTTCAAGAATCGATATTCTTGTGTAAAAAGTAATAAGTTTTATAGAAAAAGGTTTGTACCTACTATTTACGTACAATAAGTTTTTCCAAATTTTTAGTACCTAGCTAAGCTAAACTAAGCCTTTAGTGTAATGTGTTTTTATGGCCTTACAATGTTTGTATTTCTTGCTCCACGAATCTATTGGAAGCGCATAACTAATCAGCTGATTAACTTCCAGCCCTAACATGGCTAACGTTACGCACAATGATATTGGTAGTACAAGCATAGTACAAGATACAAAAGATTTTTACAGAATACAGAATGCAGATTTTAATTGGTGAATTCATAGATTTCACAATTCAACTTAAAATAAGTATAAACCGTCATGGATAAATTTATCATTAAAATATTCGTCAGTTTCATGATATGCTTTTTGTGCTAAAAACAATTATAATTTAATTTTGAATATATTATCAGAAGCTGCAATTTTTACAATTTCTGTCAGGTGGTTAAACAACTTTTATGGGTACCTATCAGTTAAGGTATGGTACTTACACACCGGAGTTTCGTGCCGGGAGCCCGAGGATGGGACCGCCAATAGCATACTAGTTATATTATTCTGTGCCAATAGTCCATATTAGTAGATGCTGACGCGCAACCTTATTATGAAAAAAAAAAAGACTTAGAGGTCCCGGTGTGTAAGATACCTTTTTGATAAATAAGGGCTAGTTTCCCAAGCCTATAATAGTACCTGGATACCTCAAACAATGTATTCGTACCTTACTCGTCTAAAGTTCCAAGGTTGCACTTGGTTTTCACCTCTCGCCAAGAAGAGAAGACCACTTAAAAACAGAATAAAGGCGTGAAAACACCAAATATGCTTCCATACATGAATTGTATTCTGAAAGAATTTATTTTTTATGAGAAACAAGCAAATAAATGTGCATTTTAGTGTAAATGGATACTTTTAATTAGTTTTGATATGCAGCATTACACTACAATAAAACTACTCACGTGAAAAATTGATTATTGACTATCTCTTTATATTATTAGTTTAGGCATTTCATTGATCGCACAAACCTTGTAGACCTGTGTCACTTGTCCGACACTAAATGAGACAAGAATCCCTGCTGTATTCCCAATTATTTTTACCACTGTATACACGGAATTCCCAAAATTTGGAGTCAGCTCCTAGAACCAAATAAAGCTCGTATTTAGAAGTGACGTAGATGAGGAAGGCTGCGATATTTTAATATCTAAGTACCTACATAAGCTGAAAATCTACTTAAATTATTTAAAAAATATATACCTATTCCCATTTCTAAGAGCGAGTGTGGCTCGTCAGAAGAATGATGCCTTTAACGTTTGTTGTTATTTATGGCCAATGAAATTCTTTATTTCAGAACTGGACTGCAGTTCGCGACACCCCAGACGAATCCAGCCTTACACCGATGACTTATTTTTCAAGTCATGTATGGAATTTGCACTCGCTCATACGGCCAATGAAAAACGCGTGAGGAAACCCAATGCTCCGAGGATCACAAAATCCGAAGACGTGTGTCATTCGCCAACCCGCGCCTGGCAAGCGTTGTGGATTATGTCCTACTAGATGCACCTCGAGGTGTTGACCCGCATTAACGAAAAAAGTTAAAAGAAGATAATCCGGGATAAAAATAAGATCCAGGGTCTAAGCTATCTCAATACCAAATTTCATTCAAATCGAATTAGCCGTTTGAAGAAGCAAAAAATAGACACTTCTTACACAACTTTCACATTTTTATTATTAGTAGGACAAAATATATCTCTCCTTGTGAGAGTAGGTTCTGAGTCCCAGCAGTGGAAACGCATAGTGGACTGCTTATGCTCCTAATTCTACGAGTATAAATCAACTGATCGAATTGAAAGTATGAGTAATCTTACATAGCACAAGTCCAGAGTCATATCCATCCCTGCAGCAGTAAGAGCAACGGCTATAGTCAATAGCGCGGGACCTGGCACAGCTTCCGGCAGTAACCAGCAGCTTGCTACTAGCACGCCCGGCATTACATGTGCTGCAAGATATTATGAATAATCTTTAAACAACAAATACAACAAATTTCAAAAAAGTTTTTTACTTTAGCAATCACCATTTACAACAAGGAGTAATAAATATATAAAAAATTACAAGTAGGTAAAGTGAACAAATAGGTTCTATTTAATGCCGTAAGGAGGTCATGTATATGAAGAGTCGCTTCGCTTAGCACTAGGTAGGTACCAGATGGTCCTGTTATGCAGAGCGACAGTGGATCCCAACCAAATAATGGGCACGTTTGGACAGGGGGTTTTCGGGGTAGTTTTTTAACAACGCGTAGGCTTACGTTTTGTTCTTGACTTGGTTGAACCTATGTTTTGTAATTACTTAGATTTAAATATTTGTTATATCTGAATAAATTAAATGTATCTATTAAAAACTAAATTATATGAACTTTTATATAGTTTTTGTTTTTCTTCTTCTTCGTATGAGCTAAGTGGCCAAGTTCTGGTGTCGAGAGTTTTTCAATCGCCCGAGGCATCTGTCTTGGCTTAATGACTGTTTTCAAAGTCAAAGTCAAACCCCTTAAGACTGTCAGTTGCAGTTTGTCTAAGACTAGCAGCCGAGACTACAATTTAACGCCCAGATGAAAATGCCACTCGTCTTCTGCACACAACGCGTTGTGTGCGTGGTGACCCCTAAAAACACCATCCGCATCGACCGTTGCTTATTTTCTGAGGCTGGGTGGCCTCAGGGTTTAGTAGGCTGTGCGTAATACTGTTTATGTTGGGAAATTTACTACTATATTAGAAGGTATTTAAAATATCATAATTATTAACGACAAAGAAAACTGTAAAACTTACAAAATACGACGAAATATTTCCTAATATGTTTCACTCTCTTCACATTAGGATTGTGTTTGTACCAATGAAATGTTTGTATGGCTACTGTTCCCACAACTAACCGTGCAAAAAAAGGCAATGCAACCAGCGCTGACGCCTGATGATCAAATAATTCATATTATTACACTAATGGTGAAGTATAAAAAGTTGATGAAAAATATTAATTGAGTACCAACGTCATATATGTTGTATTGTAGTATTTTGGTGTAATACAGCGGTCCGTGGATACAAAGTGAGATTATCATCCAAGAGTATCCAAAATTCATAATGCAAAGGGCCCAAAATGGAACTGACAACAATATGAGTCGCCAAGGAGCCTCAGAGTTCGTTAACTGAAATTATTTTTTTAAGTATTAGGTATACTAAAATACATGAATAATACTTATTTATCTAATTCTGATAATCGAAGTAGAAACTTATTTTGAATTGAGGGTAGTTTGTTACATATTTATAATGTCCTTGTGCTACATAATTTACGGCGATCAGAAAAAGTACTATCTACTTTAATAGAAATCTTAAGGCGCTATTGTAGATACCGAGCTTATACGCGCCTTACAAATTCGAGCGAAGCGCCAGCGGCCCGGCAGTGGAAATTTCATGAAATAAATTCTTATAAAATCAAAAAAACAATGAACAACATTGAAATTCTTAGCCCTAACATATCCAGATAAAATCTTAAACTACAACGTTTTTAAAATTTAAAACGATGATTTTTCTAAAAATAAGACTAATGAGCGAATTTTACGTAACGATTCTTATCACTAAATTAAAGATAATAAATAAATGTGAAAAAACCATGCTATCTTTTACGCAGGATTTTATAAGTTTTTCGAAATATGCTACTTAGCTCGCATTGCGCCTTTTTAATAATCAGAAAATGTTAGAAGCTTATTGTAAATACCTTTATTGTAAATATAGTTCCAATAGTGTTAATCAAATAGTTTCTTTCCTCGTCCGAGATATAAGGATGATGCCGAGGCGAGTCAGTAACTGCCAGAACCCATATCATAGCCCAGGAGATTTGAACCGCCCCGGTAATATAAAACCCAACTGGCCAACGTGAATAGTACTCTATAGCAGCACACCATAGAAATGTACAACAAGTACCGGTGGTAATTCCTGGAAAAGGTAATAAATATATCTTAGGTTTTTTTAATATTTTAGGTTTTTTTGGACTTTTCTTGAAAACGGTAAGTTTTGAACTAAGCATTATGAGATCATATTTAAGTAATCGTACCCAAATTGTTACAGTAGGAGAAAAATCGTCAACCATAGGAAGCTTATCAATCGGAGTACCACAGGGATCAATTTTGGGGCCAGTTTTGTTCTTAATCTACATTAACGATCTTGTAAATGTTATGCCCAACTGGTCCCATATAAGCTTATTTGCCGATGATACTCATGTAGGAATAAGAGATAAAAGTAAAATCAAGTTAGATGAAAAAGTAAATGAAGTAATGACATTGCTTGAAGATTGGTTTAAATCAAATGGTATTATATTAAATTCAAGTAAAAGCATTGTGATGGAATACCAGTCCAGATATTAGGTATCTATGGTAACTCATTAAAAAAAGAAAATGTATTCTTAGGCTATACAATAGATAACACTATTCAACATAGTGCACATATAAAAAAGCTTTGTAAAAAATTAGCTAGTGCCAATTATGCATTGTTTAAACTTAGACCTTTATTAGATAAAAAATCACTTGTATCTGTTTATTATGCTTATATACATTCAAATATTAGGTATGCCATTACTGTATGGGGAAATGCAACTGATATATTCAAAGTTTTGAAATGTCAAAAGAGGTCAATCAGAATAATAAATGGTTTAAAGAAGCGTAGCTCAGCTCGGAAATATTTTGAAAAGGATAGGATAATGACAGTAATTTCAATGTACATATATAATAGCCTGCTAGAAATTCATGAAAATGAAATGTACCAGAATAAAAAAGATGTTATTCCTTATTGTTTACGTAGGAATATAGGTAAAGTTCTATCAGCAAATAGACTAGCTAAAGTACAGAAACAGGGATGTTATACAAAAATATTAATGTACAACAAGTTGCCAGAGAAAATAACAAATCTTAATAGTAGTATGTTTAAACAGAAAATAAAGAGTTTTTGTGAAAGTAATTCCTTTTTATAATTTAAGCGAATATATGAATATGGAGCTTGCAGAATCGTTATTCATGTGTAAACAGTAGTATTTTAAATTTAATAAACATGGAAAACAAGTGCTAATGTGGTATTTAATGGGGTAGAATATTTATTTAATGAAATTTGTAAGTTTATTTAATTTTATCTAACTAATGTTTTTAAGTATTAAGTAATTATTGTAGTATGACTTGCCTTTAACGTATGTTATTTAGGGCTAATAAAGTTCTGTATTTCTGTATTTCTATCAAAAATGTACCCCAGAGCAAAGTTGTAGATTTTAAAATTATCTATACAAAGGGTCCCAATGTTTTTTTATCTAAGACCCCCTATTTCCCAGATTTTGCGCTTGTAAGAATCATGTTCTACATAGTATGCACACATATGCCACATATATCGATACATATTTGACATCCAGACCGACAACCAACAAATTACTAAATTTACAGAGTTCCAGACTAGAGTAATGCATCACATTGTTGGCCGAGAATCGGATTAAAAGTCGGCCGGGTTGACAGTCCGACATGGTAACCATTACGCCAACGAAGTTGTCAAAATTAACGTGAACGAAGCACGAGCAAAACTCCCCTCCAAAGTAACTTAGACTTACTTACTCTAGTCTGGAACTCTGTAAGTGTTAATATGCAGCTATAACTTATCCTAATGCTATATCCGACATCCAAGATATCGAATGTCTTCTGTAGTCCCATCACTAACATTGTGTGCGCATTTCGTTTTTAGATTCAAAATAGTCAGCGCTTTGGTGGAATAACTGTTCTGACTATTTTATTGAGTAAATCCTACTACTATTATAAAGGCGAAAGTTTGTATGTATGGATGTATGGATGTATGGATGGATGTTTGTTACTCTTTCACGTAAAAACTACTGAATGGATTTGAATGAAATTTTACCACAATATAGCTTATACATCAGAACAACACATAGGCTATAATTTTTGAGGTTTTTAATGTGAGGTCGTAAAAAAAACACATTTTTTGCGCTTACATTGCAAACGCTGACTGAATCCTACAAGATAGATCAAAACAATTTACTACAGTATTGTACAACTTAAAAAGGTCTACAAAAAAGTCCCTGATGGTATATATTTATCTCTTAGGAATAACCCACAATAACCATTTTTTATCCTTTACTTTGTACGAGAAATAATGGCTTATTTACGAAGCGATTTTAAGCAATACACTATTAATCCTTATCAAAATAAATTATTTCATCAATAAGAACAGTTTGTGTTGATAATATTTGGTCTTTGAATGATTAAAATTGGACGTTTGGTTTTGAAGTTATGGTGAAATTAAAATATTACGATTTCTGCTGCACGGCCCCTTGCGAAGAGGGCGTGTGCGGGGGAGGGGTGTTTTGATCTATGAGTAAGGTACCCGCGCCGCTCAGTCGCGAGGTTGGCTCCCATCGCAGCGGTCGTGCGCGAAGTCTAATAATTTTCGGGTTTTTTTTTTGATTTTGTTCTTTTAACTACACATACGCAAAAGTTCTTCTCAGAGCTAAACTGTTGTCTAATATATAATACTAGCTGACCCGGCAAACTAGGTTTTGCCTCACTTAAGGGTATGAAAAATAGATAGTGTAGCTTATATGACACGTTCGTAGATTTACCATAGCAGTGCCATCTATTGATTACTTACTCAACCCAGTCGAAAGGTATCGACATCTGTTAGAATCATTTGGAGTTAACAGATAATTGTGACTGTCAAATAATAACAGAAAATAATTAGCAATAAATTAAAATTGCGACTATAATTTGAGATTTAAACTGTCCTATCTCTCAAGTTGGATCGAACTGCACATGGTATGCGAATTTTATTATAATCGGTTAAGTGTTTTAGGAGTCCATTGAGGACAAACAATGTGGCACGAGATTTATATAAATTAAGATAAGATTATTAATATTATATGTATGTTTTTTATTATTCTTTATTGTACACTACGTCCTTCTTTAGTCGTTTATAAATTCCTTTCCATCCAAAGGTTGCCTGGATGAGATCGCTTTAAGCACTAAGGCCGCCAATTGTGGCACAATTGGCGGTTTTTTTTTTAAGTTAATTGTTTTTTACTGTGCCTTTTTTTATTTATGTGTCCAATAAAGAATTATAAAATTTCCATGACACAATGTTAGTTACCGTACTCCTCCGAAACGGCTTGACCGATTTTTACCAAATTTCATATGCGTATTTAGTAGGTCTGAGAATCAGCTACTATATATTTTTAAGGCAAAACAACGTTTGCCGGGTCAGCTAGTTAATTATAAATGTATGAACACTGTGCAAATTACTAGTGTTGCCAGACGCTTCATCTTAAGGCAGTAAGCATCATTTGCTAGCACTCATTCAAATTACATCATACGGTTCCTCAAATCTAATAAATATCACTGTGCCAGGTTTTATATACAAGTACAAGTAACCAGTCTATTTAACTCCTTTTTCCTAGTGGTAATTGGCCAGTCTCTGATGGCAAGAGATTTTAAGCCGCGAAGCGTTAGGGCTTCTCCTATGGTGTATCCACCGAACCACCATCCCATCTATAGTGATGTTCAGTTTGTAATAGAGCATTTCGATTGTGCCTACAAACATTTTTGATTGTGACCTTTGAATCGCGAAATACTAACAAAAACTTGAAACCGTTAGGAATAATTTGCATTTATTGTAACTAATCTAAAAGGCTCGCGAGTACCTAAGTCATTCCACTTAGATCTTCGCAGCTAGTAACGATAACTTGTCTGTGAACTCGTTCCATGTACTTAACTAATAAAAATAGGAATGCTAGGCATGTGGTGAGGCGAGTCCAGATTGAAAAAATCACAGCCAAGGTTTTGTTAGAAAATACGAAACTTGTTCTCCAAATGATTAGTGAATTACTTGTTATTATTATCATCATAATCACAAGTGAGCGAGTGTGGTGCGGTGGTAAAAACGTCTGCTTTTCAATGAGACGTCTCCTGATACAATCCCGGTCTTACCCCATTGACTTGTTTTATAAAGTAAACCCACCAAAAATGACGCTACGTATTGATTTCCCAAGTGTCAAATAATCAGAGTATCTACACAATAGATACATAGATATTTATTAGGACACATTTCAGACACAGTTGGTTAACCCCATAATGAACCATTTCTAGTTTGTATTATATTGTTGCTAACACAACTTATATACTACATATACATACATATTTTGTATAGTTACATACTAAACACCCAGACTGACAGCCAACAAATTAAGATCAGCACAAATATGTTGGCCGTGCCGGGAATCGAACCCGGAACCTTTTGAATGGCAGTCTGGCATGGTAACCACTATGCCAACGAGGTCGTCACAATATTGTTCTTATAATCTTACCACAATATGCCCACATAAAATGATGTCTTTCAGTAGGTGGAACCCAATGTCTTAAAACCTGAACCATACTTGGTTGCATTGCGCCCTGAAAATGTTTAATGAAAGTAAATTTTGACTAAGACACAAGATCCTATATGGAAAAAACTTAAAATTATTAAGGAAATAAGGGCAAAGTATTGAAATTACATTTATTCGTTATAAACCATAAAATAGCTTAAGACCGTCTAAAGAACAACTTTAAAAAAAGATATACTAATTTTGGTACCATTCAGACTTATGAATTAGAAATAAAGCTGGTTCGAAATAGCTAAAATTATTTTTTTAACCGGTTTTTTTTTTCCTTATTGATAAATAGGATTGTTACCCAAATAAGTATAAATAACTTTGAATTGTCTTTTGACGGTTTTTAAGCAAGTTTTTAAATATTTAGAACCATTTATGATTTAAAATGAAAAAACTGTATATTCATCATCCCTTTTTAGTGTGACCGTTTGTTCATGCAAATATAAAAAGAATACTAAGAATATAAAAAAAAACTTAAAATTGTTAAACTGTCATACTAACTGCACAGAATCCTGTTATTATTCTCACGATGAAAAGTGCCCAAAAGTTAACGTAAGCAGAAGCCGGAGTAAGACAGCTTAATATTCCTGATGTCATACCAGCGATACCCACCACCCATGTTGGTCCTATCCTAAAATATAATATAAATACATACAGTCGAATATATAACCTCCTCCTTTTTTGAAATTGGTCAAAAAAGTCTTAAGGCGAAGATAATGGAAAAATCTTAATTTTAGTTTTTTGCTTTAAATCGTAAACGGTAAAAAATATTTTATAAAAGAAGCTATAAGGCCGTCTAAAAACCACTCTAAGAATATTATATCCACGGAAGAAAAAAAACAGTTGTTTTTTCTCGTCCGTGATTATAGGTATCATTCAGACTTATCAAACTGAAATAAAACTGGTTAAAAAAACTTAAAATTTAGTTTTATGAACCCGTTTTTTAAACCTTATATTCGTCTTAAGATACAGTGATATGTAAACTGGATAATACATAGAGTGTATTTACTAAATGGAATGTGATGTCCATCGAGTTTTTTTTCACTCTCTCATCTTATTATTTGAATAAAAAGCAATGTAAAGCATATATTATAAAACTAGTTTCTTTTTAGATTACAACTAGACATTTGACTACACGAGTCTGTAAAAACTGGTCTAATGTATGCCTTGTCTGGAATAACGATTAACCGCCGGAACCCACCACTAGATACTTGGCGACAGATTTTTCAACATGAGGGTAGTAGTTATACAGACGAGCACTAGAAAATACTTGGTGTGGTTTATAGCATAAGCAGCCCGCTATACGTTCCCACTGCTGGGACTCGGGCCTTCTCTCACAAGGAGAGAGATATAGGCCTTAAACCACGCCGGCCAAGTGCGGGTTGGCGTATGACACACATCTTCGGATATTGTGGTCCTCAAACATATCGGTAATCTCGCGATGTTTTCCTTCACCAAACGCTTAATCAATTGGCAGGGATCAAATCCACCGCCTAAGTGACGTAAGGCAGCCCCACGCCCCGGTTATCCAGTCAAGCCGGTCATCAGTTCAATATACTTTTAAATAAAATAAATATTGAAGATTCATATTTTTAGACTTGTTAGTCTCGCTATGTTAGTAATGTCACAATTAGTTCTAAGAAGTAAATTTAAATGTCTCACTTATCTCCGAAACTGTGAAAAATTGGAAAACACACAATGTAGCCAACGTGGTAGGCAGCAAAAAGTTTGGACATTTTCGAATCATCCCATTCCAACAACTCTACGAGTTGATAATGTAGAGGCTGAAAACATTCAGTATATGTAGTAGTAAGTATACATAAATAATAGTAGTTCAAAAAAGCTAAAAAACACGCTTATCTGGCCGTTTTAAGTGGGTCAAAATCGCGCTCAAAGAAGTCGGATACAAACAAACATACAAACAAAATTACAAAAAAATGTAATAATTTTATCAAATTAGTGTATTGTCATCGGTGATCAATAAATCTATTAAGTTTCAACGAAATCTGGCCGTTTAAAGTGGGTCAAAATCGCGCCTAAAGAAATCTGTTACAAACATACAAACATACAGGTGAAGCTAATATAAAGCGTGTAAAAAAGGTACACGAGAAGAATATAACTATGTCTCTATATGAGCTAAGAGGCAGAGCTAAACTTGATGCTAAGATTATTCTATGCTTCTGCGTCGCGCCTTAGATCCATCTCAGTTTTAGCGCGCTTAGTAACACATAATCTTTACATAATTTTATCAAAGGTCAAAGACAAGTTTCACCATCGGGCGAGCAATGAAAAATCGAAGTGGCATTTTTTTACTGTGGAGATACTAAAAAAGTGCACTAGGCGTTTTGCCTCCATCTTTATTGTGCGAACGCGCAAGTGTGGAACTCTTTACCAAACGCCCTGTTCCTCGAAAACTATAATCTAGCTATTTTCAAGGCACAAGGGAATTCGGTTTATCTGGGTAAGCGCGTTCCACCATAGATTAAAATGTCGCTTACCATCAGGTAGATTGTGATCAAGTCCTATCTAGTATACAAAAATAGTTAATTGTAGGTCCTGGCTGTTAGTCTTAGTACAAGCAGACGTTAAGCCAAGTCAGAGGCCTTCGCGTGGTTTGCGTTTAGGTATCCTCACGATGCTTTCCTAAATTGAAAGCTTGAGCTCATTAGCGGGGATCAAACTTACAACCTGCGTTAAGTGATAGCACGCCCGACTTAGTTTTTAAAAATCAAAACTAGAATTTTATGCAAATCTTACGTACGAAAGTAAAAGCCACATTTTTCGGGTATTAGAATGCTAATGGATCATATAATTATTTGATCCATTACCTTCCATTACTTAATTATAATTAAGTATAATCCTTTCGAGAACCGTATTATGGTGTAAGAACTTACTTCCTTGACTACCTCTGATTGGTTTACATTATTAATTTTCCTTAAGATAGTTGTATCATTGGTAGAGTTATATTTCAAGTGCTCTCGTCTTGTTACCACCATGCCCACAACATGTACACTGAGGTTGTAACGGATTATATAACTGAGGAAATAACCCAGGAATATCATAACTCCGATCTGAAATGTAAAATCAGCGACTGTACAAATCAATTGACGACCTCGTTGGCGTAAAGGTTACCATGCCGGACTGCCAATCAGAAGGATTCGGGTTCGATTCCCGACACGGACAACATCTTTGTGCTTAACTAAATTTGTTGGCTGTGGGTGTGAAATACGAGTATGTAAATGAAATGAAATGAAATAATTTTATTTGCGTAGCCACAGGCAATATAAAAACATGGAAAATAATATAAAATGTCCCTTGTAGGCTACCGCATATGCGGTGTGCAAAATGTCAATTAGTAAATTAATAAGTTATTTTCCCACTATGTATCTATAGATAATTATATGATATAATATATATATTATAAAATATGTATCTATGTATGTATATGTAGTATATCAGTTGTATTAGTCAGACACAAACTAGAAGTGGTTCAGTGTGGGGCTAACCAGCCGTGTGTGAATCGTGTCCTAATATAAAAAATAAAATAAAAAAATTGTGAACTGTTTTTATCCCAGTGTCAAAACTGCAGGAGTGACGCCTGAAACTAAGGTGATTTGACGCGCTCTTCGAGGTTAAGCAACGGTTGATGCGGATAGTCTCTCGATGGGTAACCACGCAAAAGGCTGTCTTTTCAAACGAGGGATTTTAATCGATTGTCAGAGACCTTCGGGTGGCTTGAAAACTGTCGACACCAGGGCTGCCGGGCAATTCCTGATTTAAGCCACTGGATAAACAAAGGTAATGGCACAGAATAATAACTTGTACTTCGGTAATGGCTAGCAAGGGTAGTTAAAGATATTATATTTGCGTTATAGAAATCACCGTCACTGTTCTCTTTTTTAACAAATTGTCAGCCATAAAACTCTGTTCAAATGCTATGCGACTTGGGCTGAAAAGGAATTAGTAATGTGTATTGAAATTTGCGAAAAAGCTAGTGTGGCGCGATGGTAAAAACGTATGCTTTTCAATCGGACGGCCCCTGGTTCGATCCCAACCCTACACTAATCACTTGTTTTTCAAATTATGTGTGGAAATGCACTCGCTTTACGGTGAAGGAAAACATTGTGAGGATGCCTGATATCCGGAGACGTGTGTCATACGCCGACCCAACTTGGCCAGCGTGGATTAAGGGCTATATCTCTCTTCTTGAGGGAAAAGGCCCCGAGTCCCAGCAGTGGAAACGTATAGTGGGCTGCTTATTTATGCTATAAACCTTATGGAGCCCGAGACCTTTCCAACAAATGGAAATGTGTTCAAAATCGTGGAAATCTGTTCAGGCGTTCTGCAGTTATAGCGTCAGGAAGGAAAACCCGACTTTTTTTATATTATAGATATTTATTTTTATGCAAATTGTAACCAAACGCCTCCAGTGACGTCATAGCTCAGATCGCTTAACATTCGAAACGGATCACAGCTGGCACACACACTAAACTTAAATTACATTTTAGAAATATGAATTTCGGAAACAAACACGGAAACATTTAACTTACAACTGCTCGCACTCTAATTTTGTACATTACAAACGATAAAAAAAATATAAAATTACTGCAAAATGATGCCTACATGTGACCATGGCCAAGGTGAATTGGATAAACGGAAGGTCAATCAAACAGATGACGGACCTGTAGACAAAGTTTTTTTTTAAACATTAAAGCTAGGCATTTGACGAGTCAGCGCCGCTCTGGCCTAATGCCAGTAAATAAGTGGAGCATGCCTAGTCTAGAATACTTGGGACGACCAATTGGCCGACGTCCGTTTGGTCGTCCCAAGTATCGCTGGGAAGACCTAGTGCAGCAAGACCTGAGCGCACTTCATGCCACAGACTGGCAGGAGACAGCACAGGATAGAGAAAAGTGGCGTCTCTTGGTGTCGGAGGCCAGGATCTATTTTGGGGTTAGCGAGCCATCATAGTAGTAGTAGTATGCCTAGTCTAGAATATCTGGCTTATTCGACTGTATATGTACGTTCTTAGATCTAAATGTGTAATTTAAATCTCCCTGTAGTTTTATGGTAAAAAAATCTGTACATATTTTTAAAAGGTAACAAGGTAACAACGTGAAAAAGTGACAAACATACACACACACTCACAAACTTTCGCATTTATTATGTAAGTTGAATAGGATATTAGACATTTTATGAATAAAACTATCAAGAATACAATTTAAAGTTGAAATTTTTATTTCTTAAGTTCACATTTTAAAATCATTATTATACGTCAACTATATACTCGTATGTATAAATACTTATAACGTATAAGCTAAAATACTGCAAAATAAACAATTAAGGTTGCTAATTCTGACACTAATTAAAGAAATCATCCGGTTTTATTATGGGTAACTACTTAAAATTTTGAGGAGTAATTCGTAGATGACAGGCGCTCGTTTTCATTATTAAGTGTTTTATTTTTCTAGAAATTGCTCACCTACTTCATAATTAATTCAAATTAGACAAATGCGATGCAATAAAAAATAAACAAGTTAACATTTAAAGGTAACCTAATGAATTATTTAATCTAAATGCCAATTTTATAGGAACAGCAATATTTTGCGCACAAAATACTAAGCTATTAACATATTTGAAACTTAAAAACAAGTTATAACAAAATGTCAAAGTAGGGTCTAACGGGTAGGTATTTAGCAAAAATAAGTCGAAGCGAAAACAAATTATACAAAATAAACAAATTAGTAAGTAAGTATTTAGATATATTATTACCATATACTCAAGCAGTCAAGTCATTAGGTCGTTAATAATAATAATGAAACAAAGATTAATCATGGCATTTCAACAATATCATTTTTAATATCTGTTTACAACTAGAACTTTTAAAATGCCAGCTACTTCACTAACAAAAATACATTTGGCAATACGACATCACAGCACATCATAAATTTATAATAAATATATTCTAATTTAAATTATTACATATATTTATTTAGACATCTTTGATAAAAAAAATGAATTCCCATTAATTATAATTGACATGTAATTTAAATAGAAGTCAATTTAAAAAGTTTCAATATACAGGGCTAAAAGAAACGAGTGTAAGAAGATGAAATGGGGTCATATTCCTTATCACATAATCACGTATCCTATCATAATTATCTTCCAATATATAAAATTTCCATGTCACAATGTTAGTTACCGTACTCCTCCGAAACGGCTTGACCGATTTTTACCTAATTTTATACGCGTATTCAGTAGGTCAGAGAATCGGCTACTATCTATTTGTAAGGCAAAACAACGTTTGCCGGGTCAGCTAGTAAGATATAATATAATAAGTTTTACTACACAACATATTTGGAGGCAGCCAACTTGTAGTTGAAACGTATTAAAGTATATGTTTTCTACTAGTCAAGCTCTTTCATTTCATACCCACGTTGAGGGAGTTGTGAAAAACATGTAACCTGCCATTTTGTGGCGGTAGTCATCAAGGCTAATATTTATAAAATTTAGTTAAGAACACCCCTGAGTATACTGTCAACCAAATAAAGCTAAATCAAATTATACCCATACGTTTGGGAGCTACAATACCGCAATCAGACACAAACACAAGCATAAAGACACGACAAATTTAAATTTGGATATTTTTTTTAATTTAAAATACTTCGTCGGCAGTTAAATAAGACAGCCATGAAATCACGAAAAAAAATTAGATCTTTTTCTTTTTCCGCTTATACATTAAATTTTTTGTATATATTCCATAAATTATGTATTTTTTAGAAGTGTACACTCGTTCCTAGTACCCTTGTCATGTAGTATTTCATATACAGCTTATTTCTTGCTGTTATACTCGTATTATTCATGTCAAACCGGCATTTTCCTACGCACTAAGTTCTAAAATTAAATATTACCTATTTAATCCACGCAGTCAAAAACATACTATAATATTTTATCACTATTTTTTAAATCAACATTGGAACAATTCAAATTTATTTTTAGATGTTATTATTTAGTTTAATATTCAGCAAAACTTGCAATTTGTGTTTAAAAAGCTTAATACAAATTTATTACATCTGCCCAAAAACCAGAGGGGTTTGGATCTATATCTTAGTGCAATCTTTATAAGATAATTCCATAAATATAAGTCTTTAATAATTTCCTTTAAAATAGTCACATATTAATATTTTGGTAACTCACCAAAACATTCAAAAGTTTTACTTAAGTTACAACACTAAGCGTGGTTTCCTTTTCATTCTTTTCACATTTAACGTGAGTACCATTCATGTCTTTAAGATCTCCGTTATTGGTTTTCTCCGATACAATTTTATCTTTTTCACCATAGTTCCACGGTTGAGTATTTCCTGAGCCGAAGAAAACGAAAAATATCGCTGAAATGATGTAGACTGATGCTCCCACGAAGAAAACAGGTCTCCATTGATCGAAGCTGTTCTGTAAATAAAAAAAAATAGTCGTTAACTTAATGTACAAAACACTTACTGTATGTATCAAGTGCCATCAAAGTACGAAAATAAATACAAGTAGGGCAAAAGCTAAATATTTTTATTTAGGGGGCGTAATTAAAAAAAAAGTTTTATAAAGTAATGACCATAAGTATATATGTGAGTATATTATACTAGTAGTAAGTTACGGATTAAATATAATATTAACTGCTATTGGTAACTATTGGTACCATTTTTTTTAATAATATGAGTTAGTGCCAATACGGAGACTAAACAAAATTTTTCCTTCGATTTTACAAATAAGCGTGCACTTGGTACAAAGGACAGCAACTAGTGGTTCGTTACAAAATTTTACTTTAATTTTGTATATTTAAATTCTTGGAGTACCTATAGAATATTTCTATTGTTTCAAATATCGTGAATGTCAGTATAATTTATTTTCTTCTATGATCTATTTTTGTGAGAGTACCACAACCAATTCTTACCCCTGTTTTTGTGAAGTAGGCCGTGATCATGGGAGTGAAGAAGCCAGCAGTGCTTCCTATACAGTTTGCGATTCCGTACAAAGTGCCCGCGTAATTAGGAGCCAAGTCCTGATGGTTCTGCAAATTGGTCAGCGTAGCAGCACCGTTGAATCCCATCGATAGCGTGATCAGTGTTACAGACAACGCTGTCGAGCATCCTGCGTATACCAGCAACACCAGGAGAATACCGGGTATAATATGCGAGAACAAACAGAAGAACTTTCGAATCATTATCGTAGTCATTAAGTTTCTTGCTAGTATAAAATCTCCGATGAATCCAAATATGGTCGCTAGGAACAGCCTTGCCAAGTACGGCAAAGCTGCAATAGCTCCAGCACTAGACAACTCAAAGCCAAGAACGCTGGAGACAAACTTAGGACCAGCAGTCATGATGAAGTATAAGCCCCACATGTTGCCGTAGTGTAGTATTGTCATTGCTATGAATGGGATCGACATCACAATACTCTTGAACGGAGGTAGACCCTGAAAAATTGTTTAAAATTAGAATACAAAAAATGTCCCACGTGTTATGCTGTTACTAGGCTATTAACTAGATTCAAACACGTGAGAGCTCTTAGAGCTGTAAGAGCTCTTGTATTGTAAAAATATACCTACTATTCATGCCGAAACCGAGCTAAATAGTTGACAAACGCAAATTGGATATGCATATTACGAGTTCATACCTCAAATGAAAAATAAAGATTTTAAAATAAACTTTTGTGAATTAAAGCTGCTCAAATTTATTTGTATATGAGTGTGAAAAAGATCAGGTTCCCGTATGGTAAAACAAATTTGTACTGGCCAAATTGCGCGAATAAACTGATTAATAATCAACAAAACCACAATCTAAAAACTAGCACCCCGACGCGAAGTGTTAAGTCTACTGGACAAACCCGTCAGTGGACAAATATTGAGTTACCTTTGATTTCATGACCTTGTCTCCTAGAGCATCCGAGATATATTTCTTTTCTGCTTCAGTGATTCTCGTATGTTCATATGGGGTATCTGCTACCAAGTACCACCAAAAGAAACACCATACGAGTGTCAAAGCCGCTGGTATGTAAAATGCCGATTCCCATCCGAACCTCTCCATCAATGGTCCAGTGAGCGACCACGTTACCACTGTTCCCAGAGTGCCACCCATCATTGCGCTTATGAATTTTCCTTTCTCGGCTGGTGGGGCCCAACGTGCTACCAAAACATGAAGAGCCGGGTATACGAAACCCTAAAAAAGAAAAAAATCATTTTAGAAATCACCATTCTTCTTTCAATCAGTGCCCTGAACATAAAGATTTTGGCTTACCCCGGCAAATCCTAAAAGGAACCTTATGATGACCAGAGCTACATAGCCCCAGGTAGCGGCCACCGGGCTGAGTGCTGTCAGTATTCCACCCAGTACTGATGTTATGAGGACCACATACCGCGGCCCCCATCGTTCAGCCGCCATGCCTCCAAGCAGAGACGTGATGGGATACGACCAGAAGTACGAGCCAAGGATCAACGCTTGCCTCTCTCCTGACCAATCGAATGTTGCACCTAAGGACTATGAAACAAACGTTACGGTACCATCATTATTGATATAGATTGGCAATGCCTGAGACATGGTAATAATTGCACGTTTATATCGAAGTACCTCATGCCTAGGAGCTTCTCTAACGTCAGTGATGTCAACGTGACGAAGCGTCTCATTTCTCACCGCGTCATCTTTCGCCCCGCATTGAGATCTCAATCTGTAAACACATGGTATTAGTTGCGCTAGCTGTCAGTACGATCTACCTAGCTTCATGGAAATGATCAACGAGCGACATGACAGGGAAATAATATAATAGATATGCTCCTTTTTATATAGAAAATCATATATAAGATGTATGTATTCAGTGATTACTATAACAACGACAGATTTTATCACTAGTGCAGCAGAATACACCAGGAAATAACTTAGTTGATGAGTTGACAATGTGATAATAGATGTCTTTATAAATTAAAGTTTTTCATGCTCATATTCATTTTATTATGCACGAGAGAAACAATAAATAATAGCTCTCTGAAATGATTTGTTCGTATAGTTATGTAACAGAAGAATAATATTGTGAATATTAGACAAGTTTACTCATTCACACTAACACCATTCCCAAAAAGGCTACGCGATTCGGAAACTTTCAAAATTGTTCCCAAAAAATACGATATACTCGTAGTTTTATTACCAGCATTATTAATACGCATCCGCATATTTGAGGATAATCGTTATTCGCAAAACTACAGAACTTACGTGTTATTGTGTGGGACTTTAGGAACCATAGCAATGATATTGAGACTCATGTTAACCCTCAACATGTACACCACCCAGCAGCTAGTGAATATCATCACCCACAGGTTCAACCGCACAGGAATGGTGTCTGAAACAAACAGACTCTTTTAGGGTTTGTTAGTTAGCTTAAGCAGCCCACTGTTCACGGCCCCACAGTTGGGACTCGGGGCCTTCTCTCACGAGGAGAGAGATGTAGGCCATAATCCACCACGCTGGCCAAGTGCGGGTTTGCGGATGACACACGTCTTCGGATATTGTGATCCTCAAACATGCCGGTTTCTTCACGATGTTTTCCTTCATCGTAAAGTGAGTGCAAATCCACACATAACTTGAAAAACAAGTCGTTGGTGTAGGGCGAGGATCGAACTAGGGGGAGTCTGATTGAAGAGCAGACGTTATTACCACCGAGCTACACTCGCTTCACTGGGTTTGTTAGTGAAACGGGCAAATCCCGGAGGCCAAATCTCCTCATGCCACATCTAGGTGGTGAAAGGAACCTTGTTTCATTGTGATGATTTAGACTTTTCATCTCTGCGTGTGCCAAGTACATAGAACTTGTGCAGATCTCGTTAAGTTATAATCTGCGACTCTAATGATGTCGACCACTCAACGTACTTGTAACTTCTCTACCTATCATCATATCTTCTACGGCATATCCTGCCCAAGAAGAATATGTGAAATGTGTCGTTTACACATAGTTCTGCTGTGTTTTACATTATATCAGATATTTTACTATCTACAAACAGATTTTCGCAATGTAAATAGAAGAAATTAAAATTAGTAATGTAATTAATGTAAATATCATTACTTTCCCTGGAGTCTGGGTGATTCTTCATATGTTTTTCAATGTCCATTATAAGTCGATTAAAATGATGCTGTGTACCAAAGTGCGTCAAGAGAGTCAAGAAATAAATGGAAATAATAAATATCAGAAAAATAATCAACGGTACAAAATAAATAAACAAACAACGACAACAATTATTTTGTTTGACTTTGGCAAGTAATTGCCCGAGATGTGTGACTTTTTATCACACAAATTAATTTAAGGTTACTTCTAAGATAAAAAGTGATTTTTGGTGTTATTATTTTTTCAGAAAAAATACCACGGCCTAAAGATTCTTGCCCATAAATAAGTATTTCTTATAGACGCCTTTTTACTGAACTTAGTTTAAACCACAAACAATGATGGAACAATCAACATTTTAATTATATTTGTGGTTTAACATTTTCTATGATGACAAAGAAACTTCTGAGTAATTAATAATTATGAATAGTTTAGTAGCATAACAAAACAAGTAAGATTAATCATAATCATTTATTTTTGTAAAACCAATTTACATGTCAAATTCTTATAAATAAATCTTATAAGTAGGTATGTTCATACTTATTTAAATCCAAAAAAATAAAAAATCATTTATCTTATATAAATTAAAAATAAATAATAATAATATCGATGTTTAAATAAAATAAATTTACGAATACTATAAAACAAGTGCAACCATTAGTGAAATTAGCTCATAAAAAATTATCAACAACAAAGGTTAAACTATAATAAGCTGTTAAAAAGGCAATATATGTATTTTTTTGCGAACCCCCTAAAATGACATAAAAAAGACCAAACTCGATTTGTTTAACTGGTTTATTTAAGGAGTTCTTATCTTAGCTTCCGGCTTCATCATCAGAACAGTTCCGAGGTAACATATTTTTGACTTGTCACCGACAACCAAGTTTACCATATTTTAATCCAACCAAAACCCGGATAGATAATCTAATTTAACTTGCAAACAAAATGACATATACACGAGTACACATAAAGGGCCCAAGTCACTGCCCTTATACGCATTTCTCCGAAGTCCATTGAACGTTAATCAGAAATAAGGACAACCCAATCTTACGAAATACGAAAGGCTACAAAATCATCAATTACTTTATAACGGGTCCGCATGAAGAATGCAGACTTTTATATTATATCTTATCACCCAATCCTTGCACCGGTTTGAAAGTAAGTATAAGATCTCGGCTTACTTCTTGGTGTTAGTGAACCTCTCGGGTATGTTGCCCTCGACCGGATAAACAGTAAGATACATAGGTAACTGAATGTAATAAAAGAAAGCATCGGAGGGCTTTTGAGCTGCGAATTCTTTAAACTGATTTATGAGGTAAGTTGTCGGTGCTTACAGTTTATTCGGCAATATCAGCCGAAAGAATTCGGTGACGCGCGTGAATTTGGAAAGCCGACACAAAACAGAGACTGGTACATGTATGCATTTGGGGTGAGAGGATGTTTGTGCAAACCTATATGCCTTTTACTATCTCCAAAACGACAAGCACCATTTTGATGGTTTCGAGAGATGGGTTGGTATTTAATTGGTGTTTCGGTGACATCTCACCCCCCTGGTGAGTCACCAATAGTAGTAGCCAATAATAGAACCCCAGTACCACCGCTACAGTAAAAAAAACATTTGCTTCAATTACTTATAAATAGGTCAAATTATATTCTTACAATTAATACATGTCACATGTTAAATACTAATACTAATCAAATAACCCGCCCCTGCTCGATCCCGGTGCAAAGGTGCCCATCACGCTCGCTGCATTACCGCGCTGAATAGCTATGGCCAACCTCTGCACCAAGAACGACCCGGAGCGGGAGTGACCGGTGATGTTATTTATCCTAAGACCTAGCTCGTGGATAAATTTCTTCGCCTCACAAATAAGAATAAAAATAAGAATTCTTATTATGTGTCACAGGTTTTTTAACTTTTTAATTTAGCATTTGTATATAATTAAGTGACAACAGACGGCTAAGCTTTAGATTAAAATCTACCTACACAATATGGGCAAAAGCTAAGTACCTGCTTGTGTTAAATCTGTGTCGTCAATTTAATGGCGCACACGTAATCATTTGGTCAGTTCATTGTCATGGCCTGACGAATGTATTTGACTGTGACCTCCGAACATAATACGTATCTACCTTTTGTGTACAATACATGAAGTAAACCTGGGGTACCGCTCTCGTGCCTCTGAGCAATTATCTACTAACTATAACAGTTGACAATGTAAAAACTTATATGATATTTTTTTATATGTATATAAAGTATTACTATATTTTTTTACATGTGTATTTTAGCATGTTAATAAATATGGTATGTTCAAAAGAGCAAAACTGTTGATACCATCGAACCTAAGTAAGTACTTACTTGTAACACCATAATCTGTACAGTTAACAATAAACGAATCTGAATCTGAATATTTAATAATATTGTTAGACAAACTATGCGTAAGTACAAAATATTCAATAATATATCTATACCAATAATTAACTAATATTGTAAAGCGCAAGGAGTTTGTTTGTTTGTTTGAATGCGCTAATCTCAGGAGCTACTGGTGCGAATTGAAAAATTATTTTTGTGTTGAATATACCATTTACCGAGAAAGGCTTTAGGCTAATAACATCAGAAATAAACCAAAATGTGGAAAAAAAAGTGTGGCTCGGTGGTAAAAACGTCTGCTTTTCAGTCGGACGGCCCCTGGTTCGATCCCGGCCCTACACCAATGATTTTCACTCTTGAATTTGCACTTTTTTTACGGTGAAGGACAATTTCGAATTTAATGAATGTGTGAAAATAAAGAATTTATCTATCTATATATCTATCTTGTATCTCAAAATAATTATTATGTAGCTATAGAGATAGTTGAAAATAAAAATGTAATCCGCAATTTTGAGCAGCCATTTTCATTAATTATAGCTAATTCCTGCCTAATACACCTTATGAATAAAACAATCAAAATCAAAATAGTTCATACCACAGACACACATACAATAGTTCATACACACTCACAAACACACACAGAGAGAGAGAGAGAGAGAGAGGGAGAGAGAGAGAGAGCGACGTCAAACTTGGAACACCTACTCGTTTTGGCTTCGGAGGTTAAACATTTCTTTTGGCATTCAAACAAATACATATAAACTTAAAAGAGTATTATATGTATACATAGTAATACTAATACTCTGAAGATTTTACAGCATTATTGTTCGATATAACTACGCAAAGGAAGGCAATGATTGATGGTGATTTTACAACTGAGGTATTCAAGAAAGATAAATGTGGTAACATTTTGTGCTATTCTTACTGGGCAGTCCGTATGCACACTGTAAATAAACCATGTTACTTAATGCCAAGAAATATATTGTATGAGGGCTATATATTTCTATTCATGTAGTACATAAATAATTATTATATATCATTATTGTAGTATGCATTCTCATATATAAAATTTCCATGTCACAATGAGCAAGATCACGTCAAGTGGACCCCCCATTTACCACTTGATCATAAAAATTTAATCTATATATATTTTTCATAAGTATGATAGAAAAATGATCCCCCAAACTATTTTGTAAAATTTTGATTTACAACTTTTTTTTACAATGAAAATTTTAAGAAATTTTAATTAAAAAATGGATTAAAAATCAACCGTAAGATTTGTTAGTTACCGTACTCCTCCGAAACGGCTTGACCGATTTTTACGAAATATTATTTGCGTATTCTGTAGGTCTGGAGTTTCGGCTACTATTGGTCTAAGATCCGAACCTAAATCGACCTTCACCGACTTGATAATGGAATAAAATTAATTTCATAATACGAGTATATCTATTTTCCATACCATCCTGAGTGATAAGGCAAAACAGCATTTGCCGGGCCAGCTAGTTCATTTATAAAAATCTTAGTGACTTTGTTATCGTACCTAAGCCCAATGTAACAAAGGAATTATCTTATTTTATTATTTAATTAATTGTTGATGATATAATATGTAAATTTGACGTGCCTAGTATAACGCAATGTTATAAGGATAATAAAGTTCTACGATTTCTATGATTATCGAAATCTGTTCAGCGGTATACTTAGCTCCGACAAACATAACACAAAAGTATTTATAAAATAAGTTTACTGTTCTAATATGTCTTAGTACATAAATACTCATATACAGTGAATGTTATGAATCCCATATTGCCATTTCCCAGCACACAAAGAGCTCGAATATTTGATAACATGCTCGATAGTTCTATAAATCGAATTGTTGACATAACTCGCCGGCTTATACGAATGAATCGATTGAATTACATAAACAGCATTATATGTGGTAAGGAAATTTTATTCAAAGGTACTCTCAATTTTTATCTATTTCCGTACATAGATTTACATAAACGCAATGATTTGCCTCCACAATCATCGTGTGCACCGCTAAGGAATGGAATGGATTGCTTCCTCTGTGTTTCCTGAAAATTATAACTTAGGTATATCAAGGCTCCATAGACAGATTTCTTCTAGATCAACGTGCTAAATATTTGGCCATAACTTCGCTTACAATCAGGCGAGTTGGTGGCCTATCGTAGATCTATCTACCGTTTAAAAAAAAACTTTGATCTAAAAAAACACAATATACAGCAAAAAATTATTTATACTTAAATATAATTTTCTCCTACATGCATCACTTTATCCGCCTCTTTCGTGTAAACTCGTTGTTGATGTAAAGGACATTTAAGAATAGACAAACGTCCTAAATAGCCTGTAAGCAACGGTCAATTTTCGAGGATATGTAGAACAAAAAAATATTGGTCGGCCTTCTATATAGTCGCTCTTGTATAGATTTCCATTTGCTTCCTGTGTAACATAACTTGTATATCTTCTTCTCCTTCTTATATATAAAATTTCCATGTCACAATGTTAGTAACCGTACTCCTCCGATACGGCTTGACCGATTTTTACCAAATTTTATATGCGTATTCAGTAGGTCTAAGAATCGGCTACTATATATTTTTCATACCCCTAAGTGAGGCAAAACAACGTTTGCCGGGACAGCTAGTTTAAGTATATTGTAATGAGGTACCATGTACCAATTTTTTACGCACAAGCATATCAAACGTCACACAGAATATTAGACATCTATGCCATACATAATCTCAACATTTTTTACCATAAATTAGCTCGTGCACTTTTTTGACCGCAATAAAACTATTCTAGTATATATGAATAATCAATCCCTATTTTGCCACCAAAAAGAGAAGGTCAGCAGTTTAGTAATTTGGTTACATCTGCATCACGTTTACAGACACGTTTATCAAGTTTCCTGGTTTGACTACTCATTTAGAAGTAAAAAGCTAACGTCTTAATTATGAGTTAAAGTTCTGGAAAAGTCTGTTAAAAAAGTGAAAGTTTCGTAGAAGGCGGTGGCCTGTCTCATTCATCATTTAGCTAAGTTTGTTGACGCAGTTCTCGAACGCTTACTTATTTTAAGTCATTCTAGAAACATCTCTATAGATCAGATGCATAAACGTTAACTTCCAATATTAAATAAATCTATGTATACCTAATGACACTACTACAAAAATGTGTTGATCTATTAAGATCTACGGAATCCTAAAAAGGAAATAAATATACGAGATCATTTTGTTTTGATTTTTACATTAAATCCTAATTATATTTCTTAGAAATATGACCTAACTTCCAACATCTAACCTAACCAATATTGAGTTACCAAGACACAGGCTTATCGCCTTTATAAACTCGATAAATAAGAGAAACACACTATAAATTTCTCTGAGCTGATAAAATCTAATAGAACTTGCAAAAGTAGTAGATTAAAATATTAACGATCGAACCTACACAATGGAAAAATAGTTTCCGACACGTTTTAAAACTTGTCAATATTGTCTAATGTATTTTTGCAATAGCATAAGTAATTTAATATCGTGCATTATTTGCCCTTACAGAAATTGATGTATTTTGAAGAAAAAAATAAGAAACAAAAGTGGAGGGACGGTAAGGAGGCCTTTGCCCTGCAGTGGGCTGATTTATAGGCTTAGATAGATAGATGTTCTCGTATTTTGGGTAGAAACATGCAAGCTAAATGCAGTGCCACTTGCCGTTGTCCGATTGGATTATAACATGGGACCGTGATGTCAAAATAAGATAAATTCATCGAGTTTTCGCTGTTTTTTTGTGATGAGTTTATACTTAGCGCTACATATAAACAAAATAAATGCGACAAGTTGTCGCTGTTTTGTTTTGATTAACGTCGAAAGCACCGACACACAAATGTGTGCGCACTGTTCGTTCGATCATTAATTAAATATTTTTTCAAAGTTTTAAATATAAATAATATATAATTTATACTTTATTATTTATTCATTATTTTTATTTATAATACCAAATTTACTCGTATTTATGCATACAGAGCTATAGGGAGGAATAAAATGAAGTAGAATAAAAAAGGAGATGCGATCAAAAACATTAGTCGAGTCTCTAGTATTTACATATAATAATTATACTTATAGTTTCTTGACTGTCGGACGAGACTATATACTCGATATCCCGAATGCCAACGTCGTCCTCAGTGGTATAGTTAAACGTGATTACTGATTAACTACTTATACCTCATTTTTAGGTTGAAAACATTATCCACATTGTTTTGGTTGGTCACCGCATTAGTGGTATACCAAACTAAGTTCCCCAAGCCCAGGGTGCAATTAACTCAGGGTATAAAGTACCTAATTACTTAATGATAATTAAATATGCGCTCATAAAGTTACAGATGCATTGATGGAAAGGGTTTAAGGTTAATAACCGGCTGACTTTTGTTATACTGTCTGTCGGTTAAGGCCCATTGATTTTAACATTGTCAGGAAATTTGATTTTCACAAAGGTATAACTCTTAATTGGTTGAAATAAGTAGTAATAGTACCTATCATTAAGTGTTTTATCAATTATCTAAGGTTATTTGACAGCTTTACAAATGTTTCAAGCTATACAAGCGCATTTTACCGCATGCATAGATATTAATTATATAACGGAAAGAAACTGAACTTTATAATACGTGTGAGTTTCTGCAATTATATTTTTTTATATAAGCAACGTACTTAACAAGTAATAATGCAATAAAATACCTTATCACTTTGATAGGTGTGCTTTCTTAGAAATTATTCATATACTCTTAAAAAGTTAATGCAAAGTGACTTCTACTATATTTTAGAATGATTTATAGGTTAAAGATCTTATAACAAGATAGATAACTCATTCAAAACCTGAATGAAATTATTAGATAATTTCATCATGTTAGATTTTCAATTTACAAATTCAAATGTTTATTACTCAATGTATGTAAAGTACAAAACGGTCTCGAGCATAATTTAGTATCAACACGAACTACCCCATTGAGAAGTGTGTGAAGCTTTAAAATATTAAATTACTAGCTGACCCGGCAAACGTTGTTTTGCCTTAAAAAATTTATGGTGAACAACCCTTGTCACCTTGGGGTACGAAAATAGATGATAGCCGATTCTCAGACCTACTGAATACGCATATAAAATTTGGTAAAAATCGGTCAAGCCGTTTCGGAGTAGTACGGTAACTAACATTATGACATGGAAATTTTATATATTAGAAGAAGAAGATAGATAACGATATATTACGTAGGTCCTAAATATCAATACAATTTCATATCAGAGAATATATTTAAGCATTTATTTTTGATACGAACGATAAGCAATAAAATAATGTAGCAGAAAATATATGATTAAATATTAAGTATGCCATGGCTTATGAGACAGTCTCTTCGTGGACTATTAACAACATAGTAACTTTGTACATTATTTAGACATTAACTAATGACAAAATTAAGTGTAAGTAAATACACAAGTGTTGTTTCTAATAGCATAAACGACAGGAGAATTCACATTACTTTTAGAAAGCAACACTCTAAAATTTTCCGCTAAGTTCTAGACTAAATCAAAGGATGCAAGTATCTCGATTGTTTGCATTTACAGTGCCAATGCCAATGTCTTGATTTCAATCGCGTTTTATTGCAGCGATAAGACCAGGTAAGAAACGCGTGGAATGGAACTGTTTATAAAGGTACACATATGCGTTAACGAAAAAAAATAACTTACCAAAAACTTTCAGCGCCAGAAAAGCCATATTTGACGATTGATTAACTTGGATAAATTAAATATTTCACTTCTATTATATTCTTTTTTTCACTCAAGCCAACACGTTGCCTTCAAACAGTAACATGGTGATATGTAATGTCGGTATGAGAAGATCGCGAGCGCATGCAGCGCTAAGCAGTTCAGTAGTGTTATGCGAAACGCGACCGCACCGGTTGTGGTGCCTTCTGCTGCGAAATGTTTAGACAACAAGCGAGCCTTAGAGGCAATGACAATGTCTACTTGATGGCGCATAGCTTTATCCCTCTTCCGAAGTAAGTAAGTGAATTACTCTTTACGCACATTGTGCTACGCGCTTTTATGACTAAGTAATTAAATAAAATAAATCTATCTGAAAACTTGAATTTCATCCTACACGTAAGCTTTATATTTCAATAACCTGTATTTTACTTAATCAGGAATTACAGAAACTATGACGAAAATTAAAACACCGACGTTGAACTCTTTAGTCCGTCCTGCTCTAATGTA
Organism: Mellilla xanthometata; assembly: GCA_035578125.1. NCBI lineage: Eukaryota > Metazoa > Arthropoda > Insecta > Lepidoptera > Geometridae > Mellilla > Mellilla xanthometata. Next base: position 6,846,346 of record JAPUBQ010000014.1, on the reverse strand, counting down.
CAGAAACATCATAACTCTGTCCTTTGCTAACACCCCGTCCCGCGACCGCAGAGGCGAACAGCGCTGATATGAGACGTTGCTTACAACGGCCATCAAGTGGGTTATTATCGTTGCTTTGAGGCTTCCAATCGCACGTCCACTTCCGTCGAGACAGAACAACATTGCACCGATATGCGATTGTTTTCTTTTTCAACCATCTATGAGCCAGGCTGTGACATACGTGCCGAACGTTATGATGGCGAGGTATGCAAGAAACGTTGCCATCGCGGGCACGTAATCGTTTTACAATAATTTCGTTCTGTGCGGCATCGTGGTTCGTCTATCTACCTGCCTTCAATTAGATAACGGTTTGATTTCATGTGTTCGGAATTGCTTGCTTATATTGCGGGCAGAAATTGTGAATTGCTTACTCTGCACAACACTGCCAGTATTCTGATCACTTTCCCCTACTTCTATTTCTTCGTATAAGCTTGTGGCCAGGCTCTTGAGTCGATATTTTTCAAGCCTCCCTAAGGCTGATTTGGCTTAATGATTGCTTGTATTAATACTAACAACCGGGATTTACAATTAAACGTATAATTCTGCCCACGGAAGCGCCCACCTAGATGAATTTTCCGCTTTAAGAAAGTCTTGTCGACCCTAGTGCAGTTTAGTGCATGGTCACCCATCTAAAGACTGTCCGCATCGACCGTTACTTGACTTCATGATCGTGTCAGATCACCTCAGCTAGCTGAACTTCAGATGCTACAAAAACGGCTTATTAGATTAAGACTTATTCATTTGTTAAAAGTTTAGTTTTAGTTTATTCATATTATACTAAATGCATCCTGCGTTACTCTGACGTTAAAAGTAGCCTCTTAAATCTAGAGTTTAAAATATGTTCGTACCAAAATCCATAAAATAAGTTTAGCCGTTTGAGCGTGAAGTAATAACAAACACACAGAAACTAAAATATATTTTCTGACCTTTACGTAGAAAAAAGAATAAATCAATTCAGTAAGCAAATCTGATTAAGATATAATTTTTAGATAAATATCTTTTGATATAGGATCTTTAGGCGCATATTTTCCAGTATTTATTTTCAAAGAATGTTACCTCTGATTACCGTGTTATTTATGTTTAGATTTTTTTTCCTCCCAAAACATCAAAAGTGCGACTTGCGACTGAATTAAAAAATAAAATAATATAATTGGGTCTATCATTTATAAACAAACATATTCTAATAAAAAGTTTTCAAAATTTTCAAATTCAAAATGTCTTTATTAGCAACACAATTATTGTTTAACAAGATATGTGCAACCTGTGCTTAGTTACTAGGGCATGGCTAAGACAACTTAAAGTGAATGACTTAATACTATAATTATAAATAGTTATTACATTTAAATATCGCGGCATTTGCGTGTAAAAGATAGACAAAAACTCCAATATTTTTTACTTTTATTTTTTTTTGCATACTGTACATTAAATATTTTTCCAAAAATATCAGTCACTCGCTTTTACTATCATATTATATGTATTGATTTGTATGTAACCTTTTTGTTTATATCAAGTTTTTAATTAACATAAACTTAGTCAAGGATGTTGTTTGGGTTCAACGATTGCTTGCGCATTTACTATATTCGTTTAGATTGGACAATTTAGTATCTCATGCAAATTAATCATATTATAAATTACTAGCGACCCGCCCCGGCTTCGCACGGGTACTAAATACACTACAGAAAAACATATACCATCGCGGAGTTTTCTGTACAACTTTTCAATTCAACGGTACAAATAATTAGTACATTATTTTGATAAATTAGGGTTCAGCCTGCGTTTGCATGTAAACGAAAAAATATATAATTAACGACATCACATTAGAAACCTCAAAAATAACATCATTTCTCTTCCAATTAATGGATGTTAATCACTCTATCTATTAAACAAGCACCAAAATCGTATCAAAATCCGTTGCGTAGTTTTAAAGATTTAAGCATACAAAGAGACGTAGGGACAGAGAGAGCGACTTTGTTTTATACTATGTATTGATACGAGATGTATGAAGTGTTACTAAATATTTGAATAATTACACAGTTCACAGCACCCAGCAATTTACCGTCACTAGACTACTTTAAAACATGGGTAACGCAATGGTTAGGAAAAGCGTCTAACAATAATTATTATCTTTAAAAAACTTCTCAAGGATTTAAACAGGTAAGATATACAGGTAAGATATTTAAATATGTAAGATTGGTAGATAGGTATGAGTTTTATTTATTTATAGGTCAAAGGTTTTTATTGGCCACTTAAATGTGTCATAAATATCACATTATAAAGAAATAAAATCTTAATAAATCTGAATCTTAATAAAATTATTTAATTGTATTATTCATAATAAGTAGTAGTACCTAAGTGTCAGCAGCCCACTATGCGTTCCCACTGATAAGACTCGGAGCCTTATCTCACTAGGAGAGAGTTATAGGGCATAATCCACCAAACTGGCCAAGTGCGGGTTGGCGAATGAAACACGTCTTCAGATATTGTAGTCCTCCTACGTGTCAGTTTCCTCACAATGTTTTTCTTGACCGTGAAGTGAAACCAAATCCACACAAAACTTGAAAAACAAGTCATTGATGTAGGGCCGGGATCGAACCACGGGCCGTCTTTTTTTAAGCAGACGTTTTTACCACGGCCACACTCGCTTCACAATAGAATAATATAAAAAATTACTACATTCAATATGTAGTATTATACATTAAATCTGTAGTATTTTTTATATTAGTAGTACGTACGTACGTAGTACCATTTAGTATTCTGAACATTAGTAGTACTTGGGCCGTGAATATAATATCCATTACCATACTATGTATACATTAGATGGACATGTGTATATTTTCTACTTAAGTAGTAGTATCGTACTAGAAGTCTACAAGCAAGTCTGTCATCTATAAATAGGATCGAACCAGGGACCGACTTTTTTTAAAGCAGACGTTTTTACCACCGTGCCAAACTCGCTTCACAATAAAATGATATAAAATAATACAACATTAAATATGTACTTAGTATTTTATTGGTACGTAGAACCATCTAGTATTCTGAGCGTTGGTAGTATTAAGGCTGTGAACATAAAATCCATTACCACACTATGTATACCTACATTACGTAGATAGATGGGCATGTAGGTATCTATTTTCTACTTAAGTAGTAGTATCGTACTAGAAGTCTACAAGCAAGTCTGTCATCTATAAATAGGATCGAACCAGGGACCGACTTTTTTTAAAGCAGACGTTTTTACCACCGTGCCAAACTCGCTTCACAATAAAATGATATAAAATAATACAACATTAAATATGTACTTAGTATTTTATTGGTACGTAGAACCATCTAGTATTCTGAGCGTTGGTAGTATTAAGGCTGTGAACATAAAATCCATTACCACACTATGTATACCTACATTACGTAGATAGATGGGCATGTAGGTATCTATTTTCTACTTAAGTAGTAGTATCGTACTAGAAGTCTACAAGCAAGTCTGTTATCTATAAATAGGATCGAACCAGGGACCGACTTTTTTTAAAGCAGACGTTTTTACCACGGCCACACTCGCTTCACAATAAAATGATATAAAAAATACAACATTAAATATGTACTTAGTATTTTTACTGGTACGTAGTAGGTACCATCTAGTATTCTGAACATTGGTAGTTCTAAGGCTGTGAACATAAAATCCATTACCACACTATGTATATCTATATTAGATAGATGGGCATGTATCTATTTTCTACTTAAGTAGTAGTATCGTACTAGAAGTCTACAAGCAAGTCTGTTATCTATAAATAGGATCGAACCAGGGACCGACTTTTTTTAAAGCAGACGTTTTTACCACGGCCACACTCGCTTCACAAAAAAAATACAACATTAAATATGTACTTAGTATTTTTATTGGTACGTAGTACCATCTAGTATTCTGAAATTTGGTAGTTCTTAGGCCGTAAATATAATATCCATTACCACACTATATACATATAGATTAGATGATATCATATACATATAGATGAGCATGTGTCTATTTTCTACTTAAGTAGTAGTATCGTACTAAAAGTCAAGCAAGTCTGTTAAATAACCAAGTCTATAAATAGCCTAGAGTACCTCTAGTGCTAGCTGGCTCTTGGGGTTAGTTACCCCAGAGCAAAGGTAGCTATATAATTAAATATGATTAAACAACCAATGAGGCTTTGCTCTGCGCCTCAGAGATCTTTGTGATTTGTCAGATAAAATGCAAAACGCATGCAAAAAGATAGATAAGTAAGTCGTTACCATTTTATATCTTCTAATCTAATTTATAAAATTTCCATGTCACAATGTTAGTTACCGTACTCCTCCAAAATGGCTAGACCGATTTTTACTAAATTTTATTTGCATATTCAGTAGGTCTGAGAATCGGCTACTATCTAGTTTTTAAGGCAAAAAAACAACGTTTGCTTGGTCAGCTAGTAATTATTATAAATCATTATTATAGTGAGTTATTTTATACCAGCCAAGTTGTTCTAAATTTTATGTAGAAGCCGATGTTGTTGATCTTACGTTAAAGTTATGCTTTGTATTTGGAAAAGTCTTACTAAATTACTAAATGTTTGCATTGCATCCATTTATTATACATACAAGCTAATTCCAATGCCCAAAACTAGATGTCGTATGAAAAGACATACACGTTGACAGATTTTTATTCCTGTGATATAAAAATGAAAATTTGCATAATACAGCATTATGGTATATCTATCTCAGTTGTTTCCAAATTGGCACATCTATAGACCATATTTTACTGACGTACCATATCCTTTCTTTCTTTTATCCGTGTTTATATACCTATTAGTTTTTATGTGTCAAGATAATTGAAAGAAACAAAAGAGCGTCGTAAAAAGCAAATGATTATCGAAAGTACCGCATAGCATTCTTCGCTCGGCGCATAGATCCATCCTATATGTATTTATATAGGCACTTTGTTAGCATATAGCTACATCATTTTATGTTTAGAATTGTTTCTGTGCATAGCAAACTGCTAAAAATATGGTTTTAAGTTTCTAGTTGTAAGACTTCTCATACCATTAAACATTATTTTTTTCACAACGAAAAAATCCTGTCAATGTGATCATGGTGAATTGACGCACTTTAGCCAAGAGTTAACTTTTTTTAACACATTTCACACACGGCTGGTTTGCACCATACTAAACCATTTCTAGTTTGTATTGTGGTTGCTAACACAACTGAAACATTAAAACGAGTAAATACTTTATATCGATACATATTTAACCACCCAGACAAAATTTGTTCATTACAAAGATGTTAGCTGTACCAGGAATCGAACCCGGGACCCTCTGGTTGGTAGTCCAGCATGGTAACCAATACGTCAACGAGGTCGTCGAACTAACTGATTAGCTGTAAACCTGCTATATGTATACGACAAGTACGAATGTCAGGAATGCTTGAAGTGTGTGTACCATGCAGTATCTACTAAGTAATTAACTCTTCTATTCACATGTAGGTCCGGTCCGGTTTACGGTTAGTATTAAATTCTGAATGGCTTTAGTGACACTTCAACTGATACATACATAGTTCTTTAAGATATAAGCTAACCGTTAATTTAAGGCGAAGATGTGGGCAAATCTTGATTTTACAGTTTTTTTTGCTATAGATCGTAAACGGTAAAAAAACAGCTAAGAGGCCCTTTAGAAGGCCTCTAAGCTATTTTTTTCGTTTTTTTTTCAGACTTATTAGTATGAAAAAACAGGTTCAAAAAACTTAATTCATAAGTCTGATTGGTACCAAAATAGCTATAAATATTCTTAGAGCGGTTCTTTCGACGGCCTTTAAGTTTTTTTTTTTTTTTTAAGTAGCTTTTGTCTTTAGGCACAGCCAGCGTCATGTCATCGAGTTAAGAAAAAAAAACGAAAATAAATTAAGGATAACAAAACCACATTATTAAGTTCAAGAAAGAGAAAATAAAAAAAACTAAAGTTTAAGCTTATTACAAGAAAGAAAAGAACAAATTACACGAAACATTTATTTTTTCGAATCATTTTCCGTTTACTATTTATAGTGTAATCACATAATCGTATCATAGACAAAATATACTAAAGTTTAGTATATTTTTTCTATGGTAATATCAAGATTTTGCCTTTATCTTCGGAATAAAATGGTGCGGATACTAAATAGCTAAATAGTAATATTTTGTGTTTTTTTACTTTGATTGGATATGCTCTTTATCACAATTCACCTAATAAGTGGCATTGTGATCTTGAAGATGGTATAATAGGTACATTGCACAAAATGCTACTTCAAGTCGTGTGCACTTTGTTCAATAGAATTTGTTTACAGTCGACTTAAACTGTGAACAAATGTCAATTATTGTTTCGAAATGCATTTCGAATTGTTTATTTACTTCTTTAACTTAAAAGAAAGTGTTAGATATAATAATACAAGACTGCCACAATTACAAACACCACGCAAGCTATAGTAATTTCACGAGGTTTTTTTTTTGAAAGGTTTGCGTTTTAACGCAGCTTGCCTGATATTAAGCAGCGCTATGGCCTACGTTCTAGCACGCTTACCAAAAAGAACCTATTCTCTCATTAGGTATTATTTGTTTTTTCTATCGCCTTACTAAAAAGGCAAAATTACAATTGACTCAATCAAAGTTAAGTAAAAAGCTAGTTAATTTAAACGAATTACAGAAATAATTTGCCAAATGCGAATTCGGTTCGCGCATGAAGGGTTCTGTAGCGTTATTGTAACTCCCATCTCAAACCATAAACGAGTTTTTTTGCTATTTATTTTAAATAATTGTACGGAACCCTTGAGAGAGTCTGACTCGGACTTAGCCAATTACTATATTTTTTTTACGTTTTCTGGTCCGGTAGTTCAGATTAGATAGACTGGTATTAGAATAACTAAATTAACTTACAATTTGCTCCTCATAAAGCATAACATTTTCAACTACATCTAAATAACGTTTTCCTCGTAAATAAGAAAGTTTCGCAACATGCCTGACCGCCGGGATTCCCTTAAAGGGAAAGTAGGTATTTATTTTGTTATGGTATTTACTGATCAAAACAACCGTTTGCATCACCTAGTATGGTGAAACTCAGCAGTTTATTTCGTACGTGAATTAAACGCTTTTCATACTACAGCTTAGTTTACTACAGGTAACTTGGTAATAGGTCCGTAGTCTTCCCATTCCTGATGCTACTTACAAACAAACAACCTGAGTTAAAATATAAACTATATAATTCTAAAAGACAGACAAAGTTCCTGAGTCTCTGGTTATATTTTTTAGCGATGACAGCTTAGTCGGGCGTGCGGCCGCTTCACATCCCGATCGTCATGGGTTAGATCCCCGGTGCAGGAAAACATCGTGAGGAAACCATAACATGGTGGTAATACATTTTCTTGTGCTCGCCTGGCCATTAACCAACCTCAAGTTGAAAAATTTGTCGCTTAGCACCTAACAGTATGTTTCGGTAGCCTCCTTGAGAGTCTGTTACTCCAGACTAGGCATGTTCCACTGTAGGCCAGAGGGTCGCTAATAAACAGTAGGTTTGGAACTAGATATTTTTCTTGGTCATTAGTAATGGGCCAGATCACTAGTAAAATAACTAGAAAAATGCGAGTATGGTAAAGAATAATATAATAATAGAATAGTAGATCTCCGAACAGTAAGTAGACTTCGTGTAAAAAGATTTTGGAACATTGTAATAACCTAAACTCTATGGCCTCAAATCTCACGATAACTTTATGAAATTTATTCATATTCACTAAATACATAAGAATAAGTATTTTATCTATCTGCCAAAAATAATTTAAACCAACCTGTAAATCAACAAGTCACAAATCCGCAGCAAATTTCCCACCTTTTTTAGAAACCGTGGGAGCCAACCGAAAATCACCGATGATTCAAACATTTTATTTAGTCTATAGTACCTGTATACCTACCAATTTTCGTACATATTGGCTGGTTAAAAAGGTTCAAAACATCGGTCTCTACAAGAGAACCAACATCCACAGACAAATACAGAGAGAATACAGACAAGCGAAAGTAAAATTGGTTTTAAAAATAATAAATTTTTATTATGCAATTTTTTTTAGTTAATGCAGAGACTTCGCTCTTTCAGCCAATTAGGTACCTATGTACTCGTAAGTTTGAAGCCCTATACAAACTCATCAATGATCTTATGCGTATACTTGTACACATAAATGCGATTTGTACGTCTATGAAACAGATATAACACATACATATTATGTATATTGCAATTTAATTGCTTGCAATACATGCTCAAATTAATAAATAATTCAAAATACCCGCGCGCGCGTAAATGTAGGAACAACGATTTAGCACAGACTTCTAAAGGCGATTTAGCTAAATTAAAAATCGCTTGAAACGTTAAAACTAAGAGCGGCGTTTTAGCAAACGTCAATCTGTCACAGTGTTTGTAATGCTGCCAGTTAAAATAGGAATAATTCCAATATCATTCTTCATGTCATCCATAATAAATATTTATTTTATCTAAATTTTAAAATTTCATTTGATAGCTAATATACATTTGTGTTCATTTTAAGTGTCTAGCAGCTACCGTTATTGATATATAGCAAAAAAATATGAAAAAATTGTACGGGGACCCTCCTTAATATTTTTTTTATTTTTAGTATTTATTGTTATAGCGACACGAGAAATACATGTTTAGTGAAAGTTTCAGCTTTCTAGCTATTACAGTTCCCGAGATACAGCCTGGAGACCTGGAGACAGATAGACAGGCAGACAGACAGGGGAGGCTTAGTAATAGGGTCCCGTTTTTACCTAGTAGGTACGGAATCCTAAAAAAGACGTGTGTGCTTTGAAAGTGCTGGACACTTGATATTTCTACTCTTCGGTATTGTGGTCGTCACTTAAGTAGCCATAAAAAAGGTTTATATGTTATAATATGTAGTTATATTTATCGACTTTCAGAATAACCACAGACTCTATCCCCTTCATTTATAAGAAGACACAGAGTCTGAAAAATGCAATTTTTTTTTGTATTATCCTTATTTATTAATAACGAAAACGATAAAATCGTTAACAATGTTTAAAAAGTTACGTACATTAGTTACTTTTCTTTTAAACCATTTCTGGCATCCCTGATCAGCTGACAAGCTGCCATGTGATTGTGATAAGTTGATAAGCCTTGCTAGATGCCACTGTCACTCGACATTTGGCAGTTGGCTGTGATTTCAATTGCAAAAGGTCGTAGACAGAGAAGGCAATAGACGGAGTCACATTTCCATCTCTTTTACTCAACAGCGAAACAGCCATATGTAAAAATAACATGCGTGAAAGAGAAAGGCTTATACTGTTTTTCTCTCTGTCGCTGTAACTGTTTGACACCAGCATATTTGTCAGTTTCGGTGTCAAACATTACTGCGATTCTGAGAATTTTGTGTTTTTTCGAAAAAATATCGTTTAAATTCAAGTGTAAGTGTTATTCTCGCGCGGTGAATAGTTTTGGACATCGGCAGAATGGTGCAGTGTTGTATTTTGAGTTATTAGAATAGAACAGAACCTGGTTTATGTGATGTTACATTTCACAGGTTGGTACTGGCCTTTTTTATATACAATATATCTTCTAAAATCAATCCAAATATTAATTAAATAGGATTAATTCAAGTACTATTGATTTGGATGTAAAGTTCTGCTTCAAAGTGGTAAAACATGCAAATGCAAAATAAAAACATAACCTACAAGAAATTGAATAAGGGTTGTCATAATCTGACTTTCAATTTTAACCCTAGTTTTACAAAAACCGTTTGCACTGTACTTGAGAATTGCTTAAACAGTCCTTTTACTAATTTAATCTACTTCCATCGAAATATTCGCTCGCTAGTCGGGCTTTTTTTTACACTAAATGGGTTAGCGCTTAGTCTCAATATTCCTCGTGGTAAGCGATATTGTGATCTAAGGTGGACCGCGCTCGCCCAGTGAAGTTAAGCCCAGTTATTTGACATGAAGTTACCATATTATATAATTATCTGTACTATAAGACTTTTTGTCCTGACTTATTCATTCATTCATTCATCTATAGACAACGCATAGCCCAATCGGCTGGTCTTAGGGTTGTGAATTTTTTTTTATTTATTTGGAATATTTATTGTTTATGTAAAATTAAAAATAATGGTATCAAGATTTTTTGCCAGGGGTGAACTAAGGGTTTGTAATGGGGGGTGAAAGTTTGTATGGAAAATTCTTTATTTATCAAGTTAAGTTAGTTAGTCTTGTAAGTTGTTATGTTTGTAGTTTCTTTGATGGTTAAAATAAATTCGTAAAAATATTTGCCAGGAGTGCATTTAGGTATGCTAATGGGGTTTAAAGTTCAAAGGGAAAGTTTTGTGTTTTTGAAATTAAATACTTCTGAATTAGAATTTAAGTAAATGGTTCACTTAGTGGTATGGTTCTCGTATTCTAGTTACATATTTAAATAATGGCTTGGAGAAATCGCTCGCATCATCACCAAAGTAGCTAAAAACAGAGGTTAACTAGATCTCAGGAATCGAATGAGGAAAGTGTACATAAAATTGGCACGGGAATAGGATACCATAGAGTTTTTCCACATGTTACCCGAAAAGCGACCTTCACGCGGGCCGCGGGCAACCTCTATTATTTTATATTTCTTAATATTTTTTTTACAGATTTCCATCGAATGCTGAACTTGTAGAGATTTGGATAGAAGCATATGGTAGATAATATTTTATGATTGGAAATCAACGCAAAATTCCAGGATTTGTTCCAACCATTTTATGGGTGACGTTTTTGTGAAGCGTGGAAATAAAGAGTAAGGAATGTGTACAATAAACTGATTTTGTTTAAAAATTAATAAAACGTAGAAATATAATCTGAAGTCTTTTTCTTTATTATGTGTATACCCTAACCCTAATTTCCTAAAGTGGCTAAAGTTCTACTAAAGTGGCAACATTGTCCGAAAATATCGCTATCTCATGTGCGGTCACACAGTACCTCCGTCTTTTTTTTCTTTTGTCTATGCAAAAGGTAATGAATAACAAACAAAGTAAATAATTAATTTCAAAAAAATATTGATAGTGAGGTGACGTGTGTGACGCTCTTATTCCAAAGTCCACTTACCGGTTTCAGATAAATGCACCGTTTATCATAAAACATACTAAACATAATCCACCGGGACAATAAAAAAACATCAACGCTATCGCAGTAAGTTGTCGTCCTTTTAATATACAATTTATTTATATCAAAACGAGTTTATATCTAAACGTGGTTTGGACGTACTTTTACCTTTGATCTGAGCCTGATAACGTTGTAATATTGATTAAAAATGTTGTTAGGGCGCATAAGTCAACTAGTATTTAGAAGGGGTATTCACGTATCACAAAAGCTAAATCAAGCCATGGGTATTGACGGAAATACGATTTTAGCTGAGAGTTTGAAGAAACAGGTGAGATTTCTGTTGTTGCTAATGCATTCAACTGTAACTAACCAACTTCCAAGTAAGTTTTATGACTAATATGGTAATGGACTGGACTTTAGTATTAACTATAATCTCTATATCTATGTGTTTCGTACTCACTGCTTTTGTTATGTATACTATAAAAGGTTCAAATCATGTATTTAAATAAGGGATATGTATAAGTAATGCCAGATGTTATTTTAATATGCTATACTGAGTGAAATGGGATTTAATTTAAAAGTATGCTTAAGGAAATCTGCTTTTAAGTTAATGAAATGCATGTTTTATTCATCATTGTCCATTTAAGTATTTATTTTATGTATTCATTGTTTAGCCAAGAATTGAGTGTGGCTCAGTGAGAAAACATCTGCTTTTCAATCTAACATCCCTGGTTTGTTCCCGGTCCTATGTCAATGACATGTTTTAAACATATGTGTGGAGTTGCACTCCCTTTGCAATGTATTAAAACATGTCTGAGGACCATAACATTTAAAGATGTGTGTCATCCACTAACCTGCACTTGGCTAGCATGGTGGATCATGGTCTATATCTCAGTCCTCATGAGAGAAATCCCCTAATCCCAGTAGTGGGAAAGTATAGTGGGCTGCTTACACTTATTCTTTTGGGGTGTTTGTTGTTTATACAAATTGGCTTGCTTATTGACCTGCATTGTCAGTATACTCTTCATATTGCTGTTCACACTTTGCCATCAACAAACTAACTGAAATTATTTTTAGAAAAGTTGTTAAAAACTACTTTCTTTCAGGGTGTAGAATATGTGTTTGGTATTGTGGGAATCCCAGTCATTGAGACTGCCCTGGCATTCCAAATTGCTGGGCTCAAGTATATTGGGATGAGGAATGAGCAGGCTGCTTGTTACGCTGCTCAGGCTGTTGGATATCTTACTGGTGAGTTTTAACTTGTCTTAAAATCAAAGCTATCGGTACTAAATATACCTTTGCACAAAGTGTACAATATGGATCTTAGTTAATCCATGTATGATTCCAATAAAGAGCCAAAAGGGATGGATCGGCTAAATACCAGCTTGAGGTGTTGAAAGGCAAAAGAGTGGTGAGCGAAGAGGCTAATTGGCAATAATGCTCTTTGCATGGCAAAGCTGCAGAGCCATGAGCATCGCCGCATGGTGGCCAGCCTTTCGGTGTTTTATAGCTTACATTTCGGAAAGTGTGCAACGGGATTGCATGATTTGATCCTCCCCCGCCTTATTCCACCATTGGACGAGTATGAAACTGTCATAATGTTTAGGTGCCTCGTACTAAGCTGTTTGCCTTCACCTTCAGTGTGCATACTGCCAAGGTGTGGAATTCTTTGCCAAATTCCCTGTTTCCCAATAACTATAATCTAGCGGTTTTCAAGTCAAGAGTGAACCTGTATCTTGTAGGCACTCCACCTTAGATCGCAATTTCGCTTACCATCAGGTGTATTGCGATCAAGCGCAAGCCCATTTTGAGTAAAAAATAGAGGTATTGGTTTTTTGTGTTAAATAATTGTAAATGATTATACTGATCAATATGTAATTTAGTCATATCTTATATTAGCTTGATTGATAATACTGATAAATGCCTCATTCTAATAAGTTTTAAGGGTTTAATTCTAAAAAAATCTGTAAAGGTTTTCTTGTGGTATGTTATGTACCTATGTAATGTTTCAAACAGTGCTTGTCTGATTTTAACACAAATCAAATTATATTATCTAGACAAACTTTTATCTGCCAATTCAATCAAAGTAGTTTGGACAAAGTATTAGTTCTTTTAAGTTACAAACAAATGTTTCTGTTAATTAATGGGCATTCTGAACAGTGGTATTCAGTTTTCAACAATTTATTGCAATAATATTTACTGTACTCCAGTATTAACTGAAAGACCATAAACCTTTGTTTACTTTCTTTAAAATGGAAAGGTTTATTTTTACATTAATCACATGCACCTTTGACCACATATTATCTATAAGGCTAGTCAATTAACTTTTCTTATACTACTACTATGACTAACCAATGAGCGAAAGAATACATATTTTTCTGTCTTATTTGTTGTTTTATCTACCTACATTGATTTATCACCCGATACTGTAAAATCTTTATCTTACTGTTCAGTCATAATCCTATGTATAAATTAAAATAACATAATTAAAAAAATATATATAATTTGGCAATCTGCACTGGACCTTGAGAATTTAAATACAATCTTTGTAAGAAATTACATACTTAAAACATTAGTTGTGTTAATACATTTCTTGATCATGGCTTGCAGATGTATATTATATGCATATATTCAAATAAGTTTATAATGCCTGTTCACTAATCCCTCCTCTTCTTTTTTCTATGATAAGTAAAATCACCTCAAATTTATCAATTTCATGACATCTTCTATTTTCAGGTAAACCAGGAGTATGTCTGGCTGTGTCAGGTCCAGGTCTGCTCCACTGCATCGGTGGTATGGCCAATGCTCAGGTCAACTGCTGGCCTCTCATCGTGATTGCTGGCTCATGCCCTGAGGACCATGAAGGGATTGGAGGTTTCCAAGAGTGGCCCCAAGTAAACATTTTGAAATAATTAATTTTCACATGGATAGCAGAAAAAATATATATTATACGTCAGGAAAAAACATAGTCTAAGGTTGTCTCAAATAAGACAACTGAAATACAACGAAATTGACCTACAGGCTCTGGTACGCCAATTTCGACTTTGACTTCTCAGGAATAAAGATCTGTCAATGTGTACATCTTCTCGACACAATTATTGTTATTTTATGTTGTACAAATGGCTATTGGATGGTACTCTACTACTTTTCATTGTAGATTGGCTACCTACTATTTAATTGCATAAGTTCTAATAATACTGGTATTGTCAATTTAAAATTTGGGCTGCTATTGCAATTAAAATGCCAGCATGATAATTACCATCTTAGGCTTCTTACTACATGACTAGTCGCTTATATACCAATAAAAATAAAGTACATTTCAAGTTCAAGTAAATTAACAAGAAAATCTGCATAGCCAAATTAACTCAAGGTCATCAAATCCATTCTGTCTTGATTTGAATTGTAAAATGTTTCCGAGCCCAAACACAATAGCATAGCTATGTAATTAGCAAGATACAGTTATCAAAGGTAGTAGGAATTAATAGATTAGCGGATTAATTCATATGATAAAGGTGAGAGATATTTTAATAAGATTTGATTTTTTTACTTATTACAGCTAGGTATTTGACCAACAGGCTGCGTAACCACATGAGATAACGACACTCTGACCTAAAGTAGTTTTCAAGGAGGTTTCCGGAATAAACTGTTAAGTGTTTTTTTGACAGATTTTTCAACGCGAGGGTTGGTGCTACACAGGCGAGCACTAGATTTTCTACTTCACCCACCCTCAAGTTTTGCATCAAGTAGGGTATTTGCCCTACCACCATACTAAGTTTCCTCACGATATTTTCCGTCACCAAAATCTCTACCTCATTGAAAGAGATCGAACCCATGACTTGCTAGAAGAAGTTGGCCGCACGCCCTACTAAGCTAACTTAACGCTTCAAAAGTACAAAATATACTTATTTTAAGTAAAAATTTGTCAATGACAATATTGGTTTTATACATGTCACATATTAAAAACTATTTTAAATAACCCGCCCCTGCTCGCCCCCGGTGCAAAGGTCACGTTCGCTGCATTACCGCGCTGAATAGCTATGGCCAACTTCTACACCAAGAACGACCCAGAGCAAAAATTAAATTAGTATTCTCTCAAAATTCAATTCAACTTGTTTAAACGAAGGAGCATATACATACATACCATACAAGTAAAGTAAAAAGCCCATTTGACACCTAAATAATAAACAAGGCTAATTCTCACGTATCACATGATATTTTCGCGTAGAAAACGGTCACACTTACTTATTATTAAGTGCACGCGCAGATCTCGTCGGCGGCGGGTCCGTGTAACACTCGCCCCTGAAGATGGTGCTCGGAAAGCACCGAAACTGTTGGACTCATTCCAACTTTTAATAATAAGTAAGTGTGACCGTTTTCTACGCGAAAATATTAAGATGCCTTACGTGAACAGTTTACAATGTATCATATGATGTACACGTGATCACGGTCGGTTTCCAGGTGGAGTCGAGCCGGCTGTACTGCAAGTACGCGGCGCGGCCCCCTTCCCCGCGCCTCATCCCCCTGCACGTGGAGAAGGCTGTGCGGCTCGCGTCGGCCGGCCGGCCCGGCGTCGCTTACCTCGACATGCCGGGCACACTGCTCACGGTAAGTCGCCATCATCATCATTTAAAAAAAAATAGTCCTTAACCCATAAATGGACAAACATACTAAAAATCACACATAAAATTGACCTTCATATATATTTTTTTAATATTGCGCAATGTAGTTTATAAACAACACTCACATTATTGCAAAAAAAATATAGAATTAATGTCTAGATTTTTTACTAATTTTTCCTAGACAGTACTACCTATTTTTTTAAAACGTGAAACAAAAATCGTCCATTTAAGGGTTAAAAACATGAAAACTAAAATGTTGCTGACGTTTTTAAGGGGCTATGAAAGAGTGACGTCGTTGTTTTAACTTTACTTTACTTAATTAGTCATTAAAGGTTCTCATAAATTATTCAAATCTATTGTCGTTCTTGTGTTTTCTCACGAATTATATCTGATTTTGTCTGAGCCGTTGGACCTATTTTTAATATGAAGAATAAATATAGTCTTAAATAATTGCTATAAAAGTCAACAGTTTGAGTTTTTATGCCATTCTCAAGTAATAAGTGAATTAAAGTTTTATTGAAATTGTTTGAAAAAATGGTTTATTTTATTTATTGGTTTTGCAGTGAATCCACCTACAAGGTATCTTTTCACCATAAATTTAATAATATCACATGGCACTAAATGATAGTGTGACCACTTTACCACTTTTACATGCACGGTTTGTAGAATAAATAGCTATATCTTAAGGCTAAAAATTAAAATAGTTACATCTTATATGGATAAAAACTAACTATTCTAAAAATGGCTTATAGACGTTAATTTTACAACCCTTATATTTTCTACCATTTTTGTTCTCTTTATGCAATAAAAGTGATTTTGTCACGCAGTGACATTACCATCCCCATAGGACTTTCTATAGATTTTTCAACTTGAGGTTGGTAAATAGCGAAACCTACCACTGATTGTTACTTATTTATCTTAAATTTGTAGTTCTTTCGTTATAAATCATAAACGGTACATTTTTTCGAAAAAAATGCTTAAAGATCGTCTTAAAACAACTCTATGAATATTTATATTTATTTTGACATCAATAAGATTTATTAATATGAAGAATAAAACTGGATATTTTTTATTTATTTAAGTATTTTAAAGCAGTTTTATTTCTAATTCGTAAGTCTGATTAGTAGCAAAATAAGTAAAAATATTCTTAGACTTGTTCCTTAGACGATCTTTAAGCTATTTTATTCAATATTATCGGACGTTTAAGACTTATAACGTTAAAAAATTAAGCTTATTGTCTCTATAGACAGATTGCTCCAAATAAAGGATAACACAAAAAAAAATTATAACGAAAAAACTGTAAATTCAAAATTTTGCCCTCATCATTGCCTTAATATTTTGCTGTCTCTATGGTGCAATCTAAAGCCCAACGCACACGACGCTTGTTTTGCTGCTAGATAGCTTGCTAGAATTTGCCGCTGGGTTCGAAGTTGGCTGTGGCGCTGGGTGCGCTGATGGCTCCCTTGGTAGGTTGGCTTCACACGGTGCTTGTCGCTAGGCGTGCATCGAAGTGACGCACCCATTAAATTCTCGATATTAAATTGATTTCTCAAATTGTGAAACTTGGTTGAGCACTCTTTTGCCGTCACGGTTGGCTTTAACCCCAAAACTGCGTTCCTCACTCTATCAAGAGCCTCAGTTCGAAGACGCTTGTTGTGGTAATTCGGAGTATTTGTTGCATACAAACACGGTTCTTCTTTGTATGCGTCAATTAAAGCATTAATTTGCTCCGGAGACCACCTTTGCGACATATTTTTTCAACAACAGAGCACGAAAAAAAGAGAACACGCAAGCAAGCCGTCACGAAAAATAGCACACGTTCTATCATCGACAGCCAGCACGCAACCACGCTGCAGAGCCAGCAGTGACGTCACTTTCTCGCAGCGATGCCAGCAGAGTAGCCAGCAGAGGGCCCCGCAAGCAATCCAGCAGCAAAACAAGCGTCGTGTGCAGCGGGCTTAAGTCTCAATTGTTGTCAATTTAAAAAAAAAAAAAATATTAAGTATTTTCTAATCTTTGTCAGGCTGATACAGACGAGAGCAAAGTCCCTCTAGATTTCTACGCGGCAGAGCCTTTGCATCCTGCGTTCCCCGACCCTGTGTTAGTCGAGCAAGCCGCAGAGCTGCTAGCCAAGGCTGAAAGGCCGCTGGTGATTGTTGGCAAGGGAGCGGCGTACGCGAGAGCAGAAGATGCCGTTACGAAGCTGGTGGAACAGACCAAGCTGCCGTTCTTGCCTACTCCCATGGGTAAGTGTGATACAAAATGTGCGTGAAGTAAGAGTATGTTTTCTTTGGTGTTTCATTTATATATTATTCTAATTCTAAGTGGGGGTGACGCAACAGGGGTGGAACAGGTATGCCAGCGACCCATGGCTGTGCTTCGTTATTTCAAGCAACTCAGTTGGCTTGGGTAGGCTGGTAAGGGAGGAATGCACAATACAACTCGAGCGGGATGTCAGTGCAGGTCTCATCACCCTCACTTCAAATTAGAATTAGGGGGCCATGAGACCTGCACTGACATCCCACTAGGGTCGTATTGTGCATTCTCCCCTTACCAGCCTTCCCAAGCCAACCTAGCTCCTTGAATAACGAAGCACAGCCCTGGGTCGCATTCCTGTTCCGCCCCTGTTGCGTCAGATGGTCTGTTCGTCTGAGGATTAGCAATGGAAGGCGAATTTTTATCTTGAGCTGCTTTTATCAGGCCGTAACTCTCTCTGGTTTGTTTGGTAGCCTCACAGTACAGTAGCTGTCCGTCGCCCCTATTTTATGTTGGTGGTAGTTGAGTTCACAGTGGCCGGTAATGATACCGTCAAAAGGACTAGAAGGCGTTAAACCTTAAAAGATAGATAGAAAACTCTTTATTGGACACAATATTTTAAATAAGGATATTTTACTTAAAATTAATGTGCCACAATTGGCGGGCTTATCGCTCAAAGCGATCTCTTTCGGACAACCTTTGCATGGAAAGGAATTTATAAACAACTACAGGAGGACGTAGTGTAGAGTAAAGAATAAAAAGAAATACATTGTATAATGTAAGATATATCTTAACACACACATAAAATATATATAATCTACTAAATCTAACGGATATTTTTGACCAAACCCCAGGTAAAGGAGTAGTGGCGGACGAGTCTCAGTACTGCGTATCGTCTGCGCGTACGCAGGCGCTGCTGCAAGCCGACGTGGTGCTGCTGCTCGGCGCGCGCCTCAACTGGATGCTGCACTTCGGACAACCGCCGCGATACGCGCCCGGAGTTAAGATTATACAGGTGAGACTCCTCACACATGAAGACAGAATCCCTACACAGCAGTTGGAAAGGACTTCTGAGACATTATGAGAGAAACCAAAGTCAAAGTTATCTATTGATAACAATACAGCACAAGTCACACAATAACATTAAATATGAAATCAATATAATTCAAATATAAATGTCCAATATAAATCAATAGATTATAAAATATAATTAATGTCATATAAATAGTTCATACTATGAACGTAGTGTCGAGCCAATTTTAATCCTACCCAGCAGTGGGAAAAGAAGGGCTGCAGATGATGAAAGCTGAAAGGGCTTAAAGAACATGAATATTTAATTGTTTTCATTATTGACGCGATAGAAGAAAATCTGAAATATTTTGTGTATTAACGCTGTCATCTGAGACCAAATTAGGATAAGCAAAGAACGCATAAAAACAAAATATTTATAAAAGATTGTTGTGTTCCTTCTACCGACTACCACTCATCAGATTCTAAACCTTCTTACTAAACAAAGTTTGCTTTGAACTGAGCTGAAACAAAAAACCTAACATTCTCTAGCCGTAACTCTGCCGGAAGTACACTAAATATTTCAGATGTTTTTTCTATCTACAATGGATTTCCGCAAAGTAACATCTAAGTCAATAGGTTTTATTGACGCGAGTTATTTTATCCACAGGTGGATATTACCCCTGAAGAATTCCACAACGCAGTGAAATCCGAGGTGGCAGTTCATGCAGACATCAAGCCTTTCACTGAACAACTCACCAAGAAGTTGTCCGAGAAGAAGTTTGCATTGCAACCGAGCAGTAACAAGTGGTGGGGCACTCTTAGCCAGAAGCAGAAGGCGAACGCTGAATTTGTTGCTGTAAGTTTTTTATTACATACAAGCTCTTTTTCCTGAGAAGTACCACCTGGTGGTCTTCAAATCTAGAGTTTATAGGTACAGTGTAAACTCCATGTTACATCACTCGATTTAACGACGAAATCGATTGGCTTTAGTTGGTTTAGCTTGTATTCCATACAATGATGCATTCTCTCCATTTAACGACCACTCTCTATAACGCCATAAGATGCACAGTCCCTTCAGTGTCATTATATATAGTTTACACTGTATTTTCTAGGTAAGTGTGTAACATCGTAGACCAGTATTGTTTAACACCAGGCAAGCTGTAGTTAAACGCAAACCTATAACTATGTAGTTGTGACCAGACTGTCGTTTATAAAGTGGCATTTTCATCTGGGTGTTACCGTGGATCGCATGACACGTTAAATTGTAGGTCCCCGCTGTAAGTCTTAGTACAAGCAGTCGTTAAGTAAGACAGAGGCTTTGGGTGGCTTGAAAACTCTCGACACCAGAGCATGGACTCATAACCACTTACTTGTATGTTGAAACACCAGCTCCCAGTATAAACACATTTTCGCCGCAACTGTTGACATACCGGGAGCCGGTGTGGGTAAAACTAAAACTTGGAACTTGGACTTTTTTTAACAGATAATACAAAATGGGCTAATGTCATTCAACATACGAACGATTAAGCTAATTAATAAAGTATTATTACTCGTATTTTCCAGGCCCAGGCCAACACCACATCAACCCCACTGAACTACTATGCAGTTTTCAAGACGGTGCAATCGAACATTCCGGCCGACTCTATCATTGTGAGCGAGGGCGCCAACACCATGGATATAGGACGCGGGATGCTGCTCAACAACAAGCCGCGGCACAGGCTAGACGCTGGCACTTTCGGCACTATGGGGGTAAGGAGAGAATTTCGGCACTATAGGGTTAACGAGGTACTTTCGGCACTACAGGAGTAAGGAAGGACATTTGGTAGTACCAAAATGGGGGCAAGGGGCATTCAGTACTAGCGGAATTGGAGGGACTTGTCACTATGGTGGTAACAAGAGACAATCAGCATTGTGGTGGTGTGCAGAGAATTATGCTATAGTGGTTTCTGTTCTACAGAGGAGAAGGCACTTACGGTATGGAAGCGATGAAGGACTTTTAGTTTTATATATCTTTAAAAATCTTATAGTATAGATTAGTATTATGCCTAGTAAAAGAACATTTAACCATATTAACAACAATAGAGAATAGAAGAGGATCGATGGTAGGCCACCTCATATATAATGACAATTTCATTAAAAACATTATTGAAGGAAAGAAAGAAGTCAGAAGAGAAAGAGTGAGACCTAGACCTAGGTAATTTTTAGACCAAATTAGGGAGAAGGCAAGAATTAAGCAGAAGAAAGAACTATCTGGAAAAACTCCATGGACAAGAAATCTCCCTGTTCCTAAATATTGATTGATTTGTACTGAAACTTTAAAAATAAAATTTTGGAACTTTGGTTATCTTCTGTCTGGCTAAAATAATGATAAGATATTTTTTTTATTGCATAAAATTGTTTTACGATATTCTTTTGAAGATCTTAATTAACTCAGTTCCATCCTGACGGAGGATGGGATAAGTACATGTAAGAATGACTAAAACCTAGAATCCTGTTCCTTCCAGGTGGGTCCAGGATTCGCAGTTGCTGCTGCGATGTGGTGCCGTGACCACGCGCCCGGGAAGCGAGTCATTTGCGTGGAAGGAGACTCTGCGTTTGGATTCTCTGGTATAAAATGTCTTATACTTTAGATCAAGCCAGTAATTCCAGACTAAGCATGCTTCAACTTAGGCCAGTGTCGCTAACTCGTGTGGTTACACGCCCTGCTGGTCAACTTCCTAGTTGTAATGTGTAAAAAAAAAATATATGTACATTTATTATTACTATTATGAGCCTATTTTGTCCCATTGAAGAGCAAAGGCCTCTCTACCCTCTTTCCATTTAACACGATCTATTGCTATTTCTTGCCAGTTTTTGCAGTATATATCCAGTTCGTCCCGCCATCTCCGTCTGGGCCTGCCGCGACGTCGGACGCCCTATGTACATTTATGATAGATTTTTATATGTTACCATATACGAAGTATGTACGAGTATACATTTTTTCATAAATAAGTTTAATTTTTACCTCATGATTATTTGTTATAGATGTTACAAAATTTTGACTGACATTTTTTGTTTTGGATAGGTTTGCGCAAGACCACAGCAGGCCTGGCACTATGCTTAGTACTACCATAGACTAATAAAAATAATAGACGCTCAACCTCTTGTTGAAAATCCGCGCCGTGCATGGGAATCAGCAATTCTCTCTAGTATTCTGATCCCTGGTACTACGATGTAACACGCTAGAAAGCTTTAACAATGAGTAATTTTATAATTTCAGGAATGGAGATCGAGACCATGGTCCGTTACAAACTGCCCGTGATCATAGTGATTGTCAACAACAACGGCATCTACAGCGGCTTCGACAAAGAGACCTTTGCTGATATCCAGTCTGGCGGAGACATCTCTCAATGGTAAGAAAACCTATTTACATTTTAAAAAAACCGTTTTTGAATGTATTAAAGAGACAAACAGCATAACGAACGTTGAAAAATTCTGACTGAAACAACTTTGTGCCATGGTAGCCCTTAGGCGGCATGAAAATATTCGGCACCAATGCCTGCTCACATAGCACATATGATCCCAACTCCACTTATATCCAGATAAAATGACTAGTCATACATATGGTATCCAACTCAAACATTTGTTCTATAAAAAAATATATACAATACTGCTATATAACCTCTTTCTTAGGGCAAAAACTTAAAGTCCACCATCCCAAATCAACAAGTTACTTTTAATTGATCATTCCTTTTTTTCCAGCACACCCCCAACCTCTCTCGGTTGCGAAGTCCGTTACGAGAAGATGATGGAAATGTTCGGTGAAACCGGACACCTGTGCCGCACCGTCGATGACATTAAAGCTGCTCTGAAGAAGGCGCTATCAGTTACTGATAAACCTAGCATTATCAATATCCTCATCAATCCCCAGTCCAACAGAAAACCTCAGACTTTCAATTGGCTTACTGAGTCTAAACTGTGATTTTAATGTACAAGATACCACTTATATTCCGTAATTATTTTTGTTTTTTAACTAACCATAATAACATTCATTATTTTTGGCGCGTCATTTACAATGATATATAATTTAATTTAAAAGGTTTTTTTAGTATTCTTACGTTTAAATTTTCCAAAAATATCAATGCTATGTACGTTACGTGATAAAATAATGTTTCTGAGGTCAAATTACTGACTTATTATACAGTGTTTTCTAAGGCTAGGCGACACCAGGCAGCTAAAGTTTGGCGACAGACAATTTTAATTATATTTGTTCAAAGCTCCATTCAAGTCCATTCGCAAACTTGGCGACAAAGATATCACACGTCTGTGGCCCTGAGTACAAGAGCATAGTGCGATAAACGCAGCGACTAGTCGCCTAGTGTGCGCCTGGCCTTAATAGTTTGTAATTTAAGACTGACAAGTCCAGTGTGCTATATATTTATCATATATGTTATTTAAATTGGGGATGAGGCTAAGCTCAAAATGCATTTAACCAAACTTTTTATTCAAAACCTGGGGACAGTAATTAGGTGTAAGGTAAAAAAGTATTTTTATAAAGGTTTTTATATTGTCATTAATATTGTTAAGGGTGTGTGCAATAAAATGCAATTTGTCATAATATTGTCTGTATTTTATGGTCATTTTGTTGTTGTATAATAATAAGTAAACTTAAAAATATATATCAATACATTTACATTATAAACTAAATCCCTGTATTTTCATTTATCTCTTGGAGGAAAATGAATCGGCTGTTGTGTGAAGCAACATAACATGAGTGGTTTACAATCATTCACATCATATCTTGCTGAGGCAGCCAATCAAAAAGTTTTCTATTGCCGTTTGAGCTGAAACAATGAAAAACACTTTAATTAGAAAATCAAAGTTAACAGATAAGATTTTGAGGTTGAATGTATCCATTGCATTTATCTTTACCACCCAAGTTTTCTTGGATGGGTGTTTAATTTGCAAGAAATAGCAAAATGTGAGAAAAAAGTAGGCACGAAATAAGCTAGCTAGTCACCTATGGTATTGAGATGGAAAGGGATTTATTATATTAAAATACATTACTGGTAAAGATTTAAAAACAGTCAAAAACTTATGTTGTGTTTCGGGCAGCCTCCTTGAGAGCAAGTGGTTCCAGACTAGGTATGCTCCACCTTAAGCCGTATTAAGTATTTGTTTAGCTAATTCATGTAGCAACATAACGCGTGCTCCTCAAAAAATCCTTTTTTAAGTCAGATACCTAATATTAATAAATTACCTAAATGATGTATTTTTCTATATTAGCTAGAATGGTGTAACATATAAAATCATACCTAGTTTACAGTTATTAGTAGTGGTGAGCGTGTATGCGTCTTGGTCATAGTCGTTAGTGAGAGTGAGGTCGGCTCCCCGGATGAGGAGCTCATTGCATGTGTAGGGGAAGTCAGCCGCCGCCGCATACATCAGCGCTGTACTTCCCGACTGAAAATAAAGGAATAATATGAGGAATAAAATATATAAATAAAATAATTGTAAAATTAATGCTATGTGATGGTAGTAGCGAACTAGAATAAACGGAAGAGTAACTCCATACAATTGCCGCTTAGAATTTGTATCCATCTACACACACAATTATACTGCTATCCTAACGAAACACACACACACAAAGCTCGCACGCGATTGTTGCCGTGCCACACCACGTGACGCACCGCGGGCGCGCGGGTAGCTGTTTTGCCCCGCCCACGGCGGTATTTTACGATTACATGTGGAACCATCCAATCAGCCAAGTTACTATTCTATTTATTCTAGTTCGCTGGGTGGCGGCCATTTTGTAAATGACAAAGTGTCATTTTAAGTACCTATTTACTATTACAATATATAGAGCAATATTAGAAACTGGAGCATCCATCCATTTTCTACTAATTCACTACTTCGCCATTTATACATGTAGTGAATTTGCTTTATTACAAGTGAAATATGAGTTTATTAATATTGATATACTAATAATCATAACTCACATCATCTTGTATATCGGCATCTGCACCCTCATTGAGTAGAAACTTGACAACTTCATGATGACCCCCTGCTGCCGCCAGGTGAAGTGCTGTCTCACCTTCCGGGCCTCGCATGTTCACATTAGCACCACACCTGAGTATGAGAATTGTATTAAAGTGTTAGTGTAATATTTATAAGAAGACTAACTATCCAGCTAGCCTATATGTTATCCAGGGTATGAAGTATTTCAATTCCAAATCTAATCCTGGATCCAAGGTATCTCTATTCCAAATCTAATCTAGGGTATGAGGTATCTCAATTCCAAATCTAATCTAGGGCACACGGTATCTCAATTCCAAATCTAATCTAGGGTATACCTCTATTCCTAAATGAATCTAGGGTACAAGGTATCACTATTCCAAATCTAATCCTGGGTACAAGGTAGGTATTCCAAATCTTATGCCAATTTGTAGACATTAATGTATAAGAGTAACAAACATCCACACATAACTTTGGCATTGATATAAATATAGTACATATTATATAGATAATATTTATAATAAAGAACAGAAATTTCCTCAAATTGAAAAAAATAACTTCTTTAGACTGTATAAATATATTTAGTTTCCCTTGCTATTAAGTAAAGTTAAGGAAGATATAGACCACAGAGTGTAGTAATTTCCTAATAATTGCTGTTAGACTGATAAAAGTAACTGATTTAATAATACCAGGCTACAGTTGGTGTAAAAAGAAGGCAATAAAAAGTACTCTATAGTAACATCTTGTACAACATGATTGTTCTCAAAGAACAAAGAAACAGGGATTAGGCAGAGAACTAAAGAGACTCACCACACTAAGTCTTGGCAGCTAGTCAGTTGTCCATAGCTGGCTGCCCAGTGCAAGGCGGTGAGGCCATGCTCGTCAGTGATGTCAACATACTGCTCCAGCTTCACGTCTTCTCGGGTGATCTCGCCGCGGCCAGCCTTCGCGTGAAGACTACAGTCCGGCTGGGGCAGCTCCGGCACCCGCGCCTGCGTGTTGCCTGCCGACCGACCGACCTTGACGTTACCTACTTACCGACACAAAGACCCTACTTGTCGCGATCGATAACAACTTAGAAAAACAACGACAAAGCCCGAAACACTCACCCCTCTGCAGATTTGTCAACGGTGTTATTTGTACTGCCTTGTAAGGCGTGAATGCACTTTTACGGACACCATTCAAGTTAGGTGCCCATCTCTGGTATCCTCCACTATCACTTTTGCTGCTATCCTGGCTCCCAGAATCTAGTTCATTGTAAACAAATACGTAGTTGTCAGCGTTATCCAGTTTCTCTTGTTTGATGTCTATATTTCTGTCTTCGTGCTTAACAGAAACGGATTCTTCCATTTTTAATGAATTAGAGATAAGCAATTCTAAGAATACTCTCGATATCGTCTCGCAAACAAAATCTGTTTTGTTGTTACATCGTAAATGACATAAATCTGACGCAGTACGAAATGACAGTGGCTTTGAAATTCTTCGTAGATGACAATGAAATGAAACAATAAATGGCACTTGATACAAAACATACAAATGTCAATAGCAGCTGTTTCAACTTTTCAAAAGTTAACGCTTTTTTGTGAGTGCTACTTGCTAAGTTTTAAACGTTTTACTTTTCCATGTTGAAGAAATTAGTGTTTTTTCTAAGTGGATTTAAATTAAAATTGTTCTACAATTCACACTCACAGTAAAGCAAGCAACGTGTCTTTGAATGTAATTCAGAAAACGGTATTTTATATATTTGGTCATGTCCGCGTCAGGTCAAAACACCCATCAGCTGAAGCTGGACATTCAGCATGAGTTGATCACAGCCAACCAACTCCTCAATGCGATGTAAGTGTGTATTCTAAAACAGTTTTTTAGTTGGTTTCTAGCGGCTCAACCGTTATGTCATGGTATATTGATAATAAAATATGTAGTATCTTCTAGCTTGTTCATTGCCTATACCTACCACCTTGAAAGTCCCTTTTGGTTTTGCTCCTCGCTGTGTTTTTTGTTACATATTTACTCCAAATTTAACATAAATTAATTTTCTTCTCAGTAAAACAGAGATGCAGTCCATCAAAAACTTGACTGTTCCTGGAGGTCCACTGGAGAGTGTAGTGAAACAAGTAAGAATTATAGATTTGTCATATCCCTATTTGAACTTGTATAAAAAATATCTATACTGCTTCACATTTATGGCCGGGCATTAGTTGTTGAATTGGGTGTAATTGAATTCATATTGCAGTCTATTTACAAGCCAGGATAAGCCTAATTGTATCTTGGATATGTATGTATACTCGCTACTAGTGTAAATAGCGTGGTATGGACATGTGATGCGTAGAGAGGAGATGTATGGACCCCTCCTGTGGGGCCCCGCATTGTCAAGGTGGGGGGCTCAGTTATTGTGGCCTGGTCACCCACGGTGAAGTGAAGAGGGTCCAGGACTGGGGTTGTCCGGCGTCCATTACACTCACGGTCCCCGAGGTGTTTGCAGTGCATTAAGTGCACTGCAAGGGGAGTCATCCCCTGAGGAGGAGTCTCTCAGGCTAGCCGAGGTGGGCGGGGTGGTGAGTTAATGCGAGAAGTGGAACCTCACCCCCGCCCTTTCTGGTGAGGAGGCCATTGTGAGGTTTTAGTTGGTAGTGATGCCTTTCTGGCATCGAGCCCGACATACTCCACCCACCTCCCCGGGTGTGGTGGGCATGCGTAAATGCATTTCTTCACATAAAAAAAAAGGAGATGTATGGACATGGTGGTGCAAGGAAGAAAGGCAAGAGGCCGACCTAGGAAGTCATGAATCAAGTGTGTAAATGAGGACATGAGAGAGAAAAGAGTGTATGTAGAGATGACGCGACGGCTGATAGAGGAGAGTGGATGAAGAAAATTTGCTGTGCCAACCCCACCTAGTAGGATAAGGCAAGGAAGAAAAAGACTTGCTACTATTGTAAAGACACTACTTTGTAAAAACACCTGAAGGCATGACACAATTGCCATACTGGCACAAGCTGCAAGGACCTATATTCAGCTATTTTGAATGAAAGATAGGTAGTAAATTTGCATGGAGATTTCTATTTCTCTTCTTCATATGAGCTATTTGAGGACTGAAATCTTCATATTCACAGAATACCTATCACCGGGTCAATCAAATATGTTTGCCATGACTTAGCAAATATCATAACTTAGGTCAAATGCCTAGCTAAGGAGAAAAAAAATCTCATTTATCTTATTTATTTTTTCAGAGTGCTGCATCGATAAAAACACTAGCCAACATCCAGCAGGTACATATAGATAATATTGCTCCACTCCGAAGACAAGTAGACACTGATGTCACAATTACAAATCAAAACCAGACTAACCAAGATGAGAGTACATTGAGAAATGAAAATGAACAGGATGATTGTCAAATGACACTGGTATATTAAGAGTATGTTAAGGTAGGACTTGGTAGAACAGTTAGTTTCTTTTAGTGTGAATAGTAGCTACACTGCTGCATGCGTAACTCATAATGATAAGTTGTTAGTATGTTTGTTTCCACACCCAACCCAAAGGCTATTCTGAGATTAAATGGTGGCGATTCAGCGGCACACACGACTAAACTAAATTAAAAGAAGACACACCTCTTTTCATCTTAGGTGGCCAGAAAGAGTCTGCATGTTCTGAACCACAGACAAAACAACTAAAATCACGTAAAATATGGAATGTGCAGGCAGTTTTAGAGGTGATACAAGTGAGTGTGGTCTAAAGTCGCCTATATTTTCTACATTCGACGTGATTTTAGTTGTTTTGACTATGGTGCAGAACATGCAGTCTCTTTCTGGCCACGAAAAAGAGATGGGGCTTCTTTAAATTTAGTTTAGTTGTGTGTGCCGCTGTATCACCACCAATATCCTTAGTAACAGATTCATTTATACTATCTGATTTATTTAGAGATGGTGCTTACTTGCTCCTCTTGTATTTTGACAATATTGAGGCTGTAAAAAAAATATGCTGTAAATTGCAATCATTTAGATTAGGTATGTTAAGATTCAGTGAAAACAGTGACACTGTATTTCTTCACACTACACTTTTCGTTCATATCGACTACTTAGTTTAAAATATATTTTGTTTTGTACTAAAATTATGCCACTCATATTAGTTACTAAAATTGAAAAAATAAATGTAGAAAGCATTAGAATACATACAAAGCCACATAACTACTAGACCTTAGTGAATCATTAGGAAAGAATAATCGAAAAATTAGAATTGTTATTGTACCTATGTAAGGTAATATTTAATAGTAATTAAGAAGGTTTACCTAAGTCTTTATTGTTATTAATAAAAAATACACCAAATAAAAGTAATCTTAATTTTACCTTAAGCTTTTATTTAACTTTACTAAAATTATTTTAGACATTAAACATCACATAAAATATAAAAAGTAGGTTTTATACTCTATTTTGTTCTATAGTTACCTAAATTAAATCTACAACAATATTTTTTGTGAATAACTTTAGAACCAAGTTCATATTCAGCTTCAAATTTGAACTTTTATTAACAAAAGCATTCTTGTTGCATGTGAATAATTTTTTAAACTATTCAATGAATAAAACGCTAAACTGTTATTGGCGATGTAAAATTAATTATAAATATCATAATTTATATGTATTACCTATTTACACTTAACTGTTTTAACATTTTTAGGCCTACCTACACGTATATTAAATTCTGATCAATTTAAATTAAAGACATTGCTACAGCAGTTGCAAAATTTTAAAAATTAGGCACTTGAAAAGTCATTTTTAGATAGGCGCCCAAATAACATTTACATATAAAAAAATGATGTGACAATTATTTTTAATATGAAATATTCTCAAATGAAACAAGTCAATGTACTTATTGTTTTTCGAGCAAAAACATTCAATATTATGTTACCCAGAACAAGATTTAAACTAGACAATACAGAACAGCACTAACATACATTTACTACCTACCTACTTTAACATACATATATCGTTACATTATTTTCACGGATTTCTTGGTCACCTTTTTACGGATTTATTAGTCATGGTAACAACTTACAGACTAGATTATACAAGTACAACAACAAGACTGTTAATGTTGAAATAACGCTGCCTTTTCTTTGAACATTTGCCTTCTACGGGCCTTTTCTTCTGCTTCGCGCCTCTTCTCTTCTTGTTCTTGTATAATTTCGTCGTGGAATTTGTTTGTTTTGGCGAGTTCCTCTATTTTGGCTTCGAAGAAGTTCTTAGCCCCGTTTACTCCGACTTGGTCTACGTTGATTTCTGTAAGTCTCGCGAGTGCTTCCAGCCCGGAGTCCAGTTCTAATTCGCCAGCTCTGGCTTTTCTGTAATAAAAAAACATAAATACATACTTGTAAATGGTATTTAACATAACATCGTTTTTGAGCAAACATATATGTATATACATATTTGTACATTGACACAAAGACTATTATTGGAACTAGCCTTAAAAGTATATTCATGTCTAAGATGCTCCCTGAATCCCACATGAGGTACATACATCCTGTGTTGTGGAATTCAGTGCCTTCCCATATCTAATGAGACAAGATTTCATTAAATCGTGTAAAAATTTAGATAAGCCAACGGAAACGAATTGTCAGCAACAAGTCTCAGCATATATGCATTTTCATTTCAATTTTTGTGGGTGTGAAAAGGATTTCAGAAATAAGATTTATGATGATTCACCTCATTAATATACACACCTAAACATAAATACGTCACGTCTCGATAAACTACCAAAAGTTCAAGTCAACTTTTGGTAGTTTAAAAAAAAACTGTCATGAAAGAAGAAATAGATACCTATTCTTCCTAGCAGCGGAATAAAACTTAAATTGTAAAGAAACTGGCTATTGACGATGATGATGTTATTAAAAACATTCACTTAGTCACCTCTACAAAGTCTACAAACATAGATGATATTTTTCTCAGTTCCGGCATAGACGTTACGTAATTAATTTAATTTATAAGCGTGCGAAAGAAACAATTGAATAGGATGCTAGCACTAACACGAATATAAAGACAAGAATAATTAAATATGAAGTAGCTAGATAATGGAGTGGTATTATTATCACCCACAGTAGTGTTTTAAAATGTTTGTCTGCTACTTTTATTGATACTAATTAGCTAAACTATTTCTACTTGTTAATCTTCCAAGAAAATAGGCTGTTCTTCATTATTGCAAGATGGTTGCCGGTTGGGCGAGCTAATAGAATACAGTTGCACTAAATAAAATAATAAATAAACAAAACAAAAACAAAAAATATATAGAATAGAAAACTCAAATAAAACGAACCTAATCTAAAAACTGGTCAAATATCTACTAATAACGAAAGCTAAAAAGCTAGCAAAAAATATTTATGTAAACTAAGGCATATAAATGTATTTGTTGAGTGAATGTATATAATAATATTATACCTTAATGTCTGAAAATACCTACCTGATTGTCTTTTCCCAGTCTCCGACATAGGACAAAATCCTAGTAGAATGACGAGTTTGAAAGCGTTTGTGTTTATATTATAAAACCTTACCTGTATATAAGCAGGAATTCTCTAAAGCTGATCTTGTTGTCCTGATCTTCGTCCACCTCAGCAATCATGGCCTTCAGACCCAAGTGTGTCTGTGGAGCTCCGAGACGCTCCATCATTCTCTTCACTTCAGTTAAGTCGAGGTACCCATCGCGGCCTTCGTCGAATCTGAAAAGGAGGAAAGTAAGGATTGAAATTACGTGGAAGTGCAAAAGTTTGATCAAGTTTTTTTGCCTTTTTATGTGTTATAGGTTTGCGTTTGACCACAGCTTGTCTAAAGTTATGTAGTGCTGTGGCCTACGTACGTTGTAGTATTCTACCTTATCTTATTCTACCTACTCAATATACCTTATTCCACTTAGTGAAGACGGCACCATAAATTTTTCCCTGCCTCCTATCTACTCTTGATTTTTTCTCTCTCATCTCATCACTTTCACATCGTTCATTCACATCGTTGGTTGAAATACTCGTATTGTAGAAAATACTAAATTTCATTGAGGTTTCGCCGTTTGAGTGGGAAGAACAGTAACGAACACGTTAAGTCACACACATTTTCGCACTTACAATATACCTAGTACCTGACAAACCACTAAATCATTCTAAAACCACGTGATATGATTATAGTTCTACGATCTAACGAACCTACTATCTATAGGTATGTAATAAATCTATAGGTAAGTAATGAGGTATTATGATTCGCAACAATACATACTATTAGTATTTGTGGGGCCTAAGTGTCTTATCGTGTTATATCACGCCGCAATTAGAAACGCAAGTCATAAAATGTTGATAGTGGTAAGTGCCACAATAACATACAAAGATGTCTCATTTTACAGGGTTATTACTTATAAGTAAGTAATAAACGAGGATCAATTAATATTTTGATGCAAGTAATAATTTTGCTTAGTAAATTGCTAATTCAGGAGTGAATGCGAATGTGGCTTGGTGGGAGAACGTTATTCAATCTGATTGCGTGATTGATCCGGGATCAACCGGAACCAGGAGGTTCGATCCCTTTTTTCAAGTTATATGTAGATTTGCACTCGCTTTACGGCGAAGAAAAACATCATGTGGAAAGCAATATCTTGTGAGGATGGACCTGGGTGCCCAGTACGACTTACCCAAAAGGACTCCACTAACGAATAAATTAATCGGGAAAGTCACGAACTCTCGGGAATGACTTTGACTTGTAACTTTGGTGTTATCAATAAATGATTTGTATTTGTAATGAAGAAGATGACTAAATAGGAGAAATAAAGGAGGCGTTTTAAAGTAAATTGTTGCTATACTATAACTACACTTTCTTGAGTTTATTTCAATCAGGTAAGTATGTACAGTTGCGGTCAATTACTGACCTCTTTCGACCTTATACTCTTTCTTGATAACACTGTATATTCCGGAATGGTATCGCAGAACAAAGACCGTTACGCTGCTACATCATTCGTTGAATGTTAATTTGAACGTTATTTATTTAAATACATACATGACACTTTCGCCGAGAAATGATGTGTCGCCTTCACGTATTCTGGCCAATTTTAATACATTTGTTCTCATCTATTATGTGTTAGAAACGTATAATCAACAGTATACGAGTACAAGCGATTTCGAATGCACAAAACTATAGTTTCCATTTCGTGGAAGTTCCATACACAATATTATTTAATCTAATTGGTTCTGCCAATAAATTTAACCAATGAGATCATTTGTTTACTTAAAACGAAACGAAATGTATTACAGTTTTGCTCAATCGAAAAACTTGTACCTCCTGGTACTAATGAAGATTATACGTTTCCAACCTATCGGATTATTATGTGCTTAGGTGTGCCTACCACCAAAGAAAATGTAGATGAACAATCTAAGAAATTAAGATATTAAATGCCCATTGTGATTAGTTCTAATAGTTTGACTGGTAAACTTACTTGTGAAGTTGACCTAGCAACCTTTGGTACGACAAGACAAAGTTATTTTAGAATTACCCACACGAAAAAAATCAGCTATTCGAAATCTTTATTGTTTTTCGAATATTTTTTCCTCAATTTACTTCAAACATACTTTTCATGAAAAGGTCTCCCAAATACACAATTAAAAGGTCAAATGTCTCGTTCGTCGAACTTCTATAGGTACGTAGTATTAATTTCGTTATTTTGCAAGGTTCTAGTCTGCGTAT
Organism: Mellilla xanthometata; assembly: GCA_035578125.1. Taxonomy (NCBI): domain Eukaryota; kingdom Metazoa; phylum Arthropoda; class Insecta; order Lepidoptera; family Geometridae; genus Mellilla; species Mellilla xanthometata. The sequence continues at coordinate 6,812,624 of JAPUBQ010000014.1, read as the reverse complement.
TTAGAGCGTTCAACATATTTGGTGCGAGTACCGTAAGCAACAAGCTTTTAGGTATGAGACACGGTAGGTAGGTCCATCGACTCATTATATGCATAGCGTGTATGTTTGTATGTAAAACGCGTATATTGTATGACCCTACATAAATATAATGTCGAAATAGTCCCAGTTTTATAATAGTATTTTAGAAGCAAGCATTCAGTATGGTTCTACCAAAAATGAAGTGAAATACGAAAAGTTAATAATATGGTAATACCATCTCTCCTTGAAACTTCTAGAAGTGACATGTAGGTCATTTACGTATTCAAAAGCTAATAAATGTTATCGTGAACATTTAAATAAACAAAATACATATAATCCCCAAATGTTAGAAACATTTAGAAAATCAAATCGAACATTTACAAAAATTATAATTTTACATATGTCTCATTTTAAATTCTAATACGACAATAATAAAAATAGTAGCGTAGGTGTAAATATTTGTTAAAAATCGTTCACCCTGACCGATTCATTTTGCTAAAGCAATCTTCAAACAAGGCAATCAAAATTGATACCCACACGAAAGGCTGATGTGACCAATGCACGGCAGGTTCATTAATTCATTAGATCATCGATTACCGATTGCATCGACCTGGATAATGCTACATTGAGTCATAATAAACACATGAGGCGGTTAATGAAGTACAAAGATTAAGACACATTAAAATCAGGGGGGCTATTTAAAGTCCATTATAATTTCCATAGAACGAAAGAACTATAAATTATCAAGAAAGAAGAACTAGAGATATAAGAATAGAAAACTGCACACTAATTGAAAGAAAGAAAGTACCTAATAGACCGGCTTCCTCTGATCTTTCATTAGACGCAGAACGCATACAAAAACAAAACCGATTAGAAAGGTGTGTCAATGCCAGTGGCCGCATAATGTACAATATAGATGCAGTCAAGACATGCATATTGCATGCATCGTTTGTATGACAGGTGTATAGTTTGAATTGTGAGGTCGTGACTGGGCTCAGGCTGATAGATGAAGGTCGCGCGTCCCCTCGGTAAATTAGCACTTGAGTGTTATGGGCGGTGTCAGTATAGCAGGAAGCATATTTCTTGCAGTATCCTTGTTAGATATATAAAGAACAAACTGCTGTGGAATCGTGTCATCTCCCTGATGGTTGGGTCCTATTTATTGAGAATACAGACGATCGAAATAAAATAACACTTTTTGGCTTGCAGCATTAGGTTTCGGTGTCTTGTGAATTTAACCTTTCGTATGCCGGAACGCAGAAATGCGCGTACATATTACTGTTTTAACTGCCGGAGCGCAGATATGCAGAATGTCACCACACTCGAAAAAAAGCTTTAAGTAAATACGTATGTATTAAATATAATTATTTAAGTGAAAAGAGACTGAGGAGCCATAATTGTCAATACAATTTGTCTTTAAAACTTTACACGAGCTACCGAAAAACGGATTTTCTTTTAGTGAAACTCCATGTAAATGAGTAGGAAAGAGAAACAAGCCAACCATTATGTCGGTGACAGACAAAACCCTATTGAAAAGCATTCACTGGCAAAAACATGGTAACACGTAATTTTAGCTGCGTTGACTATGGTATGGTATTACAAATCGCATTGTCTTTCGTTCAAGGCGAGTGAAGGCAAGCCTGTTAGTTAGAATAGTTTCACAGACAGTTTGCTACAGAACTGGATAAATATATATTTATAATATTCTTCTTTAAATGGATGTTTATGGGAGTGTTCTATTTGAAGGATCCGAAAGGTTACCCTTGATCGCATTTAGTATTTGCCTGTTGACAATCTAACGGTTACTATTTATAGATACGTCTAAAATATTGATAGATGAGTTTATGAGATTATTATCACGCATGCATGCTTTGACATTTGATTTAATAAATTAGTAGAATTTGATATGTGATTGACATATGCATTAATATGCATAAGTTCAAAAGTTATTCCTCTCTTCACATTCATTACAAATTAATGTCAACCATTTGTTTAGTGACACGTCTATTTGTAATCTAGATTGGCATAGGTCACTCGTGATGTTAGATATACTACATATAAATACATCCTTTAATTATATATATTAGTGTACATTAAGCAAATATAATTTAAATTAAAATTATTTTGCTAATGAGATAGAACCGTATATGACTTGACAGATTGAAAATATGGCTAAACCTATTTTCATTTTATTTATTATGGGTTAATTTATAAATTTACGTACGTTTATATAGTTTTCAATTTTATACTCATATCTATACCATTTTATTGACATTGATTGTTCCAGTTATTTGCGTAATTATGAGAAACGTAATGTTTTATTAAAATAAGATAACTCTACTCGATTAGACAAAAATATATGTTATAAAATAATGAACAATGGGTAAACTAATGTGAATTCGTGAAAGAGAATTATTCTGTTCCGGTCTAGAAATTTAAAATGACTTGAAATTACGCTATTTGCCTAAATTTAACACAATTAAGTTAGACCAGTGAAATAAAAGAAACAATCAAGTTTCTCGTTAATATGATGATTAAGCTAGGAAGTAGAATCCAAATGTGCATCAGTACATTTAGTTTCTACTCCTACATAGTTAAAACATCAAGTGTAATACCACACGTACCAAGTATACGAGTACAAGTAATACCAGACAGAGAAAACTTCCTTCATTTATTTACGAGAGCCTCCTAACAACTACCAGTAAAACAATTATTTAGTTTACCAAAATATAAGCATAGCTCAAAATAACTCAGTTTATTTTTACAATACGTTTGCCTCTAACAAAGTTCCCAGTATTTCCCCGATTTAAGTGCGCGTATACTGGCTCTGCGGGAGCCATTGTTTTTAACCGCACTTCTTACTCACAATAACCGCGATTATGAAATGTTTTGACGTTAAACCTAGCGTTGGTGACTCAGTCTGTACGTAAAGTTATAATAACAAATAGTAGTATAGTATAATAAGTATTTTAGAAGAAGTAGGAAGCGTTATGACTACTGAGTAGGATGCTAGACGAAAGGCGTTAACGGACATTCTAATGTATTGCTTATAAGCAACCATAACAGATTTAAAAGAGACCACAATACAGTTCTTGTTGAAAAGTAAAACAATAAAGATATTCTACACGTTTGCCTGTATTAATCTATAACTATTCTCTCGAGTTCTGTTTATTCTCTCGAGTCAAGAAACGATAGTACCTACGTAGGTAATAAGATTATTTCCAGTTCAGTTTCTTTGTCTCTTATCAAACGACTTCTTATAAAAGGTCTGCATTCGCAGTTATTTTGCTCATATCATTTCTCATGACCTAAAACGTCAATTGCTTCTTACGAGGCTGTAAGTATTGGAAAAAATGGGGCTACTTGAGACTACAAGATAATTAAATGGCATTATTGAGACTTCTCTTCGGGGAAAATGTCTGTAATAAGGTCCTGGAATTTGATATATGGGAAGAAGGAGACTAGATTAAATATTCAAGTACTTGATTATATGGAAAGAAATATATCTTTTCTAGAGACTAGAAGGCTTAATTCTTATTTATACATGAATAACTAAATATAGGAGTTATAACTATTATTCCCACGCAATCCTTTGTGATCGGTCGTCGTTCTTTTGTTTGAAGGTTGGCTTAAAAACCACTACGAATAATAATAGCCTTTGAGTTGTCATTCCTTAAATCTATTTCAATTAAACCCACACAATATAATGTGAACTTGTTTATGTATGTATACAGTATAATATCTGTGTCTGTGTTGTTAATTATGTTTTGCCAACTGGAACCAAATAGGCCAAATTAATATATCGTCCAAAGACCTTTTTTACGAGTGTCATCATCGTTCTCATTCCAATTTATTGGTTCTAATCAAATGGCTACGTCTATGCTTTACCTACCAATTCATATGTTTTATTAACATTCGCATATAATATTTAGTTTTATTTATTGGCATGAAATGTTTCTTGTGATTAGAAAATAAAATGTTTTCAAACCTTAGTTATATGACTATTTAACTCATTGTGTTAAGTCAAAAAGGTATTTATGGTTTAAAATGTAGGTTGATTACGTAAGGCATTTCCATTTTGAATTTGGCAGTGTTCCAGTCAGGTTTGTTAGTTTTTTACGCCATAATAACGTGCCTGCAACTTTTGGAATGGAATGGAATGAAAAGCAATTTGGAAATGTTTCTCATGTGTTCAATATTTGTTAACTGACGATCAATGTTTTAATGGTAGAAGTAATATGGATTAAATAAGTATGTGTAAAAAAGTTATAAAAGACGATATGGTTACTTAATTAGTTGTACAATATCAGGAAGTAAGAACACTTTACTTTTTTACATTTGATCGTAACCAGCCTCTTACAAAAAGTAATGTTACCGATATTTTATCTGATAAAAACTCACTGATGATAATGCTGATACGATAGTCTATTAAAAAAACTGAACATTAACAACTAATGTACACTTTTACGGGAACCAATGATGTCAATGATAGTTGATTAACACAACTGCAGTTATAAGTAAGCTTTTCATTTCTCAGAACTTGCATTATGTTGATTTACTTATTTTGATTATTATTGAGAACGCAGTCAAATAATTGAAATGTATAAACATTCTCCTGTTTAGAATTTTTTAATTGTAATTCATGTTGCAAAAAGAATCCGTTATTGTCGATTTCATTAAACTAAAAGAAAAAAAACCTGAGTGGAGAAAGAGACATCAAGTTATGAGTTTAAAATTAAAAAAGTAAAAGTAAAATAGGATACTGAATTCTATGAATGGCTTACGAAGAAAGAGAACTATGCTCAGCCTAAGGCGATTTCAGACTGGCAATAATGATGACTGCAACGACATTTATAATACCTAGATGACTGGATTCTTTATAAAACAATGTCTATATAAAACGTTAGTATCATATCATAAGGTATTGCAACCGCAGAACAAGGACTTGCGACAGTGAAACAGAACTCTTTCCCTATTTCCTAATAAATACGTGCTACAATATCTTCTTTGCTCGAATTGAACCTCAGGTTGGCTATGCAACAATTTTGTAACCATAGTGTCTGTGTCTATTAAATTCTTGTCAACGTGCATTAACTGTACTCGTACTTGTAACTTTTTATCAGCAGTTTTACAATTTGCTTCATTCCTTTTAGAATTTACATGGAAATGTAAAAGCGAGTTATGAAGGAATAGCATCCCGACTTCGGACGGGCACTATTATTATTTCAGTAGCAAAGAGAAACAAAATATAGCCTATGTTACTCGGAGATCATGTAGCTCCCAACGGTGAAATATTTTTTCAAATCGGTCCAGTAGTTTCTGAGCCTATTCGCGTCAAATATACAATCAATCTTTAACGTAATGAGTATATTTAGCTTGCTTTTATCTATATTGTGTTTAAGTTTTCATTACAAATGTGTATTAATCATCACAAGTTATTTTGCCATACACATACTGCAACGTACCTAATCGGCAAATCATTTTTCTTAGGTAAACATTATGTACTCAATTAAGTTTACTTAGAACTGGTGGATATTGGCTAAGGACCATATTAGGCATATAACGTGCGGGCGAGAAGGCTTAGCAATGGGAAAATTGTGTTACTAGCAAACATATCTACCTACTACACTTTAATGGTGACATTATTATCTTGTTTGTCATATGATACGATGACCAGTCACCGGATATCATCGATTCATAAAAGTTGGTTCCATACATTACTTACGAGCACTACTATATTACTCAACCGTTATCTGATTCATTTGTTTACCTCAAGGTTTGTTCAAGCACATTGTGAACTGTAGGAAGTGTTTGTATGTCGGTCTTGTCGGATGTTACTCGTAATCTTGATGCCTAGTCTTGAGATTTGATTTCATGTTGTTTAGAAAACAATCTGTTTTTATAGATAAAGATATTTTTTATTCCAATATCGTTGTGTTGTGTATCTCAAACATGTAAATATTGTAGTTTTACGTATCTAATGCCAAAAAAGTGTAACATTAACGCTTTAATTAAAGTGTAGCATTGGCAATAATTTACAAGCACCTTCTTGATACAATAGTTGTCTTCTTTTGTATCTTGTGAATTATGATTCCAATATAAATACTACAGTTAAACTACAGATTTCAAAGAAATGACTCATATTGTAGCAGAGAGAATTGATTTTGTCGCGTCGACGCATTGCCCCTTGCTGATACGCCGCTTCCTCTCGACCGCTGACTGATTACCACAAACACAACTTTATCTGTCATGTTGCTAATATTATTGTTTTCAATAGCTGTTCTTATTAAGTTTGTTTTTTGTATCATCATCATGGACCTTTGTACATCTTCATCAGATGATTTAAGCAGCGTCCTTTGGTGAGCACTTTCGCTGGTGGATAGGGTTGTTCAAACCCTATCCGGGAGCCGCAGCCGCGATCGCACCGGTTTCATAAAAATTTAAACGTGTTAGCGTTGTTTGTATATACATTTGTTTATTTCATGTACTTACTACTTTCTTTTTAATCAGGCACTACAATTATTATATCGTTATTGGATTGTGTTTCCAGAACATATTATTGTCCCCGTTTTTTGTATATATAATATTTGAATTGACAGTGTCACTTAAATGGCATGGTGGCCACTATATTCAAATTTCAAACATCCTCTCTTCAAGGAACTCCTTAACGAACCGTGGGAATCTAAACCCCATAGGATACTCGTATACATCCTTTATGTTAGCGCCTTTATTGGACAGTTCCTGTATTGTTTTAGGCGTTGTATGTGACTTAACAAGTAAATTAGGAATCTCTTTAAATCTCACTACATCATAATTTAGCTATACGAAAAGAGAAGCACTGCCAAATGCTAATACAATATGACATATTCTACAGATTAAAATTTGTTGTTATATCTTTAGAATCCAGAAATAAGATTTCCATAAAGTGATTCACAACTTCTAGAGAATATTCGTGACAAAACGAACCAAAATCAAGTTGTAAAACGACCATTGGAGGTGTAATATAATGACTCACCCTATCCATGAATGACTTTTTACGCTTCCGTCTTTTGAGGTGTTTCCTAAAACTTATGAATAACGTAAAAAATAATACTCTGGCGTCAAATTATTTCTTAATACTTATTACAGTAATTATTGTTTTGACTTCGCACATTGTTTAATGCGTTTGTAATGTATACTATATGAATGACTATTAGATTTATTGTTTGTCCAGTTATCATTGTCCTCAAGTAGATAATGTTGAACAAATTGTTTGCATTTATAAATACAAACGGCATTGTTAGCAATAGAATAATATAACAAGGCCGGATGCGGGTTATTAAGGAGTTTTACGATATTATGTAATTGTTAGATAAATTCAATTTCGATATTTTACGAAAGGACAGGAGAAATGTTTCAAAGTAACGCCGCTATTGAATTCAAAATATTGTATTAGGAACAATTTTCTTAAAAGGTAAAATTCAAAACGTATGCGTAAAGATGTGGTAATTAAAAACATTATTTTACAATAATCTCATTATCTGCTCGAAAGTGAGCATTATGTAAGTAAAATTACAAATTCTCATAAGCATAGCGTGACTTCTATTCATATTATGTCTCCCACGACGCAGCATTGTCATTTCACCTAATAAATGACTATTCCTTCTAATGTGCTGTTATTTTGACATTAAATCTATATTGTTATACATCTTACGTCTTACATTACTTTCACTAGTGTTTATAGTTTATATTCGTTATACATTAATTCTGTATGTTATATTAATATTGATGTTATATGCTTCCTTTTAATTTCACTTGTTGTTAATTTAACTTCTCATTTGGGTTTTGTCTGGATGTTATTTGATAACATATTACCATATGTATTTATAATCACCCTGAAATCTGTTGTCCTTTAGGTTGTTTGGTTCTTAATTTTGGTATTTAAGCGAATGATACATTTACAGCAAAACTAATTTAATGATACAGCAAACAAATAAATGATACACCTACTGAAAAAGTATTCAGATATTAAGAATTCCTGGTCGACAACTATGACTGATTTAATTATATACTTTATCGTTTAAACATATCATGTTAGTGTCTTAAGTAAGATGTTTTTATTTTGGTTCTAGCGTAAAACGACTTTAAGATACCTAAAAGTACTTTCAACTGTATATTTTAAGTTTATGAATTTGTCGTCTAACAGAAAGTTGGTTATCAGCATATGTACTTTACGTTATCTACCCTAATTTTTGTCCCAAAAGCCTCTCTTATCTTCTAACGTAAGTAGGTAAGCCTCCAGAATATAAAAATAATATTCACTACGAAATGTAACCGTTATCTCCGCACGTAAGTCTTAGTTTACATATGGAAATAAATAAGTATACACGACCAATCAACCAAGGCTACAAAAGAACTTCTTCGCAAGGTCAAAAGCCAACGCAGGTTCGCAAGAAACAGGTCTAATCCGAAAGACCCAACCAAGTTCAGAAAATAAAATAAGTTCGAAAATAAAACAAAAATTCACTTACTTGTTAAAGGTCGCCTCGTATTGCTTTATTTCCTTCCTGGAGAACTCGTGAAATTCCGTGTAGCAATTGACGAATTTGTACTTTGGTTTGATTTCGAGGCCTTCCTCGAGTTTGTCGTTTATTTCTTGTCGCCGGGAGAGGATGCCGGTAAGCTCGTCTGTGGCTGCCATCGGGGCGAAATTACGCGGCAAAGAGGTTAGGTTGTGAGATAGGCGAGCGTCGGCGGCGCGAGAGGCTGCCTCTGAGACTCAATCAAAACTGCGCGGGCCGGCTCGACTCTGCATCGAGTCAGTGCCTCGCACTCGCTCGTCCCCCGATTGCTCAGGGTAACCAATCGACGCGGCACTTTGCTCGCGCACCCTACTCACGATTTCGCCCAATCTTACCGCAATCACGAAATAAATGCTAAGCACGACACTGGCATTAACGCCTTGCGAATTTCATTTTCAGGTTTTGTAAGGGTTTGTTGTAAATGTGTATACTCAATGGCTTTAGATCATGCGAGGCAAAACAAGTTAATATCTCTCGCATTGCGTAAATCAATTCATTGATAAAAGTATAATTAGAATGTCGAAAGAATAAAAATTTGGCCAAGTGAGAGCGTCATAACACGTTTATTGTCCCATAATATTTTTATTTTCTCATTTTTAGTATTTGTTGTTATGGTGGCAACGGAAATACATAGTATGTGACAGCTTTCTAGCTATCAAGGTAATCCTTGAGATAAAGCCTGAAAAACTGCGGAGGCTTAGTAATAGGTTCGCGTTTTTGCCTTGTAAGTACGGAACCCTAAAAACATTGGTTCCCCATACCAACTTGATAAGCTCAATCGGCAGGGTTGTATGTAGCCTATTCTATAGCGTGGTATGATAGTCGTTAATCTTAGGGCGGCTTGAAATCTCAACACCAGAGCCTGGGCATTCGACTCTACCATATGTGTTTTCCTGATGTACCATATCCACTTTTTCTGCTATCCGTGGTTGGTACATATTTTAAGGCGATGTCAAGGGAAAAACTTGAATTAATTGTTTATTTATTGTAAATAAAAAAATTGCAAAAAGTATTGAAAAAAATAGCTTAAAGATCGTCTAAAAACCACTCTAAGAATATTTTTATGCTTATTTTGGTACAAATCCGACTTATGAAATAGAAATAAAACAGTTTTTTTTTTTCATATTGATAAGTCTGATTAGTACCTACCTAAAGAAATATAAATATTCTTAGGGTTGTTTTTTTGGACAGTCTTTAAGATATTTATCGATTTTTTTTTTACTGTGAATTCAAGATTTGCCCTTGAAATTAAATTAAATATTTTTTTGTTGCTTAGCCACAAGGTAAATATTCAGTAGTGTCTCTTGTAGGCTACCGCATCTGCGGTGTACAATATGTCATATTATATTTAAAAATTATTTTCTTATTATGATTTAAATTAGATATACTTAATGTCAAAAATAATGTAGATTATTAGTATACAATATTAAAAAAAAATATTCATAAAAATGTCACAATATGCAATTAAAACGTTAAAATTAAATTAAATTTACTACAAACATTTTAATACTAATTCATACTCGCACAATGTCAAGGTATTAAGTATGTACCTACAAATTATTATTATCAATAGTTATCATCGCCTTAAATGACTATCAAGCATCCGGTAAGCTACTAACAATATATTCCAGTGAATATTCATTATCTCTAGGATTATCTCTCATTTTGTAACCCAGACTCATTTTAAACGCTGTTCCAACTCCGACGTAAACGTTTAACATTCGTATATTTCAATTACAATTTTAATTCGTACAAAGCAGTGACTATGGACGAAAACGACATAAATGTACAAAAACTCAGTCTAAAATCTTTAGATAATATTCATAGCAGGTATGTGTTGTTTACAGTTATTTTAATGTATACTAGCTGACCCGACAAACGTTATTTTGCCTTAAGTACAGTTTAAAACAATTAATATATAATTGATCAGTTATCGAGCGTTATGATTTACTAAAATGACCATAAAAATAGGGTTGGTGATAAAAAGTTAAAATTTAGGTTTGTATGAATTTTGTTCATGCCATATTATAAAAAAATAATAAAAATTCGTCAATTAAAAAAAATAAAGGGTATGAAAAATAGATAGTAGCCGATTCTCAGACCTACTGAATACGCATATAAAATTTGGTAAAAATCGGTCGAGCCGTTTCGGGGGAATACGGTAACTAACATTGTGATATGAAAATTGTATGTACTAGAAGATAGCAGATATATTACAGCTAGGCATTTGCTAGATCAGGGCGCGTAACTTCACGAGTTAGCGACACTGGTCGTGGAACATGTATACTCTATAAATACTGGCTCAAAGAGGCTGGAACTCACGGATAGATTCTTGCCTGATTTTTCAAAGTAAGGGTGGAAGCGAGCTCTAGAAAAAGCCTTACCACCATGCTATGGTTACCTCACCGAAAGATCAAGCTGATGGACGTGGATTGAATCCATGATCCTCTGGACATAAGGCGGCCACACGCCCGACTGAGCCGTCATAGCTTGAATCATTCGCTTGTTTATTGTATTTATTTGGACATCTTACTTAAGGAAATTATTGTCAGCTTTGGCGTCATTGGATTTTATCCTCAACTGTTTTGACGACTGAATAATAATAATTATGGTCCAACTTAAACTATTCAAACCTTATCCATAGATTTTAAGAACATCTTTGACCGTATCGAGGGCTTTCTATCTTGTTACTATAATGACGCACATTATTCTTAGTAATTACATTATTATTTAGTCTGATCAAATCAGGAAAAAATCCTAGTGTTGAGTGTAAATATTTAAAATGTACATGTTTTATAATAATTATTATTTTTACTAACCATAAAATTAATTAGGTATTCAACTAGCGTATATTACTCATATCTATACGCTCATAGATAAGGATTGAGAGTATGAGCAATAGATCTATGAGCGTTAAGAGATTTGTAACTTTCAACAAGATAAAACGGGCTATTGATGATGATGATAAAACTATAATTATTTAAAAGAGTATTTATTCAAAATGGAATACAAACTAAAACTCGATGTCATGTTTTGTTTTAACATATTATTCCCAAGGGTTATTTGTTCAACAGCCTTATCAATTATAATATGTTACCTTCTGGAAAAATAATTTTGGTGAAACGACCAAATATGTATTCAGATTAAAACTAATAGTTAATTCTGCGATCAGTAGACCTTGCGTCATTTATGATTACCTACTTTGGTCGTACTAATTAGTTTTGTGTTATTCCTATTTTAATAAAAAAAAATATTTTGAAATGTAATACATATACAACTTAATATTTTTTGTAAATAAAGCATATGATAAATAAATTATTTAGTTTTACAGTAGACTTTTTACGAAATAAATAATTAATTTGAAAAAAAAATGCTTGCAATTAAAACATGAAGATTTCTATTACAATCCATTCAAAGTATACGTATTTGAAAAATTACTTGACCTCACATACAAATAACGTGCTTTTTGCCATTTTTTTAAGACTGGTACAAAACTCCTTTTATGCACGAGCACTCTTGGCTAATTGTTTAATTTTAGAGGTTTCTATTCACTAGCTTAATACGAGTTAATTATGACGAAAGTGTTATAACATATCCAGCTTATACAGAGACTTCGATCGCTCGGTTAAATATTAATTAACTTTACCGACTACCGTAGTACTGTCCTGTCATTGCAATCCACTGGGAATGGACCTTTTATGTGAATTAGGAACATATCTAATGCAACATAGCACATACAACGCTATATATCGATATGTAGGTACCTAGGTATGTTTATATGCTTATCTAAACTACACCAGAAGGTTCTGAATTATCCTGCAGTACAGCAATTTATCACGCGATGTTTACATGAAAAGGTATGATAATAAATACCTACAAGTATTTGCAGTTATACATAAATAGCTACAAAATTGGTTTTTGTAAAACTAGCGCCAGTCCCGGCTTCGCACAGGCTATAAAATAATCCATGTAACAAAATAAAGCCTATGTTACTCAGGGATAATGTAGCTTCCCAACCGTGAAAGAATTTTTCAAATCGTTCCTTTAGTTTTGGAGCCTATTCGCGTCAAACAAACATTCAAACTTTTTGTCTTTATAATATTAGTTGTTTTTTTTAGTTTTTAATACTAGGACACATTTTACACACGGCTGGTTAACCCCATACTGAACCTTTTCTAGTTCGTATTATGGTTGCTAACACAACTGATATACTACATATACATACATATAATATATTTAACACCATATTGGTACAGATTAGTTATTACAACATTTTTTTTGAAAAGTACAGCTAGGCATTTGTCTAACAGGATACGTAAAGACACGAGTTAGCGACATTCAGATCTAAGGTGGAGCATAGCTGGTCTGGAAAAATTGGCTCACAATAACGGTGCCAAACACCATTAATCGCTTGGTGATAGATTTTCCAATCTAAGGGTGGTTGGTAGTCAGGTGAGCAGCTTGTGCTAGATAAGATTTCCTCACTATGCTCTTCTCCACCGGGGCAGGGATCGAACCCACGGCCTCCGGGCCGTAAGGTGGCCGCACGCACGACTGAGCTGCCATCCCTTTAATAAACTCTTCAACTAAACTTTCATTTGGCGTATTGCTGTTTCTAGAAATTTAATTTCATAATTGACGTCCCTTGAGTGTACACTCAAATTAGCGATCCACAATATGAAACCCGAATTAAAAAATTCGAGCAATTCGATTTAGTCATTGTTCGACATCATGAGGAGACACTCGAGGTAATAAAAAAACTATTTCTTGAAATAAGAAAAAAACTGAATAAATAAGTAACTAAATTCAAATCCATTTATTTCAAGATCAAGCTCCACACATAAAATGATTTTACATAAAATTATTAGTAAATTAAATTGAATTAAAAGTTTGTTTCAGAAAAAAATATAAAAAGTCTAAATTAAATACAAATAAAAATGAAATAAAAAGTAAAGTGCTTAAGTTACAAAATAACTGAAAAATCAAAAGAGTTTTTGTGGCAGAAAAGTCCTCCAAAATAGTGAAGTTTCGTATTTTGATATTTTTTTTTGCAGATCTGAGAGCGTTGGGAAAAATACTGATAATGATTTGGAGAACAGTACCGGTGATGGAGTCCTCCAAAGGAAACTTTCAAGGCACGAGAGAAGGCGAAACTTTATAAAGGAATATCTGATAGACTACACGGCTAATTCCAATCTCCATGGACTCAAGTACATTGGCGAGAAAGAGCGGAATTTTGTTGAAAAGTAAGTATTTTGCATAATGTAGAGATAAATTGTTTTTTGTTTTATTTATATGGATTGTTTGATATTATGAGTTACTAGGTTCGGTACAAAAAATATTCATGATTATCACCACACCAAATTTCAGCCAAATATATGTATAAGAAGTAACAAATATACACAGACACTCTCACACAATCTATCGCATTTATAATATTAGTAAGATAAAAACATCTAACTTTTTTGTTCTATTTATCTACAAGAATAAAATAAAATGAAATTTTATTTGTAATAGCTAGATTTAAATACATTACTAACAACCAGCCACACCACGGTATAATTGTTCTGAACCAGATACAAATTCTAATCAGATTTAATTTTTCAGGATCTTTTGGCTGTTTATGTTCATTTGCTGCGTAGTTCTTTGCTCTGGACTGATACGGAAAGTCTGGATCAAATGGAACGAAAGTCCGGTGATAGTCAGCTTTGCAGAGAACCCTACACCGGTTTGGCAGGTACCTTCTAAATAAACTCTGTTTCAGAAGAAAAGAGGCACATTTCAAGAGACACAGCATTTATACTATAGGCAATAAGCCAAGCAAGTCGCGTCTTGAGGTTTTCTTTCGTAAAACGCGCTTTACTCGGAACTTCTTTGGCTTTTATGGCTGGCTATTTCATTTCTATCCTATTGATTTTCATTACAATCCAATAGCTTTCTGTCTGCTTGTAGATAAACCGATACTTCGTTTATTTAATTAAATTTCTCTATGCTATCTAGAAATATGATTGATTGTCTCAAGAATATTGTTAGACAGATGCATTTTTACACTCACTAGTTGACACTTCCAATCAATTAAGTTAAAACTTGTCAGGCTAGCGAGTGCACTAGAAGCCGGTTTTGAAAAAAATAAGTAACCAAGTTACATTTGCAATTCCATTATGCTGGGTCTGAGTTTTCATTTTGTCGAAGCCACATTACGTGGAGCAAAAATAAATAAGTGACGGGAAGATCAACAGCCTTGCTCGGAAGGGCTCTACTGGGTTATTGGATGTAAGTACATTAAAATTATAGTTATCTGTAAGTATTATAATTATCTAGTACTTCGTAGGTAAGTATCGATAGAAATATGCAAAACAAAAAATTTTCATCATAAAATATGTAAGCAAACGAATAAAATCGTTTACTTATTAATTTTTAATATCAATTTTAAATTTTAAGCTTGATGTTAAATAAGATTAATTAATATATTCATGAACCTAATTTTAAAAAAGTTACGAAATGATCAAAGCTCATTTATTGCTATGATACGAACTAGCAACTTGTCAAATTGAGATTAAGTAAAGAAAAAAAATAGCGGCACTTACACTTAATTTACACCGGGTGTAACCTTTTTTTTTGAGAGTCCGTACCCAAAGAGTACTAACGAGACCCTTAGTAGAAATTTTGCTTCCGTAACAATTGGGCAGAGTCGTACTAGGCTGTATCAAATGGATAGATATATTAGCAACTGTTTAGAATATAGTCTTGAATATTTTTAAAACACAAGAAAATTTTCATACTACTGCCCTAGTGGTCACGATTATTTAATTTGCAGTTACCCTGTGTGAATATATAGCAGGACCAAGCACCGAGATCAAAAAACTTCGTTGCTTACAGATACCGTACCCAGCCGTCACCGTCTGCTTCGAAACAAAGGCCATGCAGACTAAATTCAACTACACAGAATATTACCATCTGTATTACAACAATGAAACGAATGCTAATCTTACTGAGGAGGAGTAAGTAATATTTTAAAATACTCCTTGAATATTATGTAATTATTGAGTGTACTACACAGACTTCCGTAGTGTTATTTCTTGGTTTAAACTTTCACTGATTCTTCACATCTGCTTTTAGATCTTTGGCGTTTGAGAAAGGAAAAGCGAAATTACATTTAAAAGGTGTATAATAGTCTCAATATTTTATGCCATGTGTCGATTTTTAACTTTAGTAACTTTAAAATAAGTACTTACTTGATGTTTTTCGTGTAATTTGATACTTAAAAAAAGAAAGGAAACAAAATTGTAAAGAGAATGAGAAATAAAGTTAACTAAGACTTTAATAACTTATATTTTTTACTTAGACGCAACCTTTTTGAAGACGTGTCGATGGTATGCGACGATCACTTGGCTCCACCACAAGGTCGCAAGTTTGCTCCTGGACTGGACATCGTTAGTAATATCAAGGAGGTAAGTTTAACAAAATCTTAAAACTGCGAGGGCGTTTGCCAAGAACAGTGCTGCCATTTTAGCGCTTTTGGAAATAGAACTAGTACATTTCTTGGGTCACCTGCACATTTTTTAACTAACAACAAAGTACTAACTAAAGTTCTGGAGAACTCAAGTTCTTGAGTAATGTGATGGAAAAATTACATCAGGACTAGATATAATGATAACGATATTATGTAATGTCAGAGGTCAAACTGGTGGAATTCAATAGGAGGAACAAATAATTTCAGCACTAGAATTATTTAGTTGTAGTAAAAGCTAGATTATTTTCTGGAAGCTGCAATAACATCTGCTACAGATGTGGTTCTCTCTAGACAAAATGTACCTACTCTGTTCGCTCGATGAATCGTGTAACTCCGGTCTCGCCATTAATTTGACTGCGAAAAAAAATCATTTGTTTCCCAATCACTTATTATTTCTTGATTTACCGTTTACCGTAATTTACCAAAAAACTGTTTATGACATTCATATATACATCAAATTTCCATAAAATTAGAATGTTTATGTTTAATAACTAATTTAGTCAACAGTTACAGACTCAATCTGACTCCGAATACACCATTGGTCTAACTCGTCACTAGTCGGGAATCGCATACGATAAAGTATGCGATAAAGTATTACAATATCAATATTAAGATAAAGTATACATTGGTTGTATGATTGCGACGGGGTAATTAATTATGTTTTTATTTCTATTTATGGTAATAAAGTTTTGTAGCCTCCAAATGACACTAATAAAGGAACTAAAACTGTAGAGCTTCCTAAATCATTTTCTTCATTACCGCAGGTGTCACCAAACATGACAGACGTGTTCTTCGGGTGCAAATGGAAAGATGTGCCGAGTGAGAACTGCTCCCTATTGTTCTCGCCTATATTAACTGAGGAAGGACTGTGCTACACCTTCAACACTTTGGGTGCTGATGAACTGTTCAGGGTTGAAAAGTAAGTTTACCTACATAGAAAAAGCGGCTTGAAAAATCTTGACGACTGAACTTGGCTCTTTATCTTTACTATCTATATCTATAGGTACTAATATTACAAAGAGGAAAAGTAGTTTGTTTGACGCAAATAGGCTCCAAAACCACTGGGCTTATTTTAAAAAAAAAATTTACCGTTGGGAAGCTACGGTATCCCTGATGATTATAGGCTATATTTTGTATCTAAAAAAATTGAGTTCGTTACTAAAAATTTTAATTTTCAATAAATGAAGCATGTTTCCAGATGAAAAATGGTATTAAAGCTTCAAAATGTTATATCTGATGACGTCACAACCACGTGACCGGCTGTTTTGCCGCACAATTTGAATTGATGGTGAACTATGCATTATTAAATGACGATGATACTTATAAATCAGAAGAATTTCCTAGTTCATAATACCACCTTATCTGTTTTCAATTCAAATTATAATTTCTTCCTATTCTTTACCTTGCTTCTTTAGACAAACTGAAATAGAAACTGCTTAACAAAGTAGGTAAAACTGCAAATTAAACAATGTAAACAACAATGTTACAAACGGTGGTACCGTGTAAAGTCAGCTCGCAATAATTCGAGCACAATGGGAAAACAAAGCTAATTATAGATTTTCCTTACGCAAGTCTGCATCAGGAGTACCCATATCTGGAGCACGAGAACAGAGCTCGGTCTTGGAGCTTGGAAGCGGGCTACGGGAAATCCGAACCTATCGAGACATACCCGCATAGAGGATCAGTAAGTAATCATACCTTTTGGTTTTGTTATTAATTTCTTGTGTGTCAGTGAGAGTGTAAATGTGTATGCTTGTTACTTCTTAACGCTCAAACGGCTGAACTGATTTTGATGAAATTTGGTATGAATAAATGAAAACTGAAAGTGGAAGAATAGTTTTCGTTCAGTCGAGGCTGCGTTCGCATTTGGTAGTAGAAGCTACACGATGAGCAAAAGTGATATACTCGTACAAGTATAAATTAAAAATATAGAAAACTCCCGACAGTTTAAATAAGGCCATTTTGTGTTTAAAAATTATAAAGTTTTATGTTTTCTGCTACTCAAGCCCTTTAATTTGAAATATGTCGGTAGCTTTGAGTATTTTGTGGCGGCCCCCATCTTAGATTTATTTTCATCCAACGTTCTTAGCTATCTATCTAAGAACAATCCCGACTAACACACTTTACGAACAAATCAAAACAAAATCAAAATCGGATCATCCGTTCGGGCGCTACAATGCCTCAGGCAGACAAATACACACACAGACAAACAGACATGTCAAACCTATAACACTACAAAATTTTTATTAGAGTTATTAATAATCAATGCTATACTTAATAATTTGTATGAAAACATATTATGAAGTATAGCATTGCGCCGCCTCCTCCGCTGCGCCCGCGCAGCCAAAAGTTCTTTTTTTTCTATATTGTTAACTTATGTACATTTAATTATTCACATGACTATTACATACCCATAGAATACCTACATGTTACGTGCTATAAAATCACTATCCTATTAGGTGTACCTACTATGTACTAGTTTATAGGAATACTAAAAAATCTTGGTTTTCAGGGTTATGGCGTTAAATCTGGGCTAACGTTTCTCCTGAAGGCCTTTGAAGTGGATTTAGACTACCTGTGCAAAGGGCCGGTACAAGGTTTTAAGGTAAGTAAAACAAAAATATCATTACTTACTCGAAGCATAGGAAGTTACCCGAGAGACCGACGTAAACGATAAGACGACCTCGTTGACGTAATGGTCATGCCGGACAGCCAATCAGAAGGTTCTGGGTTCGATTCCCAGCACGATCAATATCTTTGTGCTGAACTAGATTTGTTGGCTGTCGGTCTGGGTGTTAAATATGTATCTATATAAAATATCTATGTATGTATATGTATATCAGTTGTGTTAGCAACCATAATACGAAATGGTTCAGTATGGGGTGGAATGTAAAACAAAAAAAAAACAAAGTCCCTGCTTTAACTAGCCAATTGCGCTTTCGTCTTTATGTATGTCAGCTAGGCATTTAAGCCATAAGGGGTTTCCTTCCTAACGCTATGACTCCAGAACGCAAAAACCGATTTCCACGGTTTTACATTCGTTGGAAAGGTCTCAAAGGCTCCGTGAGGTTTGTAGCAAACAAAATTCAGGGAAAAATCATTCGCTAAAAATGTACCTACACGCGGGCAGAGCCGCGGGCAACAGCTAGTCTCCTTAAAAATAAATAAACTATATTAGGACACATTTCACACACAGCTGGCTAACCCCATACTGAACCAGTTCTAGTTCGTATTATGGTTGCTAACACAACTGATATACAACATATTCATACATACATAGTTTATATAGATAGATACATATTTAACACCCAGACCGACTGCCAACAAATTTAGATCAGCACAAAGATGTTGGCCGTGCCGTGAATCGAACCCGGAACCTTCTGATTGGCAGTCCGGCATGGTAACCATTTCGCCAACGAAGTCGTCAAATCCGCCACTATAGTTATCTCAAATACCTCAAACAGCACAGATACATAGCAACGACTTAATTATGCTTATATTGCAGATTCTGTTACACAATGCCGCTGAGCTGCCTCGACTTTCCCAACAGTATTTCCGACTGCCATTGTCCCAAGAAGTGGTGGTTGCTGTCAAACCCAAAATGATGACCACGTCGGAAGGTCTACGACCTTATGACCCGAGCAGGTTGGTACTAAAGGCGCTGTATCGAATTCAGCCGAAACTCACTCACTACAAATTTGAGCAAAGCGCGGCAGTATCTAACAATTTCACGAAATAAATTTGTATAAAACTATACTTATACATACATTAAACCATACTTATACATATGCGAGTATGACTCCGTGGTAAAAAGGTCTGCGTTTCAATCAGATGGCCCCTGGTTCGATACTAATGACTCGTTTTTCAAGTTATGTGTGTATTTGCACTCGCTTTACGGTGAAGGAAAACATCGTGAGGAAACCGACATCTTTGAGGACCACAATATCCGAAGACGTGTGTCATCCGCTAGCCCGCACTTGGCCAGCGTGGTGGATTATGGCTCTATATATCTCTTTCTTTGTGAGAGAAGGCCCTGAATCACAAAAGTGGAAACTTATGCTGCTTATGCTTATGCTAAACCATACTTTCAAATAACATTGTAAATAAAAATTAAATTGTAGTAAATAACGTGACATAAATATTTTGTAACAAATTTGACATGGGCATTTTAATAATATTATATAGTTCACAAATTGTGTAGCAGATTTATTTGTAATGTTTACAGTAATACATAATTAAATATTCTGTTGATATTTAAAGGGCCTACCATGATAAATTTGACTGGGTTTCGGTAAAATGTCACCCCTGTGATAGAAAATAACAATACTGAAATTATAAGCTCTAACGATTCTATTATAGATATCTATACCAATAAAGCATTATTATATTATCTTATATATAAAATTTCCATGTCACAATGTTAGTTACCGTACTCCTCCGGTAATCCGGTCCAAATCGGTCAAGCCGGCTTAACCGATTTTTACCCAATTTTATATGCGCATTCAGTAGGTCTGAGAATCCGCTACTATCTATTTTTTATACCCTTAGAGGTATGAAAAATGTGAGTCAAAACAACGTTTGCCGGGTCAGCTAGTATATTATAATCTTAACCTTATTTCTCAGACGGCAATGCTACTTCCCAAGCGAGCGGTACCTCCGATACTTCAAAGTGTACACGCAAGCAAACTGCGAGATGGAATGCCTCTCCAACTTCACTTACACTAGATGTGGATGCGTGCATTTTGGGATGCCGCGTAAGTAGATTTTAATTTCTCATCATATTACTAAAATATATGTAGCGCCTGTAGCTCGGATAACTAAGGTGATCAGACGCGATCATAAAGGTTAAGCAACGGTCAATGCGGACAGTGTTTGGATGGATGACCATGCACGGCTGTCTTTTAATAGTAGTTTAAAAAAACTAAAAAACACGCTTATCTGGCCGTTTTAAGTGGGTCAAAATCGCGCCCAAAGAAGTCCGTTACAAATAAACATACATACAAAAATTTAAAAAAATGTAATAATTTTATCAAATTAGTGTAGGTATGGTCATCGGTCCTCAATAAATCTACAAAGTTTGAACGAAATCTGGCCGTTTAAAGTGGGTCAAAATCGTGCCCAAAGAAGTCGGTTACAAACAAACATACAAACAACAAAATGAAAGGAACAGGTGAAGCTAATATAAAGCGTGTAAAAAGTAGATTTTTTATCTAGGTGCGTGTTTCGGATAACACGTTAAATTGTAAGTCCCAGCTGTTCGTCTCAGTATAAGCAGTCCTTAAGCCAAGCCAGAGCCTTTAGGCGGTTTGAAAATTCTTGACATTGAGCTTGGCCATTTAGCTCATACGAAGAAGAAGTAGATTCAATATGTACGTGGTGTATGTTATACATAAGTGGGCCATGCACATAGCTGTGCATGGCCTAGTGTGTACTGGACGCTTTATAGAAGTCTTGGTATTGGATGTGTTAATAGAATGCGCTATTTTCTGCTTAATGGTGCAGGTGGTCCTGGCATGCAAGTATGCAACTCCGGCAGTATGGCGTGCATAAAGAAGTCTCAAAGTAAGTACTTATTAGTTCAGCGGTAAAAATGTGTCGATGCTCATACTAAATAGCCTGTGACCAAATACAATGTAAACATATTTTTGAAAATAAATGTATCTTGATCTTCATTTGTCTCTTGGTTGTATTAATATACTTACTGCTAAGCATTCAGTTCATGGTAACAACTAGGAGAATCTACTTATGTTATGGTTTAAGTATTTAGGGTAATAAACGGTGAGCGTAGCTTGTAGGGAGAATGTTGGATTACAATCCGTCATAACTCGGACTTAATCCGAACCTACATCAATGCAATCACTTGTTCTTCAATTTGTGTTGAATTTTCACTATGTTCTATGTTCATACGGTGAAGGATAGCATCGTGTGTAAACCCACATGCTTCGAGGGCCACAAAATCCGAAGACGCGTGTTATTCGCCAACCCGCACTAGGCCAGCGTGATGGGTTATTGCCTATCACTATATGTTCTTTGTGATAAAAGGCCCTGAACGGTCCCGATACGGCCCAACAGTGGGATCAAATAGTAGACTGCTAATATAATATTAATAATAATAATAAATTTATTTTATTCAGGTTTCAAGGACCCATATTAGTTCTGCTATTAATTATGCTTATGCTATTAAGTTCAAATACATTTTTTGTTCACGTGTTAATGTCGGTATTTAACTTCCTATTCGTACTACCAGTGCAAAATTTAAAAACATTATTTTAATAAAAGCAATATTATATAATTGTGCGCGATAACGTAATCTCGTGATATCAATAGATACAATCCTTTCATTTTGTTATGCTTCGAACACATTAACTTTTATGGAATTGGTTTTAATTTTAATCTTATGTTAATGACCGATGAATGATCCTTCGAATTCGAGAGTGTTTGTATATCTTAGATAAGTCAACATTAATCTATTTGAGAACAAGATTTTGGTAGAGAGCCTAAAATGTTATTTACATTCTTTTTAAGTCAACCGTATATAAGAATGGTGATATCAGTTATAATCATAAAATTAAAATTGTAGAGTGTTTTATTTTTTCTTGTTCTTTTCTTTTTATCTTTGAGTTTGTATATAGTATTTTAATATTTTTTCTGTAATAAACGTATATCACAGATAATGTTTGTGGTGATAATCGTTATCGTAGGACACGCTAAATTAGAGATCAAATCTGAGTGTCGCAAAATATATATTTTTTTTATATAACTCGAGTAAATAACAAAATAAATTATAGTCATCCTTCTCACACTTGCATAACTAAATGAGTGTGAGCAGGAAGCGAATATTAAAATCTTAATCGTGTTCGCGAGTATCAATATTACTTGGAACATTGTTTTTACCAACCTTCTTCTTCCATATTTTAACAATTACATAATCAATTTTATTTTTAGCAAATCCGGCAAACTCCGTTTCTCCAGCAGATGTTTTCTCCTTTTCTATTGAAATTTTCCCTGAATGTTGTTTGCTACGAACCTCACGGAGCCCGAGACCTTTCCAACGAATGCAAAACCGTGGAAATCGGTTCGTGCGTTCTGGAGTTATAGCGTCAGGAAGGAAAACCTGACTTATTTTTATATTAAAGAAGAAGATATCTTCTATGAATATGAAATCGAGCAATAGGTGGCACTGCAAGAAATTTCCCTCTTTTTCATGGGAACCATTCCTCAATCAAAAATCGCCAACAACTATTACTTAAATCTAGTGATTTCACCTGTTTACCAAGTTTCGTTATTATTAAATCGAAATTAAGATATCTACGCGAGAATCAACATAGGTATTATGTAATTACGTACGAACAGACGAATACAAATTTGGCTATTTAATGCAGAGAATTCGCTCGTTCGCCAAAAATAAACACACGCCAAATAATCCTTGGTCTAATCTCTTAAAAAAGAAAACCTAGTGTAGCTATGTGGTAAAACATTTGTTGTTTCAATCTGACGGCCCCTGGTTTGATCCCGGCCCTACACCAATGATTTGCACTTGTTTTACGGTGATGGAAAACATCGTGGGGAAACCGACATGTTTGAGAACCACAATAAGCGATGGCGTGTGTGGTGGATTATGTCCTATATACAAGTACCTATTTCTCTCCTCATGAGAGAAGGCCCCGATTCCCAACAGAGGGAACATATAGTGGGATACTTTTGCTATGATTTATGCTATACCTGATTTGATAAACATGAAAATCCAAATCTCATTTTCAGTGGAGCTGGTAACCATAGAGATCCAAAGCGGTCTGTACGGTCAAGCCCAAAACGACTCGGAAAGTGAGAACCTCGATCAAGCTCGCGAGGTATCGTCAAGGTGCCAGTGTCTGCCCGCTTGCACTTCAATAGAATATGAGGCTGAGACTTCACAGGCAGATTACGATTGGAGGGCCATCTATAGAGCGTACCGGATTAATATTAGCGAATCGGATACGGAGTGAGTATTTCACAACCCTATTCATGTATGACCAACACCGGAAAGCGGATAAAAAAGCCAATGGCAACTGACGCCCTTCATATTGACCTGTACTATCAATGTCATTAGATTTTTCTTACACAGTATAGATATTTGACCAGCTGGTCGAGTCTCAAAAAAGCCATCCGCAATGGATGCCCCCAACAAACATTCTAGCTGCCAATAGTGTTATAAAGATAATAAAGTAGCTGTCATTTTAGTTTATGGCTGCTAAAGAGTTAAAAATTCGACATAACCCTTATAGTGGCAAAGGCCAAAAATGGTGGTATGTGGTCTGAATGTACCACAGACCAGAAAGGTCAGACCCCTGATTTGCCATACAGAATGGTACTTTTGTATCAGTTGAGACTTAAAATCGAATCATTCTTACTATAAATGTCATCCAAGGCGAATGAGTTTTTTGAGACCCGGAGTGCAGCAGGGCGCGTAACCACCCTGATCAGCGATACTCTGACCTAAGGTGTATGTAGTCTGGAATTACTAGCTCTCAAGAAGGCTGTCAGAACATACTGTTAGGCGCTGGGCGATAGACTTCAGGTCGTTGCTGGCGAGTACTAGAAAATGCCCTACCACTATGTAAAAAACAACAAAAAATAATTACTGTGCTGGGCGACGCGACATTAGTCTGCAATCTTATTTATCTTATCTTATCTGTCTGTATGTTAGCCTGTCTGTCACAGAAAGTACATAGTCCTAAATAAAGTAGTATTTTTTTAACATATAACATGGCTAATGCTTTGAGGATAGTGCACAATCATAATTTTACTAATGAATTAGCACACCCTAACTTCACATGATTACATGGTACATGTTACGGTAAGTTAAATTGCATCAAAAACATGCTCAGCTATAAAAATAAATAAATGATAAATATTAGCATGCATATATTTTTAATTCATCAGTAACACACAACTCACAAACATACCAAAAAAATTAGGTGAACGGCCTCACTAAAATAAATCATCGTTCAACAAGGTTTCTTTATAATTCTCATAAAATATTTTACGTAAATAAATGAACACGGATGTGCGTAATTGCGGATATGTTTTAAATATAGACTTCCAGGCAGTTCTTAGAAAACTGAATGCAATGTGGCTGAAATTATAAGTATAAATTAGGTTTGAGCAAATCCGGTAACAACAAAGGATTTTATAAAATTATTTTGCCTCTAGTTTGGTCAGGTGCTCATGTACCTACGAAACTTTTGTATAGAAAGGCCTAGATTAATAGAAGAGCAATTTTAATCAGTAACAACGATTCTAAAAATCGAGTCGCTGTACAATTAATTCATCGTTTTATTGTTGTGTATCTATTGCGCTTTATGAATGTTTCTTTTTTGGGTCAAAAAACTTCTATCCTACTAATGTAACAAGTGTAAATCAAACATTTAGAAAACCTCTGACTGAAAATTTTGTGTTGGCGCACATCATAGATTTGAAATTTATCATATTGTAGGTACTCTTCTAATCAAGCCATTTCATTTCATACACATGTATTGAGGAAGCTATGAAATACATAGGTATGTCATCCACCATTTTGTAGCCGCATTGCTAATAACACTCCTGCCCAATACACTTCTGCACCCCGAGAGTCTCAACTGATACAAAAATACTCATTGGTGAGTCAGAGGTCTGACCTTACTGGTATGTGATCTGAATATGTATCTACCACAGAAGACAGACAGGGTGCTGATATAAAAAAAATCAAAACAAAATCGATTCATCCGTTCTTCATGCTAAAATTCCACAGACGGACACGCACACACTATAATAACACCCCATCATTTTTGCTACAGGAGTTAAAGATAGTTTTTGACCCCAAAGTTCAAATTAATTCTAGTTTTTTTACCTATAATAGATATACATTTTTTGTCTATCTTTCCAGCCTAAGCTACGCCCGAGTGATGATATTCTTCAAGGAGGCCCAGTTCATCACATCCCGTCGTTCCGAGCTGTACGGGCAAACAGACTTCCTGGCCAACTGCGGCGGTCTACTCGGTCTTTTCATGGGATTCTCTATTCTTAGTGTGGCTGAGATACTCTACTTCTTGACTTTGAGGTAATCTAAAGTGGGTTTTCAACCCAAGCAAGACCTACTAAAAAGCTAACTATCAGAATCATAAAGTATCATATTTATTTATTCATCTGTTTTTGAAGATGAACTCGCATGGGGATAGAAAAAAGTCAAGAACACTACTTTTAAACTAGTTTTTTTTCTTATTGATAAATCTGAGTGGGTTCATAATAATTGTTATAATAAAGATTTTAGGGTTATTCTTTCAGACAGACCTAAGTTATTTTTTCAAAATCTTACTTATTAATCAAGATTTGGTCCATGTCCATCGTCATAACATTAGACAAATCATATAAAAACTATATATAGGTAATTGTCTGTGGTCTTAACAATTAAATTATATATTTCAGATTGTACTGCAAGTTCTTACGCAGAAGGAGTCAAAAGAAAAAGCTGCTCCAGTCAAACCTGAAAGAAGTTAGCCCTGTCCCTGCTAAAGTAAAAGAAGCTTATAATGACTAAATAAATTAGTCATAAGAGCAATAAATTAGCTTATGATTAAATTAACTTGTCGTTATAAGCTACTTTAATGCTATACAAAATTAATATAGATATTTCATGATGTCGTATAAAATTATAATCTTAAATAATCTCTTTCTCTTTTAAAGTCGATTAAAAAGATTTCGATTATCTTACAAATAAAGTTATATTTTTATGAATCTCATTTTTAAACGATATCAAAAACAGAGTTTTTAGTTGGTATAAATATGTGTAACTATTGAGGAAAGCTCAGAAAAATATTTTATCAAACCTGTATTGTGTCTACTAGAAACTCTATTTAAATAAAAAATCTTTATTCTAGTTCTGTGAGTTGTTTTATTTGTTACATATTAAGGAATGGAATATTATAGACAAATGATTTTAGACAGTTCTTGGACCGTTGGGTTTCTTTTTAGGAGCATATCCAATCCTGGAATGTATTTCTTCTAGAGTTTTTGTTCCTGATGTCAAAGATTTCGGTGTTTCTTCCTGCATATCTGATGAGGATAAATTACTACTACTTAACTGGCTCTGCCGATATGCATCGTATTCTTGCAAATCATCCAATTTGAGAGTGATCTCGGTCAAAGGTCTGCGAATCATTTCTCTGCAAAAAGTTTTTATTGTAAAATAAATATGAACGCAACAAGACATGCAATTTTAGAACGCAATATTAGTTTCTTTATATTGGTATTACTGGTACGGTTCAGCGCCAGTCTGAGACCTGAGAAAGAGATGTCTCCAGTATAGTAGCATGCGTAGACAGAACCAGATTCATTCGAACTTGTAAATTACTATGCAATTAATGACATTTCTAATTAAATACCAGTCTTGTTTTTAACAAATTTAATAAATTAAATTGAAATAATTTTATTTATTAACAACAAAACATTCCGTAATTTGATAAAACTAGAGGTCTTGTTACTGTTGGATATTTACATAAGTAAAAATGCTATAAGTAATAACAACACAGTTTTAAAATATCTGCCGACGATAAAGCCATATCATAATCATATTCAATACTAGTAATTATAAGTGCGATATTTTGTAAAAATGCATGTTTTTGTTACTTTTCACGCTCAGCTCAAACTATTGAGATTATAATTTCGTTTGGAGAGCTAGAGCTAGTTAAGAACGTAAATAAATAAAAACAAAGGTTTTTTATCACGGGTTTTACGTGGGTTGTAGATATTAAACATTTCAACACTGAGAATTTTAGTGAAAAATAGCAACCAAAATAAGGAGTTTGTCTTAATTTTATTCGAAAATTAATTATGAATTTATAAATCGAATATTTACATTATTGCCATTCGAATAAAGTAGCTTCAGTTACCAGACTCTCCGAACACAACACTAACATTAATATATTAACTTGTCTATGGTAGTGACGCTGTAAAAATTACACGTCATAGTTTCCTTGAAAAGTAAAATTGCGCCTTAATTGTATTGTTTACATATATTTTCTGCTATTTGTTTGTGCTTAGTAATTAATAAAAGTTACCAAAACTTACCAAAATGCTGTACCTTGAAGATTATTTGGAAAGTAAGACTGCTTTGATAGTTTTATGATTACGTAATACTCACTGTTATGTTGGCAGCTTTGAATATTTGTGCTCGCTAGTGCCGCGAAATTTAAGTTGTAAGTTTCAATAAACGAAGTGTACAGAGTGATACCTAATAATATTGTTTTAATTTCAGTGGTAGAACATCTACCCCAAGAATTAAGGGACAGATTTACTGAAATGCGAGAAATGGATTTATCAGTTCAAAGTAAGTGCAAGTAAACTAAGTATTTTTAAATGCATTATTTATTATATTTAATGACTAACTTTAAAAATCTCATATGTATGCATCATAAACGGTTTTGGGGACGATAAAACAATATAATTATTGCTATTACTTATATTTGATCAATGTAGCACCTGTAACTCGGTTAGGGTAATATGACACAATCATCAACGCTAAGCAACAGTTGGAAATCGCTTGGAAGTTGAATTGTTACCTCCTTTTCCAGATAACATGGATACTTTAGAGAAAAGAGTTCGCACCCTTTTTGGAGGTTGTCGTAGAGGGGAGGTGGACACGGAGCAGGCTGACACAGAGTTCTCAGACATCAAGAAAGTGTACAACAAGACCCTCGAGGAGGCTGATGAGAAGGTGGCGCTCGCTAACCAAATGCATGATCTGGTAGATCGATATTTGAGAAGATTGGGTTGGTATTTCTTTGATTTTTACAATACAGTGTAAAAAACTCTATATAACGACACTGAAGGCAATGTGCATATTATGGCGTTATAGAGAGTGGTCGTGAAATGGAGAGAATGTATCATTGTATGGAAAACACGCTAAACCAACTTAAGCCAATTGATTTCGACGCTTTAGAGAGTTTTTCGTTAAATCTAGTGACTTTACATGGAGTTTACATTGTACTTAGCACATTTCAAACTTCCAAAATAAAAGCCTGACTGGTTTGTTTGTAAATTGTATGTTGCTATTAAGGAGGTTATGTGGGGATCTAATAGAGACTTAAATTTATAAATAGGTTGTACAACCTTCCTGATTTATGAGACTGCTTTAAAACTGTAATTGTTAAGAGCAAAGCAAAGGCCTTAATCAGAAAATCCAGCGCATCGTGCCAACACAAATATGGGGCATCATATACTCAGTAAGAGTGGTTCACAATTGAAATAAGTTGCCTGAGGAAGTGGTTTCTGCTACATCAGTGAACAGCCTTAAAAACCGGCTTGATAACTGGTTGCAGACAACATAAATCTCTTGCTAACCTGTGATCAGTGCACCAGTGGACTTTAGTGAGTATTTGTGTTGGCATACGCTGGATTTTCTGATTATGGCCTCTGCTTTGCTCTCAACAATAAAATTACAGTTTTTAAAGCAGTCTCCTAAATTAGGAAGGTTGTAGAACCCATTAATAATTTGAAAGTTTACAATTAGTTTCTTATATTTATGTGCCTATAACACACTCTTATTACAAAAATATATTTTTTCATCCACCTGGCAATGTTTGAAAGCTTTATAACTACGAGACTGCTACAAGAATGAAGATAAATAAATAATCAAATAAATAAAATATAAAATAAATAAATCATCAAATAAATAAATAAACTTTTATGTACATTTCAGACACAGAGTTGCACAAGTTCAAGTGTGAGTTGGAAGCAGACAACAAAGGGATCACGGAGCTGTTGGAGAAACGGTCTCTGGAGTTAGACGTCAACACTAACCACACTACTACACCCAACAACAACCATTACAAGGAGAACAGGTTTGTTATCCAATCTACCATAGAATAATCTAGGATAATTATAACCTAACTTATTGACTCAGGCGTTACTTTGCGGAAATCCATTGTAAATAGAAGACAAAATTAAATATTTAGTGTACTTCCGCTGTGATCCGAAATCCAAATTAAGCCAAGTAAAGGAAAAATTAACTAAGATTAATTAACTAAGATAAATTAACTAAGATTAATTAAGATTAACGTTACCTATCACAATTCTGAAATTCTTAACTCTACACCTGTTTCTTAATCACAAGGCATCATCAGGAGATGCTGACTCTCGACTTGTCGTTCGGAATTTGGATTTCGGATCACAGCAGAAGTACACTAAATATTTAATTTTGTCTTCTAATTATAACCTGTTTATTTGTCTGGTAAAGCATGTGCAATATTCACAACAACAATGAAGACAACCTCGTTGGCGAAATGGTTACCATGCTGGACTACCAATCAGAAAGTTCCGGGTTCGATTCCCGGCACGGCCAACATCTTTGTGCTGAACTAAATAATATTGTAATTATTATCCTCTACCATCCTGCATCTCTATCCTCTTTCCACTCATCCCGGTTTTGAGCTTTTTGAATCCAGTTTTTACAAAAAGAGTCTAGTTCGTATTGTAATCCTTGGTTTTAATGAGCATTCTATTATGATTTTAGGTACAGAATCCGTGCTGAGAAGCGTCGCGACAGTTGGGGCAACCGAGACTCCCGGGGACATTCATCTTCTAGTAACATTTCCAGGACTGATGCTTTACAGGTAATCTTTCATCTGAGCCACGTGGTTGGTTCTAGTTCTAGGACATTTTAAGTCGTCTCTGGAATATTGATATTAAGCAGCTTGCTGCCTTTAATCCTTCATAGAAAAATAAGTATAAAATTTTATGTTGTATCACAAAAATTGGTTAAGTGTGAGTCGGTCTCACGCACGTAGGGTTTCATACCACTCTTAAAAATGTCATTTTTTTAGGATCATGAGGCTTCTTTATTACAAACATGTTTGTTGTGAGGGAGCCCCCCATATATATTAAATAATCATTTTATTTAAATATTTATTTCGATTGCTAATATACAGTTACATTTATCATATTATATCAATAACGTTAATATTATTGATATCTAGCCAACAAAACACGTTAACTGTATGGGGACTCCCCCTTTTTATTTTTAGTATTTCTTGCATATAATTTAGCTCGTAAAATTTGCCTTTCGGCAGGTGCTTTACTCGAATTTGTATGGCTCGACTCAACTTGTTACAATAGCGTATAAAATCATTGATTTAATAACTTATTTATTTTTCAATATTATTATGAGCAGGCCGCGTTGGGCCGAGACTCGTACTCGCTGGGGCACGCAGCGGGCAGTGCCATCGCTGCAGCGGCCAGTCAGGCCATCGCGGCTACGCAACAGGTAACTACTATTAATTCATTCAATATTTAAGAGCTGGGCTCTTGTCTGTGGAGTTTTTTCCAGGTAGTTCTATCTTTGGCCAAATCCTTGACCTCCCTATAATACATGACTTTCGCCTTCTCTTTAATTTGCTCTAAATATGATCTTCTAGGTCTTCCTCTTCCTCTCCTGGCTTCTATATTATATATTTCCTTATTTTTTTTATTATACATACCTATATTTCCTTCTACGATATTTTTAATGAAATTGTCATGTCGTATAAGGTGGCCTACAATCTTTCCTCTTCTGTTGTCTATTGTATTTAATATGGTTCTTCTTAGGCAGAGTACCTCTTCGTTCGTTTTCTTTTCTTTCCAACTTATCCTTTCCATTCTACTTCAACACCAACACAACGACTATTAATCACATTAAAATTATTTTGTTTAACTATAGCCCGTCCAACCGTTTATTTTCTTTTTGACAAAATTTAAACCTCTCAACTCAAATTTTAAAAGTGAAACCTTGTATATAAAAGTGAACTTTTGCCTAACATGACGCAGTTCCGTTCTATTGGTGCTGTGAAAAAGAATATTAACGATTGTAACTTCTATAGTAGACAACTCGAATCACTGAACTCGGAAGTTTCCTAAATTCTAAGGATTAATTCTTAATTAATTCTAAGAGGGTTTAAGCACGAAATCGTTACTAAGTTGAAATTTTCAAATACACTTCTTGAGTAAACCTTAAACTTAATCAAATGCCCATAAGGGGCATACCTGTGTTAGTCTACCGTATTAGTCTCAATGACTGCATTATTTTCTAGACCAGAATTAAATATCTTTTGATATGGAAGGAGGCGGCTAAGTATTTTTTTTACTTTTTCTACTTTTTTACTTCTTTTTTTTTTGACACTTTCACACACGGCTGGTTAGCCCCATACTGAACCATTCCTAGCTCGTATTATGGTTGCTAACACAACTGATATACTACATATACATACATACATACATACATATTATATATAAATACGTATTTAACACCCAGACCCACATCGAACAAATTTAATTAAGCACAAAGATGTTGACCGGGCCGGGAATCGCACCTGGAACCTTCTGATTAGCAGACCGGCATGGTAACCTTTACGCCAACGAGGTCGTCATTCTTAAGCGAGCGTTAGAAAATACCCTGCGACCATGCTATAGTTTCCTCGCAAAGTTTTCCTTCACCGAAAGCTCAAGCTCATTGGTGGGGATCGAACCCACGACCTTCGGAACGTGAGGCGGCTGCTCGCCAGACTGAGCCATCATCGATCCAAAAGTTTGTTAATAAAATGTTTGTGTGTACAGATGCAGCACGGCAGGCGCACGGCGTCGCTGAAGGCGTCGTACGAGGCGGTGACCGGGGGCGGCGAGCTGACTCACCACGCGCTCCACTCGCACCACACCACGCACCATGACCACGGTACTCACTCACTCAGTACACCGTGCTCGTTCTTCTCTAGCCGCTGTTCTACTGAGTTCAGCCGCTCGGTACATAATTGAACGAATCGCCTGACACGCGGCAGTAGATATATTAAATCACCTACTCCTCTACTATCAATTACTCGTAACTTCTTCTTCTTCTCCTTTACCATTTCCCACTATAAATTACTCGTAACAATATTGGAATTATATGCTCTAATAATATATAATTCCAATATTGTTACGCATAAGCATAAGCAACCCACTATACGTTCCCACTGTTGGGAGTCGGGGCCTTCTAACACAAGGAGAGAGATATAGGCCATAATCCACCACGCTGGCCAAGTGCGGGTTGGCGGATGACACGCATCTTCGGTTATTGTGGTCCACAAACATGCCGGTTTCCTCACGATGTTTTCTTCACCGTAAAGCGAGTGCAAATCCACACATAACTTGAAAAACAAGTCATTGGTATAGGGCCAGGATCGAACCAGGGGCCGTCTGATTGAAAAGCAGACGTTATTACCACCGAGCCGCACTTGCTTATACAATATTGTTACGAGTAATTGTTGATTATAAATGAATTCGTGAAATATCTACTGCCGCGCGTCAGGCGATTCTAAAGAAACTCGAAATTCCAACTCCAGACAGTTTTTGGAAGGGGTGACAAGACTGTCGTTTTTAAAGTGGCATTACCATCTGGGCGCTACCATGGGCCGGAAACCTCTTTTAATTGTAGGTCCCAGTTGTTAGTCTCAGTACGAGCAGTCATTAAGCCAAGTCTGAGGCCTTCGGGTTGAAAACACTCGGCACCAGAGCTTGGCCATTTAGCACATACGAGAAGAAGAAGAAAGTAAACGGTTGGACATATAATACACTCACAACACACACACACAAATTTGGGAAGCCGGCAAACCAACTGCAATGCCAGGCTGTACTCGGACTTACCGATACCACACCACAATAACACTCACGCACACATCACACTTGCATCACTAGACAGTAAGTTTACACATTGAAGAGACCTAACTCCCGCAAACACAGGGTATCCTACTGTGGGAGCTAGGGCGCCCAAGTGCTAAAACCGCATTCCATATTTTCTTATATAATAATTTCTAGTTTGTATCTATTGTATTGTTATCTAATTGTAATTATGTTAATTAGCATTAAGCACAATTGAATGAATTAATAAATATATTTATTATTATTATTATAATAGCTATCCCGGTTTATGAAGTAGAGCCTGGTGACAAACAGACAGGCAGTAGGGGCTTGGCAATATGGTCCAATTTTTAACTTTTAGCTACGGAACCCTAAAAGTCCTTTTAGGATCATTTCATTGTCTATCTCTTTCTCTATTAACCCTATTATGTATAATTGCAGGTCACGGTGTAGCGCCGAGCCACAGTCAGACCACGACAGTGCATGGACACCACACCACAGCCCACGGACATACAGCTTCCTCCTCCTCCTCCTCTTCAAACAAACGGAACAAGCAAAAGTCAGTTCAATAACACGTCTTTATGTTCTTTTTTCCCTTATGATAGGTGATTTTTGCAAATAGGGATAAAACAGTCAAGTCAAATACATTTATTGCTTCTTACGGCATAAATTCAAATTCAAATAATTAATTATACACAGTCGGTAGCAAGAATGTTTCTTATACCTATGGTTTTATACAGTCAAAAATCATGATCGGTCACGGCCAACATCTTTGTGCTGAACTAAATTTGTTGGCTGTTGGTTATGAGCGTTAAATGTGTATTTATACAAAGTATTTATGTACATATGTATATATAGTATATCAGTTGTGTTAGCAACCATAATACAAACTAGAAATTGTTTAGATGGGGCTAACCACCCGTGTGGGAAATGTGCCTTGATAAAAATATGTTTTTTCTTTCATGAAGAATGGCTAATAGTAATACATAATGTAAAAAAATCAGGATCAGTCAAAAATTGACTATATGAAAAAAAACAGGCAGAAGTGGTTTTGACAGTTGCCGTAGTTTTGCCTATTTCCAGTGACTACGGTTTTGACTGATTATTGTAAAAAAAAATGTCATTAGTGGTTTTGACCGATATCGATGATGCTGTGTATAAAATACGGTTTGTGTACTACATTTCTAATAAACTTTAGCGAATGTACTCAATTTAGAGATGTGGCGATAAATAAAGTCTCGGGAGCTTTGGTTATTAAAATACAGTGTAAACTCCATGTAACGTCACTCGATTTAGCGACAAACTCTCTAAAGCGTCGAAATCAATTGGCTTTAGTTGGTTTGGCTTGTATTCCATACAATGATACATTCTCTCCATTTAACGACCACTCTCTATAACGCCATAAGATGCACTGTGTATTTTTAGAGTTTACACTGTATGTCATATTTGCCAACTTTCTCGAACACCTAAAAAATTACTATAGGCCAGCAATACCTTACCTCTCAGAATACGTACTTTCTGTATTCTGAGCCTTACCTATAACAGGTAGGCAATACCTACTTTGAATTGATTTGGCTTCAAATCAAATTCTAATACGGGTTATTGAATTTTAACTATCTTAAGAAGAAGATTTGTATAAAACTTGTTTTGTTGACAAAATTGTGTAAATGTTTTCAGGAAGAGTTCTTACAGTGCGTCATCCGGCGTGGCGTCGCACACGCAGCAAGCCGTGTCGGCCGCGGCCAGCCGCTCCTCCTCGCCCACGGTCGTGTAAGTTAACTATTACTAAATACGACCTCGTTGCCGTAATGGTTACCATACCGGACTGCCAATCAGAAGGTTCCGGGTTCGATTCCCGGCACGGCCAACATCTTTGTGCTGAACTAAATTTGTTGATTGTCGGTCTAAATATGTATCTATATAAAATATGTATGTATGTATATGTAGTATATCAGTTGTGTTAGCAACCATTATATTAACTAGAAATGGTTCAGTATAGGGTTAACCAGCCGTGTGTGAAATGTGTCCTAATTGAAAAAAAAAAACAAAATACTAAATTCAACATTTAACAAACCCGCGATACATGTAAGGTAAGGTAAGTCCGTACCTAAAAGGTAAAAACGGGCCCCTACTACTAAGCATCTGCCGTCCGTCTATCTGTATATCTTTATGTCTGTCACCAGGCTCTATATCAGAAACCGTGACAGCTAGTAAACAGAAATTTTCACAAGTTATGTATTTTCCGTGTCGCTATAATAACAAATACATATTAAAAATAACAAAATGAAAATATGAATGGACCAAATAAACGTTTTTATTTATTTATTTTTTGCTATACATATGTCAGTTGATGGATAGACACTTTAAATTCAATAGTCATAATTCATCGATTACCTATATAAATTTATGGTACCATTCTAAATAATAAAATAGTCAAATAAAAATAGATATGTAAGAGAAGGGGGGCTCATACACAACAATCGTAATTTATGATAAATGACTTAATTTAAAATAAATAACCCGCCCAAATAGTTCCCGGTGCCCATCAGACTAGCAGATAGTTTTTTTTTTATAATGTGTGATGTTATAGTAATGTAAGTTTCCGTTGTCGACAGCGGTATGAACACTGTAGTAAACACGGTGCCGATAGAAGAGCCAATGGAGGAGGAATGGACGTACGACCCGAACGAGCCTCGCTACTGCATCTGCAACCAGGTCTCCTACGGGGACATGGTCGCCTGTGATAATCAAGACGTAAGTTTCTTTTGTCAATGATAACTATAGTCCAACCGTTTTGTGCGCGATCTTCCTGTGGAGCATAGACTAATAAATATAATAGATGCTCAACCTCTTGTTGAAAATCGTACTACGTGTACATAGCGCCATCTATTCGTATTTTCTTGAAACGACTTCACTCGGGTCACGCAATCTACTTTCGTTATATCACTATGTGACTGCAGGGCGATGCGGAATGGCGTCAGCTTTAAAATAAAATATAAATATTCTTAGAGTTGTTCTTTAGACGGTTTTTAAGCTATTTTTTTCAATATTTTCTACCGTTTATGATTTATAACGAAAAAACTGTAAATCAATATTTTGCCCATATCATCGCCTTTAAAAAAGTTTTTCAAAGTTTGCTTCTTTTTAAAAAGTTCTTTCCAAAATCATCAATGTGGTATATAATATTGTTGTGTTTGTTCCAGTGTCCATACGAGTGGTTCCACTACCCGTGCGTCGGCATCACGGCGCCGCCGAAGGGCAAATGGTACTGCCCCCAGTGCCAAACCAACATGCGACGCAACCGCGCGCGCAAGAATTAAACCACCCCACTGATTCAGCCCTGATATGGAAGAAAGCTTCTAAGTCTACTAGTGGTAGAACTAAGCAATTTAAAGCGATGACAGCTTAGTATGATAGTCGGGCGATGGCCCGCCTCACATGCCTAATGCCTCCTCTTCACTATCGGCCATGATGGGCATGGACCATTATAAGCGATCACGATTGTGTAGAAGGGCTACTCGCCTGTAGTCGGCCATCATCGTTCCTATTCATCGTCGTGATTGCCACGACCGGTGACTTGTCGGTTTTTCGAGCACGATTCAAAGGGAATCGGTTGTTCCCTAGAAGGTTCCGCCAAAAGCTCAGCGAGTTGATTGTCCATTGCATTTCTGAAACAGGTTTTTCAAATTGGTAGGTAATCATAACTGGGCACTAGGATAACCAATTAGGTCGTGTAGGTAAGTATATATTTACTTTGTTCCCTTACGATGAATGCTCAGACACCACCATTTTATTTCGCAACTTTTCGTTCAACTACGTTGATAAAATGATTGTACACGGAAACTAAAGTAATGGTAGTCGCAGCTAAAACCTCTACGTCCATCTTGAATGCTTGCCGCTCAATGAATAATCACGGACATAAGTGTAGATGCTTGTACGATGACCGTGACGATTACGCTGGCAATCACAGACGATCAACGAGTGTCGATCATGGTCGATAGTGAATAGGAGGCATAAGGTCGTGGGTTCGATCCACGTTAATCAGCTCGAGCTTTCAGTAATGGAAAAAATAGTGAGGAAACCATAGCACACATGCTATGAAAAAGCATTAGATACAATAAAGCATAGTAACCACAGGTAGGGTATATCCTAATGCTTGCCTGGCTAGCAACCAAGTTGAAAAATCTGTCGCCAAGCACCGAACAATGAGTTTCGGTTGCCTCCATGAGAGCCAGTTATTCCAGCCTAAGCATGCTTCACCTTAGGCTAGAGTATCGCTCGTATTAAGGAGAAAAAAATACTACTTAGCAGCCTCTTTTCATATCAGGGCAGTATCTACGTTTCATTATTTAATACATGAGATAATTTTGTTTCAATGGCAGTGTTTCCAGATGGAAAATTCCAAATTACTGTAACTTGGAATTGTTTCTCAACACATAAAATAATGAAAACCGTTTTATGTAAACTCTTTTAAATATTAATTTTATTATCAACAGTGTGAAATTTCAACTTTCTACGTGATTGATGAAAGAGAGAAACAACGGACAAACAACAGTCTTAAGTAATAAGGTCCCGTGGTACCCTTTAGTTATGGGGAACCCTAAAACTTACCACAAAAACAATATTTGTATGAAAATTATTCATCGAATTATGATTATTACATTCCAACTATAAAGTACAGTAATTAAAATGTATCTGGAAATACTGGTGATTGGTACTCTGGGGGTAATGGCTAAGCCAAAAGAGTTTGTCGTTTGTCCTATATTTAGGTAACCTGTTAGCCACTGTCACAGAAATACAGAACTTGATTAGCCCTAAATAACATATTATGTTAAAGGCAAGTCATACTACAATAATTACTTAATACTTAAAAACATTAGTTAGATAAAATTAAATAAACTTACAAATTTCATTAAATAAATATTCTACCCCATTAAATACTACATACATTAGCACTTGTTTTCCATGTTTATTAAATTTAAAATACTACAGATGATACAAATTTAAAAAAATGTAATAATTTTATCAAATTAGTGTAGGTATGGTCATCGGTCCTCAATAAATCTACAAAGTTTGAACGAAATCTGGCCGTTTAAAGTGGGTCAAAATCGTGCCCAAAGAAGTCGGTTACAAACAAACATACAAACAACAAAATGAAAGGAACAGGTGAAGCTAATATAAAGCGTGTAAAAAGTAGATTTTTTATCTAGGTGCGTGTTTCGGATAACACGTTAAATTGTAAGTCCCAGCTGTTCGTCTCAGTATAAGCAGTCCTTAAGCCAAGCCAGAGCCTTTAGGCGGTTTGAAAATTCTTGACATTGAGCTTGGCCATT
The DNA here is from genome assembly GCA_035578125.1 of Mellilla xanthometata. Lineage (NCBI taxonomy): Eukaryota > Metazoa > Arthropoda > Insecta > Lepidoptera > Geometridae > Mellilla > Mellilla xanthometata. The sequence goes on along the minus strand of JAPUBQ010000014.1, from coordinate 6,773,541 downwards.
TAGCTCATACGAAGAAGAAGTAGATTCAATATGTACGTGGTGTATGTTATACATAAGTGGGCCATGCACATAGCTGTGCATGGCCTAGTGTGTACTGGACGCTTTATAGAAGTCTTGGTATTGGATGTGTTAATAGAATGCGCTATTTTCTGCTTAATGGTGCAGGTGGTCCTGGCATGCAAGTATGCAACTCCGGCAGTATGGCGTGCATAAAGAAGTCTCAAAGTAAGTACTTATTAGTTCAGCGGTAAAAATGTGTCGATGCTCATACTAAATAGCCTGTGACCAAATACAATGTAAACATATTTTTGAAAATAAATGTATCTTGATCTTCATTTGTCTCTTGGTTGTATTAATATACTTACTGCTAAGCATTCAGTTCATGGTAACAACTAGGAGAATCTACTTATGTTATGGTTTAAGTATTTAGGGTAATAAACGGTGAGCGTAGCTTGTAGGGAGAATGTTGGATTACAATCCGTCATAACTCGGACTTAATCCGAACCTACATCAATGCAATCACTTGTTCTTCAATTTGTGTTGAATTTTCACTATGTTCTATGTTCATACGGTGAAGGATAGCATCGTGTGTAAACCCACATGCTTCGAGGGCCACAAAATCCGAAGACGCGTGTTATTCGCCAACCCGCACTAGGCCAGCGTGATGGGTTATTGCCTATCACTATATGTTCTTTGTGATAAAAGGCCCTGAACGGTCCCGATACGGCCCAACAGTGGGATCAAATAGTAGACTGCTAATATAATATTAATAATAATAATAAATTTATTTTATTCAGGTTTCAAGGACCCATATTAGTTCTGCTATTAATTATGCTTATGCTATTAAGTTCAAATACATTTTTTGTTCACGTGTTAATGTCGGTATTTAACTTCCTATTCGTACTACCAGTGCAAAATTTAAAAACATTATTTTAATAAAAGCAATATTATATAATTGTGCGCGATAACGTAATCTCGTGATATCAATAGATACAATCCTTTCATTTTGTTATGCTTCGAACACATTAACTTTTATGGAATTGGTTTTAATTTTAATCTTATGTTAATGACCGATGAATGATCCTTCGAATTCGAGAGTGTTTGTATATCTTAGATAAGTCAACATTAATCTATTTGAGAACAAGATTTTGGTAGAGAGCCTAAAATGTTATTTACATTCTTTTTAAGTCAACCGTATATAAGAATGGTGATATCAGTTATAATCATAAAATTAAAATTGTAGAGTGTTTTATTTTTTCTTGTTCTTTTCTTTTTATCTTTGAGTTTGTATATAGTATTTTAATATTTTTTCTGTAATAAACGTATATCACAGATAATGTTTGTGGTGATAATCGTTATCGTAGGACACGCTAAATTAGAGATCAAATCTGAGTGTCGCAAAATATATATTTTTTTTATATAACTCGAGTAAATAACAAAATAAATTATAGTCATCCTTCTCACACTTGCATAACTAAATGAGTGTGAGCAGGAAGCGAATATTAAAATCTTAATCGTGTTCGCGAGTATCAATATTACTTGGAACATTGTTTTTACCAACCTTCTTCTTCCATATTTTAACAATTACATAATCAATTTTATTTTTAGCAAATCCGGCAAACTCCGTTTCTCCAGCAGATGTTTTCTCCTTTTCTATTGAAATTTTCCCTGAATGTTGTTTGCTACGAACCTCACGGAGCCCGAGACCTTTCCAACGAATGCAAAACCGTGGAAATCGGTTCGTGCGTTCTGGAGTTATAGCGTCAGGAAGGAAAACCTGACTTATTTTTATATTAAAGAAGAAGATATCTTCTATGAATATGAAATCGAGCAATAGGTGGCACTGCAAGAAATTTCCCTCTTTTTCATGGGAACCATTCCTCAATCAAAAATCGCCAACAACTATTACTTAAATCTAGTGATTTCACCTGTTTACCAAGTTTCGTTATTATTAAATCGAAATTAAGATATCTACGCGAGAATCAACATAGGTATTATGTAATTACGTACGAACAGACGAATACAAATTTGGCTATTTAATGCAGAGAATTCGCTCGTTCGCCAAAAATAAACACACGCCAAATAATCCTTGGTCTAATCTCTTAAAAAAGAAAACCTAGTGTAGCTATGTGGTAAAACATTTGTTGTTTCAATCTGACGGCCCCTGGTTTGATCCCGGCCCTACACCAATGATTTGCACTTGTTTTACGGTGATGGAAAACATCGTGGGGAAACCGACATGTTTGAGAACCACAATAAGCGATGGCGTGTGTGGTGGATTATGTCCTATATACAAGTACCTATTTCTCTCCTCATGAGAGAAGGCCCCGATTCCCAACAGAGGGAACATATAGTGGGATACTTTTGCTATGATTTATGCTATACCTGATTTGATAAACATGAAAATCCAAATCTCATTTTCAGTGGAGCTGGTAACCATAGAGATCCAAAGCGGTCTGTACGGTCAAGCCCAAAACGACTCGGAAAGTGAGAACCTCGATCAAGCTCGCGAGGTATCGTCAAGGTGCCAGTGTCTGCCCGCTTGCACTTCAATAGAATATGAGGCTGAGACTTCACAGGCAGATTACGATTGGAGGGCCATCTATAGAGCGTACCGGATTAATATTAGCGAATCGGATACGGAGTGAGTATTTCACAACCCTATTCATGTATGACCAACACCGGAAAGCGGATAAAAAAGCCAATGGCAACTGACGCCCTTCATATTGACCTGTACTATCAATGTCATTAGATTTTTCTTACACAGTATAGATATTTGACCAGCTGGTCGAGTCTCAAAAAAGCCATCCGCAATGGATGCCCCCAACAAACATTCTAGCTGCCAATAGTGTTATAAAGATAATAAAGTAGCTGTCATTTTAGTTTATGGCTGCTAAAGAGTTAAAAATTCGACATAACCCTTATAGTGGCAAAGGCCAAAAATGGTGGTATGTGGTCTGAATGTACCACAGACCAGAAAGGTCAGACCCCTGATTTGCCATACAGAATGGTACTTTTGTATCAGTTGAGACTTAAAATCGAATCATTCTTACTATAAATGTCATCCAAGGCGAATGAGTTTTTTGAGACCCGGAGTGCAGCAGGGCGCGTAACCACCCTGATCAGCGATACTCTGACCTAAGGTGTATGTAGTCTGGAATTACTAGCTCTCAAGAAGGCTGTCAGAACATACTGTTAGGCGCTGGGCGATAGACTTCAGGTCGTTGCTGGCGAGTACTAGAAAATGCCCTACCACTATGTAAAAAACAACAAAAAATAATTACTGTGCTGGGCGACGCGACATTAGTCTGCAATCTTATTTATCTTATCTTATCTGTCTGTATGTTAGCCTGTCTGTCACAGAAAGTACATAGTCCTAAATAAAGTAGTATTTTTTTAACATATAACATGGCTAATGCTTTGAGGATAGTGCACAATCATAATTTTACTAATGAATTAGCACACCCTAACTTCACATGATTACATGGTACATGTTACGGTAAGTTAAATTGCATCAAAAACATGCTCAGCTATAAAAATAAATAAATGATAAATATTAGCATGCATATATTTTTAATTCATCAGTAACACACAACTCACAAACATACCAAAAAAATTAGGTGAATGGCCTTACTAAAATAAATCCACAACAAGGTTTCTTTATAATTCTCATATATTTTACCTACCTAAATAAATGAACACGGATGTGCGTAATTGCGGATTTGTTTTAAATATAGACTTCCAGGCAGTTCTTAGAAAACTGAATGCAATGTGGCTGAAATTATAAGTATAAATTAGGTATGTGCAAATCCGATAGCAACAAAGGATTTTATAAAATTATTTTGCCTCTAGTTTGGTTAGGTTAGTTTTGTATAACAATGAGTTAGTATGAATAGAAGAGCTATTTTAATCAGTAACAACGATTCAAAAAATTTCATTCATATTTTTATTGTTGTGTATCTATTGTGCTTTATGAATGTTTCTTTCTTGGGTCAAAAAACTTCTATCCTACTAAAGTAACAAGTGTAAATCAAACATTTAGAAAACCCCTGACTGAACATTTTGTGTTGGCGGACATCATAGATTTGAAATTTATCATATTGTAGGTACTCTTCTAATCAAGCCATTTCATTTCATACACATGTATTGAGGAAGCTATGAAATACATATGTCATCCACCATTTTGTAGCCGCATTGCTAATAACACTCCTGCCCAATACACTTCTGCACCCCGAGAGTCTCAACTGATACAAAAATACTCATTGGTGAGTCAGAGGTCTGACCTTACTGGTCTGTGGTCTGAATATGTATCTACCACAGAAGACAGACAGGGTGCTGATATAAAAAAATCAAAACAAAGTGTCAAAAAATCAAAACATCGAGTCATCCGTTCACATACGGACACGGTCACACACACACACACAAACACGTCAAACTATAATAACACCCCGTCGTTTTTGCTACGGGAGTTAAAGATCCCTTGACCCCCAAAGTTCAAATTAGTACAAGTTTTGTATCTATAATAGATATATATTTTTTTCTATCTTTCCAGCCTAAGCTACGCCCGAGTGATGATATTCTTCAAGGAGGCCCAGTTCATCACATCCCGTCGTTCCGAGCTGTACGGGCAAACAGACTTCCTGGCCAACTGCGGCGGTCTACTCGGTCTTTTCATGGGATTCTCTATTCTTAGTGTGGCTGAGATACTCTACTTCTTGACTTTGAGGTAATCTAAAGTGGGATTTCAACACAAGCAAAGTGGGATTTCATCACAAGCAAGACTTGCTAAAAGACCTACTAAAAAGCTAACTATCGGAATCATAAAGTATCATATTTATTTATTCATCTGTTTTTGAAGATGAACTCACATGGGGACAGAAAAAAGTCAAGAACTCTACTTTTAAACTAGTTTTTTTTTCTTATTGATAAATCTGAGTGGGTTCATAATAATTGTTATAATAAAGATTTTAGGGTTATTCTTTCAGACAGACCTAAGTAATTTTTTCAAAATTATTAACTTATTATTCAAAATTTGGTCCATGTCCATTGTCATAATAATAGACAAATCATATATATAATTGTCTGTGGTCTTAACAATTAAATTATATATTTCAGATTGTACTGCAAGTTCTTACGCAGAAGGAGTCAAAAGAAAAAGCTGCTCCAGTCAAACCTGAAAGAAGTTAGCCCTGTCCCTGCTAAAGTAAAAGAAGCTTATAATGACTAAATAAATTAGTCATAAGAGCAATAAATTAGCTTATGATTAAATTAACTTGTCGTTATAAGCTGCTTTAATGCTGTACAAAATTAATATAGATATTTCATGATGTCGTATAAAATTATTATATTAAAATAATCTCTTTCTCTTTTAAAGTCGATTAAAAAGATTTCGATTATCTTACAAATAAAGTTATATTTTTGTGAATCTCATTTTTAAACGATATCAAAAACAGAGTTTTTAGTTGGTATAAATATGTGTAACTATTGAGGAAAGCTCAGAAAAATATTTTATCAAACCTGTATTGTGTCTACTAGAAACTCTATTTAAATAAAAAATCTTTATTCTAGTTCTGTGAGTTGTTTTATTTGTTACATATTAAGGAATGGAATATTATAGACAAATGATTTTAGACAGTTCTTGGACCGTTGGGTTTCTTTTTAGGAGCATATCCAATCCTGGAATGTATTTCTTCTAGAGTTTTTGTTCCTGATGTCAAAGATTTCGGTGTTTCTTCCTGCATATCTGATGAGGATAAATTACTACTACTTAACTGGCTCTGCCGATATGCATCGTATTCTTGCAAATCATCCAATTTGAGAGTGATCTCGGTCAAAGGTCTGCGAATCATTTCTCTGCAAAAAGTTTTTATTGTAAAATAAATATGAACGCAACAAGACATGCAATTTTAGAACGCAATATTAGTTTCTTTATATTGGTATTACTGGTACGGTTCAGCGCCAGTCTGAGACCTGAGAAAGAGATGTCTCCAGTATAGTAGCATGCGTAGACAGAACCAGATTCATTCGAACTTGTAAATTACTATGCAATTAATGACATTTCTAATTAAATACCAGTCTTGTTTTTAACAAATTTAATAAATTAAATTGAAATAATTTTATTTATTAACAACAAAACATTCCGTAATTTGATAAAACTAGAGGTCTTGTTACTGTTGGATATTTACATAAGTAAAAATGCTATAAGTAATAACAACACAGTTTTAAAATATCTGCCGACGATAAAGCCATATCATAATCATATTCAATACTAGTAATTATAAGTGCGATATTTTGTAAAAATGCATGTTTTTGTTACTTTTCACGCTCAGCTCAAACTATTGAGATTATAATTTCGTTTGGAGAGCTAGAGCTAGTTAAGAACGTAAATAAATAAAAACAAAGGGTTTTTATCACGGGTTTTACGTGGGTTGTAGATATTAAACATTTCAACACTGATAATTTTAGTGAAAAATAGCAACCAAAATAAGGAGTTTGTCTTAATTTTATTCGAAAATTAATTATGAATTTATAAATCGAATATTTACATTATTGCCATTCGAATAAAGTAGCTTCAGTTACCAGACTCTCCGAACACAACACTAACATTAATATATTAACTTGTCTATGGCAGTGACGCTGTAAAAATTACACGTCATTGTTTCCTTGAAAAGTAAAATTGCGCCTTAATCGTATTGTTTACATATATTTTCTGCTATTTGTTTGTGCTTAGTAATTAATAAAAGTTACCAAAACTTACCAAAATGCTGTATCTTGAAGATTATTTGGAAAGTAAGACTGCTTTGATAGTTTTATGATTACGTAATACTCACTATTATGTTGGCAGCTTTGAATATTTGTGCTCGCTAGTGCCGCGAAATTTAAGTTGTAAGTTTCAATAAACTAAGTGTACAGAGTGATACCTAATAATATTGTTTTAATTTCAGTGGTAGAACATCTACCCCAAGAATTAAGGGACAGATTTACTGAAATGCGAGAAATGGATTTATCAGTTCAAAGTAAGTGCAAGTAAACTAAGTAATTTTAAATGCATTATTTATTATATTTAATGACTAACTTTAAAAATCTCATATGTATGGAACATAATCGGTTTTGGGGACGATAAAACAATATAATTATTGCTATTACTTATATTTGATATCATTATGATCAATGTAGCACCTGTAACTCGGTTAGGGTAATATGACACAATCATCAACGCTAAGCAACAGTTGGAAATCGCTTGGAAGTTGAATTGTTACCTCCTTTTCCAGATAACATGGATACCTTAGAGAAAAGAGTTCGCACCCTTTTTGGAGGTTGTCGTAGAGGGGAGGTGGACACGGAGCAGGCTGATACGGAGTTCTCAGACATCAAGAAAGTGTACAACAAGACCCTCGAGGAGGCTGATGAGAAGGTGGCGCTCGCTAACCAAATGCATGATCTGGTAGATCGATATTTGAGAAGATTGGGTTGGTATTTCTTTGATTTTTACAATACAGTGTAAAAAAACTCTATATAACGACACTGAAGGGACTGTGCATATTATGGCGTTATAGAGAGTGGTCGTGAAATGGAGAGAATGTATCATTGTATGGAAAACAAGCTAAACCAAATAAGCCAATTGATTTCGACGCTTTAGAGAGTTTTTCGTTAAATCTAGTGACTTTACATGGAGTTTACATTGTACTTAGCACATTTCAAACTTCCAAAATAAAAGCTTGACTGGTTTGTTTGTAAATTGTATGTTGCTATTAAGGAGGTTATGTGGGGATCTAATAGAGACTAAAAATTATAAATAGGTTGTACAACCTTCCTGATTTAGGAGACTGCTTTTAAAACTGTAATTGTTAAGAGCAAAGCAGAGGCCTTAATCAGAAAATCCAGCATCGTGCCAAAACAAATATGGGGCATCATATACTCAGTAAGAGTGGTTCACAATTGAAATAAGTTGCCTGAGGAAGTGGTTTCTGCTACATCAGTGAACAGCCTTAAAAACCGGCTTGATAACTGGTTGCAGACAACATAAATCTCTTGCTAACTTGTGATCAGTGCACCAGTGGACTTTAGTGAGTATTTGTGTTGGCATACGCTGGATTTTCTGATTATGGCCTCTGCTTTGCTCTCAACAATAAAATTACAGTTTTTAAAGCAGTCTCCTAAATTAGGAAGGTTGTAGAACCCATTAATAATTTAAAAGTTTACAATTAGTTTCTTAAATTTATGTGCCTATAATAGATACACTCTTATTACATAAATTTATTTTTTCATCCACCTGGCAATGTTTGAAAGCTTTATAACTATGAGACTGCTATAAGAATAAAGATAAATAAATAATCAAATAAATAGATCATCAAATAAATAAATAACTTTTATATACATTCCAGACACAGAGTTGCACCTGGAATTGTTCGAATGCTTTATAACTATGCTACAAGAATGAAGATAAATAAGTGATCAAATAAATATATGATAAAATAAATAAATAACTTTTATGTACATTTCAGACACAGAGTTGCACCTGGAATTGTTTGAATGCTTTATAACTATGCTAAAAGAATGAAGATAAATAAGTGATCAAATAAATAGATGATAAAATAAATAAATAACTTTTATGTACATTTCAGACACAGAGTTGCACAAGTTCAAGTGTGAGTTGGAGGCAGACAACAAAGGGATCACGGAGCTGTTGGAGAAACGGTCTCTGGAGTTAGACGTCAACACTAACCACACTACTACACCCAACAACAACCATTACAAGGAGAACAGGTTTGTTATCTAATCTACCATAGAACAATCAAGGATAATTATAACCTGTTTATTTGTCTGGTAAAGCATGTCCAATATTCACAACAACAATGAAAACAACCTCGTTGGCGAAATGGTTACCATGCTGGACTGCCAATCAGAAGGTTCCGGGTTCGATTCCCGGCACGGCCAACATCTTTGTGCTGAACTAAATAATATTGTAATTATTATAAGTATTGTAATTATTATTATTATTTTTAGCTGGTTCCGTCCCACTGCTGGGCAAAGGCCTCTCTATCCTCTTTCCACTCATCCCGGTTTTGACCTTTTTGAATCCAGTTTTTACAAAAGGAGTCTAGTTCGTATTATTATGATTTTAGGTACAGAATCCGTGCTGAGAAGCGTCGCGACAGTTGGGGCAACCGAGACTCTCGCGGGCATTCATCTTCTAGTAACATTTCCAGGACTGATGCTTTACAGGTAATCTTTCATCTGACCCAAGTGGTTTGTTCAAGTTCTAAGACATTTTAAGTCATCTCTGGAATTTTGATATTATTAAACTGCCTGTAATCCTTCATAGAAAAATAAGTATAAAATTTTATTTTGTATCACAAAAATTAGTTAAGTGTGAGTCGGTTTCACGCATGTAGGATTTCATACCATTCTTAAAAAATTGCATTTCTTTAGGGGCTCCTTTACTACAATACTACCATTCTTAAAAAATTGCATTTTTTTAGGGGGCTCCTTTACTACAATACTACCATTCTTAAAAATTTGCATTTTTTTAGGGGGCTCCTTTACTACAATACTACCATTCTTAAAAAATTGCATTTTTTTAGGGGGCTCCTTTACTACAATACTACCATTCTTAAAAAAATATATTTTTTTAGGGGGCTCCTTTACTACAATACTACCATTCTTAAAAAAATATATTTTTTTAGGGGGCTCCTTTACTACAATACTACCATTCTTAAAAAAATGCATTTTTTAGGAGGCTCCTTTACTACAATACTACCATTCTTAAAAAATTGCATTTTTATAACGGGGCTCCTTTACTACAAACATGTTTGTTGTCAGGGAACGCCCCTTACATATTAATTAATCATTTTATTTAAATATTTATATATTTAAATTAAACATTTTATTTAAATATTTATTTCGATAGCTAATATACAGTTACGTTTGTCATGTTATATCAATAACGTTAATATTATTGATATCTAGCAAACAAAACACGTATTGTATGGGGACACTGCCCCTTTTTATTTTATTTTTTAGTATTTGTTGCATATAGTTTTGCTCGTAAAATTTCCTCTGCCTTGCGGCAGGTGCTTTACTCAAATTTGTATGGCTCGACTCAACTTGTTACAATAACGTCTTAATATAATTGATTTAATAACTTGACTATTATTTTTCAATATTTGAATGAGCAGGCCGCGCTGGGTCGAGACTCGTACTCGTTGGGGCACGCAGCAGGCAGTGCCATCGCAGCAGCGGCCAGCCAGGCCATCGCGGCTACGCAACAGGTAACTACTATTCATCACATTAACATTATTTTGTTTAACTATAGCCCGTCCAACCGCTTATTTTCTTTATGACATAAATCAACTCAACTCAACTAAAATTTTAAAAGTGAAACCTTGCGTTTAAAAGTGAATTTTTGCGTAACATGACGCAGTTACGTTCCATTGATGCTGTCAGAAAGAAAATAAATGGTTGGATCTACTATAGTAGACAACTAGAACCGCTAAACTCCAAAGTTTCCTAAACTCTAGCTAAGCTAAGCTATGGTTTCCTCGCGAAGTGTTCCTTCACCGAAAGCTCAAACTCATTGGCGGGGATCGAACCCACGACCTTGAATAGAATAGAATATCTTTATTATCATATTGTTAAATCATTATCTTATATATAAAATTTCCGTGTCACAGTGTTTGTTACCGTACTCCTCCGAAACGGCTTGACCGATTTTTCCCAAATTTTATATGCGTATTCAGTAGGTCTGAGAATCGGCTACTGTATATTTAGTTTTTTTTTTTTTTTTTAAGGTAAAACAACGTTTGCCGGGTCAGCTAGTTACATTATATAAACATAATCATAACTATCACCAATATGGACTCGTCAGTATTTCATTCAATAGTAATTAATAAATTAAATTAAAAGAATAGCAGCTGTATAGGGGCTTTGTCGAAAAGTAAATAATTATAAATAAAGAAAAAGTAAAATTATAAAATAATATCCTTATTCAATTTTTGAACGCATCAAATGAGCGTGCTCGTATGATGCGTTCAAAAATAGTCATTACTACTTACTTACTTGGAAACGTGAGGCGGCTGCTCGCCAGGCTGAGCCGTCATCGCTTATTGAAAAATTACTGTATTAAAACTTTCGTAAGGCATATTTGAATAATGTTTGTATAACCGGCTATCACTTACGTTTATTTTGTCAGTATTAGCCTGACATGTTTCAGCACAATCAGTGTGCCATTCTCAAGGGCAGGAACACAGCCAACGTTCGTCTGCGGCGACGGGTGGCCCTGCACACATTGAAAAATTGTTTGTTAATAAAATGTTTGTGGAAAGAGGGTAGGGAGGCCTTTGCCCAACAGTGGGATCAAACAGGCTTTTAATAATAATAATAATAAAATGTTTGTGTGTACAGATGCAGCACGGGAGGCGCACGGCGTCGCTGAAGGCGTCGTACGAGGCGGTGACGGGCGGCGGCGAGCTGACTCACCACGCGCTCCACTCGCACCACACCACGCACCATGACCACGGTACTCACTCACTCAGTACACCGGGCTCGTTCGTCTCTAGCCGCTGTTCTACCCAGTTCAGTCGCGCGGTACATATCTGAGCAAAGTGCCTGACTCGAGGCAGTAGATATTTCACGAATTCATATTATAAAATCAACAATTGCTCGTAACAATATTGGAATTATATGCTCTAATGATTCTAGAGAAGTTCGAAACTAACTCCAGACGGTGTTTGGACGGGTGACCATGCACAAGATCACCTACTACCTATAACAATATTCGAATTATAGTCTCTGATACATAATTCCAATATTGTTACGAGTAATTGTTGATTTTATATGAATTCGTGAAATATCTACTGCCGCGCGTCAGGCGATTCTAAGGAAATTCGGAATTCCAACTCCAGACGGCTTTTGAAAGGGGTGACAAGACTGTCGTTTTTAAAGTGGCATTTTTTTTTTCTTTTTTTTTGTTTTAAATATTAGGACACATTCACACACGGCTGTTTAGCCCCATACTGAACCATTTCTAGCTCGAATTATGGTTGCTAACACAACTGATATACTACATATACATACATACATATTATATATAAATACATATTTAACACCCAGACCCACAGCCAACAAATTTAGTTAAGCACAAAGATGTTGACCGGGCCGGGAATCGAACCCGGAACCTTCTAATTAGCAGACCGGCATGGTAACCTTTACGCCAACGAGGTCGTCTATTACCATCTGGGCGATACCGTGGGCCGGAAAACTATTTAAATTGTAGGTCCCAGTTGTTAGTCTCAGTACGAGCAGTCGTTAAGCCAAGTCTGAGGCCTTCGGGCGGCTTGAAAACTCGGCTCGACACTCGGCACCAGAGCTTGGCCATTTAGCACATACGAGAAGAAGAAGAAAGTAAACGGTTGGACATATAATACACTCACAACACACACACACAAATTTGGGAAGCCGGCAAACCAACTGCAATGCCAGGCTGTACTCGGACTTACCGATACCACACCACAAAAACACTCACGCACACATCACACTTGCATCACTAGACAGTAAGTTTACACATTGAAGAGACCTAACTCCCGCAAACACAGGGTATCCTACTGTGGGAGCTAGGGCACCCAAGTGCTAAAACCGCATTCCTTATTTTCTTATATAATAATTTCTAGTTTGTATCTATTGTATTGTTATCTAATTGTAATTATGTTAATTAGCATTAAGCACAATTGAATGAATTAATAAATATATTTATTATTATTATTATAATAGCTATCCCGGTTTATGAAGTACAGCCTGGTGACAGACAGACAGGCAGCAGGGGCTTGGCAATATGGTCCAATTTTTAACTTTAAGCTAAGGAACCCTAAAAAGTCCTTTTAGGATCATTTCATTGTCTATCTGTTTCTCTATTAACCCTATTATGTATAATTGCAGGTCACGGTGTAGCGCCGAGCCACAGTCAGACGACGACAGTGCATGGACACCACACCACAGCACATGGGCAAACAGCTTCCTCCTCCTCCTCCTCTTCTAACAAACGGAACAAGCAAAAGTCAGTTGAATAACATATCTGTCCTTATGTTCTTTTTTTCCCTTATGATAAGTGATTTTTGCCAATAGGGCTAAAACAGTCAAAAATTATGATCGGTCAAATCTATTTGACTTGTGGTTATGACTGATATCGATGATGATGTCCAGTATATGCTATTTGCATATGTATCCTATCGTAAATTTGTATAAAACTTGTTTTGTTGACAAAATATTGTAAATGTTTTCAGGAAGAGTTCTTACAGTGCTTCATCCGGCGTGGCGTCGCACACGCAGCAAGCCGTGTCGGCCGCGGCCAGCCGCTCCTCCTCGCCCACTGTCGTGTAAGTTATAAACTACTAAATTAAACATTTAAGAAACCCGCGATACATGTAAGGTAAGGTAAAAAAGAAAAACGCCAAGGCGGCATCGGTTTACAGTTGTGGTGACTTTTATTTATTTATTTTTTACGTGAGGAAATGCATTTACGGCTGCCCACCACACCCGGGGAGGTGGGTGGGGTATGTCGGGCTCGATGCCAGAAGGGCATCACTACCGACTAAAACCTCACGATGGCCTCCTCACCGGAAAGGGCGGGATGAGGTTCCGCTTCTCGCATTAACCCACCACCCCGCCACAGTTGTGGTGCCTAAGGCACGCACTAAGCGTTTGCCCCTACCTTTGCTGTCCTAACCGCCAAACTTTGGAACTCCTTGCCGAATTCCCTGTTCCCCAATGACTATAATCTAGAGATTTTCAAGGCGAGAGTGAACCGGTTCTTTCTAGGTAAGAGCACTTCACCGTAGACCTCAATTTCACTTACCATCAGGTGTTTTGTGGTCAAGTGCTGACTTATTTAGAGTAAAAAAAAGTCTGTACCTAAAAGGTAAAAACGGGCCTTTATTACTAAGCCTCCGCTGTCCGTCTGTCACCAGGCTGTATCTCAGAAACTGTGACAGCTAGTTTTTTTTTCACAAGTTATATATTTTCCGTGCCTCTAAAGTAACATTAAAAAAAAAAGTAAAAATACTAAGTGGTATCCCCGTACAATAAACGTTTCTTTAATTTATTTTTCTATTTGTCATCACTTGATAGATAGAAGCTTAAAATTTTCACAGATTATATAAATTTATGGTACCATTCTAAATAAATAGTCAAATACAAATAAATATGTATACCATACAGCAATCGTGATTTATTTGCAATTTTTTTAAGACAATGGTACGGAACCTTTCATGGGCGAGCTTGACTCGTACTGTGCTTGTAGTAAAACTGCCGGTACCTAGTTATAACTACTTGAAATTATGACAGTCTTATGCATGGTCATCCATCCAAATATCGTTACTTAAAAGTATGGTAGCAAAATATCATAATTATGATATATACCTGCGTAAATGCGTACTACGATTTTTTCAGTTGTATTAGCTTCAATGCAGTTATGAAAACACGATTATGTAAAATTCGCTAAATAGTTGTTTTATTTAAATAGCCGTCGCCGCCGCCTTTTATTCATACCTATCACATTATACAATTAAAATGTCAAAATTAAATTAAATTACTTAATTCTAAATAAATAACCCGCCCTGAATAGTTCCCGGTGCCCATCAGACTAGCAGATAGTTATTTTTTTTTTATAATAATGTGTGATGTTATCATAATGTAAGTTTCCGTTGTCGACAGCGGTATGAACACTGTAGTAAACACGGTGCCGATAGAAGAACCAATGGAGGAGGAATGGACGTACGACCCCAACGAGCCTCGCTACTGCATCTGCAACCAGGTCTCATACGGGGACATGGTCGCCTGTGATAATCAAGACGTAAGTTTATTTTGTCAATTATAACTTATAGTTCCACCCGTTTTGTGCGCGATCTTCCTGAGGAGCATAGACTAAAAAAAATTATAGACGCTCAACCTCTTGTTGAAAATCGTACTACGTGTACATAGCGCCATCTATTCGTATTTTCTTGAAACGACTTCACTCGGGTCACGCAATCTACTATCGTTATTTCACTATGTGACTGGGCGTTAGACTTTGCGCAATGATAGCTATAATTATAAATTATTTGTTGAGTGGTTCTATAGAGGGTCTTTAAGTCCGAGCAATAAATGTATTTGACTTTGACTAAGCTATTTTTCAATATTTTCTACCGTTTATGATTTATAACGAAACAACTGTAAATAAAGATTTTGCCCATATCATCGCCTTTAAAATAGTTTTTCAAAGTTATCTCCTTTTTAAAAAGTTCTTTCCAAAATCATCAATGTGATAAATAATATATTGTTGTGTCTGTTCCAGTGTCCATACGAGTGGTTCCACTACCCGTGCGTCGGCATCACGGCGCCGCCGAAGGGCAAATGGTACTGCCCCCAGTGCCAAACCAACATGCGACGCAACCGCGCGCGCAAGAATTAAACCACCCCCCTGATTCAGCTCTGATATGTTGCTAAGTCTACTAATGATCGAAATAAGCAATTTAAAGCGATGACAGCTTAGTATGATAGTCGGGTGATGGCCCGCCTCACATCCCTAATGCCTCGTCTTCACTATCGGCCATGATCGACGCTCGTTGATCGTCTGTGATTGGCAACGTAATCGTCACGGTGATCGTACAAGCATCTACATTTATGTCCGTGATTATTTATTGAGCGGCAAGCGTTCAAGATGGACGTAGAGGTTTTAGCTGGGACTACCATTACTTTAGTTTCCGTGTACAATCATTTTATCAATCAGCTCGAGCTTTCAGTAATGGAAAAAATAGTGAGGAAACCATAGCACACATGCTATGAAAAAAGCATTAGATACAATAAAGCATAGTAACCTCAGTTAGGGTATTTTCTAATGCTTGCCTGGCTAGCAACCACCCTTAAGTTGAAAAATCTGTCGCCAAGCACCTAACAATGTGTTCCGACTGTATCCTTGAGAGCCAGTTATTCCAGCCTAGGCATGCTCCACCTTAGGCCACAGACTATCGCTCGTATTACGGAGTTAAAAGTACTATTTAGCAGCCTCTTTTCATATCAGGGCAGTATCTACGTTTCATTATTTAATACATGAGATATTTTTGTTTCAATGGCAGTGTTTTCAGATGCAAAATTTCAAATTGCAGTAACTTAACTTGGAATTATAGTTTCTCAATACAAAAATATTAAAAAACGTTGTATGAAAACTCTTTTTAAAATATTTATTTTTATTATCAACAGTGTGAAATTTCAACTTTCTACATGATTGAGGAAAGAGAGAGACAATGGACAGCAGTCTTAAGTAATAAAGTCCCATGATACCCTTTGGTTATGGGGAACCCTAAAACTTACCAAAAACTCAGTATTTGTATGAAAATTATTATTATTCATCAAATTATAATTATTAATTTCCAACTAAAGTACAGTAATTACAATGCATCTGGAAATACTGGTGATTGGTACTCTGGGGGTAATGGCTAAGCCAAACGAGTTTCTCGTTTGGCCTATGTTTAGGTAACCTGATAGCCATTGTCACATTAGACCCATAGACAAAACTTGTTTGACACCAGCCTTATTACATAGTCGTAAAATAAAACCTCTTTCATCGTCATGCAAGTAAAACGAAACGTTCAAACTAACGCTCGTCTTACACTTTTGGTAATTAAAAAATAACTATGTATATTGTCCACTGAAAATTTACTAAATAATTTATTTTTGCCCAGTTTGCTCCTTTCACCGGCCTACCCAATTTGCCTTTGACTCTCTTGTAACTTGACATTGCTGAAATCATGGTCATACCGCAGAGGCCATAGACAAAGAAAAAATAATAAGGTGATTTGTTGACATTTGAGTGGCTTAGTGCAGAACCCCCCATGTTTATGTTTATTGATGGTCTCATGAATTGCTGAACCAATTTAAATACTTGTTATAGATTATATAATTATATTTAGAATAATGCTACATGTGTGTTACCATAAGCTATATTTTTTCTGTATAAAGCGAGTGACACTGCAGAATGTAGCCATTATGAAAAGGAAAAGATGTGTTAAGCATGAAAGTGGGGTTTAAACATGAATAATTTTAAACATGCTTGAATTTTGTTGTTGATTCGTAACTCCCATGTTTGCTTAGTCAAACTAGCTGTGTACACTATGTATGTGAAGTATTCTGTAGAGTGCTCTATGCTTTGGATGTTGTATGTAGGTGAATAAACTTCACATTCCTCAATAAAGTATTACTTGTACAACTAACTTTGTTATTATTTTATCTTCTAGAAAAAGTTCCCCTTATTTTTGTTTTTCCTTCAGAGCGTAATATGATATACAAAATAAATCAATTGTAGATAGCTATAGTCTGGCCAACGAAACATGACCCTGGAAAAGAGCGGCAAATTTAAAAAATCTGAGTATAGCAACCCCAAAACTAATATGAAATACCTGGAATAAACTAATTTGATACTTTGAAATTATTTATTTTATTTCGTCTGAATAAAAATGCTTTAAGTACTTTAGGAAGTAATACTTTAGAAATTGTTCAATCAATCTGAATAAAAAAAGCAGTATTCTATAATGTTTTATTCACTGTCATAATTAAAAGACTTAAATTTGAAAAGATTCACCAGTGTCACTAGAATCACAGTATTATTTATTTATATTTATTAGTTTCCTACTATAGTGAAACTTTCCAAATTATTTTCGGTGATCCTGTCCCGATCTTATTTTCATATTCATTTTCAATGTATATAACATTATCAGTCATATTATTCATCCACTTCTCTGGAGTTATGGTTCCAAATGTCTCTTTAATCACTTTGTCTGATTCAACACCGCAAGACAGACAAGGCAATATTTTCACTTAACATTTTGCGTTTACCCAAACTTCATATCAGCTCAATGGCAGAATCCAAATTAAGAAAAACCTGTTAAAGAAAAAATTGTGTTAAAATTACAATGTAACATTTTATGGTATGATAAATAACCAAAATGCATTATTAGGAAGGTGGGAAGGTTTTGACTAATGATAAAAGAATGTGAATCAAAATAGATAATTTTATAATAGATAATTTTGAAATAGATAACTTTATGCAAAAAGATATATAGTAAATACGAATTAAAACAAAGTATCAACTTAGTAGCGTCATACTAACCTACGAAATCAAACACCACATGTAAACAATCTTGTTTTCGTTGAAATTACGCCGAATTTCAATTCTTTTTCTTGTTGTTTTTTATGATACTTTGAGATCATGTAGAACAACAACTCCCGAACTCCACTTTTGATGATATTTTTCATTTTTCGCTGAGTAATTAGTGTTTAACTAAATCATAACAACACGCCATCTTGTTTTGGATATTGACGTTGCCATTATTATAGCATTGCCATATAAAAAGTTTGCAAAAAAATCGAGTCTCATGTTTCGTTTGCCAGACTATAATAAATTCATCTGATAACAGGGTGCATGTTATTATAAGTTTAATTACATCGATAACTGTACATGCTATGTTTTGTTAATAAATAACTCAAACCCAGGGGAGTTCTAATTTTGTCGTGTTTACTGGTCTGTGTTGTGTCTGTGACATCGTAGCTTCCGAACGGATAAGCTGAATTTGATCTAGTTTTTTTTGTTTGTGAGGTGTATCAGTCGGGAATGTTCTTAGCATGTTAGATGAAAATCGGACGGAGATGGTCGCCATGCCCTCACAATAATGTTATATTCATTCTTGTAACAACAAGAACTACCAGACTTGAACATAAACTGCTTTTAGCTCCAGCATCCGAGTAAAACATTAAACTTCTGGTACAGGAATGAGTTAATTATTACAAAAGAGTTGAGCTGGGCTGATCTCCGTTCAAATACTTTATTCACTTTAATCTAAATCGGATAAATAGTTATAATGACGCAGACCCAAAAAAGATCTGACTTACGATTAAGACACGATTGTCAATATTTAACGTTTTGTCAGTGTCAAACAGATCGCGGTCATTAATTCCTTTCGTGAATTTTCTACGATTATCTTTAGCATTTTCCGGTGCTTTTCAAACGATAATCCATTTTAGGTGCTATATTTTAGTAACTCGTCTCAAGAACCATCCAAAATGTCCGAAGCCAAAATCAAAGAGGTAGGTTTTACACGAATTACACCAAATTTTCGTGAGCCCTCGTGTGTCATATCGTTTTTGAGAACAACACGCTTTGTTTTCAGTTACGAAGCGACATTGATGAGCTGAATGTGCTCCTGCAGCAGGCTAAGCGTAAGAAAGTGCAGGATGTACTTTCCCTTGAGATACGTAAACTGGAGACTGATATAATAAAGCTGCGTGAGGAAGAACAGAAGGCTATCGCGGAAGCGGCACCTTCCACTAGCACTACAACTCCTGCACAACACAATAAACGATACCAGATTAAATTAAATGGATATGGTAAGCTTTATTTATCACAAAAACTGAGGTACCTCTTAGTTTGAAATTAAAAATATTTTTACCATTGTGCATTTACTTGCGGTACAAAGTGCATAGGTTAACTGCGTCTGTTATCTAGCTAAATATTACATTCTATCTGTCGTAATTTAAAGTACCTAATTTGATTTTAAATTAAATGGTTCTTCAATGATCAGCAAAGTCGGACTAATAAAATAAGAATAAATTTATTAATCAACTGTGCTACAAGGTTTTATGTATAATCATATAAATAGTATCATTTGTCCATTGTGAACATACAATAATAATGTAATGGTGTTCAACTTATAAACATTTTAAAGTAGTAAATCAATTACTTACTGATTACCTAGTAATAAAATAGGTCCCTACTATATAGGTATTTATAATATTCTAAATTCCAAAATTTTCCTATTGGTTTAGACAGATTATGTGTAAATTCAGATTTTTTATTCTAATGTCAAGTTATTATATATATTTTGTTTAAAATCATATATAAAGTATATACAAATGTAATACAATATTACAAATTTTTTGTAACAAACATGATAATTTTGCATGCAAGGAAAATGATTTTTAATGACATGTTTTTTCGTCTTATACTTTTGCAGGTTGGGATCAGTCTGACCGGTTTGTCAAAATATTTGTAACTCTGAAGAACGTCCAAAATGTGCCAAAAGATCAAGTTTTCTGTAAGCTCACAGACAAGTCAATGGAACTGCATGTCCAGGACTTGGAGAATAAAGACTACCTTCTGATCATCAACAAGCTGCTTGAGCCCATCAATGTTGAAGAGAGTTATTGGAAGCAAAAGACAGGTATTGTAGATTACTAGATGTTGTGTAGAAGTAGATACTAGGTAGGTACTCGAAGAAGAAGGAAGCAGGAGCTAAAGACGACTATTAAACATTGTAAACTTTTCATGTAAGGCATCTTAATATTTTCGCGTAGAAAATGGTCACACTTACTTATTATTAAAAGTTGGGATGAGTCCAACAGTTTCAGTGCTTTCCGAGCACCATCTTCAGGGGCGAGTGTTAAAGTAGTCCCAGACGATCGAACTTGGTGCGGACCGCACCACGAACATGGTGCGCTCCGCACCAAATACGATCGTGTGGCGCACGGTCCGGCGGACATTATTATTATTAATATCGGTGCGGCTGGTTCGGAGCGCTTGCACATCGAACGCGGTGCGTACCGCACCGATTCGATCGTGTGGACGGCGCACCGAACCAAATGTCGGTTTAGTCGCTATTGTGCTATCGTACGCGCAACACGTCGCGAGTTAGTTATATGCGATTTCACATGATCCAAAAATTCAATAAATGCTTCGGAACTCATTCGAAGATATATACGAAAATCTTTATCATCGAGATCTTTAATGAGATTCATATATGACTGTACCGTTGTCTGTTTCTGAGATAAAATTTTGCCCATTCTTTTCTTCTTTTGCGTTGGTTATATAACGGCGATGTAGTAACGATAGCTGCCGCAACTAAAGCAATTTTGGCTTGTTTTGATAGAATGGGCGGCATTTCGAGGAGACGTGTTCACGCAACGCTAGCACGATACGACTGGACGGTTCGAAGTCTGGTGCGATCGTCTGTTGTGTAGATCGCACCGTACGGTTCGTGGTGCGCTCCGCACCAAGTTCGATCGTCTGGGACTACTTTTACACGGACCGTCGTCGACGAGATCCGCGCACGCACTGAAAAAAATTATAAAGATGACTATGTTTATGACTTTTAACCCTTTTTTTGTAGCACCTGTAGCTCAGTTAGCTAAGGTGATCTGATGCGGTTTTTGAAGCTAAGCTACTGTCGATGCGTATGATCTTTGGATGGGTGACCATGCACAAGACTGTTATTTTAGAAGTGGCATATTCATTGGGCGCTACCGTGTTGGGTGGATGATTAACATATTATTTTGTAGATCCTGGCTGTTAGTTAAAACTAACAGTGCAAGCAGTCGCTAAGCCAGGCCCAGGCCTTAGTATATCTGTAAAATAAAAATCAATTTGATTAAGATATTTTAACATTATAATTATGAGTTACTCATTGTACATTGTACAACTAATTATATTATTATGACATTGTATGGGGTCACTGATGACCTATATCACTTGCTCATGGAATGTGCCCGGAACGCAAACTTAAGAGAAAGACCTAACCTAGAGGTGGGATATTGTAACAGTGTTCTGGCAGAACCCAACTCGGATTCTGCCAGAACACTGTATAGATTAATAGATAGAATATAAGATTAGATAGTATAATTTTAGTATAGACTTATCAGGCAACATATTCTTTCATAGAATAAGCCTTTCTCTAGATTAAAAAAAAAAAAATGACATTGTATGACTAATTATTTAATTAATTGTTGATGTATATGTAAATATAATGTACCTGGTATAACGCAATGTTGTAAGATTAATAAAGTTCTATGATTTCTACTTTGGTTTCTTCTTCATTTTCCATACATTAACATCTGTTAAATGTTTTCAATCTTCCTTGCAGATATGGTGGTAGTCTTCCTAGCGAAGGCTAATCCCACCGTGAAGTGGTCCCACATGACAGAGCTGGAGAAGAGGTCTCAAGACCAGCGCAGCAACCGCTTCAAGGCACCATCTGATGACATTGGCTCAAAGGATCCTCAGGACTCTATCATGAGTCTCATGAAGAACATGTAAGATAAACACGCAATAAATCAATCAATATCTAACATGAAGATTTTTGTACAAAATAATGAAATTTTTGTACTAAAACACTCATAAGCATAAGCAGCCCACTATATGTTCCTACTGCTGGGACTCGGGGCCTTCTCTCACAAGGAGAGAGATATAGGCCATAATCCACGATGCTGGCCAAGTGCGGGTTGCCGGATACACGTTTTCAGATATTGTAGTCCTCAAACATGTTGATTTCATCACAATGTTTTCCTTCACCATAAAGCGAGTGCAAATCCACACATAACTTGAAAGTCAAGTCATTGGTGTAGGGCATGGATCAAACCAGGGGCCATCTGAATGAAAAGCAGACATTATCACCACCGAGACACACTCGCTTTTTTCTACTAAAATACTCATTAAACTTCAGTTGTGGTAGGCCTATTTTTATGGGTGGGCCATTTGCAGAAGAACATGTAAGGTAATGAAGTTTTAAAAAGTGAGTGTGGCTCATTTGTAAATATTATGTCTGCCTTTCCATCAGACAGCATCTGGTTCAATTGTGGTTTTGCAATAGCTTGTTTTCTAATCATTTCCAAGCAATAGAAATATTGAAAGACATTTCATATGTAAGTCTTAACTTTAGGAAGAGATTGTGACAAGTAAAAAAAACTATAGTAATGTTCTAATAGATTTAGGCATCTAAAATAAATCCAACTGTTGATTTTCTTTTTGACAAATCTAGTCTGACAGTTATAGTGTTGTTCATGAGAAAAAAATAATCCATATCATGTCCACTATAAACAATATTAGAGCAAAATAACCACTGAATGGCTTCCACGGGATAGAAAGTGACCTATAGGCATACCACCAGCCCGATGGATCAACGACATTCGATCCATTGAGGGCGCGCTCTGGGGCCATGGAGCACAAGATCGCAGATACTGGCATAAGAGGGAGGAGGCCAATACCCAGCAGTGGGTAGATATAGGCTGATGATGGTGATGTCCACTATAATCACTTGGTCACAACACTATACATTCTATTGTGTTACAGTGCTGTTACAAAATAATAATTGGCCAAGTGCGAGTTGGGCTCGCGCATGAAGGGTTCCGTACCATTGAATGGGAGCCCCCCTTAAATAATTATTTTATATAAATTTTATAATTTAATTTGATAGCCAATATACTTTTATGTATTTTGTGCAAATTTTAAGTGTCTAGCACCTACCATTATTGATTTAAAGCAAAAAAAAATAGGAAAAAACATGTTTATTGTATGGGGGCCCCCTTAATAAATGTAGACACTTTTTTTGACGCTATTACAGATAGTATAAGCGCAATTGATAACTATGACCACTTGATCTTAGTTGGCGACTTTAATATAAACTTTCTTGATTTACATGATAGTAGCACAAAAAAATTAAATTTTTTTCTTTCATGTTTTCAATTATCTCAGATAGTATCTCAACCCACTCATTACACGGATTCGAGTGCTACATTACTGGATCTGGTGTGTACCGACCTATGCGAGCGACATACCAACGTGCAACATGTAGGTTCTAATACTGGCCATTGTCTTGTGGTTTCCGAATTTTATATAAAGCGTGCCAAGATAACGCCTACAATAATTATGTACAGACCGTTAAATAGAATTTGCCTGGATCAATTCAAGAATGATCTAGGTACTGCGAGGTGGGACCTAGTGTCACAATGCTCTAATACTAATGATATGGTTGAAGCATTTAATCGTTGTGTTTTACATTTGCTTAATATACACGCCCCTATTAAATCATGTATAGTAAGGAATCGGTGTTATCCTTGGATTACCGATACTGTAAAACTGATGATGAAGTTGCGGGATGACGCCGCCGCAGACTATAACAGAAACAGATCAGAATCCAAGAAAAACTACTACAAAAGCCTTAAGTCTATTGTAAATAAAGCTCTTTTTAACGAGAAAAAATCGTATTTTAAGCATAATATTAATGGTAACATACATAATCCTAAGTTACTATGGAAAAATCTTAAAAATACCTTATTGCCTAAAACTGATAGTGACTTACCTGTATTTTTCGAAGACCCTAATTTCATTAATGATTACTTTTTAAATATACCAGTTAGTGTGCAAATAACGATTTCGCAGTTAACGTTTTTTGAGTATCATCAATTTAGTGATGCAGTCTTTCATATCGAGTGCATAGGCATGGACCGTCTTATAAAAATTATTAGTAGTCTCAAGTCCAGTGCAGAGGGAGAGGATGGTATTAACCTAAATATGCTACTGTTAACCTTGCCTAACAGTATAGATAGTATATTAGCTCTTATTAATTCTTCTATAAATACTTGTACTTTTCCAGATATATGGAAGCTTGCTTTAGTCCGACCGTTGCCTAAAATTGCAAACCCTACTGTTCTCAAAGATCTCCGGCCTATAAGTATTTTGCCTTGTTTATCCAAAATTGTAGAAAAAGCTGTCTGTATACAGTTAACTGAGTACCTTGAGAAACATAACATCTTGCCTTCTGCACAATCGGGTTTTAGAAAGAGTCGAAGTACTACTAGCGCTCTGCTGGATGTCACTGACAATATTCTAAGTGCACAAGATAAGGGCTTGTGCACAATATTAGTATTATTAGATTTTTCGCGCGCTTTCGATTCCTTAAACACTAATCTTTTGCTTGCTAAATTGAGTTACTACGGTTTTGACTCCATGGCTGTGCGATGGTTTGACAGCTACCTAAGTAATCGCTATCAACGTGTCAAGATTAGTCGTTGCAACGGCTCTACTGCAGTTTCTGATCGCGTAGCGGTAACTCGAGGGGTCCCTCAAGGGTCTATACTAGGCCCAATATTATTTATTTTATATTCGGCTGATATAGTAAATTCAATTAAGAACTGTAAATTTCATATTTATGCTGATGATACCCAGATATATATTTCGTGTAAACCAAGTGACATTGATCTTGCTATAGCGCAAGTAAACCACGATCTAGCTAGTATTGCCGCATGGTCCACTAGTAATTGTCTGATGTTGAATCCTTCCAAAACAAAGTATCTTATATTTGGTAGTGCACACCAGTTATCTCGTGTGAGGCCCTCGGAGTGTGTAATGCTGATGGGGGAGCCCGTGGAGCGTGTCTATGAAGCCCGTAATCTAGGTCTGCTTATGGACAGTGCTCTGCGTTTTGAGAAGCATGTGGGTAATTGTATGAGGATTTGTTTTTAGGGATTGTTTTTACAGACTCAAAATTTTGTACCGAATGAGACCTTTTTTGACCACAACTTTACGTGTTCAACTCGTTGAGTCTATAATTTTATCTAAATTAAATTATATGGACGTAGTCATTCACCCTCGACTTCTAGCAAAAACAAAAAAAGTTATTCAGAGGGTTCAAAACGCTTGTGCTCGCTTCTGTTTCTCTATCCCACCGAGAGCCCACGTGACACCGTTCCTTAACAGGCATGCATTACTCAAAATGATGCATCGCCGCAAACTTCACTTGGCATGTCTTCTCTTTGGAGTTATCAAATATAAGGAACCGTCATATTTGTACGACAAGCTGGTCTGGCGGCCGAGCCGGAGGCAGGGCGCGGGCCGCGCGTGCTCGCTCCAGCTCGTCACGGGGAGGCACGCCACTGCGGCGTTCAGAGGGAGCTTCCGATACTCTGCGACCAAATGTTGGAATAATATTCCACCGCCAATTAGGAACCTGCGTAGTTTATACAATTTCAGATTACAATTAAAGCAATATATTCTTATACATCAAAAAAGAGAGGCTCTTTTAAGGAATGACACTAGCGCCATATAGTTGTTTATTTAGGATGTCTTTCTGAATGTTTGATTTGTATGTCATGCTGTAGTATTTACTTATATTTATATGTGCATATTTTATTTATTTTTCTATTTGTATCTATATGTAGGAGTATTATATTCTCGTGTGTATTTTAGTATTCTTATGTTTTTATTTTTTTAATAAATACATTTTAATAAATAAAATATGCATGGCGCTAGCGCCATATAGTTGTTTATTTAGGATGTCTTTCTGAATGTTTGATTTGTATGTCATGCTGTAGTATTTACTTATATTTATATGTGCATATTTTATTTATTTTTCTATTTGTATCTATATGTAGGAGTATTATATTCTCGTGTGTATTTTAGTATTCTTATGTTTTTATTTTTTTTATATTGTTGCGTAAATGTATAGTGTTTGTTTGCCTACCTGCGCCCTGTCATACGTGCAGGACGTCACCGCCAGTCGCAACATAATACCAGCGCCGGTAGCCGCGCGCCGCCGGCATTTGCTGAGTTGCGACTGTATTGCGGCAAACTATGTTCTCTTATTTTATTTTTAATTTGTATAAATTTGATTGTTTAAGGTTGTGTTTGCCAAAATAAAAAATATTTTTCTTTCTTTCTTTCTTTCTTTCTAATATTTTAGTTATTTATTTTTAGTATTTGTTGTTATAGCGGCACGGGAAATACATCTCTTGTAAAAGTTTCAGCTTTCTAGCTATTACGGTTTCTGAGATACAGCCTAGAGACAGACAGACAGACAGTGGATGCTTAGTAATAGGGTCCCGTCTTTACCTTTTAGCTACGGAACCCTAAAAACGAAGGAGAGTTCTAATTTTGTTGTGTTTACTGGTCTTGTTGTGACAGTAGCTTCCAAACGGATAAGCTGTTTTTTTTTTAACCCTAAAAATTAACATTTGTATCTACTATTACAGCAGCTTCCTGGCTCTGAGCCAGTAAATCTAGTCTAGGCATGCTTCACCTTACTAGAGTGTCACTTGTGTGTTTAGCGCCCTGTTGGTCATATGCCTTATTATTAGCTCAATTTGTCTACACATAGTACATTTTTGTTATTATTTTCAGGTATGAGACTGGTGATGACGAAACGAAGCGTATGATCTCCAAAGCTTGGTATGAGGGTCAGCATAAGAAGAAGACAGACCTTGATCTCTAAGCTAAGTCTTTAATTTGTAAGTGTATTTTCTATGTTCTAAAAGGTATGCAATAAATCATATTGATGTAAGAATGTCGTATTTTTACTTATTGCAACATACATTTTTAATCCTTTGATATTTTATCATACTAATTTTGTAAATGCGATATGCGTTTCTGTGTGTGTGTTTGTTTGTTACTTCTTCATGCTCATACAGCTTAACTGATTTTGATGAAATTTGGTGTGCAGATAGGTTAGACCTTGGATTATCACATAAGCTACTTTTTATCCCGAAAATTATTTCGGTTCCTGTGGGATACGCAAATAACTTCAAAATCTATATTCTACTTTGCTCCATCCGCTGGACCGATTTTGATGAGATTTACCTACTATGAATATAGGTTAGACCTTGGATAACAACATGAGCTAAATTTTAACTCGGGTAACATCGGGGTTCGGCTAGATGGGAATAAAGGGAGTATAATCAATTAAACGAATAAATTATTATCACTCAGCTACAATATATTTTCTACATTATAATATTAATATGAGATAACGACATGGAATCTTATTCATTTTAACAATTTCTAGTAGCTATTCCTTTTGTTTTGTCTAGTCGACTTTTACAAGATCCTTGGCAGAAGACCACCATGTGAGTTTTCTGGAAAGAAAGAAAAAGATATTATTGTAACAGATAAATAAATTAAACTAGGTTAGTTCAGTCATCAGCGAAAGTGCTTCAACCCACCGACGCTGGTTTAGTCATCAGATTAAGATGCATTTAAGCCTATGTTGAAGATTATAATTTTAAGTCTGGTTACTATTTTCGCTTACCCGGATTTTCCTTTGTTCGTTTTTTCGTTCAGCAATTGCAACAGCAGGCCGCAGAGGTATGCGCCTTGCAGGGTATAGAAGACCATTTGCCAGCTCATGGTGTTTTCGTTATCGTAAATTTCTTCAATCGTATCAGCTCCTCGGACTTTGGCTTCGAAGTTTCGGAAACGTGTATCGATCTCACGTCTATTATCATTAGACCTTAATTTGGCCTCAATTCTAACGTCACGATTTTCTCGATTGGCAACACGATGCACTGCAGAGCTTCGTCGGTTGAGCTGTTCTTGTCGCTCTATCCTGTTCTCACGACGTGATTCTACAGACTTAAGATCTCGGAAGTTGCGGACATCCCTTTCATTGTGTCTCCTTTCATCATGGCTCATCGATAAACGTTCAGCTCGACCTTCAAAATCTCGTGGACCTTCTCGGGCTCTACGCTCTACCAACTTTGCGGCAAGAATACTACGAGCTTGTAGTACACGGTCTCGTGATCGGTTCTCGTCTTTGTTACGAGCTTCACGGTTGCGGATTAATTCGAAACGGGCATCAATACGTGATTCCCTAGCTTCACGAACTTCCTGTCTTTGGTTATCAACCCTTTCCCGCGTCTGTGAAACTCTGGCGCGAGATACCCTGCTCTCTTCCCGTTCTCTGTCATCTTGCTTTTTAACTCGCATGTCTTCAAGAGTTCTTGCACGTTGCATTCGAGAATCGGATGCCATTCGTGAAGTTCTTCGAGATTCTAATCTTTCTACTCGTTCCCTGTTTGCTTCATTCTCGCGACGGCTCACGTCAGTTCGTTCTTTCCTGATATCATCACGCATCCTGTTGGAGGGAAGTAGATTATTAACTCGATCTGCGTATCGGGAATTTCTAGCCAATATACTGCCATGACTACGTTCTGTGTCACGAGTCATGCGGTTGAAAGCTAGATCTCGGCTACGATCACGACGGTATAAATCAGACCGTATGTTGTCTCGTATTTCGCGAATCCTAGATTCTCGTTCAGGACGGACGTTTATTTCTACTCGTGTTGGGCTTACAATTCTTTGAGAGTCTTGTCGTCGTTCAGAATTGTATCTTGATTCGCGGAGGTCACCATTTTGCCGTTCCCCTGACATTCGATTTTCCTTTCGTTCATCCAATCTCTCGGTGCTTCTCACATTTCTGCGATTGCTTATAACATTTATACCAGTAACAAATCTAACTGACGTTCGTGCCTCTCTATTATGAGACCTGCTTACAGATGACTGTATGGCTTCTCTGTCTAGAGATCTGGTCAGTGGTTGTCTTCGATCTTCTCTGATATCATCGTTTCTCTCAGTTTTTAAAACACGGGTGGTTTCAGTAGCTTCAGACTTGTGCCTGCGTTCATTTATCCTTTCGCGAGTAGATCGCTCAAAATCTTTTGCTGCTCTTCGCATTTCAGTTCTATCACTGCTACTTGCCAAACGTGTCTTTTTATCTAGAATACGTGTATCGCGAGACAGCTTGCGCTCAGTGTTTAACCTGGTTTCACGAAGTTCTGATGATCTTTCTCGAGAAAGCCTGCTTTCGTCGCGATGTAGGCTGTTTCCATTTATCCTTCTATTCATTCGGTTCTCCCTGACTTCCATTCTGCTGTCTTCTCGTTCAATGGAGTTACGGATCTCAGCTCGTCGGTTTGTAGCAATCCTTTCAGAAGAGTCACGCTGATTGAAGGTTCTGTGTCTGCTTTCTCGGCGACGATCATCAACTCTTTCGGAGATGTGCCTATTGACGTTAGATCGGCGATTTTCCATGTGAAGGTTATCCTCTTGAGTCTCCATTAACCTTCTAGTACGCCTGGTCTCACCCGCGTTTTCTCTTGCGCGTCGATCAAAACTACCGCGTTCATTACTGTCCTGCACCCTATTCACAAACCGGGACGTGTCGATTCTGGTATCCCGGCGTATTTCGTCACGAGCTACGTCGTTTCTTTGCTGGGGGGTCGCAGTTTCTCTGATAGTTGATTCGCGGCGGTAATCTTCAGAGTCGCGAACATTACGGGTAGCATCGCGTCCAATCCTAGCGTGATCACGAGATACTCTTACTCGCCTGGAGTCCAATGCATCTCGTTCATAACGGTATAGAGAACTTCTAGAAATATCTTCCCGAGTTCGGCGACTGAGATTATCTCGTGTCTGCCTGGAATCTCTTGCATCTAGCGAACGCAAACGATGGTCTTGATCCCTAGCAAACCTTGGTTCAGTATTGATCCTGACTGTGGAATCTGGGGTGATGCGCGTTTCGGTTCTCTCCACAGCCAGTCTTGCCCTAAAGCGAACTTGTTGACGTCTATCTTCACGAAAAGGTTGAGAGTTCAGGCGGCGATCTTCCGGGGTCGTCTTACGGTAGTTTCCATGAAAGCTGGATTCCTGGGTGGCAGAATTGGATCGGTGGTCACAACACTCTTGGCGTCCATCAATGAGGTTGCTCTCGGTGAAAGACCCACTTGGCTGGAGGAGCGCGACAACCGCAAGTAGCAGTAAACGCCAGTTATTCATAGTAACTGTGGGCTCTTCTTTAGTATTTTCTCTCGCTGCTGTAGAAGTGTACCTTTGAAGGCTGCTCCCGAACTGATTCTTTCAGTGAACGGAGGCGCTTTTATACCAGTCTCAGAGCTTTCGATCGAAAGACTATTAGACGCTAGAACGCATTCAATTTTCACATCCTACGCTATTTCAGCGCTAAGGCTTTTTAAAATGGCAACTGAGCAGTTTTGATCCTTGAGAACTTTATGATAGTTAGTTTATATTGAATAAACTTTTGAGTATGATGAAACACGATATTCATGGGTTACAAATAATACTTACTGGAAATTCTAAGGATCCAAAACAATTTTGGATTTCAGGGACAGCCAGTACGTCATTTAAACTTCTTTTATTTAGAGTAATCGTTTGACCGAAAGGGAAGTTGGTGCGGAAATTTACCATTATTTAAAGGTCTACAAATTTATTTTAATATATGATTAATTATTTTTATAGGAAACTTGTTCCAGTTCTAACAAAAAAGTTTTCCATTTTTATACACACAGTCAGTCATATTATTTGAAAAAAAATATCAACATAGCAATAATTTAACGTAGGTACTTCGGATATACCGATGCTAAAGAGATCACTATAATTTCGTCGCATAGCCCAGATGTCGTTACAAACCGAAGGTAAACTAATATAAGAGTTTGCTTAACACAGCAGCGACTCAGAATATCCATAATATGAATTCTTATACCTACTTACTTACATACGCTACACCACTACCAGTTAATGACTAAAGAAAGGTCAGCCCAATTGGTGTCCATCTGTGAATATGAACCAAAAATAAGAAGACCGACATCGGCAGCAATATCTACATGGGGGCATGCTTTGTTAAAAATGATCCAGGCTCGCTATAGTCTCATATACCTAGACTAAATTTTTCAGTAAAATTCATAGATAAGGTAGGCAGGTACATAATAATATAACGTCGACTAATTTAAAAGAAATAACTTAGATTTAGAAACAAGGTTGTAATAAATGAAATCCGCTATATTTTCATTACAATATTGTCAATATTAATGTAAAACATTTAATTATTCTTTAATTTTCATATTTATCTTACTTCTAAAAAGGAACGAAGTGTAAAAATTATATCCATAAATACGTTCGTGATATCCTAAGAATATTCAAAGTATCAAGAAAACCAGTCGTCGTATCGTATACAGGCTGTATTATCGCTGGTCGCAGCTGCAAGTAAAGATTTGTCCCCGCTCATAAAATAATTATCTGATCGAACCCACTGAGCCAACAAATGGGAACCTATAAATTGATACCCTATGACGTCAATGCGAAAGTATTAAGCTTCATTGGCATGGGATTAGAAAATAGGTGGACTGGAAATGTGGGATATATTTGGCTTTTATGTCTATCCCAAAATGGATTTGCGATATCTGAAATTAAGGCGCTCAGGATCGTATTCAGCCGCGCCATAGGTAGGTAGGTACCTATACATATCTGAGCTAAGCGCAAGATGAGCAGAAGTGGATTTATCACGAAATAAATCCATAAAAAATCAACTATATTGAAATAATAAGCTTTAACAATTTTAGGTAATATCATTATCACCTATACAATTTTTTTTTGTGAATGCAAAAGTTATATCACATTCATGTGAGTAGACGCGCTCGCTAATGGTCAAATTATATTTTCTAAATATAGATTCAAATTTATTTGACATTATAACATAATTTTATTGTTCTTCATATTATAATTATTAGACTAAATGTCTCTAACTTACAGTGAATAATAATTATTGTTATACACATATTTTTAGTGAAACTAAATATTTATTCAATAAAATTACGTCCAATATAAATGTCACACACTAAAAACTAAAACTAATCAAATAACCCACCCCTGGTCGCCCCCGGTGCCCATCACGCTCGCTGCATAGCTATGGCCAACCTCTGCACTAACAACGACCCGGAGCGGGAGTCACCGGTGAAGTTGTTTATCCTAAGACCTATCTCGTGGATAAATGTAACTAAATTGTTATTCTGCGGCTCGAAAACTATCAACACCAGAGTCTGGCCATTTGGCTCATACGAAGAAATTATAACAATATTATGCGGCCCGTCATAACAGGTTTCCTAATCTTGGAATAAAATCACAGACTTCGTAATAATAGTTTTATTTATTGTAAATAATAATCATGTACAAATAGAACAAAGTAAATAATTTTCAGCAAATATAGTCTTCATGGTGGTGGTGGTGGGTGGTCAATTTCTTCAGCAGCATAACAGCTACCTGTAAAAATATTTTAGAGTTTGTAAAATGATAAAAAACGTGTGGCTTTACTACTGTTTTTAGCATTAATCAGTAAAATGTTCTTTTCATAACACATCAAATAATGTAGGTAAGTTTATAATAATCATCACGATAAATGTATTTTTCATTCTATAGGGGCTTCTTTTTTTTGTTATCTGGGCATTTTCTAGTAAGTATACGTCTTCTTTGAAAATTTCCATGAGTATTTAGGCCTAAAAGCACTTTTGGCTGATATTACTTTTATGTATGTAATGCAATTTACCTTGTTTGTATCTTCTTCTTTTCACGTTTACGACAATCTTGTAGTTTCTGCTGGACTTCGTTCAGCTAAGCTTATACACCTGTAGATGTAAAAAAGAAATGGTTAGATTTAAATTCAGAGGGCATTTCATAAAGAAATAATTACAAATGTAAATCAGAATATTTAAGAATCGCAACATGGAGTTTCAGTCGCAAATTACCCAAGATGAAACATCATTTTATAACAATGTTATGTTTATACTAGATAGTAGGTTATTGGACTTTAATCAATCCTGTAAATTTTTAAAAGAGACTTCTAGTTGTGCTGTCACAATAAGAATAATATGCGATTGAAATTTTACCTTGAGACTTTGGTAGTTCTTTTAGTATCTTCTCGTCATCTCTAGCAAAAGACAGCAAGTTGCAGACCTGTAATGTAAAAAATCAGATTACCAGACATATTCAACCGGTTTCAGTAAAAATCTAAATAAGGAATACTTACTGTTTCATTCTTCTTGATTTAAGAATAAATTATTAATTAGCATTCAATCATAGAAGAGACAACGACATTCAATCATAAAATACTTAATTTATTTTTTTTTGCAAATTACAAAGCTCATGCCGAATTTGACAAACTATGATAACTCTTCTATCATTGAACAATTTCTAAGTAAAATCGCATAAATTGGGCAACCAAAGGTTTATTTTTTATAATATAATCTTAAATCCTAGTTGTATCCGTAGGACTGGATGACCGACGTGAAAGGCGCTGTCGCTTTCGCCACCTTCTCACCGGATTCCTTGGTGATTTTCTGTAAATAAATAATATTGGTTTCATTAGTTTTTAACCCAATTTAAGTTACTTTCATCTAATTTGGGAGTGCACATCAGATTAGTTAGATTTTCATAACACATCAAATAATGTAGGTAAGTTAAATAATTCATCATGTTCATATAGCCTTGTAAGATATTTCTTGTCACAAAATGGAATTTTGGTGCAGTCTATCATTTTATCAGTTATGTAACTTTGGTGAAAAAATTTATCAAGAATATAGTTGCCATGTTGAAGGAATGATTGTTGTATTTTGATGGAGATGTATCGAAATGGTAGTCCACAGGTGGAAGGCAAGAGGACAACCGAAGAAGTAATGGATGGAGTGTGTGAATGAGGACATGAGAGAGAAACAAGTGAGTGTAGAGATCACAGCTGATAGAGAGTGGAAGAAGAAAATTTGCTGTGACTTATCTCTACCAATCAGTCAGTATTTTTTAATTGTCATTATCAGCCATACTTTACAAGCACCTGTCTTGGCGATTATCCCGAATTTTGGAACTTGACATATCATAATGTTCAGCTATGGCCTTTAACCTAGCAGGTAGACATTGAAGCACAAACCTTGAGTTTCCTCTCGAAAGCGATGGTCTTGAGAGCCTTGACCTTCCTCTTGTCCTCCAGCTTGCGTACAACGTCGCGGTACTTCCAGCCCACCTCGTGGGACAAGCGGCCAACGTGACAGTACTGAAATATTACAAGAGAAATGGTTGAAAACATCACAAGCTATATAGTAAGAACAACACATACCAAAAATAAAAAAATCGCATCTTAGTTATTTATCAGTCCAACAAAGCTAAATAGAATTGAATAAGAAATGAACTCTAGAATCAAGCATATAATTATTTTTACACAAGCCTTTCTGCCAGGAGCTAGTATTATTTGGAGGGGGGACAATGAGTCCTGCATTAACATTCTGCATTGGGTGTATTGTGTAATCTCATTTACTAGCCTACCCCAGATTCTTGAAATAATGTAGCATGGCTTATGAGTTTCTGGCATAATCTTTTCATATTGGTGAAGGACGTCCAATGTTCATCTTGAGATGCTTTCGTCAGAGTGATACTATCTCTGGTTTGGTTGGTATCCTCACAATGCAAAAGCATGTGTTTCACTGTTTTCATGTTCCTTTAGAAAGCCAATACAGAGAGCAGTATACAGTTTGCAGGTAGTATAAAAATAGTTATCATATCATCTTGGTACAGCTTTTCTCTCTAACAAAGACAGCTATGCTGTTTGTTTTTTAATTTAATATCATTCCACCAATTTTTATACCAGGTACAATAAAGCCCAAGTTTGTGATTGCTATTGTATGTTTGATGGCTGATTTTAAATTTTGATAAAAGCAGCATAAAGACCTTATAACATGCACATCAATTTTAACGCGGGTAGCAACGCGACGCGCAGTTAGTTCACTATGTATAAATGTTAATGCTAAGTTTACAAGACACTAACCTTGCGGCCAGGCTTCAGGCAGAAGACTCTGAGCGCAGCGGGCACGACCACGCGGCGGCGGTTGTCATATGGAGGAGGGATGCCGTCGTAGGCGCGCAGCCTTGTCAACGCGCTCTTCCCGCGCTCCGTCTTGTGGGGGATCATACCTGAACACACAAGGATGGGTCATAAATAAATAGAAAACAGAGATTAGAATTGTCAAATACTACATTATAACTCTAGATAGGATCATATTGATTTCAGCCTACTATTGTATATATAGTATGTTCCCATAGAAGGGATGCTGGGCCTTCATGAGAAGAGAGACAGGCCATAATCCACCACTCCTAGCTAAGTATGGATGGGTTGGTGGATGAATTTTTGTTTTTGTATTTTGGGTTAAAAATAAGACTGGTTGCATGCAACATAAATAACTAATATACATATATCTGGCAAAACACACAGCATTGTAAATCAATTAACAGTTTATTCCTCTGGTGGCTTCACATTTGAACACTAAAAATACACTATCAGGAAAATACTATTGAGATGTATGGTCGTCACATTTAGCTCTCATCTTAAACCTTGTCGACTTACTTTATACTATGGCTTGTTAATGTAAAACCTAGCTCATGTAGTAAATATTGAAGTACTCACCTCTGACAGTCTTCCAGAGGATTTTGGAGGGAGCCCTGAAGTGGAAGGGTCCACGAGCAGGGTTCACATTACACCGTTTGCGGAGGAATGACATGAACTTCAATTTGTTCCTGCAATTAAATTTATCTTTACATATTTGTTCACTTCATTAGAAAATTACTAAACTACCTTCATAATTACAATTATCAGATATATTGAAGTAGCAACACACATGATTCAGTCGCAAATTACCCAAAGAGAAACATCATATTATTTATAAAAGTACCATAAATGAAATCATTTAGTCAATACAGATATATTATAGGAAACCTCACATGTGGGCCAGTACCAAATGCCATACCATGGGTAATAACAAGACATTGAGAATTTGACGGTATCACTTAAACATTATTAGTAAAATAAACTAACCAAAGAATCTTTAAAAAAAGCCTTACCTGAAGAAGTTGCCAGAGATGTTGAGTTGTTCGCAACGGACAACAATAACTTTGTTTCCTTCAAGAAGGACCTTAGCAATGACTGCGGCCAGGCGGCCGAGCAGATGGCCACGGCCATCGATAATTATGGCCTGAAACAGAGAGCACTTGGTTAGAAACAGTTTCGGTGCAGACTTACCGCATAACCTCAAAAATAACACCACTAGTCAAGAGGCATTCAGCACATTAACTCGTCATTTTTTATCACTGTGACCAAATTGAATTAATGAATAACGCGATCGGTGAAAGGCATATTACACGAATAATATTCCGAAATATAAAGGAGTCCCAAACTTCAGACATGCACGTGTAACGAGATGCATGGTATTACACATTCGAGTTATCACAATAAACTGCTTTAACTAAAGAGATTATAGTGTTTAGTAGTAAGCCATTTGTATTTTTTTCATGATATAGGCATTTTTACTTGATTTTCGTATTTTTCTTCTCACCTTATTGCTAAAGCCCGTCATTTTTCACGACAACAAAACGGAAAAGGATAACTTTTTAAACCAAGATGGTTACCGGATATCCATACAATGCTGGCATCTCTTGATTTGTCTATGGCTCTAGATCGAATCACTTTTTCTGTGCAGCTTTAAACAGTCGATTATAATCGACTATATGAACAAACAAATATATTGAACTGGCAAGTTATTGTAGTTACTGTCAAAAACAGCTGTTGTTTTGGTTTGACGGTTTCAAAAATAACTCCGGCCAAATTTAGGAAATAAGAAAAAAATAAATATCGTACGTGTTCTTTTATGACTGGATAAATTAAAATTCTAAAAGCAAAATGTAATAGGGTTATTTCTTCCAAAATTCGTTGTAATTTAAGAAGTAACCATGGAAATTCCGTACCGAAAAATATTTATTTACGTCCTAACCTTTGCGGCTTATGCATATACAGGCATCGGCTCGAGCATGCTTAGGAATTTAAAGGATGCCGTACTCTCTGCTGAATCAGTGTTCGGTGACTGGGTCCGGAATGCTATAACTGTTGCTGAAAAATTCAAATCATTGCACGAAGTTTTCGATGCAGCTGTCGAAGAAGACTGTATATTTACTTGCCCTGGAGGTAACTTATCAAATAGCTGTCTTATTCTAAGCTCCATTAGCACCACCTATGTTTTACTACTAGTAAATTTATTTTTTATCGTTTCAGGTCAAAAACCAGTTCGCAATAGAAACCACATCTCCAAATCAGATGGCTGTGGGTCTCTCGGGTTTAAACTAGCTTCAGAATACTTACCAATAGAAGATATGACCAAATGCTGTGACTCCCATGACCTTTGTTATGATACATGTAACAGTGGGAAGGAGATGTGTGATTTGGAATTCAAGAGGTGCCTTTATAACTACTGTGATTCATACAAGTCTGTGAATGTTGCTGCTGATACAATAACCAAAGGTAATAATTTCAATCACTGTATGTAAAAGATGAATAAATAAATAAATATTAGGACACATTTCACACACAGCTGGTTAACTCCATACTGAGCCATTTCTAGCTCTTATTATGGTTGCTAACACAGTAACACAACTGATATACTACATATACATACATATTTTATACACCCAGACCAACAGCCTGGCATGGCAGACTGGCATGGTAACCATTACGCCAATGAGGTTGTCAAATATGCTAAGAATGAACATAAGACAAGACTGGGAGAATAATAAATATAACCTTTTTAAAATATTATTTTATTTCTCTCATTAAGTCATTAACTCATTACTATAGAGATGTCTAAGGTAGGAGCAAGGTAGGCCTTGCTAGATCCACCTTGGCTTTAGTTCTTTTCAATTATTTATTGCAAATATCTTTGATATGATTTTTGATATTTTATATCATGTATCTGTACTAAAACAAAAACTTCATTCTTCAAAATACAAATGTTTTTCCACAAACCTACTTTATGATGTTTCTGTTTTTATATAATATATTGCAATTACTTTTGTTAAAAACAAGAAACAAAATTAAAGTGTTACTATCTTCTAAATTTCAGGTTGCAAAGGAGCAGCTAAACTACTTTTTACTGGAACTTTAACATTAGGCTGTAAATCATATTTGGATGCGCAGAAAACAGCATGCTATTGTCCACCTTCCAAGAACAAACACAAGAAATATCCAGGAGATGGAGAATTGTAGATAAATAACGCTGGTCTACAGTGGTTTCCTTGCCACAACATTATTTATGAAACTAACAATCATTTTGTTAGTTAAGCATAGTTTTTTTTTTAATATGACTAGAAATTTCAGTTTAATTTTTAACCAGACTCTTAAATTGTTCAAAATTAGATTTGAATAAATCATAAGTACTTTTATAAATATATTCATAAACTGGAAACGACAATTTACAATGATACAACACAAAATCTTTTTTTTTATGCTTTGTAATATATATTTAACTATATAATGTATATCTTTGTACCAAATGAACCAAAATGTCTTCACTATTTTATTTAAGTAATTTTAGGTTTTCTATTGCTTTGTGAATTTTTTCGATTTCAATTGAACAAGTATCCTATTTTTTTTTGTGTATTGTTTCAAAATTGGATCTCATCCATAATTGGCAATTGCTTTGTTATGTACTCTTAAGGTTTATTTATTACATTGTACATAATATGTTATAGTGTAGTACATATTTATATTAAAGTGATATAAACATGTGCATCTTGACTTTTATTGGGATATTACATTAACACTATAGAAGTGTAACTTGTGTTGTAGAAAATTAAATAAAAATACAAATATTATAGTTATATAAGTATATTTAGGACTTTAGCGATAAAAATTACATCTTATTTTCTGGAATTAACCTTAAATATTAAATTCCTAAAGTATATCCAATAATTTAGATGGGGCTTTTCACTCTATGTTCAATGAGTGTTAGACTAAAAATAAATTGCCCAGGCCTTCTATAATGCATGGTACTAAATAATGGACGCACAATCAAAAGTACATATTTTTTAATTTAAAAATATGTTTTAGCATATAAAAATAATTCATTTAAAAATAAATAAATGCATGTAAAAATATTTTATGATGGTGTTACATCTTACTCTTATAAGTTTGCTTTAGCATTCGAAAATAAATGTGAGCGAATCTAGTGAATGTTTTTGAATATAATTATTATTTTTATGTGAGTAGCTCTTTGATTTCATCCTTCTCAGCTGCCTCCAGGTATGGTGTCCCATCAGGAGTTTTGCCATTTTTAGAAGCACCCTGTAAAATAAAAAAAAACAATAATATAAATTCTGCATGATAAAATTGAGCATCATCTTCTATCTTATAACTAAATTGCATAGTAAACATACTGAAAGTAATCTATGAGCACAGATAGATAGAATAAAAAGAGTTTAAGAGTGGTACTATACTCACATTCTTTAACAATGTCTTGACACAGTCAGTATGGCCCTCCCAAATAGCAGCAAGCAGTACTGATATGCCATGTTTGTCTACCATCTGCAAAACATGAACAAAACATGATTCTTCTTCTTTTTCTTTACCTTATCCCACTTAGGTGGGGTCAGCACAGCAAATCTGTGTCCACTCTTCTCTATCAGACGTCATCTCCACACTCATTCCTTCTTTCTCATATCCTCATTCACACACTCCATCCATGTCTTTTTCGGGCGGCCTCTTGCTCTACTTCCTTGCACCACAGAATAATAACTAGTACTTCATATTGCACTACCATTTCCATGCATCTCCTCTCTACGCATCGCATGTCCACACCATGCTAACCTTAAAATACGTTTTATTTTGTTAATTTATGTATTTTATAACCTGGACATTGGTGTTACAAATCATTATGTCATATATCCCATGCTTATCTTGTCTTCCCTGTTACTTAAAAAAAAAGGTATATCTCACAAATTTAATAGCCACTTTGTGAATACTATCAACTAGAATGTTTCTCAACAAAAAAGTATAAGTAAATAAAATAAAATGCACCATCACTTCAATCAACCTTTAAACTTAGACTGATTATACAATTAAAAGTGAGTGGCTCAAGAGCTCAAGAGTTCACTGAAAACCTTTACAAAATACTGCTGCACTTCATTGCAACCAGGTAAATGCCAAAGATTAACATAATGAGTAACCAAATTAACTAACATGTGTATTAACACATTAATTGCCACAAAGAATTGAAAAAAAAGTCAAATTTTGACTGTTTTTAAAAATTGGTTTGTAATGTAAATAGAAGCCGAAAATGAGTATATACATCTGTTAACAGAAGGCTGGCCTGTATATAAATGCTTATTTGCTAGAGGCGGGTCTATGTGTCTGTCCTGGCCTGAATGAAATAATTATTACAATGGTGCCATGCTGTTCTCACTGATCACCGCAGTGCGCACACTTTACATATTTTTTAGTTAATAAATAACAGTTAAATACTAAATTACCTGTTATTTATATTAGATTAGCATGATTTTCTAATACACGAAGGATAAATGTATGTTAGTATTATTTCAATAAAAAATTCTAATAAGTTTTTATCTATACCATTCCAAATATTCATAAAAGTTAGGTTGACACCCAGTTTTTACAAATCTATAAGGCTGTGCCACTTAGTGTGTCTAAATGTAGTGTAAATATGACCTCTGGCCTACAATCATAAGTCAAAGTTAGGGGTGTCATGGCGGTCACCATTGTCCAATGCGGCCTGAATGGAACATTCATTGACGGTAACCGGTTACCGCCATGGTG
Organism: Mellilla xanthometata; assembly: GCA_035578125.1. Classification (NCBI taxonomy): domain Eukaryota; kingdom Metazoa; phylum Arthropoda; class Insecta; order Lepidoptera; family Geometridae; genus Mellilla; species Mellilla xanthometata. The sequence continues at coordinate 6,732,493 of JAPUBQ010000014.1, read as the reverse complement.
ATTAATGTGTTAAGGAAACCTTGTTTAGATAAGAAGAATGGGTTATCAACTGTGTATTACAAACTCACATTCGGATCCGCTCCTTTGTCCAGCAGATAGTTAAGAACAACAGTTTGGCCATAATCAGCTGCATAGTGTAGTGGTACTCTACCATCAATGTGAGCATTCACATCTATTTTCTGAAATAAATATTTAATTTTATTAGAATAATTGACAAAGCAAGTTACTTAATCCCATAACTGAAAGAGGGGGCAATAAATCCTGCGCTGACATAATTCTTTATGTATTTTCATGCCTTGCAAAATTTACTATGAATTATCAGCTTTATAATTTTCATATCTATGTAAATAATTTTATTACATTGTCTAGTTATCGTAACAAGCTGGTCACTATGATCACTACAAGATAACTAACAACATAATACTTTTCAATTCACAACCATCTCATATGTAAAGTCAAAAATACATTTCATTGTGGTTCTACAACTACTTCTATTCAAAAAGTGTTTGGTTGCTAGAATTTATTTCAGTTCCACAAGAAAAAGAAGAATAATCATGCATATTATGCAAGTAATTCAGATTCAATAAACCATTTTGATATGACCCTAGGACATGCCTAAATTGCTACAGAATTGTTGACGTAGAAGACGAACTATGCAGTAGGTAGGTACTGATGCACAGGTTAGTAAGTGTCATTAATTCAGCTATATTCACAGGACTAGTAAAAGCTAAGGTGAACATTTTTGCCGGTTAATAAAAATAGCATTGTAACAAACTGTGTTACGAAAGTGGCAGAGTAATCTAGTTTACGTATACAATTTATAGACTGCTTTCACCAAACTAGCTAAGCAATTTCCATAATCACGGTGCAAAGTAAAACAATCGGCAGATTTGTGACTAATGAATTGCACTTACTTTGTTTTCTATTATGTCCTTTACTTGATCTATATCGCCGTTTTTAATTCCCCAAACTAGTTCACTCATTGTTCACTGATTTTCTTTTTTACTTCGAGATAAATATACAGAAATATGAAATTGTTCTGAAAACCGAAAAACAACGAAATCAATTGAAAGGATATCGAAAGATGTTGGCGTCTAGCGTGACATTGACTTTGATAGTAAATTGATGACAATATCATCATTGACAGTAAAATACATGTAGAACATTGACATCTAAGAAGTAGAAAACATCTCATCCCTACGCTACGGAATACTACGGATGTTTATGGTTATAATAGGTAACTGACGTTTGAAAATTTGAAAAGTTTCTGTGGATACAAGTTATTAAATCTTGTATTTCGGTACTTATTTTTGTGTTTGTAAAGATATGGAGGGTCCAAACAAAGAAAATATATTGTGCTTACCCCATGACCCTCGTATTGCTTCGAAGACTCTATTGGTATGAATTTATAATAAGTTGTAACTAAGTTGTACGACTTGTATATATTTGACTAAGTATCATGATTTGTTTTAGGATAAAATTCTCTCCGATATCCAACCCTTGGTGCTCAAAATTCGAAACAGAAGCCATGCATGGTCTACTGAAGATAGCACCTCCAACATTTGTAATGTTTACACACTGTGTTTAAGTCAGATACAAAAGTGTGTATTGAATTTGTTTGAAGTGTTTAAATATGAATTTAGTAGCCAACTGCTGCTCCAGGTTTGTTCTGGTTTACTTTATAAGATGTCCTCAAAAAATATTTGTCTACTCTATAATGTTTGAAATGTTCAAGGAAACTCGGCAATGCAACTTGGAAAGGCTGTCTTGGTGTGTGAATCGACTTGTAGCGATCAATAACTACCTAGAAAAACCAGATCTAGATAATTCTACACAGGAAAATGATAGTTGTAATGAATCTTTCAATGTTACGGTGATGTATTTTGTTAACTGGATAGACCATGCATTTGAAATGCTCACTAAACTATCTGAAACTGTGTATAAGACTGATTATAAAGAAAATAATCAGCTGTATGAGCAGTGGAAATGTGAAGTAAGTAATTTATTGAATACTAGTAGTATATGAATCTGCATCACCCTGCATTATATGAATTTATCTAAAAATAAATATAGGCCATTGCTATATAAAATTTAATGTTCATCTTAGTTTTTATCTATGATTGGTTGCACTATATACAAATGTGTACATTATGCTATGAAGCTATAAAAATAGGAAAAATTGTTACTGTACAGGCTCAGGCTATTATCACTAGCAGTATGAATTGATACTGGAAATAATGTCTCTGCTACACAGTTCAACCAACCACCACTCTCATTCTGAATCATGCAAATTCATTTAAGATAAGTTTATTTTATTAATTTGTTTTATCTTTTTTTGTAATTTTTTCTCCAGCTGGAAGAAATTGTCAGTGGACTCCACTTGTCAATAGATGAGCTACTTCTATCTGCTATGACGATTTACAGATACTGCTTGCCCAGCGATCAGTTGATAGTCAAAACTAGATGTCAAGTGGTAAGTATTAATAGTCTGATGATATTCTTATTTGAGCTAAGTGACAAATCTCTAGTATTGAGAGTTTTCAAGCTGCCCTGGCTTAGCAACTGCTTGTACTAACAGTAACAGCTGGGACCTACAATTTAACATGTCATCCGACTCACAGCAGTGCCCAGTTGTTATTATTAAATTATTAAAAAACAGTCTTGTGCATTGTCACCCATCCAAAGACTGTTGCTTGCAAACCTAGGTGATCGCATCAGAGTGCCTTAGTTAGCTTAGTTATAGGCGCTACAGTAAACAACAAAACAATAATAATTATTATTTATTTTAGATTGTCATCCATAGTATACATACAACAAATAAATTTAATAATAATAAATGTCGACATTAATAACAATCAAAATCATATAAAATTTATTGTTTGTTTGTCATTAATAATTCTTCAATTTCTACTTGGCACAACAATGCCACAATATATAATAATGATGATAATAGCCAAGTAACTGTATCCTAATTCAATTTCAGGTTCTTCGTGAAACAAAAGCCCTACTTGGCGAGCTTATTGAAGGAGATCTAGACACAGCTATAACATCAACATCAGCGCTCAAACTACCTGTCATGCCCACAAACATCAATGTCATGATTGATGTACTGAAAGATGTGCTCTATGTACTCGAGACTAATGCCAATAATGCCTTATTAGGTTTACTTATACAATGCTTTGGCTACAATAAATCTCCAGTAGATGTCCTAAAGCAGCATTTCTTGGAAGGAAAGAAGGGAAGATGCAATTGTATGGTGAATAGCACAGATGAGGTGACAGAAGATTGTCAGTTTGTAAAAGATTTTGATCTGTACAATGAAAGGTTGCTGCAACTTGGCACATTTGCTGTGTCTTGCTCGTCTGATCAGGATAGTAAGTATACCATAATTATTTGGTACTCATTTATTACCTAAGTGTTGTGTGTGTAAAGTAAAAACGGGACCCTATTACTAAGCCTACACAGTCTGTCTGTCACCAGGCTGTATCTTGGAAACAGTGATAACTACAAGTCATGTATTTTCCGTTCAGGGGGTCCCCATACATTAAACATTTTTTTTTTGCTATATATGTATCAATAAACGTAACAGTATATAAAAGTATATTATTCAAATGGGCTCCCATACAACAAACGTGTTTTCTTACTATTAAAAAAAAAAAAAAGTATGGAACACTATTGCGCGAGCTCGGCTCGCCCTTGTCCAAGTTAATAACTGACTTGTAATTTTATACATTTTACCAATAATTTGTAAGTAGCGCCTGTAGCTCGGCTAGCTAAGGTGATCTGACGCGATCATCGAAGCTAAGCAGCAGTCGATTCGGACGAAGTTTGTATGGAGGAACCACGCATAACACTGTCGTTTTAAAAGTGAATTTTTCATCTGGCGCTACTGTGAGTTGGATTACACGTTAAATTTGGATTTAGTTAGTATTAGTACAAACCAACTCAGATACCTTCAGGCGGCTTGAAAAAACTCGACAACAGAGATTGCCCACTTAGCTCATATGAAGAAGAAGAAGAATCAATAAATTTGTTTACCTACATGCCTATTTATAATCGCGTTGGCGTTAGTCCCGGTTTTACAATTTTTATTACCATAAAGACTTATTACTAAACATTTTGAGGTGACGACCTTGTTGGCGTAATGGTTACCATGCTAGACTGCCAATCAGAAGGTTCCGGGTTCGATTCCCGGCACGGCCAACATCTTTGTGCTGAACTAAATTTGTTGGCTGTCGGTCTGGGTGTTAAATATGTATCTATATAAAATATGTATGTATATATTATATGTAGTATATCAGTTGTTAGCAAACATAATACGAACTAGAAATGGTTCAGTATGTGGTTAGCCAGCCGTGTGTGAAATGTGACCTAATATTTATTTATTTATTTTGTCGCTAATTTTTCCAGAGACCCTCACGCTTCGCAGTGGGCTCGCGAGCCTGGAGGCGTTGGACCCTCACCTGGTGCCAGCGTTAATGACGTCACCAAACAGCCACCATTCCAGCCTGCTCGTCAAGTGTTGGAGGCAAGAAGTTGCAGAGATCAGGGACTTTCTCTACTTGATTGCAGAGCCTGCAGCTTTCGCTTCTGTAAGTAAAATTTAAACTTTGGTAACCAGCTCATGTAAGGCATACATAAATGTGAATGAATATGGTTACACTAGTTAAACATCGGATTAAGTTCAACAGGTCTTGGTATATTGAGAGTACCATCCTTATTATCACAAAGGTGCGGCAGTACTTGCTAGAACAGTTGCTTACATTATATCAGGCACAAGTTCGGTCATGCATGGAGTACTGTTAGTACCTTTGGGTTGGTGCAGCTATTTACCAACTAGAGCCATTGGAGACGATTTATGTGGCAAGCAAAAAAGCTAATTGGCAATAATACTCTTTGCATGGCAAACCTGCAGAGACTTTAGCATCACCGCATAGTTGCCAGCCTTCACCAAGGCTGCATCGTTATACCGTGGAGGTGCCAAAGTCGCGTACTAAGCGGTTTGCCTCCACCTTCCATTGTGCGAACTGCCAACGTGTGGAATTCTTTGTCAAACACCCTGTTCCCCGATAACTATAATCCAACGATTTTCAAGGCATTAGTGAACCGGTTTCTTCTGGGCAATCACACTCCACCATAGATTTCAATATAGTTTACCCTCAGGTGAATTATTGTAATCAAGCGCAAGCCTATTAAATGTAAAAAATAACCTCGTCACCTGTGTTTTTGGGGGTAAAAGAATTTCAAACGATTTTATAATCATCATCATTATCTTTGTATGAGTTAAGTGGCAAGCTATGGTGTCGAGAGTTTTCAAGCCATCCGAAGGCCTTAACTGCTTGTACTAAGACTAACAGCTGGGACCTACTTTTTATTATAATATTATTAAGGATGTGTTAGTCCAGTGTCACTCATCAAAATCTTTCAAATTTACAGAAATCAAAACAAATGCTGCACCAAAAACTTTTAGAACTTCTAAAGGAAACTACCTACAATAATACTGATGTAACTGCAGTTATCAACATAGGGTGTGTGGTTCAAGACTTATTCAATGCCTATGTGGAAAAAGAACCTTTTGCTTTAAGCCAGATGGAAAAACTTAGGCCTATGTTGGCTGATCTACGTAAAGGTTTGTACATAATCCACTTTGCAGACTCCATGTAACTCCATGTTTTGTAAACTCCATGTAATGTCACTCGATTTAACGTCAAACTCTTTAAAGCGTCCAAATGAATTGGCTTTAGTTGGTTTAGTTTGTATTCCATACAATGATACATTCTCTCCATTTAATGACCACTCACTATAACGGCATAAAATGCACAGTCCCTTCAGTGTCGTTATATAGAGTTTACACTGTATTTATAATACAGGCCCATTAATATTTATTTAAATGAGCCAAATGTATCAGTTGCGATATATTATAGTTTTCTAACAGCAATATTAATATTTTGCAGTGATACAAGAATGCAAAGTAGTATCAAACCTTCTTTGCTCCGATACAGACTTCTTTTACGACGTCGCAACACCTACTCACAAAGAGGTCACATTAGACCAACTGTACAAACGTCTTAAAGTCATCCACACTTTAATAACAAGAATCAACACGTTATTCCAACCTAAGGATCAATATTTCGACGACGAAGTACAAATACAAAACGTAACGCACACCATACTTAAACAGGATCAAACATACTTGAAATCTCCTAAAAAACCGAACCTGACCCGAAGTATATTCGCTAGAACAAACATTAGGTCTTCTACCAGAAACTTTCCCTTGGCGAAGTTGACTAAACATCTTCACACCAAGAATTGTTCGCAGTTAAATTTTTCCGTTGAACTGGATAGACTTTTCAATTTGTCTAATGAACGAGTGAGTGAAAATAGTGAGAGAGGAACGTTTGTGACAAACAAAGTTTTAGACAGAGTACGGGAGAGGTCGGTCCTGTATAATTTCTCGCCGATAAAAAATCGCTCGTCAATGAGGAAGATTGTGCTGAATAGACAACTTAATGCTGTGGAAATGGGAAATGATGTTTTAGAGATACAAAATGATGTGCAGAGGCAAAGTTTGTTGGATGAAACGGGCAGTCTGCAGCTTACAGGTATGGTTTTTGTAATAAATACTCATAGAATTTGCTATAACTTTCAGCAAATACATATAATCATTTTAAGTTATTGCGACTACTTCGTTGAGCTTGTGGGCAGCACGAAGTCTCGGGTTTGAGTCCCATGGCGAGACGGACGGCTCAGTCGGTCGTGTGGCCTCCTTACTTCCAAGGTTGTGGGTTCGATCCCCGCCAATAAACTCTAGCTTTCAATGTAGGAAAACATTGTGACGAAACCATAGCATGGTTGTAAGACATTTTCTAGTGTTTGCCTGGCTAGCAAGCCCTCAAGTTGAAAAATATGTCGCAAGCACCTAATACTGTGGTCTGGCAGCCTCTTCGAGCGGCAGTTATTATAGACTAGACATGCTCCACCTTAGATCAGAGTGTCGCTAACTTGTGTGGATACGTACCCTATTTGGCAAATGCCTACCTGTAAAGAGAAATAAAGACATTTTTAAATTATGAAGACATATGTTGTCCTTATCGAGTTGTGTTTGTGCATATTTTGGAAGTCCGATAAAAGTCAAAATTAGTATGTAATCGTTTGTTTATTTGTAGGTTTTCAATCCCAACATCACAATGCTTATGTTAAAATATAATTATCTCATTACAGAACTGCTGAACCAAATAAATGATACAACCACTATGCTCACAAGCAATAACCGAGGCCAGTCCTTCAACCAAACTTCGACAAAGCCCTTTGATACCACTAAAAATATTGTCAAAATACCAGTTAACCGTACCATAGACTCTCCAAAAAATGTTTGGAATATACCAGTGAGGTTCACAGATAACCAAAATGATACGATACTAACATCAAGTATGTCTAATGTGACGCAGCCATCCAATGTGACGACGATGGAAAGAATTAATGACTTGGAAATGGTTGAAACTAAGTTGAACAGTTTAAAGTCTCAGTTTGAAACTAGTTTGTAAGTAGACGCTGAATCTCATGTGTAATTAATATTTGAGTAAGTAGCTCGATTTCAGTTTGATAAAATATGTAGTAAAGTTGGATACCACTAACAATTGTAAACTGTTCACGTAAGGCATCTTAATATTTTCGCGTAGAAAAACGGTCACACTTACTGTTGGACTCATTCCATCTTTTAATTATAAGTAAGTGTGACCATTTTTCTACGCGAAAACTACTAACAATATCGTCAAAATACCAGTTAACCGTACCATAGAATTTCCAAAAAATTATTGGAATATACCAGTGAAGTTTACAGATAATCAACATGATACGTTTCTAACGTACGTCTAATTTGACGCAGCCATCCAATGTGACGACGATGGAAATAATGAATGATTTGGAAATGGTTGAAACTAAGTTGAACAGTTTAAAGTCTCAGTTTGAAATTAGTTTGTAAGTAGAAGCTGAATCTCATGTGTAATTAATATTAGAGTAAATATTGAATTTACTTTGATAAAATATGCAGATTTACATTTTAAAGGTTGTATAGGTAGGTACTATATTTTTTTCTGATCTTTATTTTGATATTTTTTTATATTTATAGAGGTAAGTACATTAGCGATTTGGATTATATTCCGTCCTTTTTTGATAGATTTTCTTTACATTTTTTTATATACTCTTGGTATTCTTAAGATCAATAAAATATAATATTGTTAAACTTTATACGTTGTTTATTTTGCGGGAATACTCTTTGTGCCCGAACGAAGCGGAGTGACCGAAGTCTGCATTAATTGGCCAATTTTGCTTACGTCTGTCTGTATGTATGTATGTATGTTGATTCACGCGATGAACGAAACATATTGGTACGATGACTATGAATACATTTAATAATACTGTAAAAATCGAGTGTCTCTTTGGCGATTAAAGAAGAGTAATAGAAACAAACAAATCAATTTTTGAACTCTTTGTCTGTCTGTCTGTCTGGTACGTTATACTAACGGAACTCCTATTTAATTGGTTTTTGCGGTTTTCACAGATAGATCACATATACTAATTAGGAGCGTTATCAAAACTTTATTTCGTTAAAATCGGTTAAGGGAAAAGTTAAGCTATGGTCAGTTATGGTCAAAACTTAAACAGAGTTAAATGCGGTTTTCATTTAGGAATAAAATAATATAAAAAATGCGAAAAGTTGTGCGTTCGGCTGATCAGATTTTGATGAAATTCGGTACGGTATAAATAACTTAGATTAACGCATAGGCTACTTTTAACCTTGGAGTAACTCGGGTGAAATCGCGAGGCGCAGCTAGTAACAATTATGTGTATGAATAACTAGAAAGGAAAAAACTATTAGAAAAATCGCGTGACCAATTCAGTATCGCCGATCGCTAATTCGATAAATACATATTCATAATTTAACTAATTTACAGCTGTCAGGTAATAAGCACTTAATTGGTTAGTAATTTTCCCGTTGCACTGCCCGATAGGAAAGTGTAACATGAAAATTGGAATTCAACTTTGGAATTCCTTGCCGAATTCCCCATTCCCCGATGACTGTAATCTACCGATTTCAAGGCAAGAGTGAACCGGTTCTTTCTAGGTAAGCGCCCTTCACTTTAATGCCACTTTTGTGGTCAAGCGCTGACCTATTTCAGAGAAAAAAGTGGTAAAGTATCCATTGAACCTATTTAGTACCGAGTTGTCGTTAAATTATTGATTTTACGTGACATTCGTTCACAATATAACTGTAAAACTTGTATACCAGAAGCGTAACGCTCGAGCTATCGTTAGTAGATACTATAATTTATTTATATAGGTACTTAAGTCATAAGTCATTTAGAAACACAAATTTACACATGAAAGCATACAAATTGTATTACAGTAATAAAGTTCAAAAAATAAAATAAAATTTTATTTTAATTAAATAAAATTATATCGATAAAGTTGAACACCCAGACCGAGAGCCAACAAATAAGCTCATCACAAAGATTTTGGCCGTGCCAACATCTCGCCAACGCGCGACGGGGTTGGCCATACATATTATTAGTGTATCCAGCCTAGACTTCAACCCATACTATTTGTATTTTTAAGAGTAGGCGAGCGAATATACTTGAGGGCACTACAGATAGAATTGAAGTCGATTTTGAAAATACACTAGTGACAACTAGTTATTATTCTGTGCTAGTGAGCATATACTTACGTGATATTATAAGGTTATATTAATATCGTTTGGAGCATTGTAGAAGGTAAAATTTGAAGGTCATAAACATAGCAACAGCCTACTATTGTGCAACTTTTCCTCTTAACAAAAGAGCCACAATATACAACTTTGACCAAAGTCAAAGTTCCAGTCATAGGATTGTAATAGGCTTTGTATCGAAACCTTACCTTAGACGGCCATGTTATAATTAGACTTACAAACAAATGAACTACGACGGAATTTTCTGAAATAATAATCGACCAAGTGCGAGTTGAACTCGCGCACAGAGGTTTCTGTATAACTATAAAAACGGAATTTAATTAAATTATCAAGATCGACAAAATATTTAAGTAAACGTGTTTCAGAAAACTACAAGCGCCATCTAGCTGCATCGCTTAGAATTATTAGGACTCTTTTCACACACGGCTGGTTAACCCCATACTGAACCAATTACATCAACGCGGTGGTTAAGCAGTATGTTATGGGAGCCACTTAAATGTTTGTATATACATATTATTATTATTTTGTCAATTAATAGTTGTCAAGGCGGCAACAAACATACGTCTTTTGTGAACAGTTTAATTGTCTAGCTATCATTTATGAGAGGTTCATGAGATACGGCCTGGTGACAGACAGACAGACGCATAGCGAAGTCTTAGTAATACAGTAATAGGGTCCCATTGGCATCCTTTGGATATGGAACTCTAAAAATTTGCTGCTTCGTCAGTATTTTTCACGGATCAACGAACGTTTCGTAAATATCATCTGATTTATATTTTCAAACTTTTTAAAAGTATTTTCGTAGAACAAAAGCTTATTTAGCATCCTAAATTTTAGTCTTATTTACCAACGATCCTTACTATTATGTTTATAAATATGGTATATTGTGTATTAGTTATATACATTAGCGATAATAATTATATCATTTTTAACACTAAAAATAAAATATCAACATAATATTATGAAGTGTCATTCATTATAATATTAGTGCAGGTGAAGTAATAGTACGTTGTTGTAGAAAAAAAAATAGATATCCTAATCTACAGATCAAGGTATTAGGTCGTATTATACAGAGCGCTTAGACGACCTGTGTCTGTTAAACAAGTAGTTTCAAGAAAACACTTTTCAAGTAAGATGATATTTATAGAAATAAGATCGTCTCAAGCGTTGAAAAGTAACAGATAGAAGCGTCATTATAGTAAATTATCAGAAAATAAGACTGAAATATCATATAAAAATATATAAATTTCAAATAATATGATACCATAGGCAAATTTATATAATTTGACTATGGTATCTAATATTCGTACATTTTCATAATTTATATACTGTATACTCTGTATATAACGACACTGAAGGGACTGTTCATTTATTTATTTATTTTATTCATTTATCTAATATTCGTAAATTTCATAATTTATATATTTTTTATAACTTGTCTATGGTATGATATTCGTACATTTACATAGATAAAAAATTGAGTGATACAACTTGATGAATGTTATTCGAATAAGTGATTTGCATTATTTACCATTTATGTATTCGTACGTATTTACTAGTACGAGTATATAAGCAGTGTCAGCTTGAAATACATGTTCACTACTTTCTAGCTTGTAACACTAGGTAGCAGATACAAGTTTTAAAATGAGGATTAATTTGTTTTGTGTGTTTATTGCGGTGAGTGAGAATTTTCGGAAATAATTTGTTTGGGAGTAAAAAAAAACTAGATTACCTATATATCGTGATTCGTTTTTAGAATGTATTTTATTAGCTACTGTTTTGTTTATATTGCGTGTATTGCGTAAATCAGTCAATTATTATTATTGGTGAGTGAATCATTTCACCCATCAACGAGTGATGAGAAAAAGCGAGTGTGGCCGGTGGTAAAAACACCTCCTTTTCAATCCGATGGCCCCTGGTTCGATCCTGGCCTTACACCATTGGACTTGTTTTTCAAGTTACGTGTGGATTTGCACTTGCTTTACGCCGCTTAGAGCGGCATTATTTTTTTAAATATATTTTTATTATATTTTTTAATCTCATGTTACTGGAAAAAATTACAGACTTGCTTCAACGTGGTATTTACTTCAGAAGACAGTGGTAAGTTATCCGGATTTTGAATTTAATTTAAAATAATAACTTTAAAATAGACATTTTCATATTTGGATACATTATATTATTCATATCTGTTACGCGAAATATACTGATCTTTTGAAAGAAATTAAAAAAAAAATTTATTTCGCTCTATTTCTTTTGACCAACAGCGCGCGTAATCATATGAGCTAGAGACAGTGACTTTAAGTGTAGCATGCGTAGTCTAGAATAACTGGCTCTTATCTAATCCCCATCTCTCTCTAACTGGTTGTAAATAAAAAGCTGTTTGTTTGTAGGCTCTAGACATACTAAAACACTGTTTAGGTTTTAACCTAAACATATATATGTATGTATGTGTATATGATTTTAGTTTCAGATGATGACTACCATGAGTCTAGTATCCAAGCTAAAGCCGCAGGCAGAGCATATTCAGTTTCATCATGTAATTATAAACTACAGGTAAGTCTTTTAATTTTAAAACGCCACCATGATAAAATATTCTCACAGTATATATATCTAAGAAAAAGAAATATAAATTATGTTTATCATTTAAACATTAATACACTGTCACAACATTAGTATAAAATCACAGCAATTTGTTTGTCTTATCGTATATTTTCTCGTTCTTATATGAACTTGTTCATCGAATAAAAAGAGAAATCATTTATTTGGGTATATTTGCTTATATGCTAGATATTATACATGTTCTAGCCGTGCATAAGGTACCCTATAGGTTCTGACTGGCGCGCCTACAGAGAATATATTTATCATTATCACCTATAACATTTTTAAGTATATAAAGTAAAAAACTTACATTTGCAACAGTTATTTGATATAGTATGTAGATGATTCAGATTCTCAGGGGAATTTTCGTCTGTGTTGCCAGTTAACATTTTATAAAACCTTACACATTTGTTTGCATTTAGGCAGTTTCGTATGTATATTTATACAAATTGAATAACTGACATAAGCTTGTGGATGTCTCAACTCGAATATTTACAGGGATTTTATTGCCACTTATCCTATCAAACATGTTGGAATATTTATTATGGCTAAACACGCCTTCGTGTTTATGCATAATCAACTCTGAACACATAAGCCCTTTCGAGTACCGAATGTATTATTCGTGCGGTCCCCATGTGGGATTTTTACCCTCCATAGCTTAAGAAAACAGATTATTCGCAAAATTGATACTTGTCTCTAGTTAAAAAGCAATAAAAATACAACTTTTGAATCTGTCGCCAAGCAACAGTGTGTTACCTTCTTGAGAGCCAGTTATTCCAGACTAAGCATGCTTCAGCTTAGGCCAGGGTTACGTTAACTCATGTGGTTATTCACTCTGTTGGTTAAATGTCCAGCTGTAAAGAGTAAAAAAACTAAGCGTGCCGTTATTTGCTCAAATAAATTGTTATCATTATCACATAGCAATTTCAGCAATAACTTTGTCATAAATATATAAAAAAATATAAGGACACCTTTTACACATGGCTGGTTAGCCCCATACTAAACAATTTCTAGTTTGTATTATGGTTGCTAACACATGATATACTACATATACAAACATACATACTTTATATCGATACATATTTAATAACACCCAGACCGACTGCTAACAAATTCAGCTCAGCACAAAGATGTTGGCCATGCCGGAATCGAAACCGGAACCTTCTGATTGGCAATCCGGCATGGTAACAATAACGCCAACGAGGTCGTCCAAATGATCTCATTCGTAATTTCTATTTTCCAGGTCGGCTATAGTTGTCTCTCGTGCAACCGAGCATTACACTGCTATCCTGGAGACATCGCCATCTTAGTAGATTGCTATGGTATGTTCAGATTCTGCCGCGACGGCCGCTGCTCCAGGTTTCAAGGGGAAAAATGTCTGCCCGGCACAAAGTTGACCACACCCCCTTCGAATGACACTATTTTACACACGGTACCGGAAAATATACCTTATCCTAACTCGCAAGTACAAAAACAAGTGACGGGCGCTGTGGAAAATATGACAGTAAAAACTGCGGACGAAGTGACGGAAAAAAATGCGGAAATTGTGACGGAAAAATTAAATGTAGACACGCAAGTATCGACGAAAAAAGCGTTGAGTGTCACGGAAACTGTGATAATACCGATCGATGATGCGACGGTAAAAGAAAGTGACGAGAGACCCACTGATACGAGTGAGGAGCCAAGTAGCAATGTTGTTTGAAAGACATTAATATGTTATTTATTAATTTATTAAATTGTTATTTATTAGTTTGTAGTTTGTTTTGCTAGTGATTTGTTGTTTGTAAGTAGATTTTAGTAAGCAGGTACCTAATATAACTTAGCTATACGTTTATACGTTCAAGAAGTTGCAGCTAGATAGTTTCTACTTACATTGCTTCTTCTTTTCCTTGCCTTATCCTACTAGGTGGGGTCAGCACAGCAAATTTTCTTCTTCCACTCTCCTCTATCAGCCGTCGTCTCTACACTCACTCCTTTCTCTCATTCATACACTCCATCCATGTCTTCTTCGGTCGACCTCTTGCCCTTCTTCTTTGCACTACCACTTCCATACATTTGACTACATACAAATAGTGGTATTGTGTCGAAATAAATAAAATGAAACTGAAACCTACTAACTAGCACTTACGTAAATCAAGATTTCTCAGTAATCGGAGCAGGCGGTCCTTGTGCGACCAATCAAGACTGATTCGAACCTAAGGGAATGGAGACTCGACACCTTGTTAATGTGGAATATACTACATATAAATAAGTGCCATCCGTTCGTATGTGAATTGATAGGTACCTAACCTAAGTTTAAGTTTGGTTTTTACTGCAGTAAACTTATAACTGTTTTATGTTACTAGTATGTACTCCATAAACGATTTGTAAAATTACCTCTAATAAGGTGGTTACCAAAAAGAGCGTAGTCATAGAATAAAAGGCCACCGATTTTGCCTTTATTCATGTTATTTCAACCGATATTTGTAAAAAAAACAGCAAAACAGAGTTAGAAGTTTAACGCAGATGCTTCCATGTCCACTAACTACCATAAAGCTCACACTAAAGTAACACAAATTTAATTTGAGGCTTCGATCAAATATTTGATCGAAGGCCGTAATCATATTCATATTGACACATAATCATATTCAAGCGCTCAAATACTCGTAGTATCAAAATTGTGTAGACTCCAAAACGTACGAGTGTATGGTCGTCTTTAAAATAACACGCAGCTCCTGAAATTCAATGCATTACAAATTGACATTCAAATCCCCACGCGATCAATTAATTTATGCATAAATTGAAGTGCACTGGAAAGGTTTAAAAATACAGGCTCCACCTTCATCGCAAAGCGCATGCGTGACTTCAAGAGTCTCCTTTAAAAGCTGTGGTCATCACGGCGGACCATCATTCCCGCCAAGTCTGTAGCCAAATTTAGAAATAGTAGAACTTAATTAGTTGAAAAAGTTTTTGGTAAAAGTGAACTGTAGCAGTGATTAAAGTGGATTAACGTAAGTATAAAATGTTTTATGTGATTTATTTTTTGTTTTTACTCGATTACGTTTTGTTAATTTTTGTTAGCGGGTAAAATATTCAAACTGTAAACTGATTTTAGTTGGCCATTCAATAACTAGAATTAAAAGCTTAAGTATATGGCCTCTGTTTTTAAAATTGTGTTTCATTAAAATAGTAACAAAATTCTTTGTTTGTTTTTTCTGTGTATAACGCTATATATATTTTCATTTTTCTTATATTTTATACGTATTTGTGGATGTATTTATTGAATAGAATGTCTAAGTAACTCACAATATTTCAGAAGCATTATATTACAAAAAATTTGCTTCATAAAAGGAGTAACATTTTAAAATAACGTATAATTGACGCTTTTAGGTTGGTTTATAATATTACAAAGTTTACTTTTATTTTTATTTGTAAATTAATTTAATTTATTATTGTTTTGTAATTTATTTTCAATATTTGTTTAAAAATCGATATGCAATTAGGTATATAAAAAAGTTAGACATACTCGTACTTTATATAAATCATTAACTTTATGTAAAATTATGCAAAAATAAATTTAATTCTAATAAAAAAAATACGAACTCTCTCCATTCTTTTAAAAAAGTTTCTAACTGAGACAAATTGTCAGGTTTATTGAAAAGTTAAATTAGTTTCGTAGGAAAAAGTTAAATTAGATTCCATTATAGGTTTCTGCGGAGTTTAAAGTTTTTAATTTTAAATATCTTATGTCTCTCTACCTATGTATATTATTGCGAAAATAAATGACAGACTAATTTAGATGGACAAGTAAGCCGATTTAGTTACTAAAGTTGTTTAGCTGTTGTAGTCGATTTTTAGTTGCTTTTTATTGCCATAACGGGTTTAAATTCAGAGATAAAGGTAAAATAGGTCTGTTTATTGTACGATTACACTCAGTTAACTAAAACTAAAATATTCCTACATTTTTAAGGCAGACGAAAAAATATCTGTTTATTTATTTTATGACTGCAATTTACGTCTTCACAAATTATTTATTTACTCTTAAAAATTTTTAGGACTGAGAATAACGATCAAATCGACTTATTATTAAAATCAACATATCTCGTATGCCTGTGTACATATATACTTAAATATGTATATGTAGCTAACGGTAAAATATTTGGTATAATAACTATACACACGTATATTTACTACACACTTTCATTTCTAAACCTACGATCTTTTGTGAAAAGATAAGCTCTCAAACAAACTGATGTCCTTTGAGCGCCCCTTGTAGACATAAGTTTATACAGACGTCTATGTTCCACAAAGCATGTCTTTGTCATTTGTCGTAGCTTAAAAGACGTGCTCAGATTTAACTCTCGTACCACCATGGCATTTTTTAAAGTTTTAATAAATTGAAGTACAATTTTACTTAAAACCAATGTTTAGAATCAACAAAGTCTAGTTCAAAAGTCTACAACAGCAGATACAATTGGTACTTTGAGAGAAGATACAATTTAGCAGGTAACGACGATAGTCGATTGACATTAATTTATCTCCTTATACATATTTTACACATGGTATTTAAAAAAAAATATGGTAAGAGAACAGAGAATGATTAACTTACTGTAATTATTTAAATATAAATGAATAAAGATATGTATTTAACGCAAAAGAAAACTTGTTCCGTTAAACCGATCAAAATAATATTTTTGTTGAATCATGATTGTCACAAAATATTCGTAGCAATTTGCTACATGACCGTCGTAGCAATCGTAGGTCAATTCGTAGACCCCTAGAATGCGTAGCTGCTACGCTACAAATTTTGCGAAATGAATTTGATTGCTCCGTCACATTATTACTCGATTTTCAATATTGAAAGGCAACAGATAATTCAATGTGAAGCTACGATATAATAAAAAAATCAGCTACCCATTTGTCTGCTGCTTTTTAAGTGCCTTTTCACGTACTGAAGATCACAAGATAGCATTTTTCATTTCCTCAAGACGTGATATTCTCGCGCTGAAAAGCTTTTACTTTTTATGACACCTTTGACTCAGTCCGTCTAAAGCTGAATAAAACGCTTTGCTTATTTTTAGCTCAGCTCATAAAGTCTGAGAATTAGAATAATATTTAGAGCAAAAATATAGTTCAGTAGCAGCGTAGAAGAAGAAAACTAGCGATGAAATAGCTAGAAAAAGATAAGAAATATCTTTTGTACATAAGAAGCAAGATTATCAATAGACTATTTTTAGATAATATCGTATTACGGTTTAACGTTGTTAGTCTCTATTGAAGATAGGGATTTATTCTATAATACGTCCTATTAGTAGTAGCTTAGCTGGTATTACAAGATGGATTACTGGATTACCTATTGAATAGGTTTATACTAGATGAAATGAATAATCATATAAGAAGAGCACGTGTTAAAATAATAGTTTTTACACAGCACAACTCGGCATTTGACGAGTTAACGAAACTTTGGTCTAAAGAGGAGCTTTATCGTAGTTTGAATTGATGTTATATTTGTATAGTACTGAACAATGTAGGTTCTCATGTTACAACTACTAACATTGCTTCAGGGGATGATAAGGGCAAACTCTTGTATTTACAGTTTTTCGTCACAAAATATCGAATAAAATGCTTAATGACCGTCTAAAAACAACTCAAAGAATATGCGCTCACGTACATAAAATGACAATAAAATTGCCATGACAATAAAATATGTAACAATGTTCCATGAAAATAATCTTACTCAATATTCTTGCTAGGTACCGTATTATTATGAAAGGAAGTCTGTACTCGTATTGTGCCAGGCGCTCAGGTGTGCCCGTCCCCGTACTTGCCTACCCGCCTCTTACCCATAATTGAATCTGCCAACTTTACATCCGTTCTGCAGACAAGTCTATTATCTAGACCGAGCACCTGTATTCAGTTACGTATAAGGCTAGTATACGAGAAAATACAATTACGGCCTTCCGATGCCTACGATGGTCTAGCGAATAGGTTGTAGGTTATATATAAGTTTTATGGGAAAGCTTAATTACTGAAATTAATTTAATTGCAATACAATAAAGCTATTTTCGCGGACACTTAATTCGAGTTTCGTTTTCCTGAGAGCATACTGTTGCACCGCAAAATAGTAATTAAAATAGTTCCTAAATATTTGAGGTATACAATATTTGTTAGTTACAGCATAGACAAAATATAATAAAGTAAGTAAATATATTTAATATATTTTGTCTATGGTTACAGTTTGTACTAAAATATTCGTATGCGTTATTCAGCATTTGAATTATTTCTGGAAGTAATAAATTGTGTGTGATTTGTTGTAGATGAGAATTTTAACGGGGTTTCACGGTGGGAGATGTCGGGGCCACTTTTTGCTGGTGGCTGCCTTAGCTGTCGCCTTCTCAACCTACATCGAAGAGGTGAGCTATTTTTACCCCAACAGTTAATTAACTCTGTTTCTTCCACACATCTTCAAGAATGTTAGCTTTATGTCGAGTCATGCCTATTAACGTTACGTGAAAGAACAAAATTAAATTCCAGAATTCCTTCAAGCTCGTAACACGTGAGCTTTTACAATTAATAGCCCTCAATCTTTTCGCGTAGGCATTGTTGCTTTAACCTTTTCCTAAGGTAAAGGTTAACGATCATTTGTTTTGCAAGGTGGCGAGCTTGCCAGCGGAGACGGTTAACCAATGGCCTACATTCCCGAGGAGGAACATTGCGGCTCTGGCCAGAGCTGGCTACTTGAAGAACTCTGCGGCTCTCGGCTACAAACGGAGCATCTCGACGCTCGCTAAGAACGGCCAGCTACCGACGTTTAGATCGCCGTACGTTGAAGGCGACAAGCAAGAACAAGATGAAGAAGACTCGTCACAAGAAAAGAGGAACATGGCTTCTATAGCGCGCCTTCGTAGCTACGCGGCTATGAAGAGAAACATCCAAGCTCTGGCCAGGGACGGGTACCGCGTGGGCCGCGGACAGTACAACCAGCCGAATGACAAACGTAACATCGCCGCTCTGGCCCGCAATGGACTTATGATCCACAAGAAAGATGACGCAAGCGGTGACGAATATTTCTACCCGTTCTATCAAAACCCAATTCCGCCTGTATCGGAAATGGACGGCCCATTCGACTTTAACGAGTTATACGATTACCAACAATCCGTCAACCCAGATATGTTCCCGCCGTTGTCCCAAGTGTTCAAGCGGAGCATCTATGGCATGTACCCAGATACGAATGCCAGAACTTATTACGATAATAACTGGTCTTTTAAGCGAGGATCTGCCGGAATGCCGGTCCACGGATTATACAGGCCAAATTATGTAGATCCGACAGTTAGGACCAAGCGCTACATATTTGATATTCCAGACGTTATTGAGAGTAATGATATTGACAAAACAGCAGATGAAAACGAAGACAAACGTTCTGTGGGTAAGTGTTCATTAAAATGTGCTGGAAAAAATATCGTGAGATGATTTTGGGGTAATAATGCCGGGTAATTGATTTATTTTTATTGCTTTTGCAGATGAAGACGCTCGTGATAATTTTGAGAAGCGTCACATTGGTTCATTGGCGCGGTTAGGGTTGCTTCCATCTTTTAGGTTCTCGGGCGGACGTTACAGTAGATCTGGCCGGGCTAGGCTATTGCTTCCTAGCCAGGAACTGTACAGGTTATACAGACATTAATGTGTAAAGTAGAGGAGATGTGCTTTGGTGCTTACGTAGGGCAGCCCGTGGTAGGCGCATGATCTGTTAGTGCATCTGATCTGTGTTAGTTGGTGTTTCGAGGAGATTACGATTCGTACGGCGCCACGATTTGAAGGCGGATTCTTATAGATCTCGACGAAAGAAAACAAAATGACTGATAAGAAGAAGGCGAAGGAAAACGAAAAATTTTATTCATTCTTTACCGAAATAATGCCTAATAAAGTGATTTTTATTTCGATTTTTAAGTCTCGATATCTCGGAAACTAAGCGAAATGTCGAAAATTTTCATTCATTCATTTCGTTTTCTTTCGTCAAGATCTATAAGAATCCGTCATCAATTCGTGGCGCCGTACGAATCGTAATCATACCGGTGTTTCTAAGATGTTTCAATAGGACGTAGGCAGATGTGCTTCGAAGTAGGAAAAATGAAAATGCGATTGATATGTCGCATGATTTTAGCGGTCCGTCCTTAGAAGTTATCGAGTAGGCTGCTAAGTAATTTATAAATAGAATCGATGTGCCAAATTTTGTGGTGTTTATTTAGGCTAAATTATGTAGATCAAATGTTGGACGAAATGTTGATGCTTTTTAATGTAAATTGGAACTGTTTGATGTGGTTTTAACCTGAATTTATGTTTTCAGGAAGTATTCCAATGACGAGAATTTCGGAATTAGGTAAGATTGAACGGCGAATATTTAGTCATTTAAATATGCAATGCAATGTGTACGTTTTACATGTTTAAAATTGTTTTGTCAATATATGACTTTGTAAATGTGTATGTATATAGCTTTTTAGATCTGGCTTACCTACAGGTTTTTGAGAGTTAGTTTGAATCCTATTTAATGTAGCTTTTGCCTTTTGGGTTTTATTTAGTAAGTGAATCATATCTAGTTTTTTATTTGTGTGCGTATATGGTCGAGTGCTTATTTCCTTTCGTATAAAGTATTTCACGAACAAAGTTAGTATGCTAGTGTTTATCTAACCCCCCATTCACGGTATGTGCTGTGCACGAAGTTGCTCAGATATATCCGCTAGTTTCCCGGATTCCAGACTTGGCACCGGAATATTAAACAGAGTTTGTGTGGTTTGTTACGCTATTTGTGAGGATTTATCATGCTCTGTTTTCTGCATCTAACTATGTAGTCTGCATGCTGCAAGGGGTTTATTTTTAAAAGCTTACATAGTTATGTGGTACCTACTCGTATATCTAGTCGTAGCAGGTAATGTTTAGCGATAACGTGATTTATGAGTTATTTTGTTTGTTGAGGTTTTGATGACGGGATTGAAATAATTACAAATGTTGAAAAGAGTTGCGGGAAAATCTAATATCAAGATTCAAAATCATTATTATTTTATATAAGTAGTTTGATTTAATTAATTGTAGTCAACCGACGTTTTAATAAATTATTGACTTTTATTTACTTATAAGTACTTAATACTTTTTTTTCCAAATTTATATCATTCTGTGATGGATTTTATAATTGTATGGTTTTTTTCTGAAAATAAATGGTTTCATAACGATAATAATAAAAAGCAGCCATTTTAAATACTTATCGCATCGCACGGAATTTTTTGCAAGAAACAACTGAACCCGAACATCACTTGGCTTAGGCCCGTGATGCTTCATATTTCACCGGAATTCCCTATACTCCGAGAATCACACATTTGGTATAATAATCTTAATATAAATAAATCTCGTGTCACAATGTTTGTCCTCAATGGACTCCTAAACCACTTAACCGATTATAATAAAATTCGCACACCATGTGCAGTTCGATCCAACTTGAGAGATAGGATAGTTTAAATCTCAAATTATAGTCGCAATTTTAATTTATTGCTAATTATTGTCTGTTATTATTTGACAGTCACAATTATCTGTTAACTCCAAATGATTCTGACAGATGTCGATACTTTTCCACTGGGTTGAGTAAGTAATCAATAGATGGCGCTGCTATGGTAAATCTACGAACGTGTCATATAAGCTACACTATCTATTTTTCATACCCCTAAGTGAGGCAAAACAACGTTTGCCGGGTCAGCTAGTAATAATAATAAAAGGTGAAGAAGTAACGCAGTTCCGTTGTCCCCAGGGAATATCTCCCTAGTGCCGAAGCTGAGCCAGCAATCGATTCAGACGACGCCGACGTACCGCCGCCGCCAGTACCTGCTCACTCGCACCCGACAGCCCGACTCCTCCACCGACCACTAAACAACGACATCCCCAACACATACGACGACTTCCCAAAAACTTGGCAGCAGAAGCCCTCCCCCAAATTCTACTACTTCCGTTCGCTTAAAGTCCCGTATCACGCGTCTGGAAAGAGATACCTTCTTCTGCCCGCGGTTGATAATATTCTGCTGAGAAAAGGGTACCGCAACGGCAGTCTGCCCAGTCGACGTAAGAACCAGTAGCTGTGCAGGTGTTCGCTCAAAGATCCAGTCGGATCTTTAAGCGACGATGGTGGACAGTAGTGCACAGGCACTCTTTTATTGATGGTTCGATCGTGTTTTGTTTTTACTAATTTTATTTCAAACTATTAGCTGTTAAATTATTTAACAAAGTCATTACATCTAAGTTTGGATTGTTTAATAGCTTACAAATAATTTAAGTTTAAACTTATTTGAATGCGTATACAAACTGGACACCGACTAGCAATTAGACAATAATGTTAAGATAATAATTACTCTATCGATGTTTAAATTTAATGTTATGATCTAATGGTGATTTAATGTTTTATAACACATATTTGATGATGTTATATTTGCATATAAGGGATCTCTTTTATATAAAAACGACTTTGGCCAGCTTTTATCAGACATTGAGCTATGCTATTTTAGATTTTAAGATGTCAATCGCAAATATTTTTAAGAAGTTTTGTAGAGTTCTTGGCAAATGATTGCTATTTATACAAACTTAAATTGAACATACCTTTACTTAAATTCTTAGAACATATCTTTGATATCTCTCTATTTTGACTAGACTTAGCTGTGTCAGACAAATAATTTTCTATATACTAATATTATAAATTTAATAAAAAAATATTAGCTTGAATCGAATTTTCGTAATTATCGAATAATTAAGAGTTCTAAATATGTACACATACTTATGAAAATTAAAAAACGACAATAAATAATGTATTACTGAGACCACTCACGATAATCATTTTTATTAATAACAATTATGTAAAATCTACTCGTATACTGTAGCATCTTTATCGGATTATCTTTATATTCTAAAAATAAAAAAAATATATGTTAAATTTAAGGTAGGAAATAAAAAAAATATAAAACATTAGTGTTGTCTTTATTCTGGGAATGTAAATAAATAAAATACCGTGGCGAATGTGCATATTATTTGTTTCTAATTTTATTAAACACGCATTTAGTACACTAATTAAAACTAGAACTAAAATAAAACTGACGTAGGAATAATAATTACAGCAGGTCATAAATGATTAAGTACTTACATTTTTTTCATATAATTGATCTTTGGTTGGAAAATTGGCGATATGATACTAAATTATATACTTAAATACCTAAAGGCTAACTACGTTAGGGGGTAAATAAGTCAATAAATAGCGTATGTGTAGATTGCTGGTCTATCTTCGATTTCACTGAGTTTTCGATTACGTTTTGACTTTTAACTCTTGTCCTGAAAAGTAAGTTAAGTATGTAAGTTATAGTAAAAAAATCTACATCGATAGGTAAGTAATACATTGGAACAAGAAATATGTATCAAATTTAATCAATTATAATAACTAAAGAAGCTTTACAAATATGTTTAATGAATAGATAGGTACTTATAGTTAAAATAAAAACCGGCTAGATAGCGGATCGCTGAAAACCAAAAAATCTCTTGCTGATCTGTGATAAATGCACAATAAACAATAAATAAATATTACGAAACATTTCACACACATCTAGTTAGCCCCATACTAAACCATTTCTAGTTTGTATAATGGTTGCTAACACAACTGATATACATACATTTAACACCCAGACCGCCAGCCAACAAATTTAGTTCATTACAAAGATGTTGTCTGTGCCGGAAATCGATCCCGGGATCCTCTGATTGGCAGTCCGGCATGGTAACCATTACGCCTCCGAGGTCGATATTTTCATTGGCATTGGACTGTGGACGTTATATAGACTGATTCAACTCAGTGTGATATAGACACATTCAGCATTGCTGCTCGCCTATTAATGTATTGAGTGACAACAGTCTGCCTCCATTTAGCAAAGGGATATCCCCCGGACAGATGTTGTGTCCGGAGACGGCCGTCCGATGGTCATCATGCATTGTAGCTAGCAGACCGTACGCGTGTTGTAAAACCGCTTGCGCGATTCAGAATGAGCGCTGTGATTGGTAGCGGGCGGTGAAGTGTAACAGAGAAGCCACAGATCAAATAATTAAATTAAAAAAAAACTTTTAAACTCACCATAAATTTAACCACCCGCTACTGTGGTGGTTGTGGTAGTTACTGTTGTAGTAGCGGCGCAGGCTTCTCCCTCGAAGATGGAGCAGTGACCGTTGTTGCAGTATGGGAAGAAACCATGGCAGTTCCTAATGATGCCAGCGTTAGTGGAGAAGCAGGTAAGAGCTTGGGTGCAGCTACGGCAGGAGCGACTGCCCTGGAAAGAGGGGCCATTGGGTTAGTACCCGTTGAAATTCATGGATTTATAATGTTTAGGCTGAACACTCTTAAGTAAATACTCGTAGATGAATTAAGCGTCAATTTTATTATGACTATAATTTAAGACCGAATGGTATCCGAGGAACGGAAAACCACAGAGAGGCAGACCACCAGCCCGATGGTCAAATGACATAGTCGGGCACGCTGGAAATAGCTGGTGGAAACTGGCTGAGGACAGTACTATATGCCGTGTTGGAGAGGAGGCCAATACCCAGCAGTGGGAAAATACAGGCTGATGATGATGATGATAATTTTAGATATTGAGGATGTTTTCAAACGTCAATTTTATAAGCACTTTTTAGTAAATATTGTTTACATTGTTTTTGACCAACAGGTCGTATAACCGCATGAGTTAGCAACACTGACCTAAGGTGGAGCATGCCTATGCTGGTATAACTGGCTCTCAAGGAGGCCGTAACATACTGTTAGGTGCTTGTGTTGTGCTTACTTTTGAAAGCAACTTCATTATCTAAATTATAGTCACAGTTTACCACTAATTTCAACTGGGTCCTGACGAAACTACGAGTAAGTGTTGCAACTTGAAAATTAGTTGACTGATTTATAATACGAAACCTTTGAACCTTTGCATATTTCCTTTAGTATTTCGTAACGAAAGTCAAACCTTTGAGCCTACGATTATTTCGTACCTGTTATAATGTTCAACATAACAGCCTACTATAGCGATCTGCTCCATTATGTAATTACCTCCGTTGTGTAGTTACATGCAGTCACCGTAGGCAAAAAGCTGAAGAAAAATTTGTCTTGGTGCGGATGGTTTTCATCGATAGGGGAAGCAGGCGCATCAACAGATTGAGGACTACGAGACTGTCGCTGTCCTGAGAAGTCTGGTAAGGAGAATCCAGGTATTCCAGTGAAACCCGGGAAGCTAGGAAGCCCAGGCAAGCTGGGGAATCCAGGTAAGTGTGGTAAACCGGGCAGCTGTGGCAACCCTGAAGTAGCATCTTGAGAATATACTAAGGCCTGAAAGAAGCATATTATGTGTTAATTTCATATATATTATTAAAACATAGCAGGAAACCATAGCATAGTAGTAAAGCATTCTCATTAGAGAATGCTCTACTTCTATGCTCGCCTGGCTTTTATAGTAGAAACTACCCTCAAGTAGAAAAATCTGTCGCCAATCATCTATCAGTGTGTTTTGGTAGCATCCTTGAAAGCCAGTGATTCCAGACTAGGCATGCTCCATCTTAGGGTAGAGCGTCGCAAGTCGTGTGCTGTTATGCGACCTGTTGGTGAAATGCCTAGCTGTAAGGAATTAAAAAAATAAAGGTGGCTTCTTTTACAGGTAATAGATTTTATTGGACTACACCTTCACTGATGTAAGCTTTAATTTAATAATTTCAATAAGTACTTACCAAAAGGCCAAATAAGCACACTAGCGCTTTACATATAGCCATTTTTAGGTTGTCTTTGGTCTGTCCGTGTCAGTGGTCGTCGAAGATGAAGTTGTTCTGATACAAAACTATCCCCCTTATATACCGAGCTCTGACAGTCGTGAGATTATTTATTACATACAGAAGTAATCTATAATCTATCTACAAATACAGGCTTACAACAAAATAATGCTAAGCCTTTTAATAACTGATTGACAACCCCCCGGTGACCTGCCTCTGTACTTAACGGAAGACTTCGGGTCCTTACGGGAAACACCCCGGAGACCTCCTTATACTGCGCTGTGGCCCTTCCCGGAATGCTGACCAATCCACCAATGACAG
The DNA here is from genome assembly GCA_035578125.1 of Mellilla xanthometata. Taxonomy (NCBI): domain Eukaryota; kingdom Metazoa; phylum Arthropoda; class Insecta; order Lepidoptera; family Geometridae; genus Mellilla; species Mellilla xanthometata. Next base: position 6,706,059 of record JAPUBQ010000014.1, on the reverse strand, counting down.
CGACGGTCACACGCCGCCATCATCTACCTCGGACTCGATGAAGTGTGTCGGAACCCCATCTACGAACACTCTCGAGTCTGATGCCCCCTTTTTCGCTTCTTACGACAGGAGGGAGTAATTCCGCAGCCTTATTCTTTCAAACATAAGGCTGCGGAATTAGCTAAAAGAAAAGCTACAGAATAAGTATGTATTCTACTTATCAAACCCTTTCCTTTGATATCCTTGCTGAGGTAGTTTTTAATAAATAAAACATCCGCCATTTCTTTGAAATATAGTTGAGAACATTTCCAACTGACACACTTTCAAACAAAAAAACTTAATCAAAATAGGTTCACCTGTTCAGGAGCCATATACCTAAGAACATACAAGTAACACACTATCAAACAAAAAAAATATAAATACGTCAAATTTATAACACCTAGGCGTTTTGACGTAGAGGGTTAAACCAGTATGTTTTAAATCTTTTAAAACATACGAGTAAGTTGTTGGCTAGATAAATTTATTCATCAAAAGGATTTGCATTCGTTAGCCCTAACCCTGTAAGTAGCAACATTATAACATATATTGAATAAATAGAACAAGGATTACAATTGGTTATTTATATGCAAATGATCATTTGTTTGATTGCTAATATGGATGTCTCATCTGGAAAAAATATCATCAAGTCATCTTAGTAACTTAATTTTCTATGGGAGAAGACATTGGTTTCCAAATATACAGTTTTTCGAAGTAGTTTGGAAACCTTCGGATTCCATATTAAAGTTGTTTGACGACCTTCTTGGCGTAATGGTTACCATGCCAGTCTACCAACCAGAGGGTTCGATTCCCGGCACGACCAACATCTTTGTGATGAACTAAATTTGTTGGTTGTCGGTCTGGGTGTTCAATATATGTCAATATAAAGTATTTATGTAAGTATATGTAGTATATCAGCTGTGTCAGCCACCATAAAACCAACTAGAAATGTTTTAGTATGGGTCTAACCAACCGTGTGTGATGTGTCAAAAAACTTATTTGATGGATAAGCGTTCGCAAAAAAACCTGTATTCGATACATGTATCGAATGCTAATTTATTATCTTGTTAGTGACTTTTAGGAGACTCAGAAAGAGATCGTATACCATAATAATAAGTAATAATTTAGTATGTGCTACGAGTGCCCAAGACCTGGTGTCGAGAGATTTCAAACCACCCAAGTGAAGGGTCTCTCTACTTGCTTAACGACAACTTGTACTAAGTCTAACAGCAGGGACCTACATTTTAACGTGTCATCCAATCCATGGCAGCGCCCAGATAGAAATGCCACTTTATTAATTACAGTCTTTTGCATGGTCACCCATCACAAGATTATCCGTATCGACCGTTGCTTAACTTTGGTAATTGTTTAAAATTATCTTAATTATCGAGCCACAGGCGCTACGTATACCATAATCTGTATGTTTATAACATACTTCTGACATATTTCAATATTTTTATTTGTCATGTATACATAGAATTAGTTGCACCTACGAGAGAAAAATGTTCAGCCCTGCTTGTCCAGTGTAAACCAAAAGCCAACAATGAATGGAGAAGACTTCCTGTAAACACTACTATTCTTGGCTTGTGGCTTGAAAGCGGCTTTCATTTCGTGCTAGGCAAGGAGCTGATGTTTAATTTTATAAAGAGTCTAGTACAATAAATTATAATACTCTAAAATAAAGATACTCACGTTGTTTAAATTTATTCAGTTTATGCGCATGAGACTGCAGCGCAGTTCAACATCAGGCTAGCTGTAGTGAAACGCAAACCTATCAAAGATAAAAACATAATAAATAAAATGGCACACTGATTGTGCTGAAACATGTCGGGCTAATACCGACAAAATAAACGTAAGTCAAAGTCAAATACATTTATTGCTTCGTTATGGCATAATTATGATGTTATACATTGAAAAGGTAGGTATCTCATAATGGACCCTGTTCAGGTATTGCAACACAAGAGGAGTGAGCCGGTTTATTTGCATACAAAAAATAAATCCTTATCGTTTAGAAATATTTATTTTATGAAGTGATAGCCGGTTATACAAACATCACTCAAATATGCCTCTAATTTTTTTGTTAAAATGTCATATCCTACTCCTACTTATGTACATTACATATACGAAAGTTTGTTCGTGTGTTTGTTACTTCTTCAAGCTCAAACAACTGAAGTGGTTTTAATGAAATTTGGTGCGGTGATAGTGTAGACCCTGGATTAACACGTTTTTAACTTACTTTTTATCCCGCGCAGCTAGTATATTATAGTACGAGTTAACAGTACGAGTAGGTAGATGTTTTTAAACATCTACTTCTCCTATGGCACGAGACCACACACGGTCTCAATATAGGAGTTGAGACCCGTATAAAATATTAGTATATATGTAAAGATAACCTAAAGCAATATTTTATTAAACAGTGTTGAAATTATTATATTGTATACTTATACATATTATATTTTATTGATGTGTAATATTTTTCTGTATAAAATGAACAAGCTTTAAATTTGAATTTGAAACTTCTTTTCGCAATTTGTTGCTCCATTAGCTCCTAACCTATAAGAGAAATGCAGACGTCATTGCTACTTTGTTCCACACTACTACGTTCCTTACACAATGGGACACAATATTATTCTATGGATTCGTGATAAACACTATGTCTTTCATGGTAGCTAACACTTATTGGACGTAGGTATAACTGCTGTCTACGTGTTTGCTTAAAGGTTACAAATGTCACGAATGTACTTCAAAACAGCTGTACCTATTTAAATTGGTTAAAATAATATATTTATGTATGTATTTTTTTATTGGGATAAACCTTTTCTTAAGAATACAAGCGTAGCCCAGCATATGTAAAAAAGAAAGTAGTTTTAGCATAAGTTCAATATTTTTTCATAAGGAAAAGTAGCAAACTTTTAGATCAACGTTATGTAATAAAAGACTCCAAATACTTAAAGATACTATTTAATATTATATCGGTTACTAAGACTCAGTTAAACACTTCTGTAATAATACTATAAATAATAATAAAAAAATAAATGTATTTTATTGTAAAAAACTTAAAAGCTAGATAAATAAAGCAATACTGAATAAATCAATGTATTTAAATATTTAAACACTTTTGTTTTACTAATAAACAGGCTAACAAACAAATTAATTTCACCTCAAAGATACTGTGTGATCAAAAGAAATGTGCTTTATCTTATTGTGAAGTACAATGTACACATCTGATAAGATGTGTTCTGCAATCTCCGAAGTACCTAACTACTTTGGCTATTTTTGTAGATAGTGACATCATTGTGACACTGTAGCACGGGATTGCTCATATTGAAATTACTCCGTATAATACTGTAGCGTCTGTAGCTTAACTATGGTAATCTGAATCGATTACCAAAGTTTAGCAACGGTCGATACGGATGGTCTTAGGATACTGACCACGGTGGGTGACCATCCAAAAGACTGTCTTTTAAAAAGTGGCGCTTTCATCTGGGCGCTACCGTGGCTCGGATGACACGTTAATTTGTACTCTTAGTAAAGCAGTCGTTATAAGTTATAGGTTTTTATAAGACCGCAAATTATTTTTATTTGCATCTTAAATCAATGTAGTTATAAAACGGTACGTTTTAAACAATTTGTTCCCGTGTTATTGTAATTAATCAATTTAGCTCAAAACTATTTTCTTATAGAACTTTTAGATATGAGAATACCGAACTGAAGGGTTTGTATGAGAAAAAGAACTTTCGTATAATATCATATGTATGGAAGCCGTCGTTGAAATCTAAAATTGTCGTTATTTTAAGATAAAAATAATAAAATAAATAGATTATAGACTATAATTATTTACGTTCACAATTGTTAAATTTAAAGTAATGGACAGATGAGAGTAATATAATCATTCCTGGTAGGAATACGGACCCCCCAAAATAAATGACTACTTCTTTATGCTCATATATTTATGTATTGTGTAAAACAATTAGTAATAACTCTTATGACAAGTCATATTTTGTCTATCAGGTACATTAGTTATGTAGAAAGAAAATTCATATTAATCTCTTAATAGTATTTAGATAAAAGGAACATCAGCTCCAGTAGACAGAGGAATAATCTCCTCTTCTCCACTTCCTTCAATATCATCTGAAGAATTTTCTTCCGGTTTGTCCTCTTGTGGGAGATGTGGTTTAAGACCGTGAAGCCATTGTTCAATGATTTGAAGAAGATCAGGGATGTGGAAATGGTCGTGATTGCCAATAATGATGAAAGGGAATTGGTCATTTTGCACAGACTGAACTTCATAAGGCTGGGCGTCACCTGAAGTTAAGTCGTCGTCTTCATGTTGCACTGGGTCTTTATGGAATGGATAAAACAGTGGGTAGTGAGGACCGTGATTAAAAGCCGAGTTGTCAAAATTTATGGGCAAATGAGGATGATATTTTTCGTGGTGCTGAGAGTGACCAGATTTCTGCTGATCTAAATCTTCATTAGAATCTTCGTCAATCGCTGGAGTGTTTTGTCTACGAGCTTCAGCCGTTTGGAACTCTTCAATGTTGTTCGAAGGATGACTGTAAGGGTAAAAGTGGTAAGGATATATCGGATAAAATAGAGGTCTTCTTCTTGACAAGTCAGTCATTTCCTTCACCTGCTGCGGTCTTTGGGGGAAATGTGGGTTGTACCAGTCAGGACGGTTTACTTTGTTTTGGTCTCCGTACATTGGCATTGGATATAGAGGAAGGTTGTTCCATTCGGGAGAGGATTGCGGCTTAGATAAATCGTGGTGTTCTAATCCTCCTAAGTTATGTGGGGAAAATGGTTTAGGGAATCCATAGTTTTTCAAGTCATTGAAGTTGTTCTGGAACTGTGGGTGCGGAAATTCGCGGTGCTCCATTTCTTCTGAGCTACTCAAGGATCTAGAGTTGGATGAACCACTTGGCCTTTTTTCTGAGTTAAATTGGCCCTGATTGTGAAGTTCGTAGTGAAGGCCGTTCGGTTGTGGCTTGAAAGAATCATGGCTTGGCCATTCTGCTGAACCATATGGCGATGGTTGGTTGTGAAAAGCGTGGTTTGGCAATTTGCCTCCGTTGTGGAATCCAAGATGTTGACTAAGCCATCCTTGAGGATTATGCGAAGATACTTGGTTTTGAAAACCGTGACCCGGCAAGTTACCTTGGTTCTGCGGTGAATGTATGTTATGGAAATTATACCCAGGCCAATATCCAGTGTTATGCTGGGGTAGTTTGTTGTAGTACGAGTAGCCGTAGTTTGGCTTTCCTACTGAGTGTGTTTTCCAGTCTTCGTTATTACCATGGTTTTGTGGGAAGTAGGGCTTAGCTGCTATTCCCAAGGAAGCGCACTGAAACACACGAAAAAAAGAAATGTATGAATAAATATTATATAGCAAGTGTGGCTCGGTGGGAAAACGTCTGCTTTTATCTCTTATCTTTATCTCTATTAATCAAACGACCCCCCTGGTTCGATCCCGGCCCTACACCAATGACTTGTTTTTTAAGTTATGTGTAGATTTGCATTCGTTTTACGGTGAAAGAAAACGTCATGAAGAAACCGGCATGTCTGAGGACGGCAAAATTCGGAGACAGGTGTCATCCGCCAACCTAAACTTAACCAGCGTGGTGGATTATGGCCTTTTATCTCTCTCCTCGTAAGAGAAGGTCCCGAGTAGCAAATAGCGTATAGTGGTCGGCTTATGTAACAAACATTATTAGTATTTAATATTTCGAGTGAGATAAATAATTAACTCGTACTTACCAGCGCTAAGACAATCCCTATGTGTTTCACCATCACTGATTACACCAAAATTCTTGTATTGACGAAATTAGAACGATCTATCGTTTTTATATACTTGTTATCAATTCTTTATCATGACAAGCTTCTTGAGATGATAATGTCCGCCCATCTGGACTTTCCAAATAGGAATTGTTTATTTCCAATGTTTCATGCATATAGGCCTGTTTAGTCATTTTTAGGATTTCGTATCTAAAGGTAAAAACGGGAACCTATTATTAGGCCTCTTCTGTCTGTCTGTCACGAGGCTGTATCTCAAAAACCGAGAAAGCTAAAATTGTCAGAGATTGTGTAGTGATTTCCATGGCCGCTATAACAAAAAATAATAAAAAAGAAATTGTTGGTCCTCATACAATAACCGTACTTTTTTCGTGTTTTTTTGCTGTAATAACAGAGAGACGCTTAATATTTTCACAGAATCTTAAGTTTTCAAAATAAATAAAAATAAAATATGAAACTCCTTATCCGCGAGATCGAACCGCACTTGGCCAATTGTTTATCTACGAACAAAATACCAAATGCTTCGGGAATTCCATTCAGAAGAAATGTAAAATATATTTGTAAGTTAATTTTCACAGCTTATCTGTGATGTATATATAACACAATGATATAAGAAGTACAGTACAATGTATCAAGTAGATTTTCGCAATCAAACATGTTGTCATAAAACAAGTAAGTATATATTTATGAACTTACTCATTTTATGTTTTGTTTTGGGTTACCTTCTTACTATGGTAAACTCGTATTTTCGGTTGAAAAGGAAACTCTCGGCTCGATTAAAAATTATACATCAACACTATGATCAACGCATATCTGGCGAACTTAAAGTACTCAATTCTAGTTTGTTATTCTGGTCTAAATTTGAAACAAAGAAAATTATTATGTATAATTTTCTTAGTTGAAAATAAGGCAGGATTTCTGGTAAAACAGAAAATCCTTTTCAGAGCGACTTTATTATGTCTAGACTATAGATGAATGTCTTTGTTTTAGGACTACGTTCTTGGATTTATGTTAATACATGAAAGAAAATAGTTATGCGTTCTAAACTTCATATATCTTGGGCCACGTCCAAAATTACGTTATGGATTTTATAACGGTGTTTTTCTTCTAGAGTAAAGTTTTGTAACCATAATTTGTCATTGCCTGTTTTTATATATTCGATTGGATCTGTATCCGTAAATTAATAAAGGTTCTTAATATCACCCACATCGTTCTTCAATATATAGTTTTAGAATTCGTATCTGTACAATACAAATACAAATACAAAATAATTTTATTGGACCAACTTATATTCTAAACAAAACAAACATTAAGTTTGATAACTAATTAATAGACCTTAACTAATTAATACTAATTCTAGAAGCTAAGTCTTAAAGTAAATATGGTGCCTAGCTCCTGCAGTAGGATACTCTATGTTTGCAGGAGCTAGCTCTCTTCAGAGGTGCTAATAATGAAGTTGGGATATGATGTGTTGTTGAGTGCTAGTTTATGAGTGTGTGTAGAGTAAACAAGGATAAGCTATTATAAAGTATATATAAATGTACATAGATTGATTAGTATACATTACAGAATACAGACTAGTAGGATACAATATCCGGGTTGTAACTATGGTAACGGTGGTTTAAAGAGGGTTGATAGGGGTTAAGTCACAAGAAGAGGAAGAAGGTTAAGCACATGTTTGCTTGAGAATTTGATAATTCGCATTGTTGGTTAAGATTCCAAACTGAAATGGGTAACTACTTACAAAAAAACTGTCTCTGAGAAAGTTTTATTTGACTTGAAAAATTATATTTATTTATATACGAACTTTTAAACGTTATGAAAAACCATAAAAAATGAGCAGTAGCAAAATATTACGTGTTTGTGATGATAATATGGTCGACAAATAATGTATATGAAAATATTATTTCTAAAAAAATCTACAGATTACTTTTAATAAATATCTTGAGGCCTAAAACGTATGAGTAAAGTATGTAGACAATGCTAATATCTCGTCTGCCACGAGATACTAACAAAGTAGATTTCAATAACATGTAAACCCTCAGATCCTACGAGACGTCGTTTAATAAGAACAAATTCATACCTACGTTAGATTTAATATTACCTCGCATAATAGTATTTCACAAGAATACTTGGAAATCTTATTGTCTACTAGCAACATATTTTGTAGAGACATTTAATACTCGTAAATATTGAATAGCAAAATTTATTATTGTATTATCTGTAGATAAATATACATAGCACTGACGACTAACGCTAAATCATCCATATTTTTATATTATTGTTATTTTGTGTATCTTTAATGTAAATCTGGCTTAGTGTTTTTAAAATAAACTCGTGTTTTTTTCCAGAATGATTAGAAGTAAAATTGTTTGTCTAGCCTATAAAACCTACATACTAAAGCCACTTTCGAGTGGTAATGGGTTAGTTTGACGACCTAGTTGGTTATGCCAGATTGCCAACCAGAGGATCTTGGGTCGATAAACAAGAATATTGGACAAAGATCGTTTGAGGATGCCAATGTCAAAGAAAGCAGAGTGACTGAACTTTAACGAAAGATATAAAAAAATAGTTTCCTCATGATGTTCTTGATCCAACGAAAGGAGATAACGCAAAATATGTGTTTCAAGAATTCCCAAAAGTCATGGAACTAAAGTTGTTTTTCAAGCCACTCTTACATAGATTTGCCTTAGCAGCTCTGTACGTATGTACTTGTTTGTAGATCTTTGTAGTTAGACCAACAACATAGAAACCTTATTTACCGCGAATAAACACTGTGATTGAATAACAGAATAGTAAACAAGTATTTTCCATTTCACATAGTTCAAGCGTAGAATATCTATAACAGATACTATTTGCGAGAATGGGTGAAGGATAGGAATTGGAAATGAAAATAATATTGTTCACATGTTATTTTATTTAGAAAAACGCGAACCTAGTTTTAGTAGTAACAGAGATTTTTCGAGTAAAATAGTGACGAAAACAAGTGAGTTCAAATAAGTATTAAGATCACGGTATACTTTGTGCTAGAAAATATAGGCCTCAGACCAGTTGACTTGAAATAGGCCTTTCTCAAGGCTTGCTACTTGGCCCTATGTTTCTTTGCATAAAGTATTATAACGTGATCTTAATACCTTATTTAAACGCACTTGTATTCGTCACTATTTTACTCGAAAAATAATGTTTTCATAGGCTGTTGAAATGTATTATTTAACTGATCACTTAGCAATCAGGACTCCTAATTGAAGCACAGATTCCGCCATTGCAGTAAGGTCGCAAAGGATTTCGGCATGGCTTGAGTATTCCAAATCCAAAAGGTTTGCATATTAGTCTCGTGTTGCAATCGTTACATGAGAGTAAAGGAGAGGTTGTTAGGTTGCATGTGATCCAAGCGGGTCCTGATCCTTCATAAACATCCTCGAAATAGTCTTCAAAGTCGGTCTGTCGCCGGACTCTTTCTTGTGGCTGGTTAGCTAAAACCAGGCCTAGTACAGCGCTCTGAAAATGATAAAATACAAAAAATATTGCGGTGTTCATGAATCAACATTAATCACTTACTTCTGGCGGAAAATATAGACATACATAGATATAAAATTTATATGACGAAAATTCTAATTAATCCCTCACTCATTTTGATATATCATACATTGGAGCGTGTATTTTTTAAAATTAATTTATTTATAAATTCACATTTACTTCTATAAATTTAACGTTTTATCTACAACTAAAAATTATTACTTAAATCAATATAAATTAATACCTTATAAAACAAAAAATAATAAATAAAAATATTTTTACACTTTACTGTTATTATGACATTATTTTTCAAATTTTAAACTTCATCAATTCTATTTTTAAAATTGGAATTTGATATGTAAAATGCTAGCTTACCGCAGCCAAAAGAGCAACAAATTTAAAACCCATAATGTAACTAGAAATCTTTATCCAATTATTTTATGATTAATATGCATCATGCTTTTATACAATCTCTTATCAGATTTCTCGATTTGAACAATAGAAAGAGCAAATAAGGAAACAAATAACAATATTATTTCCTACATAAATTCATAATATTCCAATTAGACTTTCCTGAGGTTTGAGAAAATTCCAGAAATCATGCTGTGAGAGTTATTTTGAGGATACGTTATTGGCTTCTATCTACATAAGTGTAAATGCTGTAGGATAGTACAATACACTTTTATTTTGTACTGTAGATAAATAAGTATTAACTATTGAACCAGATGTATAATAAGTGTTAGTTTACAATTAATTTAGAGTATCCACATTAACTGGCCAATTTTGCTTTAGCGTAAAGGTTTGAATTAATCTTGACGATAATAATTGATATACAGGTACTAAGTACTACCGAATATATTTTATTAGTCATCAATGGCTCCCGTAAAAAAGAGGAATATTTGTTGCAGTGCTATTTACTAGTTGATTTTACTCGTATATTTGGTAGTGGTGATTTTAACTATATTTGGTAAAGCAATCAAGTACCAATTAAGTAATAATAATCAAGTAATCAAGTTTCTTGCTAGGGGACACATACTATGCTGTCTTTCTTCTTTGTTCATGTTCGTTTTATGTAATTTAAAATAATGAATATGTATGTGTCTTCTGTGTCTGAAATAAATGTGTTCTTTCTTTCCACCATATTTTTAAAAGATTTTCGAAATATGAATAAAATTGGTTAAGTAATTGTTGAGATAAAAATTTTGTAACCACTCAAACGAACGTTACAAGCGCGAGGTCTACTGTTCGCAGAATGTATGTATGTCCAAACTATCCCATCACATGTATGTGTTTAGAATATTATTATGAAATCCCTAAACTAACAAAACAATTACTGTATATTTAGAGGGTTTATACTGTTTTGATTGTTTAACAAAATTCCTTTACCACTAAAAAATCTAATTATAATAATAATTAGGTAGTATAATTAGACTAAATATAGGTAGTATAGAAGACCAATGAATGACGTTATTTTTTAATGAGCACAAAATCAGTGAAACTAATTAGTTGCACTGCATTAGTATTGTAACGTATTGCCAATTAATTATTAAATTAGATGTTCAATGATAAGAAGTTTTCTCAGTAAATTCGAGAATAACTAAGAAGCTTCTGTTAGTAATGACTGTTCATACATAGCAAACAGTTTCGTTCCATAATTAAATTTAATCCAGCAATTATCAGAGGGCTTAGACATGTTGTCATCGCTTTAGGTATAGCTTCAATTTGATTACGTCACTACTAATAATGATGCGTAATGTATCGAAGTGACGTAAGCTATCCGAGAGATCTTTAGGCGAGAGATTTAGGCCATTTATGACTTGTAAAACAAGTTTTGGTGTAGGACTGAATTTGAACCAGGTGTCACGGACAGACGAAAACCCAGCACTCTCCCGAAGAGCCACATTGGATCTTGACATTTTGAACATACATATATGTACATATATCATAGTAGTTTATGCAACTGTCATATAATGAAGGGTATTAAAATACGAGTGTGAGTTTATGAAATGAGCGAAGCGAGTTTCATAATAGTAACGAGTGTTTTAATACCCGTGTTATATGCAGTTGCATACACTACTCGTTGCATTCACTAATGCAATTAATCAAACAACAAGAGTATTCTTTATCTTTTTTCATATAATTATCTAGATTTTTTTGGCAAAAGATTGTGAGTTACTTTTGTGGCCAATTCTAGAATATCCGGAGGCGTACAAATAAATATCATCGTCACTATCCATTTTTAACTTTTAATTTGTATGTTAAAAACAAAACACATTGCAAAACATTAAATTGACGCGTACGTGTATTGTCACAGTGAACTTGCCGCCATTAAAATCTAACCAATGAGAGCGCAGCTGCGCGGGCAGGGCCAATCAGGAGCGAGCGAGCGATGTTATAATGAGATTTTACAATATCGATGTGGATATATACCATCATGTGAAATTGCTTAAAATGAGTGTTTTGTTGTCTGAGCTATAACAGTAGTAATTATGAGTCAAGTATTGGAAAACATAAGTAGAATGTTACAACATTAGTGATAAAATATTTTACGCTAGTCTGCAGTAAATAGTAGTTTTTTTTTATCTTCCCACGCCAGTATGCCGTTTCTCTCCTAATGGCCGTTGCAGGTTTCGTCATCAAAGACTACGTCATCAATCAAGCCAGTATGACACACTGACCTTTTTCTCCATTTATCTGAGATCCATTTCGAAGGGTCACAGTGCAATTTTAGGACAAATCTTGTTATGAAGTCAGACTGAACTACCAACTTTTTGATGAGTATAGCGATTCAGACTTAAACCGCTAATTCTTATTAGATGTAACTTAAAATACTTATATATTTTTTAATATTTTACCTAATAAATAAAATATGATACGTCTATTACATTGTCCAAATATTATACTTTGAAAGCGGAGAGTTGCAATGATAACTGAATTACGATTCTTATGTTAAGCACATAAGAATCGTTATCATATTTATCATATTCAGTTATCATAAATGAACTCTTTTAGAAAGCAGTGGAAGAAAATAAAATCGAAGATTCTTTGTTCACAACTCACTCGATTAAAAATCTTCTTCTTTTTAGGAGAAGGTTAAAAAAATAGAATTTGATACTCTAACCGGCGAATAACAAACAATTTCTATTACCACAATGCTATTATGTTTTTTGTTACATAAATCTCGGTCCTATATGCTTCTATGCTGGAGTGGGAGTAACATTAGCATCCATGACACGTGCATCCGATTGTGACTAGAATACACAACATATTTCGAGAAACGTGCCAATTATATGCGGATTACACCCGTTCATGGTAATATATAAATAGACATTAGAAACAGGTGGGTTATCATATCACCCGAGAAACTGACAACGACAGAGGCCACCAGTCCAGTGGTCCCATGACCATCGTCTCGTTAGGCTCACTGCGGAGCAAGTACGGGTAGTGGACAATTTCTCCACCGGGAGAAATTGTCCACTACCCGTTCGTACCCGTATTTCTCTGTTCGTTTTTGTTGTCGTTACTTTAACTTTATTTTTCGTTACTTTTATTTTATTTATTGATTTTTTGGTGCGTTTAAAGTTGTATTGTTGTAAACTTTTTCAAAATCTCTGCAACACAAATAATATTTATTATTTTATTATGAAAATGAAAACAAAATGATTACGTATGATTGTTTTCCTCTACCTCTAAATTATACGATAGTCTTTTCATATGTCAATCGAAGAGTACCGTAAATTTACTTCGAAAGAAGGAATAGAGACATAAAATGTTCACGATGTATGCTAAGAAGAATGTGAAAATAAATATGATACCTAACTGTGACATGTTTCAATAGGTATTTTATAAAATAATACAGGTACATACTATCAGGAAAAGTAAATAAACTAAATGTAAGGTAAGATCATATTAATAAAAATAGGTATTTTTGGAGCTATAAAATTTATTTTTAAAGTTTACAAATCAAAATAATTTATTTATTTCTACACACAGCATATATGTTTTGCTTAGACTATATCTACATAAAAAGGACCATTAAAATCTCAAAATAAAATGTTTTTTTTCAAAGTACATTTGTGCTACGGTTTAGTATTTAAGGTGATAGTGGTCCATTGACCTCTAAATTGTTCTACAGACGGTTGCATGAAGTAGACATTTTTTCCATGTTTATGTTGCTGTATTTTCTAGTTTCTTAGGCAGTGGTATCAGCAGGGGTAGCTGGGGCACATTCTTCAGAAGGAGTAGCAGAGCACTCGCCCAAGTTGCAGTGAGGCAGGGTTGGGTCCGCACAGGGTCTCTGGAGACCACCGACCTTAGTGCACACCAGCTTTGTCTTGCAGTCCATGCAGGACGATCCAATCATGGTGCAAGGACCCCACTGGGGCATCCACGGAGCAGCGGAGAGCCAGGGTGGGATCCAGGGGTTGACTGCGGGAGCTGCGGGTGCGCCAGCAGCTGGTGCGCCTCCCCAAGCGGCAGGGCCACCCCATCCGCCCCAAGGACCTCCAGGGCCAGCGGAGCCGGGGACAGCAGATGCTACTGCAACCTGAATAGAGATATTGTCAACTTAATGATACAAAATATATGGAGAAAGAATAATATTCCCCCTTAGAAATAATATATAGGACAGCAATTGAGATATTCAGATGATACGCAATTAAAACAGATTATACGAATATTTTAAAGAATTGAGAAAATGTGGTAATATGGTGTTAAGTACGTAAGCGTCACTTAGCATACTTAAAATAAATCAATATTTTACCAAAACGAGTAAGAACATTACTAGGACATAGAAATTAGAAGTTTCTTGGACCTTGAAAGTACTGAAACCCCTTCAAGAAATTTCCAACCAAATGTCGCCAAATCAATAAGTACTTACCATAACACAAAGAGCTAAAGCAATCTTGAAAGCCATGATTTAATATTCGATTCACTTCGTTTGACTTTATCGTTCGACTAAAGTTGTATCGTTTGTGAGCAACTGTTGCGAATCCAATGCTTTTATACGTGCAACGAACTACTGTGTGATAAAAGGATTAAATTAATTATAAACAAGTGCGTTGGAGACAAGGTTTTCCCAAAGAGGCAAACAATATTCAAAATAGATAAGAGGTTTGGTTTAGGAGGGTTGGTATGAAAATATAAATAAATTAAGAAAGTAATTTTATCCTATCTAATATGTAAATGTATTAAAAGAGTACCTATCCTCTTTTAATACAATAAACTGACAGAGAATGTTAATTTCTAATTTACTCTATAAATATTTATAGTTCTACATGATTGACATTAAAAACTGTCATAAGGACAAAATTTTGCATATTTGGGTTCATCGATTCTTTAATTAACCTGTTGCGATCATATCTTGAAGGTTGTTTTTGACCGTAGGTATGTTAAAGACAATAAAACAAATTAGATTCCATTCATTGCCTTTATTTATCTTCATATCAATTAGATGCCCTAGTTTATGCATATTTTGATACTAGAATATTTTTTATCAAAAAGCGATGCGATAATCTTTATTTTTTATGGGAATTTCATAATTAAGCGTACTTAGTAGGTCATGGTTATATAAATTAAAATATTAAGCGCAATTTTAATTTTTAACGTTTTTGCTGACGGTACCTAAACAAAACGTTCTACGTAACCGCTTGTTTTCATTACTTGTGTAAGCTTACAGGAGGAAAATTTTACACCTAATATTTACATTTTACATGTCTTTGCAGGGGGCAAGATTATTTTAAAAATACAGACGTAATTGTCTAATATATGAGTTGGGTTCTCCGAAATTGTATGTCTTGTGATGAAGCTGTTTGAATATTGATAAACGTCTTATGCAGTTTTAAAATAAACTGTTCAGGTTACGCGACAATGACAGTGAGTTGCTATGCACTAAAATTTTGTAGAATTAGTGTTTTTACAGATGTAAAACTTTGCTGTATTAAAACAAAATTTATCAATGCATCAAAAAATGTAATATGTCGTCAATTTACCTCCAGTATAAAAACACATAGATGTAACAAAGTAATATGAAATATATCAATCCCATTTGGCTCTAATATGGGAATTAGCGCATGTTAACCTAATAATATAAGCATCTTCTTCTTCGTATTAGCTAAGTGGTCAAGCTCTGGTGTCGAGAGTTTTTAAGATTAGTACTTGCAGTACACAATGAGCGATAAAAAAGCGAGTGTGGCTCGGTGGCAATAACTTCTGCTTTTCAATCAGACGGCCTCTGGTTCGATCCCAGCCCTACACCAATGACTTGCTTTTCAAGTTATGTGTGTATTTGCACTCGCTTTACTTGACATGTTTGAGGACCACAATATCCGAAGACGTGTGTAATCCGCCAACCTGCAATTGGCCAGCGTGGTGGATTATGGCCTATTTCTCTCTTCTAGTGTGAGAAGGCCCCGAGTCCCAGCAGTGGGAACATATAGTGGGCTGCTTATGCTTATGCTATGCTACACAATGAGACCTGTTATTGTAATAGTTTCATAATTACATTGGATTTGCGAAATACTTGCCTACTGCAAAATATTATTCAGTTAGAAAAATATTTACATAGCGCTTAGGTCAATTAAGACGACATTTGCTCTAGAATTGTAGGCAAGTAGATACTCATATTATGCAGAATGTTATTGGTCTTCTTTATCTTATGCTAATCCAAATAATCCTGAGCCTCTTATTATTTAGGTACATGGTTCGTGAAAATAGACATTACCTTTTGCATAATTTCATTCTTCTTCATCTTCGTCTGAGCTAAGTGGCTAAGCTCTGGTGTCGAGAGTTTTCAAACCACCCGAAAGCCTCTGACTTGGCTTAACGACTGCTTGTACTAAGACTAATGGAGCCAGGACCTACAATTTAACGTATCTTCCGACCCACGGTTGCGCCCAGATGAAAATGTCTTAAGAAAAACGTCATGTGCATGGTCACTCATTCAAACACCGTTCGCACCGACTATTGCTTAGCTTCGTTGATCGCGTCAGATCACCTTAGCTAGCCGAGCTAAAGGCGGATTATTTTATACGCACACATCGTATTACAGACAAAATACAGTCAGATTGTGTTTTCTGAAATGTTTTCTCTAGTATATTTTGTTTCTTAAGACCATATTTAAAATTTCAGAAATCGAAATTCCAAAAAGTTCCAAATCCCAATCAAACAATCTGATAGATATTGTCGTAGAAAACTACAATCTAATTTTCGAGAAACCTATTTTTTCTCGAAGAATCTGATCCGCTATTATCACTTATTACATCCGGGAAGCACGGGATAGAGGCCTTTGTAGATAAACCACGTATTAATATTGTAGGGACTCAACGACAAGTAGTACATATTTATTATTATTACTCGTATGTTCGAAATAAATCTTGTTTGATTTTGATGAGTTTTTTTTTTCACTTTTGTCATCTTGTTGTCTCCTTCTACTTCTCCGAATGAGCTAATTGGCCAAGCTCTGGTGTCGAGAGTTTTCAAGCGGCCTGAAGGCCCCAGACTTGACTTAACTTGCTTGTACTATGACTTACAGCTATTTTTATCCGACCCACGATAGCGCCTAGATGAAAATGCCACTTGAAAAATGACTGTCTTGTGCACGGTCACCCATCCGTAGTTTTTTATCGCATCTACCCCTAATATCATCATCTTCAAATTCAAATTCTATTTATTATATAAATGACACTTACAGCTAAACCAAACGTATCACTTAGACTAGTAGAAAATTAATTACATTAAGATTAAGTAAACCATTTATAATTATATATAATGAAAATCTTATTGTTTCCCATGAGGCAAGTGGCCCAGACCTGGCGTTGGAGTTTCCTAACCGCTACAAAGACATCTGACAGCTTTTTAATATCAAATGAAGGCTTTTGAGAACGAAATCATCGAAGCAAGAACATAATAGCAACGTGCCACTCACTGATAAAGCCCCTCTTGGAATTTGGTAGCAATAACCTGTTGCTAGGAATATTTTAATAGGCGCTTTCCAGCGAAACGGTACGCAAATAATAAATATTTACACCGAAATGAAATGATAATAACGCCTTCGGGAAAACCTCTCTGACGATATGGAAAATGAGATGTTTGCTAAGATCTTACTGTTTGGCTAATGGTTATTTCTCTCTTTCTCGATTCTTTGATAATCGGATTATTGTCATTACCTATATAGATTCGTGTACTTGAAAAAGAACTGTTACATACATGTTGACATCACCTAACTTACAAATAGTAATATGCTAAATCTATGTCAGTGTCCGCAGCTGAATAGTAGATTTTAATTGTTTTTCCAAGTACTACAATAATAATTGTAAGACGTTGTTTCGGGACTTAACGGCTCCTTTTATTAACTTTTACACGATAACTCTCATTTTAGATAATATTTTTTATAACATACATAAATATCCAAGAATTCTTAAGATGATATTTTTTACTGTTAGGTTCCCAGTTTTAACTAGAAGTTCTAAAATAGTGTCTTATCACGAGTATTCCAAAAATCCGAAGTTAATATGCAATTTCCGTTGGCGAACAATAGACGTGGTACGCAAACACTCTGTAATCTCCCCAGATAAGTTTCGAAGACTACCTAGAACACCACGTGATTTTTATTACGTAATTTGTGCGTTGGCCCTGACTTTGGAAAGCTGGTTCTTTGGATTGGGATAATCCTTTTGTTTTAGGGCTAGATCAACACCGCTTCGTTCCATAAGTGATAAGTGGATCACTAAGAAGTGGTATTTTCATCCTGCCGTTTTTCTTGGGTTGGGTTATGATTTGTTTTGTCTCTTAATTTAATGGACACTGGATGTGTTTTAGGCGAAGATAAGGGCAAAAATTTTGAATTTACAGTTTTTTCATGATAATTCATATACAGTAAAAATATAGAAAAAATTGCTTAAAGTCTAAAGAGAATTCTAGATTTTGCCTTATTTTTTACTAGTTTACTAACCATTTTTGTAATAAGAGGATTATTTAGCCTATATTAAGTGCAAGCGTTAAAACTCTCTTCCTATGTCTTCCTCAGGAGTTTCCTGAGAAGTACAAATTGGGGGTCTTTAGACCATAGTTATATTTAGCATCAGGCAAGCTGCGGCAAAACGTGTGCCTATTCAGCATTAAAAATAAGAACTTGTATTCAAAAGTATCTTGACAATCAAAGTTGTAACGAGAAGACCTTGTTCAATTTGCGTATAACTTTCTGTTTCACATAACTATATGTAAAGCTAATTAAAAAAAATACTTATAGTGATGCATTATGACAATTCTACAAAAACATGTATTCGTAGTAATTATGGAATATCGCCCCAATTTGGTAACATAGAAGTACTTGTATATGTTTTACATTTTAGTCACTAACCAATAATAAAAATCCATATTTTACTTAGTTAATATTTGTATGTTTTAGTAAAGAATATTGAAAAGAAAAAAGAAAAAGTAAAGAAACAATACAGGCATTATACATTTTGCATTATAACATTTCGCCTTAAAACATTAACTAGATAATCTTCTCAAACCATCCCATCTTCAGGTGACAGGATGTTAATAAATTAATCAACGTGTGACATTTAATTAGCGATACACACATAATTACAATATAATCCCGTTTCCGTTGCGGTGCCTAGATACAACACAAATATCCGGTGGTATTTATCAACACTGCGTCTACGTCTCAGAAACTACACCGCGATCATTATACCAACAGTTTGTTTGTACTGACTCAGTCTTGGCGAAAACATCGTGTTTGGTCAAGACTTACTGCGCTCTTTATCTCAGCAGAAGCCATTATCTAATGTTATCAAGTACGCTAATTACCTGTTCAGGTATAAAACGTTTTGCGTGTTGTGTCATAACCAAATCTAACGAACGAGCTCATACGAAACACAAGTGTTCATGATCATTTGAGTGTTTTAACGAACGAACTTTTTGATTTATCTAGATGAGAAACTGAACGTGCAAAATGAGGGTTATTTATTTACTTCTTATTGTAAGTTTTGACACTTTTTTTGTGAATTGATGTGTGGTGATAGTGATATTATTTGAAGCAGTCACTTTCTCTTTTTTTGAAGAAGCACTATAGAGACAGAATCTATTAATATTTTTATTTGAATATACATAAATTTACTTATTTATTAGATTAAATCCTATCTGGAATTTTATATCGTGTTAAGAATAAAACAAATATAAAAAAATCTTCGAATGTGCTTGAAAAAATATTTGTTTATGTATTCAACTATTTGTTGGATGGGCATTAAACCGTTATGTTTTTGCGTTTCAGGCATGCGTGTGTTTGACAACTGCCCATTATCTGCCCGAAGATGGCGCTTCAAGGGGGTTGACGCGTCACCACTACAACCAACATCGTATAGTGCGCGATCTATCAGACGACTCATCTGAGAGTGATGATGATGACAACGACAACGATGGTGATGTAAATTCGCAAGAGAGAAAACAACTTGAAAGACTAGAGAAGGAAAGACAAAGACTTGAAGAGCAAAGACGCAAACAAGAAGAGCATCAGCGTAAGCTAGAGGAAAAAAGAGCCGAAGAACAGCGAAAACAAGAAGAAAAGAGGGAAAAAGAAGAACGCAAACATCAGAAAAGACTTGAAAAAGAGGAACAGAAAAGACAAGAACACGAAGAGAAACTAAGGCGCAAACAAGAAGAAGAAGAGCGTAAGAGGCAAGAAAAACTTGAGAAAGAAGAACAGAAGCGCCAAGAAAATATTCGTAAACAACTTAAAGAATTAGAAAAAGATGTAGTTGGAGAGCAACATGTTTCTGTTGAATCTGAGGAGGAATCAGAGTCTGCTGCCAAAGATGGTGTGGATCTTGATGACTTATGGAAGGAATACCTATTCAAAAAATACGGTTTAAATACAACGAGCACAAACTTAGAGAAGAAGGCTGTCCTTTACAGATTCGTGGAAGAAGATTTAGGTCTTAACCCTAACAGCACTAAAAGTGAACGTCGCCAAGCCATTCAAAATTTCATAACAAACAACCTGCAAAATGAAGCTGATTCTGCGACCTCCTTTAGAAGTTTCCTATTGAGCCACATCACCACAGCTCGTATTCAGGCGATTCAAGCAAATATTGAAAGAAAAATTGAGAAACTTGAAAATAAAACAGCACTTCTCAAGGACGTTCCTGCTCCGTGGGCTGATGTATCTGAGCAACAACTGAATGAAAAGAAATCGGTGCTTGAGTCAGTTAAACAATATTTGTCCAGCTTATTGCCGACCTGGGCTACTGAAAGTCAATCTTCAAGCACTGGCTCTGGATTACAAGAACTTCCTGCTGGTGGCACCTCTGGTGCAGACCGATCCACTACTGCTTCTGGTACTGATAACTCTGCTGCTAGTGCGGCCAATGGCGTTAATGGCTCTAGTGCGGGTGCTAGTTCTGGTGCTGGTAGTGCAGCAGATAGAAATGCTGCACCTGGTTCCTCTAACTCAGCTAATGATGCTGCTTCTGGCGCTGACAAAACTACTGCTAGTTCTGCTTCTGGTACCGATGGCTCTGTTGTTGTTGCCCCTAGTGCTGAAGGCTCCGTCTCAGAAACTGGTACTCGTGTTACTGGTTCCGAAAGTGGTGCTGCTTCTGAAGCCACTGGCTCAACTGGTGGTGATACCCCTAGCGTAGATAGTTCTGTTGCTGGTGCTACCCCAGGTGCCTCTGAATCAGTTGCAAATGCTGCCTCTGGTGTCGCTGTCTCCATTGATGGTGCTGAGCCTGCTGCTGGAGCAACCACTAGTGACGTTAGCTCAGCTGGTACTGCTACATCTGGTATCGCTAGCTCAACAGGAATTGCCGCCTCTGGTGCTGAAAAAACCACTGTTAACGCTGTTGCTGGAACTGACGGCTCGGCTGCTGGTGTTGGCCCCAGTGCCGATGGCTCTGCCTCTGAAATTGCTCCTGGTATTGATGGCTCAGAAGGTGGTGCTGCTACCGAGGCCGCTGGCTCAACTGGTGGTGCTGCCCCTGGCATTGATAGTTCTGCTGCTGGTGCTACCCCAGGTGCCCCTGAATCAGATGCAAATGCTGCCTCTGGTATCGCTGTTACTACCGATGGTGCTGCATCTGCTGTTGGTACTACCTCTAGTGACGTTAGCTCAGCTGATAGTGTTGCACATGGTACCGCTAGCTCAACTGGAAATGTCGCCTCTGGTGCTGAAAAACCCACTGTTAACGCTGTTGCTGGAACCGAAGGCTCTGCTGCTAGTGTTGGCCTCAGTACTGAAGGCTCCGCCTCTGGAACTGCTCCTGGTATTGCTGGCTCAGAAGGTAGTGCTGCTTCAGAGGCAACTGGCTCAACTGGTGGTGTTGCCTCTAGCATTGACGATTTTGCTGCTGGTGCTACCCCAGGTGCTTCTGAATCAGATGCAAATGCTGCCTCTGGTATCGCTGTTACTACCGATGGTGCTGCATCTGCTGTTGGTGCTACTGCTAGTGACGTTAGCTCAACTGATGGTGCTGCACCGGATACCGCTAGCTCGACTGGAAATGTCACCTCTGGTGCGACTGGATCCATTGATGGTGCTGCACCGGCTGCTGCTGGCAGCTCTACTGTTGATTCTACCAATAGTGACGTTAGTTCAGGTGGTAGTACTGCATCTGGCCCCGTTAGTTCAACTGGAAATGCCGCCTCTGGTTCCACTGGTTCAGAGGATGGTGCTACCCCTGCTTTTGACAACTCTGCTGCTGATGTCGCTCTTGCCGCTGGAACAGCCAGCGAAGCCACCACTGGAACTTCTAACTCTGCTGTTGGCGCTGACAACTCAGCTGCTGGTACTGCCTCTGGTGCTAGATTACCAGTTGACTCCACCACTGACGCTAATAACTCTGTCGCTGGTGCTACTCCTGGTACTGGTTCAGCTGACGGTACTGTCCCTGGCACTGACAACTCTGTTACTGGTGCTGGTTCTGCTGCCAACGCTGCTAATGCCCCTGGTGCTGAAATTTCTGGTGCCACTATTGTTACCGATGGCTCCACTGCTGGTCCCGCCGCTGTTGTTGACGGCTCTAATGCGGTTGTCAACCCAAGCACTGCTACTGAAGTTGTTCCCATTCAAAGTGCTCCAAGTGCTTCAGAAGCTGCACCAATTTTTGAGAGTGTGCCTGTGAACACCAACGCTTCCTCTGCTGCTACTGATGCCGATCCAATAATAGCCAACGACGCCCCTGTAGTGATTGATGGTGTTCTAGTAGCCACTGAAGCTGGTCTAGAAGTCACTGACGTGGCCGCTGAAGCTACTGTTGCCGCACCCATGGCTACTGACCCTGCCTCTTTAGCTACTGATACCGCTCTTATTGCCACTGACGCAGCCTCTGTAGTAACTGACTCTGCAACTGTCACCACTGGTGCTGCCTCAGCATCTAACAACGCTGACCCCGTTACTACTGATGCTGTACCCAATGCCACTGAGAGTGCCCTGGCAGCTACCATCCCTGGCTCTATAGCTACTAATGCTGCACCTATTACAAGTGACGCTGCCCCTGCTATCACCGATGCTCCAGTAGCTATTGACGCTGCTCCCGTAACTAATGATGCTGCGCCCGTTGCTACTGACACTACATCTGTAACAACTAATGCTAGCCCTGTAATAACTGATGCTATGTCTAATGCCACAGACGTTTCCTCCGTAGCAACTGATGCTGCATCCATGGTCTCAAATGGTCCTGAGGTAGACACTGAAGCTGGCCAAGTAACGACTAATGCTGCACTCATTGCCACTGATGCTGTCCAAGTAGTCACCGACGCCAATCCAGCAATGACTGATGGTTTTCCAGTGGGCACTGATACCACCTCAATAGTTACTAATGCTGCATCGGTCCCCACTGACACTGCCCCAGTATCTACAGACGCTATCTCCGTGTCTACTGATGCCACATCAGTTGCCACTGCTCATGTGGCCACTGACACTGTTCCAGTAATTAATGACAGTACTCTAGCAACGAATACTGCAACGCCTAGTACCACTGACGCTGTTCCGGTATCTATCGACGCTGTCTCAGTAGCAACAACTGATGCGCCCATTATCACCAGCGGTGCCCCGGAAGCTACCGTAGCTGTTTCTGTAACCACTGACGCTGCACTCATTGCCACTGACACTGCTCCTGAAGTGACTGATGCTGCGCCCGTTGTCATTGATGTTACCGTGGTAACTACCGATGCGGCCTCTGTAGCCACAGATGTCCCCGCAGATACACAATTTGTACCCAATGCCACTGACGCTGTCCCAGCATTCACCGACACAGCCACCACAGCAACTGATATTGCACCTAATGCAACTGAAGTTGCTCCTGTAGCGACTGTTACTACGCCCGTTGTCACTGATGCTGGTCCGGTAGCCACCAATACCGTCTCCTTAGCAACAGATGCTGCGCCTGTAGCTACTAATGGTGCTCCGGTTGTCACAGAAGCTGTCTCCGTAGCCGATGATGCTGCGACCATTGTCACTGATTCTGCCCCAGTAGTCACCAACGCAGTCTCCGCAGTGACTGATGCTACGCCTGTCACTACTAACGGAGCCCCAGTATATACCGACGCTGTCCCCGATACCACTGATGCTGCATCCGTTGCCACTGATATCGCGTCCGTTACCACTAATACAGCTCCAGTAGTTACCGACGCAGTTTCTATAGCAACTGACACTGCTCCAGAAGCCCCTAATGCTGTTCCTATAGAAGTAGCACCAGTCGTAACAGAAGTTGCTCCTGTTGCCACAGAAGCAGTTGTAGTAGAACAAACAACCAGTGAAATGGTTTCCGAAGCCGTGGGTACTGAAGCCCCAGTTGGTGATCAAGTCATTGTACAGGTACCACAAGAACCCAATGCAGAAGTTATCGACGTAACAACACAGTGATGTAATCTAGACTTTAATTTAATGCCTATGGTAAAATTGTAGATATAATATAGACTAATAAATTGAGCAATTTAAAAAATAGTTTGATGTTTTCATTCTTTTGATATATTATTCGTAACATTTTGAGGTATATAAGATTATTGTATATAGTAATCTATAGGTAAAATAACTATCTAATTTTAAATCTGAAAAAAAAGGCTGAATATATTATTCACAATATTTATTCTAATGACTCTCTTAGTTACTTTATACAAATGTTTGGTAAAGTATAATGGAATGCAATTAAGAGGTATTTTTTCACATTCAACACTATTTAGGTACAATAGGATTAGGTATAAATAACATAAAATTATAGCTAACACATTATCTATAAAATAATCTAGTAATACCAAAAATATAAACGTAAGCTCCTGTCAAATCCAATATTTGTTAGTGGCGTTGGGAGGGTTCGGATAATTATGGTGAGCCAAGGGATCGGCTACGTTAGGAAACGTATAAGGATCATTCATGTACTTATATTCACTGGATATCCCAGCTAGACTCATGTTCAAAGAATTATGAGACGGACTCCAATTGGAGCTAGCCGTTGGATCAACAGACACTTTGGAGTAATCAGCAGGAACTTTTGGGTATTCGCTCTCCGGTAAAGCTTTTGCATACTCTTCTCCTGGAGATTTTACATAGCTATCTTCTCTCGGTTCGATGGCCTCGTCACTGGGCACTTTGTCGTCATCTGTTTCTTTGGGCAGGTAGCTGACAGGTTTGCCGTAGATCTCGGCACCCGAATATCTCGCGTAGTCGTTCCTTGGCATAGCGGGGTCTAGCAACTGGTGAGCTCCATTAGATCCGGGAACAAGATGGCTGAATGACGAACCAGAAGTGCTCGGGAATGCTGCGTTTTGGAAGGCTTGGTTCAAGTGTTGTGACTGCGCCATAAGTTGGTTTGTATAGTTGGCGTACTTCTGGTGATGCCACGAGTCCGGATGTTGCGGATGGTGCTGAGGTAGCGGCAACTCACTAGCTGGGTATGGGCAGGGTATTTGAGGCATTGGTAGAGATGAGTAACTGGCGATGCCTGGTGACGTGTTAGACCCAGTCTGCTTCCGTAGACGAGCTCGACGGTTGGAGAACCATACCTGAAAAACCAGAGGGATTGATTGAATTACGAGTAGATTTTCTCACTAACATATGTTTTTTTTCTCTCTTTTGACACAATGTGAACTTAGAGCCGTCCAATCACATTAATAAAGATATCATAATGTAGAATGCTTGAAAAGTAGAATGGGATCTAAATTTTAAACGAAAAAGTACATTTAAAATCCGAAAGTATTTTAATACGCATCTAAAATGTTTAAGCAATTATTTTCGTCAAACAAACACGTTATCAACGATATCAGTTAACATTTGTTTTAACTGAATGAAGACAACAATTATAATGACATGGTAAACAGTAATCGCACTATTCAAACATAATATGGAATTTACATCACATTGTGTTTGTTTAAATTAAATAAACTATTTTAGCTTATCTTAGGGTACGTGTAGCGCAATATGTGCGTCACTAGCCTATGTTGTTACATTCAACATACATAGGCTTGTATTCGTCCTACATACGACATTAGAAGTTTTTTAGAAAAAAAATTGAACCTAATTAATACATAGTAACTTATGAATATACTATTTTGGGAGCTTACTCGTAATTCTGATTTGAATAGTCAAATAAACATTTTGACCACTACCTTGATTTTACTTCTGTTGTTAACTTAAAGGAATAACGTTTATTAGAGTTTTTACTTTACACCAAATGGTTTATATCTAATTGCTTATATTAGTGGTTGATAGCCAGGTGGGCACAAGAAAATGCCCTACCACCATGCCATGATTTCCTCACTAATGTTTTCACCGAAAATTCGAGCTCATTCGCAGGGATCGACCTCACGACCTTCGGAACGTGAGGTGGTCGCACGGCCAACTGGACTGTCGTAGCTTTTATAGCGAAAATATATATGTAGACTAGCTGACCCGGCAAACGTTGTTTTGCCTCACTTAGGGGTATGAAAAATAGATAGTGTACCTTAAATGACACGTTCGTAGATTTACCGTAGCAGCGCCATCTATCTAATTGTGACTGTCAAATAATAACAGACAATAATCCTACTACTATTATAAAGGCGAAAGTTTGTAAGTATGGATGTATGGATGTATGGATGTATGTTTGTTACTCTTTCACGTAAAAACTACTGAATGGATTTGAATGAAACTTTACCACAATATAGCTTATACATCAGAATAACACATAGGCTATAGCTTATACATCAGAATAACACATAGGCTACAATTTTTGAGGTTTTTAATGTGAGGTCGTAAAAAAACACATTTTTTGCGCTTACATTGCAAACGCTGACTGAATCCTACAAGATAGATCAAAACAATTTACTACAGTATTGTACAACTTAAAAATGCCTACAAAAAAGTCCGTGATGGTATATGTTTATCTCTTAGGAATAACCCACAATAACCATTTTTTATCCTTTACTTTGTACGAGTAATAATGGCTTATTTACGAAGCGATTTTAAGCAATACACTATTAATCCTTATCAAAATAAATTATTTCATCAACTAGCTGACCCGGCAAACGTTGTTTTGCCTTAAAAATATATAGTAGCTGATTCTCAGACCTACTAAATACGCAAATGAGTAAAAATCGGTCAAGCCGTTTCGGAGGAGTACGGTAACTAACATTGTGTCATGGAAATTTTATAATTCTTTATTGGACACATAAATAAAAAAGGCACAGTAAAAAACAAATAACTTAAAAAAACCTCAAAATTGTGCCACAATTGGCGGCCTTATCGCTTAAAGCGATCTCATCCAGGCAACCTTTGGATGGAAAGGAATTTATAAACGACTAAAGAAGGACGTAGTGTACAATAAAGAATAATAAAAAACATACATATAACATTAATAATCATATCTTAATTTATATAAATCTCGTGTCACAATGTTTGTCCTCAATGGACTCCTAAACCACTTAACCGATTATAATAAAATTCGCACACCATGTGCAGTTCGATCCAACTTGAGAGATAGGATTGTATAAATCTCAAATTATAGTCGCAATTTTAATTTACTGCTAATTATTGTCTGTTATTATTTGACAGTCACAATTATCTGTTAACTCCAAATGATTCTAACAGATGTTGATACCTTTCGACTGGGTTGAGTAAGTAATCAATAGATGGCACTGCTATGGTAAATCTACGAACGTGTCATAGGTATAAGCTACACTATCTATTTTTCATACCCTTAAGTGAGGCAAAACCTAGTTTGCCGGGTCAGCTGGTATTATATATTAGACAACAGTTTAGCTCTGAGAAGAACTTTTGCGTATGTGTAGTTAAAAGAACAAAATCAAAAAAAAAAAACCCGCAAATTATTAGACTTCGCGCACGGCCGCTGCGATGGGAGCCAACCTCGCGACTGAGCCGCGCGCTTATACCTTACCACAGAATAATAACTTGTACTTCGACCTTACTCATAGATCTAAACACCCCTCCCCCGCACACGCCCTCTTCTCAACGGGCCGTGCAGCAGAAATCGTAATATTTTAATTTCACCATAACTTCAAAACCAAACGTCCAATTTTAATCATTCAAAGACCAAATATTATCAACACAAACTGTACTTATCCTACTACTATTATAAAGGCGAAAGTTTGTAAGTATGGATGTATGGATGTATGTTTGTTACTCTTTCACGTAAAAACTACTGAATGGATTTGAATGAAACTTTACCACAATATAGCTTATACATCAGAATAACACATTGGCTATAGCTTATACATCAGAATAACACATAGGCTACAATTTTTGAGGTTTTTAATGTGAGGTCGTAAAAAAAACACATTTTTTGCGCTTACATTGCAAACGCTGACTGAATCCTACAAGATAGATCAAAACAATTTACTACAGTATTGTACAACTTAAAAATGCCTACAAAAAAGTCCGTGATGGTATATGTTTATCTCTTAGGAATAACCCACAATAACCATTTTTTATCCTTTACTTTGTACGAGTAATAATGGCTTATTTACGAAGCGATTTTAAGCAATACACTATTAATCCTTATCAAAATAAATTATTTCATCAATAAGTACAGTTTGTGTTGATAATATTTGGTCTTTGAATGATTAAAATTGGACGTTTGGTTTTGAAGTTATGGTGAAATTAAAATATTACGATTTCTGCTGCACGGCCCGTTGAGAAGAGGGCGTGTGCGGGGGAGGGGTGTTTAGATCTATGAGTAAGGTCGAAGTACAAGTTATTATTCTGTGGTAAGGTATAAGCGCGCGGCTCAGTCGCGAGGTTGGCTCCCATCGCAGCGGCCGTGCGCGAAGTCTAATAATTTGCGGGTTTTTTTTTTTTGATTTTGTTCTTTTAACTACACATACGCAAAAGTTCTTCTCAGAGCTAAACTGTTGTCTAATATATAATACCAGCTGACCCGGCAAACTAGGTTTTGCCTCACTTAAGGGTATGAAAAATAGATAGTGTAGCTTATACCTATGACACGTTCGTAGATTTACCATAGCAGTGCCATCTATTGATTACTTACTCAACCCAGTCGAAAGGTATCAACATCTGTTAGAATCATTTGGAGTTAACAGATAATTGTGACTGTCAAATAATAACAGACAATAATTAGCAGTAAATTAAAATTGCGACTATAATTTGAGATTTATACAATCCTATCTCTCAAGTTGGATCGAACTGCACATGGTGTGCGAATTTTATTATAATCGGTTAAGTGGTTTAGGAGTCCATTGAGGACAAACATTGTGACACGAGATTTATATAAATTAAGATATGATTATTAATGTTATATGTATGTTTTTTATTATTCTTTATTGTACACTACGTCCTTCTTTAGTCGTTTATAAATTCCTTTCCATCCAAAGGTTGCCTGGATGAGATCGCTTTAAGCGATAAGGCCGCCAATTGTGGCACAATTTTGAGGTTTTTTTAAGTTATTTGTTTTTTACTGTGCCTTTTTTATTTATGTGTCCAATAAAGAATTATAAAATTTCCATGACACAATGTTAGTTACCGTACTCCTCCGAAACGGCTTGACCGATTTTTACTCATTTGCGTATTTAGTAGGTCTGAGAATCAGCTACTATATATTTTTAAGGCAAAACAACGTTTGCCGGGTCAGCTAGTTAGCAATAAATTAAAATTGCGACTATAGTTTGAGATTTAAACTATCCTATCTCTGAAGTTGGATCGAACTGCACATGGTGTGCGAATTTTATTATGATCGGTTAAGTGGTTTAGGAGTTCATTGAGGACAAACATTGTGACACGAGATTTATATATACCTATTTAGAATGTTACCTGTATCCTGGCCTCCGTGAGTCCTGTCTGTAGAGCCAGTTCTTCCCTAGTGTACACGTCAGGATATTGTGTCCTGTGGAAGGCACGCTCCAGGGCATCCAGCTGTTCTCCCGTGAACGTGGTCCGTGATCTACGCTGCTTCCGCTTGAGGGTCAGACCTGGTTCTGATTCTATGTCTGATGAGTCGGAGCCTCGACCTGAAAGAATGTTGCAAGAATTGGTATAGAAAGAACCTATTGACTCAGGAGTTACAGTCAGGAGGAGGACAATGTATTTCCGCAAAGTAGGAGTTACTTTGCGGAAATACGTTGTAGATGGAAGAAGAACATTTCAAATATTTAGTGCACACACATGTATCGAAAGCACACTATATACATATTTATACAGCGGAAGTACACTATATATTTCAAATTTTCTACCATCTGTTATAGTAATATTTGTTTTATTGTACCTAAGTAGTTAGTGTTTTTCAAGTTTCGATGTATGAGAAATAAAATAGGTGTATAATTACGGTAGTATAAATAAAATAAATATCATAACAACCTGAATTCAGGATGTCAAGATAAAAAAATATCATAAAATGAATATCATACATTTAACCTACTCGTAGCTATATATTGTTTTAATGGTTCAATATAAAAATAAATTAACAAGAACGTAATGCTACTTAGAATTGTGAGATATGGATCACGATGACACGTGCTAAACAAGAATTCTCCTAGCATTACAAACGCAACAGGTACATATATCCAGTGATTAATAAACAAAACACATTAATTAATATTAAAATAGTAATCTCCGGAGGTGGTATCAATACGCGGTCTCTCTCGGCGCTCGGAATCGTAATTTATTTGACATTGTATTGTAGCAATTTGTCTTCATCTCTTTTTTTGTAACACGCGTTATTTATTAGCCGAATGTTTTTTGTGAAAACCCACATCATGTTTTAATTCGGGTAAATCAAGATCGGCCGCGGCGCGGCTCCGATCTCATTTGTACAAATCGGTAGCGGGATCCTACGGAAACAGATTAAAAACCCCGCAACAATGCGCGGCTTTGCCTTAAAACTGATCTTAAAAAATGTGGCTTATATTAATAGCCTTTTGAAAGAAGTCAAAATTGAATGAGATGAAAAAATGGAGGCTCAGCGTGGCGCGGAATAAGAACACCCAGCGAGGCGGCTCCTTTGTCGGCCTCTTTGCTGCTCGGGTGACATTTTGGCACCATTCAATATTTTGGTGTCGCGATCTGGATTTATGACATGTAAAACGAAAGCGCGAGTCAAAAGCGACGTTGAGAACTTGAGCTTAGAATTAATTTTGTTAGAAACCTGTTGCGGGGTTGCTATTTTGTTTTACGATGTGTATAAAGTAAAACGTTACTTTAATCAAAATGTTTTAATGATATAACCTATGTAAGTAGAAGAGACTTTTGATGTAAAATAAGTACAGTTCATTTGCCATCAGAGTTTTATATTCGGCCAAGTAAATATTAATCATTATTTCCAAGGAAAATAATTTTAACAAAATGTCGGAGTCCTCTTTAAATAAGACCCTTAATAAACCTCAATTTTCTTCCCCAAAAGTATAAAAAACCCTATTTCCTTCCTCAAAACTCACGGAAATTGTATATCACAAGAGGCTTAGGAGGAGTCATTAAGCCACAAGCAACATATCCGACCACAAAGGCAGCGACACAAAATAAAAAACAACGTATTGTAATAAAATGATTTACATTGCTCAAATTCTCTGGCAGCGAGACAGGGACAGATTTATTTGGTCTTTTTTATACTGATCATAACGTATGAGGCTAAACACAAATCGAAAATATAAAAACGTTAAGATTCGGAGCTTTAAACCGGGCTCGTAAAGTTCATTACAGGCGGGGTATTAAGATACCCTCGAGGTTTTATGGCAGAGAGAGATGTTCGCGGGATTGCTACGTGTAAGAGAAGGAAAGGACGCGTTGCCGAAATATGACCCCGAGAAGAAAAAAATAACCCAAAACTCATAATTTGGAAGTTGAAAGAGTGGCGGCGGTTTAACACCTTCATAATCTGGGTTCATTAAAACTCGGGCCGGCCTTTGTTTCAGCGGTTCGTTCCGATGCTAACAGATGGTCGGATTAGCACGTCTCGCCGGTTTGGGGCGTACTCGGGTGTTTCATCGCGCTTTCTCTGGCAAACCTCTCCTTCATCTTGTTAAGTAGGCCTTTTAAATAGTTCTTTTCAGAGAACAGCCGCAAGATATTGTACAGTAAACGGTTTTCTTTTGTTTTTAGTTAAACTGCGGCAGCATTCTATCTTTACCTACTTTTGTCCTCCAAATAATTTGACATGATTGGTCATTTAAGCTTTTTACATTTAATTCATTTACTTTTTGCATCTTTTTCAGATTAGTTGACAAAATAAATTTAATTTTCCTTAACTCTTAGAAAAATGAAATAAAATTTTGCTTCCGCTTTTTATCTAACTATGCTTAAAAGGCAGACTTTCTTAACTGCTGAAAAACTCTGAAGGCTAACCTAAACACAAAAAATTTAGAAATCTAGAATTAAAAGAACTGCACAATAATATTTCATTTATGCACAATACAATCCGCAGAACGTGTAATTTTGAATGAGTTTTAGAGAAATAATTGATTTTAGCGTACATTATTTATTATTTTTCTCGTGTGATAGTTGGGAAGATCTGGCGAAACAGAGAAGAGAGTGGCGCTCCTCTGTCAACAAGGCAGTTACTGTCTTTGAACAAAAGCGTCTAGAAGACCTTGACGCCAAACGCCATAAACGAAAGACCCGCCCAAAGCCTTCCTACAACTACACCTATAACAATGACGGCCAACTGCACTGCGCGCCGTGCAATAGGTTATTTAAAACTAAATTTGGCTTCGCCAGCCATATCCGTGCACATAGCCGGAACTAGCCAAGTTCGCCATTGGCGGATACGCCTAGGAGGACAATAACATAACAATATTTATTATTATTCCCATGACAGAACTTTGGTTTACTTTAATCTCAATTAAGTCGATAATTGAAATAGACACAACACGACCTGCTATTTTAAGTTCCTTGTTAGAAGATTAACGTTTTAGCTTTTACCATCGAGTGGGAAAAGCAATAAGCTTAATTGATTAAATTAATTGTTGCATTAATCTCTGCTTAAATTTATTAAACCGGTTGGAAGGCTAATCGAATTGATTTCGTATTGTTTGGATAGGTAATCCTACTTCATATAAATATAACCCACTTTTGTAGAGGCAATTTAAAAAAAAATTGAGATCTACATCTGTAGGTAAGTAATGTTACTTACAACACATAAGTAATACTTATACAATACATTGCAATTTTTTTTTACAATGCTGAGTGGTTTAAAACTGTAGAGAGACTTATGAGCTTATTTTTGTATGCAGATACGAGTACAACCAACAAAAGGGAATTTTAGAGGTCCGTACCCAAAGGGTACCAACAGGATTTTATTACTAAGACTTCTGTCCGTCTGTGACCAGGCTGGATCTTATAAATCGTGATAGCGAGATGTCGAGAGTTTTAAGCCACCTAGGAGCCTTTGAAATGCCATAACGCCTGCTATGATGATGTCCGTTATCACCAGGGAACGCTAAATTATACTCTTACTAAAATATACCTTAATAGCAATCTTAAATTGTTCCGTTAAAAGAGTACCAAAACAGACCTATTATTTAAGCTCTCATGGAACCCACGCTTCCTAGATGTAAATGCCACTTAATCTTATTGCATGGTCACCCATCCAAAGTGTGTTCGTAGCGACGGTTGCTTAACTTCCGTGCTCGCGTCTTAACACCTTATTTAGCCGAGCAAGAGGCACTACATCTACATACTATCCACAGTTAAAAGTATAGTAAGTTTGTCGGCTTGGGAGGGCTCATTGAATAATGTGATGAGACAAAATTGTCTTCAATACAACGCCTCGTAATAGATGGCCACTAAATACCTTGAGGTTTTGTGTGGACTCACATGGAGGTCGTCCATTTGAGTTTGGTACTCGTAAAATTATTATTACTTTGAAATGATGTAAAATTAAAATTGTTTATTGCAGACTTTAATAAATAACCATAATACGAACTAGAAATAGTTCAGTATGGGGTTAACCAGCTGTGTGTGAAATGTGTCCTAATTTTTTTTAAATAAAAGTAAGGACACATTTCACACACGACTGGTTAGCCCCATACCCATTTCTAGTTTTAATAATTTATAACTTAAGAATATTAAAGTGTAAATTACATTATGAATAATTTGAATAAATAATACATTATGGACTATATGCAAGCCTAGTTTTTCATGTGTTAGTTTACTATAATAAAGGAAAGCAATCCAGCTATTTGAAAGCCCAGAAAACATTTCAATGAATAAAACCAACTCCCCATTATTCTTGACATAGGTACGAGACGCTGTGGGAAATATGCTAATTTTGGGTATATATTTTTTTGCGATTGGCTTTATGGGCTTTTTATTGTTATTTAGTTTTTAACATATTATAATGTGTTTTAAGCAGCGTCCTTTCAAGTCTACTGAATGATCAAAGTGAAAAAAACATTTGAATGTTCATGTCCTCTTTTTTGCTTAGGAAAATGAGTGTTAGTGAAATTGGACATGTTTTTTTAACGCAAGTTATAATTAATAGCAGTCAGTAATAATAACAAATATGTAATATTATTATTTTTATCACCGCTTGTAAAATATTTATAATAAAAAAATACCTACCTCTTGTATAACAATAAATAAAAAAAAAAAAAATTTTGTCTTCTATCTGCAATGGATTTCCGCAAAAAACAGTAGTATGTATACCAAAAACATTTTCTAAGACTCTGAATCTACAAAATTAAATAAAATATAACATTTAATATGTAATAGGCGATAATAGTATCTCTACAAAAAATAGCTCTTTCTCTACTAAAAAAATCCACCATGTAAGCTCAACACAATCGTCATAGCGATTGCATGTCCGCCCTTCAAGCAAGAACCATAGATTAAATGACTCTCACAGCTCAAGTACACATGTACTGTACATACTTGAGCTAGCAACACTATAACATAGTCTGTGGCACAGTCTAATCGCCGGCCACCAAGCGACATTAGTTGATTCTAACGACAGATGTTATTAAACAAATGTGAGATTTTATCGTCCATTCTTTGTTTTGCTCCGTACTCGGGCATGTGTGAAAGTAGATTACGCGTAATGGTGGCGAGTGACTTGAGAAATTGTCGCATTTACCGAGGTTGACGAAGCTTTTTCAAATGGTGGGAGGTTTTTTAAGGTAGCAGTATGTGTAGTTTATTTTTTAAACTTGGTTCAAAGGTAGTGGAATAATTGGTGCACGATTTCGCACCAGGAAGTTTACAGACAACTAGTAAGATAATATTTATTACTGAGAATAGCCAATTTATATCCTTATATTAGTTCGCTGACTCCGAAATAACACAAATACAAGTACGAGTATGTATAGTTGGCCGAGCTTCAAAATATGCAATCAAAATGTGATGGAGCTCTAGATTGATTGCATTCATAGCGAACAAAAATATCAATTGGAATAGTCGAGCTTATAAAAACTGTACGGCACCAAACCGGACCTTGGAGCGGGCAAACCCGACAGGTATACTCATATATATATCACAGGTACGTACTATAACACATATCGCCGACAAAGCACAATCGAAGTTAGTGACAAAATGCGTCAATAGCACCACAATGGTGACAAACAAAACATGTTTACGTCAATTGTCGAGGTTTCAGCGCCATCGAAGGCACTGCGGGCGACCGCGGCTAGCTTTGTCGGAACCGTAGTTAGAAGCATTTAGACGCTTTAGACGCTTCTTTCGTAAAGTGACCGCCTCAAACTATCGATATTTCAAATGGCAACAATGACGAAGTAAGATTTGTGTGCGGAAATTGATTTTTTTGGCCCTCGTGAGAAAGCTTTGACAGGTTGCCGCGGTTGCGAAACTTTTGATTGGGGAGGCATTGTGCAATGTTTTGGGTGATGCGGCGTTTACAGACAGGTCGGAAGTGAGATGAACTTTGATGTGACCGCTTGTATTGTAAAATGGAGAGGAGTTGATATTTTGAATTCTTTGATAAGGTTTTATGGTGCAATAACATTTTAAAAATTAAAAGCAGTATAATTATTAATTAACGAACTTTGATTTAAATTTCAGACCATAAAAGCTAAATAAGATCTCTAATTAGCCGTAATTTTGCTGTGTCTGTTAAATCTAGGACAGCATTTACAAGGTAGCAAATTGATATCCTAATATATAAATAATAATATTAACATAAGGTGGACGTTATTATTTGCAGGATAATATTTACAGGATAAAATCTTGAAGCCTTCTTTAATTTAAATTATAGAGTGTTTTAATTTTACCTGTTCTTTTTTTAATCTTTGAGTTTGTACATAGTATTACTCTTTTTTCTGTAATTTATTGTATTATATTGTGTCTGTTGTGTAAATAAATGTGGTATAAAAAAAATAACTAAGTTTTATATCCAGTTATTTTTTAATTGATAACTCAGATTGATACCAAAATAAAAGTATATATTCTTAGTTGTTCTTTATACTCTTGTTCAACAAAACTGTAGTAAGCGGTGGTCCGTATATGTTCGATTTAGGGCAACATTTACAAGGTAGCAAATTGCATAAGCATAAACAGCTCACTAAACGTTCCCACTGCTGGGACTCGGGGCCTTCTCTCACGAGGAGAGAACAGACTGGCCAAGTGCGGGTTGGCGGATGACACACGTCTTCGGATATTGTGGTCCTCAAACATGCCGGTTTCCTCACGATGTTTTTTTTCACCGTAAAGCGAGTGCAAATTGATGTTGATAAAATAATATTAATTATTAGCTCGTCCCCGATGAAGACGCTCGTAATGCGTTGAAACTCGTTGGACGTATATCCAACGTTTTTAAGTAAGTGTGACCGTTTGTTTCGTGTAAATATATAATATGCCTTACGATAACAGTTTACAAAGTACAGTATTAATTATGTTTGTTACCTCCAAGTATGCCGTCGATGCTGTAATCTTTTTTCCCGTCAGGGTCCCTCGCGCCTCCGCGGAGCAGCCTCGATATGGAGGAGATGCTGGGAGGGTCCGACACGCCTTCCTGTAATCACACAGTATTGTGCTCACGTGAACCTTGCTAGTGATAAAACTCTGATTGTTATCTGTACATTCTGTAGGCGTTTCAAATATTCTCTCTCGTTGCTTTTATACAACTTTTTAGTAGGATTAAAGAAGTGATATTTATTTGTAACTCACGTACTACTCTACGTGGAAATGCTGCCAGCATTTTGGGCACCTTTCCTCTACCCATGGACTTTTGTAGGTTAAGATTTAGTTGAGTGTTTTATATCATTATTATGTTGGTTGTAAAATAATATATTCCTTCAAATACACACTTTTTGCAGAATGTTTACTACTCAGAGAAAGTTTTTTTTTATATAAATAAATAAAATCCTTAAAACTATGAAACAAACATAACATAGTATAGAACTTAATCCTACGTTTTTTTTAACTATAAATAGTGACTAAAATTCATCTGACATAGACAATAACCACCTTATAAATAATTATTGAAGTAATGGCACAGAATAATAACTTGTACGAATGCCGAACTGCCAGCTAGAGGGTCCAGGATTTGATTCCTGGCACAGCCAACATTTTTGTGGTGAACTAAATTTGTTGGCTGTCGGTCTGGGTGTTAACTCGTATATAGATATAACGTATGTATGTATGTATATGTAGTATAGCAGTTGTATTAGCAACCATATTACAAACTAGAAATGGTTTAGTATGTGGCAAACGAGTCGTGCGTGAAATAAAAAAAAGTGAGCCGTCACGGGACGCCTGGCAGATGTGAAACATCGACATTATTTTGTAATATGTCGCGACGCATGTCGTGGCGACGCGTCGCCACCAACCAGAAATCGGTTTTACTTGCGGCTATAGATGTTTCACATCAAAGAAGGGGCAAGAGGCCGACCGAGGAAAACATGGATGGAGTGTGTGAACGAGGACATGAGAGAGAAAGGAGTGAGTGTAAAGATGACGGCTGATAGAAGAGAATGGAAGAAGACATGGATGGAGTGTGTGAATGAGGACATGAGAGAGAAAGGAGTGAGTGTAGAGATGACGGCTGATAGAAGAGAGTGGAAAAAGACATGGATGAAGTGTGTGAATGAGGACATGAGAGAGAAAGGAGTGAGCGTAGAGACGTCGGCTGATAGAGGAGAGTGGAAGAAGAAAATTTGCTGTGCCGATCCCACCTAGTGGGATAAGGCAAGGTAGAAGATGAATTTGTACTCTTTATCAATATTCAAGATAAATAAAAGATAAAAAAAAATCTTAAAGAATATAGGACTTCTTATTTGTGAGGATTCTTACAAAATAAGGATATAATAATATACTCCGGGTCTGTTTACGAATTCCGTTCCATTCCTGACGAGGGTTCTCTGCCCTTTACTTAACATTCCTAGAGTGACATTTTGTTAACAAAATACTAAGATTTTCCGAATATTAAAGGCCTTCTCAAATATTTTTGTGAATATTTTTTGTCATTTCATTGGTTTATTTTTAGTTATTGGAGACGTACTTAAGAGATTTTAAATATAGGAGCAATGTAGTACTGTATTTTGAGAAACGTGACAATAAATTGATGGGTTTCCTTTACAAAACTTTTCTTTTACTCTTTTTCGAATTTATACTTCTGTACTTTTAATAGATTTATGCATTATGAAAACAAATTGTTATGTACAACACCAAGTAATTAAAATAGATAAACCGAAAAACAAAAGAATGCGAAAAAAACTACCAAAAAAGTTTTTAAAACAGTTTTAAGGACACCAATTTAAGTTATAGCGTAAAAACATATATAACGAAGTTAAAGTTGTGTATATATAAATATTTTTACATTAAAACATAATAAAAAAACACGTTTATTGTATGGGGACCCCCTTAATATTTAGCATTTTTTATTATAGCGGCACGGGAAATACATACATATCTTGTGAAAGTTGGACTTTCTAACTATTAAGGTATCTGAGATACAGCCTGGAGACAGACAACGGAGGCTTAATAGGGTCCCGTTTTTACCTTTTAGGTACGGAACCCTAAAAAATGGTCTATTCGTTTATTAAAAAGGTAAAGAGGTTACCTTGATCAACTTTTCGCGGATCTCCCAGGAGAATATGCCCGGGTTCTGTCGTTTGAGCTCTTCAATCCGCGCCTCCACTTCAGGCGTTGCCACTCGAGGCTTCGACCCGCCTATCACCCCGGGCCTGATCGAACCTGTCTCCTGGACAAATGGAAATCTCATTAGAAAGGAAATGAAGGCGGATGTAAAGCATAATAGCATCTTCTTCTTTTTCTTTACCTTATCACACTTACTTAGGTGGGGTCGGCACAGCAAATCTTCTTCTTCCATTCTCCTCTATCAGACGTCATCTCCACACTCAGTCCTTTCTCTTTCATGTCCTCATTCACACACAATTGCATAGATAGAAAAGATAGAAAGAAAATTCTTTATTGGACACATATAATAAATGTAAAAAAGAAAGGGCTTATATATAATTGTGCCTCAATTGACGGCCTTATCGCTTAAAGCGATCTCTTCCAGGCAACCTTTGGATGGAGAGTAGTTTATAAACGACTGAACAAGGACGTAGTGTACAATGAAGAAGATGTACAACAAAGAAGAAGAAATATTGCACATTAGCATATTAAAAAAAATACTTTGAACACTGCGTGTAAGAAAGAGCTACGGTTTTTGGAGTTTTACTATCTTTAATTCAGTGTTAAAAACGCTAGTCCCAAAACACGATTACGTTAAATTAGTTCGATAATTTTATTCTGTAAAAAGGTCTTCTCAGATTTTAATATTATGCTCTGAAAGTTATAAAGACATGATATTCCCTCCACAAACGGCCTGTTATATAACTTTTTGTTTTTTATAGTCAAGTTTTATGTAAGCAATAATTTTTATACAAATATTTTTTATTGCATTAAAATTGCTAATTTTTCGTGAAAAACTACTGTGGTTTAGCCGCACCACTCAAAGTGAAAGTTTGAATCCAGTACAAATAAGCCTTAAGGTTCTAAGAGTTGCAGCTAGCCAGGATACTGATTTGACACTTAAATATAATATTTGGTCAGATATTTGTATTAAATTTGTGCGAGCCTGACTCGCACTTGACCAATTATTAAACAGTACAAATGCACAAGACTGTCCGTATCGACCGTCGCTTAACCTCGATGATAGCGTCAGATCACCTTAGTTAGCCGACAGGAGCTACGAAACCAGAAGTTTGCCAATAGGTATAAGACCTTTCAACAAAAAACGTCCCTCAGAAATATTTTAAAAGCATCTGACCGAATGATTTTCCTTCAACTGTACAAACAGAAACAGAATGGAAGTGGAATTGCTTTTTACGATTCATAGCAGAATCAATAGCAATCATTTTGCAATCCTTCCTTGCAATCTATTTTTGAGCTCGCTGGTATAATATAAGTATATTGGCCAAAAGCTCTCTTTGAAATAATCTAAATCTCAAAACTGGCAAAAAATACGTTTGTTTTATGGGAGTTCCTTAACTGTTTAAGCATAATAAAATTAAATATTCTGTGAATATTTTAAGAGTATATAAACTACATTTCATTATAAAGATCGAGTAAAAATGTCAGCTTTCTATCTATCAAGGTTTACGAAATTCAGCCTGGCGAAATTCAGGACAGCGGGGCTTAGTAATAGGGTCCTCTTTTTGCCTCTTACGTACGAAACCTTAAAAAGATTGCGCCGAGGGACTACTTTACTACGCTACCTAGTATATTATAGATATTGCCATTATATTCAGGGTAAAAAAAAAGATATCAATTATTTCGCAAGCCCATTTATTGTAAAAAAAAAAATGTTTTTAATGAGTTTTTTATCTGAAGCAACCTTTGCATCAAATTTCTGCATCGCAATCAGTACATGCGTGAAATAGTAAAATATATAATAAAATAAATAAATAAAATAAAATAGCCTTTATTGCTGTTTTTCTTGACTAAAAATATTATATACATGCCTACTAACTAAATATTTAATTAATTTGTATATTGTATTACTTAACTAATTATCGGCAACTGGATTAATGTCTGTAACAGCCTGTCTGTCGACAAAGGCCTCCTCTAAAAACTTCCACTTATTTCTGTCCCTCGCTAATAAAGTAAAATATATATGTGTATATAAATATAGAATGCATTATCTAATTAGTTTTTTGGCTTTTGTTTGTCGAGTTCATTAATCAGACCAATTTTCCTATGGTTTTCTATAATATATTCAGAGACTTTGGAAATAAAGTCCTTGAGCATCGTACAAAATGTGTTTAAAACAAATATTTGTAATAATTATTTTTACATTACAGCTAGACATTTGATCAGCAGATATTTAGCTTACTTAAGCTAAATGTATTATATTTTATATAGGTAAAACCGTCCGCTTTACAAGCCATTTTTACGAAAAGTACGACTTTCATGAACAGCACATTTCAGTAAAATTGGGGTCCAGCATTCGGAATTTATAGCTCATTATTTCAAGCGAAAATGGCTAAAACAACAACAGTAAATTAAGGTTTAAAAAAACGGCATTATAGCTTTGCAAAGTAAGTTAATAATGTCACTACTTGGATTATTTACTTCTAATGTTTTGTTTATTTTATTGCACTTCGTAAAATCATTCAATTATTCAATAATAATGTTTTGGCTAATTTTAAAATGTATTGTTTACATTTAGTTAGTATCTACATTTCTTCACTTGTTAAGTTAATCATTAATGATTTTTCTATCAATACCTAAATATTCTTATTCCTTATCGTTATTAT
Source organism: Mellilla xanthometata (assembly GCA_035578125.1). Taxonomy (NCBI): domain Eukaryota; kingdom Metazoa; phylum Arthropoda; class Insecta; order Lepidoptera; family Geometridae; genus Mellilla; species Mellilla xanthometata. The sequence continues at coordinate 6,664,581 of JAPUBQ010000014.1, read as the reverse complement.
TATTAAGGTTCATCGTATTGTGACAATATTATATTATGAATTATTGTCCACACGCAAGCTCTTAATTAGTGCATTAAATAGGAGTAAAGAATACTCCAAGAATTTTTTGTAATATTTTCTGATAGTTAAACACCAGGCTTAGATGCAGTCTAGTGATCATTATGACGACCTCGTTGGCGCAATGGTTACCATGCCGGACTGCCAATCAGAAGGTTCCGGGTTCGATTCCCGGCACGGCCAACATCTTTGTGCTCAATTAAATTTGTTGGCTCTCAGTTTGGGTGTTAAATATGTATCTATACAAAATATGTATGTTTATGTAGTATAACAGTTGTGTTAGCAACCATAATACGAACTAGAAATTCAATATGGGGTTAATTAGCCGTGTGTTAAATGTGCCTGAAAAAAAATGATTGTAATAATAAAGATATTTTAAAATTAAATTTTGTAGATTTTACCCGACATACGCACTATCGTCAAACTAAACAGCACCAAACCACTCCCGGACGTACCGTGAAAAATAGTTTCCTGAACCAAACAATCGGTTATTGTGAAGGTATACCTACCTACTTATCTATCTACCTATATAGTAGAGGAAAGAGACCTTCAGGCTCTACTGGTCACCTCTCAATGGCGATTGTCCCTCCGTTCGTTATTATTGTTCGATTGGTCCTGTGTGTGGGTGAATCTATACACGATATTTATGTTCTGAAAGGATTATATCCAACCAGCTTTGTATCCATGATCCTACTAATATTATGAATGCGAAAGTTTGTGTGTAGGTGTGGATATGTTTGTTACTTCTTCACGCTCGAACAGCTGAACCGATTTTGTTGAAATTTGGTATGAGGAAAGGTTCGACCTTGAGTTAACACATACCTAGGTTACTTGTCATTCCTAAAATATTTGTGGTTCCCGTGTGATACTCAAACAACTTCAAAAATCTATGTTACTTCTTCACGCTCCAACGGTAAGACCGATTTAATGCAAATTTTTATAGGTTAGAACTTGGATGAACAAATAGGCTACTTTTTATTCCGGATTAACTTCTTTTTGTTCCGGATTAACTTCTTTTTGGCCCGGATTAACGCGGGTAACACTGTGTATAATGTAGAAAATATTTTAGAATATTAATCATATATTTCTTTTAATTAATTATAAAATTAAAATAAATACATAATAATTCAGGGGATACAATAAATGTGTTTTTATTTTATGGCATTTTTTTAGATAATGGTACGCAACCATTAATGCGCGAGCCTGATTCACACTTTATCAATGTTTTTTAAATCATTGATATGTTAGTAGAATTTGAACGATTTTGTGATTATAATATTTGTAATGAGAGCCGCATACTTTCTGTCAAGAACTCAGCTCATGGGTATCTTACGCATAATCTTTAAGGGCGGGTTTCGTACGTCTAAATAAACAATTTTTTTTGCGACTTTTGGAAATTCATTCAGCAATTTCCAAGTAAAAAATATTACGTTTTATTTACATGTAGCCCTGTATAAAAGTTGGTCCTGAGTAATAAATTTGAGAGTCGCATTACAATTCTCGTTACATAAATTCAATTTTCAATTTTTAAATATCTTTATTTACATGATAATTACTACAAATACATCAGTACTCACTAGTGTGCATCTAATCCTGGTGCGTAACAAGCAGAAAATATTAGAACATTCTTGGAGTTAAGAATTACACATATTTAGAACATGTTTCAAGGTAAATAAAAATCCTTACAATACGAAAAACATAAGCTATAAAGGTTATACTTTATATAAAATATAATATTTCATAACCAAAAAATTATTCTGTACTTAAGTAGACTAGATACTTCTGAAAATAATGACGTCTATTTGTTGAAATACTAAAGGTACTTATACTGTTTGTTATTGTCCCTCTTTGTTAACTACTGTCTCAAGATCGGATTGTCAGTCAAGGGTCAATTATGGCAAGATATTTGTGTCTGTTCATTTTCCTCGTGCCCTTCGTTGCTTATTCCAGGTCAAGTACGATTTGCGAACGACATTGAGGGTTTCTTCACTCGAGGGTTGTGCGTGATATTACTGTCAAATATTTATGTGAAAATCGAGAAAATGAAGACTTTATTATGTATGAAGAGTTTTAGTATGTCTTACTTACTAAGTTTTGGGTACAGTGGTGGCGATTCTAGTGTAACTCTGTCTCTTTTCACCATTAGTGAACAGAAAGAGACGGAACAATCTAAACCATAGACAATACAACTAAAACCACGTCAAATGTGGAAAATATAGGTAGTTTTAGAGCTGATAATTGGGTGTTCTAAAATCGCCTACATTTTCCATATTTGACGTGACTTTAGTTGTTTTGTAAATAGTTTTTGGTACGTACAAGTGCGTAGTAAAATAAGTTTTACTCAATCTTTACGTTACGTTTTAATTGTACGGAATCATTCGCGCAAGAGTGACTCGCACTTGACAGATTTGCGTTTGAAAACAACTTGCCATATGTTTAGCAGCACTGTGATAAACGATATACAATGTAGTACGCTTACCTACTAGAAACCTAATTATTTTTGATATGATGACCTTTAAGATTGGAGGACCGCTGTCTAGGAGAGACATAAGTGGAGGGACGGTAGGGAGGCCTTTGCCCTGGAGTGGGCTGATTTATAGCATAAGCAGACCATTATTTGTTTCCTCTCCTGGGACTTGAGGCCTTCTCTCACTAGGAGAAAGATATAGGCCATAATCCACCACGCTGGCCAAGTGCAGGTTTGTCTGATTTATAGCCTAAGATAAATAGATGATGACCCTATGATGTAATTTTTCAGCAAACAGTCTCAAACTCTTGCTGCCCTCACCTGGTATCTGTTGAGGATCTTGGAGACGCAGCCGTGTGAGACGCGGAGCTGGCGCGAGATGACGCAGGGCCGCACTCCAGCCGCTGCCATCTCCACTATCTTCAGCCGGATGTGGTTTGGTAATGGGCGACCGTTTATGAACAGACCGCCGAGTTGGTTTACCCGGCCCTGGCCTGGAAAAGAAGGAGTCTTGGAATAGGTTTCTAACAGCTAATAAAGAGAAAAGACAGAAAATCCAAGATGTTGAAATAAATGAATTCGAATTCAAAATAATTTACGGGTACAAAAGAATGAATGTTTTAATCATTTGGCTCTGGCTGCCAAAATAGGCGTTATTTATCCCGTGCCTTGGCAGCTAGTCCTTCCCAAGATTTATCCAATAATTAGACTGACAAAATTTGAATGAAAAATAATAATTGATCCACATTAAGTTAGTTGCTAATTCATAATAATAATATTTCTCTTAAAAATTGGGTTACATTTCACAATTTTAGAAATTGAATTTATATACAAACATAATCGCTTACGTGTCATGATTATAAAACAAGATTAAAATTATTGGATCAAATTTAATTAGTTATTATAAAAAGAAATTATTTCTTAGATGATGATGCGCCAAAAAGATGTGACTATGAAACTACATAATATGTATCTTATTATGTATATAATCATGCCTCGTTTTCAAAAAGGATGAGAGTTTCCAAAACTGGTGCCATATTTTGAGGTGTAAAAACCTAAATTTAAATGCAGATATCTTTATAAATGTAAAATAAATTCGTGTTGGATACACTATTTATAATTCGAGAACGGTTGGACCGATGTAGCTAAAGATTGGTGGAGAGGCAGATTGGAACCAGGAGATCGGATACTTCTAATGATGGTTTCCTCACGATGTTTTCCTTCCCCGAAAGCTTGACCTTATTGGCTGGGATCGAACCCATGACCTTCGGGACGTGAGGCGGCCGCAAGCCCGACTGAGCTATCATCGCTTCGATCATATATGATGTAAAAAAAAAGTATGTACTTGTAATGTGTGTAAATGTATGTAATATGCTTTGGGAGAGAATGTGTGCGTATCACTATTGAATGTAAAATTTAAAAGGTAGAAAACATCTGTAGCCATGCTGAGTAATAAGCATATTTATTTCAAATTTAATTATATGACTAAAACCTATAAAATTTTTAGAGGAGCGATAGATTTTTTTTAAATGTTATAAGATCATAAGATGTTCTAATATTTTTTTGCAATACGCAGTAAATAATATAAGTACTGCTATGAAGGAAGGAAATTCTTCGCTTTACATTTTCACTTACTTAAATGGGTAGAGCCTTAGTTTAGTTTATTGATTTTAGAATATATGCGTAACTTATTAATATAATTACCAAGATGAAGAGTTCCGTTTTGGCCGTCGGATAGATCTAAAATGAAATGATTGTATTTTATACCAACGCAATTTAGAATGGTATATCTAAGGTAAAAGTAGGTTTTAAGCGGTTTTACGTTCATGAATTATACAGATAAATCGATATAAAACAATCCATGCATAAGTTAACAGCGTTGGAAAAAATAAGTCTCAGAAAACATAAAGTTGAATGTTAGAATAAATAATTTAACTGTAATAAATTATAACAAAATATCGAATGAGAAATGGACTGAATACAAAGTTGCTTATAAGACAGGAATCTCTTAAGATGTAAAATATTTCTTACAAGAAAATTAAAGAGTAAAGTATATAAACATGTTTTGCCCTTACCTACCCACACATCCATACCATTTTGGTGTCTCTCCATAATGGTATGCGGTTACACAGCCCCCATCAAAGTTTCAAACGCAAGTCCATAGCACACACAACTATCCGACAAAAAACATACCGACAAACTTTACAACCCACAAACACCGTAAAAACGCCACGGCCAATGATTAATATCTGTTTACATTAAATTAAACGAACGAGATCGAAACACAAATTGATTATCACCCATTTGTATTAACATAATTAAAGCGACATGTTACATTAATAACGGTGTCATAAATAATTGTATAAGGAATTAACGTTGTTCAGTCGACGCGTTCGGCGTTACACATAGTCTATGAGAGTATAGTTGCGGCCGCGGCCGTTTTTTGGATTTGAAAAAAGATCGATAGATCGCGTTATCTTTTTTTTTACTGCGCGTGAGTGCAGTAGAAGAGGTTGTGTTGTGAACTGAGAGTGCCGTTGTGTTCGTACAGACAGAACGGTGTCGTGGTGTGCGTGAGACGCTCGGAGGCTGTGTTTGAGGGCTGGCTGTGGCTGTGTGAGTGAGTGCATGGTACACTCCCCCTGTACAAGTGTGAGAGCTGTAGCACAACCATTCGACGGTTGTTTCAGGATTTTCGTATAGCCCGTTTCCTTAGGCTTTTTTCTCGTATTCTTAGGGTTAAAATAGAACTCTCACAAAGTTTTTTAAATCATAGCCGACGCGCGACGCCACGTAACGAACCCTTGTCATGTTGGGAATTAAAACTTGCCTTACATATTATCGTACTACTCGTATTATTGGGAAAGGACTGGTCTCGTAATTTACATAGATAGCACAAAGGTTTAGGTTTCTTTAAAAAAAAATGTACTGAATTGTATTACAGGAATAACTTTCTTGCTGCTACAAACTGTACTGATAAATTAATTAAATTATAGATCTATTTCATAAGTTGTACCCCTTTAAAAAAGAAAAAAGAAAATTCAATTTTTAGTTAAAAACTTCTTGTCACCCTAACCAAGTAACAAAACCGGCGCTTACGCCGACTAAACAGAGCTCAACCCACTCTCGCGAAGCGTGCATACAGAAATATGCCTGTCCTTTTCTGTCAAAGCATTTCTGGTATTTAACCGGCTTGCTTTTTTTCTTCTTTTGAATATTTTCACGAATTGTTTCAGCTTCACATTCGCAATGGCCAGTGTTTGCTGTAATAATTTTGATAGAAATGTCAAACACTGTCATGACTCTATTTGTGGTTGATTGGGGAGCTTTTGCTGTTATTTATACGGTGAGTTATAATGAGGTTCGATTTTTAACTTAACCAACAATGATAAGTATTGTTTTTTGCACACGCTATGCATGTATGTTTTATGCTTCTTTATTGCCATATATTTTTCAAACGGCTGGATTGTTGAAAATTAAGGTATCGTTGTTATTAGTCTTCACTATTAACCTAGACCAACGTCACCAAGTGACTTTAGCAGACCAATAACAATAACAAACAAAATGGCGGATTTATGGCGCGAAATAGCAAAATTGGTTATGAAAAATCCCATCGTTAGAGCACAGACCCATATGGTGTATGAAAATTAAAGCAATGAAAAGAAATCTACAAAACTATGTATAACGTGTAATTATGTTAAATTGAAATTGAATAAATACATACGTGTTTAGTTTAAATAATTTATATTAACATCTGGTTGAATTGAGCATAAATTTATTTGTAAAAACAGTACGATAAATCGGAAGCGCTTAAATATTTGTAGTACGCCGCATGACAACAAACTGAAGTACGAAATCGTAATTTGTACGGTATCGGCTGCGAGTGACGACGGAAAATCGACTCAAATTGGTATAATTAATTTATTCCAAATAGAATCGGCCCCACAAACTGCTATCAATCCATTTGATTTTGCGTCAAATCCGTAATTTCCACGGCACAATAATTTCTAACTGTATTCGAGTTACTGTTTTTTGGCCCCTAGAAACTCCTGAAATCTGTTCTCACGGTTTTGGAAATTAAAAAGTTAATCTAGCTTAAATTTTTTGGAAACTAAACCTAATTTAGTAGCGATCTACGAAAAACGACAACTCTAATAACAAATTAAAACCGTGGGAAATGCCTAGCTCGCCTGCCTTTTTAATTCTGTCTTTTCGTCCTTTTTCTGCAAAATTGCTGACAATTAAATTTCAGACAGAAACTTGATCATTACTTTTTGCAGGTTACTTCCAGTATTTGCTGGAAAAGTAATAATAATATTTAAAGGAACCGAGGTCGAGTAACAGAATGTTACTAATACATTTTTTCTCATTTCCTTCAAGGATTTTCAATTAACATTCCTTCGACGAAGGCTGTCGTGGGCTGTCGTCGCTTGGCATTCGGAAGTGACGCTTCCTTGCTCTCGTGAGATCGGCTTCTTGTAACACTGGTAGCATCAGACTTATCAATGGACCCACGGAATCAAACGCTATTGTAAACGATCTTTCATACCAAAACGAACCATACAATCATTGCTACCACTCAACAACCCTTAACACGAAGCGATAAGGTCTAAAATTGCCGCAGAACAAATGCAGTTTTTGTGGTCAAACCTACGTCAGAGGCTATCAATGAAGTCCACTATGATGTTTATGTAAAGTCATCGTATTTTAATGAACCGTCGATGACATGCTATACGAGTAATAGACTCGGTGTTATTCTTTTTAGCGCCGAATTTTTTACTCTTCACTTTTTGGGATGCGTTCGGGAAACAAAAATGAGGTGTTCGAATGAAGACTCCGGGTTTTTATTGGAGGCTTCGCGGCATCCTGGGTCGCTTAATTTGCTTCCTCGTTTCGTAACGTCATTAGTCATCGGACTGTGTTTACTTCTGTGGAGCTTTGTGGTTTTATAATATACGGCATATAAATATGTACATATAAGAGATGATTACAGTTATAGAAATTTTAATTATGTCAGGTGTATATTTTATTTATTGCAACAACGTGGCATGTAAATCTATTTGAGTTTAACACGTTAGCTATACTCATATCTATAGAGGAATAGTATCATATCATATCTATGGAGGAGAGGTATCATGCTAACTTAAAAATCGTTAAGCTTTTCTTAAAGCTAATGTAAATCTTTTCCCAATATACTTCAAAAATATAAAAGCTATTATTAGATAAATCTAGATTAGATACAAAACTTCAACAGAACGTCTGACATTAACAGACCCTTATTTAATTCCAAATAATAAGTGTCTAGCATTCAAACTTCGTACTTCGAGTCTGTTTCTTGTCTGAATACTGAAAATTTAATTTTCTCAACGTTCAAAACTGACAGCAAATTACACTAATTCAGTCTTTAGTTCACTGCAAAGTCGAATGATTAGTTGTAAAGGTTGTACTTCTCAATAATTTTCGAAAGAATGGAGTGGTGAAGTAAAAGCTTGTTAAACCATCAGAGCAGGTGTTGCTTTGTACCGGAAACCCAGCTTGGTCAGTCAAGCGACACAAGCTACAGACAATCCTAACTCATTTCCTCCGTTTTTCATTCGGAGTTCAAATCTAATTTTAAATTTGGACCCCTGTAGTTTCTTACAGACTAGAAATTTGACCAAGCTGGGGCTTGCTTTGCATAAGTGACTTGGAAGTCACTGCCCTAATATGGAACCAAGATCGTTATGTAGAAACAAAAAAAGTTTGATTGACCAGACTTGTTAGACTCATGATTATAACGAGAGTCTAATGTTTTTTCAGATAATGAAGTATAATACAATCGCTTGGTGATAGTTTACGAGATGGTTGATGACGCTTCTATAAGTTCGCTTTCACTATGGCACCCTTCCTTAGCCCTAAAAGTACGCGAGTTGATACTGCAAGTTAGGATACCATTCATAAGCAGCCCACTATACGTTTCCACTGCTGGGACTCGGGACCTTCTCTCACGAAGAGAGAGATACAAACCATAATCCACCACGCTGGCCAAATGCGGGTTGGTGAATGACACACGTCTTTGGATATTGCAGTCCTCCCAACGGGTCGGTGCCCTCACGATGTTTTTCTTCACCGCAAAGCGAGTGTAAATCCACACGTTGAGAAAAACAAGTCATTGGTGTAGGGCCGGGATTCGGACCAGGGGCCGTCTGATTGAAAAGCAGACGTTTATACCACCGAGCCACACTCGTTTATTAAGGATACCAGTCACAAAGTTTTAATTAATGTTAGAGCTAAGCATTATCTTCTTTAGTTTTTCCCTTTTTATATCAAGCTCTGGTCTCATGTCGTATTCAAAGGTACACATTGATCGGCACTAAACGCTTATATTTATACCCTAGTCAGAAGCGTTACGATTGCTATATAAGAGTCATTGACTACAGTTCTAAGTCAAATCAAGACAAGAAACTGGATAAAAAAGTTACCATTTCAGGTTAAGACTTACCTTGTTGAGACTTCTAGCTCCTAGCTGAATGGAATAACAGTCGAAAGTACTTTATTAATTTTAATTGGCTGCTAAGTTATAACGAGATCTTAAATTATAATTTCGTCTAGATCAGTCTATGTAAATATAATATATAATTCCATTTAAATACATAATTCCATTTGCCTCAGTTAATTTGAACCAGTCCTTAAAGATTAGTTTTCGTTGGAAAAAAGTAATAAAGTATATTAGGTAGACCTGCGGTTTTGTCTCTTTACAAGAATGTTTAATTTCCGGCGTTACATCAAATCTGATATTCTGAGAATGAGCCATTATTAAATTTGTCCGAATTTCTAGCAATTTCTATTAAATATGGCACCTAGCTATTTGTAGAATTGGTGTAAATATTAAATTCTTATATTAGATCTAGGAAAATGTATATCTTTGTTCTTATTATTTAAAAATACAACACAAAAATATATTACAACAACATCGTTTACAATTATTTTTAAAAGACGTTTTTCAAATTATAATTAGTATGTATTATGATTACAATGAGTTAAAAATATTTTGTGACTTAAAAATAAAATAGAAACTTAGTCGTACGAGTGAAGTCGAAATACATTTTTGTAGTATCTTAGAAGTAACAATTACGCTATGTTTGTGACAAGCATGCTAACGCAACCTTCCAACGTAGGTACCTACCTAACCAAGCGGAGGTATGTTACACTATCCACCCGTCCACTGGCTAATAATACTTATGTTTGTATACGCACAAAAACTGTTCTATCGGTCGGACCGTCCTTTGTTAAATAAATTAGTTTCGGTGTCTACCAAATTACGCCTCGAACCTATCTATATGTACGGCGCATTCGATCTTGGCAGAAAAATATGCTCCACCTATTATTTCAAAACGAATAAATTAGCATACATGAGGCTCTTAACAAAACTGGACTCGAAACAAAAGCAGATCGTACATACATAATTGAAAAAAGCTTTTAGGAACACTAGTAGCCGAATAGTATTTGTTTTCATTGATTTATTCATGGTCACACATGAAACACAAGGCGCCGACGACTCGGTCCTTTTGAAACATCCTATTCGAATTGGTAATGAGAGGTTTATGAAAAAATTTACAAAATAAAGAGTCACGTACTTCGCTACCTAAAGTGAAACTGAACATTTGTTTAAAGGGATAGAGAAGAATTTGAAAAACAAATAGGGTATTTAGGAATGTGCTCATTTGTATCTAGCACTCGTTAACTATTGGACGGCTAACGTTTCACTTAGTAACCGTTTGGAGAATAAATTAAAGCAGGCCTGAACATGGTATTGAAATTTAATATACGAGTTTCAAAAAAATTTGGCCGTCATTCAACAAAATATGACTAGTAATCACAATACGCCTTGTGAATACAATTTATTGGATATTTAGCATATCTCAAGAAGTTTTTCACTAACTAATTATTGAATAGATTCAACCACTCTAATTAAAACTATATCTTATTATAATACCGAAATACTGACGGTATTAAATATATTGCGTAGTAAAATATTCAAAATATTCGTAACGACATCTAATGTCTTAGCATACTCGTAGACTACTTATATGTACATACATACAGACAGATGTAATCAAATTTGGCCAATCGATACAATATATTCCACCAAAGTTGTCAATACTAAAATATGAAAATAACTAATTTAATCACAATTTTATTAATAATAAATTTTGAATATTACTTATCTCATTTTAAGCAACGTTTAGTAAAACAATTGTTAAGTCACTCCAGGCGAGTTATCTCAAGCGAACAGGCAAACAAAATTCTTGAAGGAGCTTTAATTTTTGGAGATCTGCTTATTTCCTATGAGTTGAAAATAGAGCAAATTATTTTATCTATGGTCTTTATTAACGAAGCTTGAGAAACTTTGTTAAACCTAATGATAAGTCTAAGACTATATATACTTCAACGGTCTTAATATAAATTATTTTGTATGATCTTTTCAAATTGCGACATGTATAAGTCGCATAATTTCGTAAAAATATTTATAACATCGTATTTGAACGAATTATAAGTGACAAATAAATTTGTGATAAGAAAAGAGAATCTGAACGACTAATTTTCAAAAAGAGAGTATTGGCGATTTCCGCCCTAGTTTTCACAATCGCAAAGACGATTTAAAAAAAAAAAATCCTACTTTTACGAGCTAAAACCTTAATAATTGACTAACAATCAGAATTCTCCATGCTCTACTATAACTCTCGTCACAATAGAATAATTCCCTGAAGCATGACATTTCTCTATTAGTTTAGTAGGCACCAGTTAATCTACGTTGATTTTTCTATGCAAAGTATTAAGCTATTTAGCGCACGTGAAGTAGTTAGTAGAATAATAGCTATTGTTGTTTCTTCTCGTATAAAATTTATCAGTGCAGTGATAAGGCTGTATGTGATAAATTGCCTGTTTCATAAGGCATTCATTAGAAGCGTGTAGAATGCGCTCCGCTACGCCACGATAACGATCCTTGATAACGGCTTTTTATAGCCTCAAATATTACTTACTTGTGTATAACTTGGCTTAGATTTAAATATTATGTATTTTGTCTACGTGCATTAAGTAAGAATTTAAACAGTATTTTTATGTGTTACTTGCAACCAATCTGTTGCTAAGGCATTCGATTTATTCACCTTTATGAGGAGGCAAAATTCGTTAGGCATAAATTATCCAGATCCGTATTAAATATGCGTACATACATATTTAAAAAAAAACTTCAATTTTGGGCTTTTCAATATAATTTTATCTTAGTGTTCCTTCAATTTTATTTTCGGTTGAGCAACTTACGCGTTGTATCAAAGTGTATATAGAATCGATCATCTAAAGAGCTGTACCACCATAGAAGTAGTGCAAAGATCAGATATACAATCTAAAGCTGTTTGTGCCACAACTACTGACTGATTGTTTTGCATCTGCGCCTAATATCTCATAAATATCAGAGTTCATTATTTTTATCAATCACTATTTTTATGGTGCATCATTATTAAAACAACATACAGTACATAAGTTAAATTACGTCAAAAGAACGTGTAATTCAGCGCATAAATTACTATACATGAACAAAACAATGTTGCAGAATTAATTCAAGCATAAGTAAGTTCAAGTTTCAGATCCAAAACAACTTATAAAAGAATACACTACTTAGACTTTTTGGATTAACTCTAGATTTTAAATTCCGAAGTGGTGCTAACACCTCTCGCATATTCCTTCACAATGTCGAAGATTGCAGCTGACTTGCATTGCCGGCGTTATTCAGTTCTTTAATTAACTATCAAACCGGAGGCACTCTCGATTATAACACGGCTACCCGGCTTTGTCCCTTATATTTACCTGACAACACATGCTCTGCAAATAAAGACCTTCATGCGTTGTCTTAAAGCCTAAAAGATGTTACGTTTTCGTGGCGACGGTCTGTCTCTCTGACATTGTTTTTTATAGCACTGTATTAGTTTGGTTGTATGAGCATGATCATTAAAGTCAGATTTGGGTATTGTGTAAAACGTTAAAGCGTTGTTTCTCGGCTAACTACCAATTTCCGAAAGAGCTTTTTGCAAATTCTGATGTTCAGCCTGTCGTCTGCCTATAATTTTGTGATAATGAGATCTTGTAAGAAATATAATTTTTACTGATGTCTATTATAAGAAGTAAATGCAAAATACGAGTTGAATGCGTCAGTTTGTCACATGTACCAAACAAAAAAGGTCCTTAATAGGTTTGGAAAAATAACGTTCAATGTTATTATCAATGCATGTCATTTGAGACATGCATTGAAATCTTACATTGTACTAGGAAAATCCAATCAAATGTCAAGTATAAAAAAAAACCGTAAGATGACCACGAACGTATATTCTGTTTAGTAAATTCGTGAAGTCACTAGTGATATTTCGTACAATTCGCAAACAAAATGCTTAAATCTGACATTTCCTAAATTATACATACATACTTAACTTTATTATTTCCATTACAATTTAATACGTAACATTTTATATGTCAACGTATATAGTATAAATAATCAATACATGTGCATAAATCTTCAATGACTTCACGGCCCAAGTCGCGTAGCATTTGAATAGCGTTGAGTTACCTACTCATAAACAATCAGCAACCAAATTTACAAACAAAACAGCGAGTGATTAAAAAAAAAGCTTCAAAATCGCCCAATCCCAAGATTTTCCACGAGACAAAGCAACGCAATTACACTCACTAGACCATTATAACACATAATTATAAGGATTCATATATCAAGGTGACATATCAAAATAAACAAGACGCATTCTCGCACCTTATGCAAGAAAACATCGCCATCCAGAGCTTAATGTATATAAAATATGTACAGTATTCAAGTGAAAAACAGCGCAAAACAGAATGGTATCACCATTATAGCTTATAACTCAATCAGCCGCATCCTACGTTGTGGGGAGATAGGAATTTTATACTTTTTCATCCATTATCTACAATCCCAGTGTGACAAATTCCAATGTCGCTCGATCGCTTGTCAGACAACGCAGGGATAGCGTAAGGTGTCGGGATCACACCAAAAAAACAGCACATATCTTACAGCATTTCAGTATATGCTTAATTGTGTTAAACTACATAATATATTGGTAATAGGCCTATTCTTAACATGTCATGTTAAAAATGCCAAAAATATCGCGTTTACTCTCTTTTCGTAATCATTAGGTACTTGATTCAGGGTTCAGAACATATTGATTCTACTTATTTTAGTAGAGTTTTCCATAACCATTAAGTTTCATAAACTTATCTACGCCAAGACGTCTATGTATACTGGAAAAGTAATTTATGGAGGCATGTGACGTATAATCCTTATCTTTAGCCTTAATAAGTATCTGTAATCGCGATAGAAAACAGATCAAATTGACGTGATGAAAGATTCCTGGCATTCTTTTACTAGATTTCTAATAGATACAAAGGAATTTGTCACTCACACTTTGTAAGGATAGGAATTTTCCTTGTAAATTGCAGTTTACGCTACAGAAAACAGTATTTTTGTCTGTTTGGTATGCAGTGATTCTTTGACTGTTATCACTTCAAATAGTTCTTGAAACAGTCAAACTCACGTACCAGATTTATTGGGGAATAATTTATAATTACTGAAAATTTATGACTTCCTATCTCAAATATACTTGACAAATTTTATGCATATTCACAAAATGTTTTAAGCGTATGTAACTTAAACGCTCTGGCAAATCTTATATATAAAATTTCCGTGTCACAGTGTTTGTTACCGTACTCCTCCGAAACGGCTTGACCGATTTTTTCCAAATTTCATATGCGTATTCAGTAGGTCTGAGAATCGGCTACTGTATATTTAGAATTTTTTATTTTTATTTTTTTTATCAAGGCAAAACAACGTTTGCCGGGTCAACTAGTATCACTATAATAATCGAGCAGTGAACAGTGCCGCAGAAAATTTTCCCCTGTTTTGTGGGAACCACGTCAACAAAAAAACTGTATTGAAAAGTAGTACCCAAGTTTTGTCGAGATTGGTTTAAAATTACGGCCACGCGAGAACTGACAGGCATACTAACTTTAATGCCTAGGTCACTTAGCCCACTAGAATTTTAGCTTGAAGTTCTAAATAGTCTGAAGACGGTTTGAGGAATTTGTCAAAGCTGGGTAAGCTCTAGTTAGAGGTTAGACTAAATAAGTTTAACTTAGGTTATTGTACATCTTAAAATTATTAAGTGGGTTCTAACTTAACATCGTAAGAATAACAGCAAAAACAAAACTTAGCCTTTGAACAGGTTTATAGGATAATACTTAGATTTTTAGTTACTTATTACAAAAAATACTTAGCCTTTTAACAGGTTCATAGGATATTATTGTAAGTTAATTAATTCGACTTTTCTATGGATTTAACCAAAATAGTTTTATGAAGTTTTCCATATTTTAATGGTTTAACCAGATAATTAGATGGTATAAGAAATATTAGTAAATTATAAGAAGTTTTTTAAATATTTTTTATATTTTGGCGGTTGAGCTTTTTCTTGTGCTAGCCTATTTAGATACTTCTAACACAAGTACTCTTTGTCTTGAAAACAGCTATTTATCTAAATTAATTTCAGCGATACATTAGAGCTAAATCTGTGATCGATCTTTTACAATATTAAATTCGAATTCCGTTAATGAATAAGTTTTAACTTCACATTGCCTTTTGCATTCGAATGCTTCGGGCTAGTAATGATTAATCATGTTTGACTGCATTTGTGATTACTATAGTGTTCTGTATCAAGTAATGCCCTGATGAATCTGGCTCCCGATTTCATTTCGAATCACAATCACCGACTTATTTTATTTGGGTCGTAATGTATTATTTTATTTTTGTTGTATTATTACACTCATTACGGACATTTTAATGAATGTTCCGGCTTAATGAAAGGGGTGATGATATTAGTGTTTTGTTTGGAATTATAACGTTGAGAATAAATTCGATTTGAAGAATTCATTGTGAAGCAGTAGAAACTATGTAGGTATTATCTAAATTAACATTTCTCTGTATCGATTAAAACATGTGGAATATATACAGTTTATTAAAAATATTAATAAAAAAGGAATTTAACTATTTGTTCAATGGAAACACTTTCTGTGAAAACTAATATAATTATAGGAGTTAACATTTTTTAATTTTTATTTTTGCTAGCTAAATTTAATTTAGCGCCTACGTAAAGTGTAAAATTGGTGGCGCCTAAAAAGTTGTTTGTTCTTTTAGAAAGTAAATGTGTTTTAAATTGATATTGATTGTCAAAGATTTTTTTTAAACAGTTTGTACTAAAACTGCCATAGTAAACAAGCTATACAAAAACGCAAAGCACCATCGCGTTTATCCGTTACATC
Source organism: Mellilla xanthometata (assembly GCA_035578125.1). Taxonomy (NCBI): domain Eukaryota; kingdom Metazoa; phylum Arthropoda; class Insecta; order Lepidoptera; family Geometridae; genus Mellilla; species Mellilla xanthometata. The sequence goes on along the minus strand of JAPUBQ010000014.1, from coordinate 6,648,686 downwards.
ACTCTACAAAACACCAATTGTGTACATTTAATTGGACCGTTGTGCTGTTACAGATTCCATCGGCTAATCTACGAGTGTGGCGTTGGTCTCATCCAATTCCAGCTCGGGTACTCGGTAGCTCCGTGTTGCTGCATCATCGGCGATCTAATCATGTATGGGACGAGATTAAAACAGGTCCGTCGGAGCCCATCAAAGGCGGTATCACACTGTTATTTTGACTGATTGATCTTCAACAAAAAAACTCTCCGTCGCTACCGAGATCGACAGTAGCCGAGAAAAAACAAATTAGCTGGCTAAACCTTTTCATAAAGCATTGTTATTATCACCACCTACCCCGTCTTATACATTTCGACAAAGTTGCCGACTTTAATCGAAAATTGCGATTGAGCGCTAAAGAACCGATATAAAGTTTAGAATCGAAGCGGGCTTGTATCGGCGTGACCGGGTCTGTAGTCGCGTCGATCGAAAGGCAAAAATCATGCTGCGCTTGCGACCTTGCGTCTTGAACAAAAAACGCGATTTATTTTTTGGGGAAAAGTTTGTCGGTGTCAGATGTAGCGGCTCAAGCTTTGATTGTCGATATTCTCATATTTAGTTTTAATTGGTGGCTTTATCGAGTTTACATTTTACGGTCGGATTCGATGAGAGGTTAATAAGCGGCACTTTGAAAGGTATCTTCGTTTTTTAGAGTTCCGCGTTAATAGTTACCTAATAGGAATATGACTGTGGTTTCGTTGTTGTGATTTTATTAGGGTTGCACGTGGTTTTGATAATTACGGTGATCATCGGACGGTTTTAGTACCGGTATTGTGGTATCCTTTTCTTTTATTCCTACGCGATTGTAAAAATGTTATGTGGTCGTAATAATTGTGATAATCCCGGCTGAAATAGTCTGTACCGACCTCGAACGTATCTCTCAATACAACGTTGTCAATATTAGGCCTAGTTCTATTTAGGGAGACGTTCACAGATTGTGTCCATTTTGCCATAGGAATGCCGTAACGATTATTCACGGAACCGTTCATGGAAAATAAACGTAATCCACTATGCCCAATTTTTTATTGTTTAGGCAATAGCCGATATTGATTTCGGGTCTTTGATTCCGTCGATTATTGCTTGTTTTATTGGTACCTGGGAATATCGTAATTAACCATGTCGGGTCTTTTTTCTCATCTCTTTGGATCCTTTCGTGTCTATCGGCTATAATAGTCTGAGACTTACCTTGAAAGGCGTATGCTCCGAAAATTGGTCTCATATTGTTCATAGAAGACGTAGTTCCTGTCGAGTAATCCATTTTTATGTTTTTAATTACCATCCGGAGATTCACTGCACTGTCTTTACGTGTGACCGACTACTAAATATTTTATTGCTCGGCATATCACTGTACATCACATTTTTATTGCACTTTAGGATCAGTTTGAAACACTCGTTTACTTTTTGTGGGCGATTCAGCACGAACGTACTCGTAACACTAAATTTACGGTGGAATCATGGTAGCAAGAGATAAAAGCTACAAGCGGGGACATAAGTGAATCAATTACTAAGTCCCCGTTGTTCAGTAACATTAGTTTTGGAACCCTCGTGTATATTACAATCGCCTCGCTCCACCTCTCCCCTTCCACTTTTTATTTACTAGTAATAATAGTAAATCACTGGGGCCACTTCGTATGTGCTAACGCCAATGGGCCTACACACGAAAAGGGTGTACATGTATGTATTAACATTTCACTGCAGTTTTGATGTCTGACAGTCGTTCGCATGAAATGGTCATATTATGATCTTTGTCTCGTTTACTTGCTGTGAGTAGTTATAAATCGTATTTAGTTTATATAATAATGAAAACTTGAAAAAAATAAACACTGAAAATTATTTTCATATCAGAAAAGGTGATGAATTTAATTAAGAAATAAAACATTTGAAGACGAAAATTGTATTGAATTGTATCGTATCAGGAGTGCCGCGCGGACGAAATTTAGAAGAGAAAAAGGTGAAAAATTCTATTTTTTTCAGTTGAAATTCATAGTTCGATAAACAGTAAGTCACCTAGACGTTCCGTTACTCATTGACGGCGAGTACAAAGTGGCAGCTGCCTGTCGCGCCCACACTACTCTGATAAAAAGTCGTCATGCAAATTATAGACTTTTGTGTTCGATCGATCGTCGTATTGTGCGTGAACCGTGAGCGACTGTCCTGCCAAAATTTGAAGTTTTTTACAGAAGAATACTACCAGCTGTCTTCAATAGTATTTTTGAAATTCAACATTCGATACATATTATTCAATTAAACATATACACCTACATTATTTTTATATCTGTAGGTAACCCACTGTATAACCCTGCAGCCTGGGTGAAAGAATAAGGCTGCGGGATTGCCCCTGCCTGTCGTAAGAGGCGACTAAAAGGGGCATCAGATTCGAAGGTGTTCGGAGATGGGGTTCCGACACCTGCTCCATCGAGTCCGGGTTGAACGACAACAATCCGGGAAGGGCCACAGCGCAGTGCAAGGAGGTCTGCGGAGTGTTCGCCCAATCGTAGCCAGATATCTTGTCGAAGATTTCCCCATCGTCAACAAAAAAAAAAGGTAACCCACTGTAGGCATGTTAGCGCCCATAACATGGAGGCTAGAGCCTTCCAGGGACCATTACTATTAAAAAAAGGAAAGAATTCATATATTCGAAAAATATTGTGTTATTTTAATAATTAAAGGTAACACTTTTACAAAAAGCCAGCAACAGGTATCAGTTACTTCCAAGACCCTTATCAATCAAGATCCTGTAATCGAAAGCAAAGGTACATTCTTGAGGTTAAAAACTGCTGACTCACGTTTACTTATTATAAATTTTCATTCATGCCTCGTCCGATACATCGAAAGATCTTTTTATGTAAGCCCAGTGGCTTTCAAGTAGCATTGATTTGACATGTTGTTGTGTGTCAAAACAAAATCGAGTGGTATCTTGGGATTATCGAGATCTTGTATCGATTCAAGTGGCGATTGTAAGTAAGTCGCCAACTGAGACTCAAAGAATGGTGTAAAGAATAAGGCTGACTACCACTCGAGGTGGTTGATTGATGTGTGTTTGAATATTTTTGGGAAATTTCGGTTTGGATTTAAGAAAAAGAGTAGACGTAGATTTGTAAAATCTGCATTTGAAAAATTGTTTAAACGCAATATTGGAATTACGAGTAGGTATCAACATACTGAAAAAAAGATATAATGAAGATTTTATACAATTTGTGGATCTACAATCATTTTATTCAGGTTACCTAAAGTTAATAAATATCTATTGATACAAACTAAACATGTAAAGGTAGCTACGTAAATATACGTTCCTTTGGCATAATTCAAAATTTAAATTAGCTACGTAAATATACGATCCTTTGGCATAATTTAAAAAATTTAGTTGTTAATTTGGTCCTGGCAAAGTTCATGATTACTAGTTTGTTTGCGTTACATTTTACTTTTTTTTTAGTAAAAGTCATGTGATTTTGAGTTTTAATTATTACATTTTAAGGATAAAATAATGTATCCACATATATATAATTTAGAAGATTTAACACCTGATTGGCTATTGAACGCCATAGAGTAATAAATAGTAATCTAAAATTTTGATAAAAGGGTAACTAAATTTTAGATTACCCTGATTAGTACCTAACCAATTTTTTCAATGAAATTTACTTGAAATAGTATAATAACAGCCATCTAGTTAATATCAAACGGCCAGTACAATTGTCCATACAAGAACGTTACCAGGAAAATTATGTGAATTATACCTGGATGCTGGAAAATCTTCTTACCGATAAATCGTCTATTATGAGCAGACAACAACGAGTGGAGTGGAAAACAGGAAAATCTTTTCCTATTTTTATACGAACTTATAATATAATAATTTTCCTGACGAAAATAACTTTATCACTAGTAAATATCACTCTTTTCAGAAGTTTCTTGGAAATTATATTACTATCCTATATTTTAATATAATCAAGTTTTTTTTTTCAAATTGTCTTTATTTACAAATAATTAATTACAAATCCCATTTAACTAGTGTACATTTATAATCGTAGTAGTGAGAAACAATGATAATTAAATTTTAAATAATTCTAAACAAATTGTTTTAACTTATGGCAGGATTATTTTACAAAGAAAGATGAGTTCACATACTAGATAGAGGTGGTTGTTACATGTAAGGTTTAGTAAAGATTTTTTATTTTTTCACATATATTATTATCAAGTGTTACTTATTAAATTATTTAGTTCCTGAAGTAGCTTAGTTACGATGAAAAAAATATTATATTGCGTCAAATGTAGGTACGCAAATACGGGAATACTTATTACGCAATACTTATACGGGTACATATTGTGTAAATATTGTTAGCTTTTAATATGTATTTATATAAAGTTTTAATGTATTTATATGTAGTATATCTGTTGTGTTAGCAACCATAATACAAACTTTAGAAATGGTTATGTATGGGGCTAAACAGCCATGTGTGAAATGTGTCCTAATATTTTTGTTTTTATTTTATACTAGCAGCCAGTCTCGGCTTCGCTTGTGCTATAAAATTATAAAAACCAACCTGTAAAGATAATCAAAATAAAGTCTATGTTACTCGGGGATAACGTAGCTTCCCAACGATAAAAGAATTTTTCAAATCGGTCGGGTAGTTTCGGAGCTTATTCGCGTCAAACAAACAAAGAATCAAACTTTTCCTATTTATAATATTGGTATAGATTTTCTTGTGCAACCTTTTTAATTTTACCCTTTAACCATTTCGTGCGGTAGGTGAGATCTATTACTTTCATTAAATTAAGTACCATCCTTTGATTCATCATTCTTTTTTCCTAATTGACTGCTCGTTTTATCGACGTCAAAACATTTAATTGTATCCTTTCAAGTTAAGTTGGGAAAGAATTAACGAAACATGGGAATGTTAATTTCTGTCATTAGCCAACGCATAAGTTGAAAGGATGCCGACGTAAAAAAAGTGAGAAAAAACATAAGAGGGGAGAAAAAAGTCTGTGACGTTGCCGCCTTGCCACGAGAGTAGATATACATATGTCAAATGTGTTAAATATTTTAATGTTTACAAACTATCTTTTCTAGAAATGACACGTTGGAGTCCCTCTAATCTATACTATAAGACTCTTTGTCCTGACCTATTCATTCATTCATTCATTCATCTATAGACAACGCAGAGCCCAAACGGCTGGTCCTAGGGTTGTGAAATTTAGAGGGTGTATTTGTTTTGGTCTGTAGACGCGTACTAAGAACGGATTTTTGGAAATTCCACCCCTAAGGAGGTGAAAGGGGGTAAAACAGTTTGTATGAAACTTCTTTGTTTTTGAACTTATAGCAATGAAATTTGGAATATGTATAGTTTATGTAAAATTAAAAATAATGGTATCAAGTTTTTTTACCAGGGGTGAACTAAGGGTTTGTTATGGGGGGTGAAAGTTTGTATGGAAAAATCTTTATTTATCAAGTTAAAGTCTTGAAAGTTGTTATGGTAGTAGTTTATTGAATGGTTAAATTAAAATTTTGAAAACTTTTGCCAGGGGTGCATTAAGGGGGGTGCCATTGGGGTAGAAAGTTGAAAATTAAAGTTTTGTGTTTTTAAACTTAAATGTGCAAAATTTGGAGTGTGTATATATTTTAGTACTTAGACGTGTACTAAGAATAGATTTTTTGAAATTCTACCCTTAAGGGGGGTGAAAGGGGGTAAAACAGTTTGTATGAAACTTCTTTGTTTTTAAACTTCCAGCAATTAAATTTGGAATATGTATAGTTTATGTAAAATTAAAATTAATGGTATCAAGTATTTTTGCCAGGGATGAATTAAGGGTTTGTAATGGGGGGTTAAAGTTTGTATGGAAAATTCTTTATTTATCAAGTTAAAGTCTTGAAAGTTGTTATAGTAGTAGTTTATTAAATTGTCAAATTAAAATTTAAAAAACTTTTGCCAGGGGTGCATTAAGGGGGATGCCACGGGGGTTTAAAGTTAAAAATGAAAGTTTTGTGTTTTTGAACTTAGAGGTGTACTATTTGGAGTGTGTATATATTTTAGTACTTTAAAGTGTACTAAGAATAGATTTTTGGGAACTCTACCCTTAAGGGGGTGAAAGGAGGTAAATCAGTTTGTATGAAACTTCTATGTTTTTGAACTTCTGGCATTGGTATTTGGAATATGTATAGTTTATGTAAAATTAAAAATAATGGTATCAAGTTTTTTTGCCAGGAATGAACTAAGGGTTTGTAGGGGGGAGGGCGAAAGTTTGTTTGTAAAATTCTTTATTTATCAAGTTAAAGCCTTGAAAGTTGTTATGGTTGTAGCTTATATGGTGGTTAAAATAAATTTGTTATAATATTTGCCAGGAGTGAATTAAGGTATGCCATTAGGGTTTAAAGTTCAAAGGGAAAGTTATGTGTTTTTGAAATTAAATACTTCTGAATTGGAATTTAAGTATGTGTTCCACTTGGTGGTATGGTTCGCGTATTCTAATTATTTAAATTAAAAAAATGGCTTGGAGAACACGATCTAATCTTTCGCATCATCACCAAAGTAGCTAAAAGCAGAGGTTAAGTAGATCTCAGGAATCAAATGCGGAAAGACAGATGCGACTCATTTTGTTATCATAGAAGTGTAATGTTTATATAAAATTGGCACGGGAATGGGATACAATAGAATTTTCCACTGGTTACGCGAAAAGCGACATACACGCGGGCGGAGCCGCGGGCAACCTCTAGTCTATACTATAAGACTCTTTGTCCTGACTCATTCATCTATAGACAACGCAGAGCCCAAATGGCTGGTCCTAGAGTTGTGAAATTTGGAGGGTGTATTTGTTTTAGTATGTAGACGCGTACTAAGAACGGATTTTTGGAAATTCCACCCCTAAGGGGGTGAAAGGGAGTAAAACAGTTTGTATGAAACTTCTTTGTTTTTGAACTTATAGCAATGAAATTTGGAATATGTATAGTTTATGTAAAATTAAAAATACTGGTATCAAGTTTTTTTGCCAGGGGTGAACTAAGGGTTTGTAATGGGGGGTGAAAGTTTGTATGGAAAAATCTTTATTTATCAAGTTAAAGTCTTGAAAGTTGTTATGATAGTATATTATTAAATGGTTAAAATAAATTTGTAAAAATATTTGCCAGGAGTGCATTAAGGTTCAACAAAATTCAAAGGGAAAGTTTTGTGTTTTTGAAATTAAATACTTCTGAATTGGAATATAAGTATGTGATCAACTTGGTGGTATGGTTCGCGTATTCTAATTATTTAAATTAAAAAAAAAAATGGCTTGGAGAACACGATCTAATCTTTCGCAACATCACCAAAGTAGCTAAAAACAGAGTTAACTAGATCTCAGGAATCGAATGAGGAAAGTTTATATAAAATTGGCACGGGAATAGGATACAATAGAACTTTTCCACGGGTTACCCGAAAAGCGACCTACACGCGGGCGGAGCCGCGGGCAACCTCTAGTTAGATATATTTCAAATATAGACTTATACATTTAAGAATAAGAATAATGATTTACTTGGACGTTCTTTAATGAAATAGAATAGCATTTAAATGCCACACACTGAATTTAATTTCATTACAATTTTGAGTTTTTTTAAACAATAAATATATGTATTATATATTTTGCTCAAACTTTATACTGACGTACAGACGTGTATTATTGAAAAAATAAGAAACGTTTTTGTGTGTATATAACTTACATCAATGACATTTTCATCAATGGAACATTTTGCTTTTAACGTATGCATGCGTAGTAAATCGAAACGTCGAATCTCCCACAGTATTTCACGTGGGATCCCATGGCTTTCTCTATGGCACGTAACGGTCATTCTATTGCATCTAACTACTGGTTTCTAATTTTAAATTCGTCGTCGTAAAAGGAGTTATTGTATGCCTATTTGTTTGCTAATCGTTAATTGGCAGAGAATTCGACACCTCGAGTCGGCTTCGTTTGTTGTTAATAAAATAACGCATACGCTTAATTTTGTACTCGTAAATGTGATAACGAGAAAATATTTAGATATTTCGAATTTTCGATGCCGCTTCCATGGTTTTCGATCTGTGTTCCGCCCATTATCTTATTCAATTTACTTGGTTCGTGAGTGGATTGGGGTTTCCTTTGCGTAATCATACCTACTTAGCAACATGTAAATTGCTTACTATATTAATCAGCATGTTGCTATGTACATATTTCAAAATGTGGTTCGAAAATATTCATTAGTGTCTTATGCCGGCAAGTAACTATTTAATGATATCGTAATTGTATATCCTGTCATTATAATATGCCACATGTTCGGAGATGGGGTTCCGACACCCGCTTTATCGAGTCCGGGGTGAACGTGTGACCGTCACCGTCGTTGGCGGATTTGACAGCAATCCGGGAAGGGCCACAACGCAGTGCAATGAAGTCTCCGGAGTGTTTCCCGGAAGAACCCGGAGTCCTCCGTTAAGCACACAGGCAGGGGGGTTTTAGTGGGTAAAGTTCCACATAACCTGGCTGCGCCCCATCGTAGCCAGGTATCTTGTTGAAGATTTCACCTCGTCAACAAAAAAAAAAATCGTAGATGAAAAAACAGGCGAGTCCACTAACACGAACTACCACAATCTAATATAATTGAATCCATCGTCGCACTGGCGCAAGGGCGGTCTTGCATGGAACACATAATGGTTTTCGTAACGCATCATTATAATATCTCATTCTGACGTAGAAAAATTCTGTGTCATTTGGACGGGTTTTTACCGACGTTTGTTTTTCACAGGGCGGGCCCTATAACTTGCCGTGTTACTGCTGACTTAGTGAAACTTAACTTTTAATGTTGCTTAGATCTATAAGAACTGTGTATAAGTTGTGTTTGTCTTTAGTTATTCGAATATGTTTGCTAAACAGTTACAGAAGTATTTAGGAATAGTTTTTATTTACTAAAGGTTTACTTGAATTTATGTTTAGTTTCTTTTTTTAATCAATCAGTAAATAAAAAATTATCCAATATGGGCTTTGATATATATTTTTTCAGTAACATACTACAAAAACAGAAATTATCAACGCTGCACGGTTCTTAAAGATAAACTGGTAAAATAAAATAATTTAAAGATTTTAATTCTACATAATATGTATAATTTCTATGACATCGCTAAGTCACAGAAAATACTTCGACACATGCCTCTCTATCTATAAAGTCATGTTATTTATATTGCTTATTTCCAAATAGAACGCAAAGTGTTCAAACTTACATTCATACTCATATTTACATGGTTTCGAATCGTATAAGGGTTATGTTTTTCAAGCGTGTTTATTTTAAACAGTTTAAATCGACATGTTGTTAAAGTTAAACATGCTCCTTAAGTTTTATAGATTAAATAAATAAATACTTTTAATTTGAAACATTTTAAACTAGCAGATCGTCCCGGCTTTCCACAGTCTGTAAAATAAACTAAGTGGCAAAGAGAAACAAAATATAGATCATGTTACTCAGGGATAATGTAGCTTCCCAACGGTGAAAGAATTTTTCTAATCGGTCCAGTAGTTTCGAAGCCTATTCGCGTCAAAAAAACAAACAAAAAATTAAAGTTTTCCTCTTTTTTAAATATTGGTATAGAAATAAAATCATAGAGACGTAAATATTTGGTAATTAATAAGAGAATGCAGAAAAATATTACTAAAACTCGACTAAGCCCGATATTTCTAATCAAATAATTTTCAAATAAACCGAAGCCTCTAAATATACATTACAGGTTTATATTAATTTAATTAACAGAATGTCTATTTAACCATTGTAACCAAATGTGGACAGATATTAAATTTAACAACCGAATACATTTCAATTTAATAAAGCGCTTAGGGATTTTATTACCGATGTTAGAACTTCAATAGTAATCTAATATCAAGAATATCGTCATGGGAAAATAAATTGAATATTCAAGTAACATTTACAATAAGAAAATATAACGAAATATATTTTGAGAGAAGAAATGAAATGATTCCATTTTGACGATGTTTTTTATTATCGTTGCTCGGTAATTTTTGTTTTATAAATCAGATATTACAATGTGTTATTTAGAAGTATTACTTAATTCTAAGTAAAACAAACATGAAATTCAAAGAATAAGATTTTCATTTTAATTAATCATAAAATAAGATATTACTTTAATTTTGGAACATAATTGCTGAACAAGTTACAAAAATCCTTCTAATTTGTCGGCTTCAGGTAGGGTTGCCAGGAGCTATGATACGGAACGCCCGTGTCCAATCTGAATAATTACAACGCCACAGTGACATGTGTTGCCATACTACTACAAAAACGTTAATTTTAACGACCTTATGACAAAACTATAATTTTAAAAACACACTCGTATATTAGTGGCTTTTGGTGGCAAGAGCGTAAAACGAACAAGGATATTAGAACAGGATGCATGCTTGTTACATTGTAGTTATTGTATAAGTCACAAGAAAAGCACGCTTATGTAATTTTTTTCTATTTAGGACTGTTTAATGATTAAAATCTAAACAACTCAGTTTTTTTTTAAGTTAATCCTTATTTATTCTTCTAAAATACGGAAGAGTTATAACATATTTTGAGCCGATGACAACTTAATCTCGCGTGTGACCGTCTTACGTCTCGCAGGTCATAGATTCGATACCCGCCATTGACCTCGAGCTTTCAGTGAAGGAAAACATTGTGAGGAAACCATGGCATAGTGTTAAAGCATTTTCTCGTACTTAACTAACTACCCTCAAGTTGGAAATATCTGTCGCCAAACATCTAATGTTTTGTTTTAGCAGCCTCTTTCAGAACCAGTGACTCAAGGCACCCCCCAACAGACGTGCCCAGAATGTTACTAGCTTGTGTGGTTACACACTTCGCTAGTCAAAAAAGCAGAAAGTTTAGTATTTTCAAAAATATATTCATCTTCTTCTTCTTCTTTAACATTTCCCACTAGGTGGGGTCGGCACAGCCTGTTTTTCGCTTCCACGCCACTCTATCAGCCGTTATCTCCACATTCACTCCCTTCTTATTCATATCCTCCTTCACACAATTCATTCACGTCTTCTTTGGTCTACCTCTAGTTCCGCTATTTCTTACTTCATTTTTTTTATATGTAACTTATAGGTTTGCGTTTGACCACAGCTTGCCTGGTGTTAAACAATACTTTGGCCTACGATGTTACACGCTTAACTAGAAAATACCTATTAACTCTAGATTTGAAGACCCCCAGGTGGTACTTCTCAGGAAACAGAGACTCAGGAAGAGCATTCCAAATATATTCGTGCATATTATTCGTGCGGTTTAAACGTCAGTTAAATTTTGAGTGTGTCTGTAACACAAACTGCACACTTCCTCGAACTTGTTTACAGTTTTTCATGCTTTCACATTGTCGCTTTTTGTCTGCTCCAGCAATTATCACATAGTCGCGTGGCATCAACGCATCCGCGTTATAATTTATCGCCTGGCCAGACCACCGACCGCCCCTCATTAGTGCGGCAAAAACATGCCGCGAGCGTTTTTAGAGCGTTTTTATTTTCGCACTGTGACTCATTCGATGTTCGATTCAGAATAATGACATTGATTGTGTTTAAACCAGTTCAGATGTCCGAGACAGCAGGTGAATAAAAACGTGATATACAATCTCCTCGTCGAGAGAACTAGAGTTTGGCTGTTTCTTTATGCTTATTCAATTCAACAGGTTGTCAAAGGTTTAAAGGTTAGAAAGGAAGTAAAATGGCGGTTTCAGTGAAAGTTGGCTACCCTTGCTCTATGTTTGCGGAGTGACCAGTGAAAGTTTGCAGTTTGAGCTCTTCATTTGTTCACATATGCTAAGGTTGTATGAATGGAGAGAACTTTAAAGAGCTTTGATACTTTTTGTTCGGTATTTGTACTAAGGTGTACGTATCTAGTATAGAGCGAGCGAAGTCAAGTCATAGTCATTATTTTGCCAATTTTAGTTTCGGCTGCCTGTATGTAGGTTCTCTCTCTCTGTAGAGGCCGTAACTTTTGGACCAATCTCGGCGCATTTGGTATACAGGTAACTACTACTCAATAGAAATTTGGGTAGTCAGCGACTTTTGGCTTAGGTGATGTTTCCTATAAAATTTGTGGAAATTAGTTGCGGTGCTTTGGGAGATTGCAATGATATTTAGCAAAATTCTAATTCTAATTTGAAGTGGGGGTGATGAGATCTGCACTAACATCCTGCTAGGGGCGTATTGTGTATGCATAATTAGCAAATCGTTTAAAAAAAAATTTCACAAATATTTTTTAGCTAGAAAAAAATTGATTAATTAATTGATTAAGTAATTGTTGTGATATTATGAATTAATGAAGTTTCGGGATCTACTCTTTGGAGAACTACTATTTATACTATATGTACGTATAGTTGATAGGTATATAGAGCAGAAGAATACTTTTTATGTACAATGTTTAGATTAGTCACAGGCTTAGAGAACTGTATCTACACTTGGAAGTTGACCAGTCACGTCGCACCAGACGTACCTTTCATTGATTTTTTCTTTCAAATGAAAGCCATCTCGCAACGGCACGACTTTTGACCTCTATTCAGACAGCGCCACAAAAAAGTTAATAAACAAACAGTGCGACGTGTGCGGCCCATCACCGCATAGTTTCAGCGGCATCTTTCACGTGCGATGAGCCCTGAAGCGACGCCACAGCGATTTCAGCGCGTTTCACGCCCGCTGCTGCGACGGGGCCCGCCTGTGTGAACATGCCCTAATGATGCGTGAAGTGTCAACTGTACACCTAATTGCTGAAGATGTGACTGCTTGATTTTTTGCTCGTAATATGCGATGTTATTTGTGGCGAGAAATTGAAATCAACAAAAAATGTACGAGCCCAGATATAATTTTACCCAAGTATTATTGATGTGTAACATAGTTGTAAATAAATAAATAGGATCAACTATGTATGAAATGTATCGAATAGTAGAAAAAAATCGAACTGATTAATCGTTTTATTTTATTTTACCTGTATTTACCAAAACTTTTTTTAAAATTCTTTATACTTTTCAGTAAGTGAGTTAAAGTGGCTGGCGTCATCTGCCGCAGAACCGATAACCGCTGGGGTAGACGAGTTTTGGAGTGGAGACCGCGTACCGGCACACGTAGCGTAGGACGTCCTGGAACGAAGTGGAGCGACGATATATACCCAAAAAGGCAGGCAGTGTATGGAGACGATAGACGAGGTGTGCCTTAGAGGCCTATGTCCAGCATTGGACGCAGGCGGGCTGTTAATGATTTTATCGATATTTAAAAAAAAATTTAATTGCTAGTTAAGTATTTGCAGCGCCTGAAATCAACAATTACGAGTATATAACGCTTTCTTCAATATAGTGCCTACAGTGGAGCTACATAATTCAAAGGCTTAGTTTGCAATTACAAGTTTGTATAATTAATTAAAATCTAAGTAGAACATTTACAAAATCCTTGTTACTCAGATAAGTGGGTAAAGTTTCCCTTTGTGACAGAGACATTAAGGTAAGCTGGGGTCCTACTGCAAAGCTTTTATGCTATCATGATTTTGCTGAGTACGCCGTTGTACTCAGATGTTCTAGGAAATCATGGAATATTATGGAAATACTTTGGATAGTTGCACGCTAGCTTGTACGCTAAGTTCTATCCACATTATTTATTTTTTTACCTTTAATCAATGACAAATAGATGAAAGTCATGAAGGTGTTACTTAAAAACCTTAACAAAAAAAAAACTATATCTAGCAGAGTTATTTGTTTTTTTTTGTCTTGTTGAGTGATTTTTATAACTTAGATTTACAAGGCGATATGTTCACGCAGCGACAAAGCCTCAAATAAATAAACAAATGAAAAAAAACTTTTTTATTTACGTTAATTTATTGTTTGTTACAATAAATTAATATTACTCTTTGTTTTTATTATTATTTCATTTATCTTTACACACATTTGAATTTAAAAATATTTTTATCTAATTGTTTGCTTCTGACGATTTTAATGTCTATGGTATAAGTTATTTTTATTTCGGAGTAGTACCCAACCCAACAAATTAAGGGTTTTGTAAACCGCAAGCCGCCGGAGCGTTAGTTGATTTTTAATTAAAATGTTGCCAACACAAGGTCGACATTAATGAGCTGATTTCAGACAACTTGCGACATTGTATTGTTTCTAGACGGTTCTATTGAAGGGTCACGTTGCACAAACACAAAGGAAAAACTATTTGAAAGTCAACACTGTTTTTCTAAAGTGATAAGAACGTGGTTACTGTGTAGACATTCTAGACTAGAACTAACTGAAACTATTTGACTTTTGACATTTTACAATAATAATATTTATATGTCACAATACACTATAAAAAAATAGATAGATAAAAAGTTCTTTATTGAACACAACATTTGAAATAAGATACAACAACACAAAAATAACACAATAAAATAAGTTTTTCTTAAAATTAATGTGCCACAATTGGCGGCCCTATCGCTTAAAGCGATCTCTTCTAGACAACCTTAGATGGAAAGGAATTTGGTACAACTAAAGAAAGACAAAGTGTACAACAAAGGAAAAAATACATACCTAAAATATATACATATAATATCATAAATAAATCTATATCTCATTGAATGAAGATAGTGAATAGTAAAATAAAAGAAAAGAAGAAAATGGTGAAAGAATGGGGGGTAGAAATATAAACACGTAATTTATTACGTGTTTATATTTATTATGTTTAATATTTTGATATATTGATATGAAAAACAGAAAACATGTTTCCTTTATCATACAATTTTGGTTTGACTAAAGGTATGACAAATTATTCAGTATTTTGTATATCTAATGACAATATCATACAGGTATGTGATACATTTTTATAAGCTTTATAATTATTTTTGATACTTCACATTGTATTGAAAGTAAAGAAAATATAATACATATACCTTTTATTTAAAGAACAGTAAAAATCGCTCAATTGAACTCAACAAAACAATACAATACATGCTTAAACCCTGCGATGAAATATGTCCCTACAACAATATTTTATTTTATGCGTCAAGAAAAAATATTTCACATTTAGTACCAAATGTGTTGGTACACGAACACAGAACGATATTGCAATTAACACACACACTAACGCACGAGTTTAGTTTGTTAGTGTGCATGCAACCCCGCCCCAAACAAATTTTGTCCAATCGCGTGTCGGCGCGGGCTTAGATCGCGGTACCAACACGCCTCGTGTTTTTCGTCACGGAACGTCGACTCCGGCGCGACTCACACATAGTTATACAAACGCTTTGAAGATACCGGATCCAGGCTTGCATGCTGTCTCGTTTCCACGCCGGCGCAACTCGAACTTGCAACAACCGCTAAGAACCTCCAAGACCATGTTAAAACTACTTTTGCAGAAGATTTTGCAAAATCAGTAGGCTCTAGATTAGACGAAGCTAACAGAAAGTAGATACTATTATGTAACATTTATAGGTTTATCTCATGATTTCGAAGCCGGCGATACCATAACGGAAGACACTCGCCGGGCGGTAGAAAGAGACAAACAATCAGGTGAAGCCGCTTCGAAGGCTGTGGAGGCGGCCGGTTTGACCATTTTTTTTTGGACCGCTGATTGTGAAAGATTACACTTGAGAGTCGAAATACATCTTTACATCACACGTCAGTGTGCACTGAGCTGTCTTCAAAGTAACACGGATTAGACACACGCAGTTTCTTCAGTCAGTATGTCTGCGCTCAAACTGTGATAGTGGGGGACTGAAACAGTGATCGTTTGGAACTTTTGCATGTGCGCGAACTGAATTGGTGTTTCTAAAGACTTTTCCTTCTTCGGTTATTTTGGCTGCGTCGATGGCTGTATCTACTCTGAACATGACGCCGTACTTCACAGGATATTCCTTCCAAGGTTAGTTTCTGTTTGTTATTATGCCTTTAGCTTTACAGTTTCAGAAAGAACCCTTTCTTTCTGTTTATGTAGTTTAAGTAAATTTATTTTTTTATTCTTGATTACCTATAGAAAAAAAAGTTTAGTGGTTTTTGTCGACAGTCTGCTTATTTATTATTCCGTTTTTATTATTTGTAATGCTTGAGACTGTTATGAAAATATTTTCAGTTATAGAAAATGACATTTCATAATTAAAATCACGTTTATAAAAAGCCAAAATTCGTTAATCTTTAATTTTCTTTTTAACTCTTCGTTGGCTAATCCATAACTTTATGGCTCCCTCGTCACCATCATTACCTCTCGTCCTGCGTCCATCATATAACTCAACAGGTTATCGTAAATTTGTATCATTAAAAAACGTGTTATAACACCAATAATTAGGTATTTAGCAGCTGATTAAACATCAATCATCGAGTTTTTTCTATATGGCATAATAAAGTTCTAATAACCGCTTTTCGGAACCAAAGGGCCAGATACGATAATAAAACTATAAAGTTACGACGAAATTATAAAGTGCCTTTTTACAGCTACCAATATAACAATATTTCATCTTCACAGGGACTGAGTCCTCAGAAATATTATAAACTAACTTATTTTTTTCTGTTTATAACTGGACCTCGTTTAGTTCACACTTTCTGGAATGGTCAAGGACTGCAAGCTTTAGAAAGCTATTTGTCTCTGTTTCAATAAAGCATTTGTTGTCACGACTGTCTATTGTCACACTGTAATCGTTGTTTAAATGATCTTGATCCTAATTGAAGAAGAAATAGTCTTGATAACGGATTGTTTCATTATTGATTTAGATATTGATTTATGGTTTTTTATCCTTGAGTCGAGAATAAGTATTGTAGGTATGTATTCTTTTAGGCAAACGTGCTCTATCCTAGACTGCTAGTGATACATATACTCCCGCAAATCAATAAAATAGAACTATTTTCTTTGCAATTTTACATGTGCTAGTTTCATTTATTATTATTTGAAGCTGAAATGATGATAGCATGAGCAGTTTAGGCAAAGAGGTTATTTATATTAGCTGAAGTGGCCAGCGTTAGGCGCTTTCGATTTATTATTAGCAGACTATGTGAAAAACAGCTGTAAGAAATATAAATGGCAAATAATGAACACCAAGAAATACAAAAAATTGTAACCAGAATAATATCAAATATCGAAAAGTACACACTGTTGAAAGCGAACACAAAAGATTCAATCATAAAGTTGCTGAATATCTCCTATTGTCTTAAAATTGCTTTTGTCACCGTTCTAGAGTCGGGCGACAGATTTTTTGCTGCCGAATACAGTTTCACGGTCAGCCATTTTTAGATACTGTACTGTCTCTACTTTTGTTTATTCTCTTGTTTTTGTTGTCAACACGGTTATGTCTCTTTTATGATTATTATACTTAGTTGTTCTTTTAAAGTTTATGATGTCTATCAGACTTATTTTTTTTATCAATTTTGAAGTTTTCTTGATTATAAGTAGCATTAGTAGATGTATGTGGATGTTGTTCTTGGGTAGTGTTCGTTTTATTTTTACGTGTCTTTTTTATTTATAGCTAAGCGTTTGAAAAACAACGCTCTATTATTCGATGCACGTTTACATAAAATCTTTTTCCTCTATTTTTTTTTTATATTTCAATTGACATCATTGGAGCATGATATAGAGGAGTCATTAATTCATTATTATAACAAATATTTACACAAAAAGACGGTTGTAGTTTGTTGCTCACCTTACGTGTAACATTATTTTACTTGTTCCTATGAAACATTCCATTGTTTCACTCCGCGGCTGCACTTTAAACGGTTCTAAAGCTCCGTGTATAAAAATAACAACGAATAATATTCCAAAAAAGTCTCTCGCTGACCGTTTTACACATAAATCATTACCATACGAAAACATTTCGACTTCATTGTTAAAAATGTCACTCGGACTTATGACCTGTTTCGTCTAAGCCAAATTAAAATGAAAAAGAAGAATATACGGAGCAAGGGTTAAGAGGGAACGAGAGCAATAACTTTAAAGGTGCCGACAGTCGTACTTGCCTTTTTCTGTGCAGCTATTAGAATACTATTCATAATACTTTCTATGAACTGTTACATATTCAGAGGAATTCTAAACATCCTTGACGTCACTAAGATTGATATCAGCCTGATTCATTTCAATCATTGCACAAGCATTTTGATGATGAATTATTTAATAAAAACGATAACATCTAACAAAAGACTTAAGATGTCATAAATAAAACAAAAACAAATGACAAGTTATTATTTTTCTTGTGTGAGTCACGTCACTCGTGCGCAACTGAGCAGGCGATCGTTCAAGAGCCGGCGAACCTTTATAAATTGTTAAAAATACTTGGGATTCTTAATTCCACTCCAAATTATACGACTTTCCGTACCATAAGTCGGGATTAGTGTCATAACCGATATCTGATGTGCCCATGAACATCACAAAACGTTTGTTTAATGCTTTAAGATGATAGCAGATTATTTATGCGAGGATTTACGATTTGTTAAATGAAAATGACATTTGTTTTTATTACGTTTACTCAAGGGTCGTAAACCTGAAAGAATACCTTTTCTACTCGTTGACTGTAATGGGCGAAGGTTTCTAATAAAACATGTGCATAAAGCATGACAAAGTACCGACAGTAAGTTACGTAAACCTAAGTATGGGAGTTAATGTCGGTATTAGTTCGCATAATGTGGCCGATGAGAGGCGTCTCGTGATCAGATGCGCCCGCGGCTAGACGACCGCGATGAAGCCCGATACCCATCGAACGGCGCACCTTGTAATTTACTGCAAGAACGAGCTTGCATTTTTCATATTACATCCCATATTTGCAACAAAAATCAACCCGAATTTAACCAAAGATAGCCATAATTTTTGTTTCTTAATTACTCCGCGTCGTAAATTTCGGTCTCAATTAGAGTTTAATACGGAGCCAATTATGAGAGGGATACGTAGTGTCGGTTTCCTGACCTTTATAAGGAGTTCAGTACCATAATCAAGGTTTAGTCACATTCATATCACGGGCCGACAAGCGGTGCACATCGGCGCACGCACACAGCGGTGCGCGCGCGCAGATCAAAGGCACCGACAGGCTCTTTTAGCCGCATAATATGACGCGCCCCCCGCCTCCGCTCGCGGCCGGCGAAATGCCTCGATCAACCTCCAGGGCGCTCGCTTGCCATTACTTATGCCGATCTATTAATAAACAATTTGATGTAATGAATATTTTGAACCGACACTTTGATCTAAAATGTTTTGTCTAACGATAATGGAGATTGATTAAGTGGGCACCGTCATATTTTTTAAACAAGTTAAGTATTAACAAATGAATGACGGTTCAATTGATCAAAGACTTGCAATTTTACTAACGCCTCGAGGAAAACGTTTTGTTCAAAATCAAGAAATGCATTTCATTGTCATTTTATTACTTAAGATCTTTGTATTCATGAGCGTTAAGATTATTCTGTATCTGATAATGACCGATCATCGATAAAAGGGTATAAAATCGCGTTGAAAATCTTTTGAGGAGATTATCAGATTTATTGGGCACCCGAGATCGAAATCTAAATAGCCGTAAGCGACGTACGTGCCTTTCGCGACAAAGCCTCGAGGCTTTCTCTATTATTGCACGTTTAACCGACTGTTTGGAAATTCACACTAGATGTTAGGACCTATCGTAGCGTACAGCTCTATGGAGTTGTAAACCTGCAACTGAGTATGTAATGTCTATTGTCTATGAGTACATACCTTGTTTAGTTTGTATGCACTTAAGTGTGTCTCTTAGTAATTTAAACCTCTGCTGATGTTCAGCATATATCACGTAAATCACGTAAATAAAACGTTGTTGGAGATGAGTTCTTACTTACGGAGAAACACGTGAGTGGGTAAAGCGTGAAAGTTGCAAGCGTGAGTGTATTTTACAGTTTTACAAAGAGATTATATTGTTAAATTTTCTTATTCTTTTGTACAAAATTGCTTATTGATGTGTTAGTTTCGATATGAATTGGAACAAATATTTATCTCTAAACTTATTGATGAAAGAAGTTTATACTATACTATCGCCTCGCGGTGTTGCTTACTATCCGGGATACAGTAAGCCAATGTGTTAATCCAAGTTATAAGTTACCACCACGCCAAATTTCTGCCAAGCTGGTTTAGCCGTTTGCTTGCGTTGTTAATATAATAAAACGTCTTAGTATATGTCTCTCTGCAAGCTTAGTATACCAACTTCCCATTGTCGCATTTTATTCAAAGGTACCAAAGATATTTTATATTTATGCATCTTTGATGATAGTGATATATTTCACAACGTAGCTGTTCTGATAATGAATCCGGATGACGACCATATTATGATTGTTTTACTCAATAAGATGAACCCTATAAGTTTGGGCTCATTTTGTACTGGTAAGCTCTTTGCATTACAAGATATTCTTTGTCTGATTAACTAGACAATAACTCTGCCTTTTCCCAAGGTTTGCATTCTGAATTATCATACTCTGATCTTTTATATATAAACAACTATTAGAGACATTATTTCAGGCAAACTCAACCGGAGCCTGAATTCCAAGTACCCTTTGTTCACGTCGGCATCGTCCCGGTCAAAGACTCTTATCTTGAAAAGAATTCGTCAAATTAGTACATAACACGCTATGCATACGAAATGAGGTCAAATAGGGCACTCTATTATATTGAAATAAAATATTCTAAGGCATTATGTAGTACAAGTTTCGGTGACAAGCCGAAAGGCGTTGCATTCGTTTGAACAGATGGAAGGGAACTCAATAGCGGGAGAGTGTTCTAAACAAATTAGAAAGAACTTTTTTTGTGTCTTCTCACCGCTCTCTTTGAATGTATGAGAGTCTGTTTGAAGGTGTGCTTAAGAGACTTCCGTGAGTTAAATCTACAATCTATGAAAGTGCTGCGCAAATATTAATAGGCATAGTACATTAAAAAAAACAAATGTATATAATGTCAAATGTTGAACCCGATTGAATGCGAATCGACCAGGGCTATCTCTAAATAAAATAATAAATTATCATTACAATTTAATACGAAAAGTGCTTTATTTCTGTGTATGTTTGCAAATTGTAGATACTAAATGCCATCTGTGACGTAACGGCCTAAGTAGCTTAGCAATTGAATTTGGTTGATGGTAAAGGTATTTCTGTTTCCACCTTAGGTGATTTTCAATTAAAACTAATATTAAACATTCGAGCATGTATCTTATGGAGTAAAATATATTTACATATTTACGTAAAACCTACATATGTACATACAATTTAATATAACATCATTTTCATTTCGTATTTTGCGAGCATTTTCTCAATTTTTTGAACGATCCATAAGCTTCTAGTATTTCAGGATAAAGGTCATCTTAATCGTCTGAAAGCTTTCCACCCCATTTCAATAAGCGCAACATTGTCGAAAGCTTTAGGAAAAGCAAATGTAGAGTAAAATCCTTAAGCTATTACTTAAATGAGTATAATCCCAGTCTGAGCTCGTATGGGAGTATAATAGAATTGATTTGATATTCGATTGCGTCCGCCACGCGCCGCGGCGACCACACAGTGTTTAGTAAAGAAGGTCTACCTAATGGAATGACATGGCCTTTGTGATCGCCGCCCAATTCTAATGCCTATTCACATGGCATTTCACCTCTTTGTTGCTTCATTTCTGATAGTAATAGTCTTATTACGATTTCCAAAGAAATCTCCAACCTGACATCTCATTGTTAGATTTGTTGGTCAAGTAATGAAACCGATTTTGTGCTTAATAAAAACATGGTACTTTTAACGCGATCGCTGTACGGCGAATAGATTTTACATGCTCTTTATGGCCGAGATAACCTTTGTGTGCTTCTCGATTGGCTTTTGAAGAAAAACATGTTTTTAAGATTGCCTCTTTTCAGAGGAATGTGGGTTATCGGAAAGTGCGTCTCTACAAATAACGTTGCAGTGGAGATTAGTCACGCTTGTTGCAATTAAATAGCGTTTGAAATGATAGCGAAAATTATTGCTGACTGTGAGCTGCGCGGTTGATAAGTTGCGATTCCGGGCCGGTGTATTAATTGCGTTCCCTGAACTTTGACCGTGTTGCATATAACCTGTGCACCGCAACGCGTGTCGTGGTTATCGCAGGCTAGCGCATGCGCGGGAAAGCGGCGTGGCGCGGCGCGAGCGCACTGAATGACGTAAAGCCTCATATAAATTTTACTATAGCCACATTAATGTCGCGACGTGAAATTGATTTGCAGCCAGAAACATATTATGATTGTGAAAACGGGGTTTACGATTTATTTACACAATACGATATCGACTTCAAACATTACAATCTGTCATTCTACAGTAAGTGCGTGAAAAAACACAGAGGGAACTCTCTGTGGCGAGCCTAAGCGAATTAATTATTAGAAACATAAGCAACGTTTAACGTGCAATCATATCTAATGGATTTTCTATTAACATCAGTTACAATCGGTTAGAATTTGCCGCCTGAAGAAATAAAGTACTGCGAACAAATGTTATTAACGACCTATAATTGGTTAACAGTTTACTGAAATGGACACATTCTTGTTTATGACGTCGAAATAAAATATTATTCAAAGTGCAGCAACTATTCAAAAGTAGTTCTAAGCAAATGAAAACTGATAACCCATAAAATGCTGTTCCGATCAATAATGTTCGAACAAAACTGCGATCGAGGTAAAGCAGATTAGCGAGAAACAAAGCCCGAACGAAGATTGGCTCACCGAAGTTACTCAAATTGAAAATGAGCGCCGTTAATGCAAAGAAGGTTAAGAAATCCAATCATTGTCCGACAATGGCACTGATAACTGGAAAGTACAACTAAGGTTGATGAAAATGTGATTGTTAATTAAAGTTGACACAGAAATGCGAATAGTGAATTCAAAATCTTCATTTATACGGTCACGGTTCGGCTCTTACGTTTAGCTTTAAATGATCGACTCTGTTTCAATTTCGTATAACACGAATGCGTGGGTTGAACGAATCGGTACACGATTATGTGATTGTGAGAAAAATTGTATGCGTTATAGTACATTGGTGTCCACTTCTACGTTTAGTGAGTGCTTATTGCCCGTTGAAGCGAGTCTTGCGCTAGCCATGAATAAAGCACGTAAGTTTGTATTCCATTCAAGAAGCAAGTGTCTGTCAATTATATCCCTATATTGGCTTTGAGCGTTTTTGCTTTCGTTGGCTTCCGAATACCACCCTGGTAGCTGGTATTGTCAAAAGTAACTTGCGCATGATCCAAAAGTGCTTCCGGACGATTAGCTCCCAATGAATGTTGGAGCTTGTTGTTAAGTTCGCCTCCTCTTGCGTTAATATTGTTACAATGTTTGCGATTTCTATTACGCATTGTTAGGTCGAGATCGTTTTTGTGCGATTGTTGTGCGAGTCTTTTATCGATTGTGCTCCTGACTGATCCTGTTTCACTATGAAAGTGTATGAGAGTTAAATCCGAATTGAATGAATGTAATATGTAAATGTATTATATTTTACTATACGTACTTGTATATGTAGGCTTTATATAAACGGAGAATAAATTACATACTACTACGTAATTTACGACAAAAACTGACATTGCACTAAAGTTTAATGATTGATTTGTTTAATGAATGATTGAATTCGTGTTCATTATAATGAAATTCCAAAGTCAAACAATGATCTGCTGAGGACAGTGATGAAATAATATAAGTTTAGCGTCTCTAGAAACCACCCACATTTGTATAGCCAAGTTATTATGGACGCGTTATGCGTCATAAATATTTCGGGAACATAAAATTAACACTCAGAAACATGGCCTTTCGAGGCACCGCAATGTCTACGGGTCCCGACAAAAAATATAAGGATCGCATGCAGAAACCACCACAGAGACTCGGCCGAATGAGTATAAAGCTGTAAAATTTCTAAAACAGACTTTATACATTAAATTTTAAGGTTGAATATCGAGTAGCCAGTTTAACTTTCTTGTTGATTTCATTTCTTGGTCAGGTTAACCGCATATTGACCATGCGTGTTTGTGTTACGGTTCATTTTTGATTGTGTTGTTTCTGTTCGGTTTCCTATATGAATTATCAAAGGACATACTTGTTGACATGTTGTCTAATTGATTGGTGTTTCACAGCAGGAGTTTTGGGGTTTACACGCGGCGGAACCTTTGTGGAATTATACGAAATTGATAAACTATAAATGCCTTCACAAGTGGTAGATGCCACTGTTAGATTTTTTGAGGAAATTAGGTGTGTGTCAATCAAGTTGTAGATGCGTGTTATTTTGGTGACCGCATTTTATACCCTTGATCCTTAGGTATTATCAAAGAATACACACCTATCTTATCCAAAATATTAAGCAAACAGGATTCATTGCACGCTTACTTATTATAGCAACTTATTTCTTGAAGTATATTATTATAATTTATTTGCATGTTAGATTTTGTAACATACTTGGGTTTAACTCAATTTCAGATTAGGTACTATTGTCTACTTACATATTTTTGAAGATACTGCAAATTGTACAGATTACATATGTGCCCGCATAGAACCCTCAAAACACATCAACAAGTCCCCTCCACATTAATCTAATAAAGCTCATAACTTTTTTATGCCATCTCATTCTCAATAGAAGTTGGAACATTCATAAAGCCGTTGCAAAAATGCAGGCGTCGGCTCCTTTGACGTTAGGTGGTCCACCACACCCAATGATGTGATTATAATAGCGTCACTTACTCACACACGCATCGATAAATCCAGAAACATTATCCCAAGGGATCCGTCTGGATTCCAGTCGCAAACTTAATTATCGATTGCGATACAACGCGCGATAAAACGTTAATTAATTTTTGATGACTTTCTTTTCAACGATCGAAACGATGAATCATCCATCCTTCATAAAATTACGTCTTACATCATCGTATAACATTTTTTGTATCGTATCAAAGTCGAGAACGACAAAGGCTGGAAATAGTTCGAGTGTTGTCGTTTCTGCTTGAGCGCACTCGTGTTAAGAAATTGGATCCTCTCGGCCGAGAACACTGGCAATGGAACGTAAAATTACTAAGTGATCGGAATTCACCGATGATGTTCGCCAGTTCATAAGCTCGACACGACGTGGATGCAGCGAGCGCGGACCACGGTCGCTTTGTACTCCACACGTATTGTTGCTATTGATCTTTCACGCTTTATTTGCTTTTAATACGGCTACTGGTTTGGCCTACTTGATTTACGTTTTTGCCGTTGAATTCTTTGACTATTTCATAATCGTTTTCATTTCCATTTCATTCATCTTTATGTAAGCTATAGGCCGTTGGTTTCATATCGGGGGGATCGGATTCCATTTTTTAACAGTGTGATAGGATATTTGTGGATATTGAGCACATGTAATGAATGACACAAGATTCACCTATACGATAGTGTCTTACTTCTAAAAATGTAATAAATTAGAAGTTTTATAATAAACTGGTTGAAAAATATTATGTTAGTACTAAAAATATTATGTGACTACCAAAGTCGGTTTTGCCAGCAACGTTTCCATAATATAGATATCTACGCATAATTTAAAACATATATGTGATTAAAATATTGACCTACTTTTCTTTTGTCACACAGGCCAGGGTCGGATGAACCAGCTCGGCGGAGTTTTCATCAACGGTCGCCCATTGCCGAACCACATCCGGCTGAAGATAGTGGAGATGGCAGCAGCTGGAGTGCGGCCCTGCGTCATCTCGCGCCAGCTCCGCGTCTCGCACGGCTGCGTCTCCAAGATCCTCAACAGATACCAGGTGAGAGAAAATAAAATAAACTAAATCTCAAGGTCGTTCGAATTTCAATTTGTTTTGTTCATTATTTTTGATTCAGCTCAGCGCCTTCTCATTTGCGTACAAACTTGATGACGTAAGGCAATTATCACAGATTAAAAACTTAAATTAATGAATTATATTTTTGTCTACAGGAGACTGGGTCAATCCGTCCCGGAGTGATTGGAGGATCGAAACCGAGAGTAGCAACGCCTGAAGTAGAAAACAGGATTGAAGAACTGAAGAGACAAAACCCAGGTATATTCTCCTGGGAAATTAGAGATAAACTTATAAAAGAAGGAATCTGTGATAAAAATACCGCGCCCTCAGTCAGTTCCATATCTCGGCTAATAAGAGGAGGCAAAAGGGATGAATCAGACCCTAGAAGAAACCACAGCATTGATGGTATTCTAGGTAAGTCTAATACTTACCTTAGATTCTTCCCTTTGAACTAAATCCAGTAATTGATCCTTCATTTATAACGTTCAGCATTGAAAGTCCAAAGCCGTCAATCTAAATAATTTGGGTCAGAATAGAAAGTTTGATGTGCTCGTCTAGTAGTTTAGTTTGTTCGAGCACTAAACCACTTCAAGTGAAAACCCACAACTGGGTGCCTGTACTAAACTTTATTATTGCGCTTGTTCTCTGTTCTATTTATTTGTCTATATATAGGATATTTAGTGGTCTATACTGTATGCGTTAATAATATACATATTACTGCCTGGCGGTACTCAACCCTATCACCACTCACACAGCCCAGACAAAACCCTCCTATATTTATTTATAAATTTTTAGGCATACACTCGTACATTTAACTACTTTATCATGCACTGATCTCTACTACAATAATAGTTTATATTATCTGAACTACGTATTTACTCTATGACATAAACGTTTTCAAAAGTGAATAAACTATTTCGCGTGTGTACTATAGTGCTAAGTATTGTATCAAATTGTGTCGTAAAATATTTTGCGCTAATAGAAAATATGGCCTATAGCAAATTACCGTGCAACCTTCACCATAACAATACGTATATAACCAGCCGTGTCATCGTAGTCCTTAACGCCAATTCCAGACTCATAATCACTTAATTTAGTTCAAAACGGACTATTATTATAAATTTATTCCTTTAATGAGGCCGGCGGGACGTTTGCAAACTTTACAAAATGGCGTATAAAGTTAATAATCCACGTAAAACTGCAATGAAGCGCGCGCGCACGCTACGGCAGCGCCCCTTGTGTCGGCTTCGAAATTGTAGGTTATAAAAATGAAATTAGTATCCAAAGGTGTTATTATCCCATCGCGTTTGGCCGCAGGGCTTGCATTACGACAATCTGTCCGTACTGCACGTCTCGTGCTGTATAGCTATCCAATATAAAATGGCGCTCCTAATATCCCGGTTCAGTGACGGAGCGGTGCCGGCGAGATTCTGCGCTGAGATAAGATTATGCATATTAAGTTGTGTGCGGCTAAATAATATCTACACTGGAAAAGCCTTTGAGCCTGCGACGAGTATTGTAAATTTGCCGTTCGTGCCCGCTCTGCGATGACGGCTAGCGGTATTTTTCGGTGCACAGTTTTCGCGGAAATATTTGCATACACGCCGGCAAAATTTTACGCTCGCTTTTATGGGAAATTGCCTGTTATGCCAATAAATTAACATCAAGCAAGGTTTTAAAAGTAAGTTTGTAATCAAGTAAAATAAGGCTACGAGGAGACGAATAAATTGACAAATGTCTGAAAACTGCTCATAAAATAAGATAAGAACGACATCGTAGCAGTCGGCGCTTCCATTATCAACTAGCGTAAAGTAATATTTATTGAGGCCCGAATTCATTTGAAGCCACTAATATAATTAATGTGGTTACGTTTAATTTAATAGAGGCCGCGTGTGGTCTGCGCGGTAGTCCGACTATAATCATCGACTAAAAATAAAAAGACTCGCTAGAAAGTAACTTTAAAGATTACAATGACAACTTTTTACATAACTTTACTATTTGCACCCAAAGCTCGTAATGACTACAATTCGTCACGTAATTTGATTATGTGGCATGAATGATTATTGTAGGCTGCTACTGGCATTTTACTCACCACTCACTAACTCAAACTAACAATAAATGATATAAGAGGTTTCTTTCTACTTGAATTCTTCCGCTATGCATAAGTAAATTTATGTTTCTTCGTAGGTCCATCATCATGTGAAGATTCGGACACAGAATCAGAACCCGGAATTACCTTGAAAAGGAAACAAAGGCGATCAAGAACTACTTTCTCTGGAGACCAACTAGAAGCTTTAGAACGTGCTTTTACAAGAACCCAGTATCCTGATGTTTATACCAGAGAAGAGCTAGCGCAGAAAACGAAGCTAACCGAAGCTAGGGTCCAGGTGAGCATCTGTTTCCTTACGCCGAACAAACCAGTCAGGCGCGTCAATGATAGATGGACGCAATCAAACTAACCCATTGTTGGATCACTTCTGCTTCCCGCCCCCACAAAAGCAGGGCATGAAAAAAGTAACCTAAATTACCTTTGTAATTAATTACAACAATGCTAAGTAAGCTACCATATGCCGCTCGCCGCTACCGTTGTTTTACCAGTTTTCGTTCCATTAATTTAACCCGTAAATTGTAGGGTTCACAGTAAAGTGTAATCGAGCCCAACCTATCATTATGCTACAGCATTATTCACGAGAGTTTAATTAAATAAAACCGCGTCGCGTCCTTCCGACGATCACAATATCGAGCGGCATCAATTTGTGTTTAGAATATGTTTGCATACGTTAGTGATGCAATAAAGTTAGATTAGTTCGGAATTCCTCGTTTGTTTCTTGTCCCTGGAGCAGGTAGAAACTAATTCCATTTGCACTTAGAGTACTAACTGCTACATAACATTACATTAACGATATTAACGTTTTGTTTAGGTTTGGTTTTCGAACCGAAGAGCTCGGCTACGCAAACAACTGAACTCACAGCAACTGAGTGCATTCAACACCATGTCCTTGCAATCCGCCTTCCCTTCCGTCCACCAACAGTACGAGCCTCCGTCATCCTTCAACGCTCAGTGTGCATCCTGGCAACAATCATATTCTTCCGCCCTCGGATCAAGCTCGGTGCTCAACTCTGCTCTAGCTCCTTCTCTTCATCAGTCAGCATTGACTGCTCCGTCAGTCTGCCAATCTGCTCTGACGTCATCCCTCCATCCTCCTACATCAACAGCCTTTACTTCTGGAAACCTAACACCCTTGTCTCACTCGTCAGAGCTTCCTACTTCCTTGCAAGCCTCTGCTGATGCTACACCTCCCAGTTCGAGTCCCGTGACAAGCAGCCCTTCTGTGAACCAGACCAGCGCCATCACCTATCAACATTCTACTTACGCGAGCCCTGGTGATGCAGTAACGCACCCGTATGGCTACGGCGACTACTCCAAACCGGAGCACGCAATGTCTGCCCACAACCACTGGACCTCGAGACAGCTCAGCGGCCATCCCCAGAACAAATTGTCCGAAGTTGGCGCGTGGCCGGAAAATTATAGGTAAGATAAATTCAATTCGAGTTATATTTTGATTTAATGTAAAGCAAACATTCATAACATCTCAATAATCCCTGACGGCGACTAAGTAGTCTCATGAATTATTGATGTAGTCAGCTACTCATGTTCTGACTCGGATTGAACAGATAAATATGCAATCATAAAATGACCTTTAGCGGCGGTTTAAATAACTATCAATTAAGCGAATGCGAGGCATACCCGGCTGTTACAATAATAGCATGTTTACGTCGATGATATGCAATGACATCATTTGGAGTTACTCATTGAGCTAGGACCGTGATGTGTCGGTGGTGATGTAAGGGAGCGCAGGGCGTGTAATGCGTCCGGTGGCTATCGGAGGCCTGCTCTGGCTATCGATCGCAAATCTTTGCACGGATGTTTTATTTCTTTTCACCTTGCTTTATCATTAGCCGAAGCGGCCGCTAATCAATTAAGAGTGTAAGAAGTTGGCCATTATACGGCGCACGGGTGGTTATTACAGCCCGCGCTCCGTAACATGCCGATCCGATCGTGAACGCAATAGGGTTGCGAATTTTATTCCAGATTCGATCGATTTTCAATTAAACTTTTAGTTATTTTTCTTAAAACTTTATTGAATATCTGGTCGGTTGCGAACGGAATGAGGCGGGTCATACAACATTTCACTCGTGCCGTTCTAATAAAATGTGTAACTTCCACAGTGAATTTGTAGAGTGAATGTGACGAATACATTGTCGTATTGTGCTTTATACGGCGACGACATTTATCTGTGTTATCGAGACAAAGCACGTCTATAAACCTCGATGGACCACACACAATATCCACTTCTTTACAATGAGGAACAAACTAATAATATATGGGTTAGCCGCATGTGTCGGTCTGTCTTATCTAGTCCTTTGCGCTCGCTTGATTGACGCAACCGCTTGCCTCCACTCGATTTATTATGTCTGCCAAAAACGTGAACTGGTCTACTATTTATTTTCTTCCATCTACGTTCACCTTAGCTACAGACAGAATTTATAGATCTGCCAATCTCTAGGAATTACTTACTATAGAACAGTACAGTTTGATTGGATAGTGATTTACTTGCTTTTATGATGTTAATTTAAATCAGCTATCGATTAATAACGGGTGGGTTTGCCTCTGTAATTAAAATCGACAGCCATTGGCTGTGTTATGTTTACTTGAGTTAAATCAGAACCCACAGGTATGATATTTCACTATATATAAAAAGTTAGTAAGAAAGTAATAAAATGCAGACCCTATCGTTTAAGCATTTTCCATCTGTCTTTGGCGAATTGCGCTCTCTTCAAATTACGCACACCGTTCATTTCGGCAATCAACTGAAACCCTTTATCAAGTGAATGATATGCCGTGATATTGTAATTTGAACGTGCCTCCGATAACTGTTTATTCAAGACATTAAGTTTTTAGATGAGACCACAGACTACATACACGGCATTGGAGATCGTTCTTTATATATCTTATTCTACTTTTACTGATATTATAAATGCAAAAGTTTTGTGTTAAAATGTGAGAGTAAAAACTTTTTGACACGTCTAGAATAGTTCAACCGACAAAATAAAATTTTGTAAGGAGTTAGTTTAGACTTTAGACTAACATAAAGGCTGCCTTTTATCTCGAATTAACTAGGGTACCAACGCAGAGCGCGGCTAGTAAGATTTTAAAATCACTTTTAAATCAAATTTATAACGAATAGTTTTATGATTTGCTATCGTTGTTTATAAATCATTCTTATACATACATCCAGTTATACTTTGTTTTAGTCCTAGTTTACGTAAGTTTAAAATAGCACGGGCATTCATGACTAACTACAGATAAAGAACGTATGGTTTCGTCTAAAGATTAATGAAAGGCCAAACGTGCCGTTAGAACATCGAACCCGCACATTACAGTCCAGACCTGGTATTAAAACTTATCTGCAGTATGCAACACTTCCTCGCTGTTTTCATGCATGAAGGAAGAAGAAAGTGCCCAAGCCATTTTCCACTCTGTGATGTGGTGATAAGGTACAAGTCGTTTATCAGACAGACGTAATATTTGCTGCGGTAAAATCTAATGCTTCGTGAATGTGATAAGAAACTATTGAAAAAACAACATTGAGAAGAAAAGGCACAATAGGGAAACTCTATGCAACCTTAGATAAATAATTAACACCCATCCATAACTTGTACTTGTCCTCGATCATTATTATATTTTTTTTAAGAAATATAAATAGTTTAGTTTTAATTTATTCGAATATAAACATTAGAAGTACGACAGCCACATGATATTAGCGGCGTAATTTATTAATCAAAATTACAATTCAATATGTATAATTTTAATCAGTTTCTCCATAATTAGTCCATAATTAAGAACTATAATCACTTCATCAGAGAACTGGATTGCTTCCGGGCTCTGTTGCGTGGTACACCGCTGTTATATCATTTAATAGTGAGTCAGACCTAATTCCATTTTAAAATCCATACCTGCTTTTAAACCTTTAATTTTTTTTGTTAAAGTCCCATCGAATTTGCAATAATACAATCAAATTACCTAAAGATCCAATCACCATCCATGGTGTATGAAACCTTCTAACCTATTTATGCATGTATTTAAATTTAAATCGGAAAGGCACATTACAGACAAACTAGTATTATTATAATAGTATTGTTTATCAGTACAATTGTAAGGGAAGCTACAGTAGAACATCGATTATCCGGCCCTCAGTTACACGGATTCTCGATCATCCGGACTACGGATCCGGATGTTTTATTATCCGAATGCCTAACAACAAGAATTAGTCCGGTTAATCGAGTTTCAATATACGAGTATGTCAATAAGTCTACTCTACTAACTTCAAAACTACAGCACAGAGTAAGGCTGAAACAAAAAGGTCTGGTTTGTTGAAATTTGTACATTCAGTGTTTTATTCTGCACGTCTCTAGTAGGTACATTAGCCACTGAACTATACATTTTATAGCTCGTAAGTCACGACGCGCTTCCGAAAATATCCGATTTCAATTTCTATTGTGACCTCTACCGAATTATCTGAATGGCAGACAAAATAAGCATGTTTCTAATAGTTAGGTATTAGAGCAATTAAATTCACCGCTCTGTGATTATTTGCTCTGCTCTCGATAGGTCAGGAGTAATAGCCATAGTTTGCTGCGATCTGTTTTCCGGTTCATATATTTTTGTGGCCATTTGGTTGGGTCCCACGCTCGATATATTACTTTTGCGATAGCAGCTATTTCTGTATGAGCTGCTTATTTCTGGTCACATGAATATTTAAAATTTCGACGTGTTTTCTCATGAGGTACAGAGTGAAGATTCAATAAGAAAGTATTTTGAAAAACCAAATAACTTATCGGTCGAGGGTCCAAAATAGATTGCATATTTTGATGATAAGCAATTTTTTAAATGAATTAAGGTTTACATTAAAGAATAAATTGTTTTCTTTACTGAAATAAAATTAATTATAATTTTGTTGTCTTTTCTTATAAAGTTAAGACAAAGATTCTACAAGAATGTATTGCAAAAGTGAATTTAATTTCAATGTTGTGTTGCTAAAATTGATTGCATATTTTGAAGTTGATGGATCGTAGTATGCAAACAGAATTCTCATATTATTTTAAATATATCCGAGACTCATAAAATGATGCACTAAATGACGTGAAATGTATGGAAGTGACGTAAGCTATCGAAAAGCCTTGACGACTGTTACGCCACTGTCACACATGTCACGTCATTTGACGATATCGAATCGTAGCGATTGCAACCTGTCTGAGCTCTTAGATTTTTGTTTGTTTTTTGCTAATTATAATTAATTACCTAATAATTATAATTTAACAGTTTCATATAAACACGTCATTTGACGATATTGAATTGTAGCGATGGCAGCTTGTCTATTAGATTTTTGTTTGTTTTTTGCTAATTATAATTAATTAATAATTATAATTTAACAGTTTCATATAATTATTTACACGTCATTTGACGATATCGAATCGTAGCGATTGCAACCTGTCTGAGTTCTTAGATTTTTGTTTGTTTTTTGCTAATTATAATTAATTAATAATTATAATTGAACAGTTTCATATAATTATTTACACGTCATTTGACGATATCGAATCGTAGCGAAGGCAACTTATCTGAGCTCTTAGATTTTTGTTTATTTTTGATAATTATAATTAATTAATAATTATAATTTAACAGTTTCATTAAAATTATTTACACGTCATTTGACGATATCGAATCGTAGCGATTGCAACCTGTCTGAGCTCTTAGATTTTTGTTTGTATTTTGATAATTATAATTAATTAATAATTATAATTTAACAGTTTCATATAAATACGTCATTTGACGATATTGAATTGTAGCAATGGCAGCTTGTCTATTAGATTTTTGTTTGTTTTTTGATAATTATAATTAATTAATAATTATAATTTAACAGTTTCATATAAACACGTCATTTGACGATATCGAATTGTAGCGATGGCAGCATGTCTATTAGATTTTTGTTTGTTTTTTGATAATTATATAGTTTAATATATTAATGTTTTTTTTCTTTGTTACAGTTCTTTTTTTGGCAGTAGTGCCGCGCATTATTCATCTCATGCGCATTCTCCAACCGAAGCGAAGTCTGGATACCCTTACCTCGGTCAACTCGGTGGTATGGACATGGGCAGAGTACACTAGATATACGAAGATCCAGATTCTCAGATGTTTTTATAGTATTTATCAAATAATACAAAATAAATGTTTTTTTATTTATTTAAACGTAACAAAACTTAGTATACAGGTATCTACTATGCAATATACTTACAATTATTTCTCATCAAGTTTGATTTTTTTTTTAATTAGTAATTTTTATGTAGTGCAGTAACTGTAATAGCTATAATATTATCTTTATCATAGGACACATATTAATTTGCCAGACCTTGTATTAAAATTAAAAATGTAAATTAATGCCTATCCATCCTTAATACATAGTATCAAACAATGTGCCTTGAATATGCCTCAGAATTAGTATTTTACTAACAAAATGATTTATGTCTACACTATACACTTATATTTACGTAGGTTACATATACATGGAGACACGTATGTTTTATAAATTACATAAATTTTACGAATTGTATAAAGTCACTGTATAGGTAAATAAAAATAGTAAGACTGAATGTCTGTCTTACTTTTACTTGTATTATAGCTGTATATCTTATTTGTTTTTTTAGACGTAAGTCCAAATCGTATTGTAATGGTTCCTAAAATCTTAACACTTTAATTAAGTTAATTTTGCACTGAATTGTCATATTATATCGTATATTTTATAAGCTGCAAGTATTGTAAACTAGAATCTAACTTCTCATTAGAATAGTACATAGGGTGTTGTTACATTGGTTGTTAATATCTTTAACTATTACAAAAAGTATTTGCCACTTTTAATACGATAAAATTAATTACAGTACAAATGTTATAGTTAAAATGGAATGCTTTTTATCGGATTTTTGTTTTATAATAATATTTTGAACTTGAGTTTAGTTGATATTGGTGACTGACAAAATTTGTGATTAATTTTTCGTTGATAAGTTGGTATTGATATAGCATTTGTAATATTGTAATGTGATTGTAAAGTTGTGTATTTATTTCAGTTTTACTGTAACATAGCAAACTCTTTTATTTTAAGCACTTTGTATTATAATACCTAATAGTTTATCGAAAATAAACAATTTTTAACTGAAACTATTTTTTTCTTATATTATTCCAAGGTGATATAGAAAAAGGTATTCATTATATATAATTCCTAAGCAATATGTCTTCAAAGTTACTTTTTCATACTTCAGAGTCCACAGGTAACTTTTTTTTGTAAATGGTAGCATAACTTAGGTATGCCA
The DNA here is from genome assembly GCA_035578125.1 of Mellilla xanthometata. Classification (NCBI taxonomy): domain Eukaryota; kingdom Metazoa; phylum Arthropoda; class Insecta; order Lepidoptera; family Geometridae; genus Mellilla; species Mellilla xanthometata. The sequence continues at coordinate 6,613,505 of JAPUBQ010000014.1, read as the reverse complement.
TTTTCATGTTTGATAGCAGTGATTGTTAGGACTTCTTCTTCATTGCCGGAAATGCCGGTAGAGATTCATATGGAGACACCACTACCAATATCAAGATTACATTTCCGCAGGTAGAACAGCAATAGGTTTAACTTAGAAAATGTGAAATATCAATCATATTCACACATTTCTGCGATTGTTATTAAAATCCACAAAAGTAAGCTCTCTACCCACCGCTATCTGCTTTATGTTGAACATAAAATATTTGACAGTGAAATGTATTAAACAAACACTAGTTGTACATACACTATAATACGCAAACTGTTTAGTATGAAAATAAAACTAAAAAAAATAAAACTAGTAAAAATAAAGCAAGCAATGTGGCTCGGTGGGAAAACGTCTGCTTTTCAATCTGACGGCCCTTGGTTCGATCCTGGCCCTACACCAATGACATACATTAATTATAACAAACATTTATATCGTTTGTTATTTTAAAAACTTGATGTCCTCTTATTTCAACGATAAATTTTGACAAAATATTTTCTAAAGTGAAAAGGCTTTTCAAATGTATATTGTCATTCTTTTAAATAAAGTTAAAATTTTTGATTGATTTGATTAAAACATAAATTCGGCAATATTCGTATGTAATATTTACCTTAATTAATAAGCACGAAAATAAACATACATTTACTTTTTAGTAAATGTATGTATATCTCATTTATTCTACCTCCTGTTTTCACAATAGGTCGTATTGTACTCGTAAGCTACAGAGCGGCGCCATATGGGGTGTAATTAGGCAGTCAAATGCAAGCCTCTTCTGCTTGAATAAGCGTATATTCAGGGAATTCGGAATACATGTGTGTCAGACTTGACAATTGTTAATTAATTTGCATATATTAAAATATGTTACTGATATTTTCAATGATATTATGAAAATCTTAAGGTTGAAAACAAAGTAGGTATGTATGTGTTGTGAGGTAATGAAAGACGCGAATGCAGACTGATATATTTATGTACTACCCGTACTCACGGGACGTTCAATAAAAATGAACTAATACTACCACAACAGTATGTATATGAAAAACTTGATCCGTCGCGAGGTTTTACTTGTGCTAATCCGTAATAAAATTATCCTATTATTTATAAAACCAAGATATACCTACCTTTTCAGCAAAATCGGTCCAGTTATTGAACGCGAAGAAATAATCATACACACACAAACACAATATTTGCATTTAGTGTATCATCGCGCGTTTTGGTGCTGTAACAATAACATAAAAGTTAACAGTCAAATAAGAATAATATTAAATGCGAAAAAAATACTTAGATCAACTCTGATCATTCGTAATTATTCAAGAAAAGAACAGTACGTTCATGTGAGTAGCTTATTCAAATACCTTTTCATACTTTTAACAATGAGAACGAATACTGCAAGAAAAATTGCGCACTGAATATTAAAAATTAGAAGCAATTAGCTCAGAAATGGGCTTATTTCAGACAAAAGGTCATTGTTCTTGTTGCTAGAATGTTATTTTATTCAAAACGCGTACTTTTTTCTTTCGATTTACTCAGTACATGCTCTACTTACTTTTGGTACTTGAATTTTATAAGGACGTTTATAATTAAATTTCTTTCAAATCTTAACCCCATTGTTCTCCATCGGAAGAAGTTGTTTCATAACCGCCATGTTATTCGACTAATAATATAAAGTTATATTTTTTTTAATCAGCGGCAAAACAAAACATTTTTGTTGACGAGGGGAAATCTTCAACAAGATACCTGGCTGCAATGAGACGCAGCCAGGTTATGTGGGATTTTTACCCACTAAACCACTCCCGGTAATCTGCCTCTGTGCTATACGGAGGTCTCCGGGTTCTTCCGGGAAATACCCCGGAGGCCTCCTTGCACCGCGTTTAGCACTTCCCGGTCATTTGCTGACTATCCACCAACGACCGCGTCGTCCACCCCGGACTCGATGAAGCGGATGTCGGAGCCCCATCACAGAACACCCTCGAGTATGATGAAACTGTTAGTTGCCTTTTACGACAGGCAGGGGCAGTTCCGCAGCCTTATTCTTTCACCCAGGCTTCAGGGTCACTCATAAGAAACTTAGTTAAATTTGAATCTTTAGACCCAGTGGCTTTGGCCGTGAATATTCATAGTCCACCAGGCTCCACAAAAGTTTACCGCCAGAAACCTTTGTAGGTTCAAATCATGTGCAATTCCTAAGTATGCATTTTATACGGTTACGTGAATAAGGTAGGAAAGAAATATCATAATATCTGTCTTAGAATTGAGATATAGACAGCAAACTTTAAAATAGCAATGTTCAAGTAATATGCTATGATAAAAAACACAAGTTATTTATTAATTAATCAAATTCAGAGCCATAAAAGCTTAAGTGATCGTTTATTTCGTCGAAATTCCTTTGGATCGACCAATGGTCGTCGAAGGCGTATCTTGAAGGCTACAGCCGAGTGCGGAAAACGTGATCGAAGTCATTCCGTTTTTACCATAAAAACGGACGGTTGAAGGTAAAAAGTATTCGGTAAAGCACACGCGTGGGAACCGATGGCGGTTCGCTCTTAGACGGAGTTTGGTTTTAGGGATTCACGAAAAATGGATAAGGCATTTCATCATAACTTGATATTTTATTTTTGTAATATTTACGCCTGTGTTTTTACTGTTGCAACTACGAAAAGCGGAAGATTTAGTGCTAAAATCAGCAGATCAAGCTAATTTATTACATAACATACATATATTAATATACATAACTTGTAAGATAAGAATATGAAAAGTTTCAGTATATATATATCAAGCAACTCATCAAAAAAGTGATTGGCACTAAAACACAAAGCTATTTTAAGCCTAGTAGCCTAGGTAACTGGTAACAGTAACTGGTTGCGACTGTAGCTCGGCTTACTATTATTTGGAAGGATTACCAAAGTTAAGCAATGGTCAACGCGGACAGTCTTTAGATGATTTAAAACTGGCATTAACATCTGGATGCTTCCGTGGCACAGATGACAAGTCAAATTGTAGATCCCGACGTTCGCCTTAGTAAAAACACTCGCTAAGCCAAGTCAGAATCCCTTGGGTGGCTTGAAAACTCTTGACACTAGCTTTGCTCTTATTTTTAGGAAATTACTATTATTATTAATGGCATTTATACACACAAGACGGCTTAGTGAAATCGTCAGTTTGTTTGTAAGTATGATTTAAAAATAAAGTGACACATCCAAAATAGTTGTCCGCTTTTTCGTAGCTCTTTGTCTGGCGGGAAAAGTCGTGCCACCATTTTAATTGGACATGACGAATCAAGTTTGTTGGAAAAATTGGGCGGAGTCTGTTTGCGGAGGCGGATGTGATCATATGATGACAAGTTTTACTGCATTATCTTCTATACCTAAGGAGATTTTATATTAGTTAATTTGACCCTAAAGCCCTTCCTACTTTTAGTAACCTGAGGAGGTGATATAGGTTTTATATAAGAATAGAATATACAAACCTTGCGATGATATTGCATAATATTGTATATCTAATATTATTTTATCACTCTTTCAAAAAACGATCGGATTTTTGTTCTTCTTTTATTATATGACATTTTCATAGTATGTACCTAATGTATTCTTTAATGTAACTTAATGTGTTATTCAAATAATATTATGTAACGCCTTATGCACGGTGATCATCTGACGTCGTAATTCTGTCATCATATGTATGTATGTTAATTTTCATACATATTAACATTATGCGATTGTAAATCATACAAAACTATATTTATTTGTATGTGCTTTTAACCAAATCCTGATGGATAGTCCTTTATATAAATCTCTGTTTTCAAACACATTTCCACACAGCATTCGGTTCTCTTTGTAAAGTTTTACGTGTTAATTGGAATTATTAAAGTCGTAAAACCAAACTCAAGTCTCGCGGTGATGCGCTAGACAGCCGGACGCCTGAGTCGTTAACTCCAACAATCGATTATTTTAATACCTTCTATGACTCACAATCGATGTTTTAATAGCATCAAATCTTTCATTATAGTATTTGCGTATCGGACAACAGTAATCGTGTCTAACGACTACTAAAACATGTAAAACTCTCTAGCCGATTGTTCCCACAGCGCGTGAGAACACAAAGCGGCCTAACTGTTTAACAATTAAACATTTAAAAATGGCAGCGACAATTAAAGCGAGTCGGAAGCGGCTCGCAGGTGCCTTGTGTTTCGTCTTCTAGCGTTTGGGGCGTCAAGAATCGGCGGCTTCGGCAATAATCGGTCGAAGACTTGAGTTTTTCGGAAAAGTCGGTGGTTGATCGATTTTCACAGCGGATAATGCACGCACGTGTCTCGATCCGACTCGACAAAAATTGGACACACTGTCGCTTGGTTTGAACTATTAACTGGGTCGTAGCAGGTTGTTTGCTGTTCGCGAACGGGCCCTTAAATTAATTAATAAATAGAACTTTTTTACAAAAAAGCTTCAACGTTTAACAAATAAACAGAAACTGGATCTAATTACAGTGAAATATTGAAGAACCAAATTATTTACATTTCTCACCAAATTCTTTTTGTTAGTGATAAAAATAGTTATTGAGGGATAAAAATCTGAAATATTGTACTTTCACTGCGATTGCATAACAATGGATTACCATAAATCACGCCTAAATGAAGAAGTTAATCATGAGTCAATACGTTAAAGTAGTTATTCTCAATTAAGAAATACAGTAAAGAAAGGCACCTAAACTAGGAATAAATGAAATTTGTGAACTGACTAACGACAAGCAAATAGAACTGACACAATTCTCAGGACCTTAGTCAAACGCGAGACGACATTTATTAAATACCAGTAGAAATTGTAATATCCGAAATTGCTTCTCAAGAAAGCTATTTAGTAGCGTAACGAAAGCATTTGCGGAACAAAAATTCACAATCACCCTACAATATTTGAGTGCGGCACTTGACTTGACTGTATCGTATTTTCTATTATCGGTTCTCACGAGAATGTCTTGGTGGCATTCCGAGTTCAAAAATTCTCAATCAAAGGCAAAAGTCGTGCATGACTTCTGTTCGTCCGATCGGAATAACTCACCGCAACTTTAACAGTTTTTGCCACTCGTTGGGAGCTCCTGTTGAGAAACGATAGGCAATTGTTTAATTAAGATCAATTAATCTGTATAATGCTATGTTAATATATTGCTGTGAAGAAATTTGTAAAAAATACTGCTACCTATTGCTTATGAGAAGAACTTCAAAATTCGTTTAGCATGTTGTATACACTGATGTCATTTAAATATGTAGTTTTTGATTATCGCTAGTTTTTTTTTTAATCTAAAGTTATTACAAGTTACTAACATAGAACAGTAGTGGACTTTATGTTAAAAAGAGTTTGAAAATTAATAATTGCTCATAAGCCTATAGTAAGAATAATATTTTTTATAATATAATTAATTGATAAAGACTAATTTATTATTGTAAATAAAAATGCTTACTTAGCTAAATTAAAGAAAAAATACTGAGTGGCATTTTGTCTTTTTTGTATCAGTTACATGCCATGAACATTCGAGTCTTCTAATACCTGCTATTTGTGTAAATAAATAGAAGTATTATAAAATAACGGCGTTCATTATCATCGAGAGGAGACACAAAGCGTCTGTCATTCGTTCCATGTTTTGTCTCGCATTCTGTCTGTTTGCAAGGAATAGTGATTCTGTACCGATACAAAAGGAACGAGGGTGTCGACACCTTTTGTTTCCTAATCAACAATAGACGAAGACTTTCGACGCTCGCTCGGACCTCATACTGTGACCCTTTAGAGTAATGTAACGTGCCTTGTTTTGAACAAATTATTAGTCTGGTTTAGCATAGAGGGGCGAACAAAATGCTCGTGATTCCTGCTAGTAGGTTGTTTAACAATGATATATTTATAGAGCGTGAGTCATCGGTAGCTATTAGCAGAGCATTGTCTTACTGAGTCTTGGAGCGCTAGCGACCTCTCAGCTGGAAGGCTTTACGTGTTTACAAACATTTTATAGAGGTGTTATGTTTAATGGCTTCTTTAGAAGGTGGACTTTATTGTTTTGTTGACAATGATTGAGCTCGATGTCAGTGATTGGGATGAAACAATGACATTCGCTACAGTTATGTTCCGTACTGGTGATTTATGACTAGCGATAGATTCAAATGTAAGCTTAAGATCGAATGTATGCGCATAATAACAAAATAAAGTAAATATTTTAACGGTGTAACACGACCTTGTATATGTAATTTTTCATAGACTCTTTAAGAGGGTGAATTGTGATCAAGCGCAAACCCATCTTAGTATAAAAAAAAAAAAAAAAAAAAAAAGAGATCTTTATTAACTTATTGACTCAGGCGTTACTTTGCGGAAATCCATTGTAAATAGATGACAAAATTAAATATTTATTGTTTTGTTAACGTCTTTCCTAGAAGCAAAGTCGAGAAGAAAATTAAAGAATTCTGACTCCAATGCCTTGTGAGACATATAGCTTGAAAGAGAGTCTATGTGTTTAATATAGAGTAAAGTTTTTCTGTACGTAACTGGTTTCAATCTCCTTAATCAATTGAAATGTTTTTTTTTTATTTTGTAAAAGCTCGTGACACACGATTATTTATCACTGCTATTAAGCTTAAAATAACAAAATATTCTTCCAAAAAAATATAGACCATTTTCAGGTTGTTTTCTGTGGCTAGCAACCACCTTTAAGTTGAAAAATCTGTTACCAAGAACCTAACAGTGTGTTCCGACAGCCTTCTGAGAGCCAGTTATTCCGGATTAGGCATACTCTACCTTAGTTATAATTATTGTAAATAAAAAAAAATGAATTTCTGGTAACTATACCTCGAAGAGCGGCTACGTCTAGTCAAAAATATTTTTTAACCTGACGCATAAGCAACGTGGTTTGACAGTTTTTTTTTAGTAAATACATAAATTTAATCTAAGTCTATCTGTTCTACTGAAGTTTTCTGCATAGAAGAAAATCTCATCTCATCATACAAGTTACAAAAATATCTATCTAGTCATACGACTACGTTTGATGAGATAACGCGGACAATGTAAAACAAAAGGGCCCCGTTTGTAATAGTTCGTGAAAACGTTGTCCAACGACGTTCATTTGTCACCCGGAAACAAAGGCCGGGCAGTTAGGCCAATGTCATCGATTGTCAGATTATTGTAGCCTTCACAAAGGGTGTAACAGTAACGTAGGACAAAATTTTATTGTTTTACAACCTCCACTGTTCAGCTTCTGTAGCCGCAGGAGGTAGCACCCTAAAATATCTGAGTAAAACTAAAAATACGGGCAATTAAATAGATTTACAACCGTTTACGAGTTTCCCGGAAAGTTGACGAGAGTTGTCGTTTGTTTCTTCTCATGACGAATCTGTGATGATCGGCCGCCGTTGTTTGTACAGAGAAAATTATGGAGGCCTTTTATTCGGAGAAAAGTAGAATATTTATGACTGTGATTGTTTTATTGCTTTAAGTTACATGTGCTTGATACTCTTGCTGTGATTGTTACTTTTCACATAGGAAAATGATAAACTATTTATGTAAAACAACATTATTCGTCATGACTTAATGTTAAATTATTGCCTAGCGATGTGTACCTATAGGTTGAAATTAAATAAATAAGAACACATTTTATTTTGTTTTTCGTTTATAATTATATAACAAGCTAAATAAATAAATAAATAATAAATAAATATTAGGACACATTTCCCACATGACTGGTTAACCCCATACTGAACCATTTCTAGTTTGTATTATGGCTACTAACACAACTGATATATAAATACTACATATAAATACCTACATTTTTTATATAGATACATACTAAGCACCTAGATCGACAGCCAACAAATTTAGTCCAGCATAAAGATTGGCCATGCCGGGAATCTGCAACCTTCTGATTGGTAGTTGAAAGGTGTCTAAATGTAAATCTTTTATCTTGTAAACGTCTACATACGAATTTTAGTATGGCGTGGAAGAGAAAAACAGGCTGTGCCGACCCCACCTAGTGGGAAATGGTAAAGGAGAAGAAGAAGAAGAGTCTACATACGAATTTTAAAATAATTTTAGTTAATTGAGTACAATTCTGTCTCAGTAGTAAACTTGGTTATAAACCGGGCTGAAGTTAATTTACTTTGCTAGTACTATAAGTTTTACCGACATTCAGCACCAGCGAATCGCATTTAATTCGCAGCAAAACTCCATAATACTAATTATTTGTGTACAAAAGAGTTATACGAAATAATCTGATGTCGGTACTATATTACAATACAAAAGGATATACACATATATTTTTACAAAGGATCATTTTAGTATATTTATTGCTTTATAATAAAAATGGTAAGTGTAATTTGAATTCAAAGCTCAATATAATTTCAACAATTAACGATTGTGTTGAGGGAAGACCTACATGTTTGAGAAAACCTTCATAAACTAAATTTTGTTTTCATTGCCAACTTAATATCCAACCGTATTATGTACGGGCTTCTAGTATTGTATTTCTCTTTTAAGTCTTTCGAACCTTGGAGGTTCTGAAACTAATTTCCTTTGTCTCAATTCTAAGCGCCTATTTCTAATGACGCAGGAGGTGATATACAATCTAATAATAGAGTCAACCACAAATCTATAGAAAAACATTCCAAAACTTCGCAAAGTGACGTCTCAATTAGTAACGCCTACATAATGCTCTCTAATGTATTCAACCACACAATTAAGACCTCACGTAGGCTCAAGAACAAAGAGAGTTTTTAACTACTGTTCGGTAGCCGGTAAGACCCCTGCGAGGTGTATCTGAAACCACAAACAACGCTATTCTCTTCAGAAATGTATTTACCGGACGTCTACGTTGCCTTGTATTCTTTGTCTTGTCCATCGTGGTATTGTAGGAAACCAAAATGTAATGATACCGGGGGGTGGTACATTAAGGCACATACAAACCTGTGTGGTGCGAGCTACCTGATGACAGATCCTCACTTGTTATTGATTGCCTCGCGCACAATGCGGAGATTGCCAGGTTATGTGATTGTTTCTGAATAATATGATGTCAGGTTTCAGTTTGTAACTTTTGCGTTACTATAGATATTACTCTCAAATCAAATCAATCAAATCAAATAATTTATTTATTTATACACAATTTTATACAATTGGTAGCAAGAATGTTTCTTATATCTATGGTTTTTTACATATATACTCTGCATGTCAACGTTTTGTATTGTGATAGGTGACTTACATCTTACATCCGCGAATAATCTAAAGAGTTTTTAAAGATCTTTCCAAGCGGTTGGTGGACAGAACCAATGGCCCAAGAGCTGGTCCTTACCGCGGCCAACGTTTTAGTTTAGAGATCTAGCGAGGTAATGCCGCCAGCAAATCAGGCATTTATTATTTGTGATTAAGGTTTTTTTTTATTACTGTGTAGTTTTTAATTTTTTTATATGAAATATTTTTTTGGATAATTAAACTCAATATTCTGATTAAAGAGTTAAGATAATCATATGTTATGTCAATAAATATTTAAAATACGTGCATTATTTACTGTTGACATATCTGGCTAATAAATGCCACACAAACCCAGGAATTGACAGGTTACTACGCATACATGTCATATTATATTTCCACTAAATATATATTTTTCTTTTTAAGTGAGTTTATTAGCAATATTCTATTATTATCTTTAGCTGAAGCAACTCGTTGATTTTTGTATTATCTTATCTTATCTTATCTTATCTTATCTTATCTTATCTTATCTTATCTTATCTTATCTTATCTTATCTTACGTAATATATAAAATTTCCATGTCACAATGTTAGTTACCGTACTCCTCCGAAACGGCTTGACTGATTTTAACCAAATTTCATAAGCGTATTCAGTAGGTCTGAAAATCGGCTACTATCTATTCTCCATACCCCTAAGTGATAATGGTTGTACACCCTTCATTTTTTTAAAATGAATAGTAATAATTTATAAAGCAAAACAACGTTTGCCGGATCAGCTAGTATTTCTTCTAATATTTTATCACTAAAATATCTATGTATATGTTTTGATAACGTGAAATAGCAAGATTCGAATCATCATCTAATAATCTATATTGTCCAAAAAATGATTTACAAATTGCAAGTTCCAGCCTACCGCGCAAAACTTTGAAATACCTTGTAGCTAAATAATGAAAATGAAAAACGAGTTTTCTTCAAGTTTTGAACTTGCTTCGTTAATCATTTTGAACTAATATCGTAGAGCTTTATTAAAAAAGTACATAAAACATAGCACAGTGCTCAGAACATTTATTTCGGCTTTAAAAAGTTATGACACTTTGGTAATCAATTACATTTTCTCCAATTACTACAGGAAAAATGTAATCATTTTGACAGAAAAATAAAATATAGAACAATTATTGAAATAATAAAATCAGCGTTGTTTGTTGAACTTGAATAAATAAATAAATGCGAGTTATCATTCGGGAGTCTTCAAAAGTAGAGTTAATAGGTATCTTCTAGGTAAGCGTGCCACATTGTACGAGTAGACTACAACTTAACATCAGACAAGCTGTATTCAAACGCAAACCTATCAAGGGTTACAAAATGTCGTGTATGTAGCATAAGCAATCCAATATACTACAGAAGGAGAGAGATGTTGATCATACTCCACTAAGCTGGCCAAGTGCGGGTTGGCGGATAGCACATAGATTTTGTGATCCACGGAACATAATGATGTTACTTAAGATACTTTACCGTATTAGCGACCAAATGCAAATTCCGCACATGACTTGAAAACAAGACATTTGTACACACATATTACTACTGATACATTTAGGAGTATTTATATAATACGAGTCAATAAAGAATACATTTGAAAGTTCATATCCTCTCACTTGCATAAATGACTGTGAGCCAGAGGAAGCAAAATTTCAAACAAATAATTATATCATTTTAATTATTCCTATTTTGTTTAACGCGGTCAAAATGGTTTATATCTATTTTTATCATACACTTAGAAGCACATTGTTTCAGCCATTCACACTATATCACGCTCTAATATTTTGTGTGAAATTGTTATATACATATATATAACTATTTAAAATCATTATAATTAATATGAAAGTTTTAATGATTTTAGCTTATTTAATTCCTCAGCACAAGTGGATGTCTTTATTATAAGATACTACAATGACAAAGTTCGTAAAAAACAGTGTTCACTTGACAAGGAATTCCCACCAATGAAGATTCCCCAAGCCACCCAAGCACTACCACACAGACGATGGGCGTTCCCACTTTGTCAGTTTGTGAATTCACAACTACGCTCAAAGGAATACTCTGCCCGCTTGAAAAGAACTTTAAAAGACCAGCCGACTAATTCAAGGCTAATGCATCAAACGTACAGAATGAAGATTGCTCGATATCGGAGGTGCTCTAACCGTTTACATATACGGAAACGCATGCAAATATAGTCTTTATCCACTTCATAATAAGGCGTGGAGGTGAGTCGGTAGTGTTGCGATATATTGACATTGACATTTATGCTCGTGTCATTGTGTGTGGCGTCAGGGATGAATGGGCCGGGGTGAACAGTAATAGGTGTGAAGTGTACTATTATTATGCTATTGTGTCATTGTGTTTTTGTTACAGGTATCCGCGATATGGGCGATCTGCTAGTTGGTAGTTAGATATCATCATCATCGTCAGTCCGTCTTCATTCGCAGTTGAACGTAGACCTATATCCAGCTACGTAACGCGTGATTATGCGCAAGGAGGAGGCCTACACCCCACTTTGGGTGCCCTAACCAAAATTAAATAAAACTACTTATTTACAAATATGTAATAAATTCATTAAATTTATTCTTAAAAAAGTATATTTATCTGTACAAAAGTTTGGGCAAATAAAGGCTATTTTATTTTATTTTCTTTATTTTAACGCGTGATGTTACTTAACTCTAGTTTGGTTTATTATAGCGCAGTGCTTAATCGGGAATTGGTCTGATTGCCTAGCTTAGATTCAAATAACTAGAATTTTCATTAACCAACAAAACGGTACTACTGAACGCTTGGATTGGTTTGGATTAAGTATACGGAAATGACTATGAGAAACGCTCCCACTGAGAATGACAGACCTAAACGACGTAGATGAACTGTGTGAATGAGGACACACGTTGCAGTGAAAAGGAAACAAACATATATCGTGTAATATTTACGCAGCGCACTAAAATAAACGGAAGAGTAACTCCATACAATTGCCACTTAGAATTTGAATCCACCTACGCACACAATTATACTGCTATCCCAACGGAACACACACACACAGACAAAGCTCGCACGCGATTGGTCACATCAAAGTCACGCCACCGATACTAGCCGCGCGGGCTGTTTTGCCCCGCCCACCGCGGTATTTTACGCGTGGACGGTGGAACCATTTTATCGGCCGAGTCACTATTCTATTTATTCTAGTTCGCTGGATTTCCCACTCGCGCGATCACAAAAGGAGGAATACTCATATAGAATAAGTAATTACTTTGATGTGTATGTATCTCGAAAATTATCGTCATTTAGAAACTCGTTAACAAAAATAATAATGAAACAAATATCTTTATCGTTTTATTTTACTCAACTGTTTCTTAGAACTTTATAATATCTCCGAAACTAAAAGCAATTATCAATAAATTAAGATGTTTCTCCCGACCCCCTTTCAGTCTTCTGAGAAAGCCACTTCATCCCGATTTCACACTGAAATAACAATCACAAAGTCTCAAAATAGCGAGTTTACTCTAAACGATTGCTTCATGTTTTTGTGTACATACTCTTTAAGATTAAACGAAGCCTAAATCGACAATATTGTCGAAATCTTTGCCCAGACATTGCCAAAATATCCTTGAAAATGTTGCGAAAGTTATTTTCATTTACTTTGTACGGCTTGAGAGCCTTGGAATGCTTTCAAGTAATTTCTGCTAACAGGGGTAAAATTCTTACGCGACACTTACTTTGCGGTGGGTTGTTGTTGCTTCTGAAATTTTTAGGTTAAAAGACGGTTATAATTAAAGTTGTATGTTTCAGACTATTCTTCCATAATTTTGTATGTGTTTGCATGCCTAAGAAACCTTTTATTGAAGAGCTTTCTCTTTAGAATTATTGCCCACATTAACACTTACTTCATATTGGGCAAAACGTTGAAAAGCATTGAATTGATTTAATTATTTATAATTTATTTACCAATGATAAAAAAAATATATATGAATGATTTTTAACAACTTAATAATGTTTCACAAGGATAATAAGTTACGCTAGTTGTTGTATCCATTCACAGTTATATATTATTATTTAATTAAAATATATTATTATTTAAAAAGGAACTTAGCTGATTAAATTCAAGGCTTTCAATATAAGTTTTTCAATATGTATTATAAGCATGACTAACCCTAACATTGTTACTGTTAAATTGAAATTCAAAATTAAAACGTTTTGAAACTGATTGACAATTTCATAATCCGACTCTGTTGTTAGATCCAACAATCAAATAGCATAAGTGATTATCATATCAAAGACTTATATATATACGTATATGTAATTAAAACCAAATTTTGCATTGCTTTGAAAGCAAGCATTTTCAACAAAAAATATTGTAGTCAAAGGCTTGCGAATAGAAGCTTAATTCAGGAAGCTCTAAAATGCACTTCCATTAACGCTTCAAGAATTTAATAATACTTAAGCAAGATTGGTAGTGCTCGGAGCTATATAAACGACTTGGTTTAAAGTTTTTTTTTATAAGGACACATTTTATACACGGCTGGTGAGCCCCATACTGAACCATTTCTAGTTTGTGTTATGGTAGCTAACACAAATGATATACTCCATATAAATACATACATACATATTTTTATATATATACATATTTAACACCCAGACCCACACAGCCAACCAATTTAGTTAAGCACAATGATGTTGGCCGTGCTGGGTATCGAACCCGGAACCTTCTGATTGGCAGTCCGGGCTGGTAACCTTTACGCCAACGAGGTCGTCATTGTCTCATAGTTTATTTAATTGGATAAAACTGTCATTGATCTTCTTATTTGACTACTAAATTCATTATTTACGGTCCTAAGGCAATTATCATCAAGGCTTATTTATATATTTTTGATATATATTTTTCACCGCATTTAGTAAGTATTTTTGTAGGCGCCTAAACTCGTATGATCGACTCGTATATACTAGATATCTAGATCTCTCGTATATATGTATACTGGATACATATCCTAGTTCTGTAACGAACGTAATCCGCAAAAAATACATTTTGCACCACAAATCTACTAACTTTACATTTGCATAAAAATATTCCAGAAAAGAAAACGCAAACTGCATCCCTCCCCGACGAACCATTATTATTATTAACGAAAAAATATAATAAACAAAATGGCGTCACTAGTTTAGGGGTCGAAATAATCAGGGCAGTAATGGCAGTCGTTTATTTACTTTTCACAATTTATATTCAGCTAGGGGTAGTTTGATGGGGGTTGTTCCGTCATGCCTCGTTGGTACGGCAACCTTTGTTTGGGAATCGGTTACAGCTTTCTAAAGTGGGGTGTTCTGGACTATTGAGCGGTATCAGATTAACGCGGCTCGCGTGAGCAAGTTTAGAAGCTATTTTGTTCCATCTTCTATGGGAAACATTGGGAAGTATTCATTTAATTTTAGAGCCTCAAGTTGCTATAATCTGAAAACTGTACTGTAGTATTAAACAATGAAATTTAAATAAATAAATAAAACGTTTATTTGTCCAAATAAAATGGTGTACAGTAATGTAAAAGAATATTTTTACAAAAGTATCTTACATACTATTGTACAACAACAAGGTGTGCCCTGAGCTTCACTGTAGGACAAGTCCTGTGTTGTGAAGCACAGTGTCTCCTCCTCCTTAATAGGCAAACAATTAAAAAAAAGGAAATAACAAGTACCTACTAAAGTAACTAACTAATGAAGGACTAAAATTAGTATGTGCTTAAAGAAAATAGGAAATATAATGGATTATGTATGTTTAGATACTATCAGGTGGTAATTCGTTCATAGTGTAAGTAGTTCAGTTCAGAACACTATTCACTGAGCACATACATATTATTCTATTTTGTATACGCGCGGGTTCACTCTTATACGGTTTCGGTAGACTTATAGTCTTTATGGTAGGCAAAACGGGTGCGACCTGATATGTTTTAGGGATGAAAAAATAGTTATCATTATCGAAAGTCAGTTGTTAGGCTTTTGTCATAATTACAATAATATTATATTATAAGATCAAGTTATATTTACTTTCTGTGCTAAGTGATAGAAAAACGAATTGATTGATCAATCGATTCACTCACCTGTTGATCGAATAATTTAAATAATACAAGCCATCTATATAATATGAATATAAAAATAAATACGAGCTAAAATGGTCAAATGACTCAACTTCATTCATGAATGGAAACTACACGAAATATTCGAATAATTGTTTACGAGCAAATCTAAGTAAAACGACCGATTTGGAATAAAAGTAGTACGAACCAAAACCCACCGCTCTTTAAAGAAGTTTGACATTGTAAAATGTAGTTTACAAATAATAATAAAAATCTATAATATATATGTTGATATTTGACCAATAAAGCCCAAGGCTTCAATTATAAGAAGGAGCATTAAATGGAGAGTTCACTTATCAAGGACATTCACATACATGGACAACAGAAAAAAGCATATGACACATCAGAAAATAACATAGATGACCATGCGTGGTGTTTGTGCCAAATTGACACCTCTGAAGTATAACTATAAAACGCCTATTTTGACTTTTATAATATGTCTTTTCCCACGACATCTAGTTTGAAACATGGAACTAGCTCGTATAATTAATTATTACTACGCAAATCGTAATTAAAGACTTTTCCAAGTGCTAAACGTAGATTTTAACTTTGGTGTATATTGCTACATTTGGCTCACAGGCTTGGCTTTTACTGAAAATTTGTAAGTGCCTCTTTTAATCACTTCAATGAATCCTTATTTTTTCGAAAAATTTACTTGGGATATAAATGTAACTCGAGTTAATGAAGAGAACATTGGGAAGTTCGCTTTCTCCTGCTCTCATTCATTTTGGTTATATAGTAAGAGGACATGAACTTTAAAATTCAAAGTTTATTTATTGTCAGAAAACAGTACATTATCTTTTTTAATAGTTATCAAACTAGGCGTTAGCCCGTGTTTTGATACATAGTACTTCCCAGTGTACAATCTTACTTGTGTATATTTACCATTTAATGTTATGCTTTCTCTATTGACTCGAGATATATTGCAAGATAATTTATTCAGTAAAATAAGTATTCGTACTCGTATTTTACGACCGACTTCTTCAACAATCTTTTTTCTGTATATGAAAATTTACGTTTTGTTATTAATTCAATTTTTTTTTCTTCTATATCTAGTATCCCGATGGTTTTTGATCATTGATCACATTCCCATACATTCATTCATTCACTAAGAATTAGGTATGGGTAACGTGTATGGATCAAATAATCATAAAAATAACACTTTAACTTACGAGTACCATTGTACGAGCAACTGTGAAAATTCAGTGAATTAGAGTAATGTGAATCATAGAGTTTAATTTACTTTGGAGTGAAGAAAATTATGTTTTTTATACCTAGACTTTTCTATACAGCCATGTAGCTGATCAGGACGCGTAACCATACTATTCATTGACATTCTGATCGAAGGTAGAACATACCTAGTTGGCATAGACCGAGTCTCTAGAAGACTGCTGGCATGTCTTGCGGCACACCGTTAGGTGTTCAGCGACATTATCAACGCCAGTTAAGCGGGTGAGCACTAGAATATGTTTTTCACCATGCAAATAACATATATTGTAATTAATAAATAAGTAGACATTATTAAAAAAAAACAAATTTCAAAATACTTTATTGACACATAAAATACACGTTTTGTTCATTTGGCTCTAGCTCCCAACATAGGCAAAATTTATCCAAAAATAATTAGAAAAAAAAATGGCGAAGAAAACTAAAATGAAAGAAGTCTCGGTCATTAACTGGCCAATTTGCTTTCATTTATCTTTATGTGCTAGTATGTTGTTTCTTGCGTAGACACTGTAATTATAAACAAATTTTGACAAAACTTGGTACACATTCGGTTATATAGTAGTACGAACTACTCAACATATTAATATCGACGGCAACATTTGATTGGGGGTACGGTTCCCACAAAAAAGGGGGACATTTGTTGCGACGCTTTTATCCCGTGGATTTCAATGATATTTCTGGATCAGCGATTAAATACTTTAATCCTATGACTTTTTTTATATAAATTTAGTTTCAGTTTAATCAATTTTCCAAGAAAAAAATTGTATTTACCAGTATTTGGAGAACATAGTAATACGACCATATATATATATATATAGTAATACGACCATAGAATCAGTTTAACCAATGAAAATAAATTGCCAGATAAAAAAAAATACGACAAATATTACGATTACATATTTATTTAGTTCCTTTATGATGTATTTTAAAAGGTTCTTCCTTTCAATTAAAACAGTAATCAGGGGTCTGTTTTGTTGTTCTGGTTCATTTACCCTGGCTTCTGTAAGAAAATAACGGCAACTAAGCTTCATATTTTGTTACGATAAATTAGGTACAGCCAATGAGTTTTTACTTAGCTCCGTTGTTTAAAAAAGATCTAGAAAGATTGCTTTTTGCTCTGAAATTGACTGTTTCAATAGCTTGCATAAGTCTGAAAATCCGTTGGAATTAAATCTTTGCTTCGTGTAAAATTGATACAAGAAAACCTCTTTATTTCAAAACGGGAAAGGCCTATACGAGTACAATAACATAAAATTAAACAACAACAATTGTAATTATAATAATTTCACGAAAATAAACATGATGTTTTCCTCAAAAAGGTCATTGGCGGCAATCGAATTCACGTCTTGCGGAACGTAATGCAACGCCCGGTTGAGCTGTCATCGCTTGAAAAATAAGTTTTTTACTAAAATAGTACTTAAAATAAACTCTAGACTTCCAGCTGAGAGTACATACACCGGTAGTAACAATGAACTTTGTAAAATCGTACTTTGATTAAAAAATACTAGATGACCCGGCAAACGTTGTTTTGCCTTACAGTTAAAAACACTATATATTTATCAGTTAGGCATATGTTTTTTATAATACGTAGACTTTATTTAACCCTATACAGTAGTACACACTACACACTATTTCACCTTGTATTTACCAGTATTTGGAGAACTACCATAGTAATACGACATGCATTCGGCATGAAAAAAAAAAAATATACGAAAATAGCCATAAAAAATAGGGGTGATAAAAAAGTAAAAATTTAAGATTGTACCTATGTATTTTTATGCCAAATAAAAAAAAACAAAACAAAAAATTTGTCAAAAAAAAATATGAGTGAACAACCCTTATAACTTAGGAGTATGGAAAATTGCTAATAGCCGATTTTCAGACATACTAAATATACATTAAAAAATTTGGTAAAAATCGGTCACGCCGTTTCGGAGGAGTACGGTAACTAACATTGTGACATGGAAATTTTATATATTAGAGTTCTATTTCGATTTTCAAGAGCTAAAATGTTGTAAGATTACATACTGAATTATATAAACGCCTGTCAATAATGCTTAGATAGATACGTATTTATATACTACAGCACCGGCGCGTGGAGTGTTTGTGATAACCCGAATTAATTTTCAACTCTTTGTTTATTTGCAGGGGCTTAACTATTATGTACTTTTAATTACAACCCTTTGGGAGTTATTCAGTAACGCAATGTTTAAATTTATAAACAAATCTAGCTAAAACTTTTATGTGAATAACTTAAATGGATAGGTGGTTTTTTCTGCTACGTTATATATATATAATATAATCAAATACTTCAATTAAAAACATTTTTAAGGTAAATAAGGCTGTTTAATTATTATTCTATATCCGCTCGTATGTTGAATGACATTAGTCCATTTTGTTTATTATCTGTTAAAAAAGTCCAAGTTCCAATATACCGGGATCTAGTACCGGGAGCCGGTGTTTCAACATACAAGTGGATATGATTTCTATTACTATTTTTTTTTACTTTTCTATCTATATATTAGGACCATTTAAATTTCACTTATTGAACATATAGAATAATTTTCTAATTAAGTACTTTTTGTAAGCATAGAATTTTCTAGCAGTAAAAATACTCTGTTTTTAAAACAAAGAATTAATAAAGCTTGCAGAATTAGACGCATCAAAATTCAGCCATAATTATTTTGCAATCCTGTATCGAGTACACTCTATCAGTCGGTAGCACAGAACAATCGAAGCCTACAAAGTGTACCCGTATTTAGCGTTGAAGCCTCGTTAGGTTGATGTGGTTGGAGGGAGCTGATAACAGATGCGGGTCAATAAAGCCTATTATATTAAAGTTTATTGAGAGATTTAGGGCAACGGCTTAGATTGGCTACTTCGGGGCTAAACTTCTAATATTATCCATAATGCTTATCGACATCGTGCTAACTAATCAACCTCGTTGGCGTAATGGTTACCATGCCGGACTGCCAACCAGAAGGTTCCGGGTTCGATTCCCAGCACTGTCAACATCTTTGTGCTGAACTAAATTTGTTGGCTGTCGGTCTGGGTGTTAAATATGTATCTATATAAAAAATGTATGTATGTATAATATGTAGTATATTAGTTGTGTTAGAAACCATAATACGAACTAGAAATGGTTAAGTATGGGGTTAACCATCCGTGTGTGAAATGTGTCCTAAATAAAAATAAAAACACATATGTAATTGTTTTATTGATTACGGTTTAAATATTATGTGGTCACTGAAAAGGCTACTGATGATATATCTGGTTAACTTTTAATTGAAATTATCTCTTCTGAAAATCATAAATAGAAATTGTAGGTTGCTATATAAAAACATGATCATATTAAATATTCGTAGCTCATGAAAATTTTCTGTCAAATTTTCAATTTTAACAGATCTTCTTTGAGTTGTAATTATAGGTAATGGAATTTTAGATCGAAAGTATGTTAGTTATTTCAATAAAGCTTATATATGTTATTTAGCATTATTGCTATATAATAATTATAGTTAGTCTACAAAATAATAATAAAGCCAATTTAAAGTAGTTTAATTTACGAAACCAAACTGCACTTTTTCACCTAAATTTAACAGAAATTAAAGTCTTAAGAGTATGAGAGTAATTAAACTTATACACATAACATTAATTTCCATTGTTTGATCTTATACTCGTATAAAAAAAAATGTTAAATGATTATACAAATAAAATTTTCGAGTAAAAAATGCTCAAATGCAGTTACATTTCACCGCATTAACATTTTTTGTTACAGTTAATAACAACATAATCCATATCACTAACAGGACATGCGTAAAATCGTTCATATAACACTTAGATATGTGTAAAATCAAGTGTTAAAAATGAGTGTAGAAATGCTGATTAGACCCAGGTATTTAGGGCTGGTTTCCACTTCACGGCGCGCAGTGCAAGTTAAGCGTAGCACACATAACAATCACATTTGACTCGCAGTCGAACTATGAAAGTGAGTAATCTTTTTACTTACAAAAAAATATTGTGTAATTGTAAGTCGATTAATTCAGATTAAATTGTTGTAAGAAAATCTAATGAAGTACATATTTGGTACAGATATACTTCTCACATTTGACTCGCAGTCGAACAATGAAAATGAGTAATTTTTTAACTTACAATTTTTTTTGTGTAATTGTAAGTGGATTAATTCAGATTAAATTGTTGTAAGAAAATCTAATGAAGTACATATTTGGTAATGACATATTCCTCACAATTGACTCCCAGTCGAACAATGTCGGTGAGTAATTTTTAACTTACATAAAATGATTGTTTAATTGTAAGTGGATTAATTCAGATTAATAAGAAAATCTAATGAAGCACATATTTGGTAAAGAGCTACTTCTCACATTTGACTCGCAGTCGAACAATGAAAGTGAGTAACTTTTTTTTACTTACAAAAAAAAATATTGTTTAATTGTAAGTAGATTAATTCAGATTAAATTGCTGTAAGAAAATCTAATGAAGTACATATTTGGTAAAGATATACTTCTCACATTTGACTCGCAGTCGAACAATGAATGTAAGTAATTTTTAACTTACATAAAATGATTGTTTAATTGTAAGTGGATTAATTCAGATTAATAAGAAAATCTAATGAAGCACATATTTGGTAAAGAGCTACTTCTCACATTTGACTCGCAGTCGAACAATGAAAGTGAGTAATTTTTTTTTACTTACAAAAAAAAATATTGTTTAATTGTAAGTAGATTAATTCAGATTAAATTGCTGTAAGAAAATCTAATGAAGTACATATTTGGTGAAGATATACTTCTCACATTTGACTCGCAGACGAACAATGAAAGTGAGTAATTTTTAACATACATATAATGATTGTTTTATTGTAAGTGGATTACATATTTGGTAAAGATATACTTTTTTTATTAAATATATGTATGAAGAGCGAGTTTTTTTTTTTTTACTGTAGTGAATTCATTTTGTCCTCGGCATTAACTTGCTTTATACATACTTGCTTATACTTGAGCGTTTATGCACAAACATATAAAAACGAAATAACAACGCAACGCAAAATACATTTGTAAGAATTCTTACCCATCTGGTCATTGCTAACTACAACACTATATCAAAATTTCATAGAACACACGAAATTTAGGATTTCTTGCATGAGTGTGGAGCATTGTCTAGCGCTCGTCCTAGTAATCACCTTACAGTGTGTTCTTGAAGCCTTGAGAGCAAGTTTTTCCGGACTAGGTATGCTCCATCCAAAGTGTCGCCACATGCTCCATCTTATGCCACTGTGGCGCTGACTTGTATGATTACGTATCCTGCTGGTCAAATACCTTGCTGTTATATTTAATAAAAATAAGACTCATAATACTTCCGGGTGCACATTTTTACATACCATTGGAAGCGATGCCTTACAAGACCGGGTAGATTGAGCGGTCACATCTCTGCTCCTAGAGCGTAGCCGATAAGGCATCATATCACGATTCTACGCCTTGTTTGTTCCATTGTGATATCCGTTGAATTCATGTCATATGCCTAATTATAACATAGCTAATTCGGGTGTGTACAATCGATGGATGCGCTCAATCCGATTTAGTTTGTGAAGTTCGGTCTGCCACTTGTTTAGTCATGCTATGTTCTCGGTAAAGGATGCGAGCATAATTCCCGATTACTTCGCCAAATTTTGGACAAAAATGCGCTAAATTTGATTGCGGTCACAAATATCTACTTACAATATTCAAATACATACAGTTCACAAAACTGAAACAAACTAGGAATGCATTTATAATTTACTCTTGGAAAACAATGGTCTAACAACAAATATGAGACAAAAATTCTGAGAAAAGAAAACACAATAATAGTTTCAATTTGTCGGAACGTTGTTATATTTTAGCTGTAACTAGTTTTTAAATTTTATACTTTATTATCTCACATGTTTTAAGAATAGAGATTTGTTTTGAGCTATCTGCAAAGAATACTTACGCTAAAGTTTTTCATTACTATTTTATCTCCTTCTTCGAACATTCATTGTTTCTTCAGCCTTGTCTGGACATTGATAGATCTCGAACTGCATTATGACTACCAACCCTTTTGTCGACTACTGGTATTACACATGGGAATCACCAATCAAACGTTTGACGTTTCTGAGATGCTTCTGAGGGGCTCGATCAGTCTTTATCGTGGAATTTGTAAAAAAAGATAGAATAACGCACGAGGACTTGTGCAGAAAAAAAAAATTCGTAAAAAAAATGTGAATTTTTTTTTCAGACAGTCATTTAGACAGTTTTAAATAAAAACTAAAAAAAGTTCCAGCCCCCTGCCAGAAGGCAGCATGCCCTTTATACTGGCAGCATTACCACATTGGAATGCTAACCCTGTTATGACGAGCCAGAAATAGTATTCTAGCCAAACGTAGCTTCTATCAGGCGCTCAAATATCTTATGAAAAGTTGCATGGGCTTCCAAAATACCACCATTTACCATTTGTGTTATCAAGATGATATTATAATAAAGGTACTTAAATAAAAAAGTTTATCATAGAAAAAGTTTAATTTAAAAATCGTAGGTGTAGGAAGTAATTAGTGAGATGATTTAGCTATAATTTTGTTATCCTTAACACGCGTATTTTTCCTTACATTCAGATATAAAACATCATATTTTAACGCTCTGTCTTGATGAAATATGTATGCATAACATTTTGTCTAAAGCATTCTAGGTAGAGAGATGTTGTCAATTCCAAATTCCGTGGCCGTGTCCGAAGATCATGAGAGTCGTCAATCATTGCCTCGCTCGATGTAGGACGTATTTTTCTTTACACATTTGAATATTCATTCAATGGAGCTAATTTAAATTTTTAAGTCTAATTTATTTTGCGTGATGATTAAAATGAGGAAGTTTTTTGTATAAGTTTAGTAATGAATGCTTTATTACATGTAAAGTCACTATGACAACAATTTTGCAATAGATGTTCTTACAAAAATAATTATCCAAACTGCTTTATACTCTAAGTATTGCTGCATCTATAGCCTGGGATTTGGTCTCTTTTGTATGTATCAGCAGATGTCGAATTTTACGATGCCTCCTCGCTTCTAAATTCTAGGCTACCATTCAGTAGCGGAAATATCTTATTTGATCTGAAACAGAAAAGATAACATAAAGTTTTGGCGTTCAGCAATAGCTATCTGAATTATTTAAAAGTCTAGTAGGCACAAGCCGTCAATTACTAATTTATAGAACACCAAAAAATGCAAATGAGCTAAATGAAACGTGATTTTACGATTGAATACTAACAACTTAAAGACGCAATTTTAATTGCAAATGTATAGCTAACTATTAAACTTGCAGCCATAAAAGTCATTTTAGCCCCACACATTAAAACGTTAATCACACGAGCAAACAAACGTAACTAACAGAGAATCATCAACATCGTGACATAACAATAAAAATTGAACGTAAAAATTAATTATTCGCCATCGGCACGCTATTCTAATAATCATAAATAACTGCTTCAATCGGATCAAACGCGGTGGGTCCGCGGACAATGTGCGAAACATTAAAAATATCAACAAAAGAACTTTTGACTTTCATAGTACATACTCGACTACAAAGTATATTTATTCCGTTCGCTAACACTAAACGCAACCTTATGTTCTTGGCAATAGGAATCAAAACAGAAGTTGTAATGGTAATTATAAGTTGGTTAGTAGTTGTCGCTCGCGACAGCTGGCGTACCATGGAAAATCAATTTCCACGTGAGACCGGCGGATGTCGCATCTGCGCGAGTGTACACCCGCAGCCAAAATACGCAGCGCTCTATGAAGGGAAATCATGTGACAGTAATATGGACGGCGCTTTGCTGCGCTACAATAAATAGGCTGCGCATAAATTATGTCTGTGCAAGAATAATGAATGTACTTTGATTTAATAAAATATAAGGCGTTACACAATTAAATTTATATAATTTACGTTTGAGTATTTAAAATTACAATATAATTCGTAACTTATGGATTTTTTATAAATAACATAATCGCATGCCCTTAAGTTTCATGTGCCAAATAAGCTCTTTTTTGTTTTTTGACACGTTTCACACACGGCTGGTTAACCCCATACTGAATTACTTCTAGATCGTATTATGGTTGCTAACACAACTGATATACTACATATACATACATACATATTTTATATAAATACAAATTTAGCACCTAGACCGACAGCCAACAAATTTAGTTCAGCACAAAGTTTGTTGGCCGTGCCGGGAATCGAACCGGGAACCTTCTGATTGGCGGTCTGGCATGGTAACCATTACGAGGTCGTCAAGCTAGTCATCATTGAGCTAGTCTCTATCTGTAAAAGGCCTACTGTAAACTAACTTCTGTGGCAGTCGTGGGAAAACAAAACAGTTCCGTCTGATTACCCAAACGTCACATTATTGACTTGAAGTTGACAAAAACTTACTGAAGGAGCTCTAAAGCGTGATTTTCTGAATCGGAACGGGAGAGACCACACAGGGCAAGCCGCCCGGCGAAAAACGAAAGACCTATCACCGTTACGAATCGTTTTAACGCAAACGTATAATCGGTTGTGAGTCGTTCTATTTGTTTTAAGTTGCCCGTAACCGGGATTTGGAATAAAAACATCAAAGGGGGTGCGTAAGAGTAGACCCGAAGGAGTAATTATGATTTGTCTCGGTTAAGCGGAAATAGCTCGTGTCGCTTTTAATCGTGTTCATATTCCGGGAACAAAGTGCAACTGCGACGGTGCTAGGAGACTCCGAAGCTCTCTCTGTAAGCATAAAACGTTTGTTATTTTTTAAGGTAAAAGGAAAATTCAGGGGCAAAAGATAGCGGTTCGTTAAATGTTATTTCCATTGCAAGGTCTTACAATTTTTCTTAAAGTTTGCTCTCATTTTAACTTGCCAAGGACTCTTTGAAGGAAATATACTTTGTATACGTTAATACTTTATTTACCCCTTTATAAATTCAACTGTTTTATTTTTCATGTAAAAAAAAGATTCCGCACATTCCTTTACTCTTAAATTTGATAAAAACATCGTTTGGTTTATGTACATATCAATTATTAATTAGTAAGTATTAGTTAGTCTTTTTTAAGGACTGGTCTTATTAATAATACTGGTATAATCTTAATAAATAAGAATAATTAAGATTAGTCTTTTTCTTAAAGACTAGTCTTAACAATTATGGTCTTTGGTAATATAATCTTAAGGTTGTTTCAACCATAGTTTTAACCTTAAACATGTTTGCTAATTTTTGATAGAAACAAAAGTGTTTTTTTTACTTATACGGTCAAAAGTCGAACATGCAGATGGCTCCTGTGTTGTTTAATTTGAACAGCACAATAGATTATGTATCAGCACTGGGTTTCATACAAGCAGCCGGCCCGCGAGGATCACCGTGACGTATCGCGATTTCCACGCATCCATCCCGAGCCAAGTCGCCTTTGTCGCAAAGGAAATTAACTAGTTATAAAACTCATGTATGTGTGCGTAGTTTGCGTGTGCGTGTGTGGAGGTAAGGTCAGAAGAAACTATAGACGTATACGGTAGAAAGCTAAATTAGGAAAGTAGAATTAGTTGGTATATACATAGATTGATAGATAGATTTTTGTTTCAAACATTTAACACCTGAGTGTAATTTAAATAAGATTACATTTATTTATTGCGTTCAAGTTGGTTTTTCACCTTGATTGGCTTTTCACAGAAATAGGGTGCAACATCTGCCATGGAAAATAAAACCGTACATTTTTTCATCAACTATCGATGTAATGTCAATATTCACATCTCTGAGCAAACACAAAGCAAGGCTTTATTTCACTACCACTGTTTCAACTATTTTACTAACACTGATATAAAACATATTTGATTCCTCTAATCTAACATTATAGGAAAAATATAAAGTTAAAAACGAATTCTTTGCATATAAAGTTTCAAAACAGAAATATATATATCTAATTTGTGACATTTTTGCGGACAGTACTTAAGCAGTAATCAACCGCCAGTGTGCCAATGAAGGAACACCCTATTGTTGGAAACTTGAATGAAAACTTCTATTTTTAAGTAGACATGGGTATATTTTTTATAGTTTAGAAATTATTTTCAGCAGATGTTCCCTGTTGATTGATCAGCCTATCAAAAATGTTTTATTTTTGGAGACCATGAAATTAAATTTCTCTTTTAGCCTGCGGCACAGTTTGTGGCTGCCTCTTGACGCTTCCTAAGCATTTTATCATAAGGAAATTCATCTTCGTCACTTGTTCTGATAAGTGACTTTTGGTATGTTTACCTTATGCATCTAAAATGTTAATAGGTTCTGTATCCAGCTTCAGTAAACAGCGTTACTACATAACGTAAATGTATGGGTAAAATTGCGCTTCATCACTACCTATTGAATTCTTATGAGATTTTTTGAATGTACATATGTATCAAATATTCTTATTAGAATTCATTTTTGAGCTTATTTAGGTTAATAATATGTAACTTCTATCTTACCGGGAACTTTTAGGGGCGGGTTATTTATTTAGATTTAAGTTATTTTTATTTGACATTGTAATCTGACATTTTAAATTCTGACATTATATATTGGATTTCTTCAGATCTATAGTTTTTACTTCTATCTTTACTTACATAGTACAGCTAAGTATTTGGCCAGTTTTACCAGAGTTAGCGGCGCTTATAGCATACCTAGTCTGGAATAACTGGCTCTCAAGGAGGACTTTTGGGTGGAAGATCTATATCTAGATATGAAACTATCAGATTTGAAACATAATCTTTTCCAAACGTTATCTGCTTGAACCGAATACGGCAGGTACCGATTGGAATTCAAACTACAAAAAATACCAATTTCAATCTTAGCGTGGGAAAGTTTCGACTTTTATTTCGATTTGCTACTATAGCTACCTATAGTAGCAATTTTTTGCAAATGACTGATTCGAATGACAGAGCAATCGGTTCTGCGATTCACGATTGCCGAATAAAAGTAAAGTGGTCTAGGTACAAAAAATAATTACAAAATTTGGATTTCGTGTCCCAGTGAAGTAGTGCATATCATTTGGCAAATCAATCGGTTGTATGCAAAGATGAAACTCTATGCAGACCATTTTTGCAACATTCTATTTAACGGTTGTTTAGAATAAGTAAACTTTGGAACCATTTTCGTACGTTTGTTTTGTCGATAAAAATTCCAATAAGCTTATTTATACAAAAACCAACATTTCTGATGCAACAATTGTTTACTTGATTGAGAGTTCGTCGACTATAGTTATTTTTCTAATCGTCATTGAAAACTGAAATATAAAATTATTGTACAAGGTTACTGGTACATAACCCTCAGCCTTTTAGTGGCGGTTAGTAGAAGCAAGTGTGGTTCGGTAGGAAAAACTGTTTCAATCTTGACGTCATACTAATGACTTGTTTTCAGGTTATGCGTGAATTTGCACTCGCTCTAGGCTGAAGTAAAACACTGTAAGTAACCGTTATGTTTTGGGACTACAAAGTTTTGAGTATATTCTTATGGAAAGACCTAGGCGTCTACAACGAAAAACTTGACCAGAAGAACTGCCCAATGGATAAATTCTGCGAGTGGTCTACCCTTAGTAATGGAGAATACGACTAAAATAGAGAGAGAGAAAGAGAGAGAGAGTGAGTAAAACAATAGCATGGTTCGTTAAGACATAAAAAAGGAACCATAATTTTTGAAAAAAAAACCTGTCGAAATACGATTTTTGTTTTGCCATCAACTCCTCAACCTGCAATTATAATGTACATAAAAGGCAGCTGAACTTTTCAAAGGGATTTCTTAAAGTCATGGAACGTTAATACTTAATCAGAGACTAGAAATGACTAAAGCTTAAATCAATTTCAGTAGGTACCTAGCAGTAACTCTGTATATACCTACCTACCTATAGAATTAATCTATTGAAAAAGGTTTCGTTTAAGAAACACTGAATTTTTACAACAAACCGAAATTTAAAAGGTTTTAATAGTAAACGTCACTATAAGGTTAATTCTTTGTAAATGTACAGGTAACAAAAGGCATCACAATCTAGTTTTTGTAAAGACTGAATTAGGTTTTTCTATGTATTGAAACTTTTAATTATTATTAAATTTACCTATTGTGGTTAGAACGAGCAAACTTGCCATCAGGATTTCGTATCGATTGTTCCAATTACAAAACTAAAACGGTACCTATATTGTGTACTTTATTGTGTTTATAATAATAATTAACAACAACAAATGATTAGTAATACCGCGATCCGTCGACGTTGGAGAAATTTCGAGATGACATTATGTTGATTTGTAGTGATGTATCTGAAATGGAGCAGAGTAGATCACGTGAACTGTAGGATAAAAGGACCGTGATGATAATAAGTACAATAAAAAAATCATTTAAAATTTGCCAGTTGTTAGCTCAGAAGAAGTAGGTTCTTTCCGGTCGTAACACAATTACATTTATTTAATATACAAGGATAAATTTCAAAGGTACATTTAGGAAGGTATATAGGTATATATACACTTATTACATAATCTCGACGACCTCCTTGGCGTAATGGTTGCCATGGCAGACTGCCAAACAGAGGATCCCAGGTTCGATTTCCGGCACGGCCAACATCTTTGTGAGGAACTACCTAACTAGTCACCAAATTTAAATAATCACAAAGATGTTGACTGTTCCGTGAATCGAACCTGGGGCCCTCTGGTTGGCAGTCGACATGTTAACCATTACGCCAAGGAGGTTGTTGAGGTCCTATGCATTAATCTACTTTAACTTTATAATGTGATCCTCTCACGAAGAGCTTACAAATTACAACTACATCTTCTTCTTCTTCTGAGTATGGCTTTCTGCGGTCGGTTAAGGCCACAATTTAGCCTACAACTACATCGTTGAGGTAAAGAGACTGTCAGATATACCTAATGCCTAACCTAGGAATGTCTATCAAAGGACCAACAGGTTGAGCAAAACACACAACCTTAGCGACTCGAGCTTGAATAATCCGGGTACGGATATTTGAGACGGAACATACAAAGTGATAGAACTGAAGTCAGATTTTTTTGTACGAGTGTAGTATATAGTATAAGATGCGCTCCACATTGTTGAATTATGTAGATTATTTATTTATCTTTTTTGTAATTATACAATAAGACAAGTTAAAATACATTGATTGTTTTTTCTTGTATATGTTGAAAGCGAAACCAGATTTTGGGATAAACTAGTTTTTTTAGACCATTTGTATTTGATAAACCAGTTTATCAAATACAAATTATTTATTGAATATAATCTTATATATAAAATTTCCGTGTCACAGTGTTTGTTACCGTACTCCTCCGAAACGGCTTGACCGATTTTTACCAAATTTTATATGCGTATTCAGTAGGTCTGAGAATCGGCTACTGTATATTTAGAAATAATTATTAAGGCAAAACAACGTTTGCCGGGTCAGCTAGTAATAATATATAAAAACAAAGTGACACCAAATCCGTATCCTCAGAGATAAAGGATAAACCTATATGGACTAGGCTAAACTGGTACATCTTATTTCGTTTGCCTGTTGATACAAAATCGGATTTAGTCAGCTACATAAAATATATTAGTAAAAGTATCTAAATGAAAATAATAAAAAATCAAGCACAAAATAGAATATATACCACTTTAATAGTATAACACACCATTTCCAAAATTGCACTAAAAATCTCCTAAGAAATAGGATTCATAAAGTTGTTATCATTGTTTACGAAATGAAAAAAAATATGAGTACATGTTTCAAGTTATTTTTTTACTTACAACTACATCTTCTTCTTCTTCTGAGTATGGCTTTCTGCGGTCGGTTAAGGCCACAATTTAGCCTACAACTACATCGTTGAGGTAAAGAGACTGTCAGATATACCTAATGCCTAACCTAGGAATGTCTATCAAAGGACCAACAGGTTGAGCAAAACACACAACCTTAGCGACTCGAGCTTGAATAATCCGGGTACGGATATTTGAGACGGAACATACAAAGTGATAGAACTGAAGTCAGATTTTTTTGTACGAGTGTAGTATATAGTATAAGATGCGCTCCACATTGTTGAATTATGTAGATTATTTATTTATCTTTTTTGTAATTATACAATAAGACAAGTTAAAATACATTGATTGTTTTTTCTTGTATATGTTGAAAGCGAAACCAGATTTTGGGATAAACTAGTTTTTTTAGACCATTTGTATTTGATAAACCAGTTTATCAAATACAAATTATTTATTGAATATAATAATAATATATAAAAACAAAGTGACACCAAATCCGTATCCTCAGAGATAAAGGATAAACCTATATGGACTAGGCTAAACTGGTACATCTTATTTCGTTTGCCTGTTGATACAAAATCGGATTTAGTCAGCTACATAAAATATATTAGTAAAAGTATCTAAATGAAAATAATAAAAAATCAAGCACAAAATAGAATATATACCACTTTAATAGTATAACACACCATTTCCAAAATTGCACTAAAAATCTCCTAAGAAATAGGATTCATAAAGTTGTTATCATTGTTTACGAAATGAAAAAAAATATGAGTACATGTTTCAAGTTATTTTTAAACTCATAAACTCATTTATTGGCAGTTATACAATAACATGTCAGAAATAAATTGACAATAATAACATTATAAATATATTTACTAAATTAATTGGCGAAGAGCTTTGTCCACGATTTAGGTCTTAGGCTAAATAAAACCACCGGTGACTCCCGCTTCGGGTCGTTCTTGGTGCAGAGGTTGGCCATAGCTATTCAGCGCGGTAATGCCGCGAGCGTAATGGGCACTTTTGCACTAGGGGCAGGTTATTTATTTAATTTTTGATACGTGACATGCTTTTTTAATCAAACTGTACAAATTTTATTTTAAAATTGTATTAAATATATATATGTATATAATTACAGCAGTAAAGTACATCCAAATTATATTATAACTAGCTGACCTGGCAAACGTTGTTTTGCCTTAATAAAAAAAATCTAAATATGCAGTAGCCGATTCTCAGACCTACTGAATACGCATATAAAATTTGGAAAAAATCGGTCAAGCCGTTTTGGAGGAGTACGGTAACAAACACTGTGACACGGAAATTTTATATATAAGAAGATGTATCTAAAGCTTTTCTTTTGAGTGGTGAAGAATTAGTCAATTGAATAAAAAGTCTTTTGAACGAGCCAGTTCCGTAATTTTATCTTAAAAAATAGCAGCACCTTCGGTGTATTTATTAATCCGGGATAAAAAGTAGCCTTTGTGTTTTACCTACCTCCTTAATTTTTTTTATCTAATTAGTTCAGCCGTTTGAAATAAAGCAGAAGTAACAAATATACGCACTGGTGTCGCCACCATTCAAAAGTTTTGACATGACGCATTCATTATTATTTTTATTGACTACCCTCTTCTATCCCTGAAAAAGATACCGGCGTCCTCATTCGCAGTCCGTCGTCGATACAAGTCGATTAAGGCTAAACTGGATTAAGACAAATTACCAAAGTCACATGCGCGCACGCTAAGTTACTAAACCTGGATTTATCGGGAATCAAGGACTTGTTCGGATTTATGGATCGCCCTTAAACAGTGAAAAGTGCATGGTATTCCCGGAGGTATGGTGTTCCCGGAGTTATCGCAAGCCAGTGTTGTGCGAAAGGTATTGATTGGTGTGTCTTCCCGGAGTTATCAGCAGACAACGGTCTGATCGGAACTATCGGCAGTCCACAGTGTGTACCGAGATTGATATACAGTGCGTGATTGAACGCCACGCCTCGTCTGCGAGTCGCGGAAGAAACAACAAATACTTCAGTTCCCAAAGTGCTTGGGGCAATCTCATATGGTGCCGTCGCCGAAGGAGAGAAAAAGTCTGTGACTGGACCAAGACCCCTTCCTGCGTAAGTCCCTCACTTTGTCATACCCTTTCTTTACCCTATACAGTCTTGTGTTGTGTTTCTCAACTTGTGCCTAGACTGCCCATCGATAACATTTTCGCGGCACCACACACACACACACAACCTTTCGCATTTATAATATTAGTACAATGATATCTTTAGAGTGCATCATATATTATTTGCTAATAATACTATTTGACTGAGCTACTTTTACAGATTCTGGAATAATATCTTTTTTTTTAATATGACATTTTGCTAGATACCTTAATTATTATTAATAATTAAATATGAAATTTAATGTAATTTTAAATTAGGATTAAATGTCCCAAACTAGAAAAGTCAGGACAACCCACCATTGACGGTACGCGGCGCAAAGGTGTCCAATACGCTGGCCGCATTTCCACGCTGAATATGGCATGACTTGTCTAGAAATTGCTTCGCTCTGTCAAAATTTTTCTCTCCCATGTTTACAAAGTAGTTCAAGAAACATTGTGAAGCTTTCCCTGCAAGCGACGATGCACAGAGCGACCGATAAGTTTTATAGCTGCATTGTTGCCATCGATGGAGTCCTGTTCAAAGGAACAGTGCTCAATAAGCTGTTGAAGCACTGGAAATATACTTTTGTAAAGTTCAGATGGTGTTTGAGGCGTATCCGAGGGAATAAAGTTTGCTTTTTATTATTCCGATAGGTGTGAAAATCTTTTCTGGCTTACACCCATAGCATAGCATGAATATACAAATAATAATATGAATATGAGCGAATAAGTAAAAGTAACATTTGAAGCTGTGATAAGGTATTTCTAGGTGTATTTAAAATATACAAACAATTATTTTTCCGTAGAAAGAATATTAAATTATCACTTTTTATTTAATTTAATTTAATTTAATGTACGTACCACATCATTTGTTTAGTAATAAAACATTGAATTAAATAAAAGTAATAACTAACATTATATGGTATAAGCAGCCCCTTCTATACATTCCCACTGCTGGGACCCGGGGCCTTTCCTCACGAAGAGAGAGATATATGCCATAATCCACCACGCTGGCCAAGTGTGGGTTGGCGGATGACACACGTCTTCGGATATTGTGGTACTCAAACGTGTCGGTTTCCTCACGATGTTTTCTTCACCGTAATGCGAGTGCGAATTCACACAAAACTTGAAAAACAAGTTATTGGTGTAGGGCTGGAATAGAACCAAGGGCGGTCGGATTGAAAAGCAGACATTTTTATCATCGAGCCAAACTCGTCTTCAACTTTATATTATGACTATTCGATGTGTGAGCTCACTACCTAAAAAAATTAAAAAGTATATAAAAGTGTTTTTAGACCATCATTAGGAAAACCACATTGACGACGCTCGTCTTACCGCCGAGGACCCGAACACCCGTTTCCCGTAAAGGCTTCGTAGATCTGCTTCTTCTTCGTATGAGGTAAGTGGCCAAGATCTGTTGTCTACAGTTCTCAGCTGCCCGAAGGTCTCTGACTTGGCTTAACTACTGCTTGTTCTAAGAGTAACAGCTGGGTCCTGCAATTTAACGTGTTATTTGAACCACCTTAGCGGCCAGATAAAAATGACACAAGTCTTGTGCTTGGTCGCTTGTGATTGCTCAATGATCGCGTCGGATCATATTAGTTTGCCGATCTACAGGTATTGTAGATGAAAGGTAAGCTAGTACTTTTTATACTTTTGAGATCGAACAAATACTTATCATTAGTCTTAAACTCGATTTTTTTACTCTGAATATAGGTCAGCGTTTGACCACAATTCACCAGATGGTAAGTGATGTTGAGGTTTACAGTGGAGCACGCTTACCTAGAAGAAAACGGTTCACTCTCGCCTTGAAGACCGCTTGGTTATAGTCATCGGAGAACAGGGAATTCGGCAAGGAATCCCAAAGTTGGAGATGTAAGCAAAACGCTTAGTGCGAAATGCAATTTCAAGAAAGACAGGTATATCAAACTTGCTACAGGAAAACTTGCTACAGGCATACTGAATAGTACTCAATAATACTTCCTTATTTCTTTAATAATAGTTGTTTAGGCTGCCAATTGGGGCACACTAAATTTAAGTTTTTTTTTAATGATGAATATGAAATTGACTTACGTTTGACCGCAGCTTGTCTGATGTTAAGTTTGTCTGTGATCTAAGATGTAACACGCTTGCCTAGTAGGAACCTATTTACTCTAAATTTTTAGATCCCCAATCAAGTAAAACCTTTTATTTTGTTTTTTTTGACGTGACAACGTCTTAAATTAGGTTGCGGCTGGGAGTCACTTATGAAAAAGTGTAACGCCCGGTAACGTTACGATGAGTCACCGAACGAGAGAGAGGCCCGCCGAATGCCTTGCGTCTCTCTCCCACTCAACTATGATCGGTCTGCCGCGCGCGCAGCACGCGGCAGACGTTGTCACGTAAAATCTTCGCCCGTAAAACCGACTTTACAGGCAACCATTTTTTTTGTTGTATCCTTAGTTAAAATATTGTGTATCTACGAGCTTTCTATCTATCTAATACGAGTATGTTTCCTAACCTAGGTTGAACATGTCACGTGTAAGGCAATGTGGGGTAAACACCAGGTTTTACCGCCAATTACATTATTATATTCACTTTACCGCTGTCACGAGAAGATGACACGATTCTGCGTTTATGATAGGAATTGATCGTGTAATTTATGTCTTGATTTAAATTCTTATACAGAGCTATCGAGATTGAACGAAAATAGTGAGACTTTCAAAAAGGAGAAAGCATAAGCATCCCACTAAATGTTCCCACTGCTAGGACTCGGTATTTTCTTGATTCTAGAGAGATGTATAGGCCATAGTACACCACGCTAACCAAGTGCGTATAGGTGAATGACACAATATGTCTTCGGATTTTGTGGTCTTCTGAACGATTGGCGTATTTTTTTACCATAAAAACAAATGCAAAAATGCAAATTTTAAACCTATCTAGGAAAAAAACCTTTGATGCGTGACAGGACTCGAACCGGGGTCCATTGATTGCAGTCCAATCCTCCCCCGATGAGCCACGGTCGCTCACGTGTCTCAATTGCTCTCTGATTCATTCTAAAATTAGGAAAAGGTAGAATTGGCTGATTCTACCTATTGGAAATATCTTTTACCAATGTGAAAGATCTTTGTGTTTTTGTATTTATACTCACATATCTTTCAGCTTTACGACTCTTAAGAAAGCAAAATAATAAATAGATTTAAATAAAGCTGCTTGATGATTGATGCTTGCTGATATATCAGGTTCTTTTGAAAATTATATGAAAATTTTGACGTTTTGGTAACCATACCGAACTGCCAACCAAAGGGTCCCGGGTTCGAGTTCCAGCAAATGTTGGCACAGCCAACATCTTTGTGATGAACTAAATTTGTTGGCTCTCGGTCTGGGAGTTAAACATCTATCGATGCAAAGCATTTATGTATGGATATGAAGTATATCATTTGTGTTAGCTCTCATAATTAAAACTAGAAATGGTATAGTATGGGTCCTACCAGCCTGCTGTGAAATATGTCCTTATATTTATTTATTATTTATTTATTGTGTATGTCATGAAAATTCGTCCGATTTGATTTCCGCTTATATTCAGTTATCGATGAATAAAAAAAACAACAAAAGGAATTTTCAAACTTGTAACAAAAAGATTGATCTATATCAAAACCACTATTTTGATGAAAAATAGCGCCATGGTTTGTAGTATGTCGAAATCTTCTTATTATCTTTGTGTGGGAAGGATTTTGTATACTTAAATGCTAGATGATAATCTATAAATTTACTTTGAGATAAATTAATCACTTACTACCCAACGCACTATTAAACAAAGAACCTTTCTTAGAATAATCAATATCGCAGCTTAAGGAGTGGTTTAATAAGCGACCTGTAATGAAACCAATTAATAATGTAATCAAATTTAATATCTTATGATTGCTAGTTAAAGTTGACTGAATAAATACCTCATCGATCTAGGACTGGTGATCTAATGTTTTAACAATGCTATTGTAAAGTTTATGATCTATGCCTTTAGCTTGCTATGCTTTTGTTTAAACAAGATTGAACACGTTTGCAGCAACTTGTGGCGCCATCTATTAGAGCTGGTGGGAAATAGCGAACAAACGATTTTTATATTTTTGTACAAGACCCTTTAATAAGTCAATTTAATTAAAAAAAATCTTTATTAATTAAATAACTATTCACTTAATAAATAATATCACATATCTTTGTGATATCTTAGTTGCTATTATTAACATAATTATTAAAAACATTTTAAAACACCAGGCGTGTAACTTTTAGTAAGTTACATTTAATAAAATCAAATACAAGTAATGATTTTTTAATCTAAAAGTAAGAAATAAGTACTAAACGTAAAAAAAAAATAGTTTTTTTTTATTTATGGCACGAATTAAGATTAAGAAATTAAGGCTTATAATTTGTATCGTATGAACACATTCTTTCATACATTCTACAGTACTTACAAAACTTTGATATAAAGTATTTATCGCAAAATGTGATATTATGCACAAGTAAGCAGCCTTCTCTCACAACGAGAGAGATATTGACCATAATCCACAACGCTGGCCAAGTGCGGGTTGGCGAAAGTACATTAATGCTGTATTGTGTATTAAAAAACATTCTGTTGGGAATGTGTACTAATATATATTTCTATATTATTATCACATACAATTACAAATCATTTATTGATAACACCAATGTTATTAGTCAATTTAATTACATCATATTATATAATCCAATTTATATTCACTTATGATACGATATATATGACGGATGTTATATGATACGGTTGATGTATTTAAATGTATGTATTATAAATCTTTAAAATAAACGAAAAAATATATATAAATACTAACAGTCATAATAGCGATGAAATTATTGTAATTACTTATGACAATCTACTTCAAAGACTATCAAAAACTTACCAAAATTAACCCTATCATTAAGACATCAAAAGCACCGTCATCGCATCTCCGAATCGTAATCGGGAAGTGTCATCGCGTCATTCTCAAAGTCTCGACTGTCACACCGCCTGTGTGACACCGATGACTTGCAACAAACGCCAAGGTACCAGGCTAACAGGGTACTAGGGTTAACACACTTAATGGCAGCTCATTGGAGGCTGTTAGACCAACTACGGTAACGAACCGACGCCAAAAGCATTTGCCATGCTGCGCTCAGCTCTGGCGTCATTAGAGGATCGGTTACATTGTCATTAGCGTACTTGCTGACATTATCTGATGCTACGGCCTATCAATCTCCATGGGCTTTCAGTTTTTCTGATCTACTGCCATAAATGTCACTGAAGTTGTAGATATGATTGCTCCACAAAATTAACCATATTTATGAGGTCATTTATTGATATTTAAATATTCTATGTCTATTATATTCTTATTCATAGAATAATATGAAAAAATAATATAAAATAATATGTTTATTTACGTGAAGTATCTATTAATTGGCTCAATGTGAAAAGTAAATGTAATGATACATCAAATATTTGTTCAATTTTGCGTAAGCTTTCCCTAAACTGTACAAACGAAATGAAACCCATTCGTGACATAAGACATATTCAAATAAATACGTTACTTATATTATAAATGCTAATGTTTGTGTTTTTTGTTTAAACTGCTGAGTCTGTTTCGATGAAATTATGAATGGATATAGTTTGGACCCTGGATTAATACAAATGTCACTTTTTATTCATATCATATACTTTTGTATTGATATTATATTAGATACTAGAATTAGTAGTGAAAATTGACATTATGATTAATATCTAATACTACTGTAATGATATTATAGTACTAGAATATAATTGAAAATTGACATGGATACATATCATATACTTTTGTAATGATATCATATTATTTGACTTGTAACTTTGGTGTTATCAATAAATGATTTGTATTTGTATTATCCGAGTTGACGTGAATATAACAACTGGGCGGATCTAGAATTCAAAAATTGTCTTATACTCAATTGGTCGCGATTTCCAGAACATCACGTAGCTTCATCAACTCGGGTTAGACGTTCGCTTACGTATTCAAAGCCTTGCATTCCTCATACACAGCTCATTAGATCTCTATCCCTTCATTAGCATTTACATTCGAACTAATTAATTAAGCAGGCTTCACTCAGGACGCGCCTATATATCACAACTGACAAATGTGGCTCGCTCCATCACGCCGGATAAAATATTATTTAAAACAAACAAATGGACAAAAAATATTGCTTATCGAAAGAGCCGAAATCAATGTGCGGAGCTGGTACATCTCCGACACTATCGCTTGCTTATCGATAGGTCATAACTGCTTTGCTGTCACCGATGAATAATCGACTTAGTGAAGTAGGATTAGAGTACAATTTTGCGTGTTTGTTGTAAAGATAATAAGTATGAAAGGTTGATCAGTTTCGTAGCAGTAATTTAATGTAACAGTTAATATGACAGCAGGCTTGGGCAAGCCAGCGGGTTGCCTCGCGTCATATTTATGCATTCACACCTGGAGGTCTGGAGTGTTTTATATTGTGTCTTGATGCGATAGAACACGATGATGGTATTTATGTAGGCATGTTAAATATGGACTATTAATTACTGATTGTGTTGCGGTTCTGTTAATTTATTCTGATTAATTGGGCGCTTGACTGATGATCGTATGATTTATAATCTTTTGGTTGGGAGTAATTGGGATGTAGCGTTTATATGTTAGATAAGTAAATAAAATGATTATTGTAGGTATGGTCATTTAAATAGCATGTTTGTAGTCTTTTAAACTTTTATCCTCACGTCTAACATCAGGTCAATACGAAGTAAAATCCATAGCACGTTTAATGGCGTTAACATTACTATTACTAAGTATGAAGCTCGGCTTACTAAGGTGATCTGACGCGATCATCGAGGTAAAGGAACGGTCTATAGAAAAGTATTTGGAAGTGTGACCGTGCACAAGACTGTCATTAAAAAAATATTTTTATCAGGGCGCTATAGTAGTTTGGATGACACGTTAAATTGTGGGTCTCAGATGTTAGTCTTAGTACAAGTAGTCTGCTTAAAATCTCAGTGTTAGTTCACTAAACTCATATGAATAAGAAGAAGTCTTAACTACAATTAGGTGTAAAGGTTTTTCACATTAAATTCTCATTCTAGTCTAAATACCAAATTTATCACTTCAAGTTTTAGTTTCAATTTTTTAGTTTCAATTTAGCACAGCATTCATGTGACAGTACTTCGAAGGAATGTAAATCGTAACACAACTGATTCAAAATGCTCCTAAAGAAAAGAAAAAGAATTAGTAAACAATCGAAACGTAATTTAACTTCAAGAGATGGAAGTGAAACTCAGAACGAAAGACGAATTTAATAAGATAGAGAAAGTAAAAAGCGAATTAGTCTGTGAATACACACAAGATCAATGAGTAGATAATCCGTACAAAGAATTAATTTGATATCATTGTGGTGCCAAATACAAAATTGTATTATTTGCAATGCCAGAAATTAGTGACGGAAAATTTAAATTAAGTTTTTACAATGGATTTTTTTGTAGTCAACAGAAATGAAAACGTAACTTTCGTTTTTACTTAAGATAAAAACTAAATTAAATTATATAAACAATACATTTTGTGAATGAAAGCGAATCACTAAGGCTCTAAAAGTAATAAAATAACTGAAAACTTGTAAAGTTTATAGATAAAGTATAATACACAAGACAATTTCGCCAAGACATTCATCAAGGATTTGGTCATGCTTCAGTTTTTAGAAACTTGTGGCGATC
This sequence comes from Mellilla xanthometata, assembly GCA_035578125.1. Classification (NCBI taxonomy): domain Eukaryota; kingdom Metazoa; phylum Arthropoda; class Insecta; order Lepidoptera; family Geometridae; genus Mellilla; species Mellilla xanthometata. The sequence goes on along the minus strand of JAPUBQ010000014.1, from coordinate 6,573,201 downwards.
TAGAAAGAAACGGTAAGCTACCTGTCACTTGACCTCAAGTCGGTGAACGCTTCAATAATCGGAAATCGGTTGTCCACGCAAAGAGATCCAGGGATCAAAATGTTAATATCCGTACTAAGTCGTGACAAAGTTTGATTTTTCTTCAGTGGCAAAAACCTTTCACAAAAGAAAGTAGTAGGTATCTGCGTGTTTGCAAGACGTATGGTGGAACAATGAATTACAATATCGAATCATCTTGCATTTCTAAGGCATCTTCCGTAAGAAACCTTTATACATACAAGATGTCGCGTATGCATTACAATGTAGCATGTTTGGCGCCTATCCGTAAAAATTCTACGTTACATAATTACTCACAGAAAAATTAGATTTGTTTTTATTTCTTTGTCTTTCAGAAGCATGCCATTTTAAAACGACTATTTAAAAAAAAACAATCGAGCTAAATTTACGTAATCGAATCTTGGTTCTATTCAATTCTTAACACTCAATCATAGATATAAAACTGAACAAGTCGTAGCTCTGTCATTTACGCAGGATATTGTTGAATTTTTTAAATCATAATATGTAAACGTTTCCGCCTTAAAGCGAGTCAGATATTCTAAACAACATTATGCAGAGTACATAAAAACCTCACAATGAAGTCCTTACTTATAAGTTATGAAGCAGTAAAATGTAGCTGATGTATTATTTCCGAAAAAAATCCGCAGGTTTGGTCATAGCCTACGGCCTCACTCATAACATTCTGCGAAAGCCGAATCTGAGACGTAATTTTGAGCAAAATTTTGGCACTTCAAGCAAACAGTTATGTGTAATTTTGAGATGAAATGTGAACCGATTGATGTCTTTGTTCAGGCTTGGAAACTTTTATGGAGTCTTGAAGGCTGCTGACTAAACTTGCTTTACTTGTGTTACATTGTTCTGGCGCCTTAAGGTCAAATGTACTCGTAAGTAGAAGTTGAGTGTGGACTTATTGTGATTCTTAATTTGGATTGGTCACGTTCGCTTTGATCCTTTTGTTTTGTGATCAACATTTAGGTAACTAAACATACTCGTAGGTACATAAGTAACGCATATACCTGTACACTATTCAGGGTTATTGGTAAATTCATTTGACTTTGACTTACCTTGTCATCCAGATCAGCTTTAGAACGTCTAGACAAACTCTTGTACTTAAACTTCTGTATATTGGTCAAAGAAAGAAATCAGCTGCTCCAAATGAAAATCTGGAACTGTTTGGAGAAGCGTTTTTGTTTTTGCGAATTTTCAATTGTCGTAGAAGAAGAGTTTTATATATGCAGTTGCAATAAAGCCGTGCATAAAATAAGTAAAATATTTCTTTATTTACTTACATGTTGGTCGTATTTTTTTTAATTATCAATTTTATACTACTGCGACTGAGCAATATTTTGCTTATATCGTATCAATGATTAACAGTTACATAATTTTGTTACAAAGGCTAAGAAAAGCTTAAAAACTTTCGTTCAAAGGCTTCGTTGGAATTGTGAAACAATAAAACAAAATGCAGAAACAAATTATTCTATGGACGAGGCTTTGATCACGTTTGAATTGAAAAGTTTCTTTTGATGAATTAGATGAAAATCTTAAAACAATTTCTTTTGCAAATGTTTCTTAATAAAAAAATAAAGTTCAAGATGAATATTTGTTTGTTAATGTGTTGGTGGAAAACGTAATTGGAAAATGGAAATAAAGGTAAACCAAGCATCCGGTGCGTTTTTTAACTTTTACTCAAAAAGTTAATTGTCTTATAGCTCTAGAAATCAGGTTGGTAGTAAAATCCCGATAATAATAATAATCTTTTCTTTTATTCTTACTATACTTGGTTACTTTGACGAACTCGTTGGCGAAATGATCACCATACCCGACTGCCAATCAGAAGGCTCCGGGTTCGATTCCCGGCACGGCCAACATCTTTGTGCTGAACTAAATTGGTTGGCTGTCTGGGTATTATATATGTATCTATATAAAATATGTATGTATGTATATGTAGTATATCAGTTGTGTTAGCAACCATAATAGGAACTATAAATGGTTCAATATGGGATAAACCAGCCTTGTGTGATAAAAAAAATAAAAATACTAAGTACAATACATACATTAATTCTCCTTAGAAATAAATGCGTTATACAAATGTATGTAGGTTTCACCGATATGGTTAAAAGTGGTCCAAAATAATGTTAAATATTTTTTTGCATGGTAACAGAGTAATTATAGAAGTAACCGCGATAACTCTTTGTATGTATGCGCCAAATAAGTAGATTAATTATAACTTATTGACTCAGGCGTTACTTTGCGGAAATCCATTGTAAATAGATGACAAAATTAAATATTTAGTGTACTTCCGCTGTGATCCGAAATCCAAATTAAGACAAGTAAAGGAAAAATCAACTAAGATCAATTAACCAAGCTTAATTAACTAAGACTAATTAACTAAGATCAATTAACTAAGATCGATCGATAAGATAACGACAAGTCGACTTGTCGTTCGAAGAGTCAGCGTCTCCTGATGATGCCTTGTGATTAGGCGAAACACGTGTAGAGAGTTAAGAACTTCCTAATTGTGATAGGTAACGTTAATCTTAATTAATCTTAGTTAATTGATCTTAGTTAATTAGTCTTAGTTAATTAAGCTTGGTTAATTGATCTTAGTTGATTTTTCCTTTACTTGTCTTAATTTGGATTTCGGATCACAGCGGAAGTACACTAAATATTTAATTTTGTCATCTATTTAGATTAATTATGTTGAAAAATAAGTTTTTGTTGACCGCGCTTATCTTTTGTGTTTTAGTTATTAAGTTTTGTGTTCTTAACAACAAGTCTTATATCTTATCCTATTATTTTTTGTCTGACTTATTGTCTGCCAACAGTCACTAATGTAAACAAAAATGTATACCTAAAAATACGATAACGTGATTCGACAACGTTAAGCAGATACTAGAATCTCCTACATTCGAAGTAGTTTTATAACTTATTATTTTACATGAGTTTTTATATCTATTATTAAGTATATTAGTTACTTTATTGCATAATTATATTAAGAAATATAATAAGCATTAGTATTTTTAGGGTTCCGTACTCAAAAATTTTCACAGACCCTATTGCGGATAATACTCCCATAGAGGGGATCCTATACAAGAAACGTGATTATTTGCTTTTTTAAATTACGGAACCCTTCACTAAAACGGGAGCGCGAGAGACCCACTCACACTTAGCGAATTATAATATCTGCATGCTTTATATCTTATACGAAGAAACTCTCAAAATTAAAGTTTACTTATCTTTCATGACTAGTAAAGAAAAATATCGCGGTATTACGAATAAAGTAAGAAACACATCTTTTGTTTTATCACTTTATTTTAGAAAGTATTTATAGAACTAATCAATCAGTGATTCCTAAGAAAACACACTTACCAAATTCTCACGAAACAACCACAAATCCGAAAACAATAAACGTTTCCCACAGGACTTAATTAGGTGCCAAAACAAGAGTTGTACACGCATGAACCACCAAATGGTCGGCAATTAGACAGACGATTAATTGCCGACAAGCGTCAATAGGATCAACCAAGAAACGAACGTCGGTCGGCAATAAAGAAATCAATCAGCAGATTAGGTATTTCAAATCAATAAAATCAGAAAAAGCCATAATATTGGTTGGGCATTAATAGTGATGTAAAGTTTTTGGATGTGGCATGGAATATTGGGCTGCCTACATACGTAATATACATACATACATACATAAGCAATTTATATATTATAGCCAAAAACATAATTGTAAATACGAATAGCCGTTTACTCCTGACTAAAAAAATATCTTATTCTGGCTGTGCCCCGCAATGTTACCCGCTATAATTCAAGATAAAAAGTAGCCTATGTGTTTATCCGTAGTTTAAACTCCATACCATTAACTGTATATCAATTTCATCGAAACTCGTTTAAGCGGCTTGTTTGAGCGTAAAGAAACAACAAACAGACTCACATACTTTAACACAAACTTACGCAGTTAATATTAGTAGGATTAACGTACTATATACGTATACTGTTTATCCATTTAATATAGATTGAACAAACAAACCGAAAAAATAAAAACTAAAAATATGAGTATACTAACTATAGACAATAAATAACATAACATAAACATAAAAACTTCTTTATTTACCAAAAAGTTGTACATTTTTGTATATCAACACAAACTATGACTAAATAAGTACTAGGCTTAAAAGTATAAAATATGTGTTAATGTACACTTAGTTGATCCCTGACTCCCACACGAGGCAAATCCTGTGTTGTGGGATTCAGTGCCTTCCCTTAGCCTCTAATAACTAATTATTTTACTATTACTTCAATACTGTTCCAAATTTACGAAAAATATCATAAAAGGCGTTGTTTTCGTATTTGTGATTGATGTAACTTTTCTGTAACCATATCTAGAATCTCTACACCCCACAGTCGGTTCTTCAGTTCTCATGGGAGTATAACCGCAGGCGGCACATGTAATGTTCAATGCGACCCGTGGAGGGGGGCGGTCCGTTTGATCCGAGCACAGGTGTGATCTACACCGACGCGTTGTATTTGACCACGGATAGGTTACCGGCTAACTAGACCCTAGGGATTTTTTTACTTTTAATTGGCTTGCGCTTGATCGCAATTCACCTGATGGTAAGCGATATTGAGATCTAAGGTGAAGCGCGCTTGCACAGAAGAAAACGGTTCACTCTTGCCTTGAAAACCGCTAGATTATAGTTATCAGAGAACAGGGATTTTGGCAAGGATTACTTTTTTCTTTCTTAAGTGGCTTGGTTTTGAAACGTCTGAAACAAATAAAAATATATAAGAAAAAAAAATTAAATAAGTACTTATACATTTTAATCTTTTCTCCTTTTTCGTATGAGTAAAGTGGTCAAGTGGTATCGAGAGGTTTGAAGTCGCCTCAAGGCTTGGCTTAACCGCTACTTGATGGGCTAAGATTAACAGTCATCCGTGCCGCGGTAGCGTCTAGATGAAAATAACAGTTTTTAAAAGATTTGGTCATGCATGGTGACCCATCCAAAGACTGTCCGCGTCAAGCAATGCTTAACCTCAATGCAGTAGTAAAAAAAATCTTGATTAAAGAGATTTTTGTAATATCAAAAAGGCGCCCCATCAAAAAACCTAAAGTTATTTTACATCAAACTTATCTTTGTTACTTATCAGTTTTCGTTTTTATCATTTTGACTTTTTGGCACTGAGTATTATTCCATTGCGATAAACATGAGGTGACCGATAGATAAAGGCTTTTTTGTGTACATTACTCCGGTTACTCGTAACTTCCAAAATCTAGAATCACGAAACTTTACTGATGTCAGACACGAAGTACATAAAATAGCCTATCGTTATGATCCCGTTAATTTTATTGGAAACCTTAATGTAGACTTGTCACGATACAAGAATAACAAAAATCTTTTTAGATCTAAAACAATAATACTTTATTGCATACCAAAAAATGAAAAAAAAAAGTTATTCTTCAAAATAAGAGCATAATGGCAGGCAGGCAGCTGAGAATTAAACAAACCATGGCGATGATTGATGTCATAAAATTCTATCATTACTAATATTATGGCGACCTCGTTGGCGTAAGGGTTACTATGCCGGACTGCCAATGATTCCCAGCATGGCCAACATCTTTGTGCTTAACTAAATTTGTTGGCTGTGGGTCTGGGTGTTAAATATGTATCTATATAAATATATATATGTATGTATATGTAGTTTATTAGTTGTGTTAGCAACCATAATACGAACTAGAAATGGTTCAGTATGGGGTTATCCAGCCGTGTGTGAAATGTGTAAAAAAAAATTATAAACGCGAAAAATTGTGTGGATGTTTATTCCTCTTCCATACAAAAACTACGGAATAGATTTTAATGAAAATTCACAATAATATATATAGCTTACTCACCAGAATATATAGCCCATAGGCTATATTTTTAAAGATAGTGTGTTAGTTATCATAAATATAAAAAAAAAACTTAATAAATAGCTGATTATGATTATATAACATTTTTACTTACAATTTAAGCTTGTGGCTTTTTACATAACTGTCAGTCGACGACATATCTCTTATGACTGTCACTCCCGTTCTCTAGAAACAGTTTTTTAATTATTGCTAGTTTTATAGTAAAAATGTTATAAACATTTATAGTACACAAAGCAAGGAATACTGAAAAACTAATACATAGCTCACCCAACTAGGCTATCAGTATGTACTCGTACAAAGGCATGTAGTACCTATATGGATATATTCTCCAAAAGCATGATGGCTCTGCTCCCAAAGTCTCGTGTTTAAGCCACTGCTATCAGTGGCAATGATATAACAATTACTATAGCCAGCGGCACGATAATGCTGTAAAATAAAAATAACAAATTAAATTAAAAAATTTCAAGAACATTAAAAATTTGATTCATTATTACGAATTATTAAATGTCGAATGTCGAATTATTAGACGTGGATGAATTGTGTGAAGGAGGATATGAATGAGAAGGGAGTGAATGTGGAGATGACGGCTGATAGAGTGGCGTGGAAGAGAAAAACAGGCTGTGCCGACCCCACCTAGTGAGAAATAGTAAAGGAGAAGAAGAAGAATCAGAATAAAAAAAATATAAGTACATAAGTCATTTCACGAGTATTAAAATAAGCAGCCCACTATAAGTTACCACTGCTGGGATTCGGGGCCTTCTCTCATGAGGAGAGATATAGGCCATAATCCATCACGCTGGCCGGGTGGAGGTTAGCGGTATATTTACACAAAGATTAGATATTTTATTATTATTTATTTATTACAAATACATACAGTCGTTGAGCCAAGTCAGAGCTCGGCCAAAGGTATCATACAAAGAAGCAGGCGGGATTTGGAAGTTGGATTTTAAGCTAAATTCTTTTCACCGTCCTATTTTTCTTTTTCTTTTTACTTTTAGTGGGCTTGCGCTTGATAACAACTGAACGTAGCGATTCATTATGACACGTTCAGGCGCGTTCATGGTACTAATTTTCATGACTGTAATTATTATTACACATATTTTGAAAATATCCTAGCGAAAAGAAACTAGCAATCATCGTTGTCTTTGCCCTTTTCCATAAGCTACGCACAACATATTTCCATTTCACGCTATTAGCTGTCATTTCCTTATCCACAAACAAAACTACGATTGTTATGTATATTTCTTATGTCGTTCTTATTTTATTTTTGCGTTCTTTTCGTGTCACGATTAAATAACTTCTTTTTTTTGTACCTATTTTCATGCATATTATTCTCTTTTATTTCACTCTATCAACTGTATTATTTATTTATACGTTACTCTTACTTGTTAGATTATCTACGATTCATAGTTTTGACAAAACATTGGATGTTGTCATTGCAATTCTTTACACATTCAAGGACAAAAAAATGAAAGAAATCGACAACAACTCAAAATGAAAGCGATACTTTATCTTTTATACGGAACAACGCCTCTTTTGTTCCTGTACCGAGCTAATCCTCTCCAAGCGTCATGTTGACATTCTAATAGACTTACCACCCTCACAGTAAAAGCACAAGAAAGCGACAGTAATCTAACAATGAGCAATTTCGGATATACTTCAACATTAGACCACCAATAGTGATGACAATTGACAAAATATTTTGTTCTGTTTGTAGATTTATTTTTCGAAGGCGAAACAACTTAATTTAATGCGAGGATTAGGATGGTTAATTCCTTAAGTGCGTCGGCAAGTAAGAGTGGTATTTCTTAGAATGATTGGCAGTTATGATGTGTTTGTATTTACTATTTTATTTCTAGAATAATGGGAATTTAAAGTTTATATTTTTTTTTAACTACATCTAGTATTTAATCACCACTAGCCAGCTTCGCTCTTGCAGCATACCTATTTAGTCTGGAGTTTCTGGCCGGTAGCTAGCAAGACAAGCACTACAAAGTTCACTACCACAGTACTATAGTTTCTTCATTTTTTTTTATAACTTACAGTTTTGCGATTGACCACATCTTGCCTGGTGTTAAACAATACTATGGCCTACGATGTTACACGCTTACCTAGAAAATACCTATTAACTCTAGACGATACGATGTTTTTTTTTATGGATACTCGTGCTCATTGGCGGAGATTAAGCACCATGGCTTGCGGGACGTAAAACAACAGCGCGCCCGACTGAGCTGTCATCTCTTTAAAACTTTTATAAGTCATGTAGGTCTTTTGTAATATATTATATCAATGTATTTTTACGATATCGGAAACTTAACTGTTTTATTTGCAAACTATGCTAAAAATATTATAAAATACTTTCAAATTGATTCTGTTTATCCAAATAAAATGCAGTCATTGCCCCTGATCAATATGGTATTTCATTGTTTAAACAATAAATAAAAATAATTTGGTCTATTTTTTTATTCCGTTCAGATTTACGAACATTGTTTATTTTTGCCAATAATAACGTGTAGCGCTTGAAAGACATGTTTTAGCTAAATTTGTACATTTACTAGCTGTCCCGGCAAACGTTGTTTTGCCTTAAAAATAGATAGAAGCCGATTGTCAGACCTACTGAATACGCATATAAAATTTGGTAAAAATCGGTCAAACCGTTTCGGAGGAGTACGGTAACTAACATTGTGACATGGAAATGTTATATATTAAAAGATATATTACCACCAATTGAAATATGGATGAAAATGATGCACACCTCTAACATTTAAGATAATGAATTTTGCAACTTGTTTTGTTAGTAAGTTTATGTTGGTTCAAATTAAACTATTCTAATGAATTCAAAATAAGTAAGTCCATCCATAACTAGGTTTGTATGTATATCCCTACACCTAAAAGTTTAAATAGCTACGGTAGCTTTTTTTCAACAATATTGGTTTTGAAAATTGTAAAATTTATTAATTATACATTTTACGAAACATATTTAAAAATAATTATTAATTAAAGAAATTAAATCTTTGCAGTTAGTATATTTTGAGAACTGGAAGAACAGTCGACATTGTTGAGACTGTCATAGATTAATTAATTAATTAGTTTTTTAATCATTAGAACGAGTAGCTAACTAACGCTTGGAGCGTTTATTTTTTTGCGCCTGCGCACCCATATCAACCATTTGGCTGATGTGTGGGCAAAGCAGTGCCTAATTTATTTTTTCCCCCATAAATTACTCATACGTCAAAACTTTGGACATGGCTGGGCCCTCTTTCGGCATCCAGCAGTGATATATCGGCTCTTGTCACACCATACTGCCTTTACTTAACTTTCGTGCCCTTTGACTAATTACTTGAAAAAAAAAACTTGCTAATTTTGAGTTTTTATTTTCGAAGATGTAGTTTTTAGGTATGTTAATCACTCACTAAGTTTAGTTTATTTTAGTTTTTTTAATTGCATTTCAAAGACCAATTCTTTAAATTGATTATTGCATACTTGAACTACCTAACGTGAAAAATATACAAAAAATAGCGAGCGTAATTTGTACTGTACATGTTATGCTGAAATAAATAAATAAATTTCTCCCAGAAAACTTTGGATGTAAATGTCAGGGGGTTACGCTACCCATTAATATGATCAGTTTTTTTTCATGTGATAGATACTATGGAGACAAATACAATACAACCTCTTTGCCGATTCTCTGATCGAGTTTGAAAAAAGTGTTTTTTTTTTATATTTATAAATGAAATCATTCCTATTATTAATAAATAGGCAAACAACTGCCACAAACATGCTTTTGTGAGAAGTGTTTCATGTATTGACAGTGTCTCTTGATTAACATTATAAGAAAGAAAAACACTCATAAAATGACATAGACTATCGAATGTATTTTTTTTTTAATAAGTCATAAGTTTGCATTTTATCACAACTTGCCTGATACTAAGCAACGCCTGTGGCCTATGTTGTTGCTCGCTTACCTAGAAGGAACCTATTCTCTCAAGATTTGAAGGTCTCAGGAAACAGAGCCTCAGGCTGATAATTCCAAAGCTAAGCTGTCCTGACTATGAATGTACTAAATATTGTAAACTAAATAATGGCATAGTTTTTTTTTATACTCGAAGTGTGGATGTTGAAAATCATACTTTAAAATTCATTGAAGTGTGATTATTTATACAAATCAGGTAACATGCGATTTCAAAATCTCAACTTACCTACGTCGATTCAGTCACCACATTGATTTAAAGTTTGCACAATACTTACATTTACTTCTAGATAACACCAATTAATGTTATCTTTTGAACAAAAAACAGCCACTTGCAAAACATTCTAGATTTTTTGTGACCCTTTTTTGTAAGCTTAAAGTAAAATGCGTTATCAAGTGCTACTTGTTGTCAACGAAACCAAATACGATAACGTACAAATATAATAACAAGATGTATAATTACTTATCTTTTATTAAAGTAACTGGCGTTTAATATACAAATATTGTAGATAGTTTTAGTTGTTTGATGTTTTAGTTGTAAGATTTTTGTCTGATATTTATTTGATGGACATACATAGATGTTAGTTTTGTCTTTGTAGATTTTACAGGAATAAACCCCCATTTCACCCCTTCCTTACCCTTAGATCGCGGTAACGCAATTATAGATATTTCGCAAAAATCTATGCCTTCAGGTGTAGGATTAGTGGCCGAAAGATTGGATTCACATGTGAGCGCTTTCACGAGCTAGGTAAAACGTAATAATGCACCACGTGCACTGCAAAGGGAGTCATCCCCTGAGGAGGAGTCTCGCAGACTAGCCGAGGTGGGCGGGGTGGTGGGTTAATGCAAGAAACGGAACCTCATACCCGCCCTTTCCGGTGAGGAGGCCATCGTGAGGTTTTAGTCGGTAGTGATGCCCTTCTGGCATCGAGCCCGACATACCCCACCCACCTCCCCGGGTGTGGTGGACATGCGTAAATGCATTTCCTTACGTAAAAAAAAGGTGAAACGTAACAAAAAAACTTTAAGTTTTTATACAGTTTGCCTCAGTACGACAGAAGCTTTGCGGTGGATGAAAACCCCCTACACCAAAGCTTGGCTACTTACATATGGAGTAAAGTACTTTATAACGCTGTTCAAATACTGAGCAACTTGGGCCATAACGTTACCAGAATCGTTTAGATCAATTTGCAAATATATACACTGAAATATATATTGTTTTATACTAGTTATAATTATACTTATAAAATTAATTATTAAAAGTATAAAATATGTATTGTATTGGGTATTTGTTTGCAAATTATACCAAATATGATATATCATAGAATGATATTATGTTACAATCTGCCTTCAAACAACATAATCTCTAATAAAAAAGCTCTCATTTTTCTATGCTGTGAACTCAAATTATTATTTATGGAATGACAATAGCTCTGATTGAATTAGAGTATGTTATTTATGTATTCAATGACATTCAATAAAAAAATGTAAATTATAATCCTTGAGAGCCAGTACTTTCCAGACTAGGCATGCTCCACCTTAGGACCGAGTATCGCTAATTAGTGTCTTTACTGGTGGTCAAATTCCTAGCTGATAGCAATAAAAAACACTCTTTAATGAATACAAGAGCAGAAAAATACAGCTAATTAATTGCACTTATCCACACTTAACTCTTGCATCATTAAAATGAATGTCTTATTATTGTCCAGTACAGTAGCTGCCCTGTCAACTATACACTATCTGTCATCTATGTCACCTTAAAACAGAGGACATTCTTTTGATAAGTTAAGAATTTGACCTAAGAGAAGGTGGGTAATTAGTAAGTTATTGAACTTATCGGTTTTGATGCATATAAAAAGGGTGCATCAAGTATGATGAGTACTAGCAATCATGGCTCGTCTCCTGTTGTGTGTGTTGGCGCTCTGCGCCGGCGCATACGCCGTGCCTCTTACCCACGAGAAATGTAAGTACCTATTTATTATATATAAATGTATTTAAATATTGCTATACTTTTTTAATAAACTAATCATATTTGCGCCCTAATCAAATGCCTATCTATAAAAAAAAATAGTAACTTATGGACTGTGATTAGACCAAAAGCGCTCGGTCAATAAGTCTTATTTGAATAAATAAATATTAGGACACATTTCACGCTCACCTAGTAAGCCCCATACTAAAACGTTTCTAGTTTATATAACGGATATACGACATAACATTAACTAAAACTTAAATACTTTATACAGAAACGTATTTAACCAGACCCAGGAACTAGTTATTTGTTTTCTTCTACTTTTTCATATAATTCAAGACAGTCACTAAAGTTCTCAGCCCAAGGGCCAGTAACTTAGCTTAGCGACTGCTGTACAAGACTAAGCCAAGACATTACAATGTATTTTACAGTGCGTCATCTAATTCACGGTACCTAATGCTAAATTGCCACTTTTTAAATAACAGTTTCCCATCCAATGATTCCACATAGACCATCGCGACAGACTGTCCTAGTTAACCGAGCTACAGGTGCTACAGGGAATAAAGTAAATAACTTTATGTTCGTAGTGGACACGAAGACTCTGCAGGCACGTCAACAGCAAGTCCTGCACCTGTTCACGGAGATACACGAGCCAACTCTAGTCTCCAACGATGTTCCTCTTGACTGGGAACTTGAGAAGAACGTTCATAAATTTAAAGTGAGTTCTTAAAAAGTTTATTACTCGTACATCTGTCATCACTCATCACACGTCATGTTTTGCCATACTTATATTATAGCAGCCTTGTTCATTCTGCCGCGCTTTTTATCGATAAGTTATAGAACAATAGCTGTTTGTTTGGCTTAGCCAACCTTGATTAAAATGTGTAGCGTCATACATCAGTAAGTAATCAGTGCTTCATATTCATACTCACAAATTTTCGCTATTGTTATGTCTTATTCAATATTAGAATGAGCCACAAATATATTATTTTCTTTGCAGAATGAAACTGCCGTGCACATACTGCTCAAGATGTTGAAACATGGCTGGATCTTACCAAAAGACAAGCCGTTCTCGCTAAACGAACCAGTTCACGTTTATGAAGTTAGCACTATCTTCAACGTACTTTACTCAGCTACTGATTACGACACCTTGATCTGTGCCGTCAGTCATCTGAAGAAACATATTAATCTTGAGTTGTTAGCGTACGTTTTCCAAGTTACAATTGTTCACTGGCCTGGTATGGAAGGAGTTACAGTTCCACCAATGTACGAAATCTTCCCCACCTACTTCTTTGATGCCGACGTCATCCACACGGCCCAGCAGATCAGCATTCTCGGAAAGGACTACATTAAAGAATTCCCACACACTCACATGTGGGACGACAACGTTGTCATTACATGGAACCACACTCTGTGGCCTTACAATGATGAATACCAAGTATTGAGCTACTACACCCACGATCCTTTCCTTAGTCTTTCGCACAGCAACTCTCACCTCGCCTACCCATTCTGGCTCGGAAGCGACGTGGTACCCGGTCTTAACAAAGACAGACGTGGTGAACTATGGTGGGCTCACCAAAAGCAATTCCTCGCTCGCTATTACATGGAGAGACTGTCCAATGGTCTTGGGGAAATTCCTGAAATCACTGATGTGGTCGAAGAAAAGTTTGTGTCTGGACTTGTTTACCCTAACGGCGCCCCAATGCCGGCTAGACCCGAACATTATTGTCTTGACAAGCCTCATTTAGTTGAAGAACATGAGAAAGCTCTCGAATATGAAAGACGTATCTGGGAAGCTATCGACAAAGGCTACGTTGTCAATGTAAGTTTTTACGAACACACTTAATAAAACAAAAAAAAACGTAACTTTGACTAGATATTTATTATTTTAGGACAAAGGCGAGCACATCAACATCTTGAATGAGCATGGCTTTGAGATTTTGGCTTCGATTGTGCAATCGAATGTTGAATCTCTTAACAGCGGCTATTACAAGGACTTCATCGGCATCTGGAGATCAATTCTTGGAAATTCTGTGCAAGAGCATCTTCAATACCACAACCAGTATGTTAATAGATCTTTATAATTTAAATGTGGCAAAAAATACATGACATTTATAAATGCATGTAATTTAACCTCATTTAACTAAAATATTATGTTTTATTTTATAGTTATGTACCTCTGGTGCTTCCCTCGGCTTTGGAGAACTATTGGACCGCAGTCCGTGACCCCGCCTTTTACATGTTGTTCAAACGCGTTCACAAGCTGTTTGCTCACTGGCAAAACCGTATGGCTTTGCGTCTGCCCGAAGAGTTTGTCGTTCCTGGAGTCACCGTTGAGAAGGTTGAGGTTGACAAGCTAGTCACCTACTTCGCATACAGTTATATGAACATTACTAACTCGCTTCTGAATATTCATGAAAGTAAGTTGGTACAAATATTTTATTCACTTATTAATATCAGATAAATTCAGAATTCGGGATTGAAATAAGCTAATAACCTATGTAAGGATCTAAGCAATGTCTACGTTAATTTATTTTTTATCGGTTTAGTGTTTAGTAAAATATTCAGGTTTATATGGCAATTTCACGATGTGCGAGTAATTTTATCAAGTTTTAGAGTTCCTTAAGAAATAAAAGTAAAAAATATTTTTCAGTTTTTTAAAATGCAGCAAAACGTATCTAAAACGTGTTCAACTTAAAGCTTCTTCTTAATTGTATAAGTAAAGAGGCCAAGCTCTGGTATCGTAAGTTTTCATGCCACCCGAAGACCTCTGACTTGGCTTAACGACTGCACTAAGACTAACAGCCGGGACCTACAATTTAACGTATCATCCAACCCACGGTAGCACCCAGATGAAAATACCGCTTGAAAAACGACAGTCTTGTGCAAACTTGAACCTATAAAAACACCTCACGTATACGTTTTTGTACCTACAACTTAATGCTATGTAGTAAATATGTTTCGTATTTTTGCTGTGTTATAAGATTTACGTGTTTTCAGAGAGCGGTGACCACCACCATCACCACACAAGTGTCGTTGTAGCAAAACCTACTCTGAACCACAAGCCGTTCAGCGTCAAATTTACCATCAAGAGCGACACAGCCAAGAAAGTGATCGTCAAACTATTCCTTGCCCCGAAATACGACAGCAAAGGCTTTGAAATTCCTCTGCACAAAAACACTGAGAACTTCTTCTTGTTTGAAATGTTCACCACTGAGCGTAAGTAATAACTACTAATTCATTTAGTTCATCTTCTTTGAGTTGATAAATAACCGATAATTGATTTTAAAAAGCTGTGACCAATATAATTTAATAAATAAATGATAGGACACATTTCACATACGGCTGGTTAACCTCATACTGAACCATTTCTAAATCGTATTATGGTTGCTAACACAGCTGATATACTACACATACATACATACATATTTTATATAGATAAATATTTAACACCTAGACCGACAGCCATCCAATCGAACCCGGAACCTTATGATTGGCAGTCCGGCATGGTAACCATTACGCCAACGAGGTCGTCCGTAATGGTCGTAATGTGATATAATTCCAGATTGATTTCATTCTATATATTCCAAACAAAAATGTTATACCATCGTTATAGATTTTTAAGATGAAAGCACGTTTTTTATATGGCAAGAAAAAAATACAGCTAAATAGAACACTGGTAACA
Organism: Mellilla xanthometata; assembly: GCA_035578125.1. NCBI lineage: Eukaryota > Metazoa > Arthropoda > Insecta > Lepidoptera > Geometridae > Mellilla > Mellilla xanthometata. The sequence continues at coordinate 6,557,609 of JAPUBQ010000014.1, read as the reverse complement.
ATTACTTCATAAGCACGTAAAATAAACTTGTTTTTCAGTGACTGCTGGACACAACACTTACATTCGCCAGTCAACCCAGAATGAACATGTCATCAAAGAGTATCCTTCTTCTAATGAAATATACGAGAAGACCTTAAAGGGTGCTTGGTCTCCTGAAATGGGCCAGGTTTACACTGACAAGTTTTCTGACAACCTACTCTTGCCTAAAGGTATTAATTGTGTAACTGTCTTTATATGCTATTAGAACATTAGATACAGCTAGTGCCTGAATGTGGTCGTAGTTATTGGATCTTTATATTTCATTTTTACTTTCTTTTGCAATATAACAATTTTACTATCGCAACTCTTATGTAATTAACCATAGACTTTTTCTATTCCAAGAACTAATTCTTTACAAAAGATTACGACAAATGTGATGACTAAATATCTTGATACTAATACTAATTCGTCCAAAGCTTCACCTAAATATTATTTTATTATGAACTCCGTTCAGACATTATTACATATTACTTACAGCATATATTTCTAGATAAACTGTAGCTTGTACGAGTATGTAATTATTAGAATAGTACGAGTGTAATATTTTAATCACTTTTCTAGGTAAGGTCGGCGGTATGCCGTTCCATCTGATGATCTACGTCCAAGAACTGACCGACTGTAAGACTCCCTATGCCACCGGGTTCGACCCTAAGACTTCCCTTGGCATTGGAACTGGTGCACGTTACATTACCGACAAACCTTTCCTCTTCCCGGTCGATAGACCACTTCACGTCTGGCAAGTCGAGGAGGTACCCAACATCCACTTCGAGGAAGTTGTGATCCATCACAAGCATACTCCCGAGGTCTACGTTCCTCACAACTAATAAACGAATTATTTATCTTAGTACTGTATCCGATCATTGACGATTTGAATTGTTAATATAATTAGGATATTCCTTGAGTAACAATAGCATATCTGTAATGATCAAGATATCATTTTGAACAGCTTCTATATATTCGTTTAATATGATTATAATATATTTTATTGTAGTGTAATATAATGTATGTGTATTTATTTATGAAAGTGAATCCAGAATATAATATATTTTTATATATTTGTATGTATGTATCATAATATGTATCTATATTTTTATAACAAATTTATTCAATAAATAATGTTTTCAAACATTTACTGTACTTTTCTTCATAACATGCCTTTATCCATTTTTTTCATAATTAAAGATATGACGAGATATGCTTATGCTTATTTGAGTTGTGAATAGCTTTTCACATTAGGTACTTTAAAAGCCATCAATGTAACTGGTACAGAAGTTATACTAATACTATTATACACTAATAAATATAATAGACGCACAACCTCTTTTTGAAAATCGCACTACGCGTATCATTCGATATACGTAGCGCCATCTAATTGTATTTTCTTGAAACGACTTCACTACACACAAGCCATCTAGGTTTCAACGTTAATTATGGCAAACTTCAACTATAGCAAAATTTCAGCTTTCTAGCTATCACGGTTTCTGTGATACAACCTGGTGACAGACAGACAGTCTGAGTCTTAGTAATAGGGTCCCGTTTCTACCTTTTAGGTAAGGAACCCTAAAAAATATAATGCGAAAATCGAAAGCTCAATCACACAATGGTGGGGATCGAATTTATGCCCTGCGCGACCTAAGGCGACAACACGCCTGTCTATACTGTCATCAACTGTCTTTGGATGGGTGACCATCTACAAGACTATTTAAGTCCGGCCGTTGGTCGGATGACACGTTAAATTGTAGGTCTCGGTTTAGTACAAAAGTCGTTAAGCCGAGTCAGAGACCTTCGGGCGACTTGAAAACTTTCGATACTGGGGCTAAGCTCCAGTGTCGAAAGTTACTTCAAACTTACTTCAAACGAAGAAACAAAAAAAGTAGTGCTATGAGTACAAAGTATACAAATAACCGACTGACCCAGACACGCTTATAATATGGCCATAAGAGCATGCTAAGTCTGGTTTTCAGATGTGTGCTTAGCGATAAATAAAAATATTAATAATAATATTTCAAACTAGCAGATCGTCCCGGCTTCACACGGACTATAAAATAATCTAAGTTGCAAAGAGAAACAAAATATAACTTATGTTACTCAGGAATAATGTAGCTTCATAACGGTGAAAGAATTTTTCAAATCGGCCCAGTAGTTTCGGAGCTTATTTGCGTCTGAGAAACAAAAAAATAAACATATCCTGTCTCACTGAAAGAGACCATCGTATCCAAGCTGCGACAACCTGGATCTGATCCAGCTCTTTACCAGTAACTACTTTTCCAAGTTATGTGTTGAATTTACACTCGCTGATACGGTACAAGAAAAAAATAGTAATGAAAACCACAAACTATGAGAACGACTAAAACAGAAGACGTGTGTGATCTTCCAACCCGCACTAGGCCAGCATGTTGGATTGTGGCCGATATGTCTCTCCTTGTGTTAGAAGGCCTCTTTTGTTTTTCTTATGTTTTTGCCTGCCCACTATTAACGACAGAATAACTGGCAAAAGAGTTACGTCTGAGGCATTTTTTTTTATAATTTAAGCGAGTATATGAAAATAGAACTTGTAAAAAGTAGTTTGGTATTTTCATGTAATAGATATTGCTAAAAGACAATTGCTATTGTGTGTTATATATTCAATAGTAATAACCTATTGACTCAGGCATTACTTTGCGGAAATCCATTGTAAATGGAAGACAAAATTAAATATTTAGTTTATTTTCGCTGTGACCTGAAACCCAGACTAAGATAAGCAAAGGAAAAATTAAAATATTTTTAAAATTAATGTGTGTGCCTCCGACCGACCACCTCACCTCCACTACTTAACTTACTTACTTTAAATTTTTCCATTGCTTATCTTAATTTAAATCTAAATATTTAATTTTGTCTTCTTTATTCAATGTATTTCCGCAAAGTAACGCCTGAGTCAATAGGTTATTACTATTGAATATAACACACAATAGCAATTTTCATAGCAATTGTAATAGTTCAATAGTAATAATATTATGTAATGAAATTTATTCTCGTATCTAATCTATCGTTTTAAGAATATCAGAAATAATTGTAGTGGTACTAACCTTTAACGTATGTTATTTATGCAATTATAATGTAAAGTTAGACGGAAAATTCTTTATGAGACACACTTATAAGATAGATTATAATGTAAAGTTAGACTAGCTGCTCCCCGTGGTGTTACCTTTGTTAATACAGGACAAAAAGAAGTCAATCCGGGATAAAGGTATATGTGTTAATCCAAGGTCTAAACTTCACACCAAATTTCATATAAAACGGATCAGTCGTTTGAGCGTGAAGAAGTTACAAGTATACACACTTATACACATACCTTTGCATTTGTAATATTAGTAGGATTTTAGTATAATAATGGCTTAAAAATATTAATACTTAGTCAGGTCATAAGTTCTGTCACATGTGTAATATGAGATAATTTAGACATGTTAAATATTTATGTAACCATTTATATATCAAAATGAACCTAATAAAACACAGATTTCTATGGTAATAAAGTTTATTCAAAATGACCCCCGCGATTATGAATATAGGCCTTCAATCTGCGCGGCCAGTCATCTATTGCGGCACGAATGAGGTCCATGTCATACCGGCAATATTTTTTTTTTGGCCATCATTCTAAATTCAAAAGTTTTTATTATGTGACAGAACTTATGACCTGACTAAGTATATAGGCATATTATTAAAATATTATTAAAAATATGTATCACAATCGGTGATTTCATCACTTAGCGATCTTGTATAGGCCAATCAAGAAAAATTGGTAAAGTGCGAATCGGATTCGCGCATGAAGGATTCCGTACCATTATAAAAATAGGCAAGAACACGTTTTTTTTTGTTTGAAAGTCCTCTTTAAATATTTTGATTTCATAATTTATTTTTAAAGTTTATACATAATTAAATATTCTGTTTATGTTAAAAGGGTTTATCAATTGTTGTTAAAAATATCGAGAAAAATAGCATAAAAATAACGTTTGTTTTATTTGAGCCCGCCTTAAATATTCATTTTATTTTAATTTAATTATTTATTACAAAGTAATATACATTTACATATTCTATGAATATTTTTAGTGTCTACTTCCAACTGTTTTGTTTAGCAAAAACTACGAAAAATAACACGTTTGGCGGTAGGCCTTTAATTTTATTTTTAGTTTTACTTTTTATTGTTAAAGCGGCACGGGAATTAAATATAACTTGAAAAAGAGAGAGAGAATTTGGAGGCTTAGTGATAGGGTCCCGTTATTACCTTTTAGTTACGGAACCCTAAAAATCAAGAACACTGAAATTTTAATGAAGTCGCTGATTAGTAAGTTTATCTGAGAGCAGTGAATAATTCAAAATAAAAGCTATCAAAACATTTTGATATTGTGTGATTTTGTTTATTTATTGCATAATTGTACATGGTTAGTGGCAAACATTCTTTGCTTTTTTAAGGGCTAAATATTGAATTTTTCGTTATAAATTATAAATGGTCAAAATATTGAAAAAATATCTTAAAGACCGTAAGACAAAATAAGTATAAAATATATTATTGCAGTTATTCTTTAGACGGTATTTAAAACTTTTTTTATTTATGGTTAATCAGGAAAAAAACTGTATATTCAAGATTATTGTCATCAGCATAACAACGTTCTTAAAGATAAAGAAGATATTCACGGATTATAAAGCAATAGATATCCCTGATTATTCTTCGGATTTTATTGGACTTTTACTATTTATGACGCAAAAACTGTATCCATTTCTTCACATTTAATAAGGCTTGTGCTCAATCGCAATCAACCGCAATTCACATGATGATAAGCGACTTGTGATCTAAGGTCCACCTTAGATCACTTGGAGCGCGCTTGCCCAGAAGAAACTGTTTCACTCTTGCCTTGAAAACCGCTAGATTATAGTTATCGGGGAACAAAAAGGGTTTATGGTAAAGAATTTCCCACTTTGGCGGTTTGCACAATGAAAGGAGAAGCAAACCGCTTAGTGCCGCCTTGGGTACCTCCACGATAACCTTGGAGTTTCCCTACTCTTCCAATGGTAGAATGAGGTGGGGGGAATAAAATCATGACACACACACTATTTGAATTGCCCTCGGGACAACTTGTGGCGAGTATTGAGTTAGACTCAAAAATTTAATTCAAGGTTCTTTCATTTTTTATTTGATAATTTTATGTTTATTTTAATGTGTATGTTTTTTGTGATATACTCGTAACTTGAAAAATTGTTTAAATAAAAGGAATATGAATTTGAATTTGACCCGGTCTGCGTTCTGGTTTTAAGATTATTATACATCAACTGTGTTTTTTATTCGAAGGAATGAAACGAGTGAAGTCTCGGTGAAGCCAAGTTTGTGTTCGTCTGTTTGTATGTATGAACCAACATACAATCGCGCAGAAGACAAAATTTTGGTCTAGACTAAACTTGGTATACAAATATGAGTACTTCCACTCAATAGCTTTTTTCGGCGATTTTTAATGAAGGAATGGTTCCCACAAATAAAAAACGCTACCCTATTTACTGGTCAGTTATATGATATTTGGCATAACGATAAAATATTATATTCTCAAATAAATATCTGAAATATCAATAAAATTAGTCTAGTAATTATTAAGATACTAGCTGACCCGGCAAACGTTGTTTTGTCTTAATAATTATTTCTAAATATACAGTAGCCGATTCTCAGACCTACTGAATACGCATATAAAATTTGGAAAAAATCGGTCAAGCCGTTTCGGAGGAGTACGGTAACAAACACTGTGACACGGAAATTTTATATATAAGATTAAGTGATTCGTTTTTCGGTAACTACAATCAACGCTCCAAGAAATTTGGATCGTTATGTCTTTTCGGAGAACTACTAGTTTTAATCTGAATAGGTCAGCCTTTGGCCACTACTCGCTTGATGATAAGCAATAATGTGATCTACGGTGGAGGGCGCTTACCAATAAAGAACTGGTTCGATTTCACCATGAAAAGCGCTAACGAGGAACGATTACCTCAGGTACTGTGGTATCAAATAGGTTTCATTCGACTTTCTGTCAATAAAATCATCGTTCAATTTACATGTAACCCGGTATTGACCTTACAATTACATTGTATGATTGATTAAGTGAAATGCTTACCAATGTTGATAAGTTTTTGCGATGTTTTGGTTTCCTTATCTCTCTGGTGCATATAAATACCTGGTGCATCCATTGGAAGAGCACTGGCAATCATGGCTCGTCTCCTGCTATGTGTTCTGGCGCTTTGCGCCACCGGCGCATTGGCTGACCCAAGGGAAAATTGGAACAAAAGTGAGTACTCTTTTACTTTTTACTTACATTGATTTTCTTAATTTCTATTATTGATATTATACCAAAATGTTTTATTTCAATTTCAATGCTTTTTCTTGTACTAACAATTTAATATTCACTTTTTGTAATATAAACTTTTTAACTTTGTGACTCTGTAATAATGATTGTACGTTCTCAGTTAACGTATTTAATCGCACTTTACCAGAAAACTAGAAACTGGTTTCATAAATTTACAAAAGTGATTTGACTTTTCTTATGTTTGAATTTGAATGTTTTTAGTTGGCGCTGATATTTTGAAGCAGCGTCAGTTGGACTTAATGATGCTATATGATCATATCCATGAACCAAACCCCATCCCGAAATGCCAGGAGATTGCCAGCAAATGGAGCATTGAGAACAACATGGAAAAATTCAACGTAAGTTTAATTTTTTATATTAAATAGCTTTTTCTAAGTCAACATATTAAGTAATAGTTAAGATGATTACATAAGGCCGAAGTATTAACAACACTGATTGTATTTTTACAGAACATGACTGCTGCCAAGACTTACGTATCTATGCTCAAGTACAAATGGATTCTGCCCAGAGCCGTGCCTTTCTCAGTAAATGAGCCTGCTCATGCTTTTGAGGCTATGACTCTCTTCAACATGATGTATTCCGCTAAGGATTACGAGACCTTCTACAACACGGCTGTCTACCTCAGAGATATGCTGAACGAAGGCCTTTACGTTTACACCCTCAGTGTAACTATCTTCTACCGCGTGGATACTCAGGGCATTATGATCCCTCCAATTTACGAAGTTTTCCCGTCATACTTCAACAATGGTGAAATCATGGTTACTGCTCAGAGAATCAACACTCACGTCCACCGCCATATGGAGCACTACCCTTCAACTTACCTCTGGAACGATAATGTTGTCATCAGATGGAACTCCACCACCTGGCCTTACTATAACCACAACTCTCCTGTCGCTTACTTCACCCACGATTACGACCTGAACAATGCGCAATACTTCTTCAGCGTCGTTACTCCTTACTGGCTGGGAGGCGAAGAGATGCCTGTTATTTTCAGGAAGAGCCGTGGTGAGGCCTGGTGGTACGCTCACAGACAGCTTATGGCCCGTTACTACATGGAGAGGTTGTCAAACGACCTAGGTGAAATCCCCGATATTACTGAAGTTGTTGAAGACGGATACACTTCTGGACTCATCTACCACAACGGAATTCCTTTCCCTTCAAGGCCCAACCACTACCATCTTGACAACCCTGAGTTAGCCGACGCTCTTGAAGAAGTCTTTGAATATGAAAGACGTATCTGGGAAGCTATTGAGAAAGGTTTCTTCGTTGACGTGAGTAGTACATTTTAAAAACAATTTAACTGGATTTATTATTTTTAACTAATGATATACAAGTAAAAAAGTATATTTTGATTACAGCGCAAAGGTGAGCACGTCGACCTCCTTACCGATGCTGGTCTGGAGATCCTTGGCCGTCTGATCGAATCCAACGCTGACTCTCCCAACCGTCACTACTACAAGGACTTCATCAAGATCTGGAAGCAGATCCTTGGTAACACAATCAAGCCTGGATACCAATACGAAAGCAAGTAAGTATAATTATATACTTATTTTCATTCATTTATAATAAGCGTTCTATTTCTTAATCACTCATGAGCTCTTTCTTCTTGTGATCTATCAAAACAATGGACCAATTAAATTTACAGGTTCACTCCCCTGGTTGCTCCATCCGCTTTGGAGAACTACCAGACCTCCCTCCGTGACCCTGCTTTCTACATGATCTGGAAGCGTATCATGAAACTGTTTGTGCGCTGGCAGAAACAGATGCCCCTGTACAAACCTGAACAGCTGGCCCTTCCCAACGTTGAGATTGAGAAAGTAGAAACAGACAAGCTTGTCACTTACTTCGAACACACTTACATGAACATTACCAGCCACTTGTTCCAGACCGAAGCTGAAAGTAAGTTTGTGTGTGTTTACTTTTGATGATTCAAAGTTGAACCGGGAGAGTCTACTGCAGAGACCAAACTTTGTATAACGTCACCAGTTTAAACATAAGTGTTTGAAATAGTAGCAATGAAACATATATTTTATGATTTGAAATAATTTTTTTTTTTTAATATGTTCTGTATGTTTATTTTGTTTTTATTTTTTCAGCCAAACAGTTCACGGAAGACGTCTCTGTGCTGGTCCAGTATCCGCGTCTCAACCACAAAGCTTTCTCTGTCCGCGTTCACGTGAAGAGCAACGCCCCCAAGAAAGTTCTAGTCAAATTTTTCCTCGCTCCTAAATACGACAACAAAGGCTATGAAATTCCTCTGCACCACAACACTGAGAACTTCTTCCTTCTTGATCAGTTCCCGTATGATCGTAAGTATAAGAAATTTCTAAACTTAATTATAAAACACTTACACATCGTCCCGGCTTCGCACGGGCTATAAAATAATCTAAGTTGCAACGAGAAACAAAATATATATACTCAAGGATGATGCAGGTTCTCAACGGTGAAAGAAAATATTTGACAAATCGGTCCAGTAGTTTCGGAGCATATTTGTGTCAAACAAAAAATCAAACTTTTCCTCTTCATATATTGGTATAGATATAAGCAGGTGGCTATAATTATAAGGGTACTCTATCTTTTTGAACCAGTCAATGCAATTCTCACAAAACAGAATGATGAAGTCAATATCCTTTCACTACAGTGACCGCTGGAGACTGCGTCGTTACCCGCAAATCTACCGACTTCGTGTACACCGCTAAGGAATGGCCGAGCGCGCACGAGATGTACGTGAACCTTCTGAAGGGAGACTGGGCACCCGCAAGGAGAACCATGAACGTATTCCCCCACCGTCTGTTGCTGCCTAAGGGTAAGTTTTTTCCTTTTATTTTTACTACCTGTTATATGACTAAGAACGTGATACTCTTTAAATCTAGTGGCGACCTCGTTGGCGTAATTGTTACCACGCTGGACTGCCAATCAGAAGGCTCCGGGTTCGATTCCCGGCTCAGCTGACATCTTTGTGGCTAACTAAATTTGTTAGCTGTGGGTCCGGGTGTCAATTATGTATCTATTTAAAATTATATGTGTGTATATGAAGTAATTATGTTAGCAACTGTAACACGAACTAGAATTGGTTCGGTATGGGGTTAACCAGCCGTAAGTGAAATGAGTCCCAATAAAAAAATGGTCAATAAAAATAAAATATCCAAATTTGGCGACGCTTAGGTTAATCATCGATCAATGAAGCAAAAGCAGAAGCTAACGCCGCTTGCTCCCAAATCTTCTTGAAAAAACTCTTGTTTAGTAGAACAATAATAACGGTAGTTACACAGAGTTAAGATCAAGTCTAATTAATGTTATTTTTACGATTACAGGTAGGATTGGTGGCATGAAGTTCCAACTGATGGTCTACATCCATGAGTTCGACGGCTACAAAGAGCCCAACACTCCTGGCTACTTCATCACCGGCTACCCTACCGACAGGCCTCTCCACAGCTTCCAGGTCAAGGAAGTCAAGAACATGTACTTCCAAGATGTCGTCATCTACCACAAGGAAGTCCCAGAGGTCTTCGTGCCCCACACTCTCTAAACAAAGCACGGTTTTGATGACACCGAAGACAAATGTTTGAAATGAAGAAAGACACTGTATGACTGTATTAAAACTTTCGTAAGGCATATTTGAATAATGTTTGTATAATCGGCTATCACTTACGTTTATTTTGTCGGTATTGGCGGGACATGTTTCAGCACAATCAGTGTGCCATTCTCAAGGGAAAGAACACTGCCAATGTATGCACGCGACGACGGCTGCGTTTGAACAATAACTAATACCGACAAAATAAACGTAAGTGATAGCCGGTTATACAAACATTATTCGGATACTGTATGAGTTTAGTGTAGTTCATCTCTTTGTGGAGTTTTTTGTTTGAAATACCTTGATTTAACTAGCACTTACCATGTTTTTAAATAAACTGGTATTATAGTAATGTACCCACCTGAAAGAACATCGTGTTGAATCGTAATGGTATTGGTGTCTGAGAAGAGGATTATTATATGTATTTATTAGTATATGTATTAATTGTTTATATCTATCAACTGCTATATAAAATAAAATATGTATTTTATAACTGGTTTGTTTTGATGCGTTAATAAGAAAGCATACATAGGTATAATTATTATAAGCCTTGATCTAGTACATAGTTTCAAAAATCATTAAGTTATGTCAAAAGTCTAAGGGTGGCTTGAAAATCTCAAAACCAGATATTAGTCACTGAAAGCACGCGAAGAATTAAGTATAGGCAACTAGCGAGCAGCCCCGCTTTGCACGGGCAATAGAACTTCTTAGATAAGGAGGTGTTGCGCTCGCATTTTAGTGATTGAATAGCTCATATGTTACCGCCCCTGTTTGCTACGCTAGCAAATTATGTATGAGCGCACTGTTTGCATGTATCTAGGTTTAAAAGCACCTGTATTTTGGCTAACTAAGGTGATCTAATGCTAGGCTAACGATCATCAAGGTTAGGCAACGGTCGATGCGGATAGTCTTTGGATGTGTGACCATACACAAGGCTGTCTTTTAAAGAGTGAAATATTCATTTGGGTGCTACCATGGGTTGGATGACACGTTGAATTGTAGATCTTATTACAAGCAGTCCATAAGTCAAGTCTGAGGCCTTAGGGCAGCTAGGAAACTTTCGATACCAGAACTAAACTACTTAGCTCAAACGAAGAAGAAAAAGCTTTAATACTCTAATCATTACAAAATGAAAATATAAGAACATTGCCTATATAGACATTATTTTAAAAGGTTTTAAAAGATGAAATAGCAACAACAGTATTTTTTAATTTAGACTAATTTATGCGAATACTGGCAATTTTGCTCCATTGCCCTTTTTCGTGAATAAAAAAAATACAAAAGCCACACGATGATATCATTGTGCGATTTTAGCAGTTGTGGAGTTTTAAGCAAAGATACAGATACATACAGGTTGCGAAGGAATTTCATTTATAATACGCAGTGATGATAGTACTCAAACTAAGAAATAACATTAGATAATAGATAAACAATTACTTAAAACATGCACATGAATAGAGAAACAACATATAGAGTTTATAGCTGATCCTTACCCATGTAAACAATATTTACAAAGCAACCAAATTTAAGAAAGTATTTAATTAAAACCACGTCAGATATAATACAAATATAAGTGAGTATATTAACATGCTATTGATTACACTCTTCATGCAAGATTCCGGTTACAGGTAGAAAGGTACTTAACATAATAACATACTTAAGATAGTAAACAACACGAGAACAGCCGCCAGTTAATACATGTGTGTTGAATACGTACCACAACCATAAACACAAGTACATGGGCATATACGGTAGCAAAATTAGTATCCTGTTAAAGTTACTTAGCAACAAATCCCTGTTGATACGTAATTGTGTGAAACATAATGTTATCGACAAAGTTACTTTTTTTGCTTCTTGATAGTAAAAAATTCGGGGCCACATTCGTTGACCTGTGATAAGTTTTTACTCATGACTCCTTATCAATCACATATTAGTATAAATAGTGGCGTTGACGAATTGTTTGGCACTGGCAATCATGGCTCGTCTGGTGCTGTGTGTCTTGGCGCTCTGTGCCGGCGCTCTTGCGCACTCCAACGCTGTTGAGAAAGGTAAATATCTTCATTATATTTAAATATAAAATAGACATAATTATCATCCACATCTAGTTGGTCAAAAATCTCTAACCTCGTATGAGCTAAGTGCCCAAGCTCTTATATCGACGTTTCAAGTCGCACCACAAGTTATTATATAATTTGACCGGTAACGCCTCCATTTAAACGCAATAATAAATAGTGCTTGTAGTAAGGTCAGCATAAAGCTTTACTGGTCAACTACCAATCGAAAATACGATCATGGTACTGTACCATTTTAACATCTACTCCTCGCTAAAAATTATGTACTTTACTAATTTTATTTTCCTTTACAGTAGACTTGGGAACTCTTGTTGAGCGTCAGGGTCTGCTGCTTGATCTATTCCAACACATCACTGAACCAGCCACGAGTCAAATCATCCAGTCAGATGCCGTCAAACTTGGCAAACTCGAGGACAATGTCGACAAATTCGAGGTAAGTCCATATTTGCTCTTATGGTCGTTGATCCTGTAAAATCTTATTCATATGTTGGTCAGATTATTTCAAGTCAATCTTATTGTATAAAATAACATTTTTGTTAATACTTGATATAGGTCGTGTTATTCTAAATAAAGGATTTTATTTTAATCGTCTGACTCAATATCGTTACAGAACAAGACTGCTGCGGGCACGTACGCAGCTATGCTGAAGGAAGATTGGTACCTGCCTCGTAAATTCCCATTCTCAGTCAACGAGCCAGCTCACGCTTTTGAAGCCATGACCCTATTCAACGTCCTTTACTCTGCCAAGGATTTTGATACTTTCTACCATACGGCTGCCTACCTGAGAGACATTGTCAACGAAGGCCTCTACACCTACGTTCTTAGCGTTGCTATCATCTACCGCCACGATACTCAAGGAGTCGCTCTTCCACCAATCTACGAAACGTTGCCTTCATACTTCTTCAACAGTGAAATTATGTCCACTGCTGAGGCAATCAACGTCCGTCCTGACTTATCTGTTAAGGACCCCTCTACCTACAAATCTGCTGACGGTATTGTGATTAAAGCCAACGCTACATACTGGGCTTTCGCCAACGATAAGAACTTTGCTCTGTCTTACTTCACCAATGACGCTAACCTGAACGCTGCCCAATACTTCCTGAGTTTGGTCAACCCCTTCTGGCTTGGTGGAACTTTGGAGCCGTCTGTACTCTACAGAGAACGCCGTGGAGAGGCTTGGTGGTTTGCCCACAGGCAGCTCGTGGCCCGTTACTACATGGAGAGACTGTCCAACGATTTAGGTGAAATCCCTGACATCACTGACGTTATTGCTGATGGTTTCAATTCTGGACTTGTGTACAGCAATGGAGTACCTTACCCAACCAGGCCCGACAACTTCCGTCTTGACCAGCCTCAATTGCTTGCCGCCATTGAGAAAGTCTTGGAATTCGAAAGACGCATCTGGGACTCCGTTGACAAGGGTTTCTACGTTGACGTAAGTTGATTTTAAGAATACACCAATAATAATTCGCATAGACAATTTGTATATTTTTTTAAAACACAGAAATTGGTTTGTTTTGTAGCGCAAAGGCGAGCAGGTCAGCCTCCTTACCGACAAAGGTATCGACGTTCTTGGAAATCTGATCGAGTCCAACTCTGACTCTCCCAACCGCTACTACTACAAGGACTTCATCAGGCTCTGGAAGCAGATCCTTGGAAACAACATTAAGACTAACTACGTGTACAAAAGCAAGTAAGTAATTTTTTTTTAAATTTTGTACCTATATGTACAATAAGGTATAAACATTTTATTTACTCGTTTTTATACTATTTCAGATTCACTCCCCTGGTCGTTCCTTCAGCTCTGGAGAACTACCAAACCGCCCTCCGCGACCCCGCTTTCTACAGCCTGTGGAAGCGTGTTCTGAACCTGTTCGTACAATGGCAGAAACAGATGCCCCTGTACAGACCTGACCAACTTATTGTACCTGGTGTAGAAATTGAAAAGGTTGAGGTGGACAAGCTTGAGACCTTCTTCGATACCGAAATCTACAATCTCACCAGTAGCCTGTGCCAGAACGCACAAGAAGGTAATTTTGCGTAAATAATTATAGATTGAGTCTCACTTAAACAATACTAACGTTATAAACATATACATACGTCCATTTATACAATTTAACTATTCTTAATATTTTTTTTAATCTTAAAAGATAGGCATTTGACTAGCAGGGTGTGTGCCTGAGCTAGCAACACTCCTTTAAAACTTAATTCTGTTAAATTGTTTATTGTGCTTACAGTCAAGTCCTTGTACGAAGAGACCATTGTCCTGGTTGAGAAAGAGCGCCTGAACCACAAGCCCTTCTCCGTCAAGGTTGGTGTCAAGAGCGCCGCTGCCAAGAAGGTTCTCGTCAAGTTCTTCCTCGCCCCCAAATACGACAGCAAGGGCTTGGAGATCCCTCTGCACTTCAACACTGAGAACTTCTTCTTGTTGGAGCAGTTCTACTACGACTGTAAGTACAAAGTATTACATTTGATGATACCTTTTACATTATTTCGGTACAATAGACAGTAATAAAAAATTGCGCCACTTACGTAGATTCTGTTCTAATATGTATTTTATTCACAGTGCCCGCTGGAGAGAGTGTAATCACCCGCAAGTCTTCAGACTTCGTGTACACCTCCAGGAACAACCCCACTAACTGGGCTATCGCTGAAGACATTATGGCTGGAACATGGAAACCTTATGAAAGGACTGTGTCCGTCTTCCCCGACAACCTACTGCTGCCTAAAGGTGAGTCGCACAAACATAGCCTTTGATTACATACTCATAAAAAATAAATATTTTAGACAGTGACCATTTCATGCAGTAAATTAAAAAATTAAATTGATTCGATTATAGTAATAATTTACTTTTGATTGTTTTACCTTACAGCTCGACTAACTAAAAACCCTAGTAATAAATACCAAGTAATCGTCCCAGTAAAAATTAATGCAATTTCACGTGAAAATATTTAAAATTTGATTGTCGTTTCCAGGCAAGGTCGGTGGTCAAGAGTTCCAGTTGATGGTGTACATCCAGGATCCTACCGTATTCCACGTAGCTGCCTTCCCTGTGGACAGGCCCCTGCACAGCTACCAGCTCTACCAAGTTGAGAACATCAAGTTCGAGGATGTCGAAATCTACCACAACGAATAAATTATTTATTAAAATAACCAAGTACCTACTATTAAAGACTACTTTGTGACGTATATAAGAAATGTAAGTAATCAATATGCATTCTTTTACGACGGCTTTATTTGCAGTCACTTGTTAATGTTTGAATCGAGAAAATATATGAATGAACTGATTGAAATTTACTCTGTTTTTTTTTAATCGATAGTCCTTAGGTCGTTACTAAGTTAGTAAAGTTAGGTCTAAGAGTACATAAAACACTATGTGTGGCACATATAATTATATTACTAAATATAATAAGAATTACATTGTATTATAATGACTAGCTGTAATGTTTAAAAAATTTACACATGGGAAGAACGAAAAACTAGAAATATCTTATATATGACTAACATTATAATGAAAAAATCAAAGGACTAATTGCGCAGGAATCCATAAGTAACTTTAAAGTTAAAAATAGTATTTTTTTTACTTCACTTTTTTTTTGTTTTTTTTTTTTTACTCTGAATAGGTCAACGCTTGACCACAATTCACCTGATGGTAAGTGATATTGAGGTCTACGGTGGATCGCGCTTACCTAGAAGGAACCGGTTCACTCTCGCCTTGAAAATCGCTAGATTGTAGTCATTGGGGAACAGGGAATTCGGCAAGGAATTCCAAAGTTTGGCGGTTCGGACAACAAAGGTGGAGGCAAAACGTTTTGTGCGTGCCTTGGGCACCTCAACCGTAAACCGATGCCGCCTTGGCGTTTCCCTGCTCGTTCGATAGTGGAAGGGGGCGGGGGGAATCACGTCATGTAATTCAGTCGCACACTCGCCGAAATGCAACCGATAGAATACCGACAGACTGGCAACAATGCGGCGGTGCTCTAGGCTCTGCAACCTTGCTTTGCAAAGATTGTCACTGCCTATGAGTCTCTTTGCACGCCGCTCAATTGACTCCAACGCCTGAAGCTGCTAATATAATTATTATTCTTCTTCTTCGTATGAGCTAAGTGGCCAAGTTCTGGTGTCGAGAGTTGAAAGCCTGAAGTCCTCTGACATGGCTTATTTAATAATTTAATTTATTTATTGAGCTTAATTTTTAAAAATAGTTCCCTATTACTTTGCCTCTGCTGCCGGTCTATATTTCACAAGGCTGTATCTCAGAAACCTGATGATAGCTATAAAGCTGAAATTTATGTATTTTTACGTGCTACTATAACAAAAAATACTAAATATAAATTAAATATTTATGATTATAGATAGATAGATAGATAAATTCCTTATTGAACACATAAATATATAAAAAAGACACAGTAAAAGACAATTAACTTAAAAATAGTGTTCCGCAATTGGTGGCCTTCGCTTAAAGCGATCTCTTCCAGGCAACCTTTGGATGGAAAGGAATTTATAAACAACTAAAGAAGGACGTAGTGTACAATAAAGAATAATAAAAAAAAAATGGTTGCCTGTAAAGTCGGTTTTACGGGCGAAGATTTTACGTGACAACGTCTGCCGCGTGCTGCGCGCGCGGCAGACCGATCATAGTTGAGTGGGAGAGAGACGCAAGGCATTCGGCGGGCCTCTCTCTCGTTCGGTGACTCATCGTAACGTTACCGGGCGTTAAACTTTTTCATAAGTGACTCCCAGCCGCAACCTAATTTAAGACGTTGTCACGTCAAAACATACATATAATATTATTTATACAAGATAAAACCTAACACATATATAACATATACATATATAATATACTAATACATAGCGTACCAAATTAATTACTTAAGTAATAAAAAAAAACATTATAAATAAATAATAAACGTGCTTATTTCGTTATTTTTGCTACATAGCAACAACGGTTACAGGAAGAGGCTCAAACTTTTTTTACAGAATACGAGGGTGAATCAAAAAATTCTTGGAATCAATATAAAAAAATGCAAAGATTTAAATAATAATATTTTATTTTTCTCTCCTCTAATGCAATGCATTTAGAATAACGCGTTTCTAACTTCCTTATTCCTTGTGAAAAAAAGTATTTTCTTGACTCTCGAAAAAGTCCTCTACGGCAGCTATAACCGCGTCATTGTCGTGAAATTTTGTTCCACGAATTTCCTCTTTTAATTTTGAAAATAAGTGAAAATCACTTGGGGCTAAGTTCGGAGAATATGGTGGGTGGTCAAGGAGATTGAGCAGGAGCGTTATCTTGAAGGAACAACACGCCCAACGACAGTTTTCCACGACGTTTTTCTTTAATCGCTTCACGCACTTTTGGGATTAAATTTGCATTATAGGGTCCAGTAATCATCTGGCCTTTTGGCATGTAATCAATAAAAAGGATTCTTTCACTATCCCAGAACACAGAGGCCATAACTTTACCAGCGGTAGGAGCAACTCGAAATTTCTTAATGGATAGAGAGGATGGTCGTTTCCAAGACATGCTTTGTCTTTTAGTTTCAGGATCAAAATGGTGGACCCACGTTTCATCCATGGTGACAAGACGACTGCAAAAATTATCCGAATCACGCTGGAACATTTCGAGATTACGCTTGGAACTTTCCAAACTTCGCTTTTTGTTTTCGTCGGTTAACATTCGTGGCACCCATATTGCAGACACTTTTTTGAACCCCAGTGAATCAATTAAAATGGATTGAACGCTACCAAAAGATATCTTTAGGATCTCAGCTGTATGTTTTATAGTCATTCTTCTGTATTCCAAAACCAGATTCTCAACCTTTTTGACATTTTCTTCTGTTTTTTTTTTTTTTTTTTTTTTTTTTTTTTTTTTACACTAAATAGGTCAGCGCTTGACCACAATTCACCTGATGGTAAGTGACATTGAGGTCTACGGTGAAACGCGCTTACCTAGAAGGAACCGGTTCACTCTCGCCTTGAAAATCGCTAGATTATAGTCATTGGGGAACAGGGAATTCGGCAAGGAGTTCCAAAGTTTGGCGGTTCGGACAACAAAGGTGGAGGCATAACGCTTAGTGCGTGCCTTAGGCACCTCAACTGTAAACCGATGCCGCCTTGGCGTTTCCCTGCTCGTCCGATAGTGAAAGGGGGCGGGGGGAATTACTTCATGTAATTCATTCGCACACTCGCCGAAATGCAACCGATAGAATACCGACAAACTGGCAACAATACGGCGGTGCTCCAGGCTCTGCAACTTTGCCTTGCAAAGATTTTCGTTGCCTATAAGCCTCTTAGCACGTCGTTCAATTGTCTCCAACGCCTGAAGCTGGTACTTTGCCGATCCGTCCCAAAGGTGCGAACAGTACTCCATGCACGAACGAACTTGTGCCTGATATAATATAAGCAGCTGTTCCGGCGTGAAGTACTTTCGCACCTTCGAGAGGATACCCAGCTTTTTGGCTGCTACTTGAGCCATATTCTCAATGTAGGAACCAAAATTCAGGGTCGACGACAAAGTTATGCCAAGAAGCTCTAGGCGGTCGGCAATCGGCACGGTTGCACCTCGGAAAGAAGGGGCCAGGTCGAAAGGCCTCTTCTTAGCGGTGAAAAGACACGCTTGGGTTTTGGCTGCATTGAACTTGACTAAATTGGCATCGCCCCATTCAGAGACTGCCTGAAGAGCCAAGTTCAAGCGCCCAACCATGGCTTCCCTATGACACTGGATTTCGGCCGCACTAGCTCGTGCAGAAGACATGTAGCTCTCTACAACAGTGCTGTCATCTGCATACCCAAAGGTACCGGGTTTTAACAGATCGTTAATGTGCAGCAAAAATAATGTCGCAGAGAGCACGGACCCTTGGGGGACACCGGCATTGATCGCCATTAGATCTGACGAGTAGCCATCAATGACTACCCGTATAGATCTGTCCCTCAAAAAGTCCGATATCCAACCACAAAAACCAGCGGGCAGGCCGTATGTGGAAAGCTTGCTAATAAGGCCATCGTGCCAGACCCTGTCGAAGGCTTTGGAAATATCCAGAGAAACCACTAGTGCTTCTCCGTACTTCTCAATAGCCTCACTCCAGATGTGTGTGGCATACGCTAAAAGATCCCCAGTAGACCGTTTCCGGCGAAAGCCATATTGTCGGTCGCTGAGGAGGTCATTTGCTTCAAGGTATGCCAGGAGCCTGCGGTTCAAGACACGTTCCATGCTCTTGCAGAGTATGGACGTGACTGAAATGGGCCGGTAGTTAGCAGGGTCGGCGCGACTACCTTTTTTGGGTACGGGCTGCACGTTAGCAAGCTTCCAAGAACTCGGCACTTTTCCAGTCTCAAGTGAAAGCCGAAAAAGACGTGTCAACACAGGAGTCAATTCAGGCGCACAGGTCCTCAGAACTATAGCTGGAATACCATCGGGACCACTGGCCTTATTCACGTCGAGATCGCGTAGCGCTTTCCGTACCTCAGTCTGGCGTATGCTAATGTCAGACATCACTGACGCACAGACAAGAGAAGACGGAGGTGACGCGCTACCAGCATCAAGACGAGAATTTTCGGCAAATAGAGAAGCAAATAAATTGGCTTTCTCTACTGCTGCGTGAGCCAACGAACCGTCCGGCTTCAGCAGTGGAGGCAGTGAGGGGCGGCAGAAGTTCCCTTCGATCGACTTGGCCAGGGACCAAAATGCTTTACTACCCGCGGGGTACGAAGCTAATTTGTTACCCACACGGCTAATGTGATCGAAGCGTGCCTTCTGTAAAACCTTTTTGCAAGACTTGGCAGACTTGTTAAATTCTTTCTTCTTCTGGCTAATATTCCCAGCCTTGCGGTGTCGGGCATCAACCCAGGCAAGGTATGCCTGTTGTTTCAGTGCTTCTGCACGTCCACATTGAGGTCCAAACCATGGGCGAGCCTTGTCGGACAGAGGTACATCTGAGTAAGGTATGAAGTATTCCATACCCAGTCGCAGTACATCCGTCACGGCATCCGCGCAGACTGATGAATCACCAGAAGAGAAACAAACAGACTGCCAAGGATAAGATGCAAAGAAAGACCGCATCTCATCCCAATCTGCTGACTTGTATCGCCACATCCGGCGACTGCCCTTAGGGCTCAGGTCAGATGGGGAATAAACGGATACAGACTTCACCAGACAATGATCGGAATTACCTAAAGGTGACGAAATCGCCACAGAGTACCGGTCTGGATCAGTTGTCAGCAGAAGGTCCAAGCAATAAGGTGTATGTGACTCAACGTCAGGTACCCGAGTAGCACCTTGGACCAGCTGAGTGAGATCTAACGTTAAAGCAAGCTTTCGCGTCTCTCTCCCAGCATGGTCTGTGTCCCGGTATGGGAATAGCCACTCCTGATGGTGTGCATTAAAATCCCCCAGTAACACTAATTGGGCAGTCGGGTACTTTTGCTGAGCCGTGTCCGCTGCCTCACTGAGATAGTCAGTGAGCCTGGTTGTCTCCTGGTCACCGCTGTGCGATCGATAGACACAGGCATAGAGAATTTTCTCTATGCCAGTGTCCACGAGCGCCCACAAGACAGAAAAACTGCGATTTTCAAGGTTACGGAGACGCTGGCAGCAAATGTCATCCCGGACGTACAGGCAAACCCCTGCCCGAGCCTTGAAATTATGCTCCAGGGTGTAACCGGGATATTGCAAGTACGCCGTATCAGATGGACATTTGATCTGCGTCTCCGTTAGGAATAAGAGAGCAGGTTTGTCGGTCTCCAGGTGATGATGGACCGCAATGAGATTTGAGTGCAAACCTCGAATGTTTGAGAGGTGCACTTTAAGCGAAAGGGAGTGCATCCGCTGTTGTACCCTGTTCTTATTCTTTTTCATGATTTTCATTTTGCGAAGAGTGAGTTCGGTGGGGAGATGGCAGTGGGACGAGGCTTCGTGATGCTTACCAAGACACATGTAATGTAAAAGACACTAGTGGGGAGCTAGTCCGGAGACTGCGGGGACGCCCGAGCCCCCCCAGGGATGTCCATCGGGCCCTTTCGTCCGGTCGCTAACCGGCACGATGGCGCATCCCCGGGATTTTTCGCTAGTTGGCGGGACAGCCTTTCATGAGTAGCTAGCTCACTACTTGGGTCCCCTACTACCTGCGGTCGGCCAGCGGAGAACCGTGCCTCGGATCCCGCTACCCTCCGTGACTAGATACCCAGTGCCCCTACGTCCATGTGTCCAAAACTGGCTCAACGCATCAGCGAAGCTACTGTCCTGACCCAAATCCCCTTACGGCATCACTGGACAAAAACGCCGGAACACGGCTAGGCCGCTTGGCGACGTGACTTAGTCCAGTGGGTGGTCACTAGCCCCGGCCGAAGCCTACCACCAGTGTTTGAGTCGCCTGATTTGCACCACCCAAGGACCACGTGTGGGGAATCAAAGGGTATTTTCCCACGGACGGGGGCGACTCAGTCCTCAAAATGTAAAAATGTTCTGTAGCGGAGGTTGAAGGCCGCCCAGAACGCGGGTCATCGTTACAGCTTGATCTACCTCTTTTAAATTCAGTCACCCAGTACGCAACCGTAGAGTAGGGTACAGCATCACCATCTAATGTCTGCTGAATGTCCAAAAAAATTTCCTTCGTAGACATTTTTTTCAAACTGAGATATTTTATCACCGCACGTAACTCACTTTTATCCATAATTTTAACTTTTTAGCAACTCGTTGCACAAAAAAATTTATTACATGCGAACGAACTGACAAAAACAAGTGACAGTCTGCATAAATATAGTGTGATAGACACTCTTTAATTTGAATATCGAACTTGATCCAAAAAGGTTTCATATATATGCACTTCTAAGAACTTTTTGATTCACCCTCGTATATAAATAAAAATAACCTTTCTGAATAAATTATGAAATAAAAAAGAATATTTAAGGAGAGCTCCGTACAAGGATCGTAATTCTTAAGTAATCTTTACTTGTTTATTTATTATTACACCATTTGGTAGATCCTCTTAACATTCACAGAATATTTAATTATGTATTGACGAAATAAATTATAAAATAAAATAAATACTTATATGAACACAAGACACAAACATTTTTAGATAATGGTATAACATAATAGCCCGGCTCACACTTTGGCAATTTATTTGGATTCTCAACGGGCGTCCACAATTTTGCCAATACTACGCGGTATTGGTAATGTGATGCAGACAAAACCTTTTTTTTTAACTTGAGAAAATGCATTTACGCATGCCCACCACACCCGGGGAGGTGGGTGGGGTATGTCGGGCTCGATGCCAGAGTATCACTACCGACTAAAACCTCACGATGGCCTCCTCACCGGAAAGGGCGGGGTGGGGTTCCTCTTCTCGCATTAACCCACCACCCCGCCCACCTCGGCTAGCCTGAGAGACTCCTCCTCAGGGAATGACTCCCCTTGGAGGGAACCACCTCGGGGACCGTGAGTGCAATGGACGCCGGACAACCCCAGGCCAACGTCCTAGGTCCCCCGTGACGGGTCAGGTCTGTGTGTGTGTAGTTGCTGGTTACCACTCCCTTCTCCCTGCAGCCCCACTGCGTCCGCCATCAACGGTGGTGACCCCGTCGAGGCCGCGGCAGGTAGGAAGAGCGGCGCACCGTAATACCGACACTTCTCCCCTGCCGCGGCCCCACACCTTCAGCTGCGGTGCCTCCCTAACCATACCGCAGCCCGCCTCAGTTGCGAAACCCCCCCGAAACGAGGTTCCGCAACCTACTGGTGCCACTCCATCTAGAACTTGCATACAGGGATTACAAGTCTAGGGAGTGGCCCGCCTCAGGGACCATCAGGCCACGGTTACTGGGGCGATGCAGACAAAACCTAGTTGGAATACTTTAACTGTTAAAGTCGTAAGTAATGCCACATCATTATTAAGTTTTAGTAATTCTAATGTTACAATGCTGAGCTTAGAATCCTTTCAATTACTGTGCCTTGTTCTAACTCCCATGGTTCTTCAAAAGATAGATAAAAGTATTTTCTTGGTAAGGTATTATAGTAATATTGTTTTTTTTTCTGTAGATCCGCTGATAAGTTTTCAAAACTTTTTTAAAATAATTATGTGCAGTTGTCAAATTGCACATAATTATGCACTTTTTGTTATGCTAAAAAATGAATGCATATTACAATATTTTTAGAAATTTCTAAAATAATATACAGGTCTTAGATGACATTGAACCTGAAGTCGGCAAACGAGACTATAATAATCACATCATTAAGTTAATAACTTGCTATCTTATCTTTCACAATGAAAAACTTATAGGGTAGAGGCGAATGATTACCGCAATTATTATTCACGTATCTCGCGAACTATAAAAAGTGGAGTAAAAATAAGATAAAAAGATTTTTTCTATCCATTTTTAGTAGGCAACCGCAATTTTTTGTGCAGAACTCGTATAATCACAAAGTCGGCTAAATACAAAGCCCCTTCCTTATTACCGCTTCGGACATTATGGTATCGATTTATAAATCCATTTAATTAAACAGTAAAAAGTCGAGTGCCTGTACATTAAATACTTTTCCAAAAAAACTGATAGGGTGCGATAAGAGAAGAGTAACCGAAATCAAAAAACAAATTTTTTTTGAATTACTGTCTATCTTTTTGGTACGCTACAACTTCGAAACTACTCAACGGATTTAAACGCGGTTTTTACACATGGATTTCATTTAATTAACAACGATGAACTTTGCTTCGTCAAAATCGGTTAAGGCGCCATTGTTCCGACTTCAGCCGATCCATACGTATTTGAGCGATGCGCCAGACGCCCGGCAGTAAGAAATTAACGAAATAAATTTATAAAAATTTGCCAAGTGCGAGTTGGACTCGCGCATGAAGGGTTCTGTACTATTGTTGTATGGGAGTCCCCCTTAGATATTATTTTTTTAGTTAAATTATTTCAAAAATCAGCTTTATTTAAATACAGTCCATTGGGATACAATACAGTCCAATTTGACAACTGGAGTTATGACATGGTTGTCATGGTTACATTAAAATAGTTTAAGTATTTATGTATTTGGCTGCGAAGCATTCTAATCCACTCTCGTATGTTTGTTGTATGTAAACAAATATGGACTCCTTCACTACCTTACCAAGGCAGCAACAGTAGGCAGGTAGACGCCGCACCAGCTACTGGACCACTTTGCAGGATGTTTTAAATAAAAATAATTCACTGCTGGATCGAAGTCATGGATTTTCCTCACTACCTACCAAAGTAGCAACATTAGGTGTTTCCAGCACCGCCCACTGGACCACTATGCAGGAGGGGGTAGGTACTACTAACTTATTTTCCTGCTTGCTCAAAGTCTAATTTATTGACGCACACACAAAATACTCATGAAATGTAAAACTAACCTAGTAGCGCCATCTAGTTGTACAGTTTGGAACTAAATTAACACGGGTGTTTATATACAGTATGGGAGCCCCCCGCAAATATTTATTTTATTAAAATCATATAATTTGATTTGAGTAATGATATACATTTATGTATTTTGTAAAAAAATTAAGTGTCTAGCACTTACCGTTATTGATATAAATATAGCAAAAAATACGATAAAAGCACGTTTAATGTATGGGGACTCCCTTTATATTTTTTTATTTTTAGTATTTGTTGTTATAGCGGCAATGGGGAATACATATCTTGTGAAAATTTCAGCTTTCTAGCTCTGACGGTTTCTGATATATAGCCTGGAGACAGACAGTGTAGTCTTAGTAATAGGGTCCCGTTTTTACCTATTAGGTACGGAACCCTAAAAAGCACGTTTATTGTATGGGGACTCCCTTTATATTTTTTTATTTTTAGTATTTGTTGTTATAGCGGCAATGGGGAATACATATCTTGTGAAAGTTTCAGCTTTCTAGCTATAACGGTTTCTGATATATAGCCTGGAGACAGACAGACAGACATTGGAATCTTAGTAATAGGGTCCTGTTTTTACCTATTAGGCACGGGACACTAAAAAGCACGATTGTTGTATGTGGACCCGCCTTTATATTCGCACGACATATTAAAAAATAAAATAACGAGAGAATTTTAGGTAATAGTGTTTTGGAACTCTAACAAATTTAAACACTGAATTAAAGATAATAAAACTGTCATAGCTAGATATAGCTATAGATCCACCCATGACCATACATGGCGCAAAGGTGCCCATAATAGTGTCTTTATATATTATGTATTGTGCGTTATATCTGTATCATGAGTAAATTATGAACATTATGTTTAACAATTTAGTATTTATCAATGGGCCACTTAGATACTGGACCCAGCCTAGAGAGAGGAGAGGGCTGAGACCATGGTTCTCACGACTCCATAATATAAGCCCCCTGGCACTGCTATTGCTTCATTATGTAGAAAGTTTGACATACAATACCGGTGTGAGTTGAGAGGAGATGAAGTTAAGATATACACACCAAACTAAATTTTTTGGTTTAGTTTTATGTTGTAGCATATAGACAGCAAACACAACATAGACAGATAGCATATATACAACATAGGAATATGCAAAATCGGCCCCTACGCGACGTGCTATATCTTACCCTAACGCTTTATCCGAAATCCAAGAAATCGATGTCTTCTGTAGTGCCGTCACTTGCATTGTGAGTGCATTCAAGAGTGTAGCTTTTAAGTCTAAACTAGCTAGCGCTTTGGTGTAAAAACTGTACCTAGTAGCTATTTAATTGAATAAATGAATAAAGATAGATCCGGAAAATAATATAACAGATATTTGTCTATTTATAACCAGCAAGACGCGTAAACACAACACAACAACAAAATTTGATGCTTTTGAGATTGCATGGAAGGCTAGAATAACAGATTTTTCTATTTTTCATTTTGCATACCTTAGGGCTCAGTTTTACACGCTTTTTATTAGCTTCACCTGTATGTTTGTATGTTTGTTTGTAACCGACTTCTTTGGGCCCGATTTTGACCCACTTTAAACGGCCAGATTTCGTTCAAACTTTGTAGATTTATTGAGGATCGATGACAATACACTACTTTAGGTCTTATATATAATATAATGATAGGTTTCTGACAAAACTCCTTTTCAATTTAAGATAAAAAAAGAATACAACAAATCAGAATAGTTTTTGACTGAAATAATTATATATGGTTTAGCTTCATATATTTAAGTTAAATCCTAGAGCAAATTATTCACTCACTCGTCTGGCTCGTATTGGTGCGAAAAATATTAGTTTTAGATAACTCTGTAAAATGGTACGATACCGAGATTTTGTTGTTAATATGATGTTATTGACTTTGCTTTTTTTAACATTTTTTATGTCAAGCCCATTGTATAAATATCTAGTCGTTGGTGTAGATAACCGGCACTGGCAAACATGGCTCGTCTGACGGTGTGTGTATTGGCGGTTTGCGCTTTTGGCGCAATTGCCTACGCTAACGAAGGTATGTGCTTTTTTTTTTGTTTCTCTTTTTTTGTTCATGGCAAACAAACGCCCAACATCTTGTCCAATTTGCTTTAGTAAAATCCTCCTTTCTCCGTAATTCACCATTGCTTATAATTTCCGATTGCAATCTCTTAATGAAATACCTAAGTTAGTATTTTTTTAAAAATTTTAAGATTTGTTTTAAATATATAAATGTATGTGATTATTCTTGATATTATGACATGCAACCCTTTTCCTAAGAAATGGGTTCTGTAGGTTTTTAAACACAAACTGAATTTCATTGATTATGTACTTATGTGTCAAGAGATTTGCTTGAATACCTACATGAATAGTTCTTATGTGAAAAATAAATTTAAATAAAATAATCCTTGCATGTTATTTGGTGGTAGCCATCTTGTGTGAAATGTATCATTGCGTATGTTACTCGTCAAGCCCTTCTTGTTGATACCCCATAATTATGTATGTGTGCAAGTGTGTGTGTATGTTTGTTACTTCTTCACGCTCAAAAAGTTAAACCGATTTTGTTGAAATTTGGTATAGAAATAGGTTAGACCTTGGAATGATACGTAGGCTACTTTTTAACCCAAAAGCAATTGCAGTTCCCATCGGATACGTAATCGTAAATAACTTCAATATTTTTATTTAAATTCAAATTGTTTATTTCAGACTTTTGGTCCATAAAATATTATCAAATAAGAATTAAAATTATCATTAAATACAAAAATTACAAGAATACATACACAAAAATATTACTACATGACGCCTAAATGACTATACCGATTTATATGAAATTTAGTATGAAGATAGGTTTGACCTTGGATATACACATAGGCGCATATTTATCCCGGTTTAACTTATTTATCCAGGGCTATTTTTGTCCGGAACTAATTTATTTTTTATCTGGAAATAACTTATTTTTATTTATATATTACTTCTTTTTGTCCCGGATTTACGCGGATAACACCGCGTGGCGCAGCTAGCTTATCAATCAATATAATAAGTCAGTAAATATGGAGCGAATGTATGTACATTAATTATTTTCCCGAAAACCTAACAACGACTTAAGTAACCGACGATTAAAGTAGAGAAACAGAAACTAAATAAACAATTTTTTGATTTTTTGTCTGTCTAACTGTCTGATACGTTATAACTTCGAAACTACTCAACAGATTTGAATACGATTAGCTAGGAAGTACAACATATAGGTGGCGTGATTCCCGGGTGGGGTGGTTATTCACACAACAAGTGTGATGCCATTAGCCATTCAGCTTTTCGGGGTGGCGTTTTTGACAACGCGTAGGCTTACGTTTTGACTTGGGTTCAACTTAATTGTTTTTTAATTAGTTAGATTTGAATATTTGACATAATTTTAATTATTTTTGTTCACAATATTTACTGTTTTATAATGTGTATTTTGACTGAATGTATATCAACTTTCGAAATAAGTTATTGATTATCTATCATTTATAGAGTCTTCATACCGGCTTCTTCCCACGTGATAATTAAACATGCTAACTGAACTACAACTAACTATTTATTTTTCTTAATTTTAGTTGATGTGCCTGAGCTGGTGGAACGCGAAGGCCAGCTACTAGACCTTCTTCTAAACCTCAACGAGCCTTCTCCTCTGGCCGATTCAGCCGCAGAAAAGTTTGGCAGCATCGAAGAAAATATTAAGAAATATAAGGTATGCCACGAAAGGGATAGGTTTTTTTTATTTACTTAGCATTTTTGTCCATACTGTTACTGCAAAATTATTTCACCGTTGGGAAGCTACTTTAGCCCCAAGTAACATAGGCTTTATTTGGTTTTACTTTACAACTTCGTATATTGTATAGCCCATGCGATGCCGGGACTGGCTGCTAGAAATACATATAATTAGACAGTAAATCAAGTGTATGTACATTCAATATATTTCCAATAAACTGGTAGGGAGTGAAAGAAGTAAAAATACATTTTTTGTCTGTCTGTCTTGTACGTTATAACTTCGGTACTACCAACGGATTTGAATGCCGTTTTCTCAGGTGGTTCTCATTACCTAATTATAATTAGGAGCGTTTAAACTTTGTTTCATCAATATCGGTTAAGGCGAAGACAAGGGGAAAGTCTTGATTTTATAGTCTTTTTTACTATACATCGTAATCGGTCAAAAGTATCGAAAGCATAGATTAAAGGCTGTCTTAAGAACCACTCTAAGGATATTTATACTTAGTTTAATACGTCTGATTTCTTAGCTAAGTATGTAACGAAATCCTCCTCCTATGTCATATTTGTTACTAAAAAAGCTCGTGTCTCCTCCGCTGATTTTTTTAAAAAGATACAACAATAACATATTCAACTTTATTTATAAATACTAAAATTTCTTTTTGTTATTACAGAATGAGACTGCTGCGGGAACATACTCAGCTATGCTGAAAAAAAAATGGTACTTGCCTCGATCGGTACCGTTCTCAGTCAATGAGCCTGCTCACGCTTTCGAAGCCATGACCCTCTTCAACGTGCTTTACTCTGCCAAGGATTATGAAACGTTTTACAAAACCGCTGCATACCTCAGAGATACCATCAACGAGCGCCTGTTTGCGTATACTGTTGGCATTGCTGCAATTTACCGCGATGACACTGCTGGGCTAGTTCTGCCACCTATTTACGAAATGTTCCCGTCATTGTTTTTAAACGCTGAAATCATTGAGACCGCTGCGAGAATCAACGTTCACGCAGACCGACACGTCGATAAATACTCAACTTATAAGTCTGCTGACGGTGTTGTGATCAAAGCCAATGCCACGTACTGGGCCAACGTTAACAACAAGAACTTTGCTTTGACTTACTTCACCGAAGACGTTGGAATGAGCGCCGCACAATACTTCCTTGCCTTAGTTAACCCCTTCTGGCTTGGTGGCTCTAACCCTTCGATTGTTTACAAAGAACGCCGTGGAGAGGCTTGGTGGTTCGCTCACAGGCAGCTCGTGGCGCGTTACTACATGGAAAGGCTATCTAATGGCCTTGGAGAAATTCCGGATATTGGCTTAAGTGTGGAAGATGGCTTTACTTCAGGTCTTGTATACAGCAACGGCGTGCCTCTCCCGTCTAGGCCTGACAACTTCCAGCTTGGTCAACCTCAATTGTCGGGTGCCATTGAAAAGGTTTTGGAATTCGAAAGACGTATTTGGGAAGCTATCGACCAAGGTTTCTATGTAAACGTAAGTTTTACTGCTTTTTCAAATCGAGCAAGTTCTTCAACTATCTCAGTATATTGACCTTGATTTATCTAAACATACTATGTATTTATATTGCAGCGCAAGGGTGAGAAAGTGAGCCTTCTCAATGAAAATGGTCTTAACGTCCTCGGAAACTTGATCGAGTCTAACGCTGACTCTCCCAACCGCTACTACTACAAGGACTTCATCAGGCTCTGGAAGCAGATCCTTGGAAACAACGTGAAGTCTAACTATGAGTACGAAAGCAAGTAAGTAAAATTATCTTCCTATTTGATTATCCAAGTGGGCATAAAAATTATACATCCACATCAGCTATAGTTCTTCTTCTTTATCCCATTTAAGAGTATTGGCCAAAATAAGGATTATAAAAAAAACTGTTTGTATAATGTATATTTTGTGGCTGCTTCTTGAACAAAACCTTTAATTTTTAATCAATATCTTGACGTAACTTAGAATACAGTTGCTACCAAGAAATATGTTATTGATTTCTTATAAAGTTAAAGTATTTTTATTTAAATAACCTTTAATAGCTATAAATGTACATACCCACTATGTCATTAAATGCAAATTCTACATAAACAAACGTATCTACAATAACTATTTAGATACGTACATAAAGCTTGTATAGAATGGGAAGTATGCGCCATTCAATGTTATTTTTATGAAATGCGGCAAATCTATTTAATGCTCACTCTCCAATAAAATACTAGTTACCAGTTGTTGCAACTATAATCTTAACTGATTTTCTATAATCCCCTATCTTTAACGTTTCAGGTTCACTCCCTTGGTTTTGCCTTCAGCTTTGGAAAACTTTGAGACTTCCCTCCGTGACCCTGCTTTCTACAGCCTGTGGAAACGTATCTTGAACCTGTTCGTGCAATGGCAGAAACAGATGCATCTGTACAAACCTGACGAGCTTATTGCAGCTGGTGTCGAAATTGAAAAGGTTGAAGTAGACAAACTTGAAACCTTCTTCGAGACTACTCTGCTCAACTTAACCAGTAGCCTGTATTCCAGCAAACAAGAAGGTAAGAACGGTTTGGTATACAACTACAGAAATTTTATCTTTTTAGGGTTCTATAAAACCTACAAGGAACCCCAGTCACAGCCCGTCTGTCCTATGTATAATTTCTACAATTCTTAATATAAATTCATAGATTTAGTTTATTGTGTATAGATATAATATCTGGCGACTTAAACAAAAGTTATAATTTTGGAATGGTTCCCATACAAGTGAAGAAGAGCATTTTTTCATTCGACCCCATTGTATGAGTTTTTACTAGTCCTTTTGAAACAAGATACGTTTTTATGTTACTTTCTTACCAAGTGGTCCATTATTAAGTATTCCTCTTTGTGAAGTGTTCCACTCTCTGAGCGGCCAGGCTCTGGTGTCGAGAGTTATTAATTACCCCGATAATATTTTGGTAAATGTCTCCGGTAAACTAGAACTTACTTAATCAGCGTTTCCTAATTAGGATGTTTTATTTTTATTACAGCTGACAAAATTTATGCTGAAAATATTGTTCTGGTTGAGCAAGAGCGCCTGAACCACAAGCCCTTCAACGTGAAAATTGGCGTTAAGAGCGACGCCGCCAAGAAGGTCCTTGTCAAGCTGTTCCTCGCTCCTAAATACGACAGCAAGGGCTTGGAGATCCCTCTGCACTACAACACTGAGAACTTCTTCTTGTTGGAGCAGTTCTACTACGACTGTAAGTATGAGTGTTATACATATAATATCTTTCAAACATTATTAGCATTTATCAACGTTGGACCAAAGACGCTGTACAAAACTTCGTATGAGAAAATACCGGTTGCAATGAAAGACTACAACTAGTGTGCATTTCTTTAAAAATCTGTGTCGAAAAATATATCAGTTGAGAGTATTATCCGTCAATATTGATTCCTTAACTAATTTTTTGACACTTATTTACACAAGTGTAAATAAGTTCAAAATTACTACTAGTAAAATTGTATATCATAGCTAGCAGATTGATGTTTCTAATGTTAACATTTTATCATTTGCAGTACCTAGCGGAGAAAGCGTAATCAGCCGTAAATCATCCGAGTTCCAGTACACCGCTAAGAGCAGCCCTAGCACCTGGGCTTTAGCCAAGGAGATCATGTCTGGACAATGGGAACCTCAGAAATTCACAGTCTCTGTTTTCCCTGACAATCTTCTGCTGCCTAAAGGTATGTATCAATATTTCTGAAGAAATATGCACATTTTTTGCACTTAAATCCAATTGACCTTGCAGGGCATGTCAAATTGATTTGAGTTGGTGATACTCTGGCGGAAGGTAAAGCATGCTTGGTCTGAAATAGCTGGATTTCAAAGAGGCTTCCAGAGCACACTTGTTGTAAATTTTTTCTGCTTGAGGGTGAGCGAAGCGAGCGCTAGAAAGTGGCCTAACACCATGAGATTTAGCCCTGGCCATGTGGGACGCAATGTGACCGCTCACCCTAATGAGCTGCCATCGCTTGTAAGCAATGTGCATCGTCCTTTTTATTGCTGTGTGAGCAAGAACTCACGGGGTTCCTATTTCAACTTTCAGGTACGGTCGGTGGTCAGACCTTCCAGTTTGTAGCATACATCCAGGATCTGACAACATTCCACCCAGCTGCCTTCCCTGTGGACAGGCCTCTGCACAGCTACCAGCTCTACCAAGTCAAGAACATCAAGTTCGAGGATGTCAAGATTTACCACCAGGAATAAATATAGGAACAACAAAAATCACCAAACAAACGCTGGTTCCCTATAAATTACAATCACTATTTTTGAACGCAACCCTGTAATATGAATTTCGCAATGTCTGTACTTACAATACTATAGAGAAC
The DNA here is from genome assembly GCA_035578125.1 of Mellilla xanthometata. Classification (NCBI taxonomy): domain Eukaryota; kingdom Metazoa; phylum Arthropoda; class Insecta; order Lepidoptera; family Geometridae; genus Mellilla; species Mellilla xanthometata. Next base: position 6,525,071 of record JAPUBQ010000014.1, on the reverse strand, counting down.
TTAATATTTATAAATAAATAATTGTATAAAGATATTATGGGTTTTCTTTTTCCGCTTATTAGGATAAGGACTTTATTTGTTCAGAACAGGATTTAACTCGTTCGTCCTATGGTTGTTCAAGTCCCTAGTTCATTCCCAGGATAAACTAGTTTATCTTATCGGCTCAACTGGTTAAGCTAATACGAATGAGTTCATATCAATCAATTCATGAGTTCAATCAAGTCTCTGATCATTTTGCTTGGTCAAAATCGTTTACGTAGTAACTACGGAGTATAATGTAAGTTACCCTTCCATGTTATGAAGCAGGATAAGAAGCTGAAGAGAATAGTTCTTGGAGTATTATAAACGAATCAGAATATGAAATATATTCACTAGCCATTAAGGAAAGTTTTTTAATAAATAAATATTCGGACGCATTTCACACACGGCTGGTCAAACCCATACTTCAGTATGGGTTTAACCAGCTTTCACACACGGCTGGCTAAACCCATACTTCAGTATCATACTGAAGTATGGGCTTAACCAGCAGTGTGTGAAATGCGTCCGAATATTTTCCGTTTCTAGTTTGTGTTACGGTAGCTAACACAACTGTTATACTAGATATACATACACCTACTTTTTTTCTGTAAACATTTATTTAGCACCCAGACTCACAACCAACAAATTTAAGTTAAGCACAGAGATGTTCGCCGTGCCAGGAATCGAACCCTGTACCTTCTGATTGGCGGTCCGTCATGGTAACCATTCTTTATTTCCCGCACTTACATTAGATTAAATAATTTATAAAATAAACTTAAAACTAGTGCCAAAAATGGCAACGAGGTCAATAACTTTGTGATGATAAACTAACAGTTTTTTTTCTATATAGAAGGTGCTATGAAGTTATCTCGCGAATAAGTATAATACACATACGAGTATATACATTTATTGTATTTGGTTTCTCTAATGTTGTATGCTGGCGCTCGGCTAAATTTAAAGACCCTAGTTACAGATTTGCTCAACATGAAAAAAAAAATATTTACATGATTGTAGCGCATTTTCTATGGCTCGCCAGGCTAGCAATCACCCTAAAGTTGTAAAGTCTGTCAACAAGCTAATGATGTGCTTCGCAGCCTCTTTGAGAGACAGGCATTCGGTGTTACCCGTGTTAATCGAGGACAAAATAAGTTTAGTTTTTTACAGTAAAGTAACGCATTTTCCATAGTTTCGTACCTAAAAGATAAAAACGGGAAACTAAGCCTCCGCTGTCTGTTGTCACCAGGCTGTCTCAGAAACAGTGATATATAGAAAGCTTAAATTTTCACAAGATATAATATATTTTCCTTGCCCTTATAATAACAAATATTAATACATAAAAAAATTAAAATATGAAGTGGGCCCCTTATACAATAATCGTGATTTTTACTGTAACTTTTTAATTACAGTAAGGTAAGTAGGTCGACTTTTAAAATTCTTACAGAATCTATAAATGTGTTGAAATAAACGATAAAGTGAAAATAAAATAAATACTTCATAGGCGGCTCTTCCATACAACAACAGTATTTTTGAAGCCGTTTTTAATACTCGATCTTTATAACGACATTTGATAGAACCTCTAAATAGAAAATATTTAATGAACAGAATACCCTTTACGCGCGTGCCTGAACCGCACTTGGCCAATTATTTATTTTAGCGTTGAAATTTAAATTAGATAACCTCATACAAAATTGTTTGGTATCTAGAGTTTTTGTAGTTGATATGATGTAAATGACTCAACTTTTTTTTTAGGTTTTTTATCTCGAGCCTATTGTATAAATAGTCGCCTGTGTGGTTGTATCGCCTCTGACAAACATGGCTCGTCTGTCGGTGTGGGTATTGGCGCTTTGCGCTCTCTGCGCAACTTCTTACGCTGAAGAAGCTGGTATGTCCTTACCTATGTGTTTTTATATTTTATTTCCTATCGCTTCATGGCAGACAACCGGCCTAATTTTGCCCATTGTTTCTTTATCTAAATACAGTCCTCTCTATAATTCTCCGTTGATTATTTTTACTTTTATTACTAGTGTGTATTTATGTATCTAAATTGACTAGAAATTAAAAAAAATATTAGTAAAATGTGTATCTGTTTATTTGATAGGTTGTGATATATTACTACGCTAGGTACGAGTACGTTAATAATTTCGTACTGCCTGCAATTTTTATTTTGGATTTTTATCTTCGATCGCAATAAATATGTGATATTATTTAAGTATATTATATATTTATTAAGATTTACATGAGAAACGCAATAAAAATATATTTAAGAAATATTTTAGCTATATTTAAAATAAAATAAAAAAAATACATATTCTCTGATTAAAACGATCTGATTGAGTAGATTAAAAAAAATGGGTTTACCTGGTGACTACGCTCGAATCCCCTTAACATTTAGTGTAAATCTACACTAATATTATAAAGAGGAAAACTTTGTTTGTTTGTTTGGCTCAAAAACTACTGGACCGATGTTAAAAATTCTTTCACCATTCCAAAGCTACATTATCCACGAGTAACATAGACTTTATTTTATTTTGGAAAAAAATAGGATTCCGTAAGATATTTGGATTTTTCGGACACAAACTGAAAAAATCAACCAAAGAAGTTACTTATTTTGCGTACGCTGCCTAAACTACAAAAGATAGAACCATAAAATGTTGTAATTAATTGTAGATCTTATAAATATCTACAAAAACGTCCGTAACACACCATACCTATCTATGTCGAGTGAGGCACAAAAATCACATTTTTTTTTAAAAATCTAGATTTTTTTTGGCCTACATTTAAACGCGTTTATTTTACTCATGCTATTAATCCTTATCAAAATAAATTATTTCATCAATAAGTACAGTTTATGTTGATAATATGTGATCTTTGAATGATTAAAATTGGACGTTTCGTTCTTTCGATGTGATATATATAATTTGTCTGACAACTCAAATAAAAAGATTTGTTCTTCATTTCAGCTGAAGTACCTGGTGAGTCCATGGAACGCGAGGGGTGTTACTAGCCTTCCTCGTGGGCCTCAATGAGCCGTCAACGTATGTCGCGTCAGTCGTTAAAAACGACTTTGGCACATTCGAAGATAACATCAAAAATTTTAAGGTATGCCACTAAGAGTTTTGATAACTATCCTTATTATTTTGTAAGACATTTTAAACTCTCATAACGATGACCGGTATGTAGGTATATACATAAGCCTTTGGGGTTAAGGGATCTTTGAATGTTAGCTCAAACCAACGTTGCTATTTATTCTCAAAACTAATAGTTTTGATACTGCGTTCAGTAACTATGTGTTTCAAATAAATTTCTTTTAAAATAAACAAATAGGTATTTCAAAAACATGTGATCAAAAATGATTACAAATGCAGGTTAGTAACGAGTAATTTTTTTACTTAATATTTTTTTTACGTGATACATTTTTTACTTATTTTAATAATATTTTAGCCTATCAACATTTTGTTATCAAGTTGTTCGAAGCTAGCAAAACAGCAAGATAAGGTATCGTTATACGATTGTTATGAGTTACAAATCAAAATTAAAATATTAAGCCTATCTTACTAATATAATGCAAAAGTTTGTGAGTGCGTGTGTGTGTATGTTTTACTTTTTCACGATCAAACTTTTAGATTTTGATAGAATTTGGTATGGAAATAGGTTAGACCTCGGATCAAGACAATGACTACTTCTATCCCGAAACCATTACTTGTTCCTGTGAGATGCACAAATAATTTCAAAATCTACTTTACTCCTTCAAGTTTAAAAGCCTTGATCGAGTTTGATGAAATTTGATGTGGAGACAGGGAAGACCGCGAATAAACCCAAAGATTATTTTTATCCCAGAATAATGCGAGTAAGTAAAATACTTTACCTTCGATCAAAAATGTACTACATACAAAGTGAAGTCTCTTAAAACGGCAAGAAAAATAAAACCACGAGTAAGAGTGTGGTCATATTTCAGTTTGAAGAAATTAAGCGTTATTAGTATAGTAATACAGTTGAATTTTCTAACACTCACTGCATATGGTCATACATATTTGCGAGCGCTGCTAGCTGTTATATCGGAGCATGATAGCTTAATATGTTTATTACGGCACTAGTCGAAACTCAACCTTAAGATACAGGGGTAGGGTTGACTTGAATTGAAATATTATTTGTGACGTAGTCATATTTTGTATTTCTCTCTATATTGAAACAGATACAATAGTATAGTAAACTCATGCCTTTTTTCTGTGCTCTGTTTGTATGCAACAGTAAATCAGGTATACATTTGATCGAAGAACTGAACATAATTTATTTGTGTTATTACAGAATGAGACAGCTGCAAGAACATACTCAGAAATGCTGAGAAAAAAATGGTACTTGCCGCGTTCGGTACCTTTCTCAGTAAATGAGCCTGCTCACGCCTTCGAAGCTATGACGCTTTTCAACGTGCTTTACTCTGCCAAGGACTTCATAACTTTTCACAATACCGTTGCATTTTTGAGAGACACCATCAACGAACGTCTGTTCACGTATACTGTGCGCATTGCTGTCATTTACCGCCAAGACACAGCTGGGCTAGTTCTGCCACCTATTTACGAAACATTCCCTTCGTTGTTTTTAAACGCTGAAATCATTGAGACCGCTGCGAGAATCAACGTTCACGCAGACCGACACGTCGATAAATACTCAACTTATAAGTCTGCTGACGGTGTTGTGATCAAAGCCAATACCACGTACTGGGCCAACGTTAACAACAAGAACTTTGCTTTGACTTACTTCACCGAAGACGTTGATCTGAGCGCCGCACAATACTTCCTTGCCTTGGTCAACCCCTTCTGGCTTGGTGGCTCTAACCCTCCGATCGTTTACAAAGAACGCCGAGGAGAGGCTTGGTGGTTCGCTCACAGGCAGCTCGTGGCACGTTACTACATGGAGAGACTGTCCAACGGCCTTGGAGAAATCCCCGATATTGGCTTAAGTATGGAAGAAGGTTTTACTTCAGGTCTTGTATACAGCAACGGCGTGCCCCTCCCGTCTAGGCCTGACAACTTCCAGCTTGATCAACCTCAATTGCTGGGCGCCATTAAAAAGGTTTTGGAATTCGAAAGACGTATTTGGGAAGCCATCGACAAGGGTTTCTATGTAAACGTAAGTTTTATTGCGTTTATTATATCATAAAACTTTTTAAATGTCTCAGCTTATCGTTCATTCAGCATAACATGTACAATACAAATTAAATAAATACAGTAACATGTACTCTGTAAGTTTGTTTTAGGGTGTTGCTGATAATATGAACTACCCTAAAAACTAACATTATACATATATACATATATATATATTATACATATATACATGATACCATTTCTTATAAGATAAAGTTATCATTAGAATTAATATATGTATGTGACCAGTTAAAGATTACTTTATACTTTAAGTAACAATAAAATCAGTGAATATATAACTAGAATATGGAAGTGATTTCGCTTGATAAATCCTTTAATAATTATTTCTATTTTTGCAGCGCAAGGGTGAGCAAGTGAGCCTTCTCAATGAAAATGGTCTTAATGTCCTCGGAAACTTGATCGAGTCTAACGCTGACTCTCCCAACCGCTACTACTACAAGGACTTCATCAGGCTCTGAAAGCAGATCCTTGGAAACAACGTGAAGTCTAACTATGAATACGAAAGCAAGTAAGTTTTTAAGTTAAGCATTTAAGTTAAATATATATAAAATGTATTTTTGCGAGCGAAGCAACAGTCGAAGATCCAGCCTTTGTAGGAAGTGGGAAAATTTAGAAATCATTAACGTTCAAAATGTTTTTGTATGTTGCTACTAGCATGAAACCATTTTCTTGTCGAAACTGGCTCAGTTTCCAACCACACTTTGTTGTGTGGTTCTTACACGTTTCATTAAAAAAGACGTTTAAAATGTACAGTGTAAGCAGTAAAAAAAAATTCTGCAGATAGTTAAATATTTTATTTTGACAATGTGAGTGTGTGAGTATAATCAAATTGGTTAATATGTTGGTTGAAACATGACTAGCTACGCAAAGCTTAAATTCCAAAGATCTACTATTAATTACGATACGTTGTGTATTTCAGGTTCACTCCCTTGGTTGTGCCTTCAGCTTTGGAAAACTTTGAGACTTCCCTCCGTGACCCTGCTTTCTACAGCCTGTGGAAGCGTATCCTGAACCTGTTCGTGCAATGGCAGAAACAGATGCCCCTGTACAAACCTGACGAGCTTATTGCAGCTGGTGTCGAAATTGAAAAGGTTGAAGTAGACAAACTTGAAACCTTCTTCGAGACTACTCTGCTCAACTTAACCAGTAGCCTGTATTCCAGCAAACAAGAAGGTAAGAACGGTTTGGTATACAACTACAGAAATTTTATCTTTTTAGGGTTCTATAAAACCTAAAAGGAACCACAGTCACAGCCCGTCTGTCCTATGTATAATTTCTACAATTCTTAATATAAATTCATAGATTTTGTTAATTGTGTATAGATATAATATCTGGCGACATAAACAAAAGTTATAATTTTGGAATGGTTCCGATACAAGTGAAGAAGAGCATTTTTTCATTCGACCCCATTGTATGAGTTTTTACTAGTCCTTTTGAAACAAGATACGTTTTTATGTTACTTTCTTACCAAGTGGTCCATTATTAAGTATTCCTCTTTGTGAAGTGTTCCACTCTCTGAGCGGCCAGGCTCTGGTGTCAAGAGTTATTAATTACCCCGATAATATTTTGGTAAATGTCTCCGGTAAACTAGAACTTACTTAATCAGCGCTTCCTTATTAGGATGTTTTATTTTTATTACAGCTGACAAAATTTATGCTGAAAATATTGTTCTGGTTGAGCAAGAGCGCCTGAACCACAAGCCCTTCAATGTGAAAATTGGCGTTAAGAGCAACGCCGCCAAGAAGGTCCTTGTCAAGCTGTTCCTCGCTCCTAAATACGACAGCAAGGGCTTGGAGATCCCTCTGCACTTCAACACTGAGAACTTCTTCTTGTTGGAGCAGTTCTACTACGACTGTAAGTATGAGTGTTATATATCAGTTAAAAGTATTATCCGTCAATATTGATTCTTTAACTAATTTTTTGACACTCATTTACACTTGTGTAAATAAGTTCCAAATCACTACTAGTAAAATTGTATATCATAGCCAGCAGATTGATGTTTCTAATGTTAACATTTTATCATTTGCAGTACCTAGCGGAGAAAGCGTAATCAGCCGTAAATCATCCGAGTTCCAGTACACCGCTAAGAGCAGCCCTAGCACCTGGGCTTTGGCCAAGGAGATCATGTCTGGACAATGGGAACCTCAGAAATTTACAGTCTCTGTTTTCCCCGACAATCTTCTGCTGCCTAAAGGTATGTATCAATATTTCTGAAGAAATATGCACATTTTTTGCACTTAAATCCAATTGACCTGCAGAGCATGTCAAATTGATTTGAGTTGGTGATACTCTGGCGGAAGGTAAAGCATGCTTGGTCTGAAATAGCTGGATTTCAAAGAGGCTTCCAGAGCACACTTGTTGTAAATTTTTTCTGCTTGAGGGTGAGCGAAGCGAGCGCTAGAAAGTGGCCTAACACCATGAGATTTAGCCCTGGCCATGTGGGACGCAATGTGACCGCTCACCCTAATGAGCTGCCATCGCTTGTAAGCAATGTGCATCGTCCTTTTTATTGCTGTGTGAGCAAGAACTCACGGGGTTCCTATTTCAACTTTCAGGTACGGTCGGTGGTCAGACCTTCCAGTTTGTAGCATACATCCAGGATCTGACAACATTCCACCCAGCTGCCTTCCCTGTGGACAGGCCTCTGCACAGCTACCAGCTCTACCAAGTCAAGAACATCAAGTTCGAGGATGTCAAGATTTACCACCAGGAATAAATATAGGAACAACAAAAATCACCAAACAAACGCTGGTTCCCTATAAATTACAATCACTATTTTTGAACGCAACCCTGTAATATGAATTTCGCAATGTCTGTACTTACAATACTATAGAGAACTTAATATTTATAAATAAATAATTGTATAAAGATATTATGGGTTTTCTTTTTCCGCTTATTAGGATAAGGACTTTATTTGTTCAGAACAGGATTTAACTCGTTCGTCCTATGGTTGCTCAAGTCCCTAGTTCATTCCCAGGATAAACTAGTTTATCTTATCGGCTCAACTGGTTAAGCTAATACGAATGATCATTTTGCTTGGTCAAAAGGCTCTTACGTAGTGACTACGGAGTATAATAATTAAATAAATTAAATAAATATTAGGACACATTCACACACGGCTGGTTAGCCCCATACTGAACCATTTCTAGCTCGTATTATGGTTGCTAACACAACTGATATACTACATATACATACATACATATTATATATAAATACATATTTAACACCCAGACCCACAGCCAACAAATTTAGTTAAGCACAAAGATGTTGACCGGGCCAGGAATCGAACCCGGAACCTTCTGATTAGCAGGCCGGCACGGTAACCTTTACGCCAACGAGGTCGTCAAGTAATAATGTAAGTTACCCTTCCATGTAATGAAGCAGGATAAGAAGCTGAATAGAATAGTTCTTGGAGTATTAAAAACGAATCAGAATATGACATATATTCACTAGCCAAAGGAAAGTTTTTTAATAAATAAATATTCGGACGCATTTCACACACCGCTGGTTAAACCCATACTGAAGTATGGGTTTAACTATTAAATATTTTCCGTTTCTAGTTTGTGTTATGGTAGCTAACACAACTGTTATACTAGATATACATACACCTACTTTTTTTCTGTAAACATTTATTTAGCACCCAGACTCACAACCAACAAATTTAAGTTAAGCACAGAGATGTTCGCCGTGCCAGGAATCGAACCCTGTACCTTCTGATTGGCAGTCCGTCATGGTAACCATTCTTTATTTCCCACACTTACATTAGATTAAATAATTTACAAAATAAACCTAAAACTAGTGCCGAAAATGGCAACAAGGTCGTCAAAAACATTGTGATGATAAACTAAAAAATTTTTTTCTATAAAGAAGGTGCTATGAAGTTATCTCGCGAATAAGTATAATATACATATATACATTTATTGTATTTGGTTTCTCTAGTGTTGTGTGCTGGCGCTTGGCTAAATTTAAAGCCCCTAGTTACAGATATGCTCAACATGATAGGTCCGACAGATACAATTAATATCTACGACAATGGGGTACCTTTAAAAATTTACTATAGCCGTACACTAAGAAACTTCTCAGCTTATAACCTATTTGATAAAAGTATGAAATAATGAAGAGGAAGACTTAGAAGATAATTTTTAGGTCAAATCAAGGTGAAGGCGAAAGTCATGTCGTGTAGGGAGGTCAAGGTCCGGCTCTTAAATATTGAATGAATGAATGATTTTTTTTTTATATCCTGCTACTTAGCAATCTGTTTCCAAGGAACATTAATATAATATGGTGTCAGTTTTTAATCGGGATTACTATCTTCAGCTGAGCTGAGCACCCATTGATGCCATACTCATCTTCTGTCCGCAAATCTTATTGCTATATCTCTTTACTATTTCTCTTTAGTCGAGAGAATCCCACACTGCCCACTCCCCTCAATTCAGCAGCCAGCTGATTGACATGTTGTTCTAGTCTATTTTGATAATTATTGCTGACTCTATTGACTCTATTTCTTCTTTCACTGTTCGTAGGTTCAAATCTAGGTTCACATATCGATTGCTTATGTACGGTGGAATATTAAACATGTCTCTCATTGTTTTTCTTTGAAATCTTTCCAGTATTTCGACGTTACTATGACTTGCTGTTCCCCATAACTGTATGCCATAAGTCCATACAGGCTTCAGTATTGCCTTATAGATAGCCATTTTACTGGCTTCTGTCAGTTGTGACTTACGACCAATGAGCCAATACATGCTTCGAAGTTTGCAGTCTGATTGTTTCCTTATGGTCCATATGTGTTTGCGCCAGGTTAGGCGTCGATCAAGGTGCATACCTAAGTACTTGGCGTCATTTGAATGTGGGATTTGAGTATTGCCAATTTTTACAGGTGGACAGGTTTTCCTTCTGAGTGTGAAGGTTACTTGAACCGACTTATCTGTATTGGCTTTAATACGCCACTGCTGCAGCCATGTTTCGATCAGAGTCAGGTGTTGTTGGAGCATTTCGGAGGTAGCCTCGTGATTGTCATGTGTTGATAGGATTGCGGTGTCATCTGCATATGTCGCTGTAGTGGTCGAAGTATGAGCGGGTAAATCTACTGTGAATATAAGATAGAGAATTACTGGTCCCAGTATGCTACCCTGTGGTACTCCAGAATTAATTTCATGCATTTGAGATGTGTCGAAATTATATTTTACTTCGTAGCATCTATTTTCGAGGTAAGATTTTAATAATGGGAAGATGGAATGTGGAAGCGTTCTTTTGATTTTGAATAGTAGCCCATTATGCCAAACTTTGTCGAATGCTTGGCTAATGTCTAGGAAGACTACGCTACAATATTGTTTGTCTTCCAGCGCTCTACCAATAACATCAACTAGCCGATGCACTTGCTCGATTGTACCGTGGCCCTCCCTAAAGCTAAACTGGTGAGTTGGTGTAATCTTTGCTAGATGTTCTCTCATTCTATTCAATATGACCTTTTCCCGGAGTTTTTCAATTATCGGAAGGAGACTAATGGGTCTGTATGATGTCTCTTGGGGTGCTTTGCCTGATTTCAGTAGCATTATTAATGAAAAAAAAAATGTATTTGCATGATTGTAGCGCATTTTCTATGGCTCGCCAGGCTAGCAATCACCCTAAAGTTGAAAAGTCTGTCAACAAGCTAATGATGTGCTTCGCAGCCTCTTTGAGAGACAGGCATTCGGTGTTACCCGTGTTAATCGAGGACAAAATAAGTTTAGTTTTTTTACAGTTAAGTAATTTTCCATAGTTCGGTACACACACATATACGCTCGTTGGTTTTAGACTTTATCGTTACTGCCGATTGATTTAATGGCAGTAACATAACAACACATCACTTCTATTTTATGATATCGGGCTTCATCCCGATATTCATTTTAAAACGTTTTCGCATTTGGCTTAATTAACTAACTAACTAATTAACTTCTTGACTTACAAAATATCCTTCTGCATGCAAACAACCCATATACTTTTGATTAGCGCCATCTATTCATATTTTCTTAAAACGACTTCACTTGGATCACATAATCTACTATCGTCATATCCCAATGCGACTGCAGCGCGCCTTGCGGATTTTAGTGGCAGCTAAGCTGCACGCTTGATTTGCAGCGCCATTATGTAAAAGTTTCATCAATAATTAAGCGTCACTCTTAATTGTATGGGTATCTGCAATCCTATTTAGTATTCTGATCCCTTGTTGAAACTCACGTTTCTCAAATCGAAATTTATCATCCTAATTTAGTTTAGTAAAACTACGAGATATATTAGTGAACGCAGAATGTACCTGTGAACTACAATGCGAACTTTTTATTTTAAAAAGGTATTTTTGCAGCTCCTTGTGGTAATATATTTAGTAAAATTGTGACGATTATGAGTAAGTGCAAGTTGAATACTCGCACAGAATAGATTATGTTTTTCTTGATATACATTAAATTTGTTGCATAATTTTCCAATAATTTCGGAGTGTCCTTACAATGGGTAGAGAGATTTTTTAAATCAGCTAAGGTCTTAACATATCAACGAAACTTTGTTTAGCAAAGGTTATTTGTAAAATAGAGCCGTTTTTAATACTCGATCTTTATAACGACATTTGATAGAACCTCTAAACAGAGGATATTTAATGATCATAAAACTTGGCCAATTATTTATTTTAGCGTTCAAATTTATCTAGTGCCAATAATTTAGATAACCTCATACAGAACCTCATCATATTGTTTGGTATCTAGAGTTTTTGCAGTTGATATGATGTAAATGACTCAACTTTTTTTTTAGGTTTTTTATCTCGAGCCTATTGTATAAATAGTCGCCGGTGTGGTTGTATCGCCTTTGACAAACATGGCTCGTCTGTCGGTGTGGGTATTGGCGCTTTGCGCTCTCTGCGCAATTTCTTACGCTGAAGAAGGTATGTCCTTACCAATGTGTTTTTATATTTTATTTCCTATCGCCTCATGGCAGACAACCGGCCTAATTTTGCCCTTTGTTTCTTTATCTAAATACAACCCTCTCTATAATTCTCCGTTGATTATTTTTACTTTATTACTAGTGTGTATTTATGTATCTAAATTGACAAGAAAATTGAAAAATTATAAGTAAAATGTGTATCTGTTTATTTGATAAGTTGATAAAAAAAAAGTGTTTACCTGGTGACTACGCTCGTGTAAATCTAATACAAAATATTTATTTAATTTTGTATTGACAAAACATAGTTTTTGGCCTTTGAAAATTAAATATCATTGAAATAAAGCGTACCAATTTGAATCGACGTGAATTCGTGTTTTTAAGCCACACGATTATTAGGAGGACTAATTACAACTTACTCGTAAATAGCATAGCATAAGCAACTACGAGTATATAACTTATACGTTCCCGCTACTGGAACTACGGGCCTATTCTCAGGTGGAGATAGATGCAGGCTATAACTTACCACGCTGGCTAAGTACTGGTTGGCGAATGACACACATCCTCGGATGTTGTAGTCCTTGGAGCATGTGGTTTTCCTCACATTGTTGTCTTTCACCGTCTCAGCAAGCGCAAACTCCACACTTAACTTGAAGTATAAGTTATTGGTGTAGGGCTGGGATCAAACCGAGGTGTTGCGGACTGCAATTCAACGTTCTTTCGATGTGACATAATTTGGCTAACAACTCAAATAAATAGATTTGTTCTTCATTTCAGCTGAAGTACCTGAGTCGTTGGAACGCGAGGGTCTGTTACTGATACTCCTCGCGGGCCTCAATGAGCCGTCAACGTATGCCGCGTCAGTCGTTAAAAACAACTTTGGCACATTCGAAGATAACATCAAAAATTTTAAGGTATGCCACTAAGAGTTTTGATAACTATCCTTATTATTTTGTAAGACATTTTATACTCTCATAACGATGACCGGTGTGAAGGTATATACATATGCCTTTGGGGTTAAGGGATCTTTGTATGTTAGCTCAAACCAACGTTGCTATTATTATTCTCAAAACTAATAGTTTTGATACTGCGTTCAGTAAATACAGTAACTATGTGTTTTAAATAAATTTATTTTAAAATAAACTAATAAGTATTTTAAAAAATTGTAATTAAAAATAATTACAAATGCAGGTTAGTAACGAGTAATTTTTTTACTTAATATTTTTTTTACGTGATACATTTTTTACTTATTTTAATAATATTTTAGCCTATCAACATTTTGTTATCAAGTTGTTCGAAGCTAGCAAAACAGCAAGATAAGGTATCGTTATACGATTGTTATGAGTTACAAATCAAAATTGTGCAAAAGTTTGTGAGTGCGTGTGTGTGTATGTTTTACTTCTTCACGATCAAACTTTTAGATTTTGATGGAATTTGGTATGGAAATAGGTTAGACCTCGGATTAACACATAGACTACTTCTATCCCGAAACCATTTCTGGTTCCAGTGAGATGCGCAAATAACTTCTAATTCTACTTGATTCCTTCAAGCTTAAAAGCTTTGATCGAGTTTGATGAAATTTGATATGGAGACAGGGAAGACCGCGAATAAACTCTAATGATTATTTTTATACCGGAATAATGCGAGTAAGTAAAATACTTAACCTTCGATCAAAAATGTACTCGTACTACATACAAAGTGAAGTCTCTTAAAACGGCAAGAAAAATAAAACCACAAGTAAGAGTGTGGTCATATTTCAGTTTGAAGAAATTAAGCGTTATAAGTATAGTAATACAGTTGAATTTTCTAACACTCACTGCATATGGTCATACATATTTGCGAGCGCTGCTAGCTGTTATATCGAAGCAAGATAGCTTATGTTTATTACGGCACTAGTCGAAACTCAACCTTAAGATACAGGGTAGGGTTGACTTGAATTGAAATATTATTTGTGACGTAGTCATATTTTGTATTACTCTCCATATTGTAGTAGATAAAATAGTATAGTAAACTCATGCCATTTTTCTGTGCTCTGTATGCAACAGTGAATCAGGTATATTATATTTGATCGAAGAACTGAACATAATTTATTTGTGTTATTACAGAATGAAACAGCTGCAAGAACATACTCAGAAATGCTGAAAGAAAAATGGTACTTGCCGCGTTCGGTACCTTTCTCAGTAAATGAGCCTGCTCACGCCTTCGAAGCTATGACCCTTTTCAACGTGCTTTACTCTGCCAAGGACTTCGAAACTTTTCACAATACCGTTGCATTTCTGAGAGACACCATCAACGAACGTCTGTTCACGTACACTGTGCGCATTACTGTCATTTACCGCCAAGACACATTTGGGCTTGTTCTGCCACCTATTTACGAAACATTCCCTTCGTTGTTTTTAAACGCTGAAATCATTGCGACCGCTGCGAGAATCAACGTTCACGCAGACCGACTCGTCGATTACTACCCTTCAACTTACAAGTCTGCTGACGGTGTTGTGATCAAAGCCAATGCCACGTACTGGGCCAACGTTAACAACAAGAACTTTGCTTTGACTTACTTCACCGAAGACGTTGACTTGAGCGCCGCACAATACTTCCTGGCCTTGGTCAACCCCTTCTGGCTTGGTGGCTCTAACCCTCCGATCGTTTACAAGGAACGCCGAGGAGAGGCTTGGTGGTTCGCTCACAGGCAGCTCGTGGCACGTTACTACATGGAGAGACTGTCCAATGGCCTTGGAGAAATCCCTGATATTGGCTTAAGTATGGAAGAAGGTTTTACTTCTGGTCTTGTATACAGCAACGGCGTGCCTCTCCCGTCTAGGCCTGACAACTTCCAGCTTTACCAACCTCAATTGTCGGGCGCCATTGAAAAGGTTTTGGAATTCGAAAGACGTATTTGGGAAACTGTTGACAAGGGTTTCTATGTAAACGTAAGTTTTATTGCGTTTATTATATCAAAAAACTTTTCAAATGTCTCAGCTTATTGTTCATTCAGCATAACATGTACAATACAAATTAAATAAAAACTGTAACACGTACTATGTAAGTTTGTTCTATTAGGGTGTTGCTGATCATATGAACTACCCTAAAAACTAACATGATACCATTCCTTATAAGATAAAATTATCATTAGAATTAATATATATATGTGACCAGTTAAAGATATTACTTTATACTTTAAGTAACAATAAAATCAGTGAATATATAACTAGAATATGGAAGTGATTTCGCTTGATAAATCCTTTTGCTATCTATGTATATTTTTTGCAGCGTAAGGGTGAGCAAGTGAGCCTTCTCAATGAAAATGGTCTTAACGTCCTCGGAAACTTGATCGAGTCTAACGCTGACTCTCCCAACCGCTACTACTACAAGGACTTCATCAGGCTCTGGAAGCAGATCCTTGGAAACAACGTGAAGTCTAACTATGAATATGAAAGCAAGTAAGTCAAATAAATTTAAAAAAATATTTTTGCGAGCGAAGCAAATATGTATTTGCAGCAACATCGGTCGTAGATCCAGCCTTTGTAGGAAGTGGTAAAATTCAGCAATCATCAACGTTCAAAATGTATTCGTATGTTGGTACCAGCATGAAACTATTTCCTTTTCGAAACTGGTACAGTTTCCAACCACAATGTGTAGTGTGGTTCTTACATGTTTAATTAAAAAAGACGCTTGAAATGTACAGTGTTGGCAGTAAAAAAAATTCTGCTGATAGTGAAATATTTTATTTTGAATATGTGAGTGTGTGAGTATAATCAAATTGGTTAATATGTTGGTTGAAATATGACTAGCCACGCAAAGCTTAAATTCCAAAGATCTACTATTAATTACGATACGTTGTGTATTTCAGGTTCACTCCCTTGGTTGTGCCTTCAGCTTTGGAAAACTTTGAGACTTCCCTCCGTGACCCTGCTTTCTACAGCCTGTGGAAGCGTATCTTGAACCTGTTCGTGCAATGGCAGAAACAGATGCATCTGTACAAACCTGACGAGCTTATTGCAGCTGGTGTCGAAATTGAGAAGGTTGAAGTAGACAAACTTGAGACCTTCTTTGAGACTACTTTACTCAACATAACAAGCAATCTGTATGCCAGAGAAGCAGGTAAAAAAATATATATACAGCTATGGAACGTTTCCTGTTTTCGTTACGTTGCATAATTAATCTTTGGTTTTGAGGGTTCTGTAATCCTGCATGGAACCTTTATTCCTGCTTGTCCACGTTCGTCCACCCGTCCTGTGTAAAACTTTTAGATTTCTTTATTACGTAAGAAAGTAATGTTTATGTAGGAGTATATATATTTTTTGATATCATAAACACATAGCAAACCTCTTACATTATGTTGCCATTTTCATAAATTATTTTAAAGATAGTTCACGGAAACCCTTCTTGCACCAGCCTGACTTGTACTTATCAATTATTTGACATTCGACCTAATTGTGTTGAGTTTTTACAAATACGTAGTAATTTAAATAAAATGAACGCTCTAGCGTAACTTCAAAATTTGAAATATATGTTTTTTTCTGAAATAAATGAATTAACAATAGTAATATTCTGGTGTCGACATTTTGCCAGGTCCTCCTGCGCTATTCTACCAAAACGTACTTTGTATGTAATTTAATGATAATCAGTCATGGTAAAAAGTTTAAACTTAATTAAGATTTGGTATCTTTTAATTCTCTTACAGGCCACAAATCCAGTGGTAAAAATATTGTTTTGGTTGAACAAGAGCGCCTGAACCACAAGCCCTTCAACGTGAAAATTGGCGTTAAGAGCGACGCCGCCAAGAAGGTCCTTGTCAAGCTGTTCCTCGCTCCTAAATACGACAGCAAAGGCTTGGAGATCCCTCTGCACTTCAACACTGAGAACTTCTTTTTGTTGGAGCAGTTTTACTACGACTGTAAGTATGAGTGCTATGAACATAATTTATTTCAAGTTTACTTGCATTTTGAAATGTTGGACCGATGACGCTTTATACAAGTAAATTTAAATAATTCGTAACCCCTGGCATTCTGTAGTGGTCTTGAATTTGAAATTTAGCATAGTTTATATAATTATTCTTTTCGTCATTCCATTTAATTTCATACCCATATTTGGAGTGTTGTGAAAAAATATGTGATCCGCCATTTTGTGGCAGCGGCCATTTTGGACACAAAATCCAAACACAGTTCATCTGTTTGGAAGACACCACACAGATACGTCAAAGTTAACACTCGTCTTATTACTTTAAATGTAATTGCATATTATACCCAGTAGATTGATGGATTTAATGTTAATATTATATCGTTTGCAGTACCTGGCGGTGAGAGCGTTATCAGCCGTAAATCGTCAGAGTTCCATTATACCGCTAAGAGTAGCCCCAACACCGCGACTTTGGTCGAGGAGATCCTGTCTAGAAAATGGAAACCTCAGAACTTCTCGGTCTCTGTTTTCCCTGACAATCTTCTGCTGCCAAAAGGTATGATTCAGTTCTTCTGAAAATAAAAATTCCGCTTGATTCAATGCGAAGGAATAAAATTTGCATGCGTGTGAAACAAAAACACAATATAATTATATTTTTTAATGGTGTACTGATATTTTTTTTACACTTAACAGTTAGGTATTTGAGCAAAGCGTTTAACAACATGAGTCAGTGACGGTATCGCCTAAGGTGGAGCATGGCTTGTCTTAAATAACTGGTAAAAGGACGCTGTTAGGTTCTTAGCGACAGATTTTTCAACTTGACTGGTAACTAGCCAAACGATCACTATAAAGTGCGATACTACGAGTTTGGTATTGCTCACGATCTTTTTATTTCCAAAAGTTCGAGCTTAATGGCGAGAATTTAACTCACGCTCTTCTTGACACAAGGCAACCGCACGGCCGACTGAGTTATCGTCGATTGAAAATATCTACTTCCCCAATTTAATTGCTGTGTGGCCACGAACTTACGCATTTTCTTAACATTCAGGTACGGCCGGTGGTCAGACCTTCCAGTTTGTGGCATACATCCAGGATCTGACAACATTCCACCCAGCTGCCTTCCCTGTGGACAGGCCTCTGCACAGCTACCAGCTCTACCAAGTCAAGAACATCATGTTCAAGGATGTCAAGATTTATCACCAGGAATAAATAAAAGAACAACTAAAACGACCAAACAAACTCAGATTTCCTATGGATTACTATCAAAATTTTTGAACGCAATCCGGTTATTAAAAATTTACAATGGCTGTATTAGCAACACTATAGATAATCATATTTTTAGAATTAAATAATTGTATGGAAATAATATTGCTTTTTTTCTGCTTAGCAGCATAAAAAACTAGGTTAAACTAGGTTTTATAATAATAATCTGTCCTTATTGATATGAACACAGAAGGTACCTACCTACATATTTTATTTGGACCATTACTGCTGAACTTATTATCCAACTGTGATTCAGCAGCGATGACCTCTCCCAAAGAATATGAACAAGTCTATTTATTCATGTTGGTAAAGCTACAAATCATCATCATCATTATCCTCAGCCTGTTCTGTCCCACTTCTGGGTATATCCTGTCTTGCCATCTGTCTCGGTCCTGTGCCAATCTAACCCAGGTGCGCCTGACGATCTCCTTCTTTAGATGTTCCTTGCCAAAAGATAGGGTATGGCCAAGATATACGTAATAGTCAACTGTCTCTAGGATCTCGTTTCCAATCTTAATTAGATTCGAGGTCCCAACTGTACTTCGACTTGTGGGCGCTTAGCTGTTTAGGCATAAGTCTGAACAATTGTTATGGAATAACTTTTACTTAGTTTGATTACTGTAAAACAGACTGGTGTTGATATGCTCTTGATAATTTCGATATAAGGGGTAATTTCTTTTCTACATATTTTGCGTTGATAAAAAATACCTAATCGTTATATAACTGTGACGGATTTTGATGCTGTCAAGCCCTTTTCTCACTGAATTGCCAGGAATTGTTAATTGGCAGGAATTGACAATTGATAATGTCAATGATGCTGCTACCTACATAATTTCTAGTCAATAAAATACAGACACTAATTGATGCAAACAGTTAAGATAACTA
This sequence comes from Mellilla xanthometata, assembly GCA_035578125.1. Taxonomy (NCBI): domain Eukaryota; kingdom Metazoa; phylum Arthropoda; class Insecta; order Lepidoptera; family Geometridae; genus Mellilla; species Mellilla xanthometata. The sequence continues at coordinate 6,505,935 of JAPUBQ010000014.1, read as the reverse complement.
AGATTCCCAATAAATTGAAGGTTTTTAAATCCCGGATAAATACCTGTTTCATTAAATGTATCCTATACAGAAATTGTATGCAAAAGCAATGTAAACTTTTTCCAAATGATGTGGCACTTATAGGAATTTTAAAATATAGGAATTTTACAGAAATTCCTATATTTTACAGCTTGATAGTTTTAGATTAGTAGCCTTGATAGTTAGAGGCCTCAATGTACAAAAACCCAGGTCTGGTCATATATATACAGGTATCCGTTCACTGGCTCTTAGACTAAATGATATCAGCCACTACAAAAATTGTATGTTTGTTTTCTACCCTCGACTTAATAAAAGCAGAAATGCTCTGACACGAGGGAGCTACGTCAGATGATCAACATCGAGCACCCGGCATTTTTCGCTGCTTAATATCAAAAAACAAACGTTAAATTTTTCGCTTCTCTAGCTTCAATAACTGTGGTGCAGAGCTACCTACCGTCACCTTATATGAGTGTGTTTACATTCCCAAGCCGAGATCGCTCAGGGGAAGTATATTCCAGCCAGCTTATCTTAGCGGAGGTACGTGGAAATTTTCAATACATTTTCTGACCAAATTTCTTTAAACTCTTTAAGCTCAAACTTAATCGCAATAAATCTCTTAATGGCATCATTAAACCGTGGCGTTTTCATTATTATTACTTATTCACAATTCATATATTGATTGTACTCTTTGGTTGAGTTGTTCTGTTCTTCAAAAAGTTTCAATAGAAAAAAGATTGTGTTCAACAAATAAATGTATGTACTTATTGCTTGCTCATTGCATTCGTATTTAAATACAAAAAAAAACCCATGCGTGTTTCATAAGTACAATTTTCAGCCAAATATAATTTTTGTTCTCTTTGTAACATAGAAATCTTGAAATTCCCTATTTTGTACGTGACTAAAGTGAAAAGGCATCAACGAAACGCAAAAATAAAATACATTATTAGTATAGTCTATGGCCGATCGCCATTGTAAGATGCGCGCGCATAGAAGCAATTAGCAATTTGAAATGCGGGTTGGTGGATGACTCACGTCTTCGGATATTGTGGTCCTCGAACATGCCGGATTCCTTAATATATTTTCCTTCACCGTAAAGCGAGTGCAAATCCACACATAACTTGAAAAACAAGTCATTGGTGTAGGCCTGGGATCGAACCAGAAGCCGTCTGAGGGAAAAACAGTTGCTATTACCACGGAGCCACAATCACCTCCTTTGAAAAATATTATTATTTAATTAGATGTATTTGTTGTGGTATGCAATTTTAGTTTTTCAAGGTGATGTATTTATTTTAGTATTATTTTATTCACAATTGTGTTGAAAAACGTCGAATACTACATGTGTATTGATGATTACTATTTTCAGCTCTCTTAAGACACTCAAATGGCGCCTCAGCGGTAATCACCAATATAATTAAACTTGTATAATAATGTACGATTGCCGCCTGCTGTCGACTTTCAAGACGACTATATTTGCTCCTTCATATTAGTGTTGGTATATTCAAAATGTATATACAAGAATAAAATTGACGACCTCGTTGGCGTAAAGTTTACCATGCCGGATTGCCAATCAGAAAGTTCCGGGTTCGATTCCCGGCCCGGCCAACATCTTTGTGCTTAACTAAATTTGTTGGGTGTGGGTCTGGGTATTAAAAAATTAAATGTATATCTATATAAAATATGTACCTATGTATGTATGTATGTATTTATATCAGTTGAGTTAGCTACCATAACACACACTAGAAATGGTTTAGTAATCCTCACGATGTTTTCTTTCTCCGTAAAACGAGTGCAAATCCAACTATCATGATTACTTTATAATGATCTTGAGCTAAATCTGAAACAATTTAATTATTTATTTTATATATTTAACAAATAGAAAAAGTATCAAATAATAATTAAAATCGAAACACCTCTACTCATAATGCTTTTTTTGTAAGTGTAGATAACCTATGAGGTTATCTTTTGAATGTGAGGTGCTGTGTTATCTCGCGAACGAGTATATATATATAGGGTTGTCTGTTACACACGCAAGCTATCATGGCTCGTCTAGTGTTGTGTGTGTTGGTGCTCTGCGCGGTTAGCGGACTAGCGCGCTTCGACGCTGTCGCCGAAGGTAAGACAGCAATCAGAGTCCTTTTTTTTTTGTTGACGAGGGGGAAACCATCGATAAGATACCTGGCTACGATGGGGCAAAGCCAGTTTATGTGGGATTTGTACCCACTAAAACCCCCCCGGTGACCTGCCTCTGTGCTTAACGGAGGTCTCCGGGTTCCTCCGGGAAACACTCCGGAGACCTCCTTGCACTGCGCTGTGGCCCTTCCCGGATTGTTGTCGTTTAACCCGGACTCGATGGAGCAGGTGTCGGAACCCCATCTCCGAACACCTTTGAGTCTGATGCCCCTTTTAGTCGCCTCTTACGACATGCAGGGACAATTCCGCAGCCTTATTCTTTCACCCAGGCTGCAGGGTTAAGCAATCAGAGTCTTAGAGATTATTTGAGACCTAGTCACTTAGACTTTATTTCACTCGATATCAAGAAGGCTCAGACGCTTAATCCTTTAAAAAACTTGTTTTTGCTTGGGAGGTGGTATTTATCTTCGCTACCTTAAGACTCTTTGTTTTCCTTCATTTAAATAACTATTGTTTATTTATTAATATTATGAATTGGTACTTTATGTATTAGTCTATTTTATTTATGTATTAGCATAAATAATATTTTTTATTTTAGTAAATATAACTTATTTTCTTCATCTACGTCCATTTTTAGTCGTTTATTAACTCCTTTGCATCCAAAGGTTGCCTGGAAGAGATCGCTTTAAGCGATAAGGCCACTAATTGTGGCACACTATTTTTTATTCTTAGTGTTTATTATATCGTTAGTTATAGTTTAAGTTTGTGTCCAGTAAAAATATCTATCTATCATTCCGATTTTTTTTTTCACACGCGGCTGATAAGCCCCATTCTATACCATTTCTAGTTTGTATTACGGTTGCTAACACAACTGGTATATATACTTCATGAATGTGCAAACTTGTTATTCATGTGTAAAAAGTAGTAATAAGCATTTTAAATTTAACAGATATGAAAAATAAGTTATTTTGTGTATAGTATGTAATAATGTAGAATTTTTAGGTATTTTATGTTTTTTTTTAGTATGTTTAATGTAACTAGTATTTTTAAGTAATTAAGTAACTATTGTAGTGTGACTTGCCTAAACGTATGTTATTTATTACTAGGTAAAGTTCTGTATTCATTTACATAGATACACATTTAACACCCATTCCGACAACCAACAAATTTAGTTTAGCACAAAGATGTTGGCCGTGCCATGAATCTCGGAACCTTCTGATTGGCAGTCCGGCATGGTAACCATTACACCAACGAGGTCGTCAAAATTAAGTTACCTCAATTGTTTTTAGTAAAGTAAAAGATAGAAGAAAGATAATAGGACATATTATATACTAGCTGACCCGGCAAACGTTGTTTTGCCTTAAGTACAGTTAAAAACACTATAATAGATCATTTACCTAATTACTAAAATGGCCATAAAATATATGGTTTGGTGATAAAAAAGTGAAAATGTAGGGTTGTGTGTATATTTCAATGTCAAATTAAAAAAAATACAAAATAATTTTGTCATAAATTAAAAAAAAAATATGGTTAATCAACCCTTTTCACTTAGGGGTATGGAAAATAGATAGCACCGATTCTAAGACCTACTTAATACGCATATAAAATTGGGCAAAAATCGCTCAAGCCGTTTCGGAGGAGTACAATAACTAACAATGTGACATTTTATATATAAGATACGTATATACACACACATTTCTATATCCTTCTTTAAAGTCCGTACCTGCCCTGTTAAGGGCTGGGAACGGCTTAGGTACAGTTTCATAGACAGAAACGTTTAAATTTATAACTAACTAGCTGACCCGGCAAACGTTGTTTTGCCTCACTTAGGGGTACAGCGCCATCTATTGATTACTTACTCAACCCAGTCGAAAGGTATCGACATCTGTTAGAATCATTTGGAGTTAACAGATAATTGTGACTGTCAAATAACAACAGACAATAATTAGCAATAAATTAAAATGGCGACTATAATTTGAGATTTAAACTATCCTATCTCTCAAGTTGGATCGAACTACACATGGTGTGCGAATTTTATTATAATCGGTTAAGTGGTTTAGGAGTCCATTGAGGACAAACATTGTGTCACGAGATTAATATATATTAAGATTGTTTTGCGGCGAGGATAAAAGGTGTTTATTTTTCAGATGAACGGGATTTGTACCTCCCCAAGCTTTCCAAGCTGTTCCAACACGTGAACGAGCCATTGCCACCTGAAATCCTAAACGATATCACCAACTATGGAAACCTCACCGACCATTTGGACAAATTAGAAGTTAGTATAGTGTATCTATTCTACATATTTTATTTGAAACAGATAAGCACAAAGCCAAATTAAATGGCACGCAGGAAGAAAAAGATATTCTCAGCAGTGAGAAAAGTCAGCTGTAGAAGATAAAGACACTTAACTAATTGATTTGAATAAAATGTCTTTTTAATAATTCTCACTAACTTAATTAATTATCTTGCCGCGTAGAAAACGGTCACACTTACATTATTATTACAGTCGCCCCTGAAGATGTGAATGAGAAGATAAGTGAGAATATAAGTGTGACGGCTTTCTTCGCGGAAATATTGAGATCCTTCTTACGTGAATAGTTTAGAAAGTTCAATTGACTATCATTTTCAATTAATAAAGAACATTAAATATACTATTAATAACATTGATTGCTATACATATAGAAAATTATTTAAACACCAGAAGAGTTCTTCTCTTCTTCCTTGCCTTATCCCACTAGGTGGGGTCGGCACAGCAAATTTTCCTCTTCCACTCTCCTCTATCAGCCGTCGTCTCTACACTCACTCCTTTCACTCTCATGTCCTCATTCACACACTCCATCCACGTCTTCTTTGGTCGGCCTCTTGCCCTTCTTCCTTGCACTTCCATTTCCATACATCTCCTACTAACATGCATCTCCTCTCTACGCATCACATGCCCATACCACGCTAACCTCCCACTCTTCAGTTTCTCACTCACTGGTGCTACTTTCAAACTTCCTCTAATATACTCATTCCTTATTTTGTCCATTCTTGTCACTCCACACATCCATCTCAACATTCGCATCTCAGCCGCATGCACTCCTCTTACATGCCCTACTCTTGTTCCCCAACACTCAGATCCATACAATACGACAGGTCTAATGATCGTCTTGTAAATTTTCCCCTTAAGTTTAAGGGGCATATTTCGATCGCACGTCGTTCCTGAGACCTGTCGCCATTTCATCCACCCAGCGTTTATTCGGTTCGCTACGTCACGGTCAATATCGCCGTCGTTTTGGAGAATAGAGCCGAGATACTTGAAGTCAGAGCAGACTGGCAGGGATACACCATCTAAGGCAATTGGTGTGAAATCTGAAGATCCGCCAAAATCACAAAACATGTGTTCTGTTTTCGTTCGACTGATCTTCAGACCCACATTCTCCAATCTTCCCTGCCATTGCTCCAATCTCCTCTGTACCTCATGCCCTTCCTCTCCAACGAGTACAATATCGTCGGCAAACAGCATACACCAAGGCGCCTGCTCCTGTATGTCCGATGTTAAGGCATCCATTATCAAGATGAACAGGTAGGGGCTTAACGCAGACCCTTGGTGCAAGCCTACAGCCACATTGAACTCGTTGGTTTCGCCAGCTGCGGAGCGTACATAAGTACTGGCTCGACCGTACATTGCCCGAACAAGCCGCTGGTATTTCCCTGGCACTCCTTTCACATTCATACTCCACCACAGAACCTCGCGGGGCACCCTATCGTACGCTTTCTCTAGGTCAACGAACACCATGTGCAAGTTTTTGTGTGCACTGCGGTACTTTTCGCATAATTGGCGAAGTGCAAAAATGGCATCCGTTGTACTGCGTCCCGGCATAAACCCAAACTGGTTCTGTGATACCTCACTTTCCTCTCTCAATCGTCTCGCTATGACTTTCTCCCACGCTTTCATACTATGTGACATGAGCTTTATTCCCCTGTAATTGTTGCATACCTGTACATCACCCTTGTTTTTGAAAACAGGTACGAGTGAGCTTTTGCACCACTCGTCAGGTATGACCTCTTCTTGCAACAATTTATTGAAGAATAAAGTCAGCCACGTCCATCCATCCGCTTTCAAAAACTTCCACACCTCTATTGGAATCCCATCTGGTCCAGTAGATTTTCCATTCTTCATATCTTGTACCGCCTTTCTTACTTCTTCCATACTTACTTCCCTTACTACACCAGTGTTAGTTGGCACACTTTGTAGGTCACCACTCCAGTCATTCTCTTCATTCATCAATCTTTCAAAGTATCCCTTCCATCTCTCTTTTATTTCTCCATTCTTAGTTAAGACTCTCCCAGAACTATCTTTCACGCATTTGATGTGGCTAACATCTCTTCCATCCTTCTCTCTTGCCTTTGCTATTTTGTACAGCTTTTTTTGTCCCTCAGGGCTTTCCAGTGTGTTGTACAAAACATTTTGTGCATTAGCCCTGGCAATAGCAACTGCTTTTTTAGCTTTCTTTTTACTCTCGTTGTATGCTGTTTTCATCCTGTCTTTTGCACTTAAGTCGCTGGGGTCTATTTAGGAATCTTTTAGGAGTTAACTTATTTAATTTTTATTCAAACATTAACCATTAAACATTAAACAACCATTAAAAATGTATTAATACAAATCTTATGCACAGTCTTTACAGAAAGTCTCTCTGGCCGTTTTCTACAACGCGATGTTAAGGGAAGGTTTTTGCCTACCTCGCGGACAACCTTTCTCCATAAACGATCCATACCATGCATTCGAAGTAAGCACTTTGTTCAACGTTCTGGCTTTTACAACAGATTTGAAGACTTTTTACGACACTGCTGCCTATTTAAGAGATAAAATCAACGAAGGCATGTTTGTCTATGCTCTTAGTACGTCAGTCGTCTATAATAAACATTCTCAAAACGTTGGACTCAGCCCCATATTTGAAATCTTTCCAAATTACTTCCACAACGCAGAAACTATGAATATTATCAAAAAAATATCCGTCTATGGAAGTCAAATAACACAAATTTACCCTTACACTTCCATGTTGGGAGATGACAAAATTGTGATCAACGCTAATTCTACTTACTGGCCTTACGGGAATGACAAGAATTTTGCGTTGTCTTACTTTACCAACGACATTGGGCTAAACTCTGCGCTATATCAAATATCAGTGGTGTTGCCTGGCTGGATAGACGATTATGACTTGGGACCCCACACCGAAGACTTGCGTCATCTTCGTGGAATAACCTTCTGGCTAACGTACAGACAACTTGTTGCTCGTTACTATATGGAAAGATTATCAAACGGTCTTGGTGAAATCCCCGACATCACCAATGTTATTGAAGATGGTTTCAATCCTGGTCTACTGCATTACGATGGAGTTCCTTTCCCGTCCAGACCTGACAACTATCGCCTTGATCAGCCTCATCTGGCCGGAGTTCTTGAAAAAGCATTGAAATATGAAAAACGCATCTGGAGAGCTATTGACCAAGGTTTCTACATAAACGTAAGTAACACTTTTAACATTTAATGTGTCAACACTTAAAACCTGATAGTAGTTAGTGATATTGCGATAGTGAGTTAGTCTACGCGCTGTGTATATAATCAATGCCCATCGTTTTATTTATATACTCCGTAATTTTAGTTTTCTTAAAATGTTTTAAGAAATAGTTAATTAAGTATATAGTTTTATTACGGAACATGAATGCATTTGAGGGTATTATTTTCATTTCCTCCAGGGCTGACCTTTTTTGGACGCTAGGGGACACATACTGTGCTGTCCTTTTTTCATGTTCGTTTTATGTAAATTAAAATAATGTATTATCTATGTCTTCTGTGTCTGAAATAAATGTGTTCTTTCTTTCATTTAACAAAATTAACAGTAAAAAACGGTGTAATGTGCAGTAAGTTTATTTATATGTTTATTTGTAACTAGCTACGCCACCCGGTGCTACCCGCGTTAATCCAGGATAAAAGAAGTTAATCCGAGATAAAAGTAGCCTATGTTTTAATCAAAGGTCTAACCTATCTTCATACTAAATTTCATCAAAATCGGTTCAGCCGTTTGTCACGCACAACATTTATATTTTTTTTAGGATTTGTACGTAGCAAATAGTGTCTACCTAAAGAAGATCGGTATTAAAATGATAAATATTCGGCATACGACGGATAGATAATAATATGAAACTTCATAATTAATAATAAGTATATATACCTCTTTGACATTGTTGACCTGATCAAAATATTTACATTCAGTAAAAAACGATGGTAATAAATATCATGATAACTTAACGTTTTACAGCGTCGAGGTGAGGAAATCAGTCTCCTCTCTGAAGATAGCCTTAACAACCTTGGAGGCCTTATTGAGTCCCACGAAAATTCTCCGAACCGCATTTACTACAAGGACTTTATCGGGCTTTGGAAGAAAATTCTTGGAAACACTATCAAATCCAAATATGAGTATCAGAACGGGTACGTGTCTACTGAAACATTATTGTGTGTCCTCATCCTTTTCCCACAAGGTGGGGCCGGCACAACAAGTTTTCCTCTTCCACACGATTCTGTCAGCTGTCATATCCACATTCACTCCCTTTTCTTTCATATCTCCATTTACACAATTCAGCCACGTCTTTCTAGGTCGACCACTACTTCCGCTACATAGTACAACCATATACTTCTCCTAGTCACATGCATTTCCTCTCTACGTATCACATGCCCATACCAAGTTAACCTTCCGCTCTTCACATTCTCTGTCACTGGAGCTTCTTTCAAACTTCCTTCTGAATATGCTCAAGTTATGAAATTTATATCATTTCTTTTTTATAACTTTACAGATTCACTCCTCTGACCGTTCCATCTGCATTGGAGAAATACGAGACTGCCCTCCGTGACCCTGCCTTCTACATGCTCTACAAGCGTGTCCTGAAGCTGTTCGTTTACTGGCAGAAACAGATGCCCTTGTACAAATCTGAAGAGCTTGCCTTCCCTGGTGTTGAGATCGAGAAAATTGAAACTGACAAACTAGTAACTTACTTCGAACCAGTTCTAGTGAACGCCACTCAAGCTATGTACCGTAAACTAAAGGGGGATGACATAAATAAATGTAATTATTCTACTATAATTATATTTTCTGTTCAATTTTATCAATGTCACTCTAAGTTCGAAATCCATTAATTTGCAAAACAATATTTTCATATTACATAACAAGTATTATATTATGTAATGAGTTGACGTCAATGTATGTTTTTATGAAAGACAAGCAAACCCGGCAAACTGCGTCTCGCTACAAATTTGAAATGTTCTCTGAATTTTATTTGTTGCAAACCTCATGGAGCCCGAGACCTTAACAACGAATGCAAAACCGTGGAAATCGGTTCGTGCGTTCAGGAATTATAGCGTCAGGAAGGAAAACCTGACTCTTAGGGGTATAACACCAACCCCTATTTTTTATGGCCATTTTAGCAAAACAACGTTAGCCAGGTCAGCTAGTTTTTATATATTAGATTTCTTTTATCATCCTATTACAATCATTTAACATTTTTAAGTAAAATTATAACTGAGTTGTAGTGTATGTTAAGTTTCTAAGTGTTTTGTTTCAGCTCCCGAAGTTTTTGTGAAATACGAACACTTGACTCACAGGCCTTTCTCCGTTAATATTAAAGTCAAGAGTGAGAAGGATGAGAACGTTGTTGTGAAGCTATTCCTCGCTCCCAAATACGACAGCAAGGGCTTGGAGATCCCTCTACATCTAAACACTGAGAACTTTTACATGCTTGAATTCTTCCCTTACCCATGTAAGTCTATTTTTTAAACGACTTAAAAAAGGAGGAGGTTATTTATAATAATGTAAGGTAAGGATGCGAATGTATTGAGATAGTCAGATATTCACTGATCCTTGCCTAATATCAAGGAAAATTGGAGGTGAAGGATGTTAGCGTTTTCACTTTTCAGTATAAATAATTTCAATATAAATTGCCAGGAGCAAATACTATTCTCAAAAACTTCGAAGTGTTGAAAAATTCCCGGTTCAACCTATCATCATTGCCATTTATCGTGATAATACTGCCAAAATGTTTGGCATACTGCCCTCAGGAAGAGCTAGAACTTTTTGTATTAGCTTTAGTTATTTACCTAAAGCTACTCTACATTGTTTACTTCTTATAGAAGGTAGTTGATATTATTGTAAAACAAAAAAAGAAAAAATGGAACTCCGGTCAGAAGTTACACATCTCCTCTTATTTCTTGTTATACTTCCGAAGTATAAATCGAATAGGGTAGCATAAATAACAGAATTAAATTTCAATAGATACTAGCTCTATTGAAATTTAATTCTGTTATTTATGATCTGCTACTCACTACTATATCTTGATATGCTACTCATAATACCGAAAGTTACTAAACGGTATATTCAATTAATCACGTAGCTACAGTAGCGCCTGTAGCTCGGCTAGCTATGGTGATCTGACGCGATAATCGAAGCTAAGCAACGGTCGATGCAGTCGGTGCTTGGACCGACTTCATTTGGGCGCTACCGTGGGTCGGGGTCGTGGGACGACTCGTTAAATTGTAGGTCCCAAATGTTAGTCTTAGTACAAGCAGTCGTCAAGTCACGTCAGAGGCCTTCGGGCGGCTTGAAAACTCTCGACATTAGAGCTCACTTAGCACATACGAAGAAGAAGAAGAAGATTAATAACATTATTATTTTCTTACAGTGTCTGCTGGAGAAAGCGTAATCACTCGCGAGTTCACTGATGATAAATTATACGAGACAGTTGAAGGTTTCAAGGTGTACAAGCAAATTACAAACGTCCCTCCTAACCTTCGCCTGCCCAAAGGTTTGTACGAGTATTCAATTCTTCAAGTCTTAAATAAATAAATATTAGGACACATTCACACACGGCTGGTTAGCCCCACACTGAACCATTTCTAGCTCGTTTTATGGTTGCTAACACAACTGATATACTACATATACATGCAAGCATATTATATATAAATACATATATCTTGCTTTCTACTGTATTCTAATATTTGAAACAATACTGAATTACAGGTACACTCATAACTAATAGTCGTTATTAAAATAAAATTGTGCCTGTGACAACTATTCCACTCAAGAAAAATAGATTTAGGTACTTGTAGGAGGTTGGGACGTAAAAATATATTAACACTAGCTGACCCAGAAGTACAGTTAAAAACACTATAATTGATCAGCTATCGAGCGGGATGAAAATTATTAAATTACTAAAAGGAGGACCGGTTTTCATGAACCTACGACATTTTTTTTCATAGAGTGCTTCCATCAAAATCTATTTATAATATAAGACGTTATAACTCCAGAACACACGAATCGATTTCTTTGCATTCGTTGGAAAGTTCTCGGGCTTCGTGAGGTTTGTAGCAAACAAAATTCAGGGAAAATTCGATTCGCAAATAAATCAACCTACACGCGGGTGGAGCTGCGGGCAACAGCTAGTTGACTATAAAACCAGTTCAAGTTTTCCATAGTTACGCTACATTAAAATATGGATATATTTTGTGTAACAAATGCCTTAATACAATATTATATCTTCTCAGCGCTTCTATATTATCCGATGTCAATAAAACCAAACAAACAAACATATAGTTATAAAAGCAAACAAATTTACAGTAACATTTAAAAGGTAGCCCTGGCTTATTTGGCAAAACCAAAAAAAGAAGCCAGGGCTACCTTTTAAAATGTTATGCACTAAGTTACAGAAGACAGGGCCTTCTCAATTTTAGGAATAGAATGATTATACTTATAAACTAGCCATACAAAATAGAATAAACAATACTAACTCAATACTATAAATACAGTCAATTCAAAATACAAGCCAAAATAAGTTTTAAACATACGAATACGAAACATTTAACAAACTTTAAACTATGCATAATATTAACACAACAACCAAGCAGGCGCTGCGCGGACGCACTCACAGTAACGAGGTTTTAAATGTTAATTTGAATTTCTAGGAAACGCTGGTGGCCAAGTGTTCCAGTTGGTTGCTTACATCCAGAACAATGTCGATGCTTCCAAACGCAACGTCGCCTTCCCTTCAGACAGACCTCTACACAGTTTCCAGCTCTTGAACGTTAAGAACATCAAGTTTGAAGACATTAAGATCTACCACGAAGAATGAAAGATCCTAAAATGAAACAAATAGTTTATAAATAAAATCATCAAAATACTGACAGTGTAACTTACAAACGTTGTTCAAAATTTGATCTCTGATTTGATTTGGTGTTTATTTAAAAAAAAATAAAAATAATGTAAGATATGTTATGTTGAGATACTACAAGTTTTAATTGTAAACACAGACTGACTTTTTATTTAACAGGTCATTAATCTTATAAATAGTAGTATTATATATTATTATATATATCGGATGGTAGTATGCACCTAGTTCGTTGCTTATCGTGGCTTTGATAAGCTTTACAGATGTTTATGAGTGAAAACTTTTTGAAATTAAGCAAGTAATTTATAGTTGCTTATGTGATGAGATGGAAATGCTTTAAACAGTGTTCCAAGAATTTGTTTAAGCTGTTTATCTCTATATTATGTCCAAATATTATGTTTTGTTTTGCGTTTATCAGAATAGCAAAATATTTTTATTTATTTCCTACGTGTAAGCTTGCAACATGTCATTAGATTAAGAGTACTGAGTATAACACAACTATGATGTATGTATATGATAAAGGGGCAGTAACGTCTTCCCTCGTAAAAACAAAAAAGGCATCTTTTGATATAAATTTTAAGTTCGATAATCACTAGGTACTATGTAAAAACATATTTTAAATATATTTGACACAGATTTTTTCTTATTTTTTTTTTCTAATTATTTCCTATGGGGTGTATGGGGCTCCAACCGACATCTTTTGTAGCCCAAGTCAACCTCACCTGCACGTGGTACACCGTGCTGACCAACGAACGAGGCTCTGACGACCCGCCAACACGCACTGGACCAGCGCGGTGGGATAGGGTCAAACCCCCCCAACATGAATAACAACAATAACAAAAGGCCCCAAGTGCCCGGCGACTCCGGCGGCAGCGCCGGTGGAGACGGACACCGGACTGCCAATGGAGTCAGGGGTGCTAAGAATCCCCGGGCGAGGTTGCTACCCCGTCTAACGACCACGGCTCATGCTATTGACACCGATTATATCAATGTCTTAACTTACAATGTAAGAACATTGATGGACGATGCTCGTCTCGTAGAAATTGAGAACGCATTAAAACACATAAATTGGGATGTGATAGGTTTAGCAGAAGTTAGAAGAGTAGGTGAAGAGACTTTAGAAAGAAATGATCTAATATTCTACCACTACGGAGAAACTCCGGGGCTACATGGTGTTGGGTTTCTTGTAGCAAAAAAATGAAAGAACAACATTATAGAGTTCACCGGTCATTCTGAAAGAATAGCTTCATTGAGATTTCAATTGACGGCTTCCAAAACATTAACCATAATTTAAGCCCATTCGCCTACCGCTTCAAAAACTAATGACGCCGAAGTTGAATATTTCTATTTGTGGTTATTAGGATTTCGTGGTTATTACGTTTCACAACTCAATAAAGTCTGCGATGAAACACGTGATACGTGGACTTTGGTTATTGGTGATTTTAATGCTAAGATTGGAACTAGGCAAGTCACAGATAACGACGAAGTTGTCAGTAAATACGAACTAAGACACCGAAACGAGCGGGGCACTCGTTTAATACAATTTGCTTTCGGGCAAAATATGAAGATTGCTAACAGCTTTTTCTTCAAAAAACACCAACGAAGATGGACTTGGAAAGGGCCTAATGGTATCACAAAAAACGAAATAGATTACATTCTTACACCCATAACACAGTTTTTTAAAACTACTTTGGGAGCCTTTTGATTCCTATTATAGTGTGAATTTATCCCTTATCACCTTTGCCAAATAAGCGTATTTTTTTTAGTTTACATTTTAAAATCGTAAATTTAATTTACTAAATGAACATTCCAGTGCAACCAATAAAAAAAAATCAATCGAAACACCTCTACTCATAATGCTTTTTTGTGAGTCTAGATAACCTATGAGGTTATCTTTTGAATGTGAGGTGCTGTGTTATCTCGCGAACGAGTATATATATAGAGGGTTGTCTGTTACACACGCAAGCTATCATGGCTCGTCAAGTGTTGTGTGTGTTGGTGCTCTGCGCGGTTGCCGGCCTAGCGCGCTTCGACGCTGTCGCCGAAGGTAAGACGGCTGCAATCAGTAACCGATGACTATTCAAATACAGTAGAAACTCGATTATCCGGCCCTCAAGGGCCGGATAATTGGATAAGCTGACGTAACCAACAGTACGGCAACGCTACAATCATACATAATTTGATTATATTATATCGTCACTCTTTGCGTAGAATTCATTTATTCAAGAGCTAGTTCAAATGATCAAAACGAGATCTTCTTCTCCATTACCATTTCCAACCAGGTTGGATCGGCACAGCCTGTTTTTCGCTTCCACGCCACTCTATCAGCCGTCATCGCCACATTCACTCCCTTCACATTCATATCCTTCTTCACACAATTCATCCATGTCTTCTTTGGTCCACTTCTACTTCCGCTACTTCTTTCAATCATATCCATACTTCTCCTAGTCACATGCATCTCCTCTCTACGCAATACATGTCCGTACCACGCTAACCGTCCACTCTTCACTTTCTCTGACACAGGCGCCACTTTCATATTTCCTTTAATATACTGATGATAATATAATGATCAAAACAAGATGTCGTGGAGAAAACATACACATTGAAAGACGTTATTCCTGAGAAATAAACGTCGAAATTAACAAAATAAGCGTTGTATTACTTTTCTGGCAATTAGACACAATTATAGTGGTGTTTTTTTTTTTGACTTCCCATGTTCTTTTTTGTTTTTCGTGGATTAAATAATGAAATGTTTGTTTTTATCCAGATGAAACAGATTTGTACAGTCAAAAAATTAAGGAACTGTTCAACTTCGTGAGCGAGCCGCTACCTCCTGAAATTCAAAACGATATCAAAAGCTATGGAAGTATCAAGGACCATTTGGACAAATTCGAAGTTAGTATAAATACGTATACAATTGTTTTAATTCTTATTAATATTTATTCTATAATATTAACTGTAATACTGGGCGGTAATTTAATTCACTTACATCTCTAGTGTGCATTTGAAGTAAATTTGTAATATTTATTTATTTCTTTACTGAACCTACAGATTTCTCCAACTCGCAAATTTAAGTTTATTGTACTACTTAATTATTTACTTCCACTACATACATGCATATTATATATTTATTATATATTTATATATATAATAAATATTTATATTTATTAATATTATATATTAATAAATTAATATTATATATTTATTACACAGCTGTTATATATTTATTGTATTATAAACATCTTTGATATTTTGTACGAGCCTGCCTAGTTAATATTACAAAGGTCAAAATCTACTGCCAATCCATAAAGAATAAATCTAACAATTAAATACTAATTAATATTATGATTTAACAGAATGCAACAGCGGCCAACACGTACCACGTGATGTTAGAGGAAGGTTGGTTCCTGCCTCGCGGACAACCATTCTCCATTGACGAGCCAGCCCATGCTTTCGAAGTATTCACTTTATTCAACGCCCTGTCATCAACCAAAGATTTCAAGACTTTATACCAAACAGCTGCTTATCTGAGAAATAAAATCAACGAAGGCATCTTTGTCAATAGTCTTATCGTATCAACCATTTACAACAAAAATTCATCAAGGCCAAAAAACTTCGATCCACCCATATTTGAAATCTTACCAAATTACTTCCACAATGCCGAAATCATGAGTATCATCAAAAAGATATCCGTTTATGGAACCCAAACTACACAGATTCACCCTAATACTTACTTGTTGGGAGATGATAAAATTGTGATCAACGCTAGCTCTACTTACTGGCCTTACGTGAATGACAATAGCTTTGCTTTGTCTTACTTTACTAACGACATCGGAGTAAACGCAGCGCTATGCTTTAGTGCTACATTATTACCTAGTTGGTTACGTAACGATCAACTTGGACGTTACGCTGAAGACTTAGGTAGCAATCGCGGATTCCTCTCGTGGTTTACATCTAGACAAATTATTGCTCGTTACTATATGGAAAGATTATCTAACGGCCTTGGTGAAATACCAGAAATCACCAACGTTATTGAAGATGGATTCAATCCAGGTCTCCTGCACTTGAATGGAGTCCCTTTTCCGTCCAGACCTGACAACTATCGCCTTGATCAACCTCATCTGACTGAAATTCTCGAAAAAGCATTGGAATTCGAAACACGCATTTGGGAAGCTATCGACCAAGGCTTCTACATTGACGTAAGTAATTTAGAAAAAAATTGTATACCATGAAAGTAGAAATTAATAGCATATCTCAGAAAAATAGTAATCTCATTCTTACACTAAACCAAATCAAAGCTATGACCAAAACTGAGCAGTTTTTTTACCGCTACAAAGAAGATTGTATACAGGCAGAATGTTTTAAGCCCTGTTTCGCACTTACCGTGTCTTACATCAATCCGTTTACTCCGTCCGAGACAATTAGGATATGTACACAGCAGGAATGTAGTAAGTGCCATTCACTGTACGAGTGGCAAATATTATTAGCCTTTTAAACTCACCCTCAAAACGAGCAGATAATTTAGTAGGCATGCAGCATTATTAAAAATGGCCACAATATTGATGAGTTAGAAACTTATCTTTATTCCTAATACGCCATCGCCTTATAAATTGAAATTTTTAAACCTGTCACTGAATTCATATTTTACAGCGTCAAGGTGAGAAAGTTACTCTGCTCTCTGAGGAAAGTCTTAATATCCTCGGAAACCTCATTGAATCCAACGTTGACTCCCCTAACCGCCATTACTACAAGGATTTCATCAGACTTTGGAAGCAAATTCTTGGTAATACTGTAAAATCCAACTACAAGTATAAAAACAGGTACGGCACTTATTAAGTATATCAATTCACTTTTAATGTCTATGCTTATGACGTCTACTTCTATTTTATGACATTATAGCTTCACTCCTCTGACTGTGCCATCTGCATTGGAGAAGTATGAGACTGCCCTCCGTGACCCTGCCTTCTACATGCTCTACAAGCGTGTCCTGAAGCTATTCGTTCACTGGCAGAAACAGATGCCTTTGTACAAGCCTGAAGAGCTCGCTTCTCCTGGTATTAAAATACAGAATATTGAAACTGATGAGCTAGTAACTTACTTTGAACCGGTTCTGATCAATGCCACTCAAGCTCTATACCGTAAACCAGAGGAGAAAAACATAAAAGATAAAAGTAAGTATTTTGTATCGTTACACTAACTGCTTCACATGAATCCTAATTCGATTTCTTTTATTATGTAGGGTAGGCTTGCGCTATCCTGCCAATTGGTGCTGTGTAGTATGAAAAAAAATAAGTCGATAAATATGTCGTCAATATTTTCATTATTGAACATTTAAGTAAGCAAAGTCTTATACATATAATTTCTTGTAGTTATGCTGTATATAGGTATCCTTCCGCCCATTCCTTTTTACACGCTTTTTATTAGCTTCACCTGTATGTTTGTTTGTAACCGACTTCTTTGGGCGCGATTTTGACCCACTTTAAACGGCCAGATTTCGTTCAAACTTTGTAGATTTTTGCAAAAGCGTGTTTTTTAGTTTTTTTGAACTTTTATTATTTTGTAATGATTTATTTCATCAAAATATTACACAATTTTGTTATATAAGTAAATTAAATTGTATTTAAAAAATGACATAATAAAATAGTATCTAATTAACTTTTGGCTAAATCATGCAACTATGAAAATAAATTCGTATTATATTTGGGATAGTTATGCTATTGTGTATAAATTGTAAATTATATTTTATAATCAGAAAAAATACGAATGTGAAATTTTAGGGAAATCATATCATCTTCAATAATTCACATTTACACGTACGAGTACGTGTTTTACTAATTTATTTAGTTTAACTATTTATTTACACAAAATATTTTTTTTTCAGCTCCTGAGGTATTCGTGAAATACGAATGCTTGACTCACAAGCCTTTTTCTGTCAGAATTAAAGTCAGGAGTGAAAAGAATGTAACAGTTATTGCGAAACTGTTCCTCGCTCCCAAATACGACAGCAAGGGTTTGGAGATCCCTTTGCACCAAAACACTGAGAACTTCTACATGGTTGATTACTTCCCCCACTTATGTAAGTTTTTTTTTTCATGGGCTACCTTAAAGTTAAACATCTCAAAGACTAAGTCACCAGCCATTAATATGGCTGGTGACTTAGTCTTTGAGATGTATGGTAATTATACCATTACCACGCAGCGCAAAATACCAGGGTCAATTAGTCTGTTTTCGAAAAGAGCAAGAAGCAGAATAAGCTTGAAGAGAAAGATTGGTCCACAAGAGGCCTGATATTGACAAATTAAAAGGGAGAGGCATTTGCAAAGCAGCGTCCTGGCACCTATTAAGATCTTAATAATAATAATAAGTAAGAAGAGGTCTAGATTCGAGTGCATTTGTTTGGAATCACATTCGCCCTGAAGACAGTATGATTGCATGTTGTTTTTATTAATATTAGGAACTACGGGGAAAAATTTATTGTTCTTTTCTATTTAGTAAACAATCCACATTGATAATTGAGACATCCAGAACAAGAAAACAATTCACATTGATAATTGAGACATCCAGAACAAGAAAATCTTCCTCGGATTGTCCATTGAATAGGGCTGTTAAAATTAATAAAATAAAATGTGTCCCGTAAAATTATGAGATTTTATGATTGATAACACCTTATTTTATTACAGTGGCTGCTGGAGAAAACGTGATCACTCGCAAATTTACCGGTGGAAATGACACGGCGATAGAAGGCACCAGAGTTCAAAAGGGGGTTTTCAATACTCCACAAAGAGTTTTCCTGCCTAAAGGTTTATTTTTTTTCTTATACGTTGACTCTTTAGCAAGTGTGGGTCGGTGGGAAAATTACTGCTTTTCAATCTGACGGCCCCTGGTTCGATACAGACTACACCAATGACTTGTTTTCTAAGTTATGACTTTTTCACGAACTTGCATATATATTCATCATCGCATTAAGTCATAGTCAATTAATCGGTATGAATACAGGATAAAAAACTAATTTCGTATATAAATTATTTAGGACAAATATGTGCCCTGCTGTATAACGCTGACATACGAACACAGATCAGCTGGGCTAGCACCAGACGAAGACATAATAGTGTTTCCGCCATTTTTTCGTCCTGTCAATGGTTTTTTTTTTTTACCTTATATATTATCATTGATAACTTGGGAAACGAAAAAAATGTATCCACTTGACGAATTATTTCGCTATTCCCCGCCGTATAGCATGGACCCGGGACTATCCATCAGCAAGTCTGTGGTATAAAAGTAGACAAACTTGACAAGGTTATTTCATCTTCTGATTGAGAAATTAATATAAATTTTTAGACATACATACTAACTCATTGTGCTTATAAATTAACACTTTAATTATAATGTTTAGGACCTAGGTGCCTACACAAGAAATTAAGCCTAGTTTTTATTTTATACTTATTACCAAACGATTAACATGGCTATTTAACATATTTTTAATTTATGTTTGTCAATAGATACCTGACATTTAATATAGAATAATTTATAATTATTAAGGATTTTATTAAAACTAATTTACAAAAAGTTATAAAATTAAAAACTAAACCACTTACAAAACTAAAAGTATATCTAATAAACTAAAAAACCAGTGTCAGTGGGAAGAGTACCTAAAATGCCAGCCGAGTTGCCTCTTTGTATAGCAACGCTAATTCGCTGTGCAAAGTAGAGGCCGGCATTTTGGTCACGAGTAGCGTCGACCAAGCGCTTCTTTAAATCATTGAATAAAGAATAAAAAGAAAAAAATTGAGAAATTGTCCACTCCCGTGCTTAACCCGCAGGCCCTCAATGCTATGTTGAATTTCCAGGAAACGTCGGTGGCCAGGTGTTCCAGCTAATTGCTTACATCCAGGACTATGATAGTATGCTTACAGCTAAACGCAATCTAGCCTTCCCTTCAGACAGGCCTCTACACAGTTACCAGCTCTTGAATGTTAAGAACATTAAGTTTGAAGACGTTAAGGTCTACAACGAAGAATGAAAGATTCCAAAATGTAACCTAAGACTCTATTCAAAACCTATGCGTCTTGAGCTATTGTAATGTATAGTTTATATAATAAAAAGTATGACACATTTTGGCGTATTTCTTTGCTAATTGTACCCAATGTCACCAGTGACAGTGACATTTGAAACTGATATCCTATAGGTAATAACATAAAAGGTAAGCTCACTTGTTTCACATATTTTTTACATGAATGGGTTTAACATAACTTTGACTCGAGTCAAGAAAGAAAACATATAAAAGTGAATGTCCTGTCACTTACATACATAATATAATGAGTGCGATCAAGAAACATCGAAATTTCAAAATGTTTTCTTTATTGAATATGTATTCTATCAAAATGTTACAAAATTTAAATCTGTATTTAATATTATTATACGAGTACTAGCAGACCCGTCGAACTCTGTTTCGCAAAAAAATTGAAATTTCCCCTCTTCGATCAAATATATACCACATTCAGAGTTGCATACAAACACAGCACAAAAAAATGGCATGAGTTTACTTTTATACTATTGTATCTATTACAATATACACAGAAGTCAACCTTACCACTGTATCTTAAGGTTGAGTTTCGACTAGTCCTATGTAATAAACATAACCTATCTTGCTCCGCGATAACAGCTACTGCTCGTAAAATGTTATAACCGTACGCAGTGACCGTTAGGAAATTCAACTGTATCACTATACTTATAACGCTTAAATTCCTCAAACTCAAATAAGACCACACTCTTACTTGTGGTCTTATTTTCCTTGCCGTTATCACCTTATATCTAGTACATTTTTGTACGTTCTGGAGTTATAGTGTCAGGAAGGAAAACCCAACTTATCTTTATATTATAGTAGGTATATGTGTAGCATAAAAGTGCACCCTATGCTAGGTTAATAGGGCATGGCTAAGACTACTTAAAATTTATTAAATAATACTATAATGAGAATTAGTTCCTTACATTTAAATGTTATAACTTATTTCCTCTTATACAGTCTGACCTATAAATATGTAGGAACAAGTTGGTATGTTGGAAATGTTTAAAGATATATTCGTAACAAACAGTCAATAACTCATAAAAGACGACATATACATGTATTTGTAAGTATTGAATTTTATTATTTTATCTTATACATTAAACTACTTTGTTTACTTCAGCGTTTATCAAAATTTCTAAATAATGTTATTTAATACCTAATCGTAACCTCTTAACATGAGATTAGATTATAATAATAATTTTAATTATATAATTTTACTTGAGCAGTAGCAAGGCAGTGTCACTCTCAAAAGACTAAGTACGATTGGCAGATTTGTGATAAAGCATTCTAGCTTTTCTCAAACAACCGTGCCTAAGAAATAAAGTTCTTCTTTTTCGTATTAGCTGCGTGGCCAAGCTTTAGTGTCAAGAGTTTTCAAGCTGCCTGAACGCCTCTGACTTGGCTTAACGACTGTTTGTACTGAGACTAACAGCTGAGACCTACAATTTAACGTGTTATCTGACCCACGGTTTGCCCAGATAAAAATGGCACTAAATAAAAAAAATTAAATTTATAGTTACTATACGTCAAGAACTAGTAAGCTTGGTCTAATTTCCAGCACTATCAAGAGAATGGTTGTTGTTGAAGGTATTTTATTAGTGTTATATACAAGTATATCATTTGTTATTTTTAAGGCAGTCAATAAAACAATATCAGCACCGAGTACACAAAAAAAGACTTTATACGTGTTAAAATTAAAGACCTTTATAATCATAAATCAGATTCCAAAAATCCTCTGTGAGATACTTTATGTTATTTTATACTTAAACTAGCTGAGCCGGCAAAAGTTGTTTTGCCTTAAGTACAGTTAAAACACTATAGTTGATCAGTTATCGAACGAGATGAAAAATGATTATGTAACTAAAATGGCCATAAAAAAATATATGTATATATTTTTAATGCCATATTAAAAAAAATAAAAACATAAATTTCGTTAAAAAAGGAACTAAGAACTTTTTTACTTAAATTTACTATTAATTAGTTACTATCAACAACAACTAGTTTATTTTAAAACAACAACTAGTAACTTACTCTTATCTAAGACACTTCTTTTTAGGGTTCCGTGCCATAAAGTAAAAACGGGACCCTATTACTGTCCTCTGTCTGTCTGTCACCAGGCTTCTATTTCTTCTTATCCATTAATGAGCTAAGTGGCTAAGCTCTACTGTTGAGAGTTTTCAAACCGCAGGAAGGCTTCGGACTTGGCTTAGTATCTAATGCACCATGATAACTAGAAAGCTGATATTTTCACATATTATTATAATTTGGTATATATTTCCCATATGGCTATAATAGTTCGGTCGATCAAGACCAAAAAATTAGAGCGAAGGAACATAAAATCCCAATAAGCTGAAATTCAAGTTTTTTATTTAATTTAATTAAAAAAAATTAAATTGTTACCAATGATTCCCGTGCATGGAAAAAAAATATCGAAGATCATACGTTAACATATGAGTTTTTCTTGATTTATAGCAAAACTGTTAGTTTTAATATAAAAGTACCTAAAGACAAATATTGTAGATCATAAAATTATCTATATTATCTATAAACATTTATCAATACTTTTTTCCTACGACCCACCGTTTTTGAGATACGAGTATAACGATACAAAAAGAATTAAGTTGTTATAGTCATAATACGCCATGACTGCTATTCGACCAAGGTCTTTTCTCATTACATTTAGGTCTGCGAGACCGTATTTTTCTGCTTTTGGTATAAGTGCTTCTTATAATGATACAATAATGTACGAGGCAGCAATAGATTTTCTTCGTTCTTCTCATGGCCTACCACCAGAGAGTGGCACTCTTATTCAATACGTTGCAAACAATGCTAATAATAATGTGAATACGCTAGACGGCAATAACACGCTCTACATAATGAGCATTATTCAAATTGGTACTCCAAAAAATATTAAATATTTCTAGAACAACCTATCCCACGAGTAAAAGCAACTCTTTTAGCAAATGATTTCAAGAGAAAAGCTCATTTGCCGATACAGACTTAAACAAATGACGGTGTAGTAAGTACTGTAAAATAAATGCTAAGAATATAGTTTACGGAACTGTAAAAAATCTATCTTTCCTCAAAAAATATGCTGATGTAGTTTAGTACGGAACCTTTCATGCGCGAGCGAATCGCACTTGGCCTATTTTTTAGTTTAGATAACCTAAAAGGTTGTTTTTTTATATCTGATTCGCTAGTAAGTTATCTCGCGAACGAGTATATATATAGAGTGTTGTCTATAAGTTACGCAAGCTGTCATGGCTCGTCTAGTGTTGTGGGTGTTGGTGCTTTGTACGGTTGGCAGCTTAGCGCGCCCCGACAAGCAAGGTAAGACAGTTCTTCTACTTCTCCTTTACCGTTTCCTACTAGGTGGGGTCGGCACAGCCTGTTTTTTGCTTCCACGCCACTCTATCAGCCGTCATCTCCACATTCACTCCCTTCTCATTCATATCCTCCTTCACACAATTCATCCACGTCTTCTTTGGTCTACCGCTACTTCTTAGGCAAGGTAGGCAGTTGTGCTCTTTATTATCATTTCATTAGTTACTAATTACATCAAAAGTAAATATTTGCTAGTGTTTGGTTAAATGTTATTAGTAACAGAAAGGCATTTTCCTTATTAGTGGTGGAAGGTTCCTCACTAACCTATTTGACATTGTTGCCATCTCAATTGTTTTACTTTAGTATACAATTTTATAATATGAGTACAAATTCACCTAAAGATTTATCAAAACTAATAATTTATCAAAATGAATAGTTTATCAAAATGTCTGAGCCTTACGGTGATACTCGTAACAAGCTTGTATGTAGCCACATTGAGCCAATATCTAATTACGATATTTAAAATTTCAGCAATTTGGACATAAAAAGTAACAATCATTGATAAGTACGGATGTTCATAAAATTTCGCGTGATGATTTATGATTCTTACGAGCTCTTATCATGTGTTATTGTGTTTAAATCATAATGAATGTTTTTAAAGTGACGAAACGGAAGCCCGCTATGAGTATAATTATGCGACTGGGTTGACAAAATGGTTGTGTTGTGAAACCGATATTGCCATATATCTAGCTACAAATCCAACTACAATGCAATTTCAGGGACGTGTTTGTGTTTGATTATTACATGATTTTTGATATGTTTTCGGTGTAACGCACCAGAGAGCACTGTGACAAACATTACAAGTACTCATAAATTAGAAATTTACAGATATTCCACGGATTACTTTAATTTTTAATTAAGTGCTTAAGTATGTTTATATGTTAACATTCATATTTTATTTTTCCAGATGTACAGGATGTATACATCTCTAAGTTCATCAAACTATTACAACACCTGAACGAGCCGTTGCCATCTGAACTCCAAAAAGATGCCGCCAGCTATGAAAGCATTAAAGACCATTTGGACAAATTCAAAGTTAGTACATACTGTACGGTGTCTCCATTCTATATTAAAAGATATAATAAAGATATAGACAATCTATATGGGATTATAGATAATCTACGAGGTTTATTTCTAGTAATTAGAAAGAAGTAGCCGTGGATGATGATAATACAATAGTTTTAATGAACTGATTCTCCTATCTTCATACAATTCTATAAAACCTTTCAATTCTATAAAACTTTATAAGAAAATGTAGTAATTTAATTTACTGTAGCTAAAATGGTGCGATATATTTATCTATATAATTATATAGGTATCAAATTAACATACGAGAAGACTTTATCGCACGCGATATGATTAGGAAAGATGTTACGGAATATTATATTTTACAGAATGCAACAGCGGCCAACACGTACCACGTAATGTTAGAGGAAGGTTGGCTCCTGCCTCGCGGAAAACCATTCTCCATTGACGAGCCAGCCCATGTTTTCGAAGCATTAACTCTGTTCAACGCCCTGTCTTCTGCTAAAGATTTCAAGACTTTATATGAAACTGCTGCCTATCTGAGGAGTAAAATCAACGAAGGCATCTTTGTCTACACTCTTTTTACGATAATCATCTACAACCGAAACTCAGAAGTAGCCATACACCTCAATCCCATATATGAAATCTTTCCAAATTACTTTCACAACGCAGAGACCATGAATATTATCCAAAAGATATCCGGTTATGGAACTCAAATTACACAGATTAACGATAAAACTTTTTTGTTAGAAAATGACAAAATTGTTATCAACGCTAGCTCTACATACTGGCCTTACGTGAATGATAAAAACTTTGCTTTGTCTTACTTCACCAACGACATAAGGCAACTCAGTGAATTTTATATTAGGACTGTGGCAATGCCTAACTGGGTTTATTTTAAACAATCGGAACCCCAATCTGTTGACATGCGTCGCCATCGTGGAAGTTCTTTCTGGTCTACCTATAGGCAGGTTGTTGCTCGTTACTATATGGAAAGATTGTCCAACGGTCTTGGTGAAATCCCCGACATTACCAACGTTATTGAAGATGGATTCAACCCTGGTCTTTTGCACTTCAATGGAGTTCCCTTGCCGTCCAGACCTGACAACTATCGCCTTGACCAGCCTCATCTGGCTGGAGTTCTCGAAAAAGCATTTGAATTTGAAAACCGCATTTGGGAAGCCATTGACCAAGGTTTCTACAGAAACGTAAGTTATTGATTTACTCTATGTAGATAACTTATTGACTCAGGCGTTACTTTGCGGAAATCAAAACTAAATATTTAGTGTAGGTACTTCCGCTCTGATCAGTAAGTAGTAAGTACACTAAATATTTAATTTTGTCTTCTATTTACTCTATGTAGGTTTATCAACTTAGGTAATTATGGAGTGAACTGTTAAAACACTACGTTAGTACTTAGTACTCAGCCACCTGAGTTCAGTTGTAACACTTGTCTGGCTAATTATACTCACTGTTCAAAAGATTATCGTTTTAGCCCCGACAAAAAAAATACTGTTATAAGATAGAATACGATATTATCGATAACAATTATGTAATTATATAAGCGTATCTGTAAGCTGGCCGCTACCATTATATGTTTTACTTTTTGAGATTTGCTCGTCATTGAAATTAATTGGTGTCCTGTCTTCATATCATATCAATCACGATTAAAAGCAACTTGATATGCCGCATCGTTGGGACACACACTGTGGTGTGACAGTTTTCTACCGATGCCTCTGAACCTTTGATTGCAAATGAGCCACGTTGAGCCATCACATAATAAATATAGTTTGACGGATAAATAAGAATATTTGTCAAACTATATTTGCATAAAAATTGATATTGATTTAGTGTTTAAACTGATTATATTTATAAATATTTATCTCCATATTATTGTTATTCAATTTCTGATAACTCTGCATATATTGATTTCTTTTAACAGAGTCAAGGTGAGAAAGTCAGTCTTCTCTCTAAAGATGGACTAAACGACCTTGGAAACCTTATCGAGTCTAACGTGAACTCTCCTAACCGCAAGTACTACAAAGACTTTATCAGACTTTGGAAGCAGATTCTCGGAAACACTGTTAAATCCAACTACGAGTATGAAAACAGGTATGATATTGATTACTTTATTATTATCTATACATATCTGATTTTCAAGACTCATGACATGTGCTCCTGTTTTATATTATAGGTTCACTCCTCTGACCCTTCCATCAGCATTAGAGATGCCGCAGACTGCCTTCCGTGACCCTGCCTTCCACATGATCTACAAGCGTGTCCTGAAGCTGTTCGTTCACTGGCAGAAACAGATGCCTTTGTACAAACCTGAAGAGCTCCAATTCCCTGGTGTTGAAATCCTGAATATCGAAACTGACAAACTGGTAACTTACTTCGAAACGGTTCTGGTAAACGCTACACAAGGTCTATACCGTCAAATAGATGGGAACAGAGCAAAAAATAAATGTGAGTACTTTTATTGCTCTGTTTATGTACACACTTCTCTCAATATCAATAAGTGATTCAGCACTCTTTCCACGCAGTAAGCTATGTACTTATTATGTGTCTCAATAAAATCGTATCATCTGAAAGCTTGGATTTCTTTCTACGGATAAGCTTAATTTTTCTGTAATCCATTAATACACTCATCATTTTTTAACACCTCGTAAAACTCTTTAGTAGTTCATTTTGCTCTATCGCACGGACACATTATAGCTATGTCCTTTTACTAGCACCCCGTCCCGCTCCTGCAAAGGCAAATAGCGCTAATATGAGAAATCGCTATTATAACTATTATTTTATTCCTATCGTAACTATTATTTTTAGTAAAAATATTGTTTACGATGACTAAAATAAATATACTTATTTATTTATTGTTTTGTTTCAGTTCCTGAAGTTTTTGTAAAATACGAACAGTTAACTAACAAGCCTTTCTCGATCAAAATCAAAATCCGGAGTCAAAAAGAAGAGTACGTTACTTTGAAACTGTTCCTCGCTCCCAAATACGATAGCAAGGGTTTGGAGATCCCTTTGCACCAAAACACTGAGAACTTCTACATCATTTCAACATCTTTTTTTACACGTAAGTTTTATTTTTTATAGCAACGAGGTTAGGGATATCCAGCAAAGATCTTTACATCTTTTATGTTTCCAACGTTCAATAAAGTTGAGTTGAGGACTCAACCGAATCGAGTACCAGCGCAAATGACTAGGAGAATAAGGGAAAAGACACACCTATTTAAATGCCAAACAGAATACAGAATACAGATCTTTATTAGCCATAAATAACGTACGTTAGAGGCAAGTCACACTACAATCATTCATTACTTAATACTTAAAAATACTAGTTAGGTTCAATTAAATATACTTAAAAATTACATTAAATAAATTTAAAATTTTATTTAATATCATAAACTTTGATTATACAAAACTTTTGGATTAATTCTTTTACCCAAACTTGTTAACTATATATAACATTTGTCATAATTTTATCACTTTGGTACCATAGTACCAAAGGGATACACAAACGAAACCCTATTATGATTTTCGTTTGACAGTATAAAATATATACACAAAATATTAAGGGGTAACAGCAAACGTGTTTTTATCCGCGTTTTATAGCTAACGTGATATGGAACCCTTTATGAGAGAGTCCTACTCACACTTGGCTGGTTTTGTATTTTTAAAGTAATTTCTGAGTTGAGCTGTACTTCCAGTTCGACGGTAAAGCGTTGTAGCTAGGACCAGTCGTACGCGCGATGTAAATACCGCTTGCGCGATTTAGAACGAGCGCTCTGATTGGTTGCGGGCGATGAAGTGCGACAGAGACGCCACAGATTGATAGATTTTTATGTCGTATTCTTACAGTGCCTGCTGGAGAAGAAGTGATTACTAAGGAGTTTTCTTATGATGATTACGAGACCATCCAAGGGTTCAAGTTATACAACGACCTCGAAAGCAGCCGGCATATCACCTTCTTGCCTAAAGGTTTGAGTTTATTTCCCTTCTTAACACAAAACAACGGGGTGTTATAAATTTAACTGATATAAAATATAAAAATGTCAGTGGATAAACGCGTCGGTTTCCTCACGTTGTTTTCCTTCACCGTAAAGCGAGTGCAAATCCACACATCACTTGAAAAACAAGCCATTGATGTAGGCCTGGGATCAAACCCGGAGCCGTTACATTGGGAAGCAGACGCTTTCCCACCAAACCACGCTCGCTTTTTAAAAACACTGAACAAATTTGCATGGTGGTAGGGTATTTTATTATGTTGCATAGAAGAAACAACAATCAAGTTAAAAATCTGTTAATTAGCTCCCAACAGTGTAAGAAGTAAAGAAACTTATATCTGAATATCTTAAATTTCCAGGAAACGCCGGTGGCCAGGTGTTCCAGCTGATTGCTTACATCCAGCAAGACGACGTTGACTCCCAACATGACCTCTTCTTCCCTTCCGACAGACCTCTTCACAGCTACCAGCTTTTGAACGTTCCGAATTTCAAGATTGCAGACGTTAAGATCTACCACGAAGAATGAAATTTTTTAAAATAAAACAAGTACTAACCCTCAACTAAAATTTGAGTGTTAATCATAGTTTCTTTTTGTCACATTCTTCTTAGTTCTTTCTTACTAATTGTAGCGCCTGTACCTCGGCTAGCTAAAGTGATCTGGCGCGGCGGACGACCTCGTTGGCGTAAAGGTTACCATGCCATTACCATGGGTTCGATTTCCAGCCCGGTCAACATTTTGTGCTTAACTAAATTTGTTGGCTGTGGATCTGGGTGTTAAATATGTATTTATATAAAATATGTATGTATGTATATGTAGTATATCAGCTGTGTTAGCAACCATAATACGAGCTAGAAATGGTTCAGTATGGGGCTAACCAGCCGTGTGTGAATGTGTCATAAAAAAAACATCGAAGCTAAGGAACGGTCGATGCGGACTATGTTTGAATGGGTGACCTTGCAACCAGTCAACATTTTATCAATATTCTCAGCTAAACACCAATTTAGGCAAGCAGCTTTAGAATTTCTAGTCTTATCATTCCGGCAACAATTGTATTGTGATTTGGACTAACCCTCGCTCGAACCTACGGTTTTGTCTAACTGCATTTATTTGAAGATACATATATACTTTTACAGTAGAACTTCCATAAGTCGAACATCAAGGGAGACGCCAAAAAATTCGAGTTAGCGAGTTTTCAACTTATGGAGGATTTCGACTTTGCGATAATTTGGTTGTTCTGTTGTACTAATCGATGTGTATTGCAGTAGAACCAAACTATTTCTGACATTTAAGTCGAAAACAAATGATTAGCTAAATTTCAAAGGAAATCAAAATTAAACACCTGACACCAAGCAAGCAAAGACGTCTTTACGTGAGTATAAATTTATTATCATTTACTCCTAAAATATTTTCTAAGAAACAATAGTGTACTCACATTGTCGGCAAGGTCTTAAAGTCTGTAACTTATTTTGGTTCGTACAATAGAAGTAATAAATTCCAAATGATCAAGTCGTAAAGGTTGTAAAATAAAACGTTGCTATGTTCGAGATGCAGAGGTCAAATTCAATTATTCCAGTTGTAGAGTGTAAATATGTACCAAAATGGCTTGGAGGGACTCAGTGATTGTTTCGATTAGAAGAGGGTAAGATTTCAAGTAATGGAGGATTTGGTGTTTGAAAAGAAAGGAACAAAACATTTTTTCGACATTTGGAGGTTTTTGACTTATTAAGGTTCGACTTAACGAGGTTCTACTGTATTTACTTCTAGTAAATATCTTAAGTCGGTACGCTCTTGACAGAGCAGTTGTGGTCGTCATGAAGTAGTGGTGGATGGGACATATAGTACACGCCGCATGATGCCACGCTATTTCTCTCTGCTATAATAGGTCATCCTGGCGTATTCGTTTTAAATGAGTACCCACGATTGTCCTTATTCGACCAGTCAGTCCATCCAGTGTGTGACCTGCCGCGCGGTCATACCTTCGCGGTCTATCTTAATATATATAAATCTCGTGTCACAATGTTTGTCCTCAATGGACTCCTAAACCACTTAACCGATTATAATAAAATTCGCACACCATGTGCAGTTCGATCCAACTTGAGAGATAGGATAGTTTAAATCTCTAATTATAGTCAATTTTAATTTATTGCTAATTATTGTCTGTTATTATTTGACAGTCACAATTATCCGTTAACTCCAAATGATTCTAACCACTGACCTCTAATTCTACTGCGTACTAGTAGAAATAGAGGTCAGTGATTCTAACAGATGTCGATACCTTTCGACTGAGTTGAGTAAGTAATCAATAGATGGCGCTGCTATGGTAAATTTACGAATGTGTCATATAAGCTACACTATCTATTTTCCATACCCCTAAGTGAGGCAAAACAACGTTTGGCGGGTCAGCTAGTTTATTATATGTACGATTGTAATGTACTTATGTACTTGTTGAAAAAAAAAATACTTTTTTGAAAAAAAAATGTTATTATTATTTTATGCCTTTTGTGTCCACCAACTGAGCAAAGGCCTCTTTTCTCTTTAAAAAATATGTTAATGTAATATGAATTTTTGAAACGTATTTTAAATGTATGAAAATATTCAATATATTTCAAGAATATGATTTTTGCTGATAATATTTTAGGGACGCTGTTGAAGAATTTTTTCCGAAATTCACAAAATCTATAGACATTTATTTATTATAAATTATAAGGAGAGCATTAGAGTAAGTAACAAATTACCGACCCTCAATTGTTTTGCTGGTAATGCAGCGAGTGTGATGGCCACCTTTGCAACAGGGGCAAGCAGGCGCCTTATTTGATTATTTGTAAAGATTTTGGCATAATTAATTATGTAAACTGTTCACGTAAGGCATCTTAATATTTTCGCGTAGAAAACGGTCACTCTTACTTATTTAATATTAAAAGTTGGAATGAGTCCAACAGTTTCTATCTCTGAATTTAATTTTTCTATTCAAAGGAACTTAGTGACGAGTAGCGCCATCTAGTAACATTATGTCAGACTACTTCGACAACTCGTGAACGAAAACGCTTCACAAAATGACAAAACAGGTTCATTTTTACGCCTGGTACGTTTTACCGCGCACAAAGTGAATAGCTACCACACTCAGGCGTTTATAAACAGATGGCGCCTCTAGTAGCTCTAACAGTTTTACGAAATGATGAAATCGGATGGAATTACGAGAAATTTGATTTTACTTTGTATAACAGCTATATGCTTTTAATAGTACAGTTCGTCCAGGTAATTAATAGGCAACCCTACGGCTGCACGTTCTATACTTCAACTCATGATATATATTTTTTTATTATCTTGATGATGCAAAATTTTATAAAAAATCATTTTTTATTTTTTTTTAAATAGTCTGTCCAGGATTTTTTAGGCAACCCATTTTTAATATATTTTCTAATATAGGTACTAAATTTAGTATGAAATTAATATTATTCAATTATCAATTCGGTGATGGCGATATAGGCTCGGATCTTCTACTATATAATTAATTATAGCGCCTGGAGCTCGGCTAGCTAAGGTGATCTGACGCGATCACCGAAGCTAAGCAACAGTCGATGCGGACGATGTTTGGATGGGTGACCATGCATAAGACTGTAGTTTTTTAAGTGGTATTTTCATCTGGGTGCTACCGTGGGTTTGATGATACGTTAAGTCGTAGGTCTCGGCTGTTTGTCTATTACAAGCAGTCGTTAAGCCAAGTCAGGGGCCTCCGGGCGGTTTGAAACCTATCGACACCGGAGCTTGGTCACTTAGGTCATACGAAGAAGAAGTAGATATGTTAGTCTGGTTGGTAAGTTTATCATTTGGTGCTTTTCTTCAAAAAATGAATGGTATATTTGGAAAACACATGGTCAAAATTTATCTTCAAGATGACATAACACAAGTACAAAATCATAGAGTAAAAGTGTTTTATTCCTTCTATCAGTAAGTTAAAGTGGCAATAGGCTGGTCTCATCTGCCAGAACTGATAACCGCTGGGGTAGACGAGTTCTGGAGTGGAGACCGCGTACCGGCACACGTAGTGTAGGACGTCCTGCAACGAGGTGGAGCGATGGATACGCAAAAAAGCGGGCAGTAGATGGAGACGATATGCTCAGGATAAAGATCGCGTGGCGTGCTTTGAGATAGATATTTATATAGATTCATTCATTCATTCAATATTTAAGAGCTGGGCTCTTGTCCGTGGAGTTTTTTCCAGGTAGTTTAATCCTTGACCTCACTATACGACATGACTTTCGCCTGCTCCTTAGTTTGGTCTAAAAAATATCTTCTTGGTCTTCCTCTTCCTCTCCTGGCTTCTGTCTAGATATGTGGATAAACACTATATTAAAACACACACAAAAACGAAAACATATTACAACTATAAGTTATAAAAAAGAAATTATAAAGATAAATATAATATGGAGAGGCCTATGTCCAGCAGTGGACACAGACGGGATGATGATGATGCAATAGCCCACATATAGGTTAAAGGTATCACGTGACTTTGTGTGATTTTTGAATGGTGAGATAGTCGAGTGATTTGTTATGTAAAGAAAACGTTACATTGCAAGTTATATAAAGCCGTTAATGATGTAGGTTAGTTAAAAGTAATCTGAAATAATCGAACTGACCTGTAACCGCAGTTTGCTTTTTATCTTGTTGTAAGGAAAGTCATTCGAAAGTTATCTCAATTATATAATCACTACTGCCCGCCCTGCAATTATATAGCATAAGCATAATCAGTCCACTATAAGTACCAACTGCTGGGACTCAGGGCCTTTCACTTACGAGGAGAGATATATGGGCCATAATCGACCACGCTGGTCAAGTGCGGGTTGGCAGATGCCACACATTTACGTCCTCTATATCTTCTATCTATTATATTGTGGTCTTCAAATCTGTCGGTTTCTTGTGGTCTTCTTATCTGTCGGGTTCCTCACGATGTTTTCCTTCACCGTAAAACGAATGCAAATCCTCACAATGTGCATGTCTGACTCGCGTAAAAAGGGTTTCGTACCATTTAAAAAATGCATGAAACAAGTTTTTTGTACGGGCATAAAAAAAAACTTGTTTCATGCATTAAAATAAAATTAATAATGAAGTTGAATTACATGAAACAAAATTTTCAACATCATTTTTTTTTTTTTATAGTTAAATATTCTGTGAATGTTTAGAGAGTTTACCAAATGTCATATAAAAGTCCCCTTTATATAAATATCTTATTTTAGTTTTTTTTAAAATATTATTTACATACATTACATACAATATTTACAATTTATATAGTCTCTAAATCTTTTAAGTGTCTACCTGTTACCGTTGTTGATATATAGGTAGCCAAAATATACGAAAAAAAAATACGTAATAATTCATATTTTTGTATTTTTTTGTAATTGCGGCACGAGTAATACACATCTTGTGATCGATCATTTCAGCTTTCTAGCTGTGAAGGTTTCCTAGGTTCGGCCTGGTGACAGACAGACAGCGGGGGCTTGGTAATAGGGTTCCGTTATTACTTTTTAGGTACGTAACCCTAACAAGTCATTGATGTAGCTGGGATCGAACCAGGGGCCGTCAGAGTCCACTAGCAGAGTTCGTGTTGTGGCGATGTATCAGGTATTCCTGACATGTGGGATAAGCTGAAGGCTCAAAGAATGTGGGTCGAAGGACCAGCGCTGCCGGGGAGGTTGAAGAGTACATACCATGTTCCAGCCCCCCGGCTTTAAGGCGCAGCGAGGGAACACCGTGGGGGTTTTAGTCGGTAGTGGTCGTCACTCTGGCACCGAGCCCGACATACCCCGCCACCTCCCCCGAGGATTGGCGGGCATGCATAAATGCATTTCCTCCATGTCAAAAAATAAAAATAAAAAAAAAGCGCCGTCAGTCTGAAAAGCAGACGTTTTCCCACGAGGCCAAACACGCTTTTTTTCATACTGCAATAATATAATTACTGATAATTTTATTTTAGGCAGCGTTTCGATGAACCCCCTTTGATCGCTTTCTAAGAGTAATCTTGATAGTAAAGTGCAAGCACCGTTTATGTTACGATAAAATCCAGTATCTGGTATTGCTTGAAAGAGAAAATAAATCACTTTAAGCGATGGCTGACAATTATGACACACGAAATTATAAGCTTTTTCTTTTACTATAAATATCTGTCTCCTATATTTTGTGTCCAATAAAAAAAAAATCTGTCAATAGCAATATTATAAAGAGACTAGCAGACCCGGCAAACGTTGTTTTGCTTTAAGTAAGTTAAAAACACCATAATTAATCAGTTATTGAGCGGGATGAAAAATAATTGAATTACTGAAATTGCGATAAAAAATAGGGGTTGGTGATAAAAAAGTAAACATTTAGGGTTGTATGTATTTATTAATGCCGCATTATAAAAAAAATATAATTCATTTAAAAATTAAAAGAAAAAATTTAAGGGTGAACAACTCTTTTCACTTAGGGGTATGAAAAATAGATAGTAGCCGATTCTCAGCCCTACTAAATACGAAGATATATAAAATTTGGTAAAAATCGGTCAAGCCGTTTCGGAGGAGTTCGATAACTAACATTGTGACATGGAAATTTAATATGTAAGAGAGATAAAGTTAGATTTTTTTGTTTGTTTGACGCAAACTTCTAGACCGATTTGAAAAATTCTTTCACCGTTGGGAAGCTACATTATCTCTCAGTAACATAAACTATATTTTGTTTCTCTTTACAACTTAGATTATTTTATAGCCTTATTTTTCTGATTTTACTTAGATTATTTTATAGCCTTATTTTTTTGATTTTTTTATAGATTATTGTGAAGCCGGAACGTCTCTTAGTATTTTTATAAGTTCATAAAAATCACTATAGATTTACCATATCAGTATCATCAACATACAATATATACTTGTACAATGTTCAAAGGTGTGGTATTTTTATGATAATATGCTATTTAATCATTTATTGCTACGCTTCGCTTTGGTTGTTTGGGATGTAGCGGTATCTACTTAAGCGTTATGTTTCGATTAACGTACCCAATACCACGATAAATTATTTTAATACTAGCTGCGCCCGCGTTGTTACCCACGCTAATCCGGGATAAAGGGTGCCTATGTGTTAATCCAGGATAAAAACTATCTCCATATCAGCTGGCTTGTCGAGCAATCGTTTTATAGTTACAAGAAATTCATCGAAGTTAAATCAAATTAATAATTAATCGAATTTACATTAAATTATAAAATTTTATTATATTCAATATTATGACGAATTTATAACTAATTATTTTTATACATTACATTAAAATTGACAAAAATATTATTGTAGTATATATATATATATATTGCAATAATGTATGGTAATGCCGTGCATATCAATGTATACCAATAAAGAAGTATTATGAGTAGGGATTATTGTCAAATTTCACACGCTCTCTCACACATACATATGTCGTGGCTGCATCATAGAATTGATCATTTCATGAAATGGTTGATCATTTCGTGAAGTGTTCACGTTTCATGAAGTGGCCAAATAATGATGACCAAATCATTAAACGATAAACGTTTAACGATTTGGTCACCCACGTTTGACCATATCGTGGAAATGGGGTAAACATAAAATATTTAATGAAAACCCAGAACAATTGTGTTACGTACTTGTCTATTTAGTTGTTAGGTAAGCAATGGACAGTGACATATTTCATGAAATGCTACCATTTCATGAAATGGCCGATCATTTCATGAAATGATCAATTCTACGATGCGGCCACGACACATACATACTTACATTTGCATTAACATTATTAGTTAACTAAAGCGTACATAAACTTATCTCTTGATAACGTGCTCGCTTCACAATAACTCTGATGCTCATGTACCAAGCTAAACTAAATATAATATTGTAAGTTTTTAAATAAGCTAATAGTTCGTAAAACATTATTTACTCGTTTGATGCAGCAAGTGTGTTTTTTTTTTTTACACATTCCACACGCGGCTGGTTAGCCCCATACTGAACTATTTCTAGTTCGTATTATGGTTGCTAACACAACTGCTATACTACATATACATACATACATATTATATATAAAATACATATTTAACACCTAGACCCACAGCCAACAAATTTAGATAAGCACAAAGATGTTGACCGGGCCGGGAATCGAACCCGGAACCTTCTGATTAGCAGGCCGGCATGGTAACCTTTACGCCAACGAGGTCGTCTAATTGACACTGATATTGCTACTGTATTTTTAAATTTTTAAATAAAGACTTTTTGAAACTGAAACTGATTTGTAATTTTAGTTTATTCCTAAATGCATTTATGTAAACTGCGTTCAACTCGGCTTAAAATTTTTGAAGCAGAACTTGAAGTTAATTTTCAACTTATCTTAACAACTTTTTCTCTGAACCGATTTTGGTAACGCTCCTCGTAGATAGATAGATTAACACTTTATTAAAACACATACTAAAAATAATTACAGAAATAAAAAAGGTATTTAAAAACTAGTGCCTTAATTGGCGACCTTATCGCTAAAAGCGAATAGTAATTATGTGTAATCCACCTGTGAGGACCGCGATTAAATCTGATGATTAGTTTTGTAGTTATAACTTGATAGGCAGAAAGACAGACTCAAAAATTACTAAATAGTTTTTTTATTTCTATTACTTTTCGCAAAACGACAGAGAGGCAGACCACCAGCCCGATGGTCAGATGACATCGTAAGGCAAGCTGGAAAGAGCTGGTGGAAACTGGCTGAAGACCGTACTGTATGGCGTGTTGGAGAGGAGGCCTATACCCAGCAGTGGGAAGACACAGGCTGATGATGATGATGAAGATTACTTTTTTATAATCGCCCCTTATGAGTTTTTCGGAAAAATGTTTAAGCTACAGACACTCGATTTTTACGGTCATATTATATGTATTGTTTAGTAATATTAGCAATATTTTAGTATCTACTATTAGATATATCAGTATTAGTAGGACAACTATCTTAACAGAAAATCGTTTCAGAGATTATTTTATTTTACTGTTTTTATTTACGATTAACATAATACTCATGTAAAACATTATTAACTGACTAAAACTTAACCTAAAAACTACCTGGGGTAGAGGAAAAGGTGCCCAAAATGCTGGCAGCATTTATTATTATATATTGATTAGTAATATTACTAATAAATTTTAGCAATATAAGTAATATTAGCATTAAGATAGCACTATTAGAAATATCAGTATATATTTTGCTATAACGACTACAAAAATACATCTAAATCAGATTGTATCTCATGATATACTTAGTCAGGTCATAAGTTCTGTCACATGTGTAATATGAGATAATTTAGACATGTTTAATATTTATGTAATCATTTATATATCAAAATGAACTTAACAAAACACAGATTTTTATGGTAATAAAGTTTATTCAAAATGACCCCCGCGATTATGAATACAGGCCTTCAATCTGCGCGGCCAGTCATCTATTGCGGCACGAACGAGGTCCATGTCAATATCGGCGGCTGCCTTAATCAAGGATGCCTTGAGTGACTCCAAATTAGGATGAGGCTTTGAACAGGCCTTTTCCTCCAAGTGTTGCCATATCTTGTAATCTAACGGACTCAAATCTGGACTGGAGGAGGGCCAGTCTTCGTGTCGGATGAAGGCGATTTCACGCGCCGCCAGCCAGTCTTGTGTGCTTTTCGCTCTATGGGCTGGCCCAGAATCTTGTTGGAAAACCCAGGGCCTTTTATTAAACATGGTATGAGAAACAGGTTCCACAAGGTTTTTGAGAACTGTATTTTGATACACAACTGCATTCGTTTTTACGCCTTTCTCACAAAAATGAACCTCAGTTAAGCCCCAATAAGAGACTCCCAGCCAAACCGTGATCGAGACTGGAAAATTACCTCGTTGGACACGCGGAAAACGGTTGCTCGCTTCTTCACTGCTGTGTGTGTACACCTTATCATTTTGTTTGTTGTAGCTCTCTTCAATAGTGAAAATTTTTTCATCCGAAAAAAGAATTTCCCGACGCTTTTTTCCTGCGTACCGCTTCAACAAAGCGTGGCATCTCTTCAGTCTCAGGTCCATTAAACAAGCGTCCAAATGATTTTTTGTTTTTTTTCGATATGCCCTGAGCCCTAAGTCTTCATTTAACACCCTTTTCACCGTGGTCCTGCCTAACCCCATCTGAAGGGCCAACAGTTTCTGCTTACGTATGGGATTTCTTTAAATTCGCGCCTTCACAGCTTTTATCACTGTTGGAGCCCTAACAGAGCGAGGTCGACCACTTCTTGATCTGTCATCTACACTAGAGTCTTCATTGTATCGTTTTATGGTACGATAAATGAATCTTTTGGTTATATTCAAATTTTTCAGTAAGTCGAAAATCTGAATTGGCGCGTAACCGCAACGATGCAATGCAATAACCCCGACACGGTCTTCTTTAAGTGTCCATTCCATATTTAAAAATGAGGAAAATTCTAAAAAGTACATATTTTTATTTTCATGAAAAACTGGGAATTCAAATTCAATAAAAAAAATTGTGGCCAGCAATGAAAATTCAAAAGTTTTTATTGTGTGACAGAACTTATGACCTGACTAAGTATAATCTGGTTACAGATGGATAAACAGACGAACAGCGAAGTTTAAGTATCACCAGGGTAGTAATTGGGTCTGGTTACCCTTTTCGGTACGGTACCCTGAAACAACTACATGTAAGATATACCATGTACCGTACATACTTATATTATAAGTGCGAAAGATTGTGTGTAAGTGTGTATGTTTGTTACTTCATCACGCTGTAACGACTGAACCGATTTTGATATCGATGAAATTCGGTGTGAATATAGGTTATGCTTTGTATTAACATACACGTTACTTCTTATATCGAAAACAATTTTGGTTCCCGTGCGATACGCAAATAACTTCAAAATCTATGTTACTCCTTCACGTTCCAACTGTTGGACCGATTTTAATAAGATTTACTATGAAGATTGGTTAGACTTTAGGTTAACACACAGGCTACTTTTTTCCCAGATTAACTTATTTTTTCCTGGATA
Organism: Mellilla xanthometata; assembly: GCA_035578125.1. Lineage (NCBI taxonomy): Eukaryota > Metazoa > Arthropoda > Insecta > Lepidoptera > Geometridae > Mellilla > Mellilla xanthometata. The sequence continues at coordinate 6,466,068 of JAPUBQ010000014.1, read as the reverse complement.
AATCCGCGGGTAAAAAAAAACTAACTAAAAACCAAACTAACTAAACTATGTGCTGCTAGTTATAGATAAAGCACACATAGAAGCGTTGCGTCAATTTTGGTTCCAATTTACAACCTCTACGCGAGTACCGACATACATACATCCATTAATTTTACCTATTTTTACTTACTTGCACTTACTTGTACCACTGCCTTCTTTTGTATATTTTATTTTTCCATTCCCTGGTAGAAATCACCATAGGTGATAAGGCCGCCCTTATACTCTACTTTTAAGTTTTTATATATTTACATTTTTCTTGTTTGTGGTTGTACAATAAAATTATATTCTATTCTATTCTTTTTTTACATATTATAATTGAATAAAATTAATTTCAATGCTTGATCCAGCGCTGATTGCTTCCAGTCAGCACACGCTGAGCTGGGGCCGGTTTGTGCCACGTAAAGGTTTTCTTTCATGTGTATTGATTTTTTTGTTATTTGTGTCACGAAATAAATGTTTCTTTCTTTCATTATTTTTTGATCCTTTATTTCTGGAGTCGGTGTCAGCCAAGAAAGACAGTTTAAAGTTATTTGTAAAAGAAGGATTAAAATAACCTTTTTTTCTGGCACTGACTCTAATACAGTCCCATATATACCTGTATATATGGGATTATAAATTGAAAACAGGTTTCAGTGTCGTTTCGAATTAAATTCAAATTCATTCATAATCTTTAATTCATTCTATTTTTACATTGGAATTTTTCACTAAACCTAAAACTGGTCTAATACACTTTTAAACAAATACAATAAATCATTATCGGTTTTATTCGGGAGCTACGATGCCACAGAGAGACCCACACACACACATACATACACACTCACTCACACACACACACACACACACACACACATATTGAACTCGTCCTATATACCCTGTCTTTTTTGAAAATGCTCCCAAGCAATTATCTATTTTTATTAGCATGCATGTTTGTAAATGACAACAGTATTTTTCATAACTCCATAACCAAAACATTGTGGCAAAGGTCAACATTGCGATATGCTAATGAAAAGAAAATAAGTATATATAACCTTTGATAACAGATAAATAATTATGTATAAATAGGAAGGTGGAATGCTTGTTCTTCACAGTTGGGATCGCGGTCCGACACGATGAAGACTGTCCTAGTTCTGGCAGCCCTCGTGGCTTTAACTCTTGGAGGTGCTGTGCCTAAGCACAATGTTGTCACCAAACCAGGTAAGTTCTCTTCTAAAACTTCAATGTCCGTCTGACACCAGGCATTTTTAGTTTGCATGCTTTTGTCAAAATTTTCAGTTTGATTTTAATAAATACATAATATTAAATGCAAGTTTAATGAGTTCTATGGTATACTTATGGAGTGTATATATGGTTTCAGTTGACGCAGCTTTTGTGGCAAAACAAAAGAAGATCTTGGAGCTCTTCTACAATGCCAACCAAATTGATGTAACAACTGAATACTACAAACATGGCAAGGACTTTGTCATTGAAGACAACATTGAACACTTCACCGTAAGTTATCTTTCTTAAACGAGAGCTATTTTTATATGTTTTGAATTTTGACTTTCAACTTATTGCCTGATTTTTATTTTAGAACAAGGAGGCCGTTGAGCATTTCCTGAAGATGTACAAAACTGGATTCTTGGCAAAATACAACACGTTCTCCATCTTCTACGACCAACACAGAGAGGAAGCCATCGCTCTGTTCCAACTGTTCTTCTACGCCAAGGACTTTGAAACCTTCTACAATGTTGCCGCCTGGGCCAGAGTACACCTCAACGAAGGAATGTTCCTTTACACTTTCTTCACTGCTGTTGTTCAACGTGAAGATACTACCGGCTTTGTTCTCCCTGCTCCTTACGAAATCTACCCAGAGCTATTTATCAACAAACGTGAAAACTTCGAAATGTACCGCGTGAAGCAGCAAGGTGGATTAGGAAACCCGGAAAAGGCGTACCCATTCGGCATTGTCAAAGAGAATGAAGATTATGTTTTCTATGCCAACTACTCCGATTCTTTGACCTACCCGAATGAAGAACAAAAACTGGCTTACTTCACTGAAGACGTTGGCCTTAACGCTTACTTCTACTACTTCCACACCACTTTGCCTTTCTGGTGGAATGCCGAGAAGTACGGCCCCTTCAAGGAAAGCCGTGGTGAGGTCAAGTTCTACTTTATCCAGCAACTGCTTGCCCGTTACTACTTGGAGCGTCTGTGCAACGGCCTTGGAGAAATTCCTTCTTTCTCTTGGTATTCACCTATCACTGTTGGCTACTATCCCTTCTTGTCGACCTGGAAGTATCCTTTCGCGCAACGTAGCAACCACTACCTGGTTCACAGCGAACAGAACTTTGAGGAAGTTCGCTTTTTGGATATCTACGAAAAGACTTTCTTCCAATATATTCAGAGTGGAAAATTCAAGGCTGTGAGTAAACAAAACATTTATTTTTAGTTTTGTTTTAAATGCCATATTTATTTAGTTATATTATGGTACTTATGCTTATTTTTTCCCTTATTACAGTTCAACACTGAAATCGACTTCCATGACAGCAAAGCTATGAACTTCGTTGGAAACTACTGGGACACCAACGCTGATCTCTTTGGAGAAACCTTTACCAAGCCTTACCATCGTTCTTATGAAGTTACTGCCCGTCGTGTCCTCGGTGGCGCCCCAGAACCATTCGACAAGTATGTTTTAAAACTATAGTTAATCTCAAAACTTTTTGTATGGAGAAACAAAACTTCTTCGTTTTGAAACTCTCGTCTTAAAAAAAGTTTCTGGCATGGCTTAACGACTACATTTACCTATAAAAACTATCAGCTGGAAACTACAGTTAAACTTGTCATTCGATCCACGATAGCACCCAAAGTGTGATTGCTTAGCTTTCATGCATAGTCTGGTTATCCATTCAAACATAACTTATACATAATAATTAAATTAGGTTAATCTTTTATAAAAAAATATTAGATGTGGTATGAGTGCAACATAATATAAAACTTACTTTTATTTTCAGGTACGAATTCATTCCTAGTGCTATGGACTTCTACCAGACTTCCCTCCGTGATCCCGTCTTTTACCAGCTGTACAACAAAATGTTTGACTACATGGTACAATACAAAAACTACTTGAAGCCATACCATCACGAAGACTTGCACTTTACCGGTGTTAAGGTCAACGACGTGAAAGTTGATAAACTAGTCACTTACTTCGATCTTTACGACTTCGAAGCTATCAACGCTGTCTTCCTTGGAGAAAAGGACCCCAAACCTTACCCTCATGACTACAAGATCCGTCAACCTCGCTTGAACCACAAACCTTTCACTGTAACCATGGACATCAAGTCTGAGGTAGCTGCAGATGCCACAATCAAGATTTTCCTCGGCCCCAAATTTGACAGCAACGGCTTCCCCATTGCTTTCGAAGACAACTGGATGAACTTCTTTGAAATTGAGTGGTTTACCCACAAACTGGTTCCTGGTGACAACAAGATTGTGCGCAGTTCTGAAGATTTCTGGATCTTCAAGGATGATTCTCTGCCTACTGCTGAAATCTGGAAGATGTTGGATGAAGGCAAAATTCCCAAGGACCAATCAGAAGATTCCGACGCTATGCCTAACAGGTTGATGCTGCCTAAGGGTACTAAGGGTGGATTCCCCTACCAACTCTTCGTGTTTGTATTCCCTCACCACAGTGCCACTAAGGAAGCTGAGAGCAAGCTCCAGAAACTGAACGTTCTGCTGGACAACAAGCCATTCGGCTTCCCCTTGGACCGTCCTGCTGTACCTACATACTTCAAACAGCCTAACATGTTCTTCGAAGATGTCATGATCTACCACGAAGGCGAAACCCATACTTACAATATGGCTCACCCTGATTACAAATTCTAAGTTAAGCTTAACATGTTTAGATATCTATACGATATGTCGAGTAATCACAATCATGAATCTCAATATATATAATTATACAAAATAGTTTACCGAGAAATAAACAGACAATATATTTATTAATTTTGTATTTTATTGATCACCTACTTATAAGATAAGCTTCAACTAACGTACAACCCATGACACAATAGCATAAAAACTTTTTTAAAAACTCTAATATTTTTTAAGGTATTGTTGGAAAGGAAAAATATATATTTTTTATAACCCTACATTTAATTAATTGGCATCACCTAAGTTCCGAGTAAATTAGAAAGGCAACAACACATAGTACGAGTAAATTAGTGAACTAAGAAACATTTAAAAAACAAATTTAGATCAAAATTATATGGTACCATTCGGGAAATCCTTATTAATATCCTTAATACTTAACTAGCAGACCGCCCCGGCTTCGCACGGATTATATAAGGGCTTTTGTTACACATTTTATTAACGATCTCTGATACTTTTGGAAACAAAATAATTAGCCTATGTTACTCGGGGATAATGTAACTATTCAACGGTGAAAGAATTTTTGAAATCGGTCCATTAGTTTCGGAAGTACATAGCCAAATAAACAGATAATCTAACTTTTCTTCTTTATAATATTAAATTATTTTACGAGTAGTATAGATAAACAAAATAATTAACTTCAGTTTTTAATAAGACACTAGAGGCAAGCAACAAATGGAAAAAACATACAGTTCAACTTAGAACCTAATTTGTTTTGATCCTTTAATTATAAAGATTGAGACTACTATAAAATACTTTCAAGCCGTTATATCGGGTAAACATGCTTACAAAAGAAAAACCACATAGATTTTGTTGAGACAATGATCTTTTTTACCCTTGATAGGTATGTGTTTGACTACAGCCTGGTGTTAAGCTGTGCTGTAGTCTATGATGTGGCACGCTTACCTAGAAGATACCTATTAACTCTGCTTTTGAAGACACCCGGATGATACCTCTCAGGAAACAGAGACTCAGGTAGAGAGTTCCAAAGCTTCGCAGTCCTCACAATAAAGAAATACGCAAAGCTTTTTGTACGAAAGTTTGGAACTTCAACTCTGAATCGGTGTCTCTTCACTGACTCTCTGCTCGTTCTGTAGTAGAATGGAGATGTGGAATCAAATTAAGAAGTTCCAGAGCACACTCCCCGAAAAACTAGCAACCTTACGTCGGTGGTGGTATTGGTTTGATCATTGTTTTAGACATTCAGATGTTAATCCGACTTCTATAGAGTAGGTTTTTTCCTATCCTACTATCAAGCGGAAGACCCATTAAAGGATCAAATCAAATCAAATCCAATTCGTTTATTAGAGTTAGGTACATAAAGGGCCTGTAATGCAGAGCAGCAGAGATCTCACACTACGATACAATTATAGCACATCTTATACAGCTAACAACTTCCTCGTAACTAAATGACGAAAGTACATTACGTAATAAACGTAAATATTGTAGGTACACATTTGTGGGATAGGAAATGTTTGAAAAACTACGACACAAATAAGAAATAAACAAAGAAATAGAAATCAAGAAACAAATAGGTTAAGTTTCAGTAGACACAGTTCTTTTTTTTTTTTGGCTCCAGGCTCCATAGTTACGTTTGTGGGTGGTAGTTATTATTTATTCGATTCATCGTGTTAAATAGATTTGTGTATTATATAAGTATTGTGTTTATTAGTGTGGTAAGTTATGATTAGTATATTAGTACATTGTATTTGCGTAGTATGAGTGGTTTGATGGCTTCCATAATAATCTGACTCAAAAAGTCAGCGTTCACGGAAGCCATCGTGATTGTATGCATGTATTGAATGTGGTGACTGTATATGTATGTCAGTGCGTGTGCGTCTGTATGCGTGTGTGTGTGTGAAAAGGACGTAAGTATGTATGTCTAAAGCTTAATTGTGTCGCTCTATAGCCTGAAGGGCCGAAGAGGATGGAATTAATGTTAGCGCCTGTAGCTCGGCAAACTAAGGTGATCTGACGCGATCATCGAAATTAGGCAACGTTCGAAGGGAGTATTTAGATAACCACGCACAAGATCGTTTTAAGCGATAAGGCCGCCAATTGTGGCACACTTATTAATAAGCCTTTTTTTGTTTTTTAAATTTCATGTTTGTGTCCAAAGAATTTTCTATCTATCACAAGACTGTTTTTTATAAAGTGACATTTTCATCTGGGCGCTACCACGCGGTCGGTGGCGGGTACTGGGTTGGACGTTACGATAAATTGTAGGTCCCGGCTGTTCTTAGTACAAACAGTAGTTAAACCAACTCAAGAGGCCTTCGGGCGGCTTGAAAAACTCTTGACACCAGAGCTCACCACTTAGCTCATACAAAGAAGAAGATTGATGTGAGAGGTGTCATTAGTATAAGCAGCCCACTATACGTTCCCACCACTGCTGGGTCTCGGGCCTTCTCCCACAAGGTAAGAGATAAAGGCCATCTAGCACGCTGGCCAAGTGCGGGTTGGCACCCGTCTTCATATATAGTGCTCCTCAAAAATGTCGGTTTCCTCACAATGTATTTTTTTCTTCACCGCAAAGCGAGAGCCAAATCCACACATATCTTGAAATCAACTCATTGGCTGGGATCGAACCAAGAGCCGTCTGATTGAAAAGCAGACGTTTTTCCTACCAAGTCTCACTCGACAAATGTCAATGAAAGTTTGTATTGGTAGAACAAGATAGTTTAACAACAGAAAACACTTAAATAAATAGCAAATTAAATAAATCCAATTTCCTTCAACTAGCGACCTTATCGCTAAAAGCTATCTCTTTCAGACAACCAATTCTAAGAAAGAACTTAAAAACGAAATGTGTTAGCATATTTGCCTAGACAAAGTAGACTAGGATAGACTCATAAGATAAAGTAGGCTAAGATCCCCAAACATTAATCTGGGGAGTATGACGATTTATCAAGATTAAAAAAAAACATGATTGCTTATGTGAAGTTTCGAATTCACGTAGACACTTATTAGGCACTTCGAATAGAGCAAAATATTTCTGCTTAGCTAAATTTGGATATCTATATATGTTTATGTAATATATCAGTTGTGTTTGCTACCATAACACAAACAAGAAATGGTTCAGTATGGGGTTAACCAGCCGTGTGTTAAAAATTTAACGAATTGAATAATTTTGGTGTTTGCAAAAAAAAAACAAGAGAGAAAATAAGAAAAACATGTTTTTCTCTAAATGACAAGTCTTTTTTTTGCCTAAATGACACAGTTTTTATACACAATACAAAAAAATATGATTATTTAGTTAACTAAGGTGATCTGATGCGATCATCGAGGTTATGTGCTACGAGCAAGATTGTCTTTTAAAAAGAGCATTTTCGTTGGGCGCTACAGTGGGTCGGATGACACAACAATTAAGTAAAACTCATCGATTTTTGAACCCATTTTAAAGGCTTTTGACACATTTCACACACGGCTGGTTAACCCCATACTGCACCATTTCTAGTTCGTATTATGGTTGCTAACACAACTGATACACTACATATACATACTTACTTTATATAGATACATATTTAACACCCAGACCCACAGCCAACAAATTCAGTTCAGCACCAAAATGTTGGCCGTGCCGGGAATCGAACCCGGAACCTTCTGATTGGCAGATCCGGCATGGTAACCATTACGCCAATGAGGTCGCCAAACAATCATGTTTATAATTTTACGAGAAATTGCTTCAATAATGTTTTTTTAAATATAATTAATGTTTATTAAAAATGACCACTGCTTTATCTACAGGTGAATACAAAGTCAAATATTTGTTTTACTGATTAGTGTTTTTATTTTGACACGGAAAGTTTTTAATTTGATAAGGAACGATAAAGAAAGTTGTTATGAACGCATTATGCAATAATACATTAAGCGATATATTTTAATTTAATTACCTAGGACACATTTCAAACACGCCTGGTCAGCCCATACTAAACCATATCTAGTTTGTATTATGGTTGCTAACATAGCTGATATACGTTATATACTTTATATCGATATGTATTTAACACCCAGACTGACAGCCAACAAATTTAGTTCATCACAAAGATGTTCGCGCTGGGAATCGAACCCGGGACCCTCTGGTTGGCAGTCTGGCATGGTAACCATTACGCCAACGGGTTCGTCCCATTCGTTATTTTAAAACATTTTACTTAGACTTCGATACGAGGTACGTTTGTGATTCCTTTAACATTATTTTTTAGCTTTTTTGGGATTTCGTAAGTAAAAGGTAATAAATAATAAGTGCAAGTTAGACTCGCGCATGAAGGGTTCCGTACCATTGTATGGGAGCCCCCCTCAAAAATTTATTTAAATTTTTTATATTTTTTTAGAAAATTTTGTCATTTTTAATTTATCCAACAACAATTTTGTGATTAAATTTGATAGTTAATATACATTTACATATTTTGTGAAAATTTTAAGTGTCTAGCAGCTACCGTTATTGATACATAGCATAAAAATACCAAAAAGCAAGTTTATTGTATGGGTCCCCCCTTAATGTTTTTTTATTTTTTATTTTATTGTTTGTCGTTACAGCAGCACGAGAGTTACATATCTTGTGAAAGTTTCAGCTATCTAGCTATTACGGTTTCTGAGATACAACCTGGAGACAGACAGACAGAGAGGGCTTAGTAATTGGGTCCCGTTTTTACCCTAAAAGTACGGAAACCTAAAAGGGCTACTTAGCTTCCGCTGTCTGTTTGCCCGTCTGTCTCTTTTCATTCTACATCCGCATAGTGGTAGACCATTTTCTATCTATCCATGGCTAGTAAACACCCTCTAATAAAAAAATCTGTCGCCAAACATCTAACAGTGTAAATAAAATTATTAATTAATATTTGTTTACCACAGAAAAAACTTAAATATTAGTGTTGCATAATACATGTTTGGTTGTGAGTCTATATTTTAATAAACTTTATTACAATGTATAAAACTAAGGGGACTCTGTGAAACATACGCAACTCTTGCAAAAATGTCACCCTTTTTTATATTTCTAATATTAGGTATACAGACCCTGCACTAAGTAAACTACTTGTATTGCAGGGTCTGTGTTCCCTCAATGGAACTAAGTGTGTGCGTGTGTGTGAGATTGCGGGTGAGTCTGTGTGTGGGTGTGTGTGTGGTGTGAGTATGTTTGTGTGTTACGGCAGTCTTTTTGAGAGCCTGTTGTTCCATGTTCTACCTTCGATCAGAGTATTACTCGTGTATCTATGCGCCCTGCTAGTAAAATGCCTAACTACAGTATTTTATCAGCAAAAAAATAAGATTAAAGTTTATCGCATTTGCATTACAAAGGTGTATGTAATATTAACAATTTTTGTTATTCTCTCCTTAATAAAAGCGGATGACCGAGGTCGGGTTCAGATGTCAATAAACAAGAAAACGTGAAAACATCTTGTAGTTAATGTGAGATTAAACTATCTTACTTTATTTCTGATAAGGGAGTAAGTTTTCGATAAGGCTTGGTATAAAAGCTGTTGGTGGCTCTGGGAAGGTACAGTTGGTCATTAGTCTGTGGGCAATGAAGACTGTCCTAGTATTGGCGGCCCTCGTGGCTTTCGCTGCAAGCGAACATGTGCACTCACACAAAGTCACTACCAAAAATGGTAAGAGTTTTTAAATAAATATTATTAATAGTCTAAGATGTGAGAATATATCCAAGCGTTCAATTTTTAACGGCACCCTAGCTTTGGCTATCATTTTATTAACCCTTAAATGGACTAAAAATAACACATAAATGGGCCTTCATTTTTTTTTTAATTTTGCGCTATGTAGTTTATAAACAAAACTCACATTTTTGCAAAAAAAAAGTATAATAAATTAATGTCTAGATTTTTTTTATTTACTAATTTTTCCTATATAGTACATACATGTCTATTACACAAATATATATTTTTTTAAACATGAAACAAAAATCGTCCATTTAAGGGAAAAATCAAACCCTCTTTCGGAGTCGAGTATAAAACATCAGTAACATTTTCGTAATTTCGTAACATTGAATTTAACACTTTCTTTATTTTTATTTGCAGTTGATAAAGCATTCGTCGAAAAGCAGCTAAAAGTACTGTCTCTCTTCGAAAATGCGAACCAGGTTAACCATGGAGCTGAATACTACAAAATTGGCACCGAATATTCAGTCGAAGCCAACGTAGAGAACTACACCGTGAGTTTACTATAGAAAAAAAAACGAAATTTGCAAGTGTAAAGTAATATTTTAAATATACTTATCCCTTTACTTTTATTCATTTCAGAATAAAAAAGCCGTCAAAGAATTTTTGGGCCTATGGAAATCCGGTTTCTTGCCAAAATTCAAGGTGTTCTCAATCTTCTACGAGAAGATGAGGGAAGAGGCTATCTCTCTCTTCCACATGTTCTACTACGCTAAAGATTTTGAGACCTTCTACAAAACCGCTTGTTGGGCGCGTGTGCACCTCAACTCTGGTCAATTCCTCTACGCCTACTACATTGCCGTGATCCAGAGGCCAGACACCCAGGGTATAGTTCTCCCTGCTCCCTACGAAGTACACCCTGAACTATTTACCAATATTCAAGTCTTCAATTTCATGAAAATCATCAAAGAACAAGAAGGTCTTCGCTTCCCAGAGGCAGCTAAAGAGTACGGTATTGTAAAAGAAGATGACAAATATGTAGTCTACTCAAACTACTCCAGCGCATACGTCTTCAACAACGAAGAACAGAGACTTACTTACTTCACTGAAGATATCGGTCTTAACTCGTATTACTACTACTTCCACACCCAGTTGCCTTTCTGGTGGAACGGTGACAAGTTTGGACCTTTCAAGGAACGTCGTGGTGAAATTTACTACTTCTTCTACAAGCAACTTATGACCCGTTACTACTTTGAACGTTTGACCAACGGCTTGGGTGAGATCCCTGAATTCTCATGGTTCTCTCCGATCCCCACTGGTCACTACTCCATGCTTCACTACGAGGCTTATCCATTCGCTCAGAGGCCCGACTACTACAACGTCAACACTGAAGAACATTACGAGAACATTTTGTTCATGGATAGTTTTGAAAAGACTTTCCTTCAGTTCCTCGAAAATGGGCGTTTCAAGGCTGTAAGTATATTTTCTCAACTTAACTTATATATAAATCATGTGATACCTACTAAATTTATTTGTAATTTTGTAATTAACTTATTCATTTAGTTGATATGCTTGTCAATTTTATTTAATATATGTATAACTATTTCAGTTTGATGAAGAAGTTGACTTCCACGACCCCAAGACCCTCAACTTTGTTGGCAACTACTGGCAGTTTAATGCTGATCTCTTCCACGAGAACTTCACAAAGGTTTACCAGCGCTCATACGAAGCTACTGCTCGCCACATACTGGGTGCTGCCCCCAAGCCTGCTAACCAGTAAGTGTAGTCTTATTTCATATTTTCCAAATTTTTAGACGTACCTGTTTCAATGCTGCATCAAATATCATGTTTTATTATCACCAGAGAATTCAGAAAAAAAATAGGTTATGACAAATATATTTATTTGTTTTTCATTTATTTATTTCAGTTACACCTTCTTGCCTACTTCTTTGGACTTCTACCAGACATCTCTTCGTGACCCAGGCTTCTACCAGCTGTACAACCGCATCATCCAGTACATCTTTCAATTCAAGAACTACTTGACCCCATACACGCCCCAGGAATTACATTACAAGGGAGTCAAAATCGAAGATGTGAAAGTAGACAAGCTGGTTACTTACTTCGATATGTATGACTTCAACGTCACCAACAGCGTGTACTTCAGCCAAGAGCAGTTGAAATCTTACGACTACTCATTCATCGTGCGTCAGCCTCGTCTCAACCACCAACCGTTCACTGTCACCGTCGATGTTCATTCAGAGGCTGAGACCCACGCCGTATTCAAAGTGTTCATCGGACCCAAGTACGACAGCAAGGGCTACCCCATTAACATCGAAGACAACTGGTCCAAATTCTTCTTGCTTGACTGGTTCACTCATAAGCTGGTCACTGGCAAGAACGAGATTGTTCGTGACTGCGATGAGTTCTACTTATTCAAAGAAGATTCTGTCTCTGTCGGTACCCTCGTAGAAATGCTTGGAGAAGGCAAAGTACCAAAATACATGTCAGAGGAATACGATTCTCTGCCCAAGAGACTGATGTTGCCTAAGGGTACTTACGACGGATATCCATTCCAGTTTTACGTGATCGCTTACCCATATGAGACCATCCACGCTGAATACGAACCATTCAAGCAGTACGTTCTTGACAACAAGCCTTTCAGCTATCCGTTCGACCGTCCAGTACATAACTCCTACTGGTTCACCCAGCCGAACATGTACTTTAAGGAAGTTTCCATTTTCCACGAAGGAGAAATGTACCCTTACAAATACAACGTTCCAGCTTACTTTGGACACCACGAAAACAAGGTTCCCAAGTAATATAGAGGAACCAGCTTAGTTTGAGTCAAGAAATGACAAAATAAAATTCAAATACATATATATTTTTCTTTTATTTAAAACATTACCTTATAATAATAAGCCTATAAAATTCTAAGTAATTGTCATTTCTTCTTGATATTTGCAGAATATTAAGTTAAATATTAACTTCAAAATAAAAAAATAAAATTCATATCTAGTGGTGTATTTTCGATAAATACAGATAGCTCCATTCACTATTGGCCAATAATTTCTTTTTAAATTTTAGACTATGATTTACGTTAAAATTGAACAGGAAATTAAATACTTTGTCTTTTGTTTAAAATATATTTGGTTCAATATTACTTCATTTATACAGCTAAAATTAGAAAGAACAAATAATATAAACTCATATATATAGAACATACAAATTGACTTACATTCTAAATAATTACCAAAATATACGAGATCTACCAAATAGCACTACCATTATTTGAAGTTTATAACTAATCAAATAAACTCTAGAGACAACTTGTCTACAGTAGATCTATACAGACTGTAATGTAACATTAGTTGAATAATAATAACCATCATTTTCTTTGAAACTTAGACATACAATTTTACTTTCTTTGATATTCAAGTGAACTAAAACTCTATAATAAATGACATAGCTTAAAAATTATAATCGAATTTTGGAATGTTATTAATTATACATAAAAATTTTAGTAGAGGTGAGGTGAAAAATAGCCATTGAAATCAGTGACTTGTCGTTTGTGATAAATAGTAATATTATAAAACCTGTAATTAAATGAGTTGTCCCTAAAACCTTTAGCTTGTCTATGAAATGGAAATCCAAGGGGCTTCGAATCTAATTCCTTTGAAACTTTCCTGTAGAAGCTTTGAGACTCAGAATTCTCAAATTGATCAATTACGTCGTTAGGTGTCACCATAAAAAATAGTGTCAAATTCAATCCTTCGGTAAGACCTCTAGGTAGAATCAAGTTTTCTGGAAAACGGAAAATACTGTATTTTGAGGAACCAGTTTTAGGAACAACGCTGTTGTAATCTTTGTCAAAAGAAAACCTTTCAGATGTCTGTGGGGACCATAAGACTTGGTTAACACCTTCTTTAAAGGAATGTCTGAAGGTATCAAGTTCAAAGAATTTATCATAATACTGCCAGCAATCGTTAGTGTTGCATTCTGGTCCTAGAAATAATCTGACAATCACATCTTTATTTAACATTGATTCAACTGTAAAATTTAAATTAAAATCCATATGTTTAAGTCTCCTTTGCCTGACAGCAAGGAAAGCTTGCCAATCATTGTGATCTTTAATTTTGTTACTTAAAGCATTATTTACAAGGAAACTGTAGTAGTCAAAGTACGTTGTCATTTTTGAAAATTCTCCGTAAACTATGTCAAAGTCGCTAGTTTCGTATACACTCAAATCAAATGGTTCCATTGTGTTCTTGTATTCTGTGAAATAATTTAACATGTGTTGGATCATGGACCAGTAAGCAGGATCCTTCAAAGATGTTTCTGGGTGGTGCAGAATCGATGGTGCTGGATTATATCTGAAGAAAAGAAAATTTTATTTATTTTTTAATGATTGCGAACATAATAAAGATACATTTTCATAATAGCAAACCAATTTTGGTGACTTATAACATTAATTTAAATCACAGACTAAATATTGTTTAAATAAAATAGTAAGATAACGCAAAGTGGCTCACTCTTTGATAGGTGGTGCATTTGCCCCGTAGCCGACCACGGATCGAGCGATTTTAGCAAACCTTATTCCATCCAAGTTTGCTCTGATTAGTTTAGCCAGAATATTAATATGACTATCATCAGTCATTGTCAATGTTTCTCCATTTTTCTGAAACACATAAAAAGGTAAATCTTTGGTTTTCATTATCCTTGATTTTATGTTGCAAATGTAAGCATTGTTAGATTCCAAAAATATTGTTAATTTACCATAATGATAAGACCTCTAGCGATACACTCTCGAATAGCAATATCGATTGTCTTCAAATACGCTTCTTCTTCGCTCCAGTCTCCAAGGATGCAGGACCTCATCGGGAAAGCAAGACCGTTTTTGTATCTCAAGTACGGAGTATAGTCCCAATTATCAAATGAATAAGAAGCATTGTGTGCTGTTATGTGAAGTTTCTCTAAATTAAACCTTGCCATGAGTTGTTGATGAACGTAGTAATAATGTTCAGCAAATCTAGGGTTCAAAAACTCCAATTCTTCGTTTGGCATCCAGAATGGATGGAGAAGATGTACTCCCAAATAGTAGCTGTTCAAAGCAATATCTTCTGTAAAATAGTTTAGTAAATGTTCTTTTTCATGCTTACGAAGATTCCACCCAGAATAGTTGCTGTTTATAACATAAAACTCTTTAACTTTATATGGTTCATAGTTTGAACCAAGTTTTGATATTTGGTTCACGATCATTCCGTTGGTTGTTATATCGTCAGCTGTCAATGATGCTTTAGCAAGACTTTCTGAGTTCACAAAGTAATTTGGATTCCAAATGAAAGGTGGTAACAATGTGCTTTCATTTGTCTTAGAACTGAAGAGTGATTCTAATCTTAAAGCGTACATAAACATTTCCGAGTTCACATTATTCCTAGCCCAATCCTTCACTTTGGAAAAGGTTTCGCCTGTAGTGTTTTGGAATAACCTAAATAGGGCGATCGCTGCATCTCTAAGGTTATCATCATAGATGCAGAAAGTTAAATCTTTTGCAGTAGAGCCTCTTTCAATATGTTTATTAAATATACTGAAATGTACATTATCCTGAAAAAATAAAATAAACCTTTACAAATTTTATTATTCAAATGTTGTGTTTTTGGACAACGTTATGTGTAAGTTTGCTACTTACTGGATTATGTTTAACTAAATCTGACCATTCGTTTGAATCAGGCGTTGAATAACGAGACCGTTGTTCTGCCGATATAAATCTTGAAGGCACTATGTTTGAGATATCTCCTCTTTGTGAAAAATCTATTAACAAATAAAAGAAAATACTTAATAAACGAAAATGAAAGTAAGGAATGCATGATTAGATTGCAGTCGTTCGCAAAAGCCCCGTTCTAAGAGAGTGGGTGTCGTCAATTGCACACCATATATTCTAGAAATAATTTACTGTATTACTCTATCATATTGTATTGTTATGTAACACATTACAATGTATCAATGTGAGAAGATAATATAGCAAAAATAAAAGAAAAAGAAACCGACGTACCTCCCACGCCATTGTTTGTTATGTCCTTGAACTCATCAGCTGGCGAACTGAACACTGATCCAAGGATCAGGAACCAAAGCAACATAATTCTTCCGAACACCATCACTCGATGGAATCAGAACAACTACTAGCCACTGGTATAGAGGATAACGCTTATATGGAGAAGAGGGTCGGCTTCTACTGTTTTTCCTGGGCCAATTGAGTTCCTTGCGTCGGGATAATGGGAATAATCCAAGTACAGTTGAGATGAAAAACACTTTAAACGCTTTAGTTGTAGATATTATCTTTAGCATGAAATCGACTTAAGTAATAAATCTACAGGATTGTCTATTATTAAGAAGTAATAATGGTACATTACAACATTTTTAAGGTTCTGTGTCCAAGGGTACCAACAGGACCCTTGTTTATTTATTATTTGACTTTGGCTTATGACTTATCTGTCTGTTTGTCTGTCTGTTTTATGTTGAAATGTAGAGACTTAGATTTTGTAGACGGTGTAATTATTTATGTTGCCATGTAGGTAAGACATATATAGTTTTTCTCATAGATTCCATTGTCCTAGTTTTCTGATACAAAAGAAACACCAAAATCACTTTACCCACTCAGTTAAAATACTCCTTGGTTTTTTAAAGTCGATTAAAAAGAAAAATGAAGTGATATAAAAAAAAGTATATTGAATATGAATATAAAAATTCTTCAGAATTCCTGGTTCAACTTACTAACATTGACAATGTGGTAATTCTGCCTTATCCTAGTAATGCCTACGTTCTAGTAATAGGCTAGAGCTTTTGGACTAGTTTCAGACTTTAAAGTAAAGCTAATCTAAATTACTTACTTTTGTATAGAAATTAGATGCTATTTTCGCAAAAAGTAAAAAAAAATTTTTCACTACATGAATATAATTGTGAATTCACTTGTGTATAGAACTGTACCATATACACAGGAAGGAGAATGCAATTGGTCAATTTTTCAATTGCGACTCTCGGTACACCTCCCTCTTATTTTGGTCGGCAAGGAATTTAGCACTCTCAGACATTGTAAGTCATATTATACTATTAGTCGACATGCGTTTATATAACAGTAGAGGGCAAAACTATTTGTAGCGGATAAGTGGGCGATTTTTTACTTAGTGATATCAAAGTATGTGTTTTGCTAAATTGAATTGAATTGACACTGGTTTGACTAGTCGGGACTAAATTCGTAAGTGTCCTGGGACTTTCTTTGACTCACTTTATAGAATAACTTACTTTGCATACGTGATTATCATCATCATCACCAAGTTTTTTAAATCCCATTTTTGGGTATGGAAAGCCGGCTGGTTCTCAAGATAGCTCCCGGAAAACACTGTTATGCTTTGCGACAAATTTTTCAACTTGAAGATGGTTGCTAGCCAGGCGAGCACTAGAAAATGCCCTACTACCATGCTATGGTTTATTCACAATGTTCTCCTTCACCGAAAGCTCGAGCTCATTGGCGAGGATCGAACCCATCTATCTGTGGCGCGCGAGGCGGCAGCACGCCTTACTGCTTTGTTATTTCTTTATCTCTAATTGCACTCCGTAGAATTACCTGCGGTAATACGGGTAGTATAATAAATTAAATACAAAATAAATATAAGGACTCATTTCACACATGACTGGTTAGCCCCGTACTACGGGTGCTAACACAACTGATAGATATACTACATACACTAACATACATACTTTATATCGATACATATTTAACACCCAGACCGACAGACAACAAATTAAGTTCGTCATAGATATTGGCAGTTTCGGAAATCGAACCCGGGACATTCTGGTTGGCAGTCCGGCATGGTAACCAACGAGGTCTAGTCTATCTAGGTGACAGACAGACGGAGAAACGGACGGACAATAAATTCTTCGTGATTGGCACCTTAAGTCATTTGCGCCTACCTAAAAGGTGCCAATCACAAAGACTTTAGGTCTTACAAAGATTTTCGGTCTTTGTGATTGGCACCTTTTAGGTGCACCATTAAAACTCAAAATAAAACAGCCACTGTTTCAACATAAGAACTTGTATCATTTTATTGAATTTCCAAACAGGTTTGGTGCATTAGAAAATTAGAACAATATTGTAGACATTTATTACATGTGATTTATTTGAAAAATAATTCTTTGTAACAAATTTAGATCCTGGCCTACTAGAGTAGACTATAAAAATAAATAACAAAACTATCTATAAGATAGATTTAATATGGAGCATTGTTAAATAATATTTTTACAGCCATGCTAATACCGCGTTTGTTTTTCAACTAAGTCTTATTATAAATAAACATTATAAAATAGATTCTAAAATAATAACTATGGTAATGTCAATTTTAAGCTTAGTCTCCAGTCATCATTTCCATGAACTCTGTAACAAAAAAAAAACAATATTTAGTTTTAATTAAATTAGTTAATTATATCATCAAAAGATTCTTAGCTAAACCGCGATAGGAAGACCAAGTATGTATAGATATAGCTAAAATAAATAAGTGCATAAAATTAATCGTTTTAAATGTTTTATGTTTAAAATTAATCAGAAATGATTATTTTTGTTTTTACAAGTAAGAAATCGATCATTCTATAAGTATTAATTCCTGTTGTTAAATACATGTATTTAAGCCCATTTGTAAGAGGAATCCGTTTCAAATGCTATGCGACCTGGGAGTAACGTTACTAAAGACACTTAGAACAATTAGCAAACAAATACACTAACATATTATAAAATGCTTGATATTGTACATATTTATTATTTTTACAATAAAATACGTAACATGTTACATTTCAGCGTATATTTATGCAAATTATACCACATGATACTGGTGATGCCACGGGCCTAGTCGCATAGCACTGGAACAGCGTTGTATATACTTTCCCATAAAAAAAGTATCGTCAAAATTGATTGATGTCCTTCAGTCAGTTGCGCACAGATATAAAAAATATCTATTTAATAATTATAAAATTCACTCGTGGACAAACTGGACTAAAACTAAAACAATATATTAATAAAATTGGTTTACTCTGTCAATAAATCTATAATCACATACAAAAAATACGGTCAAATTGACAACCTCCTTTTTTTTAATAATTCCAATAAATGTGCTTGTTTGTTTTCATTCTAATGCTCTGTCTGATGTTGATCCAAAAGAAAATTATGAATGAGCGGAATCGTGTTAGATATATGATACAACATAAATTATGTATGTCACTTCAGATGTGGTATGTTTCGGTATCGGAATTAGCTGTTTGTGTATGCACGCCAGTTTCTGCGTATTTTCCTAAGATTTACGATCCAAGTATTTTACGTTTGAAAGAATGAACAGCTGCTTCGTATTGAGTTTATAATCAACTACATTTGCCACTGATGTGGAATTTAAAATTACGTTTCTGGTATTTCAAAGCTAGTGAAATGTCAAGGTTTTGTTTTAATATTTATTAAAGCTACGTTTATTTCAATGTCGTTAAATTTACAGTGTTGTTTGTTTTAGGGAATCTAAATGTTGAACAAAATAAAACGTTTACCGTAAACAGTTATTATAAATCGAGTCATTAAAAATATATTTGAAAGAGCATGTCACATGATTTTAGTTGGCAAATAATGAAAATTTATTTCATGAAGCTATGCCAGCATTTTGTATGCTTTTATTATCAATAATGCCCAAGAAAGTACATTCATTGTGTAAGTTCGTATCTGAAGAATGTTAATGTCAATAAATTAAATCATTTATCGAGCACTCCAACTAAAAGTAAATTGTATAAATAAGCAATTTGCAATGACATAATATACTCTATGGATATGAACTTTTTAAACGCGTGTCACGCTTTTAGCGTACTTTCCTAGGAAATTTGACAGAGTTTGTATGAAGAAGTATACACATTGTTTATAAGCACAGTTTACTTTGGAAAAAAAACGTAGCTAACAACATCTCCTTGATTTCCTTTTTCTATGGCAATCTGTTTGTTCTAACAATTGGGGCGATTCAGCGGCACACACGACTAAACTAAATTTAAAGTAGCTCTGTCTCTTTTCGTCATAAATGACTAAAAAGAGATGGTACGATCTAAACCATAACAAAACATCTAAAATCACGTCAAACACGTCAGATTTAGAGCTGATACAATTGGGTGCGCTCTAAAATCGCTTATATTTTTCATATTTGACGTGGTTTTGGTTGTTTTGTGTGTGGTTCAGATGGTGTCGTCTCTTTCTGGCCACCTAAGATGAAAAGAGACGGGGCTTCTTTAAATTTAGTTTAGTCGTGTGTGCTGCTGAATCGCCATTACTGTCTCTGACAATCATGGCCAGAGGATTTATAAATGGATCAAAAAAAAATATACTAACCGTCGAAGTCAACGGTTCCAGAGCCGTCAGTGTCGATCTCAGCGATGATGCCGTCTAGATCGGAGTTGCTGAGCTTGTCGTCGAGCGCGGCCAGGATCTCCTTCAGGGTGGAGGTGGTGATGTAGCCGTTACCTTCACGGTCGTACAATCTGAGGAAGTAATGAGCCGTTAGAGCGCTTGTACACGACCTGATTCTTACCAAGAAATGGCCCGTATAAAAACTGTCTTGTAGAAACCTGTGTCACCCGATCGTAACATATGTAGCAGCCATTTTGAAAAACGGAATGGTAATGATAATAAGTTATACACATTAACAGTAATTTGTGTACATATCTTAGAACAAATGTAAGGTAGTACAGATGTATGTACCTATCATTTTGCTAAATGTATAATATTTTTCATTCGACTCTTGCTTACGTATAGCTTTAAGATATACAAATAATATGTCACAAAACACTAGTAATAATTATAAATTGATATCATCTCAATAAAATTTTCAACAAACTAGTTTCTAGTAAGCCAACAAATAAAATCCAAGCATCCGACTAGAGCGATTCCATAATATCGTCCAAGAGTTTATTTTTAAACAAAAGCACGTGAGAAGTGGGGAATAATTTAACGCATCGTTACGTTGCTTGTTACTCCCACGCACAGAACAATTGCTTTGGAGGCCAAGTCTGCCTAATTAACAGCTGAAAAATCTTTACAATAGATACTATGCACTAGATAGATTAGGCAAAAAAGGAAAAAAAAGTCTTCTAGAAATATTAATTATTTAAATAGAATATTGATTTTATTTCTAAATCAAAAACCAAATGTTTTTCTTTTCAAGCCGTAAGTATTGTATACCACATGCAAGTGTTCTTACTATTATGATTTTACTCAGCAATATATCATATTTGCTCCAGATAAAAGGACTGCCTTATCTGCTATACTAGTACTAGTTATTATTCTGTGGCTATACCTAACGTTGAAGAATTTATGACAGTAATGATTCTAACCACTATTCATAAATTATTTTATATGGTATCAAGAATTTTGAAGGCGTCAAAGCCCTTGTGGTTTCACTTATTCGAGATTCACTCTTGACCCAAGACTAACAACCGGAACCTACAATTTAACGTGCCATCCGACCAACGGTAGCTTCCACATATGTATATGCACTTTTATTTTGTTTGTATTATACATGTAAGTACGAGTACTACCAGTTACAACGTATAAAGAACCAGAATAAAGAACATCGAGCATGGAAATTATTCTTGCATTCATAAAGCAGACTTGTGAGCCTAGAGTAGTGTTCTTAATATTCCCCCAGGTTTGTTTGTATGACTTTATTTACGAACACACATCTCTAGACCATTTGTGCAAGTCCAGATTGCTCCAGTTCATTTTAAATTGGATGAGAGTGAAAATTTTATTGCCATGTCCTTGTTAAGAGCGCGAGAGAATTTGAATTGTGCCCCAAGTGACCAACAATAAAACTTCATTTGCAAGCACTTTATTAAGGAAAAAATCATTTCTACTCTTATTCATAGTTTTTTTTTATTTCTAAATGTGAATAGTTTTGACTGGAGAAAAATACGGAAATTGAATTTGATGCTAATAATAAATTGAGTTTCTTTTGAATAAACTTCGAAAGTGTAACGTTTTTACTGATTTTGAAAGTGTGATTTCATGATAAATTTTAAAGTAATTAAAATTTATTTTGATTTTTTTATCATTCATCCTATGGAGCCTACCCACATTCCACTGCTGGGAGCAGGCCTGCATGTTTAGTTAGGTATGTCAGGCATAAAATAATACCAAAATAATATGTTTGATATTTTACAAAATAAATGTCTGGGATTCATTTAAATCCCATTTTTTTCCACGGAGTTAATGATACTTTCGTCTAAAGTGGAGGTTGCCTAGTCTTGGATAATTGAAGGCTACCGGAAGCCATCGTAAAATACTTAAGGCAACAGAAAAAGTTATTCTTAGAGTGAATTATCAGCTTGGCTGGTGTTGAGCTACTTTGAGGGTTTTCGTTGTAGCACGATGACCTAAAAGGAATCTTAAGGAAATATTTTTTTTTCGATAAATTACCTGAAAGCTTCTTTCAGTTCTTGTTGCATAGCTTCGGCGTCCTCTTCTTCGAGGAAATGGGAAGCGATGTTGCAGAAACCATCGAAGTTAATTTTGCCGGAGGCTGTAACAATAGCGAATTAATATAAGACAAATTATATTTTTTTAATATTAGGTGAGATGTTGTGAAATTCTCTTTTGAAAAGTTTTGGAACTTTAGTGTGTGTGTGTGTGTTTGTTATTTCATCATGCTCAAACAGCTGGACCATCAAAATTTTAAATTGTTGGAATTAGTTCCAAATTTTTAAATATATAGCTTGGAAGCTCTTATTCTATAAATTCTGACTAAACTGAAGAAGAATTTTAAGCCTGATGTAAAGTCACCATGCATTTCAATCTCTTCAATTATGTCACAAATTTGATTCACAAACTTAAACTTCTACTTCCAAAAGAAAACGAAAAAGTAGCTAAGACTAATACTGCAGACGTATTTGGTCCACAATCAATTTAACCATACGAAAGACACCGGAACTGTCACAGACGACCCATATACGCCACATCTAAATTCTAAACCAGTAGGTTAGAGCAGGACAAACGAAACCGATAGAGAGATTAAGAAAGAGATAGTCTCGTTTCACTAGATTCTAGACGGAAATAGACTCATTAGTTCCCTCTCCTGAGTCGAAAATATTCCGTTATTTTAGAAAAGGTGTCATAGAGTCGGCATGTGCGAACGTTGCTTGATGATTGATTGCCTTTTCGTGTAGTTGTTTGCTCAAACCAGTCTTTGTGAAGAACGTAGGTATCTGTTACTGGTTCAAAAGTATTTACAGACGTTGTAGATAAGTGGGTGGTCTTTGTTAAACATTTTCGCATCGAGGTCACTTTTAAGCCTGAATTTAATGATTCAGATATTTTTTCGTCACCCCTAAGGTTATGTCTGTGTAAAATTTTGTTGTGTTTTTATTTTAATGTGTCTTCAATTTTACTAAGTTTGCTTTTCGATTTTAAAAGATCTATAGAACCAGTTTAATAATTTTTAGTCTCGAGTTAGTAAAGAAACCATTTGAAACTTCATTTCTTCACTTGCATAAGTAAATGAGTGTGAGCAAGACGAAGCTATCTTTCAAGTGGTTTCTTTATTGATACGCGTCATATTATTTGTCATTCAGAAAATACACTGAACCTTTTATTATCTGAAAAACTATATTTAAATATATACGATTTTATTTTTATGTACGTAGAATATTTGCTTTATTAAATTTCGTTAAAACATAGTTTCTCTTTGTATCATAAGAAGTTTATGCAATTCGAACCATGTTATTGTTTCTTCTAACAATGTTCAGTTGCTATGTACATTATTTATTTACATTGCTGTATGTCTGTGTACGAACAGCTTTCTAAATATTTATAGCAACAAAGTAAATATTTACAAAAGCATTCGAGTAAACATACACTTTATACAGCTAAGAGCTTTCCGTTTAGGTCTTGTTATTTTCGTACAATATAAAAAATATAGTAAAGCAAACTATTTGGTCTTAATATTTAAAAAAAAAAGTTGCTGTGCTTCAATTACAAGTTTTGTACACCTCTTAGGCATCATTTCTGTATAAGTACCGCACTTTTGCCAAATATTCTGCTATCAAGCAAAAGTGAGCGAGAAATACTTTATTCGGGTTTGAAGTGCATTGTTTCATTTGTGCAGTGGAAATGACTGGGCAATGTCAATATATGATCTATTTTTTCTTGGTATCGTACTTACCATCAGTCTATTTACTGACTCATCATATTATGATGTACTTCTCGTTACTAAGAATCATGACTCCCCTGCAGATTTTTTTCATTGTGAGAATTTTCTTAGGCAAATATATCATGGTGGGCCCTTCCGTCTTTGGATGTTGTGATCCTCAAACATTTTAGTTTCCTCACGATTCCTTCACCGTATAATAAGTATACCACAAAATATCTTAAAAAATAAATTATCAGTAAGACCAGGGTCAAACCAGATGCCTTCAGATTGTAAAGCAGACGATTTCCTATCGATCCACACTCGCTAACTATTATTATCTCTGGCTCGCTTATAACAATACAATACAATACAATAATTTATTGATTACTCCATGTTACATGTCAAATTATGTCAAAATTAAAAAGATAAAATTATTACAATACAAAAATAAAATAAAATTAGATATTCATCAATAATCTTTTAAATTCATAAAATAATGTGTCAAATAAACTTGTCATCAAAAATTTTAAAAAGAAATACTACTACGGTGACTAAGCAACAGCTACAAGTTAACATATAATAGTTATTATAAAAAAGAATTCGATAGCCATAAATCTGTAAACGACTAAATTGATATTTACGAGCGACCACACAATTCTTAAAAATATTAGTTGGCGAGAAATCTTAATACTTCAAGATGTACTCACTTTCCGGGTCATTCTCATCGATCAGCGCCTGGAGCTCTGAGTCGTCGAACAGCTGGCCCATGGTGTTGAGGATGGTGGAGATCTTGAGGACGTCGATGTAACCAGACTTTGTGGTGTCAAACATCTGGAACGCCTTGCGGAGCATGGCCATCTTCTGGTCATCGTCGGTGTCCTGGAATATATCATTGGATTACTAAATAAATTTCCATCAAATTAAATTCCAATTTATTTATTTTTTCTCATAATGTTGATATTTTCTATATTGCTTGGTGTATTTTGTTGGTATTAAACGAAATATTTAGCAATATCACAAGTTTCAACATTTTCGCTAACTCTTGTATCAGGTTCGATATTTGTATGTGTTACAATAGTTGGTTTCTATAACAAATAAAATACGACTAAAGTTTAAATGACAATCTAAAAACAATTACAACAATTATTTTAACGTTATTTTCTACTTTTAGAAGTAATTTTATTTATGTTAGATGAAAACTTTGCCAACATTTTAATTTCACTTCAAATTTCTTTTTTAAAACTAATCAAGACACTTCTTAAACTGTCTAATCCTTCGACAGACATATTTCACTTTTATAAACTACTACAATAATCCACGTTCACAACTTTCGAAATCAGCAGTAACTTTTATCACTTTTCACAGAATCGTTCACAAAATTAGTAATTATCACATCACTTTATTAAGATCCTCACCATGTTGTTATTGTAGGGTTAACAGCCGTAACAAGAACTGAATCCGAGTGCGAGTGTTGTTACACTAGCTTTAACGTCCGTTTGCCACCCCTATTTATAGCATTCCGAACTGTGGAATACAAAAATAAGTGAAATTCAGCCTGTTTCGTTCTCTGTTCAACACGCGGCGATCTCATAGTGTTAGACAGTGAGTCAACTTTACAGTGTTTTGTTTCTTCACTAATGTACAACTGTCACATTGTCTTTTTACAATAATAATTGCCGAAGATCAATACCAGCTGCGAAGCTGAAAAAAATATTTGTATTTTAGGTTATGATGATGTTATGGTACAACTATCATTTTATCATTCTGGCCTATGACAATATAATAATTTGGTGTTACAAGATGTAGAAACGCGATAGACTTAGCAACGTATTTTTTTTTCTAAACATTTCTAAATTTTTTAAAGTAGTTCACTTTTAAAGTAAAAACAAACTTTAAAAGTAACTACTTTAAAAATTGTCATAAAGAATTATTTACTAGTGGTCTTAATTTAAAAAATTCTATAAAGCAACCCACAAATTCTCACAACGAAATATTTAGCGTTCTCCAAAGATATCTCACTGCCTATACTATAATCGTGACGTATAACTCATCGTCAGAGGAATAATTACGTCACTGTCGATATTGCACTTGATTCCAACATTCTGCATAGAGGAAGCAACACTCATACTTATTTATACTAATTGACACGAGCTTCTAGAAACTGAAGCTAATGGAATGCGCCATTTACAGATCGACTAAAATATGTGATACGTCCAACACATTTACTTAGATCTTAATTAGTAGTAGTTAATAGTAAGGAATAACAAATATAATTTCTTCATCCCAAATTTTCCAAGAAAATGGTTTTGTTAGGTCTTCATTATCAAAAACTAATCACTCAAAACTAATCAGCTATATAAACTGAAATGCAAATTATACAATAAGGCCCAAGATGTATATGCCATAGGACGATTGATTGTATGGTAATTATAGTATGTAGTACGTAAGCCCTGTTAAATGTCAATAAATAAACTATTTAAATAAACTATTTTGATTATTATATCAAATTGCGATCTTTTAATAACAAATAGAAATAATATCGTTAGTACCTAGCAATTGCTGAATCATCCTTAATACTGTATTTAAATACCATGTTACCTTTCACGTGACATTTCATGAAAAATACATTTTCAGTGTCTAATTATCCTGTCTACAAATCTTAAAAACGTGGTACTTTATTTGACACTTTCATAGTTTATTGTTATTGTTACCGTTTCCCGTTTTTTATACGCCGTTGATCACGATCACGTTATTGAAGGAATTCTATTTAAAATGGGAATTTGTGTTTTCAGTGTTTTCTGGGTTTTATCAAAGTAGTTACATTATTTTGTGACCATGAAAGAGTTTATGACATACCACACTGTCAGTTACAGATGCAAGCTTAATGACTTCGTGATATATTAATTGACTCGTAAAATGCTCGTGAGGTTTGGTTAATAATCTTTGAGTGCGAATGTGGTATTTTAATGGGATGATTATTAGATCGTAGTTGGGCACTTCAGTTGAAGTGAACAGATTTGGGACTCATTTGGGGACTTTATTAGGTTAATCGATATCAGTAAGGTATATTTTCGTAATTGGATTTTGTCAACAGTTCACTTTAAAGGCAATAAATAAATTGATTCAATCAAGAAGTTTAAAAATTACAACTATTATTTTTTTATTATTATCTACTTTAGTTGTCAGATATATTTTGTAAAATATGTCTCAAATATATTGTTTGACCACTTTTACTCTACAGTGTACATCCAAAAAAATCAGAAATACCCACATAAATTGTATGCTGCCTAAATTCTGCATCTGCATCCATGCAATACGTTCAACACCAAAAAGGAGTTGTTGTTTTGTAATTAAACCGTCAATGAATCGTTTCGGTGTTCGATTGCAACTCGTGAGGCTTAACACAACTCGAGATAAAAGGAAAGTGAAGAGTCAACCATCCGAGGCAGCCAGAATCAGTCGAGATTCGACACTTGAGCTTATAAAGTGCTCCGTTGATGAACGGCAGGAAATTCCTTTGAAGCTTTGATTCTCAACAATCCAATGAAAATATCAACGGCGTCACAATAGGTACTGCCAACGTTTGGCTCAATTAGCTCGATCACAAGTAGCGTTAATATAACCTTCAAATACGCAATACCATGAATAATACAAATATCTAGTGTGTAGCAAAAATATACATGTAGGAATATGTATTAGTTGCCCATAAATAACAAAAGTAATGATACTTATTAAGTACGTTTAAAAATGTTTATAAGTAAAAAAAACATAGTAGGTACTAACATATTTATGCGTGTAAGAAAATGTATTTTTTATTTTATTTGTTCGTGTGTCTAATTATGATTGATTTAAAAATCTTACCCGTACCCGAGAAAAGATTGAGTGTGGAGATGACGTCTGATAGAAGAGAGTGGAGGAAGAAGATTTGCTATGCCGACCCCACCTAAGTGGGATAAGGTAATGAAGAAGAAGACTCGTACCAGTAAATAGTTGTATGTGGAAAGTATAGTATGAAAAGTATTATAGGAAATAGCGTTAAAAGAAGACCCTTCATTTTTTCAGCTACCTGTCAACATCACACATCCAAGAGCCGACGTGTTTAACCACTGGCGCGTGAAACGAGTTATACACGCCGGCGTCTGCGCAGATATAGACTGTCGGTGATCGGCTATAATTTTTGTACTACTCTCCACAATGGGACGTCGTTTCTAAGCTACTGGCTCTTATTGGCTCGGATTAAAGGCGCGGAGCTTGCGACTGTTTTTTGTTTGTTGTTTTGGTGGATACTAATAATCTCTTGTGTATGCTCAGTATTGAGGAAAAGTTTCAATATTATTTTGGAACAGTTGTATTCGCCATAGTGAAAATGATTGCGAGTTAAAATGACGTAGTGATTTGGATATAGATTCTCAATTCTATTTACAATTGTGGATATTTCTCCATATTTATACTACAATTCTTTTTAATGATTTATTTAATCTTAATTGGATATTTCTAAGTTTTTTTATGTCTATGATTTTTTAAAATCTCAGCATAAGGTGTAGAAACAAAGCATTTGCTTTATACAATGTTAAACAAAGTATAATTTGTTGATTATTATTTAGTTCTACTTTTTTAAATTTAATGTTGCATTATAATAATTTTTAAGATGAGAATAAATATATATTATATTTTCATACAGTATAATCAGGACGTCATAGATCGCCATATATTAAAATATATTATCAATATTATGTCAACGCAACGCGAACGAATCTTTATTATTAGCTCATTGAAATCTTATATTTTTCACGCACACCTGAATATATTTATGTTATTTTTCGGCCGACAGACCTTGCTTCTATTTCCGATTCTGATGATTTATTTATACCTATCGGTTCCCCCACTTAGAGATAATATTTATCAATACAAGCCAAAGTTTATTTTGGATCAAAGCACACCTCATAACTCTTTCGATGATCGATCAAACAAGTTTATTTTATTTTAATTTTATTACCGCTATCGTAGCTACAAAAACACTTGTGATAGGTGTCTGTAATATATTTTTTTTATTTTATGTGCGGTTTTAGAACCAAAACATAGTAAAGAGTTATGAACTTCCTGTGAATGAGTAGGTCAGATGTTTCAATGTTACAAGTGGAACGACATTGTTGCAGATTTACAAAGCTTTGAAACATAATTTTTATTTATAAATCTCTGGTTTTTCAATATGTAGCAGAATTAACAAGCTGAAATAATATCAACGTATTATATTGTTACAAAAAGTCTTTATTAAATTGTCATTTACTATTAAATATAGTAATGCCATATAGTCTACTGTTCTCGATTAATAATAGATACAAAATTCCTTGTCGAAATCCGTGTTCCCAGATAACTATAATCTAACGATTTTCAAGGAGGGACTGAACCCTTCCTTCCAGGTACATGCGATGTATGTTTTCTGTAGGATTATCGATGTAAAAATATATATTTATCAATTTGTTTGAGGCAATATTGGTATATATATATACTGGTATATATATATTGGTATATATTACAGTCTTATTCATAAAAATGTCTAAGCCAAATCTTACTTTACACTTGAACTAGTTAATATCGGGTTAAAGCTGCATTAGTTTATGATTTCATTGGTATTAAATATGGTATAACCTCGGCTTAGCTATACATTTTTTAAACCAGATTTAACTCCTAAAATGGCAGGGTTAGGGTTATGGCTTTTCTTTAGACGGTCTAAAAATTAGCCCATTAATCCCTTTAAATAAGCTAGCTAGCTTAAAAGCTATCTGTTTAAGATTTTTAACGACAAAATCGTTAATTCAAAATTTGCCTTTTACCATCGCCTTAAATATTCATAACTGTGACATATTAATTGCAATTTTACATAAACACCCGCATGTTCCAGCGATAATAAATATCAGATACCGGAGTTTGAGCCGAATCTCCTGCATCTTATTAAATTTATTAGTCGATCCGTAACCAAATTGTCGCCAAATTAATGTGTCACTGACACTGAATTTGCATTGCGCTAGGATAAGTTTCACAGATAAATTACTAGTCAGTTTTTTTATTGGACACAAATAAAAAGATTACAGCAGACAAATTAGATAAGCAAGCTGTCATCTCGGATAATCATGATCAACAAATAAAAAAAAGTTTTCGCCCCTTCTTGTAACTACTACTACTACTTCTTGTACTATAAAGTGGTAGGGATTCAGCGGCACACACGACTAAACTAAATTTAAAGAAGCCAAGAAGAAGAGCTGCCACATTATCTACATCATCACAGCTGGCCTTTGACCAGCAGGGCGTTTCAAAGTTAGAGACATTTAAGATGGAGGATGTCTAGTCCGAAATAACCTTCCTTTTTTTTCCGTTTTCCTCAAGATATTATCCTTCGTTAAAAATTCGAGATCATTGGTAAAAAACCTTCGAACTAAGGGACGTAAGGCAGCCGTACGACCGACGTTTGTACGGTATGGAGCCGCTTGTGTACCAACTCTAAAAGTTTGTCGTATTTTCTCATACAATCGCTTTCTATTAGTGAATAAATGGTTGAAATATTTCTATATACTGGAAACTTTGGAGTCGTCTTCTTTTTTTTCTTATGACCAACGTACTACGTCTCTGGTGTCGATAATTTTCAAGCCATCGGAAAGCCAAAATAGATACATATGTCCAGTTTCACACGTTTTCAATTTGGTGAAAGACTTAAACAAATTACCTATTCCATACATATATTTCGAAGAAAATAATTGGATATCACAGCCAAGAGTAATGTTTTAATGGGTTTGAATCACCGCTGTCAATGGAGTGGAATGCGCGTTCATTTTGGCACTGACTCCAGAGAATTGTAGTTACAGGTGATTTTAGACGCCAAGTGGGATCTTCGACGTGTAATAGGCTATAATAACTGCTATAGTGGGGTTTATAGGTAGTTATAAATATAAGTATTGTGTACAATGAAATTATAACTAAATAATAATACATTACTACTAAGTACTAGCGCCTGTAGCTCAGCTAGCTAAGGTGTTCTGACGCGATCATCGAAGCTGAACAACGGTCGACGCGTAGGTGATGCACACGAATGTTTTTAAGTGGCATTTTCATCTGGGCGCTTCACGTTACTTTGACACGTTAAATTGTAGGTCCCTGCTTAGCAAAAGCAGTCGTTAAGCCAAGTTGGAGGCCTTCGGGCGGCTTGAAAACTCTCGACACTAGAGCTTGGCCACTTAGCGACAAAGAAGAAAAAGAAGACTATCCAACTAGTTACTATGTTCCGCACAATAAATGTGGCTAGGCTCCACTATTTCTTAGTTCTTAGTATAGTTTGTCTCAAATTTGTTTAGCCAGGATATAACGTTAGAGTAAGTACCAGATGTTTATCATACATGTATAATGGTAGTAGGGAGACCAATGTTACATAGCTTCAAATTACTAATTCTATTCCTAACATCACCATTTTTTAAATTTTTCATTATCTTTTAAGAGGATTAGTGTAAATAAATCACTGATGTATATATATATAAGATACGGTAGATAAATCTATATTCCTACTGCACCTTCTTTAATAGATAAATCCATTGCCATGTTTTGAATTGTATTTATTCATTGAATTCTATTTCCGCATTGCAATCTACTGTATAAAATCGTAATTTTAAAGTAATTTTTAATTTTGTTATTATAGTTAGATTGTTGTTTGCGTATTTAAATTATGGTAAACGTATTCAACGTTCGACTTTACGATTAATCATAAAGAAAATTTATGAGATAGCTGGCCACGTGGTTTCGTTCTTGTTGCAATAAAATATGGGTTATAATTATTGCTCTGTAATTATGTAAATATTTAATTTTGAAACATTTAAAAAGGTTTAATTACGTTCAACTGTCTAGTATCAATTTTTTACTTTTGAAATCATAGTGCTAACTATTCAGTAAAGGTATAATAACTAAGACCGGTAAAGAAAGCATTTGAAACTTTATTGTTTCATCATTCACTTGTTTAACTAAACGATTGTGAGCAAGATGCAGCTAATTTTCAAAATGTTACAACGAGTGATTTACTAAAAACGCGTTTTGTTTATTTAATTTATTTTAAGCTATTTGAGCTAAAAGATAATATTATAAAACGAAAATATAATTATGAAAATACATTTAAAAATATATTATCACACGAAAAAATATATTATTATAATTAATTACGTAATTTCCTCTAGACAATGATGATAAAAGGACAATAGAACTAGTTTTAAAAAACCTTGTAATCAACTGTAAAAACTTTTTCTATTTGTAAGCCAGCCGTTGTCACAGTGGTGACCGATGGTTTTTAAATTTTCTGCGATGAAAATAGGGAAAGCGTAACGTCGTTGTAAAGTTTTTGGAACTTATCCAAAAATAATGATAGAAAACCACGTAAAATAGCAATAATGTGCATTGATGTACTTTCTGGCTGGCGGCTTAGTAGTGAATTCTTACAATGAAAAAATAAAACATCGGGTCTAACAATTGAATAGCATTTATAATTGTAAACGATCGTAGTTAATGTACTTACAATGTGATTATTTTAGTCTAAATATAGTATTATTTCTAAATTACTAAACCAATCAGTAGTATATAACGTTTTCTTTGGCCTCGTCATTATTTAAAACTTCCATTATGTATTTGAACAACTTAGGGTATGTAATCACTAAATCAAAGTCTGTTACCACTTTCAAAACTTTTTCACCACTGTTGTCTTCATACAAACCAAAATATTGACCATCATCTGCCGAGTTCACATCTTTGTAAACAAATTTATTATAGTTTTTAGACGGAATAACTATTGGTATAGTTGTATCAGTTTGGTCTTCGAATTCTTTTGTCATTTCCTTGTTTTCTACCTCTTCATACAGGTTGTAATCTTCTTTCTTCTTTGAATCCTTGATTACATAAGGATAATCATTTTTGATTATCCTAAAGATTTTAACTTTAGTTGGTTTTGCTTGAAAGTATTCAGTCATATCATCGTACTTAACTTTTGTTTTTGACATTTTATTAAAAGGACTTTCTGTCGTTTTCCATACATTTTTGAACAATTTCTTATAATCTGGTCTCAATATTTTAGGGCGTACGAATTTAGTATCCATTTCAACAGGAAAATATTCAGTTGCTGAAGATTTCAATAGGTGTGATCCGGGCAAGGGGTCATCGTTTTGCATGTTGTCATCAAACTCATAAGCATTATAAATAGGTTTATCCTGTTCCGGGTGACTATTCTCAACGGAAACTTGTTCATTTACTAGTTCTTTATCTAACTCTTTATTTAAAGTTTCAGTCGTTGTTTCAACTTTTTTATTTTGATAAATAGTTTTGTAGTCAACTTTTTTTGCTGCATAGTCAGGTTTTTGATATTGCTGTCGACCAGACATATAGTTATATGATTGTTGTTGTTTTTGAGGATAATCTAAGTCGTTATCATCTTGAACTTGGTCATAGTTTTTATTTGAAAAATCATATTCATAAGTGCCTTCGCCAAAGTTTTTGGGTTTGTAATTGTACGGTCCATTTTCATTATCATACATTGGCTTTGACATAGAGCCGCTAGATTTAGCTTTGCCTGCGTCTTTATGTGTTACTATGATGTCTTTAAGGAATGCATTTGGGAGGGTAAGTAATACTCTGTCTTCCATTGTGAGGTCTAACGGATAAAGTGGTGATAATACTGCAGAGTTATACTCCAAGTTTGGTGTCATGTAGTTTCCTCCAGCTGAGATTTTCATATATGGAGCTACAAATACAAATAATTGCAACGGAAGTCCTTCGGGGGTTCCTTTTGGAACAATGAGTCTTTCAGGAAAACCTATTTGTGATTCAATAGTATTCAGGGGCAATGCATCTAAACCAAATTGAGCATCTTCTACCTTTTTCCTTAGAGTTTTGTGAGACATGAAATCAGATGAATACATTTTCATGTCATTTGAGCTTCTTGATACAATGTTTGAGCCTTTTTTCAAATTAATTTCAAATGAATCAAGTGTAATAAACTGATTTTTATTCTTCGCAAACTCGCCGGGCATCATTTTTGGACCAAGGTATATTTTGACTAAGCCTTTCTGTGTCACTATCGAAGTGATATTAACCTTCATCATAAACGGTTTATGGTTTAATCTTGATTGTCCAATCTTCACACGGAAACTTGTATCGCCGTTTCCAATTTTGAGAGCTTCAGTGATATCAAACTCGAAATTCTCAAAGTTAGTCATAATTTTCTTTACATCAACACTTACTACTTCTACTCCTGGGAAATAAAGTTCGTTTCTTGAATATGAAGGCAGCATTTCTAGAGCATTGTCGACTAAATAAACAATTTTCTTATACATTCTCCAAACCATAGGATCGCGCAGTGAGGTCATGTAGTGCTCAAAAACTGTTGGTTCGCTGAA
Source organism: Mellilla xanthometata (assembly GCA_035578125.1). Classification (NCBI taxonomy): domain Eukaryota; kingdom Metazoa; phylum Arthropoda; class Insecta; order Lepidoptera; family Geometridae; genus Mellilla; species Mellilla xanthometata. Next base: position 6,431,904 of record JAPUBQ010000014.1, on the reverse strand, counting down.
AATCCAAGAAAATAGTTAGTTGTTATGATTATAAATTTAACATTGCACATAATTCAATCAGAAATCTCAATTACCCGTTGTTGCTAAGAGCTTTGCCAAGTAGATGTCGTGCCAAAGTATCATAACTTCTCTCGCCAGTGACAAGGATTTCCATTAAGTGATTCAATATTTGTGTTTTATTGTAGCCGGCATCTCTCTGAAAAAAAAATACACAATATTTGCAATTTTACACTACTCTGTAAAATATTCATAGGCGCCTATGAGTAAAATGTGATTTTAAAAAACTCACCATATGACCCACAACAGTAGAGAGATTATTTTCAATTGTCTGAAGCATAGCTTTATCTTCGTTTTCTGGCAATTGCACAGGCGATGTTCTATGAATAAACTCGTTTCCATTTGAATAAACCAGCATCGGATCGTATGGTGCATCAGACAAAGAATCCCAGCTCAAATCATTTTGTTCGGACATTCCATTAGCGTATCTCTCCAGGTTATATCTAGCTACTAACTGCTTGATCACGTGGTACATTTTTTCGCCGTATATGCTGTTGATATTGACGGTATCGGTTAATTTTGGAGCCCATTTCAACATTTTCAAGAAGTAATAGGAGTTCAGGCCAATATCTTCACGGAAGTAGGCTAATTTAGATTCGTCGTCGTTGTCGTATATGTTGGCAGTGTAGTTGGCATCCAGCATGTATGCATTACCTTCATCGCGCACTCCTTCAGACGGCGTGAATTCTTCGCCGGCTAGTAATGACGACCCTTGGATTATAATGTCTTTCCTAATAAAATAATTTGGCAGAAGTTCGTATGGCGCGGGCAGAGTCAATTTTTCAGTGTCTTTTCGATTTTCCAGTGCCATATAAATCAAATTTACATATAGTCCGCAGTTCAGATTTTGGCGAGACCACGCTGCAACTTTGTAGAAAGTGTCAAACGTCTTTGCATTACACATAATGTCGAACATGATTTTTAGTTCATTGGTGTGTTCAACATTGTACTCGCTAAATATTTGTCCTTTGGGTAAAAAGCCTTTTCCAGTCTTGAGAGCTTGGAATTTGGTTAATACTTCTGAATCCTGCGATGTATCATGAAAAAGAAAAATAAATTAAAAATGCACCATACAAAAATTACAATAAGTAAGTTTCAGATTTTAGTGAATGCGTTAATAGTTCTAGATTTTAATTAATTATTATGATGTTTGGTTTATATTTTTTAAAATAATAATTATTAATTTCCATCGCAAATCTTACCCAAAAATCTCCAGGTGATAATGCGGAAGGGAACTCTTGAGAAAGTCTGGTCAATTCAGGATTGGTACTAAGTTCACAGACATTTTCAAAAAGAGGCAACACAAGCTTTTGTAAATGTATCCATCCTGACGGGGCTGGAAAAATAAATGTACAATTTAATCAATTTGCATATTCTTTTACTTTAATATACTCCGCAAAACATAAGTTTTTATGCAATAAATTCAAGGCATACACGGGTAATACACGAAAAATTTTAAAGATATTTTTTTATATCACAGTTACAATATTACCCTACGATTGTGTCATATTTCTACAGCAATAATTTAATTACACAATTTTATAACGTAAGAAAATATATATATACAAATTTATGGCAAATAAAATACATACTTGTCATTGTTGTTTTCTTAATAATGTAACATACTAATACCAAAATAAAAATCAAAGATGACCATCACCATCAAATTATCTGGGGTTTCAAAATGTTAATTTACACTCGTTGTCTATTTTAAAATTGATCTGAGATTTTGATTTATAAAGTACAAACCGATCAACCCGGCTTTGCACGGGCTATAAAATAATCTAAGCTTGCAAAGAGAAACAAATTATAGCCTAAGATCCGTTTCGGAGCCTATTTGCGTCAAACAAACATCAAAAATCAAAATTTTCCTATTTACAGTATTGGTATAGACTAGCTACGCTCCTTGGTTTTTCTCGCGTTAATCCGGAACATAAGGAAGTTAATTTAACATAAAAAGTTGCGTGTTAATCCAACCAAGGTCTAACCTATCTGCATAGTAAATCTCATCAAAATCGGTCAAGCCATTGAAGCGTGAAGAAGTTTCACACATTGCTTTTGTAGTAATTTGTATATCCCACGGGAACCACGATTGTTTTCGGTATAAAAAGTAGTAACTATGTGTTAATCAAAGGTCTAACCTACATCAAATTTCATCAAAATTGGTTCAGTCGTTTGAGCGTGAAGAAGTAACAAACATACACACTTACGCGTAAACTTTCAAATTTATATTTTTTCTGCTTTTTTTCGCTTTTTTTATTGGTAAAAAGCAGAAAAAAAGCGAGTGTGGCTCGGTGGTAGAAACGTCTGCTTTTCAATCAGGCGACCCCTGGTTCGATCCCAGCCTTACACCAATGACTTATTTTTTAAGTTATTAAGTGAGAGAAAGCCCCGAGTCCCAGTAGTGGGAAATTAGAGTGGGCTGCTTATGCATTAGTAGGAAAATATGTAAATATTAGTGCGCAGGTAATAAAAAAAAACACCACTTACCGAGTGTAGGATGCACTATGGGTGCAGTAGGAACCTTGATAAGGTAGCTATTTGTTCTGGCAACGACTGCCAGAACCAGCAGTATTAACATCTTCATTTTAGCCCTAGGACTGTTCTCCAAATCAAATCGCAGACCTATTTATAGGAGAGAATTGCACAATAATTTATTAAACAAAACATTAAATCGATACGACAGTTCATTGCACTAATGTTATTTAAAAAGGTAACATTATTTGCAAATTATGAGTAAGATTTAACTGACCTTATGATGCTTTGTCGATCAAGGAGTTCTTTGCTCTCATTTATTCTGAATTGAGATAAGGAGAAAAAACAAATGACAGGGCAGCTACATAATAAGCAAACAAGACGCCATCGTAGCCAATTGTTGGTCAAAGTTACAATCTATGTCAATACATAGATTGACTCGGAAAAGCTTTTTATTACGAAACTTGAAAGTGAAATTTGTGAAGTTTTATTTAATTCCAGTTAGTTGTAATCTTTAGAACTACATATCTTTTCAGAAAACTTTTTTTTTTTTGACAGAACTTTATTCCTGAGAAATAAAAGTCGCAAGTGAGGTAACACACAGCGTTATGGTTGTTATATTTCAGTTGCAACAATGTGGCACAACCATAGATGTTTTACTGTAATTCAAAAAGCAAAGGAACACTAAACGCTTTTTTTAGGGTTCCGTACCTAAAAGATAAAAACGGTTCCCCTTTTACTAAGCCTTCGTTGTCTTCGTTGTCTTCTTTCTAGCTATTTGAGTTTCGCTGAAACTTTCATAAGATATGTATTTCCCGTGCCGCTATAAAAACAAAAAAAAATATATTTAAGGGGGACCCATACAAAAATGGTACGGAACTCTTCATGCGTGAGCCCAGCTCGCACTTGGACAATTATACTAGACTTGGCTTTATCTGGGATTCCTAGGATGCTACGCCGTAGGTTCATATTAAGACCGAAATTTCAGGTTTAGCTCAGAGACGCGACGACTTTTCTTAATCAAAACCTACAAAGTTTGAGCACACGTGATTTCTTATAATAAAAATGTCGCCAAGCATTTAAAAGTGTGTTCCGATAGTCCATCAGTCGTTTGCGAGCCATTAATTCCAGAAAAGACAGTTACCACTTACAGATAGAATGTGGCGTAACTCGTGGGGTTAAGCAACCTGCTGGTAAAATGCTTAGCCGTATAGTGAAAAAAAAATTTAAATAAGGCTTCCTGTGACCTAAGGAAGCGAATTGTTATAAATTAAATTCAACTAAATTAGACAAATAAGGGATGTATTTTTAAAGTCTCTTTTAGATATGTGGCATAATATCACATTTACTTATATAACTACAAAATTGAAACTTTGGCAGATTTCTGTAAATATGTAAATAAAAATAATTGAATATATTTTAAAAATATATTTAATTATTTTATATAATATAGATTATATAAATTATTAGTTTATATTATGTAAATTATATAATTATTATATCTTATATATAAAATTTCCGTGTCACAGTGTTTGTTACCGTACTCCTCCGAAACGGCTTGACCGATTTTTTCCAAATTTTATATGCGTATTCAGTAGGTCTGAGAATCGGCTACTGTATATTTAGTTTTTTTTTTTTTTTTTTATTAAGGCAAAACAACGTTTGCCGGGTCAGCTAGTATTATTATATAATTACTAGCTGACTCGGCAAACGTTGTTTTACCTTAATAAAAAAATAAAAAAACTAAATATACAGTAGCCGATTCTCAGACCTACTGAATACGCATATAAAATTTGGAAAAAATCGGTCAAGCCGTTTCGGAGGAGTACGGTAACAAACACTGTGACACGTAAATTTTATATATAAGATATTAAAATTATATATTATATTATATTATTTTATTATTTACTAAATATTCATTTGGAATATGAGAGAAAAAATATGAAGCTTTAGTCTGATTTTTAATTCCAAAGAAAAAAAATGAAATATTTGTAGTGCTTTACCGAAAACAATATATTGATCGTCAAAAGTTAAATCCATACAATATACATATTTTGAATAAAGTTCATATTATTTTATATTGATTTTACTTTGAAAATGACTCACATTTTTCATTCAATTTAAAAATCAGGGTATATACATTAGATCCTCAAAAAAAAACGGGTGTCACCGCGGAATGCAGCTAGTATGTAGATAAACAGTTAAAGAATGTCAATAGTTTATTCCACTGCAATTATATATTTTTATTAGCCATTATCGCAGAGAAAACATAAACATATCACGCAATGTTTATAGTTTTTATCATGACCTAATGAGACTAGATAGCTTTTTAGATAATAATACATTGAACTTGACATTTTAAATTAGGCATGCTTTTGCTGATTTTTCGGGCATGATCGTAGATCTTTGTTGTGGTAGGCCTTTGTTGTATGGGCTGTTCGGTCTCCCAAATTTGGTTAAAAACACTGACAATTGTTTAAACTAAAATGATAATAGTGATGATTGATATCAGTTTTTAGCAATGCGATAATAGTCGCTAAAATTATTAGGCGACCTCGTTGGCATAAAGGTTTACCATGCCGGACTGCCAATCGGAGGGTACCGGGTTCGATTCCTGGCACGGCCGACATCTTTGTCGGCTGTCTGTCTGGGTCTTCAATATGTATCGATATAAAGAACGTATGTATATAAATGTAGTATACCAGTTGTGTTAACAACCACAATACAAACTAGACGTGATTTGGTATGGGGCAAAACATAAGTGAGTAAAAAAAAAGTTGACGTATAGATACGTCATAGAATGTTTGTCCTCAATGGACTCCTAAACCACTTAACCGATTATAATAAAATTCGCACATCATGTGCAGTTCGATCCAACTTGAGAGATAGGATAGTTTAAATCGCAAAATATAGTCGCAATTTTATTTTATTGCTAATTATTGTCTGTTATTATTTGACAGTCACAATTATCTGTTAACTCCAAATGATTCTAACAGATGTCGATGCCTTTCGACTGGGTTGAGTAAGTAGTCAATAGATGGCGCTGCTATGGTAAATCTACGAACGTGTCATATAAGCTACACTATCTATTTTTCATACCCCTAAGTGAGTCAAAACAACATTTGCCGGGTCAGCTAGTAATAAATAAGATTTAGAACTATTATCGCGCCGCTCAGCATAGTAATTGTTGTATATTTTGCCACTACCACCAGCCATTATCATTGATGTGTGACAGTGGTGTAATGACAGTTGCCAGTGGCTTAAATACCGGACTTAGAGGGCTCGAAAATGCCTCACCTTTGCTAGTTATTCTGCCGCCAAGCAGTATTGTGCAAGCACTACTATGATCCAGGTTGAGGCATTATTTCTGGTCAAATAATCGTTCAACAAGCTTTAAGAACTAACAATGTCTCAGAGTGGAAAGCACAGTTTGGTGACTGTCAAAGACTAAAGTTCTTAAAATTGGCCTCGTGCTCGCGCATGGGCAAAGGTTCCGTGCCATTATTAAGAAAAAAAATAAAAATATAACGTATGTTCGTATGGGAGCCTCTTAATTCTAATTTAATCTTTTTGAGTATATGTTGTTATAGCGGCAACACATATAAAATATAATCTATAAAAAATATAACAGCCCGTCGTTTTAGCCCGTCCGGGGTTAATTCAAAAGAAGCAATCTTAGTATATCGCCACCTTGCGAAATTCCCAAACATCTGCTGATCTATATAAAGTTTGAGTGCGGCTTAAAATATTGTTGGATGCTCGTAGCATGTTTGAACAAATAATTCGGCTGGTATAATATAGATGGCGTGACCTGTTTTAAAATCCTAGTGTTCTTCTAATTCTTAGTGTCTGTTTCACACCGATTTAGATATAAGGATGCAAGTCATAAATAAGATTATCATAGGCAATATTAATAATCAGAAAATAAGTGTCTAAAATAAAAATGTACATATTTAGTTTGTTTCTTTCCACTGAGAACGGATAAAGTTTTGTATTATTTATTTGCTTAGTTATAATTAGGTACTATTGATACGTAGCGCATGAAGTCGGCTAACTAAGGAGATCTAACGCGATCATTAAGGTTAAAAGACGGTTAATGCGGACAGTCTGAGGATGTGTCTTTTAAAAAGTGGCAATTTCATCTGGGCGCTACAGTGGGTCGGATGACACGTTAAATTGTAGGTCCCGGCTGTTAGTCTTAGTAGAAGCAGTCGATAAGACAAGTCGGATGCCTCAGGGCGGCTTGAAACTTTTCAACACCAGAGCTCAGCCACTAAGTTCACACGAGGAAGAAGAAGAGTTTAGATGCAGTTACACAATATTATATTTTATGCCTTACCTTTTAATCTAGTAGGTTTCTGAACAGTAGACCTTATAAATTAAATTTCTTGGTACACTCTTTGTAGTTCTCGAAACTTTATAACGTAGGTAATAGGTATCTCTAAACTACTTAAAAAAGAGTCATATTTCTTCATTGGATAAATTGATATTTTATGAATATATATTAACAATTTTAATGTTGTAATAATGGTTACTGTGCATAATTTGTTGAATGAAGCCTCTGGTCTGGTACTAGTTATAAGACCGTGTTACGAAATCAGAGTCGTCTGTCAATTTTACTATTAGTTAAACAACAATCATGTATAAGACTAGCTTATAAAACTAGAGCTGTTAGACTGTGGAACGCTCTGCCTTTGGCTATAAGGCAGGCTGAATCACTAAATATTTTCAGAACTCAATTATTTAGTCACTTTCTATCCATTGCTTTATTTTTTTTCTTTCCATGATTATGTTTTTTTTTATTGATTATGTTATTTACTTGTACCACCGCCTTCTTTTGTATGTTTTATTTTTCCATCCCCGGTTGCCTGGTAGAAATCACCAAAGGTGATAAGGCCGCCATGGTACTCTACTTTTAAGTTTTTAATTTTTATATTTAAATTTTTGTAGTTATATTCTATTCTACATGATCTAAGACTAAAACATTTATCAAATGAAGAATGTACAAGATAGTATTAGTAGAAGTATTTATTTACAAACTTGTATTTAAATTGTCTATAAACCTCCAAACGGTAAATCTCTCGAAAACACTTTTTGTTCAGTTGTTTGTCTGAATACTAATCTCTACTCTCGTTCTTCATAAACTTTGATGGTAGGATATTTTCTAGAGCTCGTCTGCTAGCAACTAGCCTCAAGTGAGACAATCTGTCGCCAAACACCTAATCCTGTGTTTCGGCAGCCTTCTTGAGAGCCAGTTATTCCAGCCTAGGCATGTTCCACCTAAGCCTAGATAGTCGCTAAATCATGTGGTAAAAACTTATGACTCAACTACTTGACTAATCTTTTTCATATTCACAAAATCGTGTTATACTCGTATTTTAGTATTACTCTGTATTAACTTATCTACAAAATATAATCATATTGGCTTACAGTTTTAACCTTCTGAATTGTGTACGGTTAAAATAAATTGTAAAAAGAATGTGTTAAAGACAACAAACACTAACGATACATATTATTAAGGACTTGGTATTGGCATCGTTTATGGGTAAGTGTAAGCTTTTTGAAATTTTTTAAACGATTTCTCACAAATTGAAACCATTATTAACGTTAGAACTGTAAACTTAAGTCAGTGTCAAGTATTGATAGCAAATGAATATATTAAAATGTTTAGTAAGGGTTTAAATATACAAAAATGAGGAAAAAATAAACTGCTTTCATTATTAATTTGCATTTATTTGCTATTCATAATTATTTTAGATGCTTCAAATTGTGGTATTATAACATTACACTTAGTAATTACCGTACGTTTGAGTTTTATCCATGTTAAAGTTTGTGTTGACATCAGAGTCAACATAGTAGTTGTCAGAATCAATAACGGTCCTGCCTACAAGGTTGTAGTTTCTCAGCACATACTTGTTCCATCTCATCTTCATATCACACACTTGCTTCTTGTGGAAGATGGTCACATCGACGAACTTCATGTTCGGAGTGAAGAAGTTAGCAACATCAATTTGCCTATCCAGAGGGAAACCAAGAGGCATCTTATCCAGAAGAACAGTTGACCTAAAGTCTACCATAAAGTCCTTGCGGTTCTGGTCCAGAATAGTCATGTCAACGTTGTCGACCAGCTTCAGCGGAGTCACAATACAATACAGCATCATGTGCATACCACCAACGGTGCCCTTAGGAAGTACAAGCCTTGTCGGGAATCCAGTGTGGAAGTTCTTCATATCCTTAACGAGCAAGTCACGCATGTCAGTGATGGTCTCAATTTTCTTCCAGAAGTCACGAGTCCAAACGCGGTCACGAACCAGGTTGTGCATATCAGTAGATGTTCTCATAATAGTGTTCTTTCCAGTGTTCAATTTGTAAAGGAAGGAGTCCAATTCAACGAAGTTCATGCGGTTCATGTTGATGTCAATGAGGCGGTCCAGGTCGTCAGTCTTAGGTCCGAGGAAGATTCTTACAACGCAGTCGACAGCTTTGTCAGACATAACGTCAATGGTGACTTTGAAAGGCTGGTGATTCAAGCGGCGCTTGCGGACCAGGAAAGTCATGTCAGAGTGTGTCTTCTGGAGCTCTTCATCAGTAAGGACTACAGCGTTAGTCATGTCCATCAGGTAGTCGTCAAAGTAGGTAACTAGTTTGTCAACTACGATGTTGTCAATTTTTACTCCGGGGAAGTACAACTCCTCCCTAGTGTAGCAAGGAAGTCGCTTCTTGAACAGGAATACCAAGTCAATGAGACGTTTCTGCAGCTGGTAGAAGACAGGATCACGCAGGGCAGTCTGGTAGTGGTCCAAAATTGAAGGCACAACGAAGTATCTATAACAAATGAAAGTAAAATAAGCATTCATTTTGTAAAACTAAATAAAAAAATGATTGGACACATTACACAAACGGCTGGTTATCCCCATACTAAACTATTTCTAGTTTGTATTATGGTCGCTAAAAAACTGATATACTACATATACATACATAGCTACATATTTAACACCCAAACCAAGAAAACATATTTAGTTTAGCACAAAGATATTGGCCGTGCCGGGAATTGAACCTGGAACCTTCTGATTGACAGTTCGCCATGGTAACTACGCCAACGAGGTCGCCTATTGAATTTTAAATAATATTATAAGATTTTTAAGAAAATAATAAAGAAAACTCACTTGTCAGAATTCATTGTGTTAAGACCAAGAACCGACTTCATGATGATGAGCAAGTAGCGGTAAGCCGTGGTGTGTGTATCATCGAGACCAGTTGTCTGGATCTTGCCATATATCAACTTGCCAAGAGTTTCAATATCTTCAGGTTTAGTAAGTTGCATTCTCATTCCATTGAACTGAAAAAAAAATACATAAGAAATGAAATTGAAAATTCCTTTCCAGTTACTTACTTACTGAAAAGTAAGTAGTCAAAATTATTACCTCAATATAACCCTTGATAATAGCGGTTCTAATAATGGTTTCGTATGTCTCTACAAGGTTCACGGCTGTCACATCATTGTCATTGACCATGTACTGGTTGTTCATTCTCATGGGGAATTGAACACCGTTATGATTCATCATCCAAGGCCAGTATCCCGTTTTGACCGGCTTATTATATGAGAGCGTATTAATATTTCCAAGACCGTTAGACAGACGTTCGAGATAGTATCTAGCCAGAATCTGTTGGTAGATATACAGAGTAAGTTCGAAACGTCTGGTCTTTAGTTTATCGAACATTTGGTTCTGCATCCAGAACGGATAGTCTACGTGGAAATAGTAGTAGTACGTGTTCAGGTCAATATCCTCGGTAAAGTATCTAAGTCTGTCTTCTTCGTTAAGGTTCACTCGCGTGTCGTACATATTTTCATCAATAACAAAGACTCCATTTTCGGTCTTCTTAATGCCGTAGAAGTCACACATTTCCAAATCAAGAAGACCATTCTTCATCTTGATCAAGTAAGCTTTTTGAATGACATCGGCGCGCACGAAGTAGTAAGGGTAGATTTCGTAAGGAGGAGGTAGAATGATTCCTTTGCAGTCGTCACGGTGTCTGACTGCGACGGTGAGAGCATACACGAACATGCCTTCGTTCATGTGAACACGCATCCAACAAGCAGTCTTGAGGAAGGTGGTGAAGTCCTTGGCATAGTACAGCATGTGGAACATGTTGACAACTTCTTTGAGCTGACGGTCGACGTGGAGAGTGAAAATCTCTCCACGAGGAAGAGTTCCGCTATTCAGCATGTTTATGAAATCGGTAACAACATCCTCCCTCTGAAAAAGAAATTCAGCAGAATAAATGAAACATTCAGAAAAAATTAACCACCGTAGTAGTTATGTATTCAGATTTTACTTACTGTAAAGCAATTAACATTGTCCTGGAACTTGAAGTTCATGGCAATATCTTCAATTTCTTTGTACATCACCGGTTGCATAACATGGTTAACTAATTTCAGAATAAACATCTGCTTCTGTTTAATGTCCGTGTTGTCTGTTGAATAAAAACAATGAATGTATTAGAAGTCAAAATTAATATAAAAGAACCAATGTATATACTAATTTAATGGTATATGGGAGCATTACAAACTTTTAATACATTAGCAAACGTAGCCATACTATAGGCCCACAATTAAGAAACAAGGGATTTTCACCCACAGCGAGAATTACTGGCCGTCATCACTCCGGCAGTTGATTTCATTTACCGTATGATTTAAGAGCAACACACATTTGAACACCAAATAATTCGGGTATAACCAAACATAAGTAAGTAAGTATTGCTGAAGTGAATAAGAAAGACAGTTAAGTCCTATTTGATAACACTGATTTGCTTAGTGCTGTGATTGAATGACCGATAAAGTTATGTGCTGTGAAAAATTTACTAATAGCTGATACGGTTCAGTTTTCAGCAAAAAAGCGTTCGGAGCCTAGCTCGGTCACAGCCAGTCTCCACACGCAGTCAAAGCATTGGTTAATAACTAGACAAAATAAAACTTACCAAGATTGAAAGTGTTCATCATGGTGTCGTCTCCGACATAGGAAGCCATGGCCATAGAGGCCAGGCCAAGAACAACCAGTAACACAGCCCTCATCGCGCAGCCAACCCGAGAGTTAAACTGTACCTTCAGCATCCTAACATCCCTTTATATACCAGATCAAACAATAATTGACCAAATTATTGTTCCATGAGTAAACCACCCTAACTACATTAAAATAGAGTTCATAATTCGTTTTATTGTAATACTGTTCCCTTGGTCTCTAAACTGATAAGAATAAATAATTGCAATAAGTAAACAATCACACTAATTGCTTGATAAAATAAAGAAATTATAAATACACAACAAAGTAGTCATATTTTGTAAATAAAAAAGTCATAAAACTCGGGTTCAATAAGAACTTAGGACAAGATATTATTATCAATAGGGCAATGTGACTTTGTATTGTTGCTAAGTTGAATAATCATAATTTAACTTAGCAACAACTGATGATTAATTAAAATTCCAACTAATTAAACATGAATTAAACTTAAATTTATAAGTTTAAGTTATGATATCGTAACGTAACAGGTTCAAACCTCAATCCAAGAAATATTATTCTTGGAATCGATGAAAACTCCATTAGCAGTTTCAAACAAATTAGCCATCAACCCACGACAAAAAATGTAAAGCTTTTGTTTATCTTCACGGTCTTGTACTCGTATTTCATAGAAGTCGGTCATAGTAATCAGCCATTAAATATAAAAAAAGCCCTAAGAGATATTTCACAAGATAACAAAAATATTTACAGCTTTAAAATACCAACATCAATGTCATGTGTACAGAGCACTATGCTATGTAATTTACCTTAAAAAATTGGCCAAGTGCGGGTTGGGCTCGCGCATGAAGGGTTCCGTACCATTGTTGTATGGGAGCCCCCCTCAAATATTTATTTTATTTAAATTTTATGATTTAATTTGAAAGGTAACGTACATTAATACATTTCGTGAAAATTTAAGATGTCTACATGCTACCGTTATTAATATATAGCAAATAATTAGGAAAAAACGCGTTTACTGCCTCCCCCTTTTTTTTTATTTGTAGTATTTATTGTTATAGCGGAACGAGAAATACATTTTTGGGAAAGTTTCAGCTTTCTCGCTATAACGGTTTCAGAGATTCAGCCTGGAGACAGACATCCAGAAAGGCAGCGGAGTCTTAGTAATAGGGTCAAGTTTTTACCTTTAAGGTACGGAACCTTAAAAATACGAAAAAACACGTTTACTGTATGGGAACCTCCCCTTAATATTTTTTATTTTTTTATTTGTAGTATTTGTTGTTATAGTTTATGGTTATTTCATTGTTATTATTATGGTTATTTTATTGTTATAGTATAGTTTGTGTGTGTTTTTTTAACGTGAGGAAATGCATTTACGCATGCCCACCACACCCGGGGAGGTAGGTGCGGTATGTAGTAAGGAACCCTAAGAAAGAAAAATATTCTGGCACAACACTCTGACTTCCTCTGACTTAGGAAGATATCTATAGAAGAAGTCAGAAAAAGGTTTACTCGCATTATAATACCTACTTTATCTTAAATTTTTAACTAATCCTGTGTACACTGTGATTCAAAATTATTTATTTTCTGTATACACTGGATACGAAGCATTTTTGGCAAAGGTACGAGTATCGTACTCGTATCTGTTGTTTGTTGCACAACAACTTACCATCTGCGACACTTCTCTTTCGTTCGTTTTGCTTTACATTTCTGCCGTTTTCTAACTAAAACGACGTTATCTTAGTCAAATTGTTTTGTTCTTAACGGCATTATAGTTAAGGCACGGTAGTAGATAATCACTTTTGATTTTGCATTCATGTCGATTTTTATTTTCGATTATGATTATATTAACACATAGATGCCTAAGGTGGAGCATGCTTAGGCTGGAGTTACTGGCTCTCAAGAAGGCTGTCCAAGCCCACTGTTAGGTTGTTGGCGACACAATTTGCAAATTGAGAGTGGTTGACTAACTAACTAAGCTAACTACTAGGTATTTACTAATGTAAATACCCTACCACCATGCTATGGTTTATGGTTAACCGACTCCAAAAAAGAAGGGGGAATATATATATTCGACTTTATGTATTTTTCTTATTACCAAGACTTCGCTGATAGACCTTATATCTGTATGTATAGAATAATGAGAGTTTTCACATAAAGTAAATGATAACCATTCATTGTATTGTTTTTTTAACTTCTTCTTCTTCTTCACCTTATTCCATTTAGGTGGGGTCGGCACAGCAAATCAATTTTATTTTAACTAAGTGACTAATATTATTTTCTTAACTATTTAAGAAAAATGTGTAAATAAATAAGTGTAATATTCTAACCTATAACAGCTTTTAAATATACGAGTATATTTTTTTATTGTGATGATATGATGTCTATTAACTATGAAGTAGAATTATCTTGTAAAAGCGTCGGTCAAATTTGACAATATGTTTAAGAGCTTAAACAAACACGATATTCCACACCGACTTTGACAACTCAGACTAATCTTGGTAAAAGCCTGTTTTGTACTTAGGTTTTGATTAACTTTACCTGTTTCAGTAATAGATCTGAAGTAGATAGTCTTGTGGCTTTAAAGAAGTGCTTTAAATAGAAAGACGAAAGACCTGCCGAGACTTAAAAACTGAACAATTTAAACAAAATTTTAAGAAGTCAAACAAACAAACAAAACAAACAAACAAACATTTATTTATTGAAGTAAACAAATTTACAGTAACATTTTAAAAGGTAGCCCTGGCTTCTGTGCTAGTGTGCACTGTGTTACAGAAGCCAGTGCCTTCTCAATTTTACAAACATATTATTGATTATACTTATAACCTAGCCATACAAAATATAATAAACTATATATAAAACTCAATACTATACAATATACCAATACAAAACTATACAATTAATTCAAAATACAAGCCAAAAATAAGTTTTAAACATATGTATGATACTAAACATTTAACAAACTATAAACTATGCATAATATTAACACAACAAGCAAGCAGGCGCTGCGCGTACGCCGGCGCTAGCCGCGGTGCGGGGAGCGGAAGGCGTGCTTACACGAAACCGGTTTGCCATTTCGCTCACAGTCAGTATTTTGCACTGTTGTCGAGTGACATAAGGGCGGAACCGGATTGCGCCAGGCAGCGCCCAATGATTATTTGTGTTGTAATGTACATAGTGAACATAGATAATTATTTACTATTTGTTATGATTAATTTTCTAATAAAATAATTAAATTCTGTTTCTTTATTGTATCTACTACAATTTAAATACACAATTTATAATCTATTTACATAGGTTATTTTACATTAGAAACACTTACACAATTTCACATGTTCAAAATATTTGAAGTCTCCTATAAATATTTAGCAAAATATGAAATTTATAAAATTTATGTATCTTTAAGCTAATATAATATATTAACATAAACAAGGGAAAAGGGTTAGGTATACAAATTATACTAGTTGCTATATACGTTAACATACTGAAAATAAGAATAATCAAATGTGAAAAAAAATGGAAAACTTAGAAAATTAGATATTAAATATAAATAAAGCGCTACCTATTTCTTGATATGGTGCATGTATCAGTTCTTTTTCCTATTTGGTTCAATTAGACTCTCCGTGCCATCATAATCTAAATCATCATCATGAAGCCAGGTAAGAACAGTTTTCTTAAATTTATTACAAGTCATATCTTTAGTTTGGTGTTTTCTATTTAGTTTATTGTACAAAAGTGGGGCCACAGATTCAAAGTGTCGCTCAGCTATAACGCAACTGGTTCTAGGGATCGGAAATCGATTGGTACGTATGTTAAGAGTCGAAATAAACAAAGGAACTTTACGTTGATGATAGCGTTTGAGAGTTTGTAAAATAAATAGTTTTCTAACAGAAAGTACTTCAGACTTTTTATAAACTTGAACAGTGGGAGTTCGAAAAGGTAGATGCATCATAACTTTAAGAACAGCTCGCTGTGCTCGCTCAAGAGATATCATAAAAGTTTTTGCTGCATTGCCCCAAACACAAATACAGTAACTAATTAAGCATTCACAAAGAGCTTTATAAATTTGACGAAGTAAAGGTAAACTGGCAACAGTTCGTAAATTCTTAAAAACGTATATTAATTTCCGAACACGTGTCGTCAATAACTTAATATGAGTATCCCAGTTGAGATGCTGGTCTACAGTTATTCCAAGATATTTAATGTGGGGTACACGAGACAAAAAAGTGCAATTGCAAGTTGTATTAGGGTATAGAATAATTTGGCGATTACAAGGATAAGTGTGAATTGTAAGATGATGATTGGGACTAGGACTAGACTTTACTGTCTTGGAGAAACAAATATATTTAGTCTTAGAGGTATTAAGAGAGAGAAGATTGTCCTCTAGCCAGGATGTAACCATAGCGAGCCCTTTTTCTGCTACTGAAGTGACAGCTTGCCATGTTTTTGCATGAAAAAATAAAACTGTGTCATCAGCGAACATCAAAAGCTTCATATTCTCTAAACTGGTTTCACAGAGAGGATTGATATATATCAGAAAAAGGGATGGACCCAGCGTGCTACCTTGCGGGACGCCAAAACTGTTAAATTTAGTGTCACTAAATGCATCACCGACTTTGATACGTTGGGGTCTGTTAGCAAGATAACTCGTGAACCAGCTTAGAGCTACTCCGCGTATGCCAGCTCTCTCTAACCTCGTTAAAAGTATTGGAATAGATACTGTGTCGAAAGCCTTCTGCAAGTCTAAAAAGACTCCGATACACTTCTCCCCTTTGTCAACATGATCCTTTATATATGACGTTAATTGTAGAACAGCATCCTCTGTAGATCTCTTTGCCCTAAACCCATACTGGTGAGAATTAAGCTTTTGATGCACTTCTAAGTAATTTAACAATCTCTTATTCATAGCCTTTTCAAGTATCTTTGACAATATTGAAAGTAGTGAAATTGGACGGTAGTTGGACGGATCAGTTTTATCTCCGGCTTTAAAAATGGGGCATACTATTGTATTTTTACATATATTTGGAAAACAACCACTACTAAAACTAAGGTTGCACAAGTAAGAAATGGGATTAACAATATATGACAAGGTTTGTTTAAAGGTGGTACTGGTAATATTGTCCCAACCGGGCGCACTACTATTTCTCAGTCCGTTGATAATGGCGCTTATTTCAGATATATCAGTTAAAAATATTGACATAGAATTTGAGTTAGAGCAGAGACTTTCAGTTTTAGTGTTTTGAACAAGACGATCTTCGGTTGTTGAAGTTTTATTAAGAATCACGTTAGCCAAATCCCTGCCAATAGTAGTAAAATAATTATTTACTAGATTGAGAGACTCCTTAGGGTTAGTTTTAGTATTAAGTAGGTCAGATGCAGTATTTTTATTTGACTTAAAATTACAGACATCTTTAATAGTTTTCCACGTTTCTTTAATATCACCATTATATTTCTCTAGCTTGGACTGATAATATTGTATTTTTAGTGATTTAATAAGAAAATTACAATGATTTCTGTATGCGACATAACGTTGTTTTAGTTCATTGTTATGAGGATTATTTTTAGACTCAGCGTGCATTTTGTCCCTTTTTCTCAACGATCGTACAATGCTAGTTGTGATCCAAGGCTTAATAGGATGATTTTTTCTTGAGGTACGGGTAATAACGGTATGTGCATTTATATAGCCTAGGAAACTATTTAAAAATAATTCAGTTGCAGTATTAATGTCCCTTTCCTGATATATAGACGACCATGTTTAATTTTTTAGCTCGTTTCTCAATGATTCATAGTTGATTTGAACCTTACAATGTATAGTCTGTTTAAATACAGCTTTAGCGGTGTCAATGAAAAGTAAAGTGGCAGAGTGATCTGTAAGAGGTTCTTCAAAAACAAAAGTGGACCAAGCAAAGGATGTTTTTATCATTATATGGTCCAGACAAGTGGAAGTACCATGCTGAGGATCTACTCTTGTAGGTTTATTAATGCCTTGCTTGAAATCATACATTGCCATTAAATTCAAATAGCTATCAGCTTTACTAATATCGTGATCAGGTAGTATATCTAAATTTAAATCACCAGCCAGTATAACGTTTTCAGCTTTTACACTTTGCAGGACATGTTCCAGTGAATTAACGAAGTTAGACGGATTTCTAAACCCAGAAGGTCGATAAATACATATTATTCCATACTGATTACCTATCGTAACAAGGAGGCAGTTTCCTTCGGATATAGTCAATTCAGTAAACTGGGCATTTATCTCTTCACGTACATACACAACTACACCATCGTTCTGGTTTAATTTCTGTTCAGTGTACGACATGTTGTAGTTATCTAGTGAAGGTGGGGGATTATTTATACTGGTTCTGCATTCAGTCATTATAATAATGTCCAAGCTGAAACTAAGCGTAGATGAAAATGCCACGAACTTGTCAAAATTGCAATTAATGCTACGAATGTTAACAGACAAAATATTTAATGAACTATTGCAATGAGGTTTTAAATAACGCTTAAGTTGTATACAAGAGTTTGGGTCAGTTACCATAGTACAATCAGACTTGCCTACTTCGTCAACTTCTGTGAAAACAAAATCACTAATAAATCCCTTATCCATAAGTGGTTTTGTAAAAGTAAAGGTGAACCGGTTTGTGGCGCATAACATCAAATAATATAGTGCAAGTTGCTGAGTTTCTAAAGATATATAGAGCACGTTCATTTGTAAAAATACTCGTATAATAGTATTTATATTGGGTGTAAAGAGAATTATGAATAGGCACATTGTTATAGCTATAGGTTCTGACATGTAGCTTAACATATTGAAAAGGCTGGCAGCTAATATCAAGATTATAAGTTTGGCTCATAGTATGAGTAATGTCAAAAATGTTTAACAGTTTTGTAAGATTCAGATTATTTGGCTGATAATTTAATGTAAGAGAATCGAATAGCAGATAGTATGTGTAGCTTGTGGCGATAAAATGAATTAGGCGAATATTTGATAGACAAAATAATAGTAAATAATTAGTATAGGCTTTAGGTATTAGCATTAGAACATAAGTATAACATACCTCCACAGTCATTTTAGTTATAAGTTGATCCAACATAGTTTTTACACTATTAGCAATACCAGAACAGATAATAGGCCAGCTTACAATACCGAGTCATTGTTTTGCGAGTAGTTTATCCAAATCTGCAGCTTCCTTGATTTTGATTGCAGTAGAGCCTTCTGAACGACGAATATAAATGTAGCCACGGGAAGCCCAACAAAACCTGTAGTCATTCAATTTAGCAAATTCCCGGGCATAATAGAATAGTTTTTTCGTTTGGTATGTTAGTCCTTCTGCAATATATATGTGCTGTCGCGTGCCATCGATTTTCAGGTGGTGTGTGCTCAATCTGTTATTAATATTTTGTTTGTTGAAAGATTTGGCGGAGCTTACCATCTGATCCCTGACAAGCACGCTTTGCAGATCCACGATGATTGGCTTGAAATTATCATTTCTCGAATTGATTCGGTATATATCCCGGATTTGCGATTCCTTAATTGGAACTTTTATAATTTCCGACACATCGGTTACCATTTTAACAAGGTCCCCCTTAGTTTCGCCGTGTTTTGGAGGGATATTGCGTATTTCAATACAAGAACTTTGGTGGCTTCTTTGCATTGCTTCAATTTGCGCTTCGAGTGACTTAATATATTTGTTACGCTCAGCCTTTTCTTCTTCCAATTTCCCAACTCTTATTAATACCTCATCATATTTAATGGCCAAAAGTTCTACTGATTTAGCAATTACTTCATTTTGTTCAGTATTAGAGCGAATTCCAGCCTCCATGGTTTTTAACAAGGTATTAAATCTCTCCTCCTGTTTGTTGTCTTGTGTTTCAAACAAACTTTGGATATGCTCATGCGTAATCTCCTCATATTTGCGTTTAGCTAATCGCGCTGATTGTACTGATTTACTTGAAGCAGCAATGTTTGGATCCGAGGCATAGTGGGTAAGCGACGCGGAACCCGGCAGTGTGGTTCCACCCGTAGTACCAGCGACCGCTCGTCTATCGCGAGCAGTACCAGTGCCTGCCGGGGCTGGTGCGGGAGCAGCTGACGTATTATTCTTCATCTTTCTCAGTGTACGCGATAGCAGCCAAGTACCAGAAGCGAGTTATATTCCCTTTCGATCTCAATGAAATAATAGTTGTCACGAACACCGTACGCACCGTGTACACGTCCGCACCGCGCAGTGGTCCAAGCGAGAAGGTGAAGGAGAAGGTGAAGTAGTACTATAAAGTGTAACTATCTATAAAATTGAAAATGACAATTATTTTTTATATAATTTAGATTAAGTTTCACTGTCTATATTGTATTTTGTTAACACTTTTTTATATAACATGACTAATTCGACTTCGTTTAGTTATTTAATTATTTAAATTAAAATTAACATTTAGTTAAAATACTGACTTATTTAGTTTCATAGATAGATTAACTAATTATCGGGCAGAGTAAATTAAAATATGATAAATGAAATGGGTAATATTTATTTTATATCAAATTCTTAATCTTTGACATTGCATGTAGTAATTTTGTCTTAGACACAATATTTGTATGGCCATATATAGAAAAGAAAACATACTACTAATTATTAATGTCTAATACGTTCCTATATTTTAGCAAATAAAAACTTAGAATGTAGATAGATAGATAGATAGATAGATGAACTCTTTATTGGGCAAATAAAGGTACAACACAAAATAAAATAGTAACAACACAAATGTATGCCACAAACGGCGGCCTTATCGCTAACAGCGATCTCTTCCAGGCAACCTTTGGATGGAAAGAAGTTGAAAAAGACGAGAAAAAGAGGGGTTGCACAATAAAGAATATTAATATTTATGTACCATCGCCATAAAATATGAATAATCGTATTATGTGTCTTTCTGTGTCTTTAAGTGTCTTATATTATGTGCCTTTATTTGCCTTTAAAGTATGTTATTAAGGGCTAATAAAGTTCTGTATTTCTGTGTCTTTATATGTCTTCATTAATGTCTTTCTTGGTGTGTGTGGTGGTTTTTAAGTCTTAACGCTGACTGTCCGTCTGTTGCCAACCTTAGAAACCGTGATAGGTATTTAGAAATGGTCACAGATGAGGATTTCTATTGCTTGTATATAATAATAAGAGAAGTGATATAGGAGTTTAAGTAAGGATCTAAAATATTTAGATTAATTATATTAGATTATCAAACACATAACAATCTTAGGACAAGCAGTCTTCAAGCCAAGATAGAGGCCTTCGGGCGGCTTGAAAACTATTGACAGTAGAGCTTGACCACTTCGCTCAAACGAAGAAGAAGAAGCCAAGTTTAAATTATTATCACTGTATGCTTGTTAATTTTTTATTTGTAACCCACAAAATAATTTAAATAAAATGTGTTTGAAGTATTTTCATGCTTCCTTTAGTTTATTTTTGTATGTAAAGATGACAACCATACCACAGTGATATTGACTTAGCTAATGTTTTCAATAAAAGGTTTTTCGTGGATATATTTTTTCTAGTAAATAAATACATCTTTTACATTATTGCAATTTTCGGTAAAAAAAACAGCGGTGACTTATCAACTGATATTAGAAATAGGCTTGTAAATATTTTATCTAAGTATCATACTGTAGATTTTATTGTTTTCTTTAGATACAAACAATTACCTGGCAATTAATAACTTTTTAGTTTCTCTGTGGGATATTTAGTAACACCATCTGTGTAATTGACATATACATATAATATTGTAATTATTATAAAATATATATTATTTACACAGAAATATAAAATTATTATTATAATTACATTTGTACGTAAGTAACTGTTACTATAAGAGTAGTGTTTTAAACTCTGTGATACTTAGTTATTAATCTAGTGGGTGTCAATAGGTCTTGAAAGTTTGAGGGAGTCTCTATATTATTGACTTGGTTTTATATAATGTTTGTAGAGAGGAATAAAACTACTTTAATTTGAATGACTATGTTTATTTATTTTTTTACATTTTTCTTTTGCACTGCTATTATATCATAAGTACTCTGATTCTGTCCAAATGTTCCAGTCTAGATGTCGATGGTTCTGTCATGGGTGTTGTAATTGGTATTAAAATTTGTGTTTGTGTTGACATTACTGTCAACGAAGTAATTGTCAGAGGTGATGTAAGTCTTGTCCATCAAATTGTAGTTACGCAAAACGTATCGATCAAAGCGAGTCCTCATGTCACAGACCTGCTTCTTGTGGTAGATGGTCACATCGACAAACTTCATGTTGGGCGTAAAGAACCTGCTCACATCAATCTGCCTGTCCAGAGGGAAGCCAAGAGGCATCTTGTCTAGAAGCACAGTCGATCTGAAATCAACCACAAAGTCTTTGCGGTTTTGGTCGAAGATGTTCAAGTCAACGTTGTCGACAAGTTTCAGCGGAGTAACGATGCAGTAGACCATCATTTCCATACCTCCGACGGTACCTTTGGGAATCAGAAGCCTCGTTGGGAATCCAGTGTGCATGTTTCTCAGTTCTTTCATTAGCATATCTCTCATATCGTTCATTGTGTCAATCTTCTTCCACATGTCACGGGTAAACATACGATCGCCAACAAGGTTGTGCATATCCATGGAATTTCTTACAATGGTGTTCTTTCCGGTGTTGAGTTTGTAGAGGAATGAGTCCAACTCAACAAAATTCATACGGTTTTGGTTGATGTCCAATAGACGACCAAGGTGATCCATCTTAGGGCCCATGAAAATTCTGACAACACAGTCAACAGACTTGTCAGACATAACGTCAAGGGTGACAGCGAAAGGCTGATGATTCAAACGACGTTTGCGGACCAGAATAGTCATGTCAGAGTGAGTCTTCTTTAGTTCTTCTTCGGTAAGGACAACGGCGTTCGTCATGTCCATCATGTAGTCATCAAAGTAGGTTACGAGCTTATCTACTACAACGTTGTCAATTTTGACTCCAGGGAAGTACAACTCCTCCTTTGTGTAGCAAGGCAGACGTTTCTTGAAGAGGAATACCATGTCGATGAGGCGTTTTTGCAGCTGGTAGAAAACAGGATCACGGAGGGCAGTTTGGTAGCTGTCTAGGACTGATGGCACGACAAAGTACCTGTAAAGAGGTAAGCCGTTATTTTTGCGTTCTTGGTTAAGTGATTTTTATAATTGTGTGGCTATACTTACATGTCAGAATTCATTGTGTTAAGTCCTAGAACTGATTTCATGATAATAAGCAGATACCGATATGCATCAACGTGCATTTTTTCAAGTCCAGTCATCTCAATTTTGCCGTAGATGAGCTTTCCAAGCATTTCGATATCTTCGGCTTTAGTGAGTTCGAGCCTGTTTCCATTGATCTGTGGATAAAATAAATACTTTTAATATAACATTTCTGCTGGTATTTTACATCTGCCTTTTTAGCGTTACAAAAATCAACATACCTCAATATAACCCTTCATAATAGCTTCTCTGATTATCGTTTCATAAGTCTCAACAATGTTCAAAGCGGTTACATCATTATCCTGAACAAAGTATTGGTTATTAAGTCTCATTGGGATTTGGACACCATTATGAAGCTGCATCCACGGCCAGTATCCTTTCCTAATAGGTTTGTTCCAAGAAAGAGTTTCAATGTTGCCAAGACCGTTAGACAAACGCTCAAGGTAGTATCTAGCAAGGATTTGTTGATACATGTACAACGTCATCTCAAAACGTCTTGTCTTGAGCTTGTTAAACAGCGAATCCTTCATCCAGAACGGATAGTCCACGTGGAAATAGTAGTAGTAAGTGTTGAGATCGATATCTTCAGTAAAGTATCTGAGCCTGTCCTCATCATTCAGGTTGACACGTTTGTCAAACGGGTTCTCGTCAATAATGATAATACCTTTGTCAGTTTTCCTGATCCCGTAGAAGTCACAGAGTTTCATGTCGAGGAGACCTTTCTTCATTTTGATCAGATACGCTTTCTGGACTACGTCAGCACGGACAAAGTAATAAGGATAGATTTCATAAGGAGGAGGCAGGATGATTCCTCTGCAATCTTCGCGGTGTCTGACTGCTACGGTGAGAGCATATACAAACATGCCTTCGTTCATGTGAAGACGCATCCAGCAAGCAGTCTTGATGAAAGTGGCGAAGTCCTTGGCATAGTACAGTACGTGGAACATACGAACTACTTCTTTCATTTGACGATCCACGTGAAGAGTGAAGACTTCTCCTCGCGGCAGATAGCCAACTTTGACGGAGGTCACGAAGTCCTTGACAACATCGGTTTTCTGAAAGTTTATTTGATTTACAGTTAGAAAAAACATAATAAAAAAAATTAAAATTAGCCAATTGAGTAAATTTTAATAAACTTACAGTGTAACAGTCGATGTTGTCTTCAATTTTGTAGTTCATGCCAATGTCTTCGATTTCCTTATACATGACCGGCTGCATTATATGGTTCAGTAATTTCAAGAGGATCATTTGCTTTTCTTTGATGTCCGTTGTAACTGAAACAGAAAACGGAACCGTAGTAGACCCTGCGTTAACTTTAACTATAGAATAGGTGACTACCATTGAAGCACACTGAAGTATATTTATAAGTAACTAGCAGATCGTCCCGGCTGTAAAATAATCTAAGTTGCAAAAATAAACAAATTATAAGCCTATGCTACTCAGGGATAATGTAAGTTCTCAACGATGAAAGAATTTTTCAAATCGGCCAGTAGTTTCGGAGCCTATTCGAACAAAAATTAAAGTTTTCCTCTTTATATTTAGTATAGATATAGATAGACACCAAATACATAAAAGAATTTGAATTGCAATACAATGAATCAGGATCAGCATATTATTGATTCTTCAGTCATAAAAAGTGCTTGTGAACGAACATAAATGATACTTTAAATGGTCATTGGCAATCTTATTCTTGAAGTTAACACGAAAAGTAAAAATAAGGAGCGCTTACCCATATTGATTACATTGTCGGTGTCCATTACAGGTGTGGCCATGGCCATAGCGGCCAGGCCCAATACCAATAGCATAGCCTTCATCGTGCAGCCAGCCCAAGACGAGTCCAACTGTACCTTTCCGCAGCAAACTGCGCTTTTTATACCTTCAACTTGTAACCCAATACTGATAAGCAAGATAAATATAATTTCTAGAGAAAGTACTCCAACAATGTAAGTACTGTCATTTGCTACTAAGGGTCACGTAAACAAATTAAAACGTTATTGGGAGCGTTGAGTTTTTAATTGCTCAGTAACTAAAGATTATTATTGATGTTTTGATTATTTTATAATAATAGTCAAGTATAATAAATAACAATAGATTAAACCTCCTTACATTGTACTATTTAATAAACAATCTTCGTAAATATAATGTAGGTTTTAAAGCAAAAAAAAAGTTATCTAAATGAAAATAATCAGCAAAAAGCAGATAATCTCTGAGCATTTTGTGGCTTAGCAACGTAGTTATTAACAGCGATAAAAATAAAAAATAATGAAAAAATAAGAAATCTTTCAAGCATACGAAATACAGAGCATTTACTTCTTTATTCAATTAGTAGTTAGTACACTCCGACCAGAAGCCCTCGTGAACAAAATTTCTTGGATCGTCGTTTGTAATTACCGAAAGTAGCGAACAAATACTTGCTTAATTTTATGTACATACACATACATACAAAAGGATTTTAGAGATCCAAATAAAATTTAAATGAACAATTAAACAGATATGCAGCATATAACTCCCCTTTTAGAGTTCCGTATCTACAAGGTAAAAACGGAACGCTGTTATTAAACCTCCGATGTGTGTCTGTCTGTCACCAATCTTTATCTCCCAAGTCATGTATTTTCCGTGCCACTATAATACCAATTTTCCTATTAAAAATAAATAATAAAATACTGGTGTACCTTTACAATTAACGTGTTTTTTCATATTATTTATGTACATATCATCTACTTGAAATGTTCATAAAATAATTAAATAAATATATAAGTATTACCTGTTGACGTAAATTATAGAATTAAAATTTTTGCCGGGCTCCTACGCCACAATCGCGACTTTTGCCGTTTTTTTTTAAGATAATGGTACGGAGCCCTTCATACGCGAGCTTAACTTGCATCTGGCCAGTTATTTATTGTAACCAAAGCTCTCGACAAAAATCACTGCCAATTAATCAAAATATATTGATTCGTAATTTTGATCCAATCGCTACAGGTACCTGTAGCGATTGGATCAAAATTACAACCTCTACGCTAGATCCAACATAGCCAGATACATACTCGTACAAACACACTAACAGATAGACGAAAGCAAATTTGGTCAGTCTTCGCTTCTTTTGCTCGCTTAGTTAGCATTAAGTAATTCATAATAAATGAACTTAAATTTACCTGCTAACTCATTCACATAACACATGAGCAACCCACTATACGTTCCCACTGCTGGGACTCGGGGCCTTCTCTCACTAGGATAGAGTTATAGGCCATAATCCATCACGCTGGCCAAGTGCGGATTGGTGGATGACACACATCTTCGGATATTGCAGTCGTCAAACGTGTCGGTTTCCTCACGATATTTTTCTTCATCGTAAAGCGAGTGCATATCCACAAATAACTTGCAAAATATGTCTTTGGGCCGGGATTGAATCAGGGGCCCTCTGATTAAAAAGCAGACGTTTGTACCACCGAGCCACACTCGCTTCACTAACTCATTCACAAGACAAATTTTATTTCACGCAATCAGACAATCATCCTTGTCAATACAGTTTTAGACAAAATTTGTAGTATCTGTTGTTTAGTGTAAAGTTCAACTTTTTACTAACATCTGATAGTACATTAAGTTGTCAATCTAAAATCTCCAAGGAATGAAACCCCGTTCGTATATTTGAGATATTAATTAAACAAACTGCTTGCTAAAATGCAGCTATTTTACACTCTCTATCTTTTTAGAACTCATGGGAAAATTAATATTTGAAATGTTAGCTTTCACGAACTCAGAGTGCATTTTTGGTGTTGCTTTTTAAAGCCGTATTTAGATGTTAGGTTTAACTATTTTTTTTTTTGCGGATTTAAAAATAAAAGTGTCTCGTTAAAAGTCTTAGTTTTAGTAACTGCTTAACGTAACGTTTTTTTTAGTATTATGTACGTTTATATCAATAGTAATGGAAGAGTGGTTATTATGAAACATAAAAGTATGCATAGCATCTATTTATTAGTCGAGCTATTTCTCTATCGTGTAATCTTAAATCTGAATATCGAAATTAGCGTAACACAATGTTAATTGATGTATTTCAGTTGAGCCAATTTTCGAATTATTTAGTGTATATTTCCTGATAAACCATATTCAATATTTTCATTACCCGTGTATAAAAGCAGAATAAAAAATACAGAAATTTACTAGCTATAAATAACATACGTTAAAGGCAAGTCACAATAACTTCTTTATACTTAAAAAATCTAGTTAGATTAAATTGAATAAACTTACAAATGTCATTAAATGCTACACACAATAGCCCTAGTTTTTCAAATCTATTAAATGTAAAATACCTATTACTACTTTTTACCACGTGAATAACGATTCTGCAAGCTCCATATTCATATTCATAGATATTTTGATATTGTCCTCCGATACTGTCAAACGATTGTTATGAAACAACAATTGACACATTCTCAAATGACAAGGTTCTGTAGTTTCGATGTTTCTATGAGCCTCGCGAAACTATTGTTTAGAACCCATGTGGACATTATTGACAATATCACAAAATGATACAACCATAAATATACATATACTCGTAATATAAATCTATTCATCTGATCACTGAGTGTCCGGTCTTTGGTAGTCTTGGGTTTATATATAGCATATTATTTAATGTAATTTGTGTATAATAATTGAGGATAAAAATAGAAGACTAAAGTTTTTAGAATTTCGTAAGAAAATAATATGTAAGGTAACAAATAGAAATAAGTAATCAATAGAATAACACTTCTATATAATTAAGTTTATACTAGAAGTGCCTTACGTAGAATAAGAACAAAAACAACTTTGGTAAGGTTATGTAAATAAAGTAAATAGTAAGTTAAAGTAGACTAAGATGTTAAATAGGATGAAATGATATTAAGTAGACTTAGATCCCCAAAAACCAATCTGGGGAGTAGGACGATTTAATAATTAATAATAAATTTCAACGTTCTAAACAAAAGACATTCAACGTTCCTTGTCTACCTCCTGAGAGTCTAAGGCAAGTTTCGATGGCCAGTTGGTTGGATGAATAGTATTGAATTGAAGCGACACCTATAGCGATGAAATTAGGTATCACTTCATTTCGATATCGTCTAATAACGTGTACTTAATTTATGGAAGTAACGAAAGCTATCGAAAAGTTTTGTCGACATTCTATATAATTTCCGTGTTTTATTTCATTATATGATTTGAATCAACATGAGACGATGGCGACTTGTCTCGGACCTATAGGTATTTATTATCTTAAAAAACCTAATACATAACTGAATTAAAAAACCAGCATTGTGCGAGCCGGATTCGCGTGTGAAGGGTTCCGTACCATCTTAATATATATAAATCTCGTGTCACAATGTTTGTCCTCAATTGACTCCTAAACCACTTAACCGATTAAATTCGCACACCATGTGCAGTTCAATCCAACTTGAGAGATAGGATAGTTTAAATCTCAAATTTTAGTCGCAATTTTAATTTATTGCTAATTGTCTGTTATTATTTGACAGTCACAATTCTCTGTTAACTCCAAATGATTCTAACAGATGTCGATACCTTTTGACTGGGTTGAGTAAGTAATCAATAGATGGCGCTGCTATGGTAAATCTACGAACGTGTCATATAAGCTACACTATCTACTTTTCATACCCCTAAGTGAGGCAAAACAACGTTTGCCGGGTCAACTAGTTTCATTATATGAATTGAATCGATACATGAGACGATGGCGACTTGTCTCGGACCTATAGGTATTAATTATCTTAAAAAAACTAATACATAACTGAGCTAACAAACTAGCCGTGTGCGAGCTGGACTCGCGTGTGAAGGGTTCCGTACGTAGTCTATATTAATAAACGGCATACAGAAGTCCGTATAAAACTTCGCAGACGTTCGCGTGTTTTGTTTTTATCCCTAGTGCCACCTATTAACGGGCGGCATAGTCCACTTAACAGTGATAGTTATAATGTGTTGGAGTCACCTTCAAATATGTATTTTGTTTTAAGTATTTGTTATTATAACAATCTGATAATATTGTAATTCAAACTCATATCTCCAAACCACACTACTAGTTTTAAAGAGAAATGAATATTAATGGCAACATTGTAGCGCCTGTAGTCAAACAGTTAAGGTGGTCCGACGCGATCATCGAAGCTAAGCAACGGTTTATGCGGGCGGTTTTTGGATGGGCGGCCATGCACAAGACCGTCGTTTTTAAAGTAGCATTGTCATGCGGGTGCTACCGTGGATTGAATGACATGTTAAATTATAGGTCGTGGCTGTTAGTCTTAGTACAAGCAGTCGTTAAGCCAAGTCAGAGGCCTTCGGGCAGCAGAGAAGAACTGCTTAGAAGTAGCATATACACTTTATCTATTAAATTGATTACAAAAAAATTAAGTGAGGATCAGATCTCTAACTATTTTTGTGTCTTCTATGTTCTCCTTTTTTTTGTTTACTATTAGTTATTTCATTTAATAATAACAAACACATGTGGTTTTCTTTCTTTCTTATTTCTTTCTACTCGCTTACCGAACATTCTCCGAATGCACGGATATAAAAAATAATGTGAAGTGCCAGGTACAAGTACGAGTATACAAGAAAAATAATAAAGAAAGAAGTTAACAAACCCCGTAATATAAAACAGAGGAAATTTCACTTGGCAAATTGCTCATCTATTATGAAACCAAGTGTGGGCTCGTTTTGTTACCTGTTTTATGTCACACTTGTTAAGATTAAATTCATCCACTTTTTCATTTGGCCTAAAAGTGACATGATATAGAGAAAAATTCATCAAGTGTAAAAAATATTTATAAAATTGCCACGTGTCTGGTAACTTTGAGCTCTGAAATTGAACGTTCTATCAATTTTTAATTTCAAACATATTTTTCTAAAACCAAAGTTTGAAATATAAAATTGATATACTAGCTGCGCCTCGCGATGTCACCCGCGTTACTCGTCTTTAATCTCGGTTGAAATTAGCCTATACGTAAATGTTGAGTAAAACTATGTGCGCGTGAAGAAGTAACAAACATACACACACATATACAAGATATTTTAGATTAGTTATAGTTTTACATTAATTAATTTTAAATTAGATTACATTGTTTGACGTTAATTATTATGTCATGTGTTATTATATATTTTAACGTTTCTATTATATTTTAGTATATAAAACATATTATATTATTTTATTATTATATTATATATATTATATATATTATATTATAAAGTAAAAATTACTAATTAATTTAAAAAAACGAAAATTTTGTAAACTTAAAAAAATAATAAAAAATATGCTATATTAACTTACACTAGAATATAAATAATGTTAAATAGGTTATACCAACAAATCTCTGCCTGCCGGAATGGCTCGTCAAATCGCATACTAATAAAGCTGTTATTACTGCATCTATTATGTAGCTCGTTCATCAACACAGATAGCTGTCGAGGTAATACCTACTCTAAAGCAATAACAGGTACAGATTTAGGAACAGATTAATGTTAGATTAGAATATTAGTGTATAATTAAAACACAAATAAATATTAGGACGCATTTTACACACGACTGCTTAGCCTCATACTCATAAAAGATTTCTAGTTTGGATTATGGTTGATAACACAACTGATACATAAATACTACATATCAACTATATACTGAAATAAAATTTAAGGCTGTTCTAAGAATAAAAAGGCATATAATAAGAATAACAGAAGAAGCTTACTTAAAATATTATTGATAGAATAAGAATCGAAGATATCAAAAAACAGACTAATGTTAAAGATTTTGTCGAACATGCACTACAATCAAATAGAAGACAAAATAAATATTTTATTTTTTCCTTTGCTTATCTTAATTTGGGTTTCAGATCACAGCGGAAGTACACTAAATATTTAATTTTGTCTTCTATTTACAACGGATTTCCGCAAAGTAACGCCTGAGTCAATAGGTTATTCACTACAATTAAAATGGAAATCAAATCAAAACAAATATATCAGTAGTAACATATTACAATGATGACAATGAGATGAGTGGGCCATGTAGTCAGAATTAATAGGTAAGAGCACTGCTGTCAGAACATGAAAAGCCCTGCTGGTAAAAGGAAAGGACGCAGGTGCAGTAGAAAACTAAGTGGACGGAAAAAACAAGTGAATACTGGCTGTTGACTAACGCACGTTTTAAAACCAACCAAACACTCGTTAACCTCCGAGTGACTCAGTTCCAAACCTGGATTCGTTCCAGTTCTCTTCGCTAACACAGATACTAAAGTCAATTAACAATATGTTAATCCTACGTCAACCACGATTCATATAATGTTGGTATACTTGATAAAAGCCAGGGCTATTACATACATACAT
Source organism: Mellilla xanthometata (assembly GCA_035578125.1). Classification (NCBI taxonomy): domain Eukaryota; kingdom Metazoa; phylum Arthropoda; class Insecta; order Lepidoptera; family Geometridae; genus Mellilla; species Mellilla xanthometata. The sequence goes on along the minus strand of JAPUBQ010000014.1, from coordinate 6,400,779 downwards.
GACGATAGACTACTTTTCTTCGTATGAGCTAAGTGGCCAAGCCCTGGTGTCTAGAGTTTTCTAGTAGTTCAAAGGCCTCTGACTTGGCTTAACGACTTCTTGCACTAAGACTAAACAGCCACGGCTTATAATTTAACGTGTCATCCAATCCACGGAAGCGCCCGCATGACAACGTTCTTACTTGGCCTAATTACTACATGTACTAAGACTAACAGCCGGGACCGACAATTTAACGTGTCATTCGACCCAGCGCCCGCCACTGACCCAGATAAAAATGACACTTTTTAAGAGAGCATGCCTAGTCTGGAATTACTGGTTCCCAAGGAGGGAATCGCAATATACCAAATAATTCACATCAATTTATTAAGGTAACATCACATGTAGGTACCTAAATTGTTTCAATAAACATGAATAGCTATTTAGGTTGGTTCTACACAACCCTACAACGGCGAGTGTCAATATGTATATGCACGGCTTTAGGTAACAATTTATATACGTCATGTGGTTACTCCTCAATTGCGGAATGTTTGACATATGAATTTTGATGTATGCTACTCGTATGATATTAAAATTAGAATATATTATATTCTATTCTAATATATATTATAATCTGAAACGAATAAGTAGAATGAATAAGTTAAGAAATATAATAATTTAATAATTCATTAAGAAATTTAATCAGTAAATAAAATACTATTACAATTGGAATCTTCTTTTTAATTCATATTTTCATTTTCTAATTCCTTCAAACGCTGTAATGTAGGTGCTTCAAGTAAAAATGTCGATAATCAAGTAAAAATCTGAAGATTTTTTGAAAGAGCACAATAATTTATAAAATTAGTTTAAATACTCAATTATTATCTCCTTAAAATTATTGAATAAAAGGTTAATTCATCTAAAAGTACCTATTCAACAACTAGGTCTTTATAATCTGCTAAGTAATGGTAATCTGAATCCGATGTCTAAACGGCCTACCAGATATGATGGATGATCGGGATCAACCGAGTGCATTGAATTCAGGCTATTTAGGAATGAACAAGTATAACAAGTTTTTGTTTATTTCTTATTTGAGTAATCTATGTTTTTCATATATTTCCTATCGCTTAAATTCTGTTCAATTATTTATGTTTAGTCATTTAGTTACAAGTTAGTTGTTGGCTGTTTAAGTTGTGGGAGTCTTATAAATATGATTGTATTGTGAGATCTCTCTGCTGCTCTGCGAGTGATGCAGATAATCATTGATCTCTCATCAACATCATCATTTATCATCATCATCATCTTTCATCATCAACACCAGGTCCCTCGAGGTACCTAGCATAGAGTACAGCGACTTCTCCAGGTACATCACAGCCCTCCACTCACATAGTCATTCCAGCGGTACCGAGGTCGGCCAACCGGCAGCCTTCCCTATGTAGGCTTTCTTAGCGGCCCAATCCTCCCCCGATAACAGATGTTCACTCATCGGAGTCTTTGCCGGAGCCTTAAACACTTCATCATTGAATCAAACTATATTGTAATTTAATTATGTTACAATAGTACTGTTTTCTGTTTCTTACATGCTAATTGGCAGATGTCGACAGTTTTTAATCCGGCCAAGTGCCTCTGACTTGGATTGACTACTATTTGCCATCAATTAAGATTTGACAATATCTTGATCTTTCGTAAATCATAGTTCTCAAAGCAGAGTTTAATCAATATGTTGATATGTTTGTGTATTATACTTAAAGTCTGAGAAAAACAGTAGTTATACTTACAAAGGGTTAAAATGGTCAATGAAAAAAGCTACAAATAGGTCTTTACGTACCTAGTGACGTCTTTTGGAAAGACGCACTCACTTACACCTGGATGGATGTTAAGGTTAATGACCACCGACCCACGGTAGCGCCCAGGTGTAAACGCTACCTTGTTAAGGCGGTATTGGAGCTACATGGCATATTTTGAAGATTCCTATAAAACCCTACGTAAATAATAAGGTTTACCCAATTTTATTGGTTTTAATTCAGTGTTTATAATTATTAGCATTTCAAAACACGTTTCAATAAATTTTGCTCAATAGATTAATTTTTTGAAAATTGGTTTCAGGTTTTAAAATGTTGCTTCAAAAATAATTATTAAAAAAAACTTTTTTGTCGGTAATACGGAAACTTCAGAGCTTATGATTCCAATATTGTTAATTGTTGTTTCTATAAGAATTTATTTCGTGAAAATCCTACTTGCTTTTGTCAGGCGTTTCACTCTAAAATGTAGGGCGCAGCAGAACTCTGTACAATAGCGCCTTAAATGAGAGTTTTTACTAAGGTCATTCCTCTAAAGACTGTCTGCATTGAACTCAGATCACTTTAGTCAATTGTCTAAATTAAAGACTGTAGTATAGTTCAATATCAGCAGCTAAAAAGGGATTAACTCAAAATCGACCACTTGGCAGGAGAGACGAAAAACAATTTTCAAAGGTTCAAGGTATTTATTTCGCAATCAACTTTTTATTTACTATTGTATATATTATACAAACTTTTATTATTAACTATACGTTCTATATTAGTTATGTAGTCTTCTAAAATTTGTCTCACTTATTTCTGAAGTTTGAAGGTTTTTTTATTTGGCTATAATTTGTATTTAACCTTAATTATACCTTTACTACGGATAGTATTTTTATATTTACTGTAATTTTGCCGTTTAAGCTGCAAACTTAACTCCATAACTAAACGCATACCTTTCAAAACCAGTCAGCTATTTTATCTTATTAAAAAAATGGGCCAAAAAAGGTTCAAGTTATTACAATAGTATTTATTATAGCGGCTACAAAAATTCATCATCTGTGAAACTTACAACTTTCTAACTATCACGCGGTTTGTAAGATACAGCCTAGTGACAGACAACGAATGCCACTAATATGGTTCCGTTGGTAGGTTCAACCCTTCCAACCATGGTAACCATGGAAGAAACTTTGTTAGTTAACATATATATTTTTTCCTTTTAATATGTAACGATAATGACCTTATTCTTGTTTCTCTCTCGCTCGTTCATTAACTCTCATACACGTAATTTCATTAACTGCTTGCTATATTGCTAGAAGGTTGATTATAAAATAATTGATTTCAGAGCACTCCATTACTCCTCCATTCGGTAAAATGTATTTAAATAGAATTAGGCACTTTGCCTCGCATTAAATAGGTTATCTTAGGTGTTGAGATACAATTTATGAAATACTACTTAACGGATTGCTTTTAAAATTTTAACATAATTTATTCATATTTCTTTTAATATACATACGTTTGTAGAAAAAATCGATAATAGTTTTCGTTTTTCACTGAACAGTACTTTTAGTTAATTAATCAAGCGCGCTATAATTAGCATAGAGTATCTAAAGTTATCTTAATGGATCTGTCTTTTTTTAGAATTCTGTACCAAAATGGTAAAAACGGGACCCTATTTCTAAGCCTACGCTGTCTGTCTGTCTGTAACCAGACTGTATATAATAATATGTGATAGCTAAAGCTAAAATTTTCATTAATTATATATTTCTGTTACCACTATAACAAAAGTAAGTATGAAATTATACAAAAAAAAACTAAATTTTTAAGCATTTTCATTCAAAGGTAATAACGACATTTAGACGACGACGTTAGACCCTCTAAATTAATTATTCTTTGCATATTTATGCAGAGAATGCATATTTATGCAGAGGATATTTAATTTTGAATTTACCATAAAAAAATATAATATAAATATTTTAATGGGGCTCCCATAGAACAAAAGAGTTTTTATCAATGGTACGGAACCCTTCATGCGTTAACCCGATTCGCACATGGCTAATCTTATATTATTACCTCTTCTTTCTATTATTTCTATGATAGTCTCATATACATTTTATGGAAAACGCTTCGGTATTTATTCGGTATTTAGCAAAAATGCGCTTGTATTTTGACCGACTCGATACAAAATTAGCAACGATCGAAGAGGTCAAACCGTAGATAACCTATGTTGACATTTATGGACATTATCGTGGGTGGGATGACAATACTGTTACGCCATCTCCGACTATTATTTATTTGTTAACATACTAACCTGAAAATTGGCAAGCGCAGAGCTTATATTACCTGTGAAAAATATTGAAATCGTAACTGAGCATATTGCCATTTGAAAATGACTCTTATAACACAGCAAATAAAGTCAATAATATCAGTCAATGTCATAAGATACATATATACACATATCATGATGTCAAAGCAACACGTGTTTTGTCATAAAAAAGTCTATACATAATTATTATTATCTGACGTCGCGTCGGTAGTCTGTATATAATTGCATAAAAACTAGTTTTAACCACCTTTTCTGCCGTGAGTCGGATGACAGTTGTTAAATTGCAGGTCTCGAGAGTCTTTGTACTTACTTAGACACCAGAGCTTGGCCACTTAGCCTTAAGTCGAAAAATTTAACATTGAAAAGAATGTTTTAAAAATGAATATTAAAAAACATAAAACCTGAAGCGGCATGCGAAGCCGCGGGCAAAATATATAAAATACAAGATATATAAAGCATGAACACACACCGTTCACAAATTGAATTCCTATCTGAAGATAACTACATTTTTATCCTGTTTTTACGCAATATCGTCCGTAATATTGTATTTCACGATTTGTACCCCGATCAAATATAAGCCTAGCGTCGAAGGAAAGTGGTGAGATATTACAATTTACATGTTATATATTTGGACAATACATTAGACTACAAGATTGGTTAGAATCATTTGGTATTATATTAAATTCAAAGAAAAGCATTTTACATCACATTCATTTTGTAAGAAAAAAGTCTTTACTATTGAAGCAGTAACAGCTGATTCGGGCGTGCGGCACCTTACGTCATGTATTTGCTTTTCGCATGTTATGGGTTCTGTCCTCGCCAAAAAGCTTGAGCTTTGGTGAAAAAAAACACTAGAAAATCATAGCATAGTGGTAGAACATTTTGTTGTGCTCACCTGGCTGGCAACCAACCTTTTTTTTTACTCTGAATAGGTCAGCGCTTGACCACAATTCACCCGATGGTAAGTGATATTGAGGTCTACGGTGGATCGTGCTTACCTACCAGAAACCGGTTCACTAGCGCCTTGAAAATCGCTAGATTGTAGTAATTGAGGAACAGGGAATTCGGAAAGGAATTCCAGAGTTTGGCGGTCCGGACAATAAAGGTGGAAACAAAACGAAAAATGAAAAATCTGTTGCCAAACAACTAACAGTATGTCCCAGCAGTCTGAATACTACACGTGCTCCACTTTAGACCAGAGTGTCGCTCATGTGGTCAAATTCCAGTTGTCATGAGTAAAATAGAAAAATACTCGTAATAAAGCTAATAATCCTTATTATTTTCGCACGATTTTAAAGTACTTTTCAAAGTAAGCCATTTTGCTCCTATAGCCCCTTAATGCAGAGGTTTCGCTTGGTCAGGCAATTTTTGCGGAAATTTCGACCTCTACTCTCGCTCAGTCAGCTAAAAAATTGAGATAACAGAGCCTGCTACTTAATGTAACTATGATTACAAATAAATGTGTAAAGTATTTATCAACCACAGAAAAACTTACGACATGTTTGGTTATAGGTCTATATTTTGACAATTATTCTTAATTAACATTAGAATGTATAAAATTAAGGGGTGAAATATACACAACTCTTGCATAAATGTCACCCTATTTTTTTATATATCTAATATTAGAACAGACCCTGTACTAAGTAAACTACTTGTATTGCAGGGTCTATGTTTATAACATCTAAAATCTTTATCCAGAGTGAATCAAACTTCTTTTTAGACATGTTATTTAAATAGCATAAGTACAAGTTATTATTCTGTGATAGCATGTACATCATATACGAGTACAAATAACTCTGGAACACTGCAGGCGTTATCTCAACAAGATTGCTCCAAACTAATATCAAGTTTCTCTGCTGTTGCTCCTTTGCATGAATCTTCAAGTCAAACCCGATTGCTTATAAAACTTTATGACCTTTTGAAGTGTGATAATGTGGCTTCATTCCTACTAAGATACGAGTAGCTTTAAACTGTGGGAATATTTTAGAAGATTGAGAGAAATCTTTTAATCCTACTGTGTATTATTGTAGGATCATATTGCTTCTATTCACACTTTGTACATGTTTAAATATACGGTTGTATGTATGGAAGTTTGAATCTCTATCACGCTTTAACGACCCAACCGATTGAAAAGTTGAATTAAATTGTTTTTTTGAGAATAAAATTTATCAAAGAGTTAGTACGAGCCCTGTAGAATAACACGTAATATGTGTGTGTCTGTTTGTTTCTTACACCTTAATAACTTAGCGATAATGGCATCTACTACTTTCTTTTATATTTTTTTATATATAACTTTAATAAAGCGTGTGAAGCCGCGGGGTGTACTATTAGTATTATGTAATTATGCGACAGTTTGTAAAGATGAATTTTAAGATGGCAGTCATTGTTTCCTTCTCCAACGGCTTAACCAACCGGAGTTCAATTTATTATGGAAGTAAATTATACTTGGGATTAATACATAGTACTTTTAACAAAGGATTAACGCTGGCAACACCGTAGGTAGTATATAATTATATAGAACATTACACGTGTTAAAGTTAGTTTAGCTCCTATATTGAAATTGATTAAATATTTATACTAAATCGTTGGTTTGACATGGCACTATTGCTTAGTGATTTTGTGTTTTGACTGAATAAATAATCATTGTAGGTAGCTATTATTTTGAAACCTTCTGAAACAACCAAATGCTTATTTCAAATAATCAGTGTATTTTTGTAAACAATATGACATTAAAAATGCTAAACAAATTAGAAGAGTGTGAAAAAAATCGGTAACAGTATTCAATAATGGTTGATTTTGATTGATTTTGAAAGTACTTTATTGACATAATTATTTTTACATGTATGTACAGCATAACTATTCTACACAACATTAACTTAACTAATATACTGGGCTTTTACAAGGCTAACAGCACCTTTTAAAAACTTACGTCTAGGTACTCTAGGTTATAAACTTATTCTAATTAAATCTTATTATATAATAACTAGCTACTAGTATTCTATATCTCTAAATATAATTACGTACTACAAAGATTTACAGTTAATTTAGCTTATTAAGTACTAAGTAATTATATTTTTGTAAGAACAGATAGTTCATAAATTTATTCAATAATCAGAACAGTTGTTTCACATATTCTAATTTGGTACAATAAAATAAAACGTTTGTGTATCGAAATGGTTTTCCGATAGAGTGACGCGACTCACGTAGCTATAAAGTCTGGCAATTAAGAGAAGCAATTAATTGCAACCTACACTTTGTAGATTAACAATGATACATTGCTTTGAAGCGCTTGTTGCTCTGCTGATTAAGGTTATCTGAACCAATGAATGAGCTTAGCAAAATTATAATCTTATTATCAATTTATGGACGGGTGACAGAATAAAATCGGCTGGTTGCTAAGGTCTGGTCATACCTGAGTTCTAAATAAACGTCCAATGAAAATGTGCCCTATTCCAAGATTTTTCTACGAGAAAGGTCGCTTGCCTTGTTAAATTCCCTTCCAACTCAAAAACATGTAATTGGTGGGCTCAATATATGTGGTATATGTCTTGTTTGACAGACCATTATTTCTCTGATATTTTAAATTATTTCTTTATAAAAAAAGCGAGTGCGGCTCGGTGAATTTTTTAAACTACTGCTTTTCAATCAGACGGCCCCTGGTTCAATCCCAGCCCTACACAAATGACTTGTTTTTTAAGCTATGGGTGAATTTGCACTCGTTTTACGGTACGGTTAACGATGTTTTCCTTTTCCTTCAGGAAAACATCGTGAGGAAACCGACACGTTTGAGGGCCACAATATCCGAAAACGTTTGTCATATGCCAACCCGCACTTGGCCAGCGTGGTGGATTATGGCCTATATCTCTTTCCTTGCGGGACAAGGCCCCGAATCTCAGCAGTGGGAACGAATAGTGGGCTGCTTATGCTTTATGCTATTTATAAAAAATACACAAACACATTCTTCATAAAAACAGCAACACAAGTCCCCCATTTCGTTCACAAGCGTTTCGAATCATTAAATTTAAGCTTTGTAATTCGTTCGAATTAGGACGTCGTAAAAGCGAATAAATTTAAGTATCGAGGCAAATCCATGGTTTATTACCGAAATGGCCTTATCCCGGCCGGTAAGGGATTTGTAGCGTGTACAAAGTATTTTATAGGCGCAAATTTGAGAATGGTCTTTCAATGATGGTACGAAATCTACGGTGGTTCAAAAGTGAACGCGGTTTGTAGATGTAGTATATACTTCATCTCCATACCGCGTCATACTTTTGAATAAAAAACGCATATGCGTTTTATAGGAAAATTCTAATTTATCTATAGATAAGATAAGATAATGATGATGATACTTGTTATTTATCTATATAAAGTTTTAATGTATGTAAATGCTATGAAGTATAATACAACCTAGAAATGGTTTAATGGTTTATGGTACTAACCAGCCTTGTGTGAAATGTGACCAAATATTTATAATTAATGAAAAACAAAAAAAAAACTTTTTATTATTAGTTTTATTTATTACTTGAACTCGTATTGTTGAAAGTCAAGACACCTTAGCGGTACACTTAGTAGAAAAAATAACAAAAAAATAGCAAAATCAAATAAATAATCTTACTCCTAAATCTTGTTATTTTTTCTACGAGTGGGAATGATATCGTAAAAAGAGATATTTTGTATATAGCTCTAATGAAAAATAACAAATAATGAGTAATTAAAAAGATAAGACTAATGGAAAAAAAACGAACACAGGTAAATAATTCTGATATTCCTAACAATGTGTGAAATGTATGTTGTTTTATGTATTGCTACAAGAATTTCGGCAGTGCCAAAAGTTTTTGTGTGTTATCTTCTTGTTATCTTTATGAACACACACATCATCGCGAAACACACTGCGGTGATATAAATCATAACTTTTGAGACAGAAAGCTTTTTGTTCGGAAGGGGAAATTTGTAAGGCTTGTTTACATCTAAAATAAAGTATTGAAAAATAAATTAAATATATATGTAAGTTTTCATAAAATTATTGTTTTGTTACTTTTTATTTTGCTAGTCATATTTCATTAAAATAAAATATTGAAATGTTATCTATGTATTATGCTAAGATATCCACACACTGATCTTTGTTATGTACTATTTGGTGTTAGTAGTATTTTTTTGGTAGATAATGACTGGTAATACAACCCATAAAAAAAAGTTATATTTTTATATTGACTACGGGCAACACTCTCCGAACAGAGATCAGAATGGGGATGCTAGGAAAAAGGGTAGTCAATCGATAACTGTTGTTGTAGTTAGCAGACGACATTGTACTAATGACGACATGACCTAATTTGGGTGACAGTTAATTGGAGCGTCATTGGCGTAACGGTTACCATGCCGGACTGCCAATCAACAGGTTCCGGGATCGATTCCTGGCACGACCAACATCTTCGTGCTTAACTAAATTTGTTGGCGGTCGTACTGGGTGTTAAATATGTATATATGTCAAATATGTATGTACGTTTATGTATCTAGTATATCAGTTGTGTTAGCTACCATAGCACAAACTAGAAATGGTTCAGTATGGGGCTAACCATCCATGTTTGAAATGTGTCCAAATATTTATTTATTTGATTTATTTATTTAATGAAGTAAAAATAAGTCAGTGTATGATAAGATTAATAATTTGTAAAAGTAGAACAATATATGATCGTTAAGTTTAAATACGAGCCGTAGGTGTTTCAATTAACTACCACTACCGGAACAGCAATCTTACAATTTATCTAATTTTGCTGATTATTCCACGAGTCTACTACTAATTAAAAAAAAAACAAAACACTAACTACCAACTCACCTTTGTTCATTCTATTCAGTACCCCAAGCATGACTTAATTTATTTTTGGCTTATTTTTAATTTGATATAGATCATATTATAAATCGCTTCTGATCGAATGGCTTGTGGGTAATCCTCACCTACGCATTTTCTAAAACTCAATAGAATTTATGATATTTTAAATACACATTGCGAACGTAGACGTTCTACGGAAAGCAAGTCAATAGACGCTACGTGCCGTAGAGCCCTCTACGATAAGCTACAACTATAGAACCACTACATCGTAATTCAACTGTTGCATGCTATGGTTATCAAATATTGGTTTGGAAGAAGAAAAAAAAAACAATGAATTTACAGTTTTTATACCAACTGAAAGTACGACTTGCTATGCATACTTTCACAAATTACATTTGATAAAGCCCTAAAATGATAGAATGTGTTGTTAGGTTAATTTAAATATCTAACAGAGATTATAAAATATGCCTAAAGAAGGTATAACTGTTTTGATAATCCTATTATAGTTTGAGGGTTAGTGAATAAGTTTAAATGTACAATTTAATATGAATAAAATATTTTTATTTTTTAATAATACAGGATTACCGTTGCCTAAAGCAAACACTTCTAACCGAAACCGTTCCATAGATTTTTGAAATAAATAAAATATACGAAAATATACACTTACCCTTGCATAGAATTCGTTAACTTGCTAGAAAATTTAAGAAGCCGACAATCATTGGTGATATGTTTGTTCTTAAATGATTTTGGTTTGGATAATGATTTTGAGGTTATGTTAATATTATAACTAGCCGATTCCTCCCAATGTAGTGCAAAAGCATGGTGGTAGGGCACTTACTTGTGCTCGCCTGGCAAGCAACCGCCCTCAAGCTGAAAAATCTATCGCCAAGCAACTAACGGGGTGTACTAGCAGTCTCTTTGAGAGCTACTTATTCTTATCTTTTTCACTTATTTTATAATTATTGATCTATTCACAAACAAGTGTGATAAGTTAAGTTAGTGTTATTATGTTAAGTTTTTCATTAACTTTTTTTGTTTTTTGTTTTGCCCATTTAATGTGTATACGTATCTACACCTAATTAGTATTACCTTAGTTTACTCATAGCTTATTACTAGTATTTTAACCAATGAACCTAATTAATCTAACTTGTAATTTGTACTCTAAATGGAAGAGCCTGAACTCCACGACACAGGTTCAACCTTCTGTGGAGTTCAGTGCACCCCTTGTCTTAAATACCTAATTCTTACTTATAGCCTAAATTTAACTAATACATAATTTAAGACTTGTTGTATATACGATAAGTGATTTTGTATACGAAATAATTAAACTGAGAAAAATTAAACTAAAAAAAACTTATCCAGCCTAGGGATGTTCCACTTTGTGCCAAAGTGACATTGACTCGCGTGGTTGGGCGCCCTGATAGTCATTTGACTATTTGTCTAGCCATAAGAGTAAAAAGGCTTTTCTATCCTCTTTCTATTCCTCACGGGTTCATTCAGTAATTTTATATATGCCCTGTGTATAAGAGATCAAATTAGAAGGTTTTACGAACCAAAGCACGTATCTAATAAAGTCCGACACGTCACCAAATATTTAAGTGGTCTAATTCCTCACGTAGTCAGGAGCGTATTTTTCTTATTTATTAAAGTTTCCATTACTAATTTGTGATTACGCCTATTAACTTAGATTGAGTAGTTATTTTAATTAAGCACTAATTTAATTCTTGTAACATGCACAAGACTGTTGTTTTTCAAGTGGCATTTTCATCTGAGCGTTACCTTGGGTCGGATGACACGTTAAATTGTAGGTCCCGGCTGTTAGTCTTACTACAGGGAATACTTATTTCCAAATAATTAAATTTGCAGCAATCGCAATCTCTGGTCAAATCCGATGATTTAATAAAGAACATATGTATTCATTCAGAGATTTTTTGAATAAGAGTGTATTTTAATCTATAAATTGTTTTTGAGCACAGTATGTAATGCTAATTATTCGTAATAAAATATGAAAAAAAAAATAATTTGAAAAAAAAAACATGAAATTCTATCTAATAATTATACAATTTAACCTAGTTGTGAAAGGTTGGTACGAGAACGTAAGCAATAGAATACAGACAGAGATAGATCTATTCCAAACTTTGGCCGATTTCTCTAGAGTACACTAAGCTTTTTTGATCTTAGCTATCCGGCTAAAAGTGTACCTTTGAAGTAAAAGCGAAGTTTGAAGCATGGATAAAGTAAAGCAAAACTTTACAGTTTCAGCTTACTCATTTTAATTACTTAAAACGATCTGTTTGTTTGCTTAGTGTAAGTTAACAAATCAATGTATTGAGGTGTAAACTACAAAAACGGTCATAAATCACATATTTAATCCTCACGTAACTTAATAAAGACTTTTAAAAGGAGTATTTCATAATTGATATTTAATTAAATACCCAGTACTCTACAGAAAAGCAGACTTTTCTGTAGAAGCTAATGAAGCCAATCGTATAACAATATTAGAGTCTATGATTTGCACGCGGAACAGTCAATTGTGAAACATTAAAGTTCGCATAAAATTTATAACAAATCTTGATATTTGAAGTCTATGTGTTAAAATAAACACAGCATTACAGCTGTTGATTTCTGTTGACCATGTTTTCCACTTTTTTATTATCCGTGATATCAACTAAAGTATTTATTATAAGCAATGCAGCAATACTACTCGTAGTTTTAGGTGAAAATAATAGAGGTAGCTAATTTCAAGCCGTTGTCTTGTTTTAGTAGTTTTTAGGAGCTTTATTAGTTTTAAGGAAAAAAAACACTAATATTACTTAAGATATTTTATTTTAAATAAAAACTATATTAAAATTAGAATAACATTTTAGTCACTAACAAATCGCAAATAAGATCCATGCATAAGCAGCCCACTATACGTTCCCTCTACTGGGACTCAGCGCCTTCTCCCACGAGGAGACAGATCCAGGTTATATAATCCTTGTAGATAGTATGGCCCTTTTTTCCGGTGACGATGACGTAAAACGAGTGCAAATCCACACATAACTTGAAAAACAAATCATTGGTGTAGGGCCGGGATCGAACCAGGGGACATCTGTTTAAAAATTAGTTTTCGCACCGAGCCATACTCGCTTGTAAAACAGGAATCCAATTACACCAAATTACTTTACAAAGTCAAACCACCAGAAAATATAGGTCTTCTTTAAGTAATTAATTAATTACGAAGAGCAAAAAGTTTTAATTAAACCCACACAAAAACTTATTGACAATTATCTTTAAATTACTATTTGTTTCCGTTTCTCTGTCTCATTTCTATAATTGTTCTTTGTATGAGTATGAAAAGGACGGAAATAAAGGCTATTTGCACCGTGCCATACATTTACAACCCTCATAACACGACTGTAATGATGCTCTATACGGATGTAATAAAAACATACCTTTTTAGCATTTCTATGCCATCTCTTTCCTGTGTCGTTAAAAGCAACATTGGAAATAAAAATGGTATTATTTTTAACAGCATTACGAAATATTTATCTGCTATTTAGTAATAATAACAATGGAACACGCTATGGGCATAATAATTCAAGAATTTATAAGATAGTCATGAAAATGTTGTTTTATTTTCTAATTCATTCAAGTCAATTTAGAAAAAAAATATTTAAAATTTTCGCATAATGTTTATTTATCTATACGAATATTATAAAGCTGAAGAGTTTGTTTGTTTGAACACGCTAATCTCATGAACTACTGATGCGAATTCAAAAAATATTATTGTGTTGGATAGACCATTTATCAAGAAAGGCGTTAGGGTATAAAACATCATGCTGCGACTAATAGGAGCGAAGAAATAAAGAAAAATGTGGATAAAAACGGGAAAAATATTCATCTTTGAGGGCTTACTTTGCATGCGCTGCAAAATGGGAAAAGGAGAGGTTACAAAAAACGACCTACACGCGTGCGGAGCCGCAGGCAACAGTGAGCTTAATATATTTTTGAAACAAGAAGTTATTCAACCTAAAGTAATTTCTATTTTGGAGTGATGACATCTCAGTCAGGCGTGGATTGCCTTACCTGGGCTGGTCGTAGATTCAATCCCCAAGTTGGGCAAAGGTCTCCCCCTTTTTTTTTCGTGAGGAAATTCATTTACGCATCTCCCGCTACAAGCCTGGGGGAGGTGAGCGGGGTATGTCGGACTCTACGCCCAGAGGGGCCGTCACTACCGACTAAAACCTCACGGTGTCCCACCTCACGGTGTCCCATCTCACGACGGGGGCAGGGAAGCAGGACCACTTCGCGCATTGCCGCTGCTCTCCCGCCCAGAAAGGTCTCCCCCTAGATCCCCACGCTTTTCTGTCATGGGCCAGCTCCTTCCCGTTGGTGTGAGGGTCCACCAACTTCTAGCGCCATTGAGTTGAGGGCCGGCCTCGTGCTAAGTAGCTACAAAAATAACTATTTAAGCCGAATGTTAGGTTCCAAGGTCCCAATGTTAAGTTAAGTCCAAAAACAGTTGCCTAACTCAAACTACGCGTGTAACTCACATGAATAATTTTCCGTACAAATTTCCTTGAAGGTTGCTCTTGCCACCTCAAAGTGAAACGTAGGTCATGCATAAACTTCAACCTTAACCACTGAGTGATTTAATCTTGTTAAGTGTTGGTACGGTGTTTCGTGAGCTACATACAGTTGTATAAAATACCGCATTTATATTTAGAAAACCAAGCTTTTTATAGAAACAACAAAAGAAAAGCAACAGAAAATCATTAATGTATTTATCAGTATATGTATTGTGACACTATTTACTGGCGGAATTGGCTCCCTTAATAAAAGCTATTTTATATTGTTATCAGTATATGTATTGATTAGATCGTAATACGTTTGCATACCTATCATCAAATTGAGGATTGTGACACTGATATTTTCTATCAAAATCGGCTCCCTTAATAAAAGCTATTTTACTCGTATATTGTTAAGTTTAGTGGGACCTCTCGGTTTAGCACAAATGAATACTAAAATAAGTGCCAGGTTCGGAACTCTTATATTAAAATATGCCAAAAATAACATAAATAATTATTAATAATAATAAATAATATATATTTTTATGCACACAGCAACTTAATAATAGGTTATATCGAGTTAACTAAGAAAAAAAATTACATCCCAGATGATTTAGTAATACGAGTAGTTATTAAAGTGCTACTAGTATTTTTACCACATGGAAGCCATGTAGACAGACAGACTTCAAAGTCAATAATAAGGTTCCGTTTGTGGTCATTTGGTACCGTACCCTCAGAAGTAAGCTCTGTCGACATAATTTTATCATTTGAAAAAAGCAAATTTAAACGGCCGAAGTTTCGCAAACAACGGCTCAAAGATAAGATCCTTTTCAAATAAAAGATGTTCCCCAAACACCCTTTTTCGATTTTCGCTACTTACCGCAAGGTTTCCGGGTCAAAGGTCACTGGACATTAACAAGGTTCAACATCTATCATGTTATCACGCGAAAATTGACTAAACTTGCTACTGCTCGCGGTTTTGTTTGCGGTATTCGATATAACGAATATGGATTCCGCTAATGCGCGATTAATTCAGCAGAAAAATTTAAACTACCCGCATTTGCCAACAATATAAAGATTTTTTTAATCTGATTTTGGACCTTGTTTCATCTTCTAAGACGGTGAAACTGTTGGTAGACTTTAGATAATTCTATCTTTTATGTTGATATAGATCACTCATTCAGTGACTTGGTTTCTGGTAGTGGATGGTTTCTATTTAGAAATTGTTATTTTAGGAAGATATATCGTAATATAACAGGAAGATAGAACATTTTGTTACGTACGAGAAAACTGTTAAAGTAAGATAAACGTCAAATCGATGAGAAGGCGAGCTATCGATTCGAAGTTAATTTTCAGTTTCAATTAGGATTACAAGCTTCTATGTTATAGGAGTATTATATATATTAGCCCTTATTATATATGAGTATGTACATATTATGTACTTGGTGATCGGGCCGGTTTTTGCAGCCAGGTCCTTTTCCGAGCTTCCAATCTGCGTACATCATATACGAGTACATACAAGCATAGACAACATATATAAAATTTATATTTATTTTTTATGGGCGTCTTTACTCTTTGGGCTCTTGTTTGATATTAATATTTTTTGGCAAATCGCAGAAATAATAACGTCTTTTTTTAGGAAATGTAATTGTGTACCTATTAAATACATTATTTTATATATGTGTCAATTATACTGTCACAAATGGCTTTTGTTATATGCAATTAAGTATATTTAGTCACATAATTCGTAGAACACATAGAATTGGCTTAGCGCTGCTTCAGACGCAGTTAGAAAGTTTTTCGTTAATTAGTAAACAGTAATTATTTCTACCCTTAATGATAATTGTCTGTTCAACTCAAACCAAAAATATCTCTTTCTAGATTTGAAAGAAAGAAAAAAAAGAAAGAAATAGTTTATTTCGCACATACATAAAGTTCTTAATTACATACAAAAATCATGGGGTTTTTTTTTTACACATCTTATGAAATACTACATTAATTAAAGATCTACAATATTATCAGTTTTTTTTTATGTTTGATTCAATGTTAAGAATCGTTCAAGTTTCTACATACAAAGTTTGTAACACTCGTTAAGGAAATAACGTTGCTAAGAAAACGGAGTTATCTCCACATAATGGGTTGATATTATTCTAGTCCCTGCTGTGTCGTAGCGCTAACTCACGAGTGCGTTAGTTAACCTACGTGTAGGCGTCACGCGGGATACAGTTTTGTTGACAGTCATGTTAGTGCAGACGCAAAGTCTTGGCACATCGACATTTTAATATAGTATACTAGCGACCCGCCCCGGCTTCGCACGGGTGCACAGCCGATACTAAATATATCTCTATTAGAACTAACTAAAGGACCGCCCGCAAAGCGCTAACTAAGTCTTGCTCCCGGCAAAAGTGTTCACTTCTGCCTGCAGTCCCGCGGTGCAACTGATCGTAATATTTTAATTTCACCACAACTTCAAAACCAAACGTCCAATTTTAATGATAAGGATTATTGCATGAGTAAAATAAACGTGTTTAAATGTAGTCCAAAAAAAATCTAGATTTTTAAATAAAATGTGGTTGTTGTGCCTCACTCGACATAGATATCTAGGTATAGTGTGTCGCGGACTTTTTCGTAGATATTTATAAGATCTACAATTAATTACAACATTTTATGGTTCTATCTTTTGTAGCTTAGGCAGCGTACGCAAAATAAGTAACTTCTTAGGTTGATTTTATTCAGTTTGTGTTCGAAAAATCCAAATATCTTACGGAAACCAATTTTTTCCAAAATAAAATATAGTCCATGTTACTTGTGGATAATGTAGCTTTCGAACGGTGAAAGAATTTTTAAAATCGGTCCAGTAGTTTTTGAGCCTATTCGTTACACCCAAACAAACAAAGTTTTTCTCTTTATATTATTAGTACTAGCGCGTCTGCTCCACCACCATGCAAAACCATATTGGTTTGTAGTACATGCTATGTATCAGAAATGACGCTGTGTTTTCATCCTTTTCTGTTGAAATTGCTACAAACCTCACGGAGCTCTAGACCTTTCCAACGAATGCAAAACCGTGGAAATCGGTTCGTGCGTTCTGAAATTATTGCGTCAGGAAGGAAAACCCGACATATTTTTATATTATAAGATTTTGTTGAAAAAAGCGAGTGAGACTCGGTGGTGAAAACGTCTGCTTTTCCATCAGACCGCCCCTGGTTTGATCCCAGGCCTACACTAACGACTTGTTTTTCAAGTTATGTGTGGATTTGCACCTGCTTTACGTTTGTTTGAGGACCACAATACGCAAAGACGTGTGTCATCCGCACTTAGCCAGCGTGGTGCATTATGGTCTACATCTCTCTCTCTCTCTCTCTCCTCGTGAGGGAAGGCCCCAAGTCCCAGCAGTGGAAACGGCTTATAATATGCTTCGATATTAGCAAGAAACCAATTTGCTTTAAAAGCTGCCAGTCACTGTACGTAAAGGGTAATATCACACTCATATACGGCTGCGGCTACATTGTAATCAGAGCGAGATTACGCGCGAATATTAAATGTGACAGAAAAGCGTGAGATTTTCACGAAAATATCATACTTCCTACTGGAAATTTTAACTGAGAAGTCTTCATTGTGACTCAAAATAAATTTCCTTAACACGGGAAGTTTTGAACTGTATCAATTACGAAGTTATTTTAATGATATTTGGAAAATTACATGTATGTTTCCGTTGATACATAATTGAGGATTCTCTAAATATTTATCGAGTCTTCTTAATGCCGTCATAAAGAAAAAATATGAAAACGAACAAAATAAGTCATGTTATTATCGAAGTTACGGCCTAGGAACAAATTATGTCGACAAAATGTTATTATTAACAAAATAAAGTCAAAAGTAGGATAAAGTTATTATTATTATTATTACTACATGTGAGCTCCAAGTATTCATTTAATTTGTAAACCGCATTACGAGTATATGTCAATAAATATTAAATTTTACATTTAAAATTTTATTTAAATTTTGTTATAGGCATTGGCAACTTATTATACATCTTAACTTTCGTATATACACCATGTCTTTAGGTCTTTACGAGCCGCGTCTTTGGAACACGTAGTCTGTTTTCATGTCTCATCATGTTTAGCCATATCTAGAGTTCAGAGAATTATTAGACTGGTTTTAGGAATAAATGTTACCAGTACTAACGTAGGTACTCATTCATAATGAGCTATATCTACCGTTTTATCTGTAATGCAAAATCAGATGTCTATTTCCTAGAACCGGATATGACTTGTTACAAAGGTACATTGAAAGCCAGCTTGCGGTCAAAACGTATTTGCAAAATCTTTTATGTTTTAAGGATTCTTGTTTCTGCATTGTAACTGTTAAAAAGAAGGTTGAAGGCTTCTTTCTGACAAATATATTAAATATTAGATGCTATTGCATTCTAATACATGATGTCTTACATAACGTTAATAGGCAAGATATACAAAAAAATATTAGTTTTAAAATTTCCTAGTAACATAAAAATCTTTTAAGAAACCATTAAGTTTAAAGTAGAAAAATGGCTCTTTAGCTAACTTTCAAACGTCTGTCACGTAACGGCAGAAAGGGAATATTTACGTTCGAGTTACATCAAAAACTATTTACATAAAAATTTAATTAAATGTTTTATATCAGGAACACGCTTGATATAAATAAACAAATGTTTATACCAGAATAAATTCCATATACAAGATATACTTACATATATATAGTAAATAAATAATAGTATAATAAAAAATAGTATAGTAAATAAATAATAATTTAATTAATTCTCTTCGTCATGGAAACACGTCTTTCGCATTTTTCTTAAGGCTCTCTATCAATCATGACGTATAAAAATAGTCAACATAGTAAATACGAAATGAAAATGCTATTATTTAATATCTTTGTTACTCAGGATTCTACCAATCTATTGCTTGTGACAACTGTATTACGAAATGTAATTGGAAAATTTACTAGAAAAATAAAAGGTGGGTTTGTATAACGTTCACGAAAGAATCGTAAAAAACAAACAACATTTTCTTTTTCAGACAAATAACAGAGAACGCAAAGATTTATCAATCTATTTAAGTCCTCGGGGAAGAGATAAGGTGAGTCCTTAGGGACGTAGGTCAGAGTTTTTAAGAATTTACGCATTGTAAATAATAATATGCAATACGATCGCCAGTTATGGCACTAGATAGTACAACTTGGGGGTCTACTAATCTAGAGTAAATAGGTTCCTTCTAGGCAAGCATGTTACATCTTAGACCACAGTTAAGCTTAACATCAGGCAAGCTGCGGTCACACGTAAGCCTATTTATTCATCAATAAAAAAAAGAAAGATTTTAAAGAAAAGATTTTTGTAAGAAAGACGAAATAACATGCATAAATTGAAAATTGTGTGAAAACCACTGTCATTGAAGTTATGGTGGCGGCGATATTGTATTTTAAAATTATGATAGCGTGTATGTATTCAACTGTTAAAGCTTGTTTATTATATATCCATATTAAAGTGGTTGTGAAAAAATATGTAATCCGCCATTTTATTGCGGCCATCTCATCAAACGAATCTAAGAACACTTCAGAGTTTCAGTTCAGACACTTTCCAACAAAAAAAAACTAAATAAAAATCAGTTCCTCCGTTCTGGTGTTACGATGCTACAGACAAATGTTTACACACACACACACACACACACACACACACACATTTTAAACATCCTGTCGTTTTAGCATCAACCACGCCAATTATGGTCAAGAATTTCCATCCCATGTCCTCATCACTCACATTAACTACCTTTCAAATATGCAGCAGGCATTCCGTGCGTGAATCACGTGTAGTCACGTCAGATGCTATTTCTGTGTAATCACAGGCTAGTGAGTAGTGAGTAAACGTGTTCGTGTACGTGGAAATGACAGTTGACGACCGACAGACTAAGTAATGTTCCTATCTGAACGCAGTTGGAAATGGAATGGACTTTAGAATCTATTACAGAAATTGGTATGTAACATACAAGTATGATGTTTTGTATCGTCTAGTGTTTCTTTTTTTTTCGGCTTGCGCTTGACCGCAACTCACCTGATGTTAAGTGATATTGCAGTCTAAGATGAAGCACGCTTGCCTAGAAAACCGGTTCACTCTCGCCTTCACTCGAAGACAGTAAGGTTATTAGTTCCGTGG
Organism: Mellilla xanthometata; assembly: GCA_035578125.1. NCBI lineage: Eukaryota > Metazoa > Arthropoda > Insecta > Lepidoptera > Geometridae > Mellilla > Mellilla xanthometata. The sequence goes on along the minus strand of JAPUBQ010000014.1, from coordinate 6,380,135 downwards.
GAACAGGGATTCCGGCAAGGAGTTCCACAGTTTGGCCGTCCGTACTATAAACGTTTCTAAATAAATAGTCGTCGATATTGAACGCTGAAATGAAACCCTTTTTTAGAAATTGATTGATGAATAGCTACAAATAAATGTAGTGTTTTGAAGCGATAATAGTTCAGTCAGGCGTTCGGCCGCCTTGCGTCTCGCAGGGCGCGGGTACGAACCCCGTCAATGAGGTCATGTTTATTTTGTTGCAGAACCTGCAACGTGTTCTTAGAGGACCAGTAATCATCCCGTGCCTCATCATCTTGCAGCTAATCTAACTGAGATTATCTCGAATATTTTTAACCGACTTCATATCCTAATATGATGACTACTAATATCTTGAACAAAGTGTGAAGTTATCATTCATCAAATCACATTTTTATAAAAAAAAACGATTGATATTGTCTCTTTTTTTTACGTTATCCGATACATCTATCTTTTTTTTTCATTATACGTAAATCGAAGATAGTCCGTACACTTTGAATGAGATTCTGAAAGCATTTTTACTATGACAAATGGCTACTTTATTTTATTAAATTGGTAATAACAATCCAAAACCAGAATTCCATAAAAGTCTAGCGTATGATTTCCTATTAACTTTTGGTATATTAGTGTGAAAAATATATAAAATGCATAACTTTAAATCCAACATACAACCCATAATAAGTAATAAAGGACTTCACTTAATATATTTTTTTATGTTCACTTCACTTAATATATCTATTAAGTTAACAAAGATAAATCTGAAGTGTACAACTTGGATACAAATAACAGAAATTATTAGCAATCGTTGAGTGCCCATTTAACTTCTAATGAAAAATTAAACCGTTAGACGCTTATCCAAGCTGCTTTTCAAAACTTATCCTTTGGCTAACAAACACAATGACAGGTGCAAAAGGCCTTTTGTCGAAGTGATGTGGGTGGCAAAAAGCCTTTCTGCTAACTTGGCTTTGAAAAAATCCACTTATTTCACCTCAGTAAGCGATTGGAACGCTGACAAATCCAGATCAAATTTTTATCAAACAGAAATAATGGCTAAAATTTTATTTGAAATAAAATAAATAATAAACACTTTAACTGATTAACCCTCGGCATGCCTGGTAGGGTCTGAGAGACCCACCACTCCAGTTAAACCGTTACAATTCATTCAAATTTTAATTCCGCGTATAACCGCTCTCAGTAGCTGACTGTAGTGAACCTAGTTACACTCTCCGTCCACTACCGCAGTCCGGGGCCCACTTCAGTAGTGATAGGACAGGTGTAAAGTGCTTTCGGGTCTCACAGACCTCACCAGGCATACGGCGTGACATTTTTGTGTAAGTATTAATTTGGTATTTTTTTGTGATTTTATGACTTATTTATATTTATATATATTATTTCTTTACTGGGAACACGTTTTTTATATGAAACGCTAAATTTTGATGTATTATAGTAACTATAAATGTTATTGTAGTGACCTAACAGTATTTTTTAATGGTTTATCTTCCGTAAATTAAAGACATTTAAAACTGTAATGTTTCTAAGACATCTGGTTTTGATTCTTTTAGTTTGGTGTTATTTTAGCAGTTTTAACATTCTATAACAAAACGAAGAGTGGTGTTGACAACGTTGACAAGCTTATTAGATCTCATGATGTATCAAGTAACTCCAGAAGATGGCCGCTCACACTTTTCTTCTGGCTGCTGAACTCTAAGGGAATAAATGCAAAATCATCCAAATGCTCAACTGCCCTGACATCAAAAAATATATCGCAGAAGTTTTATCAAAGATCTGGGTATCACAGTGATAGAATCACATCTACAATCAAAACAGAAAACAATCGTGTTTCTACAGATCTTCGAAAACGAATTGCCAACCGTATTGGTGTCCAAGAAGGCCCACCTGCAAAAAAACAGCTCCAGATGTAAGACGTAGATGTCACATATGTCCGTCAAAGAAAAATCGCAAATCGAAATATATCTGTGAGATGTGCCAGAGCCATGGGTGCCTAGATCATGCAATTTTCCAGTGCGAAAATTACTTCGAAAGGAAAGCTCGTGATGATGACGTTGAAAATTAAGAAGACTAATTACTTTAGCTTCGAATATAAGATAATATATGTGCCTTATGTTTCCCAAAGTCTGATAAAGATATCTTTTGTTTAAGTTGATTTTGCATATTCATAAACATAAGATGTAAATTTTTAGTTGAAAAACGTATACCGAATTTCATTTAAAAAAAATATTATAAAATAATGTTGTTTCGACAACGTATTTTATTTCAATCCCTTTAAAATATCTTTAATTTCAATATTAACCCATATTTTTTTCTAATTGACACCAATTAGTAGGCAAAAATAATAATTGAAATTTAGGGTCTCACAGACCCACCAGGCATACCATGTGACTTTTTGCCACCAGGCATGCCGATGGCTCTCTCAATTTTAATATTCTATCTGACACAACGCTTCATCTTTCGAAAAGTATTTTTATTAAAAAATTAAACCAAATATTTCGAATTATACGCACTAGAAGTTGTTAGGATGAACCTGCTAAATCAGCCTATTAAAACGTATAGATGATCAAATATAAAACGCAATACAGTGGTAGTACAGCAATAAATTGTATAATATAAACAACTAAGGGTAGGTACAGCACCCCTTAAAGACTTAAATGCCTTTGGATAAAAATGTGACCACACCCACTTAATGAATATATTTAAAATACTAGGTGTGCCCTGCGGTGCTACACGTGTCATTCCTGGACGAAATAAGTTAATCCGGGATAAACAGTAGCCTTAAAAGTTAAACCAAGGTCTAACCTAACATCATAGTAAATCTCATCGATATTGGTCTAGTCGTTTGAGCGTGAAGAAGTAACAAACATACACACTTACACACAAACTTTTGCATTTATACTCGTAATATTAGTAGGGATCTTCTATAGTTTCGTTTAGTATGTTCAGACCTCTAATCCAGAGATTTATTTATTTTGCCATTTAATTACCTTACATGTTGTAACCCAGATAAGAAAACTTTGCCAAAATCACAGACTAAAATCGCCGGAAGCACCCAATGCCTTCGCAAATCCACTTAGAGGCACTAAATGTTTTATACGTCCTTTATTGGGCCGTTTTCTGGCATAAGTGACTGTATTCAGGTGACCCAGATTGTGAAAATACAAGGTGTCGGAATCAAAATAATTGTAAATAGAGTAGACGTTGTTTTTTTTTTCAACGCACGGATGCAAAAACGTAGTAATACGAATATAGACGCAGCTTTAACAGATTGAGTAAATTCAAGGACATGTAAAATTATGTTTCTTTAAGATAAAGATAAAGATAAAGATAAAGATAAAGATAAAGATAAAGATAAAGATAAAGATAAAGATAAAGATAAAGATAAAGATAAAGATAAAGATAAAGATAAAGATAAAGATAAAGATAAAGATAAAGATAAAGATAAAGATAAAGATAAAGATAAAGATAAAGATAAAGATAAAGATAAGATAAAGATAAAGATAAAGATAAAGATAAAGATAAAGATAAAGATAAAGATAAAGATAAAGATAAAGATAAAGATAAAGATAAAGATAAAGATAAAGATAAAGATAAAGATAAAGATAAAGATAAAGATAAAGATAAAGATAAAGATAAAGATAAAGATAAAGATAAAGATAAAGATAAAGATAAAGATAAAGATAAAGATAAAGATAAAGATAAAGATAAAGATAAAGATAAAGATAAAGATAAAGATAAAGATAAAGATAAAGATAAAGATAAAGATAAAGATAAAGATAAAGATAAAGATAAAGATAAAGATAAAGATAAAGATAAAGATAAGATAAAGATAAAGATAAAGATAAAGATAAAGATAAAGATAAAGATAAAGATAAAGATAAAGATAAAGATAAAGATAAAGATAAAGATAAAGATAAAGATAAAGATAAAGATAAAGATAAAGATAAAGATAAAGATAAAGATAAAGATAAAGATAAAGATAAAGATAAAGATAAAGATAAAGATAAAGATAAAGATAAAGATAAAGATAAAGATAAAGATAAAGATAAAGATAAAGATAAAGATAAAGATAAAGATAAAGATAAAGATAAAGATAAAGATAAAGATAAAGATAAAGATAAAGATAAAGATAAAGATAAAGATAAAGATAAAGATAAAGATAAAGATAAAGATAAAGATAAAGATAAAGATAAAGATAAAGATAAAGATAAAGATAAAGATAAAGATAAAGATAAAGATAAAGATAAAGATAAAGATAAAGATAAAGATAAAGATAAAGATAAAGATAAAGATAAAGATAAAGATAAAGATAAAGATAAAGATAAAGATAAAGATAAAGATAAAGATAAAGATAAAGATAAAGATAAAGATAAAGATAAAGATAAAGATAAAGATAAAGATAAAGATAAAGATAAAGATAAAGATAAAGATAAAGATAAAGATAAAGATAAAGATAAAGATAAAGATAAAGATAAAGATAAAGATAAAGATAAAGATAAAGATAAAGATAAAGATAAAGATAAAGATAAAGATAAAGATAAAGATAAAGATAAAGATAAAGATAAAGATAAAGATAAAGATAAAGATAAAGATAAAGATAAAGATAAAGATAAAGATAAAGATAAAGATAAAGATAAAGATAAAGATAAAGATAAAGATAAAGATAAAGATAAAGATAAAGATAAAGATAAAGATAAAGATAAAGATAAAGATAAAGATAAAGATAAAGATAAAGATAAAGATAAAGATAAAGATAAAGATAAAGATAAAGATAAGATAAAGATAAAGATAAAGATAAAGATAAAGATAAAGATAAAGATAAAGATAAAGATAAAGATAAAGATAAAGATAAAGATAAAGATAAAGATAAAGATAAAGATAAAGATAAAGATAAAGATAAAGATAAAGATAAAGATAAAGATAAAGATAAAGATAAGATAAAGATAAAGATAAAGATAAAGATAAAGATAAAGATAAAGATAAAGATAAAGATAAAGATAAAGATAAAGATAAAGATAAAGATAAAGATAAAGATAAAGATAAAGATAAAGATAAAGATAAAGATAAAGATAAAGATAAAGATAAAGATAAAGATAAAGATAAAGATAAAGATAAAGATAAAGATAAAGATAAAGATAAAGATAAAGATAAAGATAAAGATAAAGATAAAGATAAAGATAAAGATAAAGATAAAGATAAAGATAAAGATAAAGATAAAGATAAAGATAAAGATAAAGATAAAGATAAAGATAAAGATAAAGATAAAGATAAAGATAAAGATAAAGATAAAGATAAAGATAAAGATAAAGATAAAGATAAAGATAAAGATAAAGATAAAGATAAAGATAAAGATAAAGATAAAGATAAAGATAAAGATAAAGATAAAGATAAAGATAAAGATAAAGATAAAGATAAAGATAAAGATAAAGATAAAGATAAAGATAAAGATAAAGATAAAGATAAAGATAAAGATAAAGATAAAGATAAAGATAAAGATAAAGATAAAGATAAAGATAAAGATAAAGATAAAGATAAAGATAAAGATAAAGATAAAGATAAAGATAAAGATAAAGATAAAGATAAAGATAAAGATAAAGATAAAGATAAAGATAAAGATAAAGATAAAGATAAAGATAAAGATAAAGATAAAGATAAAGATAAAGATAAAGATAAAGATAAAGATAAAGATAAAGATAAAGATAAAGATAAAGATAAGATAAGATAAAGATAAAGATAAAGATAAAGATAAAGATAAAGATAAAGATAAAGATAAAGATAAAGATAAAGATAAAGATAAAGATAAAGATAAAGATAAAGATAAAGATAAAGATAAAGATAAAGATAAAGATAAAGATAAAGATAAAGATAAAGATAAAGATAAAGATAAAGATAAAGATAAAGATAAAGATAAAGATAAAGATAAAGATAAAGATAAAGATAAAGATAAAGATAAAGATAAAGATAAAGATAAAGATAGAGATAGAGATAGAGATAGAGATAGAGATAGAGATAGAGATAGAGATAGAGATAGAGATAGAGATAGAGATAGAGATAGAGATAGAGATAGAGATAGAGATAGAGATAGAGATAGAGATAGAGATAGAGATAGAGATAGAGATAGAGATAGAGATAGAGATAGAGATAGAGATAGAGATAGAGATAGAGATAGAGATAGAGATAGAGATAGAGATAGAGATAGAGATAGAGATAGAGATAGAGATAGAGATAGAGATAGAGATAGAGATAGAGATAGAGATAGAGATAGAGATAGAGATAGAGATAGAGATAGAGATAGAGATAGAGATAGAGATAGAGATAGAGATAGAGATAGAGATAGAGATAGAGATAGAGATAGAGATAGAGATAGAGATAGAGATAGAGATAGAGATAGAGATAGAGATAGAGATAGAGATAGAGATAGAGATAGAGATAGAGATAGAGATAGAGATAGAGATAGAGATAGAGATAGAGATAGAGATAGAGATAAAGATAGAGATAAAGATAGAGATAAAGATAGAGATAAAGATAGAGATAAAGATAGAGATAAAGATAGAGATAAAGATAAAGATAAAGATAAAGATAAAGATAAAGATAAAGATAAAGATAAAGATAAAGATAAAGATAAAGATAAAGATAAAGATAAAGATAAAGATAAAGATAAAGATAAAGATAAAGATAAAGATAAAGATAAAGATAAAGATAAAGATAAAGATAAAGATAAAGATAAAGATAAAGATAAAGATAAAGATAAAGATAAAGATAAAGATAAAGATAAAGATAAAGATAAAGATAAAGATAAAGATAAAGATAAAGATAAAGATAAAGATAAAGATAAAGATAAAGATAAAGATGAAGATGAAGATGAAGATGAAGATGAAGATGAAGATGAAGATGAAGATGAAGATGAAGATGAAGATGAAGATGAAGATGAAGATGAAGATGAAGATGAAGATGAAGATGAAGATGAAGATGAAGATGAAGATGAAGATGAAGATGAAGATGAAGATGAAGATGAAGATGAAGATGAAGATGAAGATGAAGATGAAGATGAAGATGAAGATGAAGATGAAGATGAAGATGAAGATGAAGATGAAGATGAAGATGAAGATGAAGATGAAGATGAAGATGAAGATGAAGATGAAGATGAAGATGAAGATAAAGATGAAGATAAAGATAAAGATAAAGATAAAGATAAAGATAAAGATAAAGATAAAGATAAAGATAAAGATAAAGATAAAGATAAAGATAAAGATAAAGATAAAGATAAAGATAAAGATAAAGATAAAGATAAAGATAAAGATAAAGATAAAGATAAAGATAAAGATAAAGATAAAGATAAAGATAAAGATAAAGATAAAGATAAAGATAAAGATAAAGATAAAGATAAAGATAAAGATAAAGATAAAGATAAAGATAAATGTTTTTGCTGATTTAATCAATCAACGTTGAATATTATACTATATAGCAGCTTGTAAATATTTTACTAATTTTTAACCTTTCACCTTCAAGGAGAACAAAGTTTGTTCTCCTCGTCTTATGAACCTCTCGTTGTTTGAAAGAAAAGAGTATAAACTAAGGCTACTTATATATATGTTTTAATGATACTTGTATATGACTTGACACTTGAATATTGTTTCTTTTCAATCAAGTGTTGATCTTATTACATACCATACAAGATTTTCAGGTATAAAATCAAGATTGACTAAAGACATCGTATTGCTGATATTATCCTGTTTTGGCTATTCTGTGGAAGACACTATAAATTTAATTCCATTACAGATTGGAAAGACACACCTGACAGTAATGGCAATGCCATGCTCCCGTTTCTAGCTACTCGTACTAAAATGTGATTAAGAATGTTAGGTGTCAAGAAACTCTAGTATGTAATTTGGTTGGTCTAGTTTTACTTTACCTATTCATTACTACACCTTCAAATTTGTAACAGTACAAAATGACAAATAACATTGGGTAACAAAATAGTAGGTTAACATGAAATAAAAAAGACCTTTTTTAACAATAAAATAGGTACGGCTGATTTAAATTTTTACGAAATACTTAAAGCAAGAAAAATGTATTAGCTAAATGTGTTATTTTACGGAAATCCTTTGTAGATTAATAAAAAATTGTAATATATACATAGTGTACATCTGAAACCAAATTGAGATGAGCAAAGAAAACTTTAAAAAAGTATAGGTACTTTCCAAAGACATATTTTAGAATATGTGGTATATATACATTTAGTATATTATGAGTACACAGACAGATAGACAGACAGAAAACGTCGATGTTCTTGTAAGCTAAAATTGAAAATGTAAAATGAATATCAAAATACAATATTTTTAGAACAGTTTGATACCAGACAACCTTTGAAAGTTTAAAATAACTTATGCTACGAGTTTAAGCAGACCACTGTCAGTTTGAAAACTCTGTCAGATATATCTAGCCAATTTTAGCATCAGGATACTACAACCTCGAATATTATAAAAAAAAAACTCAGAGCGAATCAACATAAATTCGAAATTATTTAATTTTATTTATTGTGTATAGCTAGGCATTTGGCCAGCAGGTCCTTAGGTTACTTACCCACATGAGTCAGTAACTCTAGCGGAAGGTACGAGTAAAGCATGCCAAGATTTGCCATGAAGTTTGGAACTACACTACTAACTACTACTAAAGTAGCCTCCTCAAGAGAGGAGGCTACTTTAGTGGTAGATAGCCGAGTTAGCACAATAAAAATATACTTTACCCATCTGTTATTTCCTTACGATGTTTTCCTTCACTAAAAGCACAAGCTGTGGACTGTGGACTTCAAAGCTCTGTGGGTTTTAGCATATTTAAATAGATCCAAGAATATATGTAAGAAATAAACTCACAAGAATAAATGCATCGGGGGCGAGCAGGGGCGGGTTATTTGATTAGTATTAGTATTCGTTTTTAATATGTGACATGTATAAAACCAATATTGTCATACATAAATAAATATAAGAATAAAAGTTATAATTATTTGTCCACGCCAGTTTAAGTAAACTACGTTTTTAGCTAACTACCATTTAATGTTTATGTATGTATTTTGGTTCAGGTAGAATCTTGAAAGTCAAATTTGACTCTTCGTTATCCGATTGCATCCAAATTAGCTGCACTTATTTACCTTTGGTGATAGTATGATAATAATATTATCTATGACAATTATTTTATATGATTATAATATTATTATCATACTATCACCATTATTATGGTACTACGGAGCTGCTCTGACGAATCTGGAAGGTTTAAAACTGAACTATATAAATCCATCGTGTTTAGGATCATCTAAACGAGCTCATATTCTTGAATAAAGATGCTCGTTTTTAACTTTTTGTTTAAATAAACTTATTGTAACTTGAAATTATTATAAGCTTGTATAATAATAAAACAACGTAATTATGATATTCCATCATTTATTTTCATGGATTTCAGTTGCACAATATTGAAATAATACTACAATATAATTTACATGTATATTGGCAATATTTTTAACACTAAAGTAGATTCATAAATGTGTATCTTATAGACAAAAATCTTTGGTAATATATTAAACTTTTATAATATTCATAATGAGCAATACTTTATAATTTCTTTGATAGTGATAATATTAGGTATTAATTGAAGGTAATTGAAAAGTGCTTATTTTTATATATATATTTAACTAAAATTGGAGTCAGATATTTGTGTATATTGCTAATTACAAAAATATTTGAAATGTTAACTTTTACAGATTAGTACTTCTTATTTTTTTTTTTAAATTATTAAACAATATCGCACGCTTAAATGTTACATTTTCTGGTATATTGAAATTATCGATCTTTTGACCAATTTAAAAAAAGAAACACAGATTTAAAAGTTGCAATTACCCAAATTAGTTTATACAACTCAAAACAAGCAGAATTCCACTGTAAAACACGAAGAATTATACCGATTCTATTTTTGTACATTGGCACAATTTCTGTAAATAACTGATTGTTAAAAATTTATCATTATTTCCGTGCTGACTGCTACAAAAGTTTTTTATTCATTTCAGGTCCAAATTTTCATAATGACGGTTACGATTTTAACATTTATTTATCCCGTCGTCTTTAATTTTAGGTATAGTACATATTATAATTCATATACTAACATATAGGTATATTAAACCTAGCCCTTGATTGTGCAAAGAAATAAATGCTCTGTCAAATACGTCTCATTTTCATTCAAAGAAAAACTCATTCATAAACTTTGAGTGTAAGCTTTTTCTTCTTACAAAAAGTCTCTTAGATCTTTTTATGAGTTTTGGATAGCATTTCCATTATCGCTTTGAATATTTATGCGAGTGACTTTTGAAACTGAAAACTGGCGAAAATGACTTTGTAAAGTTGCACTCACTATATTGCAATCTCAGTTGCTATATCAGATTGATATCAAACGGCTGGAGCATTGACTTTCATGGACACAGAGTTTGTTGGAATCGACATTTCTATATCTATGCAAAATATCTCATCAGATACTATTTCAATAAACAAATAGTGAATTGGATTTTTATTTTTTTAGCAAATTTAATGTGTAAATGGAAATCCCATCGTTTCGAAAATACGAGTGCTCCTAAAGCAATGATTCCATTGCTTAAAGTTGAATCATTGTTTTTTTTTGTTAATCTTTGAATCTTGCAGTTGAATCATTGTTTTATTTAAATATCGAATAGCGTCAAAATAGAATTGGTCACATTAATAAATCATTGCGACAACTTAGTACGAATGGAATTATTTATTGATACATATACTTTATACCCATACTTAGTCACAAATAAGTCTTTACAGCTACAGTTCTATTAAGCAAAATTGTATATAAATATATGTAGGTAGAAACTAGCCATGTTAGAAAAGAAACGCGCGTTATTTCTGATCAGTCCTTGAGTTTTGCCTGTAGTCGTGTTCAGTTGGTGAGCGGATGCCATTGCTGTACTTGCTCCATGGGCGAAGCGAGGGCTGCGTTCCAATGCTGCAATGCTCGGCCCCTAGCGAACATGTAAGAACCTAGCACGAACTTTCCAAGGAGGCGGTCTGTAACAAAGAGGTTAAATTAGATCATTATCTTCTTAAACGACTTCATTTGTGTAGCATATCTAAATGAGGACCTAGGTGCGAGAACCGACCCGAACAATTTGTTAAATTAATATAGAACATATTATTTTGTACATAATAAATAACTATATTTTTTTTGTCACAGGACAAAATTTATGGACAAATATATATCTTTATTAATATCCCGAGATACACATTTAAAATATTTTGCTTGAACCCAGTAAACTGAGTGTAACGTGTTTTCGTGTCTCTTAAGTGTAAGATTTAACTTGATTCTCAGTGATATTATTACATAATTCAATTTTATTTGAAAGTATATATACTTGAAACTTGTGTACGAAACAAGTAAACTGAAATAAAATTTAACACATAATTTAAAAACAACAAAAATTTAATTTTCTTTGTACTTAAGTAAAAAAAAATTACAATTTCAGACCGAATTTCAACTCAAGTAGCAAATGAAATTTAAACTGACGTGAGTAGATTAAGTCGTCAGTAGAAGTCTACCTAAATAAACCCGCATAGTAATTAGTACTGGCACAGACTAGAATGATTGATAAGTTCAAATTAAATGTCAACATTGAATTTGTACCGTATAATTAAAATACATTCTAAGTCTTATGTAAGTACGAATAGTCTTATGTAAGAATGAATTCTAAAAATAAATAACGCTTTGGTGAAAACCTGTAGTTAAAAATAAAATGAAAATCATTTATTAACCACTAGCACCCCAGGGTTTATCCGCTTTAATTCAGGATAAATAGAGATTAATCTACAATCAAAAATCTTATGTAAGTACGAATAGTATTATGTAAGAATGAATTCTAAAAATAAATAACGCTTTGGTGTAAACCTGTAGTTATAAAAAGAATACAAAATGAAAATCATTTTATTAACAACTAGCTGCAACCTATGGTTTTATCCGCGTTAATTCAGGATAAATATAGATAAATCAAAGTTAAAAAGTGACCTACGTGTTACTCCTACGTGTTAGATCTAACCTATTTTAATACCATATTTCATCAAAAACGGCTAAGCCGTTTGTGCGTGAAGAAGTTACAAACGTGCACAAAACCTTTCGCATGAATATATTAGTAGGATTATTCAACTGCGAGTAGAACTCGCACGAAAGTTTAGACATATAAATAAAAAATAGATTTTTTGAACCAGTTTTAGTTCTAATTTATAGGTCTGCTTAGTACCAAAAAAAATATTTATATTCACAACTATTCTATCTATATTATTACCATTTACGATTTATAGCAAAAAAACTGGAAAATCGAGATTTTGCTTTTATCTTCAGCGCGATGTGCAATTCTTAGACGATTTATTTTTCCAATAGACATTTATGCATACTTCCCAAAACAAAGCTGTCGCTTAATGAAAATAACTTTAATACACTACACTACCTAACGATAATAATTTGAACGAAATCTAATTACAATATCTTTGTATTTTAAAGTCATCAATCATATTCTAATAATAACATATACTCGTATCATTCACTACAAAATCGTTTGATGTTAACAAGAAACTCTATTCAGAAATAATTTGGAATTCAGGATATCCGAATATAGCGTAAGCCCTCTAAATAATGTAGCCTTAGTTAAAGTACAATGTGGTTAAATTGTTAACGAGCTAACTTAACATGTGGTTTTAGCAAAGTACTTGCGGTTCCTTTGCTCGTGATTTGAAACTATAAGCGAAATCAATGGTTAACTATTCATGAAGTTCAAAGTACAACTATAAGCGAAATCAATGGTTAACTATTAATTAAGTCCAAAGTACGATATATTGAGTTGTAGTAAGATTAAAAATTCACATAAAATGAAGTAGAATTTAAACATAAGTACCTTTGCACATGTTCAATGTACGGTTAAAATATTGCGTTAATTGAATTCTCTCTACTCGTATTTAATAGATCTTTAGCTGTTATTTAATTTATTATATTAGCGTTCTTAGTAGTAAGTATGTTTTATTGAGAATAAAAAAGTTTTAAACAAAATTACTATTGTTATTTCAGACTGAAAATTATTAGTATAGTACCTATCACATATTATAATCAAATTATCAACCATTTTTTTCCACCTTCCACACCATTTAAATACCATTCAATCTCCTCGTAATTAACAAAATCTATTAAGACAGCGATTTGTATTCATTTACTCGGATTTAAGCATTCAGATTTGAGGGTTAAAAGACAACACTATTTTATAAATATATATCAAGAGAATGAACTCAAATTTGGAAGCATAATAGAGGTAATTTATTGTACACTTCAACGCTAGAGGGTTTAAATGAGATACTTTATTTTCGTCTAATTTGAAAAAAAAATTGTTGGTGTTATTTGATAGTAAAATACACCTGAATAACACGAAAATTGCTCGTGAATAAAATAGATAAAACAACGTTTTGTGTATTTCTCTTTGTTCCATGAATATTGGTGGAATGATATAGTACCTAAGCAATTTTACGAAAATACCGATGTTCATTCTATTGATGCGTATAATTTTCGGCTTAAATTTTTTTTTATATATTTTACCTAACTGTCAGTATATACCATGACTAATGATATAATAAAAATATCAACCCATTTATTAAACGGTGAAAGCATTTTTCCAATCGGTCTAGCATTTTCTAAGCCTATTTTGGTCAAACAAAAAATCTAACTATTCTCCTTGATAATATTGTATTGTATAAGATAAGAAAAACTGAAAGTACTCACCTTTGGCATACACAGAGTGTGGCTGCAGAGCCTGTATCGTGACACTGGTCGTATGAAGCTCGTCCGCTTTCAATCGGAAGTGGAAGCACTCTGACACCAAAGCAGCGCCATCTTCTGCCACGTCGACGGCGGCCGTGCGGCGCGCGCGCACACCGCGGCACGCGCGCTCCTGCGTCACCCGCACTACCATCTCGCGCTTGGGAGATGATGGGTCCAACTGTACCAAAAAAAGCAAGATTGATGGTGGTAGAGCATTTTATAGTGGGTGGTTATAGAGGGTGGTTGTTAGCCAGGCGAGCATTTTCTAGTGCTCGCCTGTCTAACAACCACCCTCAAGTTGAAAAGTCTGTCGGCAAGCCACTAGTACTGTGTTCTCGAAGCCTTCTTGAACAGGTCAGGCATTCTCCATCCACCTTTGCATGGTGGTAGAGCATTTTCTAGTGCTCGCTTGGCTAACAATCATCCTCAAGTTAGAAAAGGTGTCGCCAAGCACCTAACAGTATGTTCCGGCAGCCTCCTTGAGAGCTTGTTATTCCAGATCAGGCATTATGTACCTGAAGCCAGAGTGTGGTCAAATGCACAGCTGTAAAGTGTAAAAAAATGGGAACACTAACTTTTATTCATTAAATTTCGTTTCGTATTGTTATTGAAGCAAAAAAATCGTCTCTTAAAAGTATTGTGTTATGATAAGTACTGGCTTATTAAAATAGAAAATACCAGAACATTATTTAAAAAAAAAACAAAAGAATATTTCCAAATATGATCGATTCTAGAAATCAATTCACAAGATCTATTTTAAAGATAAATTTACATTTTACAGCAACTTTGTTTGCGAATTTAAGCAACTTTGTTAAGCTTCGTGAGGTTTAATGGTTTTCAGAATAACCAGTTACCAAGTTAACGATATTTCAGTTTGATGTGAATTGACTTGTCAATCGTTCGTATTTATCAACTTTAATATCTAACTGGAACATCAAACAAAATTAACCATTTTTAACCGACTTCAAAAAGGAGGAGGTTATATATTCGACGTGTATGTATTTTTTTTTTTTATGTATGTTCACCGATTTCTCAGCCATTTGTGGATCGATTCTCAAAATTCTTTTTTTAATTGAAAGAGTATGGTTCTGAATTGGTCCCATTGTCACCAAAACGGGTTCTGATGATGGACTCCTAGGGAAATCGAAGAAAAACCTAAAAAGTTAGGTTATTTTTACGCATGAAGAGAGATTCACGCTCGTTTGGCTGTACTGATATTCATGAAATTTGAGAAGAAAATAGGTAAGACTATGTGTTAACACATACGCTACTTTTTATCCCGAAAATAAATACTATTCCCGTGGGATGCACCAAATAACATATAAATCTTTTTAACTTCTTCACGCTCGAACGGTTGTACTGACATTGATGAAATTTGGAATGAAGATAGGTTAGACTATGTGTTTACACATAGGCTACTTTTTATCCCGAAAATATTTATTGTTCCCGTGGGATGCACCAAATAACACATGACACACTGATTTCGCTAAAATTTGATATAGGGGGTAGACTAGACCTTGTATGACACGAAGGTTACTTTTTATCTTAAAAGTCATTGCTATTCCCGTGGGAAGCCCAAATAACTCGATAACCTATTTTACTTCTTCGCGCTCATACGGCAATACAGACTTCGCTCATAAAATTAGCAGCCTGGCTAACAAAAGTAATCTGGCGCGAACATCGAGGCTAAGCAACGGCCCATGCGGCCAGTCTTTGGATGGGTAACCATGCACAAGACCTCCATAAAAAAATGTGATATTTTCATCTGGGCGTTACTGTGCTTCGGATAACACGTTAATTTGTTGGGCCTGGACCACTACTCTTAGTACAAGCAGGGGTCAAACTAAATCAGGGGCTTGAAAAACTCTCGGCGCCAGAGCTTGGCCACTTGGGTCATACTTAGTGGAAGAAGGAACTGTAAAATTTGATATATTAAAAGACAAGACCCTCGAACGGATAAGGAAAATATTTACGCGCTCGCTTTGCTAGGAGTTATCCCGCTTCGTTCGAATTTCCCCCAGGATGTTCTGGGTTTATGACACTCCAAATATTATATAATTTGTGCTGCTTTGGACTTCAAACGGTTCGAACAAATACGGTGAAAATTTTCGCGCTCGCTTCGCTCGCGCATAGTTCGCTTCGCTCGCATCCAGCTCGCTTCGCTCGCAATTAGTTCTAGTACGTTTTGACACAACAAACATTATGTAATTTGTGCTGCTTTGGACTTCTTTATGCTCAAACGGTTGGAACAAATACGGTGAAAATTTTCGCGCTCGCTTCGCTCGCCCTTAGTTTTGGTACGTTTTGACACAACAAACATTATGTAATTTGTGCTGCTTTGGACTTTTTTATGCTCAGACGTTTGGAACAAATACGGTGAAAATTTTTCGCGCTGGCTTCGCTCGCGCATAGCTCGCTTCGCTCGCATCCACCACTTTTTGCTCGCACTTGGTTCTAGTACGTTTTGACACAACAAACATTATGTAATTTGTGCTGCTTTGGACTTCTTTATGTTCAAAGGTTCGAACAAATGCGGTGATAATTTTTCGCGCTCGCTTCGCTCGCAATTGGTACTAGTACATTTTGAGACAACAAACATTATGTAATTGGTGCTGCTTTGGACTTTTTTATGCTCAAACGGTTGGGACAAATACGGTGAAAATTTTCGCGCTCGCTTCGCTCGCGCATAGCTCGCTTCGCTCGCATCCAGCTCGATTTGCTCCCAATTAGTTGCCTGCCTGACACACGCCAAATTTTTTCATCGTGAAGTTTATTTGGCTCTCCATAGCTAAAACGTTAACAAAATATTATTACCAACCACTAAAAATGTAAAAATAAAATTGTTTTAAAAAACAAACAACCGACTTCAAAAACACAACTAAAAAGGGAAAAATATTTTTAAGCCTAAATCAAATCAAGACTATATAAATAGAATAGGAGAGTTTATTTCATGTACTTATAAAAAACTATTTGCAATTTTTAGAAATCCTGTATTCTTGAAGTCGGTGCCATCTAATAAGAACAAATTAATGTTTGTTAAAAAAAACTATTTTCAATTGTCTTTCTTTGCTGGCACCGACTCCAAGAATACAGGATTAGTAAAAATTGCAAATAGTTTTTTATAAGTACATGAAATAAACTCTCCTATTCTATTTATATAGTCTTGATTTGATTTAGGCTTAAAATTATTTTTCCCTTTTTAGTTGTGTTTTTGAAGTCGGTTGTTTGTTTTTTAAAACAATTTTATGGAATATTGTTTGTCCAGAGCAATCATTTTACTTATTACTTGTGTAATTTCTAAGACGTAACAATTAAATAAAATGAAGGAAAAAATAAAGAGAAACATTTAAATTTTATTTTTAACCGACTTCAAAAAGGAGGAGGTTATATATTCGACGTGTATGTTTTTTTTTTTTTTTATGTATGTTCACCGATTTCTCAGCCATTTGTGGATCGATTCTCAAAATTCTTTTTTTAATTGAAAGAGTATGGTTCTGAATTGGTCCCATTGTCACCAAAACTGGTTCTGATGATGGACTCCTAGGGAAATCGAAGAAAAACCTAAAAAGTTAGGTTATTTTTACGCATGAAGAGAGATTCTAGCTCGTTTGGCTGTACTGATATTCATGAAATTTGAGAAGAAAATAGGTAAGACTATGTGTTAACACATACGCTACTTTTTATCCCGAAAATAAATACTATTCCCGTGGGATGCACCAAATAACATATAAATCTTTTTAACTTCTTCACGCTCGAACGGTTGTACTGACATTGATGAAATTTGGAATGAAGATAGGTTAGACTATGTGTTTACACATAGGCTACTTTTTATCCCGAAAATAATTATTGTTCCCGTGGGATGCACCAAATAACACATGACACACTGATTTCGCTAAAATTTGATATAGGGGGTAGACTAGACCTTGTATAACACGAAGGTTACTTTTTATCTTAAAAGTCATTGCTATTCCCGTGGGAAGCCCAAATAACTGGATAACCTATTTTACTTCTTCGCGCTCATACGGCAATACAGATTTCGCTCATAAAATTAGCAGCCTGGCTAACAAAAGTAATCTGACGCGAACATCGAGGCTAAGCAACGGCCCATGCGGCCAGTCTTTGGATGGGTAACCATGCACAAGACTTCCATAAAAAAATATGATATTTTCATCTGGGCGTTACTGTGCTTCGGATAACACGTACCACTACTCTTAGTACAAGCAGGGGTCAAACTAAATCAGGGGCTTGAAAAACTCTCGACGCCAGAGCTTGGCCACTTGGGTCATACTTAGTGGAAGAAGGAACTGTAAAATTTGATATATTAATAGACAAGACCCTCGAACGGATAAGGAAAATATTTATGCGCTCGCTTCGCTAGGAGTTATCCCGCTTCGTTCGAATTTCCCCCAGGATGTTCTGAGCTAATGACACTCCAAATATTATATAATTAGTGCTGCTTTGGACTTCTTTATGCTCAAACGGTTGGAACAAATACGGTGAAAATTTTCGCGCTCGCTACGCTCGCGCGTAGCTCGCTTCGCTCGCATCCACCTCTTTTCGCTCGCACTTGGTTCTAGTAAGTTTTAACACAACAAACATTATGTAATTTGTGCTGCTTTGGACTTCTTTATGTTCAAACGGTTCGAACAAATACGGTGAAAATTTTCGCGCTCGCTACGCTCGCGCGTAGCTCGCTTCGCTCGCATCCACCTCTTTTCGCTCGCACTTGGTTCTAGTAAGTTTTAACACAACAAACATTATGTAATTTGTGCTGCTTTGGACTTCTTTATGCTCAAACGGTTGGAACAAATACGGTGAAAATTTTCGCGCTCGCTTCGGTCGCGCGTAGCTCGCTTCACTCGCTTCCACCTCTTTTCGCTCGCACTTGGTTCTAGTAAGTTTTAACACAACAAACATTATGTAATTTGTGCTGCTTTGGACTTCTTTATGTTCAAACGGTTCAAACAAGGTGAAAATTTTCGCGCTCGCTTCGCTCGCGCACAGCTCGCTTCGCTTGCATCCACCTCTTTTCGCTCGCACTTGGTTCTAGTAAGCTTTAACACAACAAACATTATGTAATTGGTGCTGCTTTGGACTTCTTTATGCTCAAACGGTTGGAACAAATACGGTGAAAATTTTCGCGCTCGCTTCGCTCGCATCCAGCTCGATTTGCTCCCAATTGGTTGCCTGCCTGGCACACGCCAAATTTTTTCATCGTGAAGTTTATTTGGCTCTCCATACCTAAAACTTAAACAAAATATCATCACCAACCACTAAAAATGTAAAAATAAAATTGTTTTAAAAAACAAACAACCGACTTCAAAAACACAACTAAAAAGGGAAAAATAATTTTAAGCCTAAATCAAATCAAGAATATATAAATAGAATAGGAGAGTTTATTTCATGTACTTATAAAAAACTATTTGCAATTTTTAGTAATCCTGTATTCTTGAAGTCGGTGCCATCTAATAAGAACAAATTAATGTTTGTTAAAAAAAACTATTTTCAATTGTCTTTCTTTGCTGGCAACGACTCCAAGAATACAGGATTAGTAAAAATTGCAAATAGTTTTTTATAAGTACATGAAATAAACTCTCCTATTCTATTTATATATTCTTGATTTGATTTAGGCTTAAAATTATTTTTCCCTTTTTAGTTGTGTTTTTGAAGTCGGTTGTTTGTTTTTTAAAACAATTTTATTATTTACACAAGACTGTATGGAAACGGTATTTGTGTGTGATTTTGTGCAAAACAATCTTGCCATTAATCTCAAAAACTTCTAGCCCGACTTTAATATATGGCTATGATTATGTCGTATTCGATTGAAGCATGTTTTCAGATCAGCAAACATTTAAAACGCCTTTGTTTATCTAAACCAATATTGCTATTTGTTTCAACGACTAGTATTTTTAGTGATGGGCTTAAATTTTATTGACACATTTATTTAGACAAATTCTATAATGACATCACACCAACTTCCTACTAGAAACATTTGTAAATCTAAGGTTTTCTTTAATTTTAAATCTAAGTTCTTCTTTAATTTTAAATTTAAATAATACTTGTTCCATTTCCAAGGCAAAGCTAATAATATTTGTGATTTTAACAAATAATTATAGAATTAAAAATGGATTATAAGTATATTTGAGTATTTCTATAGGCTAATGTATAAACTGGTGTAACTGTGAAATGTATTATACATTATAGTATATAGAAATTACCTTGAGTCCTCTTCCTTCAATAACAGTAACGGTGAGTCGATGCAAATTTTCATTATACAATAGCGAGACAAGCAGCTCGCCCAAATCCGATGTAGGCTCTTGGCAATCCTGTAAAAGATAAAGGAAAGAAGTAAGAACAAACTTTCCTCTCTTGTAGGAAAAGAACAATCCAAGCTCTATCAATAATCCGTGCATTTGTTTTTCTTAAATTGTATCCATCAAATATAGCTTGAGCTAATTATGAGATAAGTTTAAATGAAGAATCCCAAACAGATATCAAAAATCAATGTCACAAATAAGGGAACATTAATTAGGTAATAAATACTTAAAACATTGTCATTGCCCCGGTGGGAGCGGGACGCATAAAAATTACGTGGGAGCGATAGTAATGGGTAAATACAGGCTAACGTACCAAATTCTTCATGACGCACGACTGGACTTTGATTTTAATTAAGTAATAGCCGTTTCAGATTGGGGTAACCATGAGTAATAAATAGAAATTACTAGTTTTTTTTCGTCCTTTCTCCGATGCTTCTTCGGGGCCTATTTCTACTCTATACCTTTCATACTAGTTCTCGCTTGTTTTCTGTTCGCACTTTCATTCTTCATACTTTTTCTTTCTTTTATCCATCTCCATGCATAAGATACTCTAATCTATTTATTACTACAATTTTGAAACTATTAAGAACAGGGGGTGGTTGGTTGGTGAAGGTGTACAAAATATCATTTATTTACATATTTCGAACAGTATTCGAAAACTATTATAATATTCTAAGAGTTTTACTCTGGGATAATAAAGCAGCCCACGCGTTCGGTTCGCGGCACACACGACTAAACTACATTTAAAAAAGCCCCATCTCTTTTCATCTTAGGTGGCCAGCAAAAGATGGCACGTTCTGAACCACAGACAAAATAACTTAAATCACGTCAAATATGGAATGTGCAGGCAGTTTTAGAGGTGATACAAGTGAGTGCGCTCTAAAGTCGCTTATATTTTCTACATTTGACGTAATTTTAGTTGTTTTGACTATGGTGCAGAACGTGCCGTCTCTTTCTGGCCAACTAAGATAAAAAGAGATAGGGCTTCTTTAAATTTAGTTTAGTCGTGTGTGCCGTTGAATCGCCACACATGGTGGCTAATATGGTATGCTAAAAACGAATCTCAAGTTCAGTGCACCTTCTCAATGTCCAGTTTGTAAAGCTGAGGTTCCTCGTCAGGGGTTACTCCATCCAGCTCGGTCAAGGGTAGGATGATGTGGCCAATCAGCTGCTTGTTCTTGCCAACCCTCCCGATATCGACCACCGAAAGCTTCAGGGTGAGTGCTTCTATTTTGCCGGGAGGTATCTAGTGAAAAACAAAAATAAAATTAAAACAAACGAATTATCTGTCAAAAACATTTTACAAATGAAACGAAAAAGACAAACGATATTGCAAATGTTTATGTCAGTTTAATGATTTTCAAAATTCATGAGTTTTGAATAATATAAAGGGTAAAAACGAAACTAAGAAAATGGTACTTTTCTAGACCGGCGGTGCTTCTATACAAAGCACTTAACATACCGATTATCTAAATCGTTTTAAAATGCATTTCGTTTAAATTGTCAAGCTAGTTTAGTTAGCCTACTAGTAGCGCCTGTAGCTTAGGCGATCTGATGCGGTCATCGAAGCAAAGCAACGGTCGAGGCGCATGGTGTTTGGATGGGTGACCATGCACAAGATTGTCGTTTTTCAAATGGCATTTTCATATGGGCGTTACCATGGGTCAGATTATACGTTAAATTTTGGGCCCCGTCTGTTACTCTTAGTTACACTTAGCTCAAACGAAGAAGAAGAAGACATAGAATTTCTGTAAGACGTTACAAAAGCTTCTGCCATCACCATAGCCGTAATTAAAAATGGCATGGTAAAGGAACCTTATAACAAACAGCGCAGAAAGTTTTAATTCAATACCTGGCTCAGTCGTACACTTTTTATTCAACTTATCTTCCATCACCATTCTAGTTTTATTCTTAGCTACCTTTCGCCTTTCAGCGCTTTTACGTTCTATCTAAAACCAGGATTGAAATATTCAAATTGAATGTTCCATGTCCATACGTCCATCACACTATGTCCCTATTCTGAATAACGCAATATTCGTCGACACGTTCTCAAAGTGTCTCCCGCTTTTCATGCATCACTTGATTGACAAGAATACGCTTTTTAATAAATATACATCGATGTACGTATTAGAACAAAAATTTGTACAATAATATCTATAGATATTGAAACCTAATGATTATAGAAATGATTGCCATAATGCAACGCCATTAATTATATATCTGACCTTTGAACAAATTGTTAACAGAAAAAAATACACTCAAAACTTAAATGTGTTGTACTACAGCAATTGTTCATAATTTCGATATAATTTTTGCAACACAAAATCCTAAAAAACAAACAGAGATAGTACATTTGGCTCCATTATCGCCATAGATGATATTTGCCAAACAACCTTTAGATGAATGATACTAGTAGATAATGGACAATTAGGGTAGTACACTAGCTAATTTAAAAATATTTATTGGTAAAAGTAATCTAATTTAGACAAGAAAGCACACATTTTCATGCATTACTCAATTTACACAGTCTTTCACAATAGTTGATAGGAAATGTTCTGAAAATGGAAAGAGACTATACTTTATCCTTGAAAGGTTATACTAATACATTTATTTATACCCTGCCCATAGACGATCAAGCTCACATATCCATAACTTCAAGTCAAGAACATTTTCCAAGATAAACATCTACGTTATGCAAAAGGCGGTTTTCCCGAGGGATTGAACTTTACAGCTTCAACTTTCCATCGCTTTATGACTATAACTATTTATAGTTAGTTACACACCTTCATGCATAGGAAAAGTGTTTTACCTTATGACGCAATAGAGGTGACATTGCCGTAAAAACTTTATAGCACGTAAAAGAGTTTTCGAGCCATAAATTATTCAAATTATTAATGTAGAATTTGATCCAATATTTATTCTTGCTGTAGATAGATACTCGTAAATACATTTTGTGTCTAGGATGCACGATGCAGTTTTAAAATGATTTGGATAGTTATTGAAAGTTAATACTGTGCGAAAGTTTGTGTGTTCAAACGGCTCAATCAATATTGATGAAATTTGATGTGAAGATTCGACTATGGATTAACTCATAGGCTACTTTTTATTACAGATTAACTTCTTTTTGTCCCGAACAAACGCGGGCAACACCAAATGGCGCAACTAGTGTATAACAATACAAAGAATACATTTTAATACTCGTACTTACAAAATTAAAACATTCTTTAACCAATTTTCTAAAATTTTTCATTCCCTTTCCCACAAAAAGGTTTTATAACCGCTCATTTTGACACAAAATGTGAGGTATTTTATGAATATATCCCATACCTACGTCAGGAATCCACTTTGTCAGAAAGTCCAATAAACCATTATTGAGTGCCCTCATCAATACCGGTTCATATTATTTATACCTCTATGCTGTGGTACTGGTGATATCAGAATACCTGCAGTACCGACGGTTACGAGCCGTGTTATAATACATAATTGGAAAATACTAGATGGAAAATAATTCGATATATTTAGTGAACTTCCGCTGTGGTCTAAAACCAAATTCAGATCAAATTTAAAAATATGTTTCTTTTCTCATTTGAATTTAGTTATACTTCACCAATTTTATTCATATTCTGGTTTTTAAGGACATGATTATAATATAAAACCATTATTCGCAAGAGCTTCTGTTCCGAGAAATAATGGTAATAATAATAGCCAATAAAACATTGGCAAGCACCAGAAGTACTCTGCCTTGGAAGTGGCATATGAGTTCGTGCCGTTTGCTGTCGAGGTAGCGGGGCCTTGGGGAACCAAGGCAAGGAAGTTTGTGGCAGATCTCGGACGGCGGTTACGAGATAGGGGGCGAGATTCGCGGGCTGGGGAATACTTGCGGCGGCAAATTTCTCTCGCGATTCAGCGAGGAAATGCTGCCAGCCTAATGGGTACGTTTGGGCGAGGGGCTTTGACGTAGTCTTTATAGACTAAGACTTAATTTTATTATTTATGACATGTAATTGATATTTGACTAATTTGTATCTATGAATGTTGAAGAATGTATTGATTACTATTGTATTGAATAAATTCATGTACCTATTCATAAAACATTGTATCATGTTTGCTGTTGTCATTGTTGTATTTAATGAAATTGAAGTACTACAGTGCTTTTCAGATAATTGTTTAGTATAGCTGAATATCCTATTACTCTAATTAAGTCTCGTTGATGCGTACCTTTATTTTAGGGATTTTAACTAGATCTAGTGTAAAACAATTTTAGCGCGATAGATAGTTTATATCAATGGAACAAGATATTTAATAAAGTATTTAATTAAATTTTATTAGTCAACACAAATCGGAAAATTGTTCAATATTTAAAATGTTTTTTTTTTTATGGAATGTATGTTTGTACATAATTTAATATCCCTAACCCTCAAACTGGACTGCAAGCCTAGTTAGTTCCTTCCACTGACTAAATTACAATGTCGTTCATCTGTTTATGGACTGCAATTATAAATATTTGTTTAAAACAATACACGCTTTAGTTAAGTTTAGTCATCTTAACAAAATCAATTATTATTTATTATTATTATTATTACTTATATTATACATTCTTATTTTTTATATTTTTTACATAACATAATCATTTTATTATACTCGTATGTATTTTACGTGTGAAACTCAAGTAAAATTGCAACTGTTCTTTCTATTAGGCAAGCGCCCATGGTTTAGACAGGATCAGTGCCAAGTTGTGGTCAAGCGCAAGTCCAATTAGCTTAAATAATCTGATTGATATCTATCACGACCAAGTTGTAGGAAAGTGAAGCGATTTTGCTCTAAATAATTTTGATCGTCAAAGTCTTTTAACCCTTTTCCTTGTTTCTGAAGTCAAAAGCTGAAACGTGCCTATCTATAGAACTTTCATTTACATTTTAAATACCTCTTAAGACGAGACACAAAGGAAAGTTAAGTAAAACGCCGACCGCTGGTTTAAAATAACAATAAATGATTTCCCACGGAGATTTCCTTGTGCTTTTTAATAAATATTTAAGTAAAAAAATGGTCTCAAAGTAGCTGCTACATTCATTCATTTTCTTCACAAAATTGCTTCTAAAAAAAGGTATCTAGAAAAAAATTAAATTCTCCGTAGAAGCATAAGTATAATCGAAATGTATTTTTTATACAACACTGTTCAAATACTATGCGATGTTCCGTATTCAATTATAATGAAAATAATAATATAATAAATAATTTATAATATAATAAGTATGATAGTATTTTTTACACTTTACAGCTAGGCATTTGATGTAAGGTCCATAACCATACGAGTCAGTGACACTTTACTTTGGTCTAAAGCGGAGCATGCCTAGTCTAACTCAAGAATATCTGCTCTCTAAGAGACTGTCAGAATAAACAGTTACCGTGGTACTTGGCGATAGCTTTTCAATATTACGAATCAAATGATTAAGTGAACTATCGAACGACCAGGGAAACACCTAGCGGCGTCGTTATACCGTGGAGGTTCCAAAGGCGCGTACTAAGCGGTTTGCCTCCACCTACATTGTGCGAACCGCGAAGCTATGGAATTCTTTGCCAAGCCTGTCTGTCCCTGTTCCCCGTAAACTACAATCTGGTGGTTTTCAAAGAAAGAGTGAATCGGTTTTTTTTTGGGTAAGCGCGCTACACCTTAGATCATAAAGTCGCTTACCATCAGGCGAATTGTGATCAAGCGCGAGCCAGTTTATTGTAAAGAAAAAATATATAAGTTCACATATTTGTTTTCAAATTGTACGAAATATCACTAGCACCATCACTATCCAGGTCGCATAGCATTGAAACGGATGAAACGGATTCTCCTGTCGGCCTATATCAAACAGAGTTCATGTAGGTCCTAAATAGCAAGTCAATATTTGATTTCTGATCCACGCCTGTGGTCCCGAACAAAACTTTAACACAATTGAAACACAGGGATTTAGAGCGTGTAAATTAATAATGGTTATTTTGCTATTACGTATTCGTGTTCAATGAACTACATACTTTATAATGCCTAGAGAAACATTTTATGATTGGACAAAAATAATTGCCCAAGTTTGTTCTCTTGTTAAGTTTTTCTTGCTTATTAGGTTTTGTAAGGGTACCTAATTAATTTTTAAATGTTTTCTTTATTGAAACAAATTACATCTCAATATGTTTATAAGAAACGGATGAAATGTTGAAAGGAAATATTTACTTTCACTTACTTGATAAACAAAGGTTTCGTCGTAAAATGGATTACACGTTTTCTTCTTTTGTTTCGTTTGTAGCGCTCTCCTTTCGTCAGGCATGAGTTGAATCCTAAAAAAGGAATAACAATATTAGTATTGACAAGTTTCTGACGAAAATCATGGTAGGATAACTTGTGCAGAAACATTTGCCTTCATTTTTATCACAAAATTCGGAACTATTGATTTTATAATAAATTCGAGAGATATTGCTAGTAAAAATCAAATTAATCGATATTTTTAAATGTAGTACCTAATTATTTTTATAATTATCTTTATTTATCGAACTTGCCAAGTGGCTGGTAGAGGTTTCGGGTGTCCAGAATGCTGGCTTTTATTTCGGCCAGAAACTAAGCATTGCTATCCAACGTGGCAATGCTGTTAGTCTAGTCAACAAGTGCCTTTTTGGTCAACTTTTTTCAGTAGTCTCCGAAAATTATGATTGATGTGTCATTCGATTCGGAATGGCATCTATTCATTCTTTCGGGCCTTGAATGAATAAATATTATTTAAACTAATTAAATATGAAAATTAAAATATGAAAAAATTCAGGTGCCTACAGGACAGATCAATAAACAATAATCCGTGGTAAAAACTTAAAAAAAATATTTTTTTTTTGCGGATCTTCATTGTTTTTCGAAAACTATCCAGATGCCATTACGATTCGAATGACACCTCAATCATAATTTTCGGAGTCTGCTGAAAAAAGTTGACCAAAAAGGCACTTGTTGACTGGACTATGTTAGCATTTTGGACACATTTTCCTCTACCACTGGCCTTTTTTAGATTATGTTTTAGTTAGTAATGTGTTATGTATAAATATTTTTGTTTTTAAATAAATTGTCTTATTTTATGATTCGTCAATATTGTGTACAATCTAGATCTTGATCGGGATTCATCATCATCATCCACAGCCGGTTCTCTCCCACTGCTGGGAATAGGCCTCTCTTTTAACATGCCATTCATCTCGGTCCTGTGCCAATCGTATCCAGGTTCGACCTGCGACCGATATAATGTCGTCGACCAATCTTCCCGGCGGACGATCGACCTGATAGATATTATAAAAAGTATATCAAATAAGTACACACATTTCTATCGTCTCGAAGCCTTATTGGCAAATACACAGAAAATTCACAGATGCTCTTACACACTTCTGAAGCCAGACATTTGATAGGTAAAAAGAAAATGAAAAATGTACTAGAAAACATTCCAGAAAGATCCCATATTTTCGGTATTGAGGCATTATTTACATACTGAAATCCAATATTGTGTTGGACCAAAGTAAAAATATAGGAGCATATATACAGGGTTAATGATAAAACC
The DNA here is from genome assembly GCA_035578125.1 of Mellilla xanthometata. Classification (NCBI taxonomy): domain Eukaryota; kingdom Metazoa; phylum Arthropoda; class Insecta; order Lepidoptera; family Geometridae; genus Mellilla; species Mellilla xanthometata. The sequence continues at coordinate 6,352,366 of JAPUBQ010000014.1, read as the reverse complement.
TATCGTAATTTACATATTGTAAACTGAATATATCAATGTACTCTTCATCTTCAATACAAGTTTTTTTTAATTCAGCTGTTACATTTATGTATATTATATACATTTTGCCTCGGGTCATCGAAATCTTTGATGAACGAGTGTAGTTTATCTTTAAGAGTGTTGGATTTTCTATCCGCCCGTGACACCCCGGTACAAATCCGGCCCTGCACCAATGACTTCACTTCTTGAATTTGTACTCGCTCGAACGGCGAAATAAAACATCTTGAGATTACACTTATCCTCCAAAGAATACAATAAAATTGTTTTAAAAAACAAACAACCGACTTCAAAACCACAACTAAAAAGGGAAAAATAATTTTAAGCCTAAGTAAATCAAATTAAGAATACATAAATAGAATAGAAGAGTTTATTTCGTGTACTTATAAAAAACTATTTTAAATTTTTATTAATCCTGTATTCTTGGAGTCGGTGCCAGCAAAGAAAGACAATTAATAATAGATTTTTTTTTTAACAAACATTAATTTGTTCTTATTAGATGGCACCGACTTCAAGAATACAGGATTAATAAAAATTGAAAATTGTTTTTTATAAGTACACGAAATAAACTATTCTATTCTATTTATGTATTCTTGATTTGATTTAGGCTTAAAATTATTTTTCCCTTTTTAGTTGTGGTTTTGAAGTCGGTTGTTTGTTTTTTAAAACAATTTTATTGTTACATTTTTAGTCTTTAGTAATGATTTTTTTTTAAGTTTTAGCTATGGAGAGACAAATAAACTTCACGATGAAAAAATCTGGCGTGTACCAGGCAGGCAACCAATTGGGAGCAAATCGAGCTGGATGCGAACGAAGCGAGGAATGCGCGAGCGAAGCGAGCGCGAAAATTTTCACCGTATTTGTTCGAACCGTCTGAGCATAAAGAAGTCCAAAGCAGCACAAATTACATAATGTTTGTTGTGTCAAAACGTACTAGAAGCAATTGCGAGCGAAGCGAGCCTTGCGCAAGCGAAGCGAGCGCGAAAATTTTCACCGTACTTGTTCGAACCGTTTGAGCATAAAGAAGTCCAAAGCAGCACAAACTACATAATGTTTGTTATGTCAAAACGTACTAGCACCAATCGCGAGCGAAGCAAGCTATGCGCGAGCGAAGCGAGCGCGAAAATTTTCACCGTATTTGTTCGAACCGTCTGAGCATAAAGAAGTCCAAAGCAGCACAAATTACATAATGTTTGTTGTGTCAAAACGTACTAAAACCAATTGCGAGCGAAGCGAGCGCGAAAATTTTCACCGTATTTGTACGAACCGTTTGAGCATAAAGAAGTCCAAACCAGCACAAATTACAAAATGTTTGTTGTGTCAAAACGTATCAGAAACAATTGCGAGCAAAGCGAGCTTGATGCGAGCGGATCGAGCTATGCGCGAGCGAAGCGAGCGCGAAAATTTTTACCGTATTTGTTCAAGCCGTTTGAGCATAAAGAAGTTCAAAGCAGCACAAATTATATTATATTTGGAGTGTCATACGCCCAAAACACCCTGGGGGAAAATCGAACGAAGCGGGATAACTCCTAGCGAAGCGAGCGCGTAAATATTTTCCTTATCCGTTTGAGGGTCTAGTCTATTAATATATCAAATTTTACAGTCCCTTCTTCCACTTAGTATGACCTAAGTGGCCAAGCTCTGGTATCAGATTACTTTTGTTAGCCAGGTTGCTTATTTCATGAGCGAAATCTGTATTGCCGTATGAGCGCGAAGAAATAAAATAGGTTATCGAGTTATTTGGGCATCCCACGGGAATAGCAATAACTCTTTAAGATAAAAAGTAACCTTCGTGTTATACAAGGTCTAGTCTACCCCCATAGCAAATTTTAGCGAAATCAGTGTGACATGTGTTATTTGGTGCATCCCACGGGAACAGTAATTATTTTCGGGATAAAAAGTAGCCTATGTGTAAACACATAGTCTAACCTTTCTTCATTCCAAATTTCATCAATGTCAGTACAGCCGTTCGAGCGTGAAGAAGTTAAAAAGATTTATATGTTATTTGGTGCATCCCACGCAAACAGTATTTTTTTTCGGAATTAAAAGTAGCGTATGTATTAACACATGGTCTTACCCATTTTCAACTCAAATTTCATGAATATCAGTACAGCCGAACGAGCGTGAATCTCTCTTTGGCCGTAAACATAACCTAACTTTTTAGGTTTTCCTTCGATTTCCTTAGGAATCCATCATCAGATCCTATTTTGGTGACAATGGGACCAATTCAGAACCATACTCTTTCAATTAAAAAAATAATTTTGAGAATCGATCCACAAATGGCTGAGAAATCGGTGAACATACTTACATAAAAAAAATACATACAGTCGAATATATAACCTCCTCCTTTTTTGAAGTCGGTTAAAAACCAAAGCCTGTGTCATCCGCCAGCCCGTATTTAGCAAAAGCCGGACTTTATATCTCTCCGATTGACCTCTTAGTCAAAGTCAAATAATTTCATGCGGGTTCAAAGTCAAAAACTGAAACCTTCGAATGAATGACCTTATAATTTTATTTAACTGAATCCTGCCTACACTATAGTTTTTTTTTTAATTAAATCCAAATTAAATTCTTTATTTGAACAAATAATATTATAACAATTTTTAACAAATATTTCGCACAAGTACATATATTTTAAAATATTTTATTTATGGGTTTGGAACACGTTATTCTTAAATGAACGCTAGCATATAAAATGTAACAAAGAATAAATAATTAAATTTAACTTCAAGCTAGTTCATTACACCTCGTGTCTCTCTTATTATGAATAAATTAAGTTGCTGCATAAGTTACACCTGTATCACTGCTTCATACTACTTTATAAAAGGTTTTGTTTAAAACTATATTATTATTCTCCATTGTATCGTTGATGTGCAAAACATCACTTCATTCCTTGCGCCGGTTGCCGTTCTACCAAATACAATTTGCATACGTAATGAGAACCTTACCTTAAAAGCTAAAACATGGCGCATTCACGTCTATTCAATGTACATATTTATGTACTCTACCTTGCAAATTGGATCAACCTTCTTCAATTTCTATAACGCATCATTTTAAGATCAGTGAAACAATATAGATATCAACATTTGCTAGAAATGTAACATAACTAGCAGTTACCCGCGGCTCCGCCCGCAGGTAGGTTACTTTTCGCGTAACCTTTGGAAACTACAATTACCCAGACCTGTAATAAACTTAACTAATTCTGTAGTACTCTATTCCCGAGCCAATTGTATATAGACATTTCATTGCTCTACGATATCAAACTGAACCGCATTAAATTTCTGAAATCTAGTCTAACTTCTGTTTTTAACTGTTTTGGTTTGATGCAACAGATTAGACCGTTTTCTCCAAGGCTTAAATAATTAGAATATGTTACGGCACCACCAGATTTTGCTCTTTGCGTTATAGATGAATAAATGAATGAGTCAGGACAAAGATTCTTATAGTACAGATTATAATTATACATTAGTTAGTGAAAATATACGAAGGCATCTTTTGATTCTCATTATTGAACTTCATAATTCTCTTCTTCTTCTTAAGAAGAAGAAGAGAATTATGAAGTTCAATAATGCCCACTTACCTTATCCCACTTCACGTGGTATGAACGCTTCGTCCATACATCTCTGTCGTTCGTCATCTCTGTATTCACACCCCTCGTGGTTAAATCGTCATTCACACAATCCATCCATACTTTTTTAGGCCGCCCCCTTTCTATCTGTCCGTCCATTGTATTATTATAAGATATATAGTACTTCATAATTATACATTTTATAAAAATTATTGCATTCTGGTAGGGCATTTTCTAGTGCTCGCCTGGCCAGCAACTATCCATCCTCAAGTTGAAAAATCTGTCGCTAAGCACCTTGAAGAGTGTTCCGGCTGCCTCCTTGGAAGCCAGTTATTCCAGACTAGGCATATTCCACCTTAGGCTGGAGTGTCGCTATCTCATGTGGTAACGCACCTAGTTGGTCAAATGAAAAAAAAAGCTAGCCTAGCTGTAAAAAATTATTAAGTTTTTTTTTGTTATAAATTTGAAGCTTCTACCGTTTTAATAGTCTTGCTCTTGATTAACTAGACTGCGCATGAGAATTACGATTCAAGAGCCTGTGTTGCCAAAATATAAGCTATAGTACTCACTTGATGTAGGGATCGCAGGCGTTAGCGAGTGCCGGTGTGCGAGAAGGCAGATGTTTCGCCTTCAAAATGTGGACTTGCAGCCTTTCCGTGGCAGCCTCGTACTTTAGCGTGAACCACACGCGCCCCTGGGGAAATCAGTAAAGGTGGTTAGGGTGCGGTGATACTACGTTTTAAGGCTCGTTAGTGTGTTCCCGGCCTAAGTGGGTGATGATTTTGAGGATTTTAAAATGTAGTTTTCATGTCAACAGTAATTATAGCAGTGAAGCGAGTACGCATACTCAAGGCTTATGTAGTTTAGAAACAAAATGGGACACTAGGTTTACGTACGCTAGGTAATCGTACTAGCGGTTTTTTAATGACCCATTTACTTAAAAAATTAAACATAATTAATATTGAATTGAATATGCGACAAATAACTAAATTTACATAATAGATACCTACATAAATATTCTTAGGAAATTTGTATGAAATACGAGTACATTTGATTATTAAAAATAGATAGAAATTCTTTGTTAGAAACCAAATTAAGAAAACAATTAAATTTAAAAGAAAGTGTAATGCCACAAGTAGAAAAGCAAAATTATCAAGCAAAATTATTATTATATGCTACAATCTCTGGTGACCTTATCGCTTAAAGCGATCTCTACCAGGCAAATCATCAAACAGTTTGTGCTTAGACGAAATAACTGTATTTATGTTACTCAGACTTCTCAGGAAGTTCGTTCCTTTTTACTTTTCCCGGAGAATATTCTCAATACAAACAAAATAAAAATAAACCGATTTTTTTAAATTCACATGTAATAAAAGAAGACAAATAAGATTTAAATTTATTTACGCATTATTGAAATCAAAACGTAAATTATAATGAGTAAATACGAGTAACTCAACCATCCGTTTGATAAAAAGGTCCATGGTTTAATTAGATGGTTAGGCAGTAAATAAGCGCCTACGCGTTGTAATTTCGCCCCAAATGACAGGTTTTTACGACTTGCGGTGCTCAAGGCTCGAGATATTGTATATCTACAATATTTGACTTGTAATTAATGATTGTCACATTGCAAATAAAGACTATGGACGTTGAGGATTATCTTGTAAAAGCCAGTGTGGTTCGGAGGGATAAACGTCTGCTTTTCAATCAGACGGTCCCTGATTTGATCCCGGCCCTACACCAATGACATGTTTTTCATGTTATGTGTGGATTCGCTAAGAAGCCGACTATTTGTAATGCTCATACTCAACCATTAATTTTTATAATGTCATGACTATGCAATCCACTTATCATTTTCGTACCTATATCTTCTTCTTATATATAAAATTTCCGTGTCACAGTGTTTGTTACCGTAATCCTCCGAAACGACTTGACCGATTCTTTCCAAATTTTATATGCGTATTCAGTAGGTCTGAGAATCGGCTACTGTATATTTAGATTTTTTTATTTTTTATTAAGGCATAACATTGTTTGCCGGGACAGCTAGTTAAACCATAAAAAATAGAATTTTTTGCCTCAGGAATGTTTTCGAAAATGTTCTTCCAACATGCCATTCACGATAAGGTCAAACCTGTCAGCCATAAATTATAATCCTTTTATGTAAAAATATAATTTACCAAAACGGTAGCTGCTAAGGCAACTTTATAAATATTCATTAGACATGTTTCGAAGATTAACTGTTTGCGAGTGTGGAGTGTAAAACAGCTCTTTATATTATTATTATTATTTTCAGCCTATTGTGTCCCACTGCTGGGCAAAGGCCTCTCTTCCCTCTTTCCAGACAGCCCGGTCTTCAGCTTTGGTGGCCCAGTTTGTGTCGTGTTCGTCTAGGTCATGACGCCACCTTTGTCTAGGTCGACCCCGAGGTCGAACAGGATTCGTAACACCATTCTGCGCTCCAAAACAAAAATTGCCGACGTAAACCAAAAGTCTGCACAGCTGAAATGGGATTGGGCGGGACATGTATGCCGTATGTCAGGTGACCGCTGGGCGAAGGTTTCTACTACTTGGGTACCGAACGCGAAGCTCTTTATATGTATTTCCAAAAAAATGAAAGTTCAAAATCGGTTCTTATGTTCGGGATCTACGATGGCACACACAAATAATAATAATAATAAATATAATAATAAATATTAGGACACATTCACACACGGCTGGTTAGCCCCATACTGAACCATTTCTAGCTCGTATTATGGGTGCTAACACAACTGATATACTACATATACATACATACATATTATATATAAATACATATTTAACATCCAGACCCACAGCCAACAAATTTAGTTAAGCACAAAGATGTTGACCGGGCCGGGAATCGAACCCGGAACCATCTGATTGGCAGACCGGCATGGTAACCTTTACGCCAACGAGGTCGTCAAATAAATAAATAAATGAAAATTAAAGATCGGTTCTTATGTTCCAGATCTACGATGGCACCCACAAACACACACTCTCACACACACACACAAATACAAGTCAAACTTAAAACACCCCGTTGATGTTTGTTGGTCGGGCGTTAGAAAAGACATACGTACAAACTTAAAGCAACTGGTGGGAAAACTTTATCGGGATAATCTTGTACGGGTAATGAATCCTTATAAATTGATCGTTAGGGACCTCCACCGGGCCATTATCGTGATAATGGTGGTACTCGACCTGCAAAGACTGGATGGAAAGTAAAATTTGTTTACAACATGCTTGTTTGTTTCGAGTATTTTCCAGAGGCTTTTGTTTTGAAAACTACTATTTTTTTAGGTTCCGTACCTAAAAGGTAAAAACGGGACCCTTTTACTATTTTGTGTTATTGGACTCCGTTGTCTGTCTGTCTCCAGGCTATATCTCAGAAACCGTTATAGATAGAAAGCTGAATCTTTTTTTTTTTAGTTAATTTTGTTTTTATTTTATTTACCTAAGCTACTAAACCAGCTACGACTATTAGTACATTATAAGAAAATAGTCAAGACAGTCTTATTGGAATTTGCATCTTCGATCTTCCGATTTCCCATCAGATTGTCTTAAAAATACTAACACTATTTGATATATAAATAGAAAACTATTTGTAGGATACAAACATGAACAATTTCAAAATGAATAGAAAAAGCTATAATAGTATGTGCCAGTATTGGTGGCTTTATCATTTAATGCTATCTGTTTTAGAATTTTAGATGATCAGATCCATTGGATTGAAACGAGTTCATAGCGTTTTATGCGATTGAACAAGGAATAAATAGTATACAAGAATTAGTCTTATTTTTATTTTATAGTCTAAAAGTATCAATACTTTTAGACTGTTCTTCTATCAAAAGTATTCAACTACAGCACCACTCGGCGCCAAGGTAACCAGACACCGTACATATTGACATTGTGACGTCACTTGGGTCCCATAAACTAGAGAAGCACCAGTAGAAGTGACAGGAGATTCCGCCATCCCGAATCGAACACTAATTGAATGTATCGACGTCAGGAGTGGCCTTCACTTGTAGTGCTCTGTTCTGGTACTAGAATGCATAAATTAAGCTGTTCACTACTGTCTAAGTGCAATTTGACGACCTCGTTGGCGTAATGGTAACCATACCAGACTGCCAATCAGAAGGTTCCGGGTTCGATTCTCGGCACGGCCAATATCTTTGTGCTGACTTAAATTTGTTGGCTGTCGGTCTGGGTGCTAAATATGTATCTATATAAAAAATATGTATGTACATATATGTATATGTAGTATATATAGTTGTGTTAGCAACCTTAATACGAACTAGAAATGAATTTAGTATGGAGTTAACCAGCCGTGTGTAAAAAAAAAAAAAATGCGATTAAGATAACCCGGGGTCCTCCATTAAGCACCGAGGCAGGTCACCGTTGGGCTTTTAGTGGGTACAAATCCCACATAACCTGGCTATACCCCATTGTAGCCAGGTATTTTGTGGAAAATTCCCCCCCTCGTCTACAAAAAATAAAGTGCACATGCGATTGTTTGTGCCAGGCAACCAAAGCATTGAGAGGAAATTACAATAAATAAGATGGGATGTTCAACAAAGAGATCAATAATAAACTAATTAAACCTACAAATATAGTGTATGTACATACTCGTAGTTATAACTAGACCGCGCAGAATTTATGTATGAGATTAATTAAACGTTTGAAACGTTTCACTAAAAAGGTCAAAATTCAGATTAACGAAATCACAATTCTGACCTTTTACGTGAGAGGTTTTGCTTAAATCCCTCCAAGATACTTGAGTTGGGACCCAGTGGACTTATACCGCACTTCACCAGTTAAATTTTACTAAGTAAGAGATCTAATTGAGGCTGCGTTATAGAATAAAGCTAATCCTACTTATAAAAAAAACGAAAATAATAAATAATCTTTTTTTGTTTCTAGATACATAAATTTGTTACAAAATGCCTTTAAAGGTATGTCTGGGGTAGTTAGTTTAAAGGTATACCTCATAGCATAAACATCCCACTATAACATCCCCACTACTTGGACTCGGTGCTTTCTCTCACTAGGGGATATATATATATATAAGCCATAATCTACCACGCAGGCCAAGTGCGGGTTTGGGAATGACACACGTCTTCGGATATTGTAGTCTTCAAACATGTCGGTTTCCTCACTATGTTTTCCTTCACCGTAAAGCAAGTGCAAATCCACACATAGCTTGAAAAACAAGTCATTGGTGTAGGGCCGGGATCGAACCAGAGGCCGTTTGATTGAAAAGCAGACGTTTATACCACCAAGCCACACTCGCTATTTTGTAAAAAAAAATGTTACTAAAATCCTATTAATTACACTAAAAATATCACCTCGAAAAAAAAACAAGTGCTTAGACAACTGAAAGTCTGGCTTCTATCTGACTACTTAAGTGAATTAAGGCTCCATTTAACCGGACAACGAATACCGAGAGCCTAATTACGGTTTGTCACGCCTAATTCAATAAGGTCCTTGAATAACATATAAATTATTTCTGCGAGCTAGAAAACCTATTCGAAAAAGCCCCAAGGGAAGTGAAGTTTGTTACCGCCTCATCAGAATTGGTTTGAATATGATAACAAAAATTCAATTCAATCATCCAGTTGTTCAGTAGAACTTGTGAGACTAATTTTTATTTGCTGTTTAGGGTCTTTTGTACGATTATGTTATTTTTTAAAACATCAATTTGAAATAACTCGCTAATTGGAGCTTAAAAAAAACACGTGCTTGTATAAAATTAATTGTATGGTAAAAGCAAATCTATATAATAAATACTCAGGCATTTGACATTTGAAGAAAAAGGTCGAATATGTATTATTATTATTGTGAACACGATATACGATATCACTAAGATAAATTAATATTTTAGATATTTTATTTTTGGGATAGTTTTACCTTCTTCCATAGCTTCATATTTAACCCACGCTGGATCTACGGTATATCACGCTTACCTAACCTAACCTTTTTTTTTACCTTTTACTCTAATTCTACTCGAGTCTCTCTGCTCTAAATTAAATAAAATGGTAAAATGACTCTAAATTAGAAGACCTCAATCGACCACAGCTTAATATTTAACCCACGCTGAAACTAACCTAACTTACCATATTTTTTTTCACATTCACACACAGCTGGTTAGCCCCATACTGAACCATTTCTAGCTCGTATTATGGTTGCTAACACAACTGATATACTACATATAGGTACATACATACATATCATATATAAATACATATTTAACACCCAGACCCACAGCCAACAAATTTAGTTAAGCACAAAGATGTTGACCGAGCCGGGAATCGAACCCGGAACCTTCTGATTGACAGGCCGGCACCTAACCTTTACGCCAACGAGATCGTCAGTTTTAGTCTTATACTACTCGAGTCTCTACTCTAAATTTAATAAAAGGTCAAATGACTAAATTAGCAGACTCCCGATGGTACTCCTCAGGAAACAGAATACTTCTAAGAACGTTTTAAAAACCTTTGTAAAAGTTACTTACAACATGTCCCTCTGGCCACATTAGATCTTCATCGAGACAGTCTGATTTGTAGAGTGCTGGATCCAACACGCCCAGGTCAGCAGTATTGGCTGCAACAAAAAAAAAAACAAATTCAAATTTCTCCCAAAAATACAATATTAAATTATGCACGAGAGAGAATGAAAATATAGTTTTTAAACATGAAACGAAACTGTTTCTACGATGTATGCTGTCCTAATATAAATATAAATAAAATTTATGGACACATTTCACACACGGCTGGTTAGCCCCAGACTAAACCATTTCCAGTATATATTATGGTTGCTAACACAGCTTATATACATACATGTAATCTACACATATCAAATAAATAAATAAATATTAGGACACATTTCACACACGGCTGTTTAGCCTCATACTAAACCATTTCTAGTTTGTATTATCGTTGGAATCACAACTGATATGCTACGTATACATAAATACTTTATATAGAAAAATAGATCTTAGATGGTAGCCAGCACAAAATGGTGAGTGACATATTTTTTCACAACTGCTTCAATATACATATATCAAATTAAAAGGCTTGTTTATTTATATATTATAATACATTTCAAATCCAATATGGCCGTCTACACAAATGTTCATTTAGGGGTTATCAATTTTTTTTATTTACACATGCAAAATAAACTTTCATAAGCTAATCTCAATAAACCCGAAACGCGTGGTTACGCTAAGTCTCCACCATACATCGGCATGGGAAGCAGTCTCCATTTCATATCGATTCAACGACGCATGGGATCATGTTGATATAAGGTACGGGTCATTTGATCCCCTCTCCATAACATTCCTCCCAAACATGGGGACACAAATACCTAAACAGATAGTGTGACGCCAACGACAAAAAAAAACATCATTGGTTATCAAATATTAACTGTTACACATAGACAAAAGAAAAAAAAGACGGAGGTACTGTGTGACCGCACATGAGATAGCGATATTTTCGGACAATGTTGCCACTTTAGTAGAACTTTAGCCACTTTAGGAAATTAGGGTTAGGGTATACACATAATAAAGAAAAAGACTTCAGATTATATTTCTACGTTTTATTAATTTTTAAACAAAATCAGTTTATTGTACACATTCCTTACTCTTTATTTCCACGCTTCACAAAAACGTCAACCATAAAATGGTTGGAACAAATCCTGGAATTTTGCGTTGATTTCCAATCATAAAATATTATCTACCATATGCTTCTATCCAAATCTCTACAAGTTCAGCATTCGATGGAAATCTGTAAAAAAAATATTAAGAAATATAAAATACTAGAGGTTGCCCGCGGCCCGCGTGAAGGTCGCTTTTCGGGTAACCTGTGGAAAAACTCTATGGTATCCTATTCCCGTGCCAATTTTATGTACACTTTCCTCATTCGATTACTGAGATCTAGTTAACCTCTGTTTTTAGCTACTTTGGTGATGATGCGAGCGATTTCTCCAAGCCATTATTTAAATATGTAACTAGAATACGTGAACCATACCACTAAGTGAACCATTTACTTAAATTCTAATTCAGAAGTATTTAATTTCAAAAACACAAAACTTTCCCTTTGAACTTTAAACCCCATTAGCATACCTAAATGCACTCCTGGCAAATATTTTTACGAATTTATTTTAACCATCAAAGAAACTACAAACATAACAACTTACAAGACTAACTAACTTAACTTGATAAATAAAGAATTTTCCATACAAACTTTCACCCCCCATTACAAACCCTTAGTTCACCCCTGGCAAAAAAACTTGATACCATTATTTTTAATTTTACATAAACAATAAATATTCCAAATAAAAAAAAAAATTCACAACCCTAAGACCAGCCGATTGGGCTCTGCGTTGTCTATAGATGAATTAATGAATGAATAAGTCAGGACAAAGAGTCTTATAGTACAGATAATTATATAATATGATAACTTCATGTCAAATAACTGGGCTTAACTTCACTGGGCGAGCGCGGTCCACCTTAGATCACAATATCGCTTACCACGAGGAATATTGAGACTAAGCGCTAACCCATTTAGTGTAAAAAAAAGCCCGACTAGCGAGCGAATATTTCGATGGAAGTAGATTAAATTAGTAAAAGGACTGTTTAAGCAATTCTCAAGTACAGTGCAAACGGTTTTTGTAAAACTAGGGTTAAAATTGAAAGTCAGTTTATGACAACCCTTATTCAATTTCTTGTAGGTTATGTTTTTATTTTGCATTTGCATGTTTTACCACTTTGAAGCAGAACTTTACATCCAACTCAATAGTACTTGAATTAATCCTATTTAATTAATATTTGGATTGATTTTAGAAGATATATTGTATATAAAAAAGGCCAGTACCAACCTGTGAAATGTAACATCACATAAACCAGGTTCTGTTCTATTCTAATAACTCAAAATACAACACTGCACCATTCTGTCGATGTCCAAAACTATTCACCGCGCGAGAATAACACTTACACTTGAATTTAAACGATATTTTTTCGAAAAAACACAAAATTCTCAGAATCGCAGTAATGTTTGACACCGAAACTGACAAATATGCTGGTGTCAAACAGTTACAGCGACAGAGAGAAAAACAGTATAAGCCTTTCTCTTTCACGCATGTTATTTTTACATATGGCTGTTTCGCTGTTGAGTAAAAGAGATGGAAATGTGACTCCGTCTATTGCCTTCTCTGTCTACGCTGTTACATGACTAGGTATGACTTATATTGGTATTTGTATGAGAGAATTTTACCCTTTTCGATTTTAAAAGTTGCGTACCTAAATAGTAAGCGGAGCACGAAAATATTTCCCTTCGCGATTTTCTTTCTTGAACAATGTTGATTTTTGTTATAAAAAATATCGTGATCAAATATGCAGGTTACCTTTTGCACACCGCATATGCGGTAGCGTACAAGGGACATTTTATATTATTTTCCATGTTTTTATATTACCTGTGGCTACGCAAATAAAATTATTTCATTTCATTTTAATATTACTTGAACATATATAATACTAGCTGACCCGGCAAACGTTGTTTTGCCGTAATAAAAAAAAAACTAAATATACAGTAGCCGATTCTCAGACCTACTGAATACGCATATACAATTTGGAAAAAATCGGTCAAGCCGTTTCGGAGGAGTACGGTAACTAACACTGTGACACGGAAATTTTATATATAAGATGAAGACAATAAATGATTGACTACATACACTGTATTTTTTTGTGTTTATATTACGTTTGATATATTATTAATATTGACCACTGAATTGCTAAAACATTGAAGATTAATTAATATTTCGTTTAATGCTACTATGTATTTAAAAACAAAAATACTTATAACAATAATACAATAATTATTTGCATATAATGTGTAAAAAAAAAATAGGAAGTTTATCTTTTTTAACAACGAAATAAGGAGTATGGAAATCTTCTTTAATGTCACTTTTCTTGACATTTTATTTTAATTATGCTTTGTTCTTGTTTTAATTAGCAAGGCGACGTCTACGATGAAATAAATTATAACCCGTGGCACAATCTTAATTAAATTTCGTGTCGCACTTCGGGCATTTTTCATGAATGTTGACTCAAAATGCTTATACTTGTAGATAAAGGTTAAAATAAAAAGTTGAATAAAAAATCCAAACCAAGAGAAATGATTGAATGAATGAATGGATGGATGGATGGATGGATGGATGGATGAATGAATGAATGAATGAATGAGTGAGTGAATGAACGAATGAATGAACGAACGAACGAACGAACGAACGAACGAACGAACGAATGAATGAATGAATGGATGAATGAATGCATGAATTAATAAATTAATGCATGAAATAATTAATTAATGAATAAATGAATGAATGAATGGATGGATGAATGAAAGAATGAATGGATGAATGAATGAATGAATGAATGAATGAATGAATGAATGAATTAATTAATTAATGAATGAATGAATGAATGAATGAATGAATGAATGAATGAATGAATGAATGAATGAATGAATGAATGAATGAATGAATGAATGAATGAATGAATGAATTAATGAATGAATGAATGAATGAATGAACGAACGAATGAATGAATGAATGAATTATTTAATTAATGAATGAATGAATGAATGAATGAACGAACGAACGAACGAACGAACGAACGAACGAACGAACGAACGAACGAACGAACGAGTGAATGAATGAATGAATGAATGAATGAATGAATGAATGAATGAATGAATGAATGAATGAATGAATGAATGAATGAATGAATGAATGAATGAATGAATGAATGAATGAATGAATGAATGAATGAATGAATGAATGAATGAATGCATGAATGAATGAATGAATGAATGAATGAATGTTATTTATTTTCCAATAAGTCACAAAGATATTACTATTTTACTATAATACTAATATCATTATTTCACTTATATATACTAAACTTCAAATTGGAATCGTCAAAATATGTCATTACAATAAATACAATATTTCTTAGCTGTAAAGGGGCCTTGTCATACAAAACAAATAATTAAAATCAATTCAATGTTAAAACAATGAAATGTTAATAAGTTTGTCTGGAGACCAGAGTGCTCAAGCCACCTCAATGCCTTCGGCATACGAGTATTCTTATGATACCTGCACTAACAATGACAGTTAAAAACTGTAATTTAACATGACATTTGACCCTTAATGCGTTTGAATGTGAATGCCCTTTGCATAGGTCACCCAGCCAGAGAATGAACGCATCCACAATCACTTTATTACGGCGTGGGATTTGATGAGACATAATACCAAGTCCAAAAATAAATTGTAGGCATTATTTTAGAACAAACGACCTTGATTTTGACGACCTCGTTGGCGTAATTGTTACGATGCTAGACTGCTAATCAGAAGTTTCCGGGTTCGATTCCCGGCACGGGCAACATCTTTGTGTTGAACTAAATTTGTTGGCTGTTGGTCTGGGTGTTAAATATGTATCTATATAAAATATGTATGTAAGTCTATGTAGTATATCAGTTGTGTTTGCAACCATAATAACTAGAAATGGTTTTTATGGGGTTAACCAGCCGTGTGTGGTTTTGTCTAACATTTATTTATTTTATTTATTTATATTACAATACGTTATTTTGTATTTGGACCAAGCCGGAACGCAATCACGAGGCACTTAATTTGATTGAAAATCCTGAACATAGGCTATTAACATTGGATTGGAGTAGTGACCACAACTGATTGAAAGTGGGCGCAACTGTATAATGTGCGCTTGTCCGAATTATTTTTGGCATAAGATCTGATAAAAGTGATTAAATTTATTTTAAAACTAAAGACTGAAAGTTTTCCGAGCAGTTATCCTCGGGAACATGATTTCTTGGAACATCGCTTGCACAGAAACTTTACGGCTTTCGTATCTCAAAATTTGCTCGACTAATTTGAATTGTAATATGAAAAAATCCATTAGTATATACGGAAGTTTATCACTCTGCCATACATTATTAAAATCTATGAAGGAACCATCCTTGCTTCAGTGTTATTTACTCATAAAGCCCCGTCAAGTCAATAATGGACAAAAAAGTTATTTGAAGATTGATTCGAATTTACAGTCTCTACGTGCACATTTCTTGTTCTACAATTGTGTTGCAAGGCAAATGCAGACATTTTGAATTTGAATTTGAGGTACTGAGGGAGGTGGGCGGTGAACATGAGAAAATCCAACTGGGTATTGTTTTCTTGGTTCTGAGTATGGCTAATAACAAAAATTAAAAACATGTTAAAATTTAACAAAGCCAACGTAAAATAGCATTAATCCCTGATGTGGTTGTAAGGTTAAAACATGGTGAAGCGTTAAGAGCGAAAGGACAGAATCCAAAATATTTGATATTTTCGTAGCGTAATGAATGGGACCGGATTCCCAAACGTCGTGTTTTTTCAGTCCTAAAATAATACAGATTAGACATTGAGACATCAAACAATGTTTATTTCGCTTAAAATATACCATGGATATAATTGTACCTAAAAGCTACAGTACAGTCAAATTATTACGTTTAAAAATGGCAAACTTGGAGCGTATTTTACAGTACTACTCTGCATTAGCCTTAAGGTGAACTGAATTATCTGCTTTAATAGTATAAATTGTTTCTATAAATCATCAATGGTAAGTAAATAATTCGGTATAAATTTGAATTTGTTACTCGTTTTTTTTAATTATATAAACAACTCTCGCTAGATTATTTATTATATTCTTGACTTCATACGATACGACACCGACAAATTGTATATAAACTGTATATTATTTGCCTATGGATACGGCGTACCTTTATTATATATGTCTAATATTTTACAACCTCGTTGGCGTTATGATTACCATGCCGGACTGCCAATCAGAAGGTTCTGGGTTCGATTACCAGCCCGGCCAACATCTTTGTGCTTAACTAAATTTGTTGCCTGTGGGTCTGGATGTGAAATATGTATCTATATAAAATATGTATGTATGTACGACCATAATACAAAGTAGAAGATGGTTTAGTACGGAGCTAACGAGGCGGGTGCAAAAAAAAACTTTTTTTTATTTTGCTACCGCGTGCGCTTCCTGTTAAAAACAGACAAACAAACCCTACTTAGTTATTCAAGAACAGAAGCGTGATTTGGATTTATGTCGCAACCCTACGTGGTGTGTTTGCAAGGGTAAATACACGAACATTCCAGAATATATTAAGCACGCAACATTATCGAGGGACTTCACATCATAAGTATAAGCAGCCCACCATATGTTCCCACTGCTGGGACTCGGGGCCTTCTCTCACGAGGAAAGAGATATAGGCCACAATCCACCACGCTGGCCAAGTGCGGGTAGGCAGATGACACACGTCTTCGGATATTGTGGTCCTCAAATATGCCGGTTTCCTCACGATGTTTTCCTTCACCGTAAAGCGAGTGCTAATCCATACATAACTTGAAAAATAAGTCATTGATGTAGGGTCAGGATCGAAGCAGGGGATCCGTCTGATTGAAAAGCAGACTGTTTTTCCAAATGTTTTTGGTCCTCTTCTTCATATGAGCTAAGTGGCCAAGTTCTGGTGTCGAGAGTTTTCAAACCGCCCAAAGGCCTCTGAATGTATTTAGTAAAAAGGCTAATATTGATTATTTAACACAAATAGCAATATTATGTTTAGAATGTATGAAAGCAGAAAACATGTTTGTCATCTATTTTATATCATGTAGTTGAGAACCAATTAAAAAAATATATGGATGTTTTTTTGTTTTTATTACAAAAGATTTAATTTGAATAAATCGGTTCAGAATTTTTGGAATCGATGTCGGTTTCCCAATTTTCAATTACTCACATTTTATATAAAAAACAATTTCTCGGCATTAAGGGACGGCAATTCTTACAAGTGGGCAATTACTTAGACCGAAATAACTAGTTCCATTTATATCGCCCAATTAGGCTGTTAAGGGTGTAATTTTATTGATCGTGTTAATAATTTATCCAATTAATTTATTGCCTTTAGTCATGCTAAATAGTCATAGTATAATTTACTTCTCTTTAATAATTATAAGTATTATTATTCTTTATTGTACATCTTCTCTTTTTCTTATCGTTCCATCCAAAGGTTGACTGGACTAGACTGGTCTCTAACTTGCCTTAACGGCTGACTGCTTGTATTAGGTAAAAAGCCAGGACCTACAATTTAATGTGTCATCTAGCACACGGCAGCGCTCAAATGAAAATGCCATTTTCTAAATTACAGTATTATGCATGGTTACCCATCCAATGACTGACCGATCGATCGATGATCGCGTCAGATCACCTTAGCTAGCCGAGCTACAGGCGCTCCAGGTACTTTTGATATTGATTTGTATGAATATTCTGCCCAATAAAGATTTAATCTATATTTCCTATCTACACCCTTCCTATTCCCTTTAACCAAATCTATAGATACGAAGATAGCTTCGTATCTATAGATTTGGTTAAAGGGAAATTAATATTCTAATCTAATCTAATTCTTATTAAAATAGGATATATTTCAAAACATAACTATATAAGTGTTATTTATGTAAAAAGGTCTACAAGGAACCCTTTTGTTCTGTCCGTCCGTTAGTCCGCCCTATGAGTTTACAATATAAATAAAAATTAAGAAATAATTTTTAAATGAAATACCAGTAAAGCACATTAGTAGTTCTCCTAACATTAGACTTATCGAATGTACATTACTCGTATTCATTATTATTGTGAGCATGTTTTGTCCCATTGAAGAGCAAAGGCCTCTCGTATTCATTCCATTACTCGTATTCAGGAAATTTAAACTCTTTACATTTATTTCTGCGTAAATAATTCCAATTTACTAATTACATGTAGAGCCTTTGTGGAATGTAACATAGGGTGTGGTGGCCAATGACCCTTTAATCGACTGTGTAATTGCTTACAGTCCTACGATACCACGTAACATTATGTGGAACTAATAAAGGTTGGACATTCCGCATTTTACGATATTAATCCATAGTATTAATAACTCTTATCTAACTAATATTATAAATACGAAAGTTTGTGTATATGTGTGTATGTTTGTTACTTTTTGACGATCAAACGGCTGAATATATTTTGATTAAATTTGGTGTGAAGATAGGCTAGACCTTGTATTAACACAAAGCCTACGAAAACAATTGTGGTTGCCGTGGGATACGCAAATAACTTCAAAATCTATTTTACTACTTCACGCTCCAACGGATGGACTGATTTTGATGTGGTTTACTATGAAGATAGGTTAGATATCGGATTAACACATAGGCTATGGCACCGTTGGAGCACACCATACATCTCCTAGTAACATACATCTCCTAGTAACATGCATCTCCTAGTAACATGCATCTCCTAGTAACATGCATCTCCTAGTAACATGCATCTTCTAGTAACATGCATCTCCTAGTAACATGCATCTCCTAGTAACATGCATCTCCTAGTAACATGCATCTCCTAGTAACATGCATCTCCTAGTAACATGCATCTCCTAGTAACATGCATCTCCTAGTAACATGCATCTCCTAGTAACATGCATCTCCTAGTAACATGCATCTCCTAGTAACATGCATCTCCTAGTAACATGCATCTCCTAGTAACATGCATCTCCTAGTAACATGCATCTTCTAGTAACATGCATCTCCTTGTAACATGCATCTCCTCATCACATATCACATGCCCATACCACGCTGACTTTCCACTCTTTATTAAGTGTGCTGCTTATGCCACGCTACGTACAACATCGTTAACTTCAAAAAGTCTGCACAAAATGAGAAACGATTTGCAATGTCCGATTTCAATTTTAGAACGCGAAATAATAAATCAACCGTCTGCATTTCCAACAAAGGCTAGACGGCGAATGATCCAACACAATAACTCTTCCTATTTTATTGTCATTTGTGCCCAGTATGACTTATCTGTGCAACCTTCGCATGGCGATTGCTTGGAGCAAATCAAACGCCAGAAGCGCTGTGACAAAGGGCCTTAATTTGTCTTTAGATATTGATCAGAAAGGTTGGGGACATACGAAGGGCATTCTTATTATCTGGGACAGAACTGAAGAGGAATGTGAACGTGAAAAATTTGTCGTAATTTGCAGATTAATGCTGCTGAACGTAAGTCCGATAATTGTCATGTTTCATTTTGGTTTGACAACCTTGCTAGCAAAATGGTAACCAGGGTTCGATTCCCGGCTCGATCAACATTTAAGTGATAAACTAAATTTGTTGGCTGTCGGTCGGAGTGTTAAATATGTATAGATATAAAGTGTGTATGTGTCTATGTATATGTATTAACTATTTATTGCTTGTATTAACACTTGGGCAACTTTAAATCCTGGATAAATTCGAACACTGTTAGAATGTGAAATAATAATTATTAATTGAATAAATAAATTAATTAATTAATATTATCATGACTTGTCACGGTTCTCATATTATCTCAGTGTATTCCAACTTTATTATCTACGCTACACAGAAAACAGACGAGAGAAATGTTTGATGACATTCATTTATTTCCCCCAAATTACAATAAAAAGAGGGAAACGCTGTAACATTTTGTGTTACGTTTGTTTTCATCCACGCACGTAAGCATTGAACGCAATGATTATTAGCAAATAAAATTGTCATGTTGCTTTTATTTTTGAAATTGAAAATAATAATAATTTAAAGCTGTCTTCAAAGATGTGAGCTATTTTAAGTGTAAATTTAAAACCTTGGCCTTTACACTTAAAATAGCTTAAAATGACTTGACATAATAAATTGCTTGGCCAAGCAATTTATTTCTATAATAATAATACTATAATTTAAACACTGGTATTTACACTTAAAATAGCTCAAATCTTTGAAAACAGATTTAAATTATTTTATTATTTTCAATTAAAATTATTAAATAAGTCTTACTTTGTAACATTGTCGTACTCATTGTTCTATTTGTATTAAGTTTTATTAAAATTTGTTATACTGTCTTGTTAGAGGATAAGTTTATTTTAAAATGCAAACAGGTTGAATTGGACTACTTAGCCTTGCCTAGTTAAGTAGTCTCAAGAGAATATGTAATCTAGTAATAAGTTATTGAATAAATATTCTTCATTTTCATTTTTTTCATTTTTTACTTGCACGCAAGTAGCGAAATGCCAATATTGAAAAAAGTCAAAACAGCCTCATTTTTAGTGTAGAAGCACCGTTTTTAGTGTTTATTTAATTCTGTTTTTAGTTTTTATTGTAATAGTGGCCATAGAACAACAATGTGTTAAATGTGTCAAAAAAAAAACAGAAACATATCATTATGAACATTTCAATTCACATTACATTTCATTTTACAGTACGTTAGACTATCTACATATATTATGTATGTACATAATATGTATGACTGTCTATTTCACGTGCTGAGGCAAGTGAGAGATAGTTAGATGGACAGACAGACACAGACAGCGAAGCATTAGTAATATAACTGTTGGTATCCTTCAGGTACGGAACCCTAAATTTGTATCTTAAACCCAGCCAAAAAGCATATTTATGTAACAGCTTTTTTTTTACAATACATACTTGTGATTTTTAAACTGCCTGCGTAGTCTATGCCTTTTTTTTTTTTTTTTTACGTGAGGAAATGCATTTACGCATGCCCACCACACCCGGGGAGGTGGGTGGGGTATGTCGGGCTCGATGCCAGAAGGGCATCACTACCGACTAAAACCTCACGATGGCCTTCTCACCGGAAAGGGCGGGATGAGGTTCCGCTTCTCGCATTAACGCACCACCCCGCCCACCTCGGCTAGCCTGCGAGACTCCGCCTCTGGGGATGACTCCCCTTGCAGTGCACCTGGTGCACTGCAACCACCTCGGGGACCGTGAGTGCAATGGACGCCGGAGAACCCCGGTCCGACGTCCTAAGTCCCCCGTGACGGGTCGGGTCTGTGGCCCCGTCACATGCCACTACGGCCGCAGAGAATAGGGATAGTGGTAGTCTCCGGTTACCACTCCCTTCTCCCTGCGGCCCCACCGCGTCCGCCATCAACGGTGGCGACCCCGTCGAGGCCGCGGCAGGTAGGAAGAGCGGCGCATCGTAATACCGACACTTCTCTCCTGCCGCGGCCCCACACTTTCAGCTGCGGTGCCTCCCTATCCACACCGCAAGCCCGCCTCAGTTGCGAAACCTCCCCGAAAACCCCCGGAGCGAGGTTCCGCAACCTACTGGTGCCACTCCATCTAGAACTTGCGTACAGGGATTACAAGTCTAGGGAGTGGCCCGCCTCAGGGACCCTCTTCGCTTCACCGTGGGTGACCAGGCCACGGTTACTGAGCCCCCCCGCCTCGACAATGCGGGGCCCCACGGGGGGGTGCGTAGTCTATGCCTAGATTATATACTCGTAAAATACCTTTGTAAATCTTTCCTGTAGCCTCGCTTACTCTTACTCGTATTTACCCCATCTGTGGCGTTAAGGAAGTAAAAGTACTAACAAGATTTATACTTAGACTTAAACTTTCATTAGAGTAGTGCCTTCCTGTGTAAACTAGGGGTGAAGGATGTTAAACTGAGTGGGTTGTAAAGTTAAATCTAAAGTAAATCGGAATTTAATGCTGTCTTGGTTACATTTTCCCGAAGATAGTTTATTTACCCTGAGGGTAAATAAACTATTTTCCTATTAAATTGTTATTTTTATTATAACTTAACATGTAGGCAATTTATTAATTTGTCATGTAAATAATATTCTTCATCATAAAAGAAAAAAGTATTATATTTTAGTGTATTAGATCTTTATCCCCGAGAGAGAAGATCCTGAGTTCCAGCAGTGGGAACGTATAGAAAACTGCTCATACTCGTACTTATGTTTAAAAATATATTTTTGGTGATATCGAATAAAAAGAAATACAAAGGTCATTCGAATTTATAAATTCATAATTTATGTATACATATTTCATTAATTAATTGAGAAAAACAACGGTTTCCAATCATTCATTTACGTGATGAAAAAAATATTTAAATTTAATTTTCTTCACATGTTCGTTATATCTTAAAAATCTAGTCTATCTAAAACCTGGAGACTCCCTCTGCGCGAAAACCAACTAGGTATTCTACAAGAAAACTATCTACATTTCCGGACAATGTTCAAAGAATACAGTTCTCAGTGGATTTTCCGTTTAACAAGATTTTCCATGCACTGAAAGCATTTTGAATTCTTTTGACAAAGCCAGCTACGTTTTACACGGTATTTTTGAATAATATAGCATTCATATGTAGTGCATTTTACTCGTAATACTCCCTACCAAAAAGCGAGTGTGGCTCGGTGGTAATAACGTCTGCTTTTCAATCAGACGGCCCCTGGTTCGATCCCAGCCCCACACCAATGACTTGTTTTTCAAGTTATGTGTAGATTTGCACTCGCTTTACGGTGAAGGAAAACATCGTGAGGAAACCGGCATGTTTGAGGACCACAATATCCGAAGACGTGTGTCATCCGCCAACCCGCACTTGGCCAGCGTAGTGGATTATGGCCTATATCTCTCTCCTCATGAGAGAAGGCCCCGAGTCCCAGCAGTTGGATAGTATGGTGGGCTGCTTATGCTTATACTCCCTACCGTAATATACCTGCCGGTGACTATCGAGAATGAACTTTTATTCCACCCCATTTTAAACTTCCAAGTTGCAAGTCGTTAAAAATTTATTATCTTTAACTAGAAAGAAAAAGAGTCGAAGCATTTTTCCGTGGACCGTTTTTATGAACTCTGAGTTATTTTCCTTTGCCCATTTTTCCTCAGATATTGCCCTCTTAAGGAAGCCTGCGAAAACCTTTATTTTCTTTTCCAAATCATTCATAAACTGGGCCGAGTAATAAACTCGTCGCAAAAGTACGGTTCCGTTACCTTATGGAAAATTTGAACCTTATGTCGAACATAAAACTTTAAGACTTAAGCATAAAACTTGGCATTTAAAAATACGTAGAGTTTTAGAATATATATTCCTTAAATTAGACATCAATTAAGTAGTTAATTTGGTTATAATAACGGCCCATCTAAGCCAATTATTATCACTTACTTAAATACCTACCTATTACACCGATTTTATCTTTCCGATTAAATCTGGAAGCGAAAATTAATCTGAATGTTTGTTTTTAACCCTAATTGAAAAGTCTACAAGGTCGTTGATTTTTTAAAAGAAGAATTAGTCAGGAATATTCATTGCCATGTTTAATAAAAACCTGTTTAAAATAGGGGACATTTTTTTTAACAACTCCCTCAACATAATTAAATGGAAGGAGAATTCTATTATACAAATAATATAATTCTTATACACTATGAATTACAAATCAAAGATGGCGGCTATCACGAAATGTTGTATTAATTTTTTATTTTATACATTTATCTTTAACAACGTACGTCTGAGATTCAAAAAAATGGTTCTAAGTTAAGACCTTTGAGATAAATAAAGTGAGAATAGATTCTAAACGAAAGTAAACATAAAATAAAATTATTTAGGCCTTCGTCTGTCAAAATTACAGTGCTTCAGTAATATTTTATTAAGCTACAAAACACTTTATCTTAGCGCTACCTTAGGAATACTAAAAAGTTCTAGAGTTATTTCTATAAAGAAAATACTGCGCTCAAATAACAATAAATGATTAAATATTCATTACGTGACTTAATTACGTAATTAATATTGTAGCGCTCGTAGCTCTGCTTACTAAGGTGATCTGACGCGATCATTGAGGTTAAACAACGGTTGATGAAACATTATTTAAATAGATAACGATACACAAGACTGTCTTTTGAAAAATAACATTTTTATTTTGGTGCTAAACATTATTTAGATGGATAACCATACACAAGACTTTTGAAAAGTATCATTTTTATCTTGGTGCTTGCTATAGTTGGTCGGATGACACGTAAAATTGTAGGTCCCGGCTTTTAGTCTTAGTTCAAGCAGTCGATAAGCAAAGTCAGACTACTTCAGGTATCCTGAAAACTTTCGACACAAAAAACTCGGCCACAGCTCGCTCATACGAAGAAGAAGAAGAAGTGAATTAATTTAATTAACAGCATGGATAAGTCTCAATAAAATCGTATAATACCTATTTATTGTAAGCAATATACAAAATCCCTTTGATAAGTTGATTTCAAGTTTGCAAAAACATAGTACTCCTTACAAAAGCGTATCTAGAAATAATGCGCATATGCGCATATCAGTTAGCATATACGAGTACCATATGTTTGTACAAATGCTTAGAGATAGGTAGGTACCTGCAGGGAACGTTTATACAAGTGTGGAATTCTTTGCCAAATTCCCTGTTCCCGATAATTATAATCTAGCGGTTTTCAAGGCAAGAGTGAACCGGTTTCTTCTGGGCAAGCGCGCTCCACCTTATATTGCAATCTCGCTTACCGTCAGGTGAATTTCGGTCAAGCGCAAGCCCATTACCAGTAAAAAAAAAGCTATACTATGATGTGATGATGATGCGTATGAATGATGCGTGTATGTATTTTTAGCTAACTTCGCTCAAGTAAATACATATTCAGCGCTAAAAAGTATGAATAGAAACCCAACGTTATGTGAATGCTATTCACAAAATCTAAAATATGCATAAGCGTGCGATCTGTGATGCGTAAAAAGCACAGTGTTTGTTAGGTGTGGCATTTTTAACCAAAAACTGCTGGAAACCTTTAACTCGTGTGGCAAAATTCAGAGAATTTGAACCTAAATTGGTTTAAAAATAGCGCCACGATCTTAAGTTGCAGAAGATTTTCTCCATTTATTTAACTTTATACTTTAAACGTTCTTTATTTGAATGAAGAAATTGCGTCTAACATAGAATTTAGCATGAGTGCTACCAAGCACTAAAGTATTGATTGAAAAAAAGGCATTCATATATTTGTTTTGTTTTAAACTAAAATATTAATATAGTTTAGTTAACTACTTTTTTAACTACTTCAATTTAATACTCATTCCAATACTCATTCTTCCCAGACAACTTGAAATTTCAATAGATTGAGAGTTATTACGTAAATGCATTGATACATAAACTAAACTATGATACATTTGTAATTACCTCTTATATTCTCAAAATTTCATTTCAAATAACATCATTCATAATAATATCAAAAGACAAAAATGAACCCAAAATGTCACTCAAGCTCTTAACATTACGTTATCAGTCACGTTTTCTCGCAAAAAGCTCACGTACTAACTCTCATCCAAGTCATACTATGTCTTATTATGTCAACCACTCTCATACAAAATGGACTGGACATGGAATTGCTATTACTTACTATTCTTTTTTTCACCTAGATATTCACGTCAATATCACCAAATTTTAAAAAAGAATGTCTTGGCCTAAGACTGACCGCATCAAGCGTTGCTGAACCTCAATGATCGCGTCTGATCACCTTAGTAAGTCGAGCTACAAGTGCTACTCGAACCGTAAAAATGCTCTAGCAAAATTCCTCCTTTTCCATCAAAAAGCGACAATATCAAAAATAATAATTGGGTAGCTAGGCCAGTCGTACTAATTGGTATACTACGTGAAACACCCTAACATTTCTATTTCAATGACCCATCCTAGGGATGTTCTTTGATCAGCCGTAATACGGGATAACTCTAAAGTCTCTGAAGAAGTAGGTATGTATCAATAAAAAAAACAGTAAATAAGAACCCGTAGATTACCTGATTACTATATTTTGAAAGAAAAAGAGAAAATAGCTGTACACAGATCTCAGGCTGCAATCTTTGAATTAAAGCAATAATTATTAATTATAATCAATGCGGTCCGCGTGATTTATTGTAAATGCCAAAGTGAAATTTAGAACTCAGAGCCTAAGAAAGGAGTTATCGTTTCAGGTATCGCTTCAATTAGATATCGTCAAATGATAGTCCAAAATAACTATTATAACTTTTTGAATCGATATATCTAAAAACAGTGGCTTGTAAGAAATAAAGTATTGATACATTTCTTATACATCATTTTATGATCTACTATTTTATTCATAGTACTTTTATTATAAAACTAACCGTATTCTTTTCTTCTGGCTATGAACGGGTTTTTAAATATTATTTATATGACGGCGCAGCCGTGTCATCGACAAAACACTAGAAGAGCGCTGTGTCGATGGTAGCAGAACGACCATCTTGTAAATGGCAACATTATTAAGAACGACTGACTATGATTGGAGGAGCGCTGTGTCGATGGTAGCAGACCGACCATCGACAATCTTGTAAATGTCAACGTAACGAAGAACGACTAGGATTGGTCAATGAGTCGTTCTAGCGGAGCGTCGTGTCGATGGCAGCGGGGCGGCTATCGACCATTACTTTTTCGATGGGCAACCGTCAGCGCACCACGTCTTCGACGAATCGCTATATATCGTTACAATCCCTAGAAAGCACTTAATTTAAACACCTATCTGAGTTTTGTGATTGCGTACCAAACTGTGTGAATTGTAATAAAAGAAGCTGTGATTTACAACATGGATTTTAATAACGGCCCTCCTGCGTCTACATCAGAACTGGGATGAAAACTCAAAGGCCCACGTGAAGAAGACACACATGACGTAAACCGAGCACCCACTCGAGGAAGATGCAATCCTGACTACCTACATACGTCGAAAAGAAAACTCAGACGACCGTGAGATGATCACTGTGAGAGCACAAGCTATTTCACTGAGTCCAGACGCAACGCAGACAACTGCATACGACGGACGGTGCCGGCGTGTGAGGCGTGAGAACATGAGGCTGCTCGTGGAGGCGCTGACCAACCCGCCAAATACCGCAGCTAAGACCATCGAGCTACCTACATTTGAACCACAGGATGCGGACACGGACGGCCTGGCTGGCTACGGCGGACGTGTGCTTGACGGATTGTGGACTACAGTCGACCGCATAAGACGCAGCAAGTTAAACCAAGTTCACAGCACTCCAACACGGCAGTTACTGCGCGGGCCCCTGTGTCTTGAAGTATGGTGTTGAGGGTCACGTGGCATCGCGGAACTCCAATACACGGCCAGTTGCGAGTAGCAGTACACAGCCCGTCACCACCGCACCCAGCGTCGTAAAGCGAGTGGACGTATGCGGTATGAAACCTGTCGACGGACTAATTATGCAATTTGGTGAGAAGTTTTCGATTCGGTATGATTGCGGGGCGGATTGTTCTCTAATTAAAGAAAGCGTCTCTCGTAAGCTGATGTTACATTACAGAACCAGCAGCCGGGTGACAGCGGCTGCAGTGCATAGTGTGCGCAAGCGGCAAGCAGCCGGATGGTAGCGGCTCCAGCGCACAGTGGGCGCAAGCTGCATCGCATGGCGAGCGATACGTGGATGACTGCGTTATGCAACCCTCATTGGACACGTTGGAATGTTAAGGTGAATGTAATCCGTTTTATTTGGTTTTTTTGGCGCGGAATACTCGTTATTTGAAGAATGGCAAACTATGTAGTAAAGTTGTGACAATAACGAGTGAGTGCGAGTATTCAGTACAGAATAGATTTAGATTTGTCTTGATCAACCTTTCTTGCCAAGATAGTTTTTTTTTAGTTACCATATTTGTCGCTTAATTGTGGAGTGACGTCATAATAGATGACGAAATTTTAATTATGGTTCGATGTGAAGACAACAGAGCTTTGTTTCATAAAGATTTTTGCGTTACTTTAGAGATTACAAAGACGTGCGTAAATTCAAATTTATCCTACGGGTACGCATTTAATTTTGTGCTTTGACGTATTCTGCAAGCGTGGTAGTAATTGCGTACAGATGCCAAATAAAACTCATTTGCTGCTTCTGATTAGTTGAAAGTTTGGTTGAAGATAAAAACTTCCATGGGTGGTCGGATGGAGGCAGCTTGACTATCTTGAATGTGTGATGTAAGGGTTCCGGATGGAGGTTCCCTGGAGTTACCAGATGGAGGTAGCTGACTCGTTGATGATTTTTGAGATGACTTTATGCGGAGGCTCTATGGTGGTTTTATTGTTTTGATCTTAAGCGTTGAGACGAGTTTAATTTGTTTTTATGGCATTGAATTTTGTTCGGTAAACTTTAGCTTCCGTAATTTTACTATAAGGTGGAAACGATGATTTTTGTGTGTATTCGCTAGATGGAGGCAATGATTTGTGTGTATCCGCTAGATGGAAGCGATGGTAGTGATTGCTTAAAAATTTACGATTTTTGCAAGTTTCTCGAAAATTAAAGCAAAACAATTTGTCTGTAGTCGGTTCTTATTTTGACACGTAATTGAAAGAAATGATTGCAATTGAAGTTCTCATTTCAACACTGTGGGTCAGGGCTGGCCGAAGCGATATCTTTTTACTGCCAAGACTTTCTTTCCTTCAGATCTCCCACACGAGGACGTGTGGTGCGTTAGAATGGCCGTGTCGGCGAGTGAGCAATGCCATCTGGCGTCGGGCTTGCGGCTTCTACATCACACCAGGGCACATCTCTTCAGCCTGTCCGGAGAAGGTGGTCAAAGAGGTCCACGTCTGCAACCATCAAACTGCGAGGAGTGCGCTGGCAACATCATCGGGTGAGATCGTCCAATTTTTATTTGATAGTGGTTCTGAATGCTCTTTAGTCAAATCAAATTCGGTCTCGAAGTTTTCCGGTACTGCACGAAACGAGAAAGTATTTCTGTCAGGGATAGGTCAGGGGAATATATTATGGGAATCTCAAGTTCTCAGCGATATTAAGGTCCAAGGTATTGAGCTTAGAGTTTTGTTTCACGTTGTCCCATCTGATAGCATTTCAGATTCCGTTATCCTGGGTAGAGATATTTTCCAACATGTAGTAAACGTCCAAATTAGCGATGGCAATATCAATTTTAGTACTACAAAAAAAAAACCTTCTGACATCGATACTGACCTTGAGGGAAAACATAAAAATGAATTGCTCAGGATTTTTTCTAAGTACAAAGATTATTTTACCGATGGTATACCTGATTGTCGTGTTAATACGGGGGAAATGAGCATTAGTTTGATAGATCCCAAAAAGAAAGTGCAAAGACAACCCTATAGACTATCGCCCTCTGAAAAAGAAGTTGTACAAGAAAACGTTCAATCACTTATAGATGCGTGTTATTCGCGAATGTAGGTCCCCGTTTGCTAGCCCAATTTTACTTGTTAAAAAGAATGATGGAAGCTGTAGGATGTGCGTTGATTATAGAGAACTTAATTCTAACACTGAACCCGGCTATGCTGGCTTAGCGGAAGTTTCGGAAACTTTAACAAATTTTGAAGACGTTTATGGGCCTGTGACGGCCGTGACTAACAACGATGATGTTGGAAGTGATTCTCTCTCAGCTTCAAGTGACACTATGTCGGTTGATAGCGATACTTCGATCGCCTCTTCTGGCGCGCCTTAGTGCAAAACCATTTTGGGAAACCCAATTTCATAACTTAGCGTAATTTTTGTCATTCTAAAGTTTAGTCAATCCTGGTCGGAGGGCGCAGTCCGGGCCTGGCCCTTTCGGTCAGGTTGAAGAGACACGCTTGTCCGGTCCAGATGGTGGGTAGTGTCAATCCTGGCCGGAGAGTACAGTCCGGGCCTGACCCCTTGTGGGTAGGTTGAAGGGACATACTCGTCCGGTTCAGACGGTCAATCCTGTCCAGAGAGTGCAGTCCGGGCCTGACCCTTGCGGGTAGGTTGAAGGGACATGCTCGTCTGGCTCAGATGTGTGTTGTCGATCCTGTCCAGAGAGTGCAGTCCGGGCCTGACCCTTGCGGGTAGGTTGAAGGGACATGCTCGTCTGGCTCAGATGTGTGTTGTCGATCCTGTCCGGAGAGTGCAGTCCGGGCCTGACCCTTGCGGGTGGGTTGAAGGGACACGCTCGTTCGGCTCAGACGGTGTGTACTGAAGAATACTGTTCGGGCCTGACCATTGAGGGCAAGACGCGCGCGTCCGGTACGGATGGAGCTAGATGTTGACCTTGTTTAAAAAAAAGTCGAAGTGGCGTCTAGAAATCTAGAAGCTCAGGCAGTCTAGAACATGAGCGATATTAGTAGATTATAGTAACTGATCCAATTATGCAATCGTGTCAAGTGATGTCGTCGCATCACTCTACTGCCCCTACATAGCCTAAATGGTTGTTACTACATAGTCCTGTAGATATAATCCTTAATTCGATTTGATCAGGATGAACGAGCGGATGTATCCCTGATGTGAATTGCAATGTTTCAGGAACACTTTCACGCCCGAGGACGGTCGTATGTCAGTCTGGCCGTGACGGCGCAGCCGTGTCATCGACAAAACACTAGAAGAGCGCTGTGTCGATGGTAGCAGAACGACCATCTTGTAAATGGCAACATTATTAAGAACGACTGACTATGATTGGAGGAGCGCTGTGTCGATGGTAGCAGAGCGACCATCGACAATCTTGTAAATGTCAACGTAACGAAGAACGACTAGGATTGGTCAATGAGTCGTTTCGATGGAACGGATGAAACGGAGCGTCGTGTCGATGGCAGCGGGGCGGCTATCGACCATTACTTTTTCGATGGGCAACCGTCAGCGCACCACGTCTTCGACGAATCGCTATATATCGTTACAATCCCTAGAAAGCACTTAATTTAAACACCTATCTGAGTTTTGTGATTGCGTCCCAAACTGTGTGAATTGTAATAAAAGAAGCTGTGATTTACAACATGAATTTTAATAACGGCCCTCCTGCGTCTACATATAATTATGTTTTCAACTTTACTGATTTTCAGCTTGTTGAGATTTAATGTACCTTCAAATCTCTAAAATGACGCATTCGGTCAATTTAGAGATTTTCATCTAATGATATGAGGAGAAATTAACGGGAGTGGACTATTGACATGAATTTTCGATAGCTTACGTCACTTATATACATTACACGTCATTTGACGATACCGATTTGACGCGATGCCTGAAGTGATGTGGCAAATCGTTCAGGCCCTCTGAGCTCTTCTTTAATTGGATGACATTTTAAATTGTAGTTGCCAGTTGATTTCTTCAGTTATGTAAATTTAGCCATTGAAGTCTTAAAAACACAAGATATCTGTCCCTTAAGAACAACAAGACGAAAAAGTCTTGTGATATATTATGTGTTCCAAAACATATACCTAACTTTCAACGAAGATAAATACGTATATACACCTCCATTGAAAAAGTTTCCTTGAGTAGTGTGAAGCGTTTGGTTGTTTCCGCGTAATCTGTCACAGTCAAGCAACCATATTTCCGTAGAGGAAAACGTTGACATTGTATTAAGAAAAAAATTTAGTAAGTATATCTTAAATTTGTCTCCCTTTATGGTTAAAAAAAAATATGTTCTTGGCTTTTTTTGGGATGTTTTGCGATATCTAGGTTAGAATTACACGCAATCTATAGTGGTATGATTATGAAGAACGAACAAAACGAGTAGTGGATAGTTACAAATATTGCAGAAAAAAGTCAGTATCCGAGAAAATTTCTATTAGAAGCACTAACATTATCGTTTCATAAATAAGAAACATCAAGCAAAAATATAGAGAGTAGCTTGTTCGTAAATAATAATAAGAACATAAAATAAAAACAGATATTCGTTATTCCTACCTCTAGTGATCACAAAAACAAAATATGTAAAGCTTGACATTTGGAGAAATTTAAATTGTGTTTTTTAAGTTAATTTCGTAATAACTAATAAATAATTTATAAATGTTATAATATCACTTTAAAATAAAATAACTGAAAAGCAAAAACGAAAAAGTCTAAGAAAAGACGTAAATCAAAGTGCAGTTATAGAATATTAACAATAGAAGAAAAGCATACCTATATTTTTTATCATCATTGTCAGCCCATCATTGCCTACTTCTGAGCATAGGTCTCTTTTCTTCTTGCCTTATATTTTATATATTATTGTATACCTTATATATTTTGAAGGAATTTCGATTGGCAAACTAATAAACGACAATAACTACATAAAAAGTTCTAAAAGAAAGTACAACCAAAAGAAAGTAGCAACATTGCCAATAAAAAAAAACACAAAAAAACTTTTCAAAAACCTTTTCTCAACTTCTGATTGCTCCTTTTGTGCGGTCGCATTGAATTAAACAGGCATGGCAAGCAATAACTCTTCGCCTACGCGTCGCTGCGGTTTTCTCTGGAAACCACGTCACAACTCCGATGACGTAGAAGCCACAGAATATGAGACAGTTTCTAAGCAAACAGACACGCCTACAGAATACAAATGATATACTACGTAAGCGTAGGGAGGACACTAAACCCTTTAGGACAATAAGAGCTAACGAAGCTAAAATTCTATTATAGGTAAAATCTAAAAAAAAAACTCTTTTATTGAGATTAACGAGTATGTAACTCGTAAATATGAATCATTTCAATCGATAATTAATTAATTCCGTTTTCTCTGGAAACACGTCACAACTCCAATGACGTAGAGGCCACAGAATATGAGACAGTTTCTAAGCAAACAGACACGCCTACAGAATACAAATGATATACTACGTAAGCGTTGGGAGGACACTAAACCCTTTAGGACAATAAGAGCTAACGAAGCTAAAATTCTATTATAGGTAAAATCTAAAAAAACTTTTTTATTGACAGTAACGATTACGAGTACTCGTAAATACATATGATCATTTCAATCAATAATTAATTTATTCCGTTTTTTATACGAGTATATTTACATTGACTGTACTCGAATCGAAAGATCGATCTCATTGGCGGGTATCGAACCCACGTCCTACGGGACGTAAAGTGGTTGTACGCCGGACTGAGCTGTTACCGTTCAGCTGACAGCTTCAGATTCAGATGTGTTCATTTTTTTTTTCATTTACAATATATTTCTGCAAAATGACGCCCGAGTCAATTATAGATGATAGATAGAAAATTATTTATTTGACCCAAATATAAAAATAATAAGAAAAAGGTTACTATAGGTACGCCACAATTGGCGGCCTTGTCGCCTATAGTGATCTATTCCATGCAACCTTTGGATGGAGAGAAATTAATTTTAAAATAATAAAAAAGCAAAGGTTAAAGACCAGGTCACAATGATGTAGGTAGTTTATCCGTAAAACGCGTGGGACCTTTTTATTGCCAAAGGTTGTCTTGCAGCTTTTTTTTACTCTGATTAGGTCAGCGCTTTACCACAAGTCACCTGATAGTAAGTGATATTAGGTCTACGGTGGAGCACGCTTACCTAGAAGTAACCGGTTCGCTCTTGTCTTGAAAATCACTAGATGAGGAACATCATTTTTCCTAAATAACTTATTGACTCAGGCGTTTATTTGCGGAAATTCATTGTAATAGAAGACAAAATTAAATATTTAGTGTTTTCCGCTGTGATCTGAAATACACTAAATATTTAATTTTGTCTTTTATTTAACGTTTTTCCTGCGTAGGTCAGATACGTGCAACGCAAAAGAGTAGCAGATTAAATACAAGTTTCCACGCAAATGACGTCTTTGATAAAGAAATAGAGCGATTGCCAGCCGCTGTCCTTTTGTCGGTCCGATGTTATCGTTCTCAGTTGGAAGGTCACGAAACCCCTATCAAAGGATGTACTTTACAGCTATATATAATATGTGAAGTATTCGATTGGTTAATAAACAGTTTGTAAGGCTTTGCTTTGAATAGATTGGATCTCTTTATGTCACTGGGCTTGGTGGTCAGATGAAGCCTTTTAGCCTTTTTTTATTAAGCACATCCGCTTTGATTGAAAATATAGCAGCAGTCTAATGTTTTTCTTTCTCGACGACCTCGTTGGCGTAATGGTTACCATGTGGGGCTGTCAACCTGTGGGTATCGGGTTCGATTCCCAGCACGGCCAACATATTTTTGTTTAATATGTATCGATTTATGTATGTCTATATAGTATATCAGTTGTGTTCGCAACCTTAATTATAGCGCCTGTACTGGATGCTATTTAACTAAGGTGACTCAGTTATAATATATCGCCTGTGGTTGACTACCTCGTTGGCGTAATAGTTACCATGCCTGACTGCCAACCAGGAGGACCCAGGATTCGATTCTTAGCACGACCAACATCTTTGTTTCAACTAATTTGTTGGCTGTCGGTCTGGCTTTTAAATATGTATCGTATAATTTTATTAATAGAAATAAAGTTTTCATGTATGGATATGTAGTATATCAGTTGTGTTAGCAACCATAATACAAACTGTAAACGGTTTAGTATGGGACTAACCAGCCGTGTGTGAAATGTGTCCTAATGTATTTAGTAGGTTAAGGAACTTACTGAAAGAGTTAGAGCGGTACTGCGTAGGTACCGGCGGGCACAGAACGTCACTCCCCAGGCTGTTGACACTGACCGAATCACGCAGTTCGCCAAGAGAAGACGACCTCAGAGTTGGTAGCGAGAAATTCACTTCCTTGGTCCTGTGAAATCAAATATCAAGTCAAAAAACTCAAATTTGTCCTAATCCCTCCTTATCCTTATCCTACTAATATTATTCCTATTCCTAAAGATATGCGGACCAACATGGATGAGACAGGAGAGGGAGAGAGAGTTGGAAAAAAACGGGGGAGGCCTATGCCCAAGCGGCAACTTTTGCATAAAAAGGTGTAAATTTAAATATGTAATTTTTAGAAAATGTAGCAATAGAATAAAGGCTTTTTTTTACTTTAACTCACTAATTTTATAAAGGCGAAAGTTTATGTGTAAGTGTGTATGTATCTTCTTCAAGCTCATATGACGGAACCGATTTTGAGCGAAGATAGGTTAGACTTTGGATAAACATATAGGCTACTTTTTATCCCAGAAACAATTAGTTCCCGTAGCAAATAACTTCAAAATCTATGCTACTTCTTCACGCTCCAACCGCGGTGTTATCCACATTGATCCGGGATAAAAGTAACCTACGTGTAACTACGTTAATCCAGGGTCAAAACTATCTTCATACCATATAAAACATCAAATTAGTTCAGTACAGTACAATACAGTAACAAACATACATACACATTTGACTTTTGCCTTTTTAATTTAGTAGGATTTGCTAGAAATTATTTGTGTGCGTTCTTTGTGATTTTAATTGTAACAACGTAGTATTGTTATTAATTAACAAGACACATAACGTTTTTTTTATTTAATGACCATTAATTAAAAAAAATATAATTAATATTTGTTTTTAAAGCTTACGCTTTCTCGTCAGACTGAAATAAAAAAATGACAATAAAAGTCAGAAGAAAAGTTTACAGAAAAATAAAGACCATCGTGCAGCCCTACAGAAATTGTGTACGCAACAACAAAAAGAAAACAATTTTGAGATTTTGATTGATGTATTGCTTTGTGAAAACGCTCTTCAATTTTGGAGGATCATTAATAATTACCAGCTGCATCCCGCGGGGTTACCCGCGTTAATCCGGGACAAACGAAGTTAATCCGGGATAAAATTAACCTTTATGTTATTCTAAGGTCTAACCTATCTTCATAGTAAATCTCATCAAAATCGAACCAGCAGTTGGAGCTTGAAGGAATAACATTTTTGAAGTTATTTGCGTATCCCACGGGAACCACAATTGTTTTCGAGATAAAAAGTAGCCTATGTGTTTATTCCAAGGTCTAAGCTATCTTCACACCAAATTTCATCAAAATCGGTTCAGCCGTTTGGGCGTTAAGAAGTAACAAACATACTCAAATTTGCGCATTTATTATATTAGTAGGTTTGTTTTTGATCAGATATTTGAGTCCGTTTACAACATGAAAATAATTTTGCACGAAACAAACGGTCACACTTACTTAAAAAACGTTGGATATACGTCGTTTCATGCAAATATTATATGCTTTACGATAACAGTTTACAAATGAAATTAAGTATTCGACAAGATCTGATAAAATAAATTGTGTCAAAAAAAAGGACTTTGTTAGAAATTCTCTGTCTTTGGGTTCTTTGAAATGTTTGTAAAGTCGCGTTCTAGTCTCAAGGGTAATTTAGTATTCGGAACGGATATTTTGGTTTGGGCGT
Source organism: Mellilla xanthometata (assembly GCA_035578125.1). Classification (NCBI taxonomy): domain Eukaryota; kingdom Metazoa; phylum Arthropoda; class Insecta; order Lepidoptera; family Geometridae; genus Mellilla; species Mellilla xanthometata. Next base: position 6,315,807 of record JAPUBQ010000014.1, on the reverse strand, counting down.
GTACCAATTTGCTTCAATGATTGGGAAGTCTTTTCTGCATAATAAAAAGACTTATGAGACCAAATAAGGTTACTAGGGTTCTTTGTATCTAAGAAAGCCAAAGCGTTTTATATTTCACTAGCATCCCGTCCCGGCTTCGTACGGTCTTTAAAATAATCTAAATTGCAAAGAGAAACAAACTATAGCCTTATATTACTCAGGTGCAATTTCCATTGCAAACAGTGGAAGAGTTTTTCAAATCGGTGTAGTAGTTTCGGAGCCTATTCGCGTCAAACAAACAAACAATTAATATAAACTTTTCCTTTTTATAATATTGGTAAAGACTAGCAGCGCATCGCAGAGCTATCCATATTTATACGGCATAAAACGTGGCCTATGAGTTAATCCAGAGTTTAAGCTATGTTAATTATTAAATATAATAGAAAGTTCAGCCGTTTAATTGAGCGTGAAGAAACAAACATACACACTCACACACTAACACGCCTACACATATATAATATTCGTAGGATACAGATATCAATGTAAAAATAAATATTACCAAAATATATTTCGTTATAAAGTAACACGCCTGTAAATGTAATAAAAAAGTAACATTCACTGACACAGATAAAATAAAACATACTAAAAGTAACGTTTGGTTTATACGTAATGGTTTTTAAAGTAGATATGTCTATACGCTTGGCCAACAACTCGTCTGATGGTAAGCGGAGTTGAGGCCGAAGATGTATCACGTTGATTTAGGAGAAACCTGTTCACTCAAGCCTTTAATATGCCTAAAATAAACTGTATTATCAACATTTATACAACTTTCACATAAAGATAAGTTTGCACACATTACTTCTAACAAGAATAGAAGGAAACACTCAAAAGCTTTTACCAGAGCAATCCTAAACTACCCGCTTCTACTGCTCTTCCGACTAAAAATAGAAATACTTGTAGTATGTTATGTATATCTACGTATGTACCTACATTAGCTGAATAAAGTTACCAAACTTCCTCTAAGAACCCGTATCAGAGCCCCATTCATGAGAAAAGGGTCATTTTATAAACTACTAGCTGTGCCCTACGATGTCACTCGTGATACTCCGGGACAAAAAGAAGTTAACCCGGGTTAGTAAAAGTAAAAGAAGTTAATCCGGGTTAGCCTTTGTGGTAATCCAAGGTCTAACCTATCTTCATAGTATGGGGGTCTTCAAATCTAGAGTTAATAGGTATTTTCTAGGTAAGCATGTAACATCTTAGACCATAGTATTGTTTAACACCAGGCAAGCTGTGGTCAAACGCAAACCTATCAGTTATCTTACTAATATTATAAAGGCGAAAGTTTGTATGTATGGATGTATGGATGTGTGGATGTATGGATGTATGGATGTATGTTTGTTACTCTTTCACGTAAAAACTACTGAATGGATTTGAATGAAACTTTACCACAATATAGCTTATACATCAGAATAACACATAGGCTATAGCTTATACATCAGAATAACACATAGGCTACAATTTTTGAGGTTTTTAATGTGAGGTCGTAAAAAAAACACATTTTTTGCGCTTACATTGCAAACGCTGACTGAATCCTACAAGATAGATCAAAACAATTTACTACAGTATTATATTACTTAAAAAGGTCTACAAAAAAGTCCGTGATGGTATATGTTTATCTCTTAGGAATAACCCACAATAACCATTTTTTACCCTTTACTTTGTACGAGAAATAATGGCTTATTTACGAAGCGATTTTAAACAATACAGTATTAATCCTTATCCAATTAAGTATCTTAAATACATTGTGCATTTAATAAAGATCAATATGGCTTTTTACAGCATGTAAATTAAATAAATATTTTCGAAGATATCACAGATTTAAAATGCAGCGGCGCCAGGCGAACGGAGCGGGGGTAGGTGCGGTGGGGAAGAAGTGGCTCAACGCTGAGTGCGCGACCCGAACGCGGGCAGACGCACGAGGGCAGACGTCGTTGACGGTTGTGTCCGTTTTGCGAATTTTCAAGGCACTAGCGATTTGATAAAAACGTATGGTCGCCTACTTTAAGTAATATAGGCCTAAGGTTAGTTATTGCCAGGTTTCTTTTTGGTTAGGAGTAACACGTACAAAAAGATACTTCATTTTTACGAATTACTTCATTGATAATTCAATTACTATATAGATAGGTTACTTACAGTTAATTATAACAAATTATATTAGCAATAAATTAAAATTGCGACTATAATTTGAGATTTAAACTATCCTATCTCTCAAGTTGGATCGAACTGCACATGGTGTGCGAATTTTATTATAATCGGTTAAGTGGTTTAGGAGTCCATTGAGGACAAACATTGTGACACGAGATTATATAAATTAAGATAAGATTATTAATACTATATGTATGTTTTTTATTATTCTTTATTGTACACTACGTCCTTCTTTAGTCGTTTATAAATTCCTTTCCATCCAAAGGTTGCCTGGAAGAGATCGCTTTAAGCGATAAGGCCGCCAATTGTGGTACACTAATTTTAAGTTAATTGTCTTTTACTGTGCCTTTTTTATTTATATGTCCAATAAAGAATTATAAAATTTCCATGACACAATGTTAGTTACCGTACTCCTCCGAAACGGCTTGACCGATTTTTACCAAATTTCATATGCGTATTCAGTAGGTCTGAGAATCTTCTACTATATATTTTTAAGGCAAAACAACGTTTGCCGGGTCAGCTAGTAAAAAATAAAATAAAGTTAGTAAATCTCATCAAAATCGAACCAGCCGTTGGAGCGAGAAGGAGTAACATAGATTTTGAAGTAACCTTTGTGTTATTTCAAGGTCTAACCTATCTTTACACCAAATTTCATCAAAATCAGTTTAGCTGTTTGTGCGTGAAGAAGTAACAAACATACACACACATATAAACTTTCGCATCAATTATATTAGTAAAATTTTAGGGAGTACCAGACAAATAAACATGCAAAAAAATTTGCCTATACGTTAATCTCGACTGAGACCGTACGAAATTTCATCGAAATTAGTTCAGTCGTTTGAGCATGAAGAAGCAACAAATATACACACACTCTCTCACACACACGCACACATACAAACAAATTATGTATGTTTCTTTTTTGTTTTTGTTATTTAAATATTGGGACACATTACACACATGGCTGGTTAACCCCATACTGAACCATTTATAGCTTGTGTTATGGTTGCTAACATAACTGATATACTACATATACATACATACATACATATTTTATATAGATACCTACATATTTATTTAGATCGATTTTCAATTTCACGCGCCTTATGGGTAAGAATATAGCTGACTTATATACATGTTTTAATCACATTATGCTGTATTCTGTTAATAAATTATTTGATTTGATTTAAACACCCAGACCCTAGCCAACAAATTTAGTTAAGCAAAAAGATGTGCCCGGAATCGAACCCGGGACCTTTTGATTGGCAGTACGGTATGGTAAACCATTACGCCACCGAGGTCGTTTACCTCCTTGTTCATGTCTAAATATTTGGCCATCCCTTCCTATATTAAGTCGGTTATTTTCAAAAAGCCTTTAGATACATGAAGCCTTTTACTTCATTGCAAAGCTTTCTGATCTTAGTTAAAAGCAAGGTTAAAATTGAGATAACTCATTAAAACTTGACATTTCAAGCAGATCAGTTTACAGAGGCTACAGTTTTATCTTGTTTGAAAGTTATTCCAACTGCCCTTGACAAATTTAAGGATTTGTATGGAAAATTACTTTGCAACTTTATAAGTACGAAATTGACAACTGGATTTAAAGATAATATCCAAAAACACAAATATTAAGTTTACTTTCTTTGAGCAATTATACAAATTGTTAGTCTAATATGGCTTTAGTTACCTTTCTCAAAGATAACTTACCCTTACAACTTATATTTTTAAAATTAGGACAAATGTCACACACGGCTATTTAACCCCCGTACAAAACCATTTCTAGTTTGTATAATGGTTGCTAGCACAACTGATATACTACATAATATACATACATACATATTTTACATAGATACATATTTAACACCCAGACCGACAGCCAACAAATTTAGTTCAGCACAAAGATGTCGGCCGTGCCTGAAATCGAACCCGGAACCTTCTGATTGGTAGTCCGGCATGGTAACCATTACGAGGTCGTCAAATATTAGGACAAATTTCACACACGGCTGTTTAGCCACATACTAAAAAAAACATAGTAAAGTTTAGTTTTAGTTTCAGTTTGTATAATGGTTGCTAGCACAACTGATATACTACATAATTATACATACATAAATACTTTATTTCGATACATATTTAACACCCAGACCGACAGCCAACAAATTTAGTTCATCACAAAGATGTTGGGCGTGCCGTGCAAATCCACACAACTTGAAAAACAAGTCCTTGGTGCAAGGCCGGGATCGAACCAAGCCATCAGATTGAAAAACAGACGTTTTCCAACCGAGCCATCGAGGTTTTTCGAAAAACAAAAGGAAAGGTTCTCCATCGCAATATCGCTTACCATCAGGTGAATTGCGATCAAGCGCAAGCCCGTAAGCAAGTAAAAAAATCCATTAGTTTTGCTAAGTAAACTTTATAATAATTTAACTGAGTCCTATTTGATTAGTAAATTATTCAAGACAATACTAAAATTCGTTACTAACCTAACATTATAATTTCGTTTATACGCAAACTTCATTAGCATGAACTAAATACTCGTATATTCATATTTATTAACGTACGAGTATTTGTGAACATTACATGTATGTAAATCATTAATCATACTACACCTCGTCTTAAAGGATTATAAATGTATGTATTGTTATACATTACCTACAATACAATATGTTCATATTTCATAAAGCAGATTGAATGAAATTGTTACGTTCCAAATGGATGCTTTTTTTTAATGATGAATAGGCTTACGTTTGACCGCAGCTTGCCTGATCTTAAGCTTTACTGTGGTCTAAGATATATTACGCTTCCCTAGAAGGAACCTATATACTAGATTTGAAGACCCCCAAATTGTACTTCTCGGGAAAAAGAGACTCAGGAAGAGAGTTCCAAAGCTTCGCAGTTCTCACAATGAAGGTCGAAGCAAAACGCTTCGAGCGAATCCTCGGAACTACAGTGAATCGGTGTCTCTTCGCTGGGCTAAAGTTTAAACTGCATAGTACAAACGAACAAGCTGTACAGTTTTTCACATACACACACGTAAATCAATCGTTGCAGTGTGAAGAGTACCGTACCGATTTGTATCAGCCATTATTTTAATAACAATTTAGCAATTTTGTATTAACAAAAACGTAGTTTATACATACATAATATATTCATCCCTACTGCTTAAGTATTTATTATTTTTTATTTCTGCATTATACAATTTATGAATATGTAAAGCATTTTATACTATTTCAGTTGAATCATTAAGAAAAAACACACTAATTAATTTCTTAAAATTCTAACGATTATAATTACATTTGACGCCGCGGGCGAAGTTCTCTGTTTTGCGTCAGTCGCAATGTGGTCCCTATTTTTATTATCTTCTCAGTTTCCAAACGTCCTTTTACAGAGGTTTTTCCATCTCATTAAGATTAATTGTTTTTGTTTCCAAATTCTGAAAAAGTTCATTATTATTTGAGAAAAAAAATGTTGCCTGTACTTAGTAAAAGTGAGCGTTTGAGAATTTTAAATAATGAAGACAGAAGAAAAAATTGTATAAATTTTCCCTATCATCAAAGCAACTGAAGTACAGCTTTTCTTCGAATTGTGTGAATCACGTGAATCTTTTTTACTTCTAAATAAATGTTTAATGGACAAAAAAATAAATATATTTTAATTAAAATAAATGAATACTGATATTCCATAAAGCGACAAAATTAATTTAGCAGACTAGGCTTAGTAAAGTTTTGGTACAGATCAGTAGGTGCATATTATAAGTATTTCTTGTTCTATTTTTGCTATCTTTAAGTTTGTGTATAGTACTTTAATTGTTTTTTTGTCATATGGGTGCATATTTCGACCAAAAATTGGGTAAAAACAAAAGAATTATAAACTTTTTTTTATCATTAACATTAACAATTCTAAAATGTTATAACGAATTACACTTTTAGGTACTAAAGTATGTAAGAGAACCTCAAAGCTCAACCCATTCTCTCGATAACAAAAATTCATAATTGAATATTTCACTTCGTTCCTAACTGACGGAAACCTGTGCAATTAGAAGTATAATAAAAAAATCGCGAGAAACCAAAACAAACAAGTTCTCTCGACCTTTTCACAATTTTAAATGAGTTAGGATTTTCTACGGCCGAAATTTTTTCTACCGTTTACCTAAACTGTTGAAAATGTTGGAATAAGATACGTCACTCAACTTTTTCTGCCCTACGTTTACATTGTATAGGGTCTATTTAACTCCGTAAAAGTATACAGTTCGTTTGATTTTATTCTGTAAAGGCGCTATTGTACAATGTACAGCGAATTTTGAGCTACAAATTTAAGTGAAGCGCCAGACGCTCGGAAATAGGAAATTCACGATATAAATTTATAATAAATCAACAATATTATGAAAAATATGAAATTATAAGCTCTAACGAATCTAGATTATTCCTACAAAAAAGTACGATTTCTTTCAATTTCTTTCAAAAGCACACTTTCTCCAATATAAAAAAATCCCTTACATTTTTAATTTATATTCAACTAAGCAGAAGCCCCAGATTCTGGATCAGATATTGCCTCGAACAGCACATGCTTGTCGAGTAGGCTCGCACAATTGAAATCTTCAATCAAAATAGTGAAACGAATTCCAAAGGGTGCCCGCGCTAGTGTCGCACAGAGTTTGGCCGATTGTGTGGCGAAGGTTGTGGCGGAGAACAACCTTTCTGCGTGGGAAAAGTTACTTTCGTTTTCTTATTCCACTTTTCACATAGCCAAAGATTCGAAACATCGTTCTCTCACATCCGCTATAAAATATAACACATCTAGACATGTTGTACCATGTGTTAGCAATACTTCGCATATTCCCCAAAACTCAATAAAAAACATAGAAAACAAAGTGTCTGATGGAAACATCAGAGGGGCCGCTAAGCTACTTTTCTCCGATGATACTCTCGCCACACATTCGAGCGAAACCTTTGCGGCATTATGTGAGAAACACCCAGCACAGTCAGCCTCAACCCAGTTGCCATCTCCGCCATCGGCAGAATCGCCCTGCCAAATAGATGACGAAAGTTTGGTAAACGCAATTAAAACTTTTCCTAATGGCTCTGCTGGTGGCCTAGATGGCATAACGCCCCAGCACTTAAAAGACCTGATTAACCCTCACATTGGAGATTCCGCTAAATTTCTAGTGAAAGAGTTAGCCGCTTTAGTAAATTTAATGTTGAGAGGTGAAGTACCGGACCAAGTTGTCACTATTCTCTATGGGGCGAACTTAGTAGCACTGAACAAAAAAGATGGTGGAGTTCGCCCTATAGCCGTTGGAAGTACATTACGCCGCCTAACCTCTAAATTATGCAGTCAGATAATTCTTCAAAAATTAAAAAACATTTTTCAGCCACAACAACTCGGGTTTGGTGTAAGAGCTGGGTGCGAGGCTGCTGTGCACGCTGCGCGCACATTTTTGAATTCCGGCACGTATGACACTTTTATCAAAATTGACGTATGCAATGCTTTTAATAGCATAGATAGAGGAGCTCTTCTTAGTAAAGCTCAAACAGTAACCCCCCAAATATATAGCTATTTGTGGCAATGCTATGGTGCCCCCACGAAATTGATGTTTGGTAGCCGCGAAATTTATTCATGTACGGGCTGTCAGCAAGGAGACCCACTTGGACCTGCCATTTTCAGTTTAGGAATAAATGATATTATATCAGAGCTAAATTCAAAATTTAATGTTTGGTATTTAGATGACGGGTCATTGGGCGGGAGTGCGTCTGAAGTATTGTCGGACCTCAAAATAGTCATTGAAAAATTCAAATCAATAGGTCTTTCTTTAAATTTTAAAAAATGTGAAATTTTCTTCGCCGACCACATAACAGATCAAACTCGTCAATCGCTTTTAGATGAGTTCAATTCATTGTGTCCTGGCATTTCATTGCAAACAAAATCTTCATTGATTTTGTTAGGAGCACCAATATTTTTGGATGCAATCCCGTCCAATGTACGCTCTAAAATAGATTGTTTCGAACGAAATTGTACTCGACTTTTTGAAATTAAACCACATATGGCCATTTACATTTTACGCCTTAGCTTATTCACACCAAAATTTACATACTTATTAAGATGTTGTCCGGTTTGGTTTTATAATTCTCTACTGGATTTGGTAGATACCGTTTTGCGAAAAACTGTAATTAAAATTTTAAATTTGGAACTGGATGATCGCTCTTGGGCACAGGCCACTCTCCCAATCTATTTGGGCGGACTGGGTATTCGCACCTCTGCAAGTGTAGCTCTCCCTGCTTTTTTAGCTTCCAGCCATGGTACGCAAACTCTCATCGGAAAAATATTAAATTTACCCCTAACCGATGTTCGAGTAGCGTGCCAGGCAGAGGCTTTGACTGCATGGAGGGCTTCTTGTCCAGGTGAAGATATCCCTTTAGAATTGACAAGCCAGCGGTCTTGGGATCGTCCAGTTCTAAAACATACTCAGCCTTACTTGACCAATCCACAGACGATGCTGACCGAGCGCGTCTCCTTGCTGTGTCGGAAAGTGAGTCAGGGCATTGGCTAAATGCCCTGCCTTCAGAGCATTTGGCTACTGTCCTAGACCCTGAAAGTTTGCGCGTAGCTGTAGGCTTACGACTAGGTACTAAATTGTGCGAGCCTCACCGCTGTCAATGCGGTCAGGACGTGGACCAACTCGGACGTCACGGGCTGGCTTGTGTGAGGAGTGCTGGCCGACTTTATCGTCATTGGGTGTTGAACGATTTAGTCAGGCGGGCACTCTCCACAGCAGGTGTGCCCTCGATGCTGGAGCCAAGCGGACTGTCACGAGACGATGGCAAGAGGCCCGACGGAGCCACTCTAGTTCCGTGGTGTCTCGGCCGTACCCTGGTTTGGGATGCCACGTGCGTGGATACATTGGCACCGTCTCACGTCACCACCACCGCTCGCAGCGCGGGGGCCGCTGCTCAGCAGGCTCAAATTATCAAACGTCGTAAGTATTCACGGATTAGCGCAAACTATGAGTTTGTGGCGCTATCCGTGGAGACTTTAGGCCCGTGGTCGTCCGACACAAAAACTTTTTGTAAAGACATCGGGAAGCGGTTGGTCCTCGCTTCTGGAGATCCAAGAGCTGGCAGCTATTTCTTACAAAGACTAAGTTTAGCTGTTCAACGGGGTAATGCTGCCAGCATCTTGGGAACTCTGCCCCGCAGCGACAGCCTGGATGGTGAGCTTACTCTAATTTAAATTGTATTGCTTAAGTTTGTATATAATATTTTAATTGATAATTTCTGTAATAGTTTATAAACAATCATAATCATTATGCAATTGCTTTCTGGAATATATTCAACTATATTTAAAAAAATATCTAGTAATGTATTGGAACTGTGAAGATTCTTAATATTTAAATAAAGCTAATAAGACTGAGAAAATCGTAGTAGCATTATCATTTACGCAGGATTTTAAAGGAATTTTCAAAATATTTTATTTTTCCCCTACACCGCCTTCTCCGTAAGAGTGTAAAGTTAGTTTGATTTAACTATTACATTATAAAGTTTGTGTCCTTCCAAAATCCTTCACGTTACGTCACACGCCACTTTCACATCATCATTAAATTCACGTCTAGATCAATTTGATATTTATGAAAATTTTTGTTTATGAAGCTCACTAACACCCAATTACAACATAGGCAACATAGATTATTATTAACCGAGCGAGCGTAATCTCTCCTTTAATGTTTAATTTGTCTTTGGTCTGTACGTACATATCTATGTATGTATATCTATCTAGATTCTTGCTTAGACGCCGTGATTTCCAACCAATCTTGACGAATTTCGGTACGCAGTTACTACTCAATAGATTTTGAATCAATTTTTTACTGGGGGAATATTTACCAAAAAATGAGTAAATTTACTGCAGCGCTATTTACTGATCGATTTCAATATTATTTGTCAGAATCATTAGATAACGTAATAATAATAAGGACAAATCAGCAAGTACCTTGACTTGACTCACGAGTTTACCGCCATGTGGAATATTGACTGGACTATCGCTGTCCCGATAGTAGTATCGGTAAACGGCCTCATAGCGAGGAGCCTCGACCATCATCTCGCGAGGCTCTCACTAGATGGGTGGGATCAAGGGTCGAATACAGATTGCAGTTATACTCGACACGACGCGCATTGTCCGGAGATTCCTGTCCCTGAAGTTCCTACCACCGGTAGCTTGAGCCTTGCTTCGCTGTCAGTAGCACGCTAGCTTTTAAGTTTTTTCAAGATATTTTTATCTGTTATTTTATTCTATGATCTTATTGTAAAAAACTTAAGAGTAAAAAATAAATGAAAAAAAAGAAAATGATCAAGTAATTATCGAGGCATGAAGGGCATAAAGTTTCGGTACACAAGTTTTCAACGAAGTTCATAAGTTCTGCTATACGGAAAACTATTTTAATGCCGTTTAGTTTTTATTTATTTATTTGAAATAGGTTTGCGATTGACCACAGCTTGCCTGATGTTAAGCATCGCTGCGGCCTACGTTGTAGCACACTCACCTAGAAGGAACCTATTCACTCTCGATTTGAAGATCTCACGATGGTACTTCTCAGGAAACAGAGCCTCAGGCAGAAATTCCAAAGCTTCGCAGTCTTAACTATGAATGTTGAGGCGAAGCGCTTTATGCGAGTTTCCACTATGTAGCGGTGTCAGGTACTAAACTGCTTTAACTTAGCTATCGGCATTTTAGTTAATATTTTAATAAATAATATATTTTTTATGATGGATAGGCAAGCGCTTGATCGAAACTCACCTGATTTAAAGTGATGTTGCGATCTAGGGTGTAGCGCATTTGGCTAGTAGAAACCGATTCACTCTCGCCTTGAAGACAGTGAGGTTACAATTCAGAGGGAATAGGGATTCCGGCAAAGACTTCCACAGTTTTAATGGTCTGCACAATATAATATGTGGAAGCGAAACGCTTCGTGCGGATTTTTGGAACTTCAACTGTATAGCGGTGCCTCCTAGGCGTCTCCCTGCTCGTCCGATAGTGGAAAGGGGAAAATAGACGTCAGTATTAGTCTACTTACATATAACAAGGAGCAGTGATATCGTGAGGCGGGTAGACGAGTATCGGGGGCGAGGGGACGGGGGAAGGGCTGTTCTTACGGCGACGAGCACAGAACACTCCCGCCATCACGATGAGGAGCACTAGCGCTGCGCTTGCGCCACCCAACGCCACTAGCACTGCCTCTGCAAGAAACAATTAATATTTTAATACTTTAATTACTCACAGAAGAAACATCACACGAGACAACCACTGTCACAAGGTATATAGCCGGCAAACATCTTGAGCAATGACCTTGAGTGCGCAGTAGACGATTTTAAGGTATCATTGGTGGTATGAGAGGTGCGCGGGGGCATTCTGTCGGCACGCGTCCCCGCGATTGGCCGATCAGTTTGCCCCTGTCCCCCGCGCCGCGCGTACGTCCCGCTAGCATCTACTACCACAGAATAATTACTTGTACTTCGTACAGAAGCTTCACTTCGCAATGGTTTTCAAAGAAATATGAACTCAATCTGATAAACAATATGATTTAATTTAGCTCGCGGTCCAGTCAATCACGTGATCATTTCGTTGCCTACCAATTTCTTTTCAAAGGAATATGGGCCTTAATTCACTATGCTACGGGTCATAATACGTTGTACATGGTTATACGTAGTACTAGTTATTATTCTGTGGTATTGAAAGAGCCACGGACTAGGGTTGCTTACTTCGAGAAACTACTTCATATGCCATCTAGCGCGAATAGAATTCCATAGGTATCATCTATAGTATCACCGAAAATATTTTGCGTTGGGCTCTTAGTCTAAGTTCGTAAATGTACGACAAATGAAATGCAACTCGAATGAAACGACTAAAATATCTTTTTTATTGTACTTTTAGGATATTAGAATAGTACGGGGAGAAACGGTTTGTAGCTTGAATTAATTTCATAGTGTAATCCAGTCAAAATAGATTTTACCCTTACCAGTCAGCGCCTTTAGGTAACAAAAAAAAAAAGTTAAATTTCGATCACGATCCGTATTTAAACAATTAAATACGGCACAGTATTTTTTTGCTTTTTTTCGTTTTGTGTCCATCTTGCAATTATATAATGAATCAGTCAAATAACACAGAATAATAACTAGTACTTCGCAAATAATTAAGTTGAATGTGGTCGAACATACGTATAGCGCGCACGCGTGTGTTTTCGTTCGCTTGTGGCAGCCTACTAGATTGGCCACTCCGGAGTGGCCGCCGCCCGTAGGTATGTTTTTAACACCTACACGCGGAGTGACACAGGCCTGCTACTACTAGCATCTTGTAGAAAGGTTGAACCTTCGCATTGAGTTTTGGCCGCAAGGTGCGCTGTATCGGCGATTCCGAGGCCGGTTACGCGACACCTCGCAGCGTAACACGATGCCGTCACTTCGTGTGGAATAGTTATTAAGTTTATTATTTTAAAATGTGTATTAGTTTATAGTTATTGTTTCATATTTATATGTATATTGTATTTTATGGGCTTCTAGTTGCATGAAATAAAGGAATAAATAATATAAAAATTGTATGCACAAAGGAACACTGGACTCTCTTGTCTCTTCCTTTATTAGAACTGGTTTCAAAAAGCTGAAAACCAGGATGAGTGGAAGGAGGATAGAGAGGCCTTTGCCCAGCAGTGGAACGGTACAAGCTAATATAATAATGATACTGAAAGCAGTAATTCTCGACACGGCACGCATTGTCCGGAGATTCCTGTCCCTGTAGCTTGGGCCTTGCCTCGCTGCCAGTGGCACGTTAGCTTTTAGGTTTATTATTTTATTTATGAGCAAAAAATAAATTAAAACGATAATACTTATAATAGCCTTAGTTAGAAATATTACATCGAACGATTGCCAATAATTTTTTATATGAAATATATGCGCAAAAAAAGTAAAGAGCCCAACAGATAAACAACGCAATGAGATTATTTATTCAAAAGGGACCCCGTTAAAATTTAATACAAACTGTTCTCAACATCAAAAACAAGTGATTAAATCAAAATTCGTTGGCTGAAAAGGCTTTCAGTGGTCTCAAATAACGAAAAGTTTTACCACAAGCATTCAAAAATTGCCTTTCGTCCTTTTTAACTTTTCATTGGATAGCGGAGGGTTTAGCAAGTTGATTGAAGAAAAATATCTTGATTTCAAGTCTCTAGTGGCTGAAATAATTGAGATGAATCGTTGGTTTGGGAAAAATATCGTCTTGAGACTGTGAGGTTAACGTTTCTTAATTACATGTTTTTTTTTCAATTGACTTTTAACATTAATAAAATAAACAATAATAAATTGTTTGTCTAAACGTATTTCATGCTCTTAATCGTTTAATAGTATTTAAACCAGAGGTCAGAATTTTCTTTTACAAAAGACGATCTCGTTGGCGTAAAGGTTACCATTCCGGTCTGCTAATCAAAAGGTTCCGGGTTCGATTCCCGGCCCGGTCAACATCTTTGTGCTTAACTAAATTTGTTGGCTGTGGGTCCGGGTGTTTAATAAATATGTATTTATATATAATATGTATGTATGTATATGTAGTATATCAGCTGTGTTAGCAACCATAATACGAGCTAGAAATGGTTCAGTATGGGGCTAACCAGCCGTGTGTGTATGTGTAAAAAAAAACATTTTTATAAAAAACTTTTTTAGGTAGGTAGTTAGTAGTTGTTTTTGACTAGGTTTTACACATCTCAACTAGGCATTTGACCAGCAGGGTGCAAAACCATATAAGTAAGCGAAACTCTGGCCTAAGGTTGAGCATGTCTAGTCTATGATAATTGACTCTCAAAGAGACTACCGACACAAACTGTCAACTGTGTACTTAATGGCAGATTTTTCAACTTGAGAGTTGGTGCTAGCCAGGCGAAAATACTCTACCACTATGCGAAGCTAATATATATTTGCCCAGCAGTGGCATAGGAGAAAAAAAAATCTCTACATCTGTACAGCGTCGTCATATAATCTTTTCTCCGATGACCTCAGAAAGCCCTCGAGATTAAGGTGAAACTTAATGGCGTGAAGCGAATATGACACTATGCTATCAAACGTGTTTATGGTCGTCGTTAAGTCCGACAATATCTCATACTGCCCGCGTAGCATCACGTAGAGGAAAATATATCTACCTGCACTATATCTACACGAAAAATAGGTTAATACAAATAAAAATAGTACAAATTGTTTATTTAGAAATATACAGAGGTGTCACGTAATATAACTAATTTCAAATCTAAGTAAGCTTGAAGTTAGTAACTTAGTGTACGTTTTGACGTATCCACTGAGCCCCGCATAAGTATCATATGATCCTGTTATGGAAGGTTAAGACTGGTTGATTCACAGTTATCAAATTAATATGGTCCTAGTAATAAGCTAAGCCGAGAATGACATACAAAACACTTCACTATTTTCTTTCCTTTAGGACAAATCTTATACTACTATCATCATCATCATTGGCTTTTCACAGTTACAAGAGATGTTTTCATGTAGCTTCCAAATGGTTATTGTATCTGAGCTCATGACTGAACACTCCGATGCGAGAGCCATAGACATGTATTGCCTTAGTAAGGAGAACGACAGCGATTTTTTTTTCGTATTGGTGGGCTAAGTTTAATTTAATACGATAATAATACCTAAATATACGCATTTATTTTTTATGCTTGGCAGGCGCTTGACCGCAACTCACCTCATGTTAAGTGATATTGCGGTCTTGTTTGGCTGTCCGTACTATAAAATTTGGAAGCGAATCGGTTTTTACGCATTTCCGGCATTTCCACTGTATATCGGTGTCTCCTAGCAGTTTTCATGCTGGTTCGGTCACACTCTAATTTTATCTTATAACATAGATTTCTGTGGAGTGCAGTTGTTTCTTATCGTGCGGGAGAAAATTGTCTTTCCATTACGATGCTCTCGGGGCAGACTCAGTGGAACTCGGAAATAATGTTCCATGCAAAATTCTCGACGTTAAAATCTTACACGTGTTCATAAAGAAAAAGAAAGCAGATGTTTTTCCAAACTATTTCTTTTATAAACAATTTATTTTCATGATATTTGTTTTTAATTAATAATTTATACGTCTGTTAAGATTTTAGGTAGACATAATTAAAACTAAACGTAATGAACATTAATTCGATTCAGATCACTTTTTCAACAATTGAAGCTCTTACAAAAATACAGTAATATAAATAAATACTAATATAGTATAAAGTAGTATAAAAGTTATTTTTGTTGTGTAATAAATTTGTCATACTTACATACCTAAATAACATAATAACTATTCTATTTTAACACAATCCCACAAAAAAGTCATATGATTTTTCCCTGATCAAACTTCCATAAAGTTCTAGTTTTCATTTGCAACCAAATTAAAACCAAAAGCACCACCTTGGTTTATAAAGATTGATTTCATAGAAATAGACCGAGAACCACATAAAAATTGCATGGAACATTGTTGTTTTGGTGATTAATCAAAAGCTACTGCATATAAACTTCTTAAACGCACAATCATTGTAATCCTGCGTTTCTAATTTTTTTTGTAATTATTAATCGGATTCAAACGCTAAACAACCTAAAACCTTGACGTTACTTGTGACTATTGGTACAATTTGCAAAATTATACGTTGAAATATAAAATGTACAACTCGCTTAGCATTTGAACAGCGTGGTAACTTCGTTTACTGAGACATGTTCGTTAGCTACGCTAACTAGCACTCCACTCTAGTACTGTTGGAATAGCAGATGTTGCAAAGCACATAAATTAAAATTTAATTATTTATTAAAATTAAAAAAATAATATAAAATGCCTACTAATATAATAAATACTAAAGTTTGTGTGTGTGCATGTCAATGTTTGTTACTTCTTTACGCTCACAGGGTTTAACCAATTTTGATGAAATTTGGTACGGAAAAATTTAGAGATTTAGATTAGAGCTTGGATTATGACACAGGCAGCGTTTCATCCCGAAAACATAACCAGTTTCTGTGGTATGCGTAAATAAATTTAAATTTTATTTTACTCATTCACGCTGAAACGCCTGGACCGATTATGATAAAATGTAATCTGAAGATAGGTTGTGAATCACAGACCATTTTCTATCCTGTAAACAATTGTGGTTCCCGTGGTATACGGAAATTATTACTGACCAAGAACCGAAGCTCAATATCTTCATATAGCTGTTATGTTTGTGTACGACTGTCACAGTCTGAATTGATATTTGAAAAAATGCCGCGCTCGCTTCGCTCGCGGATTGGTTGCCGGGTGTTTGTTGATAGAACATTACCCTGCTAAACATTTGCGCTCAATTGAAATCTGCTACTCAATAACTTCATATAGCTGGTGTGTTTTTGTGTACGAGTATGTTTCTTAACCTTAGTTGATTATCTCATAATCCGCGGGTAAAACCGCGGGCCGCAGCTAGTATTATTATATATCATTCAAGAACTGGGTATAATTGTATGTACTATAAAACAGCTACAATTTAGGTAACCGGACCGTCAGATAATCGTTCCAGTTAGCCGTCAGATATCACCTTTAGAACTGCGTAGGTGCTTTTATTACGCTGTTAAGGCAACTAATGGGTTTCTAAGTAAGCTATTCTGCTACTAGTTCTTCAATGGTCGAACACGTAATCTCATTTTATTAGCCACCTGATACGTAGGTGTGAACTGTGCAGGATGATAATACAAATTTTCGTTTAAAGAAAAGGGTTTTTCGTTTGGAGAAAAGAGGTTTATCGTTTGGAGAAAAGAGGTTTTTCATTTAGCAACTTTAGGGTTTTTTTGCTATATTTCTAGATATTTGACTAACTTTTGTGCAACCGCACGAGTCAACGATGCTGGCCCAAGGTGAAACGTTAGTTGGGCTCTCAAGAATGCTTGCGGAACACGCAGTTAGGGCATGGCAACAGATTTTCTGTTCGACGTTTGAGGTTACTTATTAATTTATAAGATCTTTTTGAATGTACCTACTATGCTTAAAATATTTGTACAAAAGTTTTTTTTTACAATTTTATTTAGGGGACTAAAAAATTATCTGCAACATCAACAGGGTATGGTTTTAGTTTTATGCAGAAAGGGCAAGGAGCGGGAAGATTACACAGACATATTTTCCGAGTTTTGTCATAAATATTGAATATGATAGATGAATATAAAGACCTGCTTTGATCAAATACCTAGTAGACGACGAAATGGAATTAGCAGTCGAACACTAGTTGTTTCAATGGTCATGTTAAACAGTGTTAGACTTTAGTCATTTCAGGTATTCATAAAAACCGTAGATGCGAAAGTTATTTCAGCCATTTTTTTCTAGGAAACAATAAAACAATTATGGTTTAAATTTATAATGGACCATTTGGAAAGTACATCCCTTCTAAAATTAAGACTTTTCATAATCGCTTCTTAACACCTCGTAACTCCATCATATGTAAAAAAAAAAACAAATTAATTCTCACAGATACAATTTTCTCAAGGTACTACGGTTTTAATTCGTTTTATTTTACCATCTTAGGAATTTTTATATCAAATAATAACCCAGTATCACAATGGAATGTCGCGTGTCATTTTTATTTTACAGCCAATATTCTACGTGACCATCGAAGCGCAAGATTTTTATTAAATAGTTCTTTATTTGTTTAGTTTCAATTTAAGTTTTTTTTTTTATATTATGACCTTTGTTGGAGTAAATTTTATGATATAATTATCTGTTAACAAGTTTTTTAACTACGAGTAGAAATTAGTTTTTAAAGTCTTGAATACCATTTACTTAGATTAGAAGATTAAAAATAGTTGAAACAAAAGGTTTATAAGTTTCATACAAATTTAATTTGTATAGTATCTTTAAATAATGCTTCAATTTATCAATAAAAATAACAGTCTATAATTAATTAATTACATTATGTTTTTTGACACATTTTTTCTATTATATTATGATTAAATTATTTATTTATACATTGTATGTCCTTATACAATTTCAATTGCACTAAATCAAACTTTTGTGTACTTAAATATGACAACGGCGCTCTTTATAATTCAAAATGTTAGTTGCAATTTTGGCCACTAAGTCTGATAAGTTTGTGGTACTTTAATATTAATATTATTAAACGAAAAATAGACGTAGAAAATTCTTACCTCTCAAATTCACAGCATTCGCAATAGAGAACTCCGATACAGAACTGGTTGTAGGGCTTTGCTCGAACCTCGGATTCGACGTAGTTTCTAATTGGCCGATAGGTTCAACGTGCCGTGACGTCACTGGATCCTCGTACTGTGATTGGTCATAATATTCTATTGGCTTGTTGTGCTGTTCTTCTTGCCCGCCGTACTCCGATTCGTATTCTGTTTAAAAAAATAATACTAGAGTTTAAAGAAATATTGAATAATTGGCGAATAAGCAACCAACCAATTTGTAGAATATAACCTACTCAAAGAGTTACCTTCATGCTAGAATTAAACAATACATTATTCGGTAAACAAGAATGTCTTATCAAGTGCATTTTGGGCACATTATTAAATTCACTGAGACTTTAAATGCTCTTGTTTTACAAATATTAACTCAGAATGTATTCTGTGGATTTGTATACTGATGGTTACAAAAGGGATTTTCATGATAAAACCGATATTCTTTCTTTACCCGAGTCTATGTCAATGTTTGAGAAAATATAGGTATGCCAACATACCAGCCTGTACTAGTACAAAGGTTTCTTTTTATTTGTCTCAATATCCTTTGGGGGCCCTTCATTTAAAAGATATAACAACGCATCCTAATTTCCATAACACAATCCGCATTTTAGAACACTTCTATGTTATCGTTAATTCTAGAATGAGTCGACAGAAGTAAAATTTCACAAACTTAATCCATTTCCAGTTATTCTGTGACAACAGCTGAATATTGCATTGCATTCAGACCTAAAATAGGAACAATGGAATGTCTAGATTGTGACTGACATAGAGCAAAAATAGACTTTTCTAAATTGAATCGTTTTTCACGTGTGTCCAGTTCATTCGATTCTCAGTGCAGTAGTCGTTATGCCATAGGGATACAACTTTTGACACCAAACTTGCCAGATAGCTTATATGAATAACTGGCCAAGCGCGAGTTGAAGTAATGCATGAAGGGTTCAGTATCGTACTCGTTTGTATGGGAGCTCCCCCATATATACTTTTAAAATTTTATTTTTAATTTTTATAGTTAACACATACTCGTAATTAAATGTTCTGTGAATGTTCAGAGAGTCTACCAAATATACTCGTAGTTATAAAGATCGAGTAAAAAAAGTTGAATGGAAGTCCCTCTTAAATGTCCATATTATTTTATTTTAATTATTTATTTCAGAAGGTAATCTAGTTATATAGCAAAAAACATAAAAAAAATATATTTTACTTTTATTGTATAGCTCACCTGGCTAGCAACCACCCTCTAGTTGAAAAATCTGTCGTCAAACACCTAATGGTGAAATAGTTACTTATACCAGACTAGGCACGACCTAAGGCCAGATTTTCGATGACTCGTACAGTTACACGCCCTACTAATCAAAATATGCCTTTTTTTCGTGTGGAAATGCATTTACGCATCTCCCGCCAAACGCCTGGGAGAGGCGGGCGGAGTATGTCGGGCTCGAGGGCCAGAGGGGCCGTCACTACCGACTAAAACCTCACGGTGTCCCATCTCGCGACGGGGGCAGGGATGTAGGACCGCTTCGCGCATTGCCGCTGCTCTCCCCATTTGCCTAGCTAAACTATTTCTAAAATGGCAAAAAGTAGTTATTTGTTATACAAGAGTGCGTTTCAACCGCGTGCGTCATGGCCGAGCTTGCGAAGGATTTCAAAATTTGAATCCTTCGTTTGCTCCTTCCGTACCGCTCATTCCAAAGAGCATAAGGTGAAAAATCTTTGCACCCGAGTGCAACGGAAAAGTTACGTACGACTTTTCCTTTTCATCTCGGCGAGAAAAAACAAAGTCCAAAAAAACATATAAGTACATACATACTTTTCGCGAGAATGTTACACACACAAAATAACAATTTCAGTCAATTCTGTTGGCGACACATAAATTTCTTATTCAATAATAATTTTCTTGTCGCCAGAATCACTAATTTCAGGCTATCCACTATTATTTTCTTGTTTTGACAGTTTTACCAATACGACGTGAAAAGAAAATGGCGTGCGCAAAGAAAACTAAAAAAAGAGTTCACCAAGAAGTTTCCGAGTCTGAGTTTTTAACAAATGAAAAAAGGTTTTGTGGTAAATTCAGTACCATGGAGGTAGAAGTTAATGAGTTTTTAATTCACAAACTTAGTGCGCACAACGTTCTAAATTCAAACTAGGTACTCTATTCTCATAGCGGATAAAAACTTACATTACTTAGATATCGAAGTGCAAAACATCTTCTTCATATTGGCTAAGTGGCAAATTGGTGTCAAGAGTTTAAAAGCCTCTGACTTGGCTTATCAACTGCTTGTATTAAGACTAACAGCTTACTATTTAACATGTCCTACCATTTAACGTGTCATCACATTTACGTTAATGCACATTTTGAAAATTCCACTTTTTAAGGTTGTTCGCTGTGCTGCAAGTGCTCATATGCCGCTAGATGGCGTTAAATAGGTATAAGTTAGTTTTATTCATCCCAGCATCCCAAATGATTTCTTTTGTAACTTTAGAATCGGTTCGCGGAAACTACTGTTAATGTATTATTTTTAAGGCTCATCACAAAACAACATTTATTAAGCGTTGATAGCAAATATGTACAAAAAGCCATATAAAACCCATATCTACTATCATCTATTCTGTGACGATGCGGCTACACTCACACTAGCATTGACAATTTTTTTTGTCACTTGAACTTCAGCATATTTGAATATGCATGCCAATTTCGAACGCTCAATTGTCGATTATATGGCTCGTTCGTAGAGGAAGCATTTTTGGAACAGGAAATATATTTATGATTTGAATTGACTTTGGTTCAAATCTCATGAATTATTAATTTTGCTATTTTATTTTGTTCGAAACTCTTTTTTTTTAAAGGAATATTATGGGAAAGTCAATATTTTCAATAGGTTTCGTTTTCGTGTATGTTAATATTCATAGTGCATACCTTAAAACCTCAAATGAAATTAAAAAATAAATCTATTGGGTACATGATATGAGTAACAAGAAAAAACTTTTCTCACGAATCATCTAACATATTGCATGAAACAGTTGTATTTTTCGCATGATTCCAAAATGTAAGCCATTTCATTTGGGAAAGTTGCGAATAATATCATATCCACTATTTTGGCGGACATCCGAATATCATCAAACATAGCTAAGAACATCAAAATAGGTTCATCCGGAATAACAGCTTCAAGTCTAATGATTAGAAAAGTAAATAATTACATATTATCAGGGAATTTATATATAATAGACTATGGATATTATTTTAGCTTCATTAGAAATAAAAAAAAAACTATTATTATTATTCTAAGGTAAGAGGCCTGTCGAAATCTTAGTTATTATAAATATACACCTGGCAGTTTACATGTATCGTTAATATAATTATACACTAGTGGCCCGTCCCGGCTTAGCACGGGCATAAAAAAAAATCAATTCTAGGAGATATGTTTGAAAGTCGTTCAGAAGTGTAATATTTTATTCGTTACGAACAAACATTTAAACTTTATCGCATTATAATTTTGACATAGATTAAAGTTTTTTTTGTATATATGGGTTCCGCTGCTCTCAAGACATACTAAACGACACCCGCCACAACTAACTTTTCTTAGCGCATGCGAAGAAACAAATTTTTTACTCTTTTTTATACCTTGTGTTACATTACTGGAGTCTTAATAAGAATTTCTTACCCTTTGCAACAAAATATAATGCCTATGTCATTTGGGGATAATGTAACTTCCCAACGGTGTAAGAATTTTTAATTTTAGTCCAATAGTTTCGGAGCCTATTCGCGTCAAAAAAACATAAAAACATCCAAACAAACAAACAAACAAGCCTTTTCTAATTATGAGATTGTTAAAGATATTGATAGGTAAACAAAAGACGTAGGTATAAAAATTTGATATAATTGGCCAAGTACGAACCGGGCTCGCGCGTGAAGGGTTCCGTACCATTATTAAAATATGGCGAAAAAACATGTTTTTTGTG
Organism: Mellilla xanthometata; assembly: GCA_035578125.1. NCBI lineage: Eukaryota > Metazoa > Arthropoda > Insecta > Lepidoptera > Geometridae > Mellilla > Mellilla xanthometata. The sequence goes on along the minus strand of JAPUBQ010000014.1, from coordinate 6,293,452 downwards.
TGGGAACCCCATATCAAACATTCATTTTATTTTGAAAGAAAGAAAGAGAGAAATCATGAAAGAATCTACCAAGTGTCATTGTAAAGATAGAGTAAAAAGAGGTAATACGTAGCTTAATATTCTGTAGAATTCTTTAGTGTCCTGTTATCGTTTTTGATATTGAGCAAAAATACAAAATATAACACGTCTTTTAAGGTACACTTTAAAAACGTGTCATCCATCCTTTATATTTGTATATTTTCTGTTTTTAGTATTTGTTATAGCGTATCTAGTACTTGTATACTCTTGGGTTATAGCGGCAACGGAAACAAATATTTTGTGAAATTTTCAGCTATCAAAGTGTATTAGAAACAGCCTGGTGACATAAAGACAGACAACGAATATTTTGTAAAAGGCATTCGTTTTTATCTTTTAAGTACAGAAAAGATCGCAGTAGTATATTAATTTCATTCTTAGGGTACCTAACCCTAAAAATTATTGCTGCAATATAAATACGTTTTTTTAAGTATGTCAAATATGACAAACTGACATTGACATAAATAAATTTCATTCAAATAATCAAACAAAATTATACATATTTTAAATTATTAATTCTATTACGATACTTAATATAAAAATAGCAATAATTTATTTAAAAATAATAAATAAATTTCATCAAACTCTTTAACAATACTTTTTTTTGATCCTGCCATCTATCGGAATTTTGTTGATTTATTACTACGGATGGTAAGCTTGGGTTCATGTTTGGCAGAGAGAATGACACTAACGGAAACGGAAACTAACAATGTATACGTATACATGTCACCAACTTAGCTGTTCAGGTGGCCAAAATTGGAATTACAAGTTCGACAGCACTCTTAGGTGGCAACAAATCTCCACTAGCGACACTGTCAACTGAACAGCTAAGTTGTTGCACTGCACTCATACATGTGTATTTTGCTGGAAAAAATCACGCTGATATATCTGTTTTGCGATAAAAAATGTATAATATTACCTATTTCGCGCCCCAATTAGACCATTTTAAGTTTATGTTAAGTGATTACTATTTAAAAATCTTAGAGGAAATGGTTGCCAGTCTGAGAAGCATTTAGTATGGGGCTCGGAAAGCCTTAAATGACAGTATTGTGCATGGTTACCCATCCAACCATTGCTTAACCTCAATAATCGCGTCAGATCACCATAGTTAGCTACGAGCGTTACAATATTTATTACGTATTTAATTTAAATAATTACTAACAGCCGTAGATAAAAATAAATAAATATTAGGACACATTTCACACACGACTGGTCAACCCCATACTGAACCATTTCTAGTTAGTATTATGGTTGCTAACGTAACTGATACACTACATATACCTACATACATATTTTGTAGAGATACATAATTACCACCCAGATCCACCGCTAACAAATTTAGTTCAGCACAAAGATGTTGGCCGTGCCGGGAACCGAACCCGGAAGCTGTTGATTGGCAGTCCGGCATGGTAACTATTACGCCAACGAATTCGTCAAAGAGAGATGAAAAATATGTTTGTATTAGTACCTGTATAAGCCTCCTGTTCCCTCAGTATCTCGTCGGGGTCAACAGGCGGCGCATACCAAGGTCTTCTGGAATAGACCTTCTTGTTCGTCACCACTCGATCGTTGAGGTCAACGTTGCGGTAACTCGCCGGAGACAGGTTTAACATCTCTAAACATCTGATTGTTCCTGAAAATAATAGAGACAGAGAGAGAGTGAGACTCACTTACACACAAACTTTTTCATTTGAAAGGAAATTATTTATTGTGACATATTAAAGCAGAGGACAAAATATAATAATTAAAATAGGACACATAATAAATTTTAATTAGTCACAACACAGCCTCAACTCAGCATAATGCTGGTTGCTGGAGAGTAACCAACGCTGTTTTCATTTCTCATTTATGTTTATAGCGGTGGTAGTCAGTGACACACACGACTTAACTAAATTTAAAGAAGCCCCGTCTCTTTTCATTTTAGGTGGCCAGAAAGATACGGCACGTTCAGAGCCACAGACAAAACAAATAAAATCACGTCAAATATGGAATGTGCAGGCAGTTTTAGAGGTGATACAAGTGAGTGCCGTCTAAAGTCGCCTGTATTTTCTACATTTGACGTGATTTAAGTTATTTAACACACAATCTTTTGCATTTGTAAGAAAATCATTTATTGCGACTCAGGACAAAATATAATAATTAAAATAGGACACATAATCAACTTTAATTAGTCACAACACAGCCTCAACTCAGCATAATGCTGGTTGCTGGGGAGCAACCAACGCTGGTTTCATTCCTCATTTCTTATATAAATAGGATATGTTTATAGCGGTGGCGATTCAGCGGCACACACGACTAAACTAAATTTAAAGATGCCCCGTCTCTTTTCATCTTAGGTGGCCAGAAAGAGACAGCACGTTCTGAACCACAGACAAAACAACTAAAATCACGTCAAATATGGAATGTGCAGGCTGTTTTAGAGGTGATACAAGTGAGTGCGTTCTAAAGTTTTACATTTGACGTGATTTTAGTTGTTTTGACTATGCTGCGATTTCGGTAGTGCAAAGATAAAGTAAAAAATTTTGAGTATATCTAGTTTAGTCGTTTTGTTTGTAAACAACTCTAATTATAAAACGTGGCTTTCTGATCATTCTTCATGTCTTTGTTTAAAATATGCCCACAGCGATCACAAAAGTTCAACGAGGGTGCGTCTTGCCGGGTGAGTTAAGTAAAGAATTTACATTTTGCCTGGAAAATAATCACTTTAAATCCTTATTTAAATGACGTACAACGTGAATATGATTATTTTTGTGCCTATAAGTTATCTTATGGAATGCCAAAACGTACAATTTAATATCCTACCAATCTCCTAACACGCTTTAACATAAATCAAAAAGCCTCAAGGGGTTTGTAAGCAACTTACTCCTTTATTTAGAGATAAAAATATAACAAACCTAATTTTGTACCAGTCTTTTTGGCAAATAAATTGTAGCGGTACGGGAATACTGTTTACTCTGGGGAGGGGCTCGGCTGGTTCTTTGATCAACTGTATTAGTAGAGTGGTGAAATAAGTTAGTGAAATCGAAGTTTCGAAGAGTGGTTTTAGATGTGGCGATTTTTGTTTCTTCACTCACTGCCGTCGACTCTCTATCGACTATTTTTTTACTAGGTCACATTTCACACACTGCTAGTTACCCCATACTAAACCATTCCTAGTTCGTATTATGGTTGCTAACACAACTGATATACTACACATACATACATACATATTTTATATAGATACATATTATACACCCATACTGACAGCCAACAAATTTAGTTCAGCACAAAGATGTAGGTCGTGCCAGGAATCGAACCCGGAACCTTCTGATTGGTAGTCCGGCATGGTAACCATTACGCCAACGCTAACGCCAACATTATGTCAAGGCCTTTTACGTCAGTACCAACATACAAACATACGTACGATTTTATGCCCAGAAACTGGCTCGCTCTATTCAAAAAGATATTTTAGAGAATAGTTATTTTTATTCCTGCTAAACTCCACACTACCATGCTTTGTCAAATATTTTTGATGTAGTATCAAATACTCAACTATCGTCACTATGATGATTTTAACTAACTTTTGCAAAATACTAAATAATCATAATTAGTCAGTTGAATTTTTGATCGTAGTCGTCGTAACTTATAAAAGCGTATGTTGTGTCGATCGTACTAAACTAAGTTACACTAGCAAAGTCGTATCAATTCTAACTAAATCTAATCTAGTCTGGGTCTTTATACAACGATGTATATGTGTAAGGCTTATGATGAAACTACGAGTATAACCTTAAACACTAGGTCTAACCTTAAACACTAGGTCTAACCTTAAACACTAGGTCTAACCTTAAACACTAGGTCTAACCTTAAACACTAGGTCTAACTTTAAACACTAGGTCTAACCTTAAACACTAGGTCTAACCTTAAACACTAGGTCTAACCTTAAACACTAGGTCTAACCTTAAACACTAGGTCTAACCTTAAACACTAGGTCTAACCTTAAACACTAGGTCTAACCTTAAACACTAGGTCTAACCTTAAACACTAGGTCTAACCTTAAACACTAGGTCTAACCTTAAACACTAGGTCTAACCTTAAACACTAGGTCTAACCTTAAACACTAGGTCTAACCTTAAACACTAGGTCTAACCTTAAACACTATGTTTAACCTTAAACACTAGGTCTAACCTTAAACACTAGGTCTAACCTTAAACACTAGGTCTAACCTTAAACACTAGGTCTAACCTTAAACACTAGGTCTAACCTTAAACACTAGGTCTAACTTTAAACACTAGGTCTAACCTTAAACACTAGGTCTAACCTTAAACACTAGGTCTAACCTTAAACACTAGGTCTAACCTTAAACACTAGGTCTAACCTTAAACACTAGGTCTAACCTTAAACACTAGGTCTAACCTTAAACACTAGGTCTAACCTTAAACACTAGGTCTAACTTTAAACACTAGGTCTAACCTTAAACACTAGGTCTAACCTTAAACACTAGGTCTAACCTTAAACACTAGGTCTAACCTTAAACACTAGGTCTAACCTTAAACACTAGGTCTAACGTTAAACACTAGGTCTAACCTTAAACACTAGGTCTAACCTTAAACCTACTTGCTTAATTAGTTTGGATTAGCTTGTAGGATTATCAAGTGCCTACCTGTTAAAACTAATTGTGTGTAAAATAAATATATTTTAACAGCTTCTCGTATGAATAGCCTGGACGGTGCCCTTACCACAATTTCAAATAAATGGTATAGTGTCGTGATTTTTCTTTTTTGTTTATCTTTGTACATAGTATTTTAGTTATATTTCTAACAGTCTGTACATAAAATCCTATCTTTTTCAAAATTTATACGTTTGGTAATAAATGAATAAGTTTAGCAATTTCTGACACATACTTTTGTGGTAACGCCCGTCATGGATTTCAAATTTATCATGGTGTGTTTATTTTATTATTCAAATTCTTTCATAATTTGATACCTCAATAAGTAATTGTGAAAATATATGTAATCTGCCATTTGATGGCGGCGAAGCGTCTCGAGCCCATTTTCATTTAACATAAGTAAAAATACTCATATCTAACAAGTCTTTGAACAAAAAAAAACAATCAAAATTCGGCTCATTTGTTAGGGAACTACGATGTCACAGATGCTTTATTTCTCTTATACGTTCACACGGCTGAATCAATCTTGGTACGAAGACAGAATTTACTTTGGATTAACCTGTTGGCTAATTTTTATCCCGGATTAACGCGGGTGACATCGCAGGACGAAGCTAGTATTAATGGTTTATAACATTGCAGAAAAATAGATAGTGTAGCTTATAAGACACGTTCGTAGATTTACCATAGCAGCGCCATCTATTGATTACTTACTCAACCCAGTCGAAAGGTATCGACATCTGTTAGAATCATTTGGAGTTAACAGATAATTGTGACTGTCAAATAATAACAGACAATAATTAGCAATAAATTAAAATTGCGGCTATAATTTGACATTTTAACTATCCTATCTCTCAAGTTGGATCGAACTGCACATGGTGTGCGAATTTTATTATAATCGGTTAAGTGGTTTAGGAGTCCATTGAGGACAAACATTGTGACACGAGATTTATATATATAAGAAATAATAATTGGAATGTTCCAAAGCTATTTTAATTGGTATTCCAGTATTAATTATGAGCGTGTCTACTAAGTCGACATTTCAAATGCTTACAATTATTTTCTTTCTTCTTTTTGTATTTCCTATACAAATATTTATCAATTTACTAGTTGTGCCTTGCGGAACTACCTGGTATACAATAAGTGAAAAATAGATATGGTTATGCTCAAATTTTCAAAATATTTGTCTAAGTCCAGCAGAGGTAGAAATACTAAGGCTAGATTGCACCAGCTGAGTTTAATATAAACGAAATGTTAAAATACCGGTCAAACAGTTAATTGTTAGATGAGGTGATAACTTTAACAGTAACTATAATAACTGTAACCTCCCAAACTTCACTGTTCAAATAGTTTATTTTAATTAGCTGTCAGATGTGTAAACTATAACCCCTGGAGAACTTGAACTAAATCAAGAAATATGATGATGAAACACATTACGCGGTCATGAGTAAAGATACTGTGATAGTCAAATTTATCCTAACACACAAACTTTTGGCTTTGCAATATTAGTAGGATATGATATTAATATGATAGGTAGAAAGACTTAAGACTTGACACATTAACATAAGACTTCATTGGACTTACAATGAATTCATTTATATTAGAGCCGCCTTTTAATCCAATATACATGTTAAGAATTTTCAGTTGAAGGAGCCAACAAAATACCGGGAAAAAACGCTCGGGTAAATTCCTTTTTAAGCCTGCATGTAGGCTTTTACGGGTCTTCACAGCTCGTTACTTCTTTTGATGTCTTAGGAAACGGACAGTAAGAATTTTATTAAAATACGAAAACAAAATTAACACCAAGGCAAAAATGAAAATATATTATAATATATACGTGTACTTAAATATTTCTTATTAAATAAATTCAACTGTATTCAGTCAAGCATTCGAAGACAATATTATCATTTTTATAATCAAATACATATTTTTATACTTTCTACTAATGTTACTATCAGGAAAATGAGAGTGGAGGGACTAATCTATGGATATGTATTATCACTCTTTTATGCTTCAGTGGCTGAGCCGATATGGATTTTTTTTTTTATGGAGATAGGGTAGATCCTGGAAAAATATATAGAGATGAAATAGGTATCCGAAATAATTAACTGATTTAGTTAATTAATTTAATTAAAACTGAACAAAATGACACTAATTAAATTACCAATTACTTTAATTAGGATGCGCTGTGGGTTCAGCTATCCCAATAAAAAATAGGTATCCCAAATAATGAAATGATTTAATTAAAATTGAACAAAATTACATTCATTAAATGACCAATTACATTAATTAGGATGCGCTATTATTCAATCCCAAAGGTTATGATAAAATAAATATTACCCTTAAAACTTAACCATGTTACTTCCTACTTTCTCAAAATGTTAAAGTTCCAGACTTAGGTAATTTTTATGCATGAAAAATTGTTGAACATGTTGTTTAAAGCTTGAAAATGTTGTATTAAACTACAAAGAAACTGGGCAAAGGTTTTTCTACCACGCAAAGGTAGCCTAGCTTACTTCTAAGTCAGCTGAGCGATAAACAAGGATTATATTTTTCTCCCTTTTTTCAGAAAATATTGTTCTAGAATTTTTATAACGCAAAATTTATGAGTGCAGAAGGCTCGGGGGTAATACGGTTCTTTATTTTCAATAAATGAAGGTTTGTGAAATAAAAGTTGGAAGTATTTAATAATGAAGTTTGACTACTTATAGTGTACTCATATTGACACTATTTTTAAAATGTAATTTCTATTGAATGATTTAGTAGTACTCATATTGACATTATAGTCATTTTGTCTTCGACTCATTTACATGGTAACTATTCGTCAAATATAGATAAACATAACATATAAGATTAACACCTATGATTTACCTATATTTATGCAAATGTTTTTGTTTTTATTTTGACCGTAGTTTAATCTAATTTAGTAACATGTTCTAAGTGGAAATATCAAAATCGTCACAGTCGTTCTATGACTGTAAAGAGAGAAGTTAATCGACTTCGTAAAAGTTACCGAAATAATTACCATTCCAAAGCTTTCTCATTACTACTCTCTTAGGGTTTATTCTGTTAGAAACTCCATTAAATTGATTAAACTCTGGGATTTTCTTAGCTTAATAGTAAAGCAACCGTAATTATAAGCGTTTGTAATGATTTTTATTAATTGAGGTTTTTAGGAGTTTTGTTTTAAAAGCATAATTAAATATTAAGATGAAGTCATGTAAGTTTTTATAGATTGTGAGTTATATTGTGTAAAATCAGTATGAGTAACTAATTATAATTTATGCTATCCGTGACAAAATCTTAATATATAGGTATATATTCCCTTTCCTGATAACCCTGTACAAATCTCGTGTCACAATGTTTGTCCTCAATGGACTCCTAAACCACTTAACCGATTATAATAAAATTCGCACACCATGTGCAGTTCGATCCAACTTGAGAGATAGGATAGTTTAAATCTCAAATTATAGTCGCAATTTTAATTTATTGCTTATTACTGTCTGTTATTATTTGACAGTCACAATTATCTGTTAACTCCAAATGATTCTAACAGATGTCGATACCTTTCGACTGGGTTGAGTAAGTAATCAATAGATGGCGCTGCTAAGGTAAATCTACGAACGTGTCATATAAGCTACACTATCTATTTTTCATACCCCTAAGTGAGGCAAAACATCAATTGCCGGGTCAGCTAGTATATTATATTTTTTCCATCGAATAAGGACGTCTCGTCCGCCTAAGGGCCTCGGACTTTCGACTATCGGCTGCTATAACTAAGAATAACAGCCGAGACCCACAGTAACGCCCAGATCAAAATTCCGCATTTACATGAGTCTTGAGGTAACCCATCCAAAGACTGTCCGTACTTACTGTTTCTTAACCTCGATGATCGCGTTAGATCACTTAAACCGAGCTACAGGCGCTTATTTATTTAAGTAGGTTTGTAATTTTATTTATAATAATTAAATGATTTTAATTTTATCCTCAGTTCAACATGTTACTTAAACATAGATGCGTGTTGCCTTAATAGATACTAAATTATACATTTATTTCACATAAATAAATACACAAAAATAAAAAAATTACATAAAAAACTACACAATTATAAAAAATGAGATCTTTAACCTTACAATAGTAAATTAAACCTAATTCAGTGTCCGCGGGTTAGGTGGCTAAAATGCTGGCGGCATTACCTCGCTGGATCGCCAAACTAAATAATAAGAATTAATATTTGCTTTTTAATATTATGAATAAATATTTCATAATATCTTTTGGATTCAGTTATTCATATAATAATAACATGATATGGTACATTATTAATTCAAGTTTTTTTTTTATTGTATAAAGTTACATGTTATGTTTAAGAAAATAAAACTGAAAGTGAGACACCAAAACCACACAAAACCTCAAAACGAAGAAGATCCAAAAAGACATTATATAATGAGAATGTAACAAGCGTAAATACGATATTTCTAAAGACCTTTAACATAATGAACTACGTACGTATCTCTTTTTGTGAATAAAGTTCCAAGCAAACCACAAACCAAACTTTTCTCGTGTCAAAGAAAATGAAATCGTAAAATTACTCTGTGTTTTGGTGTGACAACACAAATGTAGACCGACAAACACAAAGAAACAAACAAAAACAATTTTAATACCTATCTGTAAAGGGTATGAAAATGTTATTGGTGTCGCCACCTTCAATAATATTTGACATGTCAACGTTGCGTTTGACGCATTCAATATTTTTGCTGTCCACTCTCTCCTAGCCCATCCTGTAAAAAGATACAGGCAATCATCCGCAATACGTCGGCGACACTAGACATCACCAAAACCGCACCTAAGTTATACTGTACCTGGACTTGTCGGGATATCAAGGACTTCGGAGTTATCGATCATCCTTGATCAGTGAACCAGTGCATGGTATTCCTGGAGTTATCAGGAGCCAGTGTTGTGTGAAAGGTGTACACTAGTGAATAGAAGACTCAAGAATACTTCAGTCCCCAAAGTGCTTGGGGCTGATAAGCCCATAATCTCATATGGTGCCGTCGTCGAAGGAGAGGAACCTACGTCTGTGTCTGAATCTGAACCCCCTTCCTGCGTTTTTCATATTCCACCCTTTTCTTTTTACCTATACAGTCCACTCAATCAAACTGGGCCTACGTTGCCCATCGTTCATATTTGGCGGCACCAGTTACATTGAAAAAGTAACTTTTTACAGACTCTTATAATCATTATGACGTAACGGAATGTTAAAGTTTTTTTGTCTGTGCGATCTGTCAACTGTCAACGGCCATTGTTTTTTTTTCTCAACGAGTTGCAAGAGAGTCACCAACATTTCTATTATCCTAATTTTATTCTTAAAACCAAGTTTTCTCATATGTTGTTTTCTACAAAAATAAAGTGGATTATTTTCTTCGCGCTAGGGGTTCCAACACACGGCTAAATTAGTGGACACGCTATCTGGTCTGCCAGTTTAATGACGCATCTGACAGTTAGTAAACAAAAAACTGAAGTTAATTTACAAATTTAAATTCAAATTCAAATTTAAATTCGAAAAAAAAAGTATCTGCGGTTACCGTTCTATTAATGTTAAGGTTACCTATTAAGGTTACCGGTACTATTAATGTTATCGTCATCAAAAGATATTTGAAATGGTGCATCTTATTTTTTTGCCTAACTGGTACTTTAACATTTTGTTATGTTAATGTAGGCTGGTACAACCCAGCCTTAGTTATTACTTGTGATATTTTTATATACAGTGTAAAACTCTATATAACGACACTGAAGGGACTGCATTTTATGGCGTTATAGAGAGTGGTCGTAAAATGGAAATAATGTATCATTGTATGGAATACAAGCTAAAACAAATAAAACCAATTGAGTTCGGCGCTTTAGAGAGTTTGTCATTAAATCGAGTGACGTTACATGCAGTTTACACTGTATTTTACATTTAAGTAGTACACTCGATGGCACTTTCGAGAGTATCAGATGCCAGTAACCCTGTGTAAGTAACTGCTAGTTTTACTTCCTACATCTATCACCCACGTCTAATTGGAAACTTGTACGATAGTTCTGAAGATAATACTATATCCGCGGTCTAATAAAGCGGCTTACTCACTCCGTGATCAGAATAACCACAGGCCGATTCTGGCAGAGTCTAATTGATAGGGTTGTTGCCTGGATCGTCAAATTGACATAAGAAATTCGTGTTTTGACTTTTAGGGTTCCGTACCTAAAAGGTAAAAACGGTACCCTATTACTAAGCCTCTGTCTGTCTGTCTCCAGGCTGTACCTCAGAAACCGTAATAGCTAGAAAGCTGAAACTTTTACAACATATGTATTTCTCTTGCCGATATAACAACAAATACTAAAAATAAAAAATATTAAGGAGGGTCTGTACTGTAGTTTTTTGGGTTTAGAAATAAGGTTACGAAAAGCTTTTAGTTTTCATTTTAAGTAGGTATTTTTGACATAATCTTTTCCTTATTCTGTGGGACAGTTAAGGATTAAACCCAGGGGCGTGACTGGGGATTTCACAGGGAGATTAACCTGCTTCCGCTTAACCTTGTTTGTTAGTTTACGAAAGTTCCTTGAAAGCTTTTTTGTTGTATGTGAAATATTATAGGTCCTTGCAGAAACGCATACTTTTTAACCATTTTTTTCGGTGCGTTAGGTACTTAGAACGTTGCGTAGGTACTTGGTACGTAAAAAACATGATTAGTTAAGTACATTTATCTATTTTATTTTATTACTTGTTTTACTTACAGTAAACACCAATTCATACAACACAATAAACTATAAACATACATTTAAATTAACTTTTCATAAGGTCTTACTTGTTCGCTTAAAAAAGCTAACACAGAATCCATGGTACGTTGCGTACGTGGAACGTTATGTATGAGGTACGTACTCGGTAAATAGATACATGGTATGTTAAGTACTTCAGCAAAACATCTAAAGTTCACCTTACGTAGTGATTCTATGTTATTTATCAATAAAGTTCATTAACAAGTGTATTGAATGTTCCCAGGTTGCAAGAGTTACCCAGGCCTGTGGCTAGTTAACCGTATGTCCCAGGTCAAGGTGAGTTTACACAGGGGTGCTGTAATTAATTTATTTCGGCTAGTTTGCTATAATTGGCCTGTGTGTAATTGTAATTTACGTTGCAGTTTGTTTGTCTTTGTTATTTTGTGCGGCTGTTTAAATTATTTTAAGTTCTTTGATGCTGTGTTTGGTGTTGTTTTAATTTTAGTTGCATTGTTGTTATCTTTTAATTAACAGTTCAACTCTTACTTTACAATATGTATGAAAAAGTGACAATACGCCATATGTTTTAAATAAAAATTTACAGACTCAAGGGACACCCGGATGAAAATAAGTTCCTTTACTGTCAGGATACATTATTATTTTTTATTATTTACAAAGAACCTGAAGATTATTTTTGTTGAGTATGTATACAAATACTCAACAAAAATAATCTTCGCGACACTTCACTGTTCATTGCGAAATAGAAATGAAAATATCTGGCTTGCTTTCTAAAAGAGAGAGAGAGAGAGAGAGACAGACAGAGAAACATGCGCACGCCGCACAGATTGCAAAAGCTTACTATAGCAAAAAGAGTCGTGACAACTTTTAGTAAGATTTTTTTCCGTCTAGCGATTAGGAGCTTCGTTCCAAAAACAATTCTTAGGTCCTGTGCTGACTCGTACGTGGTGCAAAGGTTGGCATCATCATTCAGCGCGGTAATACAGCCAGTTCTATAAATATCATTATACCAGGAACGACCAGAAACTTAAGTGTTTTATTTAAATTTTTCAATTGTTAACCCTAGACGCTAAAACGGCAGGTGTTATAAGTTTCTGTAAATGTAATATATATATTTTTTTCTTTTTTATAAATACTAGAACACATATCACACACGGCTGATTAACCCCATACTGAACCATTTCTAGTTCGTATTATGGTTGCTCACACTATTGATATACTACATATACATACATAGTTTATATAGATACATATTTAACACCCAGACCGACAGCCAACAAAATTAGTTCAGCACAAAGATGTTGGCCGTGCCGGGAATCGAACCCGGAACCTTCTGATTGGCAGTCCAGCATGGTAACCATTACGCCAACGAGGTCGTCGTCATAATGCAATTAACATGTGAATCTAACAACACTGGATCACTTTTAGCCCCGAGGTCGATCCTATTTCTGTTCAATCGGTAATATTACTTATAGATTATTTCTATTTCTATCTTTGAAACGCTGCCCGCTTCTATACTTTATTCATCATGTAAGTTACCTACACAATGGGCTCAATTATATTTATTAATGCTCAATCATCTATTCGTTGTTCAATTTACTAAACAATGAGGAAATAATTTCCTGCCTTTGCTTAGAAAGTAATCAGAATTTAGAAATACTTAAATACAAGTACAGTAGAACCTCGTTAAGTCGAACCTCGATAAGTCAAAAACCTCCAAATGTCGAAAAAATGTTTTGTCCCCTTCCCTTCAAACATCAAAACCTCCAATAATTGAAATCTTGACCCTCTGTTTGTCGAAATAATCACCGAGTCCCTCCAAGTCATTTTGGTACATATTTTCACTGCAATACACATCAATTAGTACAACAGAACAACCAAATTATCTAAAGCAAAAAAAAACTAATCCTCCATAAGTTGAAAACTCTATAACTCGAATTTTTTGGCGTCTCCCTTGATGTTCGACTTATAGAGGTTCTACTGTATATTTATTATGACGTCACTTTAGGTAATTACGCTGTCTGGCGCCTTGCAAACTATCGCTTGCGTACAGCGTGGGAATGCTGCCAGCGCTCTTGGCTATCTGCCCCACAGCCACTACCATAAATTTCAATTAATTATTCTAAATTTTCGTTTCGTTTCCCATTTTTAGGTTTCCGTACCTAAAAGGTAAAAACGGGACCCCATTACTAAGCCTCCGCTGTCTGTCTGTCTCCAGGCTGTATCTCAGAAATCGTGATAGCTAGAAAGCTGAAACTTTCACAAGTTTTGAATTTCCCGTATTGCTATAACTTCAAATACTTAAGATAAAAAATTTGTCCTCATACATTTCGTATCAATAACGGTAGATGATACACACGTAATTTTTTTTTACAGAATATATAAATGTACATTATTTTTAATAATAAATTATATAACTAATATTTAAGGGGACTCCCATACAACAATGGTACCGAAGCGCGAGCCTGACTCGAACTTGACCAATTATTCTATGTTTCTAAATAGAAAAATAAATAGCTGTATAGAAGGTAGGATGTTTATTGAGTTTAAATAACGTTCTGTGTTAAAATGTGGATAAATTTATAACAAAATAAATACGCATGACAACAACATACGTATAAATAATAATAAAAAAACCATGAACCTTATCGAAAAATTTTATTTCCATCCTTAGTATCAACACGAAAACGTTTATCTTATTTTTCACATCAAAACAAATAAATGGCAAAACAAATAAGCTGAGAACCTGAGCATAAATAAAATTCGCTTATTTGATTATCCAAGAAATACTCTTACGCTTGTTATGTGACAAATTTGGGGCAATGTGGTGCGACAGACATTCAACATGTTTACCTCGAATAGCTCTATGGAGATATCTGGTAACTAACAAAAACCTCTTTAGTGCGTACTTTTATAGTCTAGTCAACAAGTGCCTTTTTGGTCAACTTTTTTCAGCAGTCTCCGAAAATTATGATTGAGGTGTCATTCGATTCGGAATGGCATCTAGATAGTTTTCGAAAAACAATGTAAATAAAATTTAATTAAAGTAATACTATTAATATTAGCTTAGTAGGCTAGATTATAGTTTTATTAAGAGAAAACATCACGCATTCCTTTAAAAAAATATGTTGATGCTATGTGTTTTTTTTTAGTGTTTAAAACAGTCTTCCAACCCATTTACTAAGCAGACATAGTTCAAAAAAAACTTTTCGTAAGTTTCTTCGAATAATAAATAGTAGGACACATTTCACACACACGGCTGGTTAGCCCCACACTGAACCATGTCTAGTTCGTATTATGATTGCTAACACAACTGTTATACTACATATACGTACATATTATATATAAATACATACATATTTAACACCCAGACCCGCAGCCAACAAATTTAGTTAAGCACAAAGATGTTGACCGGGTCGGGAAAAGAACCCGGAACCTTCTGATTAGCAGTCCGGCATGGTATAACCTTTACGCTAACGAGGTCGTCTTTTATTATTACTGTGACTTTGGTTATAATTTGACATAATATGTATTGTAAAATGACTGAATAAAAATTTATATTGAATTATAGGAAACATAAGTAGATTACACGATTTATATTATATTATACTATTATACGTCAAATAACAAGTATGTTATAGCAAAGAAGATTTGGTTTTATTCGAACAACGTAATATGAACCTATTGCGAGGTAATTTTTTCGTATAACTGTTTTATTTTGTGAAACATTGGATAACGTGTATGTTTACTAGGTAATTGGGTAACATGAACACGTTAAATATTCATAACGTATCATTATATTTGTAATCAGGCTTTCAGTAATATCTGGGGCGTATACAAATATTAGATTACGTTACGTACTCGTATATTTTTATAGATGTTAGAGACATTCATAAGCAGCATACTAAGTATATATATGTTTCCATTGCTGGGGCTGCTTTTCTTTATTACGCTGGCATAAAAAAGCGAGTGTGGCTCGGTGGGAAATCAGCAGCTTTTGAATCAGACGGCCCGTGGTTCGATCCTGGCCCTATGACCAAAACCTTGACATATTTCATTATTATTATTGTCATTTTTTGATATTGTATACTTATAATCTTTTGACATTTCTTTTAAATACTATTGCCAAGCTGTAAATCATAGTGGGAAATTAACTTATAAATGTACTAATTAATTGACATTTTGCACACCGCATATGGGGTAGCTTAAATGGAACATTTTATATTATTTTCCATGTTTTTATATTATCTGCGGCTACGCAAATAAATTATTTCATTTCATTTCATTTCATTTCAATGACTTTGATTTTCAAGTTATGTGTGTTCCTCAGAATACAGAAAGTACGTATTCTGAGGTGTGTTCACTCGCTTTACAGTGAAGGAAAACGTCGTGAGGAAACCGGTACGTTTGAGGACATCAATATCCGAAGATGTGTGTCATCCGCCATTCCGCACTTGGCTAGTGTGGTGGATATCTCTTTCCTCGTGAGAGGAGGACCCGAGTCTCAACAGTTGGAACGTATAGCGGATGTTTATGATTATGCTTTTATAGGCTGGAATGTCGCTAAATCAAAGTGTGGTTCAAATGAATAGAATAGTAAAGATTAAAAAAAAATAACAAGACCGATTCTTTATCTTTAATTTGAGTTAATAATGGTGTAAAATCTCACGAGCCCCGATCTTCGTTATTTATAAAAGCTAAAAGTTTGTCGCCGCATGTTCCCAACACTTGTAAAAACGATGGATATTATGAAGTTTGGGTTGCCCTGGGTTTGGCAGGTAAACTGTACTAAAGGTAAGGTAACAAAGGCAAAATCTTAAATTTACCGACCTTTCGTTTTAAATCATATTCGATAAAAATATCTGAAATATAGCTGAAGAACAACTCTGAGAATATTTGTCTTTCTTTTGTTAACAATCAAACTTTGTATGATATAAAGCTCGTTTATTTATGTTTTTTTAAATCGGTTTTATCTCTAATTCATAAGCCAAATTGGTTCCAAAAGAAATACAGTGTAAACTCCATGTGACGTCATTTGATTTAACGACAAACTCTCTAAAGCGTTGAAATCAATAATTGGTTTTAGTTGGTTTAGCTTGTATTCCATACAATGATACATTCTCTCCATTTTACGACCACTCTCTATAACACCATAAAATGCACAGTCCCTTCGGTGTCGTTATATAGAGTTTACGCATAAATAGAATAAAATATATCTTTATTGTACAACCAAAAAATTAACATATTTAAAATTAAAAATTAAGAAGTCAAGTACAATGGCGGCCTTATCACCTATGGTGATTTCTACCAGGCAACCGGGAATGGATAAATAATCATACAAAAGAAAGCGGTGGTACAATTAAACTACATAATTATTCTTACAGTTGTTTTTAGACGGTCTTCAAGCTATTTTTTTCCATATTCTTTATCGTTTATCATTTACAACAAAAAAAACTAAATTCAAGATTGTTTTAATATAAAACCTGTCTCGTAATAAACAAACTGTCAAAACAAAATATGCTTAAAATAAGCTCAGCGGAAAAGTGCTGGATACTTATTGTCTGTCACTGATTCTGATAGATTGTCAGATACACATGTTTCGTGCGTAATCATTTTATATCGGCCCACAATTATTGTTCTGGCGTGTTCTTTTGTAATGTAATAAGAGTTATTATAGGCATATAAATTTTAGAAATCTACTATTTATTTACAACCAATAATAATATAACAATGATTTGAAATAATAATAATTACTTTTGAAATTATTTATTTTATTCACCCCCAACGCACAACAACGGGATGTTAGAAGTTTGACGTATTTTGTGAGTGCGTGTGTGTGTGTGTGTGTGTGTGTGTGGTGTGTGTGTGTGTGACATCATTAAGTCCCAAACAGATGAACAGATTTGAATTTATTCGGTCGGCTTGAAAACTCTCTACATCAGATCTCAGGCACTTGGCTCAAACGCAGATGAAGAAGAAGCCAGACAATTGAGAAAGGATATGAAAAATGCAACGCAGAAATGTTAAACTTTGCTTACAAGTAACCATGAATATGGTAAAAAAGCGAGTGGTGGGAAAAACGTCTGCTTTTCAATCAGACGGCTTCTGGCTCGATGCCGGCCAATAACTAGTTTTTTAAGTTATGAGTAGATTTGCACTCACTTTATGGTTCAACATAAAGTTCGGTTTCCTCACGATGTTTTCCGTTAGGAAACCGACATGATAGAGAACCAAATTATCCGAAGACGTGTGTCACCCGCAAACCCGCACTTGGCCAGTGGTGGATAATGGGCTATTAATAATAATATGTCTCCCCTCAAGAGAGAAGGCCCCGAGTCCCAGCAGTGGGATCGTATAGTAGTCTGCTTTTGCATATGTATGTGGTAACAGAATACAAATCATTACTTTTAATTTAGTCCCTCAAAGTAGAAGTAAATAAAAGCTCTCTTTATTCTCGGCTCAGCTCTGTAAAAGTTTTCATCGTATTTACTCAATACGATTGGAAATCAAAGCTTTTAACACAAATATTGAGGGTTTGAAGAGATTGCCAAACGTAGAATAGGTTTAAGGTAATGCGTTAAAGCTAGAATTACTCCAGGCAGTAGACTTTGCAAGCAGTGTCTCGCTGTAGGTTTTAACACGCTTTATATTAGCTTCACCTGTATGTTTGTTTGTATGTTTGTTTGTAACCGACTTCTTTGGGCGCGATTTTGACCCACTTTAAATGGCCAGATTTCGTTGAAACTTGGTAGATTTATTGAGGACCGATGACAAGACACTAATTTGATAAAAAAAAAATGTATTTTTGTTTGTAACCGACATCTTTGGGCGCGATTTTGACCCACTTAAAACGGCCAGATGCGTGTTTTTTTAGTTTTTTTAAATCACTATTACCTATTTGTGAACCTTATTCGTTAACCGTTAAAACGAGCCAGTGTGAGCCAGAGGGATGCTCACTAACACTTAGCAACTTTGTAGCACCTTCCAAATGCAGTGACAGTGCTAATTTTACTTATTTTAAATGCGAAAGTTTATCAGAATGGATGTTTGTTGCTTTTTAAAAACAAGCGCTCAAACGCATAACTGATTAAGAAGAAATTATAGATTATTATTATTACAGAGATAAGTAAGACCTCGGATTATCAAATATGCTACTTTTTATCCCGGATATTGCACTGCAGGATGTAACTAGTTTGGTTATTTTATGTCACGCCACTAACATTTAATTAAAATTCCTACTAATATTATAAGCGAAAATGTGTGTAAGTGTGTATGTTTGTTATTTCTTCACGCTCCATCGGCTGGACCGATTTTGAAGTGATTTACTATTAAGTTAGGTAAGACCTTGGATTAACACATAGGCTACTTTTTATCTCGGATCAACTTGTTTTTGTCCCGGATTTACGCGAATAACACCGCGGGGCTTGTACACTATAAAAAAACAGAAATGAACATAATCTTCTTCTTACTCGTATATATATAAAATTTCCATGTCACAATGTTAGTTACCGTACTCCTCCGAAAAGGCTTGACCGATTATCACCAAATTTTTTACGTGTATTCAGTGGTCTGAGAATCGGCTACTATTTTTTTTTGCATTCTGCTAAGTGAAGCAAAACAACGTTGGCTGGGTCAGCTAGTATCTACTATAAGATTAGGTGATTTGTACCTGTGATTAATTTTACATAAAAATAGCACCTTATAGCTAGAACATGAAACACCGACACACAAAGGTAGGGCCAAACAGGACAATTTGTCATGCAACAAGGCCAATTGTCAACAACAATCTACAGGTATCAGATAACTTACCTTCAAGTAAGAAATCACACGCACAGGCACGTCGAAAGAGGTTCAACTCTCTAATACATACATGCTTCTACTTTTTAATGCTTACATAAAACACTCGCTCTCAAGAACGGGCTTGGAAAGTAGTACGCGGACCGCTATTGGAACTTTTCGAAAAGCGTTCGAAGGCTTTCGCTACCGCCAAGCGACTGAATATTCTACAGCCTTACTCGAATGAAAATCATGTGCGCATGTTCTTTGTTAAAATTAAGTTGGGGACCGTTCACAGTGAGTTGGAAATCCAGGTGACATTATAATGTTTTAAACAAAAACAAAGGAGCGTCGGTGTCGTACTGTAGTGCGAATGGGGTATCGGGTGAGGCGCGGTTAAAATTCTACGGTATGAAATCGGCTTGAACTTAATTAGGATCGCTTGGGACGACCGGATGTGGGGTTTGGGGTTAGTTGGCTTGATTGCCAGGAAATGATACTATGGCTGTGTATTGTTAATTCTCTAAAGGACAGTACTTGGAAGTTCTTTGATTAAAGTTGATGCGGCATTTCAGAGGGATTATCGCTTTAGATGTTGCTATTTGCCCTTTTCGGCTTTGATTTCTAATTGACAGGAAATATCTTGGGCTGGAACTAAGATTATCAGATTTAACTCTTTGCGTATACTTAGTCTTATTAGTATAAAAGTAGTATGTGTTATTTTTTTATGTTCGGTCTATCTTGAAATGAAAACGTTGGGCTCGATCCATTACTTGTTTTTGAGTTTTGGATTTGCATTCGCTTAAAATAAAGGAAAACGTAGTGAAAAAGCCACATGTATACCACAATATCCGAAACCTATGTCATCCGTCAACCCGCACTTGGCCCGATAGATAAACTTTTTATTGGGCAGATAATAGGTACAATTAATATGAAAGAGTAACAATACCTATTAATTTACATCGTGCCACAAATGGCAGCCGTATCGCTAAAAGAGATTTCTTCCAGGCGAGCGTGGTGGATTATGGCCTACGTCTCTCTCCTCGTGAGAAAAGACTCCGAGTCCCAGCAATGGGAACTTATAGTTACATAGCAAAAGTATGCTAGTTAATTTTCGCGAACTTCAGATAAGGTACCTGAGGAAATATGGATCGCCAAGACACAGGCTCACTCCTAGGTTGGGGTCCATGGAGTAAACTCAGCGGCCTTACTCAAAGCTAATCACCTATATAAACTGTGCAAACTATACAATAAGGCCGAAATTGTATATGCCATAGGACGATTAATTGTATGGTAATTATAGTAAGTAGTACGTAAGCCCTGTTATATGTCTATAAATAAACTATTTTAGATTTTTTTTGATTTGATTTTGAATTAGCAAAATCTAAAAATGTCGTTATTATTAAAAATCGAATTAGCCTTCCAGAAATTTTCTTTCAGATATGGTAGAAGTTATAACAAGATACTAAATCCTATTTAAGCTGTCAGTTAATTAAAAGTGCAGAATCTGTTAGAGCTTTTTAATACTACCTTCCATTCCTTGTATCCGCTGAATGCACCTATAGCTAGCAGCTACCGACCCGACCTAGATAGAATTAAATTATCTACCTGAAAGCGAAGATTTATGGATCTTAATTCAGTTATTTGTAGCGTACTCTTTGTAATCTTCTTCTCCGTATGAGATTAGTTGCGTCTGCTATAGAGAGTTTTCGAGCCACTCAAATTCTTCTGGCTTAACGACTGCTTGTACTTAGACTAACAGCTGAGACTTACAATTTAACGTTCTATCTGACCCACGGTAGCACCCATATGAAAATTACACTTGTTAAAAGACAGTGTTGTGTATGGTCATCCATCCAAAGTCAGTCCGTATCGAGCGTTGCTTAACCTCAATGATCGCGTCAGATCACCTAGGTAAGCTGAGATAAAGACGCTACACTTAGTAATGAAAAACTTTGTAAAAGCAATGGTAAATTTGCAAGGCATATCGTGTCTACGACTGAGCTACGTATATCGTAGACTATGCGTAGATTGTTCTACAAACGTAGCAAACTTTGACTCACTTTGGTTAGTAGCATTTTACAAAATATTTTAGATCAAAGGCGATGATATGGTCAAGAACTTGAACGGTCAAAATATTGAAAAAATAGAGACCGTCTAAAGAACTCTAAGAATATTTATATATATTTATACTTAGTATGTAATGTAGTAAATAAACACATTATTCCGCTTACATTGCAAATGCTGTCTAAACCTTACGAGATCGAGATCTAGATTACCACGGGTGATAGCGGTGCCATCGCTTAATGCCATTATGTAAACAAATACAAAAAGGAACTAGATATAAAAGATGTTCAATGCTTTTGTTTTTTTAATCTGTGTGTATCAAAAACCTCTTTCAGATACTGTAAGTTTCCAGTAAAGTCTGTTGCCGTTAAGTGAAACCTAAATAAGCATTCAAAGCAATACAAAATTCCACGATAGAATGTTAACTCAATCATCCTTCACAACTCAACCAATTTATAAACTCCTCGATTGAAGAAAACTGCGCAAACAGTTCTAAAACAATTAAGCACAATTTCCCTAAATGGTACGTCTGAATAGAAAATTAGAGATGTTCTTTTAAGTCGGACTAAAATGGCAAAGGACCATAGGTTCCGATTTATATACATATTTTATTTTAATATTTTTTGGACACTAGACTTAATTGAGACGAAATGCCCAGGATAGTATCGCGTGCCTTGGGAGAGGCTTATGTCCAGCATTGGACACAGACGGGCTGATGATGATAATATTTTAATATTTTTCATTTATTTAAATGTTATATTATTGTTCCTTATTTCAAGACTTTTCTTCGGGTTACGTGTTAAATTGGACCAAGATTCTATTAGCCGATTGTAAAATTGATATACTTATGTATCTTCGGTGACACTGGAGTAAAAGAGGCCTTGTAGTTTTAGACGAAGTAGAGTAAATAGGTATCTTCTAAGTAAGCGTGCCACGTCGTAGACTAGCGCAGCTTTACATCAGGCAAGCTGTATTCAAACGCAAACCTAACAAAAGTAAAGAAAAAAGTTGATTGATTGGTTAGGTGCCGAATGGGCACCAACGGGACCCTATTACTAAGACTTCGCTTTCCGTCCTCAGGTTGTCTCATGAACCCTATTTAAACAGATAGAAAATGTTCACATGCCATGTATTTTTGTCACTATAATAACAAATAGCTATAAATAACCTACTAAGATTGGTAAACAAAATATAAGACTATTATATTGTAAGACTTTTATTTTATAGGATTGTGCATAATATATAATATTGTCTGCAACTGAAAAATTAAAATGAAAAATATTTATTGACCAAAAAACTTATTATAACCTAAAGTATATCTAGTAGTTGCTTCACTAGGCGATTGGCCTGAATCGAAGCAACCTAAAACTAACTAAAAACTAACTCTTGGTTTTATTTGTATTTACATTTAAACGTAGCCTAAATATAAGTGAGCGAATTGGAAACTATAATTCAACCACAACAGTAAAGTACACTTATTGTGTGTGGAAATAAAGAAGTAAATAAACTTTTTGACAAAACATAACTATCTATGGATATAATAAATTGAATTACTACTCGTATAATCTACTCATGTTTCCTATACTTTAACATAAATTTTTATTCAGTCAATTTACAATACATATTATGTCAAATTATAACCAAAGTCACAGTAATAATAAAATTCAATAATTATGGATCGCCTTTGTGTCCTGTCGGCAATCGTCTTTGATCTCATCTCTATCAGAGGCGAGGGCTAAACAAGACTCCGCCTTAATTGAATCAGAGCTAAACATTACTCCGTCGAGACAACGAACGCTACAAAGGAATTTATCAAAAGAACTCCTTTTCATACCTACTCTGAAATGTCAAATCAAGGTTCCTTAATTAAAACGAGAGGCACCTAGATATGCCTAAGTTCAATACAAATTATTTAGAACAACTATCAGCTTATCAGGTTGGTAAGTATTGTAGTAGATAAGACTAAAAAACTGGCTTATCGAGCAAACTTTCTACAGCTTCGACGATTTTCTAAAGATGAATGTCGACGGCTGTACGAAGCGTATAGAACTATAAGTACGTACTGTTATTGCGCATATAATAGCAAAAAAACTTTACTTTTAAGTAAATTAATTTTAATGTTATATAAAATGTTTATTAAGTATTATTGACATGTAAATTTAAATTTTACGAATAAAAAACTTTGACTTTGACTTTGACTTTACCTATCTACTTGTGACTCTGACATATCTAGGAATCTAAAATAATGAGTAATGTATTTTGTATATATTAAGCCTACGTTATGGCTAGCGACTGATGCAGATAGAGTTTTTATTCTTCTTAGTATGATCTAAGCGGCCTCTGCCTCTGCATCAAGCTCTGGTATCGAGTTCTCAAAGCGCCCGAAGGCCTTTACTTGGCTTAGGGGCTGCTAGTTCTAAGACTAACAGCCGGGACCTACAATTGTAACGTGTCATTCGACCCACGGAAGCGCCCGGATGCAAATGACACTTTTAAAACGATAGTTTAGTACATGTAAACTGTTCACGTAAGGCATCTTAATATAGCCGACGAGATCTCGTCGGCGGCGGGTCCGTGTAACACTCACCCCTGAAGATGGTGCTCGGAAAGCACCGAAACTGTTGGACTCATTCCAACTTTTAATAATAAGTAAGTGTGACCGTTTTCTACGCGGAAAAAAAAGTTTAGTACATGGTCAACTATCCAATCACTGCCCGCATCGATCGTTGCTTAGCTTCGGTGATCGCGTCAGATTAGCTTAGCTATCCGATCTACAGACGCTATAAATATACACTGAAATAGTGAAAAACGGATGTTTATCTTTCTATAATCATGTAATGCGTAGAGAGGAGATAATAAGAAATAATAAAATTGTAATGATAATAATACATGTAGTCTTACTAAACTTTATTAAAAATATACAACGATTGTATTTTAGCGTATTTTTTTTTCAATTATTGTACATCCACTAGTGGCGTTACTTCCCAGGTCGCTTCACATTCGAATCACAAAAAACCCGGGCTAACGATGCGACATCTAGTGAAAGGAATAGAAAATATCATGCTAGCTTTCTTACAACTTCATTACTTACAAGGTTATGGTTAGGAAGTCTGTCAAATAGTTCAGCAAAACGTACTAGATGACGCTTCTTGCCAAGTTTGACAACACCAGACTTGACCATCAAATCGCCACCAATAAGCTCACAAACCCCTACTGCGTCTCCGAAATAATCACCCCCAACTTAACCATCAACACATACCATACACAGCTAGCACACATAACAAAACACTTAAACCGCTTTAATTAATAACACGTAATCCTAACTAACTTCTCTATCACTCACCCTTACAACTTAATCTTACTAATCCATCCACATAATCATCATCACATATCATATTAACCTAACCCAACCTAACCCTCAGCGTTACTATTATCCTACACACCCAAAACTGTCACTCAATATAAAAACGTAAACCACCATCGGTTCACAATCTGGAATCAGTCTGCTTGCATCCTTTCCCCAAAACAGTCGCATTTAATTTACTCTCTTCACAAGCCCCATTCAGCAAGCACGGCAAATTTCAGTATAGCAGCAAGCCTACTCATCAATATCAGCAAGACTGGCAACCGAAGCAAGAAAAGCCTGCAGGATCGACTAGCGACTAACCTGTGAGTACATTCGCGGTTCCCTCACCCCTACAAGTTTGGGCAAGGCAGGCAAGGTGTGCAGAGTTCTTCGGGCGGATCGCGCAAGGCAAGCAACCACCTGACTCAACGAGCAACGATTGCAAGGTGCCCTGGGCCGAATGTGCTTAGCGGGCAAGGCTTGCTGAATCGGCAACACCTCGTCTTCACTTGAGCCTCCTGGGCTACCTCTGCGTTCGCTTGCTCCGACTCAGTGTGCAAGGATTACGGGGTGAGTAGCAAGTAAGGTGCCGTGGACTCGATAGGGCGGGTGGAGCGCGCGGGAAATGGAAAGCATATAAACACGGCAAGGCTTATTCGCTTACCAAATCTATATTACCTCACTGTCACTGAGTGTCAACAGGCACTCAAATAATAGCCTAACCTTAACAAAAGTTTTTACCTGTGACTCGTATCATGTACCCCATAGGTAGACTCTGCCATCTATCGGAATTTTGTTAATTTATTACTACGGATGGTAAGCTTGGGTTCATGTTTGGCAGAGGAATGACACAGAAAACGGAAACGGAAACTAACAATGTCTACATTTACCGTGTCACCAACTTAGCTGTTCAGGTGGGCAAAATTGGAACTACAAAATCGACAGCATTCTTAGGTGGCAACAAATTTCTACTAGCGACGCCGTCAACTGAACAGCTAAGTTGGTGTACTGCACTCACATGTACATGTGTATTTTTCTGCGTGCTGGAAAAAATACGCTGATATATTAGCAATACACATTTTTGTGATTGTAATTTAATAATATTAACTTTTGTTCGATCCAACTAGACCATTTTAACTTTTGTTAAGTGATAACTATGTGAAAATCTTACTGCAAATGGTCAAAAATCTTAGAAGAATTTAGTATGACCCTCGTTAAGCCTTAAATTATTTTTTCTTTATTTATTTCTCCATAGATTTGTTCCATTTGATGTCAAATTGAGAATTGAATTACTGACACATTTTCAAACATGAATTATAATTTAATAATATTTCTCCAGTTTTGCGAACTAAAGTAGCTATGATAAAGCTAAGTTCTTGGTCTATAACTAAGTTAATTAAGAGTTAGATGGTAGGTACTAATTAAAACCACATTGTTATTTAGTAATTAACTATTCATATATTTCAATAGTATCTCTTATATTTTAAACTATTTATCTAACGCTCCGCGCTCAATATTTGGTTTAGGTCTACAGAAGACGCGTTAAATGTTAGTTAATCTTACACAATCAACAGACAAACTAAATGTCTAAACTATTACATTTCAAATTAAAGGGGCGCAGGTTATAATGGTCAGTGTAAATTAAACACAAAAACAACCGATAGATTAAAAGGCATTGACAAAAAATTACAAAAACTTTTTTAAATTCACCTAAATTGCGTGTTGATTATCAAATAAATGGGACAAAATAGAAATAATTACCTTACTCTTTGAATTAAAACTACGTTACCAATATTCAGTTATAATCTAACGAACAGTGAGAAGCTAATAAATGAATATCATACTAGAAATGAAACATCAAATTGAAACTATTTTCTTGTCTATTACAATTCTAATGACCACGACATCTGACGCCCCAATGTGAATGTAAAGTCTAGAAAGACATGCGCCGCGACAACCAAAAACCCTTTCAAATACTGGTTTACATTAGTTACACAATAAATTCTACGCTATTTAGTGGGGAATGTTAACTTTGGTATAAAATATTAATTATAAACAACAAAAACGTAGACACTCGTGAACAAACTTATATCGAAGCATAAATTATGAAAAATACTGTTTTTATCGATAGCCTATTCCAGTTTCGTATATTTACAGTTACTGGACATCTTAAATAGTATAACTAAAATATTATAGAAAAGAGTAAATAAAAAAACTAGTTTCTTAGGTTATTGTTTAACTGAAAATTGTGTGTGAATAGAAGCTGATAAAAGCCAAATTAAATTTATACTGGGATATTCAGCATTTTCTATGTTTTTATGAATGACATTTATTTCGATATTTAGTTTTAACTAATGCACCATCTTCTAATAAAGGCTTATTTAAATAGGTACCGTTACTTTTTTTCTAAATTCTAAAAGAGATAACATTTTGTTTTACAGATACTAACAGATGATATTTGCATAGTTTTAGCATTTATTTAAAATTGTTTGAAGACTGGTCTTCTTACTATTTTCCTAACTAATTTGTTTTAATTTGTGCATTCAAGGATTTACTGAATCAAAGATGTTTCGCATGTTTTATACGCCATTCCGAATATGCCGTCTAGCCATTAGACGGACTTTATTTTAAAGAATAGGTTAATAAACCAGTTTTCATAAAAATCAAATAAATAGAATGTTATATGACTCAGGGTAGGTGTTTTAATTGAGTGCATTAGCAAAATATTGACTAATCATACCGCTCAAATTTAATTAGAAAATAGTAAGAAGTCCTTCTTCTTTCTTGCCTTATCCCATCCTTTAAACCAAGTACTTGAAATACATAATTTAATTTGTAAGGTGAAGATTTATTACACTTATTGACTGACTTTTACGAGTACATGTATGATAATGTAAAACTACCATAATATATTTGTAGAATAATAATTAGAACATTTTCCAAAGAAGTTTTATAAAGTTACAATGATGGTTTATGGACAAAATCAAGCGAGTAGCCTAAATAGTTCAACAATTTCAGTTTTGGTATAACAACATATAAAAGATTAGAATCATATTCTCTATAATAATTATCTACTAACTAGAACTCTTGTATATACTAATGAAGATGATATATGAAAGCTTTTCTTTATTAGTCAGTCAAGCAACGAACTAAATGCTACATTTTACATTCATTGTAAGTATTAATATTGACTTTAAGAATGCACTTTTAAACTCAACTAACTGTCGCCATTTTAAGTAACTGTGACTGTCATTGTCATTGTCAAAGCAAATGAATGAAGCCACAGATAAAAAAATGGCGCTGAATGAAGCATAGTCAATATTAATTGAATTGCAATAAACTGATCGACGTAACCCACAAACATTTTCCGTGCGATTTTGCCGTCACTGTGTAAAAGGCCTTAGAATTTCTAACACTTAAGATCTAAATCGGGTAATAAATATACATTTAGGGATTTATAAATATAGTATCTAGTTATCTATAGAATATTTAAAATACCTGTTTAGGTATTGAAATATTGCGAAGATCTCAATTAAGTAAAGAAACATAACGACTATGGATTTTATACCATAAAAGAATGTACATTTACCAATCGAAATCTTTATATTGCACATATTATGCATCTAGCTACAGATATCTATAGATAGATAGCAAAACGATAGGTTATCTGTTAACTGTAAAATACCCTAATTTTCCCGATAAATTTGTGGGATAATATTATTTTCCCGCAAATGTATCATACATATAATATGATCAGATCTTTTTCCTTGAATTTCTTAAAACAGCATGAGCTATTTAATAATATGAATTGTTTGTTGTGCAAACATCTTGCATTTAGATTTAGAAAAAATTAGCGTTACGCAATCACAAATATCAATAATAAATACAGAAAGAGAGAACAGGTACCAAAGAAGCGACAACATTTAAAGTTCAGCAGACACATTTAAATCTACTAACATCAATGACGAATACATATCTAAGGTTAATTCGTTTCTATTCACATCGATTGATTACGCAACGAATCAGATTCACTCTTTACAAATACAATCAAATAATCAATTTGAAAAGGCTGAATGAACAACTATACATATTTAGTTAACGATGTTTGTTAAAAATAAGGGTTTATCTAACCACAGGATTCCAAATCCTTTTGAATCGTAACATATTGTTAACAAATTGAGAGAACGCTAAATATTGCATGTAACCACAGACTAAAAAACCTGGGTATCGTTCTCAATAACAAAATCCAGAAAACAAAATCCTGTAGCTGTATGCTCTCAAGCTGTGGAGTCGTGTGTGGAAGGGTTTTGTATGATAGTGGTCTGTTGGTCACGTAATCTTCTGACTTCTCGCGCGGCCGCAGCTAGCTCAGCTTGCAACGCCATCTCTCGTTCGCGGAGGCATTTGATTTCGTTCTGCCATGTCTGTAGACAAGTGATAGCAATTTTGACTCTATGGTTGAATACGAAACCAAAAAAGGTTAATAGGTATATATAATGGTGGCGATTCAGCGGCACACACGACTAAACTAAATTTAAAGAAGCCCCGTCTCTTTTCATCTTAGGTGGCCAGAAAGAGACGACACGTTCCGCACCATAGTCAAACCAACTAAAATCACGTCAAATGTAGAAAATATACGCGACTTTAGTCCGCACTCACTTGTATAAGTAACCTCTAAAACTGCCTGCACATTTCATATTTGAGCCATATTTTCCATATTAGGCATTATGATGAATACCAAATTAAATATTTTGATTTAAAATAGCTATTTATGCAATCTATTATTGTACTTACGATATTTTGCTTCAATAAGTCCAACTTGTCATTCTTAAGGCGGCACACCTCTTGCCTCAACTGCTCCGCGTCTCCTCTCGGTGCAGCTCCCTCTCCTCTATTATTGGCCGCTCCAGCTTCTGCTGACGACATGGACTCTAATCCCGTGTCACTGTCCACGTACACTACACCTGAAACCGTACGAAATTCTGCATTAACTTCAAGCGATCATCGCCTTTATTGAAATACTAAAATATTTGTAAATGTCTTACGTAGTATTTATGTTTAAACGATTATGAGTCTTATAGTGAACGGAATAGGTATGTAATTATAATAACGCCTACCGAACACGGAACCAGCGTCAAAATCGCCGCGTTTTCGTGCGGCATCGTCTGAAAACGAAACAGCGTGTTTTTGTTTGGTCTATTGTGTGCGGTAGACTTTAGAGTGGCGTTTCGCTAATGGGTAGGAAAAGAGGGCAAAAATGCAGCCAAATTTATCAAGAAAGTATTTTTTTTCTATTTCAAAAGTAACCAAAGAGGACTAAACTAGATGCCATCGCTTCTTCAGGTATTGCTTCAATTTGATATTGACGAAGGACGTGAAATGTATGGAAATGACGTATATCGAATAGCTCTGTTGGCTGCCTACGCAGATCCCATACTTCTTCTAAGTCGTAACTTCATTACTGAAGGTCGTGTCTAATACGGAGTGTCAATCACTCGGTTTATTATGGTCGTCCACTTTTTCCTGTCCTCGACGGTCTTAAAGGCTTCCGCAATAGGTAGGCCAGTAAGCGTCTTTACGAGGTCTGAACAGTGGGTAAGAGAGCGACCTCGTGCTCTTTTTCCGTTAAGTTGGCCAACTACAGCTTCTCGAGGCAATCAGGATTTCTATGAGCGACATGTCCAAAATATTTGAGAATTCGCTGGTGGCAGAGAGTGGAAAGCCTCGTGGGTCCCATACAGTTCATGTCATTTGACGATATCAAATTGAGTCATACCTGAAGTAACGGCAGGTCCTAAGATTGTATGGTATGTGTCACACCTTAACAACCTCTCTTTTACTGTTTGAATAATTAAGATTTCGAAAAAGTGAAAGAAGAGTAATTTTCAATAACGTCATAGAGTTTCAGTTGTTGATGTCCCTTCCCTATATTTTTTTATTTGAACCACAGAAAAAATAAATCTTTTAGCTGCACTATTGCCAACCTAACGAAAAATTCTACAGCATGCATATAACCTTCCTGAAATTAAATAAATTATTAAAAAGATTGAATATTTTCTAATATTTTTAAAGACTTTTTCTATCGTTTCTAATACAGTTGCATGCTGACTCCAATTCTAAGTGTAATAAACTACAACATTCATCTAATTATCTAATCTACAGGACTAACCTGTTGTGCTTTTGCAACTCAACCAATCCTTGTCATCTAATTTGGGCAGAAATCACCGATACAATGTATTAAATAATGAATTAATGATGAGATTCAATGAATTTATATATTTTGGTTAATAATTGTTTTATACGTAAAGCACTTTGGTGGTATGTGGTAGGTACTACTTATAGATCCTTGTTGTAATACAAACGTGATATGAAATCGACACACAATGACACACAAATGGTGCAGAATAATTACTTAGAAAACTACCCGATAACTATTTACGGTGCCACCGTAAATAGTTGTCGAGGATTTAATTCTGGATTTGAAATGTATCATAATAATAATTATATATTAAGTATTTTGTCTATGTTAATATGTATTTTACAAATCGATGCCTTTTATTAGATAGAGACAATTGTGAAAAAAATGGCATCTGCCTTTTTTGACGGCGGCCATATCGGATCTATATTCAAACATAGCTAAGAGCACTCCTGTCTACAACTTACAAACAAAATATCAAAGTCTGTTTTTCCATTTGGGAACGATCACATCAAACTAATAAAACACTCCGTTATTTTTGCGTCGGAGACTCAAAATACTAAAGAACTTGTGAACTGAATGTATAATTTTAGAAAACTTAGGTATTGCGATTTTCGCAATCTCCTTAATTTACCTGCCAGATGCATCGTGCATTTCAAAGCTTCAGTCATCCGTCGATTCAATTATGATCAATTGAAAACCATTGTTACCCAATGAATATATATTGATTTTATTATTATTATTATGAGCCTGTTTTGTCCCATTGAAGAGCAAAGGCCTCTCTACCCTCTTTCCATTTATCACGATTTATATTGATTTTAATTTACCAAAAAATCCTAGTCACAGGCTAAATTTAACCTGAACCGTATGGAAAGG
The DNA here is from genome assembly GCA_035578125.1 of Mellilla xanthometata. Lineage (NCBI taxonomy): Eukaryota > Metazoa > Arthropoda > Insecta > Lepidoptera > Geometridae > Mellilla > Mellilla xanthometata. The sequence goes on along the minus strand of JAPUBQ010000014.1, from coordinate 6,261,703 downwards.
GACCTATTCGGCTGATTCCTAAAAAAATACGTTTTAATTCAAACTGTTTTCTTTTCTATTTACCTAGAGGGTCTAAATCCACAGAGTTCAGACTGGAGTCGTCACTGTGGTCGTTCAATGGCGGGCGGGGTGGTGCGGCCCGTGACGTCACATCCGGGCTGGATTCACCGGAACCGCCAGCCGAGCGGACCGACACAGCTGATGCTGATGATGATGGGATCGAGGACTTTGACCGCCCGCTCTGGAATTGGGAGTCCTGTGTTAAAGGTTATGGGGGTAGTTAAATAAAAGTTGAAAAAAATGAAATAAAAGTTGATATAAATATATGAATAAAATCTTAATATATATAAATCTCGTGTCACAATGTTTGTCCTCAATGGACTCCTAAACCACTTACCCGAGTATAATAAAATTCGCACACCATGTGCAGTTCGATCCAACTTAAGAGATAGGATAGTTTAAATCTCAAATTATAGTCGCAATTTTAATTTATTGCTAATTATTGTCTGTTATTATTTGACAATCACAATTATCTGTTAACACCAAATGATTCTAACAGATGTCGATACCTTTCGACTGGGTTGAGTAAGTAACCAAAAGATGGCGCTGTACCCCTAAGTGAGGCAAAACAATGTTTGCCGGGTCAGCTAGTTAAATTAATGTATTTGCATATAAATACACTAGCAGATCGTCACGGCTTCGCACGGGCTACCAAATATAGCCTATGTTACTCAGGGATAATGTAGCCTCCCAACGGTGAAAGAATTTTTCAAATCGGTCCAGTAGTTTCGGAGCCTGTTTGCGTCAAACAAATAAACTAAAAATCAAAACTTTTCCTCTTTAGTACAGTTAAGTTTATTTTTTCAATATAGGTAGAAAAGTACACTTATGAATGTCAATTTACAGTATTAAAATTTCAATTACAATATTACAATGGCAATTTACAATATTAAAATTTCAATTACAATATTACAATGTCAATTTAAAGGTTGCCTGGAAGAGATCGCTTTAAGCGATAAGGCCGCTAATTGTGACACACTTATTTGTAAGCCCTTTCTTTTTCTGTTTATAAATTTATCATATGTGTCCAATAAATAATTTCCTATCTATCTATATCTAACATTGACATTTTAATATTGTTAATATTAAAATGTCAATGTTAAAAATATTTGTATAGATTAACTAGCAAAGGTTTACTATTTCCCCTGCGACTAAACTAAGTACTTACATTGGGTGTGTGAGTTTCGTTGGGCGTGAACTTATTCTTAGGTAGGTGGTTCTTGTTGCTGTCACCAGATAGGTTGGTGTCTACGCTCGGAGATCTAAAACATAGGGGAAAACATATAAGGATAGTACTAAAATCTTAGGAAACATGCTTAAGCCACAGTGATTTATTTACTGGATTCAATTAATAAAACATTTGAATGTTCGTTTGGGTTATGCAAGCAAGTTGATCTCAACTTCTGAATGTTTTCTTAATGACGATAGGTATTACTGTAATAATAATAAATAATCATTTAAAATTTTATGAACATCAAGCCTCCACCTATTTATTTAAGTGAGTGTGGCTCGGTGGTAATAACGTCTGCTTATCAAACAAACCGTACAATTGGTTCGATCTCAGCCCTACAGCAATGACTTGTTTTTCAAGTGGATTTGCACTCGTTTGTTTGAGGACCACAATATCCGAAGACGTGAGTCATCCGCCAAACCACACTTGGCCAGCGTGGTGGATTATGGCCTATATCTATCTCTTCATGAGAGAAGGCCCCGAGTCCCAGCACTGGGAACGTATAGTGGGCTGCTTATTACGAAATCACTAAAATGTAATTTTTTCTCCGATTCAACATGTACGTTGACATATTTTTGTGGTTTCTGTATTGATCAAACAAAACATCTGACTTTAAAAGAATAGTAATAACCAGTGATTTACATAGCCCCAGTTTCAGTTGATTAATAAATTACTTACCCGATTACCGATGAATTAATCGACATACTTTCTACGAAGTTATTATTGTTGAGAAATAAAAGAGAACATTAAAGTCAAAGTCAAAGTCAATCATTTATTGCAGAATTAAATGTTATGTAACAATCTTTGCTTAAATAACACTTAATATACCCATGGTCAGGGTGTAGCAATGTAAATTTGGAGCGGGCCGATTTATATAATTATCATTTGTTATTATTAATTATTCTATGTTTACGTCATTTAAATTATTGTCATTTATATATTCTTTTACGTCATAATAACATTTATATAATTATAGATTTTTAAGACATTTTAAGAATTTATTTTCATTTTCTATATTTTTTAGTCTATCAGGTAGTTTATTATATATTTTAATCGCCATAGCGTTTGGGCCTGAACATTGAATTTCTAAACGGGATTTTTGTATTAATAAATTATTTGCATATCTAGGCCTTAGCTGGTATTTTCGGTTTTGCTTTTGGTCTGCTCTGTTGAAAAATTCTGGATATTTTTTTATATTACTCACCTTACTTTATAGATAAGCGCTTTCTTCACGGTATCAATGAACCGGGCGCCCGGTCCGTCCTGCTTCGGAGTACCTTCGGGCTGAGGAGACACCGCCCCCGCCTCAACCCTCACCCCCGTACCAAGGAACTCTGTGGTCTTCGCTTTCAATTCCACCGCCAAATTCTGAAGCAGCGACGCTCGCGTTCGGAGTTCTAGCTGAGCGAACTTATCGGCTTTGTAGCAAGCGTTCTCGGCGTTTATGAGCTTGGTAAGGAGGAAATCCTTAAACTCTTTTCCCTTTCGGAAGACTGACGGCTGCGGGAGAGTCGGCCCGAAAAATGGTACGTCATCACGAGCTGTGACGGCCACTTTGTACCTGGAATGAATAAAATAGAAACTTAGTTGGACCAAAACAGCTGCTAGACTGAATACAATCACGACGATATCAAAAAACCTGGAGAAGCAATGTCCTAAAAATATATTTTTTTTTCACAGGACTCTCAATACTACTCGTATTTTGTTGCGATGGAAAGAAGAATCCAACAAAAACCCCCAAAGCGAACAATCATGTTTTTAAAGCTACTCGATTTTTTTATTGTTTGAATTTCCAAATCATATAAGAACTGAACTAATAAATAACTGAAATATTTTCACTACATCTTGGCGTGAATCAATGAATTTAATTATTAATTACTGAATATAAGAAGAAGTTACGAGTATAAAGAAAGCTTAGTAATCGAAATAACAATTTCCGACACACGACGCCAATAAAACCTAATCATCCATTTGATTTTTCAATTTCCTTATTTCTGGAGCACATTTCTTACTCGTTACTTCCCCACGCACCTACTACTTGTTCCCATAAAAATCTTAATAATTACACAGGAGGGATTCGTTTGCATAGAAATGAGTCAAAACTCCCATTTCTATATTCCGTGCCATTTCGGGCGGCAATGCAAATAACGGGGCATTACATTTAGCCCCCGATTAGATTTGCCGTCAATATTTTAAAATGTTTATTTAATTTTGCTTGCTTACTATAAGATTTGTCATAATTTTATTACTCTTTATCTTTCTTTGTCTCAACTTGTATTATTTGGCGGTGAAGGAACTATGTCCCACAACACAGGGTTTTCTCTAGTGTGGGACATAGGGATCAAATCAAAATGGGAACGTACAATTGTAAATATTAAATAAGGTTGTACTATTATTGTTATGACATTGTATGTGTTTACTGGTCAACAAATGCTTTATTATTATTATTAACTAGAGGTTGCCCGCGGCTCCGCCCGCGTGTAGGTCGCTTTTTGCGTGGAAAAAATCTATTGTATCCTATTCCCGTGCCAATTTTATATAAACACTACATTGCTACGATATCAAAATAAGCCGCATCTGTATTTCCTCATTCGATTCCTGAGATCTAGTTAACCTCTGTTTTAGCTATTTTGGTGGTGATGCTACAGATTAGATCGTTTTCTCCAAGCCATTATTTTAATATAAATAATAAGAATACGTGAATCATACCACTAAGTAAACCACATACTTAAATTCCAATTCATAAGTATTTAATTTCAAACACACAAAATTTTCCCTTTGAACTTTAAACCCCAATGGCATACCTTAATTCACTCCTAGCAAATATCATTACAAATTTATTTTAACCACCATATAAACTACAGCCAAAACAACGTTCAAGACTGTTATATTGATAAATAAAAAAAACCAAACAAACTTTCACCCCCCTCCCCCCTATAAACCCTTATTTAATCCCTGACAAAAAAACTTGATTTTACATAAACTATACATATTCCAAATTTCATTGCTAGAAGTTCAAAAACATAGAAGTTTCATACAAACTGTTTTACCCCCTTTCACCCCCTCAGGGGTGGAATTTCCAAAAATCCGTTCTTAGTACACGTTTAAGTACTAAAATATATACACACTCCAAATTTTACACCTCTAAGTTCAAAAACACAAAACTTTCATTTTTAACTTTCAACCCCAATGGCATCCCCCTTAATGCACCCCTGGCAAAAAAAATATAATTTTAATTTAACCATTCAATAAACTACAACCATAACAACTTTCAAGACTTTAACTTGATAAATAAAGATTTTTCCATACAAACTTTCACCCCCCCATAACAAACCCTTAGTTCACCCCTGGTAAAAAAACTTGATACCATTATTTTTAATTTTACTTAAACTATACATATTCCAAATTTCATTGCTATAAGTTCAAAAACAAAGAAGTTTCATACAAACTGTTTTACCCCCTTTCACCCCTTTAGGGGTGGAATTTCCAAAAATCCGTTCTTAGTACGCGTCTACATACCAAAACAAATACACCCTCCAAATTTCACAATCTTAGGACCAGCCGTTTGGGCTCTGCGTTGTCTATAGGTGAATGAATGAATGAATGAATGAATAGGTCAGGACAAAGAGTCTTATAGTATAGACTAGAGGTTGCCCGCGGCTCCGCCCGCGTGTAGGTCGCTTTTTGCGTAACCTGTGGAAAAAATCTATTGTATCCTATTCCCGTGCCAATTTTATATAAACACTACATTGCTACGATATCAAAATAAGCCGCATCTGTCTTTCCGCATTCGATTCCTGAGATCTAGTTAACCTCTGTTTTAGTTATTTTGGTGGTGATGCTACAGATTAGATCGTTTTCTCCAAGCCATTATTTTAACATAAATAATAAGAATACGTGAATCATACCACTAAGTAAACCACATACTTAAATTCCAATTCATAAGTATTTAATTTCAAACACACAAAACTTTCCCTTTGAACTTTAAACCCCAATGGCATACCTTAATTCACTCCTAGCAAATATCATTACAAATTTATTTTAACCACCATATAAACTACAACCAAAACAACGTTCAAGACTGTTAAATTGATAAATAAAAAAAAATCCAAACAAACTTTCACCCCCCTCCCCCCTATAAACCCTTATTTAACCCCTGGCAAAAAAACTTGATTTTACATAAACTATACATATTCCAAATTTCATTGCTAGAAGTTCAAAAACATAGAAGTTTCATACAAACTGTTTTACCCCCTTTCTACCTTTAAGGGTAGAATTTCAAAAAATCTATTCTTAGTACACGTCTAAGTACTAAAATATATACACACTCCAAATTTTACACATTGAAGTTCAAAAACACAAAACTTTCATTTTTAACTTTCAACCCCAATGGTATCCCCCTTAATGCACCCCTGGCAAATGTTTTTAAAATTTTAATTTAACCATTTAATAAACTACTACCATAACAACTTTCAAGACTTTAACTTGATAAATAAAGATTTTTCCATACAAACTTTCACCCCCCATAACAAACCCTTAGTTCACCCCTGACTAAAAAAATTGATACCATTATTTTTAATTTTACATAAACTTTACATATTCCAAATTTCATTGCTATAAATTCAAAAACAAAGAAGTTTCATACAAACTGTTTTACCCCCTTTCACCCCCTTAGGGGTGGAATTTCCAAAAATCCGTTCTTAGTACGCGTCTACATACCAAAACAAATACACCCTCCAAATTTCACAACCCTAGGACCAGCCGTTTGGGCTCTGCGTTGTCTATAGATGAATGAATGAATAGGTCAGGACAAAGAGTCTTATAGTATAGAAGATTTAGAATAATACCAGTATGTACCTATTAAACGTTGTAAACTGTTAACGTAAGGCATCTTAATATTTCCGCGTAGAAAAGCGCGCGCGCGGATTGCGATTTACAGGGGCTAGTGATGACTCGCCTCTGATAATAGTGCTCGGAAAGCACCGAAACTGTTGGACTCATTCCAACTTTTAATAATAAGTAGGTAAGTGTGACCGTTTTCTACGCGGAAGTAGTATGAACCTAGTTCTTGTATTAGTAACAACTTACAAAGGCAAGAACTAGGTATTATTGTAAATAGAGTTATAATATTAAAAAAATAAAAATGTGTTGTTTAGTACCTAATTACCATTAACACATAATGAAGTATAGATTCTTGAAACAAAAATGCCATAAATCTTATCTTAACGAATTTTGGTATACTCAAAATACAAAGGCTTGCTTTGGTCACAGACCGAAAAGCAAGTCGTGGTTTTTTAGACAAAATAAGAAGACGTACTTCAAGATTTTGGCAACTAAGAATAAAATTAATGTACTTTGATTTGGATGTAAACTAGACGAGGGGCTAAAAGAATATCCTACCAAACAACCACTGTGCATTGTCAAGTTAACTTTCGTAATGTTAAACAACTTATTCAAGGACTTGCATTAAAGTTAGCGAAGGAGATTGAAAACAAAGTGGGGTTGCTTTTATATTTACTGCTTGTTTTAAGACAATGTTATGATTAGACCAGGAAGTTGCTTTAAGACCAGCGGTGAAAAATATCGCATTAATATTTATTATTCGACTCCCGGGTTCAGTCTTAAATTATTTTATAGCGAAATTAATATTTTATCTAGTTTTTAAGTATCCCTTTAATAAAAAAGATACTTAAATCTATTTTATTTTGCGTACTCGACATTATAGCGAAAAATGTGCAATATTTTCGAAGCATTGCCAATATTGCAGCACCATCTAGTGCCGTCGCTTAGAACTACAACAACGCGGATTTTATATATTAACGCACGAGAATCTCATTTAAATATTTATACTATTCTATTTTGGGTATTTCTTGTTATAGACGCAACAGAAATACATTCCCAGAGAACCAACTAACTAGCTAACAAGGTTCACGAGATACAGCCTGGTGACAAATGGACAGGAGATTCTTTGCTATAGGGCTCCGTTAGTACGCTTTGTGTGCGGAACCCTAAAAAATTTAAAAAAAGTACCTGGTCTCCCCGTCGGCAGATTCGATGGGTGTAACAACGATGAACGCGTGAAGGAAGTGTGACGCGATCATGTCAGGAGTGAATGGAGTCGCTTTTTCCTGAAACGTACGAAATTCATATATTAGTCCAAAAATTTGTGAATCAATCAATTAGTGTTCAGTAAATCATCGGTCTAGATCAGAACGCGATTACACAATTTTTTTAATTATGTAACTATCACATACTAGCTTTTGTAGTCAAAGAGAGAGCACTCTTTGTTTTACGGTACATATTATCTTCCCACACAGACGGGTTAGGATTATTTCAATCACCAGTTGTTCACTCTAAATCGACTCTATTATTATTGACCCGATTGAAAGGTTTGGACTAGTTGATTTTGAAATACAAAAATTTAATGCTAAATGTGAACGTTATAGATGACTTTATAATATAAAGGAATATTCCAGATATATGTACATATCTAGAAAAATCGTCGTATCATTAGCCGATATTTCGTTTTCTCTGCAGCTGCTGTGTCAAACCTAAGACCATTACAGTATTATATAGAATATTTTTTTAAATTGATGAATAGGCTTACGTTTGACCTCAGCTAGCCTGATGTTAAGCTTGACTGTGGTCTAAGATGTAACACGCTTGCCTAGAAGGAACCTATTTACTCTAGATTTGAAGACCCCCAAATTGTACTTCTCGGGAAAAAGAGACTCAGGAAGAGAGTTCCAAAGCTTCGCAGTTCTCACAATGAAGGTCGAAGCAAAACGCTTTGTGCGAATCCTCGGAACTTCGACAGTGAACCGATGTCTCTTCGCTGTGCCCCTGCTCGTTCTGTAGTGGAAGAACCTTCTTGAATAATATTCTAGAACCTACCTGGAAGACAATCGCCACGATATCATTGCCAACGTGTCGTTTCCTCTGCAGTTGTTGCGCATCGCCCGCCGTGTGGGGGAGCAGGGGTGCCACGTGGAACATTATCTCTCGATTCACAAACTGCTCGTACACTGCTTCGGTGCCGGTGTGGCCGTTCATGATGTCCAGACCGCCTCGGTAGCCTGGAAAATGGAAAATAGACCGTAAAGTTGTTGACATTAGGTAGATAATAGTCGGACGCAGAACAAAAACAAGGTTGAAGTTAGTGTTTTGGTTTGAGTATGCGAGCTTACCTAAATAAAAGGAACCAGTTCATTCTCGCCTTGAAAATCACTGGAAATACGGCAAGGAAATTCGAAGTTTGGCGGTTTGGACAATAAAGGTGGAGGCAAAGCGTTTAATGCATGAATTTCTGACATTTTATAATACCACCTATGTACCTAGTTTTATAGACAAATAAATCATTCATTCATTCATTCTTAGAACTTTGGATTTTCACGTGATAACTTCTGTATTCGGCAGAGCATACTGATGCCGCTTTCGCACTTCCCTGCTCGTCCGATAGAAGATAGCTTCTTCAATCGAAAGTTTAGGCTATTCCACCTATGTTATAGATTTTCATGTGGTCTTGTATGAAAAATACTACGGTCTTCGCTCTGTCTGGGCAATGTAAAAGTTGTCACTGAATGTATTGATCCTACGTAACAAGGATAGACCCACTTCAGCAAAGTTCAAACCGCTTCAGATTCCGGCACGGTTGCCCTAGAGGCACTGTGCCAAGCGCTATGTGTAGTGTTGCTAAACTATCGATAGTTTTCATATCGAGTGTCGACAGCAGTCGTTTAAAAATAAAACAGTGCGGATACATTTATGATTTGAGTCTTAATAAAATGGTTTAGTTATTTTTTTTCTTTTTAAGGTGAAATCTACTTTGAAGCTTAAATTGAGCTATCAATTCTTCGTTTTACGTTTATTTTGATATTGGCAGTACTAATACTAAAATTTACAAAGGTTTTATACAGATCGATCAATTGTTTTCATAAAATACTTTATAGTATTCATTATTATCTGTCACCTAACATGGACAGGAAGTACTATGTATCAACAGCTTCTCTAGTGACAGTCCATCGATGTATAATCAGTAATGTATCGATGAAGAACTAGACAGCGCTATTGTCACTCCTGGCAACTCTGCCAAGCCTCAATTCGGAAGTGCCAATCTAAGCCACTGCATAGTGGGTCGCATCTGTGGAGTTAACAAATGCGTTCACGTACGAGCAATAAATCAAAGGTAGGCTCAGTTATTGTAACGGCTGCTAGAGGAATCAATATCGTTACGGCTATGTTGCGGTGCAATTAGAAAAGAAGGCAATTCAGGAAACTATGAAACGTAATTTAAAAAAATATTGCGCAAAACAAGGTAGTACTGTAAAAACTCGATCAACTGGACTAATTGTTGTTGTTAGGCATTCGGATAGTCGTAAATATGAAAAAAATAGTTTTTTTCGATGAGAAACCGGCGCGGGCGGGGTGATGCCAGTTCCGTCCGACACGTTGATTCTTGCAAAAATGCGACTTTGGACCACTGGTCTGTGGTCTGGATAATAAGATTAACATATAGAACGCTTCAATCCGAGTCAAATTTGAGAGGATCTAGGTGGAATAGTTCGGTCAAACTTACGTTCTTTCTAGTGGATTACCTAGTTCTAGCAAAAATACGACATTGGTATGTAGTCCGGATAATCGTGAATCCGTATAACTGAGGTCCGGATAATCGAGTTTCTAAGGCTTATTGATTACGAATATGTATTATTTACAGATTGTCTGTGCCATATTAATACTTTATTTCCTGATTTGTGACTTAATATTGATGACTAATTAATTTTCATAAGTTACTTGCTTACTAATATATAATCAATTATTGTTAAGCGTTCAGAAAATCAAACTATACATAGAATATTAGAAATTATGCTTGAACTAATATAGATTTTAATATCATAATTTCACACTGTAATCCGCATTGCGATTACTATCAACATAATCGTCGTGCAGTCAATTTACAAAATAAGTAACTAAGTTTGCAACTAGCCTAGACGTTGTGAGCAACGGCAGATTTTGCTATAAGTTTGCGACATGTGAAGTGTTTCAAATTAATCTTTGTATACTTATGTAGAAAAGTAATTAATAACCGATTTTTAAGGGGCTTCCAATATTAATTAAATGTACCTATACTGTTTACTTACTGATATTGGGTTAATTACGAGTACAACACCATTAGATAGATAGATAGATTAACTCTTTATTGGGCATATTATAGGTACAAGTTGTACAAGGTACAACAAATAAAAAAGTAACAACATCAAAATATTTACAACGTGCCATATATGGCGGCCTTATGGCTAACAGCGATCTCTTCCAGGTAACCTTTAGATGGAAAGGAGTTGAAAGGACGAGAAAAAGAGCACCAATATTATGTTATTTTTGGAGAAGGTCTTTGCGCTTGTATAAGTAACTTCATTGTTTTTTTTTTAATGACGGATTGTCTTTGTAATAAATTTAGTATATGTACATATATTACAGTTAGTGTTTACCTGAACAAAAATATTTGAATATTTTTTTTTACATTCATCGATTTATCTGTCTGTGTGACAGAAAAATATCTTTTCAGTAGAATACCAAAACCTACTAATAATAATATTATAAATGCGAAAGTTTGCGTGTATGTTTTTTACTTCTTCACGCTCAAACGGCTAAAACGATTTCAATGAAATTTGGTATGGAGATAGGTAAGACTTCCTGGATTAACATATATTATTTTTATCCCGGATTCATGCGGCTAACAGTTGGGGGCGCAGCTAGTAAACTAAAAACTAAAACTAACTTTTATGATCCTTCAACTTCAACGAAATTTGGTATGGAGATAAGTAAGAACCTTGATTAACACATATTCTTTTTATACCGGATTAAAGCGGCTAACAGCGCAGCTGGTAAAAACTAAAACTAACCTTTATGATCCTTCAACTTGATCCGCTGTCCCAGCATTTCGAGAAACTCGTCGAAAACTGGTGACGTTTCGTTATTTCCAAACAGTTCTTCTTCAGTCGTCTGCCCATACTTCTGGTACAGGACTCCGAATTTGAAGCTGTTTACCAGCACATGCTCATCATAGGCCGCGATGAGAGAAGACGCATTCAAACACATGACTGCCATGAAGTTGTCTACATTCACTTGTTCATTCAACATCTTGGCCATCTTCAATGGGGATGGCATAGTGCCAGATCCTGAAAAGGTGAATAGAATTAAATGTTACGTAAAATCTAAATCACTAATACAATATATACTAATACAAAGAGTGCAATCAGCACAAATACAGGTGTGGAACGTGCTATACTTAATTAAATAATAAAGTATAGCTTAGCCTTAGTGTACGTTTTGCCATATCCACTGAGCCCCGCGCTAAGCATCATATGATCGTTATGCGGGGCAACAGTATACTTATAGTAACAATAAACGCAATAATTAATTAATAACGTAATAATTAATAACGTAACTTATAGCGGTATTATTATTTTCATTACTAGCACTACTATGATATGTTGTAAGTTATAAAGAATGTATGCTAAAATTTATAGAGAATTAAATACAAATCTTACTTTATTTTGAAGGTCGATGTCATTCTAGAATCGTTAAAGCTTAATTTCAATATTGTTAATGGTTGATTTTAAACACGTGAAAAATCTACTACTTCACTTAAGGCGCTTAGCTCAAACATGTATAGCATGGCTGAACTCTTTACAACATCGCCTTAAGAAGTGACAGGCTCAAGTGCACTCTTTCATGACTTTGAAATAGAAATTTGAGCTTTTCAATTCTTGGGTAGGCTGGTAAGGGAAAATGCACAATACGCCTCCTGCGGGTTGTCAGTGCAGGTCTGATCGCCCCCATCATATAATATGAACCTGCAAGGTTCATATTCTTTGTTTGTCAAGGTTCATATTGACTAACCAAGCCATCCAAGCTCTTTAAAGTAGCGGAGCACGGTCTTGGGTCTGTACCTGTTCCACTGTCATTGCGTCAGATGTTGTGGTACTTTTTTTAAAGCAGGTGCAGGTTATATAGGTCGCAATACGAGCTTCAATTATTGATTACCGGCAATTGATGTTTATTCCACTGTTCTACGATTAATTACAATTTACAGTGGAATATCTTATCCATCATGTGGGACCGCGCATAGACATGGTTGAAGCCTGCGATTCGTGAACTATCTATATATACTATACGCTATATATACTAGCGTCAACTCTGACAAATCAGGCGCTAGGAATGATACTCCTCATTAGCTCCATTCGACAAACAGATTGATAAAATGTAATGAACTCACTAATGGTGGGTATAAGTCCGTGCATGGTCTCAGTGCGGAATCGCAGCAGTATCCTGGTGTGATCCTGGCCAGCCATGTGTTCATTCTTCAGAGACATCACCACCGGACCTACGGTCTCGTCGCGGTCGAATCCGACCAGGTTTATGTGCTCCTGTAATAAAGATAGATAGATTATAAACCCTGATAACTAGGTGCTTGATTGGAGTGAAGGTTTGAGATGGGATTAAAATAGGTTATTGAATAGTTGATTTGTTTTAAATGATGATGCTATCTTTATAGCTCCAAGAGGGTAAAGAGACCATAGCTAATACAGAATTAATAAAAGTTCCAGTAAACATAAAATAAGCAATCATATATGTTATTTATATAACTGGGTATTTAGCGTGATTATGCTACCAGCTATCAAGCTTGTGGCGTTGTAAGAAAGCATTCTTGAATTGTTTTGGGGAAGGATTGACGGTTGACGTAGAATAATGTATACTTTAAGGTTGCACCTTTTAGTTTGACATAATATAAGGTTAGATTAAGTGTGACTTATTGTGGATATAATACGAGAATTTATTCAAGATATTAGATGTTTAATTATTACTAACTAACATAAATGTAATAATAGCAAGTACGTAAGTATTAAAGCCTCAAATAATAATTAACTAATACAAAATACTAATAAAGGTCAAAACACATAAGGTAATTCAATTAGGTCAAGGGTATTGCGATCATAAAGTGTATAAACAACATGACGATAACATAATGGTAATAAGTAATCATGGGATATCGTATAAAGCACTTAATTATAATTAATTAATCACAAAATATATATATTTTTGCTTTAGTGCCGCCCGGATTTTGCGAAATCTCTAAATGTCAATTAAATAAATCTCCTATTTTATATTTTCTATTGAATTTTGTATACATTAAGTAATCTTATGTCCCGCTCCGAATCCTTCCTGGTGCAGAGGATAGCGATTGCCATTCAGCGCGGGAACGCTGCTAGTCTGATGGGCACCTTTGCACCGGGAACTATTAGGAGCGGGTTATTTACTTAAGTAATAATTAAGTAATTTAATTTTGTCATTTTAACTGTTTATTGTGACATGCATTGACATTATGTTTATTTATCTTATGTTCGTTTTATTCGGCGAATGAACATTTTAGCCGAGGAAAGAGAAACTTTGTTGTGTGTACTCGTAGGAAGGTTGATTATTTATTCAATGCTAGTGTGAATTTAGTGTAGGTATGGTGGTCTGTCGGAAGAAAACACCAATTTCTTTTTTATATTTTGATTTTTCTTTGCTTATCTCAGTTTGGTTTCAGATCACAGCGAAAGTAAACTAAATATTTCATATTTTCTTTCATTTGTTTTATTCCCATTTACTTAATGTGTGTACGGGACGGCAAGTGAGTTTTATAATTCTCGTGTCACAATGTTTGTCCTCAATGGACTCCTAAACCACTTAACCGATTATAATAAAATTCGCACACCATATGCAGTTCGATCCAACTTGAAAGATAGGATAGTTTAAATCTCAAATTATAGTCGCATTTTTAATTTATTGCTAATTATTGTTTGTTATTATTTGACAGTCACAATTATCTGTTAACTCCAAATGATTCTAACAGATGTCGATACCTTTCGACTGGGTTGAGTAAGTAATCAATAGATGGCGATGTACCCCGAAGTGAGGCAAAACAACGTTTGCCGGGTCAGCTAGTTTAATTATAGTTTGCCATGGAACATCCTTAAGATTTTTCCATCACTAATTAATTAGTTATACTTTATATTGTTAATAAATATCTACCACATTATAGTAATTGCGGTGATCTTGATCTAAATAGTAAGTACTTAATACCGATCAGAGCTCCTTGTGGAACGCCACGTGATTTTCCATTGACACAATTATAATAAATAGGCAACAGGAAAGTCACACTAATTACGCGTACCATAAACAAATATTGACCATCAAAACAACCGTAAAATACCTATTAGACTCGCCCATTGGTAATAAATACGAAATATGATAGACGTAATAGCCAAACGACTGGCTTTCTTTAGAACTATCCAAATCCATACTAAGGGCAAGCTTTTCCAAAGTACTTTTTAAAACAAAAAGTGACACTAATTTTGGATTCAGTATTGTATTTATTTATAAAATTATATTTTTATTATAATTATAATTGTTTTAATGATTTATTAATATTATAATAATTAATATCATGTAGTATGTATATAGGGTTAAATTAAAATACTTCTCAAATATTCCTTAAATATAAAATTGTATCTTTTGTACCATACATTCAACGTATCCAGTGGAACCTTACATGAACTATTATAATATAATAACGAAGATTAGAAGAAGAAGGTACTTATAGTTTTCATTTTGTGAGGAAATTCAGAAAACGATACTACTGTATAAAGTAGTTAAATTCCTAGAATAATAGCTAACACATTTGGCAATACAATAAAATAAAATTTTAACACAAAATTAGATATGAAATTCCATTTATTGAGTCTGTCACAAAAACCAAATATCTAATGTTTTTTTTAATAATTACTAGTATTACCAGTAGTTAGAAATTATGGCCACTGTAATGATAGGAGCACCATATTTACGGCAAAGGTTATATTCGAAACTGATTATGGCTTCGGTAATGGTTCTTTTATGGCAAACGAAGCAGACGGAAGTTTTTGGTAGCTTATAAACAAAGGAAACGGAAGGCCGTAGTCTTCCATAAAGCATGGTTAACTAATTTTGAAGATTCGTCACCCGACGAACAGACACTAGTGGCGATTCAGCGGCACACACGACTAAACTAAATTTAAAGAAGCCCCGTCTCTTTTCATCTTAGGTGGCCAGAAAGAGACGGCACGTTCTGAACTACACACAAAACAACCAAAATCACGTCAATCATGAAAAATGTAAGCGATTTTAGAGCGCACCCAATTGAATCAGCTCTCAAATCTGACGTGTTTGACGTGATTTTAGGTGTTTGGTCTATGGTTTAGATCGTACCATCTCTTTTTGGTCATTTATGACGAAAAGAGACAGAGCTACTTTAAATTTAGTTTAGTCGTGTGTGCCGCTGAATCGCCACCAATAATAGTAAATTTGTGAGTCTCACTAATTTGTCTTCCCACGTTATATATTTTCTTATCAGTCAATGTTGACAGTTCAAACAAAGCACCTACTATCGTGGTTCTAAAATAATAGACGACTTCGTTGGCGTAATGGTTACTATGCCGGCCTGCCAATCAGAAGGTTCCCGGCACGGCCAACATTTTGTGCTGAACTCAATTTGTTGGCTGTCGGTCTGGGTGTTAAAAATGTGTCTATATAAAATATGTATGTATGTATATGTAGTATATCAGTTGTGTTAGCAACCATAATACGAACTAGAAATGGTTCTGTATGGGGCTAACCAGCCGTGTGTAAATGTATCCTAATATTTATTTTATTTATTTAATAGTGAAGTAATCATGATGACTAAATAAAAGTACATGCATCGACTCTCATTTGCAGACTAATGAAGAAGAGGAACCGAACTTTCAAATTTTTTCTTTATCGATGCAAGTTATGTATACTATCAACATCGTTTTGTACGCAAAAAAAATCTAAATACTAAAGTGTTCTTTCTAGTAGTAGAAGAACAATGATCGGTGAGTGAGGGCAACATTATATCAACTACAACATCTATTGACAAACATGACACAATTGAATTATCAAATGTAAACATTATAATAACTGCCGCTGTCCATTATTCCAAATCAAAGACGATGACGAATTTCTCCAACAAAGAAAAATAGGAGCAATAAGCAAAATGCCTTCTTTTATAAAGCTAAATTGGTTTCGGTACAATTCATTTCACCTAAGGCTGAAGATGAATTGCTTGAAATGATTACTGTTGTTGCTGCTTAATAAATAAGGTTAGACGATAAAGGTGCATAGCACGGATAAAAGAAAAAAAGAATATTGGTATGTTTCTTGATATATTTTTTCAGTTCAAAAACGGTATATGGCTGCGCCAAATTAGCACAACTGACATTTATATCTCAGGAACAAAGATCTGTCAATGTAATGTTGATAATAAGAACTAGTGTTGCTTGAACTTTTTAAAACTAAAACTACAAATTAGAATATCGATAGTTTTAAATCCAGTATACCACAGGTCCAATATAACAACACAGTTTTCAAGATTGTCTCAAATATATAAAGAACACGAATCGCTTTAAAATGATTTCAAATTTGTATACACATTCCTTGGTCTTGCGTACCAAAAACGACCTACATACTGAACTGATTTCCCATCAAAATCCATTTGAAAAATATGCAACATTCATAACATTTTCCATTGACCTACATTACAAACGCAGCATCTACGAGTACGTTCATCGATAGAAGGGAAATATCCTATCACCATGAAAATTAAAGAGCATTTTAAAGTATAGAAATAACTCGTCCCGCTTATGGTAAGACTCGTCCCGTAATATCGCAAAGCTAAACTCTCGACTTCTGGAAATTCACTTTTAACGTCAATAAAACAATATTTATATATGACGAAAAGTCAACAAACATGAGTTAGAGTACGAAATCAGTTTTTGAAATGAATATTTAATATATTTTTTATTACTGCTTACGTCACTTCAAGGCTAGGGAATGATTAACAAAAACAAAAGCATTTGTATACCACAACTTAAAAATTTTGCAGAAATAATTATCTGTTTATGATCACGCTTTTCAGATCACGTTTACGCTTGATCAGGAATTGTGTCTTCT
This sequence comes from Mellilla xanthometata, assembly GCA_035578125.1. Taxonomy (NCBI): domain Eukaryota; kingdom Metazoa; phylum Arthropoda; class Insecta; order Lepidoptera; family Geometridae; genus Mellilla; species Mellilla xanthometata. The sequence goes on along the minus strand of JAPUBQ010000014.1, from coordinate 6,244,365 downwards.
TGCGTCTTACGTAGATCGAATTATAAGCAAACTGCAGTGTCTGTCTGAAGATATCGATAGTCATATGTATCGGTCCTTGGCCTACGTCCACCGAAGCGCAAAACGAAATGATATTTAATTTTGTTAATTATTTTACTTGCTATTTTGTATTTATGGGTCTCATATTGTCCTGAAATAACGTTTTATTTATTTAATTATTACAAAAAAAAAATAGCAGCGTCAACTAATGAGTAACCCTGTGGACGGGACGAGTTTTTTGGTACGAGATTCAACACCCAACCGTTTCCCATCAGCATGAAAAAAAATGTAAGATTTCATCTCAAATGACGCGATCCATCAGGGAGTTGAAGAGAGGGGCATTAACCCATCGTCCTTTCAATTACCATCTTTAGCTTTCAATTTTCGTCTTTGGGACGCCTTAAAAAGGGCATGCAATTTCGATATTTTTTGGGTAAGATGAGATAAGCTATTGTCGGTTTTGGAGGGTTTGCGTGAAGATTAGCTTTGTTATCTACGGTGGCGTGATTAGGAAATGTTTTGAATGATAAGTAAAGTAGGTAAAGAAAACAAAGAAAATGGTTGCATTGTCTAGGTAATGAATGAGACTAAGCAGAGTAACCAACATGCAAATAGAGCTTCTGTACTGGTAATATAAAAACACACTATAATACACTGTTAATATTGTAGAACAATGAAGGATCTCACTGAGAGTAATGCTACAAAACCAAAAGTTTTTGAAATATCTCTGCGAAAAATAATCATTCAACGATTAAGATACTTTTATGAAATCCATTACAGGATTAGATCATGCAAGAGTTTAAAAACAAAAAGACAGGAATTACAAAAAAAAACTTAGAAGAATACCCGTAAAGCCAGTTATCATTGTCTTGACCGACAATGGTGTATATCCTTCCAAGCCAAAAGACTGTTAAAGTCCGATGCCATGGGAATAAAAACTGGAATTGACAAGGTTGACGTAACAATGCGTGTCACTAATTACCATTTACATGGCATTTGTTCCTTGTAAATGACCTGGTTGAGACGTCATTTAGATTAGAAACGTGTTTACTGTTTACATTAACGTGCATAGAACGTAGTTTGCTTCACACATTACTCCAAGGACCCTTAGAAAGTACTAGTAGTAAGACTCAATCGTGAGTCGTGTGAGACGTAAAATTTATATGCCCGGCTGTAAACTAGGTACAATGGTCAAGCATAACGTTAGTAGCTTAGAAGTTTGTGTCCTCTGACAAACAAGTCATAAAAGTAAAGTAAACCTTTGATTGAATCTCTTTATCAAAGGTTGGGCATTACTTATCAATTAACGTGGCGATGCGATAATGTTGTAGATGTATTGAAAAAAAAAACGATGAAACTAACGACTAATACTACAATCGGTCTCTATTAGAAAGACTAAAACTACAATCCGCCTCTATTAGGGACAGATTGTAGTTTTAGTCGTTGTTATTTTCATCTTGATTTTCCCAATACATCTTCATTACCTTCGTCAGAAGCTCAAGATACGTTCGTCCCGAACCTCTCAAAGTAATGACAGCTATTGGACCCACCAGGCTCCTGTCAAACCGTATTTGCACGTGTCAACATACCTTTAATATCGGCTTAGCTATCGCGCGTCGCATTAATCTAGCTAACCCTTGCCGCAATGGGCCATTGAGCTTTTCACGGCTGATGTTACAGGCCTGATGTTGAGGCTCGATTTGTCTTCAGATAACGGTTTAGGGTTGCCAGTTCACGTGACATATTAGGCTAATATGTATTATGTCCGATCTCAAGTAAAAATTTAGCATCAGATTAAATTTTCGAGTCATGAGTAAGGTAAAATAGCTAAATGAAGAATGTTATTATTAACCTATATCCAAGACGTTTTCCATTTAATAAAAATTAAAGTCAAAAATAATTATATTAAATCTAGTTTGACTGTACTTGCGCAAATTTCGAATAAATTGCAACTTAAATACGATTCACTTTTATTTCAACCAAGTAATCCCATTTTCAACTGGAATAAAGTTACGTTGTACTCAAGATTTTGCCTTTGTGAAATGGTATACGCTTTTCTCCACGAACCCTTAGGTGGCTTTGAGACTTCATTTTGAGACACGTTTTGTCACTCCATGGGAGCTTTGTTCTTGGCTAACATCTATTAGGCAGTTGAAGTAGCCTTCAACTATTTCAAAGTGTGGGACAAAAAACCATAGAATCGTGAGAAAGATTTGCGTGTTACAAAACTGTTAGGATGGCCAGATTTCGTGTTAAGATTAGGTTAGCGAGTAGTTTGCTACTGTTGGGAATTAACGTGTTTTTTTATATACTATATTTACCTAGTTACCTACTATGGTAATTCTTGTAGGTAAGTTTAAATAATCAGTTTGTATTTTTTCACTACTACTATATAGCAAGTGTACTTACTTAATAAGTAAGTGCGACCGTTTCCTACGCGAAAATATTAAGATGCCTTACGTGAACAGTTTACAATGTTTACTATGTAACAGTATATGCAAAAATAGCAGTATATACAAAAAACTAAATTATTTGAAACATTTTCGAACATCTTTTTTCAGATGATGAGATTACCAATCTTTTTTCAGTAAGAAAAAAGAATATTCTAGAGAGTACATATTTCATCGAAACGTTATCGTCTATATAAATTACGATGGTAATTACTAATTACTTTCTTTGAATTTCCAACAGCAACAATGATCGTATCTTACACTGGACGTAATTAAATTTAAATGAGGCAACACAAAAATATGCTTATACTCATACATGCATAAATTTAACTTTTTTCGTAATACAGTAACGAGACGTCAGTTAAGATTTGGCGATAAGGCAGCCTAGAGTATATCATTTCTGGATACAAAACGAATAAAATGTGATAGTCTGTGTTTCTTGATTTTATGAGACTGTTGAACAAAACAAAAGCAATGACACAAATTTTACTAGAAATACACAAAATTACAATTATGTATTTTTAATTCATCATTATTGATTTCTAAAGCTAAAATTATTTTGAGTAATTTTAAATTCTTTTTACCTTTTTTAACGAAAAAAACAGTATATTTAGGATTTGTCCTTATGATCGCTTCAATACGCAAATTAGGTATTTATTTAAGACTAAAGAATCGTCCCGGTTTCGCACAGGTTATAAAATAATCTAAGTTGCAAAAAGTAACAAAAAATAGCCAATGTTACTCAGAGATTACGTAGCTTCCCCAACGGTAAACCATTTTTCAAATCGGTCCATTAGTTTCGGAGCCTATTTGCGTCAAACAAACAGACAAAAAATCAAATATTTCCTCTTTATATATTGGTATAGATACAATACAGTATATCAACAGCATTATTTATAATTTTGATTCGCCTTTAGATTACTAGTGAGTGATCTGTAAGTTATATATTCTATGGCCTCATGTACACTGCTCAAATTGCTCCACGATTCCGTAATCGCAGCAATCTACAAGCTCGCTCTCATGAGTTGAGAACTTGGCTCAAAATGGCTCAACCGTGAACGTTCCGCGTTGCTAACCCCAGACACTTTTCCCACTAGTTTATAGCTTTATTTTTCATGCTATGTACGCACCCTTGGCCCTTGGCGTTAATTGGTCTGCCCGTGATTTTAAATTTAGATTTTTTATTTCTAAGTCACTTAATTTTTGTTGATGTTTCATGGCACGGTGGTCAGGGATCCTATTTGAATGGTAATAAGGCGTGATTACATGACGTTGAAAGTCCGGCTAAGTCACTTTTTATGACTTCAATTGGTTACGTGACATTGTTGAAGTTTATTCGTTCTATTTTGCATGCAAAATGATGGTCATAAAAACTAAGTTTGAATTTATGAAGCTTTTTATTAAGCGTAGGTTTGGTTTCCACTAGAAGTTAGTTTTGATGTTATTGGCTGTGTCAGCATACTTACTCCGGCTCCAGGCTGTTTGCGGTTCCAAGTTCTGTCATTATAGACTTGCATGAGCCAGTCTGGCTCTGTTATTATATAGGGATGTATGCAACTGCAGCAGTTGGAATATATTGCTTAGATTTCAAATGTGTTAGTAATTTAATCAACAGAATAAAATATAGCTAAATCAAGCGTAGCCAATCTACTAGATACTACACATCGGCTGTAGGGGTTGTCTGTTTCAGTGTTACACGATTAATTGCAACCAGACTACACTTTCCAACAAAGTTTCAAAAGGAAAACCCCTATAGACACTCGTAAATCATGAAAGCCATTTGCGGGCGATTCCTCCAACAATCGAACAATACTGTCATAAATACTAAATGTGTCGCGCGTTAAGAACGGACAATTACCAAGATACAGATGGAGAAAAAAGCTGAAGACGCACCCGTGGGTATGGGAAAGTTCACACGTGGCAACTGTAAGCCATAGAATATGTAATAGTTCCTGATATTAATGTGGATGTATAGTAAATATGGTTGGAGATTAGACTGTAGTAAGCGAAGCGAAAAGAGAAGCGACGGTGCGAAAATGTTTTCCACTGCGATAAGTGCTATTTGGAAGATCCATATGATATTCCTCAAACTTAAGTCTACGAAAATGGGAAGCGTTATCATCAGCACTGTAAGTTATAAACAGGTTTACAATAATTCATGGTATCACGGTTCACGATATAGATAATGAATATATTTTTTTTAATACTAATATGCATAATCTTATATATAAAATTTCCGTGTCACAGTGTTTGTTACCGTACTCCTCGGAAACGGCTTGACTGATCTTTACCAAATGTTATATGCGTATTCAGTAGGTCTGAGAATCGGCTACTGTATATTCAGAAATAATTATTAGGGCAAAACAACGTTTGCCGGGTCAGCTAGTAACCACTATAAAATTTTTACGAATACATCAACTGATTTCAGTTTTGGTTAAAGAAGGTTATTGAAAAGCCTACACTTGGCAGAACGTTTAAGCTGTGTACAATTTAAAGCAATTAAAAAATTAAACTCTGAAATTATCTTAGCACGCATTGTATCCTTGTCTAGCTTCTCACCATGGCTCTATCAACAAATCCATCACACAATGTAAGTATGGTGCTTAGAAAATAGACCATCTTGACACCATTCAAGCATACACTGATACCATAAAGATATAAATCTCACTGATGAAGATTAAATTGTTGTAATGGGGCAGAAAAAAATATAAAACTAGCGCCACAAAGATATGTTGAATATAAACGATAAAACGTTACACAAATTTTCAAACCTTTCGTCTTTGTGATGCTTTTGTAGATTATTTATGCGGGTTTACTCTTTCTGACATATCTGTTTTTTATTAAAAGTATGCGATTTATTATTTTATGTTTAACTTAGTACGCCAAAAGCTTTAGCTTTTGAACTAGATTTCTTTTAACCAAAATCAGCTAAAATGCTTATTTTCATAGTAGCTAGTAGTTTTATTGTCGTACGTAAATGATGTTCCTAACATTTATAATCATCATTCGCTTCGACTAATCCTTCGATAGTTGAATCTAACTTGTAACGTTTCATGCTCAATTTTGCGCCATAACAATCACGATAAGCGAACCATTGCATAAAGAAATCGCCAACGCTTGGCTCAATTATTTCCACATTCCAATAATCCAAGTATGCCAATAGACCGTGACGAGTAAAACACATAAATATAGCAAGAACGCACAAAGCTATTGCAAAAATGTCTACAAATAATTAATAGTTTAAAAAAACTAAAAACACGCTTTTTATAGAAAACCGTAATTTTATCAAATTAGTGTATTGTCATCGGTCCTCAATAAATCTACAAAGTTTGAACGAAATCTGGCCGTTTAAAGTGGGTCAAAATCGCGTCCAAAGATGTCGGTTACAAACAAACATACAAACATACAGGTGAAGCTAATATAAAGCGTGTAAAAATATATGTGAAAGTAGAATAAAATTAGACACATGTTAAACCGTAAAAGGCACTAAAGAGAGTGGCAATTGTAATAGATTTGATTGAATTTTAATTATAGTAATTAGGTATCGCATTTTCGTTGATAACCAATAGAGGCAAAATCTTGAAGTTATAGTTCTGCCTTTGTAAATCATAAACGGGTAGTTATAGAAAAAAATAACTTGTAAAAGATTTAGCAATGTATATACTCGTAAATAAAAAATATATTTAGATCTTTTTAATAAGTTACTTTTTCTAATTCATGTAATGTACTTTTTCTAATTCCAAGTCATAATGTGTAATTATGTTCAATAGACGGTCTTTAAGTTCTTATATAAATTATTTTAAGCGTTTTTGATTTATGAAGACAGAACTGTACATTTTTTTTAATAGTTCAGACACTAAGATTTTTTAGGGTTTCTGATTTATTTTAAGTTTATCTGCTTGTTAATCTTGAAAAATAACCACTGTTAATTCTTACTGACTATACAGAGCACTATTTATTACAACGTTAAAGGTTAATTGGATAAACAGAGCAGGTCTAACTAAGAAACATCAGCTCAAAGAGAGACCAACTGGTCTCAGAGGTATAATTCAGATAGAATGATGGCACGCTTAGCAGCGAAATTTGAGACCCTCCAGAGGTTTTCATAATATCTTTATTCATCTAGGAAGCGAATTTATGAGATGTAACACGAATAATAGTATATAACTAGAGCTAATTTTAATATAATAAAAACTTAAAATAACATTTTAAATAGATCGTCGAAGTCACATTATGTACTTTATGTTATGGTCCATCACCAGAGTCTGAAAAAAGTCATTCGCAATTGATGCTACTGACAAAGAATTATCTCCAGTTTTACTCTGTAAACTGTTATCGTAAGGCATATTTAACATAATATTTATTGTATATCCAACGTTTTTTAAGTAAGTGTGACCGTTTGTTTCTTGCAAATACCACCAGTTTTAGTCTCAACTGATACAAAAATTACCATTCTAAATGGCATGTCAGAGGTATTATTATAATAACCAAGAATAATATCATCATCATCATCAGCCCGTCTACGTTCATTGTAGGAAATTTGTCTCTCCCAAGGCACGCCGCGCGAACCTTTCCTGAGTCACAGAATAATAACTTGTACCCTGAGTATACGACTCCACTGTCCGCTTTTTGGCGAATAAATAAGGTAACGAGATTCATTAAAATAAATATTGACAAGGAAACTTCGCCTTCAAAATAAACGAATGCTCGGAATTTGGTGAAAGAAATCAGTGAGCATTAAAAAGTTGACAGACAATTACAATTTTGACTGTCGGTTAAACGGTATAATTGATTCCACTGCACAATTGTTATTATTATTAATCTGCACAGTAATTGCAGGGCTCCGAAGGTTTATTATGTCGGTGCAGTACAGACCTTAACGAGAAGGTTAAGGCTTAAAAGGACAACGACATTGATGTGTCAGAATATTCATATGGTATCAAGGGAGACGTGATCAAGTGGACATGTTCGGGAGAGAACATTATTTTATGTAGAGTTGAGTGCTCTGGAATATTCTATACACAAAAAACTATAAGCTGGTATCCCGCTCACAAAATTTTCAAAAATAATGTTTAATCATTTCTACCAAAAATCGTTCAGTAAACTTCTCGTCTCTTTTCTGTGATAACCAATAAAAAATCGCTGACGACATATTAAATTGACAAGTAAAAGTGAACATACCGCAAGGAAATATTATTTTTTAACAATTCATCTAGATTTTTTCAAAATTACAACCCAAGAACATACATACAGACGTAAGGAAATTCAGCGCCATTCGATACAGTGACGCTTCGTTGGTTTCACGCTCAGTTAATAAAATTATGATAATTATGTTTTATATAATCTATCCTTAACAACAAGTTATGGGGGGAAGGTCTAAAAAAATAAATCTACATATTTGGTAGTACCAAATACAGAAGACAAAAAACAATACTCAACGCGAATCGAATAGGAATAAGTACATCCAATGATGTGAATTTAAAGTGCAAGCAAAACAGGTCAGAACGCAAGATAAGAAATCGTGTAGTATGTAGAAATAAGAAGTCGTTCGTATGTCCTACCTCTACATACATACATACGTACATACGAGTACGTACAATATATGTAACACCGGTTGGCAATGGTAGTTTTATTTTCGCACCGCAGACAGCTTGGCGCGCAAATACCAGATGGTATTCACACTCGTCCTTTATACGTTTTATCTCTTTTTTATTTACTTTTATCTCGATTTTCGACCGCTCGAAGAAAGCACGCGATCGCCACGAAAGCAATTAAATCGTGATTCATTTTTTTTAAAGCAACTTTTCGTTATGTTTTGTTATCGAATCGTACTTTTCAAACGTGACTTTCCGCACGAATGTAAGAGTTTCGATCTACGTTTTGCCGTTCATAAACTACATCACTATTATATTAACAATTACTTGTTAGGAGGTAAATAAATGATTTAATTAAATGTGAATTTACTTGTTTTCGATAAAGTAAGCATAGCTAATAATTGTTGAGTAGGAGTGCAAAACAAAACATGACACAAATATAGGGACTCCTAGGTAATTAAAAATAACAACATAATTAAACAATAACATCTGCATTTTATATTAATTAAGGTTAAAGTGATATTGTATTCAGTCATGCTTTTAAAATATTTAGACGATTTTCCTTATAATATTAATGTTTACTTATTAACACTGTTAATGTGTATTCCATTTATATGGTTAGAAATATTTGATTATTCTAGAAAACCTAACTATGTCTACTTTGTCTGCCATGATAAACCTGATTTAAAAATATTTACTTGAAATACCAAAATAAAACATCATACATTCGAATTTCAAATTTCCGACTTCTGTCTGTTAAAAATATATGTATACGTCAGAAGGGTTATCCACTCTCTTAGTACTTAGTCGTACATACATTCGGTGGACCCTAACTCACCGAGATACCCTGGCGACGTTGCCAGTTATGTATCCAAACAACACAGTCATAGTTATTGATTTTTATAGCAGTTGATTCGCTTGGCAGCGGTCTGGCAACGCCGCCAATACTGTAGACTGTAAGCGGCGTCTCACTCAGTCGGTGTCCAGTCGGTCGCCAAGACGGCTGTACAGCGCACACGAGTTTTTTGACAATAATGAGTTCTGATATAGATACAGAAAGATTCATTGAGGAAATTAAAAATCGGCCATGTTTATGGAATACTGCAATACCAGAATATGCGGACAAAAAATTAAAATTAAGATGTTGGAACGAAATGGCAGAAATATTTAAAGAAAATGACGAAATGAAGGTTCATGAAAATAAGCAATTAGGTAAGTGCACATTTGAGATTTAAGTTTAATGTTTCAACCAACTTATATTTTTATGGTAAAAATAGTCAATTGATTTAACTAGGAATAGCGAGTGCTACCAATCACAGATCTACATATTATCAGGCCTGTGTCACTCCGCGTGTAGGTGTTAAAAACATACCTACGGGCGGCGGCCACTGCGCAAAGGGCCAATCTATGTGGCTCTTTCAATACCACAGAATAATAACTAGTACTACGTATAACCATGTACAACGTATTATGAACCGTAGTATAGTGAGTTAAGGCCCATATTCCTTTGAAAAGAAATTGGTAGGCAACGAAATTATCACGTGCTCGACTGGACCGCGAGCTAAATTAAATCATATTGTTTATCAGATTGAGTTCATATTTCTTTGAAAACCATTGCGAAGTGAAGCTTCTGTACGAAGTACAAGTTATTATTCTGTGATATTATGTCAGCTTGAAATAGTGACACCGTCAACGTATGTACATATTATGTACTCGTATGTAACTTTGTAATAAAAATATCGATCTGAACGATTGTTATATATCTGTCATTGTAATAAATTTCAATAGTTGTACTCTAAATAAATTAAAACAAGAAAAAATATTGGCAAAAGATAATAAAAAAATGTCTTATAAACAAGTTGTGACTCGCGGTTTCGCTCAGATTCTAAAGGAATTATAGTAATTCTGAATTAGAAAGAACCCTAAAAATAACTTCGTTATTGATATCCGGAAAAAAATATTTAAGTGCTATGTTCAATCAATTCCATGAAATTCTGTCGATCGAATAAAATGAATTAAATTCTTGAAATAAAAAAATTGCGTCTATCTAACATTAGCCTATGCGATGTTCCAAATATTTATTTATATTTTTTTTTGCGTATGGCTGATTCAATATTTCGTTTAATTATCATTGATGTTGCTTTCAAAGAAAAACACAGACATTGTTCTTATAATATTAAGCCAGTTTAGAATATTACGTGACCAACTGGTTAAACCCTGTTGGTCACTTAACCACATGAGTCTGTGACACTATGGTAGGGGCATAGCTAATGATGGCACTCAAAGCAGGCTGTAAAATCACACCATCAGCTACTTGGCGACAGAAAATCAGAAAAGTACTATGCAATATATGACTATAATAAATATGTTATTGTAGTTGTCTTATTGATTTCAGTTGAATCATTGCATAGGAGGTGGAAAGGTATAAGAGGTTGCTACACACGGGAAATCAATCGACAAAGAACTGTTCAGGCCGGGTACGATACAGGATCTCGTAAAAGCGAATACTTTTATTTCAAACATCTCAACTTTTTGGAAAATGTTGTTGCAATAAAAACACCTGACCCAACTACAGCCACCGAAGATCCAGAGGAAAACTTTCAAAAAGTCAGACAAATAGACAGCCGAAAAAAACGAAAAACAAAAGAGCATACTGGAGATAGCGAATTCGTTTCTGTTTTTAATAAACCTACGGAGATTAAAGAAGTAAGTGAAATAAGTAGCCAAGATGAAGATAGGTTATTTCTGATGTCGTTACTTGAAACATTAAGGAGAGTCCCTCGACACAGAAAAATGGCAACTAAAATTAAAATTATGACTGTACTCGATGAAGAAACGCGGAAATTCTTAGAAGACTCTACTGAAAATACAAGTGACTTTTGATCAGTACCAGTTCATACTTTCGCTATAATAATTACTCTAAGCTCTAACTACGTGTTGCGAACTGGTTGCGAAGGACCTAAAACTATTCTCCCACCGTGCCAAAGAATGTCCTCGACTTCAGTTCAAGAACTCATTTCGGAGCTATGACTAGATATTCCACCTGAAGAAAATATCCTGAAATATCTCATGCCTGGACATTGATGACTCTCCTAATGTACTGACAGCCATTTCATATAAGTAATGACTCTACTGTTTATAGACGTATTATATGATTACTAGTAGTAGTACAGTAGATATATTATTTTAAGTGTATTTCATTAAACTACTTACCTAAATCACATAAGTTTTCATCTGGATTTTTGGATTTTTCCGATATAGAATCTTGTTTGTCAATTTAATAACTCAAAGATGCTATTGCCATTCTCAGGTTGTTGGTGTACAAGCGTAAAAGCGTCAGTGGATGCTTTCTTATACTTCACAGAATAGTGTAGAAAAACAAAATCAAACACAACGTCGATCTAACACAAAATATCTCATAATTTCTAAGTTATTAATTCCCATTTTGAAATTGGTTACAAATTTCTCCTAAACCCGTAGTGTCAACACCGAATCGAACCTACTTGGCGAACGAAGGCCGGCAACGTCTCCATGACATCTTGGAAAGTTAGGACCCCGTGAGAAAATTTTCGATATTCGATATTTTTTTTAAAAGTATTTATATCTGAAGCTTATTTATTACCTTGCCAAGGAAGAACCGCCTGTAGTACTTGGCAGTGTCGTCAGTGTCGATATTGTGTCGTCGGCCGGGTTGCCTCGGGGTGCCGGGCTGGACCCTGGGCTCAACCTCCTCGCCATCAGGTGGGTTGTCGTCTACTCCGTCCACCCAGTAACCACCGTTGGGAGGCTGGACTATCGTCGGTGGGGTTCCTGGAATAACATAAAATATTAGTTTCAATACATGTTTAGACCAATGTTAATGTTCATAAAATATGATAAAATAATCACATATTTTTAAAAGCGATTCAAGCTTTTAAGAATATGTAGCAGTGATCTTAGTTTGTTCTACGATTTTGTGATTTTTCAAAAAATTTAATGTCTTTAACAAACAATAGGAACAAACACCAAAATGAGATCTATCTCTTGATGAATACAAGTTAGAAAAGATTTACCTGGGCTAGACTTTACTGAAATTTTGTAACATTCATTACTACGTGAGAGAAATACGATAAGTAAATAAAGTCAATCAACATTTTTAACAATGATATATATCTACAAACATTAAAACGTATTTTTGAACCTAGGAACCTAATTTTAAATTAGAAGGTTATCGAAGAACCAGATCTCGTACAGAAGCCAAATAAAGAGCCTTAAGACGGAAGAGGACGTAGGTAAGGCGTGACTGATACAAATATAACATGATTATAATTATGAGTACCATAACCATAATACAAATATAGATAAGACGAGTTCTGATTACAATGATAGTAGGGATGACTATATACTATGACTAATGTTTAAAGAATAAAGATTTTTGTCGAATTATGTAACAATTTAGATTATTCGAATCATCATGGTACGATCGTTTACTATAAAATTAAACGTGAAATAAAATATACGAGTATATAGGCTGCCGCAGAATGTGTAAAATTTTCCTATCCCTGTTCCTGTTGTGTTGTTTTTCTTCGTCATTGTTGTGTTCCAATAAAGAAGTATCCATCTAAATATCAATAAAACAAAGGTTTGATAACTTTTATTTACAAAATTTAAAATGTAGGAAGTCACGATATCGGCATTTTGAAGTTCTAGAATGAACAAAGCCTTCACGATTAAACCGAGCAAGGTTTGATTCAATTTCATAGTTTCAATTTGATTTATTAGTATACCGAAATAAAGCAAATTTTGAAGGCAAATGGCCTTTTAAAATGTTTTAATGTGTAAGTCCAAAAGCTGGTCTTAAATGAGTCACTTCTTTTTGTTGTTCAATGCTAATGACTGCAAAAAGTTTAGTCTCCTCCTCATGAAAAGCTAATGATGATTACACAAAACCTGTTTGAAGAAAAAATATCATAGAAACACGATAAAATAAGAAACCACAAGTCGTGATTAGGATATACGCATCTGATATCCGAGCTTGGACCAGACAGGCTTTTATCTGCAGGTTATTTTTACTTGCCTGTCAATCATAGGCTAAGAGATAGTAAAAATATATCTACGGCCACTTTGTCGTATATTACTTGAAAAAGCATATTGGAAAAAGAATGAAAAAAAAACGTTAATTATCAAGTAAAACAGTATGAGATTGGTCAATGACAAATTTCCGAACTAAGTCCGTGTTGTCAAAAGTTTACATGGCATTAGGGTATTTTCTAGTGCACACCTAGTGAAAAATATATGACCAAGCACCTAACAATGTGTTTCAGCAGCCTCCTTGAGAGCCAGTTATTCAAGACTAGGCATGCTCCCCCTTTGGTCGTATTGTCACTAACTGTAATGAGTAAAATAAGGTCTCAGTGAAAAGAAAACAAAGACCCCTTTTTTGGCAGATTTATTAAGTTTACATGGTATTAGGGTATTTTCTAGTGCACACCTGGCAAGTAGCAACTTCAAGTTGAAAAATATGTCACCAAGCACCTAACAGTGTGTTTTAGCAGCTTCTTGAGAGCCAGTTATTCAAAACAAGGCATGCTCCACCTTTAGCCGTATGGTCGCTAACTGTAATGGGTAAAATAAGGTTTCAGTGAAAAAAATTAAGACCCTTTTTTGACAGATTTATTCAATGACACTGAACATATAGTAGCGTTTTTAAGCGCTACTCTTATCTTTGCTTTCCAGCTCTCCTACTAATCATTTCAACTGACTAGTACTTATTCTGTGGCAAAGTCCTGTGAGCTTCATTGTCCACACTCGTCCTTTCATACCGTACCTATCGGAATGAGTTGCAAAATGTTCTCCTCAAACAGGGCAGTCTGTATCAAAAGGCTTCTACAGAATAGCCACGTTGTAAATGCTTCACTTCCAGGTATTGGATACTGTTATGAGATATAACACGGTTTTCTAGAATACAATGATGGCGATTCAGCGGCACACACAACTAAACTAAATTTAAAGAAGCCCGGTCTCTTTTCATCTTAGGTGGCCAGAAAGAGACGGCACGTTCTGGACCATAGTCAAAACAACTAAAATCACGTCAAATGTAGAAAATGTAGGCGACTTTAGAACGCACTCACTTGTATCACCTCTAAAACTGCCTGCACATTCCTTATTTGATGTGATTTTAGTTGTTTTGTCTGTGGTTCATAACGTGCCGTCTATTTCTGGCCACCTAAGATGAAAAGAGACGGGGCTTCTTAAAATTTTGTTTAGTCGTGTGTGCCGCTGAATAGCCACCAATAATTTCAACAGAGCTCTCTTCACATATGTATCGCATATGAAAATCCTTCGTATTTCAAACCTTAATAATAAATCCCTATGTATAAGAACCTTTATGAGATACACAAGCTATTAGATTTATTAAGTTACGTATTAATTGTTTTTATTTAATTAAGTATTGTACAAATGTTTACTTTTAGTGTATATGTGTTATTTTTAAGAAATGTAGCGCTTTAGAGACTATGTCTATGTTATGCTATATTTTAAGGAATAAATGAATTTGAATTTCAAAATATCAGCCTTTTATGGTTCCTGCAATATTGCAGCAAAATAATATATTCATAATCAAATGTCAGGTTCAAAATGAAGTCTAAGATATAAGCTGTAAATCATAAACTATGCCGTTTACAAGAAAAGCTTTAGCTTTTAAATTTTGACGACCTCGTTAGCGTAAAGGTTACCATGCCGGTCTGCTAATCAGAAGGTTCCGGGTTCGATACCCGGCCCGGCCAACATCTTTGTGCTTAACTAAATTTGTTGGCTGTGGGTCTGGGTGTTAAATATGTATTTATATATAATATGTATGTATGTATATGTAGTATATCAGCTGGAAATAGAAATAGCTAGAAATGGTTCAGTATGGGGCTAACCAGCCGTGTGTGAATGTGTAAAAAAAATTAATAATGGCGATGATTTTCTTCACTATGACAATAATAATAAAAAAACTGATATAATCAAACTTTTAGTCAAAGTAAATTAAAGTCTTTCCAACTCAACGGCTTGGAAATAGATCTAAAAGACAACACTAATAATCCTGTGAAAAAAAGTAAAATTAAATTGTTAACAAACAACGGACAAGTCTTGTCAAGCTTATCAGCCATTCATTAAATGCAAACTAGAGTGGAAAAAGTTAAACAAGACATGTAGCAGGGGATTACAGAATAAAAGAAAATATGTAACCGCAGACGGGGGTTTATTCTGATGCATTTAGATACGATTTTTTTTGACTTGTAACTTTGGTGTTATCAATAAAAGATTTGTATTTGTATTTGTACGATCGAGTGTGGCTCGGTGGTAATAACGTCTGTTTTTCAATCAGACAGCCCCTGGTTCGATCCCGGCCCTACACCAATGACTTGTTTTTCAAGTTATGTGTGGATTTGCAATCGCTTTTTACGGTAAAGGAAACCATCGTGAGGAAACCGGCATGTTTGAGGGCCACAACATCCAAAGACGTGTGTCATCCGCCAACCCGCACTTGGCCAGCGTGGTGGATTATGGCCTATATCTCTCTCCTAGTGAGAGAAGGCCCCGAGTCCCAGCAGTGGGGACGAATAGTGGGCTGCTTATGCTATGCTATTATTAGGTAGATAAATTTTTAATCATTTGATGACACAAAAATCCGTTTTTCATACACAGTTCTCTAGGCATTTGACCAGCAGTCAAAGTTCAGGACGAGAAACCACGCGTGTAAGAGACAATCTCTCTCTGGATTAAGGAGGAGCATACCTAGTCTGGAACAACTGGCTCTAAAGAAGACTGCCGAAACAGCTAGGTGCTTGACGACAGATTTTATCAACTTGAAGCTGGCTCGCCCTTAGTCTATTGTACCTTCACCATGCTATTGTACCTTCTTGATGTTTTCCTTCTCCAAAACCTCGAGCTCATTGGAGGGGATCAATCCTGCGACCTGCGCTACACCAATCACTTACTTTCAAATTATGTGTACATTTGTACTCGCTTTACAATGAAGGAAAAAAAAACATAGTGTGGAAACCGACATGTTTGAGAACCACAACAATCGAAGAAGTATGCCATTCGTCCACCCGCACTTGGCAAGCATGGTTGATCATGGTCTCATCATGGTATATCTCTCACCTCGTGAGAGAAGGTCTCGATTTCAAGCAGTGGGAACGTTATAGTAGGTTGCTAATGCTTATATGCTATAGATATTTAGTCCATTAACTTCTATCCGTAAGTAGCTTATGATTTACTGCGCGATTGGCAGAGGCGCAACGGCCTGATTTCCCAAGATATGCCGACTAATTTAATTTATGTTTCAATCAGCTAACTAGCACTGGGACACAAGTTCTTTAGCTTTGAAAACTTTAACAATTATCTTATTTATTAACGAGCTAAGATTTGATAATTAGCTCCAACCACAGGTAATTAAGTTGAATTATTATAGTGTTAAAAAAAAAAAAAAAAAACTGAGTGTCATGGTGGGCAAACGTTTGCTTGTCAATCTGGCGGACCCTGGTTCGATACCGGCCCCAATAACTTATTTTTCAATTGCACTTGAACGTTGTGATGAAACCGACATGTTTGAGGATCACAATATCCGAGAACATGTATAATTCGTCAACCCGCACTTGGATAGCGTAGTGGATTATAGACTACTAGCTGTGCCACGTCTTACCCGGGTTATTCCGGGATAAAAAGTAGCCTGTGTTGATCCAATGTCTAACCTATTTCCATACCAAATTTTATCAATATGGGTTAAGCCCTTTGAGCGTGAAGAAGCAACAGACATAAACACACACACTCGCATTTATTATATTATTGTCTGTTCGCCGAGTCAAGTTAGTACTGAGACAAAACCATTGCGTATGATTGGTTAGAAATGACGCGTATAGGCAGCGCTGATGGCTGCTATTGGTGAACGCTGCCTGTGAGCGTCATCACTAACGAATCGGGCGAAAGAAATTGGTCTCGGTACTAACTCGACTCCGCGAACAGACTATAGTATAATATCTCTCTCCTAGTAAGGGAAGGCTCCGAGTCTCAGCAGTGGGAACGTAATGGTGGGCTATGTATCTCAAATTATGTCATCCACTACTAACTAGAACAGCTAGTGGCCGAGCCTAACATAATAGGCGAAACAAAATCACACAGACTCCGCTGGCTCGGCCATGTGGAGAGTATGGAATCGGATCGTGCAGTGAAAAGAGCTTACCTGGGACGAGCGAGCGGTCATCGACTGGTTGGACGTCCCAGGTATCGCTGGATAGACCAAGTGGAGGAAGACCTGCGCAATCTTCAGGTCACGCAGTAGCAGGAGAAGGCACAGGACCGAGAACAGTGGCGTCTCTTAGTATCGGAGGCCAAGATCGGATTGGGGTCGACGCGCCAACCCAGTTAGTTAGTTTACTACTAACTGTGTCAATATTTTTTAAGACATGTTTAGTACTTTCAATTAAAGTGTAACTATATTGTTAGATTGAAAATTTTCACAAAGCCACACCAAATATTGCAAAACGCTCGTCAGTATTCTGAATTCGTGATGTGGTACGCACGTCGGGTAAGCAGCTAATTGTGTTATGCTCAGGTCAATACTTACATGAGCTTGGTAGTGGAGCTTGCATTCATGAAGAATTTAATTTTAAAACAAACATCAAAAATTTATTTCGAATTTTAGCGATAAAACCAAATTTGTTTGAGATCCAATACATAATAAACAAAAATATCTAACCTGTTATTGACTCACACCATTTTTTTTAAAAATAAATTAATTTTTTACGTCGCTTATCCTAATTTGGTTTCAGATCACAGCGGAAGTAGGCTATACTCGTATATTGATTTTTTTTCTTCTCTCAAAATTGTCTTACTTAAATCTGGGTAAAAATCCCATAAGGACAGAGTTATAAATTAGGCCTCCTTCACGAAAATATATATAATATGTATATAGATTTGATGTAGATTTAAGAAAAAGCAATCAAATATATCACGGCTGTTCGTCGTTCGACGGGTTCAAACACGCGTGTTCCGGAAAACAAAGGCCAGATGTCTACAACATTGTCTCAGTGCGCATTTGGCACTAAAGTAAAAAAAAATGCTTCACGATAACTACTCGAGTTCGAATAAACTAACTTACGCTAGCTTACGTTAACTACTTTACGCGTAGATACTTTCGTAGATATATTAGATTTACAATTAGTCTAAGTAACGTATAAACTATCCCCATAACTGTTCATTGGAATATGAGAAATAATAAGCATTCATAGACATTTACAAAGTTTAACTTAACAAATTGTGTGTCGATTGAATGATGGTCGACACTCAATTTGTTGAAGTTAATCTAGATTTTTGAATCCACAGCCGAATTCAATCTGCCTTTTAATAAAAAAAAAGACGTAACGTATTTTAAAGTGTTCACATAATTCTCTGCATAAGACGACGACACTGATTACGTATAAACATCTTTGATACACATTCGGAATTTCAGTTGTGAGTGAAAGAAGACAGACACATTAATAAAAAATATGTGCTCATTAGCAGCGAAACGAATATACTTATTACGAAACACTAGACTGCTTTCTAAAGCGATTTTTATGACATCACAGCAATTTTAACTACACCTTTCTTATTTTTTTACGTATGTGTACGTGTGTGTGTTTGTTTGATTGTCACCTCGTTTCACTCGAACTCCATTTGGATGCTTTATAATACCTACTATTATCATAAGTTTAAATAAAATTTTTGAAAAATCCCTTAGAAATCTTGAATTTGAAAATTTCTCGTAATTTGGGTAACTATACCTTTCTTCTGATACTAGAGTAGGCTGTTTCGCTCTCAAAGCTCGGCTCGTCCTCCAGGAGGGGCTCGGTCTTAACCGGGGACTCAGGGACACTGTCTATCTTCAAATGCTTTTTTCAGACAACGAAATAAACCACCAGTAACCACTGAGATTACACCATTATGTTTAAAACTGAACAAATTCTTTTATTTTATACCTATACACCCTACCCTTAATTATGGTACCACTGCGGGGCACAAATAGAACGTCATGAAAAGGAACAAAACTTACCAGATTTGGCCAAAGTCTCCTCCAGCAGTCGCCGGCTAGCCTGGCACGCTGCGGCGACTCGACACTTGGCCACAGCGGTGCCTGGGGATGACGGTGGAGGTCCATGGGGAGCCGGCACACGGCCTTCGGCGTAGGAGTGCCGGTCGGTCACCGACACGCCGGTTGCACCGACCGACACCGACCGCCTGTTCTCTGGCCGAGTCACCTGGAATGAAGGAAAACTTGGTCAGTCAAACGGTAACCTGAAGATGAGTCTTCTTCTTCTAAGTCGGTACGCTCTTGACAGAGCGGTCGTGGTCGTCAAGAAGTAGTGGTGGATGGGACAGATAGTACGCGCCTCACGATGCCTCACCATTTTTCTCTGTTAAAGGTCATCCTGGCGCACTCATTTAAGGGGGTACCCACGATTGTCCTTATTTGGTCAGTCCATCGAGTAGGTGACCTGCCGCGCGGTCTAGTACTAAGATGAGTAATCTTCCTGATATCAGGGATCCGAAGGCGAGGATCGCTGATTCCTATACAATAAAGCGTGGCGCGGAAGTTTGCCATATTTACTGATGAAACCTAGATGGCGCTGCAAATCGAGCGTATTGCTACTGCCAAATTCCGCAAGGCGCTGCAGTCGCATAGTGATATAACGATAGTAGATTGCGTGACTCAAGTGAAGTCGTTTTAAGAAAATACGAATAGATAGTGCTAAGTGTCGAATGATGCAAGTAGTACGATTTTTAACAAAAGGTGCAGCGTCTATTATATTTATTAGTCTATACTACTGCTATTTAGGTGTACCGACCGAAATAAAATGTGTACGAATGATAAGCACTATGGAACAGTTTTCTTAAACAAATAACTTTAAATTTTATAGAACAACATGAAGTTACCTACTTATTTGTTTATTAAAAGAAATGTTTTAACAAAACAAGCTAAGTTCAGTTTTTTCCGTAGCTTAGTAAGTTTTAAGTGTTCTTATAACGTTACTTTCGAAGTGAAGATATTATTATATATTTCACGCTAAGGTGCTACCGCTACGGGTGGATTAGACACGGACTTTTATATTTTTGTACAGTAGCAATGTACTGTTAGGCCTATTTAAGAACTTGGATAATTTTTAAAACTAAGTTTTACGAAATATACGAAAATATTACGACAACTGAGACACTTAATACATAATTAGTCTTAATGTATTTATATTTTTTTAATTAGACTAAGTCAAATTTAATTTATAAACTTGATTAAGTTTATGATATTGACGTATATAGTACTTAATAATAATTAGTCATAATTATAATAATTAATATTATGTATGTTTCTTCTATATCTGAAATAAATTTATTATACTACCATTTAAAAATAATTGAAGTGAATAAGCTTATTGGTATTAAATGATTTAAATACGCGAAATGATTTTCGGGTCTATATACTCGCACCTTCTCAATTTTAATAAAAGTTAAACGGTCAAGCAAAAATATAATTGACGTTGCATTTCTGTCTGCACTTACTAAATACTATTAACCGATCAGCTAAATATATGACCAATATCAATACCAATGAAATCATGCCCTCCATTGAATATTTATTTGAATTTAAGATAACAATTTCCACTAAATATTTCACGCAAAGGTCAACAACCAGACTTGATAAATCCACAAAATCACTGGCCAAAAGCAACAGAGTTCAAAGGCGTATTAATTGAGTTGTTTATCTTGAAACGTTAATTTTACTGTTTAGGAATTTTAAAAAACACTACTGGAAATGTTCTAGCAACGACTAACAAGTACAGTGGAGCCCAGCAAGCGTGACGAATCGATCGTTGAACTCGCAGCGTGGGATTCCGTCATTGTCGATTTTCATTGTAACTGTACAAAGAAATTACTTTGTGGTCAATTCGAATAATGCTATCGTCAAAGAACGAATTGACGAGTAAACCACGGAGTAAGTCATTTTAGGCGTGTGAAAATACTCGTATTCACCACGTAAAGTCGAATTAAGGACACTCGAATCATTAACTTTGGTTTATTCGAAAAAAATACTGTATTAAACCCTTTTAAACTCGACTTAATCGATACCTTAATTTTAAGCTGCAAGTGACTCTATCAACCGAATAGGAAAGCAACAAAATCGATTTCGAAAATCGAATAACCTATAAATCTTGCTGACCGTAAACACCATCAGAAGTTTAAATTTGGAACGACGGAAGCATTAGCAGGCCCGTTGACAGCGGCTCAGCGAAGTAGCGCGGAAAACTCGCGCCTTTTCCACTTTGATCAAATTAATTTTACGTCACTGACGCCATGTTTGATTTTTAGTGCGATGGCGGTTTGTGAATTTTAATTTAAAAATAAATACTTTTATCTCGTTATTTTCATTAAAATAAAATAAACAAAGTCATAAAAAACAAGGTTAATAGTTGTAGATATACTAAACAAATGTTTCATCATGGAAAACCGCTGTCTACGCAACATTTGTAATTAGTGACTTCTATGTATCAAATAACACAATTTCTACGGCTTCACACAAATAAAACCCTAACTAGCACAGGTAGGTAGATTAAAAAACCAAATAACTAGTTTTGTATAAACAAGACCGTTAATTGTTTACAAATAAACATGGCGTTATAGTTTATTATAAATTATTTTAGCTTCGCACGCTTTGTTCATTTATCCTGCCACTGTCAAAAACAAAAAACGATCATTTCGTTTTATATCCCAAATTCGAAATTCGAACAAAGGTTCCAGAATTAGATATTTGGACACTTATAACACTAATCACCGCTCAAACCATGTAAACGACACAAATAATTTCTTCTCCCAGCTCATTAGGTAGAGTCGTCTAAATACAGTCAGAAAACTATTACAGAGTGACAACCGTAAAAAGACGAGAAACATAGCTGTTTTGGTCCGATCAAAATAGATTTTAACGTGTATTGGATAACTTTTTTAAAAACAAAGGTTTGATAGAACAACTCAGGATAGATAGAGATAGGATAGTTCAGTCAACTAATTAGATTTTTTAATTATGTGAAATTGGGCTTCTGTTAGGGTGACAAGTAATCTGTAGCTTCTCGTAGTAAGCCTGAACAAAAATTACTTGAAAAGTTTGCATACGTTTTCTAAATAAACAATGACGCTAAGAATCCTACCGCAAGTATCTGATATTCTGTCAAGATACAGAATACTCTAACTAAGGCGCTACTAATAATTTGGGTTGGATGACACGTTCAATAGTAGGTTCCAGCCGTTAATCTTAGTAAAAGCAGGCGTTAAGCCAAGTCAAAGATCTTCGGGCGGCTTGAAAACTCTCAACACCAGACTATTTAGTTACTACGGAGAAGAACTACAAAAACGATTTAATTTATCACAGTTAATGGTTATTTTAGCAAAATTCCCTAACACAAGTAAAATACTAAACATAACGCGTAAGCTTACGTTTTGACTTGGGTTCAACCAATGTATTTTAATTAGATAAATTCAGGGAACTAAAGTAAACGGAAGAATATAAAATTATATGTACATAATTGAATTGAGAGCATTACAAAACACCAAATAAATATTGCTAAACTATATATACATACGTTGGTATATCAGTTTGGCAACAAAAAAGGAGTAGACAAACCAAAATTATCAAGAAATGTTTCGTTCACATCAACAGCTCAAAGTCAATTAATAAAATGGCTTATCTAAATAAAACAGTCCTAGTTCAAAGCTGCATCGACTAGTAACATTTTAGAATGTATTTATAGAAAGATCTATAGTTTATTTATAAATATTCTCGCCGGTTTCCCGTTCGTTGGTTTTATTCACATTCTCGAATTTTTAGACCGAATAATAAAGAAGATACGAAGCGGAACCCCGGGGATATAAAAATAGGCAAGTGCAAGTCGGGCTATCGCACAAAGGGATCCGTACCATTATCCTAAGAAAAATACATTTGTTTTATGTGAACTCCTCTTAACTATTTCAATTTTATAATTTATTACACGCTTTCTATTAGCTTCATCTGTATGTTTGTTTGTTCGTATGTTTGTTTGTAACCGGCTTCTTTGGGCGCGATTTTGACCCACTTTAAACGACCAGATTTCGTTCAAACTTTGTAGATTTATTGAGGACCGATGACAATACACTAATTTGATAAAATTATTGATTTTTTTTTATGTTTGGTTGTATGTTTGTTTGTAACCGACTTCTTTGGGCGCGATTTTGACCCACTCTAAACGGCCAGATTTCGTTCAAGCTTTGTAGATTTATTGAGGACCGATAACAATACACTAATTTGATAAAATTACGGTTTTCTATAAAAAGCGTGCTTTTTAGTTTTTTTAACTATTATTATTTTTAAGAAAAATATTACGTTGGTAAATGTTATGCGTAAATATTTTTTTATTTTTTAAGAGAATAATAGATTTTTTATATTTAATGTATGCATTAAAAACTGTGAAAACAAAATTGACATAAGTTGAAAAATCAGCCGTCAAGCACAATACAGGCAACCTTCTTGATATTCCAGACTAGGCATGCTCCAGCTTAGGCCAGAATGTCGCTAAGTCGTGTGGTTACGCGCCCTGATGGTTATGTGTAAAAATTAAATTTTATATAGGCTTTTGTTGTTAGTCATGTATTTTTGTGAGAAAGTACCTAACTAATCACATTAACACATTAGCCCAGACGTAATAAAAGTCAAAGTCAAGGACACCAGACCAGTTTTACTGGATTTAATAAGCACATTACGACTGGCTTTAGCTATTCGTGTCATTTCTAAGCCGATGTTTAGGTCAGCCGTAACTTAGCGCTTAGATACTCGTAATTTACGGCACTGGCCATGGTTTTTGACAGCATAAAGCATAAGCATAAGCAGCCCACTATACGTTCCCACTGCTGGGACTCGGGGCCTTCTCTCACTAGGAGAGAGATGTAGGCCATAATCCACCAAACCCTGGCCAAGTGCGGGTCGGCGGATGACACACGTCTTTGGATGTTGTGGTCCTCAGACATGCCGGTTTCCTCACGATGTTTTCCTTCACCGTAAAGCATCCACACATAACTTGAAAAACAAGTCATTGGTGTAGGGCCGGGATCGAACCAGGGGCCGTCTGATTGAAAAGCAGGCGTTGTCACCACCGAGCCACACTCGCTTTTTGTGACAGACAGTTGGTAAACTAAGTCAGGCCTAATCAAGATATTATGACGACCTCGTTGGCGTAATCAGTTTTAGTTTATTTTATTCAATATAGGTACAAAAGTACACGTATGAATGTCAAATTACAAAATTAAAATGTCAAATTACAATATCAAAATATCAATTACAATATTAAAGTGTCAATGTTAAAATACCGGTTAATGGTTATCATACCGGACTGCCAATCAGATCATAAAGTGGCTAAATTTTCTCTTGTCGGTATGATTGAGTATACTACATCCTACTTATATTAAAAATGTAAAATTTTATGTAAGTTAGTGTGTATGTTTGTTACACCTTCAGTCTCAAACGGCTGAACCGATTGCGATAAAACTTCGTGTGGATTTAGTCTTTAGTCTAGATTTTTTTTTATTTGTATAAAAAATCTTTGTTTTATTAATAGATAAGAACATAAATCTTATAATATTCTTTGATTATGTGTAAATAAATATTGACATGTTTAGATCTTGGAATTAACATATAATTATATAGGCAAAAGTTTGCGTGTGTAGGTATGTAGGTTAGTATGTATATTTGCTACTCCTTCACGCTCAAACGGCTGAAACGATTGTCATAAAACTTTGCGTGGTTATAGTTTAGACATTAGAATTAACATATAGGCTAGTTTTTATCCCGAATTATGCGGGTGGCACCGCTAGGCGAAGCTAGTTTGGTAGTTATATTGGTACTAGCGCAGAGACAGTAAATTTTAAAATCTATAATTTAATGAATTAAAATTTGTTTTGCCTCTTCTTTAAGTAACTTTAACTAATTCGTTTGATAAAGTACTGAAGTTAATTCATAGCTTCCATAAGTATATTGTAAGAGCTGATGTTACCACAGAAACTAGGACAACAACAACCATTGTCGCGTATTGCATTTCATTTAGCAAATGGTGGTTCCATTTGATCAAGCGAAAATTAAAGAGATAGAGTACCATTTCCAATATTTTGTTAAAATATAATTCTGTTACGCAGTTATACAATAAAGAGGTTGTTTTTTTATGTGAGTTCTAGTTACTTTAAGTTCTCTTTAGAATGTCTTTTATTTGGACTAAATGGCATTTATACACCCTGAATGCAAATTGCATTTTTTTTTAATATTTCATTTTTTCTTTTGCTTATCTTAATTTGGTTTCAGATCACAGAAGAAGAACACTAAATATTTAATTTTGTCTTCTATTCTAAAATAATAGACATTCCAAAGAGAACAAAACTTTTTTATTTAATTTTTTTCATCCGTTCGTCACATACGAATATGTTTAATAAATATTTTATTTTTTCTTATTGTATTTTTTTTTATTTAAGGAATTTTGGCCAACACCGCTCAGACCTATTTTAGTACTAGCCTTAAAAACAGTCAAATAATAAGTTAAATATAAAACTTACTTACTTACATCATTATTGGACACCACTTTATTTGGACAAATAAACGTTTTATTTATTAGTAAAACAAAATAGTGCTGTTTATCCACCGATTTGTGTACCGATATCTAAAAAGCACGTATTCCAAAAATTAAAAACTAGCCATCTGTCAATTCCATAATAGCTAATACATCAAATATGACACACGTCATAAACACGGCACAAAAAACGTGCAATTTTCGAAGCATTGAATCAACAATTTGCCAACGCGGTAATTCTTGACGCTACCTGATATCAGACAAAAATATACTAGATATTCCGGTAGCGTACAAAATATATGAAGCATGGCAATACCGGTAGTGCTTGTAAAGGTGAGTACAGACAGACAATTGGACGAAATATAAAAATATTCCAAATTGAAAACTGTGAAAGAAGTCACTAATATTATAAAGAGGAAAAGTTTGATTATTAGTTTGTTTGACGCGAATAGGCTCCAAAACTACAGAACCGATTTGAAAAATTCTTTCACCGTCGGGAAGCTATATTATCCCCTAGTAACAACGGCTATATTTTATTTCTCTTTGCAACTTAGATAGCCCGTGCAAAGGCGGGACGAGATGCTAGTTCTAAATAATTATAAAAAAAGTATCATGCTGGGATTCTAAAATATCTGAAATGACCACAGTTGCATTGTATCATAGTCTTATATGAAACAAGCTTTATAGGGATGTCATTCATGATCGGGGGTTGAAAGCAAATTGCGACGACTTCACATGCATGTTGGTACATTGCTGTTTCAGCATTGGACACAGTTCAGCACTAAACTGACTAGCCGGCTTTGTAAAGCAAACATGCGAAATTGCAGTAAAATTGAAAATCGAACGTAGACGATAGAAGTTTTGAATTTGGTTCGATTTCGAATGTAAATAATAAAATAAAACGGTTATTGTGCATTGTTATTGTACGTTACAATTATGGCTACGTAAGTTTATTCATCATTGGTATATTTTAATACAGTAATAATTATAATCAAAATCAATCAATTAATAGTTATATTGATGATACTTTATGATAAAAATAATTTATCTACATACCTCTGGCAACCTTAAAACAGATATTAAGCCAATAATAATGTTATTACAGCCAATGACGCAATTTGCCATCGGAATAAAATGTAAGTAATGTAACCAAAAATAATCACCTATAAATAGATCCTATATTTTTGGCAACAAGACCTTCAGTGAAATTTCTCTGAAGGATGACGTAAGCAGGTAATGGAGAAAGCGTGTACCTATTACAGCTCTACACAATACACGTGTCACTGGTCAACAACATTATCTAACTGCAAATAACAGATAAGCTTAACATTCTTTACGCTGCACTCTGTTGAGATTAAATAAAAATCCGTAAAGTTGCACGCACATGAACAAAAACTAGCAATAAATACGCTCAAATTACACTTGATTACTTAACTTCTGAATATTCAAGCAAATTACGATGAATGGCAGACACGAAACTATTACGGAGGCACTGACCGAACACAACTCACAAAGTTAGTCATAAGCACTGCCATCAATCAGTCAAAATACTCAAAATCAAATTGGCTTCGCGTTCCGATGCATCAATCACTCAAATTCAAATATCGAACGTCTGCTACAACTCTGTCTCCGGCTTGTCTCTAAATTCAAAATGCATGTTCGAAAATGGAACGCGTTCATGTTCGCAATAAGTTATTTTTAAATTTATTTTCAACGCTGCCACATTCAGCCAGTGAAATGAGTTTACTTTTTCACAAACTAGAATTTTCATGCTCTGTTATCAAGCTTTAGAGATCCGTAACGGGGCTTTCTCGTGTTCATTACACAACAAGGGGTGTCTACGGCACTATTGTTCGCAGCCTGATACTAACGATATTGCTGTGCCATTTACTCCTTTCCCAGATAAAGGGCGCTTCACACGAGGTATCAGATGGAGGGGTTATTTCAACGTCACTGCATAGAGACGGCGGTTGAAGATTGGCGTTCCCTACGTGTAAAAGAGCATTGTGTAAGAGTTTTGCTCGAGTAACTCCTGAGCGGGTTCTTTTATTAACGTCTCACGTAGAAGTCACGGGAAACAAAATAGACCCTTATCAAATAAGACATTATCATTCAATGGCGACCCTTTTTACGTTTAGATACATGTTTTAGATAAATTCACTGGTATAATTTGGCGTGTCGATGGTATCGCTCCGGCGATTTTGTTCGAGTTGTGCTCATTAGGGATCGTATGTCTTCATTTTATTCGTACGTAGGCGTGTAATAGCTTGGGGAGAGCTTAAGTTGGGCGAAACGGTTTGCTATGACATACTTTGAGCTATTTTTGTACGGCACCGACAAATATTAATAGGCTTCTGTCGTGATGAGTTTACAAGAGGAAAGTCAGATCTTTTAATACTGGTTGAAAGCACTAACATGGACGTAAAATTAAAATTGGTATTCTTTAGTGTTGTGTTACGGACGATATATGTTCGAGACGTCAGAAAATAGCATCCAAACCGATCAATGACGTGGAAGAGAGATGATGCGTCACAAGATAAACGTTTAGGTCAATTGTGCTTCTCTATCGCTTGTTCCGCGCTCTCTCTTGCGCGGGCACAGAAGGAAAGTGACATTTTTTCGTGCTTGCAGCTGGAACTCATCGACTTCTAAGACCATGTTTAAAACTGTTGTACAAAATAAAGTACAGGCTACATGATTTTCCAGACATGTAAGTATAATATATTCATCACTCTGTGTGTTCCCAGCCTATATTATGGTTCCCGGTTATCTTTCCGAGGGTAAAACTTTGACATGTCAGCAATTGTATGAGAAATGTAAACGAACAACGTACATATATTTGTCTCTATCATACCTAATAAGTCTGAAAGAGAGCACACTTATTATTTTGCCTCAACACACATTGCCATTGCCTCAGTAATTGTGATAAAAAAAAAATTACCAAAGTCCTTCTGAAATACTTTTTAAAGAATATTAATATACATTTCGCTTTATACTATTTTTCCCATAAACAAAGGTAATCAAAAGCCTTTACCAAGCCCTTAAAAACTTGAATGGCGGCGGACTAAACTTCCCCGTCGAGTAATTGGGTTTATCGGACCGATAAATGAGTGTTGCAATCTTAATCATCTGAACAAGACCTCCAAACATTGGTAGATAGAGTCCACCAGTGTAGTTTGAACGCGGGCCTGAATATGAACGTGTCCAAAACCAAATTCCTGGTAGTATCAAAAAATCAGCTGAACCCAAGTATCACTGTAGCAGGATTAGATCTTGAGCGCGTGCGAAAGTATAAATATCTTGGTGCGTGGGTCAATGAAGAATGGGACAGCGAACTAGAAATACGTACCCGGATTGGAATTGCCCAAGCCACGTTAAAGAAGATGGAAAAAATCTTATGCAGTCGCCAGCTATCCATTAAGCTCAGAGTCCGAATGCTAAGATGTTACGTCTGGCCTATAGTATTGTACGGTAGTGAAGCCTGGACTCTGAAGGCCAATACTCAGAAGTATCTTGAAGCCTTTGAGATGTGGTGCTACCGTAGAATGCTACGCATTACCTGGACGCAGAAAGTTTCCAATGTGCGAGTACTCCAACGCGTCGGCGTGAACCGCGAATTGATGCAGACTGTCAAGGAGAGAAAAGTTGCTTATCTCGGTCATGTCTTGCGACACGAGAGGTATGAGCTGCTCCAACTCATAATGATGGGCAAAATCGCAGGAAAAAGGCGCGTTGGACGTAGAAAGAAGTCGTGGCTACGAAATATACGGGAGTGGACAGGAATTGCCAGCGCTGAGAAATTATTTCGCCTGGCAAAGGACAAAACGAATTTCAGTAGGCTGACGGCCAACCTCCAGTAATGGAGAGGCACTTGAAGAAGAAGAAGAATCTTAATCAGTTTTTTTTTCGCATTACGGCATGAGTCTTGTTTGTTTACCAAACTCTTTACTATGCTTTTTTTACTTTTTCTATACCAATATTTAAGAGGAAAAGTTTGATTTTTTGTTTGTTTGCTTAACGCAAATAGGCTCCTAAACTACTGGACCGATTTGAAAAATTCTTTCACCGTTGGGAAGCTACATTATCCCTGAGTAGCATAGGCTATATTTTGTTTCTCTTTGCAACTTAGATTATTTTATAGCCCATGCGAAGCCGGGACGATCTGCTAGTTTCTTATAAAAGCGTAAGATTTGCTGAATCTGCAGCTGAATAATTTGGGCATGTATAAGAAAAATAGAGTTATTTAATTACCTATACTAAAATTAGACGTAATAATAATTTTCTGTGGTTTCAAACAAATCTCCATTGTTCTAATCCAGGCTAATAACATGTTTTGAACGAATTGGCTATTGTTTCTAAACGTTACAAGATATTGTTTTATATCGCCTCTCTCATTTGTATGACCTCTATGGCTTTTATTATGAATAATCTTTAGACAACGACCAATTCATTAAGATCAATTAAAATAAAGATTAATTAAAGATAAATAGAAAATATCACTCATGTATATACATAATTTTCACGTGTTTGTGTGAGTGTTAAGTATTTTGTTTGAGAGGTGTTTTTTAGTCGAGAGTTTTCTTATCTAAGTTTGATGTTGGACAAGATGGCCGCCGCCACAAAATGGCAGATGGTTTTTTTTTCATAACTCCATCTATATGCGTATGAAGTGAAAGGCTTTTAAGATAAATGCATTATTTATGGTACATTTCACGTTACATAACAGGCTATCATCGGGAGTTCATGTATTTTTTATATTAATTTTTGTTCTCTCTCTCTCTCGCTCTGTCTCTATCTGTGTCTCTCCTCTTTCTTTTATTTACATTATCCATTGCTGTTCATTGTCAGTATTATAATTTGAAAATAGAATGACGCGTTTGCGTCACTGGTGTACGCAGAACGCGCTTGTTATGGGTTTGTACTTAATAGTAATTGTGCAACTTCTTGTGCATGATTGAGTTCACGGGACATGTACTCATATTGACAGTTATGATTGACAAGCCATGAGAACGCGACCTTGCCTCTTCTATGGTATTTTTCAGTAGTTATGAAAAATTATATATACCAAAAACGCAAAACGAAACTAAACAATTATTTTTGAAGCAATGACAATTCAGTCGTGCCTGCGGCTGCCTTACGTCGTATAGGTGGTGGTTTGAACCCCGCCAATGAGCTCGAGCTTTCAGTGAAAGTGAAGAAGCCATAGAATGGTGGTAAAACATTATCTAGTGCTCGACTGGCTAGCAATTGCTCTCAAGTTAACAAATCTGACGCTAAGTATCTAACGTTGCGTTCCAGCCGCTTTAGTGCCTGCAGAGATTCCAGACTAGGAATGCTCCATATCAGGCCAGAGTGTCGATGACTCGTGTGATTACGCGCCATTTTGGTAAATGCCTGCTGTAATGAGTAAAAAAAAGTGTCTACGCATAATTTAATTCATACTTAACCTACAGATAAGCAAAATTTAATTCATACTTAAACCTCAGATCAATGGATACCACAAAATAAGTCTGCGAAAATGTCAGGCAACATGCTTGGTTTACTAGACATTTAGTCTACTAGACATGTACGAACGTAAGAATCTAATTAACACAAAAAGTTAATTTGCAAATATTACTCCGTCCGTATGAATATGAATAACGTACGACACCGGTTTATATGTACGTAAATTTCTTTGTAGATAATTAGTCCTAATCCACGTACAGCTACTAGATATGAGAGCTTTACGTTCGTAAAGTCATAATGGTATTCAGTGGAAGCGCGGTGCATGCGAAATTAGCACAGGCAGCATTTTTGTTCAGCACAATGATGCAATCCCAGAGCTCCACAGCACTTTGTGAGGCTAATACTCATGTTCACGATTGTGAACTTTTTGAATAAAACCTCAATACTTTGTATCTATTATACCACACGTACGAAA
This sequence comes from Mellilla xanthometata, assembly GCA_035578125.1. Lineage (NCBI taxonomy): Eukaryota > Metazoa > Arthropoda > Insecta > Lepidoptera > Geometridae > Mellilla > Mellilla xanthometata. The sequence continues at coordinate 6,212,750 of JAPUBQ010000014.1, read as the reverse complement.
AGAGGTTCATTATGCGACGTACGCTTTGATAGCGTTCCGGTAGAATTAATACAGGCTGTATGTTACGTGACGTATCAAGCCAAATATTCCGTTCGTGAAAAAGTTGCAGCGAATTAATTTAAAAAGTTCTGCGAGCGGGAAACAGAAAGTGTTCCATTTTTGAATGGTGTTTGCTTTTTTTAATTTTGGAATGAAAATTTTGTTTACCAGACAAAAAAATACGCTATTTGAGGTACAATTTGAGAGGTGCATACATAATGCTTATGAACTAACTTTGTAAGTAGCGCCTTTAGCTCGGCTAGCTAAGGTGATCTGACACGATCATCGATGGTAAGCAACGGTTGATGCGGACATCGTTTGGATGGGTGACCATGCAGAAGACTGTCGTTTTTCAAATGGCATTTTCATCCAGGCCCTACTGTGGGTCAGATGACACGTTAAATTGTAGGTCCCGGCTTCAGTACAAGCAGTCGTTAAGCCAAGTCAGAGAGAGGCCTTCGAGCTCATACGAAGAAGAATAATAACTAACTTTGTCAAAAGAAAAAGTAACAAAGTAAAGATGCACGAAAAAGGAAAGCATGACCGACCTAGTGAGTCATTGTTTAGCTACTTTGGAAACTATTATGTTCAACCTTGCCTCGAGCCATTAACAGGTTGTCCACGACGATTACCGTTATGTGACACACATTATAGTCTCCAAACCGTGTTTTGACGTGACTTCATATAGGACGAGTATGGTAACCGTTAAACGAGAGATTCCTTAAAGCGATTTAAATGACGAATTTATTTTTACTTTTACGTCTAATTGACGTAAAATTTGAAGTTTTTTACTTTCAAATAAAAACATAATTGCCGTTGTGCACGAGAGATTGTTTATTATTAAATGGTTATACCTGTACTACTGTCAAATTTTATCGATATTGATGACTTTTCTCTAAGCATCGTTTTGGTTTGACACTTTTTTTGTCATTTAATTTAAATTTACAATTGCATAACATTAATAGTATTATAGTAAAAACTACATAACATTAATAGAAAAACTGATATTTTTTAAATGTTTTAGTTAAATATTAGGACACTTTTCAAACACGGCTCGTTAGCCCCATACTAAACCAATTCTAGTTTATACGAGTACTATGGACGCTAACACAACTGATACATACATACATAAATACTTTATATTGATACATATTTAATACCCAGACCGACAGCCAACAAATTTAATACATCACAAAGACGTTGGCGAGAATCGAACTCGGGACCTTCTAGTTGGCAGTCCGGCATGGTAACCATTACACCAACGACGTCGTAATTTTTGAAAATAAGTTGAACTGTACGATTTCATTCAGTAGAATCTGTACTTCAAAGTCATTGAATAATGAATAAAGATGTAGCATTTCTAAAGCCTAATTTAAATAAATGTGAGAACCTGCGCCATACTCTTACGGCAACATAACAAAAACAATGCAAGTCACCGGCAAAGTGAGCATACTACCAACATACATTATGCGAACGGAACAGGATGCGTCGAGAGAAAGCGCGTAAGAAATGATGCGGCAGAATTTGTCCGGTAAAACATGGCAACACATGCACGATTAGGAAATAATAAGCTGGCAACAAGTCGGGCAAGGCGTGCGCCATTGTTGCTGTTCGCAGGCTTTATGTGTAAGTGAGTACTCTGCATTATGTGAACAGAAACGTGTGAGCGACATGCGTGAATAAGACGTTCTAAATTTGAAAATGAGTGAGGAAAGCGAGGAAAATTCGAATAATGTGGAATGTTCGCGAGTTCTTTATTTAAAAACTTTTATTTATTTTTAAATATTTATTTAGTGATATTTTGAGTAAGGCAAGCGCTGAAAATTTAAATAATATAGAATGTTTGCGATTTCTTTATTTGAACACGTTTTATTTTTTATTTTTTTCATATTTACTTAACTTCTACAATAATATTAAATAAAAAGTAATATTGAATAATAATTATTAAATAATACTAAAATATGAAATTTAATATTTACTTAGCAATATTTTGAAACAGTAAGGAAAACGAGAAAAACTTGAAAAAAATATAGAATATTCATAGCTTCTTTATTTAAAAACTTTTATTTATAATTACTAGGTCACTAGAATTAGTCTTTACTACGTTACTTTTGCTCTGGCTTGTGTAGATTTATTCTTCTTAATAATTATAGGCCTTTGCCTAAGACGAAAGAAACAAATCGTTGACTGAATTATTTACTGACAGGACGATTAGACAACGGAAAAATTACGAACAATTAGGGAAGGAAAAGGAACAAACCCTCCAATATTCACTAATTGGTGCTTTGGACAAAGAACTTTGATAATATCTTCTTTCTAATCATCAACTTGGGTTTTACTTTCTACTAAATAAATAAGCACTTCTAATTTCGTCTCCAAAATTTCGGTTTAGCAAACTGTCATTATGCTGATAGAATAAGGGCAAAAATTTCAATTATTGTCAGTAATTGGAATTTTGGCTCAATTAATAAATAATAATAATAATGAATCAATATTAGGACACATTCACACACGGCTGGTTAGCCCCATACTGAACCATTTCTAGCTCGTATTATGGTTGCTAACACAACTGATATACTACATATACATACATACATATTATATATAAATACATATTTAACACCCAGACCCACAGCCAACAAATTTAGTTAAGCACAAAGATGTTGACCGGGCCGGGAATTGAACCCGAAACCTTCTGATTAGCAGACCGGCATGGTAACCTTTACGCCAACGAGGTCGTCCCTATAATATTCCCTATAAGTAATAAAAATCAATACGACCCGACCAAAAAACGACCTCGTTGGCGTAAAGGTTACCATGCCGGTCTGCTAATCAGAAGGTCCCGGGTTCGATTCCCGGCCCGGTCAACATCTTTGTGCTTAACTTAATTTGTTGGCTGTGGGTCTGGGTGTTAAATATGTATTTTTATAATATGTATGTATGTATATGTAGTGTTAGCAACCATAATACGAGCTAGAAATGGTTCAGTATGGGGCTAACCAGCCGTGTGTGAATGTGTCCTAAAAAAAAAAAAAAGGTTACCTATATTTCCATCAATTTGTAGCTGCAAAATCCTATGGGCAGTTGAACTATTGAGGCGTGGCTCTAGCCATCCTGTGAATTGTCTAAATCCAATCTAACGCTTGGCTAGGGAGTGAAATAAAAAAAAGTCCAGACCCTCTATTACGTTGGCTGTTCATTCGTCTGGCAGGACGAGACTTTCGTACGTTCCATTTACGAAAAGCTGACTTGTACGTTTAAGTTTAGTCGCTTCGGAAGGTTTGCTTATTTATACTTGACTAAGGAATTGCGCATCTACTAAATGCAGTTTAGTTTGAATAAGGGGGGATTGACAGCGTAGGGTCGAAACTTTCAATATTGAAATCATTCTTTAAACTCTTTTAAATCTGTCTTTTAAAATTTATTGGATTAAAAATGTGGGGGTAAATCTATCTAACTAATATCCTAATAAATGCGTAAGTTTGTGTGTAAGTTTTGTGTTACTTATTTACGTTCAAACGTGATTTCGATGGAATTTAGTATGTAGATAGTTTAGATAGACCCTGGATTAATATAAAGTCTACTTTTTAACCCGGATTAACCGTGGTAACACTGCAGGGCGCAGCTAATATGCATATTTTTATCGATTAATTTTTATTAATCGATAAAAATCAATCAGCATACAACAGTAGTTGGCACTTCTTAAATACGTTACGGTCAACAAATCGACCATTAAATCGACCCACAGATTAACTAACCAACCGTATACTGTATCGTGAGAAAAAAAGTTAAATCAAAGCAAGTGTGAAAATTGTTCTTTATTAAATAGAAAATTTATGCATGCAAATTTTATGGACCGTACCTAATGAACATTCTGCAATTTCCCATTTCTACTTTTATAAATTTATGAGTAAATTTTCCGAGTTATACGCTTTACATTCACTTTTGGATTGTAAATCTTACTAATAAAGTAAATTCAATTTCCTATTAGCATTCCGAAGTGTTTTATTGCATAAAATTAAATGTGGGTAGCAGAAGTTGAAATTTTTCTTATTAACTTTGTTAAACACTTTTGAAAACTTGTAAAATAATGATAATAATAACAAATACACACAATTATATTTATTCAAATAGGAAGGTAAGATAATCGAAACCTAAAAATAATAAATACTCTGATACTTACATAATAATATTAATGTTAGTATATACACAATTATGCGATGAAATAATAAGAAAATAACGTACAACTTCTTATTAAATGAACTTTTGTCTACAACTATACCTGTATACTTTATGCATTTTATTGCAATCTGCACCGCACTGCTCCAGGCGCATCGATATCAGGGATCGCATTGCGTTTCGATATAGGTCACAATACAGTTAGCGTGACAGTACATAAACTTTTACTTACTTAAAACTTATAAGTTACATATTAACTTAGTAAGTTAGAATCGCTATAAGAAGTAGAATACTATAGATATTTATAAGTTTGTAATTTAAGAACTACTGTTTGTAAGTTTTCATAAATAAATAAGTATTTGCAAAGAATGGGTGTGACAAATTCAAATATATTTTTTTTACTGGGATGTGTCAATAGTACATGTATTTTTTTTGGAAGTGGTCAGCCACCTCGTATCTTGACATGGATTAATAAATTAGTGTCACAAATTAAATTCGGTATGTGCCATAGGTAACCCCATTATAACTCGATTCAATAAACAAAACCTTTGAATTTCGCTTTCTCTTGCTTCCACTCAGTATGTTATGCAAGTGAGAGGATATGAACTCTCAAAATGTCTTCAAAATCTTTTTGAGTCCAGTTTTACATTGCACTATTTCCACTTAAATTTATGAGACTGGTTGATAGTTCTCAAAATGAATTGTCACTTCAGATTACTGAGCAGTAGCGACGTACGATCTGACCCATAAAGCGTTTGACCATTTGCGTAAAGTTCAACTACTGTTCTACACAGAGGGTCGTGAGAACAGAGTGAACTAAGTCCTACAATGGATTCAATCAAAGACTCGATTCATTATGCGGGTTTGCTTCGGAACCGATTTATCCGTTGCCGTTGACTTGTAACTGTTTCTTTTTCTTTGACCTGGTTTAGGTTCAATGCTGTACCTAGTCAGTAAGAAGAAGTCAGTATTAAATAATATTTTTGAAATAAATCTAAATTTGGAAAAATCTCACAAATCTGTGAGCCATTGGCGAGTACTATTAAAATATTGTTAATTCACTCCTCTCATCATTTTTGCTTCATTAATATAAAATATTTTTGATAAAAACCCAAGACACGAGTATACGTATCATATTTCAGAACTTAGAACAGGTATGTTTAACAAAATAATACATATGTTAGTCTATTTCTTACTAAAACGTCGTTATCTATTAATGCAATACTTAGATACATTCTAATTAATGCTCTAGCAGATTTTAATTATCATCCACCATTAATTAAAATAAAAGCAGCCCTTTTATTGAAAAAATAACGCGTATTTTCTTTAAATCTTCATCTTGGGCTCTTCGCACATTGATCGCAGCTGAGTACTAGCTTATTATAATTTTCATTATTCAGCTTTAAAAAAAGTCTGGTGTAAACATTTTCGTCATGGAAAATCAAATCTATCTTTATAATGTTCTTCTATCTTTATAACACACGGTGGTTCTAGCAAGCCTGTCAACTAACTGCTGATATCTCTGAAAAGTTAGAGCAGCCAAAGTAGGAATAGTTAGGACTAGGATCCATTGAAAGCTTTCACGACTGAGTTCCTGCTTCAATAGCAGAATGCATTTTAGAGATAGCAATACTATTAGAACAAACTATTGATATAAGGTTAAAATAAAACAAATTTTAAAGAAGCAAGGTAAGATATGTTGAAAAAAGTAAGGAGTACTCAGATAGGAAAGTAGATATTTCAGAAAAAATAACTATAAGTCATTTTTTGTAGCACATTTTAACGATAAAATTTTACGAATTAAATATTATTTTCCATTTTAGGGAAAGCTCATTTATTTAAGTGACTAATGAATCACACTATAGGCTATTCACAACTCTAAATCCTAAATAAATGTCAAAGGCAACTTATGTATCTATCTAGTATTAAGAAAAGAGTAAGGCAATTACATAGCTACTTAAGGCAAAATGTGCTTATCCACACTTACTACTAATGATAATGATATAAGGATACCTACCTAGAAAAAAAGGACATATATGCAAATGCTGGAACTCGTGGCTTTCTCCCACGAGGAGAGAGATATAGGCCATAATCCACCACGCTGGCCAAGTGCGGATTCAACAAGGTTCAACAATCATTTCAATCAACAGTCATTTTTCCTCAAATCTTTTAGTCAATTTTAATCCTCATCAAGGCTCACAAAATGACGTCACAAAACCCCTTTGTCATCCAAAAGTCTAGGCTCAAGCTCTAACGACTAGCTTACAGCCTTGGAACAAGCTTGGAAGAGACACAGCCTCAAATATTTAAAAAGAAATAGTCTTGAAATACAGTTTTTGGTTGGAAGAAATCAAGGTGCACTGCTTTAATTGGGCTGAAATATCAGTAGTAGACTAATCGCAGAACAATTGACACAAAAATTTTAGGGTTAAATTGAAATTAAGATTACTGAAAGATTTAGCGCACGTGGAGCGTGCGTAAGTTTCTAGAAAGGTTAGTGAAGAGTAGTAGCGCCTGTAGCTCGGCTAGCTAAGGTGATCTGACGCGATCATCGGTCTAAAAAGCTAAGCAACGGTCAATGTTTGCGGGTGTTGTTTGGATAGGTGGCAGGATGTGGCATTTTCATCTGAGCGCTGCCGTGGGTCGCATGACACGTTAAAGTGCAGGTTCCGGCTGTTAGTCTTAGTACAAGCACTCGTTAAGCCATGTCAGAGGCCTTCGGACCGCTTGAAAAACTCTCGACATTGGTGTCGAGAGTTTTTCAAGCGGTCCGAACCTTGGCCACTTAGCTCGTATGAATGAGAAGAATTGCAGAGTTATCGTGTCTAAGTAAGTGAAAGGCAATCAATCTTATGATCGCTGAAAACCCTTAACACATTCAGTATCCATAAAAATGGTCATGAAAGTCACTGACGGTGTCTCTTTATAAAATGTTAAACATAAAACCTGGATATGTTGCATGTTAGATCTATGCAAAACCCTATCTGTGGAACCTTTAGTTTGCAGGTAAACGGAAGTTATTAGCGAGGTCTTTGACCCCGCCCGCCCGAGCCGGCGCCGCCCGCCCAAACACCGTCGATAGTGTAATAGGTTTTACGTAATTCGTATGTGTTTTATTGACCTTTTATAACTTTTATATCGTAATAAAATGCTGGGTGTGAAATGTGCGAATGGAAAGGTCGAAAAGTAATATTGTTTTAATGTTAGTGCGTCAGAATTGTGTGTGTCTGTGTAATACACTAATGCTATTATTTAATTATGGATATAATATAGTTTTAATACGCGACGCAAAAAAGATGGGGAGTTATACATTTCACGTGTCTGTGTGAGTGTGTGTGTGTGTTTGTGTGTGTATGTGTGTGTGTGTGTGTGTGCCTTTTTAAGGTACAGGTCAAGGTAGGTAAGCAGTCGGGAGTATTCTAAGTTGCGTTTGATTAAACTCAGATCAAGAAGAAGACAACTATATCAATACGGGTATCAAATAAAATGACTTTACTAGTAAAGACATACATTTCATACATTTTAAAAGCACCGCAAAAGTGTTGGGAGTCATATATTTTTTTTTTATTTACGCTTGTTAAAATTTACAAATATTGGTGTATACAGTATGTAAACGTATATGTAGGTGCAATATCATATTTTTCACAGGTTGAAACAATCTTCAAATCAATATATTAAAATAAAATTATTAGTTCTGCTATTACATAGCTATTTTCCATCTAATAAAAACAAATTATTATGTCGTACCAAGTAATTTTGTATTAAAATTGCATGTACGTACGTAATAATTTTGCTAAGACATTTTGAACCTTATTCCATCGAAGTATGTAATAAGAAAGTTGCAGCTAACAGATAGGCTATGCGTAATAATTGATTGGCCGTAACTACGCGAAGTTAAATGCCTATAAACCATTTAGATAGTAAAATGCAATCATGCTAGTTCAAGAGATTCGATACTATTTATTTACATTAATAAATATAGATTCTGTTATCAAAGTTACCAAAGTACATTATATGTACTTGATTTCATGGTCGAAAAATGTCTAAAAATTATTTTAGACCTTACCTCTAGTTAGATATTTAAAAAGAAGTTAAATCCAAAGTACTTACTACCAATTTTTTTTAAACTAGATTTATGCCTCAAAAAAATATTCATAACTAAATCACATTATTATGTTGAAATCGTCGACCAACTTGACCGTTATCTCCTAAACTATATCGCTTTACAAACTTCACAGGGAAGATATGGCAACATTTAGCCAAGGATCATCGTGTAATTAACATTACGGAAGAGCCGACTTCCTCTCATCTTGAGCACACTAGATTACCGAGATTTCAAGCCAAGGGGAGGCACTCTGCGTGGTTTAACTGTATATTAGTTTACAGAGGTAAGTGTAGAGGTTTGGGAGTTAAATAGCTGTTGGTATTTCGTAATAAAATCAAAAGATTTAAGTTCTTAAAAATATATGTATATTTTTTTACTCATAAACTAGGCATTTCGTCAATAACGGCGCTTAACTTCACGGGTGTCACTCTGGCCTAGGATAGACCATGCCTATCTGTGGTTAATATAGTCTTGAATCCAATTATTCAGTAATCATAAGATATTAAATATAGTATACAGATTTCAAACTTAATTTAAGAATGAATAAAACCGATGAAACTGAATTCAAAAACAGCATGAATCAGAAAATTATGCCATTAACTAGAACCTTACCTTAGCTTAGGCTCAAAGTTTACGTATATTAAAATGTTATGATATTATCCTGTTAATGTATTTATGTAATTCTTTTTTTAAAAATAATTATGATATATACGAATAGTAAAACATATTAATTGTATAATCGTGTCTTTCCTAGGATATAATATACACTAGTTGTGTTCAATGTAATTACCTGTTAAATAAAGATTATTTGAAATTGAAAACTGACCTTAGCTTAGGTACCTTAAAAAAACCAAACAAATAAAAATTCTAAAGTAGGCCGTAAACTTCCAGCAAATTTACAAGTGCACTATAACAAGCCTCAATAATTGAGGACGTTATCGACTACTTCAAGCAACTCAAGTACCCGAAGCAACTCAAGCGTTTCGAGCGAACTAAGCGCTGCGAGCGATGCAAGCGCTTCGAGCGAATCAAGCAGCTCCAAGATTGAAGCGCTGAACTTCACAAAGTTTAGACTTCCAAACTCCAATTTTAAACTAGAAATGAGCACGATAGGCTGCCAAGTTTTATAATAACTCAAGTTACCGGGCCTTTGGCAGCATTATTTAATTTTGTTTCAATCTAAAAAATGCTCTAAAGTTTAAGAAGCTGGCGAGGCTGGGTGGTATAAAACGTCACCTTTCAAACAGACGGTACCAGGTTCGATCCGGGCCCTACACCAATGACTTGTTTTTCAAGTTATGTGTGGATTTGCACTCGCTTTACGGCCAAGGAAAACATCGTGAGAAAACCGACACGTTTGAGGACTGCAATATCCGAAGACGTGAAAGAAAAGAAATAAAGACGATACATTTATTGTGCACAATTAAATACATATAATTACAATATATATTTAATACTATATACTCAGGTATGTGCAAAAAAGGAGCAAATTCAGCATAAAGCTCAAAGTACTCCAGCGCTGATTTTCAATTTGTTAATTTACACAAATATTAAAAAATACAAATCATTTATTGATAACACCAAAGTTACAAGTCAAGGCATAGTAAAGCTTTAGGAAGGCATAATTTGTAGTACGTATGTCATCCGCTAACCCTACTTTGCCTATATGGTTAATACCTCTCTCCTAGTGAGAGAAGGCCCCGAGTCCCAGCAGTAGGAACGTATAACGGGCTGATTATGCTATTATTATGCTAAAAATTCTCGAGGGTTGGGTAGTAAAAACTAAAACTAGTTGCGTGATAGAGGCTCGCTTTTTTCTTGTAATTGGTTGTTTCTTATGATGTTTTCAGTAAAGTACAGTAAAAAATACTAGCTGTATTTTAGTGCACACGTTGTTGTGAAAGTCTCGGGACCGCAATGCAGTTTTTATATGCAGTGCAGCTTGTTATGTTTGAGTTTGTTGCAAACATTTTTGTGTAAAAAATATACACATTAATTTGCATAACATATGCTGCGAGATATTTAATCGAAACAACTCTTTAATATCAGTAACGCTTGTAGCTCGCGTAGCTAACGTGATCTGACACGATCATGGAAGCTAAGCAACGGTTGATGCAGACGGTGTTTGGATGGGTGACCATGCCACAAGATTGCAGTTTTACAAGTGGCATTTTTATTTAGGCGCTACAGGGTCGGATGATACGCTAAATTGTAGTTACCGGCTGATAGTCGGGCGGCTTGAAAACTCTTGACACCAGAGCTTGGTCACTTAGCTCATACGATAAAGAAGATCAGCTGTTGTATGGATGATATGATTGATATCATAAAGTCAATCTATTCTTTGAATTTGCTATGCAAGTAAAGTATGTATTTAGATAGAATAAATGAATGAGTCGACACTTTTTTCCCGAGTTTCCATTACCTTCTGATTTTACTGTAACTCTCAGTTATATAATATCCGATCATAAAAAAAAAAATATTTCCTTTATTTAGTATATAAGACAGATTTACCATCGCGATTTAAAAAATGTATACTTCGTGACTCTGAAATTTGAGATTCGAGCTTTTCACTTAGTGCTGAAGATGTATCGATGCTGTTCAATTTATCTCTAAACGTTCTTTACACAGATCAAGTATAATCAATAGGCTGTTAACAACAAAGAGACTCAAAACATTTACCCATAACGGTCACAGTAATGAACATAAACATTTAACCCGAAAAAAAGTAATTATATTCTGTAAGCAACAGCGCTACCATAAATATTCCTACCCTCATAAGCCTTCCTTCATTAAGCCTAGGGAAGTGGCGCGTAACTTGAGTAGTAACGAATGTAAGCTCTAATTTCCCCCAAATTACCAAAATGGCCGTTGATAGTGGTACCACTAAAAGCCTCGGATTTGCATGACTATATAGGTCAGACCATTAGACTTTCAGTTGGAGTCGTTATGGGTTTTATGGTGGTGAAGTAGACAGTCATTTAGCTTTCGATGGAAAGCTTATTAAAATAGAATAAGATTAAGACTATTCTTGCATATACAAGTAAACTTAATTAAAAGTAGCCCGGTCTCTTTTCATCATAAGTGCCCAGAATGAGACGGCACGTTCTGAATCATAGACAAACCAAGGAAAATCACGTCAGATACAGAAAATGTAAGTGATTTCAGAAATCTCTCATTAATATCAGCTCTAAAACTACATTTACGGTTCAAATACGGTTCAGATCGTGCCGTTTCTTTCTGATCATTTTCGATGAAAAGAGACAGGGCTAATTTAAAGTAAGTGTGTACACAAGAATCACAACCAATCTGCTAAGATGTTGAATGAAATTGAATTTAAGTTCTGTATCTCGTTAAACAGCTGCGTGATAGCTTGAAAAGAAAAATAATCGCTTGTATCTATTTGTTTGTTCATGTTACACGATGTTTGCTGTAAGTATTTTTAATACCGGATCAAAGTGGTTTAGATTGCAGGGTATACTTATCGAGAATTATATAAATAAAGAATGTTTAAGCCATCTTATGTAACTATACAGAAGGTTTAATATTTTTTTTATTTCAGTCTTTTCAAGGTCTACTCAAGACTGAACTCCAGCCTTATTACGGCATCTAAACTACCATAAACTCGTCATTAGCATTTAACCACTCGCTAACTTAATTGATTTGTGAATAACTAGGTCTACTTAACCCATGACATTAAAACTTTTTGGAAGTGAGCCCTAAAGATCGAGGCCAGTGGAACGGCCAATGTTGGTCTTATAATGTTGGCACAACCCATAGACAAGTTTATAGAAAGGCATGACATTTATTCAATAAGAAACCTTGGAGCAAAGAATAGAGCTACCATGGGTATTGTCACGGGTGACTTATTGAGTAAAAGGTAAGGGAATAAATACATTGTCGAATGTACAGATTGGCACTATTGTATAGAGTTCGGTCGCGCCATACATTAAGCAAAGCGCCTACTGCAGGCAGTGGATATTTCACAAAATAAATTCATACATATACTGTTAAAGCACAATGAACAATATTAAAATTATGAGAGAATTATCTATATGATTTTATGACCTATAACAGACAATAAGAATTGTTTTAATATCTTTATTAAGCCAAGTCAGAGACCTTCGGCTTTCGACACCAGAGCTTAGCCACTTAGCTCATACGAAGATAAGAAGAAGATAAATATTTGAAAAATATTATAAACGATTATTTAAAAAAAAAACTATCGTGCGAATTTAACATAAGCGTGTTTTGGAACTCTAGCGATTTTTATGCTGAATTAAAGCTAAAATACTAAAAAAAAAGTTAGCCATATCATTTGGTTGGTTAGCTTTGAACACCACACCCAATTATCACACGAAAATAAATAATAGCATTTCTGACGAAAGTAGACTTGATAAAACTATCACGCGTATATTATTCTCGCGGTTGGTGCAAAATATCTACGGAGTACAAACGAAACCAAAAACTGCTCGATCGTCTAAAATGCAATGCGTTCCAAATTGCTATTTCCCATTTCATTTGACGCGACACCATACACGCGTGGCTAGCTGATGGGAAATGCACGGGGTACGTGAAATCTGTGGAAAAATGCTATAGAAATACAGTAGGTTATCTTAAGATTTTCAAATATAGGGAATAATCCTCACCCGGCCGACCCCACCTAGTGGGATAAGGCAAGGAAAAAGAAGAATCCTCATTGAACATTTCCAGTAATGGGGATTATTTGAGATTTTAACGTTTTTGTGCTACGATATATATAAGTAGATTTTTACATCTAGGCACCAGCAGACGAGCAGGGCGCGTAACCACACAAGTTAGTGAAACTCAAGCCTAAGGAAGAGCATGCCTACTCTATAATTACTTATGCCAATAATTTGAAGTGACGTAATAATGAATTGAAACGGGTGCTGCCTTCGTTGCTATTGAATATTTGGTAAAATCGAGACTTAGCATTTTTCTCAAGAAACATGGACTCATCCTATTTTCAGACTAATAAACACTGTAACAATAATAATGGAGCTCAGTAAAATTGCCTTTTTTAAAAAGCGTATAACTATGCTTTTTTTATTTCACTTAGGGCTTCATCGACACACTCTTTTTAAAATTATTTGTGCGACATAACTGAAATTTTGTTTTCCACAGATATTTGTGATTTCACAAGTTGGTATACTGTTACTTCTAAGCTGTGACTCTGTTTGCCGCAATCTTCATGTGAAATAGCTTGCACCCGCACGTCGTTGGTAAATTTAATCGATCCCTCAAATCGAGAGTCTGATCATAACGCTTGTTTTTATATCGGGAGAGAAGTTTTATTTTTCGTGTTTTTCTTACTATAACTACTTTATTTCTTACGATAATTGAATGAATGTTTTTATTTTTCGCATATGTTTCAGTTTAACTGTAAAATTTTAAATACGCTAGGTTCAAGTTGGTGCTACCATGGGTTGAATGGCAGGTTAAAATGTAGATTTCAGCTATTCTTCTAAGAAAAATAGATAGTTAATACGAAGAAGAATGACTAGTAGCGAATATTAATATAAATTAAAAAAGCTCAGCGCTCTTTAAAATTGGAATCTTAAACGATAAACATCGCTTTAGTTCTGAAGTATCGAGCCATACAAAATGCCGGTGCTTGGTTGGTGCAAAACCACAGTCCAAGGTTTCACGTTGCAAATGAAAAATGCAACGCGACTGACGCATGAATAGGAAACCTCGGGTGGGAAGTGAAAAAAATTATACAGAGCGACAGAAAAGCGGTAACCGAACGAGAAATAAACGTTTTACACGAAACTGGGACCTTTCATTTGCGAGCTCCCTTGAATATTGCAGACAGCTTTTGAAATAAAATATGCGAGGAAGGTTTTAACAGATTTTCGCATTTGTTTAGCCTTTGTTTGTATGCGAAAATGTGAAAATCAAGTGCAACAAGAAGATTATGAAAAGCAGAAAGTTTTAAATAGTTGCTATCATTACATTTAGTAACAAGTGATCTAATGACATTGAAGGAAAACGTGTTACTTTGTTATGTTAGTAAAACTTAGAAATTTTATCAGGAATTTGCCTTATATACCAACTACTATTATTTATGTTACTTTTTAGGCAAAATATTATATAAAAAACCTAAAAACTAGCTTGACTGTCGCAGTAAGTCCCAATCTACCAGCGGTAGGAGCTACAGGGACAGGAACATCCGGCCAATGCGCGCCGTGTCGAGTATGACTGCCTTCTGTATCTATCCGTCCATCTAGCGAGAGCCTCTTGAGATGTTGGTAAGTCTCGTTGCTATGATACCGTATTATTATTCATTTATTATTATTACCTGATCTTAGGATTCTTTTTTATATAAGTAAATTAAACGCCTACGCCTAAGCGTTCAATCCGTAGGCCCTCACTTCAAAACTTCGCAGAAAGTCCACGAAGAACAACATTCAGGTACCAGCCAATCCAGCTGACAATTCTATCCAGGTTTGTCAACTATTTGAAATTCCAATGACTCTTTGAAATTCTATTCGAGTTTTATGTTAATTCTGTTAACGCTCCGAGTTTCCCGCGCGTAATTTCTTACCGGTGTTTGTATGTCCCAAAATACCTGCAACAAAAAAACGAAAAGTATATAAATAACAAATCTACACACAAGACCTTTATTTACATAACAAAAACAAAATAAACAATAATAGTTTCTGTTATTATTTTATGACCAATAGCCAAGATCTGGTGTCAAAAATTTTAGAATCTCTATGTACTCGTACCTATTGAAACTAATAGCCGGGATCTATACTTTAACGTGTCTTTCAACTACCGTAGCATCCAGATGCAAATACTTCTTTTTACCTGTGACTGCCCGCAATGACCGTCGTTTAACTTTGGTAATCGTTTAAGATCCCCATAGCCAAGCAACAGGTATTATAAGCGAAAAAACAAATCTTAGTACATAACAGTTAAACCAGCAAAGTTTAATGCCTAAAACTGCTGTGCAATCACGCCCCACTTCCATATCTACCTACATATAAAGATAGAATATGTACATAACATGCATAACCATTTACAGAAATACGTGAAAGGAACGTATGAATGTTTATCTCTGCAATGCGAATTGTTTGAACAAGAATATTTCATCTCTAGGCTTAAAGATGTTCGTATCTACCATCTTATCGGCAAAAATATATGCGGGAACACGAATAAATCGACGAAATAAAGATGCGGTAGCATATCTTTCAAAGATATGAGCTCTATAAAACCTGTACTTCTCAAGTTGTGATGGTACATGTAAGAAGATATTTTGAGTGGTTGTTTTCGTCTTGGAAAAGTGGCTGAGACGTTCTAGAATGGAAAGGTTTCGGATAAGACCTGAGTTCTTACATTTACTATATTAGTGCCATAGTTTAATCTTTCTTTAAGTGAGCTACGAGGAACAAAGATAAGAAATATTTACTCAAAGCATGATAGAAGTAAAATTTCTTTCACTTTTTCACTAAAATTGTATATATAAGCAGAAAAAACATGATACGTAAATAAAAATGGTCGTGCCGTAGACAATAACTTATTGCTGAGTTACGCCAATTTCAACTTTAATTTCTCAGGAATAAAGCTCTGTCAACGAGTATTTCCACACGACATCTAGTTATGAACAGAAGAACTAGGTCGTTTTATGAATTAACCATTCACAAATTTTAACTTTAACGTTTCGTAATTAAAGGCTTTTCCGATTGGCAACATCGGCTTCGACTTTAAAAGTAGTCAGAACCACCCAGTTAGGTGCATGTAGGGGGTTAGAACGTTCGTTTTTTTTTTCTAAAACATCGACGATATTAATAAACGTGGTCTCTTTTATAATATTTCGCTTGCAAAATGAACCCATATAATTTTGCTCTATAAAAACGCTGAATAAGAAACCTAATAAACAAATAACTTATTTCACAACCCTCTCTCACGTGCCAAGAAATTTTCCCTTGCTTTATAAAGGCTAGTTGTTATGCAAGTAAATGTGACAATAAATATCGAAAATAGAACGAGTGAGTTTGCTCTCAGTTTCTATATTTGGCTATATTTGGAACTCGTTCAAAATCTATACGACGCGTATAAAATCGGGAATAGATTTAAAGTACGAGGAAACTCCGTCCCAGCTTTCAGGTGAAGTTTATGAACCAATTTGCGTCGGTAATGTTAGAGTCGTTTTTCATCGTATTAAAACGATGACATGAGCAGAATCTTAAATTTACAGTTTCATAGCTATAAATCGTAAACGTTAAGTATATTTAAAAAAAACTCTATATGAGAGAATAAGAAAAAACAAACGTCTAAAGAACCACCCTAAGATTTCAGATCCAATTATAAATATTATATTATTTGACTTGTAACTTTGGTGTTATCAATAAATGATTTGTGTTTGTACTATCAGATTTATCAATATGAAAATAAAATGACTTGTTTAAAATAAGTTATTTTAATTCTAATTCATACGTTAGTTACCAAATTTAGTATATGCATTCAATTATTTAAACCACATATTTATATATATATTATTTGTAACCGTCAATCTGTCAAGTCAAAATTTTGCATTAAGAAGGCATCTACGTAAATTGCATTAAGTATTTTAATTCTAGACAAAGATATATGTCGAATGCAGCGTTGGCCTGTTCTACAGACTTCAAAGCTTAAAATCTTACAGTGATAAAGATTTTTGAAAAAATCGAATGTCTGTTTCGAATTTATTTCTCGATATATGTATAAAGAAAGTAAAATGCCACTACTTGTACTTTGATCAGTTCTATTTTTTTCCCGCTACGCGCATTAGTTCAAATTACCATTAATGTATTGTCTAAATTCAATAATTTTCAAGTGAGTAGTAATAGTTAAGTTTATTGCTTCTTCGTTTAAAACTTGCGCAACTCTAGATAAAACAGTAAGGAACCAATCAAAGCTGTTTACTAACAAACCATAATAGCCACTGTTATCAAGAAATTATGACACAACATGTCAACGTTATCTTAACTTTCGTTTCTTGGTAATAAAATGAAATAACTATTATTATATTAGTTATGTAACTAGTTATCATACTTCCTAGTAATAAATAAATAAAATTTCTTTATTGCAGGCCTTTAGCCCAGAGTTACAAATTAAATTAATATAACAAATTTTTCAAATAAAATTAAGTAAAAGTTAAGGAAAGAGTAAAATGATATAAAATAAATGCGAATATAATAAATGAGAAAGTTTTTGTGTTAGTGTGCGAGTATGTTTGTTTTTCTTCACACGGCTGAACTGACTTCGATGAAATTTATGGTATGTAGTTATAATGATACATAGAATAATACATAGGCTACTTTATATCCCGGATTAATGCCGGCAAAACCACGGGGCACAGCTTGTAAATAATGTAATACATAGAAAGAAAAACAAGTGAAATCAAACGCTTTTCGTTAATTAGATTCGTAATAGTAGGGTAGACGTTGTTCGTATCTAGGATTATAGAAACAGCGCCTAGTCTTCAAATATATACCAATCAAGTACAAAAATAAAATTAAAACTTTAATAAATTTTCTACACTTTACCCCACTTATATGACTTTCATACACCAACTTTTTAATGATGAAGTTTAGATTTTAACAATCCGATTTAGTGAAACAAATAGACATCCATATGACACTAAATCACTATCTGTGTATAATTCACAAAATCGCGTACATAATGTACTAGAATTTTCGTTTTCTTAAAAGTATTTAAACAAACGAGGTATCATCATCACTGTTTTGAGTATTGTCATACTTAATACATGTGACAAACTATATCGTTTTAACGTTTCTATTAAATATACTTCAACCACCGAGGTAATAACATAATCTGCCTGAAGTTGTACTCAATATATTATGTGGTTTGTAACCAACTCAATCCAATTCTTATCCCATCTTAAATCAATGTTAGCCAATAACAATTTGTTTTCGAAGTTTTCTGCCCCATTACCAACCCTCCGACAAAAGAGAGTTACGATAAAATAGATCAGTTTGAAAATCGTACGGAGAAACAAATCGATGGGTATTTTTTCTTAGAATACTATGCATAACTCTGACAAGTGGTTTTCTGTTAAGACAAGAAGCATCATCATAAACAGTCTTCTATACATTCCCACTGCTGAGATTTGAGACCTTCTCTCACGAGCAGAGAGACATAGGCCATAATTCACTACGCTGGCCAAGTGTAGGTTGGCAGATGACACACGGATTCTGTGGAATTGGACTTTGTGGTCCATGCACAATGGTATATGTGCATAAGCTGGAGAGACAAAAACTAATATGTACTTACAAGTTCCATAATGAAACTAAAAATCATTATCGTAATCTTTTAGAGTACAAACTGCAATATACTAAAGCAAATTTATGAATTAATAATCAGTTTTATATTTAAACTGTAGTGAAAAGCAAATCAGCGGCTAATCTTTAGGCAAAACGGGAACACCAATTACAAAGATAACATCTAAGAAGCTTATAATGGTAATG
Source organism: Mellilla xanthometata (assembly GCA_035578125.1). Lineage (NCBI taxonomy): Eukaryota > Metazoa > Arthropoda > Insecta > Lepidoptera > Geometridae > Mellilla > Mellilla xanthometata. The sequence goes on along the minus strand of JAPUBQ010000014.1, from coordinate 6,193,934 downwards.
GGAACAAATAAATTTTGGGAAGTAAGATAACGATTTGAGAGGACAAAGGAACTGCAAAATATTTTCCTTTTTATTCATTGCTTGAGAATTGTAATGTAAGTCGTTAAAATTATGCGACTATAAAATCTTGCAAAGTTTGCAGGAATTTGTTTTTTTGTTACTAAGACTCCGCTGTCTATCTGTCTGGCTATATCTCAGAAACCGTGATAGCTAGGAAGTTGAATTTTCGTATTTTATATGCTCTATATCAATGACAGTAACTGGTAAAGACTTGAAATGTTCACAGAATACATATTAATTTTCTAATTATATTATAAAAAATATATATACAACAGGAGTGATATTTAAGCATGTTTTACTTCATTCACATAATACTTATTTTATATACAATGGTGGTGACTAAACAGTTAAAATAATGTTACAATTACAGAAGATTCATTAAATGGGATCTTGCACTACGCTTAAAATGTTTAATTATCTCACTAAGCATAAACTTGGCTCTATAACTCGATATACATTTGAAGCTTTGAAAGTGAAAAGGCATACTATCGAAAGCGAGGTGGAATTTGATTACAACATAAATTATATGGCAGACATAATGGCGCCAGGTCACCTTTTATGGCGCCTAAAACAATGAAACTGATAGCAAACGGCAATGCCAATGCCAAACCGGACGACAATGGGGAGCACAATCCGCCAAGGCACTGACTGCAGACTGGTAGATTATTTTATTGTCTGCAGTATATCTATGAATATTTTAGTGCAATTACAACAGTCATCAAACGTAGTCGCCGCTATATTTTTTTCAAGAGAAAATCTGTGCTTAGAAATGAAATAAAAAATGTATTGCCTTAAGCGTAAATAAAACTAAATTAATTTAAAAACTACACAATAATTAATAATTGAAAAAAACGAAGTTACAAATAATAAATTATAGCTGTGTATAATAAAGTCTGTGTTCGCCAATATAAAAACATTTGTAAAATTACACAATATATTAATTTAACAAATTCAAATTTAAATTAAATTTATCCTCTTTATTGTTCACTCTATCGTTCTTATTGTATTTTCCTTTCCTTACATCGAGTTCCTGGAAGAGACTGCTTTTAGTAATAAAGTATCTATTTATATCAATAGTTATTACTTTTTTTCTGTTATTCTTTTTTATCTGTGCTGAAATAGAGAGTTTATCCATTATAAAGTGAATAACGGTAAATTGAATATATTTTTTTGAAGAATTTTGAAAATTAGAAAAACAAACTTCAATTTAAAAAGAACCTATACAGAACCAAATGATATACCTTAAGATTTCCAAACCTTTCCTATGGAGTAATAATTTTCAACGATGAGAATAATAACCGAGTTCCAAGGCAACAAACATAAACATAAATATCCAGCATTTATTTTTGTATGCTTGAAATTAGAGCTATTTGGTCGCTCGAAGGTAGTGCGTATCAATCAGTATATTTACAAGCCATTAAATAAATTGTAAGTGTATTGTAAGCTTTGGGTGGTCTTAGAATCGAAGAATAGCGCTGTTTCCTTCTGACTCAGCTTCAGTTCATTTGAACAGCATAAATAGACTTTAATTACTTATTGTTCCCGTACGTGAAACCTCTATGGACCAAAAGCTAGTTAAATCCTTGCGACTACTAAAACGGGCATTCATTAACTGCTGTTTAGCTGTTTTGACAATGGTAATATTATTAAGCTCGTACTTATTTAGTAAATTGCTTAAAATAAATACTAAATTAAATTTAAAAGCAGTCTATTATAATATTATATTATAATATAGATAGATATCTATTGTAATAATATTTATATTAGTGGGAAAACGTGCATTTTTCAATCCGACGGCCCCTGGTTCGATCCGCCCTGCACTATTGTCTGTGAAGGCCTCAATATCACTTACCATCAGGAGAATTGTGGTAAAGTGCTGTTCTATTCCGAGTAAAAAAAAACTAGCTGTTTTAGGAACATAGAAAAATACGAAAACGTATGTCTTGGGCCAACCCACTTGGTTAGCGTGGTGGATTATGACACGTATCTCAAGACACGTGAAAGAAAGCCCCGAGTCCCATCAGGAACTTGTAGTGGGCTGTTGATGCTTATAATGCTATGCATATTTTTCAAATCCTTTTGAAATTGTACACGATTCACGTAACATTTTGCAAACGTAGTTTTTAAAATGGTGTTATCTAAAACAAATGGCTTATTTAATGACGAACAGCTCTAAGAATTAAATCTTACAGCTCGAGACAAAAGTAATAAAACCTTACGCATAGCGCCTTAACTTACAGTTAAGGTAAACCAGCTTTTATTTAACACCATAAATTTCAAAGAAACGCGTCGAGCAATGAGAAATTAAATGAAATTTTCCCGTTTCACACCAACCTAAGGTGGAAATGGCATGATTCTCAGTCGGGTTCAGAGTAAGCCGACTTACCTACACCCGACCTGTCACTGTAGGTATAAGCTGAGCATTTTAGCAGTTTCATGTACCACCACTCCTAGCGTAGCGTCTGTAGCTCGACTAGCTAAGGTGATCTGACGCGATCATCGCAGCTAAGCAACAGTCGATGCGGACGGTGTCTGCATGGGTGACCAAGCACAAGACTGCCGTTTTTCAAGTGGCATTTTCATTGGCGCTACCGTGGGTCGGATGACACGTTAAATTGTTAGCTTACTTTTGACGTGACAACGTCTTAAATTAGGTTGCGGCTGGGAGTCACTTATGAAAAAGTGTAACGCCCGGTAACGTTACGATGAGTCACCGAACGAGAGAGAGGCCCGCCGAATGCCTTGCGTCTCTCTCCCACTCAACTATGATCGGTCTGCCGCGCGCGCAGCACGCGGCAGACGTTGTCACGTAAAATCTTCGCCCGTAAAACCGACTTTACAGGCAACCATTTTTTTTATTGGCTTTTTTGGTGGCAAATCAGAGTCTTCTTCTTCCTTTCTTTTTCCCTCTAGGTATGGTCGGCACAGCAAAATTTCTTCTTCCACTATCCTCTATCCGCCGTCATCTCTACATTTCTTCCCCATGTCCTTATTCACATACTCCATCCATGTTTTCTTCGGTCGGCTTCTTGTCTTTCTTCCTTGCACAAACATTTCCAAACATCTCCTATTAACATGTATTTCCTCTATAAGCATTACATGCCCATACCATGCTAGCTTTCTCTACTCTTTAATTTCTCACTCACTGGAGCTTATTTCAAACTTCTGGTGTGAGAGACCAGAGTAAGGCCCTCGTATTCAAGCATTTGTGGATTTGCCGAGAAGCTCTTATAAAATAAATCCGATTTGCGGTTAGATTTCGAAATAGTAGCGCAACCAAATATAAGTTTTCTAATTTATCTAGGCAAGCAAGAGTAATAACTATTACGAGATAGATAAATATTTCTGAACATACTGAATTATATGGAAGAGTTAGACTATGGTGTTGTTTTTTTTTCGCTCTAAAATACAGACATATAAGTCCTTGATCAATATCTATGTGTATACCTATGTGTTAATCCAGGGACTAAACTATGTCCGTACCAAATGCCCAAGAAATCATTTTTCATAGTTCATTTGTGTAAGCGAAGTAAAGTAAAATGACAGTTAATTCAAAAAATCATGTAATCTACTCATAAAGGCGCTACCGAGGTTCGAATTACACGTTAAATTGTAGGTCCCGCTTAGTCTTGGTACAAGCAGTCGTTAAGTTAAGCCAAGTCTTGATAACTCTCGACTTTAGAGTTTGTCGTTAAATCGAGTGACGTTACAAGTATTACATGTTTACACTGTATATCGTTTTACTGCAACTTATAAACATACATATTTATTAAATCGATGCAACTAACAGTTCCGTGAGCACTAATTACTAGATTACGCTTTTGAAAGTTACTACAACATTACAACTTGATTTCAATCAAAATCTAGTTACGATGCGATTATATATCTTTTAGGAAGTTATATCGATACACATAAACTTTTTTTACTGTTTACCTAAACTAGAAAATAGGGGGCATTAGTTTGATAATTTTAAAAAATCATTTAGGTAAATAAACACATATTATAAAATTAAGTTTTAATATGTAACTTACTAGAAAGTATAAATCAATATGGTTTTAGCCTTCTGTCGGTTTGGCCACATAGCTTATACGAAGAAGAAGGTGAAGATTTTTTTATTTGATTCGTACATATTTATTTACATAAGTAGGTAACATAGGTATAATTATTTTTAACATCACGAATATCAAGTGACACAAAAATTTTAAGGAATGCGTTTGAAAAGAATTAAATTTCAAGCTGGCAATTATAACAGCGGTTTTTCCGAATCGTTGTTCAGGATTATTTAATTACATAATAATGTATTATAATTATTTTTATCAATACTTTAATTAAATATAACTAAGATTCTATGCAAATCTACTTTCTATCCTTAATATAATGACGACCTCGTTGGCGTAAAGGTTACCATGCCGGACTGCTAATCAGAAGGTTCCGGGTTCGATTCCCGGCCCGGTCCACATCTTTGTGCTTAACTAAATTTGTTGGCTGTGGGTCTGGGTGTTAAATATGTATTTATATATTATATGTATGTATATGTAGTATATCAGTTGTGTTAGCAACCATAATACGAGCTAAAATGGTTCAGTATGGGGCTAACCAGCCGGGTGTGAATGTGTAAAAAAAAAACGTACGGCTGAACTGATATCTTTGAAATTTGGTATACAGATAGATTAGATCGTGGATTAACACATAGGCTTATTTTAACTGCGGGGCGCAACTATTAACATCATATTTTTACAAGACGATTACAGCCATTGGAATAACTGATTTACAAGACAAACAGTACAATCCAATTCAAGTTGTAGGCACAAAAAGAGCATTGACCATTTTAGTGGACAGGCATAAAAGCACTGAACATTGCAGATGGAAGGTCGAATTACAGTAAGTACAAAATGTTTTCAAAGTAAGGTACAAAGGGTAATGAGATTACATCCTTTCAATTGTAAATGTGTCGTTTAGTATTGAACTTTAGTTAAATAGGACAAAGTACTGCATTTGTACTCAGTGAACCGAATCAAGAATAGTAATTTAATCGAATTACATAGTCGATTTATGAATAATGCAATTATTTCAATCAAAATTAAAACATTTTTGTGACATCTCTATAGAAAATAGACGGCACCAAACTTTTTTAACAAATGCCGTGAATGTTGATGAACAGATAAAAATTAGAAATTAAATTATTAAATAATTTAGAAAACTCCCCTACTTCAATTATTGGTGGCAGCCATCTTGAACTGATTTTATCAAACAAAGTTAAAAACTCAACATTCGAACATAAAAGCTAAATCAAAATCGGTCCAATCGGTCGGAGCTTCGGATGCCAAAAATAGACACACACACAGATACACATCAAACTTATAACACCCCGTCAACAACAATAATTCTTATTACCTAACATCTTACTATACTTACTATGATGGCTCGCTAACCCCAAAATGGATCCTGGCCTCCGACACCAAGAGACGCCACTTTTCTCTATCCTGTGCTGTCTCCTGCCAGTCTGTGGCATGAAGTGCGCTCAGGTCTTGCTGCACTAGGTCTTCCCAGCGATACTTGGGACATCCAATCGGACGTCGGCCAATTGGTCGTCCCAAGTATGTATTACCTATATATTATTAGTATGTTATTACCTAACATCAGGGGTTGCAAATGAAAAACCAGAAATCATAATTAACCTCTTAACTGATTCGTGACAAAATCTAACAAACTGTATATTTAAATAAACAATTACTTCATCGCATGTCTACACCTGAGCATCGCATGATGACAACCTTTGTACATCAAAGTAGGAATACAACGTCATATATTTTTGTAAACAATACTGTTCTTTATTGTGATAGTTATAAAGCTCACTTTTGTGTATTCATAAAGCTGAAAAGGTGGTGCGATGACCGTCGTCTTTTAGTTCAAAGACGTCAAGTTGTAGAAATCATGAACTCGTCTTGTCAACCGATACTTGGCATGTAGAAAGAATATACACTTGGAGGAAACTCTTCAAAGAAAATGTATATTGAGTGACGTTGGTAAAAAACTTACAAGTTATTATTTACGTTCTCAAATAAAGCGGCAATTGTTACGGCCCTGTGATACAGGCTCCTGGCAGTCCTATAGCAGGGCGTACCATAAGATTAACTGTAGGTGCTCCCTACAGCGTACCAGTTAATCTTATGGTATCATGTAGACGTAAGAACTTGAATACTTACACTTTCTTGTTTTACAAATAAATGTATCTTTATCTTATCTTTATACATATGGACATAATTTCAAAATGATTGTGTACTATTACTAGCAGACCTGGCAAACGTTGTTATGCCTTATAAATTATTTCTATTATTAAAAAAAATTGGTGTAAAAAAAAACACCCTTATCACTTAGGGATATGGTAAATAGGTAGTAGCCGATTCTCGTACCTACTGAATACGCATATAAAATTTGGTAAAAATCGGTCAAGTCGTTTCGGAGGAGTACGGTAACTAACATTGTGACATGGATGATTATCGGTACTGATAATAATATTTTGTTTTGTCTCCTAAACGAAAAATAAGTATATATAATAATAAAAATAATTAAATGAAATGTACCTTTGTATAAAATACACTGTAGCAGGAAATGAGATCGAAATGAGTGCTCGAAGTTAATTTAAGACCCAAGCAATAACAAAAACAGGTTAAACCTTAGTTTAAACTTACTATCCTGTTTTGACACGCTTAGTTAACTCGGCGTTCAACAAGATATTCTAGTTAACTGAACTAATAAAACTGAAAATCCTATTTTAATAATAGTAAACAATTGACCGATACCTCAATGTACTTAGAGTTTTAATACGTAAATGAAATAATGCAATACTTTTTTTACATATTCTATTGATAAATCTTGTACCAAAAGTGGAATAAATATTCTTAAGGTTGTTCGATGGTCTATAAGTTGTTTTTTTTAAAAGCTTAAAACGTTTCTTAGAAAGCGATAAAACTGTAAATTCAAAGCCATGACATTGCTATAATTAAATGACTGTTCCAAGGGGCAGGAGCACATTCGATTACTGAAAGAAAAGCCGGTATTACATATAGAGATAGATAGTATATCACTTACCACTGTACCATCAATAATGAGGCTCTCTACTTGCATACTAAACAAGCGCAGAACAAACGTCAGGAAAGTACACATTTATTTATTTTCACACTCAGATTTCACCTTTTATTCACAAAAAACTATACTAGTTCCCGCACTGATTATAATGTACACAGGCATACGAGTATACACTAATAATGGAACAAGACTTGAAAGAGGTGAGGCATTACTATTTAAAATAAATACATTGCTGATTCTATTGCATTAGGTGTGTTTGCCCCTAAGTCAGCAGTATATGTCTGTTATGTGTAACATTATAAGTACTCTGACTAACTAACACTAAATAATAAGGAAATGACAAAATATGTGAAGCGTGCTCTATAGTCTGTTATTTCAATAATATAGGTTCATGCGTTATGAACACGTAGGCACAGTCACCGTATATTAAAAGTCCGATTACAGAAATATAAAAAATAGTCAAATGCGATTCGTGCTCGCGAACCAAGGGTTTCGTATCATTATTTAAAAAAAAAATTTTTGATTGTCTAAATATTTTGCAAGTGTCTACTGTGTGTCTGGTTGTATGTATTTTATTATTTATTTCACGATTTGTCAGGATTGTGATAATTTGAATTAACTAGTAGCTTTTTTTTGGAACAAAATCAAAATCGAGGGAGGAAATCAGAAAATTATTTGGTAGCGGCTTTCTGGAAATTGAAATTTATCATATTACTAGCTGATCCGGCAATCTTTGTTTTGCCTCACTTAGGAGTATGAAAAATAGATAGTAGCCGATTCTGAGACCTACTGAATACGCAAATACAATTTGGTAAAAATCGATCGAGCCGTTTCGGAGGAGTACGGTAACTAACATTGTGACATGGAAATATTTTTTATATTAGAAGATGTATACAGTCCGCTAGACCAACTCTTTCATTTGATACATATTGTGGGAGATGTGAAAATATAAGTAGTTCACAATTTAATCTATCTTAACTGATTTTCATCAAACATAGATAGGAACACTCTAGACTAACTCATAGCCTCAAAGTAAATTATTTTTTAGTTTTATGGAGGAAACATAAATTACCTTAACTAAATCGCCTGGCTTTCCCAGACATGCTTTTAATAGCAGGCGTGTGTTCACAGCTGAAAACAATAAGTAGATATATATAAAATATTAATATTATTTACTGTCTGGCCGGTAGGTAAAGCACAGTTTACATGATTTTTCCTTTTCTTTTCTTCACATTGAATTTACTGTCATCGAAATCCAAATATTAGTTTTAGACCAAATCAGTTTTATCATAAGATACGATCACATTGGATATAAACTATTTCAAATAACTTTACCTCTAGTCTACGTTTAAAAATAGTATATTCGAATATCAATCGAATACAAAGTCTTTTTAAAAGATAAAAAAGTTTAGTTGACCTAATAACTATAGAGAGTTTATCTTGTGAATAACAAACATGTTCTCAGTACAGTTTGTTTAGTTTGTCGGCTAGCTGTGGTTAGTTACATACAACACTGACCAGATGCTATGGAAACTTTCAAGATCAAACACTATGACGTATTAAAAACGTCATTCGATTCACGTGAAGATTAAATCTTTTAGAATCTTATACAGATAAGTTAGTCAGCGATTGTAATAGAGAGACTTATAAGTACATATTGTAATAGAACGATTGGAAAACGGTGGGTAGGTTAAAAGGATAAAGTATTATTATAAATTTTTGTATTAATGATTAAATAACTTAGGCGCCTACTGCGAAAAATCAGTATTTATATAAAAGTGGAAAAACATATACATATATGGTCATCATATATGTATCACACATATGGTATACAATATATAAATCTATAACAATATTATAAACAGGAAAATTTTGATTCTTTGTTTGTTTGACGCAAATAGGCTCCGAAACTACGGGACCGATTTATTATATTATATACTGCCGAGTATTAACTAAAATGTTCAAATTGTTTAGTAGTTAACGGCATTAACTAAGCACGGCTAATAATGTACTTGAGATATGTATATAGTTTTATTATAGAATAGGTTTAGAACCAGAATAAAAACTGTTTCGCAGAAAACAAATAACATCAGATTGCCATAGTCTAGACAGGACAAAACACATAATAAGAAAGAGGATGCATCAACGACTCTAAGGAAAAATGCAACAATAACAAATCAAACATTTGCATACAATAAATAAAGATATTTAAAAGTGGGACGCGGAAAACTTGTGGAATACTAATGATAAGGCATGGGTGGCAACATGCGGTGAGAGAATGGAATCAACTTTAAGGCGCTAAGGTAGTAAAATAGTCATTTTTTTTTAAAACCGTAAATAATAGAGTTACGATTTTTTTTAGATTTATCATCATTAACCGTTTTAATCTTTAGTGTTAAGAAATGATTGAGTTCCAAAACACGATTATCTTAAATTCATTCGATACTTTTATAAAAAAAAAATACGTTATTAAATTTAAAATTGTGTGCTTCTGGAAGTAAAAAAAAATAAAAATATTAATATTTAGAAGATATTTATATTTTCAAGAATCGTTAGAGCTCATAATTTAATCAATGTTGATAGTTTTTGATTTTATATGTTTTTTTTAGGTGAAATACTAAAGCCGCGGTTTATGCATTCAAATATGTATGGCGCAGTCGATCTCTTTACATAGCCTTAACTTGATTAAAAACATATCCTGCACTGCTAACAAAACATTAACATTTTACAACACATTTTTGCACTGAGATATCAACTGAATGTGATTTTAAAACATTTTCACCTACGTTATTTCTTGTACTTAACATTTCCTTATCTCTGAGACTTTGAAACAGTTTCCGTCAGTACCATATATGTCAATTGAAATATGTACAGTTACGTAAAACTAATGAAATTCGGAAAAGGTTTATTGCATTTCGTTTCATTATTCTATTTGCAAACAGTTACAGCATTGTATTATTCAAACTGCAAGACTATTACGTGGCCGATGCCGAGGTTAGATCACGTGTTGATAGGGGATTTTGATTCGTATACCTTTTATAATAAGGTGCACATTAAAGGTTTGATTACTAAACAGGGGTAGCGTCTAGTCAGTGGCAGTAAACCGTGAGTCAGATAGTAAGTGGCGTCAGCGCTATATAACTCTGATCGAGGCTTTTGAATTCACTTGGCTCATGGATAAAGGCTAAAATTAAGGATAGCAAAATAACCTTAGCGAGAAGTTGACAGCCAGTGGTAGTAAAAAAAATCTAAAAGTATTCAGATTTAAAAATAATAAAAAATTGACTAATTGCAAGTTGGGCCGTTGGTTCCGTACTATTGTTGCATGGGAGCACCCCATAAATATTTAATTTATTTAAATTTGATAATTTAATTGATACTTGATAAACATTTATATATTTTGTGAAAATTTTAAGTCTCTAGCAGCTACCGTTATTTATATATAGTAAACATATAGGAGAAAAACACGTTTGTTGTATGGGGACCCCCCTTAATATTTCTTTTTATTCTTAGAATTTGATGTTATAGCGGCACGGCAAATACATATTATTTTGTGAAAGTTTCAGCTTTCTTAGCGGTATTACGGTTTCTGAGATACAGCCTGGAGACAGACTGACAGACAGCGGATGCTTATTAATATGGTCCCGTTTTTACCTTTTAGGTACGAAACCCTAAAAAATTGTTACAGATGAGAAATAAATATACAGCGAGTATGCAAAATAATATACAAGAAATGAGGTAAGAATTAATCTTAGAGATTTTCGGCTCTTTTGAGTTGACAAAAGGATCTCAAAAACTTAAGGTCGCCAGCTAAACCTATCTCATCCCATCGAGAGTTTCAACTTTCTTCTTTCTAAAGCGTGCGGAGACATTTCTACTGTTACACATCCTATGGCTCAAGTAAAGCCCAAGGGAAAAGATCTTATCTCAAACCGCAGAGATCATTGAGCAAAACTGGACTATCAACATCGATTTAGCGAAAGGGAAACTCGGTGAGTCACTACTGACTCATTTAAGTACGTTCGAGGTTTTGGGCAACCTTTTCTGTTTGAAACATCAGGGGGCCTGGTAAAGGGTTGGGATTCGTGCGTAAAATGTAAAAGCAAATCGCAGAGTATCAGTTGCAAAGTAAAAAAAAAAGAAATAATGAAAGTGCTTGCGAAATATTTTTTCATGGTAAATATGTTGCTAAAACATTCCGAATTCTTAAAAGCAATCAAACATACCAGATTGTTTTTTATCAAACACTGACAACTCCTTGAATACGTATTTGAATAATATGTTAACCTTTTGCACAATAAAGAAAGATAACATATAGATTTGACGACCTCATTGGCGTAGTGGTAACATTCCGGACTGCCAATCAGAAGGTTCCGGGTTCGATTCCCGGCACGGCCAACATCTTTGTGCTGAACTAAATTTGTTGGCGGTTGGTCTGGGTGTTAAAGATGTATCTATATAAAATATGTATGTATATATATGTAGTATATTAGTTGTGTTAGCAACCATAATACGAACTAAAAATGGTTCATTGGTTAACCAGCCGAGTGTGAAATGAGTCCTAATTTTTTATTATTTAAAGAAAAAGTTATATTTACTAGTCTTTAAAATATGTATATATTTATCTATATGTATAAAAACAAAAATTCTCGCAACGCGAAACTTTTCCAAGTAAATTAAGCCTGTAAAATTAGAGGCAGAACTATTATATTCCTTATATCACAATCAACTTTGCTAATAAAAATAGGTACAGTAGAACCTCTACAAGCCGAAAGTCATGGGAGACGCCAATAAATTCGAGTTATAGAGTTTTCAAATCATTTTAAAATAAAAAAATATGGCATTAAAAAAGACTTTATTTTAAATTTCGAACATAGCAACGCATTTTATAATCTTTGCAACTTGATCATTTGGAATTAATACCTCTATTGTCCGAACAAAAATCAAATTTAATTTTCGAGTTGTAGAGTGAAAATATGTACCAAAATGGCTTGGGACTCGGTGATTATTTCGTCTAGCAGAGGGTCGAAATTTCAAGTAATGGAGGTTTTAGTGTTTGAAGGGAAGGAAACATAACATTTTTTCGACATTTGGATGTTTTTGACTTAACGAGGTTCTACTGTAGTTATACACTGTAACTCCTTTCAGAAAACCCACGCACTTTACCGTAACGGTCTGCGCCACAGATTAAACAGCAGTAAACAAATAATAACCATACATTTAATAGCAGAGTTATTACAAGACTGATTGGCAGTTATATCGGTTCGTTGACACTAGAGAAATTAATTTGCTTAATGACCATTGGAAAATGAACGTCGTCTCAGTACTGCAATTGTGCTTTAATTTAACGTTCTTGGTGCTCGGGTGAGCAAAGTTAGAATCTATGCATCAATTTGCATAATCCGTAGATGAGAACGACTTTAACTATTCTATACTATCTTATCATATATTTAAAATTTCCATGTCACAATGTTCTTACTTCTTCCGTACTTCTCCGAAACGGCTTGACCAAAGTTTACCAAATTTTATATGCGTATTCAGTAGGTCTCAAAATCGGCTACTATCTATTTTTTATACCCTTAAGTGAGGCAAAACAACGTTTTCCGGGTCAGCTAGTGTTATAAAGAGAAAAAGTTTGATTGTTTTTTGGACGCAAATAGGTTCAGAAACTACTGGACCAATTACAAAAAACCTTTCACCCTTGTATTGGGAAGTTACATTATCCCTGAGTAACATAGGCTATATTTTGTTTCTCTTTGCAACTTAGATTATTTTATTGCCCGTGCGAAGCCAGGACGATCTGCTAGTAACTAATAAACTTCATATACTTACAAGCAACTGCAAAAGGTCAAGACTTTTTAGTGTAAGCAGTTAGATCTAAAAACGGAAGAAAGTGAAATAACTTTAATACAGCTTTCTTAAATCCAGTGACATGGTGGTTATTATTTTGAACTTGTTCTGTCCAATTACAAAGAAATGACATGACAAGATTTTGGTATCTTTTAATACCTAAAGAGTGTCACTATTAGCAAAGCTTTGCTATCCGTCCGTCTCTAACAAGGCTATATGATGAAACGTGATACCAAGACATTTGAAATAAAAATAATTAGATTTAAAAATTTGAATTCGAATTTCGTAACACATTGCAAAATATTTAGCTATTCTAGTATTTGAAACCCGTTCTCTTGACTCTAAGCTCATCTGCTAATGTACAAATAGCAAGGTTACATAGTTTTTGCAGTAGTTTTGGACAAAAATATTTAAGCTAACCGCTTTTATACCAATCTAAGGTGAGAAGCAATTTTTCATCGTTTTAGGAAGCCATTTTGTTTGAATAAGTTTAAAGGTCACGTTTTTTAAACTGTGACATCATGGTTATGGTTATTTTGTATTCTAACCTGTTTCTGTATGATGAGACAGTTATGTATAAGATTATTATTTAGCAAAGGATCGCTTATATCCTCTGATAACAAAAAAAAAAACTATTTGAAAACCAAATTCTACACCTGAAACAGAGTACCGCTTGAAGCAATTACGCAAGGCCATCATTCAGTAGCCGCAAATTAAATGTTTTAATTAGTTTTTAAACATCCGCGCAGAGGCAACACGTCTTTTGGCGAACCGCGTAATTAATTAATCCAGTTCTTCATTATGGATACTTTCATGTTCCATGCTGTTTCTTTTTCCCAAGTTTTAAATGTTACACCATGTTGTTTATTTTTCTTAATATTTATCACTTCTGCGTATATTATGGTAATAAACATGTTAAAAGAAATTCCGGAGCCACGTTTAACCATTTCTTAACCTTTTTACAAGAATATTTTGAACCTTCTTAGAAAGTAGCGCGTAGTTATTATCTTTGAGTATAAACATTTGCTTGCACTGTAGATGCCAAGTCTAATTTTGACAAAATGCTAATGAGTGGACTTCTTCTTCTTCTAGCTAAGTAGCCTAGCTCTGGTGTCGAGTTTACAAACCGTCCGAAGGCCTCAGACTTGGCTTAACGACTGCTTGTACTAAGACTAACAGTCGGGATCTATAATTTAACGTGTCATCTGATCCACGGTAGCGCCCAGATGAAAATGCTACTTGAAAATCGACAATCTTGGGCATGTTCATCCATCCAAACACCGTCCGCATTGACCGTTCCTTAGCTTCGATGATCGCGTCAAATCACCTTAGCTAGCCGAGCTGCATGTGTGGACTGAAGAATCATTGCTTTTTATCGTCTTTTTATCAATTCCAGGGCGATAATACTTCATACCAGTTGCGCTTTGTAGCTTAGCTCACTTTAATTCAATATATTATGTATATTTATGTACAGTTTTTTAACTATATACCCACCCCTCTTAATGCAGCGCCCTACTACCAATCTTATCTTTATCATAAGTAATAATGTTTGTTAAGGCGGCTGAATGTTACTATTTCACGCTCTAACGACTGAACCGATTGGGATACAATTTGGTAAAGAGAATGTTTAGAGCCCGAATTAACTTCTACCTATGCTTTATTTATCCTAAATTACGGGGGCTATACCGCAGGAGCAATAAAGCTACACTACCAAAATTTGAACAAAATATACTCGTAGATCTCGTAGATTATTGTTAATTGGTAAACTCAAAGTTTACCAATTAACAATAATAAAAACTAAAACTTCTTTATTGTGGGCAAAAACTTGTATTTTGTATTTGTATTTGAATATGATACTTTTTGTTATCATAATATACAATAATGACCCCTGAATCCCATACGAGGAAGGTCCTGTGTTTTATATAATTAAATCAAGTTATGTTTAAGTTTGTTAATTTGTTTTATTTAGTTTTAATCTGTTTTAATCATTTCAACGTTTGTTTAAAGTTTTGGAATAAAATATTCTTAATAATGACTGATGTTTTCATGTTTACATGAACCTATCACTTATCAAAACCATCAAGGTACAAGTAGCTGTCGTCATTGGTAGATCTGACTGGAACCATCGATTCGTCCTGCATAAAAAACTGTTTACCCTGACTGTACTTACATTGAAATTGTAGAATTTGGCCTTCACCAATCGACGCTTGTGCAAATAGAGTAGGCACACACTACAGTATGATATCGTGCTTATCGTTGCATTTTGAAGTTATATGTAAACTAGGCAGAGGAAGGTTTTTTAACCGTTCAAGAATAGTTAAATATGGAGAACAAATATAAATAAATAATTGAGAAACCCTCTCGACAAAACATTTCGTGATGGCTGCCATCTTGTATTTGAAATTTATTTTAATGTATGTATACTACTTGATAAGTTCTTTAATTTGATACTCATACTGGGGAAGTAAGCACGTTATTCGCAATTTTGGAGCGATTTTCAAATAATATACTCGTACCAACACCCCTACCAACAAATTTAGCAATGGAAATAATAACAAATTGATATCAATTCATCCGTTCGGCAGCTACTATGTCAAAAACACTCTTATATGTATAGTATGTATTTCAAATTTATAACAACCCATCGTTTATGCGTAGGTGATTAAAAATTTAAGTCTCGTGGCAAAGATATTTTTTGGAGAAGAATTATTTTCTGCACGAGCTTCGTATATTGAAATATATTAAATTTTGAAAACAAAACAATGACTTTAAAAAAACTTGTTCATTTGCCGCACGCATCTCTTTACAACCTATGACGTTTACTTTTCCACGACCGAATCACCTTACACAGAAAACGAAGTACACTTTACATTACAACCTTTCATAGTAGCTACACTGCTACCAAACTTATAACAATAAGATATCGTGAAAATTCCGAAAATATCACTGGCGTTCTACATAAAAATGCCTTTATTAACGTCTAAAATTCCTAGCAGACGTTCGCAAAGTAGACATCCGATAAGCGTGTACGAATATCCCTAGTCAATCCTGATATATTCAGATACATCCTGGCTTAAAGGCTTCTAGCGCATTGAAGAGACGTCGCGTGTAGAAAAATGGTCGTTCTTTGAAAATTGTGAAATTTAAGAAATTTAAAAGAGATAGTTGAAATTTAAGAGAGATAGTTGAATATAACATTAAATATTTATTCGACATCGGTAAAAAAAACAACATTCAGGTAACTCGAACATTCCTAAATTCGTCTTGCTCACTAAAAATGTATCTTGCTCACACGCATTAGGTTACACAAAAGAGAGTACATGAACTTACAAACATTTTCTTTTCTTACTCAAGTTATACCATGTAAGATTAGATACGTGTTTACAAAACTTATAACAACAGCTTGTAACAATTATACCTAACATTGTTTTCGATTGCGTTATTTCTGTTAATTAATATTAACATACAATAGTTAACGCTTATTAAAGAGCCTTTGGATCGATTAGTCGCGTTCATTAATTAGAATTTATGATAATTGATATTATAACGCAAGCATTACTATCACGAGAGAATGGAGTACTTATTATAAAAGCTAACTAAATAATAGTACTTTAATAAGAACTATTTTTTTTTACACATTCACACACGGCTGGTTAGCCCCATATTGAACCATTTCTAGCTCGTATTATGGTTGCTAACACAACTGATAAACTACATAAAATATACATTCATACATATTATATATAAATACTTATTGAACACCCAGACCCACAGTCAACAAATTTAGTTAAGCACAAAGATGTTGACCGGGCCGGGAATCGAACCCGGAACCTTCTGATTAGCAGTCCGGCATGGTAACCTTTAGGTACGCCAACGAGGTCCTCACTTTTATTAAATAAGCTAGTTCTAAAGCTCACTACTAGATGTCGTGAGATCAGACACGCAAACTGACAGATCATTAATACTGAAGTAAGTAATTCTATTAATATTTTTATCACCTAATTAGAAAATATTTCTTCTTAAACATTTACGTTGGTACCAAAATTGTACATAATGAGAAGTAATGGTAATTAATTAATAAATTACCACGACAACGAAGCGCGGCGTAATTTTTAATTATGACCAACACAACTGTTGCAATTATTCAGGCTTACTCAGATTGCACTGTGTTTTTTTCTCATTTCAGTTTACCTTACATAACTCATAAAACCAAATGTATGAATCTGTCAACTTTTTTGGTCAGCACTTGACCACAATTTACCCGAAGGTAAGGTGGAGCGCAATTACCTAGAAAAATAGATAGAACGTAATAACAGTAACAGTGTAACATAATAACAGTAACATAAACAGTGCAGGCCCACCCGTCACCGCGGACGTACGTTGGCTGTGTTCCTCCCCTTGAGAATGGCAACCTGATTGTGCTGAAACTTGTCCCGCTAATACCGACAAAATAAACGTAAGTGATAGCCGGTTATACAAACATTATTCAAATATGCCTTACGAAAGTTTTAATACAGAACGTAATAACTTTGAAAAACCATTTAAAGCCTTACTAACTGGAGCAAAACTAGCTACAAAGAGAATTTCCAAATACGATTCAATTTTTTGTAAATAATAGCAAATGACAGCTGTTATAACACCTGCGCACACGCAACTGCCATTATGGCAACCGACAACAAAAACATATGGCCAATACGTTCGGTTATCTTTGAGTTTCGAGGCTATTATTTAGATAGAAGTGTAATTTGCACGTTGTTCTTTGTGTAGTTTTGCAATGTAATAAGATTAATTGTAATTCTTATTTAATAGAAGGACAAGGTGGTCAAGGCTATGGCAAAAAATATAATACGTTGGCGACCACTCCACTGATTAGACCCTAGATTTAAGTAAGAAGAAGAAGTAAATAGAATAAAATAAAAATCACTCAGGTCAGGGGATCTCACATACCAAGCAGTATTATGGTTTAAGAACAAAATTGAATTTATTTTCATATTCGTTTGTTATTTTTACAAGTAATATGAAAACAACAGACATACCATATTTACATATTTTTGAACAAAATAGTAGAACAAACTTAACATAAAGTTGACAAAACAAAATGAGCCTCATTAAAAGCGTCGGCCCTACGCACGCAATAGAAAGCGAAAGTAACCGCTTTATTAGAGGGTTCACATTGAAACCGTTCCGTTGGGAATAACATACGTAACTAGTATTGAAATATTAAAAATTAAAGACATTTTACTACATGCCTTCGCACCCGACGTCTTATTGTAAGCGTTAATAATAAGTATGAATAGAAGTAGCGTATGTACGAAACCTAAAAAAATACTTTTTATTTCAAAAAAATGCGGGTAAAGCCGCGGTGCGCGGCTAGTGCACACACAATACCTTTAACATATGAACCAAATCACGTCCAAAACTGTCTTTAAGATTTGGTTTTATGTAGGTACTTCTGTGTATAAGATTCGTCATCGGATTACTATTTACCTGGTGACACCTAAATGACATCAAACTAACGGTTTATATTCGTACATGTGGTTTACCAAAAATTTGTGGTCATTGTCCAAAATATTCTTGTCTTTTCCTTGCGATATAATTTCCTAAATATCCTGGAAGTGTGTAAGGAAATACGAATAATTATGCATATTTTTTCTTTCAATATATGAATTAAATTTAATGATGTTATATTTCACTATATTAAACTATATATATAATTATTTTTCACTCATCGTAGCTCCCGAACGGATTTACGCTTTTAAATTAGTTGTTTTATTTGAAAAATGTGTTTGATGTGTTCTTAGCTATGTGTTTGATGAAAGGCAGTCAAAGATGGCCACCGTCACAATAGACAGATGACATACTTTTTCACGAATACATATGGGTATCATTTCAAGGGCTTGATAAGTAAAATATATATATAAGGGAGACACTGCTTTCTTCTTAAAATATAACACGATGAGATTCATCTAAAAACAGAGAATCGACAATCAAATGTTCATGAGTTAGTATTATTAGTTTATAACAATAAACTTGAATCGCCTGTTCCACATTCACATACACATTTGAGTTTCAATAAACTATTGTAATTTAATTATGTAATTGCACTTGTTTTAACTTTCGTTTGAATTCACTTTCCGTTATTTGCCATATATGAACTAGTGGCTGCCTCATATGCCACAACTGTCAGAAATACTTGAATGTCACTGTTAAGTGTCAGCATAAAGCTTACATATTATATATCTTATGATAAATTTAAAATCCAAAATGGCCGCCAACACAAATGATGAGTCGAGGGACTTTTCATTTACACTTCTCGTAAAAAAACTAAATTTACAGTTGAAGTTATATGGCACGCACTTTGACAAAGGTTAGGTGACCTTGTAATACTTTGGAGGTTTAGTTTAGAGGCGATGAACCCGAGTTGTTCAGTCTATTTATTGATCGCACTTTTCGGAATTACAATCAACGGTAAGTGTTACAGGTAAATTAATATTTCTAAGTAGCTAAAGTGAAGCTTAAACCCTTTGTGTAGAAACTAGCGGAATAATATTTAATTTAGTTATAAGTTTTTTATGACAATCAATTTATCACCTTTTGTACCTAGTTTCATAGACAATTAATAATTCATTCATAGCTTCATCAGGCAACCTATGTATAAGTAAGTTTTAAGGTTTCCTTTCGAAACTCTAAATGTCGGAGTACTAATCTGAGTATACTAAGATTACAATCGGTCAGCATTATTTTAGTAATAAGTCAATTGACTGGTGTGTCCCAAAAGCAAAATGGAATTCAATTGTAAACCAGTTTATTGCAGACTACAATAGGTATATACAGAGTATATATTTTTTTAAATAACATTTTTATGCGTAGTGCTTCTGGTTTGTCTTAACGACTAACACACAAACACTAAAAAGAAAAATACGATAGAAAACAGTGACAGAAAATATCAAAACACGTAAAACATACATATACTATCATACTATACAAATAACTTAATATAATATGACAGCCGACCCACTAAATCAATGCATGAACACAATAATTTACAAAGTTGAATTCAATTTTTCACATCAACTATTAAAATTATTCAGTCTGAAACCCACCTGTCGCTATGTAGATTTAGCAGACATATGCATGATTAAAACATGTTTACCATGAACGACATATTTCAAAGTCTAGTGTGACATGCCACACGTACTTAACATTCAAGTTCGTAGTTTTTCACGTATTCATGACTGTCATGGATTACTCCACATGGATTTCGCGAAGGGCCTAGAATTTGATTACGAGTCAACTGCACATGCTAACTGCGAACTTTGTTTTACCTATAGACCAGGGTTGATAATTTTTGAAACCAATTTTTATTTTTATTTTATACCAGTTTATTGGCATTGGTTTCCTACGCGTATTTTAACAAAGTTACTTTATACCAAATTATATAACACTGGCTATACCGACCCCACCTAGTGAGAAAAGGTTGAATATGAAGAATATGTTCAGTCGTTTGA
Organism: Mellilla xanthometata; assembly: GCA_035578125.1. Classification (NCBI taxonomy): domain Eukaryota; kingdom Metazoa; phylum Arthropoda; class Insecta; order Lepidoptera; family Geometridae; genus Mellilla; species Mellilla xanthometata. The sequence goes on along the minus strand of JAPUBQ010000014.1, from coordinate 6,173,427 downwards.
GAGTGAAAGAGTAATTAGCATTCATACGAGACATTACATGCTCACAAACCTCCATGTTTAAACTATAAGTAAGATTTGTTGTAAGTGTTTTAGCATTAATTGTAATGCCAATTTCATATATTCTTAAAATAACATTTATGAGGTTTTGAACGTTTGGTTTTTATAGTATACTGATTTCTATACATAATACAAAAATATATTCATTATTAGGAATATCTATGGAATCTGTAGATAATAATGTAGTTAAAGTCTCAATTACAGTGTCAGTGTCAGTTATTACGCTACAGTTGCATTATACATATCGACTTACGGAATCTATGGAAGGATAATCTGTTTTAACCCCAGTACATATTATTTAGAACGCGATAAGCGCAGGAACACGACCGGTTTTCGCAAGAAATGCTTCACTGTGTTAGTAAGTACAAACTAAGAATATCCTGCATTTAACGAATCGTATGTGAAATTGTACTTCTAATTGAGCCGTTAGCCTGTATTTGTACAGAATAGTACGAGTAAATGCATAAAATTCGTAGTGAGAAAATGAAAGAATGGGCATTCGCAACTAATTCATAGATAATTCGTTTTAGGAGTAGTTTATTCTGGTACACATTATTCACGTTCATTCTTTCATAAAATACTCTTTGTTGGCACTCATGTAAACGTAATACAGGAAAAATAAATAGGTCGATTCTACTGCATGTAACTAACATACATTGTAACACTTACAGAAATAGTTTCTATACATATACATATGTAGATACCAAGAAGAGACATGTGTTAGAAAATGTTTAAACTAAATTAAGAAATATGTCATTCAAAATGTCTTGATAATTTTGCATGGTAGTAGAGCATTTCCAGTGCTTGCCAAGGATTCACTCTCGAGATATGTATATAGTTAATCTGTCGACAAGAACCTAAACGACAGCCTCAGTTATTTGAGACTAGGCATGCTCCCCTTAGACCAAAGTGTAGCTAAATCATGTGTTTACGCGCTCTGCAGCTCAAATGGCTAGCTGTTAAGTGTAAAAGAAAAAGAAATTTGCTAAAAATAATTGATACCAAGTCATTAGAACATTTTCGAATAATTATTAAATGTGAACATAATTATTTTTCATTTCTAACGATACACATAATGAAAAATTTATAAAAACATGTATCTATTTTCTTAGAATAAATATGATCTACGAAACCGATTATACGAGTAACTTCGCGCCCCGCGGTTTCATTCACAATACAAGCATTTTGCTAAAAAAAGAGAAGCATATTAGGCGGTCTTATCGCTAAAGACGATGTTTGCCAGGAAACCTAAACTTAAACTAGTCATGCTTCGGTATTTTGTCAATAAGATTACAAACAGACAGACTTACAAACGGCTTTCTGATATATTTGTATAGATTCTGGTGCCAAAAACCAGGTGGTTATTATGTATGTATTCTATGGATTAGGTAATAGTAACCTGTCACGTTGCCAAGGCAAGTCTATTAGTAAACAAAATGTCCCTTGAATTGATGATTATATCAACCGAGTTAGAATATCTAAAAAATAGTATTTTCATGCATTAGGCTACTATAAATTCTTATTTTGAAGTTTTGCTAACAATTGAATAAAATTATATACTCGTAAAATTATTAAATACAAGCAGCCAGTTCCGGTTTCGCACGGGCTATAAAATAATCGAAGTGGTAAAGAGAAACAAAATATAGCCTATGTTACTCGGGGATGACTTAGCTACCCAACGGTGAAACAATTTTTCAAATCGGTCCAGTAGTTTTGGAGCCTATTCGCGTCAAACAAACAAGCAATCAAACTTTTCCTCTTTATAATATTGGTGAAGACAACATTAGAGGGCAAAACTTACACACGTTATGACGTCATTCTTTCGGAATTTGATACAAAATGTACGGTTTTTTATACTGCACTTTACTAGTAAGGTGCTCATCCAAACGAGTCAGTAATACTAATAACTAGGAGTACATAACTCTCAAGGAGGTTACCGGTACATACCGATAGGTACTTGGCAAGATTTTTCAACTTGATTGTCGTTGGCGTTGCTATCCAGGCAAGCAGAAGAAAATGTTCTAATACCGTGCTATGGTTTTCTCACGATGTTTTCTTTCACCAAAATCTCGAGATCATTGGATCAAAGCCGAAAGCCAAAGGGAAGTAAGGCAACGCACGCCCGACTGAACTGACATAGTCAAAACCGTGCATTCGATCTGACTCTGGTATCAACTGAGCCTGTACAGGCTCATGATGATGATGATACAATATAACAGACCCCGATAGTCATGTTATCAGATCAATGCAAAACGGGTTCGTTGTAACATGATAAAACCGAAATCATTCCCGTAATCAGTTCGATAACATTGGAGCAGTTTCAAGGGTGACTGGGATAGTCGATACTACGCATTTACAACTATATCAGACAAGCTGGGCCCGCGGCGGTTCCTGCAATACCTATACATCACTATATATAACTCGCATCAGTAAAGAAAACATTTGAAAGTTTTCCTCCTCTTTCTCATAATCATTTGGTTATTCAAGTGAGATGACATCATCAACAGTAATCGCAGTGTTACAGATGGTAAGACGGCATGAAAAGACTTGTTGATCCAGGATTAAAAAAACAATTAATTGCAAGAATGCTTGTAATTATAGATGTCTATTACTCTCTCACGTTCTATCAGATCAACCTACTGAGATGAAATTTAGTAAGATGGATAAGACACTAACTAATCTGGATTAATACGGGTAACACCGCAGGCGTAACTAGGTGTACAAAGATAAAAAGAAAACAAACAAGAATTTTGATTTAAATTGAAAGAAATATGATCAAAATATCTACTAAACTAATATGAAAGATGTATCAAGCCCCATGATGATAAAAATGGTGTGAAGTCTAAAAAAACAATAAGAGAAAGAAGTTTGATACAAGCAAAAATGCTTGAAGTCAAATATTGCCAAACCACGTACCTCATCGGACAGAGGGGACCCAAGCGGCGAATCCTTTGAACCTCTCCTCTTAGACATTTTCTCTATCCAAATGTTCAAAGAACGTCTACGAGGTTGGTTGGCAAACATTTTGACGAATTCTTTTTTTCACTTCACAAAACAAAACACTATCTTCTACAAAATATCGTCCCACACAATACCAGACTTTGATAAATCACCATAAACTTTAAAACCATTTTATTAATGCATTATTTAATTAACTTTTTAGCCATACGTATAGTTCAGTAAAACAATAATGTGGAATGAAAAATATATATTTAAATTGTCTAAGCGTACGCGCCTCACGAGTTGACAAAGGAAAATGGCACGAAAACTAAACAGCGACGCACTCGACCGATAGCGGGTTAGCGGCAGGAAAATAGGTGTGATAAAGGGACATTTGCATACAGACTTGCTATTGGACTGCTTTCAGGGTTTGGCTAATCAAGGTAGAACGTTCTAGAACTAGCTAGTACTAAGCGAGTTGTGCCTCGTCGGGAAAACATTGGACTGTAGTCTGGGATGCTCCGGATCGAATCCAGCCTTACACCAAAAACTTTTTTAAATATGGAGTCACAAATTTATATCTGTCACTCAATTTCAATTTATTAAACGGGCCACAGGTAGTAACTGAGACAAATTTTGTGTCGAATTAAATTAGGCTTTAATACTCGTAGCTAAAACATATGAATATATCCGCCTCTTTGATTAAAAGTAATTGGCCAAGCGCGAGTCGGAATCGCGGACGAAGGGTTCCGTATCTACCACTGTGTATGAAAACAGCTAAAATCATATATTTGTTGTACTTATATGAATCTCGCTTAAGCAGTCTAGCATGCCGTGCTTAAACTATAATGCGGTTCAATAATTAACAATTTGACTAAGATAACATTTTAGTTACGACTCGGGATCAGCTATAACGGTTTATGATATACAAGCTGATGGCAGACAAATAGGTGGACGGAGATTCCAAGTTTTATTTATACGATCCTGCTGGTACCCACTGCACACGGAACCCTAATAACACACTTAAATAATTGGCCAAGTGCGAGTTGGGCTCGCGAATGAAGAGTTCCGTACCATTGTTGTATATTGCCCCTCGCAATTATTTTTTTATTTCAATTTTATAATTTAATTTGACTACTAGCTAATATTAAGCTAGCAGCAACCGTTATTGATATATGGCAAGAAAATACAAAAAAAAAACACTCTTATTATATGGAAACCCCCCTTTATTATGTGTTGTTATAGCGGCATGGGAAATACATTCTCTTGTGAAATTTCAGCTTTCTAGCTATTACGGATTCTGAGATGCAGCCTGAAGACAGACAGACAGACAGCGGAGGCTAAGTAATATGGTTATTTTTTTACCTTTTATGTACGGAATCCTAAAACAAGACGAACGCGCGTCGTTTGTTTCTAGTCAGATTGAGTTGCAATCGAATATATAAAAAGTTTGCAAAGGTTAGCAGGTCAATGATTTCATTTGCAATAATTTGCTGCTAATTTTATACATGTAGTCCTTTCATAAAATGTTAACGGCCAGTTCAATGGCACGGAGCTTTCGATGCGATAACAGTGTTCAGTTTTAATTCATTACGTGACTTCATTTCATTCATGCATTGTGGTATTTTATGCACCTACATTTATATTTATGTATATTTGAAGTATGTATATGAGTTGTTAAGATACCGTTGGTTGTTTATTAATTAATATCATTTTCTAATATATAAAATTTCCATGTCACAATGTTAGTTACCGTACTCCTCCGAAACGGGTTGGCCAATTTTTGCCAAATTTTATACACGTATTCAGTAGGACTGAGAATATGGCTACTATCTATTTTTCATACCCCTAAGTCATAAATAAGGGTTGTTAACTTTTTTTGACGATTTTTTTTTATTGTGTCATTAAAAAATTCATACAAACCTTAATTTTTACTTTGTTATCACCAGTCTCTATTTTTTTTTGGCCATTTTAGTAATTTAATAATTTTTCATCCCGCTCGATAACTATAGTGATTTCAACTGTAGGCAAAACAACGTTTGCCTGATCAGCTAGTATTTTTCAAAAAATACACGTATTTGTTTAATTTCAATTTCCCCATGAACCTCTTAACATTGAATGAACAAGATTGCTTCAGAACCTACACAATGCGATCCGGTTTCATCACAGACGTCGTAAAAAGAGCGCGGTCTCATTATCTCTCCAATCTAAACAATCCTACAATCGCAAAAAGCACCCCATACTCGACCTAATCCCTATAGAGTAGGGTTTAATTTCGAGTGGCAGGCTTTAGTATGAAGTGTGGAGTGTAAACCAAAGGCTACACACGGATTTCCACTTGTCCACGGAAGAAAAGTTAATGAATAGAGGAAAGTCCGACCGCGAGCGTTATTTGAAACAAAAGACGCTCGCAAAACAATGGCTTGTACAAAATGACCTCTTGAGAGCGGTTCTGGAATTCGAACAAAAAAGGCAAGTGTTAAAAAAAGAAAGTACCGAATTTTGTACTTTCTTCGGTAAACGTGAGATGATTTATAATCTGGTGGTTGGTATCACTGTCTGGTTGTTAATCTTGTTTTGAAGAGTGTTTTATGATCCGTTTGAAACACGCCCTTGAAATTTAGTATTGTTTTATGAAGTAGTCTATGAGTATTTAAAAAGAAGAGATTGCATTAAGAATGTAAAAATATAAGTATTTTAATCGTAACTCGAAGAAAAAAAGATCAGTTATGGTACAATAAATTTGATTCAGTAAACTACCTATATATTGAATTAATTAACATTATAACAAACCTAAATCAATGAACTCGCATTGCGAGGAAATCCAATTGTTACATTCCTTAGCACCTAAATAGCAACAATATCATACACAGAATTGCGGTTTTCCTTGAAGCGATGTCATAAATATCTTCATACGAAATGTTTTCAGACGTTTTCCGAGTCGCGGAGCATCGAGTCAATGTAAAAATGTTGGCATCAGTTCATTGATTCAGATTTTATAGATAGGCTACGAAATCACTACGGTGTTACACGTTCATTACTGTCTACGTTGTTCACAAATGATACACACCTAGCAGTACGAGTCTAATAAACTACAAGTTTTCATGTGACAGCTTTATATTTTCCTTTCTACCTTCATGAATATTTATGAAAGCGACTGGACCTTCAGAAAACTGGTCGTCGAGACCCTTTTCCCGAGCACTCATTTCGAACGAAAGCGAAGATGCCATTCGATAGCAGTTACGTCACCGACCGCTGTCAGCAAATTGACCTTATCGAAAAATAGATGGCGCTATAGACAATTTTCGCTTGCACCAGCTTCAACCCTTAAATAAATCGCGAGACCCTCATAAGTTTTGTAGCTTCGTTGCAGAAGGCATGAATTCCATTAATATTTATAAGGTTGAGGTAAAAAGGACGGCTGACCCTACAATTCAAGAAAATACGTCAGCAGAGTGAGACCTCTCCGGGACAGTGGTGGCCTCTTATTTTAAGAAATTGTCTTCAAGGGGTTACCTAATGGACGTAGATGAATGATTTTATCCACAAACTCTGTCTCAGAGGGAATTGTACTAAAAACAAAACGCTCTGCTCTGCCAAGTATTTCTATCACGTTTTTAGCCTAGTTTTGTATTATGACGCAATCTGTCGTGTGTTTTTGTTTCCCGAAACATTTAAAATCGAACTTCACAATGAATTAATAAGCTTTATCAATTTCAATTGTACTAAGGATTTTAAAACATACATTTCCCTATTTCCTTATCCTTATTTCGTATGTACATCAAAATACATACAATGTGTTCTTGCAGTAACTATACAAAAAATCTCACAAAGTAAAAATTAAATTATCTTTTTAAATAGGTTTTAAAATCGAATAAACTTTTTAACTAATGTGTGCGAAGCCACAGGAAAACAACGCCTCAATTCAACATTTCATGAACTAGCAGTGTAATAAAATTATTTAAGGAGAATTTATTAGACTGTGTATTCAAATTGAAAACCCTAGTCACGTACGGCCGCTCCAATATTTCAACGGGTAGAAGTAAACATTACTCGTTATTGGGAAAAATAGGGTTGGGATGTTTTTATTTGCGAACTTAGTAGGTATTATGAGAATAATTATTTTTGTACCTGATGAAATTCACTATGCATTTTGAATCGAGCCATTTAATTAAAAATAAAATGACATTTGAAAAAGAATGATCTTGAAATACCACTGTTATTGATGCAACCAAAAACCAAACTCGATGGGTTTATTTTGGATGGGATTTCTTGGCGAGTTAAAAAAAATATTTCTGGACTATGGGAAGAAGGTCTATTTAATTTTAAAATACCCCAATAAAATAAAGTAGGTATTAACTATAAAAATAACCTTTATAACCTTTTAATGCCACTATTTTTTTCACTAAAAAATAATCAAGTAGCAAATACGACGTCCAAGTAATTTAGATAACAATATTAACTCTAGTAACGATACTTCCCGCATTTACCCCAACTCTATTACCTGAGATGGGTGGAATCGGTGCCAAGTTATCGTACTAGAAAGCTTCCACCTTTAGCTATGTTTACATAAAATATGTAATAGTAAAACAGATTTATTAAACAAGAAACAATGTTTTTCACATTATTTAAAAACTATTACACGTGTACCACAATTTAGGTAGATGAAAATACTGTCAATAACAATCTGACAGAACAGGTTGATCGTCATAAGCATATGATAAATACAATACACCTTTTTATCTTTAAAAAAATCACAAAATACAATTTCAACATTAATGAATTCATTCGACTTTCATACGATACAGAGCAGATACAGAGAGCGAAAAGAATCTTTCGATATTTTTCATATTTAATAAAATAACTGAAATGATATCCCTTTTCCCAAACCATTTATGTGGTAATTACTCAAGGGTCTGTCATGTCTAATATTTAGCATTAGTGTATTTATAGTATTTTTTCTGTAAACAACTAAAAGTAAAATCTACATTCTCTCAACAGGCGCTTATCTGTACGTAGTGAAAAACTGGGTGCATCGAAGCACTTTGTTTTAAGGGTTTCCGCCTTGAGAAGTTTCCAATCGCACCACTTTTGTGGGGGTAAGTTTATCCTTTGAGAGTGCTCACCCTTGCCGCTAACTGCAATATAAGTATGCTTTTTTTTTTACTTTCCTTGCTATGTATATGTACTTGCGTGTCTTCTTTTCCTATAATACTCCACAGCTTATGTAACCTGAATCTTAGGAGGGGAATAAGTACTGTAAAGAGAAGTAGAGTTCTTCTTCTTCGTATGAGCTAAGTGGCCAAGCTTTAGCGTCGACGGTTTTAAAGCCGCCCGGCCTGTAAGCAGAGCCGGGACCTACAATATAAAAATGGGTCAGATAGGCACACGGTAGCGCCCAGATGAAAATACCACTTATAAGTAGAGAATAAAGGACTTACGTAACAGATATTTGAGAGCAAAATAATCAAAGTCACGCCCATAAACTAGCACTCTTGTTACAGTTTACTTTAATATCTTTCCAATCATCTGTGTAACCGAAGTTGTTTGTGAAGTTTGCTTTCTAATAGTCCAGTAAATTACACTTTCGCCTCAACTACTTTTGCTATTGCGAAGAGAAAAGTTAAACATAAACATTATTACTTTTTGCTTAGAAATCGTAACCGCGAGTGTGGTTTTATTTAATGCTTATCTTTTACAAACTATAAGTTTCGTTTTTATATGAAAAGTTTAATATATACGACTATAGTTTAGTCATTTTAACGAGTAAAAAGAGAGAGTAGTAGAAAAGTGTAATCGCTAAAAACTTAATTGCAAAAACAACAATTTATTTTATATAATTTTTTTTCTCTTTCTCTCGCAGCGGCGTATTCAGTTATTGGTGACGATTCTACGGCACACACGACTAAACTAAATTTAAATAATCCCCGTCTCTTTTCATCTTAGGTGGCCAGAAAGAGACGGCACGTTCTGAACCACAGACGAAACAACTAATATCACGTCAAATATGGAATGTGCAGGTAGTTTAAGAGGTGATACAAGTGAGTGCGTTCTAAAGTCGCCTATATTTTCTACATTTGACGTTATTTTAGTTGTTTTGACTATGGTGCAGAACGTGCCGTCTCTTTCTGGCCACCTAAGATGAAAAGAGACGGGGCTTCTTTAAATTTAGTTTAGTCGTGTGTGCGTGAAATAGTTTAGCCATTTTAACGAGTAGAAAGAGAGAGAAGAAGATAAGTGTAATCAAAAACTTTATTGCAAAAACAACTATTTATTTCCCATAAATTATTTTTTTTCTCTGACTCTCGCATCGGCATGCACTTCGGTATCGGTATGCACTTATTCGCCGCTACATGAAATCATCTCTCGTAGATGTGAAGGGCTGTAGATAATGTTGATGATAAATAACAAGAGCGTACGAACTACTAAAATGTGAGCAATACACGCCCGATTTTTAATTCTACCTTGGGTCAGAATAGCCGTTAAACCTTCAAATGTAGATAACTAGACAATTCAAACATAGAATGAACGTTCGTCAGTTAAGCCATATACTCGTAAAACGACAGAGTGCCTTACCATAAATCGGCAAAAACTTATTCAGCAATGTGCAAAAGAATTAAGCCGTATGCCTTTGAGTTAAAGTTTATTTTTCTACGTTTCGGTGAGGGTTTCTCTACAAAGGTATTACGGGTAATGTTAGATTGAGCTGACGCAAGCTGTCCTTCACCTAGCGAGGCAATATTACGGAAATAATTGCTGGATCTTGACCATATTTTGCTTTTAAGTTTTTGAGATCAACTATTTTGATATGTTGGGCATCTTTAGTAAATGCCATGGCGACTTGATTTTTGTTAAATGATGATATGGACAATATCTTTAATTTGCAGTTTTTTCGTTAAAAAGGGTGGACAAGATTGAAAAAATAGCTTAAAAACCGTCTAAAAACTTATTCTTATACGAATATACTTATGTACCAATCAGATTTTATGATAAACAAAAAAATAACAAAAAATCCAAGATTCTGTCATCGACTTAATAGTTAAGTATAGAACATTTGAACATTTGCGTTTTTATTTTTAGTTAAGGACGTTCTCACATAGTGATTTTATATTTGCAGTAGGTATTCCATATCAATCCTTTTCTAGTTATAATAATTTTTTAAAGGTACTAATTCTAATTTTTAACGCGGCAATGCCACGAGCGTTATGGGTAGGTACCTTTCCGTCAGGTTCTGTCTGAAGTCTGTCTGTCTGTCTTTGTTTTCTAAATTAGTTTTTTGGTCCTATTTGAATGTTATAATTTATTTTGAAAGGTAACATATATTAATTCATTTTTTTTACTATACATAATATAAGGTTTAACTAAAAATGTATAAAAATATCCATGCTGCTTTTAACCTGAGTTTTGACGCTGTTATATTTTTATCGATGAACTCGTAAAAGTTTATGTGTGTGTAAATTCCATAAAAACGACACAGGCGTGGATGCTCAAAAACATCGTTGTTAAATTTGTAAAAAAACGTTAAAAATCTATAATAATATTTTCGTAAATTGAAACGAAAGATAATACATGTACCTACTACCTATAGATGTAATAAAATACTTCTACTTTTCTCCGTAGTAGTGAGCTAAGTGGTCAAGCTCTGGGGTCGAAAGTTATTCAAGCCGCCCGAAGTAGACTCCTTGTACTAAGAGAAACAGCCATGTGTCTTCCGACCCACAGTAGCGCCCATTCGAAAATGAAAATTTTTTAATAGTTAGTAGGAACGTAAAGCGTAAACGCACCATATTATTTATTTTATTATAAACTTATTAATGTACGTTCTATTTATTAACTGATATACCTACGTACACTTATTTCTTGAAGCACAAGCAGCTTATAACCGACAGGATAATAACCAATTACCTGAAACAAAAAAAAAATATTATGTTAATAAAAGCAATGGGCACCCGATATTGTGATCTAAAGTATTAAGCTTGTCCAGAAGAAACCAGTTCACAGACAACCGCTTGATTATAGTCTAAGTTAGTTTCAATAATTCAACATGTATGGGTTAGGTTCATCAGCTTCTTATTTAACCCGTAACAAAGCGGGTAAATAATAAATATTTTAAGATAAGGTGTCAGTTTATTCAATTTATTTAGTGCAAAAAAAAATACATATCTTAGTACACCGAAACTTTTAGCTGTAAATTAAATCTAGAATCTATATTTCTAACTAGAGTTAATAGGTATTTTCTAGGTAAGCGTGAAACATCATAGACCATAGTATAACACCAGGCGGCAAGCTGTGGTCAAACGCGAATCTATAAGTTGTAAATTTTTTTTTAGGTATTTTAATATTATGAACTTTATGTTTAAAACACGGGGTGCATTGAACTCCACAGAAGGTTGAACCTGTGTCGTGTTGTTCAGTTATTCTAATAAAGAAACTATTAGTATACCTTATCGTAAAGGATCAATACAAACCAAATCACCATGAGCCAATCAAAGCGTAACTACTAAATTATTTTCTAGCATGGCCATAATGACCAAAATTAACCAATTTTCGACGACATAATGACTTATACGAGGGATACATTAGAAGGCAAATTACCCACAACACATGTAGTGCTACAACTATTATACCTACCCTCTTTAATATGTATTAAAAAAAACGTTTATTAAAAACAAAATTAATATATTATATTCTGGACTTAAATATCATGATTTATAAGTTTGTTTGGTACAAAAATATAGATAAAAATTATTGATTGTTTAATAACAATCAATAATTAGATAATTGTTTAACAGATATTTCCTAATATTTATTATCAAACAAAAAATGAGCTAACGCATTTCTTCCAATATCTCTACATCATATTTTTTTTTTATTGATGAATAGGCTTACGTTTGACCGCAGCTTGCCTGATGTTAAGCTTAACTGTGGTCTAAGATGTAACACGCTTGCCTAGAAGGAACCTATTTACTCTAGATTTGAAGACCCCCAAATTGTACTTCTCGGGAAAAAGAGACTCAGGAAGAGAGTTCCAGAGCTTCGCAGTACTCACAATAAATAACAAATAATGATAAATAACAATAATAATAAATAACAATAAAAACAATAACTTATAATGTCATAATAACGTTAGATAATAAGTACCAACGTACAGTTCTGAAAACAAGAGAAAGTAAGTCCGGTCCCTTATTCATGAAGCCATATGTCCCGCAGACTCCTACCATAAAACCAACAACTTTACGTAACACATCCCATGGTACACGACCTACTTTCGACGATGTAAAATTTACCATAAACATCATAGGACAGTATGGTATGTAATAGTTTAGCCCCTACTATAGATTTTCGATAGTTCGGTATATGCATAATTGGTTATTTGATCTGTAAAAGTTCAAGGTGGAATTTTTAATGAAACAAATCAGAGAAGTACAATTACATATTTCTCAACACAAGATTGTTTAATAAAAATTCTACACTAAAGCTGGCCAACAGGCCACATAGCTCAAACAAAGAAGAAGAAGAATTTTATAGTGGCGACGAATGTTATAAATAATGTTAATGTAAATATGTTCTCATGTAAGAGATAATTTAATATCTTTTGTGAGAATAAATATCTTTAAAACTTAAACCTTGAATCTCAATTTACCAGTATAATATTCAACAAGTAAAAATTCCATAATAGTCACACAATAATACCTTTAACTTGATTAAATAAAGGAAACATGCAAAATAATGTTTCCTCTGGCTAGCACACATGCAGTTGTGCGATAGAGAGGTAACGAACTATCTACTGTTTTCTTTATTGAATCGCAAATTCTAGCAAAGCACATCAAAAATCACCCTTGCGAAGCCAGAGCGGATCATTCACTGCAATATTTTTACTGACAGCCAATTCAAAACAATATTAATAATACTTAAAAACAAACTCAGAACTCGAACTCACTAAAATCCCCAGGAAAACTCGACACGACAACCCACAGTGGTGGCGATTCAGCGGCACACGCCACTAAACTAAATTTAAAGTAGCTCTGTCTCTTTTCGTCATATATGACCAAAAAGAGATGGTACGATCTAAACCATAGTCAAAACACCTAAAATCGCGTCAAACACGTCAGATTTAGAGCTGATACAATTGGGTGCGCTCTAAAATCGTTTACATTTTTCAAATTTGACGTGATTTTAGTTGTTTTGTGTGTTGTACAGAACGTGCCGTCTCTTTCTGGCCAACTAAGATGAAAAGAGACGGGGCTTCTTTAAATTTAGTTTAGTCGTGTGTGCCGCTGAATCGCCACCACTAGCGAGATTATTGCGAAAGCTACTACTGGAACAATGAGATGAGATCTCGATGCTTGAAGATGCGTGACGAAAGTATCCACATCTGTACCACATACCGCCATCGCCATAACGGCTCGCAATGGCTCATTGTAAACGTTTATTGTAGCGCAAGTTATTGTTCCACGGCAATATGGTTGGAGAAACATTGGTAATTGATGGCATTGAAAGTCTATAAATGTATATATACAAAGCAATAGACTAGAAAGTAACCACGCAATAAGATCGAAGATATTCACGTCTGGCTAGACTATTATAACCAATGATAATATACCACTTGATGGTGGATAGCTTAACCCATTTTCCGAGAAAGTAAGTGATTTCATCACTAAATCTTTCCGCGCACTGTGCTAAGCGATTTTATGTATACATCCTACTAATATAATTAATGTAAAAGTTCGTTTGTGTGTATGTCTGTTACGTCTTCACGCTCAAACGGTTGAACCGATTTTGGTTAGATTTACTATGAAGATAGGTTAGACCTTGGATTAACACATAGGCTACTTTTTATTTCGGATTCACCTCTTTTGTCCCGGATAATCGCGGATCAATCCCACTGAAGCTTATGTTATCTGTAATCTGTAAATAAATCGTATCTGTAAATAATCGTATGTAATCTGTTCATTTGCCATCAAGTAGAATATTATCATTGACTATAACAAACTAGTATACTTGGTATACAGAGCAAAGGATACGTGATTACGCATCGAAAAGGTCCAACAAAATTCAGGTCAGTTTGAACCTTTCTTTAATAACTTCGCATAATACTCGTATTTTCTATAGTAGACTTCTACTCTCCCTAACCTTTATCGACATTTACTTATTATGAAAGCCTTTGAAAATAGTCAACACGTTACTGTCTTAATAACTTATTTTTGAGAACCATACTCTTACCTTTAATAGAACGGTTAGTTAATTTCTAACTAATGATCGGGCTTTCGTCAAGGAAATTTGAGTGAGAGTGAGTAAAAAGGAGTTTTTTAATTTGAGCTAAGATTTTCTAATTATAAAAGTACAAAATTAAACATTTTGAAAACTCTTGTCTCTTTTATGGTGACGGCCATCATTGTTTTAAAATTTATCATAATGTGTTTGTTATAATAATCAAGCACTTTAGTTTGTCAAGTATTTTATTTACACAGTATGAAGGTTATTGTGAAAAAAGAAAAAAAACATTTACGTATGTACTGATAGACAAAAATGGAAATTAGAACAAGCGTTTAAATTTTTTTTGATTATGAAAGCGTCATATGAATATTGTTATTTGTAATGAAGCCATATTTATTTACTACTTTTCCAAAAACATTCGCGTATAAATACCAAACAAAGAAGCTGGCCATTGCTTTATCATTTCATCAAAATCTCCTGTCTGACGTCATCACACCTGAAACGTAAGTGGATTGGCGATGGAATAATGCATAATAGATGGAAGTTTCATTTGGGCCGGTCTGCAGGGAATGCCAATTTCTTACGGCAACTGGCCTAAGATTAGGGTCAAACATGAGGTGAAGGCAAAACGAAATTCTCTGACCGGGATTTTAGGTTAGTGGAGATAACACGGGCGTCATTAGATAGGGCGTCTTAGATCATCTATGATGATCAAACGCGATCATCCTGGTTTACTATGTGGACTGTCTTTGGATGGGTGACCATGCACTTTTAGAACAAGACACAAGGCTTTTAGAACTTTTTGAAATGGCATTTTCATCTGGGCGCTACCGTGTGTCAGATGACACGTTAAATTGTAGGATCCGGCCGTTAGTCATAGTATTAGTAGTAAGGAGTCAATTAGTCAAGTCAGAGGCCTCCGGGCAGCTTGAAAACTCTCTACACCAG
This sequence comes from Mellilla xanthometata, assembly GCA_035578125.1. Lineage (NCBI taxonomy): Eukaryota > Metazoa > Arthropoda > Insecta > Lepidoptera > Geometridae > Mellilla > Mellilla xanthometata. Next base: position 6,158,265 of record JAPUBQ010000014.1, on the reverse strand, counting down.
AGCTTGGCCCTTTAGCTCTTTAAGATTAGATCGACAATCGATATACAAAATATGTATCTATAATCATAGCCCATTACGTCTACGAGAGATAACATATGATACGTAAAATGTCGATATCGATAAAAAAGCCTGGTTTCACTTATATTACTAAATTAATCATTATCATTATTACTAAAACAATTAATCTATACATATTTGTTTTACCAAATCTAATGTTCTGAAAAGTTAAGAAAGTTAAAGCGAAAGATTGTTAAATATTCGAGAGAAAAAAAGTATCCATTCAATAATGTACAATGAAAAGACAAAGGCATTCCATAGAATTTCTCAAGATTCATACGAGAGAGTGAATACCTAAAGCAGTTCTTCTAATAGATTACTAACTTTGATATCTTACAAACTAGAAAGTTACCAAAGTCACGTTTAATGTACATTTTTTATTTTAAAATTCTAAGTAAAATTAATTTCAGAGAACAAGCAGAATATGTGCGTGAATAAGATGATACTTATAGTTTTGAACCTTTAAAATGCGATGAAATTACTTATTGATTTTACGTCACAGTTGACTTTGAAAGTTTAAATATCTCGTTGATCAAAAAGTTCTACGGTTAGTAATAAGAAAAAATGCTTTTAATTATTTAGTATAATAATGAGGTCTAGGTTGCTCATAATTTTTAATAATGTGTCCATGACTGTTCGAATAGTTACCCACCAAAAACAATTAAATAAACATTATTAAGTAAAAAAAAAATTACTATTATATTACTGTTAACATTATATACCATACCATTTCTCGCGTTTTTAACTGATTTGCCTTTTTTGATCAGCGCTTCAAATAAAGTATCAAAACAATGGACTTTAAACTAGAATTCTAGACTATTCAGCAGCCTTCTTCTTCGTGCGAGCTAAGTGGCCAGGATCTGGTGTCTAGAGTTTTCGAGCAAAGCCAAAGGCCTCTGATTTGTGAGCCGGGGCTCACAATTTGTCATCTGACTCACGGTAGCGTCCAGGTGAAAAGGCCACATTTTAAACGACAGTCCTGTGCAATGTCACCTACCTAAAGACTGTCAGTATCGAAATTCGCTTAACCTCGATGATCGCGTCAGATCACCTAAGTTAGCCGAGCTACAAGCGCTACAGTATAAAGTATCAAACAATAGACTTTAAACTAGAATATTAGTCCATTGCAGCAGTGAAAAATAGATTTTACAGTCCCTGTCGCGCGTTCTTCTGTAATACCCAGTCGTAGTTTTGCCGGTCTGAGAATTTATGATTCTAACTGAAAGTGGAAATCACAGAGGTATAAAATTCACTCAACTGAACGAAATAGAACGAATATTTCCAAGTATGAAGACAGTTTTGTGTTACATATCTTTTGAATAGAATAACATTCAGTCTTCAATTTCGCGGAGGTATCATACAATTTTCAGTCTGAACCTTTTTTAATCATAACGAATTGAAAGAGCTTAGTAAAATGGTGAACAGCATCATGATGCGATGACAGCTCAGACAGGCATTTGACTGCCTCACGTATTATAAGGTCGTGGGTATAATCCCCGCAAATGACCTCGATTTTTTGTGATATTTTCTAGTGCTCGCCTGGCTAGCAACTACCCTTTGTTCTTCCCTTCCAAGCAGCCTTAATGAATGTCCAGACTAGGCATCCTCCTTAGTTAAGGATGTTGCTAGCTCGTGTAATAACGCGCCATGATGGTCAAATGAGACGCGTAAAATATAGTACCTGGTTGACTGAGCTTTGCTCGGTGTTTTTTTTTTAATATGACATTTTCTAAAAATTATTCCTAGCTACATCGATTTATCGCCCGCGAAACCCCCTAAATTTCATGAAAATCGTTGGAGCCGATTCCGACATTCAAATTAAGATAAGATGAAAGAAGCTAATGAAACAAAAACGAAGCATTCAAAATTTCCAAACTATTTATTTAGTTCATGTCTGTGCTAAAATGAAGGTACGTATTATCAGAGTTCAACGTAGTTCAATGCACGGTTCAAGAGAACGAAGGCCTTTGAAGGACGCATTTGTCTAAATAAAAGGCGTTTATCGAAAAAAATAATTGAATTCTTCAATACATTCGATTTAATTTAATTTGATATAAAAGTTTTAAATTCAGCTCCGAACTTGATTTATTACAATCTGTTCAAATTTTAATAATTTTTTTCTAATTTAAAGTTGTAAACTTAGCAGCAGATGTAACTTAATATAGACATAAGATACGTCTGCTGCAATGCTCAGTCATTCTCATACAACTCATATCGTAATTCTTGAAAATACGCTTTCACTAGACAGAATAAATTTTATTTATCGCGGTGCAGTCTTCCAGATGGTGCACGAAATACTTTAATTTTGCAGTTTTCAAATAAAATAATACTACATATTTTAACTCACATAAAAAGAAGTATAAAAGTGAAAAGAAAATCTTGAACGAATCGAGATTCAGCCACGCAAAAGCGACCTCACTCATATTTCTCAGACAGACAGTGAGATTACCTCTATTGTGTCTCCCATGAAACAGCTAAAGATCTCGACACACCGCGAGAAGCGAGCGAAGCGAGGGCAAGAAAATCTATGTCTTCAACGGGATATAAAATAACGAATAATACTAGCAATAGTTATAATGACTACGCCGAAAATAAATTTCATGGTTATTTTAGCTCACTAATATATAGAAAAATAATTTAACTTTCGTACAGAAGATTCTAATAAAATTCTAATTTTGATTTGTGATATCCAGTATATTTAAATAAAGACACTCTTTTGGTGGAATAAGCATAAAACACACAGATTGAAAACAGTTTTGGGTCGCTGCAGAACGACTTAGCAAACTACTTTTATTCTACTGATGATGATTATTTCAAAGATAAAAAAAGGAATATCATTTATATATCGTCTAGTTCAAAAGTAGCCTTAAAATATTTTGCGACAGTTACCAATTTTCCTCAAGATAAAGTTTATAAATTACGTATTCTATAAAATAGAAGACAAATGTCTTTTATTTTACAGAATACGTATTAATAGAATAGTTCATTAATAACATTTTTGATCCTATAAAAAATTCCTGCCCATCCCACTGTGTCAAGACCTCAGAGAAATGCAATATGAAATGATTACAGAAAATTCTATCCCACGTTTTTCACAGTCACCAAGTAAGATCTGCTTAGTTCTCTAATTAGGTTTGCATGACTGAGGTGGGGAGACAGAAAAACAAGCAAGTTTCACAAAGAAAGCCGCTCACAGATGGCAATTAGTGTTAGTATGCAGGAATATAATTGCTAGGTATGCAAAGTGATATATGAGGAGCAGAAATTGTTGCGTTGAAGTAAGATACGGTAGGCATTTCATTATTTGATGTTAATTTTCAGTTGCAGTAATGTAATGATCGGAAGAAATCTCGGTTAAAAATCTATTTGAGCATTGTTAACTTATTTACCTAATATAAGCTAAGCCTTAATTTAATATCTGAATATATGTAAGCCTAATAAAGATGTAGTAATTGACTCTAAGTTAACTAGTATTTCTTTGCAGGACCGGATAGCTCAAAGTGATAAAGCCACCATTTTCAGCACTAGTATTTAGTCATTCATGTTAAAACTTAGGTATCCATCAAATGAAATGTATTTTTGTAGCAGAAATAAATAGTAAACCTTTCAACGTAATTTATGTAAAAAGACCTTGTTTTCAATTAATTAATTAAAAGTATTGAAACTTTATTTTCAATTCCAATTTCTTTGCTTTCTGGTTTCAAATAACCTCTTGTGTAACTCAATAGTAACTTTTCTACGTCTAAGTCGTTCGTTATCGTGATTGAACTATTAATTAAAGGTTTCTGTTTCTTACATAAATGGGTTACAGAGATTTATATAACGTCAGTTTTTACGCCTGATAGCGAACATTTGCTCCAGTTTCTTGTATGTTTCTTTATTTGAAAAGTTACAAAAAGTTATAAATATTAAAAACATCGCGTGAGCAATATCGTGTTGTAACTTAAGGTTATTTTCAAATATACGAGTAAGTTGTGATCTTTATGATGGTTTACATTTTAATGGAGTAGGATTCTTAATTTTTTTACTGAAGAAAACGGACGTTGACTGACTCAATAAGGTAATAGATCACTCATGTGCTTTTGTTTATTTTATGCAATAGGCAATTTTGAAGCAATATATTAATGTCAGGAAATAAAATCGACCATACTTTAATCAGCTTTTACCAGCAACAGAAAGGTTTAAAGTTACAAAAGACTTTCTACACAAAAGCATGCGAAAGCACCGTTGAAGCTCATAAAAAGAATATGTAACATACTTAGCCACAAAAAGCTTAGTCCATTTGTAACTAGTGCTTTCTAATATGTAAAGGATGAGTCAAATGATGCAACATAAACTTACATGCCTACACCAAATTTGTTTATGGAAACTATTTAAACCCGCGGGATCATGAAAAAATCTTTCTCAATTCATCATTAAAACACAAGAAAGAGAGAGAGAGAGAGTGTAAAATGTAGTATATATTGTAAAATTATAGTTTTAAGAAAACCGAAGTCTATTTGTCAGTCTTCAGGAGTGCTAGAAAGATTTCAACACCAGAACTGGCCCTGCTACTTCATATGAAGATGTTACTTTAAATAAATTATCAGCAACACCTCTACTGTTATTTTTAAAAGTCTTTTTAAAGACAAAATGAAAGAATGCACTGTATTCTTCTTAATTATTGTGCTCAACAACATTTCAAAACACGAGTACAATAAAATCCCAAGGGCTGCAAAACTCAAGAGCCATCAGAGGGTTCAAAAACTCAGCAAACTCAAAGTGTTCTTATCAAAATGTTCAATGAAACTTTAAACTAGAGTTATAGAAGCTATACAACTGATTGTGAAAGGCTTTGTGCTTCAAAGCGGGACATTAGGAACTTTTGACGTCCCGATTGTTAGAAAGTTGAAACCGCTTGAAAATAAGTTTTCGGATGGATTGAAATGATTTTGGAAGATGGCAGGCTCTTCTGCTTTTGAGATTGTTTGAGACTGTTGCTTGGATAAAGTTTTTGTGACTGTGATTTTACCTGGATGACTATCATCAGTTTAAATCGCACGTAGCTTTACTGACTCAGGTGATCTGACGCTATCATCCAAGTAAAGCAACGATCAATGCGGTTAAGTTTTGGATGGGTGACCGTAAAGTGGTATTCACATCAGGGAGCTTCCGTGGGTCGAACGTGTTTAATTGAAGGCCCGGGCTGTTCGTCACAGTGTGGTAGTCATGAAGCAATGTCAAAGTCCAGTTGTGACAGCTTGAAAACTCCCGACATGAAGCTCTGTTCACACGAAAAGAATAAGAAGACAAAGATAGCATTCTTTGTCTATTTCTAGTGTACAAGTAGAGAAATATAATAAAGATAATAAAATGCTTCCGATTGACAAAACAGAGTTCCTTTTTTGAAAATGAGCCATCTATGGACTCCGTATAGACTTGCTCTGGTGATCGCATCAGATCAAATTAGCCCAGCTTCATGGCAACCTTTCTTAAATTAGTATTCTTAACCCCTTACATGATCGGGAACCTTAAATACACTACATTTTATTAGGCGTTTCGATCAGGCGCTACTGTATGTGTCTTTTACACCTTAAATAAGCTTAAAAAATGTCAAGCTAGCTCGTTCAAAGATGAATGTATCAAAAACTGATTTTGACCACGAATCACATTCTTTTTACACGCTTTATATTAGCTTCACCTGTATGGTTGTATGTTTGTTTGTTTGTAACCGACTTCTTTGGGCGCGATTTTGACCCACTTTAAATGGCCAGATTTCGTTGAAACTTTGTAGATTTATTGAGGACCGATGACAATACACTAATTTGATAAAATTATTACATTTTTTGTATTTTTGTTTGTAACCAACTTCTTTGGGCGAGATTTTGACCCACTTAAAACGGCCAGATAAGCGTGTTTTTTAGTTTTTTTAAACTACTATTATTATTTACACGAACACGTCTAAGCAGACATACCAAAGTGTACTGCGCAATACAGATACAGCTATAGTACAGCTTCTTGCATTACACGAGGCACGAAAATCGTGACGGCCAATGAGTACTTGAAGCATGGCTGTGCTTACAATCGGCCATGGTCCATTTCTTCGCCTTATAAAGACAGAGCGTGTATATTCAGCTTAACGGCAAATTGAGCAGTATTGATTCAATTCTGCTTACTTTGTTGTTAAGCATTTTCCATTGGACAATATTTCTATCTATAATTTAGAAGAGAAGCTATGTTTTTTGCTAAACACAATTTTGCACATTTTAAATAAGAAATTAATTAAATCGCACAAAAAAGATGTTTTCTTAAAGAACAACCATGCGTGTCATTATGTAATTTTACTATAGAAATGTGTAATTTTTTTATGTTTTTTTTTGTAATGGCAATTATAAAAAAAACGTTATTTAATACTTTTCATATTACGCTTGATTTATTTCCATCATTAGCGACTCAAAAATCCAAACAAATGTTTTTGGCCCCGTAGATTGTTAAAATACCCTACGCCGCGGCGTGAAAGTACTCGTAATGAAAGTCGTATTAGTTACACTATTTATTACTCAATAACAGCTGATTTAATTTGGCTGGAAAGTGGTGGGAAAAGTTGAGCTTTGAATTAAGAAACAAGACAAAAATTTTTGTTCTTCAATATTAGGTATTGTTTATTTTCAAATATGACAAAACAGCGTTTGCCGGTTCAGCATGCTCGGTTTCGTTGAGGAAGCCCAATAGCAAAGTAATAAAAAAAATTAGATTTAGCATCGAACAGTGGAGGGTTGTGGTCACCAATATTTTAGGCTAAAATCCTTGTCTTAATTTTAGCAATAAAATTTTGTTATAGTAGTGAACTTGAGACTTTTTTAACTTTTAGAATACAGGTACACTTATCAATGTCATGCTATAAGTTTATAATGGCCAAATATATCAAACATATTGTCATACATTGACGTACTAAATCTCCTTTATTTTCTCATATTTCCAGAAGATTAGACATAAACAAGACGAGCTACATCAACTAGATTTCTGGGGTAATACCCGACACGGTCAATAAGAAATCCGATCGAGGTGAAACGTCCTATATATTCTTAAACCGACAAGTCACAGGCATTCATCATTTTCTGTCAATACTATCGCAAAGTTTTTATGCCATTGACGGTAGAGCGTTAACCTTTTTGCTGGAACCGTCACGCCACAGATTAAAAACACGTACAGATGATTTGAGCAACTTTTTTTGACACTATGTTTGACCAATGTTAAAATGAAACAGGATAAAAAGTGTATGAATTTGTACAAATAGGTCAAAGTACTTTGTCTTCTTCTTCTTCGTATAAGCTAAGAAGCCAAGCTCTGGTGTCGAGAGTTTTCGACCGCCCGAAGGCCTCTAGACTTTGCTTAACGACTGCTTGTACTAAGACTAACAACCAGGCCCTACGATTTAACGCGTCATCCGATCCACGATAGCGCCCAGATGAAAATGCCACTTGAAGAACGACAGTCTTGTGCATGGTTACCTATCAAAACAGCGTCCGAATTGACCGTTGCTCAGCTTCTATGATCGCGTCAGATCACTCTATTTTTACTTATAAATATGAGCTTAGTAATATGAGCTTAGTGAATCTCAAAAAAATCAATAGATAAATATCAGATATTGTAATTAGGTGCATCATTTTGTGAGTAGCATTTTTACGTAATATATATGGTTTGAACAACTATCATAAAAAAATAGAATAATTTGACCTCAAAATAATGTTAACAAGTCCTTAAAAATGTAAACATTTTGACTGGCACATTTTTTTAACAGATTTATTTTTACAATTAGCTCTTTGTGTCATCAACGTTTCAATCAAGTTGGGTATCTGTGAAGTTCCTCAGAACACGCATGGTCGGCCACACGCAAGATGTATGAGACACTGACTCGGGAAAACTTAAAATACTTTCTGAGGAATCCATTAGCAAGTTTCTCAACGTAGCTGGGAAATTACCGGACTTATGATTTAGTAGATAATGTAAGAGCTTAGGTATTAGACTTACTGGAACATTCAAGTCATCGGTGTATTGTCGAGAGTCAATCCGCCAATCATAGATAGGGCATTAGAATCGACCAATCACAACGGGTAGATTATGGCGCGCATCGCTTGTGGCAATCGCGCGCAGCTTTTATGCTCACCGATAATTTAACAAATATCAATAGATGGCGCTGCACGACATTTGAACATTATGTAGGTCAATTATTTCAATGAAATATCAGCTAAGATATTATTTTATTGTAAATATGATTGAATCAGCGATATGAGCAACCGAAATCATGACACTCTATTGGAATTGTTTTGGAGTTTCGCTTGTGGTTGGTCTAAATTCGTAGGAAATCTTGACATTCGATACCTAAACAACATACGGCAACTTTGATAGATGCAATTTAATCATAGTTTCAAAGTAGTATCAAACTCTCAAAAAAATAAAGATGGTTTAACATTATTTATTTTCTTTGACAGTAATAATAAAAATAAAACTAATAACTTTTCAAATATTTCATCCTAATTTAACAACAAACGTTTACAAAGCTTTAGAAAATAGATCATAAGAATCCATTCAGAGGAGAATGGTGCAATATTTGTCTATTCTACATCCCCGTCTATTTGCGTCCCGGGAAACGATTTCAAAATGTCCGTGGAAAAGCCCAATTACAAAGTTATTGAGGAAATATAAACTTCAGCCGTCCATTGGTATAATAAAACAGTCCTCTGTGACCGTACAATGTTGTTTTTTGTTAATTGCCTGACACTTCTGCACATTAATCTTTGGTGTCGAAAGAGATGTGTAGAAGATATTTTCAGGAAAACGTTAGAACTTTTATATTGTCATTTTGGAACAACAATAATAAGTGCAAAATATTAAAATGCTTAGAGGCAATTTTTAAAATCGTGTACATAAAAAATGATGAAGGACACCCGATCTTAAAAATATAATATCGGCTTATATTATATAAAAATAAAAACACTTGAAATGTTACTCGAATGGATTCGCTATTGATGTATCAATATTATAATATTGATGAATCATCGATAGAACAGAAAACTACTTTCTTATGCATGTCAGGCTTGCGCTTGACCACTATTCCTCTGATATTAAGTGACAATGTGGTCTAAGCCGGAGCGTGCTTGTCTAAAACACAAATTATATTTAAAAGGGATAAAAAGAAAACACTATGCAACACTAGCCTGAAATGCAAGCGACAGTAACACAATAATTTAGCCAGAGATTTATGCCAAACGTAACTACGCTCCGTTTAGTCTAACAGCGTTGCTCTCAAAACCGATTTCTTCCTATTCACGAGCGCGAAATCAAATGAGCATAGCAGAGTCAGTGACCGAGTTGACAACCCCAGACATGTGCTGTGAAATACTTGACAATGTGCCAAGTTGCAGGATAGGACTTAACTGATCGAAACTTAGGAACGGCGAGCAAAGGAATTCAGAAGTAAACATAGTAATTTAATAATTGGCCAAGTGGTCGTTGAACTCGCACACGGAGGGTTCCGAAAAATTATGCGCGAAAACAGAAAAAAATGCGTTTGTGGTATTAGCCGGCCCTTAAATGTTTATTTTAGTATTTGTTGTTATAGCGGCAACAGAAATAGAAAGTAAAAAGGTCAACTCTCTAGCTATAACGTCTCATGATATACACAGCCTGGACGAACGGATGTAATCGGTACACGAAACTCCTAAAAGTCATACTAAAAAGAGTACGGAATTCTAAAATTGATGACACTAGTACACAATAGCACAAATAAAAGCTCATAACAGTCATTTATTTTTTTGAGTCCTAAAAATTCTCATATATTGCAATTGCTTGAAGCTAGCGGCTAGTCACTAGTTTAAACCGGTTTAAATACCAAAAGCAAATCCCGGGAAAAAAGTACAAACCCGTTAAAACTTTTCAACTGCAAAAATTTGGCACCAAACTGCAACGCGTAACCAAAATGCAGTCATAATGCAGTTGTGCCAACGTAATAATGAAACTAGAGCAGGTCAGTGATCAGTTAAAAGTTTTGACAGGAGCAAAGGCCGATTAGGGTCAGGAGTAGATTAGCTTGAATCAGCAAACAGAGAAATTAGGACTGCTTAATTAAAGTTGCTCGGATTAGAGCGAACTTTGTTTACATACTTATTAACTTGCAAGGATTTAGGGAGTTGTTTTGTTTAAAACTTAGAAGTCAGCTGTAGCAAAAACTTAAGAGATTCCGCACGAAGAAACATAGCTGCGTGCTATTTTTACTTTATTTATTTACTTAAACTAATTAATATTATACAAAAGGATTTAAATTAAATTATTTCAAAACATAAACCAGTGACCGTAGCTAGCTAAGTGCAAAGTATGAAAAGATGTTAAACTAATAACATACAGGTACCGGCGGATTAAAATAAGTAGTTATAAAAATTATAAAAATTTTGCGGCGCGATTATAAGTAAACAGTTTTCTGTCCGGTTAAACTGTGCCTTCTTAAAACGTTCTCACTGATATTTATTAACTGCTGAGCTGGCTTGGTCATATTATATGAATAAAAATATAAATAAATAATATATATTACATTCACACACTGCTGGTTAGCCCAATACTAAACATAAATAAACATAAATTCAATTAAATTCTAAACATAACACTTTCAATCGATTTGTTGGCCGTGCCAGTAATCGAACCCGGGACCGTCTGGTTTGCAGTCCGGCATGGTAACCACGCCAACGAGGTCGTGTAGTTCGCATATTAGACTCAAAAAGGACAGCGAGGAAAACAACAGCAATCTAATAATCGAAAAGCAACACCATAAACTAAAGCCATAAACGCAAACACTTCACATAATAAGCGATATGAAGATAGCGAAAGGATTTCGCGCACAATCCCTTGCGTTAATACAATTTCATCTCGAATGTGTCCCATCGTGTCACATCTATGGTAATAACCTCAGGGTTGACACGCGATTTGTCTTTCTGACAGGATATTAATTTTTTGATAACTATGCGATAAGAAAATCATTTTCCTTTACATTATCCCGTTTCAATAATGTGTAACCGGATAACACTTTCGTTTATTTATCCAGTTTGTATGAAATCTCAACATAAAAAGCAAAATAGTGGAGGTTTTCGTGTTATCATGTGACAATACGTGATATATTATTATAGAACTCAATATGCAATTCCTCTTCGAAAAACGAGAATTCTCAAACATAATCTTATTGATAATGCGTATAGTATTACCAAAATAAAATGTTAGCTTCCATCGCGTTAGATTAAGCAACAACGAGTTTTTTTTTTTCAAGCGACATCTAGTGTAACTTTTCGGAATGGGTAAATACATATTTGCCTAATTACCAAAGACAACCATGCATACAAATTAAGTATGAAATATGTTTTATTATAGATATATTTCAGTCCGTTAGTAGGATATTAATTTTAATTTATTGGTTTATAATATTTAAATTTCAAAGAAATATTGCAAGACATTTGGACAGACGGATTTTGTTACAAAACTGTGGCAGTTGAAGATATAATGAATTAAAGATATAACAATTGGTAGTATTTTTGCGTGAACCGAAAAATCATTAAAGTCAACGTTAAATATTATTTATTTGTAGGTATATGGATATATTACATCAAAATAAAATCGATAAGGTTATCGATTTTATCTAGATTTAAATTATTATTGAAACAGTCTCGAAGAATCTATCACAATAAAAGAAAGTAAGCTTGTCATTGTTATCGTTTCCTTTATTGAAGTATCATTCATAATGTTCGTTTATCTGTCATCGTCCCATTTGATTATGTTATGAATAACACACTGATGTGATAAAATATGCAAACCTTTCATAATATAAGGAGAATTTACGAATAAGGCCTTGGATTCACAATATCAACTTGATGTTTCGTTTATTTATTTACTTTTTTTTTACAATATGAACCCAATGACTCATAAACTATGATAGCTACTGTGAAAAAAACACATATGACGTTTTTATGATGCGGGTACAAAAACAAACACTAAAATAAAATAAAATAAAATATTAAATAAGGAAGTATAACCTATACTACAAAATATTTTTTTTTTATAATTTTAAACCAATAATGGCACGAAACCCTTCAAGTTCGGCCGGTTTTATTTCAACAAATAGAATATTCTTCAAAGTTCACCTTGTGGCATCCCTATGCATATCCCCTCCAGTGAGAGTAATTGGAGTGAGAAATATCCGGGAGATATGCGTTAAGACCGCACGCGATTTTTTGTAGCGGCTTTCTTCGTATGCGTAACTGTTAGAAATATGTATGTAAGTGTTTTAAATTACTGCATGCTATATCTTTTTATTACGAGATTATATTATATTTAGTGCTTATTATATTAAGTACATAACAAAGATATGCATACGTAAGTGTTCTGATCATCGATTTTGTTTATGGTTCTTCTGTTTTAGGATCACCGATCATAGCTTCAATTGATTCTATTTCTTAAATTGGTTTTCATTATATATTTTTTTTAGTTTACTTGAAGTATGATACATGATAAAACTTGAGTTTTCATTTTAAAACCTTTGGCGTTTCATGTAGGTACTTTCCGACGTTGTATATCTCAAGCATATACAATGGTATTTTTTTTATTATCTGCTCAAGAAAACAAATCAGTGCTTTCTACTCGGAAAGTAGACATTATTAAGTGTCTTGACTCATACGAGTATATGATGTAACCGGTTTATAATATTCTACGTTATTAGAACATGACAAGAGTAGAATACTGGGTCAACAGACTTCAGAATTTCTTGCTTTTGGCACAGACACTGCGTTGTACATTTATTTTATTGTTTTTGATTTTATAATCAATTTATTGAATGGAGTAGTAATTTGTACTTACTTAGCTAGACAGTTTCACATATTCTTGGTTAAAAATAAAATAAAATTGTCTTGTGCGACAAATCGTTTTATCCAACCTCAAAGTCAAAATGTAACTGTAGAATTCTTTTGTAGGTTAGATTTTGACTTTTGAGTCAGACTCCTTCACAGCTGTATATTAGCACCCGTTCTCAAACAATAGAGTATCTTGTATCAATCTAACATCAATGCTAAACGAAGCTGTCGAAATACTTGATGTGTCATACAGTAAAGTTGCATTGCTTTGAATAATTATAAGTGAACAAGTCACGTTTTAGACAATGATATTAATTTAACATAAGAGATATTGCTTTAGGCCTTGACGATACCACAGAAATGGATTATCTTACCTTGCACGTATGGACACGTGAACAAAAGAAACAAGAAGTAGATGATATATTTGAAAACATTTCGGCCTAAACATTATTTGGGCAAAATTTTGTACATATTTAAGCATTGTAAAGCAAATCTACAAGCCGATGCGGTTTTTTGTCTACAACATTTGGGCCAACTTTGGCAATGCCTAACAAAACATATTTAGCGTTAAATGGAATATTGCATATAGAACGGTAATAATAGTTAAAACAAAGAATATTATTATGTTTGAGTATTATCAGTCTTAAAACAATAAAAAACAATACTACTTAACACAGAATAAACTTTTATTTCACTGCTTAAGATAAAACTCTACTCATCTAACATTGTAGCTGTACTTGGAGCAAACATTACGGCAATTGTAGAATTTTACTGCATCGTTACTTTTCTATTTTACTTCAGAAGTTTTAATATAATCTCCTCGAGGAAAAGGAATCGTCCAATTTTTATATTAAAAGTTTAGATAAACATTGCTTTTATTCAAAAAGTAAATATGTATATCACTTGTTTATTTAATTAAATTTCAATTCAGTTTCCAGAAATCTTTTCATAATAGTTCTACTATCTAAATGGCATGTCACAATAACAATAAATCCAGTAGTTTAACCTCCAACGCAAAAATTACATGGTGTTATAAGTTTGACGTGTATGTGTGTGTGTCTGTCTGTTGCATCGTACTCCCGAACATAGTTTTGTTTTTTTTTTACAAATTACCGGCAACACAAAATGTTGAGACGGGATATCTCTAAATGCCTAATTTACAAACTTGTTCATTTATTAAGAAAAAAGTAACCTAAAAATCATCATATTATTTGGCAGACGTTCCGGACATGAGCCAGACCGAATGATTTTCACTATTCGTCATAGTGTTTACATGACATAATACACACACAGTGATTCATCTCTTGATGAACAGGTTTTAGAGACTTTACGGCTCACATCTCGAGTTGATAAACTTAATGATATTTAAATAATGAAAACATTTCATACCTAAGTCGACGTCACAGCGAAACATCACGTCAGTTTCAATGAAAAATACTAAGTGTCACAAAATAACCTTGAAGACAATGAAATATACCTAGTCGTGATTTTCAACCACAACAGAGATAAAGAAAATAAATGACCACAATCAAAAGGCCATAATATAAATGAATATGTCAATAACAAAACAATTATAATTGCCAAACAATTACCGTTTTCAATAGCGTTACTTATCGAACTACGCATACAATATTTGTTAATTATAGCAATTACGGAATTAGCGATTCAAAATGCTAAAACTAATGACATAACCCTGTCAAAAGTCGAAGAAATTGATTTATCACTTGCTAAATTAGCATTTATTAGTGTCCGGCCTACTCATGAAGATGATAAGATCATCGCTGATGCAATGCTTCATAATGGTTCTAGTACTAGTGTTTAAACGAACGTCTATTTTCATTTGGAATTATCTATCTAAATGATGACTGAAAATGATAGGGAATGACAATTGACAATAGACCTCTCCATCTCCGTTGAACGTGAACGATTAAAAATATTGATTTGATAAATAGTGCAAATTATGGATTGCTTAGGTTTAGCAAAGGTGGGTATTTATTTACATTTGATTTAGGATATAACTTCTACGCGAGAATGGTTGCAGTTAAACATTGCATTTGTTTATTTTTTTAACTCAATATAGTACTTACTACGGTTATCTAAGTTAATTTAGTTCTATTTTCACTCAGTTTACTTGATGGTAGGTGACATCATGGTCTGCGTTTCGTTGTTACTAGTCTACGATGGAACGCGCTAATTCAGAAGGAAGCTGCTTTTAGATCTTAGGAGCATACCTCTTTTTGTTCCGTAGGAGTGCTAGTCCTGACCCCGGTCAGGTCCTTCCACCGAAGCACTCCCATGACTGCGTGTCGCACCCACGACCCTCGGCGCCCAGTCCTGCCGTTGGACAGTTCATCCACCACACCACATAGAACAGAGTTCACTGCCAACTTCCCAGTTCCATCCTTATCACTCTTTAACGCCACTTCGCTACTGATCGGCAGGGACCTTCTTTCCCTCATAAAGCTAGAAAAAAGTTCACAAATCTTCATAAACTCAGCGCTCCCCCGATCGCATCGTAATACGCGCACTATAAATCATCCTAAGATATCGGACTTCAAAGACCAGATAAATCTTCCGGTAAATCGTTTATTTTTATTTTCGGGTCACCCAGCTGCGATCTTTCCCATAAAACGCCGGGAAGTTTTTCAATTATTTTCCGAGAGAAAACGCGGTGCGTCTTCTAAACTTTTATGTCCAAATACAGCGTGCAGGTTCAACTTTCACTTCGTACGTCTTTTGTCGCGTCCTGGATGTAGGTTAAACTTCTTTCGCTGATTTATTCACGACATTTAACACGCTCGTCGCATTCGGAAATGCAGCGGCAACGCTACAGTTTATATATTTTGTGCACTTTGGAACACAGTTCACACTGCAAAAAATCCAGAAAGGGAGATCAGTCTTCGCTCGAGTCAGCCGGAAAGTCCGAGACTTCGATAGGCAAAGAGATGACAAAACACGATCGAATCGCGACTATTCGAAAATCGGAGACAGGACAGCGTCAAACGTCCGTGGCGGTTTACGTTACTAAACCGAATGGAGCGGCGCGTGCCACATGCTTTCTGCCGGCGAAGGCTTACCGGAGAACCCCCGTCTCTTTCTTCGATACGATAACGGCACGATAAAGACAAGGACAAGCAGATATACACAACTTCTGATAAAAACGCAGGACAGGTGAATGTAACAACTGGAGAAGACAACAAAAAACTTTTCAAACGTTTCTAGTGCGATTTTCTATTGTTTTAATGAGAAACTTGAAAATAAAAAATAATACTATGATCTGTTTATGTGAGTTATGTCAATAAAACTTCAACAAAAAATGAACTGCAGTAGTTTGATATTTAAAAATAGTTTTATCTCTCAAGATAAATTGCCATTTACGTAAGCCAATTTTTATCTATATCTACAACTTTTATTTTACTGCAAGCATTTTGCTTATATTTTTTTCTATTCGCGCTGGACACGCCAAATTGTTACAATAAATAAGCGTCAGGTCAACGATAATTACTATAATTTTAACGGTTCTCCGAAACCGTTATTAAAAATTAAAACAAAATTCGAACTCAAATTCCAAACTTAAAATTCGCGTGGGAACATCCGGCGTTACCCGACGGGGCGAAGCACGACCCTCGACAAGACAAAGGGGATAGATACATCCCACAGGTGCTGCCCTCAGCTGTTTCTGAAGCCAATGAGAAGTTTCCTCAAAATATAACTGAAACTTACTTCAACTTTACAAGCAAGAACTTGATACCAAGGACGGAAGACGATGCCTTACAATTGAGGAAGGATGTGGCGTCATCGAATGACCATCGATATAAGGATCGTACAGCGATAGAATCGGAACGAATCATTGTTATCGATATTTGCGATAGCGAATCTGAGACATCGATTTTTTAATTTGAGATTTTTATTTACGTTGAATAAATTAATAGAGTAAATTCAATAAAAAATACTTTATATAACGAATTGAAAGGTGTATTATTTTTAAAAGAAAAGGAAATTAAATGATTGAAGTAATGAAATGAAGAGATATAATATAACTTGTACAATAAATTGCCAAATTCAAAATGAAGTAATACGTGCATTATAAATACGGTTAATATAAAATACTAACAATAAACCGAATGCATTTAATGGATAGCGAATTCCCCTTGGTGTAAACATTGTGGTTTGGTTGTCTGGACAGTGGGAACATAATAATATTAAAAGCTTAATTCTCTCATTTAGTGCAATCCAATTGACACTCTTATTAAAAGCTTACACTAGTTGATACGAACGTTTTGACGTTTAAACACAACAAATAACATTTAATAACTCGATTCGATAAAGAAAATATTTAAAGGTTCGCTTTCTCTTTCACACCCTCTTTTTTTACGCAAGTGAAAGGATATGAACTTTTAAATGTTTTCTTATTGACTTGACTTATAATAATATATTGACTTGATAGTATTTTGTGTTTAGATATAACATTTATCTACAGAAGATCCTTTTAGATTTTTTTTTTATATTTTTCCTAATCCCAAATGAGTTTGTAGGATGGCTTGGATGTTGGATTATTATCACTATTAAAAAGACCTAAGTTTTAAACAAACAACAGTTTTAATAAGGTGACATAAAATATCACAGGATAAAGCTAATCTAACAAAAAATCCCTTAAGCAAAAGAAGAAAGTGAAATTCAAATTTTTATGTGAATGCAATTTCCAAGGAACGCTTTTTATGCATCAAGAATCGTGATTATGCAATCTTCATCAGTCCGACGAATGATTTAATAGTTGCAAGCTACTGCATTTGCGCGAGCTGCAATTGTTTCTTTAGAAATTTAACAATAATGTAATTGCTAATATTTTTTCAAGTGTGCCGTGTTGTAGGAAGTTTATTGCTTTTGCATTTTTTAATCACACTAGCAGCGTCCCGTGGTCTTATTCGCGTTATTTCGAGATAAAAAGTAGCCTATGTTTTTAATCCAGAGTCTAAGCTATTTTCAGATAAAATTTCATCAAAATCTGTTAAGCCGTTCGAGCATGAAGGAGTAAAATAAATTTTGAAGTTATTTGCGTATCGCACTGGATCCAGTAATGTTTTAGGTATCAAAACTAGCCTGTGTGTTAATCCAAGGTCTAACATATTTCCATACCAATATCTAAATCGGTTAAGTCGTTTGAGTGTGAAGAGGTAACAAACATACACACTCACAAACTTTCGCATTTATTATATAAGCAGGATCACTAAAAGGCAAGCTGTTGAAAGAAAGAACGGAATTTGAAAGAAAGAAAGAAAGAATCATTTATTTTGTGACACGAAATAAAAACGACAAAAAATAATACACAAGAAACATAAAAAAACATGATACATACAATTTGGTTGTTAAATAGGGAAGGCTATAATTAAACAAGATCCTTTCTCATAGCTGAGGTTAGCGACTCTTGCGCAGAATTTATGGGGGTGTTTCCTTAGGTAAGTGCATGTTGGTGGGCGCACGGATCCTTACATGGAAGACACCATGTCCTCGGATATTGTGGTCATTAACTATGTTTCTTCACGATGTTTTCTTCCACAGTGTAGCGATAGCAAATCCACATATAACTTGAAAAGCAAGTCATTGATGCAGTGCCGGGATCGATCCAGGTGCCGTCAGATTGAAAAGCATATATCCCACCGAGCCACACTCGCTTTTTCAATAATCATAAGTATACTGTACTCGTACTCTTGAAATAGGACTGACTGATTGAGCCAACGAATCAGCCACAAGGGAGTGTTTTACATACCCAAAGCCGCGAGAGCATAAGGATGGGGTAACATTTCCATATTCTAACTATCGACAATTCGATAAAATTAGCAAAAGTACAATAAGTTTTAGTGAATTAAAGTTTGTTTGCAATTTCTTAATGTTAAGTTCAAAATATGTATCAACAAGTTTGAGGATTCAGTAACACGCATTGAAAAGAATGTACCAGAAATTAAGAACAGGTACAACTGCAAATAAAAAAACTTTTTGTTTACGTGGTAGAGTTTTCGATAAGATACCTGACTACATTGAGGCTCGGCCAGGTTATGTGGGATTTATACCCCTAAACTCCCTCAATGACATGCCTATTTGCTTAACGGCTTCTTCCAGGAAACACACCAGAGACTGCGCTTCAATCCTTCCCGGTTATAGCTGACCGATCCGACAGCGACGGTCACACGACGCCGTCGTCCACGTCGGACTCGATAAAGCAGTAACGATATACATAATATTAATAAATAATAATAGTAGTTTAAAAAAAACTAAAAAACACGCTTATCTGGCCGTTTTAAGTGGGTCAAAATCGCGCCCAAAGAAGTCGGTTACAAACAAACATACAAACAAAAATACAAAAAAATGTAATAATTTTATCAAATTAGTGTATTGTCATCGGTCCCCAATAAATCTACAAAGTTTCAACGAAATCTGGCCGTTTAAAGTGGGTCAAAATCGCGCCCAAAGAAGTCGGTTACAAACAAACAAACATACAGGTGAAGCTAATATAAAGCGTGTAAAAATGGCACTTATCACTAAATGACACTAGAGGAGAATTGTCGAAACTATGCCAGTCGTGACATAAAAGTCGTAGTGATATTTGATACCGACGTGATTGGTTTGACACATTTTATTAAGCAAGTAGCGTAATTCGATATTAGCCCGACACCAAATAAAAAGACAAAACTGGCGACAAGCTGTCTGATTGATATTATATTTGACTCAATTCAATATAATTATGATATCATACACATGCTACTCCTAGGTATGTACAAATTTTTATTACAATTTGCAAAATATACGCTTAAATATAAAGTTTTTCATATTAAACTTTACATTTACACTTTTTCCACTATAAATCGTAAATTTTAATTTTTTTTTTTTTTTTATATTAAATTGTAAAAATATCGTCACAGTAAACATTATTTTTTTTTTTAATTTTAGCGTAATTATTAATTATAGCATTCGAAATTTAAACATCACTGGTGACGTCTCCGCCTAATATAGTATTTAGTACAACTACAGGTTTGCCATTAACTACATACATATGTATATATACATATATCAAAACGTTTAGTTACACGAACGATCCCTCGCAAAAATAAAAGACTGCTAATCTCGCTATTTGAGACGTAAAACAGCAGAACAGCGAATTGTAAAACAGACAAACAAAAGATGTTAGTCTAGAACTTTAGATGTAGATTCACTGTTCTCATAGAAGGAGAATGCGTTGGATCTCGTAGCCCTGTATAGACAAATATCGATAGAACTTTCACATCTCTAGTGTAGTGATTACGTAAGCAATGCATCGGTATATTCAGATTGCAGGTTTATGCACGCGCGCCTCATTTGGCGGCTATTACTGCTCAGGACTTCACCAAGATTTGCCAAGCATCATTATTTTATGTTTTGAAGATTATTTATTATTTTAATTGATTATTAATTTATTATTTACTAATTGTTATAATTCTTATATGTTTATTATGCAATGAGTCATTGTTTATTTATTTATTGTGTGTTATAGATCATTGATTGTTTCTACATATGTTTATAGAATCATTTTGCTAAGGAAAGCTTGGACAAGTCCTCAGCAGTAATTGAAAACTAATGTTTGGTTAAAAATAAAACACGATGTCACATTTTTCAATAGTGTAAATAAAACATTTAAAAGTGAATGTCCTTTCGCTTGTGTAACTAAATCAGTGCTAAAGAGAGGGAGTGTGAATATTATAACTAGTATGGCTCGGTAGGAAAACTCGTCTGCTTTGTAATAAGACGGCTCTGGTTCGATTACAGCCTTAAACACGTTTTTAAGGCCTATATCTCTCTCCTCGTGAGAGAAGGCCTCGAGTCGTGGGAACGTATAGTGAGTGGGCTGCTTATGCTTTATTTAAGATAGAACAATATAGAAATACGCTTTCAAACCTTTCTTTCAACGAATATTAGAAAGTAGATCTCTACAAAGCTTTGCAAGAGCCCTTCTTTCAAACATACTCGTAACAGAGCATCTACAAATAGTCTTTACAGGCTTTGTTTAGGTTGTGCCCGGACAATGAGTTGGTATGGTCATTTATTTTTCACGAACGTCTGGCAACTCAGGCTTTCTAGTGAAAGTTGCAGTCTCGTAATACCTTACAGAGTTGCAAGATCACGAGAAGTTACGAATGTTGCCAGGTTTGAATTTATCAGGGTGCTGCATTTTTGAGTAGACAGACTGATATATTATAAGTTAAACTAGATTCGTCCCGCGGTGTTACTTACGTTATTTCGGGATAAAAAGTAGCCTATTTGTTAATCCAGGGTCAACCAACCCTATCTTTATACCGAATCTCATCATAATAGGAGCGTGAAGAAGTAACAAACATACACATAAACACATTCACACAAGTAAGTGTGAATAGTTGTGTATTTTTTGTTACTTCTTACATTACTCTACAATATTATGCCTTTATACCTACTATTAGTGTGATAGTGCTGCATACTAACTAGTGGTTAAGAGAAGAGTAGACTTGCAGAAATACAGTTAACAACGGTTTTAATCAACGCCAAAGCTTCACGACAACTATCAGATTAATTATTTTGTGAGAAAACAAAATAATATTTTTTCGCCCTTTATGTTTTGTCGAAACGGCTGAAGCTATTGCGATTAACATTTCATACTGAATTAACGAATTAACTTTATCTTTATTTTTTTTATATAAGCAGTAAATTCTAAATTAGACTGTTTTTGTTTTTGCGTCGTTGTTTGGCATAAGTATTTTGTTAAATGTTACATCACGAGAGAAGTCATTGGCTTTCGAGTTACAGTTCCGTAAACTAGTTTGAAAGCCTTTGGACTCTATTTTTATATTTGTATCTTTTACCTGTATCACAAATAAAGAATTTTGTATTTGTTGTATTTTTGTAATCCCAAGAGATGCGGCTAGTAAAATACAATACATCATTATTACTATATTTATCTCTTTTCTTAATATAAAAAACACACAAAACGCTACGTAATAGCTGTCAGTACCGTTTATTCCAATTAAACTATACTGATTCACATTCACACGCCGAAAAATGAATGTCGAAATTGAAACATACGAATACTCCACTCTTAATCACGATTTCATACCATTATAGTAAAGGTTTCAACACTTCTATTCACGTCTCGTACTTACTAAGCTGTAGAGTAAACTGACCCAGTCGGCTGAAGGTCGAAGTTGTTGTGGTTCGGAGAGATAAGACATAAAACGGAGCTTTAAGGTTTTCTACAGCAAATGAGTTAAGTGGCCAAGCTTTGGTGTCGAGAGTTTTCGTGACGATATCATTTTGTCATGTAAAAAAAGGTACTTGAATAAAATAAAAATCTTATATATACAATTTCCGTGTCACAATGTTAGTTACCGTACTCCTTCGAAACGACTTGACCGCTTAATACCAAATTTTATATGCGTATTCAGTAGGTCTGAAAATCGGCTACTATCTATTTTCCATACCCCTAAGTGATAAGGATAGTTCTCACTTACATTTTTTTCTTTCTATTTACAACAAAAAAGAATGTTATTATTTTTTTATAATGTGGAATTAAAAATACATACGAGTACAACCCAAAATTTTTACTTTTTTATCATCAACCCCTGTTTCTTAAAGCCATTTTAGTATTTTAATCATTTTTCATCCCGCTCGATAACTGATCAATTATAGTGTTTTTAACTGTACTTAAGGCACAACAACGTTTGCCGGGTCAACTATTTTTCCTATAATAACAGATACCAAAAAATAAAACCTTGTATCTCAAAGTGTAAAAACAGTCAACCATTCACCAGATTATACGAATCGACACCCGATAACGGAAATACTGAAAATAGATTTCGGAGATTCTATTTTTATTGGGCTTTTCATGTTTATTTAAGGAAACTCTGAAACTTTATCTGAATGTCTGACTTTACATATCTCAATAGCTTTTGAAAGAAGTAGTAAAGAAGAAAAATGCTAAACAAATGAATCCAACATATTTTAGCCTTATAGACAGCGGGCAGTTTGAAAACTCTCGACTCCAGAACTTGGCCAATTAGCTCATTCGTAGAAGAATTATTTATTTATTTTTTACGATCTCGTTAGCGTAAAGGTTACTACGCTGGACTGCCAATCAGAAGGTTCCGGGTTCAATTCCCGGCATGGTCAACATCTTTGTGCTTAACTAAATTTGTTGGCTGTGGGTCTAGGTGTTAAATTTGTATCTATATAAAATATGTATGTATATGTAGTATATCAGTTGTGTTAGCTACCATAACACAAACTAGAAATGGTTCAGTATGGGGTTAACCAGCCGTGTGTGAAATGTGTCCTAATATTAATAATAATATTTTTTTCCGTCGCCAATTAAGAAAAAGAACTGAGAAAATTATATTAGGTAACACCCATATTTTTTTAAGTGTTTTATTTCAGGTGTTCTAAAACACGAACGATCGACTCGGCTTAAGAAAAATTGCATAACATTGTTCTATACATAAGACATTAAAACAGGACAATCATGGTCTAAAAATAGCAAAATGTGAATATGTGTCACAAATCTAATGCGGCCAATTATTGGCTCAATTATTCTGACCTCCACAGATTTCAGAGCACGCTTAGCTAGTTTCAAATCTGAGTTCCAAATGTTTATTTGTGAGTTGTACCTATTTGTTTGTGGTTACATTTCTACCAAACTCAACTATGAATTTATGATCGATTAAATAAAAAAAAAATTGAGCAGATACAAAACTGTTTAGACGAATCAACTATAGTTAGCTCAGTCGATATATTTTGTTTTGAGGTAATATAACAGAGCACAGTACTGACTGTGCCCCTATCAAAAATAAAATAAGTGGTATTTTTGTTATAGCGTGCTAAATAAACAATTTTATGCAACATAATCAAATATTCTACATAAATATTTATACGGATGCTAATCTGACCGGAAGAAAATTAAACGTTGGCGAAGCATTTCTGAACAGTCTGGGTGTTAAATACCTACATGTGTATCTATACAAAGTATTTATGTATGTATAAATAGTATTTTAGTTATGTTAGCCACCACAATACAAACTAGAAATAGTTTTATATGGGGCTAATTAGCCGTGTCTGAAAAATGTGTACTAATATTTATGAATACAATTATTATAATTATATTTATTAATATCAGTCTAAGGTTAAATCGAGTTTGGCTCAGTGTGAAAAATAACTGCTTTTCAATCATTATCGATTCATCTCAAATCAGCTACGGATGCCTTATCAACTTAAAATCTCTAGATACTTACAACTGCACCAATCACTAAGTATACAGTAAAACCCTGATACTAGCAAAAATCAAAGCAATTATCTCAGTCCAAATGTCAAGGGTCAGTTCACACAAAGTTCGTTAACTCAAGAAATAATCGACGGAAACCGGGTAAGTACTATGAAGCGATAAAGCGAAGTAAGACCCATTTGTAGCACCATCTTTGCACTATTTCAATTTGCTGACATTATATGTTACGCGATAACGAAGCTTGTTGTAAAGGCATAAAGATCACAATGCCGTGCCTATAAATGTCATCATAGTTTCTTTTAGAGAATTGTAATATTGGTGGTCTAAGTAAGCCCAGTAAGACATCCGGTGTTCCACCTGGGGTGGTAACCCAAGCGTGGCAAGACAGGAGCGAAGCCGTGACGATGGGTCAAACTTGGTTTCTTTGTTTATTTCTACGCCTAATGGAACATAATGCTATGGCATAGTTATGGCGGTTGATTTTATAATATGGGTAAAATAACGGTGGTTTTCTGAAAATCCTCAGGTCAAACTTAGGTACCTCTTGTTATGACAATGAGTGACATATTTGTATTTTATCGCTATTTAAATGAGAGAATCATCATCATCATTCATCATCAGAAAAAGGCAATAAAATACAACAGTTTTATGTTCACAATATTCAAAAGCATTATAAAATATATTAAATTTTAAGAGAAGAATTAATAATGCAAGCTGCGAATTTTCAGTTTACAGCACCATCTAGCGGTATTATTATGAACTACATACTTCATGTTTAAGAACGAGCATGGTCGGAAGCTTAGCTGAGAATGTCGTACTCAACTACAACGCAAGATGGCGCTTTAACATTATAGTTACTTGAGTAGGAAACTACGTCTGCAAACGGCGAATCGTAACATTTTCTGAGTATTGGAATTATTAACAAAAATATTTTACATACATACCTGAGAAAAATACGGCGGTAGCACTGCCCTTTGGTCATCTAGTCTCGAGCACTGCACTCGTTCCAGTAGTTCGAACAGTTCGTGTTGAGCGCGAGTGCCCCCGGTCGTCGTGGAGCTCCATGGCGCGGACACGTGCTGCCGCCTGGTGGATAAGAGAAGAAGCTTTTAGTAAACATGCTTCGAAGGGACCGCGCTTACTCTAGCTCGCGAGGGCTCGGTGGTTTAGTTCTTGGTGTCTAAGAGATTCGATAGATGGCACCACCAGTACCTAATATGAATTTTTGAAAATCACATAATTATTCAGAATCAGTTTTGGATACTGAATAATAGATGATACCTAACTGGAATTATTAAAAAATAATACGTAGAAATATGTTCTTGTATACACATAAGCTTAATGTGAAAGTAAATTTTATATATTTTTTTAAGTGTAAATAAGTTTAGGTACTTGTGTATCAATAAGACTCACATTTATCTTTCAATCAGTTCATTAATTCATCAACGAACGTCTTTTTATTTTCTGAGAGTTTGAGGCTTGGATTCTACAATGAAGCTAGTTATAGTATAGACAATCAAAGAAATACTGTATTTTTTGCACAGTACTACATACAAAACTATTTTAGTGGACATGAAGAGATTATATATGGATCTAAGGCCAGTTATATTTTAAACAGTAGAATAGAAGAGGAAAGCTACTTAAAGCGATGACATCGGCAAAATACCTATTGAATTTACAGTTTTTCGCTATAAATTGTGAACGGAAAAAAACCGAAAAAATAGCTTAAAAGGCGTTTAAAGAACCATTTATAAGAATATTTATACTTATTTTGGTACCAATCAGATTTATCAATATGCCGAGTTATGTGCGCAACATTCCGAAAGCAAATTGACGTTAAAAATAAATTATTGGCCTCTTCATACGTAAATTAATTCACTAGTTTATCTCCCTGCAGATAACATTGCTTTTATACCTACTTCGTCCATTGAAAAGCAAGCTGCATCTCAATACAATAACGGGATCATATTCAAGAGCCGCCCTAAAAATTATTCCAAACTGACCATTGAAAATCATAAACAAATGCGATTGGAACCGTTTAACAGCACGAGACCAAAGAAAATTCAATAGCCAGTAATAAACGATGACATTACAACTTAACTTTACAATTTCTGTAATTTATTGCTTCAGTTAGAATAATGAAAAATGTAAACAAAAAGTGCGCACGAGCAACCCGCGTGACCTTATCTAGCGAATAAATGCAGAACTACGTATAATGGGTTGAATCTTCGTTGATTTATGGCGCAATTAACTGACCATTCAGAGCACCCTTCCCTTGGACACTGGAACTTGATTTTAATGGGTTTCCGAACTTCCCCTCCGCTGAATCATTTGCCAAACTGGTTCAGACTCAATCAAGGATTGTTTGTTTTTCGGCTTTGCCTAATTTGGTGGTGTTGAGGGGTAGTATTGTTGTTCGATGGCCGTGTAATAAATGTGATTGGCAGATGTTTCCGTTTGTTTTCTTTTATTTATTTTTAACAAAGCATAAATAAAATGTCCTAAGATCATGGAGTTTCGGCTATAGTAAACTCAGAGTTCATGTATATTGACCGGCATTTGTACAGCAGGGCGCATACTTTCACGGGTTAGCTACATTCTAATTGACAGTTGATACATATTGTTTTAATTATTAGAAATATACGTTAAATTATATTTAAATTTTCATAATTAGTGACATTGTGAATTTGAAATAGAATCTCATATTGATTGTAATTGAATAAATGGCTTTTTTACTTTTACTTTACCTAGATAAAATAATAGCCTCAAACTTCACTACTAAACATTAAAGAAAACTAAAATCTCTGTAAAAAAGAAAAATATGTCGTCAAGAGCAACATCGTAGACTTTCCCAGAGCAAATAAATGTCTAATCCGGAAAACATACCAAGTTGTATATGTACTCGTATTCAGGTTTCCGCTAAAAGTTTTATGTCCGCTACAGGACGATTCCTGTTCAAATATTTGTATTTTTCCCAAGCACATGTGCAGGCCTCCCGTAACCTACTTTCATAACTCCATGCAAATAAAACAATGTTTGTGCACATCCTGACTGTCATGGTAGCCTGGTACACAGATGTTTCTATTGTCCTCATAACATAAGGATTTAGAAACATAGTTTGTTGCATTAAAAACTTGCGAAATTGCAGTCAGTATAAGGTCTGCTTTTCAATCTGACGGCTACTAGTTCGATCCCGATTCTGGTTATTTATAGATTTGCACGCTTAACGATTAAGGAAAACATCGAGAGGAAACCGTCATGTTTGAAGACCAATTTTTTATTTTTTTTTACTCTTGATGGGCTTACACTTACTTAGAAAGAAATAAAGAAAAATAGTTTATTGTGCACACATAGACAATTTACACAATTATTTGAGCTATACATACTACATATAATATGAGTATGGTAATGTGTATGTGCACAAAAGGAGCAGGTTCAGCATAATGCTGGAGTACACTAGGTACTCCAGCGCTGGTTTTCAACCTGCTCCTTTACACACAACAATTAAACTCAGATAAATACAGATAATACAGTTTTACAAAATCTTCTAAGACAAGTAAAGTCATCTTGATCGCAATTCACTTGATGGTAAGCGATATTGCTATCTAAGGTGGAGCGTGCTTGCCCAGAAGAAACCGGTTCACTCTTGCCTTGAAAACCGCTAAATTATAGTTGAGAAATATCCGAAAATATGTGTCGTCCGCCATCCCGCACATGGCCAGCGTGGTGGATTGTGGCCTGTTCTCTCTCCTCGTGGGAAGACCCCGAGTTCCAGAAATGGTAACGTTATTAGGCTCCCTATGCATTAAAATAAATAGTAATTTGTACTTAAGTAAATGTACAAATTACTAAACTAACATTAAAATACAAACATATCATAAAGCAGTTTTTTGCCAGAATGCTGGCAACATTGCCACGTTAAAATACTCTAAAAATTAATAAAGATAATTTCTGGCCAAACCACATCTTATGCTCAATATTAGTCTTTCCTAACATTTTGCAATGACATTCAATGTCTAGATATATTCAAAATAGTTCAACAAATAAGACGAGCTTCTAAAACCCATGTGCTCCTAATAAGGTGATATCATAAATCTTCTCGCATGAGCCCATTCATAATAACGTTGTGTAACTTTTGCAATAGCTTTCGTATCTAATTCAATATTACTAATATTTTCATACAACGAGACTTTCAACCATTCATTAAATACGTTTTATGTAGCATCATCCTTGAGAACCAGTTATTCCAGACTAGGCATGCTCCACCTTAAACTACAATGTAGTTAACTCGTATGGTTGGTTACTCGATATGGTGGTCAGATGTTTAATAGCTGTTATGAGTATAAAACATCAAACACCTAGTCAGTCACTTCTTTCTTTGTTTACTTTCTTAGATTGTTTGGCTAGAAGAGATCGCTTTCCGAGATAGGGTCACCAGTTAAGATATAGCTTTTAACTACGCTTGCGTGATGAAAAGCGACGTTTGTCCTCAATGGACTCCTAAACCACTTAACCGATTATAATAAAATTCGCACACCATGTGCAATTCGATCCAACTTGAGAGATAGGATAGTTTAAATCTCAAATTATAGTCGCAATTTTAATTTATTGCTAATTATTGTCTGTTATTATTTGACAGTCACAATTATCTGTTAACTCCAAATGATTCTAACAGATGTCGATACCTTTCGACTGGGTTGAGTAAGTAATCAATAGATGGCGCTGCTATGGTAAATCTACGAACGTGTCATATAAGCTACACTATCTATTTTTCATACCCCTAAGTGAGGCAAAACAACGTTTGCCGGGTCAGCTAGTCGTTTTATAAAAATTGTCCAAATTTTTTGCCAACAGCCGCCCTCAAGCTGTCCCGAGCAAACAAACCAACCAGCTTTTAGCAAAACTACAAAAGCAAAACATACAAAAAACTTGCACTGTTTATTTTAGATAGATATGGTAATAGACTTATTAAACATGTTCTAGTTTTTTGCAACAAAAACCTTGTTGACTTTGATGTTGCCATATTGTAGAAATTTGTTTGAATAGTGTAACGAATTATAAAAAATTGCAATGTTTACTTTTCTATTGTAACCCCGAAGTGGTCGCGATGTGGTTAAAATAACCAGTTTTTATTTAAATAAGGTGTAATAGAGGGTGAAATGAACAGTGATTTTTTTGAGAACTGATCGAGAATTGGTGGATTTATTATGATAGTAGATTAAAGGTGATCGCGATATTTGTCGGAGCCGATTTTACTGAACGTTTCGAAGTCAAGAAAGCTGCCGGCGGATTCGGACAATTCGATGCGGGCAATTGTGCGAGCTTCCATTAGATTTTATTTAAAATTAATTCTTAAATACCTAGCTTTCAAGCAAGCTCTTGGAACCAAAAAATTTCGATCAATGTTCTGTAGCGAGAACACACTGTTAGGTAGTTAGTGACAGGTTTTTCATACTTGAGGGTAGTTGCTAGCCAGACGAGCACTAAAATTCTCCCTAGCAACCAATCGATTCACCTTAATAATTGTCAGCATCGCACTAATCAACTTCAAAAGTAATTAATTTACGACATAAAACCAGGGAAATAAAAATTTGCTTCACATCTTGTAAAAGAATATTTACTAACCACAGAATAAACAAAACGTGCAACTTTATAATTAGAAAAATAATAAACAAAACCGACATTCTTTAATTTACGCGTGAGAAAGACATTCGAATATTCAATGAGCAAGCTTTGAAATTACAAGTTAAATATTTGAGGGCGTATTTTAGGAAGTTGCTCATTTATCACATGGCTTTTTATTTCGATTACATTTCTTGAAACCAGTAAATTACTTTGCATTGGTAAGATGAATTATTGTTTTTATCAATATGTAATTCGACTCAGTAAAGAAATTATTTAAAAGTTGATTTCCTCTCGTTTGCATATCCTAATGAGAGTGAGAAAGAGAAAGCGGATATCATCAAAAATATTTAAAAAAAAAACGAATCTATAAGTCTCATTGAACGCAAACTGTATGTTTATTTGCCGAACAAAATTATGATAGCACTAAGTAACATGCCACAGGACCCCATTAGCATATATATACTCGAATGTATTTTTTTATATTTTTGTTTTTCGAAAATTACACAAGACTCTTCTTCATTGAGCACTCGGTGCCGCCAGTTTTGATAATTGAAGCAAAAACGACGGGTGTTAATAAGTTTAAGATGTATGTGTGTGTGTGTGTGTCTCTGTCTGTCTGAATGAACCGATTTTGATTACGTGGTTTTTTTTTGCTATTGAAACATGACGTGTTAGTCGGGAGTGTTCTTAGCTATGCTTGTCAACAATAGGACCAATATGGCCGCCGTCACAAAATGGTGGGAGACTTATTATTTTCACAACTACCTCAATATAGATAAAGCCTTTATTTTTATTTATTTTTATTTGATAATGAAAGGCGTTAACTAACATAATAAACTAGCCCGCCCCGGCTTCGCACGGTTATAATGTCTCGTGTTAAACTATTGGATTTTTAGTATCTTTTATATTTTTATAAACAAAATATAGCCTATGTTACTCGGGGACAATGTAGCTTCCCAACGGTGAAAGTATTTTTCAAATCGATTCTGTACTTTCGGAGCCTATTCGCGTCTAATAAACAAACAATCAAATTTTATCTCTTTGTACTCGCAATATTAGTTTATAAGTATAGAAATAGATTAGTATAGAACTAAAGTTACATGTATTTTGATGAATTTTAAATCCAATATTGTCGTGAGTTTTCTATTTTTTTAATTTAAACTTGTTCAAAACTAAAAAACAACAATGGATCGACCGAGACCGTGAAATAAGTCATATCTATAATATAAATCAAGTTAATTGCATCATAATGATACAAAATTCCACATCTGGTTGGGACGTGTGAATTGGCTGCAATTTTTTATTGTTTTGCTCTAATTCTTAAATATCTGTTGGTTAATTTAAATTCTCATCGTAAACAACAACTGGAGCATTGTTTTTTACACTTGGGAATGTGGAATGAGGAGACTTTAGCGAAAGTTTTTCTTGGATCTAGATTCCAATGAAATTTATTTCCTTACACACGTTATAGTCTAGTTTGAACCTAGACAACGTATAGACCTAGTATGCAGACTGAGATATATAAAATACTAGCTGACCCGGCAAACGTTGTTTTGCCTCACTTAGGGTTATGAAAAATAGATAGTGTAGCTTATATGTCACGTTCGTAGATTTACCATAGCAGCGCCATCTATTGATTACTTACTCAACCCAGTCGAAAGGTATCGACATCTGTTAGAGTCATTTGGGGTTAACAGACAATTGTGACTGTCAAATAAAAAAAGACAATAATTTGCAATAAATTAAGACTGCGACTATAATTTGAGATTTAAACTATCCTATCTCTCAAGTTGGATCGAACTGCACATGGTGTGCGAATTTTATTATAATCGGTTAAGTGGATTAGGAGTCCATTGAGGACAAACATTGTGACACGAGATTTATATATATTAAGACTAAGCCCCGCGGTATTAAATGATTTGATCCGGGATAAAACTAGTTTGTGTATTAATTAATATTAATTAATTATTAGTAATCCAGTATAGCCCAAAGACTCGTTCAGCCGTTTGAGCGTGAAAGAGTAACAATTATACATACAGACTAAAACACTTTCGCATAATAATATTAGTAAGATTGTATAAAAAAAATTGTGTCCCGTGGTTTACCGCGCGGTAAATCAAGGCTTATGCTGCCTACTCACCAAATTTCACCCACGTCGATTCAGCCGTTTTAGAGAGATAACTTAATCGATGAATATACTGTTTTTTACATGTACGAGTATATGGACGAAGTCTACACAAGATCGACACAAATACCAAAGTCAGAGTAAGCGTATATACCCAGCGGGATAAGCAGGGCTGTCGATGATGATGATAATTCATAATATTAAATATAATTTGTAAAGTATAGAGAACTAGCTGCGCCCCACGGTATGACCCGCGTTAATTCGGGACAAAAAGAAGTAAAGAGGAAAAAATAGCCACTTTGTTAATCCAAGGTCTAACCTATCATCTAAATCTTTATAGGTTTGCGTTTGACTACATCTAGCCTGATGTTAAGCTGCGCTGCAGTCTACGGTGTGGCACGCTTACCTAGAAGATACCTATTAACTCTAATTTTGAAGACCCCGGATGATACCTCTCAGGAAACAGAGACTCAGGTAGTGAGTTCCAAAGCTTCGCAGTCCTAACAATAAAGGTCGACGCAAGCATTCGCATTTATAATATTAGTACGCTGTATGTTAGCGCAAATTAATTATTTAGTATTTTTATTTGTATTTTGTGTATTAATATCGATCTTTACTGATAAATAAAACATTAAAGATTATTTTATTATCTTCCCACGCTACAATACTCATAAAATTCTCTCCCGCATCGAACCTGCTTCCATTTGTCTGTCTATATGTCTGTCTGTCGGTCTGTACACTAACATAACATTAACACGTGTCTTTTACTTGACAAGAAAGCTTTTAAATCTGTCTCTCGTAATTTCCAATAAGTTAAAAGACTTTGATGATTGATACGGGTACTATTACTAAGCTTAGAAAAGGAAATGTTTGTAATAAAATTAATAGTTTTTTTTTTTTATATTTATGTTTTTCGAAAATATAGCCGACACAGTACGTTATATGTTTTGTTCAAGTGATACAAGAGTTTTTTTTTACTTTATTGCCTTTTTTCTGTATTTAAAATTAGATTATATGTATATTGATTATGTATATTGTTATTTGTGTACCTATACGTTTTTCCTGTAAGAAGAATTAAATGAATTTCTTTCTTTCTTTCTGATTATAAACGACAATATAACGAAATATCCCGTTTTATCTACGTTATTATTTTGTGTGAATAATGAAATTGAAATATTAATAAACTGTTTAACTTTAGAAGTTTCCAGCAATCCATCTCTGGAGTTAGCCGAAGAAAACTTCTTGAAGATTGATGTACTCGTAGTAAAATTGTATCAGTCACTTTAAATTAAATTTTGTTAAACGGAGTTTTCAGTCAGTTACTTTTGAAGATGCTATTAATTATTATTCTATACTTTAATTTTAATTTTTCAAACAGTTCTTCTTTGTTTGAGATATTTATATTTTCTTGAAACGGCTTCACTCGGGTTACGTAATCTTTCCTAGTATCCTTGTATCACTATGCGACTGCAGCGCGTTACGGAATTTGACGGCAGCGTGGCTGCACGCTCGATTTGCAGCGCCATCACATCGGTAATTATGGCAATATGGCAAACTTCCGCGCCACGCTTTATTGTATGGGAATCAACGATCCTTTCCAGTATTCTGTTCCCTGCTATATTCTTTATATACTAGTTGCGCTCCGCGGTGTTACCCGCTTTAAACCGGGATAAAAAGAAGTCAATCTGATATAAAAAGTCTATATGAAAATCAAAGATATAACCTATCTTCATAGTAAATCTCATCACAATCGGTCCAACCCTTGGATTATGAAGGAGTAACATAGATTTTGTAGTTATTTGCATATGCCACGGAAATCACAATTGTTTTCGAGATAAAAAGTAGCCTATGTGTTAATCCAAGATCTAACCTATCTTCACACCTAGGTTCATCAAAATTAGTTTAGCCGTTTGCGCGTGAAGAAGTAACAAACATATACACACAAACTTTTCTATTAAGTCTCTTTCCAAATGCATTTATTTATTTATTATTATTTCGCATTTATTATATTAGTAGGATCAGTAACTATAGACTCGAATATCAACATAGCTTAAGCAAATCAGTGTCATCAACCGATACATATTTAATCTCGTCATCTCCCATAACGCTTCTCCCGGTGTCGTGTCGGCTCCGGTGTCGAGATCGATGTCAGTCACACTCGTCAGCGCATGACTGACACTTGACACCTACTCAGCATCTTGTGACCATACTTGTAATCACTGACTCACACTTTGTTTTTAAGGTTCCGTACGAAACTGGGCCTTCGCTGTCTGTGTGTCACCAGGCTGTATCTCATCTCCCCCCCCCCAACCCCATGAGGCCCCGCATTGTCGAGGCGGGGGGGCTCAGTAACCGTGGCCTGGTCACCCACGGTGAAGCGAAGAGGGTCCCTGAGGCGGGCCACTCCCTACACTTGTATTCCCAGTATACTTGCATGCTAGATGGAGTGGCACCTGTAGGTTTCGGAACCTCGTTCCGGGGGGGTTTCGTAACTGAGGCGGGCTTGCGGTGTGGTTTGGGAAGATCCGCAGCCGAAGGTGTAGGGCCGCGGCAAGAGAGAAGTGTCGGTATAACGATGCGCCGCTCTTCTTACCTGCCGCGGCCTCGACGGGGTCTGTATCTCATCTGGGCGGGGAGAGCAGCGGCATTGCCCGAAGCGGTCCTGCATCCCTGCCCCCGTCGTGAGATGGGACACCGTGAGGTTTTAGTCGGTAGTGACGGCCCCTCTGGCCCTCGAGCCCGACATACATGTTGATCAGTGAATGTATTACCGCTTGGATAACGATTTTAAAGTAATACATATTATTTTTAAGTCCCTATGAACATATGCAATGTAGGTATAATGCATACTGGAAGTGTATTTTCTAATACTGGCCTGGCTTGCAACCAGCCTCTAATTCTAATTTAAAGTGGGGGTGATGAGACCTGCATTGGCATCCCGCTAGGGGCGTATTGTGCATTTCCCCCTTACCAGCCTACCCAAGCCAACCGAGCTCCTTGAAATAACGGAGCACAGCCCTGGGTCGCTGGCATACCAGTTCCACCACTTTTGCGTCTAATGGTCTGTTTCCACAACCACCCTCAAGTTATAAACATCTGTCACCTAAACCTAACGGTTTGTTCCGGCAGCCTCCTTTTGAGCCAGTTATTCCAGCCTAGGCATGCTCAACCTTAGCCTAGAGTGACGCAAACTCGTGCGGTTACGCGCCCTGCAAGTCAAATGCCTAGCTAAACTGTCAAAGGTAATTCATATCATACCCAAACAAAATAAGATCAGCGTTCTAAGAAGAATGTAAATAATACAATCAGCATTATTGGCTTCTCAGTTAACCTACCTACAGTTACCTAATTTATCAACAGATCCATTGAAACGAATTCTAAGAACCTCTTCGATGGCATTATTGATTTCGTGAATTAATTTTACTCAACAAAGTAAAATAAGCTACGTATTACATTATTTACACCTACATTATCTTATTTACGTGTAAGTCCTTGGGAGCTAGTGATTCCAGCCTAGGCATGCTCCTCTCTTTAGGCCAGAATGTAACTAACTCACGTCGTTGTTTACTCGCCCTTTTGGTTAAATGCTTATTAGGTGTAAGGAGTAAGAGATTATGTGTTTTATGGTGTTTATTTTTTTATTTATAAAAAGGGTGACCAACCTTGGCAAGTATTATCAAAACATAAATGGTTCCCGTGTGATACTTCAGATAAAAAAAAATCCCTTTTATCGTCTTTAAGGTAAATTCAAAGATCTATTATTTTAGATATAGATATAGAACAATCAGTGTGGCAATAATGAATTAATTTCTTCTATACCAATATTATGTCAATTAATTATAATGTGGAAATGTTTAATTTTTTGTTTGTTTGTTTGATGCGAACACTAGGCTCCGAAACTCCTGGCTCGATTTGAAAAATGTTTTCACTCTTGGGAACCTATACTATCCCGAGTAACATAGGCTATAGTTTGTTTCTTTTTGCAATTAAGATTGCTTTAGAAACCGTGCGAAGTCGGGATAGGAGGCTGGTATATAAAAAACAAGCAAAATAGTCTAGCTTTTTTGTCAAAAGTACTCATAAATATCAATGAAATTGATGATACAAATTTTCAAAGACATGAATGAAGTTGTGAGATGGCCTTTTTATTATTATCATAGCAGTGATATCACACGTTTGAAGTAGGAAACACTTAAACGCCCACCCAAAGTATGTACATTGTATGCAGTTAAGTGTATAGGCAGGGTCGAATTTAGGAAAGGGGCTATATATTTACACGAAACAAACGGTCACACTTACCTAAAACTTTACAAGGGGCTATATTACATATAAGGCGTCAAAATGCGTGAGGACAAATAAATAAATAAAAAAAATCAGCAAAAAAATCATTTGCTATCTAAACCCGGTAGAGTTAACCGCAGAGTGTAACTGCGAAGCAGAGCTAGTAATATTTAAAACAAATGAAATATGTATGTAAATTTGAAGAAGGAACCTTATTGTCTTCGTTATCTAAAACCCGAATAATTTTTAAATTACGTGT
The DNA here is from genome assembly GCA_035578125.1 of Mellilla xanthometata. Classification (NCBI taxonomy): domain Eukaryota; kingdom Metazoa; phylum Arthropoda; class Insecta; order Lepidoptera; family Geometridae; genus Mellilla; species Mellilla xanthometata. The sequence continues at coordinate 6,121,780 of JAPUBQ010000014.1, read as the reverse complement.
TTTTTTATTCTGGCCCTCGAAGCAAACATCCTTAATTCGACCCTGGTACGATGACAGACAGCACTTGGTCGACAAAAGCCTTTCAAAAAGTGTCTGGCAAGCTGGGAACACACGACTTGCAACAAAGGGTGGGGGTTCCCTTCTTCATAAACTCAAACCAAAGAGAATAAATAGGTTTTAAAAGGACGAAGTAATCTAGATAGTCCGTTTTAAACCTGGGCTTGCAACGTGGCCTGAGGAAGTACTAGTACGAAATTCATGGACCAAGCCAATAATTAATAATTTAACCTGGTTAATTACTAATGCAAAATTTTCATCGACGGCTTACGGGTTAAGCCTGTATAGTTTACAATTTATAAATTACAAATGTATTATAAATAAGGTTGAAGATTGTCTTCAACATTAAGTATCGATTTTGTATATCAATCAGAGAGGAATAATTAGAAATCTAATGAAAAAGACTAAAAAAAACTTGTTTTTTTTTTCAATATACCTTAATTAATCTTAAAGATATTGTAAAAATATCAGTGTTTATTATGTATAATGTACATGCGATATGCGATATAAATTTTAAATATTTTTTTTTTACTATCGCTCAAGGTTTTTCCCCTGTGTTCGTTTGTTTAGGTCTCTAACTTTATAGTCGTTCAGTAACTTTGCCCTGGGTCTGGGTTAAGTTTCACTTAAGTTAAACGATAGTTTAAGTCTTTAGGTGTCTATTTTATTTATAGATAGAGAAATTCGCATGGGTTGCGAGCTGAATTTCGAAGTTAATTTATGCTGCGGATCTTCCTGTCTACTTTTCATGGATGTATATATGAATTAAGTATTTGATGATCGAAACTTAAATAGAGAAAATTTAATGAAGAATGCGGTTAATTAGAAAATCTACCAATGATTTGAATGTGTCATACGTAGGTACGTATGACACATACGTATTCAAATCATTCAATCAATCAATCAAATACGTCACAGTACGCTAATTTTGGATTCAATTTGAAGGTGGTATTTTTATCATAGCAATAATATGTACAACGCAGTTCAAATGCTATGCGACTTGAACCATAATTACTAGTAACGTGTGGTTTAATTTACAAAAATACTCGTTGAAATATAAAATGTTTCATAAAAAATTGTAATGATGACGAAAGTAATAAATAATATAAAAACTATATACTTTAGTGTATAACTTTGTGAAATAGTAATAGCCGACGCTTTGCTCGCGCGTTCATGTATTTACTTTTTCACGCTTTAATAGCTGAGCCGTCTGAGATGCAATTTTGTCTTAGGCTAGCTTAAACTTCGGATTGACATAAAGGCTTCTTTTTATTCCGAATATTTTGCTGGTTTAGGACGATCGTAGAAATTAAGTTACAAGACAAATCCAATTCACAGATTTTGTACTGCCATCAATTCTTTTCACTAGAACGACAGCGACAAACAACTCAAGAAATAAATTTCGCACAATTTCACGTTACCTTAAAAGGTTTTCCAGGAACAATGTAGCTTGGCGGCTGTTCATAATTTATACGACGTCTCTATAATGGAAGGAGATAGGTGGAACCGCATTATTGAAACATTACGGGTAGATTTAACACCTTTGTTGGAAAATAGAAGCCAACGAGAAAATAGTGGTGACAATAATGGAATAAGGCATCTGAAAATGATGTTATCAATATTATAATGCAAGAACAACGCTGTTTAAAATGCGTTACAAAGTAGCGTATACTAGGTTTCAACCGAAAATTTGTATTTAGCATGAATGATTTACATACACATATTAAACACCTTTGTTGGAAAATAGAAGCCAGCGAGAAAAATAGTGGTGACAATGAAGGAATAAGGCATGTGAAAATGATGTTATCAATATTATAATGCAAGAACAACGCTGTTTAAAATGCGTTACGAAGTAGCGTATGCTAGATAAAGTTTCAACTGAAAATTAAATTGTTTTTAGCATGAATGATTAACATACACATATACGCAGTAATACACAGTCACACATTCATTTCCCATCACACTCACACGCACACGCATATACACGCACGCGGTCAAGCTCTCTCTCTCTCTCTCTCTCTCTTTCTCTCTCTCTCTCACACACACACACACACACACACACACACACACACACACACACACACACACACACACACACGCGCGCGCGCGCGCGCCCATATACGCACTTGCCAAAATTTCGCGTCATAATAATATTATATCAGTACTTACGTAATACAACGAAAACCACACAAACGAAGGTATATATATAAGGTATGTATATATATACGACAACGCAAAATCCGGGAATTAATCAAATTAGATTCCATTGTCGTGTCCCATTTATGGAAGGTTTGTATATTTTTTACTGAAACGTAATTTCTATTGGAGTTTTTACAGCATTCTTAAAGTGGTACATAATCTAAGGGGTTATTTAGTTGTGCTTAAAGTGGTACATATTTTAAGGGGTTATTTAGTTGAGCTTAAAGTGGTACAAACTATAAGGGGCTATGTAGTGGTCTTAAAGTTCCTAAAATGATTTATTCATAAAAGTTTCAAAGCTTTCATGCTAATAAATGTATTTCAAAGTTGCAGAACTAAAAACCATATGAACACCACCAAACGCCTGGTTTTGGTTGCCTGGAAGAGATCGCTTTAAGTGATAAGGCAGGCCGCCACTTGTAACACTACGTATAAGTTTTTTTTTCTGTTTTGTATTTCCTTTTGTGTTGCAATAAAGAGTATAGTAGTATCTATCTATCTATCTATCAAACGTAGCATTTTTCAAAATTAAACAAAAATGTTTAGCCAAATTTCACCTAGAATATTAGTGCCGATGTGTTCCCGAAACGCCACTTAATATCCTAACCTAACTTGCTATAAGTTCTAACTTAGACCTAACTTGTGTCTGTCGGATGGAAGGTGAAGTTGGTAAAGTTATCCTGTTATACACTACACCTTACGGCTATGAAACTTAAATAAGTGGGAAACTGTCCTTGTTCTAGCTTAGACTTTGTAAGTGAATTTTGAATTGAGAACTCAACGAAAGTAAACTATTAAAGACTTTACTATGGATTAGTAGGGCCTAATTTTTTTTTACTCTTTATAGCTAGTTATTTGACCAGCAGAGCGCGTAACCACACGAGTTAGCGACAATGGTCTTAGGTGGAGCATGCCTAGTCTGGAAAGAATATGTACACATTTTCTACTATTTACAATGGACTTCCGTAAAGTAACGCGAGTAAATAGCTTAAATTTTAAACTGGCATACTAAAGAGGATACAGCTTGTGAGAAAATGTCAGAAAAAAGGTAGACCGACCAAAACCTTAATTTTAATTACATAAGTTGCGTGTCAATTTGTGTAGCTAAATAAAGATAATAACTTTATTTAAACAGACTAATTTAAATTGTAGTGTTTAAGTTTGTATATAGTATTTTCATTGATGACTTCTGTTATAAGAAAATCCACAAAAAAAAACAGACTTTAAACAGACAAAAATAAAATAATCAAAACGTTTATCTGATTTTAAAAGAGTAATTATTGTTTTTTTTTTTATCATAAGAACAAACAGAGTAGATATAATATTTTCGAGTTAAAAAAATGTATAAGATATCACTTAACATAACAATTAATATGATAAATGAGACCACATTTTAAATTATTTCAATGGCTACGTCGAGATAAAATTTAGTTCGCAGATCTGTGTTTTAAAACGGTTGGACTTTTACTGCTATGTCTTCCTCCCTATTAGATATAATATAATAACAAAATATTGGAAATTTTGAAATGGTTTGGTAGTTATTACTTGTTGAAGGTGTATTTATTTATTTTTGTTTTTCATAGCAGTAATAGTTATTTATATAGGAAAATCAAATCAAAAGCATTTTAATTAATTGCAATCAATCGAGTTTAGAAGCCCGAGTTCATAAGTACATAATAAAAAACCCATCAAATAAGAACCTACACTATTAGAAAAAATAAAAAACAAAACTAATTCACAAGCCTCTTTTGGTGGGTCAGGAACACAAGATACGCAAACAAAATGCTTTCGTCGTCCGTGCCGTGACCCACCAATCTTTAATCTTTGAACCACTTGTGCAGACGCCCAGCTTAAGTATGCTAATCAATAGGCGGCCATAATCAGTAGAATCACCAATAGATGAATACTAAGGAGGGAACATGGTACGTGCATTTGTAAGCATTTCACCTCTGAACTTTGCCATGACTCTAGCTTGTATTTAGCACTTCCCTATCTAAGCCTGCATTTGTAGGTTTACTCTGTGATCTAAACTGTGTATCGTTAAAATAAGAAAGGAACTGGTGGAGACGGGCTGACGACCGTTCCATGTGGAGTGTTGAAGAGGAGACCTATCAGTGGAATAGGAGGGGTCATCGTAAAGTGAAGTAAATATTAGAACACATTTCACACACGGCTGGTTAGCTCCATACTAAACCTATTCTAGTTTGTATTATGGTAGCTAACACAACTGATATACTACATATACATACAAAAATACTATATAATGATTCATATTTAACACCCAGACTGACAGACAACAAATTTAGTTCATCACAAATATGTTTGCCGTGGCAAGAATCGAACCCTCAGGTTGGTAGTCTGGCATAGTAACTATGATGCCAACGAGGTCGTCAAGATGATTATGAACGTTGTCCATCCAGTGATCGACATGGATTATTGACATTTGGTTTAGGCGTATAAAATAAGACTTCTCTGATAAATTTGATGCAGTTGTATGAATAAATTTGTTTTATTGTACTTTATTTCTATACTTAAACCACGATTTGTCCTGTTATTTGAACTACGAAGGTGAATGACAAAAAGGATCTAACTCAAAGATATGACCTAAATTACATAATATCACTTGACTGAATATTTTAAACAAAAAAAAAATAGATTTCCAAATTAAAAAAAACCACGCAAAGAAAGATGAGTCCAGAGATCGAAATTGCTTTATACATAAGTAGAAATAAGCAGTAGGACAAACCGCGAGAGCAAAGTCACATGAAACATAATTACACTGTCAATCAAAAACAGGAGGAGTAATGAGATAAAACTTTTTGTTGATATTCGACGCAAATATGAAGCGACGTGTGCATGGAGGTCGCAATCCTAGGAATATTATTGAGTTGTGGTAGTTAGTTGTTTTGGTAAACGAAAAATTGTGCGTAAGTGCCCAAGTGTGTGTGTATGTTTGATACTTCTTCAGTCTCCAACAGCAGAACCGATTGGAGTACATTTTGGTATGGATATTTTATAGCTTTTTAATCCTGTTACACATATGAAAATAAAAGCAAAGGCGATTTATCAGTAAATAGTCTGTCCCTAGCTGAAACTTCTTGGATGAATTGAAGCAAATAGCAAATGGGACAATTATAGTAAAGGCACCTCTTATAAGTCTTGAGGGCTTTTTTACATTAAATGGGCTTGCGCTTAATCACAATTCACCTGATGGCAAGCGACATTATGATCTAAGGAGCCCGCTTACCCGGTTCACTCTTGCTTTGAAAACCGCCAGAGCTCTGAGGGAACAGGGAGCTAGGCAAAGAATTCCACACCTTCGCGGTTCGCACTATGAAGGTGGAGGCAAACCGCTTAGTACGCGCCTTTGGAACCTCCACGGTATAACGATGCCGCTTTGGTGTTTCTTTGGTTTAGTCAAGGTGCCATAATAAAGTAAATTAAAACACTTCAAAAGGGTTTTGCATAAGTTAGTCTGTGAAGTGACTTAAAAAACTTCGTGGAGTCACTTGCACCACTCTTCTCTATTCAACTTAGCTGTTTACTTAGCAAGTATCAAGAATGGTAATGAATTAAATTAAACCTTCGACAGATAAAGGTTAATTAATTCAGACCACAGCTCTGTGCATTTACTGCAGTTTGTTTGAAGATATTTTATCTTTGTGAAATGAAAATAATTTTACCGCAGCGAATTAAACTTTCTCGCAACTTTTACTACAAGTTTAGTAACTTTGTTTGTGTATCTATATTATAGTAAGATATTTATTTAAATTAGAGATAAAATATACTGTGTAGGTAAATTATTTTCTGTGTATGATATACAGAAAACTAAAATGAATATTTTCCTAAGGTTTATTTTAATCTTACACAAATTAAATTTACTAAAATATTTTTATGTAATTTTTCAATATGGGATTGAAATATAGATGAATTCGAATATGATAAAACAGTTATTAAACTAATGAAACAAAATATGATACATTTATTTTGGAAACAAATAATCTGTAATTATGTTAACGTAAAGTAGCTGTAAAATTAATTAGAAATCAAAATTAGACGCAACGTTAAGGACGTCCGTTCCAAGTAAGGATGTACCTAAATGTGCATATATTAGTAATAGTATATAAATCTGTTTTGTATGTATGTACTTAATTGCAATATGTGTAATCTTACCAATATTATTGATGCCAAACTTTACGTGTTTGTGTGTGTAAGTATGTTAGTGTGTATGTTTGTTACGTCTTCACGCTCAAACGGCTAAATTATTTTTTTACTACGTTTTTTTTTAATTACGTTTGGTATGATGATATAAGCTTGAACCCTGGATTAACACATAAGATACTTTTATCCCAGATTAACGCCGGACACCACGGGGCGCAGCTATTTAAACATTCTGTATATATATGTATACTGTACTAGCTGACCCGGCAAACGTTGTTTTGTCTCACTTAGGGGTACAGCGCCATCTATTGATTACTTGCTCAACCCAGTCGAAAGGTATCGACTGTTAGAATCATTTGGAGTTAACAGATAATTGTGACTGTCAAATAATAACAGACAATAACTAGCAATAAATTAAAATTGCGACTATATTTTGAAACTATCATATCTCTCAAGTTGGATCGAACTGCACATGGTGTGCTAATTTTATTATAATCGGTTAAGTGGTTTAGGAGCCCATTGAGGACAAACATTGTGACACGAGATATATATATATTAAGATTACAATGAGTTTGAAAGCTATTAGAAAGAAACTCCACAAAATAATCAAATAAATACATTGTCATTTTACGGTCGAGTGGTTTCAAATCTGCGCCAGATTACAATAAACTTATTACGGCAAAAACAACAGAATCCAAATGAGATTTCGTCCTGGGCGAGACATAATAAATCTTGGGACGATGAAAAGGGCCAAAGTTACGACTTAGCAATGGTATTGTTTGGTCGTAAAACTTGGACTTGAACTGTTGTGCTTTCAAATGAAATGCCAGTAAACATGGGGAAAGGCACGACTTTCTGTTTAAGCGTTCAAATGAACGGGATTCAGATTTAAACGTTTTAAATTGTAGTTTGGATTTCAATAGAAAATTTGCGTACAAGTAGACGTTAACTCTAGATACCAAAGCTTGGCCACGTAACTCATAAGAAGAATACGAGTGAAAAGCTTACGAATGGACGAAAACAAAACACTATTTTAATGAAGCTTTATATTTAATCCCATGTCACATCACTTCACTTCCTTAACCTGAAGACCTAGGAGTAAGCTCTGCTTAAGCTTCTTCACTTACTTGTGAGTGATAACCAGGGTTTAGAGGAAGCACCGATCTTATTTCTATGACCTGTTTTACATTATCTACATCATTCTTGATTATGTTTCTCACTCTAAGGAAACTGTTCTTTCTTCTTCTTTTTTATGATACACAGAGGTTAGGTTAGGTTTCGTAGTTCGTGTCTTTGTAGTTCACGAAGTTACCAGTTTGCCATAATAATATGCCCAGTGACAGCTTGGAAAATTCTCGACAATTGGCAACTCAGTTCACACGAAAAGCCAAACATAAACTTCGACCCAACCTATCGTTGATTGGCTAGCATGATAGTGGGAATGAGTAGTCACAGAATGAACTCTGGAATTGCCCGTTTCGTCGGCTTATTTATTGATATTGCCTCGACGAATAACGTTTTCCTTCTTGCGAGGGAAATAAGTAACTTTATCCATAACGCTGTGGCAATAAATTATTGTTGAATTGGCGTATTTGTCTGTATGGAAGGAGAATACAAACAAGGTATGTTTATGATTGTTTCATATTAAAATTTTATCCTATTTACTTTACATAATGTAGTTATTTTTGACTATAATTAGGTTATTTCAAGTAACAAGACCTCATTTAAATATATAATAATCAAATCTAAAATTATCATATGTATTTTATATTGCTATTCAAATAAGCCGTATACTATATATTTTTCTTCTGAACAAACAACTGCAATAAAAAACCTTAAATACATATTGTATTGGATACACATATTAATAATAGCTCCTAACCCATTTAATAAATACTTTTAGATGTTACTCGTATTTTATAAACACCCACAATTAACATCCTAACAATATAACCTAATTACAGAAATTATGCGTATTAAATTTTCAAACGCGCTCCCTAATATAGAATTAGAAAGGTGTATAGTAAAATATTAAAAGCTGCAATCTTGGTAACTAATACCATTTATTATGGGTATAATCGAATGCAATCGGCCGCACCGTAACCGTAGGTGGATTTTTATTATAAGTATAGGATACATAATAGGAGGATGGGGTACTACTATAAGTTTAGAAAATTGTTTATTGGCAATAAATAGTCATAGGCACAACGAAGTGTCACAAACAATATGCTTTAAAAAAAAAGAGTGAGACACCTCAAAACCCCTGCGATTAATCTTCCTATGATAAGTTTGTCTGTTTCTACAGAAGAATATTATTTTTACCTAAAATAAAGACCAAAATATTTTAATGAGATGCTATTACTGGCTTTGCTGAAATTATCACATAAGTGCAGTTTTAATAGTAGCCAAATTAGTAATTTAGACACCTTTTTATTAATAGCGCCTCCATTGTATTCTTTTTTTTCTTCGTATGAGCTAATTGGCCAAGCTCTGGTGTAGAGTTTTCAAGTCGTCCGAAGGGCCCTGACTTGGCTTAATGACTGCTTGTACTAACACTAACAGTCGGGACCTACAAATTAACGTGTCATCCAACCCACGCTAGCGCCCTGATGAAAATGCCACTTGATAAACGACAATCTTGTGTCAATTATTTACGTGTGTCATTTTATTGTAATTAAACATTTTTACAAGATTAACATTAGAAGCGCCTCAGAAACGTTTAAGATTATATGAAAACAAGTGCAGCGCAGATTATAAATGAAACAGGAGATCATACAATCCAAGGATCGTCTGGAGTTTGAAACCAGTGACCCGTAACAAATATCTCTCTCTTAGCATATAACTCGTTTGGTCCGTGTCAGTGAGCAACGATCCACTTGCGAATAAGAACAAGTCGAAACCACAACAAATTCTTAAAAGTCATGTAAAGTAATACAAATTTCGTATATTTTTTTAACAAAGCGAACGATATTAACATTTCTCTAGAAACTGATCCAATTTTACGGAATATGGATGGTAATTCAGTTACGGGTACTAAAGAGTAACAATCAAATCTACGAGTGTCTTGAAAAAAAAAGGCACGAATAATCTATGAGTATGCAGAACGAGAAATAAAATTATACTTGTAAGTGAAGAAAGGATAAGAAATTCGTTAAACAAATATGTAAAGAACTTTAACAGAACTATGAAACAGCTAAAGCAACAAAACTCATAGTAACCCTCCATAAATGAAGTGTACAAAGCTCAGACGCCTGTGCCATTGCAAATTAAAAGTCTTTTAGGACCCTCTGAGTTGTAATTAGTGGCGTGTAGAATAAATATTTACTACCCATTAAAGGATCAAATTACAGACGGCGTACCATCATAACCATAGTAAAGTAATAAAAGGACTCCTAATAGCTATTGCTTAATCTATAAATGTTAAGGCACTGTGATTATGATGAATTTTAACTTGAAAGTAGACACCGAGACAAGCAAAAGAGTATTTTTTTTTTAATTTGCTGCGTAAAACCGAAATACAGTTCTCTGGCTATTCAAAAAACTCTCGGTAATAGAGCTAGGGTATCAGAAACAGTTAAGCTACTTACTTTGAATTATAAACGCCAATAGAGAATTAGAATACTGGAAATATCGTTCATGACTCAAAGAAATCCATGAACTAAAATGTAGCAGGAAACTAAACAAATAAGTCTTCCTCAAGGACCAAAAATTAAATCTCTCAAAAATTAATAATTTTGATATTTTACTAACATTTTTGCATGATAAAATTGACAAAATTACTGACAATAGAGGTTATAACAAAGAAACAATCTATAACTAGATCATCATTGAATTATAAACTAGCTACTGATATACACCTTAATATGAAGACAACAGAGAACAATATCGCAAAGATTAGACATCCTAAGATCACCATTGCCAATATACGAGTAAAATGGGTCTATCCAATACAGTATATGACATCTAACGTGGTTTCGTAGTAAATTATATAACGGGAAGACACTTAGAACAGTAGTGCCTTTGTTCAACTGTACTTCACAATTTAAGATTGGATGTAGTATGTGCCTGTAGAAAGCACCTATTTAACAGTTAAACAACTAACTCTATACAACGCTGAAAAGCTTAATATTAGCAGAATTCATATTAATATGAAAGTTAAACAAAGTTAATTAACATTAAAGTGTTAAACGCTAAGAAGAAGACGATTAAACGTCTCAATTTAAACATTCATACGTTAACTTAAAAACTTTACCTAATTGCTGCAGATTTTTTTCTGCTTTAGCTAAAACGTTCACATAATTTATTTTATAATTTACTATAAGAAATAATATTAATATTAAATTAACATAAACCGTAGTTAATTAAAACTAGAGCGCTCTATCATCTTTTCAAGAAAGGCGATAGATAGCGATTCTACGAAATAATTAAATGAGATGAATCGGGTTATCTTCATAGGTATTGTGATTACTTTTGATGTTCCTTGTATATTGTGTTTTATGTGGTATTCCAAAAATATTATTATTTTAATTATTATTAATATTATTTGCAATTTCCATAGGATAACATAACGTACCATTTTGAAGATAGATATGTTCAAATAAATAGTTTAAGATATTACAGGAGGAGTGAACTCAAAAGTACACTGCGGTTTACATACCAAAACGCACCACAAAATAAAGTTAGCTTCTTTCGATTTCGATATTCAAAACAACATGACAAAATTGTCATGATCAGTCATTTCATGTTAGTTACGCACAAAAATAATGGCATACGTACATTAGCTTCTTCATATATCTTCTTCTCGCTGATAGCAACGTATAAGATTCCTTCTGCCCCGAAGGGAAATATTTCATTTTCACTATTTTCGACTTCATCCGGCCCACAGCCTTCACTTATTTTACTGTCACAATCACTCAGAGTCGCAACATACACTTTCTGTATTGCCACTCCTGATGCAGCTTTCCCTATAATTAAAGAGAAAGAAGATTGAAGAGTGAATTTACAAACTAACAAGGAACCAAGCGGTAGAAGCCTCAGAGCAATAATGGTGTCAAACCACACTACATAAAGAGAGTTAAATGAATCATGCCATGCAGACGAAACAAGGAACAAACAAGGAAATATCATGCTAATAAGAATAGAGCGACAGGATAAATCATATTTACGAGCCATGCTGTTAAATTAAAATCACCATATAATAATTAGTGTTGTGATATTACTAGCAGTTAAATGCTAATTGTACAACTACACAATTTTGACCATCCAAGTATACAGAAAAAAATAGGCTTCATTTTCATTGGTAACTTCTTTTGACTCATGCACGAATTCTTTTTTCTATATAAAAAAACGAAGTTTTGAATTAGTAAAACGAAATAAAAGACAGAAACAATATTTATGCCACAACGTTTATCTCTTTGAAACTGCCCTGAAAGCCCTTGGACTATCGTTGCTCTGATAATGTCAGATTAACCCCGACGGATGTTAGAGGGCGTATCTGTAGGAACTCATTTCGGTAATGTCCGTGTCCTGATAATAATAATACTAATTAATATCGCAGGGCAGAAGGTCGGCACGTGTTTGCCATTAAAGGTCAATTACAACGGAATTGAGGAGTAAAATCTTGAGCCCCTATTTGGAATAGGCGAAGACGTGAATTAATTAACTACTTATCAGATTCCGATTTTAGCAATTAATAATAATAATGGGAATAATTGTAGTACAGGTGGTAAGAACATAAGTGGGCCTAAAACAGCAACAAATCATTTATTAATAACACCATAGTTATAAGTTAAATATTACAATATCATTGCAAAAGTATATGATATGATTCAATGTCAATTTTCATTGTAATTTTAGTAATATAATATCATTACAATAGTATATGTTAAATATAAATAGAAGTTGTGGTGGCTTAATTTTTATTTTGTTATTATAATTTTTTTTTGTTTACTAAATTTTCGTCTTTTCTATGCTTTGTAAATATTCTTAAGTCCTGTAAAATACATTACTATAATATAAGTTTATTGCGTTTTTTATATAAAAAAGTACTTGGGGATAATATAACATTGAAGATATTAAACAAAACCACTAGCTACTGTATACTTTCAAAACAATAAAACCTAAACTTGCAACCATAATATATTCTTCGACCTTTACGACCTTTTAATGAACGAGCATATAAATCTTCTAAAAATACGAACATCCAAAAGCCCAAAACGTCACACGGGTCTTAAAACGTAAATATGTGTTAATTAACTTAAATGGAACTACAATGAAGTAGATAAAAATAAAATTACCACAAATTTATGGCGTTTAAACTTGAATATGAGATTTGGATGTTTAATACAAACAGGTAGTAAAATTACAGTTACAATAAACAAAAGATTAATTGGTGCCGTGGGATCAAACCTAGAAAATGTTTGGTTGACCTTCTTGCTATTTAAAATTACTATGAAGAAATTTTTGCAACCTTGAACTGAGAAAACGTTTTTTGAGAAACTGTGAAAAAAAGTTCCGCAACTGGGAAAGGCTTATGAAACTTACACTTAAAATGGGTAGGGCATAGTCAGTAGATAGAATATAAGAGGCATTAATAGAAAAAGATCACAAAGATACATGATAACTAATTCATAGATAAATAAATAACATGAAAAAAAAAAGTTCTTAAAGAAAAACAAACTACATACATAGGTATATGTAATTATCGTGAATATAGTGCTGGATCAATTGTATTCGCGTTGAGAAATGACCACAATCCTTCGATATTATAATCGCTTCTGAATTTCGCAACTTTATCCAAGCTTTCGACCGATGTTGCTAAATCGAAATCTCAATCTTAAATCACGATGATAATAAAGGCATTGTTCATGTTTTCAACAGCTTCTACGACTGGCTTTTATATAGTCCTTTGTTAAAATGAAATATCAAATTAGCGATTCGAAAAAAATAAGCCCAATTACATGGGTATTTTGTACCGCTTAACAAATCGCAGCATCGGCATAACTTGATTGGCCTCAAAATTGTTAGGAATTCGGTTACAACTGCTGCTTTACCATGACTAAAGTATCCAACATTTCCTTTTCGTGCAGCAATGGTTATCAAACATTCTCAATTTTTCGTGTAAACCAGGGCAATGAGTAGGTCAGTATCGCCTACTCAACATCCACTCATGTATGTGTTACTAATGATCGATGACAGATTGGATCTGTCAAAGTAAAGTGGCCACTAATTGTGAAGTGGGTTAAAAATTAAAGCAAGGTCGATGTTATTGTTACGGTGAATTGTATTGCAACATTGGTATTGATTCTTGGAATACGAAAGTTGAGAGGTCTTAATCAGTTATTGATTGGTGAGTTATGAACAGTTGTTATCGAAGAAAATGATACTAAATTTGCGGTTAAGGATACTGAGATTTACTATAAATACGAAGACATATGTACGAATACTGATGGTGGTCATCATTTAGTATCTTCTAAACTTTTTTAAAACTAGATCATATGGTTTAGCTTTAACAAGAAATGAGATTCTCGTTATAGAATAGAAAATATGTGTATAAGTTAATTACGACGATTGTTAGCATTTCTCATCAGCCCGTAAAAGTATCATTCCAAAAGCAAAATGTATAAACCTAAAAACATAAAGCCCAGCAGAAGCTAAGTTGGGTTGAGTACCCAAACTACGCATAAACAAAACACAAATCTCTAGTTTACTAAACTTGAAACTTGAGAAAATTGTTTACCCTACAGAATACTGAATTAACCAAAGTTACAGAACTTATGTATTCGCTATTAAAATTCTACGCCGTCCTTCCATAAATCCTGTTTCTATTATAATGTTTACACAAATATAAATTCGTTATCTACTATATTATATGCCTTATCGTCCGCAGCGCTTGCTCCTTTTGTTAGTCAGTCAAATTATTCATTTGCGTCCGTAACTAATGCTCCACCTACGATTTCTATTGTTCTTTGAACTTGACAACTTCATTTGCATTACTAAGCTGTTTTAAGCTCCAGAAAGAAGATTATTGAGTAACTTTATAAAGTTAAGAAGTAGTATAATAAAGAAATTTTAAAAGGACACTTTTTGGAGAGGAATTGTTTTAGTTACGTTCGGACAGCACCGAATGAATGACTTCGCATTGTGCAAAATATATTTTTTATTTTTTTTTACATTAAATGGGTTTGCGCTTGAATTTTAAAGTACTTATATAGTACCCATGTAAACTTTTTATAACACAAGGTTTTTATGTGTTATAGTTTCTAAAGCTGGCGATGAGCAATCTATCAATATATGTACACAGTACAGCTAGGCATTTGACTAGCAGGTCGCGTTACCCCAGGAGTCAGCGACTTTCTGGGCTAAGGTGAAACATGTCAATTCTGGAATAACTTAAGGAGCCGGACTACCGGAATACAACGCTAGATGCTTGGCGCTAGATTTATCAACTTAAGGGAAGTAGCTAACCAGGCAACGGAGCCATCCTGCATATCTGCCCCTGTTGTGAGGTGGGACAACGTGAGGTTTTAGTCGGTTGTGACGGCCCCTCGAAACTGACATACCCCGCCCGCCTCCTCCAAGCTTGTGGCGGTAGATGCGTTAAAGAATTTCCTCACGAAAAAAGGCTACCGAGCCATAGTAAATACTCTACCACCATGCAAAATAAAAGATAGAGATACATTATACAGTGCACCTCGCGTTTAAAAGCTTAGCTCATAATATCCTAAATTTAATTTATAAGTAAATCTATAACTTATTAAAGACTCGGTGTGTTATGTTGAGAATTCTTTTGTAAGAAAAAAATAAACTTAAACTGAAACAAAGTTAAACGAAATAACAATAAAGCAAGTACAAGTTATATATTCTGTGAATAAAGTAAACCATGAACCAGCTTAAACAAAATCGCTAATACAATTTCAACGCGCCCTTCCCGGATAATACCCGAAAAAGTAATTAAAACCGCCATCAGAATGCGTTGCATATTTCATAAGCGAATTTCGGCCGAGCCCAAACCTTCCTGAAAGTTTAAACGCAACAAACTGTTCCCATGCAAATTTTGTCTCCAGTGCAAATGGGTGGGAGGATTTTGCGATTCGTAAATTGTTTATATTATGCTGTTACAAAAACCTGTACGCTACTATCGTGAATCTAGAAAATAGCTGAAAAATCTTGCACTGTTTCATAAATCTAGAAAATCTTGCACTTAAGGGTATAATAAAACTTGATGATCCAAGTCTTTATTCAAAGCAGAGGTGTTCTTTCGAACAAAAATAACTAAACACAAGGAAATACTAGGACAAAATATAAGGAATAGTACGTTTTTGTTTTCACATAATTTAATTTGGGTTGTGAATTTTAAATGAATGAGATTTTACATTCCTTAAAGACTCAAAGCTATTTTTTGACTAGCAGTCATAAATGAACACAATAATTTTACAATGTAGTCAAGACACTTAAAATAAGAGATTTTAATAATTATATCAAGCTAAACCCTGTCTTTCACCAGAATTGAATTAATGTTTCAATAGAACGAATAAGTATGCAGAGCTTTGCCTCCTAGCTTTGAGTCCTGTGAAACTTTAAACGCAGCAAACAAGTTCCATGCAAATTCTCTTGAAACAAATAACTTAACTGGGGAATATTTTAAGCTGTACTTGTCCTTAATGTTAGTCTGTTTACTTTTGCTTTAGACTTGTCTTAGTGTTTTTATTTCGCATTTATTTGCATTCAGGAAGCGAGGACGTCTCTCTGAAATTTTTCTGTTTCTACGTCTTTCTTAATCATATTGTTGACCTTTTTTTTTGTTGACGAGGGGGAAATCTTAGCCAGCGCCCCATCGTAGCCAGGTGGCTACGATGGGGCGCAGCCAGGTTATGTGGGATTTGAAACCACTGAAACCCCCCCGGTGACCTGCCTCTGTGCTTAACAGAGATCTCCAAGTTCTTCCAGGAAACACTCCGGAAACCTCCTTGCAATTCGCTGTGGCCCTTTCCGGATTGTTTTCCAATCCGCCAACGACGGCGCCGGTCACGGCCCGGACTCGATGAAGCGGGTGTCGGAACCCCATCTCCGAACACCCTCGAGCCTGATGCCCCTTTTAGTCGCCTCTAACGACAGGCAGGGGCAATTCCGCAGCCCTATTCTTTCACCCAGACTGCAGGGTTAATCATATTGTTGACCTAGTTAGCTAACACGTTTCTCTAATAAACAGCTATTTGTTTTTTTGTTGGTATGTAAATAAAACTTGCATAAATACTGCACACGAAATTTTAAATATGCATTATGTAATCGAGCTACATCGTGGCCTTTTATCTAGACGAATTATTCGTTTCTCATTTAGAAAATGTCACATTTGATATGCAAAATAACGTGTTACAATGTCAAGGGGCACATAATAAGCATTTAAGTCAATAGTTTAGTGGTTATATTGGTCCATAAATTGTGAAGGTGTGAAGCCAGCTTGGAAATATTAGGATTTCTGCTATTGAATAGAATAGGTATAAATAATATTTGCCTTATTACCGCGCTTCTACTTAGTAGGTTAGGTTAGGTTAACCACTGAAATCTACTTCTATGAGGTCAACGATCTTTTTGCACGTAACAATTGTTTTAATACGATTTTTTTGTTAAAGTTTCCGTTAAACAAAAGTTACTTGCTTAGATGTTATTATTTTAGCATTATTATTACTTTTATTTTAACCGTAAAAAGAAATACGTGCAATATGATCGTTGTAGTATATTATCTTATATATAAAATTTCCATATCACAATGTTAGTTACCGTACTTCTCCGAAACGATCGACGCTTGATCGATTTTACCAAATGTTATATGCGTATTCAGTAGGTCTGAGAATCGGCTACTATCTATTTTTCATACCCTTAAGTGAGGCAAAACAATGCAACGTTTGCCGGTTCAGCTAGTACTATATAGATATAGAAGTGTATGTATGTACCTATACAAAGAAAGATAATCCCTATTCCTAGAGCTGAAAGCATAGCTTCTTAAGTCACAAGAGAAATCTAAGCAATAAATATGCTTATCAAAGAACCGCAAAAGAATACTACAATCTGTATGAGTGAGTAACGACTCAGGAGGGGCACGTTTGATAACGGAATAGTCTACTAAGAGGCCTAAGAGTGCCATAAATAATGTGTCATCTTTACTGATTTACTACACTGAAGCTCTTGTAGATTGTGTAGTTCAAGGTGTTGGAGAAATAGACGAGGAAATATAAAGAAATAATCTACAACAAACTTTCCAGACATGTAACTTTATCTTCAGTTTCGATTTGCTATTTTATATGTATGAGTGAAAATGACATACATTGGCGAATCGTTATGGCTACGATCATGTCTTGAAAAATTGATAGATATGAACAAAAAAAAAACATAACTAAAGAGATTTTCTTTAGGCAAGTTGATAGTCAATCGTGAGCCCGTAAATAAAAATGTTATTGATTTCTTTTTGCCTTGCCTTGCCTTGCCTGGCTTTGCGTCGCTTTTAAAAGTTTGCTATGTGGTATCTTTTTCTCTAGGAATAGATTTATTTATAATAAAGAAATTCACAAAGTGTATATATTATTATGTATATACGAGTAGCAACAATTTTAATAGTACGAGACACTCGTTCAGTGGAAAAATGCTTATGTCATGTTTTGGATAGATAAAGTTGTCTTTCCATCCGCTATGCTCTACTTGGATCAAATGCAAGTCAAAAATTTAATATAATGAGTTGGACAAAACGATATTTGCGAATGAGATAATTGAATACACAGTGTGCGATGTTACAACAAATCGCCGCATTTAAAAGTGAACTTTTGTTTATCAACTGCGTCATGATACGCAAAAGTTAACTTTATATAATACGAGGTTTTCATTTTCATTCTTCCCCATCCCCATTCCACCATTGGACGAGTAGAGAAACACCAAGGCGGCATCGTTATACTGTGGAGGTGCCTAAGGCGCCTAAGCGGTTTGCGTCTACCTTCATTGTGCGTACCGCCAAAGTGTGGAATTCTTTGCCAAATTCCCTGTTCCCCGATAACTATAATCTAGCGGTTTTCAAGGCAAGAGTGAACCGGTTTCTTCTGGGCAAGCGCGCTCCACCTTAGATTGCAATCAGGTGAATTGCGGTCAAGCGCAAGCCCATTAATAGTAAAAAAAAATTATTTGCAAACAATAAACACAAAATAGATCATTAAAAATAGATCTCCTTAATTTTGATGGTAAATGCGAAAAACGTCTTCTAACCTTATATGATTGCTACTCATCATATATGGACACTTCATTTTGCAACTGACAGTAATTGCAAAAAAGTTGTCGCAACCCATGGCCTTACTCCCACATACACAATTTAGGTATTTAGGTACTTACGTACCAAATTTAGTTACCTATGTTTTGCACAGAGTGAGTCTCAAGTCTAGACTAGGGTTGCCAGACTCATAAATTTTGTGTTCCGGCAGATTTCTAAGAAAAATGTTCTGGTATTTGTAGATACTATACAGATGTGTGAATTAATTAATGAGTCAAATGTCATTGAATGTTATATTAAAATAATTAAAATAAAGACTAAAATTAGTAATCCAGCCGGAGTCAAAAACCATAGTTAGTCTTTTTAGGGTTCCGTAACTAACAAATAAAAAACGGGACCCTATTACCTGAATTTCCAATTTCCTAGTGACTAAACTAAACTAAAATTCAAACTCAAATAAGACCTCAAGTAAGAGGTCTTATATGAGTTTGAAGAATTAGTATAGAGTTATTAGTACTTATAGTAATAAAGTTGAATTTTCTAACGCTCACTGCATAAAGTCACAAAAATGTATAGCTGTTATCGCGGAGCAAGATAGCTTATGTTTATTACAGCACTAGTCGAAACTCAACCTTAAGATACAGTGGTAAGGTTGACTTGAATTGAAACACATTTTGTATTTCTGTGTATATTGTAATAGATATGATGTGACTAGGAGAAGTATGGATATGATTGTAAGAAGTAGCGGAAGTAGAGGTAGACCAAAGAGATGTGGATGAATTGTGTGAAGAAGGATATGAATGAGAAGGGAGTGAATGTGGAGATGACGGCTGATAGAGTGGCGTGGAAGCGAAAAACAGGCTGTGCCGACCCCTCCTAGTGGGAAATGGTAAAGGAGAAGAAGAAGAAGATTGTAATAGATACAATAGTATAGTGAACCCATGCCATTTTTTTGTGCTGTGTTTGTATGCAATACTGAATCAGGTATATATTTGATCGAAGAGTATAGGACGTCCTCACAACCTGGCAAGTAAAGTCTACAGGGCTAGATTTACAACAGCCGCGTAGGTGCTGTTCGCCTTGTACCGTGTATCCCACTGGCGAGATGGAAACAATAATTCAGTGTAAAATGAACTGACACGTTTGACAAACGATTTATAATGATACTCTGAGGCTGACATTCGAAATAACACTTGAAATTCAAACAGACAATCAGTATCGAGACACGTGCGTTATCCGTAATATTTCATCCTATCTTACTAATATAATAATACTTGACGACCTCGTTGGCGTAATGGTCACCATGTCGGACTGCCAATCAGCAGGTTCCGGGTTCGATTCCCGGCACGGCCAATGTCTTTCCGCTGAACTAAATTTGTTGGCTGTTGGTCTGGGTGTTAAATATGTATCTATATAAAATATGTTTGTATGTATATGTAGTATATAAGTTGTGTTAGCAACCATAATACGAACTAGAAATGGTTCAGTATGGGATTAACCAGCCATGTGTAAAATGTGTAAAAAAAAACTATCCGACACGGCAAACGTTGTTTTGCCTAACCTAGGGGTGTGAAAAATAGATAGTAGCCGATTCTCTGACCCACTGAATACGCGTATAAAATTTGGTAAAAATCGATCAAGCCGTTTCGGAGGAGTACGGTAACAAACATTATGACATGGATTTTTTTTTATATTACGAGTAGATAGATAAATGTATTTTTTTTTGTGTTTGTATGCTTGTTACTTCTTCACACTCAAGCGGCTTATAAAGAACATGATAAAAAATTTGGTATGGAAATAAGTTAGACCTAGGAATAACATATAGGCTACTTTTTATCCAGAAAACATAACTGGTTCCCTTGGGATAAAAACTGTGTTACTGTCAATGATTTGTTCTGAATTGAAATCCTTTACTCAATCCTACTAATATTATAAATGCGAAAGTTTGTGTTTAAGTAGCGCCTGTAGCTCGGCTAGCTAAGGTGATCTGACGCGATCATAGAAGCTAAGCAACGGGCGATGCGGACAATGTTTGGATGGGTGACCATGCACAAGACTGTCGTTTTTCAAGTGGCATTTTCATCTGGGCGTTATCGTGGGTCGGATGACACGTTAAATTGTACAAATAGTCGTTAAGTCAAGTCAGAGGCCTTCGGGCGGCTTGAAAACTATTGACACCAGAGCTTGGCCACTAAGCTCATACGAAGACACTTAGCTCCTACCTACATTGTTAGTTATTTAGTCTCTTATTGTATAATACAAATTTAAATAGTATGTGTTTTAAAAATATGGATCTGTGATCTGTAATAAAAATATTTTTATTTCATTTATAAGCTCCCCACTGAGATAGTAACTAATACACCTAAAGTTTTTTGCTGGTTTCGAACATCATCCATCACACGGGCAAACAACGAGCGATGATTACGATCCATCTTTTTCGTCCGTTTTGAATGAGAATCTTGCAACGGGCGGAATTTATTAGGGTATAGCAAATTACTATGGTAAAATGTTATTAAAAGAACGCATCATATTTTAAGGGTAGATAGATTTTTCGCATGGCTTTTGACTAGCAGGGCGCTTAACCACACGAGTGAGCGACTCTCTGGTCCAAGGGGAACATGCCTAGTCTGGAATAACTGGCTCTCAGGAAGGCTGCTGAAATAAGCTGTTAGATGCTTGGCGACAGATATTCAACTTAAAGGTGGTTGGTTGCCAGGCGAGCCAGGCGATATTCACAACACCGCACATATTACTTAATACATTAAAAAAATGCATTAAATAAATTAAAATAATTTATTAGAAGTCACATGATATCTAATGTTACTAAACGGACGAACTTAAGTGTTAAAAGTAAAAAATATATATATTTTCAGTGTGCCGTTTAAAAAAATAAATAATCAAACAATGTGTGAAATGTGTCCTACACATTCAACACACGACTGGTCCCCATACTAAACCGTTTCTAGTTTGTATTATAATGAAAAAAGAATAAATTAATGATTTATTTGCCACATAAACTTTAATCTATTATGGTTGCTAACACAACTTTATACATACATAATTACTTTATATCGATATATATTTATTTAACACCAGCAAATATATTTCATTACAAAGATGGTGGCCGTACCGGGAATCAAACCCGGGTCCCTCTGGTTTGCAGTCCGGCATAGTAACCATTACGCTAAACAGGTTGATAAAAACTTTATTAATCTCAACTTTGTACAGTAATTATTCAGTGTGTTAGTATTTTTAACGAGTTTTACTTATTCATTTATTTAACTTTTATCCAAGTTTAATTGGTAAACGAACAGGCAGCTTATTACTGTACCTGACATTTTGATGCCGAATCTTAATTAAGAGTCCGTAAAGCAGATGCATACGAAATTTGTATTTTAACGAATTGCCCTCAGATTGTGGACTGAGATACCCTTTAAAGACCGCATGTGATATGTTCGTCATATGCATACATTTTTAGTTGGTAGGTTATTCAACCAATGTGTAAAATAAAAATAGCAACAGCAAGATTTTATAATAATAATATGCAAGTATATCTTTGTTAGGACAATAAATAATTTTCTTTCTTTCTTAGATGGATGATTTAATTTTTTTATTTTATTTAAAAAAGGAAAAGAAACTGTACAAACAAAACCAAAATTACAACAAAATTGTTTCTAAGATTCGTAAATGTAATTGAAAATGAAAAAATAAACAGAGTCGCTTCAAAATAACTACGGAAAATTACATACTCGTACTTGCCTACTAGTTCACTAAACATCACACATTCAAAAAGTATTCTTCACGCATTCGAAAATCGAAATAAATCAACGGGTAAGAAACAAAAAAGAAATAATGATATCATTTAGACTAAAGAGAAGAGAATGCAGGTAAACAGCGATATGTAACAAGGACCAAAGAGCTCTAAATGACGCGTACAAATAGTTCCACCTCGGGTGGTTATTACCTGCCAGCATTGGGAGCTTAAAAGCGAGCTAAGTAATTTTCTAGGAAATAATGAGAAAATGCCGCGTTTCATACTCGTACTGAGGTTAATTTGAACTATTCTTGTGAAGAAACATGTTTTGCGGAATTTTTAGATTGTTTTACAAAGGAAGATACTCGTATTTTTACTACCAATATTTAGGTGCATTTGCAGAAAATCTAATTAGAATTACTTAATTACTGTATATGTACAAAACAAGTACATACTCAAGGTATAACACGAATATTACGTCAGAATGGAGACATCCAAAGTAAATAGGATGAATAAATGTATGTTTTAACTCTTTGACGCTCTAACGATTCGATTGGAAGTAAAAGTTCTCTGAAGCTTCTTGGACTTAGGATTAATTGAAAGTCTACTTATAACCCTATCAATACGGGATCAATAAACTTCGCGAGGCACATTTACTTAATATTTTTTTTTCAAATAACTGCTGCTTTTTGCCGCAAATTCGCTGTACCTGCCTATTTACTCACCCCACTAATACTCGTCCTACTTTGATTATATATAACCCGATATAAAAATGAAAATGATATAAAAATGATACCAGTGACATAATAAATAATAAAATTGTTTTAAAAAACAAACAACCGACTTCAAAAAACACAACTAAAAAGGGAAAAATAATTTTAAGCCTAAATCAAATCAAGACTATATAAATAGAATAGGAGAGTTTATTTCATGTACTTATAAAAAACTATTTGCAATTTTTACTAATCCTGTATTCTTGGAGTCGGTGCCAGCAAAGAAAGACAATTGAAAATATTTTTTTTTAACAAACATTAATTTGTTCTTATTAGATGGCACCGACTTCAAGAATACAGGATTACTAAAAATTGCAAATAGTTTTTTATAAGTACATGAAATAAACTCTCCTATTCTATTTATATAGTCTTGATTTGATTTAGGCTTAAAATTATTTTTCCCTTTTTAGTTGTGTTTTTGAAGTCGGTTGTTTGTTTTTTAAAACAATTTTATTTTTACATTTTTAGTGGTTGGTAATGATCGCGATCTATACGCGAGCGAAGCGAGCGCGAAAATTTTCACCGTATTTGTTCCAACCGTTTGAACATAAAGAAGTCCAAAGCAGCACAAATTACATAATGTGTGTTGTGTCAAAACGTACTAGAACCAAGTGCGAGCGAAAAGAGATGAATGCAAGCGAAGCGAGCTATGCGCGAGCGAAGCGAGCGCGAAAATTTTCACCGTATTTGTCCCAACCGTTTGAGCATAAAAAAGTCCAAAGCAGCACAAATTTCATAATGTTTGTTGTGTCAAAACGTACTAGAACCAAGTGCGAGCAAAAAGTGATTGATGCGAGCGAAGCGAGCTATGCGCGAGCGAAGCGAGCGCGAAAATTTTCACCGTATTTGTTCCAACCGTTTGAGCATAAAGAAGTCCAAAGCAGCACAAATTACATAATGTTTGTTGTGTCAAAACGTACTAGAACCAATTGCGAGCGAAGCGAGCTGGATGCGAGCGAAGCGAGCTATGCGCGAGCGAAGCGAGCGCGAAAAATTTCACCGTTTTTGTTCGAACCGTTTGAAGTCCAAAGCAGCACAAATTATATAATATTTGGAGTGTCATAAGCCCAGAACATCCTGGGGGAAATTCGAACGAAGCGGGATAACTCCTAGCAAAGCGAGCGCGTAAATATTTTCCTAATCCGTTCGAGGGTCTTGTCTTTTAATATATCAAATTTTACAGTTCCTTCTTCCACTAAGTATGACCCAAGTGGCCAAGCTCTGGCGTCGAGAGTTTTTCAAGCCCCTGATTTAGTTTGACCCCTGCTTGTACTAAGAGTAATGGTCCAGGCCCAACAAATTAACATGTTATCCGAAGCACAGTAACGCCCAGATGAAAATATCACATTTTTTTATGGAGGTCTTGTGCATGGTTACCCATCCAAAGACTGGCCGCATGGGCCGTTGCTTAGCCTCGATGTTCGCGTCAGATTACTTTTGTTAGCCAGGCTGCTAATTTTATGAGCGAAATCTGTATTGCCGTATGAGCGCGAAGAAGTAAAATAGGTTATCGAGTTATTTGGGCTTCCCACGGGAATAGCAATGACTTTTAAGATAAAAAGTAACCTTCGTGTTATACAAGGTCTAGTCTACCCCCTATATCAAATTTTAGCGAAATCAGTGTGTCATGTGTTATTTGGTGCATCCCACGGGAACAATAATTATTTTCGGGATAAAAAGTAGCCTATGTGTAAACACATAGTCTAACCTATCTTCATTCCAAATTTCATCAATGTCAGTACAACCGTTCGAGCGTGAAGAAGTTAAAAAGATTTATATGTTATTTGGTGCATCCCACGGGAATAGTATTTATTTTCGGGATAAAAAGTAGCGTATGTGTTAACACATAGTCTTACCTATTTTCTTCTCAAATTTCATGAATATCAGTACAGCCAAACGAGCGTGAATCTCTCTTCATGCGTAAAAATAACCTAACTTTTTAGGTTTTTCTTCGATTTCCCTAGGAGTCCATCATCAGAACCAGTTTTGGTGACAATGGGACCAATTCAGAACCATACTCTTTCAATTAAAAAAAGAATTTTGAGAATCGATCCACAAATGGCTGAGAAATCGGTGAACATACATAAAAAAAAAAAAAAATACATACACGTCGAATATATAACCTCCTCCTTTTTGAAGTCGGTTAAAAAGGATAGGAATTTATTACTACAAATGCGTGCCACGTTTTGAGCGTACTAACCTAGGAAATAAGACAGCGTTTGTATGAAAAGTATACCAAATTTCGGCGTTTTTCTTTCAGTTTACTTTGGTGAAATTTCCTTTTTCTATACCTACTAGCTACAAATACACGAAACAAAATTGCCTTCTCTTTTCGCTAACTCTTTGCATTGAACTTATAAATCTTTTACCTGTAATCTATAGCCTGTTCAGGATAATGGTTCGGCTCGTGTTACTCTAGTACCAATTACTTCTCAGTTAAGCCACATTAGTTCTTGCGATCTCGGTAGTGTTTGTAGGTTTCAAAGCTATTAGTCCAATTCAATGCAATAGAAACTACGCGCTTTGCCTCGTTGGTAAGCTATTCCCATGGTTTAGTCTGCAGACGAAAAACATATTATGAGCATCGCAAATTTTCTATTAAATTTTAGCTGCACTTTTTTCTCTCCATATTAATCTGTGATAAAAACATACCTATTTAACTCATAGGTATCTTTTTATCACGGATTAACGAACGATAAAATAGGTCCTTTTTACTTATACACGCGAACGAGGTTAGGTATAATCAGAGAACTAGAAAAAATAGAATAGTAACTTGGTCGATAAATTGGTATCACGCGTAATCGTAAAATGCCGCGGTGGGCGGGGCAAAACAGGCACCCACGCGCCCGCGGTGCGTCACGTGATGTGGCACGGCACCAATCGCGTGCTAGCTTTGTGTGTGTATAGCAGTGTATAGCAGTATAATTGTGTGCGTAGATGGATACAAATTCTAAGCGGCAATTGTATGGAGTTACTCTTCCGTTTATTCTAGTTCGCTGGGTATTATCAAGTCACAGTAGTACCAAAAATTTCTTGCCCAGGGATATTTTTCATGCAAAACATGCATTCAACGCGAATTTTGATATTGTTGATACGGAATATATATTGTATGTATATTGTATTGTTTACACTGAAATCAGGGTTGATTTTATGCAAATTTACTTCGCAAACAGGGGTAACGAAGTCATAAATTTGATGTAGATCAAGCACACCTACGTGTTTTGGAGTTTATGTTACTTTAATCGCGGTTGGCCTTCCCTGCAGTCACGAGTAGTTTGTTTGGACCCGAACCTAATTTAGTTTTACTGTGCTACTGGAAGCTATTTGATAGTAAAGTTTGCTTAATTTGGATAACAGATCCGTATTTCCCAATACACGTAAAATAAATATAATTATTAGAACACATTCACACACGGCTAGTTAGGCCCTTACTAAACCATTTCTAGTTTGTATTATGGTTGCTAACACATCTGATATACTAAATATGCATACATAAAAACTTTATACCGATACATATTTAACACCCAGACCTACAACAGCCAACAATTTAGTCACAAAAATGTTGGCTTTCCGAGAATCGAATCCGGGACCCTTTGGTTATCAAGCCAGAAAGGCATCTGACTTAACTTGGCAGTTCGGCATGGTAACCATTACGCCAATGAGGCAAATAGTATTTTATTACCTACCACTTACTATTAAATACCTACTTACTTGTTTGAACTTGTTGTTAAATTTGTAACTATTGTATTAGCTTCTTGATCAAATACAGGACATTATTTTCCAAAGTTATCAAGATGTCAACCGTTATAATGTTTATCAGCCAGTCTTTAATCCACTAAAAAGCTAAGTCAGGTGCCTTTCGGGCAGTTGATAACTCTCGACATTAGAGTTTGGTTCTACTTGGTTTATATGAAGGGTTAACAGTAAAATTGCATCTATGATACTACGTAAAGCAATTTAACATTTTCACCTAAGGAAATGTAGGTGTTTAATATTAGATCACTAGCTACGATTATATGTAAATTTTATTATGATCAGTGAGGCGGAACTTTGGTCTTCAGAACAGGTTTAAAAACCGCCTGTAAATGGTCACACCATTAGGAGCAACACTTTAATTGTTTGCCCAAAGACGAATAGACTCAATTAAACTGATTGAACTTCCTGCTGGAGTTTAGATTGATATCGTTATTGGTACGATATATCTTAAAATAGGTACGTGTTAGTTTATTGGAGCAAAAAATTAGAGTCATTATTTTGATTGATTTGCATTATAGATTTTTTTTAAATAAAATATTCTTAAAAGTTAATACAGTTGATATTAAGCGTTTCTTTCAGATCAGTCTGGCGTATAAGGCTTCGATCAAATATATACCAGATTAAGTGTTGTAGATAAATACAGCATAAAAAATGCACGAGTTTGCTATACTATTGTATCTATTACAATATACACAGAAATACAAAATATATTTTAATTCAAGTCCGCTCCGCGATAACAGCTATAAAAAATTTATGACCGTACGCAGTGAGCGTTAGAAAATTCAACTGTATTACAATACTAATAAAGCTTAAATTCCTCAAACTCAAGTAAGACCACACTCTTAATTGTGGTCTTATTTTACTTTAATAACAAATTGTGGTATTATTTTACTTTAACTTATATACGCCGTTTTTAGAGTCTAGTACTTTTTAAGATCGAAGGTGTAAGGAGTCCAGCCACGTGAAGTGGAACAGCGTTAGGTTTCTGGTTCAGATGCGAGTGAGGATTCCAGCCGAAGGGAGAGGAACGTTGTGGGTAAGGTCGGTTTGTCAAACCAGTGCTAGTTGAGTGAAGCTTTAGGTGGTCGGTCGGAGGAGCAAGCCTGGGTGAAACTTCTATAGCCGCACGTAAAACCGATTTCTGGCGTGGCGACGCGTCGCCCATCGTCCAATCCAAAAACAATGTCGATGTTTCACATCTGCCAGGCGTCCCGTGCATGCACACATTTTTTTACTTATTTCATTTTGGTTTCAGGTCACAGAGGAAGTACATTAAATATTTCACATTTGCTTATATCTATGAGGGATTTTTTTGAACACATTACATTGTTTTACTGAAGACGTGAGCTAAAACAGAATCAATGCTCAAGATGATTTCGAAGCTTTTCAGAAATATCTTAAACAGAATTCAAAGTGAAGTGGATAAGAAAAACAGGGATGCAAAGCAACACTTTTAAGGAACGGGAATCAAATATTTACTCAGGGGACGCGTGTGTTTGCTTTTAGAACCGCAAACTCGGCAGCATCGGGTATCTAAACAGCCTTACAACATCGCCGATCCGAATTGTAAACAAACGAATGTAGAGCAATAAATTTGTATTAAAATCGATATGGGAATCGATTTTAGACAACCAACTCGCATATGTACATGTTCGATTAAACGCGTGGGCTAAGCCCACGGTTGTTGCAAAACCGAGTTAAAACCCGTAACTAATCATTTGCATTAAAACACCGTGGTTTATGGCCATGGTAAAATAGCGTGAAGGAATTATCGAATAGATGCCGGGCAGAAATAAATCGATTGTTCGAAAGTCAAACGGTATACTCGTAGTCAAAGCTACCGCATGGTGTTTAGAAAGCTTTGAGGAATTATTATTAAAATAAATCAAAGGATTACCGTAGGATTATCAGGGAAGTAGTTCAAGTTTATATCCTAAATAAATATTTTTCTTTTACTGGTTATTAAATAATTTTGTTTACGATAGATTTTTTGGATTTCGTATCTTACCTACTAAAAATATTGAATAATTATTATTTATTTTTTACATTTATGAAATGATGATTATTTATTATGCCAGAAATGTATGTGTGTATAAGTGTGTATGTTTCATATTCTTCACGCTTAAACGGCTGAACCGATTTGCTCGACAGTTTTATGAGGATAGCTTTTGGATTAACCTATAATCTGTATAATCTCGAATTAACGGGAGAAATCTGCGGACTGCAGATAGTAAGAGCACATTCTATCTAAGGTTTAAGAGTTTGTTTCTGTAAAATAACACTAACTTTCCACTTAAAAATTAAAGCACTTCTATATACGTAGTCTATAATACACAGTATATCAACCTATTATTTAAGTTAACTTGTTATACAAAATCATTTACGTTACAACTTTTATTTGTTGATAAATTTAGATCATCACGAAGGACAACTTTAATTCTAAGTGTATTGACGATTGGCGAAAGTATATTATTGAATTGAATAAAAAAATCCCCAAATAAATCATCAAAAAAATAAATATTTTCAAACACAAATTAAAACTCCTAGAAACCCCTAGGCAAACTCCTAGGCATTGTTTTCCCTAAGAAGGTATTAAAAGGTTGCGAAGTACTCGTATATAGCAAAGTGAATTTTTCACATGCCAAATACAAGACAATAGGTAGCTGATGCTTTGGGATTCCTTGAAAGCTCTTTGGTATTCAGATATCCTTTGGAGTTCCTTTGCTGGGGCTAAAAGTGTAGTCTAGAAAGAGGAGTAAATAAAACTCTCTCCATTGTAAAGTTATTGGAATATATATTGTATAGAGTTGAAATCTATACCAATATTATAAAGAAGAAAAGTTTCATTTATCGTTTGTTTCTTTGTTTGGCGCAAATAGTCTCCGAAACTACTGGACAGATTTGAAAAATTCTTTCACCGTTGAGAAGCTTCATTTTCCCTGAGTAACATAGGCTATATTTTGTTTCTCTTTGCAACTTAGATTATTTTATAGCCCGTGCAAAGCTGGGACGATCTGCTCGTAACTACTAAGGTTAAGGCCAAGGTCTCCAGTTAAGGCACCAACTTTTAAGTTTTTTAGGTACATATTAATTTTTGTGTAATAAATTTTTGATAGTGTTAAAATTAAGTGTTTATCTATGTATCTATCAATTTGTCTTAAAGTTATAGCCGGTCTCTTTTTGGATAAGTGACCATGTGCAAGACTGTCTTTTTGTGACATTTTGGCTGAGCGCTACCGACGGAAGGTCGGATGATACGTAAAATCGTATGTCCCGGTTATTAGTAAAAGCAGTCGTTAAGCCTAGTCTAGCCTCCGGGCAGCTTGAAAACTCTCGACACAAGCATTTGGGCACTAAGTTCATACAGAAATGAAGAAAAGGGGAAATAATAATAATTATTAATTAAGAATCATAAACGATAAGACACAAGGTGATCACGGTGACGTCATTTCACATTAGAATGGCCATAATTCGCAGCGAACATATCTAGCATCAGGCCCATTACCCGCCCACTAGGACAAGTAAACGTTACCATTGCATTACGGCTTATCTACGTTAACATAATCCTGTGGTAAGTTTAGTGACAAACCTGCCTGTCATAATGTTGGTTGGTCTTTATAAATCTGGAATAGTTTCATACATATTTTACGATAAACGGAATAGTTTCATTGATGTTTTACGAAAGATGGTTTATAATTGTTACCTAACTACTTTGCAAAAAAATTACCGATATTCAAGAATAAAAAAATAACAAAATCGATAACTACTTTTGAATGGTGCATTTGCTACTGCTTGCCTGGCTAGCTACCGCTCTGCTGAAAAAATCTGTCGCCAAGCACTTAACGGTGTTTTCCGGCAGTTTCCTTGATAGCCAGTTATGTCAGACTTGGCATGCTCCACCTTAGATCAGAGTGTCGCTAACTTGTGTGGACACACTTCTGATTGAATGCCTAGCTTTACAGTGTGATGAAAAATCAGGGTCTTATTATGGCGTCACTTTTCGATAAATGCGACTGTTTCTTTATAATAATAGTTAAAAAAAACTAAAAAACACGTTTATCTGACCGTTTCAAGTGGGTCAAAATCGCGCCCAAAGAAGTCAGTTACAAACAAACATACAGGTGAAGTTAATAATATAAAGCGTGTAAAAAAAATATTAATCTCATTTAACTTACCCTACTTAATCTACAACAGTTGATAATATTGTATGATTTTACGTATTGAACATGATGAGTATATTTCGCTTCAAATGAAAATTCAAAGGAACATAATTATTTTTTAAATACTAGGACACATTTCACATGAGGCTGGTTAGCCCTATACTAAATCATTTCCTATTTGTATTATGGTTGCTAACAAACTGATATATTACATATACATACGAGACTTCGTTGCAATGGTTACCATGCCGGACTGCTAACCAGAAGGTTCCGGGTTCGATTCCCGGCCCGGCCGACATCTTTGTGCTTAACTTAATTTGTTGGTTGTGGGTCTGGGTGTTAAATATGTATCTATTATATAAAATATATATGTATGTATATGTAGTATATCAGTTGTGTTAGTTACCATAACACGAACTAGAGATGGTTCAGTATGGGGTTGACCAGCCGTGTGTGAAATGAGTCCTAATATATTTATTTATTTAAACATAATTACGTCATAACGACACATATTTAACACCAAGACCGACAGCCAAATTAATTTCATCACTAAGATGCTAGCAATTCCGGGAATAGCACCCAACAAATTAAGTTCATCACCAAGATATTAGCCGTTCCAGGAACCCTCTGATCGAGGTCGCCAAATGTATGTACATATTTGGGACGTTTCCTGACTACCCACACACCTACCAAAGCATAAAAGCTGTCCCAAATAGTAACCGATCAATATTTAGATCAAACTGCCTGTCGGATTGTCTGCCACTTATTGTCAAGACAACAGACAATGTCTGATCGTCGGCCGAACAATGGATGGTCAATTCAGCACATCGCCGATAGTGAGGTGCCAAGTTACCGCCTAGTTGGTGTAAGAACTCAGTCGATTTGACCCAGTCAACAACCTTGCTGTTACTTTTTGACTGGGACATAAATATATTCAATAATGAATGTTTTAGACCCAGTCAAAAAGGCACAGATAGTTAATCTAACTCTAAAATATACCAAAAATTATACAAGCAACTTAAAATAAGTATTTGTGGCACGCGAAACACATAAGTTGTGAAATTTGTAGCTTTCTAGCTATTACGGTTTCTGAGATACAGCCGGGTGACAGACAGGCAGGGGAGGTTTAGTAATAGGGTCCCGTTTTTACCTTTTAGGTACGGTTCCCTAAAAATAAAGATGCCATTTGACTCAGAATACGCCATCGATATACAATTAATATTAGATTAATAAATGTTAAAAAAAAAGACAGGACAACCCGCCCATGACGTAACTGGCGCAAAGATGAGCATTACACTGGCAGCGTTTCCACGCTGAATAGCGATGGCTATCCTCTGCGCCAAGTGCGATAGAGAACCGGAAGTGTTGTGATAAAAAGTTTCTTGTTATTATTTTGCAATAGGTACGAGTACTGTTTACTCAAACAGCTTGTAAGACTTAGTAAAGAAACAACTTCGTCTACAGCAAAATCAACCAATTCAAACATAGTAGTTCCTAAAACACCCGCAAACCAGAACTATCGGAAGCTTGACCACAATTATCTGACCTTTCCGTTTCGATTAGATAGCAGAATTACACAAACTTATATGGGTTACGTAAAGAGAAAGAAACAATGCCGCCTGATAAGAGGAAGCTATAAAATCATGAGAGTTAATATTTTTTTTTATCACACCAATTTAAAAAAAGTATTTGTTTAGCTAAGTACTTATGTATTAGATTTTCTGCACATAAAACTCTTTTCGCGACATTAATTTTATTTTGGAATATAATTATAATTTTCTATAATAAAGTTAATGGCCACTTGTAAAAAGAAAAAATGGAGATGTCACTTATTTTTTAATGGTCTAAACAGCTAACGTTAGTTACAATTCATTACTCCATATTATAATTTATGATATGAGAACATTTAAATTATTTATTTTAATCTGATAGACGAGTACAATAAATTTACCTTTCTAATCATAAGGCGCGCTTAAGTTACGAAGTCAACGAAAATTATCGGCAAATTCGACCTAAGAATATTTTAATCGACTCAATTAATTTAGGCAGTCAGCATTCTTCTTTGTCTTTAAAATGGAATTCTCCGCCCCTAATAAAATAGTCTGATTAATCAAATCATTCATTCGATTTCTGATCGATTAGAACCTAAAAAAAAAACCAATACAATAGGGATACAAATTCTTACTAAACCAACCGTAAATTAATTACAAATCGAATTCCGAAAACAAACTTCGCGAGAATAGTGAGGCGATTATACCATTCGATCTGACTCGAATCGAGTTAGATTTTTTGTATCGATTTCGTACTTTGATCAATCGTTTACCGTTAGTACCGTAAGCTGGATTCTGATTTATATCGGAATCGGAATCAGGGTTGCCACAGGGGATCATAATGACGGTCGTGCCATCGTCATTAGACGAAAATTACTTATCCACGTGGGTACCTAAGCAAGTTCCTACCTATTATCTGAGTTATCTATAATCAGGCATTGATATTATCAAGGCAATTATTTTACTTATAGGACAGCTCTTTTCAATTGTTAGGTTCTTATTTATTTTCCTGTATTTGTTAAATGAGATGAAATGCAAAATCCTAATCTTAAACGCTGTTAGTAGAAGAAAGTTTCCAGAATGTATTGGCCAAGTCAAATGGCAATGATGGTTAATTTTTGGGTCAGAATTTTAAAGAACTGACGTAATAAGCTTTAAATTGCACATTGTGTTCTATTTTGAAAGTTAAGAACATATTTATATTCTGTAAATTTAGTATTTTCTCGTTTAACATGTAATCACTTTAATCTTTTTATTATACTATTATATCTTATTACTATAATTAGTTGATGATGCTTACCCGCCGTGTGTGAAATTAATATTTTATTTACTTATTCATTCAATTTATACTTTTATCAACCCTAGTCATTTGACGAAGATAGGTTAGAGACAGGGTTCCGGTAGCATGTTCTGAAGCAAAATACCGACAAATCAATATCGATAGTTTTGGTCCAAAAACGTAGCATGTTGGTACTATTTTACATAGTACTTTACGCGTAACTCAGTCTAATGTCGTTTAAACGGGTAAAAAAAAACAGTGTAAGTGCCTGCCTACTGAACAAGCACGTCTTTGAGTAAATAATGACTTTATTAGCGAGTCACGCGACAACGAAGTCAAGACTAATCGTAGGCTTGTAGACATTTTTAACTCTCATTTAATTAACGCCTATATTCACTTTTGAGAAACAAGATAGATAGATTATTATTGAATTAATATTCACTTGTATATTAAAACAAAATCAACATTCCCGTCAACAAATCACTTGAACAGTTCTTGTAATATAATAAATGCGAAATTGTGTGGGTGTATTTTTGTTTCTTCTTTACGTTTGAACGGCCAAACGGATTTTCAAGAAGTTTGGTTAAGACATAGTTTAGACCCTAAAAGGATTGACAGATATGCTATTTTTTATCCCGGATTATAACGAGGGAGACACAGCCAGGCGCAGCCAGTTAGTAATATTTAAGAAAGTACTTATCCTACGAAATGAAAGTAAAACTATAACGGTAACGGTTATTTCCAGTCCATTTATTTTTCAATTCATTCGACAAACAAGAAGTACTTACAGCAGATGACCGGAATGATCCAAAAAACCCGAGTGTCCGCTCCTATCGCAAATAGAGATGCACGTGATTCGTATCCAATTATCGATAAAATATTATTTAATAAACGTCTTTAAGATTTTCAAGCACGTCCATGATGTAGTTCTATTTTTTATTTATTGAATAGTTGACTACCTTTAATTACGTTTTTAATTTTTAGTAGATTTCGCAATCAAGAGCTCATATTGCAGACAATGGAATATTCAATATGAATATTGTTAAGTTAGAAAATTTACGTATAGAGCAGTTGCATGTTCTATACGTAGACTTTTTCTATCGATGCGAGAAATCGGGTCAAAAACCGACATGTCCTATCGATAATACGTATCTTCAACCCACATCTACTCCAATCTTTCCCCAACAATCACCCCATTCATGGCAAAACAGCGGATAAAGTATAAACCATAAATTATTCATAATTTTTGGACACAATGAAGCCATTACGGTCAATATTTTAATGTGCACACCCCAATGAATAATACGAGTTATATTCTGGACAATAGCCTTGGAATATTTTTTATTCCATCATATTTCGCTGCAATGTTTATTTGAATAAGAGAGGCCAAATTTGACGAAGCGCTGTCATACACTGATGAAACTTGTTTTAACTGGAATAAATAATTTAAAACATTGGCCAAGTGCTAGTCGGGCTTGCGCATGAAGGGTTTCGTACCAATATATTTATATATTTTTTGTTTGTATGGGAGTTCCTGCTGGTATTTTATATTTTTTATTATTGCAGGAACAGAAATACATAATTTGTGAATATGTTATAAGATACAGCTTGGTGACAAACAGTCAGCGGAGGCTTAGTAATAGGGTCCCATTTCTACCTTTTAAGTATGGAACCCTGAAAAGTTTGTCATTTTTCACGACACTCTTAATATGCCGTAATTTAATAAGCTCTGATTATTGACTTCTAATATATAGACTTAAGCGCATGTTCATTTACGTCACATACTGATATAGATAACTCTGGTGCAGATTTTAATTGCCTATTATAAATATAAAGAGCTTTCCAGATGTTTCGTATTTGATTACTAATGATGTTAATGAGCAGAACCCCCGCTGACCAGCTTTATCGTGTATAGGAACTAAAGCATCGGCTCTGCTCTTATACAACCCATAAAATGGACGATGACATTTAATAGACCTTCCTTTACGAGTCAATGGTACCGGCATACATAAAAAATATTATTAGCGGCTGTAACCGCATTCAATAGCAGTAGTTAACCAAAGCAATCGAAATTTTATTTGTCCTCTCAATGAAACCAACAAGTCTTGATCTTATCGATATAAGTTTAATTATATTTAATTTGTTGGCTAACATAATCAGAGAGAATACACATTGTATACTTTCAATGCGAGCCGATTAATCATTCTATTTTTTAATTAGACAGATCTAATATCTGATTATAGGAGGAGTAAATCTAGTCATAACCAGTATCCTGGGAATGAAAACTATCACACGATGGTAATCTGAATTGCGTGTCTACTCTACCTTGACTAGGCTTTAATTTAATTAACCTATGTTTTTAGTTCCTGACAGGTTTGAAATCACAGCCATTTGTATTTTAATACACACTTACATGGAGCAAGTTGGTCGATATACTTGTGACAGTAGTATAGTATAGATATAGCCTAGTCCGATAGCATTGAAATACCAAGATCGACAAACAAACAAAGGGAGCATTGACTTACATCCCAGACAGATCCCCTCTCAACAAAACAACAAACTTTTGTCGTAAACCTTACCCTTACAATTTTAGCTCGACCAATAAATAAACTTATCGGATTGTGGGGTAGATTCAATGGAGAAAAAAATTACAGAGGATCCAATAACTATATTACTTACACCCATGCGCGAAAATAATGTTTACTGGCTCGTGTTCCTAATAATAAATCGTAGGTTTTTACACAATACATCGGCCAACCTTCGATAATCGAAAGCTATGATTGAATCCATGACAGATGGTCTCACAATTCATGCTATTGTTAAGCCAATTTCCGATCGATAGTTTAGGGGCATTTTTGCGTATTCATGCGAAGATTATTAAAAGCTCGATATTTCATCCGATAATAACGTCCTCGATCTGACGGATCAATAAGAGTATTACGAGTAAAATTCGGATCAACGATCGATAGCACCTCGATGAACAAAAGGTATTTAATTATTTATAGGAATAAAACCACCTAAGCATGTAGTTGAAGAATTATTTTACAAACTGAAGAATAGAACGTCAAAACCATTCACTTTCTGCATAGCACGATGCATCGAGAAGGAAAGTGATCTGGTAAATAGCAACTTGCAAGTTTAGTGCGTAATTAATGGTTTCTTACTTTTACTAGAATATGACTCGGAGGTAGAAAGCATAACTATCTATTCACAGGGTGAAATCAATGTGAACGAGTAGCATGCACTAACTGACGAGCAACGCAAATTATTGCGTGTGAATGAAGTTGAGATAAATTTAATATAAGAATATAAAAAGATAATTAAAGGCAATAAACTGTTAAAGGAGAGTGACCCGCATACCGTCTACGTACAGGATATACTAACAATTATTACTGTACTAGTGATATCGTAAATTAAACAGACATAAGCATAAACAATACGAGCTTCAGTAGCTCAAGTGTCCACTGCTGGAACTCGGGACCTTCTCTCACAAGGAGAAAGATATAGGCCATGATGACACATGCCACAAGATTTTGTGGTTCTTGGAGCATGTGGGTTTCCTCATGATGTAGCGTATTAGCGAGTGCGAATTTCATAAACAAGTATTTGGTATAGTGCTGGATTCAATCCGTCCAACGTTCTCCAGGCGAGACACACTCGCTTAAAATAAAACCGGCAAGTTATGAAAAAATATATTGTTACCGCAATAAAAAAAATCATGAAGAAGAGAATCTATAGGCTTGTTTAAAAAAATTATCAAACTATTATGAAAGTGCGTTACTTAATAGCAATATGTGAATACTAATGAAGGCCTATCTAAACACTAAAGATGCAAGGAAAGATGTAACAAGTCACTCAAAAAACAACGATTTCGCTTTTAGATTATGAAATATACGAGTCACGGTAGTTGCAATTTGTTCACAGATGAACAGAAATCAATTTACATTGAGTTGCGTGATGACGTAGCTTCTAGTTACCCTCTTCGTAACATAACGAGCACATATTTGTAGTAACAAATTATTTTGTTACAGCCAAATATGAAACGATACATACAAGAAAGACTTAGTTACTCGTAGGTATGAATATTCGTAAGTAATACTTCTATTGCGTTACGAATAGGGAGTAATTCAAGCAACTGAAGCTTTCATTGACAAAATAAAAGCAAAGAAAGCAGAAGTACAAGATGATATATGTATATGTGTGTCCAAAATAAAAGCAATGTGTTATTACTATTTGGTAGAATAATGGAAGTGAAAATGTAGATGTAACCGGTAGTGAATCTCAATGTAAAGGTAGTATCAACACAAAACAAAAGAAAGTTTGACAGTTCTGACACAGTTTTTATAGAAACAGCTCATAAGGAACTAAGCTACGACTTTAATGTACCGTGGTTTATGAGTTAGATACGAGTACTTATGTAAAGAGTTCGCGGTTAGTAAATCTTCAGTGAAAGTTAATGCCATTGAAAATATTCGAGATAAGTTATTTAAATTTGTATTAACTTAATAGAAATAATTTGCAAATTTACCTTTCCACCTCACCGAATCAGCGAATAGTAAAAAAAATATAAATGTGCTTCATAAAGACAACAATACCAACTTTCCTACGAAGGTTACGGTCCCTTGAGGACGTGCAACTGAATTAGACGAGGTTTATTATGCAAATATGTCCCAATTCCCCACAATTTTCTAATACAAAACCAGGCCGGAACCGGTATCGAAGGAGGTAGGTATGTCAGCGCAAACCTGTTGCATAAAGCTGTATATCATCACATTATTCAAGATCATCTCAAAGTTAATGATACACTTTCAACAGTAGTGAAAGTATACAGATTTGAGCATTTATACTGTTCTAGATGGTAATGAAGATAACGTGGAATTTGTGTGGATCTAAAATAAGACGGTAGCCAAGTACTAATTTGCTCCTCGATTATGAATTTAAAATTGACTCCGGTATTAAAGGTGCAGTGAATGACCCCGACGTAACTAAATGTGAAGATATCAAAATGGACTCTATAGATACGGTAACAAAGGTGATTGTTTCTTTGACACAGGAGTCGGTGAAAGAGTAGGGAGCACTTATGAGGTAAATATGCCCGTGGGCGAAGATGCTGTACGTGATTCATTGCTAACAGACGTCCAAGCCTCAAAATCAATGTGGCAAACTCCTTAAATGATAGAGGCAGATTATACTTTAAAGTTTCAAATAGAGACTAATTACATAATTATTATTCTAATTTTCGCATTAATCTAGAACTGGTTTATTTACATGCCATATACAATTTCCTTGCGAAGTCCTAAGCAAATAGGGATTCAATGTAAATCATTTTGTACATTACATTTAGCGTTCGGCGTTTGATCAATCATCAACATTTGTTTGTACGGGCAACGTTAATGGCCTATATCTATGTCAGCGATACTTATGTACGTTGGATGACAGACAAACACTCAACCAAGTCCGGGACAATAATGACAGAGGCAGTACATGTAACGGCATAAACTAGGCAATTGAATCAAACATGAAGCATGCATATTCAAAGATCAGTTTCCATTTTACATGCGTAATCGGAAACGCATCGGAACTTCAACGGAACTGCTACTTTTGCCAATCAAATCTGATCTTTATCTCCACATCACAGCCCACAAATTCGTCTACCAAAAGGTAATTAATATTCATTTCTTAATTACTCGAGGAAGTTGCTCGCAAAAAGAGAGAGGAACAAAAAAAGTTGGGAGCCATACCGTACGCGTTAGAGTGTGACAGCTGTATAACATTCCTTAGCGGAAGAAAGTGATGGAGGTATGTCACGAAAGAAATGACAGGTGCAGCTAAATATTGGTTAGTGAGCTACCGTATCAAATTGATGATAGTTAGCATTCGTGTTTCACGGTAAAGCTTTTCTCGTTACTTATAACTTATATTTTACTAGCTGTGCCCCGCGATATCTCCTACAAGTAAGAGTAACAAATAACTATAATTAGTATGAATTAGGTATGAAATATGTGATTTGTGTTTTGATACAATCTAAACTATTATCAAATTTCAAGAACCGTCAAAGCGAGAGAGAATAGGTAGGTACCATAAGTTTTGGAGTCATTTGTGTGTTCCACGGGAACTGCAATTTTGTAATAAGAAGTAATCCGAGGTCTTAGCTAAGTTCATATCAAAAACTAAAATCGTTATTCATGCGTGAAAATGAAATACACATACGGACACACTTATACGCTTACAAGATACAAACTTTCGCCATTAATAATTGGTGGAAGTGACAATTAATTAACAGCATGTTGATTCTTGTTGAGAAAATTATATTAAGATACTTGACTCTGGTTATTATAACATGTCTTTGTTAAATCGTTCGCCATTGTGACGGATTATGATATTGTCTGGTTTCACCCAAGTAGATGCTTTCATAATCGATCATTACGAAGGTAATCGTAACTTTTACAATGATTATTCCTTGCCAAGCCAACCTTACGAATAACAAGTTCATTCCTACTTTTATCTAATGAAATGGCAGACAAAAACTTGATTATCATTTTTATCGATACTTGATTGATGCAATAACAGGCGCTTATATGGGCTAGCTGTAGTAGTGGGAAAACTTACTAAATAGGTAACTATTCAATAGAGTTAGTAAGTTATCGATAAAAACACCCTTTCTTAGTTACCTGTCCCATCTCTAGAGCAATCTGTATCATACCTAATCTAAAAGTTTGATTGTTTGTTTGATACGGTTACCTAGGCTCAAAAACTACTAGACTGATTTGAAAAAGTCTTTCTTTCACCGTTGGGAAGCTACATTAGGTACCTATCCCTGAGCAACATACCTACCTTGGCTATATTTTGTTTCTCTTTGCAATTTAGATTTTTTTATACCCTGTGTGAAACCGGGATTATCTGCTAGTAAGATATAATAATAGGTATAGATAGGTACCTTCTCGTAATTTCGTATGAGCCAAGTGACCAAGCTATTTTGTTGAGTTTTGAAGCCGCCCAAAGGCCTCCGTCTGGACTTTACGACTGCTTCTACTAAGGCTAACCGCCGGGAAACCTACAATTATCGTGTCATCATGCAACCTAGTACCCAGATTGTAAATACCACTTTTAAAATGACTGTCTTTTACTTGATCACCCATCCAAAGATTATCCGCAACGACCGTTGCTTAACTTCGGTAACCACACTTGGGCCCTATTTCTAACACTGGCAACTGTTGCCTCTGCCAATGATACCTACCTATTACTCGCTGTTATCAATGGTAATAGGTACAACAATTAGGTATCTACCTAGGTACCTACTAGGTATACCAAGCGATTTAAAGTAGTCTATCTAATCTTATTACTTATTTCTAACAGAAAAAATTGTATGTACCTAATTATCTTATTATTTATTATTATTCTATTATAAGTCTTATTGTATAACATTATATTAATAACAACATAAAAAAAATGATTTTTCACTACTCTGTTACTCAGAAATGGTTGTAGGTAACCTAGGTACCTATCTATTGCTAGGTAGGTAGGTACAAGCAAGGACTCATTGGCAAATAATTTTTTCAGCTGATAGGTATACCTAGGTAGGTATATCGGCGAACCCTGATATGAAGGGAGTCACAGTCCCACGTTTAGTCACAAACGACAATAGGATCCATCGATAAGTGGGTAGGTAAGCTGGGTACATCAAACAAAACACAATACATGCAAATGCATATCAAATCAATGTTTAAATAATTCACTGACCTGTTAAAAACGCTGACAATCACCATTGTAAACAATCCGGGCGAAAAGTTCAAACGGGTTAGTGAGACAATCCATCAACACAAAATCGCAAGAGAAACGTAGCACATTCCCTCTAAAATGCACATTTTTCCTATGTTCAATTGTTTAGAAGACAAATTTTGAATTTGAAAATGGAACGTTCGAAATACGCGAGTGTGACATCACGACCGGCGGCACGACCACACGCGGCGCGCAGCGACGAGTAACTGACGCTGTGATTGGCTGAGCGAGCGAAACGCGTACCTACTGAGCGCAGGCGCAGCGTCGCGCCGCACGGCAGTCGGCAATATTTCGTTCGCTTCGGAGATGCAGCGCGTGCGCCGCATATCCGTTCATTTGAAATATAGAATCCACAAAAGGGTTTTGAGGGCTGTGGGGTTACTTTTACCAAACAGTTTTGGGTAGGTATTTCTTTTATGCGCAGTTTGTGCACTTTTTACCGAATTATACTGGCACGTATCATTGACAAATTGAAACTTCATTACCTTTGTTAGATTACATGATTCTTAAGTACATCTATTTTTTTCTACATACGTCATACAAGTTATTATTCTGTGCATACGTGAAGGCACGTAGTACAAACATCATTCGAATGCTAACAGGTAAGTAATGGTATGGGTACCTATATAATGTAGGTATATAGCTTTACTAGGCACCTAGTGTGCCTACTCTTTACCTTTACTGTAAAGATGCTTACAACCCTAAATCTAAAGATGATACTTCATACCTACCTAATGAATGTACCTATGCTGTGTTTATCTACAATAATTAGCCTACACAGTTACCTTAAGTTCTTACCAAGCTATCAAATTACCTGTCCTAATCATAAACATAGCGCACGTGCAAACCTAGACACTGATGAGTAAACTGTCCAATATCAGTGAACTGTTATTCTGAATCCAAAATGGAATCATAACAAAGACCTTTTTGATACATAGCCACGAGCAATCTAATCTATTCGTCTAAAAGAAGTAGGTAATGTAACCTGTATTTACCTACCTAACTCGAACTGGTTAATAAACAAAAATGTCGTATAACTCTGAAAGCTTGGTACAGACACAGAGTAATAACTTGTACTTCGGACGAAATAGGTAAGCACTTATGGCCTGGTTTTGTTTATGTTTTGTTACAATTAAAGTGAAATCTAATTATATATATAACTCGTGTCACAATGTTTGTCCTCAATGGACTCCTAAACCACTTAACCGATTATAATAAAATTCGCTCACCATGTGCAGTTTGATCCAAGTTGAGAGATAGGATAGTCTAAATCTCAAATTATAGTCGCAATTTTAATTTATTGCTAATTATTTTCTGTTATTATTTGACACTCCAAATGATTCTAACAGTTGTCGATACTTTTCGACTGGGTTGAGTAAGTAACCAATAGATGGTGCTGCTATGGTAAATCTACGAACGTGTCATATAGGTAAGCTACACTATCTATTTTTCATACCCCTAAGTGAAAACAACGTTTGCCGGGTCAGCTAGTTACTTGTATATTTCTTAAATATAAATGCTTTGTGTAAATAGCGTAAGTAATTTGTAAATAGTGTTGTGTACAATGTGTGAGTAAGGCTAGCGGAGTGGGAACTGATTGCTGCCTTGATACAGGTTTTTTTTATATTTATTTAATGGGCTTGCGCTTGATCAGAATTCACCTGATGGCAAGCGACATTAGGATCTAAGGTGGAGGGCGCTTACCCAGAAAACAAACCGGTCCTAATTAAACCTACAGCAAGGCGCAATGCTCTAGTAACGCACGAGTCAAAAGTCAAATTATAGATAAATAAATATTCGGACACATTTCGCACACGGCTGATTAACCCCATAGTGAAGAACCATTTCTAGTTTGTGTTATGGTAGCTAACACAACTGATACTACATATACATACGTACATATTTTATATAGATACATATTTAACCCCCAGACCGACAGCCAACAAATTTAGTTAAGCACAAAGATGTTGGTCGTCCCGAGAATCGAACCCGAAACCTTCTGATTGGCAGTCCGGCATGGTAACCTTTTGCGCCAACGAGGTCGTCATAATTTAAGTCTACTTAAGTACTGTGTAATCCGTGCTCAAAATTTTAAAAACAATAAAATATATTTTTTTAACTTTATCTTTATGAGTGGAGACTCTGGGTAGTTGGAGCAGTGAGGCGAAACAAATGTATCCACAAGCTAGGTCTTAGGATAAATAATATCACCGGTGACTCCCGCTCCGGGCGTTCTTGGTGCAGAGGTTGGCCATAGCTATTCAGCGCGGTAATGCAGCGAGCGCGATGGGCACCTTTGCACCGGGGGCGAGCAGGGGCGGGTTATTTGATTTGTATTAGTATTAGTTTTGAACATGTTACATGTATTAAATGTAAGAATATAATATGAGCAACACTCTATATGTAAGTAAGCAACATATGCACTTTATCTTTTAACGACTACCTGTAAAGCTAACTAGGTATATACAGGTAAAAAGTAGTTATTTATAGCTCTGTGTAGTTGTGAGTCATTGGCCATCATCGCCCGCCAGGCGCATCTTGGATGCAGTTGCTCTTCGACAGATGCGAGACGCATACTGATTATCGTTTAGTCTGTAGCTAGCTTACCTTAGCTAGTCTAGATCGACAGGTACAATACAAAATATGAGTGTAAAGACACCGTGAAAAGACCAGACAGAATTATGCATTCGTATTTTTATCACATTAGATTATATTTGGTAAAAGAATGTGAAAAATATTTAGTGTAGGTACTTCCGCTAAGATCAGAAAGTTAAGATATGGATAAGCAAAAAAATATTGGAGTGTTCC
This sequence comes from Mellilla xanthometata, assembly GCA_035578125.1. Taxonomy (NCBI): domain Eukaryota; kingdom Metazoa; phylum Arthropoda; class Insecta; order Lepidoptera; family Geometridae; genus Mellilla; species Mellilla xanthometata. Next base: position 6,077,254 of record JAPUBQ010000014.1, on the reverse strand, counting down.
TATTCGATTAAATAGCTCATTTGTTTTCTTATAGATTAATAGTGTTTTATTAACTTAAGCTATATAGTGTTTTACTTATAATTAATTTGAGCAACTTAGTTGCGTGTGTGGTGAATATCTTATTTATTTTTCTCGTCCTTTCAACTCCTTTCCACCCAGAGGTTGCCTGGAAGAGATTGCTTTTAGCAATAAGGCTGCCGTTTCTGGCATGGTGTAAATTGTTAAGTGATGTTACTTTTTTAAATTGATTTGTATCTATTATCTGCCTAATAAAGAGTTAATATATCCATCACGGATCAGAAATAATTGGCCAAGTGCTGGTTGGGCTCGTTCCGTACCATTGTTGTATGGGGGCCCCCTTAAATATTTATTTATTTAATTTTGTAATTTAATTTAATAACCAATATACTTTTATGTATAATGTGAAAATTTTAAGTGTCTAGCAGCTACCGTTATTGATACGAGTATATAGCGAAAAAAACAAGTTTATTGTATGGCGACCCCCCTTAATATTTTTTATTTTTAGTATTTTTTGTTATAGCGGCACGGGAAATCCATAATATCTTGTGAAAGTTTCAGCTTTTTAGCTATTACGGTTTCTGAGATACTGCCTGGACGCAGACAGACAGACTGCGGAGGCTTAGTAATAGGGTACCGTTACCTTTTAGGTACGGAACCCTGAAAACAGCTATCGATCTTATTTTAGAGGCGAATAATAAAACATTTCTAACTAGATGCAGTAGATAGATAGATAGATAATACTTTATTGGACACAAACTTAAAACTAAAACTAAAGATAAAATAATATCTAAGAACAAAAAAAAATAGTGTGCCACAATTGGCGGCCTTATCGCTTAAAGCGATCTCTTCCAGGCAACCTTTGTTTGGAAAGGAGTTAATAAACGACTAAAAAAGGACGTAGTGTACAATAGAGAGAAAAGAAAAAAATAATAAGTTACATATACATACAATAATTATAATAATTTATGCTAATACATAAATAAAATATACTAATTCATAAAGTAACAATTCATAATATTATAAATAAACAATGATTCTTTAAAAACTCTTGTTGAGAGGTGGTATTTATCTTCACAGTATCTTTGCAGTAATTTAGATGACTTCACAAAGTAAACTAACACTATCTCCTATCCTAAGCTAGCAACACCAACTTTATCCTAAAGTCAAACATCATAACTTTTACCAAACAGTTTATTGTTAGCTCAGAAGCCGTTATTATCAAGTCAAACACCACGGCTTGGGAATTCTCGACTGCGTGCCCCGGAAAGCATTAGCAGAACAAACTTGGTAGATGTAGGTTAGTTGAGCTAGAAACAATGGGATTATCGATACTGTTACAGATATAATCGATACACGTATAAACTATAAGCTCAGATATCGATGACATGTATTAAGATGCCAAAGGTAATCGATTAGGTATTAGGTAATATAATACTTTGTAACAGGGTAAGTAAATTAAAAATAGGATCATTATGATTGGTAATATTTTTTTGTGTCTTGCCAAGTTAAACACATAATATGTCAAGCGTGACATTCGATATCCTCCAAAATAATCGTTTAAATTGCCAAAAATATATGCTTACTTTTGTATAACTGTCCCTAAATCAAACAGTATCACATTGCGATCTGAAATTCCGATAAAAATTAAGATTATCAATGACCATATCTCACAGTAAAATGACGTTATCAAGATCTTCCACGTTAGTAAGTCGCTAAAGATTCTAAATATTTATTCGTTTTAAATTGTACTTAGTCACTAACCCTCAAACTGGACGCATTCTCGCCCGTGCCATGTTAAGGCTAGTTAGTGTCTTCCAGTAACTTATATAGATATGCAAATAAATAGTTTATTGGTTAATTAACAATGATATAAGTACTCGTAATGAGACGTCTCATTTAGAATTTTTTGATAAAATTAAACTACTAAGTACATTTTAAGGACCTAAGGTTTTAGTTAAATAATACATATACGTAATTTCTGATCAAAAGCAATAATAATAAAAAAAAATGCATGGAACATATTTTGACTGGCGAAATTATTGAAGATTAAAGAAAAACCTTTTAAAGTTGCGACGAGTTACATTCAAATTCAAATTCAAATTATTTTTATTCATTAAATGCTGTAACATCATTTATTTTCCCTAACCCTCAAATTGGACTGAGCGCCCGTGTCATGGAGGCTAGTTCCTTCCAATGACTTAAATTAGAATGTCGTACATCATGTAATAGGACTACAATTTCAAATATTTGTGACGTGCTTTAATTTACTTATCCTTACAAAATCAATTATTATTATTATTATATTACATTACATTATCATTTTATTATATTTACTACATTATATTATCACTCTATTACATTCATTAAATTATATTATAGGAAATTACATGTGTGTGGTGGTGTGTTATACGAGTATGTGTGTGTGTTTTAATGAGATCAAGAGACAAGATGTTGAGAATTCGAGATTATCGAAGGAAACTCAGCAGGGTCACAAATCGGGCCACAGCTCTTAAATGTACACCTGTAACCCACTAAACACTGCGCTTGGAGTACAAAAGGATCCGGAACAATTTAATGAGCACATTTACAAATGGGTTGTTTTAGATTTACAACGGGTTTCTTTTGTGTCCAATGAAACGAGAATCCGTTAGGTGTTTGTGGATTTGCTTTGAATTTTTGGAACGATTTGGGGGTGACCTAGATTTGGCATTGTTAATGCAATGAGGCGAGTGTTTGAAATTGTTTTTAGAAGGAAGTTGCGGAACAAATTAAGTGTGTAAACAATATTTATCGTCTTAAGCTTATATTTAATAAGTTATAATCTTAATATATATAAATCTTGTGTCACAATGTTTGTCCGCAATGGCCTCTTAAACCAATCAATCGATTATAATAAAATTCGCACACCATGTGCTTTTCGATCCAACATGAGAGATAGGATAGTTTAAATCTCAAATTACAGTCGCAATTTTAATTTATTGCTAATTATTGTCTGTTATTATTTGACAGTCACAATTATCTGTTAACTCCAAATGATTCTAACAGATGTCGATACCTTTCGACTGGGTTGAGTAAGTAATCAATAGATGGCGCTGCTATGGTAAATCTACGAACGTGTCATATAAGCTACACTATCTATTTTCCATACCCCTAAGTGAGGCAAAACAACGTTTGCCGGGTCAGCTAGTATCCTATAAATTGCAAAAGACGCAGATTTTGAAACAAGGCAAGGTTTAGCAAAGTTCTCCACATAAGTAATTTTTTGTATGAGACAGGTTCTATGTATTCGGTTAATATTGAAATCTTATAATAAAGGTTTACCTATTAAGCAGTAAGCACGAAGAAATACGACCGATTATTATGTATAAGTTGACTTTACTTATGAATTTACTATATCCAATTCTCATATGTCTCTTTCGGGATAAAAATAACCCAATAGCCCTCTCGATGGCAGTAGCATAGAGGTAAATAGTATCTCATATAGATACATAACTTTAGTAAGCAAATATCTAAACGTTTCCAAGAACTTTCTCGACATAACTATCGTCCCTCGGGAGCCGTACCTGTCATCCTGACTTCCTCTATTCCATTTGAGAAAACATCAAAAATAATATAAACGTCATCCTTATACTCGAGAAAAAGCAACACATTTGTAATAAACCCAACTATTGATGAACAAAATACACTATCAATTTAAATATCAATGTTACATTTTTAAAACTAAAACTTAACCTAATCTAAGAGCTAATTAATTTATGTACTCGTTTGTTTACATGTATAATATATATACTTATAGGATACTTAAAAAAAAGTAAGTAATGTTAAATTATTTCTTTTCTTAGTTGACAGTGAATTGAAGTGGTAAGCGTAAATTCTTGAGAGGAACACGCAAAATGTTTAAATAAGATCACGGAAATAGAGCACGCTCATAAGAATTTATACTGGTAGTAGTAGATACCAGATTACAGTGGTGACATAGTGCCAGCTTAGTAATAGCTTACCGATGTAAAGTTAACGCCGTGTAACGATGGCCTAAGGACCAATAAACGTGGATCTCTCAACAAATCAGGAGAGGATTTGGGGCTGGAATGGTTAAGCTTGGGTTAGCTCATGTTTGTTGTGTAAGGGTTGAATGACCGGGGAGTGAATACTTACTTAGTACAAATTCAGCAGTTTTTTTAAACCTTTACAAGTTAAACCTTTGCAGTAAGCAAGCTACAATCGTGAATTTTTTTATTTGGAATTCGAAGCGTTTATTGACTCATGAATAATGGCTTAACGACTCCTTGTACTAAGACTAACAGCTGAAACCTACAATTTAACGTGTCATCGGACCCACAGTAGCGCTCAGATGAAAATACCACTTGAATAACGAGAGTTTTGTGCATGGTCACCCATCCAAACACTGTCCGCATCGACCGTTACTTAGCTTCGATGATCGCGTCCGATCACCTTAGCTAGCCGAGCTACAGGCGCTACATAATATGTATTAGAAGAATTAGTAGGATGTACTGTATAGTGCGTGTGCATAGTTCCTAGTACAGTAGGTTTATAATATACCACTAGTTATACGTATATTTATTTCCTTTCCAGACGGTTTGCAGACATATTGCACGGATAGTCGTGTATTTGCATGTCTGTACTCAGTTCTGAATCATTCATCACAGCATAAAGGGCTACTTGCTGATCTCGTAGGTCATTGGCATTGAATCTTTGGTTAAAAAAAAGGAAAAAATTTAATGGGGCAGACATAAACCTTAAATTTAATTGTTAATTAAAATAAAATGAACTTTGATTGCCGCAATACAGTCACCACTTAGCAAATGCAGATAGCATGGCTACAACTACTGCATGCGTAACTGAAGCAAAGCTTTTTTTACTACAAGTTTTTCTTTAAATTAATACAGAGTTATTTGAAAATACGAATAGTCGCTACTGTAAAATGAACTATGCAGAGTTATAAGAAAAGACGAATAGCCGCTACTGAATAAGGAATGAGTACATTAAATGAAGTCTGTAAGTAGCCCAGGGGAGATAGACTAGGAAATGTATGGATATGGTAGTGCAAGAGGCAGACCGGAGAAGACATGGATGAAGTGTGTGAATGAGGACATGAGAGATGAAAGACTGAGTGTGGAGATGACGTCTGATAGAAGAGAGTGGAAGAAGATTTGCTGTGCCGATCCTATCTAACTGGGATTAAGGCAAGAAAGAAGAAGAAGAATCAACTTCGTGTACATACATACATTTCTAAATTGAAAACTGTTTGAAAGCTTGAGTGAGCTAAGTCATATAATATATTTTAGAATTTCTTACTTAAGTAGCCCTGTATTTAAGGTCTTGTCCTGTATGATTAAAACATCTGCTTCCAATCAAGAGGCTCATTAAAGCTGCAAGAGATCTAAATCACTCAGTCAAATTGGTTGCCAAAGGTTCAACTAACCAGAATGTATTTAGTTGTTTTTGTTTGTGGTTTGTGTAAATCCTTATTCCTACTAATGGATGAATATAATTCTGAATAATTCTGAAGCTCTGACAACTTAACGGCAACAAATTGACATGAAATTTGGAATAAACATGGCATAGATCCTGGATACATGTCCGAAAGACCACATACACACATATACTCGTATATATACAGATTAATGAGTATTGACCATTGAATGACTCAAAAGTTAATAAGACTTCGTTGACTTTGCTCGCTCGGTTAAGAAGCTGCACCGTGATTGATCTCAGTCAGATAACTTGATATTTCAAATATCGTGTCAATTGGTTCAGCCGTTAGAGCTTGAAAGAATAATATCGCGCGAAAACCGTAATTTTTTAACCAATGTTTTGACCATTGTAAACTGTTCACGTAAGGCATCTTAATATTTTCGCGTAGAAAACGGTCACACTTACTTATTATTAAAAGTTGGAATGAGTCCAACAGTTTCGGTGCTTTCCGAGCACCATCTTCGGGGGTGAGTGTTACACGGACCCCTGAAGATGGTGCTCGGAAAGCACCGAAACTGTTGGACTCATTCCAACTTTTAATAATAAGTAAGTGTGACCGTTTTCTACGCGAAAACAATGTTTTGACGTCTCTTTCATATAACGATTTCAATTTTTTTTTTAATTTTATTGAAGTATTAATTTATTTTAAATTTTAAATAAATAATAATCAAAGAATTTTTGATTTCACAGTTGTGTAATCGAAACAATTGTAATTGAAACCAGACATTTAACTGTTATCTTGATCAAGTGTTTACTTACGCAATAAAGAGCTTTCGCCGCCTTGATGTTAAATTTTTTCGGAATTCTCCCATTAAAGCAATGTTGTACTGAGTTCCGCCGCACTATACGTATTCAAATACGTGTAGTGCACGAAGCACCTGACGCGCGGCAGTGTATTTATTTATCACGAAATAAATTAACATAAAAATTATAAAAAAATAAAGTGTTAAATAAGTATAAAATTCCCTAAGTTTAAATTTTGACAGATTTTTGAATTTTAAATTGCCATTTGTATTTAATTTGATAATGATGGATTGATTAGTTTTGACATTTATTTATTATTATTCTTAATTTTTATGTAATTTTTTGTGTGCACTATAGATGAAAATCTGAAATAAATAAATTATTATTATTATTATAAAAGCAATAATTAACAATATTGAAATTAAAAGCTTTTCTAGATAATATCCTTACCTACAAAAAAGTAAGATTTGTTTTTATCTTTATGGCTTCCAGAAGCACAACACTTTTTAAATAAACCTTTGAGCGAATTTTATGTAACCGTGTATTGGAGCTCAAACAATTATTAACACTGAACCAAAGCTTATAAAACTGAAAGAAGTCCTATCATTTACTATGCGTGCCAACTAAGAATAGGATCGCGCTTGCTTCAACTTCACACGATAACTGTCAAAAAAGTACTACTAGCAAAGAAAGCGTTAAAAATAAATTTAATAATATTTTTTTTGGTTCATGGTTATAAATTTAATTATTGTTTAATTATTCCTGATTTTATAATTGGATAATTTTGGATTAATTAATTCTACAGGTAAGAAGTACCCAAGGCAAATTAACAACACCTAAAAAAAAAAAAACACGTGACGAGACATTGGTTTTGGATAGTTTTGACTTAAGTGCTGTAAGCAGTATAATAAACTCTTTTTATTTGGTACAAAAAGAAGTGACAACAATGAAAAAGAAATTATATTTTTATAAATATGCTTTTACTTTCAAATCCTACTCATTTACAATTAATTTGCCATAAAATGTATAAGAAATAGCAAAACAGCGTACATTAAAAATATAAACTGAATATAATTTGTTCATAAAATTTTTTGCACACCATACACTTTGGTTATGAAGTTTTCGCGTATGATTGAGCAAGATGGCGGTTTTGACAGTCCTATTCTTAGTTGGCACGCATTATACGCAGGATTTTTAAAAATATGTCACTTTGCTCCCGTAGCACTTTTAGGCGATGTTGTACCGAATTCGCCCCATACATATTCGACCGAAACACCCGTAGCACCGCAGTAGAAATATCACACAATAAATTCATACGTCAAACTTATAACATTTGTACATCGGGGGTAAATATAAATAGCAATGGTCTAAATTGTCTAAAGTAGCATTGCCTACTAGATTGCCTGTTATGGTCCTTACAAAGAAACGAAACAACAAAAGAATTCTCACACTCTAAAACTTAAGTGTCCAAGCAGTGCAACTTAAACTGTTCAATACCCCAATCTTTTGGCAAAGGTCATCGACCTTAACTTCTCGATGCTTTGAAGTTCTTTACAAAGGGTCCATCTTAAAAGGGTCAGTATGTATAATTAACTCAGTGTGGAGCCGAATGTTTCTTCAATCGTTTTTCTAACGCTTTGGTTGCTTGGCTGCAACCGTTTAGTCGTTTAGAATGATTGCTTTTTGGTGACCTTTTCTTACCACGGCTAATGATATGAATGTCCAGTAATGAGATTTTATGTCGAAACCTGTATGACCTTTTCCTGTACCTTTTTCGTCACCTATACAGTACTAGTTATTATTCTGTGCCTATACTCCACTACTAGTCCGGTCAAATTAGACCAAAATACATATACAAATATTTATTAATATCACCATTAGTTACATATAAAAAAAAAGTGAATTAATATGTTAAATGTCAATAAATTATACTATGTCAAAAATTACATTCTAATTACTATAATGACAAGTCAAAAGTATAAAACAAATAATAACCAAAAAATAAGCGGTGGCTCGTAGAAAAAAAAAAGTATTAACGAATTTTTTGTAGATAATTTTATGATCTACAATTTTTGTTTGAAATATTTTTATGATAAAACTTTGGCTTTTGCGTTTTGCTGAAAATCGCGATTTTTTTACCTTTGACCTTGAATTTTTTTTCCTCACAGGGGAAAGATAGGGAACTTTCAAATTTCGTTTTTTTATGATATTTTAAACAACCGTACCGATTTTCAGCTGGGTGGGAATTTATGTAACTTCGAATATCTAAATTGACCGGACTATTTTATTAATGAGAAATTTTTTTAATACGCTATGAAGAAAAAGAGCGTAGTAAAAATGTGTAATCAGTTTGTTCTCAAGTTTACACTTGGGACTCAACTCGAAAAGTTATAGTAATTTAAAGTTTGAGACAATTCTATAGTTGAGGTCATATTTCCGAATTTACATTCAAACATGTTTTTATTTGCAAAAGAAATTGTAGAACAAGAAATTTCATTTACATCACGTAGAGCGTTGAGCCCAGAGCGCATACTTCGGCTTCTGCTACTAGTACATAGTACTTGTCTCTAAAGTAACCGGTATATGCCGAACCTAACATCTTGGAAGAAGCCAAGGCCCACCGATTCCGATGGATGGGCCATCATAGGTCAGGATTTCAAGGTCAAAGCAGCTATCTCGGAACTTCTCGTGGCAGCCACCCCGCCGGCCAGCCAAGAGACCGCTGGAAAGACGCCGTCGTATCAGAATTGCAAGATTGCCAGGTAACAGACTGGCAAGAGACGACGCAAGACAGAAAACGGTGGCATTGTCTTGAGTCGGAGGCCAAGACACACTTTGGGTCGCTGTGCCAGTAAGTACATACATAGGTACTTGCTAGATTACCACTGTATTAAAAGTTTCGTAAGGCATATTTGAATAATGTTTGTATAACCGGCTATCACTTACGTTTATTTTGTCGGTATTAGCCCGACATGTTTCAGCACAATCAGTGTGCCATTCTCAAGGGCAGGAACACAGCCAACGTACGTCCGCGGTGACGGGTGGGCCTGCACTGCTAGATTATGTATGGGTATATCTATATGTATAGTATTCACGCCAATCAATTTATTGCCGCCACTTATACTTATATCAATAAATAAAACATTTGAAAGTTCGATTTCTTTTGCACACATTAGTTATACGATTGAGAGAACAACATTTTTTTTATTAAACCGAGTTGTTTTCGCCCTAGACACTCCCAAAATGTTTGCAAATTATGATGTTCACTCTCAAGTATCGCCTTCCGATTGTAAAGAAATCCTTCCATTCTAGCGTCAATCTTACAATGATGACTTAATTCCATACAAATTTTCAGCTCCACACACTCTTTACATCTTTCAAACTTTATTTTATTTCTTTGTTCACCGCCATTTCAAACCTTACCACAAGTTGAGAAATTACCTGCAACAAAAAAGAGTTAAACATTAGAAAGTGCATAAATGTTATTAACAAGAGAAATTTGGGATAAGTGGAGCAAAACTTTATGGTTTTAATTGTGGTTGCACCAACCTATGTAGATTTTTGACGATGAATATTCAAATTACGCGCAATGATTTATTTGGTCTGTATATTTAACTCGATTCAATAAAGCAAAAAAGCGAGTGTGGCTCGGTGGTAATAACGTCTGCTTTTCAATCAGACGGCCCGTGGTTTGATGCCGGCCCTACACCAATGACTTGTTTTTCAAGTCATGTGTGGATTTACTCGTTTTACGGTAAAGGAAAACATCGTGTAGAAACCGACCATGTTTGAGGACCATAATATCCGAAGACGTTTGTCATCCGCCAACCCGCACTTGGCCAGCGTGGTGGATTATGTCCTATATCTCTCTCCTCGTGAGAGAAGGCCCAGAGTCCTAGCAGTGGTAACGTATAGTGGGCTGTCTATGCTAGTATATCAGTTGTGTTAGCAACTATAAAACAAACTAGAAATGGTTTAGTATCGGGCTAAATAGCTGTGTGTGAAATGTGTCCTAATTTATTTATCTTATATTTATTTAGTAATCTGGTTATTAAATGTATTAGTTTTTTACAAATTTGATGTCCGTTAACATTCCATTAAAAAGTTATCATAATTACTTTGTCATCCTCGTGGGAAATATGCATGCCAATTTTCTCAGTTCAATCCATCTGCTCTGGTCTTTCTAATTAAGTATGTCCATTTGAAACCGGAGCTCTTAATATATTTATGTTGTAAACCCATTTAGCATTATGCAACTCGAAATTTATTCATAAAACAAATATCAGCGTTGCTGCATTACTGGTTTTTGCAACCGGCTTGTCTTGTTATCGCCACACCTGATCTTCAATTGTTATCTTCTCGTGATTCCGATGAGAATTACGATCGAGATCAAGTTTGTGTCAAATGCTACTGATTTGCATCTCATTGCTTTTATTATTTTCTAAATGTGCGTCGACATTATTTATCAAGGTTTTGATGATAATGTTCGGGCCAGTACTTAAGATTTCTTTGAATTTATAAAATTGAAATGACTCTATTGGGAGATCGGTTGACAGGCGTGTTTTTTGGTCGTAGGTGAATCATGCCTTATCTGAAATAACTGGCTTTCAAACACTGCCAGAACACAACGTTAGGACCTTGGCGAAAGATTTTCATCTTTAGTTTAGTTTATTTATTATCTTGCAACACATGTATGACATAAGGCTATGTTACATGTGCCCTGTTGTGATAGGGCGTAGCAAGAGGCACTGGCCAAGGCAAACTAGACAGTGTCTTTACAATATTAGTGACTATTATATATACAATACTATAATTATATACAAAACTACTTATGACTTAAATATTATTGGCTACTACACAGTGTTATATTTATTATTTATTTATTATCACAGCTCTTTTACTAGAAGATTTTCATCTTGACGGTGGTTGCAAGCCAGACGCGCGCTAGAAAACAAAAGAAAGAAACAAGCCCAATGGTTGTTTGGCTAATATATTTTGACGTGACAACGTCTTAAATTAGGTTGCGGCTGGGAGTCACTTATGAAAAAGTGTAACGCCCGGTAACGTTACGATGAGTCACCGAACGAGAGAGAGGCCCGCCGAATGCCTTGCGTCTCTCTCCCACTCAACTATGATCGGTCTGCCGCGCGCGCAGCACGCGGCAGACGTTGTCACGTAAAATCTTCGCCCGTAAAACCTACTTTACAGGCAACCATTTTTTTTATTCTGTAAATGCTCACATTTGATATCCACAGCCAGTCTGATGTTAATATTCACTGTGGTTTTTGATGCCTTGCCAAAAGTAATGTATCTATCAACTATATATTTGAAGGCCCTCAGGAGAAATAATGAATATGTTGCATACTCAGAAGATAAGATAACTCAGTAAGAAGAAAGTTAATAACTAATGGGGTATTTAATATTTTAACTGACTCGTATTTATATCCTGAAGCTAAGTAGAATGGTTTCCTATAAGTTAAACGGCAGTGGATTATAAGTGTTAATTTTGTCGATATAAAATTCATAATGAGGAAAAGGGAAAGTAAGGATGCTGTAGATGGTAATTTAAGTTTGAATTACCACTAAAACCCTACCTAACTTCCTACTAATATTATAAACTAGCTGACCCGGCAAACGTTGTTTTGCCTTAAAAATATATAGTAGAAGATTCTCAGACCTACTGAATACGCATATGAAATTTGGTAAAAATCGGTCAAGCCGTTTCGGAGGAGTACGGTAACTAACATTGTGTCATAGAAATTTTATAATTCTTTATTGGACACATAGATAAAAAAGGCATAGTAAAAGACAATTAACTTAAAATTTGTGTACCACAATTGGCGGCCTTATCGCTTAAAGCGATCTCTTCCAGGCAACCTTTGGATGGAAAGGAATTTATAAACGACTAAAGAAGGACGTAGTGTACAATAAAGAATAATAAAAAACATACATATAATATTAATAATCTTATCTTAATTTATATAAATCTCGTGTCACAATGTTTGTCCTCAATGGACTCCTAAACCACTTAACCGATTATAATAAAATTCGCACACCATGTGCAGTTCGATCCAACTTGAGAGATAGGATAGTATAAATCTCAAATTATAGTCGCAATTTTAATTTACTGCTAATTATTGTCTGTTATTATTTGACAGTCACAATTATCTGTTAACTCCAAATGATTCTAACTGATGTCGATACCTTTCGACTGGGTTGAGTAAGTAATCAATAGATGGCACTGCTATGGTAAATCTACGAACGTGTCATATAAGCTACACTATCTATTTTTCATACCCTTAAGTGAGGCAAAACCTAGTTTGCCGGGTCAGCTAGTATTATATATTAGACAACAGTTTAGCTCTGAGAAGAACTTTTGCGTATGTGTAGTTAAAAGAACAAAATAAAAAAAAAAAACCGAAAATTATTAGGCTTTGCGCACGACCGCTGCGATGGGAGCCAACCTCGCGACTGAGCCGCGCGGGTACCTTACTCATAGATCTAAACACCCCTCCCCCGCACACGCCCTCTTCGCAACGGGCCGTGCAGCAGAAATCGTAATATTTTAATTTCACCATAACTTCAAAACCAAACGTCCAATTTTAATCATTCAAAGACCAAATATTATCAACACAAACTGTTCTTATTGATGAAATAATTTATTTTGATAAGGATTAATAGTGTATTGCTTAAAATTGCTTCGTAAATAAGCCATTATTTCTCGTACAAAGTAAAGGATAAAAATGGTTATTGTGGGTTATTCCTAAGAGATAAACATATACCATCACGGACTTTTTTGTAGACCTTTTTAAGTTGTACAATACTATAGTAAATTGTTTTGATCTATCTTGTAGGATTCAGTCAGCGTTTGCAATGTAAGCGCAAAAAAAGGTTTTTTTTTACGACCTCACATTAAAAACCTCAAAAATTTTAGCCTATGTGTTATTCTGATGTATAAGCTATAGCCTATGTGTTATTCTGATGTATAAGCTATAGCCTATGTGTTATTCTGATGTATAAGCTATATTGTGGTAAAGTTTCATTCAAATCCATTCAGTAGTTTTTACGTGAAAGAGTAACAAACATACATCCATATATCCACACATCCATACATACAAACTTTCGCCTTTATAATATTATAGTAGGAAGTAGGATTCGTTTGTATGTTAGCGTGTATGTTTGTTACTTCTTCATGCTCAAACGGCTGATTGGGTTTCGATGAAATTTGATATGAAGTTTAGACCCTGGATTGACACAAAGAATTAACACGAATGACTTTTTTTCGGATCAACGCGGGTAACAAAAAAAAACTTTTGAATTCCTTTCCGAATTCCCTGTTCCCCAATGACTACAATCTAGCGATTTTCAAGGCGAGAGTGAACCGGTTCCTTCTAGGTAAGCGCGATCCACCGTAGACCTCAATGTCGCTTACCATCAGGTGAATTGTGGTCAAGCGCTGACCTATTCAGAGTAAAAAAAATTAAAAATAACATACCGCAGCTAGTATTATATCCTAATTATATTATAAACTACGAGAGCAGTTGCCCTCGGCTCCGCCCGCTTTTTTCCATATTTTCCATTGTTTCTTCACTCTTATTAGTTGCAGCGTAATGTTGTATAGCCTAAAGCCTTCCTCAATAAATTGTCTTTTCATCACAAAAATATTTATTCAATTCGCAACAGTAGTTCCTGAGATTAGCGCTTTCAAACGAACAAACAAACTCTTCAGCTTTATAATATTAAGTATAGATTTGAAAGTCTGTGTGTAAGTGTGTTGGCGTTTGATGTTTGTTACTTCTTCAAGCACAAAGGGCTGAACCTATTTCCATGAAATTCGTAGTAGTACTTTAGAAGTTGAATTAACACACAGGATTTTTATCCCGGATTAACGTGGGTAACACCGCGGGGCGCAGTCAGACTATAAAATAATAATAAGCCTAATAATAAACGAATATTTTTCGTCAAAACAGAATAGATGTAACTTAATTGTACATTTCCAGAAACAGGACGACTAGAAATAGAAATTAATAAACTTGAAAGAGAAACAAGAGAAGAAAGCAAACACGATTTTCGATTGAACGCGACACAATTTTCGATTGAACGCGACACAATTTAAGAATCTCTACAAACGACTTGCGGCCAATAAAAGGGGAGCTTATTTGACTGCTAATGTTTTTCGGACAATGGACCGGGCAATTTACACACTGACCCATTGGATTCCAGAAAATGTTCTCACAAAACAACAATGGAATAACAAAAGGATGCTGTTATTCACACAGTTAACTCTATGGTGATAGACAATGATGTTTTGTGAGTCTATGGAAATGTGTGAGCACTATAGTTTTATACAAGTAGCTGTATAGAGGCTGATACAAAAATACTGTCGTATCCAATTTTAATCAATGCTTAAAGAAGAAAATACATATAAATAAAGAATAGTGAAATGGTATTCAAATCAAATCAAACCGTTTATTAACCTTACGGCATCGCACCGTACTGGGCAAGTCAATTTACAATTATTTATTACTAAAATTTAATTTATATACACATACATTCATGACAAATATATAATTTAAGATATGACGTAAATATATGATACACACATCTTAATATATATAAATTTCGTGTCACAATGTTTGTCCTCAATGGACTCCCAAACCACTTAACCGATTATAATAAAATTCGCACTCCATGTGCAGTTCCATCCAACTTGAGAGATAGGATAAGTTTAAATCTCAAATTATAGTCGCAATTTTAATTTATTGCTAATTATTGTCTGTTATTATTTGACAGTCACAATTATCTGTTAACTCCAAATGATTCTAACAGAGGTCGATACCTTTCGACTGGGTTGAGTAAGTAATCAATAGATGGAGCTGTACCCCTAAGTGAGGCAAAACAACGTTTGCCGGGTCAGCTAGTATAATAATAATAAGGTATTAGCATTTGTAGGTGTATAAAAGCCTAAGAGGTAGGGTTTGTAAGAAATACCTACCGTAGTACGGAAATCCGGCGGTGAATGAAAGGTACCGTTTATTGCGTACGGTAAGCGTAATACTGTGGTATACGCCGTTTAAAGGCGATTCAGGTGGCGCTGGGCAGGTTGCCAGATGAAATGACTATAGATGGAGCAAAACGATAGCTACCATGGTAGCCATAGATCGTTATATGTATATCGCATATAGATAGTAAGGCACCTGTAGGTACGTAGATCGCCAACCCGATTGATGACGAACAATCCATCGAGGGAATTCTCTGAGAAAAAAGAACAAAATACTGGCATGAAATAGTCTATACCAAAAAATGGCTAGAAAATAGGCTCATGATAGTATATTGGCTTCACCCAGTTCGGATGAAGCCAGGATACTAACAGATATTTATCTGGATGAATTAAGCTGATTTTTTGATTTTTATTTACAATGATGTAAGTCTCATAGGAGTGGCATAGTCGGTTACCGACAACACCCCTTTCAATTTAAGAATAAAAAAAATAGGCTCATGATGATGCTGATCATTATTTTACGTATTTTTTAAGGTAGCCATGATAAATCATCCTCTATCTCTCCAAGATCTAGTTTACAAGCAAGGTGGAAAGACACAAGTGTAACAATGAATATAAAAGGGACAATGAGAACAAAACAACGCTGTAAGAAGCAACCCCTTCATCCCTAAACCCTTGCAGAGGTCAGTGCCCTTTCATTCCGCTCGGTTCGGCAAAGTCGCTTTGCGGTTTGCATGTTGATGTTGACATAATTATGTTATGAGTTACTTTAAAAAAAATGTATGACAAAAATTGTAAGATATTAATAGCAATGTTTAAGTTATTTGTTGGTACCTAAATCAAATGAAACATAGTAGGGTGATATATAAGAAAAACGCTAAATATTGGTTTGATTAAATAAATTTGTGTGAAATCTCATGTTTGAGTCATACAATTCTATTGCGGTTTAGTTTTTTAATTTATTTTAAATTGTATACTTTGTAAATTGTGAGTAATAAATTAAACTGAGGATTCTTTTAACTAAATTCTCGTTTTCTAACTCCTGGCTACATTGTGACACGGTCGATTTATACGTCTAAAAATACACAAACAGCTTAAATACTCTGAACTAAGAAAATACACATAAATTTTCAACTTCATAACGTTATTTCATACTCCTCTTAAAACATCACTGCAGTTACATATTTTTACATGGGCAAAGTATATAAGTAGCTATATAATAAATGTCCTAGACAAAGCATGTGCATAATACAGTCTATAGATTAGAACATCCATCACCTAAACTCTTGGTTTCGAGACACACGGACGGTAAAATACACAAGCTTGTTCGCAAACTGGTTAGATAGGTATATCGAGCATGTTCGACATAAACGTGTGTAAAGGTATTCGTATCATATTTTGTTTTGCCTTTTCTTTTCTTAATCAAACTTTTGCCTCGTTCACTTTATTTAACTTTTATGGTTCTGCACCCAAATGGTATCAACGGATAGGGCTATCACTGAGACTTTTCTGTACGTCTGTCACCAGGTTTTATTTCATAAACCATGAAAGCTAGAGAATTGAAATATTTACAGATGATATAATTCTGTTGCCGCTATAACAAGAATAAAACAAAAAAAACATACTGAACATATTGAAGGAGGCTCACATACCACAATCTTCTTTTTTGTCATTTTTATAGGTAATGTCACGGAACCCTTCATGCACAAACCCGACTCGCCCTTGGGTAATAATTAAGTTACATATACGCACGGCGATACCGAAAAGAAAATAATTTGACTAGAAAAGAAATAAATGGTCAACAGTCTTTTGAGTAGATAATTACTAACGCATCACTAAGAAATCAAGTTCGCCATCTCGAAGTTCGCCAGTCTAGCACCACATTTTAACTTGAAAGACATTCCTTTCAAAGGTGAAATTGAAGGTATTAAACCAGACACGATCCCTACAATGGTTCTTCTAGCCTTTGTCAGCTCTGAATGCTCTTTTGACTGTCGTTGTGGCTTTATTTGAATACCAACTGTCACAGTTAAAGTATTGAAAATAGTATGGATATCTTATGGTGTATTAAAGGAAATAGCTTGAACTTAAATCTTGACTGTTACCGATAAAATAGATGTTTAATAGTGCATCTATTTCGTGACTAGCTTTGTTAAATTTATTCAAATGATAACCTATTGACTCAGGCGTTGCTTTACGGAAATCCATTGTAAATAGAAGACAAAATTTAATATTTACTGTACTTCCGCTGTGATCTGAAACCAAATTAAGATGAGCAAAGAAAAATTAAAACATAAAAAAAAATTAGGTGTGTTTAATTTTTTCCTTTGCTTATCTTAATTTGGTTTCAGATTACAGTGGAAGTACACTTAATATAAAATTTTGTTCTCTATTCAGATGATGATAAAATATTTTATTGCAAATATCTATGAATGTATGTATGATCAATACACAATCTTAGTAGGTTGTTTAAATATTTTCGGCATAATTGGCACGGAGAATCATGGTCTGCAAACATTGAAATTTCAGTTTATTTTTTATTTCAGTTTCAGCTTAATTATGAGCTGATCATTTATTTTTAAGTGGATATCGATGGATAGATAGATAGATCCTAACAGTACCAAATAAACCCCTAGTTCATCAACATTGAGGCATGATTCAAATCGCATTCAATCGAATTCCCAGATTTTCCGGACGTGGCACAGAATTGATTTGCACACGAATGTAGGTCGGAACAAATCTGGAACTTTTAATTTCGAGAGATGAATTTTAAAATACGGCTCCCGAATGGTGAGATTTCCTTTGACAAATCTTGAAAGTTGCGGAAATGAACAGATGAAGCTATTGACTTCTGGTTTCTTCCTTCCAAATTAAAAAAGGAATGAGAAAAGTTTTTGCTAAAACAGATTTAAGTCATACAAAGAGAAATAAACAAATTTAAAGTTTTAATTTAACTTTAGAAGGGTAAAATGTAGCTGGAACTAGGTTTAATCAAAGCATCCAAAAAACTGTGGTCAATAGGAAACTAGAGTCAGGACAAAAAAAGATACAGATGATTTAAGTTACACATACGAGTATTTACAATATCGTTATCCACCACAGTTATTATTTAGACTTTTGCGTGCATTTTAGTTGTTATAATTAACGCACTTAAATTAACGTCACTTAGGAAAATTTCACACTCACTGTTGATATTTAAGAAAGAAGAATAGCTATAATTAGCCTGAGCCTTGAGTTTAATAGCTCACATTCTGTTTCATTCTTCCCTTCAAACATATCAACGAGTACCGCTAAATTAAGTATTAAATTACATTGACCACTGCTGTGTTCCAACTCAGTTTTCAAGAACCCCTTCAAACTTCAAATCGGAAAGGGTAGAAACCATTCACGTCCAAACCAGTCACGACCGATGTGTCGGTTCTTTAGAGTATTTGCCTTAACAATGGTTATGCATTTTGATGAGCCAAATCTGGGATTACATGGCGTTTTGTGTAAATTCCAAGAGCATGTAAAGATACGCAGAAATGTATGTGTATAATGAGATTAGGCTTGTGTAATACTTACCTGCCGGTAATTTATGCTAATCCACTTCTCTTTTGGCTCATGGCTTATCTCTGGTATTACCTACCTTATCTTATTTCTATGCTAATGTTACCTTACAATTTTATTTAATATTGTTGTACATAATAGGTATCAAAGGCGCTGTTATTTGTTTAATTTTTAAGCATACATATCCTAATGCGTTTGTGGGATGAAGCATATTTTTACTACTTAAATTTAATTTTTAGATACATCGTTATAACATGGTATTTAAAAACTGGAATGTTTTTTAATATTTATTTTAATTTGAATTTATTTTAATAAACCATCTCCTTCTTCGAAACTGCGATGGATCGAGTTTTTCAATTCCAAATATTCTGCGTGTTCTCGTTTTTGTAAAACAAGTGTCAGGCCACTAAATAAATATAAACCCTAAAATAGTTTTGCTTGTGTTACATTTATAAATATACTAGCTGACCCGGCAAACGAGGTTTTGCCTCACTTAGGGGTAGGAAAAATAGATTGTAGCCGATTCTCAAACCTACTGAATACGCATATAAAATTTGGTAAAAATCGGTCAAGCCGTAACGGAGGAGTACGGTAACTAACATTGTGACATGGAAATTTTATATATAAGAAGAAGATAAGATTATATATTATTTAAAAAGCTTACTTACAATTTTTGCGAATTATAAATACGAAGCTCGGTTTTCTAATGAATAATGATTATTATTATTATAGCTAAAACTCTGTTTTTCATGAACATCATCTCTGTGTAATTTTACTGTAAAACTTTAAACAACCGTTATCAAGAATTTTAATTACAAAACATGTATAGCTTGTGCACAAATTCGTTCCGACATCACGCGTAAAGTCAAAATTAAAAATGTCGAGGACCGCACAATGGTTGCAACTTTTTTGCCATTGTCCAGAACAAAATTAACAACACTGCCCCAGGCTAACGTTTGTTAATATTAGATTTTACTTTGTTATTACAAGAATCAGCATAATCGAAGCACTCATCTGTAAGAACATGGCGAGTTTTTTTTTAAGAACAGGGGTGACACCAAATTTAAGAAGTTCATATGACAATGTACCTTGTTAGAACTGCATAAGAACTTATATTCTTTGCTCTATCAAATGGTATACAAAATCGTATTTCCAAGGGTTAGGTCAATGACTTGATCGAGTATTTGATATCAGATTTTGAGGTGTTAATTTGCACAATTTCGATGTTATCAGTGTTCAAATAATGACATTTTATTGCGACTTTCATTCACATGAATAGGTCCAGTTTAAATACTCTTTTGATGTGAAACATCTACATATAGCCGCACGTAAAACCGATTTCTGGCGTGGCGACGCATGCCGTGGCGACGTCATCGTCACACTATATGATGGTACATATATGTATGGATACGCGTCACCATGCGCAATTGACTGTGACGAATAAAGTAGTCACAATTTGGAATAAATTCGTGAATTTTTGTATTTCATGAAAATATATGTTTATTCAGTAAATAGTCATCGTTATCTGGAAAAAAGTCGTAATAAATGTTTTTTTTTTTATTATTAAGACATATTTAGTTCCTATCACAATATGTTCTTTTCTGCATATTTTTGCGTTGTACGTATTCTCTTGCTAATTTTGTATTTTTCTCTTGATAATGATATTTACTTCTCAGTATTTATGTTTGTATTAATGTTATCAAATACAAATAAGTATGACATAATTCATTTGCTGAACTTAGTCGGTAACTATTATCTAATTACATATTTGGGAATGTTTGTGCTCGTTCGTATTTAGGATTGGGTTATGTAAATAAAATTACTACTAAGTTTACGAAATGTACGATAATAAAATAAAATACACGACAATAAGATATAAGCTAATAAAATATTTTTAAATTAAATAAAACTAAAAGTAATGTTTTGATATAGTAAGTTATGTTTAGTCGAAGTACAAGTTATTATTCTGTGGTTTAGTTTAGTTTTTTATGTAGATGAACATAATATTTGAATTAAAATTTGCAGCAAATTCTGTCCATAAAAACCACGAAACGGAACAGTTTTAAGACTTCCTTCGACCAGACACCATACAGGATTCGACTACAGTTACCGTCCTGATTTTGAAAAATAAACCTTATATCAAAGATATTAGAGGACTATATCAAATAAATTTCTAACTTAATCCCGCCTGTGATTTCCGCAAAAAACACACTCTTGCCATAAAAGTGGCATTCAAACTGAGCGTGTTCTAGTAATAAAAATGGCAATAATTTTTCTGTACATAATAAAAGGTACTGAGGCCAAATATGAGAGGCGACAGTTTTATTAGGCGATAAAATACGGTCGGAACACATCCATATTGCTTCAAGGACCGGTCGTTAAATTGTGTAGTTTTAATTTACCCTCCTTCGCCAACGAGCCGTAAAATTCCGGCGATAGTTGTTAGGAGCGGGTACTTTTTAAAATACAATCCTATGAAAAAGATTTTCAGCAACATGTAGGTAGCAAGCAGAGGCGAGATCCTAAGCGTCACACAGTCAATATTTTATCAGATCTCTATCATGTAAAGCCATGAATGAATGAATGAATGTTATTTATTTTCCAATAAGTCACAATATAATAAGTCACATGTATACTCTAGAAGCTCAATCGTCTTAAACTCAAGACTTTAGCCAAACTGTAATGCCTCGAATTTTATATACAGTTATTCTTATGTTAGTAATGTATGCAGATGATGTATAAATGACACTATTAACTATGTCATACCGATTTACTAACAGATATAATTTAAAAGCTTTTATTAGTTATTTCGTTTTGTAGTAACCTCTCAAAGTGTATTCCAGCGACTACGTTAAATTGTTAGGTTTCTTTTGTAAATGTGTATTGAATAATTGTATGCATTGATTATTAATAAAAGAGACAAAGGCGAAGTTGTACAGAGTTGAGGTGCGCCATATATATTTGAGCGAATCAACAGTAGGTATTTCACAAAACAAATTCAAATTAAATCAACAACGTTGTGTATAATTTAAGAAACCGATTAGTTAGTGTTTTAATATTTTTATGAAATAGGTTAAATATATATTTGATACAATTAGAAACCTACTTGACGAGTTTTGCAGCAAGTTCACACGGTCATACTTCCTGGATAAACATTTTATGGCATCCGCGAATAATCAATTATGGCGAGTAAATCATCGATTTCTAATGATTCATTTCCAACCATCCGGTGTTTAGCGACGTCTAAACTAGGTATCACTGATTTGTTCTTTAGCGAGGAAGACTGAGATATTTGTATCCTATGTATATCTTAACCCATTTAGACCCAAACCAAACTGGGCCGTAAAAAAACTTATTTTTTGGTATTAATTGGTAGAATATGACATAATGAAATAAGAAACGTGAAAAAAATTTTGTTTTTTTTTTATTTTGGTAGAAAAAAAATGCCGTCCTCAAATGGGGCCACTGGGCTCATACAGTATGAAAACTTTCGAAACAAATTTTACCAATGCAAAGTGTCTTACAACATTTTTTGCATTGCCAGCGGGCTTTTTTATGACAAACGGCACATCTCAATTGCTGGGATAGTTTTTGAGGGTAGTGGCCTCTACATCGTGCTGCAGATTTGGCACTGCAGAAGCTGCTGGTCGCATTGATACGCTTTCTGTGTTTCGCAAATAGTGACAAGCGACGTAGCGTCGATATTCATTTTGACTTCCATGGTTAGTAGGTGGAGAAGCCATGCGTTTGCAATGGCTAGATCCAGCATGTAAAGATTAAACCCTCCACCATTTTTGCCTCGTACAGCGGTGCGGTACAGGGAAATAGACTGATCAGCTTGATCAACCCCACGCATACCATTGTTGAGGTTTTGAAAAACATGCGGGATTCCAACGTCAAATTTTTTCTTCTCTATAGTACTCCATCTCTTTACTTTACCTAGAGGGAGAACACTGTCAAACGACGACCCCATAGTGCAAACACTGTTGTCCTGCCATCACACAAATAAAACTTGGTTGACTTGATCAAAGCGGTAATCAACATCGGCACGGGTTTTCTTCTTCATGTCCTTTACTGCTACGAGGGTAGGACCAAGAAGTGTCCTTTGTCCTTTCTTGATCCTACCCTCGCGAACAGTACCAGTGCGCGATAACCAGCTTGTCGTAGATAACGTAGCAATGTGTAACTGGTAACGAAATTTTCGAAGTATACGATATGGATACCACACTTGGTCCTGGGGGCAGTGCCACTAAGTCAATCTCACCAACGTCTCCTTCTTCGTCCATTTCAGTTTCAATTACTTCTTGAAGGCTTTGGTAGTAGTTACAACTGCTAAATACCCATCGTGCCATTATGAAATTGGCATTGGCCTATCAACAAAAATATTCAATTATGTACCTCAGATGTGCCCATTGGCCCCAATTGGGGACAGCATGATAAAATTAGATTTTATCTTACTTGTACTTACGTTTTGTAATGAAATAAAGTAGTAAGTAATAGTACATAAAACAATTAAGTAATTTATGTAAGAAACCAAAAATATCTAGAAGACAAAGATAGAAATAAAGTATACTCACTTTGAAATATCACTGAAGTAATAAACAGGTCCACAAAATGCTCAATATACGACTTAAATACGTTTTAAATAATTATTTTTACTAAACAACATAAAAATGCACTACTTGTCGTCACAATCCAGAAAATGAACTAACTAAAGACTAATATGTTAAAAAAATATGGGTAGATTTATGAGTGTCCTCGTTTGGGCACGGCGGGTCTATATGGGTTAAATAGATCGTGATAAATGGAAAGAGGGTAGAGAGGCCTTTACTTTTCAATGGGACAAAACAGGCTCATAATATATAATATGTATATCTTATTTCCTATTATATACGTCTGCCACTTTCTTTAAATTGGTGTAGTAATTTAGTACCTAACGTAAAAATAATACGATTAACGTAAATAGTAGTTCATAGATGAATTGGAATTTTTTCAGCTCATAGCCAACGCAATAGATTTTTTATATGTCTCACTATAATATCTAGATTTTAAGATTAAAAACTGTGAATTTCCAAAAGTCGTATAACAAACATAACATGCAATTAAATCCATCGAAGCCATTTAGACATTTTTGCCAGTTTTTAAAACCATGCACAAGACCTGGAAACTACATCTAGAATAAGATGATAAAAACGCCTTTAAAAATGTATAACAAATATTTTCAAACCATCGCAAAGTTGTTCGCAAATATCGTAACGACCCCATTGTAACCCGAGAGACCCACTTCAAATTACCACCATTGTCACCTCGGCTTTTATCGTATTCGCTACAGTTTTTTTCTGTGTTTGAAAAACAAACTTTTTGTTTGTTGCTTTTGGCAAACTGGTCTGATCTATGATAATATCTCATTTGAAGGCAGATGTAAGCAATGTTTCAGATTAGCGCTGTTCGCCTCTGTGGTCGCGCGACTGGGTGCTAGCAAAAGACAGAATAATGTGTCTATGTTTTAATTTTCACTTGTTCGTATACATTACTTTTAGTAAGTAATTTACAAAAAAGAAATCCTGGAAATAAATTCATCTTTCATGACAATTGATTTTATTTATTTAGACAAAGTGTGTATCACGACGTGAAAAGGATTAGTGATAAATCGCTTACTTGTTTCGGATGAGGAGCATAGCAATACGCCATCAATGGGATATTATAATTGGGTCTGATAAACTAACGATGGGTTATAAAAAGGAGCACTGTCACAGAATAATAACTAGTACTACGTACTGTCATATGTATTTTGCACTTTATCTTGTGTTCAAATAAGATCTCTTTTTGAATTATTAGCAGTTTCATTAGTAATCCCATAGCGTTTTCAGTAAAAAATAAAAAAGGACCATCAGATGGCACTTATGTAAGAGATAATCTTATCAGTGGGTGATAAATTCATCACAATCTGTTAATTGATGTCGATACCGTACTAATGAGGTATTAGTGTAATTAAGTATCATTAGTTTAAGTTCGTTGGACTGTCTGTCACCAACACCATATGTTTTGTAATGTTTTGGTTTTTGTGACTATTTATGATATAGCTATATTTACGGTCCATGCATTTGTTAGATAGTAATCCAAATAAATACGATTATGTTTGCTACTATTAAAGTATATGCAAATAGAGGCGTGCACCGGCGAGAGTGCTGCAGCCCAGCCATACAGGACCTCAACAGTTACTTAGTTTGTATTGTAATAATTATAGTTTTTTTGACGTGACAACGTCTTAAATTAGGTTGCGGCTGGGAGTCACTTATGAAAAAGTGTAACGCCCGGTAACGTTACGATGAGTCACCGAACGAGAGAGAGGCCCGCCGAATGCCTTGCGTCTCTCTCCCACTCAACTATGATCGGTCTGCCGCGCGCGCAGCACGCGGCAGACGTTGTCACGTAAAATCTTCACCCGTAAAACCGACTTTACAGGCAACCATTTTTTTATGTAATTTGTGTTATATGTACATATATGTGTCTCAAATAAACGAATTATTTTTATATATTATTATTAGTGCAGGGCTCGGCGGTTTACCAACATATGCTCTCTCATTTGTGTTCCTCTCCTTGTGTTTCACAAAATGTACGTTCCTTAAATTTATTTAAGGAACGTACATTTTGTGAAAGATAAATTTAAACAATTTTTATTTTATATATAGTTTTTTGGATAACGAGTAACGTATACGTTAATCCAGAGGTTAAGTTATCTTTAAACAAAATTTCATCAGCTCATCCGAAGCATGATCGAGTCACAAACCATTCTTACTGCATCCCCAGACCCTCTCAAAAATCTTAAAAAATGGATCCTTAGTAGGGGTTACATTACATTGTAATTGTCAGCTATGACGAATTCTCATGATTTCTATTAACAATGCTAAAATATCGTACTTCATTCTTATGAATTATGTTTGTGAAATATGTCAATGTTTGATAATTCAACATGTCATATACATACACTATACTATGAATTAATATATTTGTTTTTATATTTATTCTTGCTATGTTTTATCAAACCCTGCGAAAACGGGATATAATAAGCTATGCGTGTGGTGTGTATATTACATATGTTTGATGAAAAATGTTATAAAATGAATGGAACGGACGAGAAAAATAATATACTATACACTTTAAAATTTTCAAATTCAAGATGGCCGGCATTATAAGTATAGCAGACATTTTTTTTACATTATTATTGTGACAAAATCGACTTACTTAGTGGCTTCTACTGTAAAGGAAATGGTATATAACGTTTTAAGAGCCAGATGAATACAGTTACACGTGCCTTTGGCGGATGTAACTTTATAATACTATACTTAATTATCAACAGGTTTTACTTTGGCATATATTTCAGCTGCTTACATTCTTCATTGAGTCCTTATCAATTTGGTAAGAAATATGAACAGCTCTGACCAGTTAGGCCGGACGTCTCATATTTCTGTTCTAAAATGTGACTTATCAATTGAAATAGTATTTCCTCAGGGCGGCAACAAGCTTGTTGCGTCACAGATTTTAGTTGTGTCCCTTCTATTGTGACGCAACCCTTTAGACTTTTTTTTTTAATTAATTTCTTCGTCGTAAATTATGTCATGCAAGTTTTTTTTTGGTTATAAGCTGTACACCGCGGTGTTACTCTTATTAATTTGAGACAAAAAATAGCATACGTGTTAATCCAAAGCCTAAACTATATCCATGACGAAACTCACTGAAATCGGTTAACCTATTTGAGTATAAAAAAGTAACTAACATACACGCAAATGTTTGCATTTGTAATTTTAGTAAGAAACAGGTTAGTCAATTGTTTTAGGGTAGGATACTTTCTGTATTTGGCCTTATTTTCTTAAGACAAAAAACAAGAGATTTCTTTTCAGGAGAGCTTGTAGAATTTGTTAATTAAAAGGGGGTACCTACAGTTATAAAATAAAATTTAAAATTGTGAAAAGTTTGTAAGTAGGTGACAAAAGTTAAATAAAAGACTGCTAAACCTTTCACATGTTTGTGTAAGCGATCGCGTGATGCCCAAACATTTTATCTTTTATTTTGAATAAAAATATTTTGATGCTTTCAGCCTTAATTGGCGGTAGTTTGTATATTTTAATTGGCCCAATAAATTGCGAGGACGACACGTGAAACAGGGGGCACAAAGTATGGATAAAACGGACATCTTTGTTTATAAGGGTGTTTTTTTTTATTTTTAGGCGTACATAAACAAAACAAAGTTGATGCACAAATTAAACTTTGATAGATGAAAAAACATATCTTCGCTATATTTCGATTTTTAATTTTGTATTATCGTTTGAAAATGTTCCATAGCTATGTAATTAGTATAAATTTGAGTGTGTTTGTAAATTGAAAGAAAGCGATGAAGTATTTTGTTTCTGTTTAATAAATATTTGAATAATATAATTACTAAAACTTTATTGAAAACTACAGATTTTTTTTTTTTTTTTTTTTTTTTTTTTTTTTTTTAAGTTTCAAGAGTTTATTCATAATACAGATTGTCACAGATAGATTTTAGTATTTAAATCGGTACGTCGTATCAAGATTGCCCTATACCATCAGACTTTTAGTTTTGACGACCAAAATACATTACATGAGAATTATCCACTTAATTTTAACGACAGGATATATACTGCTACTTAAAGTAACCTTTTGTTGATGAGCCTAAGGGAAAAAACTTTACAGAAGAATCAGTTAATGTACATTAACTGATTCTTCTGTAAAGTTAATATAATATAATAAAGTTAATATAGCTAATTACTTTTTTTTCTTATTGCAAAAGTACTCAGTTAAAGAAATAACCTAATTGGAAAACTAGGTACAGGTACATTAGCAAAAGAATTTAAAAGTATTGTATAGAAGAAAACAATGATAGAAAAGAAAGGACAATAGGGGTAAAATTGTTTTAATATGATTTTTCAGTAACAATTGTAAATAAACGTTATGAAAATCCCCGATCAAATCTAGGATTTTAAAAACTTCATAGTGCATGTATTTTACTAGTCAAGCCCATTCATTAGATTCTTATAAAGAAATAAGTTATTTGCCATTTTGCTGCGGTGTCACAGTCACACACACACGTACACTCAAGTCCAACTTATCTTTTCGTCGGAGGTTGAAAAGTTAGCTCTCAACAAAAACAGGTAAACAAGAAAGATGATATAAAAATACACCAAGAAAACAAACAAATTGAAACTTGAAAGTCTCGAAAACTCGTCACTTTTATCACGTGAAGACCCCTCAACAATCTTAATGAGACCAATAAAAACAGAATCTCTACAATGTAATAAAAAGACAGTGTTTTCCGTCCAGAGGAAGTAATTAAGAAATTTTATAAAAGTCGGGCGTTAAATTAAATCAGAATATGGTTTAACGAACCGGAAGGTCATGCGGTGGACACAAACGTAGTTACATTGTCAGATTTGTCAGTTTTTGACTTAGTTTGTTGACGCATGACGGAGTAAACCAACAATACAGGCCAAATAAATGTCATCAATTCGTTTTTGGAAAAAAAAGTACAACCTTTCACCTTCGACCTTTTTTGTGAGGACTGCAAAACTTTGGAATTCTCTGTTTGAGTCTTTGTTTCCTGAGAAATTACCGAGGGTCTTCAAATCGTATTTTCTAGGTAAGCGTACATCGTAGACCAGTGTACCTTAACTAGGCAAGTTGTGGTCATAAACAAATTATTCTTCGTCTATGCTATGGTTAAAGGCTAACCTATCGTGAAAATAATAACATATTTTTCAGAGAAAACGGGAACTAAGTAAAAGCTATATTCAATTTTACCAAAAAAGTGACACATTAATTCCAAATTAAAGAGCTTAAATCTACTAATTATTAGGTTATCATTAAGTACAGCAATAAGTATCTATTAATACTATTATCATTCAGTATTCTTTACACATTTTCCCACTATTACATTCGGATTTTGCGTACTCGGATTCTTATCATTTAGCTTCAATGTTAAACATCTCGTATTATTACGGCGTATTTTTTACACGCTTTTTATTAGCTTCACCTGTATGTTTGTAACCGACTTCTTTGGGCGCGATTTTGACCCACTTTAAACGGCCAGATATCGTTCAAACTTTGTAGATTTACTGAGGACCGATGACAATACACTAATTTGATAAAATTATTCCGTTTTTTGTATTTTTGTTTGTATGTTTTTTTGTAACCGAGTTCTTTGGGCGCGATTTTGACCCACTTTAAACGGCCAGATATCGTTCAAACTTTGTAGATTTATTGAGGACCGATGACAATACACTAATTTGATAAGCGTGTTTTTAGTTTTTTTAAACTATTTATTACAAATTGTACCTAATATAACTTGCGACGTCATAGTCCAAGTCATCCAATATTTGTGTAGACAACCGAAAACAAAAACCGTTACATACATAGGTAATTAAATATTTTTTTCTAAGGCTACATTGCGAATAGACCCATAGACGAATAGCCCACAACACGAGATTGATAATCTCAGTGTGGGAGCTGTCGGTCACAATATAGTATAGTATATTAAATAGTAAAAGGGTAACTATTTATTGTGATTTATTATATTGTCTGATCTAATGGATGATTATTATTATAATATTATTATAATTCCTACGGCCCTGTGATACAGGCTCCTGGCAGTCCTATAGCAGGGCGTAGTGCTCCCTACAGCGTACCAGGTAATCTTTAAGGTGTCATGTAGACGTAAGAACTTTGTACGTACACTATTTTTAACTTTACAAATAAATTTATCTCTTATCTTAATAATGCAGGTTTTAAGTAGGTATACTAGCCCGCAAAGATAGATTTAATTTGTAATATTGCTATCACACGTACAATAATACTGTCTCGTGCGCGATGTCACCGCCAGGGCCCGTCCCAACGGAAGACCAGCGTTATTCTTCACAACCAGCACAATGCTGAGTTGGGGCTTGTTCCTGGCAGCGTAACTGGTACTTTGTCTAGTTATATATGCTTTGTTTAAGTACTACTTTTGTTTTAATTATATTGCCTTGAATAAACGCATTTCACTTCACTAAGGATACATTTTGTACGACAACCAATCATATAACGTCAAACTTTTTGTGACAAGCGACCCGGGCAGGACCAAGTTTCTTCACATCGTTCATAATGAGGGCCTTACTGAACACAGTTCAGAACTAACCTCGCCCTCATTGCCTTGACTTTGACGCCTGGTGTTAAGTGAGTGTTTCTAGTAACCTTTTGTCTGCTAAAAAGATAGTACCTAAAAGACTGGCATTGGCTAGATGGCAGTAATAATAAAAAATGCATATGTGAAACAAAAAACATCGTGATGAAACCGGCATGTTATAAGACCACAATGTCCGAAGATGTGTGTCGTCCGCCAACTCGCAGTTGACCAGGGTGGTAGATTATGGCCTATAGCTCTCTCCTCGTGAGAGAAGGCCCCTAGTCCCAGCGGTGGAAACGTATAGTGGGTTGTTTATACTTATGCTACATACATATATATGATGGATGGTATGGCTCGTAGAAATCCTGATTCCCTTAAGAAGCTCGTGGTAGTTGGCCAGTTTGACGAAAAAAAACCACACAGTCACACACCGACCCGTTGGTCAGACCTAGTTAAGATGCTCCCTGGCCTACCCATTGACGAAGCTTTTAAGCAGTTGCCAGTCGTGTCGTGTAGTGTTTACTCCTACCTATGCAAGTATCTGGTTCCTCCATACCAAATTCACCGACGACGTCGTTGGCGTAAAGGTTACCATGCCGGACTGCCAATCAGAAGGTTCCGGGTTCGATTCCCGGCCCGGCCAACATCTTTGTGCTCAACTAAATTTGTTGGCTGTCGGTATGGGTGTAAATATATATCTATATCAAATATGTATGTATGTATATGTAGTATATCAGTTGTGTTAGCTACCATAACACGAACTAGAAATGGTTCCAAATGGGGTTAACTAGCCGTGTGTGAAATGTGTCCTAATATTTATTTATTTAATTTTAATACAAATCCCTACGGCCATGGCGGTAAGGATAACCAGCCTTGCAAACTTTCGCGGTTACAAATAAGACATTTTCCTTAAAGAATTTACTCGTTGGCGTTTCGTTATTACGAGGCTAGTATTTTTTTTTAGTTTTCTTAACTTATTAATATAAAATTGTAGTGTACGAAAAATCATTCATGGAAACACTCACTGAGGCTGAGCGCGAAGTATTTTTAGCTACATGGCATTATCCATGCGTGCATAGTAAATGGCTCGTCTCTCAAAGACTTGAAAGTCGTAATTATCTGAAATGATAATTTCTGCCAGCATGTCAGAAAAGGTTGATTTTATTAAGAATGTGTCTAATTTTGTTGTTTGTACCATATATTTATCTTTCTATGCTAATTTTTGTTTAAGCTTCAAACCTGTATTCAATATATTATTATTTATGATACACATAAATATTACTAGCGTCTACCACTTGTCGTTAATACGATTGAGAAAAAATACAAAAAAAACACAATCTTACTTTTGTTTATTTCATAAATTAGCAATGTATTATAATTATGTTATTTTACGTTTTTGTTTATTTCTTAAATTAGCAATGTATTATAGTTATAGTATTTGTTGTTAAAGCGGATAGACAAATACATCATTAATTAAAATTTAAAGTGTCTAGCTTTTTTGAGATACCAACAATGATACGAGATTGGTGGCAGACAGCGGAAACTTTAGTACGGAACCCTAATAACAAAACTGTATGTTATAGGATGTTTTTTCTTTCAAAATTTCATCATAAATATTAAGGTCATATATTTTAAGCCATCACATAAAAATTATATTATATAAACGTTTGTTTTAAGTAATTTATATATTAATCTACTAAGCTCAAGTTTCTCAAGGAGCATAGAAGGGTGAAAAGTAAATTAAGCTAACTAGCTATATTTACGACATCTTAGCTTCTATTCCTTACCTAACTACGGGTACGATTATTGTAAGGACTGGTCTGACCTTTTTAGGCCCCAATTTCAGCCTTAGTGGCCAGAAATGGTCATTGACAAATGATGCGGTCGCGCGCGTGCCACAAATTGGCACAATGTCACAGAATAATAACTAGTACTTCGACAGTGTCGATGTCACCCTTTCACGAGGAGAAAAATATTGCTCGTGCCTTCTATGTTATGGTCAAATTTAGAAGCGAAACAAAAGACGGCTGATAATGAATGGAACTTATTCACTTTCTCATTGCTACGCATAGTAAGGAGTAGGAGTGCTGAGCAAAATCGTACTAATATAATCAATGCGAAAGTTTGTGTGTGTGTGTGTGTATGTTTGTTACTTCTTCACGCTCAAACGGCTTGTTACTTCTTCACGCTCAAACCAATTTTGATGAAATTTAGTATGGAAATAGGTTAGATCTTGGATTTACACATAGGCTACTTATTTGCCACGCCATGCCACGCCTACCAGGCTTTGTCCACCGTTTCTAGGTACATTATTTTAGACTCCTTAAGGTCAAGTAAATACATGACATGGAATAATCCATTTAGTCACACCATTTAATTTATAGCTTCCTCTTTCATTCAGACTCATTAGGTAAAGTAAATTCAAACAATTTACTCAACACAGACTAAGTCAACTCAGTTGTTTGTGGATGTACCTAATGTTGGCACGGTACCAAGAGGCTACCACTGTTACCAGACTAACTTAGTAGACGTAAAATGGCATCCAACCGGACATTGGAAGAAGAGTTTGACTAGAACTGATTTGAATCTACATCCGAGATTTTTTTATTACAACAAGCGTAATAAACGTTTATTTCTTTTTCCATTCAATAGTTGTAGTAGAATCATAAATATTGAATTATGTAATTGTAACTAACTAAATTAGTGCGTAGGGAAGTCTCTAGATGGACCAGGGCAGTCACCGAATGGTATCCGAGGAACGGAAAACGACAGGGAGGCAGACCACCAGTCCGATGGTCAAATGACATCGTTAGGCACGCTGGAAAGAGCTGGTGGAAACTAGCTGAAGACGCGTACTATATGGCGTGTTGGAGAGGAGGCCTATATCCAGCAGTGGGAAGATACAGGCTGATGATGATGATGATGATTAGCCCAATCAGTGTGCCATTCTCAAGGGCAGGAAGACAGCCAACGTACGCTCGCGATGACGGATCAAATATGCCTAATGAAAGTTTTAATACATGCCAGATCTATTCAGAATTCAATTTGTACAACCAGACTGGATACTTGCTACCATTAGTTACGGATAACTTAGTGCTTATGTCTGTTCGCAACACAAGGGTTGCCACACAAAAGTTCAAAATTAAAGCGCATTCCATTGTCACAATTTACAATGGCTGCACTTTTTTAATTTCCGAATTCGAGTATCCAAATACGAAAACGCACACGACAAAATTAATTAGTTACATCAATCACTGCTTCAAAGCTGTCATTTTTACACCGGCCCACTGGTTTTCAAAAAGCCGAACTATGACAAAAAAGAATTGTAACGTGATTCGACCATTGTATGGCAACCCTTTTTTATATATTTTTTTAAGTTTGTAGTGACGTTTCTGAGGCGTGCTAGATAGTGTTGGGGCGTATGCAGATGGGACAATATTTTGAATGTCCCGGCGTATGTGATAAGCCGAGATTTATTTAATGACCGTACGTTTTATATGGGTCATTGACTCGGACATACGGTTTCTGTTAAATATTTTCAAATACATTTTAATTTAATATCTTTTTAGACTCATGTTCGGGAAACACTTAAAATTATTTTCAAATATTAATTTAGATTTGTCTTGTATGTTGTATTAAAAAAAGTTATGCTATGAAATGGTTCTAGCAGTTGGAACCATATTATGACCGTATCCTCACAATTAAATCGAAGTGAAGATTTATGTACTTTTCTAATACAGTTTTTTGTGTTTCATAAAAAATCTAAAAAAAAATTGAGAGCCTATTACATAGACTACTTATTAAAACAAATAACAGGCTTAAACATAACTCAATAGCTGTTGAACGTGACAAATTGCAAATATTTTATTCATGTAAAGTAAACCTTTTTACACACTAGCAAGCAATCAATATTATTATTTATTGGGACCCTACGAAATTTTCACCTTTTCCTTTGACAAAACGAAGCGTGGCGATACAAACAGACATACATTCATCATCGAAATGTAATAATTTACATATGTAAAGGGAGCTGTTGAATATGACAGTAATTCATCATACGGTGACAATGCGCACGCGCCCTTTTCTTACTTTTTAAATGTAAAAATATACTTTGCACGTATTTAATTAAATTAGGGGAAGATTTAGTTCGTATTGATGAGGTTTGAGAAGCGTTAATGCAGATTTTGTTGCAGATTACATTGAGTTTAGAATAATAAAAAATGCCGTAAATGCAAGTATGAGTTTTGAAACGAAGACTGTATCTGAAGGTTGTATGAAGTATAATTAACGAGAGAAAACAATGTCGCCGTAACTTATCAGTTAGTACGAAGCATAGGCATTAAAATTATGAAATAATTAATTGCTCTGACTATTCTAAACTCAAAAAGGAGCTTAGAATAGTCTGAGATTAATTGTTTCTAATCTAATACAATAAAAATGTATTAAAAACCAATTTAAGGCGAGATTTTAAACAAATACAATTAATAAAAGTAAGTTTTTAATAGCTGATTAGCGATATGGAGAAAAGAGTATGATATATATGGAGTCAATTATAAAATTTTGACATAAATTTAGTAACAAACTTTCTGCGAATAAATTTCAATCAATAGATAAATAAGTACATAAATAAAAAAACGTAACCCACAACGCAATGAAAATAGAATAACTGCACCATAAACAACAATTTTATTGCTTGTTTTTACATTTAAAAAATCACAAATTATAAACATTGGCAGGGCAACACGCATTATCTACCGTGGAATACCGTTCGTTGCACGAAAATAATGAATTCAGAATAAAATCTGAATAACAATGTATGCGCGTACGCATCCATTTGAATATTGTAAAAACGAATTTACATTATGACATTTGTTGTCAGTAACTGACGTTTGGAAAAAAAGATGTGTCAATGAGAAAAATAACGATGTGTCCATGTCGTGTGTTTTTGTTTGCGTTGATTATTCGAGACATTTATGACAACAATATTTTAATATCAACGATCAACATCTTTGTGCTTATCTAAATTTGTTGCCTGTGGGCCTGGGTGTTAAATATGTATTTATATATAACACGTATGTATGTATATGTAGTATATCAGTTGTGTTAGCAACCATAATACGAACTAGAAATGGTTCAGTATGGGGCTAACCAGCCGTGTGTGAAATGTGTCCTAATATAATTATATATAGGTATTATAATAGAAAATCTTTAGATTTACTTAACTATTGCTTTTTTGTTTATTAACTTATAGTAAAACTTACAGTTACATTAATAAGTAGCTATTTTTATCCTAATAATATGATAAATGCGAAGAATAAAAGCCATTTCTATTCTTATTAGAATATTTGGTATATCAAGCATAATTTGCGAACGTAATAAAATCACTGCACCAAACAGTTATTTTTCTATATTGTTAAAATCCATTTCACTCAGTCACAAACATACAAATTTAATGCAAAAGTTTAAAGTAACGCTTTGTTTAAACAAAAGCCTTTTATAATCTTAACTTTTGTTTAGATTGTGAGAAAAAATAACCCCAAATTAATATTAAGAATAGTTTGCATTGGTTAAGTTATAATGAACTTTAAAGGTTCCACCCCGTGGTGTTTGTTACTCTTAAGAAAAAGAAGCTAGCGTCTGACAAATTTTTCTAATGAAAAGGTATTCTTACTTTTCTAATGAAAAGTAAAATTCAGCCGTTTGGCCACTGGAAGTTTAAAATAGTATTGAACAGGCTACCCAAAATAAAATAAATAAATAAAATAAAATAGTCTTTATTGCTGTTTTTCTTAACTAAAAATATTATATACATTAGCCTACTAACTAATTACTTAATTTATTTGTATATTGTATTATCTTGACTAATTATCGGCAACTGGATTTTTGTCTGTAACAGCCTGTCTGTCAACAAAGACCCTCCTCTAAAAACGTCCACTTACTTCTGTCCTTTGCTAAACGGGTCCATACCAGACCAGCCACTTTCTTGAGGTCATCTTTCCATCTATTGATTTGTCTGCCTCTATTTCATTTGCCAACTCTTGGATACCATTCAGTTGTCAATGTAGTCCATTTTTCTTCACTGTTTTTAAAATGTCAATTTGACTACATACAATAATAATTAGAAAATTTAAAAAAAACTATTAAAATTGGTATCACTTTGGTAAGCGTGCTGTATCGTAAAAATATGTAATACATAGGTAAGGATGGTAAACAACCTACAAGTGTAATGGAACTAGAATTTTCAGTTGAGCTCTATAACGCTCGCAATTAAGAAATCAGAAAATTAGTTTTAACTTCAAATCGGTTATTAGACAAAGGGTAATTAGGGGACTAAAATAAGCTAACCAAAGCACCAAAAGTGATCAAAACTTTTAAATGGTTACAGATTATTACAAGTCTTACATAAATTCTAAACTTTAAGTTTGAGCTACAAATTAAGACAGGTTTTTAGTCCAGCAATATTATAAGGAGGTAAAATTTGATTATTTGTTTGTTTGACGCGTATAGGTTCCGACACTACTGGACCGATTTGAAAAATTCTTTCACCGTTGGGAAGCTACATTATCCCCGATTCAAATGCTTTATTTTGTTTCTCCTTTACAACTTGTATTATTTATAGTCCGTGCGAAGCCGGGACTGTGAAGCCCGTGCAAAGTCTGAAATAATTATAACTGTCCTTAGACTAGTTTTTAAAGCGATGACAACCCAGTCGGGCATGCGGCCGCTTTAAGTCTCGAAGGTAGTGGGTTCGATTCCCGCCAATATTGGTGGTAGGGGATTTTCAATGTAATAAGAACCTTAGATCTAACTACTACATAAATCATTTACTTAGCTTGTATGAAAAAACAATATTACGTTTACAACTTTTAGCTTCTCTCGGGTAATTATTATTCCCTTACCAAGAATGTCCTTAACTGAAACCGACAGTAGCAGTAGTAGTGGGTAGTAAGAGTAACCGACATAACATTTTATGATAGCATCTTGGGTATGAAATTTATCATAATGTATGTATTCTATTTAAAAGAAGAGAAAAGAGGAAGTTAAAAATATCTAAACCGCCATTTAGTAGCATTAGCCATCTTGAACCGAATTGACAGACGTTTTTGAATCGGAGGTTAAGAAAATAAGATTCTTAGTACATTTTACTGATCCATACAAAAGTTAGCAACATTTAGTAAGAACCAAATTTTGTTTTTTGGAAAATAATATTCAATGGATAGAATCAACACTATTGATTTTTATGCGTTTATTTAGTAGCCCTTATAAGATTCTGCATCAGTCAATAATCCTATATTCTATAAAGTCCATCCGTCAATACAATCCGGCTTTCAAACAAAAAACAAAGATCCGTACGATTTGCGGGAGCACGCAACCAGTTACCCATGAAAGGGATCTAATGCCACCGATAGTGTAAAAAAATATATTCGTCCCGCTTCCGCTTTTAATAGATTTATTGCTCTGCAAATAGTTAAAGCTTTGCGGTCTGTAGGCAAGGTTTCGTTGAAGTGTGCCGTTTTTTGTGACCCTTGCATTCAATAAAGGAATTAGTAGCTTTGGCTTCTGAGAAGTATGTTTTTATGAGTATTTTCTATGCGATAGGCATTTTGCAAGTCATGACTGTTACGAAAATTGATTTTAAAAGATTTAAGCCTGTTATTACCGTCAACAAAGAAACAATAAGAATCTGTCAACAAAGAAAACAAAACATTTAAAACATTTAAAAGTTGATGTCTTCTCGCTTTTATGACGTAAATCCGAGCAAAAAGAAGCAAACGTTCAAAAGCTTTCTTTACTGAATCAATTTAAATATGAATAGGAGTAGGGAAATACCAAGACTGCATCGTTATACCGTGGAGGATCCAAAGGTGCGTACTAAGCGGTTTGGCTCCACCTTCATTGTGCGAACCGCGAATGTGTGGACTGTTTGCCAAGCTCCCTGTTCCCCGAAAACTAGAATCTGGCAATTTTCAAAGCAAGAGTGAACCGGTTTTTTTCTTGGTAAGCCCGCTCAACCTTAGATTATTTAGATCATTGTTTACGGTGTTGTTTGCCGACCTCGTTGGCCATATGGTTACTATCAGAGGCTCCCGGATTCGAAAGAATATTCGCAGAAGAGGTTTTTTTCTTGGTAAGCGCGCTCTACCTTAGATTATTTAGATCATAGTTCACCATCGGGTGAATTGTGATCTAGCACAAGCCATTAATAGTTTTATTTAAACCAACCCATTAGTAAGTCAACCCAAAAAAGTTATTAGGCGCTAATTTTGAACGCATCAAAACAGCAGTTTTTTTTTTCAAATTGTAACATTACTAACGAATCGACATTCTCGCAAAATGTATTATCTGTATTCAATGTTCAAATATAATTTTTTTAAAACGCCTTTTCATATTAATCACATAAAAATTGACAGTGCCAGAGTAAAATAAATGTTCCGTGAAAATTGTACATTACCGTAAATAAAAGAGAGGTGACAGTATCAACAATGCTCTACTCCAGTTAACAATAACTTGACGTTTAAAACCCTTTTTAGTCGATAAAATATTGAAGTACTGAGCGAGTACCCGTTATGAAAACGTAGGGTTGTAAGTGTATCTACACAATTTTTAGTTAATAGATTTACTTGGCATTATGGGAGTAAAATTGCAAATTTTGATAAATCTCATAAAATTCTGCGTTATAAAATCTTTATATTTCAGTGGTAAGAATCGTTAATTTCAAAACACGATTACGTAAAATTCTCTCGATACTTTTATTTTTTGAAGAAGAAGTAGATTCTTAATTTAAAAATATTGTGCTTCTGAAAGTAACAAAAAAAAACAAATTTTACTTTTTAAAGTAGATAATGATTTTATCTAGAATTGTTATAGCTTATAATTTTAATATTGTTATTTGTGGATTTTATATGACTTTATTTTGTGAATTTCTTACTGCCGTGCATTGGGCGCTTCGCTCTAATTTGAATGACCAAGTCATTGGTGTAGAG
Source organism: Mellilla xanthometata (assembly GCA_035578125.1). Taxonomy (NCBI): domain Eukaryota; kingdom Metazoa; phylum Arthropoda; class Insecta; order Lepidoptera; family Geometridae; genus Mellilla; species Mellilla xanthometata. The sequence goes on along the minus strand of JAPUBQ010000014.1, from coordinate 6,038,280 downwards.
CCGGGATCGAACCGGGTGCCGTCTGACTAAAAAGCACACATTTTCCATCGAGCCACACTCGCTCTTATTATAGGGATAATCAAAAAGTGACAATATAGGACATAAAAAAGAGATTTAATCATAAAATATTATTTATTTAATTAATTAAAAAAACACACACACGATAAAAAAAACCTCACAAATAGTAGATTAAAAACTAATACCTACGTACATATCGAGTCAGTTATAGACATAACTTCATTAGACAGTTAATTCAAAATTAGAATGTTTAATTGCAATCACTGGGTCTCACATTAACTCACGAGCCCATACTTAACTTGTCCACCTAACATCCTGTTAGCAGCCTACGCCTTCTAACTTTACCCTAACAATATTAATAGAACATAACAGGATGTCACAGTCCCTGACCACCGACAATAGCCATCCGACACGTGGTTTTATTAAATTATGAAGAAAATAAACCGGTAAAGGTTTGTCTAGTTTTTAACCCGAAGCAAAAACGACGGGGCTTTATAAGTTTGACTTGATTGTGTGTGACTGTATGTGGCATCGTAGCTTACGATGCCTTGATTTTTATTTCCTTTTTTTTGGTTTAAAGGTGTTTTTTGACGACCTCATTGGAATAATGGTTACTTTGCCGGACTGCCAACCAGAGGGTCTCGGGTTCGATTCCCGGAACGGTCTTCTAAGATGGCGGCCACCACAAAGAGGCCGAAAACATATTTTTTCACTATGGGCCTCTAAATGAGTATCATATGGAAGGGCTCGATTAGTTAGTATACATAAATTGTGATAGATTTTGAAAGCAAAATGGCCGCCACCAAAAAAAATAAATGTCGAGTGTTTGGAAATTTTTAATTTACGCTTGGTTAGATATTGGTTTTTTAAAGGCAGAAATAGTAACTAGTAGTACTAGTTGTATTTTTTTACTCTTGATAGGTTTGCGACTACAGCTTGCCTGATATAAAGCTACGCGGAAATCTATGATGTGGCAAGCTCACCTAGAAGACCTACTCGTATTTACTCTTCGTTAGAAGACCCCTGGATGATACCTCTCAGGAAACAGAGACTCTCTTGAGTTGTCCTTAGAACGTACTCGTACATTACTCGCGCCTGATTGCGCTGAATATGACGCGCAAAAGCAGCGTTCGTGACTGCGATTGATGAACGCTACCAATCAGGCGCCAGATATGTATCTCTGTCACAGATTTATATCTTTCTACGATCTCCGTATTAGTTCGAATCGGCTAACACGTGGACTGTAGTATTAGTAAGTTGAAGTAAATAATGGTCCATAAAGCAGGTCGATAATGATTCATAAATAAGTATCGGTATTTTTACCCGCTGGTAAGCGATTGATGTAAGGTGGAGCGCGCTTGCCTAGAAAAAACCGGTTCACATAACATACGTAAAGGCTATTTACTATGTGACTATAAATATTAGAACATTTCAGTTCCCAAGTCCGGTCTTTAAGGCACTGGCATATGTAGCCATTCCTAATGGTAATAGCCACTGTAATCAGTGTCGATAAATGAATACAGTAACAATGCCGAACGACGCGACTGTAGTCTATAATCTTATTTATTGTTTGGGGAGCACTTGTTTTTTACTGGTCACCCTACAGCGTTCGTTGACAATATCGCTATCATTGGTTTGATCAATGATAGCTAAAGCATGTAGACAGATATGCTAATGTCATACCTGTTAAAGATAGGGAGGATTGGGCCGCCAAGGGAAGCCGGAGGGACGCCGTCCAGTTGGCCTCCCTCGGTACCGCTGGATTGACGTGGCAAAGGGACCTTGGCGAGCTTCTAGTTGTCAACTGGAGAAGAATGGCGCAACGCCGTGACGTGTGAAGCCAACACCCACTTTGGGGTGTTCGTGCCGCAGCAGTAAGTACGAGTAAGTAAGTATACCAATGGCTCTTTGATAAGAGACAGCCACACTTTTCACCACTGCTGAGCCATAGGTCTAAATTTCTGCAATTATTTTCCCTAGTTACAGAATAAATAATATGTATTGCATATCGCCATTGAAAATGGTATTTTTGTATCTGTTAAGACTATGAATAGTGGTCATTCTTATTGTTGCGAATGGGCTATTTTCAGACTCGAGCTGCTGGTACTTCACAAATAACAAAGACTTCACCCGGTAGTCTATGTCAAATTCGCAATCACTTAATAACAATAATTAATTGTTTCCTTTACTTTTTTATGACTAAAATCAATTAATTTTAATTATACCCTTTTAAATAAGAAACAAGCTAAGTGTAACTGCGAAGGGGAAGGCACCGGAAGGTTTGCCACGTGACTACCCAGGTGGGTGTGATTTTTTCTTCGACTTTTTTCTTTGGAATGCGTAAAGGAAATGACTTTAACAGTCTGCCACCGTTGCGGATCAGTTGGCATTGTTTTTTTAGGAGCAAACATAACAACAGTATTGTCAAAGGTGAAAGCTTTTAAGGTAAGGGTGAGTTATAAAAAAATTAAAGGGGTTCGAATGCGAATGAGACAGAACGAGTAAGACTGGAAGTTTTTGTTACCAACTGATATTATGGAGATCTGTTGGCGCCCAAGTTTGTGATTATGTTTTTTTTATAAGGACATTTCACACACGTCTGGTTAACTCCATACTGAACCATTTCTAGTTTGTATTATGGTTGCTAACACATCTGATATACTACGAGTACATAAACATACATACATATTTTATATAGATACACTTTAGTTTTGTACAAAAATGTTGGTCGTGCCGGGAATCGAACCCGGAGCCTTCTTTTTGGCAGTCCAGCACGGTAACCATTACGTCAATGATGTCGTCAAATTAAAAATGTACCTATGAAGGTACATTTTTAACAACAACACATCAGAAGGTTCCGAGTTCGATTCCCGGAACATTCTGATTGGCAGTTGTTTGGCAATCTTCCAAACTGAACGGTTCGGGACCATTTTTTTAGTGCAGGAACATTTACTCTGCATTTGCTACATTTTATCCCGGGCTAGGTAAACACCGTTGGGTAAGCATACTTTCTATTGCCACTGATAGTAGTGGCTCTTATCATTGGCAGTGGCGAAAATTAATAGTGTCTTATATTAGCATAGCATTTCTTTATATGGTGGTAAAAACCTTCATTGTTCTATTTGTATTATGATAATTGTTATACTGTCTTGTTAGAGGAATTGGTCTACTTAGATTCAGGCTTTGCCTAGTTAAGTAGTCTCAAGAGAATATGTAATCTAGTAATAAGTTAGTAAATAAATATTTTTAATTTTTTCATTTCAACCATAATAACGGAACCCATTCTGTGCGAGTCCGACTCGCATTTGGCCAATTTCTTATTTCCGTAAACACAAATACTTATGTAAGTGCTTCTCTAGCAAATGAACCTTGTCATAAACACCAATTCCAAAGTTTGATTAACGATACCCTTGTAAGGAGCAGCTGTTTTTCTTCGTCGGAAATATTAACTTGAGACAATTTTCTTTCAAGTAAATGACGCATATCGAGTAATTTCTTTGTTACCTCAAATTATTGTTGAAGTTAACGATTCGTGTCTATAACAATAGTTTTTCAAATACATATTATGTTGATATGTAAAAATACCTAGCTTTAGTTTACTATTTGTCAGGGAAATAATTAGAAGCAGACATTCTCGGTGGCGTAAAGGTTACCATGCCGGACTGCCAAGTTAGAAGGTTCCGGGTTCGATTCCTGGCCCGGCCAACAACTTTGTGCTTAACTAAATTTGTTGGCTGTGGGTATGGGTGTTAAATATGTATCTATATAATAAAATATATATGTATGTATGTATATTTAGTATATCAGTTGTGTTAGCTACCATAATACGAACTAGATAAGGTTCAGTATGGGGTTAACCAGCCGTGTGTGAAATGTGTCCTAATATTTTTTTATTTATTTATTTTTAATTTCTTTTGAAAATGTGATAGTGGATCTAGTGGATCTAGTGGTGTCTTATTAGATTTTTATTCTGTTTGCCATCCTATAGCAAAAAAATATTATTTCTCCTATGATATCGCTCGAAACTAACAAAACAAAATTTGTATAAGTAACCTAAGCAACCGAGCTCTGGTGTTGAGAGTTTTCATGACGCCTAAGACCTTCGACTTGGCCTAACGACTTCTTGTCTAACACTTTTGTTATTTTGATTATTTTGAGGTAGCTAATAAGATATGTGGAGTGGTCATTTTAATATGATCGCTTTGGGTTCTTATTAGAGCCACGATGGACGACATACGTTAAATTAGTTAAAATAATTGTTGGTAAGTTAAACTATTATGTTGCACCAATAATTAAGAGCAAACATTATTTGCAGGTGAATATACATTTAATATTATTTTCTAGTTATGAAAATAATATTAATTGTATATTCACCTATGTTATGTTGTAGAACGCCATCTAGTGTTTACGTGCGGTACTACAACGCGTAAACAATTGAACTTATTCTAAAGTTATAGGAATAAGTTCTTTTTATTTTTTTCCAAAGGAAGTTAAATTATAAATAATTAAATAATGTATTAATGAAAAGAATTTCAGTAATATTATAATGGCAAAAATGTGGGTGTATATGTGTGTCTATGTATATTTGTTACTTGTCCACGCTCAAACGGCTGGACCGATTTTGTGGGCATTTGGTATTGATGCAGTTTAGATTGTGTGTGTGAACACATAGACTTATTTATGACTGGATTAACGCGGGTAACACTGCGGGCGCAGCTAGTAAAGTAATAAAGCTTTTTTATGTGACTTGCCGTAGATAACAAATGTCGTTATCGCCTGTAACCCGGCTAGCTAAAGTGATCCGAATCATAATTAAAGCTAAGCAACGGTCGATGCGGACGGTGTTTGGATGGGTGACCATGCACAAGACTTCCGTTTTTAAGTGGCATTTTCATCTGGGCGCTACACATGATGACACGTTAAATTGTATGTACCGGCTGTTAGTTTTAGTACAAGCAGTCGTTAAGCCAGTCAAAGGCCTTCGGCCGGATTGAAAACTCTCGACACCAGAGCTTGGCCACTTAGCTCATACGAAGAAGAAGAAGAAGATTACTTCTTTGAAAGATAATTTTCTTTCAACCTTGGCCTACTCACTTTAATATGAAAAAAGACAACAACTTTATCCGAGAATCTCTTTTGAAGTCTTTATTGAATTTGTTCCATCTAACTTGCTGCTCGCACATTTTTGGCAACTTATCTCTCCTATCACTACATCAGGTAGATAGTCAAACTTACTTCGTAATAGGACCAGTTTACAGAGACCTTCAAACGAAGGATCGTTCGAAAAGAATATTTCAGTTTTATAATTTAACTAGCTGACCCGGCAAACGTTGTTTTGCCTCACTTAGGGGTATGAAAAATAGATAGTGTAGCTTATATGACACGTTCGTAGATTTACCATAGCAGCGCCATCTATTGATTACTTACTCAACCCAGTCGAAAGGTATCGACATCTGATAGAATCATTTGGAGTTAACAGATAATTGTGACTGTCAAATAATAACAGGCAATAATTACGAATACATTAAAATTGCGACTATAATTTGAGATTTAAACTATCTATCTCTCAAGTTGGATTGAACTGCACATGGTGTGCGAATTTTATTATAATCGGTTAAATGGTTTAGGAGTCCATTGAGGACAAACATTGTGACACGAGATTTATATATATTAAGAAGATAAGATTTAATAGCTTTAATATACTTTTGTGTATTTTGTGAAAATTTTAAGTTTCTAACACCTACCGTTATTGATAAATAGCAAAAAAATACAAAAAAAACACGTTTATACTATGGGGACTCCATCTAATATATTATTTTGTTGTTATAGCGGCACGGGAAATACATATCTTGTGAAAGTTTCGGCTTTCTAGCTATTACGGGTTCTGAGATACAGCCTGGAGACAGACAGACAGAGGAGGCTTAGTAATAGGGTCCCGTTTTTACCTTTTACGTACGGAACCCTAAAAAGAGAAGCAAATAATAGGCTTTAGTTATAATAATATCATTATTATTTTTTGGTTTAGTTGTCTTTATGGCAGGACAGTTTCTACTGCTCGCCTGGCTAGCAACCACCTTTTAGTGGAAATATCTGTCACCAAGCATCTAACTATGGGTTCCGGCAGCTTCATTGAAAGCCAGTTATTCAAGACTAGGCACGCTCCACCTTAGACCAGAGTGTCGCTCTGTGGTTACGTGGTTTAACCCATTTAATTTATTTCATTTAGCTGATTAGATGCCAATAAATCGCAGCTACGATAAACTCGTACTATATAAAAAAAAATGGTTGCCTGTAAAGTCGGTTTTACGGGCGAAGATTTTACGTGACAACGTCAACGCAGACCGATCTAAGTTGAGTGGGAGAGAGACGCAAGGCATTCGGCGGGCCTCTCTCTCGTTCGGTGATTCATCGTAACGTTACCGGGCGTTACACTTTTTCATAAGTGACTCCCAGCCGCAACCTAATTTAAGACGTTGTCACGTCAAAAGAGATACTTTTATATATTGATCAGAAATATCAATTACAAACTTAATTTAAGTACTTATACAAAATCCAGCTTTCAATAAGTTACGTTGTATAATACACGTCACTATACTCGTAATAATTATGCAGTAGGTTTGCAATTACGACAATCGTAAATAAATAACGTTTCATATAGACTTTTGCTATAAAAAAATCAACAGGTATCTACTTTCCTGGAACCGAGTCAACCCTACAAGAGATCAGGTTATTTTGGTTGGTTTAAGATAATATTTTCCTGTAAGCGATATTTCTTTAGCCTTTACGCTGATACGTATAACGAGACTTTGTCTTTGACAGGTTATATCTCTGTTAAAAGCTATAACGCCTGTTGATATTGTTATAGTCTTTGGCCTTCTGACACTATTGCTTTTTACTTTTAATGATTTGTTTCCTTCGTAGAAATGCTTTATATTATAAAAACGATGTTTCCCTGGCAATTAATTTACAAAATGTATTATTGAGTAAGTCACTTTATTTACATGTCTGCTGTCTCTAATTTTATATGGGAGAATCGCTGCGCTCCACTTACATTTAGTATATTAGGTATACAGAGTGATTGATTTTTGTTTTTATTTTTTCTAGGAAACCTGCAATCAGTGTAGAACAAAAGTTCTTTGACTACCTTGTTACTGCCATAAGATTGGCAGACTTGTCATCCACAGAGGCAAAAGGCGAAAGGGGTTTTGACATGTGATAATAATGTAGTAAGTTCACACTGTTTCAACGCGAAAATATTAAAATGCCTTACGTGAAGAGTTTACAGAGTTTTGGCAGATAATTAATTTAATTATTTTTGTAATCCCACTTCCCCATCTTTACAGGTCTTCTTTGATAAACAATACTTAAGATTTTTATTTTGTGTTTTAATAAAGTGTTAATCTATCTATCGTATCTACTTTAAACCTAAATAAAAGGTAGGAATATCGAGGTAATTGGTACACAAAGACGTAACCCACATCTTAATTTCACCTCATCTTTTTTCGAGTTAACCTTGTAACTTACCCAAGTTCATTCCATTGTTCTAAGCTGATATTGCGGTGGTATTGATTACTTTTTCTCGTATATAGTTACATGCCTGGTTGCGTTACAAACGGTTGTATACCGTTGTTGTGTAACATACTGCGACACAGTGCGGTAATAAGGGCAGGTGATATTGGGCACACAAATTTTAAACGTACTTATCATTCTGTAACTAATTTTTATTAACTGCGTTAATTATGACTTGCCAAATGCGATAAGTTGTAGCAAGGCCAATAAATGAAAAAAAAAATAGATTTCAGAATCATTAATTTAATTAAAGTTTGTAAAATAGCGATCGAAAATATGATAAAAAATGTACTACGTGAGGAAGGAGAACGGTTTACACACCTTCCTACATAAAAAAAAGCATAGGGTTTACACGGGTCAATCTGTGCCGAGCAACTAGTTGCTTCGCAGACTTCTTCAAGTTACATTATTGACTGAGCAAGCGAAGTCTCTGTATTTATTACTGGACAATTTTGATATCGCCGATGTTGGTTTTTTTACTGCTACAGCCGTACTGGCGTACACCAGTATGTTTTAGCCATTATCTTCAAAAATTGGTATACTGAGTCTAATTATAGATTTTTTTTTTAACTTTTCAGCGATTTTAAATTTCAGAGATTGCTACCACAAAATGTGATTATTCACTGCTTTTAAATAATTTTAAGCAGAGCAATATTTGAATTCTTCAAATCTTGTTTCTAATTTTTTTTATTTTTTTTTATTCCGTTAATTAAATAAAATAGGTCAAGTGATTGTTGATATATGAAGTTATAAGGTTTTCGTACCACTTAAGATATCCTTGTTCACATGGCTTAAAGCTTATAATAAATTTAGTTATATCTTTTTTTGTTCTGTCTATACTTCCTCTGATCATAGTTGTCAGAGACATTGTTAGAGAAACATAAAGCTTACGCAGTTTACACCACATACTCGTAGGATACTCCAATATGCTATAATATGACGGTATACATATATCAATTAATTAAAACAATATTATGCTTATTACTCAAAAGGGTCTTAAATAACCGGCCAAAATTAATTACTCCTTGTCCTTGCGCCGACCCTGTCAGCAATAATCTACTATCTCCATACTTAATTAGATGATTGCTAAGCCCACGGGGCTTCATAGCCAATGGATGGCTCAATTCAAACTGCACATTTGACTGTACTGTAACTGATTATTAGGTAGGCATTTGGTAAGTAATCATGTCGCAATTTCACATAAACGAGAGTTGTTTGGTTTAGGTATCGCATGATTATATTTCAATACATTTCATTACAAGAAATACACAGATTTGATTTTCCGCGCATATTTTATCTTTTCAAACATCTAAAAAAACGTTTTTTATAGATATGTTTTAAACTAACGGTGGTAATCACTACTTTTCTGTAGAAGAACAATCTATGTTTTGCACTCGGAAAAGTATTTAAGTACTACCTATATCTAGGATAAAAATTACGGTAAATAATTTATTCAGGCTCTTTCTTCTAAAAAGTGTGTCCCTTCGCAGCTTCTGGAAAGATATCCATTACTACCAATCTAACAAACATTAGACTTAATATTTGTATGGCTTATTCCTATAAACATTTTTTGCCCAATTAACCCTAAATAAAGTGTCAATATTCGGTTCATCAGATATGATATTATGCAGAGCAGACCAACCCGAAAGTACTCAATACTTTTCGTCCGTTCCGTTTCATACGTCAAGTTCAAGTTACAATCTACGTCTTGCACTCGGAAAAGTCTTTAATCATTAAGCGTTAAAGTTTAGCAGCTTAAACTTTGCTTAAACGGGACTGTCCCTTTATTCGCCCACACGTCCCGTTGTCCCCGTACAATGATCCGGGACGCAAAATAGTCCCGTTTTCTAACACCGCCACAGAATAATAACTTGTACTTCGTAACACCGCGCGAAAATTTTTAATATGAATTTTTTCCTCCGAAAAATATAAATATAACTAAAAAATATGTTGCAAATAATTTAGTAATTACTGCCACAGAAAAGTTGCTTTATTGAAGCTGGTAATAACTTCTTTCTTTATCTTATAATAAAAATAATTTTAATAAATGTGCACACAAAATAAAGGAAATTAAAAAAGTTGTCTTTTTATTGTTAATATTATTATATATAATATATTATTTGGGTTAGACGCCTTTGTTCATTTTCCCATTTGGTCATATTACCTAATAGATATATATTATATTGCCTATGGTCCATCCATACAGACAATATAATATGGACGTCCCGATTTGAGCTTAAAAAAAATTGTTAGTTTATAATAGTAGTTTAGCCATAGACCATGTTTTTTTTCCGTCGTACTATATTATTTTGTCTGTTATCCTTGGAGCAGACATACCGCAAATCTCGTGTCACAAACTGATGTGTGGTTTCATTAAATCCGCATCTATTTGGCCAGAAATGTGCGGTTACTTTGAAATGCAAAATGTACGGAGAATTTCGAAGAGACTTGTTAAACATTGTTCAAAGAGTAGTGTAGCCAAATAATTTGAATAGTTCCGTTGCATGATTATGAAAGGAAAACATATTTGCATCAAATTATTAATTAGTGCACTGCCACAAAAATACAATAAACCATAACCAAAATAATAAATAATAAGGGGCGGGTTATTTATTTAGATTTAAGTTATTTGTATTTGACATTATAATATTGTAATCTGACATTTTCAATTCTGACATGTATAAATAAAATTATAATTTCCAATAAAACACGTGAAACATTTTATACATAATATTTGTAATGTAAATAACGTCATTATAAATAACAACACATAGTTCTGGCCCCATACTAAATCCATTTCAAGCTTGTACTATTCTTGCTAACACAACTGATATACTACATAACATACATCATAATAATTTGATATCGATATACATTTAACACCCAGACCGACAGCCAACAAATATGATTCAACCCAAAGATGTTGGTCGTACCGGAAATCAAACCCGGAACCTTCTGATAGGCAGTCCGGCATAATTGTCCTGAAAATCAGTGCTGCAGAGAAATCTGTAGCGGTTATACTGAGGGCTGACCTTTTTCGGACGCTAGGGGACACATACTATGCTGTCTTTCTTATTTTATTTTTCATATTCGTTTTATGTAATTTAAAATAATATATATGTATGTGTCTTATGTGTCTGAAATAAATGTGTTCTTTCTTTCTTTCTTTCTAGTTACCATGATAACAAGTCAAAATGATATGTATCTAATATCAGTCTATCATAAATGTTTATAGCTCATAGAAAGTCTAAGCTAACTCACACACAGTTAAGTTAGATATAATCCTGTTTGTATCCATCGGCGACGTCTTGTCGCCTAGATGTGGCGACATGAAGTTTTCTTAGTGCTTTCTTAATACCCCTGAACCGTTTACTACTTTATTTCTGCGCAAAATATAACATAAAAAAATATTTTTATATAATTTATTCATTTTTTAATTTTATATTTTTTATGATAAATGATTGATAAATGAAGCTGCGATATAGAATAACAAGTAATGCTAACTTAATTTTTAATTAATTCTTAGACGGTGACCGTTTTGCCGTTTGTGTTCGTTTTTGATATACGTACTGATATAAATATAACGTATTTTTCTAAGTCAAAAAGTTATATGTACGATAGTGCTATAAAAATAAAACAAATAGAGTATTTTTTTGCTTCAGCGTGTGCGACTGCACATACTTGGGACGGCCATTAGGTCGACGCCCGGTTGGGCGTCCCAAGTATCGCTGGGAAGACCAAGTGCAGCAAGACCTGAGCGCACTTCATGCCACAGACTGGCAAGAGACAGCACAGGAAAGAGAAAAGTGGCGTCTCTTGGTGTCGGAGGCCAGGATCCATTTCGGGGTTAGCGATCCATCATAGTTAGCTAGTTAGTGTGCTGCACTGCATTATTAATGAAATTATTATTATCGTAAAGTTTATCACAATACAGTCCAAAGATTGCCAATTCGATGCCTGAGCACATGCAATACAATTATTTTTACCACGAAACGTTTATCTACAAATTTACAAAAGCTACACTATCACTACAGAAACCTAGTTTTATACCAAACTCCAGTACGTAAAAAGCTTCAATTAGAACTCCAATTGGAGTCTCGAACAAAGGCGCAAATAGTAAGAACGCAAACTTTTACATGGGTAAAAAGAATGTACGCTTCTCATCTCTACGATAAAACGATGTTTTTTCTCGCTCCTTGCTGGGAGAGACTTGATTGAAAATGTGTGTTTAGTGTTATTGTGTCGAGTGCTGGTAAGCCGTAAGTTACGTCAAGCCTTGTTTGTTTTCGTTAAATATCGATATAAGTACAAAAACAAGCGAACAATATAACTTTGGAAAATTGAGTCTAATTTAGAACATCGTTGAAATTACTGTATAAGTGATTAACTTATTGACTCAGGCGTTACTTTGCGGAAATTCATTGTAAATAGAAGAAAAAATTAAATATTTAGTGTATCTCTCGACTTGTCGTTCGAAGAGTCAGCATCTCCTGATGATGCCTAGTGGTTAGGCGAAACACGTGTAGAGTTAAGAATTTCCGAATTGTGATAGGTAACGTTAATCTTAATTAATCTTAGTTAATTGATCTTAGTTAATTAATCTTAGTTAATTAAGCTTGGTTAATTGATCTCAGTTGATTTTTCCTTTACTTGTCTTAATTTGGATTTCGGATCACAACGGAAGTACACTAAATATTTAATTTTGTCTTCTATTTACTTATATAAGTGGCCTTTTAAATTAGTTTTATTAGAGGTTTTGTTTTAAGTTTTAATTTTATAATTACTGTATTAAATTTTTCGTAAGGCAAATTTGAATAAAGTTTGTATAACCGGCTAACATTTACGTTTATTTTGACGGTATTAGCGGGACATGTTTCAGCACAATCAGTGTGCCATTCTCAATAAGTGATAGCCGGTTTATACAAACATTATTTATCGTTGAAATTGGTAAGTCTCAAGTTAATCTTACTTTTTATAATTGCGTACACATGTTATTTTTAGTTAATTAATATTTTATTTTACACTACTTCTATAATTTCCAACAATTTAAATATGATTTTTTTTGGACACATTTAACATACGGCTGGTTAACCACATACTGAACCATTTCTAGTTCGTATTATGGTTGCTAACACAACTGATATACTACATAATTATACGTACATATTTTATATAAATACATATTTAACACCCAGACCGACAGCCAACAAATTTAGTTCAGCACAAAGATGTTGGCCGTGCCGGGAATCGAACCCGGAACCTTCTGATTGGCAGTCTGGCATGGTAACCATTACGCCAACGAGGTCGTTAAATTTTGTATTCTTTGTTTATTAAATTAAGTAAAAAAATAAACCATAATTAAAAATAATATATTAAGTATGGATTTGAACCTGCGACTGGCAAAATACGCCTGAGACGCGCTATTTTCTGCTGATTTCTGTCTATTGCAAGGAAATGTTATTATCAACTAACACGATACATATTACACCTATATTCCAAGCTACTACATTTTTATCACAAACTATTTTAACTCAGAAAACCTCCTTCATTTCCAAAATACAGAAAACAATTTTTCACAAACGAATTCCAGACATGAATATGAATAAACAGTCACATAAAAAGAGGTGCGTGTTAAAAATGAGGACGCAATTTCATAAACGCTGTCCTTATTGCGTTAAAACCCCTCCTCAAAATGAAACATTTCCCATTGTTTCATTTAATTTGACAATTTATGCATTACGGACTACCTGTGCCACTTGGTTTTACACGTTTTGATCGGGGATAAAAATAGATAGCATAAGCAGCCCACTATACGTTCGCACTCCTGGGACTCGGGGCCTCTCTCACTGGGAGAGAGATATTGGCCATAATCCACCACGCTGATCAAGTGCGGGTAGGTGAATGACACACGTTTTCGGATATTGTGGTCCTCGAACATGCCGGTTTCTTCACGATGTTTTCCTTCACCGTAAAGCGAGTGCAAATCCACACATAACTTGAAAAACAAGTCATTGGGATCGAACCAGGGGCCGTCTGATTGAAAAACAGAAGTTTTTACCACCGCACCACACTCGCTTTTTATCTACAAGTTGAGTAGGTTATTAATGGATCTTGAGCCTAATTTTATCACACTTATACTTACCAGAGTCGAAAATTTGTATGTAAGAGTATGTTGGTTACTTTGTCAGACTCAAACGGCTGTATGTATTTCCATGGACTGTGCTATGGAGATAGGTTGGACCCTAGATTAACATAGGCTACTTCTCTTCATGCCATATTAATGCACGTAAGACTACTAGTTCTAATAATACATGCATACATCCAAAACAGTATTCGACGGCGAAAAAATTGCAAACAGGCAACATACTTTCGGTTTTATAATATTAGTGATGTAACCAACACGAAAAATGTGAAAATGAAATTAGCCGAACGACAAAAGTTAGGCCGTTATCGATGAATGAATTTGCATTCAAATATTGAACGAAATGAATAATTAAATCAGACATAGTGTGCATACGGGCCAATTGTATGAATTTGTTTTATGAAATATTTCATTTAAAATAAATTGAGACCGGCAATGATTCTATTAATGCATAATATTTTCGTTATTTAGTTCGGTACTTTAAGTAAGCAACAAAAAATCCTTACCCACAGTTATAATATTTTCTACTTTTAGAATAATAGTTTGTTGGTCGGTAGTTTCGGAGCCTATACGCGTCAAACCAACAAACAAACAAACTTTTCCGCTTTATAATCTTATATATAAAATTTCCGTGTCACAGTGTTTGTTACCGTACTCCTCCGAAACGGCTTGACCGATTTTTTCTAAATTTTATATGCGTATTCAGTAGGTCTGAGAATCGGCTACTGTATATTTAGAAATAATTATTAAGGCAAAACAACGTATGCCGGGTCAGCTAGTACTGGTATAGATTTTGATATATTTTATGATTTTATTATTAAAAATTACCAAAGATGGTAAGTAACTACTTGTCAGTTTTCTATTTATTAGTTACGTATTCATTCTTTCTAGAGCTGAAACTAAGTTACAGTGTCAAGGGTGTTTTAACTCACAACAAATTCCTCTCACATGTTTTAACGCCTGCCACATTAAGTATTTCCACAGTATTTCGCCACAAATAACAAGTCCCAAGATACGAAATAATCCGTATGTTTGTCCCAATTCGACCTGCAAAGTCGTCCCACTGCCACCAGAGGACAAACAACTGTGATGTCCCAATAAAAAGTTATTTGTGATATTATACTGGCGCCTCAAAGTCGGGTCTGAGCAATCGATACTGGGTAGGATGTAGGTGAACTCTAAGACCTGGACGAAGGATACACGATATCTTATTCCTACTACATCCTGCTTCCTAGTTTAGTACAAATACATGTATTGCGGTCAATTATAGTGCACCACATTCTTCCTACCCGCGCGGCGTGATATTTAAACAGTTAAATTAAATATAAAAAAAACAGTTATCTTAATTCCTCCTAATTATAAAAGCGAATGGTTATGCGTGTGTGTATGTTTGTTACTCTTTGATATTCAAATAGACCGAGACACAATTTTGTATGGACATAGCTTAGTCCCTGGATAAACATATTATAAACTTAGGTATTTGTTTTCTAGATTAACGCCGGTAAAACGGGCGAATATGATGTATTATTATAAGGTTTATCATTAGAATGAAAATACCCATTCTGCTGGATGCGATGCGATCATTGAGTTAAAGCAACGGTCGATGCGGACTGTCTTTGGATGGGTGACCACGCGCAAGACCGACTTTAAAAAGTGACATTTTCATCTTGGCCGTAGGTCAGATAAGGGGTTAATTTGTATCTATTTAAGTCCATCTTTTAAAATGTGGCATTTACATCTGGGCGCTGCCGTGTGTCGGATGACACTTCAAATTGTAGGTCTTGTCTGTGAGTCTTAGTACAAAGAGTAGTTAAGCAAAAGTCACAGACAACCGGGTGGCTTGAAAAACTCTCGACACCAGTGTTTGGCCTAGTAGCTTATATAGGTACTAAAGAAGAAAAAGGAGAAGATCAAGCTTATCATTAGAACTTACCCATTCTGCTGCTGCTCTGGGTTCTCATCAGGATCGTTGCTGACGATTGAATCCAACATCTGAATCTTCAACATTGTCGGTGAAGTGGTCACATGACAGTTATTTCATTCGCACTCATTTATTCTGCACTCTTATCCTATTTCACTTAAAATTTCACTTACAAGTTACACTTTTAACTGTTTCACTTTTAGTAGATGGCACAAATCCTTTGGCATTTGATTTTGACCTGCAACAAAAAGAAAAAAGAGTAAGTTAATCTTATATATAAAATTTCCGTGTCACAGTGTTTGTTACCGAACTCCTCCGAAACGGCTTGACCGATTTTTTCCAAATTTTATATGCGTATTCAGTAGGTCTGAGAATCGGCTACTGTATATTTAGAAATAATTATTAAGGCAAAACAACGTTTGCCGGGTCAGCTAGTCTTCTTATAAAATTTTCATGTCACAATGTTAGTTACCGTACTCCTCCGAAACGGCTTGACCGATTTTCACCAAATTTTATTTTCGTATTCAGTAGGTCTGAAAATCGGCTGAAAATCTATTTTCCATACGCCTAAGTGATAAGGGTTGTTCACCCTTATAATTTTTTTATTATTTTTTTGACGAGTTTTTTTTTATAATGTGGCATTAAAAATTCATACAACCTTAAATTTGACTTTCTTATCACCAACCCCTATTTTTATGGCTATTTTTGTAAACAGGCAAAACAACGTTTGCCGGGATAGCTAGTTATTACATAAATATGAAAAACACCTATGAGGGAAATAAAACATACAAATTAATTACAAAATTCATTTATAAAAATAATTTACTCCAAATAGTGCTAGTTTAAACAGCTAATTAATACGTGCCTCGAAATTAATGAGCAAATGTCTAATTAAGCGAGTTAAATTGGCTCTAAATTGGAAAGCAAATAGTAAATACAGTTTCTCACTGGAGCTGTCAAACGTAACCTCTAATGACTGTAAACTATTCCAATCAATAACGTACGAGTTTCCAACTTGCGGTAAGACTAAGACCAACCGCCATTATAAGAATTTTCTTCGTATTCTACAGGGTTGTCATAAAAATAATAAAACAATAGTGACTTCACAAAATGTAAGAGGTTTAGTACGAGTAATTAAATGTTTAAAAAAAAACCTCTTCAGAACAAAAAAGTTTTACTAAATATCGTACAAAAAATGTGTTCAGTTGCAATATTTTTATGATATTAGTACGGTACCTTTCATGCGCGAACCCGACTCTCGCTTGAGCAATTATTTGTGTTAGTACCTCATAGCTCCCTTGATATTAACTGATTAAAAAGTGTCTCTTTGTAGAAAAAAATATTCATATTTTTTCTTACTGAATGGTCTATTTAAATTACAGTAAACCTTAAGAAGACATTCTTAATATATATGAATCTCGTGTCACAATGTTTGTCCTCAATGGACTCTTAAACCACTTAACCGATTGTAATAAAATTCTCACACCATGTGCAGTTCGATCCAACTTGAGAGATAGGATAGTTTAAATCTCAAATTATAGTCACAATGTTAATTTATTGCTAATTATTGTCTGTCAATATATGACCTCCAAATGATTCTAACAGATGTCGATACCTTTCGAGTGAGTGGAGTAAGTAATCAATAGATGGCGCTGCTATGGTAAATCTACGAATGTGTCATATAAGCTACACTATCTATTTTTCATACCCCTAAGTGAGGCAAAACAACGTTTGCCGGGTCAGCTAGTAGGTATATAAAGACACTAAAGGGACTGTGCGTTATAGAGAGTGGTCGTTAAAAGGAGAGAATGTATCATTGTATAGAATACGAGCTAAACCAACTAAAACAAATTGATTTCTGACGCTTTAGAGAGTTTTTTTGGTAAATCGAGTGACGTTACATGCAGTTTACACTATATATAAAAATTGTTTAAGATTTATTTTTTACATTGACAACCTTTTGAAAATCTTTAATTCTTATCGGTGTTCTTCTTCTTGAAAAATATTATTGCGATTGTATAGACTACTTGGCACGTATTAATTGTTAAGGCTTAAAAAATCCCTAATTTCTTTCTGCATAAATGCTTTTACACCGGTTATCAGTAATCCTGTATTTAACCTAGCGTTAATGCCTTTCTCTTTGATTATTGGTTTAGTTCGCAGAAACTTGGCAATACAATCTTCGTTCAGAACAAGTTTTAGTATTCCATCAAAAAGTTTTACAATTTGAGAGCTACTGAAATTTTATGAATCGTTTGATAGATTCTAGATTGAAATTTTGTAACTATTTATAAGTTTAGACTTTCTTCGGCTTATGTAAATTTGTATATAAATAACAAATAAATAATGTATGAGACTAATCTAAAATGCTTGACAATGGTGAAACAACGCGTTTCATTTTATAAATTATTTTGAAATAAGGCTAAATAAGGGTTATAAATGCGCCTTATTTAAAAATAATTTGTAAAATGAAACGCGTTGTTTCACCATTGTCAAGTATTTTTAGAGTAGTCTACATTATTTATTTATATACAAATTTATAACTTCAAACCAAATGATAAAAATAAATAATACGGTATGGAGCGACGATAGTCTGCCTCCATCTAGCTAAGGGATATCCCCCGGACAGATGTTGTGTCCGGAGACGGCCGTCCGACGGTCATGCATTGTAGCTTGAACCCGTCGTACTAAAAAAATGCCGGCGGCATTACCTCGCTGGATCGCCAAGCTTATACGTTGGCCGAGGTAAGCGCCAGCTCTTGGGTCATTTGTTCTGCCCACCAGCCGAAAAAATATTTATAAACATATGTTGTTAATATAGTCATGGAATTGAATACCGAATGAAAAAAAAAACAATGTTTGCAACGGTTCTAAGTGCATTCAAATACTTTATTTCAAGCAACAAAGACTCATACACATTAAATAAAAACTTAATTTACCGATATACCTTCAATGTCAATACAATTAAAATAAAATTATAAATGACAAAATAAAATATATATATATATATCTGCATCATCTTATTAATATCACATTAAAATTATATTAAAACTAGCTGACCCGGCAAACGTTGTTTTGCCTCACTTAGGGGTACAGCGCCATCTATTGATTACTTACTCAACCCAGTCGAAAGGTATCGGCATCTGTTAGAATCATTTGGAGTTAACAGATAATTGTAACTGTCAAATAATAACAGACAATAATTAGCAATACATTAAAATTGCGACTATAATTTGAGATTTAAACTATCCTATCTCTCAAGTTGGATCGAACTGCACATGGTGTGCAAATTTTATTATATTCGGTTAAGTGGTTTAGGAGTCCATTGAGGACAAACATTGTGACACGATATTTATATATATTAAGATAAGATATAATTAATTAATTAATATTGGTATACGCAAACATTTTTTATAATTTCATAAATGAAGCCACCCGCCCAAACCAGCCCTTCAGGCTTGCCGCATTATAAAATTAATGTAAGCATAAATATGTCAAAATAGAAATAAATAATCTATCTAGCCATTTAAAAGGGAAGTCAAAACTTCTACACCGGTGGTTTTGAGTGAGAACACTCTCTTTCCACATCAACCAGCGCATTGCCAACGATGTTACGATCCGTACTTTATCAATACTTCTCGTCCAGCCAAAGATTGCGTACCGCAAGGGTACACTTCCCGCGTAGAAACGGACTTCCCTAACTGTATAGACCAAACTAGACATCACGTTCAAAATGCACCAAAAACTTCGTTTGCGCGATTCAGAACGCATACAGAAAAAATGTCGAGAATCCGGGATTTGGACGTATTTTGGGGTGGGTATAAGCAGGTAGTAAGGGGCGGTTCCTTCAAAACACTCAATAGAAAAAAATTGATAGGCGCAAGCGTCGCCGGACCGGGTATCGATTCCCAGTAGCTGCGATTATTTTTCTGATTAGGAAGTTTGAAATTTATTTTTTAGTTTTGGTTTGTTATTTTAGTTAAAGTGAATACATATTGATTACATATATCTCGAGTCCATAATGAACACATTTGAAAATTGTAACATGAGTAAATGAACGAATGAAGCGACTTTTTTTTCTCTTCATTGACGTTTGACACTTGACTACTTGAAGTAAGAAATGTATTTTTTATATGTGAATTAGTTATGTCTTGACAAAAAAGTATGTATATATATTAAGACACACGGTTGGTTATCTCCATACTAAACCATTTCTAGTTTGTATTATGGTTGCTAACACAACTGATATAACTACATATACATACATAAACACTTTGTAACGATACATATTTAATACCCAGACCGACATCCAACACATTTAATTTACCACCAACATTTTGGCCGTGCCGGAAATCGAACCTGGGCCCCTTTGTTTTGCAGTCAGTCAAACATTACGCCAAGCAGGTCGTCAAATTAAAAAGCCTTTATGTAAAAAAATATTAATTAAAATCTCACCACTTTCAAGTACGAATGAAAGCATCAGTCGTAAAGAGATATCTTTTCTTCCTCACAACAAAAACAACAATAAATCCCGAATGCTTGTTGGTCTTAGGTGTTTCTTTAATAACACTTGAATGATACAGAACCATCCTTATCTTAGCGCACAATAGAAATCAGAGACTAAGGTATGAGATAAAAAGTAGCCGTAACAAAGTATTACAGAAATATTATTTCTAGAGACTAAATAAAATATTAAATAACTAGTATATATTTCACACAAGGCTGGTTAGCCCCATACTAAACCTTTTCATGGTTGCTAACATATCTAATATACTACATATACATACATAAATACTTTATATCAATACACACTTAGCACCCAGACCAACAGCCAAAATTTTTCGATCTTCAAATAGATGTTGGCTGTGCCGGGAATTGAACCTCTGTTTTGCAGTCCGGTATGGTAACCATTACGACAACGAGGTCGTCCAAATATTCATATTATGAAAAAAAAAACATTTTTGCAAGATCTTTCAGTAAACATGACGTATATCCTATTTGGATCCATACTTAGAAATTTATAGATTTATAAATTATAAGTATGAAATTGTGAATTAAATTAAGCTTCAATTTTTAAACGATTTTAGTTACTGTTTTGGCTGATTTTATGGTAGCTGTTCAGTCATTTATAAATCCTTCCTCTCCATTCAAAGGTTGCCTGGATAAGCCGTGCCAACGAATCCCTATAATTGAGGGCCTGAGAATTTCTACTGTACGTATAATCTTAAAAGATACCTTAAATTAAACATACTGTTTACGAGTATACTGTACTAAGACCCATATAACGTCACAGATAAGAAACATAGCTTATATTTCTCTCAAAATTGCGAGCACTCAAGATGTATGTACATTTTGCAGGTGGTTTTCTCATAACAATTAAGTAATACATGAAAATAATACTTTGTATTGCTTAATACTTCACGTCTCAAGGTGATAAGAAAAAGAAAAAGAAAATACTTTAACAACGAGTATTTTATAACAGACTTATGTACTTTATTATAAATAAATTTACTCTTTTATAATAAGTCATAATAGTAAACATAATTTATACATACAATTTAAAATAAACCATCAATTAAAGACTAATAACAAAATACCAAACAAAACTAATTTAAAATACCACTTCGGAGAGAACCTGACATATAAATCAATTAATTGAAAATATGTATAAATAAGGTAACTATAAATTTATACTATAATTGGATATTAGTACCTCATGGTGTATTTTACTTTCTCTAGCCTTATTTTACTTCTTCTTGAAAGTTGAATATCCTAGACTAGGCATGCACCACCTTAGCCCAAAGCGTCTGTGACGTGTGTAGTAATGCGCCATGCTGGTCAAATGCACATGGTCTTTACAGTGTAAAAAAATAAATAAAAAAAAAGCATTCGAAATGACAAAAAGGGTGTCAAATATCGTCTTCTACGGTGACTGAGAGAACAGTAAACTGAACTCCGACCAGGAAGCCGGAAAGAGAGCGCGGCGCTCGCCTCTCCCCGTCTCCCTCTAACTCGCCAACCACTTTTCAATCAACTATCGGACCTCTCAGGTTGTGGTTCGGTATTCTCTATCTCTATCTTTGTCATACGTCATGTCGATATGTGAACATATCGAGTCATGACTTCCCGAGAAGACACGGACACCCCGACCGTATGATCTGAGAAGTGACACACGTACAAAGTGCAGGAAAAAAGTTGATTGCGCGATTCAGACTTCCGAACACAAAGCTTGAGATTGTGGACAAAAACTGAAAATAAATAGATTATATTATACATCAAAAAAATATAGACGAAAAACCAAGCAAAATGGTTAGTGTAATTATTTTTTTGGAAAAGTTATGTAGAAATACGGACAATAATTCTAAAAACTTTTTTACTTTATTAGGTAAAAACGCCATCTAGCGAAAGTCGTGAGAAATATGATATGGAATGTTTTAATTAGTAAATTGAGGGTAGATAAACATTTGCTTATTACGACGCTTGACATGTCGTAGGTTGAAATTTTAATATGGCGTCGTATGTCAATTGCGTTTAGCTGAAACTATTTCGTAAAAAACACAAATAATAATTAAATAATGTCCATTTCTTTGTTTTGTGCAAGTGAATAATAAACGTGATATACGTAATTGAATAGTGCAAATACAAAACTGTCTTCCTTTGTTATATATTCAAGGATGTTAAATGTTCAAGGATGGCTTTTGCGCTCGAGGTAATTCGCAAAGCAAATATACAACTATTGGGTAAGTAGCAAGATTAAACTTGATTAGATTTGCCGTAAACTAATCTCTGAAACTCCCCACATATTAATTACTTATTCACTCCTTCCTAATGCTTGATTCCTTCCCCATTTCCATAATTATTTATTCATAACCTAATTGTAACGCGACGATTGTTGTTCGTCGGCTGGCTTACTAAGTTTATCCCCGTGTTTTGCCTTGATCCTTATTAAATTATTAACCTTCCTGAATGGTTTAGTAGCCAAACAATACAGGGTAAATATGAGAGGGAGAATGCTAAAAAATAATATTATTTAAAAAAAAAAAACTAAAAAACACGCATACATGGCCGTTTTAAGTTTCAAAATCGCGCCCAAAGAAGTCGGTTACAAACAAACATACAAACAGAAATACAAAAAAAAAATATATATCAAATTAGTGTATTGTCATCGGTCCTCAATAAATCTACAAAGTTTCAGCGAAATCTGGCCGTTTAAAGTGGGTCAAAATCGCGCCCAAAGAAGTCGGTTACAAACAAACTTACAGGTGAAGCTAATATAAAGCGTGTAAAAACAGAAATTATGATAAAAAATACAGTATAACAAAGTAGGTCTTCTTCTTCGTATGAGCTAAGCGACTATCATTTATTTGATAACTAGTTTTTTGTTTGTTATTTATTAATTGTACTAGACATTTTCTATGACTACAACCATTTATTCATTTTTAAATTTAATAAAGTACTTACAATTGTAATTATTATTATTGTTTTTTGCATGATTTCGTTTGATTTTAAGTACAGTAATACCCCGACTTACGCTACCTCGACTTACGCGAATTCGGAGTTACGTGATTTAATTTTCTCGTCTATTTTAACGTTTTTTGTTTGAAAGCCGCGCACTTCAGATTGTGTTTATACATTTTATTAATATAGTTTGTCATATTATCTAGAATTAAATTAAAATTTATTTCCTTAATTAAAGTCTCCGGTCTCAATTAAACATACTTTGTATGACTTTATAGGTATGTATGTATATGCAAAGTTGTACCCCGACTTACGCGGATAGCGCTCGGTCACACCTATCGTGTTAGTCCGGGGTATTACTGTACACAATATTTTACGTTTTGTTAAAACAACATCAACGTACGTGTTGAAAAATATAGGCTAAGCTCCCGTGTAGACAATTCGACTTTTGGCTTTATCGACTCCTTGTACAAGTCAATCAACATATCGGTGTGTTACGGCAGCCTTCTTGATAGCAAGTTATTACAAACTAGCCATGCTTCACCTTGGGTCGGAGTGTATGTAGCTGAATCATAAGGTGACGCGCTGCTGGTCAAATAGCTAGTTTTTTCTGTGTATATTAATCTATATTAATTTATTTTATATTGCACATCGGACGAGCAGAGAAACACCAAGGCGGCATCGTTATACCGTGGAGGTACCAAAGAAGAAGATGGAGGCAAACCGCTTAGTCGAGACTAAGCGGTTTGCCTCCATCTTCATTGTGCGAACCGCGGCGATCTGGAATTCTTTGCCAAACTACCTACCTGTTTCATGAAAACTACAATCTGGCGGTTTTACAAAGCAAGAGTGAACTGGTTTTTTCTGGGTAAGCGAGCTCCATCTTATATCGCTTGCCATTTTGCGAATTGTGATCAAACGTAAGCCCATTTATAGTAAAAACAAAACATCTGAAAATAACAAACAATACATACAAGACAGGGAAACTAAGCAAATTCAAATTCATAACTTTAGTTTATTGTGATACGATGATTTGTGATATAATACTATACTCAAAGATTCCTGGTATTAGCAATAAATATCAGTTGAATATAAATGTATTGAGTATGGAACTTAACCTGGTCCTTGGAAGTTCTATAACTTCGTAAGGGTTGTTAGGTTTTGGAAGCGGATATGAGTTACATTGTGTAATCAAAACTTTACATCCAAAGAAATTTCTGCTTACTCATTGCAAATAATATTATTTGAATAATTACTGCTGTAATAGTGATGTTAATTGGGTCAATAATAGTTTGTTTTGCTAATATAGCAATATTTCTCAAATATATTAATTACTAAATAATTATTAAAATTAATATATTTGATAACTAATTTTGTTGTTTGTAGTTTCAAAATTGTACTACACACCTTCTATACATTTTTATTTTTTTTTATTTCATTATGTACCTAATTACAATTGTAATCATGCATGCCTCACGTTAAAAAACTTATTGTTATAACCTATTTTGCAAGAAATTAATTATTTAATTTGAGTTAAAATTATACGAAATTTACGTTTCGTTAAAAGTAAACCTGTTGTGCGAACGTAAAAATCGAATAATGGGATTAAAAAAAAATTGCAAAAAGCACTTGATTGGATAAGTTCCAGTTTAATTTAACGAAAATATTACAAAAAACTTCATCATCATCTGCTGGGAATAGGCCTCTCTTTTAGCATGCCAATTCATCTTGGTCCAGTGCCAATCGTGTCCAGATCAAAATCTTAGTTATACAAATTTACTAAAAACAGGCACTAAAGATTAAACTGTGTGAATGTAAACATAAACTTCTCATTATTATCTAGAAAAATGCCTAATCGCAATACTTTTACATTTTCAGGGTCCAAAAACAAAAAGGACGTCAAAACTTCTTCATCATGAGGGTTGAGACCATCAGACCGCACTCAGTGCCACAAGCCCACAGCCATCAATAGAGGTAGATTCACTGGGAAAGTTCAAGGCCACGCTAGATCCCAATAAGATAGCGCAGCTAGCTAGGAATTAGACCAGCTCCTGCGACTGGTTTCATGCGAAGAAACGGACGCCCACAGGACAAGATTTTGGTGAGTACACATACAAAATTGAAGAAAAATTTCGTTTGCGCGATTCAGAACTTCTACCTGCCCCTATTGTGTTCTATTTGGGGACAATAGAAAGAGATTAGAAACGTTTTCAAATACCATTGTCGAAGCATTGTTATCGGGACCGTTTTTACCTTTTTGCCACGTTTTGGGTCGTTAAGGGTGCTAACGTTAGCACAGGGTTCGCGTCCCATGAACAGCTTTTCATTTTGCACGTTTTACAAACAGATTGTATTGGAATTGCCCGCAGAGCGTTGCAATTGGGTATTGGTTTTGCGGGGCAGCCTCACCCGTATTGGTTTTTAGAAATAAGTGAATCTAACTGGAACGCCGGACTGAAATGGTCTGGTCCATTATTACCGTTGTCTGAAATCCTTTTAGAGTATTGCAATGGAAATAAGTGCTTGCGAGCGCTTGTTTTAAATATAGCAGGTAAACAAGTACATACATTTACATTTAGTTATGACAATACAAACAAAACAGTGTTGTGGTAATAAAAGTAACCAAAATAAGCCAGCGACTAAACGACATAAAATATCGACTTTTCAACAAAAAAAAAGATTATAAAAACATTTTTTATATAAATGCGGATTGAATGTAAATATAGGAATGATATAAACAATTTTGTTTCTATAAGAGTTTTTTCTAGAAGCACTAAAACCACACTCAATTCTGAGTCAATTGTGTAGTAAATAGCATTTATTTAAATAAATATCAACTCATATTAACTAAAATCAACGAAAACGTTTCTCTAGAATAGGCCAACCATCACACTTACTCGTTTATGCATATTCATTAGATCACGGAAGAACACGAACAAGGCAGATGATCTAGGTATGTAGGTGTGAAATAGTTTTTCAATAACGTAATTTAAAACGAGTAAGCAATTACTAATCACTTCCCACACTTATTTTACAAATATTATGCATTGACTATGCTTTGGAATGCGATGATAGAATATTTGCAATCTTGCCGATATTATTTTCACTTTGGGAGTTGCTATTTAACACGTATGAAGGTTACTTTTTCACGGAATACATTTTTGGATAAAATTAAAGGTAGAGCATTTTCAAATTTTGTTTATTTTTGCATTTAATGGATTTGTCAAGATCGATCAATTTAGTACCTCACAGTGATATGATTAATTTGAAATTATTAGAAATATAAATAAATATCAGTATTTTTTATTTCACTTTTTTTCTTATTTTTTTTTTAAATACTGACTTCTGGGTTTATCCAAATAGAATCAGTTTCGTATTTGATCCATTCACGCTTGGCTGAGATAGTTGATTAAAAATGAAAACTCGATACATCGAGGTGAGGCCAAACGTAACGGGTCAAGTGATATCACAAGGCTAGTCTGTCGATAGCTCGTA
Source organism: Mellilla xanthometata (assembly GCA_035578125.1). Taxonomy (NCBI): domain Eukaryota; kingdom Metazoa; phylum Arthropoda; class Insecta; order Lepidoptera; family Geometridae; genus Mellilla; species Mellilla xanthometata. Next base: position 6,011,677 of record JAPUBQ010000014.1, on the reverse strand, counting down.
TCATGGTATAGCTAGCCCATAAGCCTATAAGTTGGTGGTTTTAGTGGTATTTACGACCTCGTTGGCGTAAAGGTTACCATGCCGGCCTGCTAATCAGAAGGTTCCGGGTTCGATTCCCGGCCCGGTCAACATCTTTGTGCTTATCCAAATTTGTTGACTGTGGATCTAGGTGTTAAATATGTATTTATATATAACTAGCTGACCCGGCAAACGTTGTTTTACCTTAATAAAAAAAAATCTAAATATGCAGTAGCCGATTCTCAGACCTTCTGAATACGCATATCAAATTTGGAAAAAATCGGTCAAGCCGTTTCGGAGGAGTACGGTTACAAACACTGTGACACGGAAATTTTATATATAAGATATGTATGTATATATATATACTAGCTGACCCGGAAAACGTTGTTTTACCTTAATAAAAAAAAAACTAAATATACAGTAGCCGATTCTCAGACCTACTGAATACGCATATAAAATTTGGAAAAAATCGGTCAAGCCGTTTCGGAGGAGTACGGTAACAAACACTGTGACACGGAAATTTTATATATAAGATGTATGTATATATATATACTAGCTGACCCGGAAAACGTTGTTTTACCTTAATAAAAAAAAAACTAAATATACAGTAGCCGATTCTCAGACCTACTGAATACGCATATAAAATTTGGAAAAAATCGGTCAAGCCGTTTCGGAGGAGTACGGTAACAAACACTGTGACACGGAAATTTTATATATAAGATGTAGTATATCAGTTGTGTTAGCAACCTGTAATACGAACTAGAAATGGTTCGAGTGGTTTGGGGCTAACCAGCCGTGTGTGAAATGTGTGTGTGTGTGTGTATGTGTGTCCATAGTGTATCATTAAGGCCCTAAGTCCAGCAGTGGGAACGTACGGCTGAACTGAGCTACGTACTCAGTTCAGCCGTAGTCGTTGCGGTCTGTATTTGGATGGGTTATCAAGGAGATATCCCGAATTTACCTAGCTAGCTCTCAAAAACAAAAAAGAGCGTAAAAAGTTCTAAGTCATGCTAACAACCTTAAACAATAGATTGATTGTCCTCAAGGATATCCAATTTCAATTTCCCGAAGAAGCAAACTATTGTGACTTTCTGAATCTTTATAAAACGGCGTTTGTATGTAACGAACATTTAATATGTATTTATGTAAAAATAGAAGCGAGTGTGGCTCGATGAGGAAACGTCTGCTTTTCAATCTGACAGTCTCTGGTTCAAACCCAGCTCTATAACATTGACTTGTTTTTCAAGTTAATTGTGGATTTGCACTCGCTTTACGATGAAGTAAAACATCGTGAGGAAACCGGCACGTTTGAGGACCACAATATCCGAAAACGTGTGTCATCCACCAATCCGCACTTGGTCAGTGAGGTAGATTATGGCCTAAATTTCTATCCTCATGAGAAAAGGGCCTGAGTCTATCAGTAGCTTATGCTATGTAAAAATGAAATATTATCATCGCGATTTAGGGCGAATATAAATTTTAATAGCCCAGCAAGATTCTTATGGTATATTTCTACGTCCATTCAGGAGATCGCAAGTACAGTAAAACTTTTATTCTTTGAATTAAAACACTCCAAAAAGCAAAAAATATGTATTCTTCGAAATATCTGTTTAAAACACAAAATAAAAGTTACTCTTCAATATTACCATATTTTGTGCCTTAAAATGTGTATTAAGCTTAACCAAATCCGTAAAAAGTATGTCACGTCTTCCCAGTTAGACCCGAGACATTCAAAAGCTGATAAAAAGAAAAGTTTCTTATTCTTTTTTAAGACGATAAAAGAGAAAGTACGCTTTTCACATAATTCATTTGCGAGTACATTGGAAAAGTTGTTATAAAAGTTATGAGCCTCAATACTCTTATACCATCGATAATAAAGTTGACAATGTACAGAATGTCTTGAGTTTGCTAAGAATTTTATTGTAATGAAAGGAAAATAAAAAATATAAAAGAGAACAGTGTCAGAGGAATACAAAATACATTGCTTTATTAGCCGTAAATAACATACGTTAAAAGCAAGTCACTCTATATTTACTTAAGTACTTAAAAATACTAGTTAGATTAATTGTACACCATTAAATACTACACAAAATAAAAGGCAAAACAATAAAATAGTTAAAGAGCAAAGTTTTGAATAACAATATACGAGTACTTGACATCATTGTAATTTACTGAGTTGTGTGTTAGTTTGAAATAGAGTACAGTGTTATACATGTACAGTTTTATTACAGACAAATATATTATTTGCACAATATCCAGAGGATTTTATAGGTCAGTTGAATCTTTAAAAAACTATCATTGACTGTGAGATGACATCTCAGTCGAGAGTGCAGCTGCCTAGCGTACCGAAGGTAGCAGGTTCGATCCCCGCCTATGAACTTGAGCTTTCGTTGAAGAAAAACATCGTGAGGAATCCATAGCAAGGTGGCAGGGATATTTTTAGTGCTCGCATGGCAAAAACTAGGGTCCAAATAAAAAATCTGTTGTCAAGCATCTAACAGTGTGTTGCGGCAGCCTTCTTGAGAGCCAGTTATTCCAGAATAAGCATGCTCCACCCTAGGCCAATGTGTCCTGCGTAAGTAGAACGTAAGGAGTAAATGTGTTGATTACGGGGGGTGAATGTACAAAAAAATGGATTATCTAATAGATCGCTTAATAAGAAAAGGTCGCCATTAATCTTATACAAAGCTTATAACTCTGCGAACTTATTTTTTTTTTTAACAATATTTATATCCCAAGTTGTAAATTATGAAGACAATGTGGTCATAAGACGTTTCGCTGAAAGATTACTACAGGCTTTCCATCATCTTAGATTTAATATTGCATTGCATTTATACCAACCGGAACCGATTTTAAGATCTTTTTTCCAAAAAGTGTGAACTAATGCAATGAATCTGTAGCGGTTAAGCCGATTAGCATGAACTAGTATTAATAGTTATAGTTTAAAATAAATAGCTTAAAGTAGCTTACCTTGGTAAAAATATGCTACTTTTTATCCCAGATTAGACCTGGGCATATTGCGGGACACAACAATGTAGATGCTAATTTAATTTTGCAAACATGTCAAACGTTTTTCGTTTGGCCCGCTTATCACAAAAGTTGAACAGAGAAATGAGGTTGGACGTTTTGAAAGTAACCCCCAGTGACTCGTATTTATTTGCAGCTATAATATAACAAAATTATGGAATATAGATGTATGTATTTAGAGGTTAGTCCATAAATCCAAATTCATATTTAATCAGTAATTGTTGTGAAATTTAGTTATTGAATATTTAGTTTCAGGTGTTGGAAATTATGGAATATACTTAGTCAGGTCATAAGTTCTGTCACATGTGTAATATGAGATAATTTAGACATGTTTAATATTTATGTAAACATTTATATATCAAAATAAACTTAATAAAACATAGATTCTTATGGTAATAAAATTTATTCAAAATGACCCCCGCGATTATGAATACAGGCCTTCAATCTGCGCGGCCAGTCATCTATTGCGGCACGAACGAGGTCCATGTCAATATCGGCGGCTGCCTTTATCAAGGATGCCTTGAGTGACTCCAAATCAGGATGAGGCTTTGAGCAGGCCTTTTCCTACAAGTGTTGCCATATCTTGTAATCTAACGGACTCAAATCTGGACTGGAGGAGGGCCAGTCTTCGTGTCGGATGAAGGCGATTTCACGCGCCGCCAGCCAGTCTTGTGTGCTTTTCGCTCTATGGGCTGGCGCAGAATCTTGTTGGAATACCCAGGGCCTGTTATCAAACATGGTATGAGAAACAGGTTCCACAAGGTTCTTGAGGACTGCATTTTGATACACAACTGCATTCGTTTTTACGCCTTTCTCACAAAAATGTACCTCAGTTAAGCCCCAATAAGAGACTCCCAGCCAAACCATGATCGAGAATGGAAAATTACCTCGATGGACACGCGGAATACGGTTTCTCGCTTCTTCACTGCTGTGTGTGTACACCTTATCATTTTGTTTGTTGTAGCTCTCTTCAATGGTGAAAATTTTTTCATCCGAAAAAAGAATTTCCCGACGCTTTTTTCCTGCGTACCGCTTCAACAAAGCGCGGCATCTCTTCAGTCTCAGGTCCATTAAACGAGCGTCCAAACGATATTTTGTTTTTCTTCGATATGCCCTAAGCCCTAAGTCTTCATTTAACACCCTTTTCACTGTGGTCCTGCTTAACCCCATCTGAAGGGCCAACAGTTTCTGCTTACGTTTGGGATTTCTTTGAATTCGCGCCTTCACAGCTTTTATCACTGCTGGAGTCCGAACAGAGCGAGGTCGACCACTTTTTGATCTGTCATCTACACTAGAGTCTTCATTGTATCGTTTTATGGTACGATAAACGCATCTTTTGGTTACATTCAAATTTTTCAGTAAGTCGAAAATCTGAATTGGCGCGTAACCGCAACGACGCAATGCAATAACCCCGACACGGTCTTCTTTAAGTGTCCATTCCATATTTAAAAATGAGGAAAATTCTAAAAAGTATATATTTTTATTTTCATAAAAAATTGGCAATTCAAATTCAATAATTTTTTTTGTGGCCAGCAATGAAAATTCTAAAGTTTTTATTGTGTGACAGAACTTATGACCTGACTAAGTAGATGTATGTATTTAGAGGTTAGTCCATAAATCCAAATTCATATTTAATCATATTTAATCATTCATATTTGATTGTTGTGAAATTTAGTTATTGAATATTTAGTTTCAGGTGTTGGATGAATTGCCAGCTTTCAAAAGATAGAAAAAACTCCAGTAAGCTGACGGCCCACCTCCAGTAGTGGATAATCAATTGAAAAAGAAGATACTCGTACTATGTGTATGAGTACACAGCATGTACAAGAGTTTAAACTGTAATAAAGTAAGAAAACCAATTTAAGTTCTTTCGCAGCAAAGAAACGGATTTGAAAAGGGCCTGAAAAGCCCACAATTCGATTACAAAACTTAACCCGTTACTTAACGCGTAGAAGTTTACTCCATTTATTTCCCTAACTAGATTTTCCCGGGACCTTTAGACCCCATTAATGTTTAAGGAAGTATTGGTTTTAGTATAAACGAAATTCGAGGAAACTGTTCTGAACTGTTTCATCTTAACGATTTGATTGGATTTTGAAAGATTTAAGTGACTGGTAAGTATTTATTCTGACATAAGTCGAAGCTTTTACGAGTAATCTTATTTTTGGTTTATTTTTACCTTTTGAGTTAAAGCGTCCTAAAATAAATTATGGAATGAAAAAAGTCAAGTTGAAGATAAGAGTATTTATCATCATCATCATAATTGACCCTTTACATCTACTAGATATGATATCATGTCATAGAATTCGAATGGTTATTTCATCTGCGCTCAGGGCTAAAAAAGGCGATGCGAGAGCCACATATGCTATTAAATTTACGGTAGGTGTGCCTTAGTGTGGAGAGCGGCTGTATTAATTAGTATGGTAAAATAAAATCAGGTATGATTAAGTTTTACCAGCAATAAAAAATATTGTCAAAATAATTAGTACATTTTGGTACAAGTCTCTACTCGTAATGCTGATAATTACCGCAGAGGTGCTATTGAGACCCGAACTGTTTGATAAGGGTCTTGAGAGAGCCGAGGACAGAAGTCATAGATATCCAAGAGATGATACGACATTTTTTAACACTCTTGTGCAAGCTGTGGTCAAATGCAAACCTATATGTTGAAAAAAAAATAGTACTTTATAAATACAAAAAGTATTAAACCAGTTGTGAATAGTAGCAATGAAAATAGTCTTAGTTTGAATACAGGCCAAATAGAGCCTATTTTAAGCAATTGTGTTGAAAATATTTTTTGTACTATTTGACGTTCTGATTTCTTATTGAGTCCTCCCGTTTTTGATGCAAAACAATGTTATTGAAAAATAAAAATAAAACTCCACAAGATTTCAAAAAGATTTTTATGGTTAAAATAAATGCGAACAACCCCATAAAATTGCAACACCAATATTAATTACTTTACGTCAAGAGGTGTTTTCACTCGGTTGCATCCCAAGGGAGCTAAAAGTGCTTTGATCCTCTTCTTAATGCTTTGCCAGACGATTATAAGCCGTTTACTTTTGAAATAAAGTTTTAAATTCGAATTCTACTCTTGACATTCAGAGTCTAAATAGAGTATCTATGTACACACGAAGATAGGTAAATGGTAGGCGGTTGATAGTTTATGAGCCTATAAAATGTCTACTTACGTGTGGTAATAGTACACCCGGAACGTAAATGGGGCATTAGGCACCTTGCAGGAAGGTAAAAGACACATGCTTTGCAACTATACAGGATAACTAGTAACTGACTCAAAATCCTTTATGAAATGTCCAAAAAAAATGAGCTATTCCATACATAATTACCTAGCGAACGGTATGCTGTGAAGTGGGTGTGAGAAGGAGAATAGGTTTGATGCTTGGAAGAAGATAAGATTAAAAGACTATTTCTTTTTTGTCTTATTTTTACACATAACACACACGGCTGGTTAGCCCCATACTAAAGAATATATACTTAAATAAAGAGTTCTCGTATATTCTAAATAGGTCCGCGATTGATCACAATTCACCTGATGGTAAGTGATATCGTGTTCGATGGTGGAGCGCACTTACCTTCAAGGTAAGTGGCTCACTCTCATCTTAAAAATTGATTCCTCTTCTTCCTTGCCTTATCCCACTAGGTGGGGGCGGCACAGCAAATTTTCCTCTACCACTCTCCTCCATCAGCCGTCGTCTCTACAATCACTCCTTTCACTCTTATCTTAGAAATTGCTATAGTAAAGTAATTGGACAACAGGGAATTCGGCAAAGAATTCCAAAGTTTGGTGGATATGACAATAAAGAAGAAAGAAAAGATGCAGCATGAATAAGGTCACAGTTTGAATACATGCTAATTAGATCCTCTTTATGAGAGTTTACATTCATTGTGACAAATGTCTGGAACGTAACGTTATAAACTGCTTTCTTTACAGGTTCATAAAAAAACATAGAAAACACAAAAATGTAAAATAAAAATAAAGCACTGTACTAAGTACAATCGACATCCGTTTGCTAGCTAGACCGAATTTCATGAAGAAAATTTCAATATTACCTTACAAATTAGTTACAAGCCTAATAAATATAATTTAATAGCTCAGCAGTTACTTCTATTATTACGGTACTAAATTCTAATTAATAAAACATCGTGTAAACATAACGTTTACTGAAGCTATGTAATTTTATAGGACTATAAACACCTTCGTTCATTACTTCATTCTGGATCGACGTCAACGATTTTGTATTCATTTTATTATAGGTCCCCGTCGGGAGCGAGCTATTATTATCCAATCATGTTCAAGGTATAAATAATAAAGGTGAAGGTCAAATTATTTAATTTTTATCTTTCAATTTCATGAGCCCTATTAGTCCGGTCATTTTAGACAACTAGCTGACCCGGCAAACGTTGTTTTGCCTCACTTAGGGAAGGGTATGAAAAATTTATAGTGTAGCTTATATGACACGTTCGTAGATTTACCATAGCAGCGCCATCTATTGATTACTTACTCAACCCAGTCGAATGGTATCGACATCTGTTAGAATCATTTGGAGTTAACAGATAATTGTGCCTGTCAAATAATAACAGACAATAATTAGCAATAAATTGAAATTGTGACTATAATTTGAGATTTAAACTATCCTATCTCTCAAGTTGGATCGAACTGCACATGGTGTGCGAATTTTATTATAATCGGTTAAGTGGTTTAGGAGTCCATTGAGGACAAACATTGTGACATGAGATTTATATATATTAAGATTTGATGAACCCTAATTAGTCCGGTCATTTGAGACAATGTGAACGAACGTGATTCTTATAAGCGCAATATCTGGGAAATAGTGGGTCTTAGAGAAAAAATCATGGGACCATTTTTATAGATAATTTTAAGATCTACAACTTTGCTCTGAGGTACTTTTTCGATAAAACTTACCGTTTTCGAGAAAAAAACAAAAAACCTAAAATTTTGACCTTGGGCCCCGAATAAGTTCCTAAGCTCACATGGCACTGATGGGAATTTTTGATACTTTATTCCTTGTGGTAAACCTAAGGTCTCTACGAAGATTTAGCTCTGTCGGAATTTTCTTTATTTGATCACTATTGTTATGTCTAAAATTACCGGACTATATTGCCATTTTGTTTCCGGCGAAATACTGGGTACTTAAAGAGTAGAATAAAAGTATTTTTTTTAGTTCTATTTTAATTTTATTCTTTGTTGTTATAGCGGCAACAGAAATACATCATCTGTGAAAATATCAAAACAAGCTTGGTAATAGGGTCTTATCTAACCTTTGAAAATGTCTTCTTTCTTATTATTTATTAAATTGTATTATTTGCTATGTTTCAGAGTATTTCCAGACAAAGTAGACGAATTGAATAGAAAATTCGACATATAATAATCAGTATACTTATATAATCAATTTTGGATTCAGGAATGATCACTCAATTACAGTAGACTATCAGTCCACTTAGAAGCATCTATTGGATAAAGGTAAGTTTCAAGTAAATTCTCTTTATCAAGAAAAGTAGTGCTGAAAATAGAACACATTTACTAAGTGTACCTAGTCGCTACAATAAAGACATAAAGAAATGCGCTAATGACCACTTTCTAAGAGACTATTCCTACTTAAAACTTTATGGTTGGAGTAATAATATTTCTATACCAATATTATAAAGAGGAAAAGTTTGATTGTAACTAAGTTTGTTTGTTAGACGCTAAAAGGCTCCGAAACTACTGGCCCGATTTGAAAGTTTATTTCACTGTTGGGAAGCTATATTAGGTATCCCCGAGTAACATAGGCTATAGTTTGTTTCTCTTTGCAACTAAGAATATTTTAGAAACCGTGCGAAGCCGGGACTTGATGCTAGTTGTTTATTTTATAACCTTAGTACCCAAGATTATACTTTTATTAAGGGTTAATTTGTGCATGCCCTTAAAAATATTCTAGTATATTGATTCCTATTTTCTTATTATCCCCGAGTAACACAGGCTATTGTTTGTTTCTCTTTGCAACTAAGTAAGAATATTTTAGAGAACGTGCGAAGCAGGGACGCGATGCTAGTTGTTTATAACCTTAGTATGCAAGATTATACTTTTATTAAGGGTTAATTTGTGAATTCCCTAAAAAATATTCTAGAATATTGATTCTTATTTTCTCATTCCTTCTCATGTCCAAATTTTATTTGTCCTGAAATTTATTTTTATAGCACAATCAAACATCTTTATTTGGCAAATTTATATCACTTTCCAACAGTTAGAATCTGGTTTCGTTTTATTATTACTCACTTTATGGGGCTGGTCTCGCAGTTAACTTCGGTTGTAACTTTGAAACCTTTTGTGACCTTAATTTTCCATTGTAAACCTGTTATTGTGGACATTTTGGCTCTGATCTATGTCATTAATGTTTCGCTCGGTTGGTTGAGTTTTATTGTTTCTTGTTCTGGAGCACGGTACACCCTTACTTTTGTTATTTGTCAGTTTGAGCTACGGTTTCAGTCGTTTGGTACTGGTTTTTATGTGTTTACAGATCAATATAATAATCAGATCAACATCAATAAACGTGTTTTTATCTTGGTTTTTTGCTTTTGTATTATTAACGGTAATTGATAGAACATCAACATTTTCATGAAGTATTTAATTATAAATTAACTTTCAAATTAAATGATCAAATAAAAAATACGAAAAAACTACACAATAGGTAATCAAATATTTAAAAAATCCTTACAAATAGTGAATTAAACCTAAGTCAGTGTCCGCGGGTAAGATGCCTAAAATTCTGGCGGCATTACCTCGCTGGCCATATTTATTTATACGTTAATTAATTAAATTAAATTTAAAAAAATATGTAAGGGGGCATACAAAAAACGTATTTTTTTACATTTTTCTCAGATGATACGGAACCCTAAATGCGTGAGTTCGACTCGCACTTTCCAATTATTAAATATATATTTAAAAAGTACAAATAAAAATAGTTTATTCAGCACAAATACAGGGGTGAAACGTACTATAACTAACTAAGTGTCACACTTACACTTTTAAATCAATCACCAATGCAACAAGCAAGCTTCTGCGTCACGATGATATAAAAATTCAATAAGCGTCTCCATAACAATAACAACAATAGCGTTCAATAGTCATGCTTCCATAAACGTTATGGTTTATACACACGTGCGTTTTGTTATTCTTTACGGCTGTTTTATAAGCGTAGATATTATCATAGACAAATTATATTTATAGTGTTACTAGCTGAACCGACAAACGTTGTTTTGTCTTAAAAAATAGATAATGGTGGCGATTCAGCGGCACACACGACAAAACTAAATTTAAAGAAGCCCCCGTCTCTTTTCATCTTAGGTGGCCAGAAAGAGACGGCACGTTCTGCACCATAGTCAAAACAACTAAAATCACGACAAATGTTGAAAATATAGGCGGCCTTAGAACGCACTCACTTGTATCTAAAACTGCTTGCACATTCCATATTTGACGTGATTTTAGTTGTTTTGACTATGGTGCAGAACGTGCCGTCTCTTTCTGGCCACCTAAGATGACAAGAGACGGGGCGGCTTCTTTAAATTTAGTTTAGTCGTGTGTGCCGCTGAATCGCCACCAGTAGCAGATTCTCAGACCTACTGAATACGCATGTAAAATTTGGTGAAAATCGGTCAAGCCGGTTCGGAGGAATACGGTAACTGACATTGTGACATGGAAATTTTATGTATAAGATATTTAAACTTTATATATTTTGTCTATTATATTAGCTTATTTTAAACCCTTAAAAAATGACTAATAGGGTGATAAGATTGTGTGTGTTTGACTATCTGTGACATAGTATGTCATAAACCGATTTTGATGTTTTTTTGTGTGAAAGCCGCCACTAGAAAACGCCAGATCAGATATTAGTGCAAAACAACCTCTATATGGGTATCAAATGAATGGTTTATGACTAGTAAAATAAGTACATGCAATATGATACATTTAAAATTTCCTCAGCAAAAACTGTCGAGGATTAGGTTATTTTTTTATTTGTACTTGTTGTTGTCATATCAAGACAAAATCAATGACTACAATGCAAATATTTGATATTACGAGGCGTATAAAGTAATTTTACCAAATATTACTTGTTAGTTCTTTTTCAGCATAATATTATGCACCCTTGGACACAGACTTGGTTTAGCATAGTAATTAAGATAGAGACATATTTTTGAGTAATACATCTGTTGACCACGAGACTTGGCAACTGGCCCCGGTTTTATTGTGGTTGTCTCGATTTTCTAAAATGACCAGCCAAAAACCTAGTCTATTATTCTCCGTTTATATTCGTAGCAGCACGTGAGCCCTAAAATTAAAGTCGATAGTGTCTACCTATTGTTCCCGCTATGAATATTCGATGCGCGCGTTGTTAAATATTTCGATAGAAAGTCTGTTAGGACTTGTTATTCTGCTCGCGGTGAAAAGGGATAGTGACATTGACACGATTAGGGTATAGGTGAAAGGTGAGTCTATTCCATGAGGGTCAGAAAATATAAGGTTTGGATTTTAGTGTACCGCATTTACTTAATTTAAATTCTTTTGGAACAAAGTTCCTTATCGCAAGTTGTGAAAGGGGGCTAGGTCGTAGCTATTGTAAGCTGTGCGGCGTGGGCATGTTTCTCTGTCTGTCTATCTCTCTCAAGTGTCATCTCTCAATTAGTGTTTATTTATTTGTATTGCTATGGAATCACTTATCTATAGTGTTTATTGGCATCGTTAATATATGTCAATCAATCAATCAATTGGTTGACATATATCTTGGTTGAATGACTACTAGTACTATACTACAATGCCAGGACCTACAATGTAGGGTAGCGCCCTGATGAAAATGCAACTCTTTTAAAAGACTGTCTTGTACGTATGGTCACCCATCCGAGTACTGTCCGTATCGACCGTTGCGTAACCTCCATGATCGCTACAGATCATCTTAGCGAGCTGAGATGCTACTTTCCTCTGATTGAAATTCAGCAAGAGTAAGTTAACTCTGAAACATTTTACTTAATTCTAACTACTAAAACGTTCTAAACGTTGCTGAAACTCGGGCCTTCTCTCACGAGAAGAGAAATCTACGTATAATCCACCACGCTGGCCAAGTGCGGATAGGCAGATGACACACGTCTTCATATTTTGTGATCCTTTGAAAAATGTGCGTTTTCTCACAATGTTTTCTTTGACCGTTACGTGCGAAAGCTCCACACATAACTTGAAAACAAGTCATTGGTCAGATTAAAAAAACAAACGTTAGGCTACCACAATCGCAACATGACAACATTTATTTTTAACCTGTCCCACTGTTGGGTTAATAATAATAATAATAAATGTATTTAAATTCAGGTTTCAAGGACCAATATTAATTCTAAATTACATTGTATTATACATTTTCTGATTCGATTAAATTTCACAAAAACAAAAGCACAAGCAGGTAATAAAAGTTACATATAAAAATTACAATTCAAAATAAAATAAAATAAAAAGTCAAAAATATTCACAAACAGTACTTCAATAGCACCTCACAAACGGCACAGATGGAACATGACTGTCTGTTGTAGCAAATGAGGTTTCTCCCAATGTTCTTCACGCTTGTCTTACCTGGACCAGCCCTTTCCAGTTGGTATGGAACTTGGAAGTCTACCAATTCCTTACACCTTCAAGTTGTAGCCGGCCTTCTCGTCTTCTGCTAACAAACATTTCGCCGTCCCCGGAGAATAAAATGATAACTGCCATTATCTTCATTTTAGTGTTATTCCATTTTTGATATCTGTGGGTGCTGATACATCTGCTGAATTTTTTTCGTGACTCTTATACTGTTATTTACGGAAATATAAAAAATTACAATGTTATTCGATTAGACCCATGCCTAAAGTTACAAGAATATAATTGTATTGTTATATTATCAAAATATTTTTAAACTTATAAGTATGACAAACAGTCATGCAGTTATATTCTCGTAAAAAATATTCGATTGGATAATGATAATAGCAGTTATCATTTTATTCTCGTACAAAACAATCTGTGCGCTTCGTATAATGTTCTGTTAGTAAAACTATTCGTGGTGCAAAACATATTGTCATGCTCTGCTTTCACTTAGAAGTTATGGTAATAGTTTGAAATGGCAGCTACAAAATTGGCAGGGATTCTCTCGAAGTGTTTTTGTTTATTTACACATACCTTTATTCAACACTTATTCAAATACATGCAATCAAGGACAATAAAACAGAGCTGTCTTCAAAAATAAAATATTCTATAATGACAATCAGTCGTCGTCCTCATATTATAGTACTATTAATATACGATGTTGATTAAAAAAAATAAACAACACCATCTAATGAAACCATTGGTTTAGATGTAACATCCAATAATACTTCCGATAGTATATTGTCGAAACAAACGGTTACTGATAATATGAGCAAGATACCTAATTATCAGGATCTAAGAGTAGGAGAAGAAAACAATGAATATCACAGTCTGGTAGGAATAAAAGACCAACCCGAAAGGGGTTCATGTAGTGCCAGGATTTTTAGACAAAACAAGCATAAAACCTTAAAAGCGTGAAAAGATAACTCATGAGGAGTCAGTACATGGAATGCCTCGTTCAACTGCTGCATTTTACCTATTATATCATGATAAAAAAACAATATTATTAAAAGGTTACACAGCGGTTTCGCACCCTCTCATTAAAAGTGCACTTCTGTATACTACTATATATACGGGGGTTGCACTCAAATCTCGCTTCTGTTCACCACCATCTTGAGACATACAGAGCTCACCTATTGTTTCTTGCGGAGACTCAAATGAGATGTCCGTCCTACGTGTCGTACCTTTCCTACCCAGGGTACACCCTGGAGCACAACTTCAAACCACGCGCGGGCGTATGCTTATACGCCGGTGACGACATCTGTTTTCTAAGTCTCCGTAAATTTGGAGATTCCAGCTTCACGGTGCTATGGGTACTGGTGGACACAGGCGTGAAGAAAATTCTCTCTGCCTATGGCTACCGGTCGCAAAGCGAAGATTTGGAGACAACTAGGCTCATTGACTACCTCAGCGAGAGGGCGGATGAAGCTCAACAGGAGTGCCCGTCGGCTCAGCTTGTGTTATAAGGGGACTTTAATGGCCATCACCAGGAATGGCTGTATCCATACCTAGTCACCAACCATGCTGGACGAGAGACTAGGAAACTTTCCCTGTACGTAAGATTTCATCCAGCTGGAGGCAAGGAGCCACACGGGTACCCGACGTTGACTCTCATACACCTTATTGCTAAGGCCTTCTGTTAACAACTGATCCAGACCGGTACTCAGTGGCGATTTCATCGCCACTGGGTCGATCCGACCACTGTTTGGTGAAGTCTGTATTTGTCTACTCCCTGCCAGATCCTAGCCCAAAAGGCTCTAGGCGGCTGTGGCGATACAAGTCAGCAGACTTGGATGAGATGCGATCTTTCTTTGCATCCTTCCCTTGGCGATGTGTTGCGTAAGGGCATGGAATATTTTATCCCTATTTCTGAAGCACCATCTTCATGTAAGGCTCGCCCATGGTTTGGGCCTGAATGTGGACGTGCTGAGGCACAAAAACATCTGGCGTACCAAGCCTGGGCTGAAACTCGGCAGCGTAAGGCATCTGATATTCGTGATAAAAAGAGGGCTTTTAATAAGGCTGCCAAGTCCTGCAAGAAGGTTATACAGAAGGCCCGTTTTGACCATATTGGCCGAATAGGGACCAAACTGACTTCGTACCCGGCGGGTAGTAAAGCGTTCTGGCCCCTAGCTAAAGCGGTTGAAGCTAACTTCTGCCGTCCTTCGCTGCCGACCCTGCTAACTACAGGCCCATATCAGTAACGTCCGTACTCTGTAAGAGTATGGAACGTGTTCTGAATCGCAGGCTCCTGGCATACCTAGAAGCGAATGACCTCCTCAGTGATCGACAATATGGCTTTTGTCGGAACCGATCTACTGGGGACCTTCTAGTGTTTGCCACTCACATCTGGAAAATCAAGAAATTCGCCATCACAATCGAGCAATTCACCATCGAGAAATTCGGAAAATTTCCAGCGGTTTCTCTCGACATTTCTAAGGCTTTTGACAGCTCCTCCTACGGTTTGCCCTCTGGTTTCCGTGTGTGGATTTCCGACTATTTGAGAGAACGGTCTATACGATCAGTGATGGCTGCTCGTCTGATCTAATGGCAATTAGTGCCAGTGTAAATTTGTTTTCAGATCACAGCAGAAGTACACCAAATATTTCAGATTTTCTTCCATTTACAATGGATTTCCACAAAGTAACGTATGAGTCAATAGGTTATATCAAGCCCAATCCCATGCCATGTGCTCGAATTGCAAGTGTTATGCACTGAGCTTCTTCTTATAGCAAGGCTTTGCATGATGATCTCATTAGGCTTTTAAAGTAGGGAATATAACAAATTAATCCAGACGCTTACAAAGTGATTTGTGATTTCAAGTCTGATTTTTATTCACTATTATAGAAAATAGCTCATTAGTGTTAACTTATAATACTCAATAGAAATTACCGTTTTTTTTTTTGGTTTGTAAAAACTGTGTCCTTTTCAATATTTTGTGTCAAAGCATGACCAGATTCTGAGGCATGATGGCCGAAATTTAATATAACATTAGGATTTGTGAATACTCACCACACAAAATTTTATTGAAATAGCTTTTAAACAACATAGAGTTAGACAATGATAAGGAGAATAAGACGATATTAATGCGTTATCATCTTCAATTGTACCCTAATAAACTACCGAATAAAATGACAAGATAGTGATACAATATCAAACTTTGACTAAAAAGTACCGAGAATAAAATGATAAGTGACATTATACAACTCAACTGATGATTAATTTTGACTAACTTCTTATTTTTTGAATATCTTTATTATGTTATATTATAAATGTGTTATATTGAAGTATTATGTATGTATAAAAAATTAGCTTTACATAAAGGTAAGAACCATCTGCCTCCGACTAGTACTTTTTGAGAAATTAACAAAAACATGTTTTTTGGCTCTCCTGAAAAGTTGAGTTTTTGCAGTTATCATTTTATTCTCCGGGGACGGCGATTTATGCAATACGGTAGCCGCCCCAAGTTCTTTGAAATCTATATCTGACAATCAAATTATACAATACCCACCCACATCTCGCAAGCCAATTTGCGTCCAATCATCCGCGGCCCGCTTACACAACGAAACAAGTAAACAGTACAGTAACATTAAACAAATGCCGACGGTTAGTTTTTACACAATATTCTACCATTGTTCTTTATTTACGCTGTTTAGGGAGCGAAGCGATGAATAGCTAGATGTGTTGTGTTCATAGCAAGTTTCTTTAAAAAACAAATGAAAAATTCCATTTTCTTCTTCTTTGTATGAGCTTAGTGACCAAGCGTTGTTGTTGAGAGTTTTTCAAGCCGCTTCAAGGCCTTGGCTTAAAGACTGCTTGTAGACAGAACCTTCAATTGAACTTGTCGTCGACCCACGTTTACTTACGCTTAGATAAAAATGTCACTTTTTAAACGGGCCTTGTGCTTTGTCACTTATCAAAAGAGAGTTGCTTAACCTCGATGATCGCGTCAGATTACCTAAGGTAGCCGAACTATAGGCGCTTCAAACGCTTGCAAACAAAAGTGGTGTATATGTTATTGGTGCAAAATGTTATTCACAGGGAAACATATTTATACTACAGACACAATATAATAAAACACAGAAATAAGATTAAAATACTACTTACAAACTCAAACTTTTCCCGGCACTACCAACATACTTGTGCTTAACTAAATTTATGTGCTGTGGGTCTGGGTGTTAAATATGTTTATCTATATGAAATATGTATGTATGTATATGTAGTATATCAGTTGTGCTAGCGACCATAACACGAAACTAGAAATGGTTCAGTATGGGGTTAACCAGCCGTGTGTGAAATGTGTCTAAAAAAAAGTTTGCGCTAATCCGTTAATATTTCCGATGTTTGATTATTGTATTATGTATATCTTAATGAGAAGTGTCGTTGAATCTCGATCGCAGTTCTCACGTCCCAGTAATAACTATTGTGGAAGTCAGACAGTCAGGGTTTCGTTAGTTTTTGTTATCCATGGGACACGAAACGGGTGTTCTTTTCTAGCTTTTTAATTAGAAAACCGGTGCCCTTATTGTAACTCTCACGCAATTCTGGTTTCATGGATACTAAGAGAGCTTTAATTACAAATTGTCTGTCGAACGGTAGAAAATAACGTTTTTATTGCTACTTATTAACGTAAAATGTCACGGTCGTAAATATTTTTACTCGGACACTTGTACGGAGGGATTCAAATTATATCAAATAAAAAAAATAACAAATAAAATCATTTATTGGATCTAAAAACAAAAAAAAATATTGGCATACAGCATCTGCACTGAGACAATTGTGTTGTCGTTAGTTTTTTTAATTGACGTTATATGTTTAAAACAATATTAAATATATAAAATACAATATTAAACACAGCATACAACATTATTACCTGCCTACATTATTAGGTTGTCTGGATGAAATAGGCGATAAGGCCGCCTATTGTGCAACTTTTTGTATCTTTTATTTATGTATAAATTTATTATAACTGTGTTTTTGGTGTGCAATAAAGATTTTTGTATTGTATTGTATTATTAAACATAACATTTAAAATACAATACAATATTAAACATATAACTTCATTTTAAAAAGTGCAATCTGAAGTAATTATAATAAATAAATAAATAAATATTAGGACACTTTCACACACGGCTGGTTAGCCCTATACTGAACCATTTCTAGCTCGTATTATGGTTGCTAACACAACTGATATACTACATATACATACATACATACATATTATTATATATAAATACATATTTAACACCCAGACCCACAGCCAACAAATTTAGTTAAGCACAAAGATGTTGACCGGGCCGGGAATCAAACCCGGAACCTTCTGATTAACAGACCGGCATGGTAACCTTTACGCCAATGAGGTTGTCAATTTTGTCTAAGCCCCTCGCCCAAACGTGCCCTTGAGACTTGCAGCATTCCCCCGCTGTATGGGAAAGGAAATTTCCTGTCTCAGGTACTCCCCAGCCCGCGGGTCTCGCTTCATCTCCTCTCTTTATTTGCTAATACGTATAACCTTATTTAATGTCTTTTAGAAAAAAGTGAGTTTCTGATATTTATCATGTGAAGAGGTAATAAAGCTTTTCAATTAGTCTCAAATTAGCAATTGTCTGTCGTAACTATGGGAACGAGTTAATGTGACATCACGTCTCATAGAAATTGCATGGTAATCGTTGAAACCATCTAAGGTGATATGAACTTCGTATTTTTACCCAGTTTTAAATAAACAGTTGAATCAATGAATAAAATGTGAGTGAATTATTTATTGTTTATGAATACTAGATACATACGTAGGTGTTATATTCTATGCAATAAAAAACAAAATTGATTTACTTGTATAACTAAATTATGAGAAATTGTTATTCCGCTAGTCTCTAGCCAAAGGGTTCGTAGACAAAAGACAGTAAAATTGACAATATTTACAGTCCGTTATTATTAGTCCCACAAAACTTCCTCTCACGAGGCAAGAGACCTAATTTATCGTAAGTGTGTGTAGATCAAGATGCTCTGTTTATGTAATCAAATCAATCAATTATTGTAAATCTAATCTAAAAATAATTGAAATAAAAGTAAATCTAAAAAACCAGTGCCAGTGGGAAGAGTACCTAAATTGATCTAGATTGCATATTTATGCGCTGGAATAGCCATACAATCTATTGTATATTTTCCACCAATAGTAATACAGCCTATGGTTTATTTCTCCTCATGACTTTTCCGCAATTGTTATGCTGTATTTTAGAAATATTTTCTGACTTCTTTATTTATTATTAGTTTATTCGCATTATCTTTCGTTACTTTAATGTTAATTTTCTGTTCTAGATGTAACCTTTACATCTAGTTCTATGTTATACCTACTAATGTATTGTTACATGACTTTTTCAGGTCCAGTTTTATTCCTATTTGGCGTAAGAAGCATCTGGACAAAAATTGGCCATTCCATTCTACGCAGTCACGTACCTTATCGAATAGGTTTTCGCTAATTGGGAAGGTAAGGGGCGTTTTATGGGACCCATTTTGCCGTCTTTCAGTAATGATAATAATAATATAAGATCTGTGCCATTGATTGCTTATCGATTTAATGTTTAAAATGATGATTATTCTTATTCTTCTTCTTCTTCGTATGAGCTAGGTGGCTAATCTCTGGTGTCAAGAGTTTTCGAGCCGCCCGAAGGCTTCTGACTTGGCGTAACGACTGCTTGTACTAAGTCTAACAATAATAATCTATAATTTAACGTATCATTAGACCCACGCATGAAAATGCCACTTGAAAACGATAGTTTTGTGCATGGTCACCCATGCAAACACCATCCGCGTTGACAATTGCTTAGCTTCGATGCTCGCGTCAGATTACCTTAGCTAGCCGAACTACAGGCGCTACGATGACTATGATATTATGTAAAACTAATTAAAGAAAAAATAAGGTATACTTCCTCGTTTTTTGTACGTACTAAATACCCTATTAAAAGTTATTCGGATAAACTGTTTAATTATTTATCTAAATTCTTGGTTTATTTAAGTTATTAATAAAACATAAGCAGCCTAGTATACGTTCCCACTGCTAGGACTCGGGGCCTTCTCTCACGAGGAGAGAGATATAGGCTATATAATCCACCACACTGACTTAGTACGGGTTGATGGAAGACATTTTTTAAAATGTTCACAACTAGCTTGATTATTTATGGCAAATGAAAGTAAATTCTAACTTCAGTGATTTCCCGTATATCAAACCTAAAATAAAGAAAATACCTATGGACTCTCTCTTGAACTTATGGTAAATTACCTAAGCATACCAATTTTGCCACCATGATAAAGCTCTAAATATACCTACAGTTATTAATAATTTAAGAAACTCTGAATATAGAACCGCTAAGCCTTCAATGTACCAAGCTGCGTTATACAATGCTTTATTTAACCACCAAGCGTGTGCTTCTGACATATCCATTTTAGTTTAATAACTGATGTAAAGCCTAAATTCAGATAAACCTGTTTAGCAACGTGACCTGTTTGGTGACATAAACAAGATGGATGAAAATAAACGAAACCGAGAATTAGCTTTTCTATATCAGATAATATCAACCTAGCTTACTCCCTTAGGATTTTTTCAGTAAGAAGATTTGCTAAAAGATCTTTCTTAAAAATTCCCTCCGCATTATTGAATAATTACTCTTATGTACGATAACGATTTTAACTCTGACTTTATGAATTTTATTTTTAGTTTTTAAGAGTGACTAGCTTTGCTCATTGGTGTTACCTGCGATAAGTTGGATTAAAGTGGCCTAGATTTGTTATTTCAAGATCTAACCTACCTTCATTGTACATCTCATCAAAATCATAAAATTTGTTTTTTTTTTTTTCCGCGGAAACAACAATTGTTTTCGGGATGAAAAATAGCTTTTATATTAATTCAAGGTCTATCTTCACACCAAATTTCTTTAATTTCGGTTTAGTCGTTTGAGCGTGAAGAAATAACAATCATATAATATTAGTAGGATTTTCTGATACCAAGATTATGTTACCAAATAGATTATAGCGTAGGTACGCTACGAAAAACGTTTTTCTTCTCTTTAGTAAACAATATAACCCTTATAGGGCCCTTTATTACTTGACCGTTGATTCAGTAATATTTCTATGTTCAAATTGCCATTTTCGCAAGAACAAAAATTGCAAGGTGAAAATTTCTCAAGGAGAAAAGAACACTCACGTGCCTACCAAAAATGCTTCAGCATTTCCAACTTTATTCCAAAGCGGTAAAGGTGCTTTTGGGGTGTTTTCTATTTACTTCCCTAAGGGCCTGCGGATACATTATGTATGAGAACATAACAGTTTGCAGGTAGGTAGGTTGAGTCTTACGAAAAGTATTTGGCTAAGTGATATGAGCAATTCTGGTTCTGCCCGAGCCTATATTCCATTGGGATGTTTGTGCTTGAAGCTTTGACGTAGTATCTGTTTACAAACGAGCTTACCTTGATTTTCTGATTCCATTGAGACGTGCCGACTTACCATTTCTTGAAGTTATTTTTGCTGGTTCTCCTTACTTTTCTATTTTCTCTTAGCTATCCGTCGATGTACCTCATATGGTGGTGGAATCAATTCCTTGATACCTTAATATGATTCTATCTATCTAAGCCAATAAATCAGCCCACAGGGCAAAGGCCTCCCTACCGTCCCTGTACTTTTGTCTGTCCTAGGCAACGATCTTCCAGTCTCGGTTGTGTGTGTCGAATAATCGAATAATATGATTGAATATCATAATGCCATCAATTATAAATTCAGTAAAAAAAAAGATGACGTCATTGTGATAATTTCACAGAAACTAAATAAAATGAATAGAAAATATATCATTGAAATGTAAAAATATAGATAAAACTGAACTAATACAAAAAGATCATAGGTAATGAGTCCATGTGCAACGCGAGGCTCAAAGTTTGGAGCATCGCCGCAATGTTGCGAGTCTGTCAGTTTTCTATCGGTTGCATTTCGGATAGTGCGCGTCTGAATTGCATCAGCTAATTCTTCCGGCCCCTTTCCACTATCGACGAGCAAGGAGACGGCTAGGAGGCACCGCTATACAGTTGAAGTTCCAAAAATCCGCACGAAGCGTTCCGCTTCCTCATATTGCGGACTATTAAACTGTGGAACTCATTGCCGGAAACCCTGTTCCCTCTGAACTATAACCGCACTGTCTACTGCGAAAGTGAATCGGTTTCTTCTAGGCAAGCGCGCTCCACCCTAGATCGCAACATCAAGCACTCGCCTATCCATCATAAAAAAAAGATCAAAAGATCTGCTGTCGACGGAGAAAGAGAAGATGCAAGTCATAAGGTATTTAGTACAGTATAAGCCAACGATGACTGTCGAGTACGTTTAAAAATAGGTTGCGATCTATATTGGCTGCATATACTCTTATATCTATAGGTACTCCTTTTATATAGAAAGGAGTCCCTAAGTATGGTCATTGTAGAATCTCACGTTTCCGCTCAAAAGATAGGATCGATTGAATTTGCAAAGGAAATCGACTTGCCATTCAGGTACGTACCTAAACAGTTTTCAATCATTGCTGTCCCATTTCCGAGCGATTGGTTTAGATTGACTCGTTTCTAAACAATGAGGAAACAAAATATAAATCACAAAGATTTGATTATGATTAGCAAACAAACGGAATCATGTGAGTTTAGTTGGCGATTATATCGACTAGTCTGTTTGCGGAGTCCAGTTAGTACCGAGATCAATTTCTTTTGCCCGATTTGTTAGTGATGAAGCACACAGGCAGCATTCACCAATAGCAGCTATCAGCGCTGCCTATACGCGTCATTTCGGACCAATCATACGCAAGGGTTTTGTATCAGTACTAACTTGACTTGGCGAACAGGGTAAAGTAAAGGCGATGTTATATCGAATTCAGCTGCACGATACATATTTAAGCGAAGCGCCTCAAGCGCGACAATAGGTATTTCACAAAATAAATTCATATAAAATTTGCATTAATTATTTATCATTATTCTTATTTAAGAAATTACTAATATGCTCTTACTATTCAGGATCCATAGCGTTACTCATAAAAAGTAAGATTTGAAGACATTTCAAAAAATATCATGCGAATTTTATGTAATTGTTTTTTGGAACTCTAACGTTCTTAAATTATTATTTTATTACTGAATCAAAGACAAACAAGACATTGCCCTTTTATTTCTTTATTGCCATTTACGCAGAACCTTATAGTATTTTTCAAAATATAGTATTTTTACTCCCATAGATAGATAGATAGATTTAAGCGATATCTAATTTCGGCAAATTGTTTTAACATATATCAGTTTATTTTTTCATATATTGTCGCGCTTATAAAAATATTGAGAGGAAAGTGAGTGAGAGTGCCTACGTATTTAAATTAATTAAAAATGAGAACACGCGATCAAAAATTATGAGACATTTATTAAGTTAAAGTTGAGGTTAAATTTACACATTTTAGTTAAAGAAAAAGGGGTCGTGGGTTGAAGGGGTATGGCTACAGAGTATCCCAAGAGAGAGAGAGTGGGCTAACTTCCCTGGAAGCTTGACGGTCGCAAGGAGGCATCGCCGCTTCGAGTGGGGCGATGACCGACGGAGCTCCAGGCAGCAGCAGGGGGTGGTAGTGGCGTTGTGCTCCCCAGAAGGAACCCAGCGGAGGGCCACGCCGCAGCAGAGGGGCGATGGCAGCGCTGCTCCTTCAGGAGGGAGGCTGGTAGATCACCAGGCCGCAGCAGAGGGCAGTGGTTCTCCCAAGAGGGAACCCAGCGGAGGGCCACGCCGCAGCAGAGGGGCGACGGCACCGCTGTTCCCTCAGGAGGAAGGCTGGCAGAGGTCCAGGCACTGCCTCAGGTTAATGCAGTTGTAGCCAAGCCAAGGTAGCCGGCTCGGAGACGAAGAAGAAGAACTCGTAGAAGAAGAAGACGTGGAACTCGGAGACGTAGAACCCTGAAGTGCGGAGAACACTGGCATCAGGCCAGGTCCCTCTCCGTCGGATGCACGGCGACAAAACCAACAGGGAAATAGCCCACGTGGCGGTAGGTAGGTGCGTAATTGTGTCGCCGTAGTCATCCGATCAGATAAGGACCCAGATTTTAATATTAATAACTTTATAATCACATAAGCATGGGGTTCTGCGTCACTATGTTTTAGATTTTATTAATGAAAATTAATACATTTTTTGAAAAAAATATTAATGGGCGCGTCGAGCGTGCACTCGCCTCAACTCATTACTTTCCTCTGGCGGCGCACTCGAGCGCTAATACAATGGCTGGCTGGCCGACCGCGCGGGGCGGAGCGGGATGCGGGGAGGTTGTTTACGTCTTATGCGCGCGAGCCTGGCGCCAGCGAGGCGCGCCGAATAAAATGTTAAAAGAAGGTACAAAATTAATAAATATACTTGTATATATTATATATATCATATGGTCAAATGCCTAATTGCGAAGGATAATATAAATATATTTTTATAGTCATGTACTACGTGACAATATATCAGTATATATCTCATAAACACATTATTTTGATCGGATTTTTAGAAAGTAGTGAACCTAATAATGACTTATCTAAATTATGCAGATCATCCTTTGACAAAGTATCCAGCCGTGTCCTGTAGCCTTTATTATTTATATCTCTTTCGTCTAATATTATTTTTTGTGTATTACCTAGACATTTCCATTCAATGCGGACGTTAGTGCATTCCCATTCACAACGGATCTCTCTTTGGCGCGATGTGCATGAATTTTAAACCAGCTCAAAATATGAAAGCCTACGTGAAATACTAAAATTTTGAGTTGAAAGAGATGTTGAAATATTTCGTGTTTTTTGTTCCTGTATCCGTTGAAATGGAAAACAAAGTTTATTTAGATTTATTTATTTAGTGCGTTTTTGTGCAAGATATAATCAAGCGATTTTTAAGGCGTTTTTGGGCCGGTTCCTTCTAGGTAAGCGCGCTCCACCGTAGACCTAAGTGTCACTTACCATCAGGTGAATTGTGGTCAAGCGCTGACCTATCTTGAGTAAAAAAGTGTTCTACACCACTTTTTATGCCGTTTAGCCATGTCTCATTTATTTGTGACGCCGTCAAAATTCTCGAAAATTCTTAGTGATTTATAGAAAAATGTGTTTATATCAATTACATGGTCTGAATTATGTCCATATAATATTTCATATAAGTCGATTCAGTCGTTTGAGTTTGAAGGAAATTGCAACGTACACAATCACTTTTTTTTTAAATAATATCAGTGTATTATCTTGCATATTGTATAATCAGTAGGTAAGTCAATAGATATGCATATACTTCATACGTGCTTCGAAAACTTTGTAACGAAAAGAGATAGAAAACGTTTTAATTAGTTTCCATGTCGCAAAATAGTAATAAAACCTAATAAACAAATCCATAAATAATTCTACTGTACCAAATACTTTGTAAAATACACGTAAATGTAGTAAAAATATTAATACGTCTAAGAACTTACAAAGTAAGAGATAAAATGGTCTAGCCAATCAAGAAGTTTAAATATGCTATCTGCCATTTTGAGGCGACGGCTATCTTGGGTCGATTTTTTCCGAACATAGCTAAGAAAAATCTCCATCCACCGGTAAAAAACATAACGAAAATAGACTCCAAGCGTTTGTAGGAGCTACGATTCCACACAAACAGACACACACAAACACACACAGACAAACACACACACGTCAAGCAAAAACCCGATAGATTAAAACCAGGATCATTCTTGCATTGGGGATTAGTAAAATAGACATCTAAACTTACTTATTACGAGAAAAGTTAACTGTTAAAATATTATTTTACAGTAGTAAACCGGATTCATTCCAGTTAACTCTTGCTAAAAGATTATTTAATTCCACTCGCACTAGGTCGAGACTCGGCGCGGAAGCAAAGTTAATATCTGCCTACAAGGTGCATTTAGACTGCAGCTTGCTATGCTGTACAAGTATACTTTTTCTTTGTATGAGCTTAGTGACCAAGCTCTGGTGTCGAGAGTGGTTCAAGACGCCCCAAAGCTTTTGACTTGGCTTGACGGCTGCTTGTACTGAGACTAACAGCTGGAACCTACAATTTAACGTGTCACGGTAGCGCCCAGATGTCACTTTTAAAACTACAGTCTTGTGCATGGTCCTATCCTACCTATCGAAACACCTTTGATGATCGCGTCAAATCACCTTAGCCGAGTTACAGTCACTTTTTTTTATTGAGGAATAGACATGGTTTTGACCGCAGCTTGCCTGGTGTTAGGCTTTACTATGGTCTAAGATATAGGCTTTACTGTGGTCTAAGATATATCACGCTTGCCTAAAAGAAACCTTTTTACTCTAGATTTGAAGACCTCCAAATTGTACTTCGTAACAAATAACTGAATCATGTAAAAATCCATCGACTCTCTCGCTCTGAACGCGCCCTTGTGCAAAACGTGAGGCGGTGAGGAGATTGCTATGAACACCGCGTGTGGGAGACGTAGTAGATTACTTTCAAGTCGGTAGATTGAGTTCTTGAATACACTTGGAAGTGACGCAGCGATTATACGAGTATATCGTGTGTAGATGGCTTTATTTATATGTTTACTAGCTGACCCGGCAAACGTTGTTTTGCCTCACTTAGGGATATGAAAAATAGATAGTGTAGCTTATATGACACGTTCGTAGATTTACCATAGCAGCGCCATCTATTGATTACTTACTCAACCCAGTCGAAAGGTATCGACATCTGTTAGAATCATTTGGAGTTAACAGATAATTGTGACTGTCAAATTATAACAGACAATAAATTAAAATTGCGACTATAATTTGAGATTTAAACTATCCCATCTCTCAAGTTGGATCAAATTGCACATGGTGTGCGAATTTTATTATAATCGGTTAAGTGGTTTAGGAGTCCATTGGGGACAAACATTGTGACACGAGATTTATTTATATTAAGATGTTAGTCAGAGAGACCATAGCGGAGAGTCTGATTTGGGTGGAGACGGCGCGGGCGTTCGGGTTTCTTAAGAGGAACAGCTGCTTTTCGGTGGGCTTTTTTGGATTAACTGTAATATACTTACTGAACCCAATATACTTACTGACTTACTAACTTAGTATATACACTACTTATTGTTCTGAATTGATGCCAAATATCAACTTTCCTTTATCATCTTATTCACACGATGAGAGCAAATGCCGCTTAGGTATTCGCGAATTTACGTTCTGTATAACGATTTTCTACCAAGCATTTGTAGCATTTACGTACCTTCCCATTAAATCGTTGCGCTCGGCTGTGTTAAGCGACAAGAAAGTAAGTGTTATGTTCACTCATACAATTACCAACTGTGTCATTACAGGCCATTTTCCGTTTACAACGGAAATATAATTATTTATTTTACTGACTCTTTACTGTTACTTAAAGTCACGAATGTAGACATGCGCAATTTAATGTAATTTATTTATTTTGTCACTAAATTATGATTAGACTGTGACTGTTTTAGATAGATAAATATACTCTTTATTGCATAACAATTAAACGACAATAGGAAGTAGAGAAAAAATAAGTAAAAAACTTATAAGTAGTGTTACAAGTGGAGGCCTTATCACCACGCGATCTCTTCCAGGTTACTTTTTCTAGTAAGATATTCGTTGTTAAACTGATAGATTGAAAAAATTAAAAACCTCTTTTTGTGCAAAAGTTTTTGTATAGACTGTGGCTGGTTTATTTTTTAGGTGAGAAATTCATTGTTAATTGTTCGACTGTAAATATTAAAATCTTATTTTATATATTTATTTATTAAAGTTTAGTTAATTAGCAATAATATACGTAGGTAACGTGTACGTAAGAGGTCCTTAGAGTGTAATTTCTCGGCACTGGACTCTGTAGCTAATAGAATAATAACAAAAAAAAAAAGAAATACATTATTTGAATAGAATTCTACGAGTATGATAGATAGTCTCTAGCTTTTTTCACCGGCTCTTTCCATTTCTTTCAATTACAAATCAACTGGTGACTCCCGCTCCGGATCTTTCCTGGTGCAGAGGATAGCGATTGCCATTCAGCGCGGGAACGCTGCTAGTCTGATGGGCACCTTTGCACCGGAAACTATTAGAGGTAAGCGGGTTGGAGGGTTATTTATTTAGAATTAAGTAATTTATAATAAATTTAACTTAATTTTGACATTTTTAATTGTATAAATAACGTTTATATTTATTTCTATCTACAATTTACAAAAACAGTTGCATAAACCAATCTTATCCCTAGTACACAAATGTTGATCCAACTCGTTGTATATTGGAAACTTCGGGAGTCCGATATTGACGGTCGGTCGCCACTCGCCCAAGGGCCCTTCGCCTCGTAATTGCCAGTTAGTTTGCTACGACACTTGACCTTTGGGTGGACCAATGATTGCGAATATCGACAAATATTGACATTTTTGTAACTACAAAATTTAATCATGTTTTGTGTGAGAGTTAATTTATTTCTGTTAAATGTCACAGTGAACAATCAAATACTTTATACTTTACTTACAGCAAGACCAAGTCATTACTTGCTCTTAATAAATAATGTTTTTTTTTTACACACACGTTTCACACACGGCTGGATAGCCCCATACTGAACCATTTCTAGTTTGTATTATGGTTGTTAACACAACTGGTATACTACATATACATACATACTTAATAATATTATATCTAAATACATATTTAATACCCAGACCCACAGCCAACAAATTTAGATAAGCACAAAGATGTTGACCGGGCCGGGAATCGAACCCGGAACCTTCTGATTAGCAGGCCGGCATGGTGGTAACCTTTACGCCAACAAGGTCGTCAAATTAATGGGTTTAACCTTAAATGTTTAGTTTTATAGCAAAAAAAACATAAACCCATACTCAGTTACTGCATTCCATCTTTGATTTTTACCTGTGAACAGAAGAAAAATATTAATTAGTAATAGAAAATCGTAAAAAACGTATCGTAATAAAATTTCTTTGATTTTTTTAATTGCCGCGTATAATCTAATTACATTATTTAGCCAAACGATGTATATTATCTAGCATTGTTGATATAAACTTGTACATTGAAGTAAAAAACCCCGATTATTATCTCGATGCAAATACTATGGAATCCTACGAGTTTGTCGTATGTGTGTGTGTGTGTGTGTGTGTGTGTGTGTGTGTATGAACGTGGCATCATAGTTCCCGGACAAATAAATCGATTTTTATAATTAGTTTTTTTCTCATGGAAATAGCCGAAAGAGTTTTTAGCTGTTTGGTGAAAAAACATCCATGATGGCCACCGCTACAAAATGGTGTATAAAATACTTGTACAAAACTCATTCATTAATCAAATAAAAGGGTTTGAATAGTTAAATATATTATGTGCATTATTATAATTTTATAAGCTGAGAAAGTTCACACCACAAAATGCTACAGCTTTCTTATTTATTTGTTTATTCATACTTGTTGAAATTGTACCTTTATGTAAGTTATTTACTACATTTACGTGTTATCGGTAGAATTATTTATAACACCACATGGTATTAAAGAAAAATCAATCTTCCAACGTACAATCCCTAAGACGGTCGCCCCAAAAAACATATCCGTAGTATAAAATATCCCGAACCAATATCATGGTAAACCGAGAATTCGCCGACATTTCAATTGAAGATCGTTTAATATAACATACCGAGGATACTTTCACGCGACCTTTGATTTTTTCCTAGAAATAATATATTGGGTAAGGCGTCTTTTGATGTTGTTACGTGTTTTATTGTCATCAATTGGATATTGTGCTGGCAATGTGACAGTGTCTACAGTTTATGTTATCTCGAGTTTGATATAAAAAGATTTCTTTTGAAAAATAATAAAAATAAAATAATAAGGGAATAAGCAATCCAATTATTAGTAGCGCCTGTAGCTCGGCTAGCTAAGGTGATCTGATGCGATCATCGTAGCTAAGCAACGGTCGATGCAGACGGTGTTCGGATGGGTGACCATGCATAATACTGTCATATTTTAAGTGGCATTTTCATCTGGGCGCTTCCGTGGGTCGTATGACACGATAAATTGTAGGTCCCAGCAGTTAGTCTTAGTACAAGCTGTCATTAAGCCAAGCCATCGGGCGACTGGAAAACTCTCGACACCAGAGCTTGCCCACTTAGCTCATGCGAAGAAGAAGAATCCTATTATTAATTCTACCTTGATTAATAGTGCATAGGCTACATTTTGTTTCCGAATAGATACCGAAAAATAGACACCGATATTTAAAAAATATACTTAAAAGTAAAAAATATTTGACGGTGGTGAAATATTTTTTAAAACGGTCCAGTATTTTCGGTGTGTATTCACGACAAACAAACAATGAATCTTTTCCTCTTTATAATAGTGGTATAGAAAAAACAAATACTTCGACAAAACGACGACGTCATTAGTTACATACATTGTTATTTCATCGATCTTACTGTGTTCAATTGGATCTGGGTTCCTGAAATCTATAGTAGTTTCTTGACTATTGACAAGTACAGCGACCCTCCATTCATACTACTGATGAATATCAGCATACATGGATTGGAATATATCCATTCAATTTCGTAACCTTATTCCTGCAATCGTCCTTAGTTACCGAGATTAGCAACGCCCCTGGAGACAAAGGACGGACTCAGGGAATAAGTCAGGGGGAAAGAACATGCTGTCTAAAGAGCAGTAAAATATATTTTTTTATAAACACCTAGGCATTATAGAGACAGCGACGTTAGGTTTTTGTTTCAGTTAAGTTGCGATTGAGGAGGTCCATTATTAATGCCGGTGTAAGCTGACTGGAGAAGTGTGGTGGTCGGTCAGTGATGTTCACCCATTTTTATTTAAATACTAGCTGACCCGGCAAACGTTGTTTTTCCACACTTAGGGGTACAGCGCCATCAGCGTATTGATTACTTACTCAACCCAGTCGAAAGGTATCGACATCTGTTAGAATCATTTGGAGTTAACAGATAATTGTGACTGTCAAATAATAACAGACAATTATTAAAATTGCGACTATAATTTGAGATTTAAACTATCCTATCTCTCAAGTTGGATCGAATTGCACATGGTGTGCGAATTTTATTATAATCGGTTAAGTGGTTTAGGAGTCCATTGAGGACAAACATTGTGACACAAGATTTATATATATTAAGATTTTGTTTATCTCAATTTGGTTTCTAGCACATCAATGGTAGATTAAATATTTAATTGTTTCTTCCATCTACAATGGATTTCCGCAAGGTAAAACGTGAGTTAATAGGTTATTTATTTATTTTGCCACCTGCCCTATTTTGCCTACACAACATTAAACTATACACGATAGGATAAAACTTAAAGGTAGAATAGAATATACGATATCATATTGATACATAATTTACATTATATTTACATAATCATAACTATTATCAATATGGACTCGTCAGTATTTTATTCAATAATAATATAATAAATTAAAAGGATAGCAGCTGTATAGGGGCTGTACGGTAGGTGTTGTTTGCTTCTAGTTCATGGTAGCCTATGCAGATCTGCTAAGTGTCTAGAGGACTTTCTTTATGGATGGAACAATCTCTATGGCTGTAATCTTTCAGTTATATTCCACCCTTATAGGGTAAACAACATTGAAGTATACCACGGTGTGTCAGCCAGTTTTTGTGTATTTAATGTGTTTTTAGGTACATGCCTGGATTATTTGAGCATCTACCACTCCAGGAGTATCAAATATACAAAATAATTGAATTAACCCCCCCTCCCCACTCCCCTGAATCCGTACCTCTCAAGGGTCTACACTCAATTGATTTGTGTAATCCCATTTCAATCAAGCGTCTTGGGTTTACTTTGCTTACATTAGTCGATGACGTGACTTGGTTTCGTATTGTTACTATCTATGAACGGTAATGATGAAAGAATAGGTTCTACGTGACTATTTTGCCAGCCATCTATCTTATTCTGAATGTCATGACTCTTCAATGGAGGTTAAACCTCGTCGCGTTTTTTTTTCATTATACATTTTCATTATAAGTAATTTTATGTGTAGTGTACCTTGCGGTTTCACTCCCTTAATATAGGGTACATGTTAAATCTGATGAAAATATGTCCGAGTAGATTTTAGGATAGAATAAATGACTGACAATTGACTGTAGGAACTTATCTTTAGAACTAGCTGTCTGATTTTAATGCGTTGTTCTATTCTATATTTCAACAAGCTTGAATATTTATATAAATTTAATCTCTTATTAAAGCGAACATATAGGCATAAATATAACAGGTTAAAATTTTAAGTAGCAGTACTTATATAACATGTTTCGTGGCTTGACTCGTCGGCTAACCAATGTGATCTGACGCGATCGCATCGGTCGATGCGGACAGTCTTTGTCCATGGACAAAACTGTATTTCCATCTGGGTGCTACCGGGGGTCGGATGACACGTTAAATTGTCCTCAGGTGTTAGTTTTAGTACAACCAGTCGTTAAGCCAAGTCAGAGGCCTTCGAGCAGCTTGAAAACTCTTGACACTAGTACATGGCTCCTTAGCTCATATGAAGAAGAAGGAGAAAACGTCGAGATGGTTTATACATACAGATGAATAGACGAAAGCAAATCATTCCTTTTTTCTAATTGCCCATTCAATGTATAAGCTTTGCTCACGCGGTAATAAACCATTTCATTTATACTTCTCATAGAAATCTACATAGCGTTAGCAATATTGTTAGCATTTCTAACATATAAGCTAGAATACTCGTGGAATACGTCCCTAGAGAGAGGAACATGTGTCAAATTATGCACATTACTGGATGCATATGCAACAAGCACTTGGCATACCTAGGGACCTGTGACTTTATATGCTATTGACTGACTATTGGAGAACAATATATGGAACACTAGCCTCGCGATGTTTGTTTCCCGAGCTTATCCGGATATTAGTAGCCTACCTGTGTGTTAAACCAGGGACTAAAATCGATATGAATATTCTGAAAAATCGGTACAATCATTTGATCGTGAAGAAGTAAAAAACATACACACAAACTTTCACATTCATGATATTAGTAAGATTTGATAAATTTGAAGCGATGACAGCATAGATAGGCGGGCAGTTAACTTGGGTCCTGCAGTGTGTGGGTTTGATACCCATCAAGAAACCAGTAACTTGAGCTTTCGTGCAAGGAAAACGTCCGAAGAATGAAGCGAGGCACCTGATGCGCAGTATTAGGTATTTCACGAGAAATGAATTCATATGAAATCAATAAACAATCGAAAATATTAAAATTATATACTCTAAAGACTCTAGATGATATTTTCATTATTTACAAAACAAAAATTAAAATATATGCTCTAAAGATTCTAGTTATTTACACACAATTTTTTTTTAATCTTTCTTAATTTCATAAGTATTGTAAAATATGAGTTTTTTTTTCAGAGAATGAAACTATCATACTGTATCAAACATTATAAAGCTGAAACAATCGTAGCCCTATCATTCAAGAAGGGTTTATAAGATTTTAAGAAAAATTCCATTTTGCTCCCATACTACCTTAAAAACACCCCATGTCTTATCAATGAACAAGTTAGTCTATGCCAATAATGCTACAGTATTAATACACAACGAGGTTGCTTTGGTCGGGGCAGTGTAATGAAGTTACTAAAGAGAATAGCTACCAGCTCGGCGAGCTTCGAGAAAATGTCGTACATTCAGAACTTAACTAAGTTATGACACTCGGGTCCAAATGAATATTTGAACGATAGCTTCAGTAACTTATTGAAGTTGTAACTTGTGCTACAAAGCTCTTTTTTAGCTGTATTATATATTTTTTTACTCTTAGAATTGATAATATTGTTTTGGAACAAAAGATAACTTTTTATAATTGAACTAGCATCCCGTCCCGGCTTCGCACGGGGTCCAAAATAATCTAAATTGCTAAGAGAAACAAAATATCTACTATGTTACTCGGGAATAAAGTAGCTTCACAATGGTGAAAGATTTTTTTTTAAATCGATCCATTAGTTTCGTAGCCTATTCGCGTCAAACAAACAAAATATCAAACTTTTCCTCTGTATAATATTGGTATAGATTATAATAGTGAAATTATTAAAGTATAATTAAATTATTATATAAGCGCCCGTAGCTCGGCTAGCTAAGGTGATCTGACACGATTATCGAAGCTAAGCAACGGTCTATGCGGACGATGTTTGGATGGGAGACCATGCACAGGAATATCGTTTTAAAAGTGGCATTTTCATCAGGGCGCTACCGTGGCTCGAATGATACGTTCAATCGTCCACGACTGTTAGTCAAGTACAAGCAATCGTTAATTTAGAGGCCTTCAAGTGGCTTGAAAACTCTCTTAGCTCATACAAAGAAGAAGAAGATTAATAATCATCATTAAATTATTGTTACAAACTTATTGAAGTAATCTATCTATACTATAAGACTCTTTGTCCTGACCTATTCATTCATTCATTCATCTATAGACAACGCAGAGCCCAAACGGCTGGTCCTAGGGTTGTGAAATTTGGAGGGTGTATTTGTTTTAGTATGTAGACGCGTACTAAGAACGGATTTTTGGAAATTCCACCCCTAAGGGGGTGAAAAGGGGTAAAACAGTTTGTATGAAACTTCTTTGTTTTTGAACTTCCAGCAATGAAATTTGATATATGTATAGTTTATGTAAAATTAAAAATAATAGTATCAAGTTTTTTTGCTAGGGGTGAACTAAGGGTTTGTTTTGGGGGGGTGAAAGTTTGTATGGAAAAAACTTTATTTATCAAGTTAAAGTCTTGAAAGTAGTTATGGTAGTATATTATTAAATGGCTAAATTAAAATTATATTTTTTTATGCCAGGGGTGCATTAAGGGGGATGCCATTGGGGTTGAAAGTTAAAAATGAAAGTTTTGTGTTTTTGAACTTAGAGGTGTAAAATTTGGAGTGTGTATATATTTCAGTACTTAAACGTGTACTGAGAATAGATTTTTGGAAATTCTGCCCTTAAGGGAGTGAAAGGGGATAAAACAGTTTGTATGAAACTTCTTTGTTTTTGAACTTCTAGCAATGAAATTTGGAATATGTATAAGTAGTTTAAGTAAAATTAAAAATAATGGTATCAAGGTTTTTTTTGCCAGGGGTGAACTAAGGGTTTGTAATGGGGGGGGTGAAAGTTTGTATGGAAAATTCTTTATTTATCAAGTTAAAGTCTTGAAAGTTGTTATGTTTGTAGTTTCTTTGATGGTTAAAATAAATTTGTAAAAATATTTGCCAGGAGTGCATTTAGGTATGCCATTGGGGTTTAAAGTTTAAAGGGAAAGTTTTGTGTTTTTGAAATTAAATACTCTTGAATTAGAATTTAAGTATGTGGTTCACTTAGTGGTATGGTTAACGTATTCTAATTACATATTTAATTTTAAAATAATGGTTTGGAGAAAACTATCTAATCTGTTACATGATCACCAAAGCTAACAGAGGTAAACTAGATCTCAGGAATCGAATGATGAAAGTTTATATAAAATTGGCACGGGAATAGGATACAATAGAATTTTTCTACAGGTTACCCGAAATGCGACCTACACGCGGGCGGAGCCGCGGGCAACCTCTAGTTTTCTATAATCTTGATTCTATAAAACATTTGAAAGGACATTCCTTTTTGCTTGCACTTATTAGATAATGTAAGCGAAAGGAAAACTTAAATGTTTTTTTTTCTTTACATAACATAAACAGTGTTGAAGCTGCAAATCATTTCCACGTACTAATTCTGTTATCCTACTTATATTATAAATGCGAATTTTTGAGTGTGATGGAATTTGGTGTGAAGCTAGGTTTGATCTTGGATTAACACAGGCTACTTTTTATCCCAGTAGACCTTGGATTAACACAAAGGTTACTTTTTTATCCCGGATCAATGCGGGTAGCACTGTAGGGTGCAGCTAGTTACCAATATTTTCCAAGAAATATCTTATAATGCTATAATATTGTTATACGACAAAAAAAATTGAATGGTTTTTTTATCATATTGTCATAAGCCTGATTGGTTCCAAAATTAGTATGAATATTCTTAGCATAGTACTTTTAGGCGGTCTAGAAGTATATTTGCAATAATTTGATCGTCTTAGAACGATACATCTGTAAATCCAAATAAAAAATTAAAGATTTCCCCCAAGTACGCGCCTTAACAGCAAAATTTTGCCAAGTAACAACTCAGCAAGTTAGCAGGAATTTTCTTTGCAAAAAATACTTGAATTGCGATTTCAAATACGGAAGGCCTTAAAGACTTTAATAAACTTTTTCCCTTCCTACCATCCTGGTTAAAATGCCCATTTCTCGTTTCCTGGGATAGACAGGGAGCGGGACGTAGTAAATTATTTATTTACAAGTTATCTGCTGAGTGAAAACTGGATGAGATTATGTAAATCTGCCGCTCTCGAGGCAACTCATTTTTCTCCAAGGACGCGTTGGATTTTTCTTGACTTTAACATCTCAAGTACGAATGCTGAAATTCTTAAGAAAAAAGAGGCCAGATTTTTTTAATGATATGCCTGCGCTGCACCACAAATCACCTGACACACAATTTTGTTTTGCTTTAAAACCATAGAATTCTAAAATGTTACTTTATAATACAATTGCTCATGTAAAGGTAGAGTGGTCATAAAGTTTTGATACAAAAGGTTCTACTTACTATGCAAAGCACGCGTCCACCTCGCATGTGGCTGTGTATTTAGTGCAGAGACTAGCTCATTACTAATTTAAACTTGTCATTTGAATGGCGCTCAATGAATACGAAGTTTTCAACACACTCGTATTTCTACGGCGACTCTATTGTATTTTAATGCATCGGCATTTTTATTACTTTTAGTGGAATGTTTTAAAAAATCGTAGATAAAATAGAAAGGTAAGTAAAGGTAAGAGTAAAATTATCGTCAAGTGCAATTTTAATGTCAACATTACAAGTTGAAAGAATTTGTTTAAAACTAGCTAGCGTATATTTCTACATAGTTTTATTACATTTCTTAAAACGACTTAAATTTGGACATTATAGGTACGGCTATATCGTATCAAACTGTCTCGTACATTCTCAATGGCTATTATAAACAAATGTGTATTATAATTAATTATAAGTCTGGTAAAATCATATTGCTATCTATTTCAGTAATCAAATTAAAATCCCCTTCAAAACGTTTTTTTGTCACAAATAATTCTTATGTCAGAAATTCTCTACTGAAGTGTTAGAATGGAGCCAGTTTTTATGGTCACAAGAACTATAGTAAAAATAGTAAGTATTGACTATTACCTACACTTTGCGTCATCGTAAAGTGGTTTTACAGCGTCTGCATAATCCATAAAGTAGGCAATATCCCATACAAAGCGTCCATTCAGCTACTATCTGGTCATTTATAGCGCGAGATGAAACAAGGCCGGGAAAAGAATTGTGCCGAGTTAGTTTATCGATAAAAAACTTATGGGTTTTTTTTTAATTATAAATAGGTTTACGTATGACCGCAGCTTGCCTGATGTTAAGCTTGACTGTGGTCTAAGATGTATCACGCTTGCCTAGAAGGAACCTATTTACAGATTTGAAGACCCCCCAAATTGTACTTCTCGGGAAAAAGAGATTCAGTAAGAGTGTTCCAAAGCTTCGCAGTTCTCACAATGAAGGTCAAAGCAAAACGTTGATTTGTGAGTATGTCAGAAAGTTTAGTCGAAAGTTTTGTCAAAAATATTGATTTAGCATATTAATTGACGACAGTATAGTCTAAGGCTCTGATTTAGAATCTAAACCTAAGTTGAAAGCTATCTAATATCAGGGAAGTGTAAACGAAAAAAATTTGCTAAACAGAATTACAAACCAAATGTAAAAATACGTGTCTAAGTAACGAAGTAATTCATGACTACCATTTTGTATAAAAAACATATATAGGAATATGTACGCTTTTTGCCCCTTTTCTAATATTTGATTACATTTCACTGAGCACCAATGCCCAAGGGTTTTATTTAGTTTTCACACGTAGCTGGGTTCTTTTACTGGAAAAATGCGTATATTTAGCATAAGAAACACGTATACATACGATATTTAACTACATTTGCAATCCTTTTGAAGATGCTTACTTATACTTCCGTATCCGACTTTAAATATATGGGTATCAGGAAATGATAAAATATATTGGCACGAAACAAACGGTCACACTTACTTAGAAAATGTTGGATATACGTCCAACGGGATTAAAACGGATGATAAAATATATAAATAACTTAAACAATTCTATATTAAAATGATATTTTGGCATAAAGAGCTATTTATTTGGTATTGCTTCTTTTATTTGATTGGGTCAAACCTTGATGTCGTGAGTTATAAATCTTACCGAGTTATTTCTACTTAGAAACTGCTGTGATTTTCAAAATGAACAAAAAATATTTCAAAATATAAAAATATGGCGATGCTTAAGAGAAAATATTTGATTCTGTAATAAAACTCTTATCGATACGTTAAGAGCTGCATCGGTGCATCACTAGTTGGTGCCGCAGTGTCGAAAGGGTGCAGCACTTCAGCTGTCGTCGGCCTGACATCTGACTCGAGTGGGGTCGACGAACTTCCTCAAACTTATCCGCACTCACTTGCGTAAACTTTTAATGGTTGTTTTCAATTAAACCCTAATTTGATATGATCGATGAGACTTTGGTTTTTATGTTTCATAAAACGTTTCAGCAAACACCGGTAATGAAATTGGAGGATGGCATTTTTAGTAAATATAAACTGTATATATTAAATGTGTTATAGGTCGATATAGGGTACAACATAAGTGACTATGTACATATGTATATAGCAGCTTGAACTTGGCTAGAAACCGACTATAAGGTTAGGTTGAAACTAACTTTTCACGACCTAAAAAACCGCTAAAAACGTTTTTTTATTCGAATATCCGTTTTACGAATACTTGTTAAAGTATGTATAAAGCAGATATTGAAGCATTCAGAAAACATATTTACCGTAACATTAAGACATTTTGAAGGGTAAATATTTGATGAATGTTCCTTCTTCTTGAGCGAAATTGACATTAGTGGATTCTTTCTGTATTCACTAAGGAGCCTTTAAGGTAATTATTTTCCACTTGAAAGAACAATTCAGGATTATTGTTTTGTCACTTTATCTTCTTCTTCTTATACATATACAATTTAATATATACAATTGTTTTATTTTTCTATGATGTGACATTAAAAATACATACAAACCTAGATTTTAACTTTTTTATGACCAACCCCTATTTTTTTATGGCCATTTTGTAACTGTACATGGCAAAATAACGTTTGCCGGGTCAGCTAGTTTTCTTTAAATAATACGAAACTTAATAAGTCTCTGTTTCCAATCTGGAAGTATTTTAATATTGAGTTAGTATGGTAGGTCATTAATAAGGTACTTTTTACACAAAAAAACTCCAGTAAAATGCGAACCTTGCGAGTAGTTTTTAGTTCTCTAATTCTTGTATTAAGAATGGTGAATAATAAATCTTTGCGAGTTAAAATTAATATCAACAAAAATAAATCCAGATTTGGCCACATTTCTCATTTAAAAGAACCTCCCATATCTTTCCTTCCTTCATATTATAAAACTATTAAAACCTAATCGAACTTTACGAATTTTCCTTTTCATTGGTCTCGAAACTTGTTTCCACCGATATGAAAACTTGGCTTAGATCCCACATTCAGGTGTGTCTGGGGAAATCAGCGAAAAGGGTTATTTTCATATATAGTTTAGCGAAGTTGACCCTCTGTGCCTTCCAGCGGAGGCTCTACCTAGCCTCGTATGATTTCCAGATCATTTTGACACGTGTATCATTTTGGGTCTGGTTTTTGGATAGAACCATCTATCTGGGTTACTTTGTCTATTTTTTTTGCTTTAGTTTAGGGCGAGTTGGTCTATGTATTTAAAATTAGCTTAAGGTTATGGTCTCTCGTTAATTTGTAATATTTTTTAGTGTTTTATTAGTTTCTTACTAATATTACAAATACGAAAGTTTGTGAGAAAAGATAATTATCACGAAATTTTTTATATTAGACTAGTGTCAGAGAACTTCTTCTTTGTATGTGCTAAGTGGCCAAACTCTTGTGTCGAGCGTTTTCAAAACGCCTGAAGGCTGGCTTAACGACTGCTGGTACTAAGACTAACAGTTTGGACCTACAATTTTTTTGTCATCTCTTTCTAAAATACAGTCATTTGCACCTATCCAATGAGTGCCCGCACTGATCGTTGCTTAACCTCGATGATCGCGTCAGATAGCTTTGGTAAGCCGAACTACAGCTGCTACAAGGTAACACAAAAAGGTGCAGCTAGTCCTCGAAATTTAACTTTACAGTCTCGCTCCCACATCAAGTAAAACTTAAATATGTGTGCAATTCCTAAGGCACTTTACGTGCTTTAAATTTGTCTGATATTTTTTTAAAGTCTAATTTTGGTCTGATATTTTTTAAACTCATTTTTCGGCTGATATTGTTTAGGAAATAAAATATGCTTAGCCTATGGTGTTTTGTTTATTTGTAAGTTTGTATTGTTTTTGAGTCGTCTGCCAACAGCCAGAACAATCTGTGTAAAGACCGGCTTCTGACAGGAAATTTGTTCTAATATATGATGGCTATTTACGTATTGACTTAATTATATTTGTTGTTTCCTGTCATAATAAACTAATTATATTCTATTCTACAAAATAACTCTTGAAAATAAATTGAAAACGCTTATTAAAACAACATCGAAACGTTCAGTGCTAATTAGGTTACGATGTAAGATTTCCATTAAACAAATTTCCGAGGGCGTTAGATAACTCGCTCCAACATTATTGGCACCCGTCAATTATAATTTTGTTCTCGAAAATATAAAATAATGACGCCAGGTTGGCAAAATATGTATAATTAATTATATCAAACGAACTTACCTACGGGAAGTTCGATCAAAATTATGCGTATGGCTTCTTTCGAGGCGTTATATGTACATATATATAAAATACGTAATAATACCTAGTGAAAAAGCACTTTTTTCCACGAGGAAGTCGAACACAGAAGCATGCCTAAAAATTGGTAAATCTTTATCGCTGAGAATGAAGCCAGAGCATAATGTGTTTATGCGCTTACTAGTGACTTACGTAAAATGTTTTAGGCGGATTTAAGCCTTTCAAATCAAAGACAAATCAATTTTGTTTCATTGTTTTTTTTTTTGTTTTTGACATACAACCACCTGTATGCAGGTTACTTGTAACAAACGCAGTTCATATAAATAATTTAGTTATAAATAAATAGATTTCGTTTTATTCTTCTCTTGGAAATTGGCGGAATAAAACACCTGTTTAAAAAAATTATGGGGAAACAATTTTTTTTCGCGATTTTCCTATAGTTGTAGAACAAATGTTGTCTGTTTCCCGCCCTTAAAATGTTTTGTGTTATTTACTTGTAACCCTGTAAACCTGGCTACTTTCATGCGGTAGCTACCACACTATGTACGAGTATGCATATATTATTATTCATTAATTTCTCTAGCTTTTAAGTTTTCTACAATAAGTAACATACAAAATAATAATAATAAACCTAAAAGAAAGTGTGCCGCTGACAGCGAGGCAAGGCCCAAGCTACCGGCGATAGGGACTGCAGGGACAGGCACCTTCTGACAATGCACGCCGTGTCGAGTATGACTACTTTCATGCGACCCTTCATCCATCCAGCTAGCTGCAGCAGAGCTTCTTGAGATGTTGGTCGAAGCTCTTCGCTATGAGGCGTATACCGATACAGCTATCGGGACAATGATCGTCGAGCATATAATATTATTATGATAATTTAATAGGTCCCGACTTTCTTATATGATTACTAGCTGACCCAGTAAACGTTGTTTGCCTTAAAAAATAGTTACGAGCCGACTTTTCAGACCTATTGAATACGCATATAAAATTTGGTAAAAATCGGTCAAGCCGTTTCGGAGGAGTACTGTAACTAACATAGAGACATGGAAATTTTATATATTAGAAGATGTAATAGGAGCTTTTGTATTCGTAAATAGTAAAGAAGCTATATTTGTTTAAGCAGAAATAATAAGTTATTATTATCTTATAATGAAATGCCGTCTTAGTTAGAACGAGGCGGAAAATTTGTGTTTATTTCTAAGAGGCTTAAAATGTGATGAGTATAATTTTTAATTTGCTAATTTTTTATTTTCTTTTTGTAACTGGAAAAGAAAACAATGTATTTATTGTTTGTACTGTTTGTTTGGCGGTAGTGCACAGCAGAAGGGCAAGAGGCCGATCGAAGAAGACATGGATGGCGTGTATGAATGAAGACATGAGAGAGAAAGGATTGAGTGTGGAGATGACGTCTGATAGAAGAGAGTGGAAACGGAAAATTGGTTGTAGGTATCGGATGAGGAAAAAGAAGAAGCAAATTGTTTGGTGGCTATATGCAAGGTAAATCAAATCTTTGCCAAGGAGATTGCAGGATTATTAAAAATAAGTATAAAAATTGATTGCATCTCTAATATAACAATTTTATTTGTTATATGGCTTTTCTGATATACTCTTTGGCTGTTCTAATATACATTTTGAAGATTTTGAACTAAAATCTAAACCGCTCTTTATCATTTTAAAATATAGTTTCGTTTTACTCTGATGTATCTCTTTATTTGGAACACTGACAAACAAATCACAAAGCTCAAATAAAAACAAACAGTAATTAAATTGGCCCATTTCCGTTTCGTGAATACAGTTCGCCATTTTACTAGGAATCGTAAATAATTAGTCGTCGCAAAATTAAATTCAGACATTCACAGTTCACACA
Organism: Mellilla xanthometata; assembly: GCA_035578125.1. Lineage (NCBI taxonomy): Eukaryota > Metazoa > Arthropoda > Insecta > Lepidoptera > Geometridae > Mellilla > Mellilla xanthometata. The sequence goes on along the minus strand of JAPUBQ010000014.1, from coordinate 5,969,167 downwards.
ACGCTGACGTCATATGGCAACCCTCGCTTCGTTAGAGTAATGAAATGCTGGACTCTAATTAATTTGGACCGGACGTGCATTTGACCTGAGCAAGTGACCCGGGATGACTGTATGAGGGCGTACCTATAGAAACTGGTGTCAGTTTTGAGTACAACAAATTCTTGATAAATACTGAAAAAAACAGTTAGTAAAAACAGTTATTTGACCAGTATGGCGCGTATCATCAAGATTTAGCGACACTTCAGCCTAAGGTGGAGAATGCCGAGGCTAGAATTACTGCCTATCAAAGAGGCAGCCGAAACGCACCGTGCTTGGTCTCAGGGTTTCCAACTTAAGTGTGGTAGCTAGCCAGGCTGTGGACTAGAAAATGTCCTGCCATCATGAATATTACTTGTGCTTTCCAAGCTTACCTTGTATTAGTTATCAAACATTCTAAAGCTGAAGAACCACTTTAAGTACATGAATTAATTTTTTATATAAGTTTTAACAATTAAATAAAATTAAAGACTTACTAATCGTTGCAAGCAAATTAATATATTAGATAAGATATATATTTTTTTAGAAAACCCACGCCATATTATAAAATGAATAGCCCTCTGGCTTTGAAATTTACTATATTATCAAAGTGTATGTATTTTACTCGTCAATCCCTCTTTCATTTGATACCAGGTATTCTGAAAGAATATGTAGATATCCATTTTGTGAGGCCGGCCATCCGGGACCGATTTTAATTAAACATAGATAAGAAAACTCTACCAACACATCTTTCAAACAAAAAGCTAACATACTCGTACAAATAAGAACGAGTACATTAAATTTATTAACACCACGACGGATATACTTCGAGGTTAAAAATAAATATTAATCTTACATATTAAAATGAAAAAAATATCAAACAATAAAAACATTTTTGAAAGTAATATTGTCTTAAAAAATGCTATTTCCACAAATAATTATTAAAACGAAAGTTATGTCACTCTTTTGTCTTTTGTGATGTTTCCGAATCATAATAAAAATCATAAATAAAGTGTCTTTAAAGCAAAGAAAAATAAAGTTCAGTTAAAGAAAAATCAAATTTAAGTTTGAACGTTTGATTTCCAATTAGAAAGAAGCTATACGAGCGTAAAATATTTTCACCTAATTAGTAAGCCAGTCAGAATTCAGATTCCATCAACTTTCCGATTATTCAGTTGAACTTGAATTGTTTCCAGTCTTTGAATAATTTAGCCCTTTTCCTTACATTTGAGTTTGTGTTGAATTTCAATTACTTTCTCAAACTCAAACTTCGTTCATTATTAATTTCTGCATGAAAACGCTTTCAATTGATGATGATTTTTGTACCCAGAAACATTGTGACATATGCTTAGAAATAGATTATAATAATTGGTTAAGTGCGAGTGAAGTTCGCGCATGAAGAGTTCCGTACCATTAACGTAAAACAGCGCCGAAAAAACACGTTTGTTGTATGGAAGATTTTCTTTTAAATATATATTTTAGAAAGCTAATATTATATAAAGGCAGCTAAACATTCAGTAAAAAAATTAAACGTCTATTTTTATATCTGTTACTGTAGTCCTACAGCAAGAAATCACGAAAAAATACGTTTATTATATAGGGATGCCCCTTAGTAATTTCATTTTTCTATTCTTAGTACCTATGTACTCGTATTTGTTGTTAGAGCGGCAACGGAAATACCCAATCTTTCAATTTCAGCTTTTTAGCTATCACGGTTTTCGAGCTACAGTCTTGTGACAGACAGAGGAAGCTTATCAATGGGGTCCCGTTTTAAGCTTTAGGTACTGAACCCTAAATAAATAAATTATACATTTAACATATACATATTATTTATATATTAGGCTGCACTTTATGTTAATTCAGGATAAAATTTTACTTTGCATGAATGCTCTACTGCCATTCTATAGTTTCCTATGATAATTTCCTTATTCGGAAGCTGAAGTTCGTACGCGGAAATCGAACATGCGCCCTGCGGGACCCAAGGTAACCCCTAATATCGCTTCAAAGGTCCAAATCAGTTTAGATATTTGAGCGTCAAAGATTAACAAAAAATCACTCTCGAAAATTGTCGAACAACATCTTTATATTGTTAGTAGGATAAAACATAAGAAAGAAATTCTATTGACGCCTGTTCTAAAAAGGGATCACTTGACATACTGCCACAATGACATGACAAGGCCTAATCTGAACTGTGACCTTTTCGGTTAGGGACTATTTGGTTATCTAGTTTATTTATTTCCAAATGAAAATCTTTGCATTACAAAAACTAATGGCTTTGTATTGTCTTATAGATTGTGATTATTTACAGTGTAAACTCTATAATAATGACACTGAAGGGACTGTACTTTTTATGGCGTTATAGAGAGTGGTCGTTAAATGGAGAGAATGTAAACCAACTAAACCAATTTATTTCGACGCTTTAGAGAGTTAAACGAGTGACGTTACATGGAGTACACTGTAGCTTATGATTATCTTGATTATTCATATCAATAATCAACATTTTCTTTCGTAGACCACCACTCGCGTCGCACAGAGAACGCGCATCACAACGTTTGAAACCCTAAGCTATACCAACGTAGCCTTTCTGTCTCCATTATGCGGCAGTCTTTATAGTGGGTCCGTTTAGTTTGCCTGTAGTTCGGCTAGCTAAGGTGATCTAACGACCATTGAAGGTAAGCAACGGTCGATGCGGACCGTGTTTGAATTTATTAATAGAATACATAAACTGCATTGAATTTCAAATACAAGATGGCCACTACCACAATATGTAACATTTTGTATTTACCTATAAAGAGGAAAAGTTAGATTTTTTGTTTGTTTGTTTGACGCAAATAGGCTCCGTAACTACTGGACCGATTTGAAAAATTATTTCACCGTTGGGAAGTTAAATTATTCCTAAGTAACATAGGCTACATTTTGTTTCTCTTTGCAACTTAGATTATTTTATAGCCCGTGTGAAGCCGGGACGATCCGCTAGTCATATGATCAATACAAACACATTGTATTATTTTATTATATTATGATAAAAACGAATAAAGATCATCACAACTAGAAGGCTTGGTGTTAACAATATAATCTGTATGTAGATGACGAAAATTAAGTTCTTAAGTAAGTATTAATTTGGCCTAAACATAATGTTATACGTTCAAAAGAATACCGTTTATAACGTAGACTTCTGTATTTAAATCCTACTTTATGATTACTTTAGATATAGGTTTCTAGACTATTCCGTCAGTCATCTTTTTCTCATTCTCTCACCCCTCTTCCACATTATTCAATCTCACAATTCTTCTATTTTCTCCTTTACAGTCGTACAGACTCGGACAGTCTTTGCTTCGTACCGCTTTTTTCTATCAGATACTAAACAAATTCATGGGAACCTCGATTTATATCGTAACAGAACAGATTGCGGCTTTTTCGGCTTTTTACGGCGCTTCTACCAAGATAGGCTTATTGATAACACCAACCTTATAAGGTTTGTTCGTGCTTGTTATAAAAATATTTGAGCGTATACACTTTACTTGTTCTAGTTTGACTTGCTTATTGAACGAGTAAGTGAAGTGAGAAAACCTCTGCATTAACTGACCAATTTTCTGTCTGTCTGCATGTTTGAATATCAATTGTCGTGTTTGAATATCAAAGGAGCCTTAATTTTAAACGAAACTTGACGAATTTATGGTACATCGATAGTTATTTTCCGGATATCCGTATCCGTATCTGCGAATATCTGAGAAAGAAAAAGATCCGTATCTGTTACTTTTGTCGCGGATCTTTTACGGATTTTTCACCTTAATAGTTTTCAACCGATTGGCCGGATGGAATGCTAGGTTAGGTACAATTATGAAACTATTGTATAACCAGGAAGAGATTTTTTGTTTCTTAAAAGAAATACTACCTTTACATACCATAAATTTACAAGACGTAACATAATTTTCTTATTGTTACGCCACGCGTGTCGTCAAAACTATCGTTTCAAGGTCACGCACGCTTCCATCGATTTAGTATGAAAATAAAGATTCCTATCCGTATCTGCGGATCTTTAGACCAAATATCGGTTATTCGGACCCGTAACTGCAGATACACATTTCTAACAATCCGAAACATCACTAGTACATACGCATTAGTAATAAATAGATTATTGGTCGCTGCTTTTTGTTCTTGGAAGGGTTTTGCTGTAAGCGCTGTTCGCTTATTCATTTTAATGATGAAATTTCATATTTGTAAAAGCGATTTAATACCATATTTTTAAGATATTTTGCGAATACGAATAAAATTGATCAAGATATTAAAGTTATAGAGTTATACAATTTTGATAACAACAAACAATGTTTGTGTGTTTATGCAAATCAATGCTGCTTACAACACAATAAAGGTTGACGCAAATCGTTCAAATTTCTAGTTTTAGATTACGATTTAGATTATTACGTATTTTAAAATGGATGTTTTTAGACAACTTTTACTGTGATTATGTGTGACTCACTAAGGGACGCTATTGCATTTATTTTCACAACTAAATTTACATCGGTTTCCATATGTGAGTTTGGGGTCGATTGATGCATGTTTTTAGAATGGTTTCACGGTGAAAACTCAACTAGGGGTTGCTGCAGTGAACTTAAACAAATTTTATGTGTAATAAGTACGCATGATAAATATTATAATAAAGTTATACGCGAAAAACAGTATAAGTTCATATAAGCAAATTAATTTTCTTTTTAAATTATGCGTAGGTCTTCATCTAATTAGCACAAGGCAGCCTGAGCACAAAAGAATAATTAATAACGTCGATTCACTAATTAATGTTTAATTGGCGTTCCGTATATTGCTCTGCATCAATTACTTTTTGTTTTCCAATATATGTACAAATGAAGATATATGTACAAATGTAGATATATGTAAAAATGTAGATGTATGTGACTACAATAAAAAATTAGGAGTTGTGCACTTCCATTGTGAATTTGTTACGTCATATAACACCGTCATATAAGAACTTTTTTTATCGGAAATTGTTCATGTACTTCCCTAATAATTAATATATGGTGCTATATAATTTTTTTCAAAAGAAATTTTGTTTTTTTTTGTAGTTTTTTTAGTAAGACTTTCACTTGTTCGAATTTAATGACGTTTTGCACGCTCATCCTTACAGAGACGCAGTCCGCATCGACCGTTAATTAACTTAGATTTTTTACTTATTCAACTAGGTATTTGACCAGTTAGACACTTAACCACTAATGTTAGTGCCACTCTGGCTTAAGGTGAAGCATTCATAGTCTAGGATAACTGACTATCAAGGAGGCAAGGAGAGGCAGGAACACACCGTTAGGTGCTCGACGACAGATTTTTAAGTCCGGTTGTTAGCCAGGCGAGCACAAGAAACACCCTACAAATAATCGCATTCGTAAGTTCTAGCTAACTTAAATCATTAAAAATATCTCATCAGATCTATTTTACAATATATTTCACACACGGCTAGTAGGTCCCATACTCAACCATTATTAGTTTGTATTATAGATGCTAACAAAATTGATATACAACATATAAATACGTATCTTACTCTACTTTATCGATACATATTTAACACCCAGACCGACAGTCAACAAATTTATTTCATCACAAAGATATTGACCGTTTCGGGAATCGAACCGGGTACCGTCTGGTTGTCAGTCCGGCATGGTAACCATTACGCCAACGAGGTCGTCATAAGCTAGTGTTTAGCTTTGCTCAGTAGTATCAACTGTATTTTTAAGAGCCCTCCTATTAGGTACCCCCGTTTTAAAATGGTATACATTATAATATTAAAACGCTTCTAAGCTTTCCTTAGAGCTCACTAATTTTATAACTACCCATTTTTAGCATTTACTACTTTTAAATAAGGATGTATCAGTTATACACAGGTCCACTTTTAACTACTTAATATAAATTTTCGCGTAGGTTTAATTTAACGGTATAACGGATGACATATATTGAAAAGATTTTAGCTTATGTATATGCAGATTATAAACCATTACTGGGTCATATAATATATTTTATATGTATTTAATACTGAGTGCTAGTCACTGAGCATAACTGGCTCTTAAAAATTGAGAGTTGTTTATTTTTAGGAATCCTTGCGTTGTTGTTTTTTGACCAATTATTGTGGCCCACTCAATTCAGATCCGACCATGCACCGTTTAAATTTTGTAACCAACTTCAAAAAAGGAGGAGATATATATATTCGACTGTATGATTTTTTTTTCTAGTAATGTGTAGAATTTACACTCGTTAATACGTTGAAGGAAATATATGGTAAGGTAACATACTACGGAGCTACTAAATCGGAAGATTGCTGTCTTCGCCAACCTGCACTTGGCCAGCGAGGTCAATTTATTTAGCGAGTTAAGTTTATAGCCACCTCTCCTTGAGCGATAAGGCCGCCAACTGTTGCACATTTAATATCAGGTTTTTTTTTTTTTTTTTTTTAATTTGTTAAATAGTAGGTATCCTTATTAAGTTGAAAAATCTGGCGCCAAGCACGTAACTGTATGCTTAGACAGCCTTCTTGAAAGCCAGTTATTCCAGACTAGGCATGCACCTTAGGTCAGATTGTCGTTTACTCGTGTTGCGTTCTGCTAGTCAAATGCCTAGCATTTTTTTTATAGTATTCTTACCCCTGACGTAATCAGAGACCTACTAGACACTGCATTTGACGTACTAGGACACTGCATTGTTAGTCTATTTACTTACTATACTACGTATTTTATTTAGCACATACTGCATAAATTTAATTAGCATTTTTATAAAAAATATAATTTTAGTTTTGACATTTTCTACAATTTTGTTTTGATTTGTGTGTTTTGTATGATTTGTTTTAATTTAAATTTGATTTATATGGAATCTAATTTTATTCTGAAATAAACTATTTAATAATAAAAATAAATTATGCCATGAGTGAAATAAATTAAAGTGATAGTCTGAATGTAAACTAATATTTTTTTTTAATTCTAAAGGTAATACGAGGAACAAAAGTTTGAACCAGAATTTAGAGTATTCATTCGATATGTGGCTAAGCCCAAGGCTTAAAGTTTTCACCTCGCTCACTGAAGTTCGTAAGTTTTCTAAACATTTCTTAGAAACTAAAGTAGGTCAAGGTTTTCAACCCCCGACAGTTTTACATAATCCGGGTTTGCTAAGAATTTCCGGTTTAAGTAGACGCGGAACGAGAGCGGACATCTGTTAGTTGCCGACAGAAAATAATGCAATTTGAAAAATGATTTTAATATTCTTTTTCAGTAAGAGTCCGGAAAGAGTGACAAATTGAATAGAACTTTGCTTGTAACATGTAAAGAGCAAAGAGATGAAGTATAACTTAGTTTTTGTTTCTATTTTTTTAGTTAACAGCTTTGTATTGCTTGTTGTATTGCTATTAATAAATTTATTAATTTTGAACGAAACTTATTATTTTAAGATATTAATTTTCAAAAATAAAAATCCCCCTAAATCATAACAGGTGAAAGTTGGGACAACATAAAATTTAAAGATCGACCATAAGCAATTTGGACTTATGCACGTCGGGTTCCGTATTATTTTCTAATCTATCTATCGATCCATAAAAATCTCTGAAAATGAGGTATATATTGGCCATACCAGATATATATTTACCATTGAAAAATTTGGTTTAGACCTTACATAACGTTTATATCAGCTGATTCATTGAAAAATAATTATTTGACGTTAAAGCGTTTGCAGAAATACATAATCTGTGAAAAGCAATATGAAGTAAATAAAAATTTCAACTTTCTAGCGATTACGGTTTATGAGATTCAATACAAAGTGTCAGACGGACATTATCTTAAAGGTAGGGTTCTCTGATAACGGAACCTTAAAAAGAACCGATGACATCGCCAATGTTCTTGTTAGTAAACATTGACTTTTCCATTTTAAAATGAAATATCGAAGTGGAAATCCAATAAAAACTCAATAGGACAACAGATTGCCGAGACAGAGCTAGTCGTGAGGTATAGGTATTATATGGAGACATCGTCGCATCTTCTGAGGTTCTTTCCGTTTGGTTCGAAAGAAAAGCATCTCAAGGTGCTGATAAATTTATCTACCAGTATACAATTCCCAAAATGTTAAGTAAGCATGAAATACCAAAGTGAAAGAAATACATACAAATATAAAAAAAAATTAAACCCACATTAAACTTCTTTTAAAAATATTAATAATATTCTACTAATTGTACTCAAATAAGAAAAGGCCCGAACATAAGTATAAAATATTATGAAGAAATACAAAATAAAACTAAAAGAAATAAACCGTTTCCATGAATGTACACGAACTACGGTTTATTTAAATGTTTAGGTAGGTATCTTAAAGCTGTGTCTGAACTGATCACTTTACAGCTAAGGTACTCAGAGAAAGAAAGAAAATACACTACTGCTATCAGCGAACTAGAATAAATAGAATAGTAACTAGGCCTATAAAATAGTTCCACGCGTAATCGTAAAATACCGCGGTGGGCGGGGCAAAATAGCTACCCGCGCGTCCTCGTGGCGTCACATGGTGTGGCACGGCACCAATCGCGTGCGAGCTTTGTGTCTGTGTGTGTGTTTCGTTGGGATAGCAGTATAATTGTGTGCGTAGATGGATCCAAATTCTAAGCGGCAATTGTATAGAGTTACTCTTCCTTTTATTCTAGTTCGCTGACTGCTATGTTACTCCTTATTAATTTCTATCTTTTTTTTATAAAGTTACTGTTACATTTGTATACGTGTATTGTTACTTCTAATATAATATTAGTTTGATACATTGCACATACATCATACATTCTTATTGCGTACGCTACAAATAAAACTTTGAAATATGACTGAGTATATATATAGTATATGTATAGTATATATATTATATGTTTAGTATAGATTTTTATTTATTCATGTCAAAAAATTAAATCTAACTAATTTAAATACATTGGTTGAACCCAAGTCAAAACGTAAGCCTACGCGTTGTTATTGTTATTATTATAGTATGGTATATGTATATGGGTAACAACTTGCTTGCTTGAACATCGTTAATTTCACGATTTGATGTAACGAAGCGGGAAACACGCATTCATCTAATTTATTTGCTTAACTTTCTACTTAAATCTAACTTAACAAATCTAAGCAGTTTTCCGCGTGTAAGTTAGTAGTAAGAAAATATAATACCTGCTCAATTATTTCCTCGTAAGATTTTGCGCCCACAAATAACGCCGACTATTTCATTTCATGTTCTATGAAGTCATGACTAGTTGTTGGTCACTTAAGTCAGTTTAAAAAAGGGAAAAGAGTTAATAAAATATGTGTTTTTATGTCAGATCTAATAGGTTTTTCAATAATTTCGCCTGGAATTTTTACTTTGCTTTATGTAAAATATGTATATATAAAATAATGATAGATAGATAAACACTAATACAAACAGTCACAAAAAGAAAATGAATTACATAAAACAATTAAATAAACAATTAATTTACTTAGAAGCTAGTGACTTAACGGGCGACCTTATTGCTTGGTTATCTCTTCGAGGTAACCAATTCCAAAAAACTACACTTTGAAAGAAATTAAAGACGAAGTGTAATAATATAAGTGCTTATGTAAATTGAAAATATAAATGTACATAATATATTATAATGTACATGTATGTGTCTTCTGTATCTGATGTGTTATATCTTTCTTTTTAAGCTATACTCATACTAAGTTCCAAGTGAAACCCAGATTTCCATCTCTAAGGCTGTGACATCTATAGGGCTGCGACACGGCTGATCTTAGCCCGTAATAACAGGAGCAATATCCAACTAACAAGCGTAATATAGTGCCACCCCTACACTCACGTGAGTTTCTGTGTCAACTTGATTTACTTGGTTATATCTTGGGAACCTATTGGTGAGGGGTAAAACTTGGTTACTACTTCATATTGGGTAAGCCTTTCGAAGCCACGTGTCTTATTTCTTTGGACTTATATCGTAGATATGTATATAATAAGACTATGTCATATAATTACGAAATTTATAGGATTTTGTATACTAAAGGTAAAAACGGGACCCTATTTCTACGCATCCACTGTCTGTCACCAGGCAGAGATAGCTAGAAAGCTAAATATTTCGTAGGTCATGCATTTTCTTTGCCGCTTTAACAACAAATATTAAAAAATAAAAATATGAAAGAGGGGACATACGATAAACGTGGTTTATTTCGTACATTTTGCACAAAAAATAACGGTAAAAGATAGAGACTTAAACATTTCACAGAATATTCAATTAATATATCCTTACAAATTAAATAATTTGATAAAAATAAAGTAAATATGAAAGGGGCTTCCAATAGAACAGACGTGCTTTTTTATTTTTTAATATTATCTTGGCAACTTTTTTATAATCATTATCCGAGTAGGCTTATCAATATTCTTGAAAGATTATATAATGTACCTATAAAATGTAGGTTAAGCGCTCAGATCAAGTGCTCATGTTATATGATGATCATATTATAATAACATAATCCTGAAACGACTTGATCGACATTTTGATAAGATATGTTAGCATAATACTTAGCTTAATCTAACTTTGTATTCAGGACAACAGAGATTAGAAATCTGAGATTAAAATCATATGAGAGTAAAAGATCTGTAGAGTGTATGGTAAAAAAATTATTTAAGCTTCTACTAAGATAATAGCAGAATATTTTTTCTCTAAACAATTTTTTCAACGAATTTTCTCCGATAGAAGAAAAAATTAAATATTTTCTTTCCGCCTTGTCGTTTGGAGGGTGGCAAATGGACACTGACAAATTTGAAAGCTGTCAAAACTAGAGCTCATCCTATTAGCCCACGTAAGAGGAAAATTAGTCCTTAGCAAAATATAAAAAAAAATCTAACAAATTTGCAATTTGTTAGACATTTTATTTGTAAGACTTCCAAGAAGTTTAAAAAATAAGACATTGTGGTTAGATATCCAAGAATATAAAAATATGACAGGAAATTGAGCACTGAATTTGAATGTTTCTTCTTCAGAAGCTTGATATCATTGGCGGGGATCGAACCCATGTCATTCGAGACGTAAAGCGGCCGCACGCCTGACTGAGTTGCCATCGCTTCAAAATGCTTAATATATAATATATGGAACATTGGCCATAAATACTTAATCTATGTTTGCAATACCCCAAATAGGAAAGCAATATATAATACTTAAAGTTTATTTCAGCAAACATATACACACATTTAATTTATAAGGTAAATAGGCACACTAATTAGCACAATAAAATTGCATAATACCGCTTCACTCTCATTTTTATTATCTTAGTACTCAAGAACGCGGAACGAGGTACTCTGTTCTTTACGCTTGTTAAAATGGAAGCATATTTTGCTTTTCTTTCAACAAGTAGTAAAAATATAAGTTTACAAAAATAAATTACGAGGGCGTTTACAGAACAGTGTTTTTTCAAAACTTTTTTATTTCTTTTCCAGTAGTAGAAGTAGTAGTCTTTTGTGCTAGAGGAGAAGTTTTCCCGAAGGTGTACTTGACCTACTGGAAAAGAAATAAAGATGGTTCTGACAAAGCATTCGTCTGTGAACACCAATCTTCCTCGTATTTCTTTTCCAGAAGTAGAAGTAGCAGTTTTCAATGCTATAGAAGAAGTTTTTTCAGAAGTTGGACTCCACCCACTGGAAAAGATATCAGAAGATTCTGACAAAGCACTCATTTGTATATGCCTTTCTTATTTCTTTTCCAGAAGTAGTAGTAGTCATCAATGCTACAGGAGAAGTTTTTCCGGTAGGTAGACTCCACTTACCGTATAGAAGGTTCTGACAAGGCACGGGTCTTTAAATGCCTTTCTTATTTCTTTTACAGTAGTAGAAGTAGTAGTCTTGAAAGCTAGAGAAGATTTTTTTCCAGTAGATGGACTCCACCTACTGGAATAAAAATTAGAAGGTTCTGAAAAAGCACTCTCTGTAAACGCCTTACTTATTTCTTTTTCAGAAGTAGTAGTAGTAATCTTCAATGCTAGAGAAGAAGTTTTTAGAAGAAGAAGAAATACAATTTCCCTGTATATTTTCCCTGTTTATAATTTATAACGACAACAATCAAATTGCAATATCTAGATTTGTTGCAAGCCATAATTATGATTAAATACAAACTAAATCGGCAAAAGTATAGGTACTACTTTAATGTCTAAACCATCCGTTCAAAAGCCGAACGAGTATAAATTACAAATCAAGTTACATTACAACTCAAGTGAAATAATCACGTAAATCACCTAGTTAGTTACAAATTGCGCGCTAGATGTAGATTTCACTTCATATTCTAGATGTTTTGCTAGTGTGCAATACAATCATTATCATTGAAGGCCGTTTAGATTACCAGTGCATTCTTGTGAGCTGTAAAACGAATTGTTTTATTGAATTATGTGATTGTTTCAATTGACTTTTAATCTTTAGAATAGTTATGAAGTGTGTCCTTTATTCTGTTGCTAAACTATAATAGCAATTGTGTCCTAATATTGATCTTTATAGATTCAACGAGAAAAATATTTAGCATTAACTGACTATATCTATTTATTCCAGAGTAGATACTAATAATAATAGGCTTTCATACCTTACATATTACATACCTTTGGAATAAATAGTCAGTTGATGCTAAGTATTAGCAATTGTGTCCTAATATTTTTCTTTACAGATTCAACGAGAAAAGTATTTAGCATTAACTGACTCTTATATCAAAGTAGATACTAAAGGCAAAATATAATAGGTGTACATACCTTTACAGCTAAATGATTAGTACTCTATGATCTTACTTTACCACACTTCGTTTTTAATGAATTATTAATTAACAAACTCTTAACCTAGTGTTATGTACATAATATGTATGACGAGACCCAAATGCAAGAAGCGTGGAAAATGTGCATCTACTATATCATTTTAAAAGATTATACATGTCTGAATCATTATGTAAAAGTTACGGTAGCGATAATATCGACATGTGAGTGCTAAATAGCTTAGGGCCATAATTCTCTGAGAGAAGCGGTCCTGCATACCTGGCCCCGTCGTGAGATGGGACACCGTGAGGTTTTAGTCGGTAGTGACGGCCCTTCTGGCCGTCGAGCCCGACATACCCCTCCCGCCTCCCCCAGGCTTGTGACGGGAGATGCGTAAATGCATTTTCTCACGAAAAAAAAGAGCCATTATTCTCAGGCTCAAGGACTGTTTTAAGTGGGGTTCCGATAGTTCATACAAATTGGGCTCAGAAGAGTTGGCAGTTTTCTCTGTTGCTGTGGATGTAGGTGAAAGCAAATGCTAGAAAGGCTTCAGTGTGTATCCACCGAAGAACCTGGAGTCCTCAATCAAGCATCGAGGCTGGGCACCGAGAGGGTTTTAGTAGGTAAAACTCCCACACATTGAAGATTTCTCTCTCGTAAAAAAAAGAGCCATAATGGATTAGGGTTTTTGGTCCTTACGCAAAATTTTTCAATAGTGGCTTTGGTACGTACGTCTGGGCGTTATTTCAGAGGGCGTAGACGTAACGCAAACTGTTAAAAAGCTCTGACAAAAGTTTACGTCACTCACTTATTTGTAAAAATGTAATATGAAAAAAATATTACATTTTTACAAATAATAAATCCTAAAAAACTTTAAAAGTATTCGTTTTAGTTAAATTTTGTATTTTGTAGGCTCTAGCTTCTTATTAGGATTCTTAGAGTTTGAGAAAGCTAATTTTTCTTCTGGGGTGTGGTAGCAATGGCTTCTTACACATAGAATTGAAACGTTTTCTTAAGCAATAGCAAATTTTTTGAGTCCTCAGTACAAATGTTTATAGTACCTACTATATTACACAACACAAACAAAAGAAAAAAAATTAAGAGAACGAAACTGATAAGTTGAAAGAAGATGTTTACGTAACCGATATTCAATTCATTCGATGTGATTAATGTAATGAAAAACTAATTATCGACCGATTTTCTTGTCAAACATGTGTTAACTTACCAGTATTCGCGCGTTACATTAGGAACTTATTTAACACAAATGTTTTGCCAAAATCACAGCGCAATACAAAGTTAGTAAAACATACAAACAAACACAATGTTCAAGTGAGATAATTGTACAAACTTCCGCGAAGCGAAGGTAAACAAAGAAATTGCTTTCAAGGATGTGAACATTTTAGCAGTAAATTGTTTGTAACAATATTTTTATTGTTTGCTATGAAACGTTGTTAGTTATTTGCTTCAAACAACTATAGATACGTATACAAATAGAACTATGTATGTTACACGTGCCTTTCTGTGCCCCTAGTATATTTTTTAGGGTTCCGTACCTAAAAGGTAAAAACGGGACCTATCACTAAAACTCCGCTCTGTCTGTCTGTCTCCAGGCTATATCTTAGAAACCTAGAAGCTAGAAGGCTGAAACTTCCACAATATATGTATTTCTCGTGCCGCTATAACAACAAATACTAAAATAAAAAATATTAAGGGGGTCCTCATACAGTAAACGTGTTTATTTTCGTTTTTTTTTTACTTTTTATCAATAACGGTAGCATGTAGACACCTAAAATTTTCACGGAATATTTAAATGTATATTACCATTCAAATTAAATTTAATTAAATAAATATTTGAGGGACGCCCCCATACAACAATGGTACGGAACCCTTAATGCGCGAGCTCAACTCGCACATGGGCAATTTTTTTCGTATGCATAAATCTATAGTTATAACATTAATGTTTTCGTTTTGCTAAAGTTCTGTCCGTAGAAAAATAATATATGTAAGTCAATCTCATTGGTTCTGCTAAACATTTTAATCATTTGTTTACGTATAGGAGTGAAAACGAATGGAAGAGAAACTTTACAAACTTTTGCGCATTCGACAAAAAATACCCTTGGTTTACGTTTGAGTACAAATATATAAAGCTACGCTGTAGTCTACGATGTGGTACGCTTACCTCGAAGGTACATATTTACTATACTTTTGAAGACTCTCGGATAATACCTCTTAGGAAACAGAGACTCAGGTAGAGAGTTGCAAAGCTTCGCTGTTCTCACAATAAAGGTTGAGCAAAGCGGAACTTGAACTCTGTGTCGGTGTCCCTACAGTGACTCTGCTCGTTCTGTAGTAGAACGGACATGGAGGAATTCTAAGAAAGTACACCAAAAAATAACTTAGAGACGCGGTGTAATATTTCATAATAATTCAGATAACAACCAATGTAAGACTCGCATTACTGAACTGGATGTATTTAGTAACAGTCTCAGTCAATTTAGAAATAATATAAGTTATAGGTTAAATTGTTAAATTGTTTTAGTTCTTAAGATTTCCCCTTTTTTTTAGATATAAATGAACCTTCTTTATCATTAAGTTTACACTAGCATGCTGTGTACTCTTTTTTTGGATTGCAGACTTGTTTTTGTTCCTTTTAGTTTAGTTATGTTAAAATGAATGTTTGTAATCTGTCTGAGTGCCTAATAAATAAATAAATAAATAATAACATACGCGCCTATGTGAATTGTGTAAATATTAAAAAAATAAAGAGGTAGTATATTATAAGAATTAATTAGGATTATTAATTAGAAAGAAGTAGGATTACAGGATGATAAGGACTGGGCCACCAAAGCTGAAGACCGGGCTGACTGAAAGCAGAGAAGGGGCTTTTGCCCAGCAGTGGGACACAGCAGGCTTATAATAATAATAATAAAAGAAGTAGGATTGATAAATCTACGAGTATACTAATATTATAAAGCTGAAGAGTTTGTTTGTTTGTTAGATCGCGATAATCTCAGTAACTACTGATGCAAATTGAAAAATTCTTTTTGTGTCGAATAGACCATTTTTTGAGGAAGGCTTTAGGCTATATAACATCACGCTGCAAGTAAAAGGAGCGGAGAAACGATGGGAAATGTGAAAAATACGGGTTTTTTTTTATCTTTGAGTGTCTCTGTTGGGTGCGCCGCGAAAACGATTCAAAATATCAAAAGGGAGAGGAACACATAAAACGACATACACGCGGGCGGAGCTGCGGGCAACAGCTAGTAGGGTTAGATTGTGATTCACTTCAAATCTCCTCAACCAAATAGCGGAGAACGACAGCATTAATTCAAGTTTTCCTTCTTAGTACAGCTTTAATGGTTCTCAAGCCGATTGGGCGGTCGTTCTTGCTGTAATCGTGGTCCAAAAACTTCCGATAAGGCACGTTTTGCCAATTCCGGAACCCTAATTATGTACATAGGTACCTATAAGCGCTCTTATAGGCTTATCACTGCGGATAGACGAAGACTCTTAAGCGTATTATGGTTCCGTAGGCATTTTTGGCTCGGAAATTATAGTACTAAGATAAAATTGCTTCCTAAAAGAGAGCACAGGAAAAATGGTAGGTAGGTTTTTTATAATAAAAAATAAAACAATCTAAATTTATTTGTCAATTAATAAAAGATATCTCTTTTCGCTTAATTATGAAAAGGACATTGGATAGGTCGTGTAATTAGAAAAAGGACAACACACTTGCGCGTAGTAAATATACATAGTAAATATGTAGGTCACATAGAATGAGGGAAAATATACATATGTATACATGTGACGACCTCGTTGGCGTAATGGTTACCATGCCGGACTGCCAATCAGAAGGTTCCGGGCTCGATTCCCGGCACGGCCAACATCTTTGTGCTGGACTAAATGTTGGCTGTTGGTCTGGGTGTTAAATATGTATCTATATAAAATATGTATGTATGTATATGTAGTATATCAGTTGTGTTAGCAACAATAATACGAACTAGAAATGGTTCAGTATAGGGTTAGCCAGCCGTGTGTGTATTCTTATTCATTTAGTGTTTTGTGCTTAACACTCTTCTCTCTGCCTTCCTATTCCGTTTCCTACCCTTAATCAGAGGATTAAACCAGGATTTATGAGACCGCATCAAGTTACTTTAAGCCGCCAGTAACTAGTGTTTAACCTACGGATTCACTAGGATTCGCTTTTGCTTGTACACGGCTTCTGGGTGATGTTTATTGTTTTCAGAAAACGTAGATTGAAGTTTAACTGATTTCAATGGCTCAAGAAAATCCATTAACGGCACAGGGTGATTTATTATGATTAATTATTTATTCATCGAAGTAAAACTAGTTGTTCTCCGAGCAGTGAACCTCACGAAAAAAAACTTGGAACATAATTTCTTATTACCGAATCATTATTAACGAATATCTCGACAATTACTTGATCAACTTTATTCATATCGTGTTTTGTATCATTGTTCAAAATAGCCAAATATCACCCAAAATGGAGCAGTACATAGTGCTGCAAAGACTTTCCTTTGGTAAAACGGTATATATAATAAATCAATAGTATATTATAAGTACGAGTATATGAGAGTATATTATACCCTTGTGGTTGAGATTTATTTTGATTGATGCGAGTGTGGTTCGATAGGAAAACGTCTAGTTGTCAATGTAACTGGCCCCGGTTACATTCTGGTACTATACCAATGACTTGATTTTCAAGCTACGTGTGAATTTAAATTCGCTTTACTTTGAAGGAAACTGATATGTTTGAGGACTCCATACGTGTCGTGTGCCCTTTGGCAACCTGCACCTGTCTAGTGTGGTGGATTATGACCTGTATATCCCCCCCTCCTTTCCCCCCGTGAGAGAAGACCCCGAGTCCCAGCAGTGGGAACGTATAGTGGGTTGCCTATACTACTCGTATATGTATACAGAACTATAAAAATCTGTATTTTTATAGTTCTGTAGAGATTTACAAAGTAGTCAGTTGTTTATATTTGAACCATACTAATATTTGTTTCCGAAATACAATTATAGCGCAGTGGAGCAGTGTTTATTAAATATTCAACCTCATTCATGATTGTTCAGACTTTATTCTAGGTCAGTCGGCTATTTGAATTCCTACCTAAATAGGGACGAGAAGTTTTTACTTTCCTATAAAAGAAGTTTATTACTACCATCTCATATACACGGTCCCTGGCAACTAAAGCAAACCTTTTGAAAACAGCTTCAATAAATCTAGACTATCAACTTTTAATGGGACTTTCCATGTTAGTCAGTCAGTCGGGCATGAATCGCCTTACGTTCCACAGGGCGTTGGTTTGATCCCCGTAAATGAGCTTGAACTTTAGGTGTAGGAAATTGTAGAATGATGGTAAAGAGTACTAAAGTATTTTCTAGCGCTTGCCTGGCTAGTAGTAGTTAATCACACTCAAGTTGATAAAGTTGTCGGCAAGTACCTGACTCTATGTTCCGGCAACCTTCTTGAGAGTCAGTATTTCTAGACTAGGCATGCTCCGCCTTCGGTCAATGCCAAACACCTTGCTGTTTTATATTAAAGTAATAGTTAAATAATAGTAGTTTAAAAAAAATATTAAACACGCATAACTGGCCGTTTTAAGTGGGTCAAAATCGCGCCTAAAGAAGTCGGTTACAAACAAACATACAAACAAAAATACAAAAAAAAAAAAAACAATTAGTGTATTATCATCGGTCCTCAATAAATCTACAAAGTTTCAACGAAATCTGGCCGTTTAAAGTGGGTCAAAATCGCGCCCAAAGAAGTCGGTTACAAACATATAGGTGAAGCTAATATAAAGCGTGTAAAAACAAAGATCGATAGGTAGATAAATTCTTTATTTTCACACTTTTATTCTTATAAACTATTTAGTAGATATGTACATTAGAAAATTAGAACTAGTGCCAAAAATGGCTTCGCTTAAAGCGATCTTCTAAACTTCTTTAACACCTTACTCCAGGTTAAGTAAGCCATCTAAGTAGGTAAATCTAAACATTGATTTTTAGAGAAGGAAACAGCATGGCGCTGTTCCGTAGACTCTAATTGATGGGGCGGCCACAAGCTCATGAAATTTAGATTAGCTGCCGCTCTCTGTGTCCCGGAAGACCAGGGCAGATGAGCTATGACTGATCACGGTCTATCCTTGGTGTGATCGAGTGTCTAAACTATATATCAAACTATATTTATTAGCTGACCCAGCAAACGTTGTTTTGCCTCACTGGGGTATGAAAAATAGATAGTGTAGCTTATATGACACGTTCGTAGATTTACCATAGCAGCGCCATCTATTGATTACTTACTCAACCCAGTCGAAAGGTATCGACATCTGTTAGAATCATTTGGAGTAAACAGATAATTGTGACTGTCAAATAATAACAGACAATAATTAGCCATAAATTAAAATTGCGACTATAATTTGAGATTTAAACTATCCTATCTTTCAAGTTGGATCGAACTGCACATGGTGTGCGAATTTTATTATAATCGGTTAAGTGGTTTAGGAGTCCATTGAGGACAAACATTGTGACACGAGATTTATATATATTAAGACTAGCTGACCCGGTAAACGTTGTTTTGCCTTAAACTATATCACACATTTATCGAGCTGGATAAAAAATGATTAAATTACTAAAATTGCCATAAAAATAGGGGCTGGTAAAAAATAAGTAAAAACTTTGGTTTGTCTGTTTTAATATCATATTATAAAAAAAAAAGAGTGAACATCCCTTATCACTTAATTGTATAAAAATTGATGGTAGCCGATTCTCAGACCTACTGAATACACATATAAAATTTGGTAAAAATCGATCAAGTTTTCGTACGGTAACTTACATTGTGAAATGGAAATTTTATATAAGATATTTTAGTATAGTTATATTATTATAGTATTTGAACATATCGACGACCTCGTTGGCGTATTTTTTTACCATGCCAGTCTGCCAAGAAGAGGGCCCGGGTTCGTTTCCTACATCTTTATGATGAACTAAATTTGTTGGCTGTCGGTCTGGGTGTTCAATATGTATCGATATAAAGTAAATGTATGCTTATGTAGTATATATCAGTTGTGCTAGTAACCATAATACAAGAATTGGTTTAGTATTTTTTTAAAGAAAAACCATTAATAATATCACGACCATCGGGATTTGAACCCGCGTCTCCGGCATAGCAGGCTGAACGCGCTAGCCCCTAATCTCAATGCGAATTTAAGGCTAGTCAAACTCGGGGCTTTGTCTCGCTAGGAGAGAGTTATAGGCCGTATAGTCATAAGTCTTCGGATATTGCAGTCCTCAAACGCGTCGGTTTCCTCACGATGTTTTCCTTCACCGTTAAGCGAATGCTAATTCACACGTAACTTGAAAAACAAGTCATTGGTGTAGAGCCGGGATCGAACCAGGGGTCGACTGATTGAAAAGCAAACGTTCTTACCACCGAGCCACACTGGCTTTTTTTAAGTACCTAATAACTATTTGTTAACAAATACTACTACTAATACCTAAGTAACTTTTACTATCAGCAAAACCAAACCACTTTCCATTAGACGCCTCCACAAAATAGCAACCACTGAATAAATAATCTGGCCAAACTTTGCCCCCGTAGCCACATTGAGGCGTTGATTGACGAAATTGGCGGCAAAGCGGTGACAGCCGCCAAATGGCTGCCTAAAGATTGATGAGTTGGTTTGAAATGTAACCATACAGTATTATGACAGTAAGGGCTCTTTCATTAGTTAGTATTTTTTTCATTCGTGGTTCGCGGAACCTCGCGAGTAAACGTCTCTTGCCACAATTCAGATAGAACTGCAATTCCACGTAGAGCACGCTTGGACTGAAAAAAAAACAAGGAACAAAAAAATTGGATTAATATTACGAAAATGTCATAAGAATATATTTTATTTTGAGTATACATTTCTTACTAGTGTTATAACATCCTATTCTTATTTACGCTACAATTTCTGTATGAATTTCCATTGAAATCAACATAATTAAGATTGATGAGAAACTTTATGCTTTGTAAATAGTTACTGAATCCACGAAACGAAGCTGTTTATTACTTATTTTATTCCCAGAACTTTGAGAACGAGTATAAATTAAACGTTTACCGCGACCTCGTTGGCGTAATGGTTACTATGCCGGAACGCCAGCCAGAGGGTCTTGGGTTCGATTCCTTGCACGGCCAACATATTTCTGATGAACTTAATTTGTTGGCTATCGGTCTCGGTGTCAAAATTGTATCAATATAAATTATTTATGTATATGTAGTATATCAGTTGTGTTAGCAACCATAATACAAACTAAAAAATGGTTTAGTATAGGGCTAACCAGCCGTGTGTGATATGTGGCCTAATATAAAAAAAAATATGTATTATTTATATGGTCTTTCTAAAGTTCACGAAAAAAATGGTTTTCAAACAGCGCGAAAAATCACACTACTTGATATTACTAAATCAAATGACTTCCTTTGTTTTGTTTTTTTGAATATTTAATCTTCGAAATATAATGGGGCTCGCGACAATGGGGACCTAGGGGACCAAATATCCGAAAACAAAAGCTTCGAGTGATATTAATTCTATTTATCAAAAAACAATTGAGAAAAGTGGAGTAATAGCATAATGCGTAACCTGATAATAGCGTGATAAATATACACTATAACATATAAACGTGTGGTATAATAATATAAATATTCTGACACGTTGAATGATGCTTTGGCCTAGAGGATATTGCATGAGAGGGGATCGAAATAGGTCATGAGCAATACACGATACGTTTAGGTGTTACGTTTATACAGGGCTTCTGATAACTAACGCAAAACAGCAATTGTAAGGCAGCTTGTAACAAGCGTGACATAGGCAGTCCCTATCAAGCCACAAGAAGTAGTTACGATGCACGCGTGTAGATGGCGCTAAGTGAAATGTCATGCAAAGCTAAATCGCGGTGACGTTATTTTCGTAACTTACGGGACCGCCCGCACTCACCGCATTGATTTATTAGAAAAATCAGTAAAACCAAATCTCAGATACTCGTCAAGAAACTAACACAGTAATGGAATTAGTATCTCCATACATTTGCTGGGATACATAAAATATAAATAAAGGTAGCTACAATGTAATAGGGTCCAGGTTAGAATTTAGGGATGTCGGAAATGCAATAAAGTATCGATATATATTGTATCGATAATTTTGAATATATCAATATCGATATTTTCATTTAAAAATATCGATATATCGGTGTGATAGGAAATAATATATATTTGGCCTAATCTACTGAAGACACTGACACTGAATCTGACAGACAGAGTAGCCAACTTAAGTACCAAATTAAAACGCAGTAAATCGAGTCGACCAAAGACAAAAGAAAAAAAATTGTTAAAAAATGTTAGTATAAAAAATGATTTATTTTTAGGATTTTTTAATTATAAAAATTATCGATTTCTATACCTTTTCAATACTTATAATTTTATATCGATACATCGAAACATTAAATATCGCTCAAAAATATCGTAATACATAAAAAAAATAATATCGATATTTTTTCGACGAGCCTATGTTGCTGTGCGTGCCAACTTAGAATAGGATTGCGCTTGCTTCAACTTCACACGAGCAAAGAAAGCGTAAAAAAGAAATTTAATATTTTTTTTGGTTGATATCTGTATATAAATGTAATTATTGTATAATTTATTATTTTATTTTTATTACGATTCTAGTACATTTAAATTAAAAAGTGTCGTCAATAAATAATTATTGTTTGTCAATAAATAATTATAATACCCGTTCGAAGAGTTATTACGTTGATTCTGTTTCCCGAAGACGATAATAGATGGCGCTGTATCGCTTTAAAACACGCAAACGGTGTGTCGTGCAATGTTTATGACATGTGTATTGTAGTTGAAAGTATAGGATATCATCTTAATCACAATATAATTAATGGAATTACAGTTTTTTGAAATCATCAGCGCATAGTTTGATGATAATTATACCTTTAGATTCCGGCACGGCCAACATCTTTGTTAAGGTCTTTATTAGAGTTCTGATATTTAGAATGCATAACTAAGTATATAAATAATGACTGCATGTATAAACAGCCATAATTCTAACTAGAAATGGTTAAGTATGGGACTATCCAGCCGTGTGTGATGTGTCCTAATATTTATTTATAAACTAGTTTTACCTTACACGTTTGAACCCACTAAGCCTAAATATAACCGACCCTTGAAAAAGAACTAAATTAGATGTCATTCATCTTTTCTTCCAATTCATTACTCTGCTAATGTACCTTTGCCGGGTCCTAAACAAATTCATCCTGAATTCGCCCCAAGTATGGATTAAAGAAAATATAATAGACCTTATGGAAAACTATAACAAACTCGAATAATACAAATGAAGCTAATCTTATATAATACGGTCAGTATTTATATTTTTCTCAAATAGCTCGCGGCAATAAAGAAAATATTTGATAGTTCATCATAATTATTTTCTCGCTCACATAACTAGATAAGTGCGAACAAGAGAGATTGAACTACATTTTTTTTTTATAGAATCTAGTTATATTAAATGTCACAAATGCTATCGTCACATAGATCTGCCTGCTCATAGGTACCTAATTTGACTAAATTGTGGAGACATTTTAAAATACAAACATTATATACAAAATTATAACAATAAAATTGTTAAAATTGGTTTATTTGTTAAAAAAAAAACATTAAAGTATCATGTTTCAAAACTAGTAGATTTACGAACAGCTTACCTCGCCTAATTTTTTTTTTAGATTAGCGTTTGTAATTACCGAAACCTTATTACCACCTTTGGCTCAACAATAACTCGACCAAATTTAATAATTTAATAACATAAAAAACATTGTACTTAATCACACTTTCAAATATCATTAAAATTGATCAGTGAATATCGATGCAGTCAGCAAATTTCCCCCTTCTTCGTGGAAAATCATCGCAACATCCCTCAATCAAAAATCGTGTGTTAATAATGTTTACAGACTTTTCTCGAAGTTGGTTCAAAATTTTGGCCTCCACGTGAGAACTAAGAAACAGACATACATACAGACAAACTTGGCCACTAATGCAGAGACTGTTCCTGCCTTCATAAAATATTGTCCGTAAAAGTGAACTCTGAAATTCGATCTTCGCATCTGTATTTTCTTTTCTCTGTAATCCCATGTATCTTTAGCCGACTGGAGTGTGGCCCTGTTTACATTTATACAGGAAATGGCGGATATTGCGTGGGTCCGATACATTTAACTTGTTGCTAGTGTGGTATATACACGGAAAAATCTGTCGCCAAGCACCTAACTGTGTGTTCCGGCTGTCTCCTTAAGACTCAATTATTCCAGACTAGGCATGCTCCATTTTAATTTCCAAATGACGTGTAACAAAAGTTGTATGTCTAGACGTACTAGTGTAAACTTATAAGGTTTTGTGCTTTTATCAGTACTTTTTTTACCTTTACCTTTTAGCTAGGCATTTGACCAGCAGGACACGTAACCACATGACTTACCGACTAATTGGCCTAAGGTGGAGCATGCCTAGTCTGGATTAACTGGCAGTCAAGGAGACTGCGGGAACACATTGTTAGGTGCCTGACAAAAGATTTTTCAGCTTGAAGGTGGTTGCAAGCCAGGCGAGAACTAGAACATTCCCTACACCATATCCAAAACTTATGATGGTCCAACGTAGTTCAACTATTTACTATGTTAAATAAACAAGTGGTTCAGATGCGTCATAATTTATTTGTAGTTTCATGTTTAAACTCGTTTAAAGGTATTTAATATGCAAAACTGAAATTACATTAAAGATTTTTAATACAGATCATGACTTGATGAAAAATATGGAATCCAATGCATAATCAGATTAAAGATAATCGATTTTAGTCATTGCATCATCATTACACCATTAAGTTGGTGGATTTCCGCACCATTCGGAAGACAAAAGATAAAGAAGACTAAAAATAAAGTGGAGACCTTAAAAATGTGTGAAAACCATTCGTTGTTAACTTGTGCCTAACAGAGAGACTATTCAGGTTAAAACTAAAAAAAGTCGTAAAACTGATAATATAAAATAATGTAATATGTTAGGAAAATAAAAACAATTTGACGAGAAAAGCATGAGATGGCAAAAGGCTCGACGCCATTTGATGAAAGGCACAAAAAATATGTCAAAATATGGGATAACATACTTTTACTATTTTTTCTTTGAAATATTGCCATAGAATCGTAAATAAGTGTTTCAGATAGATAAACCCGCCCTTTTAAGACTATAAAAGAGAGCTAAAATTTTATTTTCTCTAAGGATTTTTACAACAGTTCTGTTATTTATTGCTGGGCCAGGCTAGATATAATAAATTGAGGGTAATGTTCACATAGCGTTTTATGATCGTAGGGTTTTTGAACTTTTATAGTAAAATAAAAAGCTAAGTGTTGTAGTGTTAATAAGTTAGTTGAAGCTCAGTTTTAATCCTTTTCACTCATTTCAATTCTAATGTAGCGGTTTTAATCTTTTTAACTAATTTCAATTCTACTTTTATTCGGTCATGTTTTTTTATACTTATATAAAGTAAATTATAAAAATCGTGCCCAAAAGTGCTCATGTATCTTTTTTTCGATACATGGCGAGAGAAGATTCTATTAATATGTAATATTATTATAAGTGCAAAAGTTAGAACTTTTTATATAACAGAACATAAAAAAAATCAAATGAGCTACCAGGGTTGCTCATCTCCAGTAAATAATTGCAATGCCTTATGGGTAATAATGTAACTGTAAAGTGACATAATATTGCAATAATATTGTTTGACTTTTGACTTTAGTGTTTTAGTGTGTTTTCATTACTATGTCATGTTCTTACGTCTGATCTTATTTTGATGAACTTTATATGGAGATCGTTTTTTACTCAGATTTAACTCAAAGGCTACCTACTTTTATCCCAGATTAATGCTGTAGGGTACAGCTAGTAAATTAGAAAACTTTAAAATAAGCCGTTATTATATACACTAGATTATAAAACATCATTATTTTAATTCATTCATTCAATATTTAAGAGCTGAGCTGAGCTTAAATGTGGAGTTTTTTCCAGGTAGTGCTGTCTTCGGCCAAATCTTTGACCTCCCTATACGACATGACTTTCGCCTTCTCCTTAATTTGGTCTAAATATGATCTTCTAAATCTTCCTCTTCTATCTTTCCTTCTACGATATTTTTAATGAAATTGTCATGTCGTATAAGGTGGCCAACCATCTTTCCTCTTCTGTTGTCTATTGTATTTATTATGGTTCTTGGTTCTTGTACTAGGCAGAGTACCTACTATTAGAGTACCTACTATTTCAATAATAATAATAATATTAAACGAGTTCTATTACATCACATTCCACACAGGGATTACACTTAACTTTTACACTTCCACAACAAACCATAAAAACATAAACGAAGTTGAAGCAAATGTCAAAAACGAGGCTTTAAGAAAAATAACTGTACTAAGTCAGTACACAATATTCGCGTTCCCATACCTTACTAATTCGTATTTGTTTCAAATAGTTGAATGTACATTGGTATGCCGTACTTGACTTAGAGCTACAAAAGAAAGTGAGAGATCGATCGCCATGTTTACGGTATCGGCATACAATGCATGCTTGTAAACATGAATGGAACGTGTGAATGGAAGTTAACAGTGTTTGAGTAATCTTCTTAATAATATATATAAATCTCGTGTCACAATGTTTGTCCTCAATGGACTCCTAAACCACTTAACCGATTATAATAAATTTCGCACACCATGTGCAGTTCGATCCAACTTGAAAGATAGGATAGTTTAAATCTCAAATTATAGTCGCAATTTTAATGTATTGCTAATTATTGTCTGTTATTATTTGACAGTCACAATTATCTGTTAACTCAAAATGATTCTAATAGATGTCGATACCTTTCGACTGGGTTGAGTAAGTAATCAATAGATCGCGCTGCTATGGTAAATCTACGAACGTGTCATATAAGCTACACTATCTATTTTTCATACCCCTGAGTGAGGCAAAACAACGTTTGCTGGGTCAGCTAGTACATACTATAATTGTGTACCTTAGTTTAAGTATAGGTTATCTTACTGCCATGTACAGTTTAAACTCTATCTAACGACACTGAAGGGACTGTGCATTTAATGGTGTTATAGAGAGTGGTCGTTAAATGGAGAGAATGTATCATTGTATGGAATAAATAAAATAAATATTAGGACACATTCACACATGGCTGGTTAGCCCCATACAGAACCATTTCTAGCTCGTATTATGGTTGCTAACACAGCTGATATACTACATATACATACATACATATTATATATAAATACATATTTAACATCCAGACCTATACAGCCAACAAATTTAGTTAAGCACAAAGATGTTGACCGGGCCGGGAATCGAACCCGGAACCTTCTGATTAGCAGACCGGCATGGTAACCTTTACGCCAACGAGGTCGTCAATACAAGCTAAACCAACTAAAACTAATTGATTTCGACGCTTTAGAGAGTTTGTCGTTAAATCGAGTGACGTTACAAGGAGTTTACACTGTATTTATACGCTATGATATTTGATAGTTTACCGACAATTTTTTACAGCGATGACAGCTAAGTCAGCTATACGGCCGTCTCGCATCCCGAAGATAGTGGGTTCAATCCAATGTCGCCGCTCAAGATTTGGTGGAGGAAAAAGCATCGTGAGGAGACCATACCTAGGTCGTAAAGCATTTTCTAGTGCTCACTTGGCCTGCAACCTTGAATACTTATCGCTCAACATATGTTATATGTTTGGACAACTACTTTTGAGAGCCAGACATTCCGTACTAAGCATACACCTTAAGCAAGAGTGTCCTCGTGTGGTCAAATTCCAACATTAGCTGTAATGTGCGAAAAAAAAATTCTTACCACCGGACTCACGATCACTGAATAAAATACCTGTTAAAACAATTACGAAAGTTGTCCCTTCGATCAGTAAAATTTGATTTTATTTAGCATCAGTCGACAGCCGGTAATTGTCGACTTACAATACTCTAATTGACACTTTTCGCCTAATTTTATTTCGTATTTTTAATATCGTAAAAGGTTTTATTTACGTTTCAAAAATTTATCATTATTTGAGAAGGTTCTACATGAGAACCTTCTTAAGATATTAAATAAAATATTCAGAATGTGGCGGTATGGGAAAATACATATACAAAATCCTGCGTTAAAAATTAGTGCTACGATCGGTTATTTCAGATTTATCATCTTTGAATGTGAAGAATTTAAAAAACACTATTTCGTACAGTTTGCCCGATATTAAAAAAATATAAATAAAAAGAAAATAAATAGTTTAAAAGATGAAAAGGTGTGTTTCTGAAAGTGCTACTGAAGTAAGTTTTGAAAGTGATACCGAAGTAGCTTCACCACTTCGCTCAAATATTTTCAGCGCAGCAAAACAAATAAAAAACATATATATATATTCCACACATGGCTGGTTAACCCCATACTGAACCATTTCTAGTTCGTATTATGGATGCTAACACAACTGATATACTACATAAATATAGCATACATACATACATTTAACAACGCCTTAAATAATGCATCTGCTATATATTTCTATTTTTAAGCGAGTGTGGCTCGGTGGTAAAAACGTCTGCTTTTCAATCAGACGGGCCCTGGTTCGAATCCAGGCCCTACACCAATGACTTGTTTTTCAAGTTATGTGTGGATTTACACTCGCTTTGCGGTGAAGGAAAACATCGTGAGGAAACCGATACGTAAGAGAACTGCAACATCCGAAGACGTGTGTCATTCACCAACCCACACTTGGCCAGCCTGGCATGCCTTGGTGGGTTATGGCCTGTATCTCTATCCTCGTGAGAGAAGGCCCCGAGTCCCAGCAGTGGGAACGAATAGTGGGCTACTTATGCTATGCTACTGCAATATCTGAAGAAGTGTGTCATTCACCAACCCGCTCTTGGCCAGCGTGGTGGATTATGGCCTATATCTCACTCCTCGTAAGAGAAGGCCCCGAGTCCCAGTAGTGGGAATGTGTAGTGGGCTTCTTATGCTATGCTTATGCTATACATTTCATTTCGCATTACAGCGTTCAATTCCAAACTTGATCCAAATTATATTCTTCTGCTGAAAATCTGAAATGGATCTCCTTGTATCGGTACCTCGTTATCGAAGGCTGTGAAGCGAAAGCACCAATTTTTCTCTTGAAATGCCGATGCTGGGAAGTATTTAAAGTTCACCTTCGTCACTCCGTAAATAATGGGGCTTTCGTTTTGGATTTTTAAAGAGGTTCAGATAAATTCAGATTCATTCAGCTATCTTTTGAGAAGAAAAATTGTAAGGGTCTAAATATGTATTTAAAATATTGCGAAACCTTTTCTTTGCGATCTTCTTTACAGCAAAAAGAGAGAAAATATGCTACAGCAACTTGTATTTACCAATTGTGTTTATATTCGGCATCCAACCTTATTTAGCCAAAATTTACGTGGAATAAACTTAAGCGGTTATGAACCATTAAACTAGGTACTAAATTTTAAACTTTAAGTTTATGGAGCAGTTAATACCATTCAATATGCAAAATCTATAGGTGTTTGTTATAAGTCCTACGTGTCTCTGTGTGGCATCGTAGCTTCCGAACGATTAAACAAAAATTTCGTTATGTTTTTTGTTTGTTTTAAAGGTGTTTTAAGACGATAGTATTCTAAGCTATGTTGAATGAATCAGTCCTAGATGACCGCCACCACAAATATAATTTGATTTTTTGATACATTAATTTGTATCTTATGTTTACTTATGAAACTTGCATGTGCAGAAATGCAATCTCAGATATCAAGATCGCCTCATCGTAAACTCGCTCGCGCACTTCCGCTCCACTCGTTGGGGCAATTTCCGGTGTAGCTCGCCTCTACTTATATATCTGTATAATTGCAAATATAAGCAAGTTTTTAGCCTGATGGTAAGCATTGATCAAGCTTTAGGGTCTGTTTTCTAATCAATGAATGAAGGTTTTCTAAAAGAAACCACTAGGTGGCGTCATTGAGAATGAACCTGAATTCAGAAACCCGACAAAAGTGTAAATTGTCGTAAGAATACATAATATAAATGTACATAATGGGGTTAATTGCAAGACTTTCAGAAAAATTTAGAATTTTCTTCTACTTTGGAGTAATATAAAAAAGTAGTCTTAAGTACTTTTGAGTTTTTGAATTCAAAGCTTTACTCTATTTTCATATCTGTAATTGCAATAGCCTTTTTTCTCGACTTTGCTTAAAAAAATACTGTTCCAGTGGATTTACGACTACATCAAAATCATTACCTCTAGGAGTAGAGTTGTGTTTTCATTCAATATAAGTAGCATGATAAGAAAGTATAAATAATAAAAATAAAAGTAATTTTTCAGCCAAATAACTTAAATGCCAGTTAATCCGTACGGGAGCAAAGGCACCACAGGAAGGCTAACAAATCTGAGCGGGGAGAGAAGCAGCATCGTGCGAAGCGGTCCTGCATCCCTGTCCCCGTCGGCGTCGTGAGATGGGACACCGTGAGGTTTTAGTCGGTAGTGACGGCCCCTCTGGCCCTCGAATCTGACATATCCCACCCGCTTCCCCCAAGCTTGTGGCGGTAGATGCGTAAATGTATTTCCTCACGAAAAAAGAGAGACAAAAACAAACATACAAACCCGTCAATCTTGTACCCCTGTCGATTTAACGTCTAAAACTAGCAATAAAATGTCGGAAGGTGTGAACAGACAGCAAAACTAGCCAATAAAGGCCTTGTGACATTGCATCATGTCATTGTACAGATAAGACATTGAAACATTGCTGGTAGATAAGCCAACTTGCATAATCTATGCTTTATCTTATCAAAGCCGGCAAACCGTGAGATACCTAGAATAAAATAGCGATTGGCTCGCATTGCTATGCAAGTATTCAGTTATTAGAGGTTCGTTCTCAAAAGGTACAAACAGAACCTAATTAAAGCGATCATAAAATCTTGAGTTTACAGTTTTTTCGTCATAAATCAAATATAGCAAAAATAATAATTCATAGCTCATCAATCATAGCTTAAATACCGTCTGTATATTCACGATTTTGCGCTAGTTATCGCCTTAATATGACTCCATTGTCCGTCCGCTTGTCTGTCTCGAGGTTGTGTCTCGGAAAGATATTGATAGATCTTATATATATTTTCACAATTCTGTTGCTGTTATAACAGCAAATACTAAAAACAGAACAAAAGTAGGCTCCCATGCGATAAGTGTAATTTTTAGAGTCTTCTAAATTCATAGATAATGCTGTGTAACCAATCGTGGGCGACTCCATATTGTACTTGGTCGGTATATTTATTTTAAGAAATTGAATAGGTTCGCGTTTGATTGCAAGAAGCCTGATTTTAAGTCGTTAGCAAAATAGCATATTTTGAAATTCTTACTAAACTAAAAACTATAACTGTAGATATGGACCCTGTTATGCAATAAACCTCCCAGGAAACAGAAGCTCAGTTTCACAGTCCTCGCTATGAAAATTGAGGCACTGTGTAGTATCATCTCTGTCTTAATGCCCTGCTAGTTCTATTTTGAAACGGAGACAAGGAAAATAAATTACTAACTGCATCATTGACGTAAATAAAACAATGCAATGTTTAGCAAGGGTACAAAATAACACAGGTTTTATCCTTTAATGAAGTAGACACTATAGATACTTAGGAATATTTCTACATTAGTTATAAACGCACCTTAATGTTGATCTAAATTTACTATAACAAGGTTATTCCAGTGCTAAGTACTAAAGTGTTTTTTTGTTTGTTTTACAGATCGATTAACAACTTGCACGTGGATTGTAATTATTGAATATTCTCGATTCTAGAGCTTAACTCTCACGAATTGAAAATATAAATCAAATGAATGGTTTTAAACTCAGGCGAATCAAAAGTTACTTGATCCATTTTACATGTTTTTTTTTATATGAATGTTATTTATAAACACAGCTACAAAAAGTAATTCAAACTTCTTGTAGTTTCAAACTACTTGTAGTTTGAATTATAATTAATATTTTTTTTATTTTTTTTTTCAGTCTGTTGTGTTCCACGGCTGGGCAAAGACCTCAAACACTTCCAGCCCAGATGGCAGCGTGCAAAACATGCTGGCAGCATTACTACGCTGAATAGCAATGCTGATACGTTGAGCCAGGATTTTGGTCACGCGTTGCTTAGAACCGGCGGACTGAAAAGTTTAGGAAAATGGTATAGGCCTTCAAAGCTCCAATGTATTTGATTTGATAGATTGTTAATGAATCAACGTAAGTAATCTCTGGTCTATTAACTATCAATTTAATAGCTCTGAAAATAGAGCAAGTAGAATTTAATATGCGAGATCGTTTACACATAGTTTTCAAATAGGTGACTAGGTGAACACGTGCTAGATGGAAATAGTTATTGGTTACCGAAGACTGCTAAACTATGTCGTGTGCAGTTCTTGTAACTAGAGCAACTTGCTCAAACTTCGATCAAATATGTATAAGTATACCAGATTGACATGAGTTTACTATATCTATTACAACATCTGTATCTATTACAATATACACAGTACATACATAGTAGTAATTTATGTATAAAGATGAGATAACGCCCCAGCGCTTAAAAGACCTGTAAAAAGTTTAAATATATAT
Source organism: Mellilla xanthometata (assembly GCA_035578125.1). NCBI lineage: Eukaryota > Metazoa > Arthropoda > Insecta > Lepidoptera > Geometridae > Mellilla > Mellilla xanthometata. Next base: position 5,936,696 of record JAPUBQ010000014.1, on the reverse strand, counting down.
AAATATAGTTATTAAAGTAATTGTAATAACTAATTATTAGAGGCCTCGTGTGGGATTCAGGGAGCAACTTAGTGTACATAGACACTTATTTATACTTTTAAGCCTATTACTTATTTAGTAATAGCTTGTGTCGATATACGAAAATAAACATACTTTTTGGTAAATAAAGATGTTTTTATGTTAAAAAAATGTTAAATGCCATTGACGTGACGAAGAAGAAATTAAATACTTAGTAAAATGTTGGATTGCATTTATAATGTAATTTCATTCAAACGTATATGTATATAGGAGTCGCTTTTTTAACAAATGTATTTTACACAAGTGCCTAAGCCACCATTATTTAAAGAAACGTGTGAGATTCCTTACAAATGAAACAGCTGAGTCAAGTTTGCTGAATATGTACGTGATTCCGTAGACGACTTTAATTAATGTTTTCATAGGCGTCTGGAGCAATCAATTTAAATCAAGGCAGGCTTTGTGTGTTTTCTTTGTTTAGTAAACGCGATGACTAAATAAAATCTTGAATTTAGTTTTTAGATTTTTCGTTATAAATCATAAACGGTAAAAACAAACTAACTTAATTTTTTTTATTATTTTTTTATAGTAATAGTTGTGTAAGCAACTATAATACAAACTAGACCAGTTTTTAGTATGGGGCAAACCAGCCGCGTGTGAAATATGTACTATTATCTATTTATTTATTATGTGTAATTATGTAGTACAAAGCTGTAAATCAAAATTATGCAGAATTAACTATTATTTATTATTCTACCTATTTATAAATTTAATAATAATTAATACGGATTAAACCAATTACATTAATTATCTAACATTCAATTCGTATGCTTAATTAATAATAAGCAATATAAATTTCACAAAATGTTAAGAATAAAGTCAGAATCGCATGCAACTTGTTCAAAAATATAATTATCACAACCTGGGTAGTGGTGAAGGAATGCGTTGCGTAGAGTATTATGTAGCGGGAGGAAAATTAAATCATTGTTTTGTATTATTAGTATATTTGTATAAATAAACCGACTAGGTAAATACAGTTTGATTCAAATACTTTATTGTGAACAGGGTGGTGATGTCACAAGTAGAGTTTTAGAAAAACGCTAAAATATATTACTTTTATAATATAAGATTTTATTTATTAATTATACATACATATTCATTTATTTTTCCTTACTTTTAAGTCTTTTACAATAAATTATAAACCTAAAAGATAGCATGCCACTGGCAGCGAGGCAAGGCCCAAGCTACCGGCGGTAGGAGCTACAGGGACAGGAACCTCCGAACAATGCGCGCCGTGTCGAGTATGACTGCCTTCAGTATCCGACCCTTGATCCATCCATACTATCTTATTAATTATATTATTACATTAAAAAATAACTTGGCATATTAGTAAGTAACTTAGCATCGTTATATTAGTTTATTTTATACATTTTTACTTTTGACTGGCACCCCTCTACATTGTAAGCAATTTAATTTTAAGTTATTTGTAATCTTCTGTTTTGGTATATGGGTATAACTAGCTTGAAATAAGGACTTTTTTTTAGTAAAATCTGATTTAAAAATATTGTGTTGCATTATTTTTTGCAAATTGTACGCTACCGGTGATCCAGGTTGCTTTACATTTGAACAGTATTGTACGAGACAAATCTTATTATGCTAACATATCTGCCTTATTTTAGTTACGTCATAATAGTTTATACAATAAATCCTATTACATTTATTGATCATACATTATTGTCTATTTCTATTCAAAAATAAAACATTTTACTTTTCTTTTAAGCAACCCATGACGTGTCAGTATATTTGTACAATTGTTTTAGTTGGCTAATTATATAAATGTTCATATGAATTCAAAAAATTAAAATTAGTATAAAACTAAAAACTTATTATATCTATGGAAAATTACTTTAGAATAGTAAAATCTTTATCACGATAAAAATATTTTTTACTAAAGTCACAAATTAATAGCATACATAAAATCAAAGGCTTAAAAGTAAAGTAACAGTGCAACAAGCAACTGGGAATGGAAAGAAAATAAACATACGTAAGAAGTGGCACAATTAAACATCATAATAACACAGAAAATACAAACTAAATAACACAAAGAAGTGAATTCAATACTAAGCAATGTACGAAATTGCTTACTTATATACGTGCGAGTAAATTCGTGTTAGTAAAATACATAAAGCGCGTTATTTATCGGTATCTTAAAAAAATAGAGCTAAATTCTAGTTTCAATGATTAATTGGACAAAAGTGCATTTCAGTAGGAAACATAACTCCGGTGAAACCGATATATAATTATAATTACCGTCGAAATGCCGACAAGTAAGTTTTCGTACACGATACATCTACGAGTATTTGACATGCAGGAAAAATTTTACCTGAAAATTTTGCAGTCAATCACGTAACGCCTTCAATAAACATCCACACTTTCACAACACTAGTTATTATGCACTTATCACTAATTAATTGTTAATATTAGTTACTATTCCATATGCTCACTTTGTTTACACTTGATATCGATGTATAAGAACAGGCTTCGAACGACGAAACGTCGTTCCACGTCGGCTTTACGATCCGAACTGATTCCTCAGTCTATGATATGAAGAGCTCATACCACAGTTTGTATTCTAGTTACTATGAGTGGAAAATTAAGCTACACGTTGGACCACAGTATAGAAAACAGTAACTATGTAAAAATCTGTGGAAAATGATTTTGTAGAGCACACGGTGAGTTTTTTTTACAAACAAGATGCGTTTAGTAACCCGTGTAATAATATGTAGGCTCATTATGCGTTTATGCTTCCGTTACGTAATTTTTTTGTTCGTTTTCTTCGCAACTAGTGTAGGTGTTTGTTTTGTTGATGGACGAGTGTTGTAAATAATAATAACAAAGTTCTTGTTAGCAGTGGTACGCATGTACAGATTATGGTACATACATTAACACAAATTGAAGAGCCCAGTTTACTGTTGCAGTGAATACTGCAAGCTAAACGACCTACTCGTTAGTCCTTCTTAGACCTACTCCATAGTCTAATATTAGCTATCAAATTAAATAAGATTTGTTTTAATTTATTTATAACATTAATAGTTTAGAAAAAGATTAGTTTACCTCATTTTCATTTAAGTATGATAAACGTTGTGGTTTTCAGTATCCTAGTTCTTTTTAGGATATACTATACATTTACCTAGGCTAAACAAAGTTTGATAGCAAGTTGCGTAACTACACTAGTAAGCGATACTCTAGCCAAAGATGAAGAATGCTTAGTCTGGAATTACTTGCTCTCAAATAGGCTTCCGAGAAGCCTTTGTTTGGAGGCAGATTTAAAACTTGAGGGCATACCTAAATAGAAAAGAAACTAAATAAAACCATTAAGCATAGTGGTAAAGAATGCTCTACCTTATGCTTAATGGTTTCATTCAATGAGAATTTTATGTGATTTTTCACACAAAGCAAACTAATTTATAGAGGGGTATACTGTGAAACGTAGGTAGTGGAAAATAAAGCAAACTCAGTTCCACTTACCGTAAAGGGGCCAGCGTAGGGCTTCGATGGAAACTTAACCGCATGTCACTTTTCTAGAGCGTGACAGGCAACTGGGGTCTACCATAGAGTACAAAATCTGAAAGAGATTTTAAGGAAAACTACAAAAAAAAAATCATAGAAACCTTCATAGTCCAAGGAAAAAATATTTTTATCACATGCTAGGTAAGAAATAACCACTCGGATTATTTGTTTTACTTAATTATCCAACTTCTTCTTCTCCTTGGTATAAGCTTAGAATAACTCGTGAATTTTCAAGCCGCCCGGGACATATAACTTAACGTCCCATCCGACCCACGGTAGCACCCTGATAAAATTCCACTTTTAAAACGACAGTCTTTTGCCTGTTTGTAAGACTACAAAAAAAAGTTCATAGAAACTTTCATGGTCCAAAGAAAAAATATTTTTATCACATGCTAGGCAAGAGATAGCAACGCGGATTATTTATTTTACTTAATTATCCAACTTCTTCATATGAGTTACGTATGAACTAAGAGGCCAAGTTAGTGTCGAGAATTTTCAAGCCGCCGGGGCCCATAACTTAACGTATCATTCGACCCACGGTGGTACCCAGATGAAAATTGTACTTTTAAAACGACAGTCTTGTGCATGATCCCCCATCTAATCACTGTCCGCATCGATCGTTGCTTAGCATCGATATTCGCGTCAGACCACATTAGCTAGCCGAGCTACAGGCGCTACTATAATCCAACTAAAACCTAAACTAACTAGTCGCTTTTTACCACAGACGGTAAAAACAAGTTCATTAGATTCTACTAAAGAAATTGCTAGTTTAGTGTCAAAAAATAAATTGCGAAAAGTTTAATCTGAGCCGTACTAGACTTTGTAACTCGTTAAAAAAAGCGCAATGGAACTAAAATGGAAAGAAGCGCGCCTGTGGTAGTACCCCAAATTTTGATGCGGCTTCAAACACATCGGAAAATCACTACTTTTGTTTTATTTCATTGCAAATTGTTCCGATTGAATGAACTCAACATGCGGTAGGTGCGTGTCATTTGTTTTCTTTAACTGAAAAATGAATGTTTCTTTTTATCCTACTGCATCAAAGAAGGTTATGTTTTTAGTATCTTTGCATGTATGTAATTATGTATTCTGAGGATTTTCGGTGTTGTTATACAAGGTAAACTTTCTATCTATCTTATTATAGCCTTCTTTTATCTTTACTGTCCCTCTCCATTCCTGGTTGCCTGGTAGAGTTCACCATAGGTAATAAGGTCGCATCTGTACCCTATGGTTAAATATTGTTTTTCTTAATATTAGCTGTTTTTATGTGGTTGTAAATTAAAGTAATATTCTATTCTATTATATTCTATTCTAAACGTATTATAGATATGATTTAAGATGAATCATGAAGAAACTTGTAATAGTGAAAGAAAAAATAGAATACAACAATTTAATGATCATAATGATCATAATCACAAAAAAGAAGGAAAAATACTTTTTCGGTATACTACAGTTCTCAGCCAGGTGATTTATATTTAGTAATTATGTGCTTGTTTATGTCGTGCCACAGAAGAAATTGTTGGGTATTTGCATACGCTGTTTGTTACCATTTTTATCAGAATGTGATTATTGTTCAATTAACTTCCTTGTAGGTAATTATTAATTAACATCCATAATTTTAACTGAACCTATAGCTATTCGTAGGAATCAATTAACTCAATAAGTATTTTTAGAATTCTAAAAAGATCTTAATATAAATTCACTGAATTAAAAATAACAAAACAAAAAAGTAGCTCTATTTCTTACTCAGAATTTTAAAGACTTTTAATGCTACTCGTATTTTATCTCCTAATATTAAAAAATCTTCTCCTTCTGCTATTAAAAGGATCTGCCTTAAAGCAGTATTGGATCCTGAAATAAATTCTGCGTAATAGATAATTATTGGCCTACGATTTTTTCAGTTCATTTAAACTGAATTAAAGATATCTGTTACTTAATTAGTTTAGTGATAAGGTCCCGTACCTTTAGGTATTGTAACCTAAATAGTAACATTTGTTTAATATTTATAACGTTCAGAAGCCATTTTAACAATTTCAAATAATTCTGAAATAGTCGTAGCTCTATCTTTTACGAAGGATTTCACTAGGATATGTATGGAAATGATAGTGCAAGGAAGAAAAGAAAGAGGCCGCCCGAAAATGACATGGATGGAGTGTGTGAATGAGGACATGAGAGAGAAAGGATTGAGTGTGGAAATGACGTCTGATAGAAGAGAGTGGAAGAAGAAGATTTGCTGTGTCAATTCCACCTAAGTGGGATAAGGTACAGAAATACAGAAATACAGAACTTTATTAGCCCTAAATAGCATACGTTAAAGGCAAGTCATACTACATTAATTACTAAATACTTAAAAACATTAGTTAGATAAAATAAATAAACTTACAAATTTCATTAAATAAATATTCTTACTACACACATTAGCACTTCTTTGTGTATTAAATTTAAAGTACTACTGATTACACATGAATAACGATTCTGCGAGCTCCATATTCACATTCGCTTAAGTTATAAAAGGAATTACTTTCACAAAAACTCTTTATTTTATGTTTAAACATACTACTATTAAGATTTGTTATTTTCTCTGGCAATTTGTTGTACATTAATATTTTTGTATAACATCCCTGTTTCTGTACTTTAGCTAGTCTATTTGCTGGTAGGAAGGTAAGGAAGGAAAGAAATGAAAAAACTATAAATACAAAATGCAAAATCTTGAAATTATAGTTTTGTCATCATCAGCCTTAAGATAGATAGATAGATAGATAGATAGATAGATAGATTAACTCCTTATTGGACAAACAGTACAAGGTACAACAAATAAAAAGTAACAACATAAAAAGATTTACAAAGTGCCACAAACGGCGGCCTTATCGCTAACAGCGATCGCTTCCAGGCAACCTTTGGATGGAAAGGAGTTGAAAGGACGAGAAAAAAAGAGGGGATGCCCAATAAAGAATAGTAATACTTATAATTATGATGGAGGACTTAAAATAAACAAGTAATTAACATTATATTATAACTATAATATATAAATACATATTATATATATAACATACATACACAGATAAATAAATACAGGCTTAAGCTAGGTGTTACTAAGCTTATTGTACTGAAAATTGAATTCGTCAACTCTACGCTACCTCCCACCTTAGTTACTGTAAAATTAATCCAAACCTGATTACCGTGCACGTGGAAGTGACACCCCTATTCTGGGTCACGCACACATGTATGTACAGTGACTGACATGTTTTGCGACACCTCAGGATCTATCTACTTATTTATTTATTTACTAGCTGACCCGGCAAACGAAACGCGACGTAAAGTAACCATATTGATAGGAGTGTTTCAATAAAATAAAGATATGTATGATACGAACTGACTAGATAGTCGTTGTCCTATGTGACTGAAAGTTATGGTAAATGATATTAGGTAACATGTGGATATTTAAAATTGTATTAGGCGCTTTAGGAGGAAAATGTCATATTTTAAAAAATACTACAAAATTGTACGTAAAATAGGGCTACGGTTTTTCTCAGTTATACTTTCTGTTAAAAATTGTTAGAGTTCGAAATTTCAGTTTGAAAAAAACTGAGATTACTAATTTGAATGACAAAAAAAGATAAAAAAACAGACTCTTAGATACAGCAACAGAAACGAGTGTGTATGTAGTAATTAGACTTACAAGACGGTGAATTAGTATTGTATATCTAAAGCTCAGAGGGTAACTAAAATTAGAACATAATGCTTTATATATTAAGCATCTTCCACTGTTTCACTTATCATCAGGTGTTTTGTTATCAAGCACTGACCTATTTAACGTAAAAACAATAGTTGGGAACAATCTTTATCTATAGCTCTTAAGCATAATCAGTTATAAGGGCGTGCATTTTCTTTGCAAGGAATTGTTCACAAGTGTAAATGATTAATAATTAATTTAGCACGTCAGCTCGGCTGAAATTTAAATAACTTGTCACCTGGGTGGAGAGAAGCGGGTAAACTTTACACAGGAACCGGCGATGTTTGTGTAAGTAGACAGAGGCGGATTGTTTTGGGTAAGTACCTCGTATAGAGTTTCTTCGGGGGCTATCTACATAAGTTCTAAATTCAAAGCATAAGCAGTACGCTATAAATTTATGTTGGTGTCTGATTTTCTTTCACAAGGAGAAAAGTGTAGTCTATAATCTGTCACGTTTTCTAGCAGAAATTGTATTAAGTTCTATTGTTTTTATTTCTCACTTTCTACTTCTCTTTCTCAGACTGTTAAGGAGACCGTTTACTAGCCGGAGGCAAACGCGTGGAACGAAATTAAGTAATTAAATAATTAGTCTTTATCAGTCTTATTAATAAATTCAGCTTAACGTAAGGCATACTTTAATGCAATGCTTAAGTTTGGATAAGAGAAAACATGTATTAACAAACATGGATTAAAGAGAGAAGAAATGGAATCATAAAGCTAATGCAGCTTTAACTACTCCAAGAGTAAGATCATGTTCGGCTTAGGCTTTTTTTATTAATAAGACTGTATAAGTATATTTTTTTTAGAAATCTCGCACAAATATCCACATCGAATCGTCCAAATACGGCAAATAAAAAAAAGATTTTATTTCAGGCTTGTTAGACCCATTCAAAAAACATATAAATACATAACACATAACTTAAAATTAAATATTTGGCACTAAGAGAGGCGCCAGTCAGTGGAAAAAAGTAATAAAATAAAATACAACAGCACAAACTTACATATACCTACATCTGTGCCGAGTCACTTTTTGTTCTGATTTTTTTTTAATGATGCTTACGTCTGATTTTTGGAACAAAGTTCCGGACGTTGTGAAAGGGGGCTAGACGGAAAAAAATCTTACGAAAAGTTGTCACGACACTTCTTGCTATGGTAAGCTACTGTAAGCTGTGCGGCGTGCGCATGTTTCTCTGTCTGTCTCTCTCTCTATCTCTCTTTCTCTCTCTTATAGAAAGCAAGCCAGATATTTTCATTTCTATTTCGCATTGAACAGTGTGGTGTCGCGACGATTATTCTTGTTTAGCGTATACAGGTTTTTTGAAAATAATAAATAATAATAATAATGAATTCTGATAGTGAAGGAACTTTGTTCCATCCGGGTGTCCCTTGCGCCTCTCAAGTTTTTTTCCTTATGATGCTTACGCTTGTTTGAGGTTAAGCTTTGCTCTCTCATTAGCTTGTTTAACTGTTGCTTGTTTGCTGTTTAGCTTGGCCTTAAGTACTTTGATGCGACCCTGGTTAAAGGTAAGTGTCAAGTTGGCTCCAGCTTTACCCGTGTTAGTATTTAAAAGAGAGAAAAGGTAGAGGGGAATTTAGTTTATAACATGTCGTATTTTATTCAAGGGTTTTAAAGGTTTTTAAAACGTAATACTGATTTTACCGTATAAAGTACTTTCATGTTTGTCAAATACGTGAAAAGAAAAGTTTGTATCAACACTGATGGATGTGGTAAGCCAACTTTTGGTGAATTGAGAAATTCGCGCTTTGAAGTTAATAAATCACAAGTACAGGTGTTTTTTTGGGTAAGAGATAGGCCGTGGGTCTCACCTAAGTTTTTTTTTTAGTAAAAAGGGGCTCTACAACAACTTGAACCGTCGACAGCTCAGGCTACTGCGAGGCCGGTCGTCCCGCCAGGCGTTTTTGGTAAAGAAAATCATCATGAAGAAACCATAGCAAAGTAGTAGAGAATTTAAAAGTGCTCGTCTGGCTAGCAACTACACTCATGTTGACAAATCAGTCTAAGCATCTAAAGTGTGCTCAGGCCGCCTCTTTGACAGCTAGTTATTATTGTTATTAGTTGTTTAATGTAATAAAAAATATTTTTTTAAATCTCTACCATAGAAATATCAAAATAAGGTTAACTAGATTACTATGTACCATAAGCTTATGATATATACATATGTTATAAAAAAAAAGATCAAAAAGATAAAAAAGAGAAAAAAATTACAAGAATTATATTTCTAGTATATATAATTGTTTAATATATTATTCATTTCACTACATGAGGTACCAAATTGACCGATCTTAACAAATACATTAAAAGCAAGCAATTGTTCAACCCTAACAACGTCCTTGACTAAGTGTTAAGGGAGAACTTGCGGAACAAACAAAAAAAAAAACTGAAAATAAGATATTGGTTATTTTATTTACTAAGCCGATACAAGACTACAGTGGTAAATAAACGTACAAATTAGTTGAAAAATCTGTCACCAAGCACCTATCAGTGTGTACCGGTAGCTTGCTTAAGAACCAGTTATTCTAGACTACGCATGCTCCACCTTAGGCTAGAGAATCGTAACTCATGTGGTTACGCGCCCTGCTAGTCAAATGCCTAGCTGTAAAAAGTAAAAAATATATATATATATACGAGGTAAATGATACTTAACTTAAGGTACCTATTACATGATAAAACTGATGTTTTTGCAAATAGCTCTTTTCAAACCTTTTTGCTTTGTGAATAGGTCCTATTATTATTTAATCTGTAATTAGAACCTTTTTACAAAACCTACTTACTTATATTCAGATGTTCTTATAACAAAAATACTTGTCCATTTTTCATTAACCTCTCTCATTATACGATACCTTTACAAATATTATTGTACAAAAAGAAAACTGGACAAAACCATAAATTGGGCCCTTTCACCGGGGACGTCATTTAGATTTGATTATTCTGTAAAGGTATCCCTTTGAGCTACGGTAATTCGGAGAAAATTCATCTAACTTAACTAAAAAGGTAGAATGGGCTTTTCTCGCTAACCTTCACTTCAGAACTTCACTGTATTTGAGCGTGAACCGTTTTTCTAGGCAAGTGCACTCGAGCACTTAACATCAGGTGAGTGTAGTCAAGCGCTTATAATACGTTAAAACGAGCGAAGGCGCAGTGAAGAGACATTTATTTATTGAAATTCCTAATTTTCGCCGAAATCGTTTTGCTTCGACCTTAATTGTGAAGCTTTCGAACTCTCTCTCCCCCCTCTTACTCTCTCCCTCTCTCTCTCTCTCTCTTTCCCGCTTTCTTTCTCTCTCTTTTCAGGAGTCTAGTCTCTTTTCACTACCACAATTTGGGGTATTATTATTATTATTATTATTATGAGCCTGTTTTGTCCCATTGAAGAGCAAAGGCCTCTCTACCCTCTTTCCATTTATCACGATCTATTGCTATTTCTTGCCAGTTTTTGCAGTGTTTATCCAGTTCGTCCCGCCATCTCCGTCTGGGCCTGCCGCGACGTCGGACGCTCTGTGGTACCCACTGGGTGGTGCGTTTAGCCCACAGATCCTCCGACATCCGGCTGATGTGCCCAGCCCAATTCCACTTCAGTTCGGCTGCCTTTTGGCCAACGTCTATGATGCGTGTTTTGGAGCGCAGTGCGGTGTTTCTTATGCGGCCTGTTAGTTTGACTCCTAATATGCTGCGCTCCATAGCACGCTGGCAGACCCCGAGAGCGGACTTGGGGTATTATTTATCTAAAGTAAATAGGTTCCTTCTAGCCAAACGTGTTACATCAGACCACAGCAAAGCTCAAAATCAGGCAAAAACCGGGACGGCCACCAATGTTTGATACGATATCCTTAGGCTAGGTACTTATACCTTTGTCGAAAAATTTACAACATCTGTGTTCCACATTCCAAGTATTTTTTCTCACTAGGACCGAAAATGACCACTCGCATTTGCAATAAACATTGGTATTAATTATGAAAGACCGGGTGGTTACCCAATTACGTTGAATGATATTGACTAGGCATACCAGAGCTCAGGCTCAAGGACTGATGGAAATGGGGTTCCGACAGCCCATTCAATTTGGATCCGGGAGGCTTGGCAGTTCTCTGCCAATGTGGATGTCGCTGAAAGCAAAGGGCATCAGGGTGTGCCACCGAAGAAACTGAAGTCCTCCATCAAGCATCGAGCTGGGCAACGAGGGGGTTTTAGTGGATAAAAATCCCACATAACCCAGCGTGCAGTTGGGTCAAATGGGGTTTACCTAGGATTTACCCATTGTAGCTGGGTCCCATGGGGGATCCCATTATTGAAGGTTCCCCCTCGTAAAAAAGCATCCTTATTAACCAACCAGTTACCTACATACTTGTGTTCCTGTATAAAAAATACTATTTAATTCGTCATATCTCTCTATATTTTGATATCTAGTGCATGAATTCATTCACGGTGACGAAACAGGACCCTGGCCGGTCTCGGTGTAACGAAGGTCCTTCATAATTAGTACCTTTTGAAAAGTTGAAATAAGACTGAAAGTTAATGAAACCCTTTGTACGGTGAATTTACATAAGCTCAAACCGCTTTACCAGTGACAAATGGTATAGCAAAAAATTAAAAGAGTCGGTAAGTCTAGTTAGCATTTCGATATTAGATGTGAACCTAATCGTTTATTAATTATAGCGCCTGTAGCTCGGCCAGCTAAGGTGATCTGACGTGATCATCGAAGCTAAGCAACGGTCGATGCGGATGGATGGGTGACCATGCACAAGACCGTCGTTATTAATGTGGCACATTCATCTGGGGGCTACCGTGGGTCGGATGACACGTTAAATTGTAGGTCCCGGCTGTTAGTCTTAGTACAAGAAGTCGTTAAGCCGAGTCAGAGGCCTTCGGATAGCTTGAAAAACTCCACACAAAAGTTTGGCCACTTACAAGAAGAATTATTTATTTGCGTCTGTGCGGTTTTAAACCAACGGTGGGTACCTTGCAGGTATTCACAGCATTATGCTTAAACTCGTGTCTTTTGAGCACAAATATGTTTTTATTTATAGTGCATAATATTTTAAACTGCTGGCAACACTTGTCCAGTAAACAATATCATTGGGCTGCTGATTGTTTTATTTTAAATACTTTGTAAATAGTTGAGTTTTAAAAGGTTAATTGTTTATTACCTCAAGCACACATAACCTAGAAGTGAACGACGCAACTGAAATAACTCGGTGAGCAGTATCTATTCCATAATTTTCACCGCAAGATCTTAACGTTCGTTACTCGCAACTTCATTTTCAAATTTACTGCACTCACACACGCAAACATAATACTGAATATTGCCAAAAACAGGTCAAAGTTACTATACCAAAATACAATAACGACTAAAAAGTTCGGTGACCTCGAGACAGCTGACAGTATTTTGACATTTGACATTTGAGTTATCATTCAAGATTAAAGATATGGCAATGCTCGGCCAATGAAACCTTAGACGTTTGGATGTACACATAAAAATCGAAAGACCTATTCACAACCATAGACAAGAGTTGTAATAAATCTTCGTACACAATGTCGAAACAACAGACCATACATTCGGCAAGCGACAATTTTAAGCAATACAGAAAATCTTCCTCCTTAAACGATATTTCTGATACAAGTCTTTTCGAATGTACAATGCAAAGCCTACCGAGTAACACAATTAACGATAGTCCCACGCAAAAAGCTACTAACTACAAAATAGAACAATTAAGTATCCAACTACAATCAGCCCATGATCAGATTGATGAACTTTGCCTTGAAAAAAATCGTTTGCGAGCAGAAAATGAGAAACTTAAAAATATCCTACAAACATATAAGACAGTACATTATGAAGACAGTCCAATTAAAACAAGAAAACGACGACGATGTTTTCGAGAGGACCTTCAACAACAACAAATAAGCTTTAGTAAGGAAAGTGAGATTATCACTCGAACTAAATTGATTGAGACGGACAGTAATTGCTTGACATTGACATCTAATTCAGTCGCAGCGCCATCTCAACCCAGGCAACCACATGAGGAAACAAGTAAAGATTCAACAGTCGAATATATAAAGCAGGGATTTGAACATAAGGAAGCAAACAATAAACTACCAATCATTATGAACGTACCCCAAATCAAAGAACTAAAAACCAAGGAGCCAGATAATAAGAAAATAGGCATGATTACTGACTTCAGAAAACCTATAAAAAAGAAAGTGTTAATATTAGCAGATGAACAGGGCCAGCATACAAGACAAACACTCCAACAGTTGTTAGGAGACGAATATTCAGTAAAATGCTACTGGAAACCAGGTGCGAGAGTTCGTGATATAATAAAGGTGACGGTAACAGAAACTCAAGCGTACACGAAAAATGACTTCGTTATTCTTCTAGCGGGAACCAACGAGCGCGTACCTTATGAATTCCAAAGTAGCCTACATATGTGGCTCGAAGCAATGTCGAATACCAATGTACTTATTCACGAAATATTTTACAATAAACACCTTAGAGAGCAAAAACTTAATTACGAACTTAAATTAATCTGTAACCAATACAATCATGTAACTTATATTGATATGTCCTATTCAATCAATCGACCCACTAGATATGAATTTTGCACTAACCTGTGCAAGAGTGCTTTAACAGAAATACTGCATGTAAACTATAAAAATAATCCAGTCAAACAATCTATTATTAATAACAGGTCTAGGAAAAGCATACAAACTCAGACACTATTTAAAGGTATTAGGACTGCACGAACACAAATCGACACTTTGTCGTGTGGTAAAGTTGACGTTGGAACACAAACCTCTGAAGCATTGCGGAAAGGTAGTGGTGTGACTGAGCCAAGTATGAACCATTTATTTCGTATATAAGAACCTACAGATTATTCACCAAAATCTGGGTGGATTAATAAATAAATCTGACTTATTGACAATTAATATGGAAAAACTAGAACTGAATAAAACTAGGGTAGATGTTTTGTGTATCACTGAACATAATATGAAACCAGAGGATACTGTCTTACTTGCTATGCCCGATTTTAAACTGGGCTCGTCATATTGTAGGAAAAACAGACGAGGTGGTGCATGTGTTTTAGTACGCAAAAATCATATTTAAGTAACCGTAAGCAATATACTCAGATTAATAGTGTCTGCTCAAGATCAAAGAAAGAAACCATCCATGTTTCTGATGGTAGAATAGTGAAATTTGGGGTCCCTCAAGGAAGTGTCCTTGGTCCCCTTCTTTTTATTATTTATATAAATGATTTACCAAGGGCCATCTCACAGCATACTGTACTATTTGCAGACGATAGTACTGTGCTATTCACCGGAAATAACTGCCAAAGCATAGAACGGGAAATTAGTTTGACATTACAAAATTTAATAAAATGGTTGACATCAAATAATTTAAAAATTAATCTTAGTAAAACTAATATAATGACATTTCGTAATAGGGTTAATAGATTAAAGGACATTAGCATAAATTACTCTGGACATAACATTAATATAATTGACTCGACCAAGTTTCTGGGCTTGACTCTAGACAATTCCTTAAACTGGAAAAAACATATAGAATATTTACGAGCAAAGATAATCCAACAATCATATGCTTTGTACATGTTGGCCAAGATTGCCAGCAGATTTACAGTATTGGTGGCATATAATGGCCAAGTCTCATCACTACTGCGTTATGGAATTATATTTTGGGGAAACAGTACTGAAGCAGAATCGGTATTTAAAGCACAAAAGAAATGTGTTCGTGCAATCTGTAACCTACGTTCGAGAGATAGTTGCAAGCAACATTTCAAAAACTTGAATATTCTAACATTGCCATGTCTGTATATTTACGAATGTATAATGTACGTACGCAGTAACTCTCAACAATTTACAAACTTGTTAAGTACACGGCACCAACATAAGATTAATATCCCTACATGTAAGACAGCCCTTATGGGTAAAAGTGTGCTATCAATGGTGCCGAAATTGTACAACCACCTGCCAAAAGAATTATTGAATATAACTAGATCAGACCTATTTAAGAGCAGACTTAAACGCTATCTAGCTGACAAAGCATATTATGATATTGACGAATTTTTAAAGGATAAATCTCTAAAATAATAATTGTTTGTGACATTACTAATTTGAATTCATATGATATTATTAATTATTTTTTTCTTATCCAGTCTGTTCAATGTGTAATTTTTTTTTTGTTTTCTTTCTTTTTAAACTTGTGTTGTTTGTATAATTGTATCTTTTTTATTATATACCTATGTTTTTCTTTTAATTGCATGCCGAAAGGTTAAGAATATGGCGCACTCAAATTGTTATATATGTTATCTTATTGTATTACCCATGTTCTGCAACAATAAATAAATTTGAATTTAATTTGAATTTTTTTATCAATTCTTTCTGTCTCATAAATCTAATGTTATTGAAATTATAATTTGGTAAAGTTTGTAAAGTTTAGAGGGTTGTTAATCTGCGAAAGCGGGTCAAAAACAAAGTGTTTTGTGATAAAATTAAACACAAAAGTTACATAATAATTTCCGCTGTAAAAATCTCCGAAACAAATTGGCGAATGGACAGAAGAAATGAGATTCTGAACTCAATTAGCCAAACTTTGTAAATTAAAACTTTATCGGTTCGTGAAATTATGAGCTTGATGTTCAGATCAGAGAGAATGTTCTTTGTAACATTCAAGGTCTTTTTTTGTATCACAATTTTGAGATATAATTATTGTATAACGCCGATATCTTCCCGCTGCTGGTTATAGGCCTCCTCCTCTAACACATCAGTACGGCCCGTGTGTACTACTAGTTATTTTCGGCATGTACTAGTATAATAATTTTAAAATCATCTGGCCTTAGTTTTTGGTGATATGTCCTAGGCATAGGGTAAAAATCTTAGGCAGTAGCCTACGAATATATGCAAATCATATCATACATCTTTAGAAAAAAATAATCTTATGAGCATAAACTTATTCTCAGTCGTATTCCTTATTACTGAGGGTCGTACTCCCTCACAGAATTTATTCATTGGGGAATTTCTCTTGGGCAAGTGCAGTGGTGGCCAGCCTTTCGGTTTTTTATAGGTTACATTTCGGAGAGTGTGCAACGGGATTGCATGATTTGATCCCCCCCGCCCCATTCCACCATCGGACGAGTAGGGAAACACCAAGGCGGCACCGTTATACTGTGGAGGTGCCTAAGTCGCGTACTAAGCGGTTTGCCTCCACCTTCATTGTGCGTACTGCCAAGGTGTGGAATTCCTTGTCAAATTCCCTGTTCCCTGATAACTATAATCTAGTGGTTTTCAAGGCAAGAGTGAACCGGTTTTTCAGGGCAAGCGCGCTCCACCTTAGATCGCAATTTCGCTTACCGTCAGGTGAATTGCGATCAAGCGCAAGCCCATATTGAGTAAAAAAAGTACACCGTGAAGGGTGCCCGGAATCTTTCACAGCAGACACAAGTCCTTGGACTTTGTGACTCAAACATGTCGGTTTCCTCAAGGTGTTTTCCTTCAACGTAAAGCGAGTGCAAATCCACACATATTTAGAAATTGGTACAGCTGCTGAGGGCTGAGATCAAACCAAGAGCTGTCTGACTGAAAAGCAGGCGTTATCCCAGCGACCCACTACTCGTTTTTTATAACGTTTGCTGTGTCTAACTATCGAAACTGGATATAGATTCAGCGAGAAGCGAGGCAGATAGCAGAATAACAGGAGAGAGGTTTGTACTCAGCAGAGGAATAGAATAAGCTCCGGATGATGATATCTAATAATAAAGATTATGAGTTGTCGAAGTATCTTGGTTACTTTTCATTTGAAACTCTCAATATTTAACGAAGCACTTTCTTTGAATTTAATTTGTGCCACAACTTTTATATTTGAGTTAAAACGGTGTTTTTTCTTTCCAAAGCTTGATTTCCCTTGGGTTGTCTAGTTCTCTGAAATTGTCTAAATTTTAAGCATCCCTGAAAGTTTTATTTACCAAAACCTGTTAGTAACTACATTAAACAACTCAAGGATATTTGAACAAACAGTAATAAAGAGCAAAGTTTTGCGGATTGTTTCATTTGGGCTTAATAACGAATTACTGCTTTGTACATTATTATCTACTCGTGGTTCGTTTTATTCTCTGCAGTGCAAGTCCCTAATATTATAAAAAACTAATGTTAGTAGTTTTTTTTTATTTATTTCACAACATTTGTAACCAAAACATAGATATCTGAGAACAGTTTAGTTTATTCTGAAAAGTTTCTAACTTCATTGTGGATAAAAAGAATGGCAGTATTGAATCTTGTTCTAGATATCTCAGTAGTATTTTTTTTTTAAAAGATACGCAATAATATATAATACAATAACATTTTTTCTTGATAAATATTTTACGTTATCAAAGCGTACAAGATAACGATCACTTTGATAATCTAGTTCAGTACTCGAGGCATTCCTACAAAGCTCATCTCCAGTAAATGAAATAAAACGCCTTTCGGTATCTATAAATGTAACTGTAAAATAAATGATTTTGGCTTTGCCTTTACTAAGAATCGTTACGATTGCCAAAACCTATATAAATTCTTTACTTACTGATTCGAACACGTTCGATCAGTCGAACATAACCCACATGGCCCTAAAGCCATAAACATCTAGTTTTCTATAAACCCAATCAGTTTTTATTGAAATGCCAATACGAGGGGTCGGACCCCTGCGGAACTGAATTATCCCATTAGTCTGGGATGGAGTGATCAACTGATCATCGCGCGAAAACTCCGAGCTTCCTCCATACACGGTTGTGGGGTATTGATTGATTTGATTGATTAGGTACAAAAGCAGCATACTTACACTACACTTGGACGCCTCCTGCTATATAAAAAGTACCACAACATCTAACGCAATGACAGTGGAACAGGTATGCAAGCGACCCAAGACCGTGCTCCGCTACTTTAAGGAGCTTGGATGGCTTGGGTAGGCTGGTAGGGGGAAATGCACAATATTCCTCCTGCGGGTTGTCAGTGTAGGTTTGATCGCCCCCATCATAGAATAAGAATAAGCAGCCCACTATACGTTCCCACTGCTGGGACTCGGGGCCTTCTCACACTAGGAGAGAGATATAGGCCAATCCACCACGCTGGCCAAGTGCGGGTTGGCGGATAACACACGTCTTCGGATATTGTGGTCCTCAAACATGCCGGTTTCCTCACGATGTTTTCCTTCACCGTAAAGCGAGTGCAAATCCACACATTACTTAAAAAACAAGTCATTGGTCTAGTACTGAGATAGAACTAGAGGCCCTCTGATTGAAAAGCAGACGTTATTACCACCGAGCCACACTCGCTCGATTAGGTACGCTGGACTGATATTATTGTTGTGGTTTGTGATGAGCAGATAACTTATGAAATTTGTTGTATTAATGTCAATGTGATATAGAAACGTAAGCAAATAGTGAAGTCGAATTACAGAAACTTCTGCAGTTTTGTGTCTGAAATGGAGCTGGGCAGGACATGTGGTTAGAAGAAATGACGACAGGTAGAGTAAAGCCGTCACCGAGTGGTGGCCGAAAACTGGCAAGCGAGGAGTTGGTCGTCCAGCGGCGAGATGGGTTGACGACATCACTGAAGTCGCAGGTCCTACCTGGACGAGGACTGCACAAGATCGGCTTGGAAGTCTAATTACAGAGGACTCAAGATATACTGAGGACATCATTATGCGTATCTCCATAGCACAGAAAGCTTTTCCCAAAAAACAAAAAACATCTTGAAGACAGAAATTGCAAAACATAAGGAGAGTGGAAAGAATTAGTTGGACCAAAAAGAAAACGATTGGAGCGAAAAATTGTTGTGTCGATCCCACTTCGTGAACTTGTGTGAAGAAGGCGATGAATGATGATTTTTAATCTCTTTAGACTAGTCCATGGCATCACTGTTCATACGTGTATTAAGCGATTCTAAGCGATATTCACTTAATTTAGTAACAAAGTATATAAAAACTGAAAAAATATAATTCACCTCGTGAACTGGGGGTAATTTGCATAATAATATTTTCTATACTTTCGTGTAACATAGATAGATACTCTTAGTATTATAGACAAAGTATATATAATGCATAGACAAATTAATTGGTGTGTTGTAGTAAAAATTATGTATTATTTTGCTACTGCTGGATTTAAATTATTTTCAATTTTAATTGTTGTTTTCAAAATTATTATCTTATATATTGTTAAGACATAAAACAGTTTATTATTTCCAACTTTGACGACCTCATTGGCCTAGTGGTTACCATGTCAGACTGCCTATCAGAAGGTTCCGGGTTCGATTCCCGGCACGGCCAACATCTTTGTGCTGAACTAAATTTGTTTTGCTGTCGGTCTGGGTGTTTAATATGTAGTATATCGGTTGTGTTAGCAACCATAATACGAACCAGAAATGGTTCAGTATGAGGTAACCAGCCGTGTGTGAAATGTGTCCTAATATTTATATACGCTACGAAATTGATATTTTCTGCAATTCCGCTTAGGAACTATGTTGCAGGTATTCCAGCCCAGTCGCGAGGATAGGAAGGACATCTCCGATAATGGGTCGAGACGGAATTCCGGATTCGGATGCAGTCCGCTTAGTGGTTTAAGGGATAGAAAGTTGCGATGAAAAGTATTACAAATAATAAAAATAATAAGACTGGGGACTCCCGTTCTCGATCGAACTTGGTGCAGAGGATTGCCATCGCTATTCAGCGTGGAAACGCGGTCGGCGTTATGGGCACCTTTGTGCCGGGCACGGTCGACGGCGGGCTGACCTGACTTTTTTTTGTGTGTCATTGTGATTTGACTGTTATTATTTATTTTATTGACATGTCATTGTAATAAAAGTAAATAAATAAGTGATAAAAATAAATAAATAATACTACCTACTAATTTTACTCCTCTAATATTATAAGGGGATAATTTAACACACTACACATAACACCACCACATAGGTTATTTTACATACAAATACAAATTGTTTTTTTTTTTCAGGATATTAACAATACATAACGTACTATAACTACTTAATTTCAGTGTCCGTTTTGTCGTATCCACTGTGACCCGCTTGATTATGTTAATTAACTGTAACACCAAAGAGTGCAGTTTGTAGGTTCTAACTGGACGCAAGCGCTACTTGAAGGTGCATCTAATAGGCACTAGATGCATTCAAGTGCTACTTAGGGATGCAGCATGAGTGAAACATTTATTTTTTTCATATTATCGTCTTCAAAAGTGACTTAAATATACCTATATTATAAAAATAACCTTATGACATGTCTACAAATTTATAGACATGTGCTTGTCTGTCAGTTTTCTAAATGCCATAAAATTATGATTAAAATTTTGATTTCATTTTAAAAAGTTATTTGTATACACTGTTTGGACACCTATTTCAGAAAATTCACACACTTTCTTTAAAAAGCCTATGTGTTATTCTGATGTATAAGCAATATTATTGTGAACTTTCATTATAATCCATTCGGTAGTTTTTGCGTGTTAAAGGAATAAAAATTCAGACATCCATACAAAATTTCGCGCTTATGATAGTAGGAAGTACTTTCCTAGTCCTCGCGTGCCTAATAAACAAAACTTCATATCTATATTGTTTCATTTTTTTTTAATGTATTGTGTCATCATAAAATGCATATTTATCGCATTCATCAGGAGTAGAATAATTTCGAAAAACTGTTTTTATCTCAATATTCCATTTGTAGAAAATCTTGAAAAACCATCTACGACTTGGACCACGCGTTAATTTCAAAGCAGGTAAACTGAAATGTTGAAAGCTACTACAGGATTGAGTTTCTTGTCCAAGTAAGTCTAATAAATCGCTAGTACTACTTAGGTTTAGAAAAACAACAAAATCTATTTCAAATAATAATATATTTTTTCATTTAAATTCATTAACACTAAGGATTATAAAAATAATTGTTCTTAGAATAACATAATTTTTATTATTTAAAATCATTTTAAATTCATACAATTTTTCGTCATCTATCTACACTATGTTTTTCGGAGTTCATTTTATAAATTTATTAAAAATGTTATGACTAAGTATGATGTTATATACAAAATAATGGGTCTAATAATTGAAAGTTTCAGTGGAAGACTTATTATTAATAGTTTGACTATTTAATATAATATTATTTATGAATAGTGTCATGAAAATGATAGAAATTTTAATAATTGAGTGGTTATAGTGGCTGCGACTCAATTATTCTAATATAATACAATTTACGTATTAAACATCTAAACTAAAAAAAACAACAATTAAAATGTTACAAAAATATTTTTATAAATGTACAAATTATAATATAATTTAGGTTGTGTATAGAATTAATTAAGTGATTTTATGAAATGTATATGACTAACAATAATTATGATTTATTGTTTTTAAAATAGATTAATTGATTAGAAATCAATTCATTCTTAACTTAAGACCGTTGATAGTGTTTTTTATAAAAAATAGTATAGGAATTGATATACAAATATCTTTCGCAAATATGAGCACCCATACGAATGTGGTAACAATATTTTGATATGCTATATAAGTACTATAAATATGACACGAAAGTGTTTCAAAATTGTAGAATTGAAAAAATAACTTTGATTCTTTTATTTTATTAAAAACTGCATTTAAAAAAGATTATAAATAAAATTGCACATACGAGATAATGTGCCATTACGTGAATAATTGACATGACACATTTCTACTTAATAAGCTGTTTAGAAGTTAAAATAATAAGCATGCTGTTTTATCTACAATAACGCTTACCTTAATTTATAATTAAAACGTTCTCTGTGTAGCAAACTTTTTTGAAGATAAAAAAATCAGTTTTAATCAATTTGGTAAGAAAATCAGTTCAAATCAATTTGAAAAATAATTCTCTAATACATTACAAATATTCTGCACATATTTTTTCGGAAAAAATATTTTATATTGTTTTCCTATACTTAAAAAAAAAACAGTTTTCATATAACTCGTCAGATTATTTTCTTAGCAATAACAGTTGAAATACAACTGGCAAGAGTTAACTAATTTATTAATGGCATATTTTCACGTGTCGAACATTTTGAATTAAAACTATACTATAATTCATTAACTTTAAAATCAACACGATTCAGGCAAAATGCTTTCAGAAAGAAAAATCTGCCCTTTCTACAAAAATTGGACGTAATACATTAGAGTGAAACTGTGGAAGCCATTTGAAATTTACTGTCACCTGTAAAATTATAAAAATAATGTAAACGTGCGACTTATTTCTAGTATTCAGATTGTTAATTTTAACTACAGCTAACAGTAATTTTCAAAGTAAGCTAGAAAAAGATATTCGTATGCAAAAATCACCTAAACGCTTCGTTGACGTGACGCATCTGTCGCATACGCTTTGACAAAAAGCGCCGCTAGCAAAAATATAGCTGTCTTCTTTCCTCCTATGCAATTAGAGTATATTAGAAAGTAGAGTCCCATCCAGATAGATCGTCCGGTGGTGGTTCGTCGCCATCTGGGGGGTATTGGTCGAAATTGTGGGTGTCAATGGGAGATTTGACTGTAGGAGTTATTGGCGGCTCCAGAGACCTCGTCGCCAAACCTTCCCAGTTGAATCCGTCAAACCACCTGGAAATTAATAAAAATAGGATTAATGAAGATCCGAAAAATATTATGAAGCTTTCTAAAATTTCCCTTTTTATATTAAGTTTTCTTTTGGCGCCCTTCTATGTGCTTGATAGATTATTTTGCCGTCCGTTTTGATTTATATTCACGATGAGTAATGTAAGTATAGTAACGATAGCTTTACATGAATCATTTAATTATATTTAATTTCTCTTTTTTCATATAGACCAAGCAGTGGTGTCGAAACCTTAAAAGCCAGCCAAGAGCCTGGTTTAGCGACTGCTTGTATTTAGAATAACATCCGGAACCTACAATTGAACTCGTTATTCCGCACAATAGCGTCTAAGTAAGTGACACTATTTTGTACTTATTTTTAAAACAAATAGAGAAAATGTGTAAGCCATTTTTTTAACTTAAACAACATACTTGACCTAATGTTGCGGAAGAAAATTGATGGAACAAAAGAGTCTTTTGCATGGTTTGTCACACAATTACATAACTTCGATGATCGCGTCAGATCACCTTAGTTTGACTTAGCCTCTCAATGGTGAAAGAATTTTTCAAACCGTACCAATAGTTTTGGAGCCTATTTGCGTCAAACAAACGAAAATCAAACTTTCCCACTTTATAATATTGGTATTGAAGTAAGATCTTAGATAAAATATAAAATAGCTCACTTGTGCTTCTGAATCTCCGTTATTCCTCCTCTTTGATAACCAAGTCGTTCAGCAGGGTTGTCTCTGCATAGTTTCTTGATCAAGTTGGCTGCGTTCCTAGTGATGCACCGCGGGAACTCTACTGCGTCTATACCCTTGAGAATCTTGTTGTACGTCTTCATGGGGTCTGTGCCCGTGAAGGGAGGCGAACCGGTGAGAAGTTCAAACATTAACACCCCTGGAATAAAAAAGAACAAAGATTAATACTAAGCACTTCGACCCGTAGACCTCTCCTTTCCGGTACCAACATAATAGCATAAACATTGTAAACTGTTCACGTAAGGCATCTTAATATTTTCGCATAGAAAACGGTCACACTTACTTATTTTTCACTTACAGTGCACGCGCGGATCTCGTCGGCGACGGTCCGTGTAACACTCGCCCCTGAAGATGCTGCTCGGAAAGCAACGAAACTGTTAGACTCTTTCCTACTTCTAATAATAAGTGTGACCGTTTTCTACGCGAAAATATATAATAGCATAGACAAATTACTCGTACATATATATAAAGAATTGGTTTATCACAATAGTTATGTTGCTGAAAACGGAATTTGTAACCTTAAGAACACAAAGAGTAACTCTTGATCCATCATGACATCGTGCCTTATCTCAAAGGTCTTTTCTAAACCACAATACAATACAATCAAGAATCCTCCCTACCCTCCATCTATGTGTCCCTATCTAGCGCTATTATGGACCAATGTCCATAGTCTTGAAGGATTGCCTCTAGGTGTTTATCAAGCTCGTCCCTACAAATTTTATCTAATATGCAAAATTTCCATGTCACAATGTTAGTTACCATACTCCTCCATTTTTATTTTGATTGATTTTAACCAAAGTTTATATGCGTATTTAGTAGATCTGAGAATCGGCTACAATTATTATTTTTTAAGGCAAAACAACGTTTGCCAGGTCAGCTAGTTATTTATTATACCTAAATATGTAATTAAAAAAAATTATTCCATACCTAGCGACCAATAGTCTGCGCTGATGTCATGACCTCTATTCATGATGACCTCGGGCGCGACATACTCCGGCGTCCCGCAGAATGTCCACGTCTTCCTGCTGGCCTGCAGCTTCTTGGAGAAGCCGAAGTCGACCAGCTTCACGTAACCCTTCGAGTCGAGAAGCAGGTTCTCGGGTTTGAGATCCCTGAAAACGCAAACAAGGTTTGGTTGCAATATGTAGTTAATGTACTCAACAAAAAGATAATGTCACAGAATAATAACTTGTACTTCGTACAGAAGCTTCACTTCGCAATGGTTTTCAAAGAAACATGAACTCAATCTGATAAACAATATGATTTAATTTAGCTCGCGGTCCAGTCGAGCTCGTGATGATTTCGTTACCTACCAATTTCTTTTCAAAGGAATATGGGCCTAAATTCACTATGCTTCGGTTCATAATACGTTGTACATGGTTATACGTAGTACTAGTTATTATTCTGTGGTATTGAAAGAGCCACATAGATTGGCCCTTTGCGCAGTGGCCGCCGCCCGTACGAGTAGGTATGTTTTTAACACCT
This sequence comes from Mellilla xanthometata, assembly GCA_035578125.1. Lineage (NCBI taxonomy): Eukaryota > Metazoa > Arthropoda > Insecta > Lepidoptera > Geometridae > Mellilla > Mellilla xanthometata. Next base: position 5,911,507 of record JAPUBQ010000014.1, on the reverse strand, counting down.
ACACGCGGAGTGACACAGGCCTGATAATGTACTATGTATGAGATGATTATATATTTTATATGTTAAGAAGTTAAATGCATTTTTATTTATAATAGTGGTATTTGTAACTTTTGTGTGTAGAGAGCTTAGACGCAGCCACCAGTACCAGTAACATGTATTTTTGTTATATTACGTATACTAAATCAGAATATAATAATTATTAGCGATCTACACGCGGGCAGAGCCGCAACAGCTAGTATATATATTACATTGTTAATAGTATAGACCCTTAGAGCGCCCGCGTCATCCGCACGTAGCCAATTATTATTATTATTATATAAAATACTAGCTGACCCGGCAAACGTTGTTTTGCCTTATTAATTATTTTTATTCTAGTTTCTAGACAAATTCTAGTATAATTAAAATGTTACTTACTTATTATAAGTGTGTATGGTATATGCATGAAATGGGTATGGAGCGCTATGAACAAACTTTAAGGAAATATAAAAATAACAAACGCCAAAAAATATTATGTTCAAGTTTTTATAGTTTATTACCTAAAATTACATATCACATATTAATTACGACAGGAACAAACAAACAACATCAATCTTTTAATGCTATAGTGAGAACCTTATCCATAGCACCAATTGCCTCTTTTAAATGAGCATTATATTCGATATTGAGCTCATATTGGAATGCTAGACGCAATAAAAATCTTTTTAAAACAAATAACCGACTCCAAAACCAAATCTATTTAATAGTGTCTATTTTAACAAACTTTAATTTGTTCTTCTTAGATGGCACCGACGCCAAGAATACAGGATAAATAAAACTTGAAAATAGCATTTTTATAAGTAAATCAAATTAAGTCTTCGATAGTACTTATGTGTAGGCATAAAATTATTTTTCACTTATTAGATACAGTTAATATTTATAAATGTAGGTATGATTTTGAAGTCTGTTATTTGTATAATACAATTTCATTGTAAAATTTTTAAGATTAGTAATGATATTTTTCCAAAGTTTTAGTATTCAAAATTTATTAGCGATTCCGTTCGAGCCGTTACCAAACAAATTACATAATATTTGTAGTGTCATAAGCTATGACCCAAAACGTAACAGGACCAATCGCGAGCGAAGCGAGCCGGACTCGAGCGTAGCGAGCTATGCGCGAGCGAAGCGAGCGCGAATTTTTTTTAGCATATTTGTTTGAGCCGTTTGAACATAAAGAAGTCCAAAGCAGAAAACATTACATAATATTTGTAGTGTCGTAAGCTATGACCCATAACGTCCTAAGACCAATCGCGAGCGAAGCGAGTGCGAAAATTTTTAGCATAATATTTGTTCGAGCCGTTTGAGTATAAAGAAGTCCAAAGCAGAACAAATTACATAATATTTGTAGTGTCGTAAGCTATGACCCAAAACGTCCTAGGACCAATCGCGAGCGAAGCGAGCCGGCCGCGAGCGCAGCGAGCTATGCGCGAGCGAAGCGAGCGCGAAAATTTTTTGCATATTTGTTTGAGCCGTTTGAGCATAAAGAAGTCCAAAGCAGAACAAATTACATAATATTTGTAGTGTCGTATGCTATGACCCAAAACGTCCTAGGACCAATCGCGAGTGAAGCGAGCTGGACGCGAGCGCAGCGAGCAATGCGCGAGCGAAGCGAGCGCGAAAATTTTTAGCATATTTGTTTGAGCCGTTTGAGCATAAAGAAGTCCAAAGCAGAACAAATTACATAATATTTGTAGTGTCGTAAGCTATGACCCAAAACGTCCTAGGACCAATCGCGAGTGAAGCGAGCGCGAAAATTTTTAGCATATTTTTTGAGCCGTTTGAGCATAAAGAAGTCCAAAGCAGAACAAATTACATAATATTTGTAGTGTCGTAAGCTATGACCCAAAACGTCCTAGGACCAATCGCGAGCGAAGCGAGCCGGGTGCGAGCGCAGCGAGCTATGCGCGAGCGAAGCGAGCGCGAAAATTTTTAGCATATTTGTTTGAGCCGTTCGAGCATAAAGAAGTCCAAAGCAGAACAAATTACATAATATTTGTAGTGTCGTAAGCTATGACCCAAAACGTCCTAGGACCAATCTCGAGTGAAGCGAGTCGGATGCGAGCGCAGCGAGCTATGCGCGAGCGAAGCGAGCGCGAAAATTTTTAGCATATTTGTTTGAGCCGTTTGAGCATAAAGAAGTCCAAAGCAGAACAAATTTAATTTCATAATATTTGTAGTGTCATCATCATATTTGTTGAAAATTTTTTGCTCATACGTTCGGGGTCTAGTTTATTAGTACATCAAATTTTATAACTTATTCTACGTAAGAACTAAGTGATCAGGTTCATATAAGTTATGGTGTCGAGAGTTTTTTAAGCCCCTTCCATAGTTTAACGACTGTTTGTACTAAGAGGACCTACAATTTAACGTATAATCCGATCCACAGTAGCGCACAGATGAAAATAAATTTTTTTACAACAGTCATGTGCAGGAGAGGTTATGCAATAAAGCGACTTACACACGGGTGATGCCGCGGGCAACAGCTAGTAGTTCATAAGAGTGTTACATTGAGATAGCAAAATGATAATTGTAAACAATACTACTACATACGATACATAAACAATAACGAAGGTCGAAATTTGTGTAAACAGTGAGAGAAGTCTGTGAAGAAGAATTTTGTGAGTGAAACAGGAGAACGACTTCAGTCTATGGCATAGTGTGGCATTTCACTCACCAGTAAAGGCGCGGCAAATTTTAAGTATTTAAGATTGGTAATACTAAGCATATGTATATCAGGTTTAATTTTGTGAGTTATTTTCTTCAAAAAAAAGATAGATTTTTACTCGAAGTACAGTTAAAGACACTATATTTGATCAGTTATCAAGCGAGATGAAAAATGAATAAAATACTAAAATCGCCATAAAAAATAGGGGTTGATGATAAAAAAGTAAAAATTTTGGGTTGTATGTTTTTTTAATGCCACTTTATATGAAATTCAAATAAAAAAAATTCGTCGAAAAAATAAAAAATATATTTAAGGGTGAACAACCCTTATCACTTAGGGGTAAAAACGTTACACAGTAGCCGATTCTCATACCTACTGAATACGTATATGAAATTTGGTAAAGATCAGTCAATCCGTTTCGGAGGAGTACAGTAACAAACACTGTGACACGGAAATTTACTAAAATGGCTATAAAAAATAGGGGTTGATGATAAAAAAGTAAAAATTTAGGGTTGTATGTATTTTTGAATATCGTATCATAAAAAAATAAAATATAAAAATTTTGTCAAAAAAATGAAAAAAAAAATTGAGGGGTGGACCACCCTTATTATTTAGGGGTGTGAAAAATAGATGTTAGCCGATTCTCAGACCTACCCAATATGCTTACCAAATTTCAGAGGAATCGGTCAAGCCGTTTCGGAGGAGTATCGAGACTAACATTGTGACACGAGAATTTTATATATAAGATTGTATTTTTCAATGATTCCTAGACGACTCCCCAACTCGAAGCGAACCTCACCTTGCAAGAAAAGGCCCCGATTATTCATTATACTGACATAAATATTATGCTTATGGAAATGAATAAAACTCAATTACCTGTAAATTATATTCCTAGAATGTAAGTAATGGAAGGCTTCAACCACGCAGGCTGTGTAGAACCTCGTCGTGGCGTCGTCGAATTGTCCTGAAACACATCGTTGACACTGTATAAAACGTATGACAATAAGTGATAATTTCAGATAAAATTATTTTATTTTATATACTTCATATTCATTGTCATCATTTTCAGCCATCTATCGCCCAATGCATGAGCATAGGCCTCCCATTATTACAAAATTCGTCTCGGTTTTGTGCTACCCTCGTCCATTAAACTTCAAAGATATAAAGAATATGGAGACTCAATGTCAAATAATAAGGCTGTTACAAAATATGAATGTTAGGTATCTGAAGCGATGGCAGTAGGTAATTTTATAGTGCCCGCCTGCCTAGCAACCTTTTTTTTACACGCTTTATATTAGCTTCACCTGTATGTTTGTTTGTATGTTTGTTTGTAACCGAGTTCTTTGGGCGCGATTTTGACCCTTTTTAAACGGCCAGATTTCGTTGAAACTTTGTAGATTTATTGAGGACCGATGACAATACACTAACTTGATAAAATTACGGTTTTCTATAAAAAGCGTGTATTTTAGTTTTTTTTAACTATTACATTTAGTCTATTAATCATTAATAATTTATTAATTATTTTAATAATTAATTATTTATTAATTATTTTCAAACCTAGTTTAAAAATCAGTCAGCTTCATTAAAGGCCAGTATTTACAGACGTCGGTCCATCTTAAGTGTGTCGCTAACCCTTTACGCGCCCTGCTTGTCAAATGCCTAGCCATGTTCAAATTAAAAAAAAAAAACTTTGATCTTATAGCATCTCTGAAACTCACCTCTATCCCTCAAGATAGTCCACAACTCTCCTCCCAGGCAAGTCTCCATCAGCATATAAAGGTACTTCCTATCTTTGAACGTCTTGTACAGCTTTACTATAAACTCGCAGTTCATTTCTGACATAATTTCTTTCTCCGACATGATGTGTTGTTGCTGTCTCGTTTCAACGATCTGGGCTTTCTTCATCTGCTTCAACGCGAAAGAGCGAGACGGATCTCCTGAGATTTGGACTAACTCGACGCGACCAAAACCGCCGATACCCAGGGTTGCGATGATACGGAGATCTGAGAGGCGTAGGTTTGCGAATTCTTCGTTGAGTCTGTGGATTGAAGAAGGTTTGATTAGTTATAGTCAACAAGATGATACAGGACCAGCATTTCTTTTGTTTTTATATTTGCTGGTACTTAAGCATCATAAGTTTTCACTCTCTTCTGATATGACACAGTCAAATAATTAACAAGAGTTAATCATCGTACTATGAAATGTTAGGACTTTTTTCTGAGAAAGTATGTCACTTTCTGAAATGATACGTCTCTATAAATAAAAGGTATTTTCAATACCAAATAAGAAATACCTTTAAAGAAGTAGGTAAGTATGTACATAGTAATATTGTATTTACACAAATCTGAGATAAAGAACCGCACACTTTCTCAACTATTGCAGTCAAGATTGCAGTTAAACTGACTTCGTGAGCTGAATGAAATAAAAAAACTTTCAAAGCTGTTAAAATTAGAATTCAATGTGGTTTCTCTACCAAATGTATGTATATTAGCTTTATCGTTACTTTTGATGTCGATGCAATAATTTTCAAAGTAGCACTACTCAAATTGCTTAACTTTAGGATTTTCTACTGTCTTGGGGATTTCATAGACATTAGCATACGCCTGGCACAAACCTAAGCTCGATAACTAAAGTTCGAATTCACAATTCCAAAATCTGTCTCATCACGGGAATTGAACGCTAGTCATCATCGCACTCCGAATATAAAGGTCTTTCTCTTTCTCAGTGGTTTAGCATTAGTATTTTATCCTTCTTATTATATGCTATATTAAAATGTTGTCAATTGAAGTTGAATAATTGAAATAGCTTTCTTTTTTAAATTATGATAGAGGTATGACAAAGAAATAATTATTTCGTTGAATACATAATAACCGCATTTTATTCGGAGCCTTTTCTACTGTCATCTAACATATTTATCTTGCTTTTTCTAGCACACGGATCTAATGGCAAACCAGGGCTGTCTATTGTTCAAATCGAACTTTACAATAACTACACAATCTTTAACAAAAACGCGGGAAATCATAATTGTTATGGTTTCAATCTTATCTTCGGAGACAATTCTATTGGCTGGAATGAAAGTTAGCAATTTACTTGCACTTATTTTTGACATGGCTTAGAGAAAGTCAATATCGCAAGTCATTGATTCATTATAGCTTTGACTGGTGTGTCAAAGATCATCTTTTTTATTGGAAGTATTCTTACACAACATCAATAAGTATCTTCGTGCGGCTTTTATTGCTTTAGTTTTCTAGATTTTTGTTAATTTGACACTGACAGGTCACGGATTAATTTCATCTGCTCAAATTCTGACTCTTAATTATAGAAAATTTATTATGTAGACCTAATATATATTTTACAATTTAAGTAATCTTTTGTATCTCTCATATTGTTTACTTTGTTGCAAATTAGGCAGTTTTATTTCTCACGCATAAGGCTATAAATACATATATTGTAATACTCACCATTGTCAAAAGACATCCATAAAGTTTGCATCCAAACAGAACATAAAGCGTTAGTGAAATCAAGATTGTGAGTTACATTATTCATTGCCAGTCATACGAAAATGGCTATTGTTTAGTTTGCCGAAATTATAAATCACACAATAGGTGTTGTGAGTATTTGGCATGGTATAATTTATGTATACTAATTTAATACATTTAAACATTCTGTAATATATTATTTTTTGTTATTCAGTCGGCAGGCAATTGTTTAAAAAAAAAGCAGTTACGACTGCAAAATTAGCAGAATATGAATTGTTTTTTACCGATGTTATTTTTGGTAACGAACTTACAAAAAATATGTACTTAAATTGCCTATTATTTTAAGAATTTTTCAACTTAAAACGAGATATTATAAATACCGATTGTTATAACGAAACGCGATAAATAACGATTTAAACAAAAGAATAATAAATTAAAACCAGTTGCTAGAAATCTCGCAAGGCATTCTTGTATTATTGTACAAAGTATGTTTGTAATTCTTTTAACAATTATGCAATTTCTTGCTTAAATCGCTGTGTAAACTTTACAAGTTTCCAAATATGAACGACATTTAAAACACGATTTAAAACTGTTCTAGCAACAAGTTTGTAAATATTGAAATATGAATTTTATATTTCGTAAGCACATTGAAGACAAATTCGCAACACGTTATGTTAATTTTTCCTAGAGAACCTAAAAAAAAAATTATATTGCAATGTCCGAAGAAAGGTTCTGAGACGCAATGACTAATTACAGAACATTTCGTTACAGGAAGTACTGAGTCAATTCACAAATAAAGAGACAATGCTACCGACTCACACACTCTCGACTTTACCCTTGAAATTTCCGTACTGTGCATTAACAAACTGATCGCTTGCGAAATCAAAATTAATTCATGCTAATGTGACACCTATACATGTAGTAATAAGGATGTGAATGGGTTACCTTGCTCTGCTTTCGCCTTCGTCCTTGTACTTGGTTCGAATCTCGTCGAGTGTGGAGATTAGTTGGTTGAAAGTCTCTCTGTCGATCACCAGACACGTGACGCCTTCTGGTGCGTCGCAAACAATGTTCGCAGTTCGAAGATCGTCTCTGGAAAGTGATAAATCAACCCTTTAGTAACTAATCTGGCGTTAAATATAATATAAGATTTTTTAGGCATTTGATCGTCAGGGCGTGTTACCTCAAGAGTTGTTGACACTCCCGCCTATGTGAAACATGCCTAAGAATAACTGACTATATAGAAGACAGTAGGAATACACTGGTTTTGTGCTTGCTTGGTGACAGTTTTAATTCGATAGTAGTCAATAAATAAATAAATCATTGATTTGCACCAAAAAAAGATTTACAAAGCAGTTACATTATAATTGTACCCTAAAGTTACAACTGTAACAACATATACATAAGGACAATTCATAAGGACAATTCAAGTAGGTACATAACCTAAACACATATTAAGCAGGACGTGACACTTTAAGTATCATCAGCCCAGTTAAATAAAAAAACTTTCTACAAACATATTATAAAATGATGTAAGATGTACCTAACATTACTAAAATACTATAAAAATATACATTTTGATAAGGAATTAAATTGAGTTGAAACCTTAAAAAAGTTAGTAGATAATGGGCTCTACCACCATGCTATGGTTTTCTCCCGATTTTTCGCTTCAACGAAACCTCGAATTCATTGGCGGAGATAACTTCATACACTGTTGGGATTTTTTTTTCTATCATACCATTTGCCTTAATCCTGTGCCAATCGTCATACTCATATACATAGTAGCAACATAATTATAATTAGATACTGTGTTATGGAAAGAAAATATCCCATCAAAAGATTTTTCCATCGGAAGTATCTACAAATTTCACAGCTCATATTCTATTAAAGTACCCTCTTTTCGTTACTGCCATTTATGGTCATAATTCTTTCTAAAGTAAACATGTATGAGCCCAAATCGAGTCAATCAAAAATGCTAAACAAATTCGTCAAGCGCTTTTTCGTTTTATTATGTGTTGTAAAATCTGGTTTCGTATTAAAAGCATCATCAATTTGGTTACATGATGTCAATAAATTAATAAAAATATATTTAAAATGGATAGTGCTTCAAAAATAATAGTGGATTGATTACGTGTCATCAAAATTGTATCGTACTCGTATATATGCAGAATTTGTTGTAATTTTAATACAGTATAATTTAATATACTAGTACCTACCTAGTATGTAGTATGGCAGTAAGACTATAAGGTTAACTTTATAGTTTAACTATAACTTTAGTTTAATGATGATTGTATAGCACCTAATAGACACTAAAAATCAATAAAGATATATCAATGCACACAATTTGCAATGAATATTAGCTTACGCATCATCAATCATTTCATCTACTATTACAGCGGCCTAACCTTAATATTATCTTCTTCCTTTAAAACCTATCTTCTTCTTCTCCTTTACCATTTCCCACTAGGTGGGGTCGGCACAGCCTGTTTTTCTCTTCCACGCCACTCTATCAGCCGTCATCTCCACATTCACTCCCTTCTCATTCATACCCTCCTTCACACAATTCATCCACGTCTTCTTTGGTCTACCTCTCCTTCCGCTACTTCTTACAATCATATCCATACTTGTAAGATGCTACGTGTTATTAATATTATAAAAGCAAAAGTACAAGTGTACAAGTGTATGTGTGTATATTACTCTTTCACACTCTAACGACTAAACCTGAACTGAAGTGATACGTGGATAAATATGAGAGAGATAGTTTAGACCCTGATTTTACACAAATGCTAGTCTTTACAAAGTTTGGGTCAGTAAAATAATTGATGACTTTTGCTTGCATAACCTAATTGTGCAAATAAGAGGAATCGAACTTTCATAGGTTTTCTTTACAGAGTCTAGTTATACCGGATCAGCACGGGTAGCATCGCGGAGAGTAGCTAGTAAATATTTTTTTTCAATGTTTATTTTATTATTATTTTTTAAATATAATTGATATACGTATTTAACATACCGTATTTACAGGATGTTACTATTTACTTAGCACAGGAAGTGTACATACGAGTAAGTACTACTTATTACGTATGTACTATTTACTTATTGCGTATTATTGACATGTAATAATCCTTTATTATTATCAATAAATTGACTATATATAGCTATTATATCTACACTTTAAAACTTACCCTTGTAAAGCTTTTTCACCGAAAAAGTCTCCTTTAGTGAGCGTCCTAATGAACTTTTCATCGTTGCTGTTTGGCTGCTTTTGCGTAACTTTAACCTGAAATCAAGATATAAACCATTTTGAAATCTATTCCGATCAGATTGGGTGAATAGACACTAACATTAAGTATGTTAATGCTTGAATTTCTAGCAAAATGGGTCAGTTTGAGCAATGCTCAATCGGCCCATAACAAAGTTTTTATAACACTGAAGAAATTTTGAACGAGTGTGGCAAGAATAAATTTATTTTTGTACGGATACTTTGTAGATGCATAATATGAAAATCACAAGTGAAGTCTGCGTCATATTTTTTTGCCGCCGTTTTTTGCTCTTAGTGTTTATAAGTACATTTTGATTGATTACTTTTATGTTGAAATTCGTGTGTTATTTCTTCTCACGTTATGTAAAAGACAAAAACAAGATAATAAAAAAGAATTTCAAACAAATAACATTGAAAACATAATTTATACCCTATACAAAGATTTTGAAAGTAGTTAAGTGAATAATAATTAAGTAAGTAGATGAATTTGGTATAGATCAATTTCCCAAAGCGTAAACAAAGCCTCAACGTTGATAAATTAACGTCGTTCACTTCATAAACTAATTTACTGTCAAGTGGTAGAAATGAGAACTACACTACCTCTTTGCGTTTGCTATAGAGTAAGCGGATGGCGACAATATACAAAGTAAGCTGTCATACTATTGTGTTAGTTATTATATTACTACCATATGAAACATACATTATTACCCAAACTACATGTATACTAATATTATAAACAGAGAAAGTTTTGTAAAATATTATAAAGAGTAAATTGTTTGACGTGAATAGGCTCCAAAACTACTAAACCGATTTGATACATTCTTTCACTGCTGGGAAGCTACATTATTCTCGAGTAACATAGGCTATATTTTGTTTCCAAAAATATTAAATATCCTTATTAAAAACCAATAATGTAACAAAAGTCTTTATATAGCCTGAGAAAAGCCGGGGCGAGTTGCAAGCATCTTCATTGCTAACATTGTTAATGAATAACGATTTATTAGTATAAAAGTTAATTCCAGCTCGCTTAGCGTGGGGGTGGGAGACACAAATATTAAAAAAGGAAAATTTAGCTACTACTGCAATTAGTACGTGACCTCTAACGTAATATGGACATGTAAAATCACCACAAAGAGAGATTGGAGTTGTAAATAACTAGCAAGGAGTTACGAAGCCAAAAAACATGGCATAAAAACTGACATAAGACACCAGAAACCAGAACTCTACCACTAAAAGACGCTGAAAGAAATCGCTAATCGCCGATAGTAAGACCAGTGCCATACAAGCGGATGAAACCAGTCAAGACATAAGACCGGTGAGACGAGTCGTTACTGTTGCCATAAAAATGTGAAACGTTTAGAGAACATCGAAAGTTGTCATTACGACGCAGATGCGCTTGTACACGACTCTGGATGTCATTCTTAATGGATAATAGTAGTTGGCAATTATTCTGCAAGTGTCATTTTTATGACATTCGTTTGCATGTGTCATTGTTTTTTTTTACCTCTAACTGTATGTTTATTCTTGTTGTGTCCTGCAGCTTCGCTCACCTTAAGCTTAAAAATAGCAGATGATATGGATTTATAGAAAAAAAATCAAAACTAATAGACTGTATTTATTTTATGCCAAATATCTAGATTATGCCATGTTTGATAATTAATTAAGAAACGATAATGATGAATAATATGAAAATTATAGCTAATAAACTCTGATCTTTGAATATGTTTAAAAGAATCAAGAAAACAAATAACTGAAAGAAAATAGACACAAACAAAAAACATTAGTAAAAACATCGAGGGAAGTACGCCAATCAGTCTCTGACAAAAACGTTAACCGCCAAACAACAAAGTTCGATCATGCATCAACCAAAAATAAATGGTAAATAAACCACTGGTTTTTGTTAGCACGTTGCTACAAATTCAAACATCAAATAATAGTCATTTTTTTGTTTTAATAAACCAAAGAAGAGATTCGAACGAAAGTATTATGGCGCTGTAAAAGTTTACTTACATTTGAAATTTAGGGTTCTCAATGTACTTCTTGGCTTACATTCCATTTTTGGGGCTCCGGAACTGCTTTATGTGTGTTTGCTTTAAGATTTATGGTTAGAAAAAGGCGGTACTTTTTATGCATATAACTACTAGCTGTACTAATCGTAGTTTCATTTGTGTACAGCGTTAATATTGGCCGCTGTTCTACAAAGAAGCCAGAATGAATACAAATAATGATTCTGTATAAATAGTGTATATATTGTGCTGTAGATATTTTACTAAAATCAGATTAAATAATACATTAATATATACGTGAAAGAGTGACTAACATACTCGTATAAAGCCATAAATTGCTCTCAGTGTGTTTGTTATTCCAGAATATGCACCCATAGCATAGCATAAGTAGCCCACTCACTATACGTTGCCACTGCTGGTACTCGTGGCATAGAAATAGGAATGAATAGTATAAGGAATAATGATGTATTCCTTTTCCGTAAACGAGGGCAAATCCACACATAACTTGAAAAACAAGTCATTGGTATCAAACCAGAGGCCGTCTGATTTAAAAGCAGACGTCTTTACCACCGAACCACGCTCGCTTTTTAACCCAATGGCAAGCAAATATTTATATAGTACAAGCGTAAAAAAGTTTTTTTAGCTCAACGATGAGATAACAGTACAGATAGCCAAATCTACCATGAAGGCTCTTTGTTTGCAGTCAGATAGTTCCACTATTTCATAAGAACTGACGCCTTTATTAAAGTAACACATATTCGTTACGATAATATTTTCTGAGGAGCCATCAATGATGATATCATTTATCAATACATGTATATCAGAGTATTATCAATATATATATTTCAGATATTTTTTCCATGTTTAAATTAATTAAAGTTTGTTCTATCTCAAAAAGAATATCTTTCACCATGGTGTGTTTTCTTTAGAACACCATATAATATAAAAAAGCATAGATTATCAAATCATTTTTCTTCTTCGAATGAGCTAAGTGGCCTAACTTTGTTATCGAGAGATTTGAAGTCGCCCGAAGGCCTCTGGCTTGGCTTAACGGCTGCGTTTACTAACCGGGACCTACAAGTTTACGTGTCATCTGACCCATTAAAGCGCCTAGATGAAAATATTACTATCTATAAGACGTGCATGGTCACCCATCCAAAGACTGTCCACGCGTTAGATCACCTTTAGTTAGCCGTGCTACAGGCAGGCATTATGAAATTACTAGCTGACCAGCCAACGTTGTTTTGCTTAAAAAAAAAGATAGTAGCCGATTCTCAGACCTACTGAATACGCATATAAAATTTGGTAAAAATCGGTCAAGCCGTTTCAGATGAGTACGGTAACTAACATTGTGACATGGAAATTTTACATACTAGAAGATAGATTATTCAAGAACATATTGAATATTCATTTGAGTTACAAAACTTTTAAAAGTTCGCAAATGCTGAAACAGTTAACCATCTTGATTGAGCCATCACATTAAAAACAGTTTCTACACAGCAATTGTATTATGTTATTTGACGAAAGATGTATTGTCCCAAATGTGATGAAAATATCTATGAAGGATATTTGTCGCAACATTATACGATTAATCTACTCTGAGCCTGAGAAGGCCATATGTTTTCAATTTTTCAATTCAAATGTTGTTTTGTTGAAAAGACAAGCATTTCATTTATTATGTTCATAATGGCTAGTCATCTAATTATTTTAAAAATTAGTGAAATTTGTAGTACTTATTGTTTTATCAAACACAATACAAATTTAAGTATACATCATTTAGTTAAATATACTTTTATTAGTTGCGCCTTGCAGTGTTTAAACCGGATAATTTTTTTGTTCTGGATGTACAAAAGTTGCCATTAAAAGTTTGTGTTAGTTATCGGTAACTAACTATTGAAAATCTACAAGACATTTAATTTTTTAATCATTTAAACTACATTTAATGTTTCTTTCATTGAGCCTGGCATGTTTATCTTGACAAAAGTACGAAAAATAATATTACTAATAATGTATTCTTGTACCACACGCTTAACAATAACCTGCATATTCTAATTATAGGAGAATGATATCATCAAAACACAACGCTAGTGCAGACATAAATATTCCTTGGAAAATTCAAATTTGTTTGCGTAAACTATGATATTTCCCGTTTAAATGATAAATTATAGACAGTCACATTGAAATAAAGCCAATAGTTCAAATAAACACTCGTTACTTTATAATTTAGTATGCTAACGAATTCATAGGCAAATGTCAAATAAGAAAATATATTCAAGAAGGCAACCAATACAAGACGAATTTTAGAAGCGAAATAAATATAAATCATTTCATTTAACACATGGAAAATACTGATAACCCCAAAAGTCCGAGAAATTATGATCTTAAAAATTCCACAAAGTCCAGTCCTAAAACGCGCATGAACTTCTTGCATAAAAGTACAGTGACCTTGTATACAATACCAGATCTTTGCGTCTGCGAAGCTCAAGTAAGACGATTCTTATAAGTCAGCATTAGTCACGGATCTATTTTAGTATCCTATTTGACTATAACTTCTTATGGTTTATGATCTATAAGATTTATACTCAACATTGATATTAAAAAAAACTTATTTATGATGATACTACTAAATAAATCAATTTCCAAAGGAATATATACAAATAAAATCATAAGTACAAACAAAAAGAAGAAGATGGAAGATATAAATGTACCACGACTACAATTCAAATTAGTAAGTTTAAAAACTACACACAAGAACATACATAAAAGTAAAATTTGGTATTTTATTATAAGTTTCCAACTCAATTGATCAGAGATCGAAGATAACGCAAGCCAGAATGTTTTGAAAGTTACATTTAGCAGCTCATTTGGAATGGTCAGAGTAACAATCTCAGCTCGCAAACAGTCGCGTGTTAAATGCCAAGGTGAACATGCAGTCACCACTTCACCGCTAACATTATACAATATAGCACCAATCAGCTTTTTGCTGATTCTAAAAGAAAAATAGTTAGTTCCGTGTACAAAGGTTGAATAAGATGTTATGTCACAACATTCCCAAATCCAATCATTGATAAAACTGTAAACGATTAGACAACTATTGTGTTTAGTAAACACAGAGGCGTGTTAGACGGTAAAGATATCGCTCGAAGCGATTCTCGAAAGTTGAACGAAAGTGAAATCTCTGTTTGGTGATCATCTTCATATGTTAAACTAGAAAGACGACCATACGATTTTAAACCTTAAACACTTGAATTATGGATTCAAATAAGAAAATAGGAGAAGAAATAGCTACTGTAATTACTAGATATATGACGTGCATGAGAAAAGTATTGAAGGCCTTGTCATTCAAATAAATAAGATGACAAGATGTAATTTTGTGTATGCGAAATTAATATAATGAGCTATCAACAAATATGTATTAACCAAATATTTCTAAAAAACTAATAGCAAACTGTGGAAAGGATTCTATTAAAGTCCCTCTACAAGGTCGATGTTAAAAAAATACAACAATTTACAATCTGTTACCTATTCGACTAGATGATAAAGTTCCGGTTATATACTACCTAATAAAGTGCCTGCTGTTTTTTGATACCTTTGTCAAGCAACAATACAATATGGAATAGATAAAAATGCAATTGTACTCGTAGTATGGGATTGAATTCGAATATAATAAAACAAAAGATGATCTCTTGATTTATGAAGAGACAAGTGCAAGTTTTATTTTCGTCTTGAATTCAAATAAATAGAAAGAAATTTTGTTTTCTAAAGTAAAATATTTGGAATTGGATTAATCTTCTACGTGTGTTTTTATATGTGATATACAAGTAAAATTACTGTAGATTTAGTGCTTATTATAATTATGGTGGATTCTCAAGAATGTTTTCTTCTTGCGATGCGTATTTCTTGTAAGTGAATAAATATATTTTGTAGATTTACTCACCTGTCCTTTGCTGATGATGAAGAACGTATCGCCTCGAGCACCTTGTCTGATGATGTAATCGCCATTCTGGTAATGCGTTTCTTCTAATACATCAGAAATCTTGATCAACGTATCTTCTGGTAGGTTTTTGAATATTGGCACACTGAAACAATGAATAATTACAATTACATTAGGTTTATATTACAGTTATTTAACTAAAAAATACGTACAAGTCTATATTTAAAAAACTTGATGATTTAAATTTTATGACTGTATATTATAATATCATGTTATCTTATTTTCTACATGGATACCTTTTATTTATTTTTGACACTTCTCATATTTTACAAGAGTAAAATAATTGCAAGATTAACGGTACAGTGCCAAAGTTATATTTTTATGTTGCGTTATGACGCTAGAAAGTGAATCTTTATGCGAATTGTTGTATTTAAAATTCGAAATCTTCCCATAAATTTCATGTGAACACATTAAACTTTATATTTAAACACAGGATTCTATGTAAGTTTTTGTTTATAGTATATTAAAAATTAATTAAATAATGTTTTAATGCTTTTTCAAAGAAGTTATAACCAGTTTCTTATTTCCGGTTGAATAGGGACATCAATATTACATAACTGACTTTTAGGTTTTCCATTATGTAAACGGTCATCGAACATGGTTTTATTGCCATAAATTTATGGGTAACTATTGCATAAAACTGATACTGATCAGCCTTTAAACAATCCTTAGTTTACATATATTTTACTTCACTCTGTTTCAAAATTCAGTCTATTTTTTTACAAGTATCTTCACATTTTTATAAATGTTTTTATTTTATTCGTATTTTTTTACATATTATCGGTAAATTCCAGTAGTATTTTTTATTGGAATACGTGAAATAATTGAAAATTATCTATCGGACGTGCTTAGAAATGAATTACAAAACATGATTTTACATTAAAAAATTTAACAACAGCTAGACTATCTGCACCCAATGGTGTCACCCTTGTCTATACGGGATAGATATAAAACTATGTGTCGATTTAGGGCTTAATTTATCTGCTTAACTCATCTGAATAAGATGTATCAATACCCATAATGATCGATGTCTCCATGCCAAATCCCATCGAAACCGATTCATCCGTTTGAGTGTGAAGGAGAAAGAACACAAACTTTATTAGCTAATCTGATATATCGAGCCGTAATATTAAAACCTTTTAGACATCATGAGCTAATCATAAACGAGGTTTTTCTATATTTAGCAAAGGTTTTTAGCGTTCGTTCTTAACTATTAATAACTTTCTAATTGTACTCAAAGAAGAAGTGAGAACTAAGACTATACGTTAACTAAAGTAGGAATATGTATACGTAATATGAAATATGTTATATGTATTACTAAAGTTGATAATGTGTTTTTGCCTTTCAATTAATTTAATATTATCATAATATGTACAAATACATTCAACTGCAGGCCAGAAAAATCAAAAGTCACTGCCTTTAATGGATTCTGAATTGGAAAGGTTTCCATTCCCACAGCAACAAGCAAATTTAAACATGAGTAGGAAATGGCCAAGGCCGAATACTTAAGCAAAACAACAGTCGCATAAATACCTAAATAAAAATAATATCATTTGTAAATTTTAACATAACATATTCAGAAAAAAGGTCATGCAAGACATAGTCATGTGTTAATACATTAAGTGTTTATGCAAATATGTATTACATAAGATTAAATCTATTAATGCAGAATGAGTTAAGCGATATTCAAAAAGTTAAAATGCAACGATTGTGAATGGTACATTTTTTATACTTAACCCTTAAATGGACGATTTTTGTTTCACGTTTTAAAAATATATATTTGTGTAATAGACATGTATTACTCTCTAGGAAAAATTTGTAAAAAAATCAAGACATTAATTTTCTAACCTTTTTTGAAATAATTTGAGTGTTGTTTATAAAATACATTGCCCAAAATTAAAAAAAAAATAAAGAAGGTCAATTTTATGGGTGACTTTTAGTATGTTGTTTAAAAACAACATTGTCCATATTTATTTAAATACTTATTTTAAATGATATTTTTAAACTAAAGTGTATTTGATTGGCTACTTATTCCATGGAACACTTATTTCAAATATGTATCATAATTTGATGACCATTATAGGAAATAAAAAGTAGCGTAGAAAAAAAAACAATTTACGATCAATTAACTCTGAGATAGGAAAAAGCTAGATCATCAAAACAGTACAATATTACTGTAACTGTTTGTTACAGTATATGCCGACGAAAATTACTGCATGCGCCGCAATACTTATGCTACAGATTCTAGGAATTGATATAAAAAGAATTCCACTTTTATGAATTTACTCAGTATTTTAAATTGAGTGACGGTAAAAAATTTGTAAATAATTTTCTATATTTGGTAAAAATGGTTCGATTCAAGTTTAACTTTCATCCCTAAATACGAGTAAAATAACAAATTTTGGAGTGCAAATCGCTAAATTTATAGTAGTTTTGTCTCTTTTCATCATAAGTGACAGAACTTCTTTAAATTTAATATACTCGTAGTGGTAAGTTGACCAGAAAATCTAAGTATAATAATAATATTTATTTATATTAATATTCAGGTAAATCCTTGGAATTAAAGACCGTGTGAATAAAATGCCAATAAAGACAAGCTCAAGGCCATTCTAGTTCTGAGTAACCGCAATAAAAACAATTATTAAGTAATTTTAGTGTCACTATGTAAGTAATGCAATAATAACCAGTTACAACATCGACCTATGAGCTACTTATACACAAGCATAAGTAATTACATAAAGTATGTCGAGGCGTTAATGACAACATTTCGATCTCAACTAGATATGAAGGATAATGTTAGGTACATACAGAAACAGCTATACTTGATAATGAAACTGAGATCAGAATAACAAAAAAAAAATTAAAGACGAGGTGCAGAGGGCATTCTCAGTCATAAACATACTAGAAGTCCTCCGAGCAAAACATTTTTTTTACACTGGATAGGTTTCCGCCTAATCACAACTCACCTGATGGTAAGCGATATTGTGATCTAAATGAACGTGCTTGCCCAGAAGAAAACAATTCACTCGTGCCTTAAAAACGGCTATAGTTTTCGAGAAACCGTGCGTTTGGAAATGGATTGGCGGTTCGCACAATGAACCTGGAGGCAAAGCTTTTAGTGCGCATTTTTAAACTTAACTTTTACTAGAAACATCGTTGTCTATGAAAAACGGAACGGAAAAGCGGAACTGTAGAGAAATTCGTTAGCTTACTGTCCGTACTCGATAAAGTAAACTAGATTAAGAGTTTTTCCTCTATGTCATCTGACGTTGACATTTCGGTGACAGCAAAATTCGCTTTAGAAAGAAGTACATATTCAGATTCAGAAAACCTTTTAAGAGCATGGTTCTCTCTGACGATAATTCAAAAATTAAAATAAATATTATTTAAACGCGCTGCAAAAATGTTTGCTTATTTGTGGTAACCCTGACAACAAAATTGCCGCCGACCAAAAAATTCTGTTGAGTAGAGTAGGGTTTGTATACCAAGTTACGTCAAGATTTAATCTCCTGTCAATAATATGTATCAGTGAAACTATTACAAATATTTACGAACCAAAGCAAAATTACTGTCATTAGCATAACTATATCTTACCAAATATATGTCTCTGGTCACTTGCCCTGAGGCCTAATATAATGGCTTACATAATTATACTGTGATATAATTGGCCTAAACAAACAGCTAAATTGTTTAGTTATTACATGGAGACAACTTGTAAAGTACGCGTAAGCATAAACAGCCCACTATACATTGCCACTGCTGGGATTGGGGCTTTCTCTCACAAGTTTGGGATATATAGGACATAATCCACCATGCTGATCCCAATTCACCAGATAGTAAGCGATATTGAGATCTAAGCTGGAGGCGCTTACCCAGAAAAAACCGGTTCTTTGGATATTGTTGTCTTCAAACGTGTCGCTATCCTCACGGTAAAGCGTGTGCAAATCCACACATAACTTGAAAATCAAGTCATTGGCGTAGGACCGGGATTGAATCGGGACTGTCAGCTTGAAAAGTAGACGTTTTCTGACCGAGCCACACTCGCTTTGGTAGAGCATAGCATAAAGCATAAGCAGTCCACTATAACGTTCCCACTGGTGGAACTCGGGGCCTTCTCTTAATTTTGGTAGAGAACACGTAACTACCTACTATAAGTGCACAGTAATAAGTATGGTTATTGGGCAGTGAAAGGACCACAATCACAAAATGTCATCAGACAGACGTGACGTCTAACTTAGTGGGTGTTTCGCAAATTCTGCGCACGAGTGCTTGAGTAATAACTACTGTGTCACTGCGCTGGTGCAGCTATTTCGAAAACATGAGCTTTATTTTAAAAACATGTGAAATTCGCTCGAAATTACTCAAAACTGCACTTGCATAAGTATAAGCAGCCTTGTATATGCTTCCACTGCTGGGTAAGGCCTCCTTCGACGAGAGATTAAGCCATAATCTAACATGATGGTCGATGGGTTAACTGATGACACATGTCTTCAGATATTGTAGTCCTCTAACATGTCGGATTCCTCATAATGTTTTGCTTCACCGAGTACAAATTCATACTCGTACATAACTCGAAATCAATTTATGGTGTAGGGCAGAGATCGAACAAGGGGCCGTCAAATTGAAAAGCAGACGTTTTCCCATCGAGCAACACTCCCTTTTTATTTTATTGAAACTGTTTTAAGTAGTAATAACACTCAAGAGTGTTATTCAATCATTTTGCAATTGGAACTTGAATTTTATACATTGATCATAATTAAAATGCCAATTAGTGGTCTACTAATATTGAATGTAATTTGGTGTCTTTTGCAACACGTAGCTTTGCTTAGTATAAATATTCTTAGAATGTAACAAGTGACGTCAAGGCCCAAGTAGCATAGCAATTGAAACAAATTGTATGTTTAATTCTTTTTAAATTTTAAGCAAATTCGTAATGCGTTATTGATTGAATGAGAATCTTTACTTGTTCACCCATGAAAGAAGTTATTGAATCAATAGAGAGATACAGAGAGATCAAATAGAAATAGAGCACCGATGCAGATATCAGACAAATAGTCTTTCTCCTTCTATATTGTAAAGTTACATTAACAAGCGCATTAAAATTTATGAAGCGAAAGTTTATAACTGTTTGCACATTACTTCTTCGCGTAAATATTATTAATGATTTCTAACATAACGTATGCGTTTTAAACTGGCCTCCACCATTTGTCTTTTAAGGTCAAGTTTTAGTAAGTAGTCACGTATGTTTGTATTTTTGTTTTGATTAAATGTATAACTTAAGAAATAATAAAATCATAGAAAGTACACATTTATGTTCATTCATTCGGATTCAACGTCCTTTAATTCAATGTATCTTAGACCTTCAAAAATATTCGCTTTAATAAGCAAATCAATAATCCAATAACTAAGAATAAACATAAACACGCCTCTATAAAAGACATTCATTAAGATGATGAATCACCTATTTCAAATGAAAGACGTACCTAAAGCAGACGCCAGCATATTAGGCTGTATTCTTGGTACAAAATGACTTGTATTGAATTACAATGTCACTTGAGCTGGTAATAAAAGTATTATTATTTTAGGTATTTGTATTTATGAGTTTGTATATACATATAGCATAAATATCGAACGATGTGTGAGGTAACTTTTATTGTTATGAAAGGTTACGTTAATTGTTAAATGTTCTGAACGAAATTTTAAGTTAGGTACATAGTATCCGAAATTAGAAATTCTAATATTTTCTGGTTTCTTACGCAACGGGAACCCTACTACTAGGACTTTGTCTGTCTGTTGGTCTGTTTGTTAGTCCATCTGTTGTCAAGCTGTATTTGATGAACCGTTATACATAGATAAGAAATATTTTTTTTTGTTGCCGGTATAACAACAAATACTAACAACAGAATAAAATAAATTAATTAAATGGGTTCTGATACAACACATTAACGAAGCTATAATGAGGAGACTATTCCCTCAATAGATGGCGCTGGAAATTATATACAGTATTTAAATAGAGCAAATTGCATAGCTGAAAATATAAAGGCGAAGTCAAGGGCAAAAATCTTGAATTTACAGTTATATTGTAAATCATAAACGGTCAAAAATTTTGAAAAATTGCTAAAAGACCGTCTAAAGAACCGCCCTAAAAATATTTATGCTTATTTCGGCACCCAATCCAACTTAGAATTAGGAAAAAAGTCTGGTTCTCAAATTAAAGATTTTTAACAGTTTTTTTTCTTGTTGATAAATCTGATTGATACCAAAATAAGCATAAATATTCTTAAGGTGGTTCTTTAGAAGTTTTTTTTTTCAATATTTTCCACTCCTTATGATTTTTACAAAAAAGTGCAAATCAAGAATTCCATACCAGAACTTAGACTTACGGAATCCTCCATGCGCGAGCCCGACTCTTACTGGGTCAATTATTAAAAAACAATTATAAAATATTGAGTCAAATCAAGTCTTCTGACTTGGCTGAAGAACTAAAGTTTGCTCCATTCGGTTCATACATAAAGAAATAAATTTTAGCTTCGATTTTAAGAATATAGTTTGCGTGACTATAAAATTGTTTAGATGGTTTATGGCAGATGCGTGAATCTCATTCTAGTTTATTGTTAGTACCGCACATGTTTTGACCGTTGCATCAAAGTGGATCGCAATATAGCGTTAGTAGAGGATGTTGTCTATTTATCGTTTGTTTGTTAACATCTAAGATACTATCATGTACTAGTGAAGGATATATTAGGTATTTTACACCAAGTTATCGTCTCGGATTCATTTTTAGAGATTCGAACCCTATTACATACTACTTTGCTGTCTGTCTATCTGTCACCAGGCTGTATTTCATGAAACGATCGGCTAGAGAGCCGATGAATTCTGAACTGGAGCTGAATTTGACTGCAAATCGTCTATTTGCCGTTGTTGTAATAACAACAAATACTAAAATTAGAACAAAATACATATTTAAGTAGAGCTCCCATACAACAAACCTTGTTTTTTACCGTTCTTATACAAAATATGACGACCTCGTGGGCGTAAAGGTACCATGCCGGTCTGCTAATCAGAAGGTTCCGGGTTCGATTCCCGGCCCGGTCAATATCTTTGTGCTTAACTAAATTTGGTGGCTGTGGGTCTGGGTATTAAATATGTATTTATATATAATATGTATGTATGTATATGTAGTATATCAGTTGTGTTAGCAACCATAATACGAGCTAGAAATGGTTCAGCATGGGGCTAACCAGCCGAGTGTGAAAGTGTCCAAATATTTAAATAAAAAAAATAAAAAATCGTACGGAACCCTTCCAAGACGAGGACGCATTGCAGTCATGGCCAGTTATTAGCAATTCTTAATATATTAAGCACTAAGAAGAATGCACTAACTCAAAGACAATTTATTATCTACATGTTCTTTATCAAAAGACTGGCCTGTCATCAAGCCACGTGTATTATATATACAGCAAAAGATTTAAAGCGCGTATGTCTACAAGTCGATGAAAGCAAAGAATGGGCCATTGCATGCTCCATGCATTTGCATAAGTGTCTCTAAGGTCACTGTCCTTTTCATGACGCGTTGAACATTTTGAGATCGACTAAAAACAAATGAGATTCGGGGTTTAATATCCACTTTATGTATGCGAAATTGTTATTAAGTAGGTGTAAGAATAAGTATGATACGTAAGATTGTTACTTTTTCACGTTTAAACGACTGAAATGATCTGGACGAAGCTATTGAGGTTATTTTTGAATGACACAGATACAACAAAAAACACTTGACCTGAAGCTGAGATATAAAAGGTATTTGTTATTCTAATTCAATATGGGTCGCTACCAATACTTGGTAAAGTAAGACAAAAGTCAGCCAAAGTATTAGACACAGCGTTGATATAGAATAGAAGATCTATATGACACAAAACTATTATGAAATTGCTTGACTTGCCATGGTTTAATGACTCATTTTTTTTTTTTATATGAACAGTGGCCGAAAAATGGCCTCATACGCTTTTGGCATAGCTTTAACAACGGCTGTGCTGAGTCAAACTGCAGAGCTCTAAATTTTTTTCGAAAATGTGTTCAAACGTAAAATTGCACTTTTTGGTTAACACCCTGACTGTATTGACCAACACTTAATCGTTTTAAAACCCCCTAGTCTGATTTCTTGAGCAACATATTATTTTACAAAACGACCAGGTTTACTTAAGTCTTTTCAATAAAATTCAGGTTTTCTCACTTGGATAAAAGTGAGTTAGAGGAAGCGAACGTGCAAATGTTTTCTTTACTGACACGAAGCAAAATGTTATAGAAATAATTGAAACTATTTGCAAGTAAAATAACAATACCAGACCATATTATATGTAAAGTTCTTTGTAAGAGTTTTAATTGATCTTTGTGCTTAAATCTTCCGCATTGCAAAGCACATTGTGAACGTAAACGCAAACAAACATAATTGTAAGTATTGAGGCTAACATTCAACAAAAGAAGTTTTCTTAAATAAAACAAATAAATTTGTTACTTTTATCAAGAAATGCGTATTCAGTGTTATCAACGTCACAGTAAATCAAATATTTGTAGTCGTCATGTTTGTAAAGTTGTAGACTTTGCGCTTGATATAAATTTTATTCATAACACCATTGTAGGCAGTATTGAATTAAAAACAGCATTAAAACTGTGTTTTAGCATTTTGCAGCATGATTTATGCTATAAATCAAGATAACCGAAAAAGGCAGATTGATAGAATTGTCATACTCGTACATATCAATGGAATAGACAAGAACGTTAACTTACTTGTTGACCGTTTGTCTTGTATCTATGAATTTTCAGGTTGTTTACCTTAGATTTGGTTATTTTTTCTAAATGGGTTTCATATATTGTTAACGAAAGTTATGTATATGTATACATTTTTATGAAATAATGTTATTGAATATCTTATTCTAAATCTTAAACGGTAAAAACTATTTATGTAAATAAAAACACACACACACACACACACAAAAACCTTACAAATAGTAAATTAAATCTAAGTCAGTGTCCGCGGGTAAGGTGCCTAAAATGCTGGGGGCATTACCTCGCTGGATCACCAAGCTCTTGTTCTTAGAATTTTGATAGCCTATGTACACTCTCAAGTTTTAAAGCATTCTGCTCTAAAGTTTTTGGCCGATTCAATTTTTCGTCTAGCTGTGATTTAGTAACCAGCAGATATAGACACAGAGCGAATTACAAACGTTCTAATAACATTAGTACAGATTACGGCATTACGCGATACGAACCAACTCTTTCATAAACATCTTCCAGTTGTCAAAATAATTCCCGTTCCCACAAGTCAGTGCAATGAGGTCACTGCCCTCATTATTGTAAACAACGTGTCTTATTAGTCAGGAAATTTTAAAAATAGCTATCTAAAAACAATTTTAACGTTGTGAAGCAAAATATCGTGCCAAAGAGTTTACGAATGAAGTATGATCACCTCAATACTGGAATGATTTGTTTCGCGGAATCTCTGCAAAACTCGACTCATCTCAATTTTATTGCAATTGGCAGAGAAAACGATGTTTTAGGAAATGAAGATGACTTGGAAAGTCTAGCTTTTGTCTCAGTCTACATATTAGAGAAATCATCGCATGTGTGCTACTTTTGACTCCCGATGCAAGAAAGACGGGGGTTAAGTTTGACATCTCTTTCTTTCTCTCGCCCTCTTTGTGTGTGTGTGTTTTTTATTTTATTCGGAAGTGTTCTTAGCTATGATTGATGATAATCAATCCAAAATGGCCTAATGATATATTTTTTCACAACTCCCTCAAAATGTGTATAAATTTAAAGGCTTAGCTAGTAGAATAAATACACTCTTATAAAATGCTGAATTTATAAACGTTGAATGCGTTTCTCATAAGACACAAAAAACTTTGTTTATTTGGTAGCTACATATTAACTTTTATTTTTTTCTAATTTATAAACGGATGTTCTTTAGATGTATGTTAACAAGTATTGTTTGTTTTGAATTAAAGAGTAGTGTAGTTTTCTTTATAATCTAAGTCATTAAGGCCGAGGTTAGGTTTATTGCAAAACATAAAGGTTATTACAATGAAAGCGAATTGATACGTACGTGCACGATCTTGGTTACGACTATATCCGGCAATAAAGTTAATTGTGAATGAACGTTTACTATATTTGTAATGTTTACTATTTTAACAATAACATAGTCTTGCTAATTAGTTTAATACTGTAACTTTACCTAGAACCTTTCTTTAGCAACATGTCTCTAATATTGTTTATGCATATCCAAGCATATTTTGTTGTGTTTAATTATTAGTCGCATTTTCTTGTAATTGCTGTCAGCAAAAAAAATAAATAACAATTAAGGCTATTTGTTTGACCCCCGTGAAGCGAAAGCGCCGAGTGTTATGAGTTTCACGTGTCTGTGTGTGTGTTTGTGTGTCTATGGCATCGTAGTTCCTTTTTTTTGTGTTAGTCGAGATTGTTCTTAGCTTTGTTTGATGAAAATCAGTCCGCTAGCACAAAACTGTGGATCACATATTTTTCGGAAATTCCTTTATATAGGTCTCACATGTAAGGACTTAACTTGTAGAATATATACATTATGATACATTTCAAATCCAAGATGGCCACTACAACGTAATGTTGTCGCTGGTTTTTTTTATACCTTTTATTTATACTTGTCACTGAGCTAGGATCATCCTCTATTATGTACTAGTAAGTATATTTTTTATCACATTGTTTGATTTTTTTATGCTTCTTCGACTCTATTGTCTTATTCAAACAGAAGATCAGTGACATCTAGTATTACATGTCGCGAACTAACTTACATACTGAGGTGAAGACCTTTCATTTGATATACATAATAGGGAGTTACAAAAAAAAAATTACCCGCCTTTTTGTAGTGGCAGCCAACTTCGACCGATTTCCTTCAAACATACTCGTACATAGCTAAGAACCCTCTCGCCTAATACACCTTTCAAACATAAACCTTCTCTACTTAGCTGGGGCCAGCGATTGTGTATTGTTTTTCTTCATTGTGCGTGTCATAAAATAAATGTATCTTTCTTCTTCTTTTTAAAAATCAAAATCAGTCCATCCATTTCGGAGCTACGATGCCACACACACAGATAAACGTTAAACTTATCCCTCGTCGTTTTTCTGTCAGGGGTTTAAAAAGAGTATTCAATTGTTCTATCGGTAGAACACTTACCTCTTCAAGAAGTCCGTGTACTCGGCCTGCCGTATGAGACCGGTCCTCATCATGATAGTCTGGAAGCATTGCCGCTCTATCGCCCACAGCCGACAATCCGTCGCCGCCTTGATGGTTGCAGTCCTCTTGCAGTTATAAAGTATTGCCAGTTCACCGAACACTTTGCCTGGTGCCATTGTGCTGAGGTACTTGTTCTCCCTCGACACCTCCACTCGGCCCTCTGGAAGGAGTAAAAGGTTTGGCTATTAACAGTAAATAGTGATAATGTGTTAGTCTCTAATAGGTAGTAAAAATAGAGATAAATGTCATATAGTTAAGATATTTTAAAACAATTGAAGTTATTTGTACTCGTTACAGATATGCATTTGTCCAGCAGGGCGCATCACCGCATGAGCTAGCGACACTCTGGCTACTAAGGTGCAGCATGACTAGTCTGGAATATCTGTCTCTCAAGGAGGCTGCCGGAATACACTGTAAGGTGCTTGGCGACAGATTTTACAAATTGAGGTTGGTTGCTATCCAGGCGGGTTTAAGAAAAAACCCTTCCAACCATGCTTCGCTTTCTTCACGATGTTTTCCTTCAGCGAAGCACGAGCTCATTGCCAGGGTTCGAATCCACGAACTTTAGGACGTGAGCGGCCGCACGCCTGAATCTCTGTCACAACCTGTCATCGCAAATTTCAGTGAAACATTTTTTTCATGTCTTGCCAAAACGCTCACCATATTTTATAATTCCTCAAGTTAAAGAAATAAAAAACAATAAAATACCATCTTCAGATTTATTGAGTGTTAAATTACCTAAAGTGAGCTATTTTTTACAATCAATCACGTGTATTGAAACGTGGTCATGGTTGAAGAGAACAAAACTAGTATTCAAGGTCTGAGAAGTTATTGAAAATTGGCATGTTTTTGCATGCGCTTGTTGCCACAAAAAGTTTTGGAAGAAGTTTTGCTTAGGAACGTTAAGGAACCATTACAAATAATAATTGCATTAAGGCAGATAATGAGTATACCTACTATTTATTATTTTAACAGAATAGTGTTATTAAAGTCATTGATAAAATCACGAAATAAGACAATTAATAATAGACTAGTAGTAAATTTTAAATTTCGATTTAGCTAAGTAGCCATTTTATGATGTCAGGAGTTTTCATATTTAGGCTCTGAATTGCCTTATCGACTGTTTGTACTTAGACTAGCATCAGGGTCTTACAATCTACCGTATCATCCGACTCACGGTAGCGCCTAGTTAAAATGCTGCTATTTAAATGACTGTTTTTTTCAAGGTCACCCATCCGAATTCTGCCCGTTTCGACCGTTGCTTAGCATTGGTATCGCATTAGACCACAGAGCTACAGACGCTTAAGCAGTATAACTTATGCATATATTTCTTTAGTCTTTTAAATCTATATAAATCTATAAAATTATATATATGTACTTAGCAAATTATGTGCTTTTATAATAAGACCGTACGTATTATATTAATAATCTTAAGCTTTCTTTTTTATTTTTTAAATTACAGTAGGCGTACTCATTTGTTTTCTTTTATTTCAATGCAGTAGTGTCTATTGAAACAGAAAAAACTTAGTACAATCAACAGGTGTTAAAACCACAGTTACGGACACGTTCCTTTTGAATGCATTATTATCATTTTGAATTGACTTTGAATGGTTAAAATCTCCGGATGTAAGTCTATTTGTGTCATTGTCCTGTCACACCTATTGTGTTATAAATGTGTCCCGTTATTTACATACTGTACATTGTTTAGCGTTAGAGCACGTGCTAACATTACTTTTATTGTACAAGGTCTGTGGGCCTCCTATGATGTGTGACAGGAGATAATGTTTTTGTTTATTGGCGGTACTAATTTTACTTATTCTTCTTTTTTTGTCTTGATTGAGCTCTATATGCTGATATATAATATAAGTATGTGATTGGTTAAATTGTATCGATGATTTTACGTACTAACTATAATGTGAATCTTTATGCTTGATGTGATTGGCTACTGCAAGCAACCACGTGTTTGCGACAACCAATCGCATTATGAGTTTGAAAGGATCTCGTATTACGCCGCGTTAAGTAGACGATTCATTTTTTTTTTAATCTCCCACTTGACATACTGAGGTCAAGAGTTTTCAAGCCGCTTAGTACTTTTGTCATGACGTGATATACTATATATACTTTGCTACTATTTTATGACATACTGCTAATATTTTAACTATGATATAGAGAAACTTAACAAACTGAGTGTTAAAGAATTACATAATATTAAATGTACCTAAAACATTTACATTGTAATTTCTATGATGATAACTCCAACCAACTTATCATAATTTTAAGACTATTGTTAATGTTTATTTTAAGAAATCAAACTTTAAATCATCTCGTACATACTGTATTTATTGCGTTTTCAATGAACCACGCAACTTTTGAAGTACAAACTAATAATAGTGCACTGCATGAGAAACAAAGGCATTGAGCATGCATTTAACTAATTAAATTAACACTTGGTGCAATGCGAGTCAATGTACATTATATATTGGGAAACTTTCTAAGATTTCTAAGATTCCATAGAAGTTTTATACAAATTTCTTTCTAAATAAGCTTGCGTTTGAACACGGCTTGCTTTTAGCGGCTCAATAGGTACGGTATTGGATTTTATAGGAGTAGAAGAAATTACAAATCTGTGATAAAACATATATAGTAATTTTAAAATACATATTTTTTAAAGATTTTTTAATATAAAGGAACAAAATAATAAAAAATGAGATTCAATAAAGTTATAATAAGGCTATCCAGAATTTGGTTTACAAACTAAAGATGACTAGGGAACAGAGTAGCTGTTTGTTTACATAATTTTATACTGGTAATATTCAGTGACTCATGTGTAGGATTTACTTCTGACCTAGTTCAACTTGGCTTACGGATATTAAGCAATTCCTTTACATCTTAATGGCAAATTTAAAACCAGTTGCAAATCCACCCGCAAAGAAGTAGTGTAAACAAGAGAGAAGATGACAAACACCCAAAATACATATGTTTGTACACGAGCGATGAAGAGTATTGAACATGAGTTGGCTGATGCTGATGATGATTAAGTACCAGGTACAATAAACAAGAAAACATTGAGAATGCAAAAGTAATCTTGTTCGAACATAGACATAGCTGAGTGGTGCCCATTGGCAGTCGTAATGGACGCAAATTACTTGAACAACGAAAGTGTTTCAAGGCAACTTGGTTGTTGGTTGTGCGGGTCTCGACAGGGTTAAAAGTTCAGATGTGTGCTCCGTTTGAAACCAATTTGTGACATTAAATATGTTATAAAATTTGTATACCGTTGTTATGTTTTATTGACTTGCATATAATACATACATATTACGTTATTTCTATCTGTATTTATATTCTAGTTATATAATGATGTGTAAATTAAAGAGTTACCTACTCTTTTTGTGTTCTTCCCGTTGGTCAAACATTTTGGTCAAATTACTTTGTCCAATTTTTTTCCGATGGTCAAACTCACATGTTTTTTTATTATATTCAGTATTTTTATCTCATCTATCTATCCATTTTATACCCAAATCTTAAAAGAGGAATAAAATTTAACTTTAAATACTATGGACAGTTTTGATTTAAGTGCTCATAACTTTGGCTTTGTAAGTAAAGTGAGTCACAACCATTGTTCACACTCAAGGTGTGACGTCAGACTAGTAACTATGGAATCAGGGAAATACAAGTTTACTGACGATTAAAATTAATGAAACAAAGTCGTACATATATTTAGCAGTGCAGACGAGCAATGATGTAACGTGGCTGAGAAACTTAACGCAAGGCAATCAGCAATGTTAATTAATAACAATCCGCTTCAAACTCATATTCATGCTCGATTTGAACCGAAACTGGGTCAAACCGAACCATTTTAATTGATATGCTGGACTCGTGCGTTTAGCAACCTCTAAGTGGTTCGCACCGTATGCTGAGGCATTCGGCTCTTCTGTCCTAAATGAAATGTGACGAAACTTTTGTTATGCTCCATTAAGCGTAGAATAATACTGATATCGACGTTTTAAAATTAAAATGTAAGTACATACAGCAAGCTATTGCTTGATACATGCTCTTAAACAAAATACGCTCGAAACAATAATACGCTTCCTCGGTCCGGTAATAAAAAATAAAATACTGCATTGATAAGATAAAAATTGTTATTATAACGACTTCTAATATTAGAATTATTTTATAAGCAGTTGGTTTAAAAATGATATGCTCTAATTTTTAATCTGTCAAGGTGTTGATTTTTTGTGAGTTATATTTTTGGCCAATTTTATTTAACGTATAACCTTTAGTAACAGAAGCATTGAATCATCGCAGATTGAAGAGACATTTTACAGCACAAATTACGTCATAGCCGCAACCATCAGCAACAAGACCTCTAAAACGCTTCTCATTGTATATCTTACATCAATCAAGATCATACACGAGACCAGAATAGATGGAGATAACAATGTTTGAGATAAGAATATTTCTATGGACTGTAAAATATCACGTGAAACTTAGATTAACCTGTGATTGAAATAAGATTTAATGCTATTAATTACCTTTGTCGCCATTCCTGTATTTATCAGGTTTGTTGGTCGGATCTTCTAACCGCGTCACATCCAAGACTATCCCATTATCAAGGGAGGCCTCAGTTGCAGTAGAATCTCTGTGACAGAGATTTCCTGTCCTTCGTTTTCTCGTACCATAAGTATGAACGGGCACTATTAACTTAGGTCGCGGTATTGAAAAGTCAGAGTCCGAACCGCTGGAAGAACTTTTGGCACTTCTCGAAAACACACCGTTACTGTTTGTCACGCGTTCCTCACTAATACGGTCTTTGCCGAAAGACAAAATGTCATTGTACCTATCATATCTATCGTCATTCTTCACTCTCACTGTGTTATAAAGCTTTCCATACTTCTCACGTTTGATTTGTTTCGTAATGCCGTTTGTAGTCCGATGGTCACTTTCTTTGCTCAGATCAATGGACTGTAACCCGTTGGTGATCGGCGGCGCGGGTTTGTTTTGACTTCCGTTGAACATTTCGTATTGCATTAGACTCAGCTGTTCGCTCGGCGAGAGATTCCTTTTTGGTTGAGTGACGGTAACACCATTGTATTGTGTACTTGGTGACTGCGCGTCGAAATACGCGCGAAGAGGCGCACGTCCTTCGCTTTTAACTCTCAAAGATTTTGAACGAAAACTTGGTTTAGCTTCTTCGATACGTCCGTTCCGGTCGTTACTAGGTTGCGTTGTGTGCTTCGGAAGTGGTTCGCATGTAGATAACGACGAGCTAATAGACTGCATGTATAAACCTGAGTCTTCCGCTTCTGAATCCAGTTCGAGGTTCTTTTTTCCATTCCTGGACTTTATTGGTGTCAGATCTAGAGTAGCCATTGAATTAATTAGTTGATACATGGTGTTACCGTTAGACTTTGAATGATCGCTATAAGTTCTATCTTTTTTGGTATCTTTATGAATTTGTTTAATTTTATCGCTGTCTGTGTCATTGTTCTGCTGGCTCACCCTTGAGTAGTATTCGTAATATGACTCCGATGACGGGTCAGGAGGAACTGGCCCAGGGTCAGGTAGCGGATAATAATTTTTCTTAGAGTCAGCTTTTCGTTGCCTGTGCGCATATTTCAAGGAATCCTTACGCTGCGGTGGCGTGGGTGGTTGCTTGCTATTTGATCCGAACGCTTCAATATCCCACTCGGTAAAGTTACGTCGCTTAACCCTTCTTAAAGTAGACGGTTTATACCCATTTGGCATATCCTTAAAACTATAGCTGTGTTTTAATTTGTTCTGCACAATGAGGTTGTTTTCAACACGTGCCTTTTCTTCTATGTCTTGTTGGTATTTAGCTAATTGAGATATGTTGTCATTAGGAACATCGTTAGGATATGCGTATCCATTGTCTTCGTGTGAATATTTCTTCGATTCGTAGTCTTTCTCGTGAGTTCGGTCGACGTCTCTACATGATTTGCTTCTTGATATGGAATTGAACTTAGCTTTGTCTGAATGGCTGTCATCATAGGATCGTAGATTGTTTGCTCCGACCCAATTAGCCGCATAGACTAAGTCCATAGTTCGGTCGTTGATGGAGAGCCAAGGGTCCTCCATGACCGCTTTTCCTGGGTAATGTTTTATTTTCATTTTGTCATCATATCTTCTTTACTCTCATTTACCAAAATAATTTTTAACATTACTTTTGCTGTTACTGATTGGGGGAAACCCATTTTTCCAGTTTGATAAGATATCTTATGCGAGTCAAAAGGTGATGTCGTTTGGCCTTAATTAACTTGGTTGATATTGTTTTTGTAGGTGATGAACTAAAAGGATAACCAACCAATGAAACAACAAAACTTTGAATGGAACCCACTTCTTTACCAATAATACTCATGTTCTGAGAGTGAATGATTGCGTTCATAATGGTTACTGCAATTGATTGCAGTTTAACAATGGATTATGTTTTGCAACTCTTGTATCCGCGTCCTATACACATAGCCTACACGTGCTTATTTGTCTGTCTTTGTTAAATTAATTCAATTTATGGTGAAATTTTGTATTTTTAGTGTAAAAATTAATAGTTTTTACGATTAAATATACCTAATAAAAATCGATTAGGAATTGATAATTTTTATCCCCTGTTATATCGGGTAAGAAGAAGTAAAGAAGCATTGATGATAGAAATTGTAATATAAAAAAATGTAATAAAATCTATCAAGTGCCAAGTTTATTATTATTGAGATAATCGAAACCTTTAACATTAACACCCTATTAGCTTGCTTTTACTACAGATTTCAATTTCTTAAATCTGTTTTATGACAGTTGAGCTTCAAGGGATAGTTAATTATAATATCCCTACAATACGTAAAGCAGCTTTCTAGGTAAGAAAATAAAAAATAAGTAGTATAAGTAAAATTAGTAAATTACTCTAAAATATATAAATATTATTTAAGACTTTGTCATTTGTGGTACACATTTTGTATATACTACTAAAGAGATAATAAAGAAAAGAAAATAGCTGTTTATTGCCCTTATTATTTTTACTCTAATAATTTTTGATAATATTTTTGGCAATATCTGAATTTTGTCGAACTTACCAATCAAAATTATCAACAACAAACTAGCAACAAAAAAAACTGTATCTCTACTATCTAGAGGTTAAAACTCTATAGTAAGTAACGTAACGGTGTTTTACAAAATAAGGTAGGTACATGTTTTGGATGTAAAAATACAGACTAAAATTACAAAATAATAGTTTTAATCTAAAGCACCGTTTACTTCGTAACAGCGGATGCGTCACGGGAGGTGACCACATTGCACAACCCTTGGCACGGCCATCTTTGACGAGGAAGTCGTATGCCCAACGAATGCAAAACCGAGTTGTGTAATGAATTAGATAATAAAGAAAACACTGACTGAAATTATTCTTATAACTGCGCGTTCACTGACATTCAAATTACAATCGGCTGTTTTGAAAGTTGGAGTGATATCATGATTATGTCACTGACCAAGGTACCATTTTAGGAAATACGAAGATGAGGAATTCATGTAAATGTCTATTGAATAAAGATTTCTAAACGCAGTAACTAAATGTATGTATGCACATTAAAGAATCTTGAATTCTATCGTGTGATACAATGGAACGGCATTAAATTGACGAAGAGATTACCAAGATTGCAATATGAATAACAAATGAATATCAAAGAATTGCGATAATCATCACAATTGCAAAGAAATCAAATGTGCAAAGTGGGAGACCAATTAGCGATGTCATTAAATGCATGATCGAGTTTGTAGGAAACATTTTCTAAGACATCTAGCAATGGACGGGTGAAACCAGTCTATTGGTCCACATATTCAGTCGGTTGGTCAATGATGATACGTGAGAAACCTATCCAGGAACTTAGAAAACTGCACATATAATTAATTATAATTTGCTGCTGATGTTCTGTCTGTGTCGGGAATTTAGGTCAATTCAACGATTTCTAGATTAATTGAGAAAGCAGGAACATACTATAATAATACTATATAAAGTTGCATTATAGGCATAAAAAGATAAGCGTGTATTACAAAAATATCGAGATTAAAAGTAGTTAACTTCAAAGTATTAACGATTTTGCTCAGTGTTCTGAAAAGATGATTGCGGATATACTGAGTATACTAAATCAGCTAAGAAAAATAACATTTAGAAAAAAACATTTCTCTAGCCGGGAAATGAAATGTGGCGCCACTGCCATCCGGCCTTTCTATTTGAATTAAAATGCAATAAATAAAGTAGGTAACTAATTTCTTAAACTGATTAGAGATAACTGCAACGCTTATATTTTGTCAACTGGTTCTGTTATGTAAGAAATCGATCGTTACGAAAATAGAGGCGTTGATAAAACGTAACGACATTAAGCATAAAACATTAAAACAAAACAGTAGATCATTAAAAAATATGACTTACTAGAGATAGAAATAACTGGCACTAATTCTTTGTAAAAAGGTCAGTTTGAATTAGACCAAGTAGATACTGTTTCTTCTTCAACAACAATTTAGGGCGAACAGTAACCCAAATCGATAAAAACAGTCATCAATTAAACCACGACCCGATTCCAATCCAATTGTATGTACAGCAGTACAATTTGATACTGCTAGATCTATAGATTCAGATACAGAAGTCACTTTCTCAAGCAAGTATGCAAAGCTGAGAAGGCCAAGATCTAATTTGATTTTGCTTCTACCGACCGCACGCCTTTTACGGTAATTCATCATTAGCTTTTAAAGCAATCAAAGCTTAGGAAGTTTTGAGGTCATTTTCTTCTCGTTTTCAAATCAAGTAAATAAAGCTCGTCATTAAATTAAAGCAGACCTACATTGCCGCTAAGGTCAACGTTGCACAACCACGATTCTGAGGTTAGCTGATACAGCTCGTTCATTGTAACTTCTTGAAGAATTTTCATTGTCTAATCAAGGCACAAGGTTAAGTAAATAACACACTAAGTATCAGCCTACTTAGAAGCCAAACATGGATGAGGATAGAGTACGAGGATTCTTTATAGAAGCTTGTTTAGCTTTTGTAATACTTCACTACATTTAAAAAAATATATAATATGATCGATTAGTAAAAGCGATAAACGATCGATTGCTTTTTAATTAATTTTTTGATTGATTACTAAAATATCTTCAGCGTTAATGTGGTTTTAATAAGTATATAAGTACGATTTGATTTGATTTTTACAACACGTAGATAAAGAATATCAAAATGTTTGAATAATTGAATCTGTTTTTGGTTAATGCTTGTTTTGCTGTTGATGATTTTACATTTTTGCATTTAGTTGACAACACAAATGTTCCAACATTCCATGGTCTGTTAACTCGTGTAATAGTCGAAGTGGGGTTTTCTGATAGCATCATACCTAACAACTGTATATTGTGTCATATGATCAAGTTAGAACCACAAAAAAATATTACAAAATTTAAGGCATGTCAATCATAACAAAATTGTATACATATTTCAAATATAAATTCGAAATGGAAAGATATTAAATACAGAAGTATACAATCTAAACATGCTTGTATGCAAAAAAAAAATAAACAAAATAAAGACTTTATATTAAAATAGGTATATTGTGCAAGTGACAAATAATAATACGAACATAACTATTACTCTACAAAAGTAAAAAAAAAAAAAATGCTAAAAATGTTCACCCCACGTTATAATAATAACTCGTTATGATGTATTGTTAAACATGCACATCAAACCATAACAACTGGTATATGTGATTTTATCAATACCACTTTCTAATCTCAGTTTGAATAGAGAAACGTGACAATATACCACATCTATGCCATAAGTTGATTTACTGTCCTACAGTCAGATAGTAATAAAAAATGTCGGTACAGATATAGTAGATGCAAACTTCATTAGGAACACAAACACATAAGTATAAGTATTAAATATGTAGTATAAATTCAAAGAAGTTAAGTTTAAGAAACAATCGGGAAGCACGTGGTTTTATGCTAGCAGAGAATTTATTAATACATTAGATTGCAGACATTTTCAGTCTGCATCGGCTTTAATTCGACAGGGTATTATGTTTCAGTTGCTTAATTAATATAATATTTAATATCAAACAAAGGAGACCTACCTACCAATCTAAGCTAAAAAATTGAGATTTGCTGATTTTAATATCACAGTCCTTGAATTGGTATTCATAAATTTGTTGACGACAATTATACATGCAATTGGAGCGGCAATTTCAATAATTTAACGCACGCACTGGATTGCAACAAACTCAATTATGAAACTAGAGCTATTGATTTGGTTCAGTACTTAAGTACTTACTTAATTAATTAATTAAAGAACAGGCTTTAAAATGCATACTTCGTTTTAAATTGAATCTTGGTAAACAGTTAGGTTTTAAAAACAAAGATACTTTGTTCCGTCTTTCAAATTTATGAATAATGAATACATCTCTATGTTTATGAATGTATTTGACTTTGTGCTTTTATAATGTTTTCCACAAATCCGCAAATAAGAATAATATTTGACTCATCGTCTCCTTAGAAGAGAATTTCGTAATACAAGTGCATATATTCAGAATGGACCGCTATATCGGCGACCTTCTTTCATAAATCGTAAATAATGTCATTATGCCATATAAAGTTCCACCAAAATTTCAAAGTACGTATAAGCATGTATGACAGTGGCACCAAAAGAATCGTAACAAAGTGATGTCATATGACCATACAACCAGCTTGTGTCACTGAACCATCTAAAAGCAGACATAGAAAGCTCGTTCAGTCATTAATATGCTAAAATATCTTCGTGAAGACAGCCAAAATACTTTCACAGCACGGTACTGCACGCGAAACGACTTGCAAGTCTAAAAGTCTGGCAACCTTGTGCAAGCCTTCGGTTTTGATACTTTCAATTTGTGTAGTAAAGGACACTTGTTTGTTTTTAAACTGGATTATTCGTAATTTGTGATATTTTTGGTATAATTCAATATCTTTATCTTTTATAAACCTATTGTACAACAAATAACATTAGAGTACCAGATAGCACGCTAATAAATAAAATTTGAAGAAGTGGTTCAAAGTTTTGTTATATCATAAGCAAATACAAAATCCAGGTGCAACGATCTCTCCGAATCCAAAAGCCGAAACTGTCACATTTGAAAGAACACTTTCGTCACATCACGTTCACATTACCATTATTCATAGTAAATTAAAAGAAAAGCATTTAAAAACAAAAGATTCAAACATAAGCACACAGTACGAGACGATCGCGACTGTTTTAAATTCACGCGACGCGTTGAAGACGACCAATCATGAGCACGCCGCTCCGCTCACTGTCTAGTCTCGATCAACTCCTGCGCACCGCAGCTGTTCGCGTGTGAGCGAGAGGACCTTATACGACAGAAAGAGACACAACATACCTACCTGAATAATAAAAGCTCCAAGTTCATATTACAAAAGGTGGGCCAGACGGTGAACCTTCTCATTTGATCCTAGAGGATGCCAACGGTAAAGTTTTAGACAAAAGATGGAACAATAGGTGGGTTTTATTAATGGA
The DNA here is from genome assembly GCA_035578125.1 of Mellilla xanthometata. Classification (NCBI taxonomy): domain Eukaryota; kingdom Metazoa; phylum Arthropoda; class Insecta; order Lepidoptera; family Geometridae; genus Mellilla; species Mellilla xanthometata. Next base: position 5,873,260 of record JAPUBQ010000014.1, on the reverse strand, counting down.
AATAAAGATCAAAAAGCAACACGTGTGGGTTTTTGTGGGGAAAAAATATTTACACAGCTGGAACAAAACTACATTTACATAATTATCAGACTCCTAGATCGTGCAGTATTTATTTTCAGGTGTTAAGATTTTTATGATGAAAGAATTGTAATATTCTTTCATAATAATTTTTTTTTTCTGTAATCACGTGGTTTTTATGCAAATTATTAATGATCACTTGATATTTCCTAAGCGAAATTCGGTCAAAATTATGCGAATAGCTTTATTCGAGTCGATCCATCTCCCTCATTTTCAAAAGCAAATGAAAAGTCATGTAAAGACGAGCCTGGCGCTAGACTGATAGTAATAATTTAAATTCAAATTCAAATTCATTTATTTCAGGATCAAGTCCCATATCCAAATGTTACATAAAAAATATTATTAATAAAATAAACTGTATCAAAAAAAATAAAAATATGTCACAGAAAAAAATTATAAAAAAGAAAGTAAAATTTAAATAAAAATAAAAATATAATCATGCTGGCCCATTCCATTTGGTCAGATACAATTTTATGAAATACCACTTCGAAAACTGATATATTAGGTATTCAATCTCAATTCCCATAGCAATAAACGCTGCTACAGTGTAACTATGAATAAACATAATTACTATAATTATTTCGGTCATATTGGTACTTAGTCCATTGAAATGTTACATTTTTTAGGCCTAACTTGCGTTTTTTAGAGGATGCAATTATTATTTATTTGATGTCTAGGGGGGGGTGAAAAGCTTAAATAAAGTTTTTGGGGTCGAAACCCTTGTCCCACGGCCGCCATCTTGAAAATAGGAGTTGAACTAAACTACTTTAACTATTTAAATGACATATTACTGAATCATAATTTCCGCCCGGAAGTTGCAGGATGGTAATGAATATAGAAGGTAAGCCGTATATAAAAAATATTGCAAGGCAAACACCCGTGACTGATCAGTGGCAAATCAAATGTTAAATTTAGAAGGTCAAGTCTCCTTGCTCGACTACTTTTTGTCTGTCTACAAATCACCGAAGCAATTAAGATGAAGTACAACTTTATCATGATGTCGATCAACGAAATGGTCACGACCTGTATAACAATAACGTTTTAATGGATAGTAAAAAATGTTTGAAACCATAAACGCGAGTCTTAGAAGATATGTGTAAGTTGTACTCTGAGAAAAATCATTCAGGGAAGCTAAGCTAGTAAAGATATGATGGGTAAAGTAATATAGTGATTTTAGATTAGTTTTAGTTTTACATTACTCGATTTTAGATTAGACTAGCTGATCCGGCAAACGTTGTTTTGCCGGATCAGTTATTTTGGAGTATGAAAGATAGATAGTAGCACTACTACCTACTGAATACGCATATAACATTTGGTAAAAATGGGTCAAGCCGTTTCGGAGGAGTACGGTAATTAACATTGTAACATGGAAATTTATTAGAAGATAAGATATAGTTTTACTTTAATTAAGCTATATTGTTTTTAATTTATTGTTTTCCCGAATACATAATTACAAAAACAGCTGAACAATGAAAAAAAACAAAATGTATTATACTTATACATATAAATTAATAAACGAGTATTTATTTGTAATATGTACTTTTAAAGTATGATGAGGACAATATCGTAGTAGTACAATTGCAGGAAAGCTAAAATCACTTTTAATGGTACAGCATTAATCGGAGAAATTACAAGTGAAGCGAAAGAACGCCGATTGGTGAAAAGCATTGTGCATTCATAATGATTTAATTGGTAAAAAAGTGAAAATGTTTCATGTTTTCACTATATCTTGAAATGTGCACTAAATTTAATTTTCTCTTTACAACTAGGTATTTGAATCAGCAACGCGAGCTAGCTAACTACATCACATTAAGGTTTTTTAAGTAAAAATTAAAAATAAAGACTAGATTCTAAGAAACTTACTATTGGTACATAATTATCAGATAGATGTTGTTTGACAATTTGAAAAAAAAAACACAGTAATAAAAAAAAATATTATATCCTTTGTTTATCCCCGACAAAAACATAGAAAAGGAAAGGAAACTAAAAAAAAGTAATTGAAACTAACTACGAGTATTCTCGATCATAGAATGATTTTGTTCATAATAGACAAGAAACAAATTACCCATTGTCGTCGACGAAGAAACAAATCTGAGGAATTCCAAAATCATATCACAATGAAGACGTGAGTGCTTCATTCAATGAAAGTACTGACAAGTTTAATATACAGAGTTACTGGCTAATAAAGTAAATCAATTCTTGCATAATATACGGTTGAAACATCAAATTAAAATATAAAAAAAAACCTATTCCATTCCTACTATAAAACTTTTTACAAACAATAGAAAAGGAAAATAACGAGAATTTGGAATTAAATAAATTCATTTAAAAACATATTTTATGACAAATGGGAGAGAAAAGAGTGAAGGAGATGACAGCTGTAAGAGAATTATTGTTATATCTACATATCGTCTGCTTACTGGTTGTTTCTAAAATAGTGCATTTACCATGTTTTACCAGTAAGCAGATAATATGGGATAGAAGATGAGATGGGATAGAAAAAGAGAGAGGGTGGAGACAAAAAAAAACAAGCGCTAAATTTGTATATCTATTAATATTTCATAGTATCAGAAATTTCATTCAATAAAAAAATTCACCTAAACCTTGAAAATTTATACAGATTCGCCATTCTAAGTCGCATTGGATAAAGATATCAGGGTCTTGGGCTAAGCAGTTAGAGATACCGAATAATAGGCCAATGAGGCGGTTTGTTATTTGTATATTTTAACGCAAACCTTATAACTCTCTTCTTCTTTCTCACACTCACTTGCTTATACAAGTGAGAAGAGACTACATTCAATAAAGAGAACCATCATTTTCCTTTCTTTTAATGTAGTTACACTAAAGTAGATATGCAATGCAAATGTAAAAGATCAGAATAAACGAAATTTTTGAATAGTTTCGGATAGCCCTGTACAAAATTACAAAGAGAAGGAATGCCCGCATGCCGTCTATTGTGCATTGCATTTAATACAAGTAGATTAGGAGCTATGACTGTTTAAAGAACCATGAGTTAAAATGGTTCTGTTAACAAGTAAGATAGATTAAGCTTACTACCAGTACATTCATAAATTATATTTAGACTACGTGTATGCAAGGGCTTTGGAGGACAAAGAACATGTGAATTGAAATTAGTAATGATGCAGACACTTAGATTCAAATGTGAATTCTAAATGATACAGATATATCAATAGGAAAGGCGGAGCTCAAGGCTCTCATGATTTCTCAATACTAAAAGTAGAATAGCATATTTTGTGAAATCCTAGAAAAAAACAAATAGAAGACAAAATTAAATATTTAGTGTACTTCCGCTGTGATCCGAAATCCAAATTAAGACAAGTAAAGGAAAAAATAACTAAGATTAATTAAATAGGATTACATAACGAATTAATAATTTATTAAGATTAACGTTACCTATCACAATTCGGAAATTCTACACGTGTTTCGCTTAACTACAAGGCATCATCAGGAGATGCTGACTCTTCGAACGATAAGTCGAGAGTACTCTCGACTTGTCGTGGATTTCCGCAAAGTAACGTAAGTAGAAATTCCTGCGTAAATAATAAGATTAAGATTTCAGGACTTAGATTTCATTATCTTTGTTTCTGTGTTAAAAATTAGTGTTCCAAAACACGATTACACAAATTAGCTCAAACTAAAAAAAAAATTAAAAAATGGTATGTTTATGAAAGTCATAAAGAAATGAAAACATTAACAAATCTTACCTTTTTGTGGGTATATAATCTGCAATTGTTAAACTTTAAAATTTTAATTAATTTGATTTACTAAATTAAATATTAGTTAATAGCATACTCGTATTAAATAATAAAACCATAATCTGTTTTAGAAAAGGTAAAAATAAATATTTGATTTTATTTTAATTTATTTCATGAAATACCGAGGTTCGTAGATTGACATCATTAACTACAGACAGATCTCTTTCTACTAGTGGAAAAGTTGTTTATAGAAGACAAAATTAAATAGTTAGTGTACTTCTCTCGACTTGTCGTTCGAAGAGTCAGCATCTCCTGATGATGCCTTGTGTTTAGGCGAAACACGTGTAGAGTTAAGAATTTCCGAAATATGATAGGTAACGTTAATCTTAATTAATCTTAGTTAATTTATCTTAGTTAATTTTTCCTGTACTTGTCTTAATTTGGATTTCGGATCACAGCGGAAGTACACTAAATATTTAATATTGTCTTCTATTTACAATGGATTTCCGCAAAGTAACGCCTGAGTCAATAAGTTATTTGAAAAGTTGTTTATTTTGATTCCATTCACTTCAATCCTGTGCAAGTTTTGCCGCGATCCACGTCAACTGCTATGTCGTCGACCCATCTTGCCACGGCATGACATATTACCTTACTTATTATAAACGAGTTTTAGCTTTTAACATTGCGATAATAAAAGTAGCGTGCAAAAAGCAGCGCGCAAGTGGTGCATGCCAAATCGGTCGCGCATTTTGTGTCTCTTCACTCTACTCTACATATACGAGTACATGCATTCTGTTCGAGTGACCGTCCGGAACGATTTCACCCATCTGCGTGCTGGTGGGATGCCGTGTTTGTTTTCTTGTACATAACTAGGTGACTATTTAGGGTAAATAGGAAAAAAAAATGTTTAAATGTATAAGAAAACAATTATAAATATACTTAATGTTGGGAATATACTCAATTTGCAGTAAAGTTTAAGCTAATGCTGGCACTTTACATCGCTATTGTTTCCTATATTTAGTAAAATAATTGACATATAACATGTGAATACAGGAACGTATTACTTTTTACTCTAATATTTATTATTTTCATATTCGTCGAAAATCAAATAATATAACGATTGCAATTTTGAATAGCGAAGCGGCGCCTTAAAATTTAATTAAGTAGGAGCCCGTGGGTCGCATGACACGTTAAATTATAGGTCCCGGCTTTTAAACTAAGTACTGGTAGTCGTGAAGCTAAGTCAGGGGTCTTTGGGCGGCTACAAAACTCTCGACACCAGATATTGGCCATCTAGCTCATACGAAGATGAAGAAGAAGAAGTACCTAATAGTTATGATATTTGTCAACATTTGTTATGAAATACCTACTTATTTTTAGCCTTCAGCATTGAAAATAAATATTAAATTAGAATATCGAATGAATTTAATTAATCAATAGAGCGAGGAGTTGTTCGATCCACGCTAACTGGATTGATGGAGATATTTTCTTAGTATTCGTATGTTGCAGTATAAACATACACCTACACAGACAAATCATTATCATGGGATAGGGCTTGGGATGGGGCTTTTTATAAACGCTAAATATAACATGCCAAGGTGTATCAATCGATGTGTTAAAAGTTCACAAAACAATTCGTAACGTATCCTACGTAATATATATAACTTAGCGAGCTCAACATTATTCTAAGATTTTGACGGTAAGTTCTATACTAAAAAAAATCTTTTATTAGCTAGAATTGTTTTCCTATTATAAACAATTATTCCGTAAAGTATTGCTGAATAAAACTATATTGGTGTTCAAGCTTATCAAAGTACGAGTACATACATAGATATGTTGTAGATTGTAATTACGAAATTCAATGTCACAATTTCTGTTCAAGTTATTATTACACTACGGTGATTTGCAACACAGTCAAAATTCGATTTCTTATAATTATATTCAGTGAGAACGAAACGAAAGTTAAAAGTTGGGTAAAAGTAGATATGATACGCCATCTTCGGCCAGACTCATTTCAATTGTGACGTAACATCTTGTTGGCTGTGGTTTAACATTATACATTTTAAATGAAGTTTTATTGTGGTTTTGCTATAATTCGGCTATTATCATCGTTACCAAAAACCATTTTGCATAAGCCTAGACTCGGTAGGTTTATTTTAGAACTGGTTTGGTTAAGAAGTTCTTTTGATCACTTTTTCAGCTTCCATCATGCCTTGGAAATCATGTACTCCTAGCTTCTTTTGTTTTTGTCGTTCCGTTAATAATAATTAGACACATTTAAAAGTCATCTCAAAAAACTGTTATTTTGAACACATGTTGGGTCGTTTGGAAATTTCTTTCAATAAATCAATAATGTTTGCGAGCATTCTTGCTTGTACGACCAAAAGCCTGTGAAAGTGCTAAATTCCTCGTCAATACGGGAGTTATAACAAATATTACACATACTTCATAATTGTTCTTTATTTCAGATAAAGAAATAAAAACATAAAAAAAAACAAAGTAAAAAATTTAATACCAAAAATAAAACACACATATACTATATAATAAGGTGTCTATAGCCATCTATTGCCTGTACGTTAAAATGGTCCTATGCTATCTACCACCTTTAACATTAGAATAGCTCCTTTGTACCATTTTTTTCATTGTCACCAGAAGAGTTCTAATTCTTTATTAGAGCACTTTAACATAACATTATGTAAGTGCTCTAAAGAATGAGGCACTTGCATAAATGTGTATGTTGCTGGCCAATAAGATATCAGAAAGTAAGTCTAATATAGTACTATTATTACGTACTATTTATTTAGCTTGTTTCAACCCAAAACGAACATTGAAGTTAACAGTTTTGTATTTATAACTTAAATGTTACTATTTTCTAATGTTACTTTTTTGAAACTAGCATTTAACGATAGAAAGTGTAAGAGTCTACGTTAATACGTTTGTTGTATCCATACCAGTACAAGTCGCGTAGTCTAAAAATAGCGCTGTAGCGCTGGAAAAACTGTGAAGACAGAGATGTATTTTGCGCTTTATCATACTCAGAACATACAAAATTAATAATTGATGGACTGTATTCTTTTAAACATTTTAAGTTATTTTTTTGTAATGATAAATACTTTGTATAACACAACACTGTTCTAAATGTTTTATCTTTGAAATTTGATAAAAAGATTGTTCGTGCAACATGCAAATATCATTTATAAAATGTATTCTTTCAGATTCAGACTTTTTTTAATAACTGTTTTTTCTTTAATGCTACAAATATATATTATAAATGCGAAAGTTTGTAAGTTTGTTACTTCTTCACGCTTAAACAACGGGACCGATTTTCTTGAAATTTGGTGTGGATTTATTGAAGACAAGTTAGACTAAATTAGACTAACTAAACACAAAGGCTACTTTTTATCCCGGAATAACTTCTTTTGTCCCGGATTAGCGCGGGTAACATATGTACATAACGTAGGACTCAGCTAGTAATAAATATACATAATTCATTGTCTTTTTTGCCAGCGTTCTTTTACGTGGCGAGATCTATAACAACTAACAAGCAAACATAAAGAGTTAGTAAAAGTGAGAAATGATAATAACTTTCCAATGTGAATGGCAATTACTCGTTTTATGAAAGATCAAATAAAACTAAACGGAGTAGAGCTCAATACAGTTAATATAATTTCTAGCTTTATTTTATTTGCTAATTTGCTACCTATATTTTTAGCTAACATACATAATTTCACCGCATAGATTAAAAAAAATTGTTTCAATTATACTCTGAAAAATAATTTAGTGAAATTGCCATCATTTATAATTTTTTCATGGTTTATTTAACCCAATAATTTTGAGACATAAACCGTAAAATTTCGATAAGTTATACGCGTACTTTTGAAAGAAGATATTTTCTCGCGAATCTTCTAGATGTCGTTATACATATATCTGATGACTGCTCATGACTGTAAAACAATAACAAATATAAGTAGACATTTTTGTAACTCTTTTTATCTGCACAAAAAAATTTTTCTTTTTGACATGACAACGTCTTAAATTAGGTTGCGGCTGGGAGTCACTTATGAAAAAGTGTAACGCCCGGTAACGTTACGATGAGTCACCGAACGAGAGAGAGGCCCGCCGAATGCCTTGCGTCTCTCTCCCACTCAACTATGATCGGTCTGCTGCGTGCTGCCGTTGTCACGTAAAATCTTCGCCCGTAAAACCGACTTTACAGGCAACCATTTTTTTTTTTACCAATTAGTCTCAACTCCGAGTGATTTAACTAACTAAACAATAAAATATAATATTTTTAAGTTTCTTCTCTTTCTTCCGTAACATTAATTACTCCTGGTTTTTAAACTTAAGTTTTCTTTCCTTGTCTTGTACATATATAGTCTCTTTCTATCTCTATTCTACAATCGAAAGGTGTAACTATAATAGATTGAGACATATTGTAACGAATGACCGATTTTCGTAATGGTCAAAGTCTTTTCAAAGTAATATTCCAGAGTGAGACAAAATGTAATCGAAAATTGCTCCATTACTAAATTCACAACAATTGGCTGTTGTAATGTGTAACAATGATGACCACTGCATTAGGCTGTCTTCATAAGTACCCATATTGCCTATATATTAGAGTAATGGGGCCAAGCTATGTATTTTGTATACAGTGGTGGCGATTCAGCGGCACATACAACTAAACTAAATTTAAAGAAGCCCCGTCTCTTTTCATCTTAGGTGGCCAGAAAGAGATGGCACGTTCTGAACCACACACAAAACAACTAAAATCACGTTAAATATGAAAAATTTAAGCGATTTTGAGAGCGCACCCAATTGTATCAGCTCTAAATCTGACGGGATTTTAGATGTTTTGTCTATGGTTTAGATTTAACCATCTCTTTTTGGTCATTTATGACGAAAAGAGACAGAGCTACTTTAAATTTAGTTAAGTCGTGCCACTGAATCGCCACCAATTGCTGTCTCTACTATTCTTCATGTACTTTTAATAGAGAATAAAAATGTACATGAATACAGTCGAACGTTTAAACTCCTCCTTTTTTAGGGTTTCGTACCTAAAAGGTATAAACGGGACCCTATTTTTAAGCTTCAACTTACTTTGCCTGTCTTTCTATCGTCAGGCTGTATCCGTGATAGCAAGAAAGCGGAAATTTTCACAAGTTATGTGGTTAAAAGATATCTACTGGTTCATCCTTTACTGTCCAGAACTTCTTAAATGTGCTAAAGTACCAATTTTAATATCTTATTAAGATAACTAAACTAGTAAATGGTCTTAAACTGATAAGACTTGGTTGTTATTTCCTAACACTCGACCTATTGATAACCTAAATGAACCAAATAGATAAGAAGAACGATCATTGTTTCTTATTTACGGAAAATGTTTGTACCAGAAATAGCCTACTATAAAATATTACGAAATGTGTTTGCTTTTGTAGAGGCATTTTTTTACAATTCCGTTCTTATTGCGTTACATGGTTAACTGAATTTGCCGGACGTTCGAAAAGTATATAATTTAATCTTATATATAAAATTTCCGTGTCACAGTGTTTGTTACCGAACTCCTCCGAAACGGCTTGACTGATCATTACCAAATTTCATATACGTATTCAGTAGGTATGAGAATCGGCCAACGTGAAACGTTTTTACCCCTAAGTGATAAGGGTTGTTCACCCTTAAATATATTTCTTTATTTTTTCGACGAATTTTTTTTATTTGAATTTTATATAAAGTGGCAATAAAAAATACATACAACCCTAAATTTTTACTTTTTTATCATCAACCCCTATTTTTTTATGGCCATTTTAGTATATTTCTGTGTCACAGGGTTTGTTGCCGTACACCTCCGAAACGGATTGACTGATATTTACCAAATTTTATATACATATTCAGTAGGTCTGAGAATCGGCTTCTATCTATTTTTTATACCCCTAAGTGATAAGGGTTGATAACCCTTAAACATTTTTTTTAATTTTTCGACGAATTTTTTTTGTATAAAGTGGCATTAAAAATACATACAACCCTAATTTTTTACTTTTTTATCATCAACCCCTATTTTTTTATGGCCATTTTAGTAAATTTCTGTGTCACAGTGTTTGTTACCGCACTCCTCCGAAACGGTTTGACTGATCTTTACCAAATTTTATTTACGTATTCAGTAGGTCAGAGAATCGGCTACTATCTATTTTTTATACCCCTAAGTGATAAGGGTTGATCACCCTTAAACATTTTTTTTTAATTTTCCGACGAATTTTTTCATTTTATTTTTGTATTAAGTGGCATTAAAAAATACATACAACCCAAATTTTTTAACTTTTTTATCATCATTCCCTATTTTTTATGGCCATTTTAGTATTTTATTCATTTTTCATCTCTCTTGATAACTGATCAAATATAGTATCTAACTGTACTTCGAGTAAAAATCCTTATTTTTTTTTGAAGAAAATAACTAACAAAATTTAACCTGATATACTTATGCTTATGATTATTACCAATCTTAAATACTTAAAATTTGCCGCGCCTTTACTGGTGAGTGAAATGCCACACTATGCCATAGACCGAAGTCGGTCTCCTGTTTTACTCACAAAATTCTTCTTCACAGACTTCTCTCACTGTTTACACAAATTTCGACCTTCGTTATTGTTTGTGTATCGTATGTAGTAGTATTGTTAACAATTATCATTTTGCTATATCAATGTAACTCTCTTATTAACTTAACCGCGGCTCCATCCGCGTGTAAGTCGCTTTATTGCCTAACCTCTCCTGCACATGACTGTCGTAAAAAAATGTATTTTCATCTGTGCGCTACTGTGGATCGGATTATACGTTAAATTGTAGGTCCTCTTAGCACAAACAGTCGTTAAACTAAGGCAGGGGCTTGAAAAACTCTCGACAACATAACTTGATCACTTAGTTCTTACGTAGAAGAAGCTATAAAATTTGATGTACTAATAAACTAGACCCCGAACGTATGAGCAAAAAATTTTCAACAAATATGATGATGACACTACAAATATTATGTAATTTGTTCTGCTTTGGACTTCTTTATGCTCAAACGGCTCGAACAAATATACTAAAAATTTTCGCGCTCGCTTCGCTTGCGCATAGCTCGCTGCGGTCGCATCCAGCTCGCTTCGCTCGCGATTGGTCCTAGGACTTTTGGGTCATAGCTTACGACACTACAAATATTATGTGATTTGTTCTGCTTTGGACTTCATTATGCTCAAGCGGCTCGAACAAATATGCAAAAAAATTTCGCGCTCGCTTCGCTCGCGCATAGCTCGCTGCGCTCGCATCCGGCTCGCTTCGCTCGCGATAAGTCCTAGGACGTTTTGGGTCGTAGCTCACGACACTACAAATATTATGTAATTTTTTCTGCTTCGAACTTCTTTATGCTCAAACGGCTCGAACAAATATGCTAAAAATTTTCGCGCTCGCTCCGCTCGCGCATAGCTCGCTGCGCTCACATCCGGCTCGCTTCGCTCGCGATTGGTCCTAGGACTTTTGGGTCATAGCTTACGACACTACAAATACTATGTAATTTGTTCTGCTTTGGACTTCATTATGCTCAAGCGGCTCGAACAAATATGCTAAAAAATTTCGCGCTCGCTTCGCTCGCGCATAGTTCGCTGCGCTCGCATCCAGCTCGCTTCGCTCGCGATTGGTCCTAGGACTTTTGGGTCATAGCTTACGACACTACAAATATTATGTGATTTGTTCTGCTTTGGACTTCATTATGCTCAAGCGGCTCGAACAAATATGCTAAAAAATTTCGCGCTCGCTGCGCTCGCATCCGGCTCGCTTCGCTCGCATCCGGCTCGCTTCGCTCGCGATTGCTCCTAGGACGTTTTGGGTCATAGCTCACGACACTACAAATATTATGTAATTTGTTCTGCTTCGAACTTCTTTATGCTCAAACGGCTCGAACAAATATGCTAAAAATTTTCGCGCTCGCTTCGCCCGCGCATAGCTCGCTACGCTCGCGTAGGGCTCGCTTCGCTCGCGATTGGTCCTATGACGTTTTGGGTAATAGCTTATGACACTACCAACATTATGTTATTTGTTTGGTAACGGCTCGAATGGAATCGCTAAAAAATTTTGAATACCTAAATTTTAGAAAAATATCATTACCTACTAACCTTAAAAATTTTACAATGAAATTGTATTATACAAATAACAGACTTTAAAATCATACCTACATTAATAAATTCTAACTGTATCTAAAAAGTGAAAAATCATTTTTTGCCTACACATAAGTACCATCGAAGACTTTATTTGAAACTTATAAACATGCTATTTTAAATTTTTATTTATCCTGTGTTCTTGGCGTCGGTGCCATCTAAGAAGAACAAATTAATGTTTGTTAAAATAAACACTATTAAATAGATATGATTGACCATAATATTTTTTGGCGTTTGTTACTTTTATATTCCCTTAACATTTGTTCATGGCGCTCCATACCCATTTCACGCATATACCATACACACTTATAATAAGTAAGTAACATTTTAATTATACTAGAAATTGTCTAGAAACTAGAATAAAAATAATTAATAAGGCAAAACAACGTTTGCCGGGTCAGCTAGTATATAAAATTTCAGAATATAAATTGAAATTTTTTAGGAGTGTTTCTTGTTTCTAACAAAGTAAGTAAAACCGTAAAGTAGCCTATTTGTTAACACAGACAAACTTATCTTCATTTCAAATTTCATCAATATCAGTACAGCCGTTCCAGCGTAAATCCGTTGGGATGTTTTTTCAGGGGTTTCCTTCAATTTCCCTAGGATTTCATCATCAGACCCTTACTTTACGCCCTTGTTCAGTTGTTTATAAACTTCTCTCCATCCAAAGGTTGCCTGGAAGAGATCGCTTTAAGCGATAAGGCCGCCAATTGTAGCACACTAATTTGTAAGCGCTTTCTTTTTTTTTTTTTTAATTTAATGTGTCCATTAAAGAATTTTCTATCTATCTACTTTGTGCCGATGCAACCAATTCAGGACCATACTCATTCAATAAAAAAAAAATGAAAATCGATTCACAAATGGCTGAGAAATCGGTAAACATACAGTCGAACATATGAAATCGGTTAAAAATTACTCATCATCATCATCATCAGCCTGTCTGCGTCCACTGCTGGACATAGGCCTCTCCCAAGGCACGCTACTTGACCCTATCTTGGGCTCGTCTCCATCCACTGCCCGCTTTTTTCCGTATATCGTCACTCCACCTCGTTGCAGGACGTCCTACACTACGTGTGCCGGTACGCGGTCTCAAAAAAAATACTAACCCCACTTTAATCCCATGGAGTGTTACTCGTTTTAAACCAAAAAGTAAAAATATGATTGTGTAACAAAATTTTCCCTACATTATTCATAATAACAATAAAAACGTTATGAAAAGTTTCAAAACTATTACATGCTTCGTTTAGCTGTAATGTTCATCATTAACCCACAACCAGGTTATAACAAATTAAGTCACAGTTTGCACGAGCGTTAGAAAGTTCATAACGTTTTCACAACAATGTCAAGACATCACATATATCTTTTGATAGAAGGTAGTCATAAAGATGAAGTCTTTACTATAGCAACTGCGCTAAAGACTAAAACTTTAAGTAAATTTAATTTGCGCCTGTAGCTCGACTAAGGTGCTCTGACGCGATCATCGAATCTAAGCCGACCTCGACGATTTCCCTGCCATTGGTCTTAGTAGTCACTAAGCCAAGTCAGAAGCCTACGGACAGCTTGAAAACTCTCGACACTACAGCTTGACCACTTAGCTCATATGAAGAAATTGTCAAAATATAGTGAAGAGTATATTTAATCCTAACTTGAGGTCTATCTATGAGGTGCTATGATACCAAAATTACAATTATTATTCGAAATAGACAATTTAAGTGCGTAATCAGAGGTATGATAGAACTGTATGAACAGTAAAATGTGTGAGGGAAACAGAAAACAGTTTATTCGCGAGTCGCTGCGCTACAGTCGCTCTGAGAGACTGCCACTAGCTGACTTTCACTCCCGATACGAAATAAGGCTCAACCACAATGAGCAATGACGTCATTATTATGAGAAGCCGACAAAAAGTCCACAAGGTCTTGAAACTCAAGGTCGGTGGTCGATCACAAGCATTTAGAAAAAAATGTCTTTGTACGAGTATATAAGGTATAATCGGGCGGTAGTAAAATGTTTTTAGGACAATCCAAATTCTATAAACGCAGATAATATTATATTTTTATATTATATATATTTATTACATATTTTTTCATTTATGAATTAATTATATACAGGTAACTAAAATATATTTTTGGCTTATTGCTGCTAGGCATTAGCAAGCAAGTGTGGCTCGGTGGTAACAACGTCTGCTTTTCAATCAGACGGCCCCTGGTTCGATCCCGGCCCTTCCAATGACTTGTTTTTCAAGTTATGTGTGGATTTGCGCTCGGTTTACGGTGAAGGAAAACATCGTAGGGAAACCGACATGTTTGAGGACCACAATATCCGAAGACGTGTGTCATCCGCCAACCCGCACTTGGCCAGTGTGGTGGATTATGGCCTATATCTCTCTCCTCGTCAGAGAAGGCCCCGAGACCCAGCAGTGGGAACATATAGTAGGCTGCTTATGTTATGCTTATGCTGCTAGGCATTTGACCAGTTGCTTGCGTTTGTCAAGAAAGTTCAGGGATAAAAACTGTATAAAAAATTCAAGATTTTGCGTATACCATTACCTTAATAATAATACTTAGTTGATTCATTCAAAATATTTTATTCGCACTAAAGTAAAGACCTAAAAACACTTTTTACTAAGTAAAAGAAGTTATGCAACAGCGCACCGTCCCGTAAAATAATGTTCACACCAATTTGTTGATGGATATTTGAAACCTGATTACTGAGGAAGCGAGACACTAGGTGAGCCAGTTAGTTAGTTATTCATTACACCTAGTGTCTGAGATAAAAAGGTAATTGATTTAGTAAGCCTCATTATTGTAGAACATCCAGTAAGGGGCCGTTTTATTCATCATGTGAAGTTCGAAAGGAGGCAGGGGCTAAAAAAATCACGAAATATCACAGAGAGGTAGGGGTTTGTAATAATATATCACGTGTATTTATTTTTTCGAGATACTGAACCGAAAAGCGGCGTTCGTCATTTTGGCCTCACGATAACTTATAGTTGCTAATGTAACTTATTTTCAATAATGCAATTAGATTAAACCGAAAACTGTATTTCATAAATATATAAAAATAGCTAAGAACTATGTATTCTAATTAAGTATAAGGTACGAGTACATTAAACGCAATAAACACAAAGGTCCTTACTATAGAAGATAAAACCTAAAAAATATTCCAGTCATCTTCTAAAAACTCGTTTATACTTAGTAGGTAACACTTTTTCATGAGGACAGACTTTAATTTTAGCGTCAAAATGCCAAACCTAATCTCTAAATACACTTTATTTACTCAAATAAGTTTAATTTAGTGTTGTCAATATTGGTTTTATACATGTCACATATTAAAAACGAAACTTGCCCCTGGTGCAAAGGTGCCCATCACGCTCGCTGCATTACCGCGCTGAATAGCTATGGCCAACCTCTGCACCAAGAACGACCCGGAGCGGGAGTCACCGGTGATGTTATTTATTCTAAGGCCCAGTTAGTAAACAAAATTCTTCGCCTCACTTCTCCAACTAGTATTTAGTGTTATAATTTATGAGAAAGGATTGAAATGAGTGAAGTGTGTACTGTACAAGGCTACTTTCCCCAAGCGATTAGAAAATAGCTCTTACGGCTAGTCTAAGGTGTCGTGAAAGCGGAAAAGCTAAAAGCGTGACGTTGACGACTTTTCCTGCTTATTTTCCATGGTAGAGAAAACTAATAAATACGTATACCGATATTTAGATTACAAAATACCGCGTGAAATAATAATAAATTAGAAATATTTGTCGTTATAATGGTTATACAAATATTCCCGAAATATTATTCTGCCCCAACTCTGACCGCACGAGTTCGTTTTGCAAATGGCGCCACTTATACAGTCTTGAATATTATAATTAAGTTTTAGTTATTCTACTCGCCACTAGAGGTCACTATTAGTTTATGAAAGCACTAAATAAGTTCATAATGATTCATAAGGATTATCATAATTATTATTTAAACGGACACTCTTTAGCGTACGAATCAATAGTTCATGAAATATGTTTTATTTCAAGTCCTTTATCTTAGCACATACTTTTACTGCCATCTAGTAGTTTTAGAGGAAAGTACATCATAAGCCAGATTACTATTCACGCATGCTAGCTAGAAGTTACATTGTCTCACGATAGATGACGCTACTAGTGTCACACTTTCAGTTTTAAAGCTTCTACTCGACGCTAGATGGCAGTATTTTAACGGTTATGCTTGGGTAGTGTTGAAAAAAACCAGCACATTTGACGAAAAGATCTAAATAACGAACGCAATAGTTTTATCACTGCGTATTTAACTATTGTTACCATATTTGTTCCTTTTTGTGTCAGTAGATGAGAAGAGAAAAAATAAGTGTATCTTACCTTCCATAACGTATACAATGCTGCCAACATCTCCCTCTTTGATGATGAGGCTGCCCGCTGCATATTCCACTGGGTACATGCAGTCCACGATCTCTCGGATCTGCGTCATTTCCAGATTCTTCATGAAGTCATTATCCAATATGGCGCCCTTTATCAACTCCCGTGATCTGGAATTAGGAAAAAAAAATGTAGGGTGAATTGTTTTAAAGTATAATTTTAAGATTTATATCATTGCTATGATTTATATTATATTTAGATTTATATTATTCATATGTTGACATTATTAGAAAAATATATAGGCATACATTGCTACAAAAATAAATAGAATATTATAGCAGTCATTAATTTAACTATTTGTATAGCTAAATATATAGCTACAATAATAACTAGAGCCTACATAAGAAATAACTGCTAATTTTTGTTATATATGCATAGCTACCAAAATAGCTACAGGAATAATAGAAGTGCTTCCCCTTATTCTTATTGGTATGTTTTAAGTATCCAAGCTCTGGTATGAACAGATTCAAGCTTTTGACATGCTTAACGACTAAGATTTATAGCCGTGACCTAAAATTTAAAGTGTTGCCGACCCACGCCCAAAGCGTGTACCGCCCTTATGTTAAACATAAAAATCTGTTATTAAAACCTTCTCATATCACCTTAACCAAACTATAGGCTTTAGATATTCTTATAATTATATAGTCACTGATCTAATTGTTATAAATTAAAATTGGTCAGATCTGTCTATCAAACATAATTTTGGCTTAGCACCTTCGCTCAAACCTTCACATCTATCAGTATTCTGCCAATTATGCACATAAGGAAACATGTCACATCGAAGGCCGGATCAACCGCTTCATTGTCAACGTATCTGCGGCGTAATGGTTCTAGCCTCTAAATTACTAACTTAACATTATTGCAGAAAATTGGAATCATAAACATAGTCCACTTGATCCTGCTCCCCCGGTTATAAATAAGGCTATATTGGCCGTAAATTGTAGCCTAATGATAGATAAGTGCATAAATGTACACGAAGCTTTGACAAAGGTAAAACTGTATTGTGCCTTATTGGGATAATTATTGGTTCGATAAATTTATGTTCTTAGAAAAACATTATTTAATGCAACAAGTGTTATAAGTGTGTTGCTGAAATATTGTTTACTAAAGACTTAGTCTTAGAATTACTGCATTATGGAAAGGACAAATGTTTACGACACTTCAGCGTTAATTTTATAGTTAATTTCAACTAGACAACTTAATTTTCGGGAAATCGTTTGAATTTAACTGTTGATCCTCGTAGAATCAAACAACTTTATCTTTAAGGTAAGTTTACGATTCGTTGATTTTGTTGTATTATGGTAACACAAATATTCTTGCACTATCTTATCTACGTAGGTTTTCTATCAATTCTGGACAACTCAGCAATTATCAGGTTAGTTATCTTCAACGTTATCTTAGTCTATTTTTAAAAACTATCAATATAAGTCAAAACGACTTAACATTTCTGATAATGAATATATGTTTGTATTATTATTTATTACATTTATTTGATAAATAAACATATGGCAAAGGGTACACCATGGTTCATAGATAGATGTGATCCATCATATTAATTGGAATTGGATCATAGTAACTAGTACTTTCTTCATCTAAGATCTTGTTTACGTTATTAATGTCACTAATCGCTTAACCATATGTATGTTCCATCAGCCTTCTTGAGAGCCAAATGTTCCAATCTAGACATGCTCCACCTTAGCCTCGACTGTCTCTAACTTTTGTGTTTACGCGCCTCGCTGGTGAAATACCTATAACTGCACTAAAGTAAAATAACGTATGTTACATTATTTGCAAAACTTTTAGATCAACTAAGCATGCAGGAATATTCACTTTTAAGTTCTTATCGAATATACAAAAAAATGCTATCTAAATTAAAATATTTCAAGCTTCTATGGTGTTGGAATACATAAGTCATTGTAACGAATCATTTTTTGTGACTGACTATATTTTTTGCGATGACATCATTTTCTTTAATAGACTAGAGAGTAGTTGCTTGAGTCTTGAGATTTTTTGCGTACTGACATAACGTTATATAACAGTACGTAGCTATCTATACTTCCGCCAAATTCGATGTGAACTAAATGTAAACAAACAAAAAAAATACAATTTTAGGGTTATCACTTCAAGAAAGTGCTTCGGATATCAGAATTTCTATATTTTGTCATAAAAGTCATGCAGACTTTGTGTAATTTCAATCGAAAAGTCATATTTACTGTATTTAAAGATCAATAGCAATAACAAATTGCCAAGAAGTGGGTTTTAAAAGAAATCAGAATATTTAGTGATTACTTACATTGGAATTTGCATCAACCCTAGCTATTTTTCGTTTGAGTGCAGGAATCTCAAACCATTGGCCACTTTTCTATTATTCTTCCAAATAAAATAAAACAAAATCCCAATTAACAAGTTAGTTTTGATATAGTCGCATTATTGACCTGATATATGATGTGCCGTTGTACGCTGTATTTTAGTAAGATGCAATTTCAACAAATATTTTTATTTAAGGGAAATAGTAATTTGTAATCACTAAAAATAACAGTTTTAGTATACATTTCAATGACAAGATACTTATAAAATCTACGTCATACTTAAGTGCTATTTTAGGGAGAATACAATGTGAAGATGTATTCTTGTAAGGTATCAATAGTGTAAAACGAAACGTGCTAAAAATAAATCGTAACCAAACATCTCAAACATGGCCGCTCCTTCAACACTTGTTTGCCGACATTCGTTTATATTACAAGTATTTCTATATTAAACAATAGAAAAAAAAATTAACATTAGAAAAAAAGTTCTTTACCACTGCTGTCAGTGGTTGCTAGGCAACGCTTTGTTGGTAAACATTTCACATCGAATTTGGCGGAAGTATAACTACGAGTATACCAGCTGTAATGATATTTAAGAATGAGCCTGCGGTGCTTAGAATTGCTTCGAAAACTTAGAAAAGTTTCAAAAACGGTCAAATCTTTCATGGAAGAAAATGCTTAAAGTTTTGTTCGGGTAACTTTACGATATGTATAAGCTTATAGCATAAGCAGTCCACTATTTACTCGTATGTTTCCAAAGCTGAGACCTGGGACCTTTTCTCACGAGGAGAGAGACATAGGCCATAATACACCACGCTGGCCAAGTGGGGATTAACACATCTTCGGATTTTGTGGTCTTTAGAACATATGTAAATTGAGTGATCGACACTTCATACTACACACGACCTTCAGTAAGGAAGTTGACGACTAAAAAGGGAAGATAGAGCATTTAGGTTTCCTCATGATGTTTTCCTTCACCGTATGAGCAAGTGACTCCATGAGAGATTCCATAACTAATTTGAGAAACAACGTTGGCGTTATCCCGACGAAACACTCTCCCTACGATAGATATGAAGCCTTTATATTTTACACATTGCATTTTAAAGTCATATAAAGTGGTACAATTGTAGACTACTAGTAATTACGGTAAATTTCCTATAAATACAGCCTCAGGTGCCACACATGTCTTGAGAGCCTGTAGCAAGGGCGCGGACGACATAAAGTTCGATTGTAATTATACCAAATGTGTGCAATGGAAGGCGCACCGCACTACAGATGTTAGTAAAGATTCATTCACACTACGTACTGTAATAATAATTATTGAACTGTTTGTTTTCTCTCTAATCGTTCAACGCAGTAGAATAAAAGAAAATGACCCAAATAACAAGAACCAAGAACAAGAAAGAAGAAGACACAAAGAAAATAAACCAAACTCGTGTGTTACTGATTTTAATGATGATCATTTGCGAGTATTATAGTATTATATTCAAAGCTTAAGTCATTTATTATGAATTACTTACTTATGCTTTTAGTAATAATATTATCAGATATTACGAAGAAAAGAATCACAGGCAGGTAAAATTGTTTAAATAGGTACCTACTCGTAGATGAATATTAATTATATACATATACGAGTGTAAATTGAAATTTGGAAAAAAAATTTCTTCGTGGCTAACTCACAAAAAATATATCAATAAAGATACGAGTAATTAAACATTTATTGAAATCTGATGATGATGATCTTAAATTCAAATATTAATATTATTCAACGACTCATAAACATAAAGATTGGTTTAGCGATCCGTATCTTAATTTCCTTTGGAAATTTATCAACAGAACCAAAACTAAACATAAATTTATTAATTAAACATGTCCGTGCAACATTACAGCCTGTCCACAATATCAAAAACAAGTCGCGAACTCGGTGGCCTCGGTGCAGTATCGAGAAGAAATTCAATCAGAGATTGATTGATGACGTCACGAATGAGCAAACGTATGTCGTGATCTATGTATTGAGAATCAATGGAATGATTTACGCTTTGAGATTATGGAAATTAGTACCTGAGTAAAGGGAATCATAAATACTCCTTAATGCTTAAAGATGGTTGACACGTTGAAATAAATAAGTTTTAATAATAGGAATATACTGGTAGTACCTCTTAGAAGTGGAACTCGTGAACGCAAATTTTCGGAACATCTTCAACAGTTTTAACTGTTAAATTTTATGTCCATATCAATTAAATTGCTTGACCTATATAGTTTGTATTCATAAAATCTTTTTAGAATAAGGTATTCAACTGTTCTGCAAAAATCTATAAAATTGATCAGTTATTAGCATTATCACTCCCGAATATTATTTTCATAGTAGATATATAATCATCAAGTTGGATTAAAATTACGGCATCTACGAGAGTGCCAACATCCAAACATACATGGTATAAGCCAGCATTTTTCTGCTAAATTAAATTAGTAGGCTTGTCGTTCTGAGTGTTAAATATGTAATATAAATGTATGTATGTATGTATATGTAGTATATCAGTTGTGTTACCACCCATAATATAAACTAGAAATAGTTTAGTATGGGGCTTACCAGCCGTGTGTGAAATGTGTCCAAAAAATGTGTGAAAAACTTTAAATTATCTATTTAGTTGGTCAAATGTAATTGGCTTTATCATGATAGAACATAGCAAATTGGTCCTAATTGTTTTCTCGATGCAGTTTATTAAGGTAACATTTTCAAATGTCCTCTTGTTACCATGATAGCATTGTAATGCTTGAAGTGCACACTAAAATACAATGAAATAAACATCAGTTCTATTCTTTCAACTCAAGATACAAGCAGAAAAATAGCATAACAATCGTAAAAATATTACGAGCAAACACGTCAAGAGTAATTTTAGAAGTTACACACGCATTTTCGTGCTTGCAAAATCAACAAAACGGGCATAATCCTCCAAATGACACTGTTTAGTTTAAAAAGATATTTAAAAAAATATTACATTTGTAATGATCTCCATAAAAAACTTTGCATGTTTGAATTTTAAAAACGTTCTATAAATACTCACTTTTGCGTCTTCGGTATTTTTACAAGCTTCATTTCATGGTCCTTTGTAAGAGCAGACAAAGGTTCAGCCGATATGGCTGTTCTTTTTAGCCTTGGTTCACCAAGAGAATACACTCTGGTGTTCTCTATACCAGGTGACTTCATCACAAAGCAATCTTCTTCATCAAACCCATTCTTATGGCTGTCAATGATTTGCCTTGTCAGCGGTTTTACTACTTGCCGGTACTTGTCTATTTCATTCTTCAAGTATCTGATCTGGGCGTCTTTATCATCCATTTCATTTTCTAGAAGAGCTATTATCTTGTCTCTCCTCTTCAGTTCTTCGGTCTTCTCTAGAAGCAGGCGCTTAAGTTCCACATATTTCTTTTCCAACTTGTACGTATGGTCCATTTGGCACTGCTTTGTGTGTGTTTGCGACATTTTTGAGCAGTTCAATATCACTTTTTACTCAAAAACAATAAAACTCACTTCATTCTGCAAAATTAATTACTAATCGACGTTTACCGAAACTGTTGTCTAAACATAAACTGGTTCCATAACTTTATCTATAAACCTATCAGGTGGAAAGATAATACACAACGTGCTCGCACTTGATATTGTACAGAAAATATAGAGGAATTTACGTGAAATTAGGAAGTAGCCTATGCACACCTTAGGCTCAGCTAATCAAATTAATATTCTAACTTCAAATTTACGTCACAAATTGCTCATTGTATTGAGTGAAAATTGCGGTTAATGATTAAGTATGAATAAACATCAAGGCAGCACGTCTGACTGTGAGTGAGTCAAGTCCCTAATGACTTGCATCAAAACATGATCCGAAGAACTTACTACTGCGATCATGCGCCGACGACCAGTCTGTGTTAGCTTTAATTGGTTTTCATTAAAACATGATTAATGTGCCCGATTAATAAACAAAGCTGGAGCTTTAATTTAAATGGAGTTTGTGGTGCAGTATTGCCTCGAGCGAGGACGCAGTTTGGTAATTCCGATACAGTAATAAATTAATCTTATACCTAAAGGTTATACACAAATTGCCATTGACTGAAGTATTCAAAGTATCGAGTGTCACTTCCGTATAATTTGAATATTTTTTCATCAGTACGTTAAAGTGATGAAATTGTTTGTATACGTTTTTGATGAATTGCTTTATCCATGAGTATCATTTTAGGTATTCTCTTTAAAATATTATTTCTATTTAGGATCACAATTATTTTGTAACTCAATGATCATTTGTTTCTTTAATTGTCATCAAAAACCAATACTAGTAATTACTGCTTGGATTTAATTTGATTAGTTGGTCGTGTTTTCACACCGTCTTTAACTGGTTAACGGCTACTTCATCTTATTATTGGTTACATAGTGACATTTATTATTCATTTATTGTGTCTACCAACTCATTAACACATCAAACAGTATGTGACATATGTTCAATTGACTAACATTAGGATAGCAAGTTAAACAAGTTGTGTAGGTGAAATTTTTGATAAAGGTTGAGCTGTTGTATTATAATATTGATACCTTTCTAAGCTCCGTAAGGTCATGTTGAGATTAGTGTGGTATGATCAGGAAATTTGGTTCACGGGCATGTGAGCCATGCATTTGGAAGGTGGCATTTGGGGGCTTCAATGTCAGAAAAACCGGCTTAAATGCTATGAGGTGATTTCATTTTGAAAAATCTGAGTATTTAAAGGTCACCTTTTATCTTCTGTACTGTGATGCAAGTAGTACAAAATTAGGCCTAACCAAAGGTCACAGACAAGAAATTGGCTCACGTTTTTACTGCAAAGCAGATGTTTTTGCTCTGAAACTATTTGTTCCGGAGTGGCTATTAAAAGGCGTCTTGGCTTTGATGTCTTAAAACTAGTTATAGCAAAACTTTTTCCAAAAAGCAGTTATATTGAACTCTCCAACGGTGTACCTATCTTAATTAATAGATAAGATATATTATCGTACACTTTACGCTCATCAATATCTAGATAACAGCAAACCATCGAACTCGACGCCTGTCATAACGAACCTCATACTCGTACAGTGGAGCGCCATTTCAACTGACCTAGACCCGTTTCCTTTGAATTTGGATGAAAGCCCAGAGTGCACGTTCTGCCACATTAAGTCTGATCTCGTGAATTAATTTTTGTTTCAATAACACTTTGTTATAATTGGTTCTAATTGTGATATCGTACTGCGTGAGTAGCTGGTTACGTGGGTTGTCTTCATTAATTAAACAAATATGCGACTCATTAGATACAATGCTTGCGTCTATATCTGTGATGTAACCTTTGATTCATTGAGAACGATTTTTTCGATTAGGATTTTTGGGTTTGTGATTGTAATATATTTGTACGTTTTAGGTATCGGTTGGGAAAATTTTCCGTAAGTCTACAAAAAAAAAGAACTGTGCAGATTAACAAAACATAAGAAAAATAAAGCAATTACATAGATGTTGGCAAATAACATTGATATTATACAATGCACATTAATTATACAACATTAATTAACTTCGCCTCTAAATTCTATAAACTATTTCTCGGTGACAAAACCATTAGTTTGAGAGATAAATTAAGGTATATCGTTAGCTCCTACTTTGCATATTAGTTTTATGCTTTAATTACTATGCGTGTGGTAATGAATATGCACGTTAAAACACATTCATGAAACATTTATGTTTATTTATTATTTAATTGGCTGCTAGCAAAAATTATTACCGTCTTAATTTTTTCATTTATATTTATACTTACCCTATAATTGAGAACTTGGTTAACGATTCACGGTTTCTTTTAAATGCGGATGATATCATTAAATTGAGGACAGGAAACGTCTTTATGTTTATTGCGAATTTATTTATCGGTAATAAAATTTGCTAAACCTAAACTCAGGTAGGTCAACTACTTTAAAATAGGGTAGTATGCCACAAATTAATATTGCTCGTCAAAAATGAATAGCTAAACGCAAATAATAAGTTTTATCACTTCAACCTTCGCAGTTTGCATATAGGTAGCAACCTTCGAAAGTACCTTCTGACTGACTTATATGTACATATATCTACGCACAGCCAAAACTATATTGTACCTAGAAACATGAAAATAGGTACAAGGATTTCTTTTATGATACGAGTATAAGTGTGTATTTTTAGACATTTGACCCTAAGGGAATGAAATAGGGCGGTAAAAATTATATAACATTTTCTCATTTTTGGACGGATCATTATAAAAGTTCTCCCATATAATATTATGTATGTAGATAAAATAGACAAATATATCCTTTACACCACATATTTTGCAACTATAACGGGAGTTAATAAAAAATAAGCCCTGATGTGATAGATATAATATAAACTGAAGTTCACGTGGGTAAAGTTGCAGGTAAAGGCCATTTATCAATATATTTTCTACTAACATGAAAATACATAGACAGTAAAAGCACCATTCACGAGAATGCTAACAACTTATTGTCCAGAAATAAACGTTTTAAAATAGAACGTATGTCACTGTTTTTACTCATATATACAAATAATTTTACTGCACTCGACTGTAAGAAGCGTGTTACTCAAAACAAGTTACTAAAGTTACAACAGTGAGTACTATAAAAATAACAGACTTTCAAATAACAAACAATAAAAACTGTTTATTAATAGGTCAGTCTAAAGCCAGGCCGTTCCCAAGCGGTTTTTTCCCTTTACAACATTGAGCTCGACCGTTAATTCTTTTAAACACTGGTTTTAATTTTTATCTAAAAACTGGATAATCTAGAGCGCTGTGGCGTCATAGATTTAAGTCGGTTTCAGCCGGCTTGACAGAATATAGACAAACGCTATTTACTAAATACTGATATACCTAATATGAGGCTGACGTTATCATCAGAGGTGAAACGTTGGGACTACCAAAAGCATTAGTGCGGACGTCTGTGGATGGATGGCGTAATGACAATGCTATTTATAGATACGCTGATATAATGTTAATTTATAGATAAAAGGCTCGCGTACGTTCGGTGATTTTCGATGCTTTGTGGTAGAGTACTTGTCGTTAAGATAGTACTAATGCAATTTCTATAAGTGTTAAAGAGGTAAGTTAAGACAAAGTTTACGCTAGCGATGCGCGACTGTGAATGATTCCAGTCGAACTTTTCGACTTTATAAATCATTCGACTCATTCGAATGATCTCCAAAAATTATTAACTAACATGATACCCACTCAAAATTGACCGGACTGAATGAATACTACATTAGTTACTACTCGTACTTGAGCCGACTACACTCCAACGATTCATTCATATTTCATTCATTTGAAACTAACAAGTGACATTGACAAGATTCGCTAACAATCGAGTCAAAACGCCACTAGTAACTAATTAGTAGTCATCACTCGATTATTAACATTAGTATATTACTAATATTCAAGTCGAACGTGTATGTTAGTAGTTGTAGATAATTCGACTGGTCAGATTATTCGCAGTCACGCATCTCTAGTTTACACTACACATCTATTAATATTTATTGGTATCTTTTAAAGAACAGCAGTTCTAGAAATGGTAGAGTTTTTCTGTTAAAATAAAAAGTATGTTATGTAAGCTGAACCCAAACTCAATGCGCAAAATCGGACCCTACACGTGTCATGGAAGACACCATGCATCCACATAAACAAAGGTATATTTACATAAATATGGGAAACTCATAAATATATTTCTGAATTCCTTTCATCTCTGTTATTGAATAATATTCAGCGAAAACTTCCGAACTAAACTCATCCTGTGATCTTTCCTCGATTCGTCCAGTATAACCAAATATTTGCGAGACTATAATTATCTAGTGGTGCTTTGATTACATCAAGAAGGTCAAGTATCACGTCCTCATAAAATAGTTGTAAAAGTTTTACAACTCAGATTTTGAGTGTTAAAGCCGTAACGTTTAGTTCTCTAATTAGCCTCCGGGATAAAGCAATTATGGGACCTTGACACACAAAGTAGTTCGAGAAAAATGCACATCTGTTAAAAAAATATCAAGAGGTACGAGGAAAAATAGCGGTGTCATTATATCAGTAGGATTGGCACGATATTTTTGTAACCTTTGGGTTGCGGTGTTCTGGAGTTGACAGATGTCAAAGTTTCGTGTGAAATATAACGTTTTTGAAGTTATTTTAGACATTGGGAAACTCTTTCAGCGGTAACACGAATAACTGTTTTTAAATTAGCTTATCGCAATGAAATATTAGTTAAATCACACAGGTGTATTATTTAAATAATATCAAATGATGTTGAAAATTTTTTCATAAATGTTTCTTAGCTCCTTGAAAAAGTAAGTATTACGTACGTACTAGTGAGTATTGCTATCCGGATTTTATATTTTATCAGTTTCAGTTACACCTTTGGTTCGAAAATAGACAAAAACCCTTTTAAATTATATTTAAACAACTATGTTATTGTTCGAATTATGATGACCAATGCTTGCTTAGTATAAAAACATAACAATGACTTATTTTTTGCAACAGCATAACTGATATATACAACTGATATGTCGCATGTCGATTGTCAACAGAATAGGTTCTAATCATAGACTTAGACTATTGTATAAATTCTATATAACATTACAGCATAGAAAATGACAACAAAGACGTAGTAAAAAAACTATTTCCGGAAGGTGTAGCTCTACCGAAGGTTGCTCTCAATAAACTGCAGGAAATCATCGATGCGTAAATAGATACTGGATACTCCATCACGTAAGTCTTTCAAGTTGTTTGCCTAAGCCCTTGCCAATAAAAGTGCGTAAAAGGAATAATAAGATGCTTTAATGTCAGGGATATATTATATGGAATCAGAATTTCTTAGCGACTGAGATTCTAGGTATTCGATAATGCAATGCTTACTTGCAAAGCAAACTGGTTTATTAAATGTTTTTAAAACAAGTATAAATTAATAATTAAGAAAACTTACGAGAAACGTATAAATTTACGATAAACTACCTTTATGTATCTATTCTACTAGTCAAGCTGTTTCATTTGATTTAATTTTACTTGTACCAATCGTATCGAAACATAGCTAAAAACATTTCAACTAATTTAATCTAAATTTTTCTAACAATTAGCAAATAAAAAAACATACAAAATTGGTTCATCCGTTCAGGACACACACACACACACGCACACACACACACACACAGAAACGTCAAACTTATAACCATTCTATTTTTGCGTCACGACTAATAAATAAATATGAAATATGGCAATACGAGCTTTTAATCACGTTCCGTCTAAATTTGGTATCGTTACTTAATATTGTTTTATGGATATTTAATTAAAACCAATAAAACCCTTTAACTCAACCTTGTGTAACAAAGTACGAGTTTAGCCATTTACAGATGATATTATTACATTATTGCAAAATTTAGGTTAAAAAATGATAATCCGCTAAGTGTGTTTCGTAATAAATAAGATTTTAATTGGTGTTGGAGCCGTAAAGAGCAAATTCCTGTACTTATTTCGAGTGCAAAGATTCTCATTCTGGGTGAAATTAACCATTAGCGCTTCAATAAATCTCTTTCATATGCCGAAGCCATTTTTGAATCATCAGATTCTTTATTTACCAGCTGCATTATATCTCCTTAAGGCAGTATGGGTGAACATTTTTGAATAAAGGCTACGATTTATTCTGTTTTATTAGCCCTTATTATATGTTAAAAATCTTTAGAGTTCCAAAACACGTATTATTTTCTGGATTTTTCTAGATTCTTTTGAATAAATAATGAAAGAGATGGCTTTCAGTTATAAGGCCGCCAATTGTGGCACACTATTTTAATTTTTAGTTAAGTAACTTTTGTGTCCAATAAAGAATTATCTATTAATCTATCTTTTGAAAGTTGTTAATTTTATATGCATTTATTTCGCACGCTTCGATTAAAAATGTACGAGTAAAAGTGTGGTCTTATTTGAGTTTGAGGAATTTAAGCTTAATAAGTATAGTAATACGGTTGAATTTTCTAACGTTCACTGCATCCGGTCGTAAAATTTTACAGCTGTTATCGCGAAGTAAGATATAAGTGTTTATTACGGCACTAGTCGAAACTCAACCTCAAAAAAACCGTGGTAAGGTTGAAAGAAGTTGAAATATTTTGTATTTCTGTGTATAGATACAATAGTATAGTAAACTCATGCCATTTTTTGTGCTGTGTTTGTATGCAACACTGAATCTGGTATATATTTGATCGAAGATGGCACGGCTGAACTCGGTTCAACAGCGCTTTAATCAAGGTCATTGTTCCCGATGACTTTGAGCAAATGCAAGTTTTAATATAAAAAAACATGCGTATGGGCAAATCTTGCAGCTCCAAATAACTGCATTTATCTGATCGTTTCATTGTCAATAGAGATTGTAAGAACGTGACACAATTTTTTAACCAGAAACTAACCTTCGTGATTTTGGATAAGGTAAATTTGTGGGTTGGATTAGAATGTTTGTTATACAAAAATTAATTAAACGAACGCTAAAATATACACTATTTTACTCAAATAGTAAAAAAGTCTACATATTGTAATATATTTTTAAAATCTACGATAATTTTGTGAGGTGCAATACTTTTGAACTCTCTAAATCTGGTCCTGAAACATGTGGGTTTCCTCACTATGTTTTCTTTCAACGTAAAGCGAGTTCAAATCCACACATAACATGAACATGAACAAGTCATCGGTGTAGGGACGGAATCGAACCAGGGGCCGTCTGATTGAAAAGCAGACGTTTTATCACCAACCCACACTCGCTTGATTGACATAAACAACGTTAATTCTTAAATATTTGAGTGTGATGTAAAAAAAAACGCTTGTGCGAGTAACTTCTTCATTTGAATTTGCAAAGTACGCGAGTTGAATATACAATAGCACGATAAATTCAATTGTTCGATTGAACTCAGGACAAATGGAGCTGTGGAAAGAGGCATGGCGCTTAATGGCTTGAATCAATATTAATTGAGACCATGAAGCAATGCGAAACCTGGAGAACTTCTAATAATAGAATATAAAAAAAATATTAAACTAAAAACACGATTATTTCAATCTAGTATCTGTAAATATATATAAGCGCTTCTGATATAAAAGGTTATTTAAATTATATAAAAATCTAAGTATCAAGATTAATGGGTTGAATCAATATTAATAAAGATTATGAAGCAAAGCAAAACATGGAGAACTTCTAATAATATAATATTTGAAAAATATAATACCTTAATATGAAAAATAAAAATAAATAAAAATATAAAAAACTATTATTGAAATTTATCATCTCTAAATATATGAGCGCTACTGCTTGTTATTTTGATAATTAAAACATCTTAAGTATCAAGTTTAAAAGATTTAATCAATATTCATTGAAACCATGAAGCAAAGTGATACATGGAGAATTATTTTTATAGATTAAAAAAATGTGAAGATACCGCAATTGCTTGAAAATCGTGTAAATATATTATAGGTTCTTCTGATATAGTAGGTCCTTGATTAATAAAACATCTATTAAGATTTATAAGGATGTACGACGTATTTGGATAAAGTGCCTAACGTACATACTTTGAGTGTTGTGAGTTTTGAATCTAGAAATGTAATGAAAATATAAGATCTGTGATGTAAATACTTCTCTGTCTTTGAAAATACGAACTGATCTACTTAATGCACGACATAAAAAATATTTAAATGTAAAAAACCAAGTCACTGGCTACTAGAACCCACTCGAAAATTAGAATGGAATTAAAATAAAAACTAAATTTGAATAATTTCGGCAAACGTCTGCTATTTGGAATTCAAATAAGGGTTTTCGCGTTCGACATTTAAAATTCGCGTTACGTTCGATATTTAAATTCGACCGAGTCCAGTAACGTGGTACTGGTTTGAGCGTCGCGAGAGGACTAGAGCTGCGGTGCTGACACGCGGAATGACTAAACAAAAAGCTTGCGTCGATCAATCTCTATATTTTCACGGCAAACTTGACCAAGCTCACGTGAGTGCTAAGCTTGGCGATAAATGACAAGGGCGAAATCTTGTATTTACAGTTTTTTTCATTCTAACTCATAAAGGGAAAGAATATTTTTTTTTTTAAAAACCGTCTAAAGAACAACTCTAAGAATAAAATACTTCTACCTGGTACCAATCAGATTAAAAAAAAACCTAATTTTTAAAAAATGTTATTTCAAATTTTTTACCAGTTATTTTCTTTAATTCATAAGTCTGATTGATAAATATTCGAAATATTCTATGGAATTTTTCTATAGAATTTTTCAATTCTATTTTTTTAATTCTGTAGAAAAATTCTAAGAATAGAATTTTTTACGGTCTTTATGCAATATTTTAAATATTTTTTTATTCTCATAAACGATAACGTAATTTCAAGATTCTATCGCAGGAATTACCTTAAATATTTAAATTAAAGACGCCTGCATTTATAAAGTTCAGAGGTTTTAAATGAGAAAAATGCGCAGAGAATCCACGCCATGGAATATATTCGTATATGGATGTCGTTGACATTGTAAATTACAATTGTCACAGCCAAGCAGATAAAATAGAATTCATTGACATAGAACATAAATTGACCTGTAACTACCTAAATGCTTATGTGCGTAAGCACATCCGTATTTCATGACTCACAAAATTATCATGATTCCTTTATAAGGATATATTATAGCTATGAATTGAGGTTCAATTGCTAACCACACTAAGACTAGAAATGACACAGTAAAACAATTTCGATACTTTGCTGAATTGTGGCGCGTCATAACCAATAAATTGTGCGTAATAAATTGAATTATTGAAAGAGAGCTTTGATTTGACCACGGATCAGAAAAAACAAGATTTGACTCATTCAGCGGGTGACAACCGCTTCGTGAGTCCTTAGCCTAACAACTGAGAAAATAAAAAGAAATTCTTCAAATTAGGCGCCACGCACATAAGGATTTGTTCCTGCAACCTCCTTGCAAACTAGAAATTCTAAACTAAGCATGCTCCACTTTTAATCATCACAGCTAGACATTAGGCCAGCAGGGCGAGTAACCACGTAGGTTAGCGGCACTCTGGCCTAAGGTGGAGCATGCTCAGTCTGGAATAACTGGATCTCAAGGAGGCTGTCGGAACACACTGCTGTGCTTGGCGATAGAATTATCAACTTCAGGGTGTTTGCTAGACAGCCGCGTACTAGAAAATAGCCTACCATGCTATAGCATGGTGGCGACTAAGTTTATAAAAATACTGTAAATACAAACATAATACATTATAATAGATGTATTTTACCTAAAAAACCTGGGTTTATCCAAGGTAAAAAAATCTTACTACTAAAAAATACTTACATACATAGTATACTATGTACTCGTATGGTTTTGCCATTTTTTGATAATGGTACGCACCTTTATTTATAATATAAATTAGTAAGAATTTATTACCTTGGATAAACCCAGGTTTTTTAGGTAAAATACTTCTATTATATGTATTCTGTTCGTGATTAATAAAATAAATACATAAAATAACATTCATTCATTCATTAACATTCATTTGCAAGCCTAACTCACACTTGGCCAATATGTTTCAAAGTTTTATTCCCTAAAACAGGACCCAAACTCACAGATCACAGACACAACACTGTTTTTATAGTCATCAAGAAACATAATATTACGTAATTAACATAAGTTACCAGTTGGATCGAGTTTTGAACATACCTAATTTGTCTCCAAATTCATCTGCCCACTTCTAGTTTTGGTGCTATTTTTGGGACACTCAATTCAATGTTGACCTCCAAAAATGTTTGCTTTAGTGTGCGAACTTATAAAAGGTTAGTACCAACATAATATGTTAGGAAGTGTGTACCTACTAACCTACTCAATAGAGGTGAATAAATATGTATGTATAGTACAAAGCATAAGCATCCCATTATACGTTTCCCCTGCTGCGATGTGGGGCCTTTTCTTATGAGGAGAGAGATATAGGTCATAATCTACCACGCTGGTCAATTGCGAGTTGGCGGATAACATACGTCTTCGAATTTTGTGGTCCTCACACATGTCGGTTTCCTTACGTTTTTTTTCCGAGTGAAAATCCACAGATAACTTAAGAAACATGGGTTGGAATCGAACCAAGGGCCATCAGATTGAAAGCAGTCGTTTTTTCCACCAATAATTCACTCTTGCTGATAAATATGTATGTATGTAATCTATTGAACACTAAATTGTTATACTTTTGTTTAGTGAAGAAAGTGGAGTGTACCCTGTTTTGTCTAATTACTTGTATATGTATACCTCGTTTCAATAAAGAAATAATAATAAACGAAAGCACAAGGAAACCGTCGAATGTATTCTTTACTATCAGCGCCCTGCGATTGTAATCCACGTTAATCCGGGATACAAAGTAGCCTATGTGTAAAACTAGGGTCTAAGCTATCTTCATAATACGTTTCATGCAAATCGAATCAGCCGTTTGAGCGTGAAGATGTAACATACAACGCACAAACTTTCGCATTTATAATATTAGTAGGATTTAGTAGATTTACTTGTATACTGATCATAATATTATAGTCGTATTATGTCATTATCATGTGCTAAAATTCGATCCAAATAAATAAACGACAAATGACATATCTTTTAGTTGATAGAATGAACTTCAAAAAGCTTATGTTGTTACTAAATTAACAAAATAAGCATTTGTGAGAACATCTAAAAACACAGCTTAAAATAAATAAAAATAATAATTATTATAAAAAAAAAACCTATAAGATATTAGAATAATGTTTGGACACTCGAAATTTTACAGCAAAGTTATGGAAATAGCATCCATTATTAAAAATAAACATGTGCTGCCATCTTTCGAAAAATAAATCAATTAAAAGTTGATGCTACTCAACGAGAGATGGCACTACCAGTCTTGAGCACAATACGATACAGATGGCGCCACAATAAATTACCACTAAATGTACTTTACATTGTTCTACACTTCTAGGGCTAATAAATTTAACAAAGACGGTCAATAAATTTTAACAAACACTGGAAATAGTTAAATACACAATAAGAGGCGGCGTCACAATATTTATTACACATATGTATATACATTAATCTCCGCTCGGTCACGATTTTCCACAGAATCTAATGAATATTGTGTTTCACTATCTTGTTTTGAATTAGATTAACGTTTGTTGAGTTATTTATTGGGAAAGAGAAGGGTGTTCTGGTATTTGTAAAATATTCACTTGAAACATCTAAAATTAATTTTTCTAGGGAAAAAATCTAAAAAAAAATATGAGTAGGTTTTGTTCGAAAATTACTATCGGTGTAGTATTTTCTATGCTAAAAGTATTCATCATTGAAAAATAAAAAATAAAAAGTTTTAGGAGAATTTCAAAATAATACGAGTAGGTTTTGTCCTGGAATTACTATCCATGTGGTAATTACTATGCTGTTTTTGAATTACTTCTTTATTTATAGATCTATATGGCGCAAAAATATGTCATGACTATTTACTACAAAAGATAGAATCATACTACTATTAAGTAGTACCCTATTAAAGTTATTAATTTAGCACGTAAAGTGACAGTCAACTTGGAAATATTTCTGTATCTGTCCACATATACATGACGGTACACACGTAGAGGCTGAAAATAAAACCAATTTTGACGAAGGTTCTATTCAATATACAAATTTTTGATCGGCAGTTTTTAATTGGTAGAACGCTTCCTACTAAAAGGAGGAAATTTGTTACAGCGCTACTTACTGCACGATTTTAAATGAATATTGTCAAAAGACCTTATTTAAGGAAGGTTTTGTGAAGACCAACGTGATTGGTTATTTAGCTGAGATTATTATAAGTCTAATACTTACGTTACGCGTGATCAGAGAACAAGTATAATTTTTTTATCACACACGTCTGGTTAGCCCCATACCATTTCTAATTTGCATTATGGTTGCTAACACAACTGATATACTACATAAACAAATAATATAAATACTTTACAACAAATACCAATTTATTTAGTTCATCACAAAGATGTTGGTCGTGCCGGGAATTGAAACTTGAACCCTCTGGCATAGACAAAGTATATTAAAGTTTGTTTTAATATAACTTTAATATACTTTGCCTAAGCCTCTGGTTTGTAATTGTAATTTTTGCACCAAGGTTTGGCAGTCCTGCATGGTAACCATTACGCCAACGAGATCGACAAATATATTATAAGACTAATACTATAGAAAGACATAGAGACGATATCAGAACAATGTGAAAAAAGAATGTTCGCGAGATCTACCATTCGGAGAGTTTACTGGTATAATAAATAATAATGATGATTATGATGATGATGATGTCTTAGATTGGTCTCGAGACAGTCCAGTTAGTACCAAACATCAGACGGGCACGATAAATTGTCGTTTATATGTTCTATTTTTAGTCAACAAGCCACATTCTGCTACGACCACGCAATCAATTTGTTCCATTATTCTCATTGTTGAACTATTTGGTACCTTGCACAGTACATAAAGAGGAGATGTAAAAACTTTATAGAACACTCAAAATGTTTAAATTATTTGCATTTTCTTTTATCAAATTGTTTTTAAAAGTATTTTGAGCAGGATGTGCTATGTGAAATTAAATATGAAATTGGTGTAAATAAAAAAAAAAAACCTCTTTATATTGTAAATTTATATCTACTTTTTATCCCAAATCAATTGTGATTCCCGTGAAATACGTAAATAAGAGTAAGTTCAAAATCTATGTGACTCCTTCATGCTCCAATGGCTGAACCGATTTTGATGAGAGTTTTTATGAATATAGGTTACCTAAGATCTTGAATTAACACAATACCCACCTTTAATCCCGGATTAACTTTTTTTATCCCGGGTATACCGTGGGACGCACCTAGTTTATAATATTTTTCATCAATTCAAAAGAGAGGTTGCCCTTAGTAAATTAGTACTAGTAGATATTAAAAATACTTCTGCAATACATGAACTCTTCAAATCTTTACCAACCTCCTTGATTGACAATTCAAAAGCCGAAATGTGTCATCTTCGCACTGTACGAGTTCTCAGAAAGAATTTATTCAACCTCGAGCGTCATTAAGAGTAACATATCGGCTTCCGAAGTAGCCGTCTCACCCGCCGTACTCTCACCCGATAAGGGCATCAGATATTTACTTACAATTGTCAAGGATCTTTCCCTGTCAATCAACCGCCATGTGGGTGAAAATCGTGATATTACATAATACTAGCTGTGCCCCACGGTGTTACTCGCGTTAATTAGGGACAAAAGAAGAGAAATACGGGATAAAAAATGGCCTATGTGTTAGTCCATGGTTTAACCTATCTTCATCGTAAATCTTATCAAAATCAGTCTAGCGGTTGGAGCGCGAAGAAGTTACATTGATTTTGAAGCTATTCGCGTATCCCACGGGAAACGCAGTTGTTTTCGGGTAGCCTGTGTGTTAATCCAAGGTCTAATAAACTACTCGTATCTTCACTCCGAAATTCATTAAAATCGGTTCAATCATTTTCGCGTGAAGTAGTAACATAGTAACGCTAAGTAACATACATACACACACA
Organism: Mellilla xanthometata; assembly: GCA_035578125.1. NCBI lineage: Eukaryota > Metazoa > Arthropoda > Insecta > Lepidoptera > Geometridae > Mellilla > Mellilla xanthometata. The sequence goes on along the minus strand of JAPUBQ010000014.1, from coordinate 5,836,960 downwards.
AACTTTCGCGTTTATTATATTAGTAGGACTATAGCCATGAATGGAGTTTTTAAGATTGAGAAAGTATTTAATTTATTTTTTGGGACTTTGGACGTAAACGACATATCAGCCCTGTAATTAACACAAATAACGAAATGAGAAAATATTGAGGTGAAAAATCTACCAAAGCCTCTAAGAAGGTTATTTGGAAAAGACGGTTTCTACTTCGCTTTGTACCTAACAATAAAAAGATCACGCCAAAAGACCCATTGGCGTTACTTTGCGGAAACTTATGCAAATGAAAGAAAATCTGAAATATTTAGTATCACAACGCTAAATAATTTAAAATTCAAGATTATTAAGTAATACAAAGAACCCTTACAGGTTGATTTATCCTCTCGTACTAATATTTTAAGTGCGAAAACTTGTATGTTTGTCACGCTCAAACGACTGAACCAAATTTCGCTACCAGATAGTTAAGTCTCTAGATAACACATAAATAGTGGACAAAATAGATGAGTTATTCTTTATTCAAACCTATTTATAGTAGCTTCACGACTTTGTTTTACAAATAGGTTAGCAACTTCGCGGCAATGCTATCACGGCTCTTCCACTATGCTTTGCAAGGATTGTCATTGCCTTTGAGCTTCTTTAGTCTCATTATTATTATTATTAGCTTCTTTACTATTCTTTATTGCTTTTTTATGTTCGTCCAATTTGTCAGAGATAACTAGTATGCTAAACCCATATAAGCCATAATGTCATGTCACTTCCTATAATTACACATCGTTAGCGTGCGTGACTAAATTATTTTGCACGACCTGTCAACTGACACAATCATTTTTAATGCACATTTGACAGACAGTGTAGAAAAACTATGTCATTATATTGTACAGCAAAGAGGTACTATTATTAGGTATTTTATTTTAACTTTGACCGTACTTGATGTCACCAAAGAACATTACAGGAAAGACATGGATGAGAGCAGCGCAAAACGTGGCCTATGAGAAGAGAGGCCTATGCTCAGCCGTAGGCATTTACAGGATACAGGACAAGGAATGAAGATGAACTTTATGTGAGCTGCGGTCAAGTGTAAGACTTAAATAATATTTATTAACTGGTAGCTGTTTAAGTGTCGATTAAGTTTGCGAATTTCTGGGTGATATTAACCAAATCTTAAAAGGCATCTTTTCGTTTGTTGTAAGTAGTCCAGTAGAGGTAGTTATTAATCGTATTCAATATTTTTTTAGTTAGTGAATATTCACTTTTTCAGTATCTATCTAGTAGAAGTAGTAGATCAACAACTAAGATTCCCATTTCGCATGGTTGTTTCCAGAATTTGAATTATCTAAATAATAGACAATCCCTGATAGAAGATAGATAGCACTTTAGTGAAATTACTCTTTTAACAAAAATGAAACCAAAATTTTGGTAAGCAAAACATAATATGCCATATAAATATTCGTTTTATGATAATAAATATGCCTAAAAGTCGAACAATTAAAATTTTAAAAAATAATTTCGACATTTTTGCTAAAGTGCTGTGATTTATTATAACATTTAAAGTGTAGTAGTTATATTTAAACATTCATACGACAAATTAAAACCTGTGTTCAATGAAGTGGAATTGGATGAACAATACGTTTCGATAATGGACCTTGATGTCTCTTTGCTAAAGTTCATAATTGGGTAGCAACGGCATTTCAGTCAGATTAACCGAAAACCCGATAAAATACAGTACACAAATAAATCACTTTCTGACAAACACGAACAACTTTATAAAAGTGATATTATCTTTCCATCGACAAGTTAAATTTTACAATATTGTTAACAGCTATTTTGCAATTTACACCTTTATTGCCGAAGCAATAATTGCCATCGTAAAAAATAATGCTGTAAGACAAAGTTGTCGGTAAAAATTCGTTAAATTACAGACCACCAAATAAGTTCACCGTGAGACGATTACTCAGCAAGCCTACATAAAATTACGGATAATTACGGAAAACGCCCGCGGCTTGAAATTTTGCTATGAAGCATGGGAAATGCAAATAAGAAAGCACTTTTGAATATTAAGGTATGGGAATCGTTCTCATAGTATGGGATACGAACTAGCATACTTTGAAAATCCTCAAATAAAGCGTAAACGATAATGGGGATACGTTTCTTCAGATCTATTATCTTTGATTCAGTCTTCTTCTTCTTCTTTGTAAAGTGGCCAAGCTCTAGTGACGAGAGTTTTCAAGCCGCTCAAAGGCCTCTGACTTGGCTTTACGACTGCTTGTACAAGACTGATAGCTGGGACCTACAATTTAATGTGTCATTCGACCCACGTGAGCGCCTAAGTTAAAGTATTCTGTGACTTGACAGAATAAGCTAAATATATTAGTTACTTGCGGTTAGAAATTCGTGTGCCATATTTTTATAGTTACGTGTAAAATAAATATATAATGTAGTAGGTATTTATACCTACTATAATACATTATTGATATGTATCTACCTAGGTAATACAATACATTTTGTAGTTATTCCTATTTAATCGCGTCAAAATATTGTTGGTTCAAGTGTAATATCCATGAATCAATAATATTCATTTAACCCTTTAAAGTGCTCCAATGAAGAGATTCAATTGAGTTGATTCTTCAAAAAATGCGTAACATGTAAGTTTAATTGGTTCAAAACCATACATATAGTAGTAATTTAAGACACTTCAAAACGCAGTCTGATTTAACTAAACTATTCTAGGTAAGATAACGTAGGTAAGCGTTAGTCTGTTAAAATACTATAATCTAGATAAGATTCAAGATTTTAAATGGCTTAATTGTCTTAAAACCGTTAATTATTTTTATAAATCTTATCTAGGTAAAACAACATAGGAAATAATAATTTCACTGCTCTACAGTGGTATGGCTAGATAGAACCGGTTTCTTCTGGGTAAACGCGTTCCACCTTAGATCGCAATGTCGCTTACCATCAGGTGAATTCTGATCAAGCGTAAACCCATCATAGTATTAAAAAAAAAGAAAAAAGATAGATAGATAAAGTCTTAATTGGACACGTAAATAAAAAAAGACACTAAAATTAGTGAGCCACAATTGGCGGCCTTAGCGCTTAAAGCGGTCTCTAGTTATCATTTATTAGTTGTCATAGATATGAAAATGATTTTGAGCCTATTTATGCAAACAATTTATGACTCTAAGATTTCGTAAAATTTGCGCAGATTTTTTTCAAAAACTGATCAGAAAAAATAATTTTAACGATCAAGAAATAGTTCTAAACTCAATTTGTTAAAATTATAAACAAGCACATTGAGTACTTTTATGAATATATTCGTAATATGGGCGCTTAATAAAAAAGATATTTTTTTGTAGATCTGTATCATTTCCACTTAAGCGCCATATTTACGAGTAGCTCTATATTAACTGTAACATTCTATCCTCGAATATGAATCATCTACTTTACGACACGTTTTCTTCAACGATAAATTCAAATGATAATTGATTCCGAAGTGCAATTGAAGCGAGATAAAATTCCAGTTTGTTGTCAACAATAATTATATTTTCTAGATTTTAGCTTCTGATAATAAAAATCTAGTAATATTATAAGTAATATTGAAATTGTAGGTGGCAAAAACATTTAATGTTAGGACATACTCGTACGAGCGTACCTGGCGCAAAAAAAAAATATTAGGTTCCTCATTACGAGACTCGTAGAGTACAGAGTATTCTCTTTAATATGACATTACACGTCAGGTTATTGGCTATGGCATATCCAGCACACATTATGACACTTTAAACGACATCTTATTTATTATTCATGTAGTTTTCCCTTAGTTAGAGAATAATTGATGACTATAGGTACATGCCAACATACAGATAAAAAAAATACCAAATAGTTTTAGGTAGTTTTAGTGCTCATGTAAAATTTACCGACTAGTGTTCGCAAAATAAATCTTTATTGTCTTTTATTTATATTATTTTTTCTCCAAAATTCTTTAATCCTTGTAGATAATATAATTATTACGAATATTCCACCATCGGACGAGTAGGGAAACACCAAGACGGCATCGTACTACGTATTATACTGTGGATGTGCCTAAGTCGCGTACAAGCAATTTGCGTCCACCTTCATTGTGCGTACCGCCAAGGAGTGGAATTCTTTGCCAAATTCTCTGTTCCCCGATAACTATAATCTAGCGGTTTTCAAGGCAAGAGTGAACCGGTTTCTTCAGGGCGAGCGCCTTAGATCGCATTATCGCTTACCATCAGGTGAATTGCGGTCAAGCGCAAGCTCATTATGAGTAAAAAAAAAATACCTGCCACATTTATAAGTATCAGAAACTGGTAGTCGGTTACCGATACTCAATACGATCCGGATTATTGATCTAATTACTGTGGAAATTAGTATGTATCTTTATGCCTCATGCCTAGCTTACTTCGTAGGTAAATCGTTAAATACCAAGTCTATGGACTTCAGGTAGATTCATACATTGTAATAAGTAAATAAGTTATATTATTAGGTTAACCGAAGGTGAAATAGTATTGAGAAATCTTGACAAGTTCATAAATATAAGATTATATGGTCTAGTCTAGATATTAGGTTAATTAGTTTAAAGAGTTAGTGTTAATTAAAGTTCAACGATAATAATCATTTAAGTGCCGACGTTGTATCGAATAGGTGCCTGAGACTTATAATTATGAGCCACTCATAATATATTAATACATTCAAGAACCTTAATTTTTCAAACTTTTTAAAAGTAATTAAAAGTATAATATAACACTTATATGAAGACAATTGTAAGTTTGTTATATATTATGCTTATAAGGCATACATAGTTTTTAAGTAAAAGATACATGGCGTCATATACTAAAGAAATTTATTCCTAAAAGTATAGAACTTAAATATTTTTTTAACGATTCACGATTTATAACCAGGCTATATATCTGGTTTAGATCCTAGTTTATCCAGTTTTGGCTGGTTTCTTTCTCATAATTAAATAAGTAGATACAGGTTTTAGTGCGTTATTCGAAATTCTCTATTAGATTAATATGGTATGTAGTCACTATACGATCTTATAAAGTTTTTTTTTTGTTTCGTGGAATTACTAGTATTCATCAATAGCAGTACGGGACAAAATGTAAAATACGTTGCGTCAAAGCTGCTTTTATAAACAACGAGTAAGTTGATTGTTTCAATTGTTTCAGCGTGACATAGAAAAAATATGTAGATTCTAACAAACTTTCGCCAATATAATATCAGTTTGATAAAATTTAAAGGCCTTTGCACACGGATCTTAAGCATAACTGTCTCGTAAGCGTAACCGTATCGCGCGTATGAAGAACAATGTTTTGTATGCGGATATACATAGCACTGTACGAGTTCGTAAACTCTCGTCTTATTTACGTATAACGATACTACATAGTGTGCGAAGGCCTTAAGTATCGAACTTAAATGTTAGTATGTAATTAGTGGTTTGCAGTCCAAGGAGTAGCAAATTTTATGTTGAATTTTGCTGCGGTCATTACAAAAAGAGGCTTGTTTGTATAGGCCTTAAGTATCGAGTTTATGTGTTAGTATGTATGTGATTATTGGTATGCAGTCACATGGGCAGCAAAATGCTATATTAATATAGCATTTTGCTGCAGTCATTAGAAAAAGAGGCAAAGTTTGTAAGTGATAGATAGATATGCATAAGCAGCCACGATACGTTCCCACTGCTGGGATTCAGGGCGTTTTCTCACTAGGAGAGAGATAAAGACCATATTCGACCACGCTGGACAAGTGCGGTTGCCGGATGACACACGTCTTCAGAAATTCTAGTCGTCTAACAAATCGGTTTCCTCACGATGTTTTCTTTCACCGTAGAGCGAGTGCAAATCCACACATAACTTGAAAAACAAGCCATTCGTTTAGGGCTGGGATCGAACCAGGGGCCGTTTGGTTTGATTGATAAGTAGACGTTTTTCCCACTGAGCCACGCTCGCTACTAGATACACAAACTGTTGTAACTGCATTTTGGATTTAATAGTCCTTCATTCTATTCATTCCTACACGCCCATTTATTGGAGTGATGCCTAAACGGTCATGTAAAAATCTAGTATTACACATTGAAACTAATTTGACGCGAAATATCTAGCCAAAGAAATAATACGGCTTCGAAGCGTTTCGCTAGAAATGGCTGATATATTATGCGATAAAAGTTGCAACTGGCCTTTTGGAGTAACTTTGGATTAACAAGAACGGTTAAAGGTACGACTTAGGAGATTCCAGAGCTCATTTTAAGGTAAGTGGTTTTTATTTTTTATTTTGTTTGTTCCTTATAAAATGGTAATCATCATTTATAACTAACTTTATCTACACAAGTGCTTAATTAAACATTTAGAAACGACACAGTACATAATTAAATCTTTAATTTATAACTAGTAATTAGTGTTCACTGCAGCTAGTAAGTAAGTGGTCAACTATCTATCTACGAGTATCTAACATGCACCAATTTAATCCAAATCCAATGACTGGAAATTGCATGAAAATCTGCAATAAGATCACTGCGTAAATAACTAAGAGAGTGCCATTTGTCAAGAAAACGTTGAACCACAGTTTGCTGCACCCCTAAGCGAATCCAGGCCTACACCAATGGCTTGTTTATCAAGTCGAGTGTAAATTTGACTTGAAACGACGAAGGAAAACATCGTAGAGAAACCAGCATGCTCCAAGGATCACAAAATCCGAAAATGCTGCTTATGTTATGTAGATAACTAAAGCCTCAAGTACTGCCACGTCCTAACTAAAATTGTCTTAGTCAATTTGTTTAATACTTAACCGCCTTATGGTTAAAGCACGGCAGAGTAATTAATGACAATAACCTAGAAGAAGCATAACATGGCGCTATGGCATTATGGCGCGGTTGAGGATGATTATGATCTATCTATCTAAGCCTATAAATCATCCCAATTCAAGACAAAGGCCTTCCTACCGTCCTTCCATTTTGATGAAAATGTGTATATAAGTAAAAGCTTTGACCTGTTTAATACAATAAACAGACTTGTTCATATTCTGTGGGAGAGGCCGTCGGTGCTGAATCACAGTTTGATAATTAGTTCAGCAGTAATGGTTCAAAAAATATGTACATTATGTATTTTATGTTTATAAAGATATTATTATTCTAAAAAAATACACTTATAGTACGATACTTTACAAACACTTAAAACTTCATAATGACTTACTCTTTAAAATTAATTAATCGACTTCTCTGAACTTACGAGTACGAATGCCAAAACTCAAATTACTACGCTTAACTACAATCTGATAAGTTCCCCGAATAAACTAAAGAACTTAATTTTAAAAGGGGCGGGGTGGCAAATGTACGCCAATGGTGATTTAATGTAGTAAAAAAATACAGGTTCTACTTGACACAAGCCAATGCTATGAGAAATATTATCTTACTAGCTACATACAATCCGCGGTGTTTCTCGGGTCCATATTGGACAAAAGTAGCATATGTGTTAAAATAGGGTTCAAGCCAGCAAACTAGAATTAACGGAAGAGTAACTCCATACAATTGCCGCTTAGAATTTGGATCCATCTACGCACACAATTATACTGCTATCTCAACGAAACACACACACACAAAACTCGCACGCCATTTGTCGGTCGATGCCACACGGATGCGCGGGTAGCTGTTTTGCCCCGCCCACCGCGGTATTTTACGCGTGGACGGTGGAACCATTTTAAAGGCCAAATTACTATTCTATTTATTCTAGGTCGCAGTATATAATCAACCTTTGAACCGCGTACAAATGTCTCGAGTAGTTTCGAAGTTATAACGTACCAGACAGACAAAAGTACCAAAAAAAAGTTTTTCAATAGAATAAAATGGAATGAATTATGGAAAAATATTTAGTGTGACTCACTTGATTTTTACTGCTTTATTATATGTCTTGATGATTTATATCAAAATGTATTAGCCGGGTCCATACAGAGCGAGCAGCCTCGCGCGGCAAATGCCTCGCGAGGCTGCTCGCTCTGTGTGGACGTGCCTCGGACGAGGCAAGCGCGCGCTCTGCCGCGAGCGAGCGACCGAGCGCCCGAGCCATTGAGTGTCGGCTTTTGAATTTGCTCAAAGGCGCCTCAGTCGCCTAGTTATGTCATTGTTCCACTAAACAGGCGCGGCGCGTCCACACAGAGCGAGCAGCCTCGCGCGGCAAATGCCTCGCGAGGCTGCTTGCTCTGTGTGGACGCGCCTATTCACAGAAATACTATTTTATTTTATCCCTATAAAACAAAAAAAACCGATGTAGGTATGTAATAAAATTGTTTTAAAAAACAAAGAACCGACTTCAAAACACAACTAAAAAGGGAAAAATAATTTTAAGCCTACATCAAATCAAGAATAGTTATATAAGTAGAATCGAAGAGTTTATTTCATGTACTTATAAAAAACTATTTTAAATTTTTATGAATCTTGTATTCTTGGAGTCGGTGCCAGCAAAGAAAGACAATTGAAAATAGTTTTTTTAACAAACATTAAATTGTTCTTCTTAGATGGCACCGACTTCAAGAAAACAGGATAAATAAAAATTTAAAATAGTTTTTTATAAGTACATGAAATAAACTCTTCGATTCTACTTATATAACTATTCTTGATTTGATGTAGGCTTAAAATTATTTTTCCCTTTTTAGTTGTGTTTTGAAGTCGGTTCTTTGTTTTTTAAAACAATTTTATTTTTACATTTTTAGTGGTTCGTCATGATATTTTTTAAGTTTTAGCTATAGAGAGCCAAATAAAATTACATAATGTTTGTTGTGTAAAAACGTAATAGAACCAATTGCGAGCGAAGCGAGCCGGATGCGAGCGAAACGAGCGCGAAAATTTTCACCGTATTTGTTCGAACCGTTTGAGCATAAAGAAGTCCAAAGCAGCACAAATTACATAATGTTTGTTGTGTCAAAACGTAATAGAACCAATTGCGAGCGAAGCGAGCCGGATGCGAGTGAAGCGAGCCGGATGCGAGCGAAGCGAGCCGGATGCGAGCGAAGCGAGCTATGCGCGAGCGAAGCGAGCGCGAAAATATTCACCGTATTTGTTCGAACCGTTTGAGTATAAAGAAGTCCAAAGCAGCACAAATTACATAATGTTTGTTGTGTCAAAACGTACTAGAACCAATTGCGAGCGAAGCGAGCCGGACGCGAGCGAAGCGAGCTATGTGCGAGCGAAGCGAGCGCGAAAATTTTCACCGTATTTGTTCGAACCGTTTGAGCATAAAGAAGTCCAAAGCAGCACAAATTACATAATGTTTGTTGTGTTAAAACGTAATAGAACCAATTGCGAGCGAAGCGAGCGCGAAAATTTTCACCGTATTTGTTCGAACCGTTTGAGCATAAAGAAGTCCAAAGCAGCACAAATTACATAATGTTTGTTGTGTCAAAACGTAATAGAACCAATTGCGAGCGAAGCGAGCCGGATGCGAGCGAAGCGAGCTATGCGCGAGCGAAGCGAGCGCGAAAATTTTCACCGTATTTGTTCGAACCGTTTGAGTATAAAGAAGTCCAAAGCAGCACAAATTACATAATGTTTGTTGTGTCAAAATGTACTAGTACTAATAGCGAGCGAAGCGAGCTATGCGCGAGCGAAGCGAGCGCGAAAATTTTCACCGCATTTGTTCGAACCGCTTGAGCTTGAAGAAGTCCAAAGCAGCACAAATTACATAATGTTTGTTGTGTCAAAACTTACTAGAACCAACAGCGAGCGAAGCGAGCCGGATGCGAGCAAAACGAGCCGGATGCGAGTGAAACGAGCCGGATGCGAGCGATCCGAACTATGCGCGAGCGAAGCGAGCGCGAAAATTTTCACCGTATTTGTTCAAGCCATTTGAGCATAAAGAAGTCCAAAGCAGCACAAAATATATAATATTTGGAGTGTCATAAGCCCAAAACATCCTGGGGAAAAGTCGAACGAAGTGGGATAACTCCTAGCGAAGCGAGCCCGTAAATATTTTTTTTATCCGTTCGAGTGTCTAGTCTATTAATATATTATCAAATTTTACATGAGTGAAATCTGTATTGCCGTATGAGCGCGAAGAAGTGAAATAGGTTATCGAGTTATTTGGGCATCCCAAGGGAATAGCAATGACTTTTAAGATAAAAGTAACCTTCGTGGTATACAAGGTCTAGTCTACCCCCATATCAAATTTAAGCGAAATCAGTGTGTCATGTGTTATTTGGTGCATCCCACGGGAACAGTAATTATTTTCGGGATAAAAAGTAGCCAATGTGTTAACACATAGTCTAACCTATCTTCATCTCAAATTTCATCAACATCAGTACAGCCGTTCGGGCGTGAAGAAGTTATAAAGATTTATGTGTTATTTGGTGCATCCCACGGGAACAGTAATTATATTCGGGATAAAAAGTAGCCTATGCGTTAACACATAGTCTTACCTATTTTCATCTTAAATTTCAAGAATATCAGTACAGCCGAACGAGCGTGAATCTCTCTTCGGGCGTAAACATAACCTAACTTTTTAGGTTTTCCTTCGATTTCCCTAGGAATCCATCATCAGATCCTATTTTGGTGACAATGGGACCAATTCAGAACCATACTCTTTCAATTAAAAAAAGAATTTTGAGAATCGATCCACAAATGGCTGAGAAATCGGTGAACATACATAAAAAAAAAAAAAATACATACACGTCGAATATATAACCTCCTCCTTTTTGAAGTCGGTTAAAAACTTAAAAATGGAATTCATGTCCTTATCAGCTAAATGTCAAAACAAAACAAAAGTCAGTTGAAATAAAGTGACTTATAAAGTGCAAATGATCCTGTTCGTGCAATGCAATGTGCGTTCACTGGAATTACCAGTCGATTGAATCCTATCATGTGTGCACTATATTATTTTATTAAAGCTTGGCTAGTTTTATCTAAACACCATTTTTTACTAAGTTTGTAAAATAATATACAGTGCTGTGCGAAAGAATGGTATAATTTGCATAAATATAATTATGTTAAATTATAACACGTTTCATTATTATTTTTTTTAATTTATCGTTCACTGGAAGGTCAAGCTCGTTGGCGGGGACTGAATCTTTAACCAGCAGGGCATAAGACGGTAGCTAGCCGACTGAGATAGCATCGCCACGAGCTTTCGGGGAAGGAAAACATCGTGATGAAACCATGGCATGGTGGTTGGGCATTTTCTAGTGCTCGCCTGGCTAGCAACCACGGGTTCAAGATTAAAAATATATCATCAAGCACCTAATAGTATTCTGGAAGCCTTGTATTCAGTATCCTTGAGAGTTAGTAATTACAAACTGGGCATGCTCCACCTTAGGTCAGTGTGTCGCTAACCCCTGAAGTAAAGAGCCCTACTGCTCAAATGCCTATCTGTAATGTGTAAGAAAATATAATAAATTAAATCAAATAATTGTTATCGGTCATAAGTCTTATCTCTTATTGCAATTACAGCCCGGTTAATCCACTCTTTCACTCGCATACGCAATATATTGTTTCGATTCGTAATGTCTCTTATTGATAAGGATCATTAAACGACAGAACAAGAAATGCAAGTTTAGGGTAGGTTGATTGCCTCTGATATTTTAAGTACGAAATGTGAGACAGTGTAATCGAGGTTTAATTTCTTCAAATTGACATGTCTGAAATCCAGCAGAGCAGTGTCCAAGATAAATTATCCTCGTGAGACAACAAGAGTGCCCTCTAGCAGAGCAGTGGGAATGATAATCTTTCCCTCACGATACAGAAACAGCCTTATGCTACAGTAGCTGCGCCCCGCGACGGTGCCCGCGGTAATTTAAAATCCGAAATTTAAAATATCCTATTTGTTAATCTAAGGTATTGACTACAGTCACAGAACATTACATTCAAATCGTTTCAGCCGTTTGAGCGTGCAATAGTAACAAACATACACACAAACATTCGCATTTATAATTATTAATCTCAACGACCTCGTTGGCGTAATGGTTACCATGCCGGACTGCCAATCAGAAGGTTCCGGGTTCGATTCTTGGCACGGCCAACATCTTTGTGCGTAACTAAATTTATTGGCAGTGGGTCTGGGTGTTAAATGTGTGTGTTTAATATCTATATAAAATATGTGTGTATCTATATGTAGTATATCCGTTGTGTTAGCTACCATAACACAAACTAGAAAACCAGCCGTGTGTGAAATGTGTCCTAAGGTCTATAAAAAAATAGTAAGGATAAGGATTTCTAAGAATCGGTAGCTGGGTAGAATCATGCTATGGCACTCCAAGTTTTGCGTCGAATTGTGCTTCACTGTTCAATACTAGAGGTTTTATCTCGTAACCCAGTTTTATAGAAACAATGCGCTCCACAAAGAAAAATAGGTCTGTTTACAAAATACTGCTTGGTGGCAGATAGATAGATAGATAGAAAGAACATTTTTTATTACACATACAATATTCAAAATAAGGATACAAGACATTTAACAAAAGTTGTGATGCTTCACAAGATCTTGTTTTCTCGCAGTGTTTAATTTATCCTTCGGCTATGCTAAAGGAGCAATTTTTAACTTTTTAGGATAAAATCGTTATTATTAATACTGTGATAATAGGCTTCGTACACTTTAAATGGTTGATTTTCATGATTACGGTATTTTTTTAGGATTTTAACAGTATTATGTCACCGGACTGTCGGATTATGTACCGGCCTCTTTGATTGGATACCGCCTGGGTTGTTAATTTGTCAGAAACATTTAATGGGGTGATTGGCAATTTTACTTTGCGGTTGTTCAGTATGTACTGATTTTGAAATGCCAGCTTTCAAATGGCTTTACCAATACTTTTCATCTAGAAGTTTTATTTAAATTCACCTTCAAGAGAAGGAGTATTTTATAAATTTTACTGTAAGTTTTTTTGTTTGTTACAAAATCTAAATATTACTTATAGTATAATTTCTCTTCTCTTCTTAAGTCCGTCATTTATGAGCCGATACTATAAATATTTGTATATGTTGAAAAGGATGCAAGAGTTTTTCTAAAAGTTTCATATACACTAGTACATTTGATTGAAATTGGTTTATAAGATATTCTATACAGACCTGCTTTTCAAATTTTATCGTTCACTAATTGTGCGATGTCTCATTCTTTGGCCTTGCTAACACTCCAACGTAAACGAAAATTAAAGAGCGAAAAAGTAATTAAAAACGCTTTAAACTCCCATTTCATTTATCACCGACCCAATTTAGCCACAATTAGCAATAATAAACCATAAACCATCTGCAATAAACTTGTAATTATGTAGATATCCTTACCGTTTCATTTAAAGTTACAGTCATGACGTCCTTCCTTTATCTTATGTCAACGTCAGAAAAATTACAGTAGCTTGGTTTACGCGGTTTCTTGAATCGTAACAAAAAAAAAAACATTTGATGCAATTAAAATGTTCTTTAGCAACTAACGTGAAACATATTAAAAGACTAATGACACCTAAAAGGTTTTAATGTGTTTAAAAGACCTTCGTAGATTTGCGTATTAACGAAGCTTTTGTTCCGTAGAAACAGTTTTGCCAAATGTATGGAAAACAGACGTTTTTTCCAAATTGCCTATAACTCTTGTACCTTATACATTCATTTGTTAACACATAATTATAAATAATAGAGCTATCTTTAAAGGTTTTGTCTTAGTCACCAGTAAGCCTGTATAGTACATAAAAGGACTATTTAAGCATCCCCTCCGTGGGGTCACCACCTTGTCGTGGTGGGGGGGCTCAACGGGCGAGCAATGTGTAGTTTTTACTTTACATTGCTCGACCGTTGCTAAGAGTGACCCGGGGAATTGAGCCTATTTCGTGCGATCCAGTTTTGTCTGGATGGCGCGAAATAGGACATGGGGGCCAATGGTGGACAGGAGGGGGAGCCCTCGCCTATACCTCTCCTTTGAGAGGATTGGTGTAGGGCTCAGTCCAGCAGCCGCTGGCTGTAGGGAACCATCACCTCTCCCTTGCAGGATAGTGATGGCTGGTGCCTGTGATGGCCGGGGAGTTAAACCTGGCAACAAGTGAAGTCACAATTCAGCGTGAGTTGCCAGGAGCGTCAGAAGGAGGCTTGATTATCCCCTTTGATCAACAGAGGGTGCATAAGATGAGCCAAAGCATTGTTCTTAGAACAACAGTCAGGCAGAGATCCTACACAGGATCCTTCAAAACCAAATATCTGTCAGTGGCGACTGTTTGTGAGTGTCTACCTCTCTAACTGGATTTTTTCGAAAGACCGTTTGAGAGGGGATACGTGCGGGCAGTCGCCCTGGACAGAACACCAAATCAAAAGGTTCAGGGGTCGCTGAAGAGAATGTTCGGGATGTGAGCTCGAAGCCACGTAGTTTTGCGGCGTGACTCCGAGTTTACAAGATCGGGCATGGTCAACGGGAAGTCTGGCCATTAGACCCCTCGGGAATGCTCTACCCGTTACTTGAGCCAATCACAAAAATGAATACCGGCATTAGTGAAGAGAGTCCCCAAGCAGGTACATCGGTTTCCGGGAAATCCTGCCTCTCGTCTAAAGACGAGAGCCGCCCTTCGTACTTTGGGGTGGGCAACCAATGCCAAAAAGAAAATAAAATTGCAGATAAAGAAAACAAAAGCGATGAAATGCAAGAAGAAGAAAACCAAAACAAAGAACAGGTAGAAGAAATAAAGCTAGGGAAAAGTAAAGAGACTCCTCTACATGTGATGCTAGATCCCAAAGGAAGACAAAAGACCAGAAGAAAATTCACTAACGATCAAGGGTCTGATGCGGACTCAAATGCGAGTCAGATATCAGTTAGCTCATTTGAGTCCTCATCGAGATTACGATTTCGAGAGAGCGAAGGTAAGCGGCAGCGCTTAAATGATGGATCATTTGGAAGCGACTCAGAGGATCTACCTCTTGTGACTAAGTCACCCATATTAAGGAGTAGAGTTAACGTTAAGGTCAACAAATGGAGGAAGGAAGTCATCAAAGCTCAAAGTGAGCAACTAGAGCGAGAACTTGAAGAAGGTGAGCAAGTCATAAACGAAAAGCGAAGATCTTTAAGCCTCAGATCTAATGATGACATCAACGATGATCCTCGCGTTATACAGCAACTGGCCTCGCAAGCTCGTGATGACTGTAAGATCATCACAGATGTTGCTGCAAAATCAGGAAATTTAAAGGGCACCTTTCAAAAGCGGTTAAAAGATGCAGTAACGTCGATTATATCAATTGTCGATGTCCTATCTAAGAGAACATCTTCCGAAGAAACAGCTAAATTAGAGGCTGCGAATACCCGTCTGACTGGCGAAGTCGTAGAGCTACGAAAAGAGGTGGCGCATATGAAAAAAGAGTTAGCACAACTACGTGCTGGTTCTCTGCCTTTAAATTCGCACCTAGCTGGCTCTTCAAAAAGAACAAAAGGCCAGATATCTGAACCTACAGGTGACCATGACACATTGGAAGAAGTGACACGCTGTATAATGATGCAGGTCGGAGGTATGATAAATGCGCGTTTTGAGTCCATAGAGGACCGTCTTTTGCCAGAAACACGCATACGGCCGCCTCTTGCTGCTGATCATAGACGGGCGGCATCTCTGTCTTCCAGCACTCAGCATATACAGTCTGGACTATCAAACCCACAGAAGGTAAATAAAGAAAATAACTCAGGGATAAATAAAATGCCAAACCTACAAAAAAAGTCTAAGCATAAGAAAGGAAAAGCCACCACAGGAATCCCTATTAAAGGTAAAGAGGCTAGGCCTACAAAGGATATTCGAGTGTTAACTGACTCAAATACCAAGGCAACTGGTAATCATCAGCAAGCGGCTACTAGCAAGTCACTTGCGACTGATTCTGACACTATGGAGGATGGTTGGACAACGGTTGGAAAGAGAGGTAGAAATCTGACAAAACCTCAAATAAAAGACTCAAGCACCTCTAACAGGAAAGTAGCTAGAAAACGAGTAACATTGCGTACCCCTCGGTCAGCTGCAATAGTACTTACGCTGCAACCAGAAGCAGAAGCAAAAGGAATGACATATGAGCAGGTGATGAGAGAACTGCGGAAAAAAATCGACCTCCCTAGTTGTGGAATAGTGGGTACAGGTTTACAATGTAAACGAGCCGCTACTGGAGCTCGCAAGTTAGAAATAAATGGTACTGATAGCGATCAGAAGGCAGATGCTCTAGCTCAAAAAATCCGCGATAATGTTGACGTGACACTAGTCAGAGTATCAAGGCCGATGAAATGCGCAGAAATGCGTATTTCAGGTCTTGATGACTCAGTGTCTTCCGAAGAACTAAAGGTAGCTATCGCCCAAAGAGGGGAATGTTCCATAGATTTCATCAAAGTTGGAACTATCCGTCAAGGCTCTCATGGCACAGGAATTGCATGGGCACGCTGTCCAGTTACAGCCGCGAAAAAGATAGAAGAGGAAGGTCGTCTACTAGTAGGGTGGGTGTCAGCGCGAGTCAAACTCATAGAACCTAGGCCGTTACAATGTTATCGCTGTCTCCATATAGGACACGTACGAGCTCAATGTACAGCTGAGGAAGACCGCAGTCAAGTCTGTTACCGTTGTGGCGAACTTGGCCATAAAGCAGCTGCTTGCCAAGAAAAGCCATCTTGTCCAGTTTGTGCAACAGCTAATAAAAAGGCTGATCACAGAATGGGAAGTAAGGCATGTTCTCCACTTAAATTTACAAAAGGTATCAAGGCAACCCCTGCTTTTACGGCCAGACCCCCCTTACAACAGCGGGAAGAGGAGCTTATGAGCACTGACCCCGTATAAATATGGCTTATAGCGTTCTTCAAGTGAACATTAATCATTGTGCTAGTGCGCTAGATCTCCTGCTGCAAAGTATGGCCGAAATGTCAATTGAGATTGCGATAGTCGCCGAGCCATACTTCATACCAGCTAGAGACAATTGGATTGATGACCTGGATGGTTTGGTGGCAGTCGTATACACTGTATCGACAAATACGCCGCCAATATCAGTTATAGCAAGAGGCAAAGGATATGTGGCCGTCCGATGGCGGAATATAGTCCTTATCGGAGTTTATTACTCGCCAAACATTCGAAACCTTTCCGAGTTTCAATCTTTTCTCCATGGGTTGGGGTCTCTTATAAGGCAAAATCTGCCCCACCCGGTGATTGTTGCAGGAGATTTTAATGCCAAATCGGTCGAGTGGGGAAATCCTGCAACTGACGCACGGGGTGATGCTCTGCAGGAATGGGCAACAACTACGGACCTACTAATCCTCAACCGCGGTTCAGTAGCCACTTGCGTACGTTGGAACGGGGAATCTATTGTAGATATAACTCTGGCTTCCCCGTCTCTCACAAATAGGCTGAGCGGATGGCGGGTTCTTGAAGACGTTGAAACTTTGTCAGATCATAGATATATTCGATTTGACTTGGTTACATCTATGGACAACAACAACCATCAGCGCCGGCGTCCTATCAAATTTCCACGTTGGAAACTGAAAACTATGGACAGAGAGGCACTAGTAGAAGCTGCTATTGTTAAAGCCTGGCTGACTCAAACAGATGAGGTAGATGTTGATGAGGAAGTGGAGTGGTTCAGAGAATCCATGTCACAAATCTGTGATGCGTGTATGAAGAGGATCAAACCACTTCCCCCAAAACGAAATATGTACTGGTGGTCTCAAGAAATTGCTTCTTTGCGCAGAAGTTGCATAGAAGCAAGACGCCGGTATACTCGGCACCGACGCCGTCAGACCAGGAACGAGATAGTTGAGGCTGAACTGTATAATGCATATCGAGAACGAGCGCGAGAACTGCACAAACTTATTAAAGAATCTAAAAGTCGAGCACATGCGGAACAGTTAGAAACGCTCAATAGAGATCCCTGGGGACGCCCATATAGACAAGTCAGAGGGAAGATCCGTCCATGGGCACCTCCATTAACTGAGACATTAGAACCCCAGCTTTTGGAGGAGGTCGTAACGGGTTTATTTCCCAATGACATAAACCTTACTCCGCCTGTTATGGGATCTTACCAAGAGGAGGTTCACGCCGAGTCTGAGAATATACCACCCGTCTCCGATGGCGAATTGGCATATGCCATGTTAAAGCTCAAAGGTAAATCTAAAGCACCGGGACCGGATGGTATACCGGGACGCATTTGGGTATCTGCTCTTGATGTCCTTGGAATTCGTTTCCGCAAGCTTTTAGACACTTGTCTGGAAAGAGGACAGTTCCCAAAACAATGGAAGACAGGAAAGCTGGTTCTTTTAAAGAAGGGTGGGCGCCCGGAAGATTCTCCTTCAGCATACCGCCCCATTGTTTTGCTGAATGAGGCAGACAAAATATTTGAACGCGTGATAGCTGGACGTCTTGCCCGACATCTCGAGATAGTGGGACCAAACTTGTCCGATAACCAATTTGGTTTTCGCTTAGGCCGGTCTACAATTGACGCAATCGGACGAGTCAAAGCCTTATCGGATGAAGTGACAGCCCAAGGTGGGGTTATGGTTGCAGTGTCCCTTGACATTGCCAATGCATTTAACTCACTACCCTGGATCTGCATTAAGGAAGCGCTGAAGTACCACGAAGTGCCGTCTTATCTTTATCGCATCGTTAATGCGTATCTCTCAGAAAGGTTTATCTCGTACACTGATAAGGATGGAGACCTTGTGCGAAAAGAAATGTTCCGTGGTGTCCCGCAGGGGTCGGCCCTCGGGCCGCTCCTGTGGAACATCGGATACGACTGGGTGTTAAGGGAAAGTCCTGGACCAGGCGCCCACCTAACCTGCTATGCAGATGATACGTTAGTGACAGCCTGGGGCAGCACTTTTAGTGAAGCTGCTCAATTAGCTACAAACGCTACGGAAAACGTGGTAGGGAGAATTGGGCAGTTAGGTCTTCGGGTGGCCCTAAACAAATCTGAAGTACTGATGTTCCACGGTCCTCGTCGAGCGCCTCCAAGGGGTTCATCTATACTTGTAGGTGATGTACGCCTCGAGATGGAGACTTCAATTAAATATTTAGGACTTCATCTCGATGGAAAGTGGAACTTCCGCGAGCATTTTGCCCGCTTGAATCCTCGATTAATGAGTGCAGCAGGAGCTCTCAAACGTCTTTTGCCAAATCTTGGAGGACCAAGAAATGAATGCCGTCGCCTCTATTTGGGTGTGATCCGATCAATGGCTTTGTATGGCGCTCCTATCTGGGCCCGGGCTCTTGATCGCCACACGATACCGCTACTGAGGCGCCCTCAGAGGCTCTTAGCGATCAGAGCCATACGTGGATATCGGACCACCTCTTATGAGGCCGCGTGTTTACTGGCTGGTTCATTGCCTTGGGACTTGGAAGCGAGGATTCATGCAGACATGTATACATGGCGTGTCACTTATCATCTCTGTGGTGATATCCCTGCACCGCAAGAAATAAATGCGTGGAAGGCAAATGCTCGACTTGCTCTCATTAGAGACTGGAAGGATAGACTAGCACATACAGTGTATGGTAGCTGGACCATTGGGGCAGTCTTACCAGTCCTTGAAAACTGGATAGACAGGTCACACGGATCGCTTACCTTCAGGCTAGTGCAGATACTCACCGGACATGGTTGCTTTGGTAAGTACTTGTGCCGCACAGCCAGAAGGGAACCAACGACCGTGTGCCACCACTGTAGTTGTGTCGAAGACACTGCACAACATACGCTAATGGAGTGCCCAGCATGGGCAAATGAACGTAGCGAAATGGTCGCTTCAGTAGGGTCGGATGTGTCCCTCCCGGCAGTGGTAAAGTCCATGTTGGAATCAGAGACATCCTGGGAGGCGGTTGTCTCTTTCTGCGAACAAGTCATGTCCCGGAAAGAGACGGCCGAACGCGAGCGCGAAATTGCCTCCAATATAGCTATCCGGCGCAGGAGACCAGGACGACAAAGGAGGCTATACCAAGCCCTTCTTCGACCTCCATAGCAGGGTTCTTGAGTAGCAGACTCATGTTTGCTATTTCTTTATAAAAAATAAATAAATAAATAAATAAATAAAAAAAAAAAAAAAAAGTTGTTTTTGTCGCATATCCATGCAGGTGCCGAGTAGAGTATCTCCAACTCTATGCAATCTTACGGAAAGGGTCGCGAAAGATTAGCGCCGTCGTGGTTGTGGTAGAGTGAGAAACCGTTCCCACAATCAGGACACAAAGCGTACGGAAGCGCACACAGTGGGGTTTTAGTCGGTTGGAGCCCGACACTACCCGCACACCGCCCGACGATGTGCGGGTGTCCGTTCCGGATTTCCCCACTAAAAAAAAAAAAAAAAAAAAAAAAAAAAAAAAAAAAAAAAAAAAAAAAAAAAGGACTATTTAAGCATTTTGAGAACTACAAGAAGAAAAACAAATAGCAACTTAACCTGAGTTGAGCCTATTCGCATCAAACAAACAATCAAACTTTTCCTCTCTATTATGTTGGTATAGATATACATATTAGAAGGGTAAAATAGTTAAACCATTTAAGGCCCCGTTAAAAAATAAATGTATTGATTTTTCTGAAAAGCAACAATATAAAAAAGTGGAATATATATTTTTTGAAAACACCTAAAAAAAGTTAAATCATTTATGACCCAGTTAGCAAAACAAATATATTGATTTTTCTTAAAAAGGCACCAAATATAAAACCTTTTTTTTTTGTTTTTTTGAGAACAGCTTACTTTGTACACAGACTATGACTACACTTGAACAATAAAACTCAATTCGATTACTCTTGAATCACTTGACATACATTTTCGAGAAGAGAAACTCCAGACGTTGAGTATTTGAAGAAATAAAACCAAAAATACGAAATGCTGACGTAATTTCAACTCCAAAAAAAAAAATGTTTTCCGAAAAAAAATATATAAATTTTATATATTTATTCAACTTTACAGAAACGAGAATACATATATATGTGGAAGTATTTATAACAAAAGTTACCTTTAAAGTAATCGTCGTGACAATTTTGGATACACAAATAAGGCTTGGCGTTTTGTGTTGAATCGCTTGTTAAGTAAATTAGTGAATTAGATTTGCTTACTTAACTGATGAGGCAAATAAAAATATTGTTTTTTATATAAGAAAAACAGCTGTTGTTATACAAGTGAAACCTTAAGCAAAAATGACAATTCAAATTATACATGTAAGTTACACATCATAAATATAACTTTTTTAATATTATGATTTACTTATCGTTGCAAAGTAGACAATATGTTCTTAATGCGTTGAAACCCGTTGGACGTATATCCAACGTTTTTAAGTAAGTGTGACCGTTTGTTTCATGCAAATATATAATATGCCTTACGATAACAGTTTACAAAGTACAATATGTTCTTGTTTCAAATGAAGACATAATCGTACTTAATTTTCACTTTTTTTATTTTATATTGACAAGTTTAAACTTACAACTACGAGTAGTTTAGCCCTAAATACAAAGCTAATGTAAATATTTTTTGCAGAATCGGAAAACTCTACCGTGTACCTTAAAGTCTAATTTGTAATTATATATTTTTTGCAGCAATATAACCCATAAATAATGTTTCCAACTTTGCTACCTTTTAATAGTGCAAATATTGACAGAGCAAGGTTTAAAAGTAAGGAGAAATACTTAATTAAATTTGAAATAAGATCAGATAAACCCTGACTTGGTAAAATGGCTTTAATCAGCCGTACAATGAGGTAATAAAATATCATCGAAACCATAAATAAACAGGGGACGATTACATTTACCGTGTGCAGGATAAATTTATATACTTATTAAAAAATAAACCAAATAGCGACGAAAATAATTAAGTAATTATAGTTTTCGAACATAAAGCAGAAAGAAACATTGTAATGGCAATTTAATCAACATTGTAAATAGCATTTTAAAATCTTGATTACGCACATGCAAATAAGAATTTCAATACAGTAAAAAACTAAAAGATTTCACACTGCAGGTACGTGATCGTAACACCAAATGAAGGGCTGATTCTATAAACGCGATTTCTCTCATTGCCTTATTCGGATTTTAACAAGTAAAATAAGATTCCAACTAACCGGGCATGTTCGCTTCATTTATCATACAAGATAGTCTTTAATTTGTCTTCGGAAATCATATGGCAATCCTAAAATTGCTGCGTTTAAAGCCGTGACAAATGATGAAACAGCAGTAAATGGTATTTAATTGGTATGATCAGAATCAATCACTTTAGTCACATAATTGCTATATTCTTTAGCCAGAATGCATAAAACTGGTACTTCAACCGATTAATTTAAATCGCGTCATGATTGGGTAGCTTATTGTGTTTGTTAGTAAGTACACTATTTATCTTACGTACATATGGTCACATATATTATTCATAACCGCTAAAAGAGTAACGAATTACCATGTTCTGCTATCTGTTTAGTTGACCCTCTAGGCAATTTATTATACTATCTATGATGCATATATGGAGCCACCAATCTGCATAAAGCTCGTTTGAAAAGGTCTGATAATGTGACATAATTCAACGTCCAGTTAGTCGATAAGAATTTAAATGACAGTCTGTAAGATAAAATAAATACACTGAGACCATTATGCGAAACAGACCACTCTTGATTGAGCTTTAGAGGAAATACAAATACTCAAGTTTAGAATACAAATTCCTAACGATGTTATGTTTAATCTATATGCATACTCGTAAGTAGCTACTGGACGTGAGAATCAGTTTAGTACGGATAGACACAGTAATTATATCTATGACTGGTTAATAATTAAATCGTTAAAATGTGGTTATACAGATTTTTTAACCGACTTCAAAAAGGAGGAGGTTATATATTCGACGTGTATGTATTTTTTTTTTTTTTTATGTATGTTCACCGATTTCTCAGCCATTTGTGGATCGATTCTCAAAATTCTTTTTTTAATTGAAAGAGTATGGTTCTGAATTGGTCCCATTGTCACCAAAATAGGATCTAATGATGGATTCCTAGGGAAATCGAAGGAAAACCTAAAAAGTTAGGTTATATTTACGCCCGAAGAGAGATTCACGCTCGTTCGGCTGTACTGATATTCTTGAAATTTAAGATGAAAATAGGTAAGACTATGTGTTAACACATAGGCTACTTTTTATCCCGAATATAATTACTGTTCCCGTGGGATGCACCAAATAACACATAAATCTTTATAACTTCTTCACGCCCGAACGGCTGTACTGATGTTGATGAAATTTGAGATGAAGATAGGTTAGACTATGTGTTAACACATTGGCTACTTTTTATCCCGAAAATAATTACTGTTCCCGTGGGATGCACCAAATAACACATGACACACTGATTTCGCTTAAATTTGATATGGGGGTAGACTAGACCTTGTATAACACGAAGGTTACTTTTTATCTTAAAAGTCATTGCTATTCCCTTGGGATACCCAAATAACTCGATAACCTATTTCACTTCTTCGCGCTCATACGGCAATGCAGATTTCACTCATGTAAAATTTGATTATATATTAATAGACTAGACACTCGAACGGATAAAAAAAATATTTACGGGCTCGCTTCGCTAGGAGTTATCCCGCTTCGTTCGACTTTCCCCCAGGATGTTTTGGGCTTATGACACTCCAAATATTATATAATTTGTGCTGCTTTGGACTTCTTTATGCTCAAATGGTTTGAACAAATACGGTGAAAATTTTCGCGCTCGCTTCGCTCGCGCATTGCCCGATACGCTCGCATCCAGCTCGCTTCGCTCGCCCTTGGTCCTAGTACGTTTTGACACAACAAACATTATGTTATTTGTGCTGCTTTGGACTTTTTTATGCTCAAACGGTTTAAAGAAATACGGTGAAAATTCTCGCTTCGCTCGCGCATAGTTCAGATCGCTCGCATCCGGCTCGCTTCGCTCGCTGTTGGTTCTAGTAAGTTTTGACACAACAAACATTATGTAATTTGTGCTGCTTTGGACTTCTTCAAGCTCAAGCGGTTCGAACAAATACGGTGAAAATTTTCGCGCTCGCTTCGCTCGCACATAGCTCGCTTCGCTCGCAATTAGTTTTAGTACGTTTTGACACAACAAACATTATGTAATTTGTGCTGCTTTGGACTTCTTTATACTCAAACGGTTCGAACAAATACGGTGAACATTTTCGCGCTCGCTTCGCTCGCGCATAGCTCGCTACGCTCGCATCCGGCTCGCTTCGCTCGGAATTGGTTCTATTACGTTTTGACACAACAAACATTATGTAATTTGTGCTGCTTTGGACTTCTTTATGCTCAAACGGTTCGAACAAATACGGTGAAAATTTTCGCGCTCGCTTCGCTCGCTTCGCTCGCATCCGGCTCGCTTCGCTCGCAATTGGTTCTATTACGTTTTGACACAACAAACATTATGTAATTTGTGCTGCTTTGGACTTCTTTATGCTCAAACGGTTCGAACAAATACGGTGAAAATTTTCGCGCTCGCTTCGCTCGCGCATAGCTCGCTTCGCTCGCATCCGGCTCGCTTCGCTCGCAATTGGTTCTATTACGTTTTGACACAACAAACATTATGTAATTTGTGCTGCTTTGGACTTCTTTATGCTCAACCGGTTCGAACAAATACGGTGAAAATTTTCGCGCTCGCTTCGCTCGCGCATAGCTCGCTTCGCTCGCATCCGGCTCGCTTCGCTCGCAATTGGTTCTATTACGTTTTGACACAACAAACATTATGTAATTTGTGCTGCTTTGGACTTCTTTATGCTCAAACGGTTCGAACAAATACGGTGAATATTTTCGCGCTCGCTTCGCTAGCATACAGCTCAATTTGCTCGCAATTGGTTGCCTGCCTGGTATACGCCAGAGGTTTTTTGATCGTGAAGTTTATTTGGCTCTCTATAGCTAAAACTTAAAAAATATCATGACTAACCACTAAAAATGTAAAAATAAAATTGTTTTAAAAAACAAAGAACCGACTTCAAAACACAACTAAAAAGGGAAAAATAATTTTAAGCCTACATCAAATCAAGAATAGTTATATAAGTAGAATCGAAGAGTTTATTTCATGTACTTATAAAAAACTATTTTAAATTTTTATTAATCCTGTTTTCTTGAAGTCGGTGCCATCTAAGAAGAACAATTTAATGTTTGTTAAAAAAACTATTTTCAATTGTCTTTCTTTGCTGGCACCGACTCCAAGAATACAGGATTCATAAAAATTTAAAATAGTTTTTTATAAGTACATGAAATAAACTCTTCGATTCTACTTATATAACTATTCTTGATTTGATGTAGGCTTAAAATTATTTTTCCCTTTTTAGTTGTGTTTTGAAGTCGGTTCTTTGTTTTTTAAAACAATTTTATTGTGTCAAGAAACACTTCCACATATCGAATTAAAATCTTATTTAAATAATCTTTGTAAATTTCAAATGAAGCGGAATTCTTTAGATTAATATCTTATATGGTATGACAATATTAAAACAACGTATAATGTCAGTTTAGATAAAGATAAAGACATAAATAAAAGAGGCGATGACAGAGTTAAATGTATCAATGACACTCATTAGGTACAAAAACCACGACTAATACATTAGGATGACAAAGATTTAGATCCAAAGGACAAATGAACAGTAACTATTTAACAAAGAGCAACAAAGAACTTGAAATGTGAGACAATTGAGATACTTAGGAACGAAATTGAGGATTTTCTAGCAATAAAGCGGCAAAACATCCTAATTTCGTTGGTGACATTGCCGAAGAACGTTTAGAGCATAAAAGTGCGATGGTAAATGACGATAAGGATAATCACGAAGGTTATCTTATCGCCTTGAACTGCCACGTTTTTTCACTTTTTGATCTGACAGTAAATGATGAGGAACCCGTAGTATTTGATCTCTTAGTACATCGTTAGTCACTCTGTAAGGTACGTGATCTAATTTTACGAATGGTTTCTGGTCCACAAATATATTTCTTATTTTTAAACGCCTAGCCTTTGCCTTTTTGAAGGCAGCAGCAATGTTACGTTTACACAAGTAATCATTAGGTATTTAAGGTAAATAAGAGCAAATGAAATTTATTCACTATATTACAACCATATCACTGAATGGCAATATAATAATTATAGTATAAATAATACAATGCGAACAATATAATATTATAAGGTATATTCATATCAAAGTTAAATTTAACCTTACAAAATTAAAATTATGTGAATTACTAAATTGAAAAGGTAAAGTTTTAAAAATTCATAATCGTCGAAAGCATTTCAAGACAATTAACTGAAAAGTAAAATTCTTAGGGAGTTAAACTTATTAAAATAATTACCTACTTACATTATGCTTGTATACTCATTCTAAGAAGTGAAAAGGCTTACTCATATTTGTCTTTATTTGGACACAAAATTTAAGGAAAAACAAGTTAAGAAAAACCATCATCATACATTACATTTATTTCCTTTACATCTTTTGTCGAATATAAGTAAGCATACAGCGCAAATTGGCAATGCTCTAACAGTAATTCTAATGCCAAATAATAATTATAATGAATATAAAACATATAAAAAACTAATAAAAAACTACACAATAATAAAAAATAAAAACCTAAATTATACCTAAGTTTGTCCGATACTATACAATACTATAAGAATCTTTGTTCTAACTCATTCATTCATTCATCTATACGTAACGCAGAGCCCAAATGGCTGGTCCTAGGGGTATGAAATTTGGAGGTTTTTTTTTTTTTGATAAAATTCAAAACTAAACCACCTCCTCATAGAATTATTTATTTTATATATAATTTTATTAAACGGGGGTTTTATATATTTTTTAATTTATACTGGTTATTGAAACAGATTGATATCAATGTATGATTGAATTATCCTTTTCATTCATGGAACAGTATTAACTGTCAAGTTTGAATATAAATATCCGTTCAATTTTATATTCGTATCACAGGTGTATTTAAAAGCCATTGTGTATCGTTTTGAGGCATTGACAGGTGAAATGGTGGTTGCATACTAATGTTAGAACTTCGGGTGTTAGTTTTTGGAAGTCCAACGTATCTTCTAAATAAACAAGAAATAAATAATAAATGATGATCTCGTCGGACTGCCAATCGGAAGGTTCCGGGTTCGATTTTTGACACGGCCAACATCTTTGTGCTGAACTAAATTTGTTGGCTGTGGGTCTGTGTGTTAAATATGTATCTATATAAAATATGTATGTATTTGTAGTAGGTATATCAGTTGTGTTAGCAACCATAATACGAACTGAAATGGTTCAGTATGGGGTTACCAGCCGTGTGAAAAAAAAAGATATAATTATTACCATAAACACATTTTCAACAATGAGCCCCAAACTCGAATAGGTTCCCGTTTTAACAGTACAGTTAGTCATTCAGTATTTTTTAATCCGACATAGAAGACGATATTTTTAATATTAATTGTTTAAATTGACAGTAATAAAGACAAGAAATTTCTTGATAAATGTATGTACTTAAGCGAGTGCGTCTCGGTGGTAAGTACGCCTGCTTATCTATCAGATGACTCCTGGTTCGATTCAGGCCCTACACTAATGATTTGTTTTACAAGTTATACGTAGATTTGCGCTCACTTTACGGTGAAGAAAAACATCGTGAGGAAACCGACATGTTTGAGGACTGCAATATCCGAAGACGTGCATCATCCGCCAACCCGCACTTGGCCAGCGTGGTGGATTATGGCCTATAACTCTCTCCTAGTGAGGGAAGGCCCCGAGTCTCAGCAGTGAGACGTATAGTGGGCTGCTTATGTATATGTACCTACTTATGATCTAAACCATTCGAAAAGATACATCATAAACACCCACGCAAGAATAAAATGTGGCTAATTTAATAATGAAATACTGGAAACAAAAAATACGTTAAAATTATTCATTGAAATAATTTGTAAAACTATTTTTATACATAGGACTTAGATTTAATTTTGTAAATGTCAGTGTGATTTATGACAATGATAATAGCAGCAGTTATAAACTTGGTATAATTCTAATTTATAGACACTCTTTAACGAAAAAATATGCTAAATTATAGTTTACCGGAAATCATACGTTTTCAAGCAATACCGAGATTTTATACATATATGTATTTACTGAGGAAATGTATACAATTGTACATCTTTAATTCATTCTTTCTTTTTTATCTTTATGTCGATGCTAAAACACATTTACTATTTGTCAACATATTCTATTTTTAAATTAATCTTTTATTAGCGTTATCTGATAAATAAAAGTAGGATTATGTTTTACACGCTACTTTTTATTACTTATGTATTTTTAGGGTTCCGTACCTAAAAGGTAATAAAATTGCTTTAAAAAACAAAGAACCGACTTCAAAACACAACTAAAAAGGGAAAAATAATTTTAAGCCTACATCAAATCAAGAATAGTTATATAAGTAGAATCGAAGAGTTTATTTCATGTACTTATAAAAAACTATTTTAAATTTTTATGAATCCTGTATTCTTGGAGTCGGTGCCAGCAAAGAAAGACAATTGAAAATAGTTTTTTTAACAAACATTAAATTGTTCTTCATTTGTTCGAACCGTTTGAGCATAAAGAAGTCCAAAGCAGCACAAATTACATAATGTTTGTTGTGTCAAAACGTAATAGAACCAATTGCGAGCGAAGCGAGCCGGATGCGAGCGAAGCGAGCTATGCGCGAGCGAAGCGAGCGCGAAAATTTTCACCGTATTTGTTCGAACCGGTTGAGCATAAAGAAGTCCAAAGCAGCACAAATTACATAATGTTTGTTGTGTCAAAACGTAATAGAACCAATTGCGAGCGAAGCGAGCCGGATGCGAGCGAAGCGAGCTATGCGCGAGCGAAGCGAGCGCGAAAATTTTCACCGTATTTGTTCGAACCGTTTGAGCATAAAGAAGTCCAAAGCAGCACAAATTACATAATGTTTGTTGTGTCAAAACGTAATAGAACCAATTGCGAGCGAAGCGAGCCGGATGCGAGCGAAGCGAGCGAAGCGAGCGCGAAAATTTTCACCGTATTTGTTCGAACCGTTTGAGCATAAAGAAGTCCAAAGCAGCACAAATTACATAATGTTTGTTGTGTCAAAACGTAATAGAACCAATTCCGAGCGAAGCGAGCCGGATGCGAGCGTAGCGAGCTATGCGCGAGCGAAGCGAGCGCGAAAATGTTCACCGTATTTGTTCGAACCGTTTGAGTATAAAGAAGTCCAAAGCAGCACAAATTACATAATGTTTGTTGTGTCAAAACGTACTAAAACTAATTGCGAGCGAAGCGAGCTATGTGCGAGCGAAGCGAGCGCGAAAATTTTCACCGTATTTGTTCGAACCGCTTGAGCTTGAAGAAGTCCAAAGCAGCACAAATTACATAATGTTTGTTGTGTCAAAACTTACTAGAACCAACAGCGAGCGAAGCGAGCCGGATGCGAGCGATCTGAACTATGCGCGAGCGAAGCGAGAATTTTCACCGTATTTCTTTAAACCGTTTGAGCATAAAAAAGTCCAAAGCAGCACAAATAACATAATGTTTGTTGTGTCAAAACGTACTAGGACCAAGGGCGAGCGAAGCGAGCTGGATGCGAGCGTATCGGGCAATGCGCGAGCGAAGCGAGCGCGAAAATTTTCACCGTATTTGTTCAAACCATTTGAGCATAAAGAAGTCCAAAGCAGCACAAATTATATAATATTTGGAGTGTCATAAGCCCAAAACATCCTGGGGGAAAGTCGAACGAAGCGGGATAACTCCTAGCGAAGCGAGCCCGTAAATATTTTTTTTATCCGTTCGAGTGTCTAGTCTATTAATATATAATCAAATTTTACATGAGTGAAATCTGCATTGCCGTATGAGCGCGAAGAAGTGAAATAGGTTATCGAGTTATTTGGGTATCCCAAGGGAATAGCAATGACTTTTAAGATAAAAAGTAACCTTCGTGTTATACAAGGTCTAGTCTACCCCCATATCAAATTTAAGCGAAATCAGTGTGTCATGTGTTATTTGGTGCATCCCACGGGAACAGTAATTATTTTCGGGATAAAAAGTAGCCAATGTGTTAACACATAGTCTAACCTATCTTCATCTCAAATTTCATCAACATCAGTACAGCCGTTCGGGCGTGAAGAAGTTATAAAGATTTATGTGTTATTTGGTGCATCCCACGGGAACAGTAATTATATTCGGGATAAAAAGTAGCCTATGTGTTAACACATAGTCTTACCTATTTTCATCTTAAATTTCAAGAATATCAGTACAGCCGAACGAGCGTGAATCTCTCTTCGGGCGTAAATATAACCTAACTTTTTAGGTTTTCCTTCGATTTCCCTAGGAATCCATCATTAGATCCTATTTTGGTGACAATGGGACCAATTCAGAACCATACTCTTTCAATTAAAAAAAGAATTTTGAGAATCGATCCACAAATGGCTGAGAAATCGGTGAACATACATAAAAAAAAAAAAAAATACATACACGTCGAATATATAACCTCCTCCTTTTTGAAGTCGGTTAAAAACGGGACCCTTCTGAGCCTCCACTGTCTGTCTGTCTGTCTCCAGGTTGTATCTCAGAAACCGTTATAGCTAGAAAGCTGAAACTTCTACAAGATATGTATTTCCCGTGCCGCTATAATAACAAATACAAAAATTTTTCCTTCTAATTCTCAATCCTTACGCTAAATGTGATTATTTGGTAGGTGCTTTAAAATTTTCGCAAAATACATAAAAGTTTATTTTGGCTATCAAATAAAATCATAAAATTGAAATAACATAAATATTTAAGGGGGGCTACCATACAGCAATGTTACGGAACCCTACATGCACGAGCCTAACTCGCACTTGGCCAATTATTATTTATTTTTATCAGAGCGGCGGTGTCGTAATTACAAGTGCACTGTATCATTAATTGCGTTCTTGACGTTGTTACAGTTTTAAATTATTGTCAGTAAAATAATGCCATGAAAACGGGAACAAATTCATTGTGATTACTCATTCAATGAAAATATCGTCGGAATCATGTAGCTTTGGTCTTGATAACTTACGTGTTTTTAGACAGGTGTTTACTGATAAAAAAATTGTACTAGAATCTTGTATTTACAAAAAAAAGTAATAGGGTCTTGTTTTTGCCAAATAAATGGGTACGGAACCCTAAACATGGCGTAATATTAGTGCAAAATAAAGTAAGATATTGCTTTAAAAATTCAATTCGTCGGGTATTAATATTTACACTATATTATGTAGTAAAAAAAGGATAATACGAAAAAATGTATAAAATTTATTAAAAAAATAAAAAATAATAAAATGTTTTTGTTTTTTAAATTACGTACTTGGTTGTCATCACATTTGCAAAATGTTATTTGAGATTTTTATTCTCTCATAATTTTTGAATGATTATTACTTACGAACATATTAAAGGCGTCATTCATTGACATAACTAAATTGTGTAATTTTATGTGCATTTATAATCAAATTATATGTAATCATGTCTCGGTTTTACTGGGTGTTGTTAAGTTATTAACTGTGTGGTATGATAAAATATGATATAATTTTTTTGGCTTCTAAACAGATATGTTTGTAAAAAATCTTATTAAGTACTAACCTTGACGATAATCGGCTTTAGGAACGAGTTTGAGTTTTTTAGGTTCCTGTGAGAATCATTGGTTATTATTATGTTATGTCTACCAAATACAAGACAAACCAGATTTTACGACCATTTCTTTTTTATAGTATGACGTAAACGACAATATGTATAATGAAGCCATAAATACAAAGCCTAAGGCTATGCGAAGTTGTAATACCTGAAACGAATGTACTCGTACATATGTATGTATACCTAAAAATTAACCTTATTTTGTTAACTACATTTAAAAACAATATAAATGTTTCAATGACAGTACTTTTGAAAAAAAAAATATATTTAAAAGAACAAAATATGCATATCATTGCATTTTTTGCATAATGATCTTACGGCCCAGGTAGCTTAGCATTTGAATGTGATTGTACCTCTTCTTATAAAAACAAAATGTTATGTTTCTACATCTACTTGTATTTATATGATAGAAAAATGTTGAAGAAGAATGAAAAAAATTTTTCGTTTAGCCGATCTTGTAAGTTTTTCAACTTTTTCCACTTTTCATAAGTTTTTTTTTGACTTACTAAAACAATGATAATTCTTTAAAAAATGCAATATCATGGCCACGATTATTATGATAAATATTTGGTAACTTATTAAATGTTATTATTTACCAAATAAGTTACACCTTCAACTACCCAGTTAGCGCGTCAAATTTTGTGTCAACAGAAACTGTGAGAGTGTCTAAAATGGACGTTATTATAGCTGCTATACTTTTTGAGTATTTTATATAGTAAAGGTTCAAAATTTTGTATGTATGTTACAAACTGTTGTCACCGTTTGTCTAATGTTTAGGTACGCTGTGATCTACGATGTATCACGTGGAACTAGAAAGTTAAACTAGAATTAACCTAATTAACTATTGATTTGAAGACCCCAGGATTATATACTATATTCTATTATTGTATATCTTATCTTATAGGATTTAAAATTGAATTTTTAAATAATATCAATAATTAAATCAAAATAAAAAAAAGCTAGGCTCTTCTCCGTGTACATCCAGACATCTCTATCCTGGGCCAAATTAGAGGGAACTTAAGGAACTTCCCTCTAAACGATTATACAATGAAAATTATTCAATACAATTTTTTGTTACCTACATAATAATATGGTTGCTCAGAATACTGATATTGATGTATTCTGTTGTAAATATAAGTTATAAGAGTGAATGTGTAGCTTATTTAAGCAAATTATGTTAGTAGTCTAAATGATGTAAAATTATGTAAATATAATATGTATAATAATGTTTGTATAACCGGCTATTACATACGTTTATTTTGTCGGAATTAGCCCGACATGTTTCAGTGTTGTAGACAGTTCAGGCGCAGCCGTCGTCGCGTGCATACATTGGCTGTTTCTGCCCTTGAGAATGGCACACTGATTGTGCTGAAACATGGCGGACTAATTCCGACATAATAAACGTAAGTGATAGCCGGTTATACAAACATTATTCAAATATGCCGTACGAAAGTTGAAATACAGTATATGTATAATTTTTATAAAAGTCTAAAGTGCTGTATGCATTTGTGTGAACTGTAAGTACAACATGTAATAAAGTAAAATAAATAAATTACAAAATCGACCATTCTAGTTCACCTACTGATCACGAGGTTTTTATTACCAACTTAGCGTCACTGTCAATGATATTTTCTATTATCGTTATTCTTTGAATGTTACGGTTTGACCATTATTGTGTATCAAGATGTGTTAAAATTTGGTTTATCTTATTGAAGGTGCTAAGCGTTTAGGTCATATTTATGAGTAACGTTAAAATGTGTCCGTGTTTTTTTTTTGTTTGGAAAAATAATAATTTAAAAGTCATTACACTTGGGCTTGCAATGTTATTTTTTGCAATTCCTGTATTATAATAGGTTTTGTATTATGCTGTTTTTTTCAGATAGTTTTACATTTACACGTTATTTATATTGTAGTCCAAATTTTTATACGTAAGGAAGAGCCTGAACTCCACGACCCAGGTCGATCCTAGTGTGGAGTACAGCGCCCCCCGAGTTAGCATTTAAATAACAATTAGTTTAAGATGCAATTATAATTTTTCAATGTAACTCGATGTTAAGCTTTTCTTAAGTCTTTGTACTCTGCAAATAAAATGTATTTTTATTATTATTAAAGGCAATTTTTTAAAACTTCATTATTGATTTATTCGATCTAGGGTTTTGTATATGATACAAAAGAGACTATGCTAAAGCTTCAGTAAGGTAATTTTACTGTGTTATATTGAATCTACTCGTACCATCACGAAGTAACATTGAAATATTTATAATGCCGCTGTAATTAAATATTGTAACACAATTATGTAATTCTTTTATCACACAGACTTATTTTTGATTCATTCACTAAAGGCGCACTGATATCATCTATAGATAATAAAAAGAATGTAATTAATTTAATATCTTGATTTGAATGTGTTACGTTACTGATAAGGAATCTAGGTATGTCTTATAACTGAAGTGATTTAAATAAAGTATTTTTATGTCAAAAATATCATACAAGCCTTAGTCCAGACAAACTAGAAAATAATTATTTGTTATATTTAATTAGACTTCTTATATAACGTTGATAAAATAACTGAAATATTTTTATAGCGTAAGTTTTATGTTGTATTTAAATGGACGGCATCAATCTGCTACTGAATTATCTACAGTCCTTATGATGCAGCAATAAATTTAAAAGAGAGCTGGCGGCTCGCGTCAATGACGTACCACCTACCTGCGTATTATTTTAAATGCCGTTTCGAACACAACAGGTGTATTTTTCGCCCATTAATTTGCCGTCTGTCCGTTTACAATCATTACTTCTTTGGCATGTTAGTGTTTCCTAACAACGCCGGCCAATGTTTATCTCAAGGGCTCGCATCGAAAACAATGCTAGAACACTTATCTAATTTGTTTATGAATAGAAATGGTACTCACGTATCGCTCTTGTCGTACGTGGGGAAAGTCTGATGCGCGAGGTCTTGGAGTGAAGAGCTGGTTTGAGGCTCGGCAGAGATACCCTGAGCCCTCTGCTTTCGCGGAGCTCGTGAAGCTCTCGCGTACTGCTGGTAGGGGAACACGCTCTGCAGCTTGTCGAGCTGCGAGCGCAGTTCCAACATCTCCTGGTCCCGCTGCTTCAGCATCGCCTCCAGCTCCCTGATCCGATCGATCAAGGGCTGCATGTCGTTCGCCATCGTCGCGTTCGCAACACAACTTTCCGAATCCGCGTTCATCGCGCTAGGAGTCCCCATTATACCGTTCAATTGTGTCTCTCTGTAAGTTTCGTCTAACGCACGTCTGTCACCATTGACCGTGGGAGCCACGGTTAGCGTACCTCCTGTGTTCACTAGGGCCCTCGGTTCATCGTCACCAGCGGTGCGCTGTGACGATCCAAAGCAGAGGTTGTCGAAACACACGCGCATTCACTCTGTTGAGGAGCACTGGTTGGAATCACTAGGA
Source organism: Mellilla xanthometata (assembly GCA_035578125.1). NCBI lineage: Eukaryota > Metazoa > Arthropoda > Insecta > Lepidoptera > Geometridae > Mellilla > Mellilla xanthometata. The sequence continues at coordinate 5,801,980 of JAPUBQ010000014.1, read as the reverse complement.
TTACAGTAAGGTTTGTGGGTTCACTTGTCAACTAGCTCACTGGTTCACTGTCGCGTGGGGAGTCGAGGGAGGAAGTGTGTGTGGACGTGCGACGCGCGCGCTGACAGGCGATATAGTGCAGACGCTCGCGCCGCTACGCTGCCCCGAGCCCGGCTCAGTCGCTCGAGTATCCACTCCGCCCTGCAATTTACAATTTCCTATTTTAACTATCAGACATTCAATCATTTTCCTCATACTTTAATAATCTGTCGCACATAATTCTTATATTGGTACCTATATATGTATACGTATGCAAATGATATCATTTAGATCGTTTCATTAAACGGTTTGCTAATAACTCTGACTCGAAGACAGATTTTTTATGAATAAAACGATAAATTTGTAATTTAAATTTCACTATTTTGTTGAAAATGTGTGTCATATTAATTTGTTATCTTTGACACTGATGATTTAATCAATTTAGTTTGAATGGGACTTTGAACGTGTGTTCAGATTGAAGATAGATTATTTAGGTTAGAAATCGAGTAGACATTGCACTGTTTCAGCACTGAGAATTGAATGCGTCGGTGCATTGGAAATTATTTTAGAATGGACAGTTTATCAATTGAACGGCGGGGCGCTATGGAGTATATCGTATTGATAAAATATACTATATTTATATTATCTTTGTATTTACATCAGAGATCATTGGTCACCTGATTCGGATAGAACACATGACTGATATATCTAATCAGGTTTATTCGTGACATGAGACAGTTTTAATATTGAAGACTAGAAATAGTACGTACCTACTATTAAATATTTTTAACCAAACATAAAAAAGTATTTAAAAAGTAAGTTTGTATATTTTTTGTGTTTGCTACCTCAGAACTCCGTCATTTATAAATCGGTTTTGAAAAATATTTATTTATTATAAAGAATATATACTTTTTGAAAGGTCCTATATAGAAGTTCAATCGAAATTGGTTTAATATTTATATTTAAATTTTCCAATTTAGTACTACTTAATTTAATTTTCAGACATAAAAGTAAAATTATATATATATTAAAATAAAATAAAGAAATGAACAATTTGTTCACTTGTTTTAAATAATTTATTAAATGATTATTTTATTTGATTACGTGTTTAATTTAATTATATATATATTATTGTATTTATCTACAAGAAAATTAAAACCAGTTTCTAGGTAAATGTTTGTAACGTATATAATAGTATTAACCACAGCCGAGCTCCACAATTGAATTCCGTAAACAACTATTTTTAAACTAGTTAACGATTCGGTTCTTATTAGAAGATCCATGTATTTTCTGATCCGTGGAAGCTCCTATAAAACAAAAATAAAATCATAATTTTTAACTTCTTATCAAAATTATTTTGCATGCTAATCAATTGACCTACTTTTTTGATAATTTAAATCAAATGTTTCCACAATATTACTAAGACAAAATAAACTAGTTTGTAAAACTGTTCTCATGATACGTTGACGAATAAATATAAAGTTGGCTTATTAAAATAATTCTCTTGTCTTATGCTATTGGGCGCCTCTGCGTCACATAAAAATGGTTAATTCGAATGTTCTATTTTTTCTTTTTTTATTGAACGTACTCTACAATATGAGATAACGCCGATGTTGGCCTTAAAAACATTCAAATTAACGGCCTCGATTTAAACAATTGACACCAAAAACTTTCTACCTATAAATAGTTGTAAAAAAATACTAAACATAAAACAAATGAGTGAAACCTTCTGTTTTTTTTTTTTATATTAGTCTTGCCTTTTGTGATAACAGGTTTATAATTTATGAGAACTGTTAACATGAAAGGAGATCAATTTTCAAATACATAAGTATACTCTTAGCATAATCGCTTATCCAAAATGTCTTAAGAACATAATACATAAATAATATGTACAGATAGGTACTACAAAAGAAATGTCCATATACATAGCAAAGTAGTTTTAACGGAGCAGTGATAAAAATAAACTGAACAATTTCAGTCACATGACTCTTCAACTGAATAAACAGTAGGTATTGGGAGATGACAAACGATTATTTAATGGCAATAAGTCAAAATAAACTCTTTCGATAATTTACAAACGAAATCTCTGATAAACATTCTAAAAAGACTAAAATATTTAAATATAAAACTTTTTTTGTATTCTGCGGTGTTATTCTAATCTGGTATAAAAAGTATTCTTTCTATTAAGGCGCTACGGCAAAAAAAAGCTAATTTAGAAAACCTCCATAAAATACTGCGTATAAGATAAGGTTACATTTTAAGGGTTCCGTACCTAAAAGGAAATAAAAGGACCCTATTACTAAGCCTCTAGTCTGTCGTCTGTCTCCAGGCTGTATCACGATGCGCCGCTCTTCCTACCTGCCGCGGCCTCGACGGGGTCGCCACCGGTTGATGGTGGACGCGGTGGGGCCGCTGGGAGAAGGGAGTTGTAACACAAAATACCACTCTCCCTATTCTCTGCGGCCGTAGTGGCAAGTGACGGGGCCACAGACCTGACCCGTTACGAGGAACCTTAGGACGTCCGACCGGGGTTTTCCGGCGTCCATTGCACTCACGGTCCCCGAGGTGGTTGCGGTGCACCACGTGCACTGCAAGGGGAGTCATCCCCCGAGGAGGAGTCTCGCAGACTAGCCGAGGTGGGCGGGGTGGTGGGTTAATGCGAGGAGCGGAACCTCACCCCGCCCTTTCCGGTGAGGAGGCCATCGTGAGGTTTTAGTCGGTAGGCCCTTCTGGCATCGAGCCCGACATACCCCACCCACCTCCCCGGGTGTGATGGGCATGCGTAAATTGGCAAGTTCGTATTATGGTAGCTAACACAACTGATATACTACATATAAATACATATTTTATATAAATACAAATTTAACACCCAGACCCACAGCCAACAAATTTAGTTAAGCACAAAGATGTTGGCCGGGCCGGGAATCGAACCCGGAACCTTCTGATTGGCAGTCTGGCATGGTAACCTTTACGCCAACGAGGTCGTCACCAACGAGGTTTAATTGCCTTAAAGGGAAAGTTACGTCAATAAATGCATTAGGTACATACTTACTCGTACATACATACATAAACAAGTGCTTTCCCCTAGACAATGTGTCATTGCTAATGGAATGTAAATGTCAAACAACCTTACTCTAGTTCAACTACTAGCTGTCCTACCATCACTTCCGGTGGGTGTACATATACTATTAGATATTTAGAATGTACAAGTGTATGGCACAAGGTAGTGCAGCTGAAGTTATACCTTATTCTAAATTGCAGTGGGTGTGATGAGACCTGCACTAACATCCCGCTAGGAGCTAATTGTACATTCCCTCCTTACTAGCCTACCCAAGCCAACCCAGTTCCTTTAAATAACTAATTCTAATTCTAATTTAAAGTGGGGGTGATGAGACCTGCACTGACATCCCTCTAAAGGCCTAATTGTACATTCCCCCCTTACCAGCCTACCCAAGCCAACCAAGTCCCTTAAAATAACTAATTAGTTCCTTGAAATAACTAATTCTAATTTGATGTGGGAGTGATGAGACCTGCACTGACATCCCTTTCCCCCTTTACTAGCCTACCCAAGCCAACCGAGCTCCTTGAAATAACAAAGCATAGCACTGGCTCGCTGGCATACTTGTTCCACCCCTGTTGCGTCAGATGGTCTGTTTGTCTGAGGATAAGCAATGGAAGGCGAACTTTCATCTTGAGCAGCTATCAGGCCGTAACTCTCTCTGGTTTGTTTGGTAGCCTCACAGTGCAGTAGCAAGTTACGAATAGTTTGCCCCTCACCTTTACCTATCACCCAGCAAGTATTTAACTCATTTCAATACAGAACACATTTAATAATCATGTCCTCTCACTTGAATAACCAGAGGAAGGTACACAAGGAAAGTCAACGATACATAACTTGTTATACTTTAAGGATATATTTGTATATCTATTATATAAAAATAAGTCGGGTTTTGCGTCCTGACGCTATTACTTCAGATAACACGACTTCTACGATTTTGCATTCGGTAGAAAGATCTAGGGGTTCCATGAGGTTTGTAGCAAACAAAATTCAGGGAAAATACGATTCTTAAAAAAATCGACATACACCTAATACACAAATACCTAATTTTTATATGCAATTGGTACAATTGGGATTCAGATGCAGTTCATCAGTTTATTTGCAAGTAGTTCCAAAAAAAAACTATGGAAGACTTAAACAGTTCGTTTTTAACTGATATAAAAGTCTTATAAAGCAAAAATTGGCTTTGAACTGTGGTTAACTGTATATGAAAAACACTATTAATATTAATTTTATCGAACATTCTAAAGCTACATTCATAATACATGCAAACTACTGTATCGCGGCAAAATATCAAAGTGTACCTACTTCTCAAGACTGCCGCAGAGAAACAGGTTATCACTACAAATCTGATTAACATCTATCTTAGGTATTCTTTTTATAGTACGCACTATATGATGTACACTCGACTTCCGGCGAAAAAAAGTCGGAGTGAAATAAGTTTGACGAGCTTTAGTGTGTTTATGCAAATATGGGCATTAAATAACTTACTTAACAAGTAGAACAAAAAGGCTGATAAAATTTTCAAATCCAAAATGGCTGCCAAAACGCAAAATAATTTATTAAAAAAGCAATACTGGCGCTCCGACAAATAGCTGCCTCAATATCTATATCAAAAGGCTAGACTATTTAAAATGCATACATTAAGTTAAATTTCAAATTTTAACCTAAATCGGTTAGTCGAGTTTTACAATATATTCAATACATAAATGGGGGTTTCTAAATGTTTAATTTAAACTTGTTTACTCATAAAATAACCATCAATCTTTCAGCAGATGTTTTGAAGTGACATCAGATATATCTGAAAAAGGCCTACTTAGAATACTACTGATTTTATTGTGAGATTATGAACTGAGGAATGATAACAAAATCATAGATCTGTATCATTTTACTATTTTTAACAATCATGGTTATCAGAACACGTCGCTTTTTCTGAATACTGTCATAATAAGTAACTTTTGAGCAAGGTCTAAAATTTCATGAAAATAAAATGTACATTTCCATCTTATCTTAATATATATAAATCTCGTGTCACAATGTTTGTCCTGAATGGACTCCTAAACCACTTAACCGATTATAATAAAATTCGCACACCATGTGCAGTTCGATCCAACTTGAGGGATAGGATAGTTTAAATCTCAAATTATAGTCGCAATTTTAATTTATTGCTAATTATTGTCTGTTAGTATTTGACAGTCACAATTATCTGTTAAATCCAAATGATTCTAACAGATGTCGATACATTTCGACTGGGTTGAGTAAGTAATCAATAGATGGCGCTGCTATGGTAAATCTACGAACGTGTCATATAAGCTACACTATCTATTTTCATACCCCTAAGTGAGGCAAAACAACGTTTGCCGGGTCAGCTAGTAATATTATATAGCAATGAATGATTCTCACGAAAAGTAGTCGTTGCAGATCCACAAAACAAGAACATTAAAAATAAATTACACTAATAATGATACCGATTCTAGAGCCTAGTGTACTTTTTGCTCGTAAAACCATTAATATCAGATTCAAGTTCTTAAAATAAACCTTAGTAGGTATGTAGTTACTACTACGCAACATTTGAGAACAAGAACATAAAATAAACGTGGCAAACTATAACTTATATTTTATTGCAAAGTAATTGTTTAACCTCCTCTATTTACGAGTTTAATAAAACTGGTTACGTAATTGACAAGTTTGCCACGTTTTAAATCTTTAAGTGAAATCGTAAATCATTTTCATAACGTTTACTTATGACAGTACCATTTATTCATAAGCTAATCGCTTAACGCTGGGATGGTAGAAAATAGGTTTAAACTGAAAAATGATAATTGGTGATGGGAAAAAATGTTGTTTTTACACGCTTTCTATTAGCTTCACCTGTATGTTTGTTTGTAACCGACTTCTTTGGGCGCAATTTTGACCCACTTTAAACGGCCAGATTTCGTTCAAACTTTGTAGATTTATTAAGGACCTATGACAATACACTAATTTGATAAAATTACGGTTTTCTATAAAAGCGTGTTTTTTTTTAAACTGTCATGTTTTAAACATAAAGGTACTCTTATAATTATATACAAGTATATATAAGTTTAGAGTAATATAAGTTATAGTTTGCCACGTTTATTTTATGTTCTTATTCTCAAATGTTGCGTAGTAGTACCTACATACCTACTAAAGTTTATTTTAAGAACTTGAATCTGATATTAATGGTTTCATAAGCAAAAAGATTCACTAGACTATGGAATTGGTATCATTATTGGTCTAATTTATTTTTAAACGTTTTTGCTATTAGATTTATTTAAAAATATATTTGTTGTTTTGTTTGGTAAAATATTTTACAATTTCAAATAGAACCTATATGTCAAAGTAGTTTAAAACCTGTGTTTTGTATTTATGCAATGTCGTCAGACACTTCCGACTTCCTGAATTATTATTAGAGCTTAATTTCAAGGATTAGGCAAGTATTTCTTTAGGTACTTCAATTTTACCTGAATTTTATCTGTATTTTATACTAATGTTTTTTATGTACATAATTACACCGGTAGTAGTACTATACTTGAGTTTTATTGTTTTTGCATATGTATATGTAATATGATAGGTCGCTCATTAAAAATGCTAAAATTGAAAAGAAATATTTGAATTTAATCTTAAATATTAGAACAAAATCAATTTGATCTCAAATAGTTTTTTTAACATATTTACAATAAGCGTTATTATTGACCATAAGCATAAGCCGCCCACTATACGTTCCCACTGCTGGGACTCGGGGCCTTCTCTCACTAGGAGCGAGATATAGGCCACAATTCACCACGCTGGCCAGGTGTGGGTTGGCGCATGACACATGTCTTCGGATATTGTGGTCCTCAAACATGCCGGTTTTCTCACGATGCTTTCCTTCACCGTAAAGCGAGTCCAAATCCACACATACCTTAAAAAACAAGTCATTGGTGTAGGGCTGGGATTGAACCAGAGGCCGTCTGATTAAAATCAGACGTTATTACCACCAGGCGACACTCGCTTTACTCATTATTGACCAACTAAACCCAATTAGAAATTAATGAATGTACGAGAGAATTTACTCTCATCTAAAAAGTAGCTACTTATTGGACATACTATTCTGAAGTAAGTAAATTTGATCAAATAAAAAATATTGTAATAATGTAATAAAAGAGGCAAAACATAAAACGTGTTTTTTAATAAATTCTAAATCTGAGCCAGCTGCAGTTAAAATTATTATAAGAAATTACTCTATGCGTTCATTAATATTGCTTTAAAAATAATAACTTACAGAGCCTTAGCCTTTTATAGAGCAATTTAATTGAAGCACATGTTTAGTTTCTAAACTAATGCCTTCGTTGTTTTTGTTCGTTCACTCAGGTACTAAACAATTCAACCTACATTGATAACGTTAATTTATGCATTCGACATTAACACTTGCTAATTAGGTGATATTTCAGGAAAAAAACAACAACTGATCTTGTATAAGAGTTAGGCAAGTAAAATAAAAAAAAATATAGTGAAATAAAATAAAAGGACACAACATACAATAAGAAAATGTTATTTTTTCTTTTGATTTTGACTATTTCTGTTAATACCACGGATCAGAGAAAACATTTGACACTGATGTATACGAATACAGTTAGTCTTTTAGCCGTTGTTTGATGAAAAACGTTTCACGATGGCCGCCGCAATAAAATGGTGGATAATCTTTGACAACTCCCTCGATAAGGGTGGCAAATAAAAGGGCTCGATATGAAATAAATACATCAAAAGATTTAAAAAATGACATATGAGATTTTTTTAACAATCGCATCTAGGAGAATGTATTGTGATACTACAGTGATAAATTACGAGTTTTCGAAGAATTTAACTTTGCTTCTACCACAAAATGTTCAGCCGGCAGCTACCTAGAATATAATTGAAAACTGACATGGATACATCTTATATATAAAATTTCCGTGTCACAGTGTTTGTTACCGTACTCCTCCGAAACGGCTTGACCGATTTTTACCAAATTTTATATGCGTATTCAGTAGGTCTGAGAATCGGCTACTGTATATTTAGAAATAATTATTAAGGCAAAACAACGTTTGCCGGGTCAGCTAGTATCATATACTTTTGTAATGATATCATATTATTTGACTTGTAACTTTGGTGTTATCAATAAATGATTTGTATTTGTATTTGTACCTATTTAAATTCCTTAAAAAATCACACTTTTTAGAGGACTCGGTTTGTTTCTCAAATCCAGTCTTTAGACAATGTATTAAAATTTAAAATTGTATGACATAAAACTTTAAAAATAAGTTATGTAGTAAATAAACACAAGTTACTAAAGAACAGGAGAGTAAAAAAAAACAATTATATAAGTTCTAAGTGTGTAAGAATAGAATCTGCATCCTCCATATATAACGTAAATGGGAAAATATAAATATCCAACTTTGTCATTACTTTACGCGTAAGAATCCGAATCCTCGAATATAAGTTTTGAAAACAAGCCATGAGATCATCAGACCTCCAAATTTATGACTACTGAATTTAAGAAACTACAGCTCTGCGTTCTTACTCTCGTCCTATATTTAGATCCGACTCAATTAAATCCAATTCTCTTCCATAGGGTTGTCGCAAGCAATTATGTGATTTACGAGTCACGAGGATGATGTACCGTACATGGTATTTGAGAAATTTTCACCATAATAGTGATTGTTGCGTTTAATCAAACTTATTTGAAGTACTCGTAGTAAGTCATTTAGTCACAAGTAAGAGAAGATGGAAAAAAAGGCGAAATAGATCGTTTCAGGCGATGACACAAAATAATGAATTTACTGCTGTATCGGTATAAAGCAGAAATGGTCAAAGTTATTAAATATGTATTATAAAACTTACGGATCTGCTAAAAACAACCATAAGAATACAAATTTTCGTGCAAATCAGATTTATGAATTAGAAAAAAAAACTTGTTAAAAATAAATTAAATTAAATTTATGCAAAGCTCTTTCTTTTTCTTATAGGGTAAACTTCACATAGTACAAGGAGGTTATGACAATATTTACAAAAATTTAAGAGTCTTAAATAAGTAAAAAGGTGAGAGTTTTTCCAAATCTTCATAACAATAGATTCGTCATAACTGATTAAGTTGATTAATTCTTCTGTAATTTGAGTATGACTTCGCCGTATATTATTAGCTATGGAGCCATTTAATAAAGTAATGGGCTTAAAATCATTTAAAATATTATAATTAGACATTAGTCTCCTAAAAGAATATTTTTTTAACTCGTAATGGGCTTGCGCTTCATTGAAATTCAACTGATGGTAAGCGATATTGCGATCTAAGGTGGAGCGCGCTTGCCCAGAAGAAACCGGAGATCATAACAAATACTGAAGGTTACGATATATTGACTTTGAAATATTACGAAATCAACCATTTGGTTAATTACGTATTTTATTCAGAATTTCTGTATTTTATACATATATAAACCTGCTGCCAAAATATATAACTGAAGTCAGTAAAAACATTTGAAGGTTTATGACCTCTTACTTGCACAAACAAATGAGTGTGAGGAAGCTAACTTTCAAATGTTTTCTTCATCGACGCCTATTTTGCATAAACTTAGGCGTCTCATATTTTGAGTTGTCTATTAGAACGAACTGTGCATGCGAGATGCTAGGTCAGAATAGCTAACTTCCGCTGAGGCCCATCATTAAATAATTGAAGTCAGGTTTAGGCCACTACTCTGGAATCTAGGTCGAATTGGTCCGTGTATAGTGCATTTTATCATAAAATGGGCGTGAAAACCAATGAAATCCACAATCAAAATAATTCAGCAGAAAAATAAAATAAATAAATATTAGGACACATTTCACACACGACTGGTTAGCCCCGTACTGAACCATTTCTAGTTTGTATTATGGTTGCTAACATTATTGATATAATACATATACATACATAAATACTTTATATAGACACATACTAGTATTTAACACCCAGATCGCCAGATCGACAGCCAACAAATTTAGTTCAGCACAAAGTTTTGGCCGTGCCGGGAAACGAACCCGGAACCTTCAGATTGACAGTCCAGCATGGTAACCATTACGCCAACGAGCTTGACAAATCCTAAATGGCGTTTTAGTTTCGTACACAGGTTGTCTATGTGATTTTTTTGACCGTCTACTTATGCAGGTTAAAAAGCTATACGAAATATTTTTGCAGAACCTGCTGTATTTATCATACATGAGCTAAATGGGTTCAGTTCATCAGTCGAAATAGTGATACGTAGGTAATATATAATACAATCGTGTACAAAATAATGTCTCCGTCTGTCTATTCCACGGTCATTCTTTAAGCGGACAAAGTCCAGCAGATTGAACTCTGAGATAAATTCTGTTTTGTTTTGACAAGTAGATAGTCTGGTTGCGAAGTTGAAATATGGAATTTGTTTTGGATTATTTGACATCAAAAAAAGGAGGTTATATATTCGACTGTATGTATTTTTTTCATCTATGTTCGCCGATATCTCAAGCATTCTGAACCGATTCTCAAAATGATTTTTAATATGATTATCCAACTACATAAATAAGTGGATTATTTTGCCAAAAGTTTTTGTTTTCTCTTTACATCTAGACATTTGACCAGCAGGGCGTGAAACCACACAATTTAGCGATACCCTAGCCTAAGATGAAGCATGCGTAGTCTGAAATAACTAGCTCTCAAAGAGGCTGCCGGATCACATTGTTAAGTGCGTGGCGACAGATTACTTAATTAGTACAAGAGTTAAGAAGTATGGAATTAACTGTTACGGGAAAATCTAGCATCCTAATACAAGAACTGGGTTGATGTTTTCGAGAATGAAATCAGATTTGTTCATACAATACTCAGTAACTCATCATTTTTGCTTTTTGTTGTTTCGTTTGCTTTTAAATAACACTTCGAAAAGTGTATTTAGATGGAAGAATAACAAACTTAAGGCTAAGTAACGCCTGAATCAATAGATAATGATTTTTTTTTCAATTGTTTTTATTTATTTATTTTTTATTGCCGCATCGCGTCGTCATTCGTACCTACTCGTAGTCAAATACAGCAATTTTACTCTACATTCGCAACCGGCAATTGAAGCCGTAAATAACAAACACATTAATATATCACTCTTATTTAGGTCACATGTCAATAGTACAATAGATACAGTTGTACAATAGTGAGGTACATTATACAATGCTATCTAACTGTTGTAGTAGGCATGAAAATATGCGTGACCACCTTCGTTTCCACGCTTCGTCAATGTTTACAAAGTTCAAAATTTTAGAGATCATTCTATGTATTTTTGACGTGACAACGTCTTAAATTAGGTTGCGGCTGGGAGTCACTTATGAAAAAGTGTAACGCCCGGTAACGTTACGATGAGTCACCGAACGAGAGAGAGGCCCGCCGAATGCCTTGCGTCTCTCTCCCACTCAACTATGATCGGTGTCGCGTTGTCACGTAAAATCTTCGCCCGTAAAACCGACTTTACAGGCAACCATTTTTTTTTTTTGTTTTACAATAGGCGCCAGTAGTTCGGTAAACTATCGATCTTACGCGATCTTACGCGATCATCGAGGTTAAGTAATGGTCGATGCGGACAGTCTTTGTATGGGTGACCATGCAAAAGATTTTCTTTTGAAAAATTGACGTTTTTATCTGGGCGCTACAGTATGTTGGTTGACACGTAAAATTTTAGGTCCCGGCTGTTAGTCCCAGTACAAGCAGTCATTAAACCAAGATAGAGGTTTTCGGGCGGCTTGAAAACTCTTGACACTAGAGCTCAGACACTTATAGCGAAGAAGTGGAAGAATAAGAATTTTAAAACGTAATACCTAGTTATATTTTACGTTTACGGTTAAAACAATGTTCCGTGAATTTTAAAACTTAAACTTCTGTTTAAGATTATATTGTTTTTTTTTTATTCATAATGGGCTTGCGCTTGATCGTAATTCGCCTGATGGTAAGCGATAATGCGATCTAAGGTGGAGCACACTTGCCCAGAAGAAACCGGTTCACTCTAGCCTTGAAAACTGTTAGATTATAGTTATCGGGGAACAGGGAATTTGGCAAAGAATTGCCACCTTGCAGGCAAGGCAGGGAATTTGGCACCTTGGCGGTACGCACAATGAAGGTGGACGCAAACCGCTTAGTACGCGACTTAGGCACCTCCACAGTATAACGATGCTGCCTTAGTGTTTCCCTACTCGTCCGATGGTGGATTCAGTGCCTGACTCAATGATTCATGACAATGCTAAACGCTCAAATCTACAAACAAATAAGTCAAAAAAGAATTAACATAAACCTACAAACAACTGTATTAAACTAAATTGTAACGAATCGTAAAAATGAGTTTTAATATAATAAAATAAACACTAAAAGTGCGGTGTTAAAAATATTATACACAATTAATAGCAGGTAAGAGCAAGGTGTTAAAATCTGGTTGGTAAGGAAAGGTCAGGTAAGCCCGAGTTTTGATTGACAGTTTCTTACATCGAAGTGTCAACAGTGACTCTCAAAATGACCGGGTGGCTATTTTTTTTATATTTAGCTTACAGCTTTAAAAATTGTAATCGATGCGAGAATAGCAGAAGCCATAACCAGAAAATCCAGCGTGATCTTGCCAAGTCTAATACGGGGCATCATATACTCAGCAACAGAGTGGTTCACAATTGGAACAAGTTGCCCGAGGAAGTGTTCAGTGCTACGTCAGTGAACAGCTTTAAAAACCGGCTTGATAGCTGGCCGCAGAAAACAAAAAAAATCTCTTGCTAACCTGTGATAAGTGCATTAGTGGACTTTAAACATTGACATAGAACAATGGTCATTTTATGAACAGTTAAAAATTTAATTTCAACTCAGTATGATATAGGCATATCAGCATTTTGCTGCTCGCCTATAAATCAAATAAATAATAAAATAAATTTATCACCGTAAGATTAATTTAAATTAACTCCATAAATATACTAGTACCTAAAATAATTATGGTTTAAGTAGTCTAGAAGTCACTAAAAAGCTGAACGCATAGTTTCTTTCGTTGGGCGATGATAGGAGGAAAAATCTTGAATTTTCAATTTTTTCTTTATAAATTATAAACGGGAAAAAATAGCTTAAAAACCAATTACAGAACAACTTCTTTTAGACATAATATGATTGAGAAATAAAGCTGGTTCAAAAAATCTGTAATTATTTGGTTCGAATCTATTTTCTTCCATTTTAATTTAAATTAGATTGATACCAAGATAATTCTATGAGTTGTTTTTAGACGGTCTTGGTTTTTAGAAGCTGTTTAAAAATAAATACTGCTAATCTGGTATACTTACCCGTTCCTTTTTCTTTTCACTAATAAAACTTCATTAGTTTTTAATATTGAAAGAATAAAGAAAATACGTTGCTACCTGCCTGTTTATTTGTGAATTGCAGTCGAAAATGTAAGGCATTTTTTATGAACTACTTCTGTATTTTGTAATTAATTTATAATTGATTTACCTTTTGATAACCTACATTGACTTCAATTAAAGTATTTTTTTTAATTTTATTCTGTCATACGTGACCTATGGTATATTCAAGTACTGAAGGCATGATAAATATCTGGAAACTATATACATTTTTACGTTTTAGTTTTTTCTTTTGTTAGTCTTCTACCTTGTTATAGTTTTCTATTTATTGGTGTGCAATAAAGCTATATATTATTATTTCATATCACCCAAAATTGGGACAGCATATTTACCGACTGTGAATTTAGTCTTATTTATCAAAAAACGCTCGGAATAGTTGCAAGGCTTTGTCACTCTTTTAAGTAAAAAAATCAAGGAATGTAGATTTATAACTAGTTTTTATTATTTTTATAGGCTGCCTTGTACAAGTACAGTATATTTTTAGTAAAATTGGTAAAAAATATCAGAAATTTAAGCTCAATATTATTATTGTTTAGAAATTCGAACATGGAAACAAAACACCATTTAAATATTATCAATTTTATGATATACAAAAGTATATTGTGATCTTTTCTTTCAATTCGAATAGATTTGGTCGGCTCAGAACAATAGCGAGACAACGGTCGCCAACAATGATAATATCTCACTTGATGGGGTGTAGAAAGTTTTCCGAAACAAGTAAGTTTCACCACTAACTTCTCTTTACGCGTAATTTGCTACGCCTGAGTTTATGTCTAAAAAAATAATTTGAATCCGTCTAAATGCTTATTTTTTTTTCACAGGTGAGCTTAATTTTCATATATCCGTAAATTATTTAATCAGAAATTATGACGAACACACGACACGATTAAATAACCGACACCCTATTGAACTCTTTAGTCCGTCCTGCTCTACCGCACGGGCTCATAATATCTCTATCCTTTGCTAGCACCCCGTTCCGCGACCGCAGAGGCGCACAGCGCTAATATGAGACATTGCTTACATCGGCCATCAATAGGAAGGATATTATGATTGGTCGCCGGGCTCGACGGCGGGCGTTCGATGACGCATACGCTACATACGTTTAGCGGCCACACAGTAATTGAAACCTCGTGATATTGATACAGTATATACACACATAAATAGTATATACATACTGTATTTACATGTAAGTATTGTGTACAAATTTGTTGTGGAAAACTGACAGTTTAGGGCACGGATTCGGAGTAGCTGAATTCAATAGTCATTTATTTTTTTATCGCTTAATATAAACACTTAATGCAATTATTTCAATGTTAAAATATGCATAATTATATATTTCAATATTTAGCAGAATTAATAATATATTAATAACATAATTGTTACATATAAATTTACCTATAAAATAGAATGATTTATTTGTTTCATATATTAAAGTGAGATTAAACTAAATTTAACCTATTGACTCAGGCGTTACTTTGCGGAAATCCATTGTAAATAGAAGACAAAATTAAATATTTGTGTACTTCCGCTGTGATCTGAAAGTACACTAAATATTTAATTTTGTCTTCTATAAACAAAATTTATTTCCTCATTTAATCTAAATTCCCAAAACTTTACTTAATATTTTAATCTAATCCGTTTTTCGATAACGGTCATTGGCATGAAAATAATATTTTTTCCGCATGCACGGATTTTGCGATAAATCTTTTACGAATATGCACCGTATTAAGTATCTCATATAAGCAAATTTCAAATCAATCAAATTCTTTTTTGTTAAAAAAAATTTGGTCGATTGATAGATATAATAACGATTTGTAGCAAATGTTTCTAATATATATGTCGTTTTAATATAATTATATGATATAAAAAGCTACAGTACATGAGCCTGTAACTCCAAATTAAGCATGGAAGATAGTACGAGTATATCAGAGAGGCCTACTCCCCAATAGTATTGACTGCAATAGTGCGTTATAATCGTTTCAGACGCTAAATTAAAAATTAAAGTTAAACCTTATCTTTAGTGTGAATTACAAAATTAATAAGAAGTTGTAATGATTTTGAATTGACCAGTTAATGCAGATACTTCGCTATCTCAGACAAAACTCTTCTCCCGGAAAATAACCTATTACGAGCCTGAAATATCACCAAAGGCCTTGGTTTTTACCTAATGGTGCTATTACAGCTCCGTATTTATGTTGTACATTACTGTAGGCATAACTTAGTGGTTCTAGGTACATGTGACAGCGTAGGTTTGTTAGATTCTAGAACAATTGAATGCATCGGGACCACAAGCAGTAATTATCTGTTCATTTTATCAAGTGTGGTTGCGAAATTTATAAAATGCGACGGCGTTGTATGCTATGATAAATAAGTTATGAGTAAAATAACTAACAACTAACCGGTTTTATGAGCAGGATAATCCTTTAAAATGAAATCAAATTCCTTATTTGGACAGTTAAAATATTCAATTGTTACAATTAGTCCAGTTTTTACAATTCCTTATTTGTAAAACTGGACTCAAAAAGCTCAAATACCGGGATGAGTGGAAAGAGGATAAAGAGTCCTTTGCCCAGCAGTGGCACGGAACCGGCTAAAAATAATAATAAAATTAGTAGTAGTAAATATAGCTAATGTATGTTTTTGACAAATAAATGTATAATTAGAGAACAAGTTATATTATAATATGGAGTAGAATAATAATTTCAAATCAGATTATTTAGTTCAACGGTTAAAATATTTTCAATTTTTGTATGTATAATTTCATATTTAGGACTACAGTAGAGAATCCTGCATCTCCAATCTAAACACGTGTCAATTTTTCTATTAAGTTTCCTAATTTTCTAGACACTGGTAATAATAATACTTAACTAAACTAATGCTATTTGTAGACGAGAAGTGTTCTCATTATAATTTATGGATTAACATGATACTTTTAGTTGTAGTAAATAAGTATGGTAACTTCCTTAATTCAACTGAAAATAAATATTCTATATCCATTTTAAACAGACTATAAATAATATGCTAATAACAATTACAGAATATGTATAAGGAAATAACAATGACATAATTATATCAGCTATACTAAAACAGCCCTATTTTAGCTCAGCAAATCTTTCAGATTAAAACAACACATAGCTATAAATCTTACCAAAGGCTTGAAATTGCATCCACTGATATTTCAAAATGATACTGCACTATATGTCACTAAATGTTTCCGGTCTGCTTCTCACTAAATCACGTTTTTGATGATAATTTTAACACCTTAGATAGATCGGTAAATCAGATAAAAAGAACGTATGTTATGTTTCATCACACAATGGTCAGACCTATTTTCCGACACGGTTAAGAAAACAGTCCAATGTCCACAAGAAATCACAAAAAATATAACGTCAAAAAATGATGCGATTTTATTATTGCTTCCTTATTTAAATTAAACAATAATATTCTTCAGCACTTGATAGGACTTTTTTTTTACGTAACTCTACGGTCCAGACGGGAGACAGGCGGACTTGTTGGTGTCGCTTGAACAATAAATTTATAAAGAGACAAGTCGACAAGTGCACTCAGATTTACTGGTTATAACCACTCAAGGTGTGGTACAAGTTATGAATGATAAGCGTGTTGGAAAATTTCCACTTTCGAAGACGAGAGACTACGTTTTTCATGTTTTTAAGGCGCTGTTGTACCTGGTTCATTCACGCCATACATATTTGAGCAAAGTGCTTGACACGCGACAGTAGGTATTTTACGAAATAAATTCATATTAAGTCAACAATAAAAGAAGTTTAAATTTGTAACTCACAATTTACAGAGCATACAATTTAAAATCTTATCTTATATATAAAATTTCCGTGTCACAGTGTTTGTTACCGTACTCCTCTGAAACGGCTTGACCGATTTTTTCCAAATTTTATATGCGTATTCAGTAGGTCTGAGAATCGGCTACTGTATATTTAGAAATAATAATTTATTAAGGCAAAACAACGTTTTCCGGGTCAGCTAGTATTTTATAAAATTAAAAAACTTAAAACAAAACCACTAATAAAACTAATTTAAAGGCCACTTAACAATAAACAATATTTATATTACAATAATACGGTTCTAGATAACCGGATGAGTTGCAAGTTTTAATCTTAACTCGCGTTGACAAGTGTGAGTTGTCTTTAAATATTTAGGTATTTTTCTTCTTTGTCTTCTTTGTATGAGCTCAGTGGCAAAGCTCTGGTTTCAAAATTTCTCAAGTAGCCCGAAGGGCTCTGACTTGGCTTAATGACTGCTAAGACTTACAGCCAGAACCGAACATTAAACGTAGCCACGGTGGCACCCAGATGAAATAGGCACCTTTTTATATTTTTTCTTAATTAATAGAAATATGTTATTGTACATATAGAATAGGATATTGGTAAAGTAGAGTTAAGATATGTAAATAGAGGTGAATTGACTAGTAAAATATTTTTTATCAATAAATATGGTTATGATTAAAAATATATTTTGCGATATTTGACATAACTACAAAAAATATAAATAACACTGTTTTTATTTAAAATCTACCATACATTGCCTTATTTTATTTTTGTTTCAAAACAAAAACCTTTATACCTTACTTTGACTCAATGTCAATATTTACTTTAAAAGTGCTTCTAAGGTGAATATCCCTTTATCTTGATGATAGCATGAGTGTTATTTTGACTAATTATTCACAAAGAGATATTCTGTAGACTTAACAACATAATCGTCCTGTATACTCATCACGATATTTTTTTAAATGCATACATTACGCGTGAATAATATAATAGTATATTATTTTACCTCGGAGATACCAAAAACGTGTACTAAGCGTTTTGCCTCCACCTTCATTGTTTGAACCATACTCCCTGAAAACTGTAATTTAGAGATTTTCAAAGTAAGAGTGGGTAACCGTGCTCCACTTTAAATTATAATATCGCTTACCATCAGGCGAATCGTGATCAAGCACAAGCCCATTCAGCGTGCAGTGCTGAACGCTAAGTGATATGAGAATTTTGAATGATTATAAATGCAGTAAATAAATAGAAAAAAAACTTATATTATGGGACTACGTGATGCTTAACCAAACAGGTTGGTTGTTCGCTAGCATGCTGCAAGTGCTCATATGCCGCTAGATGGCGTTAAATAGGTAAAAGTTAGTTTTATTCATCCCAGCATCCCAAGTGATTTCTTTTGTAACTTTAGAATCGGTTCGCGGAAACTACTGTTAATGTATTATTTTTAAGGCTCATCACAAAACAACATTTATTAAGCGTTGATAGCAAATATGTACAAAAAGCCATATAAAACCCATATCTACTATCATCTATTCTGTGACGATGCGGCTACACTCACACTAGCATTGACAATTTTTTTTGTCACTTGAACTTCAGCATATTTGAATATGCATGCCAATTTCGAACGCTCAATTGTCGATTATATGGCTCGTTCGTAGAGGAAGCATTTTTGGAACAGGAAATATTTTTATGATTTGAATTGACTATGGTTCAAATCTCATGAATTATTAATTTTGCTATTTTATTTTGTTCGAAACTCTTTTTTTTTAAAGGAATATTATGGGAAAGTCAATATTTTCAATAGGTTTCGTTTTCGTGTATGTTAATATTCATAGTGCATACCTTAAAACCTCAAATGAAATTAAAAAATAAATCTATTGGGTACATGATACGAGTAACAAGAAAAAACTTTTCTCACGAATCATCTAACATATTGCATGAAACAGTTGTATTTTTCGCATGATTCCAAAATGTAAGCCATTTCATTTGGGAAGGTTGCGAATAATATCATATCCACTATTTTGGCGGACATCCGAATATCATCAAACATAGCTAAGAACATCAAAATCGGTTCATCCGGAATAACAGCTTCAAGTCTAATGATTAGAAAAGTAAATAATTACATATTATCAGGGAATTTATATATAATAGACTATGGATATTATTTTAGCTTCATTTGAAATAAAAAAAAACTATTATTATTATTCTAAGGTAAGAGGCCTGTCGAAATCTTAGTTATTATAAATATACACCTGGCAGTTTACATGTATCGTTGATATAATTATACACTAGTGGCCCGTCCCGGCTTAGCACGGGAATAAAAAAAAATCAATTCTAGGAGATATGTTTGAAAGTCGTTCAGAAGTGTAATATTTTATTCGTTACGAACAAACATTTAAACTTTATCGCATTATAATTTTGACATAGATTAAAGTTTTTTTTTTGTATATATGGGTTCCGCTGCTCTCAAGACATACTACACGACACCCGCCACAACTAACTTTTCTTAGCGCATGCGATGAAACAAATTTTTTACTCTTTTTTATACCTTGTGTTACATTACTGGAGTCTTAATAAGAATTTCTTACCCTTTGCAACAAAATATAATGCCTATGTCATTTGGGGATAATGTAACTTCCCAACGGTGTAAGAATTTTTAATTTTAGTCCAATAGTTTCGGAGCCTATTCGCGTCAAAAAAACATAAAAACATCCAAACAAACAAACAAACAAGCCTTTTGTAATTATGAGATTGTTAAAGATATTGATAGGTAAACAAAAGACGTATGTATAAAAATTTGATATAATTGGCCAAGTACGAACCGGGCTCGCGCGTGAAGGGTTCCGTACCATTATTAAAATATGGCGAAAAAACATGTTTTTTGTATGGGAACCCCATATCAAACATTCATTTTATTTTGAAAGAAAGAAAGAGAGAAATCATGAAAGAATCTACCAAGTGTCATTGTAAAGATAGAGTAAAAAGAGGTAATACGTAGCTTAATATTCTGTAGAATTCTTTAGTGTCCTGTTATCGTTTTTGATATTGAGCAAAAATACAAAATATAACACGTCTTTTAAGGTACACTTTAAAAACGTGTCATCCACCCTTTATATTTGTATATTTTCTGTTTTTAGTATTTGTTGTTATAGCGTATCTAGTACTTGTATACTCTTGGGTTATAACGGCAACGGAAACAAATAATTTGTGAAACTTTCAGCTATCAAAGTGTATAAGAAACAGCCTGGTGACAGAAAGACAGACAACGAATATTTTGTAAAAGGCATTCGTTTTTATCTTTTAAGTACAGAAAAGATCGCAGTAGTATATTAATTTCATTCTTAGGGTACCTAACCCTAAAAATTATTGCTGCAATATAAATACGTTTTTTTAAGTATGTCAAATATGACAAACTGGCATTGACATAACTAAATTTCATTCAAATAATCAAACAAAATTATACATATTTTAAATTTTTCATTCTATTACGATACTTAATATAAAAATAGCAATAATTTATTTAAAAATAATAAATAAATTTCATCAAACTCTTTAACAATACTTTTTTTGATCCTGCCATCTAACGGAATTTTGTTGATTTATTACTACGGATGGTAAGCTTGGGTTCATGTTTGGCAGAGAGAATGACACTAACGGAAACGGAAACTAACAATGTATACGTATACATGTCACCAACTTAGCTGTTCAGGTGGCCAAAATTGGAATTACAAGTTCGACAGCACTCTTAGGTGGCAACAAATCTCCACTAGCGACACTGTCAACTGAACAGCTAAGTTGTTGCACTGCACTCATACATGTCTATTTTGCTGGAAAAAATCACGCTGATATATCTGTTTTGCGATAAAAAATGTATAATATTACCTATTTCGCGCCCCAATTAGACCATTTTAAGTTTATGTTAAGTGATTACTATTTAAAAATCTTAGAGGAAATGGTTGCCAGTCTGAGAAGCATTTAGTATGGGGCTCGGAAAGCCTTAAGCTAAAAATCTCGACAGACTTATGACTTGACCCAACCACGTTTCAGGCGATCTCATACACTTGTGTCGCTATCTGCTGTCATTCAATGCGCTTGCGCAACCCAGCACGCACTGACAAATTACTTGTGGAACAAATGAAGAGCTTAGACGTTTGAATGGGTAAATAACAAAACAAGTATATACTTGATCGTTTGTTGTACTAATTGTCCCATAAATATAATGTTTTAATACGCAATCGAGGACATTTTAACAAAAAATATTTAAAATACCGACTTCTACTTAGAAATACTGGACCGCTTTCGATAAAATGTATATTGGAACATTCGGCAAATATTTCTTATAAAAAAAAATCGGTCTTTATTACGGAGTAATGAAGGAACAAATACAAAAAAACTGCAGATGAATTATGAATCTGAACCTATTATTATTTTTTTGAGCATTGATGTAAGACATTGAGAATGAGATTTTCGTTATTAAATAGGTTAAAATATTTACTCCTCAATGAACTTTGAACCCAATTGTACTATGTGAGAAATTATTTACTAAGCTATGCATTACGTTTTTTATCCTTAAGGTAATTTTAGCCACACAGTTTTTTTTATCCTTGATAGGTAAGCGTTTGACTACAGCTAGCCTGATGTTAAGCTGCACTGCAGTCTACGGCGTGGCACGCTTACAGTAAACAAATACGTGTTAAATTGAGCTTTAAACATTTAAGGATTTAAAAAATCTATAAATGAATATTCTTTCTACATATGACGTTAAATTTAATCAACCTCCATTATAACATAAACATTAACATTAATTAACAAAACATTTTTACATCCAGCTTAGCCATCAACTATTACCGCCATCTAGCGTCGAGTAGCAATACTAGTTAGTTTACAAATATTTCGCCAGATGGCGAACGACGTTCGTTGGTGTTATTTTTATACATTTAGAAAAATGTTTTATCTAAATAATTTTTGAGATAGTACCGACGGAAGCTTTTGGTGATATGATAGAAGAGATAAACATTTTATCATCGTTCACCACCTGTCAATAACTTTATCATTGACAAAGACAGTGTAGTAACATTGCTACGGTGTGTTTGTTTATCTGTTTTGGAATTTTTTATCATATTTTACCTAACTTGATAATTTACCGAAGAAAGCAAACGGAGAAATAAGAGTTCCTGGGATCATATTCGAAAAAAAAAACATAATCGATCTAGGTACTATTAATGGTTCTATAAAAGTTTATATGGAACTTAAGAATTATTTAGATCGTGTTAGGAGATATGGAATTGGATAATTCTATGGGTAACATACGCTGCATAATTATTGAAAAATTATAAATTATTAAAAATATATCATTTTGAAACCAACTGAATTAAACAGCCTACCGGACCATATCCATTAAATATGTATAAATTTTAATATAAGCCGTAAAACCATAAAATGCGTTTATGCTAATTAGAATAACCACTAAATCTTACATAGGAAAATAGTTGAATAAAAAAAAAGCTCAATGAGCGAACAGGTTTTAGGATAAAAAATCGTAACGATATTTTACCGGATATGCTTTTTGACGTGTAACCGGTTATTTCATTCGTTGTTAAATATATTATGAGTCATAGGTGACCGTGACCGAAAGAAAGCTGTAGCGGTAAACGTGACAGCAATATTTTTTTCTTTATGGTTTTGTTGCACTAAGATAACCGGTGAGCTAGTTATTCCAGCCTAGGCACACACCACCTTTCACCAGTGTTGCTAGCTCATATGGTTACGCGCTTTACACGTCAAATGCCTAGCTGCAAGGATTAAAAAAACGCAGAACATTTTAAGGTGGTTATATCTAATGATCAATCCAGCAGAAAAGTAACTAAAATAAGCTAAAACTTTAGCTTTTTAATATTTTTCTCGGTCTAAGTTTTCGAAAGAGCAGCAGCTTATCTATAGTTTGGTCGCGCCACAATTAACTTTTTGGTTAGGCCGAATTCCTAAAACTCTTATAACAAAAATTGTTTGTCAAGATTGTACAAGTAAAGCTGTCTTTATTTTTTGGCGTTCTCAATAATCCTATATTTGTTCTAGCCATTTTTTAAAATAATACATCTTTAAATGTACATGGACCTATTCGCACTTGCGAATGCGTGAAACTAGAAATTCTAATGAATTTCCAGTTTCGTACCTTCGCTGGGCAAAGGACTCTACAACTTGGATGTCGAATGTCAGATGACTTCGCGGTTGACCCGGACAAAGGTCATCATGATCTAGACAAAAATGACAAACTGGTCCACCAAAGCGAAAGACCGAGCTGTCTGGAAGGATGAAAGACAGGCCTTTGCTCAGCAGTATACAATTGGCTGATAATAATATTAATTCCATTAATATTATGAAGGAGGAGTGTCTGTATATTATTATGTTTGTTACTACTTCACGCTCAAACGGCTGAACAGGTTTCGATGAAATGTGGTATGGAGATAGGTTGCTCCCAGGATTGGGAAAAACGTTTGCTTTTCAATTAGTCGGCCCTGGTTCGATTCCAACATCAATGACTTGTTTTTCAAGTTATGTGTGGACTTGCACTCGCTTTACGGTGAATGAAAATATCGTGAGGAAACCAACATGTTGAGGACCATAATATCCGAAGACGTGTCATCCGCCAACTCGCACTTGGCAAGCGTGGTCAAAGGATTATGGCCTATATCTCTCTTCTCGTGAGGAAAGGCTCTAAGTCCTAACAGTGGGAACGTATAGCGGGCTGCTTATGCTAAAGCTAGTCTTGTTTAACTATCCAGTTGTCTATCTATCTATCTACCTAATTCGCACCATGTGTTCGAATTGTCGACTTGCAATAAAAAAAGACCTGTATAACACAGCCTGCAAGGTATGAACGTGTATGTGGTTGGTTAGAAACAGCGTTACACTGCAACCAACTGCAACTGCCGATGTTAAGTGTGGACCGGCCGGACCGGTTTGGGAGCTATTGATAATGATAGTGCACACAAAATACCGTCAGTTCTTATGCCATACGTTAGCCAGTTGCGTATTACTGGTGGCGATTCAGCGGCACACACGACTAAACTAAATTTAAAGAAGCCCCGTCTCTTTTCATCTTAGGTGGCCAGAAAGAGACGGCATGTTCTGCACCATAGTCAATACAACTAAAATCACGTCAAATGTAGAAATCATAGGCGACTTTAGAACGGACTCACTTGTATCACCTCTTAAACTGCCTACACATTCCATATTTGACGTGATTTTAGTTGTTTTGTCTGTGGTTCAGAACGTGCCGTCTCTTTCTGGCCACCTAAGATGAAAAGAGACGGGGCTTCTTTAAATTTAGTTTAGTCGTGTGTGCCGCTGAATCGCCATCACTGTGTTCGAACGTTGGCTATATTATAGACGCCACCTTTGATAAATCAGGAACTTACCTCGCCATTTTAAGTCACTATAAGAGCAAAATAGGTATTTATGAAAAATTCTATAAAATCCGGCGTAAATGATAGCGCTATGTTTCTCAATTTTATCATCTTTAAATCGCTGTTAAGAACCGTTAGAGTTCCAAAACACGATTGCGTAAAATTTGCTTTATAATTTTATATCTTGAAAAAAAAATTGTCGCTTTAAAGTTTTAAAATGTTGTGCTTCTGAATGTACGGGTAATAAAGAAATTTCTACAAATCTTACTTTTTTTGTAGATAATGATATTGTCTAGAATTATTGGAGCTTATAATCTTCAAGAGTACCGAATGTTTTAGTAAACATACAAATGTAGATAATTTCCAAAATACTTAAGCGTGTTAGCTACCTAATTATTTCTGAAGTCAGTTCTTAAACTGTCAAGGAGTAAATTCTTCACTGCGAGGCATAAATCTCTTTCTTTATCTGAATAAGTAAACCTTCTTTCACCGCATTTTACGACTGTTTTGTTAAAACACGTTGCACATTTTTATACGAAATTTAATTGGTACTTATGTAAAATAAATTTGAACATTTCGTCCTTATGAGTAGCTCCATAAATTTGCAAATTCAGCTATTAAAATTTACGTACAATTCATTTGTTAAGCGAGCTAGTTCCTTTGTTTAAAACTAGATGTCGTGTGAAAAGATATGCGTGCTGACAGATCTTTATTTCTGAGATCTATAAGTCGAAATTGGCGTAACACAGTTACTATGGTTGTTGTATTTCAGTTAAACCCATCTTGGCATAACTATAGACGATGCTTGTTGTAAAAACTTCTTTTTACGTGGTTGATACGGACATTCTTGGGGTATCTATCAGTCAGACAGGCCAAGTAAAATATTGAGTCGTTCGAATATTAAAATATTAATCTCAAATGAGATAATTTGATTATTATATTAAAATTGGACGACCGCTGGGCAAAGGCCATCACAACATGGGTGCCAAACACTACTAGACCTCGAGGAGGACCCAGGAAACGGTAGCGTGACGATCTATGTAAATTTGATAAGGACTGGGCCACCAAAGCCAAGACCGGGCTGACTGGCAGGAGAGAAGGGAGGCCTTTGCCAAGCAGTGGGACACAACAGGCTAATAATACATAATATACTACGATATATCAAACCCAAGATGGTCACTTCTGCAAAATATAGTCGGCAGTTTTCTAAATTTAGTTCAATATATGTGCAATATGCTTTACTTCCTGAGCTTCGCACATTTAAACAGAAAATTGTATGCTGAAAGAAACCGCTCAAACGGAAAGTAAGTGCGTGGGAACGCTCTGACCTTTTTAGTAAGAAAATATGTTGAAATTAATTCTATTCCGGCACATAAATACATATTTAATGTGACGAACTGAACTTTTTGGCAAAAAAAAATATATATTTAAATAATTCTTAGGTTTGAAGTAAAATCAAGTTTTTTCAACGAAATCTTGAATCAAGATTTTATTGAATCAAACTATCAAGATTCTCGATAGTTTGGTTTACATCAAACGGACGTTTCGATCTGGATAGTGTTTTATTTTGTGCAGTAATAGATCAGTCCTTGCCAATTGTTCTAATTCTGTTTCATTTACATAGAATGTATTGCTAGTTTACCAAAGCTTACATAAACTTATCTCTTGATGATGTGCTTGCCTCTTAATAATTTTGATGCCTGTGTAAACTAAATTATATGTGATGTTGTAAGTTTTTAAATGGCTTGTTCGTTAGTTCGTGAACATCATTATATAGCTCACACAAGTAGATAATGTTTTACGTACTCGTATTGAAATAAAGACTTTTTGAAACTAAACTAATCCGTAACAATTCTCTTTTTTTTACACGTGAAGGAATGAATATACTTATACCGGCATAATACGCTTTTTGGGTGTTGACATTTATGTATCTGCAAAATAACTAGTCCGAATTTGATGAGGTTTTCACTGATTGGTTGAGATTTTATTGGTACATGTTTTTATAGGTAATCTATACCAATATATAAAGAGAAAAACTTTGACTTTTTGTTTGTTTGACGCAAATAGGCTTCGAAACTACTGGACCGATCTGAAGAATTCTTTCACAGTTGGGAAGCTAAATTATCCCTGAGTAACATAGGCTATATTTTGTTCTCTTTGTAGCATAGATTATTATGCAACTTAGAATATAACGCCGGGACGATTTGTTAGTTGAGTAATAATGAGGTAATAAAATGTTATAGAGACAACTCACAGGGCGTCGCTGCAGCCGCCATTTTTTTTGCAAACCAATGTTGCCGAATGCCGCTTATCTTCGAAACTACATACTTGTTCGAATTAAATGCACTTTCAGTAATGAGTTTCAGTAATGAGTTAAGCTTGAAGCAGTGCAAGTTTTAACACAAGTATTTCTGTATTTTATTTATTGAATAGTTCGTTCGTTTTTAGATTACCTAGATATATTTTTAATATAATATTTTAGATTGGATTTACATTAAGTAATATTGAATTTGTAGTAATTAGTTATCCCCCAAATATTTATTTGGGGTTTAGTTTTATTGATCCATATTGAAAATTTATAGTTCGTTTCAAGCTAGTTTTCAATGTTATTTTTAGTAAAAAAATATTATATTATGTGATGCGGGCTTTCAAATTTTTTAATGCAATGCTTGTGTGTACATATGTTTTCCAAAAGGGTTGAGCAGAGGTTAGGTTCAGTAGTCATATGTTTTTATGTGTTTGTTTATTTATTGTCTTATTCATGTAGGTATTTTATGTGTTTGCTATTTAATGTTTTCTTCACTTTTACTTCATCTGTATCCCCACGCGTCTCTAAAGGTTGGTCCTAAAATCAGTGCTGCAGAGAAATCTGTAGCGTTTATACTGAGGGCTGACCTTTTTCGGACGCTAGGGGACACATACTATGCTGTCTTTTTTTCATGTTCGTTTTATGTAATTTAAAAAATGTATATGTATGTGTCTTCTGTGTCTGAAATAAATGTGTTCTTTCTTTTATATGTTGCGGTGTGATTGAAAAAAAAACAACACTTTTATCTTATAGAAAAGGTATTTTAGTACACGATTTTGATAAACATTTGACGATCAAATGGCAAATTTACTACAATCTTGAGTCATGTACAAAAAAAGCGATAACAAATTTTTTCTTGAAGTAGATTACCAATTTTCGGTTATTTATTATCCTGCTGGAGTAAGTTAGCGTGAGAATTAAATGACCTTCTAGAAAATTAAATTACCTAAATCATGAATTGTATGGAAAAGATTGAATAAATTAATTGTTGATTCTATTCGAAATCAATCGTTAAGCGCCGCGGTGAGACAAGCACTAAATGGTTTGATGACCTGATTAAACTAGTTTTTGTTTTCACACAAATATTTTAAACGTTCGATAATCATAAAAAATTATAACACTACTCGTATTTGTTGATGTTATGGTCTAAAATTTCGGCAAAAAAAAATGTTCGGCCTATATTAATTAAATATTTGCGTAGTTTTACGATTGTTTTGTTAATATTTAAGCAAATGGTTAATCAAAGATAATGTTTTATCACAAAAATTTTACGACTCTTTTAATGATGATTTATGTTCTTCATAAAATTCTTGAAAAAATTATCGAAACCAAATATTTGTTTAGTTATTCAATCAAAGAAAATGTTATGGGCTCTAATATAGACTCATACATTCATTCAATATCTAAGAGCTGGGCTCTTGTCTGTGGAGTTTTTTCCAGGTAGTTCTGTCTTCGGCCAAATCCTTGACCTCCCTATACGACATGACTTTCGCCTTCTCCTTAATTTAGTCTAAATATGATCTTCTAGGTCTTCCTCTTCCTCTCCTGGCTTCTATCTTTCCTTATACGATATTTTTAATGCAATTGTCATGTCGTATACTATTTATTTTTTACTAGACATAATAGATCATTTTCAAGCACTTGTTGAGCGAGGTAAAACATGCTACCAAAAACCCAACAGTATTTTAGTATTTCTCTTCATGAGCCAGTACTTTGTGACTAGTGATCCTAATTTTTTTTTGCTATGATTTTATTTTTTACCCCACATCTAAGTCAAATTAAAATTCAAATAATTTATTTATACACAATTTTATACAATTGGTAGCAAGAATGTTTCTTATACCTGTGGTTTTTTACATGGTGATCCTACTAATCCTTCAGAAATAGGGTCGTTGACACTGTATCTTATAATTTCGAGAATACCAAGAAATATTTGGTAATGGGTCCTAGACTGGACTATCTTAATATTATATCTTGAACAACTAGAACTTTAAAAAAATCTGCATATCAAATAAAAATTAACATAACCTCGTAAACTATCCCTATCTATAATGTGATCAAAATCGGGCCATCCGTTTTTCTGACTCATTTTATCCAACTTTTACACAATATCCATCTATTTGGCGCTATTTTTAGGGTTCCGTACGTAAAACGCAAAAACGGGACCCTAATACTAAGCCTCCGCTGTCTGTCTGTCTGTATTTTAAATATATGCATACAATAAACGCATTTTTTTGCTATTATGCATATATAAATAACGGTAGTTGTTAGACACTCAACATTTTCACAAAATATATAAATCTATATTAGCTATCAAATTAAACTATAAAACTTCAGTTAAATAAATATTTAAAGGGGCTCTCATAGAACAATGATACGGAACCCTTCACGCACGAGCCCAACTCCCACTTCGCCAATTTTTAATTCACATGTTCTTAAGTTTAAAAAGTTTTGTATTTTCTTTAGCCAGAACGATTAAAATTGGTGAGCAAAATAAAAGTTATAATCTACAAAGATAAAGTAAAAAAAAACACATTAAAAATAATACAAACAAAATATTAGATCATTTCGCTTGGTTTAAAGTTGTTAGTTTTGATAGTGAAAACGGTTGTTTTGAAACAAAAGTATTTTTTGTAATAACTAAATAAAAATTTATATTTAAATAAGTTTTTACAATCTACCTGAAAATAATAAAATAACTTAGCAACATGAGAATCAGTTCTACAGTTAAAACAAGTTACGATTTATGGTTATGACAAAATTTAAGACAAAAATAGTCGACATATTATCCGATTACATGGTTTTTTAATATGTTTAAGAACATTTAAAGATAAAGAGCTATTATTAGATTTTTATATACATAGGTATATATTAGGACACATTTCACACACGGCTGTTTCGCCCCATACTAAATCATTTCTATAGTCTGGCAAACGAAACATGACCCTGGAAAAGAGCGGCAAATTTAAAAAATCTGAGTATAGCAACCCCAAAACTAATATGAAATACCTGGAATAAACTAATTTGATACTTTGAAATTATTTATTTTATTTCGTCTGAATTAAAATGCTTTAAGTACTTTAGGAAGTAATACTTTAGAAATTATACCATCAATCTGAATAAAAAAAGCAGTATTCTATAATGTTTTATTCACTGTCATAATTAAAATGTGAATCTAAGACTTAAATTTGAAAAGATTCACCGGTGTCACTAGAATCACAGTTTTATTTATATTTTTCGGTGATCCTGTCCCGATTTTATTTTCATATTAATTTTCAATGTATATTACATTATCATTCATATTTTTCTTCCACTTCTCTGGAGTTATGGTTCCAAATGTCTCTTTTATCACTTTTTCTGATTCAACACCGCAAGACAGACAAGGCAATATTTTCACTTGACACTTTGCGTTTACCCAAACTCATATCAGCTCAATGGCAGAATCCAGATTAAGAAAAACCTGTTAAACCTGTTAAAGAAAAAAATGTGTTAAAATTACAATGTAACATTTTAAGGTATGATAAATAACCAAAATGCATTATTAGGAAGGTGGGAAGGTTTTGACTAATGATAAAAGAATGTGAATCGAAATAGATAATTACTTTATGCAAAAAAAAAAATACATACACGTCGAATATATAACCTCCTCCTTTTTGAAGTCGGTTAAAAAGATATATAGTAAATACGAATTAAAACAAAGTATCAACTTAGTAGCGTCATACTAACCTAAGAAATCAAACACCACATGTAAACAATCTTGTTTTCGTTGAAATTACGCCGAATTTCAATTCTTTTTCTTGTTGTTTTTTATGATACTTTGAGATCATGCGGAACAACAACTCCCGTACTCCAGTTTTGATGATTTTTTTCATTTTTCGCTGAGTAATTAGTGTTTAACAAAATCATAACAACACGCCATCTTGTTTTGGATATTGACGTCGACATTATTATAGCATTGCCATATAAAAAGTTTGCAAATAATTCGAGTCTCATGTTTCATTTGCCAGACTATAGTTGGTATTATGGTTGCTAACACAACTGATATATTATATAAGATATTATCTTATACGAGTATACATACATATATATTTTTTATAGATAGATATTTAACACCCAGACCAACAACCAACAAACTTAGTTTATAATATTTTGAAGTCGCGCACTAAGGGTTCCGTATGATCTGTAAAAAAAGACAAAAACTGACATTATATGAGAAACCCTATTATTTTTTATTTAACCTGAATCTTTCATTTTCAAGTGAATAATAATATAAATAACTGAATATTATGTAAAAATTATAAGTGTCCACCAAATGTCATTATTATATCGAGAAAAAAATGCATAAAAATCATAATAGTTGTATGAGAGCATAAAGTTTATTTAATTTTGTTTTTACTATTAAAATTATATTACTATAAATACTTCAATAAAAACTAAGTTAAAGTGGCAACGGAAGTATTTTATCTGTGATAATTTCAACTGGGAAGCTATCATGATTCATGATACACAGCCTTGTGACATACGGATGGATGGATAGCGAAGCTAAGCGACATTGTAATAGAGTCCAGCTACTACTCTATTTTGGTACAGTACCCTAAAAATAGTGTAAGTTAAAAGTAACTTTAAATATTCCGATAACATACTCGTACGATAGTAACGTAGGTACAAAATCAGTAATTTTTCTCAGCGAATTAGAATGAATAGTATAGTATCTTGGCCGAAAAAAAGGTTCCACCGTCCACGCGTAAAATACCGCGGTGGGCGGGGCAAAACAGCTGCCCGCACGGCTAGTATCGGTGGCCTTGATGCGACCAATCGCGTGCGAGCTTTGTGTGTGGGTGTGTTTCATTGAGATAGCAGTATAATTGTGTGCGTAGATGGATTCAAATTCTAAGCGGAAATTGTATGGAGTAACTCTTCTGTTTATTCTAGTTCGTTGTTTTTACTCTTTTGATAGGCTTTTGACAAGCAAAGCGCGTAACTATTTGAGTTAGCGAAATTTTAGCATGAGGTGGAGCAACTCTAGTCTAAAATATCTGGCCAGTTATTGTAGACTTTTGCCGCTGAGTATTTGGCGAGATTCATGCAGTTCTTTATACATAAAAAAACTAGCATCCAGTCCCGACTTCGCACGGGCTCGCTTAGTTAGCCTGAGTAGCAAAGAGAAACAAAATATAGCCTATGTTACTCGGGGACAATGTACATAGCTTCCCAAAGGTGAAAGATGTTTTCGCGGAAATCAGTCCAGTAGTTTCGGAGCTTATTTGCGTCAAACAAACAAACGTTCACGTTTGTTAACTATATTTCAATTCTGGCTATAATAGTCTATGTTGTTAAAATGTTGCTATTTTTAGAAACAGGAAGGAAAAGTGAACTTTGACAAAACGTTTTGTAATATTTTTTTTTTAATAATCTAACTTCTGTTAATACCACATTACGTCGCTTGTCCAAAAAAACGTATTATATCATTAATGCGCTTCAATCTTAAATATTTTAGTCCAAACGTGAAGTAGTTCATTGCACTGCCTATAAGGTATATCAAGATATTTAATTTTTAATTCTAATGTTCTCCTCTAAAACGGCTTGACTGATTTTTACCAAATTTGATGTGCGTATTCAGTAGGTCTGAGAATCGGCTACTATCTATTTTCCATACCACTAAGTGATAAAGCAAATCAACGTTTGCCGCGTCAGCTAGTTGTTATATACATACTCGTATTATATTGAAGATGAAATCGTTGATTAACTTTATATAATTGCGAATAATGTAAATATTATGTAAATAGCCTAACCAATTGAAATATGTTCTGTCAGAATACCAAACATATTATGGCAAATTCTCACACTCATCATGTTTTTTCAACACCATGTAACACCCGATTTACCAGCGCCACCGGTTTTTACCCATGATTAATGAATGAATCAAAATATTTACAACATGAGTGTGTAATGAATAATTGAATTATTTTATATTTGATTGAATACCGTTGAAACAAAATGATCTATTTTTTATTTGTTACCATTTTAACAATTTTTTTTCAATTGTTTTTTTTTCATCCGGGCGTTACCGTGAGTCGGATGATACGTTAAATAGTAGACCCTATAAGCAGTCGTTAAGCCAAGAGGCTAAACGGGCTTGAAAACTCTCAACACTAGAGCTCAGCTACTTAGCTCTCACGAATAAGATGAAGAATAGTTTGAACGTTTATATAAAAATAAAAAACAGAAAACCCAAGACGAAATTTTGAGGGGCAGCCATCTTGAATTTGAATTTTATAATATTTTACTAGTTACCTTTCATTTGATACCCATATTGGGGCTTTTGCAAAAAATATGTCATCCGCCATTTTGTAGCGGCTGCAATCTTGAACCGATCTGAACTGTCCATCCATTCGGGACCAAAGATGTCACTGTCACAGGTATCTTTATCATATCTGTATGATATGTCAAACTTATGACAACCAGTCATTTTTGCGGTGGGGGGTTAAAAAAGTTCAACTAGTAAATAGAAGTATTGTACATACATAGGTGATTTTGAGTAATAAATTCATTCTAATTGGTGTTTCAAAACTTTGTTGTCGCAAGATAGTAAATGTTCTAGATAGTTGAATCGTCATTGATGTTCATAATTAGTTCAGCTTCTTAATAAATTATTTTGTTATAAATCTCACTGACAACTTTATTATTGGACAAAGTCCAGATTAAATACATATTGCACTTTCCATCTAGGACAACAAACACGACCGAAACAAAATCTTCTCTCTTCAACAATAAGACTTATATTAAAATGACACATAGACTTTTAGCAGCAGTTGCATTAGTAACCATCCATGTAGTCTGTGAAAAACTAAGTGACCTAACCAGCTCAGTAACTACAAAATTGAACCTTAGCATCTAAGACCTAAAGTTTAATTTAATTTTTGCATCGAACTCACTGATTTACAATTCTATAAACAGGGCCACCGGACAGATGTCTTAAATTATCGGGTTGAATACTTTGCGGAATTAGTCTGGGTATTTTAAGACAGCAGCAATAAAGATTCATCAGCTGATAGTCTTTTGTGCTTCGAAAAATAAAAGAAAGTAGCAAAGCTATTAAGATTGTTTAGTGCTTTATATAGCCTTACTGAATATACCTTTGAATACAGACCGGTTTTACGAGATAAATAAATTGTTTGATAAAATATGGACTGGGAATTTAAAGTTAAATTGTTATTTCAAAACTTAACTCTTTATTTCAATTGTTTTTTTTTTATTTCGCAAATATCTATCACATTTCAAACAATCACTTTTGTCTTAGTTACTTATTCGATTACATTGTAATCAATAAATAAAATCTAAGATCATTTAAAATTATATTATGGATACGACGTACTAACTAGAACAGTGTTTTTTCTTATATTCAACTAGCAGATCGTCCCGGCTTCGCACGGGCTATAAAATAATCTAAGTCGCAAAGAGAAACAAAATATAGCCTATATATGTTACTCAGGAATAATATTGACTCGGTGAAAGAATTTTTCAAATCGGTCTAGTAGTTTCGGAGCCTATTTGCGTCAAGCAAACAAACAAACAAAAAATCAAACTTTTCCTCTTTATACTATTATTCGTATAGATAGATATAGTACGTAAAAGTAAACTTACCAATATGTCAATTGCATATTATAAAAAAAAACCATCATATTTGGTATAGTTATAGGATATTAGATAGAATTAGTAAACTTTTGTTTTATGTTTTTTTTTTACTCTTTAGCTATGACCATCGTGTCACGTAACAACACGTGTTAGCGGTACTCCGGCCAAAGATGGAGCATACCTATAATGGAATAACTGGCCCTCAAGAATCTTACACAAAGAGACAGATATCTTTTCGTAAATTTTCGTATATAATTTATATTTTTGTGACTTTTCGTGTTTGAAACTGTGCAGAGTTTTAACTATGACTCATGCAACAAACTGTACCAACCAGCGAATGCAAAGACCCATAAAGAGATTTACTAAAGTTTTCTGGGTTAAGCACTTCAACCTTTGTTTTCCATTTATGGTCTCCGACTGGTAAGATTTTTTTAAATAGATTTTTTTAGTATATTTTTTTATATTGACCATTTGTTTTATGTCAACAGTAAAATTAAGCCTAAAAGACTACGTCAAAGCACCTCGCCCGAACGTACCCATAAAAAATATTTTTTCATATTTATTTCCAGATTTTTTTTACACATTACAGCTATACATTTTACTAGCAGGACTCGTAACCACCCGAGCTAGTGACCGAGCCTGCCGTGGTGTATGCCTAGCCTGAAATAACTAGTTTCCAAGGAGTCTGCATGAACACACAATCAAGCTTGACAACAGATATTTCTTGAGTGTGGTTGCTAGCCAGGCTAGCACTAGTAAATATTCTACCACCATGCAAGATATAGGATATTATATAAACGGATAAAGTTGCATTAGAAGAGTTTTATATTTTTCCATCGGCAGATCATAAAGGTTATAAATTAGGTATAAATCTTTTACAGATTTTTCAATAAAAAAAGAAATAACTGGTTCAAAGAAAAAAAAATGTTTTTTTTAAACCAGATTTATTTTTAAAATAAGTGAACATAATCTTAGATTTGTACTTTAGACGGGTTTTAAGTTAGTTTTTCAATAAAATTTGCCGTTAAACATTTATAACGAATAAATTTTTAAAAACAAGATTTTAGCCCTGTTATCGCCTTAACGTGTTTTAATCTGAATAATATCAAGTTTCAGTTGACTTATTTTCAAACAAATAATTATACTTTCTGAACGGCAAAAACGTGTAAAATTGAGTATTGTGAATTGTTTGAATAATAATTACATAAATTATATCTTTATGTATACATGGCTTAAATTATATTTGAACCGTCAAGGTAACTAAAAACACGTGTAAACTTGGTATATATCAACAAAAATGGCAAGAAAAAAGAGTATTTTGTAGAAATCAATAAAAACAATCAAAAACCAGTAAAAAGAAGTTGTTAACTGGGTCATAAATAATCTATTTTGCTAATGAACCTAATAAATATATCAATAAATGATATGATATGCGTATATCAAATTCCATTAAATTCTAGTTTTGATTTTAATGGTGATCGCACATTAGCTAGAAGCGCTTACGCTGAAGTTTTTTTTTTTCAAGTGCCAAAAAAAAGGAGATTTTTTAAATATATAAACATTTGAGCCATGCTACTGTACGTTATTTATAGCTAGTTTCACAATTTTGGTTCATTCGCGACGAAATTTTTTTATACAGATACTTTTAATAAAATTAATAACCGAAAATCGCCGACGATCGCTACAAATTTTGTAGTCGACGGTCAAATTTGATGGGAGTTATGGTAGGAATAAAAAAGAGGGAAATTTGTTGCAGCACTATTTTACTAGTCGATTTTAATTATATATTTGGTAGGGCCTGTAGCTCGGCTAGCTAAGGTGATCTGACGTGATCATCGAAGCTAATAAACGGTCGATGCGGGATGGTTTTGGGATGGGTGACCACGTACTAAACTGTCGTTTTAAAAATGGTATTCTCATCAGGGTGCTACCGTGGGTCGGATGATTAGTTAAATTGTAGGGCCCAACTGTCAATCTTAGTAAAAGCAGTCGCTAAGCCAAGTCAGACGCCTTCGAGTGGCTTGAAAACTTTTGACACCAGAATTTGGCCACTTAATACATACGAAGAAGAAGGCAAATAAATTAAGTACTATACTTTTTGAACAACCAAATATGAATAAAATGAATAATGTTTGTATAACCGGCTATCACTTACGTTTATTTTGTCGGTATTAGCCCGACATGTTTCAGCACAATCAGTGTGCCATTCTCAAGGGCAGGAACAAGCCAACGTTCGTCTGCGGTGACGGGTGCACAAAATAAACGTAAGTGATAGCCGGTTATACAAACATTATTCAAATATGCCTTACGAAAGTTTTAATACAGTGATGAATAAAATGGGTCAAGCTATTGTTAAGATTTGAAGTGATAAGTTCAGTTACCACACAAACTTAAAAATATAGTTCGCGATGTCTACTATTGGGAGAACTAATAGTATTACTTTGTACAACCATTTTACAAGCTACATACACATGTGCATTATGACTAAGACACCTCGCAGCAGGACACGGTCGCCTACAATTTGCTATAAATAAACTTCAATAGACTCCAAAATGAGTGGACACTGTGTTACTGAAATATAGCTTCTATTTATGTTCAACTGGCGACGATTCTCTACCAACGTGAACCTTTGTGAACGGTCACATTATTAAACTGACGCTAAAAATAGAAATCCTGGGCAGAGATAACCGGTCAAGTTCCAGCTAACTGGAAGTTTATTTTTAAATCTAACAGCATGAATAGATTTAAAAATAGATCTTCTCGCAGGGTTTGATGAGTAGGGAGTGTCTGCAAAACCTATTTTAGAAAAAGATGTAATTTGCGGAGTTATGATGGTTATAAAATTTTCTATCGGCTAGGAGGTAATAGATAGCCTAAAACACCCACATTGTATTTAAATTTACTGCACGTATTTTTATTTTATTAGAATGTGCTTCACAATATTCAGTTCAGAGTGATTCGGATCTTTTGTGTGCGTATTTTATTTGTGAGTGTTTTAATAAAGTGTTATATATATCAATTTTCATCACAAAATAAACTGTGTTTTTATATGTAATTTTAGATCGAAATATATTATCTGCATTTTTAAAATAACGAAACGTACGTATATGAACGGAATTGTTCCTATAAATTTACCAGTATCTTTGCTTGTTTTTTAAATTATATCAACTACTGATTGCCAATTTGAGTTTTAAAGATTCAATTATCAAGGTTATTTAGTATCAGAAAAGTGCTTTTATATGTGCTCAAATGCTTTATATAGGTACGTCGTTTTATTGGGTACAATAAAAATGCGATTTAGAGTGGATGCGGGCGCTAAGGGTTTCTTTCAATGTTTTTTTAACCACCTTTTGAATGGACTGTTTTAAATTATTTATGTTTGCACGAAACACGTCACTCTTTATTTTCAACTTTACGATTTAATTTTATGTCCATCACCTTGGTCAAAATTACAGGCTTTTTCAATTATTGACATTCACATGCGAAATTTTAGTCGCTGACTGAGATGTAAAGTTATTATTATATATTATCAACTTTGTGGTGGTTTTTGCAAATGTATGATACTACTTTTAGGCGACTTTCGTATTGCGATATCTAAATGGAGTTTTA
The DNA here is from genome assembly GCA_035578125.1 of Mellilla xanthometata. Lineage (NCBI taxonomy): Eukaryota > Metazoa > Arthropoda > Insecta > Lepidoptera > Geometridae > Mellilla > Mellilla xanthometata. The sequence continues at coordinate 5,763,736 of JAPUBQ010000014.1, read as the reverse complement.
TCCGTGTTAAAAGCTGTTATGTATTTGATACTATATGCTTACGTATAGATTCTGATATGGTCTATATATCTTTATACACTGGTAACTAACGCATTTTTTAACGTGGTTTTAGTAAAACAAATTCTGGAAAATTGCTAAAGTAATCCCTACAAAACAAAGTCAAAATGTATAGAGGACTGTAACTGTGTAGGTATTTATTACTTTTTCATTGCATTTATCTTTTAGTCTTGGCAATTTTTTCTCTAAAAATATAACGATCTAAATACCGATGTTCACTTTAATCTAATTACTAAACTTTTCCTGAATATTGAATATTGAATTTAACAAAAGAAACGAAATTCAGATAAATTAATTTTTGGCCCCTTATAATAAGCTGTCTTGATACTATGCACATAAATAACCATAATTTTGTTCGATTCTAAAAGTTTTACCATGAGAAAAAAGGTAAAAAAGTGGTCTAACAGTCACACTTTATAATATAACTCACGTCAATAAAGGATACATTGGAAATTTCTATTCCTCTTGCTCACACTCATTTGTTTATGTATGTGAGAGGACATGAACTTTCAAATGTTTTATTTATTGAAGCGAGTTATACGAAGGTGAATCAAAAAGTTCTTAGAAGTGCATATATATGAAACCTTTTTGGATCAAGTTCGATTTTCAAATTAAAGAGTGTCTATCACACTATATTTATGCAGACTGTCACTTGTTTTTGTCAGTTCGTTCACATGTAATATTTTTTTTTGTGCAACGAGTTGCTAAAAAGTTAAAATTATGGATAAAAGTGAGTTACGTGCTGTGATAAAATATCTCAGTTTGAAAAAAATGTCTACGAAGGAAATTTTTTTGGACATTCAGCAGACATTAGGGGGTGATGCTGTACCCTATTCTACGGTTGTGTACTGGATGGCTGAATTTAAAAGAGGAAGATCAAGCTGTAAAGATGACCCGCGTTCTGGGCGGCCTTCAACCTCCGTTACAGAAGAAAATGTCAAAAATGTTGAGAATCTGGTTTTGGAAGACAGAAGAATGACTATAAAACATATAGCTGAGATCCTAAATATATCTTTTGGAAGCGTTCAATCCATTTTAATTGATTCACTGAGGTTCAAAAAAGTGTCTGCAAGATGGGTGCCACGAATGTTAACCGACGAAAACAAAAAGCGACGTTTGGAAATTTCCAAGCGTAATCTCGAAAACTTCCAGCGTGATTCGGATAATTTTTGCCGTCGTCTTGTCACCATGGATGAAACGTGAGTCCACCATTTTGATCCTGAAACTAAAAGACAAAGCATGTCTTGGAAACGACCATCCTCTCCATCCATTAAGAAATTTCGAGTTGCTCCTACCGCTGGCAAAGTTATGGCCTCTGTGTTCTGGGATAGTGAAGGAATCCTTTTTATTGATTACATGCCAAAAGGCCTGACGATTACTGGACCCTATTATGCAAATTTAATCCCGAAAGTGCGTGAAGTGATTAAAGAAAAACGTCGTGAAAAACTGTCGTTGGGCGTGTTGTTCCTTCAAGATAACGCTCCTGCTCATCGATCGGAAGTTGCGCTCAACGCAATCCGCTGTGCTGGCTTCAATCTCCTTGACCACCCACTATATTCTCCGGACGTAGCCCCAAGTGATTTTCACTTATTTCCAAAATTAAAAGAGAAAATTGTGGAAAAAAATTTCACGATAATGACGCGGTTATAGCTGCCGAAGAGGACTTTTTCGAGAGTCAAGAAAATATTTTTTTTCACAAGGAATAAGGAGGTTAGAAACGCGTTATTCTTAATGCATTGCATTGGAGGGAGATTATGTAGAAAAATAAAATATTATTATTTAAATCTTTGCATTTTTTAATATTGATTCCAAGAATTTATTGATTCACCCTCGTATATATGTGTGGCTAGATTTCTACCACGCACAAAGTACTAGTAGCTGAATCTATTTGCATCGTAACAGATACAAGTAGGTTTGAATGTTTGTTGATGGAAACTTTACTGCTGAGAACATCTGGATATGTTTACATCGTCAAAGAATTGCGTTTAAGATGTTTTATCACCGTAGATCTTAATTAACACAGTTCATTAAGTTCTGCGGAATAGATTTTGTACCGTTCAAACGAACGTAAAACAATTGAAATGTATTTTGTAAATAAATATATTTAAAACAAACATATCAAAAACAAAAGCAACATGATGAAATAAGAGAAGATAAAGTATTTAAAAATAACACATAAGCAGATACGTAAAATGACATTAACTGATATCTGCTGAGATACACAAAGATATAAAAATGGTGTATATAAAAACAAAACATATAAAAAGATAAACATTTGCTGAAAGAGAATGAATAAAGTATTGAAAAGGCACAAATGTACAAATACGTTAATTATTTCTGCTGAAATATAATATAGTAAGATTTAAAAAACTGCTTCAAAATTAAAAATCCCACAAAACAATTTATCTTCGAAAATATCCAGATGCTAAGTGCCAACACAGTGTAAATTAATACAAAGAAGGATATGATAAAACAGCACTTTGTTATCTGAGACTTAGAAGAAAAGCAGTTTTAAGCGACACCTAAAGAGAAAGTGTTGTGAGAACTTAATGTCAAACAAAACACTTAGCTGCTAACGTAAACAGTTCAGCACTTAAAAGTGCAACATTACGTCATTTAAGATAAACACGTTTGTGCTAAAGAGGAAAAATAAGAATATACAAACATAATATAAAAAAAAACCTAGTAAGACTGGGACACCAGAAAGTGCTTTTAAAGCATCAAGCATTAAATTATCCAATATTACGATAATTGAAGAACTCAATATCAATTGGGGCTATTTCGTGGGAACCGGGAGCTAAACCTTTATTCAATGATTTAAAGAAGCGCTTGGTCGACGCTTCCCGTGACCAAAATGCCGGCCTCTACTTTGCACAGCGGATTAGCGTTGCTATACAAATAGGCAACTCGGCTGGCATTTTAGGTACTCTTCCCACTGGCACTGGGTTTTTAGATTAGATATACTTTTAATTTAATTAATTATGTATTAGTGTGCATTATATTCCATTTCAATTTAATAAGAAATGGATTTGGGTTTGCCTACTTATAATATTCCAATGATGTTTATTTTATCACTTTACAGCTAAGCATTTGACCAATCAAACGAATCAGCGACGCTCTGGCCGAGCATGCCTAGTCTGGATTAACAGGTTCTCAAAAAGCCTGACGGAACACACCTTTCGGTGCGTGTATAAATGCAACTATTCTAATACTCCACGAACTAGGAATATTCCTTCAATATGCGTTTAAAATCTCATGAATATTAATCTTCAATCTTGTTTATAACATTACACTTCTTACGTAAATAAATTAAACCGAGCATAGAGTTTATTACCACTCCGATGTTTGATTACATAGCTCTTTTTAATGGATTTGCAATATCCATAAATATTGGCGAACCAATGTTTTTTATAGAAACACTCACTATCTCATAAACTGCAGAATAATATAAGAAATAGAATTTTCATTAGTATATGTAATAATTTTTGGACATAATATACACAGACACTGATACTAAGATAGTTACCAAAGCTATTATCTACTTAATTCGTAAAAATATTAAATTAAAAATGTAGGAAAGTCTTGGCCATCCTTGATTTACAATATTTTTTTCAAAGTGCCCGTATTGACGGAGTTGTAACTACAAAATAAATACATGTATTCCGCTATTTTGTGGCGGCGGTAATTTTGGATGGATTTTCAAACACATACACAGAGAGATAAAGAGAGAGAAAGGGAGAGAGAGAGAGAGAGAGAGACACAAGTGAAACTTATGGCACTCCGTCGTTTTTACGTCAGGTGTTAAAAGTAAAGAATCATAATTTTTCAAGGTTACAGTTCCCTTTTTGAGTTCTCGTGTTTGTTTTGTAACGAGAATGCCAAGCAAAATGCCTACTCACATTAACACTGGCCTCGAAGCAAGTACATATCAATAAACTTCTACAATAATTTGCTATTTGCATCTCCATTTGCAATACCACTAAACCCAGTTACGAAGGTAAGGATGGCCATCTAATGGCAATATTTACTCTGAAATCGGCGTTAAATCATAGACTAATCACTGTTTATTTAGGATTCTAGACTGTCACCGAGCCAACAGCAACAGGTAGTGGGAACCGAATGGTGTGATTGGCAACCAGCCATACGCCGCACGGTATGAAGGTGTGGCTATTAAATATAAACTTTATATATTGTGCGGAACGAAATTTTCCAAACGAATGAACTCGCTATTTGTAGTGACGTAGTTGTGTCGTTTAAAAGGGAGTGTAACGTCATTTAATTCCCGCTTCTCCATTCCACTACAGAACGAGCAGGGGTACAGAGAAGAGACACCGATTTACTGTCGAAGTTCCGAAGATTAGCACAAAGCGTTTTGCTTCGACCTTCATTGTGAGAACTGCGAAGCTTTGGAACTCTCTTCCTGAGTCTCTCTTTCCCGAGAAGTACAATTTGGGGGTCTTCAAATCTAGAGTAAATAGGTTCCTTCTAGGCAAACTTGTTACATCTTAGACCACAGTCAAGCTTAACATCAGGCTAGCTGCGGTCAAACGTAAGCCTATTCATCAATAAAAAAAAAATGGAACGGGTATTATTATTATCCTAACACTTTTCTTTATAAATTATTATTACTTTCGATTTATCAACCTCATATGCTTAGTTTGCAAACAGGTTCCACCGAGCCGGCGACTAGTTCTGCAGAGGAATTTCCGACGACAATTTCTAAGCGCATAATCATTCATGTTTCAAATCACATATTGAATGACAATCATTTCATCAATGACAAAAACTTGTTACGATGTACAGTTTCATATGTGGACATGTTTGAAAATTCATGTATTATGCATGCTATATTGGCTAGACGAAATAGGACTACAAAAGATGACACTCTAGGTTCGTGATCGTGTCAAATTGAGAAATCCGTTCGTGACTCGGGTTTTAGAGGTGACATAAAAAGCCTTGTAACGTATTAATGTCGTCAATTATGTAGAATACTGGAGTAATGATTAGTATTCGAAAGACTTCATTAGATTGTAAGCTAGGGATGATCTACTTTAGGCCAGAGTGACGATAGCTCGTGTAGTAATGCCTTGTTGGTCAAATTCCTTGCTGTACGGAAAATAAATATTTTCAAACGATGAGGTAGTTATTGCGTTTAAGCAAAGGATTGATGGAACTGCCTCCTACAATAGAATAGAATATAACTTTATTGTACAACCACAAAAAAAAATGAAATTTATAAAATTAAAAACTTAAACGTGGAGTAAAATGGCGGCCTTATCACCTATGGTGATTTCTACTAGGCAACCAGGAATGGAAAAATAAAACATACAAAAAGAAGGCGGTGGTACAAGTAAACAACATCAAAAAGTACAAACATAAAATAGGAAAATAATAATATTTAAGATAGAGAGTGACTAAATAGCTGAGATTGCCTTTTATGGAGTGCACATATACTTTTTGTAATTTTAAATTAAATAAAAGACATACTGATGTGGAAGAAATTTCCATAATAAGTCTACGTTTGTAAGCGTTACTATGTAAAGTAAAAAAGTTACCAACCAAAAACATTTTAAAATCATAAAAAATCAAGTTTTATCACACTTCTACTTTTACAACCATAGATCAAGAATAACGTTTATCAACCTTGATCGTTATCAATGTAGGATTTATGTGGATTTAAATATGGATATAACAACTTTAGCTACTTAAACGTGATTGTAATTATAGAAGATGTCTATTTTTAAATCCATATATACTTATAATATGATAGTAAACTTTGTAGGTACTAATATGCTCGTATTATAATACATACATATATTAAAATGACATCAACACGAACATTAACAAATCAATAAAAGTGGGATGGGTTTACTACCATATTTAGATGGATACATAAATAAATGTTAATATACATACCACTACCTTTATCTTATCCAATCTTTTCTTACTAATACCGTAAAAGCAAAGTTCTACGTTTATGTTTGTAAGTATGTTTGTTATATGAATACAGAGATTAATTAGTAAATAATAAATTATTACAAGTCAAAATGATAGAAAAAAATAAATAAATAAATTATCAATTTTTACCACATGTGTGTAAAGTTACCTTCATAATATTCTGTTAAACAATAGTATGCTTAGAAAAGTCTTCTGTTTAGATTTGAATATGCCGCATATATATATTTTTGGACCTCTTGGCTAAACTATGTTCTGATTTCGATGGAATTTACTATGGAGATAGATTAGACCTTGAATTAGCACATATGCTACTTTTTATTCCGCGTGGCAAAGTAAGTAGATTTAGAGCATTTTGAAACGCCATATACATAATATAATATGGCGTTTTAAAAGCTAGTTTAAAAGATAACGCGTTTTTGCAATTCAAATTACTTAAAATACGTTTTATTTTTGTTCGTGTTATTACTAAGCTTTTCCAATTTATTTTCATTATTTAATATTTACCTAAACAATAAACATAACTAATACATGGTAAGATTAAAGTTTTTATGTATGTTTTCTTTGTACAAATGATTTCATTTTGATAGCTAGCAGCGACCAGAATATAATATACAATAAAGCGTGGCGCGGAAGTTTGCCATAATAACCGATGAAACCCAGATGGCGCTGCAAATCGAGAGTGCAGCCTACATGATACCAAATTCCTAAACTCGCTTCAGTATTACAGTGCTATAACGATAGTAGATTGCGTTACCACTAAAGTCGTTTTAAGAAAATACGAATAGATGGCGCTACGTGTATTGAATGTTTCACGTAGGACAATTTTCAACAAGAGGTTGAGCGTCTATTATATTTATTATTCTATGATAACTAGTAAGTTTTATTTATTTACAAGTGAAGTTTTTCCCCACAATTTAACTAAAATATAATATTTATCTCATCATCATCAGCCCTTCTGCGTCCACTGCTGGACATAGGCCTCTCCCAAGGCACGCCACGTGACCCTATACTGAGCATGTCGTCTCCATCCATAATATTTATCTTCTCGTATTTTAAATGCTTTTTCCAGTCTGAAAAGCATGAAGAATAATTTCCACTATTCATTATTGCACAACTTGAGTTATGTTTTAAAACACTACTTATTTAACATTCCACGCAGTCGATTGCATTCCGAATGTATCGCATTTACCCCAGTCACGTGAAATGACGAAGTAATACATTAAATGTTTTGCATACTTGCATTATTCATAGCACAAGCAGTTCGAAAGAAAAATTAGGTTGTTTTATCGCCCGACGCACCATGAAAGTTAAGTTACTTAAGTGAAGCTATAGCTATAGCTTTGTTTAGCGATTTCACAAGTCCGGTATTAAAATTAGCAATATGACAGGCATTTGAATAGAAAACTTTTGAAATCAGAGTTCCGGGTTTGAATCCCGGCACGGCCAACATCATTCTGCTGAACTAAATTTGTTGGCTTTGGGTCTGAATGTTAAATCTGTATCTGTATATGTAATATATCAGTTGTGTTAGCAACCATAATACGAACTAGAAATGATTCTGTATGGGGTTAACCAGCCGTGTGTGAAATGTGTCCTAATATTTATTGATTTATTTTTAGTAATACATAAAAACACACAACCACGAAAACTATACCTAGTAATTTAAATAAAAAATGCTTATTTTGATCCACTGTACAAGACTCTATGGCAATTTTTATTCGTTAAACGTGACAAGCTATCACCAGACAGATACAAGTTTTATAATATTAGTTTGGACACTATCATTTTTTTAAAACTGCCTATAAAAGTAGACTGTTATAAGAGTAGTAGTTGCGAATTATAATAAACACATTAGAATAATAGCGTGAGAAAAATAATTATTGGCAAAAAACATACTAAACTGGATTCAAATGCAAATGACATGGTAGTTTAAATAGCAACATAATGTAGTAGTACTAAATTACATTAATCTAAACTATACAATATAATACAGGTACGAGTTGTTCCCCGAATAAATTTCAAACTTTTGCATGATAAACTCTTTATTGGGCAGTCAGTTAAAATAAAAAGTGCAGCATGGTGCATTTTCTAGTGATCGCCTGGCTACTTAGATAAAAAATGTACTAGATTTAATTACTACTACTAGGTTATGCCTCTAAAAACGGCAAGGAAAATAAGACCACAAGTGAGATTGTGGTCTTATTTGAGTTTAAGGAATTTAAGCGTTATTAATAAAGTAATACAGTTGTATTTTATTTTGATTATTATTTACTATTTTGATTATTATTTTTTTTATTTGAATATTATTTTAATGCTCACTGCGCACGGCCAGAAAATTTTATAGCTGTTATCGCGGAGCAGATAGCTTGTGTTAATTTCGGCACGAGTTGAAACTCAACCTTAAGATACAGTGGTAAGAATGACTTGAATTGAAATATTTTGTGACGTAGTATATTGTAATAGATACAATAGTAGATATAGTAAACTCATGCCATTTTTTTGTGCTGTGTTTGTATGCAACGCTGAATCTGGTATAGATAGATACATTTGATCGAAGCCTGGCTAGCAACCATCCTCTAATTGAAAGAACTATCGCCACGCACATTACAGTGTGTTCCGGCAGCCGCCTTGAGAGCTAGTTATTCCAGACTAGCAGGGCTTCATCGATTTTATTTGATTTTGAAACTTTATTGCCATTATTATTATAACTTGTATGTACAGAGTTCCTATTCTACACAACATTAACTTAATATGCTAGGTTTTTACTAGGCTAACAGCGCCTTTTAATAACTTACGTCTAGGTACTCTAGGTTATAAATTATTTCTTATTAAATCTTATAATATAACAATTAGCTACTAGTATTCTATATATATCTAAATTTAATTACGTACTATGACCGTGCCAGCTCGTACGTTTATGGCAGATAAATACATCGATACGTTCGATAAATTGGTTTTGTCCGGTCAAATCGTTTTAACTGACTTCAAAAACGGAGGAGGTTATATATTCGACTGTATGTATTTTTTTTATTAATTATTGACTTGAAAACCGCATACCAATAGAAAATTACAAGCATATTATATGATTTATATAAAAATATATTATTAGAACACTACATACTCGTATTTGGGCACAATTCTATTGCAGAGCGGTTCCTTGTAATAGGGAGATTACATTGACCACAGACTACTAACTAGTGTTGTACTCAAACGATATTAATTTAGGGATGAGACACAAACTATAATCTTAACACATATGAGTAAAATGCGAGTAAAGTAACGAGGCATAACTAGTTACTCGTAATTTATTAAAGAAAAACATAAAACAATTGAACGGAGCTAAATATAACGCACAACTAAAGGCCTTCATGTTAGCGGGAAAAGCTATTTTTAAATTCAATATCAGCGTTAATAGCACTGGAGATGACCTCATGATCTCAATAACTATATCTATAGAGTATCTATAGTCAATTATAATACGATGGCCACTACACAAGCAAATAAAACGCAGGCTATGACGGCTCGGGCGCGCAGTTGCGTTGCGCTTCACAGGGCATGGGTTCTATCTCCGACAATGAACTTGAGCCTTCAGTGAAGGAGAAATTATGGAACAATGTGAGAAGAGCCTTATGATTATCACAAATAGCTATTTATTAAAAAAAAGTGTCTAATTCCGATTAGTCAAGCTTTGGTGAAAATCATATACCTATTAGTTTTAGGATTTAATCTTTAAACCAAATGACTGCGTACTATGCTTATGCATAAGCAACCCACAGTACATTCCCACTGCTGGGACTAAAGGCTTATTCTCTCACTAGGAGAGAGATATAGGAGACAATTCATTCATCCATGACGCTGGCCAAGTGTGGGTTGACGGATGACACACATCTTCAGTAGTTGCAGCCCTCAAACGTGTCGGTTTCATCGATGTTTTCCTTCACAGTTAAATGAGTACAAATCCACAAATAACTTGAAAATCAAGTTATTGGTATAAGGCCGGGATTGAACCAGGGGCTATCTGATTGAAAAGCAGACGTCTTAACCACCAAGCCAGTCTCGTATTTTTAGGATAAGAACGCCACAGATAAACAATTCGGCTAATAACACATATGGTATTGTCTCAGTCAAATCAAGTTGCAATGCATTCAAGCTGGTTCAAGCCATATGTTACATACAAAAGGACTTCTCAAGTCACGATTTAGAGAACCTTTTAAGTCATCTAGTACTCTATCTAAAGATCTCATCAACTAGTTTGAAGATAATAGCAAATACCGTTATAGATGACACTTCACGACCATATGTTTACTCGACAGTTTGAAAAGCCTATTCAAACATATAATGATGGTATTTTGAAATTGAAACATTCGTTTCAAAGCCTTAACGAGGCATGCGTAGATTTATTATTGGAATAAAGGGATAAAAGATGGTACAAATTGCTCTTGTCTGTAACAAATATCTAGATAGAACTTTCTAAATTTCATGGTTGGACAATTTATTCATGCACTGAAGGACCGAGGCTTGGTTTTACTGATTTACTTCGTGCCTAAATTTTACGAGTACATCCGACCTACGATAGCGCCCAGATGAAAATGCCACAGTCTTAACGACAATCTTGTGCATGGTTACCAACCCATCCAAAGACTGACCGTATGGACCTTTGCATAGCTTCGTTGATCGCGTCAGATCACCTTAGCTAGCCGAGCTACAGGCGCTTTTAGACAGTATATTAGTATAGTATATAATACAGTATATATTAGTATAGTATATAATACAGAAAAAAGAAAAAGCAAATATTATGCTATTTGAAATAGGAAAATATCCAAACATATTTTTGTACCAGATCATAGGTTCAGCAAATAAATCTAGCAACACTGCAATATCTGATCGAAAATAAACTTGAGGTATTTAGGTACTTCGTATTGCAACACGCGATAGTTTATGCGGTCGAACGACCTTGCCTACTGGATACATTTTGTATATTTTACAGAAAATGATAAATCGATATTTTCGCTATACATATAAGCCTGACGTAGATAAAACTATTATTTTTTAGAGTTCCATACCCTAAGGGTAGCAACGACACCCTATTACAGAGACCCATCCGTGGGTCTGTCTGTGCGTCTATTACCAGGCTGCATTTAACTTCTTTATTTCTGTTAACTTTTGTTTATTTACAGTATCTTATATGATTTACTTTATGCATTAGTATATTATTTATATAATTTATGGTAGTATTAGGATATTTATGTATATCATTATCATTTATATCCATTCGAATGGTGCCTGGAAGAGATCGCTTTAAGCGATAACAAAAGTTTTTTTTATTTTTAGATATTCAAATTCAAAATTCAAATTCATTTACTCCTTAAAATTTATCATTACAGGGACATAGTCTATCAAGTGATACATTCTTAAGATTAACACATTAGCACTATATAGAAAACATTTATACATAACTAAACTTAGTTAAATAGATAATGAATACATAATTTAATAAACGTACAATATTATATAAATACTTAATTTACTACATGAAGAAATGACTAAAATATAGAAAAGGACTGAAAATAAATAAATAAAAGAAACTTTTTGTTCACTACGAATTGAATTGGCATATTGGCATATTATTTATTTAGTGGACTATACTATATCCCTTTTACTATTTTACTATTTAATAAACTATACTATATACTATACTATATTGTGACCGACAGCTCCCACACTGAGATTATCAATCTCGTGTTGTGGGCAGCTGTGTCCTTCCGAGCACAATTCAAATGATTTGTCAACCAATGTTGTCAAGGTTTAGATCAGTGGTACATTATATATAAATTGTTGACACAAATTTGTAAGAGTTAGGTAAGTGAAGTTGAGGTAAGTAGATTTAGTTATTATAGTGTAATTGCAAATTAGATGTCTAGCAGCTTAGTAATTTTAAAAATATTTATATTTATAATTAATTTTAAACAACTAATAAACTGGGCATTCTCGCCAGCAAGTGTATGTAAATATGTGTATTAGTGTGTGTATGTGAGTATGTGTGTGTATGTATGTGTTTGTTTGTGTGTGTGGTAGATGTGTGTTAGTTATGTTATAGCCGTATCACTTATTGATTTCCAACATTTTTTCACTACTGTTATAGTCAAACTTTAGCAACCAATTTTCAAGAGCTTGTTTTAAGTCTCTATTGTTTAGGGCATTAAGTTTATTTATATTACCACCTGCTTTATTATACAAATGTGGCCCCAGAAATTGTTGGTGATGTTGAAATAATGTTGTGTTATGTTTAGGAATAGAAAAATATAAGTCAGCACGTCTCGAGATTAGGGCACGCTCATTCCCTTTAGAGTGTTTGTGTAATGATGTAAGCTTGTGCTGTTCAGCTATGACGCTTTTCATGTAGAGTTGTCGTACCGTTAAAACCTGACAGTCTTTATAAAGGTCCGTTGTGTCGTGTCGGTAATGTTTAAAGGTAGCAACCTTAAGCACTGCACGTTGTGCACGTTCTAACTTTAACATATGGGTTTTACATGCTCCTCCCCATGCTACATTGCAGTAAGTCAAGATTGATTTGCACAAGGAGTTATAGACTTCTATTATAAGTTTTCTGTCGGCAACTTCCCTTAGATATTTAAATATGTATACTAATTTACGAACTCTCTTACTCATTGCATGAATGTGTGGTCTCCAAGACATCTTTTTGTCGAGATTGATACCCAGATACTTAATTGAAGAAACACATTCAATCCTAGGACACTCACACCTTTCTCTCTGACAACATTGTTTGTGTATAATTATGTCAACTTTAGGTACTAAGCGACGCGAGTTAGTAAATTGGATAAATTTCGTTTTATCTGTATTGAGAGTTAGTAAATTAGTACACAACCAATCTGTTACCGTTTTAAGGCCTTGTTGAGCATGTGCCCGAGCCTCTTCCCAGTTTTTTCCAACAAATATAAGTGCCGTATCGTCAGCATATGAGAAAAGTTTTCCGTTTTGAAGATTTATTTCACATAGTTCATTTACATAGACGAGAAACAGGCTCGGGCCCAACACACTTCCTTGAGGTACTCCAAAAGTGACGATTTCCTCTTTACTAAGAATATTGTCAATTTTGGTAATTTGTTTTCGCTCTCTCAGGTAAGTTTCAAAGAGGCGGGAAGCAGTGTCTCTAATTCCTATCTGCTCCAGTTTTTTCACAAGTGTAGGAACAGAGACCGTGTCAAAAGCCTTTGAAAGGTCTAAAAAAATGCCAATTACTTTCATTTTCTTATCTAAACTATCAACTATATAGGACGTTAGTTCAGACACAGCATCTGCAGTAGATTTACTGTTTCTAAATCCAAATTGTCGAGGGGAGAGAATGTTGTACTTTTCTAAATATGACTTAAGTCTTATGTTAATAACTTTTTCCAGCACTTTTGAAATAGTAGTTAAGACAGAAATAGGCCTGTAGTTTTCGACACGATCTCTGTCTCCACTCTTGTAAACTGGGGTAACTATGGAGGTTTTAAGAGCACTGGGAAAAACACCAGTAGTTAAGCTTAAATTGCAGACGTGTGTTATGACTGGTAATAATATTGGTAGGCACTTTTTGACTATCCTAGTTGTTACACCGTCTGTTCCAACCGCACTATCATTTTTAAGCCCCATTATTATGTTGAATATTTCTTTTTCATCTGTTTCTAGCATATACATAGAATTGGGTACTGATAAATGTTGTTTGGTATTGGATTGCATTTCATTTTCATTTGGACTGATCCTAACTATGTTATCTGCTAGTAACCTCCCAACATTTGAAAAGTATTGGTTGATATAGTTTGCCGAGTCGATAGGATTAGGTGTAATTGTCAATAACGAGTCATTGCTACTTTTAGGTTTAGCTGTATTAGTTACATTTTTAATGATTTCCCAAGTTTTTTTTAGATTACCTTTATTCCTCTTCAATTCAGTTCTATGATAATCAATCTTTAATTTATTTAATAGTTTAGCGCAATAATTTCTGTATCTATTATATGTTATTTTCAAAAGATTATTATGTGGGTCTTTTTTTAGTTTCTTGTGCATATTGTCTCTATGTCGAATACACCGAAGAATTCCGTTCGTAATCCAGGGCTTAATAATGCGTTGCTTATTAGAAATTGTAACAACGAATGTATTATTTTTTACAATATCAGTCAGTTTACTTGTGAATGCATCTGTAGCCTCATTAGCATCCTGCATATCCATTATGTTTCTAAAATCAGTTGTAAGTATTGTTTGGCTTATTTTATCCTCATCTGTTTTAGTTATTGACTTTTTCATTTTATAGCAGTTTACTAATTTATGTTTAAGACTAAGAATTACAGGATGGTGGTCAGTTATAAATGTATTCACAACAATAGTCGTAGTTTCATATTTACTTTTTACCATAGTGTGATCCAGGCAGGTGTTATGTCTAGTAGGAAGGTTATGAGTGGGCAATAACCCATAACTTGCTAAGAGATCTAAATAGTCGATTGAGTTGCCTTCACAAACTTCACTAATTATATTGATATTTACATCTCCTGTAACAATTATGTTATGGTAGGTTTGCAATGATTTTAAAACATTATTTAAAGATTCGAGAAATGGGTCTATATTTGAAAATGACGGTGATCTATATAATGCAAGTATAGCAATTTCATTGGCAATATTTATTAGTAGGCAATTGGAATCGGTGAATTTAGGCTCCGATACATCTATGTTGATTTCACGTTTTGAATAGACTATGATTCCTCCATTTTGATTTATACAGCTATTTGTATGAAAAGAATTATAGTTAATGAGGGAAGGATACGTTTTGTTCTTATGTATCCAACATTCTGTTAAAATTATAATATCAAATTCCAGACCTAATCTTAGCAAGAGTAATTCTAATTGATTAAAATTTTTATTTACACTTCTTATGTTAAATACCATTATATTTATAGTACCAGTGCTAGTCTTTATGTATGTGCTACACAATTCAGGGTTGCATAGTTTAGCATTAGGAAGTGTCATATTATCTAACGAGTGGCACAAAAAATCATTTTGTTGAACGCTATCCATTCTGACGTTTATGACATTGGTGAATTATGATTGTGGACGCATGTATAATCGTAGACTCTTTTAGGGAAATAACATCAAATGTGATGGCATAGTAGGCTAAATATATTAATGTACATAGGATGTGAAGACGTGAGTGGTTTTTTAGACTCAGTATAATTACTCGGCTATTTTTGGTAAAGTGATGAGAGAATGGGTAAAATAAACTATTAGTGCTGTAGTCCAGGAGTTTGTTAAAGCTATGTATGTTTAATGGATTTTGTTGTATTTGTTTGTCTGTGTCTGTATGTGTTTGTGTGTATAATTGTATAAGAGTATTTAAAGACTTATCATAGTATGTACCAAAAAACTTACAAAATAATAACTTGTCACTGTCATTACAATTCAGTTTTTTTGTTTCAGTTCTTCAAGTTGTTGTTCATTGCCTATTATAATCGGGGGTGATCCTTCAGACTTGCGCATAAACACCCGTCCATTTGCTGACCAACAAAATTCATAGTTCAGTGTTTTTGATGCTTCTCGAGCGAGATAGAACAACCGCTTGGCTTTTGGGGTTAAAAATTCAGATATGAAAATTGGGGTCTTGTTACCAACAATGCCAAGAGCAGTAGTGCTTAGTCTATCACTTGGGTTTGTGGAGTTATACTTCTTAACTGCCTGCAAGATGTTGTATTTTTGCAAATTCGAGGTATATTCCACTACTATCGGTCTATCACCATTTGTTTTGCGATTTATACGGTAGACATCGCTAATGGCACTTGTTGGCGTGTCGGTCTTGATTTTAACATGCAAGTTTTCTAGAATTTGAGCTAGGTCCTGCTTCGATTCCCGCAGTTTTGTTGGAACCCCTCTAATTTCCAGACAAGTGCTTCGTGCATTCCTTTCCAACTCATCAATTCTGTCCTCAAGCTTCTTTACATAAACATCTCTATTTGTTTTTTCAGCTTCCAAGACTTTAACTCTCGAGTTCATGTCTTCGTAATTTTTCATATGAAATTCTAATGATTTTTGTATATCAGTGTTTGTTTTCCGGAGTTCAGATACCTCTGACAAGACTCTAGTTAGTAATCCAAGCATTTCTTCTTGTTTGTCTTTATTTTGCTGGGGCAAATTTGAGCATGAAGCTGATCGTATAGCAGAGCCAGTGTCAAGGCGGAGTCGTTTATTCTTCTTTCGCGAACCAGAGTTCGAGTTTGAGCCAGAACCCTCTGCTTCCGCATTTTCTGTATTTTTTGGTGGTGTTTGGAACATTATTTAATATTTAATTAAAGTTTAGTTAGGTGCAGGTAAAGTCTGTTTAGCAAGAATTTGGTTTCAGGTATGGCAACTCAGATAACGACCGAAAAGCTTGTATCCAGTGGCAAGATGAGCCAAAGTAATAGAGTAAATTTTACAACTGTCAAGCTTCGTTAAGGTAGATGTCAGTGTCCAGATTTATCAATTTTGACGGTTCTCTTCCAATTTTCTTGTATTTGTAGGAAAAAGAGGGTTTAGCTGATGCTTATTTTTATGTTATTGGTGGTTGCTAATGAGGATTAATTAGCATATAGCTGTGTGAGTGATGGATTTCAATGTAGAAAACACGATGCAGATATCTCCAAACACAGAATAATGTAGTTTGTTTACTTGCCGGTGAGTTCCTCAGTCTCCAGTCCTTGACTCGAATGCTAATCCTTCCAGATAAGTGACTTTTGCAGACTTCAGGTAGCTTTATCCTCAAAAATTTATTATTTTACGTGGATAGTTTTGACAGCCGTGTTGACAAGTCGGAGCACACATGCGAATGGATATGTTTGTATCCAATAAAGAATTTTATATCTATCACTCTATCTGTATCTCATGAACCGTGATATTTAGAGATGAAATTCTCACAGATCATGTCAGATTTAACAACAAACACTAAATGCAGAAATATTTAAAAGGGAAATATTTGAAGGGAAATATTTTTATACAACAGACACTGACGTTTTTGTATTGCATTTCTTATTGATTTTCGTACGGAACCCTTCGTGCGTGACCCCGGCTCACACTTGGCCAATTATTTTTATTACATAGGCTTGCACTTAACCACTACTCACCTGATGATAAGTGATAGTGATAGTCTAGGGTGGAGTGCGCTTACCTAGAAGAAACCGATTCATTCTCGCCTTGAAGATAGGAGGGTAATCTAGTGGGAACAGAGATTCCAGAAAAGAGGTCCACATTTTATATTCTTAGAGTGTTTTTTTTGAAACTTTCACTGTAACGGTCTTGTGTATCTTAGAAGTCTTTGTTTTCATATCTAGTAGTGAGAGAATTAGGTTATTTTATTTATTGATGAATAGGCTTACGTTTGGCCGCAGCTTGCCTGATTATAAGCTTGACTGTGGTCTAAGATGTAGTACGCTTGCTCAGATGGAACCTATTTACTCTAGATTTGAAGACCCCCAAAATTATTACACTTCTACTATATTTTAATGAATTGAACCAGATTTACAACTTTTACTTTATTTCAAATCAAAATGATTGTTACGCGTAGGTATAGATACAAAGATTATGATTATTGATAATTATTAAATGTCACTGTCTAAAGTTGGTTACGTAATGTTTTATCTTTGCCTAAACTGATAAAATTAAATAATTTAAATTCGTCATTGGCTGGCAATGGCCTATTTGGCAACATTCAAAAATGCAGATTTCTCAATCGATTGTATGAATATTGAATAGAATATTGTAAGTAGGTCAAAAATTCTTTGATTTTGATTTAAAGTCGTTTTTCTATAGTAACTGTGCCACGCGGCGTTACCCGCGTTAATCCGGGACAGAAAGAAGTTAGTCTGGGATTAAACGTAGAATTTGTGTTAGTTCAAGGTCTAACCTAACTTCATAGTAAAACTCCAGGTCCAGCGTGAAAGCGTAACATACATTTTGAAGTTATTTGCGTATCCCACGGGAATCACAAAGTAGCCAATGTGTTCATAATAAAGCAGCCTTCACAACAAATTTCATCAAAATCGGTTCAGTCGTTTGAGCATGAATAAATAAAAGATAAACACACAAACTTTTGCATTTATAATATTAGTAGGATGTGGATATTCTAAAATTGACATTTACTAAACATTTTGTTTTTTTGTAATGACATTTATGATTGATTGCTTTCGAGAAGGCGATAGATAGCACGTGCTACATCATGAATTTTAAGTTTTATCATTATTAAAAATATTTTAAGACAGTCTATAGAATATTTATACCAACTTTGGTACTTAAAGATTAGAAAAAAAAATTTTTGGATGATTTTTCATATTGAAGTCTTTGATTCATACCAAAATCGGTATTGACATCTAGTAGATGTTATTTTTTCAACAACTTAAACTGTCTTTAGTTTATAACGATAAAAATGTTAATTTAAGATTTGCTCATGTTATTGCCTGTATCAAATCTTAACTGTTAACACCAAATTTAAGTCACTTAGCAATGAACGAACGAGAAGAAGAAAAGAAAAACATTATGACAGTTAAGGATCGAAAGACTGACACAATATTTGAGTACGATTGATCGTATACCAAGAAATTTGTGTCACATAAAACATGCCTTTTAAAAATCAATAATTTTGTCACTTTTAAAGCTGCTGCACCTGCCTGAGGTACAGGAAAATGTTTCAAAAATTTTGGATCTTTGGTCGTCATTTAGTTATGAGTCATAATTCCTTTTGCCGGGATAACAACAGGTTTTTTGGAGGGCTTCTTACATGCTTCTTTGAGAAATTTTACTTACCGTAGTCTATCAAGATCCTTAATATATGGCAGCTGGTATTGTGGACTTTCTTTCGTTGTATTCGTAGATGCACTGTAGTCTGCTGTCTAATGTCATAATGCTTTGGTCGAGGCTATTTCTTTGGCAAGGTTTTAGAGCAGTTCATATATGTATACATATAGTATTTTTTTATTGGCAACTATATTATTTTTATGTAAGACTGAATAAATACTTTGAAAAATGTAGTTAGGGATACAGTTGTATTAGACTGAGAACCGACTTATACAAATGACAGTATCATTGTCGAAGAAGTGTTTTCGATGAGGTGTGCGGAAGAAATTGTTAATATACAACAGTAACAAGTAGTAACAAGTAGTATATTTCCTCAGACCTTTATTCCTGTAGTCTGAGTATATACTCAGACTACAGGCTCATTCTCGCTGACGCAATCCGATAATATAGGTAATATTTTTTTATTGATCCGGAACAGTGTTTTCATTTCTTACACAAATACTTATTGAACAACATTCGTTTTCCTGGATTACGTACCTTAGTTACAAAACTTAGTTTCCTTTTGTTTAAATTTTAAGTTTGTAGTCTATAGTTCGTAGTGTCTTTCTTAAGTTAATATGTATGTTACAAAAATTAATTTACTACAAGTATTTACTTTAAATAAATTGAAACATAGGTGTAAAAGGTTTCGAAGGACGAAATTAGGACAAATTTGAAGTTTCAACAAATGTATACATTATGTATGAGCTGAAAATAGTAGTCGTAGTCTAACAAAACAGGAAGACCAGGATTTGAGAATATCAGAAGCATGAGGTAAATAACAGCGTTAAATAACTATTTGGAATAGTTATAGACACTCTAAATATGTAAATCAAAAATAATAGATGTAATTAGAGCGAGTAATATTTAAAATATGCGTGACTAAATTATATATACATATTTTCAATTAATATTATGACAATATACATTTTAAATACGATGTAGCTTCACCCACGCTAAAATGTTAATGTAGCTGAATAGCTGATGGCCAGTGTAGTATAATTTGAACCAACATCTTCTCATATCACCGTTATTTTATTTCTTTATCTGTTACATCTGATAGCTCTAGGCTAGAGAGAGAGACGACTTTTTGCTTGATTTCTATATAGATATTTATAATAATGTCAGTATTATTATCTGATGTACAATAATTCTTAGCTACTGCTAACTTCTTATTAGACTAACGAGACCCGCTGTGATGAACAAATTTTTTAACGACATCCATCTTATTTTGTATTTCGATTTAGAATTCTTGGTCATATAGACTGTGTTTAAATTTTGTCGATTGCTAAAAACCACATATATGCATTTTTTGTTTATTTTTCCTTATCATGAAAGGATGCAAACACACAATCACATTGGAAATTGTTAGGCAGAACCAATGAGATTGACTTGTAGGTTCGTCTAAGGTCAGAAATTCACAAAAACTGACACTATAGGTACCTTATGTAGTTTTACGCATTCCGAAAAATCCTTCACCAACCTTATTACTGCTTGAATCAATATATTTTGAACGTGTGTACTTATAAGTTACCTACATTTCTTAGAGATTATTATTAGATTTAAGGAGGTACCTGAGCTGAGAATTAAATTCTTGCATTTCTTATTGGCAATCTTGCAGGCACTAGTTCTAATCAAGTGGCATTTAACAAAAAATCTTTGTATGCAAGCTACCTCA
Source organism: Mellilla xanthometata (assembly GCA_035578125.1). Classification (NCBI taxonomy): domain Eukaryota; kingdom Metazoa; phylum Arthropoda; class Insecta; order Lepidoptera; family Geometridae; genus Mellilla; species Mellilla xanthometata. The sequence continues at coordinate 5,743,194 of JAPUBQ010000014.1, read as the reverse complement.
AATATGAAAGGACAGAAATAATCCGTTGAAAAATTACATGCAAATACTTACGTACCTAGTTCCGTATGTAAATAGGTGAACAGTGCTTGCATAGTAGGCCTTTAATCTGTTTATCGCGTTTGTTTACGCGTAGTTCAAACGAACATCGTATCGCATAGCAAGCACGAAATCCGAGCATGACTGTGGAAACAGATGCCGTAATACAGAATATTTAGCGAGTAAGGTTTGAGCTTGAACCAAGAGTAAACTGCTGATTAAACGCCATTACCAAGCATTCTATTTATAGAATCGCACAGAGATCGCGTCTTTGTCTGCTCTAATGCAAACGATCTTTGTCTCCAAACACTATGCGCCGGCGATCAAAACAACGCATTACATAACCTAAAACCCTCCATGGAACTCACCGTATTCAGATATATGTGGCCCCGTCATTTTGTCGACGTTAGCGTTTGCACAAAAAGAGTTTGTTTTCACTGAGTGAGGTTATGTGCACGTCATTTTGACAGGTGACGTGCAGGTTGAGCCGGGAAGGTCCCGGTGGGTTACGGGAATGGCATGTTCGGGTGGGGTAGCGACGGGGTCCAGGTCGCGGCCAATGAACGGCGATGACGCGCGACCAAGGTCAACTGCACAGGGAGCGCGGCGGCTAGAGGGCACCACACGAGCGTTGACTGCGGTGCCCGTATGGCAACTAACTCCGCCGGTCGCCGCGCCGCGCCGGCCGCCGCGATGTGCCGATAAGCGGTATTATGGAATAAATAAAAACGCGATGCGACGTGAATATGAATGAATGCAGCCATCTTTACGTCACTTGCTTCATTGTTTGTACTCTGTCTGAAGTTACGCTTGACGGAATACTTGCAATCGACAAGGTCTGTGAGTAGTTCCGAAACTGCAGAAAAACAGTAGCGTGCAAGTGGAAAAAGCCTCGGCCTAATTTCAGATGAATCACTCCATAGTGCCATGTTATTATAATGGGCCTAGTTCATGATTTGAATTCCAAAAATAAGCATATTTTTTTATCTTTATTTAGTGTGCTTTTTCGTAAAGCGAATATGCCGCATAAAAGCATATTTAGCATAGGTTTACAACAGTACATATATATTGTATTTCAACCTGTCTTGCCAACATTGCTGAAAAAGATATCAGTTCCGAATAGGCTAGTTTAGCCATCAACAAAAGTGCCTCAACTTACGGAAGTTGCTTCTGAAGTATTGTTTGATTTTTTGAAGATAGAACCACATATTGATTTTAAAAAGTTACATCCAACCACCGGTAGATGGCGCACTGTGCCTCGAACTTGTGTTAAATTAAAAAGGTCGCGCGAAGCCTACGTGTAAGAGCGTAAATTTAAAAAAAGCGCGAGAAATGCCCGGAATTACCGCGCTTTTCTTAGTTTACGCGCGATTTTATTTACAATACCTGTCCCTTTATTTAATTTAATTTCAATGTAAAAATACTTTTAAACAACCAATAAAATGAATTGCTCATGTTTAAGCAATAGATGATAAAATAATATAGTGTTAATAATATAATAATAAATAAAAGTTATTCAATAATATAGTGTTCCGCCTGTCAGGCTCGCGCATGAAGGGTTCTGTACCCGTTTCCGACCTTAACCTTACCGTAGTACTAGTTATTATTCTGTGACCTTACCTAAACAGCTACCTCTTACAGTTTTTTTTTTTTTTTTGACACATTCACACATGGCTGGTTAGCCCCATACTGAACCATTTCTAGCTCGTATTATGGTTGCTAACACAGCTGATATACTACATATACATACATACATATTATATATAAATACATATTTAGCACCCAGACCCACAGCCAACAAATTTAGTTAAGCACAAAGATGTTGACCGGGCCGGGAATCGAACCCGGAACCTTCTGATTAGCAGACCAGCATGGTAACCTTTACGCCAACGAGGTCGTCAGTTATTTATTTATAGTAAGTTATTATATAACAAAAAATAAAAATACTTTCTACTATTCTACTCTAGTCCTTCGCTGCGCTTGGGATTCTAGAGAACGTTTTAAAAATCTTACTTTGTTCCCTTGTTATACAATCTACTATTTTCTTACCTGTCATATTTAATCAAAGTGAGTGGAGTTCTGACTAATATGTTAAAGCGCATAAATATTATAACCGGCTCAACGACTGGTTCATAGCAGTTTTCGCAATTCATTGCTAATAAAAAAAAACATTTAGTATTTATATAACTAGTTACTTTGAATCTAAATTATTTAGTTAACTAATTTCATTTACTTACTTCACCGACCAGTAGACTTCGCGAACAGAATCAACTGGAATAGTATTTCTTCTGAAAGTTCATGTTTTTTTTTTATCCTTGATAGGTTAGCGTTTGACTACAGCTAGCCTGATGTTAAGCTGCACTGCAGTCTACGGTGTGGCACGCTTACCTAGAAGATACCTATTAACTCTACTTTTGAAGGCCCCCGGATGATACCTCTCAGGAAAAAGAGACTCAGGTAGTGAGTTCCAAAGCTTCGCAGTCCTAACAATAAAGGTCGACGCAAAGCGTTTTGTACGAAAGTTTGGAACTTCAACTCTGTATCGGTGTCTCTTCACTGTCTCTCTGTCATGTCTTCATATTTCAACGATTAAATAAATACATTTTGTTAGTTCCACCACAAATCCTTGTAAAATTTCGGTATTTTATTTGGCATATATACTAGATCATATGTATTAATTATTTAGCCAATTTACACTACGAATATTAATGTACGAATAAGTATTTCCTTAGATAACCGAATCCAAATAAGTATTATTATATTGTAGGAATAATATGAAAAATATATTAATAAGTGCGAATAAATATTGCGGTAATCAATTAAAAAAACTTGTAGCGCCATACAAAGAATAAAAAGAAGAATCATGTTCACAAAAATACAAATAGGTTAAATGATTAACAACCAATTTAGTAAAATAATGATGCCATTGGACAATCAAAACACCATCACAAGCTGTGAATTCACAGTGTCAGGACTGCATACAAAATGCATTTCAACTATTTATCATACAAACATACGATTGGTGCCAACAATTTATAAATTTCGCGATTATCATTAAAATCAGCCATAAGATAGTGGTCCAGAAAAAAATGCCTTTCTAATTTAAAAAAAAAATACCATCTACAAATTATATAGTACTAGCTGACCCGGCAAACGTTATTTTGCATTAATTAATAGATTGTAGCCGATGCTCGCATATAAATTTGGTAAAAATCGGTCAAACCGTTTTGCAGGATTACGGTAACTAACATAGAAACTGTATATCTTATCTTAATATATATAAATCTCGTGTCACAATGTTTGTCTTCAATGGACTCCTAAACCACTTAACTGATTATAATAAAATTCGCACATCATGTGCAGTTCGATCCAACTTGAGAGATAGGATAGTTTATATCTCAAATTATAGTCGCAATTTTAATTTATTGCTAATTATTGTCTGTTATTATTTGACAGTTACAATTATCTGTTAACTCCAAATGATTCTAACAGATGTCGATACTTTTCGACTGGGTTGAGTAAGTAATCAATAGATGGCGCTGTACCCCTAAGTGAGGCAAAACAACGTTTGCCGGGTCAGCCAGTTATTTATAAGAGGAAGAAGATTTAGCCGTATAAAACCGACAAACTATGCTGCCAGGTCAAGATTAGTTCAAATTAATATTTTAAAGCAAACAGTTATCGACGTTCAAAACATGCACGCATATCTACGGTCAGATAAAAATATAATTATATAGGTTATATTTGTTGCAGAAATATTTCGATTGCTTCGCTCGCTCGGTCGAGAAATGCTTGACCAAGCATAAAACAATAATTGGCACTAATTACATACATAATGTATAGACCAAACTATAAGACGTTCTAAATAATTGGCCAAGTGCGAGTCAGGCGCGTGCATGTAGGGTTCCGTACTATAATCCTACTAATATCATAAATGCGAAAGTTTGTGTGCAAGTGTGTTGTTTGTTTGTTACTTCTTCATGCTCAAACGGTGGAACCGAATTTGTGTAAAAAATTTGATTGGATTGGATTGGACTTGGATTAAACATAGAAGCTACTTATTATTCGGGAAATTATGTTTTCCGTGGGGTGTGCAAATAACTTCAAAATAACTTCAAAGTCACTCCTTCACGCTTCAACGGCTGCACCGATTTTGATGAATTTTACTACAAAGATAGGTTAGACCTTGGATGAACACATAGGCTACTTTTTATCCTGAACTAACATATTTTTGTCCCGGATTAACGCGGGTAACAGTGTAGGGCGCAGCTAGTTTGGCATAAACGGTAATCTTCTCACCAAATTTCATCAAAATCGGTTCAGCCGTTTGAGGGTGTAGAAGTAACAAACATACGCACCTACACATAAACTCGCATTTATAATATTAGTAGGTGGCAAAAATTTTAAAAATAACACATTTGTTGTATGGAGACCCCTAATTTTTTTCTATTTTTGTAAATAATTAAAGTATTTTGTATTAAATAAGTTAATATCAATTTCATAAATCCATAATTTAGCTCTGGTACCCAATTGTCTTCTAGCTTAAATAAATGTCTTCTTGCCAAACGTAAAATAGGTAAATAAACTTAGGATGGCTTGATTGTTTTGAATGGGTAGGTGATCGTAGTAAGTTAGGGTTGTGCTATTTTTTTTATAAAATATAAATTTGCAACTTTTGTATGGAAAAAAAATTTGCTGGTTTCCTGCTGAAACTTTTAGAACACAATCTTTATAACGGATACTATTAGAGATTTTCGGCTTAACATACCCTTTCCTGATAACCCTGTATATATAATATATACATATATACAAGAATTGCAATTTAATATACAAGATAATATATATAATTTAAGGATACAAGATTAATATAGAGTTAACCACTAAAAGAAGAAAAAATACACAAATTAAATTTTTGCAGATTTTTATTTAAAAATAAATTATGTAGTACAACTTGCACCAATAACAACAAAATTTTGGTTTGATCAACATGAAACCTTAACTTCAGCTCAAAGCAACTTATATAACATTGCATTATGTATTACAGAATATAAAATTAACTACTACGGTGCGATAAGACCTAGGCTTATGTCACATTATAATATAATGATCATATTTTATCCTAATAATCAAAATAAAAAAAAAACTCACAAAAGTTTCAATCAACAACACAAGAGATTCTTTCTTTTTGACTGAATTTACAGACTTTACAACGTAACATAATCAGTATTTTCGGCCTTTTATGCTCATAAAGTAGTTTTTTTTTATGTAAAATGATGAGTAAATCCAGGAGAAATAATAATAATAATATTTCTCATAAATGATATTTGTTTGAATTGTATTAATTCAATTATTCTGAAATAAATGAATTAATCATATATCCGACTATATTAGCAACATACAGGGCTACTTGTAACTATAACTCGCGTTAATAAAGAAAATGTTTGAAAGTTGTTATGTCCTTTCGATTCCTCAAGTCAATAGAAAACGAACTTTCAAATGCAATTCTTATATGTACAATGCAACTTATAATGCTCTGGCTTCATTCTCAGCGATAAAGGTTTAGCAGTTTGTTGGCATGTTTCCACGTCCGACCTCGACACGGATGTTTAAGAGACCTCATTTGAGGAATCAAAGATATTTTCTTCCAAATTTCAAAAATTGCGTTCGTTTTTTGTCGCCTTGAATGAAGGCATTCGCATAATTCTGATATATTGCCGTAGTTCACTTAAGTTTGTTTGATCATTAATTATAACAACACAAATCATATTATGTCAAACAGCTTTCCAGAAATTCGTAAAAAAACAGGCTTTTAGACAAATAAATTGTTGAACGTATACATAAATAATGTATGTTTACGGCATGCTTATATTTCTGTGTCTAGAACTCTAGATGAACATATTAAAGATGCCATTAAAATGTATTGCGTTAGTTGTCTGTAACCCTGTATATTAATAATTGTATTATAATTTGATTCAGTAAAGAAAATATGTAAAAGTGTTTCTCTCTCGATCGCACTTATTTCTTGTAGTTACGTTTACGAGACGACAAATACTTTCAAACGTTTTATTTACTGACGCAACGTCACGATGCCACTTTTACCTATATGACTGTCCAAATGTTCGTAAGCATAAAATGTAAGAAAATTTCCATATACAATAACATGTTATATTTCATTATGTAGTATGAAAAGTAGCATAAGAGCAAATAATTAAAACCCAGAACCCAAAATAGTTTGGATAAAGGCACGGCGAATGTTACAAAAGTGTACACTTACTCTACTGTTCATTGCTCTCTTTCTAAACTCAATTTCCATAATCTGTGAACAAACATTTCGACAGGACTGAAGAACCAAAATTCTTACAATTTTAATAATCTCACTTTAATTACTAGTACGAGCTTGCACTTTGCACTATTTGCTTTAATATTTTGCATCTAATTCATTATTTTTGTCGTGTTCTTACATTTTACTAACTCTATGATTGTAAATTTAACTAAGCATTTGCAATGATCCTACCGAAATTGGCTATAGGCATTTTATAATTTAATTTAGAGACAGTAGTGGGATTATGTTATTAAAAACTCGGTTGGTTGCAACTTTTTGTATATCCAAAAAATCCATTGAGTTTTTTTAAGTAATAAAATTTATCCTAAGTTACAGGGTGTACTAAAGTATGAATAAAACTCACTTATCTATGTTATTAAATACAAAATGAAGCAAAATGCGTCCTCGGGAATCTTCCTATAATTGACCATAAGAAATGTAATTTTATTGCCATCGTTAGAAAGAACATTATTAATTTTACTAATCTAAACCTACAAATAATAATTAAATATGTACAAATTGCAACAAAAATTAACGTTTCTTACTATAAGTACTTTTAAATAGTGAAATCATTTAACTATAGAGAGTTTTAATTTTGGTCTTTTAACAGGTAGAATACCCATTGCTCTAGGCAAGACTTTTAATTTCATTTAAGTAAAAGGAGTCAAAAATAATCATCAAATAACGAAACAATTTGTCAATCAAATTAATAAAAATAATAAGCTAAAGTATATTTCAAATCCAAGCTATACCAAGATACCTTGGAAAACAAATTATTTTCACTCAGAGTGTTTTAAATAGATTGAAAAAATTGCATTCAGAAATGTCAATAACTAATTAAAATTCTTATTAATTTCATGTGACAAATTGGATACAAATAAAATTATACACAGCAAAACTTTCGGGCCATTTTCTACTATTATTATCTGTGTCATTTCTGAATGAGCCTCTCAAGTTAAAATAGCAATCCTCGTTAAGACTACATTGCAGTTACATTTTTAACAGGCTTTAGTATATTGACAAAATGATACGCACGTAAAACTATCACACACTCTTAGTCGCTCATAATCATAAGTACGCTTTTCTAAAACTTCACTTAGCGTATAACGGACTCCATACGTCCGGAACCTTCCGGTATTTTTATTTCTTATCTTTTAAGCCATAGCGCATTCAGTGTTGTTCTGTTTATAGTCACAAACAAGTCTTTCATTTGCGCAATAGGGACTATCATATTGAACACATTTTACGTCCAAAAATATATGGATGGATAGTGTTTGAAAAGAAGTCATTATTTCTATGAAATCTGGCAATATAAATTATACCCTTGTGGCGTCTCTGTCGCACTTCATCGCCCGCTGCCAATCAGAGCGCTCGTTCTGAATCGCGCAAGCGGCAGGTATTTAGAACGCGCGTACGACCGGTCCTAGCTACAATGCATGACCGTCGGACGGCCGTCTCCGGACACAACATTTGTCCGGGGGGATATCCCTTTGCTAAATGGAGGGAGACCGTCGTCGCTCCATACTTTCTTAAAACGACAGTATATGAAGAAGATGGTGCAATAAAATACGAACCCTCTTCAATAATAACCCAAAAGAAAAGACTGCAAACAATGACTTCTGACATAAAGTCTTTAAAAGCCTCTGAAAGACATAGAGACAAAATATTTCAATTTCATCTTGATTTTCAGGGACGGAAGGGGTAAAGACCCCTTCTAGGCACATCGATCATAGATGTTACCCCTTTTCAACCCTCCAATATCCAATATTTATGGCCATAAAACATGTACAGACTTAAGAAAGGTGCTCGTTACCGTTATTCAAGTTGCTTATACATGTCTTCTATTTGTGGTTTGAAATAGTTCCTTATTTCGGGCCGTTTCGCCTTCATGGTGGGTGTCAGGAGACCATTCTGTACGGAGAACGGATCCGGGTGCAGATAGATATCCTTTACCTGTCAAAATAAAAATAAAATATAAATGATATATTCATCTTATTCGTGATCGATTTAATGCACATACAAATCAATTATTGATAACACCAAAGTTACAAGTCAAATATAGGTGCACTGTTTAATTAGATTACATTGTTTGTCCATTTTATTCGACAGACATTTCTGTTTCATTGACATTATTATCACCACCACCTATTCTCATCCATAGCTGGACATAGGCCTTGAAAAAAGGCACCTTTTATTTATTTATGATTTAAAAAAATGTCGTGACTCTCAACAAAAGCAATTTAAAAGAGTTTCAGGCTGGAAACTGACTAAGCATACCGCTAGACTCAAACTACTCTCGACTACTGACGACCTCGTTGGCGTAATGGTTATCATGCATGTCTGCCAACCAGAGGGACTCGGGTACGTTTCCCGGCACGGCCAACATCTTTGTGATGAACTAAATTTGTTGGCTGTCGGTCTGGGTATTAAATATGTATCGATTTAAAGTATTTATGTATGTAGGTACATGTAGTATATCAGTTATGTTAGCAACTATAATACAAACTTGACATTTTTAAAAATAGGGGTTATTTAGCCATGTATGAAATGTGTCCATATATTTTTATTTATTTTATTTACTACATTTAAAGGCGGAAAAAAACAGTCACTATTAAGTTGTGATGTAAGAAAAACGAATACATTTTATCTTAAAATCTTCGAGGTATCTAAACAAGCACCTTGGATCATAGACTGCAAAATCGCTCACAAGGGTATGAAATGGAAGCTTATCTAGCATACCTGCTCAAAAGTCTTGAGACCAGCGTTCTTGCCCCAGTTGAGCATATCTTCGAGGATCATCTTCTTGACCTTCGGATCCTCGCAGAGGTTTGTGAACGTGCCTTTGATGCCGTGCTCCAGCGCCCAGCACTTTATCACGTCCACATCAGGTACCACCACTGCTACTATGCACGACTGGAAGAAAACAGAAAATAGGGTCAGAATTTTTGATGCCATAAGTATAAACAGTCCACTATACATTCCCACTACTGGGACTAGGGCCTTCCCTCACTGGGAGATAGATATAGGCCATAATCCACCACGCTGGCCAAGTGCGGATTGACGGATGAAACATGTCTTCGGAAACTGTGGTCCTCCAATATGCCGGTTTTCACCGTAAAGCGAGTGCAAATCCACGCATAACTTGAAAAGCTCTATAAGACCAACATTTTCGGTGTGAAGTAATTAGTGTGAAATATAGAATTTCTGTATCTATCTACTTCTTAGATTTACCTTCAAAGACTCGCCATGTACGAAAACTTGTTCGACGTACTGACTCCTAATGTAAATGTTTTCAATTTTCTCAGGAACTATGTATTCGCCTTGTGACAGCTTGAAGATGTGTTTTCTTCTGTCGATGATTTTCAGGGTGCCGTTCTGTAATACGAAAAAAAAATCATATATCAAATTATTTATTTGAATTCTTTTAAAATATTTTACATCAGGGTTTGACAGTATGGAGCAAGGGGGGTGTGCCTTCATTTAGCAAAGAAGTCAGATCTCTGAATCGCCATTGATGACAATATTTTTTTTATCAGTTGAGACTAAAAGTGGAGGACAGTGGCATAGATAGGGAATGGCTTTCTCTCATGTCTCATGAAAAAGATGTCGTGCAAGTCGTCGTGTAGCGACAAAATGAACGAAGAAGAACCACAAAACTTTTTACTAATTACAACAGTATCGTACATAAATGCTTGTAAGCTATACGCAACATACTAAGTACTACAATTTGTACGATCTTCTACTCACCGGTAGCCACTTGCCAACGTCGCCGGTATGGTGCCAGCCGTCCTGGTCGATGACCTCCCTGGTCTTCTCCGGCTCCTTGAAGTATCCCTTGAAGACGTTGGCTCCCATCACACAAACTTCACCTTGTCCCTGCGCCGCGTAGTACTCCATTTCGGGCACGTCCACTAGCTGAAAATCACATAGTATTTTATTATGATATAATACATTGAGGCATCTAAATTAATTTTCAACGTCATTTTACTCAACAACAACAAATTCCTAGCAGTTAAATAATTAGTACCTAAATTGCTATAGACATATACAATAAAATATAACAAAATAAGCCTTTATTGCAGGTATTACAAGATTAAACTTGAAACTAACTAACTATTTAAATTTAAATAATAGCAGGTTGTCTTGCGACAAACGTCTCCTCCAAACACTTCAATTTTCCTCTCTCTCTAGCTACTCTCGTCCATGTTGTTCCTGCAATCCTCATTATTATGTTAACGTTGCCTTCCTCTACTTATTACGCCATCTCACCGTAAAAGCAAACTAAGCCACGACAGAGAAAATAGATGAAAATAATCTAGAGTGACAGACAGTCGTGATTTTGACATTTTAAAGAAATAAAGTGTTGCCAGGTTGTGATTATAAGTAGGTACCTATAAATTTTGTTTCGAGGATTGATTATTATACAATTTTATTACGTAATTGACAATTTTGCACAAAGTCATTCTAAAATGTCACTCTATCAACTAATTCCTGAAGAGTAGTTATAATTGTGTATTTTAGGAAAAATGATTGGGCAAATTTTGCTAACGCGGGATAACAGGTTTGAGTGTGGAGGCGTGTGTATGTATGTGTGCGCGTGCGTGTGTATATGTTTGTGCGTGTAACTTATCAAGTGGCTGAGTTTTGGAAAATGTGTATGTGAATCGTGTGCTTGTATATGTGTGTGTTTGTGTGTGTGTGTGAAAGTATTACAGAGTAGACATTAGATAGTAAACATTAACATATAGTACCTAGCTCTATAAATATAGGTAGATAGTCAGAAGTTATGACAAAGAATGTCATGAAACATGATACCCTCAAGAAGCTTTTAGAAACACAAAACCCAGTCATTTCAGTAAACCACGCGGATGTCATAAATTACATTAAAAGCGTCGAAAATAATACGTGACAAGTGTAAAAATAACAGCTAATCTCGAAGGAATCCTACTCGACTTGCCCACGTGACCAACTGTCCTCATAACTATTATTGAGAAGGTCAACAATGAATGAGAGCGAGTGTGGCTCGTTAGGATAACGTTGGGATAGTAGTCCGGGACACGCCGGATCGAATCCAGATCAACGATTACTTGTTTTCAAGTTATGTTTAGAGATTTATCGAAATAGCTGGCGCATTTCTTTTGGCATCCATATATTAATATTTTTATTTCCAAGTATACACTATGCAACAAAATAATTGTTGGCAACATTTTTTTAAGACTACAGATAGGCTTTTTACAAATATCGTGCGTTACCACTCTAGCCTAAGGTGCATGCATAAACATAAGCAACCCACTATTCGTTCCCACTGCTGGGACTTGGGACCTTCTCTCACGAGGAGAGAGATAGATATATGTATAGATAAATATAGGCCCACAATCCAATGGCTAGCCACATGCTGCAAGGGTTTACGGATGACACACGTCTTCGGGTATTGTGGTCCTCAAACGTTTCGACTTCCTCTCGATGTTTTCCATCACCTTTAAGCGAGTTTTTCTAGGTATCTAACTAACCGAGGAGACGATGTCTTTGGTTGTCCCAGGGCATCGCTCGCGCCGTAGAGGGGGCCATCACCCCCCTTGAGGTGGGTCCGCTCGGACAGCGGCCTGGGGCGGGGAGAGCAGCGGCAATGCGCGAAGCGGTCCTGCATCCCTGCCCCCGTCGTGGGATGGGACACCGTGAGGCTTTAGTCGGTAGTGACGGCCCTTCTGGCCGTCGAGTCCGACATACCCCGCTCGCCTCCCCCAGGTTTGTAGCGGGAGATACGTAAATGCATTTCCTCACAAAAAAAAAGAGTCCAACTAAAGTGGAAGATACTTCTTCTTACCTTCACTTTGCAACAAGCGACGGGAGGCCCGACGTGTTCAGGGACATGATCTCCCTGAACGGTGAGAGTGACCGGCGCCGTGCACTCCGTCTGACCGTAGCCTTCTACGATCTAGAAACATAATCACAAATACTAAATTAAAAACAAAGAAAGTTTTTGATTACTTATAGAAAAGTTGTATATGGATAATAGAAATTATACAACAATTAAAAAAACATGTTTTATGAATATATTATATTGAGCTAAAAAAGCTCCATCCGTAGATACTTCTTCTATAGGTAAGTAAATGAAATAAATAATAAACCCTCCTGAAAAAAAAAACTTACTTTACGCATCAACTTATTTAACACGTAAAACTTATCAAAATAATATTCCCAAAGAAGACAATTAGTAGTCGTTAAGACTTTAAATGACTAGATAGGTACCTTAATCTGAATCAGTACACAATAATTTTGATCCCATACACAAAGAATCAAACGATAAATTCAATGAGAAAGACATAAAAAATAAAGACAAACTGATTATAATTTTAATAAATTTCTCACAATGTCATTGACACGCATATTGTGGGTGTGATCTCACCAAATTAAGAGATGTCACCGTTAACTCAGTAACAACACGAAGCAAACCATAACAATGGATTAGTCATAGGTTCATGAACCTTGTTTATTTTAGGTGCACAGATTAATTGGAACTAGAGATACTAAATTAGATTTCTTAATAAAACCATGTCCACTGCGACAGGTTTTATTTCTTTTGTCCATATTATTACATTACGTAAATGCAATTGCAACAGAAATTACCCAGCGCCAAGCCTGAGGCTAGAGCTGATTATAAAAAAACATGTCTAAGACTCTTTAACAGAAATAACGCTCGAAGTAATGCGTGCTTGCTCCAGGAATGGTGATGAACAGCAATGAAAAAAGAAACTAAATATAATGATTACCACCTAATATATTCTGCTTAATAGAGTTCACTAATCTTTTGACCCATATTGAACCACAAACCGGTTGTTCTGCCTAATCACAACTCAATAAGCATACTTTGCATATTTTAACTGAACTGGTTTTCTAACAAGCTGTGAGTCTAACATAAACTAAATAATATATGGATTGGAAGATCGTGTAGATTTTGTTTTAGTTTATTTTAATTACAAAATAGACGTTATATTGCCGTTGAGAAAATTAATTAGATCAAGATAATGACTAAAGGACAATGACACTGAATTTTTGGAGACCAGATTGTGAAAGAAATCATTTCTTTTATGAGAGATCTAAATAGAAGGTTTATGATTTTTATAAGGATCAGACCCAAAGCCATGGATAAAAATAATGTGATCGCATAAATTTTCCCCTTGACTTTAGCAGTGACACTGAAAACCAAAGATCTAAAGAACATAAAACTGAATAAAAAATAATCATGTGACCTCGAGAAAAATATTACGATTATGATATAAAATGTGCCTACTCAAGATTTTACTAGCGACCATCCAGAAATATCGACGGGCAGTTTGGCGATTTTCCACGAACTGGATACGATTTAATAGTTATGTGTCGGTTACTAGATAGAAGCTATAAATTTTAAGGGTTCACATGATGAGTTTGTAAGCGTAACTAATTGATGTGTTTACATCATGAAATTTCAAAGACTTTGAGGCGGCAAATGATCTTCCCGACACTAAAACGAAGCGAGAAGTGATCTTGTTTTTATTTGATTTAGATCATTGAGTTTCTTAGTCAAATTATACCACTGATGCTAAAACGTCTTAACATGACATAAATCTGACATTTATTTTGGCGAATTAGTTCTACAACTATATTTGGTTGACTAATTATGCAGGGATTACCTATTTAATAAAGAACAAAAGTATGTGGAAGAAAAGCATGAGAAAACAATGTAAATTAATCTAGAGATAGTTCCAGGTCATAAAAAAATGGCAAAAACTCAAGTTAAATTTGCCAATTGCGGAAAACCTTATTGTTCCTGATGGGGTCACCGAGGACTATTATTGTAGGAAGTTGTAGCGGCCTTTTTTATAGAATGTTGTGATAAATAGTGTATCTCACCAAGCATCCAAGAGCGCAACGAGCGAAGGTGAGCACGTTGCCAGCAAGAGGAGCAGAGCCAACGACCATGATACGCAGCCTACCACCCATTCCATCGCGCACCTTGCGGAACACCAGCTTGTCCCAGATGGAGTCGCCGCGGACTATTCCCCTGAAATGAAATGTACATGTGCACATTGATCCACACGCTACTAAAGCAAAATCAGTTGGAGCTTTATTTTAAGAGATCTCATATTATATTTTTTTTGTTTTTAAATTGTCTCGTGCTTAGATTTTTATTACTTAAGCTGTATTTTGGCATTTGGATGTGGAAGATTGTATCCTGTATTTTTACTACTTTCCAATACTTAAGGTATTTCGGTGTACACGTCGGAGGTTTCTTTCTGAGTACCTACAGTTAATATTTAATATCGTGAACTAACCGTTTCAATTCCGACTCCTTTGCTGACAACGCCATGTTGAACAGAAGTTTCTTAACCTTCGAGCTCGAGATTTCCGACTGTGCCTTATCATAAAGTCTGTTCAACAGTCGAGGGACAGCTGGCATCATTGTTGGCTTGAGTGCGGTTAAATCATCGGCTAACCGCCTGATGTCACCACTGTAGAAACCCACAGCACCGCCCACCATGTAGAGAGCATTCTGGAATTAATGGTGTTTAGTGTCAACGTAATTGGGTAACAGGGATTAATTTATAACAAGTGTTAAAATAAAACATATAATTATCTAAAGTATTATAGATACTCGTACATACTCGTAAAGACAAATGAGCGATAATTACAAAAGGAAACGAGAAAAACTTTGACTTTGTGTTATATAGCTATTTTCATGTTAACAAAATGTACAATGGTGACCTCAACTCAAATATACAAAAAAAAATTCGTAAATAAATCATGATGAAATTATTTTACCACAAGACCTATTATATCATTTTTGGAGACGAAAATCCCAATTAATACATCAGCAGCAAGCAATTAAACATATTTGATTGCACATAAAAGACGTAATCGTCAAAGGAAACGCGGCTGCAATAATAAATAATGGCTATGCGCCAGGAGTGACCTAGTAAAATAAACGACGGGTCGATTTCAACGGAAACACTATTGACCGCGCATCCTTGGTTCATTTTACGACTAGCAGTTTTGTGGTTGACCACTACATACATCAGCCGTGGTATGTGTCGATGGCAGGGATTTCGCATGCCTGTCTAGTAAGAAGATTAATCACCTGTTTCAGAACACATTTCCTACACTAGTAATGCCTGACTTTCACCAGTGAATAATATGCGTTTTCCGCGACCTAGGATGTTGTAGACAACTTAAGAAGATCCATTAATCATATCTTGGCGATGACAGGATTCTATATACAACAAAGTATATTGCATAATTTATTGCTAAAAGTATTAGTTTTACGGCTAATAATTCTAGTTTTTTGGTCTTAGCAAAAAATATACTGCAATATTTGAAGCTAAATTACAAAACTAGACGAAAAAAGAAAATGCTTAATAATAAGCGTGCCACAATTGGTCACCTAGTCGGTAGCGTTCTCTTCCAGACTATGATGAAATTAAAGTGCGTATCAAATAAGTAATATTTTAAGTATAAAAGTTCCATACAATGTACCTAGTCAAAGATCATACATACCATATACATCAAACACTAGATGTAGATCAAGAATAAAAAAAAGATCTAGCTGTATGATGACAGTAATTTTTTTTTGAACATGAAACTTACCTCGCAACACCGTTCAAGCATATGAGCTAATGGCAGGAAAGATATCATGACGTCATGTTTCATAGGCCTGTGTTCGCCCAACTGCATGATGACGCTACACATAGAAGCCACGACGTTTTCGTGAGTCAACATTACACCTTTGGGCATTCCAGTTGTTCCTGAGGTATAGCAAATTGTACACAAGCTTTCTGGTCGTGGTGGCTGCAATAAAAACGAGTATCGTCTTCATTATTGAGAGTCAAGCTTCTCCGCAGAATCTGATTGGGGAAGTTTGTTTGTGGGCGTCTAGATTCTTTCTGAGAAAACACAAGTCCTAAAATTTTGCGATCCTTTACCTTTACGACGTTTTTCTTCATCGTATTACGAATGAAAATCAATCAACTAACTTTAAAAGCAAGTCATTGGTGAAGGACCCAACAAAAGGAAGTCAGATTGAAAAATAACCTTTCACATCGAGCCACTCTAGCTTATTGCAAGAAAAATATCCGAGATAAAAACATGACAAACACGAAATTGGCAAGAATTAACCTTAGTATATGTCAGTTGATATTATATTATTTTCACGTCACGATTAATAATGCTATCAGTTAAATGATCTGCAATTATTCAGGAGCTCAATTTATTAAATTATAGTCTTATGACCAAGGTAATTACCGATTTACCAGAAGCAAATAATTTTATCGATTGAAATATCGTTATAGTTATGTTTGTATGGTTTTTCATTAGAACCTTGGTTTCACAAGGACATGCTATAATCTACAGCGTGACTTAGTTTAGGTTAGCGGATGTCACATATCCTTGATGGTGTTGCTCATGGGACACACGCATGCCAAATGTTGTTGTTAAGTTCTAAGCAGTTCGGGTCGGGAAGACCATCGAATTGTCCTATATATCTAATGGTAGGGATAGGGATTCCTTTAAAAATACAATCAATAATATTATAAATACTTACAACACATGGATGGTCTTTCTGTGCCCCCATGATCTCCACGTCAGTAAATCTAATGATTTCTACACCCCGACTCTTCGCCCTTTGATGCGTTGACGGTGACACTTCTTTGATGGTAATCAACTTTCTTAGACACCGAGGCGATTGGTCGAGTAAGAGGTTTGCTTTCTTGTCGTCTTCACATACCACTACTGACATTTCAGCTGAAATTTCAAACCTTTTATTTAGTTTTAATTTAAAACCACGTAGGTTTTAAAATATGATAATTATATGCTTTAATTGTTTTTGTCATTTTTTGTCCGCTATTTTATATAATAGATAAAAAAAATGCTAGTCTGTTTAAAATTTTTGTTGCTACAAGATTAAAAACTATCGGAATATCGAAATATACGTTATTTTTTGTGACTACGTTACAAATAATAACGTTTGTATGTCACTCAAAAATGTCATAGACTTTTCAATAAAGTAGTTAAATAACCTAGCTTAACCTTTATTATATGATAACAAAAAACATTCTATGGCGCCAAGTATGTGAACAAACGAATCTAAAACCATAAAATTCCCCAACCCGCATACAAATTGATAAAAAGATGAAAATGCATAATGCACTATGCAATTTATGATCTAAGATTATGCAAAGGTGTAGACAAAACGGACGTAGGATAATGAATAAACATAAAATACATACTTTGATTAACAATGAAGGCACATGCGTTCGCTCCTAACGTATCGTACAATGGCACAATGACCATTGAATAGCAGTATGCGGCTTGTTCTGTCAATATCCATTCTGGACAATTCTGTGCATATATTCCTGTAAAAAAGAAAACATATTTTATCCCCTTTCTCGTCATCTCTATTTTGTTATTTCATCCAGTTATAAGGAAATAATAAAGATCAATATTTAAGATCTTGCTATAAAATAAAAAATCTGAAATAACGATCTTTAAGTGCAATCAATTAATTATAAGATTTTTTTTATGAAAGTCCGACTCTAAGTTGTCCTCAAATATGACAAAGAATATTTTCATTGCATATTTGAAATTGAGTAGGTGTGAATATCTTGACAGTAAACATAAACTCGCAAAATGAGATTATAAGAGCTCAGTAAACTCACCCACAAATGTGTTTTGACCAGGACTAAGGCCTTGACATATAAGGCCCGATCCGAAATTCTTGGCTCTCAGTAGGGTCTCATTGTATGTCTGCCATACGTAGGGTTTATTTGGTCCCTCACGCCATCCGAGACAGTTTCCATTATCTGTAAGGGACACATAGTACATTAAGAATTCAAGTCATTAACAGTGATATTTGTCGTATTATTATCTATAATCTCACTTCGTCATCGTCTGTAGAAGGACTATGTTTAAGCTGCGGAATATCCCATGGACTTTTTATTTATTTACTCTATTCAAGACCGCCTGCGCCTTGTCTCCAGTATAATACAAGCAAAAACTAAAGTGTCCCGATTACTCTAGTGGCACAAATTGCACTTAACTGTATCCTGTGAACCAGTTTATGTATGATGGTAACAATATTTTGTAATACTCTGGCATTATCGTGTTTATCGTTAACGAGCGGAAACGTAAAGGGAAATGAGGTGGGCCTAGAATTGTACCTTGAGGCACTCCCCAGTTCGCGATTGTGTGTGAGCTATTTGCAACTACAGCTGCGGGTCATAAATGTGTGTAAATAATGAAAGTAGCAAGACTACGTGAAGTCGTAACAGCTTGAATCATAAATCATATTGTAATGAAGGAAGAACGACTTTGTAAATTATGCATTCGTGTGTCTTAGTGTCATAGGCCTGTTGTAACTCACTTGATTCTTTAACGCCTCGTCTGAACGTTTCGAACAGTGTGCGTGTGTCTTCGTGTAAGTAGCGTAAAAACCGGCCGTTTTTAGCTTCTTTGTAGAATTTGGATACGCGAACCATTTCAGGTCCCTGGAAAAGAAAAGAAAATATATATATATTTATGTGGACTACTTCCCGTTTAACACTGATGTTTTTAGAATAAATTCATAAAGTTGATTATAGAATTATATAAAGACTGATAAAGTTGTTGTTTTTCGAATGGAATGCGGTTCGTTGTACTGAAACCATACAACACTCAGTAAACCAATCAACTGTAAGCTTATTAACGAACCCACATGCTGCTTTTCATTAACTGCCCTGACAACAGAAATGTTGTAATTTCGCATACAGTACTTATTTGATTAAAAGTATTCTTTGGGTCAAAATAGTTTTGTCAATATTGTAGTCAGTATGTTAGCAGTCAAAACTATATAGCAATCATGGAGCTCATGCTAAACGTGAAATTATTACTAACGTCAAACAAAATCTAAACATATGACTACAATACATAAACATTCGATCAATCAGATTCAAGCTGGCACATAACCATTTATCACCTTCACTGGTAACCAAAACAACTGCAGTGGATTGGATGTTTATCCAATGCTTGCACAAAGCTTACGTACACTCGGTCACAAAATACCAAAATAATGTAGGCCTATATATTTTCCCAAAGTGTGGGATACAGAATTTATATTGTTAAAGCCAAGCTGCGCGGACGCTAACATCTCATGCAAATACGATCTCCGTTAACCTAATGACATAGTTGGCCCACTAACTCCGAATCTTGGCTTCAAGCAAGATACTCTTACATTACGGTATATTATTATTGCGGTTTGCACAACGGGTAAAATTGGAACAATGTACGGGTCAAAGTCACCGGCGAGAAATAAGGATGAGGTGAAACAATCCATTAAATATTATGGAAAAGCTATTAAGATTATTATTATTATAAAACAAATGACAAGTTTTATTTAGATATTTCAGTTATCATTTTCACATACATAAAATGAAGATTTTGTAGACTGAGAATTAAACCAATGATGATATTATAAAATGAAGTATCCTAAGCTAGTTAATGAAACAGTATTTTAATACATTAAAGACATAAGACCAGCATCGAATATCGTTTAATGGCCCTGTCACTAAACACAAAATGGAAAAGATTGAAAGAGAACACGTGCAAAACATCATCCAGCAGTCAGACCGATCTTGAATTTAGAATGCAAGGTCGAGAGGAAGTTGGTCACACGTCGGTCAAGTCATGCGGGTCGCGCCAGTGAAAAATGCCGGTTGTACGACCGCGTATTTATAACAAAAACTCCGCGACGAGACCGTTGTCCATGCTATTTTTGTTTTCACCACTGTCAGTAACAATTTTAGAATCACACAATCTACTAATTTGACTTTGATCTTGCCGTTCGAAATGAACATTACTTGTTACACGCTGATTGAAGAAGAAGAAAGACTTTACGATTTCTTCATTGTTGTAGATGTGAATCATTTTTATAGTTGTTACAACCATAATTCTTGTAGCAACAAGATTGGTAGCTTCATTAGTTTGGGCGAAGTAACGAAAATATGCGACATGTGGTTCGTTAGCGCAAGACTGTCGGGCTAATCTATCAATGGAATTTTCTATAAATATTTCAGGGAAACCCTGAAGAAGGCGGTACTGGAAAAGAGTGGTCCTCTTGGCAGTGAGTCTACAGTGTCGCAGAAATAGTTGACATTGTCGCTTCGTTTGGCTGGCAACAATTTCCGCGTAAGCTGCTCTTGAAAACAAACTTTGACGGGGTGTAAGCAACAAATTGATAAGCGTGAAAATTTTAAAGCTGACACAAGTAGGAAATTGTTGATGATGTTGTCTTTGACAGCTATTAAATAGAAATGTAGGTGTAAAATAATTCGAAAATGAAAGCCGTAAAACAAAATTTAATGTACATCTCTTACTTTTATGTTCGTAAAAAATTTGTAGGATTGTTGACAATTTGTATCTTATTCAAAATCGTTTGATTTTTGTTACCACTAAAGGTTAGATTTTATATACATAGAATCTAGCATCCAATGCATCTTTTCCCTTAACATCAACTTGAGAAATTAAGAGCAGATCAATATTTTTAAATAAGAATATGCTCTATAAATATTGTCGTAGAACAACGAATCTACATCGAAGTAGTCAGAAGCATCTGAATTATAGATCAATAATGATTTTTTTCAAATTTCAAAATTTTATATGAAGTTGTAAAAAACGTAGTCTTCTTCGTATGAGCTAAGTGGCCAAGCTTTAGAATCGAGAGTTTGCTTGAGAGACTTGACTAAACGACTGCTTGTACTAAGACTAATAGACAGAACCTAAAATTTAACGTGTCATCCGACAGTAGCGGCCAGATTAAAATGCCACTCTGAAAACTACAATCTTGTGCACGGTCACCCATCCAAAGACCGACGACTGTTGCTTCTGTTAACTTCGAGTCTAAGAACTAGTTTAAATAAATAAACCAAAGCCGCAAAATGGCTTTAGTTACCTACGTATAACCTCCAATAAACCAAAATTCTTAACAAAAGTTGTGGCACGATACTACACTACACAATTTCGTAGTAACAGCATCAGTTGACGTAAATCACTCATCGCCGATTATGAGACACGGCTTTTTGGCGACCATTCAAATATGTCTCACGACAATACCTTATCAGGTGACTGTTATGTTGACAACATAGTGATTGTAAACACTTATCAATGGACATATTGAATAAGAACTAAGTATAGACAGTTTTTTTTATCTTTATTTAGTGTGCTTTTTCGCTAAGCGAGTATGCCGCACAACTTTTACAATATCGAAAACATAATCACACATAAAATAACAACAAAAAATTCAAAACATATAATTACCGCGTGGCTAACCCACACCAAACTAAGGCTAGTATTTTCTTAGACATGCCCAATGTACCTATTATTAACTTTCTGAATCCCTTGATGTTGCTTTTATCAAGTTGGGATAAGATTGTTACTCGTAATTGAGACTTTACCTCAATGGCATTGGATCTACTATCTAGATCTTATATCACGAACAATTAATATTTGTATAACTTTCGTGTGAGTTATTGTTGATCTTCAGTTTTTATCTAAATTGCTTGACTTTTGTAGTTCTTTGGTATTATATAGAGGTTGTACATCCTAAATGAAAGAAAAGAAGATAATATATTTTGCTGGCCTTACCTAGTGGAAAAGGGCACAAAAATAATGTTAATATCCTTGTATACAAATAGAAATACATGAATAATTCATTGCTATTTTATCTGACAGATATACTTAATCAATGTTGAGAATCCACATTGATTGATGATCTTCCGATCATGATACTCGTATTTGAAGCATTTGCTACGTACAATTTGTCATTGCAAAATATGATCGAAAATATTTTTCTTATAGTATCAATACATCGTATGATGTTCATAAAATGTTTGACAACACTACATTACGGTTAGAGAATATAATAAACTTCATCTTGATTCAAATACGAGTACACCTTTATTTAACCAATCACAACTATATACGAAACTAAGAACCTTCTATTATTTTTAAACCTATTATCACGAAATACTATTCAATCTCAAGTTAGAATAGTGATATTTCATCACGTGAAAAGAATCCGATCAAAGATAAACTACTACATCCAGAAATAGCAGCCATTATGAATGGCTAGTTATTTGCAGATGCCTCTGTCAATCATAACTCATCGAAAGCCATATAAACAGATTGAGGCTAAAATATCTGTGAATATCTTTGCATTAGTTAGTGCATACCACTTCGATGAAGTAATAGATTAGAGCAGACATGGATAAAGCTCATCTTACATCCTACTTCCTACTAAAATTATAAAGGCGAACGCTTGGGGAAGTGTGTGAAACTTTTTGCTATAACTGGACTAATTTTGATGATATTCAAAATCAATGTCATTTTTTCTAACAATATTTTAAAAAAGGTAATGTTTTAATAGGCTTGCGCTTGACACAACTCACCCGATAGTGACATTGCAGTCTAAAATGAAGCGCGCTTGCCTAGAAGAATTCGGTTCACAGTAAAGTTTTAATTCATAAAGTTCATCAAGTGTATACATATACTCGTATTTATTACTTTTTGATCCACCTGGACATATTTTGACTATTTTTTTTTTACTTTTTGATATACCTGGACATATTTTGATGTAATTTAAAATGGAGAAAGATATTACCTTGGCGATCAATATAATAAAAATTATTTTTGACCTGGGAGAAATGCGGGTAACACCGCTTGGTGCAGTTAATGTTTTGCGAATATGAAAGTCGATTAATTATAAAATCTAAGGTTCTACGCTAGTTAATTAATCCTGTCATATGATCCAAGTATTTTTTTATCGCCGACAAGTACACGCTTTATAATTTCGAGCATTCATAATATACTTTTGCTATTTTTACATTAAAACTTGAAAACATGTTTGTTTTATGCTAACCACTTTCGTCTCCATAACTAATAAAATATCTACGTCGCACAGTTGTTTACTCAACTTTCACGTGATTATTCTATTGCGACTGAATTTCAATGCCATTACGATTCTGCTTTGGTTGTTGGAGTAGAAGAAAAATAATGCAAATTCTTTTAACAGTAGCTTTAGTGCGGCTATACTAGGCTTATTTTCGACTTTGGATAAATCGCGTTTCTCTAAAGTTTTGTATTTGTCCTTAATGTTAGGTAACTTGCGCTGTGGTCACCGTTGCAGCAAACCTACATAGAATAATTTGTATATACTTGTAACTAAACTTCGTTATCATTATAATCATTGGTATTTTGTATCTATCTACAAGAAAATAAGTTTTGTGCTCAGTTGCTTATGCGCTTAGTGCTGAACATGCCGATTAGGCTAAACTTAATATTTGCTTGTAAATCATATAATAGTATTTATTTCTAACTCGTTTATTAACTTACTTTAATTAAACGTCAAAATTAAGACTCAGTAGTTTATCAATTATTGCGTGAGATGTGTTTTTTTTTTTTTTGACTTGGTTGCGACTTTATTATGTAACTAAAATGTTATGAGAATCTGATTAGTAAAAGTCTGAATTAGTTTGTATACATATAAAATAAGATTTGTTTTAATATAAGTATTTTTAAAGCAAGCTATTATAGGACCGCTGTCATCATTTCGGCAAACCCTCTTTCTTATATAAGCCCAAACTCGATGGAGCCATCTTGTTTTTTATATACACAAGTTCCCATGACCACTTTTCGGCTCCATCATAAAGACAGTTTCGTGGTTCTTTATTAATGTAATGTCATCAAAGGTACATTATTGGACCAAATTTGGTTTCAAAAACCGGACAACTGCAATTATTTTTTACTCAAACGAACATACATACATCGCAGGTTAAATAAAAAGAATAAAAGCTTGTAAAAAATCTTACTGGTTGTAACTTAAATAAATAATTTATTTATGAACCAGTCAACAGCCCTAATTATCCGTTACCCCGTATAATTAGGTGTTAGACATTCTGACAATAGTTTCTCTCAATATATTCAATTCGTTTACGCGACTCGTCTGGTAACTTTGCCAAATTTTTCAAGAAAAATGTCACGTGTAAAATAATTATAGTATTTTCACTGAAGTCATTCTATTGTCACTGATATTTCGGTATGAGAGACTAATTTTAGTTCGTTGCTAGGCGTAATAATACAAAAATACATCATCAATTACTTGGTGTTGCTCCTCGTCCAACACGCATGCATTTATTCGTAATCTTGTATCTAAAAGCACACCACATTTAAAACTATTCGTCATGTTCTCTGTGTTAGCAAATTACATACATTACTCTGTTTATTCATATTCATATTTTACAGCAGCGTTTTACTGCAATTTTCGTAATTAAAGCTCTGAGACTGTAAACAGTTTTAAGTGTTGTAATAATTTAATCACTGTTTACAATTTGCACCGAAGATGTTGTACAAGAATACTCTTAAATATTTTGCCTAGAAATAAATGTATTTATGATAATTTATTATTGTACTTATGATATTTTAAAACATTCTATCTCTACCTAGAATATAACTGAGATACTGCTGCAGCCAGCTGCTACGAAATTGCTTTTCTGTTTAAATAATAAATCGATGTTAATTAGTTAACAATCAGTGTCATCAGATGCTTATACAAAAATAACACATAATTCAGAAAAATCCAACAACATTTGTAATATAAATTTTATCACAGGTCGTTAACCTTTTTGCACCCTGCTTGCCTCTCAGGTTTAGCTTCATCTGGCTCTAAAATCTCATTTTAGGTATATTAAAGTTGTCCCAGACCGTTTACGTAAGTTCAAATTAGACCTAATATACAGGATAATTCTTCTTCCTCAGCCTTTTCCCACAAGGTGGGGGCGGCACAGCAAGTTTTCCTCTTCCACACGATTCTGTCAGCTGTCATATCCACATTCACTCGCTTTTCTTTCATATCCTCATTTACACAATTCAGCCACGTCTTTCTAGGTCGACCTCCACTTCCGCTACCTCGTACAACCATATCCATACAGGATAATTGGTAGATCGAAATAAACAACTTTTGTTCTACGACATAACATTTTGTAAAATATAAAAAAATAAAGTTACTAGTCTATGGCTGTTCCGAATGCTAAGACGTTACGATCGGACGATACAGTTCAAACTGCAACGATACATCAACACTTGAGTAAGAGAAAAACTGTATAAATTGTCCGTGTGTTACTACAAAAACTATTAATTATAATAACTGTATTATCTGATTGTAACGATTTGTTTCTGACATTTAAGTACGTTACCTGTATGAGTAAGTAAGGTTCGTCGCGAAAATGTCCAACTGTACTACAGTCCGCAACACCCCGAATCGTAACCAGCCCTACACTAATCACTTGATTTAAAATTATATGTGGAATTTGATAGTGTGGATGAAGACCTTTATTTTCAAATTTGCCTAACTACACTTAGCTAGCGTAATGCAATTATATGTGGTATCTATGTGTATATCTCTTTCTTTATGAATGTAGGACCTCAGCATTGGGAACGTAATGCTTTATGCTGCTAATCTGACAGAATCTTCTAGAGATATATCAATCTATTTCTAAAACAGCACATGTATCTCAACAGTGGGACTTTCAATGATCCGAGGTACAAATGCCGCGAATGTCTGCCAAATGACGGTGCATGAGTAACTAGAAACAATGTGGTGGCCTTTGCAACCAATGTTATTCGGTATTGACGCAATAGATAAGATGCAAGGCGATATACTCTAAATAAAGGCCGTTATACTTCAGCTTTGTTTGATATGATTACTTCATCGTAATTCGATCGTTTGTAAACACTTCAATCAAGATTTCCTTATATTTATGTTTGTTAGATCAGTCTCGATAACACTACCATACCGCTTACGTATATAACAAAGACGAAAGTTTGAGTTTTTGGTTATTTAGTTTACTCTTTAACGCTCATAGTTTACTTTTCATCCCAGATCACACCTCAGTCGCAACTAGTAACACACCTTTACAAAAACTTGTAGTATATGTAAAAAAATATATTCTGGATCTGCAGAATTATCTCAATTGACTTTTGTAGCTTGGATCTTTTGCTACGAGTATATCCAACTTCAAAATATTGTGAGAACTACAATTACATTATTACTCACTCTAATAACTTCGGATTGGTCGCTGAGAACTATAGGAGGTCGAATCGGAGAGACCCCGATACAGCAGTCACAGCACCCCATTGTCAATTACTTCGATCACAGCACTCACTACACCACCGTTAATTTCAAACTCTATCGGGTCGTTGCGCAACCATTTCTTGTTTAAAACGTCACTGAGTTTCTAATTAATTTATTAGCCACTGATTGGAATCCTTGATGGCAGAGGTAAATTGTTCTTGAAGAGGACAGTTATTGGCGTAGTTTTCAAGTTTCTCGTCACTTTCGATAGAGAGTGTTCGTGAACTGCCAGAGGAGCTACGGACAGGGCCGCCCGCGGTATAATGAGTTAAAAATATCGCTCAAAGATGCGCTCTGCCAACTCTAGATCGTCGGCAGTCAACGATTAGGACATCTCGAACTTTGATATCATTGTAACGAGGAATTCCCTTTTCTCGTTTATTATGGGGTTTATAGTTTTACAGCGTGTTGACGGTCTTTGATTCGAGAAACGGTTTACGGTTTGATTGTCATCGTTTGAACATGATATTGTGTGTGTTGTCTTTCCCTAGTTAACGAAATAAAACGTGTTTTAAAGTGTTTACGAATCTTGTCTAGGAAAAGTACATATAAAGGAAAATTTTATTGGAACTTCTTAAAATTATTTAACTTAAATGTTTGTTGTTTCACATTAAGCCTGCTTAATAGGTAATCCTATAACATAAAATACGAACCAATCATTCGTTGCAGATGTGCGATATATTCTTATTGTTTTCTAATTATTAATGTTTGATAAATGTACGTTGACATCGCCAGTTATTGTATCAAAATAGAATAAAAATAAGTATTATCAAATTATTTAAGATTAGGCATTAACAACGGTCATTCGCACCGCATAAAGCAAAGTTACATAACCTGCGGTGGAAATTGAAAAAATAATAATAACCATCTATTTGGACTACCAAAAGGAAAAAAACGTCGAACACGGCAAAAAGATATGGCTAGACTGCTAAATATTTAAAAACTGTAGACACTAAAAAGAAAGAAACTAAAGCCTTAGAATTTTAAAGACTGGAATGTAGTAGACTACAAAATTGGCGGACAGTGTATAAAAAAAAAATACGATTGATGGCTTCTAGCCTAAACATAACTGATTTCGTTAGTATGTATGTTTGTTAATCCTTCACGTTTATTTGGATTGAACTGCTTTGAATGAAATGTGACACGGAGACAGGTTTAATTCTCAATGAATTACACTTTATCGTTTACAAGTTTAAGCAGCATCTAGTGAAGTTTGATTCAATTTAAAACCATGGTAATTTTCATATTCAGTTGAGTTTTTTTTAAATATTAGGACTCATTTCACACACGGCTGGTTAACCCCATACTGAACCATTTTTAGTTCGTGTTATCGTAGCTAACACAACTGATATACTACATATATATTTATATAGATACATATTTAACACCCAGACCCACAACCAAAACATTTTGTAAAGCACAAAGATGTCGGCCGGGCCGGGAATCGAACCCGGAACCTTCTGGTTAGCAGTCCGGCATGGTGACCGTTGCGCCAACGAGGTCGTCCATAAACCATAACCATTGCGATGATTTATTGTTATTGAGTTTAGCGCCGATGCATCGGTGTAACTATCAACTAGATAAATAGCTCAGCACTAGTGGTTTCTACAAAACATATTATTGTGTTGTCAATAAAGAATTTACCTATATTTTTTAATTATGGTCTTGAGATTTTCGAGTTTCTACCTTCAAGACTTGGAGTAGAAGTTCTACAAGAATGATATCAACGTACCGGTTCCAATAGACTCTGCTCGTGTAACGTGACCAGGGGTTTTTCGGGTTTCGGTCTCGTGCTCAGGTAGAAGGCCGAGGCGGCGGCGACTCCGGTGAGGGCCAGAGCGCCCGCTGAACCACCCACCATCCATAAGTACTGGTCAATTTCACTCACTGGAAAGCAAGAAAATACAGATTTAATATTCAGACAAACTAATAGAGAAAACAATGGTATTCTTTCGTTTATAGTTCTCAAGGCATGGATTAGGCTATAAAACAGTATTTCCAAATGGTAAGACTATCTCTTGGACTGATATTCAAGAAAATAATTCAATTAGACTGCTACAGGATGAATGCTTTCTACTTTTCAAAATGAAAATAAAATATAAATACCAATACTATATATCAATAAAATAACTTAAAACATTTAATAAAGACATAAATCTCCTTCAAAATATGCATAAATAATTAACATCTCGATAATGTGTAAAAACGACGTCGAACTATGTAATAAATCGGCAAAGCCAAATAAAGTAAACGATCATGACATACAAGTTTAATAAAAGAGTTTTATAGTCATCCTGCTGATACAGGACATACGAAGCTTGGATAACGATCAAGTTATGAATGACCTCCCTTGTCAGTCGACAAAAGTTAATGAAGATTAAAGTATTGACTTCAGTTAACATTTATTTTTTTAAACTACTGTCATGCCTTATTAGTTACCTATATGATTTTAAATAACCTCACAGATAAGCACAACTCTGAATATGATCTGCTTATAATTGATAATTCGTGTTTTAGAAAAAAATAACAACATATGCACAAATTGCAACAAAAACTAGGAGAGTACCAAATAACCGATCCTAACTTCCCCATAATAAAAGCAAACTATTGTAGCCTTCCTGTTTGCTCAAAGCGCCATCGTATCTTCAATCAAGGAAATGTCAATAAGGCAACTTTCGTACAACAACAGCTAGGCAGTTCCTGAACCATAAACCGCTAGCGCAGCCAGTTTAGAAAGTGGAAACTGAGCATGTAGACAGACATTAGCGCATAGATTTCTCGGGAATCTCTCGTCTCTCGCGCTTTCCATTGACATACTTTTACAATGCGCCACATCCATATCTGGTGTATGTTGTAATGCGTGTTTGAGTTTGTTTTCAAACTATGTCAGCATTGTGCTAATGCAGCGATATGGGGGCTAACGTTTTTGGTTCACACTTACGACAACAATTCTGGACTGTTTAACAAAACATCAATAGTGATTTTACTGAGTTCCATTGTTACATTTTTAAGACTTATT
This sequence comes from Mellilla xanthometata, assembly GCA_035578125.1. Taxonomy (NCBI): domain Eukaryota; kingdom Metazoa; phylum Arthropoda; class Insecta; order Lepidoptera; family Geometridae; genus Mellilla; species Mellilla xanthometata. The sequence continues at coordinate 5,713,629 of JAPUBQ010000014.1, read as the reverse complement.
CATTATATCATACACTAACTTCTCAGAAGAGAATGCATTAAGCGATGAGGTCTTTTCTTTTTACTTATTGTTTTGTCCTTTCTCGTGTTGCAATATAGAATTAATCTATCTATCTATTAAGTAAAAGTGCTTCAATGTATACTAGTTATGGTAACACCGATTATGCTACAAGGGCATCAAGGGCAGGCCTCTCAAAGAAATTAGGGACAGGGTTAACCAAATCGCAAAAGTCAATGTTGTAATCGACATTTTGATCATTAGAAGGGCTACATAGTATGAAGGCGACGTTTAAGGTTGCGTTGGCCTCGATACCTTGGAAGTACTGGTTGGTTTCAAAAGTTAGAACCTTGGTGATCTAATTTCCCCTCATTGTGCATTCAATAGGCGTAACAAGCATGACGGCCCTTGAAGGGCCTCTTGGTCTTCCAATACAACTTTTTCTTATCATTTTTTAAGCAGTAATTTACATTAAAACGTTTTATGAATTTGCGTCTGAATGTTTTGTATCTAGAAAATACAAATAATGTTACGATATTTCATATACCAATTGCTGATATAATCATCTATGGAGTATAAGATATGCAAAGATCCAATGCTAAACGCTTAAATAATCATTTTAGTGCTGATTCTTAGATTTCACAGGCAAAGTCACATACTATAATTTACAGCATACTATATATAACATTTAAGTATCATGTAACAGATCCCAGGCAGTTCTGTGGTCTTTTTGCAGTAAACTCGTAAAATTGGAAAAAAGAAAATGTTACGATGTCTATAAAAACTTACAGCTATTGCATTGGTTCCACCAAATAGTCTTCTCCGGTGCATCTTCAGTCTTCTTTTTTTCAGTCTTCTTCAATTTTTTCTGTATTTTTTTATATTTTTCCTTAACACTAATCTCAGTCTTTGCCGCAACTACGTTCACTTTGTCCTTTTTCGCGGTAAAACTAAACTTTCCGCTTCCCATGTTGGTATCTTGCTTTTTTTTAATACTGATACAAGTTCATAATTTCATTTTCATCGCCTGAGGCATTCTCGATTGCTGATCTGACTTTAAAAGTTGGAAATATTATAAGTGCATGTTCGTCGCTTGCCGTAAAGATATACGATATCGTAGGTATGATTTTGTTGCGAAATGAATCGGAATACATAAAACTAAAAGGTTTTATAGAGTTATCTGAAAGAGGCTTTGGCCTTGTCGGGTTCATTAACACTAGAACGATAACTGGAGCGTAATCTAGTCAGCGATTCCGAGTTGTTATCTATTTTATAAGAAATGTTCATTGAACTGAATGACTACAAATTTGTATACACATGGAACTAGATTAAAAAGATATGCGTAGAGTCTGGTAGTAACAAATCCGCAGGACTTCCTGCTACCTCCACGATTATAAAAAAATCGATCAAAAATGAAATTCTTAAAGTTGCTGATATAAGACACAAATAAAGAATGCGGAAGAAATATGTTAAATTCAATAATTGGAGATATATATTGCGTATACCTAAAGACCGTCGGGTCAAATTAATTGATATACATAACTATAACACAAGGGCATAAAAAACTACCTACTTGTAATAATTAGTATTCTCAGAAGCTAAAGTTCTATTTAGAACAAGCCTTATATTTACCTATACGTATTACGCAATCGTTCGCCAAACACACTTCCAGAATTGCGAAATTAGCAGTACCAGAAAACAATGACATATTTCCAAAGCAAAACAATTTCAAAGGTATTATTCCCATTTCAGTTTGTGATTATGAATTATTACCTACAGGTTGTACGGATTCAACGAGGGCATTAATAACTCTCGATTTATTATACTTCCAACTTGTTTTGTATTACCACCCACTGGTTAAAGTCGATAGATTTTGAATTTAGTGAACCCTGAATCATTGCTAGACTGAAATACTATTTGATTATCTCTAGTAAAACAAATAAATAGTTCTAGTAAAACTAGAAGTAAATAGTTTCTCTAAAATGACTATGCTTAATTCCCGAAATATAAAGATATAAAAACAAAGCCTTAGTTATGGCCGATTGAATAATTTTTTTCCAAAATGATTTTGGTTGAAGTTACCGACCGTAAAACAAATAAAAACTTGACACCCACCCCTCACTGTTTTTTTCTAAATTTCTTTTCGACGACTTCAAAAAATTCAAATTCAAAAAATTTAAAATATTTTTATTCATTAAATGCTGTACATATTTTATTTTCCCTAACCCTCAAACTGGACTGAGCGCCCGTGTCATGGAGGTTAGTTCCTTCCAATGACTTAAATTAGAGTGTCGTACATCATGTAATAGGACTAGAATTTCAAATATTAGACTTCTTGCAGTAGTTGAATTTAATTTAATAACTCCAACAAAGACTGAACATTTGCAAAGGAATCGCGGCACCGGTAAAATTCTAAGCTTGTATTTGATACCTTACAAAGATTCATTTCAATAGAAATAGTTGCTATACGCTATATGCTTATAGTATATATACCTAGTTTCGTAGTGTTATTAGGTCAAAGCAGAGTTTTGCATTCGGTTAGAGGATTAGCATTGATTTGAATGTAAGGATTACTGTACGAATTGAGTCCATCGGCCGAGGAGACCTCATATTTATAGTAGAAGAATATATGAGCATTACAAACCGTTTCAAATGCTATGCTACTAGGGCCGTGAATTTACCAGTCAGTACAAATTTATAAAAATATATGCTGAAATGTAACATGTTTCGTATTAAATTGTAATGATAATAATATAATGAATAATTAAAATTATGAAAATAGAAATAGCATGTTCGTTTGCAAATTGCACCAAATGTCACACTGGTGATACCACGTCACCAGTGACATCGCAATTGAAAAGGAATGTACACAAGTATAATAAAGTAAATGCGTTTTATCACCATAAATCGATATGCCTATAAATCTGCATAACTGATAATTAATTAATAAGCTAATAAAGTACATAATAATACATAACGATAACGATCTACAATTGCAACGAATCACTTTAATATTATCCCTAATTGTATCCAATGAAGATTTCTGTTAAGGTTTAATGAGAAGCACGTAAGCATTCCCTAAAGATACTGCAGTAAATATTTATAGTGCTTAATGATACGTTCCCTTAGCACGTCAGAGTTAAGCTTTCAAACCGAGACCTGTAATGAACTGTGGGCGGTATTTTGCCAATTATATCATTCGGAGCAATTGCAGAACTAATTCAGACCATCGTAAAGAAGAATAAATATATTAAGGGGCGGTAAATAGAAGTATGAGTTTTTAAAGCTATCTGCTAACCGACGTTAATCGTTGCTTCTCCTTTTCGCAGTGAGTACAAAGGAGAGTTTAAAAGTTGTCGTTATGAATAAGATCATGCAAACATGCGATGTAATATGACATGTTTCACATGACACGTGTGATCAAATGACAACAACTTAAAAATCCAATGCTGAATTCCTGCCGTGTTTGTCCATAATATTGTGTCTATCCGACTTTGTTTTTGTCTGCATGACATAGTTTCCATTGTTTACGAAGAAAAAAGATAAATAAAATACGCGACGCCTGTATCGCTGCATTATCGCGGAAATGTAGGGCCTAATACAATAACGAGTGCTTCCTCTGTCGGAACATTCGCACCTAACGGTGGTTCCGATACAGCGATCTGGTTCACGAAACAATAAAATTGCCCTCCGTTGTCACATCACAAAACTCGCTCTCTGCTCGATTATGAGCGTCATTATTGAATAACTGAACTGTCAGAGAGAATCGAAACTTTTTGTGAATAACCAGCTGTTCAACTTTTAGAGTCCGTTAGTAGCTGGGCTGGATGGGTCTCGGTGTCATCACCCTCTAGGCAGCTATAACCCTGATGTCACCAAGCCTGCTCAAAGCATTAGCCAATAAATGTAATCGCGAATTCATTGAGCCGCATTGCATTCAGAATGGCTATACAATTGCAGCGACCGACTTCTATAGTCGTAGAGACTCACAACAAAGCGCCAGGTCGACGAACCTCGGCGTGTTTTGATAAGGTCACGATTCGCCATCCACTGCTTTTTCCCCGCGCGGATTCGCGGTTACAGTTAAAAATAAGCGGCTAAAAACGTACCGTTTTAATTACTTCATAGTCGTGTCGTAGTAAAAATATACCGTTAATTGAAAGTGATATTCATGACAAGGCGGACAAGACTTCTTTATTGTGGTTCTCTGGTTTTTATAGACATTTAAAGTCAAAATAACCGGTGTGGCCGAGCAGTTCATCAAACTTTGCGAATATTCCAACTTGATCTGTAGCGGTTATTAGCAGGTCTCTAGTAAATATTTTAAGCACGTGCTCGTTATTAAAGAAAATTTATCTTATTATAAATGACAGTATCATTGGCGCCTTTTAGCATAAATTATATTTTATAACGTTTTGACATTAATCTTCATAAATAACATTCTCCAGAAATTTATTTTCTTCATAACGTGTTCTACGTGCGTGATGTGATGCCATTTCTTATAAACTATTATTGATATTTTTTTATACGTATACCAAATACATACACACTTTGGCATTTTTCATTATTGGCTTTCAATTCAGCAATTAGCTAGCTTATCAAATTAGACTAAAGCTGATAAATATAAATATTAAGTTCGCTAAGTTTTATTAAAAGCAAAGCCGAAAGACTCGGCTCTGTGTACTGAAAGACAAGGGTTCAAATCCCGCTGATTGTAATACTTTTAATTGCTTTTCTTACATTTTCAAGATAACCTTAGTGCGGGTTGAGCACTATAAACAAAAATGTTAAAGTTAAAATAATTATTGAACTCATGTCAGTCTGTGTTTGTTCGTCTACTTGTGACCAATGATCCCCAAATACACAAAATATCCCAGAGAGTTAACTTACATTATCTAGTTGACCAAGTTTAAAGACTAATACACTTAATTGGTACTAACAAAAAGCATCATTATGCAAGCGGGTTCCGTATTCGGGCTCCATTGCACTTCCTAGCGAATGTGGTCGCGCATGCTAATTCAAACGCCTACGTTAGTTGAGTCACGTGCACCTTAACATTGCCAATACTTTTTGTTTATTTAAAATTGCCTAAGGAAAAACTCGTAGCTACTACAAGAGGCAGATGTGCTGGAGCCACAAGTATCGGCACAAGACAGAAAAAGATGGCGTTTTCGTGTGTTATACTTTGGGTTGCTGTGTCAGAAGAATAAATTTAAATCCAAAATCGTAAATCGTAAAATCGAAATACAATATCACTTAATCACTTAAAGAAAAATAAAAAAGTTCATAAGTAAAACATATCTTTAAGCACAAATGTCTATTACCTACATATTTCATGTGTGTCTTCAGACTTCGTTTAACTTTGAATAGTTGGCAATATTGTATGGGAATATAGCAGTGGATAGTAACAATATTGAAGGAATACCATCATTCAAGTGACAGGTTTTATGTCTTAGAGGATAATTATCTTTATAGTCCATTGAAATGTTACATTTTTAGGCCTAACCTTGCGTTTTTTAGAGGACGCAATTTTATTTTTTTGATGTGTAGGGGGGGTCAGTGTAAAGCTAAAACCAAGTTTGTGGGGTCGCCACCCTTGTCCCACGGCCGCCATCTTGAAAATAGGGGTTGAAACGGTTTTTATGATATATCTCTTAAACTATTTATTTGATAAAAAAAAATTGTTAACATTTTTGGTTGCAAATTAAATTCTCTACAACTTTGATTCCGTAACTTTTTATCGTAAAACTATAAATAAAAAAGTTATAAGCGAAAATCTTCAGAAATTCGAGAAAAAAAAATATATTTTTCGATATAACTTTTTTTTTAATCATTTTACGAAAAAATAATATCAGACCTTTTTGTAGATCGTTTTTTGGGGAACAACTTTTATTTACATTATTTTTTCATTAAGTTAATAGCTAAGGTTTTACAGCGCTCCGAAGTGAGTACTATTGTTTAGTACTCTTAACTATACCTATACGAGGGTGAATCAAAAAGTTCTTAGAAGTGCATATATATGAAACCTTTTTGGATCAAGTTCAATATTGAAATTAAAGAGTGTCTATCACACTATATTTATGCAGACTGTCACTTGTTTTTGACAGTTCGTTCGCATGTAATAATTTTTTTTGTGCAACGAGTTGCTAAAAAGTTAAAATTATGGATATAAGTGAGTTACGTGCGGTGATAAAATATCTCAGTTTGAAAAAAATGTCTACGAAAGAAATTTTTTTGGACATTCAGCAGACATTAGGGGGTGATGCTGTACCCTATTCTACGGTTGCGTACTTGGTGGCTGAATTTAAAAGAGGTAGATCAAGCTGTAAAGATGACCCGCGTTTTGGGCGGCCTTCAACCTCCGTTACAGAAGAAAATGTCAAAAAGGTTGAGAATCTGGTTTTGGAAGACAGAAGAATGACTATAAAACATATAGCTGAGATCCTAAAGATATCTTTTGGTAGCGTTCAGTCCATTTTAATTGTTTCACTGGGGTTCAAAAAAGTGTCTGCAAGATGGGTGCCACGAATGTTAACCGACGAAAACAAAAAGCGACGTTTGGAAATTTCCAAGCGTAATCTCGAAATGTTCCAGCGTGATTCGGATAATTTTTGCCGTCGTCTTGTCACCATGGATGAAACGTGGGTCCACCATTTTGATCCTGAAACTAAAAGACAAAGCATGTCTTGGAAACGACCATCCTCTCCATCCATTAAGAAATTTCGAGTTGCTCCTACCGCTGGCAAAGTTATGGCCTCTGTGTTCTGGGATAGTGAAGGAATCCTTTTTATTGATTACATGCCAAAAGGCCAGACGATTACTGGACCCTATTATGCAAATTTAATCCCGAAAGTGCGTGAAGCGATTAAAGAAAAACGTCGTGGAAAACTGTCGTTGGGCGTGTTGTTCCTCCAAGATAACGCTCCTGCTCATCCATCGGCAGTTGCGCTCAAGACAATCCGCTGTGCTGGCTTCAATCTCCTTGACCACCCACCATATTCTCCGGATTTAGCCCCAAGGGATTTTCACTTATTTCCAAAATTAAAAGAGGAAATTCGTGGAACAAAATTTCACGATAATGACGCGGTTATAGCTGCCGTAGAGGACTTTTTCGAGAGTCAAGAAAATATTTTTTTTTCACAAGGAATAAGGAAGTAAGAAACGCGTATCTAAATGCATTGCAATATTGATTCCAAGAATTTTTTGATTCACCCTCGTATTATATGTGTATACTAATAATATATCATCAGTTATTTTTTTTATTTTTATTTTTTTTGTTTTGTTATTATAACTTTTTTATTACAAATTTAGCAATTACCTGAACAGTATTCCCTGTAACGGCCATCAGATTTAAAATTATTTTAAAAATCAATAATTGTTAAATCCTGTTATGGAGTGAGAAAGAGTCAATAATTAATTATTAATAATATTGCTAAATTTGTATTTAAAAAAGTTATAATAACAAAAAAAAAAAAAAAAAACTGATGACATATTATTAGTATACACATACTCGTATAATATAGGTATAGTTAAGAGTACTAAACAATAGTACTCACTTCGGAGCGCTGTAAAACCTTAGCTATTAACTTAATGAAAAAATGATGTAAATAAAAGTTGTTCCCCAAAAAACGATCTACAAAAAAGGTCTGATATTATTTTTTCGTAAAATGATTAAAAAAAAAGTTATATCGAAAAATATATTTTTTTTTCTCGAATTTCTGAAGATTTTCGCTTATAACTCTTTTATTTATAGTTTTACGATAAAAAGTTACGGGACCAAAGTTGTAGAGAATTTAATTTGCAACAAAAAATGTTAACAATTTTTTTTTTATCAAATAAATAGTTTAAGAGATATATCATAAAAACCGTTTCAACCCCTATTTTCAAGATGGCGGCCGTGGGACAAGGGTGGCGACCCCACAAACTTGGTTTTAGCTTTACACTGACCCCCCCTACACATCAAAAAAATAAAATTGCGTCCTCTAAAAAACGCAACCCCAAATGTAACTTTTCAATGGACTATTAGTACTTCGAGGAATAAGAGTTAACTCGTATACTTCTTTCGGAAGCATAGACTGTGTATGCTTTTTTTGCACTAATGTTAATTTTTTGTAAGTTATTTTTTGCGAATTTTTGTTCTAATTCTAGGTTTTTTGTTAAACGGAAATGTAATGTTTACTTCAGGAGTTTCATATAAAAATTGATTCAAATGAAGATAATGACCATAAAGATAATGATAATGTTCATTTTAGCTTCACAGAATTTCTTCACGAGAATAAATTGATTATAAAAAACAGTACAATGAAATCACCGAATATTACGAGAAGTTATTAAGGTTTCAAGTAGCTACAGGTAACAAGGTATTTCTATCTGTAGACGCGTAATACTCAAAAGTTTAAGGCCAGCCATCAGCTGTCAAGTTGCGAACGAGAAAAGGGCTCCCTTTGTGGCGGTCCCTTCAATTAATTCAACCTTCTGCTCAGTCCAAGGTGGCGCGCTATCATTAATCTTTTCAACCACGATGGTTATCTTCGCTGCAGTTTCTTTGGCTTCCACTCAAGGCTTCGTAGCTATCGCATTGTCAATCCAAACCGTTTCACGCAACGCTGATGAGAACTAGTCGAGGAGCTTGTATTTTTTTTTTTATTTCATTTACATAACGACTTAAAATTCTGAAACGAAAAATGAATTATTTTGCTATTTGTGTATTAAGGTCAATAAAATATATTTTGTTCGATTTTGCAATACTCAATATCATACTTTTACACACTTTTCATAACGTGACTCAAGCTTCGTCGCTATTCGAGTATTTATTTAAGCTGCGACTTCTTAGTTGCTAGTAGCAATTGAGTTACTTTAGGTAACTGTTTCTTTAAATAAACGTTTTATGTACTACATAGAATATGTTCTACTATTGTAATAACATACTTCATAAGTGTCTATTGTAATCACATTCTTATAAAAAACGTCATGTATTGATGATTACGGTCCTCGGCTCTCTTGACCCTTACTACGAAGTACAAGTTATTATTCTGTGCCCTTACCTAACAGCTCGAAAAGTCTCAATAGTGTCTCAATGGTAATCAAAAAAATAACACACTAGTACCCTTACTATTATAGTTATATTAGAAACGTAATATACTTGTATAATAAAAATAAATGTAAGCTTTATCTTAGCAGAGAGGCAGGTGAACCGAGACAGGATATTATTTGTTCATTCTGCAGCTATCTCACATTTAAATAGAGTAATAACATGGATCTAGTCTGCTACGGGCAATACAAATGTTGGTCATAAACATGACTAACGAACAAGGCACTGAGAGTGTATGTAGAAAAATGAATAGTTAGACAGCAGTTATTTTGCGATGAAATAATTCTAAAAATAGTCAGAGTATAAAATATAAATATATGTATATTAAGGCATTTTATGATATCTTGAGACAAATAGCTAAGTATAAAAATAATGATTAGTTTAGAAGTAGAATATCTTGAAAAAAAAAATAACATATATAAATATACATATAACCGCTGCAGGATTTTTGTAAGGCACTTTTACTCGTACTAGGTTTACAGTAAAGTTGTCTGATTTTGAGCAGAGCTGTGGCCTAGTACTTAGTAGCTAGCTAACCTAGAAGGTATCTATTCACTTCTGATTTAGCAAAGTACGTTTTAAATAGAAAAAAAAATACATTTTGTTATTAATATACATATATCTATTCTGCGTAAATAAATATCAAGAATTCTTGAGTATTTCTATTGGAAAAGAATATGAACCGGTACCTACAGACACGTCTAACATAAAAAAAAATATTGAGTCGCATAAGATCAGCCTTGATTATAAACATTTGCCGATTAAAATTATCATAATCAGCAAATCGTAAAACAGCGGTCATTGAACTAACGTGCTTATACATATAAGTAGGTAGGTAGATAAAAATATTTGTAGGTGTTATTAAAATAGGTATTAATAATTATATTATAAAGAATGTTGATTTGGCAGTAGTTTTATTAGGTCTGCCAGTTGATGTAATAGTTACAAAGAGTACCAGGTATCCAGGACAGTAAAGAGCTAACTCGTGATCGCCTGTAGCACGATCAACCATTGCCTTTTGTGCAATAGACCATTAAAATAATGGAGCCCTTTAGCTCGCCTATTGAGAAAAGCGTTTAGCTCAAAGGCAAATGTCAGGACTCGAACTGGGGAATAAATTCGTGAAGACTTGCATAATACAGTCAGCGACAGTATTTAAATACAATATTACAACACAATTTAATGAAAAATATGATATCTATACGAATATATAAAGAGGAAAAGTTGATTTTTTTGTTTGTTTGACGCGAATAGGCTCCGAAAATACTGGACCGATTTGAAAAAACATTTCACCGTTGGGAGCTACATTATGCCCGAGTAAAATAGGCTATATTTTGTTTCTCTTTGCAACTTAGATTATTTTATAGCCCGGGAAGATCTGTTAGAAATCTATATAAATAAAGAAGTATAATATTATTTCAATCATGACAAAAACTGACAAGAGTGAATGCATGTGCAAAATCAATACATTGATTTATTGCACACTTACCATTATAAAAGTAGAACACATTGCATATTCATAAGATAGCTGTGTCAAAGAGAGTTCAGTAAAGTACGGTAAGTAAGGAAACGGCAAAAAATAAAGTGTGTTTTTCATGCGTGTGGTACCAATATGCTCAGTAGGAAATAAATTATGCTAACCGACATATTTCTTTTGCGAAATAATAAAAGAGAGTAAAAACGTTGAAAATAATAATTTAAATAAAATCACACAATCTAAGCACACTTTCAACTATATAATCTTCGAAATAAATGATTATAATTTTTGATTCGACACATTAAAAAGTAAAACTTAGTAAAAGCAAAGTGAAAAAGCTCAGTTTTAAAACAAAGTTTAATTCATAGAAACAATAAAAAAAAACTAATGAAACCCTCCGTTAAATCGCAGTTTAATCGTCCACGGAATTGTAATTAATTTAAGGAATGTGTCACGTGAGCCGTTTGCTATCCACATAACAATTAAAACCTCCATTATGAATTCCGATTACATATCGCATAAAATACCTCATAAAAGTACGACTTTCATTGATAAAAAAATTAATTGTGAATATTTTAAGTAAAATACGATAAAAATACACACGATATAATCAATATCTGAGACAAACCAACGTGCACTATCTCCAGCATACGACGCGAAACTGCACAATAGTTACGGCCGTACTAGTATCGACACAACAGTATATCGATTCGTTCACTTAATATCGAGTATCGAGAGGTGGATAAGCGCGCGCGCAGGTTCCCGCGCGGCCGATGCTTCGGCCGGCCGATGCGACAATGCGCCTCCAAGAGTCGACTTGGTGCCTCCCCCAGTCACCATTATGAGTAGCCTCTCTCTTTTGACGGACCGCAACGGTTCGCAATCCAGCTTTTAAAAGCGTAGGAACAAGCCTGTTGCTAGCCGAGAGATCGAGGAACTTGGCGCTCTTTTGTTTTATTTTATAAACGAAGCGAAACCACGATAAATAACCTAAGTTATTCAGGAACGATAAAAAAACATCTGGCATAACTAAGTCTTATCTGAGATCGCGAAAGAAAAGATTCATTGTTATACAACAAAAATAAACAAGCTGAATAGCATCCGCTAGTCAAAGAAAAGAGAAATAAAATCTTGGTAGAATAATTTCTATACTTATTCGTATCTTTAAATACCTTTGAAAAACGTGTCAGTACCGAATGCCACGATAATTTCAAACGCCTCACTAAGCTTTAAATATAAAGGGAAACAAAACAAAAACTAACTAGGAAGAAGCGGCGAGGTAGTATTAACATTTCAAAGTAAAGCCTTCAAGCTTAGCGTCAACGACCGCTCTGTGAATATTACAAATAAGTTTAACAATTGAACCTTGTAAGCAGATAAAAATTACTTTACAAGCAATCTTTGATGAGAATCCAATTAGGGACAACAAAGGGTTTTGGACTTTATTATAATTTTATGTCATTAATAAAACAAGAAGTGCCTAAAGTGAAATTATCCATGTAATTATCATAAGTACAAAATTAAAAAAAACCCACTTTTTTCCAGTTTTTATTAGATGTTTACCGCTGCACCCTCTGATCTTCTTCTTCGTATGAGATAAGTGGCCAAGCTCTGGTGGCAAGACTTCAAGCCACTCGAAGGCCTCTTAATGACTGCTTGTACTAAAACTAACAGCCTGGACCTACAATTTAACGTACTATCCAACCTACGGTAATGCCCAGATGTAAATGCCATTTCAAGAACGACAGTCTTGTGCATGGTCACCAATCCAAACACCGTCATCATCGACCTTTGCTTAGCTTCGATGATCGCTTCAGATTACCAAAAGGCACAGTTATCTAAAGACACACTAATAAAAAAAATAGTTGCCTGTAAAGTCGGTTTTACGGGCGAAGATTTTACGTGACAACGTCTGCCGCGTGCTGCGCGCGCGGCAGACCGATCATAGTTGAGTGGAAGAGAGACGCAAGGCATTCGGCGGGCCTCTCTCTCGTTCGGTGACTCATCGTAACGTTACCGGGCGTTACACTTTTTCATAAGTGACTCCAAGTCGCAACCTAATTTAAGACGTTGTCACGTCAAAAAACAAATGCCAAGTAGTCATTGAAAACCGCATTAAAATCCTACTAGTAGTTTCGGATAGAAATGGCAACATTCAGAGACACTCAAACATCATCTCACTCCAAACGTATAGCCCGGTCTCTGTTACGTCACTGCTAAAATTCTCACTACTTTATATGGCAATAGCATGAAGTGTCTTCTAAATAGATTTGATAACACAATAGATTTTGATGACACATTTTGTTTCAGTCGTCCAAAATGATGACACGTTTGCATACATCATCACATGTATACATAGTGAATTCTTTTTACAATCTTAATTTGTCATGATATGATGAAACAACATGCTAAATTCAAGAATAACATATCGTATTACTGTCACTAACCTGCTAAATACAATGGTGTTCCTTCGATGACGCAAATGTGGCTAAATATGCAATCCTTACGAAATCTGCTCACATATTGACATAAGGATTCCATGTCAATGGAAGACACATGCACATTCAGTTATAACTATAGGTGTAGTATATATAACGTAGATATATGCAATACTATGCTTAGGGTATCAACCTAAAGACAATTCTTGCAACAAAACACTTTAGAATACAAAATTGCATTAAGATTATAATCTAGAGAACGCAGATACAACTGCACCAAACACATCACTATATTTCTAAACGCCAAAACGTATTTAAAAAATGTAAGCCAAGATTCGCCAACAAGATTATGATTGGCTGTCTTTGCCACCTTGCAATATTATAGGTGAGGCAAAAAGCCAATAGGGAGATAAATTTAAAAATACTCGTTTTAACTGTACCCACACTCATATTTCTTTATAATTGTATCTTCTAGGTACTAAATCATAAAAACTGCAGTTTTCAAAAAAAAAAACAAAGGAAAATCATTTATTACATATTTTAATATCTATCAAAATTATAAATCAACTTGCTGAACCCCGCGGTGCTACCCGCGTTTATCCGGGATAAAAGTATATAATGTTAATCCAAGGTCTATTCTATCATCGCACCAAATGTCATACAAATTGATCCAGCCCTTTAAGCTTAAAGAAGTAACAAACATACACACTTACGGACTTACACATTTTCACATTTATTTAGTAAGACCAGTTCCCCAAACGGTTTTATTTCCTTTATTTTCAAGATGCAGCTCAGCCCTGCATCAAATGCAGTGCACACATTTTGTCCGGGGTCGTATCGAGTAAATATTCTGCATTTGTCCTATCCAAACAGTTTAGTACAACTCGGATTTGCCGGCCAGGCAAGGTCAAAGTGAGCGGACGCATTTGGCGAACCATTTGCTCGAATTGCGCGTTTACTCAGAACAGTATGCAATTTGAATATTTTGTATGCTCCACTGTCTTTGACGACCTGCTAAAGTCGAGGTAATGTTTAAAGGCCTCGTCGCAAAGCTTTTTGTTTAAAAAAGATCTATACTTTCTGAGATTGAATCTACTTTAAAATAATAATACCGCTACCTAGCCCATGCAAATGGAAAGAAATACTTACGAGAATGGAAAAACTTACTTCTATTTAGAATGGATTTCCACAAAGTAACGAATCAATAGATTAAATAACTACATATTTAAAATCAATGTTTCATGAAATTTAGTAAAGATCTCATTAAAAAGTCATTAAAATCATAGGTATTTCTATAAGTTTTACCACAGTAACTTCTTATTTAATTGTTAATAAGCAGAAGAAAATACAACGTTTACTTCAAAAACACCAAAAAGGCAGATGGCATGATAGAAGAAAGGTTAAAAACGGATGCAAGAAATAAGGAAAACGATGTTCAAAATAAACCACGACAGTCCCATTACACTATACGAGCCGTAGTCGGTATAGTTGCTAGGGGCGAAGGCCCATATGCGCATAATCTCCAATTATCCGCCCGTCACAGTCTGTGCCTGAGCGTCCAGAATATTCTCGTACGATCGAGATTTAATCTGTCACCTTTCCACACGTTACGTAACTCATGCGAGTGAAAGTGATAGACGCAGCCTTTAGAGATTAGAATTGCAGCAGCTATTTAGATGTACTCGTGAAGAATGAAGCGCAGCCCGCAGGTGGGTCCAGAAAAATGGAAGACGAAAACCACTCGCCACAATGCTGTCATTAATCCTTTATGAGTTCCCCGACCCCGGTGTGGAGTGATAGACAATGGTGGTAGTCGAGCTTGTGAGCTGAATTAATGCTTCTGTTTGAACATGTAGCCAGGACTGGCCAAGGGGGAAAGGGACCAACGCACGGAACTGATGTTAGACAAACCCAATGCAAAATCAAAACCAAAAAGATTACTAAGAATATAAATCATGGATCAGCCATATCAAATTACATGGCATAGGGACTGCTATTGTACCTCCTACTAATATTATAAACGCAAAAGTGCGCACACATGCACGTTAGTTACTTCTTCATCTTAAGATGACAGAACCGATTTACATGAAATTAGATTAAATTCAGTATGAAGATAGTTTAGACTCTGGATTCACATAGTCTTGGTCACGCTTTTTACCCGGATTATCGCGGGTAACACCGCAGTGCGCTACTGGTATTACTTAAATCGTGACACTGAAAATGCTGATTACCTAAACAGAAAGCACTATAAATACAAATTCTCTACCATGCTGTAATTACCTAAAGTACTTAACCTATTTTTCCGTAGAAAAATATTGTAGTTTGGTATACCTGGATGAGGTCATACCTAATTTCCTAAGCTAAACTAAATTGCTAACTTAGAACTAGAAAACAAATTAAAAGCCAAAGGGCTCCACCCCCCACAACTCTAAAACTAAGCTACGTCCATGCATATGCACATGCAATGGGAAGCGGGAATCGACCAGCCTTGAACTTGCATGTGGCACTATGCTGCGATGAATGCGAAAGCAGCCGCCATTTCTAGTCGACACTTCACAATACGCGTAAACGCTGCATTACTTAAGTACCTACATAGAAAACTTGTTTGAAAACATTTGAAAAAACCCCATGATATATGAGGTTTTTTTAAAATATGACTTGTTACGCTATAAATATAGTTCAATACCAGATTAACACAAAAATATTGTGGTGGTAGCTATCTTAAATTTGAAATGTATCATAGCGTATGTATTCTTCTTGTCATTTATTTGTGGGAAGTTGTGAAAAAGATGCTGCCAAAATGCACATGGTTAAGTGCTTGATGAAAATATCCCATTTTCCAACTTGAGAGTGGTTGCTAGCCAGGCGAGCACTACAAAATGCCCTAATACCAAGCATCAGATTTCCTCACAACGTTTTCCTTCACCTTCAGCTCGAGCTCATTGGCGGGGATCGAACTCCAGACCCTCGAGACTTGAGGCGGGCACACGCCTGACTAAGCTGTCATCGCTATAAAACATTTTCTTAATTTGGACCATGTAGCAACCAAACACGCCTTTAATGAACGGGTAACCGAGTCCATTCCACTCAGGTTACCATCAGCACTGAAATATGTTAATTAACTATAGTTGACGGAGTATGTAAGTGCGTTTGCGTTATTAAACGAAGAATATAATGGTAGCAGATGTTTTTTTATACTCTTTACAGCTCGGCATTTGACCAGCCGGGCGCGTAAGAACACGAGCTAGCAACGCTCTGACGTAAGGAGCATGCGTAGTCTGCAATAACTGGTTCTCAAGAAAGCTGCGGGAGGGCACTGTTAGGTTAGGTTACTTAGCTTGCTTAGCAACAGTTTTTTCAGTTTGTTGCTAGTCAGGCGAGCACTAGAAAAAGTCCTACCACCATTCAAAGATGTACCCCATCCTTATTTTGACCTATCAACAAAAAACTTGATGTCGGTTTCTTTTGTTTTAGTTGTAGTCACGTCGCGGTAACGTGACAATAATTATTGCTGTTTAAAATTATCAAGTTAACCAGACTGAACTGTTATCTAACAGACAAATCCAATATTGCTTACCATCAGGCGAATTGTGGTCAAGCGCATTTTCATAAAGTGTAAAAAGGTAATGAAGATCACGGATCAGAAAAACTATGTAGATAAACCAAAGTAAAGCTAACTTCATACATGCGGTGACATATTTGTTACTGAATAATGTGTGTATAACTGGCTATCAATTACGTTTATTTTATAGGTCATAATAATTGTTCGATTTTCCTAGTCATTAATTATTACCTTTCTTAGGTGATCCATAGAAAATGAATCAAAAAATTTGAACTTTTCCTAAAATTATTTTCCTTCACCAAATGCTTGAGCTATTCAATCCAATTGAATCGCCAATGAACGGGGATCGAATCCACGACCTTCGTGACAAAAGGCGGCCGAACGCCTGACTGAGTTTCAATCTGATTGGTACCAAAATAACTATAAATACTTTGGGTAGTTCTTTAGACGATCAGCTATTTTATCAATATTTTTAGATTTTGCCAATATCTACTGACCTAAAAGCCTAAAAGTCTGTTTCCAGATACTCGGTACCTTTCCATAGAGACCTACCATTTATTCTAGTTTCTAAGGTCGCTGTCAGCTGAAATTACGGTGGTTTGTCATTATGAATGAGTGCATATTGGTACGGCTCGGTCGACACGTGGAATGTCGGCGGTTTGATAGTCGCAATACTGGCGCTTGATTATAATATGGTCGTAACTAATGCTGGTTATTTTTAATATTTGATTTATAATATAAATAATTCCAAAAATACTTATACAAGTCCTAAATTAATGATAGATAGACCAAAAAATATATATTTGACTAAGTCATGAATAATTCCAAAGTACTTAAAGTATATTTTAATTTAGAACTTTAAGTATAGAAGTTAAAAATAGTTTAACAAAAATTAAATCTAAAAAGACCAAGGATAAAGGAAAAAGGCACCCAAAATTCTACTCGTAGCAGCATTGTTACGCTGAATGGCAATGCTTAGTTTCTGAACAAAATAAAAGACTGCATTAAATTAATGATCCCAAAAAGAAAGAAAAGCGGATACGAAAAGGGAATGCGCTAGAGATCGACAATATTTCCTTAATGGTGTAGGCACTAGAAAACTCACTGATTTAGGCTTTTGAGTTAGATTTTCTCAAAAAGATAGAAAAATTATTGACATTTGAAGTGTACATCCGCTGTGATCTAAAACTAACGAACAGATAGTAAGCAAAACTTAAGTTAAATAAGTAAAGCTTATATAATTGAGGTTATAAAAGCGTATAACCACACTATTTCTTACCATAAGGTGAGATGTGGTCGAACCCCTTAATTATATATATAGTAGTAAATTGTTTAAATCTTAAGAAACCAAACAATCCAAAATAATAATAGGCATTAGCAAAACAAATAGTAACCACCCAATTAAACCCAAGAGACTTAAAAATAAAACTTGTACCTACTAAATGCTCGAAGTGTATACTAATGCTAGCAAGTGCATAAAAGTCAACGTCCAAGTAATATATGGCTCTGATCCAGAGATAGTCCAAGGTAGTAATTTCACTCGACTTTGTTTAGCAAAACAAATAAAGCGACGATAGTAGTGCGCACTAAGAAATGGGTAATGGTTGTAATGCACTACAGTCACCAATCCCAATAATTTAGACTTAATAATTAATTGAATAAGTTTAAAAAAATGCTCAAACGGAAGAACCAATTTTGATGACGTTTAGCATGGAGATAGTTACAGCAGATAGACACTGGATTAACACACGTTTTTAATATTAAATTTATATGTATATATTAAATACAACTGGAAAGAATGGCAGTTTCAAGGAATTTTATATTTAAATCAAACACAAATTAATATTGGTATACTTACTTATTGGTTTGGTATAGAAAGACATTGTCTTTATACAATACTATAAATAAAAGCAATATAAGAATATACATAATTATATTGTTCAAATTATATTTAAACTTTTATATTTATTGAATTTTAAAACCCAAGTGTGTAATGAGCCTTAGCTTATAATGAAATTGGAAGCATTAAACTGAAGCGTGAATATCGTGAGGCTGTTTGTTTAGGTGGCGTACCTATTTGCTAGCTTATAAGATGTACTTTATGTAGCTTACTCTATCCAGCGCTTACCTCGAATTTATTTGACAAACATTTCCGGACCCATTCCACCTAATGTAGTTGTGTTTAGTCTTATACCAAAAACACATCTAGTAGTAATGTTTGGTCGTATATCAAACTGTTAATTTGCAACATTTCTATGCTTGGTGATATATTCAATAGTGCGTAAGCAGCCCACTAAACGCTCCCACAGGGATTCGGGGCATTATATGTAGGTCATAATCCACCACGCTGGCCAATCGCGTATGCAAGTTATTTTTATATGAAATATAACATAATAACTAACCAGAATTGCGAGTATCTAACTGTGTTAACTAAGTAAAAATGCCAAAGTTCTTGTGATCCATTCGACTAAGATGTCAAAAGTGTTCTAGCAATCTAAAGAGCAGGGATAAGATTTATCACTGGAATTAGAATGCCCATGCACGCATGCTAAGCGTCTGTGCAGAGAGCTGTGTGAAGAAAGAACATTATGTGGATGAGGCAATCAAGAACGAATGTTTCTAAATGTATCAACTGGCCTGTATATCCCCAGTGCTGGGTTATCATCTCTCCCCAAGACTTGCGGCCGTCCAGATCTTGAAAAAGAATACAATACATTTAATATATACATTATATACCTGAGTCGCTGTTTCCTGAGAAGTATCATCCGGGGGGGCTTCAAAAGACGAGTAAATAGATATCTTCTAAATAAACGTAGCACATCATAGACTACTGTGTAGCTTTACATCAGGCAATATGTAGTAAAACCCATCAAAAGTAAAAAAGGATAATTATTATTTAAGTAGATAATCTACCGATTAGGGTGCGATGGGTCTGTTATAAATAGAATAGTATGTGATATTGTGTATTTAACATTCTTCCAATATTTGATTACATAAATAAGATAAGTAAATGATCGGTGCACATATAAAAAATAAATTTACTTCAATACCAGTCCTGACCACCCAAAATTTGGTATTTAATAATGTATGTATTGCACATATATCCTAAATATGAAATGTACACATATATCATTAAATACATACAATTTAAGCAAATACATATACGGAATATATAAACGCACAAGCAGTTGACCCCGGCTCCGCCCGAGTGTAGGTCGATTTTTTTTTAAGAATCAAATTTTCCTTGTATTTTGTTTGAGACCTTTCCAACGAATGCAAAACCGTGGAAATCGGTTCTAGCGTACTGGAGCTATAGCGTCAGGAAGGAAAACCTGACTTATTTTTAACCGACTTCAAAAAAGGAGGAGGTTATATATTCGACTGTATGTATTTTTTTTTTATGTATGTTCACCGATTTCTCAGCCGTTTCTGGACCGATTCTCAAAATTATTTTTCTAATTGAAAGAGTATGGTCCTGAATTAGTCCCATTGTCACCAAGTTAGGATCTGATGATGGATTCCTAGAGAAATCGAAGGAAAACCTAAAAAGTTAGGTTATTTTTACGCTCAAACGAGATTCACGCTCGTTCGGCTGTACTGATATTCATGAAATTTGAGGTGAAATTGGTAAGACTACATGTTAACACATAGGCTACTTTTTATCCCGAATATAATTACTGTTCCCGTGGGATGCACCAAATAACACGTAAATCTTTATAACTTCTTCAGGCCCGAACGGCTGTACTGATATTGATGAAATTTGAGATGAAGATAGGTTAGACTATGTGTTAACACATTGGCTACTTTTTATCCCGAAAATAATTACTGTTCCTGTGGGATGCACCAAATAACACATGACACACACACTGATTTCGCTTAAATTTGATATAGGGGTAGACTAGACCTTGTATAACACGAAGTTTACTTTTTATCTTAAAAGTCATTGCTGTTCCCGTGGGATACCCAAATAATTCAAAAACCTATTCTACTTCTTCGCGCTCATAATATGGCAATACAGATTTAACTTTGTAAAATTAACAGCCTAATAGTCTGGCTAACAAAGGTAATCTGACGCGAACATCGAGGCTAAGCAACAGTCCATGCGGCCAGTCTTTGGATGGGGGACCATGCAAAAGACTTTCATAAAAAAATTGTAAACAGTGGTATTTTCATCTGGGCGTTACTGTGCATCGGATAACACGTTAATTTGTTGGTCCTGGATGCTACTCTCAGTACAAGCAGTGGTCAAACTAAATCAGGGCCTTGAAAAACACTCGATACCAGAGCTTGGCCACTAAGGTCATACTAAGTGGAAGAAGGCGCTATAAAATTTGATATATCATAAGACAAGACCCTCGAACGGATAAGGAAAATATTTACGCGCTCGCTTCAGTACGCTAGCAGTTATCCCGCCTCTTTCGTAATTTCCCCCAGGATGTTTTGGGCTTATGACACTCCAAATATTATATATTTTGTGCTGCTTTGGACTTCTTTATGCTCAAACGGCTCGAATAAATATGGTGAAAATTTTCGCTCTCGCTTCGCTCGCGCATAGCTCGCTTCGCTCGCATCTGGCTCGCTCCGCTCGCGATTGGTTCTAGTACGTTTTGGGTCATAGCTTATGACACAACAAACATTATGTAATTTGTGCTACTTTGGACTTCTTTATGCTCAAACGGCTCGAATAAATATGGTAAAAAGTTTCGCGCTCGCTTCGCTCGCGCATAGCACAACAATCATTATGTAATTTGTGCTGCTATGGACTTCTTTATGCTCAAACGGCTCGAATAAATATGGTGAAATTTTTCGCGCTCGCTTCGCTCGCGCATAGCTCGCTTCGCTCGCGCATAGCTCGCTTCGCTCGCATCAGGCTCGCTCCGCTCGCGATTGGTTCTAGTACGTTTTGGGTCATAGCTTATGACACAACAAACATTATGTAATTTTTGCTACTTTGGACTTCTTTATGCTCAAACGGCTCGAATAAATATGGTAAAAATTTTCGCGCTCGCTTTGCTCGCGCATAGCTCGCTTCGCTCGCATCTGGCTCGCTCCGCTCGCCATTGGTTCTAGTACGTTTTGGGTCATAGCTTATGACACAACAAACATTATGTAATTTGTGCTACTTTGGACTTCTTTATGCTCAAACGGCTCGAATAAATATGGTAAAAAGTTTCGCGCTCGCTTCGCTCGCGCATAGCACAACAATCATTATGTAATTTGTGCTGCTATGGACTTCTTTATGCTCAAACGGCTCGAATAAATATGGTGAAATTTTTCGCGCTCGCTTCGCTCGCGCATAGCTCGCTTCGCTCGCGCATAGCTCGCTTCGCTCGCGCATAGCTCGCTTCGCTCGCATCAGGCTCGCTCCGCTCGCGATTGGTTCTAGTACGTTTTGGGTCATAGCTTATGACACAACAAACATTATGTAATTTTTGCTACTTTGGACTTCTTTATGCTCAAACGGCTCGAATAAATATGGTAAAAATTTTCGCGCTCGCTTTGCTCGCGCATAGCTCGCTTCGCTCGCATCTGGCTCGCTCCGCTCGCCATTGGTTCTAGTACGTTTTGGGTCATAGCTTATGACACAACAAATATTATGTAATTTGTGCTGCTATAGACTTCTTCATGCTCAAACGGCTGATCAAATAGGGTGAAAATTTTCGCGCTCACTTCGCCCGCGCATAGCTCGGTTTGCTCGCATTAGTTCCTGGGACGTTTTGGGTCAAAGCTTATGACACTGCAAATATTATGTAATTTGGGATGTGATGTCAACTTCTTGTGAAGTTTATTTGGCTCTTCATAGCTAAAACTAATATAATATCATTAGTAACCACTAAAAATTTTAAAATCAAATTGTTTTAAAAAACAAACAACCGACTTCAAAACCATAACTAAAAAGGGAAAAATTATTTTATGCCTACTTCAAATCAAGAATATATAAGTAGAATCGAGGAGTTTATTACATGTACTTAGAAAAAACTTTTTTCAATTTTTATTAATCCTGTATTCTTGGAGTCGGTGCCAGGATAGAAAGACAATTGAATATTGTTTTTTTTAACAAACAATAATTTGTTCTTCTAAGATGGCACCGACTCCAAAAATATAGGATTAATAAAAATTGAAAAAAGATTTTTCTAAGTACATGTAATAAACTCCTCGATTCTACTTATATATTCTTGATTTGAAGTAGGCATAAAATTATTTTTCCCTTTTTAGTTATGGTTTTGAAGTCGGTTGTTTGTTTTTTAAAACAATTTTATTATATTATACATAACGCCATCATTGTTTTATATATAAATATTCCATATATAACTCTAGATTTCAAACATGTTTAGCATAAATTCGTAAACGTCTACGATAAACAATTCAACGTTCGTATTATAAATCCTATTCCTGACACAAACTATAAAGTGCAACGATTAAGTACGTACGTAGGTGCCATTTAGTTAAAGCTTTAGTAAGTAGTTAAGTACTATTGTCTATACTGTGGCGAAACATCTTACAATGTTGCGAGATACATTGTACCAATAACAAAAGTTGTCGTGTATATTTTCAAAATTACTTTTAAGTATAGGTTAATGTGCTTCCTTATAAATATGACATGTAAAACACAGGGTGGACAGACAGACTTAAGGAATGACGGAAAGAAACTAATTATAGTTTAGCTTATAGGCGTAATACGGTATTCCAAAAACTGAAATGAAATACTTATTTTGAAAACATTTCGCACACGGCTGGTTAGCACCATTCTAAACAATTTCTAGTTTGTATTTTCGTTGCTAACACAACTGATATACTAAATGTACATACATACATATTTTATATCGATACATATTAAAGGTCTAGACCGACAACTAAAAATTTAGCTTGTCACAAAAATGTTGCCCGTGCCTGGATAAGGGCGCACTGGTTGGCAGTCCAGTATTATAATATAGTAACCATTAAAAAACGAGGACGTAAAAATTATATATTATGTGTATATTCAATATTATATCGTGCAGAGGTTGGCCATAGGTATCCAGCGCGGTAATGCAGCGAGCGTGATAGGCACTTTTACACCGGAGCGAGCAGGGCGCGTTATTTATTTTTATTAAAATACTAGCTGACCCGGCAAACGTTGTTTTGCCTCACTTAGGGGTATGAAAAATAGATAGTGTAGCTTATATGACACGTTCGTAGATTTACCATAGCAGCGCCATCTATTGGTTACTTACTCAACCCAGTCGAAAGGTATCGACATCTGTTAGAATCATTTGGAGTTAACAGATAATTGTGACTTTCAAATAATAACAGACAATAATTAGCAATAAATTAAAAATGCGACTATAATTTCAGATTTAAACTATCCTACCTCTGAAGTTGGATCGAACTGCACATGGTGTGCGAATTTTATTATAATCGGTTAAGTGGTTTAGGAGTCCATTGAGGACAAAAATTGTGACACGAGATTTATATCTATATATTAAGATTTTTATATTTTGATTTGTAATAATTTAAATTGATATTTATCAATAAATACACAAAGTTATAGGCAGGTAAAAGTTTAAAGTAATATTAAAAGAAGTAAAAAAATATAAAAATTAACTTGCAAAACCGACCAATATTATTTCTCAATATCTCAATATTTTAGGTTAAATTGCAGGATAATTAAACCAGCGGTTGAATAAGTTGGCGCATTGCCAAAAGCCTGAACTATACCGCGGCTTTGGATAAGAACTAAGCAAAACTAGCTACTTTATTTTTTTTTAGTTGTAATATTAACACACCTCTTTCTTTAACATATTATATAGTGTGTTCATCGGAGCCTTTGTTTCGTCAAAATCGGTTAAGGGATATATAGATAAAGAAGCTATATAGAATAGAAGTTAAAATTTACATATCACCAGTACTAAGAATATTAATAAAATTGCATCTAATATCCTCCTAATATTATAAATGCGAAAGTTTATGTGTAAATGTGTGTTACTTCTTCATGCTCAAATGGTTGAACCGATTTTGGTGCACATTGGCGTGAAGATGGGTTAATTCTTGAATTAACACATAGGCTATTTTTATCCCGAAAACAATTGTCGAACCCGTGGGATACGCAGATAACTTCAAAATCTATGTTTCTCTTTCACGCTCCAACAGCAGGACCCATTTTGATGATATTTACTAAGAATATGGGTTAGATCTTGGATTAACACGTAGACTAATTTTTATCCTTGATTAACTACTTTTATCCAGGATTAACGAGAATAACACTGCGGGGCGTAGCTGGTCTATACCAATATTATAAAGAGAAAAAGTTTGATTTTTTGTTTGTTTGTTTGATGCGAATAGGCTCCTAAACTACTGGATTGATTTGAAAAATTCTTTCACCGTTGGGAAGCTACATTTTTTTTATGATGGATAGGCAAGCTCTTGATCGAAACTCACCTGATGTTAAGTAATGTTGCGATCTAGGGTGGAGCGCGCTTGCCTAGAAGAAACCGATTCACTCTCGCCTTGAAGACAGTGAGGGTTCAGAGGGAACAGGTATTCCGGCAATGAGTTCCACAGTTTAATTTATCCCTGAGTAACATAGGCTATATTTTGTTTCACTTTGCAACTTAGAATTATTTTATAGCCTGTACAAAGCCGGGACTATCTGCTAGTTAGAAATAAAGGGGCCTAACATTCGCATAGTACATTTCAGCTTAGTCTCAACTAAGATCGCAAAACCCGGGGTGTGTAAGTCAGAGAGTAGGTTGCGGGTTCAATGACCGGCCAACCGGTCCGTCCAAAGCTTCGCCAAGCGAACATAGTGAGACAAACTTGGCCCACTTTCAGATGGTAGTAATAATATAATAAAACATAATATACATAACTGGTAACAAGCATCGGTACTCGTGGAGAGATCAGTGAGGTCAAAGTTAAAATTGGAAGTTCAGTTAGGATACATAAAGTTTTCTTGTAAGCCTGTAAAAGGTAACAAAGGAGGAAAGTTCATGCGTCGTAAATAAGACAATTATCCTACTAATATAATAATTGCGAAAGTTTGTCAATGTGTGTGTGTATGTTTGGTACTTCTTCACGCTCAAACGGCTGAACCGATTTTGATGAAATTTACTATGAAGAAAGGTTAGACCTTGGATAAATACACAGGCTACTTTTTATCGCGAAAACTATTGCAGTTCCTGTGGAATACGCAAATAACTTCAAAATCTATGTCACTTTCACGCTCCAACGGCTGCACCGATTTTGATGAGATTTACTATAACGATAGGTTGCTCTTGGATTAACGCATAGGCTAAATTTATCCCGGATTTACATCTTTTGTCCCGGATTAACGCGAGTAACACTGCGGGGCGCAACTAGTATGATAAATAAATAAGATTTTGTGTGATTAAAATATTTTAACGCAATCTTTGATAGGACCTCTGTCCGCCATTTTAGCAAACCGTATTATAAGATCCCAATATCAATAGGTTATCTTGTTAAATTCAAAAAGTCCTATAGCTAGATAGCCTTTCGTCCCCATTGTCACCGAACTATAAAGAAGTGTACTAAATGTGAATCCAATCTCATGAAGATGCATACTCGTAATGAAAATGCGTCATAATTATTTTTGATTTCAGACAAATTCTCTACCAAAAGCCCTTGACAAACATTATTTCCCGTCATCTCAGAAATGATGATTATCAAAACACGCGTAAACATGAAACATTTTAGCAGTTCCGCGATACCGAATCGTCAAAGTCATTTAGTTTATCCAACATTGAACTGATTCCAACGTTATAAATAGAGTGTCAAACGTTTTGTACAAAGTATTATTAAAAGAGTGTTTGCAGACTTTTAATGATGACGCAGGATCGAATAATAGATTCATCTTTTCTTTCCGTTACATCAACAATTAAACTTTTGTATAGGTACTTGAAGGTTACAGAAATATCTAATTAAGATAATCTAATTTTAACCAATGTCCAAATTTTCTATGGACACATCGTTACAAACACTTACAAAAACCAAAATACTTAATTTTTATTTAATAAAATAAAACTTTATAAAAGGCAGTACTAAGCTTAAATAATTTAAACATCGGCAAAGGCAATAACTATATTATAACTACAAAAGAAATACTTGATTTTTACATTTTATCCAATCATTCCCTTTTAAATGCTACACATGTTATCAAAGCTTATTTTTACAGCAATTTCCTTAGTAACTTACTAAATAATCTCACATTTCTTCACGAATACTCTGAGGGTTAAGCTACGTTCTTGAACCGGATTCTCAGACTTATTTTGCAGAACCTATCTCATGCAATTATCGGGAGCTTGAGGAAAAACTTTGCTTGTAACTAGTATCAAAGGTATGATCAGCAAAGTAAGTAAAACAGACCGCAAAACTGTTTCCTAGCAAAAAGAAACCTGTACTTAATAACAGGGCAAAATATAAAATCCCGTTATCAGTCAGCTATTTAAAAGCAATGGAAAAATACGTGGAATTACAGGCGGCGAGTAAAGAAAGGCGAGGGAAGATATAATATATAATTACCAAGTCAATTTAATTCATTAGTAGATAGTTCAAAGTAATAAAACACCTCAAAGTCCTTTATAAACTTAACTGGCGTCTAATGCAATACTTTTAAACGCACCTTTAGAAAAAATTACAGAAAAAATACTTCTTCAAACATTGTGCAATGAATGAGTCAAGAAGATTATTCGTTTTTATCGTAAGTATAGAAAAGTTTCTTATTTTTCACGCATATCCGTATCTCTTGAAACTAAATATGAGTACAATATACTAAGCATTATGACTTTTCTGCAACCTCTTACAAAAAATATTTAATTCCTGATTTGATATGTTAAAATTTATATACCAAAAACTAAAATTACTAAGAAATTTGATTAAGTGTACATTCTACATACAACAGAAACTGTGTCTTTTAACGCGATTCAAAAAACAAAGCTTTGAAAGTTCCCTTCCCCTTTTTCGCACTAATTAGGTTATGCAAGCAAGAGGATATCAATTTTAAAATATTTTCTTCATTGATATGAGTTATATTATGTAAATGCACAAATTATTTTGCGATCCACTGGCATTAATAAACACAGAGACAGTTTTAAACAAAAGCAAATGCAAGCCTAAAAGTTTGAAGCCCAAAATGACTATTAAGTATCTGTAGCTTTTTACGGTAACAGATTTTTGTCCAACATAAAGTGATTCTAGACACAGTATCACGTAACCCGTGCCCTGCGCCTGCGCCGGCAAGTCCGCCATTAATCTCCAGCTTTGCGGTTACTGTGTCAAGTAACGGTACCGGAGATGGAGCCAGTTGCATCTACTGCCGCGATCAAACAACAAGACACAGATGCAAGCTTTGAGTAATGAACTTACAGGAGAGCTCATAGTGCCTCTGACAAAGAAAGCTAGCTTTTCCATCTTAGGTTACGAAGTTACAGGCACCACAATACGTAACGCCTTACGAAAGGCGTAAGCAGATATGAACATTATGACATGAATATGCAGTTACATATTTCACTAACAAGAAGATAATTGCTAAGACAAATGATACGCATAAAAAGTTTCTCAATCAAAAATCCCTCAATGATGAGTTTTAGTTCATTTTTTATCCCCCTGATGGCACTATATTAAATTTATTGTGACATTACCAGAGGAAAGGCGTCTGTCAGCGACACCTTACACTCTCGAACAAATGTATACACACACATCAACTTAAGAAAAATATAAGATACTTTCAGCCTACCATACTATATTCGCGCTTATAAATCAGTTAAAAAAAACATCCCTCACCAAACGATAAGACAGATTCAAACCATAAAGTGATAAAAAACATGCACGGCAAATATCAAATAGGTAAAACGTCAGATAATTTTCTGACAAATGACTAGTAATTACTTTGAGAAATCTAAAAAGCATTTCGATGTTTATAACTTCTCACCTACGTGCTGTAATCTAATGAATGGGAACCGTATTAATACACGTCGTCCTGAGCTTGCATCTAAAGCGGATGATTGCACACTCGGACGATAAATGGGATTTGAATTTAATTTACATTTATGATTCACGTTAGCTATTCATGACAAACTCGTGAGAATTGCACTCGCGATGCGATTTAAACGTTTGTGAGGCAATAAACGTGATGACAGGGCTTCGACTTAACGATTCTTATTATAGACTGTCTACAAAAAAGTACTCGAATAAAAACATGTCTATTACACAGATTTTTTTTTAATACGTGAAACAAAAATCGTCTATGTCAGGGTTCACGGAAATAGACAAAGACAGTACTTTTGAAAATAAATTAAAGCTATTATTGTTACTGACGAATTTCTTAATCATAAAGATTTATTTTTTGCATGCTAATAAACCGGCTCACTCCTCTTGTGTTGCGATACCCCAACAGGGTCCGTTATGAGATACCTACTTTTAAATGTGTAACACCATACTTAATTATGCCATAATGAAGCAATAAATCTATTTGACTTTGAATTTGAATCTAGCCTTACACCAACTTGTAACTAGTAGTAAAACTTGGAAAGGAAACCCACTTCTGGTGACCACAAAATCCGCAGACAAGTGTCATCAGTCAATCCGCATTGGCCAGTGTGGTGGATTATGGCCTATATCTATCTCCTAGTAAGAGAAGTCTCCGAGTCCCAGTAGTGGGAACGTATAGTGCTTTTATGCTTATACTTATTTATTGCATCATTTATTTATTTTACCATTTAGATTATTTATATAGTACCTATGTACATAATATATTTAGTTATTAAATTACTGTAAACAATGTAAACAAATGACGTACCAAAAATAGCGAATGTTATTATGGCTAATAAAATATATGAATCTGAATCTATATTTTTTTCTTAAATCGTACCCAGGTTTAATACGCATTGAGATTCGAGAGCGGGCCTAGTAAAATTTGTACTCAACATTGAAATATTAGAACTAAAAACATGATTCTCTTTCGTTGTCATTTGTTTATTAGACAATTTTAAAAAATCTACACTTATGTCTTCTTTTGACCCGGTCCAATAAGAAAAACATAACGCAGTTTTTTACTAAGAACAGACAGGACAAAACGGATTTGAACTAAAGATGCAAAAGTCAGTGTAAGATATGACTATCGATTTGACCGTGAGAAATCGTGCATGAAAATGTTTTTTTTATTTTACAATGCTTTTATGATAATTGCAGTGAGAGTGCATTGACTTCTCTCTGTGGAGACAATCACAGATGTACAGATATCAGATTCAAGGTTTTTAATAATTATAATATTATATGGATTTACATACTTACAAATTTATAAAAACTTAATATTTTGCAAGTTGGCAAAGTAACTACACATTATTCTACTCGTATATGTAATTTTTTTTATCCCGAATTCTTGACAGACGGTACAACGCACAACTGAAACTACTAATTGTTGTGATACCTAAAACTTTAAAGATGTTTTTAACCCATATGTAAAATCAATGGGGTTAAGTAAGTTTGAAGAGTCTGTCACTAAGATTAATTTCAAATCCACGTTTCATTTTTAAACTAGATCTACGCTTGGGGACCAACTCGCCCGATGGTTAGCGAAGTTGTGGCTGAAGATGTAGCACGTTGATCTAGAAGAAATCTATTCAGTCTTGCCTTGAACCAAGTTACATTTCTCAGGAAACACAGTATAGGAGGCAATCCATTTCTATCCTACGCAACGATTTGGCTCCACATTCATCTTGCATACCAAATGTGTTATGTCGATTGACGTGCGGATTTTTGTAATTTCCATAAGACAGGGATGACATAAGGCTAACCTCTTACTGGTCCTGTAGTGAAAAGTGGCTGTCACGACAAAATATTGAGTAGGTTCACTTAATGTTTAATTTACACTCGTTGTATACCTAGAATTTAGATAGAAAGGCATTTCTTGAAATTCTAGGAATAGAAATTTAGTGGATGAAGTATTTAAACGTTTTATTATTGAAACAAGTTAGTACAAAACAAAGGATACATCAATCGGTCAATAAATTACAACCATTAAAGTCCAATAAAAACAGGAAACTAACATTAGTTAAAACAATCACACAATTAATAACATCTAGTGTACCGTTTTATTCTTAAAATGAGATAATAAAAAAACCGTTGAACAACTTCGTAAAGGAGTGAACAATGGACAATTTATATTTTTTGCTTGATTACCAAAATGTCGGTCAGAAGAGTCACAGAGCCGCGCAGGACACAATACAACTGAGGTTCAATACACCTTGACAATGATATAACAAAAATCATGGCTACAAGTCTACTACATCGTTTTTTTAACCCGACGTAAAAACCACGGGGTAACAAGTCAGACACAAATTTTGGATTTGAATCCAAAATGGTCGCCACTATAAACTGTCTTATAGGTTGACGTGTGTGTGTGTCAGTCTGTGGTTTCGTAGCTCGCGAACCGATTTAGAATTATTTTTTTATTTGAAACGTGTGATAGACATTTTTAGCTAAGTTTTGATAGAAAGAGTTTGATTGATAAAATTGACATATCATGATAAATCTTTAAACTAACATGACCGTCTTCACAAAATGTTGCACCGGGGGTTTTCTCAATGTTTCGTAAATTTTTCAAATCTAACCGTGCGTTCAAACACGCCATGACACTATTTTATTTTGGTATGCTTCTTCTTCTTCATTTGACTTTAGTGGCCAAACTCTGTTGTCGTTCTCTCTGCTGAAGGCCTCTGACTTGACTTAACGATAACTCAGTAATAAAACTAACAGCTAAACTATTAAACATTCATTTTCCCTAAATTCTTAGCTTTATAGTCCCATCGCCGTTGTCCACGTATGATTGCCTCCACAGATTGTCGGCCGTTGCACTTTCAGCCAGACCGAGACAAGGTTTCTGTGTCAGTACAACCGGAATTGCATTGTGAGACTAATGTGCAAAACTAATACAGCCACGGATCTAGGGGTGGGCAAGCCGGGGCGATGCCCAAGGCGGCAAGTTCAGGGGGCGGCAAAACACTCAAAATCCCCTCTTTTGTACTCCCTTGGAAAAAATCAGCCTCAGTCGCAGTCGGGTAAAATGGATTGAGCTAGCGAGCGGAACAAGCAAAACGAGTAAAACGAGTCATAGAAGTGGGGTAAAACAGGACGTAAAGGCATTTCTCAATTTCAGCCCCGTCTTATAAAAAAACCCTAGGCTGAACTAGCATAAGAAGCATAGTGGGCTCGTAGTGCACGAAAAAGGCCGAACGGTTTTAGGCACCTAAATACTTATCCAAGATCAGTCCTCTCATAAGACTTACTAAAGCCTTTTTTTCTACTATTCTTAAAGCTCTGGCATAATATTAATCAGTTAAAAATGAGTACCAGGTGGATTAACGATTAACGAGGACATTTTCTAAGTTTAAAAAAAAGCAAGAAATTCAGTTATGGCAATTATAGTTTTAAATAGAAAAGAAAAATACAGAAACAAATGACCATTAGAGCTTACAAAATAATAGTTGATAAATAAATAAGTCTCACGATATATATTTTTCCGTACTTTTTTCTTCATAAAAGTGGCTTTGACTGTTTTATTTCGTCTACGTGATCGTGACGAAGTAGCGAAATAAAAGATGATTGGTTTCGGGTGCTTTGAACTCTACATTACGGGGTTTTTCACTTTCAATTGCTTTTAAAATAGTGGCTATAGAATAAATCAAACTTTATGTACGTACAAGCACTTCAGTACTAGGAAACACGGATCATTAAACTAACTGAATGGGATAACTTCAATTCATTTATCTAACGCGTAAGTTAAATTAAAATTTAACACATTGTAAGGTAAAATATGCTTTAGTATACGTCAAGTTATCATAAAAAAAAAAAATTAACTTGTATGACACTCTGCAACTCAAAACCTCATGAAAATTTAGTTAACATTATATTGAAAACTCAAACTTTGCAGCTCTTAGCTAGTTTGCAAAATATATCGGATTAAAACTATAAATTCGTTATTTTTTGGCACTAGCGTACAATTCGGTCCAGATCATTATACCTAACTGTCTTTCTTATTCAGGCGCCTGTAAATGGATTTACAACAGTTCATAGACCGCAAAATTGTACCATCTGCCACATCAAGTTTTCCTATATCTATTTAGCAAAAAAAGCATCAAATGCAAGCGGTCGTCGACCCTGGTCCGGTCCTGCCTCAAAGGAGATATGATTCGATAGATAACTGTATACATAGATTCGTTTTTTATACCCATCACATTTGGGTTATGCATTTAAAACGTGATGAAACATTTTTTTTTGTGATTGCAAATGGTTTATAACTGTTTTGATTTTGGGTGACGTATTCGGGATGATGGGCGGTCGGAGATAGGCACGTGCTTTTTTTTTAAGAATTTAATACAAGTCAACTACATATCCCTTTATATACTAGCATATAATGTAATTTTTAAGACTTTGACATCTTTACTTTTTTTTAATATAACAAATGCGGCTTTAAAAGCCGCATCACTAGCGACACTATCAAAATCTCCTTTGTTTTTGATCTGAGTTGTAATTAAATATGTCGATTTTCCGGAATAAAAAACTGATAAAAATGATGGTCAAAGTATACCTCAATTCAATAGAATACAGTAAAGAGAATAAAGTGACGTACGAATTATAAATATCTACAAAGCTCAGTACGTTTTAGTAACTCTTGTACAGAACTTTTAGTAAATCGCAATTCTGAGTCAATAAAGTTAAAGCAAACTGCAAGTTTAGGAGCGTTTCATCAGAAAACGCCTGCAAAAGCTTGGTCGTAAAATATTTCAACGTAAGCAACACGAGGGTAGTTTGAAGGTCATACTAAATCGAAGTTTGCGTCACATGCCAAGTCTCTCAGTTATGCATGGCTTGGGGAAACTAACTTAATATAATACTAGGTAGCTTTATATAGCTTCAGAGAGGTATTTAGGTAAAGGTAAAAGGGTCAAAGAGGGTATAAATAGCTGTATTAGACTACGACGTAACTATCATCGATCTTGTTGTTAATATCTACTACGTAGCTATAAAATTAAAACATGAAGTCGTATATCGATTTTTATGTTTTTATCTATAAATGGTTATAGTAGTGTTTGACGACCTCGTTGGTGTAAAGGTTATGCCAGACTGCTAATCAGAAGGTTCCGGGTTCGATTCTCGGCCCGGTCAACATCTTTGTGCTTAACTAAATTTGTTGGCTGGTCTGGGTGTTAAATATGTATTTATATATAATATGTATGTATGTATATGTAGTATATCAGCTGTCTAGCAACCATAATACGAGCTAGAAATGGTTCAGTATGGGGCTAACCAGCTGTGTGTGAATGTGTCAAAAAAAAAGTATAAATTACGTACTAATGTAATTTTATATTGCATACCATAATAATTGATGTGATTATAACTAAACACACATACAAGATAGAAGAGGTTAATCCTTACAATAAAAAGCTCTTTCATAAGCTGGAAATCGAAATAAAGCCGTATGCGAAGCAAAATTAAAATATGTTATTTTATAAAATTTTACCTACAGATATTTTTAAGAAGAATTTGTCAGATGTTAAACCAATCTATATTGTTCGATAGACTTAACAGAGTATAACTAAGACATCATATCGTAGTACTCTAAACTTACTGGTTTAAATTGTAATAATAATAGTAGTTTAAAAAAACTAAAAAACACGCTTATCTGGCCGTTTAAGTGGGTCAAAATCGCGCCCAAATAAGTCGGTTACAAACAAACATACAAACAAAAATACAAAAAAAATGTAACAATTTTATCAAATTAGTGTATTGTCATCTCAATAAATTTACAAAGTTCCAACGAAATCTGGCCGTTTAAAGTGGATCAAAATCGCGCACAAAGAAATCGGTTACAAACATACAAACATACAGGTGAAGCTAATATAAAGCGTATAAAAAAGGTGACATTGTACATAAAATCATACTGATATTAACCTCCCCTACTTCCCGCGCCTTCGAATTAAGTAAATTGACAGCGATAAATAAGCAACGGGCAATACCGTGACTCACTGTGAGTAAAACTCGCAACTAAATCGAGGGGCGACGGGCTTTGCTTCAAATGAGCTATTTTTCAAGAATCATTAGTTACCTTTGACAAATCACTATGGGCTTCTACAGGTACCTAGAGTTTGTAGTTTACTATAGTATACATAGTTTGCACTTCATAATATTTAAATTTATAAGATATTAATAACAAAGTTTTAGTTTAAATACGTACAATTTAATATTATGTTCTCAACATTTAAGCATAGTTTATTATAATCTCATCTTTCATATAATAATTATTTCCTTAGTATAGGTACCAAATGATGCAGATATTATGTATAAATTATTAGTTATTTAAGTTTAATATATTAAGATGCAAGCAAGGAAAAGTTGCATTTCAGTCAGAATAGAACTATTTAAACACATTTATAGAAGTTAAGATATTTGGAGGAATGAATATTGTAAAACAGTTTTATGCAATAACATTTAGATCCAAGTCCACTTCAAATTCGATACTGAGAATTATTGTGTAGCAAATCCTCTTCAAGCGTTCAAACGATAGTTGCGGACAATTTATTTCAAGGAGATTTGTCAGAGTAGTCTGAATAGATTATATTAATACTTTCAAAAATACTAAGTACATTATATTGCTTCTTCTTCTTCGTATGAAATAAGTGGCCAAGCTCTGGTGTCGAGAGTTTTCAAGCCGCCTGAAGGCGTCTGGCTTGGCTAAACGACTTTTTGTATTAAGAGTAATAGCCGGGATCTACAATATAACATTTTATTCGAGAAAATGCACCCTTTAGAAGACAGTCTTGTGCATGGTAACCCATCCAAGACGCATTGACGGTTGCTTAACCTCGACGATCGCGTCAGACCACCTTAGTTAGCCGAGCTACAAGCGAGAATTGTATACTCATCGTAACATGTACATGAACGCAGGTAATGTTAAGAACGTAAAAAATAATGTGACCAAACAAACATCAGGCTATCACGAACAGAAATCGCCCTTGGAAATGTTCCATTAGCCGGCAAATTGGGCTGTTCTTTTTACAAATAGTGCAGTTTACAACCTATGTTGTATATATTTTTATATATTTTTTTATAGTAAGTAAAAAAGAGCAAAAAATTAATCTAATCTAACTAATATAATTATTTGTAATCTGTATTAACACAACCGTCACTATTCATTGCGTCTAATTAAAATAAGCCATATACAGGGATATCATATCAGGGAAGGGTATGGTAAGCCGAAAATCCCTAAAAGTACTCGTTATAAAGATTGTGTTCTGAAAGTTTCAGCAGGAAACCAGCAAATTTTTGTTTCCATACAAAAGATGAATATTATTTTTTATAAAAAAAAATAGCACAACCCTAACTTACTACGATCACCCATTCATTCAAAACAATCAAAGAAACAAGATGGCCTCTCGCGCAGAGTTTACGTAAACTCTGCGCGTGGCTTCTGTGCGCCTAGTAGGTTCATCCACACTTTTCGTTCGGTACGCGCCGACTCCGACTGGCGCGCGCTGAAATCAAGCCATCCTACGTTTATTTTAACTATTTTACGTTTGGCAAGAAGACAATCGGGTGCCAGGGCTAAATTATTGAATTACAAAGTTGGTTTTACCTTATTTAATACAAAATAAGTTTTATTTTCTCCAGTAAAAGTAAAAAAAACGCTTATGCAATGCAGGCACGACAGAAAATTTGTTAATCAATTTATTTAGTTTTGTACTAGAAGTTAAGACTGTAAAGCTGTATGTCTTAACAAATCTTTTTTTTACTAAACCTTTAAGAACGATGGGGTGTTATATAAGTTTGATATGTGTGTGTGTGTGTGTGGGGGGGGGGCGTCATAGCTCCCAAACTGATGTTCCGATTTCAATTCTTTTTTATTTTTGTTTTAAAGGTATGTTTGGCGAGAGTGATCTTAGCTATGTTGGTGAAATTCGTACCAAGATACAAAATGGCGGATGATATATATTTTTTTTTCACAACTGCCTCAATATGGGTATCAAATGAAAGGGCTAATTGAGAAGTGTACAAACAAAGTTATACAGATCAATTCGGGGTTTTCTAAATTATTTAAATAACATTTGTTTCAGAACTTGTGACGAGTACGAATAAATTCGAATTATTCCACTTTGCCACCCAAAGCCGCTCCACTGGTGGTGCAGATACCACTAGTTAAAAAACTTGATGGATTTTCCCCTACCAGGGTTGGCCCTTTTAAGATTTTTTGTAAACCCTATAAAGAGTCGATGTGTAGTTTTAAAATAATCGCTGCCGTGAAATGGAGTTATAAACTTCATGGGGTGCAAAATAAGGCTCACGTTTGCCATATCGATCTTTTTAATGAACGGACAGCGGAGCCTATGGTCGTCAATAACTAATGACGATACTTAGCTACAAGGCAACTGACAATGGTTTGATTTGTACCTATAAAAAAACTACTATCTACTAGCTGAACTGAACCGACATATCCCTTACTAAGTTAATCATTTAATTACAGTCCCAATGGAATTAGGCCTGAAAATTAAATTTACTGTTCTACTTTACTCGAAATTTACTAAGTAGCTGTACTATGCCTCAATTCTTATTAGATTTTCGTTTTCTACAATTTTTTGGAATTTTATAAATATTTTGATAGCAAAATTAGTCAAATCGGCCCAGTCATGGCGATTCAGCGACACACACGACTAAACTAAATTTAAAGAAGCCCCGTCTCTTTTCATCTTAGGTGGCCAGAAAGAGACTGCACGTTTTGCACCATAGTCAAAACAAATAAAATCACGTCAAATGTAGAAGATATAGGCGACTTTAGAGCGCACTCACTTGATCACCTCTAAAACTGTCGGCACATTCCATATTTGATGTGATTTTAGTTGTTTAGTTGTTACTTATAACTTAGCTATTTAACCCAAGTTTAAATAGCCTAGTTAAAAGTAATATTACTATAGTTCTTTCTCATGATGCAATTTTTAAGAGAGACATTATATATTACGTTGTTAACGTTATCATTGACGAAATGTTATCCTGGGGTCAATAACATTATATTTGGTATGCGATGTTTAGTTGCGAAACATTATCATAATGCTCTAATTTCCTAAATATTTTATCAGTGAGTAGAAATGGTAGTTGCAATCAGTTGTGATTTGAACTAACTCCGAGTATGATTTTGAATACAATTTGTTAAATACGAATTTTTGTCGGATTCATAAATAAGCAAAATAGCAAAATCTTTAAATGCACTATTCACGCATTAAAATGCATGGGTTTTCTAGATATGTCAAAAATACAAATGTTTTAAAGTCTAAATCAAATAATTTATTGCGGTTTTAGATGTTGTTCATTTAATTTTATTGTCCTAACTAAACCACCAGGGTTTGTCAAATAGGTATATTATGTAAGAACTAACAATGTAATTTTTTTTTATCTAACCTATATTGTCCCACTGTTGGGCAAAGGTCTCCCCCAATGATTTCCACGCTTTTCTGTCCTGGGCCAGTTCCTTCCAGTCCTAATGTAATGTAACTCTAAAATTGTAAAATCAAGGTTTACCCTTTTTTGCGTAAAGAAAATAAGAAAAGGACAAGAATAATCATGTAACAATGGTTCTTACAACAAATGGGGACTTTCTTCTTACATACTTATTAATTAAATGAAATAACTTATTTAATTATAGTAACTATATCTAATAACTTGCCTGCAAAGAGGAATATTCAAAAAAGTACTTCTTATAAAAGACAATAAAATAATATATATGTCTTTTACGAAATAAGTCCTGAACGTAAATGACAAAATACTTACACTTACACTTTAACAGATATAGGTACATATAATATGAAAAAAAACTTACGTTTCGACATTTTTCACAGCCGGTCGTCAGTACACTTTGGACCTTAAATAAACAGACGAGAATGTTAATCACCGGTAATTATGAACTGCTCTTATATAAACAAAAACAAGTAATATAATAAGTGCAATAAATAATAAAGACAATAACAACGCACGACTGTATCGGACAAAGAATATTACTGCAATGATAAGAATTAAATACTTATATGTCCATACATACATAAATATTTGAACCGGTCAGTTGTTGTTAAACACGCATATCAAGTACCGATTTTTCTAGTTGTTCAAGGATGAATTTATAATTTGTAATACTAATGACGGTTGAACAAAATGTTAGGTAACACAAAAATATAATATTTAGATTTTATCGAGATTAAATATGTTTCGACTATTGTGTGGTGGAAATTACCTAATTACCTATGTATGTAGTTTTTGGGCTATCTAGTTACATATCCTAAAATAGCGCAGCTCTTACAATATTAAATACACATATTATTACAATATTAAATACACACCAATGAAGTGATGCTCCAGTTTGGAATTGAGCTAGTTTTATATTTTTATGAATTAGACCCATTCTATTTTCATTGATAAACAACCTAACCTAATGAAGACAGACAATAAAATAGAAGAATATAATTCTTAAATGATTAAAAGTTTTTTACATCACTTAATATGATTATACAT
The DNA here is from genome assembly GCA_035578125.1 of Mellilla xanthometata. Lineage (NCBI taxonomy): Eukaryota > Metazoa > Arthropoda > Insecta > Lepidoptera > Geometridae > Mellilla > Mellilla xanthometata. The sequence goes on along the minus strand of JAPUBQ010000014.1, from coordinate 5,674,519 downwards.
GTTTTTGCACAATTGGTATTTTTTATTACACTTTTTTCTGTATATTATATTGATTATTATATGCAAACATTGGGTTTTCAATTGGAATAAGATTTATTTTTATACTTAAACATAGAAAACCACAAATTTTATCGTGCAAACGTAATGATGGATGGACGTTTGTGGCCAAAGAGAATTAAATATTTCCGCTCAGAGTTTTTCTATGTTTCGTACAACAATCCTCTTTGGCGTGAAGAAAAAGTTCCAACTAATATTAGTAATTAAAATTGTTTTACTTCGACCTTCATTGTGAAAATTGCGAAGCTTGGGAACTCTCTTCCTGAGGCTCTTTTTCCCGAGATCTACAATTTGGGGGTCTTCAAATCTAGAGTAAATCCTTCTAGGCAAGCGTGATACATCTTGGACCATAGTCAAGCTTAGCATCAGGCAAGATGCGGTCAAACGTAAGCCTATTCATCAATAAAAAAATATGCATAATTATACAGGCTTACTGTTAACTAACGCAAAACATACAAAAGTCACCAAGAGACTTATCTAGGCCAATAACAATTGGAAATTTGAAAAAAAATGGTCCATAAAAACGAAATTTGGAAAAAATACGTTTATTGTATGGGGACCTCTCTTAATATTTAACTTTTTTCTAATTTTTATTATATGTTGTTATAGCGGCACGGGAAATACATATCTTGTGAAAGTTTCAGCTTTCTAGCTATTACGGTTTCTGAGATACAGCCTGGAGACAGACAGCGTAGGCTTAGTAATAGGGCCCCGTTTTTACCTTTTAGGTTCGGAACCCTAATTATGTTATCGTAACTGATTGCGACTGAATATCGATCAGGCGTTTGGATGCTACGTGTGCTACTGTTTTAGGTACAGTCGATAACAGAACATAAATATGTTTTATTATTTACGATAATCATTGACAAATAGATAAAACGTTCAAGAAGACCGCTGTTATAAATTAGGTAAGAGACAGAACACGTGTTGAAATGTAGGTAGATGACGAGAGCTATATAAAATTTGTGTTCCTACCTTAAAACCAGAAGTACATGAAAATAAAAGTAAAAAACTTCATATTATGAAGTACTTACAGTTTAATTAGAAATGATTAGAAGTATCCACACAATAATTGCTAATATATCACAACACTAGATATCATCACCGATTTTCTATTGACTTCACTAAATTGTTACTACTTATTTTAAAATTATGTACATAAAATTAATACTACAAGTACCCAGGTCATAGGTGAAACAAAACAATTTTAAGCTAAAAAATTATAACTAATTTTGGTACATTTCTTCACTTTTTCATAGTCACCGCATTTCCTTGACGAAATGCCCGTTTGCTGGGAAAACGTAGGCAAGTATTTTCCGATTACTAACATGATCGCGTCTACGCATGCGCGAGTTTAACGCAGGTTATCGCACCTCTTTGTCTAACGCTACCCGTTAGAAAGAGAAAGAGAAAGACGAGGGTGACATGCGCCGTGTTATTGATGAGACAATTTTGGCGGGAACAGCGAAGCGCTGTCATTGGTGGCAAACTGAATCAGATGACGAGTTTGTTTTTGCGCAAGTGTACTGCAGTTGTACGTACCACGCTGTTCAAATGCTATGCGACTTGCGCCGTGACGTCACTAGAAACGTGTGGTACAATTTTACCACATTTTTACAATACAATTTTTTTTAGTGACTATATAAACGTTACTACAAAAGTACTCGCCACAAAGATATTTTTTTTTGAATAGGACATTAAAACACCCAACAAGGAAATAAAAGAGAGACGAGATAATTACGTTCCTAGAAAAAATAATATCAAAATAAGTATAATTCAGCACTTCTATTCGCTTTCCTATAAACCTTTCCATGGTGGATGAATGAGAAAAGACACTTGGTTCTATAAAAAACTAATTTCTATCAGAGACATAAAAATGTATATGTCGAGGATCCTCGAGGCGAGTGTACAGCCCCCTCAATAAGGAGGGAGAAAGTAGACTATAACTAACTCCACCAGTGATCGCGCAATGCCAGCGTGAGAAGAGTGGAGCTTCGATAAACACCCTCGAGCGAGCCATACATAGGCTTATGACGATGCTCGAGGAAAACTCCAAGCACTTCCGCGCGCTGCAACAGAGCGTTGGCAGCGGCACTCTCTCTGTCAAAACACCATACGAGCAGAGCGAACCACGGATGGTAAGCTTGGGTTCATATTTGGTAGAGAGAATGACACTAACGGAAACGGACACTAACAATGGTGGCGATTCAGCGGCACACACGACTAAACTAAATTTAAAGAAGCCCCGTCTCTTTTCATCTTAGGTGGCCAGAAAGAGACGGCACGTTCCGCACCATAGTCAAACCAACTAAAATCACGTCAAATATGGAATGTGCAGGCAGTTTTAGAGGTGATACAAGTGAGTGCGCACTAAAGTCGCCTATATTTTCTACATTTGACGTGATTTTAGTTGTTTTGTCTGTGGTTCGGAACGTGCCGTCTCTTTCTGGCCACCTAAGATGTAAAGAGACGGGGCTTCATTAAATTTATAGTCTGGCAAACGAAACATGACCCTGGAAAAGAGCGGCAAATCTAATCCAATCAAAATATCCAAAACAAGATGGCGTGTTGTTATGATTTTGTTAAACACTAATTACTCAGCGAAAAATGAAAAAAATCATCAAAAGTGGAGTACGGGAGTTGTTGTTCCGCATGATCTCAAAGTATCATAAAAAACAACAAGAAAAAGAATTGAAATTCGGCGTAATTCCAACGAAAACAAGATTGTTTACATGTGGTGTTTGATTTCTTAGGTTAGTATGACGCTACTAAGTTGATACTTGGTTTAAATTCGTATTTACTATAAATCTTTTTTCATAAAGTAATTATCTATTTCGATTCACATTCATTCAAAACCTTCTCACCTTCCTAATAATGCATTTTGGTTATTAATCATACCATAAAATGGTACATTGTAATTTTAACACATATTTTTCTTTAACAGGTTTTTCTTAATCTGGATTCTGCCATTGAGCTGATATGAAGTTTGGGTAAATGCAAAGTGAAAATATTGCCTTGTCTGTCTTGCGGTGTCGAATCAGAATAAAATTGTTTTAAAAAACAAACAACCGACTTCAAAACCATAACTAAAAAGGGAAAAATAATTTTATGCCTACTTCAAATCAAGAATATATAAGTAGAATCGAGGAGTTTATTTCATGTACTTAGAAAAAACTTTTTTCAATTTTTATTAATCCTGTATTTTTGGAGTCGGTGCCATCTTAGAAGAACAAATTATTGTTTGTTAAAAAAAACACTATTCAATTGTCTTTCTATCCTGGCACCGATTCCAGGAATACAGGATTAATAAAAATTGAAAAAAGTTTTTTCTAAGTACATGAAATAAACTCCTCGATTCTACTTATATATTCTTGATTTGAAGTAGGCATAAAATTATTTTTCCCTTTTTAGTTATGGTTTTGAAGTCGGTTGTTTGTTTTTTAAAACAATTTTATTTTAAAATTTTTAGTGGTTACTAATGATATTATTTTAGTTTTAGCTATGAAGAGCCAAATGAACTTCACAAGAAGTTGACATCACATCCCAAATTACATAATATTTGCAGTGTCATAAGCTTTGACCCAAAACGTCCCAGGAACTAATGCGAGCGAACCGAGCTATGCGCGAGCGAAGTTAGCGCGAAAATTTTCACCCTATTTATTCGAGCCGTTTGAGCATAAAGAAGTCCAAAGCAGCACAAATTACATAAAGTTTGTTGTGTCATAAGCTATGACCCAAAACGTACTAGAACCAATTGCGAGCGAAGCGAGCCAGATGCGAGCGAAGCGAGCTATGCGTGAGCGAAGCGAGCGAAGCGAGCTATGCGCGAGCGAAGCGAGCGCGAAAATTTCCACCATATTTATTCGAGCCGTTTGAGCATAAAGAAGTCCAAAGTAGCACAAATTACATAATGTTTGTTGTGTCATAAGCTATGACCCAAAACGTACTAGAACCAATCGCGAGCGGAGAGAGCCAGATGCGAGCGAAGCGAACAATGCGCGAGCGAGCGAGCGCGAAAATTTTCACCATATTTATTCGAGCCGTTTGAGCATAAAGAAGTCCAAAGCAGCACAAAATATATAATATTTGGAGTGTCATAAGCCCAAAACATCCTGGGGGAAATTACGAAAGAAGCGGGATAACTGCTAGCGAACTGAAGCGAGCGCGTAAATATTTTCCTTATCCGTTCGAGGGTCTTGTCTTATGATATATCAAATTTTATAGCTCCTTCTTCCACTTAGTATGATCTTAGTGGCCATGCTCTGGTATCGAGTGTTTTTCAAGGCCCTGATTTAGTTTGACCACTGCTTGTACTAAGAGTAGCATCCAGGACCAACAAATTAACGTGTTCTCCGATGCATAGTAACGCCCAGATGAAAATACCACTGTTTACAATTTTTTTATGAAAGTCTTGTGCATGGTCCCCCATCCAAAGACTGGCCGCATGGACTGTTGCTTAGCCTCGATTTTCGCGTCAGATTACCTTTTTAAAAAAAAAAAAAAAAAAAAAAAAAAAAAAAAAAAAAAAAAAAAAAAGATTACCTTTGTTAGCCAGACTATAAAGCTGTTAATTTTACAAAGTTAAATCTGTATTGCCATATTATGAGCGCGAAGAAGTAGAATAGGTTTTTGAATTATTTGGGTATCCCACGGGAACAGCAATGACTTTCAAGATAAAAAGTAAACTTCGTGTTACACAAGGTATAGTCTACCCCCATATCAAATTTAAGCGAAATCAGTGTGTGTGTCATGTGTTATTTGGTGCATCCCACGGGAACAGTAATTATTTTCGGGATAAAAAGTAGCCAATGTGTTAACACATAGTCTAACCTATCTTCATCTCATATTTCATCAATATCAGTACAGCCGTTCGGGCGTGAAGAAGTTATAAAGATTTACGTGTTATTTGGTGCATCCCACGGGAACAGTAATTATATTCGGGATAAAAAGTAGCCTATGTGTTAACATATAGTCTTACCTATTTTCACCTCAAATTTCATGAATATCAGTACAGCCGAATGAGCGTGAATCTCGTTTGAGCGTAAAAATAACCTGACTTTTTAGGTTTTCCTTCGATTTCTCTAGGAATCCATCATCAGAACCAGTTTTGGTGACACTGGGACCAATTCAGGACCATACTCTTTCAATTAGAAAAAGAATTTTGAGAATCGGTCCAGAAACGGCTGAGAAATCGGTGAACATACATAAAAAAAAATACATACAGTCGAATATATAACCTCCTCCTTTTTTGAAGTCGGTTAAAAAGTGATTAAAGAGACATTTGGAACCATAACTCCAGAGAAGTGGAAGAATAATATGACTGATAATGTAATATACATTGAAAATTAGTATGAAAATAAGATCGGGACAGGATCACTGAAAATAATTTTGAAATTTTTATTATAGTAGGAAACTAATAAATAAAATAAATATAAATAAATAAAAAATAAAAGTAGTATAATAGTAGTAGTAATAAATAGCCAAAAAGAAACCTGGCAATAACTAACCTTAGGCCTATATTACTTAAAGTAGGCGACCATACGTTTTTTAATCAAATCGCTAGTGCCTTGAAAATTCGCAAAACGGACACAACCGTCAATGACGTCTGCCCTCACCCGTCTGCCCGCGTTCGGGTCGCGCACTCAGTTATGAGCCACTTCTTCCCCACCGCACCTACCCCGCTCCCGCCATATTGCTATTACTCTGCATTTTAAATCCGTGATATCTTCGAAAATATTTATTTAATTTACATGCTGTAAAAAGCCATATTGATCTTTATTAAATGCACAATGTATTTAAGATGCTTAATTGGTTAAGGATTAATACTGTATTGCTTAAAATCGCTTCGTAAATAAGCCATTATTTCTCGTACAAAGTAAAGGATAAAAAATGGTTATTGTGGGTTATTCCTAAGAGATAAACATATACCATTACGGACTTTTTTGTAGACCTTTTTAAGTTGTACAATACTGTAGTAAATTGTTTTGATCTATCTTGTAGGATTTAGTCAGCGTTTGCAATGTAAGCGCAAAAAATGTGTTTTTTTTACGACCTCACATTAAAAACCTCAAAAATTGTAGCCTATGTGTTATTCTGATGTATAAGCTATAGCCTTTGTGTTATTCTGATGTATAAGCTATATTGTGGTAAAGTTTCATTCAAATCCATTCAGTAGTTTTTACGTGAAAGAGTAACAAACATCCATACATCCATACATCCATACTTACAAACTTTCGCCTTTATACTATTAAGTAGGACTACTGGCGCCACCTGTTGTGACCATTCTAGACTAGACACATAAATGGGGCATGTTGGTTCATTTTAACTACCTTCAGGACTCTTCGGGTGTGTCATTTGTCACCTTGCTGTTGTTTTGTTTGTTTTTGGACATATCATATAAAAAGTGTTACTTCTAACTGGGCGCTACCGTAGGTCAGATGACATCTAAAATTGTAGGGCCCGGCTGTATGTATAAACTTTCTTATCTATCTTAATATAAGCAGTCGTTAAACCAGATCAGACGCCTCCGGGCGACTTGAAAAATCACGACACCAGAGCTTGGCCACTTAGCTCATACAAAGAAGATTTAAACTTCCTTCTAATTATTTATACCCAAATTATATTTCTTAAGTCGGGAATGTATGTGTATCATAATAAACGAAACTTTTGAATTTACTGTACAAGAGCAAAATCTTACCTTAGGTTTTCAGTACAGAGAAGAAAAAATGTATCCTAGCGCCATGTACTCCGTAATCAGTGGTGGAAATTGGAACTAAACTAGTTAACCAATGAAACCAGAGTCAGCTATTTCAAAATTTGTTTAATCATAAATAAATAACATTTTTTGTTTGAAACAAAAACAACCTCCATTATTATTCACACATCATCATCATCATACATCTCGTCATTTTATGAATTAAAATTACTAATTACTTTCTAATAATACTTACAGCAACCTTAAGAATAATTAATTGTACATTACATTTTATTATTACCACAATTAATCTGAGATTTTTATTTTGTTACGTAGATAATGTCTAATGATTTATAGAGAGAAATATTCCAATCAATCGAATTTTCTGGTAAAATGTTGCTGAATAAAATTGGTTAAATCGGTCACGTTTTAATAAAAACGATTTAGCCTTTAGTTTACTGAATAAATAAGTCTATTGAATAAACTATTACATTTGAAATTGGTTTTGTTTATTTGATTATGTTATGTAATCATTGAGATATTTTTTGTGTGACAAAATTGCTTTCAAGCAGCGCCACTAGCGGAAATTTTCTGCAACTATGTTCATAAAGTGTGCAGAAAAATAGATCAATCAACAGGAAAAAATTAAAAAGTTAAAATTCTGGAATTATTACGGACCAAAAATAATAGCATGTGATAAATATTAAATTAATACAAGTATTTTAAGGTTAAAAAATGTTCGCGATTTTTTAACAATGCTGTATTACATAAACGACCGTATCTAAAAATTACTAATGTAATTGACATTTTAATCTAATAGGACAGCACAAAATAATATACCGAAAATGATAACATTACGTGGAATGGATAGATCCCGGTGCCGAACTATCTTAAAGCGCTTAGAGACGAGTAATTTTGCAGCAATTGACTTTTTTTATTAGATGGAAAGATAATTCTTTGTTGGACACAAATGTTATTTAAACTAAAATAATGACTAAAAAGAAAAAGAGAGCCAAATTTGGCGGCCTTATCGCTTCGAGCGATGTCTTCCAGACATGATGACGCTAACACTTTGGATGACAAAAAGTAATAACTTTTCAAATCAAGAAAGAAAAGATTTGAAATTTTATTTATTCTCCCAATACATTACATTGCAAATACATATGTAATTTTTTTTTTTTTTTATCTAACCTATATTGTCCCGCTGTTGGGCAAAGGTCTCCCCCAATGATTTCCACGCTTTTCTGTCCTGGGCCAGTTCCTTCCAGTTGTTGTGGAAGTCCACCAACTCCTTGCGCCATCGAGTTGGCAGCCTGCCTCGTCGTCTTCTGCCATCTAAAAAATCCCACTCCATGGAAACCTCCATTATAAATTTTTTTAAACATGTAATGTTTAAAAAAAATTATAATTATTTAATGATTTCTGTCTAAAGATATGTGACTTTTTTGCACACGGTGACCTAAAGGCAAAATAATGTTAACAAAAAAATAATTATACATTTTTTTTTTTAAACACGATTGATATTAAACGAACAGATCCATATAAGGTGTTATATCTTTTGCCAAAAAATATGCAAATGTTACCCGTTTCTAAGCGCAATAAAAAAGTAAAAACTATAGCGAGGCTCAGTTCCTACAATCGAAACGCTGAAATTATAGTAAGTAATAATAATTGAACCCGATTTGTATAGTAAGTACTTAGGTACCAAAAACTACATTAAACACTATGTTAGTAATTTATTATTTACATTTTTTACGCTCAATACAATATGTGTACCAGCAAACTAGAATAAACGGAAGAGTAAAACTCCATGCAATTGCCGTTTAGAATTTGGATCCATCTACGCACACAATTGCACTGCTATCCCAACGAAACACACATAAACAAAGCTGGCTCGTGACCATGTGACGCGGGCGCGCGGATAACTGTTTTGCCCCGCCCACCGCGGTATTTTACACGCGTAAAATACCGCGGTGGGGTGTAACCATTTTATCGGCCAAGTTACTTTTCTATTTATTCTAGTTCGCTGGCATACACGCTAAAAATTATATACTAATGAATCCAAACATCCTTCGTATGAAATAAGTAATACGCATATAATTTTTGGTATTTTGATCATTTATTAGAAGATAATTACTAAAAATTTCATGAGAATTAGGCCCTTCTTAATTTTTTCTACCGAGGGTAAAAATATAAGCAGTGGAATTGAGAAAAACAGTCAAACAGTTCTCAAATTGATGTCAATTCAAAAATTTCAAATGGAAGGCATGATAATTAAATGTAATATTACAAATGCCTTACCGTCCTCAGCCACTATCATAATATAGGTAAGTTAGTACTGTGCTAAATAAAAGATATTCAGGGAAATTAAGCAATATTGAATGTTGTAAGTATATTATAACATACGTCAACCAACAGTTTTAACTTGCACATAATTCAAAAAATGGTTAACTAATTCAAAGTCAGTATACGTACAATAAATTCACGTGTTAACGTCAGAAGAAAAAGAGAGATAGAAGCACCACAAGCCGAACGCATAGTCCGATTGCGCCTCTCTGTCACTTGTCATCTCGTATCTTCTTCTGTCCTGCTTGCACATTTTCATGCGAGTAGCCGACGCAACGTTCATCAATTTATTAGGATATTATCAAGTCAAAACAGAAAAACAAAAAAAAATCCAAGTAATTTACACTGACAATATTCCCTTTTGCAAAAGCTGTTAGTAACGTATTTAAGCTAACTTACCAAATTAGCTTACTAAAATTTGTGTGCCGAGCAAACTCAAAGGACCGCATCATAACATAATACCAAAACTAGCAACACACGAAAATAATCATGTAAACATAGGAATAGACGAATGAGGTAATTTAAAACGATATAAGAATCTAGTTGTAAAACTCTTATTATAAACTAACTAATGTAAAGCTACGTTATGATTTTTACAAAAATAGTGCAGCGACAAATGGTCTTTGAAATTATCGATATCGATATATGTATATTTATTACGCCATGCGTTAAGATTTGAAATTCGACTATTATAATCGTCTATTTTCTAAAGGAATATCACACACTCTGTTACAGCACGCGCAGTCATACTTTACAATCGTAATTTTAAAATATCTCACATTTCAGACCAATAGGAACGTGATATGAATGTGTATCAAAATGGACATGATTATTGACAATTATGAATTAAATTTAGATTCTAAAATGCAATGTAACCGTACAATACATTTGCCGTTAGTAGTGTACCGAACCTTCCAAAAACTAAATAGTTATTATGGTGACATTTCTCATCAATCTAAAGTTGCTACGAAGCCATTCGGCGCCATTTTATCATGTATCGTTAGTGATATAAGATATTCTATACCTACCTAAGAATTGTCAACAAAGTTGACTATCCATCATTTCAGTTTTACAAATAGAATCATAACTATTAAATAATTTAATTATACGGTATATATCCCGTACGATACACTTCAGAACATCGGCTATCGATAAGAAACATGTACTAGTATAACAAAATTGTGCATCTCTAAATTTGATTTTGTTGTTCCCTTCAAATCAGTTCGCATCATTGATGGGGCTAAACTTTTGATCCCTTACAAGTACATTGTTGGACAGAAGTCCCACGACAGGGTTTTCCAGATTTTCGTATTTGGAATTAGTTTCCGAGGACAGACTCACGGCGCCGCTGCTGTCGCCTTCGTAGGTGTTTTCTGTGTCGTCGACATTTTGCGAGCTGATGCTCGACTTATCGTTCCTGTCGTGCATCAGTTGTTCTTTGTCGTAATTGTCGTTGTTGGAGAGTTCGATCCAGTGTGCCCGGTTGCTCTTGACGCGGTCCAGCATTGGTTGAAGAGCGCTTGAGAGGACTGCGAAAGCCTGCAATTCGAAATAAGGCATAGTTAGCGCCTGTAGCACGGCTAGCTAAGGTAATCTGACGAGGTCATCGAAGCTAAGCAACGGTCGATGCGGAATTGCGGACAGTGTTTGGATGGGTGACTATGCACAAGAATACCGTTTTTAAAGTGGCATTTTCATCTGGGTGCTACCGTGGGTCGGATGACACGTTAAATTGTAGATCCCGGCTGTTTGTCTCAGTACAAGCAGTCGTTAAGCCAAGTTAGAGGCCTTCAAGCGGCGTGAAAACTTTCGATACCAGCGCTTAGGCACTTAGCTCATACTAAAAAGAATAAGTTGTGTTGAGATGGGTCGACGTCATAGCGTCACATGGCGGGTCAAACCTTCCAAAGAATCGCACAAAGCGTTTCGTATCGATCTTTATTGTACAGACTGCAAAGCTATGGATCTTTCTAAGTCTTCGTATACACACATAGACCACATAAGAGCTTAAAACGCGAGGCTGTTCGGCATAAACAAACCAAATCATATTCACATCTGATTTAGTTTATTTATACCGAACAGGCTCGCGTTTAATGCTCTAATGTGGTCTATTTGAAAGAGGCTTAGAAAGGAGACTAAGAATTAAGAAAAATAATGCTTTTGGAAGCAATTTTAATTGAAGATTCTACAATTTCAGACTCTTTGAATAAGTATGATTTATGAGTCTTCTTGTCATCACATATCCAGTATATCTATAGTCATAGACAAACTATATATAATTTGTCTATGCTACATACAAAATTATACTCGTAATTATATGTGTAACAAACATGCACTCACCTCATAAATAGGCATACAGATTGTGTCAATAAATTTGACTTGCATTGCTGGCAGCTCATCCTCTTTATCTCGGTTCATGATGTCCTGAAACCACAAAACGCATAATTAAAATTATAATTAAAATATAAAACATAATTTAAATTAAAACAAACATCTTTATCGTACAACCACCACAGACAAAACAAAGGCAAAAATTTTACCATATCGACTTGGGTTATGTTTACGAGGCAACCAGAAATCTTCAAGAGACTGTCATAAGGTAAAAGAAGAAATAAGACCTCAATCTGATTTAAATACTTTTTTAACTTATTTCACATATTACCTACAAATATTATAAATACGAAAGTTTGTGTGCAAGTGTGTGTTTGGTTCTTCTTCACAATCAAACGGCTGAACCGATTTTGATAAAATTTGGAGTGGAGATAGGTTACACCTTGAATTAACACATAAGCTTCTTTTTATTTCGAAAACAATATTGGGATACGTAAATAACTCCAAAGTGTATGTCAGATCTTCACGCTCCAACGGCTGGATTAACCATGAAGATAAGTTAGACATTAGATTAACACATAAACTTCTTTTTATGCTAGATTAACTTCTTTTTGTCCCGGATTACGCGGGTAACACCGCGGGGCGCAGCAAGTATTTAAAAAAAAACTAATAAGTGACGTCAGTCGTCAAGTTACTCTTTCTTTTGTTTACATTTAGAGACGCACACAAAAATGAATGTTGTAAAATAGACTGTAATGCACTCACAATAGGAGTCAAATTCAAGTTCTGCCTCTCAAGATCGCCCTGCCTGAAGAACTCCCCAGCCACCAGGGCTGCCACGCGCCGCTCCACCGGCCAGGGTTTGGTGATGGCCGCCAAGTCACAGGCAGTCATCAGCATGGCCCGGAGCAAACCGCGACGTTCCTCGCACTCTCCCCACAGTGGTGTGACAGCCCTATCCGCGCTCACCAGGTCGATGAAACCGTTGCGTTTGCTGGAATACAAATAAAAAGGTTACATAAGCAGCCCACTATACGTTCCCACTGCTGGGAATCGAGGCCTTCTCTTACTAGGAGAAAGATATGGGCCATAATCCACCACACTGGCCAAGTGCAAGTTGGTGTGGATGACACACATCTACGGATATTGCAGTCCCCCAAATGTGTCGGTTTGATTCGAAGAAAATGGTTAAAAGGTAGAAACAACATAAAAAAAGTTGCAAAAAGATAATTATATTGTTAAATTCATAGGCAAAACTAAAATCAATATGTATAGCCTTAGATCGAATGATTCAGTTTCGAGTTGTGGCGAGTGGGAACCGTTGGGGCTAATAATCCAGAAACCTCGGTTCGAATCGTTTTGCATGTTATTGGCAAAATATGTACTTGATTAACAGTGAAGGAAATAGTCTGTTTAAATTTAGTTAAGCACAAAGATGTTGGCCGTGCCAAGAATCGAACCCGGAACCTTCTGATTGGCAGTCCGGCATGGTAACCATAACGCCAACGAGGTCGTCGAATGTTATCGAACAACTAACCTGAAATAAACGGCCAAGTCGGTCGACAGTATAGCATCCTCCAGGACCTTGACCACTCTCTCGTAATCGTCCGACGATAAGTTCACCAGGATCTGGTTTCCTGGTGAGTTGAGGATCATCAGGCACTGGTCGAAGTGATGATGCTCCATCGTGGATGTGGAGTACAGCTGGGCCAGTGGCGATGATGCCCTGCAAGGAGACAAAATAGGGTAAAGCTTTTGATGCAGAGCAATTACCTACGTTTGCAAGTTAGTCTCAAGTTTAGTTATTTTTTTTTATTATACCAGCCTTAATGATTCCAAAATAAGCCATTGTTTGATTAAATAATCATTTAATGTGGTTCAATCAACATTGGTTTTAGGTGTAAAAAAGCAAGTGTGGTTTGGTGGCGAACTGTTTGGTTTTAAATCTGAGGGCCCCTGGTTCGATCCCGGACCCACTGACTTGTTTTTCAAGCTACGTGAGGATATGAACTCGCTTTACGGTAAAGGTCGGCCGGAAACCGACTGTCTGAGGGCCATATAGTCCAAAAACTTTAGTCATCCGCTAAGGCATACTAGGCCAGCGACTTGGACCTCTCACTTCCAATGAGAGAAGGCCCTGAGCCCTTAAGTACGAGGGTACTTATTGGCCAGCAAAGGAAATAAGTATTGTGGGCTGGTTTTGCTAGCTGTACCAAAATTACCCTTAAAAGGTTTTGAGTTTGTTGTACACATTATTTCCCTGTATAAAATGGAACCCACTTGATCTGAAAGGAGTTGTTGGTCCCCCGGTGGTCGAGGTCGTGGCACAAGCAGCCGATGATCAGAGCCAGGCACTCCAGCTCACCGAATATCTTCCACCACTGCGTCTCCTGGAAATATCATGTTACATACATGAACATTTTATTGTGAGTGATCAATTGGAAAAATTTGGCACTAGCGTAAGAAATTCATTGGAGAAGTTCTTTGCTCAATAGTAAGAATAGGTGAAATAATAAAAAAAAAACTATTTAAGCCAAATTTGTGCTTTATAGTAACCAATAATCTTAGAGCCCTTAACAAAAATGCTCAAACAAATCACAACAAAAAGTAAATTTGTATTAAGGAAGTTTATCTTCACGTATATGTATTTGTTTGTTTTAAACACCATTATTGCATAAAATTCAATGTTATTATTAAAATTAAATAACATGACTTAATTTTCATCATGATCGAACCAACCGTTAGGACGTGAAATACTAAAAATCATTCGTTCCAACAAATCGGAACAGCAAATAAAAAAACCTAATTCATTTAACTAAACTACTCACAGTCAAAATGGCGAACATCATCTGAGCGACGTTGAATGCGTGCCTCCAGTTATGGTACGTTACATTGCGGTAATTTTTCTTCACGCTGAGCAGCCAGCGGCAGAGGACGCCGTAATCTATGTGGAACCGTTCCACGAAGTCGAGGTCGAGGAACATGCGGAGGCACGCGGTAAGGGTCTCGTCGTCACTCATGTCGATGTCGTCGAATGTCAGCTCGTGCAAGCTGAAGTGGACCGAGGACGGGACCCGCAGGTTCTGGAACAGTGAAGACTTTTTCAAAGTCTAGAGGCACTTTATTTAACAAAGAAACGGTGGAAAGAATGAGTACTCTTTATTCGGGCAAACACAAAGCTTAAATCAAAAAGAACAAAGTTTGCCGCAACACAGTCGCAACTCAGCAAATGCCGATAGCTTAATAATAATAAGTATTAAGATAACTATGACGTTTAAGGAAATTACGGAGTAAAAACGATGTGTTTTGGGTAATAAAAAAGTAATAAATAAAAGTAATATCCTCACAATATTTTTTATACATTTAATATAGTAGTGACCTACTTTTTTCGTCTAGACTGTATGGAGATTAACTGTCAATAACACTCATTAATAACAAGATGAACTTCATATTTTTAATAACTTTTTACTGTTTACTATTTAGCAAATAATATGAAAATGCCAATTTATTAGAAACTGGTTTAAAACACGATGGTAGACGTATCTATATCTTGTTTCTCTTTATAAAAAAAAAAACCTGCAAAATTACTTTACATATTGGTCATAGCACACTAACTATTTAATGATTTAGCTAGTCGTATCTCTACACAAGACTATATTATGCTCTGGCTTCATTCTCAGCGATATAGGTTTACCAGTTTGTAAGCGTGTTTCCACGTCCGATCTCCACACGGATGTTTTAGGCCTCATTTGAGTAATTAAAGATATTTTCATCTAAATTCGAATTTCAAAAATTGCGATCGTCATTATTCTGACAGGCTTCAACAAAATCTTCATTCTGTTTAGAGCATTAAAACTACCTGTTTTACATTTTTATTTAGGGCGGGTTGTCATTTGCTTTAGAAAATGTGGGATGGTGTATGTATATATATCGCCTCGAATGAAGACATTCGCATAATTCTAATCGAACGTCACTTAATTAAGTTCGTTTGAACATTAATTTTGTAAATATGTAGGCTCATACACTACTGCATTGAGTATTGGTAGAGAGTTTAAAAGCCGCTAACGAAGTTAGTGGCTTGTACCTTATAAACGAGCTAGTAACTAGTGTCATCGGCTAGCCTAGCTTTAAACTACAATAAATTTCGTAGCACACTTACCCGTAACCGCTGTGCGTCATCTATTGATGCAGATGCGTGGTAACTTAGTACCTGTAAAGTATAAATATGTTAATAAGTAGCTATAAAGGAAACAAAAGAAGGTCAGTGTATAAGGGAGACATTCGCCAAACTTTGAAACTCAGTTTAATTTTTAGTTGAAAATTTTTTTCTTTATTGCACGAACAAACGGTCACACTTACAAAAACGTTGTAAATACGTCCAACGGTGAGGCTTGTCCCCGATGATGACGCTCGTAATGCGTCGAAACTCGTTGAACGTATATCCAACGTTTTTTTAAGTAAGTGTGACCGTATGTTCGTGAAATGTATATGTATGTGTCTTCCGTGTCTGAAATAAATGTGTTCTATTTTTCTTTCAAATGTTTTATATGCCTTACGATAACATTTGTATTCTGTAAACTACACACTATATACATGTAAGTGATGTTTAGTTTGACGACCTCGTTGGCGTAATGGTTACCATTCCGGACTTCCAATCAGAGGGTCCCAGGTTTAATTCCAGGCATGGCAAATATCTTTAGGATGAACTAAATTTGTTGGCTGTCGGTCTGGGTGTTCTATATGAACCGATATAAAGTAATTATTTATGTATATATTATATCAGTTGTGTTAGCAAGCATAATAAAAAAAAATGAAATGATTAAGTATGGGACTAACCAACCGTGTTTGAAATATAAAGTGATCTTTTGCTTAGCTCTAATCTTACCAAGCTTTTTTAATTTTAAACGTATTTTGGTTTGTACACGTAAAACTAAAAGACTATGCTTACGGACTTAATATTAAAATCTTTTAAGTTCTAAATTTTATATTTTGCTCAGTTTATATTGTGTGCGATAACCATTACGGTTTAAAGGATAACAGTACTTTCTAACTTAGAAAGTATTAATTCCGCTGTCACTAATATTATGAATTGATTGCAACATCTTTACGACCTAAGCGTAAAAACTAGAAAAATATTATGTCTAAAAAGATAAATACTATAAAAAAGTCATAAACATGCAGGATTAGACTAAATACTGATTGTAGCTAATTTTGATTAATATCTATAAAAATAAATTTAATATCATCATAACACGCATATTTTAGTTTCACCTTTCGCTTTTAATCGTAAACTTTGCCTACTTAGGAGATATTAAAAGAAATATCATACGCAAAAAAAATTGATTGCATTAAGAACAACCTCGTTTGAAGTCGGTAAAATTTGTATCCAATTTAATCGAAACTATATGAGACTATATATTAGGTATGGATAACAGAAAAAATATACTAAGTATATTGTACGTAGCGAAACTTCGGCTTCAACAAATTAAAAACGTACTGACTGATCTATGTAGGTATATTCTTGAGATATAAAAGTCAGAATTCGCGTAATTCAGCATTATTGTTAATAATGTATTTCAGCAATGCAGATACGACGTGGGTCGAATGACACGTCAAATCGTAGGCGGGGTTTGAAAACTCTCTACACCAGAGCTTAGTCACTTAACTCATACGAAGAAGAAGAAGCAAAGCTAATTTTGGCATAACCAAAGAATATATTTTTGGTTGACGTACCATTAACTTTTTTTATATAATCGTGGCGCGGAATTATCGATGAAACCTAGATGGCGCTGCAAATCGATTGATAAAATTCTTCTAAATAGCGTTACCATTTTTTCGTATTTTCTGGAAACGACTTGACTCGGTCACGCAATCTACATTCGTTGTATCACTATGCGACTGCAGCGCGTTGCAGAATTTGGCGGTAGCTAAGCTTCACGTATGTGACGTAATGTACCGAATGATACACGTAGAACGATTTTCGAAGATAGGTAGAATGTATTATATATTCTATTAGTCTATGGTAATGGTTAACTCACATCTAAAGTGACGCTCTGCTTTGCCATCGCCGTAATGGCCTTTTCATACATATGTGTGTTGTGTATCCCCATGCCGCAGAATATTGCGAACGCTTCCACGAAGTTCTCGTCGTTCTTTGTGAACAGCAGACCGTCGAATTTGTTCACTAACTGTAACATAAAAACAAAAGAAATAAGTTACTGTAAAAACAAAAACACTTTTTGCAAAAGCTTTTTGCCTCCACCTTCATTGTACGTACTGCCAAGGTGTGGAACTCCTTACCAAATGCCCTGTTCCCCAAAAACTATAATCTTGCGGTTTTCAAGGCACGAGTGAACCGGTTTCTTCTGGGTAAGCGCGTTCCACCTTAGATCACAATGTCACTTACCATCAGGTGAATTCTGATTAAGCGCAAACCCATTATAGTATAGAACCCATGTCTGAAAATGCAACTAGTTGCATATTAAAGGCAACATTTATTTGCACAAAAACACACATTCGTCCTCTCACCCAAAACGCACAAATTTATAGTCTCCATACAGTCGTGGACAAAAATAAAAAATGCATAATTTCCCTTAACTTGCTAGGTTAATTCAATGAATTCTGCGGATGACAAGCAATTTTATCTTTTATATTTTATAGTTATTTATTTCAAAAATATATTCTTAAAACCTCCAAACGGACTGTTTGTCGCAATGCGCAAACATTTGTTTGTAAAACTAGCTAATTATGCAGAGCCTACTTAAACCATCCACAAAAAAGCATTTAAAAAAAAGTTTAAAATATTTTTTCGCGGATGGAATTTTTGAAAGTACAAGCTTGAAATGTTAAAACGAACGGATGTCCGACGGCTTTTCGTTTGTTCACAAACAGGGAGGTTGTATAACACGAATTAATATTTCAGTGGATTTTCCTTTTTTGAATCAAACATTAAACTTGTACGTAAAACAAAATTAGTAGACTTCAATACTTTGTTTTCAAAACTGGAATAACTTTAACACCCAAAGCTGTGGCTGTAATGTTGTAATGTTATTTTTTTATTTAAATTAATATAGCATATTATGGAAATAATATAGCATGGTGGTAGGGCATTTTGATAAAATCTGTCGCCAGTGTGTTCCGGCAGCCTCTTTGAGAGCCAGTTAATTCCAGACTAGGCATGCTCCACCTTAGGCCATGTGGTTACACGCACTGCCGGTCAAATGTCTAGATATAAAAAGCAAAAAAGGCGCGAAATCGTAAGGTTAATTTATTACAAAAGTTGCGTACTTTCACGCCACCTGAATCTTCTTGCCTTATCCCACTTCGGTTAGGTCGGCACAGCAAATCTTCTTCTTCCACTTCTATCAGACGTCATCTCTAGACTCAGTCCTTTCTTTCTCATGTCCTCATTCACACACTCCATCCATGACTTCTTCGGTCGGCCACTTGACCTTCTTCCTTGCACTACCATATCCATACACCGAGTAACATGCATCTCCTCTACGCATTACATGTCCATACCACGCTAACCTTACTCTTACCACTCTTTTTTGTCTCACTGGGCCCAAGAAGTAAAAATAGCGGTAGCACAATTATTATTCTAATTTAGCACAATAATTCCTTTTAACTCTAATTCTAATGTGCGAGTCGCTTAGGTATTCTGAACATTCCAAGTTCAAATTCGAAGTGAGTTGGTTAATTAGTAGAACAATCCGTGCGGAATGCGTAAGTCGTGTAGCCAGTGTCGCAATGTAGCCATTAAAAATTCGCGCAACAGTCTAATGTAGCTCTGTTTGCTCCTGTTTCACTGTTTGTCGCATTCAACTGCATTGCGCTTCGAAAACAATATAGAGGCAAATTTTGAATAGAATCCACTCGTATTCGTGTCAGGTTTTACGGTAAAAAAATGTAGAGAAATTTGAAAATTTAGGAGTTTGACGCAATATGCATTCAATTAAGGTATCTTCAAAATTTTAAATGAAAAAGTTGTAATTTAATGTCGTAATTTGTCAAATCTCTTTCTTAAGTAGGTACAAATGGTTAAACAAACGGATGGCAAATCGGAACGGGAGTTTTATTATAGGGTCTTTTTTTGCCAACATGCAAAACGAAGCGACGGGTTGGATAAGTTTAGTGTGTGTGCAAGCTTGTATGTCTTTGGGATTGTACGAGTAGCTTCTGAACGGATTACAAGCTTTCGATTTATGTATTGTTTCTTTTAAAAGATGTGTAAAGTCGATATAGTCTAGTACGAGTATGATTCAATGAAATTGATTCATGATAGCCGCTGCCATGAAAAGGCTAATGACATATTTTTTCACAATCGCCTCAATATCCTACTAATATAATTAATGCGAAAGTTTGTATGTGTGTATGTTTGTAACTTTTTCACGCTCAAACGAGAGATAGGTAAGACCCTGGTTTAACACATAGGCTACTTTTTATCCCGGAATAACGCGGGTAAGACCGCGGGGCGAAGCTAGTGTTTTATATATGGTCCTACTAGTTGAATATCTTTTTACCACAAAACAGATTGTTGTATATCTTACCAAGCCCATACGTACTTATTACGTTGATTAATATTGGAAGCCATACTGAACCGTGTAGTAGCCTAGGCTTCCGAGTAAAATTTTCTCGACTAATTGGTTCGAGTACGTTTGAGGGAAACATTGGCAACAGAATGTTAATTAACAACATACATGGAGTACCTACTGATGTGTTTGGTTCAAATTCGGCAGTTGATTAATGTTATTTTTGGATTGATCGAAGGAAAATTGAGGGTATTACTTAACAAAATTTCGTAGAAAACCCGGCTCTGTTATATTTGTATTTTAGATGCCAGAAGGATTTGATATTAAATGTAGATGAGGAAGTAAGTATTTTTGAGGGTTTTTGATACTAACTTTAAAAATAAATCTTTGGTGCAGGGCTGGTACTGAATTAGGGGCCGTCAGATTGAAAAGCAGACGTTTTCCCACCGTTCCGCGTATGAATTTATATCATTATTTACGGATGAAATATAAATTTACCTGTATGACTCCGATGATCCTTCCCTCAGAGTTCTTGATGGCCATGCAGAGAATCGTATTGTGTTTGAATCCTGTGCTTTCGTCGACCGATGGGTCGAACCTAGCGTCCAGGTACGCATCCGCGATGTTTACAGTCTGAAACAATCAAAGAGTATGAGATAGTGTGTGCGAGAGATAAAGATAGTGAAAGATTACCTAGGACCTGACATCATAAACAGAATCAACAATATTTTGGAGCCTATTTACGTTAAACAAACAAAATTTTCCTCTTTTTAATATTAGTATAGATAGATAGATAGATTAACTCTTTATTGGGCAAATTATTGGTACAAATTGTACAAGGTACAACAAATAAAAATTAACAACATAAAAATATTAGCAACGTGCCACAAACGGCGGCCTTATCGCTAACAGCGATCTTTTCCAGGCAACCTTTGGATGGAAAGGAGTTGAAAGGACGAGAAAAAGAGGGGTTGCACAATAAAGAATAGTAATACTTATAATTATGATAGAGGACTTAACGAGTAAATTACATTAAATTATAACTATAATATATAAATACATATTCATAACATATATATAACATAAATACACTGATAAATAAATACACTAATATATAAGTAATAATATATAATATACTAACTTACCAGAGAAAAGCAACAATTTAGAAAAAGAAATAAGGGAAATCCTAAAGCAGTGATGACAAATACCAGTCTTTTATTTGGTTCTTAAAGGAGTATAGAAGTAAAGATACTATATCTAACGGTACGAAACCCTCCGAGCGCAAGTTTGACTCGCACTAGACCTGTTACTTTGAACTGTTGAACAAAGCAAATTACAAACATCCTGCATGGAGATGTGTATTCTCTTTGAAAAATGACAAAACGTAGTCTCTTAAAGGGCATTCAGTAGCGAAAATTTACGACAACATCTTTGTTTCCCTTGGCCCAAAACATATGAAGGTAAGCGAGACCATCGGGGATTTGCGCAGAGCTACAGATAAGTGGGTATCATGTGGTTATTCCCAAGAGATCTTTAAGAAAGGGTCGTGTGTTTATTATAAATGATGTATGATCGTAAAGCCCTTCAAATTATGCGGCTCTCGTCACAAGGTCACAGTCGGTAAATTGAGTTACATTTTAAATGCGTACACACGTTTTCCGTTTTATTATATTCACATGAGAGATGTGTAAAAAAGGTCAAGCCAGTGGTTTGATATTCAGAATGTAACACACATTGTATTTATAACTAAATTATGCAATAAACGTTGATTTAGATTTATATAACACTAGCTGACCCGGCAAACGTTGTTTTGCCTCACTTAGGGGTATGAATTATAGATAGTAGCCGATTCTCAGACCTACTGAATACGCATATAAAGTTTGGTGAAAATCGGTCAAGCCGTTTCGGAGCACGGTAACTAACATTGTGAAATGGAAATTGTATATATAAGATAAGACTAGCAGATCATCCCGGCTTTGCACGGGCCATAAAATAATCAAAGTTGTAAGGAGAAACAAAATATAGCTTATGTTTTACTCAGGGATAATTTAGCTTCCCAACGGTGAAAGAATTTTTCAAATCGATCCAGTAGTTTCGGAGCCTATTTGCGTCAAACAAACAAACAAAAATCTAACTTTTCCTCTGTATAATATTGGTATAGATTGATGAACTACACAAGTAAGTTAAAAACGTACAGAAACTATTAAGTATTTTCTGCATCAAACTTTTATGAATGAAGTTTATTCTTCAATCTTTTTAAGTGACTTATTTGGTTACCAAATACTAACGCCGCGAGTTCAACGACCTTTGTCTTTGTTCTTTAGATATAAAAATATCTATACTATATATTGTTATATTTTAGCGAAGATCGATGGCGATCTTGTCCGAAACAGCGTACAAACAAGCATCAACATCGGACTGCGCAATCCATCAATTTCAATATTCAAAGTAAAATAACTTAATCTTATTTATAATTACATATTTAAAGCTAACAATTCTGGCAAATATGTCTTAAATTAAACATATATTTCGATAAGATTTTTTAATTTCGAGTAATTGGTACCAAAACTATATAAATATTCTTAGGGTTGTTAATTTAGCGGTCTAGAAGTTTTTTTTTTTCAATATTTAACCGTTTATAATTTATACAGATAAAACTGTAAATTCAAGACGTATCCCATATCTGCGCCATAAGTAAATAACTAGTATGAACATAATAGGTTAATTAAATGTTGAAATATCGACTTTGGATATGGGACAATGTTCTTTAAAAAAAATGAGTTCGCTTGATTTTTTTTTGCCAAAATAAACCATCTACCTGTATTTTCTCTGTACTAAGCATAAAATCTGCATGACAAGAGCTCTAGGCTGTAACTTTCCAGAAACTACACCGTAAATTGTTCTAAGAAAGATTCCAATTTACAACGAAAGAACGAAAACAATTATCCCAACGATATTTGTATTGTAGTACAAGCACAATATAAACAACTGCAAAGTTTGTCATAGTAATTGTTTTTTTTAAAGACTTCTATATGTGAGACAGACCTCTTCTATAACTCTGTTAGCTAAAACTCGGGTTAGTGAGAAACCTCTATAAGTAAAAAATAAATTGCGCTCCAATCATAACTCTCTTATGCAGGTTTGACTGCAATAACTAAATGGTCTATTGCAAAATACATACGTATGCAGCGTCCTTTAGTTATTTTTTGTTGAGCTCCGGGGCTTATCTTTTCGGTTCTATAATGATTGAGGCATTATGCCGGTAAGCTCGCCAAGTGCAAAGATAAAACATACACAGTCAATATTTGCATATGAACTATTTGAATACATCGCTACGTAGCACCGGAAGCCCATACTTAGTGGGAATCAATTCCGGCCGTACGAAGCAAAAGACCCCTTTCTTTATAACAGAACAAAAACAAGCTCTAGTTGGCTGTGATTGTTAATACCACTCGATGTACATATAATCATAGACTAATAAATATAATAGACTCATATAATAGCTCAACTTCTTGTTGAAAAGCGTACTACGTATATCCTTCGATAAACGTAGCGCCATCTATTGGTGTTTTCATGAAACGATTTCACTCAGGTTCAGCAACCTACTATCGTTATATCGCTATGCGACTGCAGCGCACCTTGCGGAATTAGGCAACAGCTAGGCTGCACGCTCGATTTGCAGCGCAAGGTTTCGTCGGTAATTATGGCGAACTTCCGCGCCACGCTTTATTGTATGAGATTCCGCAATTCCCTCGAGTATTCTTATTCCAGATACTATAAGCGCCTATACTAACCTCACCCGTAGTGGCGACATATCCAGTAATGCCGATGTTGATGGGGAACCGGCTTTCATACGGTGAAGCACGCTGGGAATTGAGGTCCGTGTCATCTCCAGCTTCAAGGTCAAACACCCGAGAGAAACTGCCCTTCGATGCCTCATGAACTAGGAGTACCTGGAATTTGAAAAGGGAATGGTTAGAAGAGAAGATTCGATAGTAGAAGAGAAACACGAAGAACAAAGTTCATAGACGAACCAGGTAAAGAAAACTTGGCAAAAGATTTGTGCTCATCAAGTACCTAATGTAAATATAAAAAAAAACTAACAGTAGCGCCCTCGATCACTTCACTGTAATTGCGAACATCTGGTACTACGACCTATTTAATTGAAAACGGCCTCTAAGCCCCAAGGCCATTTTCACTTACAAAACAAACAAAGATTACGAAAAATTTTAATTTGCTCCTGTCAACAACGAAGCTTAAAGTAACCAAACTGAAATTAAACTTCAATATTGTCTTACAAACAGCAGTGTAATTGGTTGGGAGCGAGACATTACTCGCTTCGCCCTGTTTACTGAAACTGATTTTGGAACTCTATTTCGATGCTAATTTTATTGCAGATTTTATCGTTTGAAAGCAACTCAGCTGACATTAGGTGTACTGTAGGCACACCTGGGTAAAGCGAGCCCGTTCAATTTCGTGGATGGCGTCGCATTTGGATGTGACATTTAGGTGGTCAGCCAATTTGGCTGGCTGGATTGTTTGTGGAAGGTAACGAAGTATTTTATTGAGAACCAATTTTGTGGATTGTTTTTAAGTACCCCTGAGATTTATTTAAATGGGATTCTTTTGACTCAAACGTGACTGACCAATTTTATTTTTGAGCCGTTTCTGAGTTAAGAATCTATGCGGGTTACCAAAGTAGGCTGCTCTTAGATACATTGCCAAATACCTAAGTGGAAAAAGTATTCACATATTCTTGGAAATTCGACATACAAAGAATTCCCCATCAGACGCCCATTATATCGGGAAGAAACGGGTTTCCTATCAAGTTAGTTACAATAAGCGCTATTCCGACGACCACAATTGAGTTTTCTTTGGAAACGATCCAACAAACTGACGGGGGGGGGGGGGGATTTGGCGACATCATACGTCATCGCACGCACCCCACTATACGATACGTCTCCCACGCACAACCGGCAATGTACGACAATAATAATAATACTATTTTTATAGACTCATTTGATTCATTTTTGGCAGGAAAACCGTTATTTGTCTTAGGGCAAATCATACCAATTTTTTTAACAACTACTCTCTGCATCGGTGGTTTTTTTCGAAAACAAAACACAACAGCTGCTCCATTATACTCCGCGGTTGGATACACGTTGCATCGAGTTCAAAAACCTCGGCAATTGTTGGAGAATCGGGAATTACAGTGTTTCTCTTTGAAACATTTTATACCAACACCAAAACTAAAACTAAAACTATTTTTCATAAGAAAGCTCCTACAATCTTGGTAATAAAAGACAAATCTACAGGGCACAAGTGCCAAACAAGAAAATATTCCGCCTTCCACTAGAGAGACCTTCTGATATTGAAATAACAAAAACGAAATTGGGCAACTATTTGCCGTTAATATTGGCTCGGCAATGTGGTCGCCTCTCGAACTGCGTAAAACCTTTCCCAAGTATTTCCCTCGGGTGAGAAATTCGGGTCCGATGGCTGTCGTTTCGCTATTCTCATTAGATAGATGCCAGCATAATATTGTTAATCTGATATATTGTGCTTCACTTGGCGATTTAAAAAAAAACAAAAAATGAGCACAAAAGAAGTGATAGAAAAATAGCAAGCCAAAATAGGGCAATACTAGGAAACAGCAATAAAGGGTCGCTGTCACCCAAAACAGGTGGCACAAGACCGAGACGAATGGCGTATACGAAGGGAGGCCTATGCTCAGCAGTGGGCTGAAAATGATGATGATGATGTCACCCAAAACGGACTATATTATGCAATGATCTAATCAAATCAAATGTTTTCATTTGCAAAGTATAGGTCGAAAGGTGTTACATATGTATTAAAATTTAATGTACTCTATACCATACCCGTAAGGGTGTGCAAATTTATGTTGATACTAGCTGACCCGGCAAACGTTGTTTTGTCTTAGTAATTATTTCTAAATATACAGTAGCCGATTCTCAGACCTACTGATTACGCATATAAAATTTGGAAAAAATCGGTCAAGCCGTTTCGGAGGAGTACGGTAACAAACACTGTGACACGGAAATTTTATATATAAGATATCTAGTTTTATCATTTATCCAAACGAAAAGTTCATCATTTTTTATCAAAGTTACTCCTCAAGACAATACAAATATTGTGACTAATATTGTTCCTTTCGCCGCCTCATCTGTCGAAGCAATTTCTCCGAAGAGACGAGGTCAATCTATCATCAGTTCTTCACCATTTGGGCCCAGCTTCGTTATACCGAGATGTTTGACGAATGATCCGCCATGAATTATAGAGCCATATCTGATCTTATTCTCGATATTATGAAAATGATGAAGAACCCTCTTTCTTCGAGGGCCTTTGTGTGAGATTTTTTCAAGATACAAAATATGGTGAATAATGGATATTATGTAAACGACCTGGCTAAAGCAACAAATTATAATTCTGTTTTTTTTTTATTAGGACACATTCACACACGGCTGCTTAACCCCATACTGAACCATTTCTAGTTCGTCTTAAACGGTAGCTAACACAACTGATATACATATAGTACATACATATTTTATATAGATACATATTTTTTTTTCGAGGTTTATTTAGAGGGTCTTGTCAAATTTGTACAAAAATAAAAACACAAAAAACAAAGATTTAAGTTACGAATTGTTCTTATTCAATAACCATATTGTAACAAAAATGATGATAAAAAATTACAAGAAGTTAGTTATACGAGTAAGTTTTCCATACGTAAAAGGGCTCGTTATTACCATGATCTTTTCTGTTATTACATTGTTGAAAATATGTCAACAAAATAATTCTAAACGGCCGAGACTGGTATTCAACTTCACCGGATGCGAACCATCTTTCCGACAACAGAATCTTTTATATAAAGAAATTACTATTTATGTGAATATTTTTTATGTGCAGACATATTTCAGACTACATACATACAAATAGTCCATAATATACAAGCTTTATATAACGTTCAATATGTGAAAAAAAGTGGATAACAGTAAAAAACATGTTCTGTATTTATACTAAGACAAGCATAACTAAAATACATCAACCATGTAATTATGCAGTGTTACGCTAATTATGTTGTTTTTTTTTCAGTTATAGGAAAAATTACGAAAAATAGAAATGTAATGAACTGATGCACGAAGGGTTCTGTATAATAAAAAATTACCTTTAGGTACAGAACCCTAAAAAAACACGTTTCTTGTATTGGACAGTTCCTAAGATTCAGCCAGGTGATTCAACTGGACGGACGGATAGCAAAATCTAAAATCTTTGGTAGCTTTTGTGTACGGAACCTTAAAAAGAGTGTAGTAAATATTTGACTGACAGTTGCTTAATCTTATACTCGTTAGATTCTTTCAGGTAAAGCCACGAGGTGTCATTAGTCCACCATGCTGGCATGAATCCAAAAAACGATACATGGTTTGGAAATACTCAGAGCCATTTCAAACACCAAAACGAATGTCACCCAACTATTCAAAGGGTGCCAAAAGCTTTTTTGTTGATAGCCGCCGCTTTATTTATTGACAATATCTCTACTGTATTTTGTGTTACTGTTACAAATTTTATGTTCTTTATCTTGCGTATCTTGCGTAACTGAGCATTTTATTTGGCACTGTATGAATGACTAGTCTGTGTCTATATTCCTAGCCTAGAATTTATAAAACAGATAAGCTTTGGCAAACATTTAACCACGATGACTTAACATCAGTCGAACTTCGATCAAGCTCGTTGCAACCCAAAAAATATGGTGAAAAAACTGATCAGAATTTAATTAAAATGCTTCTTCACGATACTAATAAAAAAAGGGAAAAAAACGTATTAATTATTTTCCCCTCGTGGTAGACATGACTGTTATAAAATGTACCTAAATAGTTCAAGAACCATGTAATTCTCAGTTTCTCTTCACGTCCCATAATCACGTAGAGAGCAAAAAATAAACACGTCATGACACTTTAATTACGTGTTTTGTTATTTCTTCACGCTCAAACGGCTGAACCGATTGGGATATTTACGAGTATAATGGGATGGTGGAGATGGCAGGACTTAAGCTGAAATGCGGTGTGATTTTCAACACCCTTTGTACTCTCAAACTACTCTCATAATAATTATTATTTATCCCAAAAAAAGAGTGACACCGTTGACAGCAAATTAAAAAAAAAACACTGGTATATTTCATCTTCTTCTTCGTAGTTCTGGAGTTGAGTGTATTCAAAGCTTAGCTTCGTGTACATCCACCAAAAACATTTAAGTAGCCCGGAAACCTGAGCCTCGTCGTGCGATTCCAAATTAATAATAGAAACCAGGTTATGTGGACTTTCAACGCTTCCGGTGACCTGTCTCTGTATTCTGGGCTTCAGGTTCTTTTATTTACTAATTACAGATAGAGATTTGACGTGCAGGGTTCGTTACCACGCGAATCAGCAAAACTCTGGCTTAAGATATAGTAAGGCTTGTCTACATTAATTGGCTCTCAAGGAAGTTGCAGTAACATACAGGTGCTTGGTGACCTATTTTTACACGCTTTTTATTAGCTTCACCTGTATGTTTGTTTGTAACCGACTTCTTTGGGCGCGATTTTGACCCACTTTAAACGGTCAGATTTCGTTCAAACTTTGTAGATTTGTTGAGGACCGATGACAATACACTAATTTGATAAAATTATTCCATTTTTTTGTATTTTGTTTGTATGTTTGTTTGTAACCGACTTCTTTGGGTGCGATTTTGACCCACTTTAAACGGCCAGATAAGCGTGTTTTTTAGTTTCTTTTAACTATTATAATATTATTTTACTTAAGGGTGTTAGCCAGGCGAGAACTAGAAAATGCCACTAACACAGTGCAAAATTCTTCCAGGAAACACACTAGCAAGCAATCATTACAGCTAACGCCAGAACGGTGCATCCACCGATCGAGCCTAGTTCCAGAGTCTAGTTCAAATCAATTAGCATTCCCCAGTTCTCTCGATACTATCCGAGATAAGTATGCGTGGCGCCTACAGCCCTCAATCATCATTACATGGTATAGATTATTATCTGCGCACGCTGGCGTCGGCGCGACGATGGCACTGGCCAGGCCAATACAGAGTTATTAGCTGCAACTGTGGAACATTTTACGGCAATGATAAGGGCAAAATCTTGAAATTTACAGTTATTACGTAATAAATCATGAACGATCGAAAAAATTGCTTGAAAACCGACGAAACAACTTTAAGAATATTTATACTTATTTTGGTACCAATCAGACTTATGAATGAGCCATAAAATGGGTTGAAAAATTTAAAACCTATTTTTTGAACCACTTTTTTATTGATAAGTCTGTTTGATACAAATTATAGCGAAAAAACTGTGATATCATCATTTTCCCCTGGCTTTGCCTTAACAGATTTTGACGACACAAGAAGCCTTGACAATGCTCCTAATTATGTAATCCACCTGAAAAAACCGTCTATAGTTTTGAAGTTATTAACATACGAGTAAGTAGACCAGACAGACATACTGATAAAAATTGCAACAATTGTTTTTTTTTTGGTTTCTTACCTATCAGTTTTTCGGAAATTATTTTAATGGTATAAATAATCGTTTTTTTTACTGATTTATTATATGTATTGATTTCATAATACGAAAAGTGTTAGCTTGCACTATCTGTGATAACTTGTCTACTTATATAATTTCAGTTCAAAATCGTCTCAGAAACTAACACTTGGAGTTACAATTGCAAAAACTTGTTTTAATCGCATTACATGACATCATAGGGTTTCCCCGATTAAGTAATCTAATGGAACCAATCGTATTTACCAGTTAGGATAGAATGACGCACAGTCTACGCTGCTTAGGTAGAATTAATGAATTTAAGTGCTTCGTCATTTTATCCACTTGTTTGGCTCAAATAGATTAAACAATAACAAAGGGTTCCGTACATTTATCTACAAAAATGGCAAAAAATCCGTTTGATGTAAGGCAGCCCTAAAATATATTTTGCTCATTTTTATACATGTCGTTATAGCGACAACAGAATATAAATATCATATCATCATATATCATTTGTGCAGATTTGATAGCTGCAGATATGACAGACAGCGGAGACTTAATAATAGTAACCCGTTTGGGTACAGAACCCTAAAAATTAACAAGCAAAAAAATCTATTTAAATTTTTTATCTCTGGTATCTTGACAAATAATGACTTGATAAAAATTCAAAGCGCAAATTGACCGTGAACATTGACTTACGAATATACGCCTCGTGCTTCTCAGCTCGGCAATATGCATTAGACGCAAATAGCAGTTTTAAAAAAATACACACAAATTTATATTGTTCCCTTTTAAGCTGGCCAATTTGCATATTACAGTCTCTTTCGTTAAAGCAATGAATACAGTTAAGTTTGACGATTAACTCAAAAAAATGAATTAAAACCCTGAAAAATGCTGGTCTAGGGCACAAAATTAGGTTCAATAGCCAATCGTTATTACACACCTTAATTATTTGCAATAAAAAACCTAATATACATTGGGCATTAGTTGCGTAAAACGGAGCGAATCTTTCGACCTAGAGAGTAACTACGACAGCAAATTTCCACAGCCCCAGCCATAATAGCGGGGTAACGCTGCAAGTCTTATTGGCACGTTTAGGCAAGGGTCTTGGACGCAATCTTTTAGATTTACTTATGTTTTATGTTGTCAATTTTTGCAATTGTTTTATGTGTTTATTGATCCCACATGTAACTACACATAGAAAGTTCCTATACCTAAATAACTTATTGACTCAGGCGTTACTTTGCGGAAATCCATTGTAAATAGATGACAATTTAATTTTGTCATCTATTTTCCTATACCTACTAGGATTATTACTATACCTATCACATATCTGGATTTAAAAAAGTAATTACAAAAGATTCAGTCTACTCTTACATACATAACATAGTATCCCAAAATCATTAAACCTAAAAGACAACGCACATTTCTATCCCCATACACACATACCATCTTCAATCGGAAACATTCCGAGAATCGAGTAATAACTTTAAATGCTCCAATAACCGCGAAATAGTAAAGGATAGGCAAAATATTCCAACGAATACATATGTATATCAATGTATCACAGAATATAAAAACCAATTCATTCTGTTCACTTGCTCAAATTTATTATTAGTTAACTAAGAGTACAAGAGCCGACATTAGAAACAAGAAAAATATCAATAAGTCCTTAAGAATTTGTTTTACCAACATCCTTTTTAAGTTCAAATTTTACCCAAGCTTACAGTCACAAAGCTCCTTCTTTGAAACATTTTCAAATATATATTTGTGACGCTATTTACGTTAATTAAACCACATAGATAAAACGCAAGAATAATGAATTACTTACGTGATTATTAACCGAGTTTTCTTTGCATTTAACTTGCTTCAAGGGCAAAATAACATTGTTCAAAAACGCCGCACTCACAAAGACCGAGAATATTTTCAGTATTTTCTAAAGAGTAATTAAATTCGATATCTTACAAAGAGATAATTGATACGTGATAACTTTGTGGGTAGGCTTCAAAGCTATCGCGGGATACAATCTAAAGGATAAATTCGCTTTGAGTTGCGTAATTGAACTGTTCATTTGAAATTTAAATATTCTGAATACAAATGCTTCTTAAATTTAACCTTTGTTTTACAAAATTATTCAGTTAAGACCCTTTGTCTTAATACTCCCTACTTTTTTAGTAGAAGCAGATGTAGCAAATCTTATATTGCACTCAGAAGTCATTATTTACGAAAAGTTCATATACATATTATTATGTATTGAACGGGCTATTTAGTTCTAATGTTCAAAACTAGATGTCGCGTGAGAAACCATGCATACTCATAGGTAATGTATTGAACGAGCAACATAGTTCTAATGTTCAAAACTAAACGTCGCGTTAGAAACCATGCATACTCATAGGTATTGACAGATCTTTATTCCTGAGATAGAAAAGTCTAAATAGGCGTAACACAGCGTATTAGTTGTTATTCCTATTTCAGCTATGTCGGCATTACTATAGACTATGATTTTCCCTGATCCACAGAATTCTTTCATCCGTGGTAGAACAAAAGCATTATTGCGTGAGATTCATTTTCATCCAATTTAAAAGTTGACATCACTTCAACACATAAATCCGAACATATTGCTTGTCGGATCGTACGTAGGTATCTTATATAGCAGCAAACTATGGTTGTGTGCTTTACAGGGGGCTACCGCTGGATAATACATAAAATATTTTAAATTTGAGTGTTATTATTATTTTATTTCTCATAACTATAGGTATCCGCTGTGATAAGAAAAAAGCAAAATACTTTTTTTCAAAATCGAGTTATACACATCATTGGAATTATTAAAAGGTGTATCTACTGGTATTTTCATATTTCAGTTAGAGTCGGATTCGTCTTTTTCTGTTATGGTGGTAGCTTATACCTTGGAGCAACGTATGCCTATGCTGTTTTTTTTCGGATTAACGCTGGTAATTTGCTGGTAAGTTAGTCACATATAAAATAATTTAATAAGCTCGATTTCACAACAATACACTCCAGATATCATTCTGCTAAACGAAAACATAAATGTGTGGTAGGTATAGGTAACACAACAGTAATACTAAGTATGTGTGCCCGTTTTTCTGTGCAAATATAGAAAACATAATAACTAATAATAGAAGTTGGGAACAACCCAACTACTTACTTTTCTACATCATTATTTTTTTCTGCTCCTGGCATTTTAAAATTCAATACATTATTGTACATGTGGATTGTTAGTAAGGCCACAATTATTTTAATAGTAGTCCCCTTCAGGTGTCAATATTTCACGCCCCTTAAATGTTTACGCATGCACAGCTCGACACCTTAATGCATTTTAATAATAGCCATTATATTATATACGTTTTATTGAATAAAGCATAAATCTTGCAGTCGTGGAGTTAAGATTAAATTACATTTACGGTATAGTACGAGTATACTTAGATCCTTGTAAGATTAAGCTAATGCATCATTGTTCAGTCAGGATTTAGAAAACAGTAAGTAACCTTATGTTTTAGACTTCAGAAACTGAACTGTTAAACCTTGTTTTTTTTAAAATCTTCAAACAATAAACAAATTCTTCTTCTTCGTAGGAGCGAAGTCGCTAAGCTCTGATCTTGGAAAACCAAGTGTCGAGAGACTTTAAGCCGCCAAAAAAAGGGTTTAAGGGTCTCTGGCTTGGCTTAACGACTGCTTGTACTAAATCTTTGCAGCGTTGAGGCGATGACATGGATATAATAACATTGAATTTACTGCTTTATCGTTATAAATTCATAGATGGTTAAAATTATAGAAAAAATAACTTAAGTAAAAACCAATTCTAAGAAAATTTACACTAACTTGGGTAACAATCAGACTTATCAAAAATTTAATAAAACTTATTCGATTTCAAGTCAAGATTTTCACCATGTCAAAGACATCAACCGTTGCTTATCTTAGACGATCGTATAAGATCATCTTATTTAGCCGCGCTTCTAATAAACAGATTCACGTCTAAGGGCAAAACTATAGCTAGCAATTAGGGCGCTAAGTGAGCAAAATGGCACATTTTATAAAATCATATGCGTTAATGATACGGCTACGGTTTTTTCAGTGATTTAATGTAAAGAGTCGTTAGACTTCCAATAACGATTACGTAACATTCACTTGATCGTTCATCACTTCTTTTTTGAAAAATAGTCGTATTACGAGAAAAAATAAAAAAAATTGTGCTTCTGAAAGTAATAAATGCATTACAACAAATCTTACTTATTTGTAATGTGATATTATCTAGAACCGTTGGAGCTTATAATTTCAATGTAGTTAAATTGTTGACTTTATTTCGTGAAAATGCAAAACTGCCGAATGTGAGGCACTATATGCTCTTTGGCGTGCAGCGAACTTGAATAAACGGAAGAGTAACTCCATACAATTGCCGCTTAGAATTTGTATCTATCTACGCACACAGTTATACTGCTATCCCAACGAATTTTTTTTTTAAAACACACACACTAATCTCGCACCCGGTTGGTGCTGTGCCACACCATGTGACGCCACGCGGGCGCGCGGGTAGCTGTTTTGCGCCGCCCACCGCGGTATTTTACTATTACGCGTGGAACCATTTTATCGGTCAAGTTAGTTCGCCGATGGCGTGGCTGCAATCGGTACAATAGCGCCTCTATACTCCGTTTTCCAACTGACCTGTACCCGCTGACACCGTATCAAGCTCTGCGTGTGCGTCAGTATCCTCAGCACCATATGTTCTATCGTGCTCTGCTCCTCGAACACCATCCTGGCCAGGTCCAGGAGCACCTGGTTCCTCTTCACCTCCAACTGGGACCGCTCGTACAGCTGCGCGTTCCGCAGACCGATCCCGCAGAATTGGAGGTAGGCCGAGAAAACTTTCTCGTCGTACGACGTGAAAGGACCGTCGCTCTGCTTGTTTATCACCTGGAAAGAAAAAAAGCATCAGAACATTTCATGCGCTAGCCTGACTATTTTTGTATTTATTTTTCTTCATCTTTCTCTACTACTTTGAGTTTTTTTTCTTTCTCCATTTGGTAGACGCAGCATGTTTCTATCTCATTCACTCTTCTATCATTTGTAATTTATCCGTAAACTCCTCTCTCATTTGGAGTAACGCGTATAACATTACTATCATAACACAACCACAGCCTTCTTCGATAGTTGCTTAACTTTATACTTTTTTTACGGAAAATCTATAATAAACAGTTGTTCGCTATAAATCATAAACGGTAAGAAAGAGCTGAAAAAAAAACAGCTTAAAGACTGTCTATATAACAACTCTGGGAATATTTACACTTTTTTTGGTACCAATCATACTTATGAATGAATTAGAGATAAAACTGGTTTTAAAAATCAAAAAAATAATTTATTGAACCAGTTTTATTTCATATTGATAAGTCTACATCTCTACTATCAGGGTAAATAGAATCAGAGTTGTTTTTAGACGGATTTTAATCTTTTTTTTTTCGTTTATGATTATAAACTGTGAATTAAAGCTTTTGCCTATGGCATTCCCTTAAATGAAGAGACCGCCCAGTGGCTAGCCTAGGGATGAGCAACACGTTAGCCCATTCTAAAAGTTGTCGCACTTTGGAGTCACAGTTAAATCTGAACCAAGTAAAGAAGCAAAAATTTTACATTAAAGAACAGCCCGCGGCAAACAAAATCAAAGATGATGGCAATACTGGGGTACACACGAATAATTAAATTTTAAGGTAGCCATATCTTTATTATTATTATTTTTTATTTATTTGACAACATAGGTTTCTCTTGACATACGTGTTGACAAGATCTAGAAATTCAATAATGATATGGTGATTGAAATAACGTATTAGCGTCGAATAAGCAATAAAATATAAAATACAAATTTATGAACCATTCGAATACTATCAAGTATTAAGTACTCGTATGTATGATGAAAACTAGAATCGATTAGAATAAGTAATTAATGAGAAACAAGCAAATGCCATTAATAAATTGACTTAATTCGAATGACATATAATAAAACAAAATATTTTAATTAAAATTCATATTGAATTAATAACACGCACACATTAAATTATATTAATGCCCCTCTTAAATAATGGCTAACAAGAAATAAGGAAAGCACGACGATTAGAAGAAAAGAACCAAGAAGAAAAGTGAGATATTATGCCGGGTAATGGACCGATCGATTATCGATGTTTTTAACGTTTCTATCAGAGAAATTTGTCGAAGGGGTAAAAATTAAAATAGACGATCAAATAAAAAACTAATCATAAAACTTTTGGATTTAGGCACAAACCGCGGTCGTCAGAATCTGGAGCAGTAGCGATGCAAACAATTGAGATTTATTAAAAAAGTTGAAAATCAATCTCGCCACTAAGTCTAGATAAGTCCAAAAATTTATAAAGGTTTATTATTTGCTATATCTGTTTTGTATGAAAGTTTAGATATAAAGATAGCTTTGTTATAACTGTTTTTTAAATGATTATGATCCAACCATATTATCCGCTTTATAAGCGGCAAATACAAATATAATATAGATAAACTCATTTATAGATTGTATTATATAATTGACATGAGTGAAATAGGAGTGAGTGTAGAGACGACGGCTGATAGACGAGAGTGGAAGAAGAAAATTTACTGTGCCGACTCCACCTAGTGCTTTATCTCACTAGGTATAGTGGAGAAGAAGATACAAACTGGTAAAACCTTATCGCCTCGAATGAAGCCATTCGCATAATTCTGATTGAACTTCACTGAGATAAGTTCGTTTGATCATTAATTATATATGGTATGTTCTGGTAAGAGGTGTTATTATTTTTTTTTACTTTATATTTTGTGCCGTAAAATCTCAAACAAAGTTGAACAAAAACGTGTCCACACTGATCAGTATTGAGTCAGGTCAAAGAATATTTAAGAAACATATTTTTTTCTGTCAAACATTATTATTACTAAATTCAATGTCAAGATAGGTCACAACAAAATTTTGAATTATTTATTGCCCCAAGGCGTGTTTGCTTTAAGCAGTTTTGAGGCCAATAGTCTTGTGTTTTTCAAAACGAAGTAGCTGTGATTTATCTAAATTTTTGATTTTTATGGTTACGATATTGGAATTTTCAATGTCGATTTTGCAAATTCTTATTTATTGCTTTGTTTTTTTACAAGAATTAAGCAAAGTATTTTTCGTTTTCGAATTAGCTCTATGTCGTCCTAAATTAAATAATTTCTCATTGTTGCACGTAAATATGATTCAACAGCAGATTTTTATCAGTTGGGCCAAACAAAGTTTTTATTGAATACAAAGTCTTAGTAATGGGGTTCCGTTGGTACCATTTATACAACCCTACAAATTTATATATTATTACCTGTGCAACACCAATAACTTCTCCGTTGATATCCTTTATAGGCATGCAGAGGAGAGAGCGCGTCTTGTAGCCCGTCTGCTGATCGATGTCGTGGTTAAACCTCTCATCCTGAAACAACAAAAACAATATCCATCATCATTAAGGAGTTGGTGGACTTCCACATGCGACTGGAAGGAGCTGGCCCAGGATAGAAAGGCGTGGAGACCATTGGGGGAGACCTTTACCTTTGCCCATCAGTTGGTCAATACTAAATAAATATTAGGACACATTTCACACACGGCTGGTTTACCTCCCATTTCTAGTTCGTGTTATGGTAGCTAACACAACTGATATACTACATATACTTACATACATATTTTATATAGATACCGAGTACATATTTAACACCCAGACCCACAGCCAATAAATTTAGTTAAGCACAAAGATGTTTGCCAGGCCGGGAATCGAACCCGGAACCTTCTGATTGGCAGTCCGGCATGGTAACCTTTACGCCAACGAGGTCGAAAGATCTACTATCAATCATATTGACACGAATTTTCCTATAAATTTTGATTTGATTATTTGATTTTGATGATTAAAACGTATTGTAACGTCTGCTAATTTGCGAAAATCTGTAAACTTTCAAACTTTAAAACTACTATTTTTTCAAATAATTAAACAGTCGAGCGAATTTCACGTAAACATGTCATGGAACTCTAACGATTTTAAACACTGAATTATAGATAATCAAACTGAAAAAACCATAGCCCGTATCTTTATGAAACATTTTATAGTTTTTTTTAAATACCTACACTATTTTGCTCCCATATCGCCTTTTAGTAGGCTAGTTAATACAGCTCCACCGTATACCGGAGGTACTTCCAATCCATCGGTTCCCCGTGTTTTTATAAATGTACGGCGTAGGTCGAGAGAGTAATCAGAAGCGGCGACCGCAGACCACAGCCACGAGGATCCTCTACCCGAGTGTTAATTGCTACTTGAAACCTTTACATTGAGAAAATGTGGGAGTTTCATACAATTGCAACTTATTTTTTACAGTGAAAACATCGGAATTCAAATTCAAATTGAAATTAAAATGTATACGACGACCTCGTTGGCGCAATGGTTACTATGCTGAACTGCTAATCAGAAGGTTCCGGGCTCGATTCCCGGCTCGGCCAACATCTTTGTACTTAGCTAAATTGGTTGGCTGTGGGTCTGGGTGTTAAATATGTATCTATGTAATATGTATGTACATATATGTAGTATATCAGCTGTGTTAGCCACCATAACACAAACTGGAAATGGTTCAATGGGGTTAACCAGACGTGTGTGAACTGAGTCCAAAAAATATATATATTACAGAAAAATATTACAGATCAATACGAAATATATTAAACAAAACAAATATTATAAAAATAAACATTATTGTTTTTTTAGTTAACATTAATTATCATGGCGACCAGCATTTACACTGAGAACTAGTCTCGTAACGTAAGTGCTGTTTTCTTCAGGGTACCTTCAACAATATTGTTTCGTAAACCACTTCCATTTTACATTATTTATTTTACAGTATTTAATTTCAGTTATAATAATAGAATGTAGAATAGTTTAGTAATAATGATAATAGGATTTAACATAAAATAGTGAAGAAGTACTAAAGAAAATTTATATATGAATGTTAGGGTGTATGTGTGTGTGCGTGTAAATTCCAAATAGTCGATTTTTTTTAATGTTAGCCGAACGTTACTCTTAAAATGCCACAGACAGACACACTGACACGTCAAACTTTGTGTTTTGGCGCCGCAAATTAAAACGAATAACGTAAATCTTACAAGAACTGCAATTTTGTGGAAATCCGGCGCACTAGTTGGTTCAGTTATTTATGATTTCATTACTAGAAACGATACACTGTGCGAACATGACTACCGCAGGAACCGCATATGGACGTATGGCTCTATGCCAAGAATGGTGAAAATGGAAAATTCACAAGTCATTTACGTACTAGGTACGTGATGTCATATACCATAGTAGAAGAGCCCGTGAAGATCGTCCTTCACCGATCTGATAACCAGATGAGACGTATTTTTTATTAAATATTTTTTATAAACAAATGTGTCTAAAATTGCTTGCCCATCGAAAAGTGCTCATGGCTACCTTCTGATTGGTAGTCCGGCATGGTAACCATTACGCCAACGAGGTCGTCAACAAGTTTAACCTTAGTGTTTTTTAAAAACATTTTTTTTACATTTGACCAGAAAGGCTGGTTACGCAACCACACAAGTCGAGTCAGCAACATTCTATCATGTCTAGCATGGAATCACTGGCTGTTAAGGAGGTTGCCGGAACACAACTTTGCTTGGGGATGGATTTTTCAACTTCAGGGTGGTAGCTAGACAGGAAACCATGACGTGGTTCAAGCTACGACCAACGGGACGTTTTTTTTTACTCATAATGCGCTTGCGCTTGATCGCAATTCACCTGATGGTAAGCGATATTGCGATATATACCTATGGCAACTGCATGTGCGACTACGCACGACTACTGCGGATACGCTTTTAAACTATATCTTTATAACAAATACACTCTGCATACATACATCTCAAATACTGTCTATAAGAGTGAGAATATACAAATGAACAAATGCACCAACAAATGAGAAAAATATTACGTTAAATTTTGTGCCAACACAAGTCTTTAAGCGTTGAATCACGAACCGCCTCCGTCTAACTCTTCATCTATTTTCAGAAGCAATTTATGGTCGGATTAGACCAGTTAGATTTAGTTAGAACGTTCAAAATACAAAATTTAATATTGACTTTAATACAACATACAACATTTAGTATTAGATTCGAGTCTTCTTCTTCTTCTTCAACTTATCCCATTTAGGTGGGATCGGCACAGCAAATCTTCTTCTTCCACTTTCCTCTATCAGACGTCATCTCCACACTCAATCCTTTCTCTCTCATGTCTTCATTCACACACTCCATCCATGTCTTTTTCGGCCTCTTGCTCTTCTTCCTTGCACTACCATTTCCATACATCTTCTAGTGACATGCTTCTCCTCTCTACGCATCACATATCCATACCACGCTATCCTTCTACTCCTTATTTTCTCCCTCACTGGGGCTACTTTCACACTTAGTATTAGATTCGAGTATAAGCGTCATATTTGATAAAATTTGACTTACATACCGAGTCCAATTCTCTTATCGAATTTTTGGCACAACGACAAAACCGGGAACGAAAACTACCGAGGCATACAGTTCCGATTCCGAGGCTACAGTTCATTGTGAGAAACGCAATGCAGTAGCGTTAATATTAACCGCACAATCTGATCATTACTATAACCAAGCGAGCAAAAAGAATATCCAAAAAATAATCGGCCAACAGCGAGTCGGTTTGCGCATGAAGAATTCCGTACATAAATACAAAATACAAAAGTACAAATTATGATCGTTGTATGATCCTGCTTAAATATTCATATTAATAAATTTTTTGAATTTGTTGTTAAGGCGGCAACAGAACTACATCATTTGCGAAAATTTTAACTATTTAACTATCACGGTTCATGAGATAGATACATCCTGATGATAGACGTACGGACGGACAGACAGAAAAACAGGGGGATGGAAAGCAAAGTTATATAATTATAGTAATAGGGTCCCGTAGGTACCTTTTGGGCGCGGAACCCTAAAAACTACAAGTTGCTGGGTCAGAATCGCCAACTCCAAACCAAAACGTGAAAT
The DNA here is from genome assembly GCA_035578125.1 of Mellilla xanthometata. Classification (NCBI taxonomy): domain Eukaryota; kingdom Metazoa; phylum Arthropoda; class Insecta; order Lepidoptera; family Geometridae; genus Mellilla; species Mellilla xanthometata. The sequence goes on along the minus strand of JAPUBQ010000014.1, from coordinate 5,633,930 downwards.
TCGATTCGTGCAAGTTTCCCGATGGAGTCATTCTATTTCTCTCAGTAAGGAAGAATCTTAGCGAAATCTGGTTCGAGGAATATCCAACTTAAATTTGTTTTTTTAAGAATTTTTTGATATCCGCTAGCAATGACACAGTTTCAAGATTTCTTTTAAAATTTTCTATTTAAAACTGTGGGATTCAAAAACAAAATTATTGAAAACATAGTTCAAAATTGCAAATAACAGTTTTAAGCCATAGAGCATCGACGTTTAATTTTATATTTATACCAAAATTTTGTGTTACTTACTTCAAGCTATCAAAATTTATTTGCAGACAGTAATTTATGTGAGAAAATAAACCTAAATTATAGCATTCAAAATTTAATTTCTAGACAGCATTTTATCTGCTAAAATTTTCAGTATCACATAAAATCCAGGAAATTACCCAGAGCTTTAAGATCAAAATGAAAATTCAAAACACAACGCCGGAACACACGTACTAGATGCTCTTCAACAGGCGAACGTGTGGAATCCTCATAACTTACAGTGTCTGTCGGATGAAATTGCATGAGGCAAACATTCCTAGCGCATACGGCTTAAAATGAATAAGCATTTCTACACAAAACTGCAAAGGCGACTGACGCCGGCTGCATTGCTGACAATTTCCCTTGTTAAGAAAAACGCGCCTCAACACCCGTGAACTAAAAGACAACTTCCCATGACCTTCTGACGACCTCGTTGGCGTAAAGGTTACCATGCCGGACTGCTAATCAGAAGGTTCCGGGTTCGATTCCCGGCCCGGTCAACATCTTTGTGCTCAACTAAATTTCTTGGCTGTGGGTCTGGGTGTTAAATATGTATTTATATATAATATGTATGTATGTATATGTAGTATATCAGTTGTGTTAGCAACCATAATACGAGCTAGAAATGGTTCAGTATGGGGCTAACCAGCCGTGTGTGAAATGTGTCCAAATATTTATATATTTCATTTTTATTTATTTTATTCTCGCTTCAATTATTGTTATGATAATTCGCATGCCTACCACAATAACATTAAGCATTCGAGATTAGTATCGATATTTTACGAGGCAAATAAATTCTTCACGACACTGATTTGGGTAAGGTATCAAATTTCCGAATACGCCAACTTTAACAGGTTTCAAATCGCATTATGCAAATGCAATAAACAAATGGGATGTAAAATTGATGTTGAACATGCGAATAAAATTATATTCGAGTCCATTAGAGCTGTTTATAAAGCAATCGCGCAATGAAATAGGGCGTGGAATAGAAAAGGGCAAAGAGTTTAGCAAGCCAATGTTAATTTTCCAGTCAACTTGGTACATAACGCGTATGTCATTGTCAAAGGAGCACGACACCCGCTGTTATCGGAACATCGGATGATGTTCTATGCCACAAAACATAAGGCTCAAATTTAATACTAAAAGCAATATAATATACTGAGTATCGTCATATTTTCTGGCATCAGTTTGCGTGGTGTAAGTTAGTAATCAGACTGTTTATTAAAAAGCAGAACAACAAAATCAAAAATTCTCAAACGAATATTTACATTAACAATATAAGCTTTATGTAAATGTAACACAATGAGACCAAATTCTGATACACACATAAAAAAAATATTTATTACGCACTTTCAGCCACCCGAAATCTGATACCAAACTTGTGAAAGTAGGTAAATAGTTCATAACAAGCCTGACCTTCGAAATAAGTTGCTACCACACCAGACATCACTTATCCGCCATAACACTTATCATACAGGGACAGCGCTTTTATCTCATAAAATGGCCGTTCGGTATAACTTTCGATTGTCCCATTAACATTTCCATAGGCGAGTGAGATACGAGGTCTGAGTTCCATTATCCGATGGAATACGTACTGGTTATCCTGGCCCCGCTCCAAATAGCCTTGACCTTGTGGAGGAGTGGATGATGCTTGCTCACGCACACAACAGCCGTTTGTGAAAACAATTCGCATGCAAATGTTGTATGTACGAGTAAGATCGCAACAAGCTGATGTAGTTCAGCGTAGATTAGTTTTGGGCTTGGCCCTTCCTGCGGGGCGAGCACGGAACGAGGACTTATAGTCTTTCCATTATTATTTCCACCTATCACTAGAAATCAACCTTATTACAATGGCAAAAAGGAACACTTTCTCTCATAAAACATTTTCATTTGACGTTAATTGTTATGTCGCTATTTCCCGCTGTTTCCAAGTAAAATGACAGCAAATAAAATTACTCTTCGATTGACGGTAATTTGGAGGTGGGAAAAAAGGAATGTACGTAAACATTATCTGTTTTCTTTTTTTAAATTAAATGAGAAATATTATTTGTGTTGCTAGATTTTTAAAGTAATTTTCAATATATATGACTTCAAACGCAGAAAAATAAGATATTAAAGTAAAAATAACAAAAACGAATAGCCTATTGCCGCTCCCTGTGGAGAAATTGTCTACTAGCCGTGCTTGCCCCGCGGGCCTGCAGGAGCCACGTGGATACAATTTAGCTGATTAACTTGAAAGGTATATTATACTTACATCTAAAGGCTACGTTTTATTTAATACATCAATACTACTTTACATTGAGGTTAAGGCTAAAGCGTTGTATGGCTATGAGATGCGTAGGAAGAAGGGGCATGTGACAAGAATAAGTATGGGCTTCACAGTAAAAGAACCAATGAAGAGTTGGACATGAAGAGACGTGGATGATCTGTGTGAACGAGGATATGAAAGAGAGATACGTGAATAAGGAAACGTAAGTGTATACATATCAGCAAAGCATATTTTCTCCTTCTAATGTGAAGGGAACTCTCATGAATAAAATGATCCTAACTAGTGGGAAAAGCCGATGACAATGATGTTGAGAGTATTACTTGCATATGGTACATTTTGTTTATACTTTGATGGTTTTGCGCTTGATCAGAATTCACCTGATGGTAAGCGACATTTGCAATTGTACGTGCATGATGCATAAAAACTGTTATTCTTTAAATTAAATTGACCTTACGTGCATAACAATTAAATCCAACATAATCGGCATTGAATTGAATAAAAGATTGAAAATTATTAACATTTCAGAGTACCGCAGTGAAACCGTCCATACGAAATTAAAAAACAATATTCGTCAGGATTTTTTATTTGACTACGCACGTTGAAATATTCATACACAAAAGGTCCGCAGGATTGTTATCGTATATTCATGATATGTTGAGGGCATAACTGAAAGTAAAATTTAAATGATTTGAACATGAGAAAAAACAAATATTTGGATTCGATTTTCAGATACTCGTTAATACACACGGGACTGCTCAGCTGCTAATATTTAAAAAAGAAATCAGATACGAAATGAATTTATGATTAAGAAGACCTTATAAAAATCATGTTATCATTTCAGTATACTTTATGGCGTACTGACAAGTACTTCGCTTCTTTTATATTTTATTGAAACAAATCATGCAAACAGCATCAGGCAAACCTTTTTACCTTTGAAAGGTCAAACGCAAACCTTTCAAAGGTAAAAAAAAAACAGGAGAAATATGATACGTAAAATTCAGTTCTTTATTATAATTATGATTTTTCCAAGGGATACACACTTTTTTAACAAACTAACTCTGATTTATAAAGTGAGCATATTTTATAAGCATTTTCGAATCCGTAATATTTATGTCATTATTGTAATGTGCATTATGTCATATATATATACATCTAAAAATGTGTGTCGATGTTTACTAATATACTCGTATATATAAATCGATTTTTATACATAGGCTCCATATTTTATTTCATGACTAACATATCAGTTAAATGTATGAAAAAGTGTCATTTTTTACATTAAGTATTCAAAACACATCGTCTTCGTATTTTATTAATAAGAATAAATAATACATCACAAATACACGGTCCAGTAAACAAAGAGAGCCAATACCAAAGTTGGCAGCATTTTCTAGAACATAAATATTTTTATGAAATTGCTAGATATGACAAATAACAAAAAAGTATTGCTCTATTAGACATCTCGTTTTATGTGATAATAAAGATTATACTCGTACAGCGAGGTAATGCAACCAACCAAAAAAATCTCACAAACAACATTTAACGATTCCTTGCTTGGAATTATTTTTAATGAAATCGTTAATTTATAAAAATAATCGTACAAAATATCACCAATTTAAAAATAATAAAATTACCTTCCTACATCTTTTTATTACAAATACAGATTTTAAAATGGCAAAAATCTTTAAAGAAACAAAGTTACACTACTTAAAGCGCAGAATGGCTAAAAGCTAGAATTTTCGGTTTTATAAAATAAACGGTCAGTTATTTAAATTAACACCATGATCGTCTGAACAACCAGAAAGAAAAAGAAAGAAAAGAAAAAAGGAAAATAATTTTTATTTTGGCAAACACAAAACCTAAAACAAACGTATACATTAAAAATAAAACACCTTAGTTTGCCGCAATACAGTCGCAACTCAGCAAATGCCGGCGGCGTGTGGCTACCGGCGCTGGTATTCTGTTGCGACTGGCCACTCTAAGTATATTTATAGAAGTATTATCTGTTGGTACCATATCAGACTTATTTATACGTAGAAACTTATAAGCATTTTATTTTAATCTTTGGCGTAGAGTTTTGTTAGATGAGTATTTTTTTTCTCGACTCATAAGACTCATGAGTACCAAACTATTTTAAGGTGTTGTCAATAGCTTTAATCGTATTTATTTATAGCGATAAAATTATAAATTCAAGGAGTAGCCCATATCTGCCTTAAGAAGTATTTTCTTTTGAAAGTCGACGCAACAAAAGAAGGTAATGGGAGATACGAAAATCCTCTAGCCTTTCCATTCATCGGTTATATCAACGTTTCCTATATCAAATTCCTTTGTCTTCGAATTTGTATTTGGATCCAGATAGTCGAAGATTTATTGCTGGGAAGAGTCTGAGAACGGTGTTGAATTGGTAATCTGGCTTGCGTACTGTGCAGGGTCGAACTAAGGTTAAAAGGATCTTCGCCGAAACTAGAAAAGAAACCCAAGTATTCTTCCAAATATCAGACATCATGAACGATTGGAACATCGATCGTTCTTACACAAACCTCATATATTAAATCTCAACATTTAATTGACCAACTCCATTCATCTTATTAGAAATGTATATAAATACCAGATATATACTACATCGGTATACTGTACAGGACGACCGATAGTATTTACGAAGAAATAATTTTAAGTAGACTTTTTATATAAGGAATAATTTTATATAATGACAGGTTACCTATATAGTAAATAAATAATAATTTAGGTAGGTTTTAATAAAGAAATTAGTAGAAAAATGAGGAAATTAGGTAGGTGCTCACCCTACAGTAAAGATAGAGTTTAGGTCAGTACCCTGTTAGAAAGAGAGGTTAGAAAGAGATAGCATAATAGAGGGCTCTGATTGGACGAATTAAATAGATTCTAATTGGTGTTCATTTGCAAGTCCAATCAGAGCTCAGACGAAATTTGTATATATTGAGGGCTGGGATCCTGAACAGTACAGTTCGTTCCAGTACCTCAAGCCCTCAAGAAGACTCCAATAAGACTCCCATAAGAAAAAGGAAGAATATAGACTGGCTGGCCTAAGAAGACTGGTGTTTCCCTTCACAACCCTGCGCATCCCCCCTTCGAGTTGCGGTGCAGTCGTCACACACGAAAGTCCCCGCCCCCGCTCCCCGCTCGTTGAAATTGCGTAGGAGCGCGGACGGCCCGGCTGTACCGCACATTTTGGTCCTTCGGGCGCCGGATACTGGGGGTCATCAGTCGTCAGTCGTCGGTCATCGAGCCAGTCATCAGTGAAGTCAGCGACGTCAACATGCCAGTGACGCGCTCAACGGGAAAAGGAAAGAAGATCGCGACGGAGCTTCAACAGTCGTCATCGTCGGGTGCTACGACAACGTCAGCCGTCACGGGCCAGTCCATCTGTACGGCACACACCGGCATCACCTACGGCACCACGACCACGGGCACCGCCGCCGCCATTGAAGCGTACGAAGCCGAAGATATTATGGAATCCAGGAGGAATGAACCTGAGGTGCTGGAACGAGCCTTGTCACCCGAACCGCCAGAACCGCCAGCTCCTATAGTTATAGAAGGCGGGAATGCACAACCGTTGGTGCATGGAGCAGAAATGAAACAGAATAGCAGGCCAGTCAAGTCAACGTCATCGAAGACATACAAGAGACTAAAGGCCAAGGAGGAGGTAGCACGCCTCAAGCTGGAGCTAGCTGCAGCACGACTTGCCGTACTAGAAGCGGACTCCGACACGGACGACGATGGATCCGAGTTTTCGAAAATGGAATCGACACAACGTGTCGACGCTTGGTTCAGAGAGAAGAAAGGACCCACAACGCTGGCCGAAAGTGATGAACATCAGCAACAGAAGACTGCTGAAAATAATATACCAGTGATTGTGGACAGTTTGAAACCAAGTGTATGTGAAATAGTGAAAAGGAGCCCACAGACGTCGGAAGAACATAGTGCAAAGCAACAAGTGATTGAACAGCCCGATTTTGCGAAGTTTACTGAAGCGATAACACTCGCAGTGAGGTCCTCGAGACCGAAAATGATGGAGCTGCCTTTCTTCAATGGAGCACACCAGGAGTGGCTCAACTTTAGTGCAGCGTACAAAGAAACGGAGCAGCTGTTCTCGAAAGCGGAGAATCTGAACAGACTTCGAAAACATTTGAAAGGAAAAGCCAAAGAAGCTGTTGAGAGTCAATTGATAAGCAACACGGATCCAGCTGAAGTTCTGGAACACCTGGAAAGGAGATTTGGAAGACCCGATGTGATAGCACGGATGGAGATCAACGCGCTGAAAACGCTGCCGCGCCTCACCGAGTCCCCAAAGGATATTTGTGTTTATTATAGCAAGATTGCTAATTCAGTGACAACATTGAAGACATTGAACTGTGTGTATCATCTATACAACGTGGAAGTTTCTCAAGCTTTAATTGAAAAGATGACACCGACAATGCGCTTCCGGTTCTTCGATTTTGCCGCCACTCTCCCTAAGGATGAACCCAAGCTGCTGACAATAGAGAAGTTCTTCAAGAGAGAAGCAGAATTGTGCGGACCATACGCTGAACCGGAACAAGTGAAAGTGGAAACTGTGCAACAAACGAGACGACCTCAGAGACTGTATAGTGTGAACGATATAAATGGACTGTCTAGAACAATAGTGAAGTGTTTATTATGTGAAAGTGATCACACTATTGAAAAGTGTTCAAAGTTTAAGGACTGTGACACAAGTGAAAGGTGGGACATTGCTAAGCAAAAGAAGTTGTGTTTCCGATGCTTACGTTTTAGAAATAAAACACACTCGTGTCGTCAACAATCGTGCGGTATCAACGGATGCAAGTTCTACCACAACAGAATGTTGCATCATCACAAAGCACAGAAGAAAGAAGAAAGTGAAGATAAGGAACAACCCGAGGTCATCAACTCAGCGTGGACTTCGAGGAAGCAGTCTTATCTGAAGATAGTGCCAGTGACAGTGAAGGGCCCAATAGACACTGTGAAAACTTACGCGCTCCTCGACGACGGTTCAACAGTGACACTCATCGATGAGAAAATAGCGAACAAAATCGGAGCGCCGGGACCCATAGAACCACTGAAGATAGAGTCAATCAACGCATTGAAAACTGCACATTCTAACTCAAGAAGAGTGGATGTCACCCTGAAAGGAGCCAATAACAACGTACAGAGGATTCAAGCAAGAACAGTGAAGAATCTTCAAGTAACAGCACAACAAGTTTCATCAGAGCATATTGGAGAATGTAAACATCTACGATCCATCACCAAGTTCATCACCTACGAACATGCGAAGCCAGGAATACTCATCGGGCAAGACAACTGGCATCTCCTCGTCACCAAAGGACTTCGAAGAGGACCACGAGACCAACCAGTGGCTTCACTCACTCCGCTGGGATGGGTACTTCACGGAAGCCAGACCCGATCGACAGGAAATAGCGACTTCGTCAACCATCTTATTGAAGAACAAATAGAGGAAAACATGGATGAACTAATGAAGAAGTATTTCACAATGGACGCGCTCTGCATCAACCCACAGAAACCGAAATCGGATCCAGAGGAACAAGCACTACGTATTCTAGAAAGGCATACAGTCCACATCGATAACTCAAGATACGAAACTGCTCTACTTTGGAGAACAGAGGATGCAGTGCTCCCCGACAACTACGAGAACTCATTGAAAAGGCTCCACGGGATAGAAAAGAAACTCGACAAAGATCCCGTTCTTAAGCAAAAATATACAGAACAAATGGAAGATCTTGTGAAGAAAGGATACGCAGAACCAGCACCAGAAAGGAAAACAGAAAATAGAACATGGTATCTGCCACATTTTGGAGTTGTGAATCCATTGAAACCAGAGAAGCTACGTGTTTTCCACGATGCCGCAGCTAAAACGAAAGGAACTTCACTCAACGACATGCTGCACAAAGGTCCAGATTTATTGGAGTCGCTGCCGGGAGTCGTCATGCGGTTCCGACAGCATCAGATAGCGGTGACAGCAGACATCAAGGAAATGTTTATGCGAGTGAAACTACGAGAGGAAGATAGAGATGCACTTCGATACCTCTGGAGAGGCAATAGGAGAGATGATCAGCCACCAGAAGAATACAGAATGACATCATTGATATTCGGCGCTTCATGTTCACCAGCAACAGCCATTTTTGTGAAGAACCTGAACGCAAAGAAATATGAAGAGGCATATCCAGATGCAACGAAAGCGATAGTGAAGAAGCATTATGTCGACGATTATTTGGACAGCTTCAAGAGTTTAGAAGAGGCAATTAAGATCACGGAACAAGTCAGAGACATACAGAAGAAAGCCAACTTCGAACTCAAACAATGGAAATTAAATTCTACGAAACTTCTAGAAGCCATAGGAGAAACTGAAAATAGAGAAGGCATAGAACTCTACAAGTCAGAAGACAGAATGGAAAGAGTACTTGGACTCATATGGAAGCCAGAAAAGGACGAGTTCACCTTCAACCTCGACTTGACAAGAATCCCACCGACACTTATTGACGGAAAGAAGCCAACCAAGAGAGAAGCTTTGAAAATAGTAATGTCACTCTTCGATCCATTGGGCTTCGCATCACCAGTCACCATCAGAGCAAAACAGATTCTACAAGAAGTCTGGCGACGTGGGACATCTTGGGACAGCGAGATAGATGAAGATCTAGCAGTACAATGGCGAAACTGGATAATAGAATTGAAGAATTTGACAAATGTGGCGATAACAAGATGTTATTTGAACTACAGCGACGCCACATCTCTACAGCTACATGTTTTCACCGATGCAAGTGAAGCAGCCTACTCAGCAGTCTTGTTCTGGAGATCAACTGCACCGAATGGAGACATCAGCGTGTCACTCATCATAGCGAAGGCGAAAGTTGCACCATTGAAGCTCACATCGATTCCGAGACTGGAACTTCAAGCCGCAGTAATGGGGACACGACTGGCAGAAACAGTTATCCGAGAACATGAAAGGAAGCCAGATACGAAGATATTCTGGACAGACAGCAAGACAGCTTTAACATGGATCAAGACAGGATCACGGTCATACAAACCATATGTTGCTCATCGTCTTGCTGCGATAGAAGAAACAACGAAAGTGCAAGAGTGGCGATGGGTACCGACGAAACTCAACATCGCGGACGACGCCACGAGAGATGTACCAATCAACTTCGACAGGAATCATCGATGGTACAAAGGCCCAGAATTTCTATATCAAGGAGAAGACTTCTGGCCGAAAGAGAAAGAAATAAGGACATCAGCAGAACCGACAGGGGAAGAAAGAGTCAACCACGTGAGAGAAGATGAAGAATCATCATTATCAGAAGCCCTGCCGGACGTTTCCCGATTCTCCCGATGGGAAAGACTCTGCCGATCAACAGCGAGAATTCTACAGTTCATTCAACTATGTCGCACAGCCAAGGAAAACGTGAATTACAAAAGGACGTTGAAGAACAAAGAAAGGGATCCAGATTGGAGAAATAAGAAAACAAAGAAAGGCACAACGAAACCTCTTCAACAATCAAAAATAGAAGAAAGGAAATTTTTGACACTACCAGCTGAACTCTTGACAAAAGCAGAAGAGCTTTTAATGAAATCGTCACAACAGGAAGCCTTCAAACAAGAAATTGAAGATTTTAAGAAACAGAAGACGGTCAGCAAGGATAGTAGATTGAACCAACTCAGCGTCAAAATAGAAGATGGAATCGTCAGATTGAGAAGTCGTATAGAAGCAGCAGAACAAATCTCAGAAAGAGTGAAGACACCAATGATACTGGACGGAAGTCACACGACAGTCAAACTTTGGATAGAAAATGTACATAGAAGACTTCATCATGCAGGAGTAGAAACCACCGTCAACGAGTGTCGACAACACTATTGGATACTTCGGTTGCGACCAACGACGCGTACAATTTTGAAGAGATGTCTACACTGCAGATTGAAGACCTTAACTCCGTCATATCCACGAACAGGTGATCTACCATCATGTCGTCTAGCTCACCATCAAAGGCCATTCACATACACTGGAGTGGATTACTTTGGACCATTGACAATAACAGTTGGAAGAGCACATCAGAAAAGGTATGTCGCAATCTTCACATGTCTGACAACGAGAGGAATCCACCTGGAGGTGGCGGGATCATTGAGCAGCAGCTCTGCCATCATGGCACTCAGGAGAATGATAGCGAGAAGAGGATGTCCCACAGAAATATGGTCAGACAACGGAACAAACTTGAAAGCAGCTGATCGGGAACTTCGAGAAACAGTGGAAGCGGAAACAGCGGAGGAAGCATCAAGGAGAAGAATCTCATGGCGCTTCATACCCCCGGAGCACCGTTCATGGGAGGAGCATGGGAGCGAATGGTCAGGTCAGTCAAGACAGCACTCTCAGCGACGCTACACGAGAAGTACCCGACAGAAGAAGTCCTCAGCACACTACTGGCAGAAGTGGAGTACACCGTCAACAGCAGGCCACTAACGCACGTATCAGTCGACGCGCAAGATCCAGAAGCCCTGACTCCAAACCACTTCTTACTGGGAGGACCTGGAAGAGTACCAACGCCTGGGAAATTCAACGAAAGAGACACAGTCACGATGTCCAGCTGGCGAGCCTCACAGAAGCTGACAGAAGATTTCTGGGACCGATGGATGAAAGAGTACCTCCCGACACTTCAAGAACGGCGGGAGCCCCATGGTAAAGGGCCCGAACTCAAAACGGGTGACCTAGTTCTGATCATCGACCCGAACCTGCCCAGAAACACATGGCTACGAGGAAGAGTCATCACTACATTCCCTGGACCAGACGACATCGTGAGGACAGCCGACATTCAGACGCAGCATGGCATTCTACGTCGGCCTACAAGGAAACTAGTCATCCTACCAATAGAGGACAACAGCGAGCTTACGGCGGTTGACGGCGAGGTTCCGGTGACAAGGGACAACGGCAGCCCTGCAACGTCGAGCCACAGCGTCGTTCCTGTACCAAGGAGTGCGGCGAGACCACACGGCGGGAGAGATGTACAGGACGACCGATAGTATTTACGAAGAAATAATTTTAAGTAGACTTTTTATATAAGGAATAATTTTATATAATGACAGGTTACCTATATAGTAAATAAATAATAATTTAGGTAGGTTTTAATAAAGAAATTAGTAGAAAAATGAGGAAATTAGGTAGGTGCTCACCCTACAGTAAAGATAGAGTTTAGGTCAGTACCCTGTTAGAAAGAGAGGTTAGAAAGAGATAGCATAATAGAGGGCTCTGATTGGACGAATTAAATAGATTCTAATTGGTGTTCATTTGCAAGTCCAATCAGAGCTCAGACGAAATTTGTATATATTGAGGGCTGGGATCCTGAACAGTACAGTTCGTTCCAGTACCTCAAGCCCTCAAGAAGACTCCAATAAGACTCCCATAAGAAAAAGGAAGAATATAGACTGGCTGGCCTAAGAAGACTGGTGTTTCCCTTCACAACCCTGCGCATCCCCCCTTCGAGTTGCGGTGCAGTCGTCACACACGAAAGTCCCCGCCCCCGCTCCCCGCTCGTTGAAATTGCGTAGGAGCGCGGACGGTCCGGCTGTACCGCACAACTACATCGGTATACCAAAAACAAGAGAAGGCTCTACAGCAAGGGTTTTCCCTCTTATAGAAAACAAAATAAAATCGGATTGAGACGAAAAAAAATATGTAAAATGTTATTGCTTTGCTTCAAATTATAGTATCTACGTTAGTACCAACCTCTAAAGATACAAACATAAAACCAGATGATGCAGCACGTTTCGCGCTTGATCAGTTACAATTTTACACGATAGCTGTACATACCTTAAATATTTAATTTAAATTAAATATTGAATTAAAAATTCAAATCAATAATGGTTTAAATCACGGGAAATCGTTATGGTGGTAGAACAAATAAAAAAAAACAAACATAATACTTGAAAATTTAACTTAACGAATTATTATGCTCAAAACTCTGGTTAAAACTATTTACGGGTGTTTTTATCCTTTCTAGAAACGTTATTTCAATGACTTTCATTATCAGTTTTTTTTTTCGCTAAATCTCTAAACAAGGAATTTCTCCCATACTTTAAACAGGTATCTCCTATATCCCCTACAACTTTGCAATAATTTAAAGAAAATCGTTCAACAAATAAATGTTAATAATGCCATCTTGAAACTTCTCCGACGAGCATTAAGAAAGTACTTCACAAGCTCTTAGTGAAACTGCATCTCACTAAAATAACAGTTAATTCAGAACAGCGGATTCAATGACCGACAATGGCGCATAAAAAGATACGACATTTGGACTCGACTCCATTCCGTTCTCTATTATACGTAGTAAGAGAGAGAAGACACTAAAGCTATGCTTCAATCTCCAATACGCTCACATAAATTCTTTTCGCCCAAAGACACGACTATATCTGGCACATTCCACTATCATTCGGAACTATGGAACGCAGTTTTCACGTCGCAAATGTCTTTTTTACGGAGCGACAATGCCCGAATACATGAGAAATGCGTTGACGTGACAAATCTTTTACTAGCTCCTTGAGACTACTCAGATTCGCGGCGAGATGTCATACATTATTCCCGAACACAGACAGATCATTGAAGACAGTGGATGGAGGTGGTTCTCGTAAATTCAAATTGAGTAAATATTTTTCATGCTTCTTGCCCGTACTAGATGAGCTTGCGCTTGATCACAATTCGCCTGATGATAATAATAAGATTGACGCCTGACGATGATAAACGACAGAAACCGGTTCACTCGTGCCTTGAAAACCGCGAGATTATAGTTTTGGGGTATAAGGCATTTAGCAAAGAGTTCCACACCTTGGCAGTTCACACAATGAAGGTGGGAGGAACGCAGTGCGAATTAGTGGAATAGCGCTTATGCGAATTTATGGTATATCCACAGTAAAACTTTGCCGCTTTGGTGTATTCCCTGCTCGTCTGATAGAGGAAGGTATCTTACCCATATAAGCGTTACGTATCCGCATTAATAGTTTTATGTATATTAATGCATAGTCTTAGCTATCTCCATACCAAAGTTCATTGTAAACGATACAGCCGCTTGAACGCGAAAAGTAACAAATACACAAAAAATCGACAGAATTAATTTAGTTGAAAGTGGAATATTATGTCAGCATTGTTGTTGCTATTGTTTTTTTAGGTTTAAGAAATTGATAATGTTAATTTTGCATCCGAGTAAGTTTAAAGTCTCGTTGTTTAAACAGAGTTCAGAGCATGATCATCAACCAAAGATGCGAACAGACTAACTGGAATAACTTTACAGCGCAACATTTTACATTGGCTTAGGATATTCTAAAATCTTTCTTTCGATCACTAAGGTCACAGCTGGATGGATGTTCCGTTAAGAAATGCTATCCCTCTTAATTCAGATCATGAATTTTCTATGCCAAGTCGCCTCCCCAGATTTATCTAGCCAAGTTCGGTTTCTTGTATTAAAGTTTCGGAAGAATTGATTCATATTTTATTCAAAAGATAGTTCATGAATGGATATGTTCTAGGTTTGAGGGTTCTTCAAATATTCATTATTATCTTATTATAGGTAGTCTCGGATATGTATTCAAAAAATATTCTTTTAAAAATACTCAATATATTCTTTACTAGTTGCGCCCTTCGGTGTTACCCGGGTTAATCCGAAACAAAAAGAAATTAATCCAAGATAAAAAGTAGCCTATGTGTTAATCTAAGGTCTAACCTATTTCCATGGTAAATTTCATAAAAATCAGTCCAGCCTTTGAAGCGTAAAGGAGCAACTTAAATTTTGATGTTATTTGCGTATCCCACGGTAACCACAATTGTTTTCTGCAAAAAAGTTAATCCAAGGTCTAACCTATCTTGACAACAAACTGCATCAAAATTGTTCAGCCGTTTGAGCGTGAAGAAGTAATAAAGATTAAAACTATCATAAACGGCGGGTACCACCGAAGCTAGTAGGTATATTAAAAAAGTAAAATTCATAAACATTTGCCCCTTGGCAAGTCCTAAGCACCTCCAGTTTCGCAAGGATAAAAAGACCTCAAGCCACCTGAAAAGCTTTTCGGTATTATCATCAGATTTAGGTTAAGACAGACTCCCAAAAATACTCGTAGCGTTAAGACGGATGACCGAGCTTCAAAAGAGTAAAGCCGACAATCCAACATGAAATCTTGACTTTCAAATAAACCTATTAACGCCGATCCTTTGAAATCTAGACGAATAGCCGCCATATGTCTTAGCTTCTTAGCTACAGATTTGAGGCAATTCCCACGTACCTAAATCGTTAAAGGAGTGATTGAACTTCAAAACTGATAAAGATTTTGAAGATTGATAGATGTGATTAAGCGAAATCTATTTGGAAACATAGAATTTAAATCAAAGATGAGTATCGCGATTATGAAAAGTAATTTAAAAACTTCCAAGTTTTGTAATAAAACCTTCTTTTCTAATTAGCATTAAACCAGACAATAATATAATTGGCCTTTATTAAAGATATTCTAAAAACCTAAGATTCGCTTACCAAAATTACTAGATGTGAATACATTTTATCGTGTCTTAGAATAAAACGAACGAAATACTAAAGATCTGATCCCATCTGGTGGACTGAATTTCAGTAATATCAAAGTAAATTGTCCGCGTGATTGAAATCGATTATGATTATGAGTTGATGTAGCAGCATTAAAATTAATATTTTCACGATCATTACCCAGTCAGGCGCCGTAAGCGCGGACGTGCCACCATTTGTATGAAAAATGCTTACTATTAAGGACCGAAGAAGATTGCCGTGCAATTTAACGGGAACAGTGACTTTCAAACTTAAATTTTTAAAAGCTTAAAGAAAACATTTGAAAATAATATTTTGATGGCCGCCGCCTTATAATTTTCTTTTTTTTTTAGAAAGTTAGCTACGCTTGGTCACCAACTCGCTTGATGGTAAGCGAAGCTGTGGCCGAAGATGTAACACGTTGATTTAGAAAAAAAACTGTTCACTCTCGCCTTGAAAAAAAAAACCCCAAGTTATACTCGTATAGTTATTTCTCAGGAAACACAGTAGGAGGCAATCCATTCCATTCCTTAGCAGTACGCACAATGACTTTATTAGTTGGTCACAAAATATCTTCGATCAATAAAAAATCCCACACCTGCAGTATGTATAATTTTTCTAGCCATATGAAAATGTATAAATTTTAGTTACTAGGCCGGCTAGAGGCATCTTATTATTTTTTACAGTAGCTAGGCATTTTACCAGCACGTAACTACACGAGTCAGAGACACACTGGCGTAAGTGGAGAATGCTTAGTCTGGAATATCTGGCTCTCAAGGGGGCTACCGAAACACACCATTAAGTATTTTGCGAGTTAGAGTTTTTTTCAACCTAAGAGTGTTTGCTAGCCAGGCGAGAACTAGAAAATGATTTACTACCATGACAAATGCTCTACTATACCAAGCAAAGAGTTCTACCGATATTAACGAATTAGGATAGAATGTATATTCTAGTTCGCTGACCGTAATTCATAAATTTCTCACTCTTCTTCATTTGTTTTTCACTGAGAGCTATAAAAATTATAGCTTAAAATACTCGACCACACAAAGCATTAGAGATCAACCTTCACTTACAAAGAAATCAAAATGGCCCTAAACATTTTTTTTATATCGTCGTTTGGGACAAGTTTTGAGAACCACTGATCCAAAGCGTATTGCGCCGGTTCCATCAAGTGAACATAAAACATTCAGCGCGAATTCCAGCCGTGGAAAAGTTCGCTTCTCGACTTTTGTATTGCCACTGTTTGTGTATCATGACATCAAAAGCGAGTGTGGCTCGGTGGTAAAAACATCTGCTTTTCAATCAGATGGCCCCTGGTTCGATCCCGGCCCTACGCCAATGGCTTATTTTTCAAGTTATGTGTTGATTTGCACTCGCTTTACGGTGAAGGAAAACATCGTGAGGAAACCGGCACGTTTGACTGTCTGTCTGTCTCCAGGCTGTATCTCAGAAACCGTAACAGCTAAAAAGCTGAAACTTTCACAAGATATGTATTCCCGTGCCGCCATAACAAGAAACACTAAAAATAAAAATATTAAGGGGGTTCCCCATTCAACAATGGTACGGAACCCTTTATGCGCACATGGCCAATTTTTACTAATAATTCTCACTAAATATAAATGGAAAACACACGTACCGTTCGGTAGGTTTTCAAGCTACGACGCCGCTTCAAAACACTAAACAACGCGTTAGCCAACGTGAATGAACAGAACAATAGAAAACTGAACAATGAATGAACTGAGAACGGTGAACTGTCAATGTCTAATGATCATATGAGGCACCGCATACATAGTATACTCGTTTCATTTTTCCCACTCCTCCGCTACAAACATCCTATAAATTATACTTAATGTGTATTGTTGTGAAACGAACCTTAATCTAATAAATTGCACTCAATTAAACAAAGTCGTTGACATTAAATTACATTGAAAATATCAAATTTCTCAGACGGGTTACATCAGAATGTGGGTCGTTCTAATTTTAAATATTTTTTTTCAGATTCAAATAGAAACTTTCAGATCAATATCTACTTGGCTTTGATCGTTTCGATAAGTATTTCGATAAAAATCACGAAATCATGATGGATCGAGCTAGTCAACCATAAATAAAATATAATAGTGCTTTATCTGGAACGTTCTTATATCATCTTCAATCAAAAATGTACTAGATATAAGATGATGTCTCTAAAAACGGCAAGGAAAATAAGACCACAAGTAAGAGCGTGGTCTTATTTGAGTTCGAGGAATTTAAGCGTTACTAGTATATTAATACAGTTGAATTTTCTAACGCTCACTGCGTAAGGTCATACAATTTTATAGCTGTTATCGCTGAGCAAGATAGCTTATGTTTATTACGGCACTAGTCGAAACTCAACCTTAAGATACAGCGGTAAAGTTGATTTGATTTGAGATATTTTTTGTGTCTTAGTATATTGCAAAAGATACAATAGTATATCTACTAATACCTAAGCTCATGCCATTTTTTGTACTGTGTTTGTATGCAACACTGAATCTGGTAATATTTGAAATATATCATATACTAGCTGAGCCCCGCGGCATCGCCCGCCTTACTACACATGCGAGTACATACACATAAATTGAAAAAAAAAGACGTTGTGTAGGACTGCGATCGAACCAGGGGCTGTCTGATTTAAAAGCAAGACGTTTTTCCTACCGAGCCACGCGCGTAAACAAATGCTGATTTACAAACATTAAAATTCAACACGCTGTTCACAAACTGATCAAAAATAGAGATAAGGTCGAAACACTTGTTTTGTTCGAATAATTTAATTTTCAAAAGTCAAAATTTTAATTAATCGACGAATAAATGTAATTTGAAAACAAGATATTAATAAACAGTAGATATTATCAACTGCCTCGTTTCATAAATATCATACAAATAGAGGATATTAATAAAACTGTTACAACAGATGAAGCTCGATTCCGTTACGACAGTTTAGAAAATCTATATCTGGCGTTATTAATGTTTACGATCATTTTTCTCATTTCCTACTTTAGATAGCAATCTTTACTACAAACACTTTCGACACACGATCAAAGTAGCAAACAAGGATAAATTAAAATTTTAACTAACCCTAAAAAATAGCGACCGATTTGCGGTGTCTTAGATTTACGAATATTACGAATTTTAGATTAAACTTTGCATAGTATTCTACTAGTCAAGACATTGAACATCCATATCGAGGAAGTTATGAAAAATTGCCATCTTGTAACGGCGGCCATATTGGACCGATTTTCACCAAAGCATAGCTAAGAGCACTCTCGGCTACCACACCTTACGAACAAAAAAAAACAACTTAATAAATAATGGTCCATCTGTTAGGGCTCTACGATGCCACAGACAGACACACACACATGTACGTGTATGCTTTGATGAAAATCGGTCCAATATGGCCGCCGTTACAAGATGGCAAACTAAATATTTTTTCACACAACTCAATACTAAACTTATGACATCCCGTTCATTTTTGCATCTTAACTTGTAAACTTATAACTAGCCGTCGCTTTTGCATCGTAGGTTAATAATATGTAGAAACAATAACTTCCTATTTATGTGTCCTAACTGAATGTTAATAGATTTATTTAGCAATGTCAATATCAACTTCACAATTTGTTTTGGGTTTTTGGTTATTAGTTAAAATTAACCCACAATTTTAGCATGATGTATAATTATGTACCTACAATGAAGCGTGTTTTTTATGTTTTATAGGTTTGCGTATGACCACAACTAAATAATATTTTTATTGACACATTTCACACACGGCTGGTTAGCTCCATACTGAACCATTTCTAGTTCGTATTATGGTTGCTAACACAACTGATATAATTACTACATATACATACATAATATTTTATTTAGATACATATTTAACACCCAGACCGACAGCCAACAAATTTAGTTCAGCACAAAGATGTTGCCGTGCCGGGAATCGAACCCGGAACCTTCTGATTGGCAGTCCGGCATGGTAACCATTACGCCAACGAGGTCGTCTAGCATCTGTATTTGCTTGGTGGAAGACTATATCTAGACCTCGCCAGGCGAGCAACTACACTCAAGTCAGAATCTGTTGCTAAGCGGTGTGTTCCGGTTCTTTGAGAGCCAGTTAGTACTAACTAACCTTGTAACCTTCTTTGTAGACTTCAGTATTTAAGTACTGTTATTGTTTACAGTTTTCTCACTACTTAATTAGCGTTTATAGTCTTTACTATATCTATGACTCGTATTCGGCTTATTTCCAACATAACTTTTAATCTTTTGACATTCCTTTTAAATAATTTATAAATCTATAGTAATTAATCTGACATTTTGCACACCGCATACGCGGTAGCCTACAAGGGACATTTTATAATATTTTCCAATTATTTCATTTCATTTCATAACTAAATTCTGAAATATATACCTCATTACATAGGTTCAGGACGAGAAGACACTATGCTTCACAACACAAGACTTGTCCTACAGTGAAGCACAGTGAACACCTTATATGTATGTAGTTGTACGATAAAATGTTGGTTAATTTTGTAAAAAAATAGTCTATTTTATTAGGCCGCCAAATAAACATTTAATTTTGTTCCACTTAAGGCCAAAGTGTCACTAAATCGTGTGGTTACGTGTCTTCTTCTTCTTCTTTACCATTTCCCACTAGGTGGGGTCGGGACAGCCTTTTTTCGCTTCTACGCCACTCTATCAGCCGTCATCTTCACATTCACTCCCTTCTCATTCATATCCTCCTTCATCCACGTCTTCTTTGGTCTACCTCTACTTCCGCTATCTTAGGAGTACCTTACAAGCATATCTATCGTGTGGATACGTGTCGTGATCGTAAAATGCCTAGTTGTAGTACATAAAAAATACTTGCGTGTTACGTGCTGCAATACATCGGGCATATCGCACGGAAACCAGCGGACAATCTGGAGAAGCTCATTGTCACTGGCAAAATGGTGGGAACAAGATCCAGAGGTCGAAGCCCAACAAGATGGTCCGATCAGGTGGCTGAACATGAAGCCGCGGACCGACATAACTGGCGACACATTGTCCATAAGGTAGGGCTAGAGGAGGAGTACATAAAAAACCTATTACAACGCTTGAGGCACTTCGTTCTAATAGGTATGGCGCGATTGAACTCAGGTCATCAACATCGTCACAATTCCTTACCTTATATGCATCAGGTATGTTAACCGGCTCCCCGCTTTCAGCGACGTAGCCGACGATGCCGCTGCCCCAGGGTATTCGGATTTCCTCCAGCTGCTCCATCTGCTCGGGTGTCGACTTGGAGCAAACGTCGAACAGCTTCGAGACCAGACATCTGGTAACAATACAGAAGAAACTTAACTTATTGACTCAGGCGTTACTTTGCGGAAATCCATTGTAAATAGATGACAAAATTAAATATTTAGTGTACTTCCGCTGTGATCACAGCGGAAGTACACTAAATATTTAATTTTGTCATCTACAGAAGAAACTTGTAACATTATCTACTTATTTTGTTTTTATAATAATTACTGGTAAATGGGAAGAGGGTAGAGAAGCCTTTGCGCTTCAAAGGGACAAAACAGGCTCATTATCCTACTAATATTATAAAGGCGAAAGTTTGTAAGTTTGTAAGAATAAAAATTAAAATAATAGTAAACAATTTGAACTAAGAATTGTAATTTGTTGCCAAATACAAATAAAGACTTTACAACAGTAGCCAAAGAATTATGCTTTAAAAGGCGATAATAAATAGTCTTTACAAAGTAGTAACAACACCAAGGTAAAAGTGACACACACTCATCATGTATCCAGATGAAGACTATACAACAGTTATAGCCAAAGAATTATGCTTTAAAAGGAGATAATAAATAGTCTTTACAGAGTAGTAACAACATCAGGGTAAAAGCGACACACACTCATCATGTATCCAGATAAAGACTATACAACAGTAGCCAAAGAATTATGCTTTAAAAGGGGATAATAAATAGTCTTTACAAAGTAGTAACCACATCAGTGTAAAAGTGACACACACTCATCATGTATCCAGATGAAGACTATACAACAGTAGCCAAAGAATTATGCTTTAAAAGGAGATAATAAATAGTCTTTACAAAGTGGTAACAACACCAAGGTAAAAGTGACACACACTCATCATGTATCCAGATGACGACTATACAACAGTAGCCAAAGAATTATGCTTTAAAAAGAGATAATAAATAGTCTTTACAAAGTAGTAACAACATCAGGGTAAAAGCGACACACTCTCATCATGTATCCAGATGAAAACTATACAACAGTAGCCAAAGAATTATGCTTTAAAAGGAGATAATAAATAGTCTTTACAAAGTAGTAACAACACCAAGGTAAAAGTGACACACACTCATCATGTATCCAGATGAAGACTATACAACAGTAGCAAAATAATTATACTTAAAAAAGATTAAAAATAGTCTTTACAAAGTAGCAGAGTAAAAGCGACACACTCATCATGTATATAGATGAAGAAGACTTTAGAAGAGTAGCCAAATAATTGTGCTTTAAAAGGAGAAGACTATTTATTAAAATAGTCTTTACAAAGTAGTAACTTGACCTCTTTATAATATTAGCATAGATAGTATAGATAATAAATAGTCTTTACAAAGTAGTAACAACATCAGGGTAAAAGCGACACACTCTCATCATGTATCCAGGCGAGACGAGCAAACGAGACAGATGCCCGACAGCCGTAATCGAATTCCCGCCGGCCGGAGGAATTTTCCAATCCCCTCTACTCGAGAACGGGAATCCTTTTAATAAAACCTCAACACGCGAGCTGCGTGATGGGTTCTAGAACAGAGACCTAGATTCTAATAAGAGCTAGTGATTTTTCAAACAGTAAATCTCGCAAACATTTCTTAGAACATCCTTTGTACCAAAACTTCATATCTTCATAACACTACAACTAGTCTAGTCAACAAGTTCCTTTTTGGTCAACTTTTTTCAGCAGTCTCCGAAAATTATGATTGAGGTGTCATTCGATTCGGAATGGCCTACAGGACAGATCAACAAACAATAATCCGTGGCCAAAAAAAATTTTTTTTTTTTCGGAACTTCATTGTTTTTCGAAAACTATCTAGATGCTATTCCGAATCGAATGACACCTCAATCATAATTTTTGGAGACTGCTGAAAAAAGTTGACCAAAAAGGCACTTCTTGACTAGACTAAACAACTAGAACAGTTTTATTCAAACTTTGATAACCTTAAGACTATTGTATTTGATCGCTCTACTACTATAGCAATTAAAATCTTTTTTTATGAATACTAACATCGCCGACGCCTAAAAACTTCTACATATAGAACAGTACATGTACCTGTAGTAAGTAAAACTACAAGTAAGTTTCGTCAAGCTTGATTCAAAATCGCATTGGAATCCATATCTAAATGGATTCTATACTTTTTGCGTCTGATTTTATGAGTTCAACTTACTTCGATCTGCGATTTTGAATAACTACTGAAAATCGGACTGACCAGTATATTATAAATAACAAATAAACAAGTATATTATAAAATAGGAAAACAAAATTTAATGTAAAGAAATATGAAAAATTAAATTTGGCTTTTCCAAAGCAAAATTCAACTTAGGTCAAGTTCAAAAATAGCTTCTTAAAAGCACAGAAATAAGATAATCAAGTAAAATGGTACAAATGTAAGAGATCTTACTCACAGATACACAATCGGGTAAAACCTTTTTGGTCCCGTACTTAATATCATTATTGAAAGGAAGAGACCTAGGCTGCCACAGAGGGCTACCAGTCTTTCAGTTTATGCCACAATATACATAGCTGGGACTGGTCCTCAGAGTAACGACTAAAGCATAGAGAGAGCGTGAAATTTCAGTCTAGTTGTACTCTTTATACTTATGACACATTCAGTGTGAAAAACAAGGACAGGTATGTAGTTATAAGGGTTGCTTATGGCAATGCTGTCCACATTTTTTGTCTCGGTAGTGATGTGCCGTATTTTGCAGAGGTATCGATAAAAATTTATTTTTTTACGTATTGGAATGTATGTACATTATTGTCATGTCATAAATTCCATGGATGATAAAAATAAAGAATACATTGTTTGTTTAAAAAACCTTGCTCTGGTTCCAACAGGCTTTTACATGATAATCCTATTCTTCTTCTTGTCGTGTTAGCTGCAATGTTTAACCAAACACTAATTTGTCAGATTTTTTAACCGCTTTCCAAGCTCCAATGTAAATAATGATCATTAGTTCGCAGCTTATCTTTCCTTCCAAAGCATGAAATCATCTTACATTTCTTTTTACCGACTTTTAAAAAAAGATTATCAATTCAAAATGTATGTTTGTAATATTGTTGGAATTGCACAATAACTATATGTTAATCTATGTGGGCTTCTGAACACGTGTGCGACATTTAATTCGTGTTCGCTTTACACCAATTGTTTTTCTCATTTGGAGGCATACTGAAAAAAGAAAATGATATCTTCTCCAATTTATGGGCATAAAATTATCGTATCGATAAATAGTATCTACATCACTAGCTTAACATAATCTCACAAATTACCAAATCACTTTTTTGAAAATTAATTCTAAGCATCAATTGTGCTTTTATAATTGATCGTATAATAAGAGACCAATTGTGATCGTTTGACAATTTCGGTATGTCCATTTAGCTTTAAGCATAGATAAATACATATGTGTTTGTCTCTTTTAAGTGTACAATCTGCATCATAAGAGAGAAGAGCTTGGATATATCGTAATTTGTCCCTAATTTGTACGCTCCCTCTATGCTTTAGTCGTTACTCTGAGGACTGGTCTGATTAGAAAGTTGTTTTTTTTATGCTTATAGTTCATAGTTTTTTTACTGGCAACCCATGTATAACATAAAGCTATGTTACATGTACGCAGTTGTAATAGGGCGTAGCAAGACTGGCTAGCTTTGTTCCGAGGCAAAGGGTTCGGCTTTACAATAAAATAGTAAATGGACAAACTCAATTTTTGGTTCAGATAAACACTAATAACTTTTACCCTGGACTTTCCCGATGTCAGTCATGATTTAATAAGCAGCTGGTTTTGAAATTCAAACAAGAAATCTTTGATCATAATAAGGAGCCACAAGTTACGTTCTTCCTAACTGGTCGTGGCGGGGGGCTGAGTATCGATAATATCGGAATTATAGCAATCAGACCTATGAATTAGCAATTAAACTGGTTCATGAAATTTAAAATTAAGTTTTTTGGACCATATTTTTTTTATATTAATAAGTCTTATTGGTACCAAAATAAGTAAAAATATTCTTAGAGTTCTTTAGAAGGCGTTTAAACTTTCTTTTTCGATATTTTCGTTTAAGATTTATAGGGAAAAAACTGTAAAATCACGATTATGCCCTTGTGTTCGCCTTAACTAATGTTGATTTTAATATCTTGATGTTCTCTTTTCTCTCTCAATTTGTTTTCAGATCTCAGCTGAAGTACACCAACTATTTAGATAATCTTTCATCTACAATGGATTTTCGCAACGTCTGAGTCAATAGGTATTGTTATTACATTTATTTTTTGCACGCCTCTTTTCACCTGATGTTCAGTAACACTTGGAATACGACATACCAAGTCAATTCCCAATGTACCATGTTAGAGTGGATGTAAAAGATTCCAAAGCGCTTCACTCGAGACGTTGAGAGCTCACTCCAACTCAATAAGAACCCAGCGTGGTTCCAAGTGGAGGCATACATGCTAACTCTATTTCCGTTAGACTGAGACAACCTGTAACTAGAGATATTTCTTTACTCTTCGTACACTACGTCCTTCTTTAGTTGTTTATAAATTCCTTTCCATCCAAAGGTTGCCTGGAAGAAATCGCTTTAAGCGATAAGGGCGCATTGTGGCACACTAATTTTAAGTTAATTGTCTTTTACTGTGTCTTTATTATTTATGTGTCCAATAAAGAATTTACCTATCTATCTATACCTAGAAAGAGAAAGTAAGAAAGAAAGCAAATAAATTTATTGTGCACAAAACAAAAAAAACATACAATAAATGATGAGAGTAGATAATTATAACTAAAAGTATGTGCACAAAAGGAGCAAAGTAATACCTTGCGAGTGTTTGAGAGAAACGATGCTGGTAAAACACTGCTGAGGGAAAGATTTCTCTTAAGAGTTACTATAAGCATAAGCAGCCCACTATACGTTCCCACTCCTGGAACTCAAAATCTTCTCTCACGAGGAGATACATATAGACTACTAGCTGACCCGGCAAACGATGTTTTGCCTCACTTAGGGGTATGAAAAATAAATAGTAGCCGATTCTCAGGCCTATTGAATACGCATCTAAAATTTGGTAAAAATCGGTCAAGCCGTTTCGGAGGAGTACGGTAACTAACACTGTGACATGGAAATTTTATATTTAAGTTAGTACGCCACGTTGGCCGAATGCGGGTAGGCGGACACACGTCTTCGGATATTGTGGTCCTCAAACATGTCGGTTCCCTCACGATGTTTTCCTTCTGCGTAAAGCGAGTGAAAACCCACACATAACTTGAAAAACAAGCCATTGGTGTAGGGCTGGAATCGAACCAGGAGCCGTCTGATTGAAAATCAGGAGTCGAGCCACACTCGCTTTTTACAGAGTTAAGTACTACATATAATAGCGGCTTTTAAAGAACTTTGCGGATATTTCCATCGTCGAGTTAAGACATACATACATAAATGTATGAAAAAGCAGATATTTTTACATGCTAAGAACATTCTCAATTAACACACCTGTCAAAGGTTAAAATCATATACGGTTAATTCGTTTAAGAATGACAGAAACATAAATTGCTAATATTCGTAAGCAGCGAAAAGAATCGCTTACCTTAATACAATATTTGATCATTATCTCACCACTGAATGTGTGGGTGTATACGAACGTTACACATTTCTTCTAAATATACGCTTCAATATTTATACTATTCGTCTTTATTCCATATTTGTACTGAACATCTCTCGTTCTAAAAATAGTCTTTTATAGAAATATCATATTTCCATTTTCGCAGACTGATGTGAGTTGAGTGAGGCTAATCTGTTTAAGATGAAGCTCTAAAGGTATCGCGCTACCTACTAAGGGTTTTTACGTTAGAAGGATTCTTTTTCAGATTATGTTTTAAGAAAAATAAACAAATGCTGCTTGCTATCAAATTACTATTTTATAGGTACAAACATATGTATTATGCTCTGGATTAATTCCCAGCGATAAAGGCTTATCGGTTTGTACTCGTAGACGTGCTTCCTACACATGGATGTTTTAGAGACCTCATTTGAGGAATCAAAAATATTTTCTTCAAAATAACATTTGTCTTTATTCTGTTGAGAGCCTTAAAACTACCTGTTTAACATTTTCCTTTAGGGCAGATTTCCATTTGCTTTAGAAAACGCAGGAGGGTGTATATAAATCGCTTGAATGAATCCCTTGACATTATTCAAATGGAACTACACTTAGGTAAGTTCGTTTGATCATTAAAAATACATAGCATTATGTATAGGGCTTATACAAATGTTCACACTATCGTCAAATGTGGTGAATAAATTTCGTATATTTATCATCATGATCAAAAACAGCCTTTTCAATTCACACCGCACGTATCCAGGCATTTCCTACGTTCATACTTATATTAATTGAAATTCAGAAGCTATTAAATTCACTGCTTTATGCGTAAAGATATAGACCTATACTAGGTAAGTAGGTAAAATATACATTGCCGCAACATGACGTCGCTATACGTATACGTATACGCTATACGTTTTCATAATGCAGTGTTCATTCGATTGAAATAAAGCGTCCATACTCAATAATTCCAAAATTAATATGCGGTTTCGCGAGATCTTTGTTACGAATACTATTGGATACCCAACACCCATTTATTCATTATTTGCGTAAACAAAAGTACAAAACTCAAGCTGTAATTTTTTTATGACAGTTAACGGTCATAAGCAAAGGAGTACTTGTTATCTAATCTATTGTTATATAATTCTATTTGTTCTAATTGTTATATAATCTATAATATAAAATTTTTGTCAGGTTTTCCTTCCTGACGCTATAACTCCAGAACGCACGAACCGATTTCCACGGTTTTGCATTCGTTGAAAAGGTCTCGGGCTCCGTGAGGTTTGTAGCAAACAAAGTTTATGGAAAATATCAACAAAAAGGAAGAAAACTGATGATAAACATTTTTAAGTTTATACTTTAAAATGTTTTCTTTACTAAATCAATTTCTTTTGTAAAAACGCCTCTGTAATATAACTAATATTTTTACTCTAACTTAACTTTTTGTTAAATTAGAAAGATTTTCGTTTGGCCACCAACTCGCCTGATTGTAAGCAAAGCTGTGGCCGAAGATATAACACGTTGATCTAGAAGACTTCTGTTCACTCTCACTTTGAAAAAGTCCAAGTTATATTTCTTAGGAAACCAGGCACATTTCATTTATTTTCGCTACTCTAATCTAGCAGCGTTATTCTGTAGTATCTTCGTGTCTTTTAGCGTCGCAGTGACCCTCCCGACCTTAACCTCGCATTCGCCACAGGAATTTGAGAAGGAAAAACATTTCCCCGTAGATAAGTAAACGACTGTCATTCTTCATTTACGATTTGCCCCATTTTCAACCCTCGAAGAAAAACGTGGGCTGTTTTAGTTGCTGCTTATTTCTTTTTCCTGTAACATTGTGATATAGAATTTGATAGTACCTACTAAAGTCTTAAACTGCATGTAACGTCACTCGATTTAACGACAAACTCTCTAAAGCGTCGAAATCAATTGACTTTAGTTGGCTTCGCTTGTTTTCCATACAATGATACATTCTAAACTGTTCACATAAGGCATCTTAATATTTTCGCGTAGAAAACGGTCACACTTACTCATTATTAAAAGTTGGACTCATTCCAACTTTTAATAATAAGTAAGTGTGACCGTTTTCTACGCGAAAATATGATACATTCTCTCCATTTAACGACCACTCTCTACAACGCCATAAAATGCAGTTCCTTCAGTGTCGTTATATAGAGTTTACGCTGTATTTAGGATTATGTAAACTAAACTTTCTATTTCAGCGCATTTTCTAGTGCTTGCCTAGCTAGTAACCACAAAAATCTGTCACCAATCTTCTAGCGGTGTTATTCGGATAGCCTCTTTGAGAGTCAGTTATTCCAGACTAGGCATGCACCACCTTAATCCAGAGGTTCCTTGACTCGTGTGTTTACGCGTTCTTCTTTTCTGCAAATGCTTTTAAATTTTAATTAAATAAAATATACAATGGCAGAAGACGACGAGGCAGGCCGCCAACTCAATGGCGCAAGGAGTTGGTGGACTTCCACACCAGCTGGAAGGAACCGGCCCAGGATAGAAAAACGTGGGGATCATTGGGGGAGACCTTTGTCCAACAGTGGGACAATACAGGTTAGACAAAATAATAGTAGTAAAAAATGGTTGCCTGTAAAGTCGGTTTTACGGGCGAAGATTTTACGTGACAACGTCTGCCGCGTGCTGCGCGCGCGGCAGACCGATCATAGTTGAGTGGGAGAGAGACGCAACGCATTCGGCGGGCCTCTCTCTCGTTCGGTGACTCATCGTAACGTTACCGGGCGTTACACTTTTTCATAAGTGACTCCCAGCCGCAACCTAATTTAAGACGTTGTCACGTCAAAACTAAAAAAACACGCTTTTTTATAGAAAACCGTAATTTTATCAAATTAGTGTATTGTCATCGGTCCTCAATAAATCTACAAAGTTCGAACGAAATCTGGCCGTTTAAAGTGGGTCAAAATCGCGCCCAAAGAAGTCGGTTACAAACAACTGTATGTTACAGGTGAAGCTAATAGAAAGCGTGTAAAAAAAACACATACAATCGTCGATAGTAAATTCTTACTGCGTCTACAGCCGTTTTCAATTTGCTACAACTATTCTCACAATACGTCTCCGCTTGATGAATTGCGCGCAATTCATTAGTTTTGATTAGTTCTTCGTTAAATGTAGCTATATTTTTTCCTTTTCCTTTGACAAAGGATTAAGATTAATCGAGAATCGGTGCTGCTTTAACGCCATTCTACTAAAATGTTACATTTTACCGTTCAGCTGAGTTTCTAGGGTTTAAATTCTTTAAATCGAATAAAATGTTTAAAGCCATAATAAGACCAAAATTAGATTTTACCGTTTTTTTTTTCAAAATAAATCGTAAAGGTTAAAAAATTTCGAACAAATAGCTTATAGGCCGTCTAAGGAACCACTCTAAATATCTAATCATATAAAATTTCCACGTCACAATGTTAGTAACCGTACTCCTCCGAAACGGCTTGACCGATTTTTACCAAATTTAAATGCGTATTTAGTAGGTCTGAGAATCGACTACTATCTATTTTCCATACCCCTTAGTGATTAGGGCAACTGTGTTTAAGGCAAAGCAACGTTTGACGGGTCAGCTAGTATTTATATATATTTTGGTACAAATACGAAAACTACATACATATTAGTTTTCCTTTTCTTCATATTTTATTCATAGAAAAACAACATGATTCAATCCCATGGGTTCTATAGTTTACTAACTTTAATTTAACTAGCTCGTGATGACAAATCTGTAGCCAATTTGCGACCACCACCTTGAGAGCTAGTTATTCCAGATTAGGCATTCTAGCGGCTGAGTAAAAATAAAACAAAATACACTGTTATATAATATGCTATCACGATATTCTAACCCGAGTATATTACCTATACCCGCGTATACCAGCGATCTACAACCGCGTACCCTCGGCTGTCCGGGATGCACCTTCCACCGCCTGCTTTAAGACTAGACTCAGGGTTTGGCTATTAGATAAAACTTTTTACAATATAAATAAATGATTATCTAAATTTGAAAATTGACATTTGATTCATATCACATACTATTGTATTGATATTATATTACTAGAGTTAGTAGTGAAAATTGACATTTTGATTAATATCATATACTTTTGTAATGATATCATATTATTTGACTTGTAACTTTGGTGTTATTAATAAATGATTTGTATTTGTATTCTAAATCCACGGGCTGCGGCTAGTTCAACAAACGGGAATGGGGAAAACGGGTCTGAATTCCTCTTATTGTTTCATACCCTTGACCTTGCCAGCGGGGAATAGTAATTTGTATTGTGTCAGCGGGTAACACAAACTGCTACATTCAAACAGTTCCCGGAGGTCGACGCCGCAATAAATAATGCCACTGCGTCATATGCCAGTTATGTATTGATGACGATGACACTTATGTTCTTGTATTACAAATAGTCCATTGAAATGTTACATTTTTAGGCCTTAACTTGCGTTTTTTAGAGGACACAATTTTATTTTTTTGATGTGTAGGGGGGGTAAGTGTAAAGCTAAAATCAAGTTTGTGGGGTCGCAACCCTTGTCCCACGGCCGCCATTTTGAAACAATGTAACTTTTCAATGGACTAAAATACAAACACAGCGTAAACTCTATGTAACGACACTCGATTAAACGACAAAACTCTCTAAAGCGTCGAAATCAATTGGCTTTAGTTGGTTTAGCTTGTACTCCATACAATGATACATTCTTTCCATTTATCGCCCACTCTATAAAGCCATAAAAAGCACAGTCCCTTGAGTGTCGTTATATAGAGTTTACACACACACTAAAATGTCAATGTACAATTCTCGTCGTGAGTCGGATGATACGTTAAATTCTAGGTCCCGTTACTAGTGTTGGTACAAAGCTCGAAGCCAAGTCAGAGATCTTCGGGCGGCTTGAAAACTCTCGACATTAGAGTTTGGCCACTTAGCTCATACGGAGAAGAAGTATTGTGGATTTTTGTATTTGTATATTTTCTTTAGTAGTGAACGACAGTTGCTAGGTTAATATTGACTTCTTTATATCTTAAAGATCAATCTTGGAGTATCTCATTCCTATACATACGGCATTTCGGCTTTTGGCGGAGTGCCAACTCATATAGCGTATGTCTTTCGTAGCACGCTGTAGACCTCTTAGTTTTTATAGAAAAGGGTTATTCTTTGTTTTCTCCATGCCCTGACGTGTCACCCGAATTATTTTGAAATAAATAGCCAAAGCGCTAATTAACGTCTAAGCTATATCTTATTAGCGATTGTGGCTCGGTGGTAATAACGTCTGCTTTTCAATCAGACGACCCTTGGTTCGATCCCAGTCCTACACCAGTGACTTGTTTTTCAAGTTATGATGGGTGAAATTTGTACTCGGTTTACGTTGAAGGAAAACATCGTGAGGAAACCGGCATGTTTGAGGACCACAATATCCGAAGACATGTGTCATCCACCAACCCGCACTTGGCAAGCGTGGTGGATCATAGCTTATATCTCTCTCCTCGCGAGATGAGGCTCAAGTCCCAGCAGTGGGAACGTATATAGTGAGCTGCTTATGCTTATGCTAAGCTATTACTATTCCAAAATTCATCGCAGTCTGTTCAGCTGTTTAATTATTAAAGAATAACAAATATTCATACACTCACCGTCACAAATATTCAAATTCATTTATTCCTTAAAATATATTTTTTTTTAAAACATAGCACTACAAGGACTAAAGTGCTATATTTTTAAACATTAACACATCAGCACTAGATCGAATCATTTTTACTATACCAGGTTGCCAGAACATACTGTTAGGTTGTTGGGGAATTTTGTTATTTTTTAACTTGACTCGGTGGTTGCCAGGCCAGCATTAGAAAACGCCCTACAAACATACTATAGTTTCCTCACAATTGTTTTCCTTCACCTTCACTTTTTTCTGTCATATTGAACCTAAAATAATGAATTGAAAGTATTAAATATAAATATATATACTTATATAAATAAAAAAAAAACAAAAATATTAAACTCATCTTAAAACGTATACTTATGAAAGTTCGATGAACAATATTAAAAATAAAGATAATTTAATACTGAAAAAGAAAACTGAAACTGATGGACAATATTACTAAAATGATAAAAATACAGAAATATTTGGTGTACTGCCGCTGAAATGTGAAACAAAAATGAGATAAGCAAAGTAAAAAAATCAAAAAGTGTTCCTCTGACCGACCACCACACCGACACTCAACTCACACGGGTATGACTAAGAAAAGTTTTTAATATTTATTCAGAAAGTTAGTAAATTAATATTATTTTAAAACTCATTTCACACAAGTTTAAACTCTGAAACTTAATAATGAGGTACTGCGTTAATATATTCAACTTAACACGCGACTGTTGCTTGACTAAAAAGAAGACACTTTTAGAAAAAATACAAATTTTCTTTAGAAAATTACAGACTTCAATAAGTTTTAAATTCATGTTTCATGAATAGTGCAAAATAGAGTTGGAAAATTTTAATTATTTTTTAAATTTAATTATTTATTAAAGTTGGAAGTGGTAGTGAAATGAATGAGAAAGAAGCAAATATTAATAAAAAAACATTCATATATGTCTGTCACTAGTCATACCAAACGAATACCCTACATTGTAAGGATCGCTGGAAAGGATGAACACATTTACCCAAAACTCAATTTATTTTGAGCCGTAAATAACAAAGTACATTTGTATGCTACATCTAAGTTATATACAAACTACGAGTATATCAGTCATTCTATATGAGTGACGTCAACGCTAAATTTACGAGTATCACAATTCCCTTGTATATATAATAAGTATTTTGCCTTGTTTATCCAAAATTGTAGAAAAAGCTGTCTGTATACAGTTAACTGAGTACCTTGAGAAACATAACATCTTGCCTTCTGCACAATCGGGTTTTAGAAAGAGTCGAAGTACTACTAGCGCTCTGCTGGATGTCACTGACAATATTCTAAGTGCACAAGATAAGGGCTTGTGCACTATATTAGTATTATTAGATTTTTCGCGCGCTTTCGATTCCTTAAACACTAATCTTTTGCTTGCTAAATTGAGTTACTACGGTTTTGACTCCATGGCTGTGCGATGGTTTGACAGCTACCTAAGTAATCGCTATCAACGTGTCAAGATTAGTCGTTGCAACGGCTCTACTGCAGTTTCTGATCGCGTAGCGGTAACTCGAGGGGTCCCTCAAGGGTCTATACTAGGCCCAATATTATTTATTTTATATTCGGCTGATATAGTAAATTCAATTAAGAACTGTAAATTTCATATTTATGCTGATGATACCCAGATATATATTTCGTGTAAACCAAGTGACATTGATCTTGCTATAGCGCAAGTAAACCACGATCTAGCTAGTATTGCCGCATGGTCCACTAGTAATTGTCTGATGTTGAATCCTTCCAAAACAAAGTATCTTATATTTGGTAGTGCACACCAGTTATCTCGTCTGAGGCCCTCGGAGTGTGTAATGCTGATGGGGGAGCCCGTGGAGCGTGTCTATGAAGCCCGTAATCTGGGTCTGCTTATGGACAGTGCTCTGCGTTTTGAGAAGCATGTGGGTAATTGTATGAGGGATTGTTTTTACAGACTCAAAATTTTGTACCGAATGAGACCTTTTTTGACCACAACTTTACGTGTTCAACTCGTTGAGTCTATCATTTTATCTAAATTAAATTATATGGACGTAGTCATTCACCCGCGACTTCTAGCAAAAACAAAAAAAGTTATTCAGAGGGTTCAAAACGCTTGTGCTCGCTTCTGTTTCTCTATCCCACCGAGAGCCCACGTGACACCGTTCCTTAACAGGCATGCATTACTCAAAATGATGCATCGCCGCAAACTTCACTTGGCATGTCTTCTCTTTGGAGTTATCAAATATAAGGAACCGTCATATTTGTACGACAAGCTGGTCTGGCGGCCGAGCCGGAGGCAGGGCGCGGGCCGCGCGTGCTCGCTCCAGCTCGTCACGGGGAGGCACGCCACTGCGGCGTTCAGAGGGAGCTTCCGATACTCTGCGACCAAATGTTGGAATAATATTCCACCGCCAATTAGGAACCTGCGTAGTTTATACAATTTCAGATTACAATTAAAGCAATATATTCTTATACATCAAAAAAGAGAGGCTCTTTTAAGGAATGACACTAGCGCCATATAGTTGTTTATTTAGGATGTCTTTCTGAATGTTTGATTTGTATGTCATGCTGTAGTATTTACTTATATTTATATGTGCATATTTTATTTATTTTTCTATTTGTATCTATTTGTAGGAGTAGGAGTATTATATTCTCGTGTGTATTTTAGTATTCTTATGTTTTTTTTTTTTTTTTTTTATATTGTTGCGTAAATGTATAGTGTTTGTTTGCCTACCTGCGCCCTGTCATACGTGCAGGACGTCACCGCCAGTCGCAACAGAATACCAGCGCCAGTAGCCACACGCCGCCGGCATTTGCTGAGTTGCGACTGTATTGCGGCAAACTATGTTCTCTTATTTTATTTTTAATTTGTATAAATTTGATTGTTTAAGGTTGTGTTTGCCAAAATAAAAAATATTTTTCTTTCTTTCTTTCTTTCTTTCCTTAGCAGGGAGTTAGAAGCACATGTATAATGCTGTCTTTGGATATGGCACGTCACAGGTTTAATTTTAAATCTTCTCCTTCGTTTCCTACATTCGATTGGCCTTCTAGCATCGGCCAGCCACCTTTCTGAAAATACTTCATTAGTATTGTCATCGGCGGCTTCATTTTTGTGTGGTTTTGTTATTTAAATAATTACGTTCCAATCCGAGAAATAATATTTGCGTATATTAGAAGAAAAATCATATATAACATGATTTTACTACAATGTTCCCATAAATCGGATAAAAAAATTAATCGGAACGCCAAGAGTTTAGAAAAAAAAATTAAGCACCGTAGCGGTAAACTGACAAGCTTTTACAATAGTTTGCAACTATATTATTATTACTTAAGTTTTCTTAATACCATAGACAGCCCAGGCCTGTTATTGCCTTTGAAAAACGTTTATCCAATGAAATAACAGCCATTGACTAAACTTTATAGCAGTATGGACAGTTTGAAAAATACATAGTATATTCTGTAAAAAGATTTTGCTGTTCACGGGTCTATCATGGCCATAGTATACTACTACATGGTAGTGCAGACCTTTGGTGTTTATAAAAGTAAAGAACAACATAAATAACCATATTAACCAAAAACCTATACAAGTTTTATAAGTAAACTCATGTACCGATGTGCCTCATAGACAGCCTTTCAGTGCACCCATATCTTGTGCGGAAAGCAGGATTGTCGCCTCTAGGGAAAGTTCCAGAGAATCGAACTATGTATCCACTTTGTTCACAGAGTGGTTACTCTGACAAAACACTTCGAGACACGCTTTATCTCAGCTCGGCTAAATCGTGAAGACAGCCAAGACAGTTCGGATCCTAGTCAAATGACTGAGAACTGTAGTGACAATGTTTTGGGTATATCTGTTTTAAACTCGAATTCGAGGCTAGTTTAACTAGATCATTAATAATATCATTTATATTCATAAAATCTTTTCACAATAGGGTTTAATGACTGTGTCAGAAATTATCAAGATAGATCAGTCACTGGTACTAAAACATAATTTTAACCAAAAACCCTAGAATTAAAAAAAAAACGCTTCCGATTAATAACTATTGAATAATATAATCTGCATATAATTCTCGAATAATAACTCGAATCAATAAAGAAAACAATTGAAATATCGTTCTGTCTCGCTCGCACTCATGCAAGCAAGATGACATGGGGCTTTTTAATCAAATCAAATAATTATTTATTGACACAACAAAAATTATGTAACAATATACATAAATAGTAACCTAGAGTGAGAAGTGTGTTACAGAAGTCATACATAGTGTAAAATGTTTTCTAAGTTTGGTCAAGGTTCAAAATTGCATCCTCTACTCATCTGTACCAATGGACCGGTGCCGCCTGACGTATGACACAAAGCCACGAGTGAGGTAAAGCTAATCAAATACCTACACTCGTGTAACATACACTCAAAACCGCCATTTTCCAACGATAGGCACGAGTTTACGTACGTTCAATGGAGATGGCTATTAATAAATCGGAACCCGTGCGGTGACGGTGCTGCCAGCTGTAGAAGGCGAGAAATCAAACATTAATTCGGTAAATCCTTCAAAGGGTTATTGGCAATTTACTAGGCAACCTCACAGAGATGGCTTTATTAAGTTATATAACATTTACTTTCAAGTAGCTACGCCTCGTGGTGTTACACGAGGTATATAAGACTCCATCTCTCTTTAAGTAATTCCTAAAGAAAGATATCTTGGTGTTAGCGCGTGAAGCTCAGAAAGAATAATTTAGTTGTTTTTTATTTTGTGTTCGTGCAGTTTTTGTGTTTATATAAGTGACATGAACATTGTAAGTGAACTTATGCTTTTTCTACCTTACTTTATCTCACTTAGGTGGGATCGGCACAGGAAAGCTTCTTCTTCCACTCTCTTCTATCAGACGTCATCTCCACACGCAATCCTTTCTTTCTGATGTCCTATTCACACACTCTATTCATGTCTTTTTCGGTCGGCCTCTTGTTCTTCTTCTTTGCACTATCATTTCCATACATCTCCTATTGACATGCATCTCCTCTCTACGCATCACATGTCCATACCATGCTAACCTTTCGTCTTTATTTTCTATTCCACTGGGGCTACTTTCACACTTCCTCTAATGAGTAAACCCATAACTATTTACATATAATTGTACATCTTGATGTTTGTATGGATCTGCTAGTTCTGATAAATTCGTATCGTGAAGTTTATTGGTCTGGCTGTACTAAATAACCAAATAAAACGTTTTACGTTAGATACTCGTATTAACTACCACATATGAAAAAAATCGTCACAAATGAATATTTAATAGAAATTTCATCTGTTAGAACATGTCATATAATTACCAAAACTTTATGCAGTCATATCTCAACACTTACTAGTAGACTTGATATTGAGTTGTATAAATCATCCGTGTTTAAATAATAATAAGTACAAAAACCGGCAAATTCAGTGTAACGTGACCACACTAACCATTCGATTATAGAAACCCAAGCCTATGTCGATGTTCAGTTTCGTCCAGATTTATGGCATAATGAAAAGCAAATTGGAATTAAGTCGGTGAATACGACTCGCAAATTAACCCTCGGTTATGGCGAATGTCATGCCTGGATCCAATTGCTCGTTACCGTATTTGTGGAAGATTACTTAGCAACATAAGTTTGCTTGTAAGTTATGTTATTATTACAAAAAATCAAAACGTTTTATTACAAAAAATACGAAGGGTAGATTACCCATTGACACTACTAGAAATACCGTCTCACTAGAATTATTATTATATGGGTAACATTAAATTTGTTCTAGTTTTTGTCTTTAATGCTATCTAACGCGTCTTTTATCTGTTATACAAATTAGTGAGAACCTATTACCTTTTGATAAACCTCAAGATTTTTTAGGTAATTTATTTTAATTATAGTATGTATTCTGTTTGTGATAATAATAAATAAATAAAAACCTTTTTTACATGTTTTTACAATATGTAAAAAAGTCAGTAAAAGCTAATCGAAATGACATTTGGATTTGCAACCGTGTAACTTTAAATGTTCTTAATCTGGCAGATAGAAGACGTTCTTAGCTATACAATTCTTACAGACTTGTCTCCGAGAGGTCTCCTCTTTATTTCCTCCGAGATTCTTCAAATTAATGTTAGTTTGTTACGGCCAGGCAAATATAGGCAAATATGAACAATTGATACAAACCAACTAACACACCAAAATTTCGTAATTGGCATTTTTTTACATTAAATGGGCTTGCGCTTGATCAGAATTCACCTGATGTCAAGCGACATTATGATCTAAGGTGAAGCGCGCTTACCCAGAAAAAAACCGGTTCACTAATGCTTTGAAAACCGCCAGATTGTAGCTCTCAGGGAACAGGCAACTTGGCAAAGAATTCCACAGCTTCGCGGTTCGCACTATGAAGGTGGAGGCAAACCGCTTTGTACGCGCCTTGGGAACCTCCACGGAATAACGATGCCGCTTTGGTGTTTCCCTGCTCGTCCGATAGTGCGATAGTGGATATACAAATATGCGAAAGACACAATAACATTATCAAATGTATGGACCGGTATGGTCATTGTTATTGTTCGTTGTACAATTAAGATTGTTGTTGTTCGTCAAATACGAGAATACGAATAACGATGTGTAGTCCTACCATAATATAGTAAATAATTCCTAAAGAGTAAACATTCATATATGTATGACCAGTCAAACGCACTCTTACAAAAGTCATACTTTTGTGTAACAAAGGCAATCCAAAAAGGACGAACAATATATAGTTCGTATATCGACGCTAACTGTAACTACCAACTATAGTTTACTGAGCGAACAAAAAACTTTTCAACAATATATTATAGTTTTCAGATAAATTTCAGCACGCTTAAACCCAAAGGCACTATTGGACCCTCGTATTTAAACATTCAGTGGCGTTATTTCATCCTCTAGCCTCAGATTTATTTACTATTCTAGCCTTCCTGCGTAGTTTTATTTCAATTGCTTTATCATTGACATAACTTGTTATTAAGTTATTAAGATCTTCAGTTTTTACGCAGTGAGGATACCTTTCCAGATTTCGTGTCCCCCATCAAATAATATAGCTAGCTAAATGATATGATTTCGAGGCTAAATTGGGTCGGTTTTTGCTAGGTAATCACGCTTCATAGTTGTAAGTATTTTAATGAAGTGTGGATGATGCATCTACGAGCAACATATACATGTGAAGCCAAACTTGTTATATGTATGTTAAGGATAAGCAGCCCACTATACGTTCCCACTGCTGGGATTTGTGGCCTTATCTCACGAGGAGAGAGATATAGGCCATAATCCACCACGTTGGCCAAATGCGGGTTAGCGTATGACACAGGTCTTCGGATATTGTGGTCCTCAAACGTGTCGGTTTCCTCACGATGTTTTCCTTCACCGTAAAGCGAGTGCAAATCCACACATAACTTGAAAAACAAGTCATTGGTGTAAGGCCGGCATCGAACCAAGGGCCGTCTGATTGAAAAGCCGACGTTTTTACCACCGAACCACACTTGCTTTTTAACAAATGTATGTTAAATTCTTGTAAAATCTGAGTTTACTCGTAATCTATCACTGAGTAGCTAAATGTTTTAATTAAATACTAGCGCGTCTCTTCAAACGGCAACTGCCACTCTCTTCCCCATTCCTATGACTAACTTAATTATTACACTACTAATGTAAACCGTGTCTCGTCATGAATATAACTGTAGGTAGATAAGTTTAATTCAACCCAGCCACAGACCTTCTAGTAACGCTGATGAAAGCCACAATCTTTAATTAAAACTTTGCAGAACAA
This sequence comes from Mellilla xanthometata, assembly GCA_035578125.1. Lineage (NCBI taxonomy): Eukaryota > Metazoa > Arthropoda > Insecta > Lepidoptera > Geometridae > Mellilla > Mellilla xanthometata. Next base: position 5,594,491 of record JAPUBQ010000014.1, on the reverse strand, counting down.
GCAACAGTTTTGTTTATTCATGTATATTAAACATAGTTTGTTGCACAAAGACTTTGTCCCTAGAGTATCTGTCCACGTGTGTAATTTGTAAGTGCAAATGCAGTGCAACAAATAATTTGACAAAATAATGCAGAAATAGTTTGTTAAGGTCTTTAGATTAAGATGTTAAGTGATGCGTTTTCGTATTTTATTCGTCAAGCCAATATTGTAGTAATTAAATCATTTTAAAAGCAAATGATTGGTATAAATACTGCTGACCCGACAATAGTTGTTTTGCCTTAACAAATAGATAGTAGCCGATTCTCAGATCTACTGAATACGCGTATAAAATTTGGTAAAAATCGGTCAAGCCGTTTCGGAGGAGTACGGTAACTAACATTGTGACATGGAAATTTAATATATAAGAAGATATACATATATGTGTGTTTTCCTAGTAGTATAAACATTTACCATTATTATTTATTAACTTACTGCGCTCCACGATGTTACGTTACTTTCTTTAATTCGGGATAAAGTAAGCTCATACATACCACAATCCTAATCAATGTGAACATTTAACAATATAAGAATAACAAACATACAAACAAACTCATAAAACTAAACTATACACGAGTATCAACGCGGAGTAAGACAAGTATGCACATAAATTCCCATACAAAATATATTCAGCAGTCAACTTTGCGAATAAGTTAAAAAGTAAACGCAACATTTTAAACATTTTTGCTGTACTGCATTGCGCACAACTATAAAGTTGCTCCGTGTATTGGAAATTAGTTTCAAATTACTGCAGACAAAGCCAAATTGTGACCAAACACGTTTGCAATTGGAAAATCTTTCACGTAAGTTTTGGTTGTTTGCAATTACTATTGAACCCAAAAATTGCTAATTTTATTGTTCTTTTCAAATAAACTAAATTAATAAATATCGCAGAGGCCAACCAAACCGCAGTGCAATGGAAAGACCTCGCTCTGGGAGAACCGCCTTCTTAATAACGATATCTCCAACGCCAGGTAAGCAACTACAAATTTTTGTGTTAATAAAACAAAGCGATCGTCTCAAAGCCTTGCAAGCCTTTGCCTTTGACAGAATCTTAATTCTCTACAACCGTCCGGCCCGAGATGGACGATTAAGCAAGGCAAAATTGATAGCTGCAGATTCAAAGAGGCATGCAATTGAGTGCCTCAAATTCGTTTATAAATAAACGTCCTATGCTCGGTATTGATCATATTTATTTGAGAATAAATGTAATGTTACTGTAATGTTTAGTACAGATATCAGGACTAAAACCTCATGAACTGGTTTAAGGTACGAGTATTGTAGCCTTTGAACTTGGAAAAATATAAATCAAGACTTCTTCTTCTTTATCTTTGCCATTTCCTTCTAGGTGGGGTCGGCACAGCCTATTTTTCATTTCCACGCCACTCTATCAGCCGTCATCTCTACATTCACTCTCCGCTTCACTGTGATTTACTTACTCGTATGTTTACAAATTTCAGAACTTAAACCTAGTGAATTGGTTTAAGGTATTGTAAGCTTTGAACTTGAAAAAATTAAAATCTTGACATGATACACTAGAATATCTATGGCCAAAATAGGACGCTGACATGGGCAAAATACCTTTATAGTTTACAGTTTTATCGTTTCAATTCATAAACGGTCATAGTTACTGTAAAAGTTCACAAGCCGTTCAAAGAACAATCCTAAGAATATTTACACAAATTGGAAGGAATATTCTCAAGTCATATTTCACTGCATTTACTACTCTGCATAAATTTACGCATTAAGTATACCTACGCAACAGCAAAACAAACGCAGCGACTGCTAAAACGTTAATACATCGAATTTCGCAAACAACTCTGACACTAAAATATCTATAGCCAAATTAAGTAAGCGCTACTGCTTCTGCAATTCTGCATAAATTCACGCCGAGTTCAAGTTAACCGCAAGATTGGTTCTGCAAGCAAGCAGCTGCTGTGTACGAACTTGCATTAACGGACTCTGCGGTCTCGTTGTACACGGCTTTTGGTTAATTTATCGAGTCCTAAACCAAAGCCATATTACAGTGAGAACATGGCAAAGTGGTTGGAATCGGTTTGAGATCCTATACAGTTATTATTCCAATGAACTTTGCTGTAAGAGTACAAGTTATTATTCTGTGCTGTAAGTTAAATTCTGTTCTTAGATTTGTACAGAATTTAAGAAGTAAATTAAACTGACTGGTAGATGTTGTGTTATACGTTAGTACTACCTCGTTGGCGTAAAGGTTACCATGCCGGTCTGCTAATCAGAAGGTTTCGGGTTCGATTCCCGGCCCGGTCAACATCTTTGTCCTTAACTTGTTGGCTGTGGGTCTGGGTGTTAAATATGTAAACATGTATTTATATATAATATGTATGTATATGTAGTATATCAGCTGTGTTAGCAACCATAATACGAGCTAGAAATGGTTCAGTATGGGGCTAACCAGCCGTGCGAGAATGTGTCAAAAAAAAAAACTATTTATGTTTATGACTTCTTAGGTTTTTTAGACGACAAGACGTAATCTAGACATCGACCACACTGCCAAGATAGGAAGTATTGAAAGAACAACTGTAAGATTTATACTTATTTTGGTACCAATCATGGCCTTAAGCAACCATCGATGCGGATAGTCATTGGATGGGTGACCGTGCACAAGACTGCCATTCAAAAAGTGGCACTTTCATCTGGGCGCTACCGTGGGTCGGATGACACGTTATTTTGTAGATCCCGGCTTTTAGTACCAACGGTTGAATACAGAGATTTATTGGTAAATAATAAATTATTAAAAGTATAAAAAAATTATGATAAATTAACAATTTTTACCACTTGTGGTAGAATTATCATCATGACATTCTGTTAAACAATATTATGCTTTTCTGATTAGAAGAGTCTTTAATTTTGACAATAATATACTTTTCTAATTCTCTGTTCTTTTAATTTTGATTTAAATCTTCTTACTTCGTACAGAGGTAGCTAGACCGTGGATTAAGACCGAGTACTTTTTATAAAGCGGTTAAAGCTGCCAGACACAGTCGGTAAAAACACAAAAGCACAAACAACGATTTACAGTTTCAGACAATGGCGTAAATGAAAGTAGTTCCTACTATTGTATGAACGTTTGTGAACCTTTCTGAGAAATTTCATAAAGTTTGAAACAGTGACACATCTTTCATATTTCGATCATTTAATTTTTCACCATTATAACTATAAATTTTTACTGTAGAAACTAATGTATACTAATAACCTATATACGTACTAAAAGTACGAGTATTTAGCGAAAACAATCTGTAGTACATAGGTATATTTTATTTTATTTAATGGGCTTGCGTTTGAACACAAATAAACAGATAGTAAGCGATCTAAGGTGTAGTGCACTTGACTAGAAGAAGCCGGTTCGTTTTTGCTACGGAAACGTGAAACTTATATACAAATATAACACAAAAAACTGTGTCCTAAAGTTAAAAACATAAAAAATGGGTAATTTACCGTGTATGACAAAAGTATCATAAGGTTAATAAATAATTTGATTTGATTAAGTGACATTTTAACTGAAGGCAGAGTATGACTAGCTTAGAGTTATTCGCTCTCAAGGAGGCTTCCGAAACAACACCCTAACTTGCTTTACGATAGATTTTCATCTTACATTGGGAACACCAGAAAATGCCTGACCCCATGCATTGTTATTAGGTTAATTCACTGTTCAACAGAACAGCATCGCTTCCGACTTTTCCGAGTCGCCACGGTCTGTCAAGCAAGAAGGAAAGCCCCCGGTCGTCGGCCTAAATCCACCTCCGCGCTATCACTCGTAAAACCGCGCACTAGCGTGTTTACTATTTACCTTCCACCTTTAGAGGAAAAATCCTTTCGCTGTAACGTGTTTACAGGGTTGTTTTTGAATTTTTAGAAATGCATTGTCAAAAGAACGATTCTTTTTTGTTTTAGAAAATAATTGCTATATGCGAAAATTGGTCCGTAGCAGCATTTTAACTAGTAATGCTACTAATATAATAAATGTTAATGTGTGGGTGTGTGTGTTTGTATTTTTGATACTTCTTCACGCTCAAACGGCTATATCGATTTTGATGAAATTAGGACTGAAGATAGTTTAGACCTTGGATTAACACATAGGCTACTTTCTATTTCGAAAACCATTGTAGTTCCCGTGGGATAAGCAAATAACTTCAAAATCTATGTTACTCCTTCACGCTCCGAAGGCTGTACCGATTTTGATGAGATTTACTTTGAAGATAGGTTAGATCTTGGATCAACACATGGGCTACTTTTATCTCGGATTAACTTCTTTTTATCCTGGATTAAAGCGGGTAACATCGCGGGGCGCAACTAGTCCTAAATAACTCGCATTTCTATAGATATGAAGAAAGAAACATAAATCTTAATTTACACTTTCTACCACACATAACATCACATCAACATTTTCTCTTCCAACTCTTATATATATCAAATATTTTATGGTATTTTATTTGATATTGTCATTCACACTCCTGAAAAAGACTGGGATGTTTTTTTTTTCAGATGGGCATGTCCTAGTACCTTGCACTTCTATTTCCATACATTTTCTGGTTAAATGCAGCTCCTCACAACGCATCACATGTCCATACCACTCCAACCCTCTTAACTCCCTTTCGACTATAGCTGTAATAATTGAAATAAAAACCTACATTTTGTGTAGGTTTTTATTTCACGTCACGTCAAATATATCAAGAGATGATTTCATCAGTAACTTGTACAATAAAAAAAAAAATCCTGAATTTTTAAATAAGAGCTTCAGCAAATTTCAAATCAATAGGCAAAATTAATATTCCAACTTGGCAATATGAATATTGGATAAGATAATTGAACTCGCGTAAGTCTATTGAAATGATTGACAAATCAATTGATTCCAAATCGAATCCGCTTCTCGTTTCATTACGAATTTTCGGGACGCAAAAGCTTTGTAGAAACAGGACAATTGAGTTACGCACTCGAAATTAATATCCGTTAGCGAAGATTGAAGTAAATTTGCATTTTTTCATCTCCAATATTTATAAGTATAAGTTAATAGTGTAGATACTTGTGTGTGTATGATAAATATTACACATAGTATAGGGCTAGTTAGCCCCATACTAAAACATTCCTAGTTTATATTATAGTTGTTAACATACTCACACTACATAATAATGTGTTGTACATCACGAACGTAATTGTATTTCTATTATTCTGGTCTCCAATATAATATATACCTTATTGCACACCAATTATCAATTATCATATTTACAATAACAGAGATAAGAAAAAGTTTTTGTGATAAAAATTCTCAAGACTCACTCTAATTACTACAAAATTCCAATTACATTTAAAGAAACAAGTAAAACCATTAGGTAATATAAACCAAACAAATCATACTCAAACGTGACTCGTATTCAAAAATAAAATAGAAGCAGAATATCCCCGGTACACAGCAGAGGGCACGTTTCAAATGTTTGAAATATATAAAGCCAACTTTCATTCTCCAAAATCCGAAATGTTCGAAAGTTTTCAAACTACTAAAAAAAAACGCGAAATCTATGAAATGATGGAGCGGTTAAAACCGCGAAATACGTAGTATTTTACAAACAATTTATTAAAACAACAGCAAAAGAAATACATCATTTATGAAAATGACGATTCATGACATCATACAAGCCAGGTGACAGACTTACAAACGGACAAGCAAGCACACCGCGAAGTCTTAGTAATAGGGTGCTGTTTTAAATCAAATCATATCTTTTATTTGGATGGTTTGTATTCTTACAATTTGTAGCAAAATGATTCTTAGATGCCTATAGTTTTTTTTTTAAATATGGTATTAAAAGTACTACAGTCAATGAGCCTGCATCTCCTAACTAAGCATGGAAGGTTGTATATCAGAGATGCATACTCCCTATTTGAAATGACAGCAATAATTGAGTTATAATCATTTTCTAAATAAATTTATGGCTTAAATTTAATAACAAAAAGACATGACTAGGAAATTAGAAACTTAACAAATAATGAATGCTTGGAAACATTGTAAACTTTAACCTAAGAAAGATGTTCTGTATTTTTCGTGTGTTTGTTACGCGACAACACGCGTGTAAACCAATTAAAGACACGTCAAAATTGGTACTCTACCTTTCTTGCGTTTCAAATATTGAACTTCGCAAACAAAAGGTCGTACGTAATAGCTCTACTCGTACTTAGAACGTTTCCTATGAATGAGAGAGACCCTTGAATTCACGATTGCTAAAGACGTGAATTACTCCAAAACCCTTAGAGAAACGGGAAACGACTACGTCTTGTGTGAAAATTGAATACGGCATTCATTAAGGAGCGTTAGGGAAGTCAAATTAACTAAATGTTACTCGTGGAACCAAGTTCACGAGTGTGTTAAGGCTCTTTGGAAAATTAAACGTTAATATTCTCAATAGACAAAATGTAAATTACATGTCAAAATTATTCATGTCAAAAACATTTAAAGTTAGGAAAACCCGCCCATGATCGTACCTGGTGCAAAGGTGCATATTCTCAATGATCATTATTTTTGGACGAATGTTTTGCGTAATCAGATTTTTGTAAGAGATTGCACGTGCCAAAATACTTCCGTCTCTCAAATTTATTGGAAAAATTAGCAACGCTTCACATTGTTACGATTTTTACGGTTAACGTTTAAATTACGTTAAACAGTAATTTAAACGGTGACCTGCTAATCAAATACAATCGAGACCGTGACCACATGAGGCAGTGACACTTTGGCTAAGGGAGAAGCATGCTTAGTCTGGAATTACATTCTATCGAGCAGGATTCCATAACACACATCAACTACATGAGTTCTTCAGATTTTGCTGCATAAGGAAAATATTATACTACTCATAATATACAATGGACTTCCACAAAGTAACGACTCAGTAAATAGGTTATTGACAATAATATAATTGATGCAAAACATGAACATGCCTTTCAGTGAGCACGAACACAATCTCGACATTGTTCAAAGCGACTATTCCGACACTGTTCAAGTAATGACTTCAGCAGAGTAGCAATAACATTGCAACTAAGTCTAAGTTCTCTGAGAGTTTCCTTTATATATGCATGGTCACGTACGTTATACCATTCTGACGAAGATGACATTCGACACTGAAACCAAGATTGTTATACCAGTATATACTACAACTATGTAAGTACATAATGACATTTTATAATACAATTGATAATTCTTTGTACCTTTACATCTTATTATTCTTATTGACATTGTATAATACCTTATTATTATTGGCATATTTTGATATTGCATACTTTTAATCCTTTGATATTACTTTTAAACATTATTGCCTAGCTGTTATAAATCGTATTAGGAAATTAATTTTTAAATCTATTAATTAATTTACATTTTGCACACCGCATAAGCGGTAGCCTACAAGGGACATTTGATAATATTTTCCAAATTTTACGCAAATAAATTATTTCATTTCATTTAATTACAAGCTTTTTGTTTAACCAGAATTAACATTTTGATTATTTTAACTAGCTACGCTTGGCGGTGTTACTTGCGTTAATTCGAGATAGCAAGAAGCTTATGCATTAGGTCAAGATATAACTCAGAACTACTACCACACCAAATAAAAATTTAAATCGATTTAAGCGTAACGAAGTAACAAGCGAAGAACAACAAAGACTAAACACTTACATACAAATATTCGTTGTTATAATATTAATAAGATAACCTTTAAAATAATATTTAAACACGGTAATATTTGCTTTTAATTCAGCTAAGTGAAAAAGGTAAGAACATACCGGCTTTAACGATAAACCTAAAACTTAACTCTGGCTTCACAAAAACCCCCTATTTATTCCAGATATAAAAAGCCCAAACTACATCTAACATCGTCGTCAAATTAGTGCGATTACTGAGCAAAAATCCCTAACCCTAAACTCACAGCTCGTCTACTGCCCACAGACTATTCGGATTCACTCATAATCGTTAGCTATCTGGATATAAAACGGCAATAAAGTTAATAACTTTTACAAGCTGTGACGCCGGTAGTCGGGTTCAATAGGGGTCGTCGGCAACTAGCAGCTGCGTAAATGAATATTTCAAATTAAATTTCGACCCTTGAAGTCTAGACGTTCAAGGTGCAATTACTGAGTGTATAAAGGCTCAGTACTTTGACGCCAGACCCTCTGGCTCGCCTTTGAGGTTCGCACCTGGAGGAACCTTTTAATTGTTCATTATGAATGCAACTGTTAATATTCTTGAATTTCCGAAGCAAAAAGGACTTACAATTTAACGTGTTATCCGACCCAAGGTAGCGCCTAGATGAAAATGCAACTTTTATAACGACAGTTTTGTGCATGGCCATCCATACAAACACCGCATAGGCCGTAGCTTAGCTTTGATGATCGCGTCAGATCACCTAAGCTAGCTGAGCTACAGGCGCTACATATTTCATGATGATCACAACATTGTATAATAAAAAAAAAAACAATTTTTGAACCGTCTAACCGATTCTTCAAAATGTTTGTGTGCATGTTTATGTGTGATCCGAAATAAAAATCATTTCTTTTAATTTAATAAAAATAAAAATAATTTGAAAGTTTGTTTCCTCTTGTGCTCATTTAGAACAAGCGAGAGGGCATGAACTTTCAAATATTTTCTTTACTGACGCGAGTTATGTCATCAGTTTGATCTTGCTGAACCTTTTTATCCTTGGAAAACTTTAGATCAATTGAAAAAAGAGCGACAACATTAATGCATTTCTGTGTGAGCAGTCTCACAGATCGTTTAAATTACACAAAGCATCCATCCAGGCACGGACAGAACTCGTTCCTATAGCAATAAATTCTGATTACAAACGGGTCGACTACATTCAAGTGCAAATTCTTACCAGGATTTTCAACGTATTATTGGAATAGCTCTGCATATTTAACGGCCTCTTTTTTGCTTTTATGTGGATCTCATTTAAAAATTATTGAGCAATCGTGCAAAATTGCGTTGCAACCGCAGCATTTTCGCACCAAGTTTTGTTTTCAGTCGCTATTATGTTGGCGCTCTTTGGAGCAGTTATAACCGCAAATGACTTCATAATTCGTTGTATAGCTTGCCGTTTTCGCGCTTTCAGCTCTTGAAACATTAATATATGAGCAAACGGCGGAAAGCGAGAGGGGTACGCGTATTTTTTTGTACCTATTTGTGGCATCGTAGTGCGAGAAAAACAAAAGACCTCATTTTACTTTCATCTCCTGACAGGAAATTGCTATCCTGTCTGAGAAACTCGGCTACATCGAAACACAGGTTTGATCAAACACTCCTTCATTCATAATATGTCTCTAGTGTTGTTTACCAACATGTTATTAATGTCTACGCGCTTAAATTCCGAGAATCTGTTTGATAAAAGGAGCGGAATAGTCCGAATAAATCCCCAAAGGGAGTGATTTAAATATGACGCATTTCTCCGGCATATTTGGAAGTTAATATTAGGACGACTCCTGGCATCGTATGATTTTTAGGGTAAGCTTTTCTGTTCTGGGCTGTTTTTCTAGCACTAATTTTAGCGGGTTTTGTTCGGTTGTTTTGAAACAAACAGACTCTGTTAGGTTTTTTTTTTCTTTTGCTAACAAGTGCATACAGGTGTAGTCTCATCATTTCGAAGTTCAGGGTAACTTTGTGGGAATGGTGTTTGATCTTTACGGGTAGTTAGTTATCTAATCAGTGGTACAACAAGATAAAGATAAATATATTTGCAAAAATATGTGTACATTGTAGTTGGTCACAGGCTGTTAAGTACGAGCATCAACATATTTGTACCGCTTTTGGTGTGCAAATTGGAGTAATGTCATGGAAAGCATGCATTTTATAATCAAAGTAAAAAAATCATAAAAATAACAAGATACAAGATTTATTTATACAACAAAAAAAAAACATTTTCACCAGTCTACGAGTATAAAAGCTATTAAATTCTTATCGCTATGATGGAAAAAATGGTTTTATGTTAAGTAATTATGATAGTATTTGTCTTCTAGATATTGAAAATTTTATATGCAATCAGTGGAAAAACATTTGTTTGCTCCAATGATTTAATGATCTTTAATTTTAAGATTTAATATAATGAGTAATGGTTTTTATCAAGTACCGTGGTCCCACCGGTGGTGCTACGCGGTGCCATCATTAGCAATTATCTACCACTGCCAACGCCAGATACAACTTTGCAACTAGCAGACCAAACTTGGGGCTTTCCTAGTTTATTCAGAGCTAGTCAATGCAAAAGTTAGCCTTCACTCGGACAAGCTTGAAACAACAAATTGGGGTTCTGTCCGAAACATTTATGTTAAATCCGAACTCTTTTGCACACGGAAAGTATGTTTTTGTTGCTGTTTGAAACAGAATATTTAAAATAGTGTATATATAGCTCGTGATAAATAACACAACCCATTTATTAAGTTATGTTTAGGTATATTTTATCATGATAAGGTATATTCGGCCTATAAACCGCTAAACTAAATATAAAAATAATCAATATTACTGTCACATATCTATTTCAGTAAAAAAAAATGATAAATTGCAATAGCCTTAGTTTTTCTTTTTATAAATATGGATGAATGAACTTCGTCCATGCTGGTCCAAACTTTTCAGTTTCTTATGCATTTCTATAATTTGACGTATTACAAAACTAGAAAACTATAACTAAACATGTATAATTTTGAAGTTGGGGTGATAAGACCTGTACTAAATCCCGCTAGGGGCGTTTTGTGCATTCCCCTTACCAGCTTACCCAAGGCAACCAAGCTCCTTGAAATAACGAAGCACGGCCCTAGGTTACTGGCATACCTGTTCCACCCCTGTTGCGTCTGAATATTTTCTGAACCTTATGCGCCTTTATCTTCAATGTCCACATAAAATATGTCATAAGCTTCTACTGACCTGCCATTCTGAGGCGATGGTGAGGCGGCCCTCTCGCCCTGCACCAGGAAGAGTGACCCTCGGTCGGCGTCCAGAAGGATGGAGACATTCTGCAGGATCTTGTGGCACAGCACTCGCACCTCGAGCTCGTTGCAGATGTCTTTCACCTGGAATTAAACGAAATATAGAAATAAATAATAAATTTTATAAACCACTCAAGCCTGCCGCATGCTGAACGATCTGTGCAAAAAATGCTTCCGAATGGACGCCGGCCAATACAAGACCTCGCGGCATACCAAAAAAGCTATGGAGGGACGAGCTTGACAAACACTTGAAGGATTGGTCCGCAATAGATAATAGGGACTAGATAGGGACAAATGGAAAGAGGATAGGGAGCCTTTGCCCAACAATGGGATCAAACAGGCTTTTAATAAGTAATAACAATAAACCACTTATGACCAATCCGCTCTCGCACACAAAGGATTTCAAACCAATCTATACAGATATATAAAGAGGAAAAGTTTGATTTTTTGTTTGTTTGTTTGACGCAAATAGGCTCCGAAACTACTGGACCGATTTGAAAAATTCTTTCACGGCTGGGCAGAGCTACATTATCCCCGAGTAACATAGCCTACATTTTGTTTATAATAACAATAATAATAAGCATTTATTTCAAGTATTAATTGTACACCCATTTTACATTGTAAATTATAATATAAATAAAACATATTATAATTTATCTTTGCTACTTAATTATTTTGTTTTAATATCCGTACAAAGCTGGGACGGGCTGAACTCTTCATTGACACATAACATTATTTAGATATTTAAATGTACGAAAACTAAAAATAAGTAACAAAAAATTGCAATTCATTCTTCACGAAGCCAGATAAAAAAAAACTCAATAAAATGTAATTTTCTCTTAACCGAGCAGTCCTAATCTTGTCCGCCGTTCATTATTTTCAGCAAAACATTTCGGCGCAAAAAAGGTAAAATTTGTAAAAGGGGTTGTTGGACTTGTTAACACGAATTGATGGCTTTCAGCGGTTTAAAAAGAAACTTAGCAACGATAAAGCGACGCCGTTAGACAAAAAAAGTTGCAAACTCTAAAAGACTTTTCCTTTCAATTCTTGCAGCAAACAAATTTTATCAGCATTGTTGAAGTTCACGTTAAGTTTGAAAATAAAAGAGAATGAAAGTATATTTTGGCGATAGTGGCTGGGTTCAAAGGACTGTATGATTTCGCCATTTCCGACCGTTACTTCAGGGTTAGTAATACAGTTATCCAATAATGGGTTAGCAACGACCAATATTTGTTTACGGCTTTGCAAAGTTATGTAAATTTATGTTTAATTCCATTAGTTAACTTTCTTGGGTAAGAGACAAATAAGATCTATTTTTATTTAAAAGTAACATTTTGCTTATTTAATTCCCTACGCAAGAAGATGGGGTAAGTTTTACATGTGTGTGTGTGTGTGTGTGTGTGTGTGTGTGTGTGTGTGTGTGTGTGTATGGCATCGTAGCTCCCAAATGGATGAACATTTATCTAGTTTGAAAGTGTGTTAGTCGGGAGAGTCTTAGCTATGTTTGGTGAAAATCGGTCCAAGATGGTCACAGCCACAAACTATTATATCAAAGTATTAAATAAGTCGGAGGTTAATATAATTTAAAATTGATATTCCTTGCTCACTCCTCACAATGAAATACGTATATTTAAAAAAATAAATGTAGGAGTTATATTCTAAAGAATAACTAACTACCTTTTGACTTGTAACTTTGGTGTTATCTTTTGACTATCTTTTGACTTGTAACTTTGGTGTTATCAATAAATGATTTGTACCTACAATAATTTATACCAATCCAAATTCAAATTTCGTCCAGTCGACCACCAACGTACGAAAACTAAAAGTGGATTCGAAATATCACTGAAAATACATTCCGTAATAAAGAATTTGCATGCTCCAAACGCGTCGCGTCAACAAACTCTGAACACTGTCCTCCCACGGAATGGAGACCCCCGAACTATGCAAAAGTTAGGATAAAGATCCAACTACAAAATGCATCCCTTGCTAAATACACGTAGCGTAGTTATAGCACATACATTTTATTTAATCATGTAAATAAATAAATACAAGACTATTTTTTTTAATATCACAACCGAAATTACCAAATCTATAAACTTAAATTTTGGTACAGAGAGGTTCCTTTCACGATTCTAGTGATAAGAAAGGATTCTTAGAAATTCAACTTCTAAAGGAGTTAAGTTTTTAAGGAATTTTCTCATTACTGGAATTAGCTGTATGAAAATTGCCGAACGCGCACTAAGTTGTGAGCAAAAGCTAGAGTTTTATGTAATCCTAACTTTTTAAAACATACCACTATGTATTTAAAATATTAGACAATGACAATCTTACAATTTTAAAATTTAATTTAAAATAATGAAGCAATTATTGAAATAAATGTATGCATATTCTTTATCAATGTTTTAGTTAAAGTACTTACACCACTAAAATATCAAAATATTAAGTCCTTTGACAGCTATATGTTTGGACAACCTTGCTAAGATGGGATTGGATCGGAAAGGCACCCGTCAGTCGAATAACATTTCCGAACTAATTTCCTGCAGTATCTTGGTCTATCCACTTACTAGCATACACTAGACATAGGTTAAGAAATATGACGTCTAACATTGACACGTATATTATTAATATAGATATAAGAGTTATATTTATTTTATTATTTCGAATGTGAGTCCGACTCTTAGGCTATAATAGCAAGGCAAGTCAGTGCGGTCTGACTGAACTTAAAACATTTATGTACATATTAAAATTTTGATTTATAAGTACATGAGACAAATGTTTATACGGCAGCGCTCTCTGGTGAATTATCGATGTAACATCTATTGTTAAATATACACCAAATCTCTCTATGATGAAACTATCTCATAAATGAAAAGGGCATTAAAATTTGACAAGTAGTGAACAGATCAGGACTCCTTCACTGCCTTCTTGCCAAGGCAGGAACAGTAGGCAGGATGTTTTAACAAACAAAACAACTTCTGCTGGATCGAAGTTCAATTCAAAACAAAAAATACCTATGCACGCGAGAAAACACGCGTCACCGCGACTCAGAAACTTTATTCTCACGTGGTAGCGCCATCTACCCGTACAGATCGGAACTAACACGGGTGCTTATACAAGTAGTTTAGGAGATTAAAGGCAATATTAATTTGCATTAACATCCTCTCATCCCAAACGCATACAGATCACTATTCCATCTCATTTATGTTCGGCCTAAGTCAAAGTCAAAGTCACTTGAAATGTTCATAGGCACAAAAAATATGTATCTATAACTGCATAAAATACATTAATGTGTCTCTCGTCCATGGCATGTGTTATATGTTAAGCAATCACCAATTAACATTTTGTTAAATAAATATAAATTGTGTAAACATAATTCAGTCAACGACGTCACATTTTACTTGCACAAATTTCACGCATGAGTAATGGGTTGACTCATTTTGCTACCGGCATTGGTAATATAATAATATTATAGGTAATTATCATTAGATGGTTGGCCACCTTATACGGCATGACAATTTCATTAAAAATATCGTAGAAGGAAAGATAGAAGCCAGGAGAGGAAGAGGAAGACCTAGAAGATCATATTTAGACCAAATTCTATATAGAAAAATAAATAAATAGGGAGGTCAAGGATTTGGCCGAAGACAGAACTACCTGGAAAAAACTCCACAGACAAGAGCCCAGCTCTTAAATATTGAATGAATGAACCATTAGATACCAAATCATTCATGTTCACCGCTGTCATCTTGTTAACATTATAATACAATATCTTTATTTTGCACAAACACAATGCGGCGTCACGGTCCTTGCTCTCTCAAATATCATCATAAACCTCAGCACCAAACCGAGTTTATGTCGTGGTGAATCTGAATTTACGAGTGTGGCTAGGTGGTAAAAACGTCTGCTTTTCAATCAGACGGCCTCTAGTTCGATCCTAGCCCAACACAAACGTCTTTATTTCTCAAGTTATGTGTGGATTTGCACTCGCTTTATGGTGAAGGAAAATATCGTGAGGAAACCGACATGTTTGAGGACCACAATATCCGAAATGCGTGGTGAATTACGGCCTATATCTCTCTCTCTCTCCTTGTGAGAGAAGGCCCCGAGTCCCAACAGTGGGAACGTATAGTGGGCTGCTTATGATATGAAGCTTAATTAACTATTAAGTTTCAAAGTCAGATATTTTTTTGAATAATTTTACTAGAGCCAACATTAAAACTCGTCGAGTCTTCTGTTAATCTTGCCACGTTATGATTAATTATCTAAGATTTGGGTCGAGCCCGATGCCCCAGTAAGCCGAGACGAACATCGTTTGGGTCGACGTCTAATAACTAAATCAATCAATGAAGCTTAGGAGAAAATTATGTTACTGCAATGTCTTGCCGCAAACGTGGCGCGAAGGAATTGCGAGAGAAAATTATAAGTAGTAAAAATACAAAATACAAATTTATTGATTGCCAAAATGTTTAACACAACCTAATACTACTTACATTATATGACATTAAGCTAACATTATATTAAACATCATGGTTTTGGTCATTGGTTTGATAGTGTAAAGAGGGAAGATGGCCAGTGTAAGTGACTTATTTTTTGTTGATGAGGGAGAAATCTTCAACAAGACCCGGCTACAATGGGGCGCAGCCAGGTTATGTGGGATTTGTACCCACTAAAACCCCCCCGGTGACCTGCCTCTGAGCTTAACGGAGGTCTCCGGGTTCTTCCGGGAAATACTCCGGAGACCTCATTGCACTTTTAGAATGTAAAATTTCAAGTGATGATATTATTATTTCATTTCATGAGATGTATTAAAAGTACTAAATTAAAAAGTCAAGAAATCCATAACACATATTTTTAATTAACTACTAACGTTTACTTCGGTGCGGTAACAACTATCTAAGAACATTCATTAATCAAACTCAAACCCATCATTGAAAACCGCATTATTAAAATCGGACTAGTAGTTTTGAGATAAACATCAGGCAATAATAATTTGCATAAATAGACACACAAACATGCCTTACCTCATACCCAAACCCATATTAGGACACACTTCACATACGGCTGGTTATCCCCTTACTAAGCCATTTCTAATTTGTATTATGATTGCTATCACAACTGATATATTACACATACATACATAAATACTTTATGTCGGTACATATTAAACACCCAGACCAAGAGCCAACAAATTTAGTTCATCACAAAGATTTTGACAGTGGCTTGAATCGATCCCGGGACCCTCTGGTCGGCAGTCCGGCATGTTAACCCCTACGCCAACGTGGTAGACAAACCGTCAAATATACCATTCCTGTCGCGGGTAAAAATCATGGACCTTCTTTATTTATGAAACCGGTTAGCTAGAACGTTAAAATCATTTTATTTCCATTTAATGTACTGTTAAAATTAACAAATCATGAATCGTTATGAAGAATAAAACAAAATATTTCCATTAATAAATTCAAACAGTTCGTACTAAAGTAGATTGAAGTTTTAACGAAATTGCAATTTACCGTGTGGAAACCATTATTTTCATAGTACGCATAAACTGTAATATTTAGTATGAAACGGTATAAAGGATAGTAAAACTTTATAGAAATTGTTTCATGAATATTCATATCAATTTATTTTACGAATACTGCGAAGATATTAATGAAAAGTGAAATGAAAAGTGGGTTTCGCTCCGAAATTGAAGTAATAAACTCGTAAATACGAGCCCTTAATCAAATATTTATGTTATAGTTATACTAAAACTCTTAAATGGTATAATGTTTATGAAAATATTACATCCAGCGATAACAATTTAATATAATATAATTGATTCTTATTTTTCTTTTTCTTTTGAACTAAGTGGTCAAGGTCTAGTTTTCTTTTTTTTATTATTAAATTTAAACATGATCTTTTTCTTCTTTTCTTATCTTTTCTTCAAGCTCTGGTTTTCAATTTTTTTTACCAAATTAAATATATTATTGAATTTAATTTAAGCTTATTCAGGTTACCTTTTACAATTGACATATTTTACAATTACCTTTCACAATTATAAATGTTTACTGAAAGCAAAATACCATTTTGCTTTCGATACTTTTATTAAAATTTTCAAAACACCTGTAATAACAGTTCGGGACCATTACAAGCACTTACCGCGAAGCAAACTTTCCAATTTTCCGTTTCGCTTTTTGTATTAGCAAAGATAATAACGGTTTAACAAAAATACGCTTTGAATAATCTCCTACAGGTAGAATTAGTAAAGGTATGGCGGTATTTTTGCATTTTTGCTACGTGTTAATTTATCGAAATAAATTATAAAAATCGTATCATATCGGCCCTCTTCAATTGCAGTGAAACTACCACGTTTTTAGTTGTGCCTGTAGCTCGGCTAGCTTAGGTGATCTGATGCGATCATCGAAGCTAAGCAACGGTCGATGCGGACAGTGTGGTGATTGTTTTTCAAGTGGCATTTCAACAGCGCTGGGCGCTACCGTCGGTCGTATGACACGTTAAATTATAGATCCCGTTTGTAAGTCTTAGTACATGCAGCCGTTAAGCCAAGTCAGAGGCCCTTCGGGCGGTTAGAAAACTCTCGACACCAGAGCTTGGCCACTTAGCTCATACGAAGAAGAAGAAGAAGAAACACGTTTGACTTGGTCATTACACTCCTTACCGCCTACGCAATGACAATAATACTTTCAAACTGTTAACTACCAAAACACATTCTAATTCTGGCTTTCGCTCGCCAAATTGTCTCCAAATACTTGCTTATATTTCGACCCACTCTGTTTCACAAACTGTGTAGGCGTACTTTGATAAAGTTACGATTAAATATCCTGATTAGATTTGTAACATTTTATAAAAATGTTTTGAAACATTTTTTTTACTGTATAAGTAAAAAAAATAACGAGCAAATACGTGTAGGTTTATATAAATACCTACATACATATGTACATACGTTACTATTGTAAGAACCTCAGATAACAGAAAATCGTGGTTATGATGGAATAAAAACATGGTTTAGTTATGCCAAAACTGCTATAAGTGAAATACAACAATCATAACATGTGTTGCGCCAATTTCAACTTTAAGTTCACAGGCATAAAGATCTGTCAGTATATGCATATGTATGTCTTTTCACACGACATCTAGTTTCGACAAATAAAACTACAAGTAGCTTGTTTAACAAATAATTCTGTGCAAATTTTAAAATTGATGTGACATAATTAAAGACTATTCAGAGTGCAAAACATATATTGTAGATAATATTAACGATTGGCTGCATCAGCTTCTACACTATATTACTAGAATTAGAATTGAAAATTGTCATTTGAACCATATCCATATACCATTGTAATGATATTATATTATTTCAATTGTGACTTTGGTGTTCTCAAAATAAATGATTTGTATTTGTACAAGAAAGTAATGAGTACCACCCGAATTGTACGTACATTATATAAGTCATCATCAAAAAACCTAAAGAATACATAAATTCACAAAGCCATATTATAGACAACATCTGACTCGAATAGGCTCTTCTGGTAAATGCGTTATACGTGATCGAGAAAGCTTGTAAAAAAGCCAGTAGAAAGTCCTTCGTGATGTTTGGTACATAGCCGGCAATAGCTGTAAGATTTAACCACACAAAATGTTAACAAAAATATTTTACTTCCGTGAAATTTATTATAAAACTAGCTGACCCGGCAAACGTTGTTTTGCCTTAAAAATATATAGTAGAAGATTCTCAGACCTACTGAATACGCATATGAAATTTGGTAAAAATCGGTCAAGCCGTTTCGGAGGAGTACGGTAACTAACATTAAGTCATGGAAATTTTATAATTCTTTATTGGCCACATAAATAAAAAAGGCACAGTAAAAGACAATTAACTTAAAATTAGTGTACCACAATTGGCGGCCTTTTCGCTTAAAGCGATCTCATCCAGGCAACCTTTGGATGGAAAGGAATTTATAAACGACTAAAGAAGGACGTAGTGTACAATAAAGAATAATAAAAAACATACATATAATATTAATAATCTTATCTTAATTTATATAAATCTCGTGTCACAATGTTTGTCCTCAATGGACTCCTAAACCACTTAACCGATTATAATAAAATTCGCACACCATGTGCAGTTCGATCCAACTTGAGAGATAGGGTAGTATAAATCTCAAATTATAGTCGCAATTTTAATTTACTGCTAATTATTGTCTGTTATTATTTGACAGTCACAATTATCTGTTAACTCCAAATGATTCTAACTGATGTCGATACCTTTCGACTGGGTTGAGTAAGTAATCAATAGATGGCACTGCTATGGTAAATCTACGAACGTGTCATATAAGCTACACTATCTATTTTTCATACCCTTAAGTGAGGCAAAACCTAGTTTGCCGGGTCAGCTAGTATTTATTTAATATTAGACAACAGTTTAGCTCTGAGAAGAACTTTTGCGTATGTGTAGTTAAAAGAACAAAATCAAAAAAAAAAACCGAAAATTATTAGACTTTGCGCACGACCGCTGCGATGGGAGCCAACCTCGCGACTGAGCCGCGCGGGTACCTTACTCATAGATCTAAACACCCCTCCCCCGCACACGCCCTCTTCGCAACGGGCCGTGCAGCAGAAATCGTAATATTTTAATTTCACCATAACTTCAAAACCAAACGTCCAATTTTAATCATTCAAAGACCAAATATTATCAACACAAACTGTTCTTATTGATGAAATAATTTATTTTGATAAGGATTAATAATGTATTGCTTAAAATCGCTTCGTAAATAAGCCATTATTTCTCGTACAAAGTAAAGGATAAAAAATGGTTATTGTGGGTTATTCCTAAGAGATAAACATATACCATCACGGACTTTTTTGTAGACCTTTTTAAGTTGTACAATACTGTAGTAAATTGTTTTGATCTATCTTGTAGGATTCAGTCAGCGTTTGCAATGTAAGCGCAAAAAAAGGGTTTTTTTTACGACCTCACATTAAAAACCTCAAAAATTGTAGCCTATGTGTTATTTTGATGTATAAGCTATAGCCTATGTGTTATTCTGATGTATAAGCTATATTGTGGTAAAGTTTCATTCAAATCCATTCAGTAGTTTTTACGTGAAAGAGTAACAAACATACATCCATACATCCACACATCCATACATACAAACTTTCGCCTTTATAATATTAGTAGGATTAGTAGGATAGTAGTTTAAAAAAAAAACTAAAAAACACGCTTATCTGGCCGTTTTAAGTGGGTCAAAATCGCGCCCAAAGAAGTCGGTTACAAACAAACATACATACAAAACTACAAAAAAATGTAATAATTTTATCAAATTAGTGTATTGTCATCGGTCCTCAATAAATCTACAAAGTTTCAACGAAATCTGGCCGTTTAAAGTGGGTCAAAATCGCGCCCAAAGAAGTCGGTTACAAACATACAGGTGAAGCTAATATAAAGCGTGTAAAAAACGTGTGTGGTTTTGGTAATAACGTCTGTTTTTCCACCAGACGGCCCCTTGTTCAATCCCAGCCCTACACCAATGACTTGTTTTTCATGTTATGTATGGATTTGTACTTGTTTTACGGTGAAGGAAAACATCGTGAGGAAACCGGCATGTTTGAGGACGACAATATCCGAAGACGTGTGGACGCCAACCCGCACTTGGCCAGCGTGGTGGATTATAGCCTATAACTCTCTCCTAGTGAGAGAAGGTCCCGAGTCCCAAAAGTGGGTTGCTTATGTTAAATTTACGTGACAATCTTTGTCGTGAAATTCTTATTTTACGTGTCCATTTTTTGCTTCTGACTTATCGTAGCAAAGCAAATACAATAGTCCGCAATTAATGTGTAATTCTGGAACACAAAATAGAACTTTCAACAGGAAAATTTGCCATCGAAATAAGTTATTCACTACCACGAAACTCAAACCGCAGGATTCGATACAAGTTTGAAACTATTCAACCATTGCCCGTTAAACTTTTAGGGATACCGAGAAAGTTTCGATAGTATCCGCATTAAAAGAGACAAGGCAGAAAATGTTAATTGAAGATTAATTTTTTGTTAACATGCTTTGCTCCGCGTTATCAGACGCGTTACTCCGAGGAAAATCTAGGGCCTATATGTATTATCTATTAAGTCTAAACTACGTCCGTACGAAAGTTCATCGAAATCAGTTCAGCCGTTTGAGCATAAAGAAGTATCAAACATGCACATACACATGCATGCATATACTCACGAAATTTCGCATTTATAATATTGGTTAATTCTTAAATATGTTTTTAATGTAAACCGCGTTGAAATCCGTTGAGTAGTTACGCAGTTATAACGTACTAGACAGACAGACAATCTCTTCTTTCATACATTTTTTGAGTTATATTTAATTTAATGTACAGACACTCGATTTTCACTGTCTTATTATAGGTATATTTAGTATTATTTAGTTAATAAACGGCCACACTTACTTAAAAACTTATCTACGCATTTGGAGCGTCTTCACCGGGGACAAGTATCAAGATAAAGCAATTAATTAGTATCAGTATCAGTATCTAAATAGTTGATAATTATTCAACTAAAAAATAATTAATGATAATGATTTATAGATAATAAATTCAACTAAATAAGAGTGTGTGACTCGTCGTATGCCAATTGATTCAGCGAAGGGAATCTACGTAAGAGTGCGCTACTTATGCTAAGTAAAGAAACTCATATAAGCTCATATTAACGTATGTAACTTTGCCATACTAAGTTCCATATCACAAGTACTTATAATTAAGAAGCGAGTATACAGCCTGTACTTAATTGAAGAAACTTCATAAGGAGAATGTTGCTAAGAGCTGAAATTACGCGAAATTCTCCTAAACATGTTATAACGATGTTAATTCGTATTAATAATAAGATACGTAAGTTTGGATATGACACTAACTTCATAGCTTATGCTACCTTCATTTTCGCTATAATATTCGCTAAAGCTATCACACTCTCTAGTCTGTTTGTCTGTCTGTCTATCACCAGGCAGTGTCTCAAAAACTTTGATACCTAGGAAGCTGAAATTTTCACTAGTTATGTATTTCCCGTGCCGCTATAATAACAAATACTAAACAAAACATTATTAAGGGGGGTAAAATAAGCGTGTTTTTTCATATATTTTACTCCATATCAATAACAGTAACCGGTAGCAACTCTTCTACTCGATCTTTCCTAACACATTTGGTAGACCTACTAAATATTCTCAGAATATTAAATTATGCATTCACATAAAAATATTTTTTAAATCTAAATAAATTAGATAACAATATGTAAAGGCCCCATAGAAAAAAAAATGTTTTTGCTATAAAAGAAATGGTACGGAACCCTTCATTCTACAGAAAAAAGTACGAGTGAAACACATGTCTTAAAATAATTGAGTGACATTTATACACTCAAAAATACCCAGCCGAATAAACTCAAACTCTAGATATAATACTATAAGGCTTTTAGTGCAAGTAAAAAACTAAGGTAGGTAAGCAAGACACGGCACCAGCTACGTAGGTTTCAGGGTTAGCTCCCTAGTAAACCCGAGTAATGTAAGTAAATAGACCAAAGTGTCTCCCGTTTTATCCATCAACGGCGTTATTCCTAGTTCGCAGAAAAAATAAATTCTCTGACGCCAAAAGCTTTCTCAAGGTTAAAGTTAAATGGTGCGTGGGGGAACCGAGTTTTTGATGAAAATTTCAAGATCAATTGGATTTTTAGTTACTGCTGTCACTGGAGTGCTTTGAGACAAATTTATTTGGTTAAGCTATCTAGGTTGCCCTAGTAAATATAATTTTTTTAAGTCCCCGGACCCTGCTTTATATTGCTCCAAGAAAAGTCATTCAAAACTGTCTATGCGGCAAGAATAATTTCGGTTTTTAGTTCTTTGCATTTGGGTTTGTGGGCTATTTTTATCTATAACTAGCTGTGCCCCGTGGTCTTATCCGCGTTAATCCAGGATAAAAAGTAGACTATGTGTTAATCCAGAGTCTAAGCTAGAAGTAACAAACGCGTGTATGTTTGTTACTTCTTCACGCTCAAACTGTTGAACCGAATTTCATGATAAAAACTTTCGCATTTATTATATCAGAAGGAATTAGGATAGTAGGATTTGTTTAATTTTGTACTTTTTCGAGTTTTTAGTGTAACATTTGCTGCAATATGTTTAAGTTTTAATTTATATTATTATTGAAAAATATTTTTAAAACATATAGGTTACATACGTACATACATACATACGTACCTATTCGTTGTTATTATGCGCAAATCTTAGCAGTATCGCTAAATGGGAATTTGATCGTCTGACCACAAAATATATAGTTACATTAGGTCTGGCGCCTTCTAGCTTCGTATCGACATATCTAAACACTAATAATCATGACCTAATAACGTCGTTCGATTCATTTAATTAGTGTATGTTTGAACTTGTTGGAAATCCATCATTTGCTGTTCTATTAATTTGAAAGCATGACATGTTCGTTATGATAATGAAATAGCAATTATTATTTGGCTTTGAGGAAAACTAGCAAACGACCCGTAAGTTTGTAAATATTTTCGTAAGAATAACATTCAGAATAGTAATACGCTCAAAGTGCGACTTTCTATTATCACCATCTTAGAGCATATTTTTGTCATAATTTCCAACTTATTTTCAATATTGTGTTTATTTTTAAAATGGCAAAACAACGTTTTCAATATCAACTACCACTATAATGAAACTGTTGGATGTTGCAATTCGTACAATGAATGTTCTAATTTAAATGCAATATATTATCAATACGTATTGGATCCAACATATGTGAGTATATCTGTATCTTCAACTTTAATCTCGCTTTTATTTGAATGCTACATAATCGATGTAAATCATAGGCTACCCGTAATACATATTCAAAAAAGTTTGAATTACAACTAGGAATATTTTTTTAAAAATTTAACGCTTACATTCTCCTCTAATATCTAAAACAATTTGCAAACTAATCAATTGACTGAGCACAAACCATTTAACTTGATATTTTACCGCCATCTGACAAATGCTTCATTTCAAAGATTAATATCTCGACAGAGAGATCCCATTTACAAGAGTTTTCTCATTTAATAAAACGTTAAGTCGCGGAAAAAATATTTTTACTCTCTTAAATAAATTACTGCGCTAAGGGGAAATTCAAGGTTAACATAAATCAATTTTCAACAGTCTTTTGATATTGTAGAAAAGTAAAATATTTTCCTCATTACAAAGTTAATAAGCGGAAAAAACGACAACAAAGGTAGGACTTGTTTCAAATTATGAGTATTTAATTTTTATAGCTAATATTAAGAAGGTTAAAATTAACAAACGGCAATAAAGAAACAACAACAAGAACAAATAAATATAACCAAGAAAATTTATCAATCTGCATTCATTATTAAAGTTTATGATATAGCATATCGTAGGCGTAAGCTGAAAACATATTTATTTACATGTAAAGTTTGTCATGAAATTTATTTCAGCACTATTTCGTGTAACGCAAGTACTATCAACAGATTTTAGTTCAACAAAATACGAGTACGCGCCTCATTTACCAAAATCGTAAATGTACCGAGTAATTTCTACGAAGAACGTAAATTGAGACGATAAAATTTACAATCGCCTACTTGAGATGAATGGCTAAAGACAAACTACGGTCAGTAAATAAGCAATTTAACAGAACAAAAAATGCGTATTTGTACTTTATTTTTTCCAAGTTAAATTAAAATACTAAAGAGATTTATTTGCAAGAAGGTTGCTTACTAAAGAGTTTTATTTCAGACTCCTTCCGGCGGCTTGAAAACTCTCGACGCCAGAGCTTGAACTTAGCTCATACGAAGAAGAAGATTTGCAAGAATTTAGACAGACTGTAATGTGAGATTTTCTCTTTTTTTCAGAATTGTTGTACCGCTGCTGCTATCAAGAAAGATAGATAAACACTTTATTACTCACAAAAAAATGGAACAAATTACAAAAAACACATAAAATACATAAAATCCTTAACTGGCGACCTTATCGCTAATAGCGATCTCTTCCAGGCAACCAATTGCAAGAAAGAACACAAAGAAAGAACATAATGACGAGGTGTAATAACATAAAGCTATCAAGCTTACACTAATAACGCAACTTACTTTTATTTGGTTTTTATATGTAGTTTTGGACATTAAAACAAGCTCGTAATAAAAGAATGCTCAGCAAATTTCAACTTTTGACGTTTCAAAATTTCCGAGTACAAAACATTTGTTGTACGATTGTTTATATCGGTTTCTATAGAAAAGTTATGAGTTAGGTATAATTGAATTCTAAGTTATTTTCTAAGAAGTATTATCAAGAAATGTCGTAGGACAAACAACTTTCATACCAGATGTCGGTGTCAACTCGACAGCTGTGTTCCAACACTATCTATTTCAATAAACTTCGTAAACGCTCCAGCGGTTAAATGAAAAACCTAGTGACTCGAACTAATTAGAATCTTCACAGGTCACCGCGGACTTTAATAACGGTTGTTTTATGGAAATACGAACATTTCTTGCCCAATTTTTTCGCAGTAAACAATTTATGTTTTTGCAGGCTGAACGAAACGTACTCGTAGTTCAGATTTTATTACGCAACGAAATTTTATTACATTTTTATTTTGATAAAAATAATTTATATTATAAGTACATGTGACAAATGTCAATGCTAAGTCAAAGTCTAAGTCTAAGCTAACCCGTAAGTCGTGGGTTGGACGACTTACGGGTAAGGCCCGACCAGCGATCAGAATGCTAGAGAGGATTGCTGATTCTCATACAATAAAGCGTGGCGCGGATGTTTGCCATAGTTACTGATTCTGATTAAAACTAGATGGCGCTTTGAATCGAGCGCGTTGGTGGCAGCTTGGCTAGCTGCCACCAACGCGCTGCAGATGCATACTGAGTACCTGGTTAACCGAGCTTTGCTCGGTATTTTTTTTTTAATATGACACTTTCTAAAAATGATTCCTAGCCAGATCGATTTATCGCCCCGAAACCCCCTATAAACTAAATTTCATGAAAATCGTTGGAGCCGATTCCGAGATTCCAATTAAATATCTACAAGAATTGCTCATTTAAAGATATAAGATATATAAGATTTAACGATAGTAGATTGCGTGACCCGAGAGTTTCAAGAAAATACGAATAGATGGCGCTACGTGTATCGAATGATACTCGTAGTACGATTTCCAACAAGAGGTTGAGCGAGCATCTGTTACATTTTATTACTCTATGGCTCGACTAACTATGACCAGTGTCGCAGATCGCTCCGCTACTGTGAGAAGTGGAAAGATGGTAGGCCACCTTATACGACATGACGATATCACTAAAAATATAGTAGAAGAAATAATAAGGAAGACCTAGACGATCATATTTAGACCAAATCAAGGAGAATGCGAAAGTCATGACGTATAGGCTGTTGACGACCTCGTTGGCGCAGCGGTATCATGCCGGAATGCAAACCAGAAGGTTCCGGGTTCGATTCCCGGCCCGGCCGACATATTTGTGCTTAACTAAATTTGTTGGTTGTGGGTCTGGGTGTTAAATATGTATCTATATATAATATATATGTATGTATATGTAGTATATCAGTTGTGTTAGCTACCATAACACGAACTAAAAATGGTTCAGTACGAGGTTAACCAGCCGCGTGTGAAATGAGTCCTAATATTTATTTATTTATAGGGAGTTCAAGGATTTGGCCGAAGATAGAACTACCTGGAAAAACTCCACAGACAGGAGCCCAGCTCTTTAATATTGAATGAATGAATGATCAACTCACCAGCTCAAATATGAGTTCCTTCTCGTCGAGTTGGCGCAGCTCGTGCCGCGAGCGGCGCTGCGGCCGCGAGGGTGTGGGGTGCGGCTGGTCTCCGAGGAAGGTGGGCGTGCCGTCGATGGTCGTCACCAGCGGCTTCAGGGGCAGACCGCTGCGCTCGAACTCGTGCGCTGAGATCTTCCTGAGAACCAACGCTGGCTATTACAGTAGGAATAAAAAAATACATACAGTCGAATATATAAGCTCCTCTTTTTTGAGGTCGGTTGAAAAGGAAGGTATAAACACTACATTTTGTGTTTTGAGTGTTTTCGTGTGTGTGTCTCTCTCTCTCTTTCTCTCTCTCTCTCTCTCTCTCTCTCTTTCTGTCTCTTTGTGTGTGTGTGTGTATGTTTTCATGCTCAAACGCGTGAACCTTAATGCGTCTGTTTTTCTTCATTGGTTTAGTGTTAAATTGTATTAGAAATAAAACTGATTCAAAAACATCTTAATAAAGTTTTTTTAAACAGCTTTTTTTCATAGTGATAAGTGTGATTGGTACCAGACTAAGTATAAATATTTTTAGAGTGGTTCTGTAGACGGCCTTTAATTTGTTAGATATTTTTCTCCGTTAACGATTTATAGCGAATAAACCGTAAAGTTAAGGTTTTGCTCTTATGTTCGCCTTAATAAGTAATTATTATGCTCAGAGATAAAGGTTTACCGGTTTGTAGACGTGCTTCCAACCTCCATACGGATGTTTTAGACCTCATTTGAGGAATCAAACATATCTTCTTCTAAATTCGAATTTCAAAAAATTGCGATCGTCTATATTCTGACAGGCTTCAACAAAATCTTCACTATGTGCTTTTCCGTCGACGACGCGACTGATTATGAAATCTTTTTTATTTCGAAAATTTAACATTTACTCGTACTTTGGCTCAAATTAGTCAAAGCCAGGCCGATAAAGTTAAGTTTTCATTGTTTACAGCCAGTTCTACAGGGTAGTGAGGTAATTACAAAGTTTGTACGAATAAAAGCAGTCTCCAAGGAAAGCGTTTAATTAAGGAGCCTGTTTCTCGTCTCGCTGAACAAACGTACTGTATTTGGTTTAATTAGAGATCGTGAGTTTAGTTTCTTTAGAGAAAATATAGAAATAACAGTGGAACGTAAAACGTAAGTGAGTACGGTACAACTAGAAGTGATTAAACTCACTTGACTCAAACAAGCAGCGATATTTAGTAAGTAAGTTAGTCTAGTTCCTACTTATTAATATTGTAAAACCCTTGTTTAAATAAAGTTATTTTTATGTTTTTATGTTTTATTAATAGAACTACCAGTACTTGTATTTTAGTTAAGAAGTTAGGAAGTGGGACTTAACGTTTCTTGGCTGGAATTAAAGTTAAAAAATCAGTCGCCAATCCCCTAAGAGTGTGTTTCGGCAGTTTCCTTCAAAGCCAGTTATACCAGACATTCTTTAATTCGCTAAGTTCTCATTCTGGACCACAAAATTAAGAATCTTAAGCCACACAGTAAGCATATACAACGCTTAAGCCGCGTCTGCATTAGGCGCGGCTAGCTAAGTACCTTACTTGTTTAACTAATACAATACTATCTAGGGACGACTTTTTAAATATTTATAGACAACTAACATAGTGAACAACAGTGTAAATTAGAATATATAAAACAAATATTAAAAGCCGTCCCGCTGGCCAGTTTCTAAGCTTCGTTTAGTAAAATACTCGTATTAAATAATATTCAAAAACTTAATTTGTTGGCTGTCGGTCTGGGTGTTAAATATGTATCTATATAAAATTTTTATGTACGTATATGCAGTATATCAGTTGTGTTAGCAACCATCATACAAATTTGACATGGTTTAGTATGGGGTTTACCAGCCGTGTGTAAAATATGTCCTAATATACATATTTATTTATTTACTATGAGTACATTATTGGTACATATGAGTACCTTCAAATTGGGTGTCATCCCTGTAGAGGGAGTAAACTCCACATAAACTATCCCATAAGGGGCGTTTTACCCCTAGATATATGTCCTCGCAACAAGATGCCAAAAGATTGATGTTGGGTTCAAGACAAACTGTTTCCGGTTTAGAACTGAGCTGGATTTATTACTTCTGCAAGCTTTTAGTGCAGCTTTGCGTCGCATACAGCTTAAACCGAGAAAATTCGAAAACAAAGGCTTTTAGTAGCTTCGA
Organism: Mellilla xanthometata; assembly: GCA_035578125.1. Lineage (NCBI taxonomy): Eukaryota > Metazoa > Arthropoda > Insecta > Lepidoptera > Geometridae > Mellilla > Mellilla xanthometata. Next base: position 5,565,488 of record JAPUBQ010000014.1, on the reverse strand, counting down.
TCAAAAATTTTTTTTTTCAATTCAAAATGTTAATTTCAATTTATTGGCACCAAAAAATACATATTTTTAACATTAAGCTCTAGTTACCAAAATAGGCGTTAGCCGGTGCCTTGGCAGCTAGTCCTTCCCAAAATTATCCAATAATTTTACTGATACAATTAGAATAAATTTGCTGAGTGTCGCAAAATAATGTTTAGAAAAGGTGAAAATGTCAGAGTAATTTATCAATGACAATGCAGTAACAGCTTCCACACTTAAAGTTAAAAATCATTAATCTAATATAAATAAATTATAAAAATATATTTATTATTTCATACAGATAGTTGAAAAAATCCGCCAAATCTGAAAGGTGTAAAAAACGTTTGTCTATACCAACATTATAAAGAGGAAAAGTTGGATTTTTTGTTTGACGCAAATAATCTCAGAAACTACTGGACCGATTTTAAAAATTCTTTCGCCGTTAGGAACTTTGATAAAAATTGTTGGGAAGCTACGAGTACATCATAAAAAAAAAAAAAAAAAAATATTTATTTACCACTGAAAAAACTTAATCATTAGTGTTGCATATTATACATGTTTGCTTATGAGTCTATATTTTAATAACTTTAGTACAATGTATAAAAACTAAGGGGACTCTGTAAAACATACGCAACTCTTGCAAAAAGAAATGTCACTCTTTTTTATATTTCTAATACTAGGTAAAGGTCATCTCTGACTAACCGTAGGCTATATTTTGTTCTCTTTGCTACTTAGATTATTTTATAGCCCGTGCAATAGCCGGGACGATCTGCTTGAATATTATATTTCAAATAAAAATACCTACATGATTGGATCAATAACTTCTTTTCCAAGCTTTCGGGTTTCCAAGCAAGTCGACGTAGGCGAGTCCGAAATTCAATATTGACAATCAATGTACTCTAAACATCCCAAAGTTTTAAGGGTACACAAGGCAGTTTGCTTGGCGTGCCTGTTTCAGGACCTAAACAAACAGATTGACTGCTGACGGCAACTAGAATGTGGCTTCCACAGTCTATTTGGGAGTGTAAGCGGGGACTTTTGTGATTAATTCTAACGCTGTTGGTCAAACAGTAGTTGAATTTAGTTGAAAATCAGTTCAAATCTATTGACGAGAAATGATAGAAGTGGTCGTTGGTAACCGAAATATATTTAGACCGAGTCTTCTTCTTCTTCTTTGTATGAGCTAAGTGGCTAAGGTCTGGTGTCGAGAGTTTTCAAGCCACTCGAAAGTCTCTGACTTGGCTTAACGAGGTTGAGTAGAACTCTAGTTCACTGTTGGATATCACTCAATCAGGGGAGCGTCTTGAAATCTTTTATGAGAGGTTTAATTATATTTTTACTCAAATCGATACATATACGTATTTTACACCAACTCTGAGGAACTAAACAAGACAAACTACTAAAAAAGATACATAGATTTTTTTTTTATTGGACAAACGTGAAATTTATAAAAAAAAGTATAAATTACAAATATAAAATATACAAATGTGAGTCTTTCGATACTTCAAATTTTAGGTCCCAGTATGAAGTCTCTCGACACCAAATCTCTGCCACTTCACCGACAAGTAAACAATTACAATTTGGAAAAACGACTTCTACTTTTAAAAAAACTGATCCAATTTCGACTTAATTTATTTGGAATCAGTCTGAATGTACATAGTTTTTAATTAAAAAAATACAAATTCGGTTACCAAATGACAGAGGTTCTGAGGCGAATTGATAACCAACTCTGAAGACAGTTAAAAAAGAGCAAGAAAAGAGCAGATGACACCGCGTGTGATGATTACTTACCTGACAGGTGTGGTAACCAATTTCGATTTAATTTACTTGGAATCATTGAATTTGGTATATTGTTTTCAATTAACAAATGGCAGAGGTTCTGAGGCGAATTGATAACCACCTCTTTGAAGACAGTTAAAAAAGAGCAAGAAAAGAGCAGAAGACTCTGCATTTGATGATGCCTTACCTGACAGGTGTGGTAACCAATTTGGATTAAATTTATTTGGAATCTGTATATTTGGTATATTGTTTTCAATAAAGTAACAAATGACAGAGGCAAATTGATAACCATTTAATTGATAACCTTTGAAGACAGTAAAAAAAATTAGCAAGAGAAGAGCAGAAGACGCCGCGTGTAAAGATGACTTACCTGACAGGTGTGGTAACCAATATCGATTATTTTTTTTGGAATAAGTATATTTGGTATATTGTTTTCAATAAAATAACAAATTCGGTTACCAAATGGCAGAGGTTCTGAGGCGAATTGATAACTATCTCTTTGAAGACAGTTAAAAAAGAACAAGAAAAGAGCAGAAGACGCTTTGTTTGATGATGACTAACTGATATGTGTGGTAACCTGTTTCGATAAAATTTATTTGGAATCAGTAAATTTAGTATTTTGTTTTCAATTAACAAATGACAGAGTTCTGAGGCAAATTGATAACCACCTCTTTGGAGACAGTTAAAAACCTCGTGTGGGATTCAGGGATCAACCAAGTGTACATTAACACATATTTTATACTTTTAAGCCTAGTACTTATTAAGTCATAGTTTGTGTTGATTTACAAAAATGTACAACTTTTTGGTAAATAAAGATGTTTATGTTTATGTTTAAAAAAAGAGCAAGAAAAGAGCAGAAGACGCCGCGTGTGATGATGACTTACCTGACAGGTGTGGTAGCTCCGGATCCGGAGCCGGCGCGGGAGGGCGAGGCGAGCTCGGCGCTCGGCGGGGTGGCGTGTGCCACCAACCAATCGTCGACCACCTGCCGCGTCGCCTTCCTGCAGACAAACAAACACCTTAGCACGAAGAAAGAACAACATATGATTTGCATATAATATACTAGCTGACCCGGCAAACGTTGTTTTGCCTCACTTACGGGTATGAAAAATAGATAGTGTAGCTTATATGACACGTTCGTAGATTTACCATAGCAGCGCCATCTATTGATTACTTACTCAACCCAGTCGAAAGGTATCGACGTCTGTCAGAATCATTTGGAGTTAACAGATAATTGTGACTGTCAAATAATAACAGACAATAATTAGCAATGAATTAAAATTGCGACTATAATTTGAGATTTAAACTATTTTATCTCTCAAGTTGGATCGAACTGCACATTGTGTGCGAATTTTATTATAATCGGTTAAGTGGTTTAGGAGTCCATTTAACACAACATTGTGACACGAGATTTATATATATTAAGATTAAATACCTGGATGACCAAGATTTGCTCCTTATTTTTTATTTATTTTGTTATAAATATGACATTTACTAAAAATGATTCCTAGCTAGATCGATTTATCGCCCCCGAAACCTCCTATATTATACTAAATTTCATGAAAATCGTTGGAGCCGATTCCAAGATTCCAATTATATATATAATTATATACAAGAATTGCTCATTTAAAGATAAAAGATATATTATATGCTTGCTGCGATGACAAAACCTTGAATTTACAGTTCTTTCGATTGAATTCATATACGACAACCAATATTGAAAAAGTAGAAACTCGAAGAATATTGTTACTTACTTACGAGTTACAAATAAAGTTGGTTTAAAAAAAATCTATAAATACATTTTTTGAACTTGTTTTTTTGTCATATTGATAAATCTAATTGATGCCAAAATAACTAAACACATTTTTACACTCGTTTTTAGAAGGTTTTTAAGCAATATTTATCGATTTTATTACCATTTATGATTTCAAACGAAACAACTGTGAATTCAAGATTCATCGCCTGATGGTGAGCGTTGACGGTGTTCTAAGGTGGAACACACATGCTCTCAAAATGGGTCACCTGCTTTGAAAACCCCTAAGTTATAAATTTCGAGCAACAGGCGTTAAGTTAAAAAAAATCCAGATCTTAGCAATTAGCAAAGCGAAGTCGCATAAATACTAGTTATAAAAAAAAAAAATTATTGAAAACAAATCATTTATGGAACATGTTTTAATGTAGGCACAACACAAGAATACCTAAGGCTATATCAGTTATATACTGCCTTCAATGTAACTCATGACCTAGAACTAAGCAATTAAAACAGACCAAGTAAACCTTTGTCTCGTAGTTTACATAAATTTACCGGTTAGTAACTATCCTGATGTTTAATTTAAATTCTACATAGCAACGTTTGAAATTGTAATGTTACAATACAATAATTATTCAAAATGTCTGGGTTTTAATAGTAGTTGTTTCATTGAGTTCCTTTGGCTATATATTCCTATGAAACAATCACAATCAACTTTAATGGTATTGGGTTTCCCGGGACAGGATTGATTCCAATATTTTTTTTTCACCTACAACCTTCAAAAACTTTTGACGATAATTTATTAATCGTCAATAAGAAGATATTCCGTACATTTTCCATGCGATTCTCAGTGACACTTTATACAAAATGATATAATTGATGTCATTTGGCGTTACTAAACAGAGGACAATTTTCTAAATTAATTTAGAAATGTACACTAAACACAATTGCTACTCATTTATTAGGGTTCCGTACCTAATAGTTATGGGATCCTATAACTAAGAATCCGCTGTCTGATCTTTAAAACGACATTTGATAGACCACTTAAATATTTACAGAGTATTTAATTAAACATTAACTTTAAAAATAAGTTATAAAATTAATATTTAAAAGGGATACCTAACAAAATAAGTGTTTTTTTTTTGCCATTTTATAAAGATAAATGGTAAGCCAGACTCACTCTTGGCCAATTATTTACTTAGATCTCCCAATTCTTACCCACTCACATACTCCATTTTCCTCTAAGGTAAACATCTTCCCTGCGCAACTATCAAAAGGAAATCCGAGATAGACGACCGAATCTCGATTTTAGCCTAATTTGTAGCAGTAGCTGTACAATAATTGGCAATTACCAATAAACGAGGGACCATTCGAGAGACTAATACAATTTCATCCGACCATTAGCGCAAATGGACTAATTCTAGTGAATAGATGTGATCTATTCGATACATACTCTTACGTTCGTACAACCTACATACAAATATTGAGAAAATATACTTTTAAACATGTTGTTCAAATGCTTTGCGACTTGGGTAGGAGTAAACTACATTCAGGTTTATTCAGAGGATATTAAAGGCCAAAGAGATTTTTATGACGTACATACATAGATTATGTTTCACGTTCTAGCTGAAATTACTGAATCGATACAAATAAAACTTAAATCGTGGTAAGTTACATTTCGGTATAGAACGAGGGCACATTAATTGGTTGAGTTCAACTCTATCATCATTTTCATCACCAAAACTGAGTGGATTTGAGTTACACAGCCCGAAATTATTTAGGTACCTAAAAAGCAAGTCTATGTCCATTGCACGGAAACAGACAAAAGGACAATTATGTTAAGAGTACGTCAGGAAACAATCGTCTATGATTAGTCAACTGAAAAACAACATCCATATCCGTTACGCCGAGTGAGACTTAAAATTTTTCAAATATAATGTACTGTCAAAGTCACCATTTGGCATTTAGTTTTAAAAAATAGAAACTAACTCGATTCATAAGTTAATGCTACGCAAATTTCGAATTAAAGCAAAGCATCTCTTAATTAATTAAAGACTTTTCCAAGTGCATAAAATATACGAGTATATAACTTTCACGTCCTATTGCTTTCATCGGCTTCTACACAAAAGCAGTGATTGGCACCCGGTTGTATCCGGTTGTTCTATCGCCTATTCATCCATATCCATTTCAATATAGCCCTGTAGAACTACCATTACAGCTGCGGTTGCCAAGTTAATGTAGGTTTAGCATGACTCACGGTCATTAGCAGACGAAGATACAGTTATCTCTTGTTGCAACCGTGTCACTGACCTCGACATTGTAAAAACTAGTGTGTCAGTAAACAGGTAGATATAATAACAAAGCACATTACGAGTAGCTGTGATAAGTAGCGCCTAGAGTTCCGCTTACTAAGGATCGCAGAAGGTAAGCATTGGGCGATATGGAAAGTTCGGATATCTGGTGGAAGTCGTTTTGGAACGGTTCGGCTAAATACCAGCTTGAGGCGTTGGAAACAATTGAACGGCGAGAACAATATCTAATTGGCAATAATGCCTTTACATTGAGCATCGCCGAATAGTGGCCAGCCTTTCAGTTTTTTTTTTTTTTAATTTAAACGTCCTTTTCCTAAGATTGATTTTTGGGGATCTTAGTCTTCTTAATATAATTCTATCCTACTTAACATTATTCTATCCTAGTATACTTTAACATACTATTTAGTTTATTTACATAACCTATTTAGTGTTCTTAATATCATTATATCCTAGTCTATTTTGCCTTACAGATATTTAAAAGTTACATTTTGGAGAGTGTGCAACGGAATTCTGTTGCTTTGATTCACCCGGCCCTATTTCACCATCGGACGAGTAGGGAAGCACTGAGGAGGCATTATTACCGTGGAGGTGCCAAAGGCACGTACTAAGCGATTTGCATCTTCTTTGTATGAACTGCCAAGGTGTGGAGTTCTTTGCCAAACGCCCTGTTCCGATCCGTTCGATATGACGATATACCAATATTATAACATATACCAATATTATAAAGAGGAAAAGCTTAATTGTTTGTTTGTTTTGACATGAATAGGCGCCGAAACTACTGGACCGATTTGAAAAATTATTTCACCGTTGGGAAGCTACATTATCTCCGAGTAACATAGGCTATATTTTGTTTCTCTTTGCTACTCAGATTATTAAAGAGCCCGTGCGAAACCGGGACATCCCGTCCCGGTTAGTATAATACTAGTATATGTGATGACATTTTTTTGTAACATGAACGTAAAAAAATCGCAACGTATCCGTAAATTATTTTTTTACGTTTTTTACGAAATTTAATTTGAAATCTATCAGTTTACTTTTATTATATTAATAATCAAGCCTTTTATTTGAAGGCCATGTCAGGTGTTGAAAAAATATTTGCTTGGTAATTTTGTGGTGGCGGCTAATATGGACCGATTTTCATCAAACATAGTTAAAATCATTCTCGATTAACACATTCAGACAAAGAATAAAATCAATCGAATTAAGTTCATCCGTTCAGGAGCTACTTAGCTACGGACACACACACACACAGACACACATAAATACACGTAATTATTATAAAACACCGTTGTTTTTGTGACGGGGTTTAAAAACCGGTTTCAGCGCAGCATACAAACACAGCTATAAAGTTTAAGGACTTTGGGCAGTTTTTTATCCTACAAAACGAAATCTCTAAAAATCTCTGAACGTAATTAGTCGAATGTCGTAAAACCGTAATACCTAAAGAATCGGAGACGCTCAAAGCCACATCTGGCTTTTGATATTTATAATTTCAGTATGTGTATATGTGCCACACACGTGAACCAAACAGTGTTGCTTCGAATCAGCACGTGATTATCAACTCTTGCCAAAAACTATCCAAATGCAATCAGCAGTGTTCTTTCGACTGATACATGCTTGATTTAATGCGTTAGTATATTATGAAAAAAAAACTTCATCAACTCTAAAACTCGATGGTTTCTTTGTCAGAGAGAAAGTTTGGTCTTCTTCTTCTTCGTATGAGTTAAGTGGCCAAGCTCTGGTGTCGAGAGTTTTCAAGCCGCCCGAAGGCCTCTGACTTGGCTTTACGACTGCTTGTACTAAGATTAAGAACAGCCGGGATCTACAATTTAACGTGTCAACCGACCCACGGTAACGCCCAGATTAAAATGCCACTTGAAAAACGTCAGTCTTAAGTATGGTCACCCTTCCAAACACTGCCCGCATCGACCCTTGCTTAGCTTCGATGATCGCTTCAGATCACCTAAGCTAGCCGAGCTACAGGCGCTACTTAAGTTATGTTAACTATATACGCATGATGTAAGGGCATTTTCTAGCGCTCGTCACAAGTTGAAAAATCTGTAGCCAAGCTAACAGTTCCAACAAACTCGTAGAGAACCAGATATTCTAGACTAGGCATGCTCCATCCTAGGCCGGAACGTCGCTAACTCGTGTGATTACGCGCTGGTCAAGGCTGGTAAGAAGTCTACAATTAAAAAACAGAACTTATATCTTGATTTGAGTATGTGGCATGGAGGTAATAAATTCATTTTTAAAGATTTTGGTTGAATAAATTCGATACAAATCCCGTTGAAATACAAAACAAGTTTTGCTTTATTTGAGTAATAATAAAAAACTTCGAAAACTAATCAAAAGCAACTTCGAAAACTAATTCATGCGATAAGCAAAATCAAAATGTCAAAATTATTTTCAAAAAATGTTTGGACCAAACTGGATTTGCTTCTGATGTCTATTTGGAATAGTAACTTCATGTTTCATTGAAGACATATTAGTGGTGTGTTATTAGTCTGTGTTTCTGCGAACAGTAGATTTTGTGAACCCAACTTTTTGTGATATTTTTCGTCCAACAACTAGACCAATTTTCCTTGTATTTACAAAACCTTGAAAGAATCAGGTACGATAATAATTCTACCGGACATTATGTCGTTTCTTTTTGTGGTTATTCTTCATCTTCGTAAGTGGCCAAGCCCTGATGTCGAGAGTTTTCAAGCCGCCCGAAGACTTGGCTTAACGACTGCTAGTACTAAGACTGCCGAGACCTAATTAAACGTGGCACCTGACCCACGGTAGCGCCCTGATGAAAATTTGTCAACGACAACGACAGTCTTGTACATTGTACTTTGTAAACTGTTATCGTAAGGCATATTATATATTTACACGAAACAAACGGTGACACTTACTTAAAACTTTTACTTTTACTTTTTAAGTAAGTGTGACCGTTTGTTTCGTGTAAATAGTCTTGTACATGGTCACCCATCCAAAGACTGTACACGCCAACCGTTGCTTAACCTCGACGATCACGTCAAATCACTTTAGTTAGCCGAGCTACAATAGCTACTTTTGTAGTAACTGTCTCTTTTATAAACATTGCTGTCAAAAAAAACAGTGAAATCGTAGAACCTGCATACTATTTTTGATAAAAATTGGTAAACCAAACGTACGGTGATATGAAGGCAAAAGGTATCGTACAGGACTATTGTCATCGGGTTGGTAAGTCGGTCCTTATAGTATACACATAAATAAATATTAGAACTTATTTTACACAGGGCTGGTTAACTCCATATTGAACCATTTCTAGTTTGTGTTATGGTTTTAATACAACTGATATACTACATATACATACATACACAAATTATATAGATACATATATAACACCCAGACCCAAAGCCAACAAATTTAATTAAGCACATAGATGTTGGCCGTGCCGAGAATCGAACCCGGAACCTTCTGATTGGCAGTCCGGCATTGTAACCATTAAGCCAACGAGGTCGTCAAACATTCATTTTGTTTGAGCTACTGAGAGTGAGATTGAGTGATGAGTGTGAGTTTTCAAGCCGCCCGAAGGCTTCTGACTTGGCAAATACAACTACATAAAACACTGCAGTAAACATTTGTCACAATAAACTACAAGATAAATTAAATATAAACCATTTATATGGAATTAGGACAAGAATATTACTGTTTATATTTGACTGAAATAAAAAAAAATATGCCTAGTTAAGCAAATGACATGCATTTAACACACACGGCTGGTTAATCCCATACTGAACCATTTCTAGCTCGTATTATGGTTGCTAACACAACTGATATACTACATATACATACATACATATTATATAAATACATATTTAACACCCAGACCCACAGCCAACAAATTTAGTTAAGCACAAAGATGTTGACCGGGCCGGGAATCGAACCCGGAACCTTCTGATTAGCAGACCGGTATGGTAACCTTTACGCCAACGAGGTCGTCGTCGAGGAGGATTTGACTATGTTGATCATTAACGGTATAAATAAGAAAGAGCCTATTTCGGTATTTGCTTTACGGTTTCTAGTCGAAATTTATAACAATCAATTAAGATAAGATACGCATGTAAATAAGTAAAAGGTGCTTAAAATTATCTAAAAAAATACATATACCTGGGTAAAACCTAGATTCGAGTTATTTGAATCCGGTTCGAAAATATTTACGATCTTAGTATAAAACGCAAGAGATTATTTTATAAAGTTTATTTTATATTAAGTTTTTTTACCCCATAAGTTTCATCGCAATTTGCTTAATGTTGAGCAATATTGTGACCTAAGCATTGTATGATATCATGTGGCTTGACTTGTTTAAATGCCAAACTTTTTAAATATTTAAGAACAATAAATGATTGATTGATTTTTAAAAAAGACGGAGTGCGTTCATTCACAAAAATCTAGATGCACTATTGTGAAAACCAAAGTGAATTGTTTGTTTGTTCTACTTTGTTGTTTCGCTTTTGTTTTACACATCATTAGGAAGCGTTATATTATTATGTAACGCATGTATGGTTGTAATTAAACGGTCAGTTATTTATTATGTTAAAAAAAGAATTTGAATTTGAGGAATTAGTGAACCAGACTCCGCTAGAAGAGCGATAAGATATAGCTATCTTGTATCAAAAAACCGGTTATTGCCTTGAAAACCACCAGATATAATATATCTCAGGGAACGGAAGCGTTCTGAGAAGAATTCTAGATGTTGGCGCACAAAGGAGGTATAAGATAAAAGTTAAGTAAGCATCTTTGGCACCTCCGTCATATAATGAGTAGATTCGGAGCCAGAGACTGATCTTTGATTGCTCATTCATTGGCTCCTCAGAGATTTTGAGTGACCAGTGGAAAATTAGGATTCAGAATAAAGTCTGATTAAATTCAGAATACGATTCTGATAATATGCAAAAGATCTTACATAACATTTCTATATCAGATAAACAGACAAATCAGTTGCAACAGAATTAGAATTCATTAAATTAACTCACAAAATATCTGTTGCTATTTCAGAATAATAAAAAGATTAGATCTTATCTTATGTATCGAGATACGCTTGTGAGAAAATATGCCTAAATATAGAATTACACATTAAATATTCAAATTATATTTTCTAAAGACATAAAACTTTTAACGCTTTCACTTATTTTTTGAAGGATTTTCACCACAGAAGATAGCATAAATTGGATATTTATAGTACGTCAGGAAAATCAAGGTCTATAGCTATACGAACAATAACCATATTGCTAGGTTGAGATCATTTAGATTTTTAGATCTCACGAATAAAAATGTGTCAGTATGCATATCTTACGTATAAGAACTAACTCGTTTAACAAATGTATGCAATGCAAATTTGAATTTTAACCAATACAGGCAGCTATAAACATTATGGCAATGTGCATTATTCAAGGTAAAGGTTGAACCTGGATTGTAGCCTGTGTGTTTTTCATTTAAATTTAAGATGTAGAAGATAAGATGCATAATTCATATGCGTTTTAGTAGCGCCTGTAGCTCGGCTAGTTAAGGTGATCTGTCTCGATCATCGAAGCTAAGTAACGATCGATGCGAACGGTGCATGCACAAGACTTTCGTTTTTAAAGGGGTATTTAATCTGGGCACTACCGTAGTTCGAATGACACGTTAAATTTTAGATCCCGTCGTTGAACCAAGTCAGAGGCCTTCGGCAGGGAGGCATTTTAAGTAAAAAAAAAAAAATGGTTGCCTGTAAAGTCGGTTTTACGGGCGAAAATTTTACGTGACAACGTCTGCCGCGTGCTGCGCGCGCGGCAGACCGATCATAGTTGAGTGGGAGAGAGACGCAAGGCATTCGGCGGGCCTCTCTCTCGTTCAGTGACTCATCGTAACGTTACCGGGCGTTACACTTTTTCATAAGTGACTCCCAGCCGCAACCTAATTTAAGACGTTGTCACGTCAAAATTGAGCCAAGTATTTAAAGATGCGTTCTAGCATCCTCCTTTAGAACCGGCCAAACTAGCCATGCTACAACTTAGTCTAGAGTGTCGATAACTCGGGTGGTCACGCGTCTTACTGTTCTAATGCCTGGCTATTACTATGTAAGAAAAAACATAATTCCTAAACTCAACATTAATTACTCTTCTTCATACAAAAGAGAAACCGTAAGTTTCCCATCGTGACTACCAGCATCCAGCGGGAATTTATATTAATTAAGACTCATCAAGACTGTTACGCAACTCACTCGGAGTGCTCTGTAGCAAAATTTACACGCAAATAATTAAGAGGAAGGTCTTAATGATTGAAACTGAACATCGTTACTGTTGTTTGACCACGAACGCAACAACTTCTTTCTTTGTAGGAGCTGTGGCCAAGCTCTGGTTTCAAGAGTTTTCAAGCCGCCCCAAGGCCTCTGACTTGGCTTTACGACTGCTTGTACTAAGTCAAACGTGTCTTTCAACCCACGGTAGCAGCCAGAAAACGCTGCTTTATAGATGCTTACTTAACTTTTACCCTATACCTCTTTTGTGCGCCAACATGTAGAATTCTTCTCAGGACGCTTCCGTTCCCTGAGATCTATTATACCTGGTGGTTTTCAAGGCAAGAAGCGTTTTTTATACAAGATAGCTATCTCTTATGACTCTTCTAGTGGAGTCTGGTTCACTATTTCCTCAAATTCAAATTCTTTATTTAACATAAATAAATAAAGCTTTAAAAACGACGCTCAAACGGCAGAACGGATTTACATAAAATTTGGTATGAAGATAGCTTACTCTTCATTAACACATACACTACGTACAAGGTGCAGCTAGAAATACATAATTTTAAAACCGTATTGAGAAATAATACTCGTACAAGATTTTTTTTTTAATTTATTCAAATTTATACAAATGTGTAGGTACTCGTAACTCAGAGTCCCATTAATCTAACAAACAGATTAATGCGGTTGAATACACCACCGCCTTCAATCTATTTTAGGAAAATCCATTGTTTGTGACGGCAGGAATTCCGATGAAGTCCTGAGAGATAAATAAAATTATTGGCGTTCGTAGAATTTTTTGCGCAAACAATCTGTTAAGAATGGAACATGGAGATGTTTTTTCCATCTGACTTTAATGATTTTTTTCCTTTGGCTTAATATTTTTTTCCTTTGTTTTTAATTATCAAGTAAATTTAATTATCATGATACAAACTTTTACAAAAAAATAGAAAAATATTTGTCTTGGTCAGAAATTTCAATAATATATATATTTCACAAAGCTTAAAATACTACCATAGTCCCGCGCTTACTTCCCTTTCAGTTAAACTATTTTCAATTTAAATAAAGACTGTTCAAATGCCTCCACCCTATTGATTTTTTTGGTGCAACGCAACGCTATAAACTGAACCAATTTACCGAACGATCCAATCACCATTTTGCAATGATGTAAATAGCCAATCGGTCCTCCTCTGCATAGTGTCCACTGTTTATTTATTTCGGCATTGGTTCATATTTTTAACAAACCCTTGCGGATTTACAAAATAAACAACAGATACATACGTAAGCACTATTCTATCGACCCTGAACCGAGTGTTTGGACCAACGATGAACCTAAGTTTGAAAATATGAAAAGATATATTTTGTCATCATTTTATTAAATTGAGTGAGCTTTATGTGTTTATGCACAGATGGCATATAGAAGACGTACATACATACTAAGTTTAACTACAATTTCTAAAAACGTTTGCAGCATAGAAAATATTTTCGCTTAGAAAACGGTCACACTTAGGTACTTATTATTAAGATGCCTTACGTGAACAGTTTACAAAGCATAGAAAATTTTACTAATATTATAAATACAAAAGTTTATGTGTAAGTGTGTATGTTTGTTACTTTTTTCACGCTTAAAAGGATGAACCGATTACGTTGAAATTTGGTTTGAAGATAGGTTAGACCTTGAATTAACACAAAGACTACTTTTTATCCCGGATTAACTTATTTTTGTCCGCGATATTACCCGCTTTCATCCAGATGAAAGAAAGAAAGATGAAACACCGCGGACGCAGTTTAGTACTAAATATAAATTATATTAACTATATTACCCCATCCATTGATTGATTACTTACTCAACCCAGTCGAAAGGTATCGACATCTGTTAGAAACATTTGGAGTTAACAGATAATTGTGACTGTCAAATAATAACAGACAATAATTAGCAATAAAATAAAATTGCGACTATAATTTGAGATTTAAACTATCCTATCTCTCAAGTTGGATCGAACTGCACATGGTGTGCGAATTTTATTAATCGGTTAAGTGGTTTAGGAGTCCATTGAGGACAAACATTGCGACACGAGATTTATGTAATTATATTAAGATATATTTGTACCGTGATTGCAATCCGCCCAATATAATAAGGTGTGCATATCTCACTTCCAAAATATGGTAAACTTTCCACCGACCAACCTATTTTTTCTGAGCATGCGAAATATATGTACGAGGTTTATAAAACCTTTTATGTCACCTTCCCGTGTTCACTTCAATCGGATATCTTGATACCACAGAGCTATGCAAGCAGAAGGGAAATAAACACATTTGTATTCGACGGACGGCCTCACCTTTTATCCCGGTGGTCTATCGAGCTACGCAGTTTCCTTTCGAATGAGAAATTAGGAAAAAGGTCGCCGTTTTCAGTGATGAATAAAACGTTGGAAACGCTAACGGTTCAGTATTCTTACAGAAGATCAGTGAATACACGTATTACATTTACGCATTCAATAAAGTTTTACATGGAAGCACATAATTTAATGTTTGTGTTTTTAATAACAAAGACAAGAAAAAGCAGTACTTCAGTACTGCTTTAAGAACGTAGAACTTACTGAAAACATCATCTTATCTAATTTATAATATAAAAATAAGTCGGGTTGTCCTTCCTGACGCTAAAACTCCAGAACGCACGAACCGATTTCCACGGTTTTTATTTAGTCCATTGAAAAGTTACATTTGGGGTTGCGTTTTTTAGAGGACGCAATTTTATTTTTTTGATGTGTAGGGGGGGTCAGTGTAAAGCTAAAACCAAGTTTGTGGGGTCGCCACCCTTGTCCCACGGCCGCCATCTTGAAAATAGGGGTTGAAACGGTTTTTATGATATATCTCTTAAACTATTTATTTGATAAAAAAAAATTGTTAACATTTTTTGTTGCAAATTAAATTCTCTACAACTTTGGTCCCGTAACTTTTTATCGTAAAACTATAAATAAAAAAGTTATAAGCGAAAATCTTCAGAAATTCGAGGAATAAAATTATATTTTTCGATATAACTTTTTTTTAAATCATTTTACGAAAAAATAATGTCAGACCTTTTTTGTAGATCGTTTTTAGGGGAACAACTTTTATATACATCATTTTTTCATTAAGTTAATAGCTAAGGTTTTACAGCGCTCCGAAGTGAGTACTATTGTTTAGTACTCTTAACTATACCTATAAGAGGGTGAATCAAAAAGTTCTTAGAAGTGCATATATATGAAACTTTTTTGGATCAAGTTCGAAATTAAAATAAAAGAGTGAATTAAAATTAAAATCACACTATATTTATGCAGACTGTCACTTGTTTTTGTCAGTTCGTTCGCATGTAATAATTTTTTTTGTGCAACGAGTTGCTAAAAAGTTAAAATTATGGATAAAAGTGAGTTACGTGCGGTGATAAAGCATCTCAGTTTGAAAAAAACGTCTACGAAGGAAATTTTTTTGGACATTCAGCAGACATTAGGGGGTGATGCTGTACCCTATTCTACGGTTGCGTGTTGTTCCTCCAAGATAACGCTCATCCATCGGAAGTTGCGCTCAACACAATCCGCTGTGCTGGCTTCAATCTCCTTGACCACCCACCATATTCTCCGGATTTAGCCCCAAGTGATTTTCACTTATTTCCAAAATTAAAAGAGGAAATTCGTGGAACAAAATTTCACGATAATGACGCGGTTATAGCTGCCGTAGAGGACTTTTTCGAGAGTCAAGAAAATATTTTTTTTTCACAAGGAATAAAGAAGTTAGAAACGCGTTATTCTAAATGCATTGCATTGGAAGGAGATTATGTAGAAAAATAAAATATTATTATTTAAATCTTTGCATTTTTTAATATTGATTCCAAGAATTTTTTGATTCACCCTCGTATTATATGTGTGTATACTAATAATATATCATCAGTTATTTTTTTTTATTTTTATTTTTTTTATTTTGTTATTATAACTTTTTTTATTACAAATTTAGCAATTACCTGAATAGTATTCCCTGTAACGGCCATCAGATTTAAAATTATTTTAAAAATCAATAATTGTTAAATCCTGTTAAGGAGTGAGAAAGAGTCAATAATTAATTATTAATAATATTGCTAAATTTGTATTTAAAAAAGTTATAATTACAAAATAAAAAAAATAACTGATGACATATTATTAGTATACACATATAATATAGGTATAGTTAAGAGTACTAAACAATAGTACTCACTTCGGAGCGCTGTAAAACCTTAGCTATTAACTTAATGAAAAAATGATGTATATAGAAGTTGTTCCCCAAAAAACGATCTACAAAAAAGGTCAGATATAATTTTTTCGTAAAATGATTTAAAAAAAAGTTATATCGAAAAATATATTTTTTTTCCTCGAATTTCTGAAGATTTTCGCTTATAACTTTTTTATTTATAGTTTTACGATAAAAAGTTACGGGACCAAAGTTGTAGAGAATTTAATTTGCAACAAAAATTGTTAACATATTTTTTTTATCAAATAAATATTTTAAGAGATATATCATAAAAACCGTTTCAACCCCTATTTTCAAGATGGCGGCCGTGGGACAAGGGTGGTGACCCCACAAACTTGGTTTTAGCTTTACACTGACCCCCCCTACACATCAAAAAAATAAAATTGCGTCCTCTAAAAAACGCAAGGTTAGGCCTAAAAAATGTAACATTTCAATGGACTAATTCGTTGGAAAGTTCTCGGGCTCTGTGAGGTTTTTGGCAAACAAAATTTAGGGAACATTTCAACTTTGTGGCGAAACGGAGTTAGCCGGGTTTTCTAGTTAATATTAAATTTTTCTAAGGTACCTAACAAATATTTCAATAGTTTTATATTAATAAAATACTCGGACTAGTTTTGAACCAGTATTACGCACTTACTTCATATTCTTATTTCATCATTCAATATTTAATAGCTAGGCTCTTGTCCGTGGAGATTGTTCCAGGTAGTTCTATCTTCGGCCAAATCCTTGACCTCCCTACACGACATGACTTTCGCCTTCTCCTTTATTTGGTCTAAAAATGATCGTCTAGGTCTTCCTCTTCCTCTCCTGGCTTCTATCTTTCCTTCTATGGTATTTTTAATCATCATGCCGTGTAAGCCATATACCATATACCATCTTTCTTCTTCTGTTGTCAATTGTTTTTTTAATGTTTCTTTGTTCTTGTACTAGGCATATACGAGTACATATTCTTATTTAATATCTTCAAATTCCAGTTCCTGACAGAAACAGCTTTAAATGATGCAGGTGGCATTTGTGGCAATAGTGTTTAGGTTTTCAATCTTTTCCTATCTTGCAATAAAGACTAACAATATTATCTAGCTATCTATATATTATCATTCACTCGACAACAATAAGAAGACATGAGACTCAGTAATATGATACACCCAGTGCGTATTCAGTGCGGCGACTGCGGTAGGTAAGGCTTGGACTAACACTACAATTAACTTCTAACAATGGCGACATAGACATGGATGCGAGTGTCAATAAAATGCACGCCATGTTAAGATCGTGTTTCGAGCCGACGAGATTGCTTTTTTGAACTTGAATATTCTTTTGAGTTGTGACAATTGCGTTAAAGCATTCATATAGGCCTATTTTTTTTTTTTGATAAGCCGATGATATAAGCATAATCTTGAATATACAATATTTTAATTCTAAATGATAAACGGTAAAAAAATAAAAACACCGTCTAAAGAAGAACTCTAATTGATATTTATACTTATTTTGGTTATTAGGATAAAACAACTACGAGTATCAAGTACCTTCGTATATAAATAAATCACTTAGAACTGGAGAGGCTATAATGAAAAACGGCTGGAACGATTTGTCTAATTTTCATTTCGTAATTTCGGGAAAAGATTTGCTGTCGGGGTAATTACTTATTATGAGTAAATTGCGAGAAAAGGACTTATAGCAAGTAATTTAGGCATATAAATAAATAGCAAGCTTGTGATGTAACAATGTGTAAATACGAAAGAGAGAAACTTTTTTTTAAAGCTATTGAAACTTGTCCAAAAAGCTCAAAACCGGGATGAGTGGACAGAGGATAGAGAGGCCTTTGCCCAGCAGACTTTTTACTTTGGACGGAACCGGCTAAAAATAATAATAATTGAAACTTGTTCACATTGAAAACTATCACGAATTTTATGTCAAAACCAAAGTTAGTCTACTGCCCATTTTTTCTGTGGCACAGTCTGCGCTGCTCGTAATGTCGTCGACCCTTTGGCAGATACAAATGTCCCAACACACCCTACTGTTCATTCTTCTTCTTCCATCTGTCATCGCATTTGTTCCCGGACAGAAATAAACAATCATAGTGATCGGTGATACGGTTTTTTGTGCTTTACAGGGAAGGGTGAGTGGAAATATTTTCGTAACATTTATTAGGCAACTTCTGATCTAAAGCCCTCCTAGATTAAAATTTTAAACGCAATCCCAACAAATAAATATTACACGGTTCTCCTTCTTCATCTTATTCGTATGCGCCAAGTGGCCAAGCTCTGGTGTCGAAACTTTTCAAGCCGCCCAAAGGCCTCTGACTTGGCATAACTAATATTAACTAACATGTGCGAATACTAACAGACGGGACCTACAATTTAACGTATCATCGACCTAGGGTAGCGCCCAGATGAAAATGCCACTATTAAAACGACATTCTTGTGCATGGTCACCCATCTAAACACCGTCCATATCTACCATTGCTTAGCTTCGATGATCGTGTCAGATCACCCTAGCTAGCCGAGCTACAGGCGCTACGCGCGGTTATACTCGTATATGGCATAGTGTTCACACAAACTGCAAAGCCCGAAGGGTTCTATTTCTACTACGAGTCAAACTTCTGAATTTCTGTTGGAAGTTTTGGTATGTGTGAATTACCACGGACAAACGAGGGGTGAAAGATATTAGTTAGTTTTCAAAACTGCATGAAAATGCCACGCTTATTTAATAGTTATCAAATTATTCAAAAAACTTGTTAATTCGTCCTAGCTCTTAACATCTTGTTATTTCTCACTTAGAGAATATCGAAGAAAAATCTACACTGATTAAAATCTAATTTATTCAAATCCAGTTCTCTTCATTCGGTAGAAACCAGTTACAAAAAAGTTAATTCACTAATAGATATTGAAGTGGCGTCCGCCGCCAGTGCCATTATCTCCTCCTCAGACCACATAAAAACTATTTCTAAAACATTAAAAAAGAACTATAAATTACAGAGGCGACGTAATAAGCTATTTTACCAAATATGGGAACGCGAATGCATTCTAAAATGATACCGTTTTTAATAAATTGCGTTGGCTCGCACGCTTAGACAATAAATAAACTTTTTGCATTTAATTTTGTTACAAAGAAATTAATTTAATAAACTTCCTGAACGCGCCGGCAACTTATTTAGGCAATTATTAACAAAGGGATTACGAAGCCCTGTAATAAAATTGTTCTTGAAAATTCGAAACCCTCTCAAAGCGTGTCATTTCAAAGCTAATAAATTACCGTATTAATTAAAATGGAGTTTGTTTTCTCTTTGAAAATAAACTCCTTAGGATTAATGGTATCCAAATTATTTCAAAGCCTTCAAAATAAGATTAAAATTGCTAACAGCATGAAATTAGCAGAAGGAGAACGAGAGAGAGATAAGTCAATTCAATAAAGAAAAAAATTGATACTTTGCTTCCTTTCTCACACTCATTTGATAATTCAAATGAGAAGATATGAACTTCCAGAGGTTTTCTTTATTAACTTGTGTTAAACGATGTTCAGTAAATACAATTTAGAAAATAAACACTTACGTATCATGTTAAAGTGCGTTCATTTACCACGAAACATTTTAGCGGCTCTCTAAATATTTTCGACATCTTTTATTAATGGTATATGTATAAGTGATGGACTCAACATTAGTCATTTATCAACGTGAAACCAAAAAAACGAAATATGGAGTGGATTGTGGTTAAAATTAATGTAATAGATCTAGAAAGAGAGTGGCTATGAAGCATCGTTATTGTCATCAATCACATTATATTTAAGACCTTTTAATTAAAGTATGTAAACCTGAATAGAAGTTGTGATTGCTTTATTCAATGCACAAATACTAAAGTATATTTTTATAAGATATTCGCAACACTTTTTTTTTATTTTTTAAGTAATTTTTAAAATTTATTTTTCTTTATTTCTTTATTCTTTATTTCAGGCAACTAGAGGCCCATAAAATATAATACACATATAAATATAAAACAATAACCAATAAAATCGGACTAGTCATTTTGGAGATAAATGGCATTTTGGTATGTACTAAATAAATAAATGGCATTAATAAATGGCATGTACTAAATAAATGGCATTTTGGTATGTATAATAAATGATTACTGCAGTGCTCCTGGCGCGTAGTCAATTAAACACCTATCTTAAACACGTACTAATTGAATCGTAACTTATTACTGAAAACTACATTCAAATCGGACAAGTAGTTTTGAAGATACATGGTAACATTAGTTAGCACTAACCCAAACACATAATACCGGTCTCCATTCCGTCAGGGACAAAGGATCAGAGCCAAAAGATGTATTGATTCTAGCATTTATATGTACATCTATGTATATCTATTGTTATCTTATGTATATCTATGTATATCTATTGTTATCTTATGTATATCTATACAAAATACACCTGTAGTCTCTCATTATTTGATTTCAAAACGTCAACCAATTAAATAAATATAATAAAATTTCATAATAAAATTTCATTACATAATTAATTTTTTAAATGTCAATAACTTTTTAAAATTAATCTTATGAAAGCCATCATAATGTATATATAACGTACGAGTATATAATGTACGAAACCAGCCAGATTTCTTTATATATTTTGCGTGCCTTAGTGGTAGGTTTCAGTTAGGACATTTAAATTAATTGTACAACATGTACACTCTGAAACCGCAATAAATTATTTGACTTTGATAGAGTTGTCATAAAAAATCCCTGTTTAGTAACTCAAATGACAAAACGAATCCTCAAAATGTATATATAAATTATTGAATAAATTATTCAACAGCTGGTCTCATTGTCTGGAAGATTCAAGACAAAAACCTTATTCGAATTTTGTATAAAATCCTGCAAATGCCTTGTACAAAATGTTCCCGACAGAAATGCGGAAACACAGTGTGGTTCATTTGCATAAAAATAATATGCACGAGTATCTAATTTTTCGAGTTCGGGCCACCGATTACAAGATTTCAAAGAGGAAAACTTATATCAAAAGATCTTCAAGGTTTTTTGATTATAATCTTTATGCCAAAATAGTTGAACTGTTTTTTTTTGAGTTCACATGTGTACATATTCAAATGTCATAATAGTATTAGTAAGAATTCGAAAATACTGAATCAAGACTTTTAATATTCAAAAGATGTATGTTATATACTGATGAGGCTGATAGTGTGTTGATGGTTTCTTACAGATTTTATTTGATGCATTAATAGATTTAAATAAATACTTAGCGCATAATTTGTTAAATTTCTGTTTTGTCGTGTTTACGCGGCAAACATTAATTAGTACACAGCGGTTTATATCGATCAACATTGATTATAATAGTGACATACTTGAATGGCTTCATTTTTGAAGTAAGATCAAAAAGTCTTAGGAATTATTTGGATTTGCCTTTAATGACGAAAACATTAGGGTCATATTTGACCGCAGCTTACCAGATGTTAAGCTTTACTGTTGTTTATATGTGACACGCTTTCCTAGAAGGAACCAATTTACTCTAGATTTGAAGATCCTCAAATTGAACTTCTCGGGAAAAAGAGACTCAGGATGAGAGTTCCAAAGCTTCGCAGTTCTCACAATGAAGATCGAAGCAAAACGCTTAGTGTGAATCCACGGAACTTCGACAATGAATCTGTTTCTTTTTGCAACTTATATTATTTAAGAAACCGTGCGTAGCGGGGACGGGATGCTGGTTAAGCATAAAAAATGAATTTCCTCACCTTACAAAATACTCTCTAACAAAATCCTGGTTCTCTTGTATTTCTCGGGAAAAAGACACTCAGGAAGAGAGTTCCAAAGCTTCGCAGTTCTCACAATGAAGGTCGAAGCAAAACGCTTAGTGCGAATCCACGGAACTTCGACATTGAATCGGTTTCTCTTAGATTATTTAAGAAACCGTGCAAAGCCGGGACGGGATGCTGGTTAAGCGTAAAAAAAATATTTCCTCACCATACAAAATACTTAGATTATTTTAGAAACGGTGCGAGGCCGGGATGGGACGCTGGTTAAGCGTAAAAAAATTATTTCCTCACCTTACAAAATACTTAGATTATTTTAGAAGCCGTGCAAAGCCGGGACGGGATGCTGGTTAAGAGTAAAAAATGAATTTCCTCGCCTTAGAAAATACTTAGATTATTTTAGAAACCGTGCAAAGCCGGGACAGGATGCTGGTTAAACGTAAAAAGTGAATTTCCTCACCTTACAAAATACTTAGATTATTTAAGAAACCGTGCAAAGCCGGGACGGGATGCTGGTTAAGCGTAAAAAATGAATTTCCTCACCTTACAAAATACTTAGATTGTTTTAGAAGCCGTACAAAGTCGGGACGGGATGCTGGTTAAGCGTAAAAAATTAATTTCCTCACCTTACAAAATACTTAGATTTTTTTAGAAACCGTGCAAAGCCGAGACGGGAAGCTGATTAAGCGTAAAAAAAAAATTTCCTCACCTTACAAAGTACTCTCTAACAAAATCCTGGTTCTCATCGAGCCAAGCTTCGGTCCGGGCGCGGTCAGCATCGTAACAGCTTGGCGCGGGCAGAGCACCGCCCGCGCCAGCCGCCGGCTCTTCTATACTCCGCAACTGTAGACCTGCAACAACGGAGACATGGTTTAGATAAGGAAATTTCAACTTAATAAAGAACTTATTGCTGAATCAAGGGTTTTGAGTTATGTTAACACTTTGGACCTATAAAGTTTTTTTTTTGTAATTTACTTTATTTACCGTCTTAATACTGAAAATAAGAAGTAATTTGGCATAGGCTAGTCTTATAGCTCACTACAATAAACCAAGTCAAAAGCCTTTGAGCGGCTTGAGACATCTTGACACCAGATCTTGGTCACTTAAATCATACGAAGAAGCTCACTACCAGACGACATCGTGTTGCCACCATGTTGTCTGATACAAGTGATCATCTTCTTCGAATGAGCTAATAATGAGCCAAGTTCATGTGTCGAGAGTTTTCAAGCCACCCGAAGTGACACCCCTGACTTGGCTTAACGACTGCTTGTACTACTACAAACAGCTGCGACCTACAATTTAACGTGACATCCGACCCACAATAGCACCTAGATGGAAATTCCACTTTTTAAACGACAATA
Organism: Mellilla xanthometata; assembly: GCA_035578125.1. Taxonomy (NCBI): domain Eukaryota; kingdom Metazoa; phylum Arthropoda; class Insecta; order Lepidoptera; family Geometridae; genus Mellilla; species Mellilla xanthometata. The sequence goes on along the minus strand of JAPUBQ010000014.1, from coordinate 5,542,006 downwards.
TTTTGTAAGGGTGACTCCCTTCAAAAGAATGTCCGCATCAACTGTTGTTTAACTTCGATGATCGCGTCAGATCACCTTAGTTGGCCGAGCTACATACTAAAAGTGATACGTCTAGCCAGGGATGCCCCAGCTTTTTGATCTCGCGTGGCTTTGATCAGGCACTCTGAAGTTTTGGAAAATGTTACGGGCTGAGCCCCCCAAGGGTGTAACATAATAATTATGTTCTATATAATAGTAAAATCTCATTGACTATGCAAAGAGCGGACATGGACAGAACCGACCAATCTGGATTGAAACTAGAATCTAGATGGCAGTAAATAATATGAATGGTGAGATGAGTGGTAAACAAGAAATATTACGTGGCACGGGATTCTTCCACCATTCGCAACACAAGTTACAGTTCATTATAAAGCTTTATATTATAGATCTTCTTGCTAAATTCGCACAAATACAAATTTGTTGACACTTAATCTTTCTATTTGATATACATGTGACAAGCCAAATCTTGCAACCACAGAGTATAAATAAATGTGCAACCTTTTTTCATTAAAATGCAATTTAAACAGTTTCTAATCGAACGCCAGAAACATTTATGATAGAGGTAGTATTTCCTATCTTTGATTTTATAGAAATTATTTGTTACGGTAAACTGAATAATAGGTTTTTTGAAGGTAATAGAATTTACATATTCTTATTTAAATTTGCAATGCAAAATATAATTAAACACAATAATTTTGGACCGACGGAACGCTGGCACTGACAAGACACCGATATTTTTATTATTTTTTTCTAAACGTAGAAACCTTTTACACTTGATTTAAGAGGATGGCCTAAACGCACTTGAAAAATAATTAAAAACAAAGGTATATTTATATTTAGGTAAGCAAAGTTAAGTACAGAGAAAGTCAAAGAAACAAACCGCCGAAAGTAATATATGAAAGAAACTACAGGCAATATCCGTGAAGTCGTTTACTCACTCTTAAGTGTAGCCATTTGTTTCCATCGGACGTGATTAACCTCACGACCTTTTCAGCTCACCTGTTGACTATTTGTACAAGAATTCTTACAACTAGCGAAATGTATTATCCAAACTTACTGATAGACAAAGTTCAGAGATTATCTGTTGCTTTCACTAACGCATATGGATAGCTAACCATTGAATAACTACTTAAGACGACCTCGTTGGCGTAATAGTTACTATGACTATTACTAGACATGCCAACCAGAAGGTCCCGGGTTAGTTTCCCGGCACGGCCAACTTCTATGTGATGGACTAAATTTGCTGGATGTCGATCTGGGTGTTAAATATAATATGTATCGATATAAAGTATGTATTTATGTAAGTATACGTAGTATATTAGTTGTGCTAACAATCAAAATACAGGCTAGAATTGGTTTGTGGGCTAGCCAACCATAAGTGAAAAAAAAAACTAAAAGAGGTTGTTCGTATTTTCCAAAACTAATAAATATTTTATTCGCAGTCAAAAGTTAGATTTGTTGGTGAAGTTTATGTAGTGAACGCTCTGTGGTCAATAGAACTTTGATATTTAGGTTTGTTCTAACGTAATTAGACCAGGTCTTTAAAAACGGTAAAAAAAAATTACAGTAGGATAAAACTCATGAGAAAAGGAAGAGAATATGATCAAAATGAAAGGAAAAATAGATTACGGTCGATCCGAGTTCCGGAAGTGGGAGGGGGTGAGTTTTAAGGATAAGAAATGGTTTATCTAGATTTATTTAATTTATTTTTCCTTTCATTTTGATCATATCCTCTTTTTCTAATAGGTTTCATCATACTGTATTTTTTTTGGTTTCAAAAATTATCAACCCTGGTCTAAATATGACACTAATTAGAATCTTTTTGCAATTGAACTTGATTGAAATTGAAATGATTGTTTCTTGATTTCATATGGAAGAGGAATTATTAGAATCCGAGCTACGTTGAAACCTATAGGTTGATTTCCCAGAAGATATTTTCTTTCGAAATCTATATCGTGTTTGTAGGAGAGCAAATTGGATTGATACGTTGTTTAGTTGTTCTAAATAAAAGTCTGTTGATGGACGAATTACAAACATGAAACGGAGAGAACAAAGCTATGGAAAGCTTTTACACCGAAAACATAAATAAAGTAAACATATTTTGGTTTCTACAGCTTAAATAAATTCTAAATATTAACGAACATTTTATCGTATAGCCTGTACTCTTAGCGTAAAAATTATTCTATTCTCTATTTTCCTTTTTAGCTTGATTACGTTTATACTAAGGAATCTAATATACGAAAAGAACCCAACATAAAAAGGCCATAACCAGATAGCTTCCAGAATCAGAGCTATCAAACTGCTATTGTTATGCATAGAATACAAAATGCCAGCCACAAGTTTCTCAAATAAAATAAATCTGAATTCCCCGAACGCAAACTGTCTGAATACAGGGCTATACAGTATCTGACGCAAAATCTCACTAAGTTGAAATACATAGTTTTAATTTAAATAACGTCTCCAAGACAAGCTTTTCTAGTGCTTCGCCGCCTATTATTTTTAATTTTTAGAATGTACACCTTATTGACTTTTTAAGAAAATAATGTTATCGGGTTTGAAACTAGATTATCACAAAATCAATCAAAGATAATATAATTACAAATGTCGAATAATTTTTCGAAATATGCTATCATTACTTAAAAAAAACAAACGAGTGTCGTTTGATTGTAAACACTTTGAAAGATTTTTTGATGAATTAAAAGATTTGATTGCTTTTAAGTCAGACGACTGGTTCCATACCGGCCCTACACCAATGACTTGTTTTTCAAATATGGGTTTTGAAGTCGCTTTACGGTGAAGGAAAACATCGTGAGGAAACCGACATGTTTAGACCACAATATCCGAAAACGTGTGTCATCCGCCAACCTGCACTTGGCTAGCGTGGTGGATTATGGCTTATGTCTCTTCTCGTGAGAGAAGGAAGTCCCAGCATCGGAACTTCTCGGCTGCTTTTGATTATGCTTTATTATAAGTATATTAGTAACATTTTTCTAACTTCTGTCACAGAGGAAAAAAAACTTTTTATTAACAAAAAATCCTATTAATGCTGACATTACGGGTTTTAAAACCATACAAATATATGATTTGTAATATTGTCAGTAAGCCTGTAGAAACCACTGAAAGCAAAACTATTGCTTATTCCTTGGAGACTGCTCAAAGCGCCATTTCAGTTGAAGATCAAGGTACTATTCTGAACTTTTATAGGTATAAGATTTTATTATGATCGATTTTGCTTCTGAATAATATAGGAAGAGTGTGGTTGTTGGGAAAGGAGAGCGTCGGTCGTCCAGCGGGAAGATGGGTCGACGGCATTACAACTGTCGAGGGTCCAACCTGGATTAGATTGGCAGAGGACCAAGACAGATGGCATGACAGGAGAGAGGCCTATACCCAGCAGTAGGAAAGAATCGGCTGTGGATGATAATTCTAAATTCATTTATTCCTTAAAATATAGGCTAATAGAGACAGTCTCTAGAGCGCTACATTAAAAAAAATAACAAATAAACGCTAAGAGTAAACAATTTACAGTAAACATAATGATGCTGATGTGGTTGTTATTAAAGTTTGATAAATATAACCCAAGTTATCAGAGCTACAATCATTACTATCAAATATTTTAACAAAATTGACGACCTCCTTAGCGTAATGGTTACCATGCCGGACTGCCAACGAAGAGACCCGGGTTCGATTCCCGGCACGGCCAACATTTTTGTGATAAACTAAATTTGTTGGCTATCGATCTGAGTGTTAAATCGGTACCTATTTTATTCATGTATTTAGTTGTGTTAGCAATCAAAAAACAAACTAGAAATGGATCAGTATGGAGCTGACCAACAGTGGGTGAAATGTGTCATAATATATTACAAAAAATGGTGATGATGATTATTTTAACATTTTAATTATATCAGGATATATTTAAATAAGTACAATATATCATTAAAATATACATTATTAAATTTGTTGTAGAAATATTATAACACTTTTTTAACCATCGTCATAACGGTAAAAGATATTGTTCGAAATATAAATCACATTAATTGACATCTAATAAAAACTTTTGTATAATTTTCCTATAAAATTCATAATAAATGAAGTAGTTTAAGTCAAATCATAATTTAATAAATAAATACTAACGATATCTCCAAACTAACATCAGAATAATAATCGTCTCAGTATGGTAGCTAATGATGTCCAAAAAAAGGCTAGCTCTTAATATAGTAAAACAAAATAATAAACTCAATATAAACAATTTATTTAGTAGCGAATTCCCAATAAATCATGATGACAAGGAGACTAAATTTGAAATCTAGAAATAGGCGAAAAAGTCAGTATCTTTTAACATATTTCCTATATTTTTGAGAAAACGATAATAAAAATACATAAAGCGATGACAGATCCCTAAAAATATTCAGTCTCGACATATTTGCTACCTTTATATTATAACAAGCTGACCCGGCTAACATTGCCTTAAGTACAATCAAAAACACTATAATTGATCAGGTATCAAGCGGAATGAAAAATGATTACTAAAATGGTCATAAAAAAATAGGGGCTAGTGGTAAAAAAAAATAGGGTGGTATGTATTTTGAATGCCACATTATAAAAAAAATTTTCGTCAAAAAAATTATTAAAGCGTTCAGCTTTAAGGCAAAACAACGTTTGCCGGATCATTCCCCCTCTTAAAAAGAATGTATCGAAATCGCATGAAATTTTGTATACGAAAAAAAAATACGGTATGAAAATAGCATTTTAATAGATTAACTAACGTCTAGAATAAACACAATTATATCTAGAAACGCCTACAAAGTATAGAAAAATTAACACTGACTATCAACTCCTAGTCTGTGTTTCGATGAGTTTTGTTTTGATAGTAGTCTCAATATAATGTACAATGACGTCACAAAGTCCCAAAGGCTTCGAGGGAGAGCAATATCAAAATTTACATATTCCACTATTTTCCACATTTTATCGACGACACACTATTTGCATGGAAATTATTTATTTACTCAGAACAAGATTTTATAGATCCGACACGGCGATTAGTAATATTTTATTTATCCTATTGACATTATGAATGCGAAACTTTGTAAACATATGTGTGAGTGTGCTACTTCTTCACACTCAATCGGCAGAACTGATTTCTATGAATTTTGATATGGTGATAGTTTAGACCCTGGATTATCACGTGTAATACTTTTAATGCTAGAAGCACCGCGTGACAAAGTTAGTTAGTCATAATATTAGTAATATTTTATTTATCCTGTTAATATTATGAATGTGAAACTTTGTGTGCATATGTGAATTTGTTGGTTACTTCTTCACACTCAAACGGCAGAACAGATTTCTATGAATTTTGATATGGATAGGATATAGTTAGTCATAATATTGATTACAAAATAAAAAGCGTGTAAAAAATGGTTCTCTGCCGGTTGGTGTTAACCAATATCAAGGTGGAATTTAGGATCTAAGCTATCTCTGTAGAAAACTAGCATTAAAATTAGTTCAGTAGTGTGATAGTTGAGGAGTAACAAACACACTTAATGACAAACTTTCGTCTTTAACGTATATGAGGTGATAGTGGACTATTTTTTTAAGGGTGCAGACGATTGACAATTCTAGAGACAGTATTAGCTCCGCGTTTATTTATTTCCTGCTCTATATTGATCAAAGTTGATAGAATCTGGTTTAATAAACTGATTGGCCCATTAATTAAGTAGTTTAAATAAAGCATTAATTAATGTGGAAATATGAATGGCACTCAGATATTATTACGCTGTTCCTGTACTTTATATATCGATATTATAAAAATAAAACACATTTCGTGTGAGTGGACGGATGGATTGATTAACATTTAGTTTTGTTTGTTTGAAATGGTGTAATCTTAGCTATGTTTGATGAAACTCCGTGCAAGATGGCCGCCGGCACAAAATGGCGTGTTTCTTTTTTTCACAACTCTTTCAATACGGGGAACACAATAAAACTAGATAAATAAATATATATATCTTTGCCTCCCGGAATTCGTTAATAAAAAGTAATCTTAAGAAATCAGTGATCTCCATTGGTGATAAGATAAGCTGTTAAACGAACTAGTAAAATTGGCTTAAATTTGACTTATGGCTGTCGAATCAGGTTCCATTGTACCTACCCACATAACCTGCTTACGCCCTTTGCTTGGTATATTTTTGAAGATTTCCCCTTCGTCACCAAAAAAAAGGGTTCTATTACAAACAGTACGTAGAATAGAATACAGTAATACCCCGACTTACGCTACCTCGACTTACGCGAATTCGGAGTTACGCGGATAGCGCTCGGTCCCACCTATCGCGTAAGTCCGGGGTATTACTGTACGTATCTTTATTGTACAAACACAAATTAAAATTCATCATAATCATCATCATCCACGGCCCTTTTTATCCCACTGCTGGGTATAGGCCTCCCTCTGTATGTGCCACCTGCGTCGATCTGTGCAGTCCTCGTCCAGGTAGGGCTTGCGACTTTAGTGATGTCGTCAACCCATCTCGCTGCTGGACGAACAACTTCTCTCTTGCTTATAACTTAATTAAATGAATAACTTACTTAAAATTAAAAGTTTAAAAGTAGAGTACAATGACAGCGTGATCACCGATACGATGGTGATTTGACGAACTTTGATTTCGAGGTGACAAACGGAAATGGATAGAAATTAAACAAAACAAGAAAACATACAAAAGAAGGCGGTAAGTAAAAGCCTAATCTATGCGTGTAGAGAAATATTCGTAAATTTACTATTTCATCCATCATTGAGTTAAATCAGAACAAATCGGAATTCGATAAACACGCCAAACAAAAGCCCAACAAAAATCCTTTTATGAGCATTCCATTGCAAATATGTTTCATGTTTACGATCTTTTGAAGTTGTTCAATGCGTATTCAATGTTAGTAGACTCGAATAATTGGCCAAGTGCGCGTTGGGCTGAAGGGTTCCGTACCATTGTTGTATGGGAGCCCCCCTTAAATATTTATTTTATTTGAATTTTATAGTTTAATTTGATAGCCAATATATTTTTATGTACTTTGTGAGAATTTTAAGTATAGTACCTACCGTTATTGATATTATGGCAAAAAAATAGGAAAAAAACACGTTTATTGTAGGGGTATAGTGTATAGCCCCCTTAATTTTTTTTTATTTTTAGTTGTTATAGCGGCAAGAGAAATACATATCTTGTGAATGTTTCAGCTTTCTAGCTACGGTTTCCGAGATACAGCCTGGAGACAGATAGAGAGACAGAAGGGCAGACAGAGGAAGCTAAGTAATTGGGTCCCGTTTTTACCATTTAGGTACGGAACACTAAAAATGGTTTATTTTCCGCAGTATTACTAACAATGTCAAATGTGTTTGGAGTAGTTAAAGACTTTGTAGTATTACGGAGAAAAGTTTCAAGTTTTATTGCTAGTATTCTACGAGGAAGAGTTGAAAATACTTTTCTGTAGTGTTTTAACTAAAACAATATTCCTTCAAGTTTAATTTATCTGTAGAATAAATTTCCCACAATACAAGATTAATAATCTAAGTGTGAGAGCTATCGGTCATATACTGTATATATGTTCAATTGTAAAACTCAATCATTGGTATTAATGTAATGTATACGTTATATAGTACAAGTATATTGTAAATTAGTTTATAAGTCAATGTATTCTTGTAGTTTGTAAGTCATAATCATGTTCATCAGTTTAATAAACATTATTATTATTAATTATTAAATGTACAAACGTATGTATGCATTTATGAGTCCATGTTGAATTGTTTATGTCAAGTTTTTTTTTTTGTTTCAAAATGTCTCTTTGACTTTTTAATGATACAGTTCAATCAACTTATCAAAGAAAAATATACATTGAAAATGGCAAATGGATAGTTACATAAATAGATAAAGCAATTAAAAAGTCTGCAAAGTTAATAATCTCTTGGCTAAAATCTTTAAGAAAAAGTAACTTAGTATCACAAGTAAGCAGATAAAAGCTTTCAATCGTATCAATAACAGGGCAAACTTTGTTAAAGCAAACCTGACAGGGACGGATTTAGAAAATATGAGATTAAAAACTGAAAACTTTACTTAAAAGCAAAATTACGTAATAATTCTACATAATATATTATCTATATTAAACGTATAATATAAACCATATAATATAAAACATATAATAAAAACGTATAATCTATATTAAACTATATTAAACAGAAGCCTGTTTGTTACAATGATACTTTTGACGAACTCGTTGACGTAATGGTTACCATGCCCATCTGCCAACCAGAGGATCCCGGGTTCGATTCTCGGTACGGCCAACATATTTGTGACGAATAAAATTTGTTGTCTGTCGGCCTGGGTGTAAAATACATATGAATCGATACAAAGTATTAATGTATGGTTATGTAATAAATCAGTTGTGTTTGCAATAAACTAAAATAAACTAAACTTTATATGGTTTACTTTGGGCCGTGATAGAAATGTGTCCTAATATTTAAAAAAAAAAAAAACAATATTACAACCTGTTATAATAGATGAAATTTATTTTCCTTCGAATTTAAATACTTAATCTTAGATACTCTACACAACAGTTTTGAATATAAGAAATACAATTTACAAAACATTACATGTCTCCCTGAATCCCTTTTTAAATCATTAAAATTACAATTTTAGATGCTAGATCATCTTTCTACGCAGTCCGATTTTGTAACAGATTTATGGAAAACAGGAGTATTAGATATATTATGTGTGCAACATATCATTTGAAAACTGGCTAGTACCAGTGATACTGTTTCTGAAGTATTAGTTTTATTCTATACATAATATGTATATGTGTGCATCATATTTCTAGTTCCATTGTACATTTTTACTTACTAAATAGTAAATACTTTTATTTCAATAGCTAAAGGAGAACAAAAATACAGTGAAATACGACACAGATTCCCATTAAAGTATTTAATAACAAAGCCAGGGCAGAAATAAAGGGGAAAATGTAATCTATTTTCTTTTAACACTAAGTAAAATAATAAGTAATAGATTTTATTTATCTTCGGTCGTATTTATACGCAAAAAGTGTTGTAGTGATTGAAAGATATTTATTATAGAAAAGAAGGGGATGAAAAGAATTGTTCAGATTTGTGTCAATCCATCTTATAAGACTGTCTTATAAACTAAATGATCACAGTCGAGGAGTACATGTTTTTCATTGTTTTTTTTTTTTATAAATGAAATAATAGAATATGTAAAGAAATATAACAAGATGTATGTAAAAAAAAAATACACAGATAGTGCTAACAGTACAAAACTATAATGTGTTATGAAATAATTCCTTAGACCAAGTTTTTATTATTTCGTACCTTCTTCTTCTTCACTTGTAAGTGACCAAGCTCTGGCGTCGAGAGTTTTCAAGTCACCCAAAGACCTCTGACTTGGCTTAACGACTGCACGTACTAAGATTAACAGCCGGGACCAACAATTTAACGTGTCATCTGACACATAGTAACGCCCAGATGATAATGCCACTTTTAAAACAACAGCCTTGTGCATGGTCACCCATCCAAAAACACCGTACGCATCGACATTTGCTTTTTTTTACTCCGAATAGGTCAGCGCTTGACCACAATTCACCTGATGGTAAGTGATATTGAGGTCTACGGTGGATCGCGCTTACCTAGAAGGAACCGGTTCACTCTCGCCTTGAAAATCACTAGATTGTAGTCATTGGGGAACAATTAGCTTCGATGATCGCGTCAGATCACCTTAGCTTGCCGAGCTGGCGCTACAATTTACCGAGACGTCGCAAGAGCTAAGAAAATGCGTCAAAGGTGCAAAAGTAGCGAAGAAATTGGATAAACCTAGTATTGTTACACTAATAATCTTGTTAGGTCGCGACAGTAAGTTATGTAACCTAGTTAACTGAATTTTCAGTCTGGTTCTTTCTTACCTACGACTATTTATTTATTACTATCTACTATATATATAATTTAAGTCGAGGTTTCCTGGATTTAAATGTACACTTAACGCAGATGCGAAAGTTTGTGTGTGTTTGTTACATGTTGTGTGTTTGTTACATGTTACGCTAAAACGGCTGAACTTCGATGAAATATGGTACGTACAAAGTTGAAATCTAGATTAACGTATAGGCGTATTTTAATTTGACACTAACGCGGATGGCACCGCCAAGCGTAGCTAGTTTAGTCATATTTTCAAACGCAGAGACCGACGCATGCTGCTGCCATAAGCTACGTATTCAGACTTTTTTTAACATATCACAAGCGACACTTTGTCTTAAGGTGAAACATGCCTAGTCTGGAATTACTGGCTGTTATGAACAACGCTTGTGCTTAAAAATTTTTTCAAATTGAAAATGGTTGCTAGCCCTGTGAGCACTAGGAAATGCTCTACCACCATGCAACTCACCTGATGTTAAGTGATGTTGCGGTTTAGTATGAATCACGCTTGCCTAGAACAAACCAATTCACTCGCGCCTTTAAGACACTGTCAAACTTAATTATATTTATTTACGGGTACCACAACTCGTTTTAATCAATAGTATAATCAATCAATCCATTTATAAATAATAAGAGATTATATTAATATTATGAAAAGGAAGGAAAAGATATATAGCGTGAGTTTAAAAAGTAATAAATTTATGTCAAATTAATCCGAAATCCAAATTCGCGTTACATTTGCGTGAGTGAGAATGGCTTTTCGCTAAATGGAAACACCCACGTGGAACGTGGCCGCAGCGAGAAAATAAAATCATTAATTTTAGTCCACGTTGTTTGAAAATGGAGTAGCAAATTGTTACCAACTGTCATGGCGTATTTAATTGATTTATTTCGATTACCTTCAGGAAAATAGCTTGGGTATTTAATAAGTCTCCTAAAATTAAAGAAAATTTAGCTTGGGTGAATAAAAACTATGCTAATAAGTTAAAGGTTTTACATATGAATTTAAAACAAGATTAAATACAATGTTTTTTTAAGCCAGGCGACAAAAACTTTGGTATGGCAACCATCATGAATTTAATATTTATACATATTTTTTGAAACCACATGACAAACATTTTGGTATTCATGGATTTAATATTTATCATAGCGCGTGTATTTTGCTTGGCCGCCTTTTCAAATTGAGAAGTGTTGTTGTTAGGAAAAAAAAAATGTTACACTACAATTTGTATTATTTATACAATTTTTTTCAAACTACGCGACAAAATTTTTGGTCAATAATCGTGGATGTAATATTTATAAAATTGCATGTATTTTGCTAGTCCGCCTTTTCAAATTGAGAAGTGTTGTTGTTAAGAAAAAAAAAGTTACACTACAATATGTATTAGCGTCCATCTCGAATTAATTTTCATCAAACACAGTTAAGAATGCACCTTTCAATAAAAAAAAATAAAGGCTCTCATCACATCACCCACTATCCAGGACCAACATATGTAACATCGCGGGTCACACGAACAGGAACATAAAAACATTTACGTATGACAACAAAAACTCACCGATAACAAAACCAAAACAAACATCTCCCTGTTAACGCGCGGTTATGAATTTCTCGACGCATAAGATAATATTGATTCAAAACAGAGCACCAAGATAACCTCGCCGAAATATATAGCATCGTAAAATGGGTCTTGTTTTTATTCCTCATAAAAAAACCCGTTCAATAGAGGAAATTAACTTGACCATAAAATGAGTAACCCGCTCGAGTGCACGGACATACGAGTGTTCAACGGAATTTCTGTTCACTTCTGTAAACTTCTTGTTTCAAACTTTCGTACAAAACGCTTTGCGTCGACCTTTATTGTTAGGACTGCGAAGCTCTGGAACTCACTACCTGAGTCTCTCTCTGTTTCCTGAGAGGTATCATCCGGGGGCCTTCAAAAGTAGAGTTAATAGGTATCTTCTAGGTAAGCGTGCCACACCGTAGACTGCAGTGCAGCTTAACATCAGGCTAGCTGTAGTCAAACGCTAACCTATCAAGGATGAAAAAAAATGACAAGGAAAATGCATTCAATGCGCTTAACGGATCTCAATTTTTTATCAGTTTTTATCTACCTACTTTCTAATTCGTCCTCAATAGTTGGAAAGTACTGCACGATGGACAATTTTGGCAAATTGTTTTATAGACAAAAACATGCACAATCAACAAATAATTGGCCAAATGCGAGTTGGGCTCGCACATGAAGGGTTCCGTACCATTGTACGGGAGCCACCCTTAAATAATATAATAATATTAATATAATTAATATATATTAATATTAATATATTAATTTAAATTAATATTAATTTTTATTACATTTTGTAATTTAATTTGATAGCTAATATACATTTATATATTTTGTGTAAATTTAAGGTATCTAGCAGCTACCGTTATTGATATATAGCAAAAAAAATACGAAAAAAACACGTTTATTGTATGGGGACCCCCCTCAATATTTTTTTATTTTCAGTATTTGTTGTTATAGCGGCACGGGTAATACATATATTGTGTAAGTTTCAGCTATCTAGCTATTACGGTTTCTGAGATACAGCCTGGAGACAGACAGACAGACAGCGGAGGCTTAATAATAGGGTCCCGTTTTTACCTTTTAGGTACGGAACTCTAAAAACTATAGTTAAATATGAAGCACACAATTTTTTGTTTCAAAATTGTGTAAGACAATGTAGCATTTTCCGAATCAAAATAATTCAAGAAACCTGCATACTTTGCTGAATGTATTCAAAACATTTTACATTCATTTATTCATTGTCTCAAATTCCCGTAGTTCAATGCAGAAACCTTTAAGGTTATCTTAGTCATCTCAACATAAAGTTCAGAGGAGACTGCAGTCATTTCATTTGTTTGAGTGCGCTGGAAAATGAAGTTTCATTTGGGTAAAAATAATACGAAAGTACAAGATTACTTTTGCCGTTCATCACTTTCATCCGTAGTGATCTTAAAGTAGTAGATCCTAAAAACATCGATAGAAACAAATTAATCGATACGACTTCAAAAATAAAGTATGTAAATGAAAACATTAATTAAATCTCTGCCCTATTTTGTTATAAAAAAGACAGAATAAGACAAATATTATGTACATAACATAATAATATATTACTCAGCCAAAAGACAATTTATTTAAGATGTTGTTTTATCAATTTGCAGATACATTATGATACGGTGTATTGTCCATCATATTTTTTGTAATCTAACGTTTTATATTTATTCATTGCGCGTGATAAATTTAATTTTATTTTTAGTTACATTAATTAGTGTTTAATAAGAAAAAAGCCATATGACGCAACATTGCCGTTTTGTACTTTAAAACAGTTAAAAAATTACGACGACCAATTTTTTCTGTCATCTGTCATACGTCTGATTCATACACAAATGTATATAAATATTCTAAAGAACTTTCCTTTACTTTAAGACAGTCTTTAAGTTTTTTTTCATTAACTTTATCCGTTTATGATTTGTTACGCTACAACTGTTCATTGAAGTTTTTTTTGTCCCATACTAAACCATTTCTAGTTCGTATTATGGTTGCTAACATAACTGATATACTACATATACAAACATACATATTATACATAGATGCATATTTAACACCCAGACCCACAGCCAACAAATTTAGTTAAGCACAAAGCTGTTGGCTGGGCCGGGAATCGAACCCGGAACCTTCTGATTGGCAGTCCGGCATGGTAACCTGTACGCCAACGAGGTCGTCAAAGATTTTGCCCATATCATCGCCTTAACCGGTAACAAGTAATCGCTTAGAACATGACCTTTGCTCACTTGTGTATTTAAATAAATCCAGACATGAATATTTACAAGCACATCGCCTTACGCCAACAAATGATTCTGCGAAGCGGCCATTCGATGTAATGTTTATTTTATGGTGTCCACGGACTCAGTAGGGGGCCTGTAGTTATTAGGTTTCATTGCTTATGTTATGGGTATCGCAGTATGGAATAGTCGATGTTCTACGTAAAGCCACGTTGGTTAGTGCTGTTATTCGGAAGCTAAGCTATATTAACTGTGATACAGAAAGCTTGAGTTGCTGTTAATATTGAGCCTAGAATTTATATGACTAAGTAATGTCAAAGTAATAGTTTTTTTCAGAACACAAGCGATGAATAGAATATAACTTAATGTACAACCACAAAAATTTAAAATATAAAAATTTAAAATTTAAAAGTAGAGTACAATGGCGGTCTTATCACCTATGGTGATTTCTACCAGGCAACCGGGGATGGGAATATATATGTTGCAATTGAACAATTAAAAATCCGAAAAGTCGACTCAGTTTGAACCAATATCGATAAATCGTATATAGTTGCAGCTATAGGGTACCTACTTCCCTTATAAAAAAAAAGAACATTTTCAGAAACAACGGTGTCGTGGACAGACATCGGGCGCTTAGTAATAGTGTCCTTACTTTACCTTTTAGGTACGAAACCCTAAAAAGTGTGATTGAGATCTTCCTTTTAAACATTAAAACATTAAAAAATCAAACTCAGTTAAACTCATTCAAAAATCAAAATCATAAGCAAGTAAACCCTTTTTAGACTCATGGCGTATGAAATAAATGTAAGAAGAAAATCTCGAAAAGAGATTAAAAGAAGAAAATCTCGAAAAGAGATTAAACAAATAAAACTCCCATTATGTTCTCAAAATATAGTGACTAAATACCTAAAATAGCTAGTACCGCTTTTTCAAAGCTTAATGCCCTTTTTATTACAAAATCTCTCTAAGTTTAAGGTTCTTGAAAATAGACGATAAAGTAAATACCTAGCTTTGGCTGACCTAGGTTATATTTATACCTGAGGATATCTTATCTTCAGAAGTTTATTTATGTTTGGATTTCTACAAAAATATATGTTTTTTGTCATGAAAATAAAAGGATTTAGAAATCATCAAGCGTTTGCTGACGTTAGGTATTAATTGGTGGTGTTGTCTCTTTTTTAACCTAGACACAAGAATTACGGGGAGTTTGTTATAGAAGGGTTGTCATGCCTTTCTCCCTCGCACTTTCTCTCTCTCTCTCTCTCTCTCTCTGCGTGTATGTACGTCTGTGCCATAGTAGCTCCCGAACGTATAAACAGATTTAGTAGGTATGTTTTTCTGTTTGAATTTGAATTGCGCAATACAAAAAAGAGATCTATTGAACCGTAGAACCTAACTTTGGAAGTCAATAACTTGGTGCCAATGAGGCGACATACTAAAAATTTTAGCTTTTATTTTATGAATATCAAATTAAATAATTTATTATATTTTAGTAAGATCATAATACATTTTCATGCCTAAATTATAAGTTGAATTCATTTATGATCATGTCATAATGTCTATTGATCTAGAGACGCTCCACTCGCTAAGACAATTATTATATTTTTTTTATAAGTAGGTATGTTTAAATCCCCATACTCGTCCTTTATAAGTCAACGAACCCGGTTCAAAATGGCTAACCGTAACTAAATCTACGATATACGTCGCTACAAACATAATATTGATACTTTAGCGATTTGCTGATGAAGTTTAAATTGGTTAGTGGCAACTCAGGAACAGGTAGGAACTATCAACTATCGATTCAATTTGGAGTTAGACTGAACCTGATAGGATTATTTGAAACAGGTTAATTGGTCTCTCACGTAATTTAATGTATCACTTTTTAATTTGATTACGACGCGAAAAATCTATACGCAGTTTAGTCGTGTAGTCTTGATTGGTAAAAAATAATTATTTTAATAACATAATTGTGGGCTTATTCGGGTAGTGGATGGCGAAGAGAAGCACAGGATAGGGCCAAGTGGCGTGCCTTGGGAGAGGCCTATGTCCAGCAGTGGACGCAGACAGGCTGATGATGATGATAAGCTCATTCTCCTTATCCGTACTCCTCATTACTCAGGGTCGTGACTCCGCAGAATGTATTAATTGGTGGAGTTTTCTTAAACAAGCACATTATATTCTAGTTTGTATGTTTTCTTTAGTTCCCTTGTATAATGTTAGTCTTAAGTATTTCTTAAATTAGTTCTAAGAAGGGAAGGGACACTGGAGTTCGCGACACAGGCTTGCCTAGAGGGAGGTTCAGCGGCACACCAACCTACCCCTAGTATTAATTATTTCATATTTGTCTTGTAATGGTGTATATATTTAGCCTTAAGTAATAGAACAATTAAAATACATTTGAATTTGAATTGTGAAAGGCTCCCGGGTCCTCTTCCAAGGAAGACACATGTCTTAGGATGTTCTGATCCTCAAACATGTCGGTTTCCTCACGACGTTTTCCTTCATCGTAAAGCGAGTGCAAATCCATATATAAACTTGAAAAACAAGTCATTGGTGCAAAGGGATCAAACCAGAGCTCGTCAGATTGAAAAGCATTTCCTACCGAGCTATACTTGCATTTCTGTATGCTCATACGTCAGTGAAAAATTCTTACAAACACAACCATAAATAATTCATATTAATGGAGAATAACAGGAAAATTAGGGTAAGTTTATCAGCCAGGCATTTCTGAAAGAGAATCAAATAAAATCTAGCCTGAAGCTAAGTTAAGTCTATCAAGAACAACTTTAAAGATTTCAAGTATAATCCCGAGCTTAAGCGATCTCTATTATTACTTTCCAATTCCATTAGAACTAATGAGATTTATCCTTTGATAACGTTCAAACAATACCTACTAATTACCAACAGAATGGCTCCGATATCAGAGTTTAGCTTTTAGTTGTATCATTAAAACTTTAACGGCGCTTTGGTAACTCTATACTAACTACGTCACTAACTGTTGTCTATTTGGCAACTAAAGTTTCGTAACCTTCCATTATTGTGTGAAATTGGTAATACGAGAGATATATAATGTTTAATGTTTAAATAAACTTTTTAATACGAATGTGCGGTTTGATTATTAATACATAGTAGGGTAAGTAGTGAATTAGGGGAATATCAAATCTAATACATAAAAATTCCATGTCACAATGATTGTTACCGTACTCCTTCAAAACGGCTTGACCAATTTTTTCCAAATTTTATATGCGTATCCAGTAAGCCTGAGAATCGGCTACGATCTATTTAGAAATAATGTATAAGGTAAAACAACGTTTGCCGGGTCAGCTGCTAAATGTATAGAAAATTGAAGTTAACAAAAATATAATAACAAATTAAGTAAACATATGTACCCAATGCTTTGCTTCTCCTATGCAAACGCGTACACTATAAATACAACATCATCTTAAAATTACACTGAAATTAATTCACTGCAGCTATTATTTTAAGCATTCCATGTAAAACAGAGTGGGTGTAACTATCCAGTGTCCTTATCCCCAAGAACGTGAAGTGAGCAAAAAAATTAAACTGAACGGATGTTAAATAAGATATACGTTCCTTATTAAAACACCTTTATTGCGAAAGAAAACGCTCAAATATCAAAGAAGTTTTAAAGAGATGTTACTAAGTACCCGTTATTTCGGTGTTTCAAAAAATAGCTGGCCTCTTGACGTCAATATTACGTGTCTATTAAAACACCAAAGCGGGAATTTCCGCAGTGTCAGTTCCGTTCGAATGAAAAAACACGAACGCAAATGAAAATACCCGAAAACGAACGTACAACGACCGCACAAAGCAGAAGACTAAAAGCGGTACGACAAAAACCGGTAAAGGCGTGAAATTAACAGATAAAAACACAATGGTCGCAACGGTTTCGACGCCGCGAAAAGTCAACAAGCGAAAAAAGCACGAACAAAGTCAATTCGTAAACAAAATATGTAAACGGGATCTCTACATTTTCTCATAAAAATGCTAACAACTAAATTACTTAAATTAACGTTGCTGACAGTTACGAATAATTAAGACGCGAGAGAAATACGTTGTAATTATTCAATTCTAACTTTCTGGTAATTAATATCTTAAATTAACTTTGACGTGTCATGTTTTTCGTGTTAGCTAATTTGTATACGCAGAAAAAGCGAATGTGGGTCGGTGGTAATAACGTCTGCTTTTAAAACAGACGGCCCCTGGTTCTATCCTGGCCCTACACCAATGACTTGTTTTTCAAGTTTTGTGTAGATTTGCACTCGCTTTACGGTAAAGGAAAACATCGTGAGGAAACCGACACGTTTGAGGAACACAATATCCGAAAACGTGTGTCATCCGCCAACCCGCACTTAGCCAGCGTGTTGGTTTATGGCCTATATCTATCTCTTCTTATGAGAGAAAGCACCGAGTGCCAGCAGTGGGAACGTATAAGTGGGCTGCTTATGCTTGCTTATAATAATTTAAAAAAAAAACACATATTCGTTCAGAAAAACGCGTTTAGCCGTGAATAGTAAATAGAAATAATAAGTAATATAAACCAATAGAAAATTGGCCATCTCAACAAAGAAGAACAAGATTGGATGTCGTAAAAGTGTTTTAACGGTCCCACATAAAAATAACAACAAACCGTAATTGCAAGATTTTGTCGTTAGGATTTTCGAACTATTACAACACCACACGTAAGTTTGCATATCATAATAAAATACAAGGAAAAATAATATCACTATAATATATTACAAAATTTTTGCCAAGTAATGTAATGAATATTATGTTTTGGCATAGTTCAACGTAATTTGATAACAAAATTCAAACACCGGTTACGTAATGGCTGTCCTGAGAACAATATATATTCGGTACCGGTTTAAACCGCATTTTGACCGCATCGCGTCCTATAAATTTCCGAATATGGGAAGTAATATCGTCGATATAACGATAGGTAATAAATTCGTTATATCGATCACGTTTTACTGTCTAGTAAACTAGATATACGCAGGTGTTACTGTGTTGATACAACTGAATCTGTTTGAATCGTAAAACTGAGTCTATAGAAGTTATATTATATTTAACATATACACTTTTTTGGAGTTCCGTTCCTAAAACGTAAAAACGGGACCCAATTACTAGGCCTCCGATAACTGTCTATTATCAGAGGGTATCTCATAAGCCGTGACATCTACTCGTAGAAACTAGTTTTTTTTTCATATTTTCTTTCATATTTAAGGGGGGTCTCCCATACAAAAAACGTGTTTATGGCCATTTTTTTATAATGGTACCTACGTAAACAGAACGCTTCATACGCATGCAATGAAGTTACAGTAAGTAGTTTATCAAAAATGTTTGACAGTGTGTGTGTGTGTGTGTGTTTTACGATACAAGTGATTAAGTTGTACGAAAACTCATGTTTTTTTTTTTAAATTAAATAATTCAAATGCAGTTTTTTACAAAAAGCAACCATACTCCTTTGATCTACACAAGCATAATCAAATCAAACCTCTACGAGGCAGGAATACCGGATTATTTTGTTCATATCCTTATTGTTCCGTACAAAGGATACATCCGAGCTATGATTACACACATTTGACAAAAGAATAGCAACAATAGGAGAGTAATAAATCCGACCATCTGTCTTGGGTATCAAAGGCAAGTCTGTGGCGGAGGAAATGTAAAAAGGATTAAATAGAATTATTAGAATCATGACAGCGCATCGTTGGGTATAAATACCCAAGGAGTCTACAGTTTACGAATAGTTAAAGTATGGTTTAAGTTTATATTATGACACCCACAGAGAGACATACATAAATATATTGAAAGCATTATGAAGAAGAAGGAAAATAAAACGAAACGGAGAGATGACGTCAAATTGCAAAGCAAAAAATAGACTAATTAAAAAGTTTCTTACTATGAATTAGCTGAACATTCCAAATGCAACTGGAGTCAGTACGGTACAGCCAACGGCAGTTTTTGAGCCCAAATTGACGACAATTCATATTAATCAGTAAGGTCAAGAGGATAAATTAGAAGATTATCGTTTTGTGCATGGTATGCGGCATGTTCTAGCTCGCTTAATCTTGTTCACTATCATTATAATCAGCTATTCTTGTTTTCACCAGGACAAAGATTTGTTTTTTCCTTTAACGACCCAGCAATGGAAAAAGTCTTTCAAGAACTTTATATATAAAGCTCATATCTTCACTTACTATGTACCTACAGGAAATATAAAAAAATACCATAGATCGACTAAGTCGAAATACTTGAATTTAATTGAAATTAAACTTTAATTTCAACGTTGAGCATAACATAACGAGAAAAAGTTCATTGTTTTCATATAAGTATATTATTTAAATTTAGTTTTACACGCGTCGATTAAAAACTAACAAGCTAATGCCACGAAAGTTTCAAGTAAACTTTTATTTTGTTATAAGGTTTATAACATATCGTCTCAAGTCGAAGAGACATTTTAGATTTAATTATTCTTCTTTCTAGATAGAAGAAAAAAAAATATTTAGTGTACCAATCTGAAATTATATTAAGATAATTTTCCTTTGCTTATTTAATTTGGTTTCAGATCACAGCGGAAGTACACTAATTTTTTTTTTTTTCTATTTACAATGGGTTTCCGCAAAGTAACCCATGAGTCAATAGGTTTTTCTTCTTACGTTTTTACATAAATACCTACATAACTCACTAAATAAAAAACTTAAGCTTTACCTAAAACTGATTCTAATTACATACAAAACTTATCTTAAAAATTAAAAATTAAATAGCATAAAATTGATTCTAAAAAGACGACGGGTGTAGGCAAAGGTGCACAAAATGCTGTCAGCAAATTGATGCTAATAAAAATAAAAAAAGTTGAATAAAAATAACAGAAATTCATAACAGCTTCCCAGATAACGGAAGTGACGCTAAATCATTCCCAGGAAGTGTAATAAAAGAGACATTATCAGAGGCGAAAACTTGGCTACTGAACTGCGGACTAAAAATATTCAAGGCCAAACTTTTGTGGAATAAATGAACATCTTTTTGCTATGATGGATGATTGTCTTCTGCGCCAAGACATAAGATATCACTCTCGTTTCTGTGTTTTATCACAGTATTTGTCTTTTTAATGTTAATGCTACGGATTCAGCGTTATATCGCATGAATAAAGAATGTAAGCCTTAAGAAATATGGTTTTCTTGGCTCGTCGCCGCGTCGGTATATTGGACTGCAGTTTGCGACAGCCTAGATCGAAACTAGCTCTGTACCATTGTACAATGGTGTGTGAAATTTTCACGCCCTTTTACGGTGAAGGAAATCGCATGAAAATATATGTTTGCTGAGTGGGTTTGTTTGTGTGTCTGTAGGTATGTCTGTCTGTATCATGCATAGGTCATTGCAGCTTATGATCCGTCGAGAATCGAGTTTATCGACAGATGAACTGATTTTGATTTAGTATTTTTTTGTTTGGAAGTTGTATAAGTCGTGTCGGGAGTGATGATGAGCGCTACAAAATGGTGTATAACATAGATTTTCTCAAGTACCTGAATATAAATATATGAATTTAAAATCTAACATGGCAACAGTTTTTTTTGTGTTGGAATTGATAACTTTAGTAATTTATTTATTACTTATACTTACCTTCTTATACTCGTATTCTGTTTGAAATATACGCATCTATATTACTGAATAGGTAATAATGGATCGTCCAAATGAATGTTATTTATATACAACAGCGAAAGAAGTTCATGAGAACCCAACTTTGGCAAATGATTACGTTATTTCTTACTGTATTTTCTTACTCCGGTATTATAAAACTTTTTCTTCGGTTACACTCATTAGTGTTTCTTTCATCAATCAATTCGGATTACTGCGCGCGTCCTTCGCTGAACTTTCTCCAGCTTAGAAAGTTAATTTGTGGGAAAAGTCACACAGATACACGAGATGCTTGTACTTATTTAAGAAACATTATTACATTTATTACGAATGGATCTCAGTAATCAATGTTAATAATTTCGCATAAACTAAGTGGCTAAGCTCTGGTGTCGAGAGATTTCACGTTGCCAAAAAGCCCTGGCTTGGTTTAAAGACTGCGTGTACTGCAGACCACAGCAGAGACCTATAATTTAACATGTCTTCCGACCCACCAGATGATAATGACACTTTAAAGATAAAGATAAGATAAAGATAAAATTAATTGAAGACATACATGTGACATTACGTTAAGCATTTAAAACATATTTCCTGTCTCACGTACGAATAAAATGGCTCAAACAAATCGCAGGTAATCGTTAATCTGAAAAGTATTTATTTTATTGCGCCACAAAATGAGAATTAAAACTAAACTTGAATCTTTTCACGAAAAAATAAACCTCAAATCGCCATAGTGATGTCTCACACTAAGCCGCCGCTAGGTGGAAATTTTATCGACATTTCAATTACATGGAAGGTTATAAACAGCGTTCAATTCTCACATCTCAAAATCTAGTCACTAACAAACATTATGGAACTATTTTGGATAATGTTGACATACGTAAATTAGATTTGAGACGACAATACAGATATGAAATGTATGAACGCCCAAACAATTAGCACTGTAAAATTTAAATTTAACATGGTACGCACGTATTGATTATTTGTACAAATATAGTAGGGACACAGTAGAGTGACTCAAGCTTCAAAAATATCTGAGGATTTGTTTTTTTTTTTTTTTTGATGAATAGGTTTACGTTTGACCGCAGCTAGCCTGATTTTAAGCTTGACTGTGGTCTAAGATGTAACACGCTTGCCTAGAAGGAACCTATATGCTCTAGATTTCAAGACCCCCAAATTGTACTTCTCGGGAAAAAGAGACTCAGGAAGAGAGTTCCAAAGCTTCGCAGTTCTCACAATGAGTGTCGAAGCAAAACGCTTTGTGCGAGTCCTTGGAACGTAAAGTGATGCCAGTTTTTTAATAAACGGTAACGAGGTAGTCGAACATATCACCACTAGATGTTAAGTACACATCTAGTGGTGATATGTTCGACTTATACTCTGAGAAATCTACTTAGATCCCGCAATTTCAAAAAATCCTGGGCTCTCCCACTATAAGATACATTTCACGCCCAGTAAAGATATGCAAGCAAAATAAATTAGCGCTATAAATTTAAAACGGTTTCAAGTGCAAAATTAGGTGCGGGAGTGCATTGACCTTACCTACAAATTTATAATTTTTGACCGACTTCAAAATAGGAAGTTCTCAATTAGTTTGAAGTTTTTTCCTCAGAAATTCGTAATTTATTAATCGAAATCAATATAATTATATTTATTGCGATAGATAAATGTACATCCTAAACGATTTTTATCGAATTAAGTCGAGAATATTTTAATTGAAGTCAGGATTCAAATTTTCAAGCATTCTTATTATTGGTATTCATAAAATATAAATGTATGTATGGGTAAATAAAGTCAGCAATTATACAAATAAAGTAAACAAAACATTAACAAACATTTTTGGAGAGTGTGCAATGGAGCTGCACAATTTAATTCCCGCTTCTCCATTCCACTACAGAACGAGCAGGGGTACAGCGAAGAGACACCGATTTACTGTCGAAGTTCCGAGGATTCGCACAAAGCGTTTTGCTTCGACCTTCATTGTGAGAACTGCGAAGCTATGGAACTCTCTTCCTGAGTCTCTTTTTCCCGAGAAGTACATTTTGGGGGTCTTCAAATCCAGAGTAAATAGGTTCCTTCTAGGCAAGCGTGATACATCTTAGACCACAGTCAAGCTTAACATCAGGCAAGCTGCGGTCAAATGTAAGCGGTATTTATCATAAAAAAAAATGGTTGCCTGTAAAGTCGGTTTTACGGGCGAAGATTTTACGTGACAACGTCTGCCGCGTGCTGCGCGCGCGGCAGACCGATCATAGTTGAGTGGGAGAGAGACGCAAGGCATTCGGCGGGCCTCTCTCTCGTTCGGTGACTCATCGTAACGTTACCGGGCGTTACACTTTTTCATAAGTGACTCCCAGCCGCAACCTAATTTAAGACGTTGTCACGTCAAAAAAACAAAACATAACATACCAAGATAATTTGAACAACTACATGATGCATTTACCAGAAATTGCTTGATAAAGTAAGTGCAATTATAATCGCTAAGTCACGAAGAAATACGTACTTTTCTTGTGATGAAGACATGATCCGTTGAGGCGACACATGCTCGCCGTTTGCCCCATGCGGGCGCTACCTCGCTCTACCCTCCATCAGCGCCCTCTGTCGGCCACTTACATATCGACACGTCACACTTGTCACTTCTATCGATATCGACACATTGTTCACCACTTCACTATTACCACAGGTCTGAGTACTGGTGCACTAAAATCAACGCGATTGATTTACTGTACTGGCTCTTACGTAGGTTGTTTCAGACGTAATTTCAGATCGTGATTCATTAAAGTTATTTTTTCATCTTATTTCTTTTACAGGCTTTGTACGGCAGAAAATATCTTTAAAAGTTTGAATAAAAATAGTAAAATGACTATTTTTTCTATGGAATGCGCTTATAGATAGTTTAATTTGGTAAAAATGATTAAACTCGTAACATTATCATTATCATTTGTAACGAATTTCACTATTTTTACCATCGTTTTAACAAACGCTTGTCGATACTCGTATAACAAAGTGATATTCAAATTATCTACGGTTTTACTCGAATTATATATGTATACGAATAAAAAAATAAAAAATACGCTTGTAATAAAATCTTCTTAACTTTGCAGAGTAGTAAATGAACATGTGCAATTGTATGTAATGATGAACATTTTTGTTCCCTATATTTATAATCTTTATTTATAGTAAAAAAATATACATATACTTTAATATAAACTCAGTTTAGTGAAAAGGCCGCCACATATAACACTACTTATAAGTTTTTTATTCTTTTCACTTACGTATTTTACAAGTAACCTTAACCAAGAGAGCAAAACAACGGCAGCATCAAGTATGCAGGTTTTAATCTTCTTAAAAGCGCGAGCGTAAACGAATAACGTATAAAACACGCGAAAGTATGAAACATATGAGTTTATGCTCCCTTCTCAAGTCTGGCAGCTAAACGAGCATTCAAATACTTTGCCTCGAACCATCCGCAAGCTTTACTAACCAAGATTTATGCTAAATTTATGCAAAGACACTGTCTACGTACCAACAAGTTACAGAGGCAACCCTATGTACAGATTAAAAGGTGTTTCAATTATTATAAATACGGGCTTCTACACATTAATGTATGCCGACAAAGATTGTTTAATTATATAACAAATTAGCAGATCGTCCCGGCTTCGCAGGGGCTGTAAAATAATCTAAGTGGCAAAGAGAAACAACATATAGCCTATGTTACTCGGGGATAATGTAGCTTCCCAACGGTGAAAGATTTTTCGAATCGGTCCAGTAGTTTCGAAGTATTAGTGACAAACTATTTTTTTTTTCCTCTTTACAATATTGGTATAGAGGGATAGATATGCAAGTTTATTTATGATAAACCTTTATCATTTTTGTACACTTTGAAGCTAGG
Source organism: Mellilla xanthometata (assembly GCA_035578125.1). Classification (NCBI taxonomy): domain Eukaryota; kingdom Metazoa; phylum Arthropoda; class Insecta; order Lepidoptera; family Geometridae; genus Mellilla; species Mellilla xanthometata. The sequence goes on along the minus strand of JAPUBQ010000014.1, from coordinate 5,516,647 downwards.
TTCTTGTCCGCGTAACCACACACTAGACAACGACACTGTGGCCTAAGATGGAGCATGCTTAGTCTGGAATATCTGACTCTCAAAGAATAGCTTTAGATGTTTGGCGACAGATTTGTCTAAACTAGTCAGGCGAGTACTAGAAAGAAAGAAAGTGTTCTACCGCCATGCCATGATTTCCTTAAGATGTTCTCCTTCATCGAAAACTCGAACCCAATGGCGGAGATCGAACTCCACGACTTTCGGGACGTTAGGCGGTCACACGATCGACCGAGCTATTGTCGCTTCAAATTGTATACATTTTTACATGAATAACTGAAATTTAAGCAACGAAATTCACTAAATCAATTTGTTAACATATCCAAAAATATTCATAATTTTATTTTTAAAACCAAATCTCATTAGCAAAATAAAGTCGTGGTTCATATTAACAAATGAGCACTGTATTTGTTAAAGCTTAGTAAAATTCTAAGCTCATTTATTAATATGTCTGTAACACTGTACACTTGTTTCTAACAACGCTGAAAATACATCAAATAAAGAGCGCTTTAATGTTCAGAGTCATTTGTATAAACTGAGGGCAAAGCTACCAGATAACCAAAACAAAACTCGACATTGTAGCTGCGGTATATATGTACATGTTTCGTCAAATAAAATGGCACGTTGGAAATTGTAATCAAAAATTACTATGCAAGCAAACTCATTAGAATTATTAAATTATTTACATGACGATTTCAAAGGCTAAACCCATAAATATGGTTTAGTTCCTTTCATGCAAAAACAAAATACTTCTTCTTCGTCTAAGCTAAGTGGCCTAGCTCTGGTATCGAGATTTTTAAGCCGCCCGAAGGCCTCTGACTTGGCTTAATGATTGGTTGTACTAACAGAATAAAGTATGCAGAGCTGGTTACCAATCCTTAATACTGCTTTAGGTAGCTTCTGCTGTCAATAACTTATTGACTCAGGCGTTACTTTGCGGAAATCCATTGTAAATAGATGACAAAATTAAATATTTAGTGTACTTCCGCTGTGATCCGAAATCCAAATTAAGACAAGTAAAGGAAAAATTAACTAAGATTAATTAACTAAGATAAATTAACTAAGATTAATTAAGATTAACGTTACCTATCACAATTCGGAAATTCTTAACTCTACACGTGTTTCGCCTAACCACAAGGCATCATCAGGAGATGCTGACTCTTCGAACGACAAGTCGAGTTTCGACTTGTCGTTCGTTATTTTAATTTTAGTTAATTTATCTTAGTTAATGTTTCCTTTACTTGTCTTAATTTGGATTTCGGATCACAGCGGAAGTACACTAAATATTTAATTTTGTCATCTGTTTCTGCTGTCTCCAAATTAAACGTTCGAACTAGGGTTTAATAACGTCGTGCCTTTTATTTGCGCAATTTTATCTGTCAGTCAAGTCGAGTGGTACAAAAAGGAATGGTAGTGAAATATAAAATGTCATTGATAAATCGAGGTGGCACGCTCGGGGCGAGCGGTAAATGAGAGTTGTAGTAAATCATTGTCGAACTATTTGTTCGCCCCCAGCGCTGTCTTTTTTAAACGTGGAGGGCAAATTCACTAATCAAAACTGGTGGAGTGAACCAAAAAACCAGCACCCTGAGTCTGAAGTGACTCTGAAAAAGAGGCATTGGCAACTGATGCCACTGACAATATGCAAGACCTTCCACTCGAAGACTGAACTGATACAAAAATACAGCGAACTAGAATAAATAGAATAGTAACTTGGCCGATAAAATGGTTCCACCGTCCACGCGTAAAATATCGCGGTGAGCGATCTATTTATATTTATTTATCTATTTTTAAGTAATTACGAAATTACTTATATGAGTATTTGGATTCGACATTGAAAGAAAGAAAGAAAGAAATAATAAAAATAGTTCCTTGTGCACACATAGACAATTGACACAATTGAGTTAACTTAATACCACATCTACAGATAGTTTCATCTTCAATATTATCTACAGTCATTACTATCAAAGCAGTAATATATAGCCTCTAACACATTGCCTCAGCGATAAATCACAATTTACAATTCCAAATTCAAAGATTTGGCATGTAAATTACGGATTGGCAGTGTTTCAAAGACTTTAAGCATAACTATTGATCAACACCAAATCTTGGCTCCAGAATCTAGGTACATACTTGTAACAGCGAATGCAAGAAAATAAATAGCACTATTTGCCCTAAAGTTATGCAAAATCTGATTTTGTTCAGAATTTATTTCTAACAGCAAGTGGAAAAAATTACATAGCTTCTATCATAACTTTAATGATAAGTAATGTAGTAAAGTAAGAAAATCATAATAAAGTATCTCCCCGTAATTACCGAGGTCACCTGAATATAATGAGTAAGCCTTGCAAAATTAATACAACAGTGAACATGTAACGTTTAGTTTAGTTTAGTTAGTCGACAGATTTTAGTTTTAAAGAGTAATTGAATATTAAGTTACGTAGGTTTATTGATAAAATGCGTAATGCAACATCTATGTCGTCTATTGGAATAACCTACGTGCCGCAGAAACGAAGATTACTAATGCATAGATCAGAAATAGGTTCTCGTAGGCACGTATGTCGGTAACATGATGCATTCGGTCTAGTTTCGTTGCGATTCGCATTCGTCAAATGACATGACAAGTACCCTCATTTTATTTTATTTTTGACTTGGAGGAAATGCAGTTACGCATGCCCGTCAATCCTCGGGGGAGGTGGCGGGGTATGTCGGAATCGGTGCCAGAGTGGCGACCCATACCGACTAAAACCTCCAAGGTGTTCCTTGCGCCATAAGGCCGGGAGACTGGAACCATATAGTACACTTCAGTCTTGCTTAAACCACCCTAGAGGGGCAAGACAAGTTCCATCGCTTCCGGTATCGCTCTGGTCGCTTTCAGTCAAAAGTTTTGAAATTATTGAGAGTGACGTAAGTTACCAAACGACGATCTGCGAACGGTGGCGGGCAAGCACTGGATGCGCAAAGCAGAAGACCGTGCTCTGTGGAAATCCTTAGGAGAGGCCTATGTCCAGCAGTGGACACACGTTAAATAGGCTGATGATGATGATGATGAAGTTATCGAAAAACCCTGTTCATAGTCTACGTCACTCCCGCACATTTCACGTCATTTAACGATATCGAATAGAAGCGATGGCAACTTACTTAGGCCCTCTGATTAGTTTCGTTTCGAGATAGCATTGGACATACTTTTACTAGGAAACGAATTATCTAGCAATTTTGGATAATCAAAGACGAGTAATTCAACTTTGGCCTATTAATATATATAAATTAATCTATTACACGTTTTCGAATCTATAGAAACAAATCTATAAGTAGGCGACCTCGTTGGCGTAATGGTTACCATGACGGACTGCCAATCAGAAGATTCCGGGTTCGATTCCCGGCACGATCAACATCTTTGTGCTTAACTAAATTTGTTGGCTGTGGCTCTGGGTGTTAAATATGTACCTATCTATATTAAATATGTATGTACGTATATGTAGTAAATCAGTTATGTTAGCAACCATAACACAAAACTGAAACGGTTCAGTATGGAGTTAACCAGCCGTGTGTGAAAATGTGTCCTAATATTTATTATTTTTTTATTAATCTAGTATATGTTGATGGCATGTAATCTTACTCTCCTAGTGATAAAAATGAATACCCGAACTATCTTAGAGTAAAACTAACAAACGCTATATATCAAACACACCTTGATTATTTAGTCATTACATGTATTAAAGACACAATAATTATGTCCGGGACTTGTGTACGTCATTTGAAGCTAATCCGCTCTCTGTGAAGAGAACCAATTTCCAAGCAGTCACAACTTCCGTTACGTAGGCGTGTAAAAGGATTTGTAAAGGCATTCTATCAAAGACATCTTACTCTGGAATGCCGATCGATAGCTATTTCTATGAGATAATCAAATTACCTGAAAACAGCGTACTGAGATAAAAGCTCGAACTTTAGGAGAAGTGTTTTTTTATTACTTATAGGTTTGCGTTTGACCACAGCTTGCCTGGTGTTAAACAATACTATGGCCTATGATGTAACACGCTTACCTAGAAAATACCTATTAACTCTAGATTTGAAGACCCCCAGGTGGTACTTCTCAGGAAACAGAGACTCAGGAAGAGTATCGGCTTGTGCGAAACTTAGGGATTTCGACTGTAAACCTGTGTCTTTTCGCTGAGTTTCTGCTCGTTCTGTAATGGAACGGAGATGGTGGTATAATATTATGCAACTCCGTTGCGCACTCCCCGAAATGTATTCTATAAAACACCGACAGACTGGCAACCTTACGCCGGTGCTCCAAACTATGAAGTCTAGATTTGGCGAAACAAGGTTGACCGAAGGAAGGTTCATCGTAAGGAAACCATAGCATGGTGTTAAGAGCTTTTTCAAGTGCTCACTACCACCTTTGTGTTGAAAAATGTGTCACCAACCACCTAATGGTGTTTACAGGCAACCTCTTTGAGGACCAGTAATTCCAGACTAGGCATGCTCCAGTTAGGGCTAGGGTTTCGCTGATTTGTGTGGTTATGCGCCCTACTGGTCAAAAGCGTGTAAGAAGAGAAACTATGGTTATAGTTAAAGTACACTCTTGAATAGGTGGTATTTATCTTCACTACCTTAAGACTATTTGTTTCCCTTCATTTTATCAACATTTGTTTATTTATAATATTACAAATTGGTACTTCATATATTAGTATATTTTATGTATATTTTATTTATGTATTAGCATAAATTATTATAATTATTGTAAGTATATGTAACTTATTATTTTTTCTTTTCTCTTTATTGTACACTACGTCCTTTTTTTGCCGTTTATTAACTCCTTTCCATCCAAAGGTTGCCTGGAAGAGATCGCTTTAGGCGATAAGGCCACCAATTGTGGCACACTATTTTTTTGTTCTTAGTTATTATTTTATCTTTAGTTTTAGTTTTAAGTTTGTGTCCAATAAAGTATTATCTATCTATCTATCTATTGTCACAAGTTTTGAAACTATTTTAAATGAAAGTTTACAGCGTGGGTGTTGCGCTGTCATTTTCATTTTCATAAGCAAATTGCACTCGAGATGTCCTCAAAGTTCTGCGAAGAAAATGTTACGACAACGAGATTAAAATTGCAAAGACAGTTAATTTTAAAATAACTTTTAAAACTAATTTTTAAAGCAAAGCTTTTGAAACTCTTTGTAATTGTCTAACCTCCGACAGAGCATTTGGTAACAACGGTAATAGAGCTTTTATGTTGGAAACCCAAATTAAGGTAGTTTCGAAAATAACGCTACACGCTATTTTGTAGCGGACGTAACAATAAAATCTAAATCAAAATCGGGTTAGCCTTTCGTGAACTAAGATTTTAGAAAGAAAAAAGAAAGAAAGGAAAGCGTTTATTGTGTACACATTACACAATTATAAGAATAATTAATATATAGTAATATGTATTGTGTATGTACACAAAAGGAGCAGGTTCAGCATGTGTAATGTGTAATCTCTGTAAGTACACAAGGTACTCCAGCGATGGTTTTAAACCTACTCATTTTTACAGACTGTTACAGTCATACACATTTTAACCCCTCATTTTTGCGTCGGAAAAATAAAGATTTGAATAAATTTGAACAATTATGGAAAATGTATTTAAACTTACTGACGCTAATTGTAGCAGCTCGACGTAAATTGTTATCTGCCTTGATTTATTTTAAAGCGACTCGGATGCAAAGCTAGGAGTACAGGACAATGTACGGACAAAAAAGCGAGTGTTAGGGTTGAAAACATTTGTATTACCCAATCCCTTTCCCCTCCCACCCCCCACTTTGTAAAGGGATTCCAGAGGACCTTTTTTACATTGAGACTTCAAGTATTTCATCATTGGAACTAAGAATGAAATCCATTTCGAGCAATTTAAAGTGCTTTGACTTCCTAAAATAAAATTTCAGCTCTTTTTCACATTGGATATTTTACATGAGCGAATTTCGGGATCAAAGAATTTATTTCAGTCGAGTTTAATAAAATTTCGCAAATAATGACGCATGAATCAGTAAAAATATGTTTGTTTTTATTGTCGTGCTTCTACTGGACGATAACTTGTCTAAATTAAAAATACTGGTTGATTCACATAATATTCTTAATAGCAGCAATCTTAGATTAAAAATGTATCATAATGTATGTATTCTACTTTTAGACACCAGATGCTTCTGTCAGGCCTTTTCATTTGATACCCACATAGTCAGAAAACTTCCTCAGGCGGTAAAAAAATATTTATCCATTGATTTCCGCCGGGGGTTGAAAGCATGATAAAATTCCTTTAATATTCTATTTTTTTTCTTTTTACATAGCTTGTCAAAAGTCAGCTTTATAGCTATCACGGTTTCTGAGATACAGCCTGGTGACAGACAGACAGACAGCGGAGGCTTAGTAATAGGGTCCCATTAAACCCTAAAGACCCAACTGATAATCTGTCAATTTGTATAAGAACGTAAAAAATAAAATAAATAAATATTTGGACACATTTCACACACGGCTGGTTAGCCCCATACTGAACCATTTCTAGCTCGTATTATGGTTGCTAACACAACTACTACATATACATACATATTATATATAAATACATATTAAACACCCAGACCCACAGCCAACAAATTTTGTTGAGCACAAAGATGTTGACCGGGCCGGGAATCGAACCCGGAACCTTTTGATTAGCAGTCCGGCATGGTAACCTTTACGCCAACGAGGTCGTCAATGTAACATACGAGTAAGTAGGTAACTATATACTATGTTGTGTATATATACATATGTAGACAGCTGAAAGATGGCGTGGGTTTATCATTACGTCTCTCTGCGCGACTGTGGCCAATTGTAATTAATGGCTTTATAGGGCGTTTTACGAGACACCTTGATATGTGACCCACCAAGTCTAAGATGTGGCACAGCTGTATTATTCGCTAATTACAGAAAAACGTTAAAGAAAAATGTTTTGCTTAGATGTACTGAAACCGTCTTTAAAAAGTCAAGTCAAAGATTTTACTTATTACATTTTTGACTCATGAAAGGTACATGAGAAGAATAACTTACTGTCCAATATCGTATTTTTATTTCGAACTATATTGACTGTGTTCGTTCAAACATGAAATTTTATGTAAAACATTGAGTAAAACTAAGAAATTTACTTCAAAAGGTGCCCAAAATGCTGGCAGCGTTGCCCCTGGACTTTTGTAGGTTAAGTTTTAGTTGAGTGTTTCATATGACTATTATATTGATTATAAATAAATTCACATAATAAAAAAAAAATCATAAATCCTATTTAAATCACCCAGACAAACAACAACTCTAGCATTGTCATTAACACGTTGTATGGTGAAATAAATTGATTATTATTTTTTTATATACTACTAAATTTATTGACAGGAATGCATTATATCTGTGTTCGCGCGATAGTTTTGATTTATGACCATTATTACACAGTTTCTAAATCGACTTTTTATTGGAATCGATTAGTCGCAATCAAAAATAATCTTCACAATCTACAAAGCTGTTTTATGAACGTCATTATTCAGTTTATTGGGGATTCATTTGATTTGATAGGCTTGAGAGAAATTCTTAAAGCTGTTCGTTGCTAATTGCATTTCTGTTCAAACATACTATTAATGACCGAGAATAGTATTTATAATTATTAGAACGAAGTTGATGACCGAGAATAGTATTTGCAGTTATTGGAACAAAGTTCCATAACGCGCGTTGTGAAAGGACGGAAAAAATTCTTACGAAGTTGTCTTAAGTTCTTCTTAAGTTGTCGCGACATTTTTGGCTATTGTAAGCTGTGCGGCGTGCGCATGTTTCTCTGTCTGTCTTTCTCTCTTTCTCTATCTCTCTCTTTCCTATAGAAAGCAAGCCAGACATTTTCATTTCTATATCGCACTCATTGAACAGTGTGGTGTCGCGACGATTAATGAGATTATAGATTATTTATTTAATGATTAATGAGATGAATGAACTTCGTTCCATACAGCCCTTGACACCTCTCAAGTTTTTTTATTATATACATGTTTTAGTATATACATGTGTATATTTACTTGGTAGGTATACATTGAACAGATAATGTCACTGAAGAGATAGTTTACTTTCAGTTTGATAACTTGTTTTGAACATAAGAACTAATTGGTTTCATTAATAAATAGGTACAATGTACATTTTCTGACTGCAAACTGTCCTACTAATATTATAAATGCGAAAGTTTGTGTGTATCTTTGTTACTTCTTCACGCTCAAACTGATTGCGATGAAACACATGTGCGGGTTGGTGGATACTACCGTAAAGCGAGTGCATATCTATATCCTGATGATGAAGGGAGAGTCAAACCAAGGACCGCCAGATTGAAAAGGAGACGTTTTCGCACCAAACCACACTTGCACAGAGGGTTCTATTAAACACCTACTATAATCTGAATGAAACTGCATAAGCAGCCCACTATATGTACCCACTGCTGGGACTCGGGGCCTTTTCTCACGAGGAGAGAGATATAGGCCATAATCCACCACGCTGGCCAAGTGCGGGTTGGCGGATGACACACGTCTTCGGATATTGTGGTCCTCAAACATGCCGGTTTCCTCACGATGTTTTCCTTCACCGTAAAGCGAGTGCAAATTCACACATAACTTGAAAAACAAGTCATTGGTGTATTATTATTATTAACCAGGGGCCGTCTGATTGAAAAGTAGACGTTATTACCACCGAGCCACACTCGCTTTGAATGAGACTGAAACCGTCTTAATTTTAAGAAGGGCATTTCTCATACAACACTGATTTATAAAATAAGTTTTATATTATTAACAGTAAATGTATATTTTATTTGTGAATCCAAAAAAATAGCTAACATCATGTCAAAATATAAGAAAGAAAATCTTTAGAAAATTAGTTCCCACTGCATTACGTGTAGGCGTTAGCATTTTAGCTCATTCTGTTTATAATCATTGCCGCCAAGAAATTCATAACTTCAGTGATCAATCATAGGCTGGGTAGGGACTGGAAACTAGTTCGGGTTTTCTATCGTGACTCATGCGCAAGTGAGTCAGTTATTAGGGATGACAGAACATACAACTACTCGTATGTATGTCGATATAAATGCATCATTTATCGATGTTGACAATTATTAAAAAAAAGTTTATAATTTTGAGAACTGTTAGCTTGTTTTTTTTTTCGTAGAGATTAAATGCGTTATCCAAGATTTTATTAAAATTCGTGCTTCAATAGGAAAATAATAATTGTAGCATGGTATATAAAATAACTTAAATAAACATCGAATGGTATACTTTTGTAAGTCATTCACCAAGTTTTCTTATCTTAGCTTTCAAATCTTGATCAATTGAGCATAAAATAATCGACCACACAACACGTCACTAACAATTAGCAATATTTAACATTTTATAATTGATCGTTGTTGTACGTGTCACTTCATATTTTGTACTAGCCATCACAAATTTCGGTAACTAAATCATCAATCATTATTTAGAAACTCGTTCAGGTATCTGGCTCATGTTATGACAAATTTTGATCAATTGGGCTTAAAGTAATTGTTCACTCAAAATGTCGCTAGCAATTAGCAATACTTTACATTTTAACGGATCATTTTCACTTCTTGTTTCGTTACTTTACATCGCAACTTTTAATTACTAACCATCGATCATTATGTAGAAACTCGTCTTAGGCCTGTGGCTCATAAATTGTCAACTTTTTGATAAATAGAACGTAAAATAATTGACCGCACAAACTGTCACATACAATTAGCGATATTTAACATTTTTAACGGATCGTTCTAGTACGTTTCACTTCATGTTTCGTAATTACTGACAACACAACTTTTAATTACCAATCGTCAATCATTATTTAGAAACTCGTATCAGGATTCTGGCTCGCGTATATAACTGATGATTGATATGCTAATAGATAGTGAGATTTATTAGCTTTGTCACTGATATTCGCAGCGATAAGATGATTTCATATTATGTAAAAGGAAATTAGGTACTTAATAATTTAATTACTTTTAAATCCACATTCCATGACCAATGCTCGTAAATACGCAAATAAAAAACTAAAAAAATAACATAAGTAAACTAAATTACATTTTCCTGTCTCGATAAGATAATCATCGACACTTTCCCATCTCTGAATTCTCCATATCTGCAAACGGCCTTAGCAGGCCGGAGCAAACTTGCTCCAAGTACGTTTAGGTAATATGTGAAAAACATACTTTACAAATTATCACACGAATCCTGCCGGTATCATAACATGTTTACAAAAGGTTCGTAATATCGTCGATTAGATTGTTATAATAAGGCTTGTTTGCCCCCCAAGTCAGATTAAAGTATAGTTTCATAACTGATTGTTATTACTTCCATATACGTATTAGTAACAAAAGCGAGTTAGGCTCGGTGGTAATAACGTCTGCTTTTCAATCAGACGGCCCCTGGTTCGATCCCAACCCTACACCAATGACTTGTTTTTCAAGTTATGTGTGGATTTGCACTCGCTTTACGGTGAAGGAAAACATCGTGAGGAAACCGGTTTGTTTGACGACCACAATATCCGAAGTCGTGTGTCGTCCGCCAACCCGCACTTGGCCAGCGTGGTGGATTATGGCTATATATCTCTCTCCTCGTAAGAGAAGGCCCGTAGTCCCAGCAGTGGGAAAATATAGTGGCTGCTTATGCTTTTACGTATTAGTAATTTATACATCGCTTCGACGGAAATACAGTGAAGGAAATAATAAACACCACAATGAATTAGTAAAGAACATCATTTGCAATTGGGAACCAAGTCAATTCACAACAAACTAAAGGAGAGACCTTGTTAATACTGATTTTACATGGGTCCTGAATTCTTAGGAGCATAAGATATTTTGCAGAAATAAAACAAACCAAAGTATGACTTTTACTAGAACCTTACTCTTTTACTGCTCTAATAAAGACAACATTAACTTCCGCAATGATAATGGCATTCTTATTTCAAGAGCTTCGCATCTCAGTTTTATTTTCAAGGAATATTTTACTTTATTATTTATTTTAAAATTGGTTTAAAGATAAATGTTGTCAAACTGTGGTCTGTTGAATGCGAAAGAAAAAAATACACGTTTAAAGCTAGAAAGTAACTAACATAAACTTTATGACAACTCATTGCGTTTGATATCTTAATATATCTCGTGCCACAATGTTTGTCCTCTCAATGGACTCCCAAACCACTTAACCGATTACAATAAAATGCGCACATCATGTGCAGTTCGATCCAACTTGAGAGATAGGATAGTTTAAATCTCAAATTATAGTCGCAATTTTAATTTATTGCAAATTATTGTCTGTTATTATTTGACAGTCACAATTATCTGTTAACTCTAAATGATTCTAACAGATGTCGATACCTTTCGACTGGGTTGAGTAAGTAATCAATAGATGGCGCTGCTATGGTAAATCTACGAACGTGTCATATAAGCTACACTATCTATTTTTCATACCCCTAAGTGAGGCAAAACAACGTTTGCCGGGTCAGCTAGTTTTTGATAAATCGCGCTAGATCGCAACTCTGTTATGCGGCAACGTTTTGCGATTCAGGATTGAGTGCGCTTGCATTTTTTTATTAATATTAGCGTTAAATTTATCGAAAGTTTTTTCCATTGGTAAGAAACAAAAAACTTCAATATAAATCACGTTGTATTTTAATACAATGGACGCCCGCAATATGCAGTATGCCATCCAGCTACAAGGTAACGCAATCTTAGAGTACTTTCGTGGAATACTAAGCAAGATTAATTTATACGCGTGGAAAAATCTTCGTAAGAATACCAGGTGTTGTGCGTAAGAAAATATTTTTGTATTGTGAGAAGTTTTGTTTTAAAACTCTTCTAATATATACTATAGTAATGGGACCGATAGATATCAGAAATGCTTTTAAACTTTATCTGCAAAAATTTTAAAGATGATTTGAATATCGCGAAAATGTTATAACAGTAATCACATTTTTATCAGTAATTAATTAAAGATAAACAAAACTGACCTAGAATGATTTGAGTTAATGAACTTTTTAAATGGTATAGAAGTTTTTATATATGTCTTAAAACTGTGATACAAAATTTGTCTGATTACCGAAATTGAGAGGAATTAAGTTAGAAAACGTTTATTGTTTTTGCAGTAGCAGCGCCCCGCTGTGTTACCCGCTTTGATCCAGGATAAAATGAGTAAATCCGGGATTTAAGTAACCTGTGGGTTGATTCAAACTCTAGCCTATTTTCATGTCAAATTTCATAAAAATCGGTCCAGCCGTTTGAGCGTGAAAATGTAACAAACATACACATCAAATTACGCAATTTTGATATTAGTAGGATTAATGAGGTTTGTTTTATTGAAATGACCATTATGGCTTAAAACCTAGTATCGATAATCATTATAAGTAGTAGGATCAAAATTATTTTTAAACCTATATTTACCTCTGTGGTTAAACATGTGTGTTAGCTACTTTGATTAAATATCGTAAATATGACACGTTCTACTTCTATTTAGTAATTCTAGGTCGAGGCAAAATTCATGCCCCGAATTGTAACTCGGCAGGGATACGTGGATAAACTCAATGACGAAAATTATTATGTAACCCATGTTTCTATGGGGCAAGAAGGACATTGACAAAATATGCGAGGTAGTGACTTCATACGGATGAACAACATTTAATATTCTTTTTTTTTTTATTTATGCAAAAAAATTGTTACATTGTTGTACAAAATTTATGTTATAAATTAAATAAAAGTCTTATGTTAGTGTTAGTTTTAGCTAAATTTTGCATATTTTGAGGTTCTAGCTTTCTCAGTAGGATTCCCTGAGTTTGAGAAAGCTAGTTTCTCTTCTGGAGTGCAGTAAAAATGGCTACTTAGAAAATAATACCGCATTAGACATAAAGGACGTGTGAAGCAAGGTGTTACGAATGAAGTTCAGTAAGGTTGTTTGGTGTGTTTGATAGAGAGTGTGTTTGGTGAGTGTAGTGTGTTTTGTATTTTGTGTGTAATTGATGTGGTTGTGTATTAGCATGTATTTTAATGTGTTTATGTGTAAGTGTGTGTTATTAGGGTTACTTATTTTAAAAAACAATAACGGAACAGATGAAATAATAACGGGGTTAATAATAAATAATAACGACGGCGCCGTTTACAGCACCGCTGGTGTTACAATAAATACTAAAAAATAAATAAGTGGGCCCTTATATAATAAACATGTGTTTTTTTCGCCTTTTTTGGGCTAATGGTACGGAATTCTTCATGCGTGAATTCACTCGCATTTGGCTAATTATTTCTTTTCACTGTTATTTATTTTTAACTACTTAAAAACTGTAATCGTACTTTGTCTGCCTCAGCACCTTAAACACTTCTGTTACTACGTTGTCCATTTCCCTAACAAACTTCACGACTAACTGTTTGCCGATTAGATGAGGTCTCATTCCGACATAGCAAATATACGCAAAGGAAATTGGTTCCCTGTCGTGACTCTATTTGATCGAGATTACATGTTTGTGCTTATTATTGAACTTGTAACTAATATTTAATCTGTGACATAAGATTGCTGAAGGCGTTCTTCTTCTTCTTCCTCACCTTATCATACTTAGATGGGGTCGGTAAAGCAAATCTTCTGCCACCCTCTTCTATCAGACGTCATCTCCACACTCAATCCTTTCTCTCTTATGTCTTTCACACACTCCATCCATGCCTTTTTCGGTCGGACTCTTGCCCTTCTTCCTTGCACTACCATTTCCATACATCTCACAGGGACACATGCATCTCCTCTGTACGTATCACATGTCCACACCACGCTAAACTTCCACTCTTATTTTTTCTCCCTCACTGGGGCTACTTTCACAATTCCTCTAATGTACGCGTTATAGGAGCAAAAATAATTGTATATTACAAAAAATCCTATAAAATCCTGCGTAAATGATAGGGCTATATTTTTTTTGTTTAACTATTTTTAATTTAGTGTTAAGAATCGTTAAAACTCCAAAACATAGCGGCTTGATGCATAGGTAAAGCCAATATATTTTTGCCTCTCTATTTTACACGTGGAATGTGTGAAAATACAATTTACAGATATGCAACATTGTATGAAAGGGCAACAAAGATTATATTGAAAGGTATGTAGAGTTATAGAAACTATTACAATATTTATTTTGATATCAAACCAGGTTCATATCGAGAGGGCGTCATAAAGCTTAAACCTTTATCATTTACATGGATCTTTTTAAAGAGGTTTTTTTATTGAATCAAAAGCGTAAAAATTCATCATGGCTACTAACTTATCTATCCCTAATTCTTAAAAAGATCAGGAAAGGCAAAAGCGCCCAAAAAATATGAATAAAATACATCAATGAATACAATAATAGGTACATAATCTTTGAAACACAGGACACGGATCTGGTGTTTTTATTTAACATACAAAATATCATGACTACTAACTAAAACTTAACTAACTTTTAGCCTTAAAAAGACAAGAAAAGGCAAAAGCGCCCAAAGAAATCAATAAAATAAATCAATGAAAACAATAAATATTCAGAACTTGTCTTATCTTAGAAAAGATATTTCTTCCACAGGGCTCTCTGTTTTCAAAGGCCTCTTAAATCAATTTCCAAGCCACTACTCACATAAAGAACTGCAGACTATCAGCAGTTAACTCTATAAACATATTAATGTGCAAATTACATAGTAAATCCCTAGAGATAGCGCCACTGGCGCCAGCGGTAATAAATTTGCAAGCGAAACATTAAAAACTCGTTAAAAAGCTTTCCAAGTATTGGCATTCCTTGCCAAGTGGAAATCCGGGTGACTGCGTATGGGTAATAGGCTAAAATTGTAACTTTGTCTCTATACCAACATTATAAATACAAAAAATTTGATTGTTTGTTTGGCGCGAATAGGCTCCAAAACTACTAGACTGATTTGAAAAATCATTTCACCGTTGGAAAGCTACATTACCTATCTCCGAGTAACATAAGCTATATTTTGTTTCTCGTTGCTACTCAGATTATTTTAGAGCCCGTACGAAGCCAGGGCGGGATGCTAGTTATACATAAAAACAACCATTAATCATATAATAAAAACAATGTTATATATTATTAAAAATGTACTTAATAAAAGTTAATAATAAAAGTAAATCATTATTTTACAGAGCGAGTGTGTTTCGTTGGAAAGAAAACGGAAACAAAAAAATTGGAGAAAAAACGTTGTTCTGTAGTCCACGACACACCGACCGAATCCAGCTTTCCACTTATTACTTGTTTTCAGGAATTTGTACTCTAACATAGCGGTAAAGGAAAAAAACTTGAGGAAAACCAATTGATTCGAGGACCACAAAATCCGAGGTCGTTTGTCATCCGCTAACCCGCACTTGACCAGCGTGGTTGATTATGGAATATACCTCTCTCCTTGTGAGAAAAGATCTCGAGTCCCAGCAGTGGGAATGTAGTATAGTTGGCTGCTTATGCTTTTGTTTGATACAATCTATGGCCAGTTTTAGGGTTAGGTTAGGTAATATACACGTAAAATGTATATTATACTTCAACACTAAGTAACATTGACAATTTAACATTATTGAGCTCTTAACTGTTTTAACCGCGTATTTTAACCTAAATGGCGCCAATTTAACACTTGATCCAATCAACGTCAATAGAGCAAGATGACCGTTAAAAAGCTTTGTTCAGAATGAATTTGACAAATGTATCTTTAAAGAAATACAATCTCGAATAAAAGCAAATTAGATTTAGAAATTAATTTATTTAAATAGATAATTGAGGTCTTAATTTCGTTTCAAATCTCCCTGTTTGCAAAAAAAAATAAGAAAAAGAAATAATTAATACAAAGTGAAGTGATAAAAATCCAAATGAAATGCAGGCAAAAAAATTCTCTTTAAAATCCTTCAAACCGAAAGCAAATTATAAAAACGGTTTCAAACCAACAGAAGTCTGCAAGCAACAAGTGATTCCGACTCGATTGAACGCAGAACCTGTTGTTTGGTAATCTTGCAATCCAACTCACAAATCTAACGTTTACTCGAAATGCTTTTGGGAATTAGTTTTACAACTTGCAAATTGAATTTGGTTACTATCAAGAGAATTTGTGTGGAATCGCAGCTTTGGATTTCTAAATAATGAAGCAGAATCATGCGAATGGGTTTGTTTGTTAAATTAACTTAGTTGGAAGGCGTAAATTTTTTCCACACATGCTTGAACAGTTATCTGCAATGTATTACTTAAACCTTTGACAACTTAGAGAAAAACCTGCTATTTATATCACGAGAAAATAATAAAACACCTAAAGAGAGAGACTAAAACCATTGCTTAATTTTAATCACACACATTTTCAAGTTCCGAACGCACTACAAATTAAAAAGAAAAGTCATTACACGGCCTCAACTTTCAGAAGTAAAGCAAAAGAAACTCGTAAAAGAAATATTTTATCCCAGAGGAAAACATTATTAGCTGAGATTTTACAGAGATGACGATTAGTATAGGCATGTGACTGATCAGAAAAAAAAAATTAAAAGATATATGGAAATGGTAGTGCAAAATTCAGGAGGAATATTTTGATCTTAGAATATGGAGTATGTGAATAACATGTGAGAGATAAGATCAATTGTACCGTTTGTAATGGCATCCGTTAGAGGAGAGTGAAGAGAAAAAATCACTGCGCCGTGTAATAAAGGAAAACAATATTGGAAAATTCATTGCATTGCAATCGAGGCCTCAAAAACAATCGCTACACGCCCATAGCAATTTAAAGTTGTTTATTTACCTTGGCACTGAACAACTGTCCTTGTTGGCGCATTCAATCACAACAATAGACCTGGTGACCATTTACAGAACATATCAGTGTGCGTGAAAACGATTCATGAATCGATTCATTCGAAATATCGATTTGGGGCTCACGAATACGGAAGGCCTGTGTTGCTTTTAATTGTGTAATTTACGAACACAAAAGGCTTGTGGTATTTAGTGGGTAGTTACTAATCAATCGTCGAATTTGCAACTGCGTAGAATATTTTAGCACTTTTATAGTTTCTTATTTTTTCTTGGCGTATATTTTCATTTATAATGCCATTAGACTGTCTGTCACCTTGTCCCATTTTAAATTTTTTAGAATCTTATTAGATGGAATGTCGAAATCTTAAAACCAAACTTTAGTTTTGCTGCATTAGAGTTACATAATTCATAAACTTTTTTCTTAATAAGACCAATTTTTGTCCGTCAACACCAATTTATCACAAAATTGGATAAAACTATAGGATTGGAATTAAAAACAAATATATTAGTCCGCGTTTCCAGTAAGCTATGAAGAAATCAAGTTTGTAGGTCAACGAATTTACATCATTGACTCATCCTGTTATATCTTTACATACATGACTGGTAATATCAGGTAAAGAATGCAGCCGCAACGCACAAGGTCGACTTCGTTCATTGGCCGAGTAATGTACAAGCTTTATTAAAAAAACAATTACATTTAAGAGTTTCACGTTTATCGATCAAAACACATACATACCACGTGTAAATATTAATATTAATTAAAGATCTTAGGAAGACTTCTTAACCTCATTGCCATATGTCACTTATTATTCAAGGCATTTAATGGTAATTACTAAAAACGTATGTCAATTTGAGACCCTCCGTATGTTTATTATTTAATCAGTAATATTTGCAACAGAAACACGTTAATCAGTTAATGGATGTCAATGTCATTCGATGTTTTTAACAACACATAAGTGTCAAGGCCAAATCGATATCTGCATTGCAAATTTTCACTCTATAATACTTTATCTACATAAAATAATGCGCATTCGTGAATTTGATTATAAATTAGCCATAAATATATTATTAAGCTGCATTTTCTCCCCAGATCTATGCGATTCCGAAGATTTTCGTGGCAACAGTAGCAAAGAGGGGCAAACTACCAATCCGATGGTCAGATGATATGATTAAGCTTGGTGCAATACTATTCGAGGATGTTCCAAGCGTGTGGAGAGGAGGCATATACCTAGCATTGGAACACATGTTGGCAAAAGTACAAAAAGCAGGCGGCTCGCTTGATGATGTGTTGCTATCATCGCTTTGAATACTTTGATACACCCGTCAACCTAATGTTAACGACCCCTGGAACTCTGAAAGGGGGTAGTTAGCTACGGTACTATCTAGTGTTCGATTTTATTGATATTCGACATAGAGATTATAAAGCTAATAAAGTTTTGTGACATGAACATAACAAACAGGTCGAGATATGGGTTAATACAGTTTAGATTTCACACCAACTAAATATATTGCTCACAACTTTCGCGAAGTCTTCGTTCACATAACTAAAACTAATATTTAAGATAAAGATATATGGTTTTACCGTTAAATCCTTGATCCAACTAACTGTAACAAAAGTACTTTGAAACTTTTACAAGAAATCCAGGGTATATGGACAAATCTTACGCCGTTTGCCAAAACCCACTTGAAGAATCGCATCACTCGAACTTTTATAACTCCTTATGTTCCAATCCATCTGCTTCAACTTTGACCTGGATCTGTTAGTAGTTTTGATACTTTACTTTACTATGATTTACTTTTGATACTTTATACTATGATCTACTTTTGATATGAAGATTATGTAAAACAATATTTGATACTTCTGATCTTCGCTATTATGAATGGGAGTTTTTTATTTTGACGTGGTTTTCGTTTTCCTTCGTTTTCTCGACGAAAAAAGGATGAGGTGCCGAAGGTTGACGAACCTGTGTGACCGATTTTGATTTAGTTATTTTTGTTCAAAAGTTTTCTTAGACGAAAATATTCATAGCTATGTTTGAATAATATTGTGCTCTCAGTAGCGGATTGAGCTTCGAATGAAGCATGTGATCTTCGATGCTATGGTGACAATTCACCAGGCGTAACTGCTGTATAAAAAAGTAGTAATATAAATAAAAATGTAATGATGTTTCTTAGTATTTTAAAGAATTGAATGATGTTTATTTTTAATAATATTTAACACATTCCGATTTTCGTTGAAACTTGATATCAACATATTGAATGATTGTATCGTGAGATAACTCTATATGTAGATTTTGATGTAAGATCGTAATCACTTCAAGCCTTAGCATGAAATCACAGCAATAAACAAGCACTCCCAATCATGTTTACATACCAGTACAAAAGTGACAGGTAAATCTAGTTCAACCGGACCTTATCATGTCAAATCTTACCCAATTCGAATGAATATTTATTAAAAGGCAAATATGTGCATACATAAAAAATAGTATACCCACTAATGATAACATTAATGGCCCAATCAATGTACAAACAAGTTTAAACTATTTGACTTGACTTTATGGTGTCATCCTTTATTGAATTTTTTCACACGCATATCGTATTTTAGAGAAGGAACTTGTAAACCAGATTGAGGTCAAATTTACGAGCTATTTGTCAAAATTTGGCATTTAAGGTTACCGTTCGATCTTAATATTAATTTTGTTAAGATCGATATCTGTACCTTATTTTTGTTCTCGTTTTGTTTTTTACTAGCTGCGCCCCGCGATGTTACCCGCGTTAATCCGGGACAAAAATAATTACGGGATAAAAAGTAACCTATGGCTTAATCCAAAGCTTATAGCTATTTCCAAATCTCATCGTTGGAGCGTGAAGTAGTAACATAGATTTCAAATTTATTTGCGTATCCCACGATCGCGATAATAAGTAGCTTTTGTGTTAATCTACGTTGTAAACTATCTTCACACCAAATTTTATCAAAATCAGTTCAGCCGTTTGAGCGCATAGAAGTAACAAACGTATAAAGTAGGATAATATCTTTAAGCGGATCGCTATTTCAAATTAGTAAGTGGCGAAAAGTATTTAACCTATCTTATATCTTTCAATGAGCAATTCTTGTATAATTGGAATCTCGGAATCGGCTCCAACGATTTTCATGAAATTTAGTATATAGGAGGTTTCGGGGGTGATAAATTGATGTAGCTAGGAATCATTTTTAAAAATTATCATATACAAAAAAAACACCGAGTAAAGCTCGGTCAACCAGGTTCTAAATATAAACAAAATAAAAAGAAAAGAAAAATACAATACCAAAGCATTTCCTAACAAGTGGGCAATTCATCAAGTACTTCCAGGGCGTATGAGGCGCTTGTTTTTTCTTCTTACACCTTCTATGGGAAGGATGGGTGCACCTCTCGGCGGCTTTCCCGTGCTTAGTGAACATTCCGACACAGAGCGACTGTCACATCACTGACACTTGTCAAAAAGAGCAAAAAAAAAAACACATTCACTTACGAACACTCAGTATCACTCACACACCACTAACACAAGGTCATCCGCCATCACAGGCCGCGCGTAACTTTACAAGGGTCCATCGAAATGCAACTGAAAAGAAAAAAAAAGAAAAACTGTAATTACGCCCCTCTAAGAGGGAAACAAAATAACAAAAAGGAAATTTTAATAAAATTTCTAAAAACTCCGCACACTTAATATCATTACAAAAAAAAATAATTGAAATCGTCCGTAAATCGTTTTTTACACGCTTTATATTAGCTTCACCTGTATGTTTGTTTGTAACCGACTTCTTTAGGCGCGATTTTGACCCACTTTAAACGGCCAGATTTCGTTGAAACTTTGTAGATTTATTGAGGACCAATGACAATTCACTAATTTGATAAAATTATTATTTTTTTTTTGTATTTTTGTTTGTATGTTTGTTTGTAACCGACTTCTTTGGGCGCGATTTTGACCCACTTAAAACGGCCAGATATGCGTGTTTATTCGTTTTTTCAAACTACTATTATTTTTCGTCAAAATAACGTGAAATTTCGAATCGAATCTTCTGTCAAAACTCAACGCGCTTTACCGAAACAAACAGTAAAAAAAACTTAAGATTACAAAGTAGCCATAAAAACTCCATTCACTACTTTACTGCCCATGGTTAACATAATTTAAATATTAAATTTCTATAAAATCTGCCTATCTACATGCTATTCACATGTCACCCAACACGTTAATTTAACTGATTCTATGTTTACGGCCAATTAAGCCCATAAAATGGGTTTCTCATTGACTTTGAATTTATGCAATCGGTAGAACTAGTATTTGAAATCTTAACAGGCATCGTTACATACAGGTTACACACAAAAGACAAACAAACAACTTTTATTATGTATATACATATGTAGCTTTTAATATTACAGATAATAATTATAAACTTGATATTCCGAGAAGTTTGTTAAGTTGCCCAAAATGTATATATTTTAGTTATGTATGTAATGTTGATTGTTTTAAATTCACTTTTGAAGGTCGCGAAACAAAAATACAAATAAATAATAATAAATTTGTGTACCTATATGTTTTCTTGTCATAAAAATAAATAAATGGAATGAAAAACAAACATACGACAAACTTAGAACAAAAATAGTTTGCCTAGTTGTTTAGAGTTGCCAGTTACCCTTTATGCTATGAACATTGATGACATGATTGGCAACCAAGTCCTTTGAATATGATTTGTCTCAACGTAATGGGGCCGATTTATTTTCCGACTGGTTTCAGAATTGATTATATTATACGGATACATACAGACATTTTATAAATAATCATGTATGTACATTTCGGTTTCATCACCGTAAAGAGAGTGCAATTTCACACATAACTTGAAAAATTAGCCAAGTGCGAGATGGGCTCGCGCATGAAGGGTTCCGTACCATTTTTGTATGGGAGCCCCCCTCAAATATATATTTTATTTAAATTTTATAATTTAATTTGAAAGGTAATGTATATTTATATATTACGTGAAAATTTTAAGTATCTACATGCTACCGTTATTGATATATAGCAAAAATAACGAAAAAAACACGTTTTCTGTTTGGGACCCCCCCTTTTTTTAGTTTTTTTGTTGTTATTGCGGCACGAGAAATATGTACATATCTTGTGATAATTTCAGCATTCTAACTATTACGGTTTCTGAGATATAACCTGGAGACAGACAGACAGCGGAGGCTTAGTAATAGGGTCCTGTTTTACCTTTTCGGAACCTTTCGGAGGTTCGGAACCTTAAAAATAAGCCATTAGTTTACACCGGGACCAGGGACCATCTGATTGAAACGCTAGCCCTACCCTTTAGATGATGATGATGAATAGTCTAAGCATTGTTATGAATATTAGCGCGGTCGAAGCCCGGGAGCGGAAGGCCAAGGCTCACATACACAGGTATGTACATACATAAATCCATACACACATACACAGGCACGTATCTAAACAAGGACGAGCTTAACGCTCTTCCGTGTGCCTTACGAAAGCGACGCGTTGCCTACTGTTCTCAAATGTACTTAAAAACTCATTCATTATCCTGAAATAGGACAAGATTCTTTCTCAATTTCCGAAATTCGCAACCAGGTTTTTTTAAACCCCGGCCGCGACGCATGTGTGTGTGTGAGTGTGTCTGTCTGTATGTAGTATCGTATCTCACGAACGGATGAACGAATTTGAATGTAGTTTTTTTTTTGACATGTTGCCAATTTTTTTGGATATTTGTTAATCCTTAACTTTCATAAAGTTGACCGATTTCGATGATATTTGTTACGAATATAGTTTAGATCCTGGTTAAATCTTATTTTACTTTTGATCCCGGATTAACGCGGTACACAACTAGTTTGACATAAATTCCAAAGTTGCTCCTTACAATGTCTTAGCATCAATTTTAAGGATTTCATATTTCTGCTCTATAAGTTTAAAATAAATTAAAATATCCTCTGCCATAGTTTTAAATTTTCCAATTTAAGGAAACCGTTAACATTTTGGTTTTCAAACGTGAAAGTATTAGCTAAATTCAAATTTAATTGTAATGCTACCACAAATCCATTCATAATTTTTTGTTAAAGCACCTTCCATATCAATATATATTCGATTTTATTTCTTTGTTTATTATTATTTATGTTCTCTGAATAAATAAAACTGGCAACTTTTTGGACTCCCACTGAGCAAATTATTTAACATACAGATTTTTGAAAATATGTGTTTGTTTACTAGCCTAGTATGCCACTAATAATTAGCAGTTTACTAATAAATATGAATAAAATTTAGCTCATTAAATTTTTAGAATGGGTTCGCATAAATTTACCTCCATTTTTATTTTAATTCATTCAAAATAAACAATCATTACCATGTCATTAAATTATGTTTATCGAGTAATAAAAATATAAATTATTATTATTCTTATTCAATTGAATTTAGAAATGAAAGTATCTAGTATAAGTAGTAGATTATTAAATAAATAAATAAAAAACAAATAACAGAATAGACGTACATTATTTTTTCTTAGAAAAAATCTTAAAGTCTATAGAGCATATAGAAACTGGCAGTCTCAATAAGGCTGTTGAGTAAAGAATATATCTGGTCTTGTTCCTGAGAGCCTTAACATCCATTTAAGGGGAAAACGCCCCGTCATCAAGCCGTGTAAGGCGCGTGCCCATTTTTTGCACCCTCAGTAGTTAAGACGAAGTTACTTTAACCACAGAATAATAGAGTTTGTAAAACCGCTCTTAGCCAATGTTCCCAACTTTGGTCTAGCGAGTCATCGCCTGGTGGAAATCTCTACAGAACCTGTGCAAACTCGTGGCTTGTAAGTAGGGCCTCTAGATAGTTCAAACTTCTTCTAATTAGGAACAAAGCAGATATTTTTTTAATATTATATTACAGGGACATATAAAAACAAAAGCTATAATTTACAAAGAACGGTGAAAGTCTAAAGCGAAATATTCAAATATATTTTGTGAGCAGCTTTTTTTTGTTAAAAAAAATAAACCACGATTTTAAATGTAAAAAAAATCAACAAAATAATAAAGAACACGTTTTAAATACCTAAATTGAATATTTTAAATACCTCTTCCGTATATGAATATTTAATATATGGCTAAAAGCTTAAGAAAAAAATTCGAAAGAATTACCAGAAAACTATTTTATATACATCGCGCATTAGTTGACGCGCATTTTATGATTGTGTTGAATTTAAAAAACCTTAATATAATAATAAATATGGCAGTTGGCGTTAATTAATCTTAATATGACAGTTGGCGGGAAGCGTGGACCAACCTTATAAAAAAAATGGTTGCCTGTAAAGTCGGTTTTACGGGCGAAGATTTTACGTGACAACGTCTGCCGCGTGCTGCGCGCGCGGCTGACCGATCATAGTTGAGTGGGAGAGAGACGCAAGGCATTCGGCGGGCCTCTCTCTCGTTCGGTGACTCATCGTAACGTTACCGGGCGTTACACTTTTTCATAAGTGACTCCCAGCCGCAACCTAATTTAAGACGTTGTCACGTCAAAACAAAAAAAAAAGCAACGTTACAACGAAACACACAAGATGGAGGAAAGTTACTCGAAACTGTCGGAACTAGTAACAGACGAGTCGACCGGGACTGGGAGGTTATTGAGTGTTCATCTATCAAAACATTATATGTATATCCCGTTTCCTCAATACCATTATCGATTGGGCTCTCCTTAAAACGGCCTCGATGCGGCTACACCGCTACAGTTAGCCAGGCCTTGTACCTATACAGGTTGCTTGATGACTCACGGCTGACCAAATATAGTCTTGACCAAGACTCCGGTTGCATCGAATGCACCGACTAACTACTGCGAGAGGTTTTTGCCGGCTGCATGGTTTCTTTGAACAAATAGTAAAACGTCGTCTAATTTTGAGGTTACGCTTTTCTTTCATCAGAAATGAACCGCGGCTTATTAGATTTGTTATGTTAGCCTACAAACTCGGGAATCTCTAGGACGAGGGTCCTACGAATAAATGTTAAATGAAGCTAAAACTTGTTGCCAATTCCAAATCGAAGGTCAAAAGAGATAATGGCGAAAGCCACGAGCGTGGCGAAACGTAAAGAAGAATCTAATGGAGATTGATTACTGGCGAAAGCCTCGAAGGACAAACTACGGTTTGCCCAAAAGGGATTCGGAGCTATGATAGTGGCCGAATTAAAGCGTCTCCTAGCCATTGACGTCAGCGGTACTTTTTCGATAGCCCGTCGGGATCCGCTCAATGCAATTATGTGCCGATCCTCTGAAGGTCGACCGGCTAAGGGTCCGTTATTACAGGCACGCAAATTGAGTTCGCTCTCAAACAGCGACAAA
Source organism: Mellilla xanthometata (assembly GCA_035578125.1). Lineage (NCBI taxonomy): Eukaryota > Metazoa > Arthropoda > Insecta > Lepidoptera > Geometridae > Mellilla > Mellilla xanthometata. The sequence continues at coordinate 5,491,453 of JAPUBQ010000014.1, read as the reverse complement.
TTTGCGCAAGTAATGACATCGGTATTGCAAAATAAATATTACTGCCAGCCCACCTGAGGATTCGCAAGACAGAAATATTATTTGTTTTTCGATTATTAAGTTGTGTCTTTCACTTGAGGACCCTTTTCAGGAATAGCTAAAGGCCAAAGGAGAAAAATTTAAGCGATAACTTGTATTTTCGAGTTGGGTGGCAATGTCGCCGACGCAGACGTGACATGGAACGACAGTTGTTTCGGGAGCGATATTGGAGCGCGTCGGTGGCAGTGTATATCTGACCGCTCTAGGGGGGCTATGAAGGTGTCGAGGTTAGGGGTGCTCAGGGGAATGTTCATTCATCTGAAGCGTGACGTCACGGCCGAGGTCATGACCTCGCGCCGTGGCGTTGGAGAGAGAAAGCTGCGACAAAAACGCACTGTATGACCTTTTCCTTATAAATAGCATATACGTGACACTTCCAGGGCACCGGCGATGTAAGACTAGCTTTTAGGGTTCAATAATAATTCACATAGATTTTATGTGAATCAAACCAATATTTAAATTATAAGGAAAAGTTTGATTGTTTGTTTGACGCGAATAGGATCCGAAACTACTGGACCGATTTGAAAAATTCTTTCACCGTTTGGAAGCTACATTATCTAAACTAGTAATGGTTGTTGGTATAGACTAACCAGCCGTCAGTGAAATGTGTCCTTATATTTATTTATTTACTAGCTGCGCCCCGCGGTGTTACCTGCGTTAATTTAAGATAAAAAAAGGTAATCCGGGATAAAAAAAATACCCTATGTGTTAATCCAAGGTCTCATATATTTTCATAGCAAATCTCATCAAAATCAGTCCAGCAGTTGGAGAGTGAAAGAGTAACATAGATTTAAAAGTTATTTGCGTATCCCACGGAAACCAAAAATATTGTTTTCGGGATAATACGTAGCCTATGTTAAGATAGCTTAGAACCTATGTATCTTCACACGTCAGCCATTTGAGCGTGAAGAAGTAACAATGGTGGCGATTCAGCGGCACACACGACTAAACTAAATTTAAAGAAGCCCCGTCTCTTTTCATCTTAGGTGGCCAGAAAGAGACGGCACGTTCCGCACCATATTCAAAACAACTAAAATCACGTCAAATGTTGAAAATATAGGCGACTTTATACGGCATTCACTTGTATCACCTCTAAAACTGCCTGCACATTCCATATTTGACGTGATTTTAGTTGTTTTGTCTGTGGTTCGGAACGTGCCGTCTCTTTCTGGCCACCTAAGATGAAAAGAGACGGGGCTTCTTTAAATTTAGTTTAGTCGTGTGTGCCGCTGAATCGCCACTAATATACACTCTTTTTTTAGTTACACATAAAATTTCGCATTTATAATATTAGTAGGAAGGCTTTCGTAGTTCTGAGCATTATGTTTCCCTTTGTCACCGACTGTCAGTTCGTTTAAGGGGCCGGCTAATGTGGTCTATTGGCGATTGAAGGTATGTGAGAAGTCGACCGGTCCTCGGTACAAGTGGTTGTATACGATGTATGGTGCCAGTAATGTTTTAGTGAGCGCGTATCGATTGCATTAATGAGATGGGGGCACACGTGTGGCCGTGCCGGGAATAGAGTATGTTGCAAGCGTTATCGCTACAGGGACGTTTTATAGTCCATTTATGATTTGGAAACAATGGGGGTTTGATCTTTTGTAGCTCTTTATGGGCGAACGAATGTCGCTGTTTCGTGGCGATTTTGGGCGGCTTCGAAAAAGGTTGGGTACTCATTCACTATGTGACTGTACATACATATAACGCTCTTCATATGCTATGCGACTTGGGTAGTGATGTCACTAGTAACATGTGGTCTAATTCAAAGTCAAAGTCAAATAATTAACTGAAACCTACCACTAAGGTGTGCTAAATGTGTAAAGGAAGCTGGTTTCTTACAACATTATATACGCTAAATTATAATACATGCCACATAATAAAAATTCATTGAAAAATTGGGTAATATACGCTAAAAAATAACACGTTTCAAAGCAATTATGTAATAAATATATTATATTACAGCGTATTTGTTTGCAAATTGTTTCGTTCGTTTTTTTCAATAGGTACAGAATATGTATATTAACTTTATGTGATAAGTACCTAATATGTAATTAAACATCAAAGATGTATCATATGAAAAAATAAATGTATTGCCCAAAGCTTTTAATTCAGGCAAGGCAGACTTTTCATAAATATTTCATTCAACATCCCTAGGGATACGCTTGGCAATACAAATTCTTTTTACAACGTAATAAAGGTGGAAGTAATTTGGTTGTCGATTGCGTACGGGTCTGATGTAGGGTTTAACCTCCCACCGATGGCCCAGGGTCCCACTGGTCCCCTGATATTTAACACCGCAGGTAAATAGAACTGTCACAAAAAAAATCCACAGTTCGAATAACTTGGACCGTCCACATTTTACGAGGGATTTTCTTTCTATCAGAAAAAGAATTCGGCGAATTTTCGTTTTAGTTTCCTAATTCTAGCTAAGCATCTTATTTTTAGAGGGCAAGGCTCTTCTTGCCTACCTACGCTCCAACAAAAAACGCTATTTTGTTAGGTTCTGTCACTAGGAAATGTAGCGCCTGTAGCGCCTACGTGCCTAGTAAAGGTGATCTGATGCGAACCTAAGCTACGGTCGATGCGGACGGTGTTTGGATGGGTGACCATGCACAAGACCGTCGTTTTTTAAGTGGCATTTTTCTCTTGCCGTTGCCGTGGGTCGGATGACACGTTAAATTGTAGGTCTCGGCTGATAGTCCTAGTACAAGCAGTTGTTAAGCCAAGTCAGAGGCCTTCGAGCGGCTTGAAAACTCTCGACGCCAAAGCTTGACCACTTAGCTCATACGAAGAACAAAGAGAAGAAGAAGAAGGAACTAGGTAATTAAATAACGTGGCTACTTATTAAGTACAAGTACCTTGAAAATACCTACAGGAGTGTTATTAAATAACTGCTAGTAATTTTCCTCTTCGGCCTCAAGAAAAAACACGACACAATGACAGCGCAAAAAACAATTAACTGTTTCAGCTACGTAGGTTGGTTTTAATTATTCATAGTACAAATTCTTACATAAGCACTTATTCTTCTAAAAATTATTTGTGAGAAAATAATCTTTTTACAAATGTTTTAATTGTTAGATAGATTAAATAAATACACCTCCCTTCTTCTTTTCTCACTTTTCCATACAAAGGTTGCCTGGAAGAAATCGCTATAGGCGATAAGGTCGCCTATTGTGCAACATTTTGTATGTTTTTTTATTTATTTATTAATTTATTACACACAGTAGTGTGTGGTGTGCAATAAAGAGTTTTTGTATTGTATTAGTATAATAAAATGTCGACATCTTTATAATAATCCATAAGTCAGTTAGTAAGACTCTCATCTTCGTATGAGTTAACAGGTCTTTTAACTCACTGGACTTTTGAGTCAAGATTTGCCAAACCGCCAAATGGCCTCAGACATGGCTTTATAAAATACTTTATTATGTACATAATACAATATTGTACAATTAATGAATTTAATTATGTACATAATACAATATTTTATTATATTGTACATACAGCTAAGCATTTGACCGGAATTACGCGTAACCACCAACCAACAATGAGTCAACAGTTTGGTCTAAGGTGGACCATGCCTAGTCTGGAATAACTGGATCTCAGGGAAGCTGCCGGATCACACCATTAAGAGCTTGGCGACAGATTTTGCAAAAATATAGGTACAAGCTTAATAGCATAAGCAACCCACTATAAGTTCCCACTGCTGGGACTCGGGGCCTTTCCTCGCGAGGAGAGAGATACAGGCCATAATCCACCACGCTGGCCAAGTGCGGGTTGACGGATGACACAGTCATGTCTTCGGATATTGTGGTCCTCAAACATGCCGGTTTCTTCACGATGTTTTCCTTCACCGTAAAGAGAGTGCAAATCCACACATAACTTGAAAAACAAGTCATTGGTGTAGGGCCGGGATCGAACCAGGGGCCGTCTGATTGAAAAACAGACGTTATTACCACCGAGCCACTCTCGCTTTTTAAATAATAGTAATAGGCGGAATAGTCCCGTAATTACCGCAGAACAAACAATCTTTCATTTCGAAACCTATGGAAAATGAGCAGTGCTTTATCGCGTAGATAAGAGATGAGTTGGTTATATAAACGCTGTGTAACGTATGTATAACTGATAGGTATAACAAACCGATGACGAAGGAGGCTTGTCGTGATAGTACGAGGTCAAACTTACAATGCAAGTACAGTAAAACGTTGTTTCACGGTAAACTGCAGTTTTATGATGCAGAGTTTGATTGTGTGTGTGATCTTCCTAGAGATTGTCGTAATTTATATTGCTTACCACGTTTTGTAACGACCTTACGAATCATTAAGGTTTTACTATACTTTTGACACTGATCACTCTTATAGAGCCTCCGTGGAGTTTTACCGTACGTTTAAAAATTAAGATACCGGGATACAAAACAGATGAAACAAGGCAATATAGACATTTTATGCCACTTGGAAAGTTACAAACGTTTACGAAATATATAATAATAACACGACTCTACAAAAAAATTTTCGTGCTTTGTCCTAAAGTTTATACTATTATTTTCCAGTTAGTTATGCACAAAAACGAAAAGAAAATACCTTTTTTCGGTATAAAGTTTGCTTTTGTGATAGTTATAATAATAATACTATATTTGGGGTTTATTGAGAGAAAGTAGCTATGAACATAAAAGAAAAAGTAAAAGTGTGCAATTTTAAGTTATTTTCCACTTTTCTGTAAGCTAATTTGATAGTAAAACTTAATAAAAATAATAAACATTTTTATTTCAATAGTTTTATTTCAATCAAAAATTAAAATCCGAGATTTTTAAAAACTTCGTTCATACAGTCTTCTAAGCACAAAAGCAAAGTTTTTCATGCCATATATTTTTTTTCCGTCTTATTACGACCTAAACTACCGAAATTTAATGCTTTGCAATCAAAGTCAAATTTCATGTTGACCCGTGTAATCTATTTACGTATCCTTAACAAGTACATCGAATATCCCTTACTTAAATGGACAATGTTGTTTTTAAACAACATACTAAAAATCACACGTAAATTGACCTACATTTTTTTTTAATTTTGCGCAAAGTATAACAACACTCACATTATTGCAAAAAAAAAGTATAGTAAATTAATGTCTAGATTTTTTTACTAATTTTTCCCAGACAGTAATACTCGTACATGTCTATAACACAAATATATATATTATTTTAAACGTGAAACAAAAATCAATCATTTAAGGGATATAGTGTCAAATCATTACATAACAAGTAACAAATTCAAAAACAAAACTCAATAACCTCTTAGATTTCTAAAGCAATTTAGTCATTGACACAAAACAGATCGTGGCTAGGATTACCAAAGCAACAATGGCCATTACTATGCCAGACGAGATGACTTCAAGTACGAAGTTCGTTCACCCGTGGAGAATAAAATTAATGGAGCGTCTTACTGCCACTTCAGTAGCTCTTAACGTTGAAGGAAGTTCACGTAAACATTAAAGGTGTTTGCCCACTAACCCGGACCATACTATGGCCGTGCCAGGAGTGGACAAATATTATTTGTATAGATTTATATTTAAAGATCAGATTCGGTCGCGACCAACATTCATATTTTGTCGAACTCGGGGATATCAAGTTCATGGTGAGCTACGGGAAAGTTGATAGAAACCATAAAATACTTTACTTTTTACATAGAACAGCTATAATTTGACCAGCAAGCCACGTAATCAGACGAGCTATCGTCACTCTGGCATAAGATAGAGCTTAATATGATTAACTGAATTTCAAGGAACAAACTGTTAGAAGCTTGAATAATGTTTGTATAACCGGCTATCACTTACGGACGGTCGTAAGTGATAGCCGGTTATACAAACATTATTAAAATATGTATGCCTTACGAAAGTTTTAATACAGTGTTAGTAGCTTGAAGATAGATTTTTCAACTAGCGAAGCGAGCACTAGTCAATGCCCTGCCACCATGCAAAAACTATATTATGCTTCACTCACAATTAGAATAGACGGTAAACGAGGTACTTCTGTTTGGAATCTCCCATATCGTTAAGTTCTGAGTATGCATTTCTAAGATAGTTGACTAAAGAAATGCAATTTATTGTATTAATTATACTGGCTATCAAATGAAGTGAATTTCCTTCAGATATGTTTGTTATATCGAAACTCTGTAATTGATTTCAAAAATTTACTAGGTTATATTTTCAGATCGGTCCCGTATAAATTTAAATGATATAGGTTCTGTATTTTTAAATTAAGTCGGGTAAATTTTAGGTTGTTGGCTTGTATTAAACAGAGGATTATCTAATCCTAATATAATCCACCCGGAGGCGGTTTCCGCGTGACATGAGACTTTATCTCCACAACACGTGTTTTATCCCGCGCGTGTTACAATAAAGGAAGTGGATTCAGAACACTTGGGTTGTCAAGACCAATACAACGATACAAGCATACGAGTACATAGAGATTCTTACAAGATGTGCGAAAAACAATTGCCCTTCATTTGTAAATCGAAATAGAGAGAAACAAAATTGAGGAAAATAAACAAACAAAAAAGAAACAGCCATTTGAAAGACGAGACGAGATAAAATATAGTAACGAGTTTAGTAAGAACAACACAGCGATACATGCAAAGCAATATGCGTGCGAAAATTACCAACCATTCTCTTCATTACCCTTCTTTTGTTATTGAAATAGACAAAAACAATATACACACAAACAAATCAATTTCTTCACATTTGATAGCAGAAGATAAAATACAGTAATAATACTGGGGTTGTTAATACCAATCCATCATCTTTATTATTTCATTAAAATAGAGTCAAACAAACTAAAGACAAGCAACAAACCAAAAAAGAAACCAATTAAAAACATTTAAAAGCAATAGATAAAATATAGTAACAGCTAATCGTGCATAAAAATATTTGAAGAACAGGTACAATTGACAGTATTGCCGCCTCATTGAACACTTGACATAATTATATACATACATACTTATACTATATACATATATTTGTGTGGGAGTAGATAAAATAATGTAACGGCAATATGAATGACAGAAGATATATCGTACAGCGTAATGCGCCCTCAATTAGTTAAAGCGATGAATAAGTTAAAGCGAGTTCAACAGTTACATACATTTTTGAGCAGCGGCTACCGCGCGGCACTAAATTATTTTCTCTTTAAAATTCATTTGACAACAACAATTAATATTGAAATTGTAATCCCTAGCGATTCTACATATATAATATCATTCCCTACAAAAAAGTACCTTAGTTTTGATTCAATTTCTTTAAAAGCACACCTACACATGTATTTTTATTTTAAAACAATACTTTTAAAACATAAACTAACCAGAGAATCTTACGCAATCATGTTAAAGAACTCTAACGATTTTTAGCACAGAATTAAAGATAATAAAAGTGAAAAAATCTTAGTTCTTTCATTTACGCAGGATTTTAATGGATGTTTTAAAATATGCACTTTTGCGCTATGGGATTATATCGCGGTCATTATGCGGTATACGTATTAAAAATTAAGGACAATAGAAATGTAAAACGAATGATAATAAATAAATAAATAAAGCCATTTATTCCCAGAAACTTACAAAACATATAATGGGTTAGAGAAATCTATGTTAGTTTTAGATATGAATTTTTCTTCTTATGTTTATTAATAACAAATTACAATAAATTAATATACTATTATGAAGATTCTTGGGGCACCCACATATGGGTGTAGGCCTCCTCCATGCGTTGCCAGGTCATTCGATCTTGAGATAGCGAAACGAATGATAATAGAAATCTTAAAATACAGGTAAAGCAGAGCATAGAGACGCTGGCCCTTTTTACGGAATTTAAGGAGGATAAGCACTGTAACCATAAAATATATTTGCAGTAGAAACTGATGGTGATCTTTTCTTAGAAAACACATGTACGACTCTATTGCTAATGAAATTAAATATATGTAGTAAAAGGTTAAAGGCATTTATTGTGGATAGAAGTAGGAATATTTTAACATATATGTATGTACATAGGTAAAAATGCAAATCAAATACAATAGAATAAAATGAAGGTAGATGTTTTTTCCAAAACGCTGACGACACAGTGAACACAAAACAAGAACATTAAACAAGAGTTTATAATTCTCATAGGTATGTACGTATGCTAATAGTATATCTGCATTGTAATAATCGTATCTCTACTAAGCTCAACTGCGTATCCAAGTAGTCGGGAGGCGGGGCAGAACACGCAGTCAGATAATAATTATTATTAGTCTCTAGCAATTATAAGGCGCCATAGAAAAGGTAGCCCAGCAAGAGGCACATAATAAATGGTTGTTAAAGATATCTACAGATTATGGAGAACTTATCGTTGACACTGGAGATAGTCTCATTGAGCAGACTATCTCCAGTGTCAACTATAAGGAATTTAATGGCATTGTTGACTTTGAAAACGCTGTGCACCATAAAATCAGGAAACATAAAAGATTCACTGATCATATTTATTATTAAGAACAAGTATTAAAAAATACCTTCGATATATAAATATGTTTCATAATCGATTTGGATGAGGACGTGAGAGTGAAAGGAGTGAGTGTAGAGACGACGGCTGATAGAGGAGAATGGAAGAGGAAAATTTGCTGTGCCGACCCCACCTAGTGGGATAATGCAAGGAAGAAGAAGAAGAAGAATCGAAGAAGAGAAGACAAAATTAGTCATACTATATCTATAGCAACTGAAACGAAACTCACGAAAATAACAAATTTCATCGCCGACGTCGTAACTTTCACAAATCATTTTAAACTGTAAACTTTTGGCTCGCCCGTGAATGGCCTGATTTCATTCGAGGTTAACTGAAAATATCAACAGAGCTTCCCAGACACGTGCCTTTAGAAGTTAGTCCAGTGGAGATGTGAAAAATGTATATTTCACTTTTTGTAGTTCATTCTAGTTTTACAAAAATATGTTGGAACTTGATATGCATGTTGAGCAAGAGTGGCTCTTAAGGGTGCAAATAAAATGCATCATTACGCAAATGAGTTCCGGAAATATATGAATAATGTTATTGACTTTACACACACGCTTAATATCTATCTCAAAATAAATATGTATGTTCAAAGTTACAATCACAACATGAGAGTTATTACAAGATGAGAGTACATAGATAGTCCTGTGGTGTGAACTAAAAAATTGTGGTGTAAACTAATGCTAATATTGTGGAGGACATATAAATTTAAGAAATTAATTGTAAATTGACTTGCCCACTACGGCGTGGTGCCGTAAGGCCAATAAATAATTAGATTTTGATTTCGATTTTTGAGGTGATTACACTTAATACTTTTTCAATAGACGTATTCAAATACGAAAAATGTAGCCGCCTATTTATCGTATCTTGATACGAACTTATTACTAGCAGTATTCAAAATATTGTTCTTCTTTACTACGTATCATTCAGAACAATGCTTTCGAGCCACTTGCTCCACTCTCACCGGCCGGAGCATCTGACTCGTTTCACGAATAAGTAAACAAAATTCTGCAATGGAAAACTACAATCCATTGTTAGGAGTATCGTGGATTCGCGTGACTTGCTATCATTTACCGTCTGCTGCCACATTCAGAGGTGCTCCATGTAATTAAATAGAAAACTTGTTGACATCACAAGCTCACGCGTATGCCAGGGAAAGCTAATGTTATAGCATTTTCAAGTCATTAACAATTTCTTGAAACAAACCCAGGACGGCTGCAAGAAACAGCGGTTCTTTGAAACGATCCGAGCGAATTAACTTGAAAGGTTTCTTTCCAATTAAGAGACAATTTTCACTTGTTATTGTAAGAGCCGAAGAAAATTGGCAGCGTTAAGTTAAAATCTCGTTTGCAATCATCGAATTCATATTAGCACTTGGAAACGAATCTCGCGAAGTAAAGAAACGTAACGCTTCAAGCGCCATCAAAAATCGCTTAGGACTAATATTAAGATCATCAAGGCAACATTTCCCGCACAATATTTGTATCAATATTTACAGCAATGGTCTTGACAATAAAACTTAATCGTTCAGACAATTATGTCGCTAGAGCCAAATTGACAATTAGCGTGCTGGCTACATCGTCCCGAATAATTTTAAGACTAGGCTGGCCTCCATTATTTGTTCCTCTCTATTTCAATATAACACTAGTAGTAACGACTATTTAACTTCAATGATAATATTAACCGACAGAAAATTACAAAGAAAATTCATATTCCTTAAGAAATTCGATTTGAGCGTCCTTTATGGACACTACAATCTAATCCCAAGTGGCAATTATTTTTGTGAAGTTTCTTATTTATCCATCAGCAGTTATAGCTAGATGATATCTAGCAGTCTATTAGTTAAACGACGACAAACACGGTTCTTCATCAAAAGTAATTTTCCATTAATAGTTATAGTGGATAGATAAACATACTAGCTATGTATATCAATGTGTATGATGCAAATTGTTCAGGTCATATTTTATGATAATTGGATTCGTTGTGTCGACTACGGCGCTATGCTAATAATTTAGAATAACACACAATATATGAAAGAGTTCATCCTAGTTTCGAGTTTATTACTGGATTGAGAAAGGTTTATTATGTTCCCACAAAATCTCGCTACTCTCCGATATTACTCTACAATTATTTGTACTGCACTTGGAATTAAAAGAGAGCAATTTTCGTTAAATATTATTTTGCTACCGTATTATACAATCTACTATTTAGTACTGTCCACTTTTATTATTTGCTTACTACAATAATTCATATATTTGTGCATCAGAGCAGAAGTAGTTCTCTCTAGAAATTTATCATTGCGATCTTGAAAATAAAATATTTTTGGTGCCGTTATAAATTAGGTTACTATTTATTCATATAGATGCCATATATATAAAGACACATTTATGATAGATAGACAATCTGCGTTAGAACATAGATTAAGTGTAACAACAGTACATCTGTCCAGATAGATGCATAACCTAGACATAAATTATATGAAACAGTCTCGCTATGAATTATGAAGATCAGATAATACATTCCTAGGAAGACTGATGTCACTTCGCATCTTTAGTATTCACGTGACAGGTTTCAACTGAACTTCTCAACGTACTGGTAAGTAATTCAAGACCTCTGCTCTAGATTACTTTAATGCGTGACACCATTCCGAGCTAAGAGCATATTTTAGATTCCAAAGCATATAAATGTGAACGACAACGTATATACAGAGAATTCTTTATGAAAGCAAAATATCAATACAAAGGCCACGGAATAAATTTAAAAACTCGAATCTAGACCTTCCTCCGCCAATCACAAAACTGGGGGCAACGTTCGACTTCACACATGAATCAATAACACATGAATACATAACGCGTAGCATATACCAGTAGTAACACCTGAAAACGTGAAGCTGTTTTATCAAGAAATTCATTCAAAACAATATCAGTGACACATTTGACCTCCAAGGGAGGCAGGGTCCATCCAATCATTACACATACATGCACATGTTCAGATCACACGTATGTGTGTGTGTGTGAGATGTTGTGTAAGGCCATACACGATTGATAAACCGCGAAACAACGTTAGGACGGAATTGTTTGGCTTTAGAACTACCATGATGTTTATACTATCTATGTTAATATATATACACATATGTGTACATCGTCATTAAGTTATCTCATTATCTACCTACTCGTGTTTGTGATAACCGTTTATTTGTTATTATACTTGTACATTGCTTGTGTAACGTATTTTGATAGTGGAGTAAATGTTATTAGGTTCAATAAGGTTACTCAGAGATGATGTTGGTTATCTGGCGTCTGCCATCTTCTGTTGCTCTCGTTTCGATGTTATAGTGTACTCACACAAACATACAAAACATACGTATACACATTGGGTGTTAGTTTTTTTTTGGACACATTTTTTTTTTATTTTTTTTTTATCCTTGATAGGTTTGCGTTTGACTAAAGCTAGCCTTATGTTAAGCTGCGCTTTTTTAGACATGACTGGTTAGACCCATACTAAACCATTTCTAGTTTGTATTATGGTTTCTAACACAACTGATATACTACATATAGCTACATACATAAATACTCTATACAGATTTAGAACCTTAGGTTTGTAATTTTTTTTCGTATCTATATGTTCGAAGATTGCGTCTTTTAAATATAATTTTATTAAATTAAAATTTAAGGAGCATATTAATAGACGAAATATCTTGCCGATTCCGCCTAGTGGGAAAAGTTTGAAGAAGAAAAAGTAGAAGACTAATAGACGAAAAATAACAGCTTAATTTTACAAACCACTTTATAGAGAGCTAGATAATCTTTGAATTTAAATCTTATACATAAAATTTATCTTAGGACTTATTTATAAAAGTCATTTTTATGTATGTTAGTTACATCAAATGGTATGGTACAGGTGACATTTATATTGAATTTTAAGGAAAATGCTAATAGACGAAAAAATAACAGCTTTACAAAATAGCAAACCAGATTTAAAAGACCTAGATAATCTTTGTAGATAAAGCTTATACAAATTATACTGGAAATAAAAATCTGAATAACTTCAAAGTTATACAAAACGTGTCACTGCTACCATCGAACAAGAAATTCTACTATTAATTTAATAAATCTATTTAATCTTTCTGTTTAATCTATTAATTTGAAATTAAAAACGCGCATGTATCGTATTGCTAACCTACCAATCCTATCCTACTAATATAATAAATGCGAAAGTTTGTGTGTAAGTGTGTATGTTTGTAACTCCCTCACGCTCAATTGGTTGAAACGAATTTAATCAAAATTTGGTGTAAGATAGTTTAGACTCTGCCTTGACACAAAATCTACTTTTTCCGGATCCCGGATTAACGTGCGTAAGTCCATAGGAGCTAGTCCTAACATATCTATGTATAATAAGTTTTTGGCATTGTTATTTTATATTATGAAATAGAGAGTGAATATCATTAATTTAATCATTTCCCTTTGATTAATTGATCATATTCATACTTATTATTTAGCAAGATGTCATCATTTTCATTTTATTATTCACTTGAGAACTTGGCAATAATTAAGAAAATCAATTGGAGGTTAGGTAGGTATAATACCTATAGTACGTACAATTCGTTTCAAAAAGCGACATTTGGTACTTATTGCAAATCAATTAAAATTATAATATTTTTAATAGAAATAAATTATAGGTAAAATTTATCAATACAATTTAATACGAAAGATATCATTCAGCGCATATTTTTTGCAATTTGTATCACGTCATAAATAATAAATAAATAAATACCTATTAGGAAACATTTCAAACACGGCTGGTTAGCCCCATTCTAAACCATTTCTAGTAACTAGGTAGGTACTAACAACTGATGTAGGTACTACATATACATACATAAATACTTTATATCGATACTAAACAACCAGACCGACATCCAGCAAATTTAGTTATCGATGTCTTCTGTAGTGCCGTCACTTGCATTGTGTGTGCATTCAGGAGTGTAGTTTATAAGTCTAAGTTATAAGTCTAATAAGTCTAAAATAGTTAGCGCTTTGGTGTAAAAACTGTTATAACTATTTAATTGAATAAATGAATCAATGAATAAATGAGTTCATCAATAAGATGTTGGCCGTGCCGGGTACCATCGAACCCTGGTTGGCAGTCCAGTATGATAACCATTACGCCAATGAGATATTCATTTACCTATGAAGTCACGGCCCAAGTCGCATAGCATTTGAACAACGTTGTGTAAGTAATACATATTATATAGGTATTATGTACAAGAGTAGCTCATTATCACAGAACTTGTAGGTGCACGATAAACTATAAAACAAATATTAAAACATTATGTCTGAACGCGGAAGAGCAATGTGCTACAAAAACAAAGGTTTTTGTACAAAATATCTCATCAGTTTAACTATGTCTTATACCTATATTAATGCGACTGAATTCAATAGCAGTTGAATATAACATATTATATAAATTTGATGTAGGAACACAACCACCAAGAAGACGCGATCAAATGTTTAAAGAAATAAAATATATGTTAAGAGTTTAAAATATTTACGTATGTACGTCATGTAAAATCTCATAGGTATACTAATTATGGACAGAACAGGAGAAAAGACTTCAATTTAACGACAGGTACGTAGAGCACATACTACGAAGGATGACTATAAGTACGTATATACCTATAGGTATGCGTACATATACAGTTGTATACAATAATGTACGTTAGTGTGCATACACGTTGTCTCACTCTCAAGTTTATTCACGACACACGATACGAGCAAACATCGGTTTTTGTTTTTTACCAATATTCAGCCTACACCAATTCACATTAGCTTATTTCCATTCAATTTACATAATAACTAAGCGAAGGTGACACGTACATACGCTCGGCATCAAATTCATAAATGAACACACAATGAGACACGCGAGCTAATGTCACTAAGCCAGTATCGTAAATCAACCGGGGTCATACTTACAGATAACGTTTTTCGGTCACAAATGTTGAAGTTAACAACAAAAATCCGTCAACAAAACACAAGAGACGTGATGCAGGCGTGCTGCACACGGCGGCCGTTAACCCGGCTCCAGTGGACTGCGTTTCGAAAACTTCACGTCGAAGCGTTTAGAGAATATTCAAAAATAGACTGGCCGATTCGTTTATACGCGCATCGGTGGTCGCACGCACGTCGTACTCTACGGCGCGGCTCGGAATTGGAAACGAAAGAGATCTGCGGCCATCGGGTCCGTCTCGAATCGCTTAGAAAAGTTTCCAGTGCACAAAGTTAGTGGTATCGCGAGTTCGGGCTCGACGCGACGAGAGCGCGGTTGCCCCGTGGCGCTCTGATGTAAACTGGCGCCGAGCCCCACGGCCACAGCGCGGCGCGGCACAGGAACACTCACACATGCGCGCCGCACGCACACGCCGGCGCGCGTCCGTACGCGACACTCCCACACGCGCAATCCGAAACTGATAAACACCAAACACAACATCGCTCTGCAACTGCACGTATGAACTGTTATCCTGCTTCGACAGCTCGCCGGCAAACCTCGCATGTTCTGTGGAAACCTAATGGAGTGTCTGTGCTCAAAGACGATGATGTTGATGTAAACGAAATGGCAAAAACAGGTTCGGTACGATCGTAATGGGCACTCAGGGACAGATATGTCGTAGGTCGGACACGAATAGGGATGGCATATTGAAAACAGACGAGGGAAAACATGGGCAGTGAACAAAGAGGGTCAGTGACAGAAGTATACCTAGATGTAGAAGCAATTAACTAAAGACTAAGTAAACATAAAAGACAAAATCAAAGACTTGCTGTAAAATCAGAGAGAAGAAACAATTATAGAAGATCGGATTTTAAAAGCGATCAAAGATTGCAAGTGGGAAATACGTAAATAAAAAAGTTCGATAAATCGTTCGATGTCCTACTATAAAAAAATGATAAAGATAAGAACCGAAATGCATAATTACATAATAGATAGCGATAAAATTAATAAACCAGTCTTAATAACCATTACTAAACGGTATTAAAAACCAAGTAAAACTAGAGTATAGATGAATCTGTTGTTAATGAGGAATAATAATGTTTGATAATGATAAAGATTTGTACATATAAATTAGACTATGTTCACGTAATTAATAATAGTGAAAGATGTTATTAGTTAAAATTATAATGATATATTAATTAATAAGATACTCACGCATATAATATCCGCTTAGCTGACCATTGGTAAGGATATTACCTGAAATTAAAGATAAAAGATCTGAAGATAAAAACTTAATACGTTTACATGAAATAGAACATACATTAGTAGTGTTCCAATTCCAGTACAAAACAAAACATTCCAAGAATAATAAATAGAACAAGAAAGATAATACGTTCAAATACTACAGCCCTCGTCATTAGGAGAGAAATGCGCTAGCGGATACAGATCCATCATTATCAGCCACTACTGGGTATAGGCCTCCTCTTCAACACACCGAACCGTACTATACGTAGTCAGATAGATTATTTCCAACTTGAACTGAAATTTGATCATCGTACTGTTGGTTTTGTACCTTATATAAATCGTGTTTTTTTTCACGTCTGTGTATTAACAGACCAATTTCTATTTGTTTATAATTATGCATATGTATTTATGGTGGTTCTCGCGTTGAAGGCGTAATTTTTAACAGATCATGATGAAATTTAGTACAGGTTCTACTACTCAATAGTTTTTTAACCATCGGCAATTTTTGATTGAGAGGATGGTTTCCAGAAAATATGGGGAAATATTATTGCAGTGCTATTTAGTGGTCGATTTTAATAACATTTGGTAGAGCAATTAAATACCATATTCTTTACAAAATTGTCTGAATACGAATAAAATTGGTCAAGTAATTGTTGAGATATAAAGTCATAAAATTTCGGATTATATAATAACTATATATATAATAACTATGTTCCAAGTTTCTTCTCGGGGACAATAAAATTATTCACAGAAGTAGTTCTATGTACTTTTAAGTGTTAAGGTTCGCTTTTGACTAAAACTTTACTCGTATATCATATTATGCAGTGGTCTATCAATCAATCACAATTAACTAAAACACAGCAAATCAGTGGGTAATTTATATTAAGTTTGGTCTAATGTAACTCACATGCGAACGTTTATTATATAAAAATGATTCATAACACTTTTTTTGTAATACGAATATCTTATATATAAAATTTCCGTGTCACAGTGTTTGTTACCGTACTCCTCCGAAACGGCTTGACCAATTATTTCCAAATTTTATATACGTATTCTGTAGGTCTGAGAATCGGCTACTGTATATTTAGTTTTTTTTTAAGGTAAAACAACGTTTGCCGGGTCAGCTAGTTTTAATATATATTTTTTCTCATGACAGTTCTAGAGTGTATGGTAATTTTATTGTTAAATAATTAAAGCTATGCATACATTTCGTCGACAAATTATAAGTCGACAAATATTAGTAATATAGTACAGGTTATACTGGTTTTAGTTAAAAAATGAGTGCAATGCCGCTTGTGATTTTTTGAGCCATAAAATAAATATCAGATTTTTCTAATAGGTCAAATATATCAAAAGTGCAGAAATGCGCTACAATAATTAAGCAATAATTCTAATCAACGCTAAGTAATTAAAGCTTTAAACAGGTGTTTAGCCTGATAATTATAGCATGATTAATCTTGACTATACTAATTTTAGGCTATGCTTAACGTTGTATTTGTGCTAATTATTTTGTACGTTGAACAAAAATATTTGAAAAATAAAGATCAAATCAAGTTAAACAAATATTTTTTTTATTTAAATAATAATTTTAAATATTTTTTAATTTTTAATAATGTGATCTATATATTTAATATTTAATATGTAAATATTCTTATACATATTCTTTCTAATGTAATTTAAATGTTGACTTTTCACAAGTCTCTTATAACTGTTGTTATATATTCCGATGTGAAAAAATAAAATGAATTGAATTGAATTAAGTTAAAATATGGCCTTACGGAGCTGTTCTGATGATGGTAGCTAATGTCGGTGGTAGCTAGGCATGAAATCTATTGAAAATGTTTTAACACCATCCTTTTTTAATTATACGAAGGGGAAATCTTCAACAAGATACTCGTATCTTTCAAGCTTTAATGGGGCGCGTCCAGGTTATGTGAGATTTGTACCCACTAACCGGTCCCGGTGACCTGCCAATGTGCTTAACGGAGAACTCCGGTTTCTTCCAGGAAACACCCGGAGACCTCCTTACACTGAGCTGTGGCCCTTCCCGGATTGCTGACCTATCCGCCAAAGACGGCAACGGTCACAAGCCGTCATCGTTCACCCTGGACTTGATGATGCGGGTGTCGGAGTCCCATCTCCGAACACCCTCGAGTCTGATGCCCCTTTTAGTCGCCTCTTACGACAGGCAGGGGCAGT
The DNA here is from genome assembly GCA_035578125.1 of Mellilla xanthometata. Taxonomy (NCBI): domain Eukaryota; kingdom Metazoa; phylum Arthropoda; class Insecta; order Lepidoptera; family Geometridae; genus Mellilla; species Mellilla xanthometata. The sequence goes on along the minus strand of JAPUBQ010000014.1, from coordinate 5,473,432 downwards.
TCCGCAGCCTTATTCTTTTCAGACTACAGGTTTATTTTTAACACCATCCCACGATTTCTTCACGATGGTTTTCCTTCACCGAAAGCTCAAGAGCATCGCCGGTATCGACTCCACGCGACGGGACGAAAGACAGAAGCACGCCTTGCCTGTGCCGTCTTTGCTTCAAGCTTGCCTAAGCGACATGTCTTCCGTATCACATAATGATAACAGCTGACAATCAGCCCTGTGTTCTTCCCTCCACCTCGGAGGGTATCGACTTCGCAAATTCGGCTCATTTGTTATTCAATGGATGTAGCATCGGTGGCGTTGATCGGAGACTTATCGGGACCGAAAACGTGACCGACAAAAAGGGAAAGTTGCTCAATTTATCGCTGGTGTGGTAAAAACGCGTGTACTTGCGAGTAACTAGTATGTGGACTGGGAGGGATAGAAATAAATATGTAGATACTCGTATCTGTAATAAGGAATGTTATTACAATTTTGAACTTAAATTTGTAGAATATATCCGACTAATTAGTACCAAGGCGATAGTTTGTACGAGTATTTTAGTATGTACGTGTTTACTCTTAAACGGTTGGTTTAATTTTGATGAAATTTTGTAATAAAGATAGCTTTCTTTGATTAAAACATAGGCTACTTTGTTTTCGGAATTATCGCGGGTAGCACCGCGGGACGCAACAAGTATCCAAATATCAAAGATTCAGAATTAAGTAAGTGACCACTTTTAAATTTTATAATGTGTACTTTATTAACGCGAGTTACATGTAATGTTTTTGTAACTATAGATATTATGAGTATGTTGAACATAATATTTGCTTCATCTTCGTCTGAGTTAAGTGGCCGAGCTCAGGTTTCGAGTTTTCAAACAGCCCGAAGGCCTCTGACCGGGCATAACGTTTGCCTGAACTAAGACCTGTCATCCGACCTACGGTAGCGCCCAGGTTGAAATGCCACTTTTTATGAAAGACAAACTAGTAATGGTCCAGTATGGGGTTAACCAGCCGTTTGTGATATGTGTCCTAACATTTATTTATTTATTACATTCTTGGGCATGGTCACCCATCCAAAGACAGACCGCATCGACCTTTGCTTAACCTCGATGATCGTCTCAGATCACCTTAGTTAGCCGAGGTACAAGCGCTTTTTTACTTAGGCTAATTTAGATTATTCTAAAGGACTGAAATACTCTTATTTCCTATATTTTCTTGTCAACAGAGCTTCAGTTGTAAAGTGTTCTACTTGCCATAGCGCTTTTACCATTTCTTGAATCTATTTCATGTACGGAGAATAAATACATATACGAGTATGATCTGAAAATATTTTATCGCCGGGTTCGACTTGAAACACAACAAATAGATCTCACAAGAGTTGAAATTGGATTTCTGAAAGTGACAAAGCAAACGAAAGCTTTCGTCGTGAGACCTTTTCCGATTGTGGAATATAAATTCATATTGAAATTCTATGTCGGATCGTATGCTTTTGGTGTGCATTTATTATTTTATAGGTACGAGACTTGTTTCTTCGTATTAGTTGGATATTGCTTAGGTGTCATTTAAAATCTTTCTTATTTATTTATTTTCTTTTATTTTGTATCTTCTTTTATGTGTATTGACCTCCATCACTAAAACGACGGGTGTAATAGTTTGGCGTGTCACTGTATTTGTGTCTACCTGTGGTTACGTAGTATTTTATATACAAAGAAACATTCAACATACTATGCATTTAAAAAAAAACTTTAATGATTGACACTGCAACTAGAATCCTACTAATATTATAATTGCGAAAGTTTGTGTGTAAGTATGTATGTATGTTTGTTAATAAACTTCTTCCCGTTCAAACGGCCGTACAAGTTGATGAAATTCGGTGTAAATAAGGTTTAAATCATGGATTAACACATAGGCTAGTTTTTATCCCTAAAACAATCGTGATTCTCGTGGGATACGCAAATAACTTCAAAATCTATGTTCCTCCTTTGCGCTCCAACGCCTGGAGCAATTTCAATGAGATTTACTATGAAGATAGATTCGATTTTGTTTTTTTTTATCCGTGATAGGTTTGCGTTTGACTACAGCTAGACTGATTTTAAGCTGCGCTGCAGTCTACGGTGTGACACGCTTACCTAAAAAATACCTATTAACTCTACTTTTGAAGGCCCTCGGATGATACCTCTCAGGAAACAGATACTCAGGTAGTGAGTTCCAATATGTGTGTATGTTTGTTACTAAACTTCTTCCAGTTCAAACCGCCGGATAGTTTTTTATACTAAAACAATCGCAATTCTCGTGGGATACGCAAATAACTTCAAAATCTATGTTACTCCTTCACGCTCCAACGTCTGGACCAATTTTAATGAGATTTACTATGAAGAGAAGGTTTGATCTTAGATACATAAGCTACTTTTTATCCCGGATTAACGCGGGTAACACCACGGAGCGCAGCTAGTATATAATATTATTGATATTGCGACAGAGACATTTCCATATCGCTGATAGAACTAAGCCGCTACTAATGGATTTATTTCAACAAAGAGTGATCTGCATTAACTATGATTTATTACATTAATTTGTTTTAATCTATAGCGGCCGTTGAATGTTTTGGTACACGACTGTAGAAGTGCGGGGGCTTGTTTCGGTTCACATCCATCATTGTTTGTTGATGAGCCAGCCGATACGAAATAAGCGAGATTAATGACCATTAATGGATCAACAATTTTGTGTAAATAAAAGCAGGGAGTGAACCAATATGATGTTGGCAGTTTCAAAATGTAATGATTTGAAATTTAATTTAGTTTTCTTAGGGTTCCGTACCGAAAAGGTAAAAACGGGACCTTGTAACTAAGCCTCCGCTGTCTGTCTGTCTCCAAGCTGTATCTCAGAAACCGTAATAGCTAGAAAGCTGAAACTTTCGCAAGATATGTATTTCCCATGGCGCTATAACAACAAATACTAAAAATAAAAAAGTTAAGTGGGGTCTCCATACAAGAAACGTGTTTTTTCGTATTTTTTATATATATCAATAACGGTAGCTGCTAGACAATTAAAATTTTCACTAAATATATAAATATATTTGTATTTTGAGGACCACAATATCCGAAGACGTGTGTCATACACTAACTCACATAAACGCAGGGTATCCCACTGTGGGAGCTAGGGCACCTAAGTGCTAAAACCGCATTCCATATTGTCTTATATAATAATTTCTAGTTTGTGTTATCTAGTTGTAATTATGTTAATTAGCATTAAGCACAATTAAATGCATTAATAAATATATTTATTATTATTATACACCAACTCGCACTTGGCCAGCGTGGTGGATTATGGCCTATATCTGTATCATAGTGAGAGAAGGCCCCGAGTCTCAGCAGTGGCAACATGTAATGCGCTGCTTATGCTATGTACCTAATTAAAACTGGAACCAGTCAATGTAATACTGAATATGGTTTTAAAAGCTAGAACACATAAAAACTTTTTGAATACAAAAAGTTACCGAGTTTGTTTAACTCCGAACAATGACGTAGAACAAAAAGTTGCTACTAAATATTTCCCTCATGGCACATTTATAGTAGTCGCTTTTGGCAAGGAAGCCCAGGGCATCAGTCTTCCCCTACAGATGTGGGTCAGCCAACTTAGTGCTTCTACGATTCCTTTCTACATTTTTTATCTCGTAGAAATGGACATGAAACAAATTGCGGGTGTAGTTGTGGGTCAAGAACTACATATAGCAGATTTAGTCTGAACATAAGTGGTTTTTTTACGTGAACCAAATGGAATATTAGATCAAAGGAGAAAGGTTTTGCTGACAAGATTTTGGAAACAGAAAATATAATTTAGTAATTTTCTTTTTCTTATTTGTATGAGTGGCTGTACATAATAATAAAATATATATTAAAAATTAAAATACATTAAATATTAGGACACATTCACACACGGCTGGTTAGCCCCATAAATATGGTAAGCTCAATAAACCATTAATAAACAAAATTAAAATACTATTTAAAACAAACAAAACAACAACTTATACAAAAAAAAACGAATATATAACATAATAATATAAAATGAAAATTACTTCCTAGTATAGCTAATAAAATGTGCCGGAAACGGATATACGAAAAATCTTTGTATGTGTGTGTGTGTAATGTCTTCACGGTCCCAAACGGCTGATCGGATTTTAATATAGTGAAATTTGGTGTATTAATAGGATTGGCCCCATTAATTAAAATATAGGAAACCCTCGAAGAACATTTTATTCTAAGACGCCTTGAAATTCTTCATGGATTTGAAATTGAACATGTCATGTCTTTAAGTAGTCAAGGCCTTTTATTTGATACGTAGTATATTAACAATTATAATACTATTTTAGCGTTAACTAGCTCGTATTACGGTTGCTAACACAACTGATATACTACATATACATACATATACCTATATTTTATATAGATACATATTTAACACCCAGACCGACAGTCAACAAATTTAGTTCAGCACAAAGATGTTTGCCGTGCCGGGAATCGAACCCGGAACCTTCTTATTGGCAGTGGTAACCATTACGCCAACGAGGTCGTCGTATTAAAAGTCTAAAGTCAAGATGAATCTTATCGCTCGTAAATGAACTGAAGCCAAGTTAGCGATGCGCGACTGTGAATGATTCCAGTCGAATTATTCGACTTTGTAAATCATTCGACTCATTCGAATGATCTTCGAAAATTTGTAACTTACAACTTTGAATGACGTAATTCGACTGGCGGTGGCGCTAGATTCATTCATATTTCATTCATTTGAAACTAACAAGTGACATTGACAAGATTCGCTATCAATCGAGTCAAAACGCCATTAGTAACTAATTAGTAGTCATCATTCGATTATTAACATTAGTATATTACTAATATTCAAGTCGAACTTGTATATTAGTAGTTGTAGATAATTCGACTGGTCAGATTATTCGCAGTCGCGCATCTCTAAGCCAAGTACGTTATGAAACAAAGCGTATATAATTTTATGTGCTTCGAGGTAACATTACAACTTGGTTTCATATAGAACTACAGCAACACGCGAAGTCATATCGGGGCAATATCAAATTATATGAGCACGTGTAATGTGTGAAACTGTATGTATGTATTACAGAAGTTAAACGATTTTCTGTACATTAGGCTGCTATTACCATTTAGATCTTGTAAGTGTTACTGTTATAGGAGTTATGTTCTTCTTTTGTATTCGGTTATAGGCACAGAAATACGTGGTAAAGATGGGACATTCCTTATTTTTGTCCCTGCCGCTAAAATGGAGTTTACTAAGTTTTAGACTTAGTTTTATTTTATGTTTCTTGTGTATTGTTTTTCTTTGTTATACGTGTCACAAAAATAAATGTTTCTAGGTTTAAATTATTATTTAGCAAAAAGCAGACGGTATTATCATACTTATTCCATAAAGACTAAGATCGTTTTGGAAGAAAGCGAGGCTGTCGGCATTTATCCAGAAAATCTCAACAAAAAAACACATGCTTTGATAATAGAGAATTCCTTCGCCGCCTATAGACCTCTCACCAGATTCCCAGCATTCCATCCAGGATATTTAATAAGGGGTCCGAGATAAATAACGAGCTAGAGCTACTCGTCTTTCAAGAGGATCCAGACTCTCAGGAAGACTGCTTCAGAACGTTATCGTTTTAAATAAATTAGTGTCATTTATCCCCAACCAGTCGCAAGGCTCCGTAGAAACTAATAAATGATCTTCAAGGATATTTTCTCGGGTTACATTATTAAAGAACCGGTCCTGATGGACCACCGAAAGGGACTGCGGCTTTTTAAATGGATGGCGGTTTAGTTTTTGCAATTTGTTTGTAACTTGAGAGCTTTGAGGCACGGAGACAAGAAGTTAAAGAATTATGTCGGCGTTCGTAACGGTCTTAACTTTGTGTCGACAGAGTTTTTCACACGCAATAATAATAATATTTAGTCAGTGGCCGCCTGAACCTACGGCAATTAAAATTAAAATGATAATTTCTAAAATAAGAGTCTGAGACGTGACGACAACAAGGTTTGGTACTCGTAAAAGCGGATGTGAAATTTTCCACGGTAGATCGTTGACGGCGGGTATTCATTCAGGAAAATCGGGAATGTATTTTTGGCGCGACGCTCGCATATGCAATGGAATGGTGTCAGCCACATGGATTCAGTCACATGTAACAGGGTAGTGGTCGGTGGGTGACCTCCCGAAGCAAACAAACAATGATCGATTGGCTAGAACCAATATAAGCTATCTTTCGAATTCAAGAATGTTTTTTTCTTGTGACTTAGCTAATAAATGCCAAGCCATAATCGTTTCAATAGTGGAACCGGACTATGTGGTGTATTGATAGGATGCCTATTACCCCCTATTTTTTTACGAGGGGGAAATCGTCAATAAGATACCCAGCTACAATGGGGTGCAGCTGGGTTATGTGGGATTTTTACCCACAAAAACTCCCTCGGTGCTCAGCCTCGATGCTATATGGAGGGCTACAGGTTCTTCGGTGGAAACACACTAAAGCCCCCCGAGCTTTTGCTTGCAGCAACATCCACATAGGCAAAGAACTGCCACCCTGACCCAATTTGAATGGAATGTCGGAAGCCTATCCCCCCCTAACATATTTAGAAGTAAGTTGAAATTATTTTTAATTAATAAAGCACACTATAGTGTTAAGGAATTCCTCAATGACAAATTAATAATAAACAAATATAAAAAAATGATTGTAGAATGACGTGTAAATCTATATTTATTAATAAATTATCTGTATCTGTATTCCCAGCAAGTTGAAAAGTCTGACGCTTTGTTATGGCAGCCTCTTTGATAGCCAGATACGCAGAACTAGACATGCTCTACTTTTAGACAGTGTCGCTGAGTCGTGTGATAACGCGGCCTACTGGTAAGACGCCCAGCTGTACTGTAAAAAAGATACTAAACCTACTACCGGCCTTTTGAAATAGAGGTTATACCATAAAATAAAGATTTAGTAAATTAAATATGAACCTAGTCACCGTTTGAGTAAATATTAAACGGCTCTTAGCATCAACGGCTACAAGACGTACTGTTTAAAGATTATAGTTAATTGGAGACAATTCGTGATATAGTCATCATCATCATCAGCCTATGTTCGCCCACTGCTGGACATAGGCCTCTCAAGCTCAGGCTCTCCCAAGGCACGCCGCTTGGCCCTATCCTGTGCTTCTCTTCGCCATCCACTACCCGCTACCTTCTTCAGATCATCGCTCCACCTGTTTGTAGGGCGTCCTACACTACGTTTGCCGAGACGCAGTCTTCACTCTAGAACTCGTCTACCATAACGGTCGTCGTGATATATATAGTACTAAGCTAAAATACTTGATTCACCCACCAATCTCAAAACTGTTATTCCGCAAACATCTCTACAGTAACTGCAATTGCACAAAACAATAAAACAGAATAGATCTGACGCTGACTGAACAAACACATAAACGTAGTGAGAGATTAAAAACCGTGACGTCATACTTGTAACGTTGTTACAAAATCCAATGTTTCGCTTGCGAGTTCAAAGCTCTGTGAAGTTTAATCCACGCCACTTGCTTGAAGTGGTTTCATTTTGAAATACGAGGGCATTTCTTCGTTCTAGAGTTTGGATTCTTGTGACGCTTTTAAGGGACGAATTTAGTGCAACACTGACGTGCATTGTATTAAGGATGAAACATAATATGTCCATAAGACTCAAGTTGTACTCAAGGGTGCGAGCCAGCTCCAATGCTGTCTTAGCTATCTATGATTGCTGATAGATACGATTGTCAGTATATAAATAATGGGTGCATAAGACACTGCGCGATATCCATACTTGACAAATAAATAAGAAAAATAAAATGTAATGTTTTTGATTATTATGTTTAATTATTATTCAATTTATAAATTGTAATTTTTAATTCTCATTTTATTTTATTTATTTTTCTTTGACATTATAAAATTTTATAGTTTTGACATTATATAGGTATATTTTCTCTAACATGTATGAATTCTTGTTACTTGTAAATAAAGTTTTGAATTTATACACAATTTAATCAAAAATTTAGTATTTTATGTACCTATTTCTATTTTTATAATGAGCTTTTAGGTAATGACATTAAAATTTAAATCTATAGAGAGGAAGGTTTTGATTGTTTGACGCGAATAGGCTCCGAAACTGCTAAAGCAATTTGAAAAATAGCTTAATTATCTCCGAGTAACATATGCTATATCATGTTTCTCTTTGCAACTTAGATTAATTTAGTGCGCATGCGAAGACGGAACGGGATTTTAGTACCTACATAATGTAGGGTTGATAACAAATTCTAAGAAAACAAATAATATAATTAAACTAATTGTCCTCAACAAAAGCGTGTTATCAAAATTATAAGTTTTCTGTCGTTTATTATGACAGGCTTTAGAATTACGTTCAAACGTTATTATTTTCTTATTACCACACAAAAGAGAATAACCACTTACTATTTGCAAATGCGTTTTAAAAATAAAGCTATCTTCATGGGATTTTGTTGAGTTTTTTCCACCCATTATCCAGAGAGAAACTGTACAGCCAGTGGGTGTGTACGATTTACGACATAATACATTTTAATTAAATCCTTCTTCGTGCTCAAAGTAGTGCGAGGGTTGGATGAATTAATTTATGGCAACACTGCTGTGAGGATTCCAGTGACTCAAGGTCGCACCTACTCTGGAGATTTAAAATGTTTTTAAACAAAGAATATACTCGTATGTGCATTGTCATTTACATTTCATAGGGCAACCTAAAGTACTTACGAACTTAAGACATTCTCTTCTATGTTTAAATATTGTTTTATTTTACATGTAACCTTCTTTCTAATATATAAAATTTCCATGTCACAATGTTAGTTGCCGTGCGAAACGTCTTGGCCAATTTTTACCAAAATTTATAAAGGTATTATGTAGGTCTGAGAATCGGCTACTTTCTATTTTTCATACCCCTAAGTGATAAGGGTTGTTAATCATTGCTTTGTTTTTATTTTTTTAAGTTTTTTTTTTTAATTTTATATAATGTGGTTATACATACAACCCTAAATTTTTACTTTTTATCACGAACCCCTATTTTTTCTATCCATTTTAGTAATGTAATCATTGTTTCATCCCGCTCCTTAACTGATCAATTATAGTGTTTTTAGGCAAAACAACGTTTGCCGGGTGAGCTAGTTAGAAAGTAAAAATCAAGTGTATGTGCATTCATATTTTTCCAAAAACTGATAGGGGTCGATTAAAAACACCTTTTTAATCGACCCCTACCTAGAGTACACCTAAGTATCAGAAATAATAAAAAATATATTTTGTCTGTCTCTCTGTCTGTCTGGTACGTTATAACTTCGAAACTACTCAAGTTCAAACGCAGTTTTCGCAGTATGTTATTTCTTAAATCTCAAACGGCAGAACTAATTTTAATGATATTTTTATCCAGGATTAAGACAGGTAAAACGCGAAGCGCAGCTAGAAAAAAACCTTATTAATAAAATCTTTTTTCCCAAATATAAATATTAAAATGAATATTAAAATGTGTCCTAATATTTATATTTATAATATATTTTTTATTATATTTAATCTTTTTTCCCATATCCATTATTTTAGATATCATATTGATATCGTAACAGAAATTAGGTAGAACACCTTAATAATTACGACACAAAGCTAACATTGGCTTAGTAACAACTGTTAATGAAATATTAATTAACTGCTTAGTATGTATTATGCAGATCACGTGTTTCGGCGATCCTGTTCATTTAGATGGGCATGAAAACAAAGATTGTGATATCATTGTAAACAATCCATTCAATTATCTTGACTGATATTTTTAGGATTCCGTGCCTAAAAGGTATCAGCCGGACACTTTTACTAAGACTTCGCTCTTCGCTTGTCTTACTGTAAGTCACTCCTGCATATCATGAACCGTGATAGCTAGAGTGTTTAAATTAATAATTAATTAATATTAGGACACATTTCACACACGGCTGGTTAACCCCATACTGAACCATTTCTAGTTCGTGTTATGGTAGCTAACACAACTGATATACTACATATACATACATATATATTTTATATAGATACATATTTAACACCCGGACCCACAGCCAACAAATTTGGTTAAGCTTAAAGATGTTGGCCGGGCCGGGAATCGAACCCGGAACCTTCTGATTGGCAGTCCGGCATGGAAACCTTTACGCCAACGAGGTCGTCAAAGAGAGAGGTTGTTAAAATATTCTCAGGTGATGTATTTTGTTGCCGCTCTGACTACAAACGCGTGTTATTCTTGCAGTTTTTAAATAATGGTACGGAACCCTTCGTCCGCAAATCTGACTAGCACTTAGTCGGTAATTAGGGTCCCGTACCTAAAAGGTAAAAACGGGACCCTATTACAGAGACTCCGCTGTCTGTCTGTCTGTCTCCAAGTTATATCTCAGAATCCGTAATAGTTAATAGAGTTTGTTGTGCTGTATCATGTGTAAGTCTGAAACTTTCACAAGAAATAATAATCTATTTCACGTGCCGCTATAGCAACAAATACTAAAAACTAAAAAAATAATATATTATGGGGGGGTCCCATACAATAAACGTGTTTTTTCGTATTTTTTGTTATATATCATTAACGGTAGCTGTTAGACACAAGAAATTTTTACAACATATATAAATATATATTATCTATCAAATTTAATTGCGAAATTAAAATAAAATAAATATTCGAGGGGGACCTCCATACAATAATGGCACGGAACCCTTCATGAGCGAGCCCAATTCGCACTTGGCCAATTATTAGATTTAGTTTTCTTTGTTTAAATTAAATGTTCGCTCAATTATTACACTAGTCTATAAAAATTGTATACCAAATTCTGAATGAATAATATCGCCAATTAACAGTCAACATGTAAATATTTATTCTCCTTAACGAAATAGTATATGTTAATTAACTTTAAGAATTAACATATGCTAACACATATACTTCTACAAAACTTGAAAGACACTGAACTAGTTAGCTAAATTACACAAGCTAACAAACACGTCTTGCTAATTCATCTTTGTATTAAACTGGATGTAACTAGAAATAACTGGATTGAAAACTAGATCCTAGTTTAGATAGTAAAATTGTGAACTAACAACGTACGAGTATGTGAATAAATTCTAGAATTCAAAAGAAAGCAAAAAATCTAATATACAAAATTTCCATGACACAATGTTAGTTACCGTACTCCTCCGAAACGGCTTGACCGATGTTTACCAAATTTTATATGCGTATTCAGTAGGTCTGAAAATCAGCTACTATCTATTTTCATAACCCTAAGTGAGACAAAACAACGTTTACCGGGTCAGCTAGTAATAAAAAAAAGAAGAAGAATTGTAATATAAATAAACTGTTTGTTGTGAGAAATGTTAATCTTACGAGAATAATTTTATATTTCGATAACTGACTATCATATAATCTTTTAAATTACTAACTAAATAGCTTGTTTATCCTTGAAATACACATATTATTTTTACTTAACACATATTGTCAAAGGTCTCCCCATATGATCGACCTCGTTGGCGTAATGGTTACCATGCCGGACGGCCAATCAGAAGGTTCCGGGTTCGATTCCCAGCACGGCCAACATCTTTGTGCTGAACTAAATTTGTTGGCTGTCGGTCTGGTTGTTAAATATGTAGTATATCAGCTAGAAATAGTTCAGTATGGGGTTAACCAGCCGTGTGTGAAATGTGTAAAAAAAATCATAACATGAAGCAAAGAACAAAGGAAAGATAAAACTTACACATGATACAGCACAACAAAGAACAGTCTAAGAAGATAATTTATATTCAAAAAGAATAATGTTCCACATCATGTCATGTCTTGCAAAAGTCTGGGTTTCTTCAGCAGTTTAGAATAGCAAAACGCGCAATAAATTATAGAATATTCTAGATCTAAAATACGTGCCTATAAATTATCTTCCAACCAGCTTCAGCCGTCACTTAGGAAAAGCGTCTCGTATTTTATATTCAAAGGGTTCCCAACAATACCGCGGCTTAAATGGATTTTCTTTCATGTATTCTAACGCATGAATTACAGGGTAGGGTTAGACAGAGTCTTTGCTATATCGAAATTGTGATCTAATATGCCTTATATTTTTTTTAATTAAATTTTTCGCATACAATAAACTTAGCATGTTTGCATAAAAAAAATGAAAAAAAAATTGGCAATATTATGGATTTGAAATTTGAGATAGATATACTCTTTATTGCAACACAAAAGGAAATACAAAACAAAGAGAAAAATAATTAATCATTCATCAATCATCTTATAAGTAGTGTTACAAGTGGCGGCCTTATCACTTAAAGCGATCTCTTCAGTAGTTCAGTAGGCTTGAGTAGTATTCTAGTAACCAAACCATTCCATTTGGTACCCATACTAATATTGTTTGTCACAGATTGCTAGGAAAAATCTTCTTTAATTCGATTATTATGCAAAAACACAGAATTTGTTTCAAGATAAACAAACCTTCTTATAAAAAAAATTTAGTTTTTTATGTGTTAAGTTAAAAAACGAAGCTAAATGCAAAATTTTACTGCGTCGCGTGGAAAAGGAAACTTGCATTTCCACAGCAAAGCAAACGCTGATTTGAAATAAATCCTAACCCTTTCGTTTTATAGAGAGGGCAACACTAAAAGGGTTCATGGCATGTCTTTCTCTGCGCTATTTTTAACCCAACCTTCCTCTAACCCCGGGGTTGTAAAAAGCGAGCTATGAGAACGGTGGAACCAAAATATGCGATCCAGTGTACTGTCAAATAACAAAACAGCCTAAAATAAACGCTACGCTTGGAAACACGAATATAATGTATACGAGTAAACAATAAAATTTTAGAAAACTGACTTCCTTTTTAAAAAATACGGAACAGGTTTTGATAAAATGTATATGAGATGATTTGGGGAGTTTTTGTTTTACAATAAACAATATTAATGCGTAAAAAATATTGACTTATTGATCCATAAGTCGCGCACATAATTAATGCAATTTTAAGATTTATAATATGGTTTTCTCATGGATATTTTTGTCAAAATTAGACCATGGAAATGGGATGATCTATGATTTCTGTGATATGATTTCTACGTAACTCCATACAATTGCCGCTTAGAATTTGGTGCCATCTACGCACACAATAAATACCATATACTGCTATGCCAACGAAACACACACACACACACAAAGATTGGTGCAGTGCCACACCATTGGACACCACGCGGGAGAGCGGGTAGCTGTTTTGCCCCGCCCACCGCGGTATTTTACTATTACGCGTGGAACCATTTTATCGGCCAAGTTACTATTCCCTAGTTCGCTGGCCCATAATCGAAAGATCTAATTGCTCTGAGGCAACAAACACAAAAATACAGTAAAATTGAGAATCTTCTCCTTTTTTGAAATCGACAAACAACATGCTGCGACTATAAATAAGATATTTTGCATAACATGGTAAACGAAGCGTTGTTCGTAATGTGATTACGACAATTCAGAAAATTAAGTCTTTGTTCTCGATCTTGTTACGTTTTGTTCGCCAACGCGTTGCCAATTTGCCTTTCTGGAAATAAGCAGAGTCCATTTGGAAAGTAAAACAAAACGGTATTGTGTTTATTGCGTACATTCATTAGGTGGATGGTGGAACTTTTTATCGGCTACGGTTTCATGAACAAAGAAGGGCCATGGAAAGTTTCAAAACGGGCGAAATATTAAACTGCTTACGAGTTTCATGGTCAACACTCATCAATTTCAACAGCACGAAACTTGGCAAGTTTGTCCGATTGATATAAATATTTAATTGGCGCAAAAAGCGTTTTAATGTTGGTTAAAAGATGTTTTAAGGTGCTATAGGAAGCAAAATAACAAAATAATTTGAAAAGCCTTGCGTAAAAGACTATTTTTTTATTTATGATTCAGTGTCATTAAACGTTAGAGTTCCAAAACACGCTTACGAGGAATTCGACAGATAGAAAGCATATATATTTTTTAAATACTAATCTTATATTTGTATAGTTCGTCATAATGATTTTATGACGAACGAATTTCCGTAGTATTAATAATACTAATGATGCAAGTGTTACGTTGCAGATTTTATATTCATTCAATAAATGCTTACTAACATTACTAACGGTTTAGTTGCGTCACATTCTATGGCACGACTGACCGGTAAAATCTGAGTAAGCTCATAAAAGCAAATTTATATACATTTTAGAGAGATTTAAGGATAAGCAATTACCTCCTTGTTATTTCAGCGGCGTAGTTGTCTGTGAACGAATACTAGTGTAAGAATACAAAGTGCAAAGTATATTTCGGAAATGCGTACTAAGCAAATCGCTTCCATTTTTATAGTACGGACGGCCAAACTGTGGAACTCCTTGCCGGAATCCCGGTTCCCACTGAACTACAACCTTACTGTCTTCAACCGGTGAACCGGTTTCTTCTAGGCAAGCGCGCTTCATCTTAGACTGCAATGTAACTTTTATAAGAGAGAGAGAGAAAGAGAGAGAGAGAGACAGACAGAGAAACATGCGCACACCGCACAGCTTTCTATACGAGTAGCTTACTATAGCAAAAAGTGTCGTGACAACTTTTCGTAACAATTTTTTCCTTCTAGCCCCCTTGCACAACTGCGCGATAAGGAACTTCATTCCAAAACCCGTGGCTAGAAAAAAATGGTGAATTTGAATCTCAGACACGAGTTAAGGTGCGACTGTATATCTATCCTTGTGCATATGGCTTTCATGGTACAGAGTAAGTTTCCAAATTTCTTTATTTTTCGTTGAAAAGAGTAACATTAAATTAGCTAGTGTACTTACAACAATATTAACCTAGAAATTTTAACAATGATTTTAAAGAAATATGCACTTCGCGAGGTTACATAAGAACCTCTTTTATAGTTTATAAATTGTAAAGGATAGTATATGATAAGAACATTGATCATGAGCCATTTACTCGACATCTAAATTATCAGATGGTACAGAGTGAAATAAATCTAAGCGGCATGATTAGCAAGCGCAATTTTTTTTTCAGCATCAAAATCCACAGCTTTATACAAGAAACCAATCAGCCAATGACAACCGTTACCGGCTCCAAACGATTGCGTCCCGTCTACAGAATGTTTTGTTTGGACGCGACGCTCGCACACGTCACCTGGAATACTACCGAAACAAATAGTACCTACCTTCTGGCGGCCATGTGCAGCCCGCGTGATATCCATTCATAGAAAACTTTCGTCGCTTTGAGGAAGGATGAATGGGCGGAGAAACAAAGGAAAGTCGGAGAAAAGGAAGGAACTTTCTGAACGTAGGCGGCTCTCTTTGTGTGAGTGAGTTTGATCGTATTATCGTTTTAACTTTTTGTAATTGTGATAATCGGACGGAGCTTAAATTAGATGGATTAATAAACAATATCTTTATTATACAGAGGGTTCAGCGTTCGATTCCCGGCTCGCCCAACTAAATTTGTTGGCTGTCGAGCTGGGTATATTATATGTATCGATGTAAAGTATTTATGGCTATATATGTAGTACCTATATCAGCTGTGTTAGCAACCATAATACAAACTCGAAATAGTTTTATATTAAAACACTCAAAATGTCCAAAGTAAAAAAAACGTACAAAAGAATCTAAAAGCTAGTGCCTTAACTAGCGACCTTAACGCTGAAAGTCAACTCTTTCAGGCAACGAACCAATTAAATGACAGTACAGAAAGAAAAACGAGACCGACGAGATGTGTTGATAAATGTGTAACTTTGCACTCGCTTTACGGTGAAGGAAAACGCATCCAAAGACGTGTCATCCGCCAACCCGCACTTGGCCTGCGTGGTGGATTATGGACAATACCTCTCTCCTTGTGAGAGAAGGCTCCGAGTCCCAGCAGTGGGAACGTACTGCTTAAGTATCATGTTAATTAAATAAAATACGAGTAAATGAATAAATTAGAATTACAGCCATACTCGTATACAAACAGGGCGAAACAAAACGACCCACTCACAAGAAACCTTGAAAGAAAATGAGCAGACACCGAAATGGCTTAAAAATAAACCTTCATGGATGTTGTTCTAAAAATAACCAACTCCTCGTGCTTTCTCCCAACTCCTGTCAAGGTCCATACATTTATGGTACGTTTACACGCTTGCCAAGCTTTGGCAAACTGCAAACATTCTCAAGCTTCCACAAATCTCCACAAATCGTTTGAAAGGCGTTTATACGCTTGTGAATACGTCAGTCTGCAATATACATCCAAGCAAACGCCCTTTGATCTGCGTAAAAAAACCGACACTCGACTGGATCGGAAGCAAGCAGGCACAAGCCCACGCAAGCCAAGCCAAACGCCCTATTTACATGCTTGCGATTGTCGATCCTTGCTAACGTTTGGCAAGCGTGTAAACGTACCATAACAGACTTCAAGAACGCAAAAGTAAATGAAAATCAAGATATTCTGCAACCTATCCTCAAAACGCGCGGTGAGAATAAAAATAGTTTATAACCACTGAACTTTATTACTAGCGTAAGTAGTAATACCTCAGTGTTTACAACATAACTGGAACTTACTGTTTATATCTGTAAACTGAAGGCTATATTATTAACCGAACGATCGAATAGTTTCTGCATTAACTATACGAATTTTCTTCCGATTGATAGTTTCGTTAAAATCCATTCACTAGTGTTAGATGGAAGTTTTTTTTTTCAAGATTGAGTTGAAGTTAAAGATGCGAGTCTATTTTCAAATGGAAGAAAATCTAAAACATTTAACACATCTGCTGTGAAGAAAGAAAATCGGAAATAGTGTATTTTCTTTGTTCCGCAGAGAACCTAACGCTTGAGCCAAGATTGCATATACATAAGCAGCCCACTATACGTTTGGGACTCGAAATTGGGACTCGAAACCTTATCTCACAAAGAGAGATATAACCCACCACGCTGGCAAGTGCGGGTTAGCGGATGACACATGTCTTCGGATGTTTTAGTTCTCGAACACGTCGGTTACCTCATGATGTTTTCCTTCACCGTAGAGTGAGTGCAAATACACACATAACTTGAAAAACTAGTCATTGGTGTAGGGCTGGGATCGAACCAGGGCCGTATCATTGAAAAGCAGACGTTTTTTCCACCGAGACACTCGCTTTCGATTTTAAGATATCATATAGCTCGCACAAATAAAGTTCACGTCATCTATGAGTAAAAAGGAAATTATTTTCAAATGTTTTTATCAAATCGCGTAGAACATAATTACAATTAATCGATCCCTCCTTCAATACTCGCCAACTTTATATTATAGCTATTTGGCAATTTTTCTGAACACAGGCACAGGTATCTTACAGGAAATATATTTCATGCGTGTGCCCTTAAGAGGGAGGCTTTCGTTTAATGAAATTCCCTAAGCTAAACTGCTGACTAAATCTTCCAAGATTTTGAATTAGGTTCACTCTTTTGCTCTTTATATATTTACATTATATACATACATTATATTTACATTCTAAAACAGTATCAGGTAAAGTGTAAACATGAGTTATATCGAATTACATACATCGATTGTTACATAAAACATAAGAAAATATGTTATAGTATAAGATTCTATATAAATTTGCACACACGGATTTAGCACAGAGTACTATTATTATTTTTAAAACTAATGTAATATCTCTAGACCTATACTCTGCAAATAAAGGCATTTGATTTGATATGAGGTTTGATTATGTGTTTATTTATTTGTGTTTATAAATAAGGCAATTTTACTAAAATATTACAGACTTATTCGCAATTAAATTTTAATTAAAGATTAACTTTAACTGACATATACATACATATATTTTATGTATTATTTATTTACATTGTACTAAGGAAAAACAATGTACAATTCACTTTAATAATGAAAACAAAATTAAATAAGGTGAATGATTCTCGCAGCTTTGTAACATAAAGGAAAAGAATAAACAACAAAAAAAGAATAAAAGAAATCCTTACATCAACAAATGCTAGTAAGTGCATACAACATAAATGTTGAAATATTTACCGTTTTGAAATATTTCAATTTTATTGAAAACTCAGTATTTTTCATAAAAAATACCCTTACCTAAGCGAAAGTATACAATTCTCGTTCCCGTACCTTCTAAATTTAGCAAAGAAAGCAGCTTAAATATAAACAACATAAAAACTCCGAAGCATCAACATTCATAAAGTGATGCATTTTTCAAGGCGATGAAGCTAAAGTGAGCTGGAACAATCCAATAAAGCTGGTTAACCACCCATTTAAAGCGATACTATGCTAGCTAAAAAGACTATAAGACCTGTTTATATTTCCCCAGTTTCCCCACGCAGTTTCAGAACTAGTTACGCCCAGCTATGATACATAATTTACTATACCTACTAGTCCAAACTATACTTATCCGGACAGTAAGTACGAGTAGTATATGTAAAGCGCCTGTAGCTCGACTAGCTAAGGTGATCTGACGCGATCATCGAAACTAAGCAACGATGCGGACGTTGTTTGGATGGGTGACCATACATGTAATACTGTCATTTATAAAGTGACATTTTCAACTGGGCCCTACCGTGGGTCGCATGTCAGGATAAATTCTAGGTCCCAGCTGTTAATCTTGGTATAAGCAGTCGTTAAGCCAAGTCAGAGGCCTTCGGGTGGCTTGAAAACTCTCGACACCAGAGCTTGGTAACTTAGCTCATACGGAGAAGAAGAACCACACAGTAGACAAAATTTCTTCATATCTTAACAAATACTCATATTACTCATATTCAAACTCTTTAAAAATATGGTACTCAATTGCTCTACCTGCAATATATCATTAAATTGACAGTACAGTAAATAGTGCTGTAACGCACATGGGAATTCTTCAAATAAAAAAACACTTACTACTAAAGTTATATTAAGTTAGAAATAGTATCTACCTGTACTTAGACCAAGACTCATAAAGGTTCAAAATTACTGCCTTTACTCGAGAACTTAAATATATAGTGACTGACGAAAGCAAAATTGGCTGGTTAATCAAATATAAGTAGAGCAATTTTGTTTCTCTTTGATTTTGCTAGTAATAAACAAATTGGATACTAATCTTAGCGATCTTTATTTACTAATCCGAGTATTTTTTATGCTACTTGTATTGGTGCTTTACATAGCCTTTATATAAATAACTGTAGTCAATAATAAAAAAAAAAGATAAATTCATAAACAGTCATTGTTTATGAATTTATCAAATCAAACCATTGTTTATTGCAAACTAAGTCTATACAGAAAATCATTAAAAATATATAAAATTATGGTAATCCGGTACAAATATATAACTAACGTGATATGACTCGATTATCCAAGCTAAGCAACGGTCTTGTGCTGGACGAACATGTTCAAGACCGTATTTTAAAAACTGATATTTTTATCTGGGCTGACACGTTAAATTGCAGGCTGTTAGTATTAGTACTCGCAGATGTTAAGTCAATTCAAAAGTCTTCGGGCGGCTTGAAAAACTATCGAAACCAGAGCTTGGTCATTTAGCTCACGAAGAAGAAAAATAAGTATATATGTCATGAAAAATAATAAATAAAATAAAATAAAACAAAAAAGCCTTTATTCAACTGCACGTATTAATTACATAGCTTGTCGTCTTTTCATATTATTATTACAAATGTCATGTCATATTAATCGTCAATAAATATTTAAATCGGAATGAAAAAAATAATTAATTATTAATAAGTTAGTAAACTAATTTAATTTACTAAACGGAATTCACCTGCTTTACTCGCTGGTTCGACGAGATAATAATATGTACTCGTATCAAAATTATAGTTTCACTGCAGTGGACAGTCCCCTTTCAACCCAGGATTATCTCGACTATAAGTCCCTAGAAAATACTTTACTTTAAAGCTGACAGGGAAGAATATGACAAACATTAGACTCTTTCCTGCGAAGCTTAGTCGGGAGATAAGAACGATGACAAACTGTAGTCTCCGGGAAAGACTATGAGAAATGTGAAATCTTGCGGCTAATTGAAAACAAGACAGTGATGTGTGAACAAAATTCTAGAAAGAGTTCAAGAGGTTAACGCTAGAGCGCTTATTTATTTCTTCTTGTTCAGTCGTTTATAAACTCCTTTTCATCCAAAGGTTGCCTGGAAGAGATCGCTTTAAGCGATAAGGCTGCTCATTGTGGCACACTAATTTATAAGCCCTTTCTTTTTCTTTTTTTTAATTTCATGTGTGTAACCAATAAATAATTTTCTATCTATCTTACTTATCTTTCGGATACGAATCGAAGTAAAATAATGGTTAATAGTAAGTGACGGTTAATAGTAAGTAAAGATTTTTTTATCAATGAATTGTAATAATGATTTTTGTTTTTTGAGTGCATATCATTTACATCGTAAACTCCATGTCACGTCACTCGATTTAACGACAAACTCTCTAAAGCCTCGAAATCATCGGCTTTAGTTGGTTTAACTTGTATTCCATACAATAATAGATTCTCTCCATTTAACGACCACTCTCTTTAACGCCATAAAATGTACAGTTTCTTCAGTACACTGTATTTTTGATGATTTTTCTGTATGGACTTAGTAAAAAACAATGGTTTGATATGATTTCATAAATTCATAAACATAAAAAAAAAAAAAAAAAAATATCTGTTTATGAAATTAGCTGGTTGTATTTGTTCACTACAACTATTCACTTCAGTTATTTATATAAACGATATATAAAGCACCAATCCAAATAGCAAAAAAATACTCGGATTAGTATATAAAGATCGATAAGATTGGTGTACAATTTCGTTATTTCGAGCAAAATCAAAGAAAAACAAAATTGCTCTACTTAGTAATTTAACCTATAGAAAGAAAATTACTCACCAAATTACCATTCAAATCGCAAATCCAATTAGACGATATTTGGAAACCCGATGACAAGGACGTCGGAAATCGGTTTATGGATCCACAAATCAGGAATAATTCCTCGAAAGCAATCTGTTCCCCAAACGGGGAGGTTCGACCTTTCCACTGATTATGTCTCGAGAGACTTACCGAAATGTTTAAGGCCAATATAGGTGAATAAGGGTAGCTAGATAGATTTCTCATCTTAATATATATAAATCCCGTGTCACAATGTTTGTCTTCAATGGACTCCTAAACCACTTAACCGATTATAATAAAATTCGCACACCATGTGCAGTTCGATCCAACTTGAGAGATAGGATAGTTTAAATCTCAAATTATAGTCACAATTTTGATTTATTGCTAATTATTGTTTGTTATTATTTGACAGTCACAATTATCTGTTAACTCCAAATGATTCTAACAGATGTCGATACCTTTCGACTGGGTTGAGTAAGTAATCAATAGATGGCGCTGTATCCCTAAGTGAGGCAAAACAACGTTTGCCGGGTCAGCTAGTAGACTTATAAATATAATAGACGCCCAACCTCTTGTTGAAAATCGTACTACGTGTATCATTCGAATCACGTAGCTTCATCTAAACTTATTTTCTTGATGAAACGACTTCACTCGGGTCATGCATCACTATATCACTATGCGACTGCAGCGCGTTGCGGAATTTCGGGAAAGCTAGGCTGCACGCTCGACTAGCAGCGCCATCCTCCACTACAACTCACACCAATAAAACTAATCCCGAATCTACCCTCCTAACACAACGAAGTTTCACTCCGCGTGGTTAGACTCCTCACACACCGGAACAACCTGAAATACGAGTATAATTCTAATATTAACGTTGCCTATCTCAATTTGAACTCCTTGCCGAATTCCCTGTTCCCTAATGACTATAATCTAGCGATTTTCAAGGCGAGAGTGAACCGGTTCCTTCTAGGTAAGCGCGTTTCACCGTAGACCTCAATGTCACTTACCATCAGGTGAATTGTGGTCAAGCGCCGACCTATTTAGAGTAAAAAAAAAAAAATCGGAAGTTCTTACTCAACACGTGTTTCGCCTTTCCACAAGGCATCATCAAGAGGTGTTGACTCTTCGAACGACGGATCGAAAGAACCTACATAAAGGTGTGTTCCGGAAGCCTCCTTGAGAGACAGATATTCCAGCATGTTTCATCTAAAGCCAGTGTCCTTACTAGTGTAATTACGCTGCTAGTCAAATGATTAGCTGTACTGAGTATAAAATTAAAAAAAGACCTGTAAATCATTATAATGAGATAGGGATACGTTGTAAAGGAAACGCCGTGACCATAAACAATAATGACATCTCCGTTATTAACTATCCAGGTACACCTGTAATTACCTGACAAGAAAACTCTCAATAATCTCGAGCGATAAATAAGATTTTACTGCTTTTAAAGAAAGATACGGACAGATAAGTTCAGTGATATATATCCTCGAGAGAGCTACATATTTTTTTTATTCCTTAGGATTGGTATTTGACCAGCAAAGCGCGAAGCCATACGAGCTAGCGACACTCTGGCCTGTAGCTCGGCTAACTAAGGTGTTCTGACGCGATCATCGAGGTTAAGCACAGATTGATGCGGACAGTCTTTGGATGGGAGTCGATGCAAGAAAATGTTTATTAAAAAATGCATTTTCATCAAGGAGCTGCCGTGGGTCGGATGACACTTTAAACTGTGGGTATCAGCTGTTTTAATACAAGCAGTCGATAAGTAAAGACAGAAGCCTTCAGGCGGCTTGAAAACTCTTGACACCAGCTTGGCCACTTAGCTCAAACGAAGAAGAAAAAGACTCTTCTAAGGTCTAAGGTGGAGCAAGCCTAATTTGGTAATAACTGGCTTTCAAGAAGATTGCTGGAACACGCTGTAAGGTGCTTGGCGACACATTTTTCAACTTGAAAAATCTTTCGCCAACTTCTTAAATCTCCTCGAGTGCCAGTAATTCTGGAATAGGCATGTTTAGGTCAGAGTATGCGGTACGTACTCTCTGAAAAAAAAATTTAGAGGCGCGTCGAAAATTTTCCAAAACTCGAGGTAACTTCAAACATTGAAATTTTGACTAGCACCAGAGTGTGAGTTTTCACAGTTCTAGACGTAAACTCCCAAACTATCAGCTTCGCAGCCGCAATCGCCACCACATCTCCTCTATACTAATTTTCTTAGTTCTTTAGCGAAAGGAAATCGGCTGTGTATTTTACGGGAACTTTTTATGACGTCATCCGTTCACGAGAATCGTAAAATGAATCAGTTTTACAACGTTAACGATTAAAGACGTTTTTCTTTTGAATGAGAAGGCAGATAGGGGAAAATGTGATTACGGTCCACTTCGACGGCTTAGGAATAATTAAATTCCCATGGAGGGGTTTTGGAGTTTTTCCATTGAGTAAAAGGCAGTATTTCGAGAAATTTTATTTATTATTTTAGATAGGTTACACGATTCTTCGAAACGACACTTTTTTGGTTGCCCTGTATATCATTGCAAATATTCACGTTTTCAAGTGATAAATAAAATTCTCAGAGTGCTCGTATTCTCATGATTTCTCTATATCTTATACAAACAGTTTTTTTTTAAATCTGCGAATATCTTACAAAATCATTGATAGTTTTATGAATCTTCTTCTTCTTCTCCTTTACCATTTCCCACTAGGTGGAGTCGGCACAGCCTGTTTTTCTCTTCCACGCCACTCTATAGCCACGTCATTACACGTGGTCACGTATTCCACGTCATCTCCACATTCACTCCCTTCTCATTCATATCCTCCTCCACACAATTCATCCACGTCTTCTTTGGTCTACCTCTCCTTCCGCTACTTCTTACAATCATATCCATACTTCTCCTAGTCACATGCATCTCCTCTCTACGCTATTATAGCTGATAGTTTTATGAATCGTGTGTATAAATAGACCCAAAAACACAAGTCCTACTCTTATGCCGTCACCGCCAGTCGCAACAGAAAACCAGCGTCGGTAGCCTCACGCTGCCGTGTTGGTGTCTTTTAATCCTTATTTATATGTGTTTAAGGTTTGTGTTCGTCGCAATTAATAGTGTTTTTCTTTCTTTCTTTCAAAAAAGCATTACCATATCTAAGGCAACAAAACCCACTGAAAACCAGTGTTATCATTTATCAATCTTATCTTTCTTAATATATATAAATCTCGTGTCACAATGTTTGTCCTCAATGGACTCCTAAACCACCGATTATATAAAATTCGCACACCATGTGCAGTTCGATCTAAATTGCGAGATATGATAGTTTAAATCTCAAATTAAAGTCGCAATTTTGATTTATTGCTAATTATTGTCTGTTATTATTTGTCAGTCACAATTATCTGTTAACTCCAAATGATTCTAACAGATGTCGATACCTTTCGACTGGGTTGAGTAGATCAGTAGATGGCGCTGCTATGGTAAATCTACGAACGTGTCATAAAAGCTACACTATCTATTTTTCATACCCCTAAGTGAAGCAAAATAACGTTTGCCGGGTCAGCTAGTTAAAGTAATATGTTATAATTTTTTGTAACTTCATGATTAATTACGGCCTAAACAAATTCTCGCAAAGTTCAACCCGAACTAGCACAAATAAATAAAAAACAGATGCATGTAGGTGTATGAAACACGTGACTAACGTAAGCACACGTAAATAACATCGCTCGTTTCATTCATTACTGCTGAGATCACCGCGGATTTATCAATTAGTTACATTCATGCAGTATTTATATACCTACCTAATGTAGGACAGTCGTTTATTGGTTATATGTATAAGCGAGTGTGGCGCAGTGGTAACGTCTTCTTTTCCATCATACGGCCCCTGGTTCGATCCCGGCCCTACGTCAAGGACTTGTTTTTACACGCTTTATATTAGCTTCACCTGTATGTTTGTATGTTTGTAACCGACTTCTTAGGGCGCGATTTTGACCCACTTGAAACGGCCAGATTTCGTTGAAACTTTGTAGATTTATTGAGGACCGATGACAATACACTAATTTGATAAAATTATTTTTTTTTTTTGTATTTTTGTTTGTATGTTTGTTTGTAACCGATATCTTTGGGCGCGATTTTGACCCACTTAAAACGGCCAGATAAGCGTGTGATTTAGTTTTTTTAAACTACTATTTTTAAGTTAAGTGTGGATTAGCACTCGTTTTACGGTGATTGAAAACATCGTGAGGAAACTGGTATGTTTGAGGACCACAATATCCGAAGACCTGTGCCATCCGCCAACCCGCACTTGGCCAGCGTGGTGGATTATGGCTTATATCTCTCTCCGCGTGAGAGAAGGCCTCGAATCCCAGCAGTGGGAACGTATAGTGGGCTGCTTATGCTTATAGAGTAGTTATCGTTTCCTTATTTACATATACTTTAATTGAGATGTACGATTAACAAAGTTAACTATAATCTACCGTATCGTAGCATGTTCTAAAGTAATTAAAGTCTTCTAAAATATTGTAATACATATGACATCTCATCTACTCTTTTTTTTTATAACTTATAGGTTTGCGTTTGACCACAGCTTGCCTGGTGTTAAACAATACTATGGTCTACGATGTTACACGCTTACCTAGAATATACCTATTAACTCTAGATTTGAAGACCCCCAGGTGGTACTTCTCTACTACTCTCTCTTGATCACTGGTTATCTTCGTGCCATCTCATTATTTAATTCATCATCACCAGTTTCAGCTAGAAGAAAGCTTTTTTAACACCCGGCAGAATTATTTTCATGAGATTTAAACTACACATATTTCTTCGAATGTTATAAAAATACTAGCTGACCCGGCAAACGTTGTTTTGCCTTATCATTTAGGGGTATGGAATACCTCCTCCTCTTTTGAAGTAGGTTAAAAATAGATAGAAGCCGATTCTAATCTATGGCTCTGTTGTACGTATGGATATGATACATGATAGCCTAATTCACTCACTCGGTCTGACTAATAGGGCAAATTTAAACTCTGAAAGAAATAGTGAAAGTAAACTAGTACTGAACAATATACAATACACCAAATCAAATAATATAGGTAATATCAGTACGAAAGTATATGATATGTATCAATGTCAATTTTCAATTATATTCTAGTAATATAATATCATTACAATAGTATATGATATTAATAAAAAAGTCAATTTTCACTACTAATTCTAGTAATATAGTATCAATACAATTATATATGATATGAATCAAATGTCAATTTTCAATTCTATTAGATCAAACTTTTTATAATATAAATGACTAGATAATCATTTATATTATAAAAAGTTTGATCTTATAGCCAATCCCTGAGGCTAGTCTTAAAGCTGGCGGTGGAAGGAGCATCCCGGACAGTCGCAGGTACGCGGTTGTAGATCGCGGGCCCCAACACGTAAACGGACCTCTCCAATTTCACAAGTTTATGTACCGGCGTTTTCAGTTGCACTAAATGAACTACTGAACTAAAAGAAAGATATAGTTCACTGATATAAAAAGATATGTACATATCTTTTCATTTTAGTGACACATTCTGCGCATCGGCTAAATACCAGCTTGAGGCGTTGGAGGCAATAGAGCGGCGAGCGAAGAGGCTAGTTGGCAATAATGCTCTGTGCAAGGCGAAGCTGCAGAGCCTTGAGCATCGCCGCCTGGTGGCCAGCCTTTCGGTTTTTTATAGGTTACATTTCGGTGAGTGTGCATCGGGATTGCATGATTTGATCCCCCCCGCCCCATTCCACCATCGGACGAGTAGGGAAACACCAAGGCGGCATCGTTATACTGTGGAGGTGCCTAAGTCGCGTACTAAGCGGTTTGCTTCCACCTTCATTGTGCGTACCGCCAAAGTGTGGAATTCTTTGCCAAATTCTCTGTTCCCCGATAACTATAATCTAGCGGTTTTCAAGGCAAGAGTGAACCGGTTTCTTCTGGGCAAGCGCGCTCCACCTTAGAATGTAATCTCGCTTACCATCAGGTGAATTGCGGTCAAGCGCAAGCCCATTACTAGTAAAAAAAAAAATGTCTAGCTAATTGTGACAGGTACCTGGTTTCCTGCGCGTGCGCCACTGCACCGGCAGCGGCGCCGGGCTGCCCGGCCCCGACGAGGCCAGCTTGATGACACTTATCTGGGAATAAACAAACAATATATTACAAAGATATATAACACTAGCTGACCCGGCAAACGTTGTTTTGCCTCACTTAGGGGTACAGCGCCATCTATTGATTACTTACTCAACCCAGTCGAAAGGTATCGACATCTGTTAGAATCATTTGGAGTTAACAGATAATTGTGACTGTCAAATAATAACAGACAATAATTAGCAATAAATCAAAATTGGGACTATAATTTGAGATTTAAACTATCCTATCTCTCATGTTGTATCGAACTGCACATGGTGTGCGAATTTTATTATAATCGGTTAAGTGGTTTAGGAGTCCATTGAGGACAAACATTGTGACACGAGATTTATATATATTAAGATTTGGCCGTTCGCTCTAATATTGAAATAATGATCATCATTATCTATCCATCTATCTGACAGTAGCTGAGTTGTGTGCCGTTGAGGACAGGCCCTGAAGTAAGAAAATCAAAGCAACGTATCGCCAGGCACTTAACACCACCTTAGATAGGAATGTCTCTGACTATTGGCTACGCGCTGTGCTAGTCAAATAGAAAGAAAGAAAGAAAGAAAAAAAATATATATTTATTATGACAAATTAACACAAGACAAGATATAATATATAAAATAGTACACATAATAAACATTAATTTGTCACAACACAGCCTCAACTCAGCATAATGCTGCTGCTCAAATACCTAGCTGTAATGAAAAAAGTGATCGTACAAGAGGAGATCGGTGGCACTGTTCACGTAACAACATTTGAAATATCAAAACAAGATAGTAAAATACTAGATACTATAATACTAGTTATCATTTTTGAGTAAGTAATTTTAAAAGACATATGACATGTTTAGGATAACTTTTTCAAATGTACAAATAAATATGTAATTAGTAATAGGGTCCCGTGTTTACCTTTTAGGTAAGGTAGGTACCTCAAAAAGTGAATCTTGGTAAAAAATGTTCCTATAAAAACATACAGCGACATCTACTACTTTTCAATCATACTACGTCGCTAAAGGAACACCACTGCAACCATGGAATTGTTTCTCAGAATCAACTCACAACGCGTTCTTGACGTAGTTTGAGCATATTCCGCTAGGTGGCACTAGCAGTACTCGAGTTTTACAATTATGGTTTTCTCTGATAACACGGAAAGGAAAATGTGGGAAAACACAAAGTTGAAATAAAATGCACAACTGATAACGATAAATATCTTAGTTCAAATGACTTACAAGGCCGTGTTAATGGGAAATAAATAAGTTGGTCTAGTTTTTATGAACGGTTTTTCTTCAGCAGAGCATTTAAATAAGCGTACCCTTTAATTAAACTTTAGATGGTTAAATTCTGACAATAAGTATAGTTGGCGTCACCACTCCGGACTGTTTCCGTTCGATTTCCGGCACGGTCAAAATCATTATGATAAACTAAATTTGGTGCTTTGGGTGTTTAATATAATATGTAACTAATAAAGTATTTATGTATATATATCTAGTATATCAGTTGCGTTAGCTACCATAACACAAACTAGAAATAATTCAGTATGGGATTAGCCAGCCGTGTGTGAAAATAAAATGTATATGTAGTATATCAGTTGTATTAGCAACCATAATATAATCTGGAAATGGTTTAGTATGAGGCTAACCAGCCGTGTGTGAAATGCGTCCTAATATTTATGGTACGTATTTATTTATTTTAGTTTTTTGACTTAACAACGTTGATTAAGTTACTACGTATGCAGAACTGTATAGCATATACCATTCAAAGACATTCTTTGTTGTTAGCACGTTTTCCTAAAATGCGTCCCAGCATTTCACTTAATCGTGTTTACCTTT
Organism: Mellilla xanthometata; assembly: GCA_035578125.1. Taxonomy (NCBI): domain Eukaryota; kingdom Metazoa; phylum Arthropoda; class Insecta; order Lepidoptera; family Geometridae; genus Mellilla; species Mellilla xanthometata. The sequence continues at coordinate 5,444,570 of JAPUBQ010000014.1, read as the reverse complement.
CCTAGATTGGAAGTCGAAAGTGTATTTTAAGAATTCAAGACACAGACTATTGTCACAGTTAACTCAATAGTTACCTATTGTGAAGATCTTCCGTTGCCGGTAACGTGAACCGAATAAAAAAGTCGAACTGTAAATTGGCAGGAAAACTTAGTTTTAGAATGGAAGGCAACTATTTCTTTCCTTACAATATTAATTCCTTGCCTTTACACTTAGGACGACAAATATTCCATCATCTTTGTTTTGTTCCTCATTTCGTATTGTGTATCTAAATACTATAAATTACGTATCATTCATTCATTGTGTATCTAAGTACTACAAATTACGTATCATTCATTCATTGTGGTTCTAAGTACTACAAATTACGTATCATTCATTCATTGTGTATCTAAGTACTACATATTACGTATCATTCATTCATTGTGTATCTAAGTACTACAAATTACGTATCATTCATTCATTGTGTATCTAAGTACTACATATTACGTATCATTCATTCATTGTGTATCTAAGTACTACAAATTACGTATCATTCATTCAAGTGCAATCCACACATAACTTGAAAAACAATTCATTGGTGTAAGGCCGGGATCGAACCAGGAGCCGTCTGATTGAAAAGCAGACGTTTTACCACCGAGCCACACTTGCTTAGGTAACTCAAGTTAAGCAATAGAGGGTTGAACTTTCAAATGTTTTCTATACCGACTCAAGTTCTGTATCCGGTAGTCAGATGACACATTAAATGGTTGGTAGATAAAATAGATATCATTATCATGTCGTATGCAAAACAATTTTAAAAAGGGCGCTAAACTAAAGGGAAACTACAACTTCTCATGTAACTCAAGGTAAAGATCCAATATTATTATTTCCGCTTCTTAATAACGTACCAAGTTTGATATTATTCGTAACTTCTAGTCCAGATTCGAAAATGTCTTGAGGAATATCATTTGACTACGTAGCAAATTTTATAGCTCGTCCAATCCGAGACTAGGCTAGTAAATAAATAATAATTTCCTCTTTAGCCGTTTTAACTTCGAACGAATAATAGAAATACATATATATTTGTTTGTAACAATTATATTACGCAAATAAATACATCACAGGAAAAAGATTATAGAAATTAATAGTGACAAATCCGGCCCGAATCAGCATTTAGATTACAGGCTTTACGCTTTTAAAATTGCTAGCGTTCCAAAACATGATTACGTAAAATACGCCAGAATTGTTTAAATGTCATTTTAATATTTCATATTTTGTGATACCTACTGATAGTAATAAAAAAATTAATTTATATCTCGAATCGATAGAACTCATTTCAATATTGTTAAATTTTGGCTTTATATTAATTTGGTCCATAATAGTGGTACATAGGGACAAATGGAAAGAGGGTAGGCAGGCCTTTACCCAACAATGGGATCACACAGGCTTTTAGTAATAATTATAAAAATAAGATTTTATTAGTGTGAAATTCCTACTGCCGCTCGTCAGGCGTTGTTTTCAATTCTCAAGTCAAGTCTTCTTGCTCAAAATTGTAAGGCGCGGCTGAACTCGGCTCAGAAGGCGTTTTTTTACTCATAATGGGCTTGCACTTGATCGCAGTTCACCTGATGGTAAGCGAAATTGCGATCTAAGGTGGAGCACGCTTGCCCAGAAGAAACCGGTTCACTCTTGCCTTGAAAACTGCTAGATTATAGTTATCAGGGAACAGGGAATTTGGCAAAGAATTCCACACCTTGGCAGTACGCACAATGAAGGTGGAGGCAAACCGCTTAGTACGCGACTTAGGCACCTCCACAGTATAACGGTGCCGCCTTGGTGTTTCCCTACTCGTCCGATGGTGGAATGGGGCGGGGGGGATCAAATCATGCAATCCCGGTGCACACTCTCCGAAATGTAACCTATAAATAATAGTTATTTAAAAAAACTAAAAAACACGCTTATCTGGCCGTTTTAAGTGGGTCAAAATCGCGCCCAAAGAAGTCGGTTACAAACAAACATACAAACAAAAATACAAAAAATGTAATAATTTTATCAAATTCGTGTATTGTCATCGGTCCTCAATAAATCTACAAAGTTTCAACAAAATCTGGCCGTTCAAAGTGGGTCAAAATCGCGCCCAAAGAAGTCGGTTACAAACAAACATACAGGTGAACTAATATAAAGCGTGTAAAATCCGAAAGGCTGGCCATCGTCTTAAAAGGTTTAGCGTTAGTTGTCACCCTGTACAAGTATTAGCCTTAACACCCTCATCGACATCAATTCTAAAGGTTATGTTTCCGGTAACAGCGTTAGAAACGTGACTGCCTCCAATCATCCCAGTCGGTGAAAATGTGAGTAAATTGAACGGGATAAAAGGTTGGAAACATGACAGGAATATACTTAGTGTTTGAAGGGACCTGTATATGTAAGGGGATTTTTTCACGTCAGCCGTTTCGTTAGCTTATCCTAATATGTGCGTAAAAGGACTTTCTTTGGTTGCAGTTTTATTATTGTTATCACCAGACGTAACGACAACAGATGGAGCAAAACTATCTCATAATGGCTTCCACGGGATAGCAAGCGCCCTGTCGGTAGACCACCAGCCCGATGGATAAACGACATCCGGTCCATAGAAGGAACGCTTTGGTTCGAGGAGCACAAGATCAAATTTACTGGCATAAGAGTGAAGAGGCCTATACCCAGCAGTGGGTCGAAATAGGCTGATGATGATGATGATCATTATTGTTAATCTTAAACGGTTTTTTTTAATAGCTTTAAGTCCGTCTAAAGAACTATCTTGAGAATATATAATTATGCTTATTTTGGTACCCATATCCGACTTAGAAGTAATTGGAACTAGAAGACTACTAGACTTAGAAGTAATACTAGTTCAGTTTTTTTTTTTCATATTGATATATCTGACTGGTGCCAAAAAAGGTAAAAATATTCTGGTTAATACCAAAATAAGTAAAATATTCCGGTCTTTAAGCTATTTTTTCAATGTTTTTTACCTGTCATGACTTATAACGAAAATACTGCAAATTAAGAAGCCTTAAGACCTGAGTGCGAAAGTATCTAACCTTATGGTCCCTCTTCACAATGGGCCATCATGGTGGTCGATAACAGGCGCTTACGGTTATGTATAATACAGCGTTAAATCTGTGAGTACTGAGTGGCCATCATCGCCTATAACGGAAGTAGGTAAATTTCTCTGCCCGTACAGACTGGTAGCTGGTCAAACAAAAATACAAAATTAGAAGAGGAATTTACATCTAAGAGCTTCCTTGGATGGGACGACATATTAATCCCCAATTTATAAATCCCAATTTCCCACAAACGCAGGGTATCCAACTGTGAGAGCTAGGGCACCCAAGTGCTAAAACTGCATTCCATATTTTCTTGTATAATAATTTCTAGTTTGTATCTATTGTATTGTTATCTAGTTGTAATTATGTTAATTAGCATTAAGCACAATTGAATGAATTAATAAATATATTTATTATTATTATTATTAATTAGGGCTTTCGAACTAGAAGCTGTCAAACCATGTCCGAGGTTTCTGTAAAGTTTGAAATCTTTTGACACCAGAGCTTGGCCATTTAAATGAAGCTGAAGCCAGCTCATACGCAGAACACACTCAACAAAATATTCAGATATTCCAATCTCTATGTCGCCTCTGTATAATACGGGTCCAACCTGGACGATCCCTTTAATTTTACTTTTTAATCCGACTAAAAGCATCCGTTTTAATTACGTTAAGCTGCCCTTTATAAGTAGTCAGGACCCGATTAAGTACAGTATAAACTCCACGTAACGTTACTCGTTTTAACGATAAACTCTCTAAAGCGTCGTAATCACAAGACTGTAGTTAGTTTTGCTTGTATTTCATACAATGATACAGTTTGTATAGCATTACAAAAATACTTCAAAAACATACAAAATATTTTTGTTGTCGTTAATAAGAGGGAGCTCTCATTAACGACACCAAAAGAAAAAACATGGCTTGACTATCGGCACTAAGCACTGAGCTTTCTAAGAATGCGGTTCATATATTTATAAATAGGTATTAAGTAATTTGAGCATTACCTAGTTTGAAAAAGCACTTATTCCTGTATTGCCTCTCTATTTAACGTCAATTCTATATAACGTCAAAATAAACACGGTCCCATGAGTTTCGTTAAACAGAGTTTGCACCGTATCTGTTGTACCCAGTCAGTTGTTTCCCTATAAGTATTTGGAAACCTTTTCCAAATTAGAATTCCATAAAACCGTAAGGTTGGGAAGGTTGTAAAGTTGTACTTTACTAGAGCTTTTAATTACGTAGGTAAAAGCTGAGTGGTTAGTGAATTGGGTCGAAAATAAGCTTTGAAGAACGTTGTTTGGTGAGTTATGGCGCTTTTGAAGTATAGTCCGTTTGTGCGATAGAATTAGTAGGGATTAAAGCTGATGTGGAAATTTGTAATGAAGTACAGCGCAATTTCAACGACATTCAAAACATAACACGGATGAAAGCAGAGAAGAACCGGGATGAGCATACGAGAAGAGGCCTATGCTCAGCAGTTGGCAATTAAAGACTGACAATGATGATAATAATGATGACAACTTTGTACGCTTGATATATTCGGAAAGGACTGCTTCCATTTAAGTGCTTTGGCGTTCATTTGTATTTATTTAACGGCCCTGTGACGCCATAGGTCCAAATGGTGTTTTTAGTATCAAATCGCAGTGTTTTTTCCAACTTTGTTTGAAATTGAAAATTAAAATTAATATTTTACTGGTATATGATGTACGGATGCCATGTTAGTTTTTGGTATATAAGTAAGATGAATATTAAAAGGTATGTATGTACGTACTTCTAATGTAGATTCTCTTAAATATTTTTTTAAGTATTAAATTTTCATTACATTTATAATTACTAACCTAGCCAGAAAACAAAATCAATTGTCGAAATAATTAAGATTTCTGTACGTAATCGGGTAAACATACGATCGCATTACTTATAAACAATTAATAAAAAAGAAGTTTGAACTAGAAGTACTTACTTGATAAAAAAAACTTGAATAGTTACCGAAGTTTTTGTTTAGCAACAGCGAATTCCGCCCCATGATATAATTTTGATATAGAATACCCAACACACAATAACATGAAAAGCCTTTTAGGATGGCAAACATCATAGGAAAACTTCGTGAAAATGATACTAGACCAATAAATAGAAATTCCATAGAGTAACAAGTTACACTCAGGTGACCATGGATTGGATTTTAAATATGAATGTTTTGGAATATTTGTTAAAGATGTTGCGTAGACTTTATAGTTTACATAGCAATTTTAAGTTTCGTTTCAACAAGCTGAACAGAAGAATTAGTATTTTTTTTTAATAGACCACATTTCACACCCGGCTGGTTAACCCCATACTGAACCATTTCTAGTTCGTATTATGGTTGCTAACGCAGCTGATATACTACATATACATACATACATATTTTATATAGACACATACATATTTAACACCCAACCCACAGCCAAAATATTTAGTTACGCACAAAGATGTTGACCGTGCCGGGAATCTAACCCGGAACCTTCTGATGTTAACTATTACGCCAACGAGGTCGTCAAAATATACAAAAACAAATAAAAGTATACAAAATCAAATTTTAAAATCTCATAAACTGCACACAATACAGCTTAGAACATTAAGGTTGCTTTACGTACTGGCATTAGTATTACAAAAGGATTAATTTAAAAAACAAAAACAATTATCCCAACAAAACTTAATTATTATCACCCTACAGCAGCAGTTCGGCGAATTTGTGTCATAGCTACTTGACTAAACATAGACGTACATTATCGGTAAACCTACGAAATCCCACAGCCCTGGGATCTCAGTCCAAATGGTCCCGGGATCTCGTCAAAATGATTCCGGGATCTGGACAATAATGCTGCGATTTTCCCTTCGCCTGTCCGGTACCAACCCGTGATTACGCGACGGGAAATTAAACGGACCGGAACTTCCTAAAGAGTCCCACGGAAATGGGATTTTATATAGTTTACATTAGTTATTATAGTGACCGTAGAAACAACTTTAGAATTCCTTAACGGAATCCCTGTTTCAGGACAAAAACAATCTTGTTATTTTCAAGGCAATCGTGGAAACTAGTGTTAGGAAATAGCTGGTATGTGTATACTTTTATAAAGATATGTAATAAATAGTGAACTAAAACATAAATAATATGAAGCTTAATATGTATGAAAGTAATGTCAAGGAAATACTTTTGTAATAATATTTAATTTTATTGTTTCCAAATGGCTGCACTTGATTTTACAAGGAATATTATATAGTTTAGATTGGTGACATAGATATGTATATAAAACTCTTTCGTTTTAATACTCATACTCTATGTCGACCAAAAAGGCGGGAACACGCATTAGCGTTGCGAATGCGCCTTCTTTTGTTTTTTTTCGGACAGTTGGATTATTGATTAATTTGGATGGAAAGCAATTGGAGCTAAATGGAAAAATATATAAATTTGAGACACATAAATAATTATACCTATTTAAGTGATAAGGTACGTAACGTAGATATAAGGCTAGAAGATAAAATAACTGATTATACCTCAGTATATTAACAATTAGATGAAAATATAATTTGATTTGTTACCTTTATAAAATGTGTTTGAATTCACACCTTTGAATAATGTTCTAATATCTCAGAAGTTGGATTGACGAGTTTATTCTTTCAGAATACTTCTCGTTTATCTCACGTGTATGCCCACTTGATAAAATTTTCATTATACGATATTTTAAATATCATGTTTTTTTTTGAATTTTTCTTCCTATCTCATTTATTGTTCATTAATAAAAAGTTAATACATTTCGCCAACCTGCACTTATCCAGCGTGGTAGATTATGGTCTACATCTTTCTCCTCGTAAGAGAAAGCCACGAGTCCCAGCAGTGGCAACGTATAGTTGGCTGCTTATGCTAAATACATTTCATAAAGGTTCATCCACCAGCACTCACTTGACCAGCGTGGTGGATTAAGGCATATCTGTCCTCTCATGAGAGAAGGCCCCAAGTTCCATCAGTGGGAACGTATATTGGGTTGCTTATAAGAAACTGATTTGAGTTTCAAGAACTTATTTCAAAATTAAAATTTATTGAATTAAATTTACAATTCAAAAAAATTAATAGTATTATAAAAAGCACATACATTAAATAAACATTATTATAACAAATTGACTGTTATGTAAATGATTTTCATATACTAATTAATTCCTTTAAATTCATTTTACTTTTGTTACTATGCATATTAAAGACGTGCAGTACAATGTTTAGTAATTAAAGTACAATCTCCCGATTTAACTATTAATCTATGCACTTTAATATCGTATGCAGTATGTCAATTTACAAAACATAAAGCGCAAACCTGGATGTAAGTTTCAGAACATGGGACACATCGATGGTGAAACCTGTACTGGGAGCTGTGAACTTGCTGATTGCGATGCTAAAAGGCAAAGTCTGGTGCTGGGTAAACGTGAGGGAGTGGAAGGGAGCCGGCGAGAGCGGCAAAGCCACAAGCGCGTTTCCCCAGGTAATTAAGTGGAAGTGGAAGGGAGTCGGCGAGAGCGGCAAAGCCACAACCACTACCCAGGCGATATCGTGGATGTGGAAGGGAGTCGGCGAGAGCGGCAAAGCCACATCCACGATCTAAAAGATAGCGTGTATGTGGAAGGGAGCCGGCGAGAGCGGCAAAGCCACAACCGCTACATTGGTTACACCGTAAATGTGGAAGGGAGCCGGCGAGAGCGGCAAAGCCACATTTACGACGTCAGTAATAATTTGGATGTGGAAAGGAGCCGATAACGTGGGAGTGGAAGCCCAATGAAGAGGAGATCAATGTCTCAAGACGATTCAGACTACGATGAATTCCTTAAGAAAATGCGGAATAATTACGGTAACTAGCTAGAATGAATTATAGTGACGAAGCACGTGCGACATTGACGAGGCGAGCGTCATTGGCCTTATTCAAGACAACTTAAAGATAGCATTCAAGCGGCAGTGACGCTCCTCACCCATTCGTACGCGCTTGGTCAAAGTAAGAACTAACGAATTTATTAAGAATGTTACTGGCAGCGGAAAGTATATTTTAGATAAATGTTCAGTTTATATTAAGTAATGTCTACATGTGCTGCACGAACATCTGCTAGTCTCGCGCGTTCACAAGCCAGTCATGGCGTCTGTGGCGCTCCTGCACTCGCAGCAGGTTAGCACTGTCAAGTGTAATTTATCCGTGACGATATGTGCTATAATAAATTGTTATCAATGTTAAGACCTTTAGCTATCTTTTAAAAACGTTATTCCCGAATTTAATCCGATATCCAAAGATTTGAAAAACAATAATAGCATGGCATACTAAAGTCGATGAATGCGCTGATATATATATATTGGAATGAACGTGAAATCATATATATTTTGCACTTCTAAAACTGACAGGCGTAGCTAAGTCATGCTACTGACTGGACACAGTACTTTGCAGTTGGAGCGATTGGAAAAGCTTGTTGCGTCGTTCTCTCACAGAAGTAACTACTTATACTGTATTATTAACTTATATGCTCGCCAAACGTGTGCATTATGGTGAAACATTGGAACAATACTATGATGCGAATATAATATAACTTACCATTAAAGATAGGAGAGCAGTTGACTATCCCCTTAATGCTATTGACGAACATGCCAGTCGGGCCTAGGCAAATGCTGCTCAATTTAATTTGACTTTGAAAATTGGGTGGAAAATGCTATAGATACTTTTGATAAAACTAGACTTACAAAATCAACTACCGTTCAAAAATAGAAATTTGAGAGTTATATTGTAAAGTGTTATAACTGCACTGAGTTAGGTTATAAAAGCTTGTGGCGTCTCTGTCGCACTTCATCGCCCGCTACCAATCAGAGCGCTTGTTCTGAATCGCGCAAACGGTATTTTCAACGCGCGTACTGATACTGGTCCTAGCTACAATGCATGACCGTCGGACGTCCGTTTCCAGACATAATATCTGTCCGGGGAAATATCCCTTTGCTAAATGGAGGCAGACCGTCGTCGTTTCATAAGCTTAAAACGTATTAAACCACTCAGGGAATGTACGATCTACAGCAGAAAAGTCAGCTAGACACATTTTGTAGATTCAAACCAGACAATAAGTAATGTAAACGAAGAGAATAGCGTGGTTTCCAAGAAATTAGAGGACTAGGTCGCATTATTAAACGAATCGGGAATTAACGATATATTTATTGTGTATTATAAAATTCAGAGAAATATTAAATGTTTGCGTACATTTTGGAAGCCAATGCACGATAATGAATCGGGAATCAGTAGTTTCATTCTTATATCTAAAATACACACTTCATGTGACGTTGCTGCATAGTGCCATCCTGTTGAGCCTATAAAATAAAAAACAAAATGAAATTACCTGTTTAGCCTATAAGATAGAAGAGACTTATGTCTATACCTCAATGCATGGTATAAATGAGAATGTGGAGATTTACGTTGTTGAAAATAGCGTCATCAAATACTCAATATTATTACGATATTCATTTACGCAGAAACTCAATATTACAATTACAATTGAATTTATCTCATGACTAAGTCAAGAGCTGCTGTCGAAACTAACAAAATCGTTGTAATAACTGTTGAAACGTCTCATAAGTTCAATGGCCTGATAGTTTAAAAAAATGCTATTGTTAGAGGTCAAAGTATTCATGAACACTATTTGTTAACGGGAGAGAACATTCTTGAAAATGCTTTTAGTACAATTAAGATTCAGAGCAATTGGAAATTAGATTGAGAAAAGAGTCCTAGTACACTTTTGCGGATCGATCGTAGTCTTGATGTTTCACTAGTTTTTTATTGGCGAATCTGTAGTAGGCTGTTCATAAAGTCAGTTGAAGACCTGTACCATGCAGTCAGTTGAAGATATGCTTGCTGCAAATTAAGACGTTGATAGTAGAGTAGTATAGATATTTATCTTTGGAACTAAACGATCTAGACTTCATTACTGCAGATGGAATGGAAATAGAACTTGAGAATTCTGATCCTGTAATATACAGGTTTTACTGACAACCTCGTATCCAACAAGTAAACCGAGAAATGGTGCAGGTAATGATTGATGTTCGAATTGTCAAGAAGATCATCTTATAGATCTGACAGATCTGGTCCCATGCATAGCTCGGTGGTGGTTTTAGATTGAATAGTTCGATTGTCATATTGTATATTTACCGAATTCCAGTATAAAAAAAAATGTTAACGTATTAAACAGAAATCCAGCAAGCGATAAAGTTGAGTAACTTCATATGCAAGATGTTCTGAATATCGGCAATGAAGACTGGATTACCAGTCAAGAGAAAGTGAAGTAACTAGCATCAACGAAATGTTTAGTTACCCCGGATTGTTTAAAATCGTCCAGATTCTCAAAATATAAACTTTAACATGGAAAAGATATCATGTCACTGGTGAAGATGATAATAATAATTATATAATGATACCTATATAATGATAGGTAGTACCAAAAAAAGGTTTGATGGCATACCTATTGTTAAAATTAGTCATGAAGATGTCGGGCACTTCGATTTTGAGAAGACGTTCAGCAATTTTACTGTTTGCTTTAAATTAGAAAATTCATTATAGTTTATGATGAACTATTTTTGATGCATCATTTAGTAGACTTATAACTGATCAAAACTATAAACTCCTAAAGTTAGCAGATTTCAAAAACATCTTAGACTCGGTGGCCACCCCACGGGCAAACCAACAGGCGAAAACATATAAAAAGAACGATTATACAAACATTATCCGCAGAATGGCATTGTAGATGCGATAAATAAGTATATATTGAGACGCGTATATGCTGATAAAACTCGGTTTAGAATCAATAACTATTCTTTAAAAATATTCTTGATGAAATAATAAACAGGACAACAAAAAAAAAACACTAATATGCTAGAACAAATAAGAAAAGCTAGTCAATCGTATAAATGTATAACAAGGAAAAGATATAGCCTAACTTGATCGTATATGCAACTCCTTATCCATACGCCTGGCCGGCCTTGATGCGAAAATATTAAATATATGGATAAACTGAAGCTCGTAGCTTTCTGGTCAGACTCCGCATGTTAGTAGTGTTGGTGAGGTTCAGGTTTACGAGGATTAACTGAGTGTTCAATACAATACGATAATTGTGAACACATTTGTTTTAATTTTTATATTATTACTAGCTGACCCGGCAAACGTTGTTTTGCCTCACTTACACTTACAGCGCCATCTATTGATTACTTACTCAACCCAGTCGAAAGGTATCGACATCTGTTAGAATCATTTGGAGTTAACAGATAATTGTGACTGTCAAATATTAACAGACAATAATTAGCAATAAATTAAAATTGCGACTATAATTTGAGATTTAAACTACCCTATCTCTCAAATTGGATCGAACTGCACACGGTGTGCCAATTTTATTATAAACGGTTAAGTGGTTTAGGAGTCCATTGAGGACAAACATTGTGACACAAGATTTATATATATATTATGATTATGTTTATGTTAGATGTGTAAATTCTTTTATTTGTTAATTGTTACAAGACAAACTATTTAAACCATATTTATTGATTTCATAGCATTTTGCATTATAATTGTACCTTAACATTCATAGCCATTATAACTATATATACGCTGTAATCCTGCAGTTGAATACAAATAGGCATTATTGTAGTTTTTTTTTCTATTCTTAATATCTTTGGTTATATATATCTACATATACGTGCGTATTTGTAAATATATGTATTTATATCAGATGTGCTAAAGACCATAAGCGAAGGGACTTGCTTAATTATCAGGATGACCGAGCTGTTAGGAAATAGCTGGTATGTGTATACTTTTATAAAGATATGTAATAAATAGTGAACTAAAACATAAATAATATGAAGCTTAATATGTATGAAAGTAATGTCAAGGAAATACTTTTGTAATAATATTTAATTTTATTGTTTCCAAATGGCTGCACTTGATTTTACAAGGAATATTATATAGTTTAGATTGGTGACATAGATATGTATATAAAACTCTTTCGTTTTAATACTCATACTCTATGTCGACCAAAAAGGCAGGAACACGCATTAGCGTTGCGAATGCGCCTTCTTTTGTTTTTTTTCGGACAGTTGGATTATTGATTAATTTGGATGGAAAGCAATTGGAGCTAAATGGAAAAATATATAAATTTGAGACACATAAATAATTATACCTATTTAAGTGATAAGGTACGTAACGTAGATATAAGGCTAGAAGATAAAATAACTGATTATACCTCAGTATATTAACAATTAGATGAAAATATAATTTGATTTGTTACCTTTATAAAATGTGTTTGAATTCACACCTTTGAATAATGTTCTAATACTAGTTGCTAGGTAAGCGCGCCCCACCGAAAATACAATAACAGTAACCGAAAATACGTCAGTCGAATTGTGGTCAAGCGCAAATATAGTGTAACAAGTATACCTTAACATAATATAACCTGTACATATATAGGCTGTGGATGGTGGATGATGATGATAATCATTTTAATAAAGACTTAGACTTAAAATCTCTAAACGTTGTATCCTTATCTTAAATATTGTGTCCAATAAAAAAATATATATCCATCTATCTACGGGTATTAAATCCCTGCAAATTAAACTGCTGAATTGGGAATGGCGATTTGAAATTGTAAGAAATGGTTTCCAATTCTTCTAAGCTTAAAGGGTACCTATAATTGACTATATTACCACTCGTAGACATATTTTCTTTCTTTCTTTTTTCTTCAGTATTCAAGAAACTAAAAAGTTTCTCTTAAAAAGATCCGTCGTCGAGTTCAGCCAACTTCCATAATCTACTTGAGTTTGTGACACAGCAAACGGAAACTACACATAACAAGGTTTATTTTCCGCTTCTAGAAAACAATCAAAAGCTCAATGGAGTGAGCAACTTTGTTGGGCTCATAAAATATTATGGCAACACAGGATTACACTGCTATGGTTAAGGTTAGTGTTAGGGATCTAGGGTAAGGCAATTTGTCTTGAAGTTCTAAGTAGGTCTTCGCCTTTTATTGTACGTACGAGAAGAAGTTTCTAGAAATTTTATCATTTTGAAACATAGAACTGTTTATAATTATTTTGGTAACAATCAAACTTATCAATAGGAAAAAAAAAACGGTTTTCGAACCAGTTTTATTTCTAATTTGTAAGTCTGATTGGTTCCTAAATAAGTATAATATTCATAAAGTGGTTCTTTAGTCGGCCTTTAAGCAATTTTTCGTTTTTATTTACCGTTTACGTTTTATAGCGAAACATCTGTAAAATCCGGATTATGCCTTTGCCTCAATAGCCGTAAAAAGTGGGCTAAAGAAATGTCTAATTTGGGTAATTTTGTGAACTTGCATTTCGTCGTAATAACAATCATACTATTTGCAAATAATTTCTAATGTCTTGGTGTAAATTCACGTGTAATCAAGCTGCCTAAAAATAAATGTAGTCAAAAGCCATGTTCTAGGCCACAGTAAGCTATATAGCATAAGAGTTAATTTATAAGTTGAATTTTATTCATATCTTAATGTAAAAAATAAAAAAAGAAAATAGTTTTATTATGCACAAAATTCATATGTTAAAGCAATAAAACGCACCCATAAACAAATGCGCCTTTAGGCCAATTTATATTTTATTTATTGAATTCGTAAAATGTTTTTCTCTTCTTAATTTGATAAAGAATAATATATTAAAATATGTAAATATGGGATCTATCACAAAGCTGTCCGTAAACCCTAAAGGAAGGACATCCCGCGGTTTACCACCGCTATCAGATAACTGATATTTTCCATATTGATTGACATAGATATGGGCGGACCAGTGTCCACTTCAAACGATGGCGTAGGATTAACCAGGATTTTATGATAATCTATGCTTTTAATATGTCACGTAAGTGCGTCACTAACTAATCCTAATTTACAAAGCTCTCTCTAGCAGGATTTACCTAGCGTTGCTTCCATACTGATAATTTAATGATGTAATAACATTATATGTCTGTTTAGTACACTACCTTGCTTGAATAGCTAAAATAAATAAATAAATAAATATTCTGTCTCATGTTTATCAGTACCTGTCTATTAACAGACTTTGACTAGATGATTCATAGTTCATCATCAGGCTATATAGTATATAGCCTATATAGTAGCTGTAGTACCTGTAGTATCTACCTATAGCAGTGGACATCCCCCTTGGTAATATCACGAACATCTAAATTAGTTGAATTTTGTTAATATGTTTTGATTATTTTTAGTTTTTGTTGTTAAATCGTTTTTTTTTTTGCTAATGTAGATAGAAAATATCTTTTAGATAGATAACTTATGATTATTTTGTTAAGTTATAATAGTTTTTTTAAGTGTGTAGTAGTCATCATCAGCCTACAAAGATGCTGGATAGGCTTTCTCTTATTAAAGCCTAGAGGCCTTAAACTAGATAAACTAGATCAATTTTAAGAGAAATCAGTCTAGTGCTCCATGGCTCCAAAGTACGTATGTATGTGTATACAGCCTAATACTTTTGGCCAAGGCTGTATATACATATGTACGATACACAAGCAAAACTACAGCGCGAAGTTAGTCTCAGTTAAATCCACTAAAGCTTCAAATCACAGAATAGATAAGCCTTGAAAGGTAAAGCCTAGGGATTTCGGAGGCGGGTGGGCACTATAACTTTTTCTATGAGACGTAATATGTTGAATATTTAATATAACCAATAAAATATTCGTTTACCTTTTGAAAGGCTCAGAAAAAGGAAATAAGCATAAAATATGCAAAATCCAACATTTGGCGACCTAAGTATTTAAGCTTGCTGATCTAATCGAGATAAAAAAGGAAAAGAAGCTAAATTCGAGCGGTCGTTGAGCATACGTTTGGACCAAGTCGTGTGGTTCCCATTTATCAGAAAGCAGGATTATAATCTTATAAAATATATTTCTTTTATTTTAGAATCTGTGATTATCTTCCTCTTTCTCACTTTTCCATATTTACATACAGTTGCCTGGAATAAATCGCTATAGGCGGTAGCTTTTTGTATCTTTAATTTATGTATAAATTTATTATACACGTATAACTGTGTTTTGGTGTGCAAGTGTGTGAGATGTGATCTACTTATATTTATTTTTATTATAATAATGATTACTAGATATTTTGTAAAACTGACATTCACAACTTCAGTCTTTATGAAATTTGGTAATGATATACGAGTATGAGAATTCCTTTCAGCTAAGAGCTAAGAAGATAGTCTTTTGAGATCTTGCCAAACATGATTTAGGCATCTTATAATAATAAATGAATAGTGAGAGACCAAAAGTATTGCCAAGAATTTCTCAACACTCACTTTTTATAGGTACCAGAATACAACAAAAATAATTTAGTAAAATAGGATACAAGAATAACTTTCTGAAAACCAATTTACTTAAATTTAAACGTAAAATAAATCTAAAATGTTTATAACGGTCCATAAAATCGAGGAAACGGTTTTAAAGCTTTATTCAAGAGCGGGCAATGGTTCCAGTAAGTAATCAATTTCTTAAGTAATTTCTATTTGGCATTTGTAGCATTCTAACTTTGAAGTAGACTTCAAAGGTTTTATGATCTGTGACCGTAATAATTAAATTAGAAATGCTTGATAACAACATCTGACTGTAGCTGACTTGATATTAAATGTATGGGGTATTACTAAGCTATTGAAAATCCCTTTGGCAGATTATGTCATAGCTAAACATTTCCAAATTTCATCGCCCTTAGCTCGGCTAACTAAGGTGATCCGACGCGATCATTGATGCGGTTTGTGCGGCAAATTTGATTTTGCAACGGTTGATGCGGATATTCTTTGGATGGGTGACCATGCACAAGACTGTCATTTAAAGAGTGCCATTTTTTACCGTGGGTCGGATGGCACGTTATATTATAGATTCCGGTTAGTCTTAGTACAAACAGTCGTTAATTCAAGTCAGAGGCCTTCGGGCGGCTTGAAAATTCTCGACACCAAAACTTTGCCACTTAGCTCATACGAAGAAGAATAATTAACATCATCATCGTCAACATGTAATCGCCCACTGCTGAACATAGGCCTCTCTTCTTATAGGAACCAAAAGATAACATGTCATTAGACGATAGCAATCAAGCCTGTAGGTCGGGTAACTAAAAGCAAGCTTACACGAGTTAAGCAACGGTAAGTGGGGACAGTCTTTGGATGGGTGCCCATGCACATAATTTGCATATACATTCTGGAGCTACCGAGGGTTAGATGACACAATAAATTGTATATCCTGACTATCTTAGTACAAGCAGTCATTCAGTCAAGTCAAAGGACTTTAAATCTGGCCTTTTGGTTTTTACTAAGAAGAATACTTACTCCCACTGAACTAATAAAAAGGTACATAACAAAATACAAAAATGTCCCCAAATCGTACAAAATTTTCAACAAATAAATACGAGTAAGTATTCAGAAAAAAAATATACATACGAATAGGTACATTGAAAAAATAATAACTGAACTACTCGTAATAAAAAGGTACAAAATACAAAAATACCAAAATGTTACATATACAAATTTTAATACACAAATACCAACGAGTAATTATTTAGAAGAAACTAAAAATACACATATATGTACATACGTACATTAAAAACAAGAACATATACCACATACTCAATATCCGTTATTTTTTCATAGGTAATATAGCTCCTTTAGGGTCAAATTAACTCACCTATTCCAGTGCAATAAAGTTCCGAGTTTATTGGGCCGTTGATGAGTTGAACTGCACTTTATAGTCCTTCATATAAACTGAACATGCGCAATGCGTGGAGAATGGCTTCAATTACGTAGGAGCTAGAGTTATGGCTTTGAACAAATGCGTGACAGAATATAAAAGGTAACCAACTCTTACACTGATTGTTTAATTTTGAAACAAAGAACATTGACTTAAACTCTTCAAGCGAAATTTGGTGTTAAAATGAAAATTTTGAGGAACAGACTTAAAGCATATTTATTGTGAATAGTCAATTTAAAGGCAAGCAAGTAACTGATGATAGCGTACTTTTCAAATAATATGTGTATGTATATAAGTATTTAATCGATTCGATTTCGAATTTCAATACTTTTATAATTAATAATAGTAGCAAACATTAAAAAATCTCATGCCAAAAGAATGATAAATTCCAGATCCTTATTAAGCCGTAATAAGCATATGTTTAAAGGAGGTTCGGAATTTTTAATTAGCTTGACATGAGCTTTTTATTCTCCCATTTTCACAATATTGCAAAGAGTTATTTATATATTCCTGCATGTATGGTCCTCTAATTTGAACAATTGGTGTAAGACCTGATGGTGACGATGTTGCCATTATCACACTTGGTTCCCTCCCACTGCGGGAATCGGGCATCTTTTCTAACATGTCATTCACCTTGAACCTGTGCCAATCGAATTCAGGTAAACCCAAGCAAGGCAGATACAAACATATTCTAAGATTTTATGTATTTTTAGTAAGTAGTGTAGCGCCTGTAGCTCAGATAGCTAAAGTGATCTGACGCGATCAACAAAGCTAAACAACGGTGGACGCGGACGGTGTCTGGATGGGTAACCATCCACAAGAATGTGGTTTTATAAGTGGCATTCTCATGTGGGTTACAGTGGGTCAGATGCCAATTAAATTGTAGGTCCCGGCTGTTTAACATAGTACAAGCAGTCGACGAGCCAAGTCTGAGGCCTTAAGGTGGCTTTAAAACTCTCGACACCAGGGCTTAGCCACTAAGCTCATACGAAGAAGAAGAAGTAGTAGGTAATAAATAATGCGTAAATCGTCATCAAAATATCCACACATGGCTATTACATATAATATAAACGGCCTGAGGTTATCTTTATTTGGGTTCAAAAGGTTATTATAATTAGTAGTAGCGTCAACTTCAATGAGTAAGTTATCGCACAATGAATGGCTCGCGGTCCTTGGAAGAGTCAGCTTTTAAATACTTAACAATATAAACTTCATATACATATATTTGTACAAGCAGTGCGCCTTTGGAATGCTGTACCACTCAAAATCATGAAAGTTCCGACGCAAAAGCTTTAATCTTGTTAGGGAATGGTATTTTATAATCGCTGTCCTGAAACTATTTTTCTACTTTATATTTGTTAACTATTGTTTATTCATAATATATGATTTAGTACTTTATGTATTAGTACCATTACGCCAACGAGATCGTCAATAATTAATCATGCATAAAATAATTTATATTTGGCATGTAATCAGCCCCATAAACTTCATTGTTTAATCTTGAACCTTGGCAGGCAATCTTTACAATTTCATATTTTTTCTGGGTTCTGGGTTGGATGACACGTTAAATTGTAAGTCCCGGCTGTTACGTCTTAGTACAAGCAGTGGTTAAACCCAGTCAAAGGCGTTAGGGCGGCTTGAAATCTCACGACGCCAGAGCTTGGTCACTTAGCTCATACGAAGGAGAAGAACATCACAAACATGGTAACATGCGGACGACTATACAATACGCAATAGAATCTGAGGCTCCTTTTGAAGTGATACAAATTAATGTTATCTTTAAAAAAAATATTAATATAAAAGTCAGCAAGTACCTTGACTTGGCTCACGAGATTACCGCCATGTGGGATGTTGACTCGACGATCATTGTCTCGATAGTTAATCAGTAAACGGCCTCATAGCGGAGAGAGAACCAACATCTTATGAGGCTCTCGCTAGATGGATGGATCAAGGGTCGGATACTGAAGGCAGTGACATCGACACGGTGCGCATTGTCCGGTGGTTCCTGTCCCTGTAAGCTACCGCCGGTAGCTTGGGCGTTGCCTCACGGCGGCACACTATCTTTTAGGTCTAAATATTTATGTATTTTAATTTCTTTATACATTTTATTGTAAAAAACTTGAAAGCTAGATAAATAAGTGAATACGGAAAATATTATTACAGACACAGAGAAGTACACAGTGCGTGTAAATTAGAACTTAGCTAGATGTTAATACGTTGCGGAAATAAACAGTAAATCACATGGTACGGTGTCACGTGAGACTCGGTCGGTGTCTACGTAAACGTAACTAACGGCCTTTGGGCCACTCTAACCGTGGTTTATGTGGTTCGTTAGACGAGATTTTTAAGCTCATAAGGCATTGTTGTACCGAACACTATTTTGTACCTATTTCAGTGCCTAATATCCTATCATATAATGATAAATTCCTTAAAATTCTGAGTAAAAAAAGTAAGAGTTATTCAATAATGTAGTATTTTTATTTTTTGAGTAAATTTTTTTAAACTTATATTTAGTTTTAATAAAATCTCAAGTTTCGAAACACGAAATAGTTCAAATTTTTGACAATGGTGTGCTTCTAAAAATTAAAAGAAATAAAAATTATACGTTTTTATAAGTATGTTGAACGTATGCCTATAAGTATGTTTATGGTATCAATATTACTAATTGATGATTTGTTATTAATTTATTTCGTGCATAAACGTTTACCGTTCCATTCTTTAGAATGGTGAGACAGACCCGCGTAAAAACTCGCTTTAAGCCTAATTTTTTTCATGCAAACGCCATATCTGCTTAGAAACAGTCTTATATGAGTCACGCGTCAACAAACAGGTTTTGAGAGCAGTCACCAAATAGACAATAAATAAAAAGCAAGTCAATCAGGATGTGAAGCCAAGCTCTTAAAGCAGGTACCTACAGATTGGATATATTCTTCAGAATGTTTGTCAATCCGTATTCTTTTCGTAGAAGCAAACGAATAACAGCTGTTTTTGTTACGTTTCGATTTGCCAACTTTGTGACGCAAACGTGTGGTCTCTTTGTGATATTATTATAATTGTTAAACATTTTCTTAATTAAACTTGCAGAAAGCCGGAACGAATGTCTGTAGTTGGTGCAATTTAGCACACATATTTTATGCTTGTTAATCCTGAATTAAATACACGTAATCAAGCGCAGACTAAGCTCTATTACAAAAATATCTAAAATTTGCGTTGCACAATTGTAAGTTCCGAGACCTCAAACACAATCTCGGGATTGTGTTTGAGGTTACACATTGTATCGATAACTCAGCGGCGTCGTAACGCAATGATTGGTCGCCGCAAGCAACCACGTGATTTCAGCAGCCAATAGCGTTAAGTATTTCGCATTATGGTGGCGCGGGCGCTGAGTTTTCGATACAATGTGTGAGAAGGCTCGCACTCTAGACTCACAAGTTAATCTTCAGTAAAACTAGTTAGTATTTCATAACACTCAAAGCAGTCGCGCGAGAAGCGATTTCAACAAAGCCTACTTGTTCTATCTATACGTAAGTACTGGAAGAATTCCGTAAGAAAAATGTGAATAAGAATTGTGAGCGAAAAAATCCAAATATTGTTCGAGGTCGATGACCTGACTTGGATGACGTCACAGTTTTATTTGCTCATGTATATTGGAGTCGTATTGTTTTACGTCCCTGCTATTGTCTAATCTGCGGTATCGATATTAAACCACATGTCGCTGGTTTCATTTCCGTCAGTAATACAATGCTTGAGGTTTCTATTTATAGTTTCTAATAATACTTTCTTTATTGGAATAGAAATAGGTACAGAAATCTTACGACGTAAGGCAAACTCTCTTGGGAACAATAGAATAATGCTTAGAAGCTCATAATTCATAGGGACCTTATATATTGGAGATTAGGTTTATTACATAAAAAATCGTAAATAAGTGTGCATCGGGATTGCATGGTTTGATTCCCCCTGCCCCATTCCATCGGACGAGTAGGGAAACACCAAGGCGGCATCGTTATACTGTGGAGGCACTAAGCTAAGGTTTGCCCCCACCTTCATTGTCCGTACCGCCAAGGTGTGGAATTCTTTGCCAAATTCCCTGTTCCCCGATAACTATAATCTAGCGGTTTTCAAGGCAAGAGTGAACCGGTTTCCTCTGGGCAAGCGCGCTACACCTTAGATTGCAATATCGCTTACCATCAGGTGAATTGTGATCAAGCGCAAGCCCATTACGAGTAAAAAAAAAACTTTGCATGAAAACTTTTTTTTTGTTGACGAGGGGGAAATCTTCAACAAGATACCTGGCTACGATGGGGCGCAGCCAACAATGTGGGACTTATACCCACTTAAACCCCCCCGGTGACCTGCCTCTGTGCTTAGCGGAGGTCTCCGGGTTCTTCCGGGAAACACTCCGGAGACCTCCTTGCACTGCGCTGTGGATCTTCCCGGATTGTTGTCGTTCAACCCGGACTTGATGGAGCAGGTGTCGGAACCCCATCTCCGAACACCTTCGAGTCTGATGCCCGTTTTAGTCGCCTCTTACGACAGGCAGGGGCAATTACACAGCCTTATTCTTTCACCCAGGCTGCAGGGTTAACCCAAGCTGCAGGGTTAGGCAGTCGCCAAGCACCTAACAGTATGTTTTGGCAGCCGCCTTGAGAGCCATTTATTCCAGACTAGGCATTCTTCACTTTACGGCAATGTCACTGTTTTACAACTGTGTATGGTTACGTGCCCTGCTGGTCAAATGCCAAACTGTAATGAATAAAAATAATTGGCTAACTGCCAGTTGGACTCGTGCATGAAGGGTTCCGTACCATTGTTATATGGGTGCCCGCTTAATTTTTTTAAAATTTTATCATTTTATTTGATACTTTTATGTATTTTGTGAAAGTTTTAAGTGTCTAGCACCGTTATTGATACTTGTATATAGCAAAATGTAGGAAAAAAACACGTTTATTGAATGGGTATCCCACTTGATATTTTTTATTTTAGTATTTGTTGTTATAGCGGCACGGGAAAAACATATCTAGTGAAAGTTTTAGCTTTCTAGCTATTAGGTTTTCTTACACAGGAGGCAGAGACCTGGAGACAGACAGACAGCGGAGGCTTAGTAATAGGGTCCCGTTTTTACCTTTTAAGTACGGAACCCTAAAAATACACTTTCACCAATACAGAGGTCTTGGCATTTAAATAACAAGACCGTTTAAAAGAAATTATTGTCAGCTTTTAGTGATAAATAATGAAACTTATTGCCGTAATAACATGAAAACTGTTGACTCTGTGCGTTATGTATTGTCGTTTAATTTTAACTCGTCCCATTAGCGTGCTTTTGGGGTGTTATTTTGTAACCAAAGTGAATTAATTCTACATTAATCGGGTCACAGTTAATCGCGTTTTAATTACTTTACAAACTGTCCCGAAGGCGAAAGTCAAACAGTCGTTTGGGTGAAAACGGACCGATATAGAGTTACTTACTATGTGAAATTAATCTACTAAGCTATTATTTAAAACTGGCTCTTGCATAGGCAAACGATGCCGCGAGCGATTAATATGGTTGATATAAGTTTGACGTTTTTGTGTGTGTGTGTGTCTGTGGTATCGTAGCTCTCGTACGGATGAAACAATTTGATTTAGTTTTAGCTAGTAGAACGCTTAAAATTTTCACAGAATATTTAATGTATATAAGATTATAACTTATATTTTTAATAAATACAAGATAAAATAAAAGATGTGTTAGTCGAGTGTTCTTAGTTATATTTGACGAAAATGAAAAAGATGGCGGACAACGAAACGGCGAATGACATACTTTTAGAACTGCTACAATATGGGTATGAAACAAAAGGGCTCGACTAGTAGAATACATACATTATGATAAATCTCAAATCCAAAATGGCCGCCACAAAAAAACGTTATCAGGATTTTCTAAATTTAAAATGTATACTTGTTACTTTGCAATGTATATATATGTATATGTATATACCTACTTGTTTAAAATTGGCTAGAAGGAATAGTGATACTTTTATTTCAGTTAACATTCAGCAGTTCAGTCATAGTTATTTCATTATGTGGCTTGGCTTGATAACTCTCTTACTAGTTTAATTATCGAGCAACTTTATAAAGTTCCAGCCGAATGTTTACCTTACTGCCTTCAGTTTGCGATAGCCGTAACTACTTTGGAGTAAACAGTGCTGTTTAATATTTACTCTTAACTTCAGTGAAGCGGTTAGAGCTACGAGCTGAGACGGAGTGGTTTGGGTAATTGTTGTAAAGGTACATGTATCATACGTTATCTTAATATGTATAAATCTCGTGTGTTATATGTTTGTCCTCAATGGACTCCTAAATCACTTAACCGATTATAATAAAATGTGCAGTTCGATCCAACTCGAGAGATAGGATAGTTTAAATCTCAAATTATAGTCGCAATTTTAATTTATTGTTAAGTCTGTTATTATTTGACAGTCACAATTATCTGTTAACTCCAAATGATTCTAACAGATGTCGATACCTTTCGACTTTCGCTTAAAATATGGCGCACTCAAATTGTTTACTATCTTATCTTATTATTTATTACCTATGTTATGCAATAATAAAATAAAAATCACGTCTATTGTATATGGGAATCTTTCTTAATATTTCATTTTTTTTAGTACTATTTGTTGTTATAGCGGCACGTGAAATACAAATATAAAAAAGCAAAATTGGCTAGACAATAGCAATGTATGTTGGTGTAAGTTTTTATTCAAAATCTGAAACTACACGAACTAGCATAGACGTGTCTACACTCAAAAATGACAAGAAAACTCTCAGAAAACCACGCAAGCTGCCAAGAAAATTCGCATTACGGCTTTCCTCAGTCGACCAAAACTCGGCTGAAAGTATAAAATAGCAGTTTTACGACGCAACACAGAGAGGTGTGTTTAACGGTTAATAAAAGCTGAGAATAAAGCCCGATATAGGGAGTTAACGGAAAGCCGAGCAATTTGCTGCTATGGCACAGATTAACTTATAGCTGAGACGTGACAACTCTAGTTCAGGACGACCATACACCTGAGAAGCAAGCCAAAGGAAAAGAGAATAAGATAGAGATAAGACATAGATGGTATTTTGCTTTCCAAACGAGCGATAAATGGGAAAATCACAAATACAGTGTAAACTACATGTAACGTCACTACATATAACAACAATCTCTTTAAAGCGTCGAAATCAATTGGCTTTAGTTTGTTTAGCTTGTATTCCATACAATGATACATTTTCTTCATTTAACGACCACTCTCTATAACTCCAAAAATGCACAGTCCCTTCAGTGTCGTTATATAGAATTTACACTTACTTATGAATGACCTACTACAGCTACATTTTGTTTTGTTATTTATAATAATGTTATTTACTAAAAAAAACATATGTTAATTCTCGAGTTTCAAAACCACTTCATTAGCAAATAAAGTTCGATTCAACTTTAGTTTAGTCGGTTAAAGTTTCAGAGACAAAGTGTTCCAAATGATTTAGAATATTTTAGAATACATACAGCATAAACTGCAGGTCAAAAGTTTAATGTTATGTATGAGTGTGAAGCCAACTCACCACGTGTGTGGGACTAACAAGCGTTGGTGAACAGTATAATATTGACACTAGGTATTTTATTACGTAGGTATAGTACCCGGAGATAAATATTGCACATTAAACTTCGGAAAAAACAATCGGCCAAAGTCGGCTTTGTATAGCGTTATCTCTGTCGCACACAGCGAACTAGAATAAATAGTATAGTAACTTGTCCGATAAAATGCTTCCACGGGTAATCGTAAAATACCGCGGTGGGCGGGGCAAAACAGCTACCCGCGCGCCCGCGTGGCGTCACATGGTGTGGCACGGCACCAATCGCGTGCGAGCTCTGAGTGTGTGTGTTTCGTTGGGATAGCAGTATAATTGTGTGCGTAGATGGATCCAAATTCTAAGCGGCAATTGTATGGAGTTACTCTTCCGTTTATTCTAGTTCGCGGGTCTTTCTAAAGGTCGATATTCGATACGAAGTATTTACTGTACTGTACTTTTACAATGCCCGAACGTGTTTGTTTTTTTACCCGTCTCTTGTTTTTTTTTTCAATTTGTCTAGGTCTACCCTTACAAAACTTATGAAACGCTAGTTATAACCAATATGACAGTATAAATGTTATTATGGGGATACTTTGTACACAAGCATCAATTAAAAATTTAAAAATGCCCGACTCCACAATTTATGGTAACGTCCATCATTTGAAGCGATAACAACTCAGTCGGGTGTGTGGCCGATTCACGTCCAGAAGGTCGTAGATTTACCCCCGCCAATGCTTTCAATGAAAAAAACATCGTGAGGAAACCGTACCCTGGTGTTAGGGCATTTGCTAGTGCTCGTTTGGCTATCGATTTTTTTTACTAATCAATCTCTTACATTTGTTCCCTAAGCAGATGTAAACATTTCAATCGCCAAATTGTGGCTAAAGTAACTAACTAGTAAGCCTTGGGCCTTGGGAGAGGCCTATGTCCAGCAGTGGAAGAACATAGGCTGATGATGAAGATGATGACTAAGAGGATAGCCATTGCTATTCAGCGTGGAAACGCAGCCAGTGTTAAGGGCACCTTTGCACCAGGTACGGGTTTTCCTATCATTAAATGTTTTTGACATGTATAATTTTTATTTATGTGTTTAATAAACTAGTAAGATATTCTGTATTACGTTTGTACCATTGTCTATTTTAATATCATTCCTCTGCAAAACTACATATGTCATATAAATTCCTTTCAAGTCATAAACGGTCTTACGTCTGACAAATAGCATTCCCATTGCTGGCTCGAGTATTATGTGGATTAGAAGATGCTAGCCCTAGATAACTAAGACTGTTGGATAGGTAAGTGTTAGTTATTTTTGTGTTAGTTATAAGAGTGCAAACAATAGGGTTGTCTGTGCCTTGTTCAAGTTGAGTATTATTTTAGATCTTACGTACATTATATATTATATTATGATATGACATTTTTTTTAAACATTTGAAAATTAGCTTCAAACACACTCACTAAGTTGAACCAAATGACAATCCAATGTCAGAGGAACAACATAAACTAACAATGAATTACATAAACTTTCAAATGTTTTTATTGACTCGAATTAAATCTATATTATGTTTAATAACATTTAGTTTATTTGTATAAGTAATAGTTTAGGCGCTGCCTTAATTCTACGGTGTAACCCTAAAACATGAGTTTGTCTCAAAATCATATAAAACTTCGGAGAAACTTTCATCCTTTATTACGTGGCAGCCCTATTCAGATTAAAAGTTGTGGAGTAGTTAGTTTCTACGTAGGAGCAACCTCTGACCTAATTCTAGTAAAGTGTTTAACTGTAACAGACGATATTGCACTTGCGAGACCTAGGCACGCTAAGCTTATTAGATCTAATACCTACTTCTTTTTATGTACCTTAAGTAGGTATTTAAACTGACTTTTGTCAAAAAAAAACAGGATCAGATTCTCTATTCGTCGAAATATGAGTATTATGGTATTTTATGCTCCTAGCGTAGGAGCAGTTAAAGAAATTATATTTGTTTGTCAGAATCTTAAAGTCTAAAATCGCATTAAATTATTTTAATTTAATGCGATTTTAGACAGAGGAAGTAATAATGTTCCCTTTTATATAAAAATAATTATTTTCATCGGGTCAGGATTTTACAAAATTCAAATTGGTTCATCATTTGGATGCTACGATGTAACACACAGAAAGACTCACACACACACACTCGCTAAATACAGCAAAGTTATAACACCCAATCATTTTTGGGTCGGGTTTTTTTTATAGATCTACGCTTGGTCACCAACTCGCCTGGTGGTAAGTTGTGGTCAAAGATGTAATCATAGTCATCTATATATGGAAAAATATGATTAATATATATTATTATTATTTATCGATTAATATGTTTAATAGTATTTAATATATAAATTATATGAACACTATCTCTGAATGTCAATAATAATATCAGTGATATCTATATATTGGCAAAACATATTTTTCTAGTCAATCATTCATACATACTTATTATAAAAATATATAAGTACTAAAAAATATACTTAGTAATATTGACATTGTCAAATGTCAATGTCACTGACAAAATTGCTTATTTAGTCATTTTTACACATTCATCTAAATCATTGAGTTTCTTCGATTATCCATCGTGATGTAGCACGTTGATCTAGAAGGAATCTGTTTACTTTATTAGCCTTGAAAAAGCCTAAGTTATATTTCCCAGGAAACAGAAGGAAAAAATTAAAAATACAATATTAATGTTTACGACCACTTTACATTCGTATTCGTCATCGTTTCCTACGCACCTCACTCATTAGCAGATTACAAAGTGGCCGGCAAATAACACTCAAGTTGGTAATATGACGTAGTAATGTACCTACAGCCATAGAGGTGTGCTGTCTTATGGTACGTTTACACGCTTGCCAAGCCTTGGCAAGGATCGACAATCGCAAGCATGTAAATAGGGCGTTTGGCTTGGCTTGCGTGGGCTTGTGCCTGCTTGCTTCCGATCCAGTCGAGTGTCGGTTTTTTACGCAGATCAAATTTGCTTGTAATAATTGCAGACTGACATATTCACAAGCGTATAAACGCCTTTCAAACGATTTGTGGAGATTTGTGGAGGCTTGGGACTGTTTGCAGTTTGCCAAGGCTTGGCAAGCGTGTAAACGTACCATAACGTATCACGTGAGAAATGCGGACTTTGGCCACACGTGGTGTTACCGCGATAAGAGATTACGGTGGCGATTCTGCTGTACACACGACGAAACTAAATTTAAAGAAGCCCCGTCTCTTTTCATGTTAGGTGGTCACAAAGAGACGACACGTTCAGCACCATAGTCAAAACAACTAAAATCAAGTCAAATGTAAAAAATATAGGCGACTTTAGACCGCACTCACTTGTATCACCTCTAAAACTGCCTGCACTATCCATATTTGGCGTGATTTTAATTGTTTTGTCTGTGATTCAGAACGTGCCGTCTCTTTCTGGCCACTTAAGATGAAAAGAGACGGGCTTCTTTAAATTTAGTTTAGTCGTGTGTACGGCAGAATCGCCACCAATGACGGTATTGTAATTTTACAGAATGTGGCCGGGAAATTGTAATGATGAATGAATTGTTATGGCTATTGTTATTTTTAAGAGGTTCCGTACTTGGTGTTTGACCGGCAACATATATTGAATAAAATAATAATAATTAATTTAAATTTAATATGCTTAAATAGCTGATTGGTGAGAGTGATTGACGACCTCGTTGGCGTAATGGTTACCATGCCGGACTGCCAATCCAAAGGTTCCGGGTTCGATACCCGGCACGGTCAATATCTTTGTGTTGACTAAATTTGTTGGCTGTCGGTCTGGGTTTTAAATATTTCATATTTATCTATATAAAATATGTATGTACATCTGTATATGTAGCAGCATAAGTTGTGTTAGCAACCATAACACGAACTAGAAATGGTTCAGTATGAGGTTAACCAGCCGTGTAAAAACAAATGCTAATACATAATCTTAGCTCCATTACAATTGTTTGTCATTTGTAAAAACAAAATGTTGACTTTGGCCTTTCGGGGCTGGCATTTAAAAAAACTTGTTTACGTCTTGAACAT
Source organism: Mellilla xanthometata (assembly GCA_035578125.1). Lineage (NCBI taxonomy): Eukaryota > Metazoa > Arthropoda > Insecta > Lepidoptera > Geometridae > Mellilla > Mellilla xanthometata. The sequence goes on along the minus strand of JAPUBQ010000014.1, from coordinate 5,416,069 downwards.
GCAGCTCTTCACGTGGCAGCTCTAAGAGTGGTTTTAATTTCCAATCACTTATCCTCGCGCTTACAATAAAATCTTAATTGTGATGAAGAAAACGCTTTTTAGAGCGAGTACGTCAAAGTACAGAAGAAACTCGATTGAACGGAATAATTGTTGTTGTTAGGCATTCGGATAGTCGAAAATCCGGATAATCGAAAGTCTGGATTTTTTATTTTCCGATGAGAAACCAGCGTGGTCGGGGTGATGCCAGTTTCGTCCGATACGTTTATGCTTGCAAAAATACGACTTTTGACAATTGGTTTGTAGTCCGGATAATCGCGAACCGTATAACTGAGGGCCGAATAATCGAGTTTCTACTATATAACAAATAACTGATATAGATAGATTGATAGATAAATTCTTTATTGGACACATAAATAAAAAAGACACAGTAAAAGACAATTAACTTAAAATTAGTGTGCCACAATTGGCGGCCTTATCGCTTAAAGCGATTTCTTCCAGGCAACCTTTGAATGGAAAGGAATTTATAAACAACTAAAGAAGGACGTAGTGTACAATAAAGAATAATAAAACATACATATAATATTAATAATACAAGATATAACCTAATACATATATAAAATATACATAATATACTAATACATAACGTACCAAATTAATTACTTGAGTAATAATAAAAAAAATAACATTATAAATAAATAAACATACGGGGTACAATGTTGCATGGACAAGTCAATCAAAATTCTTGTAATAGTTTCCAAAGAATAGGATAAATACAAGCTAGGTATTCAAGCATATTCTCGGTAAATTAGTAAGTAGACAGACATTAATCGATTAGCCGTCAATCAATTACAGAAGCCTGTTATGTCGCTTGTTAACTCTATGACGGCACAATCTGCGTTTAATTACAGTACAGGGTACATCGGTGGATTGATGCAAGCGATCCAGCTACTTGAATGGTTTAGTTTATTTGTACGTTATATCATACGTTAATAGTATTGCGTTTGACTTCGTTTAACAAACGTTAAAAAACGTATCGATATAAAGTATTTTATGTATGTCCATGTAGTGTAAAAGCGAGTGTGGCTCGGTGAGAAAACGTCTGCTTTTCAATCTGACGGACCCTGCTTCGATCCCAGCCCTACACCAATGACTCGTATTTCAAGTAAATCATCCAAGTGAGAAATCGACATGTATGAGGATCACAATACCCTAAGACGCGTGTCATCCACCAACCCCCACTTGGTCAGCGTGGTGGACTAAGGCCTGTATCTCTCTCTTCGTGGGAGAAGGCCTCGACCCGAGTCCCAGCAGTGGGATTATATAGTGGACTGCTTATGCTATGTAGTATTTCAATTGTGTTAGCAACCATAATATAAACTAGAAATGGTTTAGTATGTGGCTTTATAACCAGCCTTGTGTGAAATGTGTCCTAATATTTATTTATTTGTTTGACTTCAGGTTGCCAGATAGAAAGCTACGCCAGTTCTCTGCGATAAAACATGATTACAAAAACGATACCGAAACGATACCGAAACGATATTTATTTATATATTTAATTTTCAGGGAACAAGGACTCAGATTTAGAGGAAATCAAAACTTCGCGGCATAACACAATGAAGGTTAGCGGGAAGCGAATGACCTTCTGTATAGAATGAGAAATTTAAGTTTACCTTATTTGTATAGTAGACACATATAAATAAATCATTTATAGCCATAAACATGGTTACATAATTAAGCAGTCACTAAACTTTGCTAGGCCAGTATCATAGGCAAAAAAAATTTTAAAGTACTTGGCTATAAGTAAAAGTACATATTAAGTTTTTTTAAACAGGGAAGATTGCGATTTGTGTGTTTGTTATTAAAAAACTTAATCAATTTGGATAAAGCGGCAGTTCAGAATTTAAATCCAGATATGTGCAACCCACTAGTAGTTATTGAAGCTCTTTTATTTTTGCCATTGTGTGTGTTTTAATAAAGTGATTATCTATCTATATGTTCGTATGTGTATTATAAATATTTGCAGTGCTTTTAATCTCGTATAAACGCATTAAGAAGAAAAAAATATGTGTCGGGATAAAAATTTACTAGATCAAGTACTGTCCCATCCAAACATGGCTTAATCTGAGCCACAATACAAAAACGTCACGAAATAAAGTAAGTAGGTAAGTATTCTCAGGGCTTTGTTTTGAAGGAAAGTTAAAGGCAATTGCTGAGATTCTCACGAATATAGACAAACATGGCAATAAAGAATAATATAGGCACAGTTTTTCTAATTTTCCAAATCGGTAGGTAAGTTTTGGCGCGAGCGTGTTTTATTAAATTTTAAATTTTAATACATAAGTCTTTTTTTCTTAGATACCATAATTATAAAGAAGACCAAAATAACCGCAACCATTCGAATTAGTGTAGTGTTATGTTATACATTAAATGATAGCGTCTAAAATGTTTAGTGCTCAAATTCGAACACTTGAACAAAGTGTACTCGGCTTAATAGAGACATTAGAAATGTGCTAATGGGCACGTTCTTAGAAAGTTTACATAATTATTAATAATATTTAATAGCTTAGAATACCCATATTTTGTTATTTTGATATACTAGTAGTTATCAATCAATAGATTATTTATCCGAACAGTAAATCTCGAGGATGAAATTAAATGTAACATAGTTATAATTAACTACCGAAAATATATTACTTGATTACTCAACAATTACTTACTCGGCCAATTTTATTTACTTATATTTACGCCGCTCTCTAAATACGTTAGTATATTGAATATGTTACTCGTATTTAATCGCTCTGCCAAATCATACATAACTAGCAGATCGTCCCGGCTTCGCACGGGTTATATCATAATCTAAGTTAAATAAATAAATAATAATCATTTATTTTGCACCAATAGGATAAACATACAAAGCAGATTACATTATTCTATAATAGTTTCAATGTATCCTTATATTTATGTACTGAAAGAAACTGAGCGTGATCCTCAGAACTAAGCGAACTTGTATCTCTGAGGAGCAGCTCCCCCAAGTGTGGTTGAAGTTGCAAATATAGCCTTTTTCTCTGGGATAATCTAGCTTCCCGACGGTGAAAGAGTTTTTCCTCTTTAATATTGTTGTCATAAATAGGGAAAATATAAGGCGGAGCTAAAGTACTTGCCACATACGAAAGCTAATTACATTCACTCCCTCAAAGGTAGTTCGACAACTAACGACCATCCTAACTTTGTGGAGCTATAAGATGGCTGCCTTGGTATGGTGGGTCACGTGACACATAATTCCCATTACTATTTTAATTGTGTTATACTACATAACAAGTATTTGTACTACAAGGAAAACCCTTAACTTATATCTAAAAATAATTCTGGTGGTGTGGTTTCCTCGCGCGTCGAAACTAAAGAAGTACCTATGAAAATTATGAATTCAAAAACTTAAGTCAAAGTCAAACAATTTATTGCGGTTTTAAAATTAACCAAACGATAGCTTTTCTGAATTTAAGTAGCCAAATAAAGCTATCCTTGGAATTTTAAAAATTCACCCTGGCTTGAGATAAAAATTCACAGAGCAAGAAAAATAAAACTAAGACCAAGGTAGCTTTCTTATACAATTAACCAACCATTCTTCATTTATATTCGGACAGGGGCCTTGGCACGTGGAAGAAAGTACCTACAGAACTCCCGAGACAAAAGTACGAGTGAAATAACAAAGTAACAAGAGACGAAGCGAACCTTAACTTTGTCGTACGTGAGAAAACTTGAGGCGGTTACATCATTAAGACCCTACTATTATTAACTTTGGAAAGGTTATCTTCTACAAAAAGTTGCCAGGCGATGTGTTAAGCTCAACGAGTTGCGAACAATATGTTGGTCACTGTTTAGAAGAAAAAATAATGAAATGTCGTAGAAGAGATCCGACTCGAAGGACCAAAAATAGTTGACGGAATTATGCATGGCCGCTAGACAGGAAACATATTTACTTTAAAATTGATAATCTGGTTAAATTCATAAGTACAATTATATAAACTCTTATCTACAGACAGCACTCGGATTATTGCTGTTTTTTATCGTTTATGATAAATTATACAGTATGAAAAAATATTAATATGTACGGTCCTGTAATGAATGCCAAATTATGAATGAACTTCAGAACATTTCGATACTAACTATTCAGTTAAAAGTCTAAAAAGATCACAGAAAAAATCACTCTCCTGTAATATATAAACAGTACAGTGTAGTAGTAGTTTTATTATTTCTTCAAAAACTAACATTGATTCTTTAACTAATCTTCCCTTAGGAATACATCTACTAAAGCGTTACTCTAGTGGATAGCAACCTGAAACCTTGAGAGCCAAGACAGATGAGTAAAGCAGTTTAGTACGACCTTAGGTACAAAAGGTGGATCCTTGAGAACTGATAGCATCTGTTTCACTTGAGCAATTTTTAAGGTTTAGCAAAATGCTAGGATTTTTTGTTTTGTATTAGATTAGTGTTTTATTGGATTTAAAATATACGCGAGTCAGTGTTCGGATTTTAATGCAATAGAAATATAAAATTAAATCTATTCTTTAATTTAGCTTAGGGGCTAAATCTACAAGTATCTGAAAAAAAATAGGCTAAACGAAATAGTATATGTATAAAACAGAAAAGTATATGTAAAAAAGGCAGAACAACAATGGAAAATTCCTATTTTACAATCTATAGGTATTCGTAGACACACATTTTTATGACAAAAGTAGTTTATTACCGCGTCAGCTTTGTCTCCCATAAGACATAATATCGTTTCTACGAAAATCTGTTCAGAAAAGCAATAAATACACACAGCTCGTAAATAAGCCAAACACTCCATAAATAACTCGACCGTTGGCCTGTTAGCTAATTTCTTTTATTCCTGGGAACGATTAATCTTTTAGGCGTTGATTTTTGGAGGAGGCAGGGGAAATGTACCTTTGTGATTAACATAGAGGAAGATTTAATTGTAAACAAATAAATAACCGTTAAAAACAATTCAGGAAACTATGCTGCTGCAAATTTAATAGTATAAGCTATACAGATAATATTATTATCTGTATAGCTTACTAATAAAAATATTTGTCTATAATAAAAAAATGTGTGTCTACGAATATAGATTGTAAAATAGGTAGTTTCAATTGTTGGTAGGTAGGTAGGTGATAGGTAGGTTCCATTATAAGCTATCATTGTGATCATTCCAGCCTTTTCCTCGAAAAACTGCTTGAAAACCGCTAAATTATCGGTTTTCAAGGCAAGAGTGAACCGGTTTCTTCTGGACTAATGCGCTCCACCTTAGATCATAATATCGCCTACCATCAAGAGAATTGTGATCAAACGTAAACCCATCAAATTTAAAACAAGGCCAAGACGCCTCGCTAAAGTCTTCCAAATGACACCCGACTTCATGCTTTACACATATTTTCTCAACACCTGGCCAAACAATGTATAAAATATTCACAGTTGCTGTTAATTTGAATGTAATTTCAAATTAGCAGACTATAGAGTAAGCGAAACTAATGGGTGCGAGTGTCAAAATGACGCATGATAAAAAGTTTGAAAGTGATATTACATATTATATTTTAACATGAAAAGATTACATGAAAGAAGAATAGTTATTATTATTTTTGTATAACTTTTTACAGCTAGGCCTTTGATCAGTAGGGCGTGTAACCTTACAAGTTAGCATGCCTAATTTGGAATAACTGGCTGTCAAGGAAGCTTCCGATACACACCGTTAGGGGCTTGGCGACCGATTTTCCAACTTAAGGGTGGTTACTAGCCAAGCAAGCACTAAAGAAATGCCCTTTTTTACGAGGGGGAAATCTTCATAGATCCCCGACTACGTTGGGGTGTAGCCGGGGTATGTGAGAATTTTACTCAATACCTAAACCTCGATTGCCATCCCTTGTGCTTTCGAAAGGAGGTTCTGAGATGTCATTTTGATTTCACCAGATCCCCTGCACTTTACTTTACTTCCTCTATAATGACGTTTTCAACCTTCCTAGACTTGACCCCAAGTGAAGGCACTAACAGGCCCTAGTCCTCCTTTCATTACGTGACGTGCAGGGGGCTTACTGCTAAAGAAATGCCTTACCACTACACAAAAAGTACCATGTAAAGAAATAGTTAGTAAGCCCATATATACATTCATATATCCTGCAGTACGAACCCTAGAATATAGACATCCCGGTCGGACAATGACCTTCTTCCTAATAAACAACCTACCTCTCCAAAGTGCCTTAGAGCAGACCCTGATTTATTCACAGTAATAATTTCTTGGATGTCAACGTATGTACTCGTTCTTTCTGTCGTATTTTTACAGAATTAGGTATCTCTGCTGCTTTTAACAATCACAAGCAAAAGTTTGGGAAGATTAAGACGATTGTTCAGATGTAATTGTATATTTTAAGTACGCTAATCTGAATAAGTGCAAATGAGTTTTATTTATAGCTATTATTACATAAAGATCTTCTTAAATCACATTAAAGCAACTTTTTAATACAAATTTAAATGTTGATTATAAGGCGAAAGCCAATTTTTGTCTTTTGTCATTTCTGAGAAATTACAGCTGATTGTAAGTGGTATTTTTACAGAATTACATATCTCTGCTGCTTTTAACAATTACAACCAAAGGTTTGGGAAGATTACGACCATTGTTCTGATGTAATTGTATATTTTAAATAAGTATTCTAATCTGAATAAATGCAAATGAGTTTTATTTATAGCTAATATTAAGATACTTTAAGCGCATTAATTAAAGCAAGTGTACAAATATACATTTTGATTTAAGGAGACAGACAATTTTTATCTTTTGTCGTTTCGAAGAAATTATAGTTGATAGAGGGTAACGGAAAGAGAAAATATGCTATGCTAGTGGAAAAAGAGAGATGAAGATAATTATGTTAAGCGTAAAAGAAAGGAAAGATATTTTTATGTATAACAGAAAAGCGAGTTGAAAAAATCGATGAATTTTCCTTTGCATTATTTTACGTGCATTTCACACCGATTTTGTATATCGTGTGTGAGACTAGTACAAAAAAAACGTAATTTCAAACTTCGAATGTGACATAAATGCTTAATTAGTGAGAACGTGAGTACTGGCAAAATGTAATATTTCATACAACCGTGGCGCGTTGATTCTGTAAACAGATAAATCGATCAACCATCATTCGGGATTACGTTATACATAAGCATAAGCAGCCCACTATACGTTCCCACTGCTGGGACTAGAAACTTTCTCTCACAACGAAAGAGAGATATATGCCACAATCCACTACGCTGACCAAGTGCAGGTTGTATGACACACGACTTCGCACATTGTGGCCCTCAAACATGTCAGTTTCCTCACGATGTTTTCCTTCACCGTAAAGCGATTGCGAATCAAAACTTGAAAATCGAGTCATTGGTGTCGGGCTGGGATCGAACCAGGGGCTGTCTGATTGAAAAGCAGACGTTTTCCCACTGAGCCGCACTCGCTTTTTAGGGTTCCGTAGCTAAAAGGTAAAAACGGGACCCAATTACTAAGCCTCCGCTGTCTGTCTGTCACCAGGCTGTATCTCAGAAAGCTGAAATCTCCACAAGTCGAGACCGCCTCGCACTTATGTAGCTAATTATTACGTTATACGCTCGAGAGTAACATTGAAACCATGATGACTTTCGTTTCTGTTTGTTATCTCTCCAGAATCGGATTTCATTCATCCACCGCCACCGGCTTCCCGAGAGGGTTCCCATGTTTAACTTCTAACTTCTGACAGCCGCTCAATCAAGAACTTCGGGACTCGTAAATCTATCTTCAAATACAAACTTGAAGGCTGAAAATAACTTTTCCGCGATAACTTTTCATGTTAAGTAAAAGATTAAAATTCTGTCGAGAGAGTTCTTCTCTGCAAATCATAACTGTTTCCGACATTTAGACGTGAATAAGGTGACTGATGTTTTGTAAATAAATATGGAAAAGCGAGCACTTTACAAGGCGATCTTTTATATAAAACTAGTAGAAAATATAGTTTTGGCATTCACTGTGTGTTTCTTTTAATATTACGCAAACTTACATATAAAGAATAATTTGAAGGTATATTTTGTACTACTTTTATATTTATCTGAACTTTCATATTCTTAGGTCCTGAAACAAAACGACAGGGAAAAACAACAAACGTTATAAGTTTATCGTGTCTCTGTGTGGCATCGTAATGAATAAATAAATCGGTACACCCAAACGGATGTACCGATTTATTTATTTGCTTGTGAAAGCTATATTTAAATTATTAATGTATTTGCAATATCAAATGACTCAAATCTTATGCTATAATGTAGTATAGTTTAAAAATTGAGAAAGGTTATTTTGTCCCACCTACACACAAAAAAAAAAATCGGTACATCCGTTTGGGCGTACCGATTTATTTATTTTTTTGATAGAAAATTGTCCTTGTCGCTAGTGTTTTAGCTATGTTTGATGAAAATTGATCTAAGATGGCGTCCGCTACAAAATGTTGAGTAGGGGAGACAAAATAACTTTTCTTAAACTATACCTTATTGCAAAAGTTTCGAGGCATATGATATTGCAAATACATTAATAATTTAAATATAGCTTTCACAAGCAAAACAAACGGGTATAAACATGTTTATGTTGAACTAAAATAAACAATTTCGCGAAACATGTATTGGCAGCCAATAATAATCCCATATTTCCGGACGGTGTGGGACGATTGTTAAATTGAAATAAACTGTACAGACAAGAAAAATATTGGTTTTCTTCACTGACCATGAAGATTCGTGCTGCTTTGTGTGCTATAAACTAATTGAATTTGTAAAAATGTACTCCCGAATTGCGTACGATAGCAAAGATAAGTAGGTTTAAAACTTAAGGATATACTTTTGAACAATTTTTTTTTCTGCACTTTAAAGAAAATTAAGTAAGGCCCCGGTCATTATTTTATTGAAAGAATCATCTTTCTTATGTATAAAATTTCCATGTCACAATGTTAGTAACCGTACTCCTCCGAAACAGCTTGATCGATTTTTACCAAATTTTATATGCGTATTCAGTAGGTCTGAGAATCGGCTACTATCTATTTTTCATACCCCTAAGTGAGGCAAAACAACGTTTGCCGGGTCAGCTAGTATAATTATAATTATATTATATTTTGGGGTAAATATAAAGCGAGAGTGAACCGGTTTCTTCTGGACAAGCGTTAGATCGCAATATCTTACCATGTGGAAGTGGTTAAGATTAAGCGGATAGAAAACTGAATCACAATCTTCAACAATAACCATGCATTGCTATGTAAAAAACAGAAATATGTTACAAAAAGTAAATAGTAAGTTGAGTAGTAAGTTTATTATTAGGTTTAGTTTAGTTTTGTGTACCGTCGGTACAACGAATAAGAAGAAGATTGCTATATTTAGTTTCGTACTCATAGGTACATCTAAATTATACATGCCTTATTTCGCGCCACGATTTTAATTAATTTACATAATAAATACTAATTCAAATAGTTCATAATAAAATGGTAAACAACTTAGAACAATAACATAACCTAGTTAACTTGCTTTTTTATGTAACCTAAAACTGTGCGTGTTATTCAATGAAGTACCCCATACAGCTGTATTATTGAAAACAGGCGCACAATAGATAATTAAAACGTCTGCAGCAAAGAAAATTTGCATAGAATTCAGGACAACACTTCCGCTTGTGGACCGTACGACTGTAGAGAATTGATAGCCTAGTGACTAGACGTCTTTTATTTTTACTAGCATAGCGTATCAATGCTTACAAAAGAGCATTCGGGGAACAACGAGGACTTTAATGGGATTTCATACAATAAGTTCGTTGAAATACGTACCTAAGTAAAAAATATTTTTTTCACAATATCAAAAAGCTCTAAGTAATAAGCATAGTCATGACACGTGGTAATGCTGCCAGCATGTTTGCACGCTAGTCTCTGGCTAAACTAGCTTTAGTTGTTTTTCTAAAGTTGTACAAAATTTCTTATTAGTTTAGTAGTGATCAGTATAAATATAAACATGAATGACGCTTTGCAACACAGGCTCTCCCCGAGCCTTCCTTTATAATAAATAATAATAAATAAATATTAGGACACATTTCACACACGGCTGGTTAACCCCATATTGAACCAATTCTAGTTTGTGTTATGGTTGCTAACACAACTGATACACTATATATACATATTTTAGATAGAAAAATATTTAACATCCAGACCAACAGTCAACAAATTTAGTCCAGCACTTTTTTAAGTAAAGTTTTTTTTCTCTTTTGTAATTTATACGCATAAACATCTTTTTGTAATAAATATTCTTTATTCTAAAGCTAATCCAAATTGATAACTTCTGGTAGTAGTTATTTGGTATTATTGTAAATAGAGACGTTATTAAAATAAGCATAGAAATTAAAACATAAATTATTTATTAGATAGTTAAAGAAAATGGTTTCGCTATCAGAATATGTAGAGAATCTATACAAACTTATATTTTAAGAAAAACAACACAAACGTTCACATTATTAATTTACGGCAGAAGAAAGCTTACCCGTGGGAAATCTATCGGCAAACGAAAACTATTCATAAATGTGGCTCAGAACATGGACTGAGAATGTATTTTATTCTTATTTCTTTGCTGATTGCTTGTCAAATACCGGTCCGACGACAAAATATAAATGAAATGATTACAAGATCAATACATTATTCAAAAGTAAAATAAAATACCATTAGAATATTAATGTGTGAGAGATTTTTTTGTTAGTAATAAAGCACAGTGTTTTGCATAAAATAATTATTTTGTTTGATCATTTGTTTTCAGATCTTTTAACCTATAAAAATGTTTAACTTTAATAAGGATTAAGAAACATTATGGGCAGAAATAAATAATATGGTTTCAAATGAAATAAACTTGTATAATATAATCGATGTCCGCATGCATTGCAAGAAATTCGCTAGATGGCGCTGATATTTAGACATTTTATAACAAGAAGTGATGTTTCAATTTGTTTCTATAGGCTTTGAGGTTCAACCTACATAGGTTAGATAGGTTAGGCGAAACACGTGTAGAGTTAAGAATTTCCGAATTGTGATAGGTAACGTTAATCTTAATTAATCTTAGTTAATTTTTCCTTTACTTGTCTTAATTTGCATTTCGGATCACAGCGGAAGTACACTAAATATTTAATTTTGTCTTCTATTTACAATGGATTTCCGCAAAGTAACGCCTGAGTCAATAAGTTATTTTCAACCTACATAATTGTGCCCAAATGTTCTTTTAATATTAAATTTTTTTCGGGTATTCCTTCCTGACGCTATAACTCCAGAATGCACTAACCGATTTCCGCGATTTTGCATTCGTTGGAAAGGTCACCGTGAGGGCAAACAAAATTCAACCAAATTTTGTGGCGATACGGAGTTCGCCAGGTTTGCTTAAATCCTTTTAAAAACATGTACCCTACATCATACTCGTATGTCCCATAAGTATGTACTCGTAAGTATACATATGTATCGATATTTTGCTCAGTAAAAAACAGAAACATGTCGAAGGTCATGTTAAAAAAAAACAAAAGAGACTCTCAATGACGCAGTTATGTAAAAAACCAATGTGTCTCTAAGCAAAAAAGTAACCAAACAAGGGATTGACATCGGCACTTACAAAGTGTTAACTAATGTGTCTACATAAGGCTTACAATTACATTTTGTTTTGCCTCGATACTCAATAATATATTTTCTATTTAAATAAGACCTAAGTTCTATAATATATAAGGATTTTTTTTATAATTCCAATAGTTGTTACACAAGCAGCCCACTTTACGCACTTACGTTCCCACTGAAGGGACTCGGAGAGAGATAGGCCATTACGCCTATATCTCCCTCCTCGTTACTACATTGGCCAAGTGCAGGTTGGAGGATGACACACGTTTTCAAATCGTGTGGACCTCAATCACATGTCGGTTTCCTAGCGATGAAAACCGTCATGTGATTGAGCCGCGAAAAACCAATCATTGGCTAGGATCGAACCAGGAGCCGTCAGATTGATAGCAGACGTTTTTTCCGACCGAGCCACAATCGCTTCTATCACTAGTCGTTAGGAGGCAATCCATTCCATTCCATCAGTACGTACGATGAATGTGGAGCCAAATTGTTGCGTACGGATTTTTGGAATCTCCTCAAGGGAAGGGATGATATAAGGCGGTCCTCCTACTAGTCCTGTAGTGGGAAGATGAAGGAGGGATGAGACCTTGCTACTCCTGCGCACACTTACCGAAGTGCAGTCTGTAAAAAAAATAACGGACAAGCTACTTTGTGACGGTGTTCGAGACTAGTATTTCTTCTTATTAATTTTCTTTTAATCTTCATCACGAATTTTGCGTTACCAGTAACACAGTAGTTAAGTATAGATAAAATATCTATTCGTATTAAATTGTCAAAGGTTTGCATTAAACGTTATCTAAAAAGCTTTTTCGGTACTAATCAAACACAAGATAACTAATAGGTTTCACGCTACATTAATTATGACGTAAGCGCTCAAAAATTTCGACGTAATGACATCACGTTCTTTGATTGAATAAATTGCAAAATCTACGTAAAATTTGGTGAATTAGGTACTAGATTTTTGTGTCAACTTTCATTCTAGGTTACCACATAAATGAGGGAAATGTGTAGCAACGTTATTTACGGATAGGTTTTAATTATATTTAGCACATCGATTAATAACGATATTCTTAAAAGATTATCTAAATGTGGATAAAATTGGTCAAGTAATTTAAAAGAAATTTATTTCGCATAGTCTATTGTTAGTAGAAGAACTAGTTCTAGTATGCATCAGAATTATACTCATTCATGATTGTGAAATAGTTTTGTTCATTTATCACATGTAACATGCTTAACTAGAAACTCCAAGAGGCACTATTTACTTTGTATTTTGAAGCCTCAAAGTGATATTTCTCAGGAAACAGTCGTAGGTAGAGAATTTCAAAGGTACGTTGTATATTTCATGTACATAATAATATAATATGTATAAAACTCATACTTAATACTGCGGCCTGCAGTTCAAGGTAGTTTGTGGTCTTTACGTTACTGAATTATTCACAATGCATAATTCAAAAACGGAATATAAATTTCGTACAACGTTTCTTTGGTATTTTGCACACAATATTTTTGCGTTTACAATTCAGTCAGTGTTGCGACAATATTTTAGCAGTTTTATGATCAGTCCCAAATATGTAAGTATACCTAACCGTGTAGGACAGATCGCACTCAAAATTTAAAATACAAATAGTAAATAAGATCGCGTCCCGGCTTCGCACGGGCTCGCAAAGGTTTGTTTTTGCCTACTCATTCTTGTCGTTTATGCTTATCATGAGCAAAACCGAGGGGCGCAACTAGCTAAGTATGAAAATGAAAGGCTTCGGTATATGTACGCATTTATATACATACGTACATATTATTAGGAAATCGAAGCTGATCCCATCAAGAAGACCGGACGGAAATGATCTGTCAGGTCACTGGAGATCGATTTTCCGATCGCATCCCTATAAAGGTTACGGAATAGATTTTAGAATTGTCAAGGATTCGCCATAGAGGAAGGAGAATCCCATTTTGTATTTTCTAGGTCGCGCATTTGAGATTACGGTCTAAGAAAAGAAGGGAATAGTTTTGTTTCGCTTTTTCAATTGAAAACTTATCTTGTATAACCATTTTCTAAGACAATTTTAAACATTGTTATTATTACATTGAAATATACATACATACACTATTATTATAAATGTCAAAAACATTAAATTTTAGGACGACCCGTCTATGACAGTACCTGGCGCAAAGGTGCCCATAACACTGGCTGCGTTTTTTCGCTATATTTTATTTGTTATATTCGATTTTAGAATATTAATAATGAATTATATGCTAGTTAATTCAATGTTAAAATTAAAACCTAACTTAAAAATAATATACTAAGCAAGCATTTTTGATAAAGACATTGAGTATCCAAGATTTCAACAAAAAAAAAAAACACGACGCCTTGCTATTCAGAAACAAAGTTGAATTCGTTATCTCTAGAAGCCTAGTTAGTCACGCTTGGTTTTGTTTAATTTGTCTCTTGACGCGATCGTGACCGTGAAAGTTTTAAATAAAATTAGACATACATTTGCAGATATCCGTTGCCTTTTACGAACCATTTCAGTACAATATTAATACGTCTTCTGCTGTAGAGTTGACGTGTAGAATAATCTTAATATATATAAATCTCGTGTCACAATGTTTGTCCTCAATGGACTCCTAAACCACTTAACCGATTATAATAAAAATCGCACACCATGTGCAGTTCGATCCAACTTGAGAGATAGGATAGTTTAAATCTCAAATTATAGTCGCAATTTTAATTAATTGCTAATTATTGTCTGTTATTATTTGAAAGTCACAATTATCTGTTAACTCCAAATGATTCTAACAGATGTCGATACCTTTCGACTGGGTTGAGTAAGTAATCAATAGATGGCGCTGCTATGGTAAATCTACGAACGTGTCATATAAGCTACACTATGTATTTTTCATACCCCTAAGTGAGGCAAAACAACGTTTGCCGGGTCAGCTAGCTACTAATATACATATACGAGTAACACCGCAAAAACGCTCAACATTTTTTAATGAGTAAGCGCTCTAAAACCACAAAAACTTCTGACTTATAATAATTATTCACTCAACCTACATCTATTGTTTTTGTCCTTAAAATATATTTCAAGTCCAAATGGAGAAACTTGAATCAGATATACATCGTACATGTAAGTCAGAGGTAAAAACAAAAACAGATAACGCCATGCGAGACACCGGTTTGTGTTAGCACGTTTTCTTCTTTTACGTTTCAAAAGTGTCGTTCACATCAACCTTTAGTCATTGCAAAGGTTTTCGAATGCGCCTCTGGAAAAATGCGCAGTAACAAAACAGAATCCGTGTTCTGAATTTGAATTTGTTTTTAGAATTCACCGGCGATTGGTCGTGAATAAATATAAGCGGTATGTTTCCAACTTCCTTGTTTGATATAAATTTGATTCTACATTTTGATCGACGCGACGTTGCAAAGAGAATGATTCAAGATATAGATAAGAAACATTGCTTTATTGATGTAAATAAATCAGAAATCAATTATCTGTAATAAAAAATAATGCAGTTTCATACTGCATTATGCTAAATCATGTGTTATCATTTCACGAGAAGTACCCTTAAACATTTTTACATAAGCAATCATTTCGCCATATTTTAAATGTTTTACGGATCAAACTATGGCGTAGCAAGCAAATTATTGTAATTCTAACTTTGAAATTGATATGGTATTATTTAATTGTATATTTTAACTGAATCAATTGCGATGGGATTATATAATATCATACGTATAAATAAATAGGTACCTATGTTATTTATTCCATTATATCCATCGCTTTACAACGCGGCGGTACAGCGTTATAGGTACCTTTCTGTCAGGTTATGTCCAGAATTATGGTCTGGTAAATTAGTTTTGTGTGTTATATTTTATTTTGAAAGGTCAAAACTTAGATATTGGTTGTATAAAATAATCTTCTAACATTTGACTTCTAATAATTATTTTACCATTAAATCGTTTTTCGGTACAAAATAAAACATGTAACTCGAAATAAGTCACTACAGAACTGAATACCAAGGTACAAACTCAACAGAGAACAAGCAAATCGCACGTGCTCAAATACTCGAATCAAAACAAACGTTGAATGAATGGTGATATCACCGATATCACATCTACACATATACATACTAACTAACTAATCGGCAAATTACGTAAGTAGGTATATATTCGTGTTGTGTATGCTTTTAATTCTGCGCCAAATCAAACAGCACAGAATATGTTTGAGTTTCGAACTTTGCTCACGTTTCTAACCTTGATTTGGGATCCATCATTTAAATATGGAATTAATATCAGATTAGGTGTAGCGACCAAAGGCGTCAACTAACAATACTAATAATAATCCTAAATATTACATCTGTTAGCAGGCTTTTGCCACGGACGGATTAGATTATTTACATGTTGTCAATGTTATAGTTTTTCGTCTTTGTCATTAGCTTAAGCTTGTGACAATCAGTTGTAATTAGTGTTTATTGACACTAAAAAATACACATACAATGTAAAATCAGCAGGACAGCACTATTAGAACAATACGTTGTTTACTACTGCACTGCATGCGCCGGCGCAGGGCGGCCTTAGTTTTGACATTAATGCTATGTAACGATGAAGCGAGTGTGGATCGGTGGTAAAGACATGTGTCATCCGCCAACCCGCGCTTGGCCAGCATGGTGGATTATGGACTATATCTCTCTCCTTGTAAGAGAAGGACCCGAGTCCCAGCAGTGGGAACGTATAGTGGGCTGCTTATGCTATGCTATGTAACGCGTCTTTTATTTGTCAGATAAATTAGAGAGAGCCTTTTACCTTGGATAAACCCCGGGTTTTTAGGTAAATATTACAATTATTGTGTATTCTGTTTGTGGTTATTAATAAATAATAAAATAAATGGTTGAACCAGGCCTCTGGGCTAGTTAAAACTGTGTTACAGAAGCCGCGGCAAACAAATAAATTGCAGAAATAATTATCAGTATACTCCAAGAGAACTAATTAAACAAGAGGAAAGAGAGCAACGATACAATCTTTTTTTCTTTCTATTTACGCAAAGATAAGGAACAATAGGGTACAACAAACGTAACAAACTATACAATATTAAGCCAAAGTAAGTGCAAAAAAAATATTATGATAAAAGTATTTACTATCTACAGATAATACATTAACAATAGCGTGATTCTGAATCCTATCTATTAAAGTAAAGTCTAAAGAAATAAATATTGCGATAGCGTTTATATTTAAGTAGGTACTGAAGAATCTGCAAATACTTTAAAGTCTAACGACCGCCGCGTTGGCCAGGCTGGCTGTTTGATTTTACAACTGCTATCATAGTCTCGAAATTAGTAAAAATCTTTTCAACACACTTGCTTTTAAAGTGTTTCTTTTTCTCCGCAATTGGGTACATAGTTTAATTAACCTGTGTCTTTTTGTTGTTATTATTCAAAAGTGAGTTATAGCTAAAGTTTGTATAAAATATGCCTTACGAATGTTTTAATACAATAAGTTATAGCTTACGTTTACTAAATCAGACTGTATATTTTCCATTATTATTATTCCCAGGCAATCATTTTGAATGAAATCTACGTTCAGAGGTGAGCTATATTATTTTTCTTAATATTTTTTACCTATCCTGGATTACTTATCCCATATCTAGGATTCTATAGCACACAAACACACATAAATAAACTTTCGAATTCACCATACGTATCCCAAGGGAAGCAAACTCGAAATAAACGTATAAAAAATAGTTTTTTGTATATGTACTGTAATATCAGATACTGGAATTACGCGGGAGCGGCTACTTTGTATTTATAATCGTGAATTTAAAATGATTTGGTATATACATACGTATTAGAAATAAGAGTAGATACCACGATGAACATAAATAGGTAATAAAGAACTACGTGTTCTTCGAAAGTTACTGATCCATTTAAAAAAAAAACTAATAAAATCGTACAAAACACGATATACGTTACTTTAAATAGACCTTCTAACGCGGATAAAACAGTCTGATTATCCGACTAACAAGAGTTAAAAATCTTAACTCTAAGAATTCGCATTTAAAATTTAAATAAGTGTGTAATTTTAAGAGAACGTCAAAACGAGTATACTATGTATAAAATAGCAAACAGTAATTACTTTATATTGAAATGTATGCAAATGAAGCCAATTTTTTCACATTGGTAGCATTGTTTTTGCTAGCAAAATAAATACTGAAGTGTTTTCTCAAACGCGTTTTTTTTTTAATTTATTTATTTTTACTTACATTTGAGAGTTGTTGTAAGTAGAAATTTCATTCCAAAACTTTGTGGGGCCTATGATGGACACCGGGAATTAATTTTTAGAACCAGATTTCTAGATTCAGATTCAGAAAGAATAGTTACCCACGTTACGTACAGCGAACTAGAATAAACGGAAGAGTAACCATACAATTGCCGCTTAGAATTTTGATCCATTTACGCACACAATCATACTGCTATCCCAACGAAACACACATACACATAGCTCGCACGCGATTGGTAGCCGCCACACCATGTGACGCCACGCGGGCGCGCGGGTAGCTGTTTTGCCCCGCCCACCGCGGTATTTTACGCGTGGACGGTGGAACCATTTTATCGGCAAAGTTACTATTCTATTTATTCTACTTCGCTGGTTACGTAGCATTTAAATTAGGTAATTGCTTGTCTGTAGCTTAACTTAGTTATGTTTGCTATGCTTCGATGGAAGACCAATTCTATACAATATTATATGTTATGTTTGGTTGTTCGTTACGGTTCTGTTTTTCTGGACAAAAAATATAGAGTAAAGGATAGTACCGACAGCTGTGTTTTCGTATTGGAAGCATTTCCACGACCACATAAATATTTTCCTGTACCATCTATGGAGGACACACTACTATCTTGCTTGTTTTGTGTGTGTGTGTATGTGTGTGTGTGTGTGTGTGTGTGCCTGTGGAATCGTGGCTTCTGAACGAAAAGTCCGATTTGGTTCTCTTTTGATGAAAAATGGAATATTCATATAGTACACAAATAAATACCAGAACACATTTCATAACGGCTGGTTGCCCATACTATACCACTTCTAGCCAAAATGATGTTGACCGTGACGGGAATCGAAACCGGGACCCCCTGGTCAGCAGACCGGCATGGTAACCATTACGCTAATAGTCGTCAATTTATATCGTCAATATAGTTCTATTGTTTAGTAGAAAAATAAAGAATGAAGTATTTAGGTATAAATGTATACCTAACTTAAAATGTGTTTGTAAAATGTTAACCAGCCTTTGGTAGGTAAACAGTAATCCACGTTTCAGTACAACATAGAATAGAAACCTTCATTCTGTACATAGTTATTTCACTTATACTCGTTTTCTATTTACCCAAACCAATATAATTTCTAGTACTTCTCTGAACAGTGGACATTGCTAACATCATTTTTTCCGATTAACATACATTAGAGTTCGAAAGTTAAGAAGATATGGATGAATTGTGTGAAAGAGGATATGAAAGAGAAGTGAGTGAATGTACATAGATATGACAGCTGATAGAAGAGTGTGGAAGACAAAAAACGGGCTGTGCCGACCCCACATAGTTGGAAAAGGTGAAGGCAAAGAAGAGGAGTATTCGTTTATTTTATTATTATAGGACAAACAAACAGCTTCTTCCTCTTCCTTGCCTTATTCCACTAGGTGGGGTCGGCACAGCAAATTTTCCTCTTCCACTCTTCTCTATCAGCCGTCGTCTCTACACTCACTCCTTTCACTCTCATGTCCTCATTCACACACTCCATCCGTGTCTTCTTCGGTCGGCCTCTTGCCCTTCTTACTTGCACTTCCATTTCCATACATCTCCTACTAACATGCATCATCAGAACAAACAAACAGCTATGTGATAAATAAATATAAGTAGATGAGAATAATAAAATTTAGCCTAAAAGTCCATCACCTATGGTTTAACATACTTATAGGCTTAAAATACATTCACACTAATAATTAACAATAGGGAAACTAAAAGATGAAAGTTTATGTACGTACTTCATTCACTCGGTTAATTTATACTGTATTTCCCGCACAGCGGCAGGTAACAATGTGACAATTCCAGTGCGAACTCAGCCTCTAAATTAAACCTGAGGTTGTGAAACCGTAGCACATGCCGACAGATTGCTTCACAGATTATAAAGCCCGTTGATAGCTTATACAAAAGCACTACGCACTAGTGAGTGGGACAGAAGCTACTATGTTAGATGCCAATATTCGCGCAATCACAACTTGAGTAAATAAATAAAACATTTGAAAGTTCAGTTCAAGCTCACTTCAGGAATCATAAAACTAGAGAGAATTGCTGATTCCCATACAATAAAGCGTGGCGCGGAAGTTTGCCATAATTACCGATGAAACCTAGATGGCGCTGTAAATCGAGCAGCGAGAAAATACGAATAGATGGCGCTATGTGTATCGAATGAGACACGTAGTACGATTTTCAACAAGAGGTTGAGCGTCTATTATATTTATTAGTCTGCCTTACTTGCATAACTAGATAAGTGTGAGCAAGAAAAAGAGATCTTTAAAATGCTTTATAGTCGTGAGTCACTGGTACTGTGAATGCTTGTTACCCCAACATTAAATTTAAAGTGGATATTCGTGAGTGAATGCAAACTTATTTCTAAAGTAATAGTGATACGAGTACAAACATGTTGAATAAATTCGTAGCCATGTATTTGTAGCTAAATGTTCTAAAGGTTTTTATTATAAAGTAAGAAAGATTATATGTGCTTTACTAAACATTGAGAGCTAGTATCTGACTAAAACATAGGTTGCACCAGCTTACTTTAACATTAACAAAATGTTAAAGTACCGGTTAGATAATAAATGAAATGCAGCATTAAAAACAATTTAGATGACGTCTTAAATTTTACAGTAACTGTAACCGCCCAAACTTCATTGGTTAAAGCTATAGTTTATGTTAACCAGCTGTCAGTTGCAGCAATCGACTGGCAGCCCGAATACCTTTACCAAGACAAAGAAAGAAAAGAAAGAGACATTTATTTTGTGACGCTAACGACAAAGATAAACAATACACAAGAAACATAAGAGACAACATTTCGTGCCACAAAACCGGCCCCAGCTCAGCGTGTACAATACGAGTATTATGCAACAGATTCCGCGGTTAATGTTAAAGTTAGCAATACATTAATCATCGAATTTGACATAAACCATACCACGACCAAAGCATAGCACCAATTTTTTATTCTTGCTAACTCCTCAAACGATAAATGTCAAGGAATTCATAAAATAGGTTTAGAGTCAATCAACGGAGTTTTTACTCTATGAAATATTCCTACAGCCGCCGCAACCGAGCCAACCACAAAGCAATTACAATGGCAAGAGGGATTATATGTACCTTCTATCCTATTTATATATTTAGCTTTGAGATCATACACGGTTATATTAGAAGAAAATTATAAAACCAAACATAATTGTTCAGGACATATATTTTTTCTGGACAGATATAAAAAAGCTAGTTTCCGCCATAAATATAGCAGTGACTAATTAAGAATTGATCGAGTTAGTTTAGCTTTTTATAGAGATTTATGTCTTGGATAACATAAACAGCCCGCTATACGTTCCCGCTACTGGGATTCGGGACCTTTTCACGAGGATATCATTATATAGGCCATAATCCACCACGCTGTCCAAGTGCAGGTTGGCGGATGACATACATTCTCGGATGTTTTGGATACTGTGATCAAATCATTGTTATTCTAATACTCAAGGATTACTGAAAAAAAGGTCAATCTTTAGATGGGTGACAATGCACAAGGCTGTCGTTTTAAAAGTGCGATGGCATTTTCATCTGAGCGCTACCGTGGGTCGGATGACACGTTAAATTGTAGGTAGCGGCTGTTAATTTAGTACAAGCAGTCGTTTAGCCAAGTCAGAGGCTTTAGGGCGGCTTCAAACCTCTCGACACCAGAGCTAAGTTACTCAGTTCATATAAAAAAGAATTCTGAAAAAAATAAAGACCCCTACAGAATCTAACCAACCGTAAATAAAACTTCAGATAAACGAGTAAGCCTTAGACTACGAGTATATTTAATCTTCGTCTCCGGCTTTTAATTAAAATGATAATTTGCATCTGGAGTTGGATGAATGTTGGGTGGAACGCAACAACGACCGACTTAGCAAAACTGGAATACTTTTGGAATTAAATATTTCTGTATTCAAACTTCGACAAGGAGTAGGTATTCAAGACTTTTGTGGCGCGGGTACCGACGCATTGTCTCGAGAGATTCCTCAAGGATGAGTTCTGGCCGAAAGGTGCCGTGTACCGGCGTTTTCGTGGCCAGCTGCGCGGCACCAGCCAGCGAAACACGACGCCGCCTCTTCGTGTGTAATAGTTAATTTAGTTTGTAGGTGATTGATATGTATTATTATTATTATGAGCCTTGAAGAGTTTTGTCTCATTGAAGAGCAAAGGCCTCTCTACCCTCCTTCCATTTATCACGATCTATTGCCATTTCTTGCCAGTTTTTGCAGTGTTTATCCAGTTCGTCCCGCCATCTCCGTCTGGGCCTGCCGCGACGTCGGACGCTCTGTGGTACCCACTGGGTGGTGCGTTTAGCCCACAGATCTTCCGGCTGATTAATATGTATTAGTTTATTTTTAATTATAATTTCAATGGTATGTTTTCTATGTTATGGGCCATAGTTGCCTGAAATAAAGGTATAAATAAATATATGTCTCTTTTTTCATGTTACAGCTAGGCATTTGACCAACAGGCAAATTAATCACACGTACCAGCGACACTCTGGACTAAGTAGAGCATGCCTTGTCTGGATTAACTGGCTCTTAAAGAAACCCACTGTTAGGTTGCTTGGCGGTAGATTTTTCAATTTGACGGTGGTTGCTAGTCAGGCGAGCACTAGAAAATTCCCTACCACCATGCTATGGTTTCCTGACTATGTTTTTCTTTACCGAAAGCTCGAGATTATTCACGGGGATCGAACCTATGACGTTCGAAACATAAGGCGACCGCTCGCCCAACTGATCTATCGTCGCTTCAATGATAATATTTGTTTTTTTTTTAATATTTTGTATAACCGGATAATATCAACATAAACGTAAGTGATACTTGGTCATACAAAATTACAATTTTTTCCACTAACATTAAAAAAATAGTGTGTAAATTTTCATCATACTGAAAAAACTTCACGCTTGTTATAATATCAAAAAGTCCCACTGGCACACATCTTGGACGTTATTTTTGTAACAGAATATTTATTGCTAATGTTATTTTAGGATTACGATAACTTCATCGGCTAGAGATAAATAAAAACCCCGTCATTTTATGGAGGTGACCATCTTGGATTTCATTTATTTTATCCTAATGTATGCATTTTACTAGTTTTCTCTTTCATTTGAGACTCCATATTAACAGTTGTGAAATAATGTTTATTTAAACATGCGATGCTGGGAGCTTCATAAATCAAGTCTTATCAAAAATAACTAAAGTGAGTCCTAATATTTAAAAAAATCTAACAAATATTTATAAAGTTTAAGATGAAGGCCGAACTAACTATATAACGAAAACATAATATTTGTGAAAACATAAACTCTCGTAACACGATCTAAAAACAAGAAAGAAACTTTTCATTAAAACCCGAATAAATCACTTGTATAAAAAAGGTACGCGACAATAAATATTTTTTTGATTTGTATTGCTTAACGAACAAAATATAAATATGTATAGCGAAATAATAATATGAGGAAGTTGAAGTTCATTATCAAATAAGAATTCTTATAACAAATCAAGCCCACCTTGACTTAATATCTAATCTATCGAGGCTACGGAGCAGTGAACTGATAAGTATGCAAGTACGCTAACATTACTATCTCTCATAATGTAAGTAATAATAAAAAATAATTGGACTAGTGCGAGTCGTAAATTTATCAAAATTTAATTATTTTGTGCATGTTTAGAACATAATGCGGTTATAAAGATCGAGTAAATTTGCTTAAAAATTACGTTTGTTGTATTTTATCTTAATAAAATACTTTGTGAAACTTTTTGTCTCTAGTACCGTTATTAATATAGAAATAAAACACATTTATTGTATGATTAAAATTACCTCTTATTACTTTTTAGAATTTGTTATTATAGCGGCAAAGAAAATTACCAAATAAAAATTACCCGTCATATTAGCATATAGTGACAACCTAAAAATTTAATTTGTCAACAAACAAACCATTTATACCGATGACTGTACTAATTGCAACTGCAACACATAGTTTATTGCGTTAATTAATTCAGCTTTGTACATAATATAAGCATGTTCTTGTAGTAAAACATTAAATTATAAAATAGGTACTTAACGCGTAATAGTGTTCTTCTTCTTCTTCGTATGAGCTTAGGGTCTGAGCTCTGGTGTCGAGAGTTTTCAAGCCGCCCGAAGGCCTAAGACTTGATTTAAGGACTGCTTGTACTAAGACTGTAAGCCTAGTACAAGAACCAAGAACCATAATAAATACAATAGACAACAGAAGAGGAAAGATGGTTGGCCACCTTATACGACATGACAATTTCATTAAAAATATCGTAGAAGGAAAGATAGAAGCCAGGAGAGGAAGAGGAAGACCTAGAAGATCATAATTAGACCAAATTAAGGAGAAGGCGAAAGTCATGTCGTATAGGGAGGTCAAGGATTTGGCCGAAGACAGAACTACCTGGAAAAAACTCCACAGACAAGAGCCCAGCTCTTAAATATTGAATGGATGAATGTACTAAGACTGACAGCCGGCACCAATAATTTAACGTGTCCTCATACTTACAGTAGCGCCTAGATGAACATGACACTTTTTTAAGACAGTCATGAACATGATCACCAATCCAAAGACTGTCTGCATCAACCGTTGCATTACCTTCGTTATCTGGTGTCCAGAGTTTTCATGCCGCCCGAAGACTTCTAACTTGGTTATATGACTGCTTGTGCCAAGAGTAACAGCCGGAACCAACCATCCTACGGTAGCACCTAGATGAAAATGCCACTTTTTTTTTAAAGACAGTCATGTGCATGGTCACCCATCCAAAGTCTGTCCGCATTGACCGTTGGTTAACCTCGATGATCGTGTCAGATCACTTTAGTTAGCCGAGCTACAAGCGCTACAGTAGTGTTGTTTGTTTCTAACACGTGGTTACCTACATGTTATGATATGAAGTTAAGATTTGTTATCACAGTTGATATATTATTATTATTATTTATTCTTTAGCACTAGGTACACGATAAGATTGCCTTTGTTTTGTACAGATTTTATTTTTCACGTGCATAGAGAACTGTTATAAACAGCACAATTATTCAGAAATACAAAACTAACCCGTAACTAGATTTTACGAATATCTGGTACCGTTTTCACAACCAAACTTTATCACTCACACAAAAACTTTAGCAATAATGAAAATAGCAATATACAGTTTTGTAAAACAAAACAATTTCAAAACATGATATTTGATTTTACATAATGTCCACGTAGAGTTAGAATAATAATAAGTTCATATCAATAGAAACTGCGCAACAAAAGACAAAGAAACAAAAGGACGTCAAAGCGAAACAAACGAAAAAAAAAATGAAAAAAAAAAAACGTAGATCGTGAAGAATGAAGTTTGTACGATTCCGTTCTGTCGAGGCACAAATTATAATTTAAACAGGTATTTAAATGTTAGATTTTATTCACGAAACCACTAGATATTATTCCTAGACCGCAGTATCACTTAACATCGGGTGAGCTGTGGTCTAGCGCAAGCTTATTGACCAATTGCAATTCGGGTTCGCATGTAGGGTTCTGTACCATTATCTTAAAATAATTGCAAAACAATAAGTTTGTGGTATGGGAGCTCCCTTAAATATCTATTTAATTATTTATTTTGAAATTTAATATACATTTAGGTATATATTCTGTGTTACCGTAATTCAAATAATACTGCTGTATTATTTGAATTACGGTAACACAGAAAAAAAGAAAAAATACGATAAAAACACGTTTATTGTATGTTTGGGGCCCCTTCATATTTATCTTTTTTTATATTTAGTATTATTGTGACACGAGAAATACATAACTTTCAGCTTTCTAGCTGTCACGGTTTTTGAGACCTGGAGATAGACAGCGGAGGCTTAGTAATAGGGTCCCGTTTTTACCTTTTAGGTACGGATCCTTAAAAAATATATTTATGTACTATTAATATTTTGTGTAAAACCTTTTACGAGGGCAATATTAATATTGTGTATTCGTGCATAATTTTCGGTCGCTGCTCGCGATTCTCACATTTTAGGGTATCAAGGTCCTTCTATTTGCCCGCTTCGGTGAGTCAAGATAAGCGAGGCAACTGACCCAAAAGCATGGAACAGATAAAACGATAGACAATACATTTGTAATAAAAAACATTTAATGACCTTGTTGGCGTAATAGTTACGATGCCGGACTGCCAACCAGAGGGTCCAGGGTTCGACTCCCGACCGTGCCAACATTTTTGTGATGAACTCAATTTGTTGGCTGTCGATATGGGATAGGGATGTACCATAATATATCATAATATACATTTGTAATGATATTATATTATTGGACTTGTAACTTTGATGCTATAAATAAATGATTTGTATTTGTATAGAAACAAGAAATCTTTTAGTATGGGGCTAACCAGCCGTGTGTGCAATGTGTCCTAATATTTATTTATTTATTATCAATGAAGGGTCTCTACCAACTCTACCAAATATCATAGAGAACTATACACTACTAAATAGTTGTGTTTGTGTGTAATTGATACTGAATATGACTAAATTATTAGCAAAATTTAACTACAATAGGGATTTCTGGACAAAAAAAACGTTTAAATCTTTAAATTTAATTTCTAATCAAGGGGGATGAAATAACCCATTGCAAACACTACCGTTAGACAGAATGACTTTCGGAACTTTTAATATACAAAATGCACTTCTCTCTCTAGAAGTTTTGAACTCTATGGCTAGAGATAAGGCCATGTTCAGATGGTTTGTAGATTACAGAGTTCCGTATGTAGTGTTCGTATCTAACTAGGATGTACATTTTACTGTTTCAGTATTGAGAAAGATGTCGGTATCAGGATAAAATCTTTCTTTCTTCTTCCTTGCCTTATCCCACTAGGTGGGGTCGGCACAGCAAATTTTCCTCTTCCACTCTCCTCTATCAGCCGTCGTCTCTACACTCACTCCTTTCACTCTCATGTCCTCATTCACACACTCCATCCATGTCTATTGGTATCAGGATAAGAATATATAGATTATACTGAAACAAGAACAGCATTATTGCACATGGATGCTTTATTAATAAAAAAAGCCACGGAAACAAGTTAGGGTCCAAACGACTTCTTATATTTTTTTTGTTGTATATTCTATCAGTTTTTGCAAGATCCACCCACACATTTGTAGACCAAACAAAGGAGAAGGTAAAAACTAACTATGTCGTATAGGGAGGCTATTTCAGGTAAGGAGATTTGACCAAGAATCTTGTGAAATGAAAAACATAAAACTGCATGGACTAGACCTCAGATCATAAATATCAATAAAAGAATAATGTAAAGCCAGATATTATTAGGCTTAATTTTAGCTGCGGCTCCAGGAGTTACCCTCGTCCTTCGTAAATAAAAATAGCCAATGTAAACACATCCAGGATCTAAACTGGAAATCGGATCAGCCGTACGGACGTGAATAAAACAAACAAACACATACTTTAGTATAAATAATAAAAATTAATTAATTATAATATTAGTAGGATGCTCACAACTGTTTGGAATCTACCGGTGAAGATGAAATACGTTCTGAGGATTTTAAATTATTGGATGGATGGTACATATAAATAAATGTATAATGAAAGAGAGTGTAATACTTTTATATTTAATACAAACCTTTTCCGAAAATGTACTTTAATACTTGGAAGGCCTCTTTTACTTTTATACTATTTTCTGCTAACAGTGACTTTTCTGTCTAAGCTCTCAAAGCTTTTAGTCCCTTTTTACCCTTCTAAATGTAATATTTGTCCCGTACTAAACTTTTCGTAGCTTGCCGTCAGTTTATTTGTATTTTTCTTAGTTCTTCGGCATTAAATGTTTTTTTTTAGCAATAATGTTACGAAGGGAGTCATAATTTTGGGCACCTTTTAATATTTAATGTATTTATGTTAAATAAGATTACATCTTTATATGATAGAGGGTTAAAAAACAAACGGATGGTACTCACGACTTTTCAGTAGATCTATGTGTTGACATTGACAGATCATTATTTCTGAGATAACTAACTACCTATAAAAGTCAAAATTAGCATAACACAGTGGTATGGTTCTTAAAAAATTGTATAATACTACTGTTGGCGATGGACATGTGTATGTGTGCGTGAACTGGTATTAGTGTGCGTGAATAGCAGGTACCGCTACTCGTCCATAGATGTCGCTATAGGTATCGATATTGACGAAAAAGTATATTTTGTAGTAGTTCCGCTACTCGCCACCAGGCGGCAGTGATGTCATAGAGAGTTCTAGGTTGTTTTCGATATGACAAGAACTTCGATAACTTTCGGGATGTTTCTAGAAGGCGAATCTTCTGGAAATAATTGTTGGTATAAATAGGCGAGTGTTTGCGGGAACTGAGTCAGTTTATTTTTCGAACTCGTACGGACAACAAGTGAAGTAAAAGTGCAAAGTAAATACAAATTGGTGATAAGTAAGTGCATTGTATACTGAAGTGAAATAAAGGTTTCTAAGAGTTTTTATAAAACAGTGTTTGCTTCAAACCTAGTACAAGGACCTCACTACCAACTTCCTATACGTACGCAGCGGGTGTACCAGCGCGTGTTCGGCGTAAGTTTACAGGGTGTTCTATTAACTTGCGTGGCGGACACTACGCACCCGCACCCTTTAGCGACAGTAGGACGCTGCATCGCTTACAACTGGTCCTTCGGCACGGATTAATAGTGCTACGTGTTGGAAGTCAATTACAACTGGACTAGTGAGTGTTATAATTGTGACGATTGTGTGTGAACTATACCAGTGACTAAAGTAAGTGTTTTAGTGAGTGTGTATAACTGGTGTTTGAAATGCCTATCACGAGAAGCCAGGACGGCGACAATCGCCCAGTGACGCGACAACGTCGCGAACAGGTTTCCAAGGAGAAAACGCCTGCTGAAGAATTAAGAGCAACTTCATCCGGCACAATCAATGATAGCATTTTTACATCAGGTACGTCATATAGTACAACAGACTCGAAACCCGTCACCGAGCAAACGATAGTTGAAACCTTGGATCAGACAGCATCACGTCCCGAAAGACCGAAGTCCAAAGCCACATCAGTAGCATCCGTAGACAAGCGGAAGAAAGAATTGGAACTTCGGGCTGAAATGGAGCGTCGTCATGTTGAAGCGGCACGGGCAGCGGCTGCGTTGGCAAAAACACAGCTTGAGCTTCTGACCTTGGAAGAAGACGACGTCTCGGACCTCAGTGAACCGGAAGACAAGAATGAATCTGTGGTTCAATGGGTTAATGACACGGTTGAGCGGATGTCCGGGAAGGGACAGCGGTCCACACGACCAGAAGAGAAGCCAACCATGGAAGACCACCACATTTCGCCGGCCACTGGAGGAAATATGGCATTAGCAGATGCTATTCTTCAAGCTATAAAAACTACTACGAAAAGTAACAATGTACCCAGTCACTTGTACGAGTTACCCATATATGATGGAAACACGAGTGAATGGCTGGCGTTCAAGACTGTATACGACGATACAGCTGCAAACTTCTCGCCGGTCCAGAACATGGCAAGACTTAGAAAAGCCGTCAAAGGAGCAGCTAGAGAGGCAGTGAAAAGTCTTTTGTATTCCGATTGCAAGCCTGAAGATGTAATGGAATCGCTTCGGAAACGATTTGGAAGACCAGATGCTTTAGTGTTGGCTGAGATGGAGAAGCTAAGGAGCTTACCAAGATTAAGTGAAGATCTAAGGGATGTCTGTGTATTCGCAAGCCAGGTGAATAACACAGTGGCTTCAGTGAAATGTATGAAGAAGCCTCAGTAGCTGCAGTCACCGGAGATGGTAAAGATTATTGTGGATAAGATGCCTGCAGTGCTACGTTATCGCTGGTTTGACTACGCAGCTGATGACGAGGAACCCGATTTGCTTCTTCTTGCAAAGTTTCTCGATCGGGAAGCGGACCGATGTGGACCATATGCTATGCAGGAAACGGTCACGAGAAGAAGACAAGAAGGAAGAAAAGAGTACTCCCATGCCACACTAGAACGAAGAACATATCCTACAAAGAAGGAACGCTGCCCTCATTGTGAAGATGACCACCGCTTGTACCAGTGCAAGAAGTTTTTGGAGGCCACACCGACAGAACGCTGGGATATTGTGCAGAAGAGCAAATTATGCTTCAAGTGCTTGCAAGCTGGACACTGGAAGGAGAACTGTAACAGACCGGCCTGCAAATTCTGCAAGAAATGGCACCACAACCTGCTGCATGAAGACCGGCAGAGACTCGCAGCTACAGAGAAGGGGGAAGTCAGCAATAACGTGCTACGCGTCAACGCAACGAATGCACCGAACGCCTACCTGAAGATGGTGCCAGTGAACATCTACGGACCTAAGGGAAGTGCAAGAGTTCTGGCTTTACTGGATGAAGGGTCTACGGTTACGCTACTTGAATCTTCGATCGCCGACCAACTGGGGCTTCGAGGACCGACAGAGCCTCTGACGATTGAAACGGTCGGTGGGAAGCTCATTACGAAGAGGAACTCCATGAAGCTACGTTTTAAGATCAGGGGAGTTCATCAGGATAAAAAGAAGAACTTGAACGTGGCCAGAACGATTGACCGGTTACACCTCACTTCGCAGGTGGTGGATAAGAAGTCAATCGGAAAATATCCTCACCTTGACAAACTGACAGACAAGCTGTGCTATGAGGAACAACGACCAAAGTTGCTTATCGGGCAAGACAATTGGGAGTTGATCATCTCCAGGACAACGCGCAAGGGGAAAAAGGATCAGCCCGTCGCATCTCTCACGTACCTCGGATGGGTTCTACACGGATGCGGCTCGGGGGCATCAGAAAAAGTCAACTTTGCGACCTGCGCAAATGTGTCTGCTCAAAAAGGATGGATCTGCGCGAAGAAAAATCCAGCCGACGACAAGCTCCGAGGAAAAGATCTTCGCATCAAAAAGAAGGAAACCGCTCGAATATACCAGCATGGGACTTCGAGCTGCGGTACGGGCGACAGGGCATCGATGACTATGGTGCCAGGTCTTCGTAGACCAGCCACAGAAAGTACCGATGAGACATCTACCGGAAGACAAAGGGATGAGCGACGACTTCACCGCAAGAACAGGCAACAACATCGCCAAGCCAGAGGATGGTGCTCGCGCACGAGGGGGAGGATGTTGGCGATGGACATGTGTATGTGTGCGTGAACTGGTATTAGTGTGCGTGAATAGCAGGTACCGCTACTCGTCCATAGATGTCGCTATAGGTATCGATATTGACGAAAAAGTATATTTTGTAGTAGTTCCGCTACTCGCCACCAGGCGGCAGTGATGTCATAGAGAGTTCTAGGTTGTTTTCGATATGACAAGAACTTCGATAACTTTCGGGATGTTTCTAGAAGGCGAATCTTCTGGAAATAATTGTTGGTATAAATAGGCGAGTGTTTGCGGGAACTGAGTCAGTTTATTTTTCGAACTCGTACGGACAACAAGTGAAGTAAAAGTGCAAAGTAAATACAAATTGGTGATAAGTAAGTGCATTGTATACTGAAGTGAAATAAAGGTTTCTAAGAGTTTTTATAAAACAGTGTTTGCTTCAAACCTAGTACAAGGACCTCACTACCAACTTCCTATACGTACGCAGCGGGTGTACCAGCGCGTGTTCGGCGTAAGTTTACAGGGTGTTCTATTAACTTGCGTGGCGGACACTACGCACCCGCACCCTTTAGCGACAGTAGGACGCTGCATCGCTTACAACTACAGATATGAAACGTTTTGTAACAATTTTAACCTTGTTTGTTTAGTTATATGACACTAAAATTAGAACAAAATTGTATGAAACGTTAGCACATTCTTTTTTTTCAAAGAAACCATTGATAGTGCTCTCTCCCAGACTAAACCTCCTTGCTTTTCTGTAGATCTATGTTTTGACATTGACAGACCAGTTTTTTGACATTCTGACATATAACAGGCAGATATAGCAAGCAGATAAAGCACATCCATAGACATTTTCTTCCTGGCGTAGCATAAGAAGCACACTATACGTTCCCACTGCTGGGACTCGGAGCCTTCTCTCACGAGGAGAGAGATACAGGCCATAATCCACCACGCTGGCCAAGTCGCTGCGGGTTGGTGAATGACACACGTCTTGTGATATTGCAGCCCTCCCAACGTGTCCGTTTCCTCACGATGTTTTCCTTCACCGTAAAGCAAGTGCAACTCCGCACATAAGTTGAAAAACAAGTCATTAGTGTAAGGCGGGGATTCGAACCTAGCCACACTTGCTCGTCGAATCCCTGGCGTATCTTATCCTATATGTTTGTCAACTAGCTACTTCAATCAATGTTTAGGTTGCCCGAATTGAATGAAACGAGTAATTTTCAGACACATAAAAAACATAACCTTTTTTCGCTGTCGAGTAAAAACGTGCCACTGTGACATAGTACTGGTTTTGACAAGGCAAATAAACATTAACTGGTTTTTGGCTCCGGCCTTTTGGACGCTCGAAAGCTCAATAAATTAGGCAAGTACATACCTCTGTAATTGGCGAAACCTTTTTAAACATACTTTTGAGGTCTTTCAAACGAACTTGTACTAGGTACTACTTAATATAAAAAATACGAAAAAATCACGTTTATTGTAGGGGTCGCCCCTACTTAAATATTTCCATTTTTCTTATTTGCCGTTATAGCGGCACGGGAAATACATATCTTGTGAAAGTTTCAGCTTTCTAGCTGTAACGGTATCTGAGATACAGCCTGGAGACAGACAGACAGCGGAGGTTTAGTATTAGGGTCCCGTTTTTACCTTTTAGGTACGGAACCCTAAAAACTGAAATGAAAGAGTTTGCAAAATCGTCAAATTTGATATGAATAAAAGTGATTTTGACTGAGATTTGAAAATGTTAGCTCTTTGAATTTCGACGATCAAAAGAGTTATTGAGCTATTGGGGTCAAATCGAAAAGGCTTACAATCCCAAAACACAGGGAATAGAACAAAACAACTCGAGGTATGTGTAGCATAGTACAGTTAGGTAGAATGGGGTTGTTTCCAATTCGCTCTTTGATGTACTTATAATAAAATGTCAAAACGAAAACATGACGTCTCTGGGCGGGAACCGCATATAAAATGTACGAGTACGATGATTCCTTACCAGTTACGTCAAAACCCGATGGTGTACATTGGTATATCATATTAAATCTATACTTCTATACTAATATTATAAAGCTGAAAAGTTTGTTTGTTTGAACGCGCTGATCTAAGGAACTAACTACTGATGCGAATTGAAAAGTTATTTTTGTTTTGGATAGACCATTTATTGAGGAAGGCTTTTTTAGGCTATAAAACATCATGCTGTGACTAAAAGGAGTTAAGAAACAAAGAAAAATGTGGAAAAAACCAAGAAAATTATTCATCTTTGAGGGCTCCCGTTGCGTGCGCTGCGAAAAAGGAGAGGGTTACAAAAACGACATACAAGCGGAGCCGCGGGCAACAGTTAGTTGGTTTATAAAACTAAATTTGATTTTTATGGCAATCTGATGTATAAAAGCCATAATATGTTTTGGTGTACTATTAATGTAAATCAAAAACAATTTATTTCATATCCAGTCAACAACTCTATTACTCATTAACACTAATGAATAATAATAATCTGAAGAGTAAATAATAATAATCAGGACACATTTCACACAAGGCTGGCTAGCTCTATACTAAACCATTTATAGTTTGTATTATGGTTGTTAACACAACTGATATACTACATATACATACATAAATACTTTATATCGATACATATTAAATACCCAGACCGACAGCCAACAAATCTAGTTTATCAGAAAAATGTTGGCCGTACCGGGAATCGAACCCGGAACCCTCTGGTTGGCAGTCCGGCATGGTAATCATTACACCAACGAGGTCGTCAACAATGAAGCGGCATAGTCTGTTACACAAAAGAACCAGTATGCAGAGCCCGCGGACATCCTAATCTATGGGATTGATCTGAAATTCTCCAAGTAATTCGAATAACGGTATATCTCCAATCTACCTAACTACCACCATTCAAACAGATAGCCTGTTATTAAAGTTAGTCTCGAAACTATAACAACAAGGTATGCAGGTATGTGTATCTTTTTGATAACTTTCTATTACAAAAGCAGTTAACCGACGCCGTAGCCCAAAGCAAACAGTCTAAGGCCTGTTATACACAGCCTGCCTTGTTTAGTTGTGCCTGTTGTTTTCCGGGACTTAGTTTAGGTCAGATTTGGAGCAGGGTTGGAAACGCCAGCTGGCATTGTGTATCTAATAATAAAGAGAATATTAAGAATAATTCTTCTTCTGCTTTTTTGAACTTTTCCTACTAGGTGGGATCGGTACAACTAGCGTTTATCTTATATATAAAATTTCCGTGTCACAGTGTTTGTTACCGTACTCCTCCGAAATGGCTTGACCGATTTTTTCCAAATTTTATATGCGTATTCAGTAGGTCTGAGAATCGGCTACTGTATATTTAGTTTTTTTTTTATTAAGGCAAAACAACGTTTGCCGGGTCAGCTAGTATGTTTATAAGTTTTGATTGTACATTTTTACGTTCATAAGTGTACTACAAATATATGTATAGGTATATGAAATAAATGAATTGAATTGTCTTCCACACTATTCTGCTAGAAGTCATCTACACATTCACTCCCTGGAATAGTGAGAATAATTGACCAAATAAATAAAGAATAACTCATACCAAGAAGGCGCAGGAAGCGAATAGGCACTGAATAAATAGGTAGGGATTTTTTACCGCCTCGTCCCTACCCTTCCGTCTCCTTACATTGCCGGTCAAAATATTAAGTCTCTATGTATAAAGCACTAGTGTGTAACGAACCTAACTGGAGGTGTTATGACGAATCGTAAATTGGCCAGGAATGCTTCCTACGTTTTCTTCCGTCGTTGACATTCTATAAATACTTGTTTACCTGCACGGGTGTACTAGTACAGGTGGAATATTCGTGGAAAAACACTTTTAATTAACACAGGATCGTGAAAATGGACGCCGACCGCTATCTGATGAGGTGTTGTTTAATACGAGCTATAGGGCGTTTGGTCAAAGTTATTTATTAGGGTGGGAAGAGACAGAAGATTGAAAAATAAATAAAAATACTCATACATATTTTATTTTTCTTTTTTGCATTTAAGTTATCCCCATCCTTGTTCGATACGTATATTTTTATATAATTACATTATGTGTGTCTAGGGTATTTAAGTAATAAAAGAACATTGCAAAATTAAAATCAAATAGTAAGATAGATAGATTAACTCTTTATTGGGCAAATAATAGGATATCAATCAACATGAAAAAGTTACAATACAACGGCGGCTTTATCGCTAAAAGGGATCTCTTTAAAAGTAACTAGTAGTAGTTGGAAAAAATAATCACTGTATTAAAACTTTAGTAAGGCTTATTTGAATAATGTTTGTCGGGCTAATACCGACAAAATAAACGTAAGTGATAGCCGGTTATACAAACATTAGTACAAATAATGTTTCTTTTTCATTTCTCATACTGTGAAAGTAAGTCTTAAGTTGCCTGAGAAGCGGGATGAAAGTAATACATTTCATCCCTAGTGAGAATCGCTTTCAACTGACAGCTGTCAAATAAAAATAAGTACAGTAAAAAAAATGATTTTACTTTTTATATATCCACGATGTAAAAGTATTAATTAAAGAAAATATATTTCTTAAATAACTTTATTATAATTTAATAGACATACTAAGATAAATAAAAGACTTCTGAATAAATCGAAGAAAATCTTCGCCTCTGTCCCATTGTGAGGGATCGGAATTGGGACGTTCGATGAAGTCAGCAACGTAAATAAACCGTAAACGAAGCGCGTACTACGCGGAGTGGGCTAGTGGAATGTGACAATACACTTCTATTTCCAACTGAACTACCATACACGAGATGTACGAGTAAACATCATGTAACGTCAGTCGATTTAACGACAAACTCTCTAAAGCTCTCTTCCTGAGTCTCTTTTTCCCGAGAAGTACAATTTGGGGGTCTTCAAATCTAGAGTAAATAGGTTCCTTCTGGGAAAGCGTGATACATCTTAGACAACAGTCAAGCTTGACATCAGGCAAGCTGCGGTCAAACGTAAACCCATTTAACATAAAAAAGCGTCGAAATCAATTGGCTATAACTAGTTGGTTTAGCTTGTATTCCATACAATAATACATTCTCTCGATTTAACGACCACACTCTAGCGCCATAAAATGCACAACCCCTTCAGTGTCGTTATATAGAGTTTATACTTTATTTGGTTTCCTATTATGCTTAGTTGCGTACACTTCACTGGTGCCGTTGTACCGAGTTCAGTCGGGTAATACATATTTGAACGTAGCGCCGACGCTCGGCATTGGATATTTCACAAAATAATGTGATATAAATATTAAATAATTATTATAAAGAAGATAAGTTTGATTTTTTGTTTGTTTGACGCCAATAGGCTCAGAAACTACTGGGCCGATTTGAAAAATTCTTTCACCGTTGGGAAGCTAGTACCTACATTGTCCCTGAGTAAAATGGGCTATACCTATTTTGTTTCTCTTTGCAACATAGATTATTTTATAGCCCGTGCGAAGCCTGACGATCAGCTAGTGTCATATAAAATCAAAAACATTGAAATTAAGTTGGTAGGTATAAGCTCTAACGATGCTAATTAATATTTCCTACAAAAAAAATGTTTTAATCTCTATATTACTTTCATAAAGCGAAACATTTTGCAATTTTAAACAAGAATATTTGCAAAAATATAAGATTATTATTAAAATTTTAATGAATGAATTATTATAATTAATAAAACTGGAAAAACCATAGCCTTTTTAGGTAGGTATTTAGGCAAGATTTTACTGAACTTTTAAAAATATTAAAAGTACCTAGTACCTATTCTATTAAATTTCAAATGCCTAAACTAATCGTATTTATTCGCTATTCAGTGTTTACTATATTCGTTATGGTGGCATTTCAAATCATAATTTCATAGTGTCTATGTGTTCACATAGTAGGTACCTATATAGCTAGTGTGTAAGTGGCCCCAGTGAGTGAAAAATTAAAGAGTGGAAGGTTGGCGTGGTATGGACATGTGATGCGTAGAGAGTAGACAGATGCGTCTACTAGGAGAAGTATGGAAATGGTAGTTCAAGGAAGAAGGGCAAGAGGCCGACCGAAGAAGACATGGATGGATTGTGTGAATGAGGACATGAGAGAGAAAGGAGTGAGTAAAGAGACGACGGCTGAAAATTTGTTGTGCCGACCCCACCTAGTGGGATAAGGCAAGGAAGGTACTAAACGTTGTGAAATTGTTACGTTCGAGTAACTAAATGAATTGAAATTTAAAAATGTAGGCAAGTACCTACTGCGTAAATAAATAAGAAAGAACATGTGTGATACCTACCTTTTAAAACTATAACATCTTAATTATGCCATAACGAAGCAATAAATGAATTTGACTTTGACTTTGAACATACAAATAATTGAAAATTCAACCATTAATGCTAACAGGAATTTTATCAAGACTAACGATAAAACAAAAATAAATACAGGCATTGCCTTACATATTTAAATCGATAACGGATATAAGATAACTGGCCCAACGCGGAATTGATTACGAAAATACACTCAATTTTCAATTACAAAATCGAAATTTGAATTAGGAACAAGGTTGATGCTTGCCTTGTTCTTATTTCAAATTTCGATTTTGAATAGCGGTTAAATCTTACCTCCCGGGGACAGCACAGAGCAACAAGTTTGCGGTCAGACTCACAAAAACTAATCCGTACACAGTTTCACTGAAACAATACTATGTAAACACTTCACACGCGGTCACGGAGTCGCCAAAGTTGGCACCGGGTACGGTTGCACCGATCCTGCCCTTGGCTCGCTACAAATTGTGAAAGAACACACTAGTACTAAAAAAAGTTGCCAGTGAAAGTTTGACGATAACAACGCGAGGAGGTTATGTTATTGTTGTGATAATGCCGCAAACACGCGAACGACGACGCCACTATCGCAGTGCGAACACGGCGCGGATACTGCACAAACTGGCAGCCAACGAAACAACAGTGCTGCCAGCCCCTACAGATTTCCCCCCTAAAAATAACTTGAAAATACCACTAAAATGGTGGTAAATGTCTAATAAAATCCATGGAGCTGATATTTGCAGCTAATAAACTGAAAAATACTTTTTCTATAAGTACTACGTATGGTCACGATGTCAGTTTAAATGTGTTTTGTGTTTTATTATATCCATGGTTAGGACCATGGATATAATAAAAATAGTAATAATAATAAATATTAGGACTCATTTCACGCACGGCTGGTTAACCCCATACTGAACCATTTCTAGTTCGTATTATTAAGGTTGCTAACACAACTGATATACTACATATACATACATATATATTTTATAGATACATATTTAACACCCAGATTCACAGCCAACAAATTTGGTTAAGCACAAAGATGTTGACCGTGCAGGGAATCGAACCCGGAACCTTCTGATTGGCAGTCCGGCATGGTAACCTTTACGCCAACGAGGTCGTAAAAACACACAACTTATTTAAAACTTAATCCTTATTGTATAAAATCTTGCTTTCTTTTTTTTCTATTATTCTCCCAATAATGAGGACTTCTAAACTCCGTAAATTGGAAGGGGAACCCCGTATGTTGGCGACACTACAAAAGAGTCGAAACATTTGAATGAGGAAACGAGATAGCCGAGTAGTTAGGTATTTATGTACCACTCAGCAAGCCAGTTCGCTGGGTCTTGGTTCATTGGCTGGTTTTGGAGAGCACATCAGACGCGCTTGCCATATTTTGAGATTATTGAAATAAATTGAAAAACTTTATGATAATTCGTTGTATTAATACTTGAAAATAGACATCTAGCGGCTACCTAAAGAACTAATTCGTGCTAAGCCCACAGATTATAGGCCCCCATTTTAGTTACTATAATTAGTTAGCCCCCGTTATAGTTTTAAGTTTCTTGTAAATAATTTAATGTATGTAATAAGTGTGAAATAAAGAATTAATCTCTCTATTATATCTTTTCATTTTACAGCCAAGCCTTATCCAAGCAAACAAATCATTTGGTAGCAATAAAAGTTAAGTTAAAAAAAAAGTTTAGCTGCCAATGTCAACATTGCCTTCAAGCAGCCAGTTTAATTCAGTGACAGTGACATTAGATTGCTAAGAAAATTGATGTATGTATTTGATTTTTGAAAATAACGAGATTTGGATTGTGGTTTGTTGTTGTTTATTTCTTTTAATAACAAAACTAACGAGATAAAATGATAAAAACAGAATCTTGGACTGGTGGTACCGATGAGGAATACGAAACTCAACACTTTGGCTTCGGTTCGCAACGTTTTAAAATAGCTATTCGCCAAATGGTGGAGCAGAAAATATCAAACGGAGTAATGGACATGGAGTCGTACTTGCAAGAGTCTTTGGAATTGAACGATACGGACAAAGCAACCTTGACACGATCATGCGATAAGCTAATTCGTTTGTACTGCGAGAGGGCTGGACCTTCTCTGGAAGCCATTGATAGTGAAATCGAAAGGATCATGAAAGTGCCTCCAAATGTACTATTACCAGGCGATGAGTGTCAAGGAGTCCAAATTACAGATGCTGAGTATGAAACTTTGAAGGAAGAGGTATCGGCGCTAAGAAAACGAGTAGAAAGAGGTGCGTTGATGGAAGCTCTACTTACCGCTGAAGAAGGAGAGCTTGCAACAATGGAACATGTTTGTGAAACGGCTAAAAAAGATATGGAAGTATCATTCTTATTAACCAGTGATAGTGATGTGAAGACAATTGAAAGTGAAATAATGTTTTTGTGTGCAAACGCTAAAACAAATATTAATAA
The DNA here is from genome assembly GCA_035578125.1 of Mellilla xanthometata. Classification (NCBI taxonomy): domain Eukaryota; kingdom Metazoa; phylum Arthropoda; class Insecta; order Lepidoptera; family Geometridae; genus Mellilla; species Mellilla xanthometata. The sequence continues at coordinate 5,376,239 of JAPUBQ010000014.1, read as the reverse complement.
TGATGATGATGATATATTTGAATAGTCCATAATACTCTAATTTGCTAATTATTGTGTACTTCTCATTATATTAAGTCAATGTTTATATGTGTCTGATGTAGGGGAACCTAAGATGCTAAAATTATATCTAATAACTCAATTCAGAGATGAGAGCCAGTGGAGTCAGGCGACACTACCGATACGTTGTGGTGGCCTCGGGACGCGACGTATTCGTGATGTGGGTCTGCCGGCTTATCTGGCGTCGGCACATGGGGTTGCAAACCTTGTTACTGTTTTACTCAATTCTAATGGTGACGGGGGGAGCATTCCTTTTGTGTCTGATGCTGTGTTAGCTTGGTCGGCCCTCAACATGGGTGCTTCAATCCCTGTTTTTTAAAATGACATTTTCTAAAATTATTCCTAGCTAGTTATCTATCGCCCCCAAAACTCTATATACTAAATTTCATGAAATCGCTGGAGCCGATTCCAAGATTCCAATTACATATATTTATACAAGGATTGCTCATTTAAAGATATAAGATATTATTTTATTTTGTAATAAAAGTTGGGAATCCTAGGGGCAAAGGTAAAAATAAATGAAACAAGATGAAACAATCATTTTATTTTATTGTAAAAACTGAAATTTTACAGACATATTACCTAAACAAGTATTACAGGATAACAATACTTATCATTTAAATTAGTACACCAATTCTATGATAAAAACACCAATCTTAATCTTTACTTTTTCACTATAAAACTGTTATAATCATAATGAAAAATATTCATTGTACAAAACTGTTAACATGATAGAAATATGAAATTCAAAAATACATTTTCAAAATTGTTTTGGCACCTACAACTTGAATTATCAATTTTAAATTAATCTGAAAGAAAAATTAACAATTATATATTTATACCAAGTAACAACATTTATTTGGTATCACATTTATAATAATATACATTTTACTTCCTAAATATCTAATGAGTAAATAATAATAGAGAAAGAGTTGCTATCAGCTAAACATTTAAGATTTATGTCATGTGAAAAGGTTTAGTAATTTAAAACATTAAATTGAATATGTCCTTTTGAAACACTGAGAATAATTAGACATTTTTAGCGAATGGGTAAACTAACAGAGGTGAGATAAGTTATTCACTTTAAGACACCTAGTAACAGGAGACAGCACTAAGCAGATCTAAGTGGCCAGGTTACTGTATGGATTGTTAAGATTATTTATTTAGATAAATTAACCAACCCACTCATTAGCTTACATCGCATAGACAATTTGCTTTACTCTCTTAGTAACATTGCCTTGGTCGGCTTGAAAACTCAACACCAGAGCTTGGCCCGTTAGCTCATATGAAGAATAAATAACATTGTAATTTTCTTTATAATTACATTGAAACAAATAGTGTGGAATTAGACAATCTACAAGGAATGATCATACACAAGTACTTAACACAAAAACAGCTGGCAGAGGCTAAAAAAAAAGCCACTATCAATGGATGCCATTGTGAACTTACCAACCATAATGAACCACAGACCAGAAAGGTCTGGCCTCTAACTTGACATAGAGAATGGTATTTTTGTATTAGTTGAGTCTAAAAATAGAGGTCATTGTTACTTTCAATGGCATCCATTGGGAATGGCTTTTTTTGAGTCTCGGCCAGCAGGGGTGTTAAATTTATGTCACATATATTATTACCATACATTATAATTATTTTATCATTTGAGGAGTGTGTCCTTTTCTATATTGTTTTACTCAAAATATTTATAATCGTGTCATGCAGCAAAATATTCTAAAATTACACTTTCTCATAAAGTCAACTAGCGTTAAAATTAAATGAAGATAGAGAGATATCAAATTGCAATAACTTTTTATATAATTTTCATTAGAAGAGAGAACAACTACAAAATGGGGTTGGCCAGCGAAAACATTTGTCTTAGCATACCTGTCAACTGCATTTTTCTAGAACATTGAAAAAGACATTTGGCGTGGCTACTTTGTGAGTTTTTTTTTATTTGGCACATTTTACACACAACTGGTTAATCCCATACTGAACCATTTCTAGTTCGAATTATGGTTGCTAACACAACTGATGTACTACATTTAGTTCAGCACAAAGACGTTGGCCGTGCCGAGAATCGAACCCGGAACCTTCTTATTGGCAGTCCGGCATAGTAAGCATTACGCTAACGAGGTCGTCGCGAAAACCAGAATTTAAGAATCGTTCTAAATAATAGCCTTCTTGTTAATACAAAAAAGTCCTCCACAGATCTTTGGCATAGTCAAAATGATTATATCACGGAGGTTTAGTAAGGGACCCTTTTACCAATGGTTTCTTTGAAACAAAATGTGCCAGCGTTTGAAACAATTTTGTTCTAGTTACATTCCCACATTGTAGGCACAAACATTTTAAAACTAATTATTATTCTCAAAAACAAAAATACATTGTATGTATTATATTATCTATAAATTTTATTAACGAGATATTAACAAATGTTTCATAGACGATTGTGCTAATTTGTAGCTTTACTTTAGCCAACCCCATTAAGAAATAGTATGATTACAATCAGATTCAAATGCTAAGTGATGAAGGCTGTGACGATTGGCTGTCAGTAGTGGGGATTGGTAGGATGTAAAAAATACGATAAATTATAACCAGGGTGTCCACTCTAAATCGTCAAAACATTTCCCTGACTTTTCCCTGACTTTCCCTGACCACTTCTAAAATTTTCCCTGACCTTTATAGCTGTAATTTTTCGAAGTAAAAATGTTTCTCTTGCGAATGATTGTAAGAGACAAAAAATTATGTCTTCACAAACACTCTTAGAGATTTATGTTATTGGCTTCCCAAGGTGTCCAACTATCAAGGTGAAAATTTTCAACACAGATAGATTGCCACACCATAACCATACCGTACCATACATACACCATACCCACAATTAATTATACCGAACACCACCTTACTTTAATTAAACGATATTACCACCAGCCATTACCTGGGTATAGCCTAAGACAAGGTCAGCGTTACGTCCGTTTTTTTTTATTATCTACATGGCAAAGCCTATTTGCGCTTGAAAGGGTATCGCTGACCTGAGATTGTACATAGTTTTCAGTACTTCAAAAGTCTTCCAATCTACTTTTTGATGACCTGTTTTGAAAGCACCATTGACAGTGTGCAATCCACACCCTAAGGGACTTTTTGTTTCCTCGGAAGAAAGAACATTTTTCAATTTTTTCAGAAAACTATTGTTCACATTGGGGCCATCCATAGAAACTTGTAGCAGTCTTTTTCTATCTAAATCAGCCAATCCTTCCAGAAATGAGTCTACATGATTATCGGCTGTTTGCCGTTCCAGAAAAACTGAGGTCAAATATCTGTTGCTACTGTGTTAGTATTAACGCACCAATATCTCACGCACAAGTCCATCTGACATTTTTGGGCCACTTTATTCAGGGATTCGTCAAATGACATGACGTAATATAAGCATTCTCTAAGCAGGCTATTCAGTGTCATCTGAGTGAATGGCGCAATGCCATGGTTAATCACATATGACGCTTTTGTTTTACCCATGGTAAAGTTCTGGGCGATTTTGCTATCGGGAAACATTCTATTAAATGAGGTAGAAATTCGGTCACATGAATTCAACGATAGTTTATTGTAAATTACTTGGAGTGCCCACAAGATTTCTGACGATGTTACATCATTTTCATTGTAGGTTTGAATCACAACTTGTTTATGTGTTTTATTGTCATGAGCTTCAACAGTTGGGGCAGGTGTGGCTGTTGTTTCATTGTCACCTACATTAGCCGCTGGCGATTGTTTTTCCACCACAACTACATCTTTATCTACTGCAGGAACTGATTTTGTAAAGTATTTTTATTATTATAGTTTTGGAATTTTCTATGGCAGTTCGAAATCACGTACCGACTCGCCGTCCGAAAACACTCGATGTTTTCATCGCACGGGATCGGCAAAATTGTTATTATGCAGTAAGTTTTTGTTAAATCAGTATAGTGTGTGTTATCCATAGATTCTTCGAGATAGTATCTATCCAGTAATGTATATTTAGTGTAGTTTTGTACGCATTTCTTTAACAAAAGTTCGATCTAAAGTTCGTATCGACATTCACGGGAAAAATAGGTTCCGATTCATGTTCTCGATTTTTTTTAAGTACTGAGATCTAAACTTGTAGCCTAGACTTAAGAAAATCATTTTGTTTATACATTAGGCTACACTACGGTATTTTTTCTAATAATATAGCTTGTGAATTTATCGCTTGACAAACGTTTATAAATTGCGCGGTGGAATCGTGAATGTTTGCGCGAGCGCTCGGACGTTCAAGGCATTTTGGCACAGATGGCGCGGACGTGTGAGTGGCTAATTAGCTGTTGGAATATAAATATGTAAGTATATAAGAAGTACTGATGACTGATAAGATAATATTATTTTTATTTATTATATACTTTTTTAGACTTTTACATTAATTTTAAAGATCAATCATCAAAAAGTCCTGGTTTTCCCTGACTTTTCCAGGTAGCGAAGTCATTTCCCTGACTTTCCCTGACCCTTAATAGCTTCCCTGACTTTTCCCTGACTTTCCCTGACTTTCCAGGTCCGTGGACACCCTGATAACATTATTTTTCTTTAAATAGCTCATTATATTATAAACTATAAATATTAAAATTTAATACATAATGTAATATTTCAGCATGAAATTTTTCCAAATTGTACTTAGATTTAGTGACAAATGTCTCGTTCCAGGTCATATAGCATTTGAATCGGAATGTACCTATTCTAGTTTATATCTACATGAATGACTACATAACTATTTTTGCTCAAATACATTATAAACACTCAATATTCCAGTATTCAATTATTATAAAAGCCTATTTTAACAGGGATTTAATACCAACCAGTAACTATAAGATAGACTTATGTAGTTACCGGTTAGAAAAAATTATACATACCATGAGTTTAAATAATTAAGGTGATGACATGGGCAAGATCTTGAATTTACAGTTTTATTATATAAAAAAAATCATGAATGGTTAAATAGCCATTTAAATAAAAATAGCTAATAGACTTAATAGCCTATAGGCCTAAAGGATAGCCACTACATGGTACATACCAAAAATGTTATAACTGTTGTAAATAGAAGACAAAATTAAATATTTAGTGTACTTCCGCTGTGATCCAAAATCCAAATTAAGACAAGTAAAGGAAAAATTAACTAAGATTAATTAACTAAGATAAAGTTCTTCAAACGACAAGTCGAGTCATTCGAAGAGTCAGCATCCCTAGATGATGCCTTGTGGTTAGGCGAAACATGTGTAGAGTTAAGAATTTCCGAATTGTGATAGGTAACGTTAATCTTAATATATCTTAGTTAATTTTTCCTTTACTTGTCTTATTTTGGATCACAGCGGAAGTACACTAATAAGTAAATAGTACACTATATTATAAGGATTGTTCTTTAGAGTAGCTAATTTTTTATAAATTTAACTGTTCATTTTATAATAAAATATATTTAAAACGATAAAACTGTAAATTCAAATAATGTCTAGAACATCAATATTGCAATAAGTACCCAAATTCTTAAGGATTAATTTAATACATATTTGTGTTTATATTGTATCTTGAGTTATGAGAATAATATTATGGCACGTATATACTATCTACAATCATATTTTATGAATTCTATTCCAAAACTAATTTAATAGATTTCACATATATTATATATTACACAACATTCATAATTGATAAATACTGCATTTTATCACAGACAAACAAACAAAATTATATATAATCTAATAAGTTTATGTACATCAATTTAGAATTTATGCTTCATTTTGATTCATATTTACATTTTGTTACTTCTAAGTTATTTTAAAGTTGACTAAGTATGAGTTCAACTTACTAAACATTAAAGTACACATAAGTTTAATTATACATTTTGTTATAATATTTTCAGACAAATATAATATCTTATTTCCCACCTTACGCGTTTTTTTTTTATTGTCTGTCCTAAGTTGAACACAGAGTGCTCTTTTTGGTGTAACAATTCGGTGAAAAAACAAATGAGTAACATATACGCACATTTTAAATACATATCTGGTTAATAACGGCTGATGTTAGAGTTATTTAAATCAACTGTGGGCTTACTAAACATATTATCTTGACCAAGTGTTGAAGGATGGTCTCCAAATATGGTATCTACCGAATCTGACAATTAGTTATAATTTTGATGTCTTTGACATCTGAACTCCCGAAACGATAAAATTCAAATAGATTTTGATTTTAGTTTTTTGTTTGTTTGAATAGCGTGTTAGACGCGAGTGTTCTTAGGTGTTTGGTGAAAATCGGTCCAAAATGGCTGCCATCGCAGAATGGTGAATGATATATTTTTTCACACTTGTTTCAATAAAGGCATTAAAAGAATGGAGGAATAGAATAGTAAGTAGACTACATATGCTATGATACACGTGAAATCCAAGATGTTTAGTTAGGGGTTTGCTAAACTTTCAATTTACTTTTGGTTAAGCAATATTGAAAAAAAAGGGTCTCTATAGTATACTACACACCAAAAACCACTACGAGTAGGGATATAATAGCTTGAAGGTTTTCAAAACCTTATTTTTACGTTCCACATTGATTTACGTACGTACATAGTTTGATCTTTAAGTTAAGAAATAAATTACATGTGTTTCCACAAAAATATATATTATATAATACATTAACTAGAATAACAGTTACGTCTACTTATACTATAAGACTAGCATGATCTTTGGAGTTAGATACATAACACATATTTAAAAATAGCTCTATGCATACCTAATAACATTTATAATGGAATGCCGCATCCTCTATTTATCCATCTATGTATTTATAAGAACACAGATATGACTGGACTTTTCTATGAGTCTCGACTAAGCAAGCTTTATCTTATACTAACCGGGTACACATTCCAGAGTGTACACTAATTGCAAATTCCGGTCTGTATACCAAACACAGTGTACAGTTCGGAACGATTGTGATGTATAAACCGGAATAACTGAAAGAACTTTAAGTTTTTCCAGCAGACTACAAACACGCTTTTCACTTTATAACATTAGTAAAGACTTAACTAGAGGTACACATGTTTAGTTTTATATCAAATTACTTTATATAGTATAATTATTCATATAATTAATGACATTTACGAGTATTTAAGAGCTCTGAATGGAAACAAATTAATTTAAAACTGGATCATAACATTTTTCGTCGTTATCACTGAAAAGCATACGAGAAAAAAGGGCAGAATCTTGTCATAAATCATTAATTTCAAAACATAGCCTATTAGAGTATATAAAAAACAGTCACCACAAGAATTTTGTATAAATATCTAACTAATATATTTTAAATAATAATGACTAATAATAAAGTATTGACATTTGTTATACAGGTTATTTAAAAAACAATTTCATTAATAGCTAACAAGTAAATACAACATCCAAACTAAACTATTGGTAACTAACTAGCATATTTTGTCAAATGTTATACATACTTAATTTCTTTAATCTTTAAGAAATACATAATATGTCTTTGGTTTTTTTTTTACAATAAATGGGCTTATACTTGATCACAATTTGCCTGATGATAAGCAATATTTAAAGTTCGAATTAAAACAGTACACATATAATATCTACATACTCGTATATTAATTAGGAAATTTTCAAAAACTAAATTTTCTAACTTTATCGTTATTAATAATAAACGGTTAAAGTTATTGAAAAATTTATAATGTTTACCTTCTACACAACCCTCAGAATATTTATGTTATATTCAGATATATACCAATCAGACGGTTGGTACAAAAATTGGTATAAAAATTCCTAGGGTTCTAAAAGATTTTAAGTTGTTATATCAATACCACTAAACGTTTATGATTTATGACGATAAAACTGTCTTCAGAATAATATAATAAGATGATAAAGTTCAATAATAAAAATATGTGACTGACGATAAACTACTATAAATATTATAATACAAACTATATTTTTTTACTCACGCACTTCACCCGAGCATCAAATATATATTTACAACACATATAAATATAATAATATCTAATACATACATACATGTAAACTATATTAAATAAGAAAAAGTCAATCAGCATCGCACAATTAAATGGCCTGACAAGATGAGTGGTCAAGGGTCCACGGTGGTGACCGCATTCTTAGCCACCAATCCGATCAGAAGTACCCACTTCATTTAAAATTATCTTTCTTTCTTTGTTTATTATTGCACAATTGATTCACAATCATATTCAACCCATTAAGTAATAAAAAGTTTATTTACAAATTCAAACTATTTTACCGATATTTTCTGAGAGTGGTTAACAAAACTACACACATGTTCACAATAAAATCATTTGCAAGCACATATAATAATGAACAACTAACACATACCCACTGTAAATTATACTCATCTAAGAGAGAGTCAATCAGCAACGCAATATAACGTGAAGTGGTCAGACGAAGGCGGGTGGTCGCGGGTCCACGGTGGTGACCACTTTCTTAACCATTGATCAGACCAGAAGTATAATATAAAGTTTATTTACAAAATCAAACTATTTTACCGATATTTTCTGACAGGTACCGGTTAACAAAGCTACACACATGTTCACAATAAAATTATATGCAAGCACATATAATAATGAATAACTAACACATACCCACTGTAAACTATACTCAACTAAGAGAGAGTCAATCAGCAACGCAATATAACGTGAAGTGGTCAGACGAAGGCGGGTGGTCGCGGGTCCACGGTGGTGACCACTTTCTTGGCCACCGGTCCGGGCCACAGCCACCCGCTGTCGCTGAGCGCTACCAGTCACACCGGGCCGGGCCAGTCGGTGCTATCCTGGAAAATGATACAAAATTCAATGCACACACTTAGCAATTTTTATGACACTGTTAACTCCAAATGATTCTACTGGGTTGACTAAGTAATCAATAGATGGCGCTGCTATGGTAAATCTACGAACGTGTCATATAAGCTACACTATCTATTTTTCATACCCCTAAGTGAGGCAAAACAACGTTTGCCGGGTCAGCTAGTGTTTTATATATCAAGATTATTATATTCCACCTATCAAGATTTCAAGCTACACTGCTTACTTGTGAAATGTTAACAGTCTTGGCATGCATGGGGCTCTGCGGGCCGCCGGCGGGCGTCGTGTTGGCAGTGAAGTACCCGCCCGGCCGCGGCCGCAGGTGACGGTTGTGCATCTCCATCTGGACTATCTTCATGAACTCGATCTGGGCGGCTAGCTTCTGGACTTCCTCCTGTAATGTTGGGATGTATTGGGTTAAAAGACAAAGTCAAACAAATTTTTCTTATGTATGTATTTGATATTTTTTTTTCTAACTTATTACTAGATTACATATCTCTTGTGACTACTTAACTAGGCAAGGCCTGAATCTAAGTAGTCCAATTCAACCTGTTTGCATTTTAAAATAAACTTAACCTCTTACAAGACAGTATAACAAACAGTATAGCAATGAGTACGATAACGTTACAAACTAAGACTTATTTAATAATTTTAAGAAGATTTTCTGTAGCTACGTATGACAGTGTTATTAACCAGAAATACAGAAATACAGAACTTTATTAGCCATAAATAACATACGTTAAAGGCAAGTCATACTACAATAATTACTTAATACTTAAAAACATTAGTTAGATAAAATTAAATAAACTTACAAATTTCATTAAATAAATATTCTACCCCATTAAATACCACATTAGCACTTGTTTTCCATGTTTATTAAATTTAAAATACTACTGTTTACACATGAATAACGATTCTGCAAGCTCCATATTCATATATTCGCTTAAATTATAAAAGGAATTACTTTCACAAAAACTCTTTATTTTCTGTTTAAACATACTACTATTAAGATTTGTTATTTTCTCTGGCAACTTGTTGTACATTAATATTTTTGTATAACATCCCTGTTTCTGTACTTTAGCTAGTCTATTTGCTGGTAGAACTTTACCTATATTCCTACGTAAACAATAAGGAATAACATCTTTTTTATTCTGGTACATTTCATTTTCATGAATTTCTAGCAGGCTATTATATATGTACATTGAAATTACTGTCATTAACCTATCCTTTTCAAAATATTTCCGAGCTGAGCTACGCTTCTTTAAACCATTTATTATTCTGATTGACCTCTTTTGACATTTCAAAACTTTGAATATATCAGTTGCATTTCCCCATACAGTAATGGCATACCTAATATTTGAATGTATATAAGCAGAATAAGAGAACCAAGACTGTCTAAATACTTTGGCATCCAGCATACATAAGATATAATCTAAGTTCAGTTATTAATGTTCAATTATTAAATTAAAAACTAATAAAAAACCACTTATAAAATTAATTTAATAGGCCACTCCGGATAGAACCTGATGGAAAGGTACACATAACGCCGCGTTGTATGGCTGTGGATAGCCTTTGCGCCAGGTACGATTCGGAGCGGTATTCGCCTGATTTCTCTCATATTCTACGCCCAATTTCAGTAGTAAAAAGTTTGGTCTCAGTTCTCCAACAACCCATTGTTTCAAAAGCAACGGGCACAAAGATATACTGAGGCAACATCGTGGCGTACTTTTGGCGCTTCAGAATGGTTGCGTCCTCCTCCTGCTTTTGAATTTGAATTTTAAATAGTGAATGGGTACCTTGAGCTCCTCGTTCTCCTGGTAGAGGTCGGGCGGGTCGTCGGGCACGAGGCCGATGCCGTTGAGCGAGGAGGAGGCGGGCACGCCGCGAGCGCGCGCGCGGCTGTCCCACGTGTCGCCCGTGCCGCGGACCACGCGTACCACCTGGCAGGTTACAGTCCGCTCTTTACAGTTTACTCACATTTATAATAGTACCTGGATGCTCGGTATTTTTTTTGACACAGTGTCGATAGCCATTCAGCGCGGGAACGCGGCCGCTGTAACGGGCACGTTTGGACAGGGAGCTTTTCGGGGTGGCATTTTTGACAACGCGTAGTCGGTATTACGATGCGCCGCTCTTTTTACCTGCCGCGGCATCGACGTGGTCGCCACCGTTGATGGCGGACGCGGTGGGGCCGCAGGGAGAAGGGAGTGGTACTACAAACTACCAAACGGCCGTAGTGGCAGGTGACGGAGCCACGGACATGACCCGTTGCGGGGTACCTAGGACGTCGCTCCGGGGTTGTCCGGCGTCCATTGCACTCACGGTCTGGTCACTGTGTGTGGTGAGCATGCGTAATGCATTTCCTCACGTTAAAATACACTAAATTATAATATAGTATTTATGTCAAGTCATAATATAAATTAATGTTTACCTTTGGAGCGAAGACCAAAACCACAGTAGTTGTTGTTGATAGTTGAGTTCGTATGAAGCCCAGAAGGTACTTTACGTCGGGACCAGCGCGCGGCAAGATTAGTAAACTGGAAAAATAAATTATTATTATAAATTATATCTACAGGTAATGATGTCTGTCGTGAGCGTCTACGATACAGGTCTCGAACCTAATGTAGGGCTCACTAGAATACTTACTTGAACCTTCATTATTGTCACTTGAATTTCATATGTAATACTATTTTACTTGTAACACTGGCATACCGTGCCATAATTATTCAGGGCTTGCATGTTTAGTCACTTAAGTATATTTTAAATAACGTGTGCTTAACTTTACATAGAATAAGTAGTATTAGGTAATGTTAAACCCTTTGGAAATAAATGAATTTGTATTTGTAAAAGGTTGACACTTTTATTTTGATGCGATGACAGCACAGCCAAGAGTACGGCTGCTCATGATCAGAAAGTCGGAGGTTCTATCCCTGACGAGTTTGAGCTTTCGGTGAAAGAAAACATCGTAAGAGAACACCACACACCACATCTATAGATAAGGCATTTTCTATTGCTCGCCTGGCTAGCAACCAACATATTAGGTAATATTGGCAACGGCTGGTTAGGTTCAAACTAAACGACTTCTAGTTTGTATAAATGGTTGCTAGCACAACTGATAGACTACATATACATACATAAATACTTAGCCATCAAATATTAATTATTATTTCATCACAAAGATGTTGGAATTGAACCCGGGATCCTCTGGTTGGCAGTCCGACATGTTAACCGTTACACCATCAAGGTCTTTTGTTCGCAAATTGTGTTACGTCGTGTTGTGACGTCATTGCCCGGGTCGTAACCGTTACACCAACAAGGTCTTTTGTTAGCAAATTGTGTCCCATCACGTCGTGACGTCATTGCCCAGGTCGCAAAGCACTTGTAACAGATTGTAGTAGGTACTGACTGGAAGGCGATCATGACAGAGTTGACGGTGAATATGTTGTAGATGGCGTAGGAGATGAGGCGCGCTTCATTGTAGAGGCTCTCGGCGTGCCGCACGCGGTAGCACACGCGCACGCCCCACAGCAGGAACAGGATCTCACCTGGACAAAGCGATAAAAACAAATAAATAATTAAATATAAGGACACTGTATTAAAACTTTCGTAAGGCATCTAATTCTAATTTGAATTGGGGGTGATGAGACCTGCACTGACATCCCGCTAGGGGCGTATTGTGCATTCCCCCCTTACCGTAAGGCATATTTGAATAATGTGTGTACATAGTTAATTTTAAAATGCACACAGGTTGAATTGGACTACTTAGATTCAGGCCTTGCCTAGTTAAGTAGTCACAAGAAAATATGTAATCTATTAATAAGTTAGTTAATAAATATTTGTTTCATTTTTCACATATTTAAAACTGATGACGCATGATATAACAAAAATACAAAAAAAAAAAAACCGGCTATCACTTGCATTTATTTTGTCGGTATTAGCCCGACATGTTTCAGCACAATCAGTGTGTAGCTAAATTTCCCTCGCGCTGTCGCAGTCGCATAGTGATATAACGATGGTAGATTGAGAGACCCAAGTGAAGTCGTTTCAATAAAAAAACTAATTGATGGATGGCACTACGTGTATCGATCGAATGATACACGTAGTACGATTTTGCAACAAGAGGTTGAGCGTCTATTTTATTTATTAGTCTATGTATGCTATCTAAATATACCGCGTGATTTGAGAATAAAACTTATTTTTTACGAAAAAAAACCACTCAAGCTAACCAGCTAAGGCTAAGCTTGATAAATACTATGGAAACTCTGCACTATCAATTTTCACGGTAAAAAATTTCGTACTGTACCAGCACAAAAAAGACTGAACTTTCTGAATGCCCAGTTGAGGTCTCCAAACCGTCTTTTTAGCGTCAGGTGTTACAAACACTAGATTTTTTACAAAAAAAATATGATGTCTTACCTATGGCTAAACTATGATCCCACCAGTTGTAACTGCACTGCTTGAACTTTAGTCCTAAATTATCGGTGATCTGAAACAGAAAATACAATTAATTATTTTTTTTATATTTTAACTACCATAGATGATAAGGTGACCATTGTTCTCTACTTTTAAGCCTCCAATAATATGTTTCTAATTTTAATTTGTGGTTGTACAATTAAGATATTATATTCTATTTATAGCTGTTTATATTTTCAGTTAGTAGTAAGTATGGATTTTTGCGAAAGCGTAAGCACCAAGAGATATATCTCTTGGTGCTTCTTATTATAATAATAAAGCGAAAGCTAAGCTCTAATCTTCATGAGAGCCTGGTGTCAAACAGCGAAGCCCCAGTAATAGAGTCTCTTTGGTATCTTCTGGGTACTAAAACAGAGGAATTGGCTTACAATTTCAGCATCAGGCGGAGCAGACAGTGTCCATGTGCCAAGATACACAAGCATTATGAGGAGTATGGGAGCCATCCACTGGAGCAGCTGCTTGTCTGTTAGCTTGAGCTTGTGTGCTGACTTCACGCGATATGTGAGAGACACCCTGAAACAACACATCAGTTTACTGCTGGGAAATGTCTATCATTTTATTGCTGAGAATTTTGTATTATTTTATTGCTGGGATATTTTCATAATTCTATTGCATCATTTTATTGCTGGAAAACTACCATCATTTTATTGCCGAGAAATAACCATTATTTTATTGTTGAAAAATTATCATCATTTTATTGCTGCGAAATTATCATCATTTTATTGCTGGCAAATTACCATCATTTTATTGCTGGAAAACTACCATCATTTTATTGCTGGGAAATTTCCATCATTTAATTTTTTCCTTAGATGGGTTTGGGTTGGTAGTAAAATAGGACATACAATTATATTATAAATGCGAAACTTTATGAGTATTTATATATAGATTCATGTTTCTCACTCACAAATCTAAACATTTTTGGGATGACTTTTTGTAGTGATACATAATATAACATAGAGTGATAATAGACTAGACCCTGGATTAACACATACTTACTTTTTATCTTGCATTTATGCAGGCAACACCACCAGGTGCAGATAGAAGCTTATTTTTCTAAATTAATATAACAAATCCCATCCTCTATTTTTTCACTGTTGGGAAGCTACATTATCCCCAAGTAACATAGGCTATATTTTGTTTCCAAAAATATTATAGATCCTTACTAAAAGTCCAATAATGTAACAAAAGCCTTTATATAGCCCTAGTAATTTATAAAGTTGTATGTACCTCCATGTTTTCATCAATAAAGCTGTATATGTGACACAGAATCCCATGTGCCTTGTCCACTTAGTTGCAATGCAAAAATATCTATCCAGGACAGGGAATATTGCGGCCATCTGAAATTAAAAAATTGCATATTAATTATACACTATTTATGGCCAAACTGTGGAAATCCTTGCCGGAATCCCTGTTTTCACTGAATTACTACCTTACTGTAGTCAAGGCGAGAGTGAACTGGTTTCTTCTAGGCAAGCGCGCTTCATCTTAAACAGCAATGTCACTTAACATCAGGTGTTATGGGAGTTACGGCCTGATGTTGAGGGAGTTATAGCCTGATGATAGCAGCTCAAGATGAAAGTTCGCCTTCCATTGCTAATCTTCAGAAAAATATACCATCTGACGCAACAGGGGTGGAACAGGTGTGCCAGCGACCCAGGGCTGTGCTCCGTTACTTCAAGGAGCTTGATTGGCTTGGGTAGGCTGGTAAGGGGGGAATGCACAATATGCCCCTAACGGGATGTCAGTGTAGGTTTCATCACCCCCAATTCAAATAAGAATTAGAATTAGAACATCAGGTGAGTTTTGGTCTAGCGCAAGCCTATTAAGTATAAAAAAATAAGATATGATCAACTTCAACTTTTATTTATTGGCTTTTAGCAAAGGATTAGCTTTGCGATTCTGCCAGTGTCACGTAGAAAGATAGTCCATCAAACAGAGAGATTTGTGTATGGTTAAGAAATTGTTTGTACGGTAGGAGCGCAATTCACAGTGTTTGTGTTTTTCCTGCAACAAAGATAATTATCCTAACTACAGACGAACACAAGACATTCACAAATATAAGAATACATATACAGTAATACTTAGTAAGACTTACGCAATAGGTGGGACCGAGCGCTATCCGCGTAAGTCGAATTCGCGTAAGTTGGGGTACAATTTTGCATATACATACCTATAAAGTCATACAAAGTATGTTTAATTGAGACCGGAGACTATAATTTAGGAAATAAATTTTAATTTAATTCTAGATAATATGACAAACTATATTAATAAAATGTATAAACACAATCTGAAGTGCGCGGCTTTCAAACAAAAAACATTAAAATAGACGAGAAAATTAAATCGCGTAACTCCGAATTCGCATAAGTCGAGGTAGCGTAAGTCGGGGTATTACTGTATTACAAAGAGTATATACATTGATAGTTTTATATTATTTTTAAGATATGATCACTCCCAGTAAAGAATAAGAGCAGGTTTGTATGTACTAACCTCCATGTACATAATAACACAGCCACACAGAGTGATGGAGAGGAACACGGGGCTGGCTACACGGAACACCTTCACGCGGCGGTGGTGGCGGGTGTAGCACATCAGGCAAACACTCAGCACCACACAGGTCAGAGATATTACCAACAGCGTTATCCTGAAAGTTCATGTTAGTTTCAATAACAATAAGGATTTTTGGGAAGAGAAATTCGTATATTTAACACAATCATTCATGATTTATTATAAATAGAAAGAAGGAGATAATGTTTTTTTTCTATATCACTACATTATGATGTTGGAATGTTTATTTGGCACATTTGTTACATATTGATGCTGATACCTATTTGTTGTTGTGAGCCTATCAAGTTCACAACTCTTTTAACCAAGCAAGTAGAGCAATCAGCTTTAATGACTCTATAGAAGTATAGTGTACATATTTATAGAAGGCTTAGTTTTCTTACCGAAATGGCCAGTTGTATGTGGCAAGGCAGGGCTCCGGCCCTCGGCAAGAGTCGCAGCCCGGCTGACATTGCAGACATTCGTAGGGCTCGTACCAGTTCTCGACACCGTGCTCTTCGTAGTCTTGGTAAGCGACTACAAGAAATGATGGAGAATTTGGTGACTAGAGGAAAATATTGAAACATGGTACAAATTGGGGTGTTAAGGGTTGCAGAACACCTTCTCTAACGAATCACTAATTGGGGCGTAAATATGCAGAGAAATGTACTTGAAAAAACCCCGAAAGGTATTTGATTTTGGATTTTTTTGAAGATAATGATTTTACTAGAAAATAAATGTTTGGTTTGAATTTTGCCGAAGAGAGAAATGAAAATTTGTATACAGATAAAAAAGGTGTGTTTTTTTTCTTGGCCTTTTAGTCTATGGTTATTAAAGTCTTTCATAACATAGAAAATTTTAGTGAATGAAAGAATGAACAAAATTCAAACTTCGGTACAAATCTACGTGTATCCGAACTTTAAAATTGGCGGGAAAAGAAAACAAAAAGTTAATGTCAATTCTATAATTCTTATGGTAAATTCTCAAGAAAAAAAGGAAATCAATCATGTTTCAGACAAATAAAGCACAAGTATAATACAAAAATATATATATCATCAGAGCTCCCGGTACTATGATATATTTTCTATACATAAACCTACTTTCAGAAACAAAACTTACTTTCGACAAGTGATCCATTAAATCCGTCAGGGTGATTTAGTGAGTAGAAGCCGGGTCGACATCTGCAAGCGTAGGAGCCTCTACTCCAGCCGGCGTACCGTGATCCCATCTCTCGATTCGGTTTGTATTCGCACTGAAATATCCGAAAATTATGATATAACTGGATGTATTATATGGATTAGTACCTACATACTTGGGATTCGGTTGAACCACTCCAACTTTCAATTAAGTAGGTTATCAGTGGCAAGACGAGTGAAAAATATATGATTCGAATGGGTTTTTCTTACAAGGTATCTTATATTTTTTAAAACTGCCACGATGTTATAATATTTTCCCAAGAGAACTCGCCTAATGAACAAATTTTGCGAGGGAACCGCACCCTCAGCAAAGAGAAATATGACTAAGGAGGATTAACTTTACGCACTCTGCAAGTCAATTTACGGAGGTGGGTTTGTGACTTAAGGCCTCTATCACTCGTGATTCCTAGGTTACGCAGTTTGTTTCTACTATTTTAAAGCTCTTTGGAGCATCAGTTTAGAGGACATTTTTTTTATATCGTGTGCATACATTTTGTATACAGAAAAATGTTCAAACTTACGTAAGTCGTTTCGTTAGGACATTTGTGCGTGCCGTGAAAGGAGTAGATCTGGTTTTCGCTGTAGTCGTCGAAGTCTGTTTCGCACTGGTTGATCTCCAAGTTCGATATGTCTATGTCAAGGGAGACGAGACCTTTTAACCTGAAATATTCATATATTTGGGTGAGGACATGTATACCAATATTTACATAGGATAAGATTTATTTATTATGGTTTAAAGAAACAGAAAACAATAAACAAATTAAAATTATTTACCTTGATCCAAACTAGATCATTTTCCTAATTATGTGTACATAACATGAGCAAATAAAATAATTAAAAGGAAACAATATAAAACTGGTTGGTGACAAGTAGGTTAGGCTAAGACTACATTTTGATTTTGTTTAGTACAAGGTTAGTTAATCTACAATAATTCTTTAATTGTTAAATTTGACTAAGCTAATATTAAATATATGGCGTCCTGATGGTATACAAGAATATTATTGTAATGGCGACACATTATAATTGAAGCATTATAATAATATAGTTCTAAATAAAAGGTTCGCGTATTAAAAAAGCTACACTTCCAAATCACAAAAAAAGTTCGTCGATTGTCACTGACAATATGTAATAAAAAACAGCGAACTTTTTCGTTTATACCCATAGACCGTAAGGCAAGGTCACCCTCTAAATCCCATCCCAACTTTGTGGATCGAAGTCCCAATAACACAGCTGTACAGAAAAAACTTTTTTGTTTGCCATTTTTTTTATGTTTTCAAGTGCCTAGATTACAAAATATATACGAGTATTCATGAAGATTTTAGCATAATTTTATATTTTGAATAATTCTCGGCTCCATAAAAATAAAAATAAAAATTCCAATAAGTAATTATTAGTAATAAGTCCGAGCAAATCTTACTAAATAATACATTGCTTAATGATTTCTGTGCATAAATAATCAGTGCATAAACAATCTTTGTCATATTCTAGAGTAATATAACCAGAGTATAATGAGATGAAATCAATCAGCCTTCACAAATACGGCTTTGGTGCGTTTGCACAAACAATTCTTGAACGTAGGTACTACGACGGGTAAATCCAAGCCATAAAACAAAAGTTGTTTGTCTAGTACTAAGGTCGTCCTTACAAAGTTACCAGTAGCAGTAACCTACTAATATTATAAATGCGAAAGTTTGTCTGTTAGTGTATGTTTGTTACTTCTTCACGCTCAAACAGCTAATCGATTTTGATGAAATTTGGTGTGAAGATAGGTTAGACCTTGGATTAACACATAGGTTATTTTTTATTCTGAAAACAATTGTGGTTCTCGTAGGATACGCAAATAACTTTAAAATCTATGTTATTCCTTCGCACTCCAACGGCTGGATCGATTTTGATGAGATTTACTATGAAGATAGATTGGGATTGGATTAACACATAGGATACTTTTTATCCCGGATTAATACAGGAAACGCCGTGGGGCGCAGCTAGTACCCAAATATATTTTGATTATGTTAGCAAACGATCACACTTACTTAATAAACGTTGGATATACATACGTCCAACGGGTTTCGACGCATTACGTAAGTGTGACCGTTTGTTCGTACAAATATGTTATTTGCCTTACGATAACAGTTTATATTTTGATTTCCTTTAAATAATATCTAATAGGTCTTCTTATTAGAGGAAGTGTGAAAGTAGCCCCAGTGAGGGAGAAAATAAAGAGTGGAAGGTTAGCGTGGTATGGACATGTGATGCGTAGAGAGGAGATGCATGTCACTAGGAGATGCATGGAAATGGTAGTGCAAGGAAGAAGAGCAAGAGGCCGTCCGAAAAAGACATGGATGGAGTGTGTAATGAGGACATGAGAGAGAAAGGAATGAGTGTGGAGATGACGTCTGATATAGGAGAGTGGAAGAAGCAGATTTGCTGTGCTGACCCCACCTAAGTGGAATAAGGTAAAGAAAAAGAGGTCTTCTTACCCGCGCACGGTGGAAACCGGAACAGTATAAGAGAGCAACCAGCGTTTGGCCTCGCAGCTGTAGTAGGGGTAGGTCCACCATCCCTGCATGGTGGCTTGTGATGGGGACGGCATGAACTTCGGGGAGCGGAGTGTGTCGCTTTCTTGAGCTGATTCGTACCTTGAAACAAGATAAACCATTTATTGATAATTATTCAATTATACGTCAAAAATTAATAAATGTCAATATGTAATGATGTCAATATTAATAAAATAATAATAATAATAATAAACAATTACATGTCACGACACACATTATTAATATAAATATTTTTTTCGTTATAAATAAAATTGTCCACAGAATAGAACGTTTTCTGAACGAGCCAGTTCTTGAGCTTATTTTTGAAAATGCTGTCATTAGATGCATTCGTACTATCCTGTGGCAAACAGTTATATAGGTACTTTCGGCCCTATAACGTGCGACAACTTATCCGAGCGCACGAGCCTCACTGGCACCCGCGCCAACTCGCCGTCACGCCGGAGAGTCCGCTCCCTGGGGCGACCATCTCCTCTCTTCGGGAACGACTCTAAGTTGTTAATAACTCCAGTTAGTAAGTAAGTACAAGATAAATGTTTTCTTCAGCTACGTTTGTTAGTAGCTATATTTATTCGGTTGTGTCTCCATAATTTATTAATCGGATTTCATAATACTTATCTGGCAGAGCCATTCGAATTTCGAGCATGTTTTGTGAATATGATCAACATGTATGTACCTACCAAGTAATTGATGAAGTCATGAAGACACGGGATGAACAACGTCACAAAAAATTGTTGCTATATTGTACTAAGATGTAGTGTTACTTAATTTAATTTGAACAAAGAACGGAATACGTGCCCGCATAACAGGATCATAATACCTATAATATCTAGCGCAGGGCTCAGTGGACAAGGCAAAACATAGGACAGACAAAGCTTTACTTTAGAATTTAAATTAGTTATAATACGTTACTCTGTATTTTTTCAAATATACTATTTGTATTAGTATCTACTAGTGACCCGCCCCGGCTTCGCGCAGGTGCAATGCTGATACTAAATACACTACAGAAAAACATATACCAACGCGGAGTTTTCTGTAGACCTTTTCAATGTGTACAAATAATTAGTACATTATTTTGATAAATCTCGTAGGGTTCAGACTGCGTTTGCAATATAAGCGGAAAAAAAGGTTAATTAACGACATCACATTGAAAACCTCAAAAATAACTGGGTTTTCCAGTAATTAATGGAAGTTATTATACATACCTATAAACCATCCTCCTAAATCACTCAATTTTTTAAAAAAAACCGCATCAATATCCGTTGCGTATTTTCAAAGATTTAAACATACAAAGGGACAAAGAAAGCGACTTTGCTTTATACTATGTAGTGATAAGAGTGAATATAATGTTAAATGAGCTGGTCAGATCACTCACCACGGATATTCAGGGTCGGGAGGTTTTTCTAACGTCGGTGAAGAGACAGGAACCGGTTCTCCGCTGCCGTATCTCTCCCAGGAGACGGCGGAGTTGACCGCGCCGTCCACTCTCAAGGCTAGAGCGCGGGATCCCACCGCTCGCTCACTAGGTGTCGCCCCCATGACCAGCCCTTGAGATACTGCCATGAGGACCTCTGCGAAAGACAAAGATAAGAGAATACTTATAACCTCTTTCAAAGATTTATAATTTTTGATATTTTTTTTATTGATGAATAGGCTTACGTTACATCTGACGCAATGACAGTGGAACAGGTATGCCAGCGACCCAAGACCGTGCTCCGCTACTTTAAGGAGCTTGGATGGCTTGTAAGCTGGTAGGGGGAAATGCACAATACGCCTCCTGCGGGTTGTCAGTGCAGGTCTGATCGCCCCCATCATAGAATAAGAATAGGCTTACGTTTGACCGCAGCTAACCTGATGTTAAGCTTGACTGTGGTCTAAGATGTAACACGCTTGCCTAGAAGGAACCTATTTACTCTAGATTTAAGGACCCCCAAATTGTACTTCTCGGGAAAAAGAGACTCAGGAAGAGAGTTCCAAAGCTTCGCAGTTCTCACAATGAAGGTCGATGCAAAACGCTTTGTGCGAAATAAAATGTTACATACATAGATCGTAGAATTAGAATTTTTATCTTCAAATGATAGTCGTATAATAAAAACTAATTATGATGTTCGCGAAATCGAGAGAACTTGAAATTTGAAATATTATCTTCTTTGAATTTAATTATACCGAATCAAAGTAGCAGTAACGAAATAAATTTAATCTAGATATTATATTTTTTTCCTTCCTAACGCTATAATTTAAAAACGCACGAACCGATTTCCACGGTTTTGCATTCGTTAGAAAGGTTTCGGGCTCCGTGAGATTTGTAGTTTGATTTGCAAAAAATCGACTTACACGCGGACGTAGCCGCGGGCATCAGCTAGGTATATGACATAACGACGCTTAAACCACTTTAGCTCCGCACTTAGATCTTTTTCCTGCGTATATCGGAAATGCCGTGGACTTACAACAAATACATTCACACACTCCCAAACTCAAGACAGAGGTTGACTGTTAGAAAATAATGTCTCGCCACGGGAGTCGAACCCGCAACCTCAGGCTTTACAAACCATCCAGGTTTAGTATTGGTTAGTTTTACAAACACCTATTCATATGAGTTTACATTTCATTCTAAAGAAAATAGTCCATACTTATACTCATAATATAGCATTTAGAATAATATTTAAAAATTAATTGTTAAAGGAATTCAAGCTTATATTGTATCGTTGCTTATTCTGTTTCCACATAAACAAGACAGCGTAACAAACATTTCATCTCAAGTGAATAAATATCTTCAAACTGGAAACAAATTACATCCAAGTTGTTCTTATTATGTTGCGCCGACGTTTTGATAGCAGTACAAATCTCGGCAGATAGACTTCATTATTTAGATTAAACCAAGAGTTGGCTTCCAGGAAGAAATCTCGGGATCAATTTACTTTCTTATACGTTTGTTGGTAAGTATTGAAGTTGAGAAAGTAGAAACCAGACGTGGGTTGAAAATCAAGGGAAAATTTAGTTGAGTTAGTTTAGTAGGTATTGTTATACTCGTAACATTGACAACACTAAATTAAAATAAAATATTTGATCTCGTTATTTTTTAATTTACCTGCATAACATACTTTGGCAGAATAATGATCATTGCGGAAAGCCATTTTGAAATATGTACGTATGTTACCACAGCAGAAGTACAACTACATAAGTATGTAATTTATATTTTCTTCCATTTCTTACTATTTTGACAAACACATTTCTTCTAAGGCCAGAAAATCCATTTTATAATGAACCTCCGTTTTGAAATTCCTAAAGTTATTATAAACCAGTTAAACGCGGAGAGACTGCTTGTTGTTTAGCGGTTAATCATTTAATTGAAATTGGATTTTCGGTGCCGTTCTCGGTTAGTGGATATAACGACGTTAACCGATATTGCAACCGATATTACCGCTTGCTGTTGAAAGCTGAAAAGTTATTGTCTTACTTAAAAACAACGCGATTTTTCTAGGGTTGTGACCTCAAAAGTTTTCCAACTCGTTTTTTCTTTGTTTATAGGAAAGAAAGATACTTAAATGAATTCAAGTCATGCGGTGAAGCAACCTAAGTTTTATAATAACGTCTTCAAGTTGAAGGGAAGAAAAATATATGGGATGGCAATATTTACAACAAGTTTTTAATATTATAAAGATTTTTAAGTATGCGTATGTTACGCTGAAAAGTTTCTCTACGAACCTAGCTAAAATACTAACCTCTGTTGTGCAGTTAGCTTTATAGCATCACTTTCATGGCTTACCACAGTTTACGACCAAACTAGTAAAAGTACCACATGTCCTGAAGCTTAAACAATTAAGTTTTAACGCTTGTAGTTAAATAGGACCCTGAAGACGGTTTGTGGTAATTGCTATAAAAGTTTTTGGCTAATCACTGAAAAAGCTTTCGTTAAGCTTTTATGACTACCTACAGGCAGATGATGTCATAGGTTTGTTTAATTGCAGTCTTCTCTTTAACAGTTTTGTGTGTGGTGTTATTTTGAAAGCGAGTGGGGCTCGTTGGGAACGTCTGCTTTTGAATCTGACAGCTCCTGGTTCGATCCCGGCCCTTTAACTTGTATTTCAAGTTATGTGAGTATTTGTTGTTTTATTTGTACAGGTGAAAAAAAACATCATCTAGATCATGTAGATTTGTACTCGTTTTATGGTGAAGAAAAACAACATGTTTGAGGACCACAATATCCGAAGACGAGTGTCATCCGCCAAAACACACTTGGCCAGCGTGGTGAATTATGGCCTATATCCCTCTTCTCGTGAGAGAATTTTCGAGACCCAGCAGTGGGAGCATAAGGTGGGCTGCTTATGCTGAGGTGTTAGATTCTATTGCTTTTTATCTGATTATAAAAAAGTCAGTTTTCGAATTAGATTACGAATAGTTTTCGAGATATGAGGTTATGATGTTTCCGTATCAATCTTACAATATGACAAACATGCTGATGCTTGCGAAGTCTTGATGATGATTACAAGTTAAAGTTACGATTTCTGAGATACAGCGGAGACTTAGTAAAAGGGTCCCTTTTTATAAGCTATCTGTAGTTTTTTTATAAGCTACCTGTGGTCTCCAGCCCCAACTGATGCAGCAGGTTCGCAGCGAGGTCAGCCTGCGCCCGCGCAGCGTCCCACCGCGTCGTGTGAAGGGGGGCTCGCAGTCGTCCGTAGCGGTGTGTCACGCATAATGCACCTGTGGCCCCCGTCGCGACTGCGTGCACTAGAAGTAGGGATGACTCTATTTCTTCCTGAAAATATCGTGAACATTATTCAGTTGCCACTTGTAGTTTAATCATCATTATTACCATATTATTGTAATTTTGTTTGTGTATGCTAATTCATTAAATCATAGATACATATATCGTGAGTCAATAAAGAAAACATTTAGAAGTTTTCGACGACCTTTCGCTTTCGTAACCTGCGAGTGCGAGGAAGAGGGAACGATCTTTCAAGTATTTTCTTTATTGAATCGTTATTCCAAGTGTGTATTGGACTAACTTAACAAATAAATTTAATTTTATCTTTATTTTATAACTACCTGTACCCCGCGATTTTACCCGCGTCCGGGATAAAAGTTAGCCTGTGTGTTAATCCAGGGTCTAACCTATCTTCATAGTAAATCTCATCAAAACTGGTCGAGCCGTTGGAGCGTGAAGGAATAATATAGATTTTGAAGTTATTTGCGTATCCCACGGGAACCACAATTGTTTTCGGGATAAAAAGTAGCCTATGTTTTAATCCGAGGTTGAATCTATCTTCACTCCCAATTTCATCAAAATCGGTTGAGCCGTTTGAGCGTGAAGAAGCAAAAAACATACACATACAAACTTTCGCATTTATTACTTATATCAGTAAGATGTTATTAGACTATGTGAATGAAGAGATCTTGTCCTATTACTAAAATCTTAAAGAAAACGACAAAAATAACTTCATAGAAATTTATTATATTACCGTTGTAATGAGAACTATAGTGATAATAAAAAGATTATTTGCCAAAGGAATTTATTTGCTCCATCCAACCAGATGAAGCAAATAAATTCCTGGCTCCTCTCAAAGGGAATAAAAGAATGCTGCCCATCTCTCGTTATTCAGTTCACCTAAATAAAAAGGTGCCTAAGGAAAGCTATTGGACATTAATTATCTCTTCTTTCTTTGTGCCTTTGACATCGTAAAACGAATAAAAAGTAATGCTTTTAGTAGGTATCGCGTGCATGAAGAAACGACTTACTGGAATTATAAACGTGAAAGTTTGTGAGAAGATACGTGTCGGTATAATAAATAAAAAAATGAACATGAGACACATTTCACACACGGCTGGTTAACTCCATACTGAACCATCTCTAGATTCTGTTATGGTAGCTAACACAAGTGATATACTACATAATAATATGTACATCTTATCTTCTTCTATGTAAATTTCCATGTCACAATGTTAGTTACCGTACTTCTCTAAAACGGCTTGACCGATTTCTACCAAAGTACTCGTACGAGTATATATGCGTATTCAGCAGGTCTGAGAATCGGCTACTATCTATTTTACATACCCCTCAATGATAAGGCAAAACAACGTTTGCCGGGTTAGCTACTTTTTTATAAAGATACATATTTAACACCCAGACCTACAGCCAACAAATTTAGTTAAGCACAAAGATATTGGCCGGGGATCGAACCCAGAACCTTCTGATTGGCAGTCCAGCATGGTAACCTTTACGCCAACGAGGTCGTCTAACTCTACTAAACCTTCCGTAAAGCATATTTGAATAATTTTGGTAAATTACTTTTTCACGCTATGACAGTTGAACTGATTGAAATAAAAAAAACGTAATAAACCGAGACGATCTAATTTGTTTATTGGATGGTAGAATATGTGTACCATTGAGTTGGTTAAAAAATCGGCCTCTACACGTGACTCAACATACAGATATACTAGATGACGCAAAGGTATCAATCCTTCACTCGCTCAGTATATTACCGGGTTATCTTCTTATATATACAATTTCCATGTCACAATGTTAGTTACCGTACTCCTCCGAAACGGCTTCACCAATTTTATCAAATTTTATATGTATTCAGTAGGTCTGAGAATCGGCTACTATAATATATTTTTTAAGGCAAAACAACGTTTGCCGGGTCAGTTAGTTAATTGTAAATATAAGTTACCAAAAAAATCATATAAGAGATATAAAAAATCGAATGTTGGTACCAATCAATTGGATAGACTGACAGACTGATAACGAAGTCTTTGGTAAAAGGGTCCCGTTGGTATCCCATTGAGTACGGCACCTTAAAAGGTGAAATAATTAGTAGCTATACGTACAAATCCCACGACATAATATCATCACCCAGTACGGTATGTACTGTAAAAGCTTTCACTATAATTACGTGGCTGTTACGAGCAGTTTGTGGCAAGATAATGAATCACTTTTTCATTAACGGACCACAAACGACATTGCAGTCGTATCACAACGCCCCGAGCTTCGCGGCTATCATTATTACTATAGTGGTCATATGTGACGGTAGTCTTTAAAGTTAATTCCTAGTGGAGAGATATGAGTGTTAGGTAAATGGTTTTATTTGGTAGAGCAGTGTTTGTTATTCGTCGTGTTACAATGTATTTTGAAATGTTGCCTCATGATATTTTTTTTTGTATTTGGTGTTTACGGTTTTCGGCAAAAGTATTGACAAATACACAAATACAGGCAGATACGGCTGGCTATCGATGAAAGTTATTAATTTATTAGACCTTATGTACCGACAAAAAGAAAAAGGCCTATAATATAGATGATTACCTATGATTTTTGATTTTGTATGTATTCTTGCGCAAGCTAATGTTGCCATTGTTGGATTCGATTGGTGCTTGATCTTAAACAGTTGTTTCGGGAATACTCACCAGTGGGCGCAGCAGTAAACTTTTGTTACAAGAACTTATAATTAAAAAAAAAGTATCACGGCTTTCTCACATTTTTGTTTTAGTTTTGTAAGAAATACCATTCTGGTAATCTATCACTCATCTTTAACTAGTAGACAGAACGAAATGGCAGCAAAGCTTCTCCTTGAAATAGTACTTTCCTGTGCAAATTATTCAGAGAGGTATTTTGGATCGCCGTCCAGTTCTCATTAATTCATAGCAGTGGGTTCTTAATAAAGGTGGGACGTTTTGCATTTAGGGTTTTGTCAACTTTTAGCTTAAAATGTTGGGCATGCGTTTTTCGTTTTATAAGATATCCTTTGTACCTGCTAAGCACCTAACGATGTGTTTCGGCAGCTTACTTGAGAGCCAGATACACTTCGCATGCTCTAACTTAGATCAGAGTCAGGTCAAATGCCTAGCTGTAAAAGAATAAAAACCTGGTTCAAAAGAAAAAAAAGGATAATATAAATTTTTAATGCTAACGCTGTTAAAATTTGTAGTTTAGAGTATTACCTCATCTTAAAGAAAAGGCTTTCGCCGTTTGTGAAACCGGTGTCCTAAAAGGCTTTTTGATACTTCTAAGTTACATAATACCATTTAAAGAAAACATATCAAATTTAACCTAAAAACCTCATGACATCATGTAGGTATTACAATAGGTTACTCTGACAAAGAAGAAAAGTAAATTCTGAATTATTTATACCCAGAGTTTTGTTTACCTCTTAAACAACCTTCCATTTCATTCTCTTCCACGCGAAGATAATACCAAAAGCCAACCTCTTCTGAGATTGGGCTGTATAAAAAGTATTTTACTATTGTGTAAATATTTCCCCACTTTCACGAATTTTCGAGCCCTTTTCCCGGAATAGAGGTTACCACGTGTGACCGCGGTTCCATAGAGGCGAGAACGCCGGCAATATAGCCCATACGTGAAAATGGGTAAATGCATGGCGCGAAATTGAGGTTTTCGTCCGAGTTTACGTAATGACCAAGTTTTCATTCGTTTTCTTTTTTTACACTTGACGCAAAAAGAGGTTGTTTTAAAAGTTTTACGTGTTTTGTGTGTCTGTGTATGTGTGTGTGTCTATGGCATCGTAGCTCCCGAATGGATAAACCGAATATAATTTATTGTTTTTGTTTGAAAGATGTGCTTGTCAGGAGCGTTTTTAGGGTTCCGTACCTAAAAGGTAAAAACGGGACCCTATTGCTAAGCCTCCGCTGTCTGTCTGTCTCCAGGCCGTATCTCAGAAACCGTTAATAGCTAGAAAGTTGAAACTTTCACGAAATATGTATTTCCCGTGCCGCTATAACAACAAATACTAAAATAAAAAAAATAAAAATTAAGGGGGGTCCCCATACAATAAACGTGTTTTTCATATTTTTTGCTATATTTCAATAACGGTACTTAAAATTTTCACAAAATATATAAAAGTATATTAACTATCAAATTAAATTATAAAATGTAAATAAAATAAATATTGGAAGGGGGTTCCCACACAATAATGGTACGGAACCGTTCATGCGCGAGTCCAGCTCGTACTTGGCCAATTATTTATTTTGTGGAAGCTGTGTTTAGTAAAGATAAGTCTAAGATGACTGCTGCACAAAATAGCAAACAACATATTTTTGTAGATGCATTATGTTAATTTCAAATCTAACCTGCCTTCCATTGTAAAATTTCATCGAGGGTTTTGTAATATCGACTTGTCGAAGAATTGAATGGATTTAATTAAAAACTCAGATTAGGTACTTTGTACCTGTTCTTGGTAAAAATAGATTATATTTTAATTTAGGGGTGAAAGTTTAATAATTTAATAAATTACGATTTAATCAAATTATAAATGTATAGATTAGATAAACAATTATATGTATGTTATTTAATAATTAAATTGGTCACTTGAAGTGACCAATTTAATTATGCCAAAGGTTGATGTGAACATCAGTCTTTGACAAGATTATCCTAATGTAACTTAAGCGTAAGAATCTTACTACGTAATACTTGGAGGATAGTTAGGTAGGTACTTAAGTATTACTTATGTATTAAAGGCATTTTTGGTCGGTTGGGGGCAAAGCTCGCCTGAAAAATGTTTGATATGATCAAAATTGTTGTTTGTAATGAAAAGTAATTGCCGTTTGTACATAATTTCCGCAACTTTTAAAATTTTCTTACTTCAACAATGACTTGTACAATGTTATTTATATTCACAAAATCTTTAAGCATATGGTTTTGATGAATGTTATTTAATCGATATACCAAACATGATAAAAATCGAAAAGTAAACCGTAAATTTTCCCTTTTTGTGGGAACCATCCCTCCAACCAACTGAATAGTAGTACTTTTATAGTATACTCAGTTCCGTCGAATTAGGTCCATATTTACGGTTTCTATGCAAGAACCAACAAAAAAATATACAGACAGTCGAAAGCTAAATTTTAGTGAATGCAGTGATTTCGCTCTGTCAAAAAACAACTCAGGAATGTTAGACTTAACCACAAAAATGTGTCACACTTTACCAAAAACATGAGGCGCAATAGACGGTAAATTTCACGCTAAAGAGAAGCCAATAACAATTTCAATTCTAGCCGTTAACTGTGATGCCGTATTTGTTAATTAAACCAGGCATTAGAGAGCTGGTTCAAGTCTAAATTTGGTCTAAATTTGACCTAACGAGCTTGAAACGATCTGAGCGTTTTGGGAGTTCCCCAGTCACGTTTAATTTTAAATCATCATCATCATTTATCTAAAATTATTGTCTGAACGCCTGATCGAAGTGACACGTTGTCAAAATACTGCTATTTCTGTATCAAAGTAACATCGTAGCCATCCAACGTGGTATTTTTTTAAATTTTTTTCTTAAACTAGCAGATTGTCCCGGTTCGCACGGGCTATAAAATATTTTAATTTCCAAAGACAAACAAAATAATACATAGCCTATGATACTCGGGGATAATATAGCTTCCCAACGGTGAAAGAATTTTTCAAATCGGTCCAGTAGTTTCGGAGCCTATTTGCGTCAAACAAACATAAAATAAAAATTTTACTCCTTATTGGATTGGTATAGACAAAAAATATTATATAACAATTAGTATTATTTTACCTAATTCAGCCAATATGTTAGACACGCCACCTTACGAAAGAATGCTAGAGCACCTAAAATATCTTTAGTTTTATCTATTTGTAGATTGGCTTACAAAGCAACATCAATCAACAAGACTATCGTTTCGGTCAGTCTTTGAATGGGTGACGATACAAATGACTGTCATTAACAAAAATATTTTCATCTAGGTGCTACCTTGGGTCGGATGACTAATTATATTGTAGGTCTAGGCTGTCAGTCTTAGTACAAGCAGTCGTTAGGCCTAGTCACTAGAGGCCATTTGGGTTGTTTCGACACTCTCGATACTGGAGCTTTTTTTTATGATGAATAGGCTTACGTTTGACCGCAGCTTGCTTGATGTTAAGCTTGACTGTGGTCTAGGATGTAACACGCTTTCCTAGAAGGAACCTATTTACTCTAAACTTTAAGACCCCCAAATTGTACTTCTCGGGAAAAAGAGACTAAGAACTACGTAGCTCTAACGAAATAATTATTACTAAAATGAGTGCAAGGTCTTTCAAACAACAGAGTTTATAAAAAATCACGTACATCAGTTTATAAGTATGCCTAGGTCATTTATTGAAGCGTGTCTCGCTTCTCATTAAAGTCAGAAGTCCGCAAAAATGCCGGAGCAAGTCTTCGCAAACAATTCTGCGTTAAATTAAAACTTGTGCTTCCTTAAACGTTTGTAGAGCGCTCACTAAATTTCGTAGGCATTGTGATAACGAAAATTGTTTCATTTTGTTTCTCGCTGAGTTGAATGTTTCGTGTAGCATGACCCCTTTTAGTACAAGTAATTGAATTTAGAAACTTTTTCTGCCCGATTTGGAAACTAAGCTATAAATTTTTTGTCGGGAAATCTTACCACATCTTTGGCTATTACAAAAATAATTAATTGTTAAATTACTTTAGGTTTGACAACTTAATTTGCTGCAAACATTACGACTCATTGTTTAACACCAGGCAAGCTGTGGTCAAACGTAAACCAATAAGTTATACTAAAAAATGAACTATAAGTGTAGAATAAAAAAGAGTAGAATAATAAGAAGAACTTGTGTGAATTTTATCTGGTATAATTTCGTCACTATCATGTATTCGTTAATGCTTAAGTATCGTTATATTATTACAATGACTACATCAAAAGCTTAGCTATGGACTTATCACCTTTAGTTCTAGCGCTTGTAGCTCGGCTAACTAAGGTGACCTGACACGATCATCAAGGTTAAGCAACGGACAATGCGAACAGTCTTAGGATGGAAGAACAGAAGACTGTCGTTTAAAACGTGGCATTTTGATGAGCCGCTACCGTGGGTCGGATGACATGTTATATTGTAGGTCTCGGCTGTTTAAACATAGTACATTAATTACCTTTATACTCGTACCTACTAAGAATATTGTTCCAGAAAATTTCTTAAATAAAATATAAAGCCAATTTAATTAAATAGCAAATAAAATGTCCGCATGTAATCAAAGTACTAACCACAGACGGGTTCTAACAGGCGAAGCCTTAAATTTTACAATTTCGCAATTGAACGGTTTGCGGGTTTCCTTTTAATATACCAAACGTTTTTGATCTTGGTAAGTAATTAGCATTCTCAAGGACGGCGACGGAGTTTTAGTCATTTGTCCAATCTGTTACGGCTAGAATATTAAATTAAAACAGGAGTTCGCAATGGAGGCCTACGCCAAGGAGGTGACAAGTTACGTGACCTGGTCAAATGCCTAAGTGTAATGAGTATGAGCGACTGTTTTCTGCAGTGCAGTCGCGTATCCTTACTTTTTTTGGGCACATTTCTCGTCGAAATAACAAGTCCATAGAGCGCCTTGACGTACAAGGGAAAGTAGAAGGCATCAGGCCGCACGGAAGATCACCCACGAGGTAGACTGACCAAATCAAGGCAGCAGTTGGAGGCTCCTTGAATGACTGTAGCCGGATGACATCCAGCAGGCAGAGATGGCGAGATGTCGTGAGGCAAATTATATCCGCCCCCTCTAGTGACCCTCCATGACGATCACGACCGCTCTGACAAGAGCGTCACGAATAAGAAGAATTAGTATAAAATACCTGCTATAGCAAAAAAATGCCCAAAAAACAAGTTTATTTATTTTTAGCGGCACGGGAAATCCATAACTTGTGAAAGTTTCAGCTTTCTAGCTATCACGGTTTCCGAGATACAGCCTGGTGACAGATAGACAGCGAAGCTTAGTAAATACGGTCCTGTTTTTACTTTTTAGGTACAGAACCGTAAAAATGAGGTTTACTGTTAGAAGAATTTCTTATTATTTCTCTTCATCTAACAACAAACGGATTACTCACTCAATACTCCCGCTCTTATTCTCTCAGGTAGATAATCCAAGCAAAACCAATTTCGCTGCCAATTTTTCAAGCAATGTCAATGATTGGATTAGAACAGAACGATTCCGAAGTCACTAAGGAACAACAGTCTATTTCGATCTTAACAACTGAGACTCGAGTTTGATTGATAAAGAAAAGTAGGGAGGGAGAAATTAAAAGTTTCACAAAGAAAATTTCAAGTAAGTTTGAGGTTCTGACATTTACGTTTCAGAAAAAGATATTAAGGTTTCAATAGAAAGTGTTCATTTATTCTTCATATTTTTTTTATCAAAAGGTTCAAAAGTGTGAAAAATAGTGCAAATGCGTTGTGTCATAGTAGCAAATTTAAGCATTCTTCATACCCCAAGGCGAAGGGATTCAAAATACGGACGAGGTTCTCAATTCGTTTGTGTATGCGTTTTTTTTGTGATTGTTACCTCATGGTTCCATTATTTAGAAACCGTTTTTGAAAATATTTTAATCGTCCCCGTTAATTACTTCCCGAATTTCTAAGTATATACATTTTATAAAAATCAATTCAGTATTTTTAAAATTGAATTGGTTTTATTTTTTTTTATTGTTTTCTTGTTTTTCATTAAATCGTTAGGTACTCGTTGTCAAAAGGTCGCTTAACCACATGTCTCGCCCTGGGCCAAGGTATACCCGCGTTGTCTGGAATTACTGGCTCTGAAGGTGGTATTATCATTCAGACGCTTGGCAACAAATTTTCAACATTCCTGATATTTGGTACCCAATATTTAAAATACGCTTAAAACTAATTAAGCATTTGTTTTGTCGAAAAGCTTAGTATTCTTCTTACGAAACATAGACAAGTTACCATCGCTTCAGATATCGCTATCGATATAATTATGTATATGGAAGTGACGTAAGCTATCGAAAAGGCCTGTCGACAGTCATGTCACTGCCATAATTACCTTCATTAGACGATATCAAACTGAAACGATACCAATTCGTCTAGGCCCTCAGGATACCTACTTAATCAATTTGTTAGGCTCTTATGCGTAATTAATCCCTTTTCTATAGATAGATATTATACCTACGTGGGTAATTCAGGTGTTACTGACGTAAATTCGATGGAGCGTCGATGTCAGGCTAATTATGTGCCGAACGGGCGCGGGCTATTTATGTGGATAAGTACCCTTATTTGCTCACGTCATGCGTCAGCATAGTTTTGAATTACGGAGGTTTTCGTAAACAACATTAAAAAGCATGTTAATTGATGTTATGATGAAATGGTAGGCGATTGTGTAGTCGTAGGTACATTTTGTTAACTCCTAACTACAAAACGGCGGGGATAAGTTTGAATTATGTATGTGTGTGTGTCTGTCTGTGGCAGAGTAGCTCTAAGGCAATTATATGGACAATATCTTGTTTTTTTGTGTTATTAATCATAGACGGTAAAAATATTTTAAATAATAACCTATGTGAGGGCCCTCACTCAGTGTTCTTAGCTGTTTGATTAAAATCGGTCCATGATAGCCGGACAAAAAAGCGATATTGTCACAGATTTTTCAGTATTGGTATCAAATGACGACCTCTTTAGCGTAATGGTTACCATACCGGACTGCCACTCAGAAGGTTTCGGGTTCAATTCCCGGTCAATAAATTCAATCACGGTCAATATCTTTGCGTTGTACTTAATTTGTTGGCTGGCGGTCTGAGTGTTAAATATGTATCGATATATGGTATTTATGTATATGTTTATGTAGTATAACAATTGAGTTAGCAACCATAATACAAACTAGAAATGGTTTAGTATGGGGCTGACCAGCCGTGTGTAAAATTTGTTCTAATATTTAAAAAATATTTATATTCATAAATGATATGTTTTTAAAAAAGCGCACGCATTTGCCGGTGCCGCCGCGCGTGCGCCTCACTCGCGCCGAAAACAACACTCACATGATAGGGCCGAAGGTGTATAGCAGTCTCCCGGAAGACATCACTAGTGTCTCAAACGATAACATATTTAAAAAGTAAATTAAAAACCTGGCTCGTACGTTTTACTCAATTGACGGATTTTTTTAGCCAAACGAAAAGCTTTCGCTATACAGAGTAATAGATACATTACGTAATTATATAACCATTATAGGTGTATTTTTTTCTTAACACTGTATCCACTCAAACGTCCGAGGGACAATTTGGTCCCAAAAAAAAAAACGGTGTTGAACGTCCGAGGGCCAATTTTGTACTATTTTTTCTTCAAACGATTACCTACCTTACCTTGATTGAAATAGAGCGTCTTTCCGCCTGATATTAATTTTAGAATTGTGACGTGAACCATAGAGAAGGAAAAGACATAGCTACAGTCTCAGAATACAGAAAGTACGTATTCTGAGGCTACAGTTTACGCTACTGTATTTTTTCTAGTAACATAGCTTGTGTATTTATCGCTTAACAAACGTTTATAAATTGCGCGGTGGAATCGTGAATTTTTGCGCGAGCGCTCGGACGTTCAAGGCATTTTGGCGCAGATGGCGCGGACGTTTGAGTGGTTATACATAGTATTGTATGTCATTTATTAACTACTATTGACTTGTAAATGTAATGTTTAATGTGAATGTTGTTTTAATGTTTTGCCAATAAATTTGTTTATCTGTTTAAAAACCTTACCCGGTAAGTGGTAGTGTTGGCGGCGTCCGAGGGCGGCAGGGACAGCAGCGCGATGGGCAGCAGCAGCGCACTGGACATGCGCCGCGGCCCCCCCATCTCTCCGCACCATGCGCGACTACGCGCGCACACCTACAAACGAAACATTATTTTTATAAACTCCATGTAACGTCACTCGATTTAACGAAAATTCTCTAAAGTGTCGAAATCGTAGTCATCAAGTCGGTTTTTTTTTACTCTGAATAGGTCAGCGCTTGACCACAATTCACCTTAT
Source organism: Mellilla xanthometata (assembly GCA_035578125.1). NCBI lineage: Eukaryota > Metazoa > Arthropoda > Insecta > Lepidoptera > Geometridae > Mellilla > Mellilla xanthometata. The sequence continues at coordinate 5,340,794 of JAPUBQ010000014.1, read as the reverse complement.
GGTAAGTGATATTGAGGTCTACGGTAGATCGCGCTTACCTAGAAGGAACCGGTTCACTCTCGCCTTGAAAATCGCTAGATTGTAGTCATTGGGGAACAGAGAATTCGGCAAGGAATTCCAAAGTTTGGCGGTTCGGACAGCAAAGGTGGAAGCAAAACGCTTTGTCCGTGCCTTGGGCACCTCAACCGTAAACCGATGCCGCCTTACGTTTCCCTGCTCGTATTCTTTATTTCCATATTGGTAGGTATAGTAGGTATATCGCACCCCAAAAATCTGTACACATGTATCTCCATTACCAAAATTAGGTAGGCGGCAGGCATTTACGATGATATTTCATGACAGGGTCACAAATATCTGATATCTGCGTGAAGATATGTTTTTCTACCAGTATTTTAGGGAAAATCCAAGTTTCTTTTCCAATAAAATGAGAACGAAAGGAAACACAATATTCTACACGCGTCGACTTACAATAGTAGGTAGGTACTGTGGGACTTTGATTTTTTCTTCATTGTGCTTTTATCCTTTTGTGCAAATGTTATATGATGTTCACGCAAAATTTTTCAGGTAAATGTTGATAGGTACATACTAGATAGGTAATTTAAGTGTTTTATGTAAATATGATTTGTACTATGGTACGTACATAAAAGAAAACAATAAGACGAAAGAAAACAGAAAGAGGGAATAGCCATGCCAAATTTGTCATAGGGAATACAATATGAAAAATAATTCTTATCGAACCTTTGTTTAATAGTACTTCAAGAAATACATCGAATTCAAATATATTTATTAGCAGAAAAATATACATATCTTGTTAATTTGTCTCGAGCTACCAAAATAGGCGTTACTTATCAGGTGTAGACTTTGAAACATTCAAATTAAACTCTCTACATTTAACTGTTAATTTTCAACAGGCAACAGAGTCCCGTATAATTAGATAAGTTCCACAGTTTCCTAAAACAAGTGATTATCCAATGAAAGGCCGGAGCTAAATCCGATAACAAGTGGTGGGAATGGGGCAATAAATTAAAAGGGAACGCTTGTGATACGTTTTCCGCTACGCCGCAGGTGATAAGCGTGGCTGGGTTTCCAGGTCACCTAGGTTACTCGCACTAGAGCTCCACGGCGGTGGGGAAAAAAATAACCAGAAAATTTCGAGTCGAACTCGCGCTCGAAAGGTTTCGTGCAATTATGAAGCAAAATGAGCAAAGAATTTCATTTGTTTTTGAGAGCTCCCCTTAAATATTTAATATTTTTGCTATAGCTACAATAGATACGAGTAAATAGATAGATAAACACTTCATAAAAACTCTCACGAAAATGGGTCTAAGAAAGAGTCGTCTGTTTTGTGTGGATTATGAGAAACAGTCAAATACAGTGATTGATAGAAGGACAACGGAGTCTAAGTAATAGGGTTTTGTTTGACCCATTGGGTGTGGAATCCTAAAAGAAATTTAAGCGTTTCGCAGACTTGACAAGCTGCAACGCAATATAGGCTTCACAGGTCACTGCTATAATAAGCATTTGTTTCACAATAATAGTCCTCTGCGGAGAGTATGCATGAAGGCAGAAAAAACTGTCACGCACGTGTTCCTTGAATGCATAAGCGTGGAAAATCAAAGGTATAGCGAGTTTTGTTTTATATTAAGTACTTATTTCTTTAGTTTACCGTTTAGTTTATTAAATTTTTTTGCATTGTCATTAGTAGTTCGAGTTCTATTTTTCCATGATAGTAGAGCATTTTTAGTGCTCTAATGGCTAGCAACCCGCAAACTGAAAAATCTGTCGCCAAGCAACTAACTTTGTGTTTCGGCAGCCTACTTAAGAGCCAGTTATCCTAGACTATGAAAGCTCTACGGTAGGCCTGAATGTCGTTAATTAGTGTAGTCACAAACCTAGCTGGTCATGCTAGCTATACAATGTAAAAAAACCAGAGAAAAAAGTCCCTAAAAACTTTTTCGCTCCACTAAATCAGTAACAAAATGACACAAACCTCTCCTGATAAGATCAGCTTGAGTACCTAAGTAACAGTAATATATCTCATCTCCCCATTCTCATGTAAATTCCGCGTTTCCTACCCACGCCATACACCTTCCGCGGGCAAAAATGACGCAATATACGCGAGCAAACATAATCTTTTGTTCAGGGACCGGACACACCCCCGCACTATCTGAAACGAGGCAAGGGGCTCTTGTGTACCCTCGGCGACTGTCAAGCTTCTAATGGCCGTCTCAGGTCTCGTAGAATCAATTTATAGTCTAAGAGCCCGTGAAGATCGTCCTTCACCGATCTGATAACCAGATGAGACGTATTTTTTATAAACAAATATGCCTAAAATTGCTTGCCTATCGAAAAGTGCTCATAGCTTTTTTTTTTGCGCATGCTCGTGTATAGTCAAATAATAATTTAGCTACAATTATCAAAAATAAAAATAACATTCTAACTGTTCAGAATCGTTGTTACACCTATGAAGTGCATCAAAATCGAATGAGTCACCTATTTTGACTTACCTGTTTACAATTGCTTGCCAGGTAGTTGCCAAATACACTGAAATGAGTAGGCAAGCATACCGAGGCATATTCTGTGTATTAAAAACTATCAGTGAAATAAATTTCATTTGGTTATCAAAAGTATGAAGGTGATGAAAAAAAAATCAATAGAAGTTTATTTAATTAAAAATAGCCACGAGCACTTTTCGATGGGCAAGCAATTTTAGGCACATTTGTTTATAAAAAATATTTAATAAAAAATACGTCTCATCTGGTTATCAGATCGGTGAAGGACGATCTTCACGGGCTCTTCTACTATTACATCGTTGTTTGCCCTCTGTGCGACTTAGAACACACCACTTCAGCTTTAATGAGCCCAAGATTGCTTCAGCTATTTACTTAAATGTGTCAACTGGAGCATGCGTTGCTCTGTTTAGTTATGGAATTGCTTTAGGCTCGGATGTGAATGACGTCTGACGTGGTGCGGTGTAATTTGTGTCCGGGTTTGTGCTGCGGGTTTCTGTTTTCAGCACTTTACGTAGCTTAGCAGCACGAGATATGTTTAATTTGAAGTTAGGTTTTCTATCTACATCAGGCACTAGCTAAAATAACGAAATGTTTAATGTTATGTTTTAATATCGAAAAGGGATAATAAGTTTATCTGCAAATATACTCTTTTAGCTGTTTCATCACAATTACTTCAGCCGCAAGAACATGAAAGAATTACAAACTTATTCCCAAAATTTTGCGAATATTACATAGACTAGATACGCTCCGTAGTGTTATCCGTGTTAATAATAAATGCATCAAAAGTAGTCTACGTGTTAATCTAAAATTTAATCTTCACACTTAATTTCATGCAAATCGGTTCCGTTATTTAAACATTAAAAAGCATACACACATGCATAACATTCACTCACACAAAGTTTCTCTTTTATAATATTAGCTTTCTTTTTCGTATGAGCTTAGTGGCCAACCTCTAATGCCAAGAGTTTTCAAGTCATCTGAACACCTCTGACTTAGCTTAACGACTGCTTTTACTAAGACCAACAACTGGGACCTACAGTTTAACGTATCGTCCGACCCACGGTAGCGCCTAGATAAAAAATAAACCCACTTTTAAACGACAGCCTTGTGCATGATCACCCATCCAAAGACAGTCCACATCGACCGTAGTTTAACTTCGATGATCGTGTCAGATCACCTTAGTAAGCCGAGCTATAGGCGCTACATAATATTAGTAGGATAGTAGGATATATACTCGTATATCATGTTCGTATATCAAGCCAGGCCGAAAGCACTTAACGTGGGATAATTTTATTCTTTCTTGGTAATTGAGCAGTCATCCGATACTAATTAGATTTTTTCTCCATACCTTTATAACTTTTGCCTACTTTCGAAGGCAGGTAGGTATATTTTAAGTAGAGCCTTTTAAAACTTGGCAACACGTTTCAACTTCATTTAAGTTTGTTCATTAAGAACGATATTCATATAACGAATACCGTTCGAAATTTTCCTGGTAAATTCTATGTAAGTTACGAGTAGCTTGAACATTATACGAAGCTTTGTGAACACATTGTAAATTAAAAATGTATAAAAACTCCGACTAAACATTTTATGGTGGCAGGAATTGGGATTTTAATATGTTTGAAAGTGTGTTTGTGACCTAGCAACTCTCGAAACTATGAGCTGCATTAAACTTTGTTTTTATATTGTGTAAATAAAATTCAAAGATGCCGAAAGTACAGTACTTAGAAGTTATAGTCTTGGTTGAGAACTCTATCATACGGGGCTATTGGAAATATTCTAAAAATGGTTAAATAAGTCTTAGTTTGTAACGTTATTACATTCACTGCTTTGTTTTTATGGTTAGAGGTTAGGTTTATTTTTATTATTAAAATGGTTAAATTGGACTACTAATTGGATTGGTTTTAGATTCTGAGCCTTGCCTAGTTAAGTAGTTACATAATAATAAGAAATATCGCAATAAGTTAGCAAATAAATATTTTTCATTTCATAATGCAGACCGCCTCAAAGTTGTGGATTACTTATCTATCATAACTTCATCATTATCTTATTAGGGTCTGAAATATAATGATATAAACAAATATGAAATATGTCTGGATTTTTCTCATTTTAAATTTATATTTGCTGAACCAGGGGCCGTTTTATTGAAAAACAGACGTTATTACCACCGAGCGACACTCGCTTTTTAGCCACACTCGCTTTTTCTTATAATAATAATAAGAAAGGTGAATCACTTACCGAATATTTTAACAAAAAGTAAACTGCATAAGCAATATGTTAGGTCTAACAATGTCTCTGACAACCATGGTCAGAGGAAGTAAAGACGGAAGAACAAAAAAAGGAGTAAGATAAAACTAGCTTCTTTATCTTCCCATTACTGTCCCATTCCTATAATATTTAATATTTCCCATTCCTTCTCTCCAACACACCATATAGTACGGTATTCAGCCAGTTAGATTACGTATATTATATTTCCGCCGACTGCGTTTACTTAGTACAAGTTGTTATCAAAAGACCGTCTTACCGGCTTAGTTAAAAGGACATCACAGAACAAGAATAACACAAGGGGCGTAGGGTTGCCCACATAGATTCACATTTGCATGTGACTGTTGAGGCCAGGTGGAAAGGGAAGGGCTGTCACTTCCAACGACCCTACTCAGAAGTACTCAACTATGGCAGTAGAACGCAGTGAACTAACTTCATGCAAATTATTATTTTAGATACTTTGGCGTTAAGAATATACTCTTTATGTCAAAGTGTTATTTTATTACGCTTTGACATAAACTGTTATTTTGACATACACTGTTATTTTGTAATATTACTTAAGTTCTACTATCAAAGATATTTTTTTTCTGAACTCTTTATGTAGTAAACTGATTGAGTGGTCGAAAGTTTAAAAATCGTTCAAAGACCTCTGAATAATATCTCCAGAAACCCCCAAAATACAGTTAATTTGAATGATATAAATTGTTTGATAAAAATAATTAAAGTTATAAAATTAACTATAAAGTACAGAGAATCATAGATAGATAGAATACTCGTAGATAGATAATTCTTCATAGGACACAAGTTTACACTATTTGTATTAAAATAAAAACTACAAAAAAGTGTGCCACAAATATAGTTAATTAACTTATAGATAATACAGGATCTTCGTATAAATATGACCTAAAATTACAGTGTATATATGAAAACAAATTTTCATATTTACTTTACGACTAGACCAATAGCAAGTTTTGATTTGCAGTTTCGTCCAAAGCTGCGCGGGGATTCGTAGCAGCTGCGTAGCGCTACGGAATTTTACAAAGGCCTCTACGATTAAGGTGCTACAACTAAGAACCCCGTGGTTTCTCACACCATAATAAAAATTAAATAGTACTAGACAAAAAAATATCATTATTGTATCTACGAAATTATATTACAAATTTGTAACCAAGATAAACCAGATAAAAAAGAAAGAAATTTTAAGTCAAGGTTGGACACATTTTATAAGACATTATTACCTTATGTAACGAGTGTATAATATAAACATAATTTTATATGGCAGTATTAAAATCCAATGCAAATACTGTATACTGTACATATGTATAAGTACATTATTCCTTTAACAAAATAGAAAGTATTATCATATATACTTAGACGTATCATATTTTGCTTTTTTTAATAGCAGTAGCTACGAAAAGCTGCTATTTGAATAAAATTAAAAATGTTGTGAAACATAGTTATTGTTCTAACTTCGTACGTTAGGGAAAAGGCGGGCCCGAGTTTTGACATTTCTATCAGGGCAAGTGACGTGTTTGTTCCTTCCATAGGTTCCTTTATTCGCAAAATGAGATAAGCGAAGCAGTGACAGTTGCTTATTGCGAAAACACCACGAACCGTTGATAAAAATAGAATAGGGAAAAATCAATTATAATTTTGTGTCGAAAAACAGATTTTAAAAGGTTTTTGCTTAATGGGAAATTGCAAGAAAATCGTGAATCTAAATCTCAATGGGACGTGTTCAAATTAGAGTTAAATAGGTAATAAAGTTAACACTAAACAAGCTACTTTGTAAACAGTTATCGTAAGGCATATTATATATTATTATTTACACGAAACAAACGGTCACACTTACTTTAAAAACGTTGGATATACGTCCAACGGGTTTCAACGCATTACGAGCGTCATCATCGGGGACGAGCTGCACACGGACTGTCACGACGAGATCCGCACACAGACCCGTTGGACGTATATCCAACGTTTTTAAGTAAGTGTGACCGTTTGTTTCGTGTAAATACTAAGCAAGCTGTAGTTAAACACACAGGCTGGAATAACTGACTCTCAAGGAGCTTGCCGGAACACTGTGTTAAATGTTTGGCGACAGGCAATTGTCTGGTCTAAGATCGAGCTCGCAGTATTATAAGTACAAAATTTAAAGTTTAATTTTAACATACTGTTGCGTCCTGCAATACCTGCGACACTTTTACATATATGTGTCTCGGCTGCGTCACTCCACGAAGGTAGAGGAGTATTTGCAAGTGAAGACCTCCTGGAGTTTGAGGGTCGAGAGGTTGGAGCCTCGTCATGAAACCAACTTCAAGTCTTTTGTGGTGCAGGTACCAACGCATTGTCTCGAGAGATTCCTCAAGCATGAGTTCTGGCCGAAAGGTGTCGTGTACCGGCGTTTTCGTGGCCAGCTGCGCGGCACCAGCCAGCGAAACACGACGCCGCCTCTTCGTGTGTATTAGTTAATAAGTCTAGTTTGTAGGTGATTGATATGAATTATGTATTTATAATTATTATTTCAATGGTATGTAATCTATGTAATGGGCCATAGTTGCCTGAAATAAAGGTATAAATAAATAAATAAATAAAGGACACTAATTGGCATAAAGTCGTTGTGTTAGGAGGGTGGTAGTTTAGGGATTACTTTACTGGTGTGAGTTGTAGTGGAGGTGTGGTGGTCGGTCGGAGGAACACACCTAAATTTTTAAAAATATTTTAATTTTTCCTTTCCTTATCTTAATTAGGGTTTCAGATCACAGCGGAAGTACACTAAATATTTAATTTTGTCTTCTATTTTCGTTATGTAGTTTTTCTTATCAGGCTTGTTAAAGTTATGCTCTAATTTTCAAGACCTCGCATCAAGGTTAGCTTCAAATACAGAGAGAGAGAGAGAATGAAAGAATAACGAACCCAAAAGGTTTCTAATTATTTCTTTCTTGTCGCTTTAAACCTTTGTTTTGATGAACAATATTAGATTTATGAATCTAATCACGTCAAGGTATCGTCCTTTTGAGGAAATTTCATTAGCAAAATTTCCTTTGTTATTCCGCATCCGTGTAAGGAAAGCTGGCCCGTAGGCATATTTTTAAGAAGGGAATTTAATTATGAAAAAGTCTATTAACGTGGAAACGTTATAACGGTAGCGCATTTTTTTGTATTCGCCTGGCTGGCTGACCAATTTTGATTTAGTTTTTTTTTTGCAGGTACAGTAATCGGATTAGCTCTTGGAACAGCTAGCTATATTTATGACTTATTTTTTTCACGAATCCCTTAATATAGATATCAGTTGCCTAGTATAATACATAAAGTATGCTTGATTGTAGCCGCGTACGAGATGTGTCCCAATATTAAATTAAGTATATAATTTCATGTCAAGGGTTGTCTAAACTTTTAGTTCTTTTTTGTGTGAGCTAAGTAGCTGACCTATGGTTTCGAGAGTATGGTAGCTGAGACCTACAATTTAATGTGCTATCTGACCCCAAATGAAAATGCCACTTTTTAAAGACTACTGCATGGTCACCCATCCGAGGAATGTCCGCCTCAACCGTTGCTTCAGATCATCTAAGATAGCCGAGCTACAAGCGCAAAATTTCTTCATGTTGACACTAAATATATTTTTTTACATTAAATGGGCTTGCTCTTGATCACAATTCACCTGATGGCAAGCGGCATTATGATCTAAGGTGGAACGCGCTTACCCAGAAAAAACCGGTTCATTCTTGCTTTGAAAACCGCCAGATTGAAGCTCTCAGGGAACAGGGAACTAGGCAAAGAGTTCCACACCTTCGCAGAAAATATGACAGAAAAAACATAATACCGTCCGTAAAAAATATTTAAGCAGTGTTTAGCTCTTTAATAAACTAATTCTCCGAATTTGTGGAATTTCTAGATGATCTATAAATTTGTTTCAGCACTTAATCTCCGATCTATCCAGTTATCTATAGGCACTTAAGTATAGGTATAATACCGTTCTACAATCTACTTCAGCCAGCCGAGCGGATGCAGGTAATCTTGTTATCTTCGAGCTCTATAGCGAGGCTATGGCGGCCATACATTGCCTATTATACAGGCCTATATATACAGAGTTACTGTTAACTAACGCAAGACCCTTTTTTGGATGGTTTAGTATTTTATTCATAGCATTTTCACATTTCAGTATCACATTTTATTACGACTTTAGGAAATTTGACTATAACATATTAAAGTAATTATATAAACATTTAGAGTCGTTTATTTATTATTTGTACTGTTGCGTTCAATAATACTTTTGTATACTTCAGTAAATAAACAAAATAACAAATAAATCCATCCACTCATAAAGCTCTGCTGTTCTTATTTGACCGCTAATGGTTTACATTTTTGTAATAATTGTAAGAAATGTTTTAGTATAAGTAAATATTACAAAGTGAATTCTTAAAAATTGCAAATAGTTACTGTCATTTGTAAAGTGGATAAAATAAAAATAATAAAATAAGCAATTTAAGGTTTTTTATTTGTAACAATTGTAAGAAATGCTTTGGTATAAGTAAATATCTATTTTTTTTTATTAATAATTATATTATTAAAAATTGCAAATATTTAATGTCATATGTAAAGTAGATAAAATAAAAATAACAAAATAAGCAATTTAAGATAAATTATGTTAGCAGAGCTGCCAAATTCCTACCACAATCGCGCGAGGTTTCAACCTAGGACGTTAAATGTATGCACATTTGGGCAAAATGCCGCCCACTTGAGCATTACAGGCCGCCTAATTACTCAATTAAACTGGTGTTACTCGTGGAACTGTTGCAACGTTGCGCTGTGCGGTCGACTTTCTCGCTTCGGCACGCTTCCAGAAACTTCGTAGCCGAATGTAGCTGAAGGTACCAAGCATCCCCTACATTTTGCTGTTAACTAAGTGCACTGCACATTTGCGCTGGAGTTTTGGAGCTTAGTGATTTGTGTAATGAATTTCTCGGAGATTAAGAGGTTGTTCTAGAATAGTTTTATGGAAGAAAATGTGAAATGTTTAGTGTACTTGTACAGATTAATTTCTCCTACTACAATGAATTCTCGAAAAGTAACGGTAAGTTTATCTATTACATAAATTATTTAGCTTATTCAGCATAAGCAGCCCACTATACGTTCCCTCTGCTCGCGGCTTTCTCTCACAAGGACAGAGATATAGGCCATAATCCACCACGCTGGCCAAGTGCGGGCTGGCGGGTGACACACGTCTTCGGATATTATGGTCCTTAAACATGTCGGTTTCGCTTCACGATGTTTTCCTTCACCGTAAAGCGAGTGCAAATCCATTCATAATTTAAAAAACTAGTCATTGGTGTGGGGCTGGGATCGAACCAGGGTCCGTCTGATTGAAAAGCAGACGTTTTTACCACCGAGCCACACTCGCTTATTCACTAAAATTTAATATTTTCATAAATGTTCAAATTCTCATTAGACTCTAGTTTTGATTTTTAACCCCTGAAATCTTACATAAATGTCATCATAAATAACACTATCACGACATGTGACGTCATTGCTTGGAAATGCTACCAAAATGTAAAAGTCTTAGTTTTGACGAAAACAACCCTATTAATGTTATAAAAATGTAAATGTAAGTGAGTAAAATGTTGTTAGCACCTGGTTCCAAGAATACGTAGCTAGTTAGTGTGTTGATTTTAATTAGATCTTACTTACCAACAATATCTCTACATATGTAATAGCTGTAGTGCTTTCATTAAGCTAATTGGTAGATTACACCGCAAGTTAACACGCTGTTAACTAGATTGAAAAATATCTGTCGTGGGATTGCAAGAATTATAACAGAAAAAAAAATTACGAGTTTATAAAACTCCTGAGTACTCGTACCTAAGTAAAAAGTGTAAATTTAAAATTTAGAAAACCCACTTCAGAACTCGTCTACCCCAACGGTTATCGTTTCTGCGACAGATGTGACCAGCCCATTGCCACTTCAACTTACTGATGCGTTGAGCTATGTCGGTTTCGTTGCGGATATAATCCTTCAGAGAAATACCGAACATGCTCGTTCCATAGCTTGTTGACAGACTTTGAACTATCGGATCAAGCCTGCCGTGGCGGTCCACATTTCGGCACCCTATGTCTTCACTGGTAAGACGCACTGGAAAAAGACTTTTCTCTTGGTTTACTAGTCAAGTGCTTTCATTCGATATCTATATTGAGGGAGTTGAAGCCTAGAGAGCTTAGAACAATCTCAACTTTTCGAAAAAATAAATTATTCATTTATTCAATATTTATTTATTTATAAACTACTGAAGCACAACATAAATATGTTTACGTGTTTAAGTTGATATTATTTATATATGCATAGTAATTGTATCCCAATAAGTTACGTCCCAACGTGACTTGTAAAATTAAAGGCTAATTTACAGTAGCGAGTAATATTCAAAGCCAAATACCTCAACTTTAAACAACCTTCATAAACTCTCTATCCGCTAATATAATGTACTCAGTTAATATGATTTAAATAGTTAACAGACAGCTTCAATATTCTACACAAAGCAGTCACGTTCAATGATAAAGTTCCGCATCAAATTGATCTCCTTAATGAAACGCCTGTGTTTACAGAATAAACAGTGCGGGCGTCTAATATAGTTTTAGTCGTACAATAATGTGTCTTCAGTGCGGTATAAAACTATCCCGGGCTTTTATCGTGTGTGCTGAAAGCTAACAGCGCTGAACGGTACTATGCGATACTGGAGGTTACCACGGATCTTCAAAAACACACACTATTTAAGTTTTTATTTATATAACACACACTAAATAAGTTTTTTATGGCACAGTAGAACAGAGCGGCCACTTTTACACATAATCAAACGACAGAAATTGGCTTTGCGCCATGGGCGGATTTTCGTTTTATGTGAAGTAATTCATAATGGATTTACTTTCAATAACTATGTATTTAGCGTATAAAGCTGTGAATTATTGGAAACAAATAAATAAATAAATATTATACAATATAAGTATGATGTATTTTCTAAACTTTATAAACTGTTCATGTAAGGCAAGATGCCTTATACTAATATATTTTGGGTGGAAACGGTCACACTTACCTTATGATAAAAAGTTGGAATGAGTCCAACTGTTTCGGTGCTTTCGGAGCACCTTCTCCAAGAACGAGTGTCACATGGATAATGTATTTACTGCCTATTTAATCAACAGAATACACATACATCAGGAAAAATATCGTCTATGCTTGTGAAACCAGATGCGTCTCTAGCCCTTGTGGCGCCAGTGTGCCATCAGTACCCTGGCGCCCTCTACTCTAGTAGGAGCGTGGTCAAAATGGAATACTAGGGTCTTTGAGAGCTCCGGCATCGACAACTTTGGAGGTGTCGCATTAGAGGGTGCAAGGTGCCCCACAGAGCTTTGAAATCCATGCGTGTCGCCCTGTGACTGGGGGGCCGCGCGCGGGGCGATGTGGCCCGATCCTTGTTCTGTGAAGGTGCCCCCTTAGACCAGGCGCTCGAATGCGCGGCACACCCAGCACCGTAGGTAAAGACCCCTCTGTGTGCAACATTGGAATAACTGAAATACAACAACCGTAATCAAATCAGTTAACCAATCCCGCTGTGTTTAACCAATTTGACTTTTAAATCACAGAGAAAAATATCTGTTAATGTGTATGTCTTGTCACATGACGTCTTGTTTTGAAAATTAAATTAGGACTAACTCGATTATGTATACAGTTTATACCAAACGGTATAAACTGTATATATAATCGAGGTAAAAAATTGTATTCATTAAGTTACAACAATTTTGAATGATAAGAAAATTAAATTGTACCTACCAATTTTTATAAAGTAATAAAACACTTAATAGCTAAATTAAACTAATTGTAACTTCTCTGTTTTCTCGATGTTACCTTTAAGCTAAACAAAAATGAAATAAGTGAAATACATTACAGACATGAACTATAATTGTTGCAATTAATGGTAGTCCCTCCAATCTGAGGTTTTGTTTTGTGGTTTTCTCCGGTTTTAAGTTATTTGACTTCGGTTTAAATGTAGGAAAACTTCTTACGCAGTGATCTTTTTACTAAGAGATATACCGTCCTTTGGCTTCATCAGTAGGCTTTGGTGCCATATTTTTTATTATATTGTGAACACAGATACAATTGTGATATAAGTGACCAAGTTTAATTTGCAATCAGACTAAAAGTAGTGGAACTTATTTAGCCTGCAAAATTTCATCCGAACAAACATTACACATAACATTTTTTTTATGATAAAGGCTTTTGTTTGACCGCAGCTTGCCTGATGTTAAGCTTGACTGTGGTCTAAGATGTATCACGCTTGCCTAGAAGAAACCTATTTATTCTAGACTTGAAGACCCCCAAATTATACTTCTCGGGAAAAAGAGACTCAGAAAGAGAGTTCCAAAGCTTCGCAGTTCTCACAATGAAGGTTGAAGCAAAACAGCTTTGTGCGAATCCCCGGAACTTCGACAGTTAATCGGTGTCTCTTTGCTGTGCCCCTGCTCGTTCTGCATCATCCGACATGCATTCATACATACAATACAAATTAATAAGACTTATAAAAACCTCTTATCGCCACAGATACATTTATATTATTAGTACTAACATGTGATTCAGATGTATACGAGTATTGCGGGTAGGTGTATCTGGGTAGATTTTTAGAATAAAACCAGCGAAACTGCCGTCGTCGCGAGAGTCATGTGAGATAAAGTTAGTTTTCGTCCAAAAGTTCGTAATCTAATTTTCAACAAAACTACGAGTTACAACTTGTATACATCAGAACTGTTTTTAGTGTTCCTCGCTCGCTGAGTATTTTGGGTCTGTCCGTCCATCTTCTTGACCGTCTGGCAAGTATTCAGTTTTTTTTTTACTATTAGTACTATTTTCGAGAATTAGGTCATCAATGCTGATTTCAGTTTCGTCCCCTAACGGTTCCATAAAAGGGAAAAGATTGTTATTTTCCTTGTGCTTGTTTATCTTGGGAAAATTATTTCGAGCTTTGAAATTATTTACAAAGTACCTACTATAAAATCGCCTTAATTCATTTTAAGATTGTTCATTAGCTGGTGCACTGGTTTATGTGACGAAATATAAGGGTACAGAACATTATCATAAAAGTTCTCTGAAAGGCTCTAAGCTACTTATTATTTTCTTAAAAAACTCACAGACCTAAAAAATCCGAGTACATACATATTCTATTTTCGTGTGTGTTTAAGCTTTTTTTTTTGACGTGACAACGTCTTAAATTAGGTTGCGGCTGGGAGTCACTTATGAAAAAGTGTAACGCCCGGTAACGTTACGATGAGTCACCGAACGAGAGAGAGGCCCGCCGAATGCCTTGCGTCTCTCTCCCACTCAACTATGATCGCGCAGCACGCGGCAGACGTTGTCACGTAAAATCTTCACCCGTAAAACCGACTTTACAGGCAACCATTTTTGTTTTTGTTTGTTCCACCTTTTATCTCCCTTAACACTGAGTCAAGGATGTTGTTTTGGTTGAACAATTGCTTACGCATTTTCTCTATTTGTTTGGATCGGTCAATTATATACCTCATGCGAAATCACTATGATACAAAATACTAATAACAAAAAGTGTTTAAGCTTTAAGTACCTATAGGTATTTTAGGTATCTATAGTATAGGTACTAAGCAAGTGTGCGATATCATCAAAATCGTGGCTTTAATCTGAAAGTGGTATGGTTATAATAGCACTGTAGTATAGTGAAAAATACCCATATTAGAGAGACAAGTAAGAGAGAGAGAGGGATATGGGCCATAAGAGATGTGAGATAGGGATGTCTAGGTTTCATGATAATAATTAAAAAGAAGAATTTCCACAGTTTTCATTAATCTAGTTTACATCTAAAATAACCCTCAGGTAAATACTTGCCATCTTTATAACAGTTGTCATTCCATCTGCGCACTGAATAAATAATTCAAAGATACCCATTTCGTGAGGTCGTAATATTCATAGCGGAAGCCCTGTCCGGGTAAATAAATGGAAATATGGAAATGTCTAATCTTGAATATTGCCGTGGTGATGAAAGGGTACCTACGGGCTCTATTAACGGTTGTTTGTGGCGGAGTCTTTGATTTTTTGGTTGGAGTGGCCTTTTTATTAGGAAAGACGTGTAATGGGTTAGCCTTTTTACGGCGGTAGGGAGTTTTCTTGGTAACTTCATTCATAGTTATTGACGAAGCTTGGTAACTTCATTCATAGTAAGTTGCTAAGCGAATTTTTAATAACTAACCAAATTTTCTGTTTTCTGCATGTTTGTTTTTATGATAGGTACTTGTATAGAGCATGTAGCCTAGGAGTAGACCTGTTAAAACTTGGTATGCAGGTTCTACAGGCTGATGACGATTCATCTTCTTATATATAAAATTTCCGTGTCACAGTGTTTGTTACTGTACTCCTCCGAAACGGCTTGACCGATTTTTTCCAAATTTTATATGCGTATTTGGTAGGTCTGAGAATCGGCTACCACATATCTATTTTTAAGGCAAAACAACGTTTGCTGGGTCAGCTAGGTACTGTCACGCCTAGTCACGTAGCCTACTACGTGGCTAGGTAGTTCCGACTTATAGGAGAAGTTAGGTGCTACGTAATTTAGTGGACGTATTTGAATCATATCGGGTGAATGGTTGAATAACTTCTGAAGATTCTACCATGATTTTAAGAATGCAAACAAAGTTTTTAGTGGTTGTCTAGATATGAGGTCATAGAATTTCACGGACGAACAATTGTGAACATAAATTGGTAAAATAATTTCCTGTGGAGTTTATTATAATATTATTATTATTATATTAGGACTAATTTCACACACGGCTGGTTAACTCCATACTGAACCATTTTAAGTTCGTGGTTATGGTAGCTAACACAACTGATATACTACATATACATACATATATATATTTTATATAGATACATATTTAACACCCAGACCCACAACCAACAAATTTAGTTAAGCACAAAGATGTCGACCAGGCTGGGAATCGAACCTGGAACCTTTTGGTTAGCAGTCCGGAATGGTAACCGTTGCGCCAACGAGGTCGTCAGTATTTTCTATACAGTGCTTTCGCATCACTGGAATCTGCTGAAAATCAGTTCCCAAGCACCTAGTGTGTTTTGGCAGCCTCCTTGAGATTCTATTATACTGATAGCCAGATAGACATTCTCCGCCTACGGCCACTATGTGTCACTGACTCGTGTGGTTAAGCGCACTGCTGGTCAAATGTGTAAAAATGTCTCACTCACTCTTACTTATTCCATTAATTGAGAGAATCAATATCGTAATTTACCGAGATCTTTCCGACTGACCTCCCTTAGCGATTCCAATGACTTTCCTTCGGTTATTGCCTCGTGCTGATTGGCCGCTTATGAATTTATGTCATCTATAGTTTTTGATTTACGCAGTAAATACGTTTATAGCTTTTAATGCCGTGGTGGACAAAAACTAGCTTATATTATGACACAAAAATATAATAGAATATACAGGGTTATCAGGAAAGGGTATGGTAAGCCGAAAATCCCTAAAAGTACTCGTTATAAAGAATGTGTTCTGAAAGTTTCAGCGGGAAACCAGCAAATTTTTGTTTCCATACATAATTATTTTTTATAAAAAAAATAGCACAACCCTAAATTACTACGATCACCCATTCATTCAAAACAATCAAAGAAACAAGATGGCCTCTCGGCTACACGTTAACTCTGCGCGTGGCTTCTGTGCGCCTAGTAGATTCATTCACATTTTTCGTTCTGTACCTACGCGCCGCCTCGGACTGGCGCGCGCCGAAATCAAGACACGTTTATTTTACCTATTTTACTTTTGGCAAGAAGACAATCGGGTGCCAGGGCTAAATTATTGAATTACAAAACTGGTTTTACCTTATTTAAAACAAAATATTTAGGCAATAATAATTTACACACCACAAATCAAATTAATTTCTGTATCTGTGCGATGAATAAATAAATGATAGGAGGAACATACCTGCCCAAGTTTCATAGTAGCGGTTCAAAGTGGGTCCCTTGCACCTCAATACAGAGCGCAGCACGGCGTCGAACGGCACCTGTGGCGCGGGCTAACATGTCCGGCGACGCTCGCAATTGATCAAATGTTGCGCTTATTCGAGCTCGCATGTCTTCTTGTGTACTGCAATCGTCTGCGTAAACTTTATTTTTGACGTAACCCCACAAGAAGAAGTCAAGGGGCGTGCGGTCGGGCGAGCGGGCTGGCCAAGCTACGGGTCCACCTCGGCCAATCCACAGCGGGAAGCGTTCGTCAAGGTGAGCCCTGCAAGAGCGGGCGTAGTGAGCTGGCGCGCCGTCGTGCTGGAATATGACATTCCTGTACTCAGACAGCGGCAGCTCGTCTAGCGCGTCCTCTAGCTCTGTCTGCAGCAGCTCCAGATACTGAGCAGCACCCATACTGCTGGGAAGAAATATTGGGCCAATAAGGCGCGACCCAATCATCCCAGCCCACACATTAATCCGCCACTTGAACTGGAATGCATCTTCCTTCGATACATGAGGATTCTCGTGCGCCCAGTAGTGTTCGTTATGGATGTTGCCAATCCCGCCCCTGGTAAAGGAGGATTCATCCGACCACAATATTTTGCTGCCGAAATGTTCGTCCTCACTGACTTGGGCCAAGTACCACTCACAGAAAGTAATTCGCTGAGGGTAATCTGGCGCCACAAGTTCCTGTGTAGGCTGGAAGTGGTACGGATACTGGTCGTCATTGTGAACGATAGCCCACGCTGCGCTCTGACTTAAATTAAAAGCTAGACCGGCTTGGGTAGTGCTGCGCCTCGGGTCCTCTCTGAAGTATTCCAGCACTTGCTCTTCCAAATCAGTTCGGCTCCGACTAGCCGGAACTGGCCGCCCTTCAGATTGCGATGAACGCACGCTCCCCGTCGAATAAAGACGGCTCGTCAAACTACGAAAACAATTGTATGACGGTAGGGGCAAGTTGGGATACCGTTCCGCGTACAGTTCTCGCGCACTCGTAAGAACACCGTCACATTTACCTACGCACATTATCATGTGATAATACTCTGCATTCGAGTACATCACCATTCTCACTCACAACAATAACACACAAAACGAACTAAATAACAAGTAACAACAAATAAACTAAGTAACAAAACAATACAACTAACGGAAACAAAACAAAAATATCCGGGAGCTTTCAAAATTCGTAATCCGCACGAACTGATAGCTAATAGCAGACTAACAAGTTGAAAAAATAAAATGTATTAAATATAAAACCGAATAAAGAAAGCAGTGGAGTAATAATGATGATTAATTTTGATAACATTTGGTATGCGAGAAATTGACCCGAGCCTAAACCGCAGTATTTACTTTTTATTAGTTTTAAACTAAATAATATTCTGAATCCGCATTTTAAAAACCTATAAATGAAATTAATATTTTTTTTTAAAACAACTGTAGAAGTTTTTTTTTATATTTTTCTTTTACGGAAATTGCAAAAATATGTCAATTCTGCTGAAAATATACAGTGTTTCCCAGCTAAATTGCAGTAAAAACATACTAAGTACATAAGAATTATTTGATTTCTCCGGCGAAATTGCAGTATTTTCACATATTTTGCAACAATTTAAGTGGTAAGTTTATCTAGGAGAATAAATAAAAAAACCTATTAAAGTGCAGTATTATTTGCCTCCATACAAGTTGATTTTACTGCAAATGTAGTTTTTATTTGTATCCCTAATTAAAGTGCAGTATTAGTTCAGTACATTTGCTATTACTGCATTTTAACTTGTGTAGATTTTTTTGAACCTGTGAAAAACCAAATAGAATGAAGGTAAAAAAAGATTTGAAACGTATTAGGGTTTAATTTTTATACTGCTCTATGTAAGATGTTTCCATAAACTATTTTAGTATTATAAGTAGCATTTAAATTTAATAGTGGTTTTAATTAGTGGAGAAGCATAATTTTTATATTAAATTTAAAGGTAGTTTTCTTTCACTGTAAATAAAGAACTTCAGTATCTTATTTAAAAAATCTATTAAACAGCAGTTTTTTTATATTAATACTGCACTTTAGTAAGTAAAATTAAAGGTATACTTTTAAAAGTGTAGTAATAGTAGAATTTAATACATTTTAACTAGTTTTTTATATTTTTTTTGTGAGAGCTAGGCTAGGCGGAAGGTCATCCACGAGGTGACCAAATCAAGGCAGCAGTTGGAGGCTCCTTGAATGACAGTAGCCCGATGACATCCAGCAGGCAGAGATGGCGATATGTCGTGAGGCAAATTATATCCGCCTCCTCCAGTGTCCCTCCATGAAGATTACGACCGCTCTGATGAGAGCGTCACGAATAAGAAGAAAAGAGCTAGGCTTTGACCATCGACACAGGAACAAATTAGGTAATTAATTGAAAACACCAAATTTGTCAGCCGTTGGCAACGATTAGGTGATCCGAATAAAATTAAAAGTCTAGACAATTTCTGTTTCTTTTGCATAATTGAGTACATTATCAACTGCATTGTCTGGCACTAATTTCACCCAGACAATCTAAATAGCTTTAAAAACAATTAATTGATTATTTAAACTAGTTTAAAATGTGCATAGATAATGTTAATATGAATTAGTCTTCCTATAAGAAGGCAAGTCTCTTTCTATCTCGGCACAATTCAACAAAATAGCAACAAAGAATCAACGAGGTGCCAGCTCCTCCATTTCTATCTATTTTCAACAACAATTCAACATGAACAATCTCATAGTAAGTAAAACATTTATTTTTGGGTCCCATAGTCCAGGAACCCTTATAATTTCGCTCTACGCTTGTACCTATACATATTCCATCCGACTGTCCAGCCAATCTGCATAATATTTGGTATACTGATGTATTATTGCATACCGTTTTTTTTTTCATTTACATAGATTTTTTTTACAACTTATAGGTTTGCGTTTGACCACAGCTTGCCTGGTATTAAACAATACTATGGCCTACGTTGTTACACGCTTACTTAGAATATACGCTTGTTAGAATATACCTATTAACTCTTGATTAGAAGACCCAGGTGGTAATTCTCAGGAAACAGAGACTCAAGAAGAGAATTCCAAAGATTTGCAGTCCTCACAAGGAAGGTCGAAGTGAATCGGCTTGTGAGATACTTTGGAATTTTAACTGTATACCTATGTCCCTTCGCTGAGCTTCTGCTCGTTCTGTAATAGAACGGAGACTGTGATATAATATTTAGCAAATCTGTTGAGCATTCCCCGAAATGTATTCTATAAAACACCGACAGACTGGCATGGCAACCTTACGCCGGTGCTCCAAACTATGAAGTCTAGATTTGGCGAGACAAGGTTGACCGATGAGCTTCTTGGTTCTACTAATAGATTTCAGAATATTTGTATTACGTGTATTAGCAGCTAGTACTTAATTGGCCTTCAAAGACGCATCTTTTAGCCCCAAACTGCTGGGTTTGAAAGCTTCACACGTGTCTTATACTTAAACATTTCTTTAACTTTTTAGCTGGTCTGGTTACTTATGGCTGGTATGTGTGTGTTATCGAGCGCAACATACGTATCTGGCTGCGGTGGTGGAAGCGACTGCAACGGCTCTGGAAGCGGAGGCCAAGATTGTGAAAGTGGTTGTAGCGGAGGCCAAGGTACAGGCTATGGAAGCGGAGGCCAAGGTACAGGCTATGGAAGCGGAGGCCAAGGTACAGGCTATGGAAGCGGAGGTCAAGATAGTCGAAGTGGTTGTAGCGGAGGCCAAGGTTGTGGAAGTGGAGGCTCTGAAAGGAGCAACACGGCTATATCGGGCGCGGCAGCTGCGGGAACTAACGTGGCCATAGCTCAGGAGACCATTACTGATAGGGAAAAATCCATGACTTATACTGGTGCTAGCGCAAATGAGGGAGCGGTAGTTGTCCAAGGCGCCAGCCAGTCCTCGTGAATTCATGTATACAGCAATTTCTGTGCATTCTGCTTAATTCATCACGCTACTTCGAACTTCGAACTTCGGCTTTGATTTGATTGGAAAATGCTATAGATATTCCACATTTTTTATCAATTAGTCATACTAAAAATTATTATGTATTAGGTATATGCAATATTGCTTATACTTTGTTTTTACTTAATTATTCTTAAATCATTTAATCCTAGTACTTTTTCACCTTCGGCAAGCAATCTTCAAGTAATAATAAATTGTATTTGAAACCAATGTGTTCTTTTATTACATGAAGTATTTATCTTACGTTAAAAAAATACAACAAGAACTATACTTTATTACGTAGGTATTTGATATACTCATGGAAAAGGAGTTAATATTTACTTATAGCTAGATAAACACTTGGAAGGATAAAATTACATAAATACATAAATAACTTTAAATATAGAGGACTTTGACTTGTAAGTATATGTACTTTAGTTCTAAGAACTTGAGAGTTTTGCATTTTTGGGTAAGTGTTGATAAAGTGTAGATAAACCTATAATATCACGTACGAACTCCGTGCCGCTGAAATAAAGTGAAAAGTTGTGTTTGCGCATGGCTATACTCGCGCAAGAAAGTAACATATTTATTGGTAACTGAAAGAAATTTTAAGGGAAAAGAAGATCGCTTTTCCGCCATCATATGTCATGAAGCACCTCACAGTTTCAAATAATCTATTGACTCACGCGTTACTTTGCGGAAATCCATTGTAAACAGAAGACAACATTAAATATTTAGTGTACTTCCGCTGTGATCTCAAACCCAAATTAAGAAAAGCAAAGGAAAAATTTAAATATTTTAAAAAATTTGATATTTTCTTCCGACCGACCTTTTCGTGAGGAAATGCATTTACGCATCTCCCGCCACAAGCCTAGGGGAGGCGGAAGGTGTATGTCAGGCTTGAGGGCCAGAATGGCCGTCACTATCAACTAAAACCTCACGGTGTCCCATCTTACGACGGGGGCAGGGATGCAGGACCGCTTCGCGCAATGCCGCTGCTCTCCCCGCCCAGAAGGCATGAACTTTACCTTGAGTGTCGCTTACTCGTGTGGTTACGCGCCCTGATGGTCAAAGCCTAGCTCTTTTCTTCTTATTCGTGACGCTCTCATCAGAGCGGTCGTAATCTTCATGGAGGGACACTGGAGGAGGCGGATATAATTTGCCTCACGACATATCGCCATCTCTGCCTGCTGGATGTCATCGGGCTACTGTCATTCAAGGAGCCTCCAACTGCTGCCTTGATTTGGTCACCTCGTGGATGACCTTCCGCCTAGCCTAGCTCTCATTCTAGAATCAACTTCTTACAGCACTTGTATAAACAAATGATGATGATGATGATTCACAACCCGTATACTCGCACACTAGATTCATTTTCCCTTTAGATGTAAGATTAAATGTGATGCGACGTTCTCCACAGCTTCTCTTATCATTTCGATCTATGGAAGTGCTCTTTAGCATCGATTTTTATCTTCACCCGACAGCCTGTGCCGAGAGGGTTGGATAAATTGGAATAAACCAGCATGTTTATTATGTTTACTTTGTGCAAAATGTCCGAAAAGAATGGAATAGAATAAATTGTTATTTCCATATTTGTGAGCTGTTTTACGAAATCGCAAGAATACAGTTCTAATAGATTCGATTCTTGTCAGTAAATATTCTGTCTTTATTGTTAGTTCACAATAACTATATATAATAAAATTAATATAACATTCTTATGTCGTTCTAACAGATAAATTGTTATTACAAATAATTCTAAAAACTTATTTTAAAATAGTACACAGACAATCAATACATGTATGTATCTGTAGAATTCTACTAATATTCTAAATGCCAAAGATTGCATGTATGATTACAGCCTATGTGTTTGTTCAAGATCAAATATATCTTCACGACAAATTTCATCAAAATTGTTTCAGCCGTTTAAGCGTGAAGAAGTAACAAACATAAACGCTTACAACCAAACTTTCGCATCTATAATATTAGAAGGATAGAAAAATGTAGTATATTACATGTATACAAATTTATAATATTTGTAATGCTTATTTAAGAATCTCTAATGTATTTATTAAACAATCTCAAACCAAACAAACGTCCGCGTTAATGAACGTTCTCGATTTTTTCTCTAATTTTACTACTTGCTTTCGCCACCTCGTGGTGTAATGAATAAATGTTTAAACAGCCGTGTAAGGTTTACGTTTCGTTTAATAGTTTACCGAGAGAATGAGGGATCCCATATGAAACTAGGGATTCGTTTTAGCCAGTTAAAAGCTATACGCGCGTTTGTTTCATAGAACTACATTGTACTAGCAACTGTTTGGCGTTTGGCAACCATATTGATGGATGCCAAACGCCAAACAATTGCCAAATAGGTATAACCTATTGACTCAGGCGTTACTTTGCGGAAATCCATAGTAAATTTAAGAAAAAATACTTAATTATATTTTTCTTCAGTAAAAGGATTCCGGTTTTGTAGAATACGAGCTGCTGTAATGGTAAAAAAAAATCTTAACTAACTCTGTAGTTAATAAATAAACCTACCTTTAAATCTATTTCCAATAAATCTCGTTGGAGGTTAACTTCATAACTTGTCAACAGCTTCCAATAAAGACAGGGACAGGCTGCGATAAATATCTAACTTTACATAGCTGCAGCACAGTTATATCACAAATAGTTCCAGTGCTTACTTCTAGTTATTCACATAGTTCCAGTCCATAGATTACCTAGTATGGATACCGCAAGATAGTTAGTTACATAGACGAGTAGAGAAAAGAATACGATCAGATAAAAAAGGGGCAAAGTTAGGAACATAATAATACGTGTGAATAGAATGGTAAAATTATACGGTAAATATTTCATAATTGCTTGAAAATTTAGGGCACAAGGTTCAAATATCATCATCATTAGCCCGTCAGCGTCCACTACTTAACATAGGCTCTCCCAAGGTACGCCGTGCGAACGTATTCTAGACATCTTGTCTCAATCCACTGCTTGCTTAATTGCGTCTATTATACGTTGACAAGTTTAGTTGTGATTTGCGGCCTCAGAATTTTTCGCACCTTTCTTACACAACTTACAAAGGTTGAAATATATAAATAGTTATATAATATGAGAAAACACCTAACTTGTTTTTATTATATTGCAAAGATTGGAAAAATACAAAGTATAGTAAGTATATAACGTGAAATCTCTATGAAATGAACTCATACAAAGCAATATTTCTTTTACAATTCGATAGGGAAGACGTTTGATGTAATACGGGTTAATAGCGATATCTAACCGGATAATCTTTGCCAGTCACTCAACTCAACTTTAGTGATTCAGAGGAAGATAAACATCTTTCTGTTGTTAGAACTGACCAAGTTAGGCCCCTCTCAATTTAGTTGACAGCTAGAACCAGATAGTGGTCTGTCAAAAAGACGAAGTAGATGGCTATTTATATGTAATAATCTAGTACATTTTATCAATCTAGTGCATTGGCACCTAACTCATATAATTGACCCAGCGACAGGAGACTAGACGACTCTGCATCGTCTGACATTATTTTTGCTAATAATAACAACTGCTAAATTTGACTCGTTTATTTTACTGGCTACATAATGTTGACTGTAACTGAACGATATACGTATAAATGTGAATTAACTTATGTAGCCGTAATTTTAACATCTACTGCACAATAAATGTTTTATTTATTAAAAAAAACTTTCCGCAAAGTCTAATTAAACTTATATTTAAGTAAAATATAAGTAGCGCTCCGCGGTGTCACATGCTTTACTCCGAGGCTATAAGTAGCCAATGCGTTAATTTAAAGTCCAAACTATTTTCGTAACAAATTTGATCGATATCAGTTTAACCGTTTCAGCATGAAGAACAAACAAACTCACCCACACATACATAAACTTTCGCATTTATAATATTTGTTGATTCTCAAATACGTTGACGTAAACCGCATTCAGTTTTGAAGCAGTGCTTGACGTAAATTTTCAACTGTCCATAACTGTTTGCCCTAAACCGATTTTGACGAAACAAAGTTTTGACGACGCTCCTAATTATTAAAAGACCAGCTATTTGTACGGGTACAAATAAAGACGAATAAATATAATTTACCCGTACAAATATCACAACGACAAATGTCACATAGATTATAATATGTATTCTTATTTTGAAAACCGCGTTCAAACCCGTGAGTATTTTCGAAGTTTTTAAGTACCAAACCGACAGAAATACAAAAGTTGCAAAAATAGATTTTTTTTTTCGTTTCTGTTACTCTTCTGAAATGGCGCCCTATCAGTTTTTTGGAAAAATATTTAAATTAATGAATGAATGATATTGATTTTCCAATAGGTCCCTAAGATATCGTATTTCGCTTATAATACAAAACTTCATTGTCACAATATACATAATAATATGTACAAATGTCATTACAGTAAATACAATATTTCTCAGCTGTAAAATTGTCTTGTCATATGAAACTTATTTATAAGTTTTATGTACAGATTTTTACTGTTTTATTATATAAATTGATTGTGCCTATTTTTATAATGTTTATTTTCCTGCAAATAAATAGATTTTTATTTGATTTGAAGTGGCACACTTAAAAAAATACATACAGTTGAATATATAGCCTCCTCCTTTTTTGAAGTCGGTTAAAATGATTGGGAGTCTCTGCCCTACATCAAAAACAACAAAGCTATCCAAACTGAGCTAAATGAATATCGCTAGAATTCCCTCGGCGATAGAAATACCTAGAAGTGGGGTAGGTAGGTATTATCTCGTATCTCCATAATTTTATTTGCGCGCGCCTTTGTGCCTATTACACGCGCAGCTACCTATAACCTCCAGTACAGCCTTCAGCCCAAGGCTGCACCAAGGCCTGGTTATAACAATATGCAACGGCTGGGTTAAGTTTAAATTTACAAATATTTCTTAGCTTCTTTTTGGTATTTTCTATCGACCCTGATTGTTTTATTGGGGATTTTAATAGATCTTGAAAATATGATTCAGTTCTAACGCTGATTCTGACGATATAAATAAGCAAGCAAGGATAGTGGGAGTGAAACTAAAAACAAAAGCCATATTGTGTAAAAAACAATAAACGTTCGAATTGTACGAAAAAGTTATATGATGTGCTGCCAACCCATAGTGTAATATATAGTATATAGTTTACATAGCAATCTTTTTAATGTAGCTAAAATTACGAATTTTCTTTAATCACCCAAAAACATACAACTGTTCGTCAAACTTATACCACCTCCCTCCCTTTGCAGTAGAGATTAAAAACAACAGCATCGGATAAAACTCTATTGTTATGCATTCAACGCAGCCATGGTAGCATAAATGTTCAGCTTGACAATCAAATATCATTCGTACTTGTATTCCGTAGCTTTTAACTGGTATTTCGCTGTTTAACATATTAAACGGTAGGCGAAGATGTAATACAATGTTTCATATAAAACGCTTCCCTACGTGATTCTGGCTAATTGTTATAAATGTGACAATTTGTGCTTGAGTTTTGCGGAACGTGTATGATGGCTTTTGGAGATAATTTAATTGCCAATAAAGAAATTTAGAGTCGGTTACACAACTTAATTAAAGTATAGTCATACAAATACTTAATAAAGCTAATTTATATCTTTAAGTCGTCCGTATTACAGCGGAAGGGAGTGGAGGACTTGTAACTTTGGTGTTATCAATAAATGATTTGTATTTGTATAAATTTGTAAATAACACATTTTGATTAATCCCAAAAATCCTGCGTAAATGATAGGTCAATTTTGTTATCTTTATATCAATGTTATTGTTAGATTTCCAAAATACGATTACGTGAAATTCGCTCAATATAATTAAAGATTTTCTGATTGACTTTATCGGCCAGATAAAAATGCCACTTTCTCTCTCTCAAAATACAAAGACTGTCCATATCTAGCATTGCTTAACCTCGATGATCGCATAAGATCTGTTTAATATGCCGAGCTACAGGCGCTACTTAAGTTATGTCAAGTATTCAGTGATTTAACTTACGAGAATAATTTTCTGTACAAATATTTTTCTTGGAACAATAATAATACGAGTACAGTTCTTTCCTGTTAATACAAATAATTACGTTTCAAACAAACACTTACTTCCTTATAAAATAAGTGGGTGTTCTAGAACAATAAACAAATATTATTCCTTTTATTACCTTCATTTATTGGCGCTAAATGAGAGTCTTATCTTCTTACCGCAATTGTTTGTCAAACAATGTTTTATTTCAGATAATATGTAAATATATTTTTTAATTTCGTTCATAATAAAATTTTAGTATATTTTTTAAGTTTAGTTACTAACAAAACTAGATTCGTTTTATATTGTTTTTATAGTGTTTCATTAGTTGGTGCTGAATCCACATGTTTTTTGCACTAGGTAAGAACACTTGAGGACCTTACCTAATTATTGTCGCAATCTATTCAACGAAGTCGATTTTGTGAAGTTATCACTTATCAGCAACGCTGATTTCTCGTACCTATACATTTGTGGTAAATATGTACATAAACTGTTGAAAGCCCCTTGCAATTCTAATTTACAAAAAAAAGGGAACAGTATATTTTTTTCATACAGGAAGTTGATATGTAAATTGAGGTTTTCCTGAGGGTACGCCAAATAAGGCGAGTATTTTATTTAATAGATAGACATGTTAGCTACTTTTGCTGAAAATTTCAGCCCAGCAGTGGGCCTGCTTTATACTGAACTTAACGAACTGAAATCAAGAATTAGGCGGAACACTCCAGGTATAACAATGGCTGCTACTGTTTTGAGCTATGTTAACCTTTGAAAACTGCACTAAAGCTAGTGACACTAAAGGAAGACAACCTAAACTAAATTAACAAAGAAAAACATTTTATATTTCTTGACAAGTTAACCCTAAAACACTAACCTAAAATAACTTTGCTACTTTTGACCAAACCTATTTTGACTACGCTCAAGCAAATCTTTACTAAATTGAAAATTTTGAGAGTTTCAAACAACGAACATTGCCTAAAAGAGAAAGAAGATTTTACAGAACCAATTTTATTAGGATTGTAAATTCTAAATTGTGTAGACACAAATTAAGTGATTAACTTGAGACAGGTTGTAGACAGATTGAAAACTAATTTTCTATACTAGATTTAATGAAGAAGTTTAGTACCTACCATTTATTAATATAATGTTAGTAAACACATAAATATAATATAAAAATTATACATGTCAAAAAAAAATTATGTTAGGAAAACCCGCCCATGGCCGTACCTGGTGCAAAGGTGCCCATAACACTGGCTGCGTTTCCACGCTGAATAGCAATAGCTATCCTCTGCGCCAAGTACGATCGACAACGGGGTTCCACCGTCCTATCCACTAGTCTTCGCCCGAGTTCTCCTACTAACCTACTCGAATCTAGATTTACTAAACTCAATAAGTGAATCTAGGATCTAAAATTAGTTTTAAATCTGTCTACGTCCAAAGAAGACTTGCCCATTGTTTGGATTAATTTTTATTCCGTCTGCATTGTTTCCGGTCTTGTAATAGCAGTTGTAAGAGTCTATTTAAATTCTGTAGATAAACTATTTGGATGTGAGAATATCCGGTATTGTATCTTTAATACTAAGTATCGAAACCTAGCACTAATTGAGTTGAATTAAGAAGATGTTTGGTTATTTAAAGTATTTTCATTGAAGTTATTATATAATAATGGAAAATATGAATACAGTGTAAACTCTGTTTAACGACACTGAAGAGACTGTGCATTTTATAGCGTTATAGAGAGTGGTCGTTAAATGGAGAGAATGTATCATTGTATGGAATACAAGCTAAACCAACTAAAGCCAATTGATGTCGATGCTTTAGAGAGTTTGTCGTTAAATCGAGTCACGTTACATGGAGTTAAGACTATATTTCTTACCAGTTGCACGCTGCGTTGTTAATCCCATTACCGCACATCCGGGATGAAAGAAGTTAATCCGGGAAAAAAAGTAGCCTATGTGTTAATCCAAGGCCTGACCTATCTTCATAGTAAATCTCATCACAATCGGTCCAGCCGTTGAAGCATGAAGGAGTAACATAGATTTTGAAGTTATTTGCGTATCCCGCGGCAAAAACACTTGTTTTCGGGATAAAAAGCAGCCTATGTGGTTATCCAAGGTCTAACTCATCTTCACATCAAATTTCATCAAAGTTGGTTCAGCTGTTTGGGCGTGAAGAGGTAAGAAACATACTCACTTACGCACACAGTTTCGCATTTATAATATTATACATAACTTTATTATTAACTGAAGATGTATTAGCATAATTTACAAATATTATAAATAAATATATTTTATAGGACTTAAGAATATTTACAAAGCTTAGAAAAGACGAAAATTTAGTAAACTAAAAAAAAAAAAAAATAAGCCACCCGCCCAAACGTGCCCATCAGGCTTGCAAAAATAACATATATAATATAATAATATCATATACATAACTTGTATATACTTTATATCACTTTTTCATTACAGTTAACAAATTAAACATCAATCATTCCTCGTTTAGTGTTCATTAGAGTGAATTAATTACATGCTATCCTAATTATATATAATATGTCTAATGATCTAATCAGACCAATAATAATATCATTATTGATGAGATTTGCTAATAATTTGCTTTGTGGCCGTAAACACACTGTATTTGCTTCGGATATTATGGTGGTTTAACTTAAAAATTGAATAGGTATACATAGTATATTTTACACAACCGATTCTATAACTAGGTTGTAAGCTGTTATAATAAGTTTTTATGTTTATTTTACAACCGGGTCATAATTACGTAATATTAAATATTAAATTTGTAGTAATAAAAAAAATATTAAGGGCGTCCCCATACAATAAACGTGTTATTTTTGTATTTTTCTTATATATTAATAACAGTAGCTCCTAAACACTTAAAATTTATACAAAATATATTATCTTTCAAATTAAACTATAAAATTTGAGTAAAATTAGTATTTACGGGGGCTCCCATACAATAATGGTACGGAACCCTTGATGCGCGAGCCCAACTCGCACTTGGCCAATATTTTTTTTAACAAACAAAATCATTATTACAATGCGACGCGACGAAGAATTTAAAATCACGATAAAAACTGATCGTGGCAGCTCAAAGTCCTCGCGAACTGTAAAGTTTGATTAATCTCTACCCGCTTCAGATTCCGGAAGATAAATTTAGACCTGATAAAAGGAATAAAGTGTTTTTTTTATATTAGACGGTTTTATTAGAAAATCTGTCACAGACAGAAGATATTTTAAAAAGTTCAAAGGTTAATGTAATTTTGCACTTTTAAAAGACATGACTCCAGTAGATTTAAGATACTATCCCCCCTTCCTCCAACAAAACACAATTTTCGGGGTTTTTGACTACTATTCTAATAATATGAAAGCTACAATTCTTAGTTGAAGTAAGTTGAAGAAATGAGGTGCTTGAAACCTCATTTTTAAAGGATGAGTTGTTCTCAAGTCCATTCAAGTCGCAGTGTTCTACTTCTTCATAAGAGCTAAGTAGCCAAGATCTGCTGGTGAGCGTTTTCAATTGCAGTGGCAGTATACATTTAGCTTTTAACATAATGATTAACCAATAAATACTGTTCTGCGCATTGAACATACCTAGACTAGTACATACGCTTACATTTCTAGACAAGCTGACCCGTTAAAGGTTTTGCCTTATTAATATAACTATTTCAATAAAACTGACATAACTCTAGTTGTAGACGATAATGTCGTTGACTGACTGTTATTTAAAATGGCATAAGTTTATATTATAATTAACAATTTAATATCATCATGACCAGCCAATAAAAAATAATTCATTTATTAAATTATTTTTATTTAGATATTTTGGACAATTCATACACTATCTTTAAACATTATGGCCTTTGTGTTTTGATATATAACCGCCATATAATTGTAAACTTTCATTAAAATCTATTCGGTAGTTTTTGCATGAAAGACCAACAAACATTCATATATTCAGACATCCATATATAGGAGAATTATATAAGCTATCTATCTTGTGTATCTTACCTTATAACGTACATCTATATATAGAAACTTTCGCGTTTATAAATATTAGTATATATTATAAACTATCTATCTTAAATATCTTACCCGTAACTTATAATGTGCCCCGATGTTCTCACTGAAACTAGTCTGAAAATTTCGAAATAAATCTCGAAACAAAACAAAAAGAAATTGATCCCGAGTATTTCCAAACTGTGCAAGTGCCAAGACGTGTCGAGGGTTTGGGGCTCGTGCAGCGTGTAGTGCGAGGACGAATTAGTGATAGCTACAAAATTTTTTGGTACATTTTTTTTAAACTCAAAAAATAAACCTGTCCGTGTGGACAGGAATGGACATTTTTGCAAGAAATATAAAAACATGAACTGCACTGGGGGAGGCCTACACCAACGAGTAGACATTTACATGAATCTAAACTTATATTTTACTTATACTATTTTAGACACTTCAAACAATTTAACTTAACCTTTTATTATTATTATTTACTTTTATTAACAAACAATTTAAACATCTAAGAATTAAACTAGAGTTATTAATAATTATAAATAAATTTTGTTGTTGAGTGACATTGTGAATTTGAAACTGAACCTTATAATGTAGCTGAATAAATGTCTTTTTTTCTTTAACTTTTTTTTATTTTTTAATGATAACTACACCCCGTGTTGCTATCCGCGATAATCTGGGTAGATAATAACTTATGTGTTAATCCAGGGCCTAAACTATCTCCATCCCAAATTTCATCAAAATCGACCTAGCCGTTTGATCGTAAAGAAGAAACAAACATACAAACTAACACACAAACTTTCACATTTACAATATGAAAATAGGATTTTGAATAATCCATTTATTTCAATTATATATTGTGGCCCATGCCCAATTGGTGTATTAAAAAATAATTGGAAATGCCTTCTTTGGCTTAAACACTTTGGGTATACGGATTCGGAAAGATGTCTTTTGCGTGGGGTACAAACATGTAGTGTAAACATTAATTTATTTATCATAATTAATTAATATATTTTTTTTAATTAATCCACCAACCCGCCCTTGGCCAGCGTGGTGGATTATGGCCTTTATCTCTCCCCTTATGAGAGAAGGCCTCGAATCCTTCAGTGGAAACGTATAATGGGCCGATGAATAAAAAACTTGATTTTTAATTTGTTTAACACTAGTACACAGGCACTAGAGTACTAGATACATTAATTTTACGTATGCTGCCTTACCTTACCTGCTTTAAAATTTGGCTTAAACTGTATCCTCTCGAAATAAAGAACCCGAAGTTTTGTGCTTGACAATCGCAAGTGCCTAAAGAATGGTTGTGTGGAGTGATTCTTATTGAATAAATGAAAAATTTAATACAAATTTTAACAAAAAGTTTCTTATTGTTAGAAAAACTTTAAGTATTATCAATTGTTTTCTCAAGGGCCTTAAAAGAAAAATATGATTTTTCTTATAGTTTTTAAAATTGGGATTGAATAGGATTTTCTTAGAACTTTCAAAGACATTAAGAGGGACATATGAACTTATAAACTATTTAATATGTTTCAATAATAGAGAGGTACTAAGAAAAGCTATAAACATTAAACATCTAATAGAATCAACATAGTTTTAATATTTAGAGATACATATATATATATATATATCTTTCTGAATCAGGTAAGAAAATAAGGCATTATCTAACTGAGAGCATAAATAGGGCCTTTTATTAAAGTTTAAACAGAAGAGTAGTATACAAACACCGTTAAAGAAAGATGAAGTTCCTTTGAACACAACAATCTTTTTGCTTACTTTGCGAGTTCTTGCTAACGAAGTAAAACGAGTTGGCTCTTACCTTAGCTACGACATAGCTTAGTAAAGACATGCTTGTTTATCACAACTTTGTAAGTTACAACGTTTTCTCTCGGAAAATAGAGAGAGTATAAATATTATGATGTTTAGTTTAATCAACGTAATGTCAATATCAATAAGGTCAATGAACTTTTATTAAATTACGACTTATAAAATTTATTCTTCGCTTAGTAATATAAAAAAACTAAAACAAGAAATTGAGTAAACGGTAAGTTTTGATGCCATTCTTTTTTTTTAATGCATTTTAATTTAGACAATAATATGCAGTTTATGAAATTTTCGTTGATTAGCATATGCAGTCTACTATACGTTCCCACTGCTGAAACTCGGGGCTTTCTTTCACTAGGAGAGAGTTATAGACCATAATTCACCACGCTAGCCAAGTACGGGTTGGCGAATGACTCACTTCTTCGGATATTGCAGTTCTAAAACGTGTCTGTCGGTTTCCTCACGATTTTTTCCTTCACCGCAAAGAGAATGCAAATCCACACATTGCTTGAATAACAAAACATTGGTGTAGGGCCGGGATAGAACCAGGGGTTGTCTGATTGAAAAACAGACATTTTACCACCGAGCCAAACTCGTTTTTTTAGTTGTTTTCGTTGATTAGTTTTTGCTAAATTAGCCGTGTTTTCACTCAATAAAGCAAAACAATGAAACCCTTACTTACTATTTTGCTCTATCTAAAATGCAAAACTTCCAAGTCCCCTGCATGTCAAGAGAATCACGTAGCTCTCTGGATTCTGAGTACGGTAGAAATTGCTTTTAGCAAACTCCCGGGTGCAGTATATCTAGGAGTTTCGTTTTCTCTGGAAAAGCACTGGAAACAAACACTAGTTGATTCAAAGAGTTGTTTGAACCTCTATAAATCTCAATTTGCGTTTCTCTGAATTTCTAATACAAAATTTAAATAAAGAACTTTCAGTAATTCGCAGAGGTACTGAAAGTTCTTTGAAGATACAGTGTAAACTATTTATAACGACACTGAAGGGACTGTGCATTTTATGGCGTTATAGAGAGTGGTCGTTAAATAGAGATAAAGTATCATTGTATGGAATACAAGCTAAACCAACTAAAGCCAATTAATTTCTACGCTTTAGAGAGTTTGTCTATAAATCGAGTGACGATACATGGAGTTGTTTACACAAACGTTGTTTTGCCTAAAACACTAAAATTGATCAGTTATCGAGCGGGATGAAAAATTATCAATTTACTAAAATGCCCATAAAAAAATAAGGGTTGGTGATATAAAAGTAAAAATTAGGGTTGTATGTATTTTTCATTGCCTCATTATAAAAAAACAAAACGAGAAAATTTCGTCAAAAACATAAAAATAGAATTTGAAGGGTTAATTAAGAACACTTATCACTTAGGGGTATGGAAAATAGATAGTAACCGATTCTCAGACCTACTGAATGCGCATATAAAATTTGGTAAAAATCGGTCAAGCCATAACATTGTGACATGGAAATTTTATATACTCGTACCTATTAGAAGATAGAAGAAGATTAGAAGAAGAAGATTATAATTATTTATGTTTTTTTATATTATTTATGCTTTAAGCATATGTATACCAAGTTTTGGTACTAATCATATTTTTGAATGAGAATATTAAGACGATAAAAACTGTAAATTCAAGACATGGGTCCGGTCACAGCCTTAAGTCATAAATTAAAGCAGTATTACAATTTAAACGGGTTTCCGGAGTTGAAACGATTTTGTTTTTCTTTCTTCCTCTTATCTGTCGAGTAAATTTACGTATTGTTCTTTGAAACTCAATTATCTGTAAAAGGAAATAAAGGTTGTAGAATGAAATTGTTTTAATTTTTGTATCAAGAGTCTTGCTGGAAACGTTTTGCTGATTCTTTCAGACTTAGACTATCAGAATTGAAAGGCAATAAACGTTTTTGGTTTATGTAGCGAGGAAGTGGAATTTTCTATCAACCGCTTTATTCCACAGACCACAATTAGAATTGAAAATTGACATTGAATTATACCATATACTTATGTAATGATATTATGTTACTTGACATGTAACTTTGGCGTTATCTATAAATGATTTGTATTTGTATGTATATAATAATCTACTCGTAAAGAAACATTGATATGTCATTTAAAATAAAATTTTATCTGACATTTTCTAGTGTTCGTCTAACTAGCTACGTGGAAAGGCGCTTGAAGAAGATTTGTTCTGACCTGACATTTATTTTTCAATAAATCACTTTAATGAGTCCATTACCTTGTTGTCTATCTTAAACATTACAAAATACAAATAAAATAGCAGCATCCAGAAAAAAATTGCTAATGTATCCGCTATCCATACAGGGTGATCTGTGTATTTAAATGTACGTGGAAGCGTGGGTTTACGAGCCACACCCTCCAATTTCTGCGTTAACTCTTAGCGGCGTTTTTACGTATAATTGAAGAGATTTTATCTCGAGCAGTTTGAAGATTATGAGGAAACTGTAAAATTTTATTTTTTTACCAAAAATAAGGCTCTTTTTTATTAGCTTTGGCTATACCGTTTATATGATGATGGTATGACAATTTTGTATAGGTTTTTATTTTTTTATATCATGCTAACACTGTAAGGTAACTCGGCACTTAAACAGTGGAGTCAAATATTTCGCATAAGAATAGAATATAGTAATATTGTGTAAACTAATTTTTACTTGAATTTGTTCAATAAGAATAATTATTACAACTATAATTTGTTGTTTAGGTATACTTAGTATTATTTTTAAGTACCTGGTTGTCCGAGCTTTGCCCGATATTTTTTTTTATTTATTTAATATGAAATTTTCTAAAATGATTCCTAGCTAGATCGATTTACCGCCCCTGAAATCCCCTATATACTAAATTTCATGAAAATCGTTGGAGCCGCTTCCGAGATTTCAGTTATACTCACAAAAAATGCTCATTTAAAGATATAAGATTTATTGTAATACCCGAAAAACCAAGCCTCCCTAAAAACTAGTTTCTTACATACATATAGCGATCCCTATTCTAGGCTATAAAAGATGACATTTGATGTGTTATTTATGGCCCATAAAGTTCTGTCTGTGTCTGTGATTGGTTTGTTTCAAACCCTTGATTAGAATGAAATTGATACTTAAAGAAGAAAGAAGAACTACTTATACTGTTTACTTATATTACTTACCTAAATCTTTCAAATCATGCTTGTGTAAAATCTGGAACAACAACACATTTTACGAATTAATATTAAATATTTAATAAATAATTAATATTAAAGATTAAATTTTAATCACATTAGAAGTTTAGTCAAATAATCATATTAATCATCATCATCAGCCTATGCTCGTCCACTGGTGGAAATAGGCCTCTCCCAAGGCACGCCACTTGGCCCTATCCTGTGCTTCTTTTCGCCATCCACTACCCAGCGATAATCTGAAGAAGACGACGAAGTACCTTTTTCAGATCATCACTCCACCTGGTTGTAGGGCGTCCTACACTACGTATGCCGCGACGCGGTCTCCACTCTAGAACTCGTTTACCATAGTCATATTAGCAGTTAGTAATACTATTAAACATGTAATAGGGTTTTTGTATAAATAATAAGCTTAAAACTCTTACAGGTTAACATATGTTAACATAATTATGGTTAACATAATTATGGTTAACATATGTTAACCAATGTTAACATAATTATGCTCTAGTATATAATTCAACCCCCATATGATCAGTAGACCTCTCGATCTTACGTAGACAAATCGTAAGAGTTCCACCAAACGAATAAATATTTCAATTACTAGTTTTTACACACGTTTTAAAAAGAATATAATTTACATTTCAGATCATACTTAATTGAACAATCCAATAAAATATTGCTTAAAGCTTGGCTATGATCTTAACAAACCTTAACAAAGATTGTAATTAATTTACTCCTGAAGAATGCTATAAAACTCTTGCCAAAGAACTCAAGACAAGTTAAGTACACCGAATTTGCATTAAGTTACAGATATTTACGACCGTTATCTTCATTGTAAAATGAATCTTAAAATCACATTTAGTGGTGTGAATTTTGATTGCTTAGCTAAATAATTTAAAATGCATAAACCGATTGAGATTATTTTAGATCATAGATTAAAAACATAGACTACTAAATATAATCAATCTCTTGTTGAAAATGCTACTGCGTGTATCATTCGATACACGTAGCGCCAACTAGGCTTCACTCGGCTCACGCAATATACTATCGTTATATAATTAAGCTACAACAGCGCGTTACGGAATTTGGCGGAAGTTAGGCTACACGCTCGATTTGCAGCACCATCTAGGTTTCATCGGTAATTATGGCAAACTTCCGCGCCACGCTTTATTTTATAGTAATCAGCAATCCTCTGTAGTACTCGTATTCTGATCCCTCGTATTCTGGTCAGCTAGCTATTATGTCTTGGTATAGCGAAGAGTTTTTTCGTAGACTTGCGATCTTCTACGATGTACACGTTAATCGTAGAAGCTCTACGCAATTTCTACGCGAAAGTTTTTACATTTTATTACAGGGTGTCATGCAACGAATGACGGAGTGGACGGAGACGCAAACGATGAAAGGAGTTAATAAACGACTAAAAATAATCATAGAAATCATAGAACTTTATTAACCTTATAACATTGCGTTATACTAGGTACGTCAAATTTACATATTACATATATTCATCAACGATCAATTAATGAATTAGTCAATAACTTAATATTATAATTAGTCATACAATGTCATAATAATAAAAAAGAAAATAACAACACATTTACACATAATTGATGTCACTTTACAGTCCGTCATACTTAAATAGAGATTCTGAAAGAGGCAACCTCATATATTCATTTAAAGCATAAAAAGGGTTTTCTTATAAAGTATATAATGTAATTATGATATGTTAAGGACTTCGCTAATACATTTTTGACTGTATTACTTTTTTATGTGTTCATTCTATTTGCTTCAATATTAGTTTCTTCGCCGTATTCTTTCCTACAGCTTACACAGAGTTCACTAAAAAACATTATTATATTATTATTATTATTGCAGCCTCTCAATAGTAACAAACATGTCCAACAAAAGCCTTTAGTTTCTTCTACACAAAGTCAAAACACAATTTCAAGAAAGCCCAGTCGTAAATACCTATTATATTGTTACCACAAACTTTCCTATGCGGGCTTCTTAGTTACTTGATTGTATAATCAGCACGACTTCTGGCATTTCGAAAGGTTATTTAAACATACTCTGCAATTTATGCTAACTTAGGTTGGAAGCCTATTGATTGAGGCATTACTGTGCGGAAATTTATTGTTGATAGAAAAAACCTAAAATATGTTAATACTTCCGCTGTGAGAAAATTGGCCAAGTGCGTGTTGGCCTCGCGCATGAAGGGTTCCGTACCATAGTTGTATCGGAGCCTTTCTTAAATATGTATTTTATTTAAATTTTATAATTTAATTTCATAGCTTATATACATTTATATATTTTGTGAGAATTTTAAGTATCTAGCTGCTACCGTTATTAATATATAGCAAAAAAAAAAACACGTATATTGTATGGGGACCACCCTTAATATTTTTATTTTTAGTATTTTTTTGTTATAGCGGCACTATATAACTTGTGAAAGTTTCAGCTTTCTAGCTATTACGTTTTCTGAGATACAGCCTGGAGACAGTCAGACAGACAGACAGCGGTGGCGTAGTAATAGGACTCCTTTTTTACCTTTTAGGTACGGAACCCTAAAAAAGAATACTGACCACCTCTACTCAATTTACAACGGTATGTTAAAATCGACTTTTCTGCGCACAACGAAGTTATTTAACTCTTGCCTCGGCTGGAATGGTGATTCGTCGGACTGAGCTAAAACAAACACCAAACGAAGCTATTCCACTCCACTTGGCAAAATACAGAGCCAAAAATATTTAAAACTATAATAAGTAGTTCTATCCAAAATATACGGCAGCACACAATATTATTTTTTGATTACCTATGTCATCCTTCAAAATTAACGTAAAAGTAATATTTAGAGTCATGTAACATGAAAGTAAAATGACGGGATTAAAAGTAACGTAAAATGTTACTTTTCTAACATTCTGGCAACGCTGCTGATAGGACATATCCTTTGACGTCATGGCCAATGATGGGGCGTTTTACAAATTTGAATTTCGCTCGTAAATTTTTGACTTTTTTATTTATGTTTTAAATAATTAAATACATATTAAATTAGAAAATAACAAGTTGAGTGTAATACTAGTACCTTAGAAGCTCAGGAAAATAAAAATCAGGCCATTTTATTCTTTATGCTTGCATATCTCTTATTCTTACATATCGGATCGATCAGAAACAAAGAATCTTTGCATTTTTTTTTATTGATGAATAGGCTTACGTTTGACCGCAGCTTGCCTGATGTTAAGCTTAACTGTGGTCTAAGATGTAGCACGCTTGCCTAGAAGGAACCTATTTACTCTAGATTTGAAGACCCCCAAATTGTACTAATTCAGTCTAGCTGGCGTTATTATCATTCGTACTCTAGTTTTAGCTGGTGTGTTGTCTCTTTTCGTATGCAATTAATATTACGTGCTATCTACGGATTAGTTAATCTGTGGTCACCTTTTCATAAAGGGTCGCAGGAAACTGCTATAACTAATAGCCTCTCTAAGGCCCCTTCAGCTGTGTAAATTACTTGAAAACTTCTTAGTTTACGAGCAGGGGTTAAACTGGTTGTAACCTGAAGATTAGTAAGCAAATCCACAGTTGCTTGAAACTAATTAAGTTCTTATATTCGTTATTATCTTATTATGCTATGGACTATCACCAATTTCTTCTCAGGTAACTTGAAAGATCTTGGTTTACCACAAAGACTATTTTTCATCCGGTATGAGTTAGCTTAACCCGGGTAGCTTCAAGGCGAAATTGTGCAAAATTTTTATAATTTTTACTAACATGAAGATATTACGAAAGTAATAAAATTTGCTATTCTTATGACACAATGCGAACAAAGCCGCATAAACAAAGTTTAAAAAGTTATTTTTACAAAAACAATTCGACTTAAACAGTAAATATAATTCTTTATTTCAGTTCCGTGTGACTTTAAGGTGTCAACCCACTATAATGCAGCTAACTACGAGTATAGCCGAGCCAAGTCCGAATTCGATACAAACATTATCGTTGCATAAAATTGTATGATACTATACCCACTGTATTTACACTAGTATCTACTTTTGTACTCATATTTTTGCCGGACGGCCTGGCACTGTCATAATACGAGTATGATACGCGATAGTCTTCTTCTTCATGACGACCTCGTTGGCGTAAAGGTTACCATGCCGGTCTGCTAATCAGAAGGTTCCGGGTTCGATTCCCAGCCCGGTCAACATCTTTGTGCTTAACTAAATTTGTTGGCTGTGAGTCTGGGTGTTAAATATGTATTTATATATAATATGTATGTATGTATATTTAGTATATTGTGTTAGCAACCATAGTACGAGCTAGAAATGGTTCAGTATGGGGCTAACCAGCCGTGTGTGAAAGTGTCCTAATATTTATATTTATTTCATCTTCGTATGAGCTAGGCAGCCGACCTTTGGTGTAGATAGATGGATAGGTATAATCTTTATTGCAACACTAAAGGAAATACAAAATAGAGAAACAAAATAAACAACTTATAATTAGTGTTACAAGAGGCGGTACCTTATCACTAATAGCGATCTCTTACAGGCAACCAATACATGGAGAGGAAATTGAGGAGTGTAGAAAGTTTTCAAGCCGCCCAGAGGCTTTTGACTTGGCTGAAACTCTGCTCGTACTGGGACTAGCAGGCGGGACCTACAAATTAACGAGTCACCCGACCCATTGTAATGCCAGTCACTTTTTAAAAGACAATCTTGTGCATGGTCACCCATCCAAAGACTGTCCGAGTCGACCGTTGCTTAACCTCGATGATCGCGTCGGATCAGCTTAGTTAGCCGAGCTAGGGATGCTACAGTGAGCAAACACCCTCATGTGAAATAAGCTCCACTGAGGATTGTGGCTTAGCCAACAATCGAGAGCGTAGACCGACGTTCAAACATTAAATAAGGTCTGTTATTTTAGAGACGGTCAAGTCGTCGCTAGGGGATGGTTACGTGGAGGAATTCTAATTTGAAGAGTTCCTTCTGTTTTTCAGTAGGACCTTGCCCAGTTTAAAGCAGTTTTTAGGGTTCCGTACCTAAAAGGTAATAACGGGACCCTATTACTACAACTCCACTGTCTGTCTGTCTGTCTGTCTCTAGGCTGTATCTCAGAAACCGTTATAGCTAAAAAGCTGAAACTTTCACAAGTTATGTATTTCTCGTGCCGCTATAACAACAAATACTAAAAATAAAAAAATATTAAGGGGGGTCCCCATACAATAAACGTGTTTTTTGTATTTTTTGCTATATATCAATAACAGTAGCTGCTAGACACTTAAAATTTTCATAAAATATATACATGTATATTAACTGTCAAATTAAATTACAAAATTAAAAAAAAAATAAGGAGGGCTCCCATACAACAACGATACGGAACCCTACATGCGCGCCAACTCGCCCTTGGTCAATTATTATTAAAGTTTTGTACATGTTTAGAGAACTTATTTAACCTTTTTTTTCTATAATATAAAAATAAGTCGGGTCTTCCTGACGCTATAACTCCAGAACGCACGAACCAATTTCCACGGTACAGCATTCGTTGGAAAGGTCTCGGGCTCCGTAAAGTTTGTAGCAAACAAATTTCTTGCGGCGAAACAGAGTTCACCGGGTTTGCTAGTTATTGTATCAATCAATCAATCAATAAATTACTAAGCTTAAACAAAACGAAGAACATGATATAATTCAATTACTACTTTGTAAATGTATTTATGTTCAAAAAGGATAAAACTGATGGGACCAATTTATTCTTAGGTAAATACTCAGACCAATAGCATAGCATAGGCAACCAACTATACGTTCCCACTGCTGGGACTCGGGGCCTTCTCTCACTAGGAGAGAGTTATCTCTCTTGGCCAGCGTGGTGGATTATGGCCTTTATAGGCCATAATCCACCACGCTGGCCAAGTGCCATGCGGATGACACACATCTTCGGATATTGTGGTCCTCAAACGTGTCGGTTTCCTCTCGATGTTTTCCTTCACGGTAAAGCGAGTGCAAATCCACACATAACTTGACAACAAGTCATTGGTGTAGGACTGGTTTCGAACCAGGGGCCGTCTGAGCGAAAAGCAGACGTTAATACCACTGAGCCACACTCGCTCTAAATACTCAGACTAACGAAACGATAAATAAATGCAGCTTGATGTATTCGTACAAATTATACTAGTCTTATATTATTATAACAAGTTATATGCCTAAGTCAAACCAATTATAATATACTTAACACCAGGCTAGCTGCGGTCAAACGTAAGCCTATTCATCAATAAAAAAAAAACTTTCAAACCTTTGTACTCTATGTGTAAATATTTTATTTCGCTGTTTTCTTATGTGGTTGTGCAATAAAGTAATATTCTATTCTATTCCAAACGCAGTCATTCACACTAATAAATGATAATTTCTATGTGCACAAATAACAGACCGGAAATTAAGTACGTTGCATGAAAACTGAATAATTTCTACACTGCGAGCCAAATTTGGTTTTTAATGTTGGTCGGAATATGTAACACATACAAGCACTTATTATAATATGCAAATTGTGAACCGAACAACACTGAAAGACTTTGTCATGAAAGCTAAAAGCAATGCATGTTAAAGCATTCTCACGATCTCGTGCTCTTCTACATGTTGACATAATCTTCATTAACTGACTGAGCGAGCGTGGCTTCTTTGTATATACTGGCTTATTTACACACTTTTTAGGGTTCCGTACCTAAAAGGTAAAAACGGGACCCTATTACTAGTCTTCACTGTGTCTGTCTGTCTCCATGCTGTATCTCAGAAATCGTTATAGCTAGAAAGCTGAAACTTTCACAAGATATGTATTTCTCGTGCCGCTATAACAACAAATACTAAAAATAAAAATTATAAAGGGGGCCCCATACAATAAACGTTTTTTTTTTTGCTATATATCAATAACGGTAGCTGCTAGACACTTAAAATTTTCACAAAATATATAAATATAGAAGCTATCAAATTAAATTTTAAAATTTAAATAAAATATAGGGGGCCCCCATACAACAAACGTACGGAACCCTTCATGCGAGAGTCTAACTCGCACTTGGGCAATTTTTTATGCTTTGTACCTGTGTATGTATATTTCAATATTTGTTTTTTTTTTAGATCTCTCCAAGTGGCTGGTGGACAGAACCAAATGACCCAAGAGCTGGCGCTGAACTCCGTCAACGTTCAAGTTTGGCGATGTAGCAGCGAGCTAATGCCGCCAGCAATTGGCAGAGGAGAGTTTGGGCTAATTCGTATTGACTTGGAGATTTCTTTGTTGCTACATGATATTCAGGGTTTGACAACAGAGTCGGAAAATGGCCATAGGGACATAAATTCGATTTAACCTATTGCTCTCAAGTTAAACTGTCAAGTTTTCTGTTTATCCTAAAACATGTTTTGTTTGCATCATGTATACTCGTATCAAACGTTTTTCTGTCCATTTTTAAACTTTCGTAAGGCATAATATTTGAATAACGCTTGTATAACCGGCTATCATTTACGTTTGTTTTGTCAGTATACGAATGAAGAGGTACTATGCCTAGTACAAGAACAAAGAACCATAATAAATACAATAGACAATAGAAAAGAAAAGATGGTAGGCCACCTTATACGACATGACAATTTCATTAAAATATCATAGAAGGAAAGATAGAAGCCAGGAGAGGAAGAGGAAGACCTAGACGATAATTGATAATTTTTAGACCAAATTAAGGAGAAGGCAAAAGTCATGTCGTATATAGGGAGGTCAAGAATTTGGCCGAAGATAGAATTACCTGGAAAAAACTCCACGGACAAGAGCCTAGCTCGTAAATATTGAATGAATGTCAGTATTAACCCGACACGTTTCGCCCGCATATTATATAACCGCGAGCGTACGTCTGTTGTCTGTATTCCTGCCCTTGAGAATAGCACACTGATTCCTAATACCTAATCGGGCTAATACCTACAAAATAATAATATAATATACGAGTATAACAATAATAATATCAGGACATATTTCTCACACGGCTGGTTAACCCCATACTGAACCTCTCTAGTTCGTATTATGGTTGCTAATACAACTGTACATATATATTTTATATAGATACATATTCAACACCCAGACCAACAGCCAACAAATTCAGTTCAGCACAAAGACGTTGGCCGTGCCGGGTATCGAACCCGGAACCTTCTGATTGGCAGTCCGGCATGGTAACCATTACGCCAACGAGGTCGTCAATAAGCGTAAGTGATAGCCGGTTAGACACATATTATTATTTTCTGTCTGTGTAGAAAAATACTTCTGTAGAGATGTCCTTTCCGAATAACTATGCACAAAGTTACTTGATGTTACTCAGGCCTCGCTATCCTCGTCCCATCCTTAAATCACGTCAATCCTTTTTCGGTTCACCGATTTACATTGCTTATCTGCGAGTTAGGTTACGAGGCAACTCAAATATTCAAGATTGAATGTATTTTCAAAAGCCCTGTTCAAATATTACCTTTTGTTTTAAGCCGGTTGGATATTAAATTTACCGATTCAAGGAAAGGCGTTTGATCCGAAGTTTTGATATTATCCTTTGAACTTGTTATGTATTTTAGTTGGAGGACCTCTTTATGGTATT
This sequence comes from Mellilla xanthometata, assembly GCA_035578125.1. Lineage (NCBI taxonomy): Eukaryota > Metazoa > Arthropoda > Insecta > Lepidoptera > Geometridae > Mellilla > Mellilla xanthometata. The sequence continues at coordinate 5,296,373 of JAPUBQ010000014.1, read as the reverse complement.
TTATAAAAGATAACTAGAATTAATGTATTGGTTTCATTTGAGCGAAATCTAGAATTTTTTATTGGATTGTTCTTTAGATAAAGCATCAAAAACTGTACTTTGTATTTCTGTGGTTGTAATTTTTTTTCGTAGATTGATTAGATTATCCTATGATAGAGCAAATGATAAAAAATATTAAATATTTGTTGCTATGTTTTTTTAATTCAAATTATTTGCGATTGATTTGGTTTTTTGGATACTTTCATTGGTTGTTTTTTTTTTTCACACGGTTGCTTAGCCCCATACTGAACCATTTCTAGCTCGTTTTATGGTTTTATTACATAACTAAACATTCACCTTACATAAAAGTTCGATTACATAACTATATAACGCAACACATAAACTGCTTGTATATTAAAGTTTACACAATTTATCACAACATCCCAACATCAATAATATACTATAAGCTATGCATCTTCTGCCTAACCAAACCACCTAAGTCCTTCGACCTCTTTCAAACTCGTGGCGCTTTCGTATGCATAATTCAATAGATATCTATTATTATGTAAATACGTTGCTTCCAGCTGCAAACTGAAAAAAAAACATCTTATTTACCTACTAAGTGGCTAGTACTTTGCTCAGAATTCATTGTGGGTGGTTAGAGATTCTCTATTACTTTTTAGCCGAGGTATTTTGCTTTCGTAGTAAGAGAGATAAACACACTATCCAACTTTTCCTCTTTATAATATTAGTATAGATAAATTACATTATAATATGCAGTTAGAAGTGGGATACAAAGGCTCTCAAAATAGTTTTAATTCATGATCAAACGAACTTACCTAAGTGAAGTTTGGTCAGAATACGTTCGACTACGTCTGTAGGACGCATCAGGTTCTTTTCGCAGGATCCAATCATCTAAGCATAACAACAAAGGGTCTCTTGTGGTGGGCACTTTAGCCCTCAAAGAGATGGCATCAAAAAAGCCATGTGTTTGAATCGACTATAGCTAAAAAACGCATCAAGGTTCTCATTTTCGGCGGGCATCTGCCCTAAAACTGGAATAAACACGAGAATAAACGGTGCTCACGATCAGATTTTCCGAAATCACGGCAAATATGTCTTTTCGTTGATATCCCCAAAAAAAATTATTTCGTGGACAGTCAACGACGAAAAACACACCAACAGGTAAACTTTGACGCCTTGAAAGCCAGAGCATAATAACTCAGTTGACTCACTCGGGAGCTACCATGCCACAAATGCACACATACACACACACACACACACACACACACACACACACACTTGCGCACACAAACACACACGGAAAGAGAGAAGAGAGACGTCAACTAAAAACTCACATGAGCGAAATATCCCAATCCGGTCAATTCAGATGTGACAATACGATTGTGCGAAAATCCTATAAGCCAATTTTATGAACGTCCTTCGCAATGCGAATACTTTAAAATACATTGGTATTGTTTTACCAACATCAAAAAGCTTAAATCGAATGAAACCTGTCAGGGAATCTGCCAATCCGCTCAAAACGGGAGAGCAAAAAGGGCAAAAGTGAAATTGCCTGCAAATCGCATTTTCCGCTTTGCCTTCCAATAACTAACGCCAGGTAAATGCATGACTTTAGCTTAAAGGCGTGTTTACTTCAGGATTAAATTTAATGTAAAAACTGGACATTTTACTGGTAAAATAGACCTCAAGACAAGAAGCGTTCTATTCACACTTCTTCTTCTTATAAATTCAATTGACGGCCTCGTTGGTGTAATGATTTCCATGCTGAACTTCTAACCAAAGGCTTTTGGGTTCGATTTCCCTTTTTGTTTACCGTATGATTAAATATTGTAAAAAATGTTGATACTTAACAATTTCTATAAAATTTTGGCCTGATCAGTTATAGAATATTACTTTGTACAAGCTTACAGGACGCTTAAGATGATAATATGAGTGTTAATACGGGTCACTGGATCTGATTGAAGTAGATAATAAGGGTTAAATAAATACACAACTCAATAGAATTGAATTATATTTGGGTGCCTTATTTGTTTGATGTATTGTAGGTATTGAATGAAACAAAATTAATTAAGTACTTGTAGTTAAGCAAGGTTTTTCTACAAAACTACGCACTACGGAGTTAATATAGAAAGACCATGTGAAGCTTGATAGAATATTAGAATTTACTTATAAGCAATACTTGTTGGTTTAACAACAAAAGTTTAAAAACAAAGACTCAAGAAAATCAATATTTATTACGGGATATAATTATTAACATATTATCTAAACTAGCATAGTTTACCCGTAGAGTCTACAAAAAAAATCTAAATCACTGTTTATTTTTATCCCAAGGACCGACCATGACCGCACCATTGTCAGAAACAATGCAGGACCCAGTAATGCTCCTTGCCCTGTCACTCGCCAAAAATGCTGCTAAATCACCGATTTCTTCCGGATCAGCCATCCTATCCAGCACTGTTGCGGTTTTCATTAAACTCATCATTTTGTCTATTACAGGTTGGTCTACACCTGAGTTGACGACTATATCAGTTTTAACAGGTCCAGGATTGATAGCATTGACTCGCACTCCTTTGGAACCGAGCTCCAGAGCAATACATCTAGTAAAATGATCTAGACCAGCCTTGGAAGTACTGTACGAGAATGAAGTTTTTGAGAGAACTGTATGCGCGGCAACACTTGAGATGTTTATTATATTTCCCTTCGTATCAATAAGATGCTTCGCAGCCAGATGCGTCAAGTAAACTGCAGAACGTAGATTAGTGTTCATCACTTTTTCATATACAGCCATGGCTTTGTCTTCCAAAATGCTGGCTCTATCAGCAATTCCAGCGTTATTCACTAGAATATCGAGACGGCCGAAAGAATTGATAGTTTCATTAACAATTCTCTTTGCATCTACGTCTTTAGAGACGTCAGCAATAATCGTAAGTGGTTTAACACCGCTTTTTTCACATATTTCGGAAACGTTCTTCAATTTGTCTGCATTTCTTCCAACGATGGTTACTTTGGCTCCCTCTGCAGCAAATTTTACAGCAATAGCAGCACCTATGCCTGAACTAGCACCAGTAACGATAGCAACTTTGTTAGCGAGACTCATTTTCGTGCGTACTATGCAAAAGTTCACTTTACTGTGTCTATAGAATGAAATACAAGTGTTTCTGATAAAATTAGATAAAATCTATATTTTAAAGATTAAATTCTTTTTGCTTTTTAATTTTATTAAGCCTCCTATCATAAGCACTGCGATAACAGAAGTATATCAAATATGTGAAATCTATACCAAGGTTATGATAATAGCACTATTATCATTTATACTATTTTATTACCATTTATAAACGAGTATCCACTGCTAATGATTATTTTTTACAGCTGATAAAGTTTGGGCGTTTCACAAAATCGGTCTTCATCATTATCACTGACGGACTGATGTTGACCCGGTAGGATAACAGTCGTATATGTAAACAAATAATAATACTGTCCAAATATTCATAAAAGGCTTAACAGTCATAAAATGTCTAATGAATCTGAACAAACCATTTCATAAAATACAAAACATCTCTGCCGCCTCAGACTCATCTGCGGCGTTCATAGTATTACATCAAGAGAAGTGCACTTAAAGAAAACCCTCCGGGCAAGGTTTGAATACAGTCCTATCTAAAAGATTCGTTTTGTAAGTGGAAATGGAAGAACGAACGCCAGCTCGTTCTCTACAAAGACTGAGATTAGAGATATTGACACAGCATAGTCATATAGTCGTAGATCGGAAATAAATTGCACGACTTTTAGTAAACTTATATTTAAAATTAATATACGACAGAACCCTACAAAAAAGTATAAGCTAGGCACCCTCACAAAAGAAGTGATCCGTGCAATAAAAGTTAGAAATCTCTAAGGAAATATCATCTCTCTTCATTTACATACAACATATTTATGCATACAATTTATAAATGGCGCTTAAAAAATTCTGATAATAATAATAGGTATATGTAGTACAGGTCCAATTTCGTTTTCAAATAGTAACCTTTTCTAAACATCGGACATGATTGGCAGTTAGCGTCGAACTGTGTCGTCGCTTTGAAACAATGATGGACGATCGCGTCCCTACAGTAATAAACACGGAACGTCAGAACGCACTGTAAGGTACAAAATGTTTCCCAATGATCCATCTCCATTTCAGTCGATTGCTGTCCTTTAAAATTAGTTTGTCAGTCGATTTTAGAGATTCATTACGTTAGCTTACTGTCCGAACTCGTTGTTCCAACTGTCGTCAGACTCAAGAGACGTACAGATTTCCCTCCATGTCATCTGACGTTGACATTTCGGTGACAGCGAAATGCGCTTGACAATTGTACTAACTGTTTAGATTAAAAAATTGTCCCAGGAGTTGTTCGCAGATCGAAAATGTTTATTGGGAAACACAAGATTTTTGGAGTTACTAGGTATATATAGAGTAAACCAAAATAATAATGGATGAATGCATTTATCAGTAAAATAGGAAGCTTGCTTGATGATTTTTCTGATTAAACCTAAGAGTTTTTAACACGTATTATGTTAATGTAATAATTAATTTATACTCGTAGTTTAATTCTTATTGCAATGAAGATATAACTCGAATTTCACCACCTTGAGACCGACAAACCTGCTCTCTTGTTCCTTACGGAGACGCAGATCAAATGTCCATCTGATACGGCGTACTTGCAATATCCCGGTTACACCCTAGAGCATAATTTCAAGGCTCGGGCAGGGGTTTGCCTGTACGTCCGGGATAACATTTGCTGTCAGCGTCTCCGTAATCTTGAAAATCGTAGTTTCTCTGTCCTGTGGGCGCTTGTAGACACAGGCATAGAGAAAATTCTCTACGCCTGTGTCTATCGTTCGCACAGCGGTGACCAGGAGACAACCAGGCTCACTGACTATCTCAGTGAGGCTGCGGACACGGCTCAACAAAAGTACCCGACAGCCCAATTAGTGTTACTGGGGGATTTTAATGCGCACCATCAGGAGTGGCTATTCCCACACCGGGACACAGACCATGCTGGGAGAGAGACGAGAAAACTTGCTTTGACGTTAGATCTCACTCAGCTGGTCCAAGGTGCTACTCGGGTACCTGACGTTGAGACGCATACACCTTATTGCCTGGACCTTCTGCTGACAACTGATCCAGACCGGTACTCTGTGGCGATTTCGTCACCCTTGGGTAATTCCGATCATTGTCTGGTGAAATCTGTATCCGTTTATTCCCCATCCGACCCGAGCCCTAAGGGCAGTCGTCGGATGTGGCGATACAGGTCAGCAGATTGGGATGAGATGCGGTCATTCTTTGCATCTTTCCCTTGGCAGTCTGTTCGTTTCTCTTCTGGTGATTCATCAGTCAGCGCGGATGCCGTGACGGATGTACTGCGACTGGGTATGGAATATTTCATACCTTACTCGGATGTACCTCTGTCCGACAAGGCTCGCCCTTGGTTTGGGCCTCAATGTGGACGTGCTGAAGCATTGAAACATGAAGCATACCTTGCCTGGGTCGATGCCCGACACCGCAAGGCTGGGAATATTAGTCAGAAAAAGAAAGAATTTAACAAGGCTGCCAAGTCCTGCAAAAAGGTTTTGCAGAAGGCTCGCTTCGACCATATTAGCCGTGTAGGGAACAAATTAGCTTCTTACCCCGCGGGTAGTAAAGCATTTTGGTCCCTGGCCAAATCGATCGAAGGGAACTTCTGCCGCCCCTCACTGCCTCCACTGCTGAAGCCGGACGGTTCGCTGGCTCACGCAGCAGTAGAGAAAGCCAACTTATTTGCTTCTCTATTTGCTGAAAATTCACGTCTTGATGCTGGTGGCGCGTCGCCTCCGTCATCTCATGTCTGTGCGTCAGTAATGTCTGACATAAGGATACACCAGACTGAGGTGCGGAAAACGCTACGCAATCTCGACGTGAATAAAGCCAGTGGTCCCGATGGTATTCCAGCTATAGTTCTGAGGACATGTGCGCCTGAGTTGGCTCCTGTGTTGACACGTCTTTTTCGGCTTTCTCTTGAGACTGGAAAAGTGCCAAGTTCTTGGAAACTTGCTAATGTGCAGCCCGTGCCTAAAAAAGGTAGTCGCGCCGACCCTGCTAACTACCGGCCCATTTCAGTCACGTCCATACTCTGCAAGAGTATGGAACGTGTCCTGAACCGCAGGCTCCTGGCATACCTAGAAGCGAATGACCTCCTTAGTGACCGACAATATGGCTTTCGCCGGAATCGGTCTACTGGGGATCTTCTAGCGTATGCCACACACATCTGGAGTGAGGCTATTGAGAAGTACGGAGAAGCACTTGCGGTTTCTCTGGATATTTCCAAAGCCTTCGACAGGGTCTGGCATGACGGCCTTATTAGCAAGCTTTCCTCTTACGGCCTACCCGCTGGATTTCGTGATTGGATATCGGACTTTTTGAGGGACAGATCTATACGAGTGGTCATCGATGGCTGCTCGTCGGATCTAATGGCGATCAATGCCGGTGTCCCTCAAGGGTCGGTGCTCTCTGCGACATTATTTTTGCTGCATATTAACGATCTGCTAAGACCCGGTACCTTTGGGTATGCAGATGACAGCACTGTTGTAGAGAGCTACATATCCACTGCACGAGCCAGTGCGGCCGAAATCCGGTCTCATAGAGAAGCTATGGTTGAGCGCTTGAACTTGGCTCTTCAGGCAGTCTCCGAATGGGGCGATGCCAATCTAGTCAAGTTCAATGCCGCCAAAACCCAAGCGTGTCTATTCACCGCCAAGAAGAGGCCTTTTGACCTGGTCCCTTCCTTCCGAGGTGCAACTGTACCGATTACCGACCGCCTTGAACTTCTTGGCATAACATTGTCTTCAACCCTGAATTTTGGCTCCTACATCGAGAATATGGCTCACGTAGCAGCCAAAAAGCTGGGTATCCTCTCGAAGGTGCGAAAGTACTTCACGCAGGAACAGCTGCTTATATTATATCAAGCACAAGTTCGATCATGCATGGAGTATTGTTCGCACCTTTGGGATGGATCGGCAAAGTACCAGCTTCAGGCGTTGGAGTCAATTGAGCGGCGTGCAAAGAGACTCATAGGCAATGACAATCTTTGCAAAGCAAGGTTGCAGAGCCTAGAGCACCGCCGCATTGTTGCCAGTCTGTCGGTATTCTATCGGTTGCATTTCGGCGAGTGTGCGACTGAATTACATGACGTGATTCCCCCCGCCCCCTTCCACTATCGAACGAGCAGGGAAACGCCAAGGCGGCATCGGTTTACGGTTGAGGTGCCCAAGGCACGCACAAAACGTTTTGCCTCCACCTTTGTTGTCCGAACCGCCAAACTTTGGAATTCCTTGCCGAATTCCCTGTTCCCCAATGACTACAATCTAGCGATTTTCAAGGCGAGAGTGAACCGGTTCCTTCTAGGTAAGCGCGATCCACCGTAGACCTCAATATCACTTACCATCAGGTGAATTGTGGTCAAGCGTTGACCTATTCAGAGTAAAAAAAAAAAAAAAAAAAAAAATTTATAAAGAAAATATTTTAAAGTTCTCTCGCTTGTGAACCAAATGATTGTAAGCAAGAAGAAGCAAACTTTCTTATATTTCCTTGTAACTAATGAAAATTATTTTATGTTAACGGTACGGTACGTTTTACATTATGTTATTTTGTTTTTCTTGTAGAGCGTCTTTACGTGCACATACATATTTGTGTCAATGCTCTCAATCTTCAACAGTGTCAATAAGGTCTAAGGCGACATTACATCGCCTTTTCTATCACTCTTGTAAATGATACACATCAAAGTATTTATATATAAAGTTTATTTAGTTGTCACATGATTAAATACACAGTCCACATAGTTATAGTACACAATTACACCGTTAACCTCTAAGTCACCGTCCGACTCATGGTCGAGTTAAGTTCTATCTATATGTCATGGCGCCACTGAGCACCGACGCTACCGGCGCGGGCGCGCCTTGGCTGTGTTGCCAGGCGATGGTTTGACGGTTGGCTTGACGCCACATCACCCCCCTAGGCAGAAAGTTACCCTATCCTAAAAAAAAACTTATTATTAACGTGTACAAGGTTGCACCCTAAGTTATACAATGCAAAGTGTAAAAAAAATAGAAGAATAATATTGTACAAGTTAAAACTAGAACATGTATATATACTATAGGAGGAGTAGCTGGGGTCTACAGATCAAGGCGGTCTTTGAATTTTACTGTCCGACCTGATCTTGTAGTGGCCGGTTTTGCCTGGTCGGGGGCAGGGTCTGCAGGTGTGGCAGACTTGGCGGTAGGCACAGTTGGAACAGCAGGAACACTGTTATGTGCAGGTGTCACAGGCGTCTGGTTTCCCGGTGTGGGAGCCAACAGTGAAGTGGAGGTGTCTAGAATGTAGGCAGGTTTGACTCGGTCCAAGCTCACTTTGGTATCTTTGTCACCTATGGTGATGGTGATAGTTTTATCGTTCCTGCAGACGACTTTGTATGGACCAGCGTACGGCGGCTTCAGGGAAGGCCTGACCGTGTCGTCTCGCAGAAACACGTGAGACGCTGTGCTGAGGTCCTTCGCCATGAAGGTCGGGCGCTGGCCATGGCGTGTTGTTGGAGTTGGCCTCAGATGGGCCATGTAACGACGTAGTTGGGTTGCGAAGCTCTGCAGGTCTTCCAGGTGGTCGGCGTCGGGTCCGGATGGAGCAATGAGTTCACCCGGTAAACGAAGTGGCTCTCCGTATACCAGGTCGGCGGGTGAGCATTGTAGGTCTTCCTTAAGGGAAGCGCGCATGCCGAGCAGGACCACTGGCAGGGACTTATGCCAGGACTCTTCGTGGCACATCAGAGCAGCCTTCAGGTGGCGGTGCATGCGCTCGACGAGACCGTTGGAGCATGGATGATAGCTTGTGGTACGAGTGCGCTTGGAGCCACACATCTGCATGAGATTCTGGAATAAGCTGGATTCAAATTGGCGGCCTTGGTCGGTGGTAACAATGGTGGGCACGCCGAATCGTGAAATCCAACCTCTAAAGAAAGTCTCAGCACATTCTTCCGCAGTCATGTTGACCATTGGCCAAGCCTCTGGCCAGCGGGAGTATCTGTCCACGGCTGTGAGACAATAGCGGAAACCGTTGCTATAAGGCAGCGGCCCGATAATATCTACATGCACGTGGAAAAAGCGTCTGGTCGGTCGAGCAAAAGTGCCAACGGGCGTAGACGTGTGTCTAGTTACCTTACTGCGCTGGCATGCAATGCAAGACCTGGACCAGCTGTGACAGTCCTTACGCATGTTAGGCCATACAAACCGGTCACCGACCATGCGTGCGGTAGTCCGCGCGCCAGGGTGGTTGAGGTTGTGGACCTTGTCGAAATGCGGTCGACGAAATGCGGGTGTTAGGTAAGGGCGAGCCTTTCCGGTGGACATGTCGCAGTATATCTCCACGTCGGAGCCGGGTATAGTTATTTTTTGTAGCTTGAGAGATGTGGAGCTGGTTAGCATCTCATGAAGCTCGTCGTCGTTCGCCTGATCTGCGGCGAGTTCGGTGAAGTTGTCGACGTGGACGGCGTCCACGCGTGACATAGCATCCGCGACGACGTTCTCCTTCCCCTGGATGTGGACGATGTCCGTTGTAAACTGGGAGATGAAGGAGAGTTGGTTGAGCTGCACCGGAGGCAACTTCTCTCGGCGTTGGGAGAAGGCGTAGGTCAGCGGTTTGTGGTCGGTGAAAATTGTCACGTGCTGAGCTTCCATTATGTGGCGGAAATGCTGTACAGCTTCGTAGACACCCAGCAGTTCCCTGTAGTAGGCGGGCCAGGTGGTTTGGCGAGCGCTTAGTTTCTTGCTAAAGAATGCTAAAGGCTGCCAGTTGTCTTCGATGAGCTGCTGTAGACAAGCACCGACGTTTGTAGAGGAAGCGTCTGTAAAAAGTCCAAGTCTAGCATCAGGAACAGGATGTGCTAGAAGAGTCGCATTTGCGAGATGGTCTTTACAGTTTTGAAACGCTTGCTCAAGTTCAGGTGTCCATGGTACAGGTTGTGTACCTTTAAGTTGTGTTGAAGCATAGCAGTCAATTAATGGAGCCTGGAGATCAGCTGCCTTGGGCAGGAAACGGCGATAGAAGTTCACCATCCCTAGGAACCTGCGGAGGCTTTCTACGGTCTTTGGTAGAGGGAAGTTCCGCAAGGCTTCGATGCGTTCAGGCGGCGGCGATGTTCCAGACTTAGTGATTTTGTATCCGAGGAAGGTGACTTCATCAGCGCCAAGCAGGCACTTGGACGGATTGATCACGACGCCGAACTCAAAGAGGCGCTTAAATAGTGCGCGAAGATGTTTGGCGTGTTCCTCAGGTGATTTGGAGAAGACCAGGATATCATCGACGTAAGGAAAAACGAAGTCTAAGCCAATGGTTACCTCGTCGATGAAGCGCTGGAACGTTTGGCCGGCATTCCTCAAGCCAAATGACATGAATGGAAATTCATACAGTCCAAACGGTGTTGTGATCGCTGTTTTTGGTATATCCTCTGGAGCTACAGGTATTTGTTGGTAGGCCTTGATTAAGTCAATCTTGCTAAATATGGAGCAATTGGCCAAGTTGTTACCGAAGTCTCCAATGTGGCGGACAGGATAACGGTCAGGCACCGTCCGAGCGTTAACTGCCCTATAGTCGCCGCATGGGCGCCAGCGATCTTGTGGTTGTAAGGGTAAGTCATTATGCTTATCTTTCAAAACCATTTGTAGCGGTGATGACCACGGACTTTTGGACGGGCGCGCAGTGCCGGAACGAACCATGTCCTCGAAGACAGCCTTCGCCACCTGCAGTTTCTGCGGTGCGAGTCGGCGTGGACGGCTCGAGACAGGCGGGCCCTCCGTAGTCAGTATATGGTGAACAGTATTATGTTTCACCGTGCGCGGCAGTCCCGGTGGTCTGGTGACGTCCGGGTACTCCTGGAGTAGCTTCTAAAATGGCATCGGCCAAGTTGGCTACCTTATCCAGCGGCAGGTCCAGCTGGGCCATGAGGATATGTTGGACCTCATGTGGCAAGCTGCGCATCCACAGCTCTCTGATAATGCCCTCGTCACTCTTGCCAGCAAGTGACCGAAGGTGTCTCAGGAAGGAGGATGGCTTTCTGTCACCCATTTCCTGCTGGCTCAGCAAGTGTCTGATGCGTTGCTCCCTGGAAACTGAAAATCTTTTGATGAGCTCAGATTTAAGGTGCTCATATTTATTTTCAGCAGGTGGATTGGCAATGACATCTTCCACCTCATCAGCCAGTCTGGCGTCCAAGATGGAGAGTAAATGGCCATATTTGGTTGCATCCTTACAGATGCCCGCTATCTCGAACTGTGCCTCCGCCTGTGCAAACCATATTTGTGGTTTGTCTGGCCAGAATGTGGATAGCTTTACTGAGATTGCATTAGTGTTAGGTGTAGGAGGCATTGTTAGTTGTGTTATTTGGTCTTGTAGATATTTGACCTGAGACCGCAGCTCTTCCTCAGACATTGTGATAAAATATTGTTAAATAAAGCAAAGTTAAATAAACAAAATAACAAATACAATATTCACACAAACAAAAATTATCCCAAAGCTTATATAAAGACAAAATATGTTATTTATAATCAATAAATTGTAAAATAAATAATAATATGGTAAAACTTAATGTTACAGTGCTAGTGTTACATTGGTTATTGTAAAATGTTAAATATTAAGCAATATACAAAATGTTAAATATGAAAAGGTCAAAAAAATATACACAAAATGTTAAATATGAACAATACATGTAACTAGCACAATTTTATGGTTAGTGGGTGTAAATAGCACACATACAAGGTAAGTAGGAACATAAACCAAAACCTGTGTATATAAAATAGTTAGCTTTTGAAACACACATACAGTTATTTCCATGCAATGGATATAGGTAAGTATGTATATAGGTAAACTAAAATGCACCACAACCAAAAGTTTGTTGTTATGAAAATAGTGATAACATTTAAGCACTGAAAATTGTATATAAATAAACTAGAATGCACCACAATCACATTTGTTGTTTGGAAAATAGTGTTAGTATTTAGGCACTGAACGGTCACTCACCAATGCAATGGTCACTGCGTAGAAGGCTGGTGCAGCGAGATGGTCGCGTTGCACTGCACTTCTCGCAACATACCTTTGGAGCAGGGCGTGGGAGTGGCGGCATGCGCGTGCGCAAACCGCGGGCGAAGCTTGAGATGCCAACGTGAACACGTGCTAGGCGCGACGTTGGCCTGGGGTGGCGGCATGCACGTGCGCAAACCGCGGGCAATGCTTGAGATGCCAACGTGCACACGTGCTAGGCGCGGCGTGCACATGCACGAACCGTGGGTGAAGCTTGGGGTGACGTGCACACGTGCTAGGCGTGGCGTCAGCTTGGGGTGGCGGCGTGTGCGTGCACAAACCGCGGTGGAGAACTGCGTAGACGGCGTGCGCGTGCACGTGCCGTGAGCGACGACTGCGATGACGGCTTGCTGTTGCAAGCGCCGTGGTGGAGACTGCGCTGCCGGCTGCGGTTGCAAGCGCCGGGGCGGGGACTGTGTCGACGGCGTGCGAAAGCACGTGCCGTGTCGTAGGCTGCGTCGCCGGCTTTCGGTTGCAAGCGCCGTGGTGAGGCTGTCTTCGACGGCGTGCGAAAGCACGTGCCGTGTCAAAGGCAGCGTGACCGGCGTGCAAATCCGGGCCGTGGCGATCACGTCGGGGTCACCAATAAGGCGACATTACATCGCCTTTTAATCACTCTTGTAAATGATACACATCAAAGTATTTATATATAAAGTTTATTTAGTTGTCACATGATTAAATACACAGTCCACATAGTTATAGTACACAATTACACCGTTAACCTCTAAGTCACCGTCCGACTCATGGTCGAGTTAAGTTCTATCTATATGTCATGGCGCCACTGAGCACCGACGCTACCGGCGCGGGCGCGCCTTGGCTGTGTTGCCAGGCGATGGTTTGACGGTTGGCTTGACGCCACAGGTCTTTAGAATAAGGGCACAACAATAATTTGTGGTTTTCCTGTTATGGGTATTACCAACGGTCTCGTCTCGTCGTTTATTATCGTCTCTTAACGAGCTTAGATGTTCGGTAGAGTGGCAAATATTTAATTAGTAGGTTGGCTTGCTCTTAAACTGTACCGAAACAATGTTCAACGGGCGTGCTTTGAAAATTGAAACGGCTACCGAATTAGATTTTCGGGCTATTTTTTGCGTGTTCAGGGACTATTCAAACTCTTGCTACACGTGTTTCAGTTATAATGAGTGTCAGTGCAGATATAGACAGCCTTTTGTTTTGCGCTTTACAGCTTCGCGTTTGTCATGTAGGGTACGTAAACACACGGGTTAGCGACTCTTCCCCAAGGTGGAGCATGCCTAAACTGAGTCCAAAGGAGGCTGCTAGAACACTCACTGCTGAGTGTTCAGATGTCACTCACGGTGGTTGTTCAGATACAGATTTTCCAACTTGAGGGTGGTTGCTTACCAGGCGAGCACTACAAAATGCCTTGCCACCTTATAAAAAAGTTGTAGAGACCTACGAAATAATAAAGAATAATCTTGCACTTTAATATAAGACATATTAGCCAGTTTATCATAGATGGTATTACACTGAGTCAGACAACCAACATAGTAAAACAATAAACCCCAAAATGCATTTCAATATAATTATAAAAAGTCCGTTATATAAAACCTACTTACAGTCCGTTATAACTAACCTAGCTATATTCGATTCAGAGGAGCTAGACAACTTGCCATATAGATTCAGGCATAAAATGTAATTAATGTAAACCGGTGAAAATAAATATAGTATCATTCGTATCTCATTGGAAAACACAAAAAAATTAAAAACATTTTAAAATAAACAAATTCCTCATCATGCCCGCCATTTTGTTTCGTCTATAAATTCTGTATTATCGTTAATTAAATATTGTTAAAGGGTTTTCGGCCGTTAATTATTTGCTTTGAAAATTTCGAGGTAAAAATAAATACGAATAATGTAACAGTTCTTGGTAGAATGCTGTGAAGATATACTGTCAGAATATTAAAGATAAATATTAAGATAAGATACCGTTCACCCCTTCCCTTAACAATAAACATGAATGAATGATGTCGACGCTTCACAATGCCCGAGGGTACACCGTCACAGTATAGAACCCACTTACAGAATCAAATCGAATACAATTTTGCATTTGAGAATGCTCGGGGAATATCGACATTATTCATTTGATAGGGCTGTTTTGAAATACAGAGAAGTCCATCCACAAACTTGTGACAAAAATCAGTAGAACATTTCGCTAGTTCTGTTGGTAGGTACCAACCGTGTTGACCGCGTAGTATAGAGCCAAGAAAGCTGGTAGCTTTCCCACGCTGAATTCTAGAGAAGTCAGTTGCGCGGGTGGCACTCACTACTTTCTGTAGAAGCCGATGTAGCCAGTTCTATTCTACGTCAAAGTAACAATCTATGATTTGCACTCGAAAAACTCTTTAATTACTAGCAGCTAAAGCAGAGTTGTGAGGATCATTACTATTATTAATTCTATGAACTAGTAAAATATTTCACAACAAACAATATGAACGATGTCTTATAATACTTATGAGTCGATGTTTAATTATACGAAATGCCTAGTTATTCATCTTTTATTAAACATTTATTTCCTTCAATGATTTCCTTTATTGACTTACTCGTTTATTGAAAGTTCAACATAAAGCCATGATGTAAAACCATACAGCGTATACTGGGTTAAAAGTAAAAGAGTGTAGAGGAAAATGGAATACAAAAAAAATATTGTAAAAGACAACAAGAACCTCGTTGGCGTAATGGTTACCATGCCGGACTGCCAACCAGAGGATTCCGGATTCGATTCCCGGCGCGTCCAACATCATTGTTTTGAACTAAATTTGTTGTCTGTCGGTCTGTATCGATATAAAGTATTTATTTATATAAGTACGTAGTATATCAGTTGTGTAAGCAACCATAATACAAACTAGAAATGGTTTGCCATGGAGCTAACCAGTCGTGTGTGAAATGTGTCCTGATTATCTATATCAATTATATTATGTCCTATATTTGTAATTTAATAATTATTTATGCTTCTTGTTCTATTCTTAATTAGAAATTCACGACTCTTACTACCCAAATGTTATGCTAAAGCATTAGCAACCTTACTGAACAGATCTTATTGTTCACATTTGTTTTGATTAAACATACACTTCAAGACATTCCTTTTGTAACCCTGTAAAAAAGCGATGTCACAATACTTCTGTTTATAAATTAATCGACATCAATGCATCGCAGCGAATGCAGTCATACACTTGGAGTTCGTTACGCCAAGTACGAATCAATTTAAAACATTCAATGAATGAGTCATGCTATTAATAAGAATTGTTCGTTTCATTATGTACTTTGTCCAACGAATAGTTTTACTACGCAGTAAAACGTGTTGTTTTTTTTACATAAGCGAGTGTTGCTCTGTGGGAAAAACGTCTGCTTTTTAATCTGGCGGCCCCTGGTTCAATCCCAGCCCTACACCGATAAATTGTTTTTAATTTAGCAAACCATAAATCGCATATACTTATGTAAAAATATCTGTAAATTAATATTTCTGTACAATAAAAATATTTTTTCTTTCTTTCAAAGCTATGTGTGGATTTGCACTCGCTTTACTACGGTGAAGGAAAACAACGTGATTGAGGAATGTTTTCATGCCATGTTTGAGGACCAGGAGACGTGTGTCATCCACCAATCCGCACTTGGCCAGCGTGGTGGATTATGGCTTAAATCTCGGTCATCGTATGAGAAAGCCCCGAGTCCCAGCTGTAGGAACGTATAGTGGGTTGCTTATGCTATGCATGCATAAACTTATTTTTTAATGGATAAGATAATTTTTATGGCAAAGTTCCAGCCTTAATGTAGAGCAGACCGTTTAAACTAGGTCCTGTTTGAAAACTGTCGGCACCAGAGCTTAAACACTCATCCTACACAAAGAAGACTGCGCAATAGACCTAATGTTTCACGATTTTCTGAAATACATATTATTATACGCACAATATGCGTGTAAATCGGTATTGATTTTAACCTACATACTCGTATTATGTAGATATCTGTACGCTTTGATGGGGTTTCGTAGAAATAAGCTGCCGGTCTGAAAAAGGCAAACTCCCTTTGAAAGCTATGGTACAGAGCAATATGGGTGTCAAATGGCAAGCAATTTCAATATCAAAGCCTCGGGCAAAAAAAGACTGTTAGACGTCGAAGAGCGCATAAATTCGGCATATTAGATAATTTTAAATTCTTCTTCTTCGTATGAGCTAAGTGTGGCCACTTAGCTTAGCTCTGGCGTCGAGAGATTTTCAAGCCACCCGAAGGTCTCAGACTTGGCTTAACGACTGCTTTTACTAAGACTCACAGCTGGGACCTATAATTTAATATGTCATCCGAAAAACGACAGTGCCAATGCATGGTCACTCATCCAAACACCGTCCACATCGACAGTTGCTTAACCTCGATGACCGCGTCAGATCACCTTAGCTAGCCGAGCAACAGGCGCTAAATCATTTGAAATAAACCTAGGTCTCAAGAAAAGGGCCAAAAGGCATTGTACTAAGAATAATAGCCGGGATACTATTTAACGTAAAGGTTTTGTAAGATTTTTAAATATAGGTAAGCTTGCGCTTGACCGTAATTCGCCTGTGAATTACGATCAATTAATTTAAGCAAAGACATTAAAAAAGAAACGACGTTGATTCGGAAAAGAACAAAAAATAAGACAAATAGATTTTCCTAATTTTCAATTTAACCCGTAGAAAATAAAGCTACTGCGACAGTTTGGAAGCTTTCAGAATAAATGATTGCAATAAATTTACGTTATTATTTTCTTTCTGTTGGACGCGGAAATTGGCGAATAAAAGGGCGAACATTAAATTATAAAATCGACCCCTGGACACAGCTGTGCCCGTTTACGTGAGATTCTGGCTTAAGGCAATGAGAAGAGCAAAATCTTGCATTTACGGTTTAATTCGCTTTAAATCCTCCTCCTCCTCCTCGCGTCGTTTTCCTCACTGCTGATTCGCTTTATAGTAAACTGCAAAATATATCGAAAAAAAATTACATACAGTCGAATATAATCTCCTCCTTTTTTGAAGTCAGTTAAAAATTGCTTAAAGACCGTCTAAAGAACCACTCTAACAATATTTATTTTACTCATTTTGGTATCAATCAGACCTATCAATTTAAAAAAAAAACTGGTTCATAACTAAATTAAAGATTTCTTAAACCAGTTTTTTTTTATGATTTATAGCGAAAACCTGTAAAATCAAGATTTGTCCATCGCTTTAAGGCTTTGTTTGTATCAGGGTACGTTTTAGTGGTTGCCTTATATGTTCCCACTGCTGGGACTCGAAACCTTCTCTCACGTTAAGAGAGATATAGGCCACGCTGGCCTAGTGCGGGTTGTCGGATGACAGATGTATTGGGATATTATGGAGCTCGGAGCAAGTAGGTTGAAGAACATACTACTTATTCGCAGTCGGGTAAAAAGTCCTATATGTACCCTACATTTTGTAAAACACTGAGTCTTATTTTCTGGAAAATAACTCTGTAAATATTGCGTTTGTATCGGAAAAGCCCGTCCGTAAATACCACGTCAACATGGTGGAATGGAATACAAACAGTCGAGCTTTGTTAAATATTTATATTTATGTTTTACCAATAATAATATCTGTATAAATACGGCCATAATAGAGAGTGTGGTTCGGTGGGAAAACGTCTGCTTTTCAATCTGACTACCCTTGTTGTGTGGATCTACACTCGCTTCACGGTGAAGGAATCATAATAAAAGAAACTGATATGTTTGAGGACCACAATATCCAAAGACGTATGTCATCCGCCAACCAGCACTTAGCGGTTTAGGGCCTATATTGTGCTACTTTTTTAATCGAAAATAACATAGGTTTTATTATTATTTACTAAAGATTTCTGCAATCTTTAGTAAATAATATTTGTGTAAATGAATTCGGATATTCCAATGCGTTTCGGATCTAGTAGCTCTAAGTACAATTTGCCCTCATAACATAAGCATCCCACTGTACGTTCCTGTTCCTACTGCTGGGACTCGGGGCCTTCTATCATGACGAGAGAGATGTAGGCTATATAATCCACCACGCTGGCAAAGTCAATTCAATGTGCCAAGGCCAAGTGCGTGTTGGCGGTTGACACGCATCTTCGGTTATTGCAGTCCTCAAACGTGCCGGTTTCCATTCGCCGTAAAACGAGTGCAAAACCACACATACTTGTACAGTGCAAAACAACTTGAAAATAAGTCATTGGTGTAGGGCCGGGATCGAACCAGGGGCCGTCTGTTTGAAAAGCAGATGTTTTTACCACCGCACCAAACTCGCTTGTACAGTTTGCCCTAAGCAACCTTTAACTATTTTTGTCATGCAAGGTGACCTATTTCTAAAATCAATATATTTTTTTCCATCCCCTTTCATCTATGCTGGGAATGGCAAGGTTTATAAATACTTTATAATATTTAATATCAGTAATATACCTCAGTGCATAAAGTAGAGCGTAGAAATAGAATAAAGCCTTCTTTTTCATTTTCATGAGAACTAAGTGACCAAGCTCTGGTGTCGAGAGATTTTAAGCCGCTTGACAGACATCGAATACAAATTTAAAACGATTTAACAAGGCCCGAGGAAATTGTGCCTGGAAATTTATCTTAAGGCGAAATCAATAGGATACGGCAAAGATTTGAAAATACAGTTTTTTCGTTACAAATCAGACACATTAAAAAATATTTTAAAAAAAAACAGCGTAAAGACCGTCTAAAAAACAATTCTAATGATATTTATACCTATTTTGGCACCAATTCTATCTATCAATACAATGAAAATCAATATAATATGAAAAAAACAGGTTAAAAACTTAAGAAATTACATTTTAGATTTTTGAATCAGTTTTATTTCTAATTCATAAGTCTGATTGGTACCAAAATAGGTATAAATATTCTAAGAATTGTTCTTTAGCTTAAAGATTGTCTCTTTAAGCTATTTTTTTTAACGTTTTTGACCATTATGATTTGGAAAAAACTGTGAATTCAATATTTTGCTTTTATCATCGCCTTAATTAATTCTACATTACTCTTGACTCAATCACGAAACATTTAATTTCCTAAGACACTCATTTACAAAAGTCGATAACCTTCGAAACCAAAAAGGAGGCTTCATTTCCAATACTGTAAAAATACAAACTCATAGATCTTATTAAATAAAATTCCACCTAGTCCCTACAAATATACTGTCTTTTACATTCCTTGGTAAACAGGTTGTCAGGAAAGTATGTCTGTATGTAACAGCTCACTGATGATATTCCTGTTTATCCAACAATACCCTTTAGCCTTTGAGAAAAGTTGGCACACATGCAAAGGTGCTATAGGCACCTATCTCCTAGAGGTAGTTAGATAACGTCACAGGTCCCTCCCCCGCCACCGTCGGGGGTCGTAACCTTTAACTATCGCCCGTCTTCGACAAAACAAATTAAACACAACAAATCAATAATATTAGTCAAATATAATCATTAGCTTAATGCTACTCACCTCGGCGTCTGATTTCGAACCCCTTCGATTAACTTTAGCACATCGTAAATGTTCTGATACGTTTTGACCGTCGAACCTAAATCCAGGTTTTATGACTAAAAACACAATTTCCACTCAGGTGCCACTATTCTCATCACCTTAACGTCCAGTATCCGAGTGATTACTTAACCATTCCACATGGAAATCAGGAACGTTTTGTCCGCGAGCCGTGCATCCCCTTCGGCGGGTTTCTGAGCACTGAGCTTGAAGCCTACGGGAAAATATCAAGCCTCGACCGGGATTTCGTGTTGATGGAAACACGGCGCGGGCAGATGTTCGCGCTCGCTCGCGCCGCTGACTCATCTGTGAGTCAGAGTGAGGTAGCCGGATGTTTCTCAGTATCGCCGCGTTCGGAAGCTGGGTACACAGGGACGAGGTTTCCCGACAGAGAAAATGCCGCCGAAAGCTCAATGAGCAACGATGATACACCAGTAGTTCTACGAACAGTAGACTTTGCAAAAACATAAATTATCCCAAAACCCTTCTTCATAAGTACTTTGAAGCGATGACAGGTCGGGTGTGCGGTCACCTTACTTTCAGCAGGGCGTGGGTTCGTACTCACCTATTAAGTTTGAGCTTTCGGTAAAGGAAAACACCGTAAAGAAACCAGAGAATGTTGGTAGAGCATTTCCTCTGGTACTCGCCTGGCCAGTTACCACCCTTGAGCTCCAAATCTGATGACTAATACCTACAGGTGAGTTCCGGCAGCTTCCTTGAGAACCAATGAACCCAGACTAGGCATGCTCAACCTTCGGCCAGAGCGTCGCTAATTCATATGGTTAAATGCCATGCTGAAACGCCTAGCCGTTTAGAATTAGAAAAAAAATAATTAAGACTATATTGAAATATCTTCAAAACGCACAGTAAATAGCGTTTTTTTTTCGTGTTGTCATTTAATGCCGTACATCTATTTGTTACCTGTTGTCTGTCTACTTCTATGTTCCCTTTTATTTCTATATCCTTATATGTAAATGCGTGTACTTCATCTTTGTGTATCGTGCGTGACGTCACAGCCAGCCTCAACGGAAGACCAGCGTTGGTTGCTCTCCAGCAACCAGCATTATGCTGAGTTGAGGCTGTGTTGTGAGTTGTGACTAATTAAAATTTATTATGTGTCCTATTTTAATTATTATATTTTTTCCTGTTAATATGTCACAATAAATAATTTTCTTTCTTTCTCTCTTTCCTTTTCTACTTTATGTAAGAACTGGCAAAATCACCGAGGGCTAAAAAATTATATTGATTCTAATCAATCACTGATTTAATTATTCAGTATTTCTTGGATTGGTTCAAAATTGAATTCCTCTACGCAAGCTACCAATCATTTAACATACGAAAGCAAAGTCCAGTTGATTCAGAAACGCTTCGCTCGTTGGGTCAATTATGAAAATTGAAAGGGCATTTTCCACACCCCGCATAGCTTTTCATACTTTAGTAACTCCATTATTTGTTAGGGCCGACTCGGGTGGAATCGTAGGGGGTGAAGTAGTTTTGGCACCCGGTGACCAAATACTTGCGTCCCGCGGGAAATTGTCGTCAAGCTAGATGTTCTTAGGCAAGAAAGAGAAATCGGACAAATTCGATCCAAGATCATCATATTTATTATACTCTGTAATGATATTATGTACAAACTCGTATAGAAAAATAATAAAAATATTGGTTGTTGGTGGTCATACATAGGTATGACTACAAGTAAAAATACATGGACATAACTACATATACATAAGTACGTGTACGTATTTCTAAAATTTCAATACTAGTATGTACTTATATCACTGACCTCTATTTCTACTGCGTACTAGTAGAAATAGAGGTCAGTGACTTATCTATAAAAATAGAGTTGTTTCAAACTCTTTTCTTGACGTACTAAAAAATTCAACATGGAAAGGAAAAGGTTTTCCTTCATTTTAATATCCTAAGCTCGAGTTGGTATTTGGAATCATGATGATGTGACGTCATTGCCGCCCGTCACTGCCCGCTACCAATCACAGCGCTCGTTCTGAATCGCGCAAACGAAGTTTTTAACGCGCCTTAGATCAGTCTTAGCTACAATCCATGGCCGTCGAATGACCACTTCCGGGCACAACATGCGTTCGGTGGGATATCCGTTTGTTAAATGCATACAAACGTCGTCACTCAATATTGGTGACCCCGAAGTGATCAGAATATTTCGTTGAAGAGTTTTACGGGTCCTGACTCCATGTTGACACCTACCCAGTCTCGACTCACTGAGGCATTGAGGGCAAGAAGAACTATAAAATAATTGGCACACTCATTCAGACAGCTTTATTTTACTCATATTTTGTGAAACATTGGAAAATATTTCTTATTAGATTTTTATATGCAGGCTGGTTGGAAGGCGATAATCAGAGGCTCGTGCATTAAAAAAATAGCATTTATTGGCTTGATATTAACATAAACACTCCTTTTGACGACCTCGTTGGCGTAAAGGTTACCATGCCGGACTGCCAATCAGAAGGTTCCGGGTTCGATTCCCGGCCCGGCCAACATCTTTGTGCTTAACTAAATTTGTTGGCTGTTAAATATGTATATATATAAAATATGTATGAATGTATATGTAGTATATCAGTTGTGTAAGCTACCATAACACAAACTAGAAATAGTTCAGTATGGAGTTAACCAGCCGTGTGTGAAATGTGTCCTAATATTCATTTATTATTTTAAAATATCTTATACAGTATGCCTAATTATATACAGGTACGTAAGTTGATGTATACCAGTAAAAATACCAGGTTTATTTAAGTCAATAATTCAATTTATTGTACAAACATCTAAATTATTAAAATAAAAAAGATAATAATACTAAAATAGAATGTCACTGTGCTTAATAAATGCATAAGTATCAATATTGTTTTTATTCTGAATTACATAAAAAAAATCGAAATAATTCCATCAAATATATGGTATGCAATTATTGCATAGTTGTTAAAATCTTGAGTTTCAAATAACTTATAATAAATGCTTTACTAGACAGTTATATATAAAAACAGTTATATAAACACTATACTATTCTGATTGGCTTAGAAGTATATAGTTTCGGCTACAAAAATATAATGGTCTATAATTCTTAAAGTGTTACTTATTTTTTTATTGTTTTGTAAAGCTTTTGCGGAAATATTGAGAAAAAAGGCTAAAAAACATAGCTATTGTATCAGATTTAAATATATTATATAATAATTACATAAAATGTATGAGATTCACATAGTCATAAGTTTCAAAACAATTTAAAACGTTTGTAAAATTTTAAAGAAGTACGTACCCAAGGTACACAAATTTCAAACATCATGGAATGAAAGATAAGTATAACTATAAACACTACAGGGTGCTGGTAACTAACACATATAACTAGCTTTTTGTTAAGACTGCAATGCCTAAAGTTAGATGCGGTTGTCTAAGAAGTAGCATGCAACCTAGAAGGAACCAAAGTTCTCTTGATTAGAAGACATTTGTATGATATTTGACAGGGAACAAACCCAGGTCGAATTGCTTGTGTAGTCCTAATACCACCTCTAAAGTGTTTGGATTAGTTACCAATAACCTTAAATACATATGTTATAAAAATCTATACTATAAATATTTATAAATAGATATTAAATCTTAAAACTACTTGGACGGATAAATTTGTCATTCAGGCACAATACCATTAAAAGTAATTTAAGTTCAAATTGCACTTGCTCATAAAGGGAAGGAAAATATTGTTCAGACACACACATTTTCACGACCACAAAGTCTGGAATGTGTTGCCAACCACCACATTGGTGGATTATGGGCAAGAAAAGGCCCTGTAATCCAGCAGTGGAAACGCTTCTTACGCTATGTTCAAATTTGACACGGAAATATAACCTTAATACACTGGCCTCTATACTACTCTGCTCTCTGGCTAAGCTATATTGTTGTGTTTTTGAAGACATAACAGCTAGTGTCTTGGTATAATTGTAATTGAAGAGGTTGAAAGTGCTAAGAAGTCTAAATTATAAGACATGTAATTAAGAACCTTATGTAAGTAGATAATAAAAAAATAAAATAAAATAAAATAAAATAAAATAGCCTTTATTTGCCCAAACTTTTGTACAGATAAATATACTTTTTTAAGAAAAAAACTAATGAATTTATTACATATTTTTAAATCAATAGTTTTATTTAATTTTGGTTAGGGCACCCAAAGTCGGGTGTAGGCCTCCTCCTTGCGCAGCCATGTGTGGCGATCCTGGGCAGCTCGAGTCCACGTGGCACCGGCAGTGAGCACGATGTCGTCGCTCCACCTAGTGCGGGGCCGACCTCGGGGTCGCGCGCCGTCTCGGGGGTGCCAGTGGAGGATGCGCTCACTCCACCGGCCGTCGGCGGCTCGGGCGACGTGACCTGCCCATTTCCACTTAAGCTTGCAGAGCATCGATACTGCGTCTATGACTTTGGTCTTTTTGCGAATGTCAGTGTTTTTGACTTTATCTATGAGTTTAAGACCCAGCATCGATCGCTCTGCAGCTCTCTGGAAAGTAGAAATTTTTTGTGTTATGTTTTTAGTTAAAGCCCAGGTTTGACAACCATATAACAGGGATGGTAGAATTGTATTGTCCATTAATCGTTTCTTTAAATGTATTGGTAGTTTGCTCTTGAACACATCTTTGTTTGCCCAATACTTTTTCCAGGCAGTAGCAATTCTGCGGTCGATTTCTCTGGCGGTAGAGTCTGTGAAAGATATTTGTTGTCCGAGATATACATATTCGCGTACGTATTCTATTTTGACGCCGTTCAGTGAGATAGGGTAGGGAGTTCCATTGGTCATTATTTTGGTTTTTTCTAAATTCATATGCAGACCTATTTTCTGACTCTCTGTGTCTAAAGAGGTAAGCATCATCTGTAGTTCTTGGTGACTCTCAGATAGGATAACAATATCATCCGCGAAACGAAGATGCGTCAACCGCTCACCATTGATATTAAGACCATTGTTCGACCATTCAAGCCTTCGAAACATTGATTCTAAAATGGCAGTAAACAGCTTTGGCGAAATAGGATCCCCTTGTTTTACGCCACGTTTAATGTGGAAAGGAGAGCCAATTTTTTCAGTTTTGATTTTTGCCTGACATTTGCTATAGATCGCCTTAAAAATTGCAATGTATTTTTCTTCAATTCCTTGCTCTCTCAGACTCTCCCATATGCACCGGTGCACAATGGAATCGAAAGCTTTTCTGTAGTCTACATATGCGAGGTAGAGCGTTTTATTGTATTCGACACATCGCTCTATACACTGTGTTAAGGTAAAAATATGGTCTATTGTTGAAAAACCCCTTCGAAAACCAGCTTGTTCCCGTGGCTGTTGTTCGTCTAAGGCTTTGGTTAGTCGAAATAGAGTAATTGCTGAGAATAATTTATATAGAGTTGGAAGTAAACTTATAGGCCTATAATTATCCATTTGTTTCGGGTCGCCTTTTTTGTAGAGTAATGTTATGATAGAGCTGTGCCAGTCAACAGGAATCTCTTCTTTATCTATTATCTGGTTGAATAGTTTGGTCAGCTGTTTAGTAAGGGGCTCTAGCATTGCGATTATTGTGTCTGATGATATGCCATCTTCTCCAGGGGATTTGTTCTTCTTTAAACATTTTATGCCGCGCTCTATTTCATGATTTAAGAAGACAGGAAAATCGTTGATTATTTCTCTATTTTGTTCGCAAACGATTGGTTCTTTACATGAGTATAGCGTGGAATAAAATTTTGTCGCAATCTCTAATATATCTTTTCGTCCAGTTATAGTTTGTCCGGTGGAGCTAAACATTTCACGAATCCACTCTTTTTTACTGTCGAATTTTTTTCTTGTTTGTTTTGTAGAGCTACGTTTTTCCAATTCAGTTTCTAAGTTTTTGATTTTTATTTTCTGCTTGTTAGATTTAATAATTTTCACAATTTTTCTGTGGAGGTATTTCAGTCGTTTCCTCTGTTCTTTTGTTCTGTTACGTATTTTTTTCAGTGTTTCTCTTTCTTCTATAAGGGTTTCTACTTCATTAGTAATTATTTGTGATATTTTTGTATTTCTTTTATGAGGCAGTTTTGTAATACACTCCTTGATCGTCGTTACAGTTGCCTGGTAAAAATTGTTGATGTTATCATGTTCTGTATTGTGTATATGTAGAGACATAAGATTTTTCAACGACTCAACTTCTATCGGCGTGTAGTTTTGACTCTTGCGTCCAAAAGCAGAGCGACATTTTTTAATTGAATCGGTGACGTATGTCATTCTTAACATCCTGTGATCAGAGGAAAATTTTATTGTAAGTACTTCAGTGTTAGTGACCTTGTATCTCTGTTTCACAAGAATAAAATCAACTTCATTTAAAGTATCTCCTGATGGTGATTTCCACGTCCATTTTTGTTTTGGGTTTTTCTTAAACATTGTGTTTGTAATAAACAGTTTTTGTTCGAAACAAAAGTTTATTAAGTGTTCACCTCTCTCATTTCTCTCTCCGTATCCGTGCGGGCCACATATTTCGCTTTCTTCTTCAAGAGGTATTCCAATTTTAGAATTAAAATCGCCCATTACCACTGTATTTTTTCCTGTGTCTTGAAGAGCTCTACGTATATCTTGGTAAAAAGTTGCAATCTCTTGGTGTTTGTCTTTTAGTTTACCGGTAGGAGCATATACTTGAATAATATAAATATAGGTGTCATCATTCAAGCATAAATCTAATCTTACGACTCTATCTGAGAATGTTTTGAAATCTGTAATATGGTTTTTGAGATACGAAGAAACTATAAAACCCACTCCATTTCGTCCTTTCTTGTCGCCTTTATACATCAATAAATATTTGTTCTTTTCTATTATATTATGTCCTGTTATTTTGACTTCAGAAAGGCCAATTACATCGTATCTTACGTTTCGTAGTGCATGTTCTAATTGTATGAGCCGGTCGCTACTCTTTAGTGAGCGAATGTTGTATGTGCATATTGTAATATTTTGCTGTTTTTGTTGTTTGTGTCTAGGTTGTTGTGTGTTGCAAGGAGGGTTGTGGTCAAGATCTCCCGCGGCGACCACCCGTGTTGGGAGATTTGTAGTTTGTTTCGTTATTTGGATATTCGTGTTTACAGTAAGTATGTAAGTAGATACTTATCTTAAAAAAATATTGGCAGTTATTGTAATCTACTGACTGATATCCTATTTCACTTTTGATTCTTAACATTAAATGTTTTCATAGTAGTGCATATTTGTAACCTCCAACACAAAAATTATGGGGTGTTATACAATGACGTGTGTGTGTGTGTGTGTGTAACAGTTGAGATGGAGGTTTTCTAAATTTGTAACTTACTTGTTCTACATTTAGTATAGTGAAATGATTGATTGAAGTGAATTGAACGAGAGTATAGCAAAATTATCTTTTGTTTTTAAGTATAACATAAACAAGCTAAATATTCCATGTTGGAAATTAATATACCTGTAATAATATTGAACCTTTTTAATTTCTATCATCGAATATTTAACTTTTCTATTATCTTAGTGTGTATGAGAAAATTTATGAGAACTTGTGAGGCATACTAAGTATGTAAAGAACATTGTAAATGTAAAACCACTGCATCTGCCTAAACTTTACGGAATGAAGTGTGATTATTTGTATGAATGTACAGTTTCATTATATTATAAAATTGAGTAGCAATAACTTTATAACTGGATGTGGACAAATTGGTGTTATGAGAAAAGAAATATCTATCATTATAAATTAACTTCATGTCAAAGAGTCTATTTAGGCCAGGACTGGCGTCATAAAAAGAAAAGTATTCTACCACAATCACAAAACATATTTGGTCATACAGTAGAGAACACTTCCCAAAACTAAGACTACAGATGCCCTTGTGAACGTAGAACTGTTACATTCATCAGCAGAACAGTAGCACTCTTCCCAGTAGACACCATTCTCAAACACTCCCCAGTTACAGACTCCAGTCACTCCTGTCTCCGCCACGGATGCACAACGACGGATCACTTGACGCCATCGCCCATCCCCTGAAAGCGTAGAAAAAGTTTCTTATAGTTTTTTAAATTTAAATTGAAAGACTGATTTTACAGAGCATTTCATCATGTAAATACTTCTATGTGTAATATGTGTCTGGTGTATGAAATTTAAAATGTCACACATAATGCAATAACATGTAATCGTTGTGAGCATAGCAGAGGCCATAACCAGAAAATCCAGCATGATCTTGCCAACAATAATGCGGGGCATCATATACTCAGCAACAGAGTGGTTCATAATTGGAATTAGTTGCCTGAGAAAGTCGTCAGTGCTACATCAGTGAACAGCTTTAAAAACCGGCTTGATAGCTGGTTTGCAGAAAACTAAAAATTCTCTTGCTAACCTGTGATCAGTGCACTAGTGAACTTTAACTGTTGTAACATTGAACTGTTAAAAAATTAAGTTGAACTCAGTGTGATATAGGCACATCAGCATAATGCTGCTCGCCTATAAATCAAATAAATAAATAATTTTAACATTTACATTGCAGAGTACTGACAGTGCTCTGTGCAGGGGTTGTATTGAGGGCCAAAGAAAGGTCAAGCATGTGCTTTTGGAGTGCAGGATCTTGAAGCAACAGTGAGAACTCGAGTCACAGCGGTTACTGCAAAGAGCCTAAGCTGGCATATGAAAGCTGCTAACCTTCTTCAATTAGATCAGCTGGCTAGATTAGTCACCACCAGAAGCCCATACATCAAGTGACATGTTACCTGCCCCACAGTAGCGCTCAATGCTGAGATTTCTATTGATTTAGCTCACTTGGTCAACATATAAAAGTTGAAAGTTGGTGTGTAAGTGTGTGTATATGTTTATTGCCTCTTCACCCTCAGATTAATTAATGAATTATCAAGTAAGTACTGATAATAATTAACATTACCTAGATGGTTAGGTAAAAACATGAATGTTGTACTACTCGTATAATACTCATAGTAATACATGGGGAGTCTTTGTTTTCCCACTGAGACTCTTATTCTCAGCTTACAAGGTGCATAGCAATCAAAATTATCACACATACTTGCTAGTTAGGGTCGAAATGAAATCGGTAGTGTTATGGAACATGTTTGTACCAAACTAAGCTAACTTACGATTAATTATCATAAATTATCAGTAACATACGAGCTCAAGAAGTCTCAGTAACGTATCGTAGTACTTACAAATGAATCCTCTAGGTCCCTGCTGAGTGAGTTTCATACAGAAAGATCCTGGCATGTGAGACTCATCACTGCCACATTCCACGGCTATGTGACTGTCTCTGTCGAACTTTCTGTAGGCTCCACACGTGTCGTCTCCCTTGCTATCCTGAGAGGAAGCGCACTGGTAGCATCTCACACTAAAAACTGGAAATAACAAAGTTACAAAACTTTACTACTGCTGTCACGTATCAATCTTCTTATAGTATTCACGTTCACTATGGAAACTTACCGGCAGGTAGAGCACAGACCAGTAACAGCAGAAGTGACTTTAAAAGCATTTTGGTAGAGTTTTAGTTTACAAATATTTCAACCGACACCAAATGAACACACCCAAAACAAATCTGCCTCAACAAAAGTTATGTGAAGCAAGGCAAGCAAACATGAAACAAACAAAATAATTGCTATCTGCTAATGTCAAGTTAGACAGTTGCATGACAGTTGTTAATATTTTATTTTCATTTGCGTAATTCATTTTGAGAAGACACCTGTGAAGAAGACAGTTAAAGGCGCGTAGAAAGAGAAGATTTATTAATGAATTTACTTTTAAAATTTAAAGACTACTTGTGCCACTGTCCGTTAATCCGTTTGACTTTGACAGTAAAAATACTTTCTTGCTTTGTTTGCCCTGCTTGCTCGAAACATAGAGTATATCTAATTAGAAATGTGAAAGTAAAAATATATGTGTAAAGTAAATATAGTCTGGCAAACGAAACATGAGACTCGAATTATTTGCAAACTTTTTATATGGCAATGCTATAATAATGTCAACGACAATATCCAAAACAAGATGGCGTGTTGTTATGTTTTTGTTAAACACTAATTACTCAGCGAAAAACGAAAAAATTCATCAAAAGTGGAGTACGGGAGTTGTTGTTCCGCATAATCTCAAAGTATCATAAAAAACAACAAGAAAAAGAATTGAAATTCGGCGTAATTTCAACGAAAACAAGATTGTTTACATGTGGTGTTTGATTTCTTAGGTTAGTATGACGCTACTAAGTTGATACTTTGTTTTAATTCGTATTTACTATATATCTTTTTGCATAAAGTAATTATCTATTTCGATTCACATTCTTGTATCATTAGTCAAAACCTTCCCACCTTCCTAAAAATGCATTTTGGTTATTTATCATACCATAAAATGTTACATTGTAATATTAACACATTTTTTTCTTTAACAGGTTTAACAGGTTTTTCTTCATCTGGATTCTGTCATTGAGCTGATATGAAGTTTGGGTAAACGCAAAGTGTCAAGTGAAAATATTGCCTTGTCTGTCTTGCGGTGTTGAATCAGAAAAAGTGATTAAGGAGACATTTGGAACCATAACTCCAGAGAAGTGGAAGAATAATATGTCTGATAATGTAATATACATTGAAAATTAATATGAAAATAAGACCGGGACAGGATCACCGAAAATAATTTGAAAAGTTTCATTATAGTAGGAACCTAATAAATATAAATAAATAAAACTGTGATTCTAGTGACACTGGTGAATCTTTTCAAATTTAAGTCTTTTAGATTCACATTTTAATTATGACAGTGAATAAAATATTATAGAATACTGCTTTTTTTTATTCAGATTGATTGTATAATTTCTAAAGTATTACTTCCTAAAGCACTTAAAGAATTTTTATTCAGACGAAATAAAATAAATAATTTCAAAGTATCAAATTAGTTTATTTCAGGTATTTCATATTAGTTTTGGGGTTGCTATACTCAGATTTTTTAAATTTGCCGCTCTTTTCCAGGGTCATGTTTCGTTTGCCAGACTATATATATAAAGAAAAAACATAAGTATTTCAACTTTAGTTTAAAAACAGTATAATTTCGTTGTTTATTCAAAACTTTGTTGCTGAACTTGATAGTATAAGTTAATTGGTACTTTTGTGCAGATAAAGAAAAATGTGAATCAAAAAAATATGAGATCGCATATTTGTTATTATGTTTATTTCACAAAATTAAGCTAATTTGTGTATCTTAAATTTCCTTTAGTAGCTTAACGTCCAGGAAATGAATTTGAAATAATGAGCAAATAAATAATTGTGTATATAAAATATTAGAAAATCCTCGACTCAACAATCGACTTGGACTTGGACGAACTCTCGATATTTAATATTTTTCGCCATCCCTATTTTAAAATTAAACTTGAAATTGAATTGAACTGTTTGTTGTTGGTGCGCCGCGCTTATATCTTTTTTTTACTAAGTTAACAACTAGTATAATCATTTAAGCACAATATGCATTTACACATTCAGTTGACGTTATGCGCTTTTATTCTGTTGTCTCTTGTACCTTTCAGTAAGTTGTGAATTTATAATTGTTGTGGTTGTTGGATGGTCACGCCCTTAACAGCTACTTATCGGGTTGTTTATTGCAGGTTTTTCGATAAAGTGCTGGAACTGCCGCTCCAACAATGACCCTAAATGTGCCGATCCGTTTGACAATAGCACAGTGCCTATTACTGACTGCGATCAAGAAAAGGGATTATCTCATTTGCCTGGAACCAGACCAAGCATGTGTCGCAAAATAAGACAAAAAGGTTAGCGGTTTAATTAAACTTTGTAAACTGTTCACGTAAAGCATCTTAATAGCTTCCGCGTAGAAAACGGTCACACTTCCATTAGTATAAAACTTTTTTCAAAGTTCATATAATTTGAGGGATTTAATGAATATAATTTAAAACTTAATATTAACTCTAAGGTTAACCTTACCAATCCATGTCAGTTCTGTGATTTCTGTCAAGGATGAGGCTAGCTGTTCCAAGAGATTTTGTTTGTAGCCTTATCACTATCTCTAGATATAATTTTCTTGCTTACAGATATCTATCTATATCTGTAAGCAAGAAAATTATATTCTAAATCAAATTTGTAGTTTGTAAAGTCAAGTGAATTTTTGTAAAAAAATTTCGTTGGAGTAAATTCTCTTCGTTCTTAAGGCCTCAGATATAGTGGTAACATTGTGATATGGAGATGTAGGATAGGTATCTAGAATGTATTATCTGACCTGCTGCTATATTCTTCAATTCCAATTAGGTATCTTGCATGTTGATGCAATAGATATGTTACTATTCCATGCCATTAATTTTATCTGTTGTGATATCGGCATACATTTTTATTTTTATTTTTACTCCTTACTTAGGCTTAAAGCTTTTTTTTTAACGTGATGAAATGCATTTACACATACCCACCACACCCGGGGAGCTGGGTGGGGTATGTTGGGCTTGATGCCAGAAGGGCATCACTACCGACTAAAACCTCACGATGGCTTAAAGCCTATTATCCTACTTCCTACTAATATTATAAAGGCGAAAGTTTGTATGTATGGATGTGTGGATGTATGGATGTATGATTGTTACTCTTTCACGTAAAAACTACTGAATGGATTTGAATGAAACTTTACCACAATATAGCTTATACATCAGAATAACACATAGGCTATAGCTTATACATCAGAATAACACATAGGCTACAATTTTTGAGGTTTTTAATGTGAGGTCGTAAAAAAAACACATTTTTTGCGCTTACATTGCAAACGCTGACTGAATCCTACAAGATAGATCAAAACAATTTACTACAGTATTGTACAACTTAAAAAGGTCTACAAAAAAGTCCGTGATGGTATATGTTTATCTCTTAGGAATAACCCACAATAACCATTTTTTATCCTTTACTTTGTACGAGAAATAATGGCTTATTTACGAAGCGATTTTAAGCAATACAGTATAAATCCTTATCCAATTAAGTATCTTAAATACATTGTGCATTTAATAAAGATCAATATGGCTTTTTGCAGCATGTAAATTAAATAAATATTTTCGAAGATATCACAGATTTAAAATGCAGCGGCGCCAGGCGAACGGGGCGTGGGGTGGGGAAGAAGCGGCTAATAGCTGAGTGCGCGACCCGAACGCGGGCAGACGCGTGAGGGCAGACGTCGTTGACGGTTGTGTCCGTTTGCGAATTTTCAAGGCACTAGCGATTTGATAAAAACGTATGGTCGCCTACTTTAAGTAATATAGGCCTAAGGTTAGTTATTGCCAGGTTTCTTTTTGGTTAGGAGTAACACGTACAAAAAGATACTTCATTTTTACAAATTACTTCATTGATAATTCAATTACTATATAGATAGGTTACTTACAGTTAATTATAACAAATTATATTAGCAATAAATTAAAATTGCGACTATAATTTGAGATTTAAACTATCCTATCTCTCAAGTTGGATCGAACTGCACATGGTGTGCGAATTTTATTATAATCGGTTAAGTGGTTTAGGAGTCCATTGAGGACAAACATTGTGACACGAGATTATATAAATTAAGATAAGATTATTAATATTATATGTATGTTTTTTATTATTATTTATTGTACACTACGTCCTTCTTTAGTCGTTTATAAATTCCTTTACATCCAAAGGTTGCCTGGAAGAGATCGCTTTAAGCGATAAGGCCGCCAATTGTGGTACACTAATTTTAAGTTAATTGTCTTTTACTGTGCCTTTTTTATTTATGTGTCCAATAAAGAATTATAAAATTTCCATGACACAATGTTAGTTACCGTACTCCTCCAAAACGGCTTGACCGATTTTTACCAAATTTCATATGCGTATTCAGTAGGTCTGAGAATCTTCTACTATATATTTTTAAGGCAAAACAACGTTTGCCGGGTCAGCTAGTAAACCTATATTTTTTTTACTCCCTACAGTTAGGCATTTGACCATCAGGGCACATAATCATATAAGTTAGATACACTCAGGTGTGGACCTAGGCTGGAATGACTGGCTCTAAAGGAGGCTGCCAGATCACTGTTAGGTTGCCTGGCTACAGATTTTTCAACTTGAGGGTGGTTGCTAACCAGATGAGCATTAGAAAGTGCCCTACCACCATGCTATGGTTTCCTCTTTTCCTATCCTATACTTATTCATGCAATTAACATGCTACTTCCTGGGTCAATTGCTACATAAATGTTACGGCAACAGCTGCTATTTACCATATCCATGTTTTTTATATGTATCTCAACACAATTTTGTCCATACATAGCAAACTCTGTATTTTTGTACTGAAGTTTCAATGTTAATTCTTATAAAAACTTAACTTTTAATTAATAACAATAATAATAATTTATTTCAGATTGTCATCCATAGAATACATACAAAACTAATAATAAATAAATGTCAAAATTAAAAATTAATCATTATCAAATTAAAATTAAATAAGATTAATAATTACAATGTCAATTTAAAATAATCATGACTTACTTATTTCCTGTGGCTCTACAACAACCCTGGGTGGGTGTTGGCCTCCTCTACCATCCGTCTGTGCCATTTCGTGCGGTTTAGTGCCAGGCTTCTCCATCCTTCCAGACTTCCCAGGACCTGCAGATCTTCTTCCATGCTCGAATTTAATCATGAATTATTTTTAATTTTCCAGTTAATGGTGAGTGGCGCTACTTCAGAGATTGTGCATACCTCGGTGAGGTTGGTATCCAAGGAGACGAGAGATTCTGTCTGATGCGAACAGGCACTTACAATATCTTCATAGAATACTGCACTTGTAACAGTAAAGATGGTTGTAATTCTTCTTCTATGTTTGCTCCACTGCCTTTATTATTGGTATCTTTATTTGCATTAACATCTTTGTTGTATAAAATGTATGTATAACAGCAGGATAGGCACTCATATATTTTTTTATGATGAAACTAAGATGTAAATTGACATATAAAATATCACAAAAAAATACATGTGACAGCTTTATTCTGCCTTACATTAATTATTGCTCCAGTGCCTTTGATATCACAAAATGAACTACGAAAACAGTGTTTTGTACTCAGTTGACTTAAAATATGTATATTTCTAAATATTATATAAGGCTGTTTTATTTAATAATAAGATTGCTGTGAAATAGAATCTCACTTAGTATATGCTTCATATTTGCATGATAATTTTCTTTTTTTATAATTGTTGTACACAATTCCAATTTTACAAAGTTTTTAAAAATATGTATGTCTTATCATAGGTATTTAGTAGGATTATAGCTCTATATAGTAAGACTGAATTTTCAACCGTCCATTTTATATAAGGAACCCATTTTATGTACAAATAATCAATTAAAATATACCTGTCTTGATAAATAAATGTTTTAATAATCATTTTATAAATAGATCTTTTATTTCGCAGTGACTTACCACATAACCTATTGTCTCAGGCATTACTTTGCAGAAATCTTTTGTAGATGGAAGAAATTTCTGAAATTTTTAGTGTATGTCCACTGTGACTTACCTTATCTACTTGACCTATTAACTAGGTACTTGACTACCTTGACTATACCTTATATTCATTGCAAGATAGATGAGTTACCAGATAGACCTTGAGAGGCCTGACATGCTTTATAACCTTAGAATATATGACCTTAGTGAGCTTTGAGGGTCTTAACTCTTAAAATTATGTACACCTATGTATTGTGTAATTTTTTTATTACCTATTTGTATCTACTTAAAAGGTGTCTCCTATACAAATATATAATTAAACTAGATGGCGCTAGTAATTCGTGGTTATAATTCACACTAAGTATTATCTGTCTTTCATTCACAGGTTTACTACATGTACTAGGCTAAATGCAGTTATGATGGAATATATAGGCGGGTTCCGTCTATATATTCCATCATTCATTTCTTTATAATAGTATTGTAGGGAATACCAACGGGTTTCAAGCTTATTTAATACGAGTGCTTGTAATAGTCTTAATCTTTCAGAACAGATGGCGCCACGGTCGCTTCAGAATTATCGCGGCTTGTGTTCAGTCTACCATCTGGTATGCCAGAGACACGGGTTTGAATCCCGCTGGCCGAGATATTTTTTATTGCTTTTCGTGCAAAATTTTCTCTTATTATCATAAAAAGCCCAAACTTTGATGAGTGTAGGTTAATGGGGGGTTACAATAAATGTAGATATTCGGTAAGTAAGACACCATACTTTTGTGAAATATTTATTATTCAAAACTCAACATTGTCGGTCATTAGAATAAAATTAATTACGCATAAAAAATCTATATAATAATAACATTGTGATTTCTGTGTAAATGCGTATAAATACCGATTCGTCGATGGAATAAGGCACTTATCAGTTTTTGTGCTTGTTAGTGACATATTAAGGTTAATTTTACCAAATTTCGATGTAGGTAGACCATTACTTAAATTCGCTGCTCTAAAGTTATTTTACTGTGTGAATTGTTTGATTTGACAAGTGGCAAAGTTCTCTGTTTTTTTATCTCAGCAGCCAGTGGGCTTCTTATGGAGCAACGACGGTCTGCCTCCATCTAGCAAAGGGACAGATGTTGTGTCCAGAGACGGCCGTCCGACGGTCATGCATTGTAGCTTGGACCGTACGCGCGTTGAAAATACCGTTTGGCGCGATTCAGAACAAGCGCTCTGATTGGTGGCGGGCGATGAAGTGTGACAGAGACGCCACATTCTTCTTGATATGAGGTAAGTGGCCGAGCTCTGGTGTCGAGAGTTGTCAAGCCGCCCAAGGGCCTCTGACTTGGCTTAACAACTTCTAAGACCATGACCTACAATTTAACGTGTCACCCATGCCACGGTAGCGCCTAGATATATATACTCCTTTTTTAAACGACAGCCATGTGCATGGTTACCCATTCAAAGTTTGTCCGCTTCGACCGTTGCTTAACCTCGATGATCGCATCAGATCACCGTAGTTAGCCGAGCTATAGGCGCTACATCAACCAGTGATGGCAAATATAAAAGTTTAGACTACTATAGGTAGTAATTAAATTGTTTAGTACAAGTTTTTATTTATACATTAAAGTTAGGACAGCCCTCTAATGACCGTGCCCGGCGCAAAACTGGCTGCGTTTCCACGCTGAATAGCGATCTTTAATTAGGTATTACTGTAACTTTAGAACAGCAAAATTAATAACGTTTACCAACCGGTAACTACAGAGACAGTACATTCGTTTGAACATCGTTTAGCTTATGTTAACTTAAAAAATCTTGAAACATAATATTTACAAAGATATTGTTCAGGTAAAATGTAGTATAAGAAAAGCGTAATGAAATTACGTACAAAGTTAGAGATGTTATTATAGAAAAACAGATATAGAAAGTAACTTAATTAAATGTAATACAAAAGACGGAATTCCACTGTAAATAGACGAAGGCAGTAGAATAAATTAAGCAGAAGGTGTAAAATATTGCGGAAATGTATGAATCAGGTAGATATTAAACAACACAGATGAATAGTACACAAACTGAAGTTTTTCCTACGGTGGGTACACTGGGAATTACTGTGGTCCCACAAACGTTTTGTACTCTTTAACTTTACTTACATAGATACAACCGGGTTGCAAACCACATTAAACCCAACAAATATTTGCGTATTAAAAAAAATACCTATTAACTAATGTTTATCAGTATTATTTTCGGTATTACATGTCACGGAAGTGGTCAATGTGTTACTAGCATCCCGTCCCGGCTTCGCACGGGCATTTAAGGGGTTTATTCAAGTTTAGGAAAAAAATCGCCTGTGTCACTCAGGGATAATGTAGCCTCCCAACGGTGAAAGAATTTTTCAAATCGGCCCAGTAGTTTCGAAGCCTATTCGAATCCAACAAACAATCAAATTTTTCCTCTTTATAACGTTGCTATTATGGATTAATTTCCAATTTTTTGCGTAAATCTGTTAAATTTTTAACGCTCATACAACAAATATTACTTTAGATACTACTTACACACAATAAAGAAAACATGACTGATGTAATGAAAAACCTTTGAAACCGAAGCTAGAAGCAACAACACAACTTTCGAATCAAATCTTATAGATTTCAATCGAACTCTGGCTAGCATTTCCAAGCATCACGCGAGATTCGAATAAATTTACATAGCATCGTCCCAGTTTAGGTCAGTGCCACAGAATACGTCTTAGGGACAGAACCAGACTGTCCCAGTTTCATCCGTCGGTGTGTCAGTGTTTATGCTTATTATATCGCAAGATACATCTCCGAATATCCGGCGAATCCAAAACAGTTTATGAGATCATAACTACGTTGACTGGTAGCGACATCGAAGGCCTTAGTAGAGTACGTTTTAAATATTGTTGCAGCATGTCAACTTCCATTGACATAACTTCCATTTGAACCGAGATATACCTACATTGTTACGTTTTTATTTTTACACGCTTTCTATTAGCTTCACCTGTATGTTTGTTTGTTTGTTTGTAACCGACTTCTTTGGGCGCGATTTTGACCCACTTTAAACAGCCAGATTTCGTCCAAACTTTGTAGATTTATTGAGGACCGATGACAATACACTAATTTGATAAAATTACGTTTTTCTATAAAAAGCGTGTTTTTTAGTTTATTTTATTCTATGATTGGTTGCGCTTGATCAGAATTCATCTGATGGTAGGAAGCGATATTGTGACGTTACGACAGTCGTATTTCTGACTTGAAGTTTGTCATACTTGATTATCGATCCCATTATCAAGCCCTGCAATTGAAATTTTAGCCGTTTATCTTCTGTTTTGTGGTTTGCAACACAAGTCGCCCTAACATTAAAACTAGGTAAACTTTCACTTAAAATATCGTCTACATAATGGACTTGACATTAATTGAAATAACACATGTTTTTATAGTAGCTTTAGAAAAAATGATCGTATAGAAAATTTCGCAGGTCGTGCTATGGACAATTTTTGTCTAAGAACTAACTTAGTTGTTACTTACAGGTTTATATTTTGAGATTCGTAATTCAGTTCTTTAACAATAATAGAATTATGTTCGTAGATATTCGTAAACAATCTGCTTATATTGTTTATTGTTGTATAAATAAACTTTCCGTTGACGCCGTCTGGTTGGCTACTTTAGAATATGTACATACATATGTCTTAAAACAAAGTATCATGACGTAATAATGGTAACATGTATTATTTCAAAAGACATCCTATGCTACCGTAACTTATTACTTGAAGAGCAAAAGGCCCAAAGGCGCGAGGAGCAAAGCGAGGGTCTTGGCAACTGACGCAGCGCCGTTGCAGCCGTCGTATTCACAGGTCTCGCAGAAGGAGGTAACCTCGTTGGGGCCGTTGCTGGAGGTGGGGCAAGAGGTGCTGTAGTCGTCAGCTCGCTTCCAGGTGCAACCACGGGAGGTCACCAGCTGTCCGTTGACTGGAAATAGAGAAATGGAAGAGTTAGTTTGGTTTTAACAAAATCGGTGAAATCGTGGAAGGTAATCTGAAGATGATCTTTGATTCAAAATGAAGGTTAAGGAAAATTAGGGCTTTAAACTTATTTTTGACTGCTGACTTAATAAAAAGGATATGATCATACATATAATGCATGGAATACTTCTTTAGGGTGGTTTAAATACGGTTGGATAAACAAATTTTAGGAATTCACTTATTTTAGAAATTCAGTGTAAACTCCATGTAAAGACTTTCGATTTACCGGCAAACTCTAAAGCGTCGAAATCAATTGGCTTTAATTGTATTCCATACAATGAATGATACATTCTCTCCATTTCACAACCACTCTCTATAACGCCATAAAATGCACAGTCCCTTCAGTGTCGTTATATAGAGTTTCTGTTGTTATAATTGGTATCTGATTTCATACCATATACGTATAGTAATAGGTATATACATAGTTAAAGTTTCTCATGTATTATATCTTCTTCGTATGAGCTAAGTGACCAACCTCTAGAGTCGAGAGTTTTCAGGCCCCCAAAGACCTCTGACTTGGCTTAGCCTTTGTACAATCTATGGTTATAGTCTTATATCACGTTCGAAGTAAATAATCCAGCTCTACTTATATGGTCCCGGAAATTGGTCGTAAAAGCTGGCGCAGCTAAAATGACGTGTTGTCATAGTGTCTCTATCTATAGGTAGATGTAACATTAGTGTTTTCCGACCTTTATGAACGTTACGCGATGCCCTGAAATAAAGATCTATTGTAAGCCCGCTGGCACATACTGCCGTGCGTAGACTAGACCGATTTCGTTGTTAGTTTAATTATGTGTTTGATTCACCTGTATAAAATATAGTTAATGTTACAGCATTTGACTGCCAAACGCTAATCAATAAAAAAATTGCTTAAGTGCGAATTGGGCTCGCGCATGAAGGGTTCCGTAGCATTGTTGAATGGGAGCTGCCCTCAAATATGTATTTTATAATGTAATTTGAAAGATAATCTACATTTATATATTCCGTGAAAATTTTAGGTGTCTACATGCTACCGTTATTGATATAATAGCAAAAATATACGAAAAAACACGTTAGTAAACGTGTTTTTTAAAATAAATATTTTTTTATATTCTGTATCTACTCACATCAACTTTTATTGGCAAATCTTTATAAGGTCAAAGAAGTGCCAATCAGATGAATATTACCTACCTACCCATCTACACATCTAAGTAAATTATGTTACCCGCTATATATTTCCAAGAAACTGTTTGTTTTTGTATGTCTTACCAACTTATACCTACATCGATATAGAATGGGTAGATGCTGGGAACAATTCCTTTATTCATACCTATGTGAAAACAATGGATTACGTGTTCATTTAGCGTTAAGTTGGTAACTATTGTCGCAATGTGACTTAATTTAATTTCGCACATAGCTCATACGACCTTGCCTCACGCCTACGGAATTACTATAGCATGCCCAAAGGGAATGAAAGATACCACGGTATTCGATATTATAATAAAAAAAGTATTAGGTCATATTTCGCACACGGTTGGTTAGCTCCATACTAAACCGTTTCTAGTTAGTATTATGGTTGGTAAAACAACTGATATACTACATATACAAACATAAATATTTTAAATTTTTTGTCGATACATATTTAGCACCCAGACCAACAGCCAACAAATTTAGTTCATCATAAAGATGCTGGCCATGCCGGGAATCGCACCTGGGACCCTCTGGATGACAGTCCTTGGTAATCGTTACGCTGACGATGTCGTCATAATATACGAATATGTATACTTATAGTAAAATGCATCAATTTGAGGAAGCACTAGGTAAGTATTACTTCAATTTAGTTGCTATAGTAAATTTATCAATTTTCCTAGCTATAATTTGTAAATGTAAATATTGTATTTACATAGCTATTACGTACAGAAAAGTGGTTAGTACCACTTGATTGTAAAGGATTTTTTAGTAATAAAAGTCTGTGATACAATTTTATTTTCAAATACTATTATTTTATTTCAAGTGTTATATTTACTGTTTGTTTCTTTATTTGGTATGTTTAGATAAATTCACTCATCTGCTTTTCTCACCTGTTAGGTTATTATAATGGAGACTAGATAGGCAAATTACGCGTGCAGACGGTTCTGCAGTTTAACCTCATAAACGCGCTGCCTACTAAGATAATAATTCTAATTGACGTGTACTAATCCACGGGTACAACTACTATGTCTTTTGTAATGCTACAGTTTGACGGGGTCTTACTGTCTTGTTTGTTAGCTATGTGAATTTTCGTTACAGAAACTCTCTTTACAATAATACTGACTACTATAAGAAGTAAGCAATTTGATTTAACTTTAACCCGTCAACTGGCAAGCGGCCAGATACTGGTTCTTTAAAAAAGACTTCAACTGGCAAGCGACCAGTTACTGGACCCTTGCCAGTGTGTTTGCTATTTGGCGTTTTCGCCTGCCAAACATATCAATATGCAAAATGGGTCATTGCCAGATGACCGTTTAGAAAAACAACTAAAGATAGTACAAAAGTTGTAGCCCACTTGCAGAGGGCAGCAAAGTCCGTTCATATCTTGCGAAAGGATCGAATTAATAAAATAGTTGGAAGTCGAGTTAATAAAGTGTACAAGTTGTATGTATAAGTAAGAACTTTTAATATAAGCTCCATCTTCATACCAATGTTGGGAAGTATTGCTGCAACTCTTTCGTTCTCGATGTGGATTACTTAGGCCGGACAGAAGCCGGATATTCAGACAAAGCAACCGTAGTATATCTAATTAAAATAGCAAGGAAACCTAAGCCTTGTGATAATCACCGATTCTCTAGAACAATAGATGCAGAAGGACAATCTAGTCTTGACGCATTAACTTTAATTGTAAGAATGACATTGAAAAACACATGGAACGCGCTAAAAATTAAAAGCATGATTGAGAAAATAGCTTCCTACTATAAATGGCATAAAGATAATATTCGATACTGGAACAAATTGCTCGCTATTATAGTTAAAGACTAATTCTGTCTGCAAATCGCTATATTATCTGTTTTTGGACAACCTAGTAGACTTTAATATATACCTATAATCTTATAGAGACATAGCGTATAACATGTTTGACGAATGGTAAGACATAATATATTATGTTATACCTACTACTTAACGTGGAAAAGCCATATAGAAAAAATAGAAAACAAACGAATTCAGTTCACCTACGCACTAGCAACTCTAGAAATATTAGACAAACTAACTTAGAAACAGCCAAAACAGCTTATTATGCATATGTACCTAGGCTCATTCGTGGTTGCAGTATGGTATAGTACTATGGGGAAATAGTTGTGAATCATTTATTTATTATATTATTATATATTTTTAATTGGAATAACTACTCAGAAATATAGAGTAATTAATAGATACACTGGTGTCAAATTATGGATTTCAACAGGAGTTACGGTTTAAATCAAAATCTATGTAGCTGCATTTAGTTTGATTTACCACGCTGTAGAAATGATATCTCATTTCATAGAACTAGGCAACAGGCATTTAAATGAATGAGCACATAATACCTGGTTATCTGCAGCATTTATCTAATTGGTCTATTTAAACGCCATGAATTTAAATAGCCAGCTGCTATGTCATATACTTATACTATGGTCCTCGCTGCTACTTACACATAATTATGTATGTACGAGTACATCGTATATTATGGTCCGTGGGGTTACTTTTTATTACCTATTGTTTTTCTTTCAGATATATTGAACATGCAACTAATAGGAAGACTAAGATACGCGTTAATATTAATGGATTGCTTCCTTTTCAAATGTTTATACGGTTTATTTTTGTAAGAGTATCCGCGAATCCATAGAAACGTGTCTGAATGTAACCTGAACTCCCAATGCTTCAAAAAGGGATATACTTAAACAAGGGCAAATCGGTCGAAAATTGCGTTGTACTAAAAAGTGAAACGTAGTTTTCGACAGTATGCTTCAAGTATCTACTCTTCTCTCTTGGCTTAATATTTTTTTCTACAATCCTTATTACTATAGGTAGAAAAAAGCTTTCTAAAAACTTAAAAATTACGATAACATTGTCCACAATTGAGTAAAACATTCTTCAACCAACTTTTTAGTTCAAACAAGATAAAAATTAAGCAAGAAGCTGTGATAACATTGAACTTTTAACTTCCCGACCTCGAATGAATTGCATCTAGTTGTTAAAACCGTTGCAACTAACGGTGCTAGAGTGGAATCAAATACAGATCTGGTTCGTTGGGTGCCAGTTATTTGATAATGCAATGGGAAACTGTCTAACAGATACCAAAAAAAAAGCTTACATATACGTATTTTATCATTAACATGACTTCTACCTATATAAAGGCCAAGATATAAAGGATTTCAGCATACCTAGGTTTTATTGGAGTTTGGAACTTAAGTAAAAAAATTATCGTAAGTAGTAGTCCTTATTGGCTCGAACTTTATAATTTGTTAATATAGAAAACATGTTTATAAAGTTTTATTACTGATACGGTGAGACAGTTTCGTTTTCCTAAGACGTACATATGTAGGTATGTCTGTAGAAAGTTGTTTACATCACACACGGGAAGTATGACGGCAATACAAATTTACTCGGTCGTTTGTAGACATTTCCTATGGACTCCAATACTAGATCCGTGGAATTAATTATTGACTGGGGAAAGTGAGTTCTTGGACCGTATTGAGACTATTCTACGTTTTATCGTCTTTTGATATGATAAGTCTTGAAGATTTCTATTTCATAGGAACACTTCTTTAGTCTAGTCTGTATCTCTTCTCTTATTCTTATCTTTACCACGTTTTGTAAATTTTGCGTTTCGCGATGTCTTGAGAAAACTCGTTATGTCGTTTAGGGCACCTAGCATTCCACTTATATAAATATCGAGGTCGATCTTCAACAAAACTGAACAGATCTTTTCTG
This sequence comes from Mellilla xanthometata, assembly GCA_035578125.1. NCBI lineage: Eukaryota > Metazoa > Arthropoda > Insecta > Lepidoptera > Geometridae > Mellilla > Mellilla xanthometata. The sequence goes on along the minus strand of JAPUBQ010000014.1, from coordinate 5,252,357 downwards.
GATTAGTCTAAGTAAACGAATGAAAGCTTCAATAATACTCACTGTATTTCTTTTGCTTCTTGCAAGCAGATTTGGACGACGTCAGGTAAGGGTAGGTAGCTCCAGTGTTAGCGTCACAGTTCTCCAGTTTGAAAGCGTAGGGGTCGTTCGAGTAGTAGCTATCGCGCCCGCTTTGGCCTAGCAAGAACGGGTCGTTGCAAATCGGGTTCAGGTCAGAAGAACAGGTCCAGCATCGCACCGACTCTCCTGGAATATGGAAAAGACGCCAGGTTAAGTTCAGTGAGCCTAAAACAGGTAAGCGAGGAGTGGGTTAAAGCGACATGGGCGTCTGTACAAGATTGACGTAGCTGGCATATCCAAAGGCAAGACCCAAAGTAGGTAAAAGAAGGCTGCAGATGATGATGCCATGTCAAAAAAAAACCTGCCTTTTTCTCTTGTAGAAATGAAAAGGTGAACATTATTTAGACGTAGCGCTATTTTCTATACATATAGTCGTAGTTAAGCGGTCTAAAATACTTTGTTTTTCAGCAATTAGAATCTCATACCGCTTCTGTAAAAATAGAAAATTTCTATTCAATTGTAAGCAGCACACTAACGTGTATGAATCAGACAATGCCGTAATTTCCGGATTTAGACTGGATGTTTTTTCTACCGATACTTCGAGTAAATGTACAATTTCAAAATACAGAATGTGATTTTTAGGGTACCGTACCTAAAAGGTAAAAAAATACTCTATTACTAAGCGTCTGTCTGTCTGTCACCAAGATGTAAAATCTAATCTCATAAATCTCGATAGGTAGAAAACTGAATACTTCACAAATTGTGTATTTCTGTTGGCGTTGTAATACATGCTAAAAATATTTATCCCCATACATCAGACGTGCTTTTAGTGGCGTGACATTTTTTTTTGGATTGATTAATACCTGCGCGAGCCCGTCTCGCAATTGGCCAATTTTACTTGGTTAGATCTGGCTGTAAATGTCGCTCTTGACCTTGATCATCCACCTACAATCAGAGTTTACCGTTCTGTTATAGCTGAATGTAATATTTACCAACAAGTGATTTTATATTATTTCTTAGCTGATAAGAACTCGTACCTGCCTGCTCTAGGAACCTGCCTTAGTTATGATTCACCGACGTTGTAAATGCGTACTCAGCTTGTGTAGGTTGTAAGACCTAGTTTACTTTAGTTCAATAGGTAGGTATGTATGTTGCACATTATCAGTAAATGCAAGTATGGCTCTTTAGTAGAATTTGCCTCTAGAATAATTTTGTGGGTTTTTATTTTGGTTTTTGATGACAATGACGATTTGTGGATGACTTTAAGAAATCTTTGGCGTAATGCAGATCTGAAACGCAGTTAACCAATTATTTAATTGATTCCCTATTACCATATATATACAGCGTAATCAATTTATGTTGTTATTTTTAAAAATGATATTAAGTACCTTCTTAATATCTTTAGTATTGTTTTAAATAAATATGTAATAAATTGTAACTACAGTGTTGATCTATGAAAAATATAGATGTGTAATGAAGTTAATGACTTTTTATATCTATTTTATTCCATTTATTCCCGCTACATCTTCACAATGTAAGATAAACAGTTCTCTCTAGTGCTCGTTTCTCAGTGTTTCTTGCTCATAATAGCAGTAATTACGCGATAAATTACTGTAATTGATTTAACTGCTTCTTTAATAGGTTAGCTAATTAGGTATTCTGCATAAGTAGTATACTTAGTGAAGCGTAAATAGAGGTGGGAATGTGTCAAATTCTGCTTTGGTTAATTCTATAGCAACATACTCGTACATACATATACAAGGAAGTTCTGTTTACCAGGCAGAAAAGAGGACTGTGTAGAGCATTTATGTATGTATATTTAATTTCTTAAGCAAAGGTATTTGTTATTAATATTGCAGAGGATATGAAAGAAAAGGCAGTGAATGTAGAGATAACGGCTGACAAGTAGTATAGAGGAGGAGGATTTGCAGAAGAAGAAGATTGCAGCCAATCTTCCTGGAGATCCTCAACGATGGGCTCTTTAAGAGGATAGTCAATTGAGTCCTTAAAGGGTTAGTGACCCACACGTGTAACAAATGCCCATAAGTTACACTGTCTGCATAAGTTTACTTAATTGCCATTAATATTGTTTATTTGTTAGTAGATATAAGTAAATGGTACATTAATCACTAGTTTATGTCTTCATTGTTAAGATTTATTGTTAAGAAGATCATGCACCTTGAAGTTATACATATTCTTTATCAATTTAATGCATTGTTTGTTGTATTGAACGTGTTTTGTTTGCATATGTCTCAATTCTACCTATGTATAGGTACACTGTGGGAATCGTGATAATGTAGGTATGTACATTTGAAGGTAAATACATGTTTTATATTTTCCTACACTAGTTATCTTCGTATATACGAGCTGGACGACTGTTTGTACTAAGACTAACTAATACCTTTGGCTATTCAACCTACTGTAGCCATAATCCTACGTCAATGTTTAAATCTATGTTTTGCGCTCAGAAACGTCTTTAATTACGAAACGTTAAATTAAAAATGCAAAGCATTAATTTATTTCTCGAGTTCTAATATTCAAAACTAGAGGACATACATTCCGAGAGATCTTTATTCCTGATATCATAAAGTCGATATTACGAGTATACTTAAATTAACGTTGGCATAAATGTTGACCATGCTTTCCCGACGAACCTACAGAATAAATCAACCTTTTTTTCTGTCATTTCTGTAACCTAAAATACATATTGTACGAGTATCTATTTTTTCTCTTTACCACAATTTCCGCAAAGTTTTTTTTAGATTACGTGATGTTACAATCACTGCACTTTACAATCGGCTTCATTCAGTGCTCGTGGCCTTCGTAAAAACTTAATGACATCTCGCAAGGTCTTCACAGACTTTGTCTGACAGTCTGACACTGACTCAAGCGAGGCGAAAGATGATTGAAATTGGCAAAGAAAAAAATCTAGCAAGTCAGATAAAGTTTAACATTTCACGCTATTAATCTGACTTTTTGTGAAAGAAGTTAATTTTAATTTTCATAAAGTTTTTTAAAACATTTTTTAAACTACTAAACAATTACAAAAGGTTTCGAGGTTCCGAGCTACAGGTTGTTGTTATGACTCGCTTAGTTAGTATTTATACCTATTGCTGTACTTTACAAGCATAACAAGTCGTAGCTACTCGCACGCGGCGCGTGACAGTTTTACTATGACCTCACTGAGCAATCGTGACACTAAACCTACTTACTGACATTTTTGTGCGAGTTTTTCATTAGTAGAAAATTAATTAAGCAACCATTTTTCGCCCCCGATGCAAAAACGACAGGGTATAAGTTTTACGTGTATTTGTGTGACATCGTAACTCATGAACCTTTCTTGTTGTTTTTTGTTCGAAATACATATAATACATACGTATAATATATATGTTTGTTAGACGAGAGTGTTTTGTTTGATAAAATTAGATCTAAGTGCCACATATTATACACAATGTTATTTTTTTCACATCATGCGCTTATATATCATGCATTAATATGGATCTTGATTAGTAAAATACATACACTCAGAATCCTAAATGGGCGCGAGAAAAGATATTGTCAGGGTTTTTCCAATTGTTTTAATCATACCTGTTACAAATAAGGTCATTTTACAAGTGACGACCTCATTGGCGTTATGGTTACCATGCCGGGCTGCCAACCAAAGGGCCCCGGGCTTGATTCCCGGCACGGTCAATATATTTGTGATGTGCTAAATTTGTTGACTGTCGGTCTGGGTGTTATATATGTATCGATATAAAGTTATGTATGTTTATGTAATATTTCACTTGTGTTAAAACCATAATATAAACTATTAATGGTTTAATATGGGGCTAGCCAGCCGTGTATGAAATTTGTACAAAAAAATCAAGAATATTTATCTACTACACCAAAATTAGTATCCTATATATGTAACTAGTATCCTCTAACTATCTACGACATCTATCAAGATTGTTTATAAGTAACACTATTTTGATGCAACGTTGTAAACTTAAATAACAACGTCAAACGCAGAGGGCTCAAAATAAAGTTGTTATGTTGAACATTTTCCTTCGCTCGCCACGCACTGTGACCACTGACAAAAGAAGGCATTTTTAATAGGTAATAGGTAGGTACTGCAGTAAATTCCATGCCAGTACTTACCAGAATGGTCACGCGCGGTGACGATCATTGAATATCAAATCTGCTTTTGTGATTAGAAGTACCGTTGGCTTTCTTTAAAAAGAGCCAGTTATTTTTTTTTGCTGTCTGTAGGCTTAGTAATATCTATCTATTTAGTTTTTTGATATATTTTAGTAATAAAATATCTTTTAGTAATATCTATCATCTAGTTTTTTGTTCCTAAAAACCTCGACATATAAGTAAGTAAAATGAGAAGAGTATACCTACTCGTAGTATTACAGAATCCTTGAAAGCATGCACAATACCTTAAAAAGTGGTATTTTATAGTTTTTGAAGTGGCCGCTGCCGTGGTTCGGAAAAACGTTAAAATGTAGGTCCCGGATAGTAATCTTAGTACAAACAGGAGGCCTTCGGGTGCCTTGAAAAACTCGACACCAGAGTTTGGCCATTTATTTAGCTCATTTGAAGAAGAAGAATATAGTACATATTTAAATACTACATATTTCCTTAAATATGTGTTTATCTTAACCGCCAAGTGTATGAAATTATTTTCAAAGTAAACATGCATGCATAGAAATGCCACATAACGATACAATAACAGATGTTTTCATTTGCAGCCATTATTCGTTTTAACATGAATAGAGGAATCTGAGGTTACGCAGCTTATTTGTTGACAAGAAACAATCACACGTTTAACATCAGTGCAATGTAGCTATAATTCATTCCCTTCCTGAGAAGTACTATCTGGGGGTATTCAAATCTAGAGAAGATAGGTATTTTCTAGATAAGTGAACAATATCGTAGACAGCCAAGCTGTGGTCAAACAAACGCAAACCTAGTATATGTATATTGTAAAAAAACCTAGTACATATACATTTACGGAGTTCTGACTCAGTAAATTACAATTGTCTTCAGCTATGTGTCATTTATGTAAACACCTATCTATATTGTCTATCTGTGCTTCTGACTCTGAGTATGTATGTTGGTTTGTTAGGTACTGTATTTACACCTTCTCGTATAGGTATAATTTTAAGTTGTTCTAGCTGATAAAAAATAGGTACCTTGTATTTCTCTTTAGTTCATTTAGTTTTAACTTCCTTTATTAGGCACTCATTCGGGTACAAGTCACTAATATTCCTGTAGCTTTATCTACTTTATACTTGTTTATACATATGATTTTTTATGCAAATATAATAAATATAATAGTAGATAAGTTTGGTAATAGTGTCGTTAATAAAGTCGCGTTAAATATTATATAATTAAAACCATAAGACAGAAAACATCTCGTTAATCTCATGCGACCTCGAATTTTTAATAAAAATAATTTTGCTGATATAAAGTTAATTAAAATAACATACCTACGAGTATGTACCCAATTAATTTATTAAATATTTTATGAAAAACATCTACAATGTTGTATACATATACACACACATACACACAAAATTATATATTTTAAAGCATCAATTAGGTACTTTATTAAAATTATCCTGATATTTGCATAGGAAACTTGTAATCTATGATATTATACCTAAAGTCTAAAGAACAACTCTGACAATACTTATACTTATTTTGGTAGCACTTAGACTTATGAATTAGAAATAAAACTGGTTCATAAACAAATTTTTACCCTGTTATTATTCATATTGATAAATCGGATTGTTACTAAAATAACTGTAAATTTTGGGGCTAGTCGGAAAAAAATCTTACGAAAAGTTGTCACGACACTTTTTGCTATGGTAAGTTTTTGTAAGCTGTGCGGCGTGCTCATATTTCTCTCTCTCTCTCTCTCTCTTATAGAAAGCAAGCACTGTGGTGTCGCGACGATTATTATTGTTGAGTGTATACAAGTTTTTTGTAAATAATAAATAAAAAACAATAATAATAATAATGAAACCTAACAGTGATGGAACTTCGTTCCATCCGGGTGTCCCTTGACACCTCTCAAGTTTTTTTTAATATTTTTATATTCAAGATTTTGCCCTGGACTCACTCTGACACATATTTTTGCTGTTGAGACCAATACCTATATTTGAAGACTTTAATCTATGTTTTGGAGCTAATTGTGGCGATTCAGCGGCACACACGACTAAACTAAATTTAAAGTAGCTCTGTCTCTTTTCGTCATAAATGACCAAAAGGAGATGTACGATCTAAGCCATAGACAAAACATCTAAAATCACGTCAAATACGTCAGATTTAGAGCTGATACAATTGGGTGCGCTCTAAAATCGCTTACATTTTTCATATTTGACGTGATTTTAGTTATTTTGTGTGTGGTTCAGAACGTGCCGTCTCTTTCTGGCCACCTAAGATGAAAAGAGACGAGGCTTCTTTAAATTTAGTTTAGTCGTGTGTGCTGCTGAATCGCCACCAATGGTTCCTATCGAAGGCACCAGCATAAGATAGTGCGTGTGCCCTTCTAACGTCCTTACGCAACATTCTTGCACAAACCAGCCCACACTGCTTCACAGATTAAACAATAGTGGTCATAAAATGTAGCCCTAAAGGCCAAAATACTCTGTCCTTCAGTTGCGAAAGATTTTCGAGAAGACGCGATCGGTTTTGTGTTTTGTTATACTGGTTCTCCAACTTAGGTACTCTGTTTGGATGTTTTGGAATGCTCATTTTACAATGAACCGGTTTTTAGAGTTAAATAAACTTCGCATTTATAAAAGGTGATAAGTAGTAGTAAATTGTGAAGGAAGCGTTTTTATTTTTACCACTCATTTCATCGTATAACAAGACGCCTGTATAAAGTGCTCCAGGCATTTAGGCATGTAAAAACTTTTAAATTAAATTGAACTACATTTCTGGTTTATCCAACTTCAAAAAATAATGAGGTTCTCAATTAAACTACATATTATATTCTTTTTATTACACCGATTCAGTAACTCTGAAGTCCGTTTTACGGTTTCTCCTATGCCATGAATAGAGCTTACTATCGTGAGCTCTATAATTTAAAAATAACTATAGTATAGTATATATATATAGTATCCTATACCCGGATCTATGACGATCAAACAATTCTAAAATCATTCGTTTTCCATAAATTACTGATTTCAGAAGTTACGAGTAGAAAACTATTAACAAGCCTTTGTTTTCGACTATTTCCAGAAAGGTGTATATACTCATATATACATATATTAGATGGTATGTCACCATTTCCGTGGCCGATGCCACATCTGGTGTTGACTAATAGGTAGGCGCTTCTTTAATGGGTCAAACGCTAAAACCCCTAAATCATTCCACGGTACCAAAGGTCGTAACTAAACAGACAGTATTATGGCGGTTACGACTTATTAAACATTTAGAGTTTTTAATGAGTCCCATGAGAGTTATGAGTATGCAAGGTTATTCCTGTTACAGTGGATTTAAACAATGGCAAGTGGTCATTGGATTTAAGTATCCGTAGTTTGGTTAAGTTAGCTATCATTAACATAGACACATAAATGTACTTATAGATAGCCGACAGTAATATTTTCCGTCTGTAAACTAAACTAAACAACACTTACAAATAAGGCTTGAGATAATGAACCTCTTCTACTAGATTTCTAGTTGTATTTTCGTAACACTTAACATTAGAATAAAGTAAAATGGTTCAACTCGTAGCTCGTATTTTCACGCAGGATTGTATAGGAGTTTTTAAATAATTTTACTTTCTTTCCACCTTTGTACATTATTACTATTATTACTAAAGAAGAAAATTAACTTCACACTCTATTACTTTGAAGCTAAATATACCTTTGTGTTCTATTTTAGTAACGCAAGGGTAATAAACGTAGAAGAATTAGTTATCGTGACAATGTTAGTAATGATAGGGAATAGAACTCTCCTATCTAATTATAGCTTTTATATCCTCTACTCACGCCTATCTAGGGCAGTGGGACATGCGTTTGACATAAATAAAACCATGGAAAAGGTGTTCTTACTTGTTGTTTTTCCTGAATATTACCTTTTTTAGAGTATCAACAGAAAGTAATGTACCATTTGGCCTATAATTAACTTTGGATTTGTGATATATTTAATGTACATTTGACAGCTGCTGCTCTAATGTTGTTTTTCTTTTATTAATGTAACTTTTATAGAAACTGGTTTGACCTAGTTTACCTGTAAGCCTTACGAGTAGGTTTGGTTGCTTTTTGCATATATTAATACGAAGTTACTTAAGGCTAAGTATTTTTTACACAGTACTGCTAAGCATTTGACAAGCAGGACGCGTAACCACACAAGTAAGCGATACTCTTGCCTAAGGTGGAGCATGCTTAGTCTGGAATATGTTGGTATAAAGACTACAAAAATGGGCTAATAATATTGTATGTAAATTATCCTTATACCGCAATGGTTTTATTTCTACTTGGGCAGGAATATATACTCGTAGGTTAGTTTTATAATATACAGTAATGAAATCTGTCAAAAAAAGAAACCTTAATTTCTGCTTAGATTTTTAGGTTTTATTCTTTTTCTTTTGCAATAAAGTGTTTTATCTATGCTTATCTATCGTTATCATACATATCAATCATATACTATCGCTTTATAAATAAACAGGCACTTGTAATCTAGCATTTTTTTTAGTTAAAAAAAAATTGCACAGCACAGCAAATTGTGTAGTGAACATGTATATACGATTTGTCGCACCATCACAATATGTAAGAGTACATGAGTTCACCTTCAATCACATGTCACAACATCCCACGTAAACTAAACTGTAGTAGTATGGTATATATACATAGGTTGTACTTCATAAATAGATAGACACACAGTAAGTAAGTGCTTACATAAACACTGACACTGGTAATGCATAGTTATCTATTTAACTTACTCCTTAAGATTTTCCATAACAAATTATGTTTTATTATGTAGTAGATGTCGCTGTAAAAAGAAAATTGAAATCATTTGTGTATTTATCGAAATGTTATTACTTTATATCAATAAATTGTCAAGTTTTATTTAAATTCGGAAAAAAACTTTCGAGTAATCACCCAAACAGTTGCATTTTTATTTTTAGGATTTGTTGGTATAGCGACAACGGAAATACAAAATATGTGCAATTATCAGCTTTCTAGCTATCACGGTTTATGAGATACAGCCTGGTGACAGACAGACAGACAGAGCGGGTGCCAAATAGGGTCGTTTATACCTTTTAGGTGATTGCCTCGAGAAGCTCGTGGTAGTTGGCCAAGTTGACGGAAAAAGAGCACGAGGTCGCTCTCCTACCCGCTGGTCAGACCTCGTAAAGACGCTCACTGGCCTACCTATTGCCGAAGCTTTTAAGACCGCCGAGGACAGGAAACAGTGGAAGACCATCGTTAACCGAGTGATCGACACTCCGTATTAGACACGACCTTCAGTAATGAAGCTACGACTAAGAAGAAGAAGAAGATACCTTTTAGGTACAAAACCCTAAAAACTACGAGTATCCAAGTTCTATCTTATGAGCAAGAACCATGGTTATTCCATATAAAGTAGTCAAGAATTGTCCGACCTACATGCTGTATATAGGTCGGAAAATTCTAACGCCACAGGACACGATATGAATACAAACGCGTTTTCTTGAAGAGTCATATAACCCTGAGGTTTTCCTTGTGTATGATGTATGCAAGTGATTCATGAAAAGCGTAAACAGATTTACTTTAATGAATATTTTTTTATGTTGGTTGAAAATTGGTACACCTCATTCATGAGGTACATACATCTACATTCTTAGGTAGTCCTAGACATGTACATATATAGGTATATGCTATGAATAATCTTTTATTTAATTTGAATGACGTTAATAACAAAATTTAATTTTAAATTCCACGATAGATAGTCTTAGTAATATTTTTACTCTGTTTAATTTTTCTAATGCGATTTTTCGTTAAATTTTCCCAGATCGATGAAACCTACTAATGGATATTATAAATAAATCATTGAGGTGGGGTATTGTTTGTAAGAACAATATTTGCCATTATAATCGCCAGTACTTCAACTCGACCAGTAGATCCTCAAACCAGTTTTCCATCGCCATAGCGTGACCTTATCATGGTAAACACCAGTAACCACGACACAGATAGATCGTTCCATCCAAATTCCACCTTATTACATAAACAATAAAGTGGAAAACCGCGTCAGCAATATCACGTGATGTCAGAGTTGTTTTAAATGGCATTGATCACGTAGGAACTCCATGGTCCATGGGCTTTTAATGTTTCCTAAGGTTTATAGAAAATGTTTTGGGTTTGAGCCAAAAACTGGACTGTCATAATTAGTGGTGACGACATCCAAGGGAGTACGCAGACTAGATATAATTATGTTTGTGTTTTGTGACATTGGTATGAATTATTGTAAAATAATTTGTCAAGTCGGGCTTGAGTATGAAGGGTTCTGTACCATTATCATAAAATAATTGGCCAAGTGCGTGTCGGACTCGCGCATTCCGAAGAGTTCCGTACTATTATCTCAAACAAAATCGCAAAAAAAACATGTTTGTTGTATGGGTGCCCCTCTCAATTATTTTTTAAAATTATTTATTTCGAAAGGTAATATATTATGTGAAAATTTGGAGTGTCTACCTTTTACCGTTATTGATATATGTATTGCAAAAATATACGTACCCACCTGATATATTTTTTTTTATTATAATACATACTTTCAACATTTCAGACAGGCAGAGGAGGCTTAGTAAAAGGGTCCCGTTGAGTTCCGTACCTAATAGGTAAAAAAATAAAGAAATAAGTTTAAATAAAATTGAGTAACATAAGACTAAAAGGATAACAGCCCACATTCTGTAATCCTATACCTTTATATAGTCAACTGAATCCCACACTCCTGCAATATGGCATCATCGCTGCAAGGATTCCCAGCTTCTTTGCAAATTGTGCAGATTTGCAACAATTGGCTTGAAGCAAGCACTCAATTTCTTACGGCATCTAAATAATTATAATTTGCAAAATAAAAGAGATCATATTTTTTTTAATTGTTAATTAATCATATTCAGCCCCCTTACTTCGACCTTACAAGCGAACTAACACGCCCACCAAGTCGCTCCAATATGCGCCAACATTCTATGGTGACAACAAAGGGATTTGGTGTTGGCGTATTGGAGCGACTTGGTAGCTAAATTGGAGCGAGTTGGTGGTTGAATTGGAGGCGAGTGAGTCGTACGTTCCAGATTTATAATAAATTTTATAAGTTATTGAGCATTCAGTGTGTGCAACCTTTTTGCTATAATAAATAATTTATTATGATTTTCTCAACTCTAAAAAATAATATTGTGTCAAATCAGAGTTGCCAGAAGCACGAGAAATTACAAAATTAGTTAAAATTAAATTGAAATTAGTAGTCAGTACGAGATTCAAGATTAACAAAAATCTCTACACTTTTTTTATGAGATTTTAACAATGACGACTTCTTTCGCATACCTTTATCACAGATACAGTAAATGGTACACTATTAGCTTCCGAAAGCGCTATAGGCCCAAATCGCTTAGGCAATTGCGTACATTTCGAACCATCAATAGAAATGTATGTCAGAATAACAGCTGAAATGATATACTCTAAAAATAAAGATTATTTTACTAACATCCCTGATATCGAATATAATTAATAAAAATTATATATAATATGAATTTTAATTGTTTTCTTTCAATTGAACAACCCCAAGCAAAGAATATGACTACACAAGTTACTTAGTACAGTAAATAAATAGCATTGATTTTATTAGAGTTTCTTGAAATGTATGCATTTACGAGATTATCCGTTGAAATTACAAGATATTTTAGCAACCTTGGTAACAGTAAAAATTATTGTGATCTGGCAACTCATGGAATGTCAATCGTGCATATAATTGTTTGTTTTGTTCCGTACTTGAAATCTTTAGTAAATCCGCAATTCATACCAAGAAATTGCTCTTAACTTGTATAAAACGCAATAATTCTTACATGGAAGTTTTTTTTTCGACAATAAAGTTGGCCTTGTTGTGGTTTTCAACGCTTGAAGCTCAAGTTACAACAAATACTTCATAATTATACATATATAATTTCATCGGCAGTGTTATTTTAAAAAGTAACTATAGCGAAATGTAGTGCTTTTGTGTCTTCAACGGGACTCGTAAAGTGCAACGATTGTGAATGTGTTTATCATAATCATTGCCTCAAGGTCAAGAACACAATAACAAGCCTGTGGAGATGCGAGAAGTGCGTAGCGAAAAATATTGAAACAAATGATAAATCTCCGACATACATTGATCCCGAACCAATGCCTGGCACTTCCTGTGGGTCTTCACTTTAGTTACCATCTGCCACCTCGGTTTTGTCAGATTCAACGGTACACCAACTTATCAATGTGATGAGATCATTTCGAACCTGTATGCAAAAATTTAGTGCAGAGATAGCTGAATTCCGTATGGAATTTGATAAACTTCGATCTAATCAAAATTCAATGCTACCAGAGCTTGAAACTTGTGTCTACAATGTAAATTTCTTAGACGATCAAGCCAATGAATTAGAAAAAAGATTGAGCGATATTGAAGAATCTGTAAGACATATGTGTAGTGATGCTGTCCTGGCAAGTCTCAATCAATTGAAATGTGAGGCTGTTGGCAGCCGCTCGGCGCCGGCGACCTGGGCCTCCCGCCCGAGACGGTGGCTAAGCAACGGGTCTATTTTAAAAAGGCTGACCAAATACAACAAACAACATTTTTATAAGGCCAAATAGGAAAAGATAAGACTAAATTGGAAATATACATGGACACAACATGGCAAAATATTATTAAGAAAAAAATAATGTGGAAAAGTTTTCGTGTAAGACAGGACAATGATATTCTTCATGTTTTTAATTAATATAAATTTTTAGACATACATACTAACTCATTGTGCTTATAAATTAACACTTTAATTATAATGTTTAGGACCTAGATGCCAACACAAGAAATGAAGCCTAGTTTTTATTTTATACTTATTACCAACCGATTAACGTAGCTATTTAACATATTTTTAATTTATGTTTGTCTATAGATACCTGACATTTAATATAGAATAATTTATAATTATTAAGGATTGAATAGCGGGTGTAAGCTGTGCGCTTGCACTCACTGCAGGCTAGCAATGACAAATGTATGTTATCCGTGCCGTTATTTGCTATAATAATAAAATTGCTATCATTTTATTATTAAAACTGTTGATTAGTTATTTCTACTGCTGTATTGATTAACCATGTGGTTTCTGTACTAATATAATAGAACTAAAGAAAATATGCATATTATAAATAAAACTAGTTTAAATGTGTAAATCTTTTGTTACATCTCATGCCTTATTTTACATTACAATAATATGATGTTGAATTATTTTATTTATCTTTATTCAGAACTTTTAAGATGGTCTCTACTGATTTTTCTTAGTTTTGAAGTTATTACCATGTGCTTATAAAATAGTGTACTACTATATTCATGTGACTAATTAATGTGTGTAAAGGAGCAGGTTGGAAACCAGCGCTGGAGTACCAAGTGTACTTTCAGCACATGCTGAACCTGCTCCTTTAGTGCACATACACAATACACAAGTCATTTTGTATGTCAAACTCAGAAGTCTGTGCACAACTTGACGACCTCGTTAGCGTAAAGGTTACCATGCCGGTCTGCTAATCAGAAGGTTCCGGGTTCGATTCCCGGCCCGGTCAACATCTTTGTGCTTAACTAAATTTGTTGGCTGTGGGTCTGGGTGTTAAATATGTATTTATATATAATATGTATGTATGTATATGTAGTATATCAGTTGTGTTAGCAACCATAATACGAGCTAGAAATGGTTCAGTATGGGGCTAACCAGCCGTGTGTGAATGTGTCCTAATATTTATTTATTTATTTTATTTACAATAAACAATTTTTCTTTCTCTCTTTCTTTCTTTCTAATTGCACCAATATCAATTTATTTATTGGATTACAACATATACCTACTTAATATTGTTGAGTATTAAAAAATGTATAAAAAATTGTGTCATTTAAATAATATAGATATATTCTACTAGTAGCTTGTTACATCATAATATACCTGTTAGGTTTGTAATCTTAGCTTAAAACCATTGTTAGTAATATTAATTTGTCTTTGGCAATATGTATTGGATATATTGGAAGTGATAAATAAAAACATTTTCTATTTTTGTATTTCATTTACTATTTCCTGCAGTCTAGAAAGATAGAAGACACCAGATCAAGTGGAGGGCCACCTACGAGGTGAAGATCTAGTTGGTACATATCGGACTGGTGTACCATTACGTAGCGAACAGGTCTGCCTCTACTTAGCAAGGGACAAATGTGCCCGAGGATGGACAATGCATATCCTCAGACTACAGGAATAAAGCCTTTTTTCCTTTAGTCTGAGTGCATATCTTGGAGCGATCGCAAGTGCGTTGAAAACTTCGTGAAATGAGCATTGTAATTACTAGTAAAAGGTGGTTACGTGGCAGCGGCGTCACAATAGAATACTGAATATGAATAATCATCTTTTATGTTACATACTGAGTACCCCAATTGGGGCAAACTATTTTTTTGTTCTTAGTTATTATTTTATCTTTAGTTTTAAGTTTGTGTCCAATAAAGTATTACTAGTGCCGCGCACTTAGTTACTTTTACTTACTTTTTGAAACAATAAAACGCTTTGTCTAATAGGTTGTATGGCGAAATAAAAAGGTTTCAATTAGGAGCGAAATAACTGAACTCAATTTTCGTCAATTTATATAATTTCAATTCGACTTAAGTATGTATGTAATACAATTATATTTATTTACAAATTATTCCAGTCACATGCTATGGTAGTCGAAGATGGCTTCGTACATACATGAAATCACAATAACAAAATCATTGATTTTTTTCGCTGTATCCTTTTCTGTTTTATTTTGATTGTCTGCTTGTGTCCTTCTTATTATTCAATACTTAGGTATTGAAGTAATTTTATTATTTTTTAGAAACTACGTATGTAAAGTAACTAATTTATTAATAATAAACACAGTTGACATGTGTTTGAAATTTTGACAGCAGCTGCAGACTTTGTAATTATGTTCCACTTCCAGTTTGGTGTTTTAGTAAATTACATTTGTAGCATAAATGAAAGAGGTTGGTTTGTTTTTCACAGAAGTTGTCGAACAGTGTACAATAAAAGCACAATAAACAATAAAATTAATCATGGGAAAAAGTTTAAACTTTATAAATAATTTAGCGCTTGTTATTACTGAGTTTTATTTGGTCTAGATAGCCTGAAAACAAAAAAGCGGAAAAAGAGGTTATTCAAATAAAAAAAAAATAAGTGACACAAATAATATTTATTGGTATTTCACATCTCTAATCCCAGCGAATTATCAGCGACTTATCAGCGATTTAACCGTGGATGGTCGAAGTAAGGGGGCAGGACTGAAACTTTTTAGTCGACCCATTCGCAATATATTGATTTACATATTTTATTTGATAAAAAATATCTTTCATCCATTAACCAGCTCGGTGGAGGTCGTTCTATAGCGGGATCCTATACCATATGTTTCAGCGTATTATTTTGCAAATTGCACCAAACGACATTTGTGACTTCACGGCTTAGGTTGCTTAGCAATTAAAACGGTTCTATCTACTTTGGATTTGAATTTGAAATAACAATCAAAGTAGTAGTTATTATTACTAGCAGTGATTCGTACCTAAGTAATTATCATTCGTTATTACTTTGTATATTTTTTACTTTTGTAATCTTTGAAATATTTTTTACGGCCTTGTAAGAAACTGCTTAGCACATGTGAAGTTCAATTATCATATGCGTTCAATCGTCCAAGTACGTATGTACCTATATATAATTGCTGACACGTTATATTACGAATCACTACGACCGTGGAATATTAATTTGACTTTGTTATTCATATAGACGCCTTAACCCTCGCGAAAGCTTACTGACTTTTCTATACGTCTATAGACATCCATAGACATAGATATGTACATACTTAAGTATACATTATTAGGACGAAAACCAGTTTTAAGGAGCTTGTTGGGATGTTGTTTAAGAGCTGCCAGACCGACGATCAGAGCGAAGTTATAAGGTTTCTTTATAAGAAACCTAAAATATATCTTCGTAACCTTAAAACTGAATACATGTAACCATTAATATAGGTGTATGGAATGGAATGGAACTAAAAAGACTAAATGTTACCCGTTGACATTTAATGTCGATTTGCAAAAAGTATACGAACAAAAGTTGTTTTTTCTGCTAAAAGGCTGCTTGTAGAGTCTTTGGATGCTAGTAATTCTAAAGTTTAGGATTACTGGTATCTAATTTATCTGGCTCACCTGGTATCCAATACAATATCCTATATCCTATAGCAAGGTATCTTTAGGATCCAAAGATACCATTATCTTACCCACACTCACCGCCACTGGCCAAATAATCAACCTATGGCAAGGTATGTTAAGTCCTAAAGATACCTTGTTATATAAGGTATCTTAAGGACCTAACATACCTTGCCATAGGTTGATTATTTGGCCAGTGGCGATGAGTGTGGGTTTATATATCATTAATCACGCGCACACTCAATCAGTGTAACAAAAGGAACAATTGGTACCCATTCGGCACACATACCGAACATACTGTACCCTAGATAGTACCTTTGTTCATACAAGGTGTTCTCGAAACCTTAAACCTTACTCAGTTGTTATTTGTGTCTACAAAAATCTATGTGACCTATTCTCACTTTTATAACAAAATTTGAAGTCGTGATAAAATATGGTGAAAATTACAAAAAAACTTAACAGACGAGCACTAGAAAATTCTCTACCACCACGGTTTCCTCACGATGATTTTCTTCACCATAAGCTTGAACTCATTGGAATCACGATCTGCGGGACATAAGGCAGACGCACTGCTGACTAAGCTGTAGTCGCTTTAAAACTGGTGATTGATTTAAATTATGAAAGTATTTTATTGACAATTATTATTACATCTATGTACAGCGTTCTATTTTACACAACATTAACTTAATATACTAGGTTTTGACTAGGCTAACAGCGCCTTTTAAAAACTTAACTTTTCAAAACTGGTGACTTAATCTATTAGAGTAGATTTTTTCCGCAACGTGAGGACACCTTGTATATGATAGATACGAGTATTTTAGCACTCAGAACCTTGGCAAAGTATTGGTTTTAGTCAGAATTCAGGTTAAAGCGTGAGTCAAATATTCTGTCGTTTATTATCATATATTCATAATAGTGGAGTTGTATTACATCACCTCTAAAATGGAAAAGATAATGTAAACATAAGAATATAATTGGGCTTATACCCACTTATACCGAAAAAAAGTGTTATCTTTTGAGAAAATAGCAACACAATTAAAATAATGAAGGTTAATTTTTTTGACGTGACAACATCTTAAATTAGGTTGCGGCTGGGAGTCACTTATGAAAAAGTGTAACGCCCGGTAACGTTACGATGAGTCACCGAACGAGAGAGAGGCCCGCCGAATGCCTTGCGTCTCTCTCCCACTCAACTATGATTGGTCTGCCGCGTGCTGCGCGCGTTGTCACGTAAAATCTTCGCCCGTAAAACCGACTTTACAGGCAACCATTTTTTTTTATGAATAATTAAGCTAGCGAGCGAAAACTGCATCAGCATCTGGCTGATTTTGAATTCGGCTGTCTGTATGTATGTTGGTTGTTTGTTGTAGAGGCCGTAATTTTGACCTAATCTCCACGAGACTTGGTATATAGGTACCACTACTTAGTGGACTTTATTAATCGGCGACCACTAATTGGGGGTTCCTAGAAAAAGAGGGATATTTGACAGCGCTATTTTTTGGTCGATATTTGGCAGAGCGATAACATATAATTTTTTTTAAATATTTCCTGAATAAAAATAATATTAGTCTAGTAATTATTAGGATAAGAATTCATGGTTTTGGCAATTACAAACAATGTTCCAAGAAATGTTGTTGCAAGATCTACGTTTCGGAAAACTATTATGGCTGAGAAATATAAGACTGACATAAATCTCATTACAAAGTTTAATTATGTTGATAACAATATAATAATAAACATGATTTATTGATTGAAGGAATAAAATTGATTTTTTTATAATGTGCTAGTTAGGAAGCCAATTAAATATCTAGAATATTACGTAAATAGTAATTGTATATTGTTATTTTTCTCCCACTTTTTTTTCCTTGAAGACATATTTAAATAAAATCCGGAATTTATAAAGCTTAAAAAAGTGTGAACGAAATAACAATGGACAATTATTATTAACGAAATATTCCAAATATTTAATAGTCCTAAACTAGCAGTTATAAAAAGAACAATTTTATTCATAGCCTACTTCCGCTATCTACTTTGTCCCCCAATTTTGATAAACATGTCATTGTACTTACTAATAATAGCTTCTTAATAGGTTAAGTAGTCGTTAAGTTAATAAGAATAAATTCTGACAAAACTAGCTTGAACTTCTAACAAGATACAGTCAGTTCTGTCAGCTAATAGACTAGTCTATGTATGTCTAAGGTAAAAAAACAAGGATTTTATACAAATATACAACAAGATTTCAGAGAATACAACAAATCCTAATAGAGTAGTATGTTTGAACAGAAAATTATGTTTTCATGTGGAAGTGATAATTTTAATGTAAGCGAATAGCGCGTTTAAATCCGTAGAATATACTATCGAAGTATAACATACCACCCAAACACACAGACAAAATTCCAAAGTACATATGTTTATTTTTCATTTCTGCTTCTTTTCTTTAATCGCCTCCTATCAGTTTTTTGGAATACAGTCTTAATATATATTTATATTAAAAAAAATACTGCCCCTGCAAAAATCAGGAATGTAGCTATTTCAAGCAAAGAATACAGCACATCGAAATGTATGGAGCAGCCGAACCCGTTTCACGAATTCCCGATACTTAAACAAAGGTTTCTTATTTTTTGCCTTCACGTATTCTGCTCTTAAAAGTTTTAGGTGGGACAAGAACGACTACGATACGACTTATGGTGCCAGAATACGCAATTTTTCATATGATTTTACTAACGTTTCCGTTTCTATACGTAAACAAATGATCTCATTGGTTAATGTAATATGTTTGACAGAACCTACGAAATCGACTTTATCATTTATATATGGATGGAGCTTTACCGAAACGGAACTATAATATAGTTTTGTGCATTCGAAAAAACTTATACTAGGGCTACTGAAGACTCGAACAAGGTCTTTAGCTAGGTGAGCATAATTGTTAAAGGAAGTTATGAATTAACTAGACGACTATCAAGCATTTAGACAATACACTGCGTACTCGTAATGCAGTTAATCCCATTAGAAGTGTAATAGTCTCAAGTGGGTTGGGTCCTGTCACCCTGACCCTCGATCCCTGAGGTCACCAGGCCATGTGACTCACGAATACTGGACTTGTTTGGTACCAGGCTAGTCATACTGTCTACACCGCTTCTGTTCCGAGATCTATTACTCTTATCTTAGAAGAATATTACTAGAAGTTCTCACAAAAGTAGAGCTTGCGTATAGTTTTTATTTGTAAATTCGTTTAGGATTGTCGGGCTTAATGGAATCATAATTATGTCAACAATTACTTGACCGATTGCATAAGTATTTACAAAAATGTTTTTATAATATGGTATTAAATCGATGTGCCTAATATCATTAGGTAATTTATTTAAAAATCGTACAGCTAATTTCCTTTTTTCTTGTGGGAATCATCTTCATAATGAAAATAGTATCTGTATAACACATTTTGTCGAGGTTGCTTCAAATTAACGACCTCTAAGAGGAGAACCAACATCCAAATCGATGATGCAAAGATTTTGGTCGCTTCGCTCGCTCAGTGAATTATGTTCGATAAAGTTTCAGACATTCAAATACTTTGCTTGATAAATAGCGTGATACACAACTTCAGTATATACTACAAGAGCAACAAATATATTTTAACGCAGCTCTAATTGTTACACTTGGGTTTGTAGCCAAGTTTGACAATATGAAACTTAATCATAGGTACGATTCTATATTCCAAATTAAGTGTATCTACATTTTAGTTTGATGCAATTGCTTTATAACATGCCTTCATTATTTTAATTGTTCCAAACAATTTCACAGTGAATTACTAAAAAACAAATACCTGCGTAAAGAACCAGCTGAATAGATATTTAATTATCCTAAGTGGCTATTCGTCGAACGCTACTCATTTCACGGTGATTATTAAAAGCGAATACTTCCTAGGAGTGCTGCCGATGGCGACTGATAATATAAATCATTGATAGAAACGCAAAACAAACAGTAACTTAGTAACGATACTTTTTAATTTATCAGATTAACCGAGTTTTAGAACGCAGGTCCAATCACATTTCGAATAAATTCTTAAATTTAATATGTACTTGATTTATTTACAGTTTACTCAATTATATATATATAAATATATATTTTTTTTTACTCATAGGTAAGCGAAATCGCGATCTAAGGTGGAGCGCGCTTGCCCAGAAGAAACCAGTTCACTCTTGCCTTGAAAACCGCTAGATTATAGTTATCGGGGAACAGGGACAATTGGCATGTATTTTCATTTTTAAAAAAGGGAGTGAACGTAATATTTTGATAGAATCGTGTGGAAAAGGAAAACTTGCTGTGCCGACTCCACCTAGTAGGAAATGGTGGAAGAAGAAGCAGAGGTGATTTATTATCACAAATGTTTCGAAGTAAATAGCAAAAATAGGTAACTAGTCAAACATAGAAAAAGTTTAATATTTAAAATAAAAAATAAAAAAATTCTCCCGAAGTCTATTGAAAACTTTCACATTATAAAAGACACAGTTGATCACGACAGTACGCAAAGCTATTTTGGGCGCAGCTTTCTCTCGAGCAATGCAAGCAAAAGTTTATGGAAAAAGTCAGGTAGAACTTCAAAGCTTGGACATTTATACGATCTTTTAATCTTGGGATTCTGTGATACGTAATATATTTTTGTAGAGTTGTAACATTCAATATATTTAGCTACTGGAAAATTAAATTTATAAGGAAGAGTAGAATGAGTTTAATAAAACGTTTACAAAATTGGAAACTTAAAATTAATGTTACGTAATTAGCAAAGCCAAATATTACATTTTAACCGACTTCAAAAAAGGAGGAGGTTATTAAATATTTACTTTTGGATTAGCGTAGACATATAAATATGATTCCGATCCCGGATATTAGTGACGTTTAAGCAAGATGGAGATTAAAAATTACATTGAAATTGAAATACATGGTCAAAAAGCTATATTTGTCTTTTTCATTTTAATAGATTGGCCGCACATATAGTATACGTAGATGTATTATACTCGTATATTTTGTATTTATTGAATTTACACATGCACTTATATTATTACACCTCATTTTACAGTTCTTTCTTTACGTACTTTCTTGGAATTGGTTGCCTGGAAGAGATTGCTTTTAGCGATAAGGTCGCCAGTTAAGGCAAATAACTATAGCTAAGGCTAAAGATTTTACGTACTTTAAGTGTTTTCTGTAATTTCTTTTCTTTTTGGTAAGTTTTTCATAAAGTGTGTATCTATCTATCTATTGAATCAGTACCTTATGAAGTGTCTGATAACTATATTATATGTTTACTGTATTTTGTAATACCTACCTTACTGATATGACAACGACGACGGTATGCAACGTGTTATCCATGGTGTAATAATTTGATTTGCCACAATGGCTCTGGTCAATGAGGGTCGTGACTTTTTTATTGAATACCATTGTGATTATGCGGGCTTGGATAATAACGTCATTTTATTTGTGAATCGTTAAGATATTTGCCTTTTGAATCGTTGATAGGCAACTGTGAGGGTCGCGTTGATTATTTCACTTTGAATAAAAATGCAATATTTCATACTTATCTACCAGCCAGCTTTTATACTAGGAATTATCATGGTTTTGAAATTGATAAATACGTACTAACTTTAATATTGTTATGCTTTTGAAAGTATCATAGTAAACAATTAGAGTATATTAGATTTTTAAGAAAACTATCACGTAAGTACTTAATATTAAGTTAATAATAATAACTAAATAAAAAAACGCACACAAAAACTTTCCCTGACGAATCTAAACGAACCTACTCGTTGATCGTTTCATTTGAGTACACATTTCAAAACAAAAGTAAGGCCCTTTTGAACACCTACACGGCTAACTGCAGCTGTGTGTGTAAAAATGTGTAGTAGTGTGTGTGTTTGAAATAGAAAAGGGCTAAAAAGTGTGTCAAATCGTGATAGGGAAAGTGAAAGCGCTTGCTACTCCTACATGGTATGCAGAAGGTACGAGGATTTTTTGTATGCACAATAGACTTTATAAATAGCATTATTGCGTTGTTCGTATTTAGTAGTTAATATTTCAATAACGCGTGTTAAAACTATTTACTGACTAGGATTTGAAATAAATCATTAGAAAATACTCAGCTCATGCAAAACGTTTTGCTTCGACCTTCATTGTGAGAACTGCGAAGTATGGAACTCTCTTCTCGAGGCTCTTTTTCCTGAGAACTACTATTGGGGGGTCTTCAAATCTAGAGTAAATGGGTTTTTTCTAGGCAAGCGTGTTGCATTTGAGATCACAACAAAGCTGAGGCAAACTCTGCTCAAACGTTTAAAACGAGACTTTTCAACATTAAAAAAAGTAAATCTTGGATAAGAAAAAAAGTAAATCTTCATAACATATGTACTACGCAGACTACAATTGTTTCAATATGGATAAACTTCATAATATGGTAATAGCCCTCTTCATCATCTTGGATTGCTAAATTGAGCTTACGATTTCACTTTAACAAATTGCACTTATCTGTTCATGCAACTGCAGAATACATATTTGTGGTTACTAAGTTTATGAGTAGGAAAGACCTCCCATCGACTTAGAATATCTTGCTCGGATAAAAACTGGAAGGATCACGGTTATAGAAACCAGTATAGCTTGTGCGAGTAAAAACAACATTTACAAGTTGATATCCTTTCGCTTGCATGATCTAATGAGTGCAAGAAAGAATGCAAGAAACTTTAATTTTTTTTTTATTGAATGGAGTTTAAAGGATCACAATAAATATACTTTAAATAAATCGACACGCCACTTAGCTCTTACAAAAAGTTGATTGAGCACAAATTCTAATTTCGAGTTTTTTTTTATACTTTTTCGCTTTTGATTTGTGCCTAGGAAATTTTATTAATTCTAACAATTAATTCTTAGTGAAACTACAATATAATTCGAAATTGGAATATGTAAGATATCAAATATGATCGCCCACATCAAAAATGTTAACTCATCTTGATGCTACATAAATTAATAATTTAATTTTGCGCCCGAGAAGTTTGTCAAAACAAAAGCTAGCAGAACTTTGGTGTAGATACCGGAGTCCTCCGTTAAGAACAGAGGCAGGTCACTCAGGTTTTATTGGGTACAAATCCTACATAACCTGGCTGCGCTCTATTGTAGCCAGGTGTCTATTTGAAGATTTCCCCCTCGTCTATAAAAAAGGAGGATTTTTGGATGCCCTCCATCAGACATCGAAGATGGCACCGACGTGGTTTTAGTGGGCAAGAATTCCACATAACTCGTCTGCAAATGTAATTGAAGATTTCCTTCTCGTAAAAAAGCCATCTAAAAGACTGAGTAATGAACGCAGATACTTATTACTGAATGTATGGATTACGACATATGATAGGTGTACTGAATCATTGAATATCAGTCTCTGTTTTTTGCGATCGCCAAAAGAAGCGAACGTCGCAAATATTTTTTTCTTTTGCTGTTTTGCTCGTCGCGAAGTTGCTTGTCCAGTTTTGTCCGACACACCTCTGAGTTTATGTAACTTGTTATGTATTGGACTTGGTACAGACGTGGACATAAATAGGAGATGGCTTTTCAAACTGGTTTCATACTAAACTTATACTGTTTTACCTAAAACGTTTTAGATATTATTATATATCTATCATACATCTACTACATATATCTATTATTGATGAAAATTTTAAAGAATTTAATTACTTCATTGTTTACTGCAAGCATTCGTTTGCTTACCTATTTCCTTTACCAAAAGAGATAAAAATAAGAAAGTGTGGTTGTTCTAAAAAACTATAATGTGTCCATAAAACCAATATTAGAAAAGACTATACCTGTAACTAATATTATAAGTAAAAAAACGTAAGTTAAAGATTATCCATTTACATACCATGTCAGGTTGGGAGTTGTTATCAGTTAACAACTCATTAAACTGATAAATTGCATCAAAAATATGCTTATCAGTCATCTGCTTGACCTTATCGTCTAGGTCTATTTACTTTGCAGTCGGTAAGATAGCTTTTAACTAATGGCAAAATACAATCGCCTGCCCGAGTTTGTGGTGAAAAAAAAATATTAATACCACCAGTATAGTTGAAAAGATGGCTTATTACTAATAGAGCAAACCTTCTATTCATTTGATCAATTTATTAATTCTCATGGAAAATTTTAGTAAAATGAATAACCGTATTTATCTTTAGATTATATTATAATTGAATATGTACTGCTTAATATTCCATTGTGCATTCATTTATAAATTATTTTTGTAATATGATCGTATATTATTTTAACCTTTATGTGTAATTGTGCTTAAGAATAAATTACTTATAACTTAAACAAAAAAAATAAGCAAAAAAAAAAAAACAATAAAACGTAAAGAGTGAACTACAGTACCCATGTTGCAAAATAAATTGCAAGGAAGGCAGTAAACAATACATACTGCGCAAAAAGGTCTTGTATTCGTCTTAACATAACATTGTAACTTATAGATACGATAGTAGAAATAATAATTTATTTCTTCCCGCCATTATTCTTTTATCACCACCATTAATACTGTATGAAAGAATAATGACTGCAATATCGTCCATTTGTAAGTAAACATTCAACTCATGGCGCCAAAAGCAGTAAAATAATAAACAAAACTTACCATCCTGAGCGAACAGGGCCAAAAACAGCACAGGGACTAAAAGTGACAGATTCGCCATCTTGTATGTAAATAACAGAGAGTTCACTTTGATCACGAGTTGATTTGAATAAAGAATTCGAATTCGAAATTCGAGTGACGTCCGCCTCGATTCGTACACTGCAAGTGAATGGCGAGGGTACGCCGCTGACAATGCTTGGCAAACTAGTAGCGGCGCGGCGCTATTCACACTGGTGCGGTACAACGCTGCGTTTTCCACGACGTACTACGTAGTACGTACATTCTATCTTATATCATCATCAAATACAAATACAAATACAAAATTTATTTATTTGACAAAGTAAATGTTACAAATATATAAAGAAATCCAAAGGCTTCCGAACTAGTTCAGAACTGTATGACGGAAGCCGATGTCTTCTCCCAATCGTAGGTATGGAACTTAAAGTATAGAACTTAATTAGGTTTTCAGAATATAATTAGATCATCATCATCATAATCTACAGCCCTTTTTATTCCATTGCTGGGTAGAGGCGTCCCTCTGCGTGTGCCGCCTGCGTCGATCCCGGCATTCCTCGTCCAGGTTTGTTCCATCTTACAAATATTCTAAATGCGAAAGTGTCTGTGTTTTTTTGTATAAGCGTGCTTTTTACATCTTCATGCTTCTTCTTCGTTAGAGCTAAATGGTAAAGCTCTGGTGTCGACTTTTCAAGCCAACCGAAGACATCTGACTTGCACTTGGTTTAACGACTGATTGTACTAAGACTAACAGCAATTACTATTTAACGTGTCATCCGACCCACGGTAGCGCCCAGTTGAAAAAGTCACTTTTTTAAAACGACACTTTTTTGCATGGTCATCGACCGTTGCTTAGTTTCGACGATCGCGTTAGATCTCCTTAGCTAGCCGAGCTACAGGCGCTACAACCGTGATTCGTAAAATGTGTCATAATAGACTAGCAGATCGTTCCGGCTTCGCACGGCTATAAAATATTATAATTTGCAAAGAGAAACAAAATATAGCCTATGTTACTCAAGGATAATGTAGCTTCCCAACGGTGAAAGAATTTTTCAAATAGGTCCAGTTTCGGAGCTTATTTGCGTCTAACAAACAAACGAAAAATCCTTATAATACATTGATATAGACTAGAATCAAAAGGCGCGTACCTACTAAGCGGTTTGCCTCCACCTTCATATTGAATGTGTGGAATTCTTTGCCTAGCTTCCTGTTCCCTGAGAGCTACAATCAGGTTTTCAAGGCAACAGTGAACCGGTTTTTTCTGGGTAAGCGCGCTCCACCTTAGATCATAATGTCGCTTGCCATCAGGTGAATTGTGTTCGAACGCAAGCCCATTTATTGTAAAAAAAAAATTTCATAGTCGCAATATGAAAAAGCAATCTTACAGCGTGATTACATCCTTAGCACAACATAATGATGCATACTTATAGATATGTATATATTGTATAGGCGCGGCTTCTGGCGTGAACACGGCAAATTCGAGTTGCGTGCCGTAAGCTTAACAAAGATTAAGTAATTTACAGATATTACTATTTATATCAAGTGAAAGTGTTATCTACATTTACCTTTTTAAAGTTCCGTACCAAACAGGACCCTGTAACTGCGACTTTGCTGTCTGTATATCCATCTGTCACCAGTTTTTTTTCGTTATAGCTAGACTTTTTTTTACAGATTATGTATTTTGGTTACTCCTACAACAACAAATACTAGATTATTATATACACAAAACAATTATTGCCATTTTTATAGATTTTAAGTAGGTATTGTAGTTATTACTTATAGCAAATTATATGTAGGTATTTTTTTTTATATAAATTAAAATATATAATTTGTCCATGGTATTATCTTCCATTTTTTTGCCGCCTACAAAAAATTAAGATATTTTATGTTCGTATGTATGTTTTTATTTTATTTTTGGTTCCACATTCCGTAGTCCTACAAAGAATTTGACATTATTGGTGGTACAACATGGTGTCATGGTGGTAGAATATTTTCTTGTGCTTACCTGACTAGCTATCAGCCTAAGTTAAAAATCTGCCGCCAAACAAGCCACCTTGAGAGCCAGTATTTCCAAACTAGGCTTGCTTCTTCGGCTAGCGTTATTGACTCGTATGTTTACTCACCCTTCTAGTCAAATGCTTAGCTGTGCGGAGTAAAGCAATGGGAATTATTATTTAAGGAAAAGTAGAGAAAACAGACAGGAAAATAGAAAAGCGCTTCTATTTTCCTATCTGTTTTCTCTACTCTTAGGTATGTTTGAGCAGAGATTGCAGTTACGAAATACTGTCGCACGTTTGGTAGATATTTTTGTTACTTTTACTAGTGTGCGTTAAGGAAATAAAAATAGTGTTTTGTGAGTCTGCAGTACAGAATGTTTGACGCTAGCTAGTATATAATAATATGTATATGTATAGTAGGTAGATAGATAAATAATAAAAAAAAAACATTTTTCCAGGCATGGTGGCCCATAAAACACAGAACATTAAATATTACAAAAACAATTAAAATTATAACACAACATTTCTTAATAATAAATTATCAATATCAGTTAAAATTAATATACGCATTGATTAAAATATTAATAAATGAACAAGTGCGAGTCGTGCTCACGCATGAAGGGTTTCGTACAATTTTAGATATTGACATACGCGAGCTATAATTAGTGCCTTTCAAGGATACTGTGGAAAATCTAACACCTTAGTTGAGTGAAGCGGAGAAATAACAAGTTAAAAAAAATATATTAAGTATTTTTTTAAATTGAATAGATCTACGCTTGGCCACCAACTCGTCTGATGGTAAGCGGAGCTGTATTATAGTCTATTTTCACCTTTTTTTAAAAGTACATTTTAATATCTACATTGGGACTCTACATTTACACTTTATTAATCAAGTATATTGTTCTATATTATTGTAAGTGTAAACTATAACGTTGTATTTCTGTCAAATAAAACTTTTTGTATTTTTTGTATTTTGTATATCAAACCCAACTGAGCAAAAAAAGATTCTTACAAGAAGTAATAGACATTATTATTATACAATAATTAAATCTTTATCAATGAACATTAAAATTGCATGACATTTCTTTTTGCGCTGTTTTGCTGGTAGTACTATTTTGACAGTAATCGTGTGAAGTTGGAAGCAAGCGCGATCCTATTCTTAGTTGGCACGCATAATAAGAATCTTTTTTCTCGAATCGATGGAGACAGATATATATCAGTCTTAATTTCTACATCTTCCTTTATTTCGAGACATCACAACGGATTCTTGCCCCAATTGGAGACGAAAATATCTAAATCCTATGCAACTCTACATATATTTATGGAACTTGTTCAACGTTTGAAGTAATGGATAGATATGTAGGTCTTATTTTTCGTCGTATGCTACCAGCTAGTGCTCAAGCTCTAGTGTCAAGAGATTTCAGACCGCCCCAAAGGCCTCTGACTAAGCTTAACGAATGCTTGTACTGAGACTAACATCCGGGACCTACAATTTAATGTATCATCATTACGGTAGCGCCCAGATGAAATAGCCACAGACAGTCTTTTCCATGGTCACCCAATCTAGGGCTGCCTGCATCGAACGTTGCTTAACCTCGATGATCGTGTCAGATTATCTTAGTTAGCAGAGCTACACGCGCTACAAACTATGTGTACATAAAAAAATTAGAGTAGTTATAAATATGACGATGCCGTGATGATGTTTTCTGTACAATGTTTTGTTAAATTGAAAATGTTTTTTTTTCCATTTTCTTAGGTAACGGTCTAAACCAGTAGACAAGTGGAAGCAAATAAATCTACGACGTACCTTCAATGAGCAAATTGAAAATCAGCGCTGGAGTACTTGGAACTCTCAGCATTATTCTGAATTTTCTCCTTTTGTGCACATACGTACGTTGTGCATATACGTATATAGAATAAAATATCTACTGTAATACTATGTATCTAGATATACATACATAATAAATGTATTTTCTCTCTTTTCTTTCAACGATTCCACGTTTGCCCCAAAAGATTCCCGGCTCGGCCAACATCTTTGTGATGAACTAAATTTGTTGGCTGTCGGTCTGGGCGTACCCATCAATATTGAGTATTTATGTAGAAAGAAACATTTATTTTGTGACACAAAGAAAAACAATACATAAAAAAAACATTTACGTGGCACAAAACCGGCCCCAGCTCAGCGTGTGCTGACTGCTAGCTATCAGCGCTGGTGCCGACCGGACCGATGTAGTACATCAGTGGTGTTAGCAACCATAATACAAACTAGAAATGGTTTAGCGTGGGGCTAACCAGCCGTTTATGAAATGTGTTTTAATATTGATTTGATTTCATATACACTGCACGGCAGTTATTTAAATCAGAGCACACTGAACTAATAAAGGAATGTCTTTTTTGCAAAAGAAGAGAAAATTCGACCCGCAGGGCTGTTTGTTTTAATTCAACTGAAGTCTCACTCGTGACAGTTCCTTTTTCTGTTTTTATCCAAGAGGGAAGCCGAAAAAACACATCTCTGGCAGTGCCAAATATGTATTATTTTCGCCATTCTCAAAATCTAAAGATCATACATGAAATATAAAATATAATATTTGTTTTTCTCTAAGTATATTTTTTACGTACAACAAATTCTTTATTTTATTCAATATGTGGTGGGTAGTGTTAAGTTAACCTACAAGGATATTCTTATTCTTAAGAAAATAAAAACAAAAATTGTTGGAAATCGCTGTATTAATTAATTCTTTTGTGAAATTATAAATAGAGACCTATGCTTAACATTTGTATATTACATTTTTGGCCTTACCTGTTAATACTTTGATCGTATCTGTTCTTCGCTTAAAACCCCTACGTTTTCAGATGATGGTAAGCAATATTGCGGCCTACGATGCAGTGACTTATCTACTAATCACGTCTACTCTCGCTCAATCGGATCGACATTTATAGTTTTTGCTAAATCGTAATTTATTTCACAGTCATTATGATAAGGTATATTTTACAAAAAACGGAAGGACCACAACAGTGAAACACGCGAGCAAAATCTCTGCAGCAGAGCGAGAGGCACCATTGCATCTGTCTCCTTCGCACTCCGTACAATATTCTAATGATAAATCCGGATTTACGGCGTAAGCTCTTTTTAATTCTTCGCAGGTACCTCGAGCTGATACACAACCTCTTATTACCCAGGACTTATTTGGACCTGCAATAAAAAAAATCTAATAACAACCGAACAATTAATGAATGCGACTCCAATATTAAAAATACTAAATTAATTTCGATGAAATGTATATAGGACCAAGACTAATCTGGAAGATATACTTTCAAATATAAGAAATATTTTCAAAATCGGTACATATTCATATATGTTATGAGGTATATAACAAACATAAAAAAACTTTAAGTCAGTTAAAAGCGCCATCTTAGAAAATTTTAAACGACGAAATTTGCTGCGCCTGTGTCTTTTATACGAATATCATAAGAATCGTGTAAAAACAACTGTGAATGTCAAACTTTTGAAAACTGTCTTAGA
The DNA here is from genome assembly GCA_035578125.1 of Mellilla xanthometata. NCBI lineage: Eukaryota > Metazoa > Arthropoda > Insecta > Lepidoptera > Geometridae > Mellilla > Mellilla xanthometata. Next base: position 5,221,705 of record JAPUBQ010000014.1, on the reverse strand, counting down.
CGGGTCGTTGTTTTTGAACTTATTATATTTTTCTTACCATGACCAGGATGGGTCAATTTCTCTGCAAACTTTACGCATTTCTTAATCTTTAAAGGGTTGGAGTGGTACGGGCAGTCTATGGATAGCGTGTCTTTGGTAACTTCCGGGCAACTGACGCACGAGTAACAATCTACTGTAGATGAGACAGACCGCCGCTGCAGGGACTCTTTTTGTTCTAGAAAAATAAGAATACAATACAAAACAAAATGATTTTTTTTACCTTTGAATTGTGTACGTACATGTAATAATAAATGCAAAGACTGAATAAGTAATAACGATGCAGCGTTTGAAGTGCCATATTTAGGCTCGTTATTGTAAAAGCGTATAGGATACAATAATTTTATGTGTTATTCGCAAAAAAGTTGGAGGACAAACAAAAATACTTTAGTTTACTTAACTAAAGTTTTTATGTAAAATATAACACACTACACAAAACACTAATACTCCGGTTTTTTCAATTATAAAAAATTCTACTTAAAGTTATTAAGAAAATTAAAGGACAGAGATAGGAAAGGGGCGACCTAAGAAAGTATGGATGGATTGTGTGAATCTCGATATGACCAGGAGGGGTGTGAATACAGAGATGACGAATGACAGAGGTGTAAGGAAGAAGGATACATACTGTGCCGACCCCACATGAAGTGATATAAGGTGAAGAAGAACAAGAAGAAATCAGTTAAAAGTACTGTATAAAGCTATAAAAGATTTAGTGTTATACCCTAAATCGGAAGATAGTCAACTTAGTAAATATGTACATGTAATTAGATTCAATACCTTCAATTGCACCATCACATTTTGCAGTCTGGCTCACGGCAACCACACAAAATAGTAAAAACAATGCCGAGTGAACTGACATCTTGACTTGTTTCTACTAAGAATTAGAACTATGGCCCTTCAAGCACCCTTAAATAGGGAAATAAACTTGTGTTATTAATTTTATTATCACAATCGAAGTTCTTACGCTTCGCTGGTGGATGACGGAAATTGCCATTCTGCTCGGGAAATAACCATTGCAATTTCACAATGGCAATATTTATGTGAATAATCGAACGAACAATGACAGGGTTAAAATAATAATTACGCACTTATGCACTTATTATATAATAAAGGACTAGACTTGTTCGTAGGTATTTTAAACAAACTACCCTGATGTTTTTTTAGTAGTGCTGCTAGACTACCTAGGATCTGATCATAAGGGCTCGTAACCACTCGAATCAACGACACTCAGGTCATGCCTAGTCCGGAATAACTAGCTCTCAGCTTTTATAATTTGATCATTCAAGTCAAGCGAGCTCTAGAAAATGCTCTAACACCATGCTATGGTTTTCTCACGGTGTTTTCAGACACCGAAAACTCGAGCTCATTGGCGAAGGTCAAATCCATGACCTGCGGGTCGTAAGGCGGCCCAACAAACTGACCCTTTTATCTCATTTCTACCGCTTCCTGCAATTTTGCATTAACTATGTACCTCTTGTTCTTAACGCCTGATATTTAATACATATATACAAAGTAAGTTGACTTGCTAAACGTTTTAGTTCAGGCGTTTGGCATTTGTTGTCGTACCAAACCGCTGTATCTTAGGTACTGATTTTCCACTTCTGACCCTCAAGCCACGTATTATAACCAATGGCAGCTGTTGTCATTTTCATTGACGATTACCTCTGCTATCAATGGCAATATAAACAAGTAATGTGCTGGGTGAATAAGATTGGACTCATTTTAACTTTTAATATAAATAATATCTAATGTAACTGTGACCGTTTTTCTACGCGAAAATATGAAGATGCCTTAAATGAATAGTTATCAATGTCTACAAACTTATTTATTATTTATTCAGTTTGTATGTCAGTGTGTAATAATAAATGAGATTGTAGATTACAGTCACGTTACTCTTTATAGACATATTCTATCACGAACCTCTAGGGCCTTGACGAGCTAGCCCTGCAGCCTGGGTGAAAGAATAAGGCTGCGGAATTGCCCCTGCCTGTCGTAAGAGGCGACTAAAAGGGGTATCAGACTCGAAGGTGTTCGGAGATGGGGTTCCGACACCCGCTCCATCGAGTCCGGGTTGAACGACGACGGCGTCGCGAAACAATCCGGGAAGGGCCACAGCGCAGTGCAAGGAGGTCTCCGGAGTGTTTCCCGGAAGAACCCGGAGACCTCCGTTAAGCACAGAGGCAGGTCACCGGGGGGGTTTTAGTGGGTACAAATCCCACATAACCTGGCTGCGCCCCATCGTAGCCAGGTATCTTGTCGAAGATTTCCCCCTCGTCAACAAAAAAAAAGGAACCCTAATAAGAATTTAATTCGACCGTAAATATGGCGTTCTACAACTTTTACTTATTCTTTTTTTTGGGAATCATGAATTGTATTAAAAAGTCAAATTGTAATTCGATTCAATAAATAAAACATTTCGTTTCTTCTCTATCGCAAAACCGCACGTGTGTAAGCGAGAAGACACATATACATATGTACTTTCGATTATTTTCTTTATTCACTCAGATTAAACAAGGAATCCAAAATTAAAAAGCGAGTATGGCTTGGTGGTAAAAACGTCTACTTTTCAATCATACGGCCCCTGGATTGATCCCAGCCCTACGACTTGTTTTTCAAATGATGTGTGGATTTCTACTCGCTTTACGGTGAAGGAAAACATCGTGAGGAAACCGGCATGTTTGAGGACCACAATATCCGAAGACGTGTGTCATCCACCAATCCGCACTAAACAGCGTGGTGGAATATGGCCTATATCGAGCCTCGTGAGAGAAGGCCCCGAGTCCCAGCACGTCCCTAGTAGGCTGCTTATACTAAACAAGGAAAATGTAATAACTTCAAGGAAACAAAATTCCATGGAACATAATATTAAAAGGGATTAGGCAGGTACTTTTTTGGGTTTCCCCAAAGATTGTAGAAAAGGAAAAAATAATTGCACAAGATAAGACGCGTTTAGTATTAAATCGATTCTTATCACTAATGCGAATGCGGATTTAAAAAGCTTTTTAGGAAATAAATATAAAACAAAGATTTGTAGATTAAAGTAATTTTGATAACAGATATTATGTAGATCAAAGAGATGCAGCTTGTTACCTTGGACGCAATAACGACGAGGTGTTATAAGTTTAACATGTCTGTGTGTGGCATCGTAGCCCTCGAATGTGTTAACCAGCGAACTAGAATAAATAGAAAAGTAACTTGTCCGATAAAATGGTTACACCCTACCTTGGTATTTTACACGCGTAAAATACCGCGGTGGACAGGGCAAAACAGCTATCCGCGCGCCCGCGTCACATGATCAATGGCGTGACCTTGATGCGACCAATCGCGTGCGAGCTTTGTGTATGTGTGTTTCGATGGGATAGCAGTATAATTGTGTGCGTAGATGGTTCCAAATTCTAAGCGGCAATTGTATGGAGTTACTCTTCCGACGAAAGCGTCGGATTTTTTCACCCCACTATAATTAGGGGTATCAAACAAAAGGGCTTGACTAGCATAGACTAATAAATAGACGCTCAACCTCTTGTTGCAAATCGTACTACGTGTATCATTCAATACACGTAACGCCATCTATTCGTATTTTCTTGGAACGATTTCACCCCGGACACGCAATCTACTATTGTTATATTACTATGCGACTGCAGCGTGTTTATCGGAAATAGACGGCAGCTAGAGTGTACGCTCGATTTGCAGCGCCATCTAGGTTTCATCGGTAATTATGCCAAACTTCTGCGACACGCTTTATTGTACGGTAATCAGCAATCTTCTCTATCCGTCTATTAGTCAGATTACTACTAGTCAAAATGGCAGACTACATGTATATTTTTTAATATCATCCTCAATTTGGTACAAAATTAAAGGGCTTCACTAGTAGAATACATACAAAATGATGCATTTTAAATCCAAAATGGCCGCGACAAAAAAATGTTGTCGGTGGTTTTCTAAATTTTTAATTTATACTTGTATCTATAGAATTTATCTTTATGCTTTATACCTATCGATATTAATAAATGTACCTATTTATAGGCAGATAATGCACCAATAATTTCTGATAAAAATTTTGTATGCCCATTTTATCGATCTTTTTGGAAATACTAACAGGAAAATGGGTGATAAAACCTACGTAGCTGAGAGACACATGCCATTCTGTATAATACTAGAGTTACAGTCTGATTCAAATGCTATGCAACCTGGGCCGTGACGTCAGTACTAGCGTTTGGTAGATTTATCTTGTTGAAGTGTGCAAGGTTCTTCAGGTTGAAGTTTTGATGAAGAAAAACATCGTGAGGAGACATTGCATGGTGGTAGGGCATTTTCTAGTACCCGATGGTTGCTAACCACCCTCAAGTTGAAAAATCTGTAGCCAAGCATACCTAACGGTTTGTTGGCTGCCCGCTTAAAAACCAGTATTTACAGACTATGCATGCTTCGCCTTAGGTCAGAGTGTCGCTGGCTCGTGTGGTTACGCGCCCGGCTAGGCAACTGCCTCTGAAGAATGTTAGTATTCAGCCAGCGAACTACAATAAATAGAATTAGCGATGCGCGACTGTGAATGATTCCAGTCGAATTATTCGACTTTATAAATCATTCGACTCATTCGAATGATCTCCGAAAATTAGTAACTTACATGATACCCACTCAAAATTAACCGGACTGAATGAATACTAGTTAGTTACTACTTGAGCCGACTCCACTCCAACGATTCATTCATATTTCATTCATTTGAAACTAACAAGTGACATTGACAAGATTCGCTAACAATCGAGTCAAAACGCCATTAGTAACTAATGAGTAGTCATCATTCGATTATTAACATTAGTACTACTAATATTCAAGTCGAACGTGTATATTAGTAGTTGTAGATAATTCGACTGGTCAGATTATTCGCAGTCGCGCATCTCTAAATGGAATAGTAAAAGCGGGGCAAAACAGCTACCCGCGCGGCTAGTATCGGTGGCGTGACCTTGATGCGACCAATCGCGTGCGAGCTTTGGGTGTGTGTGTTTCGTTGGGATAGCAGTATAATTGTGTGCGTAGATGGATTCAAATTCTAAGCGGCAATTGTATGGGGTTACTCTTCCGTTTATTCTAGTTCGCTGTATTCAGCTGTAAAACGAATGGTACGATGTAAAGGAACGCATATGCTTTTAAGGAAAAATAAATAAAATTGGGTCATTTATTTTTGTCACTATTTTATTGTGCCTTTTAATTTTTGGTTTTATATCACAAAACGTAGGCAAGTAATAAGAATAGAAACATTAATTAAAACGTATAACACTCTATGAAAAAAAAATATCGACATAATAATCCGAGGTACTCTCTAACTACGGTAAAAGAGTATCTATAAACAACACAAATAGGTTACTTGTCGATTTGGAAGCAAGTGGGCTTTAACTACGCTAAGAAAATAACTATCTCGGGGTAATGCAACCAGCAATTTATAATATTCTGCCCGTCACAGGCAGTTTTTTGAGTTGCTCAACTCTTTAAAAGTTTTGATACAAAAAATATCGGTTTCAATTGTAAGAAAAAATAATGTGTAATAAATAGCCTATTGTTAACTCATTTTATTTAACTTTGAAAATAATTTTGACATATAATAATTATTACACATAATTTTTTCCTACCATTGAAACCGATAATTTTTGTATCGAAACTATAAAAATGATTACTAACTGCATAATTATTTACTTTGTTGGTCGAAATAAACTTATTATTTGCTTTAAAAAAATATTTCTTTTTTTTTATAAGTTTAAAAATGTCATATGATACACTAGTCTATTGATCATCCTTTGCTCTCTTGATACTTTCATCTGAAGGCTCGAGTCTCAATGGTGCCTCAGTGGTAATGACCAACATTAAACACCTGTACCATAATATTCGTACATTAGGAATTGACCGTGAATATTTCTTAAAAAAGGTATTATAATCGCTTTGTCTGTCTAAAAAACAGCAACTAAAGCTAGCTAGCCTAATTATTTTTTTGTACTTATTTTTAAAAGACTTCCGATTATAGTATTAGCAATTTTACACATACCATTGTTTTTCAATTTTAGTGGTTTTAGTTTTCTCTTTACAAGTAAGTAGCACTCTACTTTTAAATTTTAGATTTTATTTGTTCAATAAAAACATATTCTATTAACAAGCTGAGACTTGCGGTGTTAATCTCATTAAGGCTACATACATAGCAAACATTTGGAGTTAACAGTCTCATCGTTATATTAAAATGAAAACGAATTACAAAAAAATCGTTTAAGAAAATGATTTAAGTTCTGAAGAGCGTGTTTTTTTATATTTATAAATCTGATTGGTACCAAAAGTGCCATAACTGTTCTTAGGGCTATTTTATAGACAATTTTTTTTTTTTATTATTTTTAACTTTAACCGTTTATATATGATTTATAAAGACGAAACTGTGGACTTAGTTAAACTTAACCTATGCCATCGTCTTAATGATGGTAACAATGTAGGTAACTGTGAAAGAAGTAGTTGACATTTAACTATTGATGTTAGAAATTCGGTTCAGCAGCCCTACTGATAAGACCCTCCAAGCCCTACACAATCTCCCAATAATCGTGTAGATAGTGTAGATTAAGCGCGCACTAACTGACAATGGCCTTTACAATATGCAATATCAGTACAGATATCAAACTAGAAAAGGCCACGGATGTTCGGTGGGACGCATTGCACAGATCTCCAGAGCAAAGAACGCAGCTGGTAAGATTTCCTGTAAAGCCCTGTCCAACAGCCTGGCGGCATTTGTCCTCAGGAGTCAGGGATGCTGACGAACAGCCTCGGATGACGTTGGTTTCGCCATTTGTGTCTGTAAAAAAAATGAAAAAATAGTCAATTCTGAGATAGATATAGGTAGAACCTAATCTCTAATGACGACCTCGTTGGCGTAAAGGTTACCATGCCGGTCTGCTAATCAGAAGGTTCCGGGTTCGATTCCCGGCCCGGTCAACATCTTTGTGCTTAACTAAATTTGTTGGCTGTGGGTCTGGGTGTTAAATATGTATTTATATATAATATGTATGTATGTATGTATATGTAGTATATCAGTTGTTTTAGCAACCATAATACGAGCTAGAAATGGTTCAGTATGGGGCTAATCAGCCGTGTGTGAATGTGAAAAGAAAAAAAAATGGAGACGAAGCGAAAGATAAATAATTGGCCAAGTGCGAGTTAGACATGCTCACGAAGAGTTCAGTAAAATTATGTAAAAAAAACAGAATAAATCATGTTTGTTTAATATAGTTTGCTCCCCTATATAATATTATATTAGGACAAAAATTAAGTGACTCCGGGATAAGAAGTAGCCTACATATGTGCTAATGCAAGATCTTACCTATCTTCATAGTAAATTTCATCAAAAATGTATCAAGCCGTTGGAGGATAAAGGCGTATTATAGACTTTCAAGTTATTTGCGTATCCCACGGGAACCACAATTGTTTTCGGGATAAAAAAAGCCTACGTGTTAGTCCAAGGTCTAACCAATCTTCACACCAAATATCAGTTTCAGAAGAAGTAACAAACATACACACTTACACACGAACTTTTGCATTTATAATATTTTTATTTTGCTTTGTGAAAGACGGACTTATGAATAGATAGACAGATGGACGGACAGCGTTGTCCCTAATAGGGTCCTGTAGTTGGCGTTGGGAAAGGAACTCCAAAAAGGTTTTTACTTAGCACCTATTTTAGTATATTTACCTTCGTAAAACGTAACTACGCAACGAGGTTCATACTCAGGAGCTATTATTTCTCGAACAAATCTTCGTCTTCTTGAGACACCCTGAAAAAGAAAAATTAAATTAACTACCTAATTAACTTATGTTAAAATATTATTGCATACTGAAGTCTGATATTGGTAATAAGGATAATAAACACTTCTAGTTCAAGGATAATGTTTGTTAAACCGATGATAAGGCCAATCATGAATTCACAGTTAAATAGTTTTCGTTAAAAAAATAATTAACTGTAAAAATATTGTAAAAGTATCTTGAAGACCGTATAAAGAACAAATCTAAGATTATTTATACTCATATTGGTACCAATAATATATATAAAAAAAATGGTTAAAAAATATTTATTTTATATTTTTTGTACCAGTTTTTTTCCTAATTCATAAATCCGATTAGTTCCAAAATAAGAATAAATATTCTTAGTTGTATTTAAGACGGTTAGCGGACGGACGGATAAGCTATTTAATCAATATTTTTTACCGTTTAATATTTATAACGAAAAAAACCGTATATTTATAATTTTGTCCTTGTCGTCTTCATGTAATTTTATAAATAATAATCTGTCAAAGTAGAAAATCTCTCGCGAAGCACCTATCGGTGTGTTTAGGCGGCCTCTTAGAGAGCCGGGAGTTCCAGACTAAGAATGCTTTACTCTCGGTCAGAGTATCGTTTATTCGACCTACGTGGCTTTTTCCCAAAATACCGTTATACTCGTAAAACACATACCTGGTCAGTTGATCCGTGTGTGGTGGTGGTGTCTGCTGTAGTCGGCACTGCTGTGGTGGGGTCTGCTGTAGTTGGCACTGCTGTGGTGGGGTCTGCTGTAGTTGGCACTGCTGTGGTGGGGTCTGCTGTAGTTGGCACTGCTGTGGTGGTGTCTGCTGTAGTTGGCACTGCTGTGGTGGGGTCTGCTGTAGTTGGCACTGCTGTGGTGGGGTCTGCTGTAGTTGGCACTGCTGTGGTGGGGTCTGCTGTAGTTGGCACTGCTGTGGTGGGGTCTGCTGTAGTTGGCACTGCTGTGGTGGGGTCTGCTGTAGTTGGCACTGCTGTGGTGGGGTCTGCTGTAGTTGGCACTGCTGTGGTGGTGTCTGCTGTAGTTGGCACTGCTGGGGTTGGGTCTTCTGTAGTTGGCACTGCTGTGGTGGGGTCTGCTGTAGTTGGCACTGCTGTGGTGGGGTCTGCTGTAGTTGGCACTGCTGTGGTGGTGTCTGCTGTAGTTGGCACTGCTGTGGTGGGGTCTGCTGTAGTTGGCACTGCTGTGGTGGGGTCTGCTGTAGTTGGCACTGCTGTGGTGGTGTCTGCTGTAGTTGGCACTGCTGTGGTGGGGTCTGCTGTAGTTGGCACTGCTGTGGTGGGGTCTGCTGTAGTTGGCACCGCTGTGGTGGGGTCTGCTGTAGTTGGCACTGCTGTGGTGGTGTCTGCTGTAGTTGGCACTGCTGTGGTGGGGTCTGCTGTAGTTGGCACTGCTGTGGTGGGGTCTGCTGTAGTTGGCCCTGCTGTGGTGGGGTCTGCTGTAGTTGGCCCTGCTGTGGTGGGGTCTGCTGTAGTTGGCCCTGCTGTGGTTGGGTCCACTGTAGTTAAATCGGCTGTAGTTGGATCCATTGTAGTTAGTTCCGTTGTAGTTGGATCCATAGTTGTTGGCTTCACTGTAGTTGACTCTGCTGTAGTTGATTCTTCTGTACTCATATCAGGCACCGCGGTGGTGGTTGGTTCCGCCGCAGGACACGTCTGAATGTATTGACTTGATACCTCTTTGCAGTCGCGACATACGTAGCATTTCAATGCAGTGGCTATAATACCAAAGTAAAAATGTAAATCTGTTTATACGTAATGCACACATATAAGTCAGAAGGTGATATTTGCTCGAATTTTAACTAAAAATATTCAATAGATCATTACGGCTTGAAACTTTAAAAGCTTTGCACTTGATAATTACCAATATAAATTTTATAATTTTCTGCTTATTATGTAAATCGAAAATTGTTTAACAAACAGTAGAAAACTTTATTTTTTTGACAAAATAATCATCATGATCATCACTGTCAAAGTATTAATTAACGAATATGTCATCATAGACGATCCCTTGAGGTGGATTTTCTTTGATTATAATAGCATATAGACGTTCCAACATGGGTAACCTTCTAACATTTAGTTTAATATTTGTTCAATCAAGTTAAACTAGGATTAAGTACAAGACTTGTGACCCCTGCCTGCTCTGTAAGTCGTACTTGGTGCAAAGGATTGCCATAGCGGTAATGCAGGCAGCATTCATATCAGGGCACCTTTGCACCAGGTTTTAGGGGCGGATTGTACACAATTGAGAATTAGAGCAATTTTTACACGCTTTTTATTAGCTTCACCTGCATGTTTGTTTGTAACCGACTTCTTTGGGCGCGATTTTGACCCACTTTAAACGGCCAGATTTCGTTCAAACTTTATAGATTTATTGAGGACCGATGACAATACACTAATTTGATAAAATTATTCCATTTTTTGTATTTCTTTTGTATGTTTGTTTGTAACCGACTTCTTTGGGCGCGATTTTGACCCACTTTAAACGGCCAGATTTCGTTCAAACTTTGTAGATTTATTGAAGAGCGATGACAATACACTAATTTGATAAGCGTGTTTTTTAGTTTTTTTTAACTATTATTTATTGTGATTTTATTAATTTGATGTACATATGGTAATATAATATTTTATTGCAAGGGCACATCTTTAAATATAGATCTGCTGTTTGTTTTAATTAAGTTTAATTCAAGTATTAATTATGTTATTTAATTTAATTAATTTTGTAGTTGATGATACATCTTGAGTACCAATTTAATAACAAATAATTGTACCGAATTATTAATGGTGGATTTAGTCCATGTTATCAAAGATCAAAGTGAATTCTTCTTCATTTTAAATAAGTAATAAACATTTTTATATATTTAGATTCACTTTTGTTTCACAATTCTTAAGTACACCCAAAGATATTTTTCTAGATGTGTCTTCTCCAAGTTTGTAACTTGTTATCAGAGACCATAAAAATAAATTTGAATCCCTAAAAATAATATAATAAATATACTCACATTCTCCGTAAAATGCGAACATAAGAAGAAATAGTGATGCACTTCTCACTTTGTTCACCCACATTGTAATAAACCTTTATTTTTTTTACAAAAAAAAGTATCGTAATATTTTAGTGACTGAACAATTTATTAGTGCAATGTCTGTCGCTGATGGTTCCAATGACGCGACTATTCCGATGCAGATGATTGCTTTCGATAGCAAATTTTACACGGTCAGATAATCTGGTAAAGAAAATGATAATTAGAGTAATGAACACGACAAAGGATAAAACAAGCGAGATAGAGCTGTGTAATGGCTTATATAAACACTTATACACCACTTATAAAAGTTGCAAGAGGTTGGGTAATGTACCTATAGCGATGACACATGCGATAGTACAGGATAAATAGTGATAGTTAATATTACACTTTTATGGTGTTTGTGGGCGAAGTCTGATACGAACACATTAGAAATTAGGTAACTATAGTGAGACCGGAAATTATAAAAGTATCTATCATCATTATTAGCATATCTCTTTAGGCATCTTTTCGTATACGTACCAGTAGTTTCTGGTCCTGTTATATCTATACCAGCAACTTAATTTGTTTGTCAAACGTAATACATATATATATCAACAAAGTTTAAAGATACAGAGTAAACTTACTGAAGGGACTGTGCATTTTATGGCGTTATAGAGAGTGGTCATTAAATAAACATAAAAAATGGTTGCCTGTAAAGTCGGTTTTACGGGCGAAGATTTTACGTGACAACGTCGCGCGCGCAGCACGCGGCAGACCGATCATAGTTGAGTGGGAGAGAGACGCAAGGCATTCGGCGGGCCTCTCTCTCGTTCGGTGACTCATCGTAACGTTACCGGGCGTTACACTTTTTCATAAGTGACTCCCAGCCGCAACCTAATTTAAGACGTTGTCACGTCAAAACATAAATACATAAAAATAGAAATAACTTTATTTAAACAAAGAATTTACAATATTAAATGGTTCAGATTGTATCATTGTATGGAATACAAGTTCAACCAACTTAAGATTATTAATTTCGACGCCTTAGAGTCGTTAAATCGAGTGACGTTACATGGAGTTTACCCTGTATTTGACACATCCAACCGTTACTCTTCTTCTTCTTCGTTGCCTTATCCCACTAGGTGGGGTCAGCACAGCAAATTTTCCTCTTCCACTCTCCTCTATCAGCCGTCGTCTCTACACTCACTCCTTTCACTCTCATGTCCTCATTCACACACGCCATCCATGTCTTCTTTGGTCGGCTTCTTGCCCTTCTTCCTTGCACTTCCATTTCCATACATCTCCTACTAACATGCATTTCCTTTCTACGCATCACATGCCCATACCACGCTAACCTCCCACTCTTTAGTTTCTCACTCACAGGTGCTACTTTCAAACGTCCTCTAATATACTCATTCCTTATTTTGTCCATTCTTGTCACTCCACACATCCATCTCAACATTCGCATCTCTGCCGCATGCACTGCCCAACTTTTGTTCCCCAACACTCAGATCCATACAATACGACAGGTCTAATGATCATCTTGTAAATTTTCCCTTTCGATACCATAATATACTTTGTTACTATAATATACTTCGTTACATCCAACCGTTACTATGATTATAAATATGTACATACCAACTTTTTATTTTGTATCCATCACACATTTTATGAACCAATCTTTTTTAAGTGATATTGCTTTGTAACTAAATGGAACTGCCTGTTAACTGTAAATTCCTCTAGAGATTTGATAAACCTTTATAATATTTTTAAGCACAATGCATTAATTATAAAAATACAGTATGTTTTGTTTTTTCTTTTAGAAGATAAGTTTCGGGCATTAATTTTTGCTAGTTATGTCCTTACTTAACAAGTTACGTATATACGAGTACATTAATTGATTTATAGAGCCTCTTATGCAATCTTCTATCCAAATCTTCTTTAATCGATCGGTATGTCTCATTGGTATGGATGTCAGGAATCGTTTAGAACTCGACACGCTTCACAATTCACTTTAAAAAATTGTACAGCAAATGATATTTTTTATCGTAGTTTTCCACGTAAGTGCGGAAGTTTGCTATGGCTCTATTGAGTTATTTTCTTAAATCTAATAAAAAATCAGAATAAGAGTAGTATCATACTCATCATTAGTGAGGTTCGTGAATTCCCCGCAGAATTTATCCATTGCAGGAGTTCCTCTGGGCAAGTATATCGCGGTGAGCATCCAGGTCCTTTTTTAACATGTTTTTTTATACATTTATCACACGGCTGGGTAACCCCATACTGAACCATTTGTTGTTTGTATTATTGTCGCTAACACAACTGATATACTACATATACATACATAGATATTTAACACCCAGACCGACAGCCAATAAATTTAGTTAAGTACAAAGATGTTGGCCGTGCCGGGAATCGAACCCGGAACCTTCTGATTGGCAGTCCGGCATGGTAACCATTTCGCCAACGAGGTCGTCAAAACTGCGAAAAACAACGACGTTGTCTTTCACATCAACAACCATGTCTTCGGATTTTGTAGTCTTTGTACAAGTCGGTTTTCTCATGTTTTTTTTCACCGTAAAGCTAATGCAAACCAGACATAACTTAAAAAGCAAGTAATTGGTGTAAGGCAGGAATCGAATCAGAGTCCGTTTTCCCACCGAGCAGCACTCGCTTCCACATATGACTAAGTAATGACATCTTAGACCACAGTCAAGCTGAACATCAGGCAAGCTGCGGTCAAACGTAAGCCTATTTATTCATCATTAAAAAAATGACAAAGTTAAGGAAATAATGTATGTAAGCTATGAAAATGATGGTTTAAAGCCTACTTATATTATAAATGCGAAAGTTTGCGCGTGTTTGTGTATGTTTGTTCAAATACAAACGGCTCAACCGATTTGCGTAAAATTTAGTACGCGCACAGCTTAGAGACTCTGGATTAACATAATGACAACGTTTTATCCCGAATTCTTCAATTATTAAAAGCGTGTTTAAACTTCAATTAGTATTAATTGAAGTTTAAACACGCTGTATATTATGAATTGATAACAATATCGTACCTAAACGATACCCGTTTTAAATATAATTAGCTCCTTTTTAGGGTTCGGTACCTAAAAGGTAAAAACATGACAACCATGTCACAACTCTGGTTGTCAAATTGTCGATTTCTATCCCAATTGACTGTATTTAAATTATGCGCTGAATTTTGTGAGCCTTTGTGCACCGTTTTTAAGTAATTTAATTTAAAATAATATTTAAGGGACTCATACAACAATGGTACGGAACCCTTCATGCGCAAGTCTAACTCGCACTTGGCTAATTATTTTAAACACTTTATCAAGTATTGTAGGATAAAGGAAAAAAAACATGGGTATACCCATATTTTTCCTCTATACTACTATGTCTTTATGTTTACTATTATTATTATACTCTTATTTTTACTTTTATTTTTATATATACTCTTAATCTAACATAAACAATGTATAAGTAGTATAACATGCATACAACTATTTCATTTCTATATTATGTTCAGGGTTATTGATAAGCAATTTTTCTTTTAATGCCCGATCTATAAAGTTAATTAAAAGAACTTTAAAAGACTTATTAAATTGGGTTAATTTAAAAACCGAAATCGGAGCTTATTCTATTAAACCTCTTATAAAGTAATTAAACCTCTTTTATGTAGGTTAAATTCTTATAATTTTAAAACTGTTTTTTTTATTTACTTTTACATTTACACACGGCTGTTTAACCCCATACTGAACTATTACTAGTTCGTATTATGGTTGCTAACACAACTACAACAATTATGTAGGTGCTTGAGATTTTCCTAGTTGAGGGAAGGATGGTTTCTTGCCAGGCGAGCACTAGAAAATGCTCTGCCATCGTATTTGTTGTCTCACGATGTTTTCCTTTACCGAAAGTTAAAGATTGGCATTGGTAGGGATTGAACTCACGACCTAAGGTACGAGTATATCAGGCGGTCGCACTCCCGGCGGAGCTTTCATGGCTTTAAACTACGAGTAACTTTACTGTACTTGTCGTGCATTTTTTTTTTACTCTGAATAGCTCAGCACTTGACCCCAATTCACCAGATGGTAAGTGATATTGAGGTCGACGGTGGATCGCGCTTACCTAGAAGGAACCGGTTCACTATCGCCTTGAAAATCACTAGATTGTAGTCATTGGGGAACAGGGAATTCGGCAAGGAATTCCCAAGTTTGGCCCCTGCCCGAGCCTTGAAATTATGCTCTAGGGTGTAACCGGGATATTGCAAGTACGCCGTATCAGATGGACATTTGATCTGCGTCTCCGTAAGGAACAAGAGAGCAGGTTTGTCGGTCTCAAGGTGGTGATGGACCGCAACGAGATTACAGTGCAAACCTCGTATGTTGGAGAGGTGCACTTTGAGCGAAAGGGAGTGCGTCCGCTGCTACCCTGTTCTTTTTCCTGAACATGTTGCTTGTGCATCAGCAAACATTTTTTTATCCCGAAACAGCGCTATACAATTATCTGTAAATCCAATTTTTTTTTAATTTTGACGTGACAACGTCTTAAATTAGGTTGCGGCTGGGAGTCACTTATGAAAAAGTGTAACGCCCGGTAACGTTACGATGAGTCACCGAACGAGAGAGAGGCCCGCCGAATGCCTTGCGTCTCTCTCCCACTCAACTATGATCGGTCTGCCGCGCGCGCAGCACGCGGCAGACGTTGTCACGTAAAATCTTCGCCCGTAAAACCGACTTTACAGGCAACCATTTTTTAGGTTTCCGTACCTAAAAGGCAAAAACGGGATCCTATTACCAAGACTCCACTGTCTTTCTGTCTCCAGGCTGTAACCGTAATAGCTAGGAAGCTGAAACTTTTACAAGATACGTATTTCCCGTGCCGCTATAACAACAAATCCTAAAAATAAAGATATTAAGGGGGATACCCATACAATAAACGTGTTTTTTTTTCGTATTTTTTGCTACATATGAATAACGGTAGCTGCTAGATACTTCAAATTTTCATAAAATATATAAATGTACATACTTATATCAGCTATCAAATTAAATGATACAATTTAATAAAAATAAATATTGAAGGGGGGCTCCCATACAACAAAGGTACGGAACCCTTCATGCGCGAGCCCAACTCTCACTTGGCCAATAATTTTAGTTTTTGCCGATTGTTCAAAATGTTTAAACCGACGCCATATCAGAGCGGATAACCCCGACTGTACGGTTCCTATCAGCAAAAGAGTTTTTACTTCACTTCAGCTTTTTTTTAAGGAATTTCCGATTTCGGTCAAGTGCAAATATCATTGATGCGGCAAGGTGTGTCCACTCACCCATGGTTAGAAAACATTTATAACTTTAAGAAGCGTTTCGGTTTAACATTAATGTTAGATTGACAATATGACAATAATGGAAAAAATATGCTTCCGGGTTTTCGATTTTTGTCTTTTTTGCTCTCAGTACCCTTGAGATGACCCCGGTTTGGATAAAATTATCCTACTTCTATGATCGGCAGTGTTATACGAAATAAATAATTAAGTACTGGATTTGTATGGTTAGATAAATTAAGAAATAAACTAATAATTAGTTAATAAGTCTGTTAGTTCGATTTCTAGTGTCGAGAGTTTTATGCTTATATGACTTGGCTTAATGGCTGCTTGTAGCCTTGCTTGTAGCATCCGACCAACGGTAGCTCCCAGATGAAAATGCAGCTTATTAAATGACACTATAGTGTATGGTCACCCATTCAAAGATTTGAATGTATTATAATTTAAGCTAAATAATAGAAATACGAAGATCTATTCTGCCGTGCTTATGAAGGACGCATTAACTACGATTTTACACTTTTCGAGAAAATGGCGTCTAAAGTTTTTATTTTTCCGTTATCTTCAAAACTACTTGGGCTACGAATATAAAATTTGTACTAAAGTAAAGAAAATAATTACAAGAATTTATGTATACTACTAATAATTTAACGATTAATTAGTTATTATACAAAAAAAAAATCCTTTTTCCCCAAATATTTACTATTTTTTTTTGTTAACTTGATGAGATCAATTTTTTTTAAACTAAATGTGTTAAAGTTTTAAGCGTATAAACAGAAACTTAGAAATTAAGCAAAAGGGAGTTTACGAGATACGTTATATATTTATACGTTATACGCTATACAGATATAGCCTGGTGACAGACGGATATTCAGACAACGAAGTCTTCGTAATAGGGTCCTGTAGTTACCTTTTTGGTAAAGAACCCTAAAAATTCTTATCGATATGGTCAGTGGATTGTGACCAAGATACGCACTATCTGAACAACCTCTACAAACTGTTATAAATTGAATTTTGTATACAGAGTTTCTAAGTATATAATTTGTTTAAATTCATAACTTATGACATCTTGTATTGTTTATATATATTTATTGACATTTAATTCTAAGATAATTTTGTGTGATTGATGATGTATAATTTTGATTTTCCTAATTTTTAATTTGATTGTATTTTTTAATTTGTATTTTTATTTTTATATATATCATTAGTATAATTCGTGTATGCGGTTCTAATTATGAAAAAAAATAAAAAAAATAAAGTATTACGCCAATATTCATCATCATTTGACGACCACGTTAGCGTAATGGTTACCAAGCCGGACTGCCAAGCAGAGGTTCCCGGATTCGTTTCCGTGCACGACTAACATTTTTGTGATGAACTAAATCTGTTGGCTGTTGGTCTGGGTGTTTAATATTTATCGATATTAAGTATTTATGTATGTATATGTAGTATATCAGTTGTGTAAGCAATCACTAGTTAACCACGACTGTACCAATGACTAGAGCAAAAAAACTATGACGAGCACAAGAAAGTACCATGTATGGAGAAGCAAACCCATATGCTCCCAAAGGACAAAATTTGGAAGACGTGTGTCATCCACCAACCCGCACCTGGCCAGCGTGTACTATTTCTCACATATATCTTTGTACTATGCAGTGTACCTGTATACATACCATGACGACCTCGTTGGCGCAACGGTTACCATGACGGACTGCTAACCAGAAGGTTCCGGGTTCGATTCCCGGCCCGGCCGACATCTATGTGCTTAACTAAATTTGTTGGTTGTGGGTCTGGGTGTTAAATATGAATCTATATAAAATATATATGTAGAATATCAGTTGTGTTTGCAACCATAATACGAACTAGAAAAGATTCAGTATGGGGTTAACCAGCCGTGTGTGAAATGTGTCCTAATATTAAAAAAAAAAACGTAGAGATGATTTTACAATTACGGTCTCTATGCGATAACCAACATACTCGTACACACAAACATACACACATACAGTCAGACGAAACCAAAATTGGCCTGTTCATGTAGATTTCTTTCGCTTCGCCCACTCAGTCAATTATACAGTGTAAACTCTATGTAACGTCCCTCGATTTAATGACAAACTCTCTAAAGCGTCGAAATCAATTGGCTTTAGTTGGTGCAGCTTGTATTCCATACAATGATACGTTCTCTCCATTTAACGACCACTCTCTATAACGTCATAAAATGCACAGTCCCTTCAGTGTCGTTATATAGAGTTTACACTGTAACTGTTAATTCTGTCAAAAGTAAATAAAATAAAAAAGTCCGCCTATAATGTAATTGGAATCTTAGGTCTGATTTTATCTAAGCACTTATCATTATATCTTGCTATGATTCACTTGTAAAACAATATTGCCGGTAATTCCCGGTTTTCTATGAATATCTACTTCATTTGACGTTATCTTGCGCAATTAATGTGCAAGTACCTACCTGATTATATGTATATACCTGCTGGTCTAGCACGGGGGGGGTGGATATTTTTTCCACGGGTAGAAAAAATATTTATTACTTTTCGTTACTTTTATTCTTATCTTTTGTTTTTTTTTATTGAGTTTGAATTTATATTTTTGTAAATTCCTCAATTCTTTGGAACACAAATAATATTTCTCATGTTATTAAAAAAAAACTCAAAATGCTTACTTACATTCCTTTTTTCCCCCACGCACAAATTCGATGATAGTTTGTCCCTGCCGTATCCCTGCCGAAGAGTAATTACCGTCGATTTACTTGGAAACAGTGGGAATTGCGACATAAATTTTCCACGAATAACGTAACAATGCTATTAAGATGCATTTCCACTGTGAAGTGGAAAAAATGATGGAAAGGCTGTCCTCGTCCAGTGCTAGCCCCGCGTATTGCGGAAGGCTTCTGGTAAAAAAACGCAAAATCTTTCAGGCGGTCAGCGATCTGCCCCCATTTAGCAAAGGGAAAATATCCCTCCGGAGAGATGTTGTGTCCGGAGATAGCCGTCCTAATACGGTCATGCATTCTAACTTGTAGCGGTAGCGGTAGTAAACACATTTAACTTCATTTCCGCAATTATTCAAAAATATTTAAAATGTTTTTATTTATAGAATGTATGTACATAATCTTATTATTCCACAGATGTACCTTCTCTTTCTACGTCCCTAACCCTCAAACTAGACTGCACGCCCGAGTAATGGAGGTTAGTTCAAGTTAAATTTACAACTCGTATCGTACTCGTACATGTGCTATTGGACTGAAATTACAAATATTTTTGACGTGCTCAAGGTTAGAAATTAATTATGATTTATTATTAATATTCTATAACATTAGGTACATTATTATTTAATTTTATTAGGATCAAGAACGAGCGTTGTGATTGGTAGCGAGTACATGTAGACAGGTATTTTAAGTTTTTGTTCTCTAACATGTATGAGTCTTTGTAACTTGAAATAAAGTTTTTGAATTTGAATATAGCGCATGATCGGATCATGCCGAGGTCGCCATATAGAGTGACGACGGTGTGCCTACATTTAGCAAAGATAAACCAGATAAACTTGGACCTGTTAAGCGCGCTATTAACTTCATTTGCGAGATTCAGAACAAGCGTTATGATTGGTATTGATGATCGAAGGGTACTTTTGTAGTGGCTGGTTACGTATAGCAGTGACGCCATTTACTCTTGAAGCAGCTTGAATATTCTTGTTATGAGAGTTCCCCACTTAGCTCATACGAAGAAGAAGTAGAAAGATTAGTAAATAAAATACAGGTACGGCGGTTGTACAGAAATAAAATAACATTTATAAATTAAAAATTCAATTTAATTATCAATAATTTGTTTTATTTTGAAGCGGCAAGCATTGCTACTGTGAACAAGGCAAAAGCGACAGAGCTATGTAAGGAAGAAGCTCCATTGTCATCACCGTTGCATTTGTCCGTCGTACAAGTGGTGCATTTGGTTAATTCTGTAGTATTATCCCATTGTTGTACTACCACGTCTGTATAGTTTTTTAGCCAAGGGCAAAACTCTTGATCGTTCACTTTGTTCGGAACGCAACCTTTAAAGACCACGTCAGTTCCGTTTTCTGTAAAAAAAAAACATATCAGTAGATGTAAACTGTTCACGTAAGGCATCTTAATATTTTCGCGTAGAAAACGGTCACACTTACTTATTATTAAAATTTGGAATGAGTCCAACAGTTTTGGTGCTTTCACTCATTCCAACTTTTAATAATAAGTAAGTGTGACCGTTTTCGACGCAAAAATATCAGTAGTTGCCTCAGGTATATGAAGGTAATTTTATGTACTTACTACCTATTACAGGTTTTTTCTTGGAAGAACCGAATCCGAAGACTGTCTGCATCGACCGTTGCTTCTCTTTGATGGTAGTAAATTTTTGAGACGTATAGGGTCATGAAATTAAGTACTAAGTTCTAGAAAATACTCAATCTTATGCTATATTCATATTCGCAGTTATATTATTTCAGGTAAAGGCAATGTAGCACCTGTATCTCGACTAGCTAATGTGATCTGATACGATAATCAAAGCTAAGCAACGATCGATGCGGACGGTGTTTTGATGGGTGACCATGAACAAGACTCGTTTTTCAAGTGGCATTTTCATCTGAGCGCTACCGTGGGTCGAATGTCACGTTAAATTGTAGATCCCGGCAGTTAGTCTTAATACAAGCAGTCAATAAGTCAAGTCAGAGAGGCCTTAGGCGGTTTGAAAACTCTCATACGAAGATGAGGAAAATCTCTTCTTACCCCTGTAAGTCGCGCTTCCACACACCCATGTGTTATTTTCAGATTGTATTGCTCTCAGCAAGGCTCCTTCCTCGTCACAAGAGCATTCCACACCCTGGAAAACGTAACAAGGATTTAGTACGAAGAGACTTATGCTCAGTAGCGAACGATAAATGACTTAAAATGATGAATATAGTACACCGATAATACATAAAACCACAGTGGATTTCTTTTCAGGGATACCATAGGGTACCAACCTCCCATAGGGTACCAACCTCCCATAGGGTACCAACCTCCCATAGGGTACCAACCTCCCATAGGGTACCAACCTCCCATAAGGTACCAACCTCCCATAGGGTACCAACCTCCCATAGGGTACCAACCTCCCATAGGGTACCAACAGGACCCTTTCACTACACAGACTCCGCTATACTAATATGTTTTCTGTCGCAAAGTCATGAACCGTGTTGTGGCTAGACAGTTTTGGTTTTCATAGGTACTTGATTTCTGTAGCCGTTATAACTAAAATTCTAGAAACATAGTGAAATAAATCTGTATTTAAGAGGATTTTCGTACGTGATGTTTTGCCAGTTTTTATATATTCACTGACTTTACTCGACTGGTTGTTTTGTTATTTGAAAGTTAAAATAAAGAGGCAAGTATATACGTACAAGGCATAGACATGCTCTGTCAGGATCGATATCCAACTCGATCGATCTCCGATCTCGAAGACTGTTGGGCGCTGATTGGGCCGTTAAGTTTGTGCTAGTACCGTTAGTGGAAACATCAGGGTTCGTTGCGTTGTTTGCAAAATCAGGAATGGTACCATTACACGTAACCAAAAAGGTTTCGTTCAGTGTGCTAGGACAATTCTCGCACTCATAGCATTGTAGACTTTCAACTGAAACAAATTACACATTTTTTTAGGACTCATTTCACACTCGGCTGGTTAACCCCATACTGAACCATTTTTAGTTCGTGTTATGGTAGCTAACACAACTGATATACTACATATACATACATATTATATTTTATATAGATACATATTTAACACCCAGACACACAACCAACAAATTTAGTTAAGCACAAAGATGTCGGCCGAGCCGGGAATCGAACCCGGAACCTTCTAGTTAGCTGTCCGGCTTGGTAACCGTTGCGCCTACGAGGTCGTCATTAAAAAACATGCGTCGGGTACGGTCGATGTAGAGTTGACCTGACTATTCATGTTTGGGACATTTTATTTTGAATAATATTTTAATTAATTAGATTAAGGAATTGATTGTATCATTATCAATACTATGAATAAATAGGTAAGAATAATTAAAACATTATATCTAAGAATGATACTAGTTGAACCCCGCGGTAAGTAGACTACATTTATGCCCAAGCTACCTTTAAAATTTTCATCCAATCGGTTCAACTGTAAGAGTTTGATGGGATAACATACATATATCCATAAATCCACACATTAGGATGTTATTAACCTACATAAAAGCGAGTGTAACTCGGTGGTAAAAACGTCTTCTTATTAATCAGACGGCCTGGTACAATCCCGGCCCTACACCACTGACTTATTTTTCATGTTATGTCGCCGTCCCCGGAGAATAAAATGATAACTGCCATTATCTTCATTTTAGTGTTATTCCATTTTTGATATCTGTGGGTACTGATACATCTGCTAAATTTTTTTCGTGACTCTAATACTGTTATTTACGGAAATATAAAATATTACAATGTTATTCGATTATTAGACCCATGCCTAAAGTTACAAGAATATAATTGTATTGTAATATTATCAAAATATTTTTAAACTTATAAGTATGACAAACAGTCATGAAGTTATATTCTCGTAAAAAATATTCGATTAGATAATGATAATAGCAGTTATCATTTTATTCTCGTACAAAACCATCCGTGCACTTCGTATAATGTTCTGTTAGTAAAACTATTCGTGGTGCAAAACATATTGTTATGCTCTGTTTTCACTTAGAAGTGACGGTTATAGTTTGAAATGGCAGCTACATAATTGGTAGGGATTCCCGCGAAGTATCCCTTATATTATAGTACTATCAATATACGATGTTGATGACAAAAATAAACAACACCATCTAATGAAATCATTGGTTTAGATGTAACATCCGATAATACTTCCGATAGTATATTGTCGAAAAAAACGGTCACTGATAATATGAACAAGATACCTAATCATCAGGATCTAAGACTAGGAGAAGAAAACAATGAATATCACAATCTCGTAGGAATAAAAGACCAACCCGAAAGGGGTTCATGTAGTGCCAGAATTTTTAGACAAAACAAGCATATAACCTTAAAAGCCTGAAAAATAACTCATGAGCATGTACATGGAATGCCTCGTTCAACTGCTGTCTTTCACCTATTATTTCCTCTTGCATCATGATAAGAAATAATATTATTAAAAAGGTTGCACAGCGGTTTTGCACCCTCTCATTAAAAGTGTAATATACGGAGGTTGCACTCAAATCTCGCTTCTATCCACCACAATCTTGAGACATACAGACCTCACCTATTGTTTCTTGCGGAGACACAAATCAGATGTCCGTCCGACGTGTCGTACCTTTCTACCCAGGGTACACCCTGGAGCACAACTTCAAACCACGCGCGGGCGTATGCTTATACGCCCGTGACGATATCTATTTTCGGCGTCTCCGTAAATTTGAAGATTCCAGCTTCACGGTGCTTTGGGTACTGGTGGACACAGGCGTGGAGAAAATTCTCTATTCCTGTGTCTACCGGTCGCACAGCGAAGATTTGGAGACAATCAGGCTCATTGATTTCCTCAGCGAGAGGGCGGATGAAGCTCAACAAGAGTGCCCGTCGGCTCAGCTTGTGTTATTAGGGGACTTTAATGGCCATCACCAGGAATGGCTGTATCCATACCTAGACACCAACCATGCTGGACGAGAGACTAAGAAACTTTCTCTTACATAGATCTCACCCAGCTGGTTCAAGGAGCCACACGGGTACCCGACGTTGACTCTCATACACCTTATTGCTAAGACCTTCTGCTGACAACTGATCCAGACCGGTACTCAGTGGCGATTTCATCGTCACTGGGTCGATCCGACCACTGTTTGGTGAAGTCTGTATTTGTCTACTCCCTGCCTGATCCTAGCCCAAAAGGCTCTAGGCGGCTGTGGCGATACAAGTCAGCAGAATGGGATGAGATGCGATCTTTCTTTGCATCCTTCCCTTGGTTGCCTATATGCTTCTCTTGTAGCGACCCTAGTGTCTGCGCTGATGCCGTGACTGATGTGTTGCGTAAGGGCATGGAACATTTTATTCCTTTTTCTGTGGCACCATCTTCATGTAAGATTCGCCCATAGTTTGGGCCTGAATGTGGACGTGCTGAGGCACAAAAACATCTGGCGTACCAAGCCTGAGCTGAAACTTGGCAGCGTAAGGCGTCTGATTTTCGTGATAAAAAGAGAGCTTTTAATAAGGCTGCCAAATCCTGCAAGAAGGTTATACAGAAGGCCCGTTTTGACCCTATTGGCCGAATAGGGACCAAACTGGCTTCGTACCCGGCGGGTAGTAAAGCGTTCTGGTCCCTAGCCAAAGCGGTTGAAGCTAACTTCTGCCGTCCCTCGCTGCCGACCCTGCTTACTACAGGTCCATATCAGTTACGTTCGTACTCTGTAAGAGTATGGAACGTGTTCTGAATCGCAGGCTCCTGGCATACCTAGAAGCGAATGACCTCCTCAGTGATCGACAATATGGCTTTTGCCGGAACCGATCCACTGGGGACCTTCTAGTGTATGCCACTCACATCTGGAGTAAAGCCATCGAGAAATTCGGAGAATCTCTAGCGGTTTCTCTCGACATTTCTAAGGCTCTTGACAGCTCCTCCTACGATTTGCCCTCTGGTTTCCGTGTGTGGATTTCCGACTTTTTGAGAGAACGATCTATACGGGTGGTCATTGATGGCTGTTCGTCTGATCTAATGGCAATTAATGCCGATGTAAATTGGTTTTCAGATCACAGCAGAAGTACACCAAATATTTCAGATTTTATTCCATTGACAATGAATTTCCACAAAGTAACGTATAAGTCAATAGGTTATCCCAAGTCCTATCCCAAGCCATGTGCTCGAATTGCAAGTGTTATGCATTGAGCCTCTTCTTATAAGCAAGCCTTTGCATGATGATCTCATTAGGCTTTGTAAAGTAGGGCATATACCTAACAAAATAAGTTATCAAGACGGCTTACAAAGTGATTTGTGATTTCAAGTCTGTATTAATTCACTATTATAGAAAATAGCTGTTAACTTGTAATACTCAATAGAAATGACCGTTTTTTTGGTTTTGTAAAAACTGTGTCTTTTTAAATATTTTATGTCAAAGCATGACCAGATTCTGAGGCATGATGGCCGAAATTTAATATTACAGTAGGATTTGAGAATACTTACCACACAACGTTTTATTGAAATGGCTTTTAAACAACATAGAGTTAGACAATGATAAGGAGAATAAGACGATAATAATGCATTATCATCTTCAATTGTACCCTAATAAACTACCGAATAAAATGACAAGACAGTGATACAATATCAAAGTTTGACTAAAAAATACCGAGAATAAAATGATAAGTGACATTATACAACTCAAATGATGATTAATATTTACTAACTTCTTATTTTTTAAATATCTTTATTATGTTATATTATATATGTGTTCTATTAAAGTATTCTGTATGTATAAAAAATTAGCTTTACATAAAGGTAAGAACCATTTGCCTCCGACTAGTACTTTTTGAGAAATTAACAAAAACATGTTTTTTGGCTCTCCTGAAAAGTTGCGTTTTTGCAGTTATCATTTTATTCTCCGGGGACGGCGATGTGTGGATTTGGACTCGCTTTACGGTGAAGTAAAACATCGTGAGGAAACCGACACGTTTGAGGACTGCAATATCTGAAGACGTCTGCCAACCCGCAATTGGCCTTATTGGATTCCGGTCTATAACTCCTCTCCTAGTGAGAGAAGACCCCGAGTTCCTGCAGTGGAAACTTATAGAGGGCTGCTTATTTCGGATGCATATTTATATCGATAAATATCACCTATAGCATACATTGAACAGAAAGAAAAGAAATTAAAAAAAGAATATGAAAGAAAAGTCAGTCACTTACCGCTCAAAAACGCTCCCAATATAACTAAAAAAGTAAAGCAAAATGGCACTATCCAAGACTTGGCCATGTTATCCTTTGCTGATTGCTGTTTGAATGAGACTCGGTGCGGATTTCATAACATTTATATAACGACGTCATAATATACGGGGTGTATAAAACATATACTTGGTATGTTTATGAAGTAAAAATCATTTTTCTTCAATATTTTTGAAGTTTTATGAGCAATTTTAATTGCTAAACAAAGAGGCAACTCGGCTGGCACTTTAGGTGCTCTTCCCACTGGCACTGGTTTTTTAAGATTAGATATACTTTTACATTAATAAATTTTAGCTTAGATTTACATTAAGTAAAGTTTTAGGTGTCCTAATACAAACTTTTAATTAACCTCTTCATTTCATTATCTTATTCTGATAAACTGATCGCCCATACGTGACTTGAGGGCATTACCAATATGAATTTACTGAATACAATAACTGATCAATCAAGACATTTACGAGTATAAAACTACTTTAAATTGTAACCTACGTAGGATGCTGAAACACTGTTGCAGAAAAATAGGTGGACCTTTTCACTGTCTCTTTCACCCCGTAGGATACACTTACAAGGGCAATAGCAGATCATTAAAAAAAGTTTCCTTATTTTCTAATCTGTACTCAGGACCCAAACAAGATGATTTTCATTTATTTATTTATTCTTATCGCTTGCCTAAAAAGAACCCAATATCGCTTTATAGCTGGTAACGCTTAAATTTGATATCGCTTATGAATTAAAATGTATGGGAATGACGTACCTACATATTGTCAGTAAACAGGGTTTAAAAGCGCTTAAAATTGCTTTTTTTATGCTGACTAGGCTCACGTTTGGCCGTAGCTTGTGCTTGATATGGTCTAACACGCTTGCCTACAAAGAACCTATTCTAGATTTCAAATTCCTTACATTTTCTTGAAGTTCCTAAATTTTGACGAGATGTCCAGGATAGTGCCATGGGAGAGGCCTAAGTCCAGCAGTGGACGCAGAAGGGCTGATGATGATGATGATTAAGGGTGGTGCCCAAGTTAGATCACCATGTTTATTATAAATCCAGACTAAGTGGATCGATGCACTTGACGCTTGATAAACAACGCAGGAATTATCTTGTAACTACATAAATACGCTTCCACAGCATTATAGGTAGATTCCGATAATATGATTGCGAAGAACCCTCTTCAGAGATAAAAAGGAATGCAACGGAATGATTCAGGTAAGTAAATTATAATAATAGACCACTTCGAATAAGAGCTTCATGAGACTTCATACATAAGGAAAACGGAATACTTTTCTGTAGAGGCTGATGAAACCATCGTACGTCAATGTTACGATCTGCACTCCGAGACCGAAAAAAGCCATTCGCAATTAATCCACTGACAATATGAATACAGAGTGATGACAGATGGACTAAGGCGTTAACGGACTGGAGACCAATGTTAGGCAGAAGAAGTGTCGGTCGACCACTCGCACGTTGGGTCGACGACATACGAAACATCGTGGGCAGGACATGGATGAGGGTGGCACAAGACCGAGACGAATGGCGTACACGAAGGGAGGCCTACGCTCAGCAGTGGGCGATAGAGGGCTGAAAATGATGATGATGATGAATATGAATAAACTCCACTCTCAATCTCAATTGGTACTTACATTCTCAATGGCGACTCAGAGGTCCGACTTCTTACATAATACTTATTCAGTAACTATGGAAAATAGAACGGTTCTATAGAGCAACGCAAATTTTCAATTAAATACTCTTTGTAAACAGCATTTTAGTTCTTAAAATCGGGAATTTGAACGCCATTGAGAACGGTAATTTTGGTACCAGTTGACATTGAACGTGGAGGTTATTTATGTTCAGTCGATCAATTGAGAATGGCTTTTATTCTTATTCTTATTCAATGATGGGGGCGATCAGACCTGAACTGACAACCCGCAGGAGGCGTATTGTGCATTTCTCCCTACCAGCCTTATCCTTGCCATTCAAGCTCCTTAAAGTAGCGGAGCACGGTCTTGGGTCGTTGGCATACCTGTTCCACTGTCATTGCGTCAAATGTTGTGGTACTTTTTTTATTGCAGGAGGCGTCCAAGTGTTGCGTAGTGTTTTTTTGAGATACCCTTGCTAGTCCGGTTTTCTCTCTTGTTTGGTTTGTGGCTTTTATTCATACTCAGGGTACTGTTATGCACTTCGAAAAATCTTTGAATACGAAAAGTTACTACTTAAGGGCTTTAATTACGATTTGCGTAGCATAAGACCTCAAGAGCCAGTTATTGAAGCGAGTGTGGCACGGTGGGAAAACGTCTGCTTTACAATCTGACGGCTCCTGCTTCGAACCCGGTCCTACACCATTGACTTGTTATGTGTGGAATTGCATACGCTTTACGGTGAAGGAAACATCGTGAGGAACTCATATGTTTGAGGTCCACAACATCCGAGAACATGTGTCATCCGCCAACCCTCACTTGGCCAGTTTGGTGGATTATGGCCTACATCTCTCTGCTCGTGAGTGGGTCCCAGAAGTGGGAACGTATAGCGGGCTGCTTATGCTTAAGAGCCAGTTATTCCAGACTAGGCATACTCCACCTTAGGCCATTGTCGCTAACTCCCCTGCACTGCCCTGCTGCTACTAATCAAATGCCTGGGTAAAAAGCTGGTCTGCCTTATTTATTAACTTCTATAATTACAAAGATTGGTGAGTACGTAAAACATTTTTAGTGTAGAATAGATTATTAACATAGATTTGTTAGCATAGGATAATAATTATAAGTAATATTCTTTTATTTTCGGGGTGGCACCCATAAGTGAAGTACAGTTCAACCGTAATGAAATGAAATAATTTATTTGCGTAGCCACAGGTACTTAATATAAAAACATGGAAAATATTATCAAATGTCCCTTGTAGGCTACCGCATATGCAAAATGTCAATTAATAGTAGAAGGTAGGGGGTTCAGTTTATTAAACATAATTATTGTATTATACATTCCTTATTTTTGTGCTTTGGCTAATCTGACACCCGTGGTTTTTTAAACGGTAGTTTTCTAAAGTTATACCTATTATTTATCTTTCGAACCCAGTAAATCCATCTGGTCCTAAATTTCTAGTCAACAGATAGATATAGATAGATAGATAGATATATATATTTATTGAAACACTAATAATAACATAGTAGCGCTTACTTACTGTAAGCGCGTAAACATGTTTACTTAGTTACAATTCGTCAAAAAATAACATAAATTAAGCATAGGCGCTGTATAGGGGCGCAAAAAATTATAAAAAATAAAAATTATATAAGATTGAAAAACAAACTAAGTGAAATCATTTGGCGTATACAGACACAGGACAATCTCCAAAAGCCCGTAGTTTTTATTTTTGCTTGTAGCCAAGCAGTTTGCTTAGGAAACTAGATGGCGCTAGTAGTGCTAAGCTTTCAGCATTCCTTATCATTATATCGTAAAATTATACATACGGAACCCATCAATAAGCGAAGCCTGACAAGCTATTGGCCGATTTGTAGTTTGTGAGTGTTCATTGAGCAAATAATAAATTGGGACAGTATATAACCAATATTAAAATAATTATTTGTCTATGCTTGATCAAATTTATTTAAAAAATATTTGTCTATGCTATGGTTCAACTAATTACAAACCTTTTTTTAATTGACTTTCAATCATAAAGTATAAAATATAGAAACCTACTTACTGTAACGGAAATAAAAGTTTAATGGTTAGAAAAACACATATTTATTAGCTTTGTTACAAATTCACTTCTGTAAATGGTGTGAAGCACATACAACATATATGTAGCTATATATTTCTTAAAGGTAATACATACATAGATGCCTAATAATATGTTATGTTAGGGACTTCAGATGATAAAAGGGACAAACTGTTCATTAAAAATGTCCCCGGTATTCTTTTAGCTATTCATGTTTTGAGAACCGTGCCATAATAATAGGTAAGTATATAAATCTAAGTATGATATAGATAGACACCTATATTTACGTGTGTGCGTGCAACACGGAAATTAAAAACAAATGCTTCAGTTGAGATTCTAAGAAAGTTATGTAAAATGAGTGATATAATAATAAACGGATGAATTGATCACGTGATAGATTTGAGTAGCTATAACAAAAGTAAATAGGCGAACAGTTAAACTGAATAACAAATGTAAAATTAATAAGTAGATAAATGATAAATTTGCGATATTTTTTTTATAATTAAATTGTGCTCTTTACGTGTTTCTATATGGTGTAACCAACCGTCTAGTTGGATTTGGAACAATTTACATTTAAGGCACGCCAATGGTGGCAAATTATTATGTGAACTATATAATTTAAGTAGATAACAAAAAAAATGTTATAACCTCACTATTACGTAATAATACAAAAAAACACACAGCATCATAAAAATAAAACAATATTCAATCGTTGATAACTTTGACATAATGAAGAGGTATATGAAGACTAAAAGATAAAACTTTTATTCATGTATGAGATTGTCTTTCTTAGATTTAATTACCATGGACAATCACGTGCAAGATCATTAAATATTGCCACTTGAAATTTTGACAAGAAAATACGACATAATAGCATGCCCCGTAACATGGATGCACGAATAATTTTATCCTATCAAAGTAACGATAAATAAATAGTTGCATATAAGGTAGCCCCGTTTTCTCGGCAGATAAAGTTATCTTTCCCACAGCTATGCTAACTGGAGTGTGATATTACATAACCAAATTGTTTATTTAAATTACATTATTCTTATGCACAATTCAATAGCCGATATCTTTTTACAGGCCGAAACAACTGAATGTTTTGGCATTGTTATACGTAGTACAAAAGCTATAATAAAACAGAAAAATTCAAGGTCTTTTAGAAAATAATAATATTTCCTTATGCAGTAAAAACTATATCAAGTGCTAAGCGCTTATTTAATGGACACTCAAAGACAAGGTTTGACATTTTATTGTTTGGAATAAAGAAGCTACAATGTCATACAACAAATGATCTATGTACCGTTCTATTCTACCGCCAAGAATTTGTAACTCTTTCAATACTTTTAAATGCAAAGATGAATTAAATCGTTTGAGAAATTAGACTCTTATATTTTTTTTTTTCACTAAAATTACATTTCATTCGAATTTTGACTAAGATGATAATAAAACCGATTCTAATGTGCCACTTTTGCTCTAACGCACGAGTAAACTAATCAAACAGGTCTAAAATATAGTCACCTCTTTCGAATTTTGTATCAGAAGAATCGATACTTGAAATTAGTTTTGAGATGCCTGTTAAAATCAGCCGCCATATTAGTTTACTGTTTGTAAAGCAGGAAGGAAGCAATTAATGCGACGAAAGCGAGAGGGAGAGAGAAGCTCAATGATTCAGCTCCGTTGCAGTTGTCCTTGTCACACACGCTGCAGTATTTGATCCTCTTGTCAGGTGTGGAAACCTTTGAGTTCATCTCCATAGTTTGGCAAGTGTGGTTCATATCGGATGGGTTCCCGTCGAGGCATGTACGGATAACTGTGCCAGTTTCTGAAAAACAAAGAGGTTGCATTAGTCTCTTTATCTACACTAATGTTGTAACATTCTAATTATGTTTCCAATACTTGACTTAAAATGACTACTGTTATAGCGTGAATTTAATGTTTGTTTGTGTATTGTCGGTTTTTACTCTTGATGTTTGATTAATTGCAGTAGTGAAGATAAAGTAGGTTATGCAACAGCATATAACACGGGTATTAAAACACTCTTTACTATTATGAAATAAATAAAATTCACACTCGTGTTTTAATACCCTTCATTAAATGACAGTTGCATAAACTACAATGTTTTCTACGATAAAGCTGGGGGCTTTGGCTCAAAAGCGAGCACATAAATATAAAACATAAATATTAGGACACATTTCACACACGGCTGGTTACTGAACATACTGAACCATTTCAAGTTCGTATTATGGTTGCTACATATTTTATATAGATACATATTTAACACCCAGACCGACAGCCAACAAATTTAGTTCATCACCAAGATGTTGGCCGTGCCGGAAATCGAACTCAGGACCGTCTGTTCGGTAGTCCAGCATAGTAACCATTACGCCAACGAGGCTGTATACTAATAGAATGACCTGATTGAATCGATAACAGGTGTTTATTTCTCGAGCATTTGAGGGCGACGGCTCATGGCGAGTTTAATGACCCCAGCCAGACAAACGTGCCAGCGTCTTAGCTATGGCTATATCATAATTGATCAGGTAAGCTATTTATGGGAACATTCAGGTATAAATGCCGTTTGTTGGTAATGTTTTTATTGTGCTAGCGATTGTTCTAGTGTTCTATCAAATTTATTTTTACATTTAATTAGATAGCTAATATACATTTTGTGAAAATTTTAAGTGTATAGCAGCTACGTTTATCGATATGCAGCAAAAAAATAAGAAAAAACACGTTGTATTAACCACCCTTAATATTTTCATTTTTTTATTTTTAGGTTTGTTGTTATAGCAGTACGGGAAATACATATCTTGTGTAAGTTTCAGCTTTCTAGCTATTACGGTTACTGGGAGACAGACAGACAGATAGACAAACAGCGGAGGCTTAGTAATAGGGTCCCGATTTAACCTTTTAGGTACGGAACCGTAAAAATGGAGGTCATTCATACTGTAAATGGCATCCATGGCGAATGGCTTTTTTTAGACTCGGCCAGCTGATATAATAAAAATAATAATAATATCTTTATATTCGTATCTTGTTCATATGTTTATAGTTATTGTCACATTTTTTAATTAACATAAAACATATAAGGTATTTATTTTATTTGAACCATTAGTACTACAAAGTACATATCAAATTAAGAAAGAAAGAAAAATAGTTTATTGTGCACACATAGACAATTTTCACAATTATTTAAACTGCATACATTCTACATATAGAGTAATGTGTATGTGCACAAAAGGAGCGGGTTCGGCATGTGCTGTGAGTACACTAGGCACTTCAGCGCTGGTTTTCAACCTACTCCTTACACTTGGCAATTAAACTCACATACATATAGATAATACAGTTTTATAATAAGGGGTTGAAACTTTGGGGTCATGGGGCCCCAACGCCTGTATTAAGTTATTTATTGATCTGTCCAAACGGCTGGTGAACGGAACAAATGACCCAAGAGTTTATCTGTTTAAGCTTGGCGATCCAGCGAGGTAATGCCGCCAGCATTTTAGGCACCTTACCCGCGGACACTTACTTAGATATAATCTACTTTTTGAAAGATTTTTTTTTGTGTGTGTGTGTGTGTTTTTATTCAACTAAATAAAAATGTAATGTGTATGTTTTATAATAAGCACTAACCCATGACTATCTTGTGGCAGTATCTCGGAGCCCCGGCGACGCTCCCGAACACCTCTGCGGGCAGAATGGCGTACAGGAATGCTTGGTTGTATTCAACGCTCTCCTTCGTGCCGCAATCCTGAAAACATTACTATTTTTACTATTTCATACAGTATTATTTCATCATAATCATCATCATTGGCCCATTTCATCTACGAAAGATGATTTTATGTAGCGTCCGAATGGTTATTGCATCAGCGCTCGTGGCTGAACAAGCCGATGCGAGAGCCGCAGATGCGGTCACATTTATGGCAGGTGTATTGCCTTAGTGTGGAGAGTGGCTGCCGATTTATTTCGCAGAATTATTTATAAATATAAATATTAGGACACATCTCACACACGGCCGGTTAAACCCATAATGAACCACTTCTAGTTCGTATTATGGTTGCTAACACAACTGATATACTACATATACATATGTACACACATATTTTATATAGATACAAATTTAACACCCAGACAGACAGCCAACAAATTTATATAGGTAATATAGGTTTAAATATTTTATTTGACTTGTAATCTTGGTGTTATCAATAAATGATTTGTATTTGTATTTTTTTACTAGCGCTCCCGCGGTGTAACTCGCGTTAATCCGAGACAAAAAGAAGTTTATGCGGGATAAAAGTAGCCTATGTTAATCCAAGGTTTTTCTTTTACTTTTAATGAGCTTGCTCGCAATTCTCCTGATCGTAAGCGATATAAGGATTATAGGATAACCTATCTTCATAGTAAATCTGTACAAAATCGGTCCAGCCGTTGAAGCGTGAAGAAGTGACATAGATTTTGAAGTTATTTGCGTATCCCGCGGGAACCACAATTGTTTTCGGGATAAGAAGTAGCCTATGTGTTAATCCAAATTCTAACCTATCTTCACACCAAATTTCATCAAAATCGATTCTGCCGTTTGAGCGTGAAGAAGTAACAAACATACACACTTATACACCAACTTTCGCATTTCATTCAAATACATATTAGTAGGATTAGTAGGATAATGTATGGTAGGTACGGAACCCTTCATGCGCGAGCCCGACTCACGCTTAGCAGATTATTTGTTATAACTGTGGATGTACTGGGTATACTTACAATTGACTTAGAAGATCCTACGAAGGGATCTTTGCAGTTTTTGTCATTCTGGGAGTTGCACGTGTAGCATTTTATACAGGACCCTGAAATGAGACAAAAATACAAATAAATAAAATTACAAAAATAATTTCTGAGATACAGCTTGGTGACAGACTGACAGACAGATATCTGGAAGAGATCGCTGTAAGTGATAAGGCCGCCACTTGTAACACTACTTATAAGTTGTTTTTTTATTTTTTCTTTGTTTGTATTCCCTTTTGTGTTGCAATAAAGAGTATATCTATCTATCTATATCGGAGGCCTAGTAATAAGTGCCTGTTTTAACCTTTTAGATACGGAACCCTCAAAACTGTTTAGTCACATTCTTCAGTCTTTAAGCCGTTTCCTTTTCTGAAATTATTTGCCTAGGTTAAGGAGGAGGAGACACTGTGCTTCACAACACAGGACTTGTCCTACAGTGAAGCTCAGGGCACACCTTGTTGTTGTACAATAGTACCTATGTAAGATACTTTTGTAAAAATATTCTTTTCCATTATTGTACACCATTTTATTTTGACGTGCCAATTTCAGATATTAATTTCATGACCTCTGCGCACCACGGGTCTGCCGTATCTACCGCGAAACCCACAAAATCGTATGCAATGGTCAAATCAGCGTATTTTCGTTTTTTTAGCTTTGGTTGCTCGCTTCCGCCGCGAAACCACATCCCCATAAGTGGCATATGGCAAGCGTACATTCGCACGTTCCCAAACAATACACCGCCCACGCTACCAGGGAACTTACGTCAGCCCATCCAGACGTTTCCATCCGATCAGCACAAACCTGGAGCCTGGAGGTTCCAAATCCGATGGCACCCCAGCAGAAACAAAAGCTCGCACCAAAATTTCATTTAGAGCACAAGACGCCGAGGTTGCCGACCAGCGCAATGTAATTTTTTTTTGTCATTCAAAATAGGTCACCGCTTGACCACACTTCACCTGATGGTAAGTGAAATTGAGGTCTACGGTGGAGCTTGACTCGAACGCTTGACTAGATGGAGCCGGTTTACTCTCGCCTTAAAAATCGCTAGATTAGTCATTGGGTAACAGGGTATTGGGAAGGAATTTCAAAGTTTGGCGGTTCGAACAACAAAGGTGGAGACAAAACTCTTAACCTGAGGCACCTCAACTGTAAACCGATTAAATACTGTACAACTATAAAATATTCTAAGCTGACGAGGATTTCCCGATAAAACCTTGAAAATGTAACTTTCTTCGTAACCCCAATGGAGAGTCAACATCTCCAGTAAACAATGTCGTTATACGTCAAATAAAATTAATGGTACTGTTTTCGTGGTGGCGGAAATATTATTCGAAGAAAACAACTGAACAATAAAATATCAGTATACGAATTCCGGATAAGGAAACTTTTTCTCTTAAAATAGGATTTCTTTTACAGAAATAAAGTTTCTTTTACATAAATAAAGTTTACATAAAAACGTTTTGGAAGGAGATTATAACCCTTGATTGGCTTGCATTGCCGATCATACCTAGTGGGAAAAGGTCAATAAGGAAGATTTTTAAATGGAAGTTAAAAATTCTTCTGGTAATTGTCGTAATATGATTTAAAGCTAGTGTTTTTATTAGTTGATCCAACCTAATATTGAAAATGCGTAAGTTTGTGTGTGTATGTTTGTTACTTCTTCACATTCAAACGGCTGCACCGTGATGATCCGTATACCGTGATATCCGTATGAAGATAGGTAAATTCCTGGATTAACACATAGGCTACTTTTTATCCCGATATAACGCTGATGTCAACTTTTTGTCTGTGACAGTATTGAATAAAAATAAATAAATGAATCTACATGAAGCGGCGAGTTTGTCGAAGCGTTGCAAAACATGTGAAGCAGCTGTTTTTGGCTAGTTATGACGTGTTTTTCATTCTTCATTAACTTACGTAAAATGTTATTCATAAAAACTTCATGTGCATGTTATGGTTCCTAGTTTAAACATCTGAAGCATAGTCAAAACAATTTGCTCGCGAGATAAAACATTGTTTGGACACACCTATTGTTCTTTGATTACAATTATATACTTACATACATACATATATGTAAATTGAAATAAGTGCCTACTCCCAAACAAAACTCGTCCCAAAAGTAAAAAATTAATTAAATAGGGTTACAAGAACTAGAATAAACGGAAGAGTAACTCCATACAAATGCCGCTTAGAATTTGGATCACATATATACTGCTATCCCAACGAAAC
Source organism: Mellilla xanthometata (assembly GCA_035578125.1). Taxonomy (NCBI): domain Eukaryota; kingdom Metazoa; phylum Arthropoda; class Insecta; order Lepidoptera; family Geometridae; genus Mellilla; species Mellilla xanthometata. The sequence continues at coordinate 5,184,873 of JAPUBQ010000014.1, read as the reverse complement.
ACACACACACACACACAAAGCACGCACGCGATTGGTGCCGTGCCACACCATGTGACGCCACGCGGGCGCGTGGGTAGCTGTTTTGCCACGCCCACCGCGATATTTTATGATTACTACAGATACTTATTTAACATCCAGACAGACAGCCAACAAATTTAGATGTTGCACATAAATGTTGGCCGTGCCGGGAATCGAACCCGGGATCGTCTGATTGGCAGTCCGGGATGTTTTACGATTTCGCCAACGAGGTCGTCAAATTAAATTACTTAATAATTTGGGACGAGTAGAAAGATATAGCGCGAGTTATCTATTAGTTGAACGCGACTAGTCAGTTGGATAAAGGTCGTTGGATGAAGCTAGTGGGTAGCGTGATGTCATACCGCCATTTATATAAATTCAGGCCATGACTGCACGCACCTTGGAGCGCCCAGTTTGTTTCACTGCGCAATTTTAGGCAACGTGATATGAATTGAACTTAAAAACGGTTCATCTGTAATGGAGCTACGATGCCACACACACACACACACACACACACACACACACACACACACACACACACACACACACACGCATACACATATAAATACTCGTCAAACTTTACGTTAACCCTACACGTAAAAACGTCGATACTACCTATAAGTTTGACGAGTGTGTTTCTGGCAGCTAGCTCTCAAATAAACGTTTTTTAAAATATTTTTCAGATGTATTAGATTATAGATGTATATTCTAGAAACACTGCCGACCCGGCAGTGTTTCAAGCGTCTATTGAAGAAGAAAAAAAAGATTTTAAATCCTTGATACCCGGCACAAAATGTTGAAAAAATCTTGTATATAATATATAGTATTCTAATTGAAACAAATTGTATATAGTCAATCAATGTATTCGGTTGTATTAATGCTTATCGACTTTTTCGATAAGTCGAAAAAGTCGATAAGTCGAAATGCTTATATGCTTACATAGATCTGTTGAGTTTTAAAAAATAAATAATTTAATTCACTTACAAAATTGCTAATTATTTTTCATTGTTTGACATATTATTCTGCTGGCATATCATGTACATATATATGCAGATAAATCATAATCCAATGCCTACGCATTTGAAAACTAATTCATTAATCATAACAATACCAAAATGATATCAATACATGAGTAATTTCCCGTATTTATATTTTTAATAACTCTAGTATTTTCGCCTAGAGGTTAATAGTTAGCCAGGCGAGACCTTTAAAATTCTGTTTCTGTTCATAACAGATAAATGACACTATTTTAATAATAAATCAACAGTAAAAAGGTGTGAATTGTGTTGTTTTTTCCTATATCTATAAAGTCGTTCCAAAATTACGTTATCGTCCCATAACACTCCCACGAACTTTTTACAATTGCCATTTTAATTGTGTCATTGCGCCACTTAACCCCAGTTTATAAGTTTAATAGTCGTTAACGGATTTTGAAGTTTAAGGACTCCTGTGGATTAAAATAGTCTAGATATTTTCTTTGTAGTACCTGACTATAATGATATATGGTAACGATAGTAAGATTACAAACTTACCTAAGAACATAGATTTAATAAGTTACCTAACAAATATAAACAATGAACAATAGAAACGCCAAAGTCAAACAAACTGTAGAAGCATACCTATGTACGGATCGTATGACCAATCTGCGAGGTAACAATGGTACATAAATACTTGGAAAAGAAAAAAAACATAACACATCAAAGTTTATGGCTAAGATGGCATTACTCACAAGGTCCTTGAAGTCAATTCTAGAAATGATGGCAGTAAGAATATACAGCTCTTGCCACATCAAAAAATAGATTGTGCCGATTCCAAATGACAGCTTTAGAAGGTTAGCGTCACTAAAATACTTATTCACAAAATAAACAGTAAGCTAGTACACAATACAACTAAATTAAGTAAACTCTTTAATTTATCCTATCATACTTCGTAGTATGTAATACCTATTATAAATGCGAATGTAGTGAGTATGTTTGTGAAATTTTCACTTTCTTAAATTTACACTTTCTTAAATTTTGTAGCGAGATAGCTTAGATCTTGGATTAATTCAGAGGCTACTTTTTATATCAGACCAGCAAACCCGGCGAACTCCGTTTCGCCATATGAATATTGTGGGACCGTGGAAATCGGTGCGTGCGTTCTGAAGTTTTAGCGTCAGGAAGGAAAACCAGACTATTTTTTATATTAGATTAACGCGGGTAAAATCAAGAGGCGGTGTATTCTAAAGAGACTGTATCATACATAATATTTACACCAATATTATATAACCAGCTATTCTCGAGTCTAAAGCCAGAGTTGTGGTACAATATGCATAGACCCAGATTTTTTACCGTTACTTCAAGCTCAAAACAATTGAACGCTAGCTACCAAAACTAGGTATGACGTCATATTCTTCTCGCACAAAAACATGTTGAGCATTGTGACTTAAGTAAACAATCTAAAAAAATGTTCACCTTGGCAGTAATGCGTCATGTAAATAAGATATGGTGGCACTTAATCTCGTATTTGTTATTTTATGTACGAAATACAGCAAACTCCGGATAGTTAACACTACAATTAATATAATAAGTAAGACTGTACAAATCGAGCGTCCGTACAATAAATATTTATCCAAAAAACTTGTGGGCCGGTTAAAGAAGAGTAAAGGAAACAAACAAAAAATTTTGTTTGTCTGTCTGGCACGTTATATCTTGGTAAACAAGATAGGTATTATTAGGAGCGTTGTCAAAACTTTTGGTACTGCTTGCCGAATTGCCAATTTTTAAGGCGATTTTCAAGGCGAAAGTGAACCGGTTCCTTCTAGGTAAGCGCGCTTTACCGTAGATCTCAATATCAGGTGAATTGTGGTCAAGCGCTGACCAATTTAGAGTAAAAAAAAACATGACGTATGGTTGGAAAAAAATAATTGAAAAACTATTCGCTCGCTCACTCAGCTAAATTCGCACTACACTCGAAAGGTATTTCAATACCAAAAAAATAATAGAAACATTAATAGGAGGTAAAGGGAACATCTGAAACTCGGCAAACAAAGACGCGATCACGAGGTTAACTAACGGTCGATGCGGACTTGGATGGGTGACCATGCACAAGCGTCGTTTAAAAAGTGGTATTTCGTCTGGGCGCTACCGCGGGTCGGTGGTCGCGTAAATTGTAGGCCCGGACTGTTAGTCTTAGTACAAGCAGTCGCTAAGCCAAGTCAGAGGTCTTCGGGCGGCTTGAAATCTCTCGACACCAGAGCTCGGCCGGAGAAGATGATTAAAAGCAGAGAAAAGATTTAAAAAAACGTTAATTACCTGCAACCCTTCTAATGCTGGCAAGCATGTTACCATGAAACGGAAAACTCGACTTGATACTTCAGATAACACTGAACTTCTAAGATCATCAAACCCCTCGACTGTACCATGGATTACCCCTCCCCCCATAATAGGTGAAAACTGTTATAAATTCACAGGTCATATGTTTTATAATAACACCATTGTTATTAAAAAAACATAGGTAGCGAACAATGGGACTGCGAGTAATTTTACCCGTTATCCAGTAACCAAACTAATAACAATTAATTATTATTGTAACAATTTAATAACAATCCAAAGAACAATGGGTATTTATCATAGAAATTATAAGCGCAAATCGTCATCAAAATTGTTATACGGGACTTCATGTTTAATTTTTGCGATTTCCTCCGTAAGATCTAAGTGGAGAAGCTCTAGTGTCAAAAGTTTTCAAGCCGCCCAAGGTCTTGGCTCTCTGACTAATTGTACTAAGACTAACAGCCGGGAACTTACCATCCGATCCATGGTAGCTCCCAGAAGAAACTCTCACTTTTTAAATTACAGTCTTTTGCATGGGCATCTATCCTAAGACGGTCAACATCGACTGCTGCTTAACTTTTCTTTTTTTTTACTCTGAATGGGCTTGCGCTTGATCATAATTCACCGTTTTCACTTTAATGATCGTCTCACCTTAGATAGCCGAGCTACAAACGCTACTCGCTATGTTTTTTTTTTACTCAAAATAGGTCAGCGCTTTACCACAATTCACCTGATGGTAAGTGACATTGAGGTCTACGGTGAAGCGCGCTTACCTAGAAGGAACCTGTTCACTCTCGCCTAGAAAATCGTTAGATTATAGTCATTGGGGAAACAGGGAATTCGGCAAGGAGTTCCAAAGTTTGGCGGTGTCGTATGTCGATGTCGTATGCTGACAAGGCGTTTTTTTTTATATATTGACATTGCTGGTTGGCCTGAAGGGCCTCCACAGCGACACCGGACAAGTGGCTGGGCGCTGATGGCACCGGCCCATCTGTTGTTATGGATTGACTGGATCCAAAGGCACCTCTAAAGGTACGAACCTTGGCTTGGACCGTCACCAATTCAGGAAGACCGAGTTGCCCTGTTAACCCCAGAATGGGAGCAAACTAAGGCCCTAATGTTTTGTTAACCTGATTGGAGAGAATCGATTTGACCTGAAGGGTCGGCTACCACGCCGGCGGGGGCGGTATCTGGGTTGACAAGCCGGTGCGACTTAGCCAATTTAGCTAAGTAGGTATGGTTGCTAAAACAGATTCTAAAGCTGTCGTACTATTTCTTATTCTTATTCTATGATGGGGGCGATCAAACCTGCACTGACAACCCGCAGGAGGCGTATTGTGCATTTCCCCCTACCAGCCTACCCAAGCCCAAGCACAAGTCTTGGGTCGCTGGCATACCTGTTCCACTGTCATTGCGTCAGATGTTGTGGTACTTTTTTTAATGCAGGAGGCGTCCAAGTGTAGCGTAGTGTTTTGTTGAGATATGTCGTACTATTACATAGGCATAGAGTCTACAGAATAGCAGTGAGGTACCACTCGGTTGTTGATTACTCTAGAAATAAAGTACTTGGTATTGACATGACATCATCAGCTAGCACAACCTTACTAACACGCAGGTAAATAAGGTGTGTCATTTAATAGGTGCGGCACTCTGCAAGGTTCCTTCTTCGCACCGATTTAATTTTTCTGTTATTCTACTCGTACAAAAAACCTTTACAGTCTTGGTTCTGTCTGTACGTACATATATCCAATCTTATTCTACTAATATTATAAATGCGAAAGTTTGTGTAAAAGTGTGTATGTTTGTTACTTCTTCACGCCCAACGGCTAAACCGATTTTTATGAAATGTGGTGTGAAGATTTGGTGTTAACAGATAAGCAAATGTTTATCCCGGATTAACTTATTTCTTACTTCTTCGACCCCAGCCCTACCAGCAATGACTTGTTTTTCAAGTTATGTGTGGATTTGCACTTTACGGTGAAGGAAAACATTGTGAGGAAGATTGGTACCGACATGTTTGTAAACCGCAATATCCGAAGATCTTTGTTATTCGCCAACCCGCACTTGGCGAGCGTGGTGAAGGGCTATGGCCTATATAGGTATCTCTCCTCGTGAGAGAAGGCCCCGAGTGATAAGTGGTAACGAGTGGCAGTGGTAAGGTAGGTATTGCTTACCTATGCATAACTACCTAGGTACATTTAATATAATATCACCATATAGGCACCTACTTGAATAACAAATGTGGCATGAAGGTAGGTACCTACAAAAAATAGGTGGGCACCTTAGGTAGGTTACCTACCTAGTATCTCTATAAGCGAAATGATTATTACTGACGAAAATTGTACTCTCTGCTTTCTATACATATTAGGTAGGTACTTTCTGAGGTACTTTACTATTGAACCAGGTAGTAATGAACTTCTCTTTCCACGGTAAAGAACTAGAAGTATGAATTTGACTCACAGAAAATAGGTATTTTAAAATAGATGATTGCAACTAGAAATAAGAATGTTTACAGTTCTCTATTTTTAACCGAACAGCGCGAAGTCAACGTTCGAGTATCCTACTTCACTCAAGAATCCGTACACAGTACAGAGTAAGTAGGTTTTGGTGACTAGCAGCAAAAACTCATTGATAAACGTTCAGTTAACCTACCTTAGTTCAGGTAACCTACCTGGTCTCAATTTGAGGTATATAAGTAGCTATCATACCTACCGAAATAAATTAAAACTAACAACGCAATTCTTTCTAACCGATTAAACTAACCACCGAAAATGCGCCGAATTTTATCAGTAAAATAATAATAACCTAAAACTGGATCCAATGAAACAGTGTTCCGAACTACGCGAGTTAGTTTTGATTTCATTTCGCTCTTTTGTGACTAAAGTTTAAAAGTGAAAAAATGGGTGCAACTATAGTAAATAATATGAAATTGATCATACCGATTTCGATGACGGCTAGTAAGAAAGCCAAGCACACAGCAACACTTCGAGCCATTGTTATTTTTAATGTTTTGTTAACTTTGTTGAAGTGTCGAACGTACACGTGCGCTAGCGGTGAGGGAACCAACGAAACTAACTGGAGAGGGGGGCGGAGTTATAATGGCGGCGAGGCAAGCCCGGCACCGCGACGCCACGCCAGACTCGTGTGCTGTACAGTGACCATTATTACAGATTTTGACGGATATACCAACGCTGTCTCTCTCTGCTACCAGCGAATTCTCAGATATTTTGGACATGTCGCTCGAAGAAACCCTGATTGCCTCGAGAAGCTCGTGGTAGTTGGCCAAGTTGACTGCGTGTGAGTGCCAGTGAGCGTCTTTACGAGGTCTGACCGCTGGTCAGACCTCGTAAAGACGCTCACTGGCCTGCCTATTGCCGAAGCTTTTAAGACCGCCGAGGATAGGAAACAGTGGAAGACCTTATTGTTAACCGAGTGATCGACACTCCGTATTAGACACGACCTTCAGTAATGAAGTTACGACTAAGAAGAAGACCAACGCTGTGTGATGTATATTGACTAGACATGCTTCACCTTAGACCGGAGTGTCGCTAATTTGTATGGTTACGCGCCCTGCTGGTTAAATACCTAGCTGTAAAGAGTAAAATATATATATTATAGATGAAACTGCTAGGCATAGAATAATAAAACTTTTTAAGGTAAGCTAAGCTTAAGTGGCACACGTTTCTGATAGTTATTTAAAATATATTTAAAAAATGTATCTTAAACATAGATAAAACGTTTGGGTTCCACCCTTCTGCCAATCCTAATATGAGTGAAACTATTGTGAAACGAAAAGACAAAATAAAGCGCGTCAACTTAGGGGGAGATCGAACAAATGCCCACAGGGCATTTGTTTGATTGTAGCGACATTTGTGTGACCTTACAACCGACTGATATGACTGGATAAACCCTGGATCAGTGATGGAAATAAAATCTCATTTAAACTTTTACCAACTATAAAATAATTATTGTCGAAAATTTCTGAAGTCATAAACGTGCATATCTCATCAAAATTAATCTTTTTTGGGCAGTTAATATTATTACAATTAGTAGCAAATATTATTACACATGTGCTTCTTATTGTGGATCTTTACGCATACTGTCGCGTTTGAGTCATACAAAATACTCGTATAATCACTATGTAAAAACAGTTTAACACATGCCTGGAGGATCGTCACTTACACAATATTTTTTCTTACCTATGAATAATCATTACTTACACAATATTTTTGAAAATTTTTCCTGTTATTCTGTAGGTATGTATTATTCTTAAATAATTGTTTGTATGAAAAATGTGTGCTTGCAGATAAATATCTTAAATTCGTATAGAATGTTTTTTTTTTTATAATTTGATTGTTAAATATCGCTTAACTAAATTAGTAATTCTCCAAATAGTAGACCGGGTCTACTATTTGGAGAATTACTAGACCCCGTGAACTCAGTTTCTTAGAATGTTTGAACCGAAACTTTAAGATCTTGATATCTCAAGAACTATTTGAATAATTTTATTTTTAGCCACAAAATATTTTAAAGATATAGTACGAGTATTAAATTGCTCTGCCAAATATCATGAAATTTTACCAGTACATAGCGCAGCCGCAAATTTTCCGCTTTATATCGATTTCTGCTAACAGATTATAACAGAAGAGTTTATTTTTTCAAGGAAGTTCTTTTGTGAATTTTAGACATCCTTACTTCCATATAGAACCATATAGACGATATTCCACATAGACATTCGATATTCGATATTCCATATATGTAGACTTCCATATAGACGACCACCAGACCACCAGCCCGATGGGTCAAAGACATCCGATCCATTGAGGGCACGCTCTGGGGCCGTGGAGCACAAGACCGCAGATACTGGCATAAGAGGGAGGAGGCCTATACCCAGCAGTGGGTAGATAAAGGCTGATTGATGATGATTACTTCCATACTATGACTACAGAACTAAAAGCCATATTCAAATCCAATGTTTTGTATCGTTAACCCTGTAACAATGAGTACATACGTGAGTCACAAAAAATACAGTTCTTTGTTACATTCTATTTGTTAAAATGACTGCTGTAATTCCATTGTTTTATCTAACTTACTGTCTTTGCACAACCTTTGCCAGTGACTAATAATAACTATGGACTATGGACAATTCCGTCGCCGTTAGAATTTGACTGAGCTCACATTGTTTATTTTGAAACGTTTATAGGATTTAAGAAAAATAAAAAAATTTAATGGTCGGGTGAATAATTCCGCTCCGGATCGTAAAGACTATCCATCGCTATACAACGCGGCAATGCCACGAGTGTTATGGGACTTTTCCGTAAGGTTCTTAACAGAGTGGTCTAAATTAATTTTATATTTTATTTAGAAAGGTAATAATATAGAAATTAAAGATTTGGTACTTCATTATTTTGAAACTCAGCTGATTTCATTTATGTCTTTCTTTAGGATGTTTGTCCTGAAATTCGCAATGTATGGTCAATGTATTGTAAAGTTTGGTTTGCACCGGTTAGCATCCCAAGGTTAAATCTTCTTAATTTTGGGTATTTTCATTTGAAATAATAGTCCAGTCGTACCTAGGTACTCTCTTTATGCTGGAAGTTATACATAGTAGATTAACAATTTTTTTGATACGCTATACCTATTTACGCTTTTTGATAAGCTTGATCATTTACCTACACAGTAACTGCTTATCGTCCTATCGGTTTTACTTGTTTACGAAGTATGGAAATAATTATGCGAATAAAATACCTACTACAGATTTTAAATGTTACCATAGGAATAATATGAACATAGCATAAGCAGCCCGCTTAACATACATTCATACTGCTGAGACTCGGTGCCATCTCCTACAAGGAGAGATATAGACAAAGAACTACATTACACATAGGCGCAGCTACTATGTAATAGAATAAAATAAAAAGCCATTTTTAATCAATTACAAATTTAATATTTACAATTTTCAAAGATCAACACTGTAATTAATTTCATACTTATTCAAACAATAGGTTAGGTACCTACTAAATTTATTAAATTAGTAAGAATGTTATTTGGAATATCACATTTACAAATACAATTATATAAATTGTATAATAGTAAGCTGTAGGTACATATAAAATTAAACTAAGTGTTTGACTAATTTATGAATATGAATTTTGTTTTATGGTGTAATGTACCTATGAACTGTCGTGTTTGTCTTATTTTTCCATATCTTGTGTAAATGTCGCCTCCTTGGCGAATAAGTATGTGTAAGTATATCTTAATGTGTCTTGCTACAGCGAATTTCCTTAGATCTAGGTCAACTTATACCAGTCTAGGTTGCTAATAACTTGGTTAGGTACTTAGGACCGTTAGCACATACATATGTGCATAATTTATGTATATAGGTAGGTCTCAGGCTGATTGCTTGGCGAGTAAATAAACGTACTATGTCAGTGACAAATCGACCGCAAACAAAAATTTCCAAGCTAAAACTTTTTTAAAAGTAGTATTAGAAGTTTAAGGAAATATCCAAGAAAATATCGCCACACAAATAGTTCATTGGCCCGTAACAAATTTATGGAAATTATGTTTATTTTAGTCGTATAACCAAAAGTCGCACTACTTGATTTTTCTAGTCGTTATTTTTATATTATTTATAGTTATAATCTGTCTCATGGCAGAATAAACATAAATATATTATGCTACTGTTGTGCCGCTGAATTACCACTATTAGTAATTGTTTTGATCATTGGCAGTGACGCCAATTGCCAGTTATACACGAGACTTGGGAGGCTCAAATACCTTCTACATACAATTTTAGCAACAATTTAATTGTTTTTTTTTAACCTATAAAACACATTTCACACACGGTTGGGTAGCCCTATACTAAACCATTTCTAGTTTTGTACATATGTATTATGGTTGCTAACACAACTAATATACTTCACATACATACATAAATACTTTCCTATATCGATCCACATTTAACAACCAGATGACAACCAACTAATTTAGGTCAACACAAAGATGTTGGCCGTGCCAGGAATCGAACCTGGGACTTTCTGGTTGGCAGTCTATAGTAACCATTACGCCATCGAGGTCGTCAATTAGAATAAATATGTTAGAAAATATTGGCTTTATAAAATGAATCATATTTCAAGGTCCTATTAATAACAGACAGTGTCTCTAAGAATGCTCATATGCATCATCTTTTAGCATATTGTATAGACATACAAGTTCGTTTGGATCGTTTAGCAACCGATACGAATAGGTGCTTCCAGCATCGGACGAGTAAGGAAACACCAAGGTGGCATCGTTTTGCTGTAGACATACCAAAGATGCGCACTATGCGCTTTGCCTCGACCTTCATTGTGCGAACCGCCAAGGTGTGGAATTCATTGCTAAACGCCCTGTTCCCGATAACTAGGTATAACCTAGCGGTTTTCAAAGCACGGGTGAACCGGTTTGTTCTGGGCGAGCGCGATCCACTTTAGATTACAATATAGCTTAACATCAGGTGAGTTGTGATCAAGCTCAAGTCAAACAATGTAAAATAAAGTAACAAACGCCTTCTTCTATACCAATATTATAAAGAGGAAAAGTTTGATTGTTTGTTTGTTTGTTTGACGAAATAGGCTCCGAAACTACTAGACCGATTTGAAAAATTCAGTCACCGTTGGGAAGTTAAATTATCCCTGAATAACATAGTTCTTTCTGTATTCTGAGCATAGGGTATATTTTGTTTCTCTTTGCAACTTAGATTTATAGCCCATGCGAAGCCGGGACGATATATCTATATCTATCTATCAGCTAATCTGAATTCAAATTTGGGAGAAATAATGTTTACAATGGTATTGTTATAACATAACATAATTATGAAGTCAATTGAGCAATCCGTTACTTGAAAAATTAATAATACGTACATTATTTACAATTGATTACAAATTACAATATTAATCGTTTGAATAATATAAGAATATGTTTAAAATATTTAATTTAATATTGTAATTTTAGGTCAAAGTCACATAAATTTATTGCTTCATTATGGTATAATACATAAGATTTTGAAAAATATTTACTAGGTATCACATAATGGACCCTTCTCGGGTATCGCTAACATGATTCTAAGGTAGGTAAAGCTATTTTTTTTCTTAGATTGACATCTTAGCATTATTTATACACATATATATTAGATATTGAAAACTTTTGAAAAATATTTGAAATCGGAGGCGTTAACAGTTTTTTAAACAGCAAAATACATAATAAGAATATAGTTCTGGAAAACTTCTGGTTTGCTGGTTCTAGTAAAACATGCAAAGATTATATTCTTATCTCTGAAGGCCAATTTTCAGGGTTTTACACTGAGAGATACTGTGAACGCTAAGCTTTGACCATCATTTAAAATCTTAGTTAAAAATGAGAAAAAAAATCTGCGAACCTTTTAGGGCCGGTTTTTTAATTCATAGTTAAGCCAACTAATAGTTAAAATTGGTGACAAATGGTTAAAAATGCCATAATTCTGTTTTTTGATTGATAGTTAGTCATTAATTTTAAGTAGTCTTAGCCATGCCTTAATAATTAAGCACAGGGTGCACATTTTTTGTATTGCCTACAATTTTTGTGTTGCTAATAAAGACTTGAATTGGAATAACTTTATCCAGATATCCATAATAACTGATCTAGCCAAAGTACATATATACGAGGTACTCGTAGTTTATTTCACTTATATTATGAAAACACATTGTTACCAATATAAAATATAAATTGAGTACGTTTGTTTGTAACTTTAATAACTTAAATAACTTTAGTTAACACTAATGTGTATTGATTTACAGGGTATGAAAATAAACACTTGCTTTACATTAAATATTTTTTGTTAAAATAGTTAAGTATGTAGGTTCTTTTTTACCGTTGATAGGTTTGCGTTTGACTACAACTTGCTTGATGTGAAGCTACGATATAGCACGCTTACCTAGAAGATACCTGTTTATTTACTCTATTTTTGAAGAGACTGGGATGATACCTCTCAACTAACGTACTTTTTCCCCAAACGTATCTACTGAAGGAATTTCTATTTTGTAATTCCTAGGTTAACAACCATCGTTTGCTATCGAAGCAATTTGCGTGGAAGCCAAATATAGCCTAGTTGCAGATTACTTTAGCATGACATCATGGGGTAAAGGTCATTTCATAGGAATATTTATAAAGGCTGGAAAGCAACCACCCTCAATTAGTGAAATCTGTCGCCAAGCACAATTTTCTAAGGCTATACTACGTAGGCATTTAGTTTTTACCTTTTGTAGCGCATCATCTTCGTCAGTAATAATGTCGCAGCGCATCATCACTATCATCAATAATCATAGTCGTAGTATTTATGTTTTACTTTAATTTTCTAATAATCTAAGTAATAAGTTTGGTTTATCTGTAAGTATCATTTATGTAAATAAATAAATTAACAAAAATAAATCGGACTTACTGCGTCCACCGCTGGACATAGACCTCTCCCAAGGCCCACTCGAGCATATTCCAGTGCGTATATTCCCTGAGTATATTCCTATCTAGATGCGTGTAAAAATTACAAATAGTTTGGTCAAATTAATTTTCCTTGAATTCCAAAATGAATGCTAATGTCTGGACAGAATAGCGTGAATCAAGAATTATAGTAGTTGTGTCAAATATTTATTGCCACAAGCGAGCGTTAATGGACCAAGTCTGCTAAATGTGTGGTAGAAAATTAGCTTCATTTTTTTCGTAAGATTAGATCTTGTTTAAGATTAGTGTCAGAGTTTTTAAAGCCACACAAGAAATTTTGATTCGTTTTACATCTGCTTGTACTAAGCCTACCAGCGGGACCAAAATTTAACATGAAACAATAAGTTACTAATTTTGTTGACTGTCGGTCTGGTTGTTAGATATGTATAAAGTGTTTATGTATGTATATGTAGTACATTAGTTGTGTTAGCAACCGTAATACAAAATAGAAATGGTTTTTAGTATGGGGCTAACTAGCCGCTAAAAGTATAAGATTTCTGTAAGCAGGAAAAATGTCTATAAGGAAACCACCCAGAATAGCGATTTACTGCTATTGATCTATTAGACTTGAACCAATGGGTAAAAATGGTTGGTATCAACACAAATGTTAGTCCATGGCCAAACAGGAAGAGTGGCGCCGCGGCTCCTGTGGAACTGGGTCGATGGGTGGAGTGACAAGGACGTATTAAGGACTTGGGCACGATGGTAAGGGTGGATGGGCACTTTCTAGAGAAGTAGCCTGAAATTATAGGTGTTCTATGGTTCGATTCTGTAACCCTTGCACTGGCTTAATGGTTTGGCAATAAATTACTTGCAATCTTTGCCGGTATCCTGGTTCCCTCTGAACTAGAACCGCCCAGAATATGCTGGCTAAAGCTATTATAGTCTATGTTAAATATTATCTGTCAAATGCGTCAATTGACTTGCAGCCCGTATATTTAAAGTTAACCACTTTAACTATAGTATGTGTGTAGTTAAAGTTAACTACTTTGACTATACGATGAAATATGATGGTGCAACAGATTCTGCGATCACACCGTACAGTTATCGTCAATTTTGTCATTAGTCCGAGTAGTTTATGACATAAACCATGTCACAAATTTGACATAAACTATATAGGATAAAAAGTTGCGTATGTTCTTATCCTGTGTCTAGACCTATATTCATACAAAATATCAAATTCTATCGGACTTGGTTCAGCTGTTCGTGCCTGAAAGATAACAAATATACACATTTACTCACAAACTTTCCTATTTATAATATTAGATGGATAAAATGTCTTTCAGCCTCAGTAAATTTAGAACCTGATAGATCTCTTCGTATACTTATATGCATCAAATAGGAATCTTGACCATTGGTTCTTCGTAGCTCTGACCAAGTTTGACCCTCTCCTTAAACGCACTGAATTCGATCCTGGTTATGGGCTTGTTTATTAGATCGCACCCCTCAGCGACCTTGTTTCGTCCATAAACCTAGCGAGACGTTCGCATGTTTAGTATTAATCGCTGAACTTTCACTGTCTATGGGGGAGGCATTTATGGTGTTCTGTTGACTTATAGGGTATGGTTGACCGCATTACCTCAACCTTATATTCTTAAGTTTTCTTTTTTGGCTTTCTTTAACGCCTACAAAAAATATAAGAGCAAGATGTATGGTCATCATTTCTTTCTTTTCAGGCTAGCTATTAAATAAATTAACAAAAAATAATATTGACATGAAGATTTACGGTATGTACATTGTGAAAAAAACTTATTTGATTTGGCTATCTATTTACTTTACATATTCTTCTAAAGAAGAAGAAGAAAGAGTTAATCTATCTTCTTCTTTGCCTTATCGTACTAGACGGGGTTGGCACAGCAAATTTTCCACTTCCACTCTCTTCTATTAGCCTGTCGTCATCTCTACACTCACTCCTTTCTCTCTCATATCCTCATACACACAGTCGGTCTTCGGTCGGCCTCTTGCCCTTCTTCCTTGCACTACTATTTCCATACATTACATTTCACTCTACTCATTTCATTTATACACTACATATTATAGTTATATTATACTAGCAGCCAGTCCCGGCTTTGCACGGGCTATAAAATAATCCAAGTAGTAAAGAGAAATTAAATAAAGGCTACTAACTTACTCGGGATAATGTAGCTTCCCAACGGTGAAATAATTTTTAAATCGGCCCAGTAGTTTTGGAGCCTGTTCGCGTCAAACAAACAATCAAAAATATTGATTGTTGTCTTCTTTATAATATTGGTAAAGAGATTACAGTATACATTTTTGATTACTAAAATATTAAATCAAATGATCATAGCAAATAAATAAATAGGATGAATACCTAGCAAAGTTTGCTGATCAATTATCTTTATTTATTTTTCGTGCATATTGAAAAGCTGCAATTTACATACGTCTAGAGCCATCTATCGAGATTATGTAATATCACTAGTCATGTTTTAACTAAGGCGTTACTATTGATTAATTCTGACTTGGTTCACAGCTGCCAATGCAGATGGAGCTTACTAGAGGTAAACTCAAGTCTAGAGTATTTGTAACAACGAAAACCAGAGTATCGTGAAATACAATGCAATCATACATTTTATGCATTTCTCTTTTTCTTATCCGGAAAATTTCTAAATATCCTCTTGAATTACCACACGGAAGCCTTTTTCTTTATAGTTAGTACATACGGGTTAAACACCTGAAACACGGTAGTGCCCAGTTGAAAATGCCACTTTAAAGGACAGTCTTGTGCACGGTCACCCATCCAAAAACTGTCCGCATCGACCGTTGCTTAACCTTGATGATCGCGTCAGATCACCGTAGTAAGCCGAGCTTTAGGCGCTACCAGGGTACAGAAAAAACAGGCACTACTGACATTTAATTACAAAAGATATTATAAATAGCAATTCCGCGTTGGATAACACTAATCATTACAACAAATAAAAACTCAACGCCCCGCCCATTTCGTCAACAGACATTTTGAGAGCAACAAACACCGGAAGTCGCGTCAGAGGCCAGATGGCCGCTGATCGATCATTTCCCTACTTCCTGTTCGGTAGAGGTCACCGCCATTGTCGTGAAGAAAAGCCTAAAATTAATTAGACTCGATTAGAACTTCGTGGCTACATACTGGGTTATTGGAGAAAAGTCTATCATTCTTAATGAGAATCATTTTCTAGGGGCAAAGTTACTTATTACTAAATAGAAGACAAAATTAAATATTTAGTGTACTTCAAACCCAAAGAAGATAAGCAAAGCTTTTCTTAATTTGGGTTTCAGATCACAGCGGAAATACACTAAATATAATAAGAATTAAGAATTAGTCAAATCGACCTCGTTGGCGGTTGGCATGCCGGACTGCCAATCAGAAGGTTCCGGGTTCGATTACCGACACGGCTTACATCTTTGTGCTGAACTAAATTTGTTAGCTGTTGGTCTGGGTGTTTAATATGTATCTATATAGAATATGTATGTATCTATATGTAGTAGGTATATCAGTTGTGTTAGCAACCATAATACGCACTAGAAAGGGTTCAGTATGGGGTTAGCCAGCCTTGTGTAAAAAATAATAATTAAGGAATTGTCAAGACGAATGTTATTGATCACATAGAACCGCTTTGACCTATAAACACAATATGCCATGTAGCACTGAATGTCTGTATACCCGAAACTATCTATACTATACTAAGTACCTATATTTACACTGTGTAGTGACTACAAAGCACAATACATCAAGTCTATTGCTTTGTTGTGAAATAGGAAATCTCAATATTCGTGTCTGAGTCTGGGCAGTGATACGGAATAGTATCTGTTCAGAAGTATAGGATAAACACTAGTTAAGGCAATATGGTAGCAAAATAGATAGATAGATTAACACTTTATTAAAGCACATACAAAAAAGGTATTTAAAAACTAGTGCCTTAATTGGCGACCTTATCGCTAAAAGCGATCTCTTCCAGGCAACCAATTCCTAGAACGTACACATAGAAAGAGAGACGAGGTGTTAAAATAGTATATGTATTTTGACAAAATCTTAACTCTCCAGCGTAAATTATAAGAACACATTTTTGCCAGTTCTATTATCTTTGCTTCAGTGTAAAGAAGCTTTAGCAAGAAACATGATTGCGTAAAATTCGCTCAATAATAGTATTTATCGAACTATAATACAGTGTAAACTCCATGTAACGTCACTCAATTTAACGACTAATTCTCTAAAACGTCGAAATCAATTGGCTTCAGTTGGTTTAGCTTGTATTCCATACAATGATACATTCTCTCCATTTAACGGCCACTCTCTATAACGCTATAAAATACACAGTTTCTTTAGTGTCGTTATATATGGTTTAATGGTGTGCATCTAAAAGTTATAAAGTTACAAAAAACAACATTATGTTACTACTAATGTTGTTTTTGTAGGTCATGAAAATAATAATATCTAGAATTGTTAGAGCTTATAACTTCAAAATTGTTAACTGTCTGAATTATGTTTGATTTTATTTCATGTAATACAGCTATTACCGCAATTCCGGCGTTTCGCACAAATATGTATGGCTCTCGGTATGACATCGCCTTAAGAGTAACTAGGTATTGTTGCTTATGTTTTTATTAATCATTCAAAGCTTTTAATGAACTAATTCAACTCATTCATTCTGAGGTCGGTTTGTTTTACTCTTACCGGAAATAGAACTGATAGATTTACTATTTATTTATTAGCGGAATTTTATAGTACAACTTAAATATAGGAGTTTGCAGATACAGATTTATTGCGAACTGGTGTGTTAAGATGATTGGGATCAGCTGAATATGTCAGTATCTATAATGCGTTTTTTGCCGTTTTATAGTTAACTAGCTGCGACCTGCGGTGTTACTCTGTTTATCCAGGACAATAGCAGTTAGTCCTGGATAAAACATAAGCCTATGTGTTAATCCAAGTTTTATCCTATCTTCAAAGTAAATCTCAAAAGTGGTCTAGCCGTTGGAGCCTGAAGGAGTAACATAGATTTTGAAGTTATTTGCGTCCCATCCCATGGGAACCAGAATGGTTTTCGGGATAAAAAGTAACCTATATGTTAATCCAAAGTCTATCCTATCTTCACACCTAATTTCATCAAAATCGTTTCAGCCGTTTAAGCGTTAAGATGTAACAAATATATACACACACACACACAAACTTTCGCATTTAATATATAGCAGGTAGTCCTGGCTTCGCACGGTCCCTAAAATAATCTAAGTGGCAAAAAAAAAACAAACCATATGTTATGTTACTCGGGGATAATATAACTTCCCAACAATGAAAGAATTTTCCAAATCAGTCCAGTGGTTTCGGAGCCTATTCGCGTCAAACACACAAACTTTTCCTCTTTATAATATTGGTTTAGAAGTAGCATGGTATGGAATACGTGCGTGAGTGAGAATCGCACTTGGCTAGTTATTTATTTTAGTACATACTTTTGGGATAGCCCTGTACATGAAAGCTGTGTCTAGTTACAATACTCAAACTAAACTTTGTTTGTACTAAATGTAGTCACCTAAAAATTCGCAAGTTGCGAAAGTTGATTTGTTCAAAGGTTTTATTTATTTTTTTTCGTTAAAACCTTTTCCGTTTAAAGGTTTTAGTTCATTGTTTTCAATAAGGTCAGTACTGTCTAACAGTTTGATTGGCAAGTTATTAATAAGAATAGATCCTTAAATTACCTTTCTAATTAATTCAAAAGTTGCAAAAGTTGATTTGTTCAAAAGTTTTATTTCCTTTTTTTTTCAGTTAAAACCTTTTTCGTTTAAAGGTTTTAGTTCCTTATTTTCAATAAGGTCAGTACTGTCTAACAGTTTGATTGGCAAGTTATTAATAAGAATAGATTTTTAAATTACCTTTCTAATTAATTCGTTACCACGTAATAAATAACAACGTGTATGTACCAAGTACATATGTATGATTGTATTTGCTCACTTGGACGACGAAAACGAACCAAGTATCGTCCACTACACAAATTACAATGCGATATATTTTTCGAGAAATTAAAACAAATTTTAAGTGGTTAATGCCATCAATATTAATATCAATATGAATGAAATTTGTATTATGACAATCAAAATATCAGATTAAAATGCCTTCCCAAAAGTATTCTTCTCCCAAAATTTTTATTCAACCACTATTTTTTATTTTGTACTTAATATAACCCTTGAGTTGGTGCGAAATAAAAAGTAAGCAATATAGGAATATGTAGTAAACCAAAATATACCTGGGATGGATGGTTTTTGAAACAGCAGATTGATGTGTCAATGGCCATTCCGTAATAATGGAAAAATTTGGGCGGGGAGCGTTTTGGAGGTGGAATTTATGACAAGGCGTAGACGTTACGGGTCCATTATTTTTGACTTTTTACATTTGTCATATATTCTCGAAAAATAAATAAGTACTAAAATGTAGTATTACTACGACCCTAATATTTATTGACTAATCATAATTTTTATTAGCTTTCAAAAAATATTTCGTCGAAATCGGATAAGCTGTTTGAAATGTAAGAGAGCGACCACAAACGATTAGAATAAATTATGGCGAAGTCAAATCTTTCTTATTAATTTCGAGTTAACTGTGTCAGTACTAAAAATATTTTCACAAAATTTGTAAGTACAATAAATTTAATGCAGTTTTGTGGCTTAATTTTGGCGCCGCACCCTTATTATATTTCGTAAAATAATACAAAATAGTTTATTTGGGCTTACGTACTACTTAATTCTTATTTACAAATTCATCTTTAGTTTTTATTTTAGTGGAAGTTTTGTCGTATCCACTGGTGATGTAGGTATATAATTAATTTCTTTATGATCGTATAAGTTTTCTCTTTTGTAAAAGTAAATACAGTTTGTATTCGCGACTGTACCTTTAACTAGATATAATAGGTACGTAGTATAAGTATAGCTTGTATTCTATCTACGCTGCCACGTGCTTCGATATAATTCGTACGCCATAAAGTAGATATTAGTTTGTCAATTACTAATTTTGCGAAGTCATAAATATTCTTGTAGCTTGTTAGAGTTCCTGTTTGTAATGCTTTAATAATTTCGCAAGTTAATTAAGCTCATTATTTTGCGTACTTGTGCAGAAACGATTGTCAATTTAATGAATTAGTATTATACTGACTTTGTTCTGAATACTAAGATAAGATAGACTCACAAAACACATGAAGACTTTACCAAAACTCTATACAGAAATTCGAATTCTTCATTCGATCAAAATTTATGTAAAGAAAAAATTAATCTATAACTTTGTATTATGTCAACTTTGTGTCACGCGCTGTCATTGTCATAACTATGGAAAATAATATCCAGAAACGTGCCGTGGAAGAAAATAAATAGAAACTAAATTTAAAGAAGAGGAAATATGTCTCAATAGAAAACCCCAAATTATAAACATGATACACAGTTGTCGTTTCTTTTGTCGTTAGTTCATCTGGAACGTATATTTAATGCTGTGTTAATTATTAGTGTTTGATTTCCACTAATATTTAAGTATATCACCGCGGGAATCAAATAATAATATAGAACTTCGTACTACTAGGTGACGGCGACGGAGTTGTTGGACAAAATAATGCCCTGTTTATTTCTTCTTAATAATCAATTTTAAATAATTTATTGTAAAAATCTGCTTTTATGAAATCTTCTTCTTAGCTAGGTGGCCAAGCTCTAGTGTCAAGACTTTTCGTGCCGCTTAAAGGCGACTGCTTGTACGAGTATCTACTATAACAGCCGTCTCATCCGACCCTCGGTAGTGCCCACATGAAAAAAATCCGTTTTTAACCCTTAAACGGACGATTTTTGTTTCACATTTAAAAATATATATTTGTGTAATAGACATGTATTACTGTCTAGGAAAAATTAGTAAACAAAATCTAGACATTAATTTACTATACCTTTTTGCAATAATGTGAGTGTTGTATATACAATATTTCGCAAAATTAAAAAAAAAAAATGATAGACAATTTTATGTGTGATATTTAGTATGTTGTTTAAAAACAACATTGTTCATTTAAGGGTTAAAAACAGTCTTGTGCATGGTCACCCATCCAAAGACTGTCCACATCGAATGTTGGTTAATCTCGATGATTGTTTCAGAGCACCTTAGTTAGCCGAGTCTACAGCCGCTACTACGCCAAACTTAAAATGTGATTTAAAGACAATTATATTATTATTTTGAGTTCTACCTTTTGAACTCACGTTTCATGGAAGTGTCCCAAAGTTCATGGTTGTTTTGTTCGCGGACGCTAACCTTTCCAAAGCACATCGACATTTCGACTACGTAGGGGGGTTACGATGTGACCAAACATTATGGGAAAGATATTGTTTTGTAGTAAATTTGCAAGTTCTAGCAAACTACGTCAATAAGTAGGTACTTAAGAGTTAAATCATAGCAGACACTAACAGTCTAATTTTGTCAGTTGATCTCCGATTAGTAGACTTCGCAATTTCTAGGAACATATTTCGTACAAAAACATACACATTATTTGTATACACCAATCTCATAGTAAAATCCCACTAGTAACCACCACCGATACACCTTTGAAGCCCACAGAGTCAGGTTACAGTGGGGTTTAACTATTCTGACCTAACGGAGAACTCCGGGTTATTCAGAGAAACACACCGAGAACCTCGCACTGCGACTCAGCCCTTTCCTTGCCTAACCTACCAACAGTCGCGCCCGTCTAGTAGATTCAATATAACGGCCTCTATGTTTTTCGAACCACCTCTATTTCGTAGATAATGGAATTTCATAAATTTATTATTCTCCGTATTTTTACCCGGTTTGTCTGTGCCTTACAATATGAGCGGCACGTTTGCGCGGTAGTAGACATATGAAATCGTATATCAGCAATTAAGAACTTAACAACATATCAACAAAACGTTTCAAGATTATTTCCTAGTATAAAAAATAGGATTTGTTTTTGTTTACTTAGATCACCATTTTGCAATTTTAACAAAAATATTGAAGAAGAAGAAAGAACGGAGAACTTGCCAAGCGGCTGGTGGAGGTTTCGGGTGTCCAGAATGCTGGCTTTTATTTCGGTCAGAAACTAAGCATTGCCATCCAACGTGGCAATGCTGCCAGCATTTTGGGCACCTTTTCCTCTACCCCTGGACTTTTTAAGGTTAAGCTTTAATTTAGTATTTCATATCATTGTTATGTTGGTTGTAAATAAATATACAAAACTATTTATCAAAATAAAACTGTCGAGTGAATTTTACGTAATCGTTTTTGGGAACTCATTTTTTTTTTCTTAACATTGTATCAAAGATAAAAATGATCATTGTTTCTTTTTACGCAGGATGTTAAAGGATTTTTCAAAATATGATAAGTATTTTGCTTCCCATACCACTAAAAGACTTTCTTGGATGCACATAATATTCAAGAATTTATTACCTCAATCAATGGGGAAACCACATTAAATATTTTAATTCCGACAGTAAACTTTATTTTAAGTGCTTTATTGTCACACTACGTTTCATTAAACGTAAATAAAATTGACATTATCTTTGTTTTTATCAAAACTGCATCTTTGCTTTGTAAATGGAATCATTCGTTTTTATTTAAAAAATATATATTTAGTTAATTTATAAATGATGTTTCACATAAATCTGAGGCAGATACTACAAAAAAAATGTGCATTATAGTTTTGTAAAATTAATAAAAGGTTAAAATTAAGTAATCATGAGTTGAATAAAAAAACAAGTTATAATACTTAAAGATTGTATTCTATTATTTATATCGTATCTAGGGGAAAAGATATAAAAGTATGATGCGATTTAGAAGAAAATTCATTAATTTATTCAATATTTAAGAGCTGGGCTTTAAGGCGACATTTTAATTAATTGCGCTGGCTTTTATTTCGGTTTGAAACTAAGCATTGCCATCCAACGTGGCAAAGCTGTTAGCATTTTGGGCACCTTTTCCTCTACCCCTGGTATTTTTTAGGTTTAGTTTTAGTTAGCAATGTTTTATGCTCAGAATACAGAAAGAACTTCTGTATTCTGAGGTTTTATGTACTTATTCTTATGTTTCTAATAAAATACCGTTTCCCGTTGATCTAGTTAAAATCTTCGATCTAGATTCCGCGTAGTATTTTCGGCTGAATATTCGGAGGCTGCCTTGACGGGGTTCTTAGAATGGCACAGCCAAATACTGCCTCTTTAATGTCAAGGAGTGAAAGGATTACTGTGTTGTCGGTTCCGCAGGAATGTCGGATCAAAATCAAAACAACGCCATTTTACTACGTTTTGAGGCACTATGGGACCAAAGTAGCATAATTAAAAAATTCTATAAAACTCTGCGTAAATATATAGATAGGGTTAAATATTTTTTCAGTTTTATTATCTTTAAGTCAGTGTTTAGAATCGTTAGAGTTCCAAAACACGACTATACAAAATTCACGGTTTGAGAGAATTACATTTTGAAAATTTGCTTTTAAAAATGTTGTTTTAAATTTAGAATTGTTAGAGTTTATAATTTTAGTATTGTAAATTGTTGATTTTGAACTCGGTAAAATATAGCCTTAACTCACACTTATAAAAGGAAAGAACGTAAGATGACGAAAACAAGAATCATCAAAAAAAAAAAATTATATAATAACACAAGGATATTTTGTAACTTAATTTTGACTAGCCTATCTGTGATGATATGTATTTATTATTTTAATGAATGTACTTATAAGAAGAACGTGTCCACAAGTACGAGTATGAGTATGAAATTGCAACGCATCTTCATCAAATTCTAGTAATAAGAACCGTCTGTAACTCGGCTAATTAAGGTAATCTGACGCGATCAGCAATGGTCGGTGCGGGCAGTCTTTGGATGGGTGACCATGAACAAGCTAGGGTGCCCAGATGATGGAATTTTTATCTGGGCACTATCCAAATAATTTAATCATTATTTTTTTTTTCATTTCATCGGTTTGCGCTTAACCGCAATTACTACTTACTTACTTTATATTAACTTTTAAAAAATCTGCTGGCTGGACCGATTTTGATAAGTTATTCTATTTAGACCTTGGATTGACACAGGCTATTTCCTATCCCGGACTAACGCGGGTAACACCAAGGGGTGCAGCTAGTATATAATATTTTTAATATTGTATATACTAAGTGATAGTAAGCCTCGCGTGCCTGCAAGATTAATAATGGCTAATCTGTTAAGTAATTGTGACAGGAGACTTCCGAGTATTAATGCACAGAAGCGGTTAAACCGGTCCTGTCTAGTCTATTGTCTGTTTTATATTGTTTTTATTTTTAATACTGGTAGTGATACATTAGGGTTTTCCATTTAGGTTTAGATTATTATGTAACAGCTAAAGAACAAACCTGTCTACTAACTACTTCGATCAAAAAATATATTTGATCGAAGACTAACTAAAGTATTATTCTCGCTTTCTTTATCGCAATATAATATGTAAGTTGTTATATATCTACAAGTATTTACGTACGACTTACGTATACTTATTTTTAAAAAGTGGCACTTACATATGGGCGTTACCGTAGGTCAGATAACAACATCTGTTAAGCGCGTCAAAACCTTAAAAACTAAGTTAAAATATTTTGTTATAAGTATAAATGTTTTTTTTTCAGTATCCACGCGATAACCGATTATATATTATTGAAATGAGAAAAAAGAGTTATTTTAGTCTCTTCGCATATTATATATGTTATGTTATATACATACTCGTACTAGCTGACCCGGCAAACGTTGTTTTGCCTCACTTAGGAGTATGAACAATAGACGGTAGCCGATTCTCAGACCTACTGAATACGCATATAAAATTTGGTAAAAATCGGTCAAGTCGTTACGGAGGAGTACGGTACCTAACTAGCATTGTGACGTGGAAATTTTATAATATACTAGCTGACCCGGCAAACGTTGTTTTGCCTCATTTAGGAGTATGAAAAATAGATAGTGTAGCTTATATGACATGTTCGTCGATTTACCATAGCAGCGCCATCTATTGATTACTTACTCAACCCAGTCGAAAGGTATCGACATCTGTTAGAATCATTTGGAGTTTACAGATAATTGTGACTGTCAAATAATAACAGACAATAATTAGCAATAAATTAAATTTGCGACTATAAATTGAGATTTTTAAACTATACAATCTCTCAAGTTGGATCGAACTGCACATGGTGTGCGAATTTTATTATAATCGGTTAAGTGGTTTAGGAGTCCATTGAGGACAAACATTGTGACACGAGATTTATATATACATATTAAGATAAGAAATGTAGGTTTGGATGCCAACACACGCGTGATGGCTGTAATTTTGAACCTATCTTGACTTAACTTGGCATACATTCAATAGAATACTTTGTCCTCGTCGAGTTTTAGAAAATAATTTTGTGTATGTTAATAAAAATGTTCTAGTATGTTCACGAGGTCTACTGTTCGGAGAAACCAGACCGAATAGATAAAATACTTTAACCAGAGTTCCTACATCGCACCAAGTCGGTAATTAGCATAGACACAATGGTCCACAAATATGTGCACGCTTGACCGCGTGCCGGACTGATCTGACAACAGATTTACTCTTATTGACTACCTATTCACTTACTTTAATTTTTTTTTTTCTGGTAAATATCTTAATATATATAAATCTCGTGTCACAATGTTTGTCCTCAATGGACTCCTAAACCACTTAACCGATTATAGGTAACAAAATTCGCACACCATGTGCAGTTCGATCCAACTTGAGAGATAGGATAGTTTAAATCTCAAATTATAGTCGCAATTTTAATTTATTGCTAATTATTGTCTGTTATTATTTGACAGTCACAATTATCTGTTAACTCCAAATGATTCTAACAGATGTCGATACCTTTCGACTGGGTTGAGTAAGTAATCAATAGATGGCGCTGCTATGGTAAATCTACGAACGTGTCATATAAGTAAGATACACTATCTACCTATTTTTCATATCCCTAAGAGAGGCAAAACAACGTTTGCCGGGTCAGCTAGCTATACTATATAGGCGTAACTAAAAGTATTTTCCTTTTTTTATGTAAAACACATTATAAAGTTAAGTGTATTTGCCATAGTAATTAGGTCATAGCTTTATAAAATAGTTATCAAGATAAGTTGGCTTTTATTTTTTTTTTATTATAAAGTACTATTAAAACTTTTGTGACTCTGTCTCTGTTTGTTACTTCATCACGGCTAAACGAGAGATCGATAAAATTTTACAACAGTCTTGGATTCAAGGATGAATATAGGGTATCATAATAGTAAAAATAATACTACAGTGAAAATATTTTAGTGAAGCCACGAGAAAGAACTAGTCTTATAATCAATTCTATATGTCAATGCGTCGACTGTGTTTAGAAACAACGCGAATATTGTTTATGATCAATCTATAAATTAAAAAGTCTTATTCTATAGGACTTATGAATAATAAATGAAATGAGATTTATATCAACACGCCAAAGAAACTATTTTGATCCGGCAGGAAATTAATTGTTTTAGACAAAGAGAGGCCTTTGGTTAACGAAATGGAACCGAAAAGCTTCAGATCTTTAACTAACATTTAATTTTTAGACCTGCAAAATAAGTATACCACAAAACACGTTAGGTCATAGGTCTACTTATACATATCAACTAATCTATTTACGCATATTAACTTCAAAATAATGAGAAAGATCTCTTACACGCTTTCACCAATAATGTTCCCAACGGTGAAAGAATTTTTCAAATCGGTCCGGTAATTTCGGAGCCTAGTCGCGTCAAAAAAAAAACAAACATTCAAACTTTTCCTCTTGTATAGATATTATAATATTGGTATAGATGGTATAAATTTTTTTGTTTTATTTTGGACCTAATATAACATGTAACATGGGGTTATCAATAATTTATTGTATTGCATTATACATGGAATTGTTATTGTTGCAGCCTTTTTTGACGAGGTAAATGTTTATGGACAATCCTTTATAATATTGTCTTATAGTCAAATAATAATAATGATTTGGACCAAATCATAATTGTTTAGAAACTAGTGTCCAACATCAGGTGTTAGCACTTAAACAGCTTTAATTGATACTTTATCTTGATTAGACGTAATTTATTATATTATCATAAATAAATCAAGCTGCTATCAGTGAAATCGTGTCTTACGACAATTATTATGATAGATTTGGTCTCCACGATTTCTTGTTCTCTGTTGCCAGGCGGAGATACATACAATTTGATTTAGCTCTATATCATTGGCTTAACAATAAAATACGCCTACTGTAAAGCAGGTTGGCAGAATAATTTCCAAATAACATTTTAGATTAAATTTCAAGGTTATCATATTACATAATAATAATTACTACCGCTTACCTCGGCCAACGTATAATGTTTGGCAACCCAGCGCTGCAATGCCGCCAGCATTTTAGGCGCCTAACTTGCGGAAATTGGCTTAGGTTTAATTCACTCTTTGTAGTGTTTTTTTTCATGTAATTTTTAATTTTACTGCTACCTTATCTGTGTAAAAAATATCGAATTATTGTATTTTAATGATTAATTATTACAGACAGTTTTTTTTCCAACCTACACCCTCTGACTTCTGCGAAAAAGTCTCCTTCAATTCCATCCACAAATCCCGGTCGACAGCCACCTCTCGCCAGGCTAACATCTCAGACTATTCTAAACTCCATAGTCTGAGGCTAACATATAGACCGCGAAGCGGTCCTGCATCCCTGCCCCCGTCGTGAGATGGGACACCGTGAGGTTTTAGTCGGTAGTGACGGCCCTTCTGGCCGTCGAGTCCGACATACCCCGCTCGCCTCCCCCAGGCTTATACCGCGAGATGCGTAAATGCATTTCCTCACGAAAAAAAAAGGCTAACATATAGACAAAATAAAAAATAATAACTAAGAATGAAAACAATTGTCACGTCCCTCAGCACTGTCACAGTTTTAAACCACAGCATTACTTGTAGCGCCTGTAGCTCGGCTAGCTAAATATTTCTCGTATTACTTGGAATCTGTTGATTTATTGGAACGAAGTTCCTTAACGCGCGTTGTGTAAGGGGGCTAGAGGGAAAAAATTCTTACGAAAAGTTGTCACGACACTTTTTGATATTGTCAGCCGTGCGGCGTACGCGTGTTTCTCTGTCTGCTCTCTCTCTCTCTTATAGAAAGCAAGCCACATATTTTCATTTCTAATTCGCATTGAACAGTGTGGTGTCACGACGATTATTTTTGTTGAGAGTATGCAGGTTTTTTTAATAATAAATAATAACAATAATAATGAATCCTGACAGAGATGGATGTTGTCCCTTGACACCTCTCAAGTTTTTTATTTTTGTTTATAATTTTATACTATGATTTGAAAAAAATGTCGAATTAAATGGTAGGTATATGAATATAAATTTTGAGTTGTTTTATATAGTGCCATTGGTAGAAGAGGTAATTATCAATGTGAGTAGCGTCCGATACCAATGGCTTTTACCTGTCTTCGGGGGCTGGTAGAACACAAGGAAATATTTCCTAATTTCTCAGTAAGAACTTACCATTTCCTATACGAGCACTGTTCACCACTGACCTCAAAAATCAGCTCGAGGCAACACAAGCGGTACTGACAACTCTTTTCATTGCTCTTAATTGTTTGTCAGTCATTAATATCCTTTAACGGTTCGATTGACAAAGCTCGTGCTGTGTCAATACAAATTTCATTATTGATACATGTTTATAATCGACGTATTATAATATATTATTGTAATTAGGTAAGTTAATGAATGTTTTACCCTGGGCACGAAAAAAGCTAGGTGTTATAAGTTTTACGTGTCTCTCTCTCTGTGTGTGTTATTTCAATTTATATGGTCACCTGAAGATTTCCGAAACTACCCTTTTAAAGATTCCACATATAAAGAAAACAAAAATATAAAATTCCGGTATCCAGATTTAAATAAGGCGGTAAATTAATTTACATTTATACATATTGTAGAAGATTTGATTTGATATTGAAGAGAGCTTACTCCAACTAACACAGGGTATCCTACTGTGGGAGCTAGGGGACCCGAGTGCTTAGACCGCATTCTATATCAGAGTATATTTCTTATAATATAATTTCATGATAATTATATTATTTTTTATAATTATGTTAATAAGCAGTTAAACACACTTGAATGCCGTAGTAAAATATATTTATTTATTTAATTAGTTTTTTCTAGAAAGTAAGGATGTTTACAGTATAACCTTTTTACTACAAAATACCACATTTATAATTAATTACTCACTGATAATTGCCCGTAAAGTAAATCGTTTTCCGGATACAAACTCGTAAAATGACAAATTTAATTCATGTTGGTCTTTGCACTAAGTCATATCCCTGTTGGATATATAGGTGGCAGAAATAAGGCTGTGATATCAAGATCGACATCGTAAGGTTGAGACAAAAATCGATAATAATTTCGCAAAACCCAAGTACCTACAACAAAAGTAACAAATTACCGCTGAACCAAAAAATATAAATACTAGGTAATTGCAGCAAATTTTATACAACTTTTTGATTACTTTTTATTTAATTTAATTTATTTTTGACATGTAATAACTAATTTGTATTTGTGAATGTTGTAGAAAAAATAATACTTACTGTAACTTTTAGATATGCTTATTTTATTATTACCACCATGCACAAATTTAATGATTACCATCATACGCAAATGATCTACCACCATGCGTAAATTATATACCACCAAGCGTAAATGTTCTGCCACCATTATTAGATGTGAGCGTTTATGAACGAATATATCAGTATTAGGTAGTACAATGTGTTTCACACTTATACTGATTAAAAGTAAGTATATAGCGAATAAAAGTAAGTATTATTTACTTGTATTTTATCAGTACACAAAGAAAAAACAAATTGCAAACATAACCTCTTTTTATATAGAATATCATATTATAATACACAATGTTACGATCGTAATTGATTGGCACAGATATGTTTAGGTTATTAATTGCATGAATTATGACAGTTCTATTTCCTTATTGTTGAAAGGTCACATAATTCCGCTACCAGAGGTGAGTCGGAGTAGTTGTTTCTCAGACGCATCATACCGTTTTTTAGACGCATTCGCATTGACTGTATCGGGTAACTAGCTCTGGAGGGTAGCGGGATCCGAGGCACGGTGCACCGCTGGCCGACCGCAGTTAGTAGGGGACCCAAGTAGCAAGTTAGCCACTTGCGAAAGGCTGTCCCGCCAACTCGCGAAAAATCCTGGAGATGCGCCATCGTGCCGGTTGGCGACCGGACGAAAGGGCCCGATGGACATCTTCGGGGGGGCTCGGGCGTCCCCGCAGTCTCCAGGCTAGTTCCCCCTTGGTATGGTTATTGTGTAATGCGTTTTCTTTTGGTTTTGCTATGAGAGATCTCACTCTACTGTCACCTCTTCCACCGTATAATCACTTTCGCTAAAATGCCCAGAAATAGCAAGAGAAACGAGGTTAAACAGCGGTTGCACGCCCTTTCTCTAAAAGTGCATCTTACAAATATCCGTGGGATGCACTCAAACCTCACGGCGGTCCACCACCATCTGGAGACCGAGAAACCAGCTCTCCTATTTCTGACGGAGACGCAGATTAGATGTCCGTCCGATTCAGCGTACCTGTCATATCCGGGCTACACCCTCGAGCACAATTTTAAGGCTCGGGCAGGTGTGTGCCTGTACGTACGGGACGACATCTGTATTCGGCGTCTCCGAAACCTTGAAGACGGAAGGTTTTCGGTTCTTTGGGCGTTAGTGGATACAGGCATAGAGAGGATTCTCTACGCTTGTGTCTACCGTTCGCATAGCGGAGATCAGGAGACAACCAGGCTCTTCGATTATCTCAGTGAGGCGGCGGATGCGGCTCAACTGAAATACCCGTCAGCTCAATTAGTGTTCTTGGGGGATTTTAATGGCCATCATCATGATTGGCTTTTCCCATACCTCGACACTGACCATGCTGGGAGAGAGACGCGAAAGCTTGCTTTAGCGTTAAATCTCACTCAGCTGGTCCAAGGGGCTACTAGGGTACCTGACGTTGACACGCACACGGCTT
Source organism: Mellilla xanthometata (assembly GCA_035578125.1). NCBI lineage: Eukaryota > Metazoa > Arthropoda > Insecta > Lepidoptera > Geometridae > Mellilla > Mellilla xanthometata. The sequence goes on along the minus strand of JAPUBQ010000014.1, from coordinate 5,153,983 downwards.
ATTGCCTGGACCTTCTGCTAACAACTGATCCAGACCGCTACTCAGTGTCGGTTTCGTCGCCACTGGGTAGCTCCGATCACTGTCTGGTGAAATCTGTGTCAGTCTACTCCCCAGCCGACCTTAATCCAGAGGGCACTCGGCGGATGTGGCGATACAAGCTAGCAGATTGGGATGAGATGCGGTCTTTTTTTGCGTCTTATCCTTGGCAGCCAGTGTGTTTTTCTTCAGACGATCCCTCCACTTGCGCGGATGCCGTTACAGATGTAATCAGAATGGGTATGGAGTACTTTATTCCATACTCGGATTTACCTCTGTCCGGCAAAGCTCGCCCATGGTTTGGTTCCCAACGCAGACGCGCTGAAGCGCAAAAGCATGAAGCTTACCTTGCCTGGGTTGATGCTCGACACCGCAAAGCAAGGGACATACGTCAGAAGAAAAATGCCTTCAATAAGGCTGCCAAGTCCTGCAAGAAGGTCTTGCAGAGGGCTCGTTTTGACCACATAAGCCGCATAGGGAACAGACTAGCTTCGTACCCTGCAGGTAGCAAAGCGTTCTGGTCTCTGGCTAAGTCGGTTGAAGCGAACTTCTGCCGCCCCTCACTGCCTCCAATGCTGAAACCTGATGGGACACTGGCCCACGCTGCTAAAGAGAAGGCCGATTTGTTTGCCTCTCTTTTTGCAGAGAATTCACGTCTCGACGCTGGTAGTTCGTTACCTCCGCCGTCGCCTGGCAGGTTGGCCTCAATGCCAGACATACATATACGCCAGTCGGAGGTGCGGAAAACGCTACGCAGTCTTGACGTGAGTAAGGCTAGTGGTCCGGATGGTATCCCAGCTATTGTTCTGAGGACTTGTGCACCTGAACTGTCTCCTGTATTGACGCGCTTGTTTCGGCTCTCTCTTAAGTCTGGTCAAGTGCCTAAATCGTGGAAGCTGGCTAACGTGCAGCCTGTGCCTAAAAAAGGTAGTCGTGCCGACCCTGCCAACTACAGGCCCATTTCGGTCACCTCCATACTCTGTAAGAGCATGGAGCGTGTCCTGAACCGCAGGCTCCTGGCGTACCTAGAGTCTAATGACCTCCTCAGTGACCGACAATATGGCTTCCGCCAGAATCGGTCTACTGGGGATCTTCTAGTGTACGCCACCCACATCTGGAGTGAGGCTATAGAGAAATACGGGGAAGCCCTGGCGGTTTCCCTCGATATTTCCAAAGCCTTCGACAGGGTGTGGCACGATGGCCTTATTAGCAAGCTTTCATCGTATGGCCTGCCCGCTGGTTTCTGTGTGTGGATATCAGATTTCCTGAGGGGCAGATCCATTCGAGTGGTCATTGATGGCTGCTCGTCAGATCTAATGGCAATCAACGCCGGTGTCCCCCAGGGGTCAGTACTCTCTGCAACATTATTTTTGCTGCATATAAATGATCTGCTGATGCCCGGAACCTTTGGGTACGCAGACGACAGCACTGTTGTAGAGAGTTACATGTCCACCGCTAGAGCCAGCGCGGCCGAAATCCAGGCGCATAGAGAGGCCATGATTGGTCGCATTAACCTAGCCCTCAAGGCTGTCTCCGATTGGGGCGATGCCAATTTGGTTAGTTTTAATGCGTCAAAAACACAAGCGTGTCTATTCTCCGCAAAAAAGAGGCCTTTCGATCTGACCCCCACTTTCCGAAATGTTGCCGTACCGATTACCGACCACCTGGAGCTTCTTGGCGTAACCTTGACTCCAACCCTCAACTTTGGTTCGTATATTGAGTCGAAAGCTCAATTAGCGGCCAAAAAGCTGGGCGTGCTCTCAAAGGTGCGACGGTACTTCACACCGGAACAGCTGCTGACTCTGTATCAGGCTCAAGTTCGGTCGTGTATGGAGTATTGTTCGCACCTTTGGGATGGCTCTGCTAAGTATCAGCTTCAGGCGTTGGAGTCGATTGAGAACCGGGCCAAGAAGCTCATAGGTAATGAGTCCATGTGCAACGCGAGGCTTCAAAGTTTGGAGCATCGCCGCAATGTTGCGAGTCTGTCGGTTTTCTATCGGTTGCATTTCGGAGAGTGCGCGTCTGAATTACATCAGCTAATTCCTCCGGCCCCTTTCCATTATCGGACGAGCAGGGAGACGGCTAGGAGGCACCGCTACACAGTTGAAGTTCCAAAAATCCGTACGAAGCGTTTCGCTTCCACATTTATTGTGCGGACCATTAAACTGTGGAACTCATTGCCGGAATCCCTGTTCCCTCTGAACTATAACCTTACTGTCTTCAAGGCGAGAGTGAATCGGTTTCTTCTAGGCAAGCGCGCTCCACCCTAGATCGCAACATCACTTAACATCAGGTGAGTTTCGATCAAGCGCTTGCCTATCAATCATAAAAAAAAAAAAAAAAAAGGTATTATGGGTCATAAATAGTAGAGAAATACATAAAATGTCTGCGAGTAAATTCTACCACCGTTGTCGTTATAGGTATGTGGTCAATTACAGTAATTGATATTGTGAAGCTGATTTATTAGGGTGGGTCTTATTTTGTTAAGAGTAGGTTAACGAGGTCAAACTGTTTTTTGAAAAACGTTTGATTTTATGGCGTGGAATTAAAAGATGAAGCGAGAGCACAGAAACTACAGTATAAATGTTTTTTTTAGACATAAATATATATAAAGTGATAACATTAAAGACAGTCATTTATTTCATCAATTTATTAGCTGCAAAAAACGTGCTAAACTTACATAAGTTTATAAAATAATATATAATAATAAACCTACTTTGTACCTATCGTTAAATAAATTATTGTTTTTATTATGATGTACTTTAGGGGTGACTTTAGCTTTTCTTCTACCACACAATATTATCAAAATTCATTCAGTGGTTTGATAAATGTATTTGAGAGTTTCGCAAATGCTTTATTTATTTATTTTTTTACAAAAGAGACACTACTAGTAACAAGTAATAAATGGAATTCCATATTTGAATTCAGACAATTCTTATGTATGGTACGTACATAGCATACGTATATTTATAACAAATTTTAGAAACTACCGGATGCTTACTGTGTGTCTATTCGTAAAACAGTCTTTAAAATTTTTGTTTGTAAAGAATTAAATTATTTATGTATTTTAACTCGTCTTGTACCAAATTTATCAAACTTACATTCTGCCAATACTACAAATGGCAACATAATTTGCAATAAACTCGCAAGATATGTATCCAAGCTATAACTTCGCTTTACCAGCCAACATAATATATAATATAAGCGACAACCATGACATATTGCTGTCGCGTAGTTTTATTGAGTTCTTATTATAAACCAATAATAATTAGCATAATCAAAGCCGGATACGCACTATCGTGATCCACAGATTATTAAAATTATACCTTTAAAAAAATAACACTTCGTGTCAACGAGGGTTAAATTAAACTGATACCGGAAGTTATTAAGAGTTCCAAATTCTAATTACAACGTTTTTATTGGACAACTTTTTATTTGTGTTCGGCACGCAACGTGGCAAAAAAGAGAAATAATATTGATCAAACGACAAAAAATATAGCGTTGACATTTTATGTAATTTTTACGTGTCACTTGAGTCATTTGCATCTCAAAATTGAAATATTAATGATGTACTTAATTAAAAACTGCAGCAAAATGAATAAAATCAAACACTCAAAAGGTATTCTGGCCCCTTTAACAAAGACATTTACTACCTGATAACCTTTGTTCAGATAATTAGGCTGATATCAGATATATACTGATATAAATAGACTAATTCAAAATATTTTTCTTTAAGTATAATATCTAATAATAATAATTGTTCTTTATTGCAGATAACGTAGATCCATATAAATATAATAAATAAAATAATATTAATCTCTTAATCAAAGCGAGAGAAGTAAAAAAAGAATTAGAGCTAATTCCTTTTTTACATCAACATCTAGAATTATTAATGTGTATTCCGTACTAAAAGGTACAAACGGGACCCTATTACTAAGCCTCCGCTGTCTGTCGGTCTCCAGGCTGTATCTCAGAAACCGTTATAACTAGAAACCTGAAACTTTCACAAGATATGTATTTCCTGAGCCATTATAGCAACAAATACTAATAATAAAAAAAAATAAAAAAAAGCGTGGTCCCCATACAATGAACGTGTTTTTTTCGTATATTTGCTATGTATTAATAACGGTAGCTGCTAGACACTTAGCATTTTCACAAAACATTTATATTAGCTATCAAATTAAATTATAAAATTAAATCAATTTAAAATTTAAAAGGGACTCCCATACAACAATGGTACGAAACCCTTCATGCGCGAGCCCAACTCGCACTTGACCAGTTATAATTTATTTATCGTTTTTTATACACCTTCAAGATTAAAAAAAGTAAGTCCGGTTGTATAGCGGAATCAGTACGTCATTTTGTGAAAAAAATCCCACAGTTGACGGAAGTAATAGGTTTTCCCTAAGACAATTACATTAATTTACATATTAATCATATTTATTGTACAGTACATATCAATTAGTTACATAAATTGTAAAGTACAACTTTGCTATTTATTGCTTATTTTATTTATTTATTACTTTTGTTTTTACACGGCTACTGAACCATTTCTAGTACGTTTTATGGTTGCTAACACAACTGATATACTACATATACATACATACATATTTTATATAGATACATATTTACCACCCAGATCGACAGCCAACAAATTTAGTTCAGCACAATTATGTTGGCCGTGCCGGGAATCGAACCCGGAACCTTCTGATTGTCAATCCGGCATGGTAACCATTACGCCAATGAGGTCGTCAAATTACAATAGTGTAGAATAAGGTATATTGTAAAAACAGAAATAAAATTAGCTTATGATACGGGTTTATGTTAGGGTTTAAAGCGATGACAGCTTAGTTAGGCTTACAGCCGCCTCACGTCCCGAATGTTCGATTCCCGCCAATAAGTTCGAGCTTTCTGCGTTGAAGGAAAACATATTAGAGAAACCATAGCATGGTGGTAGGGCATTTTATAGTACTCGCTTGGTTACTAACCACACTCAAGTAAAAAAAAAATCTCTGGCCTAACCTATGAATTGCGACAGCCTCCAGCCAGTTATTCCAGGCTAGTTATGCTCCACTCAGACGTACGTATAGTAAGTCAGAGCATCGCTAGCTCGTCTGGTTACGTGCGATGCTAGTCAATTGCGTAATGTGTAAAAAAGAAGATGACAGTTTTTATTAAGGTAACTTGTCAAATTTCATAGCTACATACATGTATGAGTCAACTTTACTGACGAATCGCTGCATCACTCTGTATACAGAGTAACTGAAAAAAAATAAAAGCTACCCTTGCATTAATTACCAAACACTACGTGTTCGATACAAAGTGAGTGGACTGTATGGAAGTTCTGACTCTCATAAGGAAAATGCTAAACTTAGATATGACCACGTACCTTTCATCCACGACGCCACTCCCTGGGACAACTCCTCGCGTCTGGCGGCAGCTTGGTGGGCAACGATCGTCAACGTAGCCTAAGCTCCTTGTTGAAATGCAGAACAGTATTCACTGTACATGGCACAGTAAAAATCCAAAAGTGAAGCGACGCGCGACACTATTTTGGATATATTAGCGAGTAACTCCGTACTACGGTGCGATACATACGATTCCAGAGCGACTGCCTCAGGCCGCGACGCGCGGACTTCAGGTTTTGTAGTACTACCCTCATTTCACATTTATGGACTTATGAGAATCAAACACTACTGATAACTTATAAAAATGTATGGTGCATCAGCAAAAAACATGGCCTACGGTTGTGCCGAATAACTGAAAAAACATGATGATGGTGTGTTAAGTTAAATTTAATTTTTACGTGTCACAAAGAAGTTCTGTGATTTTTACGTCTTCGAATACGACATCTGGATTTGGAACATGGACATTTAGAACTAGCTCGTTTAATATATGAATTATAACAGGGAAAAGAATACTAAAGAGGATTGCTGATTTCTATACAAAAAAGCGTGGCGTGGAAGTTTGCCATAGTTACCGATGAAATCCAGATGACGCTGCAAATCGAGCGTGCAGGTTAGTTGTCTCAAATTCCGCAACACGCTGCAGTCGCTTAGTGATATAACGATAGTAGATTGCGTGACCCGAGTAATGTTGTTTCAAGAAAATACGAATAGATAGCGCTACGTGTATTGAATGATACACGAAGTACGATTTTCAATGAAAGGTTAAGCGTCTGTTATATGTATTAGTCTTATTTAGTTATGATGCTACGCTTTTTTTTACACAAACTTTTCCTAATTGAAGACTTTTCCACAAAACATACGTAAGATACCTACGTATGTTTTGCATGACTTTTGTTACATAGTTATCTTACGGGAACGTCTTTAGTACCACACGGTTGCCAGAAACTCTGTATTTTAGTACTCATTACATAGCTTGAAAAGAAATCGTAGCACCTTGAATGATGAAAGGCTAAATTTTTTCAGAATGATGCATTTGTTATTTTTAGCTACTGACACATAAGACTAATGGCAATTTGAAACTGAAATGTTAAAATAATGACCTAGGTAACGTCAGATTTCTATGCTAAAATTCAGTAGGTACATTATAATCGAAATAATTTTATTCCTAGCCATCTTTGTGATTAGCAATATCGCAGCTGATTCAAATTTGCGAGATTCTTCAAACAATTTTATTAATATAGTTTTCTTCTTCTTCTTCTTCGTTTGAGCTAAGTGGCCAAGCTCTGGTGCCGAGGGTTTTCAAGCCGCTCGTAGGCCTTTGATTTGGCTTAACTATACTGCTTTTAGTAAGACTAACAGCCGGGACCTATTATAATTTAATATGTCATCCAATCCACAGTAGCGCGCCCAGGTGAAAATGCTACAGTCCACTTTTAATACTACAGTCTTGTGCATGGTCACCCATCCAAACACCGTCCGCAAAGCCCGTTGCTAAGCTTCGATGATAGCGTCAGATCACCTTAGCTAGCCGAGCTACAGACGCTATAATACATTTTGATGAACTTAGCGCCTGCAATAATTTTATTTTACTCTAAATAAGTCAGCGCTTGACCAAAATTCACCTGATGGTAAGTGCTATTGCTGTCAACGGTGAAGCGCGCTACCTAGAAGGAACAAGTTCAATAGGCAGGATATTTCAAAATATTTTTTTTATATTTATTTTTTTAGTAAATAATTAAATGTATACTCATGTCACTTTATTTACAGCTAATAACAATAGGTTAGTAGTAATAAAATAGCATTCAATATTTAATATTTATCTATTTGGAGCAAAATACATTCTACCTTTGAAGTCAACGTATACTCAAAGGCGGAACAAGTAAAATTTATTCTTTGTTTTTTATTCAAATTCTTCAATCAAAAGGTCTTTGTCCAGTTGAACTGGTTTGCAACGCGACACTGTAACGTAACGACAAACCTACTTTTTAGGGTTCCGCACATAACAGGTAAAAACGGGACCCTATGACTAAGCCTCCGCTGTTTGTCTGTCACTAGACTGTATCTCGAAAACTGTTATAGCTAGAAAGCTTAATTTTTCCATCTTTTTTCTTATAACTTATGTATTTCCCATGCCGCTATAACACAAATACTTAAATAAAAAATTAAAATATTAAGAAATAACGTGATTTTTTTGTAGTTTTAACGTAATAATTTAATTATTATTAACGGTAAGGAGCAGACGATTAAATTGTTTCATAGAATACTTATACACATAAAAGTACTCGTATATTAATTTTCGAAATAAAAAATAAAATAAATATTTAAGGGGAGCTCTCATACAACAAACGTAATTTTAAAACAATTTTACTCGATCTTTATAACGACATTTGGTAGACCATCTAAACTTAAATTTACAGAATAATGAATTAAGAAATAACTTAAAAAAAAGTTGGCCCCCATTCAACAAACGTGTTTTTTTTTTTGCCAATTTTTAAGATACTGGCGCGGAACCCTTAATGCGCGAGCTCGACTCGCATTTGGCAATTTTTTTTTAAATATATGATTGGGTTTTCCGAACAAATAATATGTAATTGCTATGCTAAATACAATGATTATGTAAGTTGTTATCTAGATCTATTAAAACAATGTTGTAAATATGATTTCAGGAGATAAAAGTATTTGTTTTATGTATACTTAAAGACTTAACTTAAAATTACAAAAAAATATTATTAACTCTTCACACAGATTTTTTTAGATTAAATATCGTTTTACATTAATTATGTTTATTTAAATAAAAAAAATAGTTTATTATGTTATTAACTAACTTGTAACAATTTTCGCACAACGATGTGCGCACTCGTTGATGTATTTTCTTCAACAGATAAAAACTACAAATCATATTTCCAAAGATTCATAAAAAAATAAGGATATCCAGACGGAAAGCCCTAAACGAGTCCTCGTCCAAACAAATAATCGAGTCATGTTCTATCTATTATAATGAGCTCTGTTTTCCCAAAACCATTTGATCTGCGTATCTTTCCGCATCCTCTTTCTATCAAAGCGTTACGAATACATTTATACACTCATAAATAGTAACCGGAACATGAACACATCATCGGAAGTTTATCAAACAGAGCTCTATACACCGTCTGTCAGTAGACAACAAACTAGTAGAGGTCTCTCACATCTTACGGACTCTAGTAAAAGGGATCGGTCGCACTATTCCACGGTTTACACGTTAACTCTCAGACCTCCCTCAGTGCCCGCGAGATCGTGTGCGCAAACGCACGTGTGTCACCTGTCAACGCTAGCAAAGCCCGCCAAAACAATTGAAAAAGTGTTCGATTTTCAAAACGTGACAGTTTCGATTGTGGACTTTGACAGTTAATTTTGTGAGCAAGCGACAGAGGTGAGCCACAGTTACTCAATATTGGTAAATGTTTATTTAGATTTGTTTATATGTCATAAGTTTGTTTGCTCTAGAGTATTTCATTCGAATGTCAGAGGAAATTGTCAAGGTTTTGGGCTACTCAAGGAAACAAGACATTGTGCTTAATGTTACGTTTAAATTTGACCCGTACATAGGCTCATTAATTTAAGTTGTCAAGTAATGAATTACTCGGTAAATACTTGCTCTGATAATGAGCAAAGTCTATTATTATAGCATTTTTATTTTTAGCTTATAGCTTAATTGGAACAGCCTTGAATGTGTCGCCAATATTTACGCAAACGACTTCTTACGTATAGATCGAGAGATAAAGTGACATAATGCTTAAATAAATGTTCACTTTGATAAAAAAAAATTGTTAAATCTTGAGTGCATGTCGATTCTTTGGTTAATTTTTGTGTGTGCTATAATAACTTTTTATTATATTTTCTTTGATTGTTAAATAATAAATTACGATGTACGATATTAGAGTACTGAGCAATTGTGTATAAATCTGTTGATTTAGACTTTTTTAAGAATTCTTAATAAATATTGTTATGCTCAACACGTACAAAGTATATATTTCGTTATTCTCTGTGACGATTTTTGACATGGGACATTAATAGATTGAATTTAGCGTCTGACTGAATAAATGATATCCGTATAATTCTGTATAATTGTATCTATTTTTAAATTGATACTTGGATACAGATTACAGATACAGGTCAAATTATATATCTATTATTATTTTTATAGCTATTTACAGACGAGAATAAGATCGTATCTAATATAAAATAATATTTAAATAGTAATAACAGTAACCTAATTTTAATATAATGCATTTTTTAAATTGAAACGATAGATAGCCGTCTCTAGCAATCAACATGATAAAATTCTTAATTTTTTAATCGTTCTAAAATGCTAAAAAGGAAATAATCTGCCGAGTTTAATTTTTTAAATGTCAACCGATGAAGAAATTGGGTAGATATGTGATGTCAGTAATATTGTGAAACTTTTAATGAATTCGAATGTAAATCAATCGACATCAGGGACGTTCAGCTATCACGAATACATTAGTGCAATCTTTATGGAAAAATACATATTTTTGTGTGAATATTTTTGCGATAAAACGCGTAGAGCAATTATTACGTGTAGATGCAGTTGCTTCACTTTAATTGGATAAAGCTAAGATTGATAACTTTAAAGTATAGTCTTCTTCTTCTATATTATAGTCTTCTTCTATTTATAGACTTCTTCTTCTTCGTATGAGCTAAGTGGTCAAGCTCTGGTGTCGAGAGTTTTCAATCCGGCCGAAGACCTCTGACTTGGCTTAACGACTGAAGACTAACAGCCGGGACCTACATTTTGACGTGACATCCGACCCACGGTAGCGCCCAGATGATTTGCCACTTAAAAACGACAGTCTTGTGCTTGGTCACCCATCTAAACACGGTCCGCATCGACTGTTGCTTAGCTTCGATGATCGCGTCCAATCACCTTAGCTACATAATACCCGGCCTGTGGACACCGAATTAAGTTTAGTATATTATTTGAGAGACATGTACGTTTAATATTAGTGTACATTTTAAATTAACTTTACGTACATAACGATTTGTCTTTTATTGTTACTTCTGATATTTGTTTAAACTGAAATTTCGATTTTTATTACATACATGGTTAGTTATTATTTTACTCACATAAAAACTAAACAAGATTGGAAAAAAAGTTACTGTACAAAAAAAATAAAATACATACAGTCGAATATATAACCTCCTCCTTTTTGAAGTCGGTTAAAAATATAATTATCTAACCCATTACAAATAAATGAAATATTGAAATTCTCAACTTGTAACTAAAGAACTTTAGCGTTGTTAACTTTATTAACACAAATAATAAATTACTGAGAAAAAAGCAGTGCCATGTTACATGTCACAACTTAACATGGAAGCCTGACTAATGATATTTTAATTTATAACCTGACCAAGCCACATTCATTGGACTAAATTAGCAAATGTCTTCAGGCAGTTCTTACTGTCATTACATCCTAGTTGAGTGCTCTGAAGGAGTATTGTGTTCTACTAACAAATATTCTATATTAAATATATTTTTATTGTTTTTTTACGAATATGAATTGAACGATTTATTACGTTTACAAATAGAAAAAAGTTCAAACGAAATCTGTTTGTGGTAGTTTAAATTTATCCCTTTATATTTAAAAAAATAATGTTATCGTAGATGAATTAAAACCAGTGTTATTTTTTTTTAAGTGAACTTTATTAGACTTTCTTTTATCATTGTCATACTTTGTTGGTCGTCTTATATGTATATTAAGAACAGCCTGGCTTACAGAATAGCCTGGGCGGGACTGGTCTGATCGCGTCACTAAAGAATAAGAAAGATAGACTGAATTATAAATTGAATTGTACCGGACTACAGGCTTAACGCACATAACTTGTACATTACGATTACTCTACATGTCATATCAATAGTTTTTGCCGCGACCAGGAAACGTATTCCATGCGTATTTTTTCTCTTATCTGTGACCTTAAATCGAAAGTCTGTGAGCAATTATACCGAGTTTTAATAGGGAGAAATACGCACGCTTTATATCATTCCGGGTAGCCTTGGCATGTCGTTGACACGACTTCATTGTGTCATTATGTGAAAATTATCTTTAAATTATGTTGAAAATTTATCACGTATGTGCAGTATGAGCTTTAGTGCTTTGGCTTAGTGAGAGTGTTTTAGAAGCGTCCACTATCAAATTTAGATAAATAGGAACCACAATTCACCATTAACATAATTTTTTTTCATTCACCATTTTCATTTTTCATTTTAAAAAATACAGATTACTTTATTATATTAAAATCTGATTATTTATAATTAGATTCGAAATAATTCTAAGAAAATTTGAAATATTTGGTGTACTTCCGCTGTGGTCTGAAACCAATTTAAGGTAAGAATTGAAAACATATTTTTTCCAATATTTTGAAGTTATTTTTGCTTATCTTAATTTGGTTTCAGATCTCAGCGGAAATACACATAATATATCAGACTTTTTTCAAACTACAAATTTCCGCCAAGTAACGCCTGAGTCGATAGATTATAAAATTAATTAATCAATTAGTGAAGAGAGTAAGGTTTTAAAAAAAAAACAACAAAATCAGTTTTATCATGAAATAAGCCCATATTTAATTATGACCACTATCACGCCTGATGGAAAGTGACATTGTAGTCAAAAGTGGAGTATGTTGACATACTTAGGAGATACAGATTATTCTCTCTGTGCCCTTCTTTCTTTTATACATATACTAGCTGACCCGCCAAACGTTGTTTTGCCTTAATAAAAAAAAAAACTTAATATACAGTAGCCGATTCTCAGACCTACTGAATATGCATATAAAATTTGAAAAAAATCGGTCAAGCCGTTTCGGAGGAGTACGGTAACAAACACTGTGACACGGAAATTTTATATATAAGATTATTAAGACAGCAAAATTAAAAAAAAAATATCAACGTAACTCAAAATTTGTCTCACCATATATATGAATTAATGAAATAAAGATTCAATAGTTTTCTTACTGTTATGTTTATATCGCAATTTATATTCTAGGGATGGGATTACCCTTTACCTCTGATAAAATACTTGTTTATTTTGAAACGGATTTACCTCGAAAGATCACGTCATCAAGTACTTTACTACGGATTTATCTTTATGAATTGAATGTCATGAAAAGTTTACGTACGGTAAAAGTGGTTGTGATAAATGAATCCAGTTTTACTGCAGCAATACGCAATTGACATGTTTTCAAGTTATGTGTGGATTTGCACTCGCTGTTCAGTGAAGGAGATTATAGTGAGGAGATTTTGTGATCCTCAAACATATCGGTATATGTTTGAGGATCACAAAATCCGAGGATATGTGGCTTCAGTGGAAAAATCCAAGCGACCACCTCTTAATCGTGTGGGGGAGTCATGACCCCCAATGAAGAATATTACGAGTACTAAAAAGATGGAGATATCATATGCACATTTAGGATGAAACATTGTCTAACTCAAAAGTGATGAAAACATACAAGTTTTTCTTAGACGGACTTCAAAAAAGGAGAAGGTTCTTCTTGAATTCGATGTTAGGGATTCTTCCGTATTTGTTTTACGCGATTACTCGAAATCGCCTGAACAGATTTGAGGTTTTTTGTCATATTAAGTCCCATGTAAAGATCTGATGATGTGACCCCAAAAATATTGGCTGCAGTTTTAAAATTCTAAAGGGACATAGCACATTTTGCTGCCTAGCTGGTGATGGCACATGGGATGGTACAACGCCTCGATCAGCCCTTTTTAAAGTGATTATTTTATTATCCTTGCTTAGCGTATATTTATAATACATACTTTAAGATTCACATAGTGTGAAATATTGAATTGACGGATAACATTAAAAATAAGAACTTTCATAAATTTTTATTACGACCTCCCATAACTTTAGGACACGTGGTATTAATATCTATAAGTATTTTATAGTGTCAATAAAATATGATAATACATATACCAATATCTTGCATACTAAACTTCACCATAAATAAAGTTTTAGCGAACCATTTTACGAGAAACTTAACAATGCAGTATTTTCCATAATTTGGTTTAAGATCATCTTTTTATCGTTTTTATAGTTTTTATTGTTTTTATTATAACAATCGAGGTCGTAACCCGTCGAGTGTGAACATTTTATGGATGGCGTTATACAAATACTGTGTTTATTGGATAAAAAGTGATATTGTAAGTTTGTTATGCCTTTTAAGCGAAACGGTTTCAAGTTTCGCTACCAGTCATGGGTAATTTGTAATTCTGTTCCTTTATTTTTTGTATTTGGATGAAATTAAATAGTTAATTATGTATACCAAATAATTGTGCTTAATTGACACTTTACTAAATGATAAAAAAATACTTTATCATACTTATAAATTATACAAGAATGATAAAATAGTTACGATAATCAAAATACTCGAAAATCGAATGAAGATGTTTATGTTGATGAAAATTATTATCTTTATTAAACATGTCATAACCTAGCCACCATAGTACCTATAGAAACATAGTTCACAGGATACCTATGGCGGTTAGGTTATGAAATATCTATAGCAGGCTACCGGAGCGCTTATAGCTTGGCTAACTAGAATGATCTGACACGATCATCGATGTTGAGTAACGGCCGATAAGGACAGCCTTTTGTTTGGTGACAAAACTCAAGAAAGTTTTTTAAAAAGAAGCACTTTCATCTGCATACTACCGTGGGTCGGATGACACGTTAAGATCATACATCAGTACAAGCAGTCGTCAAGTCAAGTCCTTCGGACGATTTGAATATTTTCGACACCAAAGCTTGACCACTTAGCTCATACGAAGAAGAAGAAGAAGTAGGATATCTTGAAATTTTAAATTTTATATATAGTCCACGAGATATCGAACAGTGCATTTCAAAATCATTGTTTAATCCATGATAAAATAAAAACACCGAATATAACAACAGAACATGCAAGTTAACGAACCGCTAATTAGTGATGAGGTTAAACGCCACAAAATCGTGATGATCACGTTGCTTCACTTAATCCATTCTGTACCAACATTATACAAAATGTGTATCAGTATCATCAGGTGTCTAATGTGAAGCAACAAATCACGCTGATTGACGGAATCGGGTTAGGCACATCACTAGCTCTTTTACAGGATGTTCTATTTGTTGTATGATTAAATTTGATTTAAGATCTTGTGGCAACTTAACTTCATTAAAAATATCATTGAAGGAAAGATAGAAGCCAGGAGAGGAAGAGGAAGACCTCGATCATTTTTAGACCAAATTAAGGAGAAGGCGAAAGTCATGTCGTATAGGGAGGTCAAGGATTCGGCCGAAGATAGAAATACCTGGAAAAAATCCACGGACAAGAGCCCAGCTCTTAAATATTGAATGAATGGCAACTTAAGCTCAGTAATTTTGCTTAGAAGAGCAAAAAGTACTTGAACATCTAATTCAGAACGACTGCTTTCACGTTTCTTTAAAAAGCCCTAAAGCTTCAGAAATACATGATTTAAGTATCTAGTACTAAAGATCTTTCTATGCTCCTACTTGAGAGTAAATAAATATAAAAGATTTTAGGAAGCCTTATTATAAATTGATTTCCCTAAATTTGGTCTTTGTTTGGTGTACTTACATCATTATTAAAGTACGTGTCCTCTCGCTTTCATTGCTCTATTTAAATACTTTAGCAATTTAGGATTTATAACTTGACTTTTTAGTTATACATTCTAAAGTAAATAAATAAATAAATTTCAATAATCTAACATTGGAACATCCTATATAAAATATGAAATCAATAGATTAACGTAATTTCTAACGGCTTTATATCGATATTTGATTTATTCATCTGATATTGTATTTTAAGGTCAATAAAAATAAAGTAGATCATTTATATTTTTATGATCTACTTTATTCGACGAGTCGAGTTTCCTGTAAAATAGAACTTTTTCAGTTTAAAAAATATATATATATATAATCAAACATAGTTTAGGGCCTATGGCAATTAAGAGTTATTTATTATGGGAACAAATATGCGTGTAATATTAGTAGTAGATTATTTGTTATTGTTAGGTATATAACCTTTTAATACCAATGTCAATTTATAAGTGGACTTGTTTACATGAAATATATGTTTACCCGACTGTGAAATGTGATTATGTTTTTCGATCGTATATGTATGTATATGAGAGGGTTCTTTGTTTCACTCTACAACCTTAAACGGTGTGGTGGTCATATGAAAGCTTGCAATTGTAAAAATCGCGTAGGGTCCATCAATTCAATACGTTTACGAGGATTTCGCTGCCTTGGTACAAACAGGACTTTATTTCTAACACTTCGGTGTCCATCTGTCTGTTCGTCTCAAACTAGGCTGTATCTTCATAAACTGTGATAGCTAGAGTTGAAATTTTCACAGATAATGGATGGAGATAACTATTGGCGCTATGACAACAAATATTACAAATAGATTAAAATAAATATTTAAGGGGTTTGCATACAACAAACGTGATATTTTACACCTTTATTATACCTAACCATTAAGTTTTTTTTTTCAAAAATCCGTTCGCAACGATTTGGCTCCAAATTCATTGTACGTACTGCTAAGAAATGAAAAGGCCTCCTACTGTATTTCCTGAGAAAAACTAATTTTTTTAAGGCGAGAGTGACCAGATTTCCTCTGGATTAACATGCTACATATTCAGTCACAGCTTCGCTTACCATCGGGCGAGTTAGTGGCCAAGCGTAGATCTATTTAATTAAAAAAAGCCTAATCTTTGAGGATTGAATTTCCTTTGCTGACCTACAGGTGCTTGAAGCAGCCTTTTATGAAACACCCTGTTTGAATTAACTTTAATAATATTCAGGTGTTCCGATCAAATCTGCCGTCGGTAGCAATTTGTACGCGTAACAGCAATTTATTGAGTGACCTATTTGAAAACATTCTAGAGCTAGTAAATGAACTTGAATTCATTATTGTAATGCCTGAGTCAGTTGCACCTGGGTTGGGTTTGAAATAAAATAAACAAAGAGTTTTTTTTTTATTATGTACTATTTTAATGTGGTTTCACTTTATTATTCCTAAGTTAAATACTAATATATGTTGCTATCATTAAGTTTATAAGTTATAGTTATATAGTAGACTTACGACCCTGATAGCACGTATTTTTTATGATTTGGGATGTATCGTGAAATTATTTTCCTAATAAGAGACGTAAAGTCATTTATACGACATTAAAACATCTTAGTTTAGTTTCTTAAACATATTTAGTTTCTTTGTACCTTTTGCCACCTTAATCTTTGATTGTTGATAAGTACTTCCCATTTTTTCGTGGTTGTAAAGGACATTCAGGTCTATTTTTATGGGTCGTAAAGGACACTAATTTTCGTTATTCATAAAGTTAGGTTCATTTTGTTTATTTAAATGAATAAAACACGATAAAATAGTTAGGATGCCCTTTGACACCAGTAATATATTGCTTTGTTTAAAAAAGTTT
This sequence comes from Mellilla xanthometata, assembly GCA_035578125.1. Lineage (NCBI taxonomy): Eukaryota > Metazoa > Arthropoda > Insecta > Lepidoptera > Geometridae > Mellilla > Mellilla xanthometata. The sequence continues at coordinate 5,137,048 of JAPUBQ010000014.1, read as the reverse complement.
TTTAAACTTTTTTTGTTTATCGTTTTTTAGCTTTCCTGAAAAGACGTGTTTTGTCCTTTACGACAATTGAAATTTCCGATATGTAAACTAAAACAAGAAAAAAGTTAATTCCTAAAGAAAAAATATAGATCATACAGAATAAAAATTGACCGTGTTTGGCACGGTTCCCAATATGCTGACGGCAGCGCTAAATATTATTATTTATTTTTTAGACAAAAGCTATAACCACGGGATTTTTTTTAAACTTAACTTCTACCGATGGATAGAACTTGAATGCCATCTTTAAAATTCGTGAAGATGGTAAACTAATTTAAAAACCACAACTAAGTCCTAACGTCTTATTTTGAATCCAGAAAAATTAAGTGCTACTTACGGTATCAAACAAAACAACGTTTTATTTGTATGTATTCATTTCTTCTAAATATTTTTGTTCTCATGAAACATATATTTCAAAGTTGTACGGAGAATTTCACTTCCAAGTCTGATATACATCTTTCAGTATGAGTATCATAAACTAGCAATTGTAAAACATGATATTTTATTGCGTGGGTGTTAAGTCGGTACTTACTCGTAAATATGTAGTTAATGTCTTAGTCATATTATGTTCATAAATGTTTGAGTATTGTGTATAAGTAAAATACTAAAAGTATATATACTTCTTATTTTGACGTGGCAATGCCACGAGCTTTGGGCATTATTTGTTAGGTTACCTTTTTCTCAGCAATCTAGTTTTAGTTGTGCTTACTTCTTATACTGTTACACAATATGATGAGTTGATGTCACAATATGTTATAGATTTTATAAGTCGTCAATATCTTGGTAGTAGAATATTTTCTAGCTAGTATTTTCACGCCTGATTAGCTTGACTGTGAAGCTTATTAGCCCGACTCTGAAGTTGCAAACCTGTCGCTAAGAACCTTACAGTTTGTTCCAGTAGCCTTCTTTTTTTCAGCCGATTTTCGATAGCGTACTTCGCTTCCATACATTATTTGTTTTTAGGTGACACCGAACTGATGATTCATAGATTGCATTTCACAACGTTAATGAATTATCTCATTGGTTAAAATATATGTTGGGACCTTCGATTGATGATCGAAGGTTGGGACCAATGAGATTTACTTACCTATAAGTTTGTCTGTGGATAGAGATTTAGTAAAACGGAAACTATAATAAACATAGTTTTGTGCATCCCAAAATACTTATACTAGGGGAACTGAAACAATGGCAACTTATCTAAGCCCTCAGATATGTGTCAAAATTCCAATATCACTTAGTCATAATATTTCAATTCCCCTTTAAAAATATTCAGGTTGTACCCTCACGGCCACTTGCATTCCAACGAATGCTCGAATTGAGAGCTCTGAACAAGGCCAAGAATTTGCAGCCTCATTGGTATTAAAAATACCTATAAAAACAATATTACGCATACGTAATTAAACGTGCAAAGATACTGTAATTGTATCACCATTATTTTTTTAACTCTTCGTAAATTCGGCTGGTCTGGATAAGCAATTAACAATTATTAAGTACTTACGTTTAAAACAGATGTGGTGTGATACCAGAAATTTAAAGCAACTTTTTTATGAATGGTTACGCTGATCCTTTAGTATTTATAAAGTTTTGTAAATTTGCAGCCCAAACAATTACAAATAAAAAAAAAACACTTTTTTAGTGCTGTCCATCTTGCATTTGAAATTTAACGTAGTGTATTCTAATGGTCAAATCCTTTCATTTGATACTCATATTGCTAAACACAAATTATTGATATTTTTTCATAACGAAAAAAAATTATAATTTGTGTTTGACAATATGCGTTGGCGCCCATCACGGACCGATATTAATCAAATATAGTTAAAACACTAGCATACCTTTTTAATAATACTAAAACACAAATCATTTCATCCAATCAAGAGCTACGATGCTACTTGACAGACATATATTCACATACTTGTCAAGCTTATGTATAACACCCCGTGGTTTTTATTTATTTATTAAAGATAAATGAACAATAGATAACTGTGGTTAGTAATTTAACTGTATTCTATAGTAAATCTACATTCATTGTTACACAGTCCTACATTATACATATGTACGTATATGTGCATACAATGCCCTTAACCTTTCTTCCATTTGTTGATCCAAAAACGTCAGCTTAAAAATCAACAGGTGTGTCGAATACAATAATTTATTTAAATTATATACAGTGCGTATTATGTATGTATTATGACAGTCACCAGTGACATTTAAACCAATAGTTAACGATACGATTAGTTAAAGATCAAATACTTTGATTATAATATGTATACTGTCGCAATGATTGCACTTACGAGTATATAGTGCGTTAACGAGTTTTAATTAGTTTTCTTAATTACGTACATACTCTAAATCATAGACTAATAAATATAAGTAATATAAATTATGATCAAACCAACTTACCAAGTGAAGTTCGATCATTATTATATGAGTCACTTCATTTGAAGATATGGTATTATTTTTGGTTTAACAAGAGAGTCCCTTTATCCTACATGCAAAATTTCGCGGTTTTTAGAGTTTTTCTTTTTTTCTGCGACCTGGCAATCCATATTTGAAGGACGCGGCTAAACCGCGGTATATGAAATTAACAATATTGAAATGATAAACTGTATTTCAGTTATTGTCGTTACTTACAAAAAGTAAGATTTGCTTTAACTTCTTTATAACAACCACCAGTTTTTAATTATTAAAAGAATATATTTGTCAAAAAGTAAACTAGCGAGCGAATTTGAGGTAGATAATTGTGCTTTGAATTTAACTTTTCATAGCACTGAATCAAAGATTGTATATTAGCTCTCTCTTCGATTTTAAAATATTTTATCAAAATATGCTATTTGGTAAAATATTTTAAATTGTGGCTTGGGAGCACTTTCTTAATATTACAACCCCTTTCGGCTTAGTGAAGCTGTTTGCAACAACATTTGAAAGAAAAACTCTTCTTCTAATCTTCTAACCTACCTTACCTACTAAAAACAACTTTTAATAAATCAAATTGACTACAAAAGTCCTTTGTACAGACAAATATAGTTAGCATCTATCACTAAAGACCCAATTATCCATCCACGTCTATTACTTACGTGTCGTAAACCAGAATCATCTATTGAACTATAATCAAATATCCCAAAAAACTTACCCTAGTTTATTCATATTACATAACTTCATTACCTCTTTCTCCACATTCTATGTCGTATCCATTCCCATATCGCATCGAGAACATTCCCACGATCCCACCACATTTGGTCATTTATCTGTCATACAACAATGAACCTTGCTACGTTAGACACAAGGACTTCTCAAAAAGGATGGCTGAAATCGTGAGATGGTCTTCGAAGATAATGTCATGTAGAACGTGCAAGAATATTGTGCCAAAATATGCAGAAATACCCTTCGCATTTAGGTCACCCGCGGTTGACAATGATTCATTTTGTTTCTTTGAAAATGGCGCGTGAGCGAGGTCAATTTTAGCTATGAAAGCACTAAGGTACTAGATAAATCCCGCCTTAACGCAAACAAAATGTACAAACTATCAAAAACATATATTTTTTTATCTATAGTGCTAAAGCCTGAGATTATCTGTAGAGTTAAAGAAAGGCAATCAAAATGTAATTAATCGAGCACCTCGTTTTACACTATCAAAGAATTTTTGGTATTGAAAACTAACAAATAAGTTTTGATTTTTGTCATACATATTTATGTAATTTTTTTCTGTTCTTTAATTGCAGTTACTTGTACTCATTAATAATTTATAAATGAATTTTCCTTCATGAAAATTGTATTAAAAAAAAATACGTGTAAATGATTATGATTATGATTGTATAACCAGTGGAATTCGATCCCGCGCCAAATCTATACGTTCAAATTTTCTGATTTCTCATTTCGTATCATGTGAGAAGAAGTACAGCAATTTGGCAAAATTAAAAACAAATAAATATACATCCTGGTATTAAATTGGATCTCATTAAAACAAAGCCTTGAACAAACACACTCAAACCAAGGTGCAATTGGCAAATGATCAGGCTATTTGCTACCAAAATCAATTAGACCATACCCATAATTACACAAATGACTCATCTTTTATACCGAATCACTTAGTAAAGTTGTCAAAACCAGATTCCTCTCTGTGATACCGTTTAACTATTTTTATGACGGCTATTTAGTAGATCAATCTATTTTTATATGAATTCGTCTACAGATTAATATTGGTAAAGTAATTATGTCATTCATAACTGAGGTCACGTATGAATTGGGAATTTTATTTACCTATTTCGTATAGTAATTTAGTAATCTTCTTCGACTTCTCTGTATGAACTAAGTGGCAAGCTGTCAAGTAGAGATTTTAAGCCAGGCCTCTGTGACCAGGGCAGGCTTTTCCAGGAATCCGCAAAACTTGAATTAATACTTGTATAGATAGTTAAATCTTATCTTAATATATATAAATCTCGTGTCACAATGTTTGTCCTCAATGGACTCCTAAACCACTTAACCGATTATAATAAAATTCGCACACCATGTGCAGTTCGATCCAACTTGAGAGATGGGATAGTTTAAATCTCAAATTATAGTCGCAATTTTAATTTATTGCTAATTATTGTCTGTTATTATTTGACAGTCATAATTATCTATTAACTCCAAATGATTCTAACATAATTATGTCGATATCTTTCGACTGGGTTAAGTAAGTAATCAATAGATAGCGCTGTACCCCTAAGTGAGGCAAAACAACGTTTGCCGGGTCAGCTAGTACTTTATAAAAACAATCGCAAATCATAAATTACAGAAACAGAAAAGATGCGACGATGTATAGATTTTATGCTTTACGAGGTGACGCCACTGGCGTTATCCAGTGACATGTACTCTATGGACAGGATTTTTGTTTACAAAAAAGAGTGCCTTGTTTTTGACGTGCTTACTTTGGTAAGTATACAAAGTATACAAAATATCGGCTCAGTTTAACAATCGCCACTTCGGCGAAAACGTATCTTATTTATTGTTTCTCCCGTAATCCTCCGGTCTGGTTTATATACGAAGATAACTGCCATCGCTCGTGTGTCAAAAGTGACCTCATGAATTAAAAAAACGAGTTTATTTGATGAATCCTGTACATACAAAACCTGTAAAATATTCAGCAGAAAATGCAGCATTTTTCTTTATTCAGAAACATTACTACAGCTTTATACCGCGCCCCTTTTTTTTACAATAGCGCCTTTATACGTTTAATCCCATAAATAAACATTAATTTTGGCATGCTTCCATAGAAACTTAAGCACCAACATATAAAACCACTTCTGGTACTAGTCTTAAGATCGTCAAAAAAGAAATAAAAAGTTAAGATATAAAACTTTAACCACTAGTGCAGGGCTAGTGAAGCCAGTTATATATCACATTTTTACCGTGATACAGTTTTTATGTGTGCTTTAAGTATTTAAAGCCAAAAGTGCGAAAATATAATAAGCTAATTCCATAAATGTACCTGATCAAAATCGCAGCGCCTGAAGCTCGGCTAGCAAAGGTGATCTGACGTGATCATCGAAGCTAAGTAATAGTCGATGCGGACGGGGTTTGGATGGTTGACCATGTACAAGATTGTCGTATGCAAAGTGGCAATTTTATCGGGGCGCTACCGTAGGTCGGATGTCACGTTATTTTTTAAGTTTGTCATAGTACAAGCAGCCGCAGTGGCCTTCGAGCGGCTAGAAAGCTCGCGACACCAGAGCTTGGCCAATTAGCCCATACGAAGCAAATAATTATCCCAATAATTTATGAGAAATGTATTTTGACCATAGCCAATAATACGTTTTGGATATTTCCGTTAATCGGCTGACACGACACATTGTAGGTTTAGGCTGTGCCAGCCATGTCAGAGGCCGCGACGACTTGTTTATTTTTATCACTAGAGCTTAGCCTCTTAACTTATACTTCTTTTCTGTATACAATATTTGTAGGCTAACCAAGGCAGAATGTTTGACCAAATACCGTTGAATATAGTTCAAGAAAACTTCCAAAAATTTTTTAAGAAAAAGAACAAGTTGTCTAATCAAAAACAAAGAGTCGATAGAATAGAAAAATCTATAATATTATGTTCTAAATTTCATTCTAAAACTGTAGTGTTACTACAGTGTGACAGTTCTAAGTATTTATCTAAACGAGTATGTATAGGTAGATACATAATTCGTGGAAACATGCAAAGTGAAGGGACTAATAAATAGGTATAGGTAGCTAGATTTATTATTGTCCCTGTCGCCGTAGATTAGATTTAAATTTAAACTCAGATTCTTTTCTATAAATACAGGCATTTAGTTTTTTCAAGTTCTCAGATTATGAATATATTCATGAAAGTTCTCAATGTATTTAATGTAAACAAAATTGTATTTTTTGCATATCTTATATTTTGAAAAATTGTCTCGTAAAAATAAACCTTGATTTACTAGTCATTTACTAAAAAAAAGCAAATCTTACATTACGATTTTAATGATAGTTTCATACACAGTGTGCTTAAATAGACCCATGTAAATCCCGGCTATTATTCATAGTACAAGAAGTCGTTAAGCCAAGTCAGAGGCCTTCGAGTAGCTTGAAAAACTCTAGACACCAGAGCTTAGCCACTTAGCTCCTACGAAGAAGAAGAAGATTTAGATTACTATTCTTCTTATTCGTAACGCTCAAGACAGAGCGGTCGTGATTGTCTTGGAGGGTCACTGGACCCTGGTGGGGGCGAATATAACTATTATTTATTTATTTATTAAAAGCCTGTTTGATCCCACTATTGGGCAAAGGCCTCCCTACCCTCTTTCCATTTGTCCCTATCTAGCGCTATTGTGGACCAATCCTCTAGGTGTTTGTCGACCTCGTCCCTCCATCGCTTTTTTGGTCATTATAGTTACAATAATATACGAGTATGTTTGTTTGCTAAACCCAATTTAGGCGCAGCATAAACTCATCTCTCGTATATGCGTAAGACCAATGCTTCTGCTGCCGATGATGATGATATGTAATTTGTCATCAGATACCAACAAAATTAATATAACAATGGTTTCTTAAATTTTTTACTCAGTTGCAACAAAAAATAAATTAAATAGTACAAAACGACAGAGTTCAGCCGGAGTACCGTTGAAGGTCACTCACAGAAGAAACAAGCCAAACCTTTAGCAAAAACTGTTTGATTTGTTCTCTATAAGGTACTTTGACATTTTTGCGTCCACACAAAGACGCTCGGATTTCCCGTGCGCTAGCGCCGAAACTGAAAAGATCACGATTCGCCTTTCAAATTGATGCCATTTGTAAACTAGGATATCACGAAACCTGGGAATACCAGCCATAAACGTCGCACCGAGTGGGGCAGTCTCGTCATCAGATCTCGTTAAGATTCCAGTTTTTTTTAAGACTAAATTTATTCAGAAGACTTTTTCAATTTAAATGAAATCATTCATTGAAGAATATGGGTATACTTATCTAAATTCTAAATACATTTATAGAAGTTGACATACATGGCATGCAGAATCGCATTAAAAGTCAGTTTGGCTCGGCGGGAAAAGTCTGCTTTTTTCTACACCATTCATCCCTTTTTCAAGTAACTATGAAGGAAAAGATCGTGAGGAAACCGACATGTTAGAAGACCACAAAATTCAAGGGCATGTGTCTTCCGAGAAACGACGTGGACGCCCATCATGATGTACTTTCCCAAGAAAACTCCACCAATGGATAAATTCTGCGAGGAGTGACGACCCTTAGAGGAATGCGAATAATGAAGATCTACAATAGTCTCAATACAATAGTCAATAGTAAAGTAAATAATTGGCCCAGTGCGAGTTGAGCTCGTGCATGAAGGGTTCCGTACGTTTATCTTAAAATACTGGCGTAAAAGCACGTTTGTTGCAAACCCATAGGAACCCCCCCTTTATTTATGTATTTTATTTTTATTATGAAATATAACATACAAATCAATATTCTGTATAAGTTTGAAGCGTCTATTTGTTACCGTTGTTAATTTAGAGCAAAAAAAAATGTGTTTTTATAACAATGGTGGCAACGCAAATACACCATCTGCAAAAACTTCAGCTTCCTAGCTATCACGGTTTATGATACTGCCTGGTGACAGACAGACAGCGGAAGCTTAGTAATAGGATCCTGTTTTTACCTTATACTCGTAGGTACGGATCCTTAAAAACACTAAGACGTAAATACATATTAAATCAACTCAGTTTAGATTAAAAACAAAATGAACAAGACTCATTTATAATAATCTCCGTGCTCATCTGCAGTCACTTGTGAATTGCTCATAACAGTTACTATGCAAATTTTATTGGCACTTATCGATTGTGGTTCAATTTAAAACTCAAGGTTCATAATTAAATGTTTAATTAGCGGATGCGAAAATATTCGTGCATTCGTTTGTTAATTGAGAGCATTCTCAAAGGTTAATTGTACTTTAGGAAGATACATTATTTTCATATTGTAGCTTCTTTTCTTAGAATGTAATAATGTAGTTGAGCATTTGTATTATCTTTGGCTTTGTTTAAAGTTATCAAAATCGCTTAACTATTGTGTACTTCATTGGTGGGTATCGATAAAGACAATTAAAAAAAAACATCCCTTTCTGCATTACGTTAGAACTATGTATTCCTAACAGTAGAGTTTGAAAACATTGAATAACAGCCTTACAATCATGTAGTCTAAAGTAATCTAACATCTATTGTTCCAGGTACACCGCCGTGTAGTGACAGTGATACAAAATACCGAGTGTAGTGCAGTGCTCTGTGAGAATGAGACGTCCTACGAGCATATTATGCAAGCGCGTCTGTAACACCGTCTCGTAGTAATATTGACTTAACGAGTTGACATTTAGCGCCAATGCCGCAAGTGTAGACCATGGCGTTAGCAAACTTCACGCTCGCGGCCGTAGAGGCTGCAACACCAGCCATCGCTCACTCCACGCCGGCTCCCTTACACGTAGACCTCGGACTTTTATACTCCCCAGAAGACCACCAGCAGGAATACCCAGAGCAAAGCAATGAACCCTTCAGTCAACCGACACAACGACGCTCGAAACTCAGAAAACGAGCCGGAACAGCGTACCTACCACCCCCGAACCAGTATACCAGATACCCACCAGACATTCCTAACCCTTACAACATCCACACACAAGTGTACCCACAGAACGGACGGTTAGACGTTCAAATCGAGAACCAGCGAGTGCACGAAGTGAACACACAGTACGATAACACGGGGCAGTATGTACACGACCCGACAGGAGATTATGACTACGAACAAAGGCGGATACAGAACTCTGCATATAATCCAGGGTACGCGGATAACCCTTACTCCCCGGCGACTCCGTCGCCGCCCCCAAGCCAACCTTCTAGTCGACCCTTCCAGAACAACCAAAACAATAACTTTAATTTCATTAATAGACCCGTAACTCAAGCGCCACCGAGGAAGGCCGAGGAGCCAGCAAAGACTGGAGGAGGCCAACCACCCCCCGATCGGCCCCGAGGCTTTACTAAAGTGGAAACGAGCGCGCCCGGGGGCAAGACGCAGTTACACGCAGTCCTGGACTATGATGATACTGAGGGGGATGACTACTATGACGATGTTCCTGGTGAGTTCCTTTCTACTTTCTTTTAATCTTATCGTGCTTGCGTATTTACACATACGAATAGAGATACTGCTAAAACGATATAATGTGGAATATATGGTTGCTATCCTGTTTTTTTAAGTCTTTTACGTATTTTTTACTCCTCCGTTAATTTATAAATACAGCCTACTTATTTTGTTAGATAGGAATCAGGTTTGACAGTTTAATTCGATTTTCACGTGTCAAGACAGTGTATCATTAAGCTCCTTATCATAAAGCACATTGCCTCGTAAAAAACGTAACAAAGACTCCGATTAGTAATGTCCAAGGTGGTCAACAACAATTAAATCCTGCTGTCGAGTTGATTAGTGTGGCTCGGACAGGCATAGATATTATCCGTGCTCTATAGAATTGATTGTATGGTCTTACAATGGTAAGTACACCTATACAGGCTGTTCCAACATTAACTTTTAATTTTTATGAACCAATCTTATGAAATAAACTTTTGTTCAGCCCTTGTTTTATTAAGGAGTTATTGCGAATTAACATGTTTTTTAAAATACATAAAATAGTTTATATTGAGTTCGGTTGAGAACAAAAACTGATTAAATACTAGTTTCATCATATAAAAGCAAGAAAGACACTCATGAACATAAAATACTATTACTCCTATTAGAAACTGAAGTAACTATAATATTTTTTCTAACTAAAGACTTCATGTGACAAGATATTTAAGATCGAAAATCCAAACCATTGGTTCATTGTAGCGCCAGTAGCTGGCTAACTAAGGTGATCTGATGCGATCATCGAGGTTAAGCAACGGTCGATGCGGACAATTTTTGTATGAGTGATCATCATCGATCGTCCTGGTGATGTTCATTGAACATCTGGGTGATGATCATCGATCATCTGGGCGCTACCGTGAGTCGGGTGACACGTTACATTGTAGGGCTGGTAGTCATAGTACAATCATTCGATAAGTCAGAGGCCTTCGGGCGGATTGAAAACTCTCGACACTAGAGCTTAGCTATTTAGCTCATACAAATAAGAAGCTGAAGAATTGTTTTCTTCTTCGTATAAGGTCCAAACGCTTCTTATTTGATAACTCAACCTGATTTCCTTCGGGCCAACCTGTATACCGTTTAGCTGACACTAGTGCATAGCAGCACGGCACGAGACGCGAGCACGATCAGGCCAATTACTTCCACTATCAGTCGATGGCAGACAATCGTAGCCTTGGAGATTCAAGCTATAAAAGTAAAGCGGGATTTTCAGTCACTGTTGGTAATAAATTATGGAGACTTATAATTTTAATTCACAAATTATGATCGCGATTTAATTAAACACGCTTTTGTGGACCGGAAAGCGTAAAATAATATACTTTGTATTAAAATCTTTTCACACAACGACAATGTATCCTGATGTTCCGAAGATCATGTACAATACACTAAAAACTAATCTAATTATATTAACATATTGAAAAAGTCAATTTTGTAATCAATCAATGCCCCTCTTCGCCTTCATAGCATTTGTTTCATTACCTAGTTAAATATCGATGGGTTATCTGATTTGACTAAATTATTCAAAAACATAGTTTTTTATAGCACCTAAAGCATTTTTACCACAGCCAACGTTCCAGCAGCTTAAATACTGCCCTAAGATGTAACAATTTATAAAAAAATATTTCGAGTCATTACAAATAACAAATACATAATATAGTTCATTAGGAAGAAATACAAAGGTGAAACGTACTATAGCAGCTAATTTCATATTAAAGTAAAGCCTTAGTGTACGTTTTGCTACATCCACAGTGCCTCGCACTAAGTATCATAATTATTATGATCCTGTTATGCGGGACAACAGTATTCCGCTCTTTGTACCACTTAAATTAACAAAACTATTATTATTATACTTACTTAACTCATCACACAAAGTTTTATAAGCTAAAAGAATTCTCACTGCTGAATCATTCATTTCATTCATTTGCTCAATCATTCTCCAGGGTAAACCATAAAACGCTTCAGTTTCTAACTTACAACCCAGACGAGGCCTTCGATCTTTTTAGTCGCAGACGACGATCTCCAAAGGCAAACTAACAATACCCAGACTTTTGGAGACTGATGTATGAATACTGTCTGAACGTTCGAGAAAATAATTTGCAGACTAAAACCTTTACAATTCAGAGAGTAAGAATAATACTGTCTCTAGGTCTTTAGTTCTTTATGTATACGACGATATAATTTGCAGTTATAGCATTAGAGAATACACTGGAAAATCGATTTTTTATTGTAGTTCTTCTTCTAAGACGTCAACTTTATTACTGAAGATCGATTCGATCGATTGTAAGAAAGAGACGATTTATATGAATTTAGGTAGTTTTAGAGCTGATATAATTGTGTGCGTTTTATAATCGCCACCATTGTGTCTTAGCAAAAGCAGCCCACTTTACGCTCTCAATGCTCGTGGCCTTCTCTCACGAAGAGAGAGATACTAATAATATTATTTTTTAGGACACAATTCACACACAGTTCGCTGAACCCCATACGGAACCATTTCTAGTTTGTGTTATGTTAGCTAACACAACTAGATAAAACAGGGACAATACAATAAACTCATAACATACATCACAGGGACCATATTGTAAAAAATATATATATTATGCAATCGGTTTAGCTAATCAGAAATCAATCAAAGTTTCCATACTTTGGTAGTAAATCTATAAAAAAAAATGCCAAGGTTCTTAATCTTTTGTTACATACTATTCTGGCTGTCAATAAAATAGCATTCAAATATTTTGTAGCATGCGGTCTGTCTCCTTTATATCTTATCTTTTCTAGCCTACAAAAGCCTAAACAAAAAGACGCCAGCGCCCATTTCGCACAAACGTGATCTACTTAAGATAACAATCACACTTTTAACTTTATGGTGCACATAATGTTATGATAATTTCTGACAATGTCAAGTCCCATTCATTGTCAAGGTGTGTGAAAATTTAGATCTTGTTATACCTATGGGTTGATGAAGCAATATAAGATAGACTGGTACTGGATTAATGGTACTTATTCTTTGCAATTTTTCTTCAAGCGCGGATATGTGTTGTTTGTACATACTTTATATACCTACCTATACTCCTAGTATAAGAATATATAAATACATCAAAACATAATCAACGCAAATAGCGCCACAGGAGCAGATAATTTTTTCATTTTAAAAATCAATTGTACTTAACTACGTTACAAGTAGAAATTACAATTACGTTTTGTTTGTACTTGGATATATTTGATCAAACTTTTAGGTATGTCCGGTTTGTTCCCCTGGGTGTACACATCAAACTGATTTGTCCGACTAGGTGTACCAACTAGGTGGATATATTTATATTCAAGTAAATATACATATACATACTACAAAATTAGTAGCGCATGTAGCTCGGTTAACTAAAGAAATCAAACGCGATCATCGAGGTTAAGCAACGATCTTTGCGGACAGTCTTTGGATGAATGCCATGCGCAAGAAAATTTCATCTGGGCGCTATCGCGGGTCGGATGGCATGTTAAATTGTAGGTCCCGACTGTAAGTCTTAATACAAGCAGCCGTAAGCCTAGTCAGAGGCCTTCGGGTGGCTTAAAAACTGTTAACACCAAAGATGATACGAGGTAGAAGAAGAAGGTAACAAAATTTAAACGTAGCTTTATGGAGGTCAGCTGATGAAATAGAAATTATACAGACGTAAGATAACGCTGCTTCGGTCATAATTACGGCACAGAATGTTCCGTGATCAAAGTGACCTTGGTTTCACTTTCAAACTTATACTACGGATTAAAACATGTATAGTGCTTTTACTACGGATGGTAAGCGAGGAAGAGTTGTGTTTGTTTAATGGATCTTTTTTTCGCTGGGATGGGACAAGAGGTTAGTTAGTCTAATACCTAGAATGGCGCAAAAAATACAGATACTTTTAATAAATATAAGGACAAAGTTTTCAACTATTTGTAGCTATATACGTATGTATGTATGTCATTCTGTAATGCTCAATCGGCTCTTTAGTATATATTTTTATTATAATCGGTATTGAAGTACATAGGTAGTTAATATTTTGAATTAAAATATTAACTACCTTAAAATATTGATTATTTCATTTGAAATGATGGCGTAATTAATAATATTTTCTTTGTTAATAATTAATTGCAGTGTACTGATTTTCTTTATACTTCTAACATGTGAGTTAATAAAAGGATATTTGAATATTATTATTTATATTTAAATCTCGTATTAACGTGGTCCAGAGAGCGGAGTTTGTATTACTAAATACCTACTAATTAGAATAGCTACATTTTATAAGATAAGCGTTCTATATAACTGAATTATCTAATGTACTTTAGTTTTGTTTTAATTAATTAAATATTTCTTCTCGCATCGTTTTCAAAACGCTATGCTTTTATTTGCAAAGATTTTTATTCCCAAAATCTTTCCATAAAAGCTTTGTTCGAAATTGACACACGCATGAGTCATGGTGACAAAGTTGTCATTAAGACCTAGTACTGAAAGAGGGTCACAAAGGTTAACGATAATGACAAGTAGTAAAGTTAATTTTCTATTGAATTCCACACGCTTCGCCCAAGTTTCACTTAGGTTCCTTTGATAAAACCGGCTTGTTAAGAAAACATTGTAAACTCGGTTTAGATGGTGCTCGGAAAGCACCGAAACTATTGGACTCATTCCAACTTTTAATAATAAGTAAGTGTGACCGTTTTCTACGCGAAAAAAAATTGTTAAGAAAAGCCTTTGTGATTTTAGATTTTATATGCGGCTTTCGAAATCAATCACCAAACTGTAACTAAGCAGAGTTGATAATTGATTAGACTACTTAACAGACAGATTTATATGCTAACGAACGAATTTGTCATTCAAGTACTCACTCCTTGCTAGCGCCTGTAGCTTGGCTGGCTAAGGTGATCTGACGCGATCAGCAAAGCTAAGCAAACGTCGTTGCGGACAGACTTCGTTTTATGGGCGACTGTCTTTAAAAAGTGGCATTTTCATCTAGGCTTTAGGTCCCGGCTGTTAGTCTTGGTACAAGTAGTCGTTAAGCCCAGTCAGAGTCGGTCAGGCGGCTTGAAAGCTTGGCCACTAAACTCATACGAAGAAGAAGAAGTTACGTCAATATTTTTTTGGTAGAAAAATGAAGTTGGTTAAAAAGCAGATCAACAGACGTTTTTTCATTACTCATACTCTGAAAGTAGGTCTGAAGTTGCATTTTTTTTTTTACTTTCCTCGTATTTGAAATGAAAAGCGCAGTGTTCACCTCGGGATAACGACTTATTTATTCCCTCGAACTATTAAATCCCGTCTCGGGACTAAATATGTTACTTTCATCCCTAGGGTACCAATGAACTATTTATTGTGTGGAGCATCTGCATTTCCTCGCAAAAGTCGAAAAACAAAAGTAAAATAAACTAAATTTTTATAAAACCGGTCTTAAAAAGTTTTGCATTAGCTACCAGCAACTTTGTTAACGATATAAAATACTTACCTGACAAATTACAATGAGTCTAGAAGTAGAACATGAAGTAAGCGAGTAAGTTCGTGTTTTTCCGTTACAATAAATCAACATGCTTGACTTGAACGGTATGCACTTCCGACCGAAGGTCTTGTTAGGTAAATATGTCATGTTTATGTATATACATTTACTGAGTAGAGTAACATTTTACCATCTATATTTTTAAACAATTGTTCGCATTATTGTTTAAATGAGTTATCGAGTAAATATGTATAACTGTAAACAAGGCAAATAGAGTACCAATGGACAGAACGTACTATTAATATTATAAATGCGAAAGGATGTGTGTAAGTGTGTGTTTTGTAACGTCTTCACGCTCGGGAACTATTATTAATTTTGACTTAAAAAGTCGCCTATACGTATGATAATTCGGGGTCTATCCTAACACTATGCAAAATTCCATCAAAATCGGTGCATCTATTTGACTATTGAGATATCATTAGTTTCTTCCTTTCTTTTTTTTTAAGATTAAACAGATATGCGCACTTTCAAAAACAAAAGCCTTTATAATGTTAGAAGGAAGTATAATTAGGATATCCATTCCATCTTTTCCAATGAGCAAAATTGTTTGCTATCAAATCTTCATTAAATTAAGTAATAACTCATATTCATTCACTTGTTTTATTAAGCAACGGGAAGTCATTATAATTTAGAACCACCTAATGATCAATTCAATTAGAATATGACATTTTAAATCATCGTAAATTCTACATTGACTACCATAAAATAGTTCTTATTTTTGCCGCGACAGTCCGAGACCGTACATATAAAGAAAACGGACGTTTGTATTTATTTGCCTTCAAAAATTATCATAGTCCATCGTTGACAGCCGGTGACAAAGTTTATGTAACCACAGTCGTACAGGTTGTGTTGTAATAAATAGTAGATCTCGCAACCGTGAGAGGGGCACGAAGCGCGGCCATCTTTTTTCGCACATTCGAATTTCGAACTGGCCGAATTCTATCTTTTTCTATGTTAACAGTTTTTGCTACTGCGTTCCAATGGTCGTTTGGAAATGGAATATTGTGTGACGAAAAAGTTTGAGTGTGATTTTTGTGTTGTCTGTGCATTTATTAGATAATTTTTGGACGACAAAATGTGTGATTGCCGTGAGTACTTTTTTTATACTCATTATATTGTGTCCATTATCCAGTTTGAATTAGGAACATATCTTTAAATTTAATATAATCCAACAAAAAGCGTACATTATTTTCATTAATAGAAAGATTATAATTTTGATTTCTTTCCTACATTTATTATGTAACAAAAAACTTTATTCAAAGTCAAGCCGAACAAAGTAGTAGCTCGTGACCAGTTTATTTAGGTAGGTATGGTCAATTTATCTATTAAATTTAGACCATAAATAATTGCTAGACAGCCCTTTCAAATACCAAGCTAGGTTTAGTCACTGGGTGAACGAGGTTTATTGTTTTCGTGATTGGCATTTAATTGAATTTGTGACACTATAATATAATGGTATTCCATATAGGCGGTGCTATAAAATTCCTTAAGTATCTACTTACATTTGACGACCACGTTGGCGGAATGGTTACCATGCCGGACTGCCAACCAGAGGGTCCCGGTTTCGATTCCCGGCACGACCAGCATCTTTGTGATGAACTAAATTAGTTGTTAGTTGTTGGTCTGTGTGTTAAATAGGTGTCGATATATTAAGGATTTATGTATGTTTATGTAGTATATCAGTTGTGTTTGCAACCATAATACAAACTAGAAATAATTTAGGTTATTTATTTTATTAAGATATTTATTACTGAGATAAAAGGTAGGTTTGTAACTTAATTACTCCATAATTTTAAACTATATCTATAAAATGCGATTTCAACGCTAAGCGACCTGGCCCTTGACTTCACTATACTTACAGGCATTTAGTAACAATCAATAAAAAATACGCAGAATTATAAAATTACAATTAATAATCTAAATACCATATTAAATCCCTTTGTCACGCCATTATGCGTGAACGGCTGGACTGATTTTACTATTTTTTTTGTTATATTTGTTTTTGTCAGGAGAAAGTTTTTATGTCTGAATAAAGTTTTTTTTTACTGGAAATATTAGTATATCATGAAATATTAGATTAATAAACATTTTTTTTTATTAATTACCAATTCGAATTAAACATTAGTAATCATCGTTAAGACTAGTTCGAAAGCTACTTTAACATAAAAAATTATGTATTTTGCATTTTTACATTATGTATCTATCTAGCTCTGATTTTAAATTGTCTAAATTGACGTTATTTCCTAACAAATGCATATTTTAAATACTTTTATTACTAACATGATACGAGACTAATTTATGTTTTAAGAGCAACGGCCAAGAATTTCCTGCTTTGCAACGAAGATGACACTAATTTATTCTGCAGATAAAAAATGCTAAATTAATTCGCCAGATGGCCCAAATCTGTTTGACCTGATACATTTATTTTTAATTTACAATGTTGGCTGTATTTTATGTTCTTCCGCACCTTCTTCGAGTTGTTGCTAAGTTTGAATATGGAACACGTCATTCTATTACGAAATTAATGATTATAACATAAACAGAAAATACGGATATGCTAATTAGATCTGTTTTATTCTTTGTGGTTTAAGTTTTTTATGCTGTTAAGTTGGTATATTTGGTGTTGCCAACTCAGGACTATTTTCACGTGCATTGAGCTAGCACTTAATTCTGTTATGTGTTATTTTAATTTCTTGCAATTTGCACGTGGATTTAAGTCATATTGAAATTTAAAGAACAGAATCCAGCACTTAATTCTGTTATATAATATGTTTTTTTTTTTATTGATATCATATATTTGACACTATTTATGGAATTTTCTAGCAATTAGACACTATTCAAGATTACTTAGCACTCAACAGTGCTTTTGAGTTGGCTCTTATTATTTTGACCTACCAATAGGATATTATTATTTTTTTCAGTTGTTTCCTTGCAAAAATAAATAAACTACTTTATATATTTTTCTTGTACATAAAAAATGGCCAAAAGTAAGTCGCGTCGCGAATGAAGGGTTACGTACCATTTATCTAAAAAAATTACAATTACTTAAAACGTTTGTTGTTTTTTTTTGCTACATATCAATGACGGTAGCTGCTAGTCACTTTCACAGATTATCGAATTATGTATTAAAATATATAAAATGATTTAAAAAAATATATTTAAGGGGGACTCCCATACAACAATGGTACGGAACCTTTTATGCGCGAACCCAACTCGCACTTGGCAAATTCTTATTTTTAGTCACGTAAGTGTAAAATAATAAGAACTTACTAAGAAACAAGCAAAACAAAAGCAAGAGTTGATTTGTTATCGCCGTTAATGGATTTGCGGACACAGGAAAAAAATTGTACTTAGAACAGGCAAATGATTGAATTGATAAATAAAGTTTTTATATGTTTGCTTGAGGAAGGAAAACTGTAAAAGGATAGGTCAGTATCTTCACTGATTAAGATGTTATTACATCTGTTATAACTATGGTATAAAACAACACGATAATAACAAAGAACGCAAAACAGCAAAAAACAACTATTCTTCAAAACTAGATTCCCGTTCACAGCTAATAAAATAAAAGCATGTAATAAAACTGAATTCATTCAGTTTTTGTTTGATAGTGAATAAAAATAAAGTGGTTTATTTTTTATTTCAAAACTAGTTACGCCACGCGGTTTTACTCGCATTCATTCGGCATAAAATGTGATATACACAATTGGATAATCACGCTGGAATTTTTATCCAGAGTTTAACCAATTTTCATAAAAAAAAAACATAAATATCGATACAGCCGTATGATAGAGAGCTATTTTAATATTACTAGGATTATGAATTGATTCCTTATTAGTAGATATTAGTAGAAGTAGCAGTTTTCAATAATTTACATAATAAAATCTCAAAAAAAACAGCCACTGATCATATACATTTAAAAGGTTTTTTTAAACGTTACTTCGATTACATTGATATTGGCCAAATTTTTTTAAAATTTTTACTCGCTATGATATATACAGTAGAAACCACAAATAAGTTAACATTTGAAAATCATATAATAAAAACCATTTGATATATTTAAAAAATGTTTAATTTAAAAGAAAGGTCTTGACATATTGAATTGATATATTGTATAACAGCAAATTGCAAATTTACAATATTGCGTTTTCTTCACCTTAAATGAATTTTACAGGTTAACTATCGGTAGCATAAACAAATAATTGGGCAAGTGCGAGTTCGGCTCACGCATGAACGGCTCCGTACCATATATGGGAGCCTCCCTTAAAATGTATTTTATTTCAACTTTATAATTTGATTTGATAGCCAATATACTTTTATGTATTTTGTGAAAATTTTAAGTGTCTAGCACCTACCGTAATTGATATATTCCAAAAAAGTAGGAAAAACACGTTTATTGTATAGGGACCCCCCTTAATTTTTTTAATTTTAGTATTTGTTGTTATAGCGGCACGAGAAATACGTATCTTGTGAAAGTTTCAGCCTTCTAGCTATTACGGTTTCTGAGATACATCCTGGAGACGGACAGCGGAGGCTTAGTAATAGGGTCCCGTTTTTACCATTTAGGTATGGAACCCTAAAAAAAGGTCATTGTGGCGGGTTGAAATATTCCGACTCTATATATACGACCGACCAATAAATAAGAAGATAACAATTGCGTAGAAAAACAAATTGATGAACGAAACAAAATAAAATAAATTTAAGTTAATGTTACTCGTATCTGGAATCACAGGCGTGCCAAGAGTAGATAAAAATGCAGAGGTAAATAAACTTCAGGTTGACGTGGGACTGATACAGTCATCGCCTCTAAGTCTCGCTCGTGGTGCGTCAGTTGATTGCGACAATCAAACAGTCAAACTTGTAAAGGCGAGGCACCTTGTTATTACGAAACGTCGCAACTAATGGCACCCGTAGAGTAAGATCTAAGCAGAATGGCTCGCTAAGGCTATTTTTTTGACGTGACAACGTCTTAAATTAGGTTGCGGCTGGGAGTCACTTATGAAAAAAATGGTTGCCTGTAAAGTCGGTTTTACGGGCGAAGATATTACGTGACAACGTCTGCCGCGTGCTGCGCGCGCGGCAGACCGATCATAGTTGAGTGGGAGAGAGACGCAAGGCATTCGGCGGGCCTCTCTCTCGTTCGGTGACTCATCGTAACGTAACCGGGCGTTACACTTTTTCATAAGTGACTCCCAGCCGCAACCTAATTTAAGACGTTGTCATGTCAAAAGTGTAACGCCCGGTAACGTTACGATGAGTCACCGAACGAGAGAGAGGCCCGCCGAATGCCTTGCGTCTCTCTCCCACTCAACTATGATCGGTCTGCCGCGCGCGCAGCACGCGGCAGACGTTGTCACGTAATATCTTCGCCCGTAAAACCGACTTTACAGGCAACCATTTTTTTTAATTATCTTTTTTGTTTGCCCATTCATTGTGTACCTATATGTATCTACCCCTAATGAGTATTACCTTAGTTTACTCATAGTTTATTACTAGTATTTTAACCTATGTACCTAATTAATCTAACTTGTAATTATGTACGCTAAATGGAAGAGCCTGAACTCTACGACACTGGTTCAACCTTCTGTGAAGTTCAGTGCACCCCTTGTCTTAAATACCTAGTTCTTACTTATAGCCTAAATTTAATTTGTACATAATTTAAGACTCAGTGTATATAAGATAAGTGGTATTGTGTACGAAATAAATAAACTGAAACTGAATAAGGTGATCTGACGCGATCATAAAAGCTAAACAACGATTGAGGTGGACGGTATTTAGATGGACCATGCACAAGACGTGACATTTTCCCAGTGGCATTTTCATCTAGACGCCACCGTGGCTCGGATGACACGTTAAATTGAAGGTCCCGGCTGTTAGTCTTAGTAAAAGCAGTCGTTAAGCCAAGTCAGAGGCCTTTGGGCGGCTTGAAAACTCTCGTCACCAGAGCATTCTAGTTTGTATTATGATTGTTAACACTACTGATATACTACATAAATACTTTATATCGATACATATTTAACACCCAGACCAACAGCCAACAAATTTTGTTCAATTAAAAGATGTTGCCCGTGCTGGGAATCGAACCCGAGACCGTCTGGTTGGCAGTCCGGTATGGTAACCATTACGCCAACGAAGTCGGCTAAATAAAATTCTAAATAAAAAATGAAAGTCTCAATTTTTTCACTAAAATTTCCTTTTATCTTCAACTCTATCATAATCTATGTAGTAGTGATTTAAAATAATAATATATCTAGTAGTTATAATAAATATATTTAATTAATTTAAATTATAAATAATACTTTGACAAGTTTTGCCTATAAAAAAATACAGTTACTTCTCTGTTTATTTCCTACTTACCACAGTCGCAGAGACTGTAGAAAGTTTCACTCATTGTTCGCAGCGCGTCCTCGCTTCTGTCACGGCTACTCAAATTATTGACATGTTTACATGTCTGGTAAGGCCACACAGATATTTATCTACGTGTTTGTATCGGAGAAAATGTTAATGCGTGGAAATGTTCCTTTTAAGGAAGTTGTTTTGCTGTTAGCAGCGTAACGACATCGAGTTTTCCAAAGCACTTTTATTTATTGTCTAAATGAAAAGTGCTTTGATAATATTTTGTTGATGTTTTATGCTAATGAAAGTTTTATGTCAATGCAAGTTTTATGTTAATGAAAATGAAGTAGGTTTATATGCTTTTTTGAGAACTAGTTGAACGTTGAACTTAAGCTGAAAGTTTGTCGCCATGCACTTAACAGTGTATTCTGGAAACCTTCTTACGATCCAGCGGACAGTTTTAGGATGGGTGATGGTCTTTTGAAAAGAGGTATTTTCATCTGGGCGCTACCGTGGGTCGGATTACGTCATTAAATTATAGGCCCGGCTTTTAGTCTCAGTAGAAGCAGTCGTAAAGCCAAGTTTACGCTTTCGAGCGGCTTGAAATCTCTCAACACCAAAGCTCAGTCACTTAGCTCATACTAAGAAGAAGAACAGTTGTGTTCATCACTTCTCTACATATTTTTTTTTAATGATAGATAGGCTTACGCTCTATCGCAACTAACTTGATGATAAGTGGTTTCCTAGAGGAAACCGATTCACTCTCACCTTGAAGACAGGAAGGTTATAGTTTGGAGGGAACAGGGAGTCCGGCAAAGAGTTCCATAGTTTAATTAGTACCATCACGTCGCAATATTTTCTTTAAACTGAATGTATTTAATTCCAGTACCGGGGCAGCCAGCGGTGACACCGCTCCAGGGTCCCATCCTCCTGAGGAACGGCTCGGTGCCCGTAGTGCCTCTTACTTCCTACAGAACCATCAACAATGGATCCTTCTACCAAATACCTGTAAGTAACTTTTTTTTTCCGGGTTAGTAACATAGACTAATAAATATAACAGACGCTCAACCTCTTGATGAAAATCGTACTACGTTTCTCGTACGCGTAGCGCCATCTATTCGTATTTTCTTGAAACGACTTCACTCGGGTCACGCATATTTACAGACTACCGTCATACATATGCGACTGCAGCGCGCCTTGCGGAATTTGGCAGCAGCTAGGCTGCTCGCTCGATTTGCAGCGCCATCTAAGTTTCATCAGTAACTATGCCAAAATCCTGCGCCACGATTTATTGTATAGGTATTAGCAATCATCTCTAATATTCTGATCCCTGCTAGTAATTAACGCTATCTTAGTTTTAAGAGTAGTCTTTGTCTAGACAAACTGCTTTTGCTCTATGTCTGCAAATTTACAAAAAAAACTATGTATGGATCAGATATCTTTTACGAATTCTCAAAATCAGTTAAATAAAAATTTTATGTATAGTAGTATCCTTAAAAGTACGTACCCTTTAAAGTTTACGTTAGTAAATGTTACCCTAAATTAAGTAGGTAGTATTTTTAGGTGTATGCATCCACAGAACACTTATTTGCTCTACATACACGTATGTAGAGGTATCGTATATACGTATACGTGTGAGTATCGAAATATAATGCATGCATACTCAATGCAAATTAGTAGGTACATGTTTAATTATTATAGAATAACTAACTGACCCGACAAACGTTGTTTTGCCTTAAAATAGATACTAGCCGATTCTCAGACCTACTGAATACGCATATGCAATTTGGTAACGATCGGTCAAGCCGTTTCGGAGGAGTACGGTAACTAACATATATTAGAAGATTATCTAAAAGTAGGCAAAAAATCAGTAGACGAACTTACTAAAATACGGAACCTTAAAATGCACAGCTTTGTTTATTTATACGTGATAAGTCATAATGTAATTTTATGAGCTAACACACGGCTGTGCTTTTTTCGCGCTTCCAAATATTTCCTCACTGTTCATACAAAACAACTTTTATTTCTTTAAGCTTAGATCATCTCAAGAAGGAAGAATATAAGACCTCTCATAGTTTCTGCAAATTATAATTCGCAGAACCACTGAGCAAATGAAAACTGTCAAAGCTAGGTTATGTAAATTGGAATTATTTACTTAAGCACACGACAAATTATCGTTAGTCACGTTGTCACAGCCTTAACTTAAACATTGCTTAACTGGTACTAAAGGTTTATGCATATTATGTTACTTATTTTACTTAAAATTCTTGTAGCTTAATGCTCACGTATATTACAGACATACTCTAACGGTCTGATTAAAGTCGCTTTAACAACCGACACAAATACAACGGTAGCGCCTAACGCTCGGTTATCTAATATGATCTGGCGCGATCGTCGTGGTTAAGCAACGGTCGATGCAGACAATTTTTGGATGGGTAACCATGCACAAAGCTGTCTTTTAAAGAGGCATTTTCTTCTGGGTGCCAAAGTGAGACGGATGACACGTTAAATTGTAGGTGCAAGCTGTTAGTCTTAGTGCAAGCAGTCGTTAAGCCAAGCCAGAGGCCTTCGGTTTGCTTGAAAAGTCTTGACACCATAGCTTGGCCACTTAGGTCAAACGAAGAATAAGAAGACGAAGACTAGTTATAAGTTTGACATTCCTTTGTGTGTGTGTGTGTGTGTGTGTGTGTGTGTGTGTGTGTGTGTGTGTATGTGTGTGTCTATGGTATGTAGCTACAAACGGATGAATTAAACGCTTATACACTACAAAATGTAAACAACGTACGAGTATTACTCAGTCATTTTATAATCTGGACCTAAACCACAGACTTCCTAAGTCCACCTACCCAATGACAACTTTACCTATTTTGTGCATTTAGAATGAATCATCCAAGACGATTATTTTATTCAAAAAGACGTTAATTAAACCTTATAAAGTTGTTACATAAATTAATCTTATTTAGTTATTTCATGATCGCTAACCTGCTTTAATTATTTAAGTGGATAGTTTAAATACTGCATATTTGTGGCACAACATATTAGTATCGAGTACTTCATGGACTTTGAAGTATTTTTATGTCTTTATTTGGTTTTGAGTTAACGATTTAATAGCTTACGTCCTGCGTAAATCTTTGATAAGTTACCGATTAAGGTAATTAATTGTTGCCACTGGTTAGATTTCTTTATAATTTTATAAGTAAATAGAGGTTCTAAGGGCGGCTTGAAAACTCTCGACATCTAAGGCTTGGCCACTTGATTGATTTTAAAAAGAAGAAAGTATGAAGAATAGCTGTATAGTAAAACCATATTTAAAAAAGAAGATAAAAACTTGTGCTATCAAAAAAAAATAATCGAAGAGATCGCTTTTAGCGATAAGGCCGCCGTTTTTGGCACGATGTAAATTATTAAATGTTGTTAGATTTTATATTGGCTTGTACCTATTATCTGCCCAAAAAAGAGTCAAGCTATCTATCTATAACTTTGGGAAGTATGTGTAGAAGGATTTTATAAAATCTTTAGGTCATGTTAATTCCCGCTAAAGAATCGGCATAAATAAAAAGTACCTACATAAAGATTGAAGAAAAAAATATTATAAAAATAAATTGAATATCTTAGTTCGTAACTACTTAATGTTAGACTCAGAAATAATAAAAGAAAAAGACAGATCAGTCACACGAACTATAACTAGTTTTTGCCGAGTTTTACGACTAGTTGTAACAAAGGCGTCGCTCGAAGAACCTACATATTATTCTGAAAACTTTACCGGCAAGCCACATAAAATGTGTGACACAATGTTACACTTGCAACTTAAGTCACCATACAAGAGTCAACTCGTAAATTTACAGATTTAGCGTTACAAATTGTTAAAGGTTTCAGACATTAAGAAAAAATGTGATAGAATAAAAAATTCAAATGATGAATTTATATATTGATTTTCTTCTTAGTAGAAGAAAATCAATATATAAATAAATATTGATTTTCTTCTACTAAGAACTTTAAATCGAAAAAAACCTACTTTTTTGTTATAGCTCATATAAGTTTGCTGAGAATATTTAATGTGGCTGTTCTTTAAACGGTCTAATAACTATGTCCCATTTTTTTTTTATATAATCCTACCCCGACTAGTGAGTGTCTGGGGCCTGATCTACGCTTAAACCTTTCATACCAGTTCTTGCTTTTATGCTTCTCGCACATTCATTCTTCATACTTTGTCTTTCTTTCATCCGTCTCCTTTCTTTCTATATTTTCTTTCCCTAATTCTATGAGTATCCAGCCTATTTTATTTTACATTTCCATTATAAGAGATCCGGGTTATTGGTGGGAAATAATTGTACGCATTTTTATGTTACTTACTTAATATCTAGCTTATAGTTACTTATATCATTTTTTTTTATTAAATAGCTCACTTACGATACAAATTTAATTGTACGTACTATGTCCCAATTACGTTAACCGTTATTGATATGTATCCTTTAGAAACGTAAATTTTGTACACGTTCAGCCTCATAGACCAGTAAGATGTTCAGCGCGTAACGTAACAACGTTGTTACGTGTAGTTCCACGTGTAGTTACGTTACACATCTTGCTAGTCAAATACATAGACAAAAACTGTAAAGAAAATCCTGTGTATGACTCCTTACATTTTCTGATAAAATTTCAGGAATAACAAATGAAGTAGCGACCTCGCTTTGAACTAACAATGATACCTATATTGGAAGAATGCCAAGACATCATAAAGTCCCCAATCTCTGGAAAATACTCTACTTGTGTCTACTATGTAAGCAAACTGCTACTGTATTTTTCACCTACTTTTTTATTGTATTATCCTGCTGAATTAGGTCAAGACAGGACAATGTTCCAGTCCAATTTATTATGTTTGTCGACTTTCGTTATTATGTTACACTGCAGAATTGCTTTTAATTTAATTGGCCGGCAAGCTACTCGTAAGTTAGCTAAAATAGTTCTTTTCATAAGAAACCCAATATACATACATTAAAATTTCTGTGGGGAAAATATGTGTTATTTTTTAGTGTAAGTCTCGTAGCCTTTTTTCAGTAACACCAGTACATTGAACTATGCAGTCTCCTTTAAACGCGTTGTAATCTAAAAGTCGAATTATTATAGTCCGTATTTTTTTTTGTCACGTAACCTATTTTGAATCAAATCTTATGTTTATTTGCTTCTGAAAATTAACTAATTCAATTATTTAAGCTTCATATGAAAATGTACATATAAAAATGATACAAATATATAAATTCCTACAACTGTGGGATCAACTGCTGTCTAAAATAGTAGATACTATTTTATTTACTTTTAATGTAACTTAATGACATTTTACATTTTCTACAACGCCTGTCATGTCAGTTTTCTTGAAACAGTTTTATTACAAGGCAGAAAATCGTTTGCCGGGTCTCTAGTGTGAAGATAATTTCATTCATAACAAGTTAACATATGAGAATTTGAAGTCATAGTAGGTATATAAAGTATTCAGTTTGTTTGCATTTGCCGGTAATATTTACGTGTAAAGAAAATTGCCAATATCAGTTTACAATTGATGTTGACAGGGACTGGTGCGTAATGTTTTTGAATTTAATTATCACATATTACACACTTGGTTTATAAACACACCATTTTCGGGCTAACAAAGAAAAGGTGTACTTATCTGGTACTTCACCTACGTGAAGAATATAACTATACAATACAGGATTAGTATAAGTAAGTAGCCCATTATACATTCCCACTGCTGGGACTCGAGGCTTTCACGAGGAGATAGATACATTAACTTTTTACTGAGCAGATAATAGGTACAAGTAAATATAAAAAAGTAACAACATATAATTATTTACATCGTGACACAAACGGCGGCCTTATCGCTAAAAGATAGATGGAGATGTATTACATGTTTAGGCCATTTTCTACCACGCTGGTTATGTGCGTGTTAGTGCATGACACACGTCTTCGGGTATTGTGGTCCTCAAACATGTCGGTTTCCTGTTGTCGATGTTTTCATTCACCGCATATACGAGTACATATACTCGTAATACAGAATTAAAGCAAAACCTCTTAAATTTTGCCACCCATTCGAAAATGTATGATACCGAGTTTCACTCATTTACAAAAGTCGCAGAACAAAAGTTGCTAATGTCGCCTTCAAGAACCTTAACTTAAGAAACGATTAACGAGCAGCCTTAATCGTACTTCAGATTTTCGGATATAAGAATATCTGTCACCGATGTCAGTTTCATACTATTTATTCATTACTTGATATATCAACGTTATTTTTCGTTTAACGTTCATTTATAAACGTAATAAACCTCATTTTCATTTTCAATTTGTGTGACGAAATTCATAATTGAACCTCTTTATTAGAAAAAAAATCTAAGTAATTAAAATTCAAAAACCGAACGCCCATTCAACATAGCCAAATAAAAATCTCCCATTCGCAAAAAATCGCACCGACTGCTCCACATTTCCATTTATAATCGACAGCTTAGCATTGCGACAGTGTAGGCTCACAGGAAACGGTCGAGCGTGAATCATGCGCG
This sequence comes from Mellilla xanthometata, assembly GCA_035578125.1. Taxonomy (NCBI): domain Eukaryota; kingdom Metazoa; phylum Arthropoda; class Insecta; order Lepidoptera; family Geometridae; genus Mellilla; species Mellilla xanthometata. The sequence goes on along the minus strand of JAPUBQ010000014.1, from coordinate 5,108,985 downwards.
TGGGACTTGTCTTGCGATGTACGTGAGATACTAGTGCAGACTAGATCATAATATTTATTGTTTTAGACTTTTGTCTTCGATTGCAAATACTTCGGCTTATTGTTGATGACGACCTCGTTGGCGTAAAGGTTACCATGCCGGTCTGCTAATCAGAAGGTTCCGGGTTCGATTCCCGGCCAGGTCAACATCTTTGTGCTTAACTAAATTTGTTGGCTGTGAGTCTGGGTGTTAAATATGTATTTATATATAATATGCATGTGTATGTAGTATATCAGTTGTGTTAGCAACCATTTTTTTTGACAACCATTGAGAAAAGTGAGTGTGGCTCGGTGGGTGGTGGTCTCTCTGCATTTCAATCTCACAGCCCCTCGTTCGATCTGGGTCCAGCACCAATGACTTGTTTTTCGAGCTTTGGGTGGATTAAGACCCGCTTTACGGTGACGTTCCTTTATTTCAGAACCGAATCTACATTATGTTTTATTAACATTATAGTTTTTTTCTGTATCAATTCGGCATTAATATCCATAAGTTGTTAGTCTGGGATTTTATTTCATGAAGGGCTTTAGGTCTGCTTTATTGAGCTATTTGGCATCCCTAAAGGAAGACGCTCAAGCCAGTAAGTAGGAAGTAGATTTAAGACGACCTTAAAATAGTAAATAGTGGAAAAATCATATTAGGTAATAACAAAATAAAAGTACTAATATTTTTTTATGTCTAATCATTATAATAAGTTAATATCAAAAACTAAGTGACTGAAGTTTTAAGTTCGTGGGAATAAGATTACAATTTTAATGCTTGTTATGCATACATTTTTTACGGTCTAATGAGAATTGACGTCAATATAATTTTATACCAAAGTAATGTTTAGTCATGTCCTATAGGCCATGACAAAATATTTCTCTCATGTATTAGCACACACGAATTTCACACACGGCTGGCCAACCCCATACTGAACTATTTATATTTCTTTTTTTCTTCATGAGAAGTGAGATATATCTCTCTCGTCAGAAAGCCCTGAGTCCAGTGGAAACGTATAGTGGACTGCTTTTGCTTAAGATTTAGTACCAAACTATTAAATTATACTGACGTGCAAAATCATAAATTCACCATAAAAAAAATTTACGAGTATGAACGTAAACTATTTAAAACAAAAAAAACACTCATTATAGCAATAGGACGTAAGTACATGTAAGTATACTAAAATACTGAGCCCTAAAGAAGTATCTTATCCCACATTTTGAAAATATTCTCAACTCTGCTCAGAAAAAAATATATCTTCCTTTGTTTTTACTATTTATAATCTGTATTTAATAATGTCAGTAAAAATAGGAGGAAAAGTTAATGCCCTGAACCTTACGCTACAGTTTTCCCGCGGTCTTCATTCTATCCTGCCTTTGTCCCTTTCCACGAAGCGTCAAACTCATCCCGTCTAGGAATACTAAATTCCTACGCCTGAAGTAAACGATCGAGTGACTCACGACAAATTGTCACGTCCAGCTTTACGTGAATCGTATAAACTGACATCGATGTATTCGAAACGCGAATCGACTAGAAAATCGCTAATTTCGTTTGGCGTTTGGATTGATTCTGATTGATGGCAATTCCGTGGCAATGGAGACTATGTTTGGAGTACAATGACTCTTTTTACTCATAAGAACACATTTTGGGAGATGTTTGCTTCTGAATCCGATTTAATACAAGTAAAGTAATCTTAAGCTTAATGTAGTTTACACGTTTTCTTACAGCATACCTGGTGGTAATAAGACCAATACTGTGTGGTCTACGATGTTACACGCTTACCTAGAAAATATCTATTAACTCATTAACTCTAGATTTGTTTCTACTATTGAATCATTCTTCTAGTGAGAGAAGATTATATCATTTAGCATTTAAAACTAAATTTATAATTTTTGTTGTTATAAATAAAATTTAGTCAAACAATTGTTGAGTTTTCGAAATATTGTGTCAACTGCGCAGTTTTTTTTTCTCGTTACTGTAAGACATTTGACCATCAGGACACGTTATCACACGAGTTATCGACACTCTGGCCTAAGGTGGAGTATGCCTAGTCTGGAATAACTGGCTCTCAAGGAGGCTGCCGGAACTCACTGGCACGTGCTTGGCGACAGATTTTTCAACTTGAGGGTGATTGCTAGCTAGGCGAGCACTAGGAAATGCCCTACCATCATCATGTGTTTTCCTCTCGATGTTTTCCTTCACCGAAAGCTCAAACTCTATATGTATAGATACGATAAAATATAAATAAAATATAATATGTTTAATTTCCTGTAATCAGTGAAGGTATTTTCGTGCCACAGCAGGTCGTCGTTCCAATTCAGTTACAACAATGACAGTGCAAAACCCACTGAACCTAACTTTCAAGGTCGAATAGGTCAGCCATGTGTCATTTAAGTTCCGCAAAAAGCAGACTTAATATCGATTTAAAATAATCTGTCTGTAGGTATATACCGACTTACTTTATACAGAGTTATTAGCGTGAGTAGTATAAATATAGTAAATGTACTTATTTGGACAAATCCTCGAATAAAATAGATAAAATGACCTCGAGAAGAAGAAGGTTGTTAATACAGTAATACACATAGTATAATTTAAACGATACACTACGTAGTGGAATCTTTCTTTTTATGCTTAATAAACTGCCTGGAAGATTATCGCTTCAAGCGATAAGGCCGCCGGTTGTGGCTCACTATTTTTATTTTCAGTCTTTATTTTAGTTTATATAGCTTAACTTTGTGTCCAACAAAGAATTATCTGTCTATCTATCTAGACTCACGTTTAACAACACAGTCCCTTTTATTTCAAATACTAACTAGGATATAGGATGTAGGGCGCCTACATAGAAGGAGACAGAGTAGGAACCCATTTAAACTAGATTTGAAGACCCCAAATGCACATTTTTCCCAAATGGAGCCCTAGTAACAAATATTGAAAAATTTCTTTGCGTTATTTTTTTTTCAATTGCATGGATTCCTAGTTTGTTTTGTTTAGGTAACAATGAGGACATTGACCTTCCTTCGGCACAACAAACTCTTTCCCCATTACCCTGTAAAGCTAACTAACGCGAAATTAGTTTTCTACAAACCAAATTATGCATGCTTCGTTTGCCTAGACTTGGAATTCCCACAAACTGGCGTTAAATATGATACCTGTCATCTCAAGACACAATGGCGGAATAAGTAGCTATTATCGCCTACGCTTGTCTTTATATGGTAAATCTGATATTTATAAGGCTTTTTTATTTGAGTAACGCGACGAGCTCAAAGTTCCTTGTCAATTAGAATTGTAAGATATGCTCAGCAAATAAAGTAAGGTACCTCTAAATTGTCGTACGATACTGATCTATAAATCTTAAAAAGCCAGCAACAGACGTACTGATGTATCGCAAGATCTATCTCGACACAAAGCGAGAAATGATGTCTCATATCTTTTGGCCTTACAGCTGTTGAGCAGACTATGCAACTGGCCAATTAACAATCAAAAGTTACATCGTAAACCTTCACATGGCAATTTGGCACTCCAATTATTGCTTGAAATGCATCAATGACTAATTTATATGCCTTAAATCCAGATATTTAAATACGAGTAAATCATTCTATGGCGCCACAAGACGCCCGAGCGATTCCATGTTTTTGCTAACCTACGAATAAATATGTAAATTTATTTTGCTCCATGCAAGGTTATTGACACAGTTGCGTCTTAAATATATACTGGAGATTTTTGAATTGCTAAATAACGACGCTTGCTAAATTAATGGGCGATCCAGTTTTCCATTTTATATTGTTGCGCAAGAGACTTGTCATAAATCACTGGCTAAGTTCCCGGCTTGTTTTTACATACAATTATGATAAACTGACCAGTGCAGGCGAACCGAAATTCAATATTCTATACGAGTACAATGTTTTGTAGCGCAGCATTTGCTATTTTGAATTCCAATGGCTATTTTATGTCAGTCACATTTTGTGAATAAACTAGAATGGTAATTGCGTATGGGGCGTATTTTTTCCACGCAGTCTAAGGTCTAAAATGCCTTGTTATTTTGTTACTTATACTTTATACTTTTTGCATAACATTAGATCTTACGTTCGTTCTATCGCGCGACGTGTCTCGGAAACTAGTTCCAATCTGCGGTGGTTTGTGGTGCGTTAACTTTGATTTTTTCGTCAGTCTATTGTTTTTGTTTAAGTTTATCTCAGTTCAGTTAATTATAGTACTTTAAAGGAGCAGGACGTGTAATTAAGAGCCAGACCGGTAGCGGACATGGATTTGTTCTGCTTAAATGTGAGTGTTGAAGCTTTAGCAAAATGTCATTGTTAGAGGTATAAGAGAGGTTGATTGTTAATTACTTAGAAAGGCTTCCGTGTCGCGTAGCTACGCGTCACTAATGGTGAATTTAAATCGGTGTACGCAGGAAGTGTGAAGGTTTTAGATACTCAGGTATAAAGAAGTTAAATCTAACCTCAAAGTAGACAGGACGGTATTTATGTATCGCCTAGAAATTAAACTTTTGAGCATAATATGTTTGTACGTAAGCACACTACATACTTCTTATTCGTTACAGTCATAACAGAGGGCAAAAATCGTCATTGAGTCTCGCTGGTAGAGACTGATATGATGTGCCTGAAGAAATCTCGTTAGCTTTGCTTACTGGGAATCATCCGCATTCACTCTTTCAAACATCCTCCAATTGATTTGTTCAGTCTTACTCTTGAAGGAACTTCCGCACAGTCTTAGTGCCTTCTGCATTTACTTGGACGACATTTTATATTAACAATATGCAAACCAACAATCCATACGCACACACGACTGTAATAAAACAATTTAGCGTGTTATCCGACCCACGGTAGCATCCTGATGAATTGTGCCAATTTAAATATTTTTCTTAAATAACAGTTTCAAGAGTGCCCGCATTTTTTTTTTTACTCATAATGGGCTTGCTTTTGATCGCAATTCACCTGATGGTAAGCGAAATTGCGATCTAAGGTGGAGCGCGCTTGCCCAGAAGAAACCGGTTCACTATTGCCTTGAAAACTGCTAGATTATAGTTATCGGGGAACAGGGAATTTGGCAAAGAATTCCACACCTTGGCGGTACGCACAATGAGGTGGAGGCAAACCGCTTAGTACGCGACTTAGGCACCTCCACAGTATAACGATGCCGCCTTGGTGTTTCCCCTTCTCGCATAGACCGTAACATTTTCCGTAACACGTTCTATTTTCCATAGTTACGGAATAAGTAATGTGAGAAGTCAGATATCTGACCGCCATTGAGAATGGTAATTTTCGTATCAGGTGACACTAAAAATTGAGGTCATTCTTATTGTCAGTGGCATCAATTGCGAATGACTTTTTTTCACTCGGGTGCTGGTATCATTTTTGTTTATAGATAGACATCTTATTAACAAATATGATACCATTTTTCAGACACGTCCGTGACTCAAAGTTTATCACCTATGGAATTACCTACAATTATTATATTGTCTAAGTAATGGGAATTCTTAAGTGAGTTTTGTTAATAACCATCTAATTACCGAGTAACTTGAAACTCGTTCAGTTGTTTCTAAGACAATTATCAGTACCGGTTTTTAATTCTATACCTACTTAGTAGAATTAACTTGAAAGACAATCTCGATAAGGAAGGCGTAGCTAATAAAAGTCCTTTGGCGCCGGTTACATAGGCGGTAGGTATATATACCACTACCTACCTTCTACGTACTTTAACTTATTGAATCAGGTGTTGCTTTGCGGAAATCTATAGATATTAGGAGCAGTTTTTTTTTACACGCTTTATATTAGCTTCACCTGTATTTTTGTATGTTTGTAACCGACTTCTTTGGGCGCGATTTTGACCCATTTTAAACGGCCAGATTTCGTTCAAACTTTGTAGATTTATTGAGGACCGATGACAATACACTAATTTGATAAAATTATTATATTAGGCCACACAGCTGGTTAGCTCCATACTAAACCATTTCTAGTTTGTATTATGGTTGCTAAGACAACTGATATTAAGTACAAACATAAATACTTTATATCGATACAATTGATTTAACTAATCGATTAGATAATATAGTTAGATAGATTATGCACAAAAAAGATTACAAAACACTCTATGGTTACTTATTTAACACCCAGACCGACAGTCAATAAATTTAGTTCATAACAAAAAAAAATGTCCGAGCCGGGAATCGAAACCGGCACTCTCAGGTTGGCAGTCAGGCATTGTAACCATTTTAAATGTGTCTTTATTTTTGTTTATTATTTATAAGTATTGAGTGTGGATGCGAATGACGTAAAGCGAGTGTGGCTCGGTGGTAATAACGTCTGCTTTTCAATCAGACGGTCCCTGGTTAGATCCCGGCCCTACACCAATGACTTGTTTTTCAAGTTATCTGTGGATTTGCACTTGCATTACGGTGAAGGAAAACATCGTGAAGAAACCGGCATGTTTGAGGACCACAATATCCGAAGACGTTTGTCATCCGCCAACCCGCACTTGGCCAGCGTGGTGGATTGTGGCCTATGTCTCTTTCCTAGTGAGAGAAGGCCCCGAATCCCAGCAGTGGGAACGTATAGTGGGCTGCTGTGTGGATGAAAAATGGTTGCCTGTAAAGTCGGTTTTACGGGCGAAGATTTTACGTGACAACGTCTGCCGATCATAGTTGAGTGGGAGAGAGACGCAAGGCATTCGGCGGGCCTCTCTCTCGTTCGGTGACTCATCGTAACGTTACCGGGCGTTACACTTTTTCATAAGTGACTCCCAGCCGCAACCTAATTTAAGACGTTGTCACGTCAAAAATAACACTTACTTTTCTTCTTCCAGATACTATGGACTGCCCTCTCGGTCGCGCTAGGCTACGAACTCCAAGGGCAGATCATCCGAGGCGTGCCATGCGTGAAGAGGAACTACCAGCTCTACTGTCCCACTGCAGGGAATACTTATCCACTGTGGGTACATATTACCTTAATCTATGTAAAGTTAAAGTATGGACAGTTTCGTTTGCAAGTGTATAGAATAAAAATACCTCGATTGATATTGTTAGATACGTAAATTAAAAATTTAGAAAACCCCCGTCAACCGTTTATGGTAGTGACATAGTAGATTACTTTTTTCGCATATGAACTTTAAGCTGATAAAATGGGCCAAACCAACAGGGCCATCGATCCATTAAAAGATAAGGGTTGTTTTCACAACTTAAACTTCGCCCTTTGATGAATTGATATTCGAATAAACATTTGGTATTCGCAGCAGCGATTTTCGATATAAAGTCATTTCACACAAAAGTTAATTCGAACTAACGTTCAATTATTATTAATTTCATGTTCATCGAAAATGACCATCGAAATATCGTTATGGACCCATCGTTTTACGTCGGGGATAAAAATGTAGCGTAGCCTTCTCTTTAGAAGTCTGTGAGTGTAGCTCAAAATTTATTTTTATTATTTATTAGATATTATCACAAACAGAATACATACTATAATAAAAATATTTTACCTATAAAACCTGGGTTTATCCAAGGTGAAAGGTTCTCACTAATTTATATAGGTAACAAATAAAAGACGCGTTACATAGCATTAAAGACAAAAACTAGAACAAAGTTAAGTTATTCCCTCTGAAACTCAAAAATGTATACATACGTATACGTAAAGATACGCATCCTATTATGACTACCTATTATTTTGTACCTACTTAATTATTGCTATATAACATAACAACATGATAATATGGAAAATTAACTCACTTAACTTACTTAACATGGATAAACATTATACTGTGAAAAAATAAAAAACCTTTAACTATCAATAATCATTTTCCAACGTCACCATTCCAGAGAAAAGATAGAAACCTTCATAGACGAGAACAAAGCGCTAATAAAAAGGATGTACGGTTCATTCAACACGCCGGGCGGCGGCAGAGTGCGGCGCGCGCCGGGTGTACCCGACATGCACGATGCCACCGGGGATTCCTACTTCAGGCACGCTAGACAGGCGTCTAATGCCAACCTGCCCGATCCACAGGCGATAAATAGCACTGGCCGGTAAGTTGCGTCATTCATTCAATATTTAAGAGCTAAGCTCTTGTCCGTGGGGGTTTTTTCCAGATAGGTCTATCTTCGGCCAAATCGCAAGCGCAAGTTCGGTCGTGCATGGAGTACTGTTCGCATCTTTGGGATGGGTCTGCCAAATATCAGCTAGAAGCACTTGAGTCCATTGAGAGACGAGCTAAGAAGCTCATCGGCAATTCTTGCGTTGCGACGGCGAAACTTCAGAGCCTAGAGCACCGACGCAAGTTTGCTAGTTTGTCGGTTTTTTATCGGTAACATTTTGGGGAGTGTGCTATGGAACTTCATAATTTGATTCCACCATCTCCGTTCTACTACAGAACGAGCAGAGTGACAAATACAAATACAAAATGATTTATTGGTGCATAAATGTTAGACAGTGAAGAGACACCGATACAGAGTTGAAGTTCCGAACTTTCGTACAAAACGCTTTGTCGTCGACGACCTTTATTGTTAGGACTGCGAAGCTTTGGAACTCACTACCTGAGTCTCTGTTTCCTGAGAGGTATCATCCGAGGGCCTTCAAAAGTAGAGTTAATAGGTATATAGGTATATCTTCTAGGTAAGCGTGCCACACCGTAGACTGCAGTGCAGCTTAACATCAGGCTAGCTGTAGTCAAACGCTAAACTATCAAGGATAAAAAAAAAAAATCCTTGCCCTCCCTATACGAAATGACTTATACGACTTTCATCTTCTCCTTAATTTGGTCTAAAAATGATCGTCTAGGTCTTCCTCTTCCTCTCCTGGCTAATATTTCCTTCTATGATATTTTTAATGAAATTGCCATGTCGTATAAGGTGGCTTACCATCTTCCTTCTTCTTTTCTTTTGTCTATTGTATTTAATATGGTCCTTTGTTCTTGTACCAGGCATAGTAAGTTGTGTCATAGACTAATAAATATAATAGACGCTCAACCTCTTGTTGAAAATCGTACGTGTATCATTCGATACACGTAGCGCCATCTATTCGTGTTTCCTTGAAACGAGTTCACGGAAACACGAGTTCAAGTCACGCAATCTACTATCATCATAATATACCACTATGAGACTGCAGCGGAATTTGGCGGTAGCTAGGCTGCACGCTCGATTTGCAGCGCCATCTAGGGTTTATCGGAAAATATGGCAAACTTCCGCGCCACGCTTTCTTGTATATCTAGTAATCAGCAATCCTCTCCAGTTGTCTTATATAATATAAAAAATCTTTAGTTGTTCTTTTTAGGTCTTTAAGCTATTTGTTTCGCGAGTTTTTTACAGTTTATGTTTTATAACTAAAAAAACTATGAATTCAAGACTTTGCCTTTGTCATCCTTTTAATATACAGAACCTATGATCTTGAAATGATATCGATTGAGATAAAACACCCAGTCCCTACCACAGAGTTATTATTTCCCAAATTGCATATTACGCAAGCATGAAAATAAATGCACTTGATTGACGATGCCCAGATTTCACCGATGCACCGATTACGTATCAGCTCATTCGTATGCACAGAGACATTTCACATTTTTGGAACATCACCAAATGCAGTCAAAGTGAGGAAGATGCATCCAAAATTCGAATTTTTAGTAACGGAAAGTGGGTTAAATTTTTTAATAAATTTCGTCAGATTGTTTTCTTTTCCTGAACATCATATAGCCCTGGTCAGACACGTCCGCCTTTTTTTTCGTGAGGAAATGCATTAACGCATCTCCCGCCACTAGCCTAGGGGAGGCGGGCGGGGTATGTCGGGCTCGAGGGCCAGAAGGGCCGTCACTATCAACTAAAACCTCACAGTGTCCCATCTCACGACGGGGGCAGGGATGCAGGACCGCTTCGCGCAATGCCGTTGCTATCTCTGCCTGTATTAATCACACGAAAAATCAAACATGCCTTTGCCACAATGGTCGCATTTGACATCGCTATTCCGTGTTTGCTGATTTCGGCAAAAATATTAACGAATACGCGAACATGCAAATACACCGGCCGCACGTCGGTATTGGTGGCGATTCAGCGGCACATACGACTAAACTAAATTTAAAGAAGCCCCGTCTCTTTTCATCTTAGGTGGCCAGAAAGAGACCGCACGTTCTGCACCATAGTCAAATATGTAATGTGCAGGCAGGACGCTACCTGAATATAAAAAAAAGGTTCGGTTTGTAAACCGAAAATTAAAACGATGAATGATGATGATTTTCAATTCATGTTTTTATTCACACGCATTAATTTAAGTAGACATCACACTATGAAAGTTTCCACACAAACTTTCATTGTTACTTGCACGCGCAAACAACTGAAGAGATCGACATGTCATTTAACATAGAGATGGCTTTGAATCCGGGTTTAATGTTAGACTACTATACTATCCGGGATTAACATCATAAAAAATCTCAACTATTTTCAGAATCGACGCCTGCGAGAGCAAGACAGAAATCATGACGCCATACTGGGCCCTCAATTCAGCGAGAAAGCTCCGAGCCATAGTGAACACGATGCATTTCGAGCAGGCCATACATCAGGAAGTATGCAGGTAATGTGCGAAGTCAGTGAACTTATGACCGGTTCGTTTCACTTTCGATAACGAAAATGAGAGTCGATTTGAATCACGCGATAATTCGGTCAGTTGCCTTTACGAAATGTTGACATTACCTTGTATTGACGTGTGAATGGAATCGACTGCATTTGTGTTGGCACAATTTTATTCTTCTTCTTCTTTTTCGTATGAGCTAAGTAGCCAAATGACTGGTGTCATTTTTTTAGTTTTCAAGCCGCCCGAAGGCTTCTGACTTGGCTTAACGACTGCTTGTACTAAAATTAACAGCCAAAACCTACTATTTAACGTGTCATCCGATCCATGGTAGCGCCCAGATGAAAATGCCACTCGTAAAATCACAGTCTTGGTCACCCATCCAAACACCGTCCGCATCGATCTTTGCTTAGCTTCGATGATTGCGTCAGACCACTCTAACTAGACGAGCTACGGTTCTACAACTTGATTCATCATCATCATTATCGACAGCCTGTTTTCTTCCATTGCTGGAAATAGGCTTCCCTTCTAACATGCCATTCACCACGATCCTGTGCCACTCGTAATCCAGGTTCGATCTACGCCTGATGTTATATTGTCGACCTATCTTGCTTGCTTGGATATTTTAATTTAAAGATTGTCTCATCATAATGTGAAGTATGAATTTTCAAAAAACATCGTATACACAAGTACATAAACCGTAACGATCGTGTTAAAAAAACATCGTATAGGTTCAAGTTAATTTATGACATTATGCACATCGCATATACGGTAGCCTACAAGGGACATTTCTCAATATTCATTTACCATGTTTTTATATTACATGTGGCTAAGCTAATAAAATTATTTAAATATTAATTGTAATTAATCTATAGCTATCGAAATACTTACAATATGTCATTTTCTTACCAAACATAGAAATTACAACTTTTGAAGCACCTTATTTCGCTTGGTTATCCAACCAAGCGGTAGGTATATATACATTGGTATAACATTCACTGACTTTTAAATAGCACCTGTAGCTCGGCTAACTAAATGGCGATCAAACACGAATGGCGAAGTTAAGCAACAGTAGATATGAATCGCCAGTCTTTGGACGGGTGGTGCATAAATAAGACTAAATGGCATTTAAGTCGGATGACATACTTAATTGTAAGTCCCGGCTGTCAGCTTTCATAAAGGAGTCCTTAAACCAGCCTTGGGCGTCATTAACCAAGGCCCTTGGCCTAAAAACTCTTGATACCTCAGTCTTGGCTCTTAGCCTCATACAAAGAAGAAAGCTGAGCGACTTATGAACTCCTTCTTTCTTTAGATCAAATATCTTCTTAAATGTAAACCTTCGTAAATTCCAGCAAGAAGACGACAGGCCGCTGCAGCAAAGACTGCGGCTGTGAGCAGAAGTACAAGTGGCACCGACTTCTCGCGTACGACCCAAGCGATGACTGCGCTGGAATCTTTATGGATTGGTTCTTATTTCCATCTTGCTGCGTGTGCAGGTGTAACCCGTAGCATAGATATATAAAAAAACAGTAAAAACTCGATTGACCAGACTAATTAATCGTTAGGCATTCGGATAATCGAAAATCCGTATAATCGTAAGTATGAAGAAAATTGGGTTCTTTTTAGTTTCCGATGAGAAACCGGCGCGGGCGGTGTGAAGCCAGTTCCGTCTGACACGTTCGTTGGTCTGTAGTCCGGATAATCGCGAATCCGTACAACTGAGGTCCGAATCGGGTTTCTACTGTAGTAACCTCCTGTACTTCCTACTTTATATTATTAGTGCGAAAGTTTGTGATCAAAGATAGATGTCTATGTATGTATAGGTATGTTAATCATTCATGTTCTAACAGCCAAATTAAAATAAAATTTGGTTTAGAGCTAAGACCCAGGATTAAACATATATGCTACTTTTTATTTCGGATTAACGCGAGTAACGAAGGGCAGCTAGTATCTTTATATTTTTTCTTTGTGCCTGTATTGTGAAACGTAGGGGCTAAACAAAAAAATCGTTTTATACTCATAGTAAGATTTTTGCCTTTAAAAAATGTTGTAATATAAATCATTTAATAAAACTCGCTTTCTCTTTCTGGCACTCATTACGTTACACGAGCGAGACGACATGAACTTTTAAATGTATTCTTTATTAACTCGAATTATAGTTTAAATCTCTGGAGAAGTAAAGGAGAAACTACACTGGTTTACACAGTAAGCGTTAACGCTTACAGCTTTTATTACTAAACACTGTCGTAAATGAACAGTATTTTTAAATCTTAATAATAATATATATAAATCTCGTGTCACAATGTTTGTTCTCAATGGACTCGTAAACCACTTAACCGATTATAATAAAATTCGCACACCATGTGCAGTTCGATCCAACTTGAGAGATAGGATAGTTTAAATCTCAAATTATAGTCACAATTTTAATTTATTGCTAATTATTGTCTGTTATTATTTGACAGTCACAATTATCTGTTACTCCAAATGATTCTAACAGATGTCGATACCTTTCGACTGGGTTGAGTAAGTAATCAATAGATGGCGCTGCTATGGTAAATCTACGAACGTGTCATATAAACTACACTATCTATTTTTCATACCCCTAAGTGAGGCAAAACAACGTTTGCCGGGTCAGCTAGTTATATATCGAGTAGGAAAACTTATTTTACAACAAATAATCTTGTATACAAATGTGGTGAAGTAATGATAACGTTGAAGGTAGAGATATATTAAACATGTAGAAATATTTTAGATTGGTTCTCTTTTTTGCATGTGGCTGAGAATAAAAGATCAATATGTTGTATGAAAATATATAATCACATAATCAAGAAGCTATATTTCATATTTTTAGCTGGCTATTTTTAGAAAGTAATGTTAGTTAACAGTTTTTTTATCATCAGTAATTTTAAAAACTTTAAATGTAATTTTGTAATTTATTGGTAGGGATAATTTTCTCAAATTCCGATTTACTTATATTTTTTTTAGTTAAAAACACTGCCATTCATATTCTAATTGTAATTCTTTAAACAAATTCGGTTTTGAATCTTATGTCCTTGTGATTGATTGTTGTAAGTAATCGGATTATAAATAATTGTATTATATTTTGTTTTAGACATTTAATTTGAACACCTACTAATATTATTTTGTGATGGCAACACACTAACGACTGTGTAAAAGTAAGTACTAATGTTTGTAAGCATAAAATAAGGTCGTGCTTGTTTAATTTATCAAATTTTTGTTATTTACTTGTTCTGATGTTGCTCATGTTCAGTAAATAATTGCAATGTCTTATGGATAATTATCTGACTGTAAAGTGACATAACCCATCAACTGGCAAGCGGCCAGATACTGGTTCTTTTAAAAAATCATTTATCTGGCAACTGGCCAGATACTGGTCGTTTTTTTAATGTTATTCTTTGGAACCACAGTTTGGAATTGGAACCTGCGTTTCGAACCACAGACCAAGTGATAATAATCAATTGATTGATTTTGACTTTGATATATTTGTCAAGTAAAACATAAAAATAAATAAAACTGTTGATTTCTAATGTTTATGCTTACAAAACACAAACCTTAGTGTGTTAACACCTTTACTTAGTGAAAATGAATAACCTATAAGAACTTACTTGTATTATCTTTAGAGGCCTATTTAGTAAATATTTGTAGAAACTACTATTTTAATAAGGTCAGAGTATTTCGGCATGCAACTGCATGCTTATTTTTTTCTTGTTGAAAAGCAGCCTATGATACTCAGTTAAGATAAAAACTGTATTTGTACATTTATTAAAGATTTATCAACCAGATCTTAGTATTTCATTTATTAGTTATTTTTAAAAGTTCATTTATTTATTCGATTTTTTATTTAGTGAGGAAACACAGCAATGCCTTTTCTTGTATGTGACATTTTGTTTTTTTTATTTATGGGATTGAGATATATATTATTTTATCATCTTACTTATGCCTAATTAAACTACTAAAATAATGTGTCTCAATTTTTCAATAATGTTTCTGTTTCTTTCACAAATTGAATGTTCCTTTTGAAATAATTAAAGAAATATAAAAAGTTCTATTGTTGGTGTGAAAAGCCTTTATGTCAACTTTAAAATCATATATTTCTATTAACAGAACATCACATACATAATTAGAAAATAGATAAAATCTAAAAATTTACAATAACTATATACATCAACTACTTACATCAGCACTTTTTATTTTTCCTTATTTTTGAGAATTTCAAATTCCTTAAAAACTTTTTCGCTAAGTTTTTCGCCTTCGTCGTCGATTTGTTCGACTGCCAGTACTTCGGGTATGTAAAACTGCATCATGTTTTGAACCTGAGAAACCGAAAAAAGAACAAATCAGTGTTTGTCCACACAGGTTGGCTCGGAAAGCTGATTTCAATCGCCTCCAAACTATTTAGCTTTAGCAGATTTCATCTGCTCAGAAAATACTAGATAAATTTTTTGAGTACCATACTTAAAAGGTAATAACGAGACCCTATTACTAAGCCTTCGCTGTCTATCTGTCTGTCTATCAGCCTGTCTGTCACCAGGCTGTATCTCAGAATATCAGAGTACCATGATAGCTAGAAAGCTGAAACTTTCACAAGTATGCTTGTGAATGTTTCCCGTGCCGCTATAACAAGAAATACTAAAAATAAAAAAGGGGGTAGGGGTAAAAGTACAGCCTCCTCAAATCAAGGCATATTTTGACAGGAGGCTGTGCCTCTAGAAGATGAAGAGCATGCTATATCCAGAATATCTGGCTCAAAAAGATGCTGGCAAAAAGAGTTGCCATATGGGTTAAAGAATGTTAACTAACTCCATTCTTCAAAGTGACGATAGAGCTAGGGCAAGAGGAGCAGGACCCTTGCATCTTGAGTCTGAGCACTCCATCCTTGAAGTCTACAAACAGCACATCACCACCATCCTCTTGCACCGTTGGCCTGATACGGGTGTCCAGGAGTTCTTTGATCATTTGGACAATTTCATCATCATCTTCATTGATTTCTGTAATTTAGGGTAAGTCTTTGTGTCAGTAATCTTATACATAAAGATTATAAAATAAACTTATTAAAGAAGTCATCAACTCAAACTGATCAACTGACCAAATTTCTTTAATCTGTTCAGAAAATATTTGTTATAATTAAAGATTTATGTTATATTTAAACAATCTTGATGTATTTTGTATTATTCATTTGAGGGATTGTTGCCAAGAATAGTGGAAATCAGTAGTGGCTTGATTTTTACAATATATGATTAATTTGACGATATTTAGCTGGGTTAATTAATTATCATTTTATTTATGGGATTATGAACATTGTTCAAGTAATCTCTGATCATGATATAGGTACATTTATGTCTGATTATCTTTCATACATAACTGCTGAACCTTCAAATTTGGAAGGGGTAAGGAGTATTTTATCTTACCACTTATGCTATATGTAGCTCTACAAGCACTCTGTTACATCAATGAACAAGTTAAAATATTTGTATAAAAAATATAGAGAGGCAATAAATAGTAAGCAAGTTAATGGATCAGAATACTAGAGAGGATTGCTGATTCCTACACAATAAAGCGCATTGCAGAAGTTTGCCATAATCATCAATGAAACCTAGATGGCGCTGCAAATAGAGCATACATCCTATCTGCCGCCAAATTCCGCATAACGATAGTGAATGCATGACACTAGCGAAGTTGTTTCAAGAAAATACAAATAGATGGCGCTGCATGTATGGAACGACACATGTAGTATGATTTTCAACAAGAGGTTGAGTGTCTATTATATTTATTAGTCTATGGTAAAAGTATTAATACATACGAGTATTGCCAGAAGGTTTGGCATCAGTTACGACGGGCAGTCCGCTGGCAAAGAAGTCCATAATGTTGGCAAATATCTCCGGTTTCAGAATCTTCCAGTCCACATCATCATCTTGCTTTGTGACTGTAATGAACTCTGGTCCAAAGAACACTGCCTTCACCCCGTCAATGCGAAATAGCATTTTGGCTTAAACATAATAGCAAGATATGGATTATTGTTATTGGTATGTTACCATGTTTTTGTGCATATATTTTGATACCACGGTTATTGACATGTTAAGAGGATAAGAATGAAATTTTTTTAAATGAAAATGGAATTATATGTGTACCATGAACATATTTTATAAATTTCCTTATTATTTAATATTTTTTTTTAAACACCATTATTCCATAAATTTAAGTTTGGATATTGGTTCAAAACTAAAAATAACATAGTTAAAAAAAACAATCCAAATTAATCATTAATTCAAAGAATAAATTATAGCAACCCAAGCATTTGCATCCTACCTACTAAGAGAGTTTAAAATGCTTCCCTTAAATTTACAGACAACCTTATTTATAAGATAACCCTAAACTACTAATATAATAAAGGCGAAAGTTTGTGTGTGGGTGAGTGCGTAAGTTTCATCAAATTTGGCTAAACCGAATTGGATGAAATTTGGCATGAAGATAGGTTGATTAACCTTGGATTAACACATAGGCTACTTTTTATCCCGTGTTCCCATGGGATACACAAATAACTTCAAAACTATGTTACTCCTTCAAGGTTCAACTGCTGGACCAATTTAGATGAGATTTACTACTAAGATTTTTCAAATCTTGGATTAACTTTGTGTCCTGGATTAACGACTTTTTGTCACGGATAAATGCGGGCAACACCGTGGGGTGCAGCTAGTATATAATATATTCAAAATAAGAACTAGCTTAATACTTACCTAATGGGCTGCATTGGGCTTCTCCAATATTTGGAAAGTCCATTGTCTGCCCTGGTTCCAATACCTTAGCTCCAGGAAGGAACTTCAAGCTGTTTGGGTTGGGAGTATCTTGTGTCTGTATGAACATTGTTCGACATGAACAGACATTAAACATAGGTTTGGAGAAACTTCCATTCTTGATTGGTTGTTGGGTTAATCCACTGAATTGTCGTGTGTTCTGCCTGTAAGTTAATACAACCAGTATTTAGCTTCCAGTCTTCCGTTTACGTTTGTTATTTACTACTACTTATCACAATATTCGGCATGTCTTCTTGTGCTATGAAATGAAAAGTAGGTTGTGTGAGAGGTACCTACAGTAAATTATGTACATACGTTGTTAAACGATGAAAATTTAACTGAGCATCTAAGAGTGAATATCTATACCTACATTACTGCTTTGAAAACTAACTGGAGCATTTTTTACTAAATTGTAACCTTACCGTATTAGATCAGAAGCCGCTATGCAGTAACGTCTACACGGACTCCCTTTTATGATAATGTTTAGAGAGTTACGCAGCATTATTGAATCGTTATGAATCGGTCTGCTTTTATTTAATATTTAATAATCCGCGAGAATATTTACCAAAATATGATTCCCACGCAGATGTTTTTAACATTGACAATAATTAGACATTGGCTTACTGGTTATTATTACTGGTCTATGACAGTGACTGCATGAGAATACTGTCAAGGATGTCTCACTGACACAGACACAGATGTCAGAACTATGCATGAAGATCACAGATTTATAACTACAAGGAATGAAGATGACAGATTTAAATTTGATTTAGATGAAGAATTTTGATGAAGATCACAGACTTAAATATAAACTCCATCTTATTATTTAAATCTGTGATCTGAAGGTAGCTGCTCTTTCTAAGGATAGAGCTCAGAGTAAGGATCTAGGATCTTAGATTCTTCGTCTGAGGGATAGAGTGATAACTTCATGGAACTATGACAGTGGAGCAGACAGAGAAAACAAAGTTATAAGGTCGTTTTTCTTCCTAATGTTGCCTGTATCAGATATTTTCTTTTATGGACCATGATGGACTTCTAATAGTCGAGTCAACAAGTTCAAAAACGTGTTAAATAGACATAAAGCTCCTAAAAATATGTGCCATAGCTCATTCGATTCGGAATGACGTGTAGAAAAATGATGTTTATTAGCACAAAAAATATTGCGATTGTTATTAACAAAATAAGAAAAAAAAGGTATTTAGTTTTTCGTTAATAACTTTTAAAATAATGATATTTAAGGAATTTTGAAAAAAGAATCCGAAAGAGGAGAAAATTTCCAATAAAAAATGGTTGCCTGTAAAGTCGGTTTTACGGGCGAAGATTTTACGTGACAACGTCTGCCGCGTGCTGCGCGCGCGGCAGACCGATCACAGTTGAGTGGGAGAGAGACGCAAGGCATTCGGCGGGCCTCTCTCTCGTTCGGTGACTCATCGTAACGTTACCGGGCGTTACACTTTTTCATAAGTGACTCCCAGCCGCAACCTAATTTAAGACGTTGTCACGTCAAAAAGTCCTGACTCCTGGAACTCTATCTATATTATATATTTTTTTTTAACGCTGCAAATATAGCTCCGCGAGGGCGTTACGGCATAGGCGCGCTGCCTAAAAAGCCGGTATATCACCTAAATTTTTTTTTGCGCAGTGTGTGGTCTAGCGTTGTCGTGAAGCAGCAGTGGCGTGGAGCGATTGACCAGCCTAGGTTGTTTAGCCGCTAGCTTTTCCGTCATGGTTTGCAATTGCTGACAATAGATATCAGCCGTAATCTCTGACCTCTATTTCTACTAGAGAAATAGAGGTCAGTGGCCGTAATAGTCTGCTGTACAAATTTGAATTTGGAATTCCTTACCAAAGAGGAGAAATTTGTGATTAAAGTGGCCAGTACGAAAAACGCCAATTTCATATGTAAGGACCTAATATTAGTACTGTCATATTAAGAGCAACCTTTATGTATGGCAGTGAGTTTTGGTCACTAACCCAACAAAGAAAAAAAAGCTTTTAGTGACGTAGATAAAGATTTCGGGTCCAACTCAGAGGGAAGATGGTAGCTGGAGGGTCCAGAATAAACGTGAAATCGAGGAGTTTGTTACTATACCTAACATCTTGGAGGAAGCCAAGACCCACAGACTCCGACACCGCTGGAAGGACGCCGTCGTATCCACGGAAGAGAAAAAAACAGATCAGATTTGCAAGAGCTTCAGGTTGCAGACTGGCAAGAGGCGGCGCAAGTCTGAAAAGAGTAGCATACTCCTGTGTCGGAGGCCAAGACACACTTTGGATCACTCCGCTAGTAATTAAGAATAAGAATCTAAGTAAGTAATGTTAAGTTTAGTATATTTGACTTGAATGTGGCAGATTTAAACAAAAAAAAATCCAGTCTGTGGTGGATAATTTGTTTCTGGTCACACTAGCTGTGAGCTATGATGGCTTCATGCGTTTACTACATAGACAAAGAAAATTACTATCTTTACTGGTTGTACTCTGTGGCTTACTTCCAATTTGACCAAAGCCAAATCAAACGAAATTTTGTTTGTGTGCATTTTTTATAAATTTTGATTTTATCACTGAAAAGATATCTACTGTTGTAAAATTTGTAAGTATAATTTAGATATAACAAACTACTAATTATTTAAATAAAAAACTGTAACTGTATCTTGAAAAACTGCTCCCTATGTTGAGAGTATTTGATACATGTGTTCATATCACTATACCTTTCCTTGAAGGTAGATAATCGCTTACAATTAGTCAGGCTAGTAGCTTTTACATGAAACTTTCGTTCGTGTCGGAAATTTTTCGTTAATTTATTTTTCTATCATCATCAAATAAGTACCTACCTACCTCACGGTGTAGGTACATATTTGATAACATTAATTAATGAATTGAAAAATATTGATTTCTTACAGAAATCAGTCATGGCGGACGGTAAGGGCCGAGGGAGGGGGCTTGCCCTCCTTGAGGCTTTAAAAAAGTCGCAGATGATGGATGATTCTCCACCAACGTCGCAAACACAGAGCCCTGATGCTACTCCTGGCCCCAGTACTGTGCCTAGTGTCCCTTCTAGTGTGGTAAGTTCATATAATAAACCCGAGTAACCAAAAAACTGTTTGGTTACTCTGGGTGATCTCCGCAGCCAGCTCCTTTACCAAGCTCCCATTCTGCATGCCGTCTAGCAGGTGATGCTACTCCAACCAAAATCAGTTGTGGCTAACAACCATTCCTGCTAGATATGTCAACTGAAAACTGCGAACTCTCTTCCTGAGTCTCTTTTTCCCTTTTTCCCGAGAAGTACAATTTGGGGGTCTTCAAATCTAGAGTAAATAGGTTCCTTCTAGGCATGCGTGTTACATCTTAGACCACAGTCAAGCAGGCTAGCTGCGGTCAAATGTAAGCCTATTCATCAATAAAAAAAATACTACTAGTACACTGCAGGGCTAGCACAGATGGTCAAGTATTTCTCCACCAGAATAATAATCTGATAGATTCTTTGATACTTTTATTTGAATGATTAAAATGCTGCATTTGAAGTAATATTTTTGTAAATTTCTTTATTTTTGCATCAGAAATAACATTTCATTTTATTGTAAACTCTGAAGGAATTATTTTCTTTTTTTCTTCCCAATATCAGTCTGAACTTTGTCCCCACCATGTGTATTTATCATCTTTTTACATGGAAGCATCAGGAATAAGGGAATAAAATGTGCAAGCTAAACATCAAGTGGTAATATCTTAAAAGATAAATTGTGGCTTGTGATTGGAAAAAATGTTGTAAAGACTATAATTTGCCGCCCTGTGCTAGCTCTTCTGGGTTTGTATAATTTAATATAGAAACAGGAATTAAGAGGTAGAGGCTTTTTTTATTTGATGGTTCATTTATGCTACTTACGATCTTTCTTATAAATTAACATGATTCATATTACAAATAATTATATTTTTTATGTAGTAAACTTTGAAACCAGGAGAGGAAGAGGAAGTCCTAGACGATCATATTTTGACCAAATTAAGGAGAAGATGAAAGTCATGTCGTAAAGGGAGGTCAAGGATTTGGCCGAAGATATAACTACCTGGAAAAAACTCCACAGACAAGAGCCCAGCTCTTAAATATTGAATGAATGAAGTAGTAAACTAATTGAATCTTAAAAATTCTTAAGTATTTATTACATTAATTACTTCACAGGTGGGGTCTGGTTTGTCAGGATCTGTGATTGGAGGGAGAGGGAGAGCAGTTGCAGGGCTATTGGCCAAAGCTTTACAAGCAAAACCTAGTAAGTATCCTAAAATACATATATGGAAAAAAAAATAATGATGAGAGAAAACAAACATTGTACATAATTTTCGTAAGCCGAAATAAATTCTACAAACTTCAATATGATTTTTTGAAATCTGCAAAACTGAAAATTCTGTTCAGTTTCGTTCTATCCGGAATAATATAAACAATATAAGTCAATATCATTGGTTCTGTACAAAAATCTTTAATTCATTGTAGAGGGAATATGCATTATTGAAATTTATTTAGATAATGCTGACAATAAATTCATCAAAGTAAATTTCATACAATTATTCTGTCAGGATACAGAACTATAAAATCCAAATAATAAAATTATTACTGTAACTGACTTTAGGCTATGCTTGGTCAAAGATGACTCCACTAAATACTTCTGTCTAAATGTAATTTCGTACATTTAATTCCCATAAATTTTGGTTTATGCAATAAATTGACAGTTGAAAGAGAAGAGTGAAAGTAAAAATTTGCTATGCCCTATCCTAATGGGACAGACAAAGATGGAAACAGAGTATTCAGAGATTATCAGAGTATTTTAATCTTTCTTATTATTGCCATATATAAATGTACTAGCTGACCCGCCAAACGTTGTTTTGCCTCACTTAGGGATATGAAAAATAGATATTTTAGCTTATATGACACGTTCGTAGATTTACCATAGCAGCGCCATCTATTTTATTACTTACTCAACCCAGTCGAAAGGTATCGACATCTGTTAGAATCATTTGGAGTTAGCAGATAATTGTGACTGTCAAATAATAACAGACAATAATTAGCAATAAATTAAAATTGCGACTATAATTTGAGATTTAATCTATCCTATCTCTCAAGTTGGATCGAACTGCACATGGTGTACGAATTTTATTATAATCGGTCAAGTGGTTTAGGAGTCCATTGAGGACAAACATTGTGACACGAGATTTATATATATTAAGAAAGATAAGATAATACATACAATATTATAAAGAGGAAAAGTTTGATTGTTTGTTTGTTTGACATGAATAGGCTCTGAAACTACAGGACCGATTTGAAAATTCTTTCACCGTTGGGAAGCTACATTATCCCTGAGTAACATAGGACATATACCAATATTATACAGAGGAAAAGTTTGATTGTTGGTTTGTTTGACGCGAATAGGCTCCGAAAGTAATGGGACAGATTTGAAAAAATCTTACATAGTATGTTACTCGGGGATAATGTAGCTTCCCATTGGTGAAAGAATATTTTAAATCGGTCCATTCTTTTCGGAGCCTATTAGGTTATATTTTGTTTCTCTTTGCTACTCAGATTATTTTAGAGCCTGTGCGAAGCCGGGTCGTGGTGCTAGTATATAATATAAATTTTTTTAATCATGTACAAATCCAAATTAAGTCAAAGGTTTTCAAAATGTTTAATATATTATACTTTTTTTTAAGATCCTCCCGCATTTACACCAGCATCAGATGTGAGTCCAAGCTCCAATGCTCCCGCAACAAGGGGAGTTGGGCGTGGCTTGAAGCTTTTGCAGACCTTGTGAGTATTCATGCACAATTAATTTAAAATGCGAGTGTGGCTCGGTGGTAAAAACGTCTGCTTTTCAATCAGACAGTTCGATCCTGGCCAATGACCAATGACTTGTTTTCAAGTTATGTGTGGATTTGCACTCACTCTATGGTGAAGGAAAACATTGTGAGGAAACTAACACATTTGACTGAGGACTGCAGTATCCAAAGCCGTGAGTCATCGGCCAAACAGCACTTGTGCAGCGTGGTGGATATTGGCCTGTATATCTCTCCTTGTGAGAGAAAGCCCCAAGTCCCAGCAGTAGGAATGTATAGTTGGCTCCTTATAAATAGAAGACAAAATTAAATATTTAGTGTACTTCCGCTGTGATCCGAAATCCAAATTAAGACAAGTAAAGGAAAAATCAACTAAGATCAATTAACCAAGCTTAATTAACTAAGATTAATTAAGATTAACGATACTTACTTACTTACTTACTTACTTCCTGTGGCTCTACAACCCTGGGTGGGTCTTGGCCTCCTCTACCAGTCTGTGCCACTTTGTGCGGTTTAGAGCCGATTAAGATTAACGATACCTATCACAATTTGGAAATTCTTAACTCTACACGTGTTTCGCCTAACCACAAGGCATCATCAGGAGATGCTGACTCTTCGAACGACAAGTCGAGAGACACAATGGATTTCCGCAAAGTAACGCCTGAGTCAATAAGTTATTGGCTCCTTATGTTTAGGCATCGTGCCTATATTATTTTCATCCTATTAATTTCTAGACAAGCGTCACAAGCTGCATCGCAAGCTACATCCAGAGCCCCGTCCACGGTGGGTGCAGGTGACGCGGCGTCAGAAATCACAGACAAAATGGCAGCCACTTCAATAACGGAATCTGTGGTCTCCACTGTGCAATCAACAGCTGTTGCCAAGAACAAATATTTTGTAAGTTGATTTAATAACAATAAACCCCCAACGCAAATACGATGGGATGCTATATTATAAGTTTAATGTGTGTGGCATCTCCGGAACTTATAAGTAATTAAGACTTTAGTTTTTTTGTTGTTATGTTAGTCAAGATCGGTCTTAGCTAAGTTTCATAAACATTGATCCAAAATGGACATCGCCAAAATGGTAGGGTACATATTTTTTGCAAACTCCTCAAATTTAAAGAAAGAAAGTAATAAACATTTATATTGTGACACAAACAACACAACACTTTCGACGAAAAGCGAGTGTGGTTCGGTGGTAATAACGTCTGCTTTTCAATCAGACGGCCCCTTGTTCGATCCCGGCCCTACACTATTGACTTGTTTTTTAAGTTATGTGTGGATTTGCACTCGCTTTACGGTGAAGGAACCGGTACTTTTGAGGACTGCAATATCCGAAGATGTGTGTCATCCGCCAACCCGCACTTGGCCAGCGTCGAGGATTATGGCCTATATCTCTCTCCTCGTGAGGTAAGGCCCCGAGTCCCAGCAGTGGGAACGTATAGTAGACTGCTTACGCTTTCGCCGACGAATGAAAAATAATTATTTCTTCCAGAGAGAAGTAAAAGAAACTCCGCCGGTTGTAATGAAAGGCGAAAGCGGCACTCCCATATCCTTGACGGCCAACTTTGTCTACCTTAAGTTTGAAGAGAACAGCGTGTTTGAATACGAAGTGATCTACGATCCACCTCAGGACTATAAGAATCTGCGATTCAAACTGCTCAATGGTAAGTTATTACATAGATTAATAAATATAATAGATGCTCAATCACCACATACCACTTTAAATAAATGCCTTCTGTTGCGTCAGATGTCGCTATGTGTAAACGAATTATCAATTTAAAATATAATGGGTCCAACATAATGTATTTCGTATTTTGAGACTTAAGTACTCGACAGAATAAATCCAATAGATAGAGCTTAGTTGTGCGTTCAACACAGCCGACTGCGATCTTATCAGAAGGAGAGATATAAAATAAAGCTCATTTTATGCATTACAAAACGTTTTCTGACTTGCCTTAACAGATGCTTGACAAATAACCTTCTTTTATGCAAATAAGCTTCTTTTATGTAAATAACCTATCCCCTTAACTTTATGTTAAGCGCCATCTATTCGTTTTTCTTGATACAACTAAACTCGGGTCCCGTAATCTACAATCATCATGTCACTATGCAACTGCAGCGCGCCTTAAGGAATTTGGTGGCAGCTAGGCTGCACGCTCAATTTGTAGCGCCATTTAAGTTGCATCGGTAATTACGGCAAAATTCCGCGCCATGTTTGGGGATCCGCAAACCTTTCTATTATTCTGATCCCTGGTAATTATTGAAAAATATAACCCGAGCTTAAAGAAAATATTTGAAAGGTAACTTCCTCTTGATTATACTTATTTGGTTATGCAAATGAGGATATGAACTCAAAATGACAATGAAACTCAAATGAGGTATTAACTCTTTTAAATGGTTTCTTTATTGGCTCGAGCTATGTTTAACGATCTCGTTGGTTACCATGCCAGACCACCAACTAGAAGGTCCGAAATTCGATTCCCGTCATGGCCAACATGTTTGTAATGAACTAAATTTGTTGGCAGTTTGGTCTGGGTCTTAAATATAGAATATATAAAGTACTATATAAAGTATTTGTGTATGTTTGTCAGTTGTGCTTGCAACTATAATATAGGCTAGAAATGTTTAAGTATGGGAATAATCAGCCGTGTGTGTAATGTGTCCTAATATTTATTTTATTACACATATTTGAAGTCAAGTAATATAAGAGAAAGTAGTGTTAGCTACATTCAAGAACGGGTGAACCTATTTGCATAGAGTGAAGTCATTTTGTTTGGACTTGGATGTTATGTTCAACATTGATTTGTTTCAGAACACCATCACTTCTTCAAAGAGAAGACATTCGATGGGACCACGCTGTATGTTCCACACATGTTGCCCGATGAAGCTTTGAACTTGGTCTCAACTAACCCATTTGACAATTCAAAAGTTAATGTGAAAGTAAGTGTTCATATAGCTCGCGTCAATACTGCGCTTATTATATATGTTTGTGTGTGAGTGTGTAAGTTAACGTATGTGGCCTGGCCTGAATGAAAGTGGCTACAAGTATAAAGTTCCTTCGACTACCTCGTTGGCGTAAAGGTTACCATGCGGGACTGCCAATCAGAAGGTTCCGGGTTTGATTCCCGGCCTGGCCAACATCTTTATGCTTAACTAAATTTGTTGGCTGTGGGTCTGGGTGTTAAATATGCATCTATATAAAATATGTATGTTTAAGTAGTATATATCAGTTGTGTTAGCAACCATGATACAAACTAGAAATGGTTCAGTGTGGGCTGACCGGCCGTGTGGAATATTTATTTATTTTTATTTCTGCTTTGAGTTCTTCATCATTGTTTCCTACAAACATTTGGTGGAATTAAAATTAAAGTATTGTGTCATATTTTTCAACTTTATTTAAATATTATTACTTTGTGGCAAAGCAAAATTAGCCGTGTTTTGTTGAGATTTCCTTTTGTTAGTTCAGTTCCATCGTAGAAACTTTATACTCGTGGCCACTTTCGTTTGGGCTCCGTCCGTCCGGTTTTCTCTCTTGATTGATTCGTGATCGCGCATTTTGTGCTAGTTCAGATATAAGTGGCCAGTGCTGATACCGACCATCAAACATAGGTCTGGTCTCGTTAGTTTGAGTAGGTTGTTAGTTATTTTATTTTCAATATTCATTTAATTTTTAAGGCTTTCGAGTGTTTAGAATATGTTCTATTATCTCATAGATCCAGGTCTTTACCGAAAACCACAACAGTTTTCCAGGCTGAAGCCATGGGCTCCTACTGGCGGCAAAAACTGTGATGGAATCAATCAACAGTCAATCAGATAATATAAATTCATCACATATAAAATTCACTACTGACAGTGCGGCCATTTGATGGTCGCTATCATTACCGGCCACTGCGACCTAAATTATCACCAGCTCAAAATTGGTAATACAGATAGCCCCCTGTGTCGGGGATGCATGAAGACAGACGAGACTGTGGAACATGTGCTGTTACACTGTGAATCTACAAGCCAAACAAGAGAGAAAACTGGACTAGCAAGGGAATCTCAACAAAACACGACGCTATACTCGGACGCCTCCTGTATTAATAGAAGTACCACAACATCTGACGCAATGACAGTGGAACAGGTATGCCAGCGACCCAAGACCGTGCTCCGCTATTTTAAGGAGCTTGGATGGCTTGGGTAGGCTGGTAGGGGGAAATGCACAATATGCCTCTTGCAGGTTGTCAGTGCAGGTCTGATCGCCCCCATCAAAGAATAAGAATAAGAATAAGAATATCTCATAGATTTTTGTGTTCCTTAGATGAGCCAGTAGTAGGTAGATAGATAGATAATTGTTTATTGGACACAAAAATTAAACCATTTCAAATAAAAATAGTTGGCGGCCTTATCGCTTGAAGCGATCTCTTCCAGGCTTAGTAGATTCAGATTCTTTTGAAGACTTTTGAATATGTAAACTAATCCTGTTTCAGATAATATTCCGTCGCACGCGCCGCCTGAGTGAAATGATCCACTTATACAACGTTTTGTTCAAAAACATAATGAACGACCTACAACTGGTGCGGTTCGGGCGGCAACATTACAACGAGCACGCGGCTGTTCAGATACCGCAGCACAAACTCGAAGTCTGGCCTGGGTAAGGGTTAAGTAAGCAATGCAAGTTACAGAGTGGTGGCCGAGAACTGGCAAGCGAGGAATGGGTTATCCGGCAGCGAGATGGGTCGACGACAACATTGAAGTCGCAAGTCCAACCTGGATGAGAACTGCAAAACATCGACACAAGTGGCACATGCATAGGGAGGTTTATTCCCAACAGTGGGATAAAAAAGGTTCAGGGTCGCGACAGGTCTTAAGAGGAAAATCTACAAGACGATCATTAGACCTGTTGTACTGTATGGATCAGAGTGTTGGGTAACCAAGGTAGAATATGTAAGAGGAGTGCATGCGGCAGAGATGCGAATGTTGAGATGTGTGTAGTGACAAGAATGGACAAAATAAGGAATGAGTACATTAGAGGGAGTGTAGGAAGAAAATAAAGAGTGGAAAGTTAGCGTAGTATGGACATGAGATGCGTAGAGAGGAGATGCATGTCATTAGGAGATGTATGGAAATGGTAGTGCAAGGAAAAAGAGCAAGAGGCCGCCCGAAAAGACATGGATGGAGTGTGTGAATGAGGACATGAGAGAGAAAGGATTGAGTGTGGAGATGATGTCTGATAGAGGAGAGTGGAAGAAGATTTGGTGTACCGACCCCACCTAAGTGGGATATTTAAGGAAAAGAAGAAGATGAAGTGGGATAAAAAAGGCTGTGTATGATGGTGATGATCAAGAAATGTAATGGCTTGGCTAACAACCACCCTCAAGTTGATGAACCTTTCGTCAACCACCTATTAGTGTGTTATGGTAGCCTCCTTGAGAGCTATTTATTCTAGACAATGCATGCTTCACCTAAGGCCATAGATAACTCGTGTGGTTACAAACCCTGCTGGTCAAATGCCCAGCTGTAATGATTAATAAATAATAATAATAATGAAGACATTTTTAAAAGAAGTGTATATAATATGTATGAGTGGTGAATTAAGGCTCATACCTCTCTCGTGAGAGTAGGCTCCGATTCCCAGTTGTGGAAATGTATAGGGGCTGCATATGCTAAGTAAGCATAGGCTTACTTAAAAAGACTTGTAATAATATTACTTTGATCTTTTTTAATATGACCTACAATTTAGTGCCACACTTTCATTAGCTAATATAATAATATCTCTTCCAGCTATGTGACCGCTGTAGATGAATATGAAGGAGGCCTAATGCTAACATTAGACTCGACGTCCCGAGTGTTACGGACTCAAAGCGTCCTTTCTCTTATAAAAGAGGTGTCACAATCTTCTGGAACTAACTGGAAACGTGCGCTCAATGAATGTCTTATTGGCAGCTCAGTTATGACTACTTATAATAAGAAGTTGTTCAGGTATGTTTGATTCTTTTATTTATGTTTATAATTACTTAAATTTATGTCGTAAAGAAGTCATTTTTGCAACCCGTTGTTTGAGAAACGTTGAATAAAATATTAAAACGAAAACGTGATGTTACATTTTGTATGCAATTTGAGACTATTGACGTCACTATTTACAGACGTATGGTGCATTTAGAGTCAAATTAGGTTCATTTTTAGGTTTCCGTACTTAAAAGGTATAAAACGGGACGGTTTTAGAAATCAGAAATTGTATACAAATCTGCTCGTTTATACGTTTTTATAAAGAAACAAAAAGAGAAAGTTGAGAAGAATAGACAGATCTGTCAAATTACAGTGTAAACTCCATGTAATGTCACTCGATTAAATGACAAACTCTAAATCGTCGAAATCAATTGGCTTTAGTTGTTTAGCTTCTATACAATGATACATTCTCGCCATGTAACGACCCCTCTCTATAACGCCATAAAATACACAGTCCCTTCAGTGTCGTTATATAGAATTTACACTGTATTATTTATACTGTTATCACTATTACCCATTTCTGTTGTTTCTACCTTTTCTGTCAGGCAACTGCAAGAAAGTGAGGAAACATACTAGGTATCTATTGTTTTCTTCATTCAATTAGGTGTTAGAAGAGCATGTGACTTATTGTAACTTGTACATTACAGGGTTGATTCAATCGACGACTCGATGACTCCACGATCTACGTTCGAAAAGATGGAAAACGGTCAGCCGACCAAGGTTAGCTACGTAGATTACTACAAAAAGGCGTATGGCATTGACATTATGGACTGGGATCAACCAATGCTCATATCCAGGTAAGATGCTAAAAGTGGATAGATGTATATTTCCAGGGGTCAGATTACTGGAGAGAATTGCTGACTTCCATACAATAAAGCGTGGCGCGGAAGTTTGCCATAATTATCGATGTAACCTAGATGGTGCTGCAAATCGAGCGTGCTGCCGTCAAATTCCGCAACGCGCTGCAGTCGCATAGTGATAAGACTCGTTTCGAGAAAATACGAATAGATGGCGATCGTGTATCATTCGTTACACATAGTACGATTTGCAACAAGAGTTTGAGTGTCTATTAAATTTATTAGTCTATGATATTTCTCAACCTACGCTGCCGTCTAGTCCCCTGGCCACAGGTTTCTCCGAAATAAATATACTTACAACACTTGTTAAAACTTTATTGCTGCTAATTGGACCCCCTCTTTTTATATAGTTCAAACAAAAACAAAAAATAGAATATTTAGGAACACAAGGCCTTTCGTACCTACTATAACTACTATATAGTAAATCGTCCTATAGTATATACATCTTCTTCTTGGTCGTAACTTCATTACTGAAGGTCGTGTCTAATACGGAGTGTCGATCACTCGGTTAACAATGGTCTTCCACTGTTTCCTGTCCTCGGCGGTCTTAAAAGCTATGTACATATTGTGCCTTTAATTATTCTATTGAATTTACATTTGTTTGTATAAAAGGTTAGATTTGAGTAAGGCCGCTGAGATTACTCCATGGACCCCAAACTAGGCGTGAGCCTGTGTCTTGGCGATCTAATTTATTCATGTTGTTTTCACTAGGGAAACCAAACGGCATATTGTGCCTTTACTTAACCTATTGAATTTACATTTCTGTTTGTTTAAATGGGTAGATATGAGTTAGGCGGCTGAGATTACTCCATGGACCCCAACCTAGGCGTGAGCCTGTGTCTTGGGGATCTAACTTATTCATGTTTTTTTCACCAGGGAAAGCAAACGGCAGCCAGGCAGTGAGAACCCCATAGAGTTCATGATATGTCTGGTCCCTGAGCTGTGTCAGCTGACAGGCCTCACGGACGACCAGCGCAAGAACTTCCGTCTGATGAAGGATGTGGCCACGTATACCCGGATCACGCCTAACCAGAGGCTTGCTGCGTTCAAACAGGTAAGTGGATGTGTGTGAGTGTGTAAATAAATTCACTTTTTATTCACAAAGATTGCTCGAAGTCCCAAGATCTCGAGATAGATAAATTCTTTTTTTCAATCTTATTACCTTTAAATAATTCACAAAATAAACTTAAAAATAGTGCCGAAAATGGCGGCCTTATCGCAAAAAGCGATCTCTTCCAGGCAACCAGAGGAAGCGAGGCACAAGCTTTATATATTTTTTTCCTTCAATAAGTAAATCATGTTATTTTCTTACAGTACATTCAAAACGTGCTCAACAATGAAAAAGCCAAAAGCCGTCTCGCGGGCTGGGGCCTCTCCTTAGCTCCGGAGACGGTCCAGCTGACTGGCAGAACCTTGCCAGCAGAGGCACTGCTGTTTGGCAACAATATCAAGATCCCGGGGAAACCTGACGCTGAATGGAACAACGAAGTGACCAGGAACCCGGCCATGACCGCCGTGAATATACACAAGTGGGCCATCATTTATACAGACAGGGACCGACAGTGCACTATGGTAAGATAATTTTTTTTTTAATACATAGGCAGCCCACTATACGTTCCCACTTCTGGGAGTCGGAGCCTTCCCTCACGAGGAGAGAGATAAAGGCCATGACCCACCATGCTGGCCAAGTGCGGGTTGGCGGATGAAACACGTCTTTCGGATATTGTGGTCCTCAAACATGCCGGTTTCCTCACGTTGTTTTCTTTCAC
This sequence comes from Mellilla xanthometata, assembly GCA_035578125.1. NCBI lineage: Eukaryota > Metazoa > Arthropoda > Insecta > Lepidoptera > Geometridae > Mellilla > Mellilla xanthometata. The sequence continues at coordinate 5,077,157 of JAPUBQ010000014.1, read as the reverse complement.
CGTAAAGCGAGTGCAAATCGACACATAAATGCAGGCTGGCATCGAACCAGGGGCCATCTGATGGAAAAAACAGACGTTATTACCAGCGAGCCACACTCACTTTTCTTTTATATAGTTATTTATTTATTTCCCTAGTTCACCATGTACACAAGTTATCGAAGTAATTTAATTTATAGTAACATGTACGTTTCTCTTTTCTTCTGCTTCATATCAGCTAAGTGGCCGAGCTCTGGTGTTGAGACTTTTCAAGCCGCTCGAAGGCTTCTCTGCTTGTACTGAACAACTGGGTATGAGTGAGACAGCAGATATGTGTCAGAGCGAGAACGAAGGTGTGAACATTATATTCTGAAAGTTTCGCGACAATAGTGATGATAATTTTATTTATGATGTACACACAAAACAAAGATGCTGACGACCTCGTTGGAGTAATGGTTACCTTGCCGGACTGGTAATCAGAAGGTTCTTTGTTCGATACCTGGCACGGCCAACATCTTTGTGCTTAACTAAATTTGTTGGCTGTCGGTCTGGGTGTTAAATATGACGTATCTATATTAAATATATAGTATGTAGTATATCAATTGTGTTAGCCACCATAATACAAACTAAAAATGGTTCAGTATGGGGTTAACCAGCCGTGTGTGTTGAAAAAAATAAAAGCTGTGATTCAAAAGTCTTTCTGTGATGTGCAAACAGTACTCATCTTATTTCCCAGGACTTCGTGGAAACCCTGAAGCGGTCCTGCCGCCCCATGGGCATCACTGTGACCCAGCCAGAGCTACTGAAGCTGCCCAACGATAGAACTGAAAGCTACGTGATGGCGCTCAAGAAGGCCATTGGGAATGGGCTTCAGGTGGTGGTCACCATCTGTCCGAATGAACGGGACGATAGATACGCAGCGATCAAGAAGATTTGCTGCGCTGATAATCCTATACCATCTCAGGTCAGTACTTAAGTCATTACTACGGCAGAAAAAAGGGAAAAATCTTGTTTTGCCATATTTTTTTTTTATATATCGATAAAAATAGCTTATAGTCTGAATAAAAATAGCTTCCTAAGCATAAGCAGCCCACTATACGTTCCCACTGCTGGAATTCAGGGCCTTCTCTCACTAGGAGAGAGATATAGGCCATAATCCTCCACGCTGGCCAAGTGCGGGTTGGCGGATGACACACATCTACGGATATTGCAGTCCTCAAACGTACCGGTTTCCTCACGATGTTTTCCTTCACCGTTAAACGAGTGCAAATTCACACATAACTTGAAAAACAAGTTATTGGTGTAGGGCTGGGGTCGAACCAAGGGCCATCTGATTGAAAAGCAGACGTTATTACCACCGCGCCACACTCGCTTTTTAAACAAATCGGTCACAATAATAATGGCTTAAATAGCTTAAACGGAGCTGTTTTAACGCTAGGGATTTTTAGGGAAGTCATTTTAAATACGTTACTTAATATAGTTATAAAAGGGCTTGTAGTACTACTAGTCGTTTGTGGCACGATGTAAAATTATTAAATATTGTTACTTTTTTTATATTGATTTGTACCTATAATCTGTCCAATAAAGAGTTAATCTATCTACTTCTAGTAAAATACGCACATTGTGAATGGCTGTTGTGTGATTTCAAAATGACCGCTAACACAAAATTGTTGTCAAACTTTGTAAACTTTTCGCACGTAAGGCATCTTAATATTTAGGAATGCACCGAAACTGTTGGACTCATTCCAACTTCAATTATAATATTAGTGTGACCGTTTATACTAAAAAAAAACGTCTTATTATTATTCTATGAGAGGGCGATCAGACCTGCACTGACAACCCGCAGGAGGCGTATTGTGCATTTCCCCCTACCAACCTACCCAAGCTCCTTAAAGTAGCGGAGCACGGGTTTGATTTGCTGGCATACCTGACCCACTTTTTATTGCGTCAAATGTTGTGGTACTTCTTTTAAAACAGGAGGCGTCCGATTATGGCGTCGTGTTTTGTTGAGATTCCCTTGCTACTCCGGTTTTCGATGTTCAAAATGTGGTCGATGGTTTTCTAAACTTTTAATCTTTACTTTTGTAACAGGTGATCAACGCTCGCACCATCATGAACCAGAAGAAGATCCGCGCGATCACGCAGAAGATCCTGCTGCAGATCAACTGCAAACTGGGAGGCACCTTGTGGCATATACCGATACCGTTCAAAACGGCCATGGTCGTCGGCATCGACTCCTACCACGAGACTGTCAAGAAACGGAACAGTGTTTGTGGTAAGTTTTTTTTAAGTTTGACTCTAGGCTAACTTCCATAGACTATCATTGCTCATATATTAGTATGAACACCTAATGCGATAGCCAAAATTTATTTTCCTATATGTGGCAACACCAAATTTTGACAGTTTGCATTTGCTTTTGGAAATGAGTCATGTTTTTCGTTTAATTTATTCTTTTTTATTGATAGTGTAGGTCATATTTAGCTATAAAACTGTGTGATGTGTGAGGTAAGCACAATGTCTTTTTAATTTAAGTGTAACAAAAAGCGAAATACTGTTGCCCGGCATGACAGGATCATATGATACTTAGCGCGGGGCGCAGTGGATATGGCAAAACGTACACTAAGACTTAGCTATATTTTAATATTTACTCATAGTACGTTTCACCCCTGTATTTGTACTAAATAAACTATTGTTTTTTTTTATTTATTTTGATTTGATCATCCTTAGGCCATTGACTATACATACATAAACTGTATCTACATGTATGTAAACTACATCTATGTTTAATCAAAATCTATCCAAACCATATAGATAAACTCTTTATTGCAACATGGATAAAGGGCAATACACTGACAGAGATAAAATTACTTATAACGAGCACCTTACAGTGTTGCGCCTTACAGAGCCATTTATTAAAGACAAGCTTTAGGCCAGACCGTCGCTAACTCGTCTGTTTACGCTAGTCAAAGCCTAGTTGTAATTACTAAAAAAACCTAATTAAATTACAATAGAAACTTTATTATCCGGCCTTCAGTTATATGGATTCGCGATTATCCGCACTACAGACCAACAGTCTAAAGTCGTATTTTTGCAAATATAACCGTGAAAATTGATAATTTATTTATTTATTTTTTGTTTTGACTTTTAAAAATTTATTTACCAATAAATCTCTGTATTCTGTCGGACGGAACCGGCAACACCCCGCCCGCGCCGGTTTCTAGTCGGAAATAAAAAAAAAAAATTTTTCTTCATACTTTTGATTATCCGAATGCCTAACGACAACTATTAGTCCGGTTAATTGAGTTTTTACTGTAAAAAAGCTATGTGGGTTGCGAGTTACTAAATTTTAATTTAGTACCAGTTATTAAGTGTATCTTGTCTCTTTGATTGTGTACATTGTGTAATTAAAAGTGGTTTAAAAATAAAATGTGCAGGTTTCGTAGCGTCATACAACGCGGCGTTGACCCACTGGTATTCCCGCGTGGTCATACAACAGAAGGGCCAAGAGATTGTGGACGGCCTCAAGTCGTGTTTCGTGGATGCGCTCAAACACTACGTCAGCATCAACGGACGGTTCCCGGACAGGATCATCATGTACAGGTCGGTTTTCTTCAACTCTAGAGCCCAGCTACTCGATCCATAAAAAAAAGTTAAAACTTTTCATCATATGCGCCCGTGGGTTACCCATGTGTCTGAGATTAAAAACCCAGGATAAAAAATCAAAACTGAAATCAATATTACAATTATACTGTGTTATAAGGGATTTTTTTAATAATAATTATTTTTTGGTATAATAATAAGTTTTAAAGCAAGCGAGTGTGGTTCAGTGAGAAAACGTGTGAAATTTAACGGCCCCTGGTTCGATCCCAACCCCACACCAATGACTTATTTTTTCAAGTTATGTGTGGATTTTCACTTTCTTTACGGGGAAGGAAAACATTGTGAGGAAACCGAAATGTTTGAGGACCACAATAAGAAGATCGAAGAACTGTGCAAAGTAGAAGCCGGCATTTTGGTCACGAGTGGCGTCGACCAAGCGCGTCTATAAATCATTAAACAAAGATTTAGCTCCTGGTCCCCATGGCCCCAATGTTTGTACCCCGAAACGAACAAATAAGTAACCACTATCTAGGTTACTATTATATCTATAATGGTGGCGATTCATCTTTAGTGAACAGAAAGAGACAGCACAATTTGATCCATACACAAAACAACTAAAATCACGTCAAATATGAAAAATGTAGGCGATTTTAGAACACACCCAATTGTATCACCTCTAAAACTACCTACATTTTTCATATTTGACGTGGTTTTAGTTGTATTGTCTATGGTTTAGATTGTGCCGTCTCTTACTGGCCACTTAAAATGAAAAGAGACGGGGCTTCTTTAAATTTATTTTAGTCGTGTGTACAGCAGAATCGCCACCATTATAAAAATAAGACTCCGAACCGATTTCCACGGTTTTACATTCGTTGGAAAGGACTCGGGCTCCGTGAGGTTTGTAGCAAACAAAATTCATGGAAAATTTCAACTTTGTGGCGAAACGGAGTTCGCCGGGTTTGCTAATCTTCTTATATACAAAATTTCCGTGTCACAGTGTTTGTTACCGTACTCCTCCGAAACGGCTTGACCGATTTTTTCCAAATTTTATATGCGTATTCAGTAGGTCTGAGATTCGGCTACTGTATATTTAGAAATAATTATTAAGGCAAAACAACGTTTGCCGGGTCAGCTAGTTACTTATATAATTCTTGAATTTTGATGTACAGAGATGGCGTTGGAGACGGCCAGTTGCAACTGGTCAAGAAATACGAGGTGCCGCAGATGCAGATCTGCTTCAAAGTAGTGGACACAGAGTACAAGCCGCATTTGACATACATCATAGTGCAGAAGCGAATCAACACAAGGATATACATGAAAACTAATCAGGGCTACGAAAACCCTTCCCCGGGGACTGTGCTGGACCACTGCGTCACTAGGCGCGACTGGTAAGTAGCTGATGGTGACGATTCTAGTTTACACCCAACTTATTTTAATGTAGTCCTGTCTGTTTTCATCATTCTTCTTCTTCGTATGAGCTAAGTGGCCAAACTCTGGTGTCGAGAGTTTTCAAGCCGCCCGAAGGCCTCTTACTTGGCTTAACGACTGCTCGTACTAAGGCTAACAGCCGGGAACTACAATTTAACGTCATTCGACCCACGGTAGCACCCAGATGAAAATGCCACTTGAAAAAGGACAGTCTTGTGCATCATATATTGTGCCACCCGTCCAAACACCGTCCGCATCGTTCGTTACTTGGCCTCGATTGGCTTCTAATACCAAGGTGATTGTATTCCAAACATGTGTCTTGAGCGTGCTGGTCTTGTACGGGGCTGAGACCTGGACATCATATGCTAAGCAAGAGAGACGAGTTAACTCTTTCCACATGTACCGTCTCCGAAGCATTCTAGACATCTCCTGGAAAGGCAAAGTGACAAACGAGAAGTTGCTCGAACTTACGGGGCAGCCAAGATTAACTTCCCTATTAAAACAGAAAAGGTTACGATGGGCAGGCCACGTTGTTCGCATGCCATCCTCTCATTTGTCTAGACAAACTTTTCTTCGTCAAATCGCTCACGCAAAGCGACTAGTAGGCCGTCCAAAGTTGAGGTTCAAATATTGCTTGTAGCGCGACCTTCTTCGATATCGGCTATTATGACTGAGGAGAGGAGACATCACAGAAAAACGCGTCTAGTGGAGAAAGACATGTGTTAACTAAAATATAACTTGTGAAACTTTCAGGTACGACTTCCTGATCGCGTCGCAGAAAGTGAACCAGGGCACGGTGACGCCGACCCACTACGTGGTGATACACGACGACAGCGGCATGACCCCCGACCAGTGCCAGCGGTTCACGTACAAGATGTGCCATCTCTACTACAACTGGCCGGGCACTGTACGCGTGCCGGCGCCGTGCCAGTACGCGCACAAGCTCGCCTCTCTCATTGGAGAGCATGTAAGAGATCAACCCTCAGATGCACTAGCCGATAAACTCTACTTTTTGTAGGCGAAGCGATGTTCGAAATTTGAAATGTTCGCTTTGTGTTTTTTGGAGAGAGTTTTGTCGAAAAAGGTTGCGATATCATTACACGTGTGCTAAAATAAGATTCAGTGAGAGAGAAAATTTTGTCGAAAAAGTTTGTTACATCGTTACATATCCGTTCGTATGTTGAATGATATTAGCCCGTTTTGTATTATCTATTGAAACCACACCGGCTCCCGGTATGTCAACAGTTGCGGTGTAAATGTGTTTATACCGGGAGCCGGTGTTTCAACATACAAGTAGATATACAGGTGCCAAAATAAAATTTAATCAAAGCGAGGAGTATTTAAAAAAAAAAGTTTGTGTAAATCTGCCTCATATGTTCAAATATTGGTGCTAATAATATAGCTATAGTGTATAACTAAAGAACAAGTCACCTACAAGTTGTGATATTATTGTACTTTGTGTAGGTTGGTTTAGATGGAAATAAGTCATGTAAGATTAATTCCTTTCGTGCACATAGCTCCCGAACATATGGAGAGTTTTTGATTTAGCTTTTTTTGTTCGAAAGGTGTGGTTGTCGAGAGTGTTTTTAGCTGTGTTTGATGGAAATCTGAAAAAGATGGCCGCCGCCACAATATGGCGGAAGGTATTCTTTCACAACTTCCTCAATATGGGTGTCAAATGAAAGGGTTTTATTAGTAGGATAGAAACATTGTAATACATTTTAAATCCAAGATGTTGACACGGGGATTTTGTAACTTTTTAATTTACCTTTGTTCACAAAGTAATTCAAAAGATATTTAAAAAACAACCGTTATACAAGCGAATATTTCGAATTTCGAATGTCATTGGTTTTTCGAAAAGTATCTGTGGCAGTGACTGCACATTAGTCAGACTTACGCTCCGAACGAATTAAGACAACAATGCGGATTCGGACTAGTGTGGGAGCTGTCATAAGATATCTTAAAAATAATTCCAAAATTCCTTTCCCTTTGGCTAATGTGCGGTCACCTTACCAAAAAACACCTTAAGAAAGATATTTTTCTAACACTGTTCAATGCCAAAATATTGTTCAAATAAGAGGCCTGAATAGTTGAGGTTAGTAAAAATTAAATAAAAAAGCTAGCTCAACAATCTAGAATCTAGATATAGTATCGAATTTCTTATATGATCGAATTATCTTAGTGTATATCAAAATTTGTATGTGTCTAAGATTGCCATTGTATTAATTATAATATTTTAAGGGAGCAATTAAATACGTTTCTTAGCAGCGAATACTCATTAATACAAATTTTTTCTATGACCAAGAATAAAATAAGTACGTTAAATTTTGTTCGCCCTATATATTTTTCTCGTCTCTTAAAATAGTATTATTAGGAATACTCTTTAGTAATAAATAGATAGTTACTGAAACATCCATATTGGGTTCAATTTAAAATAAGATGTAACTCGTAACAGTAAAGAAAACATATGAAAGTTTTCTCTTGCTCACTCATATGGCAATGTGAGAGTGCAAAGTGAGAGGTATGAACTTTCAAATTTTTTCTTTATTTTCTAGATAAGTTGACATAGTCAAAGCAACCGTAGAATCGTATTCTGGTGAATACGCGACTAATTTTAGAGTAGTCTTATATATATTTTCATCATCAGTGACCAAAAACAGACGGCATTAACTGAACCAAAGAAAAAATAACTAAAATCACGCCTAATATGAAAAATATAGCTTATTTTAGATGGAAAGAGACTGGCCTACTCCAAATTTAGTTAGGGTATACACCAGATTCTTCTAATATGATCCTATGAAGATTAGACCGCTTCACTGTCATTGATTTATTTTAGAATCATAGATCATTACGATTACGAATAGATCATTACGATCTATTCTTACATACGTGTTTGAAAAACTACAATTTTCTTCATCTAAAAATAGCTCTACTTAAAAGTTATTTACTTTGTAAGAGAAATCAATGTATATAATGATTTGGTTCAGTATTTCGTTTTTATGTTTTAAATTTAGCAGTCGATATGCAAATTATTTCAAGTTGTGTTATAGAATGTTTTTTGAAGTTAATATAATTATTAATTACGTGAATTTCAGTCCCACCTATTTGAAAAAAAGTTACATGACATATTTTAATATCTAAGGATAAAATTAAACCATTACCAATCTATATTATTAATGCCCACTGGCAATGGTAACATAAGACACTTCTTAATTAGATAGAACATATTTTTTAATTGAGATTTTTTAATGCAATACGTAACTATAATCTGTCCAACCATTTTGTCAAAAATTAAAATCTCTCAACTCAAATTAAAACCTCGTATTTAAAAGTGAACTTTTGCATTATATTATGTGACGCAGTTATAGTGTTGTTGAATTGATGCTGACAAAAAAAAATAAACGGCTGGACAGTTTTTTTAGTTTTTTTATATATTGTATTAAAAAAACTTGGAACTGAAATGGAACGAACGAAGTTCCTTTTATAATTTACAAAAACCTGTATATACGCAACAAAAATAATCGTCGCGACACCACACTGTTCAATGCGAATAAGATAATAGAACTGATAATATCTGGCTTGCTTTCTATAAGAGAGAGAGATAGAGACATACAGAGAAACATACGCACGCCGCACAACTTCAATAGCTTACTATAGCAAAAAGTGTCGTGACAACTTTTCGTAAGATTTTTTTTCGTCTAGCCCCCTTTCACAACGCGCGATAAGGAACTTCGTTCCGATATTTTTAAGTTTGATAACGCCAGCCATTTAATTAGAAATACAGTAATAATTGATTAAGAATACTTATATTCGCAAGTGGAAATTAATGAACACATTAATTCCATGCATTTTTAAATGCCACCTTAAATATTTGATCAACATATCATTGTATATTCCAGTGCGGATATTATAAATTGTCTAGTTTAAATAAGAGGGCTTATTATTGTGTTGTATGTAAATATTTCCAATTAATTGTTCGTGATTAACTTTGTAAGTATCTTTTTTATTCTTTAAGAGAAAAAGTATTTTTAATGACTGATTAGGAGTCTGTATAAAATATATCTGGTACTTCAAAGTTAGGGCGTTTCCACACGGAAAGTAACCGTAGCCGTTGCGTGTCGTATGACGACACGCGTAACACTGGAGTGTACTTTTACTGCGTATCTTATGACACGCCCTTATCTAACCGAACTTGTTGGAATATCTACGTGGTTATTCGAATATCTACGTAGTTATTTGAATATCTATGTGGTTATTCGAATATCTACGTGGTTATTTGAATATCTACGTGGTTGTTTGAATATCTACGTGGTTTTTTGAATATCTACGTGGTTATTTGAATATCTACGTGGTTATTCGAATATCTACGTAGTTATTTGAATATCTACGTGGTTATTCGAATATCTACGTGGTTATTCGAATATGTACGTGGTTATTTGAATTTACGCGGTTATTTGAATATCTACGTGGTTAATTGAATATCAGCCTGGTTGTTTGAATATGTACGTACGACATGGTTGTAATTCTCTTAAGCTTTAGTTTCTTAGTAAACGGTTGTAGTTACAAAAGTGGTCGCGATATTTGAATGTAAAAGTGACAACTGTTTTTTTTTTCGGGTTAAACGTGTGGTAAATTCCGAAAAAAAAGTCTGAAACTGGAAACCCATAGAGAAAGCTAACAAAGGGAGATGCTATTGGCTAAGTTTTGTATTTTTATGTTTTGGAGATGGGAAAATAAAGATTTCAAAGATTTTGAAGATAATTACAAAAATAACTTAAATGCAGCATTAAAATAAAAGAGCCTCTCCCAGTGGAGAAATTGTCCACTACCTGTGCTAGCGCCGATGCTCCCCATATTATACGAAACCAAAGTTTGCCGTATGTATTACGTTTACGATACCACTTCGTGTGTAATGCCCCTAACTGTAAAGTAAGTTGTTCAATATATGTAGGCTAAAAACTAACTACCTCAGCCTTGGGTCCAGTCAATGAGATTAATTTTAGTGAACTATATTAAGTCAACTAAGTCAAAGGTTAAAGACAATATTATCTGATCTTTTCGTGTGACTTAACTTACTTAGAATTAGGCAAGTTGCATTCGCTTCTGAAATGGCTTCAATAAGCAATCGTTAAATGACATGGAGTGTTTGGGAATGACTCTCAAACTCCCGTGTTACTTTAATTTAGTGTTAGATTTTTTCTCTCAAATAAAAATCATAGTTGATTTGATCAGTCCTTCCCGTCCCTAAGAAGTTGATATTTTTCTGTGTTTATTTTTAGGATATAAGGTATCGTAAATATTAAAGTAGTAAAGAGCGCATTACTCTTAAATATATTTTTTTCTGGTTAATTTTATTTAGTAGTTATTGTTAACTTTTCTTAGTCGGTACTAAGTACCGAGCGAAGCGTTTTTGCAACGATCTGGCCAATTTTTATTTCCGTATGTTCTTTTTCGTTGCGTAGATGCCGTAATTTTAAACCTTATTTCAAGTCTCCGGTAATTCTTGAGTTGAGGAGTGGTTCTCACAAAAGACGAAGAAGATTTTTGGCAGCCCTATTTTATAATTGATTTTTATGATTTTATGCAGAAAGACGAATGCCATATTTTGAAAAGTGCTTAGTTCTAATAAAAGTTCTCGCAACTATTGAGATGTCAAACGTCTGCTTTTCAATCTGACGTCTCCTGGTTTGTTCTCATCCCACCAATGACTTGTTTTTCATGATAATAATATGTGTGGATTTGCACTCGCATTACGGTGAAGGAAAACATCCTGAGTAAACCGACATGTTTGAGGACCATAATATCCGAAGACGTATGGCATATACCAACCCGCACTTGCCTGCGCGGTGGATTATGCTCTGTATCTCTCTCTTCGTGAGAGAAGGCCCCAAATCCCAGAAGTAGGATTGTATAGTGGACTACGTGTGCCTAATAGTGCTTTGCAGATTTCACCGCTCTATCAGATATCGTTGATAATAATAGTCAAAATATTCCCGTACATATTCTTAAGAACCTTAGTTACGATACGATTTGTTTAAATTTACGGCTTTTATGGGTTGCGGTTATAATCATTCTAGCTATGACCCGCGGTGGTACTCATGTTAATCCGGGATAAAAGCCTGTGTTAATCCAAAGAATAAGTTACCTAAACACCTAATTTCATCCGAATTAGCCCATTCGTTTGAGTGTGAACGATTAAAAATATACACACAAATTTTCGCGTCTATAATATAGGGATGGGATGGAATAAAAATATTTACTACCGTAAATATTTTTATTCCATTATACGCTTCGCCCACTCGGTCAACTATGCATAAACAAACTGTTTTGCATATGTTTGATAGAGTATATATCATCATCATCATCAGCCTATGCTCGTCCACTGCTGGACATAGGCACGCCACTTGACCCTATCCTGTGCTTCTCTTCACCATCCACTACCCGCTACCTTCTTCAGATGATCGCTCCACCTGGTTGTAGGGCGTACTACACTAAGTTTGCCGAGACGCGGTCTCCACTCTAGAACTCGTCTACCATAACGGTCATCGGTTCTTCGGCAGATATGTCCGGCCCATTGCCACTTCAGCTTGCTTACGCGTTGAGCTATGTCGGTGACTTTGGTTCTCTGTCGAATTACTTCGTTCCGGATACGATCCCGTAGAGAAATACCGAGCATAGCTCTTTCCATAGCTCGCTTAACGACTTTGAACCTTCGGACCAAACCTGCCGTAAGTGTCCACGTTTCGGCTCCGTAAGTCATGACTGGTAGGACGCACTGGTTGAATATCCGTGTCTTCAGGCTTTGCGGTATGGACAATGTGAAGACCCGACGAAGTTTCCCAAAGCTACCCAGCCCAGCTGTATTCTTCTCATGGCCTCTCTCTCAAAATTGTGCTTGCCTAGTTGGAGCGTTTGCCCTAGGTACACATACCTACTTTGGAACAATTTCAAGAGAGAAGCCATTAACGGCATTCGGTTTCGAAGTAACGTGCTCGTTACACATGACTGGTTTTATCCAAGTTCATCCGGAGACCGATGCGTAGAGAAGAGTCAGCTAGGCTGTCCAGCATCTGCTGCAGGCATCCCTAAGTTTCGCACAAGCCGATTCGCTTCTTGTGAGGACTGCAAAACTTTGGAATTCTCTTCCTGAGTCTCTGTTTCCTGAGAAGTACCACCTGGGGGTCTTCAAATCTAGAGTTAATAGGTATTTTCTAGGTAGCATCGTAGGCCATAGTATTGTTTAACACCAGGCAAGCTGTGGTCAAACGCAAACCTATAAGTTATAAAAAAAAGGTCCTCCAGCGATTCGGCCATTAGAGCTATAGAGTCTATATACTTAAAGATAATAATAAATGTAGAGGGAACAAATTTCTTCTAGATCAAACGTGCTACATCTTCGGACACAATTTCGCTTACCATCAGGCGAGTTGGTGGCCAAGCGTAAATCTATCTATTATTAAAAACGCCTACCGCGCAGCTTTTCTTATGTGGGGCTATTTTCATCTGATTTTTAGAAATATTTTTTTTTACTGTTTAAGTGTAGACTTAAGTTTAGATTTAATTATTACTTAGGCTTAGATAAAGTCGAACTCTAAAATGTGTTCTTTATTTTTGTACTAAATAATAAGTAATATTAGTAATACTAGATTAAGTAATAAGATGTTGATATTACTGTGATTTGTTGATTTATTTTGATGTTAGAATTATAATGTTTAAGTTCAAATTTACTCGAGTTTCAGTTGTTTGTTATAATTACCTTCTTTTTAGGGTTCCGTACCTAAAAGGCAAAAACGGGACCCTATTACTAAGCCTCCGTTGTATGTCTGTCTCCAGGCTGTATCTCAGAAACCGTGATAGCTAAAAAGCTGAAACATTCACATATTATGTATTTCCCGTGCCGCTATAACAACAAATACTCAAAATAAAAATCACTGTATTTGGTGATAATTTCATTAAAAACCTTCAGTGGTTTTTGAGTTTGTCGCGAACAGTTAGAGAAATAACGGAGGTTGTTGGGATTGTTGTTGTCAGTTGATTGTTGATGTGTAGGTATTAAGCCGATCCATACATTAATCTCACCTCAAGTGACAAATCTTTAACACATTATAATTTGTAGTTTAGGTACCTGCTTTATATTGTGCAAAGACTGCCTAAACTTGTAAAGTTTGTTAAAAGTACAATTAGATATGTAAGAAAATGACTCAAACATGTTATATAAATACTGAACTATTGAAAATTCAATAAAAAAGTTTTTTGTAGAATAATATTGTTTTTTCTTTATCAATATTATTTTTGTAGAATAATATTGTTTCATTTGAGTAAAAGTCGAAGAAAGATCGAAGTTTTAAGTAATTAAAAGTATGTAAGTTGTGATAAGGGTTTCTAAAAGTATATAAGTTGTGATAAGAGTTTCTAAAAGTATGGAAGTTGTGATAAGGGTTTCTAATTTTGGATCTACTTTAACGCCCTCCAATAGGGGACGATTAATCTTTTTTAATATTATAAACACAACAATAAACTAGTAGGTAACCTTACAAATAACGAAAAATCCCCGTTATTGGGGGTTTGCAATGGGTATTTTTGGAATAATCTTTTAAAATTCATTAATAAAAACCGGTTATATTAAATCTGAAATTTTTATAAAAATTAAATGAAAATGTGCTTAATTTCATATATTCATAGATTCACGTTTAACGATAAAATAGTAAAATTATAACATTTCGTTCTATAATTTGATTATAATTTATATGAATTAGTTAACTAAATATTATAATTCGTTTATTCAGTTCAGTGACATACATTGATTACCTACTTCCCACCCTTACATAAAAATGGCAGCGCTGTCTGGAGTATTATTTCTAGCTCGCCTTTTAGAGTAATTTACCCTAATTAGTTGCATTACTAATTGTTGCCCGCGGCTTCGTTTGACAGTGACGCGATGGGCACGCATTCTAGACATTAGAATTAGACGAAATCACGAAAACACAATCTAAATACGATAGTTTCTTTACTGCGTTAATACATCGAACGCTACGGTCGGATGTTGAATATTTCGCTTCATACAAAAACGGCGATAGAATGTGACCTCAAATTTGTTTACGATACATCGCCGAGTCGTGAATTAGAACATAATTCGAAGGAATGTTGTAATTTTTTGATCGGCAAGAAATTGTTCAGTGTTTAGGCTAATTCGTGCGCCAATTTGAAATGATTTTCAGGAATTTAGATGAAGATTAGCTCCCTTGACAGGAAGATTGCACGCTGTAGATTAGTGCTATTTCAAGGCTAGGCTCTACCTATTCTGCCAGACTATTTCTTTCACAAAAAGGTTGGTGAGTTTTATACCTACAAAAAAGCCGTTGAGGAGTCAGCGAAGTCGGATAATCGTAGAAAAAATATAGTACCTAAAAAAATGTAACTTATCTAAATCATTTTAATATTGTCCCTAAGTTTTCCGTTGGCACAGAATAATAACTAGTACTACGTACCGTTGGTTAGAAAATTAAGTTAATAAATAGGTACGCTCTTATCTCTAGGATTTCTAAAATCTTTACTAGCATTAGCTTCAAGTTTTCCCAAAGTAAAGTAGGTAAATATATTTTATCCAGCATAACTTTCCCTCAGTATCTAATATTACAACGTGTCTGTTTTTCCTTTAGCTACAGGCTAGCTAGATCTGCTCAGTCGCTGGCCACGTCACCGCCCACCTAGATCGGGCTAATCTGAGACTATCCATGTTAAAACACTTGCATAGCGCAATAGCACGCATAGTGGTGCATCGATAAGCTAGCAACTAACCTGTACTTCACGTAATGTATGTCGGCTGTACCAGAACAATCTCAAATACCGACGCGGTGTGTGGGTGTGATTCGTTTAACGAAAGAGCGGCACTTCACCAGGCCAGATAAAGACAACGCTATCTGTCACGAGCAAGACAGCAACACACGTAGCCCGTGGGAAATGCACAGTAGTGGTCCGAACAGACTGCGCGCGCGCCGGCCCAATGCACGTATTATTGTATTGGAATATTCACTGTTCGCAACATCTTATGGGAATCTGCTTTACATTGTAAATTGAACCTTATTTGCTTGTATTAAAGGTGAGTTGTAGTTTTTAGTTCCATGGAGTTTGGTTGGTCATTTCTCATAGTGACTTATATAGGCAGTTGGGGTTTCGAGTAAGTATAATGCGGTGATTTTTTTTAGCGATCGATTGAGGTTTCGCAGACACGGTTGGGATGCAAATATGGTGTTTACGAAGTCGGTCGGCACACGCCTATAATAAATGTTATGTTGCGTGTGTTTAATAAACACGTTTCCAGTTTGGTAATGATAATAAGGCAATTTACTCGGTGCTGGGCTCTTTGGTGTAATGTCTGGGCATGAAGTGTTTAGAAGTATGCTTTGATTGAATTGGACCAATTATTCTGATTGAGACGTTAGGTCTGTATTTAATAAGTTATTTTAAGATGATTGGCGAGCTTAATTTAAATGTAAGTCTTATGGTCAGTCTATATTATAAGGGTAGAGAGAATATTTTTCAACCGAGGTGGGTGTTTGTATAACTAAACATGAACTTTAGCTGATATTAGACTGATATTATTTTTTGCAATAGTACCTATTGTATTTTTCTTTTACAATGTCTTAGTTCTCAATTTCTTACTGTTATTCTTTTTTAGACTTCTATCACCGAGCTTCCATTTTACAGTTTTTGTAACCGAAATAAATGGTTGAGCGTAGAATAGTTCCGTACATGTACAGATACTTTCGCATTTATAATATAAGAAGGATTTAATCATATGTACTGAGACCCTGACATGAAGCTAGTATGCCTCGGTGGCAAAAACGTCTGCTTTTCAATCAGTCTGCCCCTGGTTCGATCCTGACCCTACACCAATAACATGTTTTTCAAGTTATGTGTGGATTTGCACTCGCTTTACGGTGAAGGAAAATATCGTGAGGAAACCAACACGTTTGAGGACTACAATTTCCGAAGACGTGTATCATCCGCACCCGCACTTGGCCAGCGTAGTGGATTATGGCCCATATCTATCTCCTATTGAGAGAAGGCTCTGAGTCCCAGCAGTGGGAACGTATAGTGAATTGTTTATACTACTTATTACAAGTTGCCATCGCTACAAATCGATATCGTCAATGACGTAGAATATTTATGAGAGTGACGTAGACAGTCGACAGAGCTTTTCAATAGCTTACGTCAGTCCCATACATTTTATGTCATTTAACGATATCGAATTGAAGCGATACCCGAAGCAATGACAACTAGTCTAGGCTCTCATACGAGTATGTCAAGGTTTGTCGAAACGAACTTTAAAGTCAATAAATGTCAACATACTTCTAAAATCAATTAAAAATTCATCGAGTGCATTGTGTCAAACCAAATTAAGTAATTTACTGACAGTATAAATCGTAGGTGGTGATCATCTATCGATCGTAAAGCGTCGGTTTTTCCAAATACTTTCATCATGACCTAGTTGTTCATTAACATCTCTATCTTTCATAGCGTCAACCTTATACAGGGCTATGTATCGGTAGGCAGTAGAAGAAATTATTTATTTATCAGAAAACTAGCTACGGCCCGCGGCGTTAACCGCGTTAATACGGAACAAAAGAAGTTAATCCGGGGTAAAAAGTTTCCTATGAGTTAATCCAAGGTTTGACCTATCCTCTTAGTAAAACTCCTCAAAATCAGTCCAGCCGTTGGAGCGTGAATGAGTAACATAGATTTTGAAGTTATTTGCATCCCACGGGAATCACACTTGTTTTCGGGATAAAAGTAGTATATGTGTCAAGTCTAACCTATCTTCACACAACATTCAAATTGTTATTAATTTTTTTTTAATTCAACAGGTAGATAGATAGGTTTGATTTTTACATATACTTACACATAGGCTACTTTTTATCCCAGATTAACTTCTATTGTCCCGGATTAACACGGGTAGCACCACGGGGCTCAGCTAGTATATATAAATAAAACAGTTAACCCTGTATACTATGCAAATATGAGGTTTATATTTCAATTTTGTGTCATAAAGTTAACAATTTGAAGAAATAATGGCGTCCATCTCGTCAATCAGGAGAAGTCGTAATTCATTGCTACGCCCACTAGCGTCACAGAATAATAACTTGTCTAGCGTATAAATACTGAGCCCGTTTGGATGTTTGTGAATGCCATTCACGGCTTTTGGTGGTCTCTTGTTTTTAATACCATCGATTTATTAATTTACGTGGTTCTTTAACGAAGAATTGGGAGTGGGAAGGAATGTAAAAGGTGTAAAATTGTATTCTTCTTCTTCACCGTATGAGCTAAGTGGTCAAGTTCTGGTGTCGAGAGTTTTCAAGCCGCCCGAAGGCCTCTGACATGGCTTAACAACTGGTTGTACTAAGACTAACAGCCGGGAATTTAGTCATCCGACCCACGGTAGCAACCAGATGAAAATGCCACTTGAAAAACGATATCTCTCTTCTTTCGAGAGTCTTGTGCATGGTATATTGTGCATACTTGAAAAAAGTATGGGGTCGGTGCTAGAAAGCATGACTTTGTGCTAAGGTGTTTTTACTTCTCTAATAAACCTACGTAGATAAATGTGCATTATATATGCAAGTATCTCGGTGGTTTTATTCCTCTGAATCTAAGTTTGACATTTCAAAGTTAGAAAACAAAACAAACGAATAAAATTGCAAAATCATAAAAAAAATATGCATAATAGTACCTAAATGTCAAAACGAAAACCACATACCTGATCAGAGTTAATGGAGCCATGTAACCAAAAAGTCTAATAAGAATTCTCGAACTATTTTTATGTCCCCACAAAATAATACCTACTAAACGACAAAAATACGAGCTAATCAACACGCTGTGTTATATACGATCACTTAATCCTGATGTAAAACGTCTAAAAAGTAAAAGGTTTTAATCTGAGTTCTCAAGTTGCCTCCCCGTTCGATTCCCATTCATTGAGACTCGGTGCCTTACAATAGTGGTTTAGGGTGGGTCACAAAGTAGATACATATCTTAATTAGGCCTCACAGGACGAAGGGTTTTTTTCTACTTGTATATCCGTTCGTTAGGCCGTGACGGGATCGTGTGGTGAAGAAAGTGATAAAGTGATTGAGGACAGGTTAGAAGTGGACAAAAAATTAAGATCAACTGACGGTTGATGAGAGTTGTAGATAGTGTGATCCATTGAAGAGTTTTTCAGCTGGGTTTTCTTTTTGTAAACCACCGACGAAGTAGAAACTTACTTTGAGTATATAAACGTCTGATGTATGTAATTAGTTACAATTAGAGTATGTGGATATGACAGCTGACAGAAGCGTGTGGAAGAGGAAAACTTGCTGTGCCGACCCTACCTAGTGGGAAAAGGATGAAGAAGAAGAAGAGTGAAGTCTATAGTGAAGAACTATAGAAACTAATACATAACTACTACTTCTAATACATAAGTTGGAAACATCTGGCTAAGCTTAGCTATCCTGACGACTATTATGACCACCTAAAGCCATGTAATAAAATTAGCGATGGATATACGTTCCTACCTATATGCTTATCTGAAGCCTACAACAAATTAACCCTATCGACGTTTTTTTCTTTCGTCTAAGTTAATTGTCTATATTACCTACTTTATGTACATCTACATAATTAATTGATTATAAAATTCATTTAAAATGCACGTATTTGTATTATTAATATTATTTTATTATTATTATTCTTATTTATACACACCCAAACACACACACCCACACACACACTCACACACTCACACACGCACACACACACCACATCTTTTAACTTTAACTATTTATATATATAATACTCGCAATTTTCTTCATTTATATATACTTTGTAAAATATACATATAACCATGATATGTTAATGTTAATTTGTAATAAGTAAGGAATATACAGTTTACGATACTGGTAACACAAAATGCCAACGCCAATATGTAAAAAAGCTGTTCCTTGTTCTATGAATGATTATGTTATTGTATTTCGTTTATATTTTTGTTCTTTTACGAAGTTTTGATAATGAAAATGTGAGTAGTACTAGTTTAAGTTATTAGTTTAAATAGACATAATATTTCCCTCATATAGGTAAATAAAGTGTATGTGTGTATTCTGGTTCGAAGCGGCAATTCCTACGGCCCTGTGATACAGGCTCCTGGCAGTCCTATAGCAGGGCGTAGTGCTCCCTACAGCGTACCAGGTAATCTTTAAGATGTCATGTAGACGTAAGAACTTTGTACGTACACTATTTTTAACTTTACAAATAAATTTAAATTTATCTTATCTTATCTTATGTAGGTTTATTTACATTATGCTGAATTTGCTTTCTTTTGTGCACTCACTATTAATGATAATTATGTATCATTATTTTTTTTGTGCACAATAAAAGTTTTTACTTTCTTTCTTTCAAATTATGTTTTAACTGATCAATGAATTATACGAATAGTAATATCATTATTTTCTTCACCTTTGCCACTAGTTGGGAACGCACATCATATTTTCTGAACTTGTTTAACAGGAGTGTTTAAATATTTAGATCATCCCGACTGAAAATAAGCAAGCACGACATTGGCTTGGTGTGTTAGTATTTGTATTCCTTTACAAAATTGCCAACTATAAACCAAACAGTAAAAAGAAACCACCATGAGATTACCATGTTTGTTTTAATTATAAAAAACCGTTGACAAGCTCATTCGTTCTATGGGTTAATGAATCGTGGACCATTAGTTCTGAGGCCGACGTGAATGAATGTTCGTTAGTGGAATGGTGTGAGAGTAGGTGCTAGGCGAAGATGGTTAGAAGAAATGGTTGTTTTTCTTGGATTAAGTTTACCTGGAAGCGATAGTGGCATTAAGAGTCTATCGTTACTATAACAGTCGGTTCTAGTCTTCCTAGCTTATTAAATGCCTGTTATCTAACTCTCAACGCAAAAACTACGGGTTATTATAAGTTTGACGTGTCTGTATATTATGTCTGTGGCATCAAACATTCCAAATGGCCCAATTTTGATTTATTTTCTTAGTTCATTTAGGCTTGTAAGGTGTGTTACTTGCTAGTGTTCTTAGCTATGTTTGATAAAAAATAATCCTACATGGCAGATTACATATTTTTGCACAATTCCCTCACCATGGGTATCACATATAAGGACTTGATTCGTAAAATACATACATAATGATATGTTTTTAATTTAAGATGGCTGCCGTCAAGAATTTTGACAAGGTTATCAGAATTTTTAATTTCAACTTGTTATTGGATGGACCAGTTAGAGATTATTCGACTGTGACACTTTGGGCTAAGCGAGTAATAAGCCTTTCTATCATATACAATCGCAACGGGCAAGTGAAGATTGCCTGTTATAATTCTTTCTCCAAATTCATTATACACAAAACAAGCTAGTCAGGCGCTAAGGGAGCAAAATGACATGTGTCAAGAATCGTTGAAGCTCCAAACACGATAACGTAAAATACGCTCGATAATTAGATTAAAAAAAAGTAGTTTTATGCTATTACAATATTGTTAATAATTGTTGATTTTATATGAATTTATTTCGTGATGAACCCACTGCTGCACGTCAGTTGGCGCTTCGCTCTCAAACTTGTATGGCGTGGCTAAACTCGATACAAAAGCACCTTGCAATATTTCTTTAAAAAAACCACGAGTTTGAAAGAGCTTGCACAAAAATAATAACGTTAATTATATGTCATATCTAGTTGCTACTGTATACAAGGTAATAAGTTTCTCAGTTGCTTAACGGATTATTGCAATATTGCAACTCGATGCAACGTTTACATCTAACTTTATAGCCGCAGTTAGTAGAAGTTAACTTTTTTGTTCTTAAAACCTAGAAGACCTAGGTTCTTACTTACAATAAAATATGTAGATATACCTATCAAATCAATTTATTGTCTGAAAAACATAAAGATAGGGTAACCACTTTTGAGATACATTTAATATAAATTATAGTGCTCTTCAGGCACACCACAAACTAGGCCGAAGCCAGTCTTGAAGTGGTCCAATATATTGGTCTAACAAGCTTAAAATAAATACCTATAGTATAAAAAGAGTGTAAACAGAATATTCTCGAATAAGTGATCCAATTCCGTAACTTCTTCTTCTTCTACTTTACCATTTCCCACTAGGTGGGGTCGGCACAGCCTGTTTTTCGCTTCCACGCCACTCTATCAGCCGTCATCTCACTCATATTCACTCCCTTCTCATTCATATCCTCCTTCACACAATTCATCCACGTCTTCTTTGGTCTACCTCTACTTCCGCTACTTGTTACAATCCAATTCCGTAACATCTGCATTAAAGAGTTGCCATAAAATAAGAAACTGAATACCGTTTCCCATATAAATTAAATCCCTACATACAAATAAATATCTCACGCAATATCAGTAGCGTTTGCTACAATTTCATTTCGCTCCGAACTCTCTCCCGTTAGTTATCTATTTAATGCACTTCACAAGACTGCTTATTTCACACTGATAAAGTCTGTTTATAGCCCCTGATGCAAAAACAACGGGGCGTTATAAGTTTAATGTGTGTTTGTGTGCGTGTGTGTGTGTGTGTGTGTGTCTGTGATTGTGGTATTGTAGTTGCTGGATAGGTGAACTGATTTTGATTAAGTTATATTGTTAGTATTTAAAAGGTATATTGGACGGGAGTATTTAGAAATGGCCGCCGCCACAATATGGTCGAACAATTTTTTGGCAACTGCCTCAATATGGATTTGATTGAAATGAAATGAATTAATTTTATTTGCCTAGCCACAGGTTATTTATAAGCATGGTAAATTAATATTCAGAAGGGTCCCTTGTAGGCTACCGCATATTATGCTGTGTGCAAAATGTCATAAATAAATAAAAACTTATTATAATTTAAAGTTAGATAAGCAATAACATTTCAAAGTAACGTTAGAAATTTAAATGAATATACAATATCAAAAAATGACAATAGAGAAATATAAAATGTCAAGGTATATTAAAATATTAGTATGTACAAAGTAAAAATCTATTGTTTTATAAAATCAAATCCATATTTATATATATCGAATCCAAAATGGCCGCGTTCATAAATATTGCGACTGCAGGTTTTGTAATTTTTAATTTATACTTGTGTCTAGGAGAGTCAAGTTTTCGAGGTCGACGCAATAAAATATTTAAAATCGTGCGATATCCAGCGGTGCCCGTGTTTACTAAGTGCCAGGCTATGTCTTGTTTCGCAATGAATTTCGATTTTATTACTCGGAAAATGTGGTAGCTTAATAGTGGTTAAAATGTTAACTTGATCTACTTTCTGGTCTCTTGTATCTATTTGTAGGTTTTGTTGATCTGTTTGTTTTTATAGCAATGTGACAATAAAATGTTTTATTTACCTTTTGTTTCGATCGCAGGCCTGTTTCATTTATAAAATGGAGTAGCCGTTATTATAATTGCGATTACTAAATATGTAAATAATAATGACCTATGTTAAAGAAAAACCCAATAATTCACAGCTATTGTGCCTGATTATTAGTGCAAAGCACGTATTGGCTTCTTATACCTATCACTTACGATTACAATTTTGCGTCAACCGCTAATCATTATGCAGATAATGCTTAAAAATCTAAAGCTTTTTGTGAGCTTTATATTTATTTTTACAAATGTTTATTTTTACACAATACCACTAGATATTTGACCAGCACGGCGCGTACCCACACGAATCAGCGATACCTAGGCCCAATGTGGAGCCTAGTCGAGAATAACGAGCTCTCAAGGAGGCTCTCAGAACACACCGTTAGGTGTTTGCTAGCCAAAGTGATCACTAGAAAATGCTCTCAAAATGGCTCATATTTAGTATTTCTATTTAATAGAGGCAGTTACCAGAAATCATTAAGGGTAGGACCTTAACTGGCCAGTGTTTCACAACTTTGTCGCGATAGCGTACATAAATCTGGCCAATCATGCCCTCGCCAATCTAATCTTCAAATTGTCATCTCCATGTTGACTGGTCAGCCCCAGTAATGGCTGGCTCACTGGCCAGGCGTGCAATTATTAAAATTGCTAGAACAGAAAATGTATTTCTATTGTATTCTGCCTCCAAACCCTTTATTGAACCAAGTTCGCCACCAATATAAATGGAGATGATTCCGTATGTGATGGTTTTTTCTATCGCAAAAAAAAATAGGAAAAAAATATTCGTGGTAACTCTTCAGCAACCGTGTTCCATGTTTATAAATGAAATATTTTTTTGTATATAAATTTGAAATTTGGTAGGTAACTGAATTAGTCAGTTTTTGTATAGTCTTATCTTCTTAATTATAAAATTTCCATGTCATAATGTTAGTTACCGTACTCCTCCGAAACGCCTTGACCGATTTTCACCAAATTTTATATGCGTATTCAGTAAATCTGAAAATCGGCTACTATATATTTTTCATACTCCTAAGTGAGGCAAAACAACGTTTGCCGGGTTAGCTAGTAAACCATATAAGTAAGTATGAAACCTGGCTCAAATATAAAAAAGACCATTCTATCTTCGGCCAAGCTATCCTCCTCTGGATTGTATACGGCTGTGCTTACTGGCTAAAGTAATCGTCGCACGTCTACTGCTAGCCTCAGGCGCATTTGCCGTGGGAACCTTTCGTTCGGCGCTGGATTAAGCTTAAGCTGAACGTACCACGGATTGAGTGATTGAGGATTTTCCATGGTCATTTTTGTCTAGTTAGTTGTGTACCGTAGTGAGGTATTAGTAACTACAATATTTTTTTATTGATGAATAGGCTTACGTTTGACCGCAGCTAGCCCGATGTTAAGTTTGACTGTGGTCTAAGATGTAACACGCTTGCCTAGAAGGAACATATTTACTTTAGATTTGAAGACCCCCAAACGTCATGACAGTGGAACAGGTATGCCAGCGACCCAAGACCGTGCTCCGCTATTTTAAGGAGCTTGGATGGCTTGGGTAGGCTGGTAGGGGGAAATGCACAATACGCCTCCTGCGGGTTGTCAGTGCAAGTCTGATCGCCCCCATCATAGAATAAGAATAAGACCCCCAAATTGTACTTCTCGGGAGAGACTCGGGAAGAGAGTTCCAAAGCTTCGCAGTTCTCACAATGAAGGTCGAAGCAAAACGCCTTGTGCGAATCCTCAGAACTACAACAACAAGAATAAACTGTTTACAAACTGCTGCGTTTTCAGGAAAATCTCGCCGATAAAAACTGTTGTTTTTGGTATATTTGGAGGGCGTTGATTAGAAAAATAATTATTTGATTTTATATGAGGTAATTTATTTAAGGTTTAAAAAAAAATACTGTAAGTTTAGAAGTATGTTTTCTTTAGCATACTACGTGATTCAAAACTTTTTCTTCAACGACCAAATACGCCTGTTTTTCTTGGTTCGGATAATTTGCCCATTCCGAATAGAAAATACTTAAAAGTAAACCAAAAGTAAAAATATACTGTAAAAGCTGTGCCCCACGGCGTTTCCCGCTTTAATTCGGTATAAAGAGTAGTCAATATCCAGGGAATATTACCTATCTCCATACCAAATTTCATCGAATTCGGTTCCACCGTTTGAGAGTGAAGAAGTAATAAACATACCTACCCACTAACATACACACTAAGTTTTTTACCACATTAAATAATTGAAAAAAACAGCCACATAATTAATGAACGAGTATTCTTAGTAACCGTATTTATTTGCAAAGCATGCCATTTTGAAGACCCACACGTTTACCTACCGTCGCCACAATAAAACGTCTCTCAGTACACATTAGTACAATATTTATGGACATAAACGATTGCCTTTAATATGTTTGTTCTTCACACATTGTTAACACTTCCAGTAAATGAGTCACACATAAAGACGTAAAAAGATACTTTGGGCTCTTTGAGAGGTCGATCGAGTCGAAGATCGATAAGTAATCCGATATTCCGATCGTGATTTCATTGCTTATATTGTTTTCTGAGTCATTTTATTGCTCTTATTGGGTAAGCATGTTTATAATAAGGGGTTTTTAGCCTGACGTATACAAGGGGCCGGCTTTACTGTGGGACGATATTAAGTAGGTAAGTTAGAATACTATTTTTTTGCAATTGGACATATGCCATGAGATAAATAAATACAAGCTTGAAGCTATCGATGTTATTAGCTATATAGATGACATGATAATAATGAAATGATTTTGATAATGAAAGTTGTCTTTGTTTCCACTCCATGACTTACTTATTTGAGATGTTTTGGACACATTCACTCAGGACTCAGGACATTCAGACCTATTGAATACGCATATAAGTTTTGGTAAAAAAGGTCAAGCCGTTTTGGAGTAGTATGGTAACTAATATTGTGACATGGAAATTTTATATAAAAGAAGATAAGATTATACAAAAACTGTCTAATTAGGTTACCTGCCTTGGCTTTTGTTAAAGTACTTTTGTAGTAGTTGTCGTGCATACTCGTAAATTTATCTTTATTGTTTTTAAAACTACGAATTAGTATTTATTCTTCATTCTATACCTACCTGTCTTGCATATTCTCACGTAGGTACCTATACATCTTGTAACCAACCTCAGTGTTTTAAAAGCAAACGATCAGAGAGGCCGCGGAAAATTTTCCTCCGGATGTTGTCTAAAGGAAGTCTGTGTTTGACCGACACATGCATCCGTCCAACAACTGATGGTACCAAAATCCTGGAACGGTTCTTGGAATACTGCGGAAAACGATACGGCGCCTTTATGACTTTTAACTCATTTAAGGCCTTATTGAAGTGGAGCGACTCTCATCAATTGAACTTTTTGTTTTGTTTTGTTTTCACTTCTTTTTCTTCATACGAGCTTAATGGCTCAGCTCTAGTGTTGAGAACTTTTCAAGCTGCGCAGCTTGAAAAGTTCTCAACACTTCTCAACCTCTGCCCAGTCAGTCTCTCTTGAGTCAGAGACTCAATTTAACGACTGCTTGTAAGACTAACAGTTGGCACCTACATATTAACGCCATCCCACGGTAGCGCTCAGATGAAAAAACTAAACGATTTTTTTACTTCAAACTCTTTATTATTTATTAACATTAATGACACTTACGGTGTAACCAAACGAATCATTTAGATTAGCAGAAAATTATAGAACTAAAATAAATCACAATACTATGACTATTATTTTGACTAGGCTCTGATACTATGTATGGCAACCTAGTCTGGATTTTTCGACTCTAAAAGAGGATGACAGACCACACAAACACACACCGGCTGGTGTTTGGCGCCATATTTTCTGTTTGATGACTAGCTAACCACATGAGGACTAGAAAATGCTCTAACCTCCATGCTAATAATATATGCAAAGCGAAATAGTTTATTATTTATAATTTAAGTTTTTAATGTGTAATTATTGTGTAGATTTTAATTTAATTTAGCTTTATTTATCTTGTTATGTTTTTGAAAAAATACAAACCACTTCTAATATAAATATGGTCATAAAAGTTCAAGAAATTAGTTTGCGCTAAGAAGATCTCTCAATTTAGTAAACCTGACACATTCGTGTATGTAAATTAAGTTTAACATTCCACTGTTATAATATGCCCTGAGATAGTTACTCAACCTGAAGAAGGCGTAAATAAAATTTCATGAAACATTTCTGACCCACAGCATACTGTCAAAGGAAATTCCACCCAATTTGCTCCATATTTTAGTTTAAAAGTATCGAAGCGAGTGCATTATGGCAAAATGTAATACATTATTGAAAAACCACGTTGGTGGTGACGTGGTGACATTTTGCAAATACCGTCCAAGCGGGGTACTAAAGTCGGTGCTTTTGACACCTCATGACGCCCTTTGGTATGAATTGTTTCTTTATAACATTTAACTGTCGGTGTCCAAAAGTGATCTTCGGCTTTGGTGGTCTTTGGTAAGAACTCTTGATGTTTGACAGAGGACTATCGGTGGTTGGTTAACTCTTGTATTGGGTTATGTTTGGAATATTTAGTAAGTATTTACTAACCTTTGTACCTTGGTCTGTATGTCATGTCTGTCCAATATAAAGAAGTACGTACCTATTAATTAGTTTTAACATCAAATCGTTTCAGCAGCTTAAACGAAGGAAAAGTATGAAAACTAAACTTTATAAATTTCGTAAAAACAGCAATTACTATTATTAAAATTTTAAGCTTTAGTAATTCTAGATAATACGAATATCATTGCCTGAAAAAAAGTATAATTTGTTTTGTATTTTTATGAGTACCTACTTTCCAAAACACATTTTATTATTATTTTTTCCACTTTTTTTAAAAACAAAACACGGTGTGAATTTTACGTCACCGTGTTTTGGATATCTAAAGATTCTTAACACTGAATGAAAGATAATAAAACTGAAAAATATTGGCCTTATCACGACTGACTGTATAGATTTTTTTATAATAATTTTTATTGTTCCCATTCTGCTTTCATAAATAAATTTTAATTGTGATTATGGTGCATACTTATTGTTCCTTAGATACCTATGTGTAAAAAGTAGATAATGCAACTGAAGTGCTCAAATATTAAAAAATATAGGATCTACCTGTCTTTTTTAGATTCCAAAATATATGATCAGGACGCACTCATAATGGTTCTCATTATGATTATTCACATAATCGAATCACATGCTTATAATATCTCTAGAACAATTCTGAGTGTACGGTAATGATCCGAGTGGCTCATAAACTACACGAATGGATATAAAACTTCACGAGCATACGTCCACGTATAAATTACGTTTGATCTCAACTATATCTGTATGAGTTTGGATCTTAACGGCGGTCCACTGACGTCGCAGTTCCTCAAAAGCTTTTCTAGAGCAACCGATTGAGGCTATCGATAAAACAGTTTACGAACTATCGACAGAAATGTTGTGTGTAACATTTTTCGCCTTTGTTATCTAAAAACTACAGGAAAACTAGCTAGTTTTATAAAACGTCGTTTGTCAATCAAAACTCATGATTGCGTCGAGGCTGGACTGCCTTTTTCTCCAGCATTGCTTTGAGAGAAATCTCTCTCTGTCATAGTGCCAGAGTGAAGGTTTTGACCTATTTGTATCTGTAAATTGATTGTTATTTCTAATATTTTATCTAAATCAGACTAAATTTTATTTACTCAGATTATTTTCCTCACAACCTTTTCCTTTCTAACGCGTTTTGCTCCGTATTGTCTCCGCCGTATTGCTTCCTTCAAGGATTACTTGTTAGTTCTATTTAAATCAGTTTTGAGACTTTAGGAACTTATTCCATATTAATATTGATGAGCAGAAATAATTGGTAAACCACTGGCTGATATAAATTCTTTGAGACGGTATTAGAATTTTCAGACATCAGTGGTAAGGTCATAATCATAATCATAATCATATTTATTGGTAAAAAATATTTTACAAGTCAATTCATACATACATTTTTAATAAAATATTATATCAAAACGAATATAAATATACTTTTGTACATTTTAGAGTTAAATAAGTGTATGTCATAAATCTAAAAATTAAAACAATGTCAAAATAAAAACTAGTACTAATATTTTATTTTGTAAATTTTACAAAGTCACAGGTAATTTATTGTAGATGGTTGGGCCCATAATATGTGTAATCTTAGCGGATTTGTGCAGTGTCCTGCTCACGTCCCTGAGTCGGTCCCTGTACCGAGTGTTCCAGGTGTGGTCAGCGCCGCGGGTTGAGTACGAGTCTAGGTTCATCCTCACATATACCGCCACCTGGAAGATCACAAGCGACGGTAATGTGAGGATGAGGGCAACGATGATGCTTAAACATCGATAACGCTGCACCAGTCGATACTTTCATCGGCATCCTTCCACAGCACTAGTCTCGACTCCACATGACATGTGCACTCTCTTATTTATACCCCCTTTACCGTATGACGTCTGCACATAAAGGACGCCGCTGTAATAATAGGAGGACAGGCCAACCATTGTGATCCGAACATGAATACGTCGACCATTCATCTCGACATGCCGATGAGCCTAAAGAATCTCAAGAGTAATGCCCTCACAATTCCTTTACCCATCTCTAGACCGACTCAAGTTTTGCCGAACATTTTAAGCGATACTTAAAATATTGGGGACGCCTACCTATTTAAGATTATTGAAGTCTGTAATTTGTCTACGCGATTTTGTATCGTTTAATGTTAAAGTTTGTAGCTTGTTAAAGTAATGTGTCTTGTTAAATTCTCTTCTAAAAGTAGTGGGTGTAAAAGGTGCAGTAAAATTAAAAATAATGAAACGGACGTAGGTACCTGCAGAAAGAACGACGCGTCTGATATACGAGTGAAACAAATTTCCATAGTACATGTTTAGAGTATTGCGAGGAAGTAACTGTCTAACTAAGTAGTTTTGTGTTTAGTTATTTTTTATTATTTAAAGATGTTACTACTTTTTAGTTTCTGTTCAGATTAAATAGAGTACCTATATGATCATGATCACGTCATCTTGAATTTTAGATAGGTACCTACCATCCACTTATAGCAATGTTTTTTTTACTATTTGATAAAAACTTTAAAGCTACTTAGTACCTAACTAACCATATTCAATTAGGTAAAGTATAGTTTTTTTTACAACCAAACACGTCTATACTTGTATCAGTAAAAACAAAAAGTCAAGTTTAAGTTTGGCCTTGCGCTCAGTCCCCAATGTTATGACTTATTTGTCTCGCTCTGTAGATTTATCGATATTCGCAGAATAAAAGCGGCCAAATTTGCATAATACATTCATTAAATAACATGCAAATTGATTCTCGGTGTATCGTTCTGCTTCAATGGTCATCTATATAAAACCATCTGGCCTATAAAATGATGCTATGGAAGGACATCTTTCGTATAAATAAATTCTACATAATATATTGATTAGTCTGACATGATAGTTATTGTGGTGTTAATTTGTCAAATGTCCAGACGTTATGATAATAATTTTCTTTTATGCACCCATAAAATACATAATTAAATGCTAAATATGTATTGTAACTCGATTCGCGTCCCACCAACGGATGATATCAATGATATTGGCTCAAATATATTTTACGACTTTTAAATGTCTTTTTAAACTGCGTAGACGCAGCCCACGTGAAGTTTTAGACGAGATAATAATGCCGTTAAAGTGTAATGTCTATCACGGTATTAAACAGTCACGTTACAAGTGTTTGACTCAATCACATTTTTTACGATTCGTGCGTGATCATGCGTAAGTATTTACGAATGTTAATTAACAATTGAAATACAAAATTATATTTGGTTTAAATAATTGTATTCCAAATTTCAGCGCTGATTGTATTTCGAATGATGTGTGCCTGGGCAATTGGTGGTTAGGCCCGAAATAAATTAATTTTATTTCACAATACACCTGAAGTCAAATATTGCAAAACATATAAGAAAAAAATTATAAAAACATAATTATATCTTATATGGAATAAAGGCATGGACCATGAGCCAAAGAGATAGGGAGGGTAGTAGAGGCATTTAAAATGTTGTGTTGGAGAAGAATGAAAAGGATTAGTTGGACAGAAAAGAAAACGAATGAAGAGGTACAACAACAGAGTACAGCTAGTACAAGAACCAATAACCATATTAACTACAATAGAAGAGAAAAGATCGTAGACCACCACGACATAACAAGTTCATTAAAAATATCATTGAAGGAAAGATAGAAGCTAGGAGAGGAAGAGGAAGACGTAAAAGACAATTTTTAGACCAAATTAAGGAGAAGGCGATAGTCATGTCGTATAGGGAGGTCAAGGATTTGGCCAAAGATAGAACTGCCTGGAAAAAACTCCACGGACAAGAGCCCAGCTCTTAAATATTGAATGAATGAATTTAAAGATCGTGTTCTTTGCAATGGTACCAACGTTAATCGTTGATTGCCACACACGTGGTCAAGGCACTTTAGTAGCGAGAAAGGACTTGCTATAAAACAGTCATCAAACATGCAGTCAAAGGATTGTTTCAGCCAGATATCGTAAATTATGACGTCGTTGGGCGACATTTGCATTTTTATTGTCTCATACGGTATGGACAACGACCGTAATTTAATCTTCGACCCGCAAAATTGAATTATTTATACGATTCCACTGTAAAAATCATCGTTTGTCGACCAATCGTTAACTCTCAAATACAAAAACAATCATTTATTGATAGATTGACACCAAAGTTACAAGTCAAATAATATGATATCATAACAAAAGTATAGGTATGATACGTATCAATGCCAATTTTCACTTCTAATTCTAGTAATATAATATCATTACAATAGTAGGTACTATATGATATTAATCAAATGTTAATTTTCAATTCTAGATAATCATATGTTGAAAGCTAGTTGTTTAAGGTTTTTTTTACCCTCTAAGTCTAAAGTCTCTGGCCTAAGGCTAAGCATGCCTAGTCTAGAATATCTAGCTCTCAAGAAGTTTGCCGGAATACACGTTAATTGTTCAACTTGGTCTGGCTCTGGTGTCTCGAGTTTTCAATTCACCCGTCTCAGACTTGTAAAATATCAACTCTCTAGCACTGAGTAATTTTATCGCGTTTTGTGATACAGCCCGGTGACAGACGGACGGACAGAGAGCGAAGTAACAGTAATAGGGTAGTTGTAACGTATATGAGTGACAGTAACACTAAAAAAATATAAAACCCTCAGCTTAAAGTTATGAGACACCGTTATACAGTGTAAATGCCGAAAATGCGTAC
This sequence comes from Mellilla xanthometata, assembly GCA_035578125.1. Classification (NCBI taxonomy): domain Eukaryota; kingdom Metazoa; phylum Arthropoda; class Insecta; order Lepidoptera; family Geometridae; genus Mellilla; species Mellilla xanthometata. The sequence continues at coordinate 5,045,448 of JAPUBQ010000014.1, read as the reverse complement.
TAAGCGATTTGCTTCCACATTTATAGTACGAACGGCGAAACTGTGGAACTCCTTGCCGGAATCCCTGTTCCCACTGAACTACAATCTGTCTTCAAGGCGAGAGTGAACCGGTTTCTTCTAGGCAAGCGCGCTTCATTTTAGACTGCAATATCACTTAACATCAGGTGAGTTGTGGTCAAGCGCAAACCTATTAAGCGTAAAATAATTGGATGGCAGCCATAATGGAATAGAATTTCATCACATTTATGTCCTCTTTTAATCAAACCCGTTCATTTGCCTTAGGTACCAAAACGGCTAGTCAGATTAAGAAAGGCAGAGTACTTCTGGACAACTACTAAAAAAAGCATGTATTCTGTAGTCTGCCTTACTATATCTAGACCAAAAAAAATCTTATTTTTGTGCTACGTACAAATGTCCTACATTAAAATTTTTATTATTTTAAATACAATTAACTATTTAGATATAAATATAATCAATAATAAGAATAGAAATGTTATGAGTATAATTTGGTAAAAGGTATTTTTATGTTCACTCATGCAAATTCCAATCGATCGATAGGTATCAGAAAAAAAATGTATAATGATTTAATGAAGGATTTTGACTACCTGTATGTGATTCAGTGGAATTCGGTGGCAGATGGTAGATTAGCGACATTAATCAGTTAAATATTTGCATGGGAATACCGACGTACCTCATCGATTTCAATTTGATAAAGACTTCTTGAAATTTAATCGTATTGTCATAAATTAAAATTGCTTTTTTCTTATAAATTTGTATTTGTTGCATATCTCATCTCATTTAAGTAACTGTAAGAACAAAATTTTAAAAATATGATAGGTAGTTACTTAAATTAAATTTTATTTGTTTTAATTTTGTTTAATTTTATAAAGATGAGTTTTTATTTCATACAACGACATCCGTTAGGAAAAATAGGAGAATTTTCAAGTAGGACTCGCGTCCGAAGGGTTCAGTAATGTAAAAAAAAACATATTGTTTGAACGTTCATTAATTAAAACATAAAAAAATAATTTATGTTATCTAAATAGTTTTGTGCATGTTCGAATATATTTTAAATGAAATTGTAATTGAGCCAGAACAACAGTTAACCAAAAGCTTACTATCCGACGTCACAAAATAAACCAAAAGTAGGTGGGTACTTTTTAAAAGTTCTCACACAGTGCTATGGGAATGCTCTTTACAATACAATCGATATTCAAAAAAAGAATAGAATCGATGTCTCTGTTGTCAACGGACAATTCTTTTGGAGATCAACAACACCAATCTTCTAAACCCAATTTTGAACATTATACCAAGGCGATAAGGTTGAAAACGGCGTGGTGGTTAAAGAATTTTATTGTATGAATTGCGTCACCGACGAAAAAGACAAAGCACGACCGATCGAGTCGCATTGTCGACTTTAATGATGAGCCAAAATATTATTTTTAGAGGTCCATTCGGCTCGAGCTTTATAAGGTATAGCTTAGATGGTAGATATATTGAGCTTTTATGGGGCCGGTAGCGAGGTAGACGCTGTTCGTAGTGTTCTACAGAATAGCCGCCCGATATGTCTGAGATAGGGTATCGATGCAATCGGAATAGGAATCGGTATATCCAAGTGCGCGGTCGATTTTAAGTCGATCTTATTTATGGTCTTTGAACAGAGTTCAGTAAACGCAAGTGGCGACTTGATTTGCCATAATAGGGATATAGTATTTGAGATTTCAGCATTCAACTTCTTGTTTTAGAATATTTGACGAATCGTAAAAAAAAACAAAACATGTCATTCAGAAGACGTCAAAGCGTTACATCTTATTGCTTAAAGCTTTAATTTAATTGTTTTAGTTTAGTTCATTCGTTAAGATTAAAACTAAACTGAAGCTTTCACTATTATAGAAAACTAAAAAAGCTAATTCTTATATTGTACTGATAGCTGATAGAAATCAATTTTGAATACCTACCTTGTTACATCGTGCGTTGATATCTCTTGTGGCAAAATTTATATACTTATATTCGTATATTTCCCGAAACCGATCGTTTGCTTATAAAACTATAGGTTTTAAATCTGTATATAAAAATACGTTAGTTAAATTATTATTATATTTATGCACAGACAGTTACTCGGTATCTTAAAAAAAGGCAAATTTGACACTTCGTTTCGAAATGAGAAAATTAGCAACGCATCAGTCCGTGTGGTCGCTCAAACCATTCATTCCATCAACAAAGACGGTATTCTGATCATTTTTTCTGGCCCCCATAAAATGTAGCGTTTCCCTACATTGTCTGAAAACACTTCTTAGTTTATAAACCGGTACAATGTCTCTATAAGCCCCCGTAGATTTCAACAATGCTTGCCAATTTCGGAGACAAAGTCGTCCCTAATATGTTTGGATGCCTTCGGTCATTGTCGTTTTGTCTGCGTGTTTGTCACCTTGATTGGATGTTTATAGCCGTGACGGAATGTTAGTTTTGTTTATTGTGTTCTTTGTTCTATTGTATGTTTGTAAGTTACACTCAGTACGCGTGTCGGGCCCGTTACGATGTGCCTTGTTTTCCGTTTGTTTAAAATGCTTAGAAATGGTATTAACAGTTTCGTTGCTGAAGAGAAAAAAAGTACTGTTCAGCTTAACAGAACTTTTGGATTTGGTGCTGTGAAAAATTAAAGATTTATTCGCATCAATGATTCTAAGTAAGATTTCTTGTTAATAAATGAAAACATATTTTGAATTCCATTTAAGTTTTTTTATCATTCAAAATAAGAATCATAATGCACATTATTTGTAACATAAATAACGTAATAAAATTATTTTTCCAATAGCACAGTAGATATTTATATCAATATATTAAATTTCACTTGTGAGTGTATATATTGTAAAGTACAAATTTAATAAAATATTTATATTTACAGGTAAACATATATTCCATGAGATTATATAACAACATTTAGAGAAAGGTATCTTGTAGCGAATGCATTTTAAAATATATAATATATTTATTGCATCAAGGTAGTAACAAAAAGCAAAACGTATCAGTCGTCGCGTAACACAGTGGCACTCGCGAAGTGCACATAAATAACCGGCTCACCGCAGCCGCGTGTTTACACAGATATTATAATGTGTTTCATACCCACCTCGGTACTCGGAGGCTCTAATACGTGAACAACCTACATAACAACGAGCACGCACGGAAGGCGTAACCCGGTGGCAATCTCCCGTCTCGCTCCCCCGCGCCCCGGGCGTGCGCCTAAGCGAGACCGACGACCACAAATTTATTGAAACGAAAAAAAATCTCAGCTACTGCACTCCGCGTTCGCCTCGACAGAACTAGATACATTTTTCCACGTCTCCGTGTGCGAGCGAGAAGATCGACGATACGGGCACGAGTGAACGGGACGGCCGTATGTTGTGCGCTGCGCGCGCAGCTAAACGTCCAGCGATGTGGGCGCTGCCGGTGTTGCGCACGCGCTGCTACCTCGCGCGGTCGAGTTCCACGCTCGCGCTGCGTCGCTCGGCTCGCTTAGCCCGTGTGACCTTTACTCGGTGAACTTAGGAAGCGTCGTCGGCTGTGAAACTTCCATTAGACCCCCTCCGTCCCGCACGCCAGTGATTCTTCGGACCCCCGGCGCAGCAGCAGCGCCTGTGGTTGGAAAGAGATGGCAGGCGATCGCCGGTGCCGCAGCTAAAGGTATTCGTAGAATGCGTGTTCTGTATCGGGCGGGCGGGAGGCGGTGCGGGGTGCGGGGCGCGTTCGGAAGCGGTGGCAGCCAGCTCCCATCGACTCCTGGGGTTATTCTTCCTCAGGCCACTGGTGCTCGAGCTACGTACCAAGCGAGCCAGTTTTTTCTGTCCACCGCAGCGCACGCCACACACTCGTTAAGCCCGCGCCAACACGAGAAGTCGCCACTAATAAATTACTGTTTTTTACCGAATAAGCAACAGTCACAGACGCGCAGCCGACTAATTTATACGTAAAAATAAACATTAATCAACAGTAATCGCAGTTTATATCGTCCGAATACAGTGAGTACTTCTACATCTGTTCTTGATTTCTTGATTTGACCGATACTCTTTGTAATTACGAAAATCACGGCGTGATACTTTGATACTCGGGATCGTTTTTACCTTATATTGACTTGCAATATTTGAGAGTATCTGTCGGATCAGAAATTGTTAATGTTATTGAATTTTGTGTTCTTTATGTTGTGTTAGAATTTTTATTGCTAGATTTATTTGCACGGATCATCACATTTGCATTTTCATTTCACCATTTTGATCATTGACATTAACAACTTCCCACCTGTTTGAATCTTGTTTGAAACATTACACTTCACATTTTTCATTCTTTACATATTACACAATCGAGAAACATTTCTATTCATTATTTTCAAATGTCGTGTGTGTTGTACTATAAATATTATTCAAGTGTTTTTGACAAGGCCTTAAATCCTTCACATGTGTTGTAATGGTCGTGTTTATTTACGGTTTATTATTTTATATTCATTCTTTAATCATAACTAAATATCTAAACTCTAATGTCAAAAGATTTGAAGCTTTCTTTACTCCTTGAAATATCTCGTTATTTATAAACTTATCGCTTTAATAGTATCATGTCGATGTCAATAAAATGACGTGAATTGAATTCCAAACAAAAATATAAATGAACTCCCGTAGTTCCGTAAAAAGGTTCTCATCCTTTCTCATGGACAGACGGAAAATATGAATAATTTCGAACATTATCATGTAAATCGACCTAAGCGCCTTCAAGGCGCTAGCTCTCACAAAAAGGACATTTAAAAATATTGTCCTTATTAAAAATAGGCTTTTTTCATCGCGGCTGAGCCATTGAGTATCTTAAACTGACCATTTTACGTCGATTTATGGTTTATTTAACAATAAAAGAAGAATGGGCGTAGAAAAAATCTGTTGGAGCTATTTTTGTGAGCACCTTTAATATGTTGCCATTGTACGTTATCAAAAGTGGTGTATTGGGCGCATCATTAGACACAGATTTTGACACCTTTCGGATTTTTTCCCATGGAATTTGTTAAAGCCAGTGAATTTGCTTAATTGATGTTTCTGCATTGATGGCGTTTAATATTATTTTTTCATGTAATTTTCAATTTTTTCATCTTTAATTTTGAAATATTTTTTTACTAATTAACTACTTATAGTATGCTCCAGATTAAATAAACCACAAAAATATTTGCTCGTTATATTTCAATTAGTATGTTATTTATAGCAAAATATTTGTTTCGACTTTTGAATTTTTATTTTCGTAATTCTTATTTATGATTCTTGGGAAGGTCATTTTAAATTATTTTTAAATCATGAAAGTGTAATCAAATATGCCTACCAATAACTTGACACCTGCTGTTGTGGTAACCACAATCTTAATTTACAATATTGTGCCTCTTTTAATCTTTAAGTTGGAGTATGTTCTGTATTTCTTTATTAAAGCGTTTTTAATAAGTGATATATTCAATTCGTGATGCTACTAAAAATGTATAAGTAAGATAGTACTTCTTATTATATTAAATTTATAATTATGAATGAAAATATAAATATTATAGGTTTTTATTGAAAATTATGTAGTTATGTTTAACACAGAGTATAGTTATTATAGGGCCTACAAGTTTCTGATTTGAAGTAACTAAAGTAATTACTCAAATATAATTTTTAAAAATAACTAAGTTATTCAACCAAATCAAATTATTTCTGAACTTTTTAAAGGGATGCGCTCAGCGTATAAATTCGGTAGGTACAAGAATCAAACATTCCAAAAAAGACAATAACAAACACTTATAAATTACAATAATTTACCACCGCGCTATAATTACTAAGCGAGCACCTAATTATTACCCCAGAATTAAACGATATACAATTTTCAAATTAATTAAATCACATTTTGCAAGCGACCTTTATTTAAATCTCCAAAGGACGCAAAAAATTAAAACGACGATTTTATGCGTTGAATGTCAGACAACTGGTCGTTACGATTCTCATTTACATACGTGATTGCTCTCCAAGACTTTATAGACCAGGAGCTGGATCATGCGATTCTTACAATTTGTCATCATAATTTAATGGGACGAATTGAATTTATAAATATTTGTATTACACGTTTTCAAGTATTTAAAATGATGGTCGCTAAATATGAACCCAGTTAGCTTATTCAACATTTATAAGTTGTAAATATAATATGTTCAATTTTCGAGAACCGAAACGAAAAAACTCATTTATCATTTATAAATGGTAAATGTATGTCTATTTTCTGTATTGCAAAACAGTTTCAAGAGATTTAAAAAAATAATAATAAAATAATATCACATTATACTCGTATATTATGATCATAAATTGCTTCTCATTATGTTCAAACTAACTTTAAGATCAAAAAAATATGTGATTCTTCTGTAAACGCTATTTATAATAAAGGTTTATTGTCACCTTCTTGTAATCTTTTTAGTATCGTACTTACTCACAATGATGTACAATTTTACACCGGTTTTCATCAAAATATATCTATAATAGAAATTAGCTTCTAGCTCCTCGGCTATACGTAATCCAGTGGCATTGCCAAAGGCCATCGCCGCCTTCGCAATTTGCCAATTGTGGAGCAGATGTTGGAATAATACCGAAGGCGACGTACTTATGGTCATTCTCCTTTTTTCTTAGACTTTATGAGCAAAATGTGTTAATTCTAGAACGTTTTAAATTTGTTACTATTGTGTTGTTTTCGTAGGTGAACTGGTATTTTTACTGAGGTGTGAAGTAAATCTAAAATACTTAAGATCATTTTAAAAATAATTAAAGTCCTTATTTTTTTCATGATGCTTTTCAGTCTCAATATATAAATAAATACGAGTAGCAATGTTTAAGTTTGTCATTAAATATATTTAGTCAAATATTTTAAAGTTCCACATCAAAAAAAAATGAGTAGGAATACTTTACCTCAAACTTAAAAGACAAACCGTAATTACTGAGTCATCAATAAATATTTGTTGTAAAATATCGAATTTCAAATATCGAGATCGATAAATATATTTTTATATCGACATTCTGTGACGGCGAGGACTCACTACGGGGGGCGCCTCGGTCAACACTTTCTTTCAACTTTGCCGAAGAAAAAACATAAACCTTCAGGTAGTGATGTATCGTCATTCGATTTGCATAATATTCGGTGTTTATATGATAGGTAATTATAGTAAAAATGTCATAAAGTGGGGTTTGGCCTTCGTTGGTAAATTATTTTGTCTGTGACCCAAAAGTTTGTTTGCTTTCAAAGCTACGCCGTTGGTTCATTGATTTAGGATATTTTAGTTATAGCATCAGCTTAGTACTTTTATTCTTATTGTCTAAAATCTGGGTTATAGTTTTTGTTTGGGCTATACTCCTTATTAGTTGTATTCCTCATGACTGAGGGTCGTGACTTCCCTCATCCTTCCACGGAAAGACAAGACAATGTCCCAATTTTGTTGTATTTAAGCATGTCTGTTTACCCCTTTAATGATTTTCTTTACCGTGAAGCGAGTGCAAATCCATACATAACTTGAAAGATATATGTGATTGTTGCGGAGCTATTTTCCTACCAAGCCACACTCGCTTTTTAAGATATGCTTTATAAGAGTTAGATCATTATCGATTGAGTAACAAAAAACCCACCAAGCGTAGCCTTAGAACTGACTTAGAAACCTTAGAACTGTTGAATTGTACATAAGAACATTCTTCCCATAGACTTCACATAGCAAGTCATCCACATAACAAAACAATGCGCAACAAAACACACATATTTCTAACAAAGCTCTCGGCGCAGGCGCAACACAGGAAATCTTTGTTTGAACTAGATAACTGACAAAGGCGAGGTTTTCGGTTGAGCTTATCATAGATGTAATCTCGACCACAATAGATAAAGACAAGGAATTCTTCTAGGATGTGTTAAATATGAACAAATACATCCTTGTGATGATGACAATGGTTGGGGATTTTGAGAGCTATCATGGTCTATCAAAGGGTATTTTTACGATTTTCTATTAAATTATATGAAACATTATTATAGATATATTGCAAATTGATTCCAAAGTCACACTGGAATTGATTAAATGTAAATTAAAGAAAGATGTATACCTAAATTTATCAATAGTTATTTTAGATGTAAAAGTCATATGGTAACTTCAGGATTTGTTAAAACTAAAACATAGTTTTGCCCTTATTCGTAACTGCAAATTGAGTTGCACATTTCGCGGTACCCAAACAAAAGCCGCGTGTTTCGCAATCAGCAAACCGTGTGGAAACAACGACCCATTAACTAGTACAAACCAAAATTAGCAGAACAGATAAAAAAGGTAAAGTACACACACACATCGGTGTCGAATCATAACAATAAAAACATAACGACCGGGAGGTACCACCTTTTGTGCGATTATCAGTTAACATTCATAGTTATTTTTCCGTAGAGGTGGGTGCGGTAGATAAAAAGGCAATAGATATCATGTGTGCATACACATTTGAAGGCACAAAAGTTCTTTGAAGGCCTTTACCGACGTAGATAAGACTAAACAAAGAACTTCGAGTCTTCCAGATAAGGTAGGATTAGCAGATAAGCAATTGCGTAGACTGGGTGCGGAAGATTTCGCTATTTTACATTCACGAGTAGAATGCAATTGTGCAGTTGCAAGGTTTCTATTATGAACGACGAGTGGAGGTATCTCTTGCTTTTATGTACTCAGTGTGTTTGATTATTTTCTCTTACTTTCAAATTCTTGTGTATTATTTTCTTCTATTATTTTATCTATCTTTCAAATTATATTATTGCGTCTTGGTATTAGTTGTGATATTACGCTTGATGATTTGGTGATCAAAAAATTTTTCAATATACAAAAACTTCTTAAATAGAAAACGACAATGAAGTCTTGTCTTATTGCTTGTAAAATATTGGCGTGCAAGTTTTTTCCTATTTTGGATATCCTACTCGTATATGGATTTATCATAATAGGCATCTTTAGTTATAATACAGTCTTTGTGGTCTCAGACGCATTTAGCATCTAAATTAGTATACCTAGATATTGGCCAATTATTTTATGGTACAAGTTTAGTTCAATAATTGGTTTGGTGTAACAATAGTTAGTTATTTGAAGAAAAAAACAAACCAAAGGTGGCATTGCAATTAAAGTACCTATAGACGCTTTTGTTATAAATAATTTAATAAAGTGCTATTTTATATCGGATTAAGGTACATATAATTTGATAACAATAATCTCTTTTATAAAACCAGCATTTAAAGTTTTCAATCATTTAATATCTATGTCTAGCAACACTTAAAACTTACCTTTAAGGGATATAGAATTTATTAAACTCATAATATTTGTGCATGGTCTAAAATACAGTAAATACGCTTGTTTTCCGTCACTATAATTCACACACCGGCTTTCAAACTACAAGGCATTTAGCACGTATTCATTCACAAGAGTTTTACGTCATTTATGAATTGGTCTTGTTTGTAAAGGCTAGTTCACACCGGCGCTATTTGGGCAGTTTGCCTGTTTGTTTGAAAGATTTGACCGCTGGACAAACATCCCGCTGTTTGTGCGCAAGCGCCACAGGTGATGTTACCTGCTGCTTTTTGCCGGTTTTTCTATCTACAAGTATACTCTTGCTGGTTTTGCTATCTATACTTTTTGCTGGTTTTGCCAAGTTTGCAGGAAGTTGCCCATTCGAATTCTTTGTTCGGCTTTGGAGAGGTTAGCTCTGTTTGTGAGTGGCAAGTTTTGTTTGCGGTCAGACGATGTTTTGGATATTATTTTTTAATTATATCTTGTGAGACTGGCGGTTATCTAAAGGTTTCTCGGTATAATATTTGTTTTTCAAACGTAAAATTTAGCAGTGTCAAATAGGCTCAAAGGAATTCTATAAACGATTTTCTAGAAGCACTTGAAACAATCGATCAAAGACTGAGAAACTTACACTGATTAGTTTGAAATTCCAACCGCTCTTACTCCTTTCCCCGTCTAAAACGAGACAAAATAATAAATTCTCACACAATATCGGCTTGCATTCAACGGGATTGTAGGTACCTCTGTAGGTATCATCGTCCCACACGGATCGCCGCGGGCGATAGAAAGTCCCACCCACGCTCGTCGTTCCCAACGCATAATGTGGTAACTAAAAAAGTTGATTTTTGAACGCAGCTGCCGTATTACGCCCCGCCCCTCGAAACTCGCTGATTGGTGCACGGTAGCTTGGAACGGTGCACGGTAGCTCATTTTCTTTTTTCAAATATAACACGACGGATGTGGATCGAATTGATTAGATCATTTTCGAATGTGGGAAGTACGGTATGAGTCATGTGGATTGAACGTATGTACTTACTTACATACCGTTACTATATATACTTACTCGTTAGGTTGAGTTTTCGTGACATGCCTATTTGTAGAGATAACAAAAAATAGGCAAAATGCTTACGGGGTTAGACATTGGCATTCAATAGCTAGCTAGACTTTAGCATTTAAATAAGTTGCTCGTGTTTTCTTTTTGCTGGATATTTCTACCTATTCTTTAATGTTGTATTTCTAATTCAATCAATTCCGCTTAGCCATTGTAATTAAGTAAAATTAGGTACTAAGGTACCTAATTGTTTTTTTACTCAAACAAAAAATACACTGATCTCCTGTAATAACCGAAGCAAATAAAAAAATATTATGGATCATTATAACAAATAGTTTATTTAATTATAAAAAAAAATGCTCATGTGACGTTTAATTTTCAAAACCTATATCGCATAACCTCTTTTTACATTTCTTCAAGAACATGTCATATGTAGCCCCGCTACCTAAAGCCGGTGATTGGTCGCGTAAACCGGTAGCCGACTCCCACACTCTTACATTATGTAGATATAAGTTTTATGCGCATGTGTGTGTATTTACTGAACTACTGTAGGCCCGGCCTCTTGCCCTGGGGGATTTTTGGTAAATGGAAAGAGGAACGAGAGTAGGTGTGGATTTAAAATGGGGAGAGATGTGGTAATTGCATAAGCGTTATCCTCATAGTTATATATACAAACTCGTATGCATACATATCCAAATCTTTTGATATGGACACACTTATACTTGCAGAAATTATTTGACAGTTAATTAAATATTTTCAAGGCTATGCAATTAATACTTCTATGATATGTATTTATGCCTTGAAATTACTTATATGTATGTATTCAGATGTGTTTACAGATAGAGACGTTAGAATATAAGCGATTTCTGTAATATTTAAAGAAAACTATAGATTTACCCTTTTACAAAATAATAGTATATACATATAGTATAATAGACTACTAAATTATTTTTAGTATAGACTGTTAAATTACTATACTATGAATACATACAAAGAGGCAATTGGGCTCTTCTCATTGGCACTGGTTTTAAAATAGTTATTTTCGCAAGAAATTCAAAATACTTAATTCGGACATCAATTTAAAATACCTACAGCAGCAAATTTTTTTTTATGCACAAACAAATATTGGGTCTACAGAACTTTTTCTGCTTTATTCTTGTTAATGATCTTTGTGCATAATAAAAATATTTTCTTTCTTGAAAAGTAGGTTTTTCACTAAACAAATGTCACAAGTACAGTTCCCAAAAGTAAACTCTTACTAAGTTACTTATACCTACTTACCTACCATAACCTCGTCTTTTTGGTTTCATAATTATCAAATCGCACAAAATTCCAAAACCGACCAAACTCCCCAATCGGCTTGATCGTCGTTGTTTCTCCTCTGAGGAGTGAGGAGGGAGGAGAGGGAACGTTCTCGCCCGGAGGCTATCCGACCGAAGGCCTAATATATCAGCCGAGCACACCGATACTTGCTTGTATGGCACACAGGCGCTGTGGAGACGATGTTCTTACCTTTTTATTTATTTTGATTATTTATGTAAATGTCAAATTATCCTAATCGTGTACTCACGTTGCAATAGCGCTTAATCCTTTAGAAAAATCACCCTTCTGGGTTACCAAAGTTACAGGCGCCAGCCGTTTATCATTTAGAACAGAATAGAAAATCTTTATTCATCATAAGGTATCCTAGTTATTACAAATTAAACTATCATTAATAATAAGATACAGTATAGACACGTCAAATAGCTTACGTACATCTATCTTGATTTATAGAAAAATGATAGAACGATATTTAATGAGATTAATTAAACATTTTGGTTCTAAATATATATTAGAGGAAAGTGCACGTGCAAAGAAAGTTTTATTTTTTTAATAAAAATGCTTTCGTTATTTTGCTAGTGAGATAATGCATATTTAATTATTAAACCAATGAAGACATAAACAAATATCGAAATTTAAATGGCATTGTGAATATATAAGCTAAAGTAAAATGTAAATCTCATATCTTTAAATCCTAATAAATACATGTTAATGTGTAAAAACATAAGATTACATAATAAATATGCGTTTAGGGTTTTGACAGATCTGATTAGCAAAAATAAGTTGTGATAGAAAGATATCAAAATCAGGCTCTTACATTGTCTAAATTAGCATAGTCTTGCTTACTTGCTTTTCTTTAGTTTAATGTTTATAATAAATGCTTATTATTATCTTAACTCTATTTACTATGAAATAACAATAGTTACCTAGCATTTATACTTTTTCCACTATAAAAGTTTCGTAATATACTCACAATACACATTTTCTTATATGACCAAGATACAAGTAAAAAATCACTTAATTTTACAAGAATATAAAATTATTTAAATAAAGAAATTGAGATTAACACTTTCAAATGTTTCCCTATATTTAATGTCTTAACGTCTACTCCAGATATTCTTTTGTTCTGCGCAGGCGCATACCGTTCCTGTGGGAACGCGCGAGACATAAACTTATTCGATATTTTCTGCTTACTCGCTCATTTGTTTATTATAATTTGGCTCGAGCTTAGCCAACTTATACTTGAGCTTAAGTTATTACGTTATTACTTTGATTGTGTTCTTATTGGAGTTGTATTAAATTGAAATAATGAAATGGGTGTTAGTGAAAATGCTTTTTGTTGTTGTAGTGCAATTATTTGTATGTCGTAGATATGTTTTGTATGGGATTTGTGATTCGTTTTGACTACGCATAAAGTAAAAATGGGTAATTGTTTAATGGGTAAGAGTTTTGTAAGAAAATAGTTTAAAAAATTTAACACGTTTTATAAATTTTTATTTGCATTTTATTTATTAATTTCTATCAAAAATACATTCCTGCAACCAAAATGAATTATCCCAAGAACAATATCCTAATTTGATTTATTCACAACATAACAAACAGTGTAATTATAACTCCGTGATTCAGCTCATAGCTTGAATTCCTTCATAACTTAAACGATGAGCCAACAATAAAAGTTCATCCCTTTCTCACTTACCGCAATCGTGCCAGGTAGAAAAGGACGGAGCGAGTCATTGTTCGTAAAAATGTCAAATAGAATGATAAACATAAAATTTCGTGATGAAATATAAGAGAGAAGCGCACGCGCAGACAAAAGTAGGTAATAATTTTATTCAAATGTGGGTGATCATTACTTCTTTTTATTCAGGTATTTTATTAAAAGGGCGCCTAATTTATGATTGGGTATTGTGGCTATTTGTATCGGTTTTTTGTCGAATGTAGGTGGATTATTCGACATTATATTTAACGTTGTTTAATATTCCATTTAGTTGAAACTATTTTAGTGATCAATTTAATGATAGGAAATAGGGACATTAAGGGTTTTTGATATTTAGTTATTCACAGTTTGATTGGACTAATATACTTACTTAAACTAATTACTTAATTAATGCATTTTAAACACTAATTTTGTTTCAATGACGTAACTAATTATTTTATTATGGTCACTATTGTCCTTGATTTAATAATTTTAATCAATTTTTGAGTCTATTAGCTTATATAATGATAAAATTATATTACTTTTTACTTGATTGGCCACATGTACAGCGGTTAACAAAGTTTTTTTCTGTTACCAGGTTTCCTCTACAACAATATTTTTTTTAAATCAGTTAATCTAATATTTTAATATAAATTAAATTTAAATCGTTGGAAATATGACATAATTATAATTACGCCTTATATTAGTAAAGTGTCAATTCACAACTGTAAAGATCCAGAATGTAGCTAGACATATTTTGTCTCTTATCTTTTTGGTGCAAGTACATTAGTTATGACAATAAGGTAATAATAATTATGGCAGGCATTAAATTAATTAAATGCCTCGCGAGAACATGAAAGTTGATTACTTAAACCTAATTGAAATCATGTGTTTTTGATAAACATTAATTGTGTGCATTGAAGTTTCTTCTTTGCTTATGTAATTAGTCCGTGACTTTAATTATGCTGATAGACGAACATTATACTTTTTTATATGATCAAAGAAAGTTTTCGCGAAAGATAACGTTGAAAGGAGACCGATTGATTAAATCGTTTGATATGCCGCCAGATGATGCATTTCGGTGTAACTTGTCGTTTACTTTAACATTTAACGGATGTACTCGATATTTATCGAATTTGTCACGCATTATCGCAAATAATGCATGTTTCGTAACCTACCGAACCTACCTATACTAGCCGTGGCACTAATTTACTCATCAAAATACTTAATTATATATTATATTTTATTTTAATTATATTAAATTAATTTCATGATTTCACTTGAATTTTTTGTATATTTCAATAAATTATGGTATTTAATAAATATTTAGAAAATCTATTAAAAACATTATATTTTTCAACCTATCAACATTTCTGTGATAGTCGTTTGTAGGTCCGTTTAGATAATTAATCTTTGAATGGGCCAACCATGCATAAACTGTAATTTAAATAATGTGTCATAACACCTGGACGCTACCGTAAATTGGATGCCATGTTAAATTCTAGATCATGACGTACACTCACGACATCAGAGTGACCTGGCCTCTCAACTCAAACGAAGAACGTCTTGTAATTGCAACAAAGATAGACATCTGTAATTACTAGTAACACAATTATTATAAGCCATGTACCTATCACATTTGAATACGCATTTGTAATACCAAGTAAGACAAAGAACCTATTTATTATACTCACATATATTGTTCACAACATTAATGATGGCACAAAACAGCCTCCAGAATAACAACAAAGTCTATCCGCAGTAACAATTTACGATTACTTGCAAAAAATATTGCAAACTTTAATGATTCGCTTGCATCTTTTGAATAGGACGAAATTAACAGAGCATCGCTTTCGACGTACTTTATTACGTTGTGATAAATTTTAATTACCGACTTTAAAGAACGTGCTTTATAACCACCATTTGATCTGCGGTTCAAATAGTTCAAAAGTGTATTGTACCACTGGAAATTGAGTTTACCTCTTTGAGTGTTTTGACGTACATTGCGGATTTACCTAACATAAAGCTGACAGTGGCTGCGAAAAGCAGCGATGTATGTTGTACCTTTTTTAATTACGGATCATTCGTTGCTCAACAATGTTGCTCACAATCGAATAACAATTTAGTAGTTGGCAAAGTTGCCAGCTTTATTGTGTCTGTTTGTGGAATTTTGCGTAATTAACTCTGTGGTGGCAGTTTTTGTGGGTAATTATTAAGGTGTACACGGTTTATGTCTGTGCGAGATTTCGTACAATGTTATTAATGAACTGTTATGAGCAATTGTGCATCGGAAAATGCATGTAATAATAATCGCGTACTTTCTGCATTTGTGTGACTGGATTTTACTCATTCTTTGACGTATTCTTTTATTCGCAGTGGCATTGTATTTTATTTTTATCATTTCATCTATCTAAATAAATCATAAAAAAAAAAATTATATTCCTAATTTTCTCAGGTCTCCGTTTTAAATAATTAAAATGTTGTATTGTGGTTTTTTTATTCTATATTTTTCTTGTTGTGTAACACAGGTACTTACGTCCCTATGCCGAAATAAGTTAGTACCCTACGTTTATATGCTATTCACGTAAGGCATCTTAAAAAGTCTTTTAATACGTGGGACCATTTTCTACGCGAAAATATTTTCAAAAGTAGTACCTTATTTATGTGTGTAACAGGAACTTTTCATAATGTAATTTATTTTGTTGTCAGCTTGTAATGAGTAAGTAGAAAAAATATATTAATATTAATTCTACTAACCTTAAATTTAACTTTAAAAAACTCTTCGACAGGGCTAATAATTAATACCTAAGGCGTTAAAAAGCTACTTAACTAATCGACGCTTCTTCATTCACTATTATAAATTGAATTAATTGATTAATTGCCGTGAATTAATATAAAAATCAATTGATAAGTGTGATTAATTGGAAACATTGGATTACGAGACAGGAAACGAATATGTGACGTCTGTATTTAAATGATTAATTTATGTAGGTACCATCCCAACATTCTTTCTAATTAATGATTCTACATAGTTGAGTTGAGTCATATGTTTGAAGACAAATGTTGAAACCGCAACCTCTCCATAGAGTTATTAAGATGATACATTACGGTAAAAGTTTTGGCTTACGTAAATGATTGCGCGTTGGTGACTAACGCGGACTTAATTTTGATTTTTGCAAGTTTGTTACAAGTTTTTGATATTTGAGATTTTGTTTCTTATGGAGATTCTTATCCATGGCTTGTTTATGATTTCAATTTGTTCTTTATTGTTCGAAGCTAACTATCATCTTAATCATCATCATTCTATGATTATCCGATGCTGGAAATAGGCTTTTTACTGGCTTACTAAACAGGTATTTTAGGCTATTGTTAGTTATCTTGTGCAATATACATTTGGAAATACGCCTCTTAATGTACGAGTATTATTAGTAAAATGTTTCGCAAAAATGAAGTAGGTGCTAAATTTTTCCGTAATTACTGTCATTAAACCACAGAGAAGTTTCCATTCAGATACGTCATAATAGTTTTAATGTTTAAAATCATGCGCAAACCCAGGTCAAATGCCAAAGACGTCACCAGCTCATAGGTAAAGTACAAGGTTCTACGAAAGGTGACAACTTAGAAAGAACAATGATTTTGATTTTTCTTAAACATTGGCAAACAATTCTTTTAATGATATTCCATGAAATGTCAATAGTTCAAGGGAGATACATTCTACAATGATTCATCTTGTTTTAAACGACACAAGGTCTGTGGCAGCGAGTGAGTCATTGAGAAGATCCGTATGTTCTGATTTTAATAAGTCGCTGAGATGGGTTTGTTAATGAAGTGATTTCATCGTTTTGTTATATCGTGTCTTTATTAACTGTGGCCTTCCTTGTATCTGTATATTAGATAAATATTTTGATCTTAAAATCTGCTGTACTTGGTGTTATATCTATAGTTCTTAATTACATAATTTAAGTATGAATTCATTGAAATAATACTTACGTACCGCCATCACTTATAATAGAAATAGTTCAGTCGTTAAAATTTTAGGTTGGTACCTACCAGAAAACGCGAAAATTTGAGTATTATTATAGCAATTATTATTTAAGTTTTATCTAAACATGCAGATGTGAGCAACCTTAGTAGGTTATGTCTATAGATCTAAATATGCAGATGTACTTTATAATACATTTATTAGGTATAGGCAAGAATACTCAAATTTTCGCGTTTTTGGAATAGCTTTAGCAGTAAAAAAGAGATAATAAAAGTTCAAATTCTTCTTAACATCAATAAGAAAAAAGACAAGTTATTTGAGTATTATCTAAATATGCAGATGTGAGCAACCTTTGTAGGTTACGTCTATAGATCTAAATATGCAGATGTAGGTACTTTAAATTAAATTTATTAGCTATAGGTAAGAATACTCAAATTTTCGCGTTTTGGAATAGCTTTAGCAGTAAATAAGAGATTATAAAAGGTTTCAAATTCTTCTTAGTTTCAATAAGAAAGAAGAAAAGTTATCCATACTCAAAAGACGAAGATACTTCAACTAAATAAAGTTGAAGCAATCATAACTTAGCTCCCCAAGTAGGTTATGTCGAGATGCAAGCGTGATGTCGCCAGCTTAACTCCCGTCCGACATTATCTTTTACGACTTTGGTGAACTAAAACCGTGACCAGTGATCTTTATCATGTCAACTACCTTTTGTGTTCGGATCTGCTTGCACTAATGCTACATGGAAATTGTCTCAATCTAATTTGGTTTTCTGTTTCCTTCTAATTTTGCCCATTTAGCTGATTGGCTTCTGATTTATTCCGACATTGACATAGGTAACCTTGTAACATTGCGATATACTAGGCAATCATATTAATTATAGTATTTCTGACCACAGAGTCAGAAAATCTGCTGATCTCCGGAGTCAAAATGGCAACTATATATTTATATAAGTATGTATAAAAAAAGATTTTTAGAATTACGTTTATCGAAAAATTAAATACGCATAGTAAGCTTGATTTAATCATCAACCATAAACTTACATCATAGTTCACACAAAAACAAACGAACAAACAGTTTTTTTTACAAAGTCATGAAAATTAACCTTTTGCGCTTCCTTATAAGTCACTTAGCATGATAAAATAAATACACGAAGATGGTTCTGATTGCTATTTTTTGCTTTTAGTCGGTACGGCCTGTACATGCTTTGTGATGCAATCAAACATTTTGCGGGTTTTAGTAAAGAGCTGGCAAAACGGATAAAAAATATGTCTGGGGGCGAATTCATTACGTCTTAGGAAACGTAGAAAAACTAGGCATTAAAAATCCGTCGTATCGACTGAATTTAGTTAGTGGGTCTCTGGAAATCGATTACAACGCAATTGTAATAAATAAAGAAATCAAGATAAATTTTGTACTCCTTTTCATAAGCGATCATAATACCTAGTCGCTAATGAGTGTATCCTCATGTCCTGCTCTCCCTGTCTAAGTAAGAAAAGTCATTAAAATATCGTTTCAAAGTCGCACACGACGTTTCATAATTTGAATGAAGTTACGCGACTTTAAAACGAGTCGTAAGAGCCGTTTCACGCCTGTTCCAGGAATTAAACTTTTATGGCTCCTTTAGCACGCGAAATTTGAATTTTGTGTGAAAAGACCGAAGACCGCATCACATTTAAACTTCGAATCCGACACGGTTGGCTACAATGCGCCGAACCACCTGTACAGGAAAAATTACACAATTAAAATCAAACAAATAATAAGAAAATGGCCCGTGAAATCGATGTAGATCTATCTCCTAACCCGTTTTAGTAAAATTGGCCCCACAAAAACTCTCGGTGCAATAAAACGATTTCAAACGTGTCCTTAATTACGCGGAGCTATGTAATCTAGAAAATACATTGTGCCGCAGGGCGAGTAACTTGGCTTCTGTCAGGAGCCGAAAATCATCAACAATTTACCGGTAAACAGTACCGGTGCCGAAATAAGTGGGGGTCATGCGAGTTTCGTGAGTGAAACACACGGTAGCGCCGCGAGCCACCGTTCTCTCGCTCGCTTTCCCACCGAGTAAAAGTACTAACATGTTACAGCCTTTGTTATTACTTCCTCATAGCGCACGAGGCTTTCGAGGAGATTATTCGCAAGTATCGTTTGAGACGCACCTGCAAACCATTATTGTGTTTCAAAATCTAATTCGTCGGCTCAAAGATCAGCTTTAAGCGCTAAATGTTAAAGCTGAGTTTCGTGTCGCAATCGTCTTTAGGTGACGGTGACTAAACCAATAAGCTGTTTCACGTGCAAAGTTCATCGAGTTTTCCCAGAGAGCAGAGTTGCCGTCACTTACCGGCGCTACCTGTTCATTGTGCGCGCACGTGGTGGGGGCTGCGCTTGCGCCTTCCGCGTAACGCGATCGGTAGTTTCCGCACCCTCGCGCTGGCGCAGTTGCTAAACGCACCCGCTCTTGATCGCACGTTTAGCTTGACACATCTAGTCACTCTACATCGACGCTTATCGTGTTCGATTTTTGTTTTGATTCGGTGTTCACTTTTTATTTATTTAAATCTCGTTTGAATTAGGAACGGTTTTGTTCTTGAGAAGATTTTTCGGTTTCTTTTTTTTTCGTGAAGTGACAAGACCTTTTTAGGACTTGTTTCGTTATTGAAACTTCTTGTGCATAGTGATTATAAAGGTGCGTATTCATTATTTCTGTTCTGGTTTTGGATATACCTAAATGTATCAATTGAATACTTTTTATTTTAATAATCTACTTTGAAATTTCACTCTAAATGTCGTCTGCAATAACTTTATGATCGAAGCTTCTGGTTTTTATGATTATTGCTTATTTTGTTCACATTTTTTTTCTTCGTTTAAGTTTATTGCTCTACGTATTTTACTACTGGCTTTTGCAAGAGTATACTTCTTAGTCGGTTACAAGAAGGGTGTTGTAAATTATCTTACAATTATATGCAATTGTCGTTTTGTGCAAAACAGACAATGATAATGATAATAACCTTTGTTTCTTATTTATATTTTTTTATTTTAATAAAGCCTTACGTTGAAGTAAGCTCAAAGACATTAATATAGAGTTGAGAAGTTAAAGATGCATGTCTTTATCGATATATAGCTACGGCTAGCCCGATTGATACACCGTTCCATCAGCAGTGCAATTAGACCATTTCACTCGCCGATAATTTTATGTTTTCCACATCCCGATAACATCACATCTGAAGGATTTTTTTTATCTATCAGATTTGCTTTTCACTTTAATAGAAAAATCATCATCATCATCCACAGCTTTTTATACTATTTGACATATGTCTGATACAATACATAGCAACATGCACACACGACATTATTTTTACACTGGATAGGTTAGCGCTACACTACAATTCACCCGATGGTAAGCGATATTGTGGTTTAAGGTGGAACGCGCTTACCTATTGCGAATTGTTGCGAGATGATAATCTCGCATTATTTATTGATGAATTCTAATCATTTTTAATTAAATATTTATTTAAAATAAGATTGTCGCAAAAAGTTACAACCACATTTTCCACTCGCATACATTTTTTAACTCATTCATTCCAAACCACTAACGGGACAAAACACTGCTTTTCACAAAACAGAGTTAATGGTAACTATCGCAAAACCCTCTAGTGGTGCTTTGGTATATCAAGACGAACAACTACTCGTTTTACCTACGAATTGAGAAAATGTACGAAAAAAAACAGTTCTTCCATCCAACAACACGTTCGGTAACTGAATAAAAGGTTCGACAAAATGTACACGATTCTGTGCGATTTTTTTCGTAAATTTTTCAAAACTCAATAAAATTTTATTCGTCTTGCCGTACTAAGGTGCTCCTTAAAATGTTTCGTATTATTTATCAGTAAACCTGAAGATAGTCACACATACTTTTTTTCTCAACTCACAATTCCTCACTGCAATTCTTCTTCTTCGTATGACCTAAGTGGCCATCAAGTTCTGGTGCCGAGAGTTTTCAAGCCACCCGAAGGCCTCTGACTTGGCTTAACGACTGCTTGTACTAAAACTAACATCCGAGATCCATCCGACGCCTAGTAGGGCTTAATGAAACTGCCACTTTTAAAACAGCTGTAACACCCCCATAATCATACGCACACGACATTTGATAACTTATCATTGTACAGGCGACCAAGCACCGCCCGTCAAAGCATCGCTTCTTGACAAAATGTTCGCGGTGATGCAAATTGACGAGGACCACACACGGGATTTCAGACGCAAACTGCGCCCGAAATGCGAGTTCGTATGCAAGTACTGCCAGCGACGTTTCACCAAGTCCTACAACCTGATGATACACGAGAGGACACATAAGAGTCCCGAGCTCTCCTTCAGCTGCGAGGTTTGCGGGAAGGCCTTCAAGAGGCAGGACAATCTACGCCAGCACAGGTCAGTTCGCTTACTCTTAATCTACTTGCGCTGTGGAAATATTGGGTCGGGTGATGTTGTTCTGAGTTTAGCTACGCCATGCATAGATGAGCAAAGCGCCTGATAAGTGACAATAGCTATTCCACGATTTAAATTCATATAAAATCAACAATGGACAATATTGAAAGCATAAGGTTAAACGGGTCTAGACAATATCATTATGTACTTAAAAAAGATTTGTTTTAATTTCCTCTTACTTCTAGAAGCACAGCATTTCTAAACATTTAAAACGATTATTTTTAAATATATCGAGTGATTTTTTAAGTATTCATGTTTAGGTGTCTAAAGATTCTTTACACTGAATTAAAGTTTATAAAACCGAAAAATCGTTGGTCTATCGTACACAGAATTTTAAAGGACTTTTCATATGCTATTTTGCTTCCATAGCACCTCAAATCATTATTACACATATTATAATTTGTCTATCTTATACGTAGTTTTAAGATCAACTGTTAAATGTTTTTTTGGGAATTATCAAGTCTATGAACCCAAAATCCAAAAAAAAATTGACAATACTAGGTACCTATTATAGGTCACACCATTTGTATGTATACGATATTTCAATAATACCTTAAAATGATAATTATTTTATTGAATATCCAGTCATTGTGTCATCACTCACAGTTGCTGATGACGTGTTTACGATACGAGGTAGCCATGTCAGCCTCTATGTGGGCTTGTTTAATGAATACGACACACCTAATACTAATATCACACCTACAAGAAATATAATGTATAGATTGACTGTCACACATTTTCATTTTTTGATCCTTACAGCTAGGCGTTTGACTAGTAGGGCTAATACCCACATGAGTTAGTAACACTCATGCCTAAGGTGTAGCATGCGTAGTCTAGAGTAACTGGCTCTTAAGGAAGCTACCAGAACTCACTGTTAGGTGCTTGGCGATCGATTTTTCAACTTGACGGTTGTTGCTAGCCAGGCGAGCACTAGAAAATGTCCAAGCGAGCAAATTAAGAGACATTTTTAAGTATGTGTTAAAAATGTACCCAATATTTTTTACAGCAGTAACATTTTTATACTTTTTGGAGTTAATTATTTTGTTTTATGCATATTTTTGTATCTTTTAAAAATCTATAGTATAATAATATTTTTCCTTCAAATAGGCACAATGGCAACAAAAATAGAGTTGGAAGTTTAATTTTATAAACTAAACAAAAGAGCATTGATTTAAATTTAATAAATTAATAGCGGTAATAATAAAACTTGGTATAGGTTTTTGGTTTTGTTAAAGAGTACATACATTATTTATGAGATACATAAATATTTAGATGTAATAGTTTTGTGATAGAAATACCTTAATTATGTTTTTAATTAGAGAGGCTTAAAATTGAAAGTAAAACAGCCGTTTACTGAAGCAAACAAAAAGTCAAAAAGTCATTAAGCAATAAATATTTTAATCTATATATCGTTATAAACCAGCACCGAGATATTTTCGAAAAATTTAATCCGCTTCTACGCTGTGCCCAAAGACGCAGTTTAAAATTCCAATTTTATTAATTTAATTCACAATTAATTAGTAGCTTTCCATACAGTCACCTTCAAACAACTTAATTTACTAAGCTATTTTTATGTTCGTCAGGCTTTCCTCCAACACATTCACGTAATAAACATTGTCCAACAAACACTTTTCATTTACAAGTTTATTACCTGTTTGCATCACAGAAGCAATCTACTTACCTAGATTACCTGGTTGGTTGAAATACCTCGCGTAAATGCTCACCGAGGTAGACAAGGCTGCGGTAAAACAAGTATGCAGGTCCGATAATACCAGCTGTGGTCTATCTATCACTCGATATTATTCTATGGTCTATCAAAAAGGCAGTGGCTTGAGGTCAACTGACTACTGTTACATTTTGAAATAGGATTCAAGTATATATTAGCAATTACCTAACTCTCGTATTTTTGTTTTAGAATTGTTTGTGAGTTTTTAGCTTTAGTTCATTTGGCTACAGTTTCACTCTTATTAAGGCTCACGTTTGACCACAGCTTGCTTGATGTTGAAATTTCTCGAAAAAACTTTGAGATATAATCCAGCATTCGTAAATCTCATTCAACGCTCAGGTTTACAATTAAGAATGATTTACATTCATAAGAAAGCAAATCACATATTTATTATGTAAACTAAATATTTCCGAACAGTGATACAAGCATATAATATCTTAGTGCAATAAGATAGAGCATTATTGTATTATATACATTATTACTGAACAACAAAAAAAGTCAAATAATTTGCTAAAAACTGATTTAAATTTAAAATTTTCGCACCCATCTGTCTGATCCTCCTTGATTTTATAGTTTGGCAAGTACAATGAGAAATTGCATAAGATTTTCTATTGCAATGACATAAAGTTTTAAATTTCCGATCAACGATTTTACTGCCCATTTTCAGCTATAAACTGTCAGACTTTGTTTCACACGGAAGTTAAATCACTGCCACTGTTAGGCTAAATCAATTGAACATGTACGTACATGGTAGATTTTATGACAACTTTTAGTTTGCTACCTTGTTTGTCGTTAAGCAATGACTTGAAGATTGTTTTCGGATAGATTCGAGATTGTTTCAAGATCATTTTGTCAACGTTTACGACATTGGTATAGTCGTGAGATGAGATTTGCATTGCGAGGGTCGCAACCTTGTGCTACCGACACATTGTATGTTAATGACAAGTTGACAACTTGACAACTGAAATGTCGGTTGTGTCTTTATGTTTTAAGAAGGTTAATGAACCCCACAAGTGACGATTGAGAGCTGTTAAGCGGATTTAGTAATGAAACGCGTCTCAATTTGGCACAATTTAACGGGAACAAATAAAAAAAAAACAGTCGTCAGTAAGCGTGCTTCAAATATTTGTTTTTTTTTTATAAATATATTAATTTGGAAAAATATAAACAATTATTAGTTTAATATCATACAGGCCCGTGAGGCTTTTTCTTTTTGTCTTGAAGTGAATTAGAGTAATAAAATGCCATAAGTAAAATTTACGTGCATTTTCACAGAATACGAGTATTATTTTAACGTTATTCAGTTAGAGAAAAGTATAGAGTCCTTGTTACTTGAAAATAAAGTTTTGAATGAATTTGAATTTGAATAATATAGATTTCCTATCTATTAAATATAATATCTACTATTCTTCGTTGTCTTAGCTCCCTACACGACAATTTTGTGTGCACAAAACTGGAAAAACAATAACTCGTATATACTGCCTACACGCGTAACGATATTTCCGTGTGAATCGACAGCGACCGTCTGCGATTCCTGGTGGTGTTGCCACAGATTTAAGCAGTAGAGAGATCGGAAAAATGTCCAGAAAAATATGAGTGATGTAACAGTTTTAAGAGTAACACACATATTTGTGATTGATAGAAGTAGAAAACTTATGTCGGACTATTGGTTCTCAAGTTTTGAAAATATAAGTATTTTACATGGCAGAAAGAAAACTATGCGTTTGTATTCTAAAAGTGCAATGGTAATGTTAAGGCCATATTCAGTTTGCTAATGCATTTTCCAATAAAAAATGCTATATATAATGGATTCTGCATGCATAAAGATTTTTTCTCTATCCAGTCAAATAATGATCAATTTTGCCATAAAAATATGCTCAAACATTTGCTCAAACATGCTGTTCTTACCACGACCGTTCTGCACAAAAGTGAACCATGAAATTTTCCTTCCACGGGTGCTACCAGATCCTCGCTAGATGCTGCAGTCGTGAGCTCGTGAGAGCCCTCGTGTGTTAACGGTGCTTAATGGGCCCTAATGCTTCCGAAAGTGTGCGAACTTCGACGGTAGCGCCGCCGCCGAAGCAGCACCGAACCACACGTGACCGGGATAATTTGCAGTTTATGAAGGGTAGCCATCCGTTGGAGAAAAAACAGGACTAAGGTCAATCTCCTGATTTATCAAACAAAATAACAAAAAAAAAATGAAAAAAAATAAAATAGCAAAAAATATATATTTTTATTTGGCTGGTCCCTTCGCTTCTCCCTTAAAATTCATTGCAGTTCATTTTTGTTAAGTTCAAACTTTGAAAAAGTTCAAGAACGAAATAAAAATTTGGCATATTTAGAAGACAATTTAAGTTTATGCTCATGCATTTGGAAACAACGTATAGGAATTAAACCAATGACAACATGACAAAGAGACTACATTAGTAAATATTAAGTAATCTGTGACTACAGTCAGAGTTTGCACATAAATGCGTTATATTTATTTTCCGTTTTTATTATAAATCAAAACAAAATAATTGATACAAACCTCTGCTTGTGTTACTATATGAAAAAATTTTCAATCATCGCAACAAAATATTTGAAAAAATAATGTACTCTATATTAAGTTTAGCCCAATATTTAGTTTAGCCCAAGAATACCATAACTCATGGTCATTTCAACCACAAGCTTCCCCATACACGGTGGATCGATGTACTTCGTTTAACAGTGCAACAACGAAATTGCAGCAATTTGTTGGTACTGTCTGATGTGAACCTTAAAGCTTTCCCCAGATATGGGGTGATGGATTCCAATCATAAAACATGGCGTGGCCGACATTTCAGTTCCATGGGAACTGGACCAAACATACAGAAACACAAAAAAATTTCACATTAAAATATTTGTAAAATTAGTATAATGGCAAAAGTTACCGCAGTCAATTAATTTAAGACTTAATCTGTTGTCCTATATTTAGTGGTAACCTCCCTCAAAGTCAGTATCTCGTGAAACTAAAATACACTTATCTTATCCCAGAGGTACACATACTTGTACATATATTTGCATGGTGGTAAGGCACTTTTTAGTGCTCACCCTAGCAACCACCATTAATTAAAACAACCCATCGTCAAGATGCGTGTTCCTGCAGCCTCCTTGAGAGCCAGTTATTCCAGACTAGGCATAGTCCACTGTAAGCTAGAGTGTCTACTCATGTGATTACGTGCCCTGCTGCTCAAATCCCTTAAAAATTGTGTTAAAAATAATTGAATATACAACTGAAAGATTTTACTGATGGTATAGGTAATTAATAAATGTCATATCAAATAAAAGTGTTACTACAAGAGAATCATCGCAAATAGTAAAACTATAAAAATATAAGAAGAGGATCGAGAAAAGAAAATCATCGCAAATATTATAGTAAAACTAAAAAAATATGAAAAGAGAAACGAGATAAAAAAATCATCGCAAATAGTAAAACTATAAAAATATAAAAAGAGAAACGAGAAAAGAGAATCATCACGAATAGTAAAAGTATAAAAATAGTAAAACTATGAAAATAGTAAAATAATACAAATAAAACTCCCTACAATAGTGTTTTCAGCTATTGAACAAGAGACTGTACATACGAGTACATCCAGAATCGCGTGTGAGTGGTCGAGCCACCGTGACAGCCGCGAGCTAAAAGTACCGCTACCGATTGTTTTGTTAAATGTTTGACAGACGTATTATTGACTGCATCATACACACCACACAGATTATACAGAAATACTGAATTTTATTGACAGTAAAAAAGGGTATTTGAGAATAGAATATATTTTCTATATTGTCATATTCTTCTTCTTCGTATGTCAAGAGTTTCCAAGCCGCCTGAAGGCCTCTGACTTGGTTTAACTATATTGTCATATTGAAACAAAATTATTACATTATATTTACAAAATTATTCACAACTATGAACAAAATGGACTCAGTATTGATAAAATTTCAATAATAATATAATAAATTAAATTAAAAGCATAGCAGCTGTATAGGGGCTTTGTCAAAAAGTTAACAATTATTAAGTTAAATGTACATAGGCTTAAAAAAATATTTATAATGTGTAACTCTCCTTATTGCAATTCTTAATTGACTTATGTCATAAATGTCACGTGTGTCACACATAAATGTTAATTATAGTTGACACTAACACCAAAGATTTCACCTATTCCAACAAAATCACCCAATTATTTATATGCAAATGTGAGACAATACATCGCATTCGCTTTAATTACTATTCGATTTAGAATCGAATCGAGACAGAGATGTCCTATTTAGATGAATCGAGTGAACTCATTATTTCATCCCGTTCATTGTGATCGTATCGATTACGGTAGGTTGAATGAGACCGAATCGTGTGTTTGTCGTAGTTTCAACTACCTAGTTGACATATTCATTATGGTTAAATATGTTTATGTTTTCTTTAGTTACCATCATGATAATACTGCTATTACCATGCATTATTATGTTAAGAGCTCTTAAATATTTGCATGGTGGTAGAACATTTTCGAGTACTCGCTCAGCTAGCAACCGTTAAAATACTAATCCGGCAGCCTCCTTGAGAGCCAGTTATTCCAAACTAGACACGATCCATCTTAGGCCAGAGTGTCGCTAACTCGCGTGGTTACGGACCCAGTGACATGTCTGTAAGGAGACAAACATATTATAATTAAAAATCCATATCTTGAATCGTAAATGTAGACTCAAAAGCTAAATATTAATCAAATAATTAATCTAAACATTATTGACTTGTGATTTCTATTATTGATTTTAATCCCGATTAAAGTATTTGTCAATCTAAGGCTTACATTCACGTGTTCCATTGCACAAAACTTAACAATTCAAGTAAGTTTAACTATTCTTGCGAAGTGTTTTAATGCGGTATAATTATAGTGAAGAATCAGTAGATAACATGCACACGCTTCGCGCATCGAAGGTGGCAAACGCGGTTAATTAGACAACCCTAGCTTAATTGTTATATAGGATGGTCCAATAATATTTAATTATTTTTTTCTGTTTTAACCTCATTTATATTGTTATAATCAATCATGATTAAAAACAAATATATATTTTTTTGAAATGTAAATATCGTATGTGTAATTTAAATTTAGTATAGGAGGCGTCCTAAATATTGCGAAATTATCTAAAAAATACGTAAATTAGCAACTCGTTTATCTCAAGTTAAAAAAACATTTCAAAGTTCATGTCTTCTCAATTGTATAAACAAATGAGTGTGAGCAAACTTTAAAGTGTTTCCTTCATAGAATCGAGTTATACCTATAGGTAATAGGTATGAACGGTGTTCTTAAGACTGTTTTAGTATATCGCATATAGTAACACCTACATATATTACAAATAAAATATGATAAAGCTCTAAGCGTAACTCACAATTTATTGCCAAACCGATCACAATCTTGTAAATGTCACAATGCTTTTAGGTCCTCATAAATATGCATTAAACACTGATATCATATTGTCTACCAACTCGACTTCTACATTTATATTTTATGTTATTTTGTCTTGATTGACAATAATAATAACTCTGTAATATATTCGGGTTGTGATTATATTAAAATGTATATTGGATTTCACATCGTCATTAGGCGCGTGCCATCAAAAAATTAGTTATTATTGATCATTTGATATGTAAATATGCGGAGATTTTATACTACCAGTCATCAGTTCTTATTGGGAACTCGTAAAAATATTATTACGATTCGATAATTCGTTGATGATTTTAGTTTTTTACTGTAAAAGAAAGTCGGGTTAAAGTTTAATGTCTCTAATTGTTTTAACGTTTTGACAGTTAAGGATTTCTCTTCCAAGTTGATTAGATTTTACCCGCATAAATTAAATGTAGTACATTCTATATGATCTTAGTTATTTTCAGTAAAAAACATTGTTAAGTTATTATTAATAAGTAAAGAATAATTATTTCCAGATTCTTTTATCACCGGCCAAGTCCTTGATGATATTCGCCTCATCCTTAATTCGGTTGATAAATTATCTTCTGCATCTTCCTCTTCTACTAAAATTATAGCCTAAAAAAAACTTATACATAAATTGAATCGCCTTTTCTACCATCTGGTAGAAAAACAGTACCACCCTATATAACCGTACAAAGCGCGCAGTTCCCACACTCCGTAGGGTGTGCTCACGAACTAACCCAGTCTCGCGCGGAAGTGTACAAATGCCGTCGGCTGTCACCTACGCCCTTTACACTGCTCGCCGAGATCTCAGACACTTGCGATCCGAACGTTCTGGTCTGGAACTACATTTTGCAATCATTTGTTTTTAAATGAACAAAGTAACATTTTTAAAACAAGCATACCTAATTATAAAATGAATGAATGAATAAAACATTTATTGTCTCCCTTTACACTGCTCGCGCCGAGATCTCAGACACTTGCGATCCGAGCTTTCTGGTCTGGAACTACATTTTGCTATCAATTGTTTTTAAATTTTTAAATGAACGAAGTGAAATGTTTGTAAAAACACAGACATACTTATTTTAAAATGAATGAATGAAGCATTTATTGTCGCCTCTAAATTTTTAAATGAACGAAGTGACATTTTTGTAAAAACAAACATACCTAATTATAAAATGAATTCACGAATAAAGCATTTATTGTCTCCCTTTACACTGCTCGCGCCGAGATCTCAGACACTTGCGATCCGAGCGTTCTGGTCTGAAACTACATTTTGCATTTAATTGTTTTTAAATTAACAAAGTGACATTTTTAAAACAAGCATACCTAATTATAATATGAATGAATGAATAAAGCATTTATTGTCGCCCTTAACACTTAGACACTTGCGACCCGAGTGTTCTGGTCTGGAACTACATTTTGCAATCAATTGTTTTTACATTTTTAAATGAACAAAGTGACATTTTTAAAACAAACATACCTATTATATAATTAATGAATGAAGCATTTATTGTCGGGAGAACTAAATAGGTATACAAGTTTTGAATATATATAAAAGTAAATAAAATGTCCTCTTGCCTCTAACCCAATGGGTATATTATTGTGATTCTATATTATGGCTATTGTACGTCCAGAGGGCAGCAGATATGTGCCCAGTATATGGGAACAATATAAAAGAAATATTTCCGGAACCTTACTTTTTATTTAATTCTTAGAATGTACTAAGTAATGTATCCAATATGTATACTCGTAATACAATTACATTAACAAATCTAAATTAAATTTAAAACTGCAGTAATATTAAAATTAAAACCTAACTAAAAATAATATACTAAACCTAAGTCGGTCCGCGGATAGGGTAGCTAAAAATAAAATTTAAAAATACCAATTTAATCACATTCTACGGGTATATTCAAAGAAGATTACAGAAGTCCAAATCTTTCTCTGGGACGCCGTTATAAACTTTTAATCTGAGCTACTTTGAATTAAAAGTAAATTAACTTATTTTGTTTAAACTTCGGATAAGTTCCTCATCTGGACCGACAGATATAATCTTTTAAAAATACTAAAAACTCTTTGTGTTCGAGAAAAAAATTAAGAGTATTTGCAACACTGGCCCGATCGTTTTGGGACTTATAATTTAATCCTGTTTTAGAGATTTAACCGTTTAACGGTGCATATTTTTTAAAAGATTTATGAATCGGAAATGTCCGGGACATTTTTCCTTGAATCAAAAATGTTTTTGTTTATCAGTGGTACGGGAGGGTTACTAAACCATTTTTAATCCTAGGGTTAAGTGAATCTGGTTAAAAGATTAACTTACTACTTTACTAACTGAATACTAATATTTCAAACAGTTATTAATAACAGTTTACAGGTATTTAACTAACAACTTTTCTATTTTTGTTTAGATACTAATTCCAACACTTTTTTTCAGCATAAATAACATAAACTCAAATTGAAAAAGTAGTAGTTTCTTAAATAATAAATTAGAAATTTCTGCAATTACAAATATATTTATATAAACATTGCAGATCTATAATAAAATTAGAGAAAAATCTTTGAAATATTGAGACTACTTTATCACGTAAATTTGGTACAGGTTCCTTCTTAAGAGTGGACCTACCTATTTGGAAAAGTCACATGTTTTTGTTTTGTTTCACAACAATTTTATTAACATGTTCTTTTTTCAATTGTTGTAGATGTAGTCAATGCTTGTGGCGGTGAAGGGGATGGAAGCACGATCCTACAGCGGTCTCTCTTACACAATGAGTAAGGAATCATTTATCATTCATTTTTCAAACATTCATACAAAATACATGAAAAATGTAGTTTTTATAGTACTCATTTTTTGATCACAGTAAGTATCTAATGAGACCGCACTGTTAAATTTTTCATTCTCTTAATTTGTGATCGTGCGATAATAAAAAAAAATGCCCACAAGCATTTTAACACTATTTATTAATCTTCATTAATTTCACTGTAATTTATGTGCACTTATTAACACATTTTCTAAACAACACCAGTTTTGAAAAAATAAAGAAATATTTCCGATTTATTCTTAATATATTATCTATATTTTTTGTTACAGAGAAATGCAGCATTATCCATCAAAGGAGACCATATACGCACGCTGTTGATCTGAAAGGAGTTTTGCCTAATTCAGGTCAATCATCATCATCAGCATTTCATATTTACACAACAGTATTCGTGCTTCTTCCTCAGCCGCCAGAATGGGATATTGCAATTGATGAGAAAAGATTGTTTGGGATTTCAAAAATAGAATTATTAGATACTTGTTTATATAAAAAATATGAACCCCGCATTTGATTAGTAAATTTTAATAATAACACACTGGTATTGAGTTTGGCTTAGAAAATCACTTTATTATTCCAAAAGTTTGTTAAAAATTTAATTGTTGAAGAAACGCAAAACATTCTGGCAAATTGTAAATAGTATTTATTAGAATAAGTGATGGTAGCATTTAAACGGCTTAACTGCTTTATTATACTGTAAAATAATATTTATATTTTATTTAAAAAGATATTGTTACTAAGCTTTTTCTAATACGTAGAACGTATGTGCTGTTCTAAAAAAAATAACATTGACTTCTTCCAATTTATTTGAGAAAGTAATTTTTGGTATTATTTATTTGTTTTTGATATAAGTGTATCACATTCCATTAAATTGCTTATGAATATTATAATATGAGGGTTGTTCCTAATACTTAGTTGTATGATTAGGAAGATGACGGTTTTAAAATATCCATAGAAATAGTTAACAAAGGTTTGGTTTGGTTTAGTTTTGCATCACAGAAGAAAAAATAACATCGGTTTTTCAACAAGTTCACTAGTAAGTGTCTATAGGACACAAATATATTTTTTAATTTATTTGATTGATTAAATATTCAGATAAAATCAATTCAAACAATTTTGTGAAAATAAAGGTAAATTGATAATGATAGAATTACTTCTATGGATATTTTAATTATGAACGAGCATAAGTTTGATTTATGTTTAATTTTATTAGTTGTACGATTTTATTGAACGCACATTGGAAATGTTAATTAAGACAGATGATTACTTTTATTTTAATGACGTTTAAAATATATTTCATATTATTAGCATTATAGTATAAGCTTTTCACCTGTTCTCCCTCAAATAAATAATTGGTTACAAAAATTTTACGATATTTCGATGACATCGAAATAATTCGTAAGATTTTTCTAAAATATTTATCAAAGCTGTCTTTAGCAAGGTATATAAATAAATATTTATATATTAACTGTCAAATGAGACGCACTACTAATGCTTTAATAATATTTGAATTAAAAAAAACTTCATGTGCCAATAAAATGAGGCGGAGTAAGCTCTGCCATTAGCCATATTTTTGATATAGATTTAGCTGTAAAATATATTATATTTTGACCATATTAAACTGAATATGTATGTATGTATTATTATCATTGTTAAGATCAATGGTAATTAAATGATTGATTAATGAACTGTTGTTTTCCTTTATCCTTAGTTTTAACTTTAGGCAATGAAAATTCTAGTGGTCTTCAGTCCGCTAGTATAAGTTTTTTCAAATGCGCTAAGATACACGAAGTATTCATTTTGTTTATGTTTGTGTACAACAAGTAAACAAATGATCTCAATGGTAACAATGTTTGGTAGAACCAATAAAAAATCTTTAACAGCTCTACAGATTCTAATATTTGAGGGCAAAAGTTTGAAGAAAGGTTTCGTTATAAATATCTTTACTATATTTCTTCACATTAGAAGTACGAAACATTTTTTTTAAAGATACTATCATTTTGTTTTTCTCTTCTCTAGTCTAATTTAAAATTTTATTTATACCATCCTTATAAATTTTTTATACAGGACATTATTATCTAATTTAAAATTTAATTTATTTTTACAAAACTAATTCTAATGTGACAAAATTTAGTAAAGATATGATTAAAGCCATGGATTAGCACATAGATGACTTTACTTAACCACAGACATATAACCACAGCGAATAGTAAAACGAGTACCTATTACACACAGGATCTTTGACACACCATCGTAGATTAAAACAGGTTTAGCCTGGAGTAATACAGAAGCTGGGAAATCCCAGCATAAGAGTCATAAGAGTAGGCTACTCAAGAAACGGAGAATAAATATTTGATCTGTGGTCAAAATTAGTCATCAAATCATAATTTATCCTCTTAACTATTCCGTCATTTATAGCTTTTCTAAATAGTATTATTTTAATGTTTTGACAAGAGTGGATAGGATAAGTGCCTACTTAGAATATAAGACAAGATGTTACTAAAGATTTGGTATCTTTTTATGAAAATAAATACCTATCATTTGGACAAATTGATCGAAATAATTAAAATCCGTTTCTAATGCTACATGACTTGGGCCGTGACGTCAATGATATTTGGCACAATTTGCAAACAAATACGCATTTTTTTTATTATAAATTATTCATTACAAATTAGTACGAAACATTTCACATTCCAGCGTATACCTATATTTGCAAACTGTTTCAAATGCCACTAGTGACTTCACAGCCCCATTGGTACTAGTACAACGGTGTTCAAATGCTATGAGACTACATTATATATAGAAATCACTTTGGTGCCTTGCAAAGAAACATGACGGTCGAACAGTTGGCAGCAACCGTTATCTTAACTATGCTAATTTTGATAATCATTAATAGGTATAGTGAAGTTACAGTCGCATCTTGCTAAGTGTTCCTAAAACCTATATAATGCCGGCGCTCGGTCGATGATGCAACGGTGCCGAGCAGTCTGGCTACCGCGTTACTCAAACCTGTTCTTTGTGGAATGTATACGATGCCGATACACTACACCGGTGTGCGAAATGTTTAGGAAAGTATCAGTAAGTATTAAATTTTTTATAGAATATGAGAGAGACATAAAGCAAACATTATAGAGAAGGCTTGTGTATTATACTGGTAGTTCAAAGAGATCTAAGGTTTGTCCGAAGATCGAAAGAATTAATGGTCACTCCGCGTCCAAAATACCAGTTGACTGTATTTTTCATGTTATTATATAAAATAAAGTTAAAAATATTTAGTGTAACTAAAATAAAATTTTTTTTTTCAAGCATAGGTTCGACTTTTAATAATTATAGTGATTTGTGATTTTTACCTACTGCTAAGACATAGACTAAGGTTTATTTATTTGTTTAATATAGGTTTATGTGAAGAAGTAAATAGTCATTAACACTGGTATTATTATTATTCGTTTCGGCGATTTAAGTTTACGTATACAATAATCGATCTTGAGTTGGTATCTATGTCTGTTTTATGATGTAATTAGTTCTTTAACACTGATTTAAGATACACACAAATATTGAGGATATATTCCCGTGCAAACTTACTAATTTTTGATTCACGTTTTATCGAAAAATGCGATAACTCTCTATATATTGACTCACTTCCCTTCTCATTCGAAGCTATCTGCACCGTTTAAAGCTACACATCCGTGTTTAGTACCGTACAGACTCCGTGAGTCAGAAATCAGGCTTGAACCATTAGTTATTTTGAGCTTTATTACAGTTCAAATAAGGGTGAGGTTAAGGACTGTTTTGCGAGGCTTATCAGCAATCTAAGATGTTATCTCAGAGGCAACGGTAGCCCATTTCGGCGAGAAAGCAACATTTTTAAACTATGGCGCTGGCGTTTCCCACGGCAGACTTGGGAGATGGTTTGCGGATGATTTTAGAACGTCACGACAGATAGTTTAATGCAGTTTGTTGTGTTGTAAAATACGTTTATTGCCACCGACAAAATTACATATGTTTGTAAACTGTTCACGAAAGGCATCTTTCGGTGCTTTCCGAGCAAAATCTTCAGGAGCAGTGCACGCGCGGATCTCGTCAGCGGCGGTCCGTATTGCAATCGCCTCTGAAGATGGTGCTCGGAAAGCACCGAAACTGTTGGACTCATTCCAACTTTTAATAATAAGTAAGTGTGACCGTTTTCTACGCGAAAATATTACATATGTTACCTAGCAAAAGTAAAACTTAACTTAGTATGACCTTATCTATGAAATCCCCCATAATTTCTTGCTAGTGTACAAAATGCTCCTGAAATATAGGCTACTGTTTCCAGTACCTCATGACTCCACAACTCACGTGCAGCCACATTACGTCCCAACGGTTGTGGGTTTGATCCCCTCCAATGAGCTCAAGCTTTCGGTGTTGGAAAACATCGTGAGGATACCATAGCATGGTGGTAAGGCATTTTCTAGTATTTAGGTGAGCACTAGAAAATGCTTGAGGTTGTTTGCTAGCCAGGACTCCAGACTTAATGATATCAAATCTATTTAAATCAAATATTTTTTTCATACTTTTATGAATACTAATCTTCTATCAAATATATACTAGATTGAGTTTTGCTTACAACAACAGCACAAAAAAATGGCATGAGTTTACTATACTATTGTATCTATTAAAATATACACAGAAATATAAAATATGTTTCAATTCAAGTCAACCTTACCACTGTATCTTAAGATTGAGTTTCAACTAGTGCAGTAATAAATAAAAGCTATTATGCTCCACGATAACACCTATAAAATTGTATGACCGTACGCAATGAACGTTAGAAAATTCAACTGTATTTCTATACAAATAACGCTTAAATTCCTCAAACTCAAATAAGACCACACTCTTACTTGTGGTCTTATTTTCTTTACTGTTTTTAGAGACATCACGTAACACAACAACATAAATCTAGTACATTTTTGATCGAAGATACTAATAGTCAATGAATACCTATAATAATATACTAGAGGTATCTTAGCCTGGATTAACACGATAGACTACTTTTTATTCCAGATTAACGCGGTGCTATCCACCGTAGGGTGTAGAATAAAACCTCTAATCTCAGCTAACCCTGCCATTAGAGCAACACTAGAACAAACAGACAGTCGGACACGACCTATCGCTAATTCGCTCACGGCGCGAAGTCTTCCACTATTGTACTCGGACACAATGCGCGGAAGTTCCCTCGCATCGACGGTTCGTGTTTACTTAGCACCGAAAACT
Organism: Mellilla xanthometata; assembly: GCA_035578125.1. Classification (NCBI taxonomy): domain Eukaryota; kingdom Metazoa; phylum Arthropoda; class Insecta; order Lepidoptera; family Geometridae; genus Mellilla; species Mellilla xanthometata. The sequence continues at coordinate 5,008,353 of JAPUBQ010000014.1, read as the reverse complement.
TTAATTTTCTATTACTGACTAGGAGAGGAGCAAGGATTTACAAGAATTTAGAGGAGCATAAGGATTTAGAAGCAATGAATTGGGATTTTCTAATTTCTAATTGGGAGTGAACCGGTTTATTCTAGGCAAGCGCGCTTCATCTTAAACTCTTTCACTTAACATCTGGTGGGTTGTGGTCAAACTTAAGCCTAGAAGTAAAAAAAAGAATTCTGTCTAAAAATTATAATTTCTTTTTATATTATCATACTATTTTGTGCGAGATGTTTTTCTTTTTATTCGGTCTTTACAACAACAATTGGTAGAGCTTTTAAACATTCACAGAATAAATAGGTATATTCTTTATTGGCGTAATAATAAAATGGAATACTTTTAGATCAACGTATGTTTAATATTTTTTTATATTTGAAATAATATATATTGAGAGAACACCGTTTATGTAAGTAATCTGTTTATGTTTAACAAATTGTATTAAAAAAAAATAGTGTATTGTATCTCCAAAGAAACCAAGCATTTCAAAAATTTACACAACCTAAACTTTTGTTAAAACTAACTTACTTACTAGCTTTGTCCTGCGAATCTACGCGCGTTTATCTGAGACAAAGGGTATTATATACGCTAATCCCGAGACTAAGCTATGTCTATACCAAATTTCACCCAAATCGGTTCAGCCGTTTGAGTCTGAACACACACATACTTAGGTGTTTTTCCTCCCAGCCACATCCGCTTTTACCCCTTTCCTAAGTTTGTCTCTGTAATACCAAACCCAACATTTCCTGCTGGTACAATGGAATAGAAGCGGGATGGCTGCAGGCGTTGCGATACCGATGGATGTATAAATATTATTAGGGTTTCATACATTAACTTTGTATCTCTCATGCATTGCGAGCTTTGTGACTAGAGTTTAAAGCCAAGGCTTCACTGACGGCAGACCGGGCTAAGCGAAAAGATAGAAACTTCTTTCTTTCACGTATTTCGCTCCATGTATATAGCGAAGCGGAATAAAAGAGTGCATGTTTTCATGTAGCTTCCTCAGTTTGAAATTCAACACTCAATTGAAGAGTATAGCGCGATTCACACTTTTTGTATCTCGTACACCTATCCAAGTGGAATTAGCTATCGACAAATGATTTTAAAATTAGTGGACTTAGCTATAAGAAAACCCACTGGATAACCTACGTCACTACCATATACATATTTAATTTGACGAGAGCGAAGCGATACCTAGTAAAGTTGCCATCGTTTCAATTCGCTATAGTCAAATGACATGAAATGTATGACAGTGACGTAGAGTGTAGTTAGGGCTTTTCGATATCTTACGTCATCCTATAACATTACACATCGTTTGACGATAACGAATTAAAATGATACCTCAAGCGATGGCAACTTATCTAAGGATGCTATTTATGAAATACGGATACCTATTTGGCCCCTAAATTATGTAAAATTTACAGCATACCTGACACTTTTAAAGCCAATCAAACAAATGCTCGTCAAATTTAATATTTATGATAAATACACAGACAGAAACTATAAAAAAATCTTCTACATTTTGATAGAGCTTATTAATTCTTCATAAATCAACGCTTGATTGTTTCAATCTAGAAATCGGGTGACTTTATTAACATTATTAGTTGGTATCCCACTGAGACGTTACATAAAACGAGAAGTCATCACAGTTATTGATATAATAATGCTATTGATTGTGCTATAAAATATTACGACCCGTATCGCCTTAGTTAGGTAATAACCCAAAATGGGCTAGTATGATCAGATTCTAATAATAAGGCTTTTAGCTGTACTATGGTATTATATTTATGTGAACAAACTAGACGGAAGACGTCAGAAATAGTACTATTATAAAAGTAACTGATAAGTGAAAAACTCTGTAGTCTCGACTTTTCCACTCATAAGTTTCTTACGAAAGAAATCTAAGGTGTTTAGTGCTGACAATAGAACGCATGAACAAATTGTTTTCGACATAATATGTATGTTGAAAATTACGCTAATTGGCAATTTCTTAGAGAATTTACGTAGGTATTTAGTAGTTTATGGTAAAGTAATAGGTACTATTTTTTAGCTTGGTAGTCTAGATTATAGTTTTATTAAGATACATAATTATAACCTCGTGTATTCCTAACAAGTTTATTTCTTCCAAACGTACCAAAGAAAAAACAAACAAACTTCTCAATTTACTTTTGAAAATTCCTTATCGAAGAAAATGAGGTTTTGAATTAGTTCGAGGTAGATTGATGATATACTAAAAAAAGCGGGCAATAGATAGAGACGATATGCTCAGGATAGGATCGCGTGGCGTGCCTTGGGAGAGGCCTATGTCCAGCAGTGGACGCAGACGGGCTGATGATGATGTTGTATTTATTAGTGCTAAAGACAATATGAACCTTGTACTTATACCTCTTAAATAATGCGTTTGTTATTATACCTACTGGTTATTCAATTATTAACATGTAGTATAATTTTAACCCTATGACAACAAAAATATCAATTAAAAAATCCATGTGTTATTAACTTCTCTATCGTATGTTGTTTTTGTGCGTAGTATTTTGTTTTGTATTGTGTTATTTGTAAATTAAGCGTAGGTATTGGATAAATGCATGACAGTTATTATGTAAAAGTGTTGTGCAGTCCGTATGTCAGTAGCTTTAAAATTTGACACGCCGTATGCAGAATGTGGTGCACTTTTATAACTGACCGAAAGTTTTTCTTTGTATTTTATTCTCTCATATTCGTAAAAAAATTATTTGATTTGATTCAGCAAATAAGTAAGAAAAAAGACTTAAGAAAAAGGTTTTTTATATCCATTAATAATCAAGCGCTCTCTTCCCAATTATATTTCCAAACCCACCAATTTCATAGACAAACTATTTATACAGTCTTAATCTTTCCATTGATTGTTCTAGAACATTAAACCCCGTCAATTCATCGAATTTCGTTCCAAAAAATCTTTTAACAGATCTCCGGCATTCTTTTGTAATATTTTTAATTGCATATTAATTGCTTGGTGGGATAACCAAAGTTGTTAACAAATAACGTCAATTATCAATGCTATTGTTGATGCATTTTTTGAATGAAAATATTTATTTTTAAACAACTACGTCAGAACGAAAGTTTGGTTCTGATATATCGATATTTGATTTTGTTTAATCAACGATTGATGTTCTTTTCAATTGATATTGATTTTTGATATAGATAAATTTAATTATTTCGAGAATTATTGTTTTTATAAAAAAAAATATGACAATTACTTTTGTTAGTACTTATATTAAAAAAGAAAGTTAAATTCTATCTAACTTCAAATACCTTCTATGTATTTTCAACCACCTTTTGCGAACTGATTAAATCCATCTCAATCAATCGCATTTCAATATGTAAAATTTAAAAATTGATATCAAAAGTTGTTGACAGTCAGTTTCCATTCATAAATAAGTTTGCGTGCAAAATGGTCATTAATTCAAGCTTGAACTGAACTGAATCAGAACATTTCATTCACAACTTGCGGTTAGAAATCGTGGGCTTATGAATGTAACCATTATTTTGTTGATTATTTTATTGAAATACCTTCTTCTTTTACTTACATGTTTTTATTTCCTAATGCTGCTGTTTTTGAAGACTTCAAAAAATAAGGAGGTTATACAAGTATGTTCGACTGTATGTATTTTTATGTATTTTTACCGATTTGTCAGCCAGTTGTGAACCGACTCTCATAATTTTTTTTTAATTTATACACTTAAATGAAAAACTTGCGCTGCATTATGGTCTTAGCAAAACATCATTTAAAGTATAGATATACCATAAAAAGTATACGTAATTCACACTATTTAACGACAACGAATTTAGGCCGAGTCTACATTGTGACTCAAACGTATCGTTCGAAAGTCAATTTCACGGTATTTTAGTGATCACCGCAACCGCAGTGTGTGTTATGACGTGTTGAGATCTCATGACAAACGTGACCGCATCACTCAACGGGCGTGTGAGCATTGCTTTATATGATAGAACTGGGTTACCGTCTAAAGTCTTTATACGTACAAGTACAAATGATTTAGCATTTTAGAGGAACTACTAAGGTACTAAGGATGGTTCTATATTATTGAAAATGTTGTCTAATTTTGAACAAACTTCTATACGATTTAAAAAAAAATACCTACTCATCATTATATTACAGTTCACTCCTATATTGTTATGTATGTATGTGTGACCCATAGCAAAATTTACAAAAATATTTCTAACAAAAACAATCAAAAGCTGGTGATATAGTTAATGCGTCAAAGCTTCATTATAAGGCTTACTTACAATTAGTGATCAATTTGTAAATACTGTATCATAAAATAAAATACTTAATACACGTTCTATCGGTACTTATAATACATATACATACTAGATACATACACATGCAATTAAAATAAAGGTACCGTTACAGAAGCTCCAAGAATCCGTACAAAGTGTTTAGCTTCCAAATTTATTGTGCAGACAACTAAATTGTGGAACTCCTTTATGCAATCCCTGTTCGCGCTGAACTTGAATGTCATTTCCAGGCAAGAGTAAATCCTTTTTTTTAGGCAAGCGTGCTTTATTCTTGACCGCTACATCACTTAACATCAGGAGAGTTGCGGTAAAGCACAAGCCTATCTTTCATAAAAAATAAACATTATTTTAGATTTTAAAACCAAGTTTTTAGATTATTAAACAAAGCGATCGAATTTCCCCCAACTTTCCTCGAGAATCGTAGACAATTTAAAGCAATAAATATTCCACACACCCAGTTCATCAAAGAGCAACACTTTTAAATTGGCCGTAAAGCAAACAACACCCACTTTGATCGCAGAAAAACTATTATTTATGTCCACATGGCATGACTGCAACAGTGGAAAACAGTTACCAATCTACACGCAAAAATGCCTCCGCGGTCTGTTTGTCTGTTACTAGGCTATATTTAAGAAACCGTGATAGATAGAAAGCTGTCAATTTCACACGTTATGAATTTTCCGTGCCGCTATTACAACAAATACTAAAAATAATAAAATAAAAATATGAAATACAATACAAGTAATTTTCCCGTATTTTTTTTTGTAAAATTCTCGTATCAATAACGGTAACAGGTAGAAGCTTAAAATTAATTGAATAAATGTATATTGCTTTCCGAAATAAATGATTAATTCTGTAATAATGTAATATTTAAGGGGGCTTCCATACAAACAAACGTAATTTTAAATATTTTTTACTCGATCTTTATAACGACATTTGGTAAAGCCAATAACCATTCACAGAATATTATAAAATTTGGTACAGAGGTATTTTTCAGTAGGGTTTACGCACGTATTACGATACAATATCGTGTGCAAACGCCCTTATTATGTTACGAAGGAAAGAGACGAAAGCAAGAGCTTGTATTCTGTCCGCGTCAATTCTACCGCGTCATCTATTCTGCGGCCAATTAAACGTATCCATTGACTGTTGTCTAGTTCAGTATTGTAATATAATATCAGATCATTAAGGCAGTTTAACGCGGAAATGTGTGGGTGCGAAAACACCGTGTCCAAACTATAATTTGAAATCTGTCCGTTATACGCTCAGAACATCCGTGACGGTTCTTAATTGTGAAGATTGATGATTTGTTAGACAACGAGTTTGTTAATTGTTAACGGACTTATTGTTGTGGTGCAACAGACTTCATTACGTTTTGTATGACAGACGTCAGTTTTGTATTAAAAAGATCTTAGTTCGGTTTCTTGTTTTATTTCAACGTTCGCTTGTCTGTGTGTTTTCGTAGATGTTTTTTGCTCATAAACAAAATATACAAATGCGATTAAATATAAATAGATAGAAAGTTTTTTTTATCAAACACGAAATTTAAAAGAAAAAGAAAAGGCTTAGTAATAAGTGTGCCACAATTGGCATCCTTATCGCTTAAAGATATGTCTTGCAATATAAATATTTGAATAACTTATTTTTTATGAAGAACTTTTTTCATTTTTTGAATAATAATAAGATTTTTTTTAAAAATTAACCTATTCTACTGCTATTAATATCTATTAGTCCAGATTGACATAAGTATTTTTTTCTCATCGAAATATATCATCGTCTATCTTTATCTACTCAAATGCCTAACCAGATGTAAACAAATTATAGCTCAGATATACCTAACCCTAATAATTCTAGAGACAGAGCTGCTCCACATGAAATAAACTGTTAATTGTTAACACGTTGGACTTTGTTTAACGTAACTTGAATATGGACTCTCTTCTCTACTTGATATGACGTACTTAGTAAATAATTGGCAAAGTGCGAGTCGGGCTCGCGCATAAAGGGTTCCGTACCATTGTTGTATGGGAGACCCATTTTTTTTATAATTTATTTTTTAAGTTAATACATAATTAAATATTCTGTGAATGTATAGAGGGTATACTAAATGTCGTTACAAAGATGGAATAAAAAATGCTTAAAAATTACGTTTGTTGTATAGGAGCCCGACATAAGTATCAATTTTATCAAATTTCTTATAATGTAACAAGCAACTGCTATTGATATATAGCAAAAAAATACGAAAAAAACATGTATGGGGATATATGTTATATATATCTTTATTTTAATTTTTAGTATTTTTCGTTATATCAGCACGAGAAATACATATTATGTGAAAGTTTCAGCTTTCTCCCTATTACAGTTTCTGAGATACAGCCTGGAGAAAGACACACAGACATACAGCGGAGGCTTAGTAATTGGATCCTGTTTTTACCTTTTAGATATTTAACCCTAAAAACTAAAACTTTTGTCGGAAAAGTCATAAAATTAATGAACACTGCGCTACGACTATGTTACAAGTTAGTTATAGTTCTAGTTTGGGTATCTTTATATTCAGTACCGGACATTCTCATTCATGTTTTGAGAACGACCAATTTGTAGACGATGTTTATGTTTCGTTGCATTTCGTGAATGGAGCCGTTAAGTTTATCTTTATAAGTATTTGTAGTACATAAATACTACTCGTTGGTCAGACGTTCACTGGCCTACGCACTGCCGAAGCTTTTAAAACCGCCGAGGACAGGAAAAAGTGGAAAGGTATAGTGAACCAAGTGATCGACACTTCATACCAGACACGACCCTCGGCAATGAGGTTGACGGTTAAGAAGAGAGAGTGCATAGTTATGATACGCTATAGATCTTCTTCTCAGTCGTAACTTCATTACTGAAGGTCGTGTCTAATACGGAGTGTCGATCACTTGGTTCACTATGCTCTTTCACTTTTCCTGTCCTCGGCGGTCTTAAAAGCTTCGGCAATAGGTAGGCCAGTGAGCGTCTTTACGAGGTCTGACCAGCGGGTAGGAGAGTGACCTCGTGCTCTTTTTCCGTCAACTTGGTTAACTACCACGAGCTTCTCGGGGCAATCAGGGTTTCCACGAGCGACATGTCCAAAATATTTGTGAATTCGCTGGTAGCAGAGAGTGGAAAGCGTCGTGGATATTCGGAGCTCATTAAGAATAGACACGTTGGTGCGGAACTCAGTCCATGGAATTCGCAACATTCGCCTCCAACACCACATCTGAAAAGCGTTAATCTTGGCTCTTTCCTTCTTTACGCTATAGATACTGAAGGAGAAATAATGTGGTATTCAGTGGTTTGTGAAGAACGTAAAGCCCGTACAATAAGTTTTTAACGCTATGCGATTTTAAGGCGAGAGTAAAGCGGTTCCTTCTAGGTAAGCGCGTTTCACCGTAGACCTCAATGTCATTTGCCATCAGGTAAATTGTGGTCAAGCGCTGACCTAGTTAGAGTAAGAACAAAAAAAGGGCCTGACCATGACTCTCCTACCAGCCTCCATCTATCTGCACATCTGCACTCCAACTGTCCAACCTGAACTGGAAGAGATCGCTTTCAGTGATAAGGTCGCCACTTGTAACACTATTTATAAGTTGTTTATTTAGTTTCCTTTCTGTTTTGTATTTCTTTTTGTGTTGCATTAAAGAGTATACTCGTATCTATCTATCAGTCCATAGTCTCAATCGCAAAACGAATAAAAATATATTGATACTTACTCAAGCTCCGCAAATTACCCCCTTTTTATAATATTACTTGATTATTATTACAATTTTCAGCCCTTTATCACTCGATACTTTCATCGTGTACTCTAAACGTCTCGGCCTCGTGCATCGGAGAACCGATACGAAATAAGTTATTTAAGGGGCTAAGAAAGTGTCAGCATTTGTTTTGTTCACTATAAGCTATCAATGGGCTTGTTAATCTATAATGCAAGCTCAAAGGTTAGGTTAGTGTTGCGAAAGATATCGAAAGATCCACCGGGACACGAGTGCGGGGGGCGCGCGACTCAACCTGCGTAGGCGTCGGTCGAATAGGGATGCGGTATTGTCGATATTTGGAAATATTTCATCGATAACAAAATTTCAGATTTTTGTTGTGATATCAGACTTTTCATGCTATGATCGTATTATTAAAAAAAAAAATGTAAGCTATTATAATTTCTGATTTCTGAATAGGCTCACATTTGACCAGCAGCTTGCCTGATGTTTAGCTAATATAATGTGACATTCACTATTAATAACGGTAATAAATTACAAGGTAATGAGAAAACTTCAGATATTTACATAAGTATAGATATGGATATAGTATGTATGAGAGAATCAAGATTTTTTTCATAAGAGAATTAAATTATATTAAACAAATTTTAAAATTAAGAGTATTTCATAACAAAAGGTCATATAGCCGAACAATTAATTAATATGCTGACGAATTCAGTTAAGCAACTAAATCATCGATAATATTGGGAAATAAAGCTGTACAGTTAATTAATATACTGACGAAGCAACCAAATCATCGATAATATTGGAAAGTTAAGCTGGAAAATTAATGAATATACTGACAAATTAAATTAAGTAGCAAAATCATCGATATAATTTGATATTGATTTTCGTCATCACTACACTATAAGCGAAATCTTCGTCAACCTCGTGGCGGCTACAGCGTAAGACAACACAAGGTCCTTAAGGCCAGCCTTTAGATATATAGTCTTGTACATTAAATGTCTAATGTCGTTCCATTCGCAGTGAGGTATTACGAGTACCAGTACGATACTCAGTGCACTTGCAGACTCAGGGACTTAGTCATGACCAAGAAAAGTAAGAAGGTTCGATGATACTTCTAGAATACTATACATTCAGAATACTGTATTCTACACTATCATCGAACCTTCTTACTTTTCTTGGTCATGACTATAATAATAATTATAAATATGATATAGTGTGTTTGTCTGTGTATGCTTGTTACATCTTCATACTCAAACGCCCATAAGTAAGTTGACAGAAATTCTAAATATGACAGATATTCTGAATACAATTAGTAATCGTACCAATCGTACTAATTAATATAATAATTGCGAAAATTTGTGTGTATTTGTATGTTTGTTACTTCTTTGGCTTAACCAAGTTTATTGAAATTTGGTATGGAAATAGGTTAGATCTTAGATTAACACATAGGCTACTTTTGATCCCTAAAACATTATTGGTTACCGCGGGATGCGTAATTAACTTCAAAATCTATGTTACTCCTTCACACTCAAACATCTCGACCGATTATGATAAACGATTTCGATGATATGGAGATAGCTTAGGCCCTGAATCGCTTAGCCGCTCGAGCTTATTGACGGGGATCGAACCTAGGACCAGCGGAATGTGAGGCGGTCGCACGTTGACTGAACTGTCATCGCCTCAATTAGAATAGAAAGCTCAATAACAGTAATAGTCTAAGAGTCAAGTCTAAAAATAGTATAAGGAAAATGTCAAACTCAAAAGCATCCAGGCTTTTTCTAGCAAAGCTTGATGAACCGGATATTAATACTACGTGATGAAGCAAAAAATAGAAGTGAAGAGGCCTCTAGGTACTTCAAGTTTTCATGAGTCAATAGCTTATCTCCCAGATCTACAAGCTCAGATGGAGCGTGACTAAATGTTCAGGAAATTCCGAAAATGTTAATCATTTTCACACGGCTTATAATTATGGTGTAATTTGTATGTAAAATAAACTGGACTGAACTCAGTTTGAAGTGAATTTAGTACCTGCTTTTCTGAGGCAAAGTGTTTAATTGTTTGAATCGAAATATAATGTAACTATCTGACCCGGAAAACATTGTTTTGCCTCACTTAGGAGTATGAAAAATAGATAGTAGCCGATTCTCAGACCTACTGAATACGCATATAATTTTTTTTTAAATTGGTCAATCCGTTTCGGAGGAGTAAGGTACCTAACTAACATTGTGACATGGGATTTTTATATATAAGATAAAAAAAATCTTTTTTTTTTTACACATTCACAAACGGGTGGTTAGCCCCATACTGAACCATTTCTAGCTCGTATTATGGTTGCTAACACAACTGATATACTAGATACATATACATACATACATACATATTATATATAAATACATATATAACACCCAGACCCACAGCCAACAAATTTAGTTAAGCACAGAGATGTTGACCAGGCCAGGAATCGAACCCGGAACCTTCTGATTAGCAGACCGGCATGGTAACCTTTACGCCAACGAGGTCGTCCTAATTAGAGTAAATATCTGCACTTATTTCAATAAATAATACATATTTATGCTAATGCCATCCTTCTGCTGGGTCTCTGAACATCTGCCATGGTCCTGCGCCAATATTGTTCAGGTTGGACCGGCGCTACCATCCACAAATGGTGCCACTGGATGACCCAATCTCGGCTTTCTTAGGTTGGGTCACCATTCGGTTACAGTCTTGCACCCACTGTCTTAACGACGCTAGCCAGAAGTCCTGTCCAGATTCAACTCAGGTTCATGGCTGCTGAACTGAAAAATAGATATAAAAATATATTTTTTGAATTTATTATTTAGTAGAAAAAAAATTTAGTGTACTTCCACTGTGTTCCAGATTTATCACAGCGGAAGTACACATTTTTTTTTACCTACAGGCAATCGGTTATAATAATTTACTTCTTTAGAATGACTATAATATTTGCTACTTGCAATTAAGCATTCGTACTCACGTATTTAGAAATAGAAATAACACATTTTTGTTATTTCAATAAATCTTTTGAAACTACGTTTTCTAAAACCACATTTCCTTAAACATCTTTAACAGGAAACCTGCAACGTTTGAGTTTCGTATTTGTTCCGTCATTTTTAGTCGTTCTCTTTGTTTGAGTTAAATGATGAAACACAGCTGTTTGTAATCGTGGGTAATTATGAACCATAAACTGCAATATATAAATATCTTGTTGCAAAATAATTTTATTTTGTATCAAACAATACAGTTTTTTATGCAGATAAATAAAATTGATTCAGGAAATGGCTTATCTATGATTGATATAACTAAAAACTATACAAAATGCATAACATTATTCAATTATCTGGCAATTTAAACGACACCGTTGCTAAATATTTTACAGCTGAAAATTGATGCATATTCTGGAAAAAAGCGACAGGCGAACAAAAAGCAGTATGACTAAAACTTTTATGATGTCTAGACGCAGTCTAGACCTAACGCAATAATTGCATAAAATAATTTATCACAAAGAAGAGGTTACTTTTTGTTCGTACCACAAACATTACGGAAGTTTATCTTTAAAACTATTTATTAATTGCCACAGGAAAACAAACACAGAAAATAAGTAATGCGCATGCAGCACAACTGTTTATAAGTTGTCACTAGCGCCCCTGGAAATCAGCACCATATTTAATGATTTAAAATTGCACGTCTCAGATTAAAGTTGAATTATCTCATGAGAAATAAGGATATTTTGGACTCAGATATGTACATGATTCCAAAGAAAGAAGAGTATTTAAAAATGTATTTATTCAAGGCTTTCTAGTTACAGAAGTGAAGCGATGACAGCATTGACAGGCATATGGTTGCTTTGCGTCCCGCATAGCTGGGTAGGGTGAGATTAAACTTTCAATGAAGTAAAAAATCGTGAGAAAACCATTAACTCGAGCATTTTGTAGTGTTGGCCAGGCTAGTTCACCTTCAAGATAAAGAATCATTACAGTGTTCATGTAACTGTATTAATTTAATTTGTACTGTATATGTTATGCTGAAATAAAGAAATTAATCTGTCGCAGAGCGGAACGGTATACTACGGCAACCTTTTTGAGAAACAGTTATTCCAGACTAGGTATGCTCCATGTTTGTCCAGTGTCTTTGATTCATGTCGTTACGCGCCATGCTGGTTAAATGCCTAGCTATAATATAATAGTATAATGTAAAAAACATTAAAAATATGACGTCACATTTCATCAAAATTAATGAGAAATCGAGGCAGTGCTTGTGTTAAAACATTACATACTGACATTCATACATTTCTTGTATGGCTTGTGGTGCTTGTAATTATTCTGTGAGATGCGCCGGCGATGTCAAACCACAGCTTGTGATGTACCGAGGTATGCAGGTCTAGTGCTGTGGTGTTACTGAATTTTGTCGGATATTAAAATTATTGTAGCTACTTACCGAACCATTTGAGTAGTATCTTTAAACTGCATTTTTAAAATTAAACTTTGTCATGTTTTTGGTTCATGACGTTGCTTAGTTTTACTGCAAAAATATTTATGCTATTTTAGTGTTTTAGGAAATCAACTTGAACTCTAAAAAGTATATGTACATAAATACATTTTAGTCCACTATGTTAAAAATAGCGCATCAGATCACTTCTAAGACTTTTACAGCTAGGTATTAGACCAAAACATGAGTTAGCGACACTTTGGCCCAAGATGAAACTTGCCTTATCTTTGATAACAAGCTCTTGCCTCTTGCCAGAATACATTGTTAGATGCTAGGCGATAGATTTTTTAACTTGAGAGTAGTTGCTATCCAGTTAAACACTAGAAAATGCCTTACAGCCATGCATATACACTTAAACACTTATTGCTCCCCTCTTACATTTAGTTGTGTGGCAGAAACCATGGATATAGCTACATATGAGATACTCTAGCGAATACTCATCCAAACTTTATGATAAAAGGAATCGAGCCCGGGCCTCAGGCATGCGAACAGAACAAAAAAACAATTGGTGGCAAACCACAAGATCGGACGAGACCGGTCAACGAGTCAGGGGTCACAGGTTCCGGTAACTTTTTTAGCCGGAAAGTATGTCCCATCCCTAAGTCGTGGACAGCGCGGTCGCACCCCTAGCCTGTAGGAGCCCGCCCTCCATTGTTCCGACGACAGATTATAATAATTTTCCGGCAAATCAAACCCATTCGGGAATCGAACGATCGACTCTGGAGATGTTATTAAATCAACGTATGGAAGTGTGACATGATAGTCTTGATGCTTTTGACTTTCTTTTCTATTGGGCACAGAAAAGAGGAGTGTTGAAAAAGGTTCAAAAAGAAAGAGGTTCTATGTTTGTTCGTAATATTTTCTTTCTAGAGCTAGAACTTTTTGACTAACTTAAACACATTAGTAAAAAAATCTATATATTATACTTATTTTATATAACCACAAAAAAAATCTAACAAAATAGCTTAAATATCAGTAAAATGATGTGAAAAGATATTTTATTCCCAGTAATAATTATTTATAGAAAATCTTATTTTAGATTAATCACAAATAATAACATTGTAGCACCTGTAACTGGGCTAACTAAGGTGATCTGACGCAATCATCTCAAGTTAAGCAACGGTGCTTGAGAACTTTCGACACCAAAGCTTGGCCACTGAGCTCATATAAAGAAAAAGAAGAAGATTTTGAACCCATTTTCAACTTGAAAATGGATTCAAAGTATCAAAACCTCTCATTTTACCAAGATTTTCATAATAAACAGTTTATATCAGATGCGACAACATGTATATTTGAGAACAATGCCACAACCGGCCTAATAGAGGGTTATCCACATTGCGTGTCTCACCTCCACGTTTCTCGGGCTTTTGTCGTGATTTGAATAAAAGTGCTAATCGATTCATCGCCAACCAACTGAAAAATCAACTTTATTTTTACAGCGTTACGGCTTATTTTCCTTTCATTTGTTATTCCAGTCGTAAGACCGGTAGCTTGCCCGTGCAGCAGTTATCATTTCAATGAGTAACTACCGAAGTATGTTACAGAGTAATGGTCCTAATACTCTAACACTAAGAGCTATTTTCGCATGTTTTATATTGGAGGATAGGTCGTTTTAAGCACTTTTGAGACAGGTAAGACCAGTAGCCGGCGGACAATAAGCGATCAGTCATCTTGTTAGATAACAACCGAGTTGATTACACACCAAGCTACGCCTCAGGTTGGATGTTTGAATAAAACAACTTTATGAGAGCTTTGTATGGGAATCCTGCGGCAAATTGAATGGGTTTATGTTAATTCGAGGTATTTTAAATTTTATAATGATAGTTATCATGCTTGTAATAATATGATGCATAAAGTTTTGGAAGTAAACAAATGTAAATTTTATTTTGTATTTAAGGTTCGATTAATTTTGAATTAATATACTAACTCTGCATCATAGCTTTTCTTAAAATTAATCAATGTCTTCAGAGAAAAATATTCATAAAATGAGTAAGTAAAATATTTTGTTCAAAAACAGTTAGTTGCTATTTATCCTACAACTAGCTGTGCTCGCCCCGCCCCGCGTCGTTACTCCCGTTAATCCGGGATAAAAAGCCTTTATGTTAATCCAGAGTCTTAAATATCTCCATAACAAATTTCATAGCAATCGGTTTAGTCGTGTGAGCGTGAAGAAGTAACAAACATACACACTTACTAACTTGCATATAAACTTACGTATTATTACATATTAGTAGTTGTTATTTTACCATTTTTTGATCAAAAGTTTATAGAAAACTAATTTATTATGTCTGAATATATAAATTGGGGAGCTACAATAACGGGAGCTATCCCGTTATTATAATCGACCAAAGAGTAAATCTATTAAAAGATACCGATTAATATAGGTCAAAATCGTATATTTTTTTCTCAATTTAGCTAGGATTTGCCTAGCTGGTCAAATAACGAGCAGGATACGTATGTATATATACGAGCTAGCAGCACTGCCAAAGTTGGAGTATGCCTAGTCAGGAATTATTAGATCCCAAGGAAGATTTTTGAACACATCGGTATGAGCCAGACAACCAAACATTAATGCTCTTTAATGATTTTAAAGTGACTTTACTAGACAAGCTTTAACACTATGTTTATGCCAAAATACAAACTATGAAAATAGCTGCAACAACATTGCCACACAAAAAACTTCGACGCGTTATCTTCAAACGTCATATTAGTATATATAACCAAAAACATCAGTACCGGGATCAATACGTTTATTTTGTAAATATTTTTTTGTTTACGTTTACGTCAAAAACAGAGTCCTAATCCTACATTTTTACAAAAAATTCGACCTGAAAAGTAACCAAATGAACCGTGACAAAGAACACAAAAATGCCAGTCTTTGTTTTTGAGAACCCCGATATTTGTCAATGTTGCGAAAGTGCGTTAACCGTACAGAATAAAGTTCGGGTCGTTTCGACACCTTAGCTTCGGTTAGTCATATATTACACTAATTTTCCCGTACACGTAAACAGCAGTATGGGTAGTAATGCCTCTTTAAAAAGTTCTCCCAATATATAGTGGAGAAGTTAAACAGAGCTTTAACTTTTACACTATTATTGGTTTTATATGCCGAATGTTGATGTAATTTGTGCGACGGAATTGCATAATTTAATTCGTCCCGCCCCATTCCACTATCGGACGAGCAGGGAAACACCAAAGCGGCATCGTTATACCGTGGAGGTTCCAGAGGCGCGTACTAAGCGGTTTGCCTCCACCTTCATAGTGCGAACCGCGAAGGTGTGGAATTATTTGCCAAGCTCCCTGTTCCCTGAGAGCTACAATCTGGCGGTTTTCAAAGCAAGAGTGAACTGGTTTTTTCTGGGTAAGCGCGCTCCACCTCAGATCATAATGTCGCTTGCCATTAGGAGAATGGTGATCAAGCGTGAGCCCATTTAATGTCAAAAAAAGTTATTATTTATTTAGTACCATTCAGAAATTAACATAATAAGATTTAAGCTGGCTAGCAAGCTAATTTTGATTATCTTACTTAATGGTTTTTTGAGAACTAGCGTCTGCGTCATAGTTATTCGATGACAGAGGTTACAAAAAATGTTTCGTAGTTAACTCGGTTTCTATTGTTTTAGGGTTCCGTGTGTGCCGGAAGATTTGATTTGATTGATTTTAAAAGTTCTTTAGTTACGTAATAATAATAAACATAACATACAAAGTTAAGCATAGCCTACAATTTGTACAAACATAATTTCTATAATACTTATCAGGCTAAACACCTCTTTAAAGTTTTTAATAACATAAAGTTATAAAAGTCGATTAATTTTTATATTTATACAATACTAAGCAGCATATATAATTCTAAAAGTAAATTAATGAACTTATTGTACCAAGTTCATTTTTAAAAAGATAACCTGACATTGACAAACTGACATTGACATAAATAAATTTCATTCAATAATCAAACAAAATTATACATATTTTAAATTTTTAATTCTATTACGATACTAAATATAAAAATAGCAATAATTTATTTAAGAATAATAAATAAATTTTATTTTTTATCAAATCTAAGAAATTAGTTTAGATTACGAACGAAATTCGCGAAATATTTATGAACTACCTTTATTATTTAAAACTTACGAACTAGCTGTTTGTGATTGAGCTGTCATTCTCAAGTGCGTTATCGCTGTCGCCAAGGACATAGTGATGGGGCAAGCGATATCTTTTATACGTGTGCCGGAAGGGTACCAATGGAACCCAGTGTTTAATGTTTTCACCGATATTTGTGGTGTCACAAAAATCTATTTTGTTATAAACAGCTACGCTACTTGCTACTGAATTCCATACAAATTTGTTTGGCCGTTTGAGCGTTATTTTCTTAAGCAAGCCCTTACTGCGTTTACCGTGTATAATGCCACAGATTTCTTGAAAGCATATATCACACTAATGTTATCTGCGCGTACGCTGTCCACTTGATGCATTGCGCTCGCGCAACAACTGATTAACAAAATTAATTTGTCAACAGATCTTGTAATTAATTTGTAGTTTACACGAATATTTTTTAGCTTGATTTGTGTTTCGTATCCAATTTTATATTTAAGTGGGAGCTCAGAATTTAATTGTACGATATTTTTAACGCATCCTATGTTTTTTTTTAAATAATCTGTTGGACTTAAAAATGAAAAAAAAATGCCTTTATTATCTATTACTCACATGTAAGTTAGAACAAGATTTGGCAAATACTAATTTTTAAAATAAAACACGCTATATATATATAATAGACACGCTAATTATAATGTTTATAAAGTATGACTTTTTTACAATACTAACAATCTTATAATCTAAATACAGTTGGTATCATCAAGTTTGTTTATAATTGAGTCGAGGTAAATATTTTATGAATTTTTCAAGTTTTAGTAGATATTATTTTTATTATTCGCTAGTAATTAATATACATGAAACATGATTTTTTTCTATGACGACTACCACACAATTAAATGAATGAAACTAACACAAAAGATCAGAAAGAAAAATAATAAAACTATATATAACTATACACCTACATTATTTCTCAGAATTACATACACATATAGTATTACATTTATTCGGTATTTACAATATAATCTGTTGGATTTACGTAACAATAATTGACAAGGGATTTAAATTAAAGACATTAATATCTAAGTTCTAAAATTTTAACGTATAAAATTTACGAATTATATGTTTATATTCCAAAAAACAGTAATCTATAGAAAAAGGGCAAATAAAAAACTAGAAAAAATAGTACAGCTACCTCGAGATATATGTGTTAATTTATTTAGATAGAACTGGATGCTTCCAATCTTCGAATGCTGTAGGTAATTTAGATAAGCAAGTGTCATGTGGACACCACATAAATATAACGTGTCCAAACAACGTTATCTGTGGCCACCTTGGAGGTCAAAATGAATGGCCAAAAGATATGATTCAGTTGTTTTAATAGCATTAAGGATTGGCGTCATGTGGGTTAGTGTACCGTTTTGTGGTCATTATTTTGACCACACTGGCAAATTTTTAATTAGTGTTGAAGTGATTTTTAAAGTCCGTTGTTTTTTTTTTCATTTCATGATACAATTGTTTTTTTTGTTTGGACATTTTTTCATATAACATTTCCGTGTCACAATGTTAGTTACCGTACTCCTCCGAAACGGCTTGATGGATTCTCAGAACTACTGAATATAAAATTTGGTAAAAATTGGTCAAGCCGTTCGGAGGAGTACGGTAACTAGTATTGTAACTATATGGAAATTGTACATATATGTTAGATATAAACGTAATATTTTTTGACAAATAATAAATAATGGCTTTAAAAGGCTATCTTTGACAACGTATGTAAATATAAGAAAAAAAATATAGAAAAGAATAGGATAAAGTAACTAATCTAAACAATAAAGTTACTAAATCTCTACCTGTAACCTGATGCGGGATATAATCATTATTTTAAATCATAACAACAATTATTATTATAAGATATATTTCATAAAGTATGATAAGTAATAAAAATAAGTAATTCCAGATTAGGCATGATCCATTTGAGGCTGAAGTGTCACTAATTCGTGTTTTCGCGGCCTGCTGGTCAAATTTCGCGCTGTAAAGATAAAAAAAAATACAGTCGAACATAGATCCTTCTTTCACTAAACTCGTTTAAAAATATTATCCAGTAAATTAATTGACTGATATCTAGTTTAGCCAGAATCCTTAACTGACGTCATAATACTTCACCTAATCAGCAAAAAAAGGCTTCAACCAATTTGCCCGAACGTTTCCGACATCGTTACCCTCTCATATATTGTGCGTAAAAACCTTCCCTAAAACTAGTTAATTATACAACCACTCAATAATGATTATTGGCCTAATAAAATTGTCAATAGGGCCGATACCGATCACCTACGAGATAAATAATTGGCCAAATGCGGGTCGGGCTCGCGTATGAAGGGTTCCGTACCATTGTTGTATTGGAGCCCGCCTTAAGTATCTATTTTTATTTAATTTTTATAATTTAATTTGAAAGGTAATATATGTTTAAACATTCTGTGAAAATTTTAGGAGTCTACAAGCTACCGTTATTTATATATACGAGTAGCAAAAAAAAAAAAACACGTTTATAGTATGGGGACCTCCATTAATATTTTATTTCTATTTTTAGTATTTGTTGTTATATCAGCACGGGAAATACTTATCTTGTGAAAGTTTCAACTTTCTATCTATTACGGTTTTTGAGATACAGCATGGAGACAGACAGACAGCGGAGGCTTAGTAATAGGGTCCCGTTTTTACCTAATACCGACAAAGAAAAAATAATAAATACACAAGAAACATAAAAGAAAACATTTTTGGGTACGGAACCCTCAAAAGGCTAGTCTACCTGATGCAAAATGGCGGATGGGAGAAACAAAGACTATTTTGTATAATAAAGTGTAATTAAAAAACAAATTTTATAGACAGCCCTTTCACGCGTTACTAGATTAATTAATGGTATGGTTTATGGGGAAGCTGAAGCGGTCGGCCCATGTGATGGTATTAGGCCAAATGTCCGATTCTCTTTGTTTGATTAGACATGGCGGTGCTTGGCTTAGAGATTCGGTGTCGAGTGCAATAAATGGTCTTTTATGGTCACGTAGGCTGATAGGCACAATAATATTATATTTTTTTTCTAACTTCTCTGATTGGCTTCAATTTGCTTTCATTGATTTGAGCGCCACCTAAGGTGATTGGTTTGGGGGTAATTTTCAATTCGGTTTTCCTTTATGTGTGGATTTCTGGGATGTTATTAGTTTTATGAAGGTAGATTGTATGTGGGCGTTTTTTATAACGTAACTGTTTCAATTGTTGGTTTTTCTATGTAGCTATTAATCTAATAATACGTTTGTAAATTATAGCAATATTCGATTTTGTTTGAGCGAATTCGACAGTTGATGTTTGTGGTGTTGACAGTTTTGAAGATTACACACGAAATTTCCACGAGTTATTATGTACTGTCCGTGCTTCAATAACAACAAAATACCAAAAATCAAAATGTACAGGGGGGTCCTCAAAACACGTGTTTTTTTCTGTATTTCAATAACAGTAACAGGTAGATGCACGACATTTTTACAGAATATATATATTTTTGTGTATTACCTTTCAAAATTAAGAATGAAATATATTTTTTATAAAAAAAAATTGAATATATATCAAATAAATATTTAATGGGGCTCCTATAAAACAAACGTAATTGTTTTTACGCGATCCTAGTAACGACATTTGGGTAGATCTTCTAAACATTCATAGAATATTTAAGTAAGTTTTAACTTAAAAAAATAATTTAAAAATCTTGACAAAATTAATATTTAAGAGGGGGATTCGATACAACACTGGTACGGAACCCTTTAATGCGCGAGCCTGACTCGCACTTGACTAATTATTTTACTTTCTACGGCGCGGTAGGAAGCCGCGGTGCAAAGTTACGGAACCACTGGTCTATTTTAATTTATATTAACGTATTACAGTTAACATAAATATACTAGGTTTTATAGGCTAACAGCATCTTTTAAAAACTTTCATCTAGATAGTACAAATTTCTAACTAATTCTTATTAAATCTTATATATACAAAGGTAACTAAGCTACTAGTATAATAAATTACAGAAAAAGGTTCAAATTCAAATTATATATTTCTTGCAAAATAGGAACAATTGGTGTTATTAAAGTAAGTTGGCCCTCTATTTTGACCGTCAGTCATGCAAGATTACAATGTCAGTAAGAAAATTGATTAATTAAAAAATACATTTTGTCAAATAGATACAGGCAGCAGCACTAATCATCACACATGTCAAGGATTATAAGTAAAAAGTCAATATGTACAGTCAGCAGCAGAGATATTCAAATACATACATGTCATAAAAGTAGTACAATGTTAATATGTCAATGAATAGAAAATACAATAAGTTAATGTCAAATAGTTTGGTCTTCCAGAAATAATTTTATTTATTTATTTATTAGGCACTCAGACAGATTACAAACATTCATTTTAAACATAACTAAACTAAAAGGAACAAAAACAAGTCTGCAATCCAAAAAAGAGTACACAGCATGCTAGTGTAAACTTAATGATAAGGAAGGTTCAGATACACATAAAATTAAAATACATTTATTATTACAATTCTATCTATGCGTTGCAACTGCTCTACAATTTTCTTAATCATATCCCTTACTATTATGTAAGCGTATACCACTAATATGCAATTAAGGTTTCTGGCTGTCTGTCAAATGTCTTTCAGTGGCATATTTGGGTGGCTAGATACCCCAGACTGACAACCTTCTCGAAGCAATATGTTATTATACTTTCAAAAACCACTATTGTTTTGATTTTACGGAAAAGATAAAATATAGTAATAGCGGAATAAGATTAGAAATCAAAATTTTTGGTGGTAGGAATTTCCTCAGTTAGTAAATATATAATAAACTAGCTGACCCGGCAAACGATGTTTTGCCTCACTTAGGAGTATGAAAAATAGATAGTGTAGCTTATATGACACGTTCGTAGATTTACCATAGCAGCGCCATCTATTGATTACTTACTCAACCCAGTCGAAAGGTATCGACATCTGTTTGAATCATTTGGAGTTAACAGATAATTATTGTGACTGTCAAATAATAACAGACAGTAATTATCAATAAATTAAAATTGCGACTATAATTTGAGATTTCAACTATCCTATCTCTCAAGTTGGATCGAACTGCACGCTGGTGTACGAATTTTATTATAATCGGTTAAGTGGTTTAGGAGTCCATTGAGGACAAACATTGTGACACAGGATTTATATATATTAAGATTAAACTTAATGAGGATATATTTCACACACGGCTGGCTAGCTCCTGGCCAAAACATTTCTAGTTTGTAATTTGGATGCTAGCACAACTGATATACTGCATATACATACATAAATACTTTATATCGATGTTTTAACACCCAGACCGACAACCAAAGAAATTTAATTCTTCACAAAGATGTTGGTCGTGCCGGGAATCGAATCCGGTAACCCCTGGTTGGCAGTCTGGCATGGTAATCATTACGCCATCGAGCTTGTCAGACTTGCATGATCCCAGCCACCTATGACTTTTCAAGTTATGAGTGGATTTGCACTCGCTTTACAGCGAAAGAAAACATAGTGAGGAAACAACTATTACATAATAAGTAATATGCCTAGATGACGTCGTTCTATTAAACGTTAAAATCAATGCAACCATCTTTGAGTTCAAGCAAATTCATTAGATCATTCGATAAAGCGTAAAGGATGTAAAAAATCGATTAGTAACGATTGTCTATGTAATCGTGATTTCCTTTCTTAGTTTAAATTCAAGGCATATTTGATTAGGATGAAACGGTGTAAGGTGATTTGGAAAACCATGTCATTATTGATTAAATTATTTTAGTTTTATTAAAGTTTTTTATTACGACTAAATTATATGAAATAAATGTAATGCTTTGCTTTAAATTAATTCAACAATTTAATTGAAATTAAATATAAAAACCGTTTTTTTTTCGGAAACGACATTACTATTATTGATTTAATTTTTATTCAAAGTTGTTTTTAATTATGCTTAGACTGTATATAAAGGTTTTAGTTTTACTTTATATAAATTCAACCTTTTTTCCTAATATACTATTTACAACTCACTATACACATATGTTTACAAAAGATAATACAGGGAAAAAATAACAATAACTTATAGCTAAGAACGCTGGCAGCTTTCCCGCGCTATATTGCAAGCGATTTCCGCTGCGCAGGAAACCAGCCAGTGATTTTGTCTCCAGTGACGTTATTACATAATTAACCGACTTCAAAAAGGAGGAGGTTATATATTCGACGTGTATGTATTTTTTTTTTATGTATGTTCATTTTAAACTTAAGAAGCACTTTAAATTCTAGCAATCCGCGACACCTTGGTTCGATTTCGGCCCTGCACCAATAAAGATAGAATATGTATAGAATTTGCACTCACCACATTAAAAGTGAAGGAAAATATCACGAGAAAACCTTGCTCAACTCAGATCCGTAAAATTCGAAGACTGGTGTCAGTCGCTAACCTGCACTTGACCTGCATGGTAATTTATGTCCTTTAACTTTCTCCTTGCGAGAGAAAACCCTGTGTTCCACTATAGAATATGATTAAGTATTTTCTTTAGTTGTAATTAACCTACACATATTTTACTAAGTCCTAATTCGTAAACAAGCCGGTACAATAAATTTACAAAACTAAATCCTTACTGAGAGTAAGATACTGGTAATTAAGAGGCGAAGAATTAAATTCAAACAAATTGGCAATTTCTGAAGGCACTCGTCTTAAGGAGCAGTCATTACCGGCGCCTGCGCAGAGCTTCTGTTACGCCTTTTTGTAAGCTCGATTACTGGCGATAATGCATCGATACGCATCTGTGAGGAATGTGAGATACAGGGTGGTGCGTAAAGTTTGTTGTTTTAATTACTTACATACGATTTAATCTATTACTTACATACGATTTAATCTATTACAATATGCATTTAGTGAAGTTAGATATTTCTAGAAATATAAATACGTTATAATTTTTTTATTTCAATCCAGAAATATATGTACGTTATAATATAATATTTTTTTCAATCAATTGTAAATATTTTTTTTCACATAACCAGCCGTGGTTTTAGCCCCATACTAAACCATTTGAAGTTTGTTTTATGGTTGCTACCACAACTGCCATACTTCATATCCATACATACATACTTTATATAGATACATATTTGACACCCAGGTCGACAGCTAACAAATGTAGTTTAGCACAAAGATGAAAAAAAAAAATACTTTTAATTGAAAATATTAATATCTTTATTTTTTTATCAATTGTAAATAATTTCAATATAATTTCAGATTATTATTCCTAAGTTAGTAAACCGACTTTTATTAATTTCACACTATATATATAATGTCAGTTTAGCTGCAGTTAAAAAAGTTAAATTTTAGATACCTACATTTTTTTAGTTATATAATTACTTGAAAATATATTTTTAGTCATCATGATAATATTACTTAACAGTTAATACTTTTGCTTACATATAAATAAATAAATAAAAAACCCCTATAATCCATAATATTTTTTTAAAGACCTATGATATAGCTATGGTAGTAATCGTAAGTAGGTTCTAATAGTATTATGACTGTAAAGTTTAGGCTATAGAAGGACGATAGACAATACAATAACTTTTTTTAATCGCCATAATCGTTAACGTCTCGACGTTAACAACATGAGAGCTAAGTGGCGTAAGAAGCGTATGCAAGGCTAAAGCGCAAATGAAGGAAGATGCGTGCAAGGTCCAAATAAAGCGGTACACAAGTGGAGTTAGTTGTAATGTCTGATCCTGCTTATGTATCTAAAATAAAATTTAAAAAATTCATTGCACATTGTGTTTTAACAATATGTTTAATTTTTTACTAAGTATCCGCAACTGATATTAAACTTCCAATAAATCTTTGTAGCTTCTCTAGAATAGTTTTCAGAACATCCCGTATAAACTTGCCAGGAATAAAGTACGTCAAGCCCGTCAAAAAGACGTACCGTCCGCGTCAATCACTCCGGACCTTCAAAGGGCACAAAAAATAATAAAAAAATAGAACCAGCGCCAATTATTGATACGCTCCCCCTTAATGGGTTTTACTTGTAAACTGATTAGAGGTATACTGTTTCTTTACTTGTTTTGGGATATTGAGACAAATGTATTTCGCGTATTTGGAAACGGTTTTAAGGCAATTTTACGGGGTTTAGCTGCGTCATACAATTTGGACGATGCGGTTGAACCGCGGTGGTAGGTATTTTACAAAATTAATTCATATAAAATCATCATACAATATCGACATTATAAACACTAATGATTGTAGATGATGAAGGAAGATTTTTTAAAATTATTTATAGCTAACTTTCAAAGAAATATGATTTTTTTTTAATATCATGAAGACTTTTCTCATATTATAAAATTATTTTACAAAATTTTCGGGTTTTCAAAAAGTTTTCCAGTTTCAAAGTTTTGAAACTCTAGCGTTTAAATACCGAATCATAGATAAAATAAAACTGTTACAAAATCATCTTATTGAATATTTTAATAATATAATTATTTACAATGTGCAAAAAAATTTTGCAATTTTTTTATTATTAAACAAAATTAAATTATCTATAGGATTTAGTATGATTTTTTGCTTCCCATGCAAACATAAGTGAAAGTATATATATATCAAGTTGGCCCATATTGAAATCTATTCCGTACTCTCAAAGAGTATGGGTTAGATTTTAGCAGGTTTATACATATTATTTAAGAATGTTCGATGACCTCAGCTTAGATTATGGTTTTTAGATAACACCCAATGTTAATTAAAACAGTAATACATCATAAAAGTTCAATAAGAAGTGATGGTCAAGCTCTGGTGTCAAGAATTTTCAAACCGCCCAGAAGACTTGGCTAACGTCTGCTTGTACTAACACTAACAGCCGGGACCTACAATTTAACGTGTCATCCGATATTTCTTTATCAGGTAAAAATCGCAGTTCAGTGAAATGAAACAACATGTTTTGTTTTAACACTACAAATTTTAAATTAGGGTAAGCCCAATATCCAAGCAAGTCCGTTGAAAAAAAAACAACAGACTCAATATAAAGAAATCAGACTCAATAACTTATTTCCAAAGATGACGTGAATGAGAACCGAACACTAATACAACAAGAAATCCTTAATGTTTGCAATAATGTTTTGACTCGCCCAAATTATAGGTCAGTGGTTGCATACCTAACATTTAGCTTCATTTATAATAAGCGGGTTCGGTAGTAGGTAACAAAGTTGCCATAATTTAATATTCGCCTAATTTTGTGGTAGGTGGAATAACTTACAGAAGCTGTAAAGAAAAGTTATCTACTTTACAGCTACTTAAAAGCATAAATCGAGTGTAGCTCGGTGGTATTAACGTCTGCTTTTCGATCAGACGGCCCCTGGTTCGACCCCAGCCCTACACCAATGACTTGTTTCTCAAGTTATGTGTGGATTTGCACTCGCTTTACGGTGAAGGAAAACGTCGTGAGGAAACCGGCATGTTTGAAGACCACAATATCCAAAGACGTGTGTCATCTGCCAAACGCACTTGGTCAGCGTGGTGGATTATGGCCTAAATCTCTCTCCTCGTGAGGGAAGGCCCTGAGTCTCAGCAGTGGGAACGTATAGTGGGCTGTTTATGTAATAGCATAAAACATTACCTCGAGGCTTAAAAGAACCTTAAGGTTTTACGCTATACAGCTAATCCAATTATTCAGCAGTGTGTGAAGCCATACGTGTCAGCGACAGTCAGGTCGAAGGTAGAGCATGTCTAGTATAGAATTCCTAGCTCTCAAGGAGGCTCCCGGAACATATGGTTAGGTACTTGGGGCTGATTTCCATTTGAATTTGAAGCAAGCTCTAGGTAATGTTTTACCACTATGATAATAAGTTGTGTTGCAATAGCAGCCTTACTATTATTTGGACTTTAAAGAGAGAAGATGGTACGTAAAAGCTGTAATCAATCACTTGCAATTTGGCAAATGAAACACGTCTTCGGATTTTCTTGTCCTTGGAGCATGTAAGTTTCCTTACGGTGCTTATTATTGTCTATAGAAAATTCTACAGTAAATAATAATAAATAATCATAATATAGGTAATTATTAAAAAAAACTCTTCATACGGTGCCTCTTCAACTAGTGAAGGTTGGCAATCAGCTCTGCCTATTTTATTTTGTCCATTGCCAAATGTAACTATTCAAGGGAACTTCTGATCCCGGTCCATTCTCGAATGTTTCACAACCATTATTTTCTTCTGCGACCGACTCGCCTCTTCCCCGCAATTTTTCACGTAAGTTGCAGTAATTTAAAATATTGGTGCCATAGAAAAAATATATAAGTTGAATAACGAAAATAAAATAGAAAGATCAATGGCCTTCAACCAAACTTGGGTTACAATAGACATAGGATGGATACTTTGTAATAACTTATAGTTTACGTGACATCACCTATCTCATTTCAAGTTTTAAGCTGTGGAGATTTTAGCCTCATTCTCACGCTATTATATCTACCTATATATACGTATGTAGGTAAGTAGATATGTAATCTCTCTTGTCCATCTATTGTGATGTCAAAATGTTATGGCGTGGAAGTCGGCGCGTTGTCTGTAATTATACTGTTGACTACTTAGGGACTCTTCTCAAAGAGACACGCTTCTTATGCTAAGCCACGCGTTAAGAATTTTGATTCCACTTTCGTTGTTCGTGACAAACTTCAGAAGTCTTTGCTAGTTTTGTTCCCCGACACTGATTTGATTTTGATTTAAAAAAATCTGTATTAAACATACAAATAATTTACACAAAATACACAATTAAGTATTAGCCTAAAAGTTGTACAATTATTTGTACAACTTAATCAAATCTAAAATATGTGCAAAAACTTAATTATAATAAGCATAAAATCGGCTTTTCCGTATATAGTACTACTATGTAACGGCTTAATTTAGCAGTGGTCGATGCCACTGTCTTTGAACAGGTGACCATGGACATGTCTGTTTAAAAATAAAATGCATTTTCATCTGATACCTACCATGGCAGTAGATTGTAGGTACCAGCAGTAGTTAAGCAAAGTTGACGGTTGGTTTGAAAATTCTTGACATTAGAACTTGTAGCCACTTACCTCATACGAAGAAAAAGGATCTATACGATACATTTTATATAGCATAGCTTCAAGAGAAAGGATGAACGATTTAAAGTTGTGTGATGACCCGTCACTCAATATTGGGACTATGGAGTCGATATGTGAAATGAGCTTTGAGCTTTATGTGAATTACTTTGATTGACTATTGAGCTGGTACAGGTACTTTTAATACAAGAGAAGGGAGCACAATTGTCTTATGGTTCATTTATGTTTCTAGTTTTGTTTGTTAGTGTTATGAAAGTGGTATTAATATATGACTTTCGTGATTTTTTAATACATTTTCATTAAAAGACTTTTTAAGTCAAAATAGTATGTTTTATTGTTTTTGTGTAGATGAGAAGAGAGAGAATTTGAAATAAGTATCTGCAACTTTCTTTAAACACTCACTTCATAGATCTATACACACCTATAGACAATATCCAATACACAGGTTAAACTCATACAGTTAGAAGTAACTATACACAGGACTACAAGGTGTCGTAAGCGTCATCTCGAAAATGACTCCCTGTCGAAAGTTGCCCCGCTGAATGGCTATTGACACTTATTGTGTCAAAAACCATTCAACCCGGGAAGCTCTCCCCCTATCTACTACTGAAATGTTTAAGTATTTAGTCTTAGTTTTAAAATAAATCAAATCGTTTATTTACCTTACGGCATCGCACCGTACTGTACAAGTGAATTTACAATTATTTATTACGAAAATTTAATTAATATACACATACATTCTATATAGGTATAATTAAGATACATATACTACATATAACTTAAGATAATAAGTATAAGATACACACGAGTGATACTAATAATAAAAATAACGCTATTTATATCATCCATTGGAATCGTTCAAAATTATAATAAAAAATTATGACACTTTGCTACGAGAAATACAATTTGACACCTTTATTTTAAGGTACCAAATATACATGTTGGTTCACAAAGAGAAGAAGACATCTTAAAATACTTTTTAGCACACTCAAAAATGATGCGCTAAATTTCAACATCAATTCTGACGAAAATGCACTTTTGAACCTCTCAAGTAAAAACTTTCAGTATCAAAGAGTTTCAACTATAAGACAATAGATCGCGTTCACTCCACATTGCGGCTGACCTTTGGCTAATGCATGTCTAACGTCTGTCCTGTGTCTAGAGAGATAGCCAAAACAGGTAATTAGTCTGTGATTAACGCCGATACCCCGCGCCGCCTTGCTCCCACGATCTTTGCTAGGGTGACCATAAATACACAAAAAATTTACCAGGTGGTATTAAATACTTTTCTATAAAAACAAGCTGTGGTGTATCGTAAGACGATGGTAAAGTCACAATTTATGTTTTGCACACGGAAAATCTTTAATGACTAAACTTCAATTATACCATTAATATATTAAACGGGCTAGTTCTAATTTCCAAAACTAGATATTATGTGACAAGGCACGTACATTGCTAGGTCTATATTCTAGCCCCGTCTTATCGCTATCAATGACAGTCCAGTGGCTGTCATGGGGGGATTAGACGGGGACTTCAAGTTCAAGGGCTGTTGGAAGTAGCTGCGATGGGGTGCACCT
This sequence comes from Mellilla xanthometata, assembly GCA_035578125.1. Classification (NCBI taxonomy): domain Eukaryota; kingdom Metazoa; phylum Arthropoda; class Insecta; order Lepidoptera; family Geometridae; genus Mellilla; species Mellilla xanthometata. The sequence continues at coordinate 4,978,976 of JAPUBQ010000014.1, read as the reverse complement.
GGGTAATGTGGGACTCTTAGCCACTAAAACCCCCATGGTGGCCAGCCTCGATGCCTCGATGCCTGAAGGAGGGCTCCGGGTTCTCCGGTGGGAACACAACGAAGCTCTCCTGGAGTTTGCTTTGAGCAATTTCCACAGAGGCAGATTTTATTTTCTTTATAACCTGCCACCGTTCTCGGACCCAATTTGGCTGGACTGTTGGAACCCTGCTAGAGATATCAAGATCGTAATTAGTGTAACACAGCATTATGTTTGCGGTGTATCAGTTGTTTCAATTTGGAACAACTATAGACCATGTTTTTAACTGATATACCGTTTCATTTTTTCTGTTATCTTTTTTTAAAAAGTATGCTATTCCAAGAAAATAGTTTGCATAAATAAATTAAGTAGTTCTTTGTTAACACATTACATTAATATATACATTATGCGATCTCCCTCCTAAAATAAAGGCATAATGCCACATAAACGTAACAAAAGGTAAGTCAACCGAATTTATGGTCACCCTACATCCAGACATTATGCTTCTCAGAAGTCACTCTTCAGGTTTACACCTAAAAGGTTTTCGATTAGATAATTACACGTAATACGAACAACGTATACCCCACTTTATCTTAAGGGTAGTAATAAGCAAAAAAATATCTAGTTGCTAGCTTCAGCTCCCGGGTTCACATGCATTTTAAAATTAAGTTGCAGTTAGTGATCACTATAAGTATTGTATATCATTTATTTATATATCAACTAAATCAGTGCCAAAGTAACGCCTGTAGCTTGGTTAATTAAGGCGATCTGACGCGATCATCAAGGTTTAGCAACGATCAAAGCAAACAGTCTGTGGATGGGTGACCATGCATATTTTTTTTAATATAGTGGCATTTTAATATGGGTGCTACCATGGCTCGGACGACATGTTAAATTGTAGGTCCCGGCTGTAAGTCTTAAGTCGTAAAAGCAATCGTTAAGCCCAGACAGGCATTCGAGTGACTTGAAAACTCTCGACATTAGAGTTGCTCACTTAGCTTATACGAAGAAGAGGAAATTCCAAATATACTCGTAAGTACTTACTTATTGTGTCTGTTCTGATATATTTTTAATGTTCCAGTGATTACTTTTCTCTCAACAGGCATCAAACTGACAGACCGTCATACAAACTTTTTTTAGGTGGATTTGAATTGTGACTGAAAAAAACTACAATTGTTTGGTCAGTAGATGTATCTTATGATTATGCGGTAGCATTCGTTTTGCGGCTTTTATGTTGAAGAGCAATTTTGTTGTCAAATGGTAGATTGATCTTGATGTTTCTAATACTTTACTAACACTTTGATGACAGGGCACTTTTTGCTATTGATCTTTGATAGACATAAGCTTATTTTAGAGGATAATGTGAAAAAATATAAACTATTTTCTGATATGACTTAAAATTTTATTTATTTATTTTAATTTTTAATCTCTTCTCGTAATTGAAACTAATGCACTAAAATGAATACATTTTCAGAAACTACTTAACTTAATCAGGGATATTAAATAAATAATTTTAATTTGCATATATTAAAAATAATAAAATAAAATACTAAGTAATGCAGTAAGCTGCATTACTTAATACTTATATATTTTCTTAACTAATGCGGTAAGCTGAATTACTAAATATTTATAAAATATACTCCAGTTTATATGCAGTGAGCAAAAACTTCACAGAGCAAATTAATAATTTAAAGTTAGTTTATTGTCAATTATATGTCATAGCAACGTCAAAAGATTATTTCAATAGAGGTTTTAATTAAAGTCAATGTCAAATTAATTTAATGATAACCATACAGTTACATATCACTAAATAAAATTATACCTACATTAAGTCAATATTAATGTCAATTTAATTCAAATATAAGTAATCAAATATATTATAATTTATTGTTAATTTAATATAAATAGTTAATACTACGAACAAGATACTACGATTTATTGAGATTACAATTGCCAAGACAATTGTAATTTCAATAAATCGTCAAAAGAATAAAATGCCTTATAACAGCGATGTTTTCTAGACAACTGCCCGGATATGATCAGTTGTCGGCAGTTGTCTAGGAAACATTGCTTTTATTAATAAGCAAGAAATTCCTTCCAACGATACCTCCCGCGCGTCCAGTTGACCGATTCCACATCCTTCTTACTACACAAGCGGCTTCATAAAATGTTAATTTAAAATACACATTCATAAATTAATAAGATTACGCTTCAAGCATAAAGATAAGTGCAGACTAGCGACACGGCCATGTTTCGATTATTGGACGGCAATCGATGCGTCCAATCGATTATATCCGAGTAGTTGTATTCGATAGTCGTTCGCAATGAGACAGGGTTTAACAAGGGACAAGGGATCGTACTTTTTGTAAGGAATTATGGATGGTGTTAGGCGAGACTGCGCAAGAAAATTTCTTTATATTATACTAGCTGACCCGGCAAACGTTGTTTTGCCTTCAAAAATAGATAGTAGCCGATTCTCAGACCTACTGAATACGCATATAAAAATCGGTCAAGCGGAGAGTACGGTAACTAGCATTGTGGCATGGAAATTTATATATAAGATAGTTAATATGGTAAAATTATAAAAGCAGATTGTTTAGTATATTTTGTTTATAATTTATCTTCGGTAAGACTGAGTTGATAAAAAAGTAGGTGTGAAAATATATATAAAGACCTTGTAATATTCTAAATTTACAAATAGGCTACATACTATTTACCCCGATTAACGTAGGCATGTATGTAAAGTTGTAATATAGGTTACCTACGTTCTATTTAGTAAATAATATTTTTGTCATGACTTAGTTTGACTAATTGCTACATGGCCGACGTGGTTGTCAAAGTGAATGTTGACCAAATTGTAGGTCCTATCTGCAAATAATAGTAGGCCCAGTAGACGTAAAGCTTTGTTAGATACATTTGCGCTGCTTGAATCTCGGAAATAGTATTTTTCGATTTTTTTTCATTACTATTACTAAGCTGACAAGCACATTGAATACGCAAGCACGCGTCGAATTTTCAAAGCAACAAGCAGGTTGACACTGCTGTTAAAATGGATAAACTTGATGCTTACCAGTTTGGTTAAGTTGAAGTACATCTTACCAATAAAAAAAATACCAATTAAATAATGGCTCTATCTTGCATACCTCCATCCTGCGCAGGCGCACACAGTTGACGCTAGCACAGCGCTATCGCGACATGATCGCGGAGTTAAATCGCAAATGCGACCTTCCGCGACAATGCGCTCGCAACCTATTAGCACAATGATCATTTCAAGTATGCTTCTCTTGAGGAAAAAAGGTAAGGAAAGATAAGGAACTCATTTCAAAAACGGCACTTTTATAAGTAGTTATTGAAGGAGTTTTAAGTTAGAATAAAATGTTAATTTTGATGACGGGAGTGTGAAGTCACGCTTTCTACTACTATTATAAATGCGAATAATTGTTTTTAAGCGTGTATGTTTGTTACTTATTCTCTTTAACAGCAGTATCAATGGCCGTTATTAATAATTAATTGAAAATGTAATTATGACGTGTAACTTTTGTTATTAATAAATAACTATGAACTATGATGAAATTTGATGTGAAATTAGCTTAGACGCTGGATTAGCACAAAAGCTATATACAAGGTCTGCGTTAATTAGGAATAAAACGTATATATATCTCGTTGCTACATATAGTATGTTTAAGAGTAAGCCTAAAACTAATTGTCATCCTGCAAGAGATATTAAATTTGATGTTTTTAATTCAATCTCCAGCAAAGATCGGAATTTGCAGATATTATTATAATTCTACTAGTAGAATTATTTTCATGCTAATAAACACTTTAAGTATAATAAAGTGAAATTAATAACATTAAAATTATTTACAATTGATTGAAAAAAAATTTAATCCCATAAACATTATAGACAAAAGTAGTTATTAATTGTTTAAGTTTTAACAATAGTGACACAACTATATTTACGATGCTTGGTTTAGATATAGAAAAGCATGATATTTACATGTACATACTTACAAAACATTGAAAATTCAGCATTAACCGTTTCATTACCCAAAATGAAATGACCTCTGAAACAAACTTGAGTTTCACAATAGAAAGCTCAAGTTATAGTGGTAACTACACCAAAAAACGTTGATCTCTAATTTATAGCACGTACTCTAAAAGCGAAGGTCTAGCTATTCTGGTAAGAGAGTCTACATAAGTGATATTGAAAGTGTTATCGTGGTAGTACATTAGAAGCGAGTGGACAGAACCAGTCTTCTGTAAGGCAAAGCTTGTATTAGTGGCTCCTAATTTATAGGGAATGATACAACGACGAACGTTGACCACCCTGTATGGATCCATTCACACTAGAAGGGGAAAGCAGGGAAAGATAAAACAACGCATTCAAAAAAAAAACAAAAGCTACAAAATTTATTTTGGTTGAGCTAAATTTGAAATCGCCTAGTAAATCTATCGCCAACCATCTAACAGTATGTTCTGGCAGACTCCTTGAGAGCTAGTTATTCTAGACTAGAGACATGCTCCACCTTAGACCGGAATGTTGCCGAAACTTATTTGGTTACGTACCTATGATCAAATGTCTGGCTGTATAATATAAAAAAAGATATTTAAATAAAGGAAGAAAGAAATATTATATTAGAAACAGTAAAGATAAAAACTTATGACAATAATTTCTGCTGTAGTTTAAACTGTGTTGCAGAAGATAGGGTCTTCCATTGGTTCAGTTTTACAATACTGAAATTTTATACAGAAATATATTAACCTAAATAATTATATGTCTATGTATTCATTCATTCAATATTTAAGAGCTGGGCTCTTGTCTGTTGAGTTTTTTCCAGGTAGTTCTGTCTTCGGCCAAATCCTTGACCTCCCTATACGACATGAAGTCAATGTATGTCTATGTATACAATTAAAAAACTAAAAACATATGTTGCATACTTTTAGCTCTCTTTTAATACAATTCTTACTAAAATCTGAACACAATCAATAATTAATAGTAATGGTAAAAAATCTGCAAACTTTATAAATAACCAATAACGATTACAAGAATGCGTTTGTCCGATGTTAGACAAAAACTCAATAATTGCATACCAATACTGCACAATTTTCCTCTAAAAATCAATTTATCATATCGGAGTCTGTCATTTTATAATCAGTTTTATAATAATAACTAATGAAAGGGATTATTCTGTCAATCATCTAACAAAAGATGCATTTATTTTATTGATGGTAAAAAATACTGTTTTTATTAAATTGCAGTATGAACTTTACACTTTGTGAAACTACCGAATGCAATTATTTTGCTTTATAAGGATCTGTTTTTCATGATTAATATCTTAGCCAAAATTAAGTTGGAACTACATCAATATAAATATAATTATGTACGAAACATACAAATCTCACTAATATTATAAGGCGAAAGTTTGTTTATGTGTGTGTGTGTTTGAGTGAACCTTCATCACGCTCAAACGGCTGAAACGACTTTGATGTAAATTGGTTTTGGAAATAGGTTAGACTCTCGATTAACAATATCTACTTTCGCTTTTATGCGAGGGCCGCTCCGGAGCGCAGCTAGTAAAACCTAGTTTCTAGACCAAGTAGTCTAGAAATACTTATTTTGAAATGACTTCTCTGACAAAGTACTGACACAGAAAAAACTCTAGCAACTGCTCTCATTTGTTTTTTTTTTTATGACGAAAGTAAAGAATCTTTATAATTGTTATCGCAGTCTCGGTCCACCCGAATCTCCTCTACATTTTTATTAACACCCGGACCCGATAAACAGGATACGGAAAATATATTTATTTGCCCAATCATCGAATGTAGGGAGTTCTCAGGTTACCACCAAATGATTCCGAGCCAAGGCAAAAGCAATGGCGGCAATCAGCCCGGTGATTTGTTGCTACTATCTTTGCCCATAAATTTTGGACCAGCCGAGAATTGAGCTGCCTCTCCGACTCTTTTATTTCTCTTGATTTATCATGCTCACTGACTTTTTGCATTTTATAGTGGTTTTGTAATCAACGTCACAGATTACAATGTTTTAAGGTGTGTAGGAGTTACGTTGTTACGTTTAACGGGATTATGACACATGAAAATTATAGTTTTGAAGCGTGATTGTTTACTCGTGCGTGTGACCGCCTTGTGCTTCGCAGTTCCGGTGGGTTCCATGGGGATTGAATGAGCTCATTGGCGGGGGCCAATGAGCTTTTGGTAAAGGTCTTCCTTCATACACCTTTACCGAAGGAACTGTGTGCGGCATGGTGGTAGAACAGTTATTCCAGACTAAGCAAGCTGGAGCTAGAGTGAGAACTCTTATTTATACTATCACTTTTAAAATCAATAATATATACAATTACCCTGTGTAATAAAGACTTTAACATCAAACTAATTTGACTCAATTGGTTTGACTCTTTGCGTTTTGAGCGCTCCGTCTGACAAACTACCGCTTAATATATGAAATAATTCTTCTATATGTATTAGAAGTTCTGTAGTAAAAATATAAAACGTTCGTTTTCGATACAGAAAAACTCTCTAAGATCCAGTCCAGGACGGATAAAACATTTTAGTTACAATGATCCACCATATAATTAAATATAGGTATATATTTTTAAAAGTAATGGTTGCAATATAAGATCATACAAAGTTTGTGGAACCTAATCTATGACTGAGAATAGACTTCTTATAAAACATAATATATTACGCGCCGACTGGACACATTATGGCGGCAAACTCAATAAAAACGGTATACCTATAAAACAAAAAAGCATATTAGCATAAAACAAAGAGAATGTGTTGGACACCCACACTGGTTAGTCTTAGGCTGTGGGCACATGACGTGTAGGGTATCGTGACATCGTGTAAGATATCGAGTGTCACTTCTGTGCAGAAGGAATAGTGGGATGGGGAGATTAATCTTACCACTTACTAGCACTTTATAACTTTCGAAAAGATATCTTTCTTTGAGTAATAAATTGACTTGAAATTAATTTCATCGTTTACTATTGTAACTTGCAAGGCTGTGTATTTGAAGATGTCAGATCATATACTTGCAACATCATAATTTGTACCATTTGACAATAACTTTGCTCTGCTTGTTCGTAACCTAAATCCATCCAAAGAGAAGAAAGAAAATCCTTGCCTAGCAGAATTCGCCTTAGGCGATAAGGCTGCCTACTACCTGTTTTTTTTCCTTTCATGTAATATTGTTGTTTGTATTTGGTGTGCAAAAAAGTTGTATATTGTATTGTGTACTTTATAATTTACGAAAAGATATCTTTCTTTGAGTAAAAATTGACATGAAATTAATTGAATTTCCAGTGTTTTTGACGATGTCACCAAGCCATAATTTATATAGTTTCACAATAAATAAATCTGAACCTGAAAATCCCGGATTCCACTTGCACAAGGTCTACATATAATCGATACATCTGGCAATACACAAAGTAAGTTCTACACATAAGTGGTGCAAAAGAGCAATAATTATTGAAGAGCACGTGATTCATTACAGAGCGCTGCAAACTGTGGCCACACACAAGCCAGCCTCACTCTGGCCAAAAGTGGAGCGTGCCTAGTCATTCAGATAAATCCCATTTCCGGCAAGACAAGGTTTCAGATAGCGTCCGAATTAAGGTTATAAACATAAAAAATATTCTATATATAAAAATATTTTCTATATATTTTTCTAGACAATTCTATCTTTTTATGATTTTTTTACATTAAAAGATTCAGATGGAAGGCCATAAAAGATAAGAAATCTTTGATTTTAAGATTTCCCATCTTATTATATTAATTGTTTCCTACCACATTGTGGATAAATACTTACAAGAAATTTGAAATCGCAAACATAAACGTATGATCTTAGGCGTTAACAAATATTTCAATCATGGAATTAGATTCACACTCGTATTTTCAAAGAGCTTGTAAGTTGTATTACAAAGTATATGATCAACTGAGGAGCGTCGTAAAAATCACTTCTCTTTAACTAGAGTTCAGACCGCAAAGAATACCTATAGTGTTGGGTCTTGAGTCTTTCAAAAGTCTTGAGTCTTTTGAATTTTGATATATTAGCTGTAAATTTCCTTAGTCAGTTTTTTACTAGCACACAGTGCTACCCGCGTTTATCCGAAATAAAAAAGGTGCATTAATCTATAGTCTAACCTATCTTTATACTAAATTTAAAACAAATTGTTTCAGCCATTTGAAGGTGCATAAGTAACAAACATATTCACACACAAACTTTATCTTTTATATTGTAAAAAGCGGAATTTCTGACATACAAAAACATTAAAGTATTTGAAAAAAAATCAACAAATGAATGGAAAATTGTCCAGTGTATCGACATTGCTGTTCAACGCGGTAATGCATGTTGGGTATGCGACCCTCTGTAAGGCTAGAAGATTTGGAGTAGTTTAGGAATCTTTATCTGAAATTAATCCATATTACTTTTTTTTGTGGTAGTTCGTTATTATTATTGCAAGTAAAGTAAGTACCTATTACGTGAATAAAAATATCGTACCTACATCGCGTAGGACTCACAAAAACGTCGATGGTGTCTAATCTTATTAAATTCGTGTCGTACCTTACAAATGCTTCTATATCCACTGAAAATACAGCTTATTTAGTTGACTTTCTTGCTTACCCTTTACATATATTGTATAAAAGCGAGTACATTTACACACAGAGAGATTTTCTGAAGCATTTCTGACACAACTACTTTTCAAATTTACATAATCATTTCAGGTTTTAAAGACTCAATTTCCCGGACACCTTTCAACAACACTATATTTCGATCCATTTTGCTTCTCGCTCGTAAACTTACAGTGCATGTAAAAAGACGATAAAATTCAATTGACACCCTTTAAACCCTATAATGTAACAAGATGGGATTGCGCGTACATTTAAGAACATGGTAAACTCGGGTTAAGAAGTCAAAGTCAAAGTTAAACAATTTATTGCAATATTATGTCACTTTACAGTTATATTCCAATTATTTACTGGCTGAACCACCTTGTTGATTTGTTTAGTCATTTAAGTATTCTTCTATTCTATAGTAGCTTTTTTAAAGAGTATTTTCTTAAGATTGCCAGGAAAGTTTTAATTTTAATTGAATTTGAGCAATAATTAAAATTATTTTAAAGAATGACAAAGTAGTTTGTTTAAGGTTTCTACTTGATACTGGATTAGAAAGAATAAGATAAAAAAATGTATAACAACATTACAATTAGACACAAAGCTTTATTTAAGCCATATGTCTAATTTAGAAATTTAAAACCTAGAGATTATTTATCTCTATGTTCTAAATTTCTAATGTATAAAAATAAAAATAAGTAAAACCCTCACGAAGGTTGTAGAGGCTGTCTTTTAAGATAAAAACTAGCTACATCCCGCTGTGTTGTCCTTATTAATACGGGATAGAAAACATACTGTGTGTTGAATTTGAGTGTTAACTATTTCCATATCTAATTTCATCAATCTAGGTCTTATGAAGAGATTACAGACAATATATATTTTTATAATCACATACACACACACATTTTTCCTTTTACAATATTACTCGTTGTATAATAAAAACTAGCAATAGCTTTTTTATTTAAATTATACAACAAAGTTTAATCGACAAAAAAATACAATGCTACGCTTTTTATTTCTTTCTTTTCCGTTTTTAGTAAGTATAAAACATTTCAAGAACCTTTATCAATGACTAATATTTGATCCAACATTCAAACAAGGCTTTAACACATTCTTCAAATATTTGATGGAATAAAGACAACAAAAGTCACCCGTAACATTTATCTTAACACACTCGACCAAAATACTTCAACAAAGCTCTAATAGGTATAATAAACAAAGTATTCACCCGGTTAAGAAGCTTGCTTGTCTTATTAATTTGTATAAAACCACCAGTTTAATAACAACCGTTCTTATTACCAAAATGTATAACGTACGGTGTCACAGTAAACTGGTGGAAAATTAAAGCCCTATCATAAGGATCTTGGGTTAGAACAGGTAGGGGTGACAAAAAATGACGCAATAATCCGGCCACAAGGCTATGATAATCTGATGGTAACGCCATTTTGTCCTGTGTGGTTTCGGGTTAAAAAAACGTGTGACATGATTATCGGCAACCCTAGAGGCAAAAAAGTGCTGGGTAAGGTTTACATGCGGGAAAATTAAGTGGTCAAAATTTAAAATTTTCTGTTTAAAAATTGGACTGGAATACGAATGGTGATAGGTCTCAGTAACAACGTGAGACCGAAAAATTCCTCTTAAACTTAATTAGGGGAAAATTTACAAGACAATCATTAGACCTGTCGTATTGTATGGATCTGAGTGTTGGGGAACAAAAGTAGGGCATGTAAGAGGAGTGCATGCGGCGGAGATGCGAATGTTGAGATCGATGTGTGGAGTGACAAGAATGGACAGAATACCCGGCCAACCCAACTAGTGGGATAAGGCAAGAAAGAAGAAGAAGTAGAAGAAATTGGACTTGAATACGTTGCGTCCTTTCAACAAAAAGTCGTAATTATTTGTCATATATTTAAATGGATCTATGTGGAATTTGTGTCGTGAATAGGATTTTTCTGTATTTTTCTCTAGCTACGCCTGACCAGTGGAGAGGACAAGGATTTCTGTAATAAAAATGGCGTATTCAATACCAAAAACATTCCATCGACATGTAAACCAATTTCTACCTAATTATTGAGATGCGGTCACTGGAGAGCAACAGCCGAACGAGGGATGAAAGTAATACATATGATAACATCAGGGGTGCCTCGTTAGATGCAATAAAAACTTTTTTCCAACATTTTTGTGACTAATTGGAGCGAATTTTTTGTCGTTCTCGTCTCGACTGACGACAATTTGTCGGCTCAAGATTGTGTTTTGACTCAATTTTGGTTTTGAATGATCTTTTAATTTTTTCGGAATAAGATAATGGCTATTTAGTGATGGGGTAGACAACGATGTTATTGCGTTCGTAGTTTTTTTACTGGGAAGCATAAACGTCTGTGATTTTTTTTTTATTTAAAAATATTTTTTTGTGGTCTGTGGTTACAAATACAAATAGGAATAATTTATCAAAATGCTTTCTGTTTAGTAAATCTTTCTCAACTATGATCCATATAGTTTTATTATTTTGCATAAATATTTTATTTCATTAACGCACAGCTTGTTTTATTTATTACTAACTTTCTGCAGACATTTAATAGTATAGATAATAGTAATCAACTATTATCAAATTAAATTATACTCGTATCATTAGCAAGGAATGAGAAAAAGATACTTACTAATTAAGAACTAAGGTAAAATTTGAAACAGTTTCAAAATGTAATTAATAAAAACTTAACAAATTAAAAATACTATTCGTATTGTACTTACTAATTTTAAGCTCTTAATCAAAATCAATACAACCCTGAAGCGTTCGTGCTGTTGCATCGACTAAGTCTCGCTTGTATTTAATAAAGACTATTCACTGAAATTAATTATTACTTACATTTATGTCTTCAATTAATTTCACGTCTCGTTAATTTAATGCACATAATTATTATTGTTGGACTCGCGACAAACTTAAATGCAAATGAACTTCGCTGGTAAAACCTTTTGTAAATATTTCAGAGGCTTTTGTTTTTATTTTTATGCATTGATGAAATGATTGGTCGAAATTGTAACTTGTATTGTTCATATTAATTTGTGTGTGGTAATTCAATTGAATCAATATAAGCAAAAAATACATTTATTCTTACACATATACTCATAAGACAAAGTAAAAGTAGAATGGATGTACATATATGTATTATACCATTTTAAGGGACATTACAGCTAGGTATTTGACCAGCGAGGTGTGTGGCCTCACGAGCTAATGACACCAGCTAAGGTGGGACATGCCTAGTCTGGAAGTATTGACTGTCAATAAGATCACGATTTTTTTCTTCACCCAAAATTCGAGCTCATTGGATCGAACCCACGACTTTTGATACGCAAGGCAGCCGCACGACTGACTGGGCATTTAAATAAATCAAGTTGGTAAAGAAATTACATTAATATAAGTACTTGTTATCTCAGTGGTACGTGTAATCACTAAGTAACCAATTGAAAATATTCATAAAAGTAGCCACATCCAGTGTACTCTTCTCTCATTATACTCAAAAAATAAATATAGAAAATGTCCTTAAAAAAAGGAAATTGAGCAAAATCTATCAAGAGACATCAATATTAGCTTGCCTACGTATCCATAGCAAAAATATTAGCCATCCAAACAATTTAAAACCGGAAAACAATCCTAAAAATGGGACCGATACCGACCAAGGTGGTCTCTTATCTACTCTCTGTCCAGTGTTACTTCCAAAGAGACATTTCACCTTTTTTACTGCAGCTCTTCGCGACTGTACCTTTTTACAAATTTAACTTTGCATCCACAAAAAAGCTTTACACTCTTATTGAACAGAGATAGAGTTGAAATTACAAATTTGTTGACAGTTATGACTGTAAACATTAAGTGGTCAGTGGTATAGTTTTATCATCATACTTTCTCACCTTTTTACGAGTTAACGTGTGAGTCGAAGTGTCTTAGATATAATTATCGATTAGGTATAATGTTATCGGAGACCGATCTTTTGTCTTCCGGTTGGTGGTTAAATTTGTTAGTTTAGGCTATTTGGGGGTGTAAGGTCAGAAATTGTTCGTTTCCTGTTAAATTTCGCAATTGTTCGTTTCCATGCTATTTAAATTACGGAGCTGGCAAAACAAAAATTAAGACGAGAAGGTTTTACTGTACTTTTACTTTTGACACAACCGTATACCTATAGGTACTATGTCAGAATTCTAAGATTATTTCTTGGCATTCGTGGCATTTTTCTTATAGTTATATTTTTGTTATTCTTAAAAAACATATAAGGTAAAAATTAATAATTCTAGTTATATAATCAACTCTATTACAATTACATGTCAAAATTATTCATAAGGTAAAAATAGTATGTACCTACACTGCAATGAAAGTTTGCAAAAGGTATGAACTTATCTCTTTTACTAAGATTTCGCTGTCCATCCATCAGTCTGTCCACCTGTCTCTAGGTTGAACCTTATGAAAAATTTTAGCTATAACAACAATTACTCTAAAAACAGATTAAAATACATATTTAATAAGGCTCCCATAGAAAAAAAACTACGCTAATTGCCATTTTAGGGTTCAGTATTTATAGTTACATAGAATTTAAGAAACCTTCATGCGCAACCCTGACTCGCCAACTATTTGTAAATAACTTTCGTCTAATTATTTCTTTGAATCAGCTTACTTTTCTAAAGATTAATTCATTCTCTACCAACATCACAAAGTTAACATTCTGACATCTTTATTATTTCATACGAGAATGCAATAATATGGCCGCGGTAAGCGCGATCTTCATGCAATCCGATGCTGTTTGAATATTTACAATGTCTTTTGATTTTCTTACTGAAGTAGCTTGCGCTTGAATTGTGTTACGGCAAGAGTTTGAAATAAACACGGCAGCGTATTTGTGGAACAGTTGCTCAAATAATATTACATACGTTTTATAAAATGAGACAGACTTTGAGTTATTATTAGGGAAATGTTTCCTAATAAACATTGTAAACTGTTCTCGTAAGGCATCTTAATATTTTCGCGTAGAAAACGGTCACACTTACTTATTATTAAAAGTTGGAATGAGTCCAACAGTTTCGGTGCTTTCCGAGCAACATCTTCAGGGGCGAGTGTTACACGGACCGACGCCGACGAGCTCCGCGCTAATATAGAAAAAATAGAAAATGTTTCCTAAGTTTTTTTTACACAGCATAGCCCCAGGTATTTGATAAATAGGGCGCGTAACAACGCAAGTCAGGGGCACTCTGGACTGATCAAAATGAAGCATGCCCATAGTCTGATAGTAAAATAACTGATTCTTAAGGAGGCCGTACAGATAAATTAAGTTTTGCACAATTTATTAACTACAAATATATTTAAGGCTTACTTCTTATTCTTCGTATGGGCTTCTCTGGTGTCGAGAGTTTTCAAGCCGCCGGAGGCATCTGACTTGGCTTAACAACTGCTTGTACTAAGACTAACACCGGTACCTACAATCTAACGTGTCATCCGACCCACAAATAAAAGTGCCACTTAAAAACAATAGTCTCGTGCATGGTCATCCATCCGAACACAGTCCGCATCTACCGTTGCTTAGCTTCGATGATCGCGTCAGATCATCTTAGCTAGCCGCGCTACTGGTACTACAAGAGTATTACAATAATAGTTTTTATTGGTTTTAATTCTGAATTAAGTTGATACCTAAGCATAATACACTGTTACACTAGTGCTGGCCAGTGCGTAATGGCGGCATGTCAAATAAACAGAGTAACTTGTAGCTAGATTCGTTTCATGTAACTTTAGCTTTAGGTCGGCGCGGCGCCGGCATTTTCTTTGGTTATTAATTTATTTGGACTAGACGCACCCAACGGTATTAAGTTAATTCGACATAAAAGTAGTCATGTACCGAGTTCAGTTTTGCCATATATATTTGAGCGAAGTGCCTGCTCGTGGTAATATATTTTCATGTTTGACGACCTCGTTAGCGTAAAGGTTACCATGCCGGTCTGCTAATCAGAAGGTCCCGGGTTCGATTCCCGGCCCGGTCAACATCTTTGTGCTTAACTAAATTTGTTGGCTGTGGGTCTGGGTGTTAAATATGTATGTGTTTATATATAATATGTATGTATGTATATGTAGTATATCAGTTGTGTTAGCAACCATAATACGAGCTAGAAATGGTTCAGTATGGGGCTAACCAGCCGTGTGTGAATGTGTCCTAAAAAAAAAAAAATGTAAAATCAACATTTAACATTAACCCTTTCGAACCAATCAAACCAAAAATTATTTGTAATTGACAAAGAATTTTTTAAAAATTTAAAAGAAGATTATTGCAAATTCGTAATCTGCAGACCTAAATTACCTAAGAATCCAGTTCAAAATCACTAATTTCTTTGTTATTTAAGCGCCGGTCCGAAAGGATTATGGACATTATAAGCTCTAACGATTCTAGATAATATCATTACCTAGAAACATAAGTAAGATTTGTCATAATTGTTTATTACTTTCTTAAGCACTACATTTTTTTATTAAAAAATAAATAAAAAAAACACAAAAAAATTACGCAAAAGTGTAAAAAAATGTGATAAGTAATAAAACATAAAAAACCGCAGCCTTCATTTACGCAGGATTTTAGTGGATTTTTCAAAATGGGGCATTTTGCTCCCATACCACATGACACGCTACGTAGATAGTTTAGACGTTATCCAGGGTCTAAACAATCTACGCAGCTAATCGTATTAAAATCAGTTCAGTCAAGTGTTAGTTAAGTTTTGAAACAATGCGAATACATTTTCATCGGTTTACGCGTCACATATTTTTTAAATAAAGCGAAACATGGTTATTCATTTCTGACTATCCCACGGCACAAAAAATGGTCACTAAACAACAGATTAACAAACCAGCGTTTGCCTCTTAATCAGAGATTAGTCAACGAACTAAAGTTAATCCGATTTCCAATGTAAATACATTGTAGGAACTTAATCCACTCTGTTTGCGGTTAGGAATATTATAGACTTCCACTAGTTTAGCCAATAGGAACTAAGCAATTTTGAACTGTATTTCTTAGACCTTAAGGTACAAAATATGTGATATTAACAATATCTATAATTCTCTTCGTATGACAATAAACCCGTGTCTCTTTTGATGGATTTATGACAGTATCTGTGATCTTTTTAACGAAATCCACCAAAAAAGTGTCGCTAAATATTCTATAGTTTAGTAGATTTTTTGCGATTAAGGATCGTTATTTTAAAAAAGATCTATGAAATAAAATCGCGCTACTGTCCTTCACAAAAGTTTTAACGGATCGATGGGTAAAGTTTTATATTTTTTAATCCTGTAATGTACAGTTAAAATACGGATAGCTTATCTATGACCGTTAGCCATTTGTTTTGGTAGAATTTTTTTTCTCTTTTACAGATAGGCATTTGACCATCAAAGTAAACGAGTAAGCGACATTCTATGGAAACTCTAAGGGAGGGGACCACAGAGCTTTGAAATCCATGCGTGTCGCCCTGTGACAGCCCCGCCATGTGGGGGGCCGCGCGCGGGGCGATGTGGCCCGATCCTTGTTCTGTGGAGGGGACCTTGCAAGCCCAGACAGACGTCGGCAGACTGCTGCTTGCAACGATGCTTATGAGACATATTCAAACGAGTAAGCGACATTCTATGGAATCTCTTAGGGAGGGGACCTTGCAAGCTCAGTCGGCAAACTGCTGCTTGCAACGATGCCTCTAAGACAATTACACACTAGAGGAACTTACTACTTACTAACCAAATTAACCATGCTAGTTAATTTTGACCTTTCGTAAACTTTATTATTTTTTCTAAATTTACTGCAAACTAACTAAACTGCTACAAATAATGCTTTTACCTAATCAGGGAGTGCAACTGTTTGCTGTAACACAGGCCGTAAAGCCAAGCCGAGGTGAGCGGGATGGTGGGTTAATGCGAGGAGCGAAACCCCACTCCGCCTTTTCTGGTCAGGAGGCCATGGTGAGGTTTTAGTCGGTAGTGATGCCCTTCTGGCATCGAGCCCGACATACCCCACCCACCTCCCCGGGTGTGGTGGGCATGCGTAAATGACTTACTTCACGCTACAAAAAAGGCTGTAAAGCCTCGTTTAGCAACTTCTGACAATCATATAAATCGGCTATAACAATTAATACAAAAAACCAACGAAAAATTAAATCCTTATTCAAATTAATGTACATTATTCTTGCCTAAAGTGGAGCATGCCTAGTCTGGAAGTGATGTTTTCCGGCAACCTGTTTAAGAGCCATTTCTTCTAGGCTAGACCAAGTATACTCTACCTTAGGCTAGAGTCTGACTGTCTACGTGCTCAGCTGGTCAAATGTCTAGCAATACTGGTACGGTAGGTATAAAAAACAACTTAATAAGTTATTGAAAGGGATATTTAAAAGCCAAATAACAAAAACTTTATTTTCAAAACGTAAACACCCTTTCTTTAATCCCATAAATGCGTGAAACCCTTACCCAAACACGTTATTTTTCTTAAAGTAAATTAAAAGTACACTAAGTATTATTCTCTAAGCAGGTTTATACTTATTTGTAAAACTCAGTAGGAGCAACAGGATAATCTCACTTTCGCCTTGCAGATGTATATTTTTAGGATTCCGTAGTCACGCAAAAAACGCTTTATATTCTAATCTAGCATCCCGTCCAGGTTTTGCACGGGCTCTAAAATAATCTGAGTAGCAATGAGAATCAAAATATAGGCTATATTCGGTTATCAAAATCTTAGTGCTAGTTACATAATGTAGTGGTTACTTATAGCAATGTGTCGCACCCAGGGAAGTTTCTATGCTAGGTACCTCGGGGATCTGTTATACAGTACAGCAGAGATATATAAATAACGTAGCTTTCCAACAGCGAAAGATTCGGTTATAATATAAATAATGTAGCTTTCCAACAGTGAAAGAATCTTTCAAATCGGTCCAGTAGTGAAAAACTTGGTGTTAGTTACATACTGTAATGTAGTGGTTACTTATGACAATGTGTCGCACCTGAGAAAAACGCTATGCTAGGTACCTCGGGGAGCTGTTATACAGTACAGCAGAGAAATATAAAAAATGTAGCTTTCCAACAGTGAAAGATTCGGCTATAATATAAATAATGTAGCTTTCCAACAGAGAAAGAATTTTTCAAATCGGTCCAGTAGTGAAAATCTTAGTGTTAGTTACGTAATGTAGTGGTTACTTATGGCAATGTGTCGCACCTGGGGAAATTGCTATGCCAGGTAACTCGGGGAGCTGTTATGCAGAACAGCAGAGAGATCTCAGACTACGATAATAGTTTTAGGATTTCTATAAACTCACCATCTACGATCTAACTTTCAGACTGTTTTTTGAAGGGAAATTACATTATTTATATAATTTTATAGACTATACCTAATTTTTTTTTAAATAAACATTTTTACTTATTAATCTTAATTATTCTTGTTAATAATTACATAAGGTTAGCTGATACGTAAATTCTCTTAAAACAAAATCACTCGATAATTTTTTGCTGTAGTGAAATGAAATTACGCGATGAAATTCTAAACGGAACCCTTTTATGAGTTTGACAAGCTCTTGGCCAGTTACTTTCCATAGCATTTTTGTTTCCCGTGGGATGTTAAGCGAAAGTTTGACAGGCCGAGTACAAATAGACTTTTTCTGTTTTCGCTTAGTGAAAGGTAAGTTTCTAAAAAAACGGTTATACGGCTTTTTTCTTAGAGACTTCCTACTGTTACCACCCAAGTTTATTTTTGTTAACACTTCTTAATCTATAAGTCATATTGTTTTGTTCTATTGAAAACCTTTTTGCAAAGACTGTACAAAAAGAAAAGAAAGTAGATATCATAAATCTATGAGAAAGTGGTCATTCTTGTCAATTCATAAACAAACGACTGAACACCAAGAATCGATTCCATTTCACTTGAAATTCAAGACGACACTATCGAGCTATCAACCATCCTTCCTTGCTACAACACTATCCGCTTAAAATACAACACCTAACACCCCGAACCCTGTTCGATTCCGAATCGATTTTTCAACATGTTCGTAACTCGATATCTTCTCAATCGATAACATTCGATAAAGGCGCCGGACGGGGCCCAGGCGCCAGTTCCCTCATGCAGAAAATATATCTACTGATGAAACGACTGCTTAATACGTTGAGACGCTCACTACAAAACCTAATTAAGGTGGCTCCTCCATCCAATTAACAAAGAACCTTCATTCCAACAATTATAAATCTAATTAGAGATCTTTATAACTGGTCGTCTATTTGGCTACATGCCCTTTATTTTATCTATCCAGTTTTAAAGATCTCTGTTACATTTTTTTGGTTTGAAAGGTTGATTTTAGGTGGTCTTTAAATACTGACGTGACCTTATCTTATCAGTTAGATTTAATTCAGTGAAGTACAACTTTATTTGTGGTATATGTATTGATGACATAACATCAATCGATGGTCGTAGCTGGACACGATTGGCGCTAGATGGAGGCGAATGGCAGAGAAGAGAGAAGAGAGGGCAGCAGTAGGAGAGAACCAACTGTGGATGATGATGATGTATTGAAATATGACATAATAATGTACATAGTTAAAATCTTTTTGTTCATACTTTAGAAAAAAGTTTTAACGATATATTATGTTTAAAAGCATCGTAAATAAACCTTCTTATAACAATGTATTTATATTTCCATATTATGTATTTCAGTAATATTTGGCCAAAGGGAAGATCGTTTCGCCGTTTTATTGAATTTGACACATATACATACTACAAAATTAGTTTATTTATGATAAATATATTGTATTTATATTAATTTAAATGTGGATATTTTTTTGGGCATCATCATTTCCAAGGGTATTTCTTTTTGTAAATACTACAGTCATTTCAAATTTTTATTAATATTACATAATAATATGAAAGTATAAAATAATTTATTTGATTTGATTAAAATAATATAAATGGCAATATAATTTCACAGATATTGAGTAGTATTTATACAATTGGT
The DNA here is from genome assembly GCA_035578125.1 of Mellilla xanthometata. Taxonomy (NCBI): domain Eukaryota; kingdom Metazoa; phylum Arthropoda; class Insecta; order Lepidoptera; family Geometridae; genus Mellilla; species Mellilla xanthometata. Next base: position 4,959,338 of record JAPUBQ010000014.1, on the reverse strand, counting down.
TTTAACGGCGCGGCGTTAGCTACAAATGCATTTAAGATCGATATCCAAAGAATTCCACAGATGTTGAAAAGCGTAGACAACGCATTTACTTGTAATGAGGTTCTTAAATGCGAAGTCAGGTGTTCAAGTTAATGTACCTACTGTGAAACTAAAGATACCATTATTTAGAAGGCGGTACTTTTGCCATAAAATGTGACTGAGTGCAGTGAAGAAATTAACTGAGCAGGTAATTTTATTGATGTTGGTAAGGTATTTAACAAACAAAAAACAAGTGATTTGTTTAGACAATATCTTAACTATATGTATTGTTAGATATATTTTTACATACATGTACCTATGTGCATACATGACAAAAGTAACTTCTAGCAAACAATCATAGGTAATGCAATGCATATTTAAAATAAACGAATTCTCATACTATAGAAGTAATCATGTCTCTCAAAACCTCCGGTAACTAAGGCCAGGGATGTCAAAATATTACGTGTTTGACGCAAATGCATAAATACCCAACAAGTAAATAAATAAATTTGTTCTACAATTTCAGTATTGATAGATTGACTGATAGAAAATTCTATATTGGTCACAATATGAATAAAAGGTAAAGCTTAAAATAACATTGAATATTGTACTTAAAATTAGTGTGCCAGAATTGGCAGTATTATCGCTTAAAAAGATATTAGATAGGCTTTGATAAGTTATGCAAGACAACTGTCCTGAAATTTATCATTATCATCCAAGCTACTTTACATGGTAGATGTGTCAGGTTTTATATTCACTTTGCTTTATCTATGACATTAGTGTCATAGATAAAGCATTATTAGGTCCAAAAAATATTCTTCTTCTAATTCATATGAGTTTACAGGCCAGGCCAAGCTTTGTTTTTAAGAATGGAACAAAAATATCAGAAAGAGAAAGAGCGAAAGTGAAAAAACAATAGAGAGGGAAAGAGAGGGAAAGCCTTGGCTGGATTCTTCAGTCGCAGTACACGCGGTCGCGACACTCGAACTAATGTCAAGGCAAGCGCAATCAGTGTGCGTGGGCGCACATAGAATAATATGGATATGCATAGTGTATTTTTAATTTAGATTTTCAATACATAGATGGATATACTATGTATAATATACGGACATCTTTGGCATAATGGTAACCATGCCGGACTGCCAATCAGAAGGTTACGGATCCGATTCCTGGCACGGTCAAAATTTTTGATATTAAATTTGTTGCAGTCGGTTTGGATGTTAAATATGTATCTATATAAAATATGTACATATGTATAATTTGCGTAGTATATCAGTTGTGTTAGCAACCACAAAACAAATTAGAAATGGTTTAGTGTGGGGCTAAACAGCCGTGTGTGAAAAATAAGAAAGAAAATAACTTATGCAAAACCAAATTACAAGAAAAAATAAACAGGGGTATTAATTATTACATAAGGCGGCCTTATCGCCTAAGGCTATTTATTAATTAAGGACTAAAGCTCAATAATAAAGAAAGAAATAAAATTATTAATTCTGACAAATAAAGCAACACACATGGCAATATAACAGGATGGAATTATTAAAATACATAATTTAAGTACAGTGAATAAACTTTAAATTGTTACAAAACAGCCTCAACTCAGCATAATGTTGGACATCAGTTGTAGCTGGCTGTGACGTCACGCACGAACCATAAATAAGAATTAGACGCAATTATATAATTTGAAAGAAACAGAAAATTTTAAACCGATTTACAATAAGGAACATAGAAGTAGACATAGAACAACGACAAATGACTACACGAATATACAACATAAACACTAAATTAAGAATGTATTAAACAAGATATAATATGTGATTGAGGTTATCTCTCGTTTCAATAGTCTAAAGTAGGCTAAAGACGTAGCGTCTGTAGCTCGGCTACAAAATGCTAAGGAAAATTTAAAATGCCTTATCCACACTAACATAGCCTATGCCACACTCGCGCGTCAGTAATTGAACGGCGATATAAAAGGTATCTACGGAACGAACAAGAATGAAAAAAAAATGCATCGCGACGATAATCGCGGGTCGCGCTTACCCCGCCCTAACTCTCAAGCTCAACAGGGACGTAGTCAGGTTGTAACATGGGGGCAGAGGGTAAAATGTCCTGATTTAATATTAGGAAATCGAAGGTTTCTTTCGTAACTTCAAGCGTGTCAATTTGAATTTAAGTAAAGCTTAATTTGCGTTTGTGTAAGTGCTAGATATCTGAATAGAGCTCCCAAACAACAAGTGAATAATTTCTGCGTTGTTGTAGTTCTAAACAATGTCACTAGATGGCGCTGTAAGATAGTAGTTTTCTGATTTTTTTACGGAATATTTTGTCGGCCCAATTAAACGTGCCGTGATTATATACTATTTCTATACACGCACGGAAGACTTCGTGCACGAGTTTGACATGCACTTGACCGGTTATTATCAAATCAATTTCATTCATCACTGCTGGTTAAATAACCGTGATTTTTCGCTATGTTTTGTGAAATTTAAACGTGTTATTAGTTATAATAATAGAAATACATTTTACACAAAAAAACGGAAATACAAGCTACTAATAATCCTGTGATTTAGGCAAACTAATGCAATGAGGTGAAGACGACTCCTAGATCCAGACCTGTAGGTTATTGTGCGCTGAATTAAAAATGTACCCCATTCAATGGGTTGGACATTCAATGGGGCACTTTTGATTTTAAAAGCGTAGGTTGGGCTTGGTGCGCCAATATTTTTCACGTTGAGTTTTGTTATTCCTTTTTAGAAAATCCTTGTTCTTCTTAGTTTTTGATAAATAAATAGGGCTAAAATATTTATTATACCCCTTATATGTAATTACTAGCTTCGACCTGCGGTGCTACCCACGTTAGTCCGGGATAAAAAGTAGGCTATGTATTAATCCAAGGTCTTACCAGTCTCATTTAAATCGGTCCAGCCGTTGGAGCGTGAAGGAGTAACATAGATTTTAAACTTATTTGGCTATCCCACGCGAAACAATATTGTTATCGGGATAAAAAGCAACTTAAGTGTTAATCTATCTAAGGTCTAACCTATCTTCACACAAAATTTCATCAAAATCAGTCCAGCCGTGGGCGTGAACAAGTAACACACACACACAGACAAGCAAACTATCGCAAATATTATATTAGTAGAATGTGTTTTATTTGATTTATAACACGATGTTCTAGTTGAATTCGTTTATAGGAATGTTTGTTTCCAAGCCTTTCTGGTAGCATTTGGTCTAATTTTTTTAAGTTTACCTTAAACAGTAAAACATATTATTTATCGAGTTCCCCAAACTACAGGACAGCATTAAATATGTGTGATCGTTATTCATCTATAAAGTGTACCCAAAGGGTCACCGGTGCCTCTATTCTTCTTATCATAAAATTACATCTACGGCAACCCGTTTCAAAATATCGAAAAATTCATTGTTAACACTTTAACACGGATCTGCTCTGAGATATCGTATTATTTGACTATAATTTCATTCGGGATCCCACTGGGTTATGAATACTTGTTTGTCTTTGATACCATTTTGGGAACCCATTCCCGCTTACAATATTGGTTTGTTTTACAAATGGCCCTCTATGAGTGTAAAGTTTATTTTTTGGGGCGTCTGAAATAAAATGTGACTTTCAATTTAAATGGAATCCGTTTTGAATTAGAGTTTTGGTATTAAAGTGTTTGTTTATTTGTGAGACGAGGCGCCAAGAATGTGTCTGAAGGCAAAATCAAATTTACTTACAGTTTTATTAGCTTTAATTCAGTTTTAAGAATCGTTAGAGTTCCAAAATATCCGTAATTTCGTGAAATTACGGATATTTTTTCATAGTTTTTACATTACGAAAAATTAAGTTTAAAAATTAAAAAAAAAATGTGCTTCTAAACGTAATAAAGAAATTAAAATACATCGTATTTTGTAAACTTATGACAATACATATTTGCTTACTCGTATTTAGAAATCATAAGAAAGGCAAACATTTCTTCTACTAATTACCTATGTTTTTTTTTTTCGAAATACATTTCTGTATTGTTACTATGGACTAGTTTGTACATTTATATATTAGACCTATATAACATTTACTATTATTTCTTTATCCAATGCCATTGTAAACTATTTATAGCGATTATCGCTAAGTTTGAAGTGAACTAAAATAAAATAAAAATAGCCTTTATTTTTACTACTTCAGATACATACAACAATCGATATTTACTTAAAACTTTAATGATACCTAATATTAATAATTGAGGATATTTGCAAAAACAAAAATGATAACATAAATTAAATTGTAGGTCCCGGCTGTTAATCTTAGTACAAGCAAGCCAAGTCAGAGGCCGGTGGCATGACACCAGAGAAAACTCTCGACACCAGAGCTTGGCCACTTAGCTCATACGAAGAAGAAAAAGTGAAAACAGTAAGTTATTAGGTGCATAGTAGTAGTAGGTAGTTTTAAGTGAAATACTCAAGTGAAAACCTGACTGCACTCGAATACAATTTCATTACTATTTGTATTTATTTTGAGGCGCATAAAAACAATAATTCAGTGAATCATAAATTTTACAGCCCCGTTTCCTCGTACCAAGAACAGAGCTAAGTAGAAACTTGTGTTTGTTTTTTGATAGGACTCTCGTAACGCGTGCCTGGGCGCTCACAAAGTTATTTTTTATCCGGATACAATAAGAGGTGGCTTTTTTACATCAAGATATTGTTTCAAGGAAATTAAGATATTGTTGGGTAAACGACTTTAGATAAGGTTTGTTTGATTTGACTTTTACTTTCTGCTTGAAAGGTACGTACGTGGATTTTATTTAGACGTTTTACTTTGGTCTACTAGGTAAAGTTGCTATACCTAGGTGAATTTGTCTACAATTTCAACACGAGCTGAATTTAAATTGCGATTTCACTATATAAAATTAATAATAATATGTTAATCTCTAGAGAGATGTGTGAATGAGGACATGAGAAAGAGAAAAGAGTGAGTGTAGAGACGACGGCTGATAGAGGAGAGTGGAAGAAGAAAATTTGCTGTGCCGACCTTACCTAGGATAAGGGAAGAAAGAAGAAGAATCTTTAGAGATATGTCGCTATTTTAATATAATTATCAGAGGTGTTTCCACAGGATCAATAATTATTGTTCTTTTAATGGATCACCTATATCTTCTAAAATATTCAACATCAATTTTCTGAACACCCCATTTAAATAACCTAGCTTTTATTTTTTAATACAGCTTGGCTTCAAACGCATTGATTTGATATTAATTCCAACTAGGTAGAATAGGAACGAATAGTAGACACAAGCGTAACAATAAATTCAAAACCGACTCAAACACTGTATTTAATAATCTGGTATTTTTATGACGGTTTCACAAAAATCACCCTTAGCTTTCAAGTCTAACGTAACCTATCATTACGTGTTAACAAAAACTGCTTATGCATTACAAACTCTTACACTGATTATACATTAGACCAAATCACATCACTAATGAAACCTACACTGAAAAAAAGTAATACAAAATTGGTCTTTTAGGACCTATAATCAAAAGATTATAGAAGCCGTATACAGATTAAAATCCCATCACAAATGCATTTAACCCTTAACAGATGCGCCAAAAAATAGGGATGTACTGATCATAGGGTGGCTTTAATAGACACAAGCATTTAATGTATCTTTGTACAGATTTTCAAATCGTTAGTAGATGGTTACCGTAGCTTAATAACAGTGGTAGTACACGCCCCTTTTACATTATTCTGTTTGGTAGTTTACTGGTATTTAGTAATCATTTTTAAATCCGGTTTGAAAAGGGTTAGTTTTATTGTCAACATTTTTAAAGGGTTAGTTCACTGAATAAGTATAAAATTAAAATCTACTTTATACTCTTTGCAAAATTTTGTATATGACAATGTTTTTTACTATTTTTTAATACGAAAATGTCTCAAATATTTGAATTGTAAGATTATGTGTTTTACACGTAAGACATATCTAGTATTCCCCATAAATGGAATGTATTGCCTCCTACTGTGTTTCTTGAAAAATATAACTTCGTTTTTTTCAAGGCGAGAGTGAACAGATTTCTTCTAGATCAACGTGCTTTAACTTCGGCCACAGCTTCGCTTGCTGTTACTTGGATTGGTGGCCAAGCGTAGTTCTATCTAATTCATAAAATATATATGTATATGGTTGTTAAACATAGAATTCGCTTAACTTGAATTAAATTTACCTAAACTCAGTTGACTACTAAATAAGGTTTATCTTCCTAAAAATAAAATGCCATTTACCAAGACAGAGCCGCCATAATTCAGAAGTTATCCCGCATATTTTACGAAGTACTTATCCGTATTTATTGTTTATGATTTCAGCATCGCCATGCCAAATTCCAGAAACGCGCGACACAGCGTCGCATCTTGGCATAAATTATCGGAGGCCACGATCGCTCCGTCGCGGACAATCGTTCATTGAGGTACTTATTTATTTTAAATACAATCATCAGGGGGCCCTCCTGCTGACCGGCCCCATGGCGCTGTCACGGGACCCCGACCTCGGCTTGCTTTCGGCCCCTTTTAATCAACTGTCATGCGGTCAGTACGATACCATTACGGCTCTGTAGACCAGTGACGGAGCTTTACGGGTTAAAGGGATTTTGTTACGTACTCACTGTGATTAGTTCTTCTACAACTCTAATATAGATTGGCAAATATTTTGATAGTGATGGTATTGATGAAAGCTGAATTCGTGTTAATTACAAATGCTTTTAATAATGTTTCAGACTGGAAGATAATAAAAACACTTATAATGTTTGTATAACCGGCTATCACTTACGTTTATTTACGTGCAGGCCCAGCCGTCACCGCAGACGAACGTTGGCTGTGTTCCTGCCCTTGAGAATGGCACACTGATTGAGCTGAAACATGTCGGGCTAATACCGACAAAATAAACGTAAGTGATAGCCGGTTATACAAACATTATTCAAATATGCCTTACGAAAGTTTTAAAACAGAAAAACACTTATGATGGGACATCTACTGGGACGAGGCATTACGGCTCTTTTATAATTTCTGAAACATTTTAAATGTTATATGGAGATAAACCCGGCGAACTCCGTTTCGCCACAAAGTTGAAATGTTCCCTGAGTTGGTTACAAACCTCACGGAGCCTTTACCGATACCTTTCCAACGAATGCAAAACCGTGGAAATCGGTTCGTGCGTTCTGGAGTTTTTGCGTCAGGAAGGAAAACCCGACTAATTTTTATATTTTAGATAAGTGAACACAACTGAAAAATACACTAGCGTTAAAGAACTATGTACAAACAAGAAATATAATAACATTAAATAAATATTGACGATAAAAAATATTTGATCAAGTTATTAGTCTGTTTTCCACGTGATATTAGAAATGTAACATGTACTTAGACCCTTTGTTGGAAAATAATATATTTGTTCCTAATTTCATAGCAATAAAGTTGTGTTTTGATTGTGTTAGTTAAAATACTCTAGTATTTGGAATTTGTCGTAGAGAGCACCGTTACGTTTTGTGATACGCCGCTAAATGTAGGCCAATTATCTTTATTTTTATTTTACTATCAAAAGTTTTTTTAAGTTGCCTATATACAGGGTAGTTAAACAATACATTTATTCTTATTCTTATATACATATTATATACTTGCCGTACAGCGAACTAGAATAAATTGAATAGTAACTTGGCCGATATAATATTTCCACCGTCCACGCGTAAAATACCGCGGTGGGCGGGACAAGCGCGTGCGAGCTTTGTGTGTGTGTGTTTCGTTGGAAAAGCAGTATAATTGTGTGCGTAGATGGATTCAAACTAAGCGGTAATTGTATGGAGTTACAGTTTTGCACTCGCTTTACGGTGAAGGAAAACATTAATTAAACGCGAGGAAACCTGCATGATGGAGGATCACAATATCCGAAGACGTGTGTCATCCACCAATCCGCATTTGGCCAGCATGGTGGATTATAGCCTATATCTCTCTCCTCGTGAGAGAAGGCCCCGAGTCCCAGCAGTGGGAACGTATAGTGGGATGCTTATGTTTATTATGCATGTGATTTTTCTTCTTATATAACGTTGTGTATATAAGCTGTGGTATTTCCAGCAACATGTAACGCGCCGCGGTCGGAGTCAAGCTCGACGCGCTGATCTCACGAATTTGTCATGGTCCGAAATAATATGCGATACACACGGACACTGAACTCTTCTTACCACAGATTAGTGTGATTACTTATATAATACCGGTTTTTAAATGACATGACACGAGTATAATATAGAAATAAACAACTTAAAACATTATCGAAAACTGTACAAAATATTGAAAAAGGGACACAAATAAATTTCTTATAGATTTTGCACCGCGCCGTTTAATATATCGGAGTGTGCCCTTATTACTTGATATTAGGGTATTAATACCGGGAGAAAAATAATTTCATTTTTTTTTGTGTGATACTTTGTTTTTTTTTTATCAATATCAATCATTCGTATTCCTTTTTTTATATAGCTACTCGTATTTTAGAATAAAAATGTGTTTGTTGAATTTAATAGTATCTTTCGCGTAAAATTTAGTTACTATTGATTTTTAAAAAGATATTTATCAATTCAGGTAATAATAATCATAATCATAATCATAATCATATTTATTGGTAAAAAATATTTTACAAGTCAATTCATACAACATTTTAATAACATATTATCACAAAACGAATATAAATATACTTTTGTACATTTTATAGTTAAATAAGTGTATGTCATAAATCTAAAATTAAAACAATGTCAAAATAAAAACTAGTACTAATATCTTATTTTGTAAATTTTACAAAGTCATCTAAATCATAGAGAGTTTCCTCGATAAGCCAGCGTTTAAGCCGAGCTTTGAAGCTACCTAAACTTGTTGCCTCGGTCACATTTACAGGTAATTTATTGTAGATGGTTGGGCCCATAATATGTGTAATCTTAGCGGATTTGTGCAGTGTCCTGCTCACGTCCCTAAGTCGGTCCCTGTACCGAGTGTTCCAGGTGTGGTCAGCGCCGCGGGTTGAGTACGAGTCTAGGTTCATCCTCACATATACCGCCACCTGGAAGATCACAAGCGACGGCAATGTGAGGATGCCCAATCTCTTAAAGTGTGGACGGGCGGAGTGATCGCGAGGGATCCTGGCGATCGCGCGGACTGCGCGTTTCTGCATACGGAATGCTCGCTCCCAGTCCGCGGCGCGCCCCCACAGCTCCGCGCCGTACTGCAGCACTGAGTGCACTGTTGCGAAATAGCAACAGCGCACCACATCCGGTGGAACAACTCTTGCCAGACGATTCAGCGCGAAACATGCACCTCCAAGTTTGCCACACACTTTTTCGATGTGAGTCTCCCAACTCAATCCCCTATCCAGCTGGAAGCCCAGAAATGTGGTGGACGTAACCTGCTCTATCCTCACCTTGTCGACATACACTGCTAGAGGCCTAGGTGCCCGCCCTGACAAGTAGAAGTGTATGTAGTGTGTTTTGTCTAGGTTGAGCGCGAGGCCATTTATTTTGAACCAGGTGGCTAATTGCGAAGAAACCAGATTCAGCTTGCGTTCTAGTAAGTCCACTGAAGGTGCCGTGGTCACTGCAGCTACATCATCAGCGAACAAATAAATATCAGCTGCAGGCACCGCGTTCGGCAAGTCGTTGAGAAGCAGGGAGAACAAGATGTTCGACACTGAAGATCCCTGCGCCACACCCATCGTCGTCTCCAGCGGGTCCGACTTCACCGCGCCACCCTCACCTACAACTACCTGGCTTCTATTGTGCAGGAGATCTACTAGCAAGGCGTGTGACGTCCCGCCCACGCCGTAGTGACGCAATTTAGCGTCCATCACAGCATGGTCGGAAACATCAAACGCCTTCGACAAATCGCAGCAAAGAAGAGCTACGTGCTGCTTCGGTCTGCTGTCCCTCGCCGCCATCACCTTTCTAATGACTTCGCGAGCGAGCGAAGTGGTAGACCTGCCTTCGCGATACGCGTACTGGCGGTCTGAGAGCGCGTCCGACTCCGCGAGAAAATTACTCAGGCGAGTACTGAGGCCGTTTTCAAAAATTTTTGCAACTGCAGGGATTATGGACACGGGCCTATAATTATCCATAGAATCCCTTTTACCTTTTCCTTTAAAAAGAGGAGAGATTTTAGCCGCCTTAAGTGACTTTGGAAATAGACCGTCTTTAATACACTTATTGAACAAGCAAGCCAATACAGGCGCAAGCGGAGCTGCAGCTAGCCTAAAAATATTCATTGACAGCCCGTACACGTCCTTCGAAGTCTTTGGAGGAATGCGTGAGGTTATAATTTGGTAGACTTCTTCAGCAGTAAACCGCAAGAAGCGCAACGAGCGGTCCGCCGGCGCGCGCGCCGAGCTGAGCGCGGCGCTCACCCGCGTGACGTCAGCGCGCGGCGCGCCGCACGCAGCCGCCGCGCCGAGGAAGCGGGCGTTCATTGCGTTCACCGCGTCACTCTTACACGCGAACTGAGAACCGTCCGCCGCCTTTATAACCTGAGTGAAATCTACGTGCGGGCTATTGTACTTTCCTCTCTCATTATTTACAATAGACCACATCATTTTTGAGGAGCTGCAGGTGCTTCTCATTTTATTCGAGTAATATTGCGACTTAGCACTTCTTATTATTGTGTTGTAATAATTGTTCATCTCGTTAATAATGTCATTCAATTCAATTATGTCAGGAAATAGTTTACTAATTTTCAATATGTCAATAAGTAATAATTTATATTCTAATATTAATATTCAACTAACGTATCACAAACATGATAATTCACCTGAGTATTGTAATAGCTTGTTAAATCCTGCACGACAAAAGGCAATAATGTGGCGCGCTGTACTTGTACGTTTAAATATTACTTATGTATCGAACCCATGATATGGAGTGAATTATTATGAATTTGAATATTTACTATTGTAAGGCGTGGTGTTTACTTCTCTTTCTTTGAGCTGTAATCGTCCTTATTGGTTGGTCTTCCTCTTCTTTTTCTGACTTCTTACTTACCTTCTAATATGTTACTTAGATATTCATTTATTGCAACATTAAGTAACTATTTAGTTATGCTAGCATAACTAACTAAGGGCATTCTCTCTCTATAGGCCATAATCCACCACGCTGGCCAAATACAAGTTGGCGGATGACACACGTATTTGGATATTACAGTCCTCAAACGTATCGGTTTCCTCACGATGTTTTCCTTCACCGTAAAGTTAGTACAAATTCACACATAACTTAAAATCAAGCCATTGGGATGGGATCGAACCAGGGGTCGTCTGATTGAAATGCAGATTTCTTTATCGCCGAGCTACCCTCACTTTCTGATAGTAAGTAATAAGTAAGTAAGATGTTATTTTTTTGCATACCAAATTATAAACAGTCACTTATCAATAGCTCGTCATTGTAACATCCCGTGTGTTCATCTTCTCATTTCTTTTTCAACACCCTAAACGATCCATAAGCAACGTATTGTACCTCAAATGTTAACAATAGCCTGTATTATGAACATTATGAGCATCGATACCCTTTCTTTGGGAGTTTAATTGTGTTATGAAGTGTGGTTACGGTTTTGTATGCGTGAGGATTTTGATTTTAGAGACGAGTGAGCAAAAAGCGCGCGGCAAATTTTAGGGTTAAGATTTTTGACGTGACAACGTCTTAAATTAGGTTGCGGCTGGGAGTCACTTATGAAAAAGTGTAACGCCCGGTAACGTTACGATGAGTCACCGAACGAGAGAGAAGCCCGCCGAATGCCTTGCGTCTCTCTCCCACTCAACTATGATCGGTCTGTAACGTGACGTGACGTTGTCACGTAAAATCTTCGCCCGTAAAACCGACTATACAGGCAACCATTTTTTTTTTCTAATAACATCGTGGTTAGTAAAGTTAGAATGGAAAAGTAATATTAAATCTCAATGTTTCCTAATTACCTTAAAATACGATCACAAAAACTTGCGATGTAACATGATATTTAGACATGGGTATTCACATATATGGATGTTCGCCTGTACATTTTATTCCAATCCAATTTGGTTCAGTGTCTTATAGATTTAAGACAATTTTTAATATTGTTTTGTTACACTGAAAAAGCTAGTGTGGCTCTGTGGAAAAACGTCTGCTTCTCAATCAGACGGCCCCGCGTACGATCCCAGCCCTACACTAATATAGGTAACTTGTTTTTCAAGTTATGTAAGGATTTGTACTCGCTTTGCGGTGAAGGAAAACATCGTGAGGAAGCCGAAACGTTTTAGGATCACAATATCCAAAGTCGTGTATCATCCGTTAACCCGCACTTGGCCAGTGTGGTGGACTATAAAAGTCCAATAATTGCCTATGTCTCTCTTCGTGAGAGAAGGCTCGAGTCCTAGCAGTGAGAAAAGTGGGCTGTATATATGCTTATGCTTGTTACTCACTTGTTTGATAATCTACATATAAGTAAATCGGAATAAAAACATTTTCCTTCATTTAGCCCATTATGCACCCACTGTATAATTCAAACTGTATCAATTTGTAAATTACTACCACCATTTGAACACTGCACTGACTAGCTTTCGACATGTGTCTTAATTCACTCTATTTAACCTTATTGCCTCTACAATAAGGTTCATTTTTCCAATGAAGTTCACAAACGAATACCACCCGCTAAGTCAATGAGTTGAATTCATTGGAAGCATTGCAGTTGCAATAAAGTGTTGCAAATTATTTAATTAGTACCTACATGTTTGTTCGACTTGTTTTGTATCTCACTTTAGAACGATCACGTCGCTTCACACTCATAATATTATGGTGAAAGTTTCATTTCACGGTCAAACGGCTAAGCTGATTGAGATGAAATTTGGTAAACCATCGTTGAAAATCTATCATCAAGGACCTAACGGCGAGATCTGGTTGTCTGAGACACTTACTAGATCACTTCTAGACGAGATTAGCAAAAGCTTAAGCAGCCCACTCACTATACGTTCCCAATGCTGGGACTCGGGGCCTTCTCTCACTAGGAGCGATGTAGGCCATTATCCACCACGCTGGCCAAGTACGGGTTGGCGGATGACACACGTCCTCGGTTTTGCGGTCCTCAAACGTGTCAGTTTCCTCACGATGTTTTCCTTCGTAAAGCGACTGCAAATACACACATAACTTGAAAAATAAGTTATTAGTGTAGAGCCGGGATCGAACCAGGGGCCGTCTAATTGAAAAGCAGACGTTTTCACCTCCGAGCCACATGTTTCTTTTTTAATTCCAGACTAGTATGTACACGCTCTTTTCACGCCAAAGTCCCTAACTTGTGTGGCTACGTGATTTATTGGTCAAATACCTAGTTATTAAATGACTATTAAACTAAAAAAGACAAGACGAGACTGGACTAAAAATTTGAAGAAGAATAAACCCCAAAGCTACTACTGTTTTTATAATTAGATAGATCTACGCTTGGTCACCAAATCACCTGACGGTAAGCAAAGTTGGGGCCACAGTTTGATCTAGAAGGAACCAGTTCACTCTTGCCTTGAATAGGTATGCTTAAATTATATTTCTCAGGCAATCCATTCCATTCCAGTTTGTATCCAGAATAAACGCAGGTAGCTCCAGAAGAAAAAGCTAGTAGCAAATGAAAAGTACCAATAAAAATGCTAAGTTTAAATGTGTTTCCAAAATAATAAATAATAACAAAATATGAAGATAATAAACCGTAAAAAACAGCCTCGTTATTCGATTTGTAAGAAGCTTCTTAAAATAATGTTAATGAGTTTTAAAATAAACTCGGGAAAGAGGCTGCACTAATTTTGATTGTAATTAAAAGTGGTCACAGTAACGTCCACAAATCTGATACTTTATTGTGTTCAGCTGTTGAGGAAGCCTAAGTTTGGATGGCACATGCAACAGTGAGTTCTAAATTTATTCATGCTAATAATATGGTTTAAGCTACAACACAGCATACGTTTTCACACCCATTAAACCTGATTTAGTCTTTAAAATATGTGAATAGTTATATGTTTTTTATATAAAAAAAATAATGCAAAAATGAATTCGATATTTTCACTAGAGTTTTGGGTCTTAAGTTTTCTTAAGGGCCTGACACATCTGTATTTTAATCAGAGTATAATTTTAGTTTTTTATTTTGTTATTTTTTGTAATACCGTCTAATGTCTCTACTGTTTTTTGGTCTACTCACCAAAAAACAGTATGGAAGTATTTTATTTAATATTAAAAAAAAAACTATTATTTCTAAAAAAAAATATGTAGTAAGTTGCATACCACCATGTTGCATGCAGCCATCCAAATTATGGAATTCATTTTTGTGAGCGGTGTCTCATAAATGTATTTAAACGGGATGCCCTTACGATAATAATTATGGTATTATTTATAGTTAAAATACCAATTTCGTACTTCATTTAAATGTATTTAAGATTTAATTAATGCTATATTTATTTTAAAATATTGGTCTTAAATTTCACCAAAAATGATGTAAGAATCTAGAAGTTATATCACAACTTTATGAGAAAGGACAACTCTTTTGTACTTGTAATAATAATAATTTAAATTTATTCAAATACGAGATTAAAGATAGATTTTTTTTTTCAAAGGCCTTAACATAAACCTTTCTTTTGAAGTAAATAATCAAAGAAACTGTGAAGTAAATAAACTTAATCTTCAGAAACGACTATTGGCCTTCCAATATTTTTTAAGCCTTAAACGAGGTATAATCAGCACTGTATAAAGGGTTTTTCAGTATCTTTACAGCACCAATGAGCCCCAATAAATGCCAGGATTGGCCTCCGTAATAAAATTAGGACATTTTAATTATGTGCCCCTATTTTGTCGGTCTATCTATATTCGTTAATTACTTTAAAGTTAAAATAATGTTTTTTTTACCAAAATATCGATAAAGATACAGGTTACGTTTTGAACACAAGTAATATGCTAGTTTCTGAATTGGTCGTTAATCGACAATCGAAGGTAATTTTTATAAAGTTAGAAGTTTTCCGAACGGCAGAGCTTATGAACAAAATTTTAAAAAAATTGTTCAATATCAAAACTTCATAATCATAATCATAATTTTTGTAACAAATTTATATGTCAAATTATTAAAAAATAAATCTTATAACATCATACTTTTTTAAACCCAAAAAAAAATAATTCACCCATAATCCTAGTATAAAATTGTATAATTGTAGAACCTACATAATATACGAGAATGAAGTTTCATTGATAATTATGAATTCTATGGTACCACTGAAACCCAACAAACTTATAAAAAATCAATTTGAGAACATATAAAAGAATATTCATTCTTTGTAATTTTTTTGTTCATTCATTTCTTGTCACTTTGCTCGCAGGGTAAAAAATGTATTCTAACTAGCTAGTTTTATTTCAGATTATAGGTAAGTAAATATTTCAAAACTAGTAAAGTATGTTTACTAGTATATATTAACCATGTTAAGCAATTAAATGAGGGAGGTAATCTTGCATACGTTTAAAATGTTTCTATTTATCGACAAAGTATATTATTACCCGTTCCTCATCCCTAATTCCCCCATCATTCCACCGTCAACGGACGGTGGTCTAATTCTTTATAAATAAAGCTGTTAATTAAGAAGGTACTTCAGATGCTATTGGGCCAATAAAGACATAAAATCCGCCTGCCTACTTGATCCTTTTCAGTAAAGAAACTGATTTAAATATACCTCTTTAATTGATTTGCAATAAATCTCAATTGCTTTCTGCTACGGAACAGCTCGGTACTAAAGTTTATTGCAGGTTTATTCATTAGCTAATTAAGTCGGAACAGTTTGCACGTTCCGAAATGGTGTTTAGCACATTTGTTGACGATGATTGGGATAAAAATATCGAAAATGGACACTTGTATCGCTACTGAGTGGTTTTAAAATTCACGTTATTTAGAACTATTTATGCATAGTTGAATAATCGCTGTATATGGGTTTCTTCCTTTTTCTTTTTTTATGTGCAATACATATTTTGAACACTATACATTATTTAGTTGTTAAAATACTCTTCTTCTTCTTTACCTTATCCCACTTCATGTGGGGTCGGTACAGTATGTACGCTTCTTCCATACCTCTCTGTCATTCGTCATCTCTGTATTCACACCCTTCCTGGTCATATCGTCATTCACACAATCCATCCACACTTTCTTAGGCCGTCCCCTTCCTATCTGTCCGTCCACACTCATACTCATTGTCTTCCTCGTGATATGGTCTTCCTCACGTCGCATAATATGACCATACCACGACAGTCTATTACTCATCAGTTTGTCAGTAATAGGTGCTACTTTCAGGCTTCCTCTAACATACTCATTCCTAATTTTATCCATTCGCGTCACACCACACATCCATCTTAGCATTCGCATTTCCGCTACATGCAATCTTCTTTCATCAGACCCTTTCATTGCCCAACACTCTGAACCATACAACACAACAGGCCTTATTACCGATTTGTAAATCTGCCCCTTAAGCTTAAGGGGCATGTGCGGATCGCAAATTGTTGCTGTGACCTGTCGCCATTTCATCCATCCTACATTCATTCTATTACTTACATCCCTTTCAATGCCACCATCGCTTTGTATTAGTGAGCCCAGATACTTAAAATCTGAGCAGTTCGGTAATTGTGCTCCATCTAGTAGTATAGGGGAGAAGTTGGTCGGACCACCGAAGTCGCAGAACAAATGTTCTGTTTTGGTCCTACTGATCTTGAGACCAACATTCTCCAACCTATCAAGCCATTTCAACAGTCTGAATTGTACATCCGGGCCGTCTTCTCCGACAAGTACGATGTCGTCTGCGAATAGCATGCACCAAGGTGCCTCCTCCTGGATATCCGCAGTCAATGCGTCCATCACCAGGAGGAAAAGGTATGGGCTTAAGGCTGACCCTTGGTGCAGACCTACAGACACACCAAACTTTGCAGTCTCACCTGCCGCGGATCGGACAAATGTATTTGCCTGGTTGTACATTGCTCGGATGATTTTAATATATTTTTGTGGTACGCCCTTTTTTGTCAACGCCCACCACAAAACCTCTCTGGGAACCCTGTCGTAAGCCTTTTCTAGATCGACGAACACCATATGCAGGTTTTTATGGGCACGTCTGTATTTTTCGCATAATTGTCGCAGCGCAAATATGGCGTCCGTCGTGCTACGTCCAGGCATGAATCCAAATTGGTTTCTGGAGACTTCACACTCTTCTCTCATTCGTTTCTCAATCACTCTCTCCCATACTTTCATAGTGTGTGATAGCAACTTAATTCCTCTATAATTATTACAAACTTGAACATCTCCTTTATTTTTAAATATGGGTACGAGCGAGCTGCTGCACCATTCGTACGGTATTACCTCTTCCTGTATTAGCTTATTGAAAAATAATGATAACCACATCCATCCATCCACTTTCAAAAACTTCCATACTTCTACAGGTATTCCATCTGGTTAGTTTGTTGAAATACTTAGTTGTTAAAATACTACACCTATTATTTCTTTTTCTTCTTCGTATGAGCTACGTGACCAAGCTCTGGTGTCGAGACTTTTCAAGCCACCGAAGGCCTCTTTACTTGGCTTATCGACTGCTGTACTAAGACTAACAGCCGGGACCTACAATTTAACGTGTAATCCGACCCACGGAAGCTAAATTCAAACGAAATAGGCGAAATAGGCCCTTTTAAAAAACGACAGTCTTATACAAGGTTATCCATCCAAAAACTGTCCGCATCGAACGTTGCTTACCTTCGATGATCGTGTCAGGTCACCTTAGCTAGCCGAGCTTCAGGTGCTATTATCTATATGCATGTGTAATATCTAGGGTTTTTAATCTTCACTTACACAGTAGCGATTTAGGTCTATTTATTTAATAGTCGGTCCTGCTTTGCTTGATGTCAAATACGAGAACCAATAAATAAATACCTAGGAAAAAACAGGTTACATTAGGAAAAATATACAGTCTCAAAATTATGCGACCATACCTTTAATAGACATTGTTTGACTCATCCTAAATCCAAAGAAAAAGAACCTAAACTAAAACCAACAGTCCCCAAGCAACAGGTACAAGTATATTACCAGTCTTCCCGGAAACAAGCCGAGAGCGGCCAATACGTCAATTACGATAAGCCGTATTTGACGTGACAGACAGACCGACAGACACACGAGCGCCGCGCGCGTGTTTGCGCTCAAACATATGATAAGATATCTTTGGGTGACGCCGACACAATGCCGGGTAAATATTTGTGGAGGGAATACTTCTCGCCGAACGCAGCGCGTGCGCTTGATTCAGGCTGTCTGTTACACCGTACTGTAACGTTTGTCGTAGGTATTGTGGTTTTTATTTATATACCATAGCACTATCAGCTGCGCCTATCAGTGCTACCCACGTTAATCCGGGACAAAAGAAATTAATCCGGTATAAAAAATAGCCTATGTGCTAATCCAAGGTCTAAACTACCTTCATAGTAAATCTGAGCATAATCGGCCCAGCCGTTGTATTGTGGTTTTTATTTACATAGCAAAACATGTCTAGCCCCTGCCCCTTTGGCGCTACCCGCGTTAAACCGGGACAAAATAAGTTAATCCGGGATAAAAAGTAGCCTATGTGTTAATGCAAGGTTTAACCTACCTTCATAGTAAATCTCATCAAAATTGGCCCAGCAGTTGGATCGTGAAAGAGTAACATAGATTTTGAAGTTGTTGGCCCATGCCTCGAGAACCAGTAATGTTTTTGGGCTAAAAAAATACTTATTTGGTAATCCAAGATCTAACCTATTTCCAAACAAAAATTCATCAAATTCGTTTTAACCGTTTGAGCGTGAAAGAATAACAAACATACACACTTACTCACACATTTACACTAAAGTATTGCATTTATTATATTAGTCGGATTTATTTGAATTACGTCAATTAGCAAAAGTTAAATAGTCTAAGGCCAGTAACACAGACATGTTTATTCGGCGTAAAAATGTGTGTATACTCGTAGAAACGGCCTAATGATATATCTACTTTTGGGGACACGTGCGGCCGTGTTGAAAAACTTAATCTAATATAATCTATATATTTTTTTTTTGTTAATTTTATAATTTTCACGAATCTAAGTCTAAAAATAAACATCTTATTGAAAAAGTGTAGGTAACCCGTGAATTTACAGCAGTTCGAATGCCTCGCTGTGATAAATAGATACCAATATGAAAAAAATATGATTTTCCAAAATCACTTTTTCTATGACTAGTGTATAGTGAAATAGTGTGTAATAGTCAATACTTGTCTGTTTATAGCAATAGCTTTTTCATAGTTTTAGGGTTATTTATTTATTACACATCCGCAGTGAGAACCAAAAACACACTACGGTGTGACGCGTCCCCGCTTAATGCACAAACGTGGCACTTAAGATTGTAACGGATGTCAAAGATAATAGAATATTATTTTGAACGAAGTGTGAAGATAATATTTGGTACATAAATAGGGAAGGCAAATACTTGAACAAAACTCTAGGCCTAAGAGTTAATGTTGGTAAACGATTTTTAAAGTGATTTTGTTCTATTCAAGTCGTCTATCCCATTGCCCATGCTATTTAGAAATATGTTTCTTTTTCAGATAAGTGTAATAATATGTTTTCTTTCAAATGTAGCGCCTGTAGTTCGGCTATCTAAGGTGATCTTACACGATCGTCGAGGTTATGAGCTACAGTCAATGTGGATAGACATTGAATGGGAGACCAAGAACAAGGTGACACAGTTATCTATAAATAGGACTATTTATCTGGGCGCTACCATGTATAAGACATGATAAATTGTAGGTTCTCTCCTCTACCAGAGGTTGCCCACTAAGTTCACACAAAGTAGTAGTACATTCAAATAGATAGTATCTATAAATAAAACAAGGATTAATTTCATACACGGCTAGTTAGCCCCATACTAAACCTGTTCTAGTTTGTATTAAGGTTGCTATATACATGCATAAATACTTTATATCCATGCATATCCGACACCTAGACCAACAAATTTAGTTATCATCAAAAATATGTTGGCCGTGCCAGGAATCGAACCCGGGTCCTACTAGTTGGCAGTCCAGCATGGTAACTATTACGCCAACTAAAATTAAATTAACACATTTGAACTCATTATTGTAGTCTCAGTTTATATTTTAATCCAATTTAATTTTGTGTAATAGTTAAATACTCCCGTTATTCCTCGTTCTCAGTATTATAAATAAAAACTTCGCAAAGGCTTATGCATGTTAATTACTTTTCTCTGTTGCTCTCTGACTGCGACCTAAATTGATATTTATAGGTACGTCTATATTAACTTTAATCTTTGTTAAATAAAGTTACTTATTAACGACCTCGATTGTGTAATGGTTACCATGCTGGACTGTCAATCTGAAGGTTCCGGGTTCGATTCCCGGCACAGCCAACATCTTTGTGCTGAACTAAATTTGTTGGCTCTGTCGGTCTGGATGTTAAATATGTATCTATATAAAATATATATGTAGTATCAGTATTGTGTTAGCAACCATAATACGAACTAGAAATGGTTCAGTATGGGGTTAATCAGCCGTGTATGAAATATGTTTGTGTATTTATAATTTTATTTAATATTTATTACTCAGGATTAGTACATTATATAGCAAGGCATTTGAGCAGCAAGTCACGTGTAACCACACGAGTCAACGACACTCTGGCCAATAGCGGAATATGCCTAGTTTGGAATAATAGGAGGCTGTTGGAATATACCGCTATAAGTGCTTGGTGACAGATTTTTAACAATACAAATTCAAACAGTAAAATTCAAATGTATATTTTAGTTATTACGACAATACTTTTCTACTGCATGTTTCTAGGCTACACTAACTTATATATATGTTTAAGCATTGGTCCGACGTCGAGGCAGGCCCAGACGGAGATGGCAGGACGAACTAGACTCCTTTTGTAAAAACTGGACTCAAAAAGCTCAAAACCGGTATGAGTGGAAAGAGGATAGAGAGGCCTTTGCCCAGCAGTTGGATGGAACCGGCTAAAAATAAATAATAAATAAGCATAGGTACTGAATCAAAATTAATTTGCAATGCACAGAGCGATTGATTTCCCATTCTATCGTAATTCAGTTGAAAACTGTTGCGTTCCGGTTAAAAAGAAAGATTACGTAAACACTGGGCTTGGCTAATCGAACGTTTACGAACGTCTACGTTACTATTGTCGTAAAAAGAATTCTACGACTTCAATTCAATTGTTCGTCTTGCTTTTCGCGTGAATGCGCGCGCGCACCTTTACAATAACCAGCCAATCAGAGAGTGGGATGGGTGGAAGTGGGCGGAGCTTCAATCCCCCTCCCAACGCCCATTGGATGACTTTGTTTCAAGTATTGGATTACAGATAATAGAGTTTGGCCGTTACATCGCTTTTTTCGCTTTTTTATCGGGAGATTTTATTGAAATTGGAAATCGGAGTACAAGATTTCGACACCTGAGATATTTTTTAAGTGAGGATCGTTTTGTAATGGCTTCCAATGTGTTTATATGTAATTATACTTTAAAATTTATTGAAAGGTTCTGCTCACAGCTATATGGAACCTTCAAAATACTACAGTAGGTATTTTTAACATCACTTAGGTAATATGAATGTTTTTTTTGAGTTCTTATTCTGACATCAAGACATGATGATCGTCTGTATTGTTAATCAAAACTTATAAAAATACGAACAGAATTAAACAGACCACAAACTCTGTAATATACATTTTTAATTATTTAATTGGTTGTGTAAAGCGCATTAAAAATTATACGATTTTTTAGCAATTATTTATTTATTACAGAAAAGTTATTATTGAACAGTATCACTTTCATTGTAGGGGCTAGGAATCTAGGCTACTATACCTAGGCATAAAGATATGCTCAAAGGAAAAATATATCTGCTCGTATTATAGATTTTATCAATGTAGGCGTAAAACGTCAGAAGATCAAAGTTATAAAACTGTCGAACCCATAGGTGCAGTCTCATACGAGAAGTAAGAAAAGACTTAGCATAAGCAGCCCACTATACGTTCCCACTGCTGAGACTTAGGGCCTTCCCTCGCGAGGAGAGAGATATAGGCAATAATCCACTACACTGGCCAATTGCGGGTTGGTGGATGACACACGTCTTTGGATATTGTGGTCCTCAAACATGCCGGTTTCCTCACGATGTTGGAAAACAAGTCATTGGTGTAGAGCTGGGATCGAACCAGAGGCCGTCTGGTTGAAAAGCAGACGTTATTACCACCGAACCACACTCATATTTTTTTTCGTACGAGAAAAGACTTAATCAGTTAAAATTTATTCACCGAAATGATTTATACGGGTGTCTATAGAAAACATAAATATCGGAAATGTTTCACATATTTCACAACATACCTATTCGACAATGGAATCATAAATTCAAAGAATGCGCAATTAGGTACAGAACAGACAGCCAGCAATCGAATCAATAAAGAGCCTACAATCATAGCCCGTACATTAAGGACTTTTAAGGGTATATATACACGTTCTACTTTGTGTACCAAGCCAGTTATTTTTTTTGTGAAGCATCATGCTGTGTTTTAACTGGTTCATTGGTATTTATTTATTTTACATAAATAATTAATTAGAAATATTTTTTGTCAGCTATTTTTTTATTTATTATAAATTATTTTTTGTTACCTACTTTTTACTTTTTTCAGGCGAAAGATGGTCGTGATAGAAAGATCCACGGAAATGGTATATAGAAAAACATTTTTGACGTGACAACGTCTTAAATTAGGTTGCGGCTGGGAGTCACTTATGAAAAAGTGTAACGCCCGGTAACGTTACGATGAGTCACCGAACGAGAGAGAGGCCCGCCGAATGCCTTGCGTCTCTCTCCCACTCAACTATGATCGGTCTGCCGCGCGCGGCAGACGTTGTCACGTAAAATCTTCGCCCGTAAAACCGACTTTACAGGCAACCATTTATTTTTCTTACTCACTTCATGTTGAATGATATTGCGTTATAGGAAGCGCGTTTGCCTAAAAGAAACCAGTTCACTCGAAGACAGTAATGTACTTATTCAGTAGGAAAAGGCGTTACATCAAGAAGTTCCACATTTCCTCCATCCGTACTATATAAAAGTGGAAACGAAAAGCTTACCAACTTTTCGATGACTAGTAATAATTAAAAACAATCTCACACAGAATATGATAATACGGCCCCTACGGGACGAGCTACAACTTATCTTAACGCTATATCTGAAATCCAAAATATCGATGTCTTCCTTAGTGCCATCACTAACACGTCTTTAAAACGTTCTTTTTAGTCTTTAGATCTAAAATTTTTAGCGCTTTGGTGTATTAACAGCAACTGTTCTAACTACTTGTTCAAATGTTTCGTAGCAACTGTTCTAAATATTTCGTATCATATGTTTAAAACTTATTTTTGCTTGTATTTTGTATTCATTGTATAGATTTCTGTTTGTATTGTAGATATTTTCGTTTAGTTTTGCGTTTGTATTTGTTTATTTTATTTTGTATGGCTAGGTTATAAGTCAAATAAAACTGTTTATAAAATTGAGGAGGCACTGACTTCTGCAACACAGTGCGTAGTAGCTCAGAAGCCAGGGCTACCTTTTAAACTGTTACTGTAAATTTATTTACTTCAATAAATTAGAATAGTATAGATTTTTGTAATAAATTTAAATTAATTTTTACATATTAACTATATATTGTGACATGTATGAATAAAGATTTAAATTATTGTGTTCAATAAAAAATATCTAATTTAAAATATTTTGTCCTTCAATAAATATATATAAGATTTATTTTATTGAATAAATGAATTACAAATTATGAAAATGTTTGGTACCTACGTGTGAGAGCAGCTTTACGCAGTGCTCGCGTCGTGTGAGGCCGGTATCGAGAGAGTATCGCGATGGCGCCCGTTACTGTCGCGCTGAGATAGCTGCGTAGGTATCGGGCAAAGACTAGTGGACAGATGAGACATATTGAAACTGTTGCCCCGCAGCACACGATCAAATGATATTTAGCGCGGAATCGAAATATACTTGTACTTATAACGTACCACACATCTTATCTTTCTTAATATATATTAATCTCGTGTCACAATGTTTGTCCTCAATGGACTCCAAAACCACTTAACTGATTATAATAAAACTCGCACACCATGTGCAGTTCGATCCAACTTGAGGGATAGGATAGTTTAAATCTTAAATTATAGTAGCAATTTTAATTTATTGCTAATTATTGTCTGTTATTATTTGACAGTCACAATTATCTGTTAACTCCAAATGATTCTAACAGATGTCGATGCTTTTCGACTGGGTTGAGTAAGTAATCAATAGATGGCGCTGCTATGGTTAATCTACTAACGTGTCATATAAGCCACACTATCTATTTTTCATACCCCTAAGTGAGGCAAAACAACGTTTGCCGGGTCAGCTAGTTATTAATAAGTTATTAACTCTTTACAATTACTATTACATGTACGTACATACTTTAAAAGGAAAATAAAAATAATTTGTATTTATGTACCTACCTATTTTATACTCTTATAACTATTTATGATGTATTCAATTTATACATAACATATACATACTTTACATCGATACATATCACACAGACCGGCCGCCAACAAATTTAGTTCATCACAAAGATGTTGGCCGTGTTGGGAATCGAATCCAGATCCCTCTGGTTGACAGTAAGTCAAGCAGGTCGTCGCAACCTAAAGGAGCTACTATATTATTATTAAACTTCCATATGACGTTATCTTACTAGGGCTAAAGGTCTTCCCTAGTTATTTCCATCCTTGTCTGTCTAAGGACCTCTCTTTTAAAAAACATTTGCCTAATGACTCTTCGCAAAAACTGTCCTATCTGTCTCCGACTAGTCTCCAACTCTAAGAGCACTTAAGACCGAAGCCTGAACGCCGATGGTAATCACAGTTGTCACCGTTAATTCGCATAGTTGCGATAAAATGACACCAGTTGTAGTTTCTCTATAAAATACCTAAATGAAATTACATACATTACATTTAAAGTAAGGTACTGGAGGTATGTTACCTCATTGGGTTTGGAGGGAGTCGACAATGATAGCAGTATGGGCATTTCTGCTTTATTATAATTCATATTCACATTACATAGATAGATAATACTTTATCGGACACAAACTAAAACTATTTTTTTTAACTAAAACTAAAGTTAAAATTAAAACTAAGAACAAACAATTGTGTGCCACGATTGGCGGCCTTATCGCTTAAGGCGATTTCTTCCAGGCAACCTTTCATTTAATTATACCATTATAATTATACTTGAAGATATTAGAATATTAATTGGAACGTGCTTAATGTTTATAATATAGTAATAACTGCGTCACGTTTGTAATAATGTACCTAAGTCAAAATGATAAGACTGATTCATTTTTTTTTAAATTAATATTTATCTTAGTAACATTGACAGCTTATCAGATTTGATTGTAATTTTAAGATCACATAAAAAATAAATTACCGTTTTTTTAGGTTATGTGTCCATTATACAGGTGTTGTGTGACATTTTATCTTATTTATTTATAAATATATATTTTTTGAGTCGTTTGCTCATAGCCTCATGTTTATAATTTGAATGGTCTCTGCATGTTGGTAGAGTATTTAGTGCTCGTCTAGCTAGCAACCACACTCAAGCTAACAAAATATGTCACCAGTAGGTACTTAACAGCGTGTTCCAGCCTTGGTAGTCAGTCCTTCCCAGACTAGGCATACTACACCTTAGTCCAGAGGGTGACTTGCCTAGCACTTGACTTGTGTGGTTAAGCGCCTTGCTAGTCAAATGCCTATTTGTAATAGGTAAAATAAAGAAAGCAAATGTATAACTCGATTGTATAAAGAAAACATTTAAAAGAAAGAAAGAAATAGTTTATTTTGCACATACATAAAGTTCTTAATTACATAAAAAAATCATGGGTTTTTTTTTATAAATATTATGAAATACTACATTAATTAAAGATCTACAATATTTTCTGTTTTTTTTATGTTTGATTCAATGTTAAGAATCGTTCAAGTTTCTACATACGATTACTTGAAATTCGCTCGATAGTTCTATTTTAGATAAATAGTCGTTTTACAAATATATTTGAGTTTTATATTTTTTGTACAAGTTCGTTCGTGTAAAAGTTCGTTCTCTCTCACTCGCACTATTTTTTTTACTTCAATGTTTTTTTTACTGACGCGAGCTAAAATAGAGCTCATACTGTCTGTATTGTGTACAATAAACACCACAATAATGGGTTTTGGTTAATAAACACTGAAAATGGTGTAGTAATGTAATCTTGATGTAATTATGCACTACCGTCTACTACTCACAGCTGGGTATTAGGTAAATAGCCATTGTTGGGTAGTTGTGAATTTTATTTCAGCAGTTATTTGCGGGGACTACGAAATACGACGACTTTTGATACTTTATTGTTTTGAAATGAAATGAGTTGCGTAATTAATTGATATGGCTTTCTAAATATGATTGTAAGTA
This sequence comes from Mellilla xanthometata, assembly GCA_035578125.1. Lineage (NCBI taxonomy): Eukaryota > Metazoa > Arthropoda > Insecta > Lepidoptera > Geometridae > Mellilla > Mellilla xanthometata. Next base: position 4,932,781 of record JAPUBQ010000014.1, on the reverse strand, counting down.
ATAGATATCATCGTAATATTATACTTACTCGTTTTACTAAAATTATTTTTGCTTTTATACACAAGCGGTTTTTGTTGGAGATGGGCTATATTAGGTCAAAAAATATGACACCACAGCATATAGGGTGGTTGACTGAGTCATAAATTAACCATTTTATTAATATACCATGCAAATTTATTTATTTTAGATTAGATTTACATTAAGTAATATTGAATTAGTAGTAATGTAATAAAATAATTTTATGTGATATATTCATTATTGATGTGATGTGATATATTAGTGATGTGATATATTAGATTTTCCCATACAAATACACCAAAATATAAAATTACTTTCAAACATTTAGATTTCCATAAAATAATAGTTTTGATTTTAGATAAATAAACGTAGTGAAATAAAGGCGCTATATCGTTCTAAGTACAACATCGGCCTATGACATCACTGGCCAAAAATCGTATGCAAGATTTACGTTTTAACGTTTTAGAACGTTCCAAATATATTTTTAAAAAAGAATTGGGAACAACCCTATTTAAATATTATATTATTTGTTCACTAATACTTCAATAATTAATAAGCATGTAAAAACAGTAAATCAATTACTTATTAGTAAAAAAGCCAAACAGACTATAGAGACACAACCACTCAACTTTTAACGTTAACAAAAAACAGCGCAATTTCATTAAACACCTATGACAAAATAATAATAGCACCTTAAACTCTTTTATAGCGTTGAATTATCCGCAAATTACAGAGCAATCGGAAATCCCGCTGAGTTAAACAAAGCACGGGCACAGAGAAGAAAAAAAAGAAAGATCGCAAAAAAAAACAGAAGAAAAAGTTGCCATTGTCATCGACACCGAAATTACAGAGTGTCACAAAGGACTGTGTTTGCTTCAAGAGGTGTTTGAAAAATATTTGCTTTTAGGCTCTTGAGTGTGCAATATCCGAATTTAGTGGCGGGATTTATTCGCCGACCACACGCATGCAGTGCGATTTTTTTCCTTTCATTTTTCTTTTTTTTTGTAGTTTTGTTCTCGCCTGTGAAATTGTAAGGTGTTTAGACAATGAGTGCGGAACGTGAGCTCGGCCGGTTTCGTGTTTTAACACCGTGCCCCTCCGCTGTTTTGTCTTCGTAGTTTTTTGTTTGTTGCTTTCCCGTGAAGTGTGTCATTAATTATTGTAACTGCAAAGTGACCTCTACGTTGATGTTTTATCTATCTATCGATATATGTACATAGATACTTACCAGTAACTAGATTAGAAATACTTACATTGTGGCTCTAAGAATCGAAGCATCACATTTCACCCAGCGTTTTGTCTTATTTTGCTCATTTAAATTTATATTTTTCAATTGCACAGGCACTCAAAAATTGGGTTAACTGAAATCAAAGCATTTAAGAGTTTATTCTCCACCTTTGTGGTCCGAACCGCCAAACTTTGGAATTACTTGCCAAATCCCCTGTTCCCTAATGACTATAATCTAGTAATATTAAAGGCGAGAATAAACCCGTTCGTTCTAGCTAAGCGCGCTCCACCGTAAACCTCAATATTAATTACCATCAGCGTAATTGTGGTCAACCTCTGACCTAATTAAAGTAAAAAAAAATACAAATAAGTAGCAAAGTGCTGAATTGCCCAGAGGATCTAACATAGCACTAGCGAAAACTGTTTACACCTTGAAAATAAAATATCTCATTTTTGCACTAGTGAAATTGATTAAATCCCTGAAATTCTTATTAAGGTTTTCTTTTTGGCAGCTGCCAAACACCACGAGGTAACACTGAATATTAATGTGGTTGTTTTCAACTTTTAAAATGTCAAAAAACCCGCTTCGTTTTGAGACGACACTGGTCGGAAATCGCATACAAATGTACAGACCTTTTTGTTTACTTATTCGTACAAAATTACCGTATTTTATTACACTTACACTCCACGTAGATAATAACTTACTCTTGACTCCTCAACTCAACAAGCAAAACCTTAACGTTATTCTTAAATTAGAATACGAATCGTCGCAATATATCTGTTCCACCGTAACAAGATACCTTTACCGCAGAACATTGACAATCTGTTACCTTTTTAACACGTCATTCATTTCCGAAATCTAACATAAAAAGAGGTACAAGACATGTGGTCCATTATAAAGGTGTTCTTGAAAAGATCCAAGCTTTATGTCATTTTGATACACTCACAGAAACCTTTGTGTGGGACTGAATAAGTCCTTTTATATGTGTGAATTTATTGGTCCCTATGTTCCGTCGATTATTTTGAATTCCACGTTGAATTGAGGTGATTTTTCAAGCTCAGTAGTCTTCTTTGTTGAATGATTATTATGTTTTTAGGCTCAATTATCACTTTTACGTTAGTTAATCTTTTGATGGTTGAATTAATATTAAACAAGATTTTTGTTTAGAAACAGACTTACTCTTGAACTAGTTTTGGTTATATTAAAGTATTAATAAATAAATAATAATAAATATTAGGAAACGTTTCACATACTTCTGAATAGCCCTAAAGTTTGTATTATGGTTGCTATCACTACTAATAAACTACATACACACATAAATACATTATATCGATATATATTTAATACCCAGACCGTCAGCCAACAAACATAGTTCTTCACAAAGATGAGAGCCGTGCCGGGATTCAAACCCGGGACCCTCTGGTTGGCAGTCCGGCATGGTAACCATTAAGCCTAAGAGGCCGTCGATAAAATTGAAATAAGGTACTAAATAAGGACTGGACTAAGGTAGAGCATGCGAAGCCTGGAACTTGTTGAAACTTTAAAAGCAAAATAACGCGTATTCCATTCAAAAGAAACTAAATGCGTTTACGGAATACCGTTCTCCGCTAAGTCTATATGAGGAGATATTACTTAGAGTTTGTAGTCACAGATTTTAAAAACATCATCATTGTTTTTAGCCTAATTTTGATAGAAGTAAAAGTACTTTGTCATATTTTGCAACGTACTTGAAATATTATTTCATTTTTTGCCAGGTCAGCTTGCATTTAATAATAAGATATTTTTCTTCGTATGAGCTTACTAGTTGAGCTCTGGTGTCAAAAATGTTCAAGCTGCCCAAAGGTCTCTTGGCTTAAATACTGCTTGTCCTAAGACTAACAGCCAAGGACGTGATTTAACGTGTCATCTAACCCATGGTAGTGCAAAGATGAAAATGCCACTTTTTAAAAGCAGTTTTGTGCATGGTCGCCCTTCCAAAGGCTGTACGCATCGACTGTTGCTTAACCTGGATGATCGCGATAGATCTTCTTAGTTAGCCGAGCTACAGGTGCTTAATATAATAAGATATAAATAAAACATGGGCATGAAATTCAGTGTTTTTATTACAGTAAACCTAAACGACACATTGGTCTTTTATTTCTAATTTAATAACATTTGAAAAAGAGGAAGACTTTCTAGCTTACTTTTACACAACCATTTTTACACCTTATCAGATTTTTATCTGCATGAAAAAAAAATTGATAATGGACGGAATATATCTTAAAATCATTTCAAATATTTACAAACACACCTTAAATGAGATCAGATAATTTACAAATGAAAATACATTTAATATAAATTTAAATTTAAATAGTAATACTAGTGATACCCTATTTTTATTATTCCAGCAGCCCAATTTATCAATCATCAAAAAATTCAAAGTAAAATATGAGTGTTAGTGCACCCCTGCATATTAAATAATGTTTGAGACTGTAAATGAAAAAAGGTTGACAACCTAAATACCAACAACAAATTTATTCTGTTCTGTTCTCTATTGGACTCATTTCAACTGTTCATAATAATGTAAGTGTGACCGTTTTCTATGCGGAAATAAGCAAATTCATGTTTATTTACTAAAATCACGTCACAACATGAAAAAAAACAAGTTTGTTAACACGTATTAAGATTAAAAAAAAAAAACAAAAGGTCATCAATTTATTACAGTGAGGTTCATCAATTTCACATTTTGATTTCTCGAAAACAAATGAAAATGAAATAGTCCTTTATCTATTCTTAAAACTACAAGGCACCGGTTTAAATTCAGTCTTTTCCACTACACTTTAACAACTAACACTAATTCTCATCTTCAGTGTCCAGATTATCGATTGGAAAGTTTGGATTTAGCAGCGGACTCTTCCCATTGCTGCCAGTTGGAGATGTGTTGACTGAAGAAATACCCACAAGGTTGTGAGTCAGGCTATGTCTTCTCAAGTCACAGTTTCTCCTAAACACCTTCCCGCAAGAAGAACAGTTGTAAGGTTTAATATCAGTGTGCGTGAGAAGGTGGGTCTTCAAATTAGACCTTTGGTTGAAGCTCCTGCTGCAGACTGGGCATTTGTGAGGAGACTCTTCCATGTGAAGAATTTTGTGGACAGCCAACGTGCGGGATTGGCAGAAACCTTTACCACATTCGAGACATTTGAACGGCTTTTCTTTCGAGTGAATGTACCTGGAAAGAAATAAATGAACATCAACATTAATATATTATTTGTATTTAAATCTGTTATTTTATTCATTTTCATTTTTTTGGTTCTTTTTTGTGACATGTGTTTATTTTAATTTACTAATAATTTAAAATTGTTTTGTAATATTTGGATATGGGACTTGATCCTGAAATAAATGAATTTGAATAAGTATGATGAATATAAAAAATAAGTACTTTAAACTTCATAATAAAATAGCTAACCTAAAAGCTTATCACATTTACACTGGTATATTCAGATACTTTATTAACTATATACATACATATATAAGTATATACCCACTCAACATAATCCTAAATAATGTAAATAACCAGCGCTGGCCATCTCTTGGAGCTGTGTTGTCACACATACGTGTACTTGTTGTAAAATTGAAGTTAACAAATGACTAGGAACATAATATGAGACTGTAATTTGACGAATGAGACAAGAGTCACAAGTGTTTTCTAAACACATTCTTATTATTGCTTTTCATTACTGTAAAATCTGATTGGGTAGTTAAGGCAGCCACATGAAATCTATAAAGCTTAAAACACTGGTTCTAGGCATGTTACGGGCTAACTTTAATTAAGAAAGGTCGTTTATTCTTTGTCTTTCCATAAATTTATCAAAGAAAATGAAAAACCATAGATTTAATGCAAAATAGTAATGGCAAGCGAATACATTTGTAGCCCTGGTACAAATAACATTCAGAAACAAAATTACAAGTCTTCATAAAGTAGCAGCTCAAGTAGGTAGATAATTTAAACGGGGATGGTGCGTAAGATATACAATAAATACGTCATGTCTTGGGGCGTCGAAACCAATGCATCGACAATGCTGTTGCGTGTTATACACCTCGCAGGGAAGCTAACATGACCCAAGGGCATGATCGTAATAAATTCAGACAACCTTTCATTTTAAACATCATTAATTTGCACCTAGCGAAATGCAATAACGAAATCAACTGCAGATTATTAAGAAAAATAAACTAACGAGAAAAAACTTGAAACAGATATGAATCATGTAATTACAGTCAAAACGAGACGGCACAAATACATCTCCCAAACATTGATAACTAATTTCAAATTAAATCCGAGTACAACGTATAATTAACACGCCGAGGGTAACGTGTAATCAATAATAACGCACGAGAAACCAGCAATCGAGGGCCCAATTCGAGAAATTACCATCGTATCAAATAAACAAACAAACAAGAACATAAAAATTACGATGCGTCTAAAGTAACGTAATACGTGTAATAATCGTTAGGTGCTGTTAGATTTGTGACGATAAAGAGCAGCATGATGAATGAAATAATAATTCTGGTATTAAAACACGGATGATGGTGATTAGGGGCATTGAAAGGCGCTCGCCGAGGCGTGCCGTGACAGCGGCGCGGCGCGGGCGCAGCGTTAGGCCTAACTCCGCGCCGCTTGATTAATGAAGCCCGCAATGCGGACCGATGGACTATGAAATTTCAATTGCAATGCTCATTTAACGAAGCCATAATAAAACAAACAAGCATAAAAAGACGACGTTCAAAATTACCAAACGAGTTACAAATTAATTTAAGTCCATTATCCAAAATCCAATCGGTACAAAAAATTCAATGCTGCTCAAACAACGAAACTTGATTTTGTATGCGAGGGATATATTTTTTGTCGTCCATATTAATCCTCACGTCAGGATCACCACGTGCTTTGTAAAAACCTGTCGAAGGCACTCCGCTGCCCGGACTCCGGGCCATTATAATGTATCGTGTCAACGGACATCGATTGAACATCGACAGCGGCCGGGCCGGCTCACCCTCCGGCGTCTACAAGAAATTTATTTTATTGCCACAAAGATACGGTGATTTGGAAGGAAATCGCCGAGAGACAGGTGTTAAAAATCCAACACCTTTAGGTCTTTTTGGGAGGGGATCTCGAGATAAGTGGAGAAATAGATTGAGAGCTCTTGTAATACCATTATCATATTTATTGTGTTCCAAATCCGTGTTTCGAATTCCAATTCCCGTAACAGTAACATCTTTTTTGAGTGGATCGTACGTTTTTATTTTTAGATGTAAATATTTTGATACGAAAGAAGATTCACGGGGCTTAAGAATGTAAAGAGAAGAAAACATAATGAAAAATACAAAATTAAAATGTTGGTTCTCGTGGGATTAACCGCGGTTTTGGTGAAATAATTTACGAGCGTGACGAACGACTTGCCGATAACATCTGCTCACCCATACTTAACCCTTTTTGTTTTAAATGCGTTTTCCTCTGCTGCCATTATTCAAAAGTTATAATGACGTTTCGCGCTAAGAGCAAGCGATCTTATATATTTTTTATTGATATCGAGAGAATCGTGAACTTCAAAAATGTTTTTCGGATCTATGCGATTGCTTTATCTCATAAAATGAGGGCCGAGCTATCTGACCCGGAATTTAGGGACACGAGAACAAAATTAATCACTCCAACAGATTTAGCTATCCACCTCCGGAATGAAGATAATGTTTTAGATACTAACGAGTTCCCGGTTAGGTCGTAAAATATTAGAAACTTGTTACAGAATAACAAATTAAACAGTTAAGATTGTCTTAATCGATTATAGAGAATTAGTGTTCCCATATTAATGTAGTGGCGTAGATAAAAATGTCACGAGATACATTTTATATGGTCGCTTGGATAGCTTCGTCTTCAGTGATGATATAAAATTTGAAATTGTTGTCGAATATGGGAACACAGATGGTATAAACAATGCTGTGGATGGGTAATAAAAACGTTTTTATTATTTACCTGTGATCTCTCAGGTGATCTTGCCGTCGGAAAGCTTTTCCACAGATGTCGCACGAATATGGCCTCTCGTCGGTATGCGTCCTCTCGTGTATGAGCAGGTTATACGACTTCGTGAACTGGCGGTTACAAAACTTGCAAATGAATTGTTTCTTTGTTCTAGGCCCGCTCCCTGTTGTCTTTTGCTTGTTCGATATACTACTGCTTGATGAAGAAGAACTGTTCTTTGAAGAATTTGACGCTTGTGGTGAGAGAGGAGCTTGTGATGGACTTCCGTTCATTTGTTGCTGGTACATTGCATTCATTAGCAAACTTGGATAGCCGTTGTCTAAGCTTTGAGAGTTGTAACTGTAACTTTTTGAAGTAGAATCCAAATGTTGTTCCAAGGTAAATTCATCTTCGTTGTCCAATAACGCTAAGTCTTCTTCGACTTCTTCAGATAAATCAACATCGTCTGCCGCTATTGCATCAGATAACGGGTACTCTTCAGGTGTTTTAGGAGAAAATTCTTTAGAACTATCCGTTGCGTCCACATCACTTATTTTTGCACTTGCCGTCGCTAACCTCAAAATATCTTGTTTTGACGTGGAAGTAATTTCAGGCGGGCTAGCGGGGTTGGAGCTATTTACAGATGACACCGAGGTCAGGCGTTGTAGAGTCAAATAAGATTCTAAAGCTTGCAGATTCAGAGCCGCGGCGGCAGCGGAGTTGGATGGCAATAGCGCAGCTTGTTGCAACGAGTTCATCATTGCGTTTTGGAGTGAAATAACAACGCCTTGGAGCGATCTTTGCAACATGTTTTCTTGTAGCAACGCCGCCGATGCGATCGACAAATTAATATTCGCGGTCGAGGAAGAACTTGGACTCTTACTTGCGTTTTTGTCCGAGTGCGGCGAGGGCGGGTCCACCAGTACGCTGTTCATATCTGAAGCCTTCGTATCTTGGATTTGAAGATTGTTTTTGAGCTTGATGATGGCACTTTCGAGGGAGTTGAGTGTGGTTTTGCTGGATCTAGCGTTTTGTTCTTGCATGATGGGACGTCAGGCGCGTCACGAGCACGTGTGGTCGCGGGGCGTGCGCGCGCGCAAGCTCGGTCGGACAGCGTGCGAGACGCTCGTGCGGCGCAGCGCGACTGAGCCGGCGGGCAGCCGCGCCGCGCCCCGCCCCCGCCTCGCCTCTCTTCCCGCCTCACAAAAGCTCTCTATTTTAGGCAACTCTTTGTACAGTAATGGTCACCTCACGCTGCCCTAACGATGGACACGTCCATGAGAACATCGTTGCGCCAGATTTGTTTGCCCCTTTCGAGTGTAATGAGATTCTGAATGGAATCGGGTTGTGGGCTATGGGAAACAATGCGATCCGATCGGCCCGTTTTGTCAGTGGGTCACGCGCCTCGAGACGCTGGGATAGTCCGTCGGCACTCGAACCTTCCTGGAACACGAAATCGATTGCACACGTCAGATCAGGTGGTCGCCTCCCCAGATTATAGGGATAGGTATTTCTTAAAACGGGATGCCTATAATTTGATACATGTCTTCTTATGAGAATTTGCTTTTGATTTTAGCAAAAATGAAGTTAATGAGATGAGTTAGTAATGTTGTTATTAGGGGATGAGTGAGCGTTAGATACTTGGAATTTTGTGTAAAGTTAAATTAAAGGAAATATAACCTTTTATATATGAGATAGAAGATATTTTTAGTTAATTTATTTTAAAATAGAGGTTGATTAATACACTTATACCTATTGGCATACTAATAATAACCTTGAGGAAGGAGTTAAAGGAGATCTTTGCCCAGCAGTGGGACAGTATAGGTTAGAAAAAAAAACTAACACTGTTAGACGAAAAATGCATGCAGATGAAATATGTTAGTAATTAATTACTAAATATAGTAATCAACTTCTATCTTTTAGTATTTTATGCCTCAAATTTCATAAATCTAATCTACGGTGTACTACCATCAGTGATATAAAACCATAATGGTCTCACTAAAAAGGTAGTAGACCTTATAACTTAAATTAATGATACAATTTAGATGGCAGTAAATTTACTATCAGACGTTAATGTGTAGGCTTTTTAATTATGAAACCTTGTTAAGATTCAGAGTTGTTTATTGGTATGGTTTCAAAAGTTTGAAGTAGTCGCTTAATAAAAATAATATTTTAAAGTTATTTTTATCGAGTTCCGAATCTGTTTTCAATTTTATTAAAGTATTTTCGTATATAAATTAATGTCTACATCTCGTTAGTTGTTGATAACATTTAGAATGCGTTTTATATGGTCGTAGAAATAATTTAAAGAATGCAAATAAGAAAGAAATACTGACATTTTAGAAAAACGTTACTTACAAAGTATCTCGTATAATACTAGCTGCGCCTCGTGGTGTAACCCTCCTTAATCCGGGATAAAAAGAAGCTTTATGTGTTAATCCAGGGTCTGACCTATCTCCATGGTAAATCTCATCTAAATCGGTCCAGTTGTTGGAGCGTGAAAGAGTAACATATATTTTAAAGTTATTTTCATATCCCATTAGAACCACAATTGTTTTCAGGAAAAAAAAGCCTAGGTCTAACTTATCTTCATAGTAAATCTCATCAAAATCCGTCCGGTCGTTGGAGCGTGAAGGAGTATCATGGATTTTGAAGTTATTTGCGTATCCCACGGGAACCACAGTTGTTTTTGGAATAAATAAAAGCCTATGTGTTAATCAAAAGTCTAGCCTTTCTTCGAATCAAACTTCATCAAATTCGGTTCAGCCATTTGAGCGTGAAGAAGTAACAAATATACACACACACTTACATACACATGAACTTTCGCATTTATTATATTAGTAGGATTTTATTCTTTGCATCTTACTAAATTTATAGTGATAAATTATTGCGCAAATAACTTTTTCATAGATCAATATTTTTATTTGTATGGAAATGCTGATTTTTTAATTTCCAATTTCACAATCATACAACAATTTATGTCTTAGAGTTTATATATATAATAAAGAGGAAAATATTTATTTTGTTTCTTTGTTTGTTCGACGCAAATAGGCTCCGAAACTACTGGACCGATTTGAAAAATTCTTTCACCGTTGGGTAGCTACATTATCCCTGAGTAGCATAGACGTATATTTTGTTGATCTTTGCAACTTAGATGATAATATTATAGCCCGGGCAAAGCTGGGACGATCTGATAATATATTTACAAATTTGAATGTCGAAATGTCACAAAACAAAAGTTATGTCTGAAATTTGTCTAGTAACATTCTCTATATCAACAAGTATAGAGCTTTAATTGTATCTATATAGGATATTTTGCGAAAAAGAAAGTCTCAAACACGTTTGTTAACAAACACCATCCAAACAGAACAATCGTATCGAAGTCACGCTTGTGACCAAAGACAATGCACTTCGCTTCGATGGAGCGTGTTAATCGCAACAATTGACATGGGAACACTTGTATTGTTCTAGCTTTATAAAAGCTTAAGACTTAAGGGGCAACTACGATGGGAAAAGTCCTGTTTCAATACCTTTTTTTTAAAAAGCAAGTGTGGCTTGGAGCTTTTCAAGCTGAGTGTTGCTAGGTGGTATTAACGTCTGTTTTTCCATCAATCGCCAAAATCAAATTCCACCTGGTTCGATCCCAGCCCTACACCAATGACATGTTTTTCAAATTATGTGTGGATCTCGTTTTGCGGTGAGGGAAAACATCGTGAGGAAAGCGGCATGTTTGAAAACCACAATATCCAAAGGCTTGTATCATCCGCCAGCCCTCACATGGCCAGCGTGGTGGATTAGGGCATATACCTCTCTCTTCGTGACGGAAGGCCCCGAATCTTAGCAGAGGGAACGTATAGTGGCCTGCTTTTGCTTGTGCTTTATGCTATAGAGATCTTTTTTTAAATTAAATACTAGGACACATTTCACACACGGCTGGTTAGCCCCATACTAAACCATTTCTAGTTTGTATCATGCTTACACAACTGTTATACTACATACATGCGTACATAAATAAATATTTAATATCGATACTTATTTCACACCCAAACCGATAGCCTACTAATTTAGTTCATCACAAAGATGTTGGTTGTGCCGGGAATTGAACCCGAGCCCGTCTTGTTAGCAGTTTGGTAAGGTAACCATTACGCCAACGACCTCGTCGCCACATCAGTTACCCCAAAGCTAAACATTATATTTTTTCCACAGTGTTCAAATATGACATAAACATATTATGTAATTCCTTAGTTGTGCCTTGCGTTGCTATTCGCGTTTATCTGGTATGAAATCTAGGCCTATGTGTAAATTCAGGGCTTTATCATACCATATTTTATCAAAAAGAATCACCTTTTTGAGCAAAGTTGAAATCCTAGTAAACTCACATTCCTACATATCTAGGTATTGATTTTTCAAACTTACACCCTTGTAATAATAGCGGAGTGTGTAGATTTTTTAATGCAAGTATATGAAAAATATATCGAATTAGTTTCATTGTATCCAAGAATTCAATTCTTATATTCTAAATTCTTTGCTTAAATAAAGTTATTTTTATGTTTTTTTATGTTTAATAAATCTTTGCTTGTAGATGCGATACTTAAGGATTCACATTTCTAAAATGAAGTTATTGGTTTGAAGCCTCTACGACCTAAGAAGCATATACGACTATGTGATTTAGACTATGACGTTGCCCCTTAAAGGAAGTAGAACAAACAGACAATGCCTTCGAGAGTGACAGGCAGAGCAGAATTGATATATGTAGAAGAGAAAGTCGTCTCTAATTATCGTTAATTTGATGAGGTATTTAGCAAGTGAAAATATTCTTGGTGAGGTAAGTAAGTGTAATATCGTTATAAAACAATATAATAAAAATTGCTTTAAAGTTTGTAAAAAATCGTTTTCGTCGAAACAAAATAAACAGGATCACACAAAACTCTTATAAAACCTACTTTATAACGTGAAAAATACCATTTTATTCTAAAGTTGTAAAAACATTACCTACATCAGGATAGCAACATTACATCTATATTATTAAACATTGTATTCTATGAGCTCTGTGTCTGATAATAAAGATATAATATTATTCAATATAAGATTATATTTATTTATAATACACGTCGCTTATAAATAAAAATTAAACTGCACAAACACAAAAAACAACTAAAACAAACTATGAGCTCCCCGCGATGCACCGAAGGTCCCCAAAATGCTGACGGCTTTACCTCTTACCTACACCAAGAAATATGTTGCTATTGAAACTACTCTAAGAAGGTTCTATGTTACTAACCTGTACAAGTAATTCTTTATTTCATTTATTGAAATCTTTCATTCTCTAAACACAAAAGTAATAACAACTAAATTTGATATTTACATACATATCTATATCTATGAAGGTATTCCTAGCGTAGGATAAACGCTGTTAACACCGTGCAGCTCGTTAGTTTATAAATGCCTTCAAAACCGGAACCTGAATGTATTTGCACACACATATTGCTCGGTTGAATAACAGGCAAAGGTGTGGCACTTCCCCACAAAACCAGTTCCTCATTATAGCCCGTTCTAAAACCTGATTTTCGATATCTACCAGGAATTCAGGACTTCAAAAGAGGTTTTTTTAAAACTTCTTACATAATTACTACGCTCTGTGATTTAGGCTGATGAGGACAAAAATTGTGGCAGATCAATGCACGCATAATGAGTCTACATTCAAGATACTCTTCTTCGGAAGAAACATGGCCTCGGTTTTTTTGTCCTCTAACATGTCGATTTCCTCACGATGTTTAATTTTTTTTTTATATAAAGACCCATTTCACACACAGCTGGTTAACTCCATACTGAACCATTTCTAGTTCGTATTATGGTTGCTAACACAACTGATATACTCCATATACATATCTACATAAATACTTCATATTAATACACATTTAATTTTTACCTCCGGACCGACTGCCAACAAATTTAGTTCATCAAAAATATGTTGGCCATGCCGGGAATCGAAACCCGGACCTTCTCGTTGGCAGCCCGGCATGGTAACCGTTACGCCAACGAGGTTATCAAATGCAAAGAGTGATAGATTCTACAATCTGGATACTCTTATACGGAAGACAAATGTCCTTGGAATTATTCCTCTAAAATGACGATTTCATCACGATGTTTAATAACGTTAGGCTTGTAAAAATCTTCACATAGTTTTGAAAAAGATGTCATTAGTGTGGTCGGAATCAAACCAGGGGTTGTCAGATTGAAAAACAAACGTTTTTCCATCAATCCACTAACGCTTTTTTACACTTTTGATTAGTGGTGATTTGATCTGTATCTCATCGTGCAAGAAAAGGTCCCGAGATCCAACAATGGGAACATTTAGTAAGCTGCTTACGAGTATGTATGATCAATTATCATATAGGATATTGTAGCTAACATAATAATATAACATAACTATATAACTTTAGCTAGGTAGCTAAAGTAGCGCCTATAGTTTGGCTAGCTAAGGTGATCTGATGCGATCATCAAAGCTACGGATGCACAAGACTGTCGTTATTGAAGTTGCATTTTCGTTTAGGCGCTACCGTGGATCAGATAACTTGTTAAATTGTTATTCGTAGTCTGTTGTTAGTCTTAATACAAGCAGTCGCTAAGCCAAGTCAGAAGCCTTCGGGTGGATTGAAAACTCTCGACACCAGATCTTGGCCACTTAGCTCAGACGATGAAGAAGAAGCTACTCGTACCTAAAGTTCCTCTTTCCAAAGGACTCTTTCCAATAACGCATCTCTCACTTAACATTTTGATTGATTCCATAATAATTTTTAAAATTCTTCAGTATTTCTTCTATAAATTTTCAGGAAGAATTCAGTAGAAATGCCCCTAACATTTCACATGGCCAGCGTATAAAGATAAATTAATTCTGTATCGGGTGAGTCGTGCGCGCGCGCTGCCTCCGGGCGTTGCCGGCGTGAGAACCGCGCCGTACTGGTGCTGTGGTACGTCGGACCATACGACACGTGTCTCGGTGCCATACACGGGTATACGGGAAGAAAGAAAGAAAGAAAGAAACACTTTTCTTTGAACGAAAAATATGCTTTTTCGTTAATAGAAAGTTTGGAAAATTAATTATCTATATAAAAGCGAGTGTGGCTGCTTTTCAATCAGACGGCCCCTGGTTCGATCCCGGCTCTACACCAATGACTTGTTTTTCAAGTTACGAGTACATATCTATATCTATGAAGGTATTCCTAACGTAGGATAAACGCTGTTATTACCATTCAGCAGTTAGTTTATAAATGCCTTCAAAACCGGAACCTGAATGTATAGGTAATAACGTCTGCTTTTCAATCAGACGGCCCCTGGTTCGATCCCGGCCCAACACCAATGACTTGTTTTTCAAGTTATGTGCGGATTTGCATTCGCTTCGGTGAAGGAAAACATCGTGAGGAAACCGGCATGTTTGAGAACCACAATATCCGAAGACTTGTGTCATCCGCCAACCCACACTTGGCTAGCGTGGTGGATTAAGGCCTATATCTCTCTCCTCGTGGGAGAAGGCCCGAGTTCCAGCAGTGGGAACGCATAGTGGGCTGCTTATGCTTATGCTTAATTATCTATACCAAATAAATAGGAAAAGTTTGATTGTTTGTTTGTTTATTTGACGCGAATAGGCTCCGAAGCTACTGGACCGATTGGAAAATTTCTTTCACCGTCGGGAAGCCACATTATTCCTGATTAACATAGGCTTTATTTTGTTTCTCTTTGCAACTTAGATTATTTTATAGCCCGTGCGAAGCCGAGACAGGACGTTAGTATAAAATGAAATTATTTTTTTTATTTACATTTCACACAAGGTTGGTTAACCCCATACTGAACCATTTCTAGTTCGTATTATGGTTGCTAACACATACTACATATATTGTGTGTAGGTCTGGACCAACAGCCAACAAATATAGTTTAGCACAAAGATGTTGGTCGTGCCGGGAATCGAACCTGGAACCTTCTGATTGGCAGTCAGGCAAGGTAACCATTACGCCAAAGAGATTATCAAAAAAGATTTTTTAACCGTAATAGAGTCCAGTGGTGTAAGCGTTTATGGTGTGAGGATATTCATATTGTCATGTCTGTTTGTTAAATGAGTTTTATCATTTATTTCCAATCTATACTATACGGTTAGCATTGATGATAATGTGTTTGTTTATTATGGTAAGAAGAATAATTTCTCCAAGGATATGGGCTTTATGTCAATAAAATTACTGTTCATGTTATATTAAATTAAAGAAAGACCGCTTTTGATATAAAGTTACACCAAACCCTAGTAGATTCAATTTATAACGTAAGCAAAGAACACTTCCTTGTTGTTTTCACTTTATTCAAAACAGGGAAACAACCCATCAGAGTAGACTTGTGATTCAAACTGTCTATAATGGATGCAATCCCTCATAGATACAGCGCGGAATTATTCGGTTAATCATACTGGTGCATTATATCCCACACTACACTTCCCGCAAAGTTTAGTGAGCTATAATCACGACCCTTTATAGTAGGGCGTGGGACAAGGGATAAACGATCGAGATAGGTCCTCTGTTATACCTTCTTTTCTTTGTCTCCACTTCAATTGACTTGGTTGAGTACGTGTAGTGTTTTATTTCTTTTATAATATCCTGTATAAGCCCTTGATTTTAAATTGACTCTTTTCTATTTTTTGTCATCATTTATTCAAAATACAGTATTTAATTTCTCTTAAACTCTCCTCTAAAACCGTTAATTTTATATTCACTCTTTTCTCTTTAATGTCATCATTCATTCAAAATACGCCAGGTTTTGTGACCGCTTCCCCCTTGTATGTTCAAAATAAATACTCGTATGTACTACACCTATCAACATAATGTAATTTATTAAATCATAATGATAAAATAAAAGGCACCATAGTTATAATACAGCGGTAAAAAATATATTTAGTACTGTACCAAAAAGTGTTTAAAATGACATCGTGTTTGCACGTGAGATATATTTTAAAATTTATATTTTATATCAAAGTACTCCTGATATCGGATCTTTTTAGATAACATTCCTCTCGCTTTAAATGACGATACAATAATTTGTTTACGATACTTAAATAGGTTCTCTGTTTGAATTATTCAATTTTAACATATAAAGTGACGGTTATATCTTAAGTGATACGATAAGATTTAAACTGTTGCCACGGATAACAGTGATACTTAACTTTTATAATCATAGAAAATGTTTTTTTTTTCTCTTTCTATGCGCAATCGGTGACGCCATGAGCAGAACTGAACAGAAGTGGTCGAGTTTGAAGAAAAATGTAACATTTGCTGTAAATTACTTAGTATTTATACATTTTACGTGTGTTTCGAAATAAAACTATTTGTATTTATACATTTTTTCAATAATTTACGCTTAATAATAGTGTTTTGTTTGTACAATAAATAAAAAAGTACTAAACCAGAGCCATAACTTAGCCCGCTGTGATTTACTCGTAACATATCTACTCGTACCTTGTACCACTCAGGGCTTAACGCGTGTCGCTCGTGCGTGACCGGCGCAGGCGCAGCTTTGCTTGCGTCGCCCACACTGCGCACGCGGCGATCCGACCCGAGCATCTGCGACCACGGAATTGATTATTGCGGATACGAAGAAGATACGAATGGAATAGATATCGTTGTGGTCCTAGCTTGTGACTAAGGCACGACCTGATAAGGGTGGCTTTAGTACCGCTAGATAAACAAACATATCTATTATTACTTTTTGAAAGTCGTTAATAGAAAGTTGCGCCTGTAGCTCGGCTAGCTGAGGTGATCAGACGCAATCATAGAAGCTAAGCAAACGGTCGATGCGGACAGTGTTAAGATGGGTGACCATGCAAAATCCTGTCGTTTTTTTTAAAACCTTCGGGCGGCTTGAAAATCTCTCGACGCTTAGAATAAGAAAGTCGTTAATAAGTCAACTTATCTATATAAAAAGCTTTTCTTGCACGCCTAAACTATACAGATAATAGTTGTTACCATATCCCAATAGCATTTATAAATATTTGTGTGAGTGTGCATGTTTATATCTTCTGTGCGCTCAAACGGCTGAAACTATTTTAATGAAATTTGGTATAGTGATAGCTCAGAACTCAGTTTACGTTTAAGTCGCTTTTTATGCGGAATTTAAGTGGGTAACCCAGCGAGGCACAGCTTATATAAAATAATAACATTCTGCCACCCATCATAAAACGGACAGTATTGATAAAGCGACAAGCTTTATCAGACAGGAATAAAGTTAAAATGATCGAAAAACTATCTGCTAAAGCTAAAAGTTAACACAAAAAAAAAACAAAAGACAACTTTTACGATGTATCAAATTTAATAGCTCGAAAGCTACTAAAACAATGATGAATTTTATAATAGATATAAAAATAAATAGTATTCGAAATGAGATATCGAATACCAAACCTGAATAAGGCTTTTGAAGTAAACGTAGAAGTAAAGTAAAGATTTTTCAACAAAACATGCTAGTATAGCACTGTTTAAAGTGCTATACTAGCATGTTTTGCAAGCAAGTTGTTGGTGACGTCACGAATGATGTGTATTACAATATACTCTGATATACAACATAATATGGCTTATTTTAATTGTAATAAAAATGATAAAATGAATAGTTTTCATGTAAAAATATATTATTAGTAATACCTAAGCGCATTTGTTTTTAATTTCACCAAATATCGCTAATGACGTCACGGTTCTCGGTCGCATAGCATTTGAAACGGATTATATAAGACACGCCATGCATTGCTGTCATTGTTGTCAACGGGACAACGCTGCTAGCATCTTAGGAACTCTACCACCAAGTGATAGTTTGAACTGTGTGCTTACCCTAATTATGGAGTATATTAATTTTTACTGTTCCTTTTGTTTATTTTTTCGGGTTTTTAAATAATGTTGTTACTAAATTAGATTCATCGGTATCTACATATGTATGTATTTTATCTAGTTATAGTATCTTATCTATTATAGCTAGTTTATTATAGTTATTTTCTCTGTTGTGTCCATCGGAAAAACGTGACATTTCAACACTTACTGGTGTAATTGAATATAGCTTCGTTCTCGGGATATAGCATCTACTTAAGTTCTACCTGTAGTACTCACTCTTACTAAAAAATTATAAAAATCACACACCGAAGTTACATTCAATAAATGATTAAAATCAATGCAAATATGCAATGTATGGTAAAATTGATTTTATTGCAAACTCGTTTAATTTAATCATTTTGATGAATACCATACAAACCGTTCACAATATCGTTCGTAAATGCTATTAAATAATTAAACAATATTAGCATTATTATTTAAGTCAAAAAACTTTTAACAAAATATTTTAGAGCAAAATGAGTATAATTTTCTACAAAAAAGATTTAGCATGTAATCAATTTATTGCAATTTTTTTTAATAGTTATAAATAAAAAGTAAAAAAATAGGTTTAAACTACATAGAATTTGCAAAATTATACAAAAAAATCTGTTATTTCATACAAATGAAATCGTTTGTATGAAATGAAAGAACTGTACTACAGTTAACCCTTAAATAGCCCTGGGCAAATGTGACCCGCAGTCGACACGGCTATAATGTTTTATAGACCGTCATTCTTTTACGATTGTCACATTTAATTACTTCATTGCTAGCAATTAAAGTTTGGTGGAAAAAAGAAGAATTTTTACGTTTTACTGCTGCATTTGGGTAAATAAAAGCTGGTATCACTTTATTTGTTTTTTACCACACACGATCTTGGTCTAGATATGGGGTATGATTATCGATATATCGATATCGATATAATCGATACAAAAATCAAAGTAAGTATAGTGCACTTATATGTATGTATTTTTGATAAGCAAGTTAAATTTAACCAAAGTTTATAATTATTTGTACTTGATCATCTAGTTTTTTTTTTATTTTGAAAACGCGAGGTGTGATATAAAAATATGCGTATGCAACATATCCCATTTATATGTTTATTGCTTAAATTCAGTGATGAATGATATTTAGAAAAAAATATTTACTATACAAAGAAATAAAGTTAACATTAAATACAAACCTCTTTTTAGAATACACATGTATAATATAACCCATATTAAAAGTACTTAAACTAAATCGATAAATCTGACAAATTAATTTATCGATATCTAGCAAAAGCGTTACATCACTAGCTACACTTTTTGCGATATCATCGAAGTATTAGCAAAATGATTGGCAGTTAAATGTTTTAATTAGTAATTTATTATTGACTTAGATAACGTTAATTGGCGAAGCTCAGTGTTTTTTTTAATTAATATCTGCTATAAAAGTATTTTAAATGTTACATCCTGTGAAAATTGTACAGTTTGTGTGATATCTACACGTATGCATGATGTGTTATATTTTGATTTGATTCATTATCTTCGTTGGCGTAATGGTTACCATGCCGGACTGCCAATCAGATGGTTCCGGGTTCGATTCCAGGCACGGCCAACATCTTTGTGCTGAACTAAATTTGTTGGCTGTCGGTCTGGGTGTTAAATATGTATCTATATAAAATATGTATGTATGTATATGTAGTATATTGTGTTAGCAACCATAATACGAACTAGAAATAGTTCAGTATGGGGTTAACCAGCCTGATGTGAAATGTGTAAAAAAATATTATGGAAATTTTAAAACGATGATAGCTCAGTCTTTCTGTAAGGTGGCACCTTAGGTCCTGCAGATCGCAGGTTTGATCTCAGTCACTGAGCTTTAGTTGTTGGCTTAATACCAAGCATGAATATGCCGTTGTCAGATTAGAATTGCCTAATTTCCTAGTTTTTGTTAAATCCTGTGTTGACACATTCTTAATAGCTATGGAAAGGAGGCCGTGGGCTACTTTTCATTGTAAGTTGTTCACATTGTGATATTCTATCATAACTGTAAATATTAATATTCTTTATTGTGCAACCCCTCTTTTTCTCGTCTTTTTCAACTTCTTTCCATCCAATGGTTGCCTGGAAGAGATCGCTGCTAGCGATAAGGCTGCCGTTTGTGGCATACATTTGTGTTGTTACTTTTTATTTTGTGTTGTACCTTTATTTGCCCAATAAAGAGTCTATCTATCTATCTTTCTATCTATATATGTACATATGAGCTAAAGGTCTTCTTCCTCTTCGAATGAGCTAAGTAGCCAAGCTCTGGTGTCGAGTTTCCAAGCCACTCGAAGGCCTCTGACGACTGCTTGTTCTAAAACTAACAGCTTGGACCTACAATTTGACGTGTCATCCGACCACGGTATTTGAATATTGAAAAAAAATCTAGCCTTTAAGTGTTTTGTCAGCGTAAACTATTTCTACGTTTACTTGATTAATTGAACCACTTATCAAGAACTCGTACTTAACTAGCTTTAAACGTACACAAAGATTTTATCTGTTCAGTTTCAACATAAACGACTGTGCTAACAACTATCAAACAAGTTAGGCCTTTAACTACAAGAATACAGAGTTACTGGTAACTTCAAGAAATCTTTTAAAGCCGAAAGTTAACCAAAGACAACAATTGTTTAGAAACAACAAAGTGAAAGGATCTTGCGATGGAAAATATAATAGACATTGATATAACAGTAGATAATTTGAGTAAAATAATAGGAAATAAATATATTAGAGATAAGTTTTTAGAGTATTGTAAGAGTGTAATAAAAATTGTAATAAATAAGAATAAATAGTAAACAATAGCACCACTACCTACAATTAAATTTGTTGAGTAAGTGAACCTACATGTAAAATAAGTATAAATAAAGTAACCCCCTGTATATTCAATCATCATTTTTGTGATGATATTTATGTTCTCTGCGTGAAATTATAATAGTATTGTACTTATCGTGAATCTGGAGACACAGATCGCTCCACTTGTCACTTGTGGCTTCCTTCGTAGTTGTAACGGCCGGCTGAATTTGAATTTTGCACCTTGATTTTATCACAAATTCACAATAATTTTCAGCAGTTTTTGAGTTATTAGGTTCTTTTTACCGAGGATACCGTGATTAGGTCCTTTTTAAGTTAGTACCTAGCCAGATTTAGACTATAACTGAGAACGAAAGATGATGAATGAGAGAAAGAAAAAGTATGGAGAATGCAAGTACGAGAGGCATGCAAGCGAGAACTGGTATGAAAGGAATAGTGTCAAATAGGTCTCCGACATGTAAATTTGAGGTAGGAAGGTGAAAAAAATGTGAAAGGATCTTCGCTTTGCTCTGCTGTGTCAACCAATCCTGTCCAAACCTGCACTGTGTATCGTAACCCCCTTGCCTAAAAGGAACAAATTTAGATTAACAATTAACTAGCTGCGCCCCGTGGTGTTACCCGCGTTAATCCGGGACAAAAAGATGTTAATCCAGGATTAAAAGTAGCTTACATGTTAGTCCAAGATTAACTATCTTCATAGTAAATCTCATCAACATCGGTCTAGCTGCTTGGAGCGCGAAGGAGTAACATAGATTTTGAAGTTGTTTGCGTATCCCACAGGAACCACAATTATTTTTGGGATCAAAAGCAACCTACGTGTTAATCCAAGGTCTAACTACCTTCATAAGTAAATCTCATCAAAATCGGTTCAGCCGTTTGAGCGTGAACAAGTAACAAACATAAGTACAATCTTACGCATTGATAATATTGGCAGAATATTTCTAAAATTTGCCAAATGCGAGTTGGGCTCACGCATGACGGGTTCCGTACCATTATTGTATGGGAGTCTCCTTAATACATATTTATTTTTTATTTTTAATGTTTTTAGCTTTTTAGGTGTTACGGTTTCTGGGATACAGTCTGGGAGACAGACAGACAGACAGTGGAGGCTTAGTAATAGGGTCTCGTTTTTACCTCTTAGGTACGGAACCCTAAAACGCTTCGCTCGCTTGGTAAATAAAACAAACCAATAGGAACCAAGCTACAGATGCCCATAATAACAATATCCTTACTAATCCTTCGCAATCAATATCTCCCAGCAATTATCCGTATCCGTTTCTGCAACAAATTGACACGAAAACTAATGGGGGGGTATTAACAACTCTATACGACTCCTTAACGGGTACGCGATAAATATCGTGCTGCGCTAATCTAATTACTTGGCGCAATGTCTTGTTTGTAAAGGGGGATATGCATGGTGGAGCGTGCTCGTGTTGTTCGCTCGCGGACCGCGTTCGACATGACTGTTCTTAGTAGGCATTCAGTGTTACTAGTAACAAATGTTGAGCATTTTAAGGCTTTTTTGCTAATAAGACTAATTTTTATTACTTAAAAATATGTGAAATAAAAGTTGTTGCAGATGTACTTCATTGAGAAATTCGTTTGCCCGGAATAAAAATAATATATAATAACAATATAATAACTTATTACCTAAGTAATTTTTTTTTTCTTTTTTTTTTATGATAAATGGGTTTACGTTTGACCGCAGCTTGCCTGATGTTAAGCTTGACTGTGGTCTAAGATGTATCACACTTGCCCTGAAGGAACCTATTCAAAATCTTTCAGCCTCACTTTACTTGCCTTATGAAAATTTTCGTTTGTTCCTAGTACAGAGCCGATTAAAAACAAATGCTTCTTATTTTTTATTCATTTTATTTTATTACTTATAGCTAGGCATTTTACCTAGGTATTTAACCACATGAGTCAGTGATACTTTGGCCTAACTAAGGTAGAACATGCCTGGATATTCTGAAATATCTAGCTCTCAAGAAGGCTGCCGGAATACACCGCTAAATGCTTGGTGACAGATTTGACGACCTCGTTGGCGTAATGGTTACCATGCCGGACTGTAAAACAGAAGGTTCCGGGTTCGATTCCCGGCACGGCCAACATCTTTGTGCTGAACTAAATTTGTTGGCTGTGGATCTGGGTGTTAAATATGTATCTATATAAAAAAAAATATGTATGTATATGTCAGTTGTGTTAGCAACCATAATACGAACTAGAAATGGTTCAGTATGTTTAACCAGCCATGTGTGAAATGAGTCCTAATATTTATTTATTATATTTATTATTTTTCAACTCGATAGAGTTTGATAACCAGGCGAGCACTACAAAAAGACCTATCACCATGCAAAAAAGAAAGAAAAAACTTAACTTGAACCTGCTTTTACAAAAAAAAACATTTTTTTTTATTGTTTGATTAATGTAATACATTTCACTCACGGCTATGGTTTCACTATGGTTACTAACTCAACTGATATTTTACATATGTATACATACATATTTTATATCGATACAAATTTAACATCCAGACAGCTAACAAATTTAGTTCATCACAAATATGTTGGCTGTGCCGAGAATCGATCCCGGGACCCTCTGCTTGGCGGTCCGGAATGGTAACCATAATGCCAACGAGGCCGTC
Organism: Mellilla xanthometata; assembly: GCA_035578125.1. Lineage (NCBI taxonomy): Eukaryota > Metazoa > Arthropoda > Insecta > Lepidoptera > Geometridae > Mellilla > Mellilla xanthometata. The sequence continues at coordinate 4,909,182 of JAPUBQ010000014.1, read as the reverse complement.
AGACGTACATCTAAGTAACACGCGTTATTGATATAATTTCAACTAAATTATTTAAACTTACTCGCCCTTCAATAACTAGCTTTAGAATGCGTGATTGTTTAATTCGTGCTAGCAATTAGAACGTTTTGTTTGTACTAATATAATGTTCTGATTCAAGTATCTTACTTGTCAAAACATTGTTCTTTAATCTGATATCAAAAGCAATTCGAAAAAACTGGCAATTTTTTTTTTTTTTCTTTAAGTGAAGCAAATGACTACTAGGACACGTAATCATCCCCCCGTGGGGCCCCGCATTGTCGAGGCGGGGGGGCTCAGTAACCGTGGCCTGGTCACCCACGGTGAAGCGAAGAGGGTCCCTGAGGCGGGCCACTCCCTAGACTTGTAATCCCTGTACGCAAGTTCTAGATGGAGTGGCACCAGTAGGTTGCGGAACTTCGTTTCGGGGGGGTTTCGCAACTGAGGCGGGCTGCGGTGTGGTTTGGGAGGCACCGCAGCTGAAGGTGTGGGGCCGCGGCAGGAGAGAAGTGTCGGTATTACGGTGCGCCGCTCTTCCTACCTGCCGCGGCCTCGACGGGGTCGCCACCGTTGATGGCGGACGCGGTGGGGCCGCAGGGAGAAGGGAGTGGTAACCGGAGACTACCACTTTCCCTATTCTCTGCGGCCGTAGTGGCATGTGACGGGGCCACAGACCTGACCCGTCACGGGGATCTAGGACGTCGGACTGGGGATGTCCGGCGTCCATTGCACTCACGGTCCCCGAGGTGGTTGTGGTGCACTACGTGCACTGCAAGGGGAGTCATCCCCTGAGGAGGAGTCTCTCTCAGGCTAGCCGAGGTGGGCGGGGTGGTGGGTTAATGAGAGAAGCGGAACCTCACCCCGCCCTTTCCGGTGAGGAGGCCATCGTGAGGTTTTAGTCGGTAGTGATGCCCTTCTGGCATCGAGCCCGACATACCCCACCCACCTCCCCGGGTGTGGTGGGCATGCGTAAATGCATTTCCTCACGTTAAAAAAAAAAAAAAAAAGGACACGTAATCATACGAGCTAGCGACACTCCGGCCTAAGATGGATTAAATCTAGTCTGGAATAACTGGCTCTCAAAGAGGCTGCCGGAATCTCTAGAGGCTTGGAGACAGATTTTTTAATTGAAAATGGCCAGACAAGTTCTAAAAAATGCTCTACCACCTGGTTCTATGGTTTCCTCACGAAATGTTCGTAAAATCAAGCTCATTGACGGGGATTGAACCCATGACCTGCGGAACGTAAGGCAGCCACACACGTGACTGACCTGCCATCCTTTAAAACGTTACTAGAGTTTCTCTACGAGAGTTCTCGAACCGAGAATTCCCGGGAAATTTAGCTTTACTCGAGACGAGAAAAAAGTGGTCGAGAAATCGAGAAATTCAGTCAAAAATTTCAAACGCGCCTGCGCTCGCGCCTGGCTTTATCACGCGGTGTGCGAGTGACCGACAGTGCCGCCCCCTTCGTTTTATGTTGCATAATTGTAAAGATAAACTTAAAGTCAAAGTCAAATATATTTATTGCTTCGTTATGGCATAATTAAGATGTTATACATCTAAAAGGTAGGTATCTCATAACGGACCCTGTTCGGGTATCGCAACACAAGAGGAGTGAGCCGGTTTATTTGCATGCAAAAAATAAATCCTTATCGTTTAGAAATTCGTCAATAGAGTAATAGCATTTATGTAACAATAAAAGTTTTAATTTATTTTCAAAAATACTGTCTTTTTCTATTTCTTTTAACTTTTCTGGTAGCTTAAATATTTTAACTGCCATTGAGTCAGGGCCAGAACTATGTATTTTAAACCTACTTTTTGGAACTTTTAATTTATTTTTATATCTAGGTTCATGTTTCCGTAAACTGTCTGTTACTTTAGTGAATAGCTCCGGGTATTTTCGAACAAATTTACTGATTTCGTTGATATATAGTGATGTCAAGGTTTATATTTTGTATTTTCTAAATAAAGGTCTATGGAAAAAATGTCGTTGTATGGAAATATGTTATTTCTATATTTGGTACTTTGATGTTAGCGAGTATGCGCATGCACAGTTTTTGTGTAAGGTTTACACACTATATAATTTACTTAGTGTGTAAGGTACTAAGTTTTATTGTGGTCACATGAAGATTTTGTTTTTAGAAGATATTTTATTTAATTTTCCAAAGAAAAAGACTAATCCTAATTGTTTGTAGAAATATTGATTAAAAGTTCTCGCTAGAGTTTATTTCGCTTATTAAATTTTTTCAAGTCACACGACGTGAAAATTAAAATAAATATTGTTGATTATAACATAAAAAACGTAGTTTTATTGCTAAATCACACATATTGAAAACAAATCGTATTTCTCGGCAACCCGGGAATTCCCGGGAAAAAGTGGTCGAGAATTCTCGTGCTCCGAGAAATAAAAAAGGTCGAGAAATGAGAAACCCTAAACGTTACTGATAGGATAACTTAATGGACAAATTACATGAAACTAACAGTAAAGATAGGTAGGTACTCTATAAATGTGTTATTTAGCTATGTGTTTTTAAATATTTTTGTCTGTTAATAACATTATATTGGATTTGGCATTATATCACCATAAAAAAATAAATTTAATATATAATATCTACATTACAACTATAAGCAAAGCAATTAATAACGTGAACGCACTCTTAAATACACAAGTGTGAAATTAATGAATTAGTTTTGATTTCGCGTTGTTTAATCAGAAATCAGTTTTACAACCGAAACGTCTAGGTAACACACCTAAACGCAATAAATAATTTTATTCTATACCACAGTATTTGATAGTTTGCCATTTAAACGTAGAACAAAAAACAAACAAACATTTTGGCGTGTCAAATCGTACATCACGCTTAAGATTTGGAATTTAAAAGTCTAAAACATACCAAGCAATTAATAACTACTCACTTCCTATTTTAAATTATGATACGATACCTACCTACCTGAAGTTTGACTTCATTATTATTGTAAAGCCTGTAGCTCGGCTAGCTGAGGTGATTTGACGCGATCATCGAAGCTAATAAAGCTACGGTCGATGCGGACGATGTTTGGATGGGTGACCGTGCACAAGAATGTTGTTTTGCAAGTGGCATTATCATCTAGGCACTACCGTGGGTTGGATGACACGTTAAATCGTGTGACCCAGCTGTGAGTCTTAGTACAAGCAGTCGCTAAGCCAAGACAGAGGCTTTTGGGATGTTTGAAAAATATCGACACCAGAGCTTTGCCACTAAGCTCATACAAAGAATAAGAAGAATATCATTCTTGAGTGTATTAAAAAATACTCGTAATGCCACTGATATTACGAACGCGGAAGTTTGTATGAATGGCTTTTACCCTCTATTGATTTTATCCTCATTCACGCAAAAACCATCGAACTGAATTTAATGAAAAAGTGATAAATATTAATGTAACGACATGTTTACAACGACTTTCTTGAAACAGATTTATTAATATTTTATTTTTATTTTTAATCTTCATATATTAAGAGAGAAAAAGAAGGAGAAAAAATTGCTTTTTGTCTGATATGATAAAAGTTCCTATAGCATATTCAATGGGACAAAACAGGCTGGTAAAAATAATAAAATCAACAACCATAAACACCTGCTTTCATATAACGTATGCAAAAAAATATCATAAATTATAACACTCGTAGTTTGAGGTTCTCTCACATAGTTGGAGAAGGTTGCGCGTGAGCACGCCACACCGAGTCGACGACAATTAATACGATTATCACGCTTGATTTGATCAAAACATGTCAGCGTCTAGACAGCTCTATAAGCCTTTGAACAAACGTGTCCAATCTACACGGGCTGACTGAGTGGAGAAGGTTTAGTTTATTTCAATATAGGTACAAAAGTACACTTATGAATGTCAATTTACAATATTAAAATGTCAATTTACAATATTGAAATATCTATTTTCAATATTAAAAAAGTCATAAAAATTATAAAATACTAGTTGACCCGGCAAACGTTGTTTTGCCTCACTTAGGGGTATGAAATATAGATAGTGTAGCTTACATGACACGTTCGTAGATTCACCATAGCAGCGCCATCTATTGATTGCTTATTCAACCCAGTCGAAAGGTATCGACATCTGTTAGAATCATTTGGAGTTAACAGATAATTGTGACTGTCAAATAATAACAGACAATAATTAGCAATAAATTAAAATTGCGACTAAAATTTGAGATTTAAACTATCCTATCTCTCAAGTTGGATCGAACTGCACATGGTGTACGAATTTTATTATAATCGGTTAAGTGGTTTAGGAGTCCATTGAGGACAAACATTGTGGCACGAGATTTATATATATTAAGATAAAATTAAATTATGAAAATACTCGTAATTATTTACACAAAGTAATTTGATAATTATATTATCTATTCGATAATAATACTCTATTTGATATTAATACATAAAGTAATATTATAACATTGTTCATAATAACTCTTCAATGATGGTGGTAAGCTTTATGCAATAGGCTTTAAAAACAACTTTCACGCAAGAGAGCTTTCAGTACATTAATTAATATACGGTAAAAATTTAACTATAGTACAGTAATGTAATCTGCTTAGTATCTTATATCTTTAAATGAGCATCTCTTATATAATTGGAATCTCGGAATCTGCTCCAACGATTTTCATGAAATTTAGTATATAGGGGGTTTCGGGGGCGATAAATCGTTCTAGCTAGGAATTATTTTTAGAAAATATCATATTAAAAAATAAAATAAAAACCGAGCGAAGTTCGATCAACCAAGTACTGTATATCCTATTGGTGAAAAAATATGTTTGTGATAAACAAAACTTGTTGGCTTTCGATCCGGGTGTTCAGTTGTGTTAGCAACCATAATACAAAATAGAAACGGTTTAGTATGGGGCTTACCAGCCGTGTGTGAAATGTGTCCTAATATTTGTTTATTTATTTTTATGTTGTCATTAAATTTTATTAAAAAGATATTACATTAGGACATAGTGAGTTTAAGTAAGACTCGTAAAATCCTCAAAACTACTGCAAAAAACAGCACGGTGATGAATTATAATCACAAGTCAACAACATTTTGCTACGCCCACATATGCTTCATAAAAAGTTGAATACTGAAACAAAACGTTTCCATTTAATTAAAATAATACGGAGATATCCATTTGTGATTAAATATACGACCTTATAAGGCTTGGTCATTACTAGTGTATTTTTTGCTGTTTAAGTTTGGTATACCTAGTTGTAGTAGGTGTGTTTTTGCACCCACACGGTTATCAAGATAGTTATGTATGTATTCTGCTAAGCTGATTAAAGTTCAATGAACTTAACTAAAATTATGTAAAATGTTACTACGACAATTTTTTTAAATTACAATAATAATATATCTTAGTGAAAAATCGAAAAAATCGCATATTAGCAATTTTTTACTCAGGTCGGTGCTTGAGTACAATTCTCCTGATGGTAAGTGATATTGAGGTCTACGGTGGAGCGCGCTTACCTAGAAGGAACCGATACACTACAATCAAAAAAGGGAAATCACTAGATTGCAGACATTGAGTAAATTTTCCCTAAACACGCTTGACCCTAATTTTGATGACAATTTATGTCTTGTAGTGGGCAACATAAAATAAAGATAGTATAAATCGATTTAACAAAGAAAGCATTTGAAACATCGTTCCCTCTTGCTTCCACTCATTATGTTACGCAAGCGAGACAAGCTCTTTTAAAAGTTTCCTTAACTGACGCGAGTAATAAGCACCACGTTAGTGTATTCCAATTTAAGTAACACCACGAGTTTTGGATTACAAAATTGCGGAAACACCGAACCCTAGGGTGACAACACCCTAGTCTTGTGTATGATATCTGATATAAAATCTTATTGCCCAGTAATTTCACCGGAAATAATGCTCTTCAAGCTACAAATAATTCTATATTATTGTTTGACGGCAAAATTAGTTATTCTGCCGCAAGTTAGTATAAAATAATTAATAGCAAAGTTAGTATACTTCCCCAGATGCCCCTCAGCTTAAGTTACTACGATTAGGTGATTTTAAAATTCGTCTTGGTACGAAGCTAGTGAAGCTTACGAAGTGTGGCTCGGTGGTAAAACGTCTGTTTTTCAATCAGACGGCCCCTGGTTCGATCACGGCCTTACACCAATGACTTGTTTTTCAAGTTAAACGAGTATGTGTATTTGCACTCGCTTTACGGTGAAGGAAAACATCGTGACGAAATTGGCACGTTTGAGGACTACAATATCTGAAGATGAGTGTCAGCCGCTAACTCACACTTGGTCAGCGTGGTGGATTATGGCCTATATCGTTCTCCCTAGTGAGAGAAGGCCCCGTATCTCAGCAGTGAGAACGTTTGTGGGCTGCTTATGCTTTGTATGGCTTATGCATAAGTGGTTTTGAACGTTTTCAAGCCGCCAGAAGGACTCTGCCTTTTTTAATTTGTTTCCATATATGTATATAGGTAAACCATTCCAAAGAACCCTAAACATCAAACTACAAACGCTACCATCTGATTTATGATGAGTGGCGTTTATAATGGTATCGGCGGCAAAACAAGAAGAGAAACGCTTAACCCACGAACGTTATTAATGACATTATTCAAATTCCATTATTAGATTAACAGACGAAGCCCTACTGTGTGGAGAATGCAAATCGCTTTCAAAGGTTTACGTATGACCTATGGAACAATATATAACTCGATGACCTCGTTGGCGTTATGGTTACCATGTCGGACTGCCAACCAGAGGGTCCCGGGTTCAATTACCGGTACGGGCAACATCTTTATGATGGACTAAATTTGTTGGCTGTCGGTCTGGGTGTATATGTGTTCAATATTTATCGATATAAAGTATTTATGTGTGTATATGTTGTATATCAGATGTGTTAGCAACCATATTACAAACTAAAAATCGTTTAGTATGGGGCAAAACAACCGTGTGTGAAATGTGTCCTGATATTGAAAATATAAATATAGACTTGAATGTTGAGAATATCTGACGCGATGACGTAATCGATGCTATTGCATAAATATTTCTATAATTACATATAGAATACAGTTAATTAATAGAATACATAAAACTTGGAACTCATTAATTTAAATTAAAAATGATAACATGAAAATGATTAACCAAGCAATTTGGATATAATTTGAGCAAAGTATAAATCTTCTAAGTGGCAATTAGAGGGCAGCGTGCTAACTGGAACTGGCAGTATAATCATAAGTATAGCATAAGCAGCCCACTGCTGAGACTCGGGCCTTCTCTCACGACGAGAAAGATATAGGACATAATCCACCACGCTGATCAAGTTTGGGTTGGTTGATAGTTACCATGATGAATGGAAATTCTTAAAAATGTGAGGCCAGAAATACCTACATTTATTTCAGTTCAAATACGCTATAATAAACATCTGTTCTATACAAAAAGCTCGGCTACAACTAGCATAAGCATAGGCAGCTCACTATACGAGTACGTTCCCACTGCTGGGACTCAGGGCCTTCTCTCACGAGGATAGAGTTGTAGGCCAAAATCCACCACGCTGGCCAAGTGTGGGTTGGCGGATGACACACGTCTTCGGATATTGTGGTCCTCTAACATGCCGGTTTCCTCACGATGTTTTCCTTCACCGTAAAGCGAGTGCAAATCCACTCATAACTTGAAAAACAGGTCATTAGTGTAGGGCCGGGATCGAACGAGGGGCCGTCTGATTGAAAAGCAGACGTTATTACCACCGAGCCATACTTGCTATTTTACAATCTACTAAAATATAGGTATAGGTATTTTTTTTTACTTGTTTGTTTACATAATCTAGTTGATATGTAAATTTTTATTCTAATAACTCTTATTATAATTAATTTTATTATATAACTCAAGTTAGACAAAACAGATACATATGATGTAACTACAAAAAGCCTCGTGCCTACGCACCATCATGTACATGTCTTCAAACGAATAAAATATCTCCGCTCTACAGAATTATAATGAGTCTCGTTAACCGTGATAAATTTAAACTCAAACCCGAAAGAACACTGCAGGTAATTCAATAAAATTTATTTAAATACCCAAGATAATGTTTACCGCTACTGACCCATAACACATACATTTACATGAACAAGATATACGCGTCGCCACGGTCAAAATATAGTCTTAATTTTTTATATTAAGTGTACCCGTCAATGCTTCCACCACATACGGTGTTGTCATGACTTAAACCAATAAAAATGAAATATCATGTGATCGTGAAACGCATGCGTGATAACTTTCGTGCTACACCAAAATAGCTCCACGCAACCAATAGTGAGCGTAAAACAAATCACGGTCGTTCTAGAAAATATAAAAACAAGAGAAGACACTGATCTAAATCAAAATGACGGCGCATTGTCGATATGTTTTGGAGGAAAGCGGTTACGGTTGGCGCAGTTGACAGTAATCACGTTACAACAATGATAAAACGGAGCTTACGGTCAACGCGTCTCATATCGGGGACGGGATCAAGCGTGTTCCATTTGTCAGGTGACTCAGCAAACGCTGACGTGACGCTTTCAAAATGCAAATTTTTGAAAAGCGAACAATATAAATCTCGATCGGGGTCTCGATACGTCGACGGTATCGAGGCATGTCCCGGCAAGCAATTGAATTCAGTCGATCACTAATCGATGTCTTGTCCGTGATAGGCGCGGTCGGGGGCCGCGGCCGCAGGGTGCCGACTTACCACACAATCCATCGTTAACTTCTTTCATTCTTTCATTATCGTCATCGCTTACAATATCAACTTTACTCCTTACATCTGTAGAGTCCATATTATTTAACTCCATGTTAAATATTGTATCTTTTTGTACATAATTTTCTACCGCATCTTCGTCAGCAAGTTCCAAAGCCTCGACTTCAATACAGACCGTAAGAGTTATGACTTGAATATAAATTCCTTTGGAGGCGGTAACGAGTTTGTTTCTTTTAGAGTTGGGCACTGGATTTAACCTCATTACCTATCTTAATAAAGGATTTGCCCTTTCGCGCCGACTAATCACAAATGAGCATGTAAGGTCTGTAAATTATGTTGCATTGAGTTCATATTACTGATGTGTTTTGTACTTATTATTTTGCTTATTCATAATTAACCCCCCTTGAAGTTTATTACTTCTGTACAAGTGAGCGCTATAGGCGGCTCTGATTTGTAAGGATTGAAGTTTTTGCACTGATCGTAGCTATCAATCGCTTAGTTAGTTGTTGAAATGTTCTCAAAGATACCGATTACATATACATATCTTTTATTTTATTTGCGGAAAATTAATGGTGGTTTAATATATTTTTATTATTTTCTCTGCATTCTTGATGATCATTAAAATTCTCAACGATGCTTACGTAGCCTGGGCGTTTTATTGGAGTGGTGCGGCGTAGTCATTCGTTTCCGAGCCGCCGTACATTAAGTGTGGAAGGTCGGCCTGATGACGACTGCTGCAGCCAAGAGTTGCGCTCGTGGTAACCCCCTGCGGCCTCACCCCAGGGGCCGGCCCGGCGCGCCGAACTAAATCAAATAATGACTAATCGATTCCTCCGTATATTGCACAGTAGGTACACGTCAAACGTTATTCTCCTTAATTTTTGTTCGTCTGTTTGCATAAATCCATATAGACAATGCTGTGATTGATTCGTTTTAATAACGATTTGGCGGTTGATTGATGTTTATTAGTTCGGTAGTCGGAGTTTTAGGAATCATTAGACAAGTTTGGTACTTTATGAAGAGTAATGGAGGCACCGCTTGTGGTACTTAACTTAATTCGAGGATGGACTATCGGCTATTTATTAGAAGAGTCGTGGTGTACTGCTCACGACCGGATGACGTCATGGTGGTAACCATCGTGGTTAAGATCCGTTAACGTCCTAAAATAACAAAATTAAAAGACAATGTTTTACAACCTTATGATATTTCCATGCAGGCTATGCTATGGCGTAATAGAGATCTAATACATACCTAATTGAAAGAGAGAGTTATCACTTACATTAATTTCCAAGCTATCAATCACAACTCGTATATTTAGCGTGATATTTCTTATTGAAATCAAGCTCAATTGGGTATTGTTGTTAACCGGTGTCGTTGACAAATCATACACAATTGCATCACCAATTTTAGTGCTTCATTAACCGGGCACCAGATCTCCGAAATCCGGTGACAAAACTTTGATAAACACTCAGCGGTTGACGATAACTGGCTCGTAAATAACGTGGATATAAATAACAATTATATCTCGGGTCAGTCTGAGACGTCGATTCCGAATGGCATCTTATCCACCCACGTGGACAACCCATTCATAGGAGATAAACTGTGTTTTCGTGGAGTTGAAATATTTGAAGCGATCGCCGGACGTCAATATAGTTTAAACAGTAAGGACAGTTATATAAATTGTTGTTTACCCGAGTTTCACATTCCTACCCGCGTTAATCTGGGATTAAAAATAAACTGTGTTAATCCAGGGTCTGAGCTAAATGTGAAAACCAATTTTTTTGCCAATTTAAACCGTTCAAGCTTAAAAAATAACAAACACTATACTGTTCACTATTAAAAAGTATATGTCATCATTTAAAACCTTTTCTAGCATATAATAAACAGTGTGAGATAAGAAATAAGATTTATATGACTTGCATGTGATTTTTATATATTACTAGCTGACCCGGCAAACGTTGTTTTGCCTTAATAAAAAAAAAATAAAAAAATAAGAAATCTAAATATACAGTAGCCGATTCTCAGACCTACTGAATACGCATATAAAATTTGGTAATGATCAGTCAAGCCGTTTCGGAGGAGTACGGTAACAAACACTGTGACACGGAAATTTTATATATAAGATTAAATTATAGGTATCTATTTTTGTATGTAGCTTAAACTGAAAATAAAAGTTTAACAAATAATATTTCTTGTAGGATATTCTTTTGCTGTTATTGAAATCTCTAACCACTTTCCATTTGTATGGTACGTTTGCACACTGATGAAGAAATAAAAAACTAGGCCTAGTGCTTTTCATGTCAATCTTATATATAAAATTTCCGTGTCACAGTGTTTGTTACCGTACTCCTCCGAAACGGCTTGACCGATTTTTACCAAATTTTATATGCGTATTTAGTAGGTCTGAGAATCGGCTACTGCATATTTAGTTTTTTTTTTTATATTAAGACAAAACAACGTTTGCCAGGTCAGCTAGTGTCATATAAATATGACATTTACATGAAAAGCACTAGGCATTATACAGTACGAAATTAATTTTAAATAATTTTTAGTTAAAATAACTAACTGCATGTACAACATTTCTGTTAAAAGTTTTTGCAATATTTCCTACATAGATTGTATTAAGGTAGTTTACTGTTAATACGAGTATGTTATTGTGTAAAATGGAGATAGTTTATAATTGCATGTTATTGGTTGTTTATAGTCTTGAAGCGGATTTCCGTCACTACATGTTTCGCTAAATTACACCGTCGTATTAGAATAATTACTGTATGTATTCTCGGAAACTACTATTTTATTTTGATTAAATATTTTTGCGATAGCGTAGACCAGCTATTCAAAAAGTACCTAATTAATTAGCTTGTGCGCTAATCAGTTTGTGCCTTTAATCGGTTCTTTTCCTAAGTTCGTCTAGACAAACTAATTTTGTACTAACAAAAGCATCACGATTAAACATTTTCTAGCCTTTCTTATATAAAATACTGTTAGATGCTTGGTAAAAAGCAGCAGCCTCTTTGACTCTTTGAGAGACGGTTATTCTAGTCTAGATTTACTGGCTCTGTTATAGGCAGCGTCGCTAACACTTTTGGGTAAATGTCTAGCTGTAATGAGTAAAAAATTACTTTAGAAAATACGTGTAAAAGTTTGCTATTTAAACATTTTACTAATAATTTTTTATTAGGAAACAAAAATACGCTTAATATTTAACAGCAGTTTTCTAGCGAATTTCTAAAAGTTCTTGAAAAAAGGCACATAGCTTATCTATTGAGATGATGAATAAATATGTGATGATTGATTGTGTGTGAGTACCCTTAATTTTTTATTATTATTAATACAATATTTATAATTATTATTAATTGTTTTATATATCACACTTAACCCTAATATTTGTAGGTGTGTATGTAAACTATTACATAGATGTAGCTAGCATTTTAAAATTAAGATAGATAAACTTACAGTTATAACCTTATGTACCTAAATGACCTACAATACCGATAATTTTGATTCTGACTAAAATTAGAATGTAAAGTATCTAAGTAACAGAATCGCCTAAATAAGCCACAAAACTTAATTTCCAACATTATTAATGGCCCATCTTTTAAAACAAACTGCGTCCATGAAACTTAATGGCTCACTCGCTAAGCTCAAGAATCAAGAATTCAAGCAATGCACGTTGACTTGATCGCAGTTCTGTAGGAGACAACATGGTCCATGAATGCAATATGTACGAATAAATTTGTTTTCCCATCTCTAAAGATTGGAACTCTCTTAAGAATTTTATGCAAATTTGAACTTTATGCCTAAGAATTAGAGTACATTATTGAAGTGAACTTACGTAGTTGTAGAATGATTTGGGTTGTAAATAGTGATGCAAATCACAATGTTCGCAGCGAGTATGTACGGGAGTCAACTGCAGGTGACAAATAGTCACGCCATACTGGAAAGGCTGGAGCGTTGTCGATGTTTTTATTCGTAAAGGCAACGAGTTAATGTTAGTGCTTGAAAATATCGATAGAATTGTCTTTAAAAATTAGGATTTTTAATAAAATTGTGTTTTTGTCAATTTGAGTTTAAAATAAGATCTATTTAAGTAAATTACTTATTTTTTGTCTATAGAGCATTGCTTAAAATTATAAATAAAATCAATTTCACGATATCTGTTTTTATTTATCGAGCATAATCCACAAGAAGCGAGAATGTCAAACTTTATCTTGATCAAAGATTCAATCGACATCAACAGTAAGTTGTCAAAAAATATCGACAAAAAATGTAAAATCACAGTAGCATCACAACTCTCAGGTTATAGATTCATATCTTTTAAATGTATGCATTCAGCAGCACATAATTCAGGCTTACAAATTGTTTGTTTTAGGCTCCGACACGAAACGTATTGGTGCGATTTCAACTTAAAAGGGTGGCGATAAATATATAAAAAATCCGATGAAGCATTGCGAAATGGAAGGACAACATTTAAGGCATGTTTTTTTACCTTACAAAGAACGCGGAAAAACAATGTTCACAATGTTTATTCTGAATGTAGTACTTAGTACTTGGGTAATGTTTACTCTGCAAATGAATAATTTAAAGGATAATTAAGTTCATTCTTTTGTACGAGGATGCAAAGTTTTTGCCTTTGCTTAAGGACGGTTTGCATACAAACGAGCTTCTTAAAATTTGATGACAGCTACAGATAAAATATTTGCATTTGTTTCGGTCACGGAAGTAAAGAGCCTCTAGAGCTAACATACGTTTTTAACCTTTACCTTTGTATTATTCAATTCATAGAGTATGGAACGACATAGTAATTTTATGTATGTGTATGTTTTTCAGTATTTTATTTGTTATCGAATAAATATGGAAGTAAAATGTAACAATACCTGAATAAAACTACCACCTTACTGTGAACCGGTTTCATCTAGGCAAACGCGGTCTTTCTTTACCGCAATATCACTTAACATCAGGTGAGTTGTCAAGTCAGTTGGTCAAACGCAGGCCTATTATGCAAAAAAAAACAATTTCAGCAAAAAATATCCTAAAGAAAGCTTACTCGAATATTTCACGCAAACATTCTACGAGAAAATTCTCAAAAAACGTATATAAAAATACATAAGTTTGAATCAGGTTTCTCCAACGGTTGCGTCAGACATTCCAACCAAAATTAAGATAATAGCGACAAATTGAGACAAAAAGAGCCCAGCTATATTTATACATGTGATAAAATATCATAAATGCTTTTAAAATTTCATCAAACACCGTTCAAAGATAAGCCGTCCATTCTAATAGAATAGACAATTTAACATTGCCTATAAATTATGGTACACTGACAGTGTTATGGCAAATTATGACAATTTATGTGTAAATCCACAAGCGTTATGTGACAACTGGTTCTAGAGACACAGTATTACCTAATCTTTATTGACAAATTGTTATTTGATAGCCGATAAACTATTGATTGATGAAAAGTGGTGTGTTTCATACGGAGGTTATATTTATACATTATTATTTATTAGCTGTTACCTGCGTTAATCCGGGACGAAAAAGAAGTTAATCTGGGAAAAAATAAAGCTTTTGTGTTAAAAAGTACAAATATACTTACTCACACGCACTTTTACAATTATATCGTAATATTAGTTTATGTCTAAAACAATGTGTTAAGCAATAAACCAATAATGAAACTCCCAAATAAGGAATTTATAAAACTAACTAGCTGACCCGCCAAACGTTGTTTTCCTTAAGTACAAAAAAATATTAAGGGTTAACAACCATTATGACTTAGAGGTATGGAAAATAGATCGTAGCCGATTCTTAGGCCTACTGATTACGTATATAAAATTAGGTAAAAGCCGTTTCGGAGGAGTACGGTAACTAACATTGTGACATGGACATTTTATATATTAAATTAGATATAATTGTTATTGTCCAAAATAAGTAATAAAACTGTTATTTTCCAAAATAAGTAATATAATTGTTATTGTCCAAAATAAGTAATATAATTGTTATTGTCCAAAATAAGTAACGTACATCGATATTTGTGATCAGTATTGCGTCAGTCAATCGCAACTCGATGAACCAAATACCTTCTAACACCACAAGTACCTGAAAAACTAACCCACCTTGGCCCGGACATTTGCTCTTTTATACAGGGTTATATTATTGCCAATTAACGCAACTCTTTAAGGGTGACTTTATAACATTAAACCAACAAACTCTTGAATATTCGTAAATAAAATGTACATAACTAAGTCAAAGTCAATGAGGTCAAATAATGTTTTACGGTTTCAAAGTGTAGTAAATGTTTTATTAATTAATTTTAAGGACCAACTGTACCTACTATTAAATTTCCAACAGTAAAAAACTAAAACTGTTAAAAAGATATAAAATAAAACACATTTTTGCTTATAACTTCTTTGCATAAAGTTGTTATATGAAATTTGGATGCAAACTAATTTGCCATAAACAGTGTCTTACGAGTTTTTTGTAAAACGCATAGTTTTCGAGAAATCGCATAAAAAATTATGTTTTCCCAGAGGGGGGTGTGATGAAAAAAGGATGTGGTCCCAAAAATTTGAGGTTAACCTTCTATTGACTTCCACGCGTGTCCTCTAAAAAATTGAATATCCTGTCCTTAAATTAAATAATGTAATATTTCAATGGACTTTACAGGTATCCCTAAAAGGATGTGCCCTTGTTATGAGTAACTCTGTAGAGATTGAAAATCTCTAATCTCCATCTAAAATCTCAAAAGGCGTGAATCCACTAACCTTGCCAAGTGGTTGCTTATTTTCGGCGCGGGCGCAGATCCGGTCAAAGTTTAGCGTTTGACCCCAAGTGACCTCGCGAATGCATACCGGCTACATATGGATTATAGCAGAGGTATTATCAGTAAGAAAAGTAGTTAATATTTCCTTTCACAGCTAATATTATTTTGCTTTTCGGTATATGCTATTTTCTTTTTAAACGACTTAAAACAAAAAAATATGGATGTCTTCAATTCATGTGTATGTTTTTTGTGTTTGGTCCCTCATATATATTTTCATTAAAATCATTATCACAATGAAGATAAATATTTTAAGAAAAGGAGTGTACTTTCAGAATTATCCTTGAGATATTTTATTTAAATCAGGTAATTTTTTTTTTAATTGAATTTTGTTTTCCAATTTTGATTGTTTACTGTTCTACTTCCTCTATCTACATACATGTATATACAATCCTACTTAATATTAGATAGATTAAAAAAATATATATACTTCTATATTTTTTCTAAAAATAAATTTATAAATATTATTATACATAGTTGAAAATTTGACATTCAGGTAAGGTGTGTTGTTGGCTCGTACTAACATCTACAAAAAGATCGCAAGACAGCTTACTTCAAAAGCTGTTCAAATATGTTTTCTAAGGAATTTGTAGCTTAACCTACCAATATATAAAATCATTTGTTTTTCATTTCATGCCTTTCAAGCTATACAGAGGAAAGAGGGAAACAAATGCAACAAAACTTTGAAAGCAGATTACTTGTTATTGTACACTGTGGCGCCCCCATCGGCAAAGCTCGTGTTGTGACTCTCATGTTAGAATTGAGGTTTTGACTTCAATCTCACATCCGTTATGCCTCGAGGAGAATGAAGATAGCATTTTAGTATCTATTTAACTTTTTGACTGCAAAAAACAACGTTATGATTATTAGCTCGTTGCATTTCAAAGTTTTTGCTTGCGCTCGAAATGATTGCTTTGGTTTTTGGGACAGTGAAATAATGAATTCATTTCGAGACTTAGTAAATATTTTGTTAGGTTTTTTTTCCAGTGCTTGAATAAATACCGAGTGTTTAGATGGATTTTTATTAAAGTCTCTTTATTCTTCTACTGCGTTGCCTTATCCCCCTAAATCAGCACCGCAAATTTTCTTCTTCCAAACTCCTCTATCAGCCGTCATCATTTTTTATAGAGTTTATGTTAGAATGTATGTAGTTTAAGGCAGATTAATGTTGTCACGCTCTTTTAGCTGAGATAGGTTTAAGCTTGACTGCATTGTGGACTTGCTTGATCCTTAGATATAAGGCTCAGTAGAAGGATAGTAGGATTAAACTAAGTTTTTAGGAACCCAAACTATACTCGTAGGTACTCGTATATTAAAATCGACCTTACTTATTTTTATTTTATTTTTTATCTAAAGCTGTTAAAGCACGAGCTCTCTACAAATCTATGTAGGGCTTACAAACCTGATTAATTTTAAATACAGTGTAAGCTCCATGTAACGTCACTCGATTTAACGAAAAACTCTCTAAAGCGTCGAAATCAATTGCCTTTAGCTGGTTTAACTTGTATTTCATACAATTATACATTATCTCCATTTAACTACCACTCTATATAACGCCATAAAATGCACATTCCATTCAGTGTCGTTATATAGAGTTTACGTATTTTATTGTTCGAATAATAACATTAACATAAATCTCCGAACTAAAATTATAATTCCTCATCGAGATCAGTGAAGTCACAGAACTTAAAACAAAATGGCTCTCAAAAACACCGAGACCATATTCAAATGAGACTCGTAATGAGTCGCGGCGTATGATTTCTGGTAAAATATGTTATGGAAAACTTTTTTGAAATATTAGACTTTATTGCGTAAAACAAAAGGTTTATTTTCCTTTGCTCTTAACTCCTGATGGCACATTATTTAGGTCCCCGTCAGACGGCAGCCGCAGGCGTAGACGCTAAATTAAAAACACGTCAAATGTTAAATTGGACCGAGACATCTATTAAGGATGGTTGAGTTGCAGTCAGACTGGTGAATAATTCTGCATATAATAGTTGTAAGAATAAAATACTATAATTATAATTCACATAGAGGCAAAATCTTGAGTTTACTGTACACAATGGAAAAAGTAAATTATAAAGATCGCTAAACAACCACTCTACGAATATTTATAATAATTTTGGTAAACACAGAAATAAGCGAATGAAATTTGGTATACAGATAGTATATATACTCTGTTTTACGTCCAGGCTACTTTTTATTCGAGATTAATGCGAGTTACACAGCTATAACGGACAATAATAACAATATAATTAGTATAACATTTCTTATAAATGGGTAACAGGTTCGTATAAAATTTATTCAATGTCAATATTATAAATTCAAATTATTTTTATTATAAAAAAAAACTTTCAATTAAAAGTAAGCCTGATCAAACAACCCATCCCTAGACGCTTCTGGTGCAAAAGTGTTCATAACGCTAGCAGCATTGCCGCGCTGTATTGCAATGGCCACTCTTTACATCAAGAACAAGCCGGCCCTATCTCTGAAACGAGGTGCTTTGCCACTTTGCATCAACTACCTAAAGTTTCAACACCAAAAAAATCTATATTAAATACTAATTATAATAATTTTTAGAAATGGTTTGTGATAATTTAAGTCTCAAATTCTCCATTCCAATCACACCCTAACCGCCAACTAGAGGTATCAAAGAAACAAGAGCTCGAAGGCTTTTACTTAATCCAGGAGCACAGCGGGTGATCCCCAAACCATCCGCTGACTCCGTCATGGTGAAATATGGTGCATCCACGACAAAGAATAAGTATGCTGCATAGAAGGGAATTTGTTACACCTAATGTAAACAGAAGACTTGGCTTAGTACGCGGAGGTAAATGAGAAACTTTTTATTTAATTATTTTTTCAATATTTTATACGGTTAACAAAAAAACTGTAAATTCAAGATTTTACCTATATCATCGCCTTAAAACAATACATAATTGAAAAATTACGCTTAGCTTTACACTTTATCCTTCGTAGGTTAATGATTTTCTGCAAATTTCATTAAATTTATTGTTCACTTTTTCAAATTAAAACTCAATGTTATTATAAATTATAATCATAAATACTGTGATATGCCTTAATATAATTATTATGTGCGTGTTATTTGTGTGATGTTCATAAAATTTATGAGGAGAGTCATTCGCACTGAACACGTTTGCTTTATTTTGTAACTGCACTGATGAAAATGGTCAGTTATAAATAACTCATTCACTACCTAACGCGCTTTTTCTCTTCTGTACATGAATTACCTATTCTTGTTATGGTAAAATATGGTGCACGATGTGGTCACCTCAGGCTACGCGTGGTTTGAATACCACCACAATTTTAATGTTTTTTCGGCCGGGATAAAATTAACTGTGAATTTTTGTGTTTATTTTTCTGAATTAGTTTTAGTTTTTATGTCCTTTAAATGTTATGTTGATTGGGATTAATTGTTAATTAAAAATCTTGGGATGGTTTCGTAGATCAGATGTTTGGATGTGACAAAAACTCTTCCAAAAATATAGGAACACATGTTAGTTGATTAAAAAAACGCAGTACCTTTCAGATGAACCAATTTTTTTTATCTTTTTCTTTTTGCTTTTAATACTAACTTAATAAATGTGTAAAAGCATTAAAATTATTTTATTATCAGCTCTCAATAAACATTTAAATTAACAATCAACACAATGTACGATAATTGATCCTAAAGTTAAAAAATAAATTTCAACAAATGACATTATTATAATATTTATAATGGCAAGGCGAATCGGCAAAAGGACTGCGAAATCGAAACGCTTAGAGGATCGTTCACAACTTTTAATAATTCATTTATATTCGAAGAATTCTTGTAACACCCGTGACGATTTCGGTCTGTCGGCGTTTCACTAAACAAAACGCAATTTTCTCAAACCAAGAACACATTTATCAAACTTCAAGTGACGTTTAGAAGTAGCAAAACAAATCAAGAGTCCTTTTTCGGGGCCAAAGCTTATTTAAAATTTATAACGCGGCCAAAGTTAATTAAGTTTTAATAGAATTCAAAACGGGAGTGGAATGGTAGCCAAAAATAGGCGGGGTTGTTATAAAATTTAATTATTTTCTGGAGGCTAATGATGTTGCTTTTTCTGAACATTTTGCTTCTGGACAGGAAATGTAAACAATTAGTTTGCTTGTTCGTTTCAGAGGCTCTAATTGGTTTAATTGATTAATGTTTATTTGAAATCATTTGTTTGTTTTATTTTTAAACCAATGTTTAATCCATATTTATTAACTTTTATAATCTATGTCCTGTTTTAGTTTATATTTAAAACACCTCTTGCTTTTTTGTGAGTTATAATAATAAAAATGATCAAGTTACATGTTTAAAAGAAATACAAGAATAGTACATTTCAACCTTTGACTCCTTTAACGTACACTTTTAAATATAGAATAATATTTTCACAGAACAGTTCCGGGAATTGGAACTGTTCTGTGAAAAGCTAAGCGCTCTCAAACGCCATACAGTTTCAATGACATTTTTTTAATAACTTCATACTTTTTTCTCAAACATATGTCCAATTTGTTTACTCGGAAGTTTCTCCCAAACCCAGATGACAATACCACGTAAATTGTTACCAACGCTTACCATGTCGTGTCTTTTCCCACTTTATGACTCCATTGAAACTTTGCTCGATCGTATTCACTAAACGTGCAATATTTTGGCTCACCTCAGACCCCTTTGATGGGGGTCGCAAAACCTCAAGCCGGCTGATTTATTCGACAATAATTCTAACAGAATGTAAACGTTCAAAAAAAATTGTCCAAAAATTCTTTACGGTCCCCGAGACGCAAGCGCGTCGAATCGATTTAATTTCATTCGGGCCTTTATGTTATTTTACATACTTATCGATGCGTATGGAAGAATTGTGGTTAGTTCGTACTGCAAGGAAGTCCAATTTACAGAAAGGATAATGAGTTAATGGTACTTTATGCGTACTTATGACGTACGTAATACCTTTAACTTAGACCCTAGAACGTATCTACAAAATACTCGTACCTTCTCTGTATACGTGATAGTAGAGCATTTTATACTGCTCTACTACTCACTCAAGAAAAAAAAGAATATATCGCCAAGTGTGTGATCCAGCTTCCTTGAGAGCTTTTTTATTTCAAACTAGGCATGCTTCACCTTGGACCAATGTCGTCCTCAAACTCGTGTGGTTTCGCGCCTGGCTGGTCAAATGCCTAGCTTAACTGTGCGAAACAAAATGATGGAGATGCGGATCTGTACTGCTTAATAATAAAATAAATTGATACCTATGGCTTAGAAATTATGGAGACTTAAAGTGGCGCGTTTTTCCAACTGCAAACGTAAGTTTGTAAATTGCATTGAACTTTATATGTGTGGGTGTATGTGTGTGCTTAATAATGCAGTTTTTAATTGCTCAATATAAATCATTGTACCTCGTTACGACTTCTGTGATTTACTAACTGCTATGACACACGGGTTTGAATGACGATGGCAAAGCTCTCAGCACTGTGATTTTCCTTTTTTATTGAACTTAAAGCGTTTTTATGCGAATTTTAATGAGGATACTGAAGGATTGAAAAATATATGACCTCTGCTACTAGTAAAGTCCTGCGAATTTTCCCATCTATTCTTATATCTACATATCTTTTTCATCCACTCTATCTCTCTCTCTCTCTACTTTTTTTTCATAATTAAAAAGATGGCGTTTTGATATAGGCAAACATTATATAAACTGGGCCACCAAAACTTCAAAACCCTCTTTCCAAACCCAGTCCCACTGCTGGTCTGACTGGTCAAAGGCCTCTCATCTTTGACCAGCAGTGGGACTCAATAGGCAAATAAAATAAAATTAATTTTGACAAACAGACAAACTCACGGAACTTTATGTTTAGGATCTCATTTTCGAGAAGAACGTTAAACATGTCCATAACAGTTGATCTGTGGTTGAACAAATAAGAGGCAATTAAAAAAGACCACAAATCTGAGACACTAATGCTCAAAATTTCGACAAGGAGCTATAAGCTTTTGAAATTGATGGTTTATTGCTCAATTTGACTTGGTCGAAAGGTGCGTAAAATCTAAAATAATTATACTTTTTTACGGCAAATGGCATTCCTCAACTTTTTCAAATATTTTCTTGCATAATTTTATAGGTATATCTTTCACCTTGCTTCGGCTGTCACCATCAAAGCGGGCCATGGACAAAAAGTAAGACCATAGGTAGAAAATTTCAGCCTATTCTTTTATGCCGATTGCATAAAGAACCTAGTATATAACTATTCCTATTAAATAATGTACGAATATGTCTCTTTTATTCTTTTCCGATTGTCAAAATTCACAGTGTTTTGTTTTTCCCACAACTTTATCCTTGACTTGTAATGATGCTTGTCAATAAATTTAAATACCCATCACCATATCGGCCCATTATTTTTCTAATTAGTTATAACCACACCGTCTGATAGTTCATTAACCATAATAGTTGAATGGTTGTTTCTCAAACACATTGTTGGAAGGCTGTGTTTGCTTCTCAATTTGAAGTTGACGTATTGTAACAAAGATATTAATTGATGTTAGTAATGATCTGTATTAATGAATGAGTGTGTAGAGTAGTTTGGAGTCAGATTATTTGTTAAATCATATTTATTAAAGAACTAAACATTATATTAATTTTATCATCAAAAACAAAACTAGTAGTAATTATAAAAATAAATTTTAATGTAACTTAAGAAGAAACACTTTTCATTTATTCAATCGTAAGTAAAAGTGAATTTGCGACTTAAGAATAATAAAGTGAAAATTATTTACAAAGGATAGCAAAACTTTTTTTTTAAAGAAAATAATTTTTATAAGTTTTTTTTAGAGAACAGCTGCTTTTTTTTACTTTTTTAACCACAGACACATAAACGATGACGTAAGTTTCACAGTATGTGTGTGTGTGTTTGTTCCATCTTAGCTCTTGTACGGATGACCCGATTTTGATTATGTTATTTTATTCGTTATTTTACTGAAATCATATTATTGGCGCAATTTTTTTTTTAGTTTCTTTAAAACTTTTATAATTACTTAAACCGAAACTTCATAAAATCTTACTAGTAAATCTGTTCTTACAAGGATTATTCTTTCACACAAGAAATTTTTAGACATTTTTTCAAGATAAATTTGAATATTTAACAAACTTACTTTTTAACTGATAGTTTATTGCTTACCGTTTTTATGCAAATCTCAGAATATGTATTAATAAAATTACTCATACGTTCTAATACCTTATAAACACATATTTCAAAATCGTGTACCTACCTTGATTATTATCGAACAAATTACATTTATTGAAATTATAGCTTCAAATTGCAACCAAAGTTGCAAATTATATATACCACACCCTGTATCCTATAGATATTACATACATAGGTAGTGTAAAGGTGACACCGCACTGACTTATCTATATAGATATTTGTTTGAAGATGAAGAGTTCTGATAAAATTTAGTACAACTTTAGTATAATAGTATATACATTTTTATAGTTAGGTATAAAGATTGTGTAATATTAATGCAATTCATGCGGAACAAGTACGAGTATAAGGAGCCGAATAAAGCTAGTTATAAGTTCACCATCTGTATATCTATGATGCTACATGATGTCATAGCGCTCTGTCATTGTGTACGGTCAGGGCTACGCTTGTCACACTATTATGTTGTTTACTAAACTAAATTATTCTGTTTACTCTAAATATATGTAAGTACAACTATAGTAAATTTTATGTTAGTAAGCGTTTATAGATGAAACTAAGCAACGTTTTAAGTACTAATTAAATAACGCTTATTTCCTGCTGAAAAATAGATACTTATTTGAACTGCAATAAGATATTTTAATACTGGCATGTGCACAAAATACGAGTATATAAAAATTTTGAAAATAAAATCAATCAAAAAATATATTAAAGAAACGCTCATTGTAAAATATTAAACTTAAACTAACTTTATTTTAAGACAAAGAAACCTAATGTAATAAATAAAGGGACAAGTGGGCTGTTATTTTCTGCTCAATATTTTGAGCCTGATGCTTAGAGTAGTAGGCCTTTAAGTAGTAAATCAAGTCCCACGCTTTCCGACTGCCATTTGTGTAAGCTATTGACTAATTTGGAGCTGGGCTGATGATTTAACTCTAAATTGGTAGTTTAGTTCATCTGATACTGTTATGTAAGGACTTGGCCGGAAGCAAATACATATGTGCGGTTGTAATGGTACTTTTGAAAGGAAAATACGTTTATGACTTTTGCAAGATAATCTAAATTGTATTGTGAATATAATAGTATGTATGCATATATTTATAGTTCGAATAATGTGCATCACACACATAATATACGAGTTTAACTAAAATGTCGTTAAGAACTACAGCATTTTATTAATATAACAGAATTTTAGTTAATAGACGGCACTATATGTCTATTTCGTTTAGGCAAACTTTATTACTCCTACTTTCCGTTGTCTGATAGAATACAAATTCGGTGCTCTTATATTTATATTTTAGAGTTAAATATTCAACGAGTTGAGAATAATTCAGTTTAGTGAAATCAATGACTGCCATACTTTTACCCGAGTAATATTTTTTAGCATTCATAAGCTAAAGTTTATTTGTTTCTTCACGCTCAAACGGCTGAATCGATTTCAAGAATTTTTGTATGGAGATAGTTTAGACTCTGGATGAACACGTAGGCTACCTTTTATCCCGGAATAACCCGGGTAACACCGTGGGGCGTATCTGGTTTTAAATATAAACCAAGTTTGTAATACATACAAACTTTTTTTCTAAAACCGTTTAGGTTACCTACCCCAGTTCTAGTAAAACTTATAGCCTGTAACTGCCTATAAGTAGAAGCATAAACTAAACTGAACGTGAACTTTACCATATTTTATGAACTCGTTAGACCTTACAAGTTCTTATTGTATATTTCATTGTCAACACCAAGTAGTTGAGTCTGAGATAGTTCTTTACAACCGCAGGGCATTCTCTAATAGTTTCTATTTTAACCTACCACGATACTATTTGCGCTCAACTATACTTTATTACGTTACAATAAGGTGTGTTTTAGCGGCGAGGTTGCAGAGTTAAGTTGGTAGGGTCGAATCGTGCTTGGTCTATTTAAAATGCCTCCTTCGGTAGAGGCTCACGCAGCAGGGAGTAAACCCTTAATTGGGTGTGCAATACGTTATATCTTCGGTCAATCAGTACGATCGCATTGTATTGGTTGTTTTAAATTTGGAATGTCATTGAAAACAGGATAAATGTTTTAAGTCCAATAATGATTTCAGATCGGTACAAAAGTTGATATTGAATGCATTATTTTCGATAAAGTGGTATTTGGTTTCTTAAAAGTAGCGTATCTGTTAGTTTACGTAGCATGTAAGTATAATATGTAATACTAATACGTACTTAAAAAATAACCTAAAACTTTATGAGAAAATGCATAACGTATAAATGCGTCTTAGCGACTCACTTTTGTATGGAATTGTTTTTAAAACGGTGCAGCTAAATGAAAAACTAAAACTCCCCGTTCATATATTTATAATATGTATATTCACTATAATAATATACAATCATAATATTGACCAGCAAAGGAAAAAAAATCACCAAACTTCCTCTCACGAGGCAAGAGACCTTCCTTATTCATCGTACTTCTTATGTTTGCCAAAATATTTTATAAGTTGAAAGAAAAAAAAACTACAGAATAATTAAAAAATAAAAAAACCTTATAGTAATTTAAACCTAAGTCAGTGTCCGCAGATAAGGTGCCTAAAATGTTGGCAGCACTACCTCGCTTAAAGGTTAGAATTAAAAAGCAATGTCTAATACAGAATGTATCTTCAAAATCTTCATATTTTTTATTTTTATAGCGTAGCATTCACTGTATGTTTAGCCTTACTATAAACGCCTATAATAAATTTAATTGCGTTTGATCTTTCAGAGTAAAGCGTGCCTGTGTCTATAAAACATGTTGAATAAATAATAATTTCTGTTGTTATTGGAAATTGTTCGATTCACTTTACGATCATAAACGCCAGTTTTTACTCACACTTGTTATTTTTTTCCAGGTAATTTAAGAGGTTTTGTATGAGTTTCGTCACTATAACCTAATGACTCAGGCGTTAATTTGCTGAAATCCATTACATATGTAGATAGAAGAACAAAATATGATATTATGTTAAATGTATACTTAACATATAGATCTGAAACCAAATTAAGATTAGCAAAAAAGACATTATTTTTAAAGGGTTTCGATATAAAGACTCATGAATGTATAATATTTATGTACTCGTAGTATGTATATCAGCTGTTTAAGCAACCCTAGTACAAACTAGAAATAGTTTAGTATAGGGCTAACCAGCCGTGTGTGAAATGTGTCCTACTATCTATTTATTTATATACGACCACCTTCATAGTGCAAACTGACAAGGTGTGGAGTTTTTTTACCAAGCGCCATATTTGCCGAAAACTATTTGGTCTAGTCTAGCCATACCTTTTTTATGGAAAAAGTGAGCTGGTTTCTTTTGCAAGCACGCTCCATCTTAGACCACAATATCGCTTACCATCAATAGTGATCAAGCGTAAGCCTTAGTATAAAAAGACATGACAATGACAACATATCGACACCTAAATTAAGGTATTCAGGCTTTAAAAAATTGCAATAAAGTGCAACCTTTTCAACGCAAAATAAAATAAATTAAAATATAGCTGAACTAATAATATTTCAACGCGCGAGGATACATACGATACAATGTCTTTATTTAAAAAAGTAATAATATATTTCCTTACTAATTCAAAAGCTATAAATAAAAATTGTACTTTAATTATGACATACACCTAGCAAATGTAGTGAATAATAGATCAAGTCAGAAATCTTGATATACTCTATTCATATCACTTAAACATTCAATCATACATATATCATTGATGTATATATTCAAATTTTAAATAACGCAGTTACTGCTTTGAGATAAAGTTCAATTTTAGATATGTTTGGGTACTTAAGGTTATTTTTACTGAATTGTTAGATTTAAAAAAATCGTATGAACGTACTTTTAGACGTCATACTAGGAATCGATAAAAATAAAAAATGAATATCTCATAACTATTTCATAGACTTTTTTAAATTTTTGTAAAAGATCATATGTGTACATTTTGACTGATTTTAGAGAAATAGTTGTAGAAGTATTTTTTTTTATCAACTACTATTACTTTTATATAATATACTAGCTGACCCGGCAAACGTTGTTTTGCCTTAATAAAAAAAAAAAAACTAAATATGCAGTAGCCGATTCTCAGACCTACTAAATACGCATATAAAATTTGGAAAAAATCGGTCAAGCCGTTTCGGAGGAGTACGGTAACAAACACTGTAACACGGAAATTTTATATATAAGATAAGATTTAAAATTGTCTTGTAAATAGCGTAACAACAAAATTCCCTCTTTTAGTGGGAACCATTCTCCCAATCAAAAACGTTCACGACTAAAAAAATCTATTGGCTAGTTGTTCGATACAAAGTAAGTAGACTGTATGAAAGTTCTGACTGTCACAAGGAAAATGCGAAACTTAGATAGGACCACGTACCTTTCATCCACGACGCCACTCCCTGGGACAACTCCTCGCGTCTGGCGGCAGCTTGGTGGGTAACGATCGTCAACGTAGCATAGCTCCTTGTTTAAATGCAGAACAGTATGCACTGTACACGGCACAGTAAAAACCAAAGACGCGTGACACTATTTTCAAAATATTAGCGAGTAACTCTGTACAACGGCGCGGCGATAATAAGCGTTGGTTGACTCTCATACGATTCCAATGAGCGAATGCCTCGGGCCGCGACGCGCGGACTGCAGATTTTGTAGTACTACCCTCATTTCACATTTAATTATTCCCTTATGAGAATCGAATAGTAGTAGTACTTGTATTCTAAGATTAGTTCAAAATTACAGCCAGGAGAACGAATATACAACCATACATACAGACAAACGTCAAGTACGTACAACAATCGAAGTGAGTACTTACTATAAACATATTCAAATTGTTGATTGATTTGAACATGCACCGCATCAGTGATTGAATGGAGATACATAACATTACTGTCTGGGCCCTTTCATGGTCCATGTTGAACTTTGACCTTGTTGACGCGTGTTTTGACGTGATGACGTAACTTTGACGTACGTGACATGACGTGGTGGCTTATTCAGGCTCTTATAATAAAACTTAAACTTTTAAAATATGAATGAATAACTTTGATCTCTAAATTTACAAAATGCAACAGTAAATTAGGTTGAAGTTTTCAGAACAATAAATATAAAGCTCAGAATACAAAAAGAACAAGAAACCGTGAGCGCGCCTAAAACTGAGGCTACTAAAACTACTCCAAAATGGAGTAGTTTGACGCGCGACCGATCAGTCACTCTGTGACCGTCGGGACGTACGACGCTGTACCAATTTAATTAAATTATGCCGTCTTATGTCGTTCCTACCTATAAAATGCAGCGGGTCTATAAGAGAAACAGGATGGGATCACATTTCACGTGTAAGTATCGTATTTAGGTATCAACTTTGAATAAATTTCTATGTTTTCAATTGTCATAGACAATGAGGCATCCATCTTGTTAGTGTTGCCAGTATAAGAGTTTTGATTTACCCTTCTTTTTATTACCTCTTGAGGGCTTTTATTCATTGTAGAATATTAATAATTAATTTAATATAAAATAACCGACTTGAAAAAAGAAAGTATAAAACATCAGAGCAGCCTGCGTGTACATAACCAAATAGTCCTATTAAATAGTATGTTAGTATCTATGAAAAATACCTAGACATAAGATTTCATCATTTATCTAAATTTAAATTTTTGTTACTAAGTTCAAATTCTAAGAGACAATATTATAAAAACCTTACTAAGCAAAAAGGAAATTAAATGATTTTTTCCAAAGCGTTATTTTTTTTAAAGCGTTTTATTAAATTCAATAAATCTATCAATTTCTTGAGACAATTAGGTAGGTACATAATTATAATAAAGATTAGGACAATTTTTATTCTATTAGTATCTCACCTCCTGGACTCCCAAATTTTACCCTAAAAACGGGCACATAATGCCTGAGCTAGAACATTACGCGGGTGGGAAGTGACGCGGGCGGGGGGCATTGTTTTGATTTTTGGACACAGCGTGTAGCTCGCAAATACAGATGAACGCGGCTTCTGGTACTTTCTGTATTCTGAGATATAAAGCTATATTTTATGGTTGGTATGGTTAAAACTCTAATTTCGAAACATAATAAATATAGCCGTTAATAGTATTTACAAAACCTAAAATACACTTCGAACGAATTGAGTTTAAGTTTTTTAGTATTCAGTATGTATACGGCATCACACAAAGGACCTTAACGTTATGTTCTGACACGTAGGGGGGCAAAATTTACCCCGTTACTTGAAAGAAATGGGGTTTAAATTTTTTTTTGCATAGTTCATGGCAATTAAACAAGCAGGCTAAAGGTAGTTTTTAATAAAAAAATATATTCTATATAAATTTAATAGACCTTTATTCTTCCGATGACTCAAGTATACTCGTACACTTGATATTACTTTTGATTGAAGGAACCTCAAGATTATTTCTGTCCTCCCCTTCGTTAGTTTGTTTGTTAGTCCGCATCAAAGGTCCTTGGGTACCTATATGAAATCATTCCATGTTAGTATGATTCTAATCTGATGAAATACTTTGAACATTTTGGTCTCTTACTTGCATAACCAAGGGCGTATGTGCGGGAGGAAGTGAACTTTCATATGTATTCTTTATTGATTCGAGATACAAATACTTACTCAAATTCAAATTCTGTTTATTAGCATAAATGACACTAACCGTTGATCCAAACGTACCATTTAGATAAGTAGGAATTTATTATATTCATACATAGTATGTATTTATTTTATCATTAAATATTTGTATTTTTATATTAACACAACCGCTATAATAGACACTTTTGGACAGGGAACATTTCGAGGTGGCATTTTCGACAACGCATAGGCCAACGTTATTAGTTTATCTCAGACTATATGGGTTTAGACTATGTATTTTGTATTGACTATAATCATTATAATTGTTTTGTATAAAGATAAATATTTTTTTTTTATATATTTGAATATTAATTATTTATGTTTAAATAAAAAAAGTACTATATTCATTTTGTAAATTAATTACCTATCTATTACTTTATCTTTGATAAAATTTAGAAAGTACAAATGTCCAGTTTGCCAATAGATTTTACTCAGCACATCAAAGTCTTTACCGTATTTGAAACCAAACTTTTTTCCCTTTACAGTCAAATCCACATAACTCATATTTTTTTTCATAGTTACACAAAAAGGAGAGCCGCCAAAAGGTGGCAATTAGTGACAGGTGCTCCCAATATGAAATCGTATAAATTTTTCTTTTTTGCCTCTTCAAAATTGTATTGTTCTGGCCAAGTTTACCCTAACACCCTTTGTCAATGTCTTTTGCTACTTTAAAGGTAGAAATAGGACAATGCATGGTGACATGTGGAGGTGGGTTTAGAAAAAAAAAGAAAACTCATGATGACCTTTACGAATTTGAAAGATCCATGTCAAGGAATTTCAAGATGTTTGCCATTCGGCAAAAGCTAATGTGTGATCAAAGTATGAGCAAGAGGAGATTAGCATTTTTAGAAACTACGAGAATCGCCATAGGAATACTTACGTACTTGTTATTTTTTGAATATTTTTCTTGTTGTTAGTTAGTATTTAAATAAAAATAATAAGTCTTATAACAAGATAGTTCAGTCTGTTATAAAGAGTAAATGACGAATTATTTTTATGAGATGTCTATATAAAGATAGCTAAGAATCTATTTGCCATGCCGTAAAAAGAGGTCAAGGATTTAGCCAGAAAAGGCACCACGGCACCAAAGCACAGCTCTTAAATATTGATTAATTGTTTTGATAGTATAAAAAAATCGCTTTGTTCCGAATATTGTATTTTTAATCGAGTAAGGTAAAGGCATCTATTTCCGCGGTATTTTCACCAAAACTTGAAAGGATATTGAATATTAGGCATTAACTGAACCTTTCTAACAGTTTGGCTATTTTTATTAGAAGCTTTATTGTTTTTCCTTTTTAAATAGACTATATATTTCATAATTAGGTTAAACTTTGTATTTAAAATTAAATTAAATCTGAAAAAAGTCCTAAGCACCTTATTCCAACCATTGACACATATTTTTAACTTAGCATTGAGTATGGGCAAATACCCTAGTAAATGGAAGCAATCTCGAGTAGTACCTATACCAAAGTCTGGAGACAAGTCACAAGTACACAACTACAGACCAATAGCTATATTATCATGTTGTGCGAAACTATTCGAAAACATACTCCACTCTAGAATTTCGAAACAGATTGAACCGTTACTAAGTAATACCCAGCATGCTTTTAGGAAACGGCGCTCGGTCAATACTAACCTCTTAAGTATTGTAGAATATATATCCCAGAGCATGGATCGTCAGACTCAGGTTGATGTAATCTATTTAGATTTTCAAAAGGCATTCGATAAAGTGGACAATGATATTCTCCTGCAAAAATTAGAGCTCATAGGTTTTTCACCTAAACTTCTTATTTTATTTGCCGATTACCTTAAAGATAGAAGTCAGTTTGTCAGACTTGGATGCTACGATTCCTTTACGTATGCCACCAAGTCTGGAGTTAGTCAAGGGTCATGTCTCGGGCCACTGCTATTTTCCATTATGGTCAACAATTTAGAAATATGTCTGAAATCCAGCAATTGTCTAATCTATGCCGATGATGTCAAGATATTCAGAGAAATCAATAACATTGAGGATATTAACTTACTGCAGAATGACATAAACGCTATTAATCAATGGAGCAAAAACAATAAACTACACTTAAACACTACTAAATGCTTCTTTTTGAGTTATACCCGATCTAAAAATATAAAAAGACAAGGTTATACTCTAAACATGCAACATTTAAACAGGACTACATCAGTTAAGGACTTAGGAGTATTATTTGACCCACATTTGACTTTCCACGAACACATACTTAAGCTTACACCGGAATGCTTCAAACGACTGGGTTTTGTAATGAGAAACTGCAAAGATTTCTCTAACTTCACAGCTATAACCATGTTATACAACGCTTTAGTAAGATCCAAGCTGGAAGCAAGCTCAGTCATTTGGAGCCCCCATGAGAAGAAATATCATCTTATGATAGAAAAGGTACAGAAAAGGTTTTTACGTTTCTTATATAAACGAAAATATGGGTATTATCCTTTCCTGTACCCAACCAATTTTCTATTGGGCAATCTAGGTTTTAATTCGTTGGGGACCCGTAGACTCCAAGACCTACTCCTATTGATGCATCGCATATTTCACGTTACCCTGGACTGCCCTGATATATTGCCGGTAGCAACAAGGTTGAACGTGCCAGAGCATCGAGCTAGGTTCCGCGGCGGTACTCACGGGGTGCTGGGCGTTCGCCTCAACTTATTCGCGCCCACTCCGTCTCGCACATTGGCGCGCCAGCAATCCCCAATCTGCCGCGCGCAATACCACCTGAACGCTCTCAGTGTCTCACATTCGCAAGCAGATGTATTTGCCGACAAACCATCTGTGTTCGCTATAGCCTCGCTAAACTATTGTGAGAATGTTCAATAGGTTTATTTTATTATTATTTTTTTCAATGTGCCTAATATGTTTTTATTTGTTATATATGTTTTTTATATCCACTGAATTTGTTCTTTGTTTCATTTTTATAATTGTAAATAGTTCGTTTAATCTTTGTAGCATTTAAGCCTAGTCATAATAATAGTTCTTAGTATTGTAATTTATTTTATTTTTTATTTTTCTACTAGTCTAAGTGATACGTTTGGATTATCTGTAAGTGTCATTTATGTAAATAAACGAATTTGAATTTGAATTTGAATTTGAATTCCGATGTAAAAATCCTTATTCCGATGTATTTGGTCCTTAATTCCGAGTGTACAAAATAGAATCGGTAGGAATGATACATGTTGTTCAAAAAATTACGACTTATTTATTAACATTAATTATTTATTAATCACATTATTATTATCAATATGGCTCCTAAAGAGCTATGTTGAACTGTTTGTTACAATTTGTTACTGGACTTCTTAACAATGAGAACTTTTTGATCCGTGTAATAGCATTTTGGAGATCGTCTTCTGTATATTTTATTCTAGGCTTCATTATCCATTAACCAAAAAAATAAATATTATTATAATAAAAATTAAACAAAGAAGTGAGCTATATACAACGTGTTGCACTTCTTTGCATTCTCGCCAAATTTGTAGAGGTAAGTATATTCCAATAGCAGACCATGAATAAACGATGGCGCAACCTTGAGATGGAGAAAAAAAACATCTGTTCCATACAAAAAATTCGTTGATCGTCGACAAAATATATGAAACAGCAAATGATTTTTTTTTCGATTTCAAGGTTGCCCATAGTTTGTTCGTGCTCTGCTAGTGGAGTATAACTACCTCTTCACATTTGCAAAGCAACATGTTGTATATTAAGTTAAATCAAATCTATCCAGTAATACAAACGTCTTAATATAGGACTCTCTGCCAAGCAAGGCATTATGTAAAATAATAATAATAAGTACATACATTATTTGTATTTATTGTAAAATTATTCATAAACGTTTACCGCTATCTTTCTTAGTTTGTGATAGTTACTAATGATTATGATAGGAGAATATAGTAATTTTATAAATTTTTATTTAGTTTTTGCATTTACTAATACTAAATAAAACTACATTGTTACCTGTACAAGTTGTGAACACTCTGTATTTTACTTGAGTCTGTGCCGCGGAATTACGTGCGTATAGAACCTTATCCCGACCTACTGTACATCGGAATAGCGTTTCATATGAAAATATCATGTTTCCTAATTCCGGGTACTAAAAAATGTATACATTTTTCATATTTTTTATACAGAAAAAATCTTATTTGCAATATCGTCGTAAATATATATATTACTTGCTAACACTTATATTAGATTAAATATGAACTTTAATTTTCTTTCTTTTCTTTTCCATACCACGAATTAATAAAATAGGTAAATAAGTCATCTATTACATGCTATCATTAGTGAATGTGATGCAAAAACTTACCTCGGAAATAGATTTTAATATTCATTTAATATTTAATTTGTCAAATCCAAACTGAGATACCCTTAATCATAAAAACAACCCAGAAAATCAAAATATAGATCATATCTATGAAATCGCTATTCCGCGGTATAAATCGTAATTAGGAACTGACTAAAATATTTAGCACCTAATGCCGAGGTATATTCGAAATACATTTGGGGCTTAATTTACTCAGAAAAATGCACAAAAGTTAAGTGTTTTAGATTAAAAACATATTTTTTAAATAGTTTAACACAAAGAAGTAAACACAGAGTACAAAAATAACGAGAAAAACACTATTTAAAAAAACATGGTATTCACGTGCACAGGGTCCAAAATGTATGAAGCTTGCGTTTGAGCCAGCTGCTGTCGCTATTCTAACCGATTATTTCAAACTGTTTACACATGACACCACTTTTTTGATGATATAACTACGCAAAGATATATTATCTATTGAATAGAAAATCTTGCATTAATTTTCATTAATTAAATCTCTTGTAAGCGCTATTTTTCTAAATACCTCGGAATATGGTGCCAATTCCAGAACCCCTCGGAATAAGGTGCCTTTACCTTAGTCTGACGTAAAAGTCTAAACTTTCCAGTTAGTTAAAATACACAAATGGACATAAAATTATAGCTACAGTTGAGTTGTAAGTTGTAAATAAAATTTTTATTTTTCTATTTTTATCCAAAACATTTCTTGTGCATATGTGTAAACAATTATTATTCTAGTACTAAAAATGTACCATTTTATGCTAAAAGGAGCCATTCTATCCGTTTTTAATATCCTGTGGATTTAGATGATTTTGGTGATATTCTGCAGATTTACCCACGCATTTTTTGTACAATATTATATTTGTTAGGAGGCGACTAACCGTCTGCTGTATCACAAGCTTTTGTTAGGGAGTCTATTAAAAACCTATTGTGATACAAATGGTAGAAATCAATTTATTAAATTTTTTTTGCAAACCAAAAGGAAGAAAATACATTCGATTCATGGTTTGAATTTCTTGTGAAAGGAAAAACGATTGAAATGAAGATTAATGTAACGTTAAAACAATAAAATATGTGCATATTATGATTACTAATTAATACCATACCAACAATAAAACAAACTATATCTCAACCAACTAACAAATTGAACAGAAATTAATCAAAGTAAATCACACGAGTTATTTGTACCTTATTTTTCAGATACGATGCTGTTCTATGGCGTCAAAAGTTTTTATGCTGGCATTAAATATATTTAATATGTACTCGTATTTTGGCATCCTCTTTCAAAGTTTCACTTTATAAATGGATGGGACCTATTAATTATTGGACCTATCAACCCGTAACTGATCATTTCGAATAATAATATTATAATTTTATTTTTCTATCAAAAACTTTCCACGATTCTATTTGTCAAATATTTATTTTTATAGTTTGCTAACAATTACCAAGAATAGATTTGAAGTTCTTCTTCTTCTTCCTTGCCTTATCATGGCGCAGCAAATCTTCCACTTTCTTCCACACATAAAAATTTTTAAAATTTTAAAGTTAAAAATATATATTTTTTTTTAATGTTGATAATTGTAGTTAAAACACAAAAATTTAAACATACTTTATTAATAATCGAATTCCAATACAATGTTAACATGTATGTATTCCTAAACAAACCTTTTCAACTCAAATAAGTTTAATTTGTTCGTTGTCATCCCTTTTATAAAGAAGGACACACTTATCATAAGGAATTTATGATAAAACTCATACAAAACCAGAGCAGGTATTGTGTAACGTTAATGTTCACGATTTTGTTTAGTTGATTTCTATAAAATATTATAAATGAGACGGCTACCACTAAGGCAATGACCAAATATTATAACAGCGGGCACGGCTGGAAGAAAATGCTCTAATCGAAATAAAAATCTACAAGCTTGTACTTGTAAGTGTAAACGCCTCTATATAACGTCACTGAAGGGGCTGTGCATTTTATGGTGTTATAGAGAGTGGTCGTTAAATGGAAAGAATGCATCATTGCATGGAATAATACAAGCTAAACCAACCAAAGCCAATTAATTTAGATTTGACTTTAGAGAGTTTGTCGGTAAATCGAGTGACGTTACATGGAGTTTACACTGTACTTGTATGTTTCGTTTCAGTAAGGAACACATTTGAAAGAATGCTTTCCCGCTCACACTCATTTGGATATGCGACTGAGAGGACATGAACTTTGAAATATTTTTTTATTGACTTGAGTTAACGTTGAGCTTGTTGCCTTAAATGTTTGCATAATATTACGTAAAAAATATAAGAAAACTTATTGTTCTTTAATGTTCTATCATGTTATTCCTGTACGCTTTTTACTCATAGAGGTTATTGTAAAGAGGTTAGTATTAATGCATATTATTATTTAAACTTGGTTTTAGTAAGTTCCAATCGCGTTAACTTCGTGGTTTTACCCGTGATAATTAGAAATCATATAAAGGCTATTTGTTTTAATCTAAAGAATAAACTATGTATTTCCATATAATACACTTTACCCAAATTGGTTTAGCTGCGAAAGATTAAAACAAAATAACAAATCCGTACTAACATATGTTTTTACAAACTATTGTATTTTTATGAATTATTATTATCGAAGATAAAATAAGCACATTCTTAGGATTTTATTACTATTTTATATATTTTTTCACTACTTATTACGTTACGTCAACTTTATTACTATTTTTTTGTCTACTTTATTTATAGTTTATATTTGGTTTCTAAACATCTGTATAATTGTTATGTATAATTAACCAATTTGAAGTCGTTAAAAATATAACGTAAATTGTAGGTATACTTATTTACAAGATATTACAGTTCTTGTAAAGCTACTTGTAAAACTCAACAAAGACTTTCTTTCAGCCGTACACGTTACGCAACACCCAGAAAATGGAATATCAGTAATATTATAGTCGCCCCATGAGCCCACTGCCATCAATATGTCGGGACCGATGACAAAGCCGCTCCGCACAAGAATCCGTTTTTCATAAAGTGTCGGCCTGTTAAACATTTTTTATTCGGCCATTTGCTACCAACTGCGTTGTATGAAAAATGGATCGTAACATCGTACCCTTTTCTCGTATTTTTTACATATTTTTTTCGTCACGAATAAATCATGTCATTAAATTTTAATAGTCACGCTGGCCGGCCGAGTTAGTTAGATCTTTTGTTGTATCGATGCGTCGATCGTCTTTTCATTCGATTGTTACTATTTAGGGCTATTGTGGTCCGTCGATGGTTAAATCGACTAAATGCGGACTTAATTTCATTAATCGACTTCTTTGTACGAATTAAGATTTAATTGAGTCAATGTGGCTCTGTCCGTCGTTTTGATAGGCTTGTATGCGTGGAATGCTAGCTATTTGAAAAGAGCTTTAATGATGAACATATGTTTTTTGGGAGTGTGCTTTATGTCTGCTTCTCTATTTTTTAAGCGATTGTAGGCTTTGATCTTGAAAGGCTTGAAAAGGCATTGTGTTATAGCAGATGGTTCAATTTCACGGAAATCTGTATTTTGATTTGAATAGGGAGGAATAAAGCATATGTCTTACCCACTTCTTTATAATAACTAAGGAAACATAAAGAGAAACTAATATTATTATACTAAAACGTTAAAAGTTTAAAGTAAAATACATCAAATAAAGTATTTTTTTTATATATGTGATTAAAATTGCACTCTATTTGGAACATCGTCATTGGCGTATGCAAGTACTTTATGTACCTATTTATATATCTTTATCGATAACATTTTAGAACAGACATTCGGTATTTGAATTTTTCGATACCAAAAAGGCGCGGGGCGGGACACCTGCGGGGCGAGGGGTGCGGGCGGGGCGAGGCAGGGCAGAGGTCACGCGAGCCTCGCTTGGATAGAGATTGAAGGAGGTCGATAAATTTAGGAAGTAAACTTATCGATTAAATTACACGTCTTTTGAATACATATTTTTTTGTTTTATATAGTTTTATTTTGCCAATATTATTCAGTTATACACATACTATATCTAAAAACTGAACTTAATATATATTTTTTTTGACACATTCACACACGGCTGGTTAGCCCCATACTGAACCATTTCTAGCTCGTATTATGGTTGCTAACTCAACTGATATACTACTTATACATACATACATATTATATAAATACATATTTAACACCCAGACCCACAGCCAACAAATTTTGTTAAGCACAAAGATGTTGACCGGGCCGGGAATCGAACCCGAAACCTTCTGATTAGCAGACCGGCATGGTAACCTTTAAGCTAACGAGGTCGTCATATGATAAGAAGCTTGATTTTTTAAATATTTTAAGTTACGAAAAATAGTTACATTATTCGATCGTGCAATGTGAAAAGTATTATTGTGAGATACAACTTCTAATAATGTGTTACCAGTTAGTGCTTATAACACAAATATACGTTTCTTAAAAGTACACATATTATTACAATGATGAATTATTACTCAAATCTCTACTAAGACTTTTCTATTCATAGTGTCTTATAGAAAGAACCGCAGGCAAGAAAATAGAATGACATTATTATAATATATATTATAAATAATAAAATCAGTTCACTAAGTGACTTTATTTTGCATCATGGCGATAAAATTGGTCGATTCTGTAATTACATAAAAAAAAAACTTTTCTTCTTACCAATTACTTACTTTAGGAACCTGCTTCATGTCAACTCATAACAACAAAGTTTCTTTTTCACTAGTCTCTATCATAAAATTATAAGCACTAAATATAAAAATACATGAAATATTTATAAATGTCTGACCCCAAAACTATGAAGAAAAATAAAAATATTCTGTTTAATCACTACAAAAAAATATACAATAAAATGTTACTTATCGAGCATACCTAAGTTAGTATTTATTTTTGTATTTGTCAGTAGCAAGTAGTCTTTACGGTGTCATATGTATTTTATAATACTTATATTATCGATATTTATCACGTATTTTTAATCAATATATTAGATTATAAATAGGCATGAAGTACTTAAAAGTGACATTACATACAATATTCTTTCATAAACAAAGTATATGTATACTTTTGAACTGAACTGAACTATTACGCGATAAATAAATGCCTCAATATAGACCTCCATCGTCGAACATTTTATTCACGGTGTTAAATTTCCAAACACTGTATCGACAGAACAAGAACAAAAATAAAACATCGAAACAAGATTACAAAAATACCATCTCTATTTATTCCGAGTATCATAAAACCCTATCACAATAAAAAGGGTTACAATTCTTTTAAAATCTGTTTTGTAATTGTAACTTTTGTCTTGAACAAAGTTCCAAGGTGAATATAGGTGGATGGTGGTATACCACAATGATGCAATCTCGATGTTGATCGTGGCAGATGGAGGGTTGTATGCAAATAGGTGTCAGGAAAACAATGCCCGTGTTGGTTCCTGCAGATAATCTTTGATTTAATGTTGATGTCAGATTTGAGATCACCTGGGCACTGTGTTGAGGAAAGGAAACCATCTTCATATTTCAATAATAGTAATAAAAAATCGTTTATTCAGGCAACAAAGAGTTAGTACATATTTTATTTCGAGCTTACTACTATAATCTATCAATTTAATAAAAATGTTACAAATTTGCTAGCCATAATAGTA
The DNA here is from genome assembly GCA_035578125.1 of Mellilla xanthometata. Classification (NCBI taxonomy): domain Eukaryota; kingdom Metazoa; phylum Arthropoda; class Insecta; order Lepidoptera; family Geometridae; genus Mellilla; species Mellilla xanthometata. The sequence continues at coordinate 4,869,770 of JAPUBQ010000014.1, read as the reverse complement.
ATACCTGCTAATGGTTATTGCTTGTGGGATGACTATTATATTTAATTAGGTATATACTATGTATCTACTATTGTATATTTAATTATGCACGAGTATGACTTCAATAGACATACATTGAAACATTTTTGATATGCTCACAATCGTATACAAATTCATAATATTTTATTGCTAATCAAATGGTACAAATATTTTTTTTTATATATTCATAGGTATGTATTTTTAGTTAATTATTACAGGTATAAATCAACTCTGAATACAGGGACATTTTAAAGATTACGAACGAGATAATGCGTATGAAAGGTAAACACAATGTAGTTCCCGTGACTTTCGGTAGAGGGCATTTTGGTTGATTTGCTTTCTTTTATTTTCCATAATTTACTACGTAGACAAAAAAAATATAAGTATCTTAAAGCATTTTAATTTTTATCTTTTATTTTTCGATGTCTTTGGATGATATAAATACATAGTTTTTTATTATAATGTATCTATATTTTTAAGATCAATTTCCTGTAAATTGATTAGCCTAGTACGGCGCAATGACGTAAAATTAACACCTAAATAGTTTAATTTGAGTTATGTAGGTACTTTTTGCTCTTTCACAAGTATGTGATATGAGTATTTTTATCGCGTATTGAGCCATACATGGTAAGAATACTCCATTTGAAGACTTTTGTTTGTACGTATAGCCAGGCCTGTGTCACTCCGCGTGTAGGTGTTAAAAACATACCTACGGGCGGCGGCCAATGCGCAAGGGCCAATCTAGTAGGCTGCCACCAGCGAACGAAAACACACGCGTGCGCGCTATATGTTCGACCACGTTCAACTTAATTATTTGCGAAGTACTAGTTATTATGCTGTGGTCTAGCAGAGATTTGTACCTATAAAATGAGTTCATCCGATTCTGATATGAATTTAACGCCTGAATTTATAAAAAAAAGTTGAAAATAAAATTTACTCATATTTCTTTAGCTAATTCATGTTTTTATTTTTACTTTCCTTGTATCTGTAAAGGCAAGTGTTTACATCGAGTTAAATACTTATTTAGTCATTCGAACTATTGGCGCCCTCACTTCAATTCACTTCACTTCTTTCCGGGCACCAAACCCCGTCTCGGGACTAAATAAGTTACTTTCACCCCTAGGGTAACAATATGTCATACCACCCCCAAATCTAATGCATAGCAAATGTAAGGATCGTACAGTAGGATTATAATGTATGTTTAAGGCTTTTGTTTGCCCTAGTTAAAAGTATTTTTCTTTCATTCTTTCTTCTTTCCTTTCTAAAAATCTTTAGCTTCAGTTGTCAGTAACTCTGTAAATGAAAGAAGTGGGTACAGACATAAGTGCAAGCCATAATTCAAGGCCCATTCAATAAAACGTGTCTAAGTTTTCGTTTTAGCAGCGAAAGTGACCGGCTATAGCACAATCGAAGTGCAAAAGGGACAAAAGGCAGCGAAGGCACGAGGGCGATAAATTCCAATCAGAGCGCGCCGGCGCAAGGGCACTAGGTCGGCCAGAGTTAAGGGCCAGTTAGCAGAGCCTTTTCCACCGTCTTTCAACCAAGAAACTTTTTTGTCCGGGTCTATATTTATTGTCTATTTCATGTCTCTGTCATTTACCTAACCTAAAAATCATCAATTTGCCATCAACTAATTTGCCATCAACCAATTTGCCATCAACCAATTCGCCATCAACCAATTTGTCATCAACCGTTTTTCCATCGCTTCAGGTGTTCAGTATTCAGGTAGATTTAATTCGATATTGTCAAATGACAAAAAACGTACACAATCGTAAATATTATACGTATAGTTTTAAGATCACTCCACAATATTATAAAATTTTCAAACTCACTACAGTAGAACCTCGATTATCCGGCCCTCAGTTATACGGATTCACGATTATTCGGACTACAGACCAATTGTCCAAAGTCGTTTTTTTGCAAGCATGTTTTTTTTTCATACTTTTGATTATCCTAATGCCTCACAACAACAATCAGTCCGGTTAATCGAGTTTCTACTGTACTTAAAACCCACGGGAAAAACTCCGAAAGCATCCCCTTAAGCATTTAAACGTAATGTTCTCGATACGTATGGGAACTACACACGTCGCCGCGACGCAAGCGCCCTCTGTCGGTACAAACGGATTGCTTGCAAACATTTTATATACAACCATAAACATACCTCGAGTAGGAAAGAGGCTGTTAATCATAAAAGCGACCTTTTTTATTTTTTATTGTGATGGATTGAATTAAATTGATATATGATTTCGCAATCTAAGTTTTATAAGATTTAAAAATAACTTTCTATAACAATTTTTTAACACATTTCACACCCGCGGCTAAAGCCCCATGCTAAGACATGTCTAGTTTGTATTATGGTTGCTAACACAATTGATATATTACATATACATACATAAATACTTTACATTGATAGGTACGTACATATTTAACACCCAGCAAATTTATTTCACCACAAAAATGTTGGCTGTGCCGGGAATCGAACCCGGCACCCTCTAGTTGGCAGTTCGGCATGTTAACCATTACGCCAATGAGGTCATCATATTATGAAGGTTTTATTTTTCGTTTGTTTAAATTGCATAGGCTCCGAAACGACTGCACTGATTTGAAAAAAATTTTGTAGTTCATCAAAAAAATTTTGGCTGTGCCGGGAATCGTACCCTAGACCCTCTGGTTGGTAGGCTGGCATGATAACCATTTCGCCAACGAAATGTTTATCATGCCCACGTTTTAAAGAAACGACCTCGTTTCTCTTTTTCATTTGCCTAAGTATTGGTTTAAAAAGTTCATCAGCCGAGTAATTTAAGAAAGCTTAACCTAACCTCACTATTAACCCAAATGTTGTGGCCCGCTAATTTAGCCGTTGCAATTTTTACATATACACGAAAGATTTAGTTGAGAGTTCTTCACTAATAGCTAAGAATCGTGAACCAATCCACCCACTCAGCGCGTGCGATGGACTGGAGTTCAAACTGGCATAAATCTATAGAGCTGATAAACTAATGTACCTGAGAATAAAATTGTGTTAAAAGAAATAAGATAACGTTAGCTTATGAAAACGGGATAAGTAAGAAGAAACTTATTAGGTTTTTACTGGTCGTTAAATGGAGAGAATGTATCATTGTATGTAATCAAGGGAAGTTACATGATGTAACTGTATTTTATTATTTATTAAATTAACACTGTTTTTACTTAGATAAAACAGTGATGTGTACAAGGAAAAACAAATTTGGTAATAATAAATAGTAAATAAAAAATATTAAAATCTAAAAAAAAGTCCGCAGAAATAAAATAATTATTATTAATTTTAACATCATTTATGAGCTTTCCACCAATCACCTAATCGGATTTACTTATGATCGAAAGGAGTTTATAAGGCGCTTTCTTCTAAAAAAATAATGAGACGAATATAGTAAAACATTTTTTTATAGACATAATTATATTTCAAATCAAGTAAAAAAAACTTGAGATTTATATTTTCAGATCCACCGAGCCGCAATTGGCCAGCGTGGTGGATTAAGGCCTATTTCTTTTTTCTCGTAAGGGAGTTCTAGCAGTGGAAACGTATAGTGGCTGTTTATGCTTATGTGATTGCTAAGAATATAAAGAATGAAAATCTTTGTATTCTTTAATTAGGCTTAAATGAGGTCACAACTGATCCTGCTATAAAATTGTTTCTTTTTCATTTTTGTACACAAATATATAAAAGAGTTATAATAAAAGATCAAGGAAACGCGTGCAATTAATAAGATTAATTAAATAAATATATTTCGTTCGCTCTTTCCACTAGCACTGTTCTTTTAGATTACGATTAGTTTTAGTTTAAAATTTTAAAATTGTTTATTAAAAATAGTATATTTTTTGTTTCAACATCTCTGTGATGATACGGTAATGATACGTCAAATAATAATATACATTGTGAACGAGCAGTAAGATCACAAGTTTTTCTTTTAACTGAACCGCGAATTTCTTTCCCACGCTAATCAGAGCATTATTAAAATATCCCAAGAAATTAGCTTATGTTACATTTATAACTTTTTTAACATACAGTGTGAACTCTATATGACTACACTGAAGGACATTGTGCATTTTATGACGTTATAAAGAGTGGTCGTTAAATGGAGAGAATGTATCAATGTATGTATGGAATACAAGCCAACTAAAGTCAATTGATTTCGACGCTTTAGAAAATTTGTCGTTAAATCGAGTGACTTCACATGGAGTTTACACTGTTTTGTTTCTTCTATTTAATAACTATAGTAACTATTACTACCTATTTTTGCATAAGTGATGATCAATAAATTATTAATTAAATACGTAATTATATTGGTAGCCAACCCACACTTGGCCAGCGTGGCAGATTATGGCCTACTGACTCTTCTCTCTCTTCGTGAGAGAAGACCCCGAGTCCCAGCAGTGGGAACGTATAGTGTGTTGCGTATGCTATGCTACAAAAACTGTGTTTCTAATAGTACCTACTTATAGAACTATTGACCTACAGCAAAAATATCAGGCTAACCGAGCAACTAGTTCTTAGTAACTGGCAATTTGAATTTAGAATGCGGTTCCGCCCTGCAGCCACGCCCATCGGTAGACAACTTATCTGATCGCCTTATGTAAGGCTGATTATTCCGTTTCCGAACCCTTACTTAGGGTTTTCGTAACAACATCAATAATAATAAAATTAAATAATAAATATTAGGACACATTTCACACACGGCTGGTTAACTCCATACTGAACCATTTCTAGTTCGTATTATGGTTGCTAACACAACTGATATACTACATATACATACATACATATTTATATAGATACATATTTAACACCCAGACCAACAGCCAACAAATTTAGTTCAGCACAAAGATGTTGGCCGTACCGGGAATCGACGGAACCTTCTGATTGACAGTCCGGCATGGTAACCATTACGCCAACGAGGTCGTCATAACTTTTTACACTGCGAAAGAAGTTCGACAAAACTTGGCTTTGTTTAGAGTTATTGAAATACATGTCTCAGCCCTATTTTGACTTTTGAAGGATGACCTATGAATAACTAATTAGACCCTGTTTAGACATTTGTCTACCTGAAATATGTAATTATGTAAAATAAGGCCTACTAAGTTTAAGACTACTTCATCGAAATTTGAAAAAGGCTTAATGAAAAAATAAATTACTTTGTAAGTATTAGTTGTTCATATTAACCAATCGCAAGTTTGTACTTAGAGATCAATAGAGAATTGTCTGCTTTTCGATCTGACGCCCTTGTGTTATTGTTCAATGTTTTTCAGAGGATTTGCTTTACGGTGAAAGAAAACATCGTTAGGAAATATAAATGTTTTGAAGACCACAATATCTGAAGACCTGTATCATCCGCCTACCCGCACTTGGCCAGCGTAGCGGATCTCTCTTCTCGTGAGAGAAGGCCCCGATTTTTAACAGCGGGAACTAATATTGAGCTGCTTATTTTTCATAGGTCATAGAGAGAGTGAGAAAGTATAAAAAGACTAGCTGACTCGGCAAACGTTGTTTTGCCTCACTTAGGGGTATGAAAAATAGATAGTAGCCGATTCTCAGACCTACTTAATACGCATAATAATATTCAATTTGGTAAAAATCGGTTAAGCCGTTTCGGAGGAGTACGGTTACTAACATTGTTACATCACAATGTTAGTAACCAAATTAGTAGCCCAATATTAGTTCCCACTGTTGAGAATTGGGTCCTTCTCTCACGAGAAGAGAGATCCGCTACCAAGTGCTGGTTGGCGGATGATACAGGTCTTCAGATACTGTGGTCTTCAAACCATTCAAATTTCCTAACGATGTTTTCTTTCACCGTAAAGCAAATCCCTTGAAACACGTTGAACACAAACTCATTAGTGGTATGACCGGAATCGAACTAGGGGCCGCCATATTGAAAAACAGACGATTCCCTACCGAGCCACAATCCCCTTACTTTAACATCTACGTCGTACAAACTTTCAATTGGTTTTTATTAACAACTCATGCTTACAAAGTAATTTTTTTTTTCCATTAAGTGCTTTCTTGATATTCAACATCACAATGTTAGTAACCGTAATTGCCATGTGGCAATTTTATATATTAGAAGATACTATGAAATTTACTTACTCGCATCGGAAATTATAAAGATTGAAAGAACAGAAACTGAAAAATTGGCTAAAACCAGTAGTAGTATCTTCAAAAGTACCTACAACCGATCTACCTTGTACGCCATTCGCGATGCCCAGTAGATAGGGCATGCGTGTGTGAACGGTACAGATAAACGCTTCTATTGTTATTTTATGTAAAACGATGGCTGCAATGTTTTGGCCTAGTTAACATATAGCCTATCTACCCTTGTGGTTTCAGTGGTGCAAGAGTATGTAGACCAAATGATGGAAAGGAAAAGACTTTTATGCAAATCTACGAGTAGCTGCGAGCCGTGATTATATCGTTGTTAACTTGGATATAAATAAATAAGAAATATATAATCGAACTTATATTTTAAATATTAAAAATTACATGAAAATAAAAACACACAATAAAAAAACTTACAAATAGTACATAAATATTAAAATAAATATTTGGACTCATTTCACAAACGGCTGGTTAAGCCCATACTGAACCATTTCTAGTTTGTGTTATGCTAGGTAACACAATTGATAAATACTACATAATTATACATGCATATATATTTTATACACTTTAACACCCAGACCAACAGCCAACAAATTGAGTTGAAGAATTAATAAAAGAATATTGTATATGTTTACTTATATTGTATTTCATCTACACTACGAAGTACAAGTTATTATTCTGTGTCTACACTGAAATTGTACGTGTATGTAATAACTAGCAATGTTTATTATAAACTGTCAAAACTTTAAAAAAGGATTTCACACTTATAGCTCCCATTGATAGTGATCGATAGTATAAAAAAAATAACTGGCCAAGTGTGAGTTGGGTGAATTTTCCACAGATGATATATTCCTATTGTCACTTTAACAACAAATACTCTAAACAACTGGCATTTGGCTGGATCTTTTTATGTACCTGTTTAGTTTATTTTTCTACTACACGTATTTTTTTATTATGTAAGTTCTTTGAACGGAGAATTTGTTAGATAAAACTTTTTACACCATATCATTTCCATTGTATCTCCTTTTGATTTGAATTTGACCTTTCTTGGACACGATTTACCAAATTAGATGTCTAAAACGACCTTTGACTGACATGTCATACAAGACGCTATAAATGTTAGGCTGGATTTGTGACTGTAATATGGTAATTTTTATGCTTTGATTAAGAAAAAAGCAGATATGCCTCTTTGAATGATACACAAGTCCAATGAATCTGAGAATTTATGTATAAATATACATATCGACGGTTAAAAGGCAAACTGCGTTAAGCGACAATTTTTGAACTTTACAGGAGAGCCATTCAAAGTTTTTTATTTCGGAAAAAAAATCATAATCAAGAAATTTCTGGGTGGATTAAAGAATGATGAAAAACGTATTTTTTATTTAGTCAAACGCTACTACTGCAAAAGTTTCGTGGTCTAACAAGTATTATTTTGAAAAATAAGTGTCGCTTAATTCCAAATGCATTATTTAGGGATAAGGATAACTGACTGAACCGCCACAGGATTTAAAATAAGTTCGAAGCAAAAAATGTTTAAGTGCAGGTGACCTCATATTTAGATCGAAGTAAAATGCTTTAAGCTCAACATAATTACAAAAATAGAACGAGTCAAATTGGCAAGACTGTATCAAAGAGTTAAAAACAATAAAGGAAAAGTTACTCACGCGACAATGGACATACTAGCCAGATTGACTTAAGTTCGCTAAAATGCAATAATATTTGTAAGCTTGTCAGATAAACCTCATTCTTAATGACAATCGATAAGAAAAATAAACCTGTAATGGAATTGAATAAATGACTGATCGCATTAAAACAGCGTTTATGAGTGTTATAATTTTAACGGAACGTTTTAATTAATCACTTTATATAAAAAAAATATATATTTTAATCTTAATATCTATATCATCAATTAACCTGGTATGATATTTTAGTTTTAAATTTTAGTTACATATTCAGTATACAATGGTGTCAAAAAAGTTATAAATCTTGATCTACCTCATCTTCTATGTCGGTATCAATTAGTTTATCTTTTCCGATTCGGTGAGGCAGATTGGTGTATTCCAACTGGAATATTTTTAGAATTACACCATTATCACACAGTTTTTTCAATTCGTTGTATTTATCTATACTGCCAATAACTACTACGTTATTGGCAGCATAGATTTATATTTTCCATTTATTGGTTTCGGTCTAACTATAGGGATTGTCTCGGCTCTTGCATCTTCTTTCATACTGTTTTTAATTGTCATTATGCCCGGAGATTTTTAAATGTCGCTACCCGTATTTGCTAATCTTTCCTGTGAGGTTTCCTTTGAAAAACTTGTCTGACATCTCTTCATAATTTTTGAAATCAAAGTGAGTCAGCGTCTCTTCTTGGTATGGATGGATCTTTTCTGGCCAGCTGAAAATCTGTAGCCCATTGCGAGGGTGCCCATATAGCCCGTGGGGCCCCTCATTGTCGAGGCGGGGGGGCTCAGTAACCGTGGCCTGGTCACCCACGGTGAAGCGAAGAGGGTCCCTGAGGCGGGCCACTCCCTAGACTTGTACTCCCCCATGCAAGTTCTAGATGGAGTGGCACCAGTAGGTTGCGGAACCTCGTTTCGGGGGGTTTCGCAACTGAGGCGGGCTGCGGTGTGGTTTTGGAGACACCCACCGCAGCCGAAGGTGTGGGGCCGCGGCAGGAGAGAAGTGTCGGTATGACGATGCGCCGCTCTTCCTACCTGCCGCGGCCTCGACGGGGTCGCCACCGGTTGATGGCGGACGCGGTGGGGCCGCAGGGAGAAGGGAGTCGTACCACAAACTACCACTCTCCCTATTCTCTGCGGCCGTAGTGGCATGTGACGGGGCCACAGACCTGACCCGTCACGGGGGACTTAGGACGTCAGACTGGGGTTGTCCGGCGTCCATTGCACTCACGGTCCCCGAGGTGGTTGCGGTGCACCACGTGCACTGCAAGGAGTCTCGCAGGCTAGCCGAGGTGGGTGAGGTGGTGCGTTAATGCGAGAAGCGGAACCTCACCCCGCTTTCCGGTGAGGAGGCCATCGTGAGGCTTTAGTGGGCAGTGATGCCCTTCTGGCATCGAGCCCGACACACCCCACCCACCTCCCCAGGTGTGGTGGGCATGCGTAAAAGCATTTCCTCACGTTAAAAAAAAAATTGCTCATATAATGTTGTTTCGTATTGAATTTCTGATCGTAGCATGCATGCTATCTACCGTCATTTCAGTATGCCCTGGGAGCAAATAGTTCATCTGTATCGGTCTCTAAATACACTGATTGCAAGAGTGCATTATGAAGAGCTGCAAGCACAATTTTGATTTTGTTTTGACCCGGACATCTGTGTATAAAATCGGGGATTTAATCGTACCACGTGAATCTACATCAGCAATATACTTTTGTAAAATCGTGGTTACTTCATCGCCACCTCTTTTTCCTCCAGCTTCCCCCCATGCAAAACTAAATCCGTTTCTTGTTATGCTTGCATAAAAACATAAATTATAAACAGCATATTTTCTTGAGTAGAATAGCAGCATACTGTTTCCGTGTGGTGTGTTTAATACTTACTTCGAAGCAAACTTGTACACACAACCGTCCCCATCGATGTATTACTGCTGACTGAAGCGCCCGTGCAGATGGCGTTTCTCTCTACACGCTGGAGGTTAGTACATGTGCGCGAGAAAACTTCTTTGAATGAACCGACACTATTTACGCTGCCAAAGTAGATTTCGAGATGATTATCCTCCAAGGCTCCGTTTTTCGACATGTTGAAAAATGTTTTAAGTTCTAAAATGTATTTAATGTTTTGTTTGAAACGACCAATATTGAAAAATATTATGACTACATAACAGGCTCATATGACTCTTGACATCGATATCACATCACGGCAAACCAGCTTAAGTCCCAAATAGCCCTAAAGCATACTCTGAATGAAACAGTTTAAGCGACACGATGCTTTCATTTGAATGAAAAGAAAAATGTTTCAAGCGACATCACTGTTTATTTTAATTCGAGGTCAATTATCTTACCCGACTTCATGTTTTCAAACAGTGTGCTTAAGTGCCAATGTATATGAAATTAAGAACAATTTAAAACAGCTGAAATACATTTGTGTCGAAAATGATCAAATTCCATGTCGCTTTAAACCATGCAAGCCAAAAATAGGCCAATTTTTGCAATGGTCTCAAGCGACAAAAAAGTGCTCAGAATTGAACAAAACTGGGTTCAGATGACGCAGAAAAAATCGCTGATTCCAAATATGTATATAACTCAAAACTCAAATATTTGTCGCTTAACGCAGTTTGCCTTTTAACCGTCGATATTATAAGTATTTATTTAAAATAATATAGTATTAATCAATAAAAAGTTCTATTCTATTCTAAAGCATCAAATTCCATTAAAAATATAAGTATCGTCTTTGACTAATTATTTGAAACCATTGTGACTGTTTTTGCTCTCGACGAAAAATGGGGTATGTATATATATGTTTTTGTATTTGTTTGTTATACTTGTATTTGCGTGTCTGTCAGTGGCATTGTAACTCCCAAAGGGATAGACCGATTTCAATTCGGCGAGAGTTTTGTTGCTATGTTTGATGAAAATCGGTCACAGAAGGCCGCTACTACAAAATGGCGGATAATAAATTTATTCACAACTGTCTTATTATGGGAGGCAAATGAAAGGGCTTGATTAGAAGAGTACATTCATTGTAAAAAAATCAAATCTAAGATAGGCAATACCAAAAAAATTCAGTCGAGGGTTTCACATTTTTTTATTTACACATGTGTTAAAATATTTAGCTAATACTACAGTACTAAGTTCTTAGTACTGTAACATTAGCTTATTATTAATACTTCTGTACCAGGAATTTAGTACTGTGTTATTAGCTTATTATTAATACTACTAAGAAAGTACTGTAGCATTAGCTAAATAATTTACTGAATGGGCAGCGCATCTTTTTTCAAACACTTCTAAAATAAGTTAAAACAAGTGACATGACGTATCTTTCCTTTTTCATATGAATCATCATCGATCCCCGCACCGTAAACACTATATCTGTGCACGTAGTGACATCGCCATATAATCACATGGGACGTGCTGACCTCAACTTGTATGGTTCCCATACACACCCATACGGTGCACGGGAACGTTTATTGGATGTAATTGTTTGGTAACTTTTTATTGATTCGATTAAATTGATTTTATTGTTTTGTGTCGTTGAACTTTAGATCGGTTTTATAAATTTAATCCCACTTTATATTGTTAAGGTCTGAGAGAGAGTGTGGCTCGGTGGTAAAAACGTCTGCTTTTCAATCAGACGGCTCCTGGTTCAAGTCCGGCTCTACACAAATGACTTGTTTTTCAAGTTTTGTGTCGATTTGCTTTGCTTTTCGGTGAATGAAAACTTCGTGAGAAAATCGGCATATTTGAGGACCACAATATCCGAAGACGTGTGTCATACGCCCGCACTCGACCAGTGTGGTAGATTATGACCTTTATCTCTCTCCCAGTGAGAGAAAGCCCCGAGTCCCAGCAGTGGGAACGTACAGCGGTTGGAAAAAGATACCTATCGAAAGTCTTATATTTCCTGATAATTTTGACAAATACAATATAATTTCCTTCGACTCTTGTATCGTGAAAGCTCTTCTAATATTCAAGTAAAAATGAAAGATTCAAACCAATATTGAAACAAATTACAATACCAATTTTTCACAAACCTCAACTTTCGCACATAAATCGCAATAATTCGCCTTCACAAAATTAAATTAACCAAAGAAGCATCGCGTGCTTGTCCCCACTTAATAACCGCTACCTTTAACTTACCTACTTGGTCCAATCTCAGTATAGAAACATTGCAGTAGCTTTGGTAGTCCAGTTTTAAGAATAAGAATATATTAATTGTTCAATTGTGTTACTTCTACTTGCGTTAATCTTGACATTATGTTTGGTTTACCAATTGGTATCTTAAATACCTATAATACTATCTATTAAATCTCTTGCAAATATTCATAGCGATCATCTTTTTGATTGCAATACGCCTTATCAATTAACCTTAATACTTACTTCTTTTCTATACCAATATTATAAAGAGGAAAAGTTTGTTTTTTTGTTTGCTTGTTTGACGCAAATAGGCTCAAAAACTACTGGACCGATTTGAAAAATTCTTTCACCGTTGGGAAGCTACATTATCCCTGAGTAATTTTGTTTCTTTTTGCAACATGACGAGCTGCTAGTAATTTATAATTAAATCTCTTACCATTCATCATTTTTATTCTGAATGAATTTTGCATATCCCAAGAGGTTTGGAAGTATATTAGAAAAACATTAAGTTACTATATGATGAAAATTATGATTAAAAATATAGGCTGGTTAAGTTTTTTCATTATACCTAATAGGGTTAAATAATAAGAAACATTCTGCTATAATCTACATTATGTGCTTGCTATCTGAATAAATGTGCTATCCAGAATGTAGTTAAGCTACTGACCCCACTTATACGCCTTCAGAGATGTCTCAATCGAATCAATAACGCCGTTTCTTATAAAAGATCATTAGTCTTGCAAAGTAGATATTATTAATCAATACTTTAGATCGCGTGTCGTATAGCTACTTGTGTTGGCACGCAACATCAACGCATTTTAGGATAAACATGCACTAGGATATGTTGCACGACGCGACAGCAGACGCAAGAGTCGCACAAGATATTTTGTAAAAATTGTGGTTTTCATTTTACTAACTGGTGCCATCAATTTATTTTTCTTCTTATATACACATTTCACACACGGCTGGTTAGCCCCATACTAAACCATTTCTAGTTTGTATGTGATTGCTAACACAGCTAATATCTACCTACATATACAAATACTTTACACAGGTACACAAATATTTGCTATCGATGTGCATACACCCAGACAGACAGCCAACAAATGTAGTCCATCACAAAGATGTTGGCCGTGCCGGGAATCGAAACCGGGATCCTGCATTGATAATCCGACTTGGTAGCCATTACGTTAACGAGGTCGTAAACTAAAATGTATAAAATGAATACGTATTTATTTTAGTTTAATGTATTGGAATTTTAATTTACTGTTCTATTGCTCTAATTACTATCGAATCTTTGTGACGGCTTAAATTGGTCGGTCTGGGTGTTAAATATGTATCAATAAATCTGTATTTTTGTATTAACTAGAAATTGTTTATTATGGGGCTATCTAGCCGTGCGTAAAATGTGTCCTAGTATTTATCTATTTATTATTGATTTATTTTGAGGATATAGAAGCCTTCCCAGCAGTGGGACAGAACCGGCTAAAAATAAATAAATAAAATAAATATTGATTTATTTTACTAAGTGTCGGGTCGCACTTAACGTTGTAGTGCGTCTTAAGGTACACGCAACATCTCACAAGGGGGTTTTTGTGGCGATGTATGGCTCGGGGCTGTTTTGATAGCATGAGAATAATGGAAGGAATCTGGTGGCGGTATGTTGCATGTGGATAATTGGATTAAAGAGGTCAAGTTGTTTGGGTAACTACAGTTTTGTAGTTTACTGTTTTCTCTTTTTTTTTGCTGGCTACTAATACCTACTAGAGTAAAGTACTACAGTAGTCAAACTGACATGTTTTATCGCAGAAGTTGCTAAGCATTTAGGTATTGAAATAAACAAAAACTCTTCAATTGCAGATCAGGTTCAGATGTTCAAGGGTTTTTTTTTTCAGTATCCTTATTCCGTAATTTCTCTTAGAAAATATCGTATATGGCATAACATCATCATTTGACTTGTAACTTTGGTGTTATCAATAAATGATTTTTATTTGTATTTGCATCTTGCATCTTCTATAATAACCTACAGTTTTCGGGATCATATCTGGAACGAAGTAATTCGACAGAGAACCAAAGTTACCGACATAGCTTAACGCATAAGCAAGCTGAAGTGGCAAGTAGCCGGACATATCTGCCGAAGAACCGATGACCGTTATGGTAGACGAGTTCTAGAGTGGAGACCGCGTCTCGGCAAACGTAGTGTAGGACGCCCTACAACCAGGTGGAGCGATGATCTGAAGAAGGTAGCGGGTAGTGGATGTCGAAGAGAAGCACAGGATAGGATCAAGTGGCGTGCCTTTGGAGAGGCCTATGTCCAGAAGTGGACGAGCATAGGCTGATGATGATGATCTACAGTTTTTTAAAAACTTTGACTTCAAAGATTACAATTGTCATTTAATTAGAATTGTATACTCAAAATCTAATTACCTCCCACAAAATTTACTTTGCAGTACATAAAATCACCCCTTTGTAAAGTAACTAGATACGCCACGCAATCTCTCTCACAATCAGTGGGCGTGTGTTCCAGTGAAATGTTGCACATTTCCCCTCGTTACCGTGTCTAGCCGCTGTGACGGAAGCAATGCCGTATCTAGACTTTATCTACATCTGTGGTAACGCCTTGTAATGGGCTGCAAGAAAATTCTAAGAAATGTTTTTCCCTTACTTTGTTCATTAATTTGAAATAGTGGAAAATTAATTACAAAAACTTATAATTATATATCAATGAAGCTTCTTATAAATTAGAAATAATATATATTACACGAATTTTAGTTAAATTAAGATGAACAATATTTATGCTTTGACAGTCGTAATGCTAATTTCAGTTTCAGTTGAATGCCGTACTTAGTTGAAATATGTAAATAAGAGTATATTATATGTAGTTTAGAATTTAAATTCAGACATAAGTCTAGTTTTTAATTTAATTTTATGTTTCTAAGTTTCATTAAACACTCTAGTCTTTAATAAAACTTCGAAAAATTAAAAAAAGTTATTTATAAATCTCATGTGAACTACCTACGGATAAAAGCAGAATTGCCAATTATTATAATAAACGAAACAAAACACAATCGAATACCGAAGCTTGTAATGCCGTGGATTGCCATCGATCGGAAGATCATTAAAATAGTCCATCTGATTGAATTTCCCATGATTATGTCGTAGAATAAATAGCAGTTGGTTTGGGAACTTAAGCTGTAACTACATGTTTGTCTGTGGTCGATAATCGGTAGCAATCGAAATGGAATAAAATATAGTGGTCGATAATTTAGACTTTATCTTTTGATTATTATGTACCTTCAATATCATAAGTAGTGTGAAAGAAATGCATTTAGATGTTACAGATTTCTTTCTGTGATGAATTGTTAGAACTTTAGTTTTTTTTTGTTTTACCCCTGCATAAGCATAAGATCCCACTATACGTTCCCAGCTATGCTAGGACTCCACGAGGATCCACCACGCTGACTAAGTGGGGGCTGGCGGATGATACACATGTTTGAATATTACATTCCTTAATCGTGTCGGTTTCCTCGCGATGTTCTCCTTCACCGTAAAAGAAGTGCAAATCCACACATAACTTGAAAAACAAGTGTAGGTACGAACGGGATCAAACTATGGGCCGTCTGATTAAATAGCAGACGTTTTTTCCCACCAAGCCACACTCGCCAGTATATTTTGCTCCCTGATATCTCCTTAAATGACATGCAGCTTTACTTTGTAATTATTCTTATTCTGATTATCAGCCAAGATATTATTATACTAGTAGATCGCTCTGGCTTTGCATGGGCTATACAATAATCTAAGTTGCAAAGAGAAACATAATATAGTTCCAAACTTTGGAATCCCTGTTCCCCTATGACTATAATCTAGCTATTTTCAAGGCGAGAGTGAACCGGTTATGTTATTCAGGGATAATCTAGCTTCCCAACGGTTAAAGAATCAATCAAACAAACTAAAAATCAAACTTCTCCACTTTATAATATTGGTATAGAAATAGTAAAGTCACAAAAGTGACAAATACTATTTTTAGGCAAATTCTAGAATTTGCAGTTTTTTCTCAATATATCATAAAGGTTTAAGATATTGAAAAAAATATCTTGATGACCGTCTAAAGAACTACACTAAAAACATTTTTGCTTATTTGAGTACCAATACGACTTATGAGTTACGAAGAAATTCGTCTAAAAAAATCTAAAATCAAAAGGTTTGAACTAGTTTCTTTTTCATAGTGATATATGTGATTGGTACCAAAATGTGTATAAATATTCTTAGCGTGGTTCCTTAGACGGTCTATAAGCTATTTTTTAAAATAAGGTCTACATATAAAAAATAGTATTAACAAGATTGTAAATACCACTGTTATAAAACATTTTTTAATTTTACTTGCCTTTAAAGATTTTTTAAAAATTTTCTCTCAGAATGTTCATAGTTTAATCACATTTCGTAATGTATTATTTTGTTATTATTTAAAAATGAGCACATTAAACGGTCAGCCGTTGATTTTGGTCGAGGCATCTTTTGACCCCACTTGTATCCTCGGGCGAAACAGTAAATAATGATCCTAAGGTATGTATAAATTATGAAATGAAATAATATAAGTTTGAACGTCATGTCTTAAAAGCTGTTGTAACCATTATCGAATTAAATTTATACTTGTAGTGTATAAGGGAAAATTGTAAGTAGGTAAGTTTAAAAAAATATATAGTTTAAAAAATACGTAAACATAAATATTGTGATATCAGTCTATCAAATGTTAAAATAAAGTAACGACTTAACTTTGAAAAATAATTCTTATATTTCTTAAAATGTAGAACAGACAGTAATTTGTTAATATTCTAAATCCTTATTTAACAGGCTTATTTTTAAAAGGTACAAATAAAAAAAATATATATTATCAAAGAAAAAATCTTAGAAAGGTAAGATACAAGTTACAATTATTATTTAAAAACGTGTAACTTAAGTAAATTTTCAAGTTACAATAGTACCAAATACCTAATATCGTCATCTATTATCACTATCACACAATGTCTTTTATTTAGTTCTTTATGTAAGCCAAGTCAAAGGCTTTCCTGAAAACTCTCGACAACAGAGCTCGGCCACCTAGCTCATATGAAGAAGAAGAAGTTTCTTATGTCATTGGACCCTCAGCTATTACCATGTTTCGTTCATATGTATTTTTCGTTCCTTGGATACCACAGAGACAGTCCTGGTCCATCTTTAAGTATCCGGCCAATTTATATTTTTTTTAATGCAAAGTTATGAAAAAGAATGGTAAGGGCTTATTATCAGCTCTATATAAATACTTCTAGAGATGACAGCACAGTCAACGTTTTGCATAGACATCGTTACTGCTCATGATGGATAGCTATCACACGATCTTTCTCGAAGGCAGAACCCGACGAGCCCCGAAGCTATGCGATCACGCCAGAGGCTATACGAAGCTTAGGCTATTTAAAAGAGATATAATAAGAGATGTAGGTACTGGATGCAAATGAGTTGTCAATAATAAGAGAATTTCGCGTTCCAAGTTTATCTGATGATTATAAATAAGGTACAAGATAGATTCTGAGACGCCATAGAATGACAAAAAGAAAAGGGAAAAGGTGTATCAACTTAATATGTAGCTTTTGAATTTAATTCTACTTATTAAAGCTATATTATTAAAGCTTATGCCAAGATACAAAGCAGAATTGGGTTGAATAGCATAATAAAAAAGAATACGGAAAAATTCCGCGTAAGTGACCTAAGTTTTTTTCCAGTTTTATAAGCTTTAATTCAGTGTTAAGAATCGTTAAGAGTTCCATAACACACTCGATTTACTCAAAATTCGCTCGATAGTTATATTTATTTAAAACGTATATTTGAAAGTTTTTAATGTTTTGCTTCTCAAAGTTATAAAGAAATTGAAACAAATCTTACTTTATTTCTAGATATTACCAAGAACTGTTAGAGCTTATAATTTTAGTAGGTAATAATAAATAAATAATAATAATAATTGTTACGTTGTTGATTTTGAATTTATTTCGTAAAAAATGTACTGTAATATTTGTCGTTCTATTTTACATGTAAGCGAATTAAACTTGGTAGAATAGTTAAAGGTACCTGTGAAAAAATAATAAAAAACACTAATGACAATGTAGTTAACTGAGGGATAAGACTAGACTACCTATTAAAAACTCGTCAGGCTTTAAAGTTCATTCAGTATACCTACAGTGAGTTAATTGCCTGCACTTAACTGGACTTTTAGTTCTTTTTACGTAGTGCATGATTCTTCCTGGATAAACCCAGGTACAGAATAGGTGGGTACATTATACTAAGTACTAAGTAATGGGTCTTTTTGATAGCTGTATTGTGTTAAATAAAACGTTATATTTAATGTTAATTTAAAATTAATTCAAAACATGTCTAAATTAAAACATGTTTTGTATTAAGTATAAACATATTTTGTATTTTTATTATTATTTGTAATAAGTTTATTTTTAGTTGTAAGTTTTATTATTATTTGCTGCCATTATGAGTGAAGTTTATTTTTATTCAAAATATAATTATAAATAATTAAGGTTGATAGTATTGAACAAATTTTTTTTAAAGTTAGACCAAACTATTGTCTAACTTATTACAAGCATTGTTTGACGTTAAACGCAATGAAATTTATTTTTTCATTTCAACTTTTAACTGAAATTTATTCGCATTTTTAGAAAGCTCTCGAAAATCATCCTTTCAGCCCGTGCTATTAGTGCAATAACCCGTATATACGTATACAAATTAAACATAAATAAATTTGATATCCAGAAATATACCTACTAAAAATCCGTTAGATTTTTCACGTGTCACGTATTCGAATAAACGAACAAAACAAAACAGAATCTAGCAAAACACAAAAGCAAAACATAATCAAACGACCGCCACCAAAAGGCAAATGCAATAAAATCCGTAACAATCATCTAGAGGCAAAACCCGGCGCCTTATAATAATGTCTGCGTACCGCCCTGAATTACCTAACATTCATACCTAATTCGAAACCGTGAGAACAAGGCGATTCCTCAACCAGTGACCCGATCCCATTTGATATATGAGCCTAAACGTGCCATTTAGCGCTTACACGTCCAATCTTAAGTATAGTCCAGAAAATTAGAAAAAAAGAGTAAACACAACATTGTACGAATTCGGTAATTAGATTAAGCTCCTAATTTGAGGGTTGGTTGGCGACCCGCCGTCGGGACAAGGGAAGGCACGCCCCGTGGCGCCTCGGGCGGGCTCTTTTTGACCCTATTTGTTTTAATTACTAACCAATGATGTTTGGGACAACATCGGGCCTTTTGATAGTTTGAGGTAAGTGCCGGTAGGTAGAAGGTCAAACAAGCGAGGCAGGGGGCGGGTTATGACGTGCGCTTCTTTGAAGTTTTACCTAACATGCATTAAAAATAACGTGGAGAAGTATGGTATTGAAGTAGGAACATATTGTCTTAGTTATTCAAAATACTATCTTCTTATATATAACATTTCCGTGTCACAGTGTTTGTTACCGTACTCCTCCGGAACGGCTTGACCGATTTTTTCCAAATTTTATATGCGTATTCAGTAGGTCTGAGAATCGGCTACTGTATATTTAGTTTTTTTTTTATTTCATTAAGGTAAGACAACATTTGCCAGGTCAGCTAGTATACATATAAATATGTAATAAATAATTTGGACACATTTCACACACGGCTGGTTAGCCCCATACTGAACCATTTCTAGTTTGTATTATAATTGCTCACACAACTGATACATAACTTCATATACATACATACTTTATATAGATACATATTTAACGCCCAGACCGGCAGCCAACAAATTTAGTTTAGCACAAAGATGTTGGCCGTGCCGGAAATCGAACCCGAAATCTTCTGATTGACAGTCCGGGATGGTAACCATTACGCCAACGAGATAAAAAATATGACAAGTACTTTGATAACTTTCACACATTAAACTTCTTTCACAAAGTAAAAAATGTTTCCTACTCCAAGTGATAGCTTAAAAATTCTAGTAAAAAAAGCTATTCAAAATAATAATAAAAATAATAATTGGGAATTCCTGTCTGATAAGGTATTCATAATCACAGTTTATTTATTCCTAAACAGTAGGTAGCTTTCTCTAATAATCCTCAAGAATTTCTATAAGACCTCTAATAATGCATTAACTTAATTTAAATATAGCGTTTATTGTAAGGGATCCATTTTACCCGACATTCCAGAAAGGTGATTGTATCTGTGCATTTTCTGTTCAAATTAAAGTCATTTTGGTGAGTATC
The DNA here is from genome assembly GCA_035578125.1 of Mellilla xanthometata. Classification (NCBI taxonomy): domain Eukaryota; kingdom Metazoa; phylum Arthropoda; class Insecta; order Lepidoptera; family Geometridae; genus Mellilla; species Mellilla xanthometata. The sequence goes on along the minus strand of JAPUBQ010000014.1, from coordinate 4,849,513 downwards.
CAAAAAAATACATTAAAATATTAAATAACTTCACGTTTGACAATAAAATGTACCATACAAATAGCCATAACAGAATTTAAGTAATATTTTATATGTGTACAGAATTTTCATTACTCCTAAATAAAAATATTATAAATGATTTACAATGAACTTAACTTTATTTCTCATTTTTTAAAATAAATGCATTATTTTCCTCTTCTTTCTAATTCCCTATCTTTCATATTATTATCATAATAAGGGTTAGGTAAAACAATTATTAGTTTATAATTATAGCCGTTTATTTATTAACATTCAACACATGTATGACATAAAGCTATGTTACACGTGCCCTATTGTCATAGTTAATTCAGTTGCACAACCCAATGTGCACTAAAGACTGCCCGTTCCTACACTTTCCCCCTTCAGATCGCCAGCCCGTCCCAAATTTTCCCGCCGAGCCCCAAACTCCTGGCATTCCTTGAATTTCATCCCGATATTCCCAATATTAGTGGCGATTACCGCATCGTTCGGTAAACGTCTGTAATCGGTTTAAAGTTAGCTTGTAATCGTGTAATCACCTCCGTGGGTAACCATGGTCATTACAGCGAACACAGCTATTACGGCCATCTGAAACTTTTGTTCTTATTCTGATAGATTTGTTGGGAATGTTCTTTCTTACGATATTATTGTAATTTGCAACAAAAAATCTTGATGCATAATCATAAATAAGAATACAAACGTTAATAATATTCAAGAAACCCTACCTTTAATGAGTTGTTCATTTTTTGCGTGTTAAAAATCCTCATGATATGATAAATTATAAAATACCTACTTACAGTAATAACACACCTAAAATTCACTTATCATCAGCACCAATCTCCGAATGTTGCCCAACTAAAATCCCACGGTCATAAGGAGTCTGATGTGAGAGCCGAAACCTAGCCTGGAGCAAACGGTAGACCCACTGAAGCAGCTACGGCGACTGTATGATACCACTGATTAACGTGACTTTTTCAACAAAACGACACAGACTACAACAGAGTATAAGAATAATCTTTGGTATTCTGTTAAATTTGAAGAAGTTTATGAAGAGGCTTGTTTAGACTGTGGTGTGAAAGTAGACGGCGTCGCGTCGGTGCGTACGTTAAGATTGGTGAGAGGTCACACGCGAGCCAAGCATTCAGAGCACGTGGGAAAGGCAATGCTGAGGCGGAGAGCCTTCAGGCTAAACGCAGAGGTTGACGATGCCCGCGATAAATATGAGCTGTAAGTATAATATTAATATTATGTTATGAGGCATTAGTGAGCTGGTTGGATTCAAAACTGTAATGTAAAAAATTTTGTGTGTGAAAGTTACGTTTTATGATATATTTTTTTTGCTTTCAGAAATATTTCCTTCGTACAAAATATGAAACATTAATTTTGCAACAGTTTTTTGTCATTTTACTAACTTACTTTCTTGTAAACAGAAAAAAATATATATGTGTATGTATGTTTAAAGCTTTTCAAATTTTATTTTCAACTTCATGATAGGTAAAGATTTTATTTTAAAATTTTGTAAAGGAGACGCAAATATTATTACTAAACCTATAATGATTAAATGAGAAGGGCAGAACATATTAATGATCTTAGCGTTTAAACATACACACATCCGAAGTCACGTACAAAACGCATACGCAAAGATTTAGTTGATCCCTTGGCACGACTGCCTCCAGGCAAATTCCCTAAAGCTGAGGTCAAATGTCGAACAATTTATTGCCTCTTCAGAGGTGCTCGGGTTCCTTTGGGAAGATCCGCAAACCTTTAATTAGAGGGGACTAAGGAAACATTCACACAGGTGCTTGGTGCCTTAATAAGAGACTTTGCTTGAGGCAAATCGTGCGGTCAAGCTTTTGGGAGGCAGGTGATTTGAGACCTTTTTGGTTTTCGTGGTCTAGGATTTTTTTGATTTGAACTTCGAATTGTCGAATTCAAAATAAAAGGGGTTCTGTAGTTTTACTAACATGATGTCGACACTCTTAATGTTAGTTCATCTTTGTATGTTTGATTCAGCAAAAGTTTGTCTTTGAATTTTTTACACGTACTTTTACTGAGATAAATAAGGAATAAATTTAATACCATTTTGAGGTAAATGATACATTTTATATACTAAATGCTTTATTTAAAAAATGTTGACAGTGCTTACGCACGGGACAACACTTTACGAGACTATTTAAGAATTCAATGATAATTGCTTGATTGTTATCTGATAAGCTTGTTAGTGTGTAATAATATTTGAGATGACATTTTGCGTTGCGAACTCAAATTTTGTTCATGGAGCGATTGCTTCCGTTAAGAAACATTTATTACGTTATACGTTGTTACAATGTGAATTGCGTTATTTTAGTTTTTAACTGTTAAAATACGAATATGGTTCGCTTAAAGTTTCTTACATTATTTTGGTGTGATAAGATGTGATTCATATAATTTAAAAGTAAATAGTATAACAGTTTTAAAAAACATATTTTTATATTTTTAATGCTTAATTGTAAAACAATCATTTATATTGCACATACAAACTTCTATTAAAAGAGGCAAACTAAGTTTACAACGTTCCGATCAACGCATTAGTGAGATGACAAGCCAAGGAAATAAGTTTTTAACGCCTACCTCTTACATTATTAAAATTTGAACTTATGTTTTACCTTGCTATTTGGTTGTGATTGAGTTGTTTTGTTGACCAAATATATTCGAATCGAAGTAAATTAAAAGGTCTATGGCCTTTTTGGCGGGTTGTATGGTTTGTTTAAATGTGTATATGTGTGTCACCGATCTTTCAATAAGTTCAATTTTCATAGATGAATGCTAATGATGCTAAATTTTTTTCATCATCACAAAACTTGCCTGAAATTATAGTCAAAATCACAAATTAACGACCAAAAAATATTAGTTCATATATGGATCGATATCAACTAGTAGCATAATTATGTGAAAATTAAGAATTGGTCTATCTATGTTTAGTTTTTTTTTTCAAAAAAAAAATATTAGAATTGATCATTATGTTTTGTGTTCCTATCAGTTTATTTTCCAACTTTCTTGTTTTATTGACCAATTTCACCATTGGTACAACTGTCGTTTAAATTCTTCTATGTATGCATACGAGTACATATCTATAAATAACGTCATGAAGATGATCTTAAACAGTATGTATCTACATCATACCCCATGAAACGTACCCTTTGACCTCTGACCACCATAAAGAGGCGCGTGCTTACACCATTACACTATCATTAAACTTTTTATCTACCATAATGATACTATTTAGATAATTTATCTGTCACATTTATGCCATAAAGTATGTCGTATCAAACACGCTTAGGTGATGTGTTTACGCATCGTTTGTTTGTATCCTTTAGATGGGATTGACAACCTCGTTGGCGTAAAGGTTACCAGGCTGAACTGCCAATCAGAAGTTTCCGGGTTCGAATCCCGGCACGGCCATACACTTTGTGCTTTACTAAATTTGTTGGCTGTGGGTCTGGGTGTTAAATATGTATCTATATAAAATATGTATGTACTTATACGTAGTAAATTAGTTGTGTTAGCTACCACAATACAAAATAGAAATGGTTCAGTATGGGTTAACCAGCCGTGTGTGAAACCCTAATTGTAATATTTATACTTATATTGTATTATAAGTCTAAGCTGGCATAATACTGAAAACAATAATCATAGTTATTTGGTTACATTTTTACGCACGCCTCTGATGTACGTATTATTAAATTTATCTCGTACTTTTTGTCGTAAAAACAGGATTGTGATTTGAGAAAAAATCATCAGGGAGTGGTACGATGCGCGCCCGCATTATTTCGTCACACTCGAAAAACTTGTGTTTGTTTATCTATAGCGCTTTTCTCTAGCTATATAAGATTAACATATCGATCTTCTAAATAATAATAAATTTACTCTTCTTTTTCCTTGCCTTATCCCACTAAGTGGGGTCGGCACAGCAAATCTTTCACTCTCCTGTATCAGCCGTCTTCAATACACTTACTCCTTTCTCTCTCATGTTCTCATTCACACACTCTATCCGTGACTTCTTTGGTCGGCCTCTTGCCCTTCTTCCTTGCACTTCCATTTCCATACTTCTCCTACTAACTTGCATCTCCTGTCTACACATCACATGCCCATACCACGCTATCATTCTAAATAACAATAATTTGACTATGAATATAATTTTCTTAATCCTACTCTTTTTATTGCGTTGAAAATAAAATAAATACATTAAGGGCTTATGAATAGAAACCACAAATTTTAAACCCACCAATTTTTAATTGCAAAATATTAAAAAGGCCAACAAAGCAACAAATTTGCAACCGCACCATTAAGTCGTTCATTCATAGGAAGAATGGCATAAAAAAGTAACATCTACCTATAATAATGGGTAATAGTATGATGGGTGGTCAGTTTACCGCAAACGGGCGGTATTGCTATTATATTGTCGTGTTTGTTAACAGCTTGTAGATTTTTGGCAAAGATTAAGAGATATTCACGTGGGTACAGGTTTATAAGCATAAACAGCTGATTAGTAGTTATTCAAGATCACTCGGAAACTTATTGATGTTTCTTACGCTTTCAACTTATTTATTAACACGGCTGCAAAAAAAAACAGTCAAAATGTGTATGAGTGAGTAAGAATAATAATAAATTGCTTATTTGAACACAAAAAACTTAAATCGAGCATAGGGTAGTATCGAATTTAGTCAAACTAATTTAAAACAAAGATATATAAAGAGATAAGCAAAGATATAAAAATTATAAAGAGATAGATAACGATATCTCTTTTTTTAATTTAACTTAAAATTGTTTGATTTAAACTATGTAGATGTCAATGTTACTCAAATTACTGCATAATAAAATGTTTTTATTTATTTAACACTCAGTATTAATGCCAAACATCACAGAGGCTGTCATACTTTAGGTAAAGTCAGTACTTTAACACCATGACTCACCTTCACTTCTACTCCGTTCAAAATTTCAACTTTCCCGTCCTCTACGAATCCCACAGGTTCGTTTCCAAAAATGACGGTCTAATAACACGTTCCCTGATTAGTTTGCGGTTTACAATGTGGCTAAGGATACAATATAATGAGATACAAGCCACCGCAGTGGCGCCACCAAATTAGTCACTGACCATTGGAGACTGAAGCGGCGTTTCTGAACTATTAATCTATGACGATTAGGTGCCAATTAAGGTCGAGGCAAATTGTTATTGCTTTCCTATTTTTCAGAAGTGATGAGGTACACACTGTAAATGATCGGATTTCCTTTACCTGAGTTATTTATTTTTAAGCTGCCTCTTTATTTATTTTTAAATTGTTTCTATGTCTATGTATGTATGTCTAGTAAAGAATTTTCGATCTATCCTAATCTTTTTACCTAATCTACTTACGAAGTAATAACTCTTACTTTAACTTGATAAATACTCGTATAAAAATACGCTACTAGAATATAGCCTAATTGGCACAAATGTATATTATAGGTAGACGTATATGTAGCTGGTCAAACCCGATTTTGGTGGTGAACTAGTTATTCCTAGACCAGACCTGTTTACCCTATGGCTGTTAGGACAAAAACAGTGAAAAACTTTACCTATCATTCTGAAATTCCTTATAAAGTATCTTTTTGCTAAGAACCGTTGAATAAAATTATACAAGAAGCACAGATACGAATAAGGTCATTATAATAATTGCCTTAATCTGTCATCCTTGAACAGTTGGTCAGTCATAAATCTGTCATTCACACTGACATTATCCTACCCAAAAGTGACAAACCTTCAATTATTGAAATAAAATCGTCCTTTTTGTAAATGTTCCTATTATTTTGCCAAATTACAGCATACAGAACGGAAGGCACGTCTATGAAGTTTGAGAAGGTGGACCGCAAAATGTGGACGTACCGAATGTAGTAGTCTTGACAAAATGATAAAACTTTATAATCAACAATCTGACTGCCGGTCAATTTTGTCCGGAAATTGTCATCGATGATACCTATGGTATGTGCAATCTTGTGGATATGAATATGATTATTATCTCTGAAGCAACGTCTGATTCCCTTTTAAAGCTACAAGAAGAAATCTAAAGATTTTCATATTTATTCGTAGAACTACTTGAAATGAATACTTGAAAATGTTCCTACACTTAAACATTTAAAAATCTGCAATGCAATACCGTGTCTTTGCAATATCTTTGCCCTAGGTATATAAATAATCCTCTATTATTTGATTCCCGCCCATCACAATATAATAATAGTAGGTGCCCAGGACGCACGAAAAGTAATAACAATAAAAAGCACACCAAAAAAAAAACAGGAACGAGGCACCTTGCAAAGAATTTCAGATTTTGGCTTCGCATGATTGAAGAAAGAAGCAAAATACATTTTTTACAATGTACAGCTAGGTAACATTAAACCTGCAGATTCCATAACCACGCGTCGTTTAAGTGGCACTCAGTAAAAGATCAGTCAAAGGTGGAGAATGCTTTGACTGAAAATTAATTGGAATTACTGGCTTTCAAGTAGGCAGTCGCTAAGTGTGCATTTTGGCACCTACATCGATTTTCCACCGGTTCTGCCTTAGTGTTTACCTATTCGCCCCATGGTGAATATGTACTTACAACCACATAATTATTATCTATTTTTTTCTTTACAGCTTGTTCTTCGACTAGCGGGTTGCGTTACCACACGAGTTAGCGATACTCCAATCTAAGCTGAAGCATGTCTAGTCTGGAATACTGGCTCTCAAGGAGGCTACCATAACACATTTTGGTGTTTGACGAAAACTATAATAACTCTTTCCTCCTCAATTTTTCTTTTCCCTCTCTTTCTGCTCATACCATTGTAGGAACATTGCGGTAATATTTGATTCAAAGTTAAAAAAATGGACAGCCCAGAAGTTTATTTCCAATCTAGCTGTCATAAAGTCACTCATCACTGCACGTATCATTTCAAACTAACCGCTGCCATTATAACCGCATTTGCCCCCAAATTCGACATTTAATAACTGTTCCAAATGTTCAGTTCAAAATCTTGATCCTTTATTTAATTATACGCTTGTACTATCAAGCGGCAATTTTCTATTTTTTACATTCGGATTTACGTAGAATGATGTCAGGGCGATGGTGTTCGAACGGTTTTTGGGTATTTAATTTTTAGTTTTACCCTTCTGTGCTGTTTTGGATTATAATTGCTTTAATTATTCGTTACGAGTTTTCTATAATAACAGTCTTGAGTTGTTTTAGATGAAATGTAAACGTTGATAAAATCAAATTTTAATAAAACATTTGAGTAATCTTTTAATTATTTTTTTATTAGTAAGTACACTTTTATTTGTAGCGAGTGTGTATAAAGCGAGTGTGGCTCGATGGTACCTTTTCCATCAGACGGCCCCTGGTTTGATCCCGGCCCTTCACCAATTACTTGTTTTTCAAGTTATGTGTGGATTTGCACTCGCTTTACGGTGAAGGAAAACATCGTGAGGAAACCGGCATATTTGAGGAACACCACATCCGAAGACGTGTGTCATCCGCCAACCCGCACTTTGCCAGCGTGGTGGATATTGGCCTATATCTCTATCCTCGTGAGAGAATGCCCCGAGTCCCAGCAGTGGGAACATATAGTGGGCTACTTATGTTTATGCTACACTTTTATTTAGTAAGCGAGTATGTTAATGCAGTTATTCAAAACTAAAAATAAGACTCAATTATTATTAATTCGTAAGAGCTAAGTGACCAAACTCTGGTGTGTGTTTCAATCAGCCCAAGGGCCTTTGGCTTGGCTTGACTGCTGCTTGTACAGACTAAATGCCGGGACCTACAATTTTACGTGTCGTCCGACCCACGTTAGCGCCTAGATAAAATTGCCACTTTTTCTTTTGCATTATCACCTATCCTGACTTACTTTGGTAATCGTTTCAGATTATCTTAGTTAGCCGAGCTACAAGTGCTACGAAATTGATCCTAATGAATACATTGCTTCCGCACGATGCATTTTGCATATAATTAAAAAATCGTGATAACTAAGGAATCAATTGTATGCGGAACCCGGAAAACAAAACACTTCTTTTCTATATTGCAGTTAAATAAGGAAACAGTTAACTTTTTCGCTAATAATTAAATCTATTCCGATATCATGATTCAGACATTAATCTGCAACGGACTCCTGGCCTTCACTTGATTTCACACCAGAAATCGATGCAATTTTTAATTGCACAATATTTAAATACAATTCAAATTCTAGTTTTTAAGTCTCAATCAATTAGAAATAGATAATTGGTTCAGTGCAGTTATTCAACACGAATATTGAGTATACAAAAAGTAAACAAATCAGGAAGTTGTCCAAATCACGCAATAGGTGCGGTTGCTGTTTCATTTCCCGAAAACAGTTATTAAGCAAATCAGTTTTAGAGTATAAGTAACTATTTAGTCACGCATACAAAATAGCTCACTCATGCCACCCCTACATTAGCTTGCACCCTATTCTATTTTCGAACTGGGTGTAACTGCCAACCTCTAATTGGCCGAAACGAAACCGATGACAGCCGATCATAGCCGATGATTGACAGCTGTCAATCAGAATTACGTGAGGGGGATGCCAGGTGGTGATGAAATGTGTTGAGCATTCAAAAGATGATACTAAAGGTTTGAACTGATATAGTTTCTGTTCGATTTTGTGGTAGGAGTAGTACGTCATTAAGTTATTTAGTGGTTAAATAGGTTTAGTTAATTTTTACACACCAACACATACATGATTGGTGGTTTCGATTACAAAACAAACGATTTCTTTTTTGTGTCTTTAGCAATGTTTTTGCACAGATATACTCGTATGTAGTTCCTTGGAACTATAGAAATAGCTTTTGTTGTTTCTCTTTACAGATAGGCACTTAACCAGCAAGGCTCGTGCCCTCACGAGTTAGCGACACTTCGACATAAAAAGCTCTGCAGTAACCAGCGAACTGGAATAAATAGAATAGTAACTTGGCTGATAAAATGGTTCCACCGTCTACGCGTAAAATACCGCAGTAGGCGGGACAAAACAGCTACTCACTCGCCCGCGTGGCGTCGCATGGTGTGGCGGTGACCAATCGCGAGCGAGCTTTGTGTGTGGTTCGTTGGGATAGCAGTATAATTGTGTGCGTAGATGGATCCAAATTCTAAGGGGCTATTGTATGGAGTTACTCTTCCGTTTATTCTAGTTCGCTGGCAGTAACCTAAGGTGGAGCATGCCTTAAAAGCGCTGTAGTAACCTAACTTACTGAAAGTTCAAAAATAACAATTTTGTAACAACAGAAAATCCGAATCATTGGTAAGCTTTATCCGCACATAAATCATTAGATAGCTGCCCAAGAGCCATTGTTTTAAGCACCTAACCGCTTAGAGCTATAACATAAATCTTCCTCAAAATATCAGTATAGAGAACAATAATACCGTCTGAGAGATCGTAAATTTGGAAATAATGACCTAAAGTTTTATTTGGGCTACTTCAGGTGGACGTTACGGGTCTGGCCTCGGGTCAAATGCAATCTTCATTAGGACTCGTCACAATGAGAACGCATGATGGGTGGAACTGACGAAGAAAAACGTTAGAAATATGCAAAATAAGGTAGGAATGACGAAAAGAAATACTGGACATAAGCAAAAATTAGTGTGAAAATGACGAAAAGAAACACTAGACTAAAAGAGGATAGAAATGACGAAGAGAAACGCTGGACATATGCAATAAAGGGTAGAAATGATAAAAGAAATCTAGACATTTACTAAAACAGGATGGAAATGACGAAGAAAAGCGCTCGCATAAAAAAACAAAACTAAGGTACGTATACAAGGTATCGATAACAAAATATAGGTACATGTTCAACCGATTACCCTATAGTAAAATGAACTTGTCTAAAGACATGAAAAGAAAAATGAAACAGTTCTTTAAAGTGAACGCCTTTTTGCTCATTACCTGAGTACTAGAGATTGCTCTAATTGGGTCTTCTTTTGTGATTGGCAATAAATAATAATTACCTTTTAGTATACGATACATGTACTAGTTTGTGAGAATGGAAATGGGTGAAAATTTGGTTCTTAAATTACGCTAAAATCCCGGATTAACACCTTAAAAAATAATATAATAAATTCAACTTAAATATCTATACTTAAGCTTAAGGGAGTATCTTATATGCCTACTAATAACCCGTTAATAGATAAACTTAACGATTAAGTACTACATGTTATTATTTGTCAGTATTCTCAAATTTAAAATTCTTCCTCGATATATAGTTTACCCAAAAAAATCAACTCATTCAAATTTTAATGATCAGAGTGAGGGCAGTAGAATTTTCTTTTTTCTCCAACTGACAGACAAACCACTTGAAATATCGTCCTCACTTTGCGAAATTAGAACCGAAAATTGCGACTAATTGGATTAAGAGTTTAATTGGACATAACAATTTAATGGAATCGATTTAATGGGGTTTTGAATAGTCATGGGAAAGCGCGGGGTTTATCAAGGATTGCGATTAGACCCCAATCATTCGTATTCTTGCAATTTCCATTGACTGGTAAATTGCAGACAGAGGTAAAACTTCAAACATCAATCAGTTCTGGACCATCGATTCCAGTGAATCGCTTGTTTTCAGCGAATCAAGTTTGGGTTGAGCTGTGCACGATTTTATGTACTAAAAACACCTTATTTTGAGAGGAGATAACAATTAAGTGTTACATTAACGATCAGTAGCCTATGTGTTTGTTAATCCAAGGCTTAACCTATCATCACACCGAATTTCATCAAAAGCGGTTCAGGCGTTTGAGCGTGAAGAAGTGACAACTTACATACAACTTTTGCATTTAAATATAAGTGGGATTTGAATAAAACCTTGTGGTCATTAAAATCTCTATTCACAGAAATACGACAAATCTAATGGTTAAAATTAATTAATTTATTTAACATGTGGATATCATAACTGACCATAACATTGAAGTTAGATATCAGTAACTACGACAAAAACCATTAGAGTGTACCATTATTTCTTTTGCGTGCATCAAATTACTCTCATCTCCTTTAATGTCTGTCTTTTTAAGATAATAGATTTTTTAATATAAGGCTCAATTTTTTTTCTTATTACACTGTTTAAGTTTTGTAGAATAGGAAAAATAAAATAATATTGTCCTAAATATAAACTATGTTCGATATTCAAAAATCAATACGAGTGGCGACATCGCGGTAGCACCAGTGACATTTTATTAGTTCTTATGAGTTATCAGAGATGGCGCTACTATACGCATCTTAGTTACAAACGGTTTCAGCTGATATTGATTGATATAGGTGTAAAAATATTTTGCTCTGTAATGGGTAGTATATACTTCACAAACATAATGCTTATTTTAACTACTATCGTTCCGGGTACTATTACTATATTGTTTTTAACATGATTTTTTACGATATCTTTACAGAAATAAAACAGGACTTCCTCTTATAAATAAGCTTTTACTAAGTGCACTCAATCGTTATTTACTCTATACACTTTGTAATAATAGTTTTTATTACCTGTTATGTTATTATAATTAAATGTCATTTTAATAATATCTCATACTTACTAGTAATGTTATTATATATTGCGCTTACTATTCTTCATATTTCGAGTATCAATTAATAACTTACAAAAAATAAATAGATACTTATACAAATTGCAATATCTCGTCTTCACGCATAATTACGCAGCTATCAACTCTTTCTAAGTCCAAACAGCAACGCAACGTGTAATTATAATTAATTTTGGCTGTTACATTAACTTTATAATGATTATGGTGAAGATTGCACGATCATGATGCCATGCCAAGCCCCATAGGTTACTCTCTAATGGGAATTTCATACTTATACAGATACTTTTTGCCGTTATTTTAGGCTTGACCACGCCAGAGGTTAATTTTGTATCGCTTTCTATCATTTTGGGCATAAATTGCCATTCTGTCAGTTTTATTACGGACTTGTATTTTTTGCCTTCATCTTGTATAATTACTGTCTACAGCTCAACGCCTACGTTTAAGTTTCTGCTTTCGGCATAAATCTCGTATTGGTAGGTAGGTAACGGTGCCTAAGAATGTTTCATTAACATTATAGTTGTGCCCAATTTATAGTTAGGGTTTTAGGAATACAAACAACAAAAATAGGATTTGAGAGTTTTCTTTTCATTTTTTGCATAGCCTCTTGAACTTAATATATATTCAAATTAATTTAAACTACTTACATAACTATTTACAATAAATGTACACTCTACAGCTAAAATTGTACTCACAAGTAAACAAAACATTAATTAAGAAGGTCATAAGAACAATGATTCCTACGATGTCATAGCCGCACAATTTGGAAATGAGAAACTTAGAATATAGGTAATACTTTTCGGTAACTTTTGTTAAACTATGTGCTTAGGCCTAAAGTAAGCTATCACAATAAATAAACATCTAACAAAACATAACAATAACTAAAACAACTTCAGTCTTTATGGAGAAGATCTCAGAATTAGACGACAGTGAATATTTACAAAATAATGGATGTCAGGAACACACCAACTAAACAGAATAGTGAACCAAATCTAAATTTATATTGAAGAAGACAATATTAAGCAGGATTCTAGATGATTGGTGCAATATATTATAATTTTTGACGAAAATCAGTCAATGAAATCTTTGGTAAATTACACATAATAAAATGAAATACATAACGACTAACGATTTATGATAGTACAAAGATTGATTACTCTAATCTTCCTAAAATTTCGAACGGTGCCTAAGACCTGAATTGAGAGAACGCAATCACTATGTACAATTAAAACTAACATATTATTTACATCTAACGTTTCATAATGTCTTCTATAGAGAAGCCGAGGGTCCGTTTAGGCGTTTCAATAGGTGATTGGTGAGAGCTGACCAAAGGCTGCAGTGGCTGGGAGACAGGTGGCGGCGATGGTTTGTGAGATAGATCCAGCAGTGAACTGTCAGACTGACTCGTCGAAGACACCTCCTGGCAACCTTCAAGGTGTTCTAAATGATGTTTGTTCGCATCGCTATGCGTCAACAGATGCGTCTTCAAATTTGATCTTTGGTTGAAACTTTTGTTGCAAACCGGACACTTATGGGGCGATTCCTCCATATGCAAAATTTTATGCACCGCTAGTGTTCTCGACTGGCAAAATCCTTTTCCGCATTCCGTGCATTTGAATGGCTTCTCCTTTGAGTGTATGTATCTGTAAAAAAATGAAAACAAACGTTAGACTCAAGCTAAACTTTCACTTGTTAAAAGGTGAGAAGACAATCTAGCGAGCTCTATGTAAACAGATATCAACATGAGTCTTTACGGCTCAATAGGCGACGAAATAATAAGAGGTTTTGAATGAAATTTGAAGTGATACTACATTACAGACGCATTAGATGGCTAATATATATGGTGTAATAAGAGAAAAAAAGGCTCGAGTCTCGTAAAAGCGAAGAAATATAACGTGTAATTTGTTCGACGGCGGAGCAAGACAGATATGGTGATCGTAAAGAACCAAACCGGTTGTTGGGGGCGCGCGTGCGGCCTCGCGACTTCACAAAAAGGTTTACACTTTTAATTTATTTTTTTTCTCTTATCGTCAACAATACCTCGACGAAACACGTACTAAATCACGTTGTTGGCATTAGAAGAAACATTAAATAAAGAACTCTGAGCGATAGTGCCAGTGAAAGTGGATTTTATTTATGGGCAGTTTGGAAATATTCGTCAGAATAAGTTACTATGCTATCAAATGACTCTAATGGATAATACGATAACTTTATAGTATCAAACAATGCGATGCTTACCTATGATCTCTGAGGTGGTCCTGTCGCCGGAAAGCCTTTCCGCAGATGTCGCAAGAGTACGGCCGCTCATCGGTGTGTGTTCTTTCGTGGATGAGCAGGTTGTACGACTTGGTGAATTGGCGGTTGCAGTATTTGCAAATGAACTGCTTCTTAGGTCTGGCTCCGGGGACCCCTGGAGCGCGCATCGGAGGCGGGTTTCTTCCAGGCATTCTTTGCGCCATCGCTCCTGGGTATCTCAATGAGTGGTGGTAGAGCGCAGCATTTCTGATCCACTGGTTGACGAGCATAGCGTGGTAAGGAGCTGAAGGGGGTAGGGAAGCAACTTGAGCTTGCATGTAGGCTGACATCGTTGGGTGTGAATAGGGTACTGGCACTTTGTCGGTGTAGTAGGGAGCTTGTACGGGTCGAGGGTAAGGGTAAGGTTGGGGTGGCGTCCAGCCGGGCTGGTGGCGAGACAACACGATGGCGGGAGGTGTGTCGTCGGTTGGAGTAACTGGTGGTGTCGGCAGCGGCGGTGACGGTCGCTCCAGCTTCACAAGAGCTTCCAGCGGGAAGTCTGGCGGATAGTCTGTTGAAACAAGAAACGGTGGACTTAGACAATGTTTTGACATACATTCATTAGAATAAAACATGTTCTGGGCGAAAATATTTAAAAAAAAATAAAATAAATAGTACAAATTGTACAAAGACGTAAAGAAATACATTCACTATGCAAGAAATAACAAAGTTGAAACAGAGAGAAAATAATATCAGAGACTTTCTCAAAATTAAGTTTAAATTTTGCAAGCTACACAGCTTGTAGGTAACTAAAATTTTAACCTTAGTAACCAAAACAAATTTACATTGAAAAAAAAATGTTGTAAAGTAAATAAACAAAACTATAAATCAGCTGCAACACTTACTGTGATTAGTTTCTATATGCTCGTCCTCCTCCTCGATATTGATATCATCCGAACTGTCCACACTGTACGGCTTATCTTCCATTTCCACAAACGATAGTTCAAACAAAACTTCACACTAGGGCACTGTCCTCAGACTCACTTTGGTATCACTATGTACCTCTGTCGTCACTGCAAACCGGTTTGTGACTGACAACCGGCTTGAGAGAGCGCGCGGAGCGTTATGAGCTTGTGTGCGTTTGTTATCGGGGCCTGCGCTTGCGCGGCGCGGAGAGGGGGGAACATCAAAAGCGCCGCTCCACCGAACGCCTGTCCCGACTTCCGAAGCAGCCTCGCGCCTCCCAAGAGGCGGAGCTTACCGAGCACTGCCTTCCAAATCGATCGGTAACAATCGCGAATTGTTTCAACCACTCTTCCTCTTAAATCGACTAGGTCCCATCCCCTGACTACCTCTCGAGCTATTGGAACTCTGTCGAATTAACTTGTATCGTTTTGAAATTGTGTTTGGCAATGCAAATTTTTGGTGACACAAGCGGGCCCCAGTGAAGCCATTAGAGAAACCAATTGCTCTCGTAATTTTGTTTCGTAGGCAAGTCTTTGTAGTAGATGTTGAACAGGGCTTTGTACTTCTCTTTGTAATTTGTAACTCTATTGAGATCCAGTTGTGGTACTTGCTTTGAGTGCCAGAGACTTTTGTAGTCAGTTTAGTAAGTGAAATCTGATTCAGGCCCAAACAATCTGGATTAGATTGTGTAACTTTGGATTTCTTCATTTCATTACGTAATCGTTTATTTACTAAGTTCAAAAAAACTTCTACAAAAAGTAAAATGAAATCTCTTGATTGTAAATGAAATCTGCATAACTATTCCACACGACATAACACTAATATAATAATGTGCTTTCATTAATAAAAGCTTAATTGACACACTTATCTACCATTATTACATACCTAATTAATCACCTAAATCTAAGAAATCTTTAGTTAGTTGTGGGCACAGATTAGGCACTTGTTAGTATTATATCTAAAAATAGGCAGCAGGATAATCATTATACCTAAAACGGTTTTTTTATTCGAAGCCTGGCAATTTTAATCTTAAAATGCATAATACCTACCTACTTATTTCGTTGAGCGAAGATAGGGTACAAACTAAATACAAAATACTGGAAATATCGTAGTCACACTTAGAGCTATATTAATTAATCTTATTAAGTACTTATTTAACAGGAGCTTTGTATTTTTTTAATAAGTGCAGAAGCAAATCGCTTTATAATGCATTGGTAATCTGGATATATTTTTACTAACCAGTTTCGTTGAATCTTATTACACACCGATTTACCGTATTTCATCTGATTAACTTAGAGCTTTATGTTAATCTTCATTAAATCTTACTGAATGGTACCTAGTTACTTAAGGTCAAATGGAAGCTAAATAGCATAATTTGATAAATATTTTAAAATCATGCGTAAAGATAGAATTTCGATATTTTCAATCTTATTAACTTTCAGTGTTAAAAACAAAAATTCCTTATCTCGTTCACGTAAAATCTGTTAGCTTTATTTATTGAAAATAATCGATTTAAAATCTAAAAATGTGCTTCTGAAATTGATTGAGAAATAAAAACAAGTCTTGCTTTAATTTGTAGTTAATCCTATTATCTAAAATTGTTGGAATGGGTCATTTCAATTTTTGATTCTACATGAAATACTTACGTAAAATACCAACTACAGGGATTCAGACTTAGTAAAACATAGCCAATAACATAGCTCACGTATACCAATCCTTTTACTTGGAAACAAAGCGTTTAAATCTGCATAATCGCAATATGTTTACACTTGAAACCGACAGCAATCCACAATGTCACCATCATAGGTGTGTTAGTACATGAACGCTCGATGCGTGAGCGCAAGCAAACAGTCAGGGCGACACACGACACTGGTCGGCATCCTTTGTCCAACATCAAAAGCGCCGACACAAACAAACCACACTCGCTTAGCCCATGCCAACAAAGCACGACCACTCATCAAATAGAAACGATTTTAGCATTTGTTTTTTGAACGCTTCGGACGCGAATTCTGCTTTTGTATTTTTTGGAGTTAGGACAGTTTGGTTTTGAGGTAACAAGCTAGTGCCGGCTGTCACTAGATACCTTGTTGAGTCTAGCAGCTTGTTAGGTGGTTGTGTTTGGCAATGAATGTGTTAAAAATAGCCGGGCTAGTAGGTTATAAGCTTTGAAAGGTGAGACAACCGCGAAAATCTGAGTTGCTAATCAAAGAACGTAGTCCAAACTTCACATAGGCTCATTAGAGTGGCGTATATTACATATCTAAGACTTCATTACCATGTTACATAAGATAAATGAGATATAACGTTTATGACTTACTAGCTGTGCCCTGCAGTCTTGCCCGCGTTAGTCCGGAATAAGAAGTAATCTTTGTATTAATCCAATTATCTTTATCAAATTTAATGAAAGGCGTTTGTTTAAACGTGAAGGAGTTACATAGATTTTGAAGGTATTTGCGCATCCCACGGGAATCAGTAATGTTTTCGAAAAAAAGTAGCCTATGTGATAATCCATGGTCTAACTTATTTCCATTACAAATTTCACATATATCGGTGAAGCTGTTTGAGCGTGAAGAAGAAACAAACACACACACACACACACACATAAACTTTCGCATTTATTATATTAGTAGGATAGCAGTTAATGCTTTTAAAAACCATGAGATTGTAATTAGGGCTTGTGCGGATTAACTCAAATTTTGTCATGTTGATTTTTCGTGAATGAAAAATTCTTATAATTCGTTTTTCCTTTTCATTCCGATACTTTTACATCAAACAAGATAATATAAAAAAAATATATAACTAAGTAGGTTTCAGAAGGTAGGAAGAAGGACAAGAGGCCGACCGAAGAAGACTTGGAATGAGTGAGTGAATGAGGACATGAGAGAGAAAGGAGTGAGTGAAGAGATGACGGCTGATAAAGGAGAGTGGAAAAAGAAATTTTGCTGTGCCAACCCCACTTAATATATTATCACTTAATATTTGTATCACAAAAATATTATTTATTTATGTGTGTACAGGTGTGTGAAACGTTTCCTAAACAAAATAACCATAGACAAAACATCTAAAATCACGTCAAACACGTCAGATTTAGAACTGATACAATTGGGTGCGCTCTAAAATCGCTTACATTTTTCATATTTGACGTGATTTTAGTTGTTTTGTGTGTGGTTCAGAATGTGCCGTCTCTTTCTGGCCACCTAAGATGAAAAGAGACGGGGCTCCTTTAAATTTAGTTTAGTCGTGTGTGCCGCTGAATCGACACCATGTCTTACTAACAATAGTAATTTAATAAATTAAACATTTGACTGCTCTAATACCATTTATCTTTACTACAACGTATTTTTACAGATAAACGTGTAGAAATTACGTTTCATAAAACTAGACTGGATCTTTATTATAAACAGTTAAAGGATTAAAACAGAAGCCGTGTTTAAATAATTTGAAATAGTGGCAATAAAATTCTAGTTGTAGGTACCGATGACAGGCAAAAGATAGGTAAGTAGGTATAATGAATATAATTTTTTTCATGGTGGTAGGTTGTAGCGCCTGTAGCTTGGCTAGCTAAGGTGACGCGATCATCGAAGCTAAGCAGCGGGCGATGCGGGCGGTTTTTGGATGGGTGACCACAAGACTTTAAAAAGTAGCATTTTCATCTGGGCGTTACCGCGGGTCGGATGACACGTTAAATTGTACGTCCCGGCTGTTAGCTAACAAGACCAGCATCTTCAAGAAAATTAGTATTTCGTCCAGTTGATTGGTCTATTTTATTAGATAACTAAACTATTAAATAGCTTTAACCTGTATTTGTGCCCAATTTAGAACGTCATCAGACGAGAGAAGTCATGCGAAGAGAGGAGAAGCATGTGACTAGGAGGAGTATGAATATGATTGTACAAGGTAGTGGAAGTAGAGGACGACCTAAGAAGATGTGGATGAATTGTGTGAAAGAGGATAAAAAAAGGAGTGAATGTAGGTAGATATGACGGCTGACAGAAGAGTGTGGAAGCAAAAAACGGTCTGTGCCGACCCTACATAGTGGGAAATGGTGAAGGCAAAGAAGAAGATAGAATGTCATCTGTTCCACGGTAGTACCCAGATGAAAATGTCGCTTTTCCTAAATGATAGTCTTGTGTATGGTAACCCATCCATACACTGTCCGCATCGACTGTTGCTCTCTTTAGCCGAGCTACATACGCTACTATAAAATACAAAACATATTATGCTGGGTATTATTAAATTACACGTTTGGCTCTATTTTGGTTTTCCCTATCACGCGAACTTTGATAAACAAACAATTTGTTATCGACGAGAGTTCTTACAAATCTCAAAATCGATTGCTTATTATTATATCAAACTACTGTGTTAGGTTCGCATTTCCTCTGGTTTTGCGTGCAGACAGTAAAAAAAAAATAAGATTACTACTAAGGCAAAAGTAAGTGTTTACATTTAGTATCCTTATTTTCTTTGCGTTCCATTTTTGACATCATAATATGTCTACTGCCACACAAACATAAATACACACGCACACACATATATTTATGGACAAACAAAGAAAATCTGTCCAGTTGGTAGAGAGTCCACTTGAATATTACTAGATATAGGTACATCATCTATATAGTGCATAGTTAAAACCATACCCCTCAATATTTTGCATAGGAATTGACTGCAAATTAGAATTAAATTCGTTTTGCGGATCAAAGAACATCAAGTTTGTATATTACAATATCTATATCTTAATCACGAATCACGACGTAATATGTATTAGACTTAAAAGTTAATAAAGGGTTAGGGGTGATAGAATAATAATAAAATCACCATTTTCGATACTAGATTACATAGGTATATAATGTGTATGTTTTTGATTTCCAATGAATTTAACACAGTAATAATTATACCATACCTAGCATGTGTACGTACATTTTCGAACAAAGAAATCGGTATAATTAGTATAATCTTATTTATTTTCTTTGCAAGTGAAGATTTGTTTTAGAAATTCTATAATTTATCAGCAAAATATTGCTTTTTACGAAGATAAATAAATATAAATGATATGATGGGTTTTCCAACAATGTCTTAGATAATTCTATCGGATTAGTTAAAAACGCTTTTTCTACAGATAAGGACATAATAATTATTTTATAATCTAGTTCAAACAGTAGCTGTGTTATCTTGACCACAGATTATTTGTAAGTCACCAAAGACTTAATTTAAAGACTGTATTTAAATTATATGTCACTAAAAACTATAGATAGTGAAAAGTGGAAGAAAAAAATTTGCTGTGCCGACCCCACCCAGAATAAGGCAAGGAAGAAGATATGAGAGCGTGAAGGTTAAGAAAGAGTAGGTAAGTACATAAAATCGATAGCGATAGACTTGATCTTTCAAATGATGCCCGATTGAAGAATTAATAGATACAAAACCAAGATACAGAAAAAACGTAAAGTAAATTACCCGTGGTTCAAAATAAGTACAGTATGTATTTTCAAGTACATAGTACGAGTATGTTTAAAAATTGTAACCTATCGAATGAAAGTACCCAAAAACCTGACCATACAAACGTAGCTGGTTTCCTAGCCTTGAAATTTACTACACAAACTAAACAGTTCCAAGAGCAAGCACTTTCATTTAACAACTACATACAATATACTTCTTAATTTGCTCTCAGATAAAATGTGCCTAATCAAACGCTTGCGATTACCTAAACTCGACTACTAATTAGGGCTGTTATAATTTTTGACATTACACTGCGAGTTTTTATTTGTTTGAATAAAACGAATTCCTAATTGGCAGGATTAGTCTGATGTCTGTTTAGCACCCAACGTAAAAACAACGGGATGTTATAAGCTTAACGTCTTTATGTGTGTGTGTCTGTCTATGGCAACCAACCATGAAGAAGAAATACAACTATGAAATAAAATGAACTGATTGAGATTTCATTTTTTTGGTTTGAAGGGTGAGGTAGTTGAAGATATTTTCAGTTTTCCATTCATATCAATAGAGGAAAAGTTTGATTTTTTATTTGGTTATTTGATTGACGCAAATAGGCTCCGGAACTACTGGGCTGATTTGAAAAAAAATTTCACTGTTGGGAAATTGCATTATTCCCGAGTAACATATGTTATATTTTGTTTCTCTTTGCAATATAGATTATTTTATGGCCCGTGCAAAGCCATGCAAGCCAAGCAATATTATAAAGAGGGAAAGTTTGATTGTTTGTTTGACGCGAATAGGCTCTAAAACTACTGGACATATTTAAAGAAACATTTCAATAGATCGATAGATAGATGGAATTCAAATTAGACAAAGATGGCCAGCGGCAGCGCCACAAAATGGCGCATGACATATTTTGTCACAACTCTGTCAATATTGGTATCAAATATAAGAACACGATAAGTAAATTTTAATTTCGCATAATATACTCGTAGTTTTGTATACAATACTGAATTTGATATTCAAGATGGCCACCAAACATAGAATATTGTCAGGGGTTTTTAAATTTTTTTATTTATACTTGTGAAAGAATATTTTGTGAAGCTAAGTGTTTAGGAGTAACCTTGTCTGATTTGATGACAGCGTCACGTCTCGTCAGAATATTTTAAATACGCTTATTTATATTGAAAGAATGTTGACCGGATCAGAATATTTATTTTAACAATGAATATACCTACATAGCTGTGTGTTCTCAGTTTTCACAAATAATAGATTCTTCAGTCATCTAGTGGTTTTCAAGGCTAAAGAGAACCGGTTCCTTCTAAGTTAGCGCACTCCACCGTAATCCATATCACTTACTATCAGGGGAATTGTGGTCAAGCGCTGCCCTATTTAGAGTAAAAAAAAAAGTATGTATCTAACAAATTTTGCAACATTATTTCATTGGTACAGGTGGTGGAATCGAACGTCCAAACTGTGGAACTCTTTGCCGAAAATCCCGTTCCCACGGAAATTTGTCTGTAATATAATGCAACATTATAATCGTAACGTGTTCAAGGTGAGAGTGAACCGATTCATTCTAGATATGCGCATTCGATTTTAGACCGCAACATCACTTTACATCATAGGTATTTAAGTTACGGTGAAGCAAAGGCAATAAAAAAAAGAAATCACGTGTAAGGATGACTAGTGCTTTTCAAACCCTGACGTTTTTACGGTGTAATTGTATGATTGTATTTCCCATATTGCTTAATTCGCTGTAGGTTTGTACGTAGGCCCAGTCTTGATATCATAATTATGAGACATCATAAACGAAACTGGTGTATGCTTTGACTCGAAGTTATGTAATGCACGATAATATCTTAGCCGAAATGTCATTTACGTTATATTGTAGATCCAAGCTGCTTTACTGAGTTTAGCTCTCTTTAAGCTGCCTTGACGAATGCTGACCTAGAGTAGCCAATTTTGAGGCAACTTCAAAATTCTGGACATCATAATTCAGCCACCTAACTCAATATAAGATAACATAATTAATTAATTATAGTTTAACAAAGTAATCTCTTTTCAAAATACCTAGTTAAATTTATATTCAAAACCAACTCATTCTTATTACTACAATGAGTCCATTCAATGAAACATATACCGTATGCCACCTACCATATGTAATATATATTATATTTATTACATATTTTTTTTTTTTTTACACCAAAGTTACGCAACAACTGATACGTACAAAGTATGGATACCACACAAAAGACAGTCATTTAAAAAGTGGCATTTTCATCTCGACAATATCATGAGTCGAATGACAAGCCAAATTGTAGATTCCAGTTGCTAGTCTTAGGACAAGCAGACGTTAAGCCAAGAGGCCCTTGAGCGACTAAAAAACTTTCAACATTAGAGTTTGGCCACTTCAATCAGATTATTATTAATTCTAGACAAATGAGTGACCTACATTGGTAAGATGACCTACATTTTATAAGTCTCCTTCAAAGCACTCCCGACAAAACGACGCGTCAAGCAAAACAATACACCAAAGCAGACCGACTATAAACACATTATATCATTGTTTATTTACAATAGCATTAAGGTACTTTAAGTGCCACTGTTTTCTTTGAGACGCCGACTACCTGAGTTGGCGATAAAGTTATCAGTACGTTACCTTAACATCCTGTGTACGTTCTGAAAAATTTCACTGATAACAAATAGTTACTGACAAAGGCTTCAGAATGTGTATGGAATGGGTGTGAGTTCTTTTGTTTCTTCTGAGAAGATGCTAATCGTATGCGAACGTTGGCTTTTGTTTAGTTTTCTCGAACTCAGTTTTATGTGTCCATGCTTCACCTCTAGGAGTGTAGGCTGTATACAACAATGTGCAATTAACTTCTATTGGATATAGAGAGAATGTGTTTCTAAAAAAGGCGTTTCTTGTGAACTCAGAGTTAATACTGTGATCTTTATATTTTTAAACGTATACTAATAATCTTATGTCTAGAAGTTATATTTTAGATTTTAATTTATTTTCAGGTCTTCTTGCTTCATCTTCGGCCACACCAGCGCTCTCATCAGTGTTAAACAATAAATAACAATTTCAAGACATGACGATTTCCAAGGTACTTGATTTAGAGTAATATATCTCTTCTTGTTACATTTGTGGTTAGCTTGATACATTTTTTTATTATAAAAAATGTTAATATATAAAAATACCAAAGGTTCCTTAGTATTTGGCGTCTTCAGTCTTTCAGATGCGGGAGGTTTGAGGAATTATTTCGAATTTTTATTTAAGTTTTCATATTAATTGACTTTCATGGAAAAAAGAAACATTTCAAAATATGTATCTCCAATTTAGTACTTTAAACCATATTATCTAAATTCTTAGAATTATGCATATCAATATTATCATTCTCCTTCTGTTTACATCAAAGACTTCTCAGTGTCAAACTACATACTTGACTTCTTATCTTGATCTTCAGTAGTTGTTTGATAGTTTTCCTACTGTGTCTTTGTAGTAAGCCGAGATAATCGAATCGAAGAATGATTTCGATACTAAAGTATATGCAATTGAGTTAGCCAAAACCTATTATTGACTCAGAACAGAAGATTAATGATTACAAAAATTATGTACATGTTTTCATAACCGTTTAGTTATATTATCTTCTAATTCTTTTATCTAATTTATATTCTATATAATCAATTTCTTTCACTTATGTTACCATCATGCTAGATTATTGACACAAACGAAACTAAAGGCGAGAAGGTATTTTAAAATCTTTGAAAGATTAGCATGAAGAAACAATCTTAAAAAAACTAGATTTGACTAACCTGATTACATGTTAGATATACCTAGACGCCATATTTGAATGTAAGAACGAGAATAAGAACACAGAAATTCTAGACTCGTTTCGAGGTAACAAATTAATGCACTCAAAACAATTCCCAGGTAGTGGCATATAGAGCAGAGTGGCCGATAACAGATCAAAGGAAGCCGCCGATTGATAACAACAGATGTAAAGCACCGCCGGACGACGGTAGCCGCAATACAGGGAACCGTAGTTATTGCAAATGCTTTGATGTCGCCGATTTTTCGATAAGTTGATTTTCCGTGGTTTACCATTTGACACTATTGACGAGCTAAAGAGAGTCACCAGTCTATATGGCTCTACTATTATTTTTTAACTATATATAATCTAAAAAACAAAATAGGTGGTAACTCACCTATTTTGTTTTTTATTGAATTAGAATGTAGATTTAGATTTTTATTTAGAACGTAATCACGATAAGATATATAAGATTGACATATTTATATCAAATTTCTACACAAATGAATACGTCTACTTTTTAAGATAATGATATTCGATAAGTGATGTCTCATTCTTATACTTACATCAATCTGAAGCTAAATATTTGTGATATACGCTAAAATATTTTAAATGGAGGATTTTAATTTTGCGGAAAAATGTGATGTCTTAATCTAGATTGTCCTTTTTAAGTGAGCGAAAAAAAACATTTATTTTTGTTTCAGTAGTATCAAAATGTTATATATCTAGGCGTTTTTTGGTGTAAAGATATTTGTGTTTCTTCGAATTTGAGCTATTATTTATTCACTTTTACATACAATTTTTAGGCACTTAATGAAAAATAAACATTAGCAGATTTTGTCGGTACAAATATGACTCACATTTTAACGTTCTCGATAAGCATGTTAATAAAACGATAATGGATAACCGAAAACATAATAATTATAATGTAGACAATTATTATCGATGAGACAACAGGTCCATTTTACACAAACCCGGCACATCTCTGATGCATTGGTTGTAGTAAAGCTTATTTAAGATTAAAGATTCTGCTATCGAAATTGTGTATTAGTATTTAAATAGTAGATTATTTGAATAAGTCCAATCGTACCGTTTAATATATAAACTATTCGTAAGTTAAGTTTTAATCTCAGAATACAGAGTATTCTGAGGTTTTAATTTTAATCTAGTATTTTAGTTTTATGCGAAGTGGGGATATCACGAGGAAAACAATGAGTATGCGCGGACGGATAGATAGGAAGGGGGCGGCCTAAGAAAGTATGGATGGATTGTGTGAATGACGATATGACCAGGAGGGCTGTGAATTAAACGAATATAATTATGTCATTCGTCATCTCTGTGATGATGAGAGACGAGAGATGTATGGAAGAAGCGTACATACTGTACTGACCCCACATCAAGTGGGATAAGGTGAAGATGAAGAAGATTGTAGTTTGGAATTTAGATTTGTAATTTTTATGTTACATAATATTATGTTATTAAATATTTGTTTAGAAAATAATAAGTTTAATTCCAAGAGACAACGTAGATATCAAATGCTGTGAGAAGCTTATACCTAGTAGTTGTAGTATTATCTGTGGATGATGAAACAGAAAATATTTAAAATATTTTCTTCTTTTTAGCTCTATAATAAACCATTTCCAGTCTGTATTATGGTTCCTAACACAACTAATATGCTAAACTAATTAACCTACATAAAAACTTAAAATTTAAGTTTCTACTAAACTAATATACCTACATTTATATACCTACCTTTAAACTAATATACCTACATAAAAACTTAATATTTAAGTTTCAGTTTAACATCGGGAAAGTAAGTTCGTAATTAATTGAAACAAAAGAGCCTTAACAATATTATAAATAGTGTGTGATAACCGACCTATCAATCGATCAGATTTTATCACTTCTCAGATTTGTGCTTGTAGATTCGTTTAATTAGTCCATTGATTTGTAGATATCATTGGGCATTGACTCTAATACTTTTTCTAATACAACAATGTATGACTATTGATTCTTATATTGATGACCTGGTTGGTGTAATGGTTACCACGCAGGACTGCCAACCAGAGGGTCCCAGGTTGGATTCCCGGCACGGCCAAAATCTCTGTGATGTACTAAAATATGTTAGCTGAGTCGTTCTGGGTGATAAATATATATATCTATCGATATAAAATATCTAATATATAAAATTTCCATGTCACAATGTTAGTTACCGTACTCCTCCGAAACGGCTTAACCGATTTTTACCAAAGTGTATATGCGTATTCAATAGGCCTGAATCGGCTTCTATCTAGTTTTCATAACCCTAAGTGATAAGGGTTATTCACCCTATTATTTTTAAGGCAAAACAAGTTTGCCGGGTCATCTAGTATATATATATATATGTAAATGTAAATCTAGTATATCAATTGTGTTAGCTACCATAATACAAACTAGAAATAGTTTTATACCATCCGTGTGTGAAATGTATACAAATATAAATGAATATTTTCATTAATTTTTTCAAGGAAACCAACGAAAACAGGTTATGGAAGCAGTAATTGTGCTTAACTAAGATTCATACCAAACTAATTTAATTATCTATTGAAGTATGTTCATTGACCTAGTTTTCCTTTAGCAGTATCAATAGGTGTAGAGCTGCCATAAATAGCAACTGTAATGCAAAGTGTATTGTGACTAACGTTATCAACCGTACATCATTGAAGTATTATAGTGCGGTGTGAGAGAGGAGCGAGGAGCGATTTGAAGGACTGTGTTCTAATTAGTGAAAGTCTGTTACAATTAAAAGTAGTAATAAACATGAACATATTTTGACGTTAATTTTGCAATTACTTGCCTTAAACATGTGACGTCACAGCTACACGTCGTCACTCGCTACCAATCAAAACCTTGATGCAGTGGTTAAAACATCTTTATCAAGTTAAAAAAAAAACGAATTAGATTTATATTACTAACATATGGTAAACTGTCGGTACGGTAGATGTAGTGGCAACATAGACAACTATATTATGTCAAATGTAATAGATTTCAACCACAAACGTATAAAAAGATACATACAGTCGAATTTATAACCTCCTCCTTTTATGAAGTTGGTTCATCCTGAGCAAAGAAAAAAAAACATAATGCTATGATATTCTTTTGTTAAAAGTAGGTTTAATTTTTTTCTCTCTCTTAATTTGAGCTTAGTGGCCAAGCTCAGGCGTCGAGAGTTTTCAAGCCACCCGAATGCCTCTGACTTGGCTTAAAAGACTGCTTGAACTGAAACTAATAGCTGGGACCTACAAATTAAAGTACAATCTAACACACAACAACACCGAGATAAAAAATCTGTATTTTTAAACGTCAGTCTTGTGCTTAGTCCGCATCAACCGTTGCTCGATGCCAAACCTCGATGATCGCGTAGGATCACCTTAGTGAGTCCAGCTACAGGCGGTAGTTCAATTATTTCGCTACAAGTTTATGTCTTATACCACAGTTTTCTTTGAAAAGCGGCGGCTAATGTGCTAGTGTTGTAATGTAATGGAACCGGACTAATCAACGTATTATGGCGAGTGCTTTTCATCCGTTATCTGTTGAGGTGTGGACACATGTAGGTGACTATATAGTATTTTGTCAAGCCCGTAAAAGTTCAGTCAGACGTGCAGTTGCCTTACGTCCAGCAGGGCATGAGTACGATCCCCGCCAATGAGCTCAAGTTTTCGGTGACAGAAAACATCGTGAAGATTTAATGGTAGCAGAGCATTTTAAGTGCTCGCCTGGTTAGAACCACCCTTAGTTAAACACAAAGATGTTGACCGGGCCGGGAATCGAACCCGGAACCTTCTGATTAGCAGTCCAGCATGGTAACCTTTACGCCAACGAGGTCGTCGAACTGTTGAATAAAGTTTGCTATCGAAAGAGAAACTTAATATCAGTGGTTTTTATCCATAGACTGTAACTGTTACTAATAATAATAATAATTATCATCATCAACAGTTATTTAAACCATACAAGCATAGGCTATTGTGAACACTACTTAAAGTGTAGAAGGCTATATTATGATTTGATCCAGGCCGCGTACTACTGAAGTGGGCATTCAGTCAACCAAATAGCATGTCAATAAGCCATTATCAAAGTAAATGCGTCGGCACTGAAGGATTATTTGCTAACCGATTGCAAATTAAGTGGTCATATCTCAGTAATGTATTATTTAGAAAAAACTTGAACTTTACAAGCTCGGTTAACTTAGATGGTCCAATGGGATTATATGATGTATATTATTTGACGACCTCGTTGGCGTGATGCCGGACCATGCCGGACTCACAATCAGAAGGGTCCGGGTTCGATTCCCGGCACAGCCAACATCTTTATGCTGAACTAAATTTGTTTGCTGTCGGTCTGGGTGTTAAATATGTATCTATATAAAAAAATATGTATGTATGTATGTAATGTAGTATATCAGTTGTGTTAGCAACCATAATACAGACTAGAAATGGTTCATTATGGGGTTAACCAGCCGTGTGTGAAATGTGTCCTAATATTTTTTTTTATTTATTAATTTCATTTTGATATCTTAGCAATGCAATAGCTGTATTAAATTGTCACGGGAATATAATACTACAGGCATAACTTTAAATCTATTATAAGTCTGGATAATTGTGGTTTCCTCAGGTTACGCAAAACAGCAACTTAACACGCGGGCGCACCCGCGGGCAACAGCTAGTCATAATTATGATTCAGACTATGAATTACAGCTTTGGTTTTTTTAATCTAGTCGTTAAAACAATACGAACATGATACCACAAAAATTAAACATTTTTGTTGTTTGGAAATTTCATTCATAAAGACAGTCATGAGTAAATATTTGGTTACAACCTCACGAAGGAAGTATACGATATTGATCCTTATTTTAAGACATTTAGAGAAGATATTTGGTCGAATGGGAGTCATAAATAGGGTAAACATAGAAAACCCAAATGTAGCGAGGCTTGACGCCACTTTAGACCACCCAAGTGGAGGTTTTTGCGGAGGATTAGCCCTTAGTTTATTTTGAAGCGAAGATCTGTGAAAATAATCGCACTTTTTTGTAAACAGCCAAGTGGTTTTTGAATACTTACTACCAAAATTGACAAATGTCTCGTACATGCACAATGTAGTAAATTCTAGGTAAGAAAAAATATGAAATATCGAAATATCTTACAATCTTTGCATTAAATATTCTCTATAAATAAGTTTCTTTATTTTTCGTATTACGATTTTTATATAAGTGTCTGAATGTGAGACACATACTAAGACAAACAAAAATGTGTTCAAAGTATTTAAAAGCACATTAAAATTTCCAAAAAACATATTTTTTTAAGAATCCATACAGAAACACTTCTATGTACGAATCTTGCATAATATTCCTTATACAATAGGCAAAACGAACAAATTCAGCAAAAAAAGTGTCCAAAAAGATTCAAACTACAATAAATGTCAATCATTGACAGCAAACTGTCATGAAATTGGAACTGTCAAATGTGCAATGAACAGAAAAAAGGTGACACTTTTACTAGTAATTTCTATAGATAGATTAAGTATGTAATTTTACTTTCTGAGTGCCTACTTGCACTACTGAAGCTTTTGATTTGATGTCACATAAAGTTTTTTGAAAAGAGAGAATTTGAGTGTGGGTTAGAAGGGTTCCACATGTGATTTTAAAAACTAATTTTGTTAAAATTTAATATGCTTTATGGTGATGTTAATTCTATTTCAGTACAAAAAAAATATGAATAATCAAATAAAATAATATTATTAAGGCGATCGTTCGTATATAAGTTTGTGTGTTTTTACTTCTTCACGCTTAAGCAGAATCGATTAAATTTGGCATGGAAATAGTTAAAAAATTTAATTTATTCATAGATTACTATTTATTCCGGATTAAGAAGGGTAATAAACACCACAAGACGCTGCTAGTTAATAAATATTACAACAAACATTAATTAAACAATTAAAAGTCAACATTTTTTACATGAAGAACATTAACAAAATCAAAAAACAACGCGTCCACACCAGCAAGTTTTTCAGCTTATGCTCGTCCATGACTGCTGGACAAAGGCCTCTCCTAAAGCGCCACTTGGCCCTATCTTGTGCTTTTCTTCGGTACCCACTACCCACTACTCTCTTCGCTTCATCGCTTAGTTCACACAAACATATTATGTAGGTAGAAACAGACGATGACATTTTTCGCACAACAAGGATCCCTAATGTGGCCATGTGTGGTCCACGAGTATCGGAGTAGCAATCTTTGACACATTGAAGTCAAAATAGCGTAAAATTGCGTCATTTGCAGCGGATTTATAGTACTGCATTGCACTGCGTGTGACATTGTGGTGGTGAAGTGAGAAAGCCCCTTTAGGGTAGTGTCGACCACGAAGCTAGAGGTAAAGGTGGAGAGAATACTCGTAATACCTATTTGAGTCAAATACCTAAATATTGCTATCTCACTCTCAGTGGTCCGAAGTCTCTTTCTAGTGTGGTGTACGGTATTTATATATAAACACTTGAAACTCCCAAAAATGGGTAAATTTACCTATTAAGTTTTGAGTTTATCGCCTCTATCCAACACCAAACTATGATTTATATGAAGTTATAGTGTTTGCAGTTTGAAAAGAGAAATAGTCTGAGTTGTATAACTAAATTATAATAAGAAAGCAGAATATATACACGGATTACAAAAATAAGGAAGACAATCTGTACCAGCCATCTTTATAATAAAAATGGTTGAAAATCGTAACGAAAACAATTAATATGAAACACTCGAATAATTTTGCAACTGGAAGGAATTAAAAGATAAACATACATACATATTGGGAGTTCCCTCATGCGGCAACACTCCATCAAAATGATATCTGTCATCTGAACTGTCATGGCCGAATAACAATAACAATATTGTCGCCTCGCGCTTTTGAACGGTAAAAATAAACTTAAAAGTTAGCAAAATTATGAAAAATGGTGCAACAATGTGTTGTGCGTGGCTGTGGAAGTGTGTGGTATCCAGGAAATCACATAATTTATCACACGTAAGTCCTTAAATTTGATTTTTATAAACACTAAAGTCTATTGAACAATTTCACTAAAATATCTCGAAAACATTATGAATAGTACGGTGATGAGGCCTTTTACTATCCTTAATTAGCATATATAATGAGTACAAATTGTTTTTACACATATTTTGAATACTATATCAATGTTTTGATTCAATCGTAAAAATCTGGTAGGGTGACCATATAGTTTTTTTTTTAGAAGATATTTCACAAATTGTGTATGCCAAGCTCAACTAAATATTAGACTGTCGTACAGCCAATGTGTGTGTGTGTGTGTGTATCTATCAGTGAGCACTGATACTTGTCAAAATTGGTTTATAATGTCATATCATGTGAAATTATTATTCCTAGAGTAAATTTGTGTTCTGTTTTCAGATTTTCTAAAGGCAAATCTCAGATAACTTCATGGTTAGCAACTGTACCGTTGAAATCTCAATTTTACGAAAGTGCCAGGATTTGTAGCCTACACTTTAAGGCATCAGACTATGATTTATCAAGAAAACGATTGAAGCCAATGGCTGTACCATTTTTCAAAGAAAATGAGGCTGACCAATTTGGTGTGTCATCAATTAGCCAGGTAAATATTGATTAAAAGCTTACATAACAAAAAATAATTTTATCAAATGCTCAAAATTAGCTTGAACTAATCACATCCTTTCATTGTACCAACTCGGTATCTATAGTGTAGTTCTGGACCAAGACCAAAAATTAGTAGTAACATCCTTAATATGTTCAAAACCTAAATAAAGTAAAACATATACTTACCTAATAATCTATCAAATACGGTTATGGACTAGTTATAGATTTAGTCGATAGCTGATTGTTTTATATGAAATATACATAATATATTAAGTATTATGTATTCGCCTAGGAAAGCACATATATTCCATATTACATTATTAACTGACCCATCGTGTGAGTTGTGACTAAGCGCTAGCCTATTTTTGTTAAAAAATGTTAATTTACTAAGCAAATTTATGTCCGGAGTCTCAATTTGGCAAGAAATTTTGCTAAAATATAATATTTGGATTTCAGACAGGAGAACTACAACTATATTGAGTGAAATACCATCTGGTATCATAACGTTGCCTAGTACATTGTATTCTGCTGGATTGAGAGCTGCTCAAGATGCAGAAATAATGACCAGTGTTACTACACCCATCGGTGCGCCTTCACATTCATCCTCGAAGGATATGAAAGGAGTCAAACATTCCTACAATAAATTATGTAAATATATTGAAATACTACATTGTTTTTGATTTAGTATAGTATTTTCCTTAAATATTTTGAGAGTTAGCTACCCAATTTCAAGAAAACTGGTTAGAAACCAAACATTAGATCAACCATTGAGCTTCAATTTAGTATTTTAAATAGTACATAAACCTTGAAATAGTATTTCCCAAAAACGCTATCTATTGGTCCCCGGAACAGTTATCAAAGCTAATCATACTACCTAGATCGATCTATCTAAAATAACATTTTTCTTTGCCTTGGTCTCCCCTTTCTTCGGGCTGTTTGCTATTGTTTTTTGTTGTTTTGCTAAACCGTGAGTCTTTTATTTGACAGCAGACGCATATTGCAATCCGTAAAGGATCTTATCCAATCTGTGGAAAGGTATTCCGTATTTATCATATAGCAGATAAATCCAGGGAAGATGTAGAGAAAAATAATACAGGTTAGGTTTCATTGTCATTACGATTAATATGATGCGTCCTGCTTATAAGCAAAAATGTTGGGTCACCCTATTAGAAAGAGACTTCGGACCACTGAGAGTGAGATAGCAATATTTAGGTATTTGACTCAGATAGGTATTCCAAGTGCGGCCTCCATCTTTACCTACAACTTCATGGTGTCGACACACTTCTTAGTTTAATCAAGTGTTAAATGGTCACGGAAATATCGTCATTGAAATCTAATATTTATTTGGCAGAGAAAAAAAACAAAGTTTTACAATGTCAATGTCAATGACTGTCAATTGACAGTAAAACTTTGATTTGAAACGTATTGGAGATTTATGTAGGTTATAAAATGTAGGGCTGTTGCTGAGGTCTAGGTCAAATCTTCAAAAGAATTCAACCAGCAGCAAAATAACGCTAAAAGATAAGTAACATTAAACTAACATTATTTTTCAAAAAAAAATTGTTACTAAAAGAAAATTTGATTTTGATGAAACTTCTATTTACAGAGGCATTATTTATTTATCATATTGCCATTACGATGTTTTTTTTCTATTACATTTATAAATAAAACAAAATGAAAGTTGGTAATAACTACAGTAAATATACATTTTAGTATTAATTAAAACTAACAATTCGCAAATAACCATCAAAAATAATCTCGAACATTGTAGAAAAATCACGACATTTGCGATTCGCTTTTGTTAGAATCACATTTCAAATGACAAAGCTTTCGGGTCGTGTCAAATAAACATCCCGGAGAGTCCCATTACCAAATTATTTGGTTAACACTACGGTGGTTGCCAGGAAATTTTGAGCTTTATTTGTATGAAAATAAAGGTGTTATTGTTTTATTTATGCGTAAGAAAATTCCTAGGTTGGTGACTGTAGCAATGATGTTTGTATAAAGAGGTCCCCCTGTTTGAACAACAAATTAGTTCCATTATACGTTTATAAGCAGGGAGGAGGTTGTAATGATACATTCAGGGGAAGGACAAGAAATAGAAATGGTGTGGGTAGAACTTTCATGATGGTAATTTCGATTGATATGACATAATATTTATATCTATGTGTATTCTGTAAAGCAGTTTTGTTTCCGATATATTATGAATTTATTATCTCTTTTACACGTTTTATGTAACTATAATAATAGTAATAAAACATTTTGTATTTATATCGCATTAAGTATATTTTTAAAATAATACACTTTTAGATTTAAAATTTCAAAAATAATTATTAATACTATTTTAGTATAAGGAGTTGTTAAGCCAAGTCAGAGGCGAACGGGCGGCTTGAAAAGTCTCGACACCAGGGCTCGGTCACTTAGCTCATATCTATCACTTAGCTCACATAGAAGAAAATGACTTTT
Source organism: Mellilla xanthometata (assembly GCA_035578125.1). Lineage (NCBI taxonomy): Eukaryota > Metazoa > Arthropoda > Insecta > Lepidoptera > Geometridae > Mellilla > Mellilla xanthometata. The sequence continues at coordinate 4,815,358 of JAPUBQ010000014.1, read as the reverse complement.
AGTTATAATAAAATTTGTGCTTAAGTCAATATTAACACAAGCATAGACTTATCATGAATCTTCAGAAATCCAATTTGTTTCTTTATGAAGCAGACGTTTTACCTTGCGCCAGAGTGAGCAAACAGACGTAAGTCATAAAACACAAAATTCGAGCACAATTTTGCATAACGAACAAAAAGTGGCGCACGCAACAAAAAGAAAAAAAAAACTAGGTAAAGGAAGCGTGTCTGTGAATATGCCGGCACCTTTAAAACAATCTTAAAAGTATTCAACAAAAGGTTCAGCAATAAACTCATTTTTGCCCTACAATAAAGCAATAGTTCTACTGTTCTATGGCATTGTAAACTTCCGAATTCTATGCCTCTGTTACTGAAAACTATTAGCGCGGCACAGCAAAGGCCGAATTCGGAAATATTTTATCTTTATTGGCGTTTTTGCGAAAGAAAAAGGCTAAAAATTGCATAAAAACTTTTTATGAACGCTCACTCACAGTGCTGGTTGGTGAAATTTTTATTGCGCAACTTTGCTTGTCTGGAGAAATTGTGATAAAAAGGCGGAATAACGGTTTGTGCACTTTACTGTGCAAAAAATGTGTAGGGTAATGCTTTCTATTTTTTATATTTTAATATGGCCCAATTTTAAAACTAGTAGAATTAAAAAACAAGGTAGGCACATACCTCTTTGCAAATACATATATCTACTTTTATTTTGTCTATCTAGAAAATACATTTCATTTATTACTTTTATTGGCTGAAATACAGCTTGGCTACTTGTAAATTGTTTTAATTTACAGTAAACACATTTAGGCTAAAGGCATGTAAATTTATATATTTCTCATCGGAATACGATTAAAATAATACCATCAGACAAGATTCGAATCTCAAACGTGCAAATATCGAGTTTTCAAATACATACTTTGAAGGAGGATAGGGATACTTTTGAGCTGAATATTCAATAAAAATTACCTATCTGCCTTATGTGTCTGTTAGTATAGGTATTTTTAGTAAAAATGCGTAAAGACACTTATCGAAAAATCTAATTTGAGATTTGACTTGTGAAAAAACCGACAAAAGCAACCGTCACACGTAAATACAGAAGTAACCTTAACTGTAACCGGTTGACTCATTTCTATTCTCTCAACAAACTGCTTAATAAAATCAAAACATTGACTTACAACCGTTTACTCTAGTATTACCGAACTATTTGTTTGAACCGTAACGGCGGCATTTACAAAGACAAGAAATTGTAACGGAAAGAAAGTAGCCGGTTATAAAAGTACTGTAACAGTTAGATCATAAACCTTTGAGATTTTCTTTACCGTAACATTTAATTTTTGTTGTTTAGAAGGACGCCTCAAAGAAAGTAGGTAGATGCCGTTAGTACAGTAAGACAGTTATTTTGCACAGTTTATTGCACTAATTTTGTGCGAAAGCAATTCTTTTGATGCTTTCTTCTTTTGTTTCTGTGAACGGTATCTCCATATTTTGATAAAAGCGGTCCGTTTATGTTATCAACACTATTTACAGTTATTCGAAATCCAGCTCTTAGGCTAGCTCAGCCTCGACATCTAAAAACCCTGCCCTAACATTGTTTAGTTTTGTAAAATTACGTTAAAAGAGATCTCTGGTAACGTTTATCTATTAGAATGTTTGCTGCTCCTTACAATTTATGAATGTATTATTTATGTGGACAGTATTTCCTCCATGTCATAACAGAAATAAAGAAATAGACGGGTATTTTCAAATACCAGTCTATTTCTTTATTTCTGTTATCAACACTATTTAATTTTTTTCGGATCTTGTTTCCAGCCTCATGTTATGTGACAAATGTACTTTGATTGATATTAATCGAGATACAAAAAGTAGGAGAGAAAGGAGAGAGTGAGTGTAGACACGACGGCTGATAGAGGAGAGTGGAAGAAGAAAATTTGCTGTGCCGACCCCACCTACTGGGATAAGGCAGGATGAAGAAGAATGTAGGTAAATGTTGAATCAAATAATGTACTATATGGAATACTAGAGTACTCTGGAGTACTCGTACTCTTTGTGCAAAACTAAAAAATACCTGTTTTACAATACAAGTATTTAAATGAGCAGGATCAATTTAGCTCCTTTCTTAATTTTCCCATTAATATAATCAATTTAAGAAAGTTACTTTGAGGTAAAGTATGTTAGGTCCTATGTGATATCTTATATAAGCAAATCCGAATAAAAACGAGTGTTCAATTCGTCATTTATGTTGTTTTGGTTAGCTTTATTCACTAGAATGTATTACTTTCCTAAACATAATACTCAATGAAAGTTTAACTAATACTTACTCAGAGTATTATGCCCTGTAAAATTTTAATGTGAGCTAATTTTCATCACACACGAAAAATTAAACTTCTAAACTTTTAACTTAACCATTTATGACACATATAATGTATTTTCATTGATTCCCTTAAAATGGAATTGCGCTAATTTATTCTTTTGAAAATACTAATTCTACTGGTTTTTTGTTTTCAGTAAAGGCGCGTTTCCATTATGCAAGTGATTTGCATACTAGTTGCAAGTTGCATGCAAATTGTATAGTGGAAACAACAACTTGCAAACAAGTTGCAACTTGTATGCAATTAGGTTTAAACTTGTACGCACAATAATCAAGTCGGCACATTTGCACGCAAGTTGCAAGCGCATGCGGTCGTGCATAGAGGATTACTTTGTTTATGACTTTATTACTTTGTAAAAATGACTGCTAAATGGGATACGGAGAAAACAATAATGTTTATTGAGGAATATCATAGACATGATTGTCTTTGGGAACCAAAAAACAATCTTGATAAACACTGTACAACTAGAACTAACTTGTATACCACTAAAATCTTGTATGCAAGCTGCAAGTTGAACAAAATCGTGTTTCCAATTCAAATCACTTGCACACATGTCTGACGTCATACATGTATGCAAACACTTGCATAATGGAAACGCGCCTTTAATGAATGTGATTTATTTTTGTTAATACTGACCAAAATGTGCGTAAACTAAAAAAAAAAAACATTTACTGTGGTCATTTGACAAAAGTACAAAGTTTTCTAATTTGCCGATTAGTATTTTGTATTTTTTCACAAATTGCAAAAGAGAGTTCTCAGAAACATTTGCAGTTAGGTACTCCTTTTTTGCTGAAAACAACCCTTTTCGCAATCCTTTCGTCAATTGCCAAAACCTCAATAAAATGTTTTAAAAAAGATCGTAAAAAGCTGCAATTTAAGATTTTAGAACTTTTCTTTTAGAAAACATAACGGGACATAGGCAAGGTTTTATCACCAAAGGGTTTGCTAAAGGGTGTAATTTCGCGCAATAAACATAAAAATCGCGTTGCAATTTCTGCGAAATAAACGCACAAGTGATTGCCAAAAACCGATAAGCAATTAACTTATTTAATTCAATACCTTAGAGTTGAATTTCCAAAAGCAGAGAACGAATCCTAAAACAACAGTTAAATAGGCGTGAACAATATTTTTACCCTTTCCTTACCGTAACTAAGACCGTTTTGTCCAACTATTATTGAATAACTGTTTAAAGGGACCGCTAGTTCAAAGAGTTGCATTTATTCGGGACATTACTTATTGTCTCTGGCATTCTGTTTGAAAACAGTACAAGTCATAAATTCTCGTGTTGTGAAGAAAGAGTTTGCCTTTACACCAAATAAAGGGTAATTAAGATGTAAAAGTGAAATGTGCTTGTATTATCTGATTTGCGACGCTTCATTTTAAGAGAATGAGGCAAAGGGTTTCTATAGACTTTCACTGGAAGTTTACATGCTCGATTTTAGTTTAATTAGAGTTAAGTTCGGCCTTTCACTTGGAGTTTGGCTTTGAAGTTGTCACATTTTTTAAATATGTTCACGCATAGATCAATTTAGTTCAATGTTATGAGCATAATAACAGAAACTACATTATTATCATCAGCCACAGCCAGTTTTTTCTCACTGCTGGGAATAGTCCTCTCTCCTGACATAATAATCACCTCGAGCCTGTACCAAGTACGAGCCGTGTCCAGAACTACAATACTTCTGTGCTAATAGTACAGAAGTATTGTAGTACTGGACAGGTTGTACAGAACTAAAATAGAGCCGTAAAACGAAAATATAGAAGATTAATATGACTATATTATCTGGTAGTCTGGAACTTGTAAAAGTTTACGAAAATTACAAACCTAACGACCTACTTTGAGTACTGATAATGTGTATAAAGAAACAGAAATACTCTAGCTACGTAAGAAGATAATATAATTATAAGTATATTTTTGTAACTTATTTCAAAGTGTAAGTGTAAGTTTGATTATTTGGAAAATATAATTTTTGATTTCAGCTTTTTGATTTGAACCTTTTCCATATTTCTCTTCATACCTATGTTTTCTGGACTTAAGAGATAAAGTATGAATAAAATAGCCATTCATGTTTATTTACAGAGCCTTAGTTCAAAATTCTGAGTCACAGCAAAAACCTCTGCAACCTATAAAAGCGAAACTTTATTGAACCTGAAACAAAACACCTCCTACCGTTTACGACAATGCCATATTCCGTTGAAAGTAAGAACAGTTACCGACTACTATAGAAGTCTGCTCTTATAAAATGCTCTACTTTTGGATTATTTATTGCTTCTCATAAAAGTGTAGACAAAAAATGTAACTGTCGACAGGCGAAGCGTCACTTCGAAGGGACGAAGAGAACGAACTAACGGGCCTTGAAATACACAAGACGAGTAACAAATAGACACGTTCCCAGAATTAGAAACCGAAATTTTGACAAACTGCGGTGACAAATGCACCGTGGAGTGTCTAACAAAAGCGTGAGGATCGTAAGCGTGCCTTCGTGTTTTGACCATTTCAATAAGCTATTGAAAGAATGCGTTACCAGAGTAATTATTGGTCGAATGGACTCGTAACAGTGTCCTAGCGGGGCATCACAGCGACAATGCTTCGCGCAAACACGCGTGAACTAAGTATTAAATACAGTATTGTTCTTTTAGGATCACTGTTATAGAGGGACGAAACGGTACAATTGTTGTGTTTAATTATATTTTGTATGTACACATTTTATTATTCGTGCTTCAGAATTGATTAGTAATGGAGTTTATAAATGTTTGCTTGGTGGTAGAGCGTTTTCGAGTGATCGCCAACTAGCAACCACCTTCAAGTTTAAAATTCTGTCGCCAAGCACTTAACAGTGTGTTTCGGCAGCTTGCTTCAGAAATAATAATGTTAATAATGTATTTTTATTTGTCCAGTAAATATGTACAATATTATAAACGTACAAAGACAAAATTATTCTATATTTATAAATGTATGATGGCAGTAAAATTGTACGTTATGTCCCTGTGTTAAAACTCTGTGTTGTGGGGTATTTTTCCTTCACCACCAAATAAATAATAGTTGTATGTAGTCGTACATACATAATAGTGGAGTGGAATCAAAAGAATATTATATTTTTTTTTTTACGGTACCGAGTGATAATTTGTTAAAGGTTTGGGTAATAGAAATCTATATACATAATTATATCCATAAGATGTAGGAATAACTAGCCCTCAAACAGTTATTCAATACTAAAACCCCATCTCGGCCTCGCACAGGCTATGGAATAATCTGAGATGCAAAGAGAAACAAAATATACCTAGTCTATATTACTCTAGGATAAATGTAGCGTCACTAACGGTGAAAATCTTTTCTAATTGGTCTAGCAGTTTCGGACCCTATTCGCGTCAAACAAAAAACAACCAAACTTTCCTCTTTATAATATTGGGATAGATAAGTTATCCACATAGGCTAGTATCCTATATATATATATAGCTATCCCGTGTGGTTACTACGTCTGTTGGTCAAATGTCTAACTGTAATGAGTACATAAAAATTAATGCATGTTTTCATCTCAGACTACTGGAATAAAGGCAGACGCCGCGGTGTCGAACTTACGAGTGACTGTAAGTTCAGTAATACTAAATGCTCCAGTAATACGTTTCCGCCCGCAGTCGCTACCAAGCAACTCTCGCGTCGGACGGCTCCGCAGTTGTCACTTCGCAGCGTATCTTTCTATTAAATTATGCCGTATTGCGTCTCTCGTGATTCCAAAAATTTCCCAAAAACAAAAGAGCCACGATGGATTATATTTTCATAGCTGAGTTTGTTGTTTTCTTCAATGATTTGTAAGAAAATCGTAAAAATATTTTAATAAAACTACTTGGAACACAAAACCTATACCAGCTTGGGCCAGTGTGACAAGTATGCGGCAATTATTTTATCCGTAATTGTGGGGTAATTTTCCCTATGTGGTCATGGATGGGGTCTCAAGATTTTCACTTTTTATGGGTACATTCAGTTTTATTGTCGGGGTCTTTTTATTTTAAAATATCATATTATTTTAGCTTGCGCCTATCTTATTCAAATTATAAAATAATCCAGTGGTAACAATGTTTTCACAAAGTATTTTGTGTGATAATGTGATTCATGTGATGTATTAGATTAGATTAGTCCCACGTCAAATAATTATAGATTTTAAATCCGTGTCTTTAATGTCATTGAAATTTTCGTTATCATACTTAATTTATTTGATATAATAACAAATGCTAAAATACCAGTTTTTTTTTTAGATTTCCCGTAGACTCTGACTTACGCCAAGATCTCTCTGGGTCTCCATTGTTCGCCAAAATCGATAAGACGAAACATGGCCATAAAAATTAGAGATGAATTTTTTTGAAATGTTTTATTGGAAACGAAATTTTTTTTATCAAGGAATGGAGAATGCTCATGAGTGCCACGGAGAAGACCACAAGGTTAACCTTATTAAGTAAATTGTTTAGAAAATTTTGAATATACGGCTTCACCATATATCAAAACTAAAAATGACCGTGAAAAGTGTAAAATTAGACGCCAAAAGGCAATATTTCAATAAATTGGTGCAAAACAAAGGTGTGTTAAATAATTAGCGACACGTGTTTTAATTACTACGTCAATCTCAGTCACTAGAAATAGGTACTAATAAAGTACATAAAAAAATTATAGGTATTTTGTTTGCTGATACTAGCAACATTACACGCACACGACGACGCGTGTCGCTACAGTGTAAAAAGTACGTGTCTATGTGTGCCACGCACACATGTATATAAAGTCGCATTCACTCGTGCGCTTGACACCGCGGCGTCTGCCTTTATTCCTGTAGTCTGAGGTTTTCATAAACATCTGGTAACACTCACGGATAGAGTATCACGGTAGTCATCCAAATGTCTAATTTATCTCATATCTCTCCCAAACTGTTTGCAAAAAACATTTCAAATTCACTGAAAGGACTGGAACACCCGCAAATTAAAAAAAAACCCACACGTGGTGACAATTTGAAATTTGACTCATAAGACTTCTGTCATGTTTGGAATTCGGTAGTTTTGATTTCTCACCGACAAAATTCAAAGAAACGTCAAAGAAGACATGTTGATCCATGTTAAAGTAAATAGGTCGTGAAATTGATGTCCCTAGATGTAAAAAGACTGTAGACATTTAATAATTTGCAAGATTTTTTCCAAATGCTTCTAGAGTAAATCGTACAAAAAAAACTATGGAACTGATTTTAAATCAAATTAGCATAATGTTTTGTTTTCGAAATCGATCGCTGTTTAGTGTAGTTTGCAGTAACATCAGGCTAGTTGCACTGAAGTGTAATTTATGTTTCGTTGTGTTCTATTATACTTAAATTGTTATCTATTTTTTTTAAGTGTATTTCTTAATGCAATAGTATTTTTTTAATAACGTACATTATTATATTCATTTTGGTTTGTATGCACCTTAATATTCTTATTCTGTAATGACTAGTACCTACAACAATACTGTTCAAACGCTATGCGACCTGGGTCGTAACGACACTAGAACCGTTTAGTACAATTTACAAATTATACGCTGAAATTTATATATATGTATGGTTTTTTTAATTGTTTAATAGCATGTTCAATTAATTCAAGTAATTAATGTTTAATTACATGTTTGTATAAAATCCTTATAAAAACAATACAATGATATTTTTCGCTATTTTTCACATAATGAACTACAAAGATACCAACTAACTACTAGAAGAAAAATCCAATTTGGATTAGCTTTAGATAAATGACTAAAGCTAATATAATACTGTATTATGCGAATGGCTTCATTCAAGGCGATATTATACACCCTCCCGCATTTTCTAAAGCAAATGAAAATCCGCCCAAAAGAAAAAAGTAATGAAGATTTTGTTGAAGCCTGTCAGAATAAAGACGATCGCAATTTTTTTAAATTCGAATTTAGAAGAAAATATTATCTTTGATTCCTCAAATGAGGTCTGAAACATCTGTGCGGAGGTCGAACGTGGAAGCACGCTTACAAACTAATAAACCTTTATCGCTGAGAAGGAAGCAAGATCATAACTCAACAATTCTGATTGAACGTCACTTAGGTAAGCTCGTTTGATCATTAATTTTATCGCTTTTGTTCGCAAACGGTACCAAATGTCACTAGTGACTCAAGTCTCATAGGATTTGAAACAACACTATATTTTAAAACCATCAAATAAGTAATAGGTGCCAATACTATAAAAGTACCGGCTACACACTATATTTTTTTCTCTCATGACTCGATGACGATTTCTCAATCCCCAGTCGATATAAAGCTCCCGATAACTCTCTGATAAAGTAACAAATAAAAACTAACTGCACGTTAGTAATCAAAGTAACGCGATCTGTGGGCGTATGGATAGATATCGGATGGAATACGGTGACAGACACCCATCTGGCAGTTCTGGCTCCCTTATCAGGTGCCGCCCTACTGAGAATGCTGATTGCAATCCTCTATGAGAACATATTAGAGTTTATACTAGTTATATTACTCACAATACTTCTATATAACATCGTAGTTATAAAAAACACGACTGCGTCTTTTCTAAAACCTTAGCCCCGCAGAACAGGATCGCAAGATACTTAGCGCGGGGCAAAGCGTCACAAGAACGTTCCACAAAATGTACTCATTTCTTACACTCCTAGCACATAATTATTCCACGTACACAACCTTAAAGTAAATAAAAAATATCTGCATTTGAATTTTTTTACTAGCGCCCGTAGCTCGGCTAATTAAGGTGATCTGGCGCGATCAAGCATAAGACTGTCCTTCGAAAAATGTCATTTTCATCTGTGTGCTACCGTGGGTTGGATGATACATTCGTTTTTAGGTCCCGATTGTTTTTTTTTCCCGATTGTTGTTGTTTGTTAGTCTTCTATAAAACATCGTAGTTATAAAAAAACACGACTGCGTCTTTTCTAAAACCGTAGCCCCGCAGCGCAGGATAGCAAGATACTTAGCGCGGGGCACAGCGTCCCAAGAACGTACCACAAAATGTACTCACTTCTTACACTCTTAGCACATAATTATTGTACGTACACAACCTTAAGTGAATAAAAAATATTTGTATTTGTATTTTTTTACTAGCGCCTGTAACTCGGCTAATTAAGGTGATCTGGCGCGATCAAGCATAAGACTGTCCTTTGAAAAATGTCATTTTCATCTGTGTGCTGCCGTGGGTTGGATGATGCATTCGTTTTTAGGTCCCGATTGTAAGTGTTAGTAAAATAAGACGCTACGGTATGAACGGGACTCTATTACTAAGCCACCGCTGCCTGTCCCCAGGCCGTATCTCAGAAGCCGAGATAGCTAGAAAACAAATAAAAGTTTTTTTTTACAGGTTATTTCCCGTGCCGTTATAATAACACATATAAAAATAATATAAATGAACATAATAAGGGTGGTGCCCATGCAATGAACGTGTATTTTTTATTGCTATAGGTATATCAAAAATGGTTCTACCCTTAGATGCCTTAAATTTTCACAGAATATATGTAATACATTCCATATATTAAACTCTGAAATAAATAATAAAATATATATTTCAGACGGGCTCTCATACAACCCACGTAATTTTTAAGTTTTTTTTACTCGAGTCGACATTTGGTAGATGAACATTCATAGAATATTCAATTGTGTATGAACTTAAAAAAATAAACTATACCCTTCATGCGTGAGCCTGACTCCTACTTGGCCAATTATTATAATTTCCAACACACTCAAAAGTAGTCTCATTAATCTTTACTAGTGCATCGTTATCTTATCGCAAAATTGTCAAAAAGCTTTAAAATTTTAACGCTCGCACTTTTTCCCTGTGACTGCTAAAAATAAAACTACATACATTCTCCAGATTTGTTTAGCAGTGAACATTTTTGTAAAGCTGAAAACACTTCAAAGGCGAGAAGAACTGAGAACCGATAAGGAAAATGGATTCAATGGAATAAAATTGTCTTTTCTTCGGAAAGTCAGTGACAATATATAAATAGTAATCAATACTAGGCCACTTTTCACATATAGGCTTGTTAGCCCCATACTAAACCCTTTGTATTATGCTTAACATCACCGATATGCTACATACAACACACCAACAGCCTACAAATTTTGTTCATCACAAATATGTTGGCCGAACCGGAAATCAAACCCGGCACTCTGGCTGATCTCTGGTCGATGAACGGATACAATTACTAATATAAGTCCCCATGCGCCTGACGTTTGAACTTTTCACGAAATACGAGTAAACTCATATAAAATCAACAATTTACCATATTGAAATAATAAACTATTCCAGATAATAAATATATTACCTACCAAAAAATAATATTTGTTGTTATATCTTTATTATTTTCAGAAGCACCACGTGCATTTTGAAAACTACTATTATATATTTTTTTACGAAAAGCCAATTTTACGTAATTGTGATTTGGAACTCTAACGTAGCTTAACACTGAAAAAACATTGCCTTACCATTTAAACAGGATTTTTCAAAATATGCTATTTTGCTCCCATAGCGCCTTAATAACAGATGTAACAAAGATAAAAAATACAATGTTCCACTCCTTTTTTGAAGTCGGTTAATTCATATTTTTCCACCACTCGACCACTTCAAAAGCTCTAAACTCTGAGATATGTTCTGCCACTTGAAGTAGCACTTCTAATCATTAGGTTGCTGAGAACTACTTATTACTCGTATTTTTTAATCTGAAACACGTGTAGAGAACTTGCTAGTTCTGGCAACCCTTATCTTGGTCTTAGCTTAGGGGTAGATAAAAATTAGACACTTAACATTTTTGCTCGTAAGAGGGTGGTGTTAACTTGAAAAGTTGTTAAGTTTCTTACAGGCTGGTTAAAAATAGAAAGAAGGGACAATTCTTTTAACAGAAAATTTTAGAGTAATTTTACAGTTAGTGGTTAACTGTCAAGGTATATAGAATCTTAAAAGATAAAAAAAAACAATTGAAATATGTATGTATTTACAAATACAGTGTAAACTCTATATAATGACACTGAAGGGACTGTGCATTTTATGGCGTTATAGAGAGTGGTCGTTAAATGGAGAAAATATATCTTTGCATGGAAAACAAGCTAAACCAACTAAGGTCGATTGATTTCGACGCTTTAGAGAGTTTTTCGTTAGATCGAGTGACGTTACATGGGGTTTACACTGAATTTGAGAATGACGCCTTTGGTAAACATAACACAGCTCTACAAAAAATCAATTTTATTTTGTTGCCCTGTTAATAATCGCAAATTGTTACGTTTTTAAGTGCCCAGATTACGAATATATTCGTAAAAGTACTAAATTTGCTCGTTTTTACAAATAGAATTTTAAACGATTTATCGTCAAAATTTTAATTTTCAGTCATTTGTTGAAAAAAAAACGAGCAGATATTACAAAATCATTGATATTTTCACGAATTGTGTGTATAAATAGACCCAAAATCATCATCATATCAAAGGCAACAAAACCACTGTAGACCAGTGTAATTAATATTACCTACTAGGTATTTTGTAATGTCGAAAATAAAATCCTAATGAAACATGTAAGGGTACACCAATTTCGATTACGTAGAAACTCGACTATCCGGGCCTGAGTTACACGGAATCGCATATATCCGATATACAGACTATTTGTCAAAAGTAGTACTTTTGCAAGCATGAACGATTCAGACGGAACTAGAAAATTAATAAAATAGATTTTCTATATACGTTAGTTTATCCGGACTTTCCAGATGCTTAACAACAACAATAAGCCCGGTTATTCGATATTCTACTATTATTCATTATACATGGTGAAAGGATGAACCAAGCAAAACTAAATGTTCTTATTGATTTTGGAACCGACTACGGAACTTTTATTGTGATTTTTAAAGCAAAATAAATGTTACAAATCAGTATCATTTCCGTGAATTTCAGAGCTATAAATTTATTGACAGGTGACATCTATAAACGTCAATCATTTGACAAGGGCAGACTTTAGAAAATACTTTATACCTTACTGCCTGGCAATAAAGTCTAAAATTGCGTGCCTTTTTTAGAAAAAGGGGTAGAATTCGTTAAAAGGTTTATAGTTCTATTTTTAACTACCATAAGCAAAAACACACCCCCACATTGCGTGGTTGTAAATCCTTGATGACGTGGATTGAACATGAAAGAGAATAAAATACTATACTTAAAGGTGTTTGGAATATTGCATGCCGTAAAAACGGTAGGACGATTTTCAGGTTATAAATTTTGAGACAAGCAATGTGTCCATTTTTATTAGGAGTCGATTTTATTATTGTCTAAAAACCAGTATGTTGCTTTCTTGTGTGTTAGATTTTGTGACAAATCTCGTATTGTTATTTTTGGTACTATTTATTTGGGGTTCGCTTTAGTATCGAAGTTTCTGATTTTGGTGAAACTAAAACTATTGTGAAAAGGTTGTTTATTAATGTATTTATAACATTACTTCTGCAGGAGCAAGCCCAAATAATGTTTATTTTTAATAATCAAAATTTCATTGAAAAAGTGAGAAAAGGAACGTTTGCTGACAAACATACGTAAAACGAAACGTGTTTGCTTTCACATTGCAACGAAACGCTAGAAGTCATTTGTAATTATTTTGACAGGTTTATCATTTGGAAAGTCATGAAACGAAACGTTTTGCCGCCATTTTTGAATGGGTTGCAAAAAAATACGATGGAAAATAACTTTTTTCATATTAATATTTCGTAATGTGTGTATGTAATTATTGATAATGAAAATATTAAATTTAACGTATTTGTTTGCAAATCGTAACCAAATACCACCAGTGACGTCACTTCCCAGCTCGCATAGCATTTGAATCGGATTTAACTTAGTAGGTATCATGTTTGGACGAATTTTTTAACATCCGAAAAAAAATTATGTGTATCATGACTGTGATGTCATCATCGTGACATGTAATTGTTGAATATTTATTATTATTTTATTAGGTATTAATATTGCTATTATTCCATATGACATGTATTACAAATTAATTGTATTTCATATTGTCATTTTTTAATTTTTGACGTATAATTGAATAATTATCAATAAATGGTTTATCTTGTACTCAAAATGTTCAGTCTTTTCACACACCGAAACCAAATATTTCCAAAACCTTGTTTGCCGCTAGCATCAGCAGGGCGCAAACCTTCCATACAACGTCAAATTCACTCTTAACACGCGTTAAATTCACAAAATCAGTATTTAGACAAAACATACCATTAAGCCCAACAATACAAACAAGGGTCCAACAATGCCGGACCTCATTGTTTACTACGGAAAACCATTAAACATTATTAGTACCGGGGAAATATTTTTTTCGTGTTTTGTGCTTACTAGGAATTCGCTTACGTGATTTGTTGTGACTAGTGAATAATAATGACGATTCTTTTTGTTTTGTTTCATTTGTGTAGAGTTATAAAGTCATGAAGGTGTGTAAAGGTTCCTCCTATAGGACATTAGTAGAATTTTTAACATATGTGATTTTTAACACAAACGCTTTATTTTCTAGTGTCTCTTTACCAGTGTTCTTTCTTTTTACAATTTATTTACTATGATATTATTATTACTTATAGGTCTATATTGTGCTTAAAACGTTCCATTCTTTTGGAAAAAATTTAAAATTCTCCTGTAAAGATTATCTTCTTCTTCTCATCTAATCTAATCTAATCTTCTAATATATAAAATTTCCATGTCACAATGTCAATTACCGTACTCCTCCGAAACGGCTTGAGCGATTTTTACTAAATTTGATATGCGTATTCAGTATGTCTGAGAATCGGCTACTATCTATTTTTCATACCCCTATGTGATAACGGTTGTTCACCCTTAATTTTTTTTATGTAACATAAGGCAAAACAACGTTTGCCGGGTCATGTAGTTTATTTATAAAAATGATAAAACTTGTACTATTTTGGTTGCAACTTTTGATACTGTATGCTATTAAAACTTGATATATTTTTATTCAAATAGTGTAGGACATCAAGTAGTTATGGCAAATCATAAAAATAATAAGTTGTTGAATCTGTAAGCTCAAAAATAAAGCGAGAAGTCCTTTACAACTTCGACCTTCTGGAAATATTGTACCAAGTTATGATCCATACAAAATTCCAGTATTTTTGTTTTATTTATTCATCTTTTATTTTGTAAATGGTTTTATTGCTCTGGCGTGCTCCATCCACGCGCCATTCTGTACCGTCTCTCAATTATATTAAATAAAGCACGCCGTTATTTTCAAATAATTATGATCTTTGCCAACATAAACATAAAGTCTCGAATTGCGAAGCCGAATTTGAAATCGAAGGTAAAACTTGTTGTGCCCATCGTACATTAACGGGCGACATAATTCTGTGACAACTTTTAGACAAAAAATACACAGATAATGGAATAATATGATTTTTTCGTTGTCTATTTGTTGTTTAATTACTGTTATTCAATTGAAAAATGTCTGTTTGTCCGTTTGTGTTGAAAAAAGCGGGACTTTGGCGAAGCGGATGGGTGTACGCGTGTCCAATGCGTTGAAAAGATGTTTGTTACCACGAAATTAGTACAATTTGTTTTCATAAATGCGTTACAATTGGAACTGAGAGTAACTGTTCGTTTTGTGCGATTCAAATCGATATATAACTTTTATTATGACATCTTAAATGAAATATATTCTCATAGAAGAAAACATAATATGCACCAGGCAAGCTGTATGGAGGCACTCATTTAGTTTTAGTATCAATCACAAATCTTAAAGATTTGGATTTGTTCTAAGTTAAAAATATGGAAAAGTTCCGACCGAACATTTTGAGACGGCGGATCTTGCATCATAAAATCATAGATTCTACTTACTTACCTATTCAGCTCGTTCATTAGATGTCCGTATTTCGCGGCAGTTTAAAAAAAACATATTTCATCCAACATTTTTGCAGCGGCAGTTTTTAAGAGAACAGATAACAGAAAAAAAAACAGTTTGAAAATTATATATATTTAAAATAATCGCCACATCAATATTGCAATTCGCGTAATTTTCACTATGCGTCAGTACAATTTTAATGTTTTTTTACCCATGCGCATTTATGTCATATAATTTGTAATCCAAACGCTGTTGAAACTAAAACTAAAAAGATCTGTTGTGGATACTACGACCCCTTTTCGATTTCCTAAGTTTTGAAAACTGTTCGAAATACTCAATTCATATATTTTACGTGTTAAACGTAATTTTGGAAATATATCTATAAAAAATACAATTAGAGATACATATTGTGTAAGTATCTTTATTTTTCAACTTAAAGTCAGTCCCAAGTTCATAACTAAACATGGACTTTTGATAAAGATAATATTATTTTGACTTCAGCTTCTGGACTATCAATGAAAATAAAACCCACGTTTTTCCCACCAACTGGCCAAAATTATCTCAGATAATTTAAATAGAGCTCTGTAGATAGATTAGGTTCCTGAATAAATTTTACAATACAAATATTTGGGCTGATAATCAAATTATAATTTTCTGTTATAGCTGATAAGACGACGTGAGAATGCTTACGTAAAAGTGCGTGTGAAGTTATTTTTTTATTCATTGATACTGATTGAATTGATACTGCACCATAAATCAATTATTTTGCCACTTTTTACCAAAAAAATATACGAGGTTTTATATCGGAATCGCTAATTATTATATTTAATTTTAATTTTTTAGTGAACGATTTAGCTAAACTAAAAAGACACCTCCAAGAATCGCATATTCTTTTTAGTAAAACGTTACACTTTTGTAAGTAGAAAATATTGGCTACGTTTTGTTTTTGACGTTATAGTAAAACTACATAACCTCGGAAAAAACTTAATGTAGTCATAGGTAGACCTCATAATGTCATAAGTAAAATGAAAAATCTATTACAAGAATCTAACAATTAATTTTGCCAGCCTCATTAAGAGCCAGTTACTCCAGGCCAGTTATTATATCCTAGGCCAGTGTGTCGCTAAATCCTGTGGTTACGCGGCCTACACGTCAATTTCTGTAATGACAATTGCCATTTTATTGCGAATAATAGTAGCACAGAACTTGCCTATTCACACCAAAATTTACATACTTATTAAGATGTTGTCCGGTTTGGTTCTATAATTCTCTACTGGATTTGGTAGATACCGTTTTGGGAAAAACTGTAATTAAAATTTTAAATTTGGAACTGGATGATCGCTCTTGGGCACAGGCCACTCTCCCAATCTATTTGGGCGGACTGGGTATCCGCACCTCTGCAAGTGTAGCTCTCCCTGCTTTTTTAGCTTCCAGCCATGGTACGCAAACTCTCATCGGAAAAATATTAAATTTACCCCTAACCGATGTTCGAGTAGCGTGCCAGGCAGAGGCTTTGACTGCATGGAGGGCGTCTTGTCCAGGTGAAGATATCCCTTTAGAATTGACAAGCCAGCGGTCTTGGGACCGTCCAGTTCTAAATTTAACATACTCAGCCTTACTTGACCAATCCACAGACGATGCTGACCGAGCGCGTCTCCTTGCTGTGTCGGAAAGTGAGTCAGGGCATTGGCTAAATGCCCTGCCTTCAGAGCATTTGGCTACTGTCCTAGACCCTGAAAGTTTGCGCGTAGCTGTAGGATTACGACTTGGAACTAAATTGTGCGAGCCTCACCGCTGTCAATGCGGTCAGGACGTGGACCAACTCGGACGTCACGGGCTGGCTTGTGTGAGGAGTGCTGGCCGACTTTATCGTCATTGGGTGTTGAACGATTTAGTCAGGCGGGCACTCTCCACAGCAGGTGTGCCCTCGATGCTGGAGCCAAGCGGACTGTCACGAGACGATGGCAAGAGGCCCGACGGAGCCACTCTAGTTCCGTGGTGTCTCGGCCGTACCCTGGTTTGGGATGCCACGTGCGTGGATACATTGGCACCGTCTCACGTCACCGCCACCGCTCGCAGCGCGGGGGCCGCTGCTCAGCAGGCTCAAATTGTCAAACATCGTAAGTATTCACGGATTAGCGCAAACTATGAGTTTGTGCCGCTGTCCGTGGAGACTTTAGGCCCGTGGTCGTCCGACACAAAAACTTTTTGTAAAGACATCGGGAAGCGGTTGGTCCTCGCTTCTGGAGATCCAAGAGCTGGCAGCTATTTCTTACAAAGACTAAGTTTAGCTGTTCAACGAGGTAATGCTGCCAGCATCTTGGGAACTCTGCCCCGCAGTGACAGCCTGGATGGTGAGCTTACTCTAATTTAAATTGTATTGTTTAAGTTTGTATATAATATTTTAATTGATAATTTCTGTAATAGTTATTTGTAAACAAACACAGAACAGAATAATAAGCTCATGTTTTTTATAATAATTTAAGCTTCAGTGTTATAGTAAATCTAATAATAATTGCTACTAAAGACCCGATTAGGAGACTTGTATAATTTTAAAGGCCTCTAATCTCAATAGTCACTTTATCAATTTTATTCATATTTACAAATTTTTTTGAGTATGTAGTATTTGCTCACTCTGCCAAATATCATGAAAATCGACCAGTAAATATCGCTAATAGCAAATTTCTCCAATTTTTTGCTTCTGCAAAAAATCCATCAAATAAAACGTCAACGACTATAAATAATGTTGAATAGCTGTACATAAACTTTCGTTGAGATTGATTGAAAATACGGCCTCTACTAAAACAACATCCATACATATAAGCAAGAAAGCAGATAAGCAAAGTGACAGGAGTCATGGCATGGACTTCGCGCTTCAAATTTTTTTTTATTAGATCAAAATATCAGGTTTCAAGTAAACTTTATTTAATACCACTTATAAGTATGTATATTATTATATTTCTAAAAAAAACACTTATGAGATGAAATAAAATATTGCAGTTCGTAAAAAAATATTTTTACACAAAGATCCTTACAGTGCTGAAATTTATTGAGTTTCTTTTTTCAACATAAGTCGATCACTTGACACTAGAAAGTTCTCACGAGAGATAAGAGTAAGTTGTTCCATTCTAGTCTGGTCCTTGTACAGAGTTAGTTTATTGCTCTACTCATGGAATATGAGAAATTTTACTTAGAAAAATAGACAAATTTATGATTTTCAGTCCTAACGCTATAAACAAATGGCGGTCAAAGTTTTGTCAATAGTAAATAATTATATTAAAAACAAATAATTCGTAAACTTCTAAGCGCAAGCCAAAAAATATTTAGTTTAATTTTGGTACCGTTGAGATGGAAAAAATATCATTTTTTTTTTAAATATCGTTTAGAAAACAAAAATAAATATTTACTGTACTTCCGCTATGATCTGAAACCAAATTAAGATACGCAATTCAGATCATAGCGGAAGTACACTAAATATTTATATTTTGTCGTCCATCTACAATGGATTTCCGCAAAGTAACGCCTGATTCAATAGATTTAATATCGTTTTTCTGTACTGTGAAAGAAAAAAGAAAGAAGGAAAGAGTATAGTGCACATACATAAAGTGATGACATAAAAAAATCTTTGGGATGGGATGTAAAGACAAATTCCTGTGCTGTGGGATTAACATTATTTTATCACTTCTCATATCGACATGAAATGACAAAAAAAAAACTACAAATTTCGTTATAAAGACCAGTAAAACTGATTACCAGTAGCTCTGTATAGAGAATAAGGTAGATAGATTAATGATTAAAGCCAAGCCACTTGAAATGTAACTGATAGTTTCGGTTCCCAAGGAAGGCAAGTATCGGTAGCTCCAAACATGCAAATATGAGTAAACATTAAATTGGTGTGTAAATATTGATACAGATAAATTCAAAGTTCGTTGAACTTTCTTGACAGGGTCAGCTAAAATGTTTACCTGAAGTAATAGGACGAAAAAAATAATTATATTTTTGCAAAATATGCCAAAAATGTATCATTAAAATACTCTATTTTTTAGTTAAATTCATATAGTAAAAAGATATTTTGAAATAATAATTTTATTTTATTATTTTTTATACGAGTGTAATTTAATTTCAAAATAAGTTAATTTTAGTTTTATTCGAAAGATGATTCCAGAAGATGATCGTACTAATATAATACATGCGTAAGTTTGTGTGTGTGTGTATGTTTGTTACTTCACGCTCAAACGGCTGACCTTATTTGAAGCTTAGATTTTGGATTAACACATAGGCTACTAGAGACTAATAATGACTAGAGAGAGACAAAACGATCTGAACCACAGACAAAACAACAAAAAAATCACTTCAAACATGTAAAATATAGGTAGTTTTTAGAGCTGATTTAAATATGTGCGGCCTGAAATCGCCTACATTTTCAATATTAGAAATGATTTAACTGTTTGTGCCTATGGTTCAGATCGTGCCGGCTCTTTCTAGTCATTAATTATGAAAAGAGACAAGGCTAGTCTAAATTTAGGTTAGTCGATTGTACGCCAAAATAACTACCGCCAACACAAAATGTATAATATAAACGTATTGAAATATAGGAAAAGTATACCTATTTTATAAAGGAAAGTAATACCAGTGAATGATAAAACATATTTAACATAAAATATGTATACCGATTAAATTAATTCAGTCATCATTTAGTTTTCATTATTACCTCACCGATAACAACTGGAAGTGACGAGTTTTTACCGAATTCAACTTATCAGTAACGAACAAAAATAATAACTTCTATGAATACTTGTGCGTAATTGTGCCCTTATCCAGTAGGTTATCGTATCGGAAACAAGAAGCGATGACGCCCTGGGTTCGTTCATTTCAGCAGGAAATCTTAGAACTAGTAGAAGTTCTTCGAACGATAGCTTTTGGAGCAATGCCAGCTCAGTCGGGGTTGCGGCCGCCTCACGTTCCGAAGGTCGTGGTTTCGTTTCATGCCGATGAGTTCGCACTTTTAGTGAAGGAAAATATTGTAACGAAACCTTAGCATAGTGGTAGGGCAATTTCTAGTTCTTGCTTATCTAGCAACTACCCTCAAATTGTAAAATCTGTGTCCAAGCACACCTAACAGTTTGTTTCAGTAGACTCCTTAAAAGTTAGTTATTCCAGACTTAGCATGATGCACTTTAGGCCAGTCGAAATCCCTAAGTTTCGCACAAGCCGATTCGCTTCTACCTTTCTTGTGAGAGCTGCAAAACTTTGGAATTCTCTTCCTGAGTCTCTGTTTCCTGAGAAGTACCACCTGGGGGTCTTCAAATCTAGAGTTAATAGGTATTTTCTAGGTAAGCGTGTAGGCCATAGTATTGTTTAACACCAGGCAAGCTGTGGTCAAACGCATACCTATAAGTTATAAAAAAAGAGTGTCTAATTTACATTTAATCGTATTGCGAAATCAGCTTGTAAAATATAATATCACCACAGCAAAGTTCTTCCTTTATTGTGGGAACCACCACAAACGAACATCGCTGACGCCGTCGCCAAAAAACCGTTTGAATTTTTTTAGCAAGATTTGTAAATTGTTCAGTTTTGTATACGAAATTTTGGCCTCTGCACATACGAATAGAATTGCTTCTCTAAAGGTTACACGAGTTCAAAATTACATTAATTTTATAGACAAAAGGATATATTAAAGGTAATAGATAAATAGTAAAATCCAGCGTAAATGATAGGGCTATAGTTTTATTACTTTTATTATCTTTAATTCAGTGTAAAAAAAAATAAATTTTAAAACTTTGTGCTACTTAATGTAATAAAGAAATTAAAATAATAAAAAATAGGTTATTACTATCTAGAATCGTTAGATATTATATAATTTAAATATTTTAAATTATTGATTTTATATGAATTTATTTTGAGAAATTTCTACTGCCACTGTTTCCCAAATGTCCAATAATTGGACGCACTTCCAATGTATATTTAGTGGTAGACGCGTCCGGTACATTTTATTTCGCACTATCGATAGTGCTCTTGACATTCTAAGAAGAGTTACTCGTATAAAAAATCTATAACTCGTATAATAGAAATAAAAAACGCCTACTCTTTAAATTTAGAAATGACTTAATTTTCTATCGCGCTTATTATTGCTAAAGTAAAGCACTAGGTGATTTATTTATGATTCCGATAAAATAATGCGTTATAAAATAAACAATCATCAGATCAAGTAGTCAATGTCATTTTGAGGAAAAACAGAACATTGTCTACTCAATTGCAGTAATTTGATGTAATCCGATGAGTGTTCCAGTGATAAAAATAAATGATTGATAGCATTTGAATCATTAGTAACTATTCTAGAAATATGTTATTTCCTCCCTCTTTGTCACTCTACGTGCAAATGCTGCTTTAAAAACTGTAATCGTTGCGAGAATAGCAGAAGCCATAACCAGAAAAGCCAGCGTGATCTTGCCAACACAAATACGGGGCATCATATACTTAGCAACAGGGTGGTTCATAAATGGAACAAGTTGCCCGAGGAAGTAGTGAGTGCTACGTCAATGAAAAGCTTTAAAAACCGGCTTGATAGCTGGCTGCAGAAAACAAAACAAATCTCTTGCTAACCTGTGATCAGTGCACCGGTGGACTTTAAACATTGATATTGAACAATAGACATTTTATGAACTGTTAAAAATTTTATTTCAACTCAGTGTGATATAGGCACATCAGCATATTGCTGCTCGCCTATAAATCAAATAAATAAAATGTATGGTGATATAGTCATAAGTTTGCAAGTCCGCATCAACCGTTGTAAGCAAAGGTTGAAGCGGATAGTGTGAGATTAATATAGACAGACCGCCTTAGTCAGCCGAGCTACAGGTGCTAAAACTAAAAAAAAACTGTTCGATACAACCGTTGCTTAACCTCGATGATCACGTCAGATCACCTTAGCCGAGCTAAGGCGCTACGCACTAACCGTGAAAGATATTTATCACGCAGTCTCTTTATTTTCTCGTATTTGTAATTTTTCTCAAGTAATTGTAGCTTGGTGGTAAACACGCCTGCTTATCAATCAGACAGGCCTCTGGTTCGATTCCGGCCCTACACCAACGACTTGCTTTTCAAGTTATGTATGGATTTGCACTCGCTTCACGGTGTAGTAAAACATCGTGAGGAAACCGACATGTTTGAGGACTACAATATCAGAAGACGAGTGTTATCCGCCAACCCGCACTTGGCTAGCGTGGTGGATTATGGCCTATAGCTCTCTCCTAGTGAGATTGTTTATATTATGATAAGTGATTTTTTATATTAGCTTCACCTGTGTGTTTGTTTGTAACCGACTTCTTTGGGCGCGATTTTGACCCACTTTAAACGGCCAGATTTCGTTCAAACTTTGTAGATTTACTGAGGACCAATGACAAAAAGCGTGTTTTTTAGTTTTTTTAAACTATTATTTATTTCTATCTAGGTCATAAACCTTATGAAGAAGTTAGTAACCTCTCTCCCAATTTATCTCTAAATCGCTCGATATCTCCCAAACTAGTGTGGGAACCTCTCCACTACGTCTCTACCTATATTTACATTCGATAATAATAAAATACCTCCTAATCTCTACTATTAACCTGTCAATTGGATGTCATGTGTGTTTACTTTGTAAAAGTATGGAATCTTTTTCTGGATAGTGAAGAACTTTGTCAAATAAAAATAATTAATTTAATGTAACATTGACTTTTTACTCTTTGTGCATACCTTTGAAATATTGTAAATAGTAAACGGAAAAAAGTATTAATTAAAAAATAGTAAAATAAAACTATTTGAAATTATTGTTTTGGCAACATTAAGAAGAAAATATATCAAAATGCTAAGTTATTCAAATTTTAAAATTTCATAAAAACATAAAATACCTATTCTACTACATATGTTTTTGTATTGTAACATATATACATTACGATATCTATAAAAAGTATAATAGTTGTTAATTATTTATGTTGACGTTACAGTTTCTATATAGAAAGGCGTATCCCTTCTCCCTCCGGACGCCGCACTGAGCGGACGTGTTTAACCAGTCACCGTTAAGATATTTTCTACTTAAAATCAAATAAACATTTTAAACACGTTATTTCGTACAAAATAATACGCACGCATAAATTGTGAAGTGATCGCTAACATCAGTATACCCGAGGGATCTGTGGATGTGTGCTATCGGTGAGTTGTCGCTATATTAACAAGACCACCACCCACCGCGCTAGTACAATAGCTGTGTACGCGCGGGCAACAGTAAACTCAGACCGGTTTCTGGCCGCCTGGTAACTAACTCAGTGTTGCGACGGCACCCAGTCGCTGCGCACGCGTCACCTGCGTCGCGCTGCCTGGCGCCCTTTAACGCTGACCTTGCCACTTGCGTTAACGTTGCGATGACGTCACTCAAGCGTACACCTCCCTCGACTCCACAACGAGCGGCCTGTGCCGCGCGGCCGCTTGTCATGACGCACTGCCACTCGGATTCAAATATTAATTTATCAACCTCTGCTGTAACGCATCCGTTAACAAAAGAGCATGCTTACAGCGAAAGTACAGCCTTATATCTCAAACGTAAAAGGGATGATGACATGTCTCGAGAAGAAATATTAGAAATAATTTCAAAAATGCAGAAAAGTCAGGATGAAAGGATACAATTAATACAGGAGCAACAGAATAAAAAATTTGATGCACTGATGGATAAGATTCAGATTGGTATTGATACACACACTGAGCAAAACAAGGATATATCTAGTTCAATTAGTTTTTTGTCCGAAAAATATGATCAAATGGCTGACAGAATTACAGTATTGGAACAGGAAAAATCAGAGAGAAATAAATACATATCTACACTTGAAGCCAAAATTGAGCAAATGGATCGGCACTGGCGTAGTTCTTGTTTTGAAGTGCGCAATGTTCCGAAAAAGATTGGCGAGACTAAAGCTGACTTACTCGAGATAATTACAAAAGTTGGTGACGCTCTAAGTGTACCCCTCCAGCCATCAGAGATACGTGATATATATCGCATCAATACAAAAAATGATTCTAATCAACCCATTGTAGCGGAATTGACAACTGTGGCTCAACGAGACAGTATAATAAGCTCTTTAAAGATATTTAATAAGAAGAATCCTAGCTGCAAATTCAGTACTAGCACAATCAAGCTACCAAGTCCTCAAAAACCTATATATATATCTGAGAGCCTTACTCCACAAACTAAGAAGATATTTTACCTCGCACGTGAATATTGTAAAACTAATAACTATAGATTCTGCTGGGTTACTCATGGTAAAATATA
The DNA here is from genome assembly GCA_035578125.1 of Mellilla xanthometata. Classification (NCBI taxonomy): domain Eukaryota; kingdom Metazoa; phylum Arthropoda; class Insecta; order Lepidoptera; family Geometridae; genus Mellilla; species Mellilla xanthometata. The sequence continues at coordinate 4,790,826 of JAPUBQ010000014.1, read as the reverse complement.
CATGCGCTATAAAGAAGGATCTCCTTTGATAAAAATTAATGGCGAAGATGATCTACATAAACTAAAAAGCACTTGACTAGATTTTTTGCTATGTTCTTTTGCTATGATTCTATTTGTGTTTGTTAATTTATTTATAACTAAGTATTATTATGCATGTATATACTACAATATGTTAGCTATAGCTTTTAAGAATATAAATCAGAAGTACACGCCCTCTATACACTTACTATCACTTACTTTACTATACTCAAAAATGTTTAACTATTCACATTTAGCAATATCAGTAATAGTTACTATTAGATACTACCTTCACACACATAACATATGGCAATGCAGAGAGACGGATATAGTCGGAATTGCAATCTTTGTTTACCTTTATAAATTCTATAATTATGTCATTGATGTAGCGATATCAGGATATAATAGAAATAAATTTACAATAAGATTTCCTGATACACTTTATTCCCAGGCCCATATTTTGCCAACATTTATTACTTTTTATTCAGTTAATGGATAATAGTTTTATCATATCGGAGGTTGACAACACAGCTAAAATTGAATGCCTATCGCTGAATAAAACGAATGAATGTAGCAAATTACTTAAATGCAATTCTTTTCAAATAAACTCTCTTATAGTTGTATCTGTAAATATTAGAAGTATAAACTGTAATTTTGACTATTTTGTATCGACAATGGCTAATGTTGACGTATCTGTGGATGTTTTTGTATTAAGTGAATGCTGGACAAACCCAAATAATAAGCCGCCCAGTCTTACAGGATATAACATGTTTTGGTCACAAAAATTTTATAATCAGAATGATGGCGTGGTAGTGTATATAAGACAAGATTTAGAAGTATCTGTACACGAACCAGAATGCGATGAAGGCAATTGTCTTGTTATTAATTTATTACCCGATTACACTATATTAGGTACATATAGGCCATATTGTTTTAAAGACACTAAAAAGTTCTTACATTCATTAGATACAATACTGAAAAATACAAAAACAGCCAATGTCATATTAACAGGTGATATTAATATTGATACGCTAGGAGACAATTTATCAAAAACTTCACAGGATTACTTAAATTTAATGGCATATCATGGGCTTCGGCCGGGTATTACACGGGCAACTCACGGCAAGACATGCCTTGATCATTTTATGGTCAAAACTTCTAGATCATGGAAATCAGTAATATTTGACCAAAAGATCACTGATCATTCTACTATTATGTTATACATTAATAATACTTTTATTACTAGAACACCTAAAACTTATACTAAAATATTAACTGACTTTAAAGGTATAGAGAACGAACTAATTAATGAGAAGTGGCAGGACTTACTTGTAGTAGACGATGTTAATCAGGCGTTAAATTTATTTACGACTAAATTTTTGCAAATCATTGACAGTAATAAACAGACAAGAGTAATATCTAAGAAAAACCAACCACTTAAACCTTGGATTACAATAGGTATTTTAAAATGCATTCGTAAAAGAGATAAACTTCATATGAAACTTAAAAAATCACCGGATGACCAAGTATCTAAAGATAAATACAAAAACTATAGAAATATATGTAACTCAATAATTAAAAGACTTAAAATAGAATATTACAAGAGTAAACTAAAAGCTAACAAGGGGAACATTAAGGAAACCTGGAATATAATTAAAGAAGTTTGTAATTTTAAAAAAGCTAGCAAACCATCTATAGAATTACTCAAATGTCATAACTCTCAAATACAGTCGCTTAACGAGGTCAACGCGTATTTCACTTCTATTGGCCGTAAGCTAGCTGATAATATTATGAATAACTTAGGCAAATCAGAACAAGATTTAGCAGCTCTGGCTCATGAACAAGATGCGCCGGTATATTCTATGTCCTTTGAGCCGACTGACCCGTTTGAAGTACAGAGTATAATCCTAAGTTTAAAATCAAACAGTGCCCCGGGTACAGACAATATTACTTCCAATATTCTAAAAACTTTTGTTAAATACTTGGCCATACCAATCACACATATTTGTAACCTTAGTTTTTCTTCAGGTACATTCCCTAATGCATTAAAGCAAGCTCTTGTATGCCCAATTTACAAATCTGGGGACAAACATAACCCATCTAATTATAGGCCGATTTCGCTCCTGTCAAATCTCTCCAAGGTTATCGAAAAGCTCGTGAAAAAGCGTGTCATGAAATATCTTGAACATAATAATCTTTTAAGTGCAAACCAGTATGGGTTTAGAGAGCACAGATCGACAGAAGATGCAGTTTTAAAATTGATGTCATTAATTACAACGTACATGGATAATAAATATAAGTGTACTGGAGTGTTCCTTGATTTGCAGAAGGCATTCGATACGGTTTCTACCCCCATTTTATTGTCAAAGCTCGAAAATGTTGGTATAAGGGGTTTACCCTTGAAATGGTTTACTGATTATCTTACAGATAGATCGCAGTCTGTCAAAGTAGAGGGGTTTGTAAGTGACAAGGACTACTGTTCTTTTGGCGTCCCACAGGGCAGCACTCTTGGGCCAACCCTATTTTTAATATATATTAATAGCCTTTGTAAAAAAATGACAACTGGCTTAGACCTTATTGTGTTTGCGGATGACACAGTGTTGCTATGTCATGATAAAACGTGGCCGAAAGTCAAAATTCTTACAGAAAACTGTCTAGCTAGGGTCACTAGTTGGCTAGAAGATAATCTTCTAACGATCAATACTAGTAAAACTAAGTATATGTGCTTTAGTAAGCGTTCCACAGGTAAACCTCGTGATAATTTTAGTATTAAAATACATACATTTCCATGTAACCGAACCTCCAGTAATTCTAAGCATTGCCAGTGTTCGGTTTTAACTAGGGTAGGTTCAATTAAATACCTCGGCATTGTAGTGGATGATAACCTTACCTGGCATGAACACATTAACTCATTGGCTTCGAGAGTGCGGAAACTTATTTATATATTTAAAACATTGAGGACTGTAGCTGATACAAATCTTGTCACTCAAACCTATAAAGCGCTCTGCGAGTGTATTATCAGGTATGGCGTGTGTGTGTGGGGTAGCGCAGACAAAACCCACTTGTTGACTGTTGAACGAGCTCAACGCTCAGTTCTTAAGGTTATGCTGAGTCTACCTTATAGACACCCTACTTACCTGGTTTACGATAAAGCTAACGTATTGTCAATTAGAAAACTATTTGTTTTTGAGACTATACGGAGATTTCATAGGACGGTAGACCTTAAACAGATTAATAGCAATATTAACAGAAGGAGATATCCGAAGCAGTCCATACCTTTTGTTAAATCTCAGTATGCAAAAAAGCAATATATGACGTTAGTGCCTCTTATATACAATTTGATAAATAAAGATGGCAAGATTGATAAGTGAAATGAGTTCCCTGTCAGTTAGACAGGGAACTCAAAAAATACATGTACAACTGGCTTAAATCATTAGACTACGAACAGCTTGAGAAAACTATTGAAAGCCTCTATAAATAAGTAAAAACAAACAACTTGTCATTTTACTAGATTTTATTCAAGCCAACCTGTATACTCATATTTTATAAACTCGTAATGTGTCTCCATCTAATTTCTTTTTGCGCTTATTCATGACTCCTTTAGGATTAAGGGTTAAGCTGAGACACTAAACTTACATACACTTTACAACTTACAAACATACACACAAAGTCACACACACACTAGCACACACACTAACACACACATACACACTATGCACATACACAACACACACAAACATATATATACACGCGCACGCACACAAATATACGCACTGTGTGGAGGACTGTCACACCTGCTTTGTCTGGTTGTATTCAGTCCTACTATTATGTATATGTACTTACACATTGGCACTTACTATTACAAACACAACATATGCGTGCATATTATCTGGAACCTATATATAGCATATCATTAATATTTTTATATTAGTTAATATTTTCATTAATATTTTTATATTTTTTCTTTTAATTTAAAACTTGTTTTAGTTTGGATTTATATATAAACAATTATTTTTCTTTTTTCAAAAATGTTGACTTAAGTTTCAAACAACTATGTTTGCAAATATTAATATAACTTACTAGTACTTTGATGAATAGATTTATATAAACTAACTTTGTATTTCCAATTTTCAAAATTTTATTGTTTAATTTCCAAACAACTTGTAAATTTATTAATTATATTTTAGTTTTTAAAATTATGTATATGGATAGATTAATTTTTTTGGGAGAAGACATTGGCTTCCAATATACAGTTCTTACAACTAGTTTGGAAGCCTTTGGATTCCTTAAATTTTATTGATTTAAATTTACTTACCATGTCAAATAAAGATTTTGTTTGTTTGTTTGTTTGTTTCGTATATGGCTGGTATTTAAACCAGCTAAACTTATATGTACTAAGAAAAAAACTTTATATGGTTTACTTTGACAAAGCATCTATACACAAACTAGGCTTTTCAAGTGTTTGTTATTTATTTACTGTAACAGATGTGGTGATAGCTATTTATCTTGACCTGAAGATGCTTCAGAGTCTGCGGAAGAAATCTACTTTTATTACGAGTTATTTACTTAGAACTTGCTATCTCTGTTACATACATCACGAGAATATCGCGTGCAACCAATTTGGAAAAATTTACTTGTGATTTGTTTATATAGGTAAGGCAATTAAGCAAACATAAGAATGTGAATTTTTTTACAAATAAATATTTAATTTCATTAAAACCTCTTAGTATAATATTATGATAGTTATTTATGAGCATGAATAAATTACACTGGTCTATAACCATGGTTTTGTTGCCTTAGATTTAATAATTATTTTGGGTCTATTTACACACACATTTTATGAAACTATCAATGATTTTGTAAGATATGCTCTGTTTTTTTCCAATAGTTGGTTGGATATGTAAATTTGACAAGTCGATATAAAAATGAAATTCTGCCTATTTACCAGCAAACAAACTTCCACATTCCTTATCAATATAAAAAAAATCACAGGCCTCAGGTGACGTCACACGGCAGATGCATAATGCCGACAAAGGACGCTTATCACTGCTTATCGATGTTATCAGACTATCACCGCCCGCTGTCAATCGAATACGCCCGATAATTATTGCAGTAATTAGTCAGTCGCGTGAGGGGAAGCTTATTTTTTTTTATTTGGGTGACGATTGAAGATCGTTGCGAAAAAACATTAGATTTAAAACTTGTCTCTCAGCATTTAATTTTTACTTAGAAATTATTGATAATATTATTTTATTGAACACCAATAAATAGGAAAATAACAAGATAATGAAATATTAATAATGAATAGTAAAGTAAAGAATATAAAAACTAGAACATACTGGCGGCCATTTCGCCCATTGCGATCTCTGCTGGGCAATCGTGAATGGAACGGACCGTGGCAAGAATGAGAGGCGGTTGTTCCTACAATTTAAAGAGTCACTCGACCCACTGTAACGCTTAAATGAATTTTTATTAACAGTAAATATTAATCATATGTACGGCAAGACATCCAAAGGCTTAATTGACAGTTGCTTAACATCGATAATCCTCTCAGACCACCTTAGTACTCAGAGCTAAAAGATTATGCTTGTTTATCTTTAAGAATGCTTTAGTACGTCTTTGTTTAAGAAAATCTGGGATGGTGGTCACTTTTTTAGAAAAAACTCTTTAGTTAGTCTTTTTTTTAACTAAATAGATCTACGCTTGGCCACCAACTCGCCTGATGGTAATCGAAGCTGTGGCCGAAGATGAAGCACGTTGATCTAGAAGAAATCTGTTCACTCCATAAAAAAACGTGGATATAATAATCTTTATATACAAATATCCGAAATAATGTTCTATATAAAAATCTGTTCTGAAATTCAAATTCGCGAAGATATAGCTGGCGGCTACCAAAACTCATTCAGCTACGAAATTGCGTTAAACCACCCCTTGGGGGCTCCGCTTCAGAGATAAACCAATCTCGGCTTGAACAACTTGAAAACACTACATTTCAACTGAAAACAACCCAAATTGCACTCTGTACTTTTAAAACTAAGAGTGGTTTTCGCTTGAACAGAAAATGATTTTCATGAAAATTCAGTACAATGTACGACAAGCCATTTTGGTCGCTATTACATATTGAATAAGGTTGAAATAGTGAAAAGCTGAGTAGGAGGGGTTATCAACGGGAACCTTTGAAGTGGCGCTTCTGCATGCAAATTTTTTGGCTGGTACGTATTTCGCGAAATTGGCAATTTGCTTGCAGTGAACCTACTTCTGGAAATTGAGATACAAAATACAGTCAACAGATTGAGGCGTGTTTGTGTCTTCTTTTCTGCTTTCAAATAAGCTATTTGGCTAAATTTTGGGATGACATATGTTTATATTGTCCAAAACCCTCGGAAATACAAACCAAAACTAAAACAAAATACCACATCATTACTGGTATTTTAGGAACGCGCTATCTATGTTAATTTAGTAAAACTTTAAGAATCATCCTACTTGTTGTTCATGTAATATAAATGACTCTAATATGTGTTGAAATAAAACATTTATCCAGATCTATCTAACTATTTGAATTCACTAACGTTAGATGTCGCTATTCTAATAAATTATTACTGCGCCATCTATATAATATTACTTGTACTGCGATTTGTAAACAAACTCAAACCAATATCAATATTATCCACTCATTGACCTAGTTCATAGTTTTTACGAGAGATGGCGCTAAAATCATTAATTATAAAAGTAAGGGCTAATATCAATGCATTAAAATCTAATTTATAGATAATAATTATATTAATTATTAATATATATTACACTAGATTTACTCAGCTTATGAGAGTTAGCTTTGCAATCAAATACGTCCCTACATCATTTAATGCCAAACTTAGACTACAGCGCCATCTCTGCAATAGTTGACGAAGTTTTATTAAAATCCAATAATGGATCGTTTCACTGAGCCTCTTACCCAAAGTATCAAAGTTAGCTCTTAGTTATTTCAAAATGTTTCGATAGATGGCGCAAGTTTTTTTTACAAGTGAGAATATAAAGTTCCTTAGAAAATAAAACATATTATGTATATAAAAATAACCATTTATTAGACCGTCATAAATAAAGTAATAATAACAAAGACATTTTATTTTATATGCTGCTCGGGAATCGCTATTACAGTGCTAGCCAAGTTATTGGGGCAATTTGGCGTTCCGCCTTTATGTGTTTGCTTGCTTCGGGCGACGACTGGGTTTCATTATCCACACTGAATGTAATAAACTGCGCGGTTTCTGCAGTGTGTGCGTTTATTTCGTATCGTAGATAATACTTGAGTAGAGGTATTTAAGTAGGTTTCAAATATTCGGCGTCTAGCTTGTTTATGTATTTAGCATATATCTTATGAATATTTATATTTGGCTATTTGAAGACAAAAGGTGAAATTAAATGATGTATGTAGTAGGTAAGTATACCGAAGCAACTAAGAATACCTAAGCATAGGTACTATGAGCAAAAAAAGCATATGAAATTCTAAATTGTCACCTTTTTTAAAACAGTATCACTATCAGTGTTTATAACGCAACTTAATTTTAACTTTTGATTAAATTTTATATAATTATCTTATTCGATTATTATAATTTAAAAGCTAGGTTTATTGATTTTGTTAAATAACGCTCATAGGAATAACTTTGTTATATTCTGTTTTAAATTTATTTTCTTAACTAATTATTGTTATATTTTTTTTGCTGTTACTTGGAAACTTTAATAAAAATAGCCAATAATCAAATATTAACCTAATTGTATTGTTTATATATAATCATGATTTTTTAAAGGTCTGTGGTAAAAAGCCCATTCGTTGAAACACAGTGTATATCTAAATGTGTTCTAACAGCATTATTTAATAAAGTATTTGCAAATAAATTAGCAGCTTACTATACGTTCCCAATCCTGGGACTTAAGGCTCTTTCTCTCACGATAAGAGATATAGGGCATAATCTCAGACTACTGGAATAAAGGCAGACGCCGCGGTGTCGAACTTACGAGTGACTGCAAGTTCAGTAATACTAAATGCTCCAGTAATACGTTTCCGCCCGCAGTCGCTACCAAGCAACACTCGGGTCGGACGGCTCCGCGGTTGTCACTTCCCAGCGTATCTTTTTATTAAATTATGCCGTTTTGCGTCTTTCGTCATTGTAAAAATAGTTCCCAAAAACAAAAGAGCCACGATGGATTATCTTTTCATAGGTGAGTTTGTTGTTTTCTTCAATGATTTGTAATAAAATCGTAAAAATATTTTAATAAAACTACTTGGAACACAAAACCTAGACAAGCTTGGGCCAGTGTGACAAGTATGCTTCAAATTATTTTATCCATAGTGTGGGGTAATTTTTTCCTATGTCGGACGGTCTCAAGTTTTATACTTCTTATAGGGAAATTAAATTCTATTGTCGTTTTTTTTTATTTTTAAATATAATATTATTTTAGCTTGCGCATATCTTATCATCAACCTAAAAAAATTGCATAGATGTATATTACCTTTTAATTTGACTGATTTGGGGTTCATTATCAGTATTTCGACAGTCTTATCATGTTTCGATCCTACACTACTGCTTTGTATGTTGATAGGCACAGATCTTAAAGAATCATCATCAGCTCATTTTCGAACGAATTTAAGGTTTTTTACCTATTTTACTACCCCAACATGATTTTTTAAAAATTTTAACTTAATTCAAAGGTGGCCCATGTTTACCCCCTCCTCCCCCTTTGAAAACATTTGTTGAACACAACACGTGTTTTATTACTACGTCAATCTCAGTCACTAGAAATAGGTACTAATAAAGTACATCAAAAAATTTAAGGTATTTTGTTTGCTGATACTAGCAACATTACACGCACACGACGACGCGTGTCGCTACAGTGTAAAAAGTACGTGGCTATGTGTGCCACGCACACATGTATATAAAGTCGCATTCACTCGTGCGCTTGACACCGCGGCGTCTGCCTTTATTCCTGTAGTCTGAGGGCATAATGCATAATGTGCGGGTTGACGCGTGAGACACGTCTTCTGATTTTTGGATAAAAATTTGCCCATGTGTTATTAAAGTGATAGCTTGCTTGTTACCAAATTTTATCAAAATTGTTCCAGCCTTTTGAGCGCGAAGACATCACAAACTTTCGCCTTTGTAATGTTAGTAGAAGGTTTCCACGTGCCTAACAACATAAGCAGCAGACTTCATCAGTCAATAACCTCACCATCCATCAACTAATCACGTTCAAACACCAAAACCGATCCAAATTATATGACGTCACAACCCACTATGCTACACAGCCTAACAATACAAACCTACCTATACAAATAATTACTCGCGTTGATTGCAATCCCAATTTATCACCGTGTCGATAGCCAACGCTACTTAATCAGATTCATTACGTGGATAGCGGACAGTGTCATGTGTACACAACGGCGATCGATAGGTAGTTAATTTGGCACGCAGTGGACGGGACATGATTGGAGGGTGGACGTTGTTGGTGAAATTGTGTTGATATTTCTGGTATGACAAAGACAAGGATTTTTTTTAACACATTCACACACAGCTAGTTAGCCCCGTGCTGAACCATTTCTAGCTTGTATTATGGTTGCTAACACAACTGATATACTACATATACATACATACATATTATATATAAATACATATTTAACACCCAGACCCACAACCAACAAATTTAGTTAGGCACAAAGATGTTGACCGGGCCGGGAATCGAACCCGGAACCTTCTGAATAGAAGACCAGCATGGTAACTTAAAATAAAACATATTTGATGAAACTAAAAAGTTGTAAAATAAAATATACAATAAAAAATACTTATATTTTTATAAAAGGTTTTACGAGAAACATGGGCTCATTAGCAAAGAAAGTTCCTATAGATCAACAACGAAAAGCGTCTTCTCTTTATTGACGCATGTACTTCTTCCTTTCCTGTCTTTTAAATTTCCCCAGGGGTAAACAAATCTCGTGATTGGAAGCGGCGAGAGCGTCTTTTGGTGGATATCTGCAAAGTTGAAAGTAAGTTTAAAATATATAGAGGTACAAAAAAATATAAGTAAGATTTAGAGGTGGTGTTTCAATTTATGCCTTGCCTAAAATTTAAGATCCGGAGGCTCTTTGTTGTACAAGGCGGCCAACGTGTGTGATGTGTGTCATCTATGATTGTAAATTGAGCTATCTGAAATAATATGAAATTCATAAAATCAAAAAAAAATTAAGATACCTAGTGGAACCCTAGCAGTTTCCATATCCTTCCATATCGATCACCTAATTTGAAAACCTACTAACTCCTCTGCAGATTTTCTACGGGAGAGGCTCAAAACGTCATTGTATTTTATTTAGATAAATAAAATGTTATATAACTTTATTTTACTATAATAATAAAAATAAAGCATAGTTTTTCACGGGATTCAGGTTTTTTCTTATTGCGTAAAATAAAAAGTACAATGAAGTTTCGAGCCTCTCCCGTAAAAAACCCTCAGAGGAGTTAGTAGATTTTCAAATTAGGGTATCGATATGGACCTCTCGATAGTTTTACCTTAGGTTTTTTCTACACCATTTTATAAGTCCCTAATCTATAGGCACATACATACCTTGGCTCTCTTCTCAGTAACGAGGGTGGCAGTGAAAAGGAAATTTTCAGAAGAATTCTAATGGCTAAGACAGCGATGACTAAACTCACTAGGATTTGGAAAGACCGCAATATATCCCGTGAAACTAAAGTGAGGCTAGTGCGTACGTTGGTGTTCTCCATTTTCTTTTACGGTGCCGAATCCTGGACGAGTCAATCTTGGCTCTTTCCTTCTTTCTAGAAGGAAAGAGCCAAGATTGACGCTTTTGAGATGTGGTGTTGGAGGCGAATGTTGCGAATTCCATGGCTGCGTTCCGCACCAATGTGTCTATTTTTGGTGAGCTCCGAATAACCACGAGGCTTTCCACTCTCTGCTACCAGCAAATTCTCAAATATTTTGGACATGTCGCTCGAAGAAACCCTGATTGCCTCGAGAAGCTCGTGGTAGTTGGCCAAGTTGACGGAAAAAGAGCACGAGGTCGCTCTCCTACCCGCTGGTCAGACCTCGTCAAGACGCTCACTGGCCTACCTATTACCGAAGCTTTTAAGACCGCCGAGGACAGGAAAATGTGGAAGACCATTGTCAACCGAGTGATCGACACTCCGTATTAGACACGACATTCAGTAATGAAGTTACGACTAAGAAGAAGAATCTATAGGCACGAGTAAATACCTAAGTAGATGTATGTATACATACTCAGGTTCTGAATCTCCAGCCTCCCTGCTCCCGAATACCTACTCGATTCCACCCCTAGTGACCTTATCACCCTCCGTCTATCTATTAGTAGGCGTGTCACCCCCCGGGGCGCGTCGCGCATGCGCCGTGATGATCAAGATGGCGAGATGTGATGCCGTGATTGATGTATTAGATATTTTTTTAAGATTGTATCAAAACTCGAATCTCTTGATTTTTTTTTTGTTGCCAGTTCTCCCTTAACACTAAGTGAAGGAAGTTGTTTGGGTTGAAAAATTAAAAAATAAATAAATAATATTGCTTGCGCATTTTTTGCAATTTTTCTGAGCTTCTGTTCACCAATATTTTTTTCTGAGGCTTACATGAAAAATTAGTAAATACAATTAAGGACATTAAGGACAAAATGTTTTTCACGTTACTTAAATAACAAGATTTTTTGAAATCTAGAGTAAATTGGTTTTTTCTAGGCATGTGACCACATCAGTTTACATGTGTGTTTTGCTTTGCCTGGCTTATTTACAATTAAGTTAAATTGTTATAGGCATAAACATAATTACTAATATTTTACTAAACAATGAAAAGAAAAAGATTTCCTTTTCACAAGTTATTTGTGTGTTAGCGTCCACTTTTAGTGAAATGACCTCCATGTTCCAAGGACCACAAATTAGAAGTCGTGTATAATTCGCAAGCCCAAACTTGCTCATCATGGTGGAAGGTATATCCTTCTCCTTGCGCGGTAAAACCTCAATCCCAGCAGTGCAAACGTAGTTAAGTACTCAAGATTTAAATTATTTACATATTAAGACTATGCTAAGCTTAAGAAAATGTCATAAATTAAGCTTATGAATTTATTAATAATCCTTAGAGCGCATTCCAAAAATAATGCTTATATTTATTCATCTCTTTCTGGTACATTATCGTTTAGAATGTTTTAATGTTGTGTATAGTATTTCAAGAACGCTTAAAAATGCGCTCTCTAATCTTAGACAGAGACTCTTAAACTTTGACGCTATTTTGTAATCCAATAAGAACACATTTCAACACTAGCTTTTATGTACTTTATGTGTTTTTCATGTAATTTGTTCCATTTTTTTTGTGAGTGTTTTAATAAAGTGTTTATCTATCTATCTATCATTTCTTATTTTGCAACCATAATAGTAGTAGTTAAGTATCTTTAAAATGGTTAAAATGAGTACAGCTGTTTTGAAAAATACATTTTTGAATTGGTTTGATTATTTGAAAATTCAAATCAAACTATTTTTAGACGGTAAAAAAAAGATTTTCATAAAAACTCTTGTAAACAATATTGAAAAATTATACAATCCAATCTTCATATTTTTTGTTGTTGTTTGTTTTACGATAACTAAAAACACCTTCAATTCATTGCTTTGCATAAATAATTACTAGTATGTATTTACGTGTCACTCTAATACCGGTAATGTTCGATATTTTTTATATTTCAAGAGGAACATTTTTAAACAGTGAAAAGTGGTTTTTGCAGATAAATCTGCAAAAGAGAGCATTTTTTGTAGATTTTTTGTCGTAACAACATTAACAACAATCGTTCATTATCGCTATAGTAATGAAACATCTTATAGTATAAGTAGATCAGATATGTACAATAGCCAAAATTGTTAGGTTTTGAATTCCCACTCAAAACCGGCAACCACCACACAGTTTTTTATTAAACAAATAATAAAAATATTGCTTATAACTTAAAACACTGATTTAAATATAATAAAACTGAAAAAAACCGTTCTATTATTTCTATTATATTTACGTAGGACTTTAAAGAATTTTCCAAAATACGCTAAGAGTATTGGCAGCTTAATAGCAACATTGAAATATCTGTCGCTTATAAATAAATACTCTCCAAAGTTGACAGCCTCTGTACAACAAAGTGCTGACCCGTTCCCAACCCGTTGTGACAAAAAAATAATAATATCTCCTCTTTCTGCCGAGTCCGACCAGTGACTTACTGGGCACAGTTTTTTAGGCTGCCCAGGATACGATAAAATATTTTTTGTGGCAGTAGCTTTTAGGGATGGTATGGTCGATGAATTTGGCATCGATAGCTTACATATTTCTTTTTGACATTTCATCCTTGACTGGCTCTGTGTACTTACCATATGTGATATGAGAGTGGGGTTTGATATTGTTTGAACACTAGTTTATTATTATCTTAAACTAAGTACATGGTACCATGGTAACAAAGTTAGCACAAAGTTCAATGAACATAACTTGCTAATTGGTCTGAAAATTCAAACGCATCACTCACGCTCAAGTATTATTTACATCTTAGTCAATTAAATATCTCCTTTCAAATACATAATTAGAAATATAATAAATTACTCAAAGCCAAAACAAACTCACACAAAAAACAAAACAATCGATCGTCAGCGACACTTTGACAGTTATCGATTTTCTATGACAGATATCGATATTTTAAGATCGATACTCTAGATACAACACTGTCTTGAGTTTTTGTGTTTCTTTTTCGGGCACGTAGGATGCATTGTTTGTAGAAAGAGACAGATTACAATCAAACGTTGAGGCGAGTGAAAGAGATAAAAGATAAGAAGAAAGGCTGAGATGCAGACTGCTTTTCTTTACATTAAAATACAATGAAATTTTTCTTAGCTTAATGAGATTTTATTTTTAATGAAGTTGACTTAAAAGCTTTATTTTAAAATACATTTTTCAAATAAGCCCGATGACATTATAAAAAACCTTGTGCTGTTAATAATGATCTTATAAGAATTTGTTTATTAAGAATTTATTTTATTTAATAAATATACTACAGAAAAGTGTTGATCTTAATAGGATATTAATTTAAAGTTTTGTGGGACGAACTTTATACATAACTTTATACACTGAAACTGTTGGACCTTAGAGGATTTATTATACTATGTTGGACATTCCAACTTTTAATAATAAGTAAGTGTGACCGTTTTCTACGCGAAAATATTAAGCTGCCTTACGTGAACAGTTTACAATGTTTAAACATAAGTTTTTTATTTCTATAGCATAAGTATAAGCAGCCCACTATATGTTCCCACTGCTGAGACTCGAGACCTTCTCTCACTAGGAGAGAGATACGGGCCATAATCCACAGCACTGGCCAAAAAATCTTCTTTGTTTGTCTATTCGCTAAATAAACACAAATGTAAAACAGTCAACCTCTTTTAGCACAAAAGCTCATTAAACTAAAGAACACAGGAGCATTGAGTTTAGTAAATGATTCATAATTCATTTTTATTTCGACATAAAACAAAGCCACCGTCAATTCGCCATTAAGGCTAGCTCAGCAAAATAGCCTGTTTCAATTCATTGCCTATACTTATATGTATATGTAAGTTACATGTGTAAGGGCTGGGGTGTCCATGATTAGAGAAGAAAAATAACTTTTTGTCAGTTTTATTTTATTCAAGAAAATTGTGAAGATTTTACTGAAAATAGAAGCAAACTTTTTGCCGTCTTACGTTTTTAACACATATTTAACTTAATCTACTACTCTTACAACAAAACTTTTATGACCTTGTCGTAGTAATGGTTACTATGCCGAACTGCCAACCCTCTGTTTGGCAGTTCGGCTTTGTACCGAACCTAAAACCCTCTGATTTAGGTTCGCTTCTCGATACGGCCAACCTATTTGTGAAGAACAAAAATTTGTTAGCTGTCAATCTGGGTGTTAAATAAATATCGATGTAAAGTATTTAATATTTATGTATGCACATGTAGTATACACATCAGTTGTGCTAGCAACCATAATACGAAATATAAATGGTAAAGTATGGGGCTAACCAGCCGTGTGTAAAATGAATAAAATTTGTTTAATTTACTCTATAATGTGCGCTAAATTATCACCGTTACCACTTACCTCTAATTAGGATTTTTATTGCAATGTGTTAAGAGGAATCCTCCTCCACTACCTCTGATATGTTACACCTACATTTTCTTTAACACTCGTCAAAATCCTGACCAAACCTTCTAAATACTTCGTTTACTTGCTTACTTCATTGGCGTGTCGACCGAAATTGCATCCTATACCAAGCGACGCTACTGTTTTGGTTTTGTGCCGTCTCCTTCTACAGGGTCCGACGTTTGCACAGATCCTTAAATAAACGATACCTGAAACTTTTTATTTAATTTATTGATACATTCATTGTACCTACTTATAATATAAAATATAGCAATAGTAAAAACAGGTGTGGGTCAGTAAAATAAAATCTAGGTTAGGTCACGTCTAGGTTAGTGGGAAAACGTCTGCTTTTCAATAAGACAGACCCCTGCCTTGCCAATGCCGCCACCAATCCATGTACAATCCATGTGGATTTGCACTCGCTTTACTGTGAAAAAATCATCGTGAGGAAACCAGCGTGTTTGAGGACCACAATATCTTAGGATGTTTGTCATTCGACAACCAGCACTTGACCTGCGTGGTGGATTATGGCCTATACCTCTTTCATCGTGTGAGAATGCTTCAAGTTCCAACAGTGGGAACGTATAGTGGAATGTTTATGCTTTAATATGAAATATCCTATAAGTTCCAAACGCATGGGCACAGTATGCAAGCTGCAGCGCAGGCGGTCCGCACTATAAAGGAACGAAACTGGTTCCGAGCTCGGATGCCGACCGACGCAAGTGTCTACTTACGGTCTTATACTATCTTCAGAGAAAATTGGCTTTTACTGAACTAGCTACGCTTTGTAACGTTCCTCTTCAAATCATATCATTGTTAATGAGTATAGTTAAATAAATAAAAAAAAAATTAAAATACCATGTACAAACTGAAAGATAAAAAGAAAAGAACAAGAAAAATCTAAACGCTGTACAATTTAAATTAAAGTAAGCTCACCATCCAGTCTGTCGCTGCGGGGCAGAGTTCCCGAAATGCTGGCAGCATTGCTCCGTTGAATAGCTAAACTTAGTCTTTGTAAGAAATAGCTGACAGCTCTGCATTTATCAGTTAATTATTTATGTACATAAAGGGCGCGAATTCGGCCAGTTTGAAGGTTACTTAGAATAAGTTTTAATGTTAAACTAATAAGTTTTTTCATATTTGAATATCTTCAAATCTGTTTTAATAGCATGGAGAAAAGTTAGGAGGACTTGTATACGAAGGTTTTTTTCGTGGAAAATACGGAAAGTCATCCTTTTAGAACTTTTACTTTACCCAGCTACATAAAGACAAACATCCATATAGCTCTGATTATCTTACAAAGAGTAAACATAAGCATTAACATCCTACTATATGTTGCCAATTAAGGAACTTGTATCTCGTAGCTTATGAACCTATATACATAAGCCTGTATAGGCCATACAATGCTGGCTATGTGCGGGTTGGCCGATAACATATTCAATCAGTCAGATAACATATTTAGTCAGCGCTTGACCACAATTCACCTGATGGTGAATGTGGTAGCAAGCGCATTGTCCTCACAATGTTTTCCTTCACCGTATGAATGAGTAATAATAAAAAAAAAACATGTTAATCATGCATTCAAACATGTAGGGTGAGATTTGATCCTGGGTGTCGCGGATTGCACTCCAACTCTCCCACGACGAGCCATACTCGCTCCTACAAAGGCAAATAATTTTCACAGATTAGTATAATTTAATTTCTTATTAATAAACAATATACAAAAATATTTATTAGCGATTTCAACGCATGGCTATTACTAAAATTATAATTCTACAATTTATTTTTTCATTCCATGTAACTCTCATATATTCATAACAACTACCAATTCTCTTCAGTTTTACTATACGGATTATTGAATGCATTCTGAGTAAAGAATCATAAAACTTTATTAAAATTTCAAAATTTATAAATGCAATTAGTAATATATTGTGAGATAGAAAATCTCTCACCGTTTATAGGAAAGTTTCACATTTATAGACAGGTTTTGTATCCAATATGTATCTATAAGATATATATTTATGTATAATAAGATGACCTCGTTGACGTAAAGGTACCCTGCCTGACTGGCAGTCAGAGGATCCCGGGTTCGATTCCCGGCACGGCCAACATCTTTGTGCTGAACTAAATTTGTTGGCTGTCAAACTAGAAAAGGCTTAGTGCGGGGTTAACCAACCGCGTGTCTTCTTCTTCTTCTTCTACGGATGACCTAAGTAGCCAAGCTCTGGTGTCGAAAGTTTTCAAGCCGCCCGAAGGCCTCTGACTTGGCTTAACGACTGCTTGTACTAACACTAACAGCCGGAACCTACAATTTTACGTGTTATATATCCAAGACACGGTTGCGCTCAGAAAATGTCACTTGAAAAACGACGAGCCGTGTGTGAAGTGTGATACTAATAAAACAAATTAAATAAACTTGAGAGGACACCCAGATGTAACGAAATTCCTTTATTATTATTAATTATTTACTAAAAACTTGTATACACTCAACAAAAATAATCGTCGTGACTCCACACTGTTCAATGCGAAATAGAAATGAAAATATCTGGCTTACTTTCTATAAGAGAGAGAGAGAGAGAGACAGAGAAGCATGCGCACGCCGCACAGCTTACAACAGCTTACTACCTATAGCAAAAAGTGTCGTGACAACTTTTTGTAAGAATTTTTTTCCGTCTAGCCCCCTTTCACAACACGCGATTAGGAACTTTGTACCAAGAATAAATAAATAAAACCAACATTAGTACGCCTACTAAAATGATTTGGCATCCTAAATACCTAAAGCACCTGAAGATGCGGTCAAACCTTGCATTGGCGCCCCGTACAAAAATAGATTTCCACTCTTCTCTAGCGAGTTATAGCATAAGCAGCCCACTTTACGTTCCCACTGCTGGGTCTCGGGGCCTTCTCTCACGAAGAGAGAGATATAGGCCATAATCCACTACGCTGGCCAAGTGCGGGTTGGTGAATGACACACGTCTTCGGATATTGTGGTCCTTAAACACGCCGGTTTCCTCTCGATGTTTTTCTTCACCGTAAAGCGAGTGTAAATCCACATATAACTTGAAATACAAGTGATTGGTAGGGTTGATTGGTTAGTAGGGCCGGGATCGAACTAGGGGCCGTCTGATTGAAAAGCAGACGTTATTACCACCGAGCCACACTCGTTTTTTACTCTAGCGATTTAATCTCTTCAAAACTTGTCACGGTATACAATTTCACTGTTTCGAATGCAACAGTTTTGTGCTCTAGAAGCGTGCTAAAGATTGGAGCGAATTTTTTCCGCTTCCAAAATATTAAAATTGCTCGCACTTGCTTCGACTTACCGCGTCGCGAGCCAATGTGGAGTGTGACCGAAAATATTTGTATCTTTGCAATGGGCCAGTAACTGGTATAAATGTTGTCAACACTTTGAATGATAATAATAAACACTGAAATAAAATAATTGTAAAATTAGTAAAAATGACTAAAACTTATGTTTGAATTTAAAAAGAAGAATTAGAAATAAATATTGTAAAGTTCAGTTTACAAAGTGAAAAATAAGAACTCTTAATCTGACTGTTTTGATTCAAAATCCAAAAATTCAAAATTCTTTTTGTTATAGATTAGGTCTTATTCTTCCGAATAATATAATCTTCTATCTTCTTCTAATATATAAAAATTCCATGTCAGAATGTTAGTTACCGTACTCCTCCGAAACGGCTTGACCGATTTCTACCAAATTTTATTATGCTTATTCAGTAGGTCTGAGAATCGGCGACTATCTATTTTATAAGGCAAAACAACAATTGCCGGGTCACCTAGTTTCAATATAGAATTTACATTACGCTACATTTTCTAAGGTTAGTTTTATATTGAGTCCTTCTTTTTGTATATTTTCTATCTTGTTTTTTTTCTCTCCAAAAATTATCTACATCTATCAGATTTTAATACATAGATCCAGTTACTGCCCTATAACAAACTAACCTGTAACATAAGAGATCGCGTGTCCCCGTCCGTAAGCGTATCTCCGGCTCCGATAAAAAGGTCTCTTGCACCGTTTTAATTAGCTGCAGACCATTCCACTATTATTTATTCTGTGACCACAAGCGCCTGAGTGGTCGGTGGTACCCGATTTTTGATAGGGTTGAATGTGCCTTATTTGTTCAAAGATATAAATTTTTTTCAACATACCTATATAAATAAAACTGTTGCATCGAAATTTCTGCATTGATTGAATTACAGTGTAAACTCTATATAACGACACTGAAAGACTGTGCATTTTATGGCGTTATTGAGAGTGGGTTTATTGGAGAGAATGTATAACTGTATGGAATCAAGCTAAACCAAAGAAAGCCTGTTGATTTCGACGGTTTAGAGAGTTTGTCGTTAAATCAAGTGACGTTACATGGATTTTACACCTGTACTGTGCCCTGGAAAACTTTATTTGGAGCCTCCGAATATGAGTAAATAGGCTCTAGGTATGCTTGCTTTGTCGTATACCTCTGTGCTAGTTGATCTGAGGTATGACGTTTGAGTTTTATTATTTGAGTGCTGAGTTTGTCAATCACGTTGTATCGATAACTCAGGCGTCGTAACGCAATGATAGGCTGCCACAAGCACCCACGTGATTTCGGTAGCCAATCACATCAAGCATTTCAATGATTTTCGCTTTACGGAACCGCTGAGTTGGCGATACAAAGTGCTTCAAAAATCCGGCACTCGGTACTCAGGAAAGCTGTAAATCTAATCTAACAACGTTGTACGATAAAAGCTACTGTTTTATTCACACAGAGTTCTTCCCTAATAAATCTTCCTTCGGTTCTTAGGTTAAAATGTTTGATTACTACACAGAGGCAATTAATACTTAGTTAAAATCTTAGTTACAGCCCTACATTTTGCAGTGAGGCAAGATCACCGGCGATCGGCTGGACATTGCCGTTCAGCTAATACGTACCAACATAACGTCTATAGAATGACCACCGTAATTAAGAAATATGTACGACAAAAAATATATTTTATGCAACTACAGCAGAAAGTAGTGTTATTTTGTATTGTTCTAAAATTGGTTGTTTTTGCAACACATTTTTTCTTTTACAGTACTTAATGCTTGCTACGTCTTTGGGGGTGTTTTCCACTGTATTCCGGAATAAAAGAAGCCTATGGAGTATCCAAGATATGATATACCAAATATCATTATTTTCCTACCAAAGCTTTAATAAAATTAAGGATGGAATGTTTTTTTATAAATTTTGTTTATTACAAATAATATTATGTACATAAAAAGATGTATAATAC
Source organism: Mellilla xanthometata (assembly GCA_035578125.1). Lineage (NCBI taxonomy): Eukaryota > Metazoa > Arthropoda > Insecta > Lepidoptera > Geometridae > Mellilla > Mellilla xanthometata. The sequence goes on along the minus strand of JAPUBQ010000014.1, from coordinate 4,770,329 downwards.
CTTAGACACAAAAAAGAACTACCGTGATACAATGTTGTATTTTATTAATAAAATATCAATGTAATGCTCAAAACAATATGTAAGGATATCTTTGTCAAGGATCTCTACATCTATACTGAGACTGCGTGAAGTCTCGTGCTATAGGACTATGTACTTTCTTCAAGGTACCCTACATTAACATTTTCTATCAGCTCTAATATATTTGTACAGGTAAGTTTATTTTTACAATAATATTTTGACTAATTGTTAATTTAAGGTATCAGATAAAGAAGCAAAAAAAAAATAATGTTAAAAATAACGGAGTCAAATATCAGATATTCAAATACTCTTTTTCAGATTATGATCATTTAACCTGGTACCTGGCCATGAAAGTATTAAAAGTTAGTCGTCCTAAGTCCACAAAGACCGTAGCCGGTTCAATCCAGTTACAAGTGGCACCGGACAGCGTCCAGTGCGGTAGATCGTCGGATAGGGAACCGGCCAAGATTGACTTTAGCCGTGTGGTCGCCGGTTTACTTTGGGATAATGCAACAGTCGATGTTTTACCCGCGCCTATTCAGAACAAACACATAAAAATTAGGGGATCTTAAAATCTAGAGTTCTTTCTAGGCAAGAGTAAATCTTAACATCAGGCAAGCTGCGGTCAAACGTACAATCAACTACAGAACTAGTAGAAGGGAATAGTGAAGATTCACTGTCGAAGTTTCAAGGATTCGCACAATGTGTTTCGCTTTGACCTTCGTTGTGAGAACTCCGAAGTTTTGGACCTTCTTCCTTCTAGGCAAGTGTGTTAACATCTGAGACCAGAGTAAAGCTATAAGCTGCAGTCAAACGTGAGTCTATTAATCGTTTTAAAAAAATGACCTTATTCATAATAAATAAACAAAAAATCTTAAAATTATGAGTTAATCAGGATTTTAATATTTCTGCGTGAAAAAGTAACAAAAAATGTATGCGTCCATACATACGTCATAAAGAACTGATACTTGGGTACTAAAACGCAGATTGTCAATGACACTATACGAGCTTACAAGAACTGTGTGACTTGTTACTCGTACTTTTAACTAGCATAGTTCAGTAGCTCATAGTAAAAGAGCCGAAGAGATGATTTTTGAAGTTTCTCGATAGATAAACCTTGGAATCATATGAGCGCTCCCACCAAATACAAGCCCCGTTGGTGGGATTGTCTGTAATAGCGAAAGAAAAAATTGTACCGCAGATTGTCGGATTAAGCTAATGTAAATTATTAACGTCTTGGAGTGTGTATTTAAAAAGTCTGACAGTATAAACGTAACACAAATGATACCTTAAAGATTACCTGGTACGCTGTAGGGAGCACTACGCCCTGCTATAGGACTGCCAGGAGCCTGTATCACAGGGCCGTAGGAATTGAACATGGGAGTGAGAAAGTCTCAAACTTTCAAACTTTGACGCTTAGTAACGGCCGAATTAGTTAGTTCATCTTCACAGGATCTCCCTAGCAAATTAGGAGGTTTATATTTTATAATTTATCAATTGAGACAAACTTAAATAAATAAATCATTAATTAATAAAAATATTAAAATGCCTTGAGGCGTCCCATCAGCGGACAAGATACGAGTAAGTGTCATGCAATTTTTTTTACGTTATAATATCTTTTTTATATGTAATTCAATAAGATCCAAATGCGCTCGAGTACTAGTACTAGTGGTCTTTCACCAGTTCGTTTTCGCAATTGTTAAGAAATGAATTGCTTTCATTATATTGCTATCACTTCCACAAATCAGTTCTCACATTAAAATTAATAGGTTATCTAAATACCAACTTATACATTGACACTGGTATGTACCATTCACTTACCTCAATTTCCGGCCACGATTTCGTTCCTAATGTCCCAGATTAGGTCACAGTTACTTCATTAAATCAGTAGTAGTAATGGACAATGGACAAATTGCAAATTTCTCGTGGGTCTGAGTCATGAGCTTTAAGTCACCGAAGTTTACTATTCTTTGTACAGACAGTTTGAGACCTGTTTGTGATATACGGATGGTAAAGTTAAGCGAGCAAAATATATTATTGTTCAAATTCTAAATAGATATCTTTTAAGCGTGAGTAGCGCCTGTAGCTCGGCTAGCTAAGGTGATCTGATGCGATCATCGAAGCTAAGTAACGATAAATGCGGACGGTGTTTGGATGGGTGACCATGCGCAAGACTGTCGTTTTTAAAGTGGCATATTCATCTGGGCGGGATTTTATAAGAATAGCATTGGATAATTTTATATTGTAATATTTCTCGACAAAGTTAAATATAGTAAATTAAATAATAATACAGAACTACGAGTATAGTAAACTGATTCCTACTAAGCAGTGAGTATCATCCCGAAACTTACGTTATCACTAAAGTTTTCCGATCACGTTTGCCAGTGGTTTAGTTTTACCTAAGGGATTCCCATGGAACTTAACTTTCATGACACTCTTGTGGGACCTACTATAGGTAATTCGTGTTTTTAATTTGTATCTGTAACTTACCTTACCTCATATTTTAAAATAAAAATACTTGGTAGCGGAGGGCCTAAACCGCGGTAGTAGGTACACTTTTTTTGATTACATTTATTTATTTATTTTAATTCAGACACACACAATTTTTTTAATAAAACTATATTGTGTTAAAACGTAATCGTGTTTTGTAACCTTAAATAAATAAAATAAATAAATAAAAATAGCCTTTATTTCCCAGAATTAGTACTAATACATTACAGTTTTTAGTTACATAAAATTTATCATAAAATACAATGTCTAAAAAAAGCATGTCAAGGTTATTGAGATTATTATTATGTCAAATTATTTTTTGGAACCTTAAACATACTTAACTCTGAAACAAAAATAAATAAACTATTAAAAATAGCTCTATCTTTTATGCAGGACTTTAAAATATATCGCAAAATAATATTTTGCTCCAATACCGCCCTAAGCATTTTATTAATAACAAAATATTATTTGGAGGAAATAGTAAAATTGGTATACAATAATAATAATTGGTGGCGATATCGTAAATACTCGTACAATAATATATTCATATGGTTAGTGGTAGGCCCCACGGCAATGGAGTTTTAGGATTCGCGGCACGCGTCAGATTTACGATTTTTCAGAACTTAGTGAAATCCGGGTGTTCGAAGAATCGTGACTCGTGGAACCCTAGGTGCCGTCATACAGGTATCCAATAGCTTATCAGAATCTTGAAGTTTAGCCGTCCACACTATATTATTTACTAGCTGACCCGGCAAACGTTGTTTTGCCTCACTTAGGAGTATGAAAAATAGATAGTGTAGCTTATATGACACGTTCGTAGATTTACCATAGCAGCGCCATCTATTGATTACTTACTCAACCCAGTCGAAAGGTATCTGTCATCTCGAAGGTAACAGATAATTGTGACTGTCAAATAATAACAGACAATAATTAGCAATAAATTTAAATTGCGACTATAATTTGAGATTTAAACTATCCTATCTCTCAAGTTGGATTGAACTGCACATGGTGTGCGAATTTTATTATAATCGGTTAAGTGGTTTAGGAGTCCATTGAGGACAAACATTGTGACACGAGATTTATATATATTAAGATTTATACCTTTATTTCAGGCAACTGTGGCCCTTAACATAGAATGCATACCATTAAATTAATAATTGTAAATAAACTAATACATACCAATAAACTAGCAGCTCGTCCCGGCTTCGCACGGAGTGTAAAGAGAAACAAAATAAAGCTTTTGTCACTCGGAAATAATGTACAAGATAATTTTTCAAACACAAAATATAAAAATGTCGGACCTGTTTTGCGTCAAACAAAAAAAAACCGTCAAAATTTTCCTTTATATACATACGTTGAATGTGCTTGCGCTTGACTACAAATCATCTGATGGTAAGCGAGATTCCTCTTTATCAATATTATAAATATTGATAGATATGGAAGCGCATTATGCGGATTTTTTGAACTACCGTCGCATAAATTTTAAACAACGTTTACAATAAAAACTAAAAACCTATGGAATGTTCATCACAACCCGATCCAATCGATCATCATTCGCTTGGCCATAAAGATGGCTTGGCGCATATCTTGCTTTCACCTCTCCGACTCTCTATAACTATACATATAACTTACATATATACATATGTAGGTATATAAAATAGACACAGAATATACAGTTATGTTACAGAAGAAGTATGAAAACCTGGAAACTTTTCTTTAAGGTTTTACGAGCCTCATACTAAATGCTTCTCAGACTGGCAACCATTTCCTCTAAGATTTTTAAATAGTAATCACTTAATAAACTTAAAATGATCTTCCAATTAATTATATGTATATATATTATAAGTAGTTATACTAGATATAACAGATATACTAGATGTATTTGCGCTTGATTACAATTCAACTGACGGTAAGCGACATTGCGATCTTAGATGGCCGGTTCAGTAGTGCCTTGAAAGCCGCTAGATTATGATTTACGGAGAACAGGGCATTTGGCAAAGTAAAGTAAAAGTAAAAACACCTTTAAGTTTATGATATTACATTTATGAAAAGAATATTTTTTAAACACTTTTATACAATAGTTGGTCCGAATATCTTAGGAATATGTCCCTCTATATTTTTCGTCCTTTAAGATATTTCTTAGGGTTGTCTGATAGCATGCTGCAAGTGCTCATATGCCGCTAGATGGCGATAAATAGCTATGAGTTAATTTTATTCATCGCGGCAGCCTAAATTATTTATTTTGCAACTTCTGAATCGTTTTCTCACAACTGCTATTAATGTATTATTTTTAGGGCTCACCACAAAACACCATATACTAAGCGTTGGTAACACAAATCTATTGAAAAGCCATATAAAACCCAAATCTACTATTATCTATTCTGTGACGATGCGGCTACACTCACACTAGCAATGTAATTTTTTTTGTCATTTGAACTTCAGCAAGTTTGAATATGAATGCCAATTTTGATTAACTATATAAACTATAGATAAGCAGTTTTTTTATTCTGATTAAAGCCTTTTCAGGCTAAAGTTTATAACGGTATCTTATTTGGAAATTTTATTTTCAAACCCTTTCCACTTGGAAAAAAGTAAGAAACACTTACTAGCCTAGAAGTAAATTGAAAACGCCAAGTCTCGACCAGCGATCTCAGCACGACATTGGACGTAAAATATTTTTATTGTCTTATTCGCGTTCGGCGGCAAGTGATTTGAATAAACTGCCAAGTAGCACAACCTGGCTCGCAAGCGACGTTTTGCAGCATGCCATAAACTTGGTCGATCGTAAAAGCAACACCTTTTAGCTTATAAAATACGCTTTTTGCTTTTAAAAACCGGATCGGTTCAGCAACCGAGCGACGCGAAGCTGTATGATATTTTAAACTGTTTATAGCTTTATTTCAGTTGAATAAGCGTTATGGATCTTGTGATGTGTGACAGAGACTGTGGTAGGTCGGTTAATTTTTACTGTCGGAGCGATAATACGCCATCAACTATCGCTATATAGCGAGTACCTTTTTTCAAACCATAGAGCTAGGCTACATATAGGTTCCTGCAGGGAACTCTGAATCTTTAACCAGCAGAGTGTGTTACCACATAAGTCGGAGACACTTTGGCCAGAAATGGATGCCTAGTCTGGAATTACTGGCTCTTAAGGAGGCAATGACTAAATGACTTGTTTTTCAAGCTATGTGTGGATTTGCACTCGCTTTACGGTGAAGAAAAACATCGTGAGGAAACCGGTATGTTTGAGGACCACAATATCCGACGACGTGTGTCATCCGCCAACCCGCAGTTGGCCAGCGTGGTGGATTATGGCCTATATCTCTCGTGAGTGAAGGCTCCGAGTCCCAACAGTGGGAACGTATAGTGGGCTGCTTATGCTAAGGAGGCAACCGAAACACATCGTATGTCCAGGTGCTTAGCAGGCTGCAAGATATAGTTTTTTAACTTGAAGGTAGCTAACCAGGCGTACAGTAGAAACTGCTTTACCACCTTGGTTTCCTCACGATGTTTACCTTCATATACATACTATCATAGTAAATGAAAATCGAAACGGCCGACCTTTTCGTAAGCTGTGTTTTCCAAGTAAATCGAAGGCCGACTTTTTCGATTTTCATATCATTAGTTAATAGAGCTTTTAATGTTTTAAATTTAGTTTTCGGCGTCGCACCGCTTCGAGTTAAACTTAATACCTCCCAAAACATTTCAATACTAATCTCATAATTTCTTGAACTTATTAATTTTGACTCACCTTTCTCAGCAATATGGTGGACCTATATTTTTTTCTTTGCTTCTGGGAGGTCGGACCCTACCAAATTTTATTATGATTTTAAATCAACCTTTTAATTATCATAAGTAGGTACCTACCTAATTATGTCAATTATAACCTTTACTTGTTTTTTTTACGTATGAATATATTTTTGAACTGTCCAATTTAATACGATCTAATTAAATATTACAAATTTATTCCAATAATCTTATAACTTGAAGACGGCATTGTAGATATTGTCAACATACTTTGTTTTAATTTACTTTATGGCCATTTGTTTTAATTTACTTTATGGCCATTAAATTTTTCTTTGACATGGCCGATTCAAGTTCCTTTATTAGACCACCTACTGTTTTATTGTTCAATGTTTTTGAATATTTTATATTAGTTTCTTTGACTAATAAAAGTTTTTACGATTGTTTGTTTCCTATGGACATTAAAATATCATTAGTTATTTTTATAATTTCTTCTACTCAAGTCGTAGTTTTTTCGCTTGTAAATACCGACATTACTTTGGACAAGTAGCATAACCAACGTAAAAAGTCCTTCTATTGTTATAAATGCGAAATTTGTATGTTTGATACGTCTTCAGTCGCAAGGTCATACGGTTGATCCGATTTCGGTGAAATTTGGCATAGTTAATCAATTTGTTCACAGCGGGACACAGTTAGTAAAGTGTTATGGCAGAAATGTAGTAAGTAAAGCAAGCTAATCATTTGACAAATTAAAAAATGTATAAGACATTGATATTTTGAAAACTTTTGAAATTATTCTCTTTTTTGTTAACCTTACATTTAAGTCTTTTACCTTATGTCACTTGATCAGTCACAAGCGTTCATAGTAGCGTCTGTAGCTCGGCTGGCTAAGGTTATCTAACGCGATCATCGAAGCTAAGCAAAGGTCGATGCGGACAGTGTTCAAATGGGTGGACCATGAACAAGACCATAAAGTCGCTATTAAAGCGTCATTTTCATCTGGGCGCTAGCGTGGGTCGGGTGCTACGTTAAACTGTAGGTCCCGGCTGTTAGTCTTAGTCAATCCAATTCAGAGGCTTTCGGGAGGCTTGAAATACTCTCGACACAAGAGCTTGGCCACTTAGGTCATACTAAGAAGAAGAAGCTTTCATATTATGACACTTTAAAAGTTTTAATTCAGTCGCTTAGGTTCTAGAATGAGTTAAAAATTATTGTACACAATACATACAATTATTTATACGCTCGAAAAACATTGCCATTTTCCTCAGTCAGGTTTTATTATTGTTTTACATATTACTTAACTAAACACATTATCGGCAACTCAGCAACGTCGTAGCGTGGTGATTGGCTGCCCCGAGCAATCACGTGATTTCGTTGGCCAATCGTTTCAAGCATTTTAAGAATTGGCGCATTACGTCACCTCTGAGTTGTCGATAAAATGTGTTTAGTAAGTAATATGTGATTTTACGTGACCGAGTAAGAGGGCTATGTTTTTCGAGCGTATAAATAATTGTATAATAATTGTATGTATCATGTAAAATGCTTTTAATATCTCATGTTTTTGAAAAGTTTAATTTTAATCTAATCATATCTTGAACCTTATAAGCTTAGATCACTTTTCTAATTTGTGACATAAGAGTGATAAAATCATAAAATGGTTTGTTATAATAAAAAAAAACATATATATTCTGATCATAATTTATTCATATACCAGTAGGTTTAAGCTAATTTACATACAAAAAAACTTATTCAACTCACTAAATTTAACATCTGAGCAACAGATTTTACACTAAATAGGTTTTTAAAGTCTAAAACGTTTTGTCTCAATTTATTTTATCCATTCATACTCGTAGATAATATTTATACACATCTGAATAATTCGGGCGTCTGTAGCAGGTGACATTCCAAAAGGAATATATTTATAATTTTTGTTGCTAGGTAGATTTTTATAAAACTAATGAGATACATATTATGTGCTCCTTTAAAAAGTAGGTCCAAGAAAAACATATTGTAAGATAAGCTTTAACAATACCAAACTATTTTGGAAATATTACAATAAATTTTAGAAATATCTCTCCGGTCGTCAGTAAAAAACACACTATTTTAAAAATGCCATAAATTAATGGACGTGCTATCATAATGATACCCAAAAATACACAAAAGATGTAGAATTATAGTTAAGTTTCTCAAAATTGCATTTCTAAAGTTAAAATGCTACAAATTCAACTTAATAGCTCGGCCATTATGTACAGATTAACATACTAATGTTTAAATTAAATCACGATTATCATAAAACATCTAATGTATTGCAAAATTTTAACTTAATTAAAGTAAATTATATTAAAAAGTTACTAAAAATTCTAGATAATAAATAACAGCGGCAATATTCTAAAAACCAGTCACATCTCCTTAATACTCAATTACAAATTCCTTAAAAATAATAAAATAGCTCATAATATTACACAAATCCAGCATCGGACGACCCTAATCTCATACACACATACATAATTCTGATTAGTCATAATTTGATAGCCAACAACATTACCAAACAAGATAAAAATAAATGTCTAAATTTTCATAATCTAATTAAAATTTGGAGGTAAACAAAACACTGCACAAACAAACCTTATGAGATCTTTACGAAAACCAAATCCACTCTTCGAATACACAAACATAGCTCTAACCTTACAACTCTTACAAGATGTTACAATTACTTGAACTAATAATACTTTTAGAAGTTTATATCGAATCCTTACCTATCTTACCTCAAGTCTTAACGATCTACAATCTTCAAAATACACTCCAGTTTAATTTAATCACATCAGCTTCTTTCAACGTCTCATAATGTCTTCTATACTGAATCCTTTCTTAGGTCCACTGGATTGACTTGTCCCTGGTTTAGGGTTAGCTGGTGGTTGAATGCCAACAATGTTTTTGATCCCACTTGCAATATAACTTGAACTAGCGTCTTCAGACTCCTTGACTTGTGAACTCTCTTTACAACTGGTGACGTTTGTTGATGTGCTAGGTGCTGTGTCCTTAGGAGGAGCATGTTTGACAATCAAATCTTGAGCCACAGTCTGTTGAGGTCCTAATACTCCGTGAGGAACCGGGCCGTACGGTATCTGTGTATGAGGCGGTGGCATAGGTAGTCCGAACTTATGGTACGCTGTCATACCCATAATATTTGGTGGCATGCCTACCACTACTTCTCCATTACCTCCCATTGGCGGTCGAGGCATTGACAGATTAGTCGGTTCCGGAGACCGACTCCTATAAACAGCTGCACAAGACCTTACATTCTCACCCATGTCCGGTGGATGACTTCTCTTTCTGTACGGACTTAGATACATCCCTGAGGGACCAGGATCGATAGGTGGACTTCCCATTTGTGCTATCTTCATAGGGTTCGGTGGAGCGACTTGGTGCAAGTCTCTTCTAATTTGTAGCTGTGGATGTCTCATTTGCTGTTCCGGAATGTCTGTGTAGCGTATTTCTTTTTCGATGATTTCATCCGAAGTGTAACGACGTTTTTCATACAACTCTGATGATGAAGTACGATGTTTCTCAGGCTGGGGACGCATAGTATAAGGACTGGCACGATCACGTTGATCATTGTGGTGGCAATGTGTACGCTCTAAAGGTGATGGCGAGTGTCGTCTTGGCCTTTCTTCACTTTGCTCTCTTCCGATGCTTTCAATCGAGGATGATCGAGCTCGTCTTACAGGCGAATGTTCTGGAGATGACAGTTCTGGATCTTCGTCATCAAATCCTGGCTCAATTGGTGAACCTGGTCCTCCAATATCTTCTTCACCTACATCAACTACATCGCCAGGTGGCACGTCACCGACAGCGTGCGTCAAAGCGTGTCGTCTCAGGTCACAGTTCCTTCTAAATACCTTTCCACATGAGTTGCATTCGTAAGGTTTATGGTCCGTGTGCGTCAGTAAATGGGTCTTGAGGTTCGACCGCTGATTGAAGCTCCGGCTGCAGACTGGGCATTTGTGAGGAGATTCCTCCATATGCAGGATCTTGTGGACGGCCAGCGTCCGTGATTGACAAAAACCTTTCCCGCATTCTGTGCACTTGAACGGCTTTTCCTTTGAATGAATGTACCTGCAACAATGAAAACAAATTATTAATAATTATTATAGCTTAAGTTGTTTTTACTCATAATCGTAATCATATTAATATACGAAGCGAGGCAATGTTCTTAATAATTGAATATAAAACATAGTATTTTAATTAAATATCTGAGGAGGGCGGAGTTAATTCGAACACAAGTTCTGCAGATATTCCATCTGAAAAGTTATTTATTTATGGCGTTTCATTATACGTATCGAAGAACAAGTTTCGATTGCTATTATTATAATCTTGATTTGCTCTGTTTTTATCTGGCTAGCAACGTCGCGTGCTCAAAAAGTGCTGCGATAAAGCGGTAACTGTTCTCGAATTCCAGTTAGTCTGTATAAGTCACAGCAAATGTTAAAATTTCAAGTCGGCGTCTACTTTAAGTGCTAACCACCTTGAACGTGAGCTGTGTAATATGAGACTTGAGTTTCAAGGCGAGATCAGCATCGTCGCATGTCCAGCAGTACATAATCTCGCCATTTTTTTAAGACCTCTGCTAATTCTTAGCACTTCCCCGCTTAGTGTTCCAATAGTCTATGCCAAGACGAGGTAGGAAGGTCGAGATATTTTGGTTCCATTCCACGAGACTTCCAGTTGAGGCGAATCGAATTACCTTAAAAGCATTTTGTGGCCAATCACAGCGATTAATTATTATTAAAAGCGCTCGTATTGGGTTACTGTAGGCCATCTGCTGCGTTTGAGCGGCGAAAGAAACTTCTGTTATAGCATACGAGCAATTAAAAGTCTTTATAGAATTTGGACTACATTAATTTGTATCCGCTTCCTTTGCTTAGTTTGTGGTCATATTATAGATTTTATAGAAGTAAAAAAACAATGTAATTTTAAAACGTTTATAATAGCAAAAATTCTATATAAAAACCAAATGACGATTAATAATCCGACCGTGTGAAATAGTTAAAATGTGGTAGAAAATGCCAATAAATTCACTATCGCGACGATCTTTGTGTGGAGCCGTAGCAGAACAATTTGCAAATTTATAAAGAAAGAAATAAACTTTTGAACTATGATTATTAAAAGAGACTTAACAGCAAGTTTTTTTTTCTAATTCAATTTGGTGAACTAATGTAAATATAATATAAAATAAAACCGTGAACCCAAATAACATTTAATACGAAAGCAGCAAGCAAGGATAATATATAATAGTTAATCATAAGATCTAACCACCAAGTTTTAGATAATCATAGTTTAGGAAACTAATGATGATTACGACAAACATTCTTTAGAAAATAATGTAAAGAATGCGTCACGTGAAGTAATATATCATTAAGAACTTTAAAAAATAAACAGAGAAGGAGTAATGACCTGACCATTTCATAGCTCTCAGCTTTAAGGTTTTGGGTTTCATTCTCATAATTTTCAACTTGTTTTGGAGGTTTATTCTCACACGTATTTATGTTTTTATTGTTTGTAACAGCACTAACTTTATGAATTTGATTGACTGGTTTAGCTAGTTTATTAGACACAGACATTTGTAATTTCCTCTCTTCTTACGTGGGTTAGAGATTGTAAGTTTCAGGCTAGTTGAGAACCTTTTATATATAACTCAACTTACTATTGAGTTATTGTGAAAAAAATTCTTCACAACTAGCAAACAAATGTCACATGTTTTCATAGATTACTTTAAATTGATAGGTTTTCTGAGTCAATTTACAGTATTTAGTGGGTTATAGACGCATAATGACGAATATATAACTACGTTACTACTAAAATTACGTTCAAAAAAATTTAATTGCATTGAAATCAGTATCATTGTTTGTATACCTACTCCGGAAATTTGTATTGGCATAATTACCCAGAAACCACGACATGAGATAATGGCCCGTAAATAATTGCAGTGTTTTTAATCCGGTTACAAATTGGATGAACTAAAAGTTTCTATATTTAAGCAAATCGATTCAGGAAGTCAGATGAGCATTTAACAACAATTAGATAGAAATAATCTTGCCACAACACTAAAAGACATTGAAAACTTCAAGCATGATGTTTTAGAATTACAAAGGAAGGAAGTAGTCGTATGTGCTTCAGAATAGCCTAAAGAGAATAGTTGAACTGTGTTGTCACAAATTTTGTTCAATGTAACACTGAAAAAAGAAGCGTAAATAGGTATGGTACTATCCGTAATCAAGAAATACGATAAATAAATCTTGCAAAATACAAAAAACAATCTGGAGAAGTTTGAAATCTTGAATCTCAGCGTATTAAGCTTATGAATGAAACCTTTGTAAGGGCGCGGTACATTGCCAAGCATCACGCAAATATTGTATTGTGAGTGACGGAACCGGTTCCAAAGCACACACAGCGGCCTGGTGGCGCGCATAGCCACGCGGCTTCAAGTTTTGATAGTATACGACTTGTTTCAAATAAAATTTGAGCCAGTGTGTGCTCATAATCCTAAACACAAATTTTGAAAAAGATTTCTTGTAAGCAATAAATTGTTACATAAGCATTTTTAAATAATTGTAATTTACCCCTGGTTCCAATAAAAAATAAGTTTGTGAAAAAAAATAACCAAAATGTAACAGTTGGATGTTAAAATAACTATTTAAGACATAATAAAATTACTCTCAATAAAATTGAAATGTTTAATGAAGGCGATAGATTCATTTCGAAATAGATTGAATGCTGCGATCGATTTCAATGTCCGGATACAGAAACACTAGTCAGACAACTTTACTATGATATCAAAGAGACCGCCGGAATCAAATTAACAAGGCAATTACCAGGTAACTTAGAAAACGACGGCAAACCGGCTAAAGCTATAAAACTTGAGATTACTTCTCAAACAGTAGGTTGGTAAACTAAACGAGAATTCTCAAGAAACGACTAAGTATAAGCATAAGCCAGTGCATGAATAATATTCTAGATCAAGGAAAAATATATATTATGTATTCAGAAGTCAAGTTAAAAAATATGCCCGGAAAAATAAACAGGGCATTCGTAATGAATACAAATAATTAATGACATAAACAAATCTTGGTCTCCGAAGCGCGTTATCGTGCCAGTTCGATCAAACTCTGACGTTGGATAAAATATAAGTAAAGTCTGTCTCTTCTTATTATACAAAGAGATAAGGATCGATGGACAGTCAGAAACCCATCAAGCCACGGAGCGAAGATTAAAAAACAGACTTGAAATTACAGACGTCTCGGACCTCGCGCTAATGGTACACATTAAAAAATATTTTCCATTACCTCTGGTCACCCAAAAGCGCCTTTGGTGGGAGATGCGGCGCCAATGAAAATTGGAAAGACTCACAATTTCGAAAATAAAAACACTTACATTATTGACCCCGTACACTAACGACCCCACTCAAAGATACAGCAAACGTGTCCAACACTTTACTCTCAAAAGTATTTGCTCTTTACGAAAAATAATCGTTTAAGCTAACTGGCCATTTGGCAGAAACCGGCTTTTGAATGTCCTCCTTTTATTTTAGAGTGTAAGTGTCGGGACAAAATTGTGGACAAGAAATCAAACGCTCAAGTGCAAAGTGCTGTGTCGATTTTATTGCTTTGACGATTCGTAAAAAGTTGTAAAGTTAAAACGTTAAAGTATTTCTATCTATCCGGGTCAAAACACTTTTTTTACCATTCAATGGAGAATCGGAGATTGCCTATCGGCCGACGAACGAAAGCTTGGCAACGGATGTAGAGCTGAGAATTTTAGTAGACGTTTCATTTATTAGTAATTAAGTAAATGCTGTTTTCAACTTATCATTTTGAGTATACGTATCATATCAAAAAATTCACAATATTTTGCTCATCGGCTCTTCGCGATTAATCTACTTACACATCGAATTATAGGTTTATGAAAATGCATAGTTAATTATATCTTTATTACTTCTTTAACCAACTCTTTTTTTCTCAAGAAGCTACATGAACAATTTTTTAGAATATTGACTAAACTATACGTCATCAAGTAATTTCGTAAGTCACGAATGTCTCTAAGTTTATAACTCTTTAAATTGTCCAGCTCTGTGGATCGAATCAATTTCTCTTCGTGGAGTTTTTTTTCTTATTGAGCCACGTGTAGTAGATAGTGTCGACCGAATAGACGTAGACATAATATAAGTTATCTCTGTAGCTTGATGTATTAATGTTTGAGTAGCATTATGTACCTCTTACATTAAATGTCACGTGAGATTTATTTTATAAGATAAGATTGATTTTTTCTTAACACATGTTTAATATTGATCTCTACTTATTGAAAAATCCGGAACAATAATCATAAAAGATAATGAACATTTTATAAAAAACATATTTTAAGTTTATAAGTCACAGTCATTAGCGAAGGAATTAATTGATTATTTTCCTAGTCTGCAATAGCTCAAGAACGTTACTGGAACACACTGGTAGATGTTTTGTGACAGATTTTACAGGTTCTTCAACTTTTTATTTGTAATTGTATTTTTCATTTTATATGCCTTTTGTAAAGTGCCAAAGAGTGAGTGCGTCTTTTCATTCTTTTAATCTTCAGTAAGTGAAGTATCAGGTTCTCCGCCGTAATAGTCTAAGATCGAGTCCGGCGATCGCGAGTCAGGAATGCCGCGGGTCAGTGTCCTCCCCCCTCTACAACTTCCATCCGAGCCTACTATCTTCAGATCGATCGCTTCAGTACTCATTAGGTGATCTACTTTTGCATCACTGAGCACTTTACTATTAGTCACTATACTAAATAACTATATACATAAATAGTACGTTCATCTAACTTTAAGCAAGTTAAATTAAAAATATTTTTATTTAGTGTCGAGCTTTCTAAAGATTCTTGTGAATTTGTGATTGTGTAACTGATGACAAAAGTTTTTTTTAATGCCATAAATAAAGATACCTACAATATATATATATTTAAAAAAGTATAGCAAAATTGCTATGTAGTTCTACTTATCATACATTATTTTATTGTTGTTCTGCCAGCCAGTAATTTGATATTGGCATTTGACTTTTTATTTACGATCGAAATAATGTAGAGCGTTATTAAACAGCATTAATGAAGGCTATAAATTAAATGATTAAAATTTAATACCATCTAAATGGTCCAGTAAAATGAATAAATCACCTTAATTACCAAAAAGCTTAAAAAACACAGAGTTAAATGAGCAAAATACTAAAGAATGCACCAAAAGCAATGATAATGGCAAAAATTAAGTCATATAGAGCGTAAAATAAAACATATTGGACAATGCCACCGTTTATGATAATGTCAGTGAGTCAAGTCTAATTATGTAGGTAGTATTTGCGAAACCCACACTAATGCAAACGGTAGCGACAGGTAATACATAAATTTATGTACAGAAACGGTTACAAGCACCACACTGGCATATAGGTAAATCAAAACTGCTTATAAATAGCTTTCATTAACATAATCTCGCGATTTGTATAATGAAGTAGCAGATATTGTTATTCAATATCATTCCATTTCAGGGAGATGCACCTAAACATAATTTTTATTAGTTATTCCACACTCGCTATTGGTTTTAAAATATTGAAAACTTATACGCGGACTAAAAGCTCACACTTTATGGAAATCTTAGAAGAAACACCTTAGTCAAATTACGTATTCCAAATAAAATTTATAGAAAGCTTTGCGCTATTAAATGTGACCGTGTTTGGACCCCCAAAATACATTTAAATAAATCATTACCGCATTATTTAGATACTAAAATAGATTTAAGATACATGTCAACAATAAATAATACGAGAGATACACTGATGCCGTAGCAAGTGACACTGCATTTGATAAAAATGAATGTTTCGATCGTCCGAGATAAGATTTCGCGTGTAATTTAGGAGGAATACTGGCAGCAAATACGAGTATAAATAATGTAACAGCGGATCCCGCTGGGATTGCAGTAAGCGTTTTAAATGTATTCTTGAGTATTGGAGAAGCGTTGGCTGTATTAAGGTACATAAATGCCGTACTTAAGCAACTGTGCTTGGGCTGTCGATGCCCACGCAGCGTTTTATCTCTTTACGGCCAACTAAGCTGGTTTCCTTTACTCGATTTATTGTTATGCTACTAATACCCGTGCATCGGTAGTGAACCACCAACGCGTGACGCTGTTATATAACTCACAGAGTAATTGTGAATAGAAAGCGTTAAAGGTGATGTGTGGACTTTGAAATACTTGCACGTATTTTTTTCTTACATAGAAAAACTACACATTAACATGTATATTTTTTGACGTAATTCTTATCTTCATTAATGCAATCATAACGAAACAAATCTAAATTTGAAAATTAATTTTCAAAGTAATTTCAATCCAACAACAAAATACCACACCGTTACAAACTAAAAATTCCGAATACTTTCTAAACGCAACCAAGAAAAGCTTCAAGTCAGAGAATTCTTAAGCATTCTGCTCAATAAGCAAAAGATTTTTCTAAGCCAAGTACATAGTTCGGCCAATTAGCTCCAGTCTTGTCAAATGTCAGTTAACGACGGAACCCAATAATCAAGTAAGTTTATTTCTAAAAGCATCTACTTGAATGGTCAGTAGCTAAACACTTTAAGTATTTGACATTATGCAAATGAGACAGAACTCGCAATTTGCAACGGTTAGTACTAAATTAGCATTCTTATTAGCTTTTTGCTGGACTTGGCTAAATGAGATGTCAATGGTTACTTACAACTGACAACAGAGGGTAATGATTCTTAAGTTGTAAAGACTATTATTTATATATGCGGACTTTTATATTGTATGTGTAAAAAAGAGATAGGGTTTGAAATTCACAACACGATAAATATCGATAATAGACATTTCTGTGGCTGGTTGAGTTTTTTAGAGATTTAGGTATTTTGATTTACTACGTAATGCAAATACAAATAAAAATCATTTATGATAACACCAAAGTTACAAGTCAAATGAGTCCTGCTTTACCGCGTATTACCTCTAGTATTCTGAGCTCTGGTATTACAAAACTTTATTCTTGGTCTTGGATTGAAAACCGTTTATCAAATCCTTGTTAACCATTTCAACACATCAGAGGGCGTTCCACAAACCTTCATTATGGTAAACTCTTTCATCAATTACAGTAACGTTAATTTACTCAATACGTATTGTACCAACTTGGCCCTTTTGAAAATACAGCGTCATTACCGAAGTACTCGGTTTCGTTAATAGATTTTATGTGGGCGTGCCTTCAATCACCGCACAGGTAGTACAATGAGTCATTACTTACAAGCAACGAGTTTAGAGATCTTGAAACTTAGTAGAAATCAAACCTTGATACAATTCTAATAAGAATCAGTTTAAATAACACACTAAATGTAACTGAGATATGGTTCTAACAAGAAGAACATGTTGCTATAGTGGCATGAACCAGACAGAGGGTCTGCAGTGAAATAGTCAACAGTAATGATCTAGATGCAACCTACGCTTGAAAGCATATCTATGACAATGAAAATAATGACAGAACTAGCTAATGAGATGTCTCTACCGAGATTAGCAATTGTAAATGTAACGGGAGATGATGTTAATAATGATAAATATGATTTTCAATTGACAAGTTGACTGACAAAACATCCTGCAGTAGATGAAGACTTTTAAATGCCCAATAATAGAAAGTGAAATAAGTATTATGTTATATGATATTGTAATTGAAATTCAATATCTTGATCATTGTGCAATTGGCATTGTAGTTATATAAAAAAAAATAAGTAGTTCTACTTTAAATATTAATCAATGTTGGAAATAATGTTACAATAAATAGCAAAAGACTTGCTGGTTTTCACTACAAAAACTTAATCGAAAAATAATAAAGTCAAAGTGGCATAGCTCCACGCAGCATCATTTATTTTCCATCGTGCTCCAAAGAAATTGTGTATGCGTCGCGCGGTCGTCGTTATAAAAAAGTCAAATCCCCAAAAGTCGGACAGGTACGTGGACAAAAAATAAATGGAAAATACTAATGGAGCGCGCCGCAGAGGTTGGACCAAGTCGCGGTGTGGTAGTAGCAGTGTGATTTGGTATGCAGTCATTTAGTTATAACGTATTATTTTCTCATTACCCTCTGCATTTCTCTTCAGCTGTAGAGAGATTTCAATTAATTATAATTTGCAGAGAATAAAGATAAAGAAATCGTTTTATAATTGAAAAAGCGCATGTTTTTCACCAATTCCATTTGGCATGTCTGCGTTAACCTTCTTACAACATTATTGTGACTTCGAGTTACTTCCCGAAACTATTAATACTAAAGTCAAGTTCTATTTAAAGCATTTTCTAGGTTGAAAGATGGTTTATCATCATGGCAGTTACATTCACCAGCGCGACCGTAGCCGGTTCGGCGGCGCACTGTCCAAGTGTCCAACGTAATGGGAGCGACGGTTCGCCGCTGCCGCTTCACACACAATTTCACCTCTGAGTGACGCTAACATTCATTGTACTTACTTCAAGTTCCGTACATACCGCGTCAGGTGTAGTGGCTTGCTTTAAAAGGAAAAGTACTTTTTCTTATTGCCATAAAATTAGATCTGTTCAGTTTCTTAAAGGTTTGGCTTTATGTGTTTCTTCACGCGTACTTTGAGAATTCACTTTATTAATTGAAAACAATCAACATTATAACAAGTATTATTTATTAGTTTCTTTATAAGTTCATAGTGCTAACTCTACAAAATCTTTGTATTTCTTTAGAAACACACACTTATAGTAAGATTCATTGAAAATACTGTATAGAGTTTATGCTACTAGTAATTATGATCAAGACGATTCAGTCAAGTATCTGGCAGCTTACAAAATTTTAAGTACGTACTAGTTTTTTAACCAGCTTTTGATTTTCTTCAAATAATACCACGAACTACGTACAATTTACTGTTTTTACAGTCAGACTCAAATTAAATGTAATTTCATGCCCATCATGTGCAGCGTCTTCAATTACATTTTTTACTTAAGTTTGTTTTTATCTGCTGTTCATGTTTTAAACTTTTTACATCAGTCAAACTCTGGTCAGCATCCAAGTATATCAGAAAAAAATGGCGCCAGGCAGACATGAGAAAAAAGCAGATATTTGATACTAGCTTGTATCGAATATCGAATAATCCCACTTTTGATCGCGCTTGAATAGTTCCAAAATACAATTTTTCACGGTTCATATTTTTAGAAACCTGATTCGTATTCTTGTTTTACGATTGCAGATAATCATGGAAAGCTTTATTAAGTTGTCTAGTAGCAATAACTTGTAATTCGCTGATAGATTTGGTCATAAAATAAATAATAATTTTGAATCTGCATAAAACGAATCTGTTGTTTCCAAACTACAAGTCCGTGTTTTCAACACAGGTAGGTAATATATTTTATTGTTCCCCGTTTCGTTCTGTGTGCTCATTAAATACGATAAGATAAAAATATTTATAGATAAAGCAGAGTTAGGCTGTGTTTTTAAAACCGTCGTCGGTTAGAAAAAGATATAAAACTGGACCGAGCGTTCATCTCATGAGAGTATCTCGGGAAGTATTATTACAGGCGGTTGGACAAGTTCTACATATCAGATTTATAACACTGGCACTTGATTCATGATGGTTTCTGGCAATTATTGAGGTCTGGGAATACCATTAATCAAAATATATTGATAGTCTACGTACAAATCCAATTAGGAGAATCCTTGTTACAGTTTTGTTGCGTCGATAGAACGTTACATGATTTATAGAGAACACTGGGCCGCAATTAGAGCAGCCAAGCAGGAGAGTGTTAATTTTGGTTTAGTCGTAAATCCAGTTTAACTGGTGTATGTAATTGACTGTAATCGTCTGTAATCGTTTCGTATCGAAGATGTTTTATTGGAGCCGTCTCATGTGGGAAAACTGTTAAAATTCGGTTAGATGGATGTGTAAAATGAAATTAAAATGTTTATACAATCTAGTTGAAACATTAATCACGAAACCCAAACGTAACACATATAAATATAAACAGAAAATAATTACAACCTTTTGCAATCAAAAGGTTGTTGGTTGGTCGGTACAAGTTAAACGCAAACAAGTACAAGTAAACTACGCTTTTGCATAATGGTAGAGAATATTCTAGTGCTCAAGTGGCTAGCTATCACCCTTAGGTTTAAAAATCTGTCACCAAGACCGAATGAAGATTCTGATGATGTGATCCGCCTCCTTGACAGCCAGTTATTCTAGACTAAGCATTATCTACCATAATTATGCCAGACTGTTAGTGATTCATGAGGTTATGCACCTTGCTGGCCAAATGCCTAACTGTAATAAATAAAAAATAGTAATAGCCATTTTGGACCGTCAAAAATAAAAAAAAGGAAATGGACTTCAATTACAAGTACAATCGAATACCGCAAAACTAGCCGATACGTAGAAGCATTTATTGCAGATGAGGTGTCAATTTTATTACTACTGTAAAACACTAAAACTTGAAGGCTAGCGTCTACGTAAAAAAACTTGTTCAATTAGCACTACTTGACATATAGAATAACTGTTATTCGCAAGGTTAAGACTATTTCCAAGCTCAAGTACGATTTATTTTTTAAATTATAATCACGTCTGTATTTCTCTCAACTATTTAAAAAATACCAGCCTAGTTTTTTCTTCATCTTATAATCATCGAAAACATTTCAAAAGTCAATCAAGGCTTTTAATCTTCCATAAAATCGTTCCGTACGTGCTTAGAAGAGATTAAAGAAGGTTTCTCTCGGAGACTGGCAATAAATAACGTGATTATTTCCTTTTGAAACTGGTAACATTATAAGCCGTTCGGTTTTTGAGTGAATCCATGCGAGAGGTTTATAGTAAGAAAGGAAAGATAAAAAAAATATTTATTCAGTAACGGGATTAAGAGATGACTTTTCGGTTTTTCAATCTTTACAATGTTAGATTTGTTATGCTACCTGTCATCTTTACAAATGCGTTTAAAGAACTAATTCAATATTAAACCGTGTATAAGAACATCGAAGAATTTTGAAGACGAAGAGATTCCCGGATTCATATTATATCTTCATCTACGTTATTATTAAAATAATAAGCAAAACAGTGAAAACAAATTTGAAAGCTCTTCTATAACAAACATTTCACTAAATACATTTAAAACGTTGGATAAAAAAGCCCTGTCATTACTTTTACCATGACTTTTCTCAATAGGGTAGCAAAGTCAAGGCAAGGTTTACCCACCAAGGCTAACCGGTTGTGCCATGGGATCTTACCCTGTGGGAAGCCGTGATAAAATCAACTACACTTATTTCCACCACTTTATAACCAGTGTCGCTAGAACACGTAGATATGTATATGATAGTACATCTTAAACCTCTAATTAAAAGTTTTTATCATTATGATCTCTAGATTATTATGAGAACAGAAAGTAATCATTTTTTTCATCAAGTTAGTGAGCTAACATTATTTTGGGAAAAATATCACTAGACAAAAAACGAATTCAGAAACAAGTTGATACCTAACATAATACTATTATATTACACACGTACGCAATCCAAAACTCGTATGACATAATAAAAACAGTTATTTACCGAGAAATTTCCAAAACATAAGATTAAGGATCTCTACCTGTATTCCAAAGCGGTTTGTATGTCTGTCTCGGGCATTAGTTATGTTTGTGTGAGTCTCCGTGGATTTTATCTCAGGCGTCGTCGTCGTATGATTAATAGCCGAACGGAGTCGACCGAGATGCCTTTCTTCTATCTTCTCCAGCAACAATTCCTCCTAATGTTTCTTATGCATTTTTAAACTTTTTGGAGCCGGTGCAAGCGACAAGTCATTGTTTGAAAGGGTTGACAGTGTGGAGTACCCTAAATTGAAGGTATTTTTAGATCATTAATCATTGAAATTTCTTTTAAGGTACAAATGCTTTAAAAGTTTTATATTTTTTGATATAATATCTAGTTTTTTCGTTTTCATGCGACCGAAATTATAAAAAAGTTGTTACTAAGCACTATACCTGAGCCATGTAGGTAATTACAATATTCATATTCAAATAGCAGAGGATGCTAATGTAAATACAAATATTCTTGTCGCGCAATGTGAGGATAGGCTTAAGGCCACAGTGCTAGCAGCGCTCTGAGAATTAAAAAAACCATTACGGGAAAACACAATATAAAAGCAACCTTAACTCTTTGAATTAGAACTGGCTTAAAGGAAGGGGTAAAGAAACAAGCCATCTCAAAATTCAGGCTTGAGTTTGTTTGGATAAAGACCGGTCAATGTTTGCTCTTCGAGACTCCTCGAGATCACTCGGAAATATTTCAAGCGAGGCTCTTAAGCAAGCTGTGAGGCACGTAAACTTTAGTTTTGAAGCGTACCATCCTTCAATGATAGATGAAACATCGTGGGATAATGTTATAGAAGCCTGCTGATATTTAATAAAGATATCAAGATATATGACTACAATGGCATCTACATTAACTAGAAACATGTTTTATAAGACACTAAAAATCAAACAGATAAAATAGTTAAACGACGAACGATACTGATTTCTCGAACAATAAAAAGTGTAACAACACTTGAGCAGAATCAAAGTGATACAAAGCGCTACAAAGTCGTAAATTACCAAATGCCGGACATACAGTAGTAGGTATTATTCCAAACAAGCAATACAGATTGTAGTTACAAGCTTTATGGCTTTTAAAAACTGGATTAAGTAGCAAAGAAATGCTAAATCGACGATAAGCATACGTCTTGTCAACCCACGCATCAAGAAAACCTTCACCTTTTCTTAAACTGTATTACTGTAAAGATAGAGGTTAAAATGCAAGCTATGTTTTACATTTTAAGATTTAAGTTCTGTCACTTAAACATAAGGTAGATAAACCTCTATTGTTTCATAGTTGGTCATGATATTTCATTACTTGAGCAGTTTACGACATTGAGTGACCAAAAGATGCTTTAAGAAATAATATGGTGTAGGCCAAGACCACGCGAGTCAAAGTACTCCAAGGATTGAAAAAGAAGTAAAAATATGAGTTTCTCACGTATATCAGATTAAAACATTCCATGGTGGATTACCGCAACGAACGAATGCTGGTGTGGCCAAAACTTTTTTAAAGTTTTTTAATGATATTCAATATGAAGTAAAAGTGAAAAAGTAAGATATTTTTAAATACCTCAAATCTATATTTTATGACCATACTAAAATATAATGTATCCGAAAAGTTCCCAATGATAAGAATTTTTTGATAATTCAAGTAAAATTACTACTAAATTATCAAAACACACAATTCATAACGTGCACATTTTGACAAAACCGGATCTTTGTTTTGAAGTTTAACATTATGTAAATTAGATGAATTCCGTTTAAGTGATAGTTATTTCAGATAACCATCTAAATAAGTGATGTTGTTGTATTAAATACATTCTTAAAAAAATAATGAAAAGCTTGTAGTTGTTATAATAAGTGAATCTACGTACTTGGGATGTGCAAAATTTTGAATTTCTAGTTTTATCGCTATGAATCATAAACAACTTAATTTATTGAAAATAATCTGTAGACAGTGGAAGAAAGAAACCTTAGAATATTTAAATAAATTTTAGTAGCAATCAGACATATCTTGGAAAAAACTTAAAAATAAAACTAAAATGTTTTTTTTTTCTAATTTATAGAATCAAATGGCACTCAAATTGGTGAGAATAACTTTAACCGTTCATGCTTTATAATGATAAAACTGCAAATTCAAGATTTTACCCATGTTATCGGCGCAAGTTTCATCTTTTGTTCTAATCATGAGTTATCTCATTCGCATGAAGTTTGTTACAAATAACGATATACATAACACAAAGAAAATGTAAAAAAACAAATCTGCGAATCCGAATCACGCGAATTCTAAATTTAATTGCCTGGATATAGAGACAAAAAACATTTTGAATCATAACACGCGATCGGGAGTGTACCTGTCCAAATCGATTCGCCAATAATGGCAATGGCATCTGAATAATCTAAGACAGTTTAATGAAACGGCTCTTTCGACCAGATGTGCCACAAAGAACTATACAATATTTAAACATTTATAACAAATTTTAATCAAAACTGCTACAGAAAATTTTATCATACCACAAGACGAAAAAAAACACAACGTATCCCATGTTTAACGAATTGCCAAATAATGCACTGACCGCAGATTGGCAACCAGATTTTACTGATATCTGATACCCAACGGCAGCGTTTTGACTTATTTCTCGACAAATAAACAACGTAGTTTATTTTCTTTGCTGCAGGTGTACAGGATGTTAAAATAAAATGCGTCCTTAATGTCAAAACGAATCGAGAGTACGAAAAAATTACGCAACGTGTCGGTACACGGTCAGAGAGAACTTTCAAAAGCCAATAAGATACTGTGAAATCGACGAGAGGTGCGCGTACCTCGTGTCGGGCTAATTATTCTAGAACCTCGGTCACGATTTTCAAATGCATGGTTTAAGTGTGTAGAAAAACTAACCAATCTTATTTAAATCACAACTGTAGAATCCAGAATTTTGCTTAGAACACGAGTAAAGGTAAAACGGTGCGTTTAGGGTGTCAAGTTTTGCTTCAAAATTTAAATATCGCGTGACAATTTTCGGAATGGCCTAAAGCAGAATCGGAACCACATTTCGGGACCGATTGGAATACTGCAAATTCCAGACACCAATTTGACTACTTTCAATAAGATTAACTCCAATACGTTGTTATGATTGGTCCGGTCCTCAAGATGATAATTTTCAAAGTCCCTAGGCAAAACTCTTGTTCTTGGTGGAGTCCACCTGCCTCCTTTTGATTTATTATGGATTCAATATTAATTTGATATTCCTTTTTGCCGTGGCCCCTTAAGCGATTGGAACGAGCGTGGAGGCTCCCCGGTCTCCATTATATGTGGTCTCGAACCGATCATAATTGCATATGAGCCTCGAGATACGGTGACGTTCAATGCAGGAATAATTCTTAATACAACTTTGGCAAATAATGATAGAAGTGTTACACTTTGAAAGGACTGCTAGAGCGACCCGGTTTATTATTAACTTGCGTTTCTCAAGAGATGCGAACCAGTTTTTCATATGAAATTGCCCGGCCAAGCTGGGAATTAATGATAGTAGATGTAGCTACTTAGGAGCGAGGTTGTTGAGGTGTGTTATATTTTTATAGCTAGCAGCGGGCCGCAGGTTTGTGGTGTGAATGTTGTTGTAACGCTGTGTTTGCTCACATCTCCGATGGCAGCGGTTATCGACTTTGTTTTATTAATGGTCGGATCTTCGGCACCGTTGATTGGAGGCGTACCAACTTTATGGAATCTAAACATAAAATATTTGAAGTTGATGTAACTTGAGAGAGTTTGTGTCGCAATGTATACGTGGCGTTTACAATTATGTTCGCGTCAGACCTCCGATTTTATCGCCGGCAACCTTAATTTAAATCTCATATGCATACATCCATAATTGTTGATAACTATCTCAAATATCGAAAAACTGTGCGGAGTTTAGCTTGTTTAATGAGGGTGATTATCTTATAAGAAGCTCCAAAATTCGAGGAATTATTTCCCGCTAGCATAAGCTCATTACCAAATATTTATCTTTTTCGTTTATTAACGTAATTGCATTAACATACCTCTGCAATCATTACGACGCATCGAAGGAGAGGGACCCTCATTATTTGCCCTCGCCGTTTTCTTTAAAATTCAGGACTCGAATATTCTGATCACGCTTCGATTTCGTCGATCGATTTTGGATAAGGCTTGGTCATTAAAAGTTATTTATATTTATTTACGTAATGCCAGTTAGTTGGTGCCCGATAAATATTCATGAAATATTTTGGTGTACATATGTATTTTATAACGATTCAATAACGTAATTATCTGATGTTCACGTATAATAATAACTCTGAGCCGACCGCTCGAATTTAGTTATGGTTTTTGCGATGCTGATTTTTCGTAGAATCTCGAAATAGCCATTCTTCATTTTTGGGCTTGTCCTTGGTGGGTCAAATATGTTTTTAATAATCAATGTTTTGGGCTAGTAATTACGGAGTTTAATAACATGGAATTATGCAGTTCTTGTATGGTTCATCTCGATTAATATGCAATGAAGCATGACTATACTTGACAAAAACCTTATAATTATGACAAAGGCTTGGTTATCATGTCGATACGTTTTGAGTTTTAATGTGTCGTAATTTAATGATGTTGTATTTAGAATTATTCCTAGCTTTACAGTCGTTACTATTTTTTTTTGTCGTATTCTGTAGACGCACAAATCTTTATGGGCCATTTGGAAATGATAACGTTAGGCTCCGAGCGAGAATTATTAAATTGCCTTTTGTGTTGAAGTAACGTCAACAATGAAAATAAATATGATACTATAGCATGAGATGTACTAAAATAGGACTTTAATTTCCAGTGGTTATAAGAACTATTTGGTGAACAAAACGTGTGAAAAAATTAATGGTGCCGATACAAAAGTTGAGACATGACATATTTATGAGAAAAAATCAATTGAGACTATGTAAAGTGTTGTATTTTCAGCATTATATCCGTTACTTCAATATGTTTTGCTGACCGTACACAAGCCTTAGTTCCATTACTTGTGCCGTCAATAGATTTCGATGAGTCAACAGAATTTAAACTAATTACAGGCCACAAGGTAAAAAATCTAGTGAGTTAATAAAAAAAAGTAACATAATGTGAGTCGAATACCGACCGGACTTTGGGATCCATCAGAATAACTATTATCTAGATTTGTGGTTTAAGTATTGGGAAGTTTAGAAGCAGTTTGAATGTCATGTAATGTTTTATATTTGTTGTTTGAAGTAAAGTTTTATTTTTGGAATGTACCCATTTTGTTTATAATTATATAACACAAATATACTGTGTATAACAAAAAAGATACATTAATACTAGATGTCACTAGGTTATTACAGGAAAGATGACTATATAGAGTTTTTCGTGTTTAAATATAAAATTGTACAATTGCACAAAATTAAAACCAAACTTTATTCATACTTTTATATCACAGTAAAATACTGTCAATGTATTTAAAAACATACTATGGCACATTCAGGAGGCAGAAAAGCAAAAATCGGTTATGGATGCATTAGAAGAAGGTGCAGCAGTAGATCTTTATCAAGCAGTTGATTCAAAAAAGTTTCTAATGATGATGAAACAGAAATAAATTTACTAAACTTGCCTAAGTGAATTTGTGTAAAACATTGACTGACACAACAGATTGCTATCAACCACGCGCTCCTTAAAGACAAACAAACAGAAAGTTCTGGGAACTTCGTTTATCAAGTCTACACTTAACTGGCTGATGCTTTTAAGATTAAGCAAATAAATTATATTAACATAACATTATTTCCTGATAATTCAGAAGATAGTAACATATGTTGGCTTTGAGACATTGCTTAATTATTGATTTTTCCTGTTCACTTCATTTTAGTTTAATTAATTCTTTTTGTGTTTCTACTTCAACTTCAAAGAAAAAACATAAAGGCTAGATAATCGGACAACGATTAAACGGATCTTTTTTTAATCAAAAGTAATTATCATTTTCAGTATATTAATCGCGGTCGGTCCTTTACAAATACAAATTTTTACTTGTAGGAGTGAAGAGTTTGGACTTTCACAATAACTTAAATTGGCCTCATAATATTTAATATAAACATACATAATATTTATAACTTAAGGAACAGCCATATGGGTTAGTACCAGTATATATATATTATAGAGGAAGATTTTATCTAGCAGAGAAAAATCTACAGGTCTGATAAAAAATACAGGATCTAAATTTTGAATACTTCTCTGCTTGCACCTTTCATTTCATACATACATATTCATTTTTGTCGAACTAGATCGATAAACTTTCAAATTCATCGTTAACAAAACTGCTTTTAATTATTCCAATATTTTATGAGCGATATCGAATCTTGATTAATTAGGAAGTAAAATCTTTACAAAGACTAGTTTTTATAGAGTTCTATAAAACAGATTGGATCGTGAGACTCAAACCCGAAACTATTAAGATGAGGATACACTTTATGAGTCTGTGCCTTTTAAATTTAAATCCGATCGAATGATGGCTTACGGAGGTAAGTTCATAGTTAACGAGAATAATAAATTTTGTATTATAATACTTTACTTTTGGTTTATTTCTTTGGTAAAATAATACGGTGCACGTTTGGGTTGTTGTTCATATACGCGAGTCCTTGATATTTTATAAATATTAAAATTAGTATTCTACTCTATCTATCGATGTGTTTTATTCATACAACAACTATGTATATTTGACTCAATATTATTATAATAAAAATAAGTCGGGGTTTCCTTCCTGACGCCATAACTTCAGAACGCACGAACCGATTTCCACGGTATTGCATTCGTTGGAAAGGTCTCAAATTCCGTGTGGGTAGGAAACAAAATTCAGGGAAAATTTAATTCATAATAAAATACTACACGCGGGCGTTGTCGCGGGTAACAGCTAGTTTTATGATAAAAATTACAACAGTGCTGCCGAGAGCAAATATAATAAGCAAAAATAAATGACAATGATATTATTCGATTGTCATTAGTGTACCCATCTACGAGATAACTAAATAAAACGTATGAAAATAAAGTTATTATATCAATGGCAACGATAGTAAAGTTATTCAGTTTAGTTAAGTTTTTAATGAGACTGGACAAGGACACTCGTATCAGAAAAGCAATTAGGCTTAGTTTACTACAAAGTCAATAAAGAAAACTCTGTTAATGACTAGTAACACTCATAATTACGAAAGTGTATTCACCTTTTAATTAAGCAGGATAGCTATTTCTAAGAAACAAGAAGCCACGATCAATGTGGTTTATAAATATTCCAATTCTAAGTAGCCAACCGGATGCATCCACAGTTGGCTTCACATCTGCACCTTGAGTTACACAGGCCGCTTGTTCCGTGCATACAAATTGTACTATTAACTCTGTATTAACTAAACACACAATGTTCAGCGTTGGGGAAAATTAAAATGTGCAACAAGCGCAAAATTTGAGCAAGCTACTTGTTCGCTTCGAAAATTCGCAATTCTTATCTATTTAACCAACAAAGTTGTAATGAACTGTTTTTGAAAACTTGTTCTACGTGATTCCGCATATAAACTTTATCATCCTATCTAATTGAGCAATGAAATATTTTTTTGAATAAGCCTTAGCTCAAATTGATATAATACAGACTTATTAAAACCTGTAAATGTAGATGTAGTAAAATGCGAAGATTTTGCATAGATACTCTAAAGTAAATAAGTCTTACCTATGATCACGCAAATGATCCTGTCTTCTGAACGCCTTGCCACAGATATCACAGGAGTACGGCCTCTCATCAGTATGAGTTCTCTCGTGAATCAACAGGTTGTAGGACTTCGTAAACTGGCGGTTACAGAACTTGCAAATAAACTGCTTCTTCGGACGCGATGCTCTACCAGGCGCCCGCAACAACCGCCGGTCGAGATGAGGATGCATTTGATGTGGTCCAGCACCAGGAGGAAATAATCCAGCTCCAGGGAACGTAAACGTACCAGCAGCGGTCGGAGAAGGCCCAGGCGCACCGAGAAAAGCCCCTGGTGGTCCATAAATAGGAGGTTGCGATGACCCATCGGACATCATCCCTTCAATAGATCCCGTCCGATGATGAGGCATTAACATCGCTGCTGCCGCTTCACGTAACGCAACCTCTTTCCTTTTTTCCACCATCATAGCCATCAAATCAAACGAATTTCTTTTAGGAAAGTTCCCAGGAGCTCTATCAGGCGATCCTTTGGCCGGTTCTGACCTGTCTCTTTCCAACATTCTCTCTCTTTCTATAATTTCTGACGGTATTAGCGCTGGATGCATTTCGTTGGGATACATTACAGGATGCATAGCTCTGGTTGGCACTACTGGGACGAATGCTGATGACTCTCGATGTGTAGAAGTAAGTAAAGCTCCTGTTGGCATTTGCCGGTGATAAGGTAGAGGTGGCGAATCAAAATTTGCGCTAGGATTTCGTCCACTCGACGTTGGCCTTTGTTGCGCTCGCTCAGCAGAACTTGCAAGGAACTGGTCATGTCTAGATCTTAAAGGTGCGTTGACAGGTGGGTCAGGCACTGGGCGAGGTGTTGACGCTCTAGAGACTGCCGTTCCACCGTTTTCTGACATTATGTCTTGAGGTTCATCTAAAAACAGAAAAACACATTTATTTTTTATGTACAAGCATATATTATAAACATATATGTATAGATCAACAAAAAGTAATAAATAACAGGTGGCGACGTAAAACAATTCTGAGCAGTAATATAATTTAGTAAAGTTGCACATATATGATTTTCAATTGCCATTTGCTTTACTTATAGCTGGCTAAACGTAGATTACTTATCTAAATTCCTTTCTCCCGATTATACCTCGACAACTGTTTAAGTTTGTGGTTCGTTTACTGACAATTTCTTAGTCCATGCTGGGTGTTAAACATTCAGATTTATGGATCGAGAAGCATACCTAATGAAGCAGCTCTACCTACATTGTTTCTATTATTTTATCGATTTGCATAGAATATCGATTCTCACGGCATCACCTTAAAATATTGAAATCAGATCATTCATTTTCATATTCATATGTAACAAGTCCATGTCAAAATGATTAACGGAAAATTTTATCTACAAATGCGTTGAACTTTGATTTTGTGATCGTAATTTTATTCTTATTCTACTCTTTATCGTTTAGGTATTGTTAGTGTCTCATGTATCATTCATCAGTTAAACGCGATCGTATCAGTTTTTAGCTTCTGGTGATATCAGAAAATGTTAATAGCGCCCGGATTTTGTTTGGACGACATTAGTGTCTTTACTTGATTTATTACTATGGGCCGCTTAAATCGCTTTGATTTGATTTTTTCGTGGCTTATAAGCGAGGTTTACGTTGAAATTTATTGTTATTGCGTTTGCCAAGTCACTTGTGGTAATTACATTGGAATATCTGCTTGGTATCAATTTCTAAAAGCCATCGTTTTAAATATCTGTGTTATCTTGATCGATTTATTGGTTGAGCTTTAAGGTAGTCTAGTTTTTTAATGTTGATATTATACTAAATAGGTTTTTAAACTTCATTTTTGTACCACATTGATGCTTAACTGCGCAGTTAAGCTAATATACACTACCATAATTTTAGTAATATGATATCCAAGCAAATATAGACTGTATTGTGAAGCAACAAGGAAAACTTATTTCAATTTAGAACAAATGTATAATTTTTAATGGTGTCCTTTTTTTAGCTACAGATAACTTTTGAAAAGCTACTTCAGAGCACCAGGTTTTTCTTAAGAACAGCCAGAAAAAATAAATTTGTACGCTAAATTTAATTCAAAGAGATCATCACAATCACGAATGACTCCGCACATTTTTATAATTATTCTACATATATTCTTGTAAAACCAGAACTAGCATCTGAAAGATTGCTATTCCGAAGTTTATTGCTTTACTATTTCCATCTGAAATGAGCATGATGTCTTGGGACAATAAAACTGACGCTTGGTTTTACGACCCGTGCTCGGCAAATGTTTTTCTTGTATTTCCGGTGTCTTGCACACATATGAGGTTTAAGGTTTACTTTGGCTATTTAATGCTGTGGTCAAGTGTAGAAACTAAATGCTCTATCGTCGATCTCTATAATTTCGAGAAAGTTGTTGGTAAATATTAAATGAATAGAAATAAATGAGTAGATTCGATTGAAATGAAGAAATTATCAGTTTAATTACAAGCTATCAGATTTTTTTTCATTATGTTTGCTATGGACACTCTATTATCGACACACTATACTTTAGTTTCTAATTTCAAAATCGATTTATTAGTAATAAACATAACCAATCAATATTTTAGAATATGTATCAGAGAAAGTTTTGCATTTCTGGAAGATACGTCTTTCAAAGTTACAAAATCTTTGTAGTTAAGATGGTATTTTAATAAAATCTCATATTACAGAACGATTGCCATAAACTTTTAAGAGGTCATTACCACTCTCAAAAATCTTGTGAACATAAAACTGATACTTCCCAATCATATTTTTTATCAAAAGCAATAAAAAGCTAGGCGTCAGTTACATCAACTACAAAAGATTAATCTTAGAATCAATTTATTCAAGCGAGATCGAAAAAGAAGGCGATTGCGCCGGGTCCACATTTCACTGTACGCTGCCCGCTCTACCGTAAAAGCCTTCTGATTTTATCGCTCTCTCTTTCACGCTTGAAGCGTTCCATCACCCGTCTCTCTCGCCCCCGAGCTTTGCTTGATCGAGTTTCTACCATCTTACTTGCTCCGA
The DNA here is from genome assembly GCA_035578125.1 of Mellilla xanthometata. Taxonomy (NCBI): domain Eukaryota; kingdom Metazoa; phylum Arthropoda; class Insecta; order Lepidoptera; family Geometridae; genus Mellilla; species Mellilla xanthometata. The sequence goes on along the minus strand of JAPUBQ010000014.1, from coordinate 4,737,690 downwards.
AGCTGTAAAACTACTTTTATCTCTCTTTTCGTCCGAGAATTTAGAGATATGAATATGTATGGAGGTACTGCAGTAAGTAATGGACTGCGGGATGTAATACCGGTCATTTCAATAACATAAAGCTTTAAAAGGAATATTTTAAAGCGATCTCCTTGGAAATTTAAATCTCTCTCTGAGACACTTGTGTTTAACTGCATTGTATTGATAGTGCAGTAAAGTGTAGTGGACTTAGTATTTTTATCCTTTTATGTGTCTCTTCTACAGGCTTCGCAATGTCTTTTGAATGGTTTTATGATATGGACTAACGGCTACCTTGGCATGAAGGCAAAGATTTAAACGAATAAACTTGGTTCAAATCAAGGTAAATTACACAGAGTGATAAGCAGAAAGACTCTTCATTGATCTTTGGCGCAAGAATGTTTACAACTGCTTCATATCAATCATTCTAGGAAGCCTAACAAAACTTTGATAAGCGAAAATGTGGAACATTTTTATGATTACTTAAGTATTGAAACAAACCAAATAACGATTGTTTGACATTTCAATAACGATCAATGATAATAATGTATGATTAAATGTTATTAACCAGGCGGCACCTTCAAAGGAAACTTAAGCCTGTGTATTTTCCGAAATGAAATTAAAATCAATTGAAATTTATGGATATAGATTCATTAATGAAGTTAAAGAATCAATTTTGTGTGCTCGTTAACTGTCACTGAATATTTCATAGTGATCTTGATATTATTAAAGCAGGTTAAAAAAGAATACATTTGCATCACATACATTAAACATTAGTTAGTAAGGCGCTGATGATTCTGGATGAGAACGGTGAAAATTGTAAAACCTTGTGAAATGTTTATAAATGCTCTGGTAATTTTCTTAACAAAGAAGCTATATATACACTTTCGAGAATTTATCGAAAGTTTTTCTTTGACTCTATCCCACAAAATAGTGTCACCACAGGGATATTTCTCTGCCACTGTGCTCTACCAGTCGCAACTCTACACTCACTCTTTTCTATTTCATAACTACATTCAAATGCACAACTTTGGTGGGCAAAAGTCTACTGTAATTTACGTAGATTCAAGATTTTAAACAGAGTCTAGACTCTCACATGTCCACTCTTGTGACAGAAATAAATGACAAAAAAGTCAGAGAAAAGTTCACGATTAAATCACACTACACGAAATGCTAAAAGCTGTTAAATTATCAGATATTGTTAATAACGGTTTCTTTACTGGACTCTATAAAGTTTATGGACATCACAGGCGGCATCCATTCGATCCACCGCAAGGTTCGATAGGCATCACGACAACAACAATGATAAGATTACGTCTTATCACTTGATGGCTAAGATTAACTACTATTTGTTCGACTTCAGCCTTTTCTACTGTGTTACCTATACGTACCAATTTTAAACAAAAGGCTTCAAGTGCTTTTTCATGTTATTTATTACTAGAGTCGCTTTGTGGTTTCACCTCTATAGAACACCAACTTAGGTTTACTGATGAATTTTTAAATGTTTTCATAATAAAGTTTCACTTGCAAAGTAGCAGTGTTACCGGAATTTTTAGCTTCTTTGCTTCTAACTCTGTGGGTCTCCAGTTCGCTTTTTTTGGACGCACAAAACTGTTTATATGTAGGTAGTTCTTTTTTGTTTCTATACGTAAACAAATGAATATTATTAGTTAAAAATAATTGGCAGAACCAATTAGATTAAAACTTGCACCGTTCGTCAAATTAACCGAAACAAAAACTAACATTATAGCTCCTACTGTGTACATTTAGTTTAGCATATAACAAACTGGAACTACTGTTATTTTAGTTTCCTAATAATGTAGTACTGTAATATGTATTTTTCGTGTTCATGTTTAGTAAGTTTTAGTTTTAACATGACATAAAACTAAAACTTTTAAGTTCAAACGTTTCATTCCTTGTCTTTTTCGTTAGTACTCTATGTTTTGACGTGACAACGTCTTAAATTAGGTTGCGGCTGGGAGTCACTTATGAAAAAGTGTAACGCCCGGTAACGTTACGATGAGTCACCGAACGAGAGAGAGGCCCGCCGAATGCCTTGCGTCTCTCTCCCACTCAACTATGATCGGTCTGCCGCGCGCGCAGCACGCGGCAGACGTTGTCACGTAAAATCTTCGCCCGTAAAACCGACTTTACAGGCAACCATTTTTTTCTTTTAATTCATTTTCCTTTGCCTATTTCTGCCTTTCTCATAGCAGCTAGCAGCTATTACGGCGTGGTTAGGTAACAAACAAACTCAAAGACGCAAATACACTTTTATTATAATACTAGCGAGTATAGTACGAATTATCTTCAAGTAATTAATCGCTATCTTCAAAGACATATATGTAATTCTTATGTCCTTTATATCCAAACATGATTATTTTAATGGTTGTAGCAATTTGCCGTAGACAGATTTGGAAATGTCTCAAACCGTTTTGTTCGTTGCTCAATAGTCAGTTGTCGGATTGATCAGTCGGTTGCGTCAACTGAATATGCATCGGTACTACCTATTCATAATACAGCTGTGATTGGTTTCACCAACTACTTAGTATTGGGATGTTTGATATGCTACGGTTTGCGTTTGCTTTCGTTTCGTATGCTACTTAGTAAATTTTCTTATAGTGATCATGACTGATAAGACTTTTGAGGTCAAAACCAAAATCAAAAATCTTTATTGTGTTAGTTTGGAGTGAATAAGTAAGGTTGAGTCTCAATTGTTTTTAATAGGAAAGAGAATTAATGAGTAACTTGTATTAACAAGTTTAATACTAAAAGTTTTAGGCATTTAAAATTGTTTTATTTAAATGCCATATGTTTATACAACTTGATCCAAATACTTAGTCTAGGGCCATGATGTCACTAGTGACTTTATATTAGGAAAAAATATACACTTTGATGTAATAACGATTACTTATAAGTAAAACAATATTATATTATAGCTTATTTTAATGTAAAATGTACCAAACACTACTGAAATTCGATGCAGGTCGCCTAGGATTTTAAATCGGGTAGTGGATACAGTTTATGTTAGCCAGAGGGTGGTAGATCACAAGTGCAGACCCCATTGGTGGCTCGTGCCATTGTAATTAGCCTTTTTATGTAAATCCTCATCATAAATCCGTCCCCACAGAACAATGCAACTACTGTTCGACTAATTACTGCGAAACGCAGTGGCAGGAAACATTAACAACTGCGCTAATACACCAGCCAACAATAGGAAACCACAGACCCGTTACTTCTCAGAATTGTTTTTTGGTCGCCATCTGCTGTGAAAACAATAAACAAGAGTGTGTGCGTAACCGCACGCATACAAAGCACATGTCCAATAAAACAGGTAGCAAAGAAAGCGCACCCAGCCTGCCCAATTAATTCCACATCCGCTGTATTAAATTACCGAAAAAAGTGAAGGACTCACACGTCGACTGGTCGCACGATCGGTCTGCCGACCCGTCCGGAACCAACCCTCAGGTAGTCTACCCGCAAAGTTTACCAACTCCAGTCCGCAGGTTGACAATAGACAATCATTGCAACTTTTTTGTCACATTTCACAGTTCGACCACAGTTGGTGGCTCCGAGACAGGTGAATAGGAGATTAGTGGAAGCGCACACAACAATACACTCGATAATAAAACAGTTAATAGGCACGAAAATGTCTCTGGTCTCTCGTAATAGGTATTTCACATGTTCCAAAGCACTGAGAGGTCTGGAATTCACTGTAATCCGTGTGTAGAGTCACTGGGTGTTGGCACTGAGTTAGTTTGTTGATTGGTTGAAGAAATCGTGCAGGCTGCGCGTGCGCAGGGCGCGCGGCTGGGGGGAGTGGAGCGCGCGTACTACCGCGGTGTTCTCAGTCGGAGGCAGTAGCGCTCCCGTGCACCCCTCCCGCCGCACCGCGCGACCCCCCCGCGCCCGCTCGAAGCCTCCAAACCGTTTTTACTTTGGAAGCGATAAAAAAGGGAAGGATATCGTCGTATTGTTTATTTTTCGTGTTAGTAGCATATAAGTCGTGTAAATTAACAACGCCCTCGTATTTTGTGTGGAGTGTCGTGAATTTCGTCGGTACACGCTAATTGATGAAAAAGTTCTTATACTGCCCTCTTCCTTTTATTTCAAATTTATTGAAAGCTTTACTTTTTACAGCTTTTTAAAGTTTGAATCCGATTTTATTTTATTTAATGCAGCAGTTAAAAATCACATTTCATTAATAGTAAAATAATTACTTGTTAATATTTAACTTCAATATGTTTTAAAAATTGTGAAAAATTAATTGTACTTAACATATTATTCTGTGTTTGAAAATAAAACGAATAACATTATTTTATCATACTTTATTACAACGAAATCTATTTATACAATCACATAATATTTTTACGAATTTTTAGATCTCTAAACTTTCCATCTTTTTACTATATTTTTCATAATCTTGGTTCTTTAAAAACAATGTGGACTAAGAAATTTTAATGTCAATAATACTTACTCGTAGCTTTTAGTTTGATTTTGGTTGATTGACTTTACTAGTAAATCCAATCATCAAAAATAAGATAATTATGTAAAATAATGGCATATTTGATAAGTTTATTAATAAACATACGTTATGGATATATCATTAAATTATTCACTAAGAATTATAAATTAAATAAATATAAAATCTTCTATGTACGTAGGTAATGAACACAATTATTAGAATTCTATTTGATATAAGTACTATGAATTGATTTATGATAAATCTATGAATATTTAATAGACAATAAACTAGTTGTAATATTTAACGTGCATTTAAAAATTTGGAATATCCAAAACGAAATTATACATAAATCTTTACATTTATTTCATTTCAATATTTACTAATATACATACATTCTACTCTATTAAGCTTTTTAACCGATTGTTTATTCTCAAGTCTTTTATTTATTATTTTATATATTATGTATTTGAGCTTTCTCATTGTTACTTTATACATATACAATCGTTATGGATTTACCATTTACTATTATTAATCAGTTTAATGCACGATTAAGTCACCTAGACTGGACCACATTCTAAAAGGGAAATTATTAATATACCACTTACTATCAAACATTTAAATACGTTTATAAATATTAAAATTAATATTATAAATATACATTAATATTAAGCAATACGACGGCAAATTGTTTTACCTAAGTTTTAAATTATTCTACCCACTTAGAACATTTTAAAATGATTGCAGTAACCCCTTAAAGGTTAAAATTATTTATTTACATAAATGTGAAAATTAATTTCACAAATACTACGAATAAAAAAGCTGAACGAATAAATAACATTGTTACAAAATTCACAACACTGATATTAATCACAATTATTAAAATGTAGGGTTACAGATAATATGGCAAATTACTTAATCTAAGATCCAATAAATTGTGCTTCGTTATAATATAAGTTAAAAATGGCTACCTACTTAATATATTCTATAACATTGGCACACATCAATACCTACTTTACTACATTCACATCTAGGTTTATAATTATATAATTACGTTTTTATAATAGGAATACTTGACTTATATATTATAAGTATAATTTTATTTTCGTAGTCACATCTCACCAGAAGTTAGTCATTCACTGTACTGTTTTTTTTTGCTATTTGCAAACCTCAAAATATCTTAGCTGACTTTTCATAGTTCATTTTGAGTATGTTATAATAATTTCGAAAGTTAGTCGAGTAACTGTTTAAGAACGTCAATCATTTTAAAGACTATAAATATAATATAGCATATACAATATAGCACTGATATATAATTTGCTACAGATCGCCCACCAGTAGCTAAATTGTTTTGCAGATAGAATATATATTTGTTTTAAATAAATAAATAAAAAAAAACAAATATTTATAGACACAGAAGATATTAATTTGATAGTGACTAAAAGCTTAAGGTCTTGAGAAAGTTGCTATTGTTTCAGGTATGTTTTCCATTTGATATTGTCAATTGACGCATGACGCTTAATCTAATAAGGGAGTGCCGTAAGCAATGGAAAAGGTCTGTCAACAGTCTACGTCACTTCCATACATTTCACGTCATTTGACGATATCGAATTGAAACGATACCTAAAGAGATGGCAAATAGTAGGTACCGGACAGTAACTAGGACCTTAGATATACGTATTTCCAATCAAATGACAGTTATTCATCAAGTCATTAGCTAAAAATTCTAGTTTTTTCTTAATAAATGGATACTTCCATTATTTTTAGACAATATTAAGTTAGAATGCCGCTTTACCATACGTAATTATTCACTCTACTTTTAAATAGTCACAATCTTTAACTAATTTCATCCTTATCAGTCGTGTCGGATATATCAAAGGGAATTATATGCCGTTATCGATTTATCGATGATTTACAAATATCAACGTTTTTAGAAAATCATGTATTAAAGCTATGTAACAAGTGTCACCTTCGATGCGTAATTGTTTTGATAATGTATCTTTTATTTAATGCAATCGTATATATAAACAACAATATTAAAATTATTTTTGACATGAGTACTATTTAATTAAATATATACTTTTGTATATTTTACTTTTATGTAAATAAACTACTATTTTGTATAATTAAATAATACGAAAGGTACGAATGGACGGGACTCAAACTAGATACTTTGCTAGATCAAAATAATAAATACATAATTATAATTTATAATAAATCTATACAGAGTTATGCGGGACGGGTGCACTAAGTCCAAATGGGGTCAATGTACTCACCATTTACACGGTTTAACACTAGTTATCCAACTAGTACAAGACCAGAGGCTACAATATGCACTATGTTACGATTTTTTCAAACAATATAATTTTTGTATTTGTAGTATACAAACCAACTTAATCTTTAACTGGTAATGACGTAAGCACTTAATACCATCCATTACGCCACATGACACTTACTTTCTAAGCGTTTTTCAACCGAGTACCCAATACTTCAGCGTCAACGTACGTCAACGTTACAATCTATGTAATGCACTCGAGAAAAGTTCATTTATTAAACAAGTAACTTATATTGTTCAAATCTAGATGTCGTATGAGTAAACACATACACATTGAGAGGCAATTATTTCTGAGATAAAAAAGTCCAAATTGGCGGAATACAGCGTTGTAGTCATTTTGCCACTGTGGCACCACTATAGACGATGTTTTTTACATGTCTATGGTTTTTTATTCTGTGATCCATGGTTTTTTAAGATGAACATAAAATGAACAACATGAAATTCCAAAGTGTTAGTATAAATTAAAACTTGGTATTTCACAATCGAGAAGAGAACCAGTTAACGTAATAAGGAAGAATATATCTTTATTTTGGATTTTTCAAATAAAATCGATAATAATTAGCAGTTATGCTACAAAATTTTGCAAATTTAGGTTATATTTATACTTAGTTTTTTTTTTTATGAAGCAACCGCGTTTTTCGTATTAAAAAGTACATTGACCTTGCCCATTTCTAATAACCCTGAATTAATAATTTAATTTAATTTTAAAAGTTATTTATAACATATATTGTAATGTATTGTTAAGTATACTTATAATGTACCAAATTAACCTAGTAATTACACATTTTAACTGTAAACAGGAAACTGATAAACAATATACTCACTCGAGTAAGTAATTTAATTTGAACCGAAAATATTAACCTAATAAATATTTTTACGTATACAACATTGAAAGAAATAAAAAAAATACTCATGCATGCGTAAATAAACTAAAAGGATATTAAATAAAAAATAAATAAAATAAAGAATACCTTTATTGATCTAAATTAAACGAAATCAAAGGAATCTGCCGGGGTGATAAGCCGTCGTCAACCGGCCTTCATCCATCGATCTATGGAGTATTCTAGAGCAGCCATCCATCTGAAATACAAAAATCAAATCAAAATCAAAATAGCTTATTTAGTACAAATACAGTGGTGAAACGTACTATGAGTAATTAAATACTAAAATATAGCTAAGTCTTAGTGTGCGTTTTGCCATATCCACTGCGCCCCGCGCTACGTATCATAGATCCTGTGATGCGGGGGGTAGATACATTATACAAAAACAAAAAGTTTTTAATCACATTTTTTTAATCGACTATTTATTACAAGTTTCACGTGTATGTGTTTGTGTGTCTTTAGCACGTGGTATCGAAGCTCAAGACATGTTAGTCGAGACCGTTCTTAGCCGTTGCTGCTACAAAATAGTGAAAAAGATATTTTTCCAACTGCTTCATCAACAGATATCAAATGATAGAGGACTTTCTTCTATAATATAAAAATAAGTGGATGTTCTTCTCTGACGCTTAAACTCTAGAACGCACGAACCGATTTCCACGGTTTTGCATTGGTTGGAAAGGTCTCGGGCTCCGTGAGGTTTGTACAAACAAAATTCAGGGAAATTTTAAGTTTGTGGCAAAACGGAGTTCGTCGGCTTTGTAAGTTTAGTATAAAAAAAAAGTTTGAGTTGTCCCCCAGCTAGTGATAAGGGGACAGCTTTGGCTTTATTCATCTCCTAAATGTTTTATATGTCCCTCTATCAGCTAAAAGAAGATAGATATACACTTTAATCCCCAGGGCAAAAATCCTAATTGCGAATTTCTAAACAGCTAACATCTCATAGCGAAAGATGCAATCAAACATTAGGTATTTAGTAATAAAAAAAATATATCAAAATTTTATATATCTAAAGTATTTCTCAAATAAAACAACCTACCAAATCTCCTATACTTGACAGGTGACACAAAAATAGCATCTAAAACCTACTTTCGACAAGAACTTTATTACTTGCGGGCTTAACCATAATAACCACACAGCTTTAGTTAAGTTCCAAATAGAACCTAACATATTTTATTATTTTCAAATTACTTGTTATTTTATAAAAATAATAAATACATATTGTATCTGTTAGTTTCTATACATTGTTGTTCGTTCTCATTTAGACGCCCGTATAACAGCTAAAGAGTTTAGTTTGAATTAAAATGTAGAGCAACACCTGATCCGTTGAAGAAATATATGTTTTGAAGCGGTGACAGTTCAGTCGAGCTTTTGGCCCCCTTACGTCTAATAAGTCGTAGGTTCCAACCACGCTAATGAGCTCGAGCGTTTGGTGAAGGAAAAGTTCGTGAAGAAACTATGTATAACATGGTGGTAGAGCAATTTCTAGCGCTCGCCTGGCTAGCAACCAACTTTAAGTAGAAAAATTTTACTCCAAACCTACTTGAAAGCCAGTTAGGTGTTACGGATATAATTATTTGTTATTCTTTATTTAATAATTTGTAAATCTTAATTGTGAGTCTGGCTCGGCGGGAGAACGACTGTTTTTCAATCTGACTGCCCCTTTCACACCCGGGGAGGTGGGTGGGGTATGTCGGGCTCGATGCCGCAAGGGCATCACTACCGACTAAAACCTCACGATGGCCTCCTCACCGAAAAGGTGAGGTTCCGCTCCTCGCATTAACCCACTACCCCGCCCACCTCGGCTAGCTTGCAAGACTCCTCCTCAGGGGCAGTGATGTACAAAATACCCTGTACAAAGTATTTGGAATACAAAATACAAAATACTTTTAAATTAAGTATTTCAGATACCAGATACAAAATACTTTCTAGAAAGGTATTTGAAATACAAGATACAAAATACGTATTTTATAAATACTTTATAGAAAATACAAATACTTTTGTAAGAAAACAACATTTGAATTTGGGTTTTTTTATTATAGCTCTCACTTAATTTTCTATTATTAGATCACAAGAATAATTAATTTAATTTTAAGTTAGACTTAAGTAAAACCAGCTCTTCAAACATCTTATCCGTCATTTTCCTTCGATGTGGCCTCATGATCATACCCCCAAAAGAAAAGAGTCGCTCCACAGGGGCAGAGCTCGGCAAACAGGTGTTGTATTTCAAGAATATTTTTTTTATTGTAGGGTAAGTATTTAAACTCTTTAGGCTTATATCTTTATTATTAAGGTATTGCAGTGTTTCTAAGTCAGCAGCACTGGCAGTAGACCCCGTGTTTTCACCACTTGCAATAGAGGAATCAGAATCCTCCAAAAACATATAATAAGATTCATCCTTTGACTTTTTTTTTATATCACCTACTACATTGTCCAAAGCCTCCGAATTTTGTTTTTCAGATCGATTTATTTTTCGTGATTCAGTCAAAACAAGTTCTTTTACATAATCTTTACGGTCTTTTGGTACCCACTTCATTTTAAAAAACGGATGTGATACTGAAGCTAAAATGGCATCATTTGCTGAAGGCTCAAACTGCAGAAACTTCTTAAAACGCTTATTTAGGTTTTCTTGAATGACATCAAGCAGACAGATGCAGTATTTTAAATTTTCTGACCTAAGATCTTTGATCATATGTTGAATTCTAATTAGCTCTGGTAATAGACAACCATAATAGGTATCTTTTTCTCCTTGCAAGCTTTGGATAGCTTCTGCTATTGGCCTTGAACAGTTTATATATTCACTTAAAAAATGAATTTCAATTTCTTTCAATGGAGGTAATTTTAACATTTTCATGGTTTCAGTAAGATGATTCTGTACAGTTAAAAGATCTTTTATAGAATTATAATAAGAGTTCCATCGAGTTGCACATGGAGACGTTGGTGATTTACCTGTCATCTCCAAATATGTTTCACACGCTTTTGGTGATCTAGAACATAAATTCCACAAAGATTGGCACTTTCCTAATGCCGCATCATAAATTTTCTTATACAAGGCATTTTTCAATCTAGCTTGTTTGAAGTCTGTACTGGCAATCAAATGTAAAGTGTGTGTAGCACATCTTTCATGTTCGGGTAGTATGCAATCATTTTCTAAATCTGATGAAACATCTGGAAAAGCTTGTAGTAATAGCAGTGAATCATCATCTTCATTACTTTCATTAACTGATACTTGTTCTTCATTATCTTCTTCAGACTCATGTAAAATATGTTCATTTTGAATTGTTTCCGAATTCCCAAATACTTCAAAAGCCTTAACCATATTTGAGCCATTATCTGTAATTGTTTTCACAATTTTTGATAATTTAAGGTCATGCTCTGAATGTATATCAGCTATCATCTCTGCAACTTTATCATATGTGTGAGCCCCTTTAAATCTTCTGCAAGCAATAGCAGCACTTTTTCTCTCAAAGTTGTTACTTTCAATCCAGTGGACTGTAACCCCTAAATAACTTCTTCTAGAGGAAGACCAAATATCAGCTGTACTGCACACAAATTCAACAGCGTTCAACTCAATCTTAATATTTGTCTTATATTCATTGTACTCATCACTAAGTTTAGTTTTAGCTGTACGACGGCACATAATTTTTGGAGGCTTTGTTAGTTGCTGAGCACCTGCAATCAAAGCTCTAAAAGATTCTGCCTCCACTATTGATACTGGTGACATGGTTTCAACAATAAATTTTACAATCAGTTTGTCCAAATTAACAGATCTTGAACCACTTGCAACATCGGTAAGAGTAGACTGCTTAAATTTTTTACATATTACTGCTGTTTCTGAACTGCTGCCACTATTATTCTGAGTAAGTTTTCTTTTTTTAGAAGTTAAATGTTTAACTTTTTCATAATTCTGCAGCAGATCTGTGTGACCTTTCCTCTGTAATAATAAAATAAAAGAGGAGATTAGTTATACTTCTACACAATATAATTTGAAACGCATTGACATATTACTCTTGACTAAGCACCGCACACCTATAACATACACTGCAATTTCATAGTCTTATAAAAACTAATAACGAATGAACAACGCAAATACACACTTATCACTATGACATTACGTAAATATATTTAGTATAAAAACATATATGTATAAAAACCTACCTTTAAATGCTTCAGGAAATTCGTAGTAGAAGCAACGCTACCCCTTATAACTTTGGAACACACATTACATGTTGCAGATATATTCACGTCACTTCCGTCGACTTGTTTAATATCCTTATAGCAATGCTTCAATATTAGCGGTGCACTCAAATTATTCTCTTGGTCCCTGAAAAATGAAAACCCAAACAAGCTTTGTTAGAAAAAGAAATATGAAACTTTATTCCAAGAAGTTAACAGTGATCAAACCAACACTTCGATACGACTGAAATGAAACTTATGAATTTAAATTTAGTCATAAATATTAATCAATCACAGTTACACATAAATTACTAATCAATTAGTAAAAAGATCATTGATGATTTTTTGTTTGTTGTTATTCTAACCTCATCTCGTTCTTTATGCGATTGCGAGCAGAAATATGTAGGTATACATATTTCTGCCATTCAGATTGTTGCAAAACTGGCTAAGTATAAAAAATAGATATAATAGCTGAATAAAATAAAACTTACGTTTCCATATTTGCGATCTCGAATTTCACAACACAAAACGAAAAATAACTGACTGAAAGAAAGAGTCGCCATCTAGCAATTTTTGTTCACATTAATAACGACACGTTCAGTTCTACGCATTTATTTTGTAAATTACACAAAATAATATTTTTTGTTATTAGAAAAAGTATTTGATCAGAAAAAGTATTTATAAAATACTAAGATACTAAACAAAAGTATTTAAATATAAGATACAAAATCCTTTATAAAAAAAGTATTTTAGGTACAAGATGAAAATACGTATTTTGTATCTTGTATCTGTATTTCAAATACTTGTATCTTAGATAAGTCACATCACTGCTCAGGGGATAGCTTGTAATGCACGTGGTGGACAAAATCTGACTGCCCCTTGATTCAGTCTTGGCGCTGCACCAATGTGCAGCAAAGACTGAATCAAGGCATTGGACTTGCTTTGCAATTTATGTGTGGATTTGCACTCGCTTTACGGTGAAAGAAAACATCGCGAGGACACCGACATGTTCGAGGATCACACAATCCGAGGACGTGCGTCATCATCTAACCTGCACTTGATCAGCGTGGTGGATTATGGCCTATTTCTCTCTACTCGTGAAAAAAGACTCTGACTCTGAGCAGTGGAATCTTTTAGAGGTCTGCTTTTGCTTAATTTAATAATTATTTAATACCTCAATAACGTGTGTGGAAGTCTTACCGTTTCCTATCCATCTCGGACTCAGTGTGGAAGTAGAAATGTCTCTGTTTAGTCTCAGTGGGCATCACTTCGAAGGCAAACTTCTTGCCGCCCGGAGCGCAGGTCTGTATTCTGTAGCCGTGCAGACACGCCATGCCTGGAACGGTTAAACCTTCATTATACTGAATTATACATAAGACTACACTAGATGCCATATTGTACACTAGATGCCGTATTGTACACTAGATGCTATTTTGTACACTAGATGTAATATTGTACACTAGATGCCGTATTGTACGTAGATGCCATATTGTCCACAAGATGCCATATTGTACACTAGATGCAATATTGTACACTAGATGCAATATTGTACACAAGATGCTATTTTATACATTAGATGCCGTATTGTACACTAGATGCCATATTGTACACTAGATGCCACTTTGTTTTTTTTTTCATTGTACACTAGGTGCCGTATTGTACACTAGACGACATATTGTACACTAGATGCCGTATTGTACACTAGATGCCATATTGTACACTAGATGCCGTATTGTACAATAGATGCCATATTGTACACTAGATGTTACTTTGTACACTAGATGCCATATTGTACACTTAATGCCATGATTACACCCTACACTACACTGGATTACTCTTTGATTATTCTTCATCTAATATAATATTTTGTATCTATAATTTAAGAATAGAGAATATGCATGTTTTTGAATTAGTTTGTTATTTTTTTACTCTCGATATTTTATGGTCTTGATATTAAGGCATAGACAACATTTCCTTGTTTAAAACGTGTAAACGTCGTCAAACGATACATATATGCTTAATAAATTACTCGTAAATGTAAAATATATTACACGAAGAATAAAATTCGATAAAATTATCATAATCAGACTCACCAAACGCATTCTTGCTGTTCCCGTCATTATAGAAGTAGAGACACGCGTCTTTGAGCACGCAGTATCTCTTCGCCCAGGATTTCCACTTCGAGCCAAGTTTCATCAGGTAACCGAAGCAGTCCGGGCGGGGAATAGAAGATGGCGGTAGTTTCATGTTTCTCATTGTCACCTCTAACCAGCCATCGCGCTTTAGAGAGAGAGAGAAGAAACAATTGAAAATCAAAAATTAGTAAACCTAAACACCGCATATTTTAGCAGCGGCTCTTTGATTTGAAATTGAAAATACTATAAGTATCCTACTAGTCAAGCTCTTTCATTTTGGTATCTGTATTGGTATTTATACGTGCGAAAACATCACATTCCTGGTTGTCAGGTAAAAACAAGATGTTTAGTTAAATACTTAGCAGTAGTTATATCGTTTTAGCGCCATCTAGCAGCAACTAGCCTAATTTCAATGTCATTATTAGCGCAAAACGCAGCCCTATTAAACATTATCCAGATGCAGAGTAAATGCTTATAAAGTAATAATAGTTATTTCGATTTGTACGAAATCCTAATCGATATCATTCTACCACGCAAATATTCCTCAGAACGTATTATTGAGAAGAGAGAATTAACTTTTATTACCTGATTGCTAGCATCAATAGCATGCGCCAGGACTGCCTGCCATCTAGCGGCGGCTTCCGCAGTGTCCGCAGCTAATGACAACCTTGTCCCACCGCCTCTTTGCAATCTGAACCCGTGCGCGCGGCCTGAATCTTCCTCGGTGAGTTGATAGTTTACCAACATTAGGGCGCCCACTGGGTGTATGCTCTGGAAGTTCGAGAAACAAACGTTAGATGGCGTTAGCAGTACGTTGAGAATTGTATGTCACTGAACAGAATTGTTTAGAAATGCATGAAATTAAAAACGACATGGTACTGAGTAACTACATAACAGGGGAAATTATTTTAATACCCTTTTAGAAAATGTTTGATTTTCTTTGTTAAGTTAAGTTTTATTTGATTCTTTTTCCTGTAATGCAATTAATTGATTATCTATCTTACTTTAATACCTGCGAGGTTCATTATATTCAAACAATTAAAATCTAGACAGAGCCATCTAAAAATACGGCGCGACGTCTAACGCAAGTTTCGGATGCAATCTAGATTTAGACGCAGGTAAATTTGATCTAGTTTTTTTAGGATCGATGAAGAGACAAAAATGCAATGTTACTGTATAGGTACTTCCCGAATATTATTAAAAGCATATTCAAAATAAACTTGAGAAACCCAGCAAAATAAACGTATTATAGGCACCTAATGCAAGTCGGGAATGAAAGAAAAATAATGTTGTACCGACCTAACCTCGTTTGATAAGGCAAGAAATAAAAGAAAAAATTCCGAATATGTCCCAAAGAATATAACACAATGAGAAATAGTCAAAAAAATTGCTAAACTAATCAATCTTCTAGAGATTGGATAGAACAATCGAACACTAATGCCTCTTTGAAGATCATTATTCCACTTTATTACACAAAACCCATCGTACATCAAGCTACTGCTAATTTCGGCTAGTGAGACCTCAACATTGAAAAAGCGAACCACAGTTATCTCTTTTCGACTTACAGAATCCGTCTTGTAATAATACAAGCAGTTGTCCCTCTTCAGCACGAACCACCGCCGGGTCCACCGCAGCGGGTGGTGAGGTTTCAATGGAGCTGCTCTCCAGAGATACCCGGAGTATAGAGCTGCGGGACCCCCTTCGTGCGCTAGGGATGCCACTACTTCACATGTTCGCGCTACCTGCAAAGTTAAAGTTAAAAGTTATTGAAGCTTACTGGAACTGTGTCAAACGTTCTGAGCGAAAAGAATGGTGAAAAAAGTATATAAATTATGATCCATGAAGGTTTTATTTTGTATTCTTTACAGCTAGACATTTAATCAGCAGGAGCGTAAGCACACGAGTTGGCGATACTCTGGCCTAAGGTAGAGCATGCCTAGTCTGTAATAACTAGCTCTCAAGGCAGCTGCCGGAACATACTGTATCTCTGAGTTTAACCTCTTTGAACTGTTTAACCCCGCAGGGGATTCCAACTCGGCATTCGCCATGACTGATTCGGCTTGACGCCTTCTCGATTTGCAGCTGATGCCGCGACATATTATCCACAATTGCATATTTCTTACACAAATAGCGCGTTGCTTCAACAGTGGGGGTAGAATTAAGGCGGTACTAACCCCCAATCACCGCTTTCCTGTGTAGGTCGAGACTCCCCACTACTACTGATAGGTGCTTGACAAAAGATTTTTCGACTTGAGGGTGATTGCCTAGACACTAGCCGCTATAAAAACTATCTCCACCACTATGCTAACTATGGTAAAGTAGATATTATAAGGCTGCACTAGTCACGGATTTATTCTTAAGAGATTTAAGACTCAAATTTACATAAACAAGAATTATTGTAGGGATTCAGTGTCGATAACCTGAAATCGTATTAAACATTACTTCAATCAACTTAAACATGGACTAATGTAGTTAATGTAATAACACACACAGTTACTGGGTAAAAATTTGGGTTATTATCGGAAATTAAAAGAAATACTATTTTCCTATGAAAACAACCCCTTGAACACTAACTCATAGAAGTATTTAGATGTCAAACTGATAAAGAAGAAAGATATAAAGATAATAATTTATTATATTATATATATATATCCATAGAAATAAGCCAAAACCTAATCTTGCATAAAGTAGTTTATCTAAAAGTGAATATTACACAACATAAAAAAAACAACTATCAGATCTGCACAAATCAATAACAAAATCTAGACTACGAAAACCAGGTCGGAGTCATAAAAAAAATGATAGCTCGATATGCTTTGAACTAAATTACATGCCAATATAAAATCGATAGCCGTTCAAACTGAAATGAGTCATAATTTGGTAGATATTCGTGAATTTGTATACTTACATCAAGTTCCAATATTTCAGATCCAGAATGGGCAATCTTTACCACTTCGGAATGTGTCTTGTCCAAGACGTTGATTCCTGGAAATTTATCGTAAAGATAACATTAATAAGGAAAATGTAAAAAAAATATTTCCTAAGCTTAGCTAAACCGACGTCAAGTATTAACTAAACTAAAACTATGTCAATAGTTTCTTCGCCCTTTCAAGAGTTATGTATGTAGCACAGATTTCAAGAAGTTTGCCGCTTAGTTTTGGGATAAACAAAATACTGTATTAATCGAGTTAAAGCTATTTAGATCCCTACAAAATTTCATCCTAATTGATGAAGTTGTTAAAGCATAAAAAATAACTGATTCGGTCATTATTCAATGTTAAGCTATAAGGTTTCAACTATTATTTTTTGTTATAGTTCAACTTGCGATAACCTGAAATCTATGATACTTAGAATTCTAAAATCTTGTGAAATTCATTCTAAATATATCTAGCTATGTTGTATAAGTATTAGCACACCTTTATTCTTAAACTTTTTGTATATTTTACAGTATAATTAATTAGACATTATGTACAATATCTCAATGGTTCATAATACTGACAGTCAAAACAATTTGCGCAAGCTTTTAAGATAAAATTAGAGCTAGCCCGGAGTCTGCACACATACATATGCATCTTACTCATGGTGGCGTAAAAACAATCAACACGCCATCCCGACAGCATCCTTGATGCGCTGCAGCGCCAAGGCCCCAACACCACCCTAAAAGATGGTTTCCTTTTCTCGGAAGCAATTTTTTTATTTGTATTTTTACCTTTATTTCAGGCAACTATGGCCCACAACATAGAATACATACCATTAAGAATAATAATTATAAATACATAATACATATAGAGGCGGCGTCGTGTTTCGCTGGCTGGTGCCGCGCAGCTGGCCACGAAAACGCTGGTACACGACACTTTTCGGCCAGAACGCTATGACGCGCTCTGGACTACTGCACCAGAAAAGTAAGTATGTAAGTAAAATGAAAGTGTCTTACCATTAACAGCTATAACAATATCCCCGACCTCGAGCCCCGAGGTCTCGGCCGGGGTGTCGGGCTCGATCGCAGATACCACCACGGGCTTGCTGCCATGGATCCTGAAGCCAAACTCTTCGTTGCCACGACGTACTACTACCGTTTTGTCGCTCTCTGGAACATTATTGAAAACATAATGAATTAGATTTACAATTGTGACGAGAATTACATCTGTGATTTCGGAGTATTTTTTTTACTCATAATGGTTTGCGCTTGATCGCATACACCTGATGGTAAGCGAAATTGTGACCTTAGGTGGAGCGCGCTTGCCCAGAAGAAACCGGTTCACTCTTGCCTTGAAAACTGCTAGATTATACATAGTTATTGGGGAACAGGGAATTTGGCAAAGACGAGAGAGAGAGAGAGAGAAAGAGTAACGAGTATAATTTCATTTAGATTAAGTACTATATTAAGTTTTCAAATTGCATGTGATTAGGAGAAGTATGGATATGGTGGTACGAGGTAGCGGAAGTAGAGGTCGACCTAGGAAGACGTGGCTGAATTGTGTAATAGGGGATATGAAAGAAAAAAGAGGCAATGTGGATATGGCAGCTGACAGAATCGTGTGGAAGAGAAAACTTGCCGTGCCGACCCCACCTAGTGGGAAAAGGTAGAAGAAGATTAAGTTTTCAAATTTATTTCTAATGTCGATCATATGGTAAAGACCTACTGGGGCAAATTCCATCTTATCGTTTAAATAATCTTGGATTTGTATGATACATGTTTCCAATTGATGCTAGGAGTATGTTAGAATAAAAGTCGAGAATAAAAGATTGACGTAGTAGCAAAGACCAGGATAGGATAGGATGCCTTTTTAAAGCGTTTTTGTTTCTAAATAAAAGCTTCAAAACTTCAAATTTGTTGGTAAATAGAATGAATTAAGTAACTGCACTGATTAGATTCCAAGCAAAATATCAGCTTCAGTTATCGCCTATTCGTTTACGCGTTCTTAAATACATGAGATATATATTCATTTAAATTAAATTGAATGTATGAAACAGTTTGTATTTTTTTGTTTGTTTAATAAATAAGTGCTAGCGATGTATTTATTCCTGTGCATTTATACTTGAAGAAATGACAGTGAAAATGTTTTCCTAATAGAGTAGAATGGAAAGCAGAGTATGACTCGGGTGCAAATTAACATATAACCCGAGGCAAGGGTCGCATTGAATCCCTCGCTACGTTCTGGAGCGAAGTGAAGGCTTCAATATTAGCTTCTTTTACTGCAATATTGGTACAAAAGGTTGCTCTCGCCTTAATGAAATATAAAATATTACTCTCCTCCATTGTTAAAGAATCTATTAATTACTCTGTGCTCTGAAACAATATAGGCATATTTCTTTTCAAAATGAGTAGTTAGTGAAAATAAAAGAATAACAAAACACGACACAAAATTACGCATTCGCTAATGTGCTGACGGCATAAAAAGCTTCCGATGCCGTTTCAGTTGATTGATGAGCGAAATTCCTAAACGTGTTTACGTCAATCGAAGCTATCCGAGCCATTTGAGCGATATCTAAATAGTACAATGGCGCCGACCTAGAGACGGCCGTAAACTCTTGAAAAACATTCGACCCTGACATGGATTAATCATTCGTAACCTGGATTTATTCCGTTTTAATCCCAATTGGGTTGGGAGCGGCAAATTCTCGATTCAATGGTTTTATAGAACAGCAGAGCAGTACTGAATGAATTATCCCCGTTCTATTTGGCAGATTGATTTAACACCAATCACGTCACAAGATATAATAAATATTGATCAGTTTATCGTAAAGATTAAGAATAGTTTCTGTTTAAAGATTTTTCCAAGAAATGTTATTCCTAAGGTCTAGGGAAAATTCTAGTACGGAGACCAAAGGGCTATCAAATTAAATAGCGCACCAGCATTTCAATCACAACTGTAGTAGATTGCTTATGTTATGATTTCCCAGTACGTCTTGTTAGCTATATAAAATCCATATTACCAAATAGATATGAAAGAGAAAGGATAATGTGGAGATGATGGCTGACAGAAAAGTATATATATTGTTTTTAATCAAGGAAGTTGATTAAAAACAATTTGTGATCACCCCACCTAGTAGGAAAGGGCAAAGTCAAATAAGAATTACCCAGGGAGATATTTTTTGTATACTAACGCACTGCAACGTGCTTACATAATACGTATAAAACAAACTTAAGATATTATGGCTTGGTGGCCCTGCTGAACCTTCTACTGCCCGTTTTCATGCTATGGCGAAAGCATAAGAACTATGGCACAGTTTCATCAAAGAAAGTTTCCGTTAGTGAAATATTTCGCACCATAATAGACTTTCTGCGCTTGGCAAGCTTCCAGAGCGCCAGACATCATGTTTATTCCATTCATAGGTTAGGTGTGGTAATGGTTCAATATACAATGTGATTATCGGCTGATGGATTAGTTATTACGACAGATATTACTGTTTGATTACAACGTTGTAAACAGATGGTGATTCTATTTTCTGTGGCATAAGAAAGTCTAAAGTCAAATATTTTACTACGAGTATATCAATTGAATGAATAAATTAACTGTGCATTATGTATTTTTAACCGACTTCAAAAAAGAAAGAGGTTATATATCGACAGTAGGTATGTATTTTTTTATTTCAATATTAACTACATACGGTGTTGTTGCCTGCTTTTATTCGGTATAAAAAGTATTATATTTGCTAATTTAGATTCCTAGCAACTACATACAGCTGTTAGGGCGTAAATTAATATCAAACAAACACACATACTCAACAAACTTGTGCATTTATAATATTAGTGGGATTGATTATAAGTAATGGCACGTGCTTAGTAAAAAAAATTAAGGCTCAACTTTTACTGTTACGTGCTTTGTAGCTGATTACTAAATTTAGATAAAATATTAATAAGATGCATTCCTGCCTTTCATAAACTAAACTGAAAATTGTACAATAACATACTCGATTTCTTTTCGTTTTATGTATATTTCACCCAAAAATATTTCACCCAAACGGATATATTCATGAATAAAAAAAACAATATTTTTATTCATGAATATATTCAAACAAAGTTTGACATAAAATTGTTTATTTTATATGTGATAGATTTGTGACTGACCGTATCTAGTCCGATGTTAAGCGATGTTGCGGTCTTGAAGAAACCGGTTAATTCAAATATTTATTTCATTTTTACATGTAGTATTGCCATTAACTCCAATTATTGCAAAGATAAAATCTCTTGTATGTTAGTATTGTTATGTCTGATTTTTAAAATTATATGTATGTACATTACCACATGGTTCCGAAGCCACTAGCTTATTAATTTCACATTGCCGGCACCAGAGTACCAGCATCAACTTGAATATCTCCTCCAACTTCTGTCTCAAGCTCCCCTTGGGATTCGCTAGCAATTGTCTGACTAAAATACCACAAATAAAAACATTAACATCCCATTCACAAATATTTAAAAAACGTAACTCTTCTTCATATACTCACACGAATGCCCCATCTTAAAATTTCTTCTAAACTTTTAAACTGATATTGAACTTCATCGATTGTTACCTAACGTTTAACGTCGCCGTATATTTCACTAACGTCAATAAACTCATCAATATTCCGTCGAGACGGCGTATTTGATGTAAAATCAATACACACACATTTTCCAACGATCAAAGCGAAAAGCAACTGCCCGCAGTAGCGAATCGTCAACAACTGATGTCTGACGTAAAACGAAACGAAAAATTAAATATAGTTCAGTGGGATTATCAAACCTTTAATTCTGAAACGTTCACGAGTCGAGTTTTCAATGAGATACAATCGCATACAGTTCGGTTAGATGGGTCGGATGGTTTAAGAATGCTATACGGTACATATCAAGGTCACGCTGAAAAAAAATCGGCATAGATACAATTTTATTCATGAATGGTGAGTCAGATACGGCTTACATCAGAGAAAAAAATCAAGCCGCACCGAAAGAATTTAGAGGACGCTTCTAAAATAATAGGTGATGCTATTTAAATAGAAAGAGTACTCGAAAATAGTCCGCACGTCAGATGTAGAGCGGTTAGGGAGCGCTCAGTTAGTGACGTAACTTTAACTGCTAGGTGATTAGATGAAGGGGGATAAATTTAGATATAATGTTGTAATAAATAAAATATAGTGATGTACACAAATTAAAGTACATAGAAAACTGACAAAAACGAGTTATTCAGATATAAACTAGAATTTACGTTGTTTATAGATAAAGATTTTTAGGGAAAATGATTAGAGATTGGTTAGAATTAGGATTAGAGATATTTACACATATTTTTTGAACCTAAGTTAAGTAATGTGTAAATGTGTCCTAAAAAAAAAAAAAAAGCACGAGGCACAAGGCATACAATTTCTCAACTGATCATTTGTATTTTGCGAACTTTAGGATATTTACCGCTTTAATCTAGGCAAACGCGCTCCACCTGTGACACAATATCGCTTACCATCAGGTGAACTGTGATCAAGCGCTAGCTCGTACAGTGTTAAAAACAAATATTTATCTAAAAATATTGTATTCCTCCTCAATACAGAGTAGACATCAAATCAACTTTTTTACACGCTTTTTATTAGCTGCACCTGTATGTTTGTTTGTAACCGACTTCTTTGGGCGCGATTTTGACCCACTTTAAACGGCCAGATTTCGTTCAAACTTTGTAGATTTATTGAGGACCGATGACAATACACTAATTTGATAAAATTATTCTATTTTATTGTATTTTTGTTTGTATGTTTGTTTGTAACCGACTTCTTTGGGCGCGATTTTGACCCACTTAAAACGGCCAGATAAGCGTGTTTTTTAGTTTTTTTTAACTACTATTATTATTCTCATAATCCAGCATAATAAATCGGTTAGCCATCTCTCCGCTTGGGTGACGCAGACTGCGTCGCATGAATAACCCACTAGACCGTAAAAATAGTACTTACTTACCTATTTTATTAGAATAATACGCGCTTTGATAGATTGTATAAATTACTAAAAAGATACAAGCATTAACTTTTTCATGTAATTTTCTCGCAGATGATACGGAATGATGGAGATCATTTGAAAAAGATAATAAGTACTTAAGTATAGAAGCAATTTCAAGATACATAACGTTTTTTTGCTTCTCACTAAGCTTATGAATAAATAAATGACGTGAGTTATTTTTTTATTTATCTTTGATACGATGGCCAAGTCATGGTTTGCTTTAAATGCATCAAATGCATGTCTGCTATGACATAGGAAAAAACTTAAAATTACAGTTTTATCGTTATAGATCATAAACGGTTTAAATTAATTACTCTCTTCCTAATCAAATTAATCACAATGGAAAACCAAATATACAATAAATAATAAAAAGTTATAGTTTCGATTTTATAACAACATTTTTAACATCTTATGAGATATATCTAATAAGTACTCAAAATTGGTATAAACATTCCAAGGGTTGTCACTTTAAATTGAACCAAACTTCATTGTGTCTTCATTTTTTAATCCGTTAATGTTTAAGATTAGATAGTTCTCTTTCTGCAAAATTGGCCCAACTTTTGGGACTTAACTTGTTTCCTTCAACCGTAAATACATGGCTCCCTGTCCAAAAAACAAATGGACGTCTAGAACTTTCTTATAATTTTGATTACGATTAGATCAGTGCCTATCTCACAAATTGCGTTCCAACTTGTAAGAAATATTTATAATTATGTTTTTGTGTCTTACCAAAACTATTATCAGCCTGTCGTCTGTTGAGTTCGATGCATGCTCGACGATGCACGAGCCGGTGTGTGAGTGCCACGTATCTCTTGTTGAACTCTGTCTCTGATTCCGTAGGGTCGTGCTTCTCTTCGGACACTTCTAGGGCATCTGATAGAAAACAAATAGATCGAAATAATGTATAATAATTATACATGTAGGTAAGTTTGTATATCTATGCTACCCTGACAAGACAATATGCACAAGTAAGGGGTTAAAAACCTAACAAAATGATTTTTACAAGTTGTGGACTAATATTATTAAGAATCACCACCATGTATTTGTTTTATAGATTATTTGAGAGCGCAGACTATCAAAGTATTTTCTTGTCTTGACTAAGTTGACTCCATTGCAGTGAACTAGGATACATGTATCGCTGTTATAGTATAGTTCGCTGCTCCATTGAAAATCTTAAGATAAGCAATGAACAATGAGCTCAGATGGGAGTGAGCCATATATTCCAGACTAGGATTGCTCTACCCTAGGCCAGTGTCGCGGAAATATATATATGTACTTTCACCTATGTATGTATTTATCTGGGCTATGCTTATTGATACGTTATTTTAAAGATTATTGGAGAGTAAAGACAGTTAAAAGCAGTTTCTTATCACAATTAGTAGACTTTATATCTACATAGAACAACCCCATCTTAGGGTAAGATTTCCTTTCGCTGCAATATTTTAGCATAAAGTTTGCTTCTACCTACCAGGCGGAATTCTTGTCCAATGATCATCGTTTTCCGACAACATAATCCAGTTTCCGCACCACCATGGAGCTGCGTAAACCCCTCTCTCTTCCCTCGCACCGCCAGCGCCGTCCGAACTGCCAGAGCCCTCTTCTTGTTCTAGTGGAAGAAATAATATTGGACAATGGGGTTTGTGCAACTCTATGGAGATCCATAAGCAATAATTTGTGAAGCTAAATTGGCTGTGGTACCAAAATGTTATAAGTGCCCACAAAAAAACTGATAGCAATTCGGAGAGGAGCTCGTTTTGCTTGTCTGTTTATATCAGGCGTATGAGTCATTTATTTAGGATGATCTTGGAAGGGTCACTAAATTGAAAATATGCACTATCAGGAAGCGCAGGAATTTAACAGGTTAGTGACGAATTTTATAGTTATCAAGCTTAGAAGCTAGATTAATCGTTTGCTTTATGGTAGATATAGGTACATTGCGTACGTGATTTTGGCTATATTTTCAGTGTCATATCAGGTTCATACAGCTATATCAGGGCGTGGTAATTCAAAAGGACTACAACAGCTGATATATTTATCAAATATACAAGGTTTTTTCTTTATAATAGGTAATAATAATATTTACGTGACTTAGCTATAGCTAGTATGTATATTTGATGATAAAGTGACATTGCAAGTAGATACATACAGCTACAACTCGCATCAATAAAGAAAACGTTTGGAAAATCATGTTCTCTCGCTCACATAACAAAATGCGAATTACATAACGGAATGTGTAAGCGAGAGGGATCGATACTTCCAAAGATTTCTTTTTTGAATCGAGTTTTATCTTTGAACAGGCAAGGTTCAGGTAAGCTACCGTAAACCTATTTAGTACTACTAAATGTCAGTAAATGTCAAATGCTTACCATCTGGGTCTACACTGGAGCCAGCAAGTTTGTCCAGGCTGTTCCCCGCAGACCTTGCTATGCGAGTGTCTGGGGGCTTCTCGCTGGCTGCATACTCTTCTTTGCCGCGTTCTTCTGACTGGAGTACAAGTACCAATTAGCCAATATATTTTTTTTTTATCAGTAATTGGGTAAGCAGACAAGTGGTTTATTGCGCTAGCATCTGCTTGAAACTTATGCTTATTTTATATAGAGCAAATTCATAGAAGATTTATTTATGTACTTAGAATGTATTTTTCAAATTGAATCGATACTTATTTAGTTCTTTTTTTAACGGTTTTGTAACATCTCTGTCGCACTTCATCGCCCGCTACCAACCAGAGCGCTCGTTCTGAATCGCGCAAGCGGTATTTACAATGCGCATACGATTGGTCCTAGCTACAATGCATGACCGTCGGTCGGACAACTTCTGTCCCAGAGGATATTTCTATGCTAAATGAAGGCAGACCGTCATCGCTCCATATTGGTGACTCCGACATGATTGGTTAGTTTTTAGCTATTTTTGATGAAAATATATTTTAAAATGGCTGCCGTTACAAACTAGTGAATGACATATTCTTTCAACTGCTTTGGTTTGGCGTAAAGGTTACGATGCCGGATTGCCAATCAGAAGGTTCCGGGTTCGATTCCCGGCACGGCCTACATCTTTGTACTTAACTAAATTTGTTGGCTGTGGGTCTGGGTGTTAAATATGTATCTAAAGAAAATATATGTTTGTACGTATATGCATTATATTATCAGTTCTGTAAGATACCATAACACAAACTAGTAAGTATGGTGTTAACTAAAAATGTGCCAAAAAAAACTGGAGGGGCTTTATAAGTAGAAACATTAATTATGGTAACTTTTAAATACAAGATGGATGTCACTATAAAAATCAAAGTGTTGGACGACTATAATTCATACTTGTCGATCGAAAACTTACCTTAGCTCTGACATCCTGTCTGCTCCT
Source organism: Mellilla xanthometata (assembly GCA_035578125.1). Classification (NCBI taxonomy): domain Eukaryota; kingdom Metazoa; phylum Arthropoda; class Insecta; order Lepidoptera; family Geometridae; genus Mellilla; species Mellilla xanthometata. The sequence goes on along the minus strand of JAPUBQ010000014.1, from coordinate 4,711,376 downwards.
GTAATGATGTCTAGTCTTATCTTCGGAACGGTATCGTTTATCCAGCTTCTTGTAAAGTCTAGCACCGGTCGCGTGCTTCTTGTGTACGGAACAAGACGGCGAGTCTGCGAAGCCAGCTGGTGCCGGGACGATGTCCGGCGTCGCGTCAGCGTACGACTCCTGGAAAGAATAATACAGTGTTAATATACTAAGTTTATTCATGTATTTATTATAATCATAGATGTAGTGTACATGTTCATGCCAAGCGCCCAGTTAGAAGACCTTTGTTACGTTTCAAGGACAGAGTTAAACGCGATATGACGAGTTTCAACATAGAGGTCGCTAGCTGGGAGAAACCTACTGAGGACCGCAGTCAGTGGAGGAAGCTATGTGCGGATGGCATAGCTTTCCCCGATCAGACCTGGTCTCAACATTTAGCTCGTAAACGTGAGACGCGCCACCAACGCGAAATAAATCCGCAGCCACTCTCCACACTAAGGCAATACGCCTGCCATAAATGTGACCGCATCTGCAGCTCTCGCATCAGCTTTATTCCTTTACATTATTTCCTAGTAACATCTAATATACAATTTCCATGTCACAATGTTAGTTACCGTACTCCTCCGCAACGGCAAGACCGATTTTTACCAAATTTTATATGCTTATTCAGTAGGACTAAGAATCACCTACAATCTATTTTTTATACCCCTAAGTAATAAGGGTTGTTCACCCTTCATGTTTTTTTTTTAATTTTTCATGTGTTTATTTCATGTGTTTATTTTTTTTTAAATTTCATGTGTTTATTTTTTTTTATAATATAGCATCAAAAAATTCATACGACTTTAAATTCTTGCTTTTTTATCACCAACCCCTATTTTTTATGGCCATTTTAGTAATTCAATAATTTTTCATCCCGCACGATAACTGATCAATAATTATAGAAGGCAAAACAACGTTAGCCGGGTCAGCTAGTAGTCTATAATATTTTGTATCTCATTGCAACTTAAGACTATTTTATAGCCCGTTCAAAGCCGGGACGGACTGCGAGTCACATATAATACAAATAAAAACTTACATCAGTATGCGAAGTTCTGGAAGCAACGCTGTCATGTTCATGCGTGGCCGTCACAATATGCACTTCCTTGCCGCAATGCAGGCAATGTGCCTTAGCCTCACACTCTGCCGTGCCGGTGCTGTGTTCCGTGGTACCGTGCTCCGAGTAGAACACTGAGTCCGACCCTGGCGAGACAGAGCGGAGGGATTCTGCTGACGCTGCTTTGGCTTTACAGTCTGAAACAAAAAGTGATTTATTTATTGAACATTCCGTACCCCTATCTATCTATCTAATCCTATAAATCAGCCCACTGCAGGGCATAGGCCTCTGATCCTAAAAGGTAAAAACGGGACCCTATACTAAGCCTCTGTTGTCGGTCTATCTGTCTCCAGGCTGTTATCTCAAAAACCGTGATAGCTAGAAAATTGAAACTTTCACAATTTATGTATTGTCCATGCCGCTATGACAACAAATACTAGAAATGAAAAAGTGAAAATAGTAAGGGTCCCAATACAATAAACAAGTTTTCTTCGAATTCTTTTGCTTTATATCAAAAACGTATATAACCGTATAAATGTATATAACCATTTAAGGCGGAGTCCCACACAACGGTACGGAACCCTTCATGCCCGAGCCCGACTCGCGCTTAGACAATAAGTGCGCTACACAGTTACCCAATTCGATTTCGATATTTTTTTTTATGAAGAAATATCTTAAATTGGTTTCTGATCACAGCGGAAGTACACTAAATATATCGTATTTTCTTCTATCGTCAATGTTTCTACTTACCCTTGTCAGTTTTCCGATGATGTCTGGGCGATGTAGTCGGGCTCTTGATATACCGTAACGGAGTGAGCCGCGACCCAGCACTGGCCAACGTTCTAGTAGTTTCTATATCCTCAGCTTCTAAAGAACTCATGCAAGGTACGGTGGGTATCGACTGCTTTCGCCGCGGTAGACTGCCTGGTAGGGATATGCTTTCGTTTGAACCGCTTTTTCTTCTTGGCCTAAAACACATTTATAACAGTTAAATGTAAAATATAATTACGTTAAAGTGAAAATATATTAGTTAACGTACTTAGCAAAACAGTTGTTTGTAAGGCAAAAAGTAAACACGTTTCAAAACGAAATGTTTAATTAAGTCTATATTATCTATATTGGCATTCTATATTTGACTGTTGATAATGTCATATTTGATTTAACTACGCTGTGCAAATTTATTTCAGTGTGCCTTAATAGTCAACAATATAATGGTTACTACAATGTATCAATCTGGGATCTTAACAACATTTTACCTGATGGTCAGTGATATTGTGGTCTACCGTAAAGCAGGCTTACTTAGAAGAAACAAATTTGTTATCACCTTAAAGCCGCTAGATATCTAATAGGTAGTTGCCTTACCATAGATAATAATGAACTTTAGCATCTATCACTAAGTTTCTTCATTAAGTTTGGTCTATAATATGACAGTCTTACCTATAAGCAGAATGACTGCTGCTCGTAGGTGATTTAGCTATAGTTGAGCTTGCGGTTTTTCTCCTGGGACTGTCTCTCAATCTCCTGTGTTTTCTAGGTGATATATTCCCATTGTTATTTCCTGGAATATAATACAAAACAATTTCATTTCGATAAAAAAAAAGTTTTTACGTGACCGGTATAGAAAAGAAGATCGATTGACATTTTCGAATGTATTTTAGTTTAACATAAAAAAAAAGTTATCGTGTAAATATGTGTTATTATAGCTCTTAAACTATAATATGTGTAGATATGCTTTCTAATAAACCAAACCAAATACAACAATTACCTTCTTTCCTATACTGTTCACTCGAATCATCCGAAGTCGGTATGTTCAAATGAAGTTTCATATTCGATCCAACTTCCCTCCTATCATAGTGCTGTGGCCGATAATGACTGTCTATTGTTTTACTCTGCGTCGGACTCTTTGGTTTTAGCTTAGTTCTCTTAACATATCTCTCTCTTTCAACTGGCCTTTTAGGTTCTACGTCCTTGTCTTTCGGAGTCTTTTCTTTGATTGATTTTTCTACGTCGACCGGATCTCTTGGCGACGATTGGACGCTTTTTGTTTTTTCGACGAAGTGTGTTTTCTTTTTTCTCGGCGGGTCGTGAGATTTTTCGTCTGGAGGTGATTTCATACAAGTAGGTTTGAATATGCTCCGTTCTGACTTTTGACTGATACTGTCTGGGTCTTTAGGTTTTCTGCCCCAATCGTCTTGTGATGTTGAAACTGAGTCATCGTAGGACTTACTGAATTCTAACGTGAAAGCTTTCTTTTTCCGCCTCTTCTCTTCACTTAGCCAAGACTTCTGTCTGGTAGTTGATCGGTATCTCTGAGAATGTTTATACGCTGCAAGCAAGAAATTGTTTTTAAAGTAAACATTCTGACGAAAGCATTTGCGATAACAGAACATTTTTGAGTACAGTCTTGAGATGAAAATTACTTACTCAATCCACCATCATCATCATCCTCTACTGGACTTTCGTAATAGCCTGATGATGAATAATGAACACTCCTTTCATCATCAGAGAGTGAGCCCTAAAATTAAAAAATATATATGATAGCTTCAAAAATTATAACTGTATGTTTATGTAAAGATTATCATCCATAATTCTTAGCATTGAGACTCAGTTTCCTTAAAAATACCATCTGTAGGTTTTCAAATCTAGAGTTAATAGGTATTTTCTAGGAAAGCGTGTAACATCGTAGACCATAGTGTTGCTTATCACTAGGCAGGCAAGCTGTGATTAAACGCAAACCTATTAGTTGTTAAAAATAATTAATAATCCGACTGAGTCCATTGACTAGACTGAAATTCTCCTTCCTATTTACAAGCATATTAAATGAACATAAACCCCGTAAAGAATTTAAGTTGTCTAAAACATCCTTTAATTGTATTATCGTTTTAATTGAGTGAAAAAATCAAGGTTACGATACAAATGTGAATAAAATATTACCATCATTTTAGGGACTAGTTGCTCTACCTCCTTCACAGGACTGGTCGCTTTTTCTTCCGTCGATTCTTTTCTTTCCGGAATTTCTTTAGGTTTTGTCGGCTCTGGTTTTTTGGCTTGTGCTTTTTTATCAGCGTCTTCGGTGACGTTAGGGTTTGATCCACTTAAGCTGTAACTTCCGCTGGAACTACTCTTACCGCTTATTATATTGCCTCTTATTGTCTGAAACAATAATTATGGTATGATCAGTTTTTTTTTTGTCTAGTTACTGATTATTTTTGTTATCGATGGCTTGATAGCTAAAACTTTAATTATTTTTTATAGAGGTCAGTCAAGTAAGCCAGTCGGACATGCTGTCGCCTTTCATCCCACGTCTAGGCGGGGCTTCGATCGCAAAGGAAAACTTTGTGTGGAAACCAACATTTCTTGTGCTTGCTAGAAAAAGTCGTCACGTCGTGACGATTCCCTTTAAGAGCCAGTAACTTCAAACAAGGCATGCTCCACCTTTGGCCAGTGTTTCAGAATCGTGTGATATCATAGTATTGAATCGTTTCACTACAATTTATCAGAAAGAATAAGACAATAGCTAGCTTCAATACCATAAAAACTATAAGAACTTACCTTAGTAGTTTTAGGAGTATCTTCTTTAGGTTTAGATTCAGTCTTATCTCTCCTGTTTTGTTCAGAGTGCGGAGTAATATCGGCTTTGACCTCGATTTTTTCCACAGTCCTAGGTATTCTATCTGGTAAAGGCAGTGGCGGTGACGAAATGTCTGGGACAATAAAATCGTCGCTTATTTCTAGTGGTGGTGAAAAACTTGGCACTACAAGATCTTCGGCGATGTTTTCTGTGCGTGTGGATGAATATAAGCTTGAAGCGCTTTCGAATGATGAACCGTCTTGAGCTCTGTTGTTTTCTGGATCTGAAATGTTTGCTAAGCGATTATGGTTTGCAGAACAGTGTATGATACATCGACATAGACACATAGTTTTATGTAATCAAAGATTTGTTGCCAAGGAAATAAAATAGGAATAGATAATAATAGCGAGCAAGCAAGCAAGAACAGCTAGTTACAGTGATAAATAATAGTTAGAACTTCAAACCTGTAAAAATACTGTTAGCGCTTTGGTAACTGTTAAGTTTGATGGGCACGTTTTTTAAAATATAAAAATGTTTAGTAAACTATAAATAGTATTTCAAATCTAATAATTTAAGTAATGAAACTCCTTTTTTATATCCTCACGGGCAACAATTTTTTGATACTACCACATACATTCCTATATAAACATGCATTACTTACTTTGATTTTGATTTTTACTATTACTTTTCTTAGAACTATCAGAGTTGGCAGTGACGTAGTCTTCAGTTGTAGTTGTACTTTCAGACACATCTGTTGTATTAATTTTACCAGAATCAGTTCTAGCTAGGCTAGTTTCACTGCTCGCTGGTTTGGGCAGCGGTGGTTCTGACGGGGATTCGACTATTTGATGTGGAATGCTTCCATTCGGTTCTTTCTGCTGCGCTTTTCGTTGTAAATCCCTTCTTCTTGAAGGACTCAACGCTCTTTCTCGTTTCTTGTTGATAAAACTCGGGGTACGCTTAAACGGCACATCGGCAAGGTCTATACTTGGGTGCGTGATAGCAATTGCTGGTGTGTGGTTTGGTTTCGGAGTCATCGGTGATATAGGTTTTGATATGGTCGGTTGCTTTGTTATAGGCGGTAACACGATATTTGGTACGACAGCAGGTGGAGAAAGAGATGCCCGGGCTTGGATAGAACTTGAACTTGAGGTATCGAGCTTATTTCGGGGTGACGTTGGGGACTGACTCTGGAGGAAATAAGAAAACACATAAATAAGAAAAATATTAAGAAAACGTTATACATTTACCTATAATTGCCAAAGAAGTGAAAGATCCTTCGTAAAATTCAATACACACTTGTGAAGCATCAAATTCTTCGTCCAAAGCATCCGTGTCCAAAGAAGATCGTTGTTGATGTTGTAAAAGTAAAAGTTGTTTTCTTCTAGAAGTAGGTGTCAAAAGTGCGAGGGCACCCGGTGAAGCAGCTAATGAACTTAGGTCGGATGAACTGAAAACATAAAATAAATATTTTTTACAAATTTTGTTGTAGCAGGTAGCGTTGTCTACGTGAGATATTTTTAGGTCATTTCTTGTCATGAGGCGGAAATCGGTCTAATAATGGCAATTCAGCTAAGTTGCAAACTAAAGACTCAAGTTCCAAAGTTTAGTAGCATCCGACTTTGCTGGCTGGTGATTAAAATCGACCTTGTAAACGATCAGTTGCAGGAATTACTGTTATTTCTTACGATGCGTCTTTTAGCCACAATGCTCTTCATTATGACTCTTAATAAAGTATTTAATACTATTGAAGTGCTGACCTTATTACAGTGCCATTTTCCGTGCCGGAATCTATTTGTAAGACAGTCGTTTGCGATTCGTTCCACATGCTATCCGAGTGGTCTCTGAAAAATAAAAGAAACAGTTTTCAAACAAGCACTGTTAATCGGAATATCTGTACTATGCCTAAAGTTCTCATTCAGCCAATTAATTAAAACCCAGGTGAAAATGCAACTTTTTAAATGAAAGTCTTGAATGGTTACCCAACGAAATACTGTCCGCATCAACCACTTTTTTGCCTGACTACTGTAATCGTGTATCCTAATCTTAGTAATGCGAGTTACAGCTGCTTTAACTTTTGCATGGATAGATTAATAATTCCGTCTAGTGATGTCTTCATGGATAAGAATAACTTTGTCCATTTCACTTTATTTTTTATTATTCATTTGTTTATTAACTAACCTACTCTGATCCACAGTCAAAGACTCATTCGACGCGCAAGGCGAGGACTTATCCAAAGGAGCAAGTATTGTAGTGACCGTATTAGAAATGTGTGCTCTTTTTGTTTTATTCTCCTCACTGATCGATTTTTCTGGAGACCCCGGACTTGATTTTGCAGTACTGGAAAAAAAAACAAAATAGGACGTTAGAAAAAATTTTGATTGAAAAAAATCATGAAAACATCGAGACGACACGCACAACATTGAAAGGTGATAAAAAAATAATAATTTTGTAGGGTTTTTTAACGCAGGGTCGCTGTTTTAAAGCTTAGACCTTGTACAGAGCGGTACAAAAATATAACAAATAGATAATGTCCTTATGAACAATTATATTATGTGAGCATATTTAACTCTGAAGAGAGAGATTATATACCAAAAAGGTAAGCATATTAAAATTTAATATGAATCTGCATTTGAAATCTACATTTTCAGAGTCACAGTCGAAAAAACCTATAACTACTATAACGGGCCCAGATTAAAGTCTAATCACATCAGATTTTATTTTAACTTTTCTGATATCTTAAAAAAGAACTTACAAACTTATGGCTACTCTTGCGCGCGATAAGAGTAGGATAATTATTAAAATTTTATTAAGTTTTTCTTCAGTTGATATATATTTTCGTAGCTCTGTACAAGGCAACACTGGGATAAACATAGGGACCTTGTTCTCAAACCAGCCAATGGGTCGTGCGTACCTGGTCTCAGGGATATCAACATCCTTATTTATAATCTCAGTATTCTCTTCAAAGCTTACGCTTCGATTTCTAAATGGTTCATGCTTGTAACTAATATACTTTTCGTGAAAATCTTCATATGGCGCATTCCCATCTGAAGAACTATGAAGAAGAATTAATGGGTGATGAGTGAAAGTAGGTGAATTTATGGAGAAATTTGTTAAATTAAATACGAATTGAGATTGGTTCTTCCACAGCTTTAAACAGAAAAACACTCTGGAAGTAACTGAATTAGTCGTATTTTATTAGTGATGGTCGCACTTCTCCTTAGAATAATTCTTTTAGGCAAGAATATTAAGAAATAGGCACCCTTTTCTTTCCATGTATCACACATGTTTTAATACTTTGTAATCCTCAAACATGTCGGTTCAATAAAAATGTATTTCTTCATCGTAAAGAGAATATCAATCCACAGGTAACTTGAAACAAGTCATTGGTATAGGGACCGGGATAGAACGAGGTGCATTCAGAATGAAAAACAGTCGTTTTCCCTCCGACGAATTCCAGATGGACTTTAGTGTACGACTTATTTGTTTTGCAAAAACAAAGATTAAAAAAATCGTTGATAATGCTCGTTATAAAGATTTTAACCAAAATCGACTTACTCGTATATGATTTATTATTATATAAGTATTTAGTTAGAGTATTTATAATTTAATGAAACAACTGCTGCTGATCTATAGACTGTATTTCAGGGGTCTTGAAACGTTTTGGTGATATAGAATAATGTGTTACTTATATGACATTAACTTGAATCAACATGCTTACCTAAACGATCCGTCAGGTTCAAAACCAAACACACCCTCGTCTTTAATGGGGGTTTGGTTGTAGTTCTGTCCCACGTACTGCTTATACTCGTACATAGCCTCTCTCTCTCTATCTTCTCTCGTCATATTCTCATGGCTTGTAGACATTATGAGAGGTGCATCTTTTACTCCGTCACCGTTTGTGTGTATTTCGGTTTTTCTTCTGTAATAGTAGGAATATTTGTTTATTAAATTCTTCTTCTTTATATGAGCTAAGTGGCATTTGAGTTGGCTTACGCTTATTACGTTGCATATAACAGAATAGTATAATAATACGCCATCGCATGGTTAAAGTCTCGTATTCACAGTTTAATAGTTCTAATAATTTAGTCAGTTTAAGTTTCTTGAAAGTAACTTTCAGACCGTCTAATGTAACCTTAAAGACATTTTAGTACCAATCAGATTTATCACTACAAAAATCATGGCATTTATTTTTGCTTTTTTGAAGGTTTTTTTTTTCTAAATCATACATCTGCTTGGTACCGAAATCCATTCAAAGTCATAAATCATGTCGTATTATCTCAAATCACATAAATATTATTAGGGTTGTGATTAGTTATCTAGGTGACCTAATGTTACTAATACGGGTGGGCAACCCCGGGATTCTCGCTAAAGTACGTGTGGCTTTATAATATATTGTCTTATCAGCTCTGATAAGTACCTATCAGCTACTTTTAAAAAAGTACTGTGTACCAATATGTTACGTATAAACTACATAAAACATTGCTATCATAAGGTTTCGTATAACTCTAAAATGCGTTTCGTTCAACGCGTTTGTCTCACATTCAAAGTTACTTACACATCACAAAGTATTTCTCCCTCACTTAACGTTTTCTGCAGCAACCGTTTATTTTTCCTCCGTAAAGTTGTAAATGGAATTGCTTCATCATCAGGCCTCGGTTCGAAATCTATAATAATTTCCCTTTCATTCTTTTCACTATCATCTGTGGTAGTAGCTGAAGTTTCCGTCGACGGTTCAGATTGGAACGTAGGCGTTTTCGATAACGGAAGCGTTGCTGATTTTTGTGAAGCATCACTAGTACTTTTGGACAGAATCGAGCGCAAATTTTTCTCGCCCTTCGCTTGTTTTGCAATTTCTTGCTGCAGATATTCTAAATTCCTTCTATTTAGCGCCATACTCTTCTCTATAGTTTCTATATCGTCATCTATCGTGTCGTCTCTGTCACTCTCGTGAATAAATTGAAAGTTTTGCTGAAAATACTCTTGTGCTTGTTTTTGGAGCGCGTTCAGCTCAGATTTGTCTACTTGTGAGGACGCTACTGATTTGGCTGATGACGCGACGGATTTAACAGATGAAGCGACAGATTTGACAGATGAAGCAACAGATTTCACGGATGACGCGACGGACTTGACAGACGATGATGTGACGTCATCCGAGTCGCCCCTGACAAGGTGATGTGGTGATGAAGGTAGCATGAATTCGCCTGTAGGTGACCGTGGTGACCTGGGCGGTTCTTCTGATTGCGTTCTGTGTAGCTTTTCATGGTCACCACCTCCGATAAATCTAGAAGCATAAATACTCAGTAAAGTAAGGAGTTTCAGTTATAGAAATCTAACTGTAAACAATTATTGCCCATTTTTGCGAGGACAGATTTTTGTTATGCCAAAGTTTGAAAACGAAAAGTCACAGCCCCATTGTAAACGGTATATGTATAATTACAAGTGATCTTAGATTTGTAACTATTACTATTTTAATAGGTCAGCATGCATCATGTCCCTTCCTCACGGTATGGCCAAAGATGAGTATCAAACGCTGCTCTATCACAATATAATATTGTTCATTGGTGTAGGTGCAGCAGTATGCATATGCCAAATAAACAAAAGATTAATAGTGAGTATGGAGATTACTTACGTTTCTACATTAATAGGTATATCATTAGTAGGAGAGTCCCGGCCTGCTAGTCTGTCGCCGCCAACCTCCGAGAAAGACTTAGTTAGTCTCCTAACGCCTACTGTATAACCGTTAGTCTGTACACCTGCCGCTACCATCTTTACCTGAAAAAAAGAAATAGTATAAGGTTGTTAATACTTATAAAAGTTTCTTATAAAGATTGCATTTCCAGTGCTTAAATTCGGTATCGGCGAAATTCGAATTTTTATTCCCCAAATCACAACACGGAGTGTTATTGTGTGTGTCTGTAGGCACACATTTATTTATTCACTGATATCAAGGATTAGAATACTAGAAGTGATTGCCGATTCCATGCAATAAAGCGTGGCGCGGAGGTTTGCCATCATTACCGATAAAACCTAGATGGCGCTGTAAATCGAGCGTGCAGCCTAGCTGCCGCCAAATTCCGCAATGCGCCGTAGTCGCATAGTGTAACGATAGTAGATTGCGTGACCCGAGTTAAGTCGGCAACTAACTTAAATGTATCTAAAACTAACTTTACTCGTGGTTTTCTACATTTTTTATCTGCAATTTTTGTGTCAGTCGTATATATACTACCTACATAATATCTTTTAATAATCCTAAGCATTAAACAAAACCTAATATTTTCGTTATTTTCTTACCCTTTTAATTGTCCTAGGACTGAGAGATAAATAATTAGGCGGCAGTGGTTTTCTTCCTAAACATACTTCGGTTTGCGTGGCTTGAGTTCTCATCACGCCTTTCTTATCTGAAACATAAATTGAACAATTGGATGCGAATAAAAAAGAAAATACCCACTAAAAATAAGCTTGTGTGAAGAAATTAATTTCCTGAGATTTCTGTTATGGTGGCATCCAATGAAAAGTGATAAAAATAAAAATAATCATGATTAATACTAGCGATCAGTTCACTCCGTAGCTTCAGCTTAGCCCCCTTAATATAGAAGAATCCACTAGTGAAAATACCTCCTCTCTTTATTTCTACCTACACATATTGTTCCACTCTCGAGAAAAGCTTTCCACTAACTCTGTTAAGCGAATTTACTGTCAACGTCAGATGTCATGGAGGGAATGGTCAGTGACTTCGACGGCAGTTGGAACCAAAGAGGTTTAGTAATGATGAGGTTATTTATGATGTCATTGAAACGGTGTGCCAACGTTTGGAACAATTTTATTCTAGTTGTAGTATCATTTAACATAACAAACAAAGGGAAATCGTCGTTTCATGTCTATAGTACCTATATAATATAATCTATGGTTGGAACTACCAAGTAAGCGGTTACCGGTTACCTAACAAATGTCGTGAAAAGCAAGATTTCTCTTCTAGTCATATCATATTAATTTGTCATAATAAATAATTTTCTTTCTTTCTTTCTTCAGTTATAGGCGCGTATAGAGTTTTTCTCGGACAAACCTTCCACGAATCCAGATTAATGTCTACCTCTTGCCAGGGATCCGTTAACTTTTCAAGATAACAACAACAAAAAAGCCTTACCTAATAATACAATTTTGGGCTGCTCAGTCTGAGTGGGTCTCGGCACGCTAGGGGCTGGGTGTGACGGCATGGGTGCTATAGGCGGGGGGTAATGTAGGGGCATTCCCGGGACAGCCTGCGTCGCTTGCGTCACGTATCCAGGGTACGGTGGAAACGGCTGGTACATGATCGGTAGCGTTGAGTACGGCTTTGGTTCCGGCTGGAAAACATAAAGACAAAGCATTATCTCTTGTATAGGGAACCGACTCGCTATTAGTTAGTCTGATTGAAATTTGAGAAGTGCATGAACGATTTGATATGTACATATTTTTGTGGAAGTTCTAGGAATGTTTCACCCAGGTTTTTTTTAAGAATAATATTTATTAAAAACTGACAATCCAAGTGTTGACCCTAGTTCCTTCTTCTTTTTCGTATGAGCAATAATATAATAGCCAAGCTCTAGTGACGAGATTTTTCAAGCCAACCGAAGTCTCCAGACTTGGCTTAACGACTGTTTATACTGAAACTAACAGACCGAAAACTTAACGTGTCATCCGACCCACGGAAAATGGCCCAGATAAAAATGCCACTTTTTAAACGACGGTCTGGTCACCTATCTAAATACTGTCCGTATCGACCGTAGCTTTTTCTTTGAGCGGGCTTGCGCTAAATCGCAATTCACTTGCTTAACTTCGATCGCTTGGGATCATCTTAGCTAGCCGAGCTAGGCCATACAGAGCACAGTCTCTTAAGATGTCACGATTAGTTTGACTGGCAAGTATACCAAGGTTCTAGACCCACCTTGACAATCCGTCCATCGATCAGTCTCTCACAATCCCTTCTGTATCGGTTTCCACTGACGGCTGCAGGCATCACCGAGTCGTCGAATGTCGTAAGGGTGTGTGAGCGAGCAAAAGATACGTGTTTTGTTCTGAAAATGAAAAGGAGGTTATTAGCCAGAAGAAAATAAAATAAAAAATCTGAAATATGACAACGAAATTCTATAATTTATGTTTAGTTTTGGGAACTACAGTTTTTTGAACTGTATGTTTTGCTTTTTACTGCTGTGTCTTAATTTTACAATTATATTATATTTCTTTAACAACGTGAAAATCCATCCAATCTGCCTCATACGTCAAATTTTATCCATCTTTTCAAGCTAAAAATAATTGTTATATAATTTATAATAGATTTTTAATCAGCTTTGACTAATTTATATAAGTAATGTAATAAAATAGAACTATAATAATGTTCATTTTAAGCTAATTTATGCTATATTTAAATTAACATATTGGAATTGTAATTGTTAAATATACTCACAAATTTTTGGCCCGAATATATGATTTTATTATTATTATTATTAAAAAAGAGCGACACAAATAATCCTTCACAAACAAACAAACTTAATTCAGTAACTAACATTATCACAGACGAAGTAAATTTAAAAGAAATTATGCCTTTGTAAGGCAAAAAGCTCAAGCCCGTATGTAACAAAGTGCATAGGAATTCTTTACCCGAGAATTCCAAGAAAATACTCCTAACCTTTGTATGCATACAAACATAATAAGGCGTAAACGTTAGCAAAACACTCCAGTGCAAAGTTCGCTTGCCTGACCCAGCTTAGTACAAGAATGTTCAGCATAATAACATAATGGCTGTGTTTTTAAGCATGATATTAGCCATTAATCAAAAGTTAAATATTTAATGTACTCGTTTGATAAGTCAGTATAGTCACTATTATTTACGAGTTAGCAATTAACATTTAGATACACGAACGTAAAGCGCTGAATTACAGAGTCATCAAAAAGAAGATGAACAACATACTCATTCACCAGTTTTTTCCATAAGTGAAATAAAACTGATTCAAAAAAATTTATGTTTGATATTTTTTAATTCATAAGTCTGATTGGTACCAAAATGAGAAGAAATATTCTCGGAGTCTTTTTAGATGGTCTTTAGGTTATTTTTTCGATATTTTTTACAGTTTACGATCAATAGAGAAAAAATTGTAAAACAAAATTTTGCCCTTGGAGTCTCATTACGAGTGATAAAAATGAAACGACACGCTTCTTTAATTAAATTTAGTAGCGACTTCAAAACTCAAATACAAATACAAATATTTTTTTAATATCACCAAAGTTACAGGTCAAATAATATAATAATATAATATCATTACAAAAGTATATGATTTGTATCAATTGTCAATTTCAATTATATTCTAGTAATATAATATCATTACAATAGTATGTGATATTAATCAAATATCAATTTTTAATTCTACATAATTATTTATATTATAAAAACATACATGACAGTAACAACAGAGCTTTCCTTTTTTGGCGTAATGAAGCTGAAGATTTAGCTAGCGTCAGTATTGCAGTTCTAGAGGTTAAATGTTCCATGCCTGTAATATTACCTGTGCGGCGGAATCGTTAGTGGGGGAGGCGGCGGTGGCGGCGGTATGGGTGTGTGAGCGGGACAGCTGCAAATGGAAAAAATGTCACGTGAGAGCGTTTTCACAAACGTGCGGTGTGGCACCGCACCGGCCGTCGTGCGTTTTTTTTTTATTTTTTTCTCTGTCAGGCGGTACGTTCTTTTGCCGGCACGGCGCGGTGCGTCTTCGTATGCTTATGAAAATGCCCTTAAGTGCTATGGTTTACGGAACATGTGCGTTTACAATACAGTGGATAGTTAAATTACACATGTACTGGTATTTTACAAGATTTTACGGAACACGTGCTTTTACAATACAGTGGATAATGAAGTTACATATTTTACAACATTACATGATAAAGTCGGTCGTGGGTACGTTTTTGTAGCAATTTTTCGCTTCAGCAAAAGCTATGTACGATAAATTAAATGAAAGATTACATATTATTAACAGTACTTATAGGATACAAATAATTGAAACGAAGTTCCTTATCGCGCGTTGTGCAAGGGAGCCAGACGGATAAAAATCTTACAAAAAGTTGTCACAACACTTTTTGCTATAGTAAGCAATTGTAAGCTGTGCGGCGTGTGCATGTTTTCTCTCTCTCTCTCTCTCTCTCTCTTATAGAAAGCAAGCCAGATATTTTCATTTCTATTTTGCATTAAACAGTGTGGTGTCGCGACGATTATTTTTGTTGAGCGTATACATGTTTTTTGTAAATCATAAATAATTATAATAAATAATAATAACGAACTTCGTTCCATCCGGGTGTCCTTTGACACCTCTCAGGTTTTTTTGAGGCTTTCTTTATGCTCTTCAGATGAAAAACAGATTTTGAACGTAAATAAAACAAGACGTTATTACAACGCGTTAAAAAACGCACTAGTCAACACAGCGAAATCGCACAATAAAAGTCATTTCTGCCGATATTTGGCTATTTAATTGCACTTAGTAAACTTTTTAATAGTTTCCCCTAACTTTAAACTTTCCGGCCAAACATTATTCAACTTCTTCACCTAATTTCCGCATCCCGAAATTAATTCGCGCATAACCTCAAAACCTAATTTCAATAATAACGCCAACACTGTGGGCGGATCGTAAAACTTTGTTATTAAACATGTAGCGTCCCATGCGGGTCGTACGTAAACCAAACAATGTGAGTACATACTCCGTAACTTGTAGGATATAGGTACGAGTAAAACAAGCACACACCCGACGGACGCTGGCTTTTGCCGTCCATAATGGAACATTTTGGAGAAGAAATATTAATAGTAAATGACGATCGCGTAGTACTTCAGTCAATGTATGTATTCTTCTTGAGTCGTCTCTCCACTGTATGCTTTGTGCTCTAACCCGCAACACCCTCTTTCTCGTCGTTGTATTGTCGAGAGTGAATCCCCCAATCATAGATAGGAAAATTGACTCGACCAATCACTACGGGTAGATTATTATGGCGTGCATCGCTTGCGCCAATCGCGTGCCGCTTTTATGCTCACCGATAATTTTACAAATATCAATAGATGGCGCTGCACGACATTTGAACATTAGCTAGGTAAATTAATTGAATGAAATATCAGCTAACATATTATTTTATTGTAATTGTGTTTAAATCAGCGATATAGGCAACCGAAATCATGACAAGTAGGAACATTGAACAACCTGGTTAGCGTAATGGTTACCATGCCTACATGTCTTATACAAATGTACAAGTAGCTGTAAGCCTAAATTTCCTGTACAATAAAAATCATTTCATTTTTTTTTCATGCCGGACAGTTATCCAAACAACAAAGAGGGTCCCGGGTTCAATTCCCATCACGGCCCTATTTGAGATAAACTAAATCTATTACTTGTTACTACTGAAATACATATTTATTTTATGCCATCAATTGATGCGAGGACTGCAAAGCCTTATCTGCCAAAGATTTATCTGCCTGAGGCTCTTTTCCTGAGAAGTACATTCTAGGATCTTAAAACAAGAGTGAATAAGTTCCATTTAAGTAATCATGCGTGGCCATAGCGCTTGACCACAATTCATGGCCATCATCCGGGGGTCTTCAAAGGTAGAGCTAATAGGTATCTTCTAGGTAAGCGTGCCACAGCGTAGACTGCAGCGCAGCTTAAGGCGAGCTTAGTTTGACACTTTAGGCAAATAGCGCTCGATACGAACAAAGTCGCTACGCACAGAAGCGCGCGCGGCGAACTCGCGATCTAAGACTGGGGTGGTAGACCCGGCGACCAGTCGTTCCGGCGCCACAGTGTAAAAAATAAGTTGACAGAGTGAGCAAACTTATTATTTTATATTTTTATCTTTTCAGTGTCATTCTAGAAATTGTTAATGCAGTTACTAAGGTAACTAAGGCTAGCACAACGGTAGTTTTCTTTATTCATCATTTGTATAATTTATCTAAAATTTTATGATACTGTAACAACTAGTGAAATATCAGGTACAAATGAAATAATATTTTGAAGTGAAAAATTCTTTAGCATCGTTGTGATTTGAAAGTCGATGAAACGAAAAAGCGACTGTATTGTGCGCGCATGCGTAGATCAAAGTTTTAGAAAAGGCATCACAACAACAACAATGGTGTTTTGTATACGTGAACGTATTATACGTTTATTTGTAGAGCTTTTTCATCGTATTTTTGAAGGTTTCACTCTACCAGGTGTGAATAACACACATGTTTTTTTTTTATCTTGTTGGATTACCTATTTATCTAATTATTTGTATAAACAATACCTTTTTATCTACACTAATATCATAAAGAGGAAAACTTTGTTTGTTTGGTTGTTACGAATAGGCTCAAAAACTACTGGACCGATTTTATAAATTCTTTCACCATACGAAAGCTACATTATCCACGAGTAACATAGGCTATATTTTATTTTGGAAAAAAATAGGGTTCCGTAAGATATTTGGATTTTTCGGACACAAACTGAAAAAAA
Source organism: Mellilla xanthometata (assembly GCA_035578125.1). NCBI lineage: Eukaryota > Metazoa > Arthropoda > Insecta > Lepidoptera > Geometridae > Mellilla > Mellilla xanthometata. The sequence goes on along the minus strand of JAPUBQ010000014.1, from coordinate 4,694,233 downwards.
TCAACCCAAGAAGTTACTTATTTTGCGTACGCTGCCTAAACTACAAAAGATAGAAATGTTGTAATTAATTGTATATCTAATAAATATCTACAAAAAAGTGCGCAACACACTATACCTATCTATGTCGAGTGAGGCACAACAACCACATTTTTATTGAAAAATCTTGAATTTTTTTTTATCCTGTATTCTTAGAGTCGGTGCCATATAAGAAGAACAAATAAATGTTTGTTAAATAAAACACTATAACATTATCTTTCTTTGCTGGCACTGATTTTGTCTAGAAACTAGAATAAAAATAATTATTAGGCAAAACAACGTTTGCCGGGTCAGCTAGTATTGCATAAAGGGGCGTTTTGATTTCATAAGATGATGACTTAAATTTCAAATTTCATTCACAATTATCATATTCAAAGTCACACAAACAACAAAGTTAAGTTATAAATTATAAATTTAAAATAACTATTAGATTGTTTATGTCATGAAACCTCTAGTGGAGAGGGTTGAATAAAACAATAGAGGAAAACTTTAGGAAAACCTTTACTTCTAACCTCCTTATCTTCCCTAAATTGCAAAAGTAAATTAAGTAGTTTTATTCTTACATTTTTGTTGTAAACAGTAAAGACTTATCTATATATCACAACTGAATTTTGTAACCTATGTGCTGTTAAATTAATATGATGATTGATGTTTGACATCGATGTCAAACGGATATAAGCACTGCCACAAATGCGACAAAATATTATCATAATTTATATTTCCGAACTTGACGCTTTGACATCAAAAATAATTAAATCACGCACCAATTAGTTCGTGAGTATTGCCTCGAAATTCTAAGATTATTTAGTTAACTTTTACGTAAACAAATATTGGAAATTTCAATATGGTTTCACATACATATTCTGCGAACGAACGAAACGATTGCGCGAATTGGGTATTTGAAAAAAAAAATTTTTTGTGATAAATAGAAAGATTATATATTAGTTTTATAACAAAAATATTTTTTTATTATTTTTTTTGCAATAATTCAAAAGTTATTTCAAAATAAAAATTAATTTTTGAATCCAGTACCGAAGATACGCCGACAACTCCCGAACAAACCCGAGCGCGTGTGACGTCATAATGTTAGTTTTCACTCAGACACTCAATGCAGTTGATAGGAAAATAATGAATACAAAGTATAATAAAACTAACATTATGACGTCACACGCGCTCGGGTTTGTTCGGGAGTTGTCGGCGTGTCTTCGGTACTGGATTCAAAAATTAATTTTTATTTTGAAATAACTTTTGAATTATTGCAAAAAAAAAAATATAGTTTTGTTATAATACTAATATATAATCTTTCTATTTATCACAAAAATTTTTTTTTTTCAAATACCCAATTAAAGCGTCGCCTTGCCATCTAGTTAATTTTCACATAAACAAAAAACTCCGCAATTACAATATAATTTCGTATACATATTCTGCGAAAGAAACAATTGTGCGAGTTAAGGCGTCATCAGCGCCATCTAGTTAATTTTCACGTAAAGATCAATCTCCTTCAAGCTATGGGTCGAAAATCATCGCTTTCACTGACTTTTTCAACAGTAATTTCTGGCAATTCTGTTTCAACACTGAAACAGAAAATTACATCATATTTAAACACAAACAATCAGTAAGAGTTTAAGTTTCGTTTATTTTAAATAGGAATATATATTATATAAATACTTTATATAACGTAATAATACTCAACGCTCGAAACAGATCCCATTTCGACGTTGGATAATGTGGCAAAAGGTTTGGTCACAAAGGTCTTCGTGATCGCTGCTGGTTGTATGGTCCATTGCAACTAGTTCCCTAAAAATTACACCGTATTTAAACACATAAAATCAGTAAGAGTTTAAATTTCGTTTATTTTAAATAGGAATATATAAAAATACTTTATATAATGTAATAATAATACTCACTCGACGCTCGAAACAGATCCAATTTCGACGTTGGATTTTTGTTTCCGCTTTGTCATTGCAGCACTGCAACAAGCACATAATAAATCTTAGGTACATGTTAAATTAACTCAATTCATAAAATATTTTGCGAGCCACTTCTACGTCTTTTAAATTTTGTGTGACGTCATATATATCTTATAGCGTAAAAGCGGGGAGCGTAAAGACGCGTCTGTTGATAGGTACCTCGATTGCCAAATTATGATTACTACTTAGTTGAGGAGATATGGTGGCACAGATGAACATACACTACGTACAAACGTACATATGCTGTTAAAATCATAACCCTCCTTTTGTCTTAGTCGGTTAAAAAGATAGGTACAAGTATCATAATAAAATATATTATAAATAAACCTGTGTTCAAAAAAGATAAACCTTGATACCTAATTTTGATTTCATTTTTTCATTCTGTTTATTTTTGACTGTGGCATGATTGTTTTCATACGAAGTGGTCTACAATCTACAACAAGGAATAAGGTGGAAGGTACTTACCATTTTCCGATATGCCTTTGGAGTCATTTTCTTTTTATTTTTTTCTGTCCATATTTATGATGAAAATCACCGCGACAAAAATTCGGAATTTCTGACAATTCGGATCAACGAGCGATACGTCCACTCTCTGAGACGCCTCGGCGGGTACTGGCCGGCGAGCGCGAGCGCGTCTATGACGTGGATCGGTTTCATTTATTAGGGTTTTATTTTTTCCTGGTTAATTTTTGTATGGCAAGATATAAAGTATCTCTACAAAAACCTTGTTAATTTTGTGCTTTATCTGTTGATATTTTTTTGACATCATTTTAGTGATAGGATCTCTCACCAATCCAAAAATATATAAAGGAAAATACCCAATTTATGGTAAATTAGACCTTTTTTCAAAACAAAATTCTATCGAGCGAATTGTTACTAATCGTGTTTCTGTTTCTTGTGATCACTAGATATTATGTTAAATTTTGATATGAGACTAGTTTTATATTTTTTAGTTTATCAAGGAAGTAAATAAACGTCATTTAAAACAGCAAAAAGTTGAATAAGACCGCCTTAAGATCAGGCTGCTGTAGTCAAACGCAAACCTATCAAGGATAAAAAATTTAAAAAACCTATATCATATAAAAAAGATTTCACAAGAGCATATCCATATTTCTCTTCGTAGGCCATTCGGTAGTAAACTAGTTCGCGGGCAATAAAGCCTCTTTTACGGCCTAAACTCAACGGCTATTTACTGACCCTATCCAAATGATGGCAACTTACGGTTTCAATAATTACCTACTGGATGTAAAGGTTGGCCTCTCTTGGGGTTTATGGTCTTTGGGTCTTAACTTGGTATTAACTTCTGGTAAGTTAAGCTGAGGCTCAGAAGATAAAACGAATTCGTTCTAAAATTCTTAAAATGTGCTTTTTGTAATTAATTTGTTCGCTTAATTAGGACCGTTCATTATTTATTTATTTATTAATATATTTAAATATAAACATAAACCTACAACATTCCAGCCAAACCGCCTATGTTTATTATATTATTAACTTAAAAACTAGTAAATGAACTTATTACAATTAACATTAATTGGAATAAAATGTTTCTTCAGATCCATTTAAATAGTTTTTAGACATATCAGTTAGACCTTTGATTAGCAAAGCGCGTAATTTCACCAGTTAGCGAAACTATGGCCTCAAGTGGAGCATGCCTAGTCTGAAATGACCCGAAATGAAAAAAAATGTGATCATATTCTTGTTCACGCAGCCTTTATTATATTAAGGAGCAACAGCACTCTAAAAGTTTCCCATCCAGCTTCGTAGGAAGCTATCCTTCTGTGTAAAAAAAACAAATCAGTATTAATATTAAAAGTGTTAAGGTAATCCAGTGATAGCGGTCAGTTTATTCTAAGTATGCTTTACCATATACAATAGCCGACTAAAACGATTACCTATAATCTAGCGATTTTCAAGTCGAGAGCTAGCCGGTTCCTTCTAGGTAAGCGTAGACCTTAAAATCACTTACTATCAAGTGAATTGTGGTCAAGCGCTGACCTATTCAGGGTAAAAAATGATCTCTTTCATATTACTAATATTACTTGGTAAATAGTGATCATGAGAAAACCTATATACTTAAAAAATATATACAAGAGCAATACAGCTACGATTTTTAGGTATTTAACCTTATAATCGTAACTCAAACTCTTTGATTTAATTTACTTAGTTTTTTGAAGAAAATAAATGGAGTAAATATAAATTACAAATATCTATATTTAGATGTACCTATATATCTCTGCTTTTTATTTCCCCCTGTTTGATTTTGATATCACATATTGTCGAAGTACAAGTTATTATTCTGTGATATTGTACAGATTTTAGTTTGCCGTCAGCCCTTAACGTAAAGGTCATATCATATCGCTTGGCCTGCTACAATGAGATTGTGGACATAGTCGGAAAGGTCAGTTACAGAATTACGGCATTATTTGCGGATAGATAGAAATAGCAAACGTTTGCTTTGGTCCACTGCTCTAGTGTTTACTAAGCGAAAAAATTGTATCTCGTTGGCTCAGAACTTTGCTCTTTAGTAGATATAATATTTAATATTTTTACTGTTATGTTAATTGTAATAAGTGAATGTACTAGTTTTTAAGTTAATAATATTATTATAATAAACATAGACGGTTTGGCTGGAATGCTGTAGGTTTATGTTTATAATTAAATATATGAATAAATTAATATGAATAATACTAAGTTGTACAGACTTTATTTGAAACTGACTTTCTAATTTCAGTCAAATTTTTTTTGAGATATCCTTTTAATATAATAAATGCAAAAGTTTGTGTGTGCATGTGTGTATGTTTGTTCTCAAACGGCTGAACTGATTTTGTTGAAATTCTGTGTGAAGATAGGCAAGACTTTGGATTAACACATAGGCTACTTTATTTCTCGAAAACAATTGTGGTTTTCGAGAGATATGCAAATAACTTCAAAATCTGTGTTACTCATTCACGCTTCAACGGCTGGATTGATTTTGATAAGATTTACTATGATGATAGGTTAGACCTTGGATTATTATATAGGCTATTTTTTACCCCAGATTAACGCGAGTAACACCGCAGGGTGCAGCTAGTGATATCATAGTTTTGTAGACTTTATTTGAAATGGACTGTTTAGTTTCAGTCAGGCTTGTTCAGATATTAAATGGAGCCAAACCTAGCTCCGTGAAGTTTTATCTATAATTAAATCCATTTAAAAAGCAACAGACGAACAGCGAAGTCGTAGTTAAGTTGAGTAGTTTTGCTTGTAATTTGTATTTATTGTATAGTTTTGCGTTGTATTTCTTTTATTCTATTTTGTATGGTTAGTTTCTATAGTAAAATAATTCTGTTTGTATAATTGAGAAGGCACTGGCATCTGAAACACAGAGCATACTAGCTCAGAAGCTAGGGCTACCTTATGAAATGTTACTGTAAATTTATGTACTTCAATAAATATATATTTGAATTTGATAGTAAAAGGACCCTGTTTGTTACCCTTTGGGTAGAGACACCATAATTTTATTCAAACAAATCACACAAGCATATCAACATATTCCTACGTGAAGAAAGGAGATAGAAAATCTAGAGAGCTTTAAGAATACGCCTCCATAATGTTAAAGGAAAGGAAATCTTCTTATCTCTAAGCCGGGCTAGTCAGAGTGGTAGCATTCTTCTGGACTAGAAAAGGATTTTATGAAACCATATTCAATATTCTTAAAGTAAAGGCGTAAAGTTAAAATTCATTACTAAAATGATAAATAAGAAAATACTTTGCTATCTAAACCTTTACTTAGCCATTGCTTAAGTAATAATTTACCGACCCTGAGTATAATTAAGGAGTCTTAAAAATGTTTTTCTAAACGTCTCCAAACTGCTTCTGAAAGATTTTGTGTAAGAAAATAGTTCCAAAAAAAGTAATTAACAACTTTCATCGATAAATAATGCATTTTTGCATGTTGGTAGAATTTTCTCGTCTGGCTAGCAACCTCAAAGTTGAGAAATTGGTCAACAAGCACCTTGAGAGCTCAAAGAGACTGCTGGAATGCACCGTTATGAGCCGGTTATTCCAAACTAGGCATACACCCAGTCAGAGTGTTGCTGACTTGTTAGGTTGCGCACCCTACTGGTCGAATGGTACTGTACTGAGTAAAAAAAAAATAAAAAATATTAGGACACATTTCACACACGGCTGATTAGCCCTATACTAAACCATTTATAGTTTGTATTATAGTTGCTAACACAACTTTTTTAACTAAGAATAGCAACTTCTTATACATAGAGCAAAAAAAGGGAGACCTTTATCTTATATGTTCGACACCTTGTTTTGTTTGTTTACTTATTCTTATGTCTTGCGTAAGTATCTAAGACTAAAATGCATGTAAAATAATTTTGTTGTAAAGTCTCGTAAGTGATTGTGTTGTCTACCTACTGTATTGTATACCTGTAAGATAACTCCACAAATAAGTTTATCTTTATCTTCAACTGATGACTTATTTGACGACCTCGTTGGCGCAACGGTTACCATGCCGGACTGCTAATCAGAAGGTTCCGGGTTCGATTCCCGGCCCGGCCGACATCTTTGTGCTTAACTAAATTTGTTGGTTGTCGGTCTGGGTGGTAAATATGTATCTATATAAAATATATATGTATGAATATGTAGTATGTCAGTTGTGTTAGCTACCATAACACGAACTAAAAATGGTTCAGTGTGGGGTTAACCAGCCGTGTGTGAGATGAGTCCTAATTAATATTAATATACTACGTAAAGATATATAAAATACCTTATATCGATACGTAGATTAAAAAAATGCTGAATATAGTACCACTTTAATTGAACTGCACAAATAAAACGATTACTATTCCAATCACGTATCTAATAATCGCAACCGCGCAGTCTCGTTGCCAATTATAAATCATTTCAATTACTAAATTATGCGAGTTCCTCGTGCAGACGTCGACGCCGATGGGTTCATTTCCGAGCAATTTCTCTAACATGACGGAAGAAAGCTATGATTGAACTGAGAGTTCGTTACGGATAATAGTCAAGTTCAAAAACGTGTTAAATAGACATAAAGCTCCTAAAAATATGTGCCATAGCTCATTCGATTCGGAATGACGTCTAGAAAAATGATTTTTAAGGGTTTATTAGCACATAAAAAATTGCGATTGTTATTAACAAAATAGGATAAAAAAAAAATATTAGAAATTTTCTCCTCTTTCAGGATCAAGGAAAAATCCTTTAAAATCCAGTCAGACTGTGGCTACAGTTTTTTCAGTTTAATTATTATCTTTAATACAGTGTTAAGAACCTTTATGCGTTACAATCTAGCGATTTTCAATCAAGCGACAGTGAACCGGTTCCTTCTAGGTAAGCGCAATCCACCGTAACGTAGACCTCACTATCACTTACCATCAGGTGAATTGTGGTCAAGCGCTGACCTATTCAGAGTAAAAAAAAACAAGTACGATACTAGTCGTGTGCGATGGTTCTTAACCGCCTCACAATGCTTATCCGATTTCAATATAAAATAAGCTTATTGATGAATTATTTTAAAGTCCAAGTTTGAAACACATGATTTCATGAAAGAATATTAAATTAAACATTGTAAACTTTTCACGTAAGGCATCTTAATATTTTCGCGTAGAAAACGGTCACACTTACTTATTTATTATTTATCTCGTCGGTGGCGGTCCGTGTAACACTCGCCCCTTAAGATGGTGCTCGGAAAGCAACGAAACTTTTGGACTCATTCTAACTTTTAATAATAAGTTAGTGTGACCGTTTTCTATGCGAAAATAGAAAATTAAATTCTTGCAACGGTAGCGTCTACTAACAAATGGTCGTTATTTCAATTGTTATGCTTACTTTAATTACAGCGTAGGCTAAAAGCGCTATAGTAAAAATAATATAGCGAATAAAAAATGTACTATTAATAAATACTTACGGAATAATAGAAGGGGGTCTAGGTAATGAGCCTCCTCGGCTTACTGACGCGATTTGGTCCACATTATAGTTTTGGGGCCAACCCGCGTTATCTTCTATTACCGATCTGAAAATAAAATGCATATATTAATAATTAGATAACAATATAATTAATTTAATAATATTGTATGTTCGTAAGGACGAAACTGTTGCGACTAAATTTGTCTTATTGTAACACCATAATAATGTACAGTTTGACAATAAATGTATCTGAATCTGAATAATTATTATCATTTCAGACGTAGTTTTGTAGTACAGTTGAACCACGATTATCCGGCCCTCAGTTATACAGACTTGCGATTATCCGGACTATAGACCAATTGTGTGGAGTCGTATTTTTGCAAGCATGAACGTGTTGGACTGAACTGGTATCACCAAGCCGCCCCGGATTATCATAGAATGTTTTTTTTTCTTCATACTTCCGATTATCCGGATTTTCGATTATGCGAATGCCTAACAACAATTAGTCCGGTTAACCGAGTATCTACTGTTATATTCGTTCAAATTGAAGTAGATTGATCTCCTTGTGGCTTACATAATACATACATACCCACAAGTTTTTCAGTAACCTTTTTTTATATTAACCTTTACTTCATATTTTTATTCTTTCTATCAAAAAAATAAAAACCGACTTCAATTTCCAAAACATAGAACGTATCTGTTCTACACATGAAATAAAATCTAAACAAAAAACAATTCTCAATATCGGTTCATAAATTACGGAGTAATTGAGAGCCTTCTTTTTAACGACTACGAGAATACGATTTATAGAAACAACAATATTAATGAGTTACTAATGAGTTTCCACCAAAAAACACGGCAGCAAACGTTTAAAAAATTTCAAGTTCTTATTTTGGGTCTAAATGACAGCCAAAAGAGGTTGGAGCACCTTTAAAATTTACATTACTGGTGAATTGGAGTTGGAAAATCTGTCAGAGCGAATAAGATCCGAATACTTCACATTATAATTTTAGACTTGGCGCTTCACTATTTTCTGATTTGTATTATGCTCCGTCAGCAAACCCACTTATATTATAATGCGGAAATTTGTGTATAAGTATGTGTATGTTTCTGATTTCTTCACGCTTATACGAAAGTTCTTCACTAGACCAATTTTGAAGAAAGTAGGTTAGACATGGGAATAACACAGGCTTTTTATTCCGGGACAAAAACGCAGAGTGACAATTACTACATAATTATAAACGTTTAAGTATTTTGATCGGTAATTATTTTTAATTTATATTGATAAAAAGCTGTTTAATAATCTTTCTTAAATAATATTTAAGTTTTTCAAATTTTCAATTACGTGATTTGTTAACATAAAATTAACGATAAAAGTGAAGTTAAATCATTATAATATGAGTCACTTCATTAAAGATATGGGTAAATATTACCTAAAAGATGAAGGGACTACCTTGTTAAACCATAATACCATATATGAAAAAAAATAGTGACGAAATGTAACAACATATTGTTATTGACCCCCAACCGTATTCGTATTATCTTAGTAAAATTTTAGTATCGAATGTATTATGAACAAGTCGACACTCGGTCTGGATTTATAATAGCTCTGATCTTGAGTTGCGAAGTAAAAGAACGGTTCGTTATTCCAACTTCCCCGCGCATAATTGATTTTGAAGGGAAATTTAGCTGAAATAAAACAGGGCTTTTTCCTTTACGAGTGTTTCGAAGAAGTGTATGATTTACCTGCGATTTTGCCTCTCTAAATTTCAAGTGGATCTTGAAAGACTTTAGCTTAACTTCTGAGTGTTTTTCATACACCCTTGGCATACATAAATACGGAAGAAAAATGTAAATCTCTCCACAGGTAAGTAAAACACTTAGTATGCCATTCCATGGTTGCAAAGATTCGGGTCAAGTTCTACACTGAGAAAATGAGACCCTTGAACCTCACCTAGTACGCAAAAAGAAGCTAAGAAAGTTTAAGATTGAATCTAATTTTAGACCTGATCTAAACATGTCTGATATATAATAGTGGTGGCGATTCTGCTGTACACATGACTAAACTGAATTTAAAGTTGCACTGTCTCTTTTCTTCATCAGTGAGACAGAAAGAGACGGCACGTTCTGAACCGTAGTCAAAACAACTAAAATCACGTCAAATATGGAATGTGCAGGTAATTTTAAGTAAGTAAATCTGTAAGTGTAAGATTATGACACTTTCTGTGGCCATTTCATCCGAGTGAAATCCTTTAGACATCCTGGTGTACCGTATTGAGGTTAGTTAGTCACATACATACATACACATCGAGCAAATCCGCTGAGAGGCCTCAACTCGTCCCTGAAACCTGACCTGAATGTGCCTTGTAAATTTGTATAGAATATGATTCTAAGACTTACTGTGGCCATTCCATCCGGGTGAAGTCTTCATCCTCAGGCATCCAGGTGTAGCGTTTGGGGTCAGGTTGGCTGCAAACCGACCGTGGCCGTCGCCTGAAGTACGAACACTCCAGGTCGGCGTCGTAGGCGCATAGCTCGGGCGGTGCCGGGGAGGGTTGACCAAACCTGACACAAACAAATATTACTATGCACTAGCTGACCTCTATAATAATAAATAACGATCGTTCATTTAAGCGAAAACCAAATAGAAGACAAAATTACTCTCGACTTGTCGTTCGAGGAGTCAGCATCTCCTGATGATGCCTTGTGGTTAGGCGAAACACGTGTAGAGTTAAGAATTTCCGAATTGTGATAGGTAACGTTCATCTTAATTAATCTTAGTTAATTGATCTTAGTTAATTAAGCTTGGTTAATTGATCTTAGTTGATTTTTCCTTTACTTGTCTTAATTTGGATTTCGGATCACAGCGGAAGTACACTAAATATTTAATTTTGTCTTCTATTTACAATGGATTTCCGCAAAGTAACGCCTGAGTCAATAAGTTATTTACGAAAATTAAGTAATATTTCAAAATTTAATTTATTTAAAGTCCATTAATTTTACAAACTACAAATTTTAATAAATAATAAATATTAAAAATCACTTCACACACGGCTGGTTAACTCCATACTGAACCATTTTAAGTTCGTGTTATGGTAGCTAACACAACTGATATACTACATATAAATACATATATATTTTATATAGATACATACATAACACCCAGACCCACAACCGACAAATTTAGTTAAGCACAAAGATGTCGGCCGGGCCGGGAATCAAACCCGGAACCTTCTGGTAAGCAGTCCGGCATGGTAACCGTTGCGTCAACGAGGTCGTCAATAGTTAATAGTTTTTCTATTCCTTTTAAATTGTGTACGCACATGTAATAATTATATGAGTTAATGATAACTAGTAAGATTGTGTGGTACGTTATAAAGACGCTGTGCCCCGCGCTAAGTATATTTCGATCCTGTGCTGCGGGGCTACAGTTTTATCCGCGCCGAGCAATTTTTTATTTGCTCTACAAAAATATCCATAATATTTATTAATAGTAAGATATAAATGTAGGGTCAGGTTATTCATACTCATTGCACTCAAAGCTCATTAATTTTGATTTGATTTTAAAAGTTCTTTATTTACGTAATAATAATAAACATAACATACAAAGTTAAGCATAGCCTACAATTTGTTCAAACATAATTTTTATAATACTTTTCAGGCTAAAAACCCTTTTTAAAGTTTTTAATAACATAATGTTAGTTATAAAAGTCGATTAATTCTTATATTTATAAAATAATAATTCTAACAATAAATTCATTTTTTTTTAAAAAGTTCATTAATATGACTCGGAAGAGGATGAAAATGGCTGTAGACAGAAGTAGAGTAACGGGAATTTAGTAAAAACGTAAACGAATTTCAACCAAAACAGCATCCAGTTGCTGCAAATACACAAGACTAAGTGATTCTACCAGTTATTTCAGTGACCCAGTTATTTTAATAGTGACAAGTTTCTTTTTGTATGGAAAAAAATAATATTTATCTACTCAATAAAAAACTCCAGCTCAAATATTTTTCACGTAAACGTTATGAAATACACAGAAATTCTTATTAAAAGAACATATTCCACAGTGATGAACTCGGGAGTCCCGAAATATGCCACTCAATTTCATTGACAGCTAAATCTATCTACCGCAAACATTGAACCAGCTAAGCCTGTTGTGAACTAGGGTTCCGTAGCAATTTATCAACGTTGACAGGTACTATCCGACCGGTGAAACTGCATTAGTAACTAGAATGTTATGGAGCAAGAAAACTGGGTAAGGTAGAAACGTAACAGTAATAATAATACTCAAAAATCTACTGGCTGTGTTACATGTCACTTGAAAACGACAGTCTTGCACAAGATCGCCCATCCAAACATCGTCCGCGTCAATCGTTGCTTAGCTTCGATCATCGCGTCATATCACTTTAGCCAGCAGAGCTTTAGGCACTACAATATAGCCCAATGACACTGCTCTAGAAAAAAAAACTTTTATTGTTCACCTGGATATCATCACAATTTTTTTACGTTTTTAAGTACCCAGATTACAAATTTATTCAAGAAAGTTTCTCAATGTTCTCGTAATTGCAAGATTTTAGCATACCTCATATAATATTTAAGCAATTGTCGGCTTGTTAAAAAATTTGTTTTATAACTAAATAATGAAAAAAAAACTAAACATATTAAAGATATCAAAGATTTTGCTCATCTACGGACGCTGTTTAATTCAAAATTCAAATATGTTTTTATTCAAATTCACATGTACAATACAAACTTATTCACTAACCCTCAAACTGGACTGATTGATCTGATTAAGATAATATATCAAGACCAATGACGATGATTGTAAATATTTACACTGGTTAACACTATTGGTGATCTTGTCGCCTTAGGTATTATGTTAATGATGTTAGGTCATGAAAATATCAAAGATTTTGTAATTCGTGTGGTTGTAAGTGATATTGCAGTCTACGTTTGACTACACTTAGAGACTTAAGAGAAAGCAGTTTACTATCGTCTTAACACCTGTTAAGCTGAACTTAGAAAAGCGAACTAATTTATATATTTCAGTAACAATAAAAAAAGATATAAGAAAAATCCTTAATTTAATGCAGTTTCACCGTAAGCATACCTAAACATACAGTCCATATTTACAAGAAGGTCTTAAGGAAATGAAGCGATTAATAAATTCGGAGGAATAATCCAAACGCTAAGCTAGCAATTTGCTTCTCAAGTGTTTTAAGGTACATTTTAATTAAGAAATGTAAGGGATACTCTAGAGGAATCAGCTTAAGGGAAATTAAACATTTTCCCTTCGTTTATATTCGAACTGAGAACTGCTAGTACAATGTACGACCTTGAATATTAATGGCCAGACAATAACTTTATTGTCTAGATATGCTAGAATATATGCCTTAATATAATGAAAACAGTTTCAGTGACGAGTGATGAAAATGTACGGATTAAACGAACCTTATTAAATTATTCCTTTGTCTGTGGTATGAACTAATACAAATCCAAAAAACGTTAAGCTCTATATTTTGTAATCTTTGTGGACTTGAATTACTGGTTAAGTCATGAATTATACTTGTAATGGTTGAGTATTTGTATGAAACAGCTTTTGCTTAAATACCAAAATACTCGTAAATATTATTGTTTAGTGTACTTATGGTGTCGTACAGATGTACTGTTGTCAAGCAGCATCAAAATGTACATATCCAATTAATTATTAATATAATATTTAATCAAATGAAATGGTTTATTTGCATTAAACAAAGACAAATAAAACTAATAGTACCTAAAATTTATATGATAACATTGAAGAGTTCTTCTAAGCTTACTTATATAGGTAATGTCAAATATAAGAAACTAGAACATTCTTTCGTTTATTTTTAATGTTCTTCTTCATATGAACTAAGTAGCTCTAATGTCGAGAGTTTCAAACCGCCCGGAGGCCTTTGACTTAGCTTAACAACAGTTTATACTACGATTTACAGCAATACTAACTAGTCTTCTTATATATAAAATTTCCGTGTCACAGTGTTTGTTACCGAACTCCTCCGAAACGGCTTGACTGATCATTACCAAATTTCATATGCGTATTCAGTAAGTATGAGAATCGGCCAACGTGAAACGTTTTTACCCCTAAGTGATAAGGGTTGTTCACTCTTAAAAATATTTTTTTATTTTTTCGATGAATTTTTTTTGTTGAATTTTATATAAAGTGGCATTAAAAATACATACAACCCTAAATTTTTACTTTTTTATCATCAACCCCTATTTTTTTATGGCCATTTTAGTAAATTTCCGTGTCACAGTATTTGGTACCGAACTCCTCCGAAACAGCTTGACTGATCATTACCAAATTTCATATGCGTATTCAGTAGGTATGAGAATCCGCCAACGTGAAACGTTTTTACCCCTAAGTGATAAGGGTTGTTCACCCTTAAAAATATTTTTTTTTATTTTTTCGATGAATTTTTTTTATTTGAATTTTATATAAAGTGGCATTAAAAAATACATACAACCCTAAATTTTTACTTTTTTATCATCAACCCCTATTTTTTTATGGCCATTTTAGTAAATTTCCGTGTCACAGTGTTTGTTACCGCACTCCTCCGAAACGGTTTGACTGATCTTTACCAAATTTTATATACGTATACAGTAGATCAGAGAATCGGCTACTATCTATTTTTTATACCCCTAAGTGATAAGGGTTGATCACCCTTAAACATTTTTTTTTAATTTTTCGACGAATTTTTTCATTTCATTTTAGTATTAAGTGGCATTAAAAAATACATACGACCCTCATTTTTTTACTTTTTTATCATCATTCCCTATTTTTATGGCCATTTTAGTATTTTATTCATTTTTCATCTCGCTTGATAACTGATCAAATATAGTATCTAACTGTACTTCGAGTAAAAATCCTTTTTTGTTTTTTGAAGAAATTAACAAACAAAATTTAACCTGATATACTTATGCTTATGATTATTACCAATCTTAAATACGTTAAATTGTAGGTCCTCTTAGCACAAACAGTCGTTAAACTAAGGCAGGGGCTTGAAAAACTCTCGACAACATAACTTGATCACTTAATTCTTACGTAGAAGAAGCTATAAAATTTGATGTACTAATAAACTAGACCCCAAACGTATGAGCAAAAAATTTTCAACAAATATGATGATGACACTACAAATATTATGTAATTTGTTCTGCTTTGGACTTCTTTATGCTCAAACGGCTCGAACAAATATGCTAAAAAATTTCGCGCTCGCTTCGCTCGCGCATAGCTTGCTGCGCTCGCATCCGGCTTGCTTCGCTCGCGATTGGTCCTACAACGTTTTGGGTCATAGCTTACGACACTACAAATATTATGTAATTTGTTCTGTTTTGGACTTCTTATGCTCAAACGGCTCGAACAAATATGCTAAAAATTTTCGCGCTCGCTTCGCTCGCGCATAGCTCGCTGCGCTCGCATCCAGCTCGCTTCGCTCGCGATTGGTCCTAGGACTTTTGGGTCATAGCTTACGACACTACAAATATTATGTAATTTGTTCTGTTTTGGACTTCTTTATGCTCAAACGGCTCGAACAAATATGCTAAAAATTTTCGCGCTCGCTTCGCTCGCGCATAGCTCGCTGCGCTCGCTTCGCTCGCGATTGGTCCTAGGACTTTTGGGTCATAGCTTACGACACTACAAATATTATGTAATTTGTTCTGTTTTGGACTTCTTTATGCTCAAACGGCTCGAACAAATATGCTACAAATTTTCGCGCTCGCTTCGCTCGCGCATAGCTCGCTGCGCTCGCGTCCAGCTCGCTTCGCTCGCGATTGGTCCTAGGACTTTTGGGTCATAGCTTACGACACTACAAATACTTTGTAATTTGTTCTGCTTTGGACTTCTTTATGCTCAAGCGGCTCGAACAAATATGCTAATAATTTTCGCGCTCGCTTCGCTCGCGCATAGCTCGCTACGCTCGCATCCGGCTCGCTTCGCTCGCATCCGGCTCGCTTCGCTCGCATCCGGCTCGCTTCGCTCGCGATTGGTCCTAGGACGTTTTGGGTCATAGCTCACGACTCGACAAATATTATGTAATTTGTTCTGCTTTGGACATCTTTATGCTCAAGCGGCTCGAACAAATATGCTAAAATATTTCGCGCTCGCTTCGCTCGCGATTGGTCCTATGACGTTTTGGGTCATACCTTATGACACTACCAATATTATGTAATTTGTTTGGTAACGGCTCGAATGGAATCGCTAAAAAATTATGAATACCTAAAACTTTACAAATATATCATTACCTACTAACCTTAAAAATTTTACAATGAAATTGTATTATACAAATAACAGACTTCAAAATCATACCTACATATATAAATTCTAACTGTATCTAAAAAGTGGAAAATAATTTTATGCCTACACATAAGTACCATCGAAGACTTTATTTGATTAACTTATAAACATGCTATTTTTAATTTGTATTTATCCTGTATTCTTGGCGTCGGAGCCATCTAAGAAGAACAAATTAATGTTTGTTAAAATAATAATAAACACTATTAAATAGATAGGATTGAACATAATATTTTTTGGCGTTTGTTACTTTTATATTCCCTTAACGTTTGTTCATGGCGCTCCATACCCATTTCACGCATATACCATACACACATAAAATAAGTAAGTAACATTTTAATTATACTAGAATTTGTCTAGAAACTAGAATAAAAATAATTTATAAGGCAAAACAACGTTTGCCGGGTCAGCTAGTTATATTATATAATCATATTATACCCGCGTATTAACTTTTCTAAGTAACTTTGTGTAATTCAAGAATACTTTATTATATTATACCCTTCGTCGTATCTTGTTCAAGTTTGTGAATTCAAAATTTGTATTTATTTCTCTCACCTGGGATACCTCTGTATGGGTGCATAGTCGGTGTTGAGATTCTCATCTGAGGGCACCCGACGACGGACACACACGGATAGAAATGATGTTCTGGAATAGAATAAAAAAATGGATTAAGTGTCAGAGCCATGGTAAACCCACAACATGTTGCCGCGACTAATCGTGCAGATACTTCGATTGTCACGCGACAAATAGTAGGGGAGCCCACGATGCTAAATGTGTACTTACTCGAGCGCGTATGCAGGTTATTGGATTATAGTGTAGATATTATACCATGAAAAAAACTGTATGAGACCTATCTTGTCCACCGATTGAGGGCGCCACCAGGCTCTTTTAAAAGTTTTTTAAATGTTAAGCAATGTTTTTTTTTTAATTATGTTTGTGTTAATCTGCAGATTATAAGTCTCCTAATATCCTTAAATTATCTCCTTGAAGACAAATCTACAAACATGGCCGTTATTGAACATCAAAGTTTGAAAATTTGAGACCCTCTCACTCCCAAGTGTCAGATTTCTTTAAATATACACTCTTAAGGACGTTAATAACTTACAATATCTTAATCTGACAATTTGGAGTATGTCTGCCATACAACTTTTTTTTTCAGTCGTTATAAAGACAGTCCCACCAACGACGAAAGCTTGTATTTGGTGGAGGTACTAAAATGAGTTCAAGGTATCTCCCATACTTAATCTGACGCGCTCGAGATACTACAAAAATCCCCTCTTCGGCTCCCCTACTAAAATCATTGTCAGTATCGCGAATTGTCCTCGTAATCAAGTCTAGGTTACCCGAGGAGACGATGCCTTTGGTTGTCTCAGAGCATCGCTCGCGCCGTAGAGGGGCACTGACTCCCTTGAGGTGGGTCCGCTCGGACTGTGGACAGCGGCCTGGGCGGGGAGAGCTTCGACATTGCGCGAAGCGGTCCTGCATCTCTGCACCCGTTGTGCGATGGAGCATCGTGAAGTTTTAGTCGGTATTAATGGCTCCTCTGAACCGACATACAACGCCCACCTCCCCAAGGCTTGCGGCGGGAGAGGCGTAAATGCATTTCCTCATATAAAACAAGGTCTAAGTAAGGCATTTTATAGTGCTTGCCTGTCTAGTAACAGCCTTCAAGTAAAAAATCTGTCGCCTAGCTCCTAACAGTCCGTTCCGGCAGCCTCTTGTCGCTTATTTATTTACTTATTGAATTTAGTTTAACCGCTTGCTTGCCCGTGTCAACTAGTAGTTAACAAACCGAGAATTTAGAATCGACCATGTCAAGTAGTAGTTAACATAACCTTGAAGTCAGCTTTGCCCGTGTTAACTAGTAGTTGACATTGCATTTCACTCAGCTATGACCATGTCAACTTGTGGTTAACATCGCTCCCGCCGTCAAAAAAGCTAATTCCACCCGTCTCTATCACTCCAAGGCCTAATTTGTATTATTTGTCCCGTTTTATTAGCCGTAAGCCATAGACAAAAGTCAAGAAAAAAATAAAAACGTTACGTTCCACTCCAGTTTGATTCATGCTTGATTCGGTGAGGGAAGTGGTGGTAGATATTGGTATGGAAGCAAAGTCCTTTTAAATAATAAATATCTATGAACAAGTAATATTTTTTATTTCTTATTCTATTATTTATTACATTGACAACATAATGAAAGAATAAAAACCATATGTCATTGCTTTTATTTTTGAGGTATGAGCTTTTGAATACAAGGCGAGCTTCAAAACACCCTACTTCTAAGTTCAGCACAACTCTGCACCAAAGTCGTAATTTGATAAACAAAAGATAACATTGTTTAGCTAGTTTCATAATAAACATAAATATATATAATACTTGACACTTTTTTAAATAAATTGAGCCACAAGAATCGATTTTGTGAAACCCGACCCGCGCGCTGACGGCGCATAAAATGGCGGGGCAAAGTAGGATCGTCACGTTTTTTTCGTGGGACATAGGAGGTAGCACGCGCTGAGGGCCCGGGGCAAAGGCACGGTACGCGCGGTCCCCCCTTGGGCAAGCAAGCGGATAAAATACAGTCCATAGTCCAATTTAAAAAAAAATATGATTACCATAAATTTTATTAAAATAGTCTAACAAATACAAAAACAAATCATTTATTGATAACACCAATGTTACAAGTAAAATAATATGATATCAATACAAAAGTTTATGATATGATTCAATGTTAATTTTCAACTCTAATTCCAGTAAAATAATATCATTACAATAGTACCATAATTGTCATTAGTTACATTACAATTAATTCGTGTGATCTAAATTTTTTATTCATTCTTGTTAACTATCTCAGTTTTATCAGCATCGTAAATACTTATAAAAATAAAATAAATAAATAAAATTTCTTTATTGCAGGCCTTTAGCCCATAATTACAAATAAAATAACAAATTTTTCAAATTAGGTACGAGTACGAGTAGAAAATTTAAGTAACGAGTAAAATGATATAAAATAACCAGAAACTTACAACTTAAGCTATTACTTATCACCGCTCAAAACGAGGTGCAGATTTACATATGTATAAAGTCACAGTATAATAAAGAGTTAACCGCCAAAAGTAAAAACATAAGTTGCAAAAATTTCATAACCACCAAAGAAAACATTACAAAAACAAATGAAAAGGCACCGTCGTTCATTCCATCCCACTCCACCCAAACAAGATTACAAGGGTGGGAGTAATAAAATGGCCAATTTGTTACCTTTACCTTGGCCTAAAGGATATCCATTTATCGCTAAAATCTACTTAGGCCAGTCATGCTTGAAATTACTAAGCATTGTGTTTATTTTAGGGATATATGACCTTATTTGAGAGCCTTTTTTGTTATTTTATGTTTGGCACTGAAACAATGATTAAATTCCTACTAATATTATCTTTAAATACGAAAGAAAGAAAGTGTGTGTATTACTCCTTCACTGCGTGTTTAACCACGGCTGAACCATACTATGAATTTTGAAATATTGCCCCATATTACATTAACATGTAAGCTGAACTAGGGTAAAACTAATACATTCAGGGTTTTTATTGACTTAACACAACTTTGATATTAAGGTATTCGAAGGGACTCGCAAGGGACGGCGAGAATTAGTACATGGATAACTTAACACGGATGCCGGGAAATATTAGGATACTGTTACAGCCTGTGAAAACTGTGTATAGTTTATTCAATACAATTTAGTTTTGTTACGAACTTTGATACACAATATTTTAATGCTAACAGACGATTAGAGGTAAAGATAAAATTTTATTCTGGTAGAAAAAAATTACGCGCATTCTTGGCTACTTGTAACCGATGTTTTCGAATTCAATTTGGGTATAATTACATAATACTTAATCAAAATATTTAACCAAGTAATTTTTTAAACTTTATTACTCCTGTAATAAAGTTTAAAAAATGACTTGGTACTTAATTATTAAAACTAAAATACGGTCCAAGTTATTTAAAAAATAATCTTCGTGATATTATTGATAGGAATCAATACATATATTGTCACGGGTGTAAGAAGATTTTGTATAGGACAGTATTTAGAAGACGATCGCGAAGATTATTTTTTATATAACTTGGACCGTATTTTAGTTATAACGATATTACTGTTAAGTCAAGTTGTAGCCCGCATCTTTTTTTATTCTAGATAGATTTGAGCTTGATCTCAATCCACCTGATGCTGAGCGCCATTGATATCTAAGATGGAACGCGCTAAACTAGAAGAAACAGTTTCACTCGTGCCTTGAAAACCACTTGATTATAGTTCGGTAACAGGGCATTTGACCTAGAGTTGCACACCTTGGCAGAACGCACAATGAAGGTGGAGACAAAACGCTTAGGTCGCGTTTTTAATATCTCCACATTAATCTGAGTCTTAATTTGACTAAAACCATCGTTACTGGGTTTCGCGTTAGTAATAGTGGCCTTTAGTGTTAGAAAGAACTTTTTTGTTTTAATGACGTAGATTAAAGTTATCTTTCCCGTTTGCCGTGCTTGGAGGGCTGTTCAAAATGACAAGTGACTTGTTTCTCACCTATTGGCCCGTGAACATGGACTCTCGATGTGGTACTGGGACAGGCATCCGAGGAATCTGTCCTTCTTGGACTTCTCCAGTTCCAGCAGATCCAGTTGTTTGTTGTTGATGCAGTACTGTTCCCGGAATTCCTGGAATAATGACATGAACTAAGCAACCCACATACTGCTTTTTCAAATAGGAAAAATTTACAGATACAAAATCGACTGTAATGATGGTTAATTATAACAAATAGCAAATTCGCTGTAATTTCCCCTATCTCCATTATTAATTATCATTAATACTAAAATAAATGTTGATTGACTTAACTAACTTAGTCTTATTCGGTACTACATCGAATGTCAAATTTATTATTATCGCTTATTATACTAGCGTGAGACACAAATCAATCTATATAAATCGTGTAACTGTTTCCGCCACAGATGTACATAAATACGCATTTATCGGCCAATTCTGCGTTTAGCTGCCGCTCACAACGTATAGCCGTTATAATTCGATTTACCTAAGAAAATATTTGTATTTTTTTTTCCGGTTATATCAGTATTCGGAAGAGTCTTCGACAAAACCAACTTGGAGTACATGACAGTTGTCAACAGTACCTCTTTAGAGTACATGACAGTTGTCAACAGTACCAGCTTAGAGTACACGACAGTTATCGACAGTATCAGCTTAGAGTACATGACAGTTGTCGACAGTACCAGCTTAGAGTACATGACAGTTGTCAACAGTGCCAGCTTAGAGTACACGACAGTTGTCGACAGTACCAGCTTAGAGTTCATGACAGTTGTCGACAGTACCAGCTTGGAGTACATGACAGTTGTCAACAGTACCAGCTTAGAGTAAATGACAGTTGTCGACAGTACCAGCTTGGAGAACATGACAGTTGTCGACAGTACCAGCTTAGAGTACATGACAGTTGTCAACAGTGCCAGCTTAGAGTACATGACAGTTGTCAACAGTGCCAGCTTAGAGAACATGACAGTTGTCGACAGTACCAACTTTAGAGTACATGACAGTTGTCGACAGTACCAGCTTGGAGTACATGACAGTTGTCGACAGTACCAACTTTAGAGTACATGACAGTTGTCGACAGTACCAGCTTGGAGTACATGACAGTTGTCGACAGTACCAACTTTAGATTACATGACAGTTGTCGACAGTATCAGCTTAGAGTACATAACAGTTGTCGACAGTACCTGCTTGGAGTTCATGACATTTTGTCGACAGAATCAGCTTAAAATACATAACAGTTGTCGACAGTGCCTGCTTGGAGTACATGCCAGTTGTCAACAGTGCCAGCTTAGAGTACATAACAGTTGTCGACTGTACCTGTTTGGAGTACATGGTGGTCTTCCCTGGGCGCTCGTCCCCGCCGCGCTGCCACTTCCTGCCCGCGTTCTCATCCTCCGACTCGTAGCCTTTGGCCGAATGTGCTATGTCAGCCTGCAACAATATAAGTTTTATCAATTACTAGCGTAAAGGTTACCATGCTGAACTGTCAACGAGAGGCTGGGCCCGATTCCCGGCCTTGGCCAACATCTTTGTGATGAAACAAATTTGTTGGCTGTCAGTCTGGGTGTTAAATATGAATGTATCGATATATTTTCTTTTACAATAGGTCAGCGTTTAACCACAATTCACCTGATGGTAAGTGATATTGAGGTCTACGGTGGATCGCGCTTACCTAGAAGGAACCGGTTCACTCTCGCCTTGAAAATCGCTAGATTGTAGTCATTGGGTAACAGGAAATTCGACAAGGAATTCCAATTTATGTATCTATATGCAGTATTTCAGTAGTGTAAGGAATCATAATTCAAACTAGAAGTGGATTATGTAAGGGACTAACCAGCCGTGTGAAATGTGTCCTAATATTTACAATTTCTATTCCTTTTTACACAAAAGGATTCTTTATAAAAACAACGTAAAAGCAGATTGAACGTGTGAACCGTAACAAAAACTAATCTTTGCAAACAGAATCAAAGTCGTTGAAAAGTCACAAAATAGAGGCGAACTACAACGTAGGGCTGCTACTCGTCTTTTGCAAAAATGTTGTATTTTTCTAATGTAGTTTTTCTAGCATGTTTGTTTTAGTATCAAGTTATTTAACAATTTAGTTGGAGAATTAATGCTAATTGAATTAGCATAAGGGTGTTAAGAATTAAATTTTTAACAGTTTTAGCAATTGCAACTCTTTAATGACATTTTCGTCAGTTCATAATTAATATAATTACCATAAAGCATAATAAATGCGCTATATTGATCTAGATTTGCAACACTGCACAAATTGATTTTAAATGTTTAAAAAAGTTGTTTATTTCACAAATCTAAACAATTATGAGCATTACTGGCATATTCATATGTCAGAATGAAGTCCGGATATCATAAAATAAAAGTGATGTGTTGTCATGTTACTGCCATTAAATCAATCAGCGCAGTAACGATAAAGTCTAAAATGTATGAGCACATGTGTGTATCTATATAAAATGCGTTACTTTCCTGTATCGTCTAAACTGTGCCGTAACCTCGGATTTCTAACTTTAAAATAAATAAAGGTTCGTTAAATAAAAGTTGAAGTATTTGGTTATAAGCTGTGGCCCTCATCTGAGAATCCACAGAGCATAACTACTAAGAATCCTTTCAGAATTTTATTTTTCCCAGCCAACTTTCTCAAACAGCATTATTTATTTTTCATAGTTACGTTACATGATTTTTTATGTTAATTTCTTCTTTATTTAACAGGTAGTTTGAAAGTATGGCAATAAAAATATTAATAATAGTTTAAAAAAACTAAAAAAACACGCTTATCTAGCCGTTTTAAGTGGGTCAAAATCGCGCCCAAAGAAGTCGGTTACAAACAAACATACAAACAAAAATATAAAATAATTTTATCAAATTAGTGTATTGGCATCGGTCCTCAATAAATCTACAAAGTTTCAACGAAATCTGTCCGTTGAAAGTGGGTCAAAATCGCGCCCAAAGAAGTTACAAACAAACATACAAACAAACATACAGGTGAAGCTAATATAAAGCGTGTAAAAAACAGTGAAATGTACTGTTTTTTTACAGTACTTAACTTTACAGCTGAAAGCAATGGTTTTCTGATATTTTTTTTTGTATCCAACCTTTAAAAAGGTTTTACCGATTGCTGTACAAGGACTTACTATTATATCCCATATCTTAACTTGGTACATACAACGCGTCATTCATTTGACATCCCTACAAGTACAGTTAGAAGAACAAAGCGAGTTTATCGATGTTGTCGAACTCTGTAAGTGTGGACTATCGAAACTTTACGCATTTGCATTGTATGAGTGTTGCTGAATATATTACATACATTGTAGAGAGACTTAGTCTGCGATAGAGGTATTACAGTCTTCAAAGGTCAGTGCGCAAAGTATTTGAATATGGAATTAATTTAGAATAACAAATTATTTTGTTCGTTTAATTTATTGGTTTATTGTCAGAGATAGATCAGTTTTCTGTTGATTTAGATTTCGGATTTCGAAAACGCTTATATAACGACATTAATCTAAATATTTCAAATATATTTAAATAGATATTAGGACTTATTTCACACACGGCTGGTTAACTCCATGCTGAACCATTTTTAGTTTGTGTTATGGTGGCTAACACAACTGGTATTGTAGCTCGCCCTACCTTTTTAACTCTAATTTTTTTTTTCTCTTAGTTAAATCTAACCCTAATAGCTCACATTTTAACTTTACCAATAATCAATCTAAATTTGGTTTTATAATTCGTTAGAGCATATCGTCGATGTCATAAAAGGTTATATTTTGGCAGTGATACGTCTAGTAGCTATAAGGACCGCGTCATGTATGTAGAAACTCAAGTTCTTTAAAGGTTCAAGAAAGTACAATCCTAATCTTATTTAAACATATAAAGACCGTATGGCTACTAAATACCGATTTGTAATGAGTTTGGTGAAATTAGATAGCTTTAGTGAAAGTCAGTGCTGGGTTCCAGACTATCAAAACATGTATGATAATCTAGAAGATCGAGGCTCCAACCTTTCGCCTCGATCTATGATTTTCAGCTCAGAGGAGGGGCCTAGTAAACCCCTACCCAGCACTGGCTGGTGACCTCGGGGATATTCAATTACACACTTCCACAATACTTTCAAGTCTCACCGCAGACCGATCTCCACACACATAAGCAATTACTTACAAATTACTCCCTCGCTCTCTCACTTTCGAACTTCTAAACAAGTTGACTTAATAGTCCATAGAAATTAATCTACTTCAAAAGGACGAGAGGGCATCCTATTGTTTATCAGTCAGTCAGTTGGGATATGTTACCTCCTATTATCTTGCATTCATCTACAACTTTCATTCTCCTCACTTTCGCTTGTTAGTAGAACCGGGGTAGAGGTTTTGGCCCTCGAATCCTAACTAACACCATCCTTCATCTCAGGTCATGCGGAGCGTATAAAGGCCTTCGGTGAAAAGCCTAAATACGCCCCTAATACTTAATCCTATTAAGGTTATAAAAAAAACACCACTTACTTAAGAATATAGGTATTCATAAATGATTAATAAAAATATCTTTCTTACTTTTATTTATACTCTAATTTGAGCCTATGGTATTGAATGCATATCAATAATATTTTACATTTGAGCTTGAATTTAAATAAGTTTAATTTCTTTACATTAAAACTTCCAGTTTAAGGACATAAAAGTCGTTTGTATTTATATTTGTTAATGATAACATTAGAAGTGGTTTGCTCGTATGGGATCATTATAAGGTGGATCCAAGCCATACTTTATTTCCCTGAGTTGGTGAAATAGCAAACAAATAACAATAAATATTTAAGAGGTTTTTCTCTTTAATATGAGAATGCTCGTGTTTTGTAGAGCTATTGTAAATTCACTATATTAATGAATGTTTTTACAGTGAGCAAGCTTGACTCAGTTTGTTCGTGTATAAATTCTACACTTTAAGGTTTCTCCTCCTTTTTGATAATTAAAGCCGGTTTGTATTAGCCTTTACTTTGTTGTAGTGGGTTTTTCATGCGAAATCAGTAAATACTGTTTATTATATTCTCCTGTTCTGATGGAATAAATATACAATTATTATAAAGTATATGAGTGTTGTTTCCACTTGATCATGCACTTTCCATATAATGTTGTTATTAAATTTACTTCATTACTAATAATTCTTCAAAATTGAGCTGGTCTGTCTCGATTCACTAGTGTATAAATTCTACACATTAAAACTTCCCTTTCAAGGAAATAAAAGCCTGTTTCTATTGGCCTTTACACTTGTCAGGTGGTTTCCTCGTTTGGATTCAGTAAAAGCGCTAAGCCATATCTCAAATAAATACAAATACTGTTCCCTTGCTTTGTATTCCCCTTTGCTGGTAGAACAAGCAATCAAACAGCGGTAAGCATTTAAGAGATATCTTCTCTTTAATATGAACATACTCGAACCTCGAAGAGCTATTTGTAAATTAGGTATAATAATAAATGTGCTACCTTGAGCAAATTTTACTCGATTTAATAGTGTATAAATTCTACACTCTAACTTATCATTTTCAAGGAAGTAAAGCCTGTTAGTATTTAAGGCCTTTACACTTACGTGGTGGTTTCCACATGTAGGATCAGTAAATTCTGCTACATAATTGTATTCCCCGTGCGTCGCTGAATAACCATTCAAATAATAGAAATTGTATTATAGTTATTTCCTCTAAAATATAGACATTCTAGATAAAGTTATTAGATTTACTTCATTATTATTAATTATTCAAAATTGAGCTGGTATGTCTCGATTCGCTAGTGTATAAGTTCTTCACATTGAAACTTCCTTTTCAAGGAAATAAAAGACTATTTATATTGGTCTTCACACTTGTGAGGTGGTTTCCTCATATGGATTCAGTAAAAGCGCTAAGCCATATCTCAAATAAATACAAATACTGTCTCTTTGTTTCGCATTCTCCATTGCTGGTAGAGCAAACAATCAAACAACAGTAAGCAATTTAGAGATATTTTCTCTTTAATATGAACATACTCGGCCTTTAAGAGCTATTCGCAAATTCAGTTAATAAATGTGCTACTTTGAGCAAATTTGACTTGATTTAAAAATGTATACATTCTACACTCTAAAGCATCCTATTCAAGGAAATAAAACCTGTTTGTATCTAAGGCCTTTACTCTTGAGTGGTGGTTTCCACATGTGGAATCAGTAAACCTGCTAATTGTACTCCCTGTCGCTGAGAGAATAATCATTCAAATAATAGAAATTGTATAATAGTTATTTCCTCTAAAATATAGACATTCTAGATAAAGTTATTAGATTTACTTCATTATTATTAATTATTCGATATTGAGCTGGTCTGTCTCGATTCGCTAGTGTATAAGTTCTACACATTAAAACTTCCTTTTCAAGGAAATAAAAGTCTGTTTGTTTTAGCTTTCATAAATACCGGTGATATAAGTTTTCACGTAAGAAATGGTTACATATCAATTTATTTATTAAATGACTCGGCCTTTGAGCATAAATATGTGAAGATTTATACCGATTTGAAAATATGACTATAATTATCTGTCAGAAAACTGACAATTTTTATTCACGACAAACGAAAGACACAAAATCGCGTAGTCTAAATTAAGTGAATTAAAACTTAAACTAGGACTTAGCTGGGTCTATTTCCGCTCTCGCCTTCCCTGATGATCGGATCCTCTGGTCCAGCACACTGAAGTGTCGTCCTCCAAGTATACACTAGATTTCACAACCGGATGATCGAGAACTACACGATTCTTAACTATTTTTACCGTTTCACGAATTAACATCAACTTTTCTAAAATCCGAGAGTTTGTGAGTCGTAGTGGCAAGGACTGACCTATTCTTCAATATTAATATAATGTCTTTAAATTCCCGTTCACATGCAATCCCACTCTAGCTAACTTA
This sequence comes from Mellilla xanthometata, assembly GCA_035578125.1. Lineage (NCBI taxonomy): Eukaryota > Metazoa > Arthropoda > Insecta > Lepidoptera > Geometridae > Mellilla > Mellilla xanthometata. Next base: position 4,666,472 of record JAPUBQ010000014.1, on the reverse strand, counting down.
TCAATAATTTAAATACAATATTCACAACTCAGAACTCTATTCGGAGAGTCCCTCACTAGCTCGGCAGCGCGGTCCTGCCTCACCACTAAAGAATATTGTCCACATGCAATCCCACTCTAACTAACTTAAAAATAACTTAAATACAATATTCACAACTCGGAACTCTATTTGGATAGTCCCTCACTAGCTCGGCAGCATAGACCTGCCTCATCACTAAAGAATATTGTCCGCATGCAATCCCACTCTAGCTAACTTATCGATAATTTAAATACAATATTCACAACTCGGAACTCTATTCGGATAGTCCCTCACTAGCTCGGCAGCATAGACCTGCCTCATCACTAAAGAATATTGTCCGCATGCAATCCCACTCTAACTAACTTATCAATAATTTAAATACAATATTCACAACTCGGAACTCTATTTGGATAGTCCCTCACTAGCTCGGCAGCATAGACCTGCCTCATCACTAAAGAATATTGTCCGCATGCAATCCCACTCTAACTAACTTATCAATAATTTAAATACAATATTCACAACTCGGAACTCTATTCGGATAGTCCCTCACTAGCTCGGCAGTATAGACCTGTTTCATCACTAAAGAATATTGTCCGCATGCAATCCCACTCTAGCTAACTTATCGATAATTTAAATACAATATTCACAACTCGGAACTCTATTCGGATAGTCCCTCACTAGCTCGGCAGCATAGACCTGCCTCATCACTAAAGAATATTGTCCGCATGCAATCCCACTCTAACTAACTTATCAATAATTTAAATACAATATTCACAACTCGGAACTCTATTCGGATAGTCCCTCACTAGCTCGGCAGCATAGACCTGCCTCATCACTAAAGAATATTGTCCGCATGCAATCCCACTCTAACTAACTTATCAATAATTTAAATACAATATTCACAACTCGGAACTCTATTCGGATAGTCCCTCACTAACTCGGCAGTATAGACCTGCCTCATCACTAAAGAATATTGTCCGCATGCAATCCCACTCTAGCTAACTTATCGATAATTTAAATACAATATTCACAACTCGGAACTCTATTCGGATAGTCCCTCACTAGCTCGGCAGCATAGACCTGCCTCATCACTAAAGAATATTGTCCGCATGCAATCCCACTCTAACTAACTTATCAATAATTTAAACACGATATTCACAACTCAGTACTCTATTCGGGTAGTCCCACACTAGCTCATCAGCCCGGTCCTGCCTCATCACTCAAGAATATTGTTCACATGCAAAAAGAGAAAAGAAAAGAAATAGAAAATAATAAAAAAAAGAAATAGCGTCCTCACCTCGGTTCGAAACACAATACCGACAATTTACAGACAGCCTCTCGGCGTCACGACTCACGCGATTCCCCGTTCGAATTTTAAAAAAACGCACGCACAACCGCCCGGTTCGATGTTCTGCGCCGACTCTCCCTCGTCGCTAAGGAATATTGTTCACATGCATTAACTACTCTAATAAATAAAAGAAAAGGAAATAGCGTCCTCACCGCGATTTGAAACACAATCCCGATAATTTATCGACAGCCTCTCGGCGTCCCGACTCACGCGAACCCCGTTCGAATTTCAAACGCCCCGCGCACGACCTCCCGGTTCAAATGCCTCGCGCCCACTGCCTCACTCCGCGGCCGCGCCTCCCGCTTTCTCCACGCCGCTACTAAGCTCCGTGCGCAAGCGGCGTTGCATTTTCAATTTTCTCTCTATTACAATAATGTTTATAATTCAATGCGCAACTAAACGGCTCGATTCAACTTTCCATGAACTTGATATCAAAACTCATGTTTTAATTTTATTTTCATTTTAACCATTATAACTGTTAAATTTTGAAGCTATGAATACTAATGATGGTTTAATAACTGGGAACCAATCTTGGTCAGTTACAGTATACTACATAAACATACATATTTTATATAGATATATAAGCATTTAACACCCAGACCCACAGCCAACAAATTTAGTAAAGCACAAAGATGTTGGCCGAGCCCGGAATCGATCCCGCAACCTTCTGATTGGCAGTCCGGCATTTTACCGGCACCTTTACGCCAACGGGGCTAGATTATTTTCTCTGAATGAAACGCATTTTTCATCTTATTGAGACAATATTGTGATTCCTTCTTAACGATTCTTTGATGAGACTGTAATGTTAAATCAATTTGAAACGGATACACAATTTTACAATAATACGATCCAACAACAACAAAAAGGGTAATTACTAAGTCTTAGTCTTATGCGATTTGCTGAATCATTGTACGTACTAATGCAATAGAAACCCTACAACTTTCGCAATAAACTGCAACATCTTCATTCATATTTTTTCTTGACTGAGCTATATAAAAACAACACATAATTTTATGCAACACTAAGAAGACATTTCTATTTAGAACATCTCTCAGGATGACGCCTATCCATTATAGTAATGAAATGCTACTGCACTCATAATACAAAAGGTCACGGAATAACGTATTTATGCCGTAACAGTACCTGAGATACGTTTATTTTTGTTTATTTGTTGTGAGATCAGATTACGGTTGATCGGTACTCGCTGGATTTTAAGCAATGTTGTGATCTAAGATCTAGCCCGGATACTTTTAGGAAATTTATTTAGGTATCACTTTGAAATAAGGTTCAATTTTTATTCCTGAGAATCGAAAGTAAATTGACGAGGTGCAATTAGTTCTACAACAAAACAAATCCCAGATTTTACGAATATTTGTAGCCCGCGTAGCTCATGCTTCGAGCTACGCCAGCTGCTACGAACACCTTTTGTATTTTTGGATGAGTCAGTAACTAATAAATTTTACATGGTAGGCGATGGAAAACATTGTGAGGAAACCGACGCCTTGGGAGGACTGCAATATCCGAAGACGTGTGTTATTCACCAACCCGCAGCGCTTCGCCAGCGTGGTGGATTATGGCCTGTATCTCTCTCCTTGTGAGAGAAGGTCCCAAGTCCCAGCAGTGGGAACGTATAGTGAGCTGCTTTTATGCTCATTCTTTAGGCATGGTAGGTAGGGAATATTTTAATGCTTGCCTGGCTTACAACCTCCCTAGACTTGGAAAACCAGTCGCTAAGCACATAACAATGAGTTCCAGCTGCCTTCGTGAGAGTCAGTAATTCCAAATTAGACTTGCTTCAACTAAGGCCAGATTGTTGCGTAATTACGCACCCTGCTGGTCTAGTTCCTAGCTGTAAGAAGTAAAAAAAGACAACGCGATTTACGTACATACTCGTAGATATATAACAAAGTTACGCAATGGTGGATGTGGACAGGTTTAGGATAATAAAAATGGCATTTACATCCACATGCTAACTGTACAGTACTGTTGTTCGAAAAATATGTTAAAGTTCTAAATACCTACTGGAATTTTTCCCATCGCTTGTTTAGCAATGCTAGAGGGCAAAACGAAAACGCTATGTGTTCCTAAGATATACTGTGTTAATACATAAATAAATTACTCTTTTGTAATAAATATGCTTCTACCCCAAAAGGAACAAATAAGTAACCACAATCCAGGTTATTTGCACCTTTTGAGGTTCTCTGCAGATTCTGCCGCAGCACCACCCCTAACTCGAGATGCCGGAAGATGAGAGAGGCCGGCCCATTTTCCACGGGACTAAGGTCATTCCTTTCGGTCTCTTACCATCACTACGTACCCGGAAGGTTCCAGGATGAAAAAAATGAACTAACGTTAATTGACTTGAATACAGAATAATTTCTTTCTCAAAGAATTTTTTTTTGATTTTAAAACTTTCGCCACGAATTTGTGCCTGCCTGGTAACTGTTTTCCACGGTACCCTCGGGCGTCAGAAATAGCTATAGCAGTAACGACCTAGAACCATCCAGCTTTAGCTCATTAACCGCTTTTAATTATGAACTCGCTCATTTCAAGTGGAGCCTGTTTTGCTATTAAGTCATTTTATGCTTTTGTTTGTGTAGAATAAGTATGTCACAAGAATGCTGGTGGAAAAGCTTGGCACAGACGATGTTATGATAGATAGATAATTCATTATTGGTCACAAAAGTTATTAAAACTAAAATAAAAACTTAAAAAAAATAGTGTGCCACAATAAGCGGCCTTACCGCTTAAAGCGATCTCTTCCAGGCCAGGATATGTTATTTTCTTCAATAATACTCCTATGTATGGTATTCTCTTTTTGCATAAGCGCAAGCAGCTCACTACACCCCGCTAGGGACTCGGTGTCTTCTCTCACGTGGAGAGAGATATAGGCCGTGATAAATCACGCTGGCAAAGTGCGGGTTGACACACGTCTTCGGATATTGTGGTCAGTTTCCTCACGATTTTTTCCTTAAGCGTAAACAAGTCATTGGTGTAGGGCCAGTAGCCAAAGGGCCGTCAGTATATGGGTGTAAGGTAATGATAAATAAATTACAAATATACTAGATGTGAGAAAATTAACGGAGTGCCTTAGATTACGTTTTTGCGATTTATATTGAGAAAGAAATCAACTACAGACTTTTTATCATACGGTCTGAACGTTGTTATATGTTTTTCTTTTATTTTCCAAATTTGAATTTGTTCGAATTTAAATTTTATTAAATAAATTGTTTGATCTATTTAATACCCTTCCTTTCTTTCCAAACTTAACAAACAAATAGAAAAGTCAGATAATTCTGTCTGTGTTTTCCAAAGTTCTTAAAACAAGAACAAAGTTCTAAGGTTTCTAACACTAACCTTCAACTCGATCTTCAAACGTCGACAGCAGAACATTTTCCCCCTAAAATCTTGACTAAACGTAGTCAATTTACCTGCCACAGTTTGGAATTACTAAGACTCGTTTATCTTAAGAAAATTCTACAGAGTTATTCAGAAAAAAAATCTGTGATTCAAATACTTGCAACTCGTATTTATTATTCGTTAACAAAGAAATAATTGACTATGTAATGACAAATGGAAGAGATTGAACAACGCGACACAGGTCCAACCTTTTGTGAAGTTCGGTGTACCCCGTGTTTTAAATATACCGTTAATAGATAATATATTAAATATATCCTTGATTTAATCAAATCAAATCGTTTATTCAGGCAACAAAGAGTTAGTACATATTTCGAACTTACTACTATAAACTATTATAAACTATCAATTTAATAAAAATGTTACAAATTTGCTAGCCATAATAGTAATACCTGCTAATTGTTATCACTTGTGGGATGACTATTATATTTAATTAGGTATATACTATGAAATGAAATGCGTATGAAAGGTTCCGTACCATTGTTGTATAGGAAATAAATAATTATTATCATTTTATAATGTATTTTTTTAATTTAACACAGAATTCAATATTCTGTGAATGTATAAAAGGGTCTACCAAATATCGTTATAAAGATCCAGTAAAAAACTACTTAAAAATTACGTTTGTTGTTTGACTTTTATATCATCTATCAGTGTGTATGTTTTCTCCCACGACATTTTGTTTTGAACATTAGAAATAGCTCGCTTATTGAAAAAATGTTTATTTTACTGATGACGGGGACAATCCTTAATTTACTGTTTGTTACGTTATAAATCATAATTGGTAAAAGTACAGAAAAAATTAAGACCGTCTAAAAAACAACCCCCATAATATATACATTTGTTGTTACCACTTATTTTTTTTACATTTATTTTAGGACACATTTCTCACACGGCTGGTTAATCCCATACTGAACCATTTCTAGTTCGTACTATGGTTGCTGACACTGCTGATATACTACATATACATACATAAATATTTTATATAGATACATATTTAACACCCAGACCAACAGCCAACAAATTTAGTTCAGCACAAAGATATTGGCCGTGCCGGGAATCGAACCCGAAACCTTCTGGTTGGCAGTCCGGCATGGTAACTATTACGCCAACGAGGTTGTCAGACTCAGACTTATGAATGAGAAATACAACTATGAACTCAAGATATTGCCAATGTCAATGCCTTAACGTTAAGTAAGTGAGTGCAAAACATAAAGAAGCCAATGAAGATTTACATTTACACTAGCTGACCCGGCAAACGTTGTTTTGCCTCACTTAGGGGTATGAAAAATAGATAGTGTAGCTTATATGACACGTTCGTAAATTTACCATAGCAGCGCCATCTATTGATTTCTTACTCAACCCAGTAGAAAGGTACCGACATCTGTTAGAATCATTTGGAGTTAACAGATAATTATGACTGTCAAATAATAACAGCCAATAATTAGAAATAAATTAAAATTGCGACTATAATTTGAGATTTAAACTATCCTATCTCTCAAGTTGGATCGAACTGCACATGGTGTGTGAATATTTATTATAATCGGTTGAGTGGTTTAAAAGTCCATTGAGGACAAACATTGTGACACGAGATTTATATATAATATTAAGATTAGCTTCTACGGAAGAAAAGTGAAAACCACCAGTTTGAATAGTGTAAAATTCAAAGCTATAAAGCTTTTTAGTAACACTGTAGAAAGTAAAATTAAGGCTACACTAAATTAAACAACAAAGGCGTCGAGCTTAGAGTAAATGACACCTCTTTATTTAGCTTAAAATGGCCATTCATCACGGGATGTTAGTTATTAGCATTACTGACACAAGATCACTTTCACACTTTTATTTACAGATTCGAGCAAAATGTTACTCAAAATTTGAATGTTTTTTCCATTTCAATTTCATTGCAGCTAAAATATATCAATTAAATAGAATCATCATTAACGCCTTATTTAGTATTGTTAAATATTTATTAGTCTGTGTAGCTGTATGTACATATTTAATCTGTGATGTTCATTTTCTTTTTTAGGGTTACGTACCTAAAAGGTAAAAATGGGAACCTATTACTAAGACTCCGATGTCTGTCTGTCTGTCTGTCTGTCTGTCTGTCTCCAGGCTGTAGAAAGCTGAAACTAACAACAAATACTAAAAATAAAAAATTAAAATATTAAGTAATTTTGCTTTAAATCAATAACTGTAGCTGCTAGACATATAACATTTTCACAAAATATATTAATGTATAGTAGCTAAAAACTTTGACCTTAAATTTTAAATAAAATAAATATTTAAAGGTAACTTCAAATAAATCTTTATTTTATTTAAAACATACAACAATGGTACGGAACCCTTCATGCGCGAGCCCAACTTGCTCTTGCCCAATTATTTTTGTTAGTCTAGATGATAGGCTTATTTTTAATTTCCGTTACGGCAACACCGTATCGAGGGTGACAAGAAAATGAACAAGACAAGACTGGCAAGCAATATTTTACCCGATCTTTAGTTCAACAAATTTAGTTAAGCACAAAGATGTTGGCCGGGCCGGGAATCGAACCCGGAACCTTCTGATTGACAGTCCGGCATGGTTACCTTTACGCAAACGAGGTCTTCAAAATGAATTAATAATTAATGGTTACAAAAACCAAGAAACATGTTTTTCGCCGTTTTTATTAAGATAATAGTACGCGTCCCTTTATGAGCGAGCTCAACTCGCAGTTGGCCAATTATTTCTCACCATAAATACGAGTACGCCTATACGATGATGTTTGCTTTTAATTAATTATTCTATGGCATAGTCGAGCAAAAATGGATGCTCCATTTTTGGAAGTAGGTCAAATTAAAATTAATAACTTTGGTGTCCTGATGCGTGACATAATTCATAAAGTATGGAAATATTTGGCGAATTAATATTAATACTGCTTAAAAGTTTGCGTGACAGTTGTTAATGAAAAATTTTAATATCACGTATAATAAGTTTTTGAAAGGCGCAAAATGAAATGTTTGCTTTATTAGAGACTATATTTCTAACCTATTTTGTTTAGTTATAAATTTCTCCGTCCTATTTTTTTCTACAGCTCTGTATATATATACAGAAAGGTTCACTAACCCATCAACCGGCAAGCGGCCAGATACTGGTTCTTTTAAAAAAACATTCATCTGGCAACCGGCTAGATACTGGTCGTTTTTAATGTTATTCTTTGGAATCACATTTTGGAAATGGAACCTACGTTTGGAACCACAGACCAAGTGCTAATAAATCATTATTATTATAATTTTATTCTCAAACTAGCAACTCGTATGCCTTTATGCCAAATACTTAAAATTACTGAGATATAATAAAAGTTATTAATGTTAAAAACATTGAATGTTAGGACAACCCACTCATGACCAGACCTGATGGAAAGGTGCCCATATCACTGGCTGCGTTTCCACGCTGAATAGCAATGGCTATCCTCTGTACCGTGTACGAGAACGGGAATCTTTCGTCTTATCCACTAGTCTTAAAACAAGTTTTTCTATCAGACTCTTTGCATTTAATTCTTTTTTGAGATAAATTTCCACAGATGTTTGAAGTAAGAAAAACTCTACCATTATTAAATAGAAATTATCTGCGTTTCAATCGCATTAAATTGAATTTCTGTCTCGTTGCGTCCATTTGCGAGGAGCGAAGCTTTTCTGGAGAACTAAAACAGGCACAGTAATGAAATATTATTGAGAACAGAAATAAATATTTTTATTATAAATTCCAAGAAAATGAATATCATTAAATATCCGAATTCACCTGACGGTAAGTGATATTGTGATCTAAGGTGGAACGCGCTTACCCAGAAGAAACCGGTTCACTCGTGCCTTGAAAACCGCAAGATTATAGTTTTCGGGGAACATGGCATTTGGCAAGGAGTTCCACACCTTGGCAGTACGTACAATGAAGGTGGAGGCAAAACGCTTAGTGCGTATTTTAGGTATCTCCACAGTGAAACGATGTCGCCTTGGTGTTTCCCTGCTCGTCCGATTGTACATGTAAAATACATAAAGTAATGCCTTTAAAGCTATTTAAAATAGTTATAAAACTCAATGATAAAGACTGTATAAACAATTTTCAAGCTAAAACATTAAAGGATTTATCGATAGTACAAAAATAAGCCAGTGTGGTAGTTTATTTTTGAATAACATGACACTTAAATAAATAAAAAAAAAAAAATTACCGGGTACGGTCGATGGCGGGTTGCGACTTTTTTTTTGTTGTTTGTGACAATGTCACACCGGTGCAAAGGGAATTAGTTATTTCTTTTATTTATTAATTTAAATACTCACAAGTTTTATGAAGAGAATAGTACCACCTTGTAATAGTACAAGTTTAAAATCTTATTTAAAAACAGATTCCAGTAAAATGAACAACTCTCAGCTTGACTATAAATAAAATTGCAGATGACGAAGTTTCAACTGTAACAAAGTTTTTCGAACTCGAGATATCTCTAGAGATCTTTCTTCTTGATGTTTGCAACTGGAACATGGCAAAGCTTTCAGAATTAGTTTGTGTCATAGACTGAGTAATAAGTGAAGATCGTGTTTATAGTTATTTATTTTTTAAAAATATGTTGTAACAATTGCCTCACAGTCAGCGATGATATTGTGTTAGTTTTATCTTCTTCGTATGAAAAGCTCTGGTGTCGAGAGTTTTCCAAGCAAGAAGAAGAAGGGTGTTAGCCGACACTGTATTATATACTTACATTGCGATACAAAAAAATCTTATATAAAAATCAATGAGAAAATCTCAGGAACTTACATTTTGATTTTGCATTTTTAAATAATAATAATTATTGTATAAACACCCGTGTCACTCTAGTTTAAAGCTGTGCGACTAGATGGCGCCACTACTTTAGCCTGAGTTTCCTGAGTCGCGGTGACAAGTTCTTTCTTGTATTTACGAGTATTTTGTATGCGCGTCAAAATTTGAGTATGATCCAGGAGTGAAATAATTTTATTTAAAACGTCCTGCAAAGTGGCCCAGAAGCTGTTACGGTGTCTACCTGCCTTCTGTTACTGCTTTGGTAATAAGGTAGTGAAGGAGTCCATGATTGTTCAATTAATTTTAGTAAACTTATTTTTATCACACTTTAATTCTGCGATTTATGTCATAAAATCGTATATTTTTATTATGTATGTCCATAACTTAACACAAAACCGCTAGAGCTAATAAATTAATCACGTCTTTCTTATAAAAGAAACCAAGCACTACTTTCCGGGAACTAATTGGAAAAGATTTGAAAGTGCTGAGAGAATTGCAACGGGACAACAAAATGGATTTAAAAAACTTCAATGGACGGAAATTCTTTGTAGAAAGAGGTTCAAAATGCGAAGTAGTGTTACTCCTCTGTGCAGTTCCATAATATATATTATTATTATACTTTTATAATAATAATTAATCAAATATGAAACATTTTACTTTCAGTTTTTGACCAGCAGGGCGCATATCACACGAGCTAGCGACCCTTTAGCTGAATGTGAAGCTTATACCTAGTTTGAATTTAGTGGCTCTTAATTAAGTTACCGGAACCCAACGACAGGTTCTTGGTGACAGATTGTCAATTTGAGGGTGGTTGCTAGCCAGGCGAACAATAGATACTCTTTTTTTATATTAAGTAGACACATTTCACACACGGCTGGTTAACCCCATACCTTACCATTTCTAGTTCGTAGTATGGTAGCTAACACAACTGATATACATACATACGTGCATATTTTACATAGATACATATTTAACACCCAGACCGACAGCCAACTAATGTAGTTCAGCACAAAGATGTTGCCTGTTCCGGGAATCGAGGTCCTCGTTGGCGTAATGGTTACCATGCCGGACTGCCAATCATAAGGTTCCGGGTTCGATTCCCGACACAGCCAACATCTTTGTGTTTTACTTAATTTGTTGGCTGTGGGTCTGGGTGTTAAATATGTATCTATATACAAAATATATGTATGTATATGTAGTATATCAGTTTTGGTAACCCACCATAACACAAACAAGCAATAACCATTGCTAGTTTGTGTTTGCCACAGTATGGTGTTAACTAGCCGTGTGTGAAATAGTCCTTATATTTATTTATTTATTCAACTTCCTACATTTTTATCTCTCGCTCTACTTAACTGCAATCAGTATGCATCAAAGTGTAATAAAAAAACAAAAAAAATCTCTCAAATGTAAACTTTAGGGCAGTATGGGAAGTAGAAGAAGATAATATCTTTAATATTCCATTTCCTTATATGTTTTTTACATACTCTCTATATCAAGGTATCCAGGAAAAAAAACTCTCCTCCATCCCATATTCACCTATGTTTATGATGCGGACGGAATTTCATTACACTGTGTACATAAATACTCGTAGATACATATAGGTATATAGTAGATACACCTGTTTGATACAGAGTGTTGTTCAGTTTAAGTTTATTTACTTACTAGCTCTGGCAAACGTCGTTGTGCCTCACTTAGGGGTATGAAAAATAGATAGTAGCCGATTCTCAAACCTACTTAATATGCATTTAAAATTTGGTAAAATCGGTCAAGCCGTTTCGGAGGAGTACGGTAACTAACATTGTGACATAGAAATTTTTATTTTTTTATTTGCATAGCTAGTTATCAAAGTAATCCAACTTAAAGTGTCCTGTAATAACTATATTAGGTATAATTAAAATCTCACAAACAAAAATAATTATAAACCTATTCTACTACTAAAACAAATTCCGAAAATTACTTATTTATACTTGCTAATGAAAAAGATGCATAATATAGTTAATATAACAGCCTAAGTTAGTTTTTCGATAAGATTCAGTGACGGTTGAAAGTTTATTGGACACTAGAGGCGGTCCACTAAATATAAGTAGTTAAAAAGGTTATATAATAAATTTTAATATGGAATCTCATCATTATCATCATCATCAGCCTATGCTCGTCCACTGCTGGACATAGGCCACCCCCAAGGCACGCCACATGGCCAATATAGAATCTGAACCTGTGTAATTGGGATAGACAGAAAAATAATGTGTACAAACCATTGAAAATCACAGAGAATAACAAAAAAAACCCATGCGGTAAGTTTAAGTTATACATTTTTTATGTTAGTTTTTTGCGTTCACGAAATTTATTCAAATTCTAATGGATTTTCGTAAAACATTGCTTTTTCCTCTCAGATAATTCAGGAGCAATTTTCTCATCCCATATATTTACGCTGTACTAACAAATAATGCAGTTTGTATGAAATATTGTATGTCTTATTTGATTGAACTGTAAAACATCCTGTATACAAACGTGCTTGAGCAGAATGGCAGCCGGTAATGGCCGATAAAGATACACGTTTGATGAAACTAGGCCTTTGTTTCTGAATAATGGACTAACTTTTGATCGTACTAAGAAGAAAATATAGTAACCTTATTTTTATGAAATTGAATATAAAACTGAAACTAAAATTAACGAATAAAAGATTTTGAAAGAAACAAAACAAAATTTGTAGAATTGTTTCATCCTTTTTTTCCAAACATATTGGCTGCCAAATTTTTGTATATTTGTCGTGACAAAAAAACTCTTCGTTTCTTTTTTCGGTCAAGAGTTTTCAAGCCACCCGAAGGCTGGCATCTGACTTGGCTTGGCGACTGTTAGTACTCGTACTGTGACTAACAACCAAGACCTACAATTAAATATCCCATCCGACTCACGGTAGAGCCCAAATTAAAATGACACTTTTTAAAAGTCAGTTTTGTGCATGGTCACACATCCAAAGACTATCCGCATAGACCATTACTGTATCTACGGCGCAAAAGCTCATAATAACTACTTAATACTTGCAATCACGTAACAGCCTTAATATAATCCACATTAGCTTAGCTGTCTCGTACATTTATTTATAGAAATATGATAAGCGAGATAAGACGACAACTTTATCTTCGCTCGGCCAAATGCAGTAGTCAAGTTACTTCCCACTTACTGTTAAGGCGATATCTCCACGAACGTGTAAAACTAACTGTACCTACTGTTACAGTAGATACGCTATTACATAGTTGAACTGATTATTTTGTAAGAATTGATGTATGGTGGTACGACCTCGACACACACAACCTAGACTGGAAGAACATTGACTGACAATAGTGGAGGGAAGGTATGGAGGCCTTTGCTTGCCCTGCAGTGGGCTGATGTATATTTTGATCATAGGCTTAGATAGATAGATAGAAAAATTGAAGTTAGTTTGGATAATGACTCATTGGATTATTGTTTTATTTTCATATTTTTCTAAATAACATTAAGATTGACGAGAAAATTGCACCACAGCATAAATTTTCCTCTTATTTTGGAAGCCACGTCGTCATTTTATTTTTTAATGTTAGGACACATTTTACACACGGCTGGTTAGCCCCATACAAACCATTTCTAGTTTTTAGTTATAAAACAACAACAATAAAAAGTTGTTTTGAGTTGTATCAAACTAGAACATGCCAAGAAAAAACTACGGACTCTTTGATTAAAAGTTTTGTACAAAGATCTCAACAAAACAAAAATTTGGTCTGTCAAAGTAGAGACGATTTGTTGATCAAAAATCATCAATACTTTAAAAAAAAACGCCTTTCCGGTTTTTTTTGGTCAAAAATCATTCAAAACCTAATAAACGTTGATATATTACTACATTACTCCATAATGAACAACGCTTATGTTCAATTAAACAATATTGGCCAGCGTAAAAATCGCCACGATTCCCTTGCTCGTGAACATGGCACCTTAATTCCCGCGGCTTCCGCCACCCGCGGCGAACCTCAGCCGCCGTCCGAGCAAGAAACACTTGCTTAATGGACTTTATTTGTCGTTTACTCCTTATTTGTTGGGAGTAGAGAGTTTCTTATTTCTTCAAGAGATAGCAACGTATATTTTTCCTACACAAATTTACTGGCGACGAACGCTCAACGTTTTGCTGATTTTATACCAATGTGCCAGAATATGTCAGATCACAAGTAGAAAAAGGGAAACTTATAAGACCCACAATGAAACGAAACGACAAAAATACTAATACTACTAACTTAGCCTATCTGATCACTTATTACGCCTAAATACAATTAAAATCTAAATCCTGCATATATTCGTGCCTTTTTCGCTCTTATTTTATCACTGACTCTTTTTTTACTTTTAAAATGAGAAAGATATTTATTTTTACTGGATGAGTTGGCGCTTAATCACAATGCACCTGATGGTAAGCAAAATTTCGATCTAAGGTGGCCCGTGCTTACCCAGAATAAACCGGTTCACTCGTGCTTTGAAATCTGCTAGATATATGATACAACTCGGCTAAGGCTTTGTTATTATTATAATAAGACCATAGACAAAATTCATATAATTTGTCTACGATAAGACTGCGTGAGTTTAAATAATGTACATTCGAATGTATTATATCCTGTCATATAATTTATTCGCTGTGACCCGTGGTGACTGACGCGTGTTCTCTGTACTATATCCTGTTTTTTACCTCTGCTAAATCGAGGTAAATAATACAATTTCATACTCACTTTGGCAGTACAGTTTTGAAATATGGATACATATTTTTTTAGCCTTTTGGGGTTGAAACTTTGGGGCCGTGGGGCCCCAACGCTTGTTAGGTTTTTTAAGATCTCTCCAAACGGCTGGGGAACGGAATCAATTTTTTAGTCTGCTTCTTCTTCGTATGAACAAAGTGACCAACCAAGCTCTGGTGTTGAGAGTTTTGAAGCCGCCCTAAGGTCTCAATATCAAAAATCAATATCAAATTATTTATTGGCTTTACAATTTACAATTAATTTCTTGAATGTTTATGCATATCATACACTCTTGTTACATAGACATCTATATTTTTTAATCTGCCTGAAATCGTTTGAAAGCTTTATAACTATGAGACACAAGAATTAAGATTCTCTTATTGTATGTGACATGAATTCATTAAGAGAGTAAAATGGGCCCTCTAACTTAGCTTACGAGTACTAACTAGTACAAGATTAACAGCCGAGATCTTCAATTTAACGTGTCATTTCATGTCCAGATAAAAATGCCACTTTTTAAAAGACAGTCTTAGGCATGGTCACCCATCCAAAGACTGTCCGCATCGACCGTTAACCTCATGATCGCGTCAGATCACTTTAGTTAACAGAGCTACAAGCGCTATTTTGTAGTTATTTTGTGTTTCAGTTATGATAGCAAATCTTTACCAATAAAACTGACCTAAAACGTCACGCAATGCGCTTCGATCAATAAAGGCCGTCAACTATAAAATTTTAGGACTCAATAAAAAATAATAGCTTTGTCCTTAATTGGAAGGTAGAATCGGAAAAACGTGAAAACAAGACAGCGTGGGGGCCTTTTTCAGAGAGCCTCACAGAGCAAGATGTGACAAAGCTAGCAAATCAGTTTAATTACTACTACATTTATTTATTCAAAAATTTAACACAAAATACTATTAAATTAAACGTATAATGAATGAAAATTAGGCCTCTTATACGTTGTTTCCTACCGGGTGCAAAATTTGCCATATTACGTATTTTTAATGTTGCAATAGTTTATTTAAATTGATACTCTGATTACTCGTATGTTTAACATGAAGCGCGTCTAATTTTAGCTTGTGAGATTAAAATGCAAGCGCACAAACATCCCAATATTAAAAACGCGAAAATTTGTGTGTACGTGTGTTAGTGTGTTTGTTTGTTTCCTCACGCGCTAACTGCTAAACCAACTTGCATTTTATTTAGTATATTAAAAATAAGTCAGGTTTTCCTTCCTGACGCTATAAGAACGCATGAACCGATATCCACGGTTTTGCATTCGTCGGAAAGATCTCGGGCTCCGTGAGGTTTGTAGCAAACAAAATACAGGGGAAATTTCAACAGAAAAGGAGGAAAATTGGGAAAATCATTTTTCACATACAGTGCCATCTTTGATACATAGCATGTCCTACAAACCAATATGGTTTTGCATGGTGGTAGAGCAGACGCGAAAAATGACCAACACCCGGACGGAGGCTAGTTTGGTATAAAGTAACCAGTACTTTGGATTATCACAAAGCTAATTCTTTATCACGGATTAACGCTGATATTTGGAAGACTAATACATACATTTATAAGAGCTTAAACAAAGTTCTGATCATTTTTAGGTTAAGTTTTAGTTAGTAATGTTTTATGTATTCTTACGTTTTTAATAAATTTATAACGAAGTCTAACAAAGACCTATTGGATTAACAATGTATCTTCTGTAAACTCACCTGAGTAGAAACTGATACGCCAGAGTTGCCCGCGTTAGCACCTGAAAACAAAAATAAAAAATATGTATTAAAGTTTCTTAAAAAAAATTTTGTGTGGGTTTTTGGAGTTATAGTTTAGCTTTAAGTGCATGTGTAAAGATTGATAATTTATATAACGACCTAATATTTTGAAGAAATGATAACTACAATTATTTTTTTTTAGGAAAGGTTGATCCCTTAATAATAAGCTGTGCATAGACACAATATAATATGTGTGAACTAACTCGTAGTGAATACTACTAATATTAGGTTTAACGTTTCGTAATTAAAAAAAAAACTTAAATTGACAGCGCAACATATATATTGTAAAATTGGCGTACCTATTTACAGCGGCTTTTAAAGTAAAACAGTTAGTACCACCAGATAGGTCTTTGAAATACCAAATACAAATGTTGCACGTACACTGTTTAAATAAGCGAAAATTGTATCATCTGACACATGTCAGTCCTATACAAAACAAACGAAAATTCGTTTGGCTCACGTTTGTGAATTTATATTTTGTACAAGTACTGTAATCGCGAAAAGATTTTATTATTCGTGCCTGAGCACGCTTGAACGCGTCAAATATTCATACAAGCGGATTGGCTAAAAAGCGTATTTAGAATTTCATTACTCAAAGAAATTACGCTTCCATCTGTTTCAGTTGTCTCATTGAATTCTCTTTGCATTGTTTTGTGTTTTCATAAATTCAAATACAATAAATAATAAATCAACAATGAACAATCAACGATGAAAACATCTTAATAATTTATGTATAAATAAATGGGTGCCTAAGACAAGTTCCTATCGAATAGAAAATGGTAATTACAATTTAAATTATTCATAATATGTTTTGTATAACTAATGTTATTATATGTTTTTAAGATTAGATAATAATTGGGATTTGGGCAAAAAAAACTAAAGTGCAATGCTTCGATTTAAATTAGAATATAGGCGCAATATTTAAGCCGCAAATATTGATAGTGATATAGTATAGTGGATAGTGGTAACTTATTTGTTCCTTTTGGGATAGAAACATTGGGGCCGTGGGGATCGAAGCTAAATCTTTAAAGAAACGCTTGGTCGACGCCACTCGTGACCAAAATGCCGTCCGTAGTAACGCGGATAATAAACTAAACAATTCATATATTTGTATGCATGTATTAATTTGTATGTTTGTTTGTCCAACAGAAACCAAGGAAAAACAACTCTGCACACTAACCGGCAAATGTAATTACCAAAGTACTACCGGGACCCGTTTATAGTGGTCTAGACTTGGTCGTTGGTCAATGCTTGCAAAGTAAATAGGGTAGGTACTCGTAGGTACGGATGGGAGGATAATAAAAACAATGTGTATCGATTAAAAAGGAAGAAACAAACAGCTCTTTGAAAAATACTCTTATGTTTGTTATTTACAGTTGTAACGTAAAAATTTGTAATGTTCTCTATTTTCGACTTGATAATGTCTTATCATATTATTAACGCGGCACGAAAAAGCACTGCTCAAACGGACCGTGGCAGACTTGCTCCAGATTGCAGACTGGCAAGAGGTGGCACAGGATAAAAAATATGGCATTCTCTTGTGTCAGAGGCCAAGATTCAATTTGGGTAGCTGGACCAGAGGAGTAAGTATGTAAGTAAATGGAACGTGACTGATTGTCACGTTCCACTTGAGCTAAGCCACCGAATATATTATATATACAAAGCGTTCGGCGTGTGGTGCATTTTCTCTCTTTTACTCCATCCTATGCCAAATGCCTTAGTCTATGCTAAATGTATTCTTTTGACATCACATATCATATTAACTTGCTATACTTATAGATAATCAAATTTTTAGTACGAGTAACATTTTAATTGTTTATAAAATGTTGTTTGTAGCTATTATAAAAAATAGTAAACTAATTCAATAGATATTTTTTTTAATACGACTTACATAATTATATGAGAATATTTCATACTTATTATCTACAAATTATGCAACAGTAAGTTTCTACAAGCCTTTACTTGACAAAAAAATATCGACAAATACACGAGAACGAACCCCATCCCTAGAGAAAACTCACTCTCACAAGTAGTGTAAACTCTGTATACCGTACGTGACTTCTAACTAAACGTACGTTAACTAACTTACTAAACCTATACATACATACATACATATATATTTATACATGGTTACTGGTGACTTAAACTGTCGGCAATAAAGAAACCATTTGAAAGTTAGCTTCCTCTTACTAACAATCATATGGTTCTGCAAGTTAAAGAAACAAACAACTATTAGCTTTCTAAGTCTTTAGATAATTAGCAAAAATATATACAATGAGCTATTATTTCTGGTTCCACTTAAACTTCATTGAAATTGGTTTAGTCATTTGAGACGCTTAAACTCATGTTACTGTGATTGGTTTCAATTCCTCCATACTAGAATGCATTGCAGTACAATCTTCGATCAAAAATGTACTAGATTTAAGGTGATGCCTCGTCTTTAAGCTCTTTTCAAAGTGTACTTTCTTGGAATTGGTTGCCTGGAAGAGATCACTCTTAGCGATAAGGATCAAAGTACTCTAAGTGTTTTTTGTAATTTATTTTCTTCTTGTGAATGTTTTGATAAACTGTGAATCAATCTATCACACCAACATGGTATCATATCCTCACGATGCTCTCCTTCACCAAAAGCTCAAGCTCATTGAAGAGGATCGAATCTACGATCTTCTAGACGTAAGGCGGCTGCCACCTGACAGAGCTGTCATCGCTTCGGCGAGACTAAATCTGCTCTTTTATAATTACAAGTAGCTCTGTATACTTACACGGACTTTCGTGGTGTACTTTAGTGAACACACGAAGCCAAAGCTCACCTGCCGGCCGGATGATGGGACCCGGTACACATTATTTATCGCATAAATTAGCTAAATCTCATTACACTGCTCAGAATGTGTTGTAATTAAATTTCACTTCAAAACTTTCTGAATTTACTCGTATCTTGACATCTTTTAGACTAGCTGCGTGCCACGGTTATACCTGCGTTAATCCGAGATTAAAGTAGCTTATGTTTTTATCCAGGGACTGCCCTATGTCTATACTAAATTACATCTAAATCGATGAGCGCAAAGACGTAACAAATACACATATACAAACATTTGTTAGTTGGCAAGTACACCAAAGTATTATTAGCAGCGAACTAGAATAAACGAAAGAGTAACTACATACAATTGCCGCTTAAAATTTGTATCCATCTACGCACACAAAATTATACTGCTATCCCAATGAAACAAACATACACACAAAGCTCGCACGCGATTGATGCCAAGCCACATCATGTGACGCCACGCGTGCCCCGCCCACCATGGTATTTTATGATTACGCGTGGAACCATTTTATCGGCTAAGTTACTATTATATTCTAGTTCGCTGATTATTAGGCATGCTCCATTATGCCACAGTTTACTAATACCCAGCTGTAAGAAGAAAACATTATTTTTAAGTTTTTATATCAACATTATTCATCCGTTTTTAAGCAAATACTTAAATCAAAGTTATAAGTGCAAACACATTTTCAATTGGATACAAATCCAAAGTGAATATTTACACTAACTAATTTCAATCGCTTAATCCCTCCAAATCCAGATAAATTGTGGCGAAAGGCAAACACTAGCAGTTATAATAGCAATTAAAACTACCCGTCTTAATCCGTTGAGTGCTTTGCCCCGCAAATCCTTTGATACTACTTAAATTTCAAACGGCAAAGCTAATACACTAGAGAACTTTACTTTGCACTGCCAACTATTTATCTAATTTGTAACAGATGTGGGAGTATTCGATAAGTGGAACATGGCAACACTGAATTGAAGGAAATCATGAAACTCAAGTTTATTTGGTTGAGCTTTTATTCCGTGAATTATAAAATTTGATAAAAATCGGTCAAGCCGTTGCGTAGGATACGGTGAACTAACATTGTGACATGAAAATTTTGTAGGTATATTAGAAGATTATGACAAATTTCAAATCGAAGATGACCATCGTCGAAAATATTGTCGGGGATTTTAAATATTTATAGTGTATATACTTGTTATCTTGATAGTCTGTCACAAAGCGCAGGTGGTACAAAATTAAAAAAAATAATCTTGCGCCATTTTTAAGGTCATCCTTTAGAAGCTGAAATAACTAAGTTAAATAGAAATTTGAAACCGCATTATCAGAAACACGCCTTAATCTGAATCTGATGAAGATTCCGATAGTCGATAAAACTAAAGGTTGGTGATATCTTTTTAACGAGCTTTTTATTAGCTCTGCAGGTTCATGTTCAATACCTTCCCAAATAGCCCACTAACGTTTAATATTATACAGGAAATTATGAAAATTTTACCATGTAGTTTAGAAAAGAAATTTTGCATCACCATCATCATCATTTTCAGCCAACTATCGCTCACTGCTGAGCATAGGCCTCCCTTCGTGTACACCATTCGTCTGGATCTTCTGCTAGCCTCATCCATGTCCTGCCCACGATGTTTCGTATGTCGTCGACCCAACGTGCAAATGACCGACCAACATGTCTTCTGCCTGACATTGATCTCCAGTCAGTTAACGGCTTAGTCCATCTCCAAATTTTGCATACAAGAAAAATAATATTCCCAAAAAAAGCAATATGTATGGAGCGGGTTTTATAGTGGTTTTTATAAACATACCTACTAGTTTTAGCCAGCGGCTTCCGTTTTCAAAAGACTCCCGTTATAATTACGACATCTGTATTACTTTAAATATTGTTATGTCCTAATTTTAGTCTAGAAATACGGATGTTTCATAGAAACTCCCCCCTAGTAGAAACCCACTGTTCTATTTCTATCCCTATGCAGATCATTTTAATTGTAATCAACCTTTTTGGATTCTTTAAATCAATTTTCATATTACTTAGTCTTAGTATTTATAATTAATAAAACATAAATAGGTATGCGATTGTAGCATGAATCCCCTATCAGTTTATATTGCGAAAACATAAATATCGAATACAACAGAGCTTAAATAAGTTACGGTTCAGAGCATCCAATATTTTTATGTAAAGCAGTATCAGCCCCTAACCGAATAAACGGAACATATTTATGTAAATACTTTACATGCTACCGAATATTATAATTTCATAAAACAAAGCCCATTATGTTAATGGAGTACGGTGTTAACCATATTATACAAGAACGTTTAATAGCGCACTCGTTCTTTACCTTCTAACTTTGAGTTGTTTTTATCCTTTGTAAGAATAAATATGACCTTTTCAAGGGTATGGCAATGAATTGAGGCAGAACATTGAAGGCACACATGATGAGGCACTAATTAATGTTTATTCAGTTCTTAAAGCCCACATCAAATATAAAAAAAATATCAGTCTCCTATAACAAAGCCTTTAAACAAGTAAAAATAGGAAAACAGACTTCAATTTAAAAAAAATGCCCAAGTGCGAGTTGGGCTCGTGTATGTAGGGTTCCGTACCATTGTTGTATTTGATTTTCCCTTCAATATTATTTTTTATTTAAGAGTATATATATTATATTTATTTTATTATTAATTAAATTCAAATACATATAATTCATCACTATTTTTAAAATGTTTAGTAATGTTTTTTATTTTATAATTTATTTTTAAAGTTAAAAGATACATAGGTAGGTACAAATTATGTTTTTAAGATGGAGTAAAAAATGCTTAAAAATTACGTTTGTTGTATGGGAGTCCTCTTTGAGTATCTTAACCTTCTTCTCTATGTTATTTATATATTTATATCTTATTTATCTTATCTTAATATTTTTTATTTTAAGTATTTGTTGTTATAGCGGCACGGGAAACTTTTGAAAGTTTCAGCTTTCTAGCTATCACGGTTTCTGAGATACAGTCTGGAGACAGACTGACAAATGAGGCTTAGTAACATGGCCCCGTTTTTACCTTTTAGATACGGAACCCTAAAAATACTAAACCAATTTCGATCAAAATTATGATATGTGACCAATCGGAAAATATATTTAAAAAAGTATTTCTACAATCGATAAATAAATGTCGGAATTATATAGTAAAGTTAAGAACAAAACCTCATCATCCAATTTCGGCAAGAATCCATGATAGCCAACCAATAGTCTGTTTGCCAGCGTACAGTTACAGTTAAAACTATCAAATCTTAAAATTATTACACTTCGGCTGGACAACACAGCTTCCTGTCCAAATACAGTTATCTGTCCTTCCTTTGGTTGCCTGGAAAATATCACTTTTAGCGATAAGGCCGCCATTTTCGGCAATAGTTTTAAGTATCTAATGTAAATAATTTCAGTAATAAGTGTGTGAAAAAAAGAATTTATCTTCATACTAGTATCTATCTATCACAGTGGACAAAAATGTGTTAAGTATATATTATTATTTCTATTAGTTTTGTTAGTTTATAATGTATGTACTATATAGTTTAATTTAATGTTTAACGGAGCAGGAGCTTCTATATAAAATCGTCACAAAATCATGTCATTTCCGTAGTAAATTCTTTCTCAAATTTGTTTTAAATAAATTGCTCAAATAAATAAAAAATACTCTCTACCACGATCTCTTGTGTACTTAGGACTTTTTTGTTCGAATCAATATTTTTGTTTCTTTTCTTCCGGTTTGAAATTCTCGCTAAGAGCTAACAAAATAAAAAGTTTGATATTTTCTGAGAAACATAACAAAATGATTCAACATTTTTTAGATAAAAAAAAAAATATGTAAGTCTCGGTCGTTTAGTCGTAACCAAAATGTTTTGAATGCCGTCACTACAAATAACTGTTGGAAATGCTTTTCTTACTAGCATTTTTTTCACTCTTTATAGCTGTAAGGAAACTGAACTGAAATAAAAATTGCCAAGTAATATTTGTTGTTATAGCGGCACGGGAAATTCATAACTTGTGAAGGTTTCAGCTTTCTAGTTATCACGGTTTCTGAGAAACAACCTGGTGATAGACAGACAGACTGACCGAAAGCAGAGACCTAGTAATAGGTTCCCGTTCTTACCTTTTAGTTACGTAACCCTAATAAAATACTTGCACCTCGTTTTACAGTATAGGAAAATATTGTTAGGAAACAGACATGTTTAAGGACCATCGATCCAAAAATATTTATCATCGACAAACCCACACTTGGCCAACGTGGTGGATTATGGCCTATATCTCTCCTCGTGACAGGAGGCCCCTAGTCCCTGCAGTAGGAACGTATAGTGGGCTCCTTATGCTATGCTAAGTGCACCTAGGTACGGTAGCACTCACAAGATGGATCTCCATTATATTAGAAGCTAATCAGTCTTGCAATAGCCACATCGTTCAAGCCTGATTAGTTC
Organism: Mellilla xanthometata; assembly: GCA_035578125.1. Classification (NCBI taxonomy): domain Eukaryota; kingdom Metazoa; phylum Arthropoda; class Insecta; order Lepidoptera; family Geometridae; genus Mellilla; species Mellilla xanthometata. Next base: position 4,643,090 of record JAPUBQ010000014.1, on the reverse strand, counting down.
TCTCTTCGTATTAATAAGATTAATTAGCTAAACAGCTTCATTGGTTTAGGAGGATAATTGGCTTTGATCTCGGAGCTACGTTATAACTCTAATATTATGAAAGCGAAAGATTCTCAAAGTGAAACAATGTATCATGCGCCATTTTGTAGCAGCAGCCATCCTAGTCTAATTTACATCAAGCATAGCTAAGAACACTCTCGCCAAACTCATCTTTCAAACAAATAAAAAACAGAATTGAAATCGGTCTATTCGTTTGGGAAATACGATGCCACACACACATACAGACATGTCAAACTGATAACATCCCGTTTTTCGTCGGTGGTTAAATACGAGTACACAATTCAATGATTGATAAGGTGATGACAAAGCCAAATCACGAATCTAGATTTACACTTGTTGGATGTGGGTCTGGGTGTTAAGTATATGTGTAACTATACTAGCTGACCCGACATTCGTTGTTTTGCCTTATCACTTAGGGGTATGGAAAATAGATAGTAGCCGATTCTCAGACATACTGAATACATATAAAAATTGGTAAAAATCGGTCACGCCGTTTTGAAGGAGTACGGTAACTAACATTGTGACATGGAAATTGTATATATTAGAAGACTAGCTGACCCGGCAAACTTTGTTTTGCCTTAAGTTCAGTTAAAAACACTATAAAGGGGTATGGAAAGTAGATAGTAGCCGATTCTCAGACCAACTTACTGAATACGCACATAAAATTTTGAAAAATCGGTCTAGCCGATACGGTAACTAACATTGTGACATGGAAATTTTATATATAAGATAATAATATGTATGTATATATATATATATGTATTATGTGACAGAACTTATGACCTGACTACATGTAGTATATCAGTTGTGTTAGCTACAAACACAAACTAGAAATGGGGTTAACCAGCCGTGTGTGAAATGTGTCCTAGTATTTATTTTATTTATCCACAGTTTTATCGTTATACGTCAAACAACGGTCAAAATTGTTAAAATAATAGTTTAAAAACCAATAAGCTAATTAGTGTTTTAGTGCGTGTTTTTTGATGATGAATAGGCTCACGTTTGACCGCAGCTTTGCCTAATGTTAAGCTTTACTGTGGTCTAAGGTGTAACACGTTTGCCTAGAAGGAACTATTGCATAGTGCACTGGACATCACTAAAAGGTGACTTGTGTTTTGAAATGAAGTTTTAAGGTTTCACATAGTAAATTACACTAATACTATTTGATTTAAGTTATTACCCAAGCCATCGTCTTAAATAACAATTTAAATATAAAACAATTGTGCGCAAGAAACCCTGTATTACTTGCCTCCGAAAACTGAAGAAGACATTGAACTAGCCTCTCGGCTCAAAGTTCACAACCTCGTCGCGTCACTTAATTGCAGAAAGAACACACCCGAAGCTTTTAATTCAATTATTTTATGAATAATGTAAAAGACACCCTGTTATTATTGAAGGTTCAACGTTCAGAAGCTATAAAAAATTTGCTTTACGAGTGAAGTAAAATGGCAGTAAAACGGCACGGCTCGCACCCCTTGTTATTTTGCTTTCATTGACACTTAAAATAAAAGATGTTCCTTATCTTACCAAAAGTTACTTTGTACGTGGTCAAGGTGTTTTTTTATGAGTACAAAAATGTGGAGTTTGTGGCATTTTTGTTTTTAACCTCGACACAAATACGAGTGGGTGTTTAACCTGTCTGTATGTGTGCGTGTTTGTATGTATGTATGTATGGGTGAGACTGTGCGTGTGTGTGTGTGTGTGTTTTATTTTATTTTTACAATAAATGGACTTGCGCTTGATCATAATTCTCTTGATAGCAAGTGATATGATGATGTAAGGTGGAGCGCACTTACCCAGAAAAAACCGGTTCATTCTTGCTTTGAACCGATAGATTATCATTTTCGCGTGTGTGTGTGAGTGTGTTTGTAAAGGTGTGTGTGTGTCTTGGCACCCATCCGTAGGACACGGATGGATGAACCGATTTTGATTTAGTTTTTTTGGTTAGAAAATTGTATTATGGTATTAGTCGCGAGTGTTCTTTCTCGTTCTCTAATCTAAGATGGCGGCCGCCATAAAATGGTGTACGGCATATTGTTTTAACATGCATTGAGGTACATGTGAATACAATATAAAAATCAAATAAAGTTACTTTAGTCATTAAACTACTTAAATAGTAATAAAAATAAAAAATGGCCTTCACCAGAAAAAGCTAAATCTCATTTTCTACATTTTCGGAAGCGCGCATTAAATTTTTTCATCATTTACAAGCGTAATGGATAGTTACGCCATCAGCACAAAGCTACCTCCATACATTCTATATACTTAGCTATAAACAAAACAATTAACACGCAAAAACTGACTTGTAACTTTGAACAATACACGGCAAAACCTGACATTAACATGTCCACGCAAAATAATATATCAGGACGTGAATTGTCAGTTTTTCATGCTGAAACTGAAAGCTGAAACGTTGACAGGTGCTGTGACTGGAAATGAAAAGCGACGGGAAGCGGTCAAGCGTGTGATGAAAAATAATGCACGGACAGTTTTGTATGCATAAACACCTGCTCCATTGTTTCGTTAATTACGTAACATTGAAAGAGACGGTTATGAAAGAATAATTTAAATATTTTGGGAGAAGCATAAAAAATGTGAGATAAATTAATAAATAAATACTAGGGTACATTGCACACACGGCTGGTTGGCTCCATACTAAACCATTTCTAGTTTGTATTATGGTTGATAACACAACTCTAGTATATTACTTACATAAAGACTTTTTATCGATACATATATTTTTAACAACCAGACCGACAACCAACAATTTAGTTCATCACAAATAATTTGGCCGTGCCAGGTATCGAATTTGGGACCCTCTGGTTGGCAGTCCGGCATGGTAACCATTACGCAAAAGAGGTCGTCAAACTATTTACAGAAATATATAAACATTAACTGAAAACAAGTATTTTGTGATGAAAATATTTTTTCTTACCTTTAAACAGATTTTGTGAAGAGAGATACAATGTAAACTCCATGTAACGTCACTCAATTTAACGACAAAGTCTCTAAAGCGTCGAAATCAATTGGCTTTAGTTGGTTTAGCTTGTATGGTCCTTGGTCCTTTACAATGATGCATTCTCTCAATTTAACGACCATTCTCTATAACGCCATAAAATGCAAAGTACCTTCAGTGTCGTTATAATTATAGATTTAATTAGTTAATTTTGCTGTATATTGAAAATCATTTTAATATTTTTTCCGGTCGATAGATGATTTGATTTACAAAAATCTGTCAATTTGCATCGAGATAAATTATTTTATTCAACACTTACTTGATCAATGCGGCTATTAAACGATATTTAAATTCGGTCTTCTGATATAAACGTGCAACTTTAACTGCTTTGCTATTCTTACGAAAATACAACAAATATTACAAATTAAAATGTCACTAGCATAATACTCAAACATGCATGTACAAATAGAACCCACCTCAAAATAAACTTACGCCAAAGCAAAACTCATTCTGAAGTCAGCAAACGAGCCATGTCAAAGCAGTACAGTATACGGGCGAAAATTTAATTTAAATTCTTAAATTAGATGCACGTTTTCAGAGGGCTGTGAACGTCTAAATAAACTAAGAAGAAGTTATTTAAACTTTAACGTTTTATTCGTGCGTTTTTTATTACGATTTATGCAGAAATTATCTGTTTTCAAAATAAATTTTGTTGTAGTTTTAAATTCATTTTCATTACACACACGTGTGTTTGTAAAAAATATTGCATGAGTATTTACACATTATTGATGTACTTGTTACTTTAATTTTGGCTTAATTATGTCTTTTTATTTTTTGTTTTGATATTTTTTTTAAGTTTACAAAATTTTCGTTTCTTCTATCCATTGTAAAAAATCACTTAAATGAAAGATTCACTTTATTATTCTTAAGTTACATAAGTACAAACTTATTTTTATCTTTTGGTTGTAAGTTGTAAATTTGTATATAAATTAAAAAATACATAGCTTAATATACAATTATAGTATATTGTTATTAAAATTATAGTAAAGTGACATTTTATTAGTTAAGGTAAATTTTAATTCAAAAATATCTCTAAAAAAGTCGAAAATCACATGAGCAGATTTGAAGAATATTTTCAGAAAACATCAAAAGATGGCCCTTTGAAATATTTGGGCACCAATATAATTATGAATCACGAAGCAATGTGATTTAGGTTTGGCATTTTCACAAGTTCCTTACAACCTACTCGAAGCCATTTAAACGAAATTAAACGATATTCCAATAAAGTTATCCACTTATCTGTTTTTCCAAGCGGAAGCTTTTATGAAATAACTCATGAATGTACTTCTGACAGCTCTGAACTTAGCTTTAATTTCCGTTTCGTATAACGTTAACAACTTTGAGTTAGTTTTGAATATTTGCGCAAATCTTGTGCTAATTTAATGGTTCAAATATGTAAGACATTTATGTGATTACATGTTTGAGTTTGTTAATATTTCATTTTAATTATACATCATTTTATTATGAATATAATTATTGTTGAAAACTCGATCACAAAAATAATTCATTATAATTTATACCGCACTAAGTAATAACAAACAAAAAACTAATAATAAATTTAAATAGCTTTGGCTCTATCTTTGTTACGACATTGGTAGACCATCTAAACATTCACAGAATATTTAATTATAATTAATATATTTACTCTTAATAAATTATGAATATAAAAATGTACATAAATAAACCAAATTCTTTGTCATATATTGATTCTTAATGCAATTAAACAGACAAGTATTCTATGACTTTCTAAAATATAATAACCTTAAACTAACTGATACTTATACGAGAATGATATATATATCATTCTCGTATAAGTATCAGTTAGTTTAAGGTTATTATATTTTATGTAGAAAAGGACTTCCTACAAAATAAATTATCCCGTTCCCCTTCCTGAAATTATTCGATAAAACTGTGCGAGCGTAAGATTTAATCTTCACCTTACGTGTCACTGGTATAAATATTTAACAGCATGAGTACCTGAACGATATGGAGGGAAAAGAAAATTGACATTTTGAATATCCGTCTTAACTATAAGAACTCCGTCTTTATTGCACAGCTCTACAAAATAAACATCAACAACATCATCCATAGCCGATTACTGGGTATAGGACTCTCTTCTGTCATTCATTTGTCTCGGTCCTGTGCCAATCTAGTCCAGGTTTAACCCGCGACAGCTGTAATACCGTAATTTTTGTTTTTTATTTATCATATCTATGAAAACAATACCTTTTTAAACAGGTTTTATGATACTTTATGAACAAGAAATTTTCACAAAAAATGCTTAACATTTTTATAGCGTATTTGATGTGGAGAAAGCGTTGGGACAGAAAATTTTATACAAACTGCTAAAACATTTTCTTTGAGCGAAATATATTTTTCTAAGGCCTTTTCTGTTCTAATTAAACTGATTGGTTTTTCATTGCAATTTGTCACAATCACTAAGGTGGACACGTCAATAATTATATCACTGTCGATATTACTTTGAAGTGGACCTGAATAGTCGAAAATTAGTCTGACACACTTTGTAATTAACTCCCAAAGCTGGTCGCAATTTATTATAATTCACTGATTGAACGTCAAATGTATAAGTTTAATACATTTATAAATACGAGTAGGTTTTTACAAAATAGACGAATTTCAATATCATTAAAAAATCAAAACCAAAGACACTTTTTAGCCTCCAATAAATGCTAAAATCCGTTGATTAACACGTTCCAAGCGGCACACAATTTTCTATTCTTTCTATTCCTGCGTTACCGGGCGTATTACACCTGGACCTAAAACTACCATTGCGGCGGTACAAGGCTTAAAATACCCTGTAACGTTAAAAAAACTTTAATCCTTTTTTTGGCTTCATGAAAAGAAAATACATAGTTTTTTGCTTTGAGTATTAGTTTTAATGAATTGATTGAAAAGATCCTGACGGCGTACGTAGACAGCTTCTTTGGTTTAGAATCTATAGCTTAAATAAAATACAGGGTTTTATGTACCCTGTGCCGCACTGAACAAGAGGATGTTTATGCATATTTTAGGGATGGAAAAAACAGATATCGATGGGCCTAAGTTTTATTGAAGAAATAAAAAAAAAAAATTCATTAATGTTTTTCATTGAAACAATCCAAACAGAAGTTTCTTTTGCATGCGTTACATTCAGTTATTTTTTTTTTTAACTTTTTTAGCAGCTTGACGACTTGTTAAAATTGTTCGAAGCTTTTCGTAGCATCCAACACAGTTTCTCTTCTACATTTGCTTATTAGGCCAAAAATCGACTCTGTTACCCAAAAAGCTTGACATACGAGTACTAGCGAATTCAATAAATAGTAACAACGGGTAAGTCGTCCTTACTATTTATTGAATTTGCTAATAAATAGGTATGTGATAATTGCGAGTACACTTTCTTTAGATAATAATATGTACTATAATAATTATTTGTATTATTACATAATTTACGGTCTTTAAGTACTATAAATAGTACTCGTATAGTAATTTATACTTTGATTTATTATTTTCATCATTGTCTTCAATATTATTATCACTGTCTTCAATGTGGTGGAGTTTTATTCTTTTACGACACCGTTTCGCTGGTGTTGTCATTGTCTACGCATGCGCTCACTCGATTACGATCACAACACTGACCGTGCGAAGCTAGCGCGGGGTGCGGTACCAGGTGAGCGGGGATACCAGGTGTATTCAACCTGCACCCGCACTGTGATGAAATTTTATTTGTTCAGTGCGGTACCAGGTATAAAATATCCGGTATTAAGATAGGCACACCACTAGATTCTATTTTAATAGCTCATCTCAGATATGTATTTATCTCTTTCCTACACCGAACCAATCTGAAGTTACGCTCTTCGCACGACAGAGAAGTCTATACATTTCGTAGCCGCACCACAAGCGAGATATGGACCAGGAGTTTTCGACCTGGTTTCGCATGGAACGTGTTAAAAATTCGTAAAACTCGAATAAAGCCGATTTCTCCAAAGGTTCAATGGACGAATTGGTTTATCTCTTGAAAGCTTTCATATTACGACTATTTTGATGACAGGGATCAGAAAATAAATTAGAATGGAATATTGAACCGACAGAGTTAGATAAAAATCAGAAAATTTAATTTGCTTTTAAAACTACGTTAATAAAACTTGGATTATTTTAAAACGTATAAAATATTTATTTGATGCCATAGCTTTTGACTTGTAACTTTGATGTTATCAATAAATGATTTGTATTTGGACTGCAAACATATTAAAAGCACATTAATTTTAACGTACAATTCTGGAAAAAAAATACGCAAGGCATAATTGAATGTATGTTTATATAACCTGGTTATCACGTTTATTTTGTCGGTATTAGCCGAAAATGTTTACATTGACAGCCACAAAATAAAGTAGTAAGTGATAGCAGGTTATACAACCATAATTCAGGGCAAATTTTTCAAGCCATATCGTATGTTTGACACTTTTGGGAGACTTCTGGACACTTCACAATCACAATCACCCTTTTTCATTTGCCGCCCGCCTACCCCAGGTATGTGTTCGGAGATACGTAAATGCATTTCCTCATTAAAAAACGTCCTCAAGTTAAAAGCCTAGTACCTTTCCCAGTTCTCAAATCTTTTACCAAAATCCTGAAGCTTATCTACAGAATAAGTATTTCACAAAGCAATCAACTATTTTCTAACTGATCTGAAGTTTTATTGAGCCATAAATTTTTCGCTGATGATCCTTGTTTTTATGATGCGTGGGTAATGAGAAGATCTTTTATTGCTTTTCTCTTTAAATTAAGTTTGACAAACGAGTGTATTTGAGCTGAAGATAAAATTTATACGCTGTTGTTTTAGAATTCGCAATTACATGTTTCTAAATTTAAATAAATTATATCTTGAAATTTATAGACTACTTAGCTATAATACATTTAATTTAATTTTGACATTTTAATTGTATAATGTGACATGTATAAAGTCATAAGGTTAAAAAATAATTTCATTTCATTTGTAAGGTGAATTTAGGTTTGCATATTGTTCTTTCTTTCTTTTTTTCTTCGATGTAAATAAAATAAATAAACAATAAATATGTGACATGTATAAAACCAATATTGACACTAAGCTATCGGTATATATAATATTCAGTATTTAGCACATTTTTTATTATCTTTATTAAGCCGATTACACTTTTTAAATGTTTACGAAGTTAAGATAACGCCGCAAAAGTAAATAAATCAATATACATATAAAGTACACATTTATTTCAGTACGACAATACGTTAATACTAGTATATGTATTTGTTAGGGATTGCCCTAACCTACGCATAAAAAACAAAATGAATTAACTCTCAGATCAGAAAAAAAACATCAGATATCATCAAATTATTTCAAAATCAAATTAAATTCCAGAGTTAAGCCCCGTTTCATTTTATTGTACCTGAAAATGATTTCCATTGAGACCGCAAAAATTGTGCGGACTCAGATTGCCGAATTGCGTTGAAGGGCATATTATATTTCCCTTTTCACATAGCCCTATTGGTGTTCCCATAAAAGTTAATGACTGCCAACCTTCACTACAAAAAAACACCTAAAACATATTCACGTAAAAAAAAGTGGCAGCCGAATTACTTAGTACTTTTGATTTTTACAAAGGCACAGATTAGCGCTAATTCGTTAACCTAAATCTATATTTTAATTAAGTCTTAAGCGCTTGACCACAATTCACCTGAAGGTACGTGACATTGAGGTCTATGGTAAGCGCGCTTACCTTGAAGGAACCGGTTTAGCAAGAGTAAAGATCGATAGATAATGTAAAGATGAAGATAAATTTATTTGATAAAATATATATACATTGTTGCTGATCAGATGAGTATCAACATAATATATTTAACGCTTTGGGTGTGCAAATTGGAGAGGAATTATTTATATTATCTAAATAAAAATGTCATAAAACATAAGCTACTCGTAAGTATATTTTGTCAAAAATAGACGGACTTTTACGAATTAGTTCAACAATCAAATCAAATCAAAGTATTTATTGGTCATGGGCAAATTACAAGCACTTGGATTCGTCACATGTGTACATACAAAATCAATGTACACATATACAACATCAATCATATAAGAAAATGATAATTAAGAATATTACATACACATATTTTTATCTACGAGTATTATAGATGCATTGTGAAACGTGTATTTTTAAATTGACGTTCATATTTAGACTCATAACTCCAAAATTTCCAAAAGTCGTATTAAAAAAGTTTTTATTGTAGACGTACAAACCCCGACTTTAAAAAGTTTCTCTTCAGTTATCAATCCCCCTTGAAATAAGGTTTATCTTTTCCCCTTTTCACCCGCGAATACCTATCGCTATATCTTCTCTCGCCTACTCTATATTTCTCATGCAAAAAATAAAACAAATATCATTGATTTTCCAAAAAATCTCTATATTATACTTTTCCCCCATGATAAGGAATTCTCAAAGCGTGCAAACGCAGAATTTCACGCAGAAATGGTCAATCAAGACCAGCCGGGTAGAATAAAGATGGTTGATCAACGAACGTTTGCAGATAGTGGAAAATATGAGACTACATTATTTAGGTCACGTATTTTCCGTTCTCGTTGCTATTGAAGTCCATTTAGTTTGTGTTACGCAACTAGGTATTCCTCACTACTGCAGCCAATCCTACGTCAAAGTTATAATCTCGGAAAAATGTATTTATTTTTTTACAATAAATGGGTTTGCGCTTGATCACAATTCACCTGATGGCAAGCGACATTATGATCTAAGGTGGAGCGCGCTTACCCACAAAAAACAAGCACACTCTTGTTTTGAATACCGCCAGATTGTAGCTCTCAGGGAACAGGGAGCTTGGCAAAAAGAATTCTACACCATCGCAGTTCGCACTATGAAGGTGGAGGCAAACCACTTAGTACCTACGCGTCTTTGGAACGCTATAACGATGCCGCTTTTTAATTAGTTAACGTTAATGTTTACTTTTGCACAGCATTAATTAATTAAACGAGCTAGTTCTAATGTATATAATAGCATAGGCATAAAGCATAAGCAGCCCACTATACATTCCCACTGCTGGGACTCGGGGCATTCTTTCGTGAGAAGAGAGGTATAGGCCATAATCTACCACGCTGGCCAAATGCTGGTTGGTGGATGACACACGTCTTCGACCATCTTACATGTCGGTTTCTTCAGGATATTTTCCTTCACCGTGAAGCGAGTGCAAATCCACACGTAATAGTAAAACTAGTCATTGGTGTATGGCTAGGATCGAACCAGGGGCCGTCTGATTGAAAAGCAGTCGTTTTCCCACCGAGCCACACTCGCTCTATCTACCGGCGGTATAATCCAACTATCTTAAATCATTATAATGAATGTAATTTTTCTGGCCGTAGCGAAATTAGTCCCTCGCGGCCGATGCATTTATCACCAGCCGTGTGCGACTTAATGTGAGAGTGCATAATGGAACACTCGTGTAAGAGTGAAATTGGATCATAAACAAGTTTAGTGTAGAGGATTATACACTTTCGATCTAAATGGCTTATATATCAAGGTAAAAGTACGTGTAGAAAAGTAAACACTGTCAATTTCTATCGCACCACGATAGAAATTGACAGTGTTTACTTTATACAAAATGTATTGCATAACAAATTAGCTATACAATAATAATACGATGTGACTATTTGTACGGGTACTGGAACGAATAAATTATATAATTTATTCGTCCAGATGGTATGGCAAACATTTACCATTATATATATAAGAGACATCTTCAAACTGCAGTAGAGTTTGTGACTCCACTTGCCGACTTCAAAAACTGGTAGATTAAATTAAAATTTTAAATTGACGGCGCCTTTACCTTAGGTTTGAAATTAATCATAGATAACGTATTTCATAGGCTCCGACACTATTGGACCGGTTTGAACAATTCTTTCACCTTAAACTACATTACTTCTGAGTAACAAAGGTTTATTTTGTTTCTCTTTGCATCTTAGATTATTTTATAGCCCGTGCGAAGCCGGGACGATCTGCTGGTTCAACAATAATTGTGTTGGAAATAAAGACTATATGAATTTGAATTGTACACAAAAAAAACTATTATTGCAATCGACAATGCACTAAAAATGTTGTGCTCTGCAAAATGTCATTCGACACCCGTTTGTTCCATTATTTTATCGCCTTCACACTCGTGCCTTGGCCACTAGTTTTCAACCCAATAAGCATTTGAAAGCAATAAACAAGGGTAGAGTTTACGTAACAATGCACGTGATTACTTGCAGTTTTCTCGCAAAGGGGGTTACCATGGTATTAATAACCAATCTTGTTTTATGCTTGCATTAGAACGTTTTTTGCGGGATCTAGGTGCATAAGAATTGACGAAGCGAGTGTGGTTCGGTGAGTAAAGGCCTGGCCTTCAATCTGACTTCAATCTGGTTCGATCTTGCCCTGAATTTGCTTTCAATTTACGGTGAAAGAAAACATCGTGGTGAAATTCACATGTTTAATGACTACAAAACCCGAGGAGAGGCGTCTTACGTGGAAGGAGCCAGGTGGGCGTCAAACACGGTGAACTTTTCCCAAGAGAAATCCTAACCTAAATAAAGAGAAATAAACCTAAGGAAACTTGCGAATGTACTGCCTTATATATACCGCTTATAATATACCTACATATATATCGTTTTATAAAAGAAGTCTCTAATGCTTTTTGCCAAAATCGAATTACAATTCCCGTTGTTAGACTTCTCACTTCAAAGTATTTATTGAAAAAATACAATGAAAATGTTTTGATTTTTCGTGTCGCTATTTGATCTTTAAAAGCAGATCAAATTAAAGCATTCTCAAGAATATATAATTATATTTACAACTTATAGGTTTGCATTTGACCACAGCTTGCCTGGTGCTAATCAATACTATGGTCGACGATGTTAGTTACGAGTATATAAGCATTACGTCATATTATTTCTCGTTTGTGTTTTTGGCAGTTATCTAGCAAAAAAGAGTTCACAAGAGTCAAATAAACTGTCGCCAAAATTTGCGTCAATATTTGAATAAATTTTATAAAGCAAAACCTCTTTTTTTAGTAACCCCTTCGGTTCCATATAACTCGAATGCATGTGAGCATGACCTGAAAAATTCAACGTCCGACTGGGAGAAAAATCCTTTTGCTGAGTTTGTGGCAGGTTCAGGGCATGGCAATTTACTGTGGTTCAAATAGAATTAGACACACGTGTCTTATTTACTGGATATATAGGTCGGGAAACTGCAGAATTTTGATAACAGTTTTCATTTGTTCTACCTTATATTATCTATTAGTTGGATTCGGAACAGAGTTTTAGTTTCTTCTACTTTATTTCCATAAGCGAAAAAAAATTTTTTGCTCCATACTAAAACAACCATATCACAATAATTTCCTGACTGATGTTATTTTAATAACATTACTTAAAACATTTAAGAAACATTTCAAGCAGTTAAAACTTTCCCTGATTTCTCGACACCTTAAAGAAAGCTTGATTCAAAACTAGGCAACAAATCTCAAGCAATAAGACACAAATACCTCGCAAATTTCAAACAAATTTCACCGTAAACGCTCCCCAGTTTACGACATTAACGACGCTCTACTTCCTGTAAAGCAAAAGAAAAATTGCAAGAACTAAACGGCGAAGTTTTTTCAACAAAACAAAAAAAAAACACAACCCTTGCCAAACTAGGTTATTCTGTTTACAGGCTATATTTTTGTTATTTACGGACATTGACAGGTCAATTATCGTAAAAATAGCCTGTTCTATGGTTTGTTTTACGTTTTCATACTGTACATTGTACGAGTACCTATATTCTCTAACAATGTCAGCATTCGCACAAATTATTTCCCAAAAATATTTCGTAACTCAATTTGAATAAAAATATTTTTTGCGTTAATTTTTCTCGTTAGCGATCGACTAATAAATTATTACCTTAACAACTCCTTTGCAAAATAAATCCTAGATATTTCAAAGCAATTTCGTAAAAAATCTAGCGGTGAAATCGCTTTACAATCAGAACTTCTTGGCCACTCGAATTTTCTCATTTTACTTTTTTTACGGCACTGCAGTCGCATTTTTTTCTATATTTACTAGCTGACCCGGCAATCGTTGATTTGCCTTCGGTAAAAATTTAAGGGTGAATAACCTTTAACACTTTGGGGCATACAAATAAATAGTAGCCGATTCTCACACCTACTGAATACGCATAAAAAATTTGGTAAAAATCAGTCAAGCCATTTCGGAGGAGTACGGTAACTAACATTGTGACACGGAAATTTTATACATTAGATTAGATATACGAGTATGATTGTAGAAGTAAAAAATTCACAGACGAAACTTTCAATTTTACAAGTGTTCATTTATTCCTCTACCTATTAAGTTTTTTTACATTATTTTTATATAGAAAACGTATATCTATTAGAAATAACACATGATAAATAGTAAAAAATACATGTTACAGTTTGATAACTAATACGAGACCAGAGACTTCAATATGCACTACATAACCATTATATACGACAATAAATGATTTTTGTATTTGTATTTTGTGTATAAATCAAGTTGTTTTTAACATAAAAGTTATCTTACAATCGCAAAACTGTATAAATTCAAAAATACTTTTCCAATGCGACTCCACCCTAACACCTTGACAGGCCTGATTTATTTCAGGCCAAGATTGATCCTTCACAAATTGGGAAATTAATAAGAAACTGAGAAAATAAACAAGACATTTCCAACGAAAGAAAATTTCGTTTTCCAAAGCTGCTGTCAACAATGTATTCGGTAAGACTATTGTTTGGTTAGTCCAAAGAAAGGTTAAGGTCTCGACACAAAGCAAGAATGAAAACATGGCAATGGAGAATATACGGGTTTTTTATTAACATTCTTGTAGATTTTTTAACACAGTGCTTAATAAATTCAGCTCGTAAAAACGCCGGCACTTATTATTTTTTTTTTATTAGGAGACATTCCACACACGGCTGGTTAACCCCATACTGAACCATTTCTAGTTCGTATTATAGTAGCTATCACAACTGATATACTACATAATAATATACATACATACATATTTTATATCGATACATATTATTTAACACCCAGACCCACAGCCAACAAATTTAGTTAAGCACAAAGATGTTGGCCGTGCCTGGAGTTGAACCCGGAACCTTCTGATTGACAGTCCGGCATGGTAACCTTTACGCCAACGAGGTCGTCGGCGATTATTAGTAGATATAGTAGATATTGTAATGAAGTTACATAACATGCCCTCACTGTGCTATTTTTACCCTCTACAGCTATCTAGGCATTTGACCAGCAGGTTGCGTAACCACACGAGTTAGCGACACTCTGGCCTTAGGTGGAGCATGCCTAGTCTAGAAATAACTGGCTCTTAAAGAGACTGCCAGAACACACTGTTAATTACTTAAAAAAAAACATATACTAAACATCTAAAATCACGTCAGATTTAGAGCTGATACGACTGGGTGCGCTCTAAAATCGCTTACATTTTTCATATTTAACGTGGTTTTAGTTGTTTTGAGTGTGGTCCAGAACGTGCCGTCTCTTTCTGGCCACCTAAGAAGAAAAGAGACGGGGCTTCTTCAAATTTAGTTGAGTCGTGTGTGCCGCTGAATCGCCACCAATAAAACCTTTAAAGATGCTTGAAAATTATCAACACCAGAGCTTTACCACTAAGCTCATACAAGTATGCACCAATATAAAGACTTTCTGCTTTATGTCGCTGTGTGGAAATACCCTTAAATCTCATAGACAGGTGGTGAGTTCCCACGGGTCAAAATATTGTGTTCTTTTCAATATTACCCATTTATAAAGGGATTTATATTTTATACCAGAGACGACGGTCTCTATTATAGAAGACACGTTCTTGATGAAATAAATAATAGATAAAAACCTTATAATACTTGTTATGGTATTATTTCTAAACTAGCTGACCCGGCAAACGTTGTTTTGCCTTAAAAATATATAGTAGAAGATTCTCAGACCTACTGAATACGCATATGAAATTTGGTAAAAATCGGTCAAGCCGTTTTGGAGGAGTACGGTAACTAACATTGTGTCATGGAAATTTTATAATTCTTTATTGGACACATAAATAAAAAAGGCACAGTAAAAGACAATTAACTTAAAATTTGTGTACCACAATTGGCGGCCTTATCGCTTAAAGCGATCTCTTCCAGGCAACCTTTGGATGGAAAGGAATTTATAAACGACTAATAAAGAAGGACGTAGTGTACAATAAAGAATAATAAAAAACATACATATAATATTAATAATCTTATCTTTATTTATATAATCTCGTGTCACAATGTTTGTCCTCAATGGACTCCTAAACCACTTAACCGATTATAATAAAATTCGCACACCATGTGCAGTTTGATCCAACTTGAGAGATAGGATAGTTTAAATCTCAAATTATAGTCGCAATTTTAATTTATTGCTAATATAATTTGTTATAATTAACTGTAAGTAACCTATCTATATAGTAATTGAATTATCAATGAAGTAATTTGTAAAAATGAAGTATCTTTTTGTACGTGTTACTCCTAACCAAAAAGAAACCTGGCAATAACTAACCTTAGGCCTATTTTACTTATAGTAGGCGCCCATACGGTTTTATCAAATCGCTAGTGCCTTGAAAATTCGCAAAACGGACACAACCGTCAACGACGTCTGCCCTCACGCGTCTGCCCGCGTTCGGGTCGCGCACTCAGCTATTAGCCGCTTCTTCCCCACCGCACGCCCCATGCCCCTGCATTTTAAATCTGTGATATCTTCGAAAATATTTATTTAATTTACATGCTGCAAAAAGCCATATTGATCTTTATTAAATGCACAATGTATTTAAGATACTTAATTGGATAAGGATTTATACTGTATTGCTTAAAATCGCTTCGTAAATAAGCCATTATTTCTCGTACAAAGTAAAGGATAAAAAATGGTTATTGTGGGTTATTCGTAAGAGATAAACATATACCATCACGGACTTTTTTGTAGACCTTTTTAAGTTGTACAATACTGTAGTAAATTGTTTTGATCTATCTTGTAGGATACAGTCAGCGTTTGCAATGTAAGCGCAAAAAATGTGGTTTTTTTTACGACCTCACATTAAAAACCTCAAAAATTGTAGCCTATGTGTTATTCTGATGTATAAGCTATAGCCTATGTGTTATTCTGATGTATAAGCTATATTGTGGTAAAGTTTCATTCAAATCCATTCAGTAGTTTTTACGTGAAAGAGTAACAAACATACATCCATACATCCATACATCCACACATCCATACATACAAACTTTCGCCTTTATAATATTAGTAGGATGGTATCTACTTGCGTAATTTGCTCCGTATTGCACTAAAATTGTAAAGGGGTTTAAAGAGATAATTTATCAAAATTATCTTTATTTATATCAATGTATATAAAATAAATTGCTGTTCATAAGTCTCGCTGAAACTCAAAAACAGCTGAAAGGGTTTAACTTATCTCGGTCTTGAAATATTTGTGGAAGTCTAGAGAATGTTTAAGGTGAGAAAAAAGCATTTTAGGTACTCTTCCCACTGGCACTGTTTTTTTAGATTAGATTTAGATTAACTTTAATAAATTTCAGATTAGTTTTTGGTTTTATATTAATTAACTTTAGATTAGATATAGTTTTATATTTGTTTGATATGATTTTGTTTGATACTCTCGAACAATAATATATTAAAATAACAATAGAGATAGAATTAATACAATCTTTGCCCACTGAACTATCAACAAAAGACATTTATCGGTACGCCCCAAAAATATTTTGTAAGCACATAAGAAGATGGGCGTACATATTCAATTCGATTTACTTCTGAATAGGGTCCTTTCACAAATCATACTATAATATATTGCTAGCTGATATTAGACAGGGATACACGTGCCTGTAACATTTACATTTCGAAACCAATAATTAAAAATGTTTTGGTTTCGTTTGTAGGTTTTAGAGATAAAGTGTTATATGGATTTTAGTGATAGCTAGAAAGCTGAAACTTTCACAAAATATGTAATTCCCGTGCCACTATAACAACAA
Organism: Mellilla xanthometata; assembly: GCA_035578125.1. Lineage (NCBI taxonomy): Eukaryota > Metazoa > Arthropoda > Insecta > Lepidoptera > Geometridae > Mellilla > Mellilla xanthometata. The sequence continues at coordinate 4,625,920 of JAPUBQ010000014.1, read as the reverse complement.
AATCTAAAAATAAAAATATTAAAGGGGGGTCCCCATACAATAAACGTATTTTTTTCGTATATTTTTGTATATATAATAATAGTAGCTGCTAGATGCTTAAAATTGTAACACAATATATAAAAATGTGTATAACCTTTTCAAGTAAATTATAAAATATAAATAAAATGATTATTTAATTTATTGTGCTCCCATACAACAAAACGTAATTATTAAGAATTTTTAACGACATTTGGTAAACCCTCTAAACATTCACAGAAGGTTAAATATAAAACTATTAAATTTTATTTTTATTATTTCAAGAACCTGTTCCTTACAGCTAGGCATTTGATTAGCAGGATGCTTGAACAAACGAGCTAGTGACACACTAGCCTCAGGTAGAGTATGTCTAGTCTGGAACAACTGGCTCTCAAGCTTTAGGTGCTGAGCGAAATTTTTTTCAACTAGAGGGAATAGTGGAATAGGGTGGTATAGTGTTATATACTTATGACGCCTCTATGACCGTTATATTTTTTAGGATTCCGTACCTAAAAGGTAAAAACGGGACCTTATTACTAAGACTCCGCTGTCTGTCTGTCTGTCTGTCTCTAGGCTGTACCTCAGAAACCGTAATAGCTAGAAAGCTGAAACAAGATATGTATTTCCCGCGCTGCTCTAACAACAAATAATAAAAATAAAATAAAAAATAATATTTATGGGGTCCCCATACGACAAACGTGTTTTTTTTTTCGTATTTTCTTGCTTTATTTATATCAATGTAGATAACGGGAGCTGCTAGACACTTAAAATTTTCACAAAATACATAAAAGTATATTGGCTAACAATTTAAATTATATACTCATACAACAATGGTACAGAACCCTTCATGCGCGAACCCATTTCGCACTTGGCCAATTATTATTTATGTCATGGTAAATGTATTTATTACATCAGTATGTGGTATGGTTTTCGGGTTTCATTTGCGGAACCCTCTTCAAGGAAACGCTATTTAGTTTTCTCTTCTAAGAGGTAAGTAAGTTTTTTCTGATATTATTCCTTGTGACAGTGAAATTGAGTGGACCGTAAGTGTATTGGAATCGACTTATTTTCTCAAAGTTTATTTATAGTAATAGGAATTGAGTTATCTTCTCAAATAAATCATGTTCAATTGATTGTATAACGTAGAAACAAATCCGATAACCAATTTCTACTTAGTAGGTACTTAAATTTGTAGTTAGGTATGGGTATGCATGTTAAAAAAAAACTTGCGTAAATGACAGGTTTGTACTAAGATTTATAGATTTACTAGCTGACCCGGTAAACGTTGTTTTGCCTTACTAAGGGTATGAAAAATAGATAGTAGCCGATTCTTAGACCTACTGAATACGCATATACAATTTGGTATAAATCGGTCAAGCTGTTTCGGAGGAGTACGGTAACTAACATTGTGACATGGGAATTTTATTTATAAGATTAAGTTTTATTTCATTTGACAAAAAGAAGTCAGCCCAGGACAAAAAGTATGAGCCTATGCAGTCCAGCCGTTGGAGCGTGAACGAGTAACATAGCTTTTAAAGTTATTTCGTATCTCACGGAAACCACAAGTTTTCAGGCAAAAAATAGGCAGGTAATCCACCTATCCTTGCACCAAATGTCATCAATTTTAGTGCAGCCGTTTGAGCGTGAAGAAGTAACAAGCATACACACTTACACACAAACTATCGCATTTATAATATCAGTAGTACTAGTATTCAGTTAGGAATCGACAGAGATTTGATTTAAGTTCCAAATCACGAAAACGTAAATTTCGCCTCAAAGTTTTTTATTTATTTAATATTCGTTTTAAAATGTCAAATGGTGTGTGTGCTTATGAAAGTTATACAAATACGAGCAATGACTTTCGATTCGTCGTTCGAAGAGTCAACATCTCCTGATGATGCCTTGTGGAAAGGCGAAACACGTGTTGAGTTAAGAATTTCCGGATTGTGATAGGTAACGTTAATCTTAATTAATATTAGTTAATTAATCTAAGTTAATTGATTTTAGTTAACCTTTACTTGTCTTAATTTTGGGTTTCGGATCACAGCGGAAGTACACTAAATATTTAATTTTGTCTTCTATTTACAATGGATTTCCGCAAAGTTACGCCTGAGTCAATAAGTTAAATACGAGCACATACAAGTCTTATTTTTTTGTGTTGATTGTATTATTACCAAAGCATTCGAGTTTTAATTGAATTTACATGAAATAATTTCGTGAAATGGCTATTAACGCAGTTCAGGCGCTTAGCTCAAACTTATCGAGGCTGAACTGATTATAATATCGCATTAAAACTTATCGCATATTTCAGAAAGCTACTCTTACAGTGGTGGCGTTTTCACTTCCCAGTGACCTTACTCGTCTACTGCACGTTTATATGAATAACGTGCTTGCAGAGTTTCAAAGCCATTAGTTAACACGTTCCAAGCGGCACAAAATTTTCTATTCTTTCTATTCCTGCGGTACCGGGCGTATTACACCTGGACCTAAAACTACCATTGCGGCGGTACAAGGCTTATAATACCCTGTAACGTAAAAAAAACTTTAATCCTTTTTTTGGCTTCATGAAAAGAAAAAACATATTTTTTTGCTTTGAGTATTAGTATTAATGAATTGATTTAAGAGATCCTGACGGCGTACGTGGACAGCTTCTTTGGTTTAGAATCTATAGCTTAAATAAAATACAGGGTTTTATGTACCCTGTGCCGCACTGAACAAGAGGATGTTTATGCATATTTTAGGGATGGGAAAAACAGATATCGATGGGCTTAAGTTTTATTGAAGAAATAAAAGAAAAAATAATATTCATTAATGTTTTTCATTGAAACAATCCAAACAGAAGTTTCTTTTGCATGCGTTACATTTTGTTATTTTTTTTGTAAGCTTGACGACTTGTTAAAATTGTTCGAAGCTTTTCGTAGCATCCAACGACTCTGTTACCTAAAAAGCTTAACATACGAGTACTATTTACAGTACTTAAAGACCGTAAATTATGTAATAACACAAATAATTATTATAGTACATATTATTATCTAAAGAAAGTGTACTCGTAATTATCACCTACCTATTTATTAGCAAATTCAATAAATAGTAATTAATTTTTCATAATTTACGGTCTTTAAGTACTGTAAATAGTACTCGTATAGTAAACTATACTTTGATTTATTACTATCATCATTGTCTTCAATATTATCATCACTGTCTTCAATGTGGTGGAGTTTTATTCTTTTACGACACCGTTTCGCTGATGTTGAAGTCATTGTCGACGCATGCGCTCACTCAATTACGATCACAACACTAACCGTGCGAAGCTAGCGCGGGGTGCGGTACCAGGTGAGCGAGGGTACCAGGTGTATTCAACCCGCACCCGCACTGTGATGAAATTTTATTTGTTCAGTGCGGTACCAGGTATAAAATATCCGGTATTAAGATAGGCACACCACTGGATTCTATTTTAATAGCCCATCTCAGATATGTATTTATCTCTTTCCTACACCGAACCAATCTGAAGTTACGCTCTTCGCACGACAGAGAAGTCTATACTTTTCGTAGCCGCACCACAAGCGAGATATGGACCAGGTGTTTTCGACCTGGTTTCGCATGGAACGTGTTAAGTTACCCAACTAATTAGCACCATAGAGCGAGAGACTCTTGACCCCATGATTTCTTATGTGTTGCGGACAGTATACATTTTTAACATCAATTATATTATAATGTTTGTATAACCGGCTATCATTTACGTTTATTTTGTCGGTATTAGCCCGACATGTTTCAGCACAATCAGTGTGCCATTCATAAGGGCAGGAACACAGCCAACGTACGCTTACGATGACGGCTGCGCCCGCACTGCATACTCCACTGACTAATTACACAATTATTAATCAATTTTATTATATTAAAACATTTCGTTGATGATAAAGCTAAAATAAATACTTAGGAATACTTGTTGACCTGCAGGTCATGAATATGTATTTTTTATGACAACGCAATATATAAATTTTTTTTTTTTTTGTGATAGATAATTAATTTATTCGGTCAAAATACAAAATATTGTTAGCCGATAACATAAATCTAGTCAAATAACGAAATAGCAATATATGAGCAGAGGTGGGTACCCTTGCACGTATCCTGCTCATAAGTGCCTTTGATGTAATTATAAGGTAATACCTATAATACAGTTTGTTATTAATAAAATAATCTATGAGATAAGTTTATCTTATACATTTATACTTCATATTGTTCCATTGTCAACGCAAAAGAAAATCCCTATGGATGTTAAGCTTTATAATTTAATTCAAAACAAATAAAAATGAAGTGCCAATTACGTTCCGCCTCTCAGTTTTTTGCACAATCTTTGGTTTTGTCACCAAAGGAAAATCGCGACAAAAGTAATGCCATTACCATCGAAGTTAATCTTCCTAACACAGGCCATTTCAAGGGTCCTTTGGGGAAACTTCAGGTTGATAAACGTATCCTTTGCTTTAAATGGATCGCCGATACAAAGACGATAAAAGAAAACTTGGCACAGTCCCGTTTTAAAGCAAACGTTGGGCACCCTACTCAAAGGAAAGTTTCTTAATGTGCAACGGTGCTCGAACTAAGAAGTACAGGATAGGTTTAGTGTTTGTTCTCCGGTAGCAGTTTGTGAAACATTCTAGTTTTTCAAAGTTATAAACAAGAAAAAAAGACTTGCATGAACAAACGCTACACTTAAATAACGTTGGATATAATAATAATAATAATTCTTAATTTCAGACACATGACCCATACAAATACTACGATATACGTACGTCTAACGGGTTTCGACGCATTGCGAGCGTTATCATCGTGTTTGCGCGGATCTCGTCGGTGACAGTCCGTGTGAAGCTCGTCTCCGATGATGACGCTCGTAATGCGTCGAAACCCGTTGGACGTATATCCAAATATTTTCAGTAAGCTTGACCGTTTCTTCGTGCAAATATATAACGATGACAGTTTATAAACAAGAAAAAATAGGTACGTATAATAAATTAAGGCTGGCTAGACGACTAGTGATTCCTGCACCTGGAGGAACGCCTCGTGAAAAATTAGCCATTGCTTTACAGCGTAATAATACTGCTAGCGTTCTGGCACTTTTGCACTGTGAACGGTCAGTTGTGGGTTATTTTATTTTGTTGTATTCTTGCCCTATAATGCCTGCCTTGATTGTAATTTCATAGGGTATGTCATGAATATTTAAAAATAAACTTAAATTAAGTAATGAAAAAGTATATTAAACTATTAATTTAATAAACTAAATGAGTATTTATGTTTATATCTCAGGTATATGGAAATAACGTTTCACATCCCTAATTAAATTGAAATGCGGGGATTACTGCTGGTATAACGCAATTTATTACGAGTATTGAAGTAAGATACAGTCATTAACCGTCGATTAGGGATTATAAATAGATTATAATCGGCATGTTAAGTGAAGTTTGGATAGGTGATTTGCGAATCAAATAACATTAGCATTTAATTTTTAAAATAGCATTAAAGATTCATATATATTTTTCATAGAAACCTTTTTAGTTTTTTAATCAAAACCAGCATTGCCATCTAACGTAGCAACATTGCTAGCATTTTGGGCACCTTTGCCTCTACCCCTGGTTTTTTTAGGTTTGGTTTAATTTATTTTTAACTCCTAAAAATATGAAAAACTTAACTTTTAACAAAATATATTAACCTAATTTTAAAATATAAAACCTAGATGATATGTAAATAGCATTTTTTATTTATACAATAATGCCATTTTATAAAAGAATTGAGTTAAAACAAACATACACAAGAATACAAAAGAAACTAATACACTATACTAATATGTATATTTCGTATATATGTTTAGTTTCGTATCGTAAAAATCCCATAAAGCTTCTTCTTTACCTCTTAAGTTACAGAACACCAAACATACCGTATTTTTTAAGTCAAGAGGAAGTAAAATAAAATCAACCTTAATACTCCCAAAATAAAGTAACAAATCCATGTTTTAAAGAGTTTCTTTCAACCTCGCGCCCAAAAACCCAAATGCGCTGAAAAGTATACTAGCCAAACAAAATAGCAGCATACATCACGAACTTTCCTTTCACATTCACATAATTAAAATAGTCATGTCATAATTAACTTCAGCATTCCGGAGAGGCGGGTAAAATATGCCTACAACTTTGCAAACTTTCGCGAAACTAGGACTGTGAATTATATTTCACTGGAAACGTTGAATTACGTGAGAACTCCATGTAACGTCACTCGATTTAACGACAAACTCTCTAAAGCGTCGAAATAAATTGAATTTAGTCGGTTTAGCTTGTATTCCATACATTCTCTCCATTTAACGACCACTCTCTATAACGCCGTAAAATGTACATTCCTTTCATAGGCGTTATATAGAGTTTACACTATTTCAATCTGGGCTGGCATAGCGTAGCGCCTGTAAGCTCGGCTCGCTAAAGTGATCTGACGCGATCATCGAGGTTAAAATATTGCGTCTATGCGGACCATCGATCGTTGCTTAATCTCGATGAGTCTTTGGGTGGGGTCTTTATAGTCTTTATACCATGCATAAGACCACGCCTTAAAAAGTGTGAGTTTCATCTGGGCGCCACCATGGGTCAAAGGACACGTTTAATTGTAGGTCCCGGCTGTTAGTTTTAATACAAGCATTCGTTAAGACAAGTTCAAATTCAAATTCAAATTCAAAATAATTTATTGGCACCAAAAAAATACATATTTTTAAACATTAAGCTCTAGTTGCCAAAATAGGTGTTAGCCCGTGTCTTGGCAGCTAGTCCTTCCCAAAATAATCCAATGATTTGACTGATACAATTAGAATAAAATAATAATAGATTCATATTCATATTAACTAAGTTGATAATTCATAATAATACATTAATACATTAATAATACATAAAATGTCTCATAAAAGATGAGTTAAATTTTACAATTTTAGATTATTACATATTATTTGAATTGAAACATAATTGCTTACATGTCATGAATATAATACAAATTTTAAATGTAATTTAAATTAATAATTATTTAGTTTAATTAATTATTATAAACGAAGCTATTTCGATAATTCTTCTTATTACTAAGTCTTATAATTAAAGTGGTAAAACAGTTTATCTAAAATTCCCGAATTTTAAAGAAACAGATATAATTGGTTGCCACATCTAAATTAAACTAATTCCACAATAGCTGTTTTTTGGCACAATATCCGAAGTAAAACGAAGTCCTACTTCGCAAATAATAAATGAAACTGCGGCTTTGCATAATTTGGGAAGCAGTCTTATCTGCATTGTCGGATTACGAGTTTGAATAGTAAGCATTTTGGTTTAGCGTTTATTTTGTACTGCGTTTAAAAGATGCGACGCAAATATTGGTATAGATTGTGTAGGACGGTACTGTATAGTAACAGTGTTTAGGGTTCCGTACCCAGTGGGTTCTCACGGGACCTTATTACTAAGATTTAACTGTGTGTCTGTCCATCTATCACCACGCTGAATCTCATGAACCGTGATAGACTGTTGAAATTTTCATAGATGATGCATTTGGGTTGCCGCTTTTGTATGAGGGTTTAATACTAAAATTAAAATAAAATAACAAATGTTTTACTATGTTGCATTTTTGTTTTGTACTTTTTTTTCTATATCTTTTAGGGTTCCGTACCTGAAAGGTAAAACGGGACCCTATTACTAAGCCTTCTCTGTTTGTCTGTCACCAGACTGTATCTCAGAAATCACAATAGCTAGAAAGCTGAAACTAATGCTAAATTTATTCTAAAAATAAAATAAATGAAAATATTAGCATCATAATTGTGGTCAACATCTTTGTCGTGAACTAAATTTGTTGGCTGTCGGTCAGGGTGTTAAATGTGTATCAATATAAAGTATTTATGAACTATGTATGTATTTGTAGTATATCAGTTGAGTTAGCAACCATAATTTAAACTATAAATGGTTCAGTTTGGGGCTAACCAACCGTGTTTTAAATGTGTCCTAATGTAAAAAAAATTGTTTTATTAAAAAACGCCGCGCATTGTTCTTACCTATTTTAACAATTCAATTCACCAATATCCAGAAGATTTCATTCGTGTAACCATCGCTACGGCGCCTCTAGGCGCGGCGTTGACAGCTACCATCAGTCATGTGGAACCCATTCAGTATCCCCCAACCTCAATCCCTTTCTGTCACTATCCGTCATACCCGATTACGACGTTACTTATATAAAACCTTAAAAGGCTGGCTATGGATTTTTATTCACATATAATTCCAATTACGAGGTTACTGGTAGCTTACGTAAAATCTAAAATGGCTGGATCTACTTTTACATATAATTTGGGCACAATGCACCTTAATGTATAGATATATAGACTCTTTTGTTCTACCTACTAGTTTTGGATAAAAACAGCCAAAACTTTATACGTAGGTTAGACTATCCATACAAACGGCTTTGTTCATTAGCTTATTTATAAAATAGAAAAGAGCTTAGTACAAAAGCTCCCAACAAAGAACTAGGAAGTTTCTTTTTAAAAATCGTAAATAAGAATATGGTGGTATGGATGTACAAAAGCAGGAAAACCACCATAAAAAGTTATTCGAAAACAGGTTCTTTCCAAAGAAAATACTTAAACACAAGCTTAGTGAGGCGCACAATATTGTATGGTCACTATTCCAAGAAAGAGTTCAAAGAAATACATCTTTGAAAATAATCCGCTTTCCGCTATAGACTTGCTGTAAGATTACTGTACGTAGCCACATAGTTATATATAGTAGTTTTTGAAATTTGGTCTTGAGTGATAAAGGATTCCTAAAAATGAATAAATATTTACAATTTTATGTATATTATTTAGATATTCTAGAACAAAAATAAATAAAATATTAAAGTGAAAAACAATGTAAATAAAGCTTTGCACTTGAAAACAAAATGGAAGAGCTCAAACTCAAATAATCGACCCGTCACTGAACAGTGCAGATAACGTGAAACAAATAAAACGAAATAAATGAAAAGTGCCCTGTAACTCAGATGCACAAAGTCTTAGTGATAATTCGCCTGAAGATAAATCAAGAGCAAAAACAAAACAGATCCCTCCTTTAAAGAGACGAATAAGCTTTTGAATCTATCACAATAAAAAAAGATCAATAGAATTACTTTATGAAACGAATCTTTTGAGAAAAAACTATGCAGTCGACTTGTGTTAAAAAAATAATTAAACGGATTTCTAATCTATAGAGGCCTTCTGGCCATAGAAATATAACGCTTAAGTCTATGCTTCTGGCGGCTTAAAAACATTCGACACCAGAGCTTGGCCACTTAGCTCATACAAAGAATAAGAAGAAAAAGAAAGAATTTTTAAATTTTTCTTACTACTCTACTACTCAGTGATACGAGTACATACAAATATTTATCAGTCAGAAGAAAATATAGAAAGGTATGTTGTACATTATATTGTCTAAGGCGACAAGAAAAATCCACAATCATGGCAAGAACAAATCCAGTTACACTTTGAACTCAAGAACGATGTTGGGCGGTGCAATAAAACAATGCAATCTCTTGTATACGTGGGTAGGGAACCGTTCAATTTTGCAGATCTACGTAGTTTATATTGAAACTTGGAATAAAGAAAATGAAATGAAAGAATTGAGTCGATATATTTTGTTATTTATTATAAATAACAAAATCACAAGTATATAAAAGCAAAAGCTTCTGAAATATGTACGCATTTGTATGTTACTATCCGAAAAAAAATTAAATGAAATGAAAGAATAGAGCAAAACATTGTAGTTATATACAATAAAATGACAAGTACATATATAAAAACGAAAGCTTCTGTAAAAAATAAGCTTCTGTAAAGAAAATATGTACGCGTATGTAACATACAAAAATATGTTACAATCTGATGGAAATTAAAATATAATTTGTATTATATGCAGCGTAGTCCCTGGATATAAAAGTGCACATACTTTTAAGTACAAATAGCCATAGAATTAGTAAACGTAAAAAAAACACGTTGTTATTTGGAATTGTTTTAAATTTTATGTCATCTTCTATACACAACTATAAATAAACCATTCATAAAAAAAAAACAAAATTCCTCGATTAACAATTAATGCTATCGCCGATTTGGGATTTAAATTGATCGTTCATTCAATACAATACCTGTATTGAGTTTCATATACATAATATTATATATAGAGAGAAAAAAAAATACATCGGCCTTCATGTGGTGGCGGCCATTTTATGCCACACACCTTTCAAACAAGAAGAAAGCACAATTTAGGTATACCAGCTCGTTAGAAAGTCACAATCTCACAGACACACATACACAAATACAGACATACACACACAACCGGACATCGGGGGCTAAAAACAGACATTTGTCGAAATATAAAAACCTTTGTACTCAAACCTGTTTGAACTAAACACAGACCCGGGTGAATGACATTTCATATAGCTATTCAAGATCTCACACGCTGAGCTTAAAATAAAGCGTTTTGAGAACTACCCCCATTTTGCTCTTTCAACAAATTCAGTGCTATTGAACCCCGGAGAATCTTTATCACTTTTCATATAACGTAGTTTCTTCTTTCACAGCAATTTTATGTTTGCAGACGGATAATCTAATCCCAGTTCAGGATATAAAGCAATAAATCTGGACTTTGCAGACTAAGATTAAAAAAGTGCAATATTTGAATAAAAGCTTCATCACTGGAATAGTTTCATTAGAATACGTAGTAAAAACTTAAAACTGCGAAGAAACAACACGTTAGATTAAGAAGTATTAAATATTTTTTTGTAGTTTAATAATAAAACAGATTGTAAACATTAATTCTATCAAACATTCATACTAACATTATTATCAAACATTATTCAAATATGCCAGAAGAAAGAAAAGAAAGTTTTAATACAGTGATTAATTCTATCGTTCAAATAAATATGAGAATATTTTTTTTACACCGCACTTCCAGGTTTTATCCCAGCAGGACGCATAATCATGCTAGTGATAATAAACTACCTTCTGGCCTAAAGTGGAGCAAACCTAGTCTGGAATAACTGCCTTTAAAAGACGCGACAAACTTTATGGTGGTTGCAAGCCTGACGAGCACTATAAAATGCTCTACCACTAACCCTATGGTTTCCTCACGGTATTTTCCTTTACCAAAAGCTTGACCACATTGTCGGGAATAGAATCCCTGACCTGCGGGCAGTAAGGCGGCTGCACGCCCGACTCAGTTGACATTGCTTCATATGTACACCTATCATATATCTATGACTAACCTTGACGTGATTTTGACATTTTGTTGACTACACTGCTATTTTCTAATTTCGAATATTTATGTACATTTTCAATGCAATGTTAAATAAAGTACACAGTGAAACTCATCAGACCTAAGCCACTGCCCTATGCGACACCCACACAGTAACTACGACTGTACCTACATTCGAAGGCAAAGGACTTGAAAGTTTCGCCTCAGGCTATGCCTTTGAAACACTGATGGTGTTCGCAGACTTCTCTAGAGCTTTAGACGTTGCAAATTGTGTACTTTGACTTTGTCTGGATGAACTTTGTCTTTGCGTACTTTGGCTTTGGACTTAATACAGAAAATATGAATACTGTATACTGTATCATTATAAAATTAATGTTTGTGTCTTTTCCAAGATAAGTAATTAAATGTTCTTTTACTGTACCATCGTGGTCGCAGCCGCATCAATCAGCTTTTGAATTCATTTACCTGAAACAAACAATTTTATTGTTATATAAATATGCAAAACCAATTAAGTTAAGATTCATTTCCAATGATCAAAAAGTCTTCAAACTGGTAATGGACATTCTATTTCTATTTTTTAGCTTACAGTGTCACATTGCTGGGCAAAGGCCTTTCTTCCTTCCTTCCATACAGCCCTGTCTTTATCTTGAATGGCCCAGTTTATTACCTAGACAAACATCATATATCACCTTTGTCTAGATTCTATGTTTTGTGGACTAAATGACAAAACTACTTTTTTACTGTTTCGACTTTGAGGTCGTCTCCAGCTATTTAGAGAAAAAAAAAATGCTATGTGATAAAAAACTTCGCCATCAACCAGTTAGTTCAATCAAATTTATAAATCTCATTAACAAGAAATTGTGTTAACGTGACCTTACTGTATTTCTAAGCACAATACATTTTCGTCGACCATTTTCAAATACATTGCACCAGGTTGAGCAGGAACCATCGTTTGGCACCATGCCACTCTCACAGCCTACCTATTCGAGTCGGAGAATATGTGAAATAGGGGTGGAAAATAAATGTGAAATTATTCGAACTTTGAATCTACACGAATTTGAATACTCGAATCTACAGTATTCGTTATTTGACAAAGTCAGCAAGAGGTTTTACAACCTCGTGATTAGTAGATTGGTCATTTGCAATTTTAAATTTTATTTAAAGGAGTTTTAGTTGAAAGTATTTTTAGTTATGTTTTATGAAAATAGATCTAAGATGGTGACCGTCTCAAAATGGCGGATAGCATGTTTTTACCGCAACTGCTTCAATATGGGTATCAAATGAAAGGGATTGATAAGTAGAATACAAACTGTGTATACATTTGAAACCCAAGGTGGTTGCAAACACCGAATGTTGAGTAATAGGTTTCCAACATTTTTAATTTATAATAGTTTTAATGAAAGATTCTGTTAGGTTTATATTTACATTTCCTAGAAATCACGCTTATAGTTTTGCTCTGTCCGTTACCTTTAGAATATGTTTACAGAAACTTATAACTAATACAGTTATGGAGAAAGAGCTTGCAGTTTGGATGAGTTATTTGTTTTGCGTGTAAATCTTATATTTAGTAGATATAATAAAAAAATACAGTTAAGAAGTATCTTCCATAAATTATAAGATGTGGGCATGAACATTTTAACACGGTCATGTTATTGATCTACGTATATGTATAAATACAATTTTAATTAGTGACTGCCATTAAAAAATATGCGCAAAATGAAAAACTCGGTACAATATAATAGCTATTCGAATAAAGAAGTATTTCATTCTCACAGTTCTTTATTCGAATCACTTCCACACGGGCCTTCCCTAGTCCTTAGTTGCATGTACATGCCTATTTGTATTTATCACAGTATACATAAATCTCTCAGTAACTTCGTATCAGGTGGTTTCGCGTCTGCAGATGCATACAAATGGAATTTTGCCAGAAAAGATTTTTGCAAGATATGGGTAAAATGTTTTAGTAAGAGTATAGTAAGAGAGAGAATGTTTTATTTTTAGTTTGGTTGTTTCTTACAAGAAATTTGGATAAATTAATATGATTGGAGTGGGTGTGGTAGTTTTATTAGCTATGTGTAAAAGGTAAACAAGCTATTTAAACTAACCAGAGTTGAAATATAAATAGGCGATCTTGCTTATAATAACTAATTGCCGCATTACTCCGAGCAAAGTAGCATTTGTGTTAATCCAGGGACTAAAGAATCATCATCACATACCAAATAAAAAAAAAACGGTTCAGCCATTTAAGCCTGAAAGAGTAACTAACACACCTTTAAACACACCACTGCCCTTACAGTAATCATAATCATATTTATTGGTAAAAACAATATTTTACAGGTCATTTTAAAACATTATAACAAAAAAATATATAAATATACATGTGTACATTTCATAGTTTAAATATGTCATATGTATTAATAAAAAAATAAAACAATGTCAACATACCAGTACTAATATTATCCTTATTTTGTAATTTTTAGAAAGTCATTTATATCATAGAGAGTTTCCTCGATAAGCCAGCGTTTAAGTCGAGCTTTAAAGCTACCTAAACTCGTTGCCTCGGTCACATTAGCAGGTAATTTATTGTAAATGGTTGGGCCCATAATATGTGAAATATTAGAACAATATTAGAAGGATAGACGTATTCTTTTAATCTTATCGTTGGCATTTAATATGGACAACGTTTGAAATTAAAATTATTTGATTTGATTTAAATTTCGGAAAATAAATAATGCCATTTGACACAAAAAATTCATTCGGCAGCAGTCCGGAAGGTAACCATTACGCCAACATGGTAGTTTTAATCTCTTATTAGTTGATGGCAAAGGCAAAGCAATCACATGTTATTTGGCAAAGCGACTATAATATAGTCGTTATGTAATGTTCAAAAAATATTTTGTAATGAAATCATAGACAATAAGATATTGTCTATGATAAAATTGAGCTGAAACCAAAATGTTGTGATACATTGTAATAAAGTTTCAGTAAAGAAACATTCCAAGAAATGATGTTCGGGAGGTCTATTGTTCGGTAGACTACAGCAGCTACTCTTATTTTTACATATTCTGTCCCAAATATATTGGCTGGTTTGATGTAGAAGTATCTTTACGGCGCCCCTATCGCTCGAATCGCAAAAAACTGTGACCTAAAATATTTCGTTAGTTCGGAAACTGAAACGGCCGTCTAAAACGACTACGCTTTATTGTTCTTTCCCAACAAAAAGGTTTAGAGCCTTTCAGGCATTGAATAATTTGCGAGAAAGATAAAAATCTGAGAAAAAAAATTGTATGTAAATTTTCCTTTGACGTCAGCTTTGTGCTTATTTTTTTTCATTGTGTTTTGCTTACTTTACCGTTTCAGTTACTTTACGAGTACATTTGTTTTCCTTCTGCGGTGATATGAAAATACAACTTATTTTTTCTATTGTTCAACATTGTCGTGCGTCATCCGCATCGGTGGGATCTTCTTTGTTGATTATCTTACTCATATATACTCATAAACTACGTTACAAATATATTAGTTACAGTTTATGGCGCGATTTAGTTTTAGTCGTGTGTAGAAAGAAAGTGTAGAAAGAATCTTATCTTATCTTATCAATCAGACGGCCCTAGGTTCGATCCCAGTCCTACACAAATGACTTGTTTATTATGTTATGTTCGGATATGCACTCAATTTACGATGAAGAAACCGACATGTTTAAGGACCAAAAATTCATTCAGGACCATTCACCGCCTCGCACATGGCCACCTAGGTGAGATACAAAGGCTCTCCTTATGATAGAAGACCCAGCATTGGGAACGTTAAGTGGACTGCTTAAATGCTATGCTTATGCCATGTGAAGCCGTGAGCTAGAATGACTTGCTGCTTCGTCCCTGCCATAGCCTATCATCACCCCGCAGTAAGTTTGCGCACGAAATGGTTGCACTGTAACTCTCAAATACAAAGATTTATTGATAACACTATTAGATACATATAAAAAAAAACAATATATCAATTTTAATTAATTTTCATTAACTTAAAAATATTTTAGATAGTCATCAAAATTATAAAACCTCAATTTATTTTTACAGCTGACGGTGGAAGTTGCATCTTACACGGCCTCTCGCATTTAGTAGTAGATTCGTCTTCATTACATAACACAAGTTTCTGAGCAAAAGTACGAGACTACGAGAAGTTGTACAGAATAAATCAAGACGACGTCTCCAGGGTGTTGTAATTGGGTTACAAAAAATCTGGTCTTATCCAATTATGTGACCAACCCGCCGGCCACAGTTTTTATTTACGCGGAACTTTCGTTACAAGATTGTTTAGAAAACATTTTTTTTTCCTGTACTTAGTTTGTTTAATGTTTTGATGTCATCAAAACATGGTCTCAAATCAAATAATTTTAATTTCAAACATTGTCCATATTAAATGCCAACGATAAGA
The DNA here is from genome assembly GCA_035578125.1 of Mellilla xanthometata. Taxonomy (NCBI): domain Eukaryota; kingdom Metazoa; phylum Arthropoda; class Insecta; order Lepidoptera; family Geometridae; genus Mellilla; species Mellilla xanthometata. The sequence goes on along the minus strand of JAPUBQ010000014.1, from coordinate 4,610,198 downwards.
TTATAAGAATGTTTTGTGAATTTGATGATTTTCACTTATGCAAGCATTATATGTATATATTATATGACTGTATAATAACGATATTATATGAGTTGTATAATGTCGGAAATTTGGCAGAATAATTAATTTTCAACTTAAAAATCGCACTTTTTCAGAAATTAACTGATAAAATTTAAAACACAGGATCATAAGATTGATCGTTACGATGAACGCCCACCCCAAACGGCCTTCGGCAAGTCATTAGTATTTTCAGGCTCGAAATTCTCGAGACTAATTTGTCAACTTTTTATCCTATTAGTCCTTCCATACCGATGTAAAATTAAAACACCACCCACGTTCATTTATAACGCGTATTCCAGGAGTCAGGCTTTTGTTAAGTAACAAATATAATTAATTTTTGGGACCACTTGCGAGATTTGAATATACATTTTCGTATTGTGGTCTCAGCCGTGTTATTCAATTCAGTAAATGCTGGCTGAAATTATTTAATTTTGTAAAGCGATTTATGAATTTATTTTGTGGTTAACATGCGGACTAAATAAATGTCTGGGCTCTTTGTTGGAATCTTTTAAGCATGTTAATACTAATTACGGAATATTACGTTATATTTTCTAGTTTTTGTAATTAATTTAATTTTACTATAATACATTTGTAACGTTTTATTTATTTGATAAAGATTTTGAATCAATCACCTAATGTTTTTCTAAATACATTTTCGCGTAGAAACAGTCACACTTACATTGTTAAAAGTGGAATCTAAATAAATACTGTACGTACCTATCGAATACATTGAATATTTTACAAGCGGTGATAAAAACAAATTTAAACATAGTTTAAGAATAATATTTACAAAGCATAGTTAAAACGAAAATTTTGTGAACTAAATAAAAAATAACAAAACAAAATTTTTAAAGACACCCGCCCAAACGTGCCCATCAGGCTTGCCGCATTGCCTATCGAATTATATTTATATTATACTAGCTGACCCGGCAAACGTTGTTTTGCCTCACTAAGGGGTATGAAAAATAGATAGTGTAGCTTATATGACACGTTCGTAGATTCACCATAGCAGCGCCATCTATTGATTACTTACTCAACCCAGTCGAAAGGTATCGACATCTGTTAGAATCATTTGGAGTTAACAGATAATTATGACTGTCAAATAATAACAGACAATAATTAGCAATAAATTAAAATTGTGACTATAATTTGAGAATTTATGAATATGCCAATATTGCCTCGGCCCTCAGTCCCCAGCGGCCTCGCTATTCCGGACTCTGGCAGCGGTCCCGGTAACGGCGAGGCAGAGGGTGCTAAGAATCCCTGGAAGAGATCTCGCTGCCAACCCCACACGACCCTGACCCTGGCGTGTTACAACGCCAGGACGATCCGCACGGACGAACGATTAGAAACGCTACTCCATGAAATCAACACAATCAAATGGGGCATAATAGGTCTCTCGGAGATTAAGAGACGAGGTGAAAACCTGGTCAAGCTTAACTCTGGAGACATATTCTACTACAACGGCCCTAATGACATAACATATGGAGGCGTAGGATTTCTTGTTAAAAAAGAAATCACCCCTCACCTTCAAATCATAAAAAGTATCTCTACTCGTGTCTGTTTCACAGTAATCAATCTAAATAAACGTTATTCACTTAAAATAGTTCAAGTATACGCGCCAACAGCAAAACGCCCACAAATTGAAGTAGATATCATGTATGATGAAATAGAAAAAGCTTTAGAAGACACTCCATGCCACTTCTCAACTATAATAGGAGATTTCAATGCGAAAATTGGCCCACCACTTACTTCTGAAAAGTCCATTGGTAAATTTGGTTTAGGGAGACGTAACGACCGTGGGCAAACTCTTGTCGATTTTCTAGAAAAGAAGAACTTTTTTGCCATGAACACCTTCTTTAAGAAGCGTGCTGCCAGAAAATGGACTTGGGTTAGTCCCGGTGGAAACACTAAAAATGAATATGACTACATCATCAGTTCTCATAAAGAAATAATTCAAGATGTATCTGTCCTTAGCCGCTTTAAAACTGGTAGTGATCATCGAATGGTAAGGTCAACATTAAAATTCAATTTGAAAAAAGAGAGAGGTAAGATGATACTATCTGGACAAAGGAGGTATGAAGCCAAAGAGCTGTCACTTCTGGGAGATAAGTTTCAGATTGATTTGCAAAACCAATTTGAAGGACTGGAAGAGGTAAATTTAGATGTTGATGAAATTAATGCCAAACTTTGTGATACCATTTCAAACACAGTAAAACAGCATCTTAAACGAACCTTTAAAAAAGAAAGTAAATTTTCAGCCGAAACACTTAACTTAATAGAAGAGAGAAGGAAAATGAAATATAATACCACAGCAGATCACAATTCAATTTTAGCAATCAATAGAAAGATAAATAAAGCCATTAGAACAGACATCAGAAATTATAACACTGATGTTGTAGTCAATACAATAAAAAAGTACAGAGGTCCCAAAGTATTTCAGCGTAAACTAAAAACCGGATCGAAACAAATTCTCAATCTTAAAAATCAACAAGGCGAAATTATATCTGACAGACACAAAATGTTAACAGTAGTTGAAGAGTTTTATAAGGAACTGTACACTTCCAAATCAGGTGAACCAAACCATAACGATAACATCTGTCCAAGCTCTGGAGCAACAACTGATAATAACCAAATTACCGACCAAATACCGCAAATAATACCATGCGAAGTACACAAAGCAATGTCTGAAATGAAAAATGACAAGTCGCCTGGACAAGATGGCATAACAGTTGAAATGCTCCGAGCCGGAGGCCCACCCGTAATGAGAATCCTTGTAAAACTCTTTAATGAAGTGCTGATTAAAGCCCAATCACCTAAATCTTGGAAAAACGCTATAGTCACAATCATACACAAGAAAGGTGATTCTGCTCAATTAGCAAATTACCGACCGATAAGTCTTCTCTCACAAATATACAAACTGTTCACCAAAATAATCTGCAATAGACTGACACGCCAGCTAGACGAATGCCAGCCCAAAGAACAAGCCGGATTCAGGAGAGGGTTTTCCACAATAGACCATATTCACACAGTAAAGCAACTGATAGAGAAGAGCCAAGAGTACAACCAACCTCTCTTCATGGCCTTCGTCGACTACGAGAAGGCTTTTGACAGTGTCGAACACTGGGCAGTATTAAGCTCTCTACGCAGTTGCTCTATTGATGTTGGATATGTGGAAATGCTCCGAGAACTGTATGCATCGGCAACAATGCAAGTAAAACTGCACGACACTACTGACCCTATCCCCATTAAAAGAGGGGTGAGACAGGGAGACACTATTTCGCCAAAACTTTTCACAGCGGTTCTGGAAGACGTCTTAAAAACGCTTCCATGGGAAACTAGTGGCATTAACATCAATGGTGCCTACCTGTCTCATCTCAGGTTTGCAGATGACTTAGTATTGTTCGCCAACAACCTTGACAACCTCCGATGCATGATAGAACAACTTTCAGATGCTTCCTTGAGAGTAGGCCTCAAGACGAATATGACCAAGACCAAGGTGATGTCGAACGCCTCTGGGCACTCGAACCCAATCATGATTGGGAACGAGAGTCTAGAGACGGTTGACCATTACGTGTATCTTGGTCATAACCTCTCTTTTGGCAAAGAACATCAAAACAGGGAGGTTGCCAGACGTATACAGCTAGGCTGGGCTGCTTTCAGAAAGCTGGAGGACATCCTAAAGTCACGGCAAATTCCACAGTGCCTTAAAACTCGCCTCTACAACCAGTGTGTCCTACCCACCATGACATATGGTGCCGAAACATGGACCCTCACCGATGAGGCTGTGCACAAAATCAGAGTTGCACAGAGAGCCATGGAGAGGTCCATGCTCGGCGTCAAGCTTATTGATCGCATCCGTAACAGTGAGATCCGATGGCGAACGAAAGTTCGAGACGTCGGATCTACAGTTATGGAGCTTAAATGGAGCTGGGCGGGACACCTGGCTAGGCGAAGTGACGGCAGGTGGAGCAAGGCTGTGACCGAATGGTGGCCAAGATTAGGAAAACGCAGCGTCGGTCGTCCGCCGGCAAGATGGGTCGACGACATAATATCAGTCGCAGGTCGAATCTGGACACGATTGGCACAGGACCGAGATGAATGGCATATCAAAAGAGAGGCCTATTCCCAGCAGTGGGAGAGAACCGGCTGTGGATGATGATGATGATAATTTGAGATTTAAACTATCCTATCTCTCAAGTTGGATCGAACTGCACATGGTGTGCGAATTATAATTGGTTAAGTGGTTTAGGAGTCCATTGAGGACAAACATTGTGACACGAGATTTATATATATTAAGATTTAAATTATTTAACATTTCAAAATGAAAAAAGAATAAGGCAGAAAGATAATATACATATAAACAGAACACAGCGGTTGTATCAAATCACGATCTTATCTAGCGATACCTGCCTTAAAGTAACAAGTTTAAATAAAGCAGAATTGCAAAGTTTGAGACTTCGAAATTAATCAAAACTTGGAAACAATGTATCGTTCTTACAAATTTCCAGTGAATTGAAGAACGATGATCGTTGATTAAAGATAGCTATTTAATTATGATTTATTTTTACACAGTACTGCTAAGCATTTAATCAGAATAATAAAATAAATAATAAATATTAGGACACATTTCAAACACGGCTGGTTAACCCCATACTGAACCATTTCTAGTTTGTATTATGGTTACAAACACAACTGATAATACTACATACGTACATATTTTATATAGATACATATTTAACACCCAGACTGACAGTCAACAAATTTAGTTCAGCACAAATATCTTGGCAGTGCCGGGAATCGAACCCGGAACCTTCTGATTGGCAGTCCGGCATGGTAATCATTACGCCAACGAGGTCGTCGAAGGGCGTGTAACCACACCAGTCATCGACACTCTAGCCTAAGGCGGAGCATGTCTAGCCTGGTTTAACTAGCTTTCAAAGAGGCTGACAGATTGCTGCGATCATTAGATGCTTGGCGACAGATTTTTTGACTTGAGAGTGGTAGAAAATATTGTACCATCATGCTGTAGTTTCCTCATCCTTTACAGAAATCTCATTGGAGGATTCGAATCCACGATCTACGAGACGTTACGCAGCTGCATCTGACTGACCGGCAGGGCGAATATACATTTTTAAACAAGTAAAAATTAATTTTGTTTAAGTAACTAGGAAAACTTATGTTAAGGCAAGCAATGATGTTTGCTTATCTTAACTTGATTTCAAATCACAGCCGAAGTACACTAAATATTTCTGTTTTTTTTATTTGTATTTTTATTACATTAAATGAAATAAGGAGTAAGAGATAGGCTAAGTTTGTACTATTTGACAATTATTATGTAATTTATGACTCATGTTAGTTAGATTTGTATTTTTAGGTTTGACTTAAATATGTGTAATTAATTTAATTTTAATGTAATGTAATTATTATTGTCTTAATTTAATGAAACTAATGATTTATCTACAAGTATGAAACTATTGTTATTAGATGTATGCTATTCATATTTATATTTAATTAATATAATTGGTCTATGTACCGTTTTAATTAAATTCAATAAATAAATAAATATATTACAATGGATTACCGCAAAGTAACGCCTGATTCAATAAGTTATGTCGGTTAACACTTTAAATTTTTGTACCGCCACTAAGATAAACATAATCTTAGTAAGCAATGTCTAATACTTTCAGATGACTCTGAAAATGTGTACAAGGGCTTTACTACATTTTCGTACCCAACGACGCTCGAAATCAATTTGGAATCCCGCAAACCTGCACTAATTACTAATCAGGTCGCACCTCACGTCACGGTTTACCATTCACAAGCTGCTCCCATTTGGTTTCCGGCAATTTGGTGACTAGAATGGACCTTAATTTAGTACCTGAGCTTCTACATTTGCACATCGCATAATTACAGCCCAATAATAAATAGATAGATAGATAAACTCTTTATTGGGCAATTTTTTTTTTAATGATAAATAGGCTGACGTTTGACCGCAGCTTGCCTGATGTTAAGCTTGACTGTGGTCTAAGATGTATCACGCTTGCCTAGAAGGAACCTATTTACTCTGGATTTGAAGACCCTCAAATTGTACTTCTCGGGAAAAATAGACTCAGGAAGAGAATTCCAAAGCTTCGCAGTTCTCACAATGAAGGTCGAAGTTAAAAGCTTTGTGCGAATCCTCGGAACTTCGACAGTAAATCGGTGTCTCTTCGCTGTACCCCTGCTCATTCTGTAGTGGAATGGAGAAGCGGGAATTAAATTGTGCAGCTCCATTGCACACTCTCCAAAAAATTTATGGTACAAGTCAAAATAAAATGTTACAACACAAAAGAATGCCACAAACGGCGGCTTTATCGCTAACAGCGATCTCTTCCAGGCAACCTTTGCAATAATCATCATCAGCTCTTGATCTCGCCTTGTCGTATTAAGAATAACAGCCAATTTAACGTGTCATCCAACCCACGTTAGCGCACTTATATAGCGTATATGCCACTTATTATAAAGCAGTATTTTGGATGGTCACCCATCCAAATGTCGTTACTCATCGATCGTTGAGTAACTTCTTTCTCATCTTAGTTAGCATGTTTTGAGGGCGTAGAAGAATTGTAGTTAACAACCTAATAGTATTACATAATATATTAATCACAAGTTTTTTACAAGAGTATATATATATTAACAACTTAAAATATTATCAAGAACTGTAAGAACTATTAAAGCAAAGAATTTTTCTATAGATTTTACGAGTAGCACACCGTCCAATATATTGGCTTGCGGCAGTGTTCAAATTGTATTCGCTTTCAAACAGATCACCATAAAAAATTTTTGCCCTTACCAATGAAGAGGATTCAAAGGAGAGGAAAGGTAGTGTCGGCATATATTTTTTCCTTTATTTTTTTTTAATATTTGCCATCGTTTTACTCCTCTCTCTTTCATATCCTTTTTCACACACATTTTGTTTTAAAGTATTTGGAACTATTTTCAGAGATACAAAACCGCACTTAATATAATAAAAAGGCAAGAGTTTATGTGTAAGTGTGTGTTTATTACTTCTTCACGCTTAAGCAGCTTAACCGATTTCAATGAAATTTGGTATGGAGATAGTTTAGTCCCTAGATTAACACAGCTACTTTTTTATCTTGGACTAACACTAGTAACACCGCGGGCGCAACTATTAAAACCTACATAAGTAGAATTTGTAAGGTTGTGCTCTGTGTACAGTCGAGGATAAGAAAACCAGAAAAGATTGCTGAATCCCGTACAACAAAGCGTGGCGCGGAAGTTTTCCATAATTACCGTTGAAACCTAGATGGCGCTACAAATCGAGTGTGCAGCCTAGCTGCTGCCAAATTCCGCAACGCGCTGCAGTCGCATAGTGATATAAAAATAGTAGCGTGATCTGAGTGTAGTCGTTTCTAGAAAATATAAAGAGATGACGCTACGGTACGATTTTCAACGAGAGGTTAACTATCTATTATATTTATTAGTCTATGGTACAGCGTACTGTTGTTAAAGTGGTGTATTCTCCTTGTATCCATTAATATCTCCGAGCTTTATCAGCGCTCATCTGGCAAACTAAATCGATGGAGAGCAAAGTTACTTTGATTTATGAAAGCAATAAACAGGATTAGAAAGATGAGCATACTCGCGTCATCAATCAAACCATTGTTGTGAGAGAGTACGGGGTGAAATAGAAACAACTTTTAATCTACCTATGTTGCCCTGGTACTGTTTTGTGCAAACTTTGTTATACTCGTATGTAAGAAATGCTCATACACTAATTAATATAATATAACACGCTTAGCCTCTAATTGAAAATTGTATTATGACACCACAGAGCTGTTCTGATGATGGAGACTGAAAACAGCCATATGAATTTCTGAACTAAACATTATCTTGATAGACTTGTTTAGTCCAGTTTCTGAACATTTGTTTAACAATTTTTTTTTGGGACTCCTATTTGATTATTTTATTTTTACTCCAAAACTTTGCTGTTTTACTAATTCCTAGTGTGTTTCTTTCCAGAAAAGCTTTTGGCTTATTTTATTCTCAGATTTATCTATCGATAGTTAATTACATTGCTGAAATGAAGCAACACCCAAGTTTCTACAAAGAGAAACGCGAATATGGCGTATTAAATTATTAAATTAAATTTTTATTACGTATTAAACTCGTGTTAGCTGATAAAGTAGATACAGTATTATAAGTAATAAAATTATCAAAACATTCAATTTTCCTCATAAAAATAAACAAAAGAAAACGTATAATAATCTTACTAGGAATTAATAACACAGCAAAGTTTTGGCTTGCAAACAGAAAAACTTCTATTAAAATGGTCCTTTCTCTTTATCTGTTTAAACATCAAAATATGCTTACTTTATTGTTATTTTTTTTGTTTCCCAAAAAAACATCTTGCGCTTACTTACTCGTACTATCCGCAACCTCGTATCCAATATCCATATTAAATAATTGGGAACAATACCAATCCGCAATGTAAATACAATATGGTAAATACTGAGGCCAAATTGTACCGCGGGAACTCGCAATTTGACGCGTAAATAACAAAAAATTTACTTCATTCCATGCACGGAATACCAAAATGAAATTGCAGCCATTAAAGCAAAATAAAACACAACAAGACAACAAGAGTTGTGGGGAAATTGCGTCCGGATTTTGATAGCACAGTTGGCGGCTGGATTGCGCCGGTTTCAGAGCAATTTTTAGTCCTGGTATATATTTTAGTATTTCTTTAATAAAATTAGGTATTTAGTTTACTTGAATGATACTAAAAAAGCGAGTGTGGCTCGGTAGGATAAACATTAGATAGACTGGACTCGCTTAACGGTAAAGGAAAACGTGTAGGAAACCGATATGTTTGAGGACCACATTTTTCGATAATATGTGTCATCTAGCCACACGCACTTAGCCAGCGTGGTGGCCTATACTTCTCTCCTAGTGAGAGAAGGCCCCGAGTCCGAGCATAGGAACGTATAGTGGGCTGCTTATGCTTATGCTATTATTATATTCACATACTTTATTATATAAAACTTTATGTTGTTCAACGATCGATCAGCGCCAAAGAGATTGAAGTTTCAAAATATATCAAATCAAATTTATTGAAGTAAATAAATTAACAATAACATTTTGAAAGGTAGCCCTGTCTTTTGAGCTAGTATGCACTGTGTATATAGCCGTATATACAGAAGCCAATATGTTTGACTATAGGTATGTATTATTTATCAAAAAAAATCATAAACTTGAAGCGTGTGTTTATAACATAAAAGTTTGCGTAACTGTATGTGTGTAAGTGTAATTATTTTTTAATACTTAGCTACTTCTGAGTGTTTCAGAAGTTAAGACGAGCACAAAATTTGGCAGGAAAATTGGGCTTAATCTTCACAGTTTGTACCTTTAAAACGTAAGAATGCTCTTAACATCTCAAGAAGGAACTTAAGTGAAATGAGCAAGGTCATGGACCTGTGAAGAATCGACGGAGCAAAAAAATATGAAAGCGTCTAGTCAAGTGAAAATGGTTTGAAATCACCTTGAAAGGTTGGAAGCGGAGAGGGCGATTACCTTCAGAAAGAAACTTGACTTTACCAGTCAGGTAGAACAATTGAAAATTTAATACTGCTCTGTACTTCAGGCGATTTTAAGGACAAAATCTTTATTTTTCAGTTTTTTTACTATAAATCGTTAACAGATCAATATAATATCGAAATATAGTATACACCCTAAGACATAATTTATGACACAGAGGCGACTTGTAGATTAGTTAATACAAAGAGGCGACTTTGACGACCTTGTTGGCGTAAAGGTTATGCCAGTCTGCTGCTAATCAGAAGGTTCCGGGTTCGATTCCCGGCCCGGCCAACATCTTTGTGCTTGGGTCTGGGTGTTAAATATATATTTATATATATGTATGTATGTATACGTAGTGTATCAGTTGTGTTAGCAACCATAATACTAACTAGAAATGATTCAGTATGGGGCTAACCAGCCGTGTGTGAAATGTGTCAAAAAAAAAAAAACTCGTCTGGCAATTTAGGTACTTTTCCCACTGGGACTGGTGTTTTAGATTAAATATACTTGAAATTTAATTAATATTAGATTAAATTTACATTACGTATTCAGACTTATAAATTAGAAATAAAACTGGTTAAAAATATCTAAAATTAAGTTTTGAGCTGCACTGCAGTCTACGGTGTGGCACTCTTACATAGGAAATACCTATTAACCATACTTTTGAAGACCCCCGGATGATACCTCACAGGAAACAGACTCAGGTAGAGAGTTCCAAAGCTTCGCTGTCCTCACAAATATTCAAGAAACTTAAGTACATATGTAAAATCTTTGCAACCTCGTAAAACAAAATAAAGTTTAAGTATAAGGCGTCATAAGAAGACAAATTCTCAGGCAAAAATACTATTGTAATAAAATTATATTAGTAGATTTAGAATTGAAAAGTTTATGTATAAGGCTTTATAAGAAGACAAATTCTCAGGCAAACCTACTATTTTAATTATATTTCTAGAATTAGAATTGAAAATTGATATTGAATCATATCATATACCTTTGTGATGATAATATTATTATACATCCGATTTTATCACAACCAATTTTTCGTAGTCGTAAAGGACATTCAAGTCTATTTTTATGGGTCGTAAAGGACACTCATTTTCTTTTTTTTATAAAGTTAGGTTCATTTTGTTTATTTAAATTAATAAAACACTATAAAATAGTTAGGGTGCCCTTTAACACCAGTTATAATATATTGCTTTGCTAAAAAAAGTTATAAGCCAAAAACTAGTTTAAATGGAAGACAAAATTCAATATTTAGTGTACTTCCGCTATCACAATTCGGAAATTCTTAACTCAACACATGTTTCGCCTTTCCACAAGGCATCATCAGGAGATGTTGACTCTTTGAACGACGAATCGAAAGTCTTTTGATTTTGTCTTCGATTTACAATGGATTTCCGCAAAGTAACGCCTGAGTCAATAAGTTAAAAACTATTTTGTTTTTAGTTTTTTGACTCTCCTGAAAAGTCGTGTTTTGTCCTTTACGACAATTGAAATTTCCGGTATCGATATTACGAGTATATTATTTGACTTGTAACTTTGGTGCTATCAATAAATGATTTAGATTTATTTGTATTTTGTAAACATGAAAAGCTTTTTGCACATAAAGGTTCAAATCGTATAAAACCTGTGTATGTGGGTGTACACGACTGATCTCTCAGACGTGACATACTCGTAATATCCATTGAGACCGTGACACATCGTCACAAAATTAAATTAATTTCCACCAAAGCTTGTAACGTGGTATTAAATTCTGGAACAATGTTCTTGTCGTTTATCAGAAGCGGTTCCGAAGTACATCGCCTTTATTATATGCGGTTGAAAATGATAGAATTCGGGTCGAGGTGATAATTAAACCGGAGTTTGTGGCGTCGCTTCGTTTTGCGACAGTTTTAGGGGAATATGCAATAACGGTTTTTGCTGTGCGACTGGTTTTGATGTCACGGAGAAGGGGGAAATTAGTTTTGAGTGGTGAAAATTAAATCTTACTAATATTTTAAATGCGAAAGTTTGTGTGTAAGTGTGTATGTTTGTTACTTTTCACGCTCAAACGGCTGAACCGATTTTGAAGAAATTTGGTGTAAAATTAGGTTACCTTGGCTTAACACATAGGCTACTTTTTTAAATGGTGTCCGTGAATTACGCAGATAACTACAACATCTATGTTACTCCTTGAAGCTCCAACGGCTTGACTAATTTTTGATAAGATTTGCTATAAGGATAGGTTAGACCTTGGATTTACACAAAGGCTACTTTTTATCCCGGATTAACTTCTTTTTATCTCGTATAAACGCGAATAACACCGTGGGTCACAGCTAGTATAAGATAAAATAAGAAGTTTCTTTGAATTAAATCAACCCAAAATATAAAAATTACAGCTTTTTATTTATCAGGCTCGCCTGGAGTATAAAATTTTAGTTTTTAATTAACCAATAGTTAATATGAAAGTATATTAACAACGCTATAATATGTATCACCAAGTTAATACAAAACGCCCCAAATTGTATTTTCTCTATGGGAAATATTTGCCCGTCCTTACAAAATAAATTTGACCCTTCTCAACAAAAATAGCTATAAGGTCACTAAATAGGTCCACCTGGGCACCATATTGGAAGAAATTCGATTTGACCCAAACCATAATCTTAGTAAAATCTTTTATACAGAGTCACACAACAATATTTCAACAAGAAGACGCGTAAATAATAAAATACAAAGACAAAACGAATAAGAACATCATTAGTTAGTTTCAAAACACTTTAGAACCATGAAACTCAGTTCATAACCGAGAGTTTATCTTATATTTCGAAATATAATTTCCGATCCGGAAATCTTTATTAAACCCAGCTGTGACACAATAAACTTTGAAACTTACTCGATTTCACCCGAATCTGATTTAGGAACTTGGCCATTGGGCCGATATTTATTTGGCCTATGAAAAACACAATTTGGGATGGTCCTGATTCAATGGTCCTTGAAACTTAGCTCATTGATGTTTCTAAGGCGTAGTGTAAATGTTGCGATTTTCTATTTTTGATGTACAATCAATTGACCGAATTCGGAAGATTTTTTCCCCTGATTAGCTACCAACCTCAATTTGATATTCTGTCGCCAAGTACTTTACAGTTTGCTTCTTTGAAAGTCGTCGTTTTGTTTGTGTTATGTCGCCATCTACCGGTCAAACAGCGAATTGTAAACAGAAAAAATCGTAAAAATCTTGCCAAAAAAAATTAGGTAAAATTATATTTCATGTACAAAATGTAATTCGTTATATTTTTGTTACATATCAAGTCGTTTTATTTTGTTCAACATTTTATTTACAACACAAAATTGATTTAAAACATTTTTTTTTTTTACGAATAACGGAAAAAAAGATATGGTACGTCAGGGACAAATATCGACTATGGTTGTGCGGCAACTGAAATACAATGATTCTAATTTTGTCCTTGACTCAAGTATAAAAATTTATCAATACGTATGTCTTCTCACACGACATCTAGTTTTGAACATGAGAACCAATACGTCTAATATGCAAATTTAAAATTTTACCTTTCGTAATTAATTAGTTCTTGTCCGAGTGAAAACATAGATTATAACTTTGACGTTCAACATTGGACATTACCGTACATTACCGTTACATCGGAAAGTAGTAAGAAGTAGTAATTTAAAATTCTATGTGTTATATTCTATGTATTAATTATGATGATGCTATTGCAGATAACTTAAACATGTTTTGTTTATATAGATATGAAAAAAACTGGTTTTTGACGTATCTAAGTGCATATATGTATATGTCAAAAGAGAAATAAATAATAAGTTTTAAAATAACAATTTTAAACTTTCGAAACAAAAAACCATGTATTAGGTATTAAGTTTGGCAATTTTGTAAAATAGAAGTTCACCAAATACTTTTATTTTGCCTCCATCTTTGTTGTCCGAACCGCCAAACTTTGGAATTCCTTGCCAAATTCCCTGTTCCCCAATGACTACAATCTAGCGATATTCAAGGCGAGAGTGAACCGGTTCCTTCTAGGTAAGCGCGATCCACCGTAGACCTCAATATCACTTACCATCAGGTGAATTGTGGTCAAGCGCTGAACTATTGAGAGTAAAAAAAAAAAAAAAGATACCGTATGAAAGAGATCTATTATTTTTGTTAATGAGATACACCAAGTTGAATCTATCAATCTATCTATCCTATTAGCTAGCTCCTTAGCTATAGCAAAAAGCTTGTATAAGAAACGCCTAGAGCGACGTTTTCAACGGGGATAGTTAATTAGCAAAAAAAGGTGGTATTTTCTTTATGTCTAGTGTTAAAGAAAACACAATCCTCGTCCTACAAAAATAACTCTAAAACTCCTCAAACAGATTAGTGTTTCTCAAAGTAAACACAGAGGTCCGGCCTAATTGAGCTCTTTTATTTCCCAAACACTTCTGTCAGCCTTGTTAAATAACAAGACTCAAGTTAACAAAGACCATTCCGAAAATTTGCACCTTTCCCTTTTAACTGGTAACACTTGAGATAATAACACGAGTAGAAATATATTAATTAATATTTTTTAAATAGTCACACGTATGGTAATTATATTGATAGGCTAAAGAAAATACATAAATTCGCAAATGACAAGTTTAAATAAAAAATGTAAGAATTCCCGACAAAATTGAATGTAGTGATCGGCCAGCTTGAATTTAAAATGTATTAGTGATATTGTATGTATCTAGTAGAGCCTTTTTATTTTATACCCGTATCGTCAAGGTGTGGAAAAATATGCAAATCGTGATTTTATGGTTGCCGCCATCACCGATTTTCTTCAAACTCAGCTATGAATTCTAGCGTCTAGTACACCTTATCTACAATAAGTAAGGATCACTAATATTTTTGGAAACAAAAATGGCCATGATACTCAGGGCTAATGTAGCTTCGCAGCGGTGAAAGAATTTTTAAATCAGTCCAGTTGTTTCGGAGCCTATTCGCGTCAACAAACTTTTCCTCTTTATACAATATAATTATTAATAGATTATAAAGTATTAATTATTAAGTATTACATCATGGCAATACTGCTAGTGCTATGTTCATCTTTTCACTGGGAACGGATAGGGGTAGGATATTGATTAGGTTTAGTTTAATTTCAAGTTAATAACATTGATATTAGTTTATTTTATGTTGTGAAACGAAGATCTTTTGAAAGTATAAGTATAGATATTAAAGATTTAATATATTTTCAACAGAATCCCGAGAAGAGCCTATTTTTAAATTCAAAAGATTTATTAATAATGCTTCCAGACTTTCACTTCATAGAACACCCACAAAGTAATACCCACGCTTCGGTATAAAATTTATAAAAGCATTTTGACCAAAATAGGCTATTCTTGAAACCTTGTTTGAAACTTGCAAAAGAAAATTTTTAAGTCCCAGTTCTCGGTAACGGTTGCTAATTAACTAGCTCGACAAAACAACATTTGGTAACATCCTTGAAAATAATTACGTAATCAAAAAATAATAAACTAAAGATTGTCTATTTATATTCGGAAATGAAATAAAGCTGTCGGTTTTTATTGCTTCGCTTCTTATTAAGGTTAGATCAAATTTAATATCAGACTTTTAATATAAAATATTCAGCACAATCGATTAGTAGTTATTTCGGAGCATATTTGATTTAAGCAAACAATACAAATTTTCTTTCTCCTTTATAATCTATCTTATATATAAACTTTCCATGTCACAATATTAGTTACCGTACTCCCCCGAAACGGCTTGACCGATTTTTACCAAATTGTATATGCGTATTTAGTAGGTCTGAGAATCGGCTACTATCTATTTTTCAAGGCAAAACAACGTTGCCGGGTCAGCTAGTATTTGTATAGATTTGCTCACATGTTTGGAATATACGAAAACAGTAATTGTCGTATTTTTCTCCCACACACCTCAACAACAGCCTTCATAACCGCTTTCCGCAGACTTGTCAAATAAATCAACTCACAAACAAAACAGCGAAGTTTTTCAAGATTATAAGCCAGAAAGCAGCCGCAATTCTGTGAAAACACCGCCTATTGGCCGACATCAATCTTGTTACGTGAAGTAAACAGAATCATCAGTTATCGACTGACGGAATATGGGGAAAGGAGATGTCGAAAATTGAATTCGATAATATTATGAGTAAAATATGGGAGCAATCGCGCGTATACACACCTAATAAGAACGCAAAATACATAAACAAATGAAAAACAAACAAAGCTAAAATATAGGAAGACTTTCTTAATGTGACTATGTTTTTTATTACTTCAGAACTCAGTCATTAATTTTTATTTTAATTTGACGAAATAGGTTCTGTATTAAGTTTTGATTTTATGGCAATATCTTGAATTCATAGCTTTTTTGTTATAAATACTATACGGTTAAAAATATCGAAAACGTGGATGCCGTCTAAAGAACGACTCTAAAACTTTTTTTTTCAGTTTTTGCCTTTATCTTCGCCTGAAATGGTATTTCCCAATAAATAAAACAGAAATGGTCATAAAGGTGGTTATCAAAAAACTTTTTGGGGTAAACTTTTTTTACTGTGTACCCAAATTCAAGAACAGATTTTGTAACTTACCATCTGCAAAAAAGAGTTTTATATTCTAGGAAATCCTTGCCGTAACATCAAAGATATCCCCCAATCAGCACGACATACGATCCGTCCGTATAGACCGTATGAGCGTATCTACTTGTCAAAGCTACATCACACAAAAAATAAAAGACCGCCGGGTTTTTATCAGTCACACGTAACAATCCTTATGAAGATAAGCTCAAGTTCAGCCGTTTTTCGGTTTTCCACACATTGACCGAATCGTTACAATGTCCCATGAAATAAATCTGGCCCTGTCAGCCATTTTTTCACCACAATGACATACCTAGATCGTTTATATAGAAAGAAACATTTATTCTCAACCCTTACGTTATTGAAATAAGATAACAACTCCTGCAGCCTTCCGGGATCGAATGAATAAAATATGTGATGGTAATATTTTGGGCCTTTTCCATTCATATTTTCTTAGAAGTGGTATGTTTTTTGTAGGACAATAAACTAAAGTGGGATAGTGGAGCAGATGGCAAATTCGTAGGGTTTTTCTGGTTAATGTTGAATAAGACACTGTTGTCTTGTTTCGCTACCAATTTCTCAAAAATTGGGCAAAGGGCAGTGAAAGGAGATGAGATAGAGACCCAGGATAGGGTCACGTGGCGTGCCTTGGGAGAAGTCTATATCCATAGGACGCCGACGGGCTGACCATGAAAAAGCGTTTTGATTCGACCTTTATTGTGAGAACTGCGAAGCTCTGGAACTCTCTTCCTGAGTCTCTTTTTCCCGAGAAGTACAATTTGGGGGTCTTCAAATCTAGAGTAAATAGGTTCCTTCTAGGCAAGCGTGTTACATCTTAGACCACAGTTAAGCTTAACATCAGGCAAGCTGCGATCAAACGTAAGCCTATTCATCAAAAAAAAAAAAAAAATGGTTGCCTGTAAAGTCGGTTTTACGGGCGAAGATTTTACGTGACAACGTCTGCCGCGTGCTGCGCGCGCGGCAGACCGATCATAGTTGAGTGGGAGAGAGACGCAAGGCATTCGGCGGGCCTCTCTCTCGTTCGGTGACTCATCGTAACGTTACCGGGCGTTACACTTTTTCATAAGTGACTCCCAGCCGCAACCTAATTTAAGACGTTGTCACGTCAAAATGATGATGATGATGATGAATGAAAACAAAACACCATAAACCAATCCTTATTAGATCGCCAACTACTCTTACTAACTAAACCACAATTTTCCAACAAACTTCCAGGTTAATTCAGCAGGTGTCTAGTAATACAATTAATTCTAGTTAGCGATGCTCCTGTTATCCGAACCAGTCCAACCATGTTGTTGTCTACTGTAACACTGTTTGGATGGATTACAAGTTCGCAGCATAAATTGCTGTTTCATGACGCAGTTACTGGGTTTGAATTTACATTGTGTTCTGGTCGACAGCGCGGGATAAAACTTACTCTTAGCTGCTCATAGACGTATGTATGTATTTATTGTTTTATATGTTAGTATTTCATATCGCTATTTTTCTTGTATGTATTATTTTTCTTCTTCTTCTTATGAGCTAAGTGGCCAAGCTCTGGTTTTGAGTGTTTTCAAGCCGCAAATATCTACTAAGACACATTAGTTTTATAATGAGCAACCAAAGGCAATGTACCATTCATTGCCAAAAAAAATATATGGCCACATATAATAATGGAAAAATAATAATGACGCGAACAAAGCAACGGACAAATTTACGTTATAATAAAGCTCTACTTTGAAACCTAATATTCCTCTATCACTTCACTACGATTCCTTAGTGAAATCGGAACACAAATAAAGCCGTGCGCTGTCGTAAAACTTTTTCAATTATTGTCCATTTGAAATAGGATATCAAAACGCTGCCTCCTCTCATCCAAGTTTAAGGTGGAGTTTCCTTTCTGATGGTGAATTGGAGAGGACAGCTATTTAGACCGGAAGATTTTTCAAATTGAATCCGTTACGGTCTGTTTACTTGGAAAAGGAATGGGATCTTGAAAGGAAATTTTACAGCTTTTTTATGGCAATCCAATGCGCTCATTTAATTAAGGTTTGTGAAAGAATTTTTAGCCAATTATACAAGTACTACATTATCAATTTATCACAGATTATAATTTGTTTTTCTTATATTTGTTAGTTTTTTATTTAATATGATGATGATTTCCAGGCCGGTTTCGGCCACGGCGACTGCTTGCCAGTTATTAGGTTACTTTATGTGTCCTCACATGGCTGATGTAACCTATTTTAGCAGTAAATGTTCGGGAACAAATGCTCCATGTGAGGACACCGTTGTTGTATGAGTAGATGATGAGTTATTTAATATACCCAGCTAGTCACCGATATTCACACACTTCTGACTGAAGGTGCACCCGAAGCATGGCTTGCCCGGAATAGATTTAGTTACACCGAAAAAAATATGAATGTGATTACAAAAGCATGAACAAAATATCATATTCATAAATAAAAGTACATTTAGCTAAGCCAAAGCCCGTTATAAAAACAAACTCATAGGGGTTACGATGAAATTTCCATTCAATACACAAATGGTCCATTTTACTCAGTCTTTGTACAGAGTTATAGAGCAACAACCAAATCTGATAAAACAAAACATCCTTTCTCAAAGTAAAAAAAATATGGCATACACTTTACTAAACCAAATTTAAAAATAACCTGATTAACATCGGTTCAAGATGGCGGCTGCTACAAAATGGCGGATTACATATTTTCCACAACTTCCTCAAAAAAATATGGGTATCAAATGAAAGTTATTGTTAAAATACTATACACAATAGTAAATATCAAATCCATTATGGCCGAAACCACATTTTGTTGTGTTTTTGTTTATGTAACGATTTTAGTTTTTTTACGATATTTCTAGTTGCATCATTCAAATAAAAATATACGTTAAAATAATCAATGAACATTTAGTTGGTATTATTTAATAGGTGTTCTCCTTTTTTTATGAAAACACGTTACTCAATTAGTGTCATATGAGTTTATAGTTATTCGCAATTGGCAACTGTGTTCAACTATGGTTACAGTTTCTGTTTGCTTAGTCGAAAAGAGTTATCTTAATTTTGGTAATACTTAGAGGATTTTTTGCAACAGTTTCTGCAGTTCTAGAAAACAGCCGAGCATTTTACAAATGAAAAATAGTTACAAATTTCAGATATGTGATTTGTTTTATCATTATATTTATCTAGCTTCACTTTGGCTTTGTACATCAACCCGTTTGCAAGTTACCCTGTACGAGATTAAATGGCGTCCAAATGAATGCTTGCCCACAAATATGAGTGGGAAATGGGAAAATGGTGTAATGACACAAAAATTGCGGCACCCCGGAATTGAAAGGGAACTTTAGGGATAATCGCGTATTCAAATATGTAATAACTGTGTAATATGATGCCTGCGATTATAAGGTATTGTTTTAGAAGGACAATGCTTAGGGACTTGTCCCGGGGGTGGGAAAAATGGAGTCGTGAAAAAGGGTTTTCGTTGTTTATTTTTTATGTTTTTGAGACTTGCGCTTGACAACAGTTGACCTGATGTTAAGTGATGTTGCGGACTACAATGAAGAAGATGCTTGGTGAAAAAAAAGCGCGCTTACCTGGAAGAAACCACAAAACCACAAAATGAGAGTTGAAGTGAGAACAGAAACTCTAGAAAGAACTTTCACTAAATTATAGGTGCTGGCTGTTAATTTAAATACAAGCAGTCGTAATCCAAGTAAAGGCGCAGCGCCTGTATCTCGGCTAGCTAAGGTGATATGACGCGATCATCGAAGCTAAGCAACGTTTTATGCGGACTATGTTTGTATGGGTGAACATGCACAGAACTGTCGTTTTAAAAGTGGAATTTTTATCTGAGCGCTACCGTGGGTTGGGATGACACGTTAAATTGTAGGTCCCGGCTGTTAGTGTTAATACAAGCAGTCGTTAAACCAAGTCAGAGGCCTTCGGGCGGCTTGAAAACTGTCGACCAGAGCTTGGCCGCTAGCTCCTAAGAGGAAAGAAGAAGACCAAGTCAGCGGCAGACGCTCTGCATTGGAGCAATGCCTCTTAATTCATACGAAATTTGTTAAAAAATTGATGAAAAGTGGTTTTTACACTAAATACTAGTAGATTCTTAATTTTAAACTTCAAATAGTGTTTCTACAAACTTTAACTCACAACTTTATTTCAAGCAAGTAAGTAGAAGCTGAGCTATAACTTAGTTATAACTTTAAACCAACTTGCCGCATCCGCTGCAGAAATACAAGGAGTGAATTTCGATCCACTTTAGATAGCTAATTTGCTTTCTCTAAATTATTGGTGTTTTCTGGACTACACTCTAAATCAGTTCTGGTTTGTACACAAAAATAAGTAGTACCAAAATAAGCCCTGAAGAAAAAATATATTAATAATAGACATAATGTCATATAAGTCAAATGGCTAAGCTCTGGTGTCGAGTTTTCTAAACGCCCCAAGAGCCACTGACTTAGTTTAACGGATGCTGGTAATAAGACAAACAGCCGGGACCTACATATTTACGAAACATCCGATCCACGCCATGATAGTAATAAAAAGTAAATAGCCTTTCTTATACGTGTATAACAGTAATTTGTATGGACACCCATCCAAAGACTGCCTGCATCGACCATTGATTAGCTTTGTAGATCACGTCAGATCTCCTATATCAGCCGAGCCACAGGCGCTTCTAAAATATTACAAAAAAAAACAAGTTTAATTAAGACCACCATAGCTTTCCGACTGTTATCATAATTAATTTCTCTTACAAGAAAATATGCACA
This sequence comes from Mellilla xanthometata, assembly GCA_035578125.1. Lineage (NCBI taxonomy): Eukaryota > Metazoa > Arthropoda > Insecta > Lepidoptera > Geometridae > Mellilla > Mellilla xanthometata. The sequence goes on along the minus strand of JAPUBQ010000014.1, from coordinate 4,589,190 downwards.
GAAGAAAAATTGGAGGGCCAGTTACGAGGAAAGTATAAGAAATTCATTCTGCAAAAATTGAGGAAGTCAAAATATCTTATTTAAAGGGTTCTGCCCAAAACCTTGTTAAAAACCTTTTAGCATCGGTTTGCTTGTAAAAGAAATAACTTGATACACCATTTTGTACACTTCTTTCTTTCAAAATATGGACAACTCTTTTCACCTCTGGCGCAAAAACAACGGGGTGTTATAAGTTTGACGTATCTGTGGCGAAGACATTTATTTTCTCATCATCTGACTCACTATAGGTTTGATATACCACTATGATATAAAAGGGCTTGATTAGTTGCATACGTACACTGTGATCAATTTGCAATCCGATGTTGGCACCTCCACAAAATATTAATTAGTGGGTTTTCCAAATTACTAATTTATTAATATTTTGTCAAATTCATAAATATTGTTTGTAATTTAAATACGTCTATAATGTAAATATGTTTTTATTCCAAATTTCAATCTTAATATTTAAGTATTAGCTGTTACCTTTAGATAATATTCGTGTTAATACATTCTCATGTCCATCGAAAATAAAGTGGGTACTAGAAAAAAAAACATTTGTTACAATGGTTTTTTTGCTTCAACTGCGATCTTAAATTTTACTTGTCTAAAGATGACTGGCATATTTTACTGTTTTACGTAAAGGAATAGCCTGTGTAACATCTCTTTCAAAGATCCTTCAAAATGTTCATCAGACATTAACTTGATTTATGTGGCAATAAAATTAAAAAGCCATTAAATTTATGTACTTTAGGGTTCGGTTTAGTCTAGACCTCTAAACTTTGGGTCGTAAAGCGGTTACCGCGTACGTACACAAAAAATATTAATCTTCTTTAATAAGTATTCAAAGTTACATACACTTTATATACCAATACGGTTTAAAATATCCGAGTTACAAACGCTTATTAGTATTATCTTAATTGCAAATAGCGAATTTAAAACACATAACTTATAAATAAGCCTATAATGACCAAACACTAACTATCTTAGTACGAGTAATTATAAAAAATATTCATGACATATAGAATAGAAATTTAGGAAAAATAATGCATAAATTATTAATTTATTTTGTAGCACAGAAAAATATAAATTTGATTATTAATATACTAACTAAAACTAAATTCAAGTTACTAAAATATAATAGATTAGAACTATAACTGTAATAATACTAATTCTAAGTTGATTCATGTAATAGTTAATTGATATCAAAGATTATTATCTATAAAGAAATTAATAGTTAGAAACATGGTCACTAATTCTTGGTCTGTATAAACGATTTTTATTACTATATAATTTTATTCTTACTTAACGAAGGTAGTATTCTACCACTAAGGTATAAGAGTTAAATCAGATCGATATCTTTACCCAATATTCATTAATAAACCTTATACCATTTTCTCTTAAGTTCAAATATTCTAATCGAAATAAATCGAGTTAATTAACAATTAAGTTCAAAGATACTCGTAAGATAGATTTCAATTATAAATTTAATGTCGAAATATCTTGCAAATTCATTGAAGTATACTGAATAAAATTAATTAGAACTTTAATTGAAATGGCGATAATTATTCAGTTTATAGCAAATATTTTTGAATAATTTTAGTTATTTTAAACTAGAAAGTATTCAGTATTGAGATTCAGATTCAGATATTGTAAACCATGGTAACATTTATTATTTTTGGTACGTCATTTACAGTGATATGTGATATGTCTTAATGCTAAATATGAAATATAATTTAAATGTCCGCGAAAGTGTGATAAACGTCAAATTTAGAATCATCATCATCATAAAATCATGTTATTTTTTTATAATTACTTAAACTGAAAATATTTTTCTGTGAGCTTCATGTCCAGGTATTCGTCTTAATTAAGACAAGCCAAGTTCGTTAAGCCAAAGTAAAAATATTTGAAAATGTTAAAGCTATATAGTACAAAGATTATTATTTTAAGAAAACTTCTTCTGATGGTTACCATGCACATAATGGTTACCAAACTCAGGGTCCGCGGGTCCCGAGTTCGACTCCCGGCACGGCAAACATCTTTGTGATTATAATACATTTGTTGGCTGTATCGAAATAAAGTATTTATGTATGTACTCGTATATGTATACTACATACATATCAGATCAGCTCAACAAAATTGCTTTCCGATAAAAAATATTTTAAAAAAATATTTAATTAAACTTTGGTGGCATACACCTTCAATTCACACATTTATCTATATAAATTACGACGACGAACGATAAAGAACATACTTAATAATATTTTAACAAATTTTGGTATTGGAAAAAATATCAAGTGAAAATTTAAATCTTTCTCTATTCATTTTCAATTCTTATTATCTACCGTTTACCATTTTTAACGTTAAACGGTAAACTCAGGTTAGGATTCAGTGTATGCTTTTAGATTTTTGATGAAGACAGTTCGTAGATTCGTAGCAAGTCTACGGCGTAGTACATGTAATTCTCGTAAAGTTTTTGTAGCAATTTACGTTCGTTAAAGCTTGAATTTATAGTTTTTTTTGCTATAAATTGTGTATGGAAAAAAACATCGAAAAATCAGCTTAACGAATGGCTAAAAAACCACTGTAACAATATTTATAATTATTTTGGAAACAATCAGACTTATGAATTAGAAATAAAACTGGTTCAAAAATAAAATAAAAAATTGTAACCTGATTTTCCCATATTGATTAATGGGATTGCTACCAAAATAAATATAAATATTCTTGAGTGCTTTTTCAGATGGTCGTTAAGCTATTTTTCGATATATTTAATTGTTTACAATTTATAGCGAATAAAAACTGTAAACTCAATATTTTGTCCATGTCAGCTTTAAACTAAACCAGAACAGCTGTTATAGTTAGTAAGTATATAAGTATATATAAATAGTAAGTATAAGTTTAGTAATACTTGTATTTGCGCATTGTTGCTTGTGTTAAACTAAGGACCAAGTTATTGCTGTTAGTTAACTCTCAACTGTTTGTCTTAGTACAGCAGCCGTTAAGCCATGTTAGATTTCTTGTTGGATTGAAATCTCCTGATACTAGAACTCAGCCACTTTGCTCATGCAAAATATAATGTAAGTCAATGGCATATGAAAATGTACATTAATTAACTCCCAATGCAAAAATGATGGCGTGTTATGTGTTATAAAGTTTGACGTATCTGTATGTATGAGTCTGATTTTATGAATGTATTTTGTGTTTTTACTCGGAATTGCTCTTAGTTATCATCATGTTGAAGCATATTTTTTCACTTTGCCCTTGGTATCAAATGAAAGGTCGGTTTGAACCCAAGATTGCCGCCACTATAATAGACAATAAAATGGACAAAGAATTTTTAATTCAAAGTACTATAGATGTATATACTGGCGTGTATTAACGTTAAGTTTTTTTAAGACAAATTTACATTATAATATATTAACTACGATCAAACTGCTATTTACCAGTAGTTGACGCTTTTCTATGCCTAATAATTTAATTTATTATATAGTTTACTAATATATTTTCATTTAATTTGAATTTTAAGATTTATTCTTTAAAAACCTAAAAAATCTAGTGCTAGGCAAAAAGGCAAACAGTGTAACAAAGGGCATGAAAAGTTATGTAATATCATATTCTGTTTATTCATAATCTTTTGTTTCGTTCTTACGACCCAAACAAAGCAGGAATGTTTCATAAATAATTTAGTTTCACAAAAAAAAACAAGTTATGATTAAAACTAAAGTTTTTATTAAAAATAAAAGTACATATATAAAACATTACTAACTAAAACTTAACCTAAAAAAGACCAGGGGTAAAGGAAAAGGTGCCCAAAACGCTAGCAGCATTGCCACGTTGGATGGCAATGCTTAGTTTCTGGCCGAAATAAAAGCCAGCATTCTGTACACCCGAAACCTCTACCAGCCGCTTGGCTAGTTCGCCATACATCATTATAGTTGTGATTGCTCTCATTTCTTCCATAATAGCGTCTGTTATTACCTCTTACGGCAGATATCTGGCATGTCATGAAATAATAAAGGTAAAGGCCTGTAGGCCTCCCCTATTGTTATCATGTTGGCTCGCATTCATCTTGTAAGAATGGCCGAGCATTTATCATGTATATTCATTCACATTCACACATTCACATACGGCTGGTTAGCCCCATACTAAACCATTTCTAGCTCGTATTATGGTTGCTAACACAACTGATATACTACATATACATACATACATATTATATACAAATACATATTTAACACCCAGACCCACAGCCAACAAATTTAGTTAAGCACAAAGATGTTGACCGGGCCGGGAATCGAACCCGGAACCTTCTGATTAGCAGACCGGCATGGTAACCTTTACGCCAACGATGTCGTCATGGAGAGGCGAGCTGGTAGTTTGCTGTACTTACAAACTACTAAGGCGCTGTGGGAGCAAAATTACATATTAAACAACATATTTTCCATTATCGGACAAGAAGGCAGACGCTAGGAGGCACCGCTATACAGTTGAAGTTCCAAAAATCCGTACGAAGCGTTTCGCTTCCACATTTATTGTGCTGACCATTAAACTGTGGAACTCATTGGCGGAATCCCTGTTCCCTCTGAATTTTAACCTCACTGTCTTCTCCAAGGCGAGAGTGAATCGGTTTCTTCTAGGCAAGCACGCTCCACCCTAGATCGCAACATCACTTAACATCAGGTGAGTTTCGATCAAGCGCTTGCCTATCCATAATAAAAAAAAACATAGAGCAAATATTTTTTTAGTAATAGTACTTTTTAAAAGTACTTTATATACATAAAGATTTGATATTACGTCACTTGGTAAGAAATTTTTGTGTAAAAACTATGTAAAATATATGTTTACTTGTATTTCTAAAAGATTTTGTATTTATAATATATAACAATTTTAAGTAGGATAAAAAAATATATTTAGTGTAATTCCGCTGTGTTCTGAAAACAAATTAAGATAAGCAAAGGAAACATCAAATTATTTAAAACCTCTGATTGACTGGTGCGAATTGAGAGGAGGTATCCTGCTTATTTTAATTTTTGTGTAGATCACAGCGGATGTACACTAAATATTTTTTTTTATTCTAACTACTCGTACCTAAAAGTAATATTTATTATTTTATTACATATTTAATATTGTATTCCACGTACAATGAATTTCCGCAAAGTAACGCCTGAGTGAATCCTAGGTTATACTTGTATATCGCTTTTAAATTTATTTGTATATTTGGGTATATTTGTATATTTATTTGTAAATTGGTTTGTATATTTGGGCATCTGTTTTTTGTCAAAATACTAAATTCTTGAGAAAGTAAGCAATCTTGTTTTCTATTAAATAAAACGTTTCAACGTCCCATCTTAGTGACCTATTGGAAAAAAACTACAATTCACAGTTCATTCATTCATTCATCTTTTTGAGAGTTTTAAGTGTGGAATAAAATTTGTGTCTTTCAAGTAAGCTCTACAAAGTCATTAAGTTATTTTAAGTCCATCTCGCGGTGGTCCAGATTCGCTAGTTCAAGCATTTGTCTGTTAGCAGAAGGAATTGCACTGGCACAGAGGGGTTTTAATCACTCAGGCCAAGTGCTAAAGCAAATTAGCTTAGTGTTTGTTGATAAAATGAACTGAAGTTATAAAGTTTAGTTCGTAAATATTTTTAAAGCAATTTATTTACCTTAACCCTAAGACATCACGTAATGAAATATTAGAAAGAAAGTAATTTTCACGTTAAATGTATAAAATTACTAGCTGACCCGGCAAACGTTGTTTTGCCTTAATAATTATTTCTAAATATAAAGTAGCCGATTCTCAGACCTACTGAATACGCATATAAAATTTGGAAAAAATCGGTCAAGCCGTTTCGGAGGAGTACGGTAACAAACACTGTGACACGGAAATTTTATATATAAGTTAAGATATTTTGTTTTTAGAGTTCGGTACCGAAAAGTTAAAAACGTCTGTATATATGTCAGTAAGTCATAATCCGTGAAAGCCAAAACGCTCAAATATTCACAAATTATGTAGGTACTTCCGTTGCCGCGCTATACCAACAAATACTAAAAATAATAAATTGTTAAGAGGGGTATCTATCCAACAACAATTTTTCTCGATCTTCACGATGTATTTATTTTACATAAAATAAAAATAAATTGGTTACTTAAATATCAAAACTCGAAATTTGAGAAACTGTCGCTCAAAAGTAATGATTTCTTTATATTGGTCATTCATTAATCGTATATTGTTTTTAACCAGCTTACAACACCACTATTTAAATTATTCCAGTTAGAAGAAATCGTGCAGCGATTCCTCCACAAACACTCCGCAATAAATCGGATACCACTTTTTCCCAAAACCAACAACTTCTATAATGAAACGTTTTAAAAACCCGAAAACGTAACGACTTCATAAAAAGGAAAAATCTAAACGTGAATCAACAAGTTCAAAACTCTTTTGGCAGGAGAGTTAATTGCCAATTTAACGAAAAAACATTTCACTTGACTTATCTTACCTTTTTTATTTACGCGTAACTCGTAACTCTGGGTAAAGCGTCCGTTAATTTTCACTTAAATTTAGAACTTTCCGAGCACATTGTTCGCAATTTAAATTCGGAGAGAGCAACACTGATTTGTATTCCGCAGGGTTCGAAAATTAAATTTTGGTTGACTAGTTTCGAATTTGGAATCGGGTAGATACGTCAGCTCCGGAGCGCGGTCGTCGAGCGACTAACGGCATGGCTCGGCTAGCTGAGGGAGGTATCTGAGGCACAATGGCCGTCACTGGAAGTGCACGTACAATACAACATAGTATGAGAGCCTACTAAATGGCGTGGGGCGTCAGATGTGACGTCCATGCTGACAACGGCCATTGTTTTGAGACTCATCGCTGTAAATTATGAATAGAAAACAGCGCTTCCGTGCTTTTACTATAATGCCCGTTAACTACTAAGCGATTTGACTAAGATAAATAACGGCATTTTAGTTATGACACGCAAAGCGTGTGGGATAGATTGTTTCTCATGCATATTAATCATTGGAAACTAAAAAAAATATTGATAGAAATACCTAATATAAAACTAAATTAAATACAACAGGTATTAAAATTAAACACCTATATTAGAAATAATAAACTATACCTAAGTCTGTGTCCGCGGGAACGTTTGTGATTAGTGATTAGCTAAGATTTGTGAAGAAGCATTTTCCATTTATTGTTGTCGAATTATTTAAAACATTTTTATTTGTTACGCAACAAATTTGTGTCCACACATCACATGTCACTATCAGACAGTTATTAATTGTCTATTATAAATAATTCCTATGTAGGGTAAAGTGCTGTACCTTTGGACGGCTTTACCTTTGGTCAGTATCGATTCCGCACAAATTATAATCGATAAATAATCGCAGTGACTAAACGCATCCGTAACGGTTTTTTGACAAATGGCAACACCAAGCTATCTGTCATATTAAATGGCGATGTTTGATCCTTGAGCGACCGTTGACGATTTTTTGCATAAAAAGTAAGTTTTTTTACTATGTTATCGAGTGATTTGCTTTCCTTTGAGGAGTATTACAAGTGTTATTGTATCTATCACAAGAATAGTAAATTCAAGATTTCATGAGAACAACATTTTATTAACTACGTGTTATCTACATATATGTATTTCATATAACATATAACCTATTTTGTTGGGTAAGCATCCAAAGCAAACCCGGAAACAATGAGTTATTGTTTAGATTTTTCTTTGTTCGTGGACCTTTATCTAGTTTCGCCATATCATCAGGATTGATGAGATTTTTGTCATTAACGCCGATTCTGAGAATGAATTAATAAAACCCTGAATTTCTTGTGTTTTTTTTTATATGTTCTTGTTTCTTGTTCTGTAAACCGAATAAATAAATAACTGACAACCTCGTTGGTGTAATGGTTACCATACCAGTCTGCCAATCAAAAAGTTACCGGGTTCGATTACCAGCACAGACAACATCTTTGTGCTTAACTAAAATTGTTGACTGTCGGTCTGGGTTTTAAAAATGTATGTATGTAAAGTATGTATGTACGTGTATGTAGTATTTCAGTTTCGATAACAACCATACAAACTAGAAATGGTTTAGCATGGGGCTAAGCCGTGTGTGAAATTGTTTGTTCGTTTTATTTATAAGGTTTGTTTTATCATAATATTTAGGAGGCATTAAGCAAATTAATAAAGAAAATTATCAATTTAACTTTTCCGATTCCAGGACTTAAAAGAATAAGACAGGAGGCGTAACAGAATTTAAATTAAGCACCAAACTATTTATTCGTTAGAAAATCAAAAACGTAGCGCCTGTAGCTCGACTATCTAAGGTGATCTGATGCGATCATCGAAGCTAAGCAACGGTCGATACAGACACTATCTAGATACTGGTGTGAAGTTGGCAGCCTATAACCCGATTAAATTAAGATGGTCAATTTGTCAAGACGAAAATGTTTCGTTTCGTTTTGTTTTGTTTAGCCGGAACAGGCTGTATTTTATTTGATAGCTTAGTTAAATATCTTGCTATTGATACAATTTTTATTGTGAAATTCAGGGAATGAAGGATCAAAATTCACTGGCAGCCATCGAGTTAGCGAACTTTCATTAGCAATATCATTGACAGTTTTCAGATCTTATTTTTTAATTTATGTTATATGGCACGCTTTAGCCATGAGTTTTTTTTTATAGTTTTATATGTGTGCGGTTTGTATTTTTAACACATATTTAACCAGAAATTACCGTGGCTGCTAACTTCACAAAATTGACCATCTGAATTTAGTCGGGTTATAGGCTGCTAAAATTTGGCTGCCAACTTCACACCGGTTATTTAGATGGGCGATCATACATAAGATTGTCGTTTTACAAGTGGTGCTACCGTGGGTCGGATGACTTAGTGCAAACAGTCGTTAAGCCAAGTCAGAGGCTTAAAAACTCTTGACACTAGAACTAGGCCACTTAGCTCACCCAAAGAAAATTTCCTCATAAAATACACCTTACCCAGTCGGCTGAAGTTCCTATGTACTTCTCAGCCCAAAGTGAATTTATGAACAGTAATTTACAGACAAAAGCTGGTTTTAATGTCCTACAAACTCTACAAAATGATCAACGCCCGTGATCCTTTGACAAAAGGTTGCATACTAAGACCCCTTTCATTTCCCAAGTAATTTTCTCGGCTGATTTGAATAAGTTCAAGTCCTTTGCAACAAAAGGTACGCCTTTGTGGCAAAATGAAACTTATTTGTTTTAGCTTATAAGCTCGCATAAAAGGCCATTTAGTTAGAGGTACATGGAATAATAAATAATATATGTGTATATAGAATGACATAAAATTAGTCGTGCTTGCGCAAGAAGAGTTCCCTACCATTATCTTAAAAAAATGGCAAAAAGACACGTTTTTGTTTGGGAGCCTTAAATATTAATATATTCCTTTAATTTATTTATAAAGTCACAACATAATTAAATATTTTGTGAATGCTTAGAGGGTCTCAAGTAATAAAATGCTTATAAAATAACGTTTGATGTAAGTGTACCCCTTATATGTTTATTTTATTATTATGTTATTATTTATTTCAAAAAATTATATACTTTTTTGTATATTTTCTGTGAAAATTGTAAGCGTCTTGTCATCGTTATATAGCAAAAAAAAAACATGTTTATTGTTTGGGGACCTTCCTAAATATTTTTTATTTTTGCTGCTCCATGAATCAACATGAAGTTGGGATAAAAAGTAGCCTTAACTATGCCTTAATCCAGGATCTTGGCTTGAATTTTTAACCTAAAAATATGAGACAAAGATTTATTAGTAGACTTCGGGCAGGTGTGAATGATGTTTCTAAAAGTTTAGCAGCCGAGATTGTCTAGAACATTCGATGGAAATGGCATTCGAAAACACCTGTTTAATAAATTTCAAAGCTTAGTATTTTTCTCTAGTTAGGGTTGTGTAATATTAAGAGAACCCTTGAAGTATTTGTATTTAAAAGCAATAATGAACCGGCTTTATTTTCGGGATAATCGCCCTACACCTTAGATCATACTGTGCTTACCATCATGTGAATTGGGATCAAGCGCGAGCCCATGTATTGTAAAAAAAATTACTTAACACATCCATGGCAAATCCATTTCACATAAACTCTATGCTTGCTAACATACTCGTACATACGTCGAGTTGAGAAATAATTTATTGTACTTCTTGCAAGCTTTTGATTAAGTAAAGGGTACCTGAATAACTTCTGTTTGAAATTTATAGCGAGGCCCAAGATTTCATGTGGAGCGGCGGCTATTATTTAAGGTAAGAGGTTTGGTCTTTTGCTTTAGTAAGGCATACTAGAACTCGTTATATGATATCACTATAATAAGATACGAAAGTAATTTTGCTTCTACCAGAGTAAAATAATGTCACTTACTACATAATAGCATATTATATTTTAATTGGGTAAAAACAGGCAAAATCTTAAGTTGACAGTTTAATAAATTTAAATCATATATGGTTAAAATGATTGCACAAATTGCTGATACATATGTACATCTAAATTATAACCGAAAGAATATTTAAACAAATTTTCGTGCCAACCAGATTGATGAATTAGATGAATGTACAAAAAAAATTCTTGATAGAATATCAGTTGTGTATGCAACCATAATACATACTAGAAATATAAAGTTATTTATATAATTGTTTAGAGCTAACCAGCTGTGTTTGAAATGCGACAATAAAAAACATACTTCACATGTAACTATTTTTAGTTAATTTATAAAAATCAACTTAGTAAGATAAGTACACTAATTAACCACTGCAATGGATACAATAAAAAATGTATGGACGTTTTCGGTTTGGCCTTATATTGAAAATACATCAAGGAAAGAATTGGAAACAACCCTAAGTCGATTTGACAAATGTTAAATTTGACTGTATGACAGATGTTTCTGAAAATTACCTGAATTATAATTATTATTAAAACTTAAGATTGACTACCTATTCGAAATATTTTTTTTATGTTGTTTCATTCTTCTTTTTTATTACTTTACTAGAAATGTCGTAAGTATGTGATTCATAAACGAAATGCTTATTTCTATGAAATGTTTTAATGCCTTTGTATTTCAGAAATAAACTACACTGATATCAATGTGTACGTTACAAAGAAACCTACCTCAGACCAGTTCACAATGGAGTTAAACTTCATTGTATCTAAAACCACATTCTGCGTGACTGAAAATTTAATATTGTTAACTTTAAGCTACTCGTATAAAAGGTGGTCTCAAAAGTCATTTGGAGAGACAGTGTAAGTAAGAAATAAACTGTCTTCTTGAATTTAAAATACAAATTCTTTTAAACATTGTGAGTAAATATTTAAGAACAACGCCTGTAGCTCGGCTAGCTAAATTGATCTATAACAATCATCAAAGCTAAGCAACGGTCGATGCGAAGAGTATTTGGATGGGTGACCATGCACAAGACTGTCGTTTTTCAAGTGGCATTTTCATTTGGGTACTACCGTGGGTCGGATGGCTCGTTAAATTGTAGGTCCCGGCTGTTAGTGTTAGTACAAGCTGTCGTTAAACCAAATCAGAGCCTTCGGACTGCTTGAAAACTCTCGACACCGCTTTTTTTTTTCGCTTGGTGACTTAGTTCATACGAAGAGGAAGAATTTTAAAAACATGTTTCTTATATGAAACTACGATTAAAAATCTAGAAAATCTTATGAATTATCCGAGCAAAATTTGTAAAATTTTCATTCATGATAACTTTTTGTTGCACTTACAATTTACCAACCATTACAGATTTGTTTTATTTTTTGCAAAAGCAGACCCCTCATAAAATAAACAAAACGGAAATTATGTTTCACTCGGAACGGAAAAGGAAATGGAGACTTTACTCATTTCTTGCTCACAGAATAAATTGTGGTATTAATACAATTATTATAATTTAGTATGAGCTAAGTGTCCAAGCTCTGGTGTCCAATAATTTAACGTGTCATGAAATTTTGAAGAGTCGGCCATCTTAGGTTTGAATATAACATTTTTTTTTTTAACTTTGTTTGACAAAATTCGGTCGAAGATAAGTAATAATATATTTTCAGAAGTCGTTCAGTGTGAAATATATCAAATGAAAGAGCTAGTAAAATAATTAATTTCAAATCAAACACGAAGTTTTTGGCAAACAAAACATTCGTCTCGGGTTTACTTTTGTTACTTTTTAACCGACTTCAAAAAAAGAGGAGGTTATATATTCGACTGTATGTATATATATTTCTTTTTTAATTTAAATTTGTCACAGTTTTATTTTCGCATTACAAGCTGTTTATATGTCTATCATTATAGATGTTATGTGTATGTACTATGTAAATATGTATTAATTTCAGCTAAAATAGCAAACCTTAATAAGAAGCTTTCACTTTAAAAGCGTTTGTTAATTTGCAAAGAATTATCATCACTAACAAAACAAAAAGTTCATTTCTATAAATTATTTTTAAATGGATGAGAGTGTTAACTGGAGAAAACTTTAATGATGCTTTCTTGACATTTTCATTAATTTGTATTTAATTTTTAACGTATTTGAATATTTTTTTATGGTATTTGAATATTTATTAGGACATGATTGTAATTGCATGGAAGCATTTCTGAATTAAACTATTATTATTATTATTTGACTTTGACTTTGAACATTTCCAGAAAATGGATACTTACCTATAGTTGTATGTTACGATAATTTTATCAACAAGAATCTATGTTCCGTCGTGGATAAAAAAGGGAAAGGGGAATTTGCCATCGACTGACTTAACTTCCAACGGTGATAAAAATACCTAACCTTATACGCGGTCCTCTCTACCCTGTATTAAATCTTATTTCTATTTACTTTGAAGTTTAAATATAGGTGTTCGTAAGAGCAGTATTATTTTGAAGCGTTGGACCTCAACTTTACATTTTTTTTTTACATTAGGACACATTTCACACACGGCTGGTTAGCCCCATACTAAACCATTTCTAGTTCGTATTATGGTTGCTAACACAACTGATATACTACATATACATACAGACCTCAAATATAAAAAAAAAACACTGTACCTCAACGCACACTCATAATTCAATTGCACAACCATAGACTGAGTTTATTCCTAACGTTCCATATCCTTTTATTCTGCTTTCCACGGTTCAGACATACTCCACACTTCTACAATCACAATAATAATTATTAAAGCGATTTAATAAAATCGTGATCATTATAATATTAATAAATATTTACATTAAAACTCATGTCTAAAAGCTTGACGTGTCATTGTTACCGCAACACGGGTCGTGTGTGATATTTTAATAACTTTAATTCGTGTTCAAACAAACCCCGCGCCCGCGGGTCGTTCCGGCCTTCTGATTGTTCCGCGGTTAGCGAACACCTATTTGTCTAAATGCGAGTTTAAATAAATGCTATAGAACACAGCCGCTACACATCATAGAATAGAAGAGAATGTAACTTTATTGTACAACCACAAACAAGAAAAATGAAAATATATAAAATTAAAAACTTAAATGTAGTGTACAATGGCGGCCTTATCACCTATGGTGATTTCTACCAGGCAACCGGGAATGGAAAAATAAAACAAGAAGGCAGTGGTACAAGTAAACAACATAAAAACTATAAAAAAAATAGAAACATAATAATGGAAGGAAAATAAATAATAATTAAGCAATGGAAAGAAAGTGACTAAATAACTGAGATTTGAAAATATTTAGAGATTCAGCCTGCCTTATAGACAAAGGCAGAGCGTTCCACAGTCTAACAGCTCGTACTGTGAAAGAAAATCAATCATCATCATCAGCATGTATCTTCCCACTGCTGGGTCTATACCCAGCAGAGGACTTTCTATTTTTGTTCTTGTAGCTTAAATGAGATACAAATACTCCACATTGGCAGTGAGAGGAGGCCATAGGCCCTCTCCAACTTGCCATATAGTACGGTCTTCAGCCAGTTTCCACCAGCTCTTTTCAGCGTGCCTAACGAGGTCATCTGACCTTCGGGCTGGTGTTCATCTGCTTCCGCTCTGCAACCGTAAAAAATCAACCTAATGGTTGCGTGTCTAAGCCAATAGTATAGAATGTTTAAAGCTCTGTCAATCTATACCAAAATTATAAAGAGGAATAGTTTGATTTTTTGTTTGTTTGTTTGACGCGAATAGGCTCCGAAACTGCTGGATTTTTATAGCCGGCGCGAAGCCGGGACGATTTGCTAGTGTATCTACATTTTACGTCTGATATCTACCTACCTCTTACTTTATCATGGCTAAACGAAAAATTGCAGAAAAAAAAATACTAGGAAAATCGAGAATGAACATAAAATAAATGTAAAAATAAAAAAGGTTTTCACATTGTTTTTGTGATCAGCATAAAGACGCCATTTTGGCGCCAAAAGCAACGTTCCGAACCTAAATAAAAATGAAAACATTGTAAATTCATAATTATCGTTTCAATTCATCATTTTTTTTTTTAATTTAAAAGAATAATAGATGATGTCATATTATTATATATAGTTTTGTCAACCATTTTGGTACATGGTAATAGAAACTGTTATCATTATACGGCTACAAAACTTAAGTTATACATACTCGAATATGGGCAATGTCTGTTGGATTCGACATTATTTTTTTAGTTGGCGGACTTAATCACTAGAAGCTATATTCATATTTTTTTTCGATTCCGATCAAATTGGCAAATTGTGGGAATTGTGCATGAAAATAGTAAACTTTTTCATATGATATACTCGTAAGAACAGATATTTTTTCGTGATCTTATATTAAAGTAATAAACTGGGCTCTTAAACTATTTTCAATGAGTCATGTCAGACGCAGCGCAGTATTGACGTTTCAATTATTTTGATCTGGAACAAATCTTAGATAGACTTTTTTAGACATAGAATCAGAAACAGCGAAATTAAAAAAGTAAAAACTATTTTTACTTATCGTCCTACAAATATTAACTGAAATGTAGCTAAATTCATATTCCAGTTATTGGTGGCGATTCAGCGGCACACACGTCTAAACTAAATTTAAAGAAGCCCCGTCTCTTTTCATCTTAGGTGGCCAGAAAGAGACGGCACGTTCTGAACCACACACGAAACAACTAAACTCACGTCAAATATGACAAATGTAAGCGATTTTAGAGCGCACCCAATTGTATCAGCTCTAAATCTGACGTGTTTGACGTGATTTTAGACATTTTGTCTATGGTTTAGATCGTACCATCTGTTTTTGGTCATATATGACGAAAAGAGACAAAACTACTTTAAATTTAGTTTAGTCGTGTGTGCGCTGAATTGCCACCATTGTGTACTACAACCCTTATCTTAATGCGGGTTTTGCAACTGTATGAATACCGTATCATCAGTTTGAATGGACAGAGGTACCTATTTAATACAATAGGCCACAAGCATGATATTTTACGAGAATTACAATTCATAATGGACTCGAAAAATTCGGGTCCCTTGCTTGCTTGTAATGAATAATAAAGAAAGCACCGGTCACTCTTATTTAGAAGGGCTTGTTTATGTTACTAAATACACACATGAACTAACAAACAGACCGTCAGTAAAATAACCATACATACCAGCGGTTTGCTATTTTTGTTCTTGTAGCTTAAATGTGATACAAATATTCCAAATTGTAATATAAAAACTTTTTTATAAAAATAAGATAAACTTTATGTATAAGTATCCGTGTTAGTTCCGATCTGTACGGGTAGATGGCACTACCACGTGAGAATAATATTTCTGAATCGCGGTGACGCGTGTTTTCTCGCGTGCATGGGTATTTAGTGTGCGCGTTAACAAATTGAACTTCGATCCAGAAAAAGTAGTTTTATTTATTAAAACATCCTGCATAGTGGTCCAGTAGCCGGTGACCCGGTGTGGTGACTACCTGCCTACTGTTCCTGCCTTGGCAAGAAGGCAGTCAGGCGAAGGAGTCCAGATTTGTACACTTACACTGTAAATAAGTCTAATGTAATTAAATTTCCCAAACACTTAAAAATATATGCTCACTGATTTCTACTAGCCATATCTATTTTACACGCGGCAATTATAAATCAGAAATTTAAAAAACCCGCGTCACATCTTTTCGGTGACAGCCATCTTACAATCAAAAGTTTTAAATTACATTGTTTGTTTCACGCGATTTGGCTCCGAAGCTACTGAAACGATTTGAACAATTCTTTCACCGTTGGGAAGCTAGGAGTATATTATCCCCGAGTAACATAGACTATATTTAGTTTCTCTTTATAACTTAGATTATTTTAGAGCTCCTGCGAAGCAGGGACGAGATTCTAGTACATATATTAAAAAGCGTATGTACTACTAACACTCTAACATTTGATACTCATATTCAGGAAGTTCTGGAAGCTTAATTGTTGTTATGTTATCTGTCAATTGAAATGTATGTGTCATTGTGTATTTATTCTACTAGTCACATTCTTTCATTTGATACATTTTGTTTTTACGTTAGAGAATAAAAATAAAAACATTTTTTCCTGGTTACAATATAACAAGGGAGTGGCTTAACCGATTTCATTCTTTATTTATAAAATGTTTTTATATACTTCGAACAAGGTTCTTATCTAAAGTAATGAGATTTTCTATCATTATCTTGAGCTAAGAACCGAGCAAGTAGCGTAGTGATGCCTAAGGGACATTTTCCCCTTTCAACTCCTAAACCTTTATTTATGTTTATGGCAAAACAGCGTTTGTCGTGTCAGCTAGCTAAAAATAAATTCTAGACGAAATTTACTTAAAATCTCCCAGAAAATCTAATACACAATTTAACTTGAGAGTCATTTTTAGGATTAAGTTACACCCACATCCATATTATGTAATAGATACGCGACCTAACAAATTACATTAAAAATAAATTGACTTGACTGTGTGGGTTCATCTTTCTCGCTAATATATTACGTAGGTTTGTAGTGCTAAAGAAAACTTTGAACTTTGATATCGATGTCTTCTTCATCCCGCTGTGGCTGTAGATCTTTGGTAAACATTATTTTGAAGTTAATGCTACAAAATTTTACAAATTATTACTATTATCAAATAAAATATTAATTATTTTATTTGAAAACCTCAAAAGTTTAAACACGCCGAGTTGTTAATTTATTCTTTAAGTATACATTTAAAACAAAATATTTATATATTACTTAGATTTAATCTACTATCTGTTAGGTTTTTTTTTATTGTGTGTGGGTTTTTATTCATGTAATTATTTGATTTATTAATTAATTGATAAGATAAACGTAAGATATCTATTTTAAACAAAATATGGGATTTGGGTGGATTTTTAAGTGACACATTTACGGATAGAATTACTAACGTGACTTTGATACTCTGGATTTAATAGGTTTATATATGACATTTTAATTTTACTATGTTTAAGTGTAATGTGAAATTATTGAAGAAATTCATGAGTTATGAATAATACAAAATAAATTTATGAAACAGTTAATTATTACATAGGCATATTTTTTATATTTAAGTATTTTCAGTACAAATTTTTAAAACATATGCAATATTTTGTATCAATTTATGAAATTATTCTCACAAAAATATCTAGTGTTAAAATTGGATACTCATCGTACTAGTACATGCAAAAAAATTAAATTAAATATAATTTGCATTTGACTCACTCTTTGGAGTTTGTATGAAATTGTCGTACTCCACTCACCTTTTAACTGATTACATATTCATGAAATGTGAGGTTACCTTTTCACGTTCCAACAATGGCGTGGAAAATATGCGAAATGAGTCTACGATGTGGCTACAGTTTTGAATACAGCCAAATAAGAGGGAAAACTGGAGAAGGGATCTAAAACGGTTGATTTTACCCTATATTGTACATCAAACCTGCGCGTATAATTCGAATGAAAAGTACAGAAAGAAATACAGAACATTATTAGCGATAAATAAAGTACGCACTACAATAATTACTTAAAACTTAAAAATAGTAGTTAGATTTATTTTATTTTTAATTAAATTCAAATACCTACATATAATTCATCACTATTTTTGAAATGTTTAGTATACAGTTTAAAAGATTAAAAACTAATAAAAAAAACACTCATAAAATTAATTTAATAGGCCACTCCGGATAGCTCGCCGCGTTGTATGGCTATGGAAGAGCCAGATGATCTATTGTAGTTAGATAATCAAATAAACTTACAATTTTCACTAAATAAATATTCTAACCTATTAAATACTATAAACCATAGTGGTTTTTCATATCTATTAAATTTAAAATACTAATGAGAGATAATAAAATAGTAGAATAAAAAAATACTATGATAGTAATGAGACCGGTTCTGACAGAGTGTGGGTGGATTGTGTGAATGACGATATGACCAGGAAGGGTGTGAATACAGATATGAAGAATGACAGAGATGTATGGAAGAAGCGTACATTCTGTACCGACTCCACATGAAGTGGGATAAGGTAAAGAAGAAGTAATGGGACCGGTTCTAGATTTAAGTATTTTTTTACTGTTTCGTTGTCTGTTGTCCGTCCATTCTTCATAGTTGGATTAGATTTATTCATCACATAATTCGATAATTAGATTTACATAATATTTTGTACATGAGACAATAAATACTAACGCAACAATTCATGCTTTCATGTTTGTGCCAGTAAATGTTGCGTCAATACCTTACATTTTAGACCTCCAGAACATAGCTTACTCGTGTTTTGAATGGACTTTATTTCGTTAAGGCTTAAGTTGAAACGAGTGAAGCCAAACCAATGTTTTGGTCTTTTACAAATTTATTCTTGGACCTTCCTTGCATTTACATCAGAGTTTTAAAGAAAATAAGACGATTATGACTACAGTTTATTTTTTTTTAAGTAAACAAACACGTAGTTAAATCAACAAAAATTTTTGGTACAAAGATAAAATCATAATTCGCAAATTAGGAAAATGTAATTTATTAATATTATCGTGTAAATAATATGTGTATATAATTTTTTTACTTCTTGCAGTTAGGCATTTGACCAAAAGGGCGCGTAACCACACAATAAGCGCGACTCTGGCCTAAGGTGGAGCATGCCTATTCTGGAATAACTGGCAGTCAAGGAGGCAGCCGGAAGACATTGTTAGATGCTTGGCGACAGATTTTACAACTTGAGGGTAGTTACAAGCCAGGCGAGCATGAGAAAAATGCTCCACCACCATGCGAAGCAATTATGTAATTTCATCATAAAATGAAAGTTGCCGAGTGAATTTTAATCTGAATCTGAATAAAAACGAGTTAAAATTTAAAATAGAGATGCACAGATGGATTCATTCAAATCCTCTCGATGGATAAATTGTAAGTTGGGTTCGTTGTGTTGGAAAATGAAGCTTTGTTCGCGAAGTAGTGTGAACCATCCATAAATTGGTCGAAATGATAAACGTGTACTGATAATCCTAAAACAGACTTCTATAGCTTATCTCTATATTCATTCTAGCTGCGTAGTGTTATCTGCGTTAATCCGGGAGAAGAGCAGTTAATCCGGGATAAAAAAACCTATGTGTTAGTAAAAGGTCTAACCTATCTTCATAGTAAATCTGATCAAAATAGATCCATCCGTTGGAGCGTGAAGGAGTAACATTATTTTTGAATTTATTTGCGTATCACACGTGAACCACAGTTGTTTTCGGGATAAAAAGTAGCCTATGTGTTAATGCAAGGTCTAACCTATTTTCACACCAAAATTCATTAAAATCGGTTCAGCCGCTTGAGCGTGAAGAAGTAACAAACATACACACTTACAAACTTTCGCGTCTATAATATTAGTAGGAATTTACATACGTACAAATATTAGAAAGTATATTGTTAAAAAAAATTGCTTAAATGATAAATCAATAAGTACCTAGCGATCCAACCTGGTTTCGCACGGGCTATATAATGTTATAATTTGCTTATAGATATTGTAGGAGCATTCTAGACTAACCTTACAAAAAAAGTAAGATATATTATAACTTAAAAAAATATATCTGCAATAGTTTCAAGGTAACATTGTACGACTTATTATATTATTTAGACATTGTACGATTTAATAATTAATTAATTGATTGTTGATGAATATGTAAATTATATGTTGATTATATGTAATAAGTAAATTTGACGTGCCTAGTATAACGCAATGTTATAAGGTTAATAAAGTTCTATGATTTCTATGGTAATAGTGTTTTGGAAACTGAATCAAATATAAAGAAACTTAAAAAATCGTTTTTTTTTTCAATATGCTATTTTGTTATCTTAGTGCCTTAAAATTCAATATTCTTAACCTCAATGTTGCCAAGATAGTTACTCGGTATATATCCATGATAGAACATAGCATTATATGCTACATAGAAAGGGCTCGACTCAAACTTTTAATGACAAGGGTCGACGAGGGCAATAATTTTGACAGTTTGTTCGGCGCAGACAGCTCATACTGTATTTTATGTTGTTCTGCTTTGGGCTTGGTCTGGCGTGAATATATTATGATGAGAATATAAATATTATATAGTATATACCTACTTTTAACAACGTAAAGTGAAGCTATAGAATGTGGTAACTCGGCGGGCATTTTGGGAACTCTTCCCAGTGGCACTAGTTTTTTAGATTAGGAATAATAATCCTACTAATATATAAACGCGAAAGTTTGAGTTTGTCTGTGTGTGTGAGGTGGGAGGCGGGAGTCGGGAGTCGGGATCGGGAGGTGAGAGGCGGGAGGCGGGAGTCGGGAGTCAGGAGTCAGGAGGCATAAGTTGGGATCGGAAGGCGAGAGGCGGGAGGCAGGAGGCGGAAGGTGGAAAACGGCAGGCGTAGGGAGTAGGGAGTCGGGAGGCGGGAGTCGGGAGGCGGGAGTCGGGAGGCGGGAGTGAAGAGTTAGGAGGCGAGAGTCCAGAGTTCCAGAGTGCTGCCTCCGGTCTACAACGCGGGCACTATAGTACAAAAAAAACTTAAAACTAAACTGACCTCACCACTATGAGTGACACTACTTAGCCAGGAAGAGAGAGTGAATTACATTGGCATATTGCCATACATTTGTCTTGGGCCGGTAAACGCAATCCATTCTTAGTCGTATAATACATAAAAGTACAGTGTAAACTCCATGTAACGTCACTCGATTTAACGACAAACTCTCTAAAGCGTCGAAATCAATTGGCTTTAGTTGATTTAGCTTGATTCCATACAATGATATATTCTCTCCATTTAACGACCACTAAAAAAACGCCATAAAATGCACAGTCCCTTCATTGTCGTTATATAGAGTTTACACTGTACATGATAGATGGAATGGAAAATTAACAAACGAAAATATTCCACTTCTGCATTCGACGTGTGTTTAACGTGTTTCCAATACAGCCGTCAAATTTAACGTCAATTATGTTTTTTACAAAAAAAATAACACAATAGTCAGATATATTCAAATTGATTTTCATGGAAATTTAGAGCAAAAAGCTCTTTCAGAGTAATTACAAAACGTCATTCACAATTTGTATTTTGGGAGTCAATTTATTTCGTGTTCTCAAATTGCAATGAACTTTTGTTGTTCTATTAAAAAAATAGCAATAAGAACTTGAACTTATAAAGCATTCGAATTTTAGATTTACAGCTGTCAACTACCTGGCAAATACATTCTTTGAAAAATCTGGACACCAGAGCTTGGCTGCCACGACGCAAATGTCTACAAACACAGAAATGCACTCTCTGTTTGTGACCTAAGCTAAAAACAAACATGGCGGCAAATTCAAATGAATTGTCAGCTTTGGTCTAGGATTTGGCTTCTCTTCGCTCATTGGTTCCTGTCCGAATGCAACTGTGACCTAAATGGCTAGGTCATACAGCTAAATGCTAGTACGGAAACGGTACCACAAATGTCAAGAGGGCGGGTTTTTTTAAGACAGTAAAACTAGGTTTTTGACCAGAAAAGTGCGTAACCACACGGGTTAACGACACTCTTTCCTCAGGTGGAGCACGCCTGGTCTAAATTACTGGCTTTAAAGAAATCTGCCAGAATACACCGTAGGGTGACAGATTTTTTAACTTAAGGGGTTTCAACCAGCTAGCTGGGTAAGCTAGAGAAAATGCTTTACCACCATACAAACGAAGTATGTAATAAAGAAAAATATGTGAAAGGATGTGCTTTCAAATGGCTACGTAATATTTACCAATATTATAAAGGGGAAAAGTTTGATTTTTTGTTTGACGCAAATAGGTTCCAAAACTACAGGACCGATTTAAAAAATTCGTTCACCGTTGGGAAACTTTATTATTTTGTTTCGCTTTGCAACTTTGATTATTTTATAGCCCGTGTGAAGTCGGAACGACCGGGATTCTATATTTGTATTACTTTTTAGGTAGTGTCAATTGTACTTGTAAATAAAAAGGATTAAAGAAAAAAAAATCTTCCATACATATTCATTCAAAAATAACTGTAATTAACAGTTTACTTTTTATTTAATTATTAACAAACCTAAAAAGCTGTATCGGACCCTGTATGACTCATCTATACTTAGCCAACGAACCAATTAAGTCGAATTACCAAAATTGTGTTCTTCCCATACTCGTTCTACACTGGATCTGGTCGTAGCCACAAATCACATTGATTTGTGAACCGGCTTTGAATATCTAAAATGGAATTGGGTGGCTAACACCCCGGAATAACGGGTTAGAACTCCAATGAGAACACATACAAAATTAAAATATAAAGTTTGCCCCGACATTAAAACTCGAACTACGAGTTATGCTCATTACGAAAGCGTTTATTAAATTTTTTGATACCTTCATTTTTTAATTTTTAACAAGACCAATAAGAAAACATATGAAATTAAAAGTGCCTTTACCGATTAAATTGAAATGATGACCACTCAAAACAAAATGACTCATAATACAATTCTAACAAAAACATTTTTTTAATTGAATTAGAAATAAGAATACATTTTTATTCACAGGAAAACGTATTTTCACAACAGACACAATAAAATTATCAATTATTAAAATTAATTAATTTATTAATTGTATTGATTACTTATTTAACTGACATATTATACAATTTAAAAGTAAAGACTCTATTGATTTACGCGAAAAAAGACATAGTATTTGCATTGAGCAATTCATCGCATCAAATGCCATTTAACTTTTTAAAATAGTAAATTCAATCATAAAACAGTATTTTCAAAAGTAAAATGTATTCCGGCTTCATCATAAAATGGTGCCATATTATTGTATTACATTATATTATTTTGTATTCTATCTTACCTAAGATGCTTAACTGTACCAAATTTAAATGCAAGCACAAGCAGCCCACTATATGTTCCCACTGCTGGAACTCGGGTTCTACACTCATGAGGATAGAGATACAGGCCATCACGCTGGCCAATTGCGGGTTGGCGGATGTCACACGTCTTCGAATACTGTGGTCATCAAACATTTCGGTTTTTTGACGATGTTTTCCTTCACCGTAACGCGAGTACAAATCCACACATAACTTTAAAAAAAAACGCGTCATTGGTTTAGGGCTGGGATCGAACCACTCGCTTTTCAATCGGGCAAGTGGGTTAAATTAGCTTGCAAATTCTATCCAAACAAATATAGGTACATAAACACATATATGTATATGTACGTGCAATGCAAGTAAGGTAAAAGCTGGTAACAAGTAACGCTTTAAAAAGTTTCATTTACGCTGAATCGTCCACAAGGCAAATCTAATCAATTCCAAGGAAAAGCACAGAAGCAAGGATCTTCAAGGAAAACGTTCGTTGCATCGTGATTCCTAGATCTAGGTCAAACGAAGCAACCTTTTACAATAAAATTACATCAACAAAACAAAATAGAACAAATAGCGAAGGGTCTTACTTTGTATTCAGGGTGCTTGCTATTTATTTTCTTCCCACATTGATCCCGATTTGAAGACCTCTTTGGCGTAAAGGTTACCATGCCGGACTGCTAATCAGAAGGTTCCGGGTTCGATTCCCGGCACGGTCAACATCTTTGTGCTTAACTTAATTTGTTGGCTGTTGGTCTGTGTGTTAAATATGTATCTATATAAAATATGTATGTATGTATATGTAGTATATCAGTTGTGTTAGCTACCATAACACAAACTAGAAATGGTTCAGTATGGAGTTAACCAGCCGTGTGTGAAAATGTGTCAAAAAAAATCTAAAGCCTTACGTGAATAAGTTTTTGTAAGCAGCAGATCGCGTAACCACGCGAATAAGCGAAATTGGAGCATGCCAAGTCTGGAATAGCTATACTCGTGTAGATGTTTTCTTACAATGTCTTTGCCGAAATCTTGAACTCGTGTTTCAAAATTTGCAAAAAAAAATTAGCAGTTCTGAAATTCGCACGTTTGTTTAACCGCGCATTATTATATGAAGATATTTTTTCGCTAAATTTAAAAAGTCTTATATCAAAAGTAGTTCTTGTCGAGACATACCATATGTTTCAAGGTTAGAAAGAAAGAAAGAAATTGATTATACACATTATTTACACTCGATTTAACGACAAACACCCTAAAGCGTCGAAATCAATTGGCTTTAGTTGGTTTAGCTTGTATTCCATTCAATGATACATTCTCTCCATTTAACAACCACTCTCTATAACACCATAAAATGCACAGTCCCTTCAGTGTCGTAATATAGACTTTACATTGTATTTGGAGAAATTAGTGGCGATTCAGCGGCACACACGACTAAACTAAATTTAAAAAAGACCCGTCTCTTTTCATCTTGGACGGCACGTTCTGAACCACAGACAAAACAACTAAAATCACGTCAAATATGGAATGTGCAGGCAGTTTTAGAGGTGACACAAGTGAGTGCGTTCTAAAGTCGCCTATATTTTCTACATTTGACGTGATTTTAGTTGTTTTGACTATGGTGCAGAACGTGCCGTCTCTTTCTGGCCACAAGATGAAAAAAGAAGAAAGAAGGCTTCTTTAAATTTAGTTTAGTCGTGTGTGCCGCTGAATCGCCACCATTGTCCACTACTCTTGCTTGCACCGCAGACCAGGTTGGCCAAATAACCCTGTGTACTAGATAAAACACTTTACTGTCGTTTTCTACTATCTAAGTAGAATAAGAGCCGTGTTTCGTAATGTACACGATCATATAAGATTGAGAACGCGGTAAAAAATATCATGAACCAATAAAAGTGGATTTATGACGCGATTCCGTATAACGTGAGGATGGCGGATCAAAAACACCTTGAGATATTTTATGTTGTCGTAGTTAAGGGAAATTGACAACAATGGAATTGAGATAAATTTCAACACTTAGATATTTCATCAAAATATTAATAAACTATAAATATGTAGGAATTTTACCTTTCATCGAAGTTTTCATTATGGAATGTGTGAAAAGCAAACAAGACCCGCTCTTTTTCTAACCTGTAAAAAAGAAAAAAATCTGGTTAATTTTATTTGATACTCGTACGAAATCTGTATGAAACAAGTTTTGAGCTATGTATACAAAAATCTAAGTTAGTATCATATGAATCTATTGACGTGGGAAGAAATCAATATCATACTTTTTAAACTATTAGCCACGAATTACAAAAAAAAAATTAAAATAAATGGCACGTGAGAAAAAACATCGTCTATGGTTCTGCCAAATTGGAACAACCATAACGCTATATTACGCTAAGTTAGACTTTTTATTTAAAAAAATTATCTGTCAATGTGTATGTCAACTCACATGACATGTAGTTGTGAACATTAGAACTAACTCGCTTAATAAATAAATGCTCTTTGCAAATTTTTCCTTCAACGTTTTGTAATAAATGAATTACTTTTCCGAGTGGAAAACTTGGAGATTGTAACTTTGATGTACAATTGGTTACATCGGTTTCTACAGAAGAGTAGTAAGTAAACCCCAGTTAAGTTTAACTATCTAGCTAACCTCCAAGCGCCGCGTTACCCTTAGCAAGTATTTGCTGGCAAATTGCGCTGTCAACGCTCTATAGAAATATTGATTCAAGCATAGGCTTGTACCACCTCCTTCTTAAATTTATTTTTACATAATAAAGTTAGGCATTTGACTAAAAACTAAAACTTTTTTTTAGCGAGAGTGATAAGTTGGTCTAAGGTGAGGTATGCTGAGTCCGGAATTACTTGCTTCCAAAGAGGCTGCGAGAACACACTGATATGATACTTATGTTGCAAGCCAGGCGAGTACTATAAAAAAAATATTCTATGACTATGTTTTACCACAGGTTCACTCACGATGCTTTCCTTTACAGAAAGCAAGAAAAAGCTCATTTTGAAACCATGACCTACGTTACGTTAGGGCTGATTCAAATTTTAGTTTTTGTTTATTATATCACTAAATTCTACTACACTAAACTCATTTATATTAAACTAGTTGCACCCCGGAGTTTCACCCGCGTCAATCCGGGAAAAATAGCCTAAGTATTAATCTGAGGTCTAAGCTAACTCCATACCAAAATGCATCGAAATAGTTTATTATAATGCGCATCCTATGGGAACCAGTAATGTTTTCGGCAAAAAAAGTAGCCTATTCAAGATCTAACCTATTTTCATACCAAATTTCATCAAAATCGGTTACGCACACACACACACATAGGTACACACCCAATCTTTCGCATTTATTATATTAGTAGAATTATTTACATTGTACAGAGCAGGAACTTGTAACTTGCGCCATTAAAGAAAACTTTAAAACGTTCATACCCTCTTACTTACCAAAAAAAAAAAAAACTAAAAACAAAGTAAAATTAAGAACAACTAACAGATTATTGCCTCTCCCGGGGAAAAGTCAAGGTCAAAGAATTTATTGCAATGTCATGTCACTCTACAGTTACATCACCATAAGGCATTGCAATTATTTACTGGAGATGAGCAACCCTATTAACTGATTTTTTTAGTGTTCCGTCATTTAAATAGTCTTCTATTTTATAACTGACCACTAGCCATGCTTGCCCCGCTAAACATAGCGTGATAGTGGTACCTTCACAGATGTTGAACGAAATGGCGGTCTCTATTGAAGTGGAATGTCCACATTGAGAGCCACTCGCCGGACTTAGCGTCCAAAGGAAATATGGAGTAGTTGCCTTTAATGTGTTAGATGGGGATTATTGAAATGGCTATTTTCAACCGAATAAGTATTGTGCTATTAATACTGTGTTGTATACAGAGTTACTTGTAACTAACGCGAAACCTTTTTAACGGAAAAAATTGAATGAAGCTGTACATTTTTGTGATCAATATTTATCTTAATTTTGAAATAATAATAATTTTATTTATGCAAAAGAATTATTACATTTTTATACAAATATTATGCGCCAAGAATAAATTAAGTAAAAGATAAACTAAGCTTGCTCCACCTTAGCCAGAGTATCGCCAACTCAAGTGGTTACGCGCCAGGATATTCAAATGCATAGCTCTAAATAGGCAAAATCTTTAATATGTTTTTGAATAAAATTCATCATTGGTCATGTCAACGACCTTTTGACGGAACAGCTGCGTTTTCACAAATTTCCAAAGTCGTTTGAGTCTTTGAAAAAATCTAAAATTAAGTTATTTGAACCAGTTTTTTTTCATATTGATAAGTCTGATTGCTACTAAAAAGAGTTTATAATATTCTTAAAGTAATTCTTTAGACGGTCTAGTATAGTTATTGTATAAAACTATGCGTGGATAAAACTGACTTTCATTCGCTCGTGCTACTGGGGTTGATGTAGTCTGACCCCGTTTGCATAATATATTTACCTGAGTCCGCTTCAGCACTCCTATTTCGGACAGAATTTTAGCCCAAATTATAGAGCCACCAAATTGTAATCAGGTTTAGATGTAGTATCGAGGTTTTGCGTGTTTTGCAAAATTTTCCGACAAAATTTGTCATACAAGCTATCCTTTCTAAGCGTATGTATACGTTTATCTGTACTACGTAATATTATTTGTAAGTAGGTTTTGGATGTGTTTAATACGGAAAATATTTGTCAGATTTTTTTCTGTACAAACCTTTTTGACCTTTTTGACCTATGGACCTTTTTCTGAGCAAAATGACCAATTAAATAATCTTCTTCTTCTTATTAGCTAAATGGCCAAGCTCTGGTGTCAAGCCGTTCGAATGCTTTTGACTTAACTTAACGACTGCTTGTTCAAAGACTAACAACCGGGACCTACAAAACATACAACGAGTCTTCCGACCCATAGCGCCCAGATACAAATAACCCTTTTTTAAATCAGTTTTGTGCATGTTCTCCCAAAATCCAAAGGATGTCCGCATCGACCGTTGCTGAACCTCGATGATCGCGTCAGATCACCTTAGTAAGACGAGCTAAAGGCGTCACTAGGTGGAAATAATAAAAAGCATACATTTAGCGTTATTAGTTTAGAGTTAACTGCAAAGATTATAATCATAAAAGTTATAAATTACAATCATAAAGGTTATAATCAACTCTTTTAGAATTAAAAAACCCGCTTTTAAAGATGTATTTTGTTATATATCTCACGTCAATATATATCACGTCACTTAACCAACCAATAGTATATAATAATCTTTATTACATCAAGAATAGAACACCACCAAAAAGACAAAACAAAAGAACACAGCGTCAAAACAAGAGAAAACGTTCACAAAATGCCACCTACTACGTTCAAAGTGAAACTGTCAACCAAACTATTGCGTAACAAGTCTGCACCAAACTGTCTGAACAAGCCTAACCTAGTTACCCCCTCTCTGTCTAACAAACACTAATTGAGATGTTGCTATCCTGCTCTAGGAATTAAGAATGACCCATTGTTCCAGCACTCGTTGATGTTGAATTTTGTATGGCCTGTCTTAATTAATTGGAACTTCAGATAGAGATTGTGAAGCGTAGTGGAATGGAAATGGTGGTGAGAAATAGTTACGCAGAAACTTGGTTAAATTACTCGATTCAATGTTTTGAGGCTTCCCTTTAATAGCTAATGTCAGAAACTTCTCTAGTAGAAGAAGGTTTTGCAATTGCGAAAAACAAATAAAAAATGTTTCGTATGATACGAGCGCAACTTACATATTTCTTTACGTTTAGAATGTACGTCTTTATTGTACAACCTCAAATTAAATTAAAATATTTAAAATTAAAACTTAAGAGTAGAGTACAATAATAATAATAGGCCTTATCACCTATGGTGATTTCTACCAGGCAACCGGGAATAGGCGCGTCCACACAGAGCGAGCAGCCTCGCGCGGCAAATGCCTCGCGAGGCTGCTCGCTCTGTGTGGACGCTCCTATTTAGTGCAACAATGACATAACTAGGCGACTGAGGCGCCTTTGAGCAAATTCAAAAGCCGACACTCGATGGCGCGCGCTTGCCTCGTCCGAGGCACGTCCACACTCTGTGTGGACCCGGCTATTGGATAAATAAACATACAATAGAAGCCTGGCTGATCAACTAACGGCAGATGGAAAGTTTATTTTTTACTCTTGAAAGATAGGCACTTGACCAGCAGAGCGCGTTACCACGCGAGTAAGCGATACTCTGACCTTAGGTGGAGCATGCGTATTCTGGAATGTCTGGCGAGGAGGCTGACAGAACACACCGTTAGTTACTTGACGACAGGTTTTAATAAGAAATAGAGATAGTTCGGAATTAGTTTTGTTATAATTTTTTAATTTATTTGAAATTGTATATAACGCAAATAAATAATTATGAATCTAATTAATAACTACGCTTGGTGTTATAACTACGTTTGGTATTAACATACATGATACATTTTACCATATTAATACCGTTCGCGCCGGAAGCTGCAAGTGGAGTCAAATGAAAGAAAAAAATTAAATACATCCTCAATAAAAATCAAGTTCGACATAAATTGGCTCGCGCAGTCAACCACATAAGCGCTGCGCGCTGGATGCAATACGACGCAGCGCTTTAAAGCATTTCTTTTAGCAAAATTGCTTTTTCTTTTACTAGTGCAACATTTTATGACAGTATATTTGTACAAATATAACAAGTTTTTTTAGCTCTATATAAGTCAATACCTGACCACAATTCACCTGACGGTTGCTGATAATTTGGTCCACGGTGGATAAGCTTACCTAGAAATAAACATTTTTATCTCGTCTGATTCCTCCATCGAACGAGCAGGGAAAAACCAAGGCGATATCCTGGCATCGCTTTACGGTGGAGGTGCCAAAAGCGCATAATAAGCGTTTTGTTTCCACCTTCATTGCGCGTACCGCCAGGGTGTAGAATGCTTTGCCAAAAGCCCTGTTCCCCGATAACTATAATCTAGTGGTTTTCGATACTAGTGAACCAGTTTCTTCTGGGCAAGTGAGCTCCACCCTAGATCATATTATTGCTGAATTATGATTAAGCGTAAGCCTATTAAATGTAAAAAAAACTCATACCGACTTCATATCCCGTAGAGTTTTGCTACGTACCAAACGTAGCCGTAGAAAAGCTACGACTGCTACGACGTAGCTTGTCAAGTTTCTAGCTCCATACTGTAGTTTGCATTTTTTTTTAAATAGAGTATGGTAATGTACATTACACA
This sequence comes from Mellilla xanthometata, assembly GCA_035578125.1. Classification (NCBI taxonomy): domain Eukaryota; kingdom Metazoa; phylum Arthropoda; class Insecta; order Lepidoptera; family Geometridae; genus Mellilla; species Mellilla xanthometata. The sequence continues at coordinate 4,558,654 of JAPUBQ010000014.1, read as the reverse complement.
AAGCATCTATGACACATTCAAAGAAAGATCTATTCTCAGCAGCGATATCAGAAATACTGCGTAGGATGATAATGAGATAATTACAAGCGGATAAATATAATATTGCTATTAATTATCTACGTTTAATTAAGATTAGATAAGATAAATATTATTAGTGGCGAAACTTGGTGTACGTACATGATGCCTTAGCGCTAGGTTTTTAGAAAGAGTGTTTGTTGTACGTTGTGGGAGAAACTGCGTCTCGTGCTAGGTCACCTTGGAGCCTGTTTACCGAGCCGCAGTTCTCCCCTTTTTAATTATTCAATTAATAAATTAGCAAATTGTATGTAAGTATATAATATTTAACAGTAAGGACAGGTCTATAGACAATAACTTTGCCTTATTAAGGCGTTGTTGTACAGAGTTCATTTGAGTGAAGCGCTAAATTCCAGCACTGGGAATCGTACGTTGCAGTTGAAATTATAAGCTCTGAATGGTTCTAGAAAATGTTATTCACCTTCAAAAAGGTAAGCAGAAACAGAAGCAGAGACTTTTTTTATTACAAAACGACTAACTTATTCAAAAATAGCTATCGAAAGAATTTTACATAATAGTGTTCTGGAACTCTAACAATTCTTAACACTTAATTTACGATAGTAAAACTGAAGAAACCGTAGCCCAATCATTTACGCATGATTTTTCCAAATAACCTATTAAACTGCCATACCGCTTTAAAGCCAAATTATCAGAAAGAGTTCTGGAACTCTAACAATTCTTTACACGTAATTTACGCTTATAAAACTAAAAAAACCGAAGACCTATCATTTACGCAAGATTTTCCAAAATAACCTATTAAGCTCCCATACCACTTCAAAGCCAAATTATTAGCAACAAAAGATAATAATCTCCACTTGCCAACACTAAATAACGGTCCCAAAACGCTACTAATCCCACATAATCTTGTATTAATGGTATAAGATGGCTGATATATTACCCGGTACGTTATCTGTTTGACCAAACGCTTGCCCGACACAGATACGGTGCCCTTTGTGTTGAGTATGGCTTAGAACTATGTATGGCCTTTGTACTCTATGATCTGGGTTCTAAGACCTTTGGGGGCATAACGTTACGGACCGAGCGAGCGAAACGCGTCTAGATTTAACTGACCTTTGATACGAAATCAGGGGTCGGTTAATCTAGACGCGTATCTAGATCTAGATAGAAAAAAAACAGAGTAGTAGTTAAAACAAACATAATATGTACTATGCGTGCCAACTAAGAATGGGATCGCGCTTGCTTCAACTTCACACGATAACTGTCAAAAAAGTACTGCCAGCAAAGGGAGCGTAAAAAGAAATTTAATTATTTATTTTTCTTGGTTCATAGATATAAATTTAATTATTGTACAATTATTACATTCATATAAAAAACTAATCTTGAATTTTATTACTGGATAATTTTGGATTAATTAATTCTATAGGTAAGAAGTACCCAAGGCAAATTAACAATACAACAAAGCATATTTAATCGTCACATCCCAAATGAGAACGAAGAATAACTTAAAAAGTTATATCTACAATGGACTTCCGCAGAGTAACGCCTGAGTCAATAGGTTACATCTCAAATTCTTTGAGCGGGATAAAATTATAACGCTTAATAAACGTCCTAAGAAAATTCCCAAGTACTATAAATGCAATATTTCTGTCAACGCAACACACAGTCATTTATATAATATGTATGTAGTAGTCCCACAAGATCCCGTGTGACGTCACGTATCGGCTATATTCATAAAATGTCACATCGAGTAATATTTAACACTAGATGTGACATTTTTTCACTACACGGATGTCACGAGACAAACATCCACTGATCCTGACTTTGTTGTTCTTAGTTATGAATATGCTCACCTTTGATCGCAGTTTGCTTAAGCTTTACTATGGTCTAAGATTTAACACACTAGAAGAAACCTATTTAATCTAGATTTGAAGACCCCCAAATTGTGCTTCTCAGAAAAAGATATTCAGGAAGAGAGTTCCAAAGCTTCGCAGTTGTCACAATAAAGGTCGAAGGATAACGCTTTGTGCGAATCCTCGGAACTTCGACAGTGAATCGGACACTAAGCAAGGTGTGAAACTCTTTGCCAATTGCCCTGTTCCCCGAAAGCTACAATCTGGTTTTCAAAGCAAGAGTGGACCGGTTTTTTCTGGGTAAGCGCGCTCCACCTTAGATCATAACGTCGCTTACCATCAGGTGAATTGTGATCAAACGCAAAAACTAAAAAAAAAGCTGTGTCTCAAATTACGAAATAGTAGTTATGCAACTGTCATATAATGAAGGGTATTATAACACGATAGTGAGTTTATGAAACGAACGCAGAGAGTTTCATACTAGTAACGAGTGATTTAATACCCGTGTTATATGCAGTTGCATACACTACTTTATCTTCACAAAAGCAATTAATCAAACAACAAGAGTAAAAATTCACGCGTACGTTTATTGTCACAGTAAACTTGCCGCCATTAAAATTTAACCAATGAGAGCGCAGCTGCGCGCGCAGGGCCAATCAGCAGCGAGCGAGCGATGTTATAGTGAGATTTTACGATATCGATAAGGATATTATACCATCATGTGAAATTGCTTAAATTGAGTGTTTTGTTGTCTGCGCTATAACAGTAGTCATTATAAGTCAAGTATTGGAAACATAAGTAGAATGTTACAACATTAGTGTAGATATAAAATAAAAGTTATACTTAGAAAGTTGTATTTTTTCTACAACTGTATTAGCTTGTTCTTGTTTCGCTCTTCCAGTTTGACCTTTCCATGCAATATCTAGTTTCAATATGATCTGTGTCTGTACTCATAAAAGCGAGTATTGACGAGAAAGCCCGAGCACCAGGCGTGTCGTAAACTAGAAACATGTGGCAACAAAACGACCACAAAACTAGAAATAAAGTCAACGCTTCCTTATGTAACAAATACCACAGCTGATTTATTAAAGTGGATATACGAGGTCGTCAAACGATACAACTCGATTCGTTAATACTTACCATGCCGGACTGCCAATCGGAGGCTCCTGTTTTCGATTCCGATTCCCGATTTCGAAAAAATTGTGATGAACTAATAAATTTGTAGGCTGTGGGTCTGGGTGTTTAATATGTATCATTATAACGTATTTATGTACCTACATAATGTAGATGTAAAAATGTGTATCTAGATACCATTCCGAATCGAATGACACCTCAATCATAATTTTCGGAGACTGCTGAAAAAAGTTGGCCAACCAAAAAAGGCACTTGTTGACTAGACTATATCGCTTAGAGTTCCACTAGTTGAGAAGTGCCAAAGTACATTAAAACAAACCTTAGTTCAAGTTGCCCTGTACATGTGACCCGTTCCCAGTTTAATATCGTCTAGTTCCTAGTATTTCCGTCATGTAACATGGACTCAGGAAGTTCCATTCGAGTAGCATGACGTCGTGTGACCCGTCATATACAATATAGGAACGCTGCGTTTGTACACCCGGGTGGCATTTGTACCACCTGAGTGCAATTTAACCTACCAAACAATAAAACATATTCCAGAGAGTCCATGGACTGCTATGACCTGGTTGGTTGAGTCCAGGTCCCCATCATGATGTTCTTCAAACATGGTCTCGAGGAGGAGAATTTCTAGCATTCTTTGCTTAAATTTAATACTCTTATATTCCAACTGTTTTTGTAAACATCGGCGCCTATCTCATCTGTTGTACTAATTTATTTATTCCAACCATATACACATTTGGCTGAAATATAAAAAAAGACGGCTCTGCTCCCACCACAAAGATGTACAATTTTTGTAATTTAATGTTGCATACTATAAAACAAGATTAATAATATTTAAAAAATAATTTACTTTTGTCTTTATCCTAGTTACGTTTTAGATTAAGTCTTTGATTTAATTTATTTAAACAAAGAATAAGTTTATGGTTGAATGAAACTCTTACTTTTCCTTTTTAATGTTTTTTTTTTATTCTAAGATTACCATCTTAGATAAGCTTTGGTATCAAGAATTATAAAAAATATGGTGAGATACAAATATATAGCAAATTTGCAAAAAAAAATCAATAGAAAGAATTAAAAAAAAATTGCAAATTAATTTACATATTTTCAAATATTTTATTGTAAGATAGGGTACATTGCACCCCATTGTTACAAATACCGCGGGAAGAAATAATAAAAATGTATTGGGATTATACTTATTATGGTGTACAATAATATGTAAAATTATTTGTTATTCTTAATTTGTTGTTTGTTTTACTATAATATTTATTTAAAGAAGCAAAAAACGTAAACGTGTAAAAAAAGATGCCAAAAAGTTATATTCTATTTTAAAATAACATTTTATATATTATTAATAAGCTGCTTTGAGGTAAAATAATACGATAGTAATTAAAAGGAAGATAATTTTAAATTAACTGATAACATATTTGATTTATTATTTTTAATGAGCTTGTGCTTAATCGAAATTTGACTGATGGTAAGCAATATTTTTGTCTAAGGTGGAACGCACTTGCCCCGAAGAAACCAGTTCAATTTGTCTTTAAAACTTCTAGATTTCTAGAAGTTTTTCCTTTTGGTAAAGAATTCCATAGCTCAGCTAATGTACTCAAAACAGAGATATTTTGTATACTCACGAATGGAATTCAAAGTAGTTTCGACCACAGCTATTTAACAATGTATTGTCAATTTGTATTTTGATCTATTTAAATGGACAGGCATTTGTGGCATAGCATTCCAATCGTGCATGATTGATGATATACCGAATTTAATATTATTATGGATTACTAATAGTCAAACTAATACTGTAATGCCTATTGTTTGTGAATAAGCCGCTGAATATTAGTTATCTCTTCACTCCACAGCAATTTTTTTTTATTATAATAATAGATATTTTTGCTAGCCTTATGACATCGCGTCATATAGGGCAAGTCAAATTAAATAACATTCATACAATCACTTAAAATTTGACAATTACATAAAATATTATAATAAATTATATGTATTGTATGTCTAAATAAAAATACTTAATAATAAAAATACAAAACACATTACAGAAAAATTATGTATGTAAATGAAGATTCTGCAAGGTACGTTACTATGTACTCATTTAGAGAATAAAATGGAGTGCTCTCAAAGATTTATTTTATTATTCATCGAAACGGTATCGTATTGTATTGTATTGGGCTCTGAGACAACGTTTCATTCCAAACTGTCGTAGGAAACCGCGGAACTCAACTATTTATAAATAATAATTCTTGAATTTCAATATTTTCAATTCTACGTCGCACTGAAACCGCAGTTTAATTGGTAAAAAATATATTTTATACACCATATACTATTCTATTTTCTCCTTTTTTTTTTTCAATGATGAATAGGCTAACATTTGATCGCAGTTTGCCTGATGTTTAACTTTACTGTGGTCAAAGATGTATCACGCTTACCTAGAAGGAACGTATTTACTCTAGATTTGAAGACCCCCAAATTGTACTTTTTGGGAAAAAGAGACTAAAAGACGAAAGAGAGAGAGAGAAGGAAGAGAGTTCCTCAGCTTCGCAGTTATCACAATGAAGGCCTTACAGCTAGATATTAGATAAGCAGTGCGCGTAACCGCACAAATAAGTGACTATTAGCCTAAGCTGAAACATGCCTAGTCTGGAATAACAGACTCTCAAGGAGGTGTGAATCTTGGAATTTTGCCATGAAAAATATTTAGTCATTTAACATTTTGACAATGATGATAATAAATCCATATCAAAAAACACACAACCATTAATTTAGCTCATGGGTTACCAAAAGTGGCCGAAACAAAACAGAAGACAAAAAATAAAACGCCTTAACGTTCGCTACTTTCCTTTTATTAGGCCGGAAAGGGAATAAATAACACCATAAATAACAATGAAGTGTGGACCAAGAGTGACGAGTAAAACCTTTAGATAAAAGCCACACTTAACTGATTAAAGGGAACTAGTCTTAGAGCAGAATAGTTGCTCTGTACTAAAAGCAAGTCTGATACTCGTATGGCTATCCCTTCTAATGGTGGTGGTGTCTATCTGCATAGTTAATTGATTGGTCAAGCGTGAGTCGAACTCGAGCATGAAGAGTTTCGTACCATTATAAATAAAACTTGGAAAAAATGAGGTTTGTTGTTTGAGAACCCTCTTAAAACATAATAATTAAATTTATTTATTTTTGTAGTACATAAGTAGGTTACTTTTAGTGCGCGGAATCCTTAAAAAAATATACACATAGAACCTTAGTAATATAATGGAGAATAAATATGTTCGAAATATGTTTTTAGATCACTGTAAAAAGATAGTTATAACAAGTGGTAAATAAAAATAAATAAATAAATAATATGAGTACAACTGTGTTATTAAATTTATACAGTTTATGCTAAATAAAAAAATAATTTTTTTTTTGAACGATGTTCCTTATCGCGCGTTGTGAAAAGAGGCTAGACGGAAAAAAATCTTACGAAAAGTTGTCACGACACTTTTTGCTATAGAGCTATTGTAAGCTGTGCGGCGTGCGTATGTTTCTTTTTCTCTCTCTCTCTTTTATAGAAAGCAAGCCAGATATTTTCATTTCTATTTCGCATTGAACACTGTGGTGTCGCGACGATTATTTTGCTTGAGTGTACATATACAGGTTTCTTGTAAATAAAAAAAAAATATGAATCCTGACAGTGAAGGAACGTCGTTTCATCCGGATGTCCCTTAACACCTCTCAAGTTTTTTTATTAGTATTCTTAACTCCTGACACAATTATATTTACTTTCTACGTATTTTATTAGAAACCCATAAAATAATTATGTTACCGAAAGCAAGACCGGCAAAAGTACAAAATGACACAACAGATGCCAGTATATTCCAACCAGTCCTATAATTATTTCTAGTTAAAACTTCATCACAAAATGGTTACTATTTTCTCATTGGTCGCAATTTTCTGCAGGGTAAAAGCAATAAAAAGAAAAGGTTACGGTTTTAGAATTGCTTCGTTTTATTTTCAAACGCAATAAAACATGGAACGAGGGCTAAAACAAATTTAAAATAGTGTACATTTAGATGTGCACAAATCCTTTCTAAAGACTGCTGTAGTACATATACATAATATATATAGGTATATGTGATCAAACAATTTTGATTGTTCGATTTTAAGAAGGACGCAAAATAAATATATTTTTATAAAAGGTAGCTATTATTATATAACATATAGACAAAATATATAATTTAAAATAAATTATAAAATTAAAGATTAAAAACTAGACCATTGACAAAATTAATTAAAAAGGCCACTCCGGACCGAACCTGACGGAAAGGTACCCTTAACGCTCGTGTCATTGCCGCGTTATATAGCGATGGATAGCTTTTGCGCCTTGTTTGATCCGGAGCGGAATTCACCCGATCTCTCTCTCTCTCTAAGTCTGCGCCCAATTTCAGCAATAAAAAGTTTGGCCTCAGTACCCCAACAATCCATGGTTTCATAAGCAACGGGCACAAAAAGATAGGGCAAATAAATTCTACAGACACGCGACAATGTGTATGAACAGATTGTTTTATAATTTAAATTGTATTGCCAAAAGCTACTTACTATTTTCAAGTAAAACACCGCCACTGTAACAACTGTGGAAACTATTGTTCGCATTTTGACTGCCACTCTGGCTTCTACACTTTAAGTGTTGGTGATCACAGATATTCAAACATCATCATAATTTACAATCTTTTTTCGGTAGAATTAAAACAATTTAGTCATATTTTCCAACTGTAATATTCTGAACATAATATTTCAAAACAACGTCTGCTGAGTCAAATAGTTAATATACAAGAAACACATTTGACGGGATTTTCTTAACATTTTTTTTCAATACCGACTACTATTAAACCTGTATTTGAAACGTATTAGAGCAAAGAAAAAAAGGAAAAGAAAACTCACGTAGCAATTAATTTTATCTTGAACGTTGGATCAGATACACTTTGACATGGGCAGAATGGATGGGTTTCAATTGCAGAATTCAATTCCAAAGAAAGATTTATTTTTTATTTAATGCTTTCATTGACTGTTGAGAATAAAAAATAAGGCTTCTTTTTCTACTGTTAAAGGTGAAACCACGAAACAATAATTTCTGTATGTTAGATAAAGGGTATGGTAAGGTTCTTATAAATGTAAAGTTATTCTATAACTTGACTAGCTGACCCGGCAAACGTTGTTTTGCCTCACTTAGGGGTATGAAAAATAGATTGTAGCCGATTCTCAGACCCACTGAATACGCATATAAAATTTGGTAAAAATCGGTCAAGCCTTTTCGGAGGAGTACGGTAACTAACAATGTGACATGGAAATTTTAGAAATATAAGATTTTAAGATTATAAATATAAGATTATATTTATTTCAATACGTATTTTAAAATCGTTTGCTTGAAACAGTAGTCATTGTAACAGTTATTAGTTGCTTTTTGGCTATAAGTACTGTATAAGTTTATTTACTTTAAAAAAAAAACTTATATTGTAATACAATCGTAGTATGTAAGATAGTATATATAATTTTTAATTTCAGAAAATATTTTTCTTAATCTTTACGTACTGCTAGGATATGAATCACCAGTGTTGATAGCGTTGTTTTATGGTATTATCTAAATTTAAAAAAAATAGTTTGAAATGGAATTTAACAGGAAATTTTCAAACTGAATGATTTATCAACACACAACTGAAATTACAAAACAGTCGGGAAAACAAAAGTGTTTTCTAATGCACAAAATTACAAATCGATTACGTTTCATAAGACCGGACCCATAGCATAAGCATAAGCAGCCCACTATATTGTTCCCACGGCTGGGACTCGGGGCCTTCTCTCACTAGGAGAGAGATATAGGCCATAATCCACCACGCTGGCCAAGTGCGGGTTGGTGGATGACACATGTATTCTGATATTGTGGTCCTCAAACGTGCCTGTTACCTCACGATGTTTTCCTTCACCGTAAAGCGAGTGCAAATCCACACATTAACTTGAAAAACAAGTCATTGGTGTAGGGCCGGGATCGAACCAGGGGCCGTCTGATTGAAAAACAGACGTTATTACCACTGAGCCACACTCACTTTTTTGAGACCCGACCTGATCTAGGTCAATAACCAGTTTAGCGTAGTCGTAAATACAACCATCACAACTCCATAAATGCAATTAAGCGAGAGCAGCGACGCAAATGTAGAGTTCCAAAACAAGCAATATCAGACAATATCACACAAGATTTAAATAAACAAGCAACAAATTAAATTATCTCCAACCCAACGGAGGGTTTACTTTTATGAATATACTATTGTTTATAAGATACAGTGTATTCTGCTTTGGGTGAAACCAAACGTGACTAAAATAAACAGTTTAGTGCAGGAGCTTTCGTTGTTTGCGCACATGCGAACCGATAACAGGAAAATGTATTTGTTTAAAGTTAAGCTTGTGGCTGGAGAAAAAAGATAGTGTGGCTCGGTGGTAATAACGTCTGCTTTTCAATCAGATGGCCCCCGGTTCAATCCCGGCCCTACACCAATGACTTGTTTTTCAAGTTATGTGTGGATTTGCACTCACTTTACGGTGAAGGAAAACATCGTGAGTAAATCGACATATTTGAGGACCAGAATATCCGAAGACCCGCATGTGTCATCCGCCAACCCGCACCTGGCCAGCGTGGTGCATTATGGCCTATATCTCACTCCTCGTGAGAGACGGCCCCGAGTCCCAGCAGTGGGAACGTATGGTGGCTGCTTATGCTAAAGTTAAGATTAAATATTGGACGGTCTTTTGACGACCACGTTGGCGCAATGGTTACCATGCCGGACTGCTAATCAGAAAGTTCCGGGGACGATTCCCGGCTCGGCCAACATCTTTGTGCTTAACTAAATTTGTTGGCTGTGGGTCTGGGTGTTAAATATGTACTCGTATGTATATAAAATAAATATGTATGTTTAAGTAGTGTACCAGTTGTGTTAGACACCATAACACAAACTAGAAATGGTTCAGTATGGGGTTAACTAGCCGTGTGTGAAATGAGTCCTAATATTTATTTATTAGTAATGACGTAGTAACAGAAAAATTAAAATAATATATACAAACTTAAAGAAAAATCAAAACACTTAAATTTAAATTAGAGTAAGCTCACCATCCAGGCTGTCTCTGCGGGCAGAGTTCCAAAGATGCTGGCAGCATTACCCCGTTGAACAGCTAAACTTAGTCTTTGTAAGAAATAGCTGCCAGCTCTTAGATATATTTATTTATTATTTATTTATTGGAACACAGATTTATTGAAAAAGTGTTGCTAGTAAATTTAAACATATTTCTTACATAATACAGCTAGATATTTGTCCAACTCAATGCATGTAATCCCACAAGTCAGCGACACTGGCCAAAGGTGGAGGATGCCTAGTTTAGGGTTACTGGCTCTCAAGGAGACTGAAAAAACACACAGCTTAAGTGCAAAAGAGCTCTACTACCATGCAGAACAACACTCGTAACTTTTCTTCTTCGTATGAGCTAAGTAACCAAGCTCTGGTGTCGAGAGATTTCAGGCCGCCCAAAGGCCTTTAACTTGGCCTAAGACTGACTGCTTGCACTAAGACTAAGAACCAAGACGTACAATTTAACAAGTCATCTGACTTACGGTAACACCTAGCTGAGAATGCCACTTTTAAAAAGACATCCTTGTGAATGAGTCTCTTTTTCCCCAGAAGTACAATTTGGGGGTCTTCAAATCTAGAATAAATAGGTTCCTTTTAGGCAAGCGTGATACATCTTAGACCACAGACAAGCTTAACATCAGGCAAGCTGCGGTCAAACGTAAGCCTTGATAAAAAAGTACATCATACAGTATGGTTTTAGCTAGTTCCAACTAGTCCTTTTCCCTACAAAGCTTCTGAAACAAGAATGCATATACATTTTTGCTTAGTTTTTTTCTGTTACTCGAGGAGTGTTCCTTTGAAGATCCACCACAACCTATACTAAACTAAAAGTTTAGTCTCCAGATGTGGCAAACTGTTTTGGCAAATCTACTTTACTACGAGAAAAACTTGTTTAATTCTGCTTGATCTCATTCGCCGACAAAAATGTTAATGCAGAAAGTAGCTGCATCTTGCGGTGTTATTATTTATTATTATTATCCCGGTTGATGTATTAAAAAAATGTTAAGCCAAGCCAGTTTGATACCAAACTTAATTATGCTGAGTTTGGCCGTAACTATGATCCAAACTTGACAAAACTGGCGTCCAAGATCCATTATTCAAAAAGAATAATTTGAAAGGTATGGGATAGGGGTGGGTATCCCACAAAGAGGCAGAAAGTTTGTTGTAGCTAAATTAACTGGTGAATTATGATAAATAAATTCTTTATAGGACACAAAATAAATACATGAACAATTTAAAAGTAAGAAAAAAAGAAAAGGTTTAGTAATAAATGTGCCACAATTCGCAGCCTTTACGCTAAAAGCGATCTGGTAGGCAATCTTTGGATGAAGAGGTTTATAGTCTTATTTTTTAACGATTATGAAATATAGTATTTCAAATAGATCTGGTAAATATTAATGAAATTGGTTAAGTTATTGTTTACCTATGATACTTACGTAATATGTGAATTATATACTTTAATAAATCCATCAATTTTGGTAAAAATTATAAGGTAGTAACTTAACACGTTACTCTCAAACAGTTTATAGGTATTGGATTATGCGAATGTACGGAACAAAGCGAGTACAAATTGAGTGAATTTGCGAGGAGATCTAATTATAACTTCACACGGTGCTCCCAGTTTCCAAATTAGAAGCTAGTGCTGCCAGCTTTGGTGAATAAGTTGTAGCTACTTTTATTGTTACGTATTGTACTATTTCATTAAAAATTTCCTAGAAGTAAAGACAGAAGCCAGGAGAGGAAGAAGAAGACCAAGAAGAGCACATTTAGACCAAATTAAGGAGAAGGCGAAAGTCATGTCGTATAGGAAGGCCAAGGATTTGCCCGAAGATAGAACCTGGAAAAAACTCCACAGACAAGAGCCCTGCTCTTAAATATTGAATGAATGAATTGTACTAATATTAGCGTAAATTTAGACTTACTGCGGTTATTATCAACTAGCAGAAATATTATCAACTAAATTGCAAAAAGGAACAAATGGCCTATGTTACTCAGGGATAATGTAGTTTCCCAACGGTGAAAGAATTCTTCAAATCGGTCCAAAGTTTCGGAGCCTACTTGCGTCAAACAAACAAACAAAAAATCAAACTTATATTATTGGTTTATTCGTAGATTTGTAATGAGTTGTAAGCAATGGAATTATAATGTATGTATATATATAATGGCTTCATAAATATTTTTTTATGGTAAATAGGCTTGCGCTAGATCGTAACTTACCTGATGGTAAGTGATGTAGCAAACTAGGATGGAGCGCAATAAGCCTATTATAACTGTCTGTATATCTTTGTATACCACAAATAATGTACCCGTTCAAAATAATGTTTCTCTTGCCGCTATAACAAAGTCTACTAGACAGAAGTACACTACAGAGAAGTTTACGTACAACATTTTTTTTATTAGTGCGAGATACGGACCCTTTCGTGCATTTGACTTTTTTTAGGAATCCATATCAAAATTAAAAGGTAAAAAACGGTACCCTATTACTAAGACTCTGCTATCTATCTGTCTCCAGGCTGTAACTCAGAAACCGTAATAGCTAAAAAGCTGAAACTTTCGCAAGGTAAGTATTTTTCGTGCCGCTAAACAACAAATACTAAAAATAAAAAATATTTAGGGGTAATTATTATTTAAATATTATTCGTATTTTGTCATATTAACATCTATAACGCCTAATGATTTTGATATTTTGGATCACAATTCCCGTGGTCTAACAACAATCATCCACTTTTCGGAGGACGGGCGAAAGTATCAAATCTGCCCAGGTCGGAGGTCAGGTCAGGACGATTGTCGAAACGGCGCGACCCATCCCTGATCCCTGAGGGTATGAAGACAATTTATAGACGTGATACATCATACTGAGTACCAAGTGCCGCCCATTATATTTTGGTAGTAGGAGTTAGGGAAGTTGGGACAATAACATGGTTGTAATCATATTCACTAACAACTTTATATAGTACTAGCTGACCCGGCAAACATTGTTTTGCCAAGTACAGTTAAGAACATTATAATTAATCAGTTATTGAGTGGGATGAAAAATGATTAAATTACTAAAATGGTCATAAAAATAGGGTTTGGTGATGAAAAGGTAAAAAAAAATTGGAGTTGGTGATAAAAAAGTAAAAATTTAGGCTTATACGAGTATGTATTGTCAATGCCACATTATAAAAAATAATGATTACAAAAATTTAGTCAAAATATAACAAAAAATAATTATGGGTAAACAACCCTTATCACTTAGGGGTACGGAAAATAAATAGTAGCCGTTTCTCAGACCTACTGAATACACATATAAAATTTGGTAAAAATCGGTCAAGCTGAAGAGTACGGTAACTAACATTGTGACATGGAAATTTTATTATATTAGAAGAAGATAATATGCAGACGGAATTGGGTATTTGAAAAAAAAATTTTTTGTGATAAATAGAAAGATTATATATTAGTTTTATAACAAAAATATTTTTTTATTATTTTTTTTGCAATAATTCAAAAGTTATTTCAAAATAAAAATTAATTTTTGAATCCAGTACCGAAGATACGCCGACAACTCCCGAACAAACCCGAGCGCGTGTGACGTCATAATGTTAGTTTTCACTCAGACACTCAATGCAGTTGATAGGAAAATAATGAATACAAAGTATAATAAAACTAACATTATGACGTCACACGCGCTCGGGTTTGTTCGGGAGTTGTCGGCGTGTCTTCGGTACTGGATTCAAAAATTAATTTTTATTTTGAAATAACTTTTGAATGATTGCAAAAAAAAAAAAATAGTTTTGTTATAAAACTAATATATAATCTTTCTATTTATCACAAAAAAATTTTTTTTTCAAATACCCAATTGTGTCTTTGTGTTGTTTACCTCTTTACGTTCTATTCGACCCACGGAAGCGCCTAGAAGTAAAAGCCTCGTTTGGTATGGGTCATACATCTACGAATTTATTACTTAGTTTTTTTCTTTCGAGAACTAAAAGCGGCATATTATGTTTTTTACAATTTTACTTTAGAACCTTATCTTTTAGGATATGAAATGTAAACACTAACTATTGCCTGATTAAACGATAATTATTATAAGATATGATTCTTTATACAACTAAAAATATTATTGGTTTTAGGCCTTTTATTGAAGTTTTAAAAATGAAATTTCGACAGATTTTTAGATACTTACCAAAAGACTACATAAAATTGTTACTAAAAATATAGCTTGCTTCGTAAAATTCACGAAAAGCACAGTTATTTTACAGCTTATTTTGTCGTTTCACTGTTTTGTAGCGAACGCTCGTTCCGAAGTATGAAATTGTTTTTATAACTAGTATCAAATTCACATCAACCTGAAAATTTATTTGCCTATCAAATCGTTTTTAGAACTCATATATACTTATACATATGTCCCTGTGAATAAAAAGAGCTGATTGGGCTCGTAAAAATGTAATTGAGTTGTTTTTGTTTTGTTGTCTATCAAGTAAAATATGTCCAATTTATGAAGCCAGCTTGTTACACGAAATGTATAGAATTATAATACATGTATGTATTGTTAATCTTATTTGATATATTTTGTCACAATATTTTATATTATGGATTTTTTTCTAGCTTTTTTTCTATTAACAATCAAATTTATTGCAGGATTTTTATATTCACTAATTAAATATTTTTTTCTATTAATTTAGACAAGAACAGATAGGTCAACCAAATTGATCGATTCCTAAAAACTAAGTTTTTATATCTAAATATTTTCTGTTTACAGAAACGAATATTGTAATTAAAACCTTAGGAAAAATTACCATTATTACCATTCCAACTTTATGGAGTGTTTTTTTTTTAGTATTTATCTTGTCTCAGCACCTTTTATGAAATGTATACTATGCACTCTGTGTTTGTAAATTAAGAATTTATTGCATAACATAAGCAGCCCACTGTACGTTGCCACTACTGAGACACGGGGCATTCTCTCACGAGGAGAGAGATATAGGCCATAATCCACTACGCTTACCAAGTGCAGGTTGGCAGATGACACACGTCATCGGATATTGTGGTCCTCAAACATTTCGGTTTCTTCACGATGTTTTCCTTCACCGTAAAGCGAGTGAAAATCCACACATAACTTGAAAACAAGTCATTGGTGGAAGAATTTATTATTATTATTTAAATTCTTCTTCTTCTTCTTCCTCAACCTTTTCCCGCCTTTTCTTTTTTTTAGGTGGGGTCGGCACAGCAAGATTTCCTCTTCCACACGATTCTGTCAGTTGTCATATCCACATTCACTCCCTTTTCTTTCATATCCTCTATTACACAATTCAGCACGTCTTTTTAGGTCGACCTCTACTTCCGCTACCTCGTACAACTATATCCATACTTCTCCTAGTCACATGCATTTCTTCTCTACGCATCACATGCCTATACCAAGATTTATTTTATTATTTAAATTCTATGACAAATAAACACTTCATGTGTCAAAGGGTCATTACCTCATTACTCAGACCTCATTACTGAGTAGGACGTTGTGGAAGCAGGTCAATCGTCCGTTCAAAGGCCAGAGCTGCATCAAGTAATTACTTCTTAGAATCCTCACTAGCGCTCATAAAATGAAGAGAAACTTTTAAATTAAAATGGAAAGAGCACTCGGCCAAGAGATAAGAGCCCTCAACTTTGATAAGCCGTTCAATGCGATGAACTGCGAGTTTCTTTACTCAAACAATGGGCTTGAAACGAACAATTGATAAAAACATATATATTTTTGAATTGTTATATGTGTTATTTTGAGTGGTATTGCCATATATATATATAGATATATTTCCCCCGCCCCTTTCACTATCTGACGAGTAAGGAAACGCCAAGGCGGCATCGGTTTACAGTTGAGGTGCCCAAGGCACGCAGTAAGCGTTTTGCCTCCACCTAGTTTGTTGTCCGAACCGCCAAACTTTGGAATTCTCTGTTCCCCAATGACTACAATCTATCGATTTTCAAGGCGAGAGTCAACCGGTTTCCTTCTAGGTAAGCGCGATCCACCGTAGACCTTAATATCACTTACCATCAGGTGACTTGTGATCAAGCGCTGACCTAATGACTACAATCTAGCGATTTTAAGGCGAGAGTCAACCGGTTCCTTCTAGGTAAGCGCGATCCACCATAGATCTCGATATCACTTACCATCAGGTGACTTGTGGTCAAGCGTTGACCTATTCAGCGTAAAAAAATATTGATTTCCACATAATTATACGAAAAACTCTGGCTGAAGACACACGTCTTCAGATTTTGTGGTCCTCTGCGCTTGTGAGTTTCTAAATGATGTTTTCCTTTACCTTGACACACACATAATTCCATTCATATTTTGAAAAGCAAGTCATCGATGTGGGGTTTGTTTCGATCCGGAGTGTTTCGTACTGCAGTCCACAAGTCTGCTGGCAAGCCACATTCGCTTCTGAGCCATACACGCTCAATCGTAATATTTTAAAATACATGCCAAATTTCTTAAATAACTTAACAAAACCATACTAGCAGCAATTTGCTTTCGCTATTTGCAAATTTCACGTAGGCGCCATCTCTCCGCAAAATCAACAAAGGAAACGCGTCTCCACTTTTAAACACTGTAATTTTCACATTGCCATTCGAGTTTCATCACTTCTCTCATTGTCTTACGGTCCTTGAATCTGACACAAACTTATAAATAATTCAGGATTTATTAAAAAGAGACGGAGTCGAGAGATATTGCATTATTAACGAAACACTCGCGATGAACGTAGAACGCGTATACGTCTGTCGCTAAATGAATAACAGTATTAAATATAAAGAATGTGTATTTTTCGTTTTGAGTGAAAGAGGTTATTTTTTGAGAAAAGTTGGACGTTATCATAACAACGGCTTGGATTTTGACAGATACAAAATTGCCAAGTGCGCATGAAGGGTTTTGTACCACTATCGTATAAATGGCGACGACCTCGTTAGCGTAAAGGTTACCATGCCGGCCTGCTAATCAGAAGGTTCCGGGTTCGATTCCCGGCCCGGTCAACATCTTTGTGCTTAACTAAATTTGTTGGCTGTGGGTCTGAGTGTTAAATATGTGTTTTATATAATTATAATGTAGTATATCAGTTGTGTTAGCAACCATAATACGAGCTAGAAATGGTTCAGTATGGGGCTAACCAGCCGTGTGTGAATGTGTCCCAATATTTATTACTATTTATTATTTATACTATTGTATAAATGGCTATGATACAGTATATGTACTTATAATCAGTTGGTAAATCCAACTGACTATGAGTACAAAGTTAAAACTTTATATTATTTGTATACTATACAGGTATTTGCCTCCAGCAGAGCACCCAAACAAATAAGGAAGAGCCTACCTAAATGATCTATCTCCATAAAAAAAAATATGTATGTCACAATATATATATATTTTCCGGAACCCCATCATTTAACGGTGGAAACGCATCGGCTGAGAAATGTACTCGTATCTCTACACATAGCCCTTATTCTTAATTCTCTTTAATCGTATGACAAATATAAAAAAAGATCAGTCAAATAGGTTTTACACGCTTTCTGTTAGCTTCACCTGTATGTTTGTTTGTAATTGACTTCTTTGGGTGTGATTTTGACCCACTTTAAACGGCCAGATTTCGTTCAAACTTTGTAGATTTATCACTAATATGATAAAATTACGGTTTTCTATAAAAAGCGTGTTTTTTAGTTTTTTTTAACTCTTATTTATTTTATTGTTTATAATAAATAAATAAACGGGCGTAATGGCGTAAGTTAAAGCGGTTGCAAACTCATCGTGGTTGAGTCAAAGTTACTTAGTTTCGAATTAGAGGGAGTTCATTAGAATGGGCGGAACTTTTCTCTAATTACTTGGTTGAACATAAGAGAGGCCAAAATAGTGCTGTTTAGAATAATACTTTGGGCAGGTCAGTCACACGACAATACGTTTTCTTTTTAATAGATATTTTATATGAAATTTATTTCCTTAAAAATCTACTGTAACAAATAATTTTACATATTAATACTAGTATTAAATACCACTGTTTTACAAACATAATAAGTAATTACAAACATAATAAGTAATAAACACAAACGTAATAATATATCAAAATAACTTATAAAATTAAAATAGGACCACATAACTAATTTAGAAGACCACTCCGGTCAGAACCTAACGGAACGGTACCCATAACGCTCGTGGCATTGCCGCGTTGTGTAGCGATGGATAACCTTTGCGCCAGGTACGATCCGGAGCGGAATCCAGCTGACCTCTCTGTCTTCTCTCTTAGTTTACGCCCAATTTCAGATATAATTTTCTTGACTTTATTTTTTTAAATTAATAGTAAATGTATGTAGCATGCGTAAAGAAGTTTTTTTATCTTTCTTGGCCAAGTTTCCATTGAGTTGATATAATATTTCAATAATATAATTTTACAATAAACGACAAATATAATTATATCAAGAAAAAACCAGAAAATGTCTACTAAAACGTAGCACCTAGGCAAGATACGAAAAATTAAATCGGTAAATTAAATTATTGCCAAACAGGCTATCCCATGGATATTCAATGCTTTTTTTTTTAATATTAGGACACATTTCACACACGGCTGGTTAGCCCCATACTGAACCATTTCTAGTTCGTATTATGGTTGCTAACACAACTGATATACTACATATACATACATATTATATATAAATACATATTTAACACCCAGACCCACAGCCAACAAATTTGGATAAGCACAAAGATGTTGACCGGGCCGGGAATCTAACCCGGAACCATGGTCCATTAATCTTGCTCATAAACTTATAGTAGGTGTAGAACTTGTAACGAAGTTAAATGGCTCTATTAACTAAAGCGTTAATAAGATAGCCGAGCAGATTTAGCGCTATCTCGCTTTATTTGTTTAGGATGTTACCTTTTTCTCAACTTAATGTATCATAAGAGTGTAAAAAATATAAAAACAATATCAATAGACTATTATACTTACTTCTTGTCTCACTGGCCATTTCCAAAAAAAAATCTTCTTCTTTTTGCGCAACATAAATTTAAAGATTAATGCCGATCCTACAACATTTACATATTTTAATTAGCTAAGTTTACTTCCTATACATATGTAAAAACCTTTTCATATTAATTCTGTACAAATAAAGTAATATTTTATTACTTAAATTCAAATTTTACATGTTCAAAGTAAAGAAAATCCGTATACCGGAAATACAGTAGAAAGTGCATGCTTATATGTATCATGTTATGAAAGAAGTTATATAAAATATGTGTTAAGGATAACAATTATTTAAAAAAAAAGAAATAACGCGCTGGATTCTTGGCCTCAAATGTGAAGAGTACCCTAACACCACCGAAACAAATGTTCCTGGTACACAAACAATTCAAACTTGACGCACTTACAACTTCCATTAACTTCCTCCAGCCCAAAGTGTTGTGTGGAACAGTTACTTAGCTTTACAGGTTCGTTTATTACGTTAATACGCGGTTAGCTAAAAATATAAATATCGACTTAAATTTTTATTATTCTGATCCAGTTTGGAAGAGAAATATAAACAAAATAAATAAATACAAAATTTCTTTATTGCAGGCCCAAAGGCCTTCAATAATAAAAATTACATAATTCATTAAAAATTAATTAATTATAAATAATTAATAAAAATAATAATTAATTATAAATAATTAATAAAAAATTAATAATTAATTAATTATAAATAATTAATTTGTTGTGTTTTTATGTTTTTGTTACATATTAAATCAACAAATTTTTCAATATAAAAGGGTTTTTAAATCTTGTTAATATGTTAAGATTGTAAACTTGAAATACTCTGAACTAATAATAAAAATAGAAAATAAATTAAATTCTACGCGTAATCATTGCTATTGTATCCAAATTATGACGAATTTCAACATTTAACCTGAAACTTTTAATAGTAGTCTATTTACAAAAACGTTTGGAAATCGTGGTGAAAATATCAACTTCTTCATAAAAAAAAATCGGTTGTCTGTAAATTCGGTTTACTGACGATAGTTGAACGTGACAACGTCTTAAGAAAATACTGATGGAATGGTAGCATTTTTCAAAAGAAAATTTTAATTTAATTTTTTTAATAGATTTGGATGTATATAGAGAAGGAGGTAATTGGAAATCACAATGAAATTGATCAAGTTAGATTTATTTGTACGCATAAATACAATTATGTCAATTTTTTTTTACAATCGACGCAATTATGGTTACTATAAACAATTGAGACCACATTCACTTTTCACTGCACTTCATACATAACTAAAACATGTAAATGTATTATTGTCTAGCATAGCAGCTGTCCACGTGAACGCATCGCTCACTAAAGTAGCAGAGAGACAGATGTCGAACGCTGCCGAACGCGGAGGCCGACTGTGCCTCTTTGACGCTCGTTCCACGCTCTCGCTTGCACCGCTCAGAGCGAGGTAACGCCGCATGAGTCATGTTTTTTAGTGCGTGCAGCCGGCTCCATCGAATTATAAGACGTTGTCACGCCAAAAATATTTGACAGTTAAAAATATTAATGTCGACTTCAATTTTAATAATTCTAATCCAATTTCGATACACTTTGAATGGGAATCAATAGATGGATAGAATTAGACTTTAAGGAAATTTATAAAAATATTTTCGAAATTGGTTCATATATTACGGAGTTATGTGGTAACAAACAAAATATACCAACAAATAATTCACTTATTGCAACGCGTTTCTGTGTTTTAACATTAAGAAAATAAAGGTGAAAACTGTTCCCTTTCTTCTTCTTCTTCTACTTCACCTTATCCCATTTAGGTGGGGTCGGCACAGCAAATCTTCTTCTTCCACTCTCCTCTATCAGCCGTCATCTCCACACTCAATCCTTTCTCTCTCATGTCTTCATTCACACACTCCATCCATGTCTTTTTCAAAACTGTTCCCTTTGTGTTGAGTTAACCTAATGTACTAAGTGCCTCAGTACATTACTAAAATAATATAATTCAGCGAAACATAGCGTTGAAGTCGCATCGTAAACCTCAAGATGTAAGGTTTGTATAGTCTTATAAGCAGACTGTTACTAACGTTACGTAATGAAGGGAGATTCTTAAAACCTATTAAGGTCTATTTAAGATGTCCTCTTAAGAATATATATATAATAGTGTATTATAGTATATTGAAGAATAGTTTCATAGAAAGGAACAGTCACACGCAACACATGTTACGAGTATATAGAGTTTTTCTAATTGGTACCTAACACAAAACCTATTAAGGGACGATTTGGTACATTTTGACAAACTTTTATTTCACGACATTTTTTAAGTCGCGAAAAATATGCTATGAAGCTATGCCGTAAAAAAAATCGCTGACGCCCGGCAAAAGTACAAAGAAGCAAATAAAAGTAGATGTACCCGAAGCCATCTTGAAAGGTATTGCGTGAGTTACGAGTAACTCTGTGGTTGCCTGGAAGAGATCGCTTTCAGTGATAGGGCCGCCACTTGTAACACTACTTATAAGTTGATTATTTATTTTTCTCTCTGTTTTGAATTTCCTTTTGTGTTGCAATAAAGAGTATATCTATCTATCTATCTATATAACGCCTCTTTTTTAAAAGTGTATAAAAATAAAAATCATTCGATATCTCTACTTACTTGTATTTGGCGATTTTATACCGTGTTTGGCTACGTTACAACCACACGGACACGGCTGAACTGCGGTAGTAGGTATTTCACGTAATAAATTCGTATATAATCAACAGTTAACAATACTAAAATACCACACCCGACTTCATTTAAATCAACAGAGTCTTAACCTTGTGGCGGGTTCGTCGCAAGATTTTGATCATCTTTAGAACATGTCCGATACATTAAATGCCAGTACGGTCTTACGTCTGTGAACACAAGTATACTATCTTTACCCTTTTTTAGCATAAGAGCACCGACTCCGAACAGTTGTTCACCCGAATACAACATGGCACCAGCAGCCAATCCCGGGTAATTCTCGGTATTCTGAAGACATATAAAATGCCCCCATTCCCTCGGCAGCCATTCCTCGCAATCAACCACGTCTCCAAACTCTCCTTTCTCCACAAAGCCGTTCAGTTCAATATGTTCGTCACTCAAATGACCCACGGAAACAAACCTCGTCTCTTCACGATACATCTTATCGCCGGGCTTAGCCAAGATAGTTCTTATTGGTGAAAAACCTGTTTTAGTATAATCATTCTTGTCCGGCGTCCATGTTTGGAAATCAAAAGAGCCTTCTACCACAGGTGGTATTGGGTTAACAAATTTTATGGGTATTTTAATACGTATCACCATTAAATCGTGTACAGGGATATTAGGGCCGTGGCGCATATGAATCGGCCATCCGTTAGCATCAGACGGTATGACTTGTCTTCCACATACTATTTCCCTTCCGTTATCTCTTGGGATTTGACCTGGTAGTCTATCGAAGATATAAGTCATCGCTCCAGTGCTTGAGAAATGTTTACGGCCGTACATGTGGCAGAAGCGCATTTTCTTCAATGTACCTTGCGTACCGGAAATATTCCTTAGCGCATTAAAGGAACTTAAAATTAGTTCTGTCGTTAAAAAAACGCCTGTGGCTTTGTAGGTGCAAGTCTCTTCTACAGGTATTCCATCGACTATCGGTTCGTACTTGTAGACCATAACTAGTCTGTCAAAAAAAGTGTCAACCTGGGCGTCTGCTCTGTAGCGGTTATCGACCCATAAAATAGGTATATTTCTGTTTTCCCAAGGTAATGGTATCAAACTTGAGACAATGCCCATTTTTAGAGACATCATTATGAAAAACCTTCCAAAGGTACATGTCGTTTTCATTCTGTAAAATGAGTTTTCGAGTGTGAGAAGCAAAATACGTAAAAAAAATATTATGTCATTACACGTATGGATGTTTGAATACAGAGCCGGATTACAAGCTTTATAACGAATGCGATTGAATTGATGATTCAATCAATTGATCCAAAAAATTCCGCATTCCGCATTCAGAGGATTTGAATCATAACTTTTAATGTAATATTAAGCTGTTAGTCTTAGTACAAGTAGTCGTCAAGCCCAGTAAGAGGCCCATGGGTAGGTTAAAAATTTTCGACACCAGAGCCACTTCTTTTTGTAAGCTTAGGGACCGAGCTCTGATATCGAATTTTCCTAGCCGCCCAAGGGCCTCTGACTTGGCGTAACCGGAACCTAAAATTTAACGTGCCATCCGACTCACGGTAGCGTGGTGGACACCACAATCACTTACGTTAAGCAAAATTATTATTATTTATGTAACATTAGATAACCATCATAAAAAGTGTTAGGCATAGTGCAATGTTGTTTAGCGAAGTAAATCGAAATACTTTAGATGAAGTCACAAATACAACTTAATTCTAAAATAATTACTTACATTAAAATAAAATAAAAAGGAAATGTCGAAAATTTTTCAATGTAGCACTCTATACTTGTTTTTTTTTTAATAGCAAACATTTGATTATTTACGAGTACATAATATCATATTAGCTTGGACAATCAAACAAATTTGTAAAATTTTGCCCAAAATCTTATACAGACTGAATAGGTAAATGGAATGTAGTCAAATCATCACCTCCGTTCGATGATAAATATTATGTGTTTTCTCTTAGAAAATGCCAATATCAACAGAGTTGGTAGACTTTACAAAATCTTTAGTTTGTTTACTGGTGTAACAAGCAAACAAACATATGAACTGACAAAGAAATGAGAAAGATATTTCTATTCTAAATACTATATACTGATAATTACGCGAATATTTTTTTATTATTATTAGAATTTGAATTTTGACAATACTTTATTATCATAAGCTTATTATAATATGTTTGTACAGTGTTCTTATTCTATACAACATTAACTTACAATACTAGGTTTTTATTAGGCTAACAGCGCCTTTTAAAAACTTATGTCTAGGTATACTAGGTTATAAACTAATTACTTATTAAATCTTATTATAAATAACAACTTGCTACTAGTATTATATCTATCTAAATGTAATTACATACTAAGACCTTGCCAGCTCGTACGTTTATGGCAATCTGCTTTTCAATCTGACGGCCCCAGGTTCTATCCCGGACCGACACCGAGATGACTTAATTTTTTAGTTATATAGAATTTGCACGTGCTTTACGATGAAGGAAAACATCGTTAGGTAACCGACATGTTTGAGGACCACAATGACTGAAGAAGTTTCATTCGCCAACCCGCACATGACCAGTGTGTTGGATAATGGCCTCCTTATGTAAAAAGACCCCGCAGTCCCAGCAGGGAGGACAGAGATGGTAATAGGAACTTCTGAATTAAATATGAAGAAATCCATTCTTTTTGAGCTCATTTAAAACAATATTGAAAATATAGCTGTGGTCATATTCATACCTACTTATATATGTATGTCATAAACAACATATTATCAGCGCAAAATTTACAATAATATAGCTAATAGTAAGTGTTACAATTAATAAGTAAGTGTGACCGTTTTCTACGCGAAAATAATATAGCTTATAATACATCAGAGTAACACATAAGCTATATTTGTATAAAGAAAAGTGTGAATTATCCAAAACATATAAAAATAACTAAATTAATGATTGCTCATGATGATTATATTTTTTTTATGTTAAATTCATCCTTATGACATTTAACATAACTGACAATCAACGACTGTCAAGTCACTTATCTTGAATTAGTTTATAATAAGGCAAAGCAACTTTTGCCGGGTCAGCTAGTTATTAAGTAAAGTCTGTTTATTTCTAAATGTTTATTTCTAAAGTTTCAAAAAATCCCTACACGTATTTTTATACCTCTCTCATTCGCCTACATAGCCCAAATATTTACCCACCCTGGTAACCGGTTCAAAGGTAACCTAAACAAATACAACATAAATAGAATCTATATATGTATGTAGTTTGCTGTAGAGGCGAATTTTCGGTTTCAGGTAGTTCTATTTCCTCTGAACTCGAATAAGTTAAATACGACAAATTAGACCGTAAACTAAATAGATAGGGAATTGGTATTCGTTAATTTTACACCGAAATTCGTTTACTCCTCGTCCCGGCTTCATACAAGCTCTAAAACTCTAAATAATCTAAGTAGCAAAGAGAAATAGTCTATGTTACTCGGAGATAATGTAGCTTCCCAAGGGTGAAAGAATTTTTCAAATCGGTCTAGTAGTTTCGCGTCAAACAAACAATCAAACTTTTCCTCTTTATAATCTTCTGACATATAAAATTTCCATGTCACAATGTTAGTTACCGTACTCCTCCGTAACGGCTTGACCGATTTTTACCAAATTTGATATGCGTATTCAGTAGGTATGAGAATCGGCTACTATCTATTTTATATACCCTTAAGTGATAAGGGTTGTTTATTCTTATTTTTTTTAATTAATATTAGTAATTTATAAGGCAAAACAACGTTTCCCGGGTCAGCTAATATTGGTATAGACATATGTAAATATGTGTGTGTGCGTTTGTGTATATAAACCCTAATTACTGTCATCAACTAGTAATTAAAAGTGCAGTTGTCATAATTAATTCGGAAAAATTAATGTACATTTTAAAACGTGTAAACGTAGGTACGACAAGTTGCCGCTACAATTTCAAATGTTGAAACATTTAAATAAACTACATACGAGTACTTTCATACAAATATCAATTTACTATAGGGTAAAACCCGGATAGTTGCCTCACTTTTCGAAAACGTTTAATTTTTTTAAAATATGAACTTCCTGAAAATTATTCATTATATATTTTAAAACATAGGTCTTTTGTCTTTTATAATAGCCTATTTTTGTATACATAATTAATAACGTTTTCGAATAAATACTGTTTTATTTCACCTCTCAGAAATGGGATAGTTGCCTACTGTGGCGGATAGTAGCCTAGAGTAGAAAATGCTTCGGAGGATACTTGCCTCATGCGGGGATAGTAACCTCGGTATGATTATTATTTAGGATAAAAATCAATTTATAGCAATTATAGTGATATTTATTATTTATTTAACAGTCTTATCAATTTACTGAGATCTTTCATTAAATACTATTCGAAATATTAATTAACAATATTAAATAATTTTCAGTTTTATTAATATAAATTATATAAAAATATTATTCAAACTTAAAGTTATGAAAGTTTTTGTATAATATTACCACGTATCTTAAGAATAATACAATTTGGTAATTAACTTTGGTATTGACATTAATTTTTTCCACAAGCTTCGATGGCAAGTACTAAACTTTCTTCCGTCCAGTTAATATTGCGTGGCACCACACCTGGTTTTCGCTTATGTTTTCGAGGCATTTTGCTTATCTTAAATAAATATAAAAAACAGTTAAATAGATATTTATTTTATTGACAACAAGTTAAGTCACAGTAAATTTGAAAAAACACAAAAAAACAAAATCCAACTTTGCGTGTTAAAAAATGTTTAGTCACTCTAGGGGCAACTATCCGCGAAAGTAAGTAGGGCGACTATCCTATTTGATGCGGATACTTGCCCTTTTTATTTACAAAATAAATAATAATTATTTAATAATAAAACATATGAAACAATGTGATTTAAACTCTAATGCATGCAAAGAAAGAAAAAATTGACTGAAATTACGATTAGTAATAAAAATATTCCATAGAAATTACTTACCAATATAATTATAAAGCTCGTCAAAGTTTCGCCGCGGAAGATTTTTGCTTACAAGGACAAAACAAATGCACCTGTTTCCATGGCTTATGTGTCACTGAGGCCTGCAGGGGGTCACTACTTATTGTGATAAAGCATTAACATATCTTATGGTTCTAACATAGTGTACTAGAAACTGAGGCATGTATCCCACCGAGGCAACTATCCGGGTTTTACCCTATTACATCTTTATTGGTAAAACAAAGTACATTGAAAACTTTAACATTAAACATTGAACAAGAAATATTACTGTGTATATGTATAAATAAATACTAGGACACATTTCACACACGGCTGGTTAACCCTACATTACATAGGTACTGAACCATTTCTAGTTCGTGTTATGGTAGCTAACACAAGTGATATACTACATATACACATACAAAGAAACATATTTTATATAGATACATATTTAACACCGGGATTTTCGCCGGGCTGGGAATCGGACCCGGAACCTTCTGATTGGCAGTCCGGCATGGTAACTTTTACACCAACGAGGTCGTCAAATATAGGACAGATATATACAAGAAATATATCTGTCCTATTTACTTAAATACATAACCCCTCTTTAACAGTCAGACAAATCACTATTGAACGCTAGACCTAAGTGCTAACTCTAAAAACGTTTGTGGCCCCAGGTGGTTTTAATCTAGGTCAAACCGATATTCGGGAGTTAGCGAGCCAAATCGGGACCGAAACGACTGAACAAATCGAAAGCTTTATCGTTTTTTACACGCTTTATATTAGCTTCACCTGTATGTTTGTTTGTATGTTTTTTTGTACGTTTGTTTGTATGTTTATTTGTAACCGACTTCTTTGGGCGTGATTTTGACCCACATTAAACGACCAGCTTTCGTTGAAACTTTGTAGATTTATTGAGGACCGATGACATAACACTAATTTGATAAAATTATTACATTTTTTTTGTATTTTTGTTTGTATGTTTGTTTGTAACTGACTTCTTTGGGCGCGATTTTGACCCACTTAACACGTCCAGATAAGCGTGTTTTTTAGTTTTTTTTTAACTATTATTATTTTGTATGCAATGAAGAGTTATTATTAGTTGTGCCGCACGGTGTTCCCCGCGTTAATCCAGGACAAAAAGAAGTTAATCCGGGATACAACAAATGGACACACCCCCTATGTTCTTGCGGTCTACAAACTGCTTATCCACACACTCACATCTGACACCCTAGAAGAGAAACTAACTCCCTCAAACTCAGGGAATCCTACTGAGGGAGTTAGTGCCCAAATTACCTACTTAGGGCTTATCTCCCAAATCGTAGAAATTAAAAATAACAAACTTTGTGTATATACAAAAATAATTATAATAATTTGTATTGTAATGTTCAAAATATGATAATGATAATGATGAATGTCCTGATATGTGAATGTATGTTTTGCCTCAATAAACGATTTATTTATTATTATTTATTTATTATACAAAGTAGCCTATGTGTTAATCCAAGGTCTGACCTATCTTCATAGTAAATCTCAGCCGTACCTATACATACATAGATTTTGAAGTTATTTGCGAATCCCACGGGAACCACAATTGTTTTCATTCATTCAATTGGGATCAAAATTAGCCTTTGTGTAAAGTAATCCAAGTTCTATAAGCTATCTTAATATTAAATTTGATGAAAATTGATTCTACGCGTCATCCGACGCACGGTAGCGCATCAGGCCTACGGGCGCCTAGAAAACTGTCGACACCAGAGCTTGGCCACTTAGCTCATACGAAGAAGAACATCACTTTGTACGTCAATTACTACAATATTCGACATCTTAAGTTTCCTACAAAGTACTTAAATGTGCCTTATAAACTCACACCGTTAATACAGCCTTAAGCGCATAGTTGTACCCTCATATTTTTTTATTGCCCCTTACGATTCGCAAACGGCTTTCGGAAAACGCTTGTCGGATTCCATTTAGTAGGAATATAGCCATTACAGCCCTCAATACGGTCCAATAGTATGAAAACTGCTATAGAATATGACGTTTCAATACGAGTACCTAAGTATTTATGTATTGTAACTATCGTGTTTACATGTTAGATGCTACAAATTTACTTTGCAATGTTTTAAATTTTTTTCACGTAGAAAACGGTCACACTTACTTATTATTAAAAGTTGGAATGAGTCCAACAGTTTCAGTTTTGAGTGCACGCGCGGATCTCGTCGGTGGCGGTCCGTGTAACACTCGCCCCTGAAGATGGTGCTCGGAAAGCACCGAAACTGTTGGACTCATTCACACTTTTAATAATAAGTAAGTGTGACCGTTTTCTACGCGAAAATATTAAGATGCCTTACGTGAACAGTTTACCATGTTTAATGTTTTAAATTTATTAATAGGATATCTACATAGCATTTAGCCAAGTGGACACTAATTGAGAGCACATTGCAATTGGCACATTATTTTTTTTCTTTAAATTTAGAAATCCTCGAAGTCCGAACCAAGGCCTCGTTCCTTTCAAGCACAAACATCTAAACCAAAGACAGTGTATTGCTTTACTTCAATGATCGCATAAAATCACCCGTTCAGCAGAACTACAGTAAACTAAGACAACGTAACGTAAATTAAAATAGCGTAACGTAAAGTCAGTTCGTGTGGGATAGTTATTAAGTTTATTATTTTAACATTTGTTTTAGTGTCTATAGTTATTGTTTTATATTTATGTATATGTGTATTGTATTTTATGGGCCTCTAGTTGCCTGAAATAAAGGAATAAATAAAAAAAAATGGTTGCCTGTAAAGTCGGTTTTACGGGCGAAGATTTTACGTGACAACGTCTGCCGCGTGCTGCGCGCGCGGCAGACCGATCATAGTTGAGTGGGAGAGAGACGCAAGGCATTCGGCGGGCCTCTCTCTCGTTCGGTGACTCATCGTAACATTACCGGGCGTTACACTTTTTCATAAGTGACTCCCAGCCGCAACCTAATTTAAGACGTTGTCACGTCAAAAAATAAAAGTAATATAACGTAACGTAACGTAAAGAAATGTAACGTAACACAAGTATGTGCGAGGATTACTTATATTTATTTTCCCGTGCAGGGTCTCAAGTGGACATTCAGGAGATGCTCACTCTTTACCCGGATATCCGGGTTGTGGAACTAGGTCGGACAGACACGGATTAAGTCCTGAATTGTTTATGAGGCAAGCAAACGTAGTTTAGTCAAGTATTTAATAGAAATACTGGCTTTTGCTGAAATGACGTAGAAGTCGACTTATTATAAAAAAATACTACATTACGTTCACAAGAGCGAGTTTAAAGTTTTCTAATTTTGGTATGTTTCATTGAATTGGCCTAGACTTAGGTGGCCTAGTTACGATATTTCTCGGTTTTTGATTGGCAAAATTGGAGTTCCAATAGAAGCATCAGTTTTTGACAGACAGGCTATATGAGATCCAGAAAATTCGTTATTAGATGAACAATGACGTCGTAAAATCTGATCACGAGAACTAATGTCCGTAGAGCTATTTTTTTGGGACAGATAGACTTTTGACCGTTGAATGATATGGTCTAGGATATAGAATAACGAAGTAATTTCGGTTGTATTTTGCAATTTATTTTCCTGATTTTCAATGTTCTCTTGTCTTTGTTTATTGCTAAGTTTTGTTATATAATGTGTATGATACAAAAGTGACAGGGGGGAATCGCTAGGGAAGAAGCCGGTCCTGAAATAGAAATAGAATCGTAAGATCCCTCAGAGCCGCTGTATTTCAGAGGCACGATCTACCACCGGTATTATAAAATACTTGCATACTAAAATCATAATAGAGAATAACAAATACGAGTACATCCCTGTATCACCGTGACGCGTGGTGAAGTAAACATACATGATGATGGACAGTGACAGAGGGTCGGCCACGGATCTCAAAACCCAATGCCTCTGCAAGTGGAATATCATTTCTTACCATGTGTCTCAACAGCCTCTTTGAGAGCC
Source organism: Mellilla xanthometata (assembly GCA_035578125.1). Taxonomy (NCBI): domain Eukaryota; kingdom Metazoa; phylum Arthropoda; class Insecta; order Lepidoptera; family Geometridae; genus Mellilla; species Mellilla xanthometata. Next base: position 4,527,843 of record JAPUBQ010000014.1, on the reverse strand, counting down.
TCTTGACGAGGCATGCTCTTCCTTCGACCTGAATGGCGGCAATTTTTGTCACTAAGCAAAATGCTGGTATTTTTTACAACTGATAGGATAGGAGGATAGCGTTTGAGTATAGCTTGCTGTGACAAAAATTTGACATCCTGACCTGACGTATCAGGAAAAATGAGTTAGTTAGGTACTCTAGTTATGTGAGATGGCTTAGCTGAAACTATTTATGGAAATATGAAAGATAGATTGGGTAAATCAGACGTTTATTTCGCTTCGCTCGCTCTAACAACAAGTAGTAAATATGTGGGCTGCTTTAGTAAAATGCGGCGAATTATTGAGGATGACTAAAATATGCCGTCTAAATATGAATTCATACAGTTTCGTTAATATTAAACAATGTACCAAGGGATTTTGTTCACAACGTCTACGGTTTTGCGAACTCTGATATAATCATATACAACCAAGGGGCCAATAAAATACAGACAGACAAAAATAAAAAGAAAGAAACGAATAATTCTTAACTTTAGAAAGAAAGCAATTGTGAGCTATCCAACCCTACCGTACGTGTCCTCTAGGATGTGATTAGTTCAGACAATAAATATGTGAATCATCAAAGCAATAGGAAAACCCCCGATGCGCTCAGATGTAACCAAAAGGGCGCTAGCACAATGACTTTACAGAGATTGCCCCCGTGGTCACCGCGAATCGATAGGCAATTAGTTCAGTCTGCGACCACCGGGCGGCGCTGACGGCTCGTTAGCTCTGCCAAGCCATGTTATTCACCAGCTACGGCGGAAAATTTAATCACGAGAAAATTGCAAACAGATTAAAGTTGTGCTGTTTAAATTGAAAGAAATAACAAACATAGTTATACTTATATAAGAAGTATTTTAAATAAAAATATCAGTAATTTTAATAGTTGATTCTTATTTTAATTACAGAAATACAGAAATACAGAACTTTATTAGCCCTAAATAACATACGTTAAAGGCAAGTCATACTACAATAATTACTTAATACTTAATAACATTAGTTAGATAAAATTAAATAAACTTACAAATTTCATTAAATAAATATTCTACCCCATTAAATACCACATTAGCACTTGTTTTCCATGTTTATTAAATTTAAAATACTACTGTTTACACATGAATAACGATTCTGCAAGCTCCATATTCATATATTCGTTTAAATTATAAAAGGAATTACTTTCACAAAAACTCTTTATTTTCTGTTTAAACATACTACTATTAAGATTTGTTATTTTCTCTGGCAACTTGTTGTACATTAATATTTTTGTATAACATCCCTGTTTCTGTACTTTAGCTAGTCTATTTGCTGGTAGAACTTTACCTATATTCCTACGTAAACAATATAAAATTAGTTAGTACGCTTTTGACAGAGCGGTCATGGTCGTCAAGAAGTAGTGGCGGAGGGGACAGACAGTACATGCCTCACGATGCTATGTCTCTCTGCTAGATGTTCATATGACTAATGTAGAAAATTATGTATAGATAAAGCGGTTCTGTGGTTTTACATCGGTAAGTTTTAATTGACGAAATTAAAAAGCAAATGCATCAAGATAGTGAAAACAACAAGAGATTATGCCAGTTTTATTTATTTAAGTACTCCAACGAGTACATTGAAAGCATTTTCTTAATGCCTTGTTTGCTCCATTCACCGGCCAATCCAATCTGCGTTTGAATCTCTTGTAACGTGACATTGGCGAAATTACGGCCATACCGTAGAGGCCATAGACAAAGATAGAATAGAGTACATTGAAAAAATTGTGAAAACTTGCATAATAACAACAATTACTTAGAAGCTTAAGTAGTAAACGCAATGTCCACAAAACAATGATCTCAAAATCCGAGCGAAATAGTAAAAAAATATTGAGCCAAAATGTAATAGTGGTGACCCTTCCTTATTTGCATGGAATGGCATCCCTGCTTGAAATAAAGGAGTCCCTGTCACTTAGTGGAACCCTTTCGTGAAGATCTAAAGCAAATACCTACTACTGGAAGTGGCAAAACATCATGGACGTTAGAATTTCCAAATATACATTTTTTGTCTTTTGTTTCGTCCAGTTATCGGATACACATGTAAAGTTAAACGAAATTGATACTAATTTTGTATATCCGACATTCACCTGCATTTGTTTTTCCGGTTACACAAATTTATTCAAATATGTATAACGGAAGTTTTAGGACAATAACGTAGATATGTACTACTATAAGTAAGAATAATTTGGTGTTATGTGGTCAGGATCATTAAAAAGAGTAGCCATGTGAGAGCATTGTAAATTTTATCCTAGATCAAGAAGATGGCGCTTGAGTCTATCAACTTAGTTATTTAAGCTGTACTGTGGAATGAATACATATAAAGAAATACCACCAGCGATGTCAAGAAGAGCTCAAGCGACATTATTATTTAAAGTTAAAATCGATGACGCTTGTGTTTTCAACGGCAAGAACCTTAAACTTTAAGCAATTGGTGTATTTTCTTTCTATGTATCAGAGTATAAGTAATATGTCATATCTAGCAAAAACTACAGCCATGTTTCCGTACATTTTCCTTGAAAATCTCGTCAGGCCACATGCCGTGGATATTAACCTACATTCAGCATTGTTTTTTTTTTGCTGAACTGGGATCTAGGATGCTGTGAAATTAATGACGTCATAATTTCCGGGTCGACGGACAGCGCCGGGGGCGTGTGAATAAGGCTGGGACACATCGGGGATTAAGCGTGTATTGTACAAACACTGGAACCAGTTTAATTTTGCTAGCTGTAGAATGTAGCTAAACTGTTTGCATTTGAAATAAGTATCTTTCCTGGTAACGCTTAATTTGACTAATATTGATGACATGCCGACTGCCGACCAGAGGTTCGATTCCCGGCACGACCAACATCTTTGTGATGTACTAAGAAGACTGTGATGACTACGAAATTTTGAAATTTCTAGTGGATCCAGTTTGTTTTCTCAAAAGCCTAGCAAACTTCAAAACAAAACTAAACATAGCCAGTCCTGTGACTGTAAGGACACAAATTTACAGCAGCATTTTTAATATCGAAGTTAAAATATTTAATAAATTACCTCTATCTCTATTAAAGAATCTAAATCAATCTATGTTTTCAAATCTAAACTTAAATTTTTTCTTCTAGATAAAATACAAAACTACTTACTCAGTCTAATCATTTCTGGAAGACCAAACTGTTTGATAATAACTTATTGTATTTATTTATTCATTGACATATTAACATTGTATTACTTTATTGAAATGACATGACTTTTTACTTATAATCTTGTTATGACATGTCTGTATAGTTAATGCGGTACCTATTTGACAAAATGTATGTGAATTAATTTATTTTCTTACTGATATTATTTTAAATGATCAAATCAAATGAAATCAAAATCAAATCAAATCTTGTATGTTCGAAAAGAACAAAACTGTTGATACCATTGAACCTAAGTAAGTACTTACTTGTAACAACATAATCTGTTTAGTAATAAATGAATGTGAATCTAAATTATTTTTCTGACATTGTAATCTTACATGCTCAGGCATGCCAAAAATGCGGTAAAATAATAAAAAAGGGCAAACTTAATGTAATAACACCAATTGTACCTATTTTGCAAGAAATATATAATATGATTTGATTTGTGCCATGAAAAAATATCTCGGACAGCACACTACAAAAAAGAATAATTCTGACATCGACATTTCCAACAAAAGTACATCAAAATTATTTATGACTCCCTTCTGTTACACCCGAATAAAAGATTCAGATGAAAAAAGCAAAGTTTTGATGTATTTCGAATACCAACATTGAACCGAAGTCGATTTTATGGTGAATATTTTATGCAAAAGATTTTCTTGGCTGTTGCTAATTTGTGAAGAAGGAAAGTTAGGTTTTCTTCGGTTCTTTGTTAATAAATATTTAGAAGATTCAATTATTAAAAAGTTATCTTCGTATTGCTTGATTAGTTACTAAGTCACTAGTATACGCGCTATGGGCATAGTAGGGTAAGCTGGGGATCTAAGAAGATTTCCCCCTCGTAAAAATAAAAGGGTTATTAGTTATTATCAATTATCAATATATGATATTATACATATTATATATATATATTATATATTATACTAAATTTGTTGGCTGTGGGTCTGGGTGTTAAATATGTATCTATATATAGTATGTATGTATGTATATGTAGTATATCAGTTGTGTTAGCAACCGTAATACGAGCTAGAAATGGTTCAGTATGGGGCCTGTATATACTACATATACATACATACATATTATATATAAATACATATTTAACACCCAGACCCACAGCCAACAAATTTATTTACAGAACCCGGAACCTTCTGATTAGCAGACCGGCATGGTAACCTTTACGCCAACGAGGTTGTCAAGAGTTAAGTTAAGTAAATGTTTGTATGTGTTTTTGCATACATTTGATAAAATACATCTGTCTGAAGTATCGTTCTCATTTGTCGTAAAGGCTTTGTGGGCAGACTTTCATTTATTGGCATCATATCTCAGAGTTAAGGAAAAAACAAGTATTATATTAAAAGCCCAAGAATAAGATATGGCAACCATAACAGATATGCACATCTGTGCCATTATGCATCACGGTGGTAGATGGTAAGTTTTTATGGTGGTAAAATACTCGTATTTTCTAATGGTGTCGATTCAGCGGTACACACGACTAAACTAAATTTAAAGTAGCTCTGTCTCTTTTCGTCATAAATGACCAAAAAGAGATGGTACGATCTAAACCATATATAAAACATCTAAAATCACGTCAAACACGTCAGATTTAGAGCTGATATAATTGGGTGCGCTCTAAAACCGCTTACATTTTTAATATTTGACGTGATTTTAGTTGTTTTGTGTGTGGTTCAGAACGTGCTGTCTCTTTCTGGCCAACTAAGATGAAAAGAGACGGGGCTTCTTTAAATTTAGTTTAGTCGTGTGTGCCGCTGAATCGCCACCATTAACCACCCTCAAGTTAAAAAATCTTTCGCCAAGCACCTAACAATGCGTTCCGGCAGTCTCCTTGAGAGCCAGTTATTCTAGACTAGGCATGCTCCACTTTAGGCCAGAAAGTCGCTAACTCTACTGGTCAAATGTCTAGCTGAAAGGAGAAGGTGTTTTAATTCCAGAAACACCCATATCTTTAGTTCAAGGTCTAAGAAACTTCTATGCCAAATTTAATCCAAATTATGTAGGTCAGTTTGAGCGGAGAAATAACAAAGCACATCCATCCACACATATTTTGCACTTTTAAAGTTACTTGTAAGATTCCAAGCATTAATAAAATAGGCCATAAGATATATTTATATGAAATTCATTAAAAAAGTTTTAAAAGTCGGCAATCAAATAGCAGCTTGACTCAAAATATGTATTGCTAAAATAATATTCGAAATCAAAAATTTTTATGTTGAATAAGCTTATGTTTCATCGTAGCTTGCATGTTGTAGAGCTTTACTGTGCTGGCCTAGAAGGAACCTATATAGCTTACTTTGATAAGTATGAAAACAAAGAATTTATCTATATATCTATCTAGCCTATTTACACCAGATTTAAGTATTTAACTCCAAGAGATCCAAATAGATTAAAAGAGTGATTCAGGAAAAGAGTTTAAAAGTTTTGCAGATCAAAAAAATAAAGGCCTAATAAATCTGCTTCAGCACAGAATATAATAATCCATCGATACATGGTGCATTTTCTCGTGACCTACTATTTCTTTACCAAGCAAAAATAATCCCTACGCCTATACAAATAGCGAAGCTTGCATAATAATGTTATTACTGTGACTTCGAGAGACGAGATTGTCTCCATTATTTTGTATAGCTTATTATTCTGGACAGGATATTGCAAAGGTCTTTGTTGACAAAATAAACGCTGTGTTGGAATTCCTATCTCGTATAGGCTTAGGTATTAAATTGGGGAATGGGTGTAAGACCAGGCAGAAGTTATTTTTTGTTCTATTAATAAATTTCTCTTACAAAGCACAGAGACGCTGTATCGCTCAAATTCAGAAATTGGTCACTATTAAAGCCGTTTTACTTCTTCTTCGTAAGAAAAATAATAGTAGTTTAAAAAAACTAAACAACACGCTTATCTGGCCGTTTAAAGTGGGTCAAAATCGCGCCCAAAGAAGTCGGTTACAAACAAACATACAAACAAAAATACAAAAAAATATAATAATTTTATCAAATTAGTGTAAAGTCATCGGTCCTCAATAAATCTACAAAGTTTCAACGAAATCTGGCCGTTTAAAGTGGGTCAAAATCGCGCCCAAAGAAGTCAGTTACAAACAAACATACAGGTGAAGCTAATATAAAGCGTGTAAAAACAAATATAATCACTGGAGTTAAAAAGCTATGGGGAGTTGCTACTAGGCATTGAATATATTAAATCCTAAGGCAATTTCTTTTAACACAACAACAGACTCACAGTAGAATCGCATTCAGTAATATTTCAAATAACTGAGACAATCGATACTTAGAAATCTATCTATTCTTATTTTCGCGTAGAAAACAGTCACACTTACTTATTATTAAAAGTTGGAATGAGTCCAACAGTTTCGGTGCTTTCCGATCACCATCTTCAGGGGCGAGTGTTCTATCTATTCTTAACCAGTCTCACAATGATATCAGAACAAAATATGAATCGCTACCGCGGAGCATGGACTTGTTAGAAAAGGAGTACTGATGATGCGAAAGAGGTGTACCAGATATATATAGTACGAGTTTGTGTGTTCGATATCTAGAAAGAGGCGTGACCGTTTTTTTTTGTGTAAACGACAAGCCCAGAATATAAGTGCCTTTTTTACAAGGGAAAAATCCTCATTAAGATACCCAGCTACAATGGGGTGCATATGGGTATTTATACCCTCTAAAACCCCCTCGTTGCCCAGCTTCGATGCTTGATGGAGGACTCCAGGTTCTCCGGTGGAAATACACTGATGGCCTTCTAGATTTAGCTTTTAGCTACTTACTTACCCATTGGCAGAGAACTGTCAACCCTCACGAGCCAAATTTGAATAGGCTGTCGGAACCTCACTTCTAACAGTCCTTGAATCTGAAGAATATAAGTGCCTGCATACGTATTTCTCCTTTTTAACCCTCGATACATATATATAAACGACAAGTACATGCATATACGTTTGATTTGTTTGTATATGTCTATGGCATCATAGATCCGGGACAGATGAACCAATTAAAGGTTACCATGCCGGACTGCCATCCAGAAGGTTCCGGATTCGATTCCCGGCCCGGTCAACATCTTTGCGCTTAACTAATATTTGTTGACTGTGGGTCTGGGTGTTAAATATGTATCTATATAAAATATGTATGTATATATGTATATGTAGTATATCATTTCTGCTAGCAACCATAACACGAACTAGAAATGGTTCAGTATAGTGTTAACCAGCCGTGTGTGTGTGTGTGTGTGTGTGTAAGTCGAGAATGTTCTTTGATATGTTTGATGAAAAACATTCTTTAACATGGCGACAGCTACAAAAAAAATGGCGGATCAAATACTTTTTCACAGCTGCCTCAATTTGAGTATCAAATTAAAGAGGTTGATTAGTAGAATAGAAACACTATGATTGATCTGAAATCCAAAATTTCAACAACCACAAAATATAAGCCAGGAAGTGAATTAATTTTATTTATTTATTGTTGATATTCAATTAAATTAATTAATATTTTTGACTTTTATATTACTTACTTAAGTTAAAATTAAAAACAAACCAACACACACACATTAAAAAACCTAACAAATAGTAGATAAAATCTAAGTCAGTGTCCGCAGGTAAGGTGCTTAAAATGCTGTCGGCATTACCTCGCTGGATCGCCAAGCTTATACGTTGGCCGAGGTAAGCGCCAGCTCTTGGGTAAGTAAGTAAGTAAGTTTATGTAAAATGTAAATGTCTTCATTTTTTAATTACATTTACTTGTCTGTGTATGTGTGTAAATAAACCTCATTCTAACAACAAACAGTAATACCAATTTGTTTGCGATTTAACCAGATTGTACGAACTGCAGCGAGAATCGAATTGAATACAATCGAGTTAGGTTACGTTGCTCTGAATATTAACACGACGCCCCTCTCTACGCAAATTGACAACTCCCCCCTCCCCCAAACAAACAACCGACGTGAAATTAACATCCTATATCGTAACACGTCATTGTTTGTCAAGCACCATTGACGAGCGGAATTGAAAGGTTTCCTTGTTGAGGATCTAAACAATTGACGGCGCGTGGAATTTCAGATCACAATAGCGCCATTACGCGCCGAAATTGAGCGTTAAGGCAAAAGGCACCATGGGTGCAAACTAGCATATTTTTACTTTTTGACTTGTAACTTTGGTGTTATCAATAAATGATTTGTATTTGTATTGTGCATGATATACATCCCAATCGTGTTTTTTGTATGTAATTATGTATGTGCACAATAAACTTTTTTCTTTCTTACTTTGTAAAATCCTGGCCAAATGATAGGACTAGGGGCTTTTCAGTTTTATTTTCATTTAATTCAGTGTATTCTTATTCTTATTCTTATTCTTCTCCTTTACCATTTCCCACTAGGTGGGGTTGGCACAGCCTGTTTTTCTCTTCCACGCCACTCTATCAGCCGTCATCTCCACATTCACTCCCTTCTCATTCAGTGTATTCTTATTATGTTCGTTTAATTCGTCCTTTGGAACTCTAACGAGTTGCAGTTCCAAAACATGAGATTGTTTTTATTGTCGTTAAAAAGTTTTAAAATATTCTGCTTCTGAAAGTAATAAAACGATTAAAACAAATCTTACTTTTTAGTGTTCCATATCTAAAAGGTAAAAACGGGACCCTATTACTAAGACTCCGCTGTCTGTCTCCAGGCTGTATCTCAGAAACCGTTATAGCTAGAAAGCTGAAACTTTCACAAGATATTATTATGTATTTTTCGTGCCGCTACAACAAATATTAAAAAAATATATATATTAAATGTTTTTTTGTATTTTTTTTGTATATATCAACAACGGTAGCATGTCGACACCTAACATTTTCACGGAATGTATAAATGTACATTACCATTCAAATAAAATAATAAAATTTAAGTAAATTAAATATGAGCGCCTTAGCATAAAGCATAAGCAGCCCACTATACGTTCCCACTGCTGGGACTCGGGGCCTTCTCTCACTAGGAGAGAGATATAGGCCATAATTCACCACGCTGGCCAAGTGCGGGTTGGCGGATGACACACGTCTTCGGATATTGTGGTCCTCAAACATGCCGGTTTCCTCACGATGTTTTCCTTCACCGTAAAGCGAGTGCAATCCACACATAACTTGAAAAACAAGTCAGTTTTGTAGGGCCGGGATCGAATCAGGGACAGTCTGATTGAAAAGCAGACGTTATTACCACCGAGCCACACTCGCTTATACAGCGATAATATAATATATCGCTTATACAGCGCTTTAAGAGCGCCTTAATAGGAATGTTTTCGTAATATTGTATCCAAATGTAGCGTAATTAACGTTATACTAATGGTAGAGTTACAAGCAGTAAATTTTGGATATGTGAAGTGTGGTTTAGTGTAATCGCGATCTGGGGAAGGCACTAAGCGACGTATTTGATAAATTTTAGCTGTGCCACTTCATAGTAATGTTGTAAAATATGGCAATAAGTAAGTGAGTATGTATAAAAATAAATAAATAAAAAATAAATAATTGTTTTAAAAAAATACAAAACACGCTTATTAAATTAGTGAATTGTCATCGGTCCTCAATAAATCTACAAAGTTTGAACGAAATCTGGCCGTTTGAAGTGGGTCGAAATCGAGCCCAAAGAAGTCGGTTACAAACAAACATACAAACAAAAATACAAAAAATGGAATAATTTTATCAAATTAGTGTACCTATTGTCATCGGTCCTCACTAAATCTACAAAGTTTGAACGAAATCTGGCCGTTTAAAGTGGGTCAAAATCGCGCCCAAAGAAGTCGGTTACAAACAAACAAACAGGTGAAGCTAATAAAAAGCGTGAAAAAAATTAGTATAGAGAAAGCTTAGTAGCTGGAGTAATAGTAATAGGAGGACGGTATCGGGACTTTATTCTTCAGTATGTCTGTCTGTCCGTCTGTCACGAGGTTTTTATAATATATTTGATCACAGATGATTTATTTCTATTGCCACTATAAAAACAATTACTAAACATGAAATTAAATAGATATTTTAGGGGAGTTCCACACAATAAAAGTATTTTATTTATCTTTATAGCGCTTGGAAATATAAACAGAATAAAAGTTTAAGGGGGACATAAATTAATTGTATATTTTGCTATTTTAATACACATTTTTTTATATATTAGGACACATTTCACACATGGCTGGCTAGCCCCATACTGAACTATTTCTAGTTCGTATTATGGTTGCTAACACAACTGATATACTACATAATATACATACATACATATTATATATAAATACATATTTAACACCCAGACCCACAGCCAACAAATTTTGTTAAGCACAAAGAAGTTGACCGGGCCGGGAATCGAACCCGGAACCTTCTGATTAGCAGTCCGGCATGGTAACCTTTACGCCAACGAGGTCGTCTTTTGTTTGAACAAATGAACAACTTGCACATGGATAATTTTTATACAAAACTATGCAGGTATCATATACTAATAGTAAGCCACTACATTATATATCCATTTTGTAGACCAAATTATTACGTACATAAGTATAGGTATACGAAAGAAAAATAGGTGAACCCAAAACATAATAGCGTAATTTATCTATGTCAAACATGAACCGAAGAAATAGTAAAGACATTGAGTACAAGAGCTAATTATCTGGAGGAAGAGTTGAGCAAAAACTTGTACAGGACTCAATTACTGTTCTGTTCACTCTTACAACCAGACTACAATCCTCCGATTGGCATTAAGGCGATAACATGGATAAAAGCGAGTGTAGATAGGTGGTATAATCGTCTGCTTTTCAATCAGACGGCCCTTGGTTTGATCCCGACAAATGACTTGTGTTTTCAAGTAATGTATGGATTTGCACTCGCTTTACGGTAAAGGAAAACATTGTGAGGAAACCGACATGTTTGAGGACTGCAATATCAGGAGCCGTGTGTCATTCACCAACCCGCACTTGGCCAGCGTGGTGGATTATGGCCTATATCTCTATCCTAGTGAGAGAAGGCCCCGAGTCCCAGCAGTGGAAACGTTATAGTGGGCTGCTCATGTTTATAACGATAACATGGGCCAAATCTTACATTTACAGTTGTATCGTTATGCTACAAATATTATAAATGCGAAAGTTTGTGTGTAAGTTTGTATGTGTATTACTTCTTTACGCTCAAACGGCTGAACAAATTTTTAAGATTTTTTTTGTTTAATTAAATTAATTTAACGCAGGAGACACCATTTTTATATAAATTAACTAGCTGACCCGGCAAACGTTGTTTTGCCTCTCTGAAAAATACCTAGATAGTGTAGTTTATATGACACGTTCGTAGATTTACCATAGCAGCGCCATCTATTGATTACTTACTCAACCCAGTTGAAAGGTATCGACATCACTGTTAGAATCATTTGGAGTAAACAGATAATTGTGACCAAATTGTGACTGTCAAATAATAACAGACAATAATTTTAGCTATAAATTAAAATTGCGACTATAATTTGAGATTTACTACCCTATCTCTCAAGTTGGATCGAATTGCACATGTTGTGCGAATTTTATTATAATCGGTTAAGTGGTTTAGGAGTCCATTGAGGACAAACATTGTGACACGAGATTTATATATATTAAGATAATCTGATACGATTACCGATGTTAAGCAATGGTTGATGCGGATAGCTTCGTATGGGTGATCATGCAATAATCTGTCACCGTGGTATTTTTAGCTGGACACTACTGGTGGCGATTCAGCGGCACACACGACTAAACTAAATTTAAAGTAGCTCTGTCTCTTTTCGTCATAAATGACCAAAGAGAGATGGTACGATCTAAACCATAGACAAAACTTCTAAAATCACGTCAAACACGTCAGATTTAGAGCTGATACAATTGGGTACATTTTTCATATTTGACGTGATTTTAGTTATTTTGTGTGTGGTTCAGAACGTGCCGTCTCTTTTTGGCCACCTAAGATGAAAAGAGACGGGGCTCTTTTAAATTTAGTTTTGTCGTGTGTGCCGCTGAATCGCCACCATTGCCGTTGGTCGGGTGACACGTTAAGACCTGGCTTATACACCTGGTATTAGTACAATCAGTCGTTAAGCCAAGTCAGAGCCCTTTGGGTGTCTTGAAACTTTTGACTCCAGAGCTTGGCCGCTTAGCTCATACCAAATTATTGTTTATTATTATTTAGGCCTGTTAAAGTATCACTCAAACAAGAAAGACAATGAACAGCTTAATCTGTCAATCTGTAAAGTGTTCATCCAAAAAATAACCGTCACAATCGATTTCAGCAAAATAACCGAATATTTTTCACGTGAATTGGTCACAGAAATGACAGCCCGTGGTTATAGGGTTACCACGCCAATAAAAAAGTATCAAGATATATATTTTTTTTAGACTCTGTTATGCGTCCTTTCCTTAGGCTAGATTGTCGCTAAATTGTGTAGTTACGTGCCCTGATCAAGTGCCAGCTGTACTGAGTAAGAAAAGATAAAAGGAAATGCTATTGACTGTTGTAAAATTTAAATACATAAAAATATAATACTACATAGGTTTTCCATTGTAGAAGCAGTATTTATGTGGTATTATGTAAGTAGGAACTAAAATATATAGTGCTGACCAAACCGACTCTTTTCATGAGCCTCGAATTTAATGACTGATTAAATTTAATAATTATATTTATTGGTGAAAAACAATATTTTACAGGTCAATTCAAACATAATTTTAAAACTTTATAACAAAGAAAATATATTAATATACATTTGTAAATTTCAGGGTTAAAAATAATATGTCATTATGTATTAATCAAAAATAAAACATCGCTAATTTTTCGCGAATTTCTAAATTTAATACATTTTTCTATCATCAAAAGTCTCTCGACTGGATTTTTTAACACTTGATAGACTTGCGCTTGACCACAAAAAAAAATATGTAAGTATGGGTGTACTAAAACCGCCCTTAAAAGGCTTTCTGTAATTTTTTTTTCACACACGGCTGGTTAACTCCACACTGAACCATTTCTAATTCGTATTATGGTTGCTAACACAACTGATATACTACATACGAGTATATGTACATGTTAGTTACCAGCAGCCCTGTTCATATCCGAAAATATAACATTCCATAAACCATTTGGAAAAAACCCAACCTCATGCATAGTTTAGTAAATAATAGATTCTCTATATAGGTACATACATTTAACGCGATGTATTTTTCTTTACTTCCGACCATAAATTATCAAGTTGGCTATCTTTACATAAAGACGTGACAACCCTACGTAAGCGTTCCCCAATGGCTGCCGGATATTATCTGTCCGCATTTTATCCGTAGTGAGTCAAGCATTTTAAGACCTACACGTATTTTTGCAATATTTTCAAAATGTGAGTGAATATTCGTATCGTAAGGTAAAGAAAGAAAGAATATTTATTGACACGAACAACAAATGAATGAATGAATGTTATATATAATATTTTCCAATACGTCACAAAGATTACATTTCACATAAAATACTAAACTTCAAATTGGAATCGTTAAAAGATGTCTATTACAATAAATACAATATTTCTTAGCTGTAAAGGGGCCTTGTCATACAAAATAAAAAATTAAAATCAATTTAAGTAAAATAAATAAAAATAACTAATTAATAGACTACATACAACAAATGACCAAACATTACATTATCATAATACTTTTAGTTTAAATTCTTTGTAATCATTATTTTAAAATTCTTTAATTGTATAAATATTAGTTTTGGAGAGTAGTAGCATTTTAACATTGAAACTAAAGTTAGCTTCCTTTTTTATATCTCTCAAATGTTTAGGTATTTTATCGTATAATTTTAATTAAATAAAAGAAAAACAATACACAAGAAAAATACAAGAAAACATTAACGTGCCACAAAGCAAAGGGCTCATGAAACACATCTAATACCGGTAAAGATAGAAGATATACTCTTTATTGCAACACAATTCAAAACAGAGAAAAAGAAAAATGGCAGCCTCATAACTATAAGCGATCTCTTCCAGGCAATTAATGCATGGAGAGGAAATTACAATAAATAAGAAATAAAGGTTTTCATAAAACTCGCTAAATAGAGTTGATTTTAGTTCTCTTCTAGCTATTTACCAAAACGATCCAGTAAATCATTGGAACATAGAAACACAAAACTTTATTGGCGATAAATAACATAAGTTAAAGGCAAGTCACAATATAACCATTACTTAAATACTTAAAAGGACTAGTAAGATTAGTTAATCTTATAAATTGAATTAAATAAATACTCTACCACATTGAATACTACACACAATAGGATTTATTTTTCATATCTATTACATTTACAAATGCGTGTGAAAACTAATCCTTAAAACAATTTTCGTTATTTACCTGGTAGCCCTGTTTATTGGTACGGCGCATGTGAATCCTTACTAGTTCAGTAAACATTTATTCTACAACCATCAATCAGCAAGTTCCCGAAACAATGCAAGTCAAGTAGCTTGCTCCGTTCAAACAAAGTGGTTTGCGTTATACCATAGATATCTAATATACTCACACGTAGATCGAATTTCAGCCAGAATAAGCGTGAATTTGGAAGCATTTTTTTTTCACACACGGCTGGTTAGCCCCATACTGAACCATTTCTAGTACGTATTATGGTTGCTAACACAACTGATATACTACATATACATACATACATATTATATATAAATACATATTTAACACCCAGACCCACAGCCAACAAATTTAGTTAAGCACAAAGTTGTTGACCGGGCCGGGAATCGAACCCGGAACCTTCTGATTAGCAGTCCGGCATGATAACCTATACGCCAACGAGGTCGTCATTTGTTTACTTGTTACGTGTTTTTATTCAACTCCAGTTTCTACGGTGTTACCAACACGTTAATATAAGATATAGGCCATAATCCACCGTGAAGTGAAGGTTGGCGGATGAGACATGTCTTCGAATATGTTGGTCCTCAAACATGTTGATGATTCACCGTAAAGGGAAAGCAAATCCACACATTACTTGAAAAACAAGTCATTGGTCTAGCACCGGGATCGAACCAGGGGTCGTCTGATGGAAAAGCAGACGTTCTTACCACCGAGCCACTCTTGCTTTTTATTTATTAATGATTTTTATTATTTATTTATTTAAGGCATTAACCCCATATTTATGCATATCATTGGACAATCGTACGCCAAATTTAAATAAAAACAAAAATGAACAAATAACGGTCAAAAGAGCAAAATAAATATGAGCACTAGTTACTTAATAACAAGTTTCTTCTTAATTCTGACATCAAAGTTTTACTAATTCGGTTTCTTTTCATCCTAATTTCGGTTATCGCAAAATAGGAGCTCAAAAGAAGATTTAACTTTAATCTAGTTGATCATCTGCCAAGTACCAAACAACTCACATAGTCTGATTACAAAGATATCCTTGAACCCATTTTTCATCAAAACTATTTAATTTTCAACAAAGGGGCTAATTTTAACACCAAAGTCCTTTATCGAGGCTTTTCGCCGATAAAAGTGCGGAATGGCCAAAATCTGCGGTTATGGATGGTCCTATAAACAAGGGCCTTAGAACCCTAGACTGGGCCTTCTTTGTTTCCTTATTGGATTTTATTGGAACAATCTGGGTTGTATCTGTCGCTATTGTGCCATTAACGTCTGAAATCACAAGCTCTGGGGTTGCTTTGTATTATTTATAGAGGCAAGATCTAACTAAAGTATGATGTTATTTTCTCACTTATTCCTTTTTAATATCTATTTATCCAAGCCTATAAATCAGCCCAATGCAGGGCAAATGCCTACCTACCATTCCTCGATAATTAAACATTATAATAGAAGTAATTAGTAGTAACCCGAAAATATTAATGAATTAATTTAAACACCCCGTGCTAAAACGACGGTCTGATATAAGTTAGCGGAAGACATATTTTTTCAGAAATCTCAATACTTACCCTCAATATGGTTATAAAATGAAAATACCTGACTAGTAAAATGTTTACTTTAAGATAAATTTAAAATCCAAGATGTCGACCTCCACAGAAGTGTTGGGTTTTATAATTACACTTGTTATAGACTAAGTGAAGTGTCAGTGTAAGTGTATAATTGTTTTTTTTTTCTCATAGAAGTCATTGCCTTTACCTTTTGGCCGATTTTACGATAGCTATCTAATACTTAATTTTTGTCCGAAAACAAAGGTATATCATCAGTAAATTTCTTTTTAAATCTTGTTTGCTCAGTTTTTACGAGTTTGAGCCACACAACCCAGGTCCCAAAAGGCCAGTAGGAGATCTCAACGCAAACCGAGATATAAATTTTACGCCTTTCCCGATAGTTTATTCTGCGCGTTGCCGCAAGTCGTAAACAACTGGAATATTGCAACTCTGAGAATACCGTCAGTTTTTAACATACACGTATAGAAGGTGGAAGCTGTAACTGTCTTATATTAGAATAATGTTTGTATAACCTCACTTACGTTTATTTTGTCTGTATTAGCCCGACATGTTTCAGTACTAGTTAAGCAAACTTTTATAGTATACTCAAGAATCGACTAACAAGTTGAATCTTTTGGTACCTAGCTTTATCAATTCGACATTTTGAAATGTAATACAGGAAGTGAAAATAATTGTAGTTGTAGTTAGTGTAAACTACCAGTTCAAACTAAGCTATAATAGTAAACTCAAGAATCAAATAATAGGTTGCTAATCCTTCTTATGCCTCAACCACTCGTTGATGAGTATATTCGTGAGGCAAACAATACGGGAGTAATTTAATTGTTGCTGCGTCGGGAATCAACAACGTGATATATTTCAACGTAGAAGACAGTGCTGTAACTAGGGCAGAGGATAAGGGGGCTGAAGAAACTTTGGATAGGCAAATAGCAAGCATGTTAAAAGAAATGTTTTGATGAATTTTATTTATTATTTTTTAATAAATTTTTAATATAATTAAAAAAAATTAAACATTTAAAAGAAATTCCAATTTAGAAATTGTCAATAAGACATATTGCAAAAATGTCTAAAGAATATTGCAAAATCTGGATTTGTCAACGACATGTGACATTCACCATTATTTTTTGAGGTTTTTTCTAAATGAAGTCTACTTCAATCATGTGAAAAAAATGCTATTTCGATGATATCAACACAACGATTACGCTGCATATGTTACAGCCAAAATCAATTACCGGTCAAAACCACTTTTGACTGAAAATAAGGCAAAAGTGGTTTTGACCGCAGCTTTCAGTTAAAAACAGTTCTGGCTGATTGTTTTAGTCAAAAGTGGTTTAAACTAAGTATGTCGGTCAACACAACTTTAAACTAATGGGTAATATGTCGCTTATAACCTAATTCTGTTTGTTCTGACTAAGAATGATAATCAAAACTGCTTATAATACTGGTTGTTTAATAAAATGGTAGTGGTAATGCTAGTTAATTTCACCATATAAAAACATACCTATATAAATGTTATTGCAATCACCAATTAAAGCTGATCAGCTGATAGCTTTACAATGAAAAGTCAGTTTAACAATTTTACTAAACATGTAGGTATGTTATAAACAAAGGCACGTCTCAGTTACATAAAATAGTTACGAAACACATATTTATACCAATATTATAAAGAAGAAAAGTTTGATTATTTTTTGTTTGACCCGAAGAGGCTCTTAAACTACTGTACCGATTTGAAAAATTCTTCCACCGTTGGGAAGCTAGCTACATTATCCGCGAGTAACATAGGCTATATTTTGTTTCTCTTTACAACTTGGATTATTTCATAGCCCTTTACTTGAATCTTAATCCTGCCCATGCAATAAGTTGAGTTGGCAGTTTACGTGTGACGTGTACCCTCTCGGGAGACTCGCATTTTTCGTGCCTGAAAGTTCAGGCCGTGTTCGTAAAAATGAAAAAATACTCATAATTTGATAAATGTCGGCTGTTTCTCTTGAAGTTCTGAGTATGCGAGGGTGGGTTTGGATCTAGGTTTCTACGTAGAGTATAATATTTAGACTAGCCTCGATAATCATTGTAAAAGTTCTGAAGTCATGATCGAATCTTCGTAGCGCCTGTAAGCCTGCCTTGGCTGCCTGCCTCGGCTAGCAAGATAAACAAGATAAACCATTTATTGAAAATTATTAAATTATACGTCAAAAATTAAAAAATTAAAAATGTCAATATGTAATATAATCAATTTGTAATTAATGTCAATATGTAATGATGTCAATATTAATAAAATAATAATAAAATCAATTACATGTCAACACATTATTAAAATAGCTAAGGTGATCTGACGCAATCATCGAAGCTAAGCAGCGGTCGATATTGTGGATGGTGTTTGGATGGGCGACCATGCACAAGACTGTCGTTTTTCCATTGGAATTTTCATCTGGGCGCTACCGTGGGTCAGAAGGCACGTTTAATTTTAGGTCCTTAGTACAAGCATTCGTTAAGCTAGAGTTAGAAAGAGTTTTCAAGTTGCTTTCGGGCGCCTTGATATATTTCGACACCAGATTTTGGCCGCTTAGCTCTTTTACTTTTTAATTTTTTAGTAACGTGTACAGCCTAATTGCAACGGTGTGAAACATTTTTTACGAAAAAAACTACCACTATTCAATATTTACAAATTGCAAGAAAGAAACGGACATTCGAAAAAACCGCCGCCCTTTTTCCAAACCGTCACCTGAGCCCAAAATTCCCTACACGACGAAAAAACTCATTGCAAACCCCACACGCTCCCACAACAATTTCGCATCCCATACTTTCTCTCAGAATTTACCGCCTCGAAAGTCGAATTAACTAAAAACGGCTATCCTCGAGGAAAATGAGCTCCCAACTCATGAACACGGCATACTGCTGTCGACGAAAATTTTCAAGGGGTCACAGAGGATTTTATAAGCATTTCGGGTCTTAGAATTTTTACGGCACTCTGAGCTAGTGAACTCTTATCCGAAAGTCTTGAGAAAATCCTTGCGTATTGTATCTAAACGAATACTGGGGGTTGGGTTTAATAATACAAGACTTTTCGCTGAGAATTTCTACAAGAAAATATTAACGGTACGCTACGCTTAGAGGATATTGGAGAAGTGTTTATAAAACTGGCACTATTTGGATACTCTGAACATGTTCGATGTTTGGACGGTATATTTGAAAATATAAAAAATGTCTTACCTGACGGATAAAGCAGATACCAAATGCTTTTTAGTGACGAAGCCGTATTTGATGATCTCAAATAATATGTTTATATTATACGAATGCAGTAAACAACAAATAGCGAAATGAAGTTTAAATTAAATAGCCTGGACATTAAGGTGAATCAGTCAGTCAATAAAACGTATTTTTCCTAATGAACTGTTGATTAGAAATTGTGCTTAATTTTTTAAGCAATAAAATACAAGTTCACATCCCATTAAGATTTAATATACCTCCAGGACAAATTTCATTTGTCTTAAAGCATTTGAATAATATAAAATAAATCTTAGACCTCTCAGCGTTTTAATGTTTAAAAAAAGTTTTAATGTTGTTCTGAATATAACAAATACAAATACAAATAATTTATTAGGCCAACTTACATTCTAAACAAACTAACATTAAATATAGGTACCTTAACTAATTAATACTAATTCTAGAAACTAAGTCTTAATGTAAGTGTGGTGCCTAGCTCCTGCAGTAGTATACCCTGTGTTTGCAGGAGCTAGCTCTCTTCAGAGGTGCTAAAAATAATGTTCAGATAAATATGTTGTAAACAAGGGTAAATTAAATAATTATCAAGTAAATATAAATGTATAAATAGTATAGTATACCGCTACGAAGTGGACACTGAGTGGGGTGTCAAGACCACCAAAGTGTGCTAGCGTGTGTATGTGAGTGTGTGTTTGTGTGTGTGTGTGTGTGTGTGTGTGTGTGTGTGTGAGTGTGTATGTGTGTGTTTGTGTGTGTGTGTATGTGTGATTGTATGAGAGAGAGCGAGTGTTCTTATGTATGTGTGTGTGTGTAGTAGTGCAGGGTGCAGTTTGGAGGTCAAGAAAAGGGCAGTTCGGGTTATATTTTTAGGCGGACTATACCCTCCGTTTTCGAGAAGTTAAGGGTCATCAGGTGATTTCTAATTAATATTCGAAGTGCATGTTTGTTGCAGTCTATAAATTTAAGTTTGTTATTAAGTTGATAGTATATGTATGGACCTAGTATGGAATAACATCTCTGGCCTATTTCTGTTTTGCATGTTGAAGTTACCCATCTCAGCGTTCGTTTTCGAGTAACCATAGATAGTGCATACTTATGGTATCTCAACGTGCATGCTTCAATGAATAACTGACGTACCCGTAACTGCTTAGTTTCTATATATAGTGCGTCGGTATCATGTCTGTAATGTTTATTGTGTGCTACTTTCAGTACTAATCTTTGTGCGCGTTCCACTTTAATGAGGTGTGTGATGCATGCACAGCCCCAAGAAGTGATACAGTACGTTAAGATAGGAATACACAATGCTGTGTATACCATGTTTATGACTCGACTATCAGCAACTATCCTAAGCCTTTTAAAGATAAAAATGAGTTTCTTGATCCTGCCACTTATGGATTGTATTTGTTTGATCCATGACATGAGCTCATCAATATAAATGCCTAAATACTTGATGTCTTTCACTTGTTCTAGTTTGGGACAGTTACAGTGACTAAGAAGGCAAGTTGTGATGCAACATGAGTGAAGTTTGATGCTTAACGGAAAGGGAGGTGCAGAACGGCTAGACACTCTGAATGCTACAAATTTTGTTTTGGAAGCGTTAAGGGTTAGTAGATTCAATTTTAACCAACTAAAGATTTTCCTAAGGCCACTATTGGCAACTTTTGATACTTCTTCCCAGTTTCTGGCATGAAATATGACTGCTGTATCATCTGCAAAGGCGATAATTTTAGCGTTAGGTATTTTAATTTGACACAAGTCATTTATATAAGCCAGAAAGAGGGACGGCTCTAACACGCTGCCTTGTGGTACTCCATATGTGACTTCTTCGCAGTCACTTAGCAGCTCATCAACCTTGACCCGTTGTTTCCGTTCAGTTAAGTAGGAATTGAACCATGTGAGTGCAATGCCTCTCACTCCGAGACGTTCCAGTTTTTTCAAAAGTATGGGGCGCGATACTGTGACAAAGGCCTTAGCCAAGTCTAGGCGAATACGGCGTGTGGCAATTAATTCAATTACTTAACGGGGCAGTTTATTAAACATACTTATTTTATTACAAAAAGGTTAAAAATATTAATTTATATAACTTAAGAATAATATTTTTCATACTTGTGACACGTGGATAATATCTCAGACACTCGAGTATGTTTTCACAAGAGTTAGAAGGGTGTTTTACCCAAATAGCGTATTCAGCGAAACAGACAATTGCATAAGGCTCTCGCACCCTGAAGTCGTGACCTCAGCAACCTAGTTAACCTTGCCGCCCTACTTAACAAAGTTTACAAGACTTGTGAGCTATTTTACAAGTTTACTGAAAAGTTATGATTTATTCACTTATTTCAAAGTTTGGTGACAACAAACTATAAATTCAGTAGGTATACCATTTCAATACTTTAAGAAATTTTAATTAGAATGATATTATAGTGAGATGTATTGATGATAATGTATTTGCGTATGTATTTTGTATTGCGTAGATGAGAGATAAATATTATAAACGGGTAACTAAATAACAAATCATATTATCTAATTGCTAATCGAGATATTGTACTTAGGGTTTTTTCTTGGCAAGTGCATCTTGTTATTAATAATAATTGTACTTGTAATAGGATACCTTATGATTATGATGAGTAAACATACTATAAAATTTATTACTGCAACACATTAAGGAAACTTTCCAATGAAAAATACAAATTAAAACTAAATAAAAAATGGTTGCCTGTAAAGTCGGTTTTACGGGCGAAGATTTTACGTGACAACGTCTGCCGCGTGCTGCGCGCGCGGCAGACCGATCATAGTTGAGTGGGAGAGAGACGCAAGGCATTCGGCGGGCCTCTCTCTCGTTCGGTGACTCATCGTAACGTTACCGGGCGTTACACTTTTTCATAAGTGACTCCCAGCCGCAACCTAATTTAAGACGTTGTCACGTCAAAAATTCTTCAAAATATTTAGAAGACCATATAACTACCACTCCGGACAGAACCTGACGGAAATGTACCCGTAACATTCGTGGCATTGCCGCGTTGTATGGCAATTGTACCTTTGTGGCAGGTACATTCCGGAGCGAAATTCACCCGACCTCTCTTTTAGTTTGCGCCTAACCCATCGTTTCAAAATCTACGGGTACATAAATATATTGAGGCAACATCGTGGTGAATTTGTGGCGAATCTGATTAGCGGCGTCTTAAATTTATAATATCTGTGTGAAGTCAGTATCTGCCTTCTGTTATCTATATTATTATTTTTTTTTTTTTTACTCTGAATAGGTCAGCGCTTGACCACAATTCACCTGATGGTAAGTGATATTGAGGTCTACGGTGGATCGCGCTTACCTAGAAGGAACCGGTTCACTCTCGCTTTGAAAATCGCTAGATTGTAGTCATTGGGGAACAGGGAATTCGGCAAGGAATTCCAAAGTTTGGCGGTATGGACAACAAAGGTGGAGGCAAAACGCTTTGTGCGTGCCTTGGGCACCTCAACCGTAAACCGATGCCGCCTTGGCGTTTCCCTGCTCGTCCGATAGTGGAAGGGGTCGGGGGGAATTACTTCATGTAATTCAGTCGCACACTCGCCGAAATGCAACCGATAGAAGACCGACAGACTGACTGACTATATACATATTTTATTATTATTATAGTATTTAATTTAACGCCACGAATCTCAGAACCAGAGATTTATATCAAACAGAGATTTGGTTACCCATTCCTAAAATAACAAAAACAAGTTTAAATTATAAACTTGGGCAAAGATTTGTAATTTCCGATAAAGCAGGCCCCTTGCGAACAAAGTGTTGGCGGGTCGCCAACTGGGTTTAATATCGAAATTAAGTTGCGAACAGAATCGAAGCCACATCTGGCCCTTGTTTTATTTATTATTTACGAGTTATGTTACTTACTACGGAAACTCTATTCTCCAATTACAAAGCTAGTATCCTAGTAGTGTATTCTGACTAGCCGGGTGGTTCACACTACTTTTGTGTAGAAGCCAATGTGGCCAATCGTACGTCAATGTTACAGTCTATGTTTTGCAAGTAAAAGTCTTTAACAAGAAAATATCAAGGTTAAAATTTGAATAGCATTCTCATCATTCATTAAACGAGCTAGTTTTGATGTCGTTTAAGAAGACATACACATTGACAGATATTTAGTCCTGAGACATAAATATCGAAATTGGCTAAACGCAGCGTTATTGGTTATATCAGTCATTTGAAACAGCCGTGACTCAGACAAAATATCAACGCTTTTCTCAATCATGTAGTGACAAACTCCGCGCTTTATTTAGTGATAGATAGTAGTTGTGGAACTTAGAATTCGTCATCCTACATCGAGTATACCATAGACATACACACAACAAATGCAAACACACGAGACCGACGTTCAAATTCACCATTCGAAAATCTGTCTCGCCGCTAAAACTTAATTTACGAAATCTGAAATTATATTTTTATTTTCATACTAGCGACGCCCCGCAATGTTTCCCGATGTTTTCGCTGTTACCCGGGATATAAGTAGCCTATGTGTTAATTCAAGGTCTAAAATATTTTCACACAAAATTTCATCTATATGTTGTAGCGTGAAAAAGTAACAAACATACTTACTCACACACAACTTTTTTGTATTTATAATATTAGTAGGAGCCTGATTAGTGCCTAAATTGGTAATAATCTTAATATATATAAATCTCGTGTCACAATGTTTGTCCTCAATGGACTCCTAAACCACTTAACCGATTATAATAAAATTCGCGCACCATGTGCAGTTCGATCCAACTTGAGAGATAGGATAGTTTAAATCTTAAATTATAGTCGCAATTTTAATTTATTGCTAATTATTGTCTGTTATTATTTGACAGTTACAATTATCTGTTAACTCCAAATGATTCTAACAGATGTCGATACCTTTCGACTGGATTGAGTAAGTAATCAATAGATGGCGCTGCTATGGTAAATCTACGAACGTGTCATATATAAGCTACACTATCTATTTTTCATACACCTAAGCGAGGCAAAACAACGTTTGCCGGGTCAGCTAGTATTTTAATAGGTTGTTCGATCTGTTATGAGCCTCAGGGTAAATTGGTTTTTAAAAAAAGACTTGAATTAATTTATGAGACAACCGTCTTGGATTGTGGATGGAATGAGACTGGTGAAAGGCTGGATGGGCTATCGGTATGAGGGGACTAACTGCTGACTAGCAGAAAGAGGAATGTTTAGGTAAGCACTATAGCATACATGTTGCATATATAACATCTCCCGGGGGTAGACTAAACATCGGGGTGAAACTACGATGTTTAGGAAGAGGGGTGAGTCAGACATTGGTTCTGATGCTCGGAGACGGAACATCAATAGGCTCAGACTGCCTCTTAATGGACTTCAGAGGGAGAGCTGGTAAGGGTTCAGAGGGTTGTTCTGGGAGCGAGTTTCCAGGGTCTGGTCGAGAGAGTGTAGGGAGTTGAAAGGTAAGACGGTTGTGCGATTTAATACACAAAATACATTTTACAATACAAAAAGCAAGAGTAATACAAAATATTATTAGCATTAAAATTGAGTAATGAGTTTCATATTTTATAATATGATGTTCATTTAGAATTTTATCAGTTTGATCAGATAGAGATTTTAAGTTTAACTTTGTTTCTGTGGTAAAAATATCTAAATCAATATTTCGCAATGTCAAAGGAGGCTCATTACTCATTGTATACTTAAACTTATCTAAATTACAACAAGAGTCATTTATTATATTAAAATTGGAATGAGAAACAGTTACATTAATGTTTAAAGTGTTTGACCTTGTTATCAGCTTAGTACTTTTACAATAGGCAATACAGTTGTTCGGTAAGGTCAAAATACCTGTTCCAATAATGCTAGTTTCACATATGTTCTGATTTGGACATTCAACGTAAAGTTTGTTACTTTCGGATTGTACATAAATCCAGGCGTTATTTTGAAGAGGCTTCCATAGGTCTATATGTCCGTGGAGGAAGTCTGTATGACACTGCACTGGTAATTCACTGATCACATTCGACAATAACTCACTTTCACAATTTGGGTTTGCGCTGGTTGGGAACACCGTCATGACGTCACAGATGTACTCGCGTTTGCTAATTGTCGTGCATTCCTGTAGGGAATCTATATTGCAGTATTCCGAATTGTCCTTGGTCATTGCTATATATCTATGGCTAGGTTTAATATAACTAAACGAATTAGGTTTTACATTGTTATGCGGAGTTGGTAATGCAATCGTATGATATACATAGTATTCTTTAGGTGTAACTAACGGTATTCTTAAAACAAAAATGATCTTGTTGTCTAAACTATAACATGCTACTCTAGATACATTCATTAAGCTATGAATATTACTTAACGCTAAATTAACAGGTAACTTAAGATCTATAGGTAGGTATCTATAGTTATCGACAATCTCTTTATAAAGCTGCTCGGGAGCTAGCACGGCCGGGTGCAGGATGTTTTGACTACATAACATTATCGCGTTGGTTATGTCCTCCAACTGAAACGATAAAGTCAGTATGGACGCTTCTAAACTGTTCAGTATGGAGTTAATATTAGCGGTTATAGTTAACTTGTTTGAAGTATCTTGTAATAACTTTTGTTTCGAAGTGAGGTTGTCGATAGCTATGTTAAGGCTGGCTTCGTTAATTTGTATGTTATGCAAGGTTTCATTAAATTTTGATAAAATATTAGATGTTATTAGAATGTTTTCTTTCAGTAGCGAACTCAGCCTTTTTTCACTATCTTGAAATTCCTTTATGGCATTATCATATCTAATGGCATCGTTTTCATCTAGTGTACCGAATACAATTTTGGACAGAGAGCCAATACCACCAATCCATGCTCGTTTAAATCTTTTTCCTACTAAATGGGAGATAGCGGAATACCCGGAAACGATATCCTGATATCTTACGGAAAGCGGTTGCAATATATTGTAGCATTCTAAGCTATCGGTGTTATTTAACAATTCAATTTCTATTTGTTTACATATAAAACGAGTTGTGCCTAAAATTGAATTAATGTTTTTTAGATGAGGTTCGATGTAAGACATGTCGTATGGTATAACTACATCTAAGTCGCTTGCTCGAATTTTGAGTTCACCAATTGGGTCGAAGTATATGCCGGAGCTTGTGTTGATTTGTTGGACAAACTCTGCGTGACTTTGGGCCAGTATGCTGTAAGGTGAAGAGAGATTTGAGATGTTGATTCTATACGTGATACCTACTTACCTAACCTAAAATTATAGTTAGCGTATTTTCTAAGACTTAATATTAATTCTAATTTCTACGTGTCAGTTGGCGTCTGTTGTATTTTACGTACTTCGTCGTAGTGGTGTTTTACGTGTCGCCTGTTGATTAGTAAGGTCAACGTGTGGTTACCGTGTACTTTTATAACTTTATATGGACCTTTCCAGGCGGGTGACAATGCTTTTCGGAGTCTAAGGTGATTTTTCAGTAAAACGTAGTCACCGGCTTTATACTCGATTGGGTGAGTACGTGAATCGTAGTATGTCTTGGAATTGATTTTAGATTTCTCTATATATTCTAGTGCTTTTTCACGAGTATGTTTCATTCTATGTTGTAACATTTTAACATATTCGGGGTAAGTTGTATTGGATGCATCTGCATATATCGAGTCGGGTATATTAGGTTTGTGACCGAAGAGTAATTCGTACGGCGAGAAATGTGTCGTAGTGTGTACATTGGTATTATAAGCTAGCATAGCGGTGTATACGTATTTAGGCCAGTTATCTTGATTTTCATCTATGTAGTGTCTCAAATACTCCTTCAACGTGGAGT
This sequence comes from Mellilla xanthometata, assembly GCA_035578125.1. Classification (NCBI taxonomy): domain Eukaryota; kingdom Metazoa; phylum Arthropoda; class Insecta; order Lepidoptera; family Geometridae; genus Mellilla; species Mellilla xanthometata. The sequence continues at coordinate 4,500,683 of JAPUBQ010000014.1, read as the reverse complement.
GTGATCTTTCTAAGGCACCTTGCGTCTGTGGATGATATGGAGTGGACCATAATTGTTTTATTTTCAGAAATTGGCAAGTCTTTTTGAATAGATCTGCAGTGAAGTTAGTGCCTTGGTCGGTTAATATACATTTAGGAATTCCGAAAAGTGATATGAAATGCAGTAAACACTCGCTTGACTCTTCTGCGGTTATACTACGTATGGGATACGCTAAGGAATACTTGGTGAGGTCATCTTGGATGGTTAGGATATATTTCAATTTAGCTGTACCGGATTCTGGTAAGGGGCCTACTATGTCGAGGGCTATCCTCTCGAATGGCGATGTTGACGTGGAGGTTATTACCATAGGGGCTCTGTTGACTTTACGGTATGCTTTATTAGTTTGACAAGAGGAGCAGTTTTTTACATAATTTTCAACGTCACTGCGCATGTTTTTCCAATAAAATCTTTCTTTAATCCGGTTAAACATTCTATTTGAGCCTAAGTGTCCTGCAATAGGGATATCGTGGTTTTCTTTTAGTATTTTTTGGATTTCACTCAGTGATGGATATATTATATTATTATGGTATATATGTATTCTGATATTAGTTCCGTCAAAGAGGTAGTTCAACATGTTATAAATTTTCACAAAAGAGTGTTTGTCGAATGGATTTTTAAAATCGGTTGTACTGATTTCGTTTATTGTAGGGTAAGACATCATAATTTCGTCACGTGCATATTTGAGTGATTTATATATGTCTGGGTATGAATAATCGTCAAAGTGGTGAACTTTCGTGAATAGGAAAAGGTAAGTTTTATTTTCCACGGTTAACGGTAAGAAGGTATGTAACGATCTCTCTAATTTCATGAATTCGCTGCGAGTTGGCTCCGGACAATTGTTGATAATTTCTTGAACGTATGGCATAGACTCATCCAAGTCAATAGAAGTAGGTATGATTTTTAATTCCTGTATTCCTTTAAGTAGATTTTCATTGTGTTCGATTATAGAAGTATCATGTGATTTAGTAGGTGATTTTAAGAACTTGCTGTAAGATTCGTCAGACACTTGTAAGTTTTTAGAACGCGGTAACGGATCTGGTTGGGGATCCGCAACGGGTGAGTCTTCAGGATGTGGTGACAATTCTGGTTGAGATTGCACCGTAGGTAAGTTTTCATTGTGAGATTCATTGTTGTTCAAGAATTCTAGTACTTCATCTTCAATTTCAGGATCTATCATGGCTACGTCTAAATCCGATGGTGGGGATACAAGAAGGCTTTGCAAATCGTCGTTAAGTTCATTAGCTTGATTTGGAGATGGTGATGCTTCCAACGTCGCTTGGTTGGCATTAAGATTTGCTTTGTTTTCCGGTAGTATAGGATTTACAGGATATCTAGAAAGAGCGTCTGCAGCAGAGTTTAATTTCCCTTTGCGATATACTATCTCGTATTCGTATTCTTCTAATTTCAGCCTCCAACGTTGGAGCTTGCTGCTGGGATCCTTGTGATTGAATAGCCATTTTAGTGGCCTGTGGTCCGTGACGATGAGGAATTTGTGTCCGTAAAGATAAGGACGGAAGGTCTTGCACCCGAATAGAATAGCTAATAACTCTTTTTCGGTTGTACTATAGTTCGATTCACTTTTGTTAAGAGTTCGAGAAGCAAAAGCTACTGGTTGGTCTTTACCGATGGGCCCTTGAGAAAGGACAGCTCCGATAGCATGATTTGATGCGTCGCAAGTAAGGATGAAAGGCTGTGTAAAATCGGGATATATCAGAAGCGGAGCTGTTGTTAGTTTCTGTTTGAGTGTATCAAAAGCGAGCTGCTGTTGATTTTCCCATTTGAATGGGACGTCCTTTTTAAGGAGGTTAGTAAGAGCTTTTGCGGTTTTTGAGAAGTCAGGGATAAATCGTCGATAATATGAGACGAGACCAAGGAATGATTTTATATCCTTAGGTGATTTAGGGGTTGGAAATTCGGTAACAGATTTGACTTTCTCTGGATTAGGCTTGACGCCTTGTTCTGTGATTACATGTCCAAGGTAACAGACTTCTCGTCTGAGAAACTCACACTTATCAGGCTGTAGCTTTAGGTTAAAATCGCGTAGTCTTTGGAATATAGCCGTAAGGTTATCAATACTAGAATTTAGGTCATGGCCATAACAGACTACATCATCGAGGTATACAAAGCACCTGGTGCCTTGAAGGCCCGAAAGAACAGAGTTCATTAATCTTTGAAAAGTGGATGGGGCGTTTTTAAGCCCGAAAGGCATTCTCGTGAATTGGAAGTGTCCTTCAGGAACAGTGAAGGCGGTTTTAGGTTTATCTTCTTCTTTTAGTTCAATTTGGTGAAATCCTGACGCCAGATCTAGCGTGGAAAAATATTTACTATTACCGAGTTGATCTAGGATTTCGGTTATTTGAGGAATAGGATAGGTGTCTCCGATAGTGACGTCGTTGAGTTTTCTGTAGTCAATCACCACTCTCCACTTCCGTTTATTAGAAGCGTCAAGTTTTTTGGGAACTACCCAAATTGGTGACGACCATGGTGAATCAGATGGTTCAATAATGTTTTGGTTTAGCATTTTGTCCATTTGGTTTTTTACTTCTTGTTTATGGACTTCTGGGAACCTGTATGTTTTAGTATGGATTGGAACGTCTGTCGTGGTTTTGATTTCGTGTTTCACAGCATTGGTATGCGAAAGATTTTCTTCTGAGAGATGGAAAATGTCGGAATAGTTAGAGCATGCTTGAAGGAGGGCATCTTTTTCCTCGGCGTTGAGGTGTGAGATTCGCAGCTGATCTAGAACTTTCTCTGTTCGTTCTACGGTATTACTGGACGTATTTATGTTGTTGATAAGGGTCTTGGATTTGTTTTTGAATTCAGAATAGTCGATAGGGTCTAGTTTTAGATTTAGATTGGAGTTCAGAGTGACGGACTCTTCAGATGTGTTTGCAACTGTTATATTGACGCGATTGTTATCTTTTACGCGGACCACGCAATTAGCAATCAATAGGGAATCTGAGAAGTGTTGGTCGAGAACTAACCCTTCCTTTACCTCTGGATTTTTGACTGAGCATTCGATTATTATCTCGGATCTAGGAGGAATGAGGTAAGTAGGGTCGTGGAAGTATAGTTTAAGGTGTGATTTTCCAATATGGAGACGGTTTTTTTCATAATTGATGTTGCATCCGAGAGCATTAAGCAGGTCTGAACCGATGATGCCATCGTATGGCAAACTTATTGCATCTACCACATGAAATTTGTGAGCGATATTGGATTTAGAAAGGCGCATTTTTAATTGGAAGTGACCTCTCGTAGAGATAAGTCGGTCGTCTTCGGGATCGATGCCTTTTAGTTGGATTGGTTCTTTTATTAATTTTGGGTGCTTATCTAAGCACGAATGTTTTAATAAGCATACCGCGGATCCAGAGTCAACCAGTAAGGTTAGCGGTAAGTCGGACACAGATGATTGAACCACCACATGGGGTAATAAGGTTTTCGAGGGGTCACACGTGATTTCATAAACATTGGATATAGTAGGATTCGACTCATGTAGCGAGTGAGGATTACGAGTGGGCTGGCTCCCATGTAGCGGGGCTGCCACGGATATAGAAGTTTTGGACTTGATGTCGGTTCTTGAATTGGAAGGATTACGAGTGGGCCAGCTCCCATGTAGCGGGGCTGCCACGGATATAGAAGTTTTGGACTTGGTGTCGGTTTTTGATTTGGGAGGTCCCGCACGACACCGGGACGAGACGTTTATTCGTTTTTTGGCTCATGGTCAACGGTATCATAGCCCTCTTGAGGCTGGTTTGTCGATTCGTACAAGTCGATGTCATTTTCAGGGATATCATCGGAAACGAAGTTGACCCGGTAGGGTGTCCTTGGCTGGGCTTGGTGAGTCTCGAAGTTTTTGAAGCGGTTGTTATTGTATTCTCGTTTCCTGCATTGTTCTAGGGTGTGACCTTGAGTTTTGCAATATCTGCAGAAGGGATTTGAGGAGTTATAGAAGTTGGGTCTATTTTGCGTGCTAAACCTTGGATTGTTCGAGTTTGGGGACAAATTGGTTTGGTTTTGGTTACGTTGAATCGGTCTTTGAGTATTTGGTTTAAATTGACGCGGTTGTTGTTGGGTTGTTGAATTTTGCCTGAACAAGGATTGTTGAATCTTCTCTTCGGAAATTGCTATGTTTATGGCTTCATTAAGAGTTTTAGGTGATTTGCAACGGACAACGTTTGATAAGCGCGTTGGAAGACCCATTTGGAAGTGGTGGAGGGCTAATTCCTCCATCCCTGCTGTCCTGCCTAGCATTTCCCTGGGCTTATGCCCGTGGGAAATGGATATCTCAGTTAGAAGTTGAGATAAACAGGTCTCTATCCTCAGAGCATACTGGCTTACGTTTTCGTTGAGGAGTTGTTTACACTCTTGCAAATCGGTCAAAAGGTGTGCATAGTGTTTACGTTCACTGAATTGTACTTTCAAAAAATCTTTGAGTTGTGGCCAATTGTTAAATTCTTTAATTGAACATGCTATTTCTGCTTTCCCTTGAAGTTGACAAAGTATATATTTGAAAAGGATATCTTTCTGGGATTCTGAAGCTAGCTCATAGGCGTTATTACAGTTTACTAGGAATGAATTTAATTTTTCTCTGCTGCCGTCATAAGGTTTTATAAATTTCAATAGTGTGGATAAGTCTATTTCTATGTTTGTTTTGGGGGATGCAGCGGCACCCTTTCTAGTTCTTGTGGATTTGGGGATTGTTCCCTGAGGGGGAGGACACAGGCTTTGACTCTCTTCCTCTGTGTCGGTAACTATAAAATCAGGATTTTCTGGTTTTGGACTTTGGGATCTAGCGGCCATTATTTAATGATAATATCAAAAAGTGGATTTATATACACAAAGTTATAATTGTTTACAGTTTTTACAAAGATGCAGAAAAACACAGATTATGAATTACTTAAAATAACACAGAATGCACTAACAGAATACAGTAAGTCGGATAAAATGTTCACACAAGAGCAATGACCAAAGGATAACGTGAGAGTTCACTTACTGCAATAGCACGATATAGGCGAGCATGTTTCTGGGAATTCTCGCGGTCTCAGCGAGACTGATAAGCCACGGGTCGTCGGGTTGCAGGTTGCGGTGAAGCCGGCTACGCATACATAATGCGCAGCAGTGGGCTTTACTTGAATTTCGGCGACCTTGAGGGCCAGGCCAAAATTTGATGCACTTCACTTGAACTTGGCACTTTTCACTTTTACACGCTTTACACTCGCGTTTTATTGAGATTTGACTCGTTGAAGGATTTCGGGGAATGAGGCGAACCGAGAATCTTTAAGATCCCTTTACGCTGCCACCATAAATGTTATGAGCCTCAGGGTAAATTGGTTTTTAAAAAAAGACTTGAATTAATTTATGAGACAACCGTCTTGGATTGTGGATGGAATGAGACTGGTGAAAGGCTGGATGGGCTATCGGTATGAGGGGACTAACTGCTGACTAGCAGAAAGAGGAATGTTTAGGTAAGCACTATAGCATACATGTTGCATATATAACAGATCGAACGGACTTAAGGTATTTTTTGTAGTATATTAATAGCGACAGACATTAAAAAGCAAACTTCATTAATTTTTAAAAGCAGAAAATGGATTCCGACTGTTGAGGCGTAGAAAACAAAATGAAAGCCGAAGAGAAATAAAGTTAAGTGAGAATTGAAAATGCGCTAGATTTACGAACGAAGTGATAGAGGTAAAGGTGAAAAAAGGTCCCTTTGTCAAAAATACTTTCTTTGTTTAATACACTTTGTAACTTATGGCGAAAATTTGGGCTGGCCATACGAAAGTTTTTTGATAAAAGATTTAAAGAATGAATTTAGTTTTATACCAACGGGAAGTATGAAAACAGTTGCTCATTTGACCAAGAAAAAAAAGTGAGTGAAGCGATTGTATTTCAAATGGAACGTTACAACAGTAGCGCTTGTAGATCGGCTAACTAAGGTGTTCTGATACGATCATCGAAGTGAGTAATCGTTCGATGCGAACTGTCTCTGGATGAGTGACCATGCACAAGACTGCTATTTAAAAAAATGCATTTTCTTACTCGGATTACACGTTAAATTGAGATCGTTAGATCCCGACTGCTAGTCTTAGTGCAAACAGTCATTAAGTCAAGTCAGAAGACTTCGGTCTGAAAACTCTCGATACCAGAGTTTGGCCACTTAGCTCATACAAAGAAGAAGAAGAAGAAGAACGGGGACATTTTTTGTGAAATCGCAACAAACAGGTCTAAGTTGAAGTTTTAAGAATTTTATGATTGGGGTTTTTTAAGTTAGCACCTGCCTGCGTGACATTTTATTTTTTAATTTTTGCCTATGATAGTTTTGCGTTTGACTATACCTTGCCTGATGTTAAACTGTACTGCAGTCTACGATGTGGCATGTTTACCTAGAAGATACCTATTAACTCTACTTTTGAAGATCTCTCAGAAAAAAGACAGACAGGAGACAGACGTCACAAGAACCGGAGTGCAGCAAAAAAAGCGATGGAAATTTAACGAACTAAAATAGAATATATATGAATGCCTAGGCATGCTCAAAATCTTAGAATATAGGGCTAGTAAGGAGAAGCCCTTCATAAAAAATTGCTTACTCTGATAAAAAAATAAATTATTTTCTATAATAAAAAAATTGTTATAATATGATTTTTATGAATTGCGTTCATTTGATTTTTGTTTGAGAGAAAATAAAGGCAAATTTATTTTATTACTTTATTTAACTTAAGAAGTCGTGAAATTTTCGGAAGGTGGTCCAATTTTCTTTTTGAAGGCAAATTTTGTACCTAATATCTTCTAATCTGCCGACTCCTTAACATTGCTAATACCTAATATACCTTAGGGAGCTTTCAGTCGGTATTTATTCTGCTCTTGAGTAAAAACTCATTGCATTATATTTTGAAATCTACAGGGTTAGCATAGTTTAGCATTTTCATTGAGATATAGTATGATACCACCTTACAGGTACAGCCATTACCAACATTGGGACGTTTCCACATTTTGCAAGTTGTTAGAGCATTTCCTAGTGCTCCTCTGGCTAACTTACCACCATCAATTTGTATGATGTGTAGCCAAAAACCTAACTTTTCAAGACTAAACATGCACCACCTTTGGCCAATGTCGCTAACTCGTGAACACTTTGGTTTATTGTTCGTATAACTTCCTCATTCAAACGTCCACCATTCAAATGTGTCAAATCTTGTGATGATCATTTGACGTAAGAATTTGTACGGTGCTGTCATTCTTTTGAACCATAATAATCTAAAAAAACAAACATTTATTTATATATCTAGATTTTACTCGTTTTTATATTTTAATTTAAAATCGTCAATATATAAAAATATCTAATATCAGTATTAAAATGTCAATTTACAATAAATGTTAAAATTTATTTAAATTAAACACTCGTGAACTAGTAATAATATAAATTATAGTGACGTTTTGTACCAAATGTCTATAACAACGTCACGCCCCAAGTTGCATAGCATTTGAGACAGTTTGTACTTTATTGAAAGAAGGCATTCAAGGTCCGACCCAAATTAAAATAATCGACAAGACGACAAGGAAAGCAGTTTGAATAATCCCCAAATAAAGAAAACAGTCTTGTTTACTTTACATCCCATTGACCGAAAACAATTATTTTTATCACATTAAGTCTTACGGCTAAGCTCAGTGAGGACATATTTTACGCATCTGTGACTACTCAAGTCAAATTGTATTATTCCTACTTAATGCGCTTGCTTAATTAAACCTTAAGTTTTTGAAAATGGCCACCATCGTATTTTGTTATGTTGGAAGGTTTCCTTTATTTAGAGTTCCAGGCCTAAAGGCAAAGGAATAAAGGGTTCCTACCATTATCTTTAAAAATTAGGAAAAATACACGTTTGTTGTATGAAAATCACACTGAAATATTTATTTGATGTACATTTTATAATTTTAATTTTCAAGTTAAGACATAATTGTCTCTTCCAAAAAAAAAATGTATAAAGGAGGCTTCCATACAACAAACGGTTTTTTTTTGCGTTTGCAAAATGGTACGAAACCCTTCATGCGCGAATCCGATGCGCACTTGACCAGTCAACGACATTTCTACAACGATTGTTATAACAGTTTTCTTGAAACAGTTTTACTAATAAGGCAAAAAAACGTTTGCCGGGTCAGCTAGCATATACAAAACAAACACACAAAAAACCTTATGAAATCTATTTTCCTTTTAGACCTAATACTATCTTTAAAATGGTTTATTTATTTTATCTATAAATCATGCGTACGTCTGTCCACATATTGCGTAGATATCAATAAAAGTCTTAACATACAGTAGGTACATAAAGTTCCTTGGAAAGCCACAGGTGGAAGGTTGAATAATAATATTTTAATACGATCAAAGGTATTGAGAATGTAGGTCAGCTTCCTTGCCGCTCTGTTAAGTGCATTTCGCATTATCTATCCTCGCGGCCGCAATTTAGTAGATAAAAGCTATAAATAAAGCAAATTTTTCCTTTAAAATTTGGGCTTAAATTAAATGACGGCACTTGAGACGAGTACCTTTTTTTGTTGACGAGGGGGATATCTTCCAAAGGTACCTGGCTTCAATGGGGCGCAGCCGGATTATGTGGGATTTGTACCCACTAAAATCCCCCCGGTAACCTGCTTTTGTGCTCAACGGAGGACTCCGGGTTCATCCGGGAAACGCTCTGCAGGTTTGCGCTGGATCACAATTCGACTTTTAGTGATATTATGTGGTTATCTTGGGTGGAGCGCGCTTACCCAGAAAAAACACAGTTCCACTCCTGGGTTTTCGGGGAACAGGGTACTTGGCACAGAATTCTACACCTACGCGGTTCGTACAATAAAGGTGGAGGTAAACCCCTTAGTACCTTTGGTATATGGAACGTCCGGAATAAAGATCTGTCAATGTGTATGTCCTTTCACACGACATCTATTTTGGAACATTAGAACTAAGGTAAAGGCACCTTATTCCGAGGGGTTCTGGAATTGGCACCATATTCCGAGGTATTTAGAAAAATAGCGCTTACAAGAGATTTAATTAATGAAAATTAATGCAAGATTTTCCATTCAATAGATAATATATCTTTGCGTAGTTATATCATCAAAAAAGTGGTGTCATGTGTAAACAGTTTGAAATAATCGGTTAGAATAGCGACAGCAGCTGGCTCAAACGCAAGCTTCATACATTTTGGACCCTGTGCACGTGAATACCATGTTTTTTTAAATAGTGTTTTTCTCGTTATTTTTGTACTCTGTGTTTACTTCTTTGTGTTAAACTATTTAAAAAATATGTTTTTAATCTAAAACACTTAACTTTTGTGCATTTTTCTGAGTAAATTAAGCCCCAAATGTGTTTCGAATTTACCTCGGCATTAGGTGCTAAATATTTTAGTCAGTTCCTAATTACGATTTATACCGCGGAATAGCGATTTCATAGACATGATCTATATTTTGATTTTCTGGGTTGTTTTTATGATTAAGGGTATCTCAGTTTGGATTTGACAAAATATTAAATGAATATTAAAATCTATTTCCGAGGTAAGTTTTTGCATCACATTCACTAATGATAGCATGTAATAGATGACTCATTTACCTATTTTATTAATTCGTTGTATGGAAAAGATAAGAAAGAAAATTAAAGTTCATATTTAATCTAATATAAGTGTTAGCAAGTAATATATATATTTACGACGATATTGCAAATAAGATTTTTTCTGTATAACAAATATGAAAAATTTATAAATTTTTTAGTACTCGGAATTAGGAAACATGATATTTTCATAATTATGAAACGCTATTCCGATGTACAGTAGGTCGGGATAAGGTTCTATACGCACGTAATTCCGCGGCACAGACTCAAGTAAAATACAGAGTGTTCACAACTTGTACAGGTGACAATGTAGTTTTAGTAAATGCAAAAACTAAATAAAAATTTATAAAATTACTATTCTCCTATCATAATCATTAGTAACTATCACAAACTAAGAAAGATAGCGGTAAACGTTTATGAATAATTTTCAAATACAAATAATGTATGTACTTATTACTATTATTTTACATAATGCCTTGCTTGGCAGAGAGCCCTATATTAAGACGTTTGTATTACTGGATAGATTTGATTTAACTTAATATACAACATGTTGCTTTGCAAATGTGAAGAGGTAGTTTTACTCCACTAGCAGAGCACGAATAAACTATGGGCAACCTTGAAATCGAAAAAAAAAATCATTTGCTGTTTCATATATTTTGTCGACGATCAACGAATTTTTTGTATGGAACGGATGGATGTTTTTTTTCTCCATCTCAAGGTTGCGCCATCGTTTATTCATGGTCTGCTATTGGAGTATACTTACCTCTACAAATTTGGCGAGAATGCAAAGCAACACGTTGTATATAGCTCACTTCTTTGTTTAATTTTTATTATAATAATTTTTTTTTTTTTTGGTTATAGGATAATGAAGCCTAGAATAAAATATACAGAAGACGATCTCCAAAATGCTATTACACGGATCAAAAAGTTCTCATTGTTAAGAAGTCCAGTAACAAATTGTAACAAACAGTTCAACGTAGCTCTTTAGGAGCCATATTGATAATAATAATGTGATTAATAAATAATTAATGTTAATAAATAAGTCGTAATTTTTTGAACAACATGTATCATTCCTACCGATTCTATTTTGTACACTCGGAATTAAGGACCAAATACATCGGAATAAGGATTTTTACATCGGAATAAGGTGCTTAGGACTTTTTTCAGATTTAATTTAATTTTAAATACAAAGTTTAACCTAATTATGAAATATATAGTCTATTTAAAAAGGAAAAACAATAAAGCTTCTAATAAAAATAGCCAAACTGTTAGAAAGGTTCAGTTAATGCCTAATATTCAATATCCTTTCAAGTTTTGGTGAAAATACCGCGGAAATAGGTGCCTTTACCTTAGCTTGTTTTAAGATTTTGATTAAAATGCTCTTTATTAAGCATTTATAAGGATGATGATTCAGACATTGAACATATTTTAGCTAAGTATAGATAGATAAAAGTGAATACTCGCGGCGTTTCACATTTTAAGCGAAATATTTATGAAATCTAAAAAAGACCATAAAGCTTGAAAATGGCCGTAAACTTGAAAAACTTTTAGTTTTACGACCACTCATCAAAGTAAAACATAGTTTTGCAACATCAAATTGAGCTGACTGGAGTGAGACCGTAAAACTTTCTCATTATAGCAGTGCAGGGGAGTTGATGGGTCTAGGAGCTCTAAAACGGCTACATGAGGGCAATCTTTGAAATAAAAGACATTAATTTTTTCGCGATCCTATTATCGCTAGTCCAGGATAAAACATAATTTATGAATTAAACAAGGCTCTCAGGTACTTATGAACTACAATGTTAATACAATTTTTTTTAAATAATGCATTTGTTATCGAGCTGATCGAGCGATTTTATCTAGACAACCAATTTTAATTAAAAAAAATATAGAAATGACTTACGAGTTATTCTGTATATTGAATAGGAATAAGGACTTCTTTCTTCTCATATATAACCTAAATGTAAGTGTGGCTATAGCTAAAATTAATATTATTTTGTGTCTAAAGTGTCTGAACTGCCAGAAATGGCCTTAAACAAAATAAGCATAAGCATGAGCAGCTCACTATACGTTCCCACTGTTGGGGCGTAGGGTTTTTTCTTAATTTTATAGGCCATAATCCACCACGCTGGCCAAGTGCGGGTTGGCGGATATATAAAATGATACGTATAAAATTAAGGGCTGTGTTTTGACAAATTAAAGTTTACTCTATTCATATGTACATACATACATAATTATATTGATTATTTATTATTAACCGACTTCAAAAAAGGAGGAGGTTATATATTCGACAGTTTGTATTTTTTTTTAATATATGTTCACCGATTTCTCAGCCATTCGTGGATCGAATCTCAAAATTCTTTTTTTTGGTATTTTGAGTGTTACTTTTCGTGACAATTAATAACAAAATTTCTAACAAAACAAATTAATACGATAGAATCGTGTAAAACTTACTACCGACACGAAACAGGTACTTAAACAATCCAAATTAAAAAACGGGTAATATAACAATTCAACATGTTTTCAAAACTTGTCGGTTTTACACCCCCGACCGTAAAACTTTGGCTCGCAGCCTAAACGATCTATGTGTGTGATGTCATTACGTTATCTCTCTCCCTCGCTCTGCTCGTGGCTGGTTTTTTTTCTCCCCAGCTTGTTAGGTGGAGTCTAATTACAAGCGAAAAGCGAGGTAAAGGATATACTCTACTTACTGCTAAAACATGGTAAATACCCTGTTTTATAAACCATGACTTATCAATAATTAATTAAAAAATACTAAATAGAAAATTCTTTATTGGACACATTAAATTTTTAAAAAAAAAGAAAAAGAAAGCGCTTACAAATTAGTGTGCCACAATTGGCGGCCTTATCGCTTAATCTCTTCCAGGCAACCTTTGGATGGAGAGGAGTTTATAAACAACTGAACAAGGACAAAATAAATGAATAAATAAATATTATGACACATTTCACACACGCCTGGTTAACCCCATACTGAAGCTTTCTAGTTTGTATTATGGTTGCTAACATAACTGATATACTACATATACATGCATACATATTTTATATAGATACATATTTAACACCCAGACCAACAGCCAACAAATTTAGTTCAGCACAAAGATGTTGGCTGTGCCGGGAATCGAACCCAAAACCTTCTGATTGGCAGTCCGGCATGGTAACCTTTACGCCAACGATCATCAATATGATGTATATGGATATTATATGTAATTTTCGACGCTCTTTCTATTGGTAATATGCGATAAGTGATAGGACTGTTTAGTGGCAAATTCAAAAATTAAAAGTGTTATAAGTGCAGAATATTTTTAAAAACTCTACTGAGAAAACGACGTAAATTCAATAGGAGAACTCCGTTCAATGAAATATGCTTACACCATATTTTACCAGTAAGCAACGATATATTACGATATGTGTATCTCAATAATTTTTTACAAAACTTACGCTAAAAATAAAGGCCCTACCTAGATTAAAACTTATATTATTACTTACTTAGATAAACAAAATGGCAAATTTTGAAGCGAAAATCCTCCGTAACGGTAGAGATACGATATTTTACAGTTTTATTATCTTGAATTCAGTACTAAGAAACGTAAGATTGCCAAAACACAATTACTTGAAAATCGCTCGATAGCTTTGTTTTTTAAAATAATGTTTTAATATTTTTAACCGACTTCAAAAAAGGAGGAGGTAATATATACGACTGTATGTATTTTTTTTTTTATGTATGTTCACCGATTTCTCAGCCATTTGTGGATCGATTCTCAAAATTCTTTTTTTAATAGAAAGAGTATGGTTCTGAATTGGTCCCATTATCACCAAAATAGGATCTGATGATGGATTCCTAGGGAAATCGAAGGAAAACCTAAAAAGTTAGGTTATGTTTACGCCCGAAGAGAGATTCACGCTCGTTCGGCTGTACTGATATTCATGAAATTTAAAATAAAAATAGTTAAGACTATGTGTTAACACATAGGCTACTTTTTATCCCGAATATAATTACTGTTCCCGTGGGATGCACCAAATAACACATAAATCTTTATAACTTCTTCACGCCCGAACGGCTGTACTGATATTGATGAAATTTGAGATGAAGATAGGTTAGACTATGTGTTAACACATTGGCTACTTTTTATCCCGAAAATAATTACTGTTCCCGTGGGATGCACCAAATAACACATGACACACTGATTTCGCTTATATTTGATATGGGGGTAGACTAGACCTTGTATAACACGAATGTTACTCTTAAAAGTCATTGCTATTCCCTTGGGATGCCCAAATAACTCGATAACCTATTTTACTTCATCGCGCTCATACGGCAATACATATTTCACTCATGTAAAATTTGATATATTAATAGACTAGACACTCGAACGGATAAGGAAAATATTTACGGGCTCGCTTCGCTAGGAGTTATCCCGCTTCGTTCGACTTTCCCCCAGGATGTTTTGGGCTTATGACACTCCAAATATTATATAATTTGTGCTGCTTTGGACTTCTCTATGCTCAAATGGTTTGAACAAATACGGTGAAAATTTTCGCGCTCGCTTCGCTCGCATCCAGCTCGCTTCGCTCGCATCCAGCTCGCTTCGCTTGCCCTTGGTCCTAGTACGTTATGACACAACAAACATTATGTAATTTGTGCTGCTTTGGACTTCTTTATGCTCAAACGGTTCGAACAAATACGGTGAAAATTTTAGCGCTCGCTTCGCTCGCGCATAGCTCGCATCGCTTACATCCGGCTCGCTTCGCTCGCTATTGGTTCTAGTACGTTTTGACACAACAAACATTATGTAATTTGTGCTGCTTTGGACTTCTTTATGCTCAAACGGTTCGAACAAATACGGTGAACATTTTAGCGCCCGCTTCGCTCGCGCATAGCTCGCATCGCTTACATCCGGCTCGCTTCGCTCGCTATTGGTTCTAGTACGTTTTGACACAACAAACATTATGTAATTTGTGCTGCTTTGGACTTCTTTATACTCAAACGGTTCGAACAAATACGGTGAAAATTTTCGCGCTCGCTTCGCTCGCAATTGGTTCTAGTACGTTTTGACACTACAAACATTATGTAATTTGTGCTGCTTTGGACTTCTTTATACTCAAAAGGTTCGAACAAATACGGTGAAAATTTTCGCGCTCGCTTCGCTCGCGCATAGCTCGCTTCGCTCGCATCTGGCTCGCTTCGCTCGCAATTGGTTCTATTACGTTTTGACACAACAAACATTATGTAATTTGTGCTTCTCTGGACTTCTTTATGCTCAAACGGTTCGAACAAATACGGTGAAAAATTTCGTGCTCGCTTCGCTAGCATACAGCTCAATTTGCTCGCAATTCGTTGCCTGCCTGGCATACGCCAGAGGTTTTTTGATCGTGAAGTTTATTTGGCTCTCTATAGCTAAAACTTAAAAAATATCATGACTAACCACTAAAAATGTAAAAATAAAATTGTTTTAAAAAACAAATAACCGACTTCAAAACACTACTAAAAAGGGAAAAATAATGTTAAGCCTACATCAAATCAAGAATATATAAGTAGAATCGAAGAGTTTATTTCATGTGCTTATAAAAAACTATTTTAAATATTTATAAATTCTGTTTTCTTGAAGTCGGTGCCACCTAAGAAGAACAAATTAATGTTTGTAAAAAAAAACTATTTTCAATTGTCTTTCTTTGCTGGCACCGACTCCAAGAATACAGGATTCATAAAAATTTAAAATAGTTTTTTATAAGCACATGAAATAAACTCTTCGATTCTACTTATATATTCTTGATTTGATGTAGGCTTTAAATTATTTTTCCCTTTTTAGTAGTGTTTTGAAGTCGGTTATTTGTTTTTTAAAACAATTTTATTAGATGTTGTGCTTTTAATAAAAAAAATTAAACTAATCTTTCTTTTTAGGGTTTCCTACCTATAAGGTAGAAACGGGACCCTGTTACTAAGCCTCTGATGTCTGTCTGTGTATCTGTCTCCAGGCTGTATCTCAGAAACCATGAATGCTTCTGAGATACAGCCACGACGTTTGGTTTACTCTCTATACATTCACAGAATATTTTATTATGTATTAACTTTAAAATAAATTGGTAAATATAAATAATATTTAAGGGGGACTCCCATACAACAACGGTGCAGAACCCTCAAATTGAAAATTAATTTATTTCGTGTAATTTACTTAAACTAATAAGTAAAAAATTTAATTAGTGTGGCACAGTGTAATATGCCACAAGGTTACCAGTTCTTTTTTTTTAATTATTTAATATGTGTTATGACGTGTAAATTTAAAATTTATCAATAAACTTTGACTTTGACTTTATAGCGTAAAAAAATCCGCTATCCGCTTACAACATAGCTACACAGCTCAAACCCCCGCAAGTTCAGTAGGTCACGTGCGCGCGGGTTTGACGTTTTCATGACAGCCTGAGCTATAGGCATGCAAACATCATGCAAATCTTGAGCATTTCACGCCATCTGTGGCCGTCTGAGGGCGTCACGCGGCGAAATACGGCTGCGAAGGCTGCGAACCTTTATTTTGTGGAATATTGTGCCACTTTACGGAAATGTGTAAAATCTACAAACAGCTATAAAAGTTAACATTTCCTCATATTTTAACAGCGTAAGGTATGCAAATCGCTCGTTGGCGTAAAGGTTACCATGCCAGACTGCCAATCAGAAGGTTCTGGGATCGATTCCTGGCACGGCCAACATTTTTGTGCGTAATAAAAATTTGTTGGCTGTATGTATGTATGTATGTATATGACGTAGTATATCAGTTGTGTTAGATACCATAACACAACATAGAAATGGTTCAGTATGGAGGTAGCCAGCCGTGTGTGAAATGTAAATAAAAAAAACATTTGATTATTAAATACACATGACTTTCATTTTGTTAAAAGCAGCTTTTATACAATTTTGCCACTATTTAAGGCACTATTGTATCGAGTTCAGACGTGCTACAAATAAGTGTGGTGTTAAGTTATGTGTGTGGTAAGAAAGCGCTTGAAGCGTGCAAGTACTAATTTCATGAAATAAATTACCCACGGGAACCAGTAATGTTTTCGAGATAAAAAGTAGCCTTTGTGTGAATTCAAGGCCTAATCTATTTCCATACCATATTTCATCAAAATCGGTTTAGCCGTTTGAGCGTGAAGAAGTAACAAACATACACACACACACACTAACAATAGCATTAATTATGTTAGTAGGATTGTACAATATACAAATACACACCAATAAAAACAGCTTATCTAAAATTACAGTAGCCTTAACATTTACGCCGGGTTTTATGAGTTTTTTTTTAAATATGCACTAGTTCTTAAATTATATTTTCATAGCGCTTATTCGAAAAAGATGGAGTTTTTGGTCATAAGCGAGAAAGATAAAAGAAAAAGCGACAGAGTAAATATGTAAAGAAATACGAAACAAGAACCGAATATTGAAGAAGCTGCATTACAAACCATTATATCTCATTAGAATATTTATACTGACGTTCTCACTAACTGATGTATAGGCTCGTCGGTATTGCGTCGGTTAAAAACGTTATCGAAGATATAATTCTATGAAATACCCTTACATAGAACAAAAAGATTGAATTATGTAGTCAAGTCAGGAACGAATATGTCATACTTTTCGGGTACGATAACGTTCAAGGGGAGAGTAAGAGGAAAAACAGAGAGCAGTTATTCCAAAAGAATATAAAATATGACTAAGGAGTTCTAGGGTGAAAAGTTTCACCATATTTTCGAAGTTTCAGTCAATGTTGGGAAGTTTTTAAAGCTACCAATCTTCTGACGTTTGATATAAGGCTTTTAAGGTGACAGAAAATCATATTTTTTGCTGATCCGGCAAACGTTGTTTTGCCTTAATAAATAGATAGTAGCCGATTCTCAGACCTACTGAATACGCATATAAAATTTGTTAAAAATCGGTCGATAGTTGACCAGGAAGGGTGTTATTACAAAGATGACGAATGACAGAGATGTATGGAAGAAGCGTACATACTGTTCCGACCCCACTTGAAGTGGGATAAGGTGAAGAAGAAGAAGAAGAAGAAGAGTAACATAGTTGAGCACATAGTTGACCAGGAGGGTTGTGAATACAAAGATGTCAAATGATAGAGATGTATGAAAGAAGCGTACATACTGTAACGACCCCACATAAAGTGGGATAAGGAGAAGACGAAGAAGAGTATAGCTGAGCATGCTAACTAACATAAGTGAGCATGTCATTCATCAAATTGGCAATTCAACTCTTCAAACAAGTATTCTTGCTCTTCCATTCCAACAAACCCCTCTCGACTGCCGAATCAATATTCTGTAATTAAGTCCAATTGATTCCATAATTTGGCGAGAGGGCACGTTTTGTTCTTCGGAATCTTCGTGAATTTATCGGGTGTCTTGTCTCAAGGTCAGTCGCACCTTAAGGACAAGGACTTTCGATAAGTCCTTATATGTGATCAAGGGCAAAATGGTAGTATTGGTAGGTGCGGAATTTTTTCTATTACAGGGACTTGGCATTTGCTGATGACAGGTTTAACCTTTCGTGGAGTTCAGTGCACCACGTGTCTTAAATACCTAGTTCTTATTAATAGCCTAAATTTAATTTATACATTATTAATACTTGGTGAATAAGTGGTGTTGTGAACGAAATAACTGAAATAAATAAAAATTAATAAAAACTACAGGTTTTAAAAACCCGCCTATTCAACCAATGTGTTCTGCCCACCATGACCTATGGTGCCGAAACATGGACACTCACCGATGGGTCTGTGCACAAAATTAGAGTTGCACAGAGAGCCATGGAGAGATCCATGCTCGGCATCAAAGTCCAAGAAGAAAGTTCGTGATGTCGGATTATCAGTGATGCATCTGAAATGGAGCTGGGCAGGACACGTGGTTAGAAGAAATGACGATAGGTGGAGTAAAGCCGTTACCGAGTGGTGGCCAAGAACTGGCAAGCGAGGAGTTGGTTGTCCAGCGGCGAGATGGGTCGACGATATCACCAAAGTCGCAGGTCCTACCTGGACGAGGACTGCACAAGATCGACGCAGGTGGCACATGCAGAGGGAGGCCTATACCCAGCAGTGGGATATAGAGGGCTGTGGATGATGATGATGACAGGTTTTAAATTTATTATATTTTAGTTTTCGCCATGTGAGAAGGTTTAATATTACAAGAGAACAAAATATTATGTAAACAAATTTAAATTAAAAAAATACTAAACTAATTGCTTTTAATTTTATATGTGACCAATCTGTATTTTTTTTCTGATAAGAAAACATATCTTTTTTATTTTAATTATTGAAATGCGTGAACAAATCTAAGCTGCCACGGTCGACCAAAGAAATACATTAATATGTTTAATAAACAGGTTAATTTTTTTAACTGATAATTTGAGTCTGTGCTGAACTTCATAATATAAACTATTGACTCAGGCGTTACTTTGCGAAAATCCATTGTAGATAGAAAAAAAGTTGCAATATTTTATTCTTCTGAATTCCAATGCGGAATGGATTTTATCTCCATAGTAAAATATTACACGTAAATTAGTTGCCTATATTACAATATCACTGTTTCACACGGTCAATATCTCTTTACTCGGGCATACCAAAATATCTATACCTAAGCAATTTTCCATGATTTACATACCTATAAATAAGGGAACAGATAGAATACTAAAATACGGCAGAATATGGTGTACCTTCGGGAGTTCTTTTGTCAACGTAGAACCTTAGGGATAGAATATACCTAAAACGTAATATATGGGTTTTGTTAACATATGTACATACCTAGTCTAGTAGTCGATGATTCTAATGAAATAGTTTGGAGTATCTGAGATTTCTTATAATGGTAAACAAGGGTAATATTGGATACTATCTTATCTTAATATATATAAATCTCGTGTCACAATGTTTTTCCTCTATGGACTCCTAAATCACTTAACCGATTATAATAAAATTCGCACGCCATGTGCAGTTCGATCCAACTTGAGAGATAGGATAGTTTAAATCTCAAATTATAGTCGCAATTTTAATTTATTGCTAATTATTGTCTGTTATTATTTGACAGTCACAATTATCTGTTAACTCCAAATGATTCTAACAGATGTCGATATCTTTCGACTGGGTTGAGTAAGTAATAGATGGCGCTGCTATGGTGAATTCACGGACGTGTCATATAAGCTACACTATCTATTTTTCATACCCTAAGTGTGGCAAAACAACGTTTGCCGGGTCAGCTAGTAGAATTATATAAAATTGGCACAGGAGTAGGATACTATAGAATTATTTGAGACTACACGTATTAAACAAGGTCACAGGTCTGGATAAATGCAGTTTCTACTGGTTACGCGAAAAGTGACCTACACGCGGGCGGAGCCGCGGGCAACTGCTATCACCATATAATATGCCAACAAAATATAGTAACTTGTAATATCAGTATCAAAATAAACTGAATATAGTATGACACAGGTGCAAAGTTTTTTCTTTCACGTGCACGACTACAAATTAAACTGAATAAATAAATTAACTTTATACAGAGCTCGAAACCCTTGGGAATAAGCTTCTGAATCGGATAAGCCATCTGGGTTATTTGCATTTTATAAATGAGGGCAATTATTTTAATGTGCGCGTTAAAATGACTACATTTTCGAAAGCTTAACTTGATATAAAGGTGAC
Source organism: Mellilla xanthometata (assembly GCA_035578125.1). Classification (NCBI taxonomy): domain Eukaryota; kingdom Metazoa; phylum Arthropoda; class Insecta; order Lepidoptera; family Geometridae; genus Mellilla; species Mellilla xanthometata. Next base: position 4,480,361 of record JAPUBQ010000014.1, on the reverse strand, counting down.
TGAGCATTCTCATTGCAAAGAAAACAAATATAATATGTATCTAAATAGAATTTCTTTATTATCATATTGATACATAATTATTAAATTATATAAACATAATCATAACTATTATCAATATGGACTCGTGAGTATTTCATTCAATAATGAAATTTCAGTTAATAAACTCGCTTCGTTTTTGCCCGTTAATGTAACTAAAGCCAAAACAGCAACTTATACTCGTATTTATGAACCAAAATGACTAGCTTTGTCTAAAACATGTCTGGGCCATATTTCAAAAGAGCTTTTATCATAACTATAATAATGTGTAGTATTAAATTTCGGTCTGGATAGAAAGAATTTTAGACACAGGGTCTCAAGCAGGGGTGAACTCAGGTTTATAATTTGGGGGGCAAACGAAGTAGAAATATATCAATGTACCAACCAACTTGGTGCAGAAGTGGCGATATACATCGTTGTACAGTGGAAGTTTCAAGAAGTATAGTGCTCGCCTGGCTAGCAGCCACACTCAAGTTGAAAACTGACACCAGGAACCTAACAGTGTCTTCTAGCAGCTTCTTTATTGCAGACAAGGCAAACCACACCTTAGGCTAGTGTGTTGCTCACTGTAAGAAGCAAAAAAAGGCTCAGGCATATCTTACATACAAACTCAAATGTTCAATATAAGTATTGACAATCAGTTATGGCCAATAAAAAATCGTGAGTAATTCTGACACGGACCATAAGGTTTTGAACAAGAAGGCTTTGGCCCTTCCCTAAATCCCCTCCCGGCTCCAACCTTGAGTTACCCCCTATAAATCTCCGGACAGTACCTACAAGTACCAAAAAACCTTCAAAAGCTAACAAAACGTTGCTTAATGGCAACTTGAGAAGCTCAAGCAATCCCTTGGGAACTCCGAACGCTGTACAACTCTGGATGTTGAGAAAATAAGAAAGGGGTCTAAGGAGGTTTGGATTATCAAAAACTAAAAAGTACCTATTATATGGGCTAATTTTTCAAGTTGTAGAATAAATTACAAGCAAAATTTCATGTTGTATACCAATATTCAATTTGAGCCTGGTGGATTTTTTTTGGTGGTAGAGTATTTTCTAGTGGTCACCGGGCAAACAACCACCCTAAAGTTGAAATATCTATCGCCAAGTACCTAATGGTGTTTTGACAGCTTCCTTAAGGAAGGAAGATCCAGTTATTCCAGACTAGGCATGCTCCACCTTATGCCAGAGTGGCACTTCTTCTTCTTTTTTGGGTGAGCTAAGTGGCCAAGCACTGGTATCGAGATTTGTCAAGCCGCTGAAGCCTTGGCTTATCGACTGCTTGTTCTTGACAAACAGCAGAACCTACAATTCAACGTTTCATCCGACCCACTAATTCGTGTAGTTACGCGCGCTGTTGGTCAAGTGTCTAGCTGTACTGGATTAAATAATAGTTTAAAAAACTAAAAAACACGCTTTTTATAGAAAACCGTAATTTTATCATATTAGTGTATTGTCATCGGTCCTCAATTCTACAAAGTTTGAACGAAATCTGGCCGTTTAAAGTGGGTCAAAATCGCGCCCAAAGAATTCGGTTACAAACATACAAATATACAGGAGAAGCTAATAGAAAACGTGTAAACGTGACGACCTCGTTGGCGTAAAGGTTACCATGCCGGTCTGCTAATCAGAAGGTTCCGGGTTCGATTCCCGGCCCGGTCAACATCTTTGTGCTTAACCAAATTTGTTGGCTGTGGGTCTGGGTGTTAAATATGTATATGTATTTATATATAATATGTATGTATGTATATGTAGTATATCAGTTGTGTTAGCAACCATAATACGAGCTAGAAATGGTTCAGTATGGGGCTAACCAGCCGTGTGTGAATGTGTCCTAATATTATTTATTATTATTATTATAAATAAAATTGTTTTAAAAAACAAAGAACCGACTTCAAAACACAACTAAAAAGGGAAAAATAATTTTAAGCCTACATCAAATCAAGAATAGTTATATAAGTAGAATCGAAGAGTTTGTTTCATGTACTTATAAAAAACTATTTTAAATTTTTATGAATCCTGTATTCTTGGAGTCGGTGCCAGCAAAGAAAGACAATTGAAAATAGTTTTTTTAACAAACATTAAATTGTTCTTCTTAGATGGCACCGACTTCAAGAAAACAGGATAAATAAAAATTTAAAATAGTTTTTTATAAGTACATGAAACAAACTCTTCGATTCTACTTATATAACTATTCTTGATTTGATGTAGGCTTAAAATTATTTTTCCCTTTTTAGTTGTGTTTTGAAGTCGGTTCTTTGTTTTTTAAAACAATTTTATTTTTACATTTTTAGTGGTTAGTCATGATATTTTTTAAGTTTTAGCTATAGAGAGCCAAATAAACTTCACGATCAAAAAACCTCTGGCGTATACCAGGCAGGCAACCAATTGCGAGCAAATTGAGCTGTATGCTAGCGAAGCGAGCGCGAAAATATTCACCGTATTTGTTCGAACCGTTTGAGCATAAAGAAGTCCAAAGCAGCACAAATTACATAATGTTTGTTGTGTCAAAACGTAATAGAACCAATTGCGAGCGAAGCGAGCCGGATGCGAGCGAAGCGAGCTATGCGCGAGCGAAGCGAGCGCGAAAATTTTCACCGTATTTGTTCGAACCGTTTGAGCATAAAGAAGTCCAAAGCAGCACAAATTACATAATGTTTGTTGTGTTAAAACGTAATAGAACCAATTGCGAGCGAAGCGAGCCGGATGCGAGCGAAGCGAGCGCGAAAATGTTCACTGTATTTGTTCGAACCGTTTGAGCATAAAGAAGTCCAAAGCAGAACAAATTACATAATGTTTGTTGTGTCAAAACGTAATAGAACCAATTGCGAGCGAAGCGAGCCGGATGCGAGCGAAGCGAGCTATGCGCGAGCGAAGCGAGCGCGAAAATTTTCACCGTATTTGTTCGAACCGTTTGAGTATAAAGAAGTCCAAAGCAGCACAAATTACATAATGTTTGTTGTGTCAAAACGTACTAGAACCAATTGCGAGCGAAGCGAGCCGGATGCGAGCGAAGCGAGCGCGAAAATTTTCACCTTATTTGTTCGAACCGTTTGAGCATAAAGAAGTCCAAAGCAGCACAAGTTACATAATGTTTGTTGTATCATAAGCCCAAAACATCCTGGGGGAAAGTCGAACGAAGTGGGATAACTCCTAGCGAAGCGAGCCCGTAAATATTTTTTTTATCCGTTCGAGTGTCTAGTCTATTAATATATTATCAAATTTTACATGAGTGAAATCTGTATTGCCGTATGAGCGCGAAGAAGTGAAATAGGTTATCGAGTTATTTGGGTATCCCAAGGGAATAGCAATGACTTTTAAGATAAAAAGTAACCTTCGTGTTATACAAGGTCTAGTCTACCCCCATATCAAATTTAAGCGAAATCAGTGTGTCATGTGTTATTTGGTGCATCCCACGGGAACAGTAATTATTTTCGGAATAAAAAGTAGCCAATGTGTTAACACATAGTCTAACCTATCTTCATCTCAAATTTCATCAACATCAGTACAGCCGTTCGGGCGTGAAGAAGTTATAAAGATTTATGTGTTATTTGGTGCATCCCACGGGAACAGTAATTATATTCGGGATAAAAAGTAGCCTATGTGTTAACACATAGTCTTACCTATTTTCATCTTAAATTTCAAGAATATCAGTACAGCCGAACGAGCGTAAATCTCTCTTCGGGCGTAAACATAACCTAACTTTTTAGGTTTTCCTTCGATTTCCCTAGGAATCCATCATCAGATCCTATTTTGGTGACAATGGGACCAATTCAGAACCATACTCTTTCAATTAAAAAAAGAATTTTGAGAATCGATCCACAAATGGCTGAGAAATCGGTGAACATACATAAAAAAAAAAAAAATACATACACGTCGAATATATAACCTCCTCCTTTTTGAAGTCGGTTAAAAATACTGTTATTTAATAAGTTTTATCATTATCACCACACACTGATAGGCCTTATTGTACACTTAATTGTCTGACTGCAAAAAGGCAGAATTATGTTGAACTATTTATAGTGTAAAATTGTTTTTCTCCAAAATTAAAAAAATGGTCTTCGTAATCATTGTTATTTGAATTATATCAGTTTTCTGATAAGTATCACTTGGGAGTCTTAAAATTTAGAGTAAAAATGTATTTTCTAGGTAAGCGTGTAACATCGTAAAGCACAGTATTGTTTACCACCAGACAAGTTGTGGTCAAACGCAAACCTATAAGAAGTAAAAAAAATATTATAGGATCATTACCGATTTTCCTTTTGAATTTCCTGTAAATATCATTTCGAGAGTTGCAACAAACGCTTTTGATCTTTCAGTTCAAATCATAAAACGTTTCGCTTTATGGATGACGGTTTTAGACCCCCCCATTCCTTCAGAAAAAGCCAGAATTGCTCACAATATACCGATGAAGTACTTTAGGGTATTGGCGCAATTTCTGTGATGTATTGCGTCGTTTCTGACAGATCAATTGGCCTTAATGTGAATTATTTAGTATGTATGGAATGCTTGCTTAAGGGGAGTCGAGCGTGGGTGTTATATACTCGTACTTATAAGCGTGGAATAAAAGTTTAATTATTTTTTTACTTTTGTAAATTTTTTTAAAACTTTTTTTCGTTCCCATGGATTCCGATTAAATTTTGTGAAGCTGTTCCGTGTGATTCGGAGAAATACAGTATTTATCTAATATACAACCTATCTCCATACGAAATTTCATCGATATCGGTACAGCCGTTTTAATGTTAATAAATACATAATAAACTTACAAGGTATCTGCCCACTACAAAAGCAAAGCATGGCTGTGCCAAGTATGTATATGTATAGGATATTACATACCTTCGAAGATAAGCGGACAGTCTTTGGATGGGTGACCATGCAAAAGTCATTTAAAAAGCGACAGTCTTTTGCATATGGACTCATTTGTACGACCAATATCTTCTGAGGTTAAATACGTAAAAACGTCTGTCCCATAGAAATTGCATTCGACCTAACAAGCTAAATATACGAATATTTAGTTTGATAATTTAGTTTCATATTCATACCTTTTTGTTTATACACACATTGTCATATCAAACAAAAAATGAAATTATTTGTATTTAATTAAAGAAATCTAATAAGTAAAATCTATTCGACATGAATGTTTCTATTAATTTTTATTTATTAATAAATTATAACGATGTTTCTTTTCAAATGTAAAAAAAAAATAGATGACAAAATTAAATATTTAGTGTACTTCCGCTGTGATCCGAAATCCAAATTAAGACAAGTAAAGGAAAAATCAACTAAGATCAATTAACCAAGCTTAATTAACTAGGACTAATTAACTAAGATCAATTAACTAAGATTAATTAAGATTAACGTTACCTATCACAATTCGAAAGTTCTTAACTCTACACGTGTTTCGCCTAATCACAAGGCATCATCAGGAGATGCTGACTCTTCGAACGACAAGAACGACTCTCGACTTGTCGTTATTAGGCGAAACACGTGTAGAGTTAAGAACTTTCGAATTGTGATAGGTAACGTTAATCTTAATTAATCTTAGTTAATTGAACTTAGTTAATTAGTCCTAGTTAATTAAGCTTGGTTAATTGATCTTAGTTGATTTTTCCTTTACTTGTCTTAATTTGGATTTCGGATCACAGCGGAAGTACACTAAATATTTAATTTTGTCATCTATTTACAATGGATTTCCGCAAAGTAACGCCTGAGTCAATAAGTTATGTAAAAAAAAAACTTTGTTTTCATTTCTCAATTCTCCATCGTAAAGATTTACCTACTATTTCCAAATCCTGATAATATCTATTATGAAATATGAATGAACAAAGGAACGCAAGCTCAAAGAAAACTCTCCAACAAGAACCTAATCTAATCATATCGTGATTGAAATTCGATCCATTAAAATATACAGCCTATTTCTCCCAATAAGTTGCTTTAACCATAACCATAACACCCGAGTAAAAGCCATGACGTTCCCATGGATTCCGATTCACCATAAAATATACGCAAACAATCTCATGTTGACGATCCACGACCCATAAATCCTTGGGGTGCCGACAAATGTGTCAATAGACCCATAACTATGAATGGATTTGACCCAAGATTGAAAGTTATCTTACGTAAGTGGTCGAAGAACTTTGACCTACATTACGAAATAACATAGATTGCGCTTTCAATGTGAAACGGGGCAGGAAAATCTAGACAGGCTCCGTAAACCAACAAATCTCCCGCTCTAACCTCAAAGTCATTTGCAATTTAATCAAGATAAGTCCCCGTAAGAAAATTAGCATGAACGCTGAACCCTAATCATAACTTCAACCTACTTGTTCAACGAACCATGCTGACATATTTAGGTTATCCGATACAAATAGCTATCATCTAAATTCTCCCGACGACCCCAGATAAACTAGTTACACGTTTAATAGAGCGAGACCGACCCTACACAAAATAATCTTAGTTCAGACCCCGAGAGAAAAGCATAACTTCGTACGACTCAATAAAACTTTCCAAATCCGCCAATATCAGTCGTGGGCGGAAGGTAAGCAAACTCACCCACACTGTGTATGAGGTATTGTAATTTTAAGAAAAACCCTTTCCATTAATGCCGTATTCTTTAGCATATTCTTTTGAGGTTGCGCGCATGGGAAATTGAGTCTTATTGCGTGGGGGGTTGCGGCGAGAACGGTGGGAAGGCTCACCTGATCCGAAAGGCATGATCAAGCGTGAATGCCGCCCCTCCCCTGCAGCTGTCCCGGTCACAGACGAGTCCCGCGTGGCATGGCACGGGGGCTATGCACGGCACACTCACTGGCACGGCACTGCACGGCGCGGGCACGGGGACACGAGCCCGAGTGCGGGCTAGCTGCGGGTACCCGTGCGGGCTGGCCGACATGCGGGGCGACGCAGCGGCCGCGGGATGTGTTCTGCCGCGCGAGGTCGGCGCGCGCCGCTCGCGCCCCGGGTCGCCATGGCGACCGTCCGGGCGATATCTCCCCAGTCCTCTCTATACGAAAACAAAAATAGCAAATTAATTGCGTAATCGTGTGCCGTGAAATTTTTGCAAAGGTTAATTTTTACATCAAAGGGGCTGAGAGCGTACGACGTGCGGTGTCGAAGGGGTGAGTTTGTCAATTTTTCCGCTCGTGTTTTGCGTCGGATCTCTGCGTCAGCTGAGATGAGTTCGTGCCGTACAGGACAATCGATTCGTGAATTGTTCCAGCAGTTTTGTTTTGACGCGAATTTCACTTTGTTGTTTTCAGTTGTTGATTGTTATTTTGTCATCTTATTGCATTACTGGTTACGTCTCTTTGTTAACCATTATTAACAATGAATACTAATATCGTAGAATGACACCGACAAACACAGTTATATGATGCAGATGTTTTGTAATCTAAAACTAAATACCTATTGGTGTGGAGAGTTTTGAAGCAGCTCGAAAGCCTTTGCTAATCTAACTTTGCTTAGCGACTGCTTAAACTAAGCGGGGACCTACAATTTAACGTGTCAACCGACCCACGCTAGCACCCAGATGAAAAATATGATGAAAGTAACAATGAAAAATTTGCAATTGCCCTGTTCATCGGACAGTGATATACTCATTGTGAACAAAGATTAAACTTTCAATTTTTAATTTTAACCAAATTGTCAACACCACATGAACCAGAAAACCGTTTGACCCTTTATATTTGCGTCACAAATAACTAGCGGATTGCAGCGGACATAAACCGCGCAGACTTCTAAGCCTCTACGGCGTAACGCTCTGTCCATAACGACTTTAGCGATCACAGAGTTACAGAAATATATTTTGGGAAGTTGAGAAAAAAAGTAATCCGCCATTTTGTAGCGGCGGCCATCTTAATACGACATCAATCGAAGCTAATAACTCTCCCACCCAATATACCTTTCATACAAAAAAATCAAAATCGGTTCATCCGTTCTGAAACTACCGTAACTTACCGTGTTAATCCGGAACAAAAAGAAGGTAGTCTGGGATTAAAATACTTTTTGTGTTAATCCCAGGTCTAACCTTCATATTATTATCTTCATAGTCTCAGCTCATCAAAATCGGTCCAGCTGTTGGAGCGCGAAAGAATAAAATACATTTTAAAGTTATTTGCATATCCCACGGGAACCACAATTGTTTTCGGGGTAAAAAGTAGCATATGTGTTAATCCAAGGTCTACGCTATCTTCACACCAAGTTACATCAAAATCGGTTTGTGAAAACCGTGTGTGTGTGTGTGTGTGTTTAGTATGGGGTTACCCATACTGAACCACTTCTAGTTTGTGTTACCTAATATAACTGATATACTACATTCATACATACATATTTAATGCCCAGACCCACAGCCAACAAATTTAGTTAAGCACAAAGATGTTGGCCGTGCCGAGAACCGAATCCGGAACCGTCTGATTGGCAGCCCGGCATGGTAACCTTTACGCCAACGAGGTCGTCAAATCCTTGAATTCGGAGCGACATCAATATGTCGTTAAAAAGTATCTAGATACGTCTTTTTCCAACAGATTCTCATTACACTCCATGTACTTGTTCACAGAGCTTCAATAGAACCCGTAGCTTGTTCGTTCCAAGCAAACAATGTTAACGAAACAACGTAAAGCCGCGTAAACAACGTAGACACGGCCACTAATCAATTTCCAAAAGTTCACCCTAATTTCAAGTTCGGGAGTCACCGGGAACATCGAAGTTACACCGATGTTTACCTTTACTTTAGACGTACTCATTTTGTCACACGGTTTCAATCACCTTTGTATGGAAGATAGATGGGTTTTAATTGTTGTTGTTGTTGATAGGATGATCTCTGAATCAATTTAAAAAATCAATATCCAAAAGTTCTTCCTAATTTCAAGTTCTGGAGTCACCGGGAACATCGAAGTTATACCGATGTTTACCTTTACTTTAGACGTACTCATTTTGTCACACGGTTTCAACCACCTTTGTATGGAAGATAGATTGATTTTAACTGTGGTTGTTGTTGACAGGATGATCTCTGATCAATTTAAAAAAAACAGTTTCCAAAAGTACAATCGGTTTAGCCGTTTGAGCGTGAAGTAATAAACATACACACACATACTATGCGTGCCAACTAAGAATAGGATCGCGCTTGCTTAAACTTCACACGATAACTGTCAAAAAAGTACTGCTAGCAAAGAAAGCGTAAAAAAGAAATTTGATAATTATTTTTTTGGTTCATAGATATAAATTTAATTATTGTTTAATTATTCTTGATTTTATTACTGGATAATTTTGGATTCATTAATTCTACAGGTAAGAAGTACCCAAGGCAAATTAACAACACTTTAAAAAAAACACGTGACGTGACATTGGTTTTGGATAGTTTCGACTTAAGTGCTGTAAGCAGTATAATAAACTATTTTTATTTGGTACAAAAAGAAGTGACAAAAATGAAAAAGAAATTATATTTTTATAAATATGCTTTTACTTTCAAATCCTACTAATTTATAATTAATTTGCCGTAAAATGTATAAGAAATAGCAAAACCGCGTACATTAAACATTTAAACTGAATATAATTTGTTCATAAAATTTTTTGCACACTATACACTTTTGTTATGAAGTTTGCGCGTATGATTGAGCAAGATGGCGGTTTTGACAGTCCTATTCTTAGTTGGCACGCATAGTAAAAATAGGATCACGCTTGCTTCATCTTCACACGATAACTGTCAAAAAAGTACTGCCAGCAAAGAAAGCGTAAAAAAGAAATTTTATTGATTCATAGATAGACATTTAATTATTGTGTAATTATTATATTCATATAAAAAACTATTCTTGAATTTTATTGCGGGATAATTTTGGATTAATTAATTCTACAGGTAAGAAGTACACAAGGCAAAATAACAACACCAAAAAAAACCACGTGACGAGACATTGGTTTTGGATAGTTTCGACTTAAGTGCTGTAAGCAGTATAATAAACTCTTTTTATTTGGTACAAAAAGTAGTGCCGTGCATACAATGTTTTTTTTTATATTTTTACAATTATGCTTTTACTTTCAAATCCTACACATTTATAATTAATTTGCCATAAAATGTTATAAGAAATAGCATATAGATAATATGTGTTTTGCTATTTCTTTCAGTTTATAAACTGAATATAATTTGTTTACAATTTTTTATGCACACATAATTATAAATACCGTCTACAGTATAACGCTAATACTAAAGACAATTTTGTTTTAGAACATTAACAAGTAAACAATAACATATTACTAATACTGGCTTCAGTTAAAAATATATGGAAAAATGTCACCAAGTAGGTTTGTGCAACAGCATTTTGGCCTCCCCGATGTCGGCTGAGGCCAAAGTGCTGTTGAAACTGTATAAATTCATATTAGGTTAAGTCATTATTTTAGTTTTGTACATAGTGAATAGTCCAACGGGGATGGCGTTGTCACTGTGTGACAGAATCCCTTTAATAAATAAAGAAGAAAAAAAAAAATTATCTGCCGACTTCAATTTTATACATTTGTTTTTATTCTTCGTGATTATAATAATATCCTTTCCAAAAAGATAAATTAGAAACATCCGAATCGGTTCATAAAAATGGAGTTATAGAGTTGAGAAAATAAAACAAAGATGATTGAATTAACTTGTTATTTTAAGTCGGTTAAAAATATTATTATTTGAACGCAACTTTCATTGTGTACAGTAAAATAAAATTTAGCGCTATCTATCGCAATTAGTCAGAACTAATTAAACTTAATCAATACTATGCATGCGTCTCAACACTAACGCACACCATCCGCTTAAATGGTTAGATAAAATGATAAGAGATGGCGCTACTTGTTCAAAAGTTTTAGTTCAACATTATTACTACAAGCTTACTTTGCTATTAATGTTAATTCTAAAGGAGGCAGAATAGTTTTCTAAGGAACTTCGCTCTGCGGGAGTCCTGGAATGTACCGGAAGTTTTTACGGTTTCTAAATTTGAATAACTCTCGACACAGAATAATAAATTGTCCCTCGACAAAAGAATAATAGTAGATACAAGTAACTGCAATGCATTTGAAATGCTATGCGACTTTGATACAATTTTCAGACGAATACTCGATATCATAATAATTTTCACATTTTAAATAAGTAACTGATGATGAAACAAATGACTCAAGAGCTGGCGCTTTACCTCGGCCAACGTATAAGCTTGGCGATCCAGCGAGGTAATGCCACCAGCATTTTAGGCAACTTACCCGCGGAAACTGACTTAAGTTAAATCTACTATTTGTAAGGTTTTTTTTATTATTGTGTGGTTGTTTTTTTTTCATGTAATTTTTAATTTTAGTGTAGTCGAAATTATTAAGTGTTTAAGTACTCGTATTTATTTATTTACAACCAAATATACAAAACACAACATTATATTAATTATTATCATACGAAACTATATGTACGAAATGTTACTTACATTGGTTATTAGTGGCCCTAGTCTCACAGCATTTGACCAATTTAGTATCAATAAAAGGATTTAGTATGGTTTTGGGGCATTATCTAGTGTTGACTGATCTTAGGATCGGTCAACAAACCACCTACCAGTATGTTCCAACATATTTAAGACAATTTTTAAGCTATTTTTACTCGATCTTTCGAACGTCATTTGGTACACCCACTAGACATCATAATATTTGATTATTTTATAAATTAAAAAACAAATAAAATTAAATTAAATAAACATTTAATAATGGGCCCTATACAACTAATGTTCTTCTCGCCATATTTTTAATATAATTGGTACGGAACCCTTCATGCGCGAGCTCTACTCACACTTGGCCCATTATCTTAAGAAAGAAAAATTATGGACATTCCATTCATGTTAGGAACTTATCAAAATTAAACGTTATGACACATTTATTGTTAGCACTTGTCATTAGTTTTTAATTTGAATTTTATTTTAATTAGATATTACTAAATCCCCCCTCTTTACGAGATTGTATCTTTAGTCTATTATTTGTATGTTTTCATTTTATTACGATTTCATATTATAATTTGCAAGTTGTTCCCACAAATATACAGAAAGTATGCTAAGGAATTGTCTCCCGATAACTAGATTATCCCAATAACTAGATTATTAAAAAATATATAATTATAAATACAACCCAAATTGGTCAAATGGTTGTCGAGATTTCCATATATTATCAACTATTGAAGAACAATCGATGAACCGAACAAAAATAAAGCCCTAATTTTTTATACTACCATTTCTAATGGTCATAGTCATTTGACTATGTGTGTTTCTAATTAGAGACCAAAGTAGGCAAACCCGTATTTTTTTTACAAATTTCTACTTTTTTAATATAAAAACTGTATCAATTACAGGAAGTATATACCCACTTGATAATAATATGTTGTAAGCGATGATATAAGTAAGTTCAAGGGGTTATTAGACGTCCGGGAGACTATGCACGTGCCATGATACCACCCATGATGACAGGCTTCTATCATCACCGTTGATCTAGTTAAGAGCTCTTAATGATAATAAGCAATAATGTAATGCCATGCTTATTATTTTAACTCGAGAGATCATAAGTTTAATATTAATGTTTAACTGCGTGAGTAATTAAGCTATAGTTGATTTTATTGAACAGTTAAATAAAGCTAATCTGTCGCCGAACATCTAACTGTGTGTTTTGGGCCGCCTTTGAGAGCCAGCTATTCCATACTAGGCATGCTTTACCTTAGGCTAGAGTGTCGTTTGTGTGGTTACGCTGGTCAAATGCTAACCAGTAACTACTTTTTCCCCAAATAAATCTAGAAATAGTGTCGTTTATGTAATAGTCAATGAAGTTTAATAAATTTCAAGTTAAACCCCAGGAATACAATTCAAACAGTGATAAATAATATTCCAGTCTCGAAATAAAACCGCTAATATAGGAACTGTCACTACCAGTAAACTATATAAAACTGCAGAACAGAGAAATACGAAGGCAACAAAATGTATCAAATAAACAAAGACGCTACTCAAGAACATAAAGCTGCACCGCAAAATACTGCAGCTTTGTTGCTAAATAATGCTTTTCGAGAGTGCCATAAATAACTGACTATTACTATTAGTGTAGTAGTCTTTAAAGTCGAGTTTTTCTTAGCTGGAGATTGAATAGCGCAAGTCGTTATTGTTTGTTGACCGATTCTTTGTCTGTTTGTTTGAGAACAATGTGAAAAAGACGATAGTTATTGTATAAGTTTTTTGACTACGTACAAGTTCCACTAAAACCGGTATCGAAATTTGTATTTATTTGCTTTATTAATATTGTTTTATCCGCGTGAATTACCATTTACTTTGTTGTTTTTTTACTCTTAACTATTTTTATTTTATTTTTTTACTGGTAATGGGCTTGAGCTTGATCGCAATTCATCTGATTGTACGTGATATTGCAACATACATAATATAAGGTGAACCATGCAGTTATAATTTAATAGCGGATATACTATTGTAAACTAAATGATAATAGAAGTTCATCTGTCATTCGGTTATAATAGGGCAAGAACCTTACTATTTCCATAGAAATCTATCGTCTCTTGTTCGGGTACTGGCTGTTAACAAAAGAATTTTATGAATGAACCTTTTTTGGAGACGTTATTGCATTTCTTGAAAATCCGGTAAAAATAATTTGCGTCTAAGATATGTAGGCAGTCTTGTATTCAATATTAAGTACACGGTATAGGTAGCAGATAAATTCTAAGTCAACTATATTTTTAGACACAAAGTTAATACAACTACAACATATGACAAAGAGGTCATAGACCAAAAAATGTTTAATCCGGAAACATGAATAAAAAGGACTCTGGCCTAAATTAAAATTGTCTTCACACGAGTTAAATACCGGTCATACATAAACCTAATTGTCTATTTCAATTTACATAATTCACGGACACAAAACCACCGTAATAATTTGGTTAGTCTGGCCTTGACAAGTTCATTTACTTAGGTACGGGCGATGACAATAGCAATGAGATAATGTGGCCATTAATCTACAGTAAAGGGTAAAGTTTTTCACTGAGGGTTGCTGAACACACATGTCCTGCGCCACTTAGAAACTAGGTATGTATGTAACTTAAACAATTATTTTAACTAAACGGCCGGGTAAGACTGTCATTTCACAGAGAACAAACTCTCGATCAGAATAGTAACTGGAAATATGAGCAGAAATTCTGTAACTGTTAAAGATGTTTTAATTGTAATAGTGCAAAGTTTGACTTTCAAAGCTGCAAGGTCGTGAAAGATCCTATTTACTCGTATTTTACTTTAGATTAATTTCCTCTCATTGACTTTGATAGGAATGAAATGTTCAAGTTAACCCTCAACAAAGAAGCCATAATTTCATTTCCAAAGTTGTCTATCGCCAGATAATGAATTAACCGATCCAGTAATGTAGACTGATAGCAATAAAACTTGGTCTCATTAAAATTCAGTAGCACCGCAAGGCAAACAACCATAAATTCCGTTAGGAAACTAATAATTGCGTTTCAAGTAGGAGTCCCGAATGGTTGGTTAGTCTTTTTTGTAGGTCCTTTCTAAGTGGGTGTACAAATTGTTTGTTTACTTGAGAGATAAATGCATACTTTTCCAACTGCCTGCCAATAAAGAACAAATAGTTTAAATAGGATTGTGTTGCATTTACTGTTTTAAGTTGATGTTTATAATTATTATGAACATCCTCCATTTTTGAAGTCGGTAAAAAACATCCTATCCTGCATTAGGAAATTTAATGTCATAAATAAATTATGTTGCAAGTTCTTCTAAACAACTTGACATCATTGATTTCATTAGGATTCTCCAACGACTCTCCCCAGTGGTAGTCGAAATATTTTTAAGAACTAAGAAAAGGTATGAGTAGGAATATATTTATAGGTAGGTAGGTTATATTTAACTAAAACACCAAACGCAGATCAGCTGCTACATTTTTTCAGCATCACTTGCTTGACTACACGTGCTACTCCGTTTTTTATAGAACGGTCTCTCCTTAATGAACCGTATGCTCGGAAACAGGCCGGACGCCCAAGCCAGGATATCCTGTTTGAAAAATAAAAGAGCTACCCTCACACCTTTGTAGGAACGCATGACATGTATGCTTTAACCAAATGTAGGCCCTAACTCCAACGGAAAAGGTCGAGAATCGCATTAGACGTATTGAAAGGTTTGGACTGCGAAGGAATAAACTGTCTACTGTGGATGTATGGAACAGCCGTTTCCCAAATTGCCATCGCTTTGTTCCAACTATGTATGTGTTTCGAGGAGTGCTTCAGTAGGTATTCTGTTTCTTTTTGTTTTCGCGTTATTGACGGAATTTAATTTCTTACAAGTCAATGCGAACATCCTGTTGCATTAATTGTATTTCAGTAGTAATTAAAAATACTATCCTACCTTTTCGATGCGAACAAAATTAGATTTCATAGTGTGGCGTCTCTGTCGCACTTCGTCGCCCGCGACCAATCAGAGCGCTTGTCCTGCATCGCGCAAACGGTATTTACAGCGCGCGTACGACGGGTTCAAGCTACAATGCATGACCGTCGGACGGCCGTCTCCGGACACAACATCTGTCCGGGGGGATATCCCTTTGCTAAATGGAGGCAGACCGTCGTCGCTCCATATTGGTGACCCCGACGTGATCCGATTATCCGCTGTTGGTCTCTTGGGTCCCGACTCACTGTGGACACCAGCTACCCAGTCTCGACTCACTGAGGCATTGGGAGCGCTAGACCTTCACCACGGAACTCTGATCGGCGCACGTCATACAAAACACCTTCAGGGCTCCTTTCTCCTTGGGGGAGTGGTGTGGCGTCTCTGTCGCACTTCGTCGCCCGCGACCAATCAGAGCGCTTGTCCTGCATCGCGCAAACGGTATTTACAGCGCGCGTACGACGGGTTCAAGCTACAATGCATGACCGTCGGACGGCCGTCTCCGGACACAACATCTGTCCGGGGGGATATCCCTTTGCTAAATGGAGGCAGACCGTCGTCGCTCCATAATAGTTTGAATGAATAGTAATATTTTTATTTTGTTTAAGTTTTATGTCAGATCTAAGCTAATACAACAATCCAATGAAAAAAGAAACACTTCTAATTATTACACGTTAATGTACCTACCTATTGTGCATTGCTATGTTTTTTGTTGTACTAGAAGCCAAGGGACTTACTATACTGTCCTGGAAAGACTAGTCTATTTTCACCCGGCCTTTAAACACTTACAATACCTACTTGAATAATATTATGTAAAATAATAAGACAAAAAGTAGGCGCATCCATAATATTCTAACCATAATATTCTATTTTTAATCGACCGTCTCGCTTTCTCATTCAAAATTGTTCAAATCTTCTTTCCTTTTTTGACGAAATATTGCATTCGG
The DNA here is from genome assembly GCA_035578125.1 of Mellilla xanthometata. Lineage (NCBI taxonomy): Eukaryota > Metazoa > Arthropoda > Insecta > Lepidoptera > Geometridae > Mellilla > Mellilla xanthometata. Next base: position 4,463,959 of record JAPUBQ010000014.1, on the reverse strand, counting down.
CCACAAGCAGCCGGCCGGCGACATTGCTCGCGCGCGTTTCGTTCGCCCTTTACGCTTTGTTCATTCTCTTTGTAGTTCGTCGTTTCGTTTCGTTTCCCGACTCCCGTTCAGTCATTTCGCGCCGGTTGTCACAAGAAGCTGTGTCGCTCTGCGCATGCGTTCGATACGCGTCTCTCGTCGATTTCAAAATTCGAACGAAAACAAATAAACAAGTGAAAAACGTGCCGGTAAAAATTAAACTGACATTAATTCTAATTTTAAATACGGATTGTCTTATCGAGTTGCAGAATATTGTGCAACGAAGCGATTTTTGCGAGTAAGTAGCATTTTTTTCGTTTTTTTCGCATGCTTGAGCCGGCACTGATTTGATTTTATCCAAGAGGAATTTGTTTGAATTATTTTATTGTATTCGCAACGGAGGAATGAAAAACAAACGGAGAACGGTCTCGTTTAATTTTGTTTGAAAAATATTTGTTTTTACGAAATTCGTGCTTAGTTAGGCATGTAGCGTAAAATATTTGTGCGTTCTATTTGTTTTCTTCGATATCTTAAATTAATAAGTTCTCTATTGCAGTAAAAGTAAGCTAAAAAAAGCTCTTGATAATACTCTATAACTACAGTGCATTCTATAATAACTAAGTATAGGTTACTTATACCTATCTAGGTAGGTACCTACCTATCTTATACTTATTTTTCATTGACATATAAGTAGGTACCTAAACAAACAACGGAAAATATGAGAAAAATGAATTCTCAGGTCTCAGTGTGATGAGATGAAGTTCATTGACCTCTCTGTAATTTGCGAAACCCACAGACGGTCGTAAATGTTCCTCTATATATTTTCTAATCAGTGTGAAAGGGGTGGTGAATTAGCTCTGTATTCTATAGGTATAGATAGGTACCTACTAGTTTTCTGTTACGTTGGTCGATAGGTAGTACTTACCTACCTACTCCTTACACCGAAATCCTACTTTATATCCTTTTAGGAGTCACCTTCTACCTATCCTAGAAATTTAGGTAGGTAATGTGCTCACAACTCGCCTCAGATGCTATAAGTACCTACCTACCTAATAGGTATCTACGACTTGAGCCGTGTCGTCATTAGTGACATTTGGTGCAATATGCATAAAATAGGTACGTTATATAGGTAGGTCTCTATCTATTATAAATTATTCATTAGCATAGCGTGGTATGTGCATGTGATGCGTAGAGAGGAGATGCATGTTAGTAGGTAGGAGATGTATGGAAATGGAAGTGCAAGGAAGAAGGGCAAGAGCCCGACCGAAGAAGACATGAATGGAGTGTGTGAATGAGGACATGAGAGTGAAAGGAGTGAGTGTAGAGACGACGGCTGATAGAGGAGAGTGGAAGAGGAAAATTTGCTGTGCCGACTCCACCTAGTGGGATAAGGCAAGGAAGAAGAAGAGATCTATTATAAATTATTCAGTAAAATATTTAACACTACCGGCGCCCCGCGGTGTTAACCGCGTTAATCCGGGACAAAAAGAAATTAATACGGATTAAAAAGCAGCCTATGTGGTAATCCAAAGTCTAACCTATATTCATAGTAAATCTCGTCAACATCGGTCCAGCCGTGGGAGCGTGAAAGAGTATCTAACATAGAATTTAAAGTTATTTGAGTATCCCACGGGATCCACAATTGTTATCCAAGGTCTACCCTATCTTTAAACCATATTTCATCAAAATCAGTTCAGCCGTTTGAGCGTGAAGACGTAACGACATAGGTACCTACACACTTTACACAAATACACACAAACTTTCGCATACGATACGTGTTTACCTATATTTCAGCGTATTTTTTTCAAATTGTTCAAAACTTTACTCGTGACGACACTACTATAGGTAGGTAGGTGGTCGCATAGAATTTGAGCAGGGTTTACCTAATTCCTACTTTGTATACCTACTTGGGTACTTTTAGGTGACAGCTTTGAATCACTACATTTGAATCACCTTTCCTAGAAATATACCTACATATACCTACCTACCTATGTGTGTAAACATGTAGGTAACCAAAATACTAGGTAACTAAATACCTAGGTTCCCCTCAAATAGGTAAATATAAGGGAGGCACTGAATAATGACGTCTTTGATAGATACAAAATAAATAATGTAATGTCAATTTCAAATACCAAATCCCGACTACAGTAACTGATACAAAAAATAACCGGAATTTACTAAAGTGGAACTGAACTTTTATAGTTACCCCATGTTAATCCTTATTAGTACAAGTAAATTGTAAGTACAGTAAGTAACCTCCATGTAACGTCAATCGATTTAACGACAAACTCTCTAAGGCGTCGAAATCAATTGGCTTTAGTTGGTTTAGCTTGTATTTCATACAGTGATACATTATCTCCATTTACGACCGCTCTCTAGGAAGGTATAACACCAAATCGTAATCGTAATATAGAGTTTACACTGTATCTATTTTCATTTTAGCTTTAGTAATTTACCTATTAGCATAAGTTGTTACTAGCATAGGCTTACTAGCTGACCCGGCAAACGTTGTTTTGCCTGAAGTAAAAATTTAAGGGTAAACAACCCTTAACTTTAACACTTAGGGGTATGAAAAATAGAAAGAAGCCGATTCTCAGACCTACTGAATACGCATATAAAATTTGCTAAAAATCGGTCAAGCCGTTTCAGAGGAGTACGGTAACTAACATTGTGACATGGACATTTTATATATAAGAAGAAGATATCCAGTAATAGATATAGACGGGCTGATGATAATGATGATAACAATAAATTAGCGTCCATTGAACCCGTCCCGAAAATAGGTAGTTAATAGTTAAGCAGCTGATGTGATGACCTGGCTACCTATTTAAAATACCTACGGAACCGCGTGGGAAGGTATGTATTCATCGGTTGCCTAATTTGATGATAGCTAATAGCATTTTACTGATACCTGAATACCTAGGTATCTGGCTAGATTCTCACAAGCTTACCACGTGGGAAGTGGGAAGCCTGGTAAGCGTTTAGGGTTCCGTAGCCAAACAGTAGGTAACAACTAGGGTTCGCGAGATATACCTATATCAGCGTATATATATATCATGATATATGTATATGTTGATTTTTATCTTGATATATTTTATCAATTGTTTTTTCCCTATTTATTTTTTAACTCGAACGGTATCCGGAACAGGTTGTACAACCTGTTCCTATGTATCATGAACCGTAATAGCTGAAGAGTTTGACATTAGCAAATGATATTTTTCTGTTGCCGCTATAATGTCAAATCCTAAAACTAGAATAACATATATATTTTTTATATAATACAAAAAACGTTATCCTTTGCAATTTCTTCTCTCGATCTTTAACGACAAAAATATTTAGTTATTCTGTTTAAAAAGTATTTAAAAGGCTCCATACAATTTATACAAATCTATATAATTAAAGATGTATTTTGTATTTGTACTGATGGTAGGTACCTACAGAACCTTTCATGAGCGTACCCGATTTGATGTTATGTATACTATTAGTTACCAGGGTCCTGCAATTTTGTGCTGTAACATAATATAAAATGTAGTCTATTTGTTAATCCCAGGATCAAAATCCCCGAGCAAAATGTTTTATGATTTGACAACCTCGTTGGCGTAATGGTTACCATGCCGGACTGCCAATCAGACGGTTCGATTCCCGGCACAGCCAAAATCTTTGTGCTGAACTAAATTTGTTTGCTGTCGGTCTGGGTGTTAATTATTATGCTTGTATATAAAGTTTATACTCGTATGTATATAGAGTTTTTATGAACGGCGAACTACTCGTATCGACCTTATCACTCAAGGGATCTGTTCCAGGCAACCGATGTAAGGACACGGAAACGCAATAAATAAGACGAACAGCTGTTCATTCAGATTATATAAAGATGATGATTATGATTGTTTATAAGTACTTATATGACTAAAGTTATTTGCATAGTTGGTCTAAAGCCAAACTTGAAAAGTTTTACGTCAATTACCAGTGTTATTTTTGTAACCTTCAAGTACCCATAAATTGAGGTTCGAAAGTATCAAAAGAAACGGTCCGTCCATGGTTAATTAAATAAAAGTTGAACAAAACTGTTAAAAGGCAGATAAACGAGCTACGGATACTCGTTGCGGCATCTAGATAAGCTAAACAGTCGCTTCCGGTTATGTAGAGTGTTTAAGTTTTTGGATTTTGGGAAGACTAATAAATAAAATAAATAAATATTAGGACACATTCCACACTCGGCCGGTTAACCCCATACTCAACCATTTCTAGTTCGTATTATGGTTGCTAACACAACTGATAGACTACATATACATAAATATTGTATATATAGATACATATTTAACACCCAGACCGACGATACTCGCCGCGGCATCTAGATAAGCTAAACAGTCGCTTCCGGTTATGTAGAGTGTTTAAGTTTTTGGATTTTGGGAAGACTTATAAATTAAATAAATATTAGGACACATTTCACAAACGGCTGGTTAACCCCATACTGAACCATTTCTAGTTCGTATTATGGTTGCTAACATAACTGATATACTACATATACAAACATACATATTTTATATAGATACATATTTAACACCCAGACCGATAGCCAACAAATTTAGTTCATCACAAAAATATTGGCCGTGCCAGGAATCGAACCCGGAACCTTCTGATTGGCAGTCCGGCATGGTTACTATTACGCCAACGAGGTCGTCAATAGGAGCTGTAATACTTATCAAAAAGTGCTATATATCATTTAAACTTAAACCGTTGCTTCGCGTAATTTTTGTATGCTTTTAAAAAATGGTCACATTATTCTTCGCATATATTAAGTACCTACAATCTACATATATATGTATGATGTACTTATTCACATACCATTGACACCGTGACCTCGGCCCTGGGTTATTGCTCATGAAGTCATTTCATTGACGACCTCGTTGGCGTAAAGGTTACCATGCCGGACTGCTAATCAGAAGGTTCCGGGTTCGATTACCGGCCCGGTCAACATCTTTGTGCTCAACTAAATTTGTTGGCTGTGGGTCTGGGTGTTAAATATGTATTTATATATAATATGTGTATGTAGTATATCAGTTGTGGTAGCAACCATAATACGAGCTAGAAATGGTTCAGTATAGGGCTAACCAGCCGTGTGTGAAATGTGTCCAAAAAAAAAACCCTTATTTCGGTAGAACACAAAACGATGCCATTGTTTCTGACTGTAGATCACTTAACTTAGTGGAAATTATTTAGATTTTTCTCGTGATTAGTATTTTCAAAGAATAAGAAAATAATGTTATCGTATCGTACTTCTTATAAAGGGTGAAATATGCGAGTATCGAGTCTCAGTACCTTTTTATTCCTTTTGCTGTTGAGACTATGGGTAGTTGGGGTGCAGATGCGAGAAGGCTGGTAGATTAACTCTGACGACGACGATCTTACTTGGTGCAAAGGATAGTCATCGCTATTCAGCGTGAAAACGCAACAAGTCTTATGGGACCGTACCTTTGCACCAGGTACGGTCTTGGGCTGTCCTAACATTTAATGTTCTTGACATTTATTATTTTTTTCTTATAAAGGTGAAAATTTGTTATACTCCTTCGGATGAAGCGATTGAGACTACATTTTCTGGATTTAAATATACTATTTTTATCCTCGACGAGTAACGCCGCAGAGCGCAGTTAGTTGTTATATGAATAAGGTAGTTTAAACAAATACTTATTTCTTTGTGTCTCTGTTCTTTACCATGACTCAGAATCCGGTTAAAGTGCTAAGTAGACTCATACTTACTGTTTCTAAAATAATCTGCGTCCTTAGTCTCGGAAGCGCCCGCATGGCTTCGTTTGGTTTAATTTGTTGCTTTTACAGCAATGCTTAAGATCCACAGTTAGCGTCTTTCGTTGTTGTAAAAAATATATCTAAGACGGGAACTTTACAGAAACCTATCAATTCTTTAAATATTTCAAACTTTGAATTAATAGAACTGGCGTCAACAAAGCAAACATTTAAATGTTCGCTTCCTCTTGCTTACACTTTTACTTTTACAGTTTAAATAAGTGAGAGGACATGATCTCTCAAGTGTTTTCTATATTTACTCCAGTCATAAGAATTTGTTGTTTCCCCAAAACATCAATGCGAGACACAAATACTGAACTATAAAAGACAAAAGAACATCAAACGATTCCATTAGAAACCGGACGAGACACGCATTGTCCCCAAAAAGGAAGAATACGCCCAAATACGCCAGAAAAATAGTTAGGTACATATAATAAACTAGATATTTTGTATCGTAAATGGGCAAGTCTCGAGTCCAAACATCTCGTTTCCCATACCTTTGCGTATTTGGTAACACCCGTGGGAGTCGAAAGGTGCTAATGATAACAAGGATCAAGTTACGAGACCTTCGGTTTTTGTTGAAACCTATGAATGGACCCAAAAATCGAATGCATTAAGGGAGTGTGGCTCGTTGGACGAGTATTGGGATTTTAATCAATGTATGAGCTCATACGTCACAAGATTCATTGTAAACTTGGCCCGCGTGGTAAATTGTGCTCGAAATAAAGTCCTGAGTCCAATCAGTACAAACGTATATTAGATAGCATACGCTTGAGAAACATTACGTCCTACAGTCTCGAAATGATCTTTCTTCTAGAAAAAAAATGCAGCCTTCCTACTAATTCTGGTATTATTGCCACTAATAAGTGACAAAGTACCTTTTCCACTGACATTAACACGCTGACAAAGCTCTGGGCCATTAAACTAAGATTCGGCAGTTAATTTCTACTCCTTAAAGCTAGCAATTAAACTTGATCGCTAATCAGCGTATTTGAAAGCTACGCCTTTTGTCGTAAATGAGACAGTCAACTCCGAAGGATAAAGGTTGTCATAAAATACGTTCTTAGCTTTCATTAAGCTTGACGTCGTTAGAGCTATAGGGTCTTATAAAGAAGACAAGAATAGCGCTAATTTTGTGACACATTTAATATGTGCTTGTATTTAACTTTTTAAATTATTCTTACTTTTTATTTGGTGTATGGAAATTCTACTCTGCTCCACAGGCATTTGAAGTAAAATATTAAGGAGAAAAGGTTCAGCATATGAAACAAACACAAGGTGAAGAGCAAATTTGCATTACGAACAGCTTCCTAAATTGAAGGTTTCTCAAAAACGCAGACGTAAATAATGGGAGAATAAAGGGTCGGAAACCTTCTGATATTATTACACATGCTAAGGTTTGAATGAATACAATTCAATATTCATGTATTCAGTATGGTTATGTGTATTTCAACCGACAATTGATGAATTGTTGTACAGTTTTAATAAACGTATTAAACCTTGTATACTATGAATGATACGCGCATGCAAATGCAAAAAGTAAAAGCAAGTAGTTACGGTTGAAATGTAACTATCTTTGCAAGAACTTTTTACTGAATCTTACCTTGAGTTTAAGGTCGATAACCCAGCCAGACAGCACAGAAATAACGCTAAAACCATTCTAGCAATGGCAATAGACACAAAAAGCAACTGTTATCTTCACAGGGTATAACAAAATCAACACCAGCTAAAGCGCTGAGAACATTATACATTACCTACGATGTAAAGAGGGTTCATAAATTAACAAGTAATAAAGGCCAGACTGAGAGCTGCCTAAATAATGATAAAGCGATTTGGTACTATGGCACAATCGTGAACATTTATAATCTCTTACATCCTCAAGTAGCGTCTTGTATTATTATTGTGAGAAGGTTCCATGAGATAATTTTTGCCTTTGTAATTGACAGCACTTGCACTGACTCATGTGTTTATTTCATAACATAAGATCTAAGACATGTCGTGACCTGTACATTCATGTTTTGAACTTGACTGATCCACCACATTTGTTAGTCGGATGTTGACTTAATAAAAAAATTAAGGATTGTTTAATTCGTCTAATTAACTGCCGCTCCGTGTTTAGAACTGGTCTCGGTTACATTGAAAGTTTTGTGTGCCTCTCTAACATTGTTTTTAAAGTTATCCAAATAATCAACATTGTTAATTTAACCGACCGCAACATAAATAACAGTTACATTAGCAATCGTATTACTTTCAAAAGAGCTATGACATTAAAACCCAGAAAGAAACTCTAGAACTAGAGACACATTTTCTTGATTATTTGACCACTTTTATTTCCTACTCATTTTTTTCTTTACACATTGTGTCACGCTTAGTAATTAAAGATAGTGTTGAACGAATCTTGATAAGTTTTAGCGTGTTGTAGGTAGCTAGATTAGATATTTGCATAAAAATGTTAGCCCTTGAAAATATCTTGTTAGATTTCCTTGTGAACGTTGCAAACAATATTTATAGTTATGTGTACAAGAAGAGGAAACTATTGTTTCGACATGTAGGAAGCGTGTGAATATGTTGATATAACAGATGTATCTACAGATTTGCACAGGGCTAAGCAAGTTAATCTCACGGAGGAATTATTAGCGTGCCGACTCAACGTTATCACTTCCATTGATAACTCCTGTTTGCTCAACTGTAGTTATTTGCCAAACAATTTCGTGAATCGGCTCATTAGTAATTTTGTTTGTTCCTTTCCTTATTACCTCCCACATTTATTTTCAAACCCCTAATGGCGTTAATTATAGATCTAAAGCTGCCTATAATGTTATTTTGTTTTGTTTCGTGTTTCGATTAGTTCTAATGCTCTCAAAGCCTACTTACGGTTGTATCAATGGCTTTCTGTCAAACTTTCAAAAATTTACAAACATGACCACTGTTACTTAGAGTTCATTAACAGCTTCAAACAACTCAAATCTGGTTTTTAATGATGTCCAGTTCGAATTTATTTGGACCAATTACTTCTTTTGATTTTTAATCTTTTTTAGAGGAAGTCGCTTATTAACAGGTTTGGTATATTTATGAGTGGTTGCCTCTGATTCATGTACCGTCGTAGGTTTAAGTGGAACTAATTAAACGATGTTTGTTTAAGGTTTGTCGGTATTTAGTTTCCGATAACATTTAAATTTGCTTTATTTTGGCAATTTTATCACTGCACCGTTATGACCGGTTTTATAAGCTAGCTAGCTAGCTGGCGTCAATTAAGATGTGTATATGTAATTACGAACTTTCACTAATTATTGAATTGCTAAATTGTCTTCTGTTTTGAAATGTTTCCGGTGTCTGTAATTTTTTGATGATCGCTATCCATTCACAGACCGTAGATCCCGTTGTATATCACATAGTAATTTCACGATCAACAGTTTTCTACATAAAAACATGCAAGTCTTGGATTACTTACATATAATGACCCCTCTGGGCACTCCAGCGGATATCCTTTCATATGCGAAGGAAACAAATTCAGGTTGCGTTTAATATCGATGCTACCGTTTAATATTTTCGTGATTTTGTGCGTGTTGAAAATTACAAGAACCGGAACAATATTAACAGGAGAGTTTGCAATTTCCATAATTGTGCGCTTAAAATTATGCAAATTTAATCTACTTAGCTCGTTATTGGCTTCTGGTAACCTTATACTGACTGGCTTTTGGATTCCGTCTGACTGGGCATAATCATCGGTTACATGAAACTACAACGAACGCTTATTTTTGCTTTAAGCGCTTGGTGCAGTTTTTCAAACGTTATCTACGTTCTTCTTATTATTTTATAGTGAGGTTGGTATTTCTTTGTATCCATACTTGAACACCTTACCTTGTAGATTTTATGATAATCAATCGAAAATATCGATCCGGCGGGATTTGAACCCGCATCTTCTAGCACAGCGGTACTTTAGTTTGACTTTAAATCGTGTATTTAAATAAAAACCACAACTCACATGTAAAACAGAATATTAGGATCTATAAGCAACTTTGAAATACATACAACATACACACATACAACAATGGTACGGAACCCTTCATGAGCGAGCCCAACTCACACTTCGCCCATATTCGTGATATGGGCTCGGCCTGGAATATGTCATACCGGAGAATATTCACGATCAAGACAAAAGCGGTTACACAATTAGTATCAAAAACAGTCTAAATAAAAAGCACTCATCTATGTAGATAGCTAAAGCTAGACATAAAGAATGAAGAACGAATAACAGCCCATTAATCACTAAAAATGACTGTTAATTTTAAGTCTTCATTACTGCACCCGCAATTTGACCCCAAATCAATATCCTGCGTTATTATTAGTAGCGTTCCAATTTAAATAATTTGTTCTTTTCAACTACCTCAGGTGCCTTGGCCGTGGTTAACCGGTCAAATGATTGTTGATGATGAATGATTACTGAGATTTCGAATAATGACGGCTCCAGCCCGCTTCCAACTGACAGGCTAATAAGAATAAGAAGACTACACAAATTATACAATGTTAGGCAGTGGTCCCACCAACGGCGAGTAAACGTTTAACTATCGACTATTTTCTCGCTCAAGAAACGTTCATTAGCATTAGCAGCCCACTATACGTTCCCACTGCTGGGACTCGGGGCCTTCTCTCACTAAGAGAAAGATATAGGCCATAATCCACCAGGCTGGCCATCTGCGTGTTGGCGGATGACACACGTCTTCGGATATTGTGGTCCTCAAACATGCCTGTTTCCTCACGATGTTTTCCTTCACCGTATAGCGAGTGCAAATCCACACATAACTTGAAAAACAAGTCATTGGTGTAGGGCCGGGATCGAACCAGGGGCCGTCTGATTGAAAAGCAGACGTTATTATCACCGAGCCACACTCGCTTATGAAACGTTCAATAGATATAACATTCCGTATAAATAAAAGAGATGCACATACAAATAGTTGATCGCTGACTGTTCACACTGCCGGTGACGACTCGTTTTGCTAGTTTTATCGCTTAAGCTACGAGCTTTCAAAAATAAACTCGCTCAGCAATACTCGTTCAGCGATACTCGCCCGCTTCATCATTTCTATACAGTGCGGCATTGCACAGGACTGAGCGAGTGGCGCGAGTAATCGCTCGTCGCACTTACACACTTGCTTATAGCCCGGCGACAAAACTATCGAAACTACACTCGATTCCCGCTGATCGCCAACTCGTTTATAGTTTCAAGTTCTACTCGTTTCTCGTTCATCGTCGCCGGTGGGACCACTGCCTTATATTTGCTTGTAAAAAAATGATCCTATTGAGCTTTAATTTGTGCTGAAGTTAGAATCAAAATGATTTAAAGTATGTAGCTATTCAGTTTAAAAGAGTCATAACCTAAGACCGTGTGTGAAATGTGAAATAGGTAATTGGGAAAGTACGAGTTGAGCTCGCGCATGAAGGGTTCCGCACCATTGTTGTAAGGGAGCTCCCCTTAAATATTTTTTTTTATTAAACTTTATAATTTGATTTAATTGCTAATATACATTTATATATTTTGTGAAAATTTCAAGTGTCTTAGTAGACGCTACCTAGCAGCTACCGTTATTGATATATGGCAAAAAAATACGAAAAAACACGTTTTTGTATGGGGTCCCCCCTTAATATTTTTTTTTACACATTCACACACGGCTGGTTAACCCCATACTGAACCATTTCTAGCTCGTATTATGGTTGCTAACACAACTGATATACTACATATACTTACATACATACATACATATTGTATATAAATACATATTTAACACCCAGACCCACAGCCAACAAATTTAGTCAAGCACAAAGATGTTGACAGGGACGGGAATCGAACCCGGAACCTTCTGATTAGCAGTCTGGTATGGTAACCTTTACGCCAACGAGGTCGTCATTTTTTAGTATTTGTTGTTATAGCGGCACGGGAAATACATATCTTGTGAACGTTTCAGCTTTCTAGCTATTACGGTTTCTGAGATACAGCCTGGAGACAGACAGACAGCGGAGTCTTAGTAATAGGGTCCCGTTTTTCCGTTTAGGTAAGGGACCCTAAAAGATAACAAAAATGTTTACGAGGTCTCCCGTTCAGAAGATTACTGGTGTAATGTTAGTCCGAGAATTTCATATAACACTTACCTTACCTTACAAAGACTAAACAACTAAACTACAGTAGATACTCGTGCACAAGGTACGTAGGTAAGTATCAAGTTATTGTAACAGAGATTCATTGTTCATTCTTTTCATAAATATTGATTATCTGTGAAGGCGGATGTCTTTTGTTATTTCAATGGGAACGTACCACATATTATCTTAAATCTAATTAAATATTAGTAGGTACCTTCACCGTCTATCTATCAATACATATACCCCTATAGGTACGTACGCTTATTCATTTTATTTTATCAAATATTAGGTACTCACGCCTCATCAAGTTCGATTCCTTAAGCACACACTCATTTTGTTGGCTAAGTTAGAAGAGATCAACTTTCAAATGTTTTCTATACATGAAGTTCTAGATTACTAAATTTTTTAGAGAATTAATTTTTGTAACGCCTGTAGCTCGGCTAATTAAGGTGATCCAGCGCGAACGTTGAGGTTAAGCGACGGTTGATGCGGACCATGTTTGGATGGGTGACCAAGCACAAGACAAGAAAGTAATTTAAGAAATGGCATTTCCAACTGGGAGCTACCGTAGGTCGGATGACACGTTAATTGTAGGTCCCGACTGTCTTAGTACTGTAGTAGCAGTCGTTAAGCCAAGTCTAAGGTCTTCGGGTGGCTTGAAAACTCGACATCAGAGCTTGGCCACTTAGCTCATACGACAAAGAAAAAGAATAGAATCAATAGTACCTATTAGAAGTAGGTATTAGTTTACTAACAATAAAAAATATATGAACTAGAGACCCGTTATTATAAATAATAAGATATTACACATATACGAGTATATATTTAGTAGTAGTATATATACTAATCATCTTTTATCATACAAACCATTTTATTCATTAAGAAAGAAAGAAAGAAATAGTTTATTCATTACCTATATTACATTTAAATGTATACACAAAAGTGATGTATATTGATACTCATATGTACCAAAAACGGAAGTAAATAACAAATAATTCAAAGAGTAATAAACAAAAAAATGCAGGACTAACAACGTCAATAGCCAAAACGCCTTTGGGAGCTAGCTATAAGTCAGGAATTCGGTTGTGGGCGTCAAAAGAATAGCCATTCATACACATCGGGTTTGTTGACTGATCAGTCATACAACTTTGAAGTAACTTGCTTTTATTTAGAATTGATAATCTCAAAACTTTGTGGTAAACGGCTGTTAGTCTTAGTACAAGCAGTCGTTAAGCCAAGACAGCCTTCGGACAGCTTGAAAACTCTCGACTGGCCACTTTGCTTTTACGAAGAAAAAGAAGACGGTACAACTGGAATGGAAACTAAAACTGACAAATAGGGTGTTATTTTTTTGATTATTTTAAAATTTTGCGAGGTTATAAAATCAGAAGACTGTAGGGTATTGCCAGGTAACGCTGTAAAGTAATGTTATAAAAATGTTCTGGCAATAAATGGAAATAGGAATGGAAACACGATCACATTTTGAAGTTGGACAAAAATCCCATAGAATTTACTCAATCAGAACAAAAGAAATCCGAACAAACTTTGCGAGAAACTTGGCTAAAGAACAGAAGAAGCTACTTGAGATTCCTTTTTCGAAATTCAAACAATTCATTGTAACGAACCTCCATTCACTCTTTCACATCAAAAACTGGCAACACTGACAGGTGTGTTCCCGCCACCAGTGCCCCTTTTTTAACGTCCTTTCCTGTTTAGAATTTCGAACGAAAGGTTTTAAAACTAAGAAGACTTAAAATGCAAAAGTAAATCTTACTTTATACGTCGCGAAGGTTGGAATTAGAGTGGATCAGAAGTCACAGTATTACAAGAGTAACAATGAATGGAACATTTCCCTTACAATGTGCAGCAACGGACTCTAAATCTCAGTTCATTGGATAATGAGACTTATGTTTACAGAATTAAGAGCTAAATTTACCGTCAGATATCTATACTATAGAGTATCTTCTTTACTGTGTGTTAAGTTCTTTTTAATTTATTTTGGGTCCTTCAAAATCTTGGTCCGGTTTGTGTTGTCTTTTTTTTTAGAACTTTAATCAGTTTTGGCAATGTATGCGTGCTGATAATAATTTCGACATTTGTGTGCTTCAATTTTATTGCAAATGCACTTTATTATTATCTCATTCCTTTGAAAAATGTTTGATTTTATGACCAATTTGATTTTCTACTGACATCGAAATTCCATCTTCTTAATTTTACATTGTTTCTTTCTAGTGGTAAGTAATAATTATGTGTACATTTAGGAATAATATATGGAAAATGTGGTACCGTTATAAGTCGATTTAATAGAGAAAACATTTTAAAGTTTGTTGCCTTTTCCATATTCTTTAGGTTGTGGAAGCGAGAAGACATCGACTTTTAAATTTAATTAATGCTTGCTTTTACTTCATATTCCTTTTACTTGAGTTATATTCTGTTACATCTGACCTAACAACTGAGTTAGGCTAATGTTAGAGCCTTGCCTGTGAAATTAATTTTGCATATTTGTTTTCACGCTGTATTTTTTACACAATTCAGCTAAACCAGCATTTGACCAGCAGACTGTATAACCACATGAGTCAGCGACGCTGACCACAGGTGGAGCATGCCTAGTCTGGAATTACTACCTCTAAATGAGGCTGCAGGAACATAGCGTTGGTGTACAAGTGCTTAGTGACAGATTTCGAATCTTGTAAACGATAAAGAACAATTAGCTCACCGCTTCACACGCTATAGTTAATTGTTCTTAGCTTGATTGGAAACCTGGACGTTTCTCTTTCAAAGTTCAACAACCATTGTCTTCTTGGCATAAAAAAGGAATCTAAAAACGCAAAATATGTTCTTTATTCAAAAGAAAAGGCAACAAAACTTCAGGATAATAATTGGCTTAAACGCCAAACAATTATTTTGTTCTAACTGAAGGATTAGAAAAAATAAATTAAAACTAATGATGCTGTCTAGAAGCTACGGTATAAAGTCTGTTATAAATTCTAATTAGAGGCACTTAAGTTTTTGCATTTGATTTATCAAGATTAACATCTATCGGTTTTTGTATCGTAAGAAAAATTATGATTCGTTCTAATGTGGGACGAATGAGTGCATCCGTATTTTAATTTATGGTAACAAAAAAATAATAGCTAGCAGTATTAATGATGAACGGGTATTCTATAAGTACTTATTATTACATATTGTATTATTCAATGCTTTATAGTTACGATAGAATTTACAATGTAGCCCTGATTTTATAAAACATAATAGAATACTGATTAGAATTATGTTCGCAAATATATATCGCAGACATCAATACACGAATATTCTAATCATAATATACATATACCTATATCGCACTACTCACAAAACACACACATTTCGCATTATAAATCACAAAATACACTGTGTATTCACTATGTATAAACCCATTCTTAAGATTTCATGTTTCTTTCATTAATCTTTAATTTATAATACCTTGCCTAATGAAGGACTTACCTAATTATACCAGGTCTTTCTGTAGATAATAGCTCTAGAATAGGAAAGGTAAATAAGATAAAAACATTTATTAGAAAATAAACAACATTATTAGTTTAATTGTTGTTTTCATAATATGTGTTATTTTCCTGTAGGCAATTGTTATTTGAATTAAAACGGTCTATGTACATACTACATGCACAAAAACATATGTTCATATATATTTTCATTTGTGGAGGCCCAAGGTACGAATAGGAAGATCGCATCATCGCATCGATATTCATAGTAGAAAAAGAATAAAAGCGCTATCAGATAATAAAAATATCTGATGTTTTATCACGCACTTTGCCAAGAATTTATAATAGTTCTCTTCCTACTGTGAAAAAAAAACGAACTCTACTATAGATAGTCGATAAAGGTAATTCGTAGTCAGTTTATGAAATAACTAACTACGACCCGTGGTGTTTTCTGCATTAATTTGGGATAAATGTAGCCGATTCGTTAGTCATAGGTATACCATCCAATTTCGTGCTGTTTGGTGATAGAGTATAAACATCCAAACATACGTCCTCCAAAACTTTAGTACTTTAGTCTATAACGCCATAAAAAGCACAGTCCATTCAGTATCGTTATAAAGAGTTTACACTGTATCTGTATGATTAGGTTAAAATTTAATCTCACAGTGTAACTCTTGTTTATCTTTGGAAAGAAGAAGAAGAGATATAAATTGTCTATTATTTAAGACATTGGACAAAAAATAACAGTAGCTAACATAGTTTAAGGTGTATGTATGTAGGTACGTATGCATATAAGTATGTATGGCTGACCATTGGTTTAAAATGAGACCAGTGGTGTCAAACTTTAATTTACTTACATACATATCCTTGATATATCTTAGGTACTGCCAGTGTTTGGTCAGTGTCTGAAACAGTTGTATTTTTGTAGTCATAATGTAACTGTCAATTAGAGAAAAGAAAATCGTACATTTTTAATAAATAAATATTACAATTTTCACACACGGCTGGTTAACCCCATACTGAACCATTTCTAGTTTGTATTATGGTTGCTAACACAACTGATATACTACATACACATACAGACATATATATGTTATATAGATACATATTTAACACCTAGACCGACAGCCAACAAATTTAGTACAGCACAAAGACGTTAGCCGTGCCGGGTATCGAACACGGAACCTTCTGATTGGCAGTCTGGCATGGAAACCAGTACGCCAACGAGGTTTTCGAAATATTTATAACATACTTACTCGTATTATTTAAATTGTAAATATCTATTCAGTCATTTGCTCTCTCAAAATTAAAAATGTGTTTAAATTTCATAATACGAGAAATACTAAAACCAGATAACAGCAAAAGTATCATTGGTTAATTACTTGTTTGGGAACATAACGCGATATAATTAATTTCCTAGCCTAATGATGTCTTTATTCATTGTTTACGGAAAATTTCTTCAAATAAAAGCTTTTATAAAAGCCAATTATCCTTATTCTCTTGAGGGAAAGCCGTAATGTAGATTTAAAAGCTCATGGATAAATCATTACATTTTTTACTTTGTAGATTTGAGCTTTGCCACAATTCACCTAGTACTCATTTATAAAATGTATAATATGATAACTCAATATCATTTGTGTTCCTGGTAAGCATAGTGTTAAATTTGGTACGTACACTTGTGAAAGATAAAAATATAAAAGCTATTTGTATGTGTTATTTGTATTATGATGATATCTTCTTAGACTAAAAAATACCGGCGATAATTTGATTTGCTATTGTATTAAGCAATTAATCAATACTAAGAACTGGGCCCTTGTCTTCTAGATACTTCTCTAGCCTGGGCCAAATCCTTAACAGGCCTATACCTCAGGACCTTCACCTTTCCTTAATTTAGTCTATTACTGACCTTCTAGGTCTTCCTCTTCGTCTCCTCGCTCTTTATCTTTCTTTCTTTGGTGTTTTGAATGAAATTTCTTTGTATTACCTATATATTTTTTTGCCGTGATATAGCCCAAAACGTTCACATTATACATTATGTGTACGTTTTGGTCTATATATGACGATGTCCTAAAATGTTTGGCCACTTATTTGTTACCTACTGGAAGGTGATCAGTCAATAAATATATAGTCTTTGAGCAAGCCAAATTGAAGGAACTCTGGATGTGAATTTTAGATAAGGGACTGAAATATTTACAAATGTTGATACAGTCACAAATTCGACTCTGGAATAAAGCTGCTGAGTTTGAAAATGTTTATTGTTCAAAAGTGTTTGATTCTTTATATCTTTACAGTTAATTTAGATAAAAGGAGAGTAAAGAGATTTTGTAACTAAACTTCGATACAAACACTCACATCTAGACTCATTTATATTTGCCAGTTAATTAACACTAAATCTTCTTAATTCGTCCTTTTTGACGTGAATTGTCACCCATTGCATATTCCATGAAATATCCACACAAAAAATATTGAGAAAGATACAACATCTAGAGTTCTTTATCTGAGGGTATAAACGGGACCCTATTACTAAGCCTCCGCTGTCTGTCTGTCACCAGGCTGTATCATATACTGTGATATTTAGAAAGCAAAATTTGTATAGACTATAATGTATTTACTAACACACACACACACACAGATAAAAATAAAAACAATTGAAATATTAAGGGGCGCTTTCACGCAGCAAACGTCTTTTATTGCCATATTTTTATGATAATGGTACGGGACACTTCATGACTTGCATTCGGTATTTTTTTTATTGACGGAATAATAAGGAGGACAATCTTTATTTGAATAATGTTTGAATAACCGGCTTACGAAAGTTTTAATACAGTGATCTTTATTCGGCTGTAGACAGATGGTCACACCACCAACCATTCCATCTCATTGGTGATATGTATATCGTCTTTTCTAGTCAAATTTGAAGTAAGTATAATATTTCTATAATAGGGCCACCTTTACCCGTGAATCTTCATGCCCAAAGCGACCGCTGATTCAAATCCAGCAACGATTCATTTGAAAATGCCCACGTTCGTGTCTGCTGCTCATTCCATATCACCTCGCCTGGTATCTGTTGAGTAATTCTTGTAATGCGGTAAACGATTTACGTTGGCGTAGCAAGCCGAATCGGAAACAAGGCTAGAGCGTGCTGGGATAATTAAAGAATTGCTGGTTTTCTACGGAGTCTCTTCAGATGGGGACGGCATTAGGGGAGGGCTGTAAGGGGCTGGCCGGCCGATACCCTTGCTAATTAAGAATTTAGAAAAAACGACCAAATGTTCATTTTGTATGTTTATGTCATATTGATGATGATTGTGTGGATGAATTTAATAAATCAATAATTTTTTGTCCAAATACATAACAAGGTAAATAAAAATTTAGCTTGGTTTAATTAAAAACTACATTAAAATTAAAAACCTAAATTACTAAAATTGTAATGTAGGTATACCTAAGTCTATGTCCGCGGGTAAGATTCCTAACATGCTGGCGGTATAACCTCGCTGGATCGCCAAACTTAAACGTATAATAATTGGAGTCATTACTTTTTTTACGTAATAATCAAAAAGTCAGCAAAAATACCAATCTATTTTGCACAAGAAATGCCAGGCTATTAAGTGCATATACACATATATTACATATTTTTGTATATAAAATATTGGTAAAATGTTGCTTCTTGGAACTGAATCTCTACCACATGGTAGATCATTGAATTCCTCACCCACTTTTCTAATATTACTTGCTCTTACTTATGTCTTCTATTTATGCCCTGATTTAGCCTAAAATACTCTCAGTTACTACTAACTAGTCTCCTACTAGTATCACCTCACCTTCCCTAAGTCCACCCCATTCTCGAACCGTTAACGGTGCCGGTGTCTTCAGTAACAGCTGCACGCACGGCTCGCTTCAGTGGAACCGGTGGGGACTTTTTGTCAAGATAAAAACTTAGGCGAATGACTTCTGAGCTCTGAGGATCATTGAGATTATAATTGGTTTTGATTTTGCAATTCCTTAGTCTGATTTCGTTGTCATTATTATTTTATAGACAGTTCTTAACTGATCTATACGTAAAGTATTTTTTTTGTCAACTCTTAATAGGCTTGCGCTTGATCGTAATTCACCTGGTGGTAAGCGATTTAAGATGGAGTGCGCTTCCCCAGAAGAAACCCGTGCCTTGTAAACCGATGAATTATAATTATCGGGGAACAGGAAATTCGGCAAAGAATTACATACCTTGGCGGTACGCACAATGAAGGTGGAGGCAAACCGCCGATGCCGCCTTAGTGTTTCCCTATTCGTCCGATGGTGGACTAAGACATTTTAAATTTCCTGGATATGGGTGTCAAGAATCCTGTTGGCTCTATGAAGTTATGTTGAAAAAACAAATGACTGACATCATTCACCAGTTATATGCCCAGTGACTGTGGAGCTGCGTTAGATTTTTGAACGCGTGAAAAAACGACCTTTGACTCACCGCTTCCCGCTTCTTACTAAATGTATCACTATACTTAGTACTGAAAGATGTATCATTCGCTCGCTTAGTTCTAAGTCGCTGAGTAGCTTTTGGCATATGCGCGGATATAAGGGAACCATGACAAAGGATATGACCACTTTTATCCAGTAATAATAATACTCATTAGCAAAATGACTTTCGAATAGTATTATTTACTTTAATATTAATTGCTTGCTTCTTGTAATAGCTAGTTTTTGTTAGTTAGTATTTTGAAACATTTTTAAGTAATTATACGCAAGAATCATTCTTAAGATTGAACAAAGTTATATGTACAACGTTCTTCCTAAAATTCTTCAAAATCACACTTTTTAGTGTCTGACTTTCAGTTAGTATCACTTATTTTTGAAGAAATGAACAAGAGTTTCTACTTTTCCGGCAATTTAGAGTACTTAGAGAAAGCATCAGCACAGTTTTTATTTGTATCTCCGTAGTTCCAACTCATGGTTGGTAGCCAGTGGAATGTTCACGGTCCACGGCGTCTTTCGAAACAGTGGGAGTGGGGCTAAGATGGCTGTTACTGCAAATCTCCAAACATGATTTAAGCACTTCCAATAAAATATACTACACTTTATAACTCAAATCCCACCTTCTTTGTGCGAACTGCCAAGCTGAGGCTTTGCCAAACGTCCTGATCCCCGATAACTAAAGCGGTTCAAGGCAAGAGTAAACCGGTTTCTTTAAAGCAAGCGTGCTCTTCGTTAGATTTCAATATCGCTTACCATCAGGTGAATTGTCCTCAAGCGCAAGACAATTAAATAAAAAAAAATAACGTGATCGATATTTTTTTTTTCATATATTGGTTGGTTCATGACTATACGAGAATAACTCTGTTGACATAGTTGATTCGATGACAGTGCCACTACAATTTGTTACAGAATTTTCAGATTGATGACAGTAAACTAGTTCCTTTAACTTTTGACGAAGGCTTCTTTCTGGTCCCCGGGTACAAGTCTGTCCACATTCAAGTTTAACATTTAAGATAGCTTTTTTGGCAAGAAATAGTTTTATACATTATATATGGGTACCTATAGGTCTGTCCACATTCAAGTTTAACTTTTAAGATAGTTTTTTGGCAAGAAATAGTTTTTTCTCTCTTTTGATCGTCGTAGACCTCCAAGATTTACGTCTTAGGCATGCTAGTGCGAATGTTTTTATTTCTAGCATCGGACATGGTTTAATGGATCCGTGTCGACGTTAGCCTGATTTGATGGATCATCGAGATTGCTTTTATTGCTCCACTTGCCGCCTTTTTGTGTCAGTCACTTGTGAGTAGGCAGTATTGCCTAAAGCATAGCTTGGTGGTTTTTGGGTTCCGTACCCAAATGGAGCTAAGGGGACCCTATTTTTTTAGCACACATGGCTGGTGAACCCCATACTGAACCGTTTCTAGTTCGTGTTATGGTAGCTAACACAACTGATATACTACATATATATACATACTACTTACATACATATTTTATATAGATACATATTTAACACCCAAACCCAAAGCCAACAAATTTAGTCAAGCACAAAGATGTTGGCCGGGCCGGGATTCGAACCCAGGACCTTCTGATCTGCAGTCCGGCATGGTAACCATTACGCCAACGAGGGTGTTATTAAGCCTACTACAAACTACATTTTTTGTCATTTTTACACACAATGGTACGGAACCCTTATAGGTACGCGAGCCCACTCATACTTGCCAAATCATTCAATATTATTAGTAAGATGTGTATAATATTATTTATTAGCTTCTTTTCCACGATAATCGAGAATAAACAAAACCTGGCGCCCGCTAAACACAAGCCCGCTATATGCGGATACGTGTTCAGAATGAAAGCAGCTTTCCTTCATTACGGTGGTAAATTAGCATATACTTGTAACAGACGCGTGACTCACTGTGACTCACTTCACACTTTAGCGATTTGTTGATAATGTGTCTTTTCCTCTATTTTTAATTTGGAGGGCGTGCTTCGCATAATTCTTTAGGTAAATAAATACGCTTTTTTTACATTATTAATTTACGGAGAACTTGCCAAGCGGCTGGTAGAGGTTTCGGGTGTCCAGAATGCTGGCTTTTATTTCGGTCAGAAACTAAGCATTGCCATCCAACGTGGCAATGCTGCCAGCATTTTTGGTACCTTTTCCGCTACCCCTGGACTTTTGTACGTTAGTTTT
Organism: Mellilla xanthometata; assembly: GCA_035578125.1. Lineage (NCBI taxonomy): Eukaryota > Metazoa > Arthropoda > Insecta > Lepidoptera > Geometridae > Mellilla > Mellilla xanthometata. The sequence goes on along the minus strand of JAPUBQ010000014.1, from coordinate 4,441,861 downwards.
AGTTGAGAGTGTTATATCATTATAGTGTTTGACATATAAATCTAGATGACGCATATCATAATTATTATCAAATATCATTCATTTTATCAAATTTATTTATAGTTTTATAATAGTTTTTGTTTCAAGCCGGCTGGCTACTTTTGTTTCACCACAACGCCCTTTGTATTAATTTGATGAAAGCAATGCCTAAAACGAGCGCCTGCGATACAAGATCACTCTTAGTGCAGGGCTCGCTGGAACTCAGCCCTACCTTATCAAAATAAGTTTTGTTTTATAAGTTATACGAGTGTATATGTAATATTAATAATATAAGAATATTAATTCTTTCCGTATGAGTTATAAAACAACTTCTATAACTATTCAGGCTGATTCGTTCTCATATCTTATAATTGAAAATTGACATTGATACATATCATATACTTTTGTAATGATATCATATTATTTGACTTGTAACTTTGGTGTTATCAATAAATGATTTGTATTTGTATCATCTACTTCATTCGTTTACCATTTGACCAGAGACTGTTGATGTCTTGTCGTCAAAAGAGTCTTATTATGTCTACTTTTGATCGAGAAATTTCAATTTAATTAATTCTAAGGCTTGTTACGACTAAGGCTTTTGACATGGCTTAAAAAAGGTGCAAAAAAAAACAAAAGTGGGATCGAATCGACAGTGACTGATTATGATTGCAGTACAATTTTTTTGCTGTTATTAACTTAATATACATCGTAAGGTACTATACATGTTTGGAAGCAATGGTAGCTCAGTCGGGAGTACGACCGCCCCAGCCAATAATTCCAAGCTAGGCATTCCAGGCAACCTTAAGCTAAGGTGCCGCTGACTCTTGTGGTGAAGCGACCTGCTGGTCAAAATTATTATTTATTTGACTTGTAACTTTGGTGTTATCAATAAATGATTTGTATTTGTATTTGTAAAAGCCTAGCTGTATACTGTAAAAAAAGCGAGTGTGGCTCGGTGGTAATAACGTCTGCTTTTCAATCAGACGGCCCCTGGTTCGATCCCGGCCCTACACCTATGACTTGTTTTTCAAGTTATATGTGTATTTGCACTCGCTTTACGGTGAAGAAAAACATCGTGAGGAAACCGGCATGTTTGAGGCCCACAATATCCGAAGACGTGTGTCATCCGCCAACCCGCACTTGGCTAGCGTGGTGGATTATGGCCTATATATATCTCTCTTCATGAGAGAAGGAGAGTCCCAGCAGTGGGAACGTATAGTGGGCTGCTTATATATAAATAGATGACAAAATTAAATATTTAGTGTACTTCCGCTGTGATCCGAAATCCAAATTAAGACAAGTAAAGGAAAAATCAACTAAGATCAATTAACCAAGCTTAATTAACTAAGACTAATTAACTATTATATTAGGATTCCGGATCACAGCGGAAGTACACTAAATATTTAATTTTGTCATCTATTTACAATGGAGTTCCGCAAAGTAACGCCTGAGTCAATAAGTTATCTGCTTATATATACTGTAAAAAGGAAAAGGCTGTGAATGAAAAGAATGTCGTGCATCGGATTCGCGTCCCGAGCTATGAGATAGATGCGCAGACGCAGGTGGGGCGATGCTCTCATGCTCGTGCCGCCTCGGCTGCGGTCGATCGACTCCGTGACATTCGAATTATAAACGTGCTGCGATTGGTTTTTTTATGTTGGCAGAAATTTTACATCTTAGGTAGGTAGTAAAAGCTCTCACCTATAATAATTATAGTAGTATTACTACAATTATTGTAGTAATTACAATTATTGTAGTAATACTTTGACTTGGATTTTTATTTATTATTTTAAAACAAATTTTTACTATTTATATTCAAATATTATGTCAAATATTTATATCTAAGTAGTTACAATACATAGGTTGAAACCAAGTCAAGAACATAACGTAAGCCTACGCGTCTATTAGACTTAGATATATTTATGTACATAGTAATACTTATTAATGTTTTTTTTTATATTTTTGGTGGTATACTAAGTGTGATCTATTTATTATGTCTATTTTTTTCTCGTATCTGCGCAGCTTTTCCATAGCCGCAAATAGCGCTCGTATATTTTTAAACTAAAATAAAGCTAAGTAACAATTCTTAGAAAGAAGAGAGACCAATTATTCTCGATGTAAAGGTATTAAGTTCCACAGTTCGTTTTAAAATTACATACCTACGTTTCATGTTTGAGATTCAAAGGGAATTTTCATTAGGACGCTGTGTGCTGACACAGCGTCCTCGGACTAACCAGGCAGGTGGCAAGGTGATGCTATATAATGTCTGGAAGCGGCAGATGCAACGGCATACCTACCTGGTACGTTTATTAAATAATAAATATAAATAAATATTAGGACACATTTCACACACGGCTGGTTAACTCCATACTGAACCATATCTAGTTCGTATTATGGTTGCTAACACAACTGATATACTACATATATATATATTTTATATAGATACATATTTAACACCCAAACCCACAGCCAACAAATTTAATTAAGCACAAAGATGTTGGCCGGGCCGGGAATCGAACCCGGAACCTTCTGATTGGCAGTCCGGCATGGTAACCCTTACGCCAACGAGGTCGTCGTATTATAAATAATTGGCCAAGTGCAAGTAGGGCTCGCGATAGAAAGGTTTCGTAACAATATCTTAAAAAATGTAGTTTGCTCAATGGCAGCTCCCCTTAAATATATAATATATACTATTTAGTTTTAAAATTAACATTTAATTGAATATTCTTTGAGTATTTCAAGCGTCTCTTACTAATTGTCGTTAAAAAGATCTAAAAAAATGCAAAAAATCACGTTTGTTGTATGGAATTACAGAATTTATTATCATAGTGGCAACATAAGTAATAATCTGTGAAACTTTTAACTTTCTATCTATGACTGTTCATGGTATACAGCCTGGTGACAAAGGGGTGGACAGCATAGTCTAGGGTATAGGGTCCCGTTGGTACCCTTTAGGTACGGAACCCTAAAATGGTAAAAGGATATAAGCTAGATTCTTTGATGTCGAGTCGTGTCTCGAGTTTTAGTTTGGCCCTGCCATATTGTGTAGTTGCAAAAAAATTTAAATAGGTAATTTTTTTGTTAAATGTTTATTTATTCGTGTTCGTATGTTTTTTGTCCATTGCAATGTTATATGATGTTATCCTTTATCAGAAACTTTTGGCTAAGGTCCTTTTTCAATACAAGACATTTAAAAAAATATTTATCTAAGTGTACCAAGCCACACTTAGAACATTGTGCGATAGTTATTTTATCGACGAAAACTTTACTGTATACCATACCAAGCTGAATTCGCCCTAGTTTTACTCTAGAATCTTGAACAAAGTGCTGATTAATTTGTTTTGTTGTGTTATAAACAAAACACACCATAACTTCATAAGTTAAAGTTTGTTTTTGTTTGTTTATTGTAACTGAAGAGGCTCTTTCTGTATTCTGAGCTTAAGAGATATATAACTTTGAACGGGCTACACTTTTCCTTCAAGACTTGTGTGTGACCAAAACTAGCTTTTGATAAAAAATTTGTTCAAAACTTAACTCTGTGTCATGTCAAACTTATTTTTTCAAAACTTAATTAACTCTGTGTCATGCTTTAACACCTTAAGTAGTTTTTACACGTAGTTATGTAAAAAACACTTTATGTTACATGTAGCTCCTTAAATAAACAATTATTAATAATAGTTAATAAAAAAAAACACAAAGTTTGTACGAAACGTATCGTAACGTGGCTCTATGATGTAACAAAATAATATATATATTTTTTTATATTTAGAAGTAGCCATTAATTTTAATTATACCTAACATTCATTATTATATTTAATTAAAATCCTTACATGTCTATACCAATATGATAAAGAGAAAAGTTTGATTGTTTGTTTGTTTGACGCGAATAGGCTCCGAAACTACTTGACCGATTTTAAAAATCTTTCACCGTCAGGAAGCTACATTATCCCTGAGTAACATGAGCTTTATTTTGTTTCTCTTTACAACTTGGATTATTTTATACCACGTGCAAAGCCGGGACTCTGGCTGCTAGTTTATTAATAAAGAACTTTGACTTTGACTTTAAACAGACGTTGTCATAAAATAGTCTGTCACGTCACATTTAGATTCCATCCTCGTACCAGGAGTTATGTCCAGCACTGCCTGGGATTCCCAGTGACCAGCCAATAAAACGTTTAGCCGTGTTAACATTAATATGCGTTTCGGATATCGTGTGAGATACCTCCTTTGACACGGTGTTATATATTCCACGAATTTAGTTTTCAACTTAAGCAGTCGTGGGAATTTTAAATAAGGACTCAGTAGCTCAAGTTTGTGAGATCTGGAAAAGTTTTTGAATGTCTTGATGGTTCAGGGTTGCCTGTTTAGAATTGCAATTCGTTCATTGTAATCTAAAAGTTTCATTCTTTTGAGAAAGAAGAAAATACTTTCTTTATAGCCAAGCATTTTTTTTTAATTACTCCGATTTCTTTATGTTTCTCTTCTACTTCAACATCTTCGTCAGTAGCATTGCATTCTCTCTTATTCTTTAGCACTATATCTTTTACCTTTGTTTTTTACACTACAACTTGTTCTGTACTATATATTTTTATATTTTTTTTGAGATTGAGTCTTTGTAGTGCCAAATAAATAGTTTTGATACTGATAGTCATACTAGCCAATACCCAAGACTTCGCCAGCGTTGCAAGTTTTTTTTTTTTTTAGGACACATTCGCACACGGCTGGTTAGCCCCATACTGAACCATTTCTAGCTCGTATTATGGTTGCTAACACAACTGATATACTACATATACATACATATTATATATAAATACATATTTAAAAAAAACACCCAGACCCACAGCCAACAAATTCAGTTAAGCACAAAGATGTTGACCGGGCCGGGAATCGAACCCGGAACCTTCTGATTAGCAGACCGGCATGGTAACCTTTACGCTAACGAGGTCGCAAGTATTCTAAGACTGTTATTTACTTTTTTTATGAACTCATTTAGCATATTAGATGTTTTATTTTTTAATCTACCTAAGAGATGTGTAGTGTAAAAACCTTTGAACTAGGTATATTTTATATATCTTGGCAGAATTGTAACAAGCTAGCCGTATCAAAAGCCAGATAAGCGTCTGAAAATCTCGACATGATTTTCTATCTCCGCCAACCCTAGGTTCAGGTTTAACACTAAATCCCTACGTTCGAGCACGTAGATTACTTTCTTCAGATTTAGGTGTCGTGACATATTTCTGCTTTGTTCGAAAGTATGTCTTGTGATGTGTCTGGATGAAATTGCCTGAGCGATTTTGGGATTTGTGTAGATTTGTTCTTGAATTTTACCAGAATTCTCTAAGTCTCGAAAATCTTCGCACGTTGAGAGTCAATGTACTGTTAACTAAGCTCAATAGTATTGTAAATCAAATAATCACAGGTAATATATCACCGAATGTTATTGCAATATTTCTTAATCTATTTTTGTTGATATTTTTTGGTTAATATGTATTCTATATGAATGTGGTACTGAACTTTGACTTTAATATTCAAACCGTTGCGATCGTTTGCTACCATTTTAGAGGTAAACATACCCACAATAAAACAATAACATAATAGAAGTGAATCCGTGATCTTTGCATTAGCATAGTGGAGATAAGATTCCTAACCCATACCAAATCTAGCTTCGGCTTGTCAAATAAAAGTTTATTGCCTCCAAAAACAACCTTGACGAATTTACAATTGATTGTTTGTGTTAACTAAATCTGCAGCTAGAATTATAAATTAGCTTCGTATAAGTTTCGTGGGAATTTTGTCGTTTTTATTGTTTTTTTTTTGTGATTTGAATAATGTTAGAGGTCATAGTCCTAACTATAACAAGTATTATTATGAACATTTAGTGTAAGATTAATTTTTGTGAGGCGTTGAATTGAAAACTAGTTACGGGAGTGTGAGAAAGACCGAAACATTTATTTTACTTTTAATTAAACCTTTTTCATGTGATTTGATATGTTTTATTTAGTAAGCTGTCCATAATTATATCGTGTCAATTCTATTAATTGGCCAACGTCTGTTGCGAAAAGTTTCCAATTCGCCGAGGGCCTCTGAAACTCTGAATTGGCTTGAGGACGGATTGCACTAATACTATAACATCCGAGGCCTACAATTTAACTTGGAATCCGACCCATGGTAGCGCCTAGTTGTACATGCCTCTTTTTAACATAGATATATTACATATATATGAAACTAAAAATAACAAGGGCGTTCCACGTTTTGGAACAATTTACCCTTGTTTGTTGTGTTAAATGACAACAACTACTATGAAAGTGCTCCAAATGATGGTACATTTGGTTTCAAAAAAATCCATAGATAAGGGTCTCTTCTCCTTTACTAAACTTGCCTTTAAAGGGCCATCTTTTGTGTGGTCACCCATCCAAAGACTCCGCATGGACCGTTGCTACAGATAAAAACGACAAGTTTACTTCATTTAATATTATTTCGAAATCTATGTTTGTGTCGTGTCAGATCACCTTAGTCTAATAAAAGTAGATAGATAATTAAAAGCACTTAGCTATGCTGATGACACTCCCATATTACTCAGCATTTTCCTTTGATATAAGTACTTGCCGATATCTATTACGTGACGAAAGACGGATATCCTATCAGGTTAAACTGACAAGGATTACTTTATTCTCTGATATTGGATATCAAGTCGTGGCTTTGTTAGAACAGCAGTAATGTGTTTGTTTATTGTTTCATATAGTAGATATATGGGTGTATATGTATAAGTAGTATGTGAGCAGAAACGGAGCAAGTAATGACGAGATATTAGATAATAGTCTTTGATATAATAAGAAGCTGTCGGTTTACAAATCTAGTGGTATTAATAATTAATGCTTTAAGTACCTTGAGCCCAGAGTTAAGAAATTGCTGATTTTATAAATGTGTATGTGCTTTTCCTAATGTTAACTTTCACATCACATTTCTTTGCCGTTTGTTCCAATTTTGAAAATAATGCCTATCGGATTTATTTTGCAAAATAATAGTTTCTAGTAAATTTAATTAGAACGTTCTCCTGCGCTTTATGTCATGTCCATAAACATGTATCTGTAGTTTTTAACAAGGGCCGAAAAATCCATACGCAGTTTTTCTAAATCATCGTTATCATCATTGTCAGCCTATTATCGGATACAGCTGAGCATAGGCCTCTCTTCTCATAGGAACCGATTTGGGTAAAAATTATAATATGGAACCATCGGAAAGTAACCCTTTTACAGAACAAAAAAACTAAATGTATTTCTATTTAAAGTAAAGTAACGAACAAAATTATAGTCAAATTGAAACACTCCCACTCTTTTTGGAGTCTTTTTATTTACTTTTCTCTGAAATTGGTACGCTTTCCCTCTCTAATGCAATAAACCAATAATAAAATACAAACATACACTTATATGTAATAGTTAATGACGCTATTCTGTGGCAATTAATATGTTAATCATCAAACATTGGAATTCAAATTGTCCTCAACATATTAATCCATTTGCATAATTGACAAAATACGATGTATATATTCATAGATTGTATATTATCTATCACCAAACAAAAACATTTAATATGAATCCTATAGATTGTAACGCGTAATAGACTAAACAATTATGGAACCTAAATCACATTTTAAATATATATTCAATAATACAAAATATTTCACTATTAATATTTTTTTTCTCTTGATCAATGTGTCGGATCGGATGGATCACAAGTAAAATGGGAGGAACTTATAAAATCCAAACTAAACGACTCATGTCTGAGAAAATAAAAAAGGGGAAACTGCACGTAAATCTTACATGTTTGTTTAATTTTATTTTTTATTTTAACATTGAACTTTCCATCTACTTATATAATTAAAATACGAAAATCTAAGCTGACCTCCAATTAGAAAAGGTTGGACCTACTTTAGATGTGCGAGTATTTTACGTAAAAATATTATTTTAATTAGGTTTTATCATTTGAGACATTTGTAATAAAAAGTAAATTATTAATTAATCTCAGCTTCAACTTTAAACCTTTTTGTTTGTCAACTTAAGTGATGAACTTGAACCTAAATTTCGTACCCAATTGCACTTAGGTCATTGGCTGGTGTTAGATAGAAAAGCAACGGCTCTAATTGGCGTACTCTATGCTAAATTTAGTAAATTTATTACGTTGTTCGCTGTAGCGTTAATGAATTTAAATTCAAGTAATATTTTATTTAAACTTAATTATACGGGCTTGAAAATAGATGCAGTAATTAATTTTATATATTATCCTTTTTATACGTGAATCCTAGTTAAGTAATTCATTAGTTTTTATAATATAACGTAGTGAATTCGTAAAAAATACAAGTTTATGAGTTATTATTAGGTTTTTAAAATATCTGGTTTCAAATAAGTGTATCAGCAATAAATAGAAACATTTTTCTTTGATACAAGATATAGCAATAATGCTTTATAAAATTCGCAATTTTAATAGAAATTGTTTATTGTTTTTTCCATAGTATATTTAAAACGCATCGAAGCTGATCTGCGGATCATCCCAAGCAATACATGAGACATTTTTTCATCTATGTGAACCACAGCGTTCTCAAGATTGAAACTATTCAATATCGATACTCCATTTTTTGTTGGCACGCCTTTGAAATCAATCGAAGCAAGTCGATTGTAAAAGATTCAAGTTACAGAGTCTTGCTTAAATTACAAAGTCGACCCAAAAGTTAATTGGCGGTCTTGATTACGAGTTAAACAGAAAATGACCAGAAAAATTAGTCGTCTCACGATTTTTTCCCACACATTTGTTTTGAATAAAAAGATACGTGATTATTTTAAGCTTATTAAAATCGTTGATAATATTCCTATCGCATTCGATTTGTCGTGGCCTTTCCCAGCTTCGGACCACTTTTGAATAAATTAATTTTCAGTATCAATCTCGCAATTCGTGAGCCTAATCAAACTAATCTGCATTTTAATCAATTTTCTCACGGGATTTGAAGGATATTTTTTATAATATATAGGATTTCATACAATCTGAGTGATTGAAAATATTTTTTGACGTACAAAAGACACACTTTTCAGGAACACTTTTTTTTATTAATGTTTTAGTTTTTTTCTTACGCTCCATTGGCTTATAACAAGTCGGTTTCCACTTCCTCCCAATAAGTGGATAGTGATTTATAATATTATTTTGTTCTGCTTTGGGATCGCAATTTGTTTTTGTCGACACGCCTTTCCGTTTCGGTCCGATTGAGCGACAAAGAAAGGTGTCAGTTTTTGCACTTGAGCACATAAATAGTACTCATACTTATACTTTTGTGATTCTTCTTCATCTTTAAAGAAAAATAAGTTTTGTGATACGATATGACCTAGCATTCTGTTCTGACGTGCTCTATCTTAACATTATCAATAATGTAGAATATTTGATGAAATTTATAAGTTTAATTTATATAACTACATAGTCTTTTTAAGTGTTTAAGCAATGCTGGTAGTGTCACTTGCCTTTAACGTATGTTATTTATGACCAATAAAGATCAGTGTTTCTGTGTTTCATTCTGTAAGGTTTCATTCGTTGCAAAATAAAATATAATCAAAATACATGCATTCAAAATGTTTTTTTCTGAAAAGCTGGTTATAATTTTGACCAAAGATTTTATTATTTTGACCATCGGCAAAGCATTCAATGTGTAAGACTTTTGTATTGACATAAGAGTAGGTAATAATTAGTAGGTAGGATAAAAGTAGGTTTCTCTTTGTTACAATACCAATGTCTTCTTCATCGTATGAGCTAAGTGGCCAAGATCTGGTGTCTAGAATTTTCAAGCCGCCCGAAGGCTTCTAACTTGGCTAAACGACTGCTTGTACTAAGACTAAAAGCGGAGACCTAGAAACGTGTCATCCGACCCACGATAGCGTCCAGGTGAAAATGCCACTTAAAAACGACAGTCTTGTGGTATGGTCACCCATCCAAAAACCGTCCGCATCGACAGTTGCTTAGCTTCGATGATCGATGAAGAAGAAGAAGAATACTAAAATGGGATCGAGGTTTCTTTCAACTTGTTTACGTCGCTCTAATGTAATCAATCAATCAAAGATGCATTTTAAATGAGATAAAAGCAATAACGTTCATCCGGAATAACTGGAAGTCGATGCACTGATTTCAATGGTCGTTGGAAGAAAGCCAACGAGGATCTTGGCTTTCATTATTATTTCCTTCGAATTAGTTCGAATGCGTCTACAACTAGTTAACTTGGGTGGTCTTGGCAAGGGAATAATTAATTTGAAGAATGGCATTTAACTTCAGCGGCAGGTTTTATTATCCAATCTGTTTTTGCATATGAATTGCATTTGTACAACTCTTTACCTTGAGCCAGTATTAAAACACATAAAATGAAAAGAAATAAATATATTTATTTTTACCTGTTATTTTATAACGCAAACAAACAGGAAAGAAACATAACACTTACAGAACAAATATTAATTTGTACGATTTCTTATATTTTAAAAATGTATTTCTAAAGGTAGCAAAGATGCTTTAAAACAGATTTATCTTTTAACTAGCTGCAAACCGCGGTATTACCTGCATTGATCCGGGATATTTTTATCCCGGATCCGTAGGTAACCTTTGTATTAACTCAGGTTCTAAACTATCCCCACGCCAAATTCCATCGAAATTAGTTCACCCGTTTTGTCAAAGCCGTCAAAGAAATAACATACACACTAACATACAAAAGTTTGCATATAAGTAGAATAGTTTTACTCCCATGAGAAGTTATACGCTTATGACTTTAATCTACAAAGTTAAAACGTCTGACTAAAATAAGGTTGCCTGACTCGTAAAACACAAATTAAACTAAAACCAATACATAACTTTCGACGGAAGTATTTAGCTCTGAATTGGTTCCGACCTTTTGAAATGGCGTCTTTGGTAAAATTTAATAATAATTTGTTTGTTCCAGAGTGTTTAATCTCTTTGATTCATAACTACTTGAGTTTGAACGTACGTGTGATGAACACAACCTCTTTGGAAATTATTTATTCCCTTTCACATTCTGTTCTTTGGCAAAGTTATCTGTGTAGATTACGGAATTTGCTAGTTTTCTACAAGGCTGCAGAAGAATTGTTGTCAACCATATTTAACGAATATATACGTTACGAATATAACGAATATAGTTATAAAATGTAGTTGTAATATAGAATCTAGGCAAAAATAAAAAAACACATAAATAAATAAATAAATATTATGACACATTTCACACACGGCTTATTAATCCCATACTGAACCATTTCTAGTTCGTATTATGGTTGCTAACACAACTGATATACTACATATATACATATTTTTATAGATACATATTTAACACCCAGACCGACAGCAAACAAATTTAGTTCAGCTCAAAGATGTTGGCCGTGCCGGGAATCGAACCCGGAACCTTCTGATTGGCAGTCCGGCACGGTAACCATTACGCCAACGAGGTCGTCAACATATTTGTTGCAGGGAAGCTCTTCTGCAATATGTATTTTATTTTTAGTTTTTGTTGTTATAGCGGCAGTAGAATACATCATGTGTGAACAATTCTCTATCTAGCGCGGTACAGTTGTCACCAAACTGAGAGTGATGGACGGATATCGAAAATGCAGTAATAGAGAAATTATGAATTTAGATTTGCTACGAATGATCTGTAACAACCAATATTTTTACCAACAAACTGCCTTCAAAGCAAGCGTAGAATAAGTTTGCCAGGTTGTAAACATCGGTTGGATTCAAAACGCCCCAGGGACGCCAGATGGCGCGAATGTAGCATCCGATTTTTTCCACTCAACTTCCACTCGAATCTCTCACGTATATTTTTTTACAAAACGTGGGAACTCCGCAGTTGCATATCGTCATTCGATCGACCTTTCAGATAGCTTATTTAAATATTCATGAACGTAGCAAAAATTCGCAAAGTTAAGAAATAAGTGTTGTTTAAAATGGAAGCTGCGAAATGAAATTTCTAGGTGTCGGGTTAATAATACCTAATAGAGCAATTTTGTTAATAGACCTGGTTTTGACTGAGTCATGGCGCGGCGCCAAAATATGACCAGTTTATTTTATTTTAGTGGGTATGTTAATCAGTTGTTAGGTTAACTAATTGTTCGCGATTCTCACGAAGGATGACGTAACGAGTGACAGAGCTCATAAAAATGTATGGACATGTCATCATAAGCAGCCCACTATACGTTCCCACTGCTGGGATTCAAAGCCTTCTCTCACGAGGAGAGAGATATAGGCCATAATCCACCACGCTGGCCAAGTGCGAGTTTGCGGATGACACACGTCTTCGGATATTGTGGTCCTCAAACATGCCGGTTTCCTCACGATGTTTCTCTTCACCGTATAGCGAGTGCAAATCCACACATAACTTGAAAAACAAGTCATTGGTAGGGCCGGGATCGAACCAGGGGCCGTCTGATTGAAAAGCAGACGTTATTAGCACCGAGCCACACAAGCCTTTTTCATGGACATATATAACCTATAAATTGTAGCGCCTGTAGCTCGGCTAACTAAAGTGATCTGATGCGATCATCGAGGTTAAGCCACGGACAATCCGGTCAAAGTTTGGGTGGGTGACCATACACAAGATTATCATTTTAAAAGTTTCATGGTCTCTAGTCATGGTATCTAGGCCCTAGCCTTACTTTAGTACTTGCAGTCTTTAAGCCATGTCAGAAGCCTTCGGGCTGCTTGAAAACTCTCGACACCAGAGCTTGGCCACTTATCTCATACGAAGAAGAAACCATTTAACTACTAGTACGTTTAATGTGAATCTAAGTTTATTTACTTGAAATGCTATTCACGTCTCGATATCTAAACGGTTGTTTCCGGTTGCTCCCGTACTTTCATTGTAGTTTGATCCTGCGTTCACACGTTAGTAAAACTGGTTTTGTGATTGTTAGTTTAACTGTTGACAAACGAATTTGAGTCAGAAATTGTTGGTTTTAGTTTAAAGCTGTTTTCTTTTCTAATTGTAATATTATTGGAATACGGGTGCATAAAAAAGGCGAGTCTAGTGTCTAAGTCTAATTACTGTTTCATTTAGCTGAATAATTCTATCCACGTACTTGCAAAAAAAAAATATGCCTGTGTCAGTTTTTCATTAAAGTACATATACATAATTTAAAAGTTCTCTAATCAACGATCAACTTTCATACTATTTTAATTAAGTACTTGCGACCAAGGACGAGCAAGAGCGGGTTATTTGATTCACGTTTTATCGTATTTTGACGTATTGATTTTGTATTATAAAAATTGTCGTTTGATTAAGTACGAGTATATAATTGGTACGTTTTATGCCAGTGATTGGGTTTATACTTAAACACTCTGTTTAACGTAACCAAAGCTTGCGACTTAACTAACACATTTAATGCTGTCAAGCACGAAGTAGCTGCTCTAGCCAACGTGTGGATGCGCATTTGGAGTAAAACAACCTGCACGTCTCAAATCTGTACCCATTGGAACGAGTTCCCTTTATCTCGTTATCGTCTGGCGAGTTTTTATGGTCGCCGCGGTTATAATACCGGAAACGTTACCTGTTCTCGCTGCATCCTTCTGCTTCAACATTTTAGAGCCTTTTTTACTGTTTATTAGGTTTCCAATCCGTACTCAAGTGACTTTATACCGCCATTAAAGTTTCAAGAAGTTTATTGCGCGCTATAAAAAATACAAAACTGCGATATTAATTTATTTTTTTGTCTTGTTTCAGATGTTTTTGAAGTGATGTACCAAAGGAAGGACAACTAAGACAAGATGCAAGTGCAATTAGTAGTCGCGCTTAGCGCGCTGTTGCTTTGCGACGCGAAACTACCCAAAAAACACCATATCCAACCCAATGAGTTACCAACGAACCCCACACAAAATACGGAAGCTTTAAAACTGCTGCAGATAGAATTAAAAAGCAATAAGACTAGTCGAATAATCGACGGGTACAGAGTGCGGCATCGAAGAGAAGTGTTTGATTCAAGATCGTACGAATCTGAGCTTATTTGGGCCCATTCCGAGAGATTGGACGAGAACGGCGACGTTGTCCTTCGATGGGTTAACTCTGACTCGAGCATTACCTTCAGATTGGAAGCGAGGAGCCTTGGCTACGTGGGAATAGGGTTCAATTCAGCTGGCAACATGAGAAGCGCAGATTTTCTCGTCGCTTGGGTTAATGACAAGAACGGAAATGCTCATATTTTGGTAAGTTCTTTTTTTATTTTTTATAAAGATTACAAACATCTGTTGCTGGGTTTAATTTAGGACTGTTTTAGCCTTATTTTGCATTTTCCTTTTCGGGTCTAATTTGTACAATATGTGTTGGGACATTAATTCCGTCGCTTCGTTTGCTTTAATTTTGTTTTTCATACTAATTTCGCCAATACCGAAGCTTATCGATATATTTTTCTTTCTATCTTCTTAATCATCAGTACAAAGATTGTATCAGTAATTGGAAATTCAGTTATAATGGTATCTCTACATCATAAACCCAGTCACTGTGAGAATACGGAAAGAGACGTTACGTTCGAGACAATAGTTTGCGGTTTTCGAATGGACGTCAGATCTTTGTAGATGTCAGTGTCAACGGCCAAGCGCCGAACCGTGACGGACGCCAGACTAAATGCCATAACTATGCTCTCAGTACGTGATCCGAATGTAACTAGACCTAAAATGGACCATAATTTTGTGGTAGCCCAAATTCTTTATCCAAAATTATGTCGGAAAAAATCTAGAGTGAAATCAGGAGAAGCCCGAGCTTAGGTTGCGGTTTGCAGTGATTTTGATATTTCATGTTTCTTAAATTATAGACAGGTTGAATAAAGAAAAAAATTAAGTATACACGTATAGCACATAGACAGAGACATAACACCATTCAATGTAACTTATTTAACATTAACAAAAGAATACTAAAAGCAATCGCAACGTTGGCAATAATTTATAAATTCAACGTGCCAACTTAATTGGCAATATTGAATACAAAATACTCGAAGAGTTTCTCATTGCATATTCTGCAGCCATAGTTTCGCTTTAGCTTTTGAATAGAGTTTCTAAGTAATAACGGAATAACTAAGCGCGCCACAACGATCGATACCACAAATGTCTGGGCCTAAGTGCTTGTAATATCTATGTTATTTATTGCATTCCAATAAGAAAATTGCAACCTCTTGATAACTAATTAAATCACGCTTCTAAGATTTTCTTTTGACATCATCATCATCAGACCATCTGCGTCCATTTTTGGTCATAGACCTACTAGGGATTTCATACTATAAATAATTTTGAAAATTTTAATATATAATGGCGACATCCACTGCCCGTTTTTATTTGATTCTTGTGTACCTACATACGTAAAAAAATAACAAAAATATTTTGATGATATTATAGGACTGACTTTATTTTTTTTCTTCTAAGAATTACAAAACAGGTACGGTAGTCAAATTAATTAAATATGAGAGGATTTTAAAACAATCTCTCTAAAAGAAATAGTCTGGGTTTATTTAAGTTTACTAGGTTTCTGCCTCGTAATTTGCTAAGGTCATATAACCTTCAAAGTCTGGTCTTTCTCGTCAAAAAAAATTCTCTTCTTGTCAATAAAAAAAAGTGATAAAACTTTTCTATAAATTAACACTTTCTTATGATTTTTGAATAATTTTAGATACACTGTTTATTCTTATTTACCAAAAAATAAATAAATTAATGAATTTGGTATTTGGTTCCTTGGAAATGCTGTTTAGCTTGATGTTTTGTTTTGTCTATCGGTTGTTATATTCGATAAATCATTAACTACCAAGGACCCTAATCTGCAACTGAGAGCGTCTCTAAATCTGTTTGATCCAACCTTAAAGTCCGACACCGATAAAGTAACAGTATAATGGCTCAATGCTTTAATGAGTTCTAAAGCTGTTCTAAGCCGGGATCCATCCGGAGCTGACGAATTCGTTCAAACTTTGCCTAATGTTTGACCCGTTCGTTCGAAAATGGTCGATTCGAATCGTAAAGCTTTAATAATAGTGAGGGTCCCAATTCATTAAGAAATTGGGCAGCATACTTTGGGCGATCAATTGTTCGACGTCCGGTTGGTCATCCCAAGTATAGCTGGGAAGACCAAGTGCAGCAAGACCTGAGTGCACTTCATGCCACAGACTGACAGGAGAGAACACAAGATAGAGAAGAGTTGCGCCTCTTAGTGTCGGAGGCCAGGATCCAATTCAGGGTCAGCGAGCCAACATAGTTAGTTTTTTTAGTTAGTAGGATTGTATTTACTTATTAATGATTATTAAATAAATAAGTAAATAAAACTTATTTTTTTCATAGCTTCAAAAAGATGACGACTGGTCAAAGCTACGAACTTATATTGAAGAAAAAATGTGTTTTTTATTGATATAAAGAAAACATTTTTCTTGAATGGAGTTATATAGTACATTGTATAGTTTCTTGTTCTGATAGAACTGCATTTTCAAAACCCGATTTAGGTAAATAATAAGGCTGTACAAGATTTGATGCTTAATACGATCGATGCATTAAGCGCATCTCATGTGAATATTTTCACTCTAATATTATTTTGATATTAGAGTTAAATCTCAACTGCAACCACATCTCTGTCAGTTTTGCGCAATTTGCGTTTCACAATCATAGACCCACCCATAACTGCATTGCGATACTCATTATGAGACTGCTCGTAGCCTTCCTATGCTAATTTATCTAATTCCATTCGGCGTATTGCTTAACAATTATTAGTTTGAAGATTAAAGCTGCTTACTTACTGTTGAGATGAAAATCTTGGCAAAGAGTCTTTTAGACGTTACTATTTTCAATACAATTGACTGTGGTTAATATGTAACATACTCGAATGAAAATAAATTCTTACTATTGCCCAAATGTTTTTAAATCTGACTTTGTAATTTGGTTTATTAATTAAATTTACTATATAAATATTTTATTACTTTTATGTAATATTTATTCAGAGATAATGTAGTTTCTTAACGGTGAAAGAGTTTTTCTCAAATCCAGTCCAGTAGCTTCGGAGCCTATTCGCGTCAAAAAACATAAATAAATAAAACATTACCTCTTTATATACTGGTATGGACAATTTATACATCTGTTCTTGATTCAATCCGTGTTGTTAAGCTTAGCTGCTAATCTAGTGCTTGCACTAATATTTGCATAGAGACGACTGTTAGTTGCCACATTCTAGTTATGTTGAATGTTTGTCGGTTCAGTACTGGGTATGAATATGTAGTGAAAGGAATTCGTATGAAAGTAGACATACAAACTCATAGTAATAACTAATCATGAATATCTTCGCCCTTTCCGACTAGATGGGGTTTTACCGCATAATTTCTTTTATTTCACTCTGTCGGCCGTCATTTTTCCATTTAGTTAGTAAGTTATCAGAAAGAGGAATTTCTGATAACTTAGTTAGTAAGTGCATATTTATCTTTTTTATGACTTGACTTGAGCTTGATCGCAACTCATCTGATGTAAAGTGATGTTGCGATCTAGGGTAGGTGCGCTTGTCTAGAAGAAACCGAAATTTTATACCTGTTAGGTAGCTACATAGGTAGCTTATGTTTATTACGGCACTAGTCGAAACTCAACCTAAAGATACAGTGGGAAGTTGACTTGAATTGAAATATTTTTGTGACGTAGTTATATTGTAATAGATACAATAGTATAGTAAACGCGTACCACTTTTTTGTGCTGCGTTTTTATGCAACACCGAATCTGGTATATATTTGATCGAAGATCTACAGTGACTGTAACACTTGCTTTTCATCTTGTCGAAATTACGTAAATAAATGACTCATAGATCCAACATCGCTGCTTATGAGTAATATTTATCACGTTTTTAAAGTCTCCAGGATTATAAAATGCCTTAGTGTATGTATGTACTCGTAATATGGTCTAGTTTTTCTTCTCTTATTTGAGTTGTTGAGTTGTAAGAAAATCAAAACGAAACAAGATTAAAAAAAAAATGTGTTTTAATTTTTTCTTATCGCTTTTCATTTGTTTCGTGTGTGAGTAAACAAACAAATATGAATAATAATATGTGATTGCACAATGAAAATCTAACAAACAACCAACTCACCGTATTTAGATAAGAACTGGCAGTGAAACAAAGAGGACAGTACCACATACAACTACACTGCAAAGAATAGTTGACTTCAAATAAATGTTAAAACTCCATTCCCTAAGCCCTCGTAGTCGATTGTAACTTTGTACTCTAAGTAAAACTAACGTGTAATCCATAAGCTCTGTCAGGGGACGTTTAGCGTCTTGATAACTCTCAACACCGATAAAAGGTTCAACATTTAAATAGATAGATAGACTAGCACTTTATTAAAACACTCACTATGACAAAAGTAAACGAAACATACAAAAGCTGCTGACAGAATTATGATTGTCAGTATATAAATAATGGGTGCCTAAGGCACTGCGCGATATCCTTACTTAAATAAAAAAATATAATGTTCTGTAAAGTAAATAAAATGTTATTTTATGTAAAATTATTTATTTGTAATTTTTATTTATATTTATTTTTTTTTGACATTTTATAATTTTATTTTGAATGTAACTTAAGTTTTTTCTCTAACATGTATGAGACTTTGCTACTTGAAATATATATTTTTTTAATTTTAACTTGAAAAAAGAAGGCTTAAAGGATAGTGCCTCAACTAACGACTTCTTCATCAGTTACCTTAGATATGAAAACTTGTGTCTCCATTGAGTTATCACTCTTTCATCGTTTATATTTATCTCAAGTATGTTGAGACGCCACTCTCTGGTTTCAATATTTTTAGCCTCGTAACGATATCTCAGAATAATTAAAACATGGTACTTTAAGTAAGGTAGCTGAAAAGCATTGTTCAGTAGCAAATGTTGGTCGGTGCGAAACGAACTTACCTAAATGCAGAGCACGTCTGCAAAAGGGATCGGATTAAAGTGCAGCGCTTTGTTTTATAAACTATTGCTACGGCTTTGTTATAAACAATTTTAACAATTTTTTTTCAGAGTAGTCGCTTTCATGCTTGGACAGCACATAACTAAGTTGTTTTTTTTTTATTTGACATTGTTATTTTGTATATTCTCGAGTAGTATAGTAAGTAGTATAGTAGATTGTTAATGATATTTTATAGTTTGATTAAGAACTAGCTTGAGATGTCTTAATTAAGGGCCAACTATAAAACATGTGTTTTAAGATACGATTATCAATAAAAAACACTTAAAATCAAAGTATATTTTACAATAAATGTTTACATTTATAAGTTTGTGTAGGGATTATGGTTAAAAGTTTTAAAAGTTAACAATCTTATAAATTAATTAAATTTAAAATTGTTCTATTAGTTCAGCCTATCGTAATTGTTATGACAAACCGAAGTAAAAACAGTTAAACTTTGTTCCGAACAAACTTTTCCCAAGAAAACCAAATCGAATGTAAGACAAATTGATAAATAAATCAGGCCCATACATCAGCAATTCCCAAAACTTCGCCATTTTACCCTTACCAAATACCTTTAAAGTGTAACAATCTATTAAACCTTGCAATATATACGAGGGCTCGGCGGGAAAGCCTTACAACCTTTCCCGGGCGTAGATTAGACGGTATTCACCCCTGAGCGATGTAACAAATGGTTAACCACTCGCCGTACAATCCCTGGTTAGCGCTGTTGTAGAGTCGGCCGCGAAAGTGATTTTAGACATAAATGTAAAAAAACTAAAAAACACGCTTATCTGGACGTTTTAAGTGGGTCAAAATCGCGCCCAAAGAAGTCGGTTACAAAAAAACATACAAACAAAAATACAAAAAAAATATATAATTTTATCAAATTAGTGTATTGTCATTGGTCCTCAATAGATCTACAAAGTTTCAACGAAATCTGGCCAAAATCGCACCCAAAGAAGTCGGTTACAAACAAACATACAGGTGAAGCTAATATAAAGCGTGTAAAAATAAACCATTAGTCACAAAGCGGTATTTATACGTACCTAGTTTATTAATTAAAAAGTCTTATTTTTTGTTTCAAATTATTAATTTACACCTACTTGCACCTATTAAATGTCATGATATTAGATACTGTTATCTACGAACTTTGATATAATACGTCAAACACGATGTTAATTTTAAATATGTACCAACTAAAATATTCATCAATGTTTCCTACAATACATGACTCTATTCAGTCGTGTAATAATAATTAGCTCTCTGACCAACGTATTAACATAATACTTTGTAATTATAGCAAATATTCATACATATTTCTAAGTAATGCGAATAATAGCCGTGATTGTAAACAGAATCACAAAGTCACAACATTTTATCGTGACGTTTTCAACAGCCAATGAAACGTTCAATCTGTGCTTCGTTTTTCAAATTCAACCAATAACATAAAGTTCGGCTTTCAAATTAGTATTCTGTATATGTCTGGTGGTGTTGTTTCGAGAATTCCGTGAGTGATATTGTGCTCGTCTGTACTTTAATGTGGGGCCAGTGTCGCACGCATCACAGATTACCGGCAGTTTATAAATGCAGTACAGTCACGTACATATGAGTCACCGGCTTAGATATAATCCTAGGTATAAGTATCTTTGAATTAATATGTCAGTATTGCCCTTACTGGGTGGGAAACTTTATATATTACAAAATTTATTGTTTTTTTTTCTTTTATAATATACAGCTTGGTTTAAGACCCCGATTGGGCGAATCAGTCAGTAAACGCGTAGTCAGGAATTACTAGATTTCAAGGAGGCTGCCGGAACACTTCGATAGGTGCTTGGCGACAGATTTTTAATTTGAAAGTGGTAACTAACTTACTGTTATTTAATTATGGTTTACTTCTTCGGATTGTATTTTTCGATTCATCATTCTGTTGGGGCTTGGTTTGAAAATAAGCTATTTAGTGTGTTATATTTCTTAAGAGAAAACGACATTGCTAAAATATAGAGACTGTATTAAGACTAGAATCAATATAGAACAGTGAATATCTTACAATCGTGTCGTACGAAAAAAAGTGTCCACTGAAAATTCGTAGATAAATTCTAACGTATTTCCAATAACGTATAATGGCAGCACTGTCGCATCCGCCAGCGTCAGATACTAAAGCTTTCTGAAGGGTTGGATAAAAGCTCCGTTTACGGTAATCGCAGTTTTTTCCACACATTCGAGCTTTTGCCAGTAAAGCTCGATGTTATCATAAAGTCTCTTACTTAAAAAGAGTTTTATATCTCTCTCTGTGTTGCCAATTTGGTAGAATTGCTGTTTTATAACGAAGCAGATGCAAGAAAATAAGAACTGATAACGCAATCTTTATTGAGACTTTAAATAATTATGTACGAGTAAATGTTATTCGCTTATACATATATTTTCAAATTGTATTTAGAACATATTTATATTTTACTAAACAAAACAACCATGAAACACAATTCCAAAAAAATAAAACAACAAATCCGTTCCAATCATTGAGCATTGAGACACAATGGCACATAGAAAATTAATCAAAGGCTTCACACCGATTCAAAATCACCGCATTAGAGGCAGGAAGTGAAACTAATCTTTAATCGATACTGTATCGAGTTACGATTAACCGTCGATGGTCAGTCGAATGAAATTATCTATATCGATAAATTTTAGGCCCTGGGGGCTCGATAGAGTAATAACCTAATTACTCCCAAAATTCCTGCGCTGCTATTCGTCATAGTGTTGTTGGGGGTAATTTATTACCCGTTCACGGTACTAATATAAAAGCGGCACCTTTTTTGTTTTATGATTTTCTGGTACCCTGGTATCTGGTATCGTTAAAATTGGGATATTATCAAGTGACCTTTCCAAAGTCCTGTAGGCCGGGTCAAATTACTATGGCCTCAATTTGTCCAGTTTCTTTTCTTTCATAATATTTATGAACATTTTTTATGATATAGGCCGTGTTACAAATATGGTTTGCATTTAATTTCTCTTCGCATAATACTGATCAGCTCTTTATCAATGTCTTCAAAGAAAAATGTATGTTAGCATGTCAAAAATTTTGATAATCTCTATATTTTATTGAGAATATATCCTCCCATGTCACCTCGTAAAACAACTCCAAATTCAAGTCGTAAAAAAATTATATGCCATAAATCCGTTTTGTGATCGGAATGAATAATAAGTTATTTTACGATTCAGTACTTCTCATATGCGCTTTCTTTGACAAATGCTTTGGTAAAATCAAGAGTGATATTTTGATCTCAGAGCTAAGGAAACGTATGCTAGTATTATTTGTAATGTCAAAGTATAAGAATTTTTCTACGTATTTCGTAAGTCATTTATATTTCAAGAAGTTTTTTCTTCGCTTATATTCTATTTTCTGTCTGAGAGGCGTAAATGCCAAAATCGACAGACCCTTCAACTTCCGAATAAAAACTCTTACCTATTCTTTATTAATGGTGATTGGAAAACTTCGATGTTTGTCCCGGGAACTTTGCTATCTAAGGTCAAGAAAGACGAGATTTAAGATTGTTCTCAAGTATTTTGATTGAATAAAGTATAAACAAACCAACTAACCTCGATAAAGTTTCAAGAGACACATTAATTAATCCGTCGAAGAACTCTATTTGATGACAAAAGAAAACTTGTGTTATTAAAACTTTGAGAAGTTTGAAGGTTGAGATGAGAAAAAAATATTAGTTCATTGTGGCATCTAGGTTATGGTATTTTGGTGCTTGATGAGGGTTTACGGACATTTATTTGACAGATAAGGGTTTCCTACTATAACGTTTTCACTTTATCGCAGTCTTTGTTATTCTGCGAAATAAAGTAAAAATTTGATACGGAAATATGTTTGTAGATGCACAACTGCCTTTTACATTTCGTTCTTTAACTCGTATATCGTCTTGTGTTGTGCTTAACTTAGTATATCTATACGGAATACTGACATCTATTTTCATAATCGTAATTGTAATCCTTGAGCTCGTCCCACATTCGACATTCAAGCACTAAGAAATTTGGTGACAAATCTCCGTGCACCCAAAGGACAATTTGACCTGGGATTGCAACCAAATTGGCCACTTTACGAATATTACATCTGACACCAAGTGACAAATATGTCTGGGTTCAAATCAAATCCTCTGGATGACTTGTCCAGTTAAGGTGACCCAAAGGTGCCTCCGGACGGCCATTTGCTCATATTCCTAAACCATATCACGTTTTCTTCGTGCGTGTTACTTTAAATTCCTTTACCGAGGCAGCATTCTAAATGGTGTCAGTTATACCGACTTACTCGTATATATCGCCCGTTTATGTAGACGCGTTGTTTGAATTACTAATTGGTTGAACAGATTCCTATACTTTATCAATATTGGGGCGTTGTTGGTAGGACAATGAAAAATGTGTTGTTTTTGAAACATGATATTACTACATAGATTTTTATTGAAAGCTTTGTGATTATTTTTTTTGATGCCTTTGAGCAAAATCGAAATAATGTTTTCATATAAATGATGATATCTAAGAACTGAATTATTTTAAGGTGATACGGATTAGACCACCTTTTAAGTATAAAATGTATAAAAAGTTCTACTTAATTTTAGTTTTTTCGTCGATTCAATTGTAAATTTGGTCATTTAGTACAAGTAATAGATATTATTTCGGTAACTAATATAAAATATGCTCTTGGCGATAGCTGTGACAATAATTGAAATAACAGCCAAGAACAAATACATATGAATAGGTATATGTACTAACACATACAAAAAGTAACACAAAAAACTAAGACACCTTACATTTATTAGATAATAAATCCAAATTTTTATCGAACTTTATCTCATAGATAAGCAATACTAAAGCTTACACTTTCCTATCTCTTAGCTTCCATTTAACTAACCGTTGATTGGATTCAAGCCAAAATTGAGCTCCTAGCAATTAAATATTCAAATGTGGCTCTACAGATAAGAAGACTTGCCACTAACCCTAAACAAGATTAGATAAACGATATTGCATTGGATATTTTATTTATATGTCTATAATATATTGTTTTACATCAAAGTATAATCAATGTAAAATACATGTTAATAATTTCAGCTAGCTATTAAACTTGCTACGTAGAAAAAAAATCTAAGCAATATTTAGCTAAAATGACATTTCCAACGATAAATGGTTATAATTTGAGTAAAGTCAGTAATTTATACAAATTAAGTGACGACCTCGTTGGCGTAAAGGTTACCATGCCGGTCTGCTAATCAGAAGGTTCCGGGTTCGATTCCCGGCTCGGTCAACATCTTTATGCTTAATTAAATTTGTTGGCTGTGGGTCTGGGTTTTAAGGGTAGTATTTATATATAATATGTATGTATATGTAGTACGAGCTAGAAATGGTTCAGTATGGGGCTAACCAGCCGTGTGTGAATGTGTCAAAAAAAAGTTAAACTGTCAAAACGTCTATGCAATTTTGCAAGTTGGTTTGTTGTTTCAAAATTGCATATATACTTATATGCAATTTTGAATGGAATGTAATTTTGAAATAGATTTCTACAAAGTAATGTAGTTTAATTACTTGGCAAATGCTGAGAATACCGCAGTTATGTAACTCATTAACATAGTGCCTATTATTGTAGTAATGTTAGAACTTATATATAATCAAGGAAGGAAGCTAACAGCCTGCGCCGACGACACAAGACTTGTCAGAAAACTTAATGAGCCCGCAAATGAAATTCTAAATGAATGTGAACTATCAAAACGGTTTACGCAACACATTACATTGTGGGATTCTATGTAAGTTGTACTTATTCAAGTTCAAACGGAAGCATTAACATTCTTTCACCGTTCACAAAAGAATAAGTTTTGAGAATTCAGTTGATGGTCCGCGCATGGGAATTGAGAACACAATAGATTCCACGTCAAAATCGGTCGCGAATCCGTCATTGTGATTTTGTCAGACGAAAATGATACTACTGACGTTTAGATAGAAGTTGTGGGTTTTGATTACAGTTACTTAGTATCCATAAGGGTTATTATTGTGTATGGTGTGGTATCTATTTATTCTACCTGGATGGAATGCGATTTCGGCGAGGCATGTTTTGCGCAATACGTGTACACAGAATTGCATTCGCATGGCCGGTTCTGTGATAATATCTGTGTGAGAATACCTACTTACCTGTTTGTAAGGTGCGCAAAATTGGAGATTTGAGTTAGTAACAGTACTGATATTACCTGTTTTTAGGAAACCTGTTGCTTTTCTTTGAGCCATAAGAAAGAATTATTTATTCTCGTCTCTTAGCTAAGGTATAATGGAAGTACACAGCGTAAGCATATGGATAAGCGTCCCACTATACGTTCCCACTGCTGGGTCCCGGGGCCTTCTCTCATGAGGAGAGAGATATAGGCCATAATCCACCACGCTGGCTAAGTGCGGATTGGCGAATGACACACGTCTTTGAATATTGTAGTCCTCAAACGTGTCGGTTTCCTCACTATGTTTTCCTTCACCGTAAATCCAGTGCAAACTTGAAAAACAACACGAAAGAGAGATAGGTCATAATCCACCACGCTGGCCAAGTGCGGGTTGGCATAATGGAGGTAATTCGTAGTAATTCCAAGGGATTGCTGCTCTTAAAACATCAGCTGATATCACCATATTTACCCCGATCAGCTGTTTGTCACCTGCCTCTGTAGTTATTTCTTCCACGATGTCCACGTAACTAAGTTTTTATACTTTTATTCCTTACTTCCATATACATATAGTTAGTGAATATAAACTTGCAGGTGTTAATTCGTCCGCCCGCATGCACCTTGCGTTGAATGAATTACAAACCTTAATGTTTAAAAGCATCGTACTCTGTCAGTAACTACCTTATGTCTTCTTTTTTGAGTTTTATAAGGTGGCGAAGTTTATTTGAGGTTTCTTTCTTTTAAACATCAGTGTCTTTAATATTTCGTACGTAAATCGTAATTTGGGTGTTCAAATATTCAGATTCAAAATATCACAAAGCAATTTGATACGAAAGTTGATAAACAGGTGTTCATAAAATCTGCAAATTTAATACCGTGGGAATGTTCAGACTTGAGAATACACTTTAATGAAATAAGCGAAAACCTGATTAATGTAATCTAGCTTGATATAAAGATAAATTTAAATTTTAAGGAATAAATATTATGACACATTTCACACACGGCTGGCTAGCCCCATGTAGTTTTCAACTGAATCATTTTTGTATTTGTATTTGAGATATTAAATTACTCATAAATTCCATGTTTTTATTAAGTATTTTACACGTTCAGTATTTGCGAGTACTCCATGTCCTGGGACACGAGAGATAATATGAGCTTCTCCAACTTATAATGATGGGCAAATCGCAGGAAAGGAAAGGCGTAGGTAGAAGTGGTGGCCGCAGAATATACGGGAGTGGACAAGGATTGCCAGCATTGAAGAAATATTCCTTTTTTTTAGAAATATAAAGCTGACGGCCAACCTCCAGTAGTAAAGAGGCACTCGAAGAAGAAGATTAAGTATTTGGGTACTTTAATAGCTCCAAAATACATGATGCTTATCATTATCCTGTCATAAAGTCATGTTAAAATGTTCTGGAAACCTGCCAAGTTAGGTCCAGCGACAGAATGTATCTCTCGAATAAATATTGCTATGTTTTAAACCTTGTTAACAAAGGGTTATTTGCGTCCATTTTCAGTGCCAGTTTGTTTTTTGCAGCATCAATCAAGGCTGACGGCTCTGCCAGCTTTTGGGGCATAGATTTTGTTTTTAGACCAAGTTTCGAGTTATAACCATCCGTTTGTTAGGGGTTGGTAGGAGATAAATTTGGCTAGCGTGAAATAGGGAAACTAAATTCAGTTTTCATTGCTAAAAGTTTTATGAAATTGGTGGCAATTACACTAACACACTCGTGCATTTTCCAAACTAACGCTTTGTAAGAATTGACACAGGAATGAAAATTTAATCTTAACTCAGTAAAACCTACCAATTTATCGTAGGTATTAGTGTAGTATTGATTTATAGTAGGTATTTATTTCTATATACCTACACATTTGCAGTACGTAGTAGGTATTTACGGATACACATGCTTTTGCACTTTTGCATTATTTTTCTCCGTTCCTTATCTTCTAATATAGAATGGGGTGCAGCTGGGTTATTTTTACCTCCAGAGAGGGCTCCCCTTGAGGCTTCATGGAGGGATCTAGGTTCTTCGGTCGAAACACAATAAATCTCTCCTAGTTTTTGCTTTGAGCTACATCCACACGATAGAAAACCTTCCAACTTCCAACAGTTTCTGACCAATTTGCTCCGTTACCATAGTTATTATTCTGTGCCGTTACTTACCTCTACGGCTTGTCCTTTCCACATACCTACATACCTATTATTGCACAGTCAAACAAAGGTCACGGTAATACTTGTAGTTTGCCCTAGCAAAAACCTAAAGGATACGCGTCATTTTGGCCTCCCCTATCATTACATATGCCAGGTGCTGTAACAGAAGGCACGGCACGTGCGCCTCACATCTGCCTACAAAACGGCAAAAAATACCAATAATAATAATAATACCAATTATTTATCTTTATACCTCACCTCTAGAAGACATCTGTTCTATTTTTGATGTCGCATCATCTGCTTTTGGTTTGGTTCAACGAATCTTTCGTTTCCGATGCATTCTATTTTCAACCCTAACCTGCTTCGCTTAGAGAAATTCATATATCGAATATTTTATTTCTTGGCATTCGTTTATTACGGATGGGGTATGTTTCGTAGATATAAGTGTGATGAAAAGATTTTGCAAAGGTTTTAGCTGAAGATTTTTTTATGGCAGGCTTTTGTTAAACTTTTGTTTGGATGCGTAAAGTTCAATCGGTGTGGCTGTTTTTGTATTTCGTTTTTTCTTGTCTGAATGGGAAAAGTTTGTTTCTGATATCTTTTCGCATGAGTACTGTGTGTGGGATCGGAAATTGGTTTCTGAGACACTTCTACTTTTAGATACAGACCAATTTCGTAAATATAAAGTGACAAGCTGTTTTGATCTTAGGGATCAGTACTCACTTTAGATTAAGGTTTACGTAAGCACCTTTTTGTAATAGAAATATGTAAAGGCACTTTATTTTGGTTCTGAAAAAGGTCAACTTTAGTGGTAGAGCACTTTCTAAAGAACCAAGAACCATATTAAATACAATAGACAACAGAAGAGAAAAGATGGTAGGCCACCTTATACGACATGACAATTTCATTAAAAATATCGTAGAAGGAAAGATAGTAGCCAGGAGAGAAATATGAAGGCCTAGAAGATCATATTTAGACCAAATTAAGGAGAATCGGAAAGTCATGTCGTATAGGGAGGTCAAGGATTTGGCCGAAGATAGAACTACCTGGAAAAAACTCCACAGACAAGAGCCCAGCTCTTAAATATTGAATGAATGAACATTTTCTATTGCTCGCTTGGCTAGCAATCTCAACATCAAGTTGAAAAATCTGTCGCCAAAATCTAATAATGTGTATCTGCAACCTTCTTGAGAGCCAGTTAGTTCAGATTCTACCAGACCCCAGATTTACCACTAACTAACGCGCCCTTGTGGTCAAATTCCTTCAATCCTTATTAATTTTTATATTTTGCCTCTTCTTCCAGGACGCCCATGGCCTGACGACAGAAGACAAAGTAGTAGCGGACGAAGTGCAAAATTACGAACTTATATCTGGTTACCAGAACAACACTCACACCACCGTGGAGTTCAGAAGACCTTTGGACACTTGTGATAAGGAAGACTTTGTTATTGGCGTAAGTATATTTTATACATATGCATTCAAACTTAACCATCGAGTGTGGCGCGGTGGTGAAAACATCTGCTTTTCAATCAGACGGTCCCTGGTTCGATCCCAGCCCTACACCAATGAGTTGTTTTTCAAGTTATGTGTGGATTCACACTCGCTTTACGGTGAGAGAAAACATTGTGAGGAAACCGGCATGTTTGAGGACTACAATATCCGAAGATGTGTGTTATCCGCCAACCTGCACTTAGCCAGCGTGGTGGATTATGGCCTATACCTCTCTTCTCGTGAAAGAAGGCCCCGAATCCCAGCAGTGGGAACGTACAGCGGACTGCTTATGTTTATGCATTTAAACTTGATCTACCAGGAACGTTATTCATAATACTAACCACCCTACTTTAATATGCATTCAAACTAGTCCAACGTATACAGTAATTAATTAATTACAATAAAATTATCTGCCAAATACATACGAGAATTCAGGATAAGCGTATTAGAAACACACACACTATTGTTTAAATGTTGAAAATAAACAATAGTATAAGAAATCGAAGAAGTATTAAACGTGTATCTTATAGATATTAAATAAATATTACAATTACAATCATACATTTGGGTTTATACCAAATACCTAAGAACTGACTGAATTAAAAATGCATTGCCCCGTGTCGAATGTCTTGTGGAAAAATAACTCTTAAATCATATTGTCTTCCCTATTTTCTTATTTATGCCACTGTAGGAAAAAAGCTCTGTCAAGGCATGCCTCTTGGCCCGATCTTGTTCATTAGTCAGTCAGTTAGTCATCACCACTATATTTGGACACATAGTTTTAATAACAAACATTACCAAGCCTGATGCTGGCGCCCAAGCCTTAGTGATTGTCGTGGGTAAATACATAAAGATAAACATTTCTATTAAAATTCCTAGTTTTATGGCTGCTACTCGCTTTTAATTAGAATTTTGTGCAAACATGCTTAATTTTTTTTACTGTGTACCAAATTTCTGTCGTTGTTTAAGGCAAGTTCTATGCAAGCAATTAGAATAAATAGAGGATTTAACATCTGTCATCGTAAATAACTTATTGACTCAGGCGTTACTTTGCGGAAATCCATTGTAAATAGATGACAAAATTAAATATTTAGTGTACTTCCGCTGTGATCCGAAATCCAAATTAAGACAAGTAAAGGAAAAATCAACTAAGATCAATTAACCAAGCTTAATTAACTAAGACTAATTAAGTAAGATCAATTAACTAAGATTAATTAAGATTAACGTTACCTATCACAATTCGGAAGTTCTTAACTCTACACGTGTTTCGCCTAACCACAAGGCATCATCAGGAGATGCTGACTCTTCGAACGACAAGTCGAGAGTGAGATTTTTCCTTTACTTGTCTTAATTTGGATTTCGGATCACAGCGGAAGTACACTAAATATTTAATTTTGTCATCTATCTGTCATCGTGTTTTATATCTCTAACCGAATCAAAGCTAACAAGACTGAAGAAAAAGCGTAGCCTTATCATTAACGTAGGATTTTAGGGTCTTCCAAAATATGCCATTTTGCTCCCATAAAACTTCAATAGCTTCCAGATGAAAATCACACTTTTTTAAAAGACTGGCTACATCGACCGTGGCTTACCTTTGGTAATCGCACGAGATAATTTTAGCTAAAGGCGCTACGGTACGAAGGCGATGTCAGTCGAAGGCAGGTCTTATCACCCCCACTTCAAATTAGAGTTAAGCCCTAAAAATGTATGGGTAACCTAACTCGTATTCTTTACATTTTCAGGATGACACAACGCAAATCCTTTGGGCGCTGGGGCCGCCAGGATCTGACGGTGAACTACCGAAGCACATGAAGAGTGGATCCCGACCACTGAGGCTACTGCAGCCTGTCTCCAAACCTGACTCCATACCTCTCAAACATTGGGATGTAAAGTTAACAAACGTAAGTGTAGATAAGTTAGTGTAAGTAGATAATAACTTTGGACTAAGAATTGAATAACTTTCGATCTAGTTCCTTTAAACTAAGCTTTGTTTGTGATAATGTTTATATTTATTTATACTTTTTAAATATGTATAATGAACAAAATATATAACATAAAAATTACAAAACAAAATTAAATTAAAAACTACTTTAATAATGAAAAATAAAAACTTACAAATTATATAAGCCTAAGTATTATATTAGTTATTAAAATTAATTAGTGCTAAGTGCTCATAAGCACTAAAGACTATTTTTTCAACTTGTTTGGATCAAGCACTTTGTTATACGCAGAAGAAAACAACTCGTAAACAACCCATATCTATGCGCTGAAGTACCACAAAACCCTGAAGACATATTCTCAATTCGTGTATTCTGACGTAGCAATTTTTATTTCACAGCTAACAATTCCCCACATTATGGCGACACTGTTCTGGTGCAAGATATTTAAAGTCCCAGACCTTGCTGGCAAGCAGCATATTATCGGTTACGAACCTTTGATTGACAGTCGACCGATCAAAAATGGCCGACCCGTGGTAGAAAAGAACTCTGCGTCCCCAGTACACCATATGGTGTTATACGAATGTGCTGCTGATGATGATACTCATACTTGGGACGAGTGGGCCATGGGAGAAGGGTATTATGGTCCAAAGAGGCCAAGTATTTGGGCCACCTGTGCCACTCCCATTGCGGCTTGGGCGGTGGGATCTAAAGGTAACTATTGAGTTGATAGAACTCACTCTTATGCAAATGTCAAACACAAATCTACCAAGAGTAAAAACCAATATAAAAAATAGCCAAGAGTTAATGAATATAGCTATTGAATGGATAATATTATAATTCTTTTTTTTCATGATTTTTACTAATTGGACGGTTATGAAGATAGCGATACTCACTTGCTTATTTAGTATCGTATTTTCTGTATAAAACCAGATATAACAAAACTTTAGCAAACTGTTAGAAGAGACTTTAATTTAAAAAAATGTACCATTTAGGTACATGTTTACGGTATTTTATTTGTTTTCTTTTCCCCACAACAGAACAATATCAACCCCCATTTGAAACAACAACGAGAAAAATACTGAACAAAGATATTGAATATAGAGGAAACACGTAAAAAACACGCCAACCAATTTGCAAAGAATGTAACGTCGAATTCAGCCGTCTTAAACTCGAAGGAAGTTGATTATTATCCTTAATCCTCTTCACGGGATTTTATGCCTTATTCCCTTGTTTTTTAGGGTGAAATTGTCGTCTGGAGAGGTTAATTAATAAACTTAATTTACAGGTGAATTTCTGCCGGAGAACGTTGGCATTCCGTTAGGCGAGAGAGGCGGCGTTTCTTACTACATGCTCGAAGTACATTATGACAACAGGGAACTACATAAAGGTATAGAAATCTATAAATTATTATTTAGCCTATTGATTGTTTATTTTTGAAATTCGAATTTAGAATAAAATATCTTTGATTTCTCAAATGAGGTCTCTAAAACATCCGTATGAAGGTCGGACGTGGAAACACGTAAACCTTTATCGCTTCGAATGAAGCCATTCTCATAATTCTGAATGAACTTCACTTAGGTATTTCGTTTGATCGTTAATTATGATAACAATGAACTACATAAAGTGATAGAAATATATATTTTTTTTATTTAGTTATGATTAAGTGTAAATGGATATGAAGGTATGATAAAGAGCAATGGCGAATACCAATATGAGCGTAGCTGTCAAAGCTTAAGACAGCTAAACATGTACCGATATAAAATATTTATGTACTCGTATGTATATGTAGGATATCAGTTGTGTTAGTATATAATAATGTTTATTGAGTTTAAAAGACTTACAAACTAATTTACAAATTACTTTTACTAAAACATTTTAAATACAACTGATATTACATTGAACAATATTTGTCTTATTTCCAGTACTGGATAGCTCTGGCATCCGTCTCCACTACACCCCGTCTCTGAGAGCTCACGACGCGGCGTTGCTTGGCGCTGGTATCGGCGTATCAGCGTTACACGTCATTCCGCCCAAACAGAGGGCGTACCGGACAGTCGGCATATGTAGCTCCGATTGTACTGAACAGGTAAGGCATTAAAAACGATCAAAAGCTATAAACAACCAAATGTTCGTAGTTCTAAGAGTAGTTAAAAGAGGTAGAATATTCTGGAAGGTAATAAACTACTACAAATTAGAAACATCATTCTTCTTCTTCTCCTTTTCCACTAGGTGGGGTCGGCACAGCCTGTTTTTCGCTTCCACGCCACTCTATCAGCCGTCATCGCCACATTCACTCCCTTCTCATTCATATTCTCCTTCACACAATTCATCCACGTCTTCTTTGGTCTACCTCTACTTCCGCTACTTCTTACAATTATATCCATACTTCTCCTAGTCACATGCATCTCTACGCTAACTACTTACTACTTTCATCATCATCATAATAAAATAAGTAGTAGAAAGTAGAGCTCACGACGCGGCGTTGCTGGGTACTGGTATCGGTGTGATGGCGCTGCATGTCTTCCCTCCCAGATAGGATGCACATCCTCGGCTCACTGCAGCGCCAAGGCAACTCCTATAGAACCCTGAATGCGCGCGTGGTTTTCTACCTATACACATAAGGCGTTGATTGCCCGGAACTTATACTCGTAATGACCCATGTCGGATAATTAATTAACGGGTTAGCAATTGACTATTAAAATTTTAACAGTTAGTATGTAAGCATATTTTACCTACTCATAGACTTCCTACAAAATCTTTGCATTCATCGTTAATATGAAAATGATAGTAAATACAGTTGTTTCAAGCACTTTATATAATGTAAGCTACATAAACTACAATACAAACTCCACGCATAAATGTATATTCATTTTATAATTATGCTCACCTAACATTATTTTCTCGTTGTTTTCAGACAATGCCTGAAGAAGGAATCAACATCGTCTCCGTTTTGCTTCACGCCCATGGCACAGCTAGAAAAATATCACTCAAACACATTCGGGGCAACGATGAACTTCCTAGGATATCTGAAGTAAGTTATTTTTATTCATTTCAATTTATTTTCTGATGAAATTTAACAAAGAAATATTGTCATTTGGCGCCAAGGCGCCGAACTCACAATTTTTTTTTAATATCTGTTGGCTGTAACTGTAACACGGAATCGAAATTCTTTATGTTCAAAGCGTTTGGTAGATTGAGGTAAATACTCTATCTAGCGACATCAACTTAAATTACTTCAAAATTAAATGCTTGTATTGTAAGTAGTGTAGCTAAGTTATTACTAATAAATGGCGTTAGTCGTGTGATGTCTGAGAAGCTATTTCGAAACTTTTTCCAAAGATGGCGGAATATGCATGATAATAGTTGGAAGTTACGCAGCTAGATGGCTTTACATAAGAATAACCTTACTTTGAATAAGTTCCGAATGAATGATACAGGTGGCGCTAAAAATACCTTGGAGCAATAAACACAACCACAGAATAATAACTAGTATACAACTTCTATCTCTGTAATTTTCAGGAAAAGTCCTACGACGCTCGATTCCAACAATCTCGAGTGGTCCCAGGCGGCAGAAAATTCAAGAAAGGAGACACTTTGATTACGGAATGTACTTACGACAGCACGTCGAGGGATAAGCCGATTTTGGGCGGATATTCTGCGGCACAGGTAATCTTGCGAGCAATTTCATTTCACATTACATGCGAGTTAGTAATTTGATGCTACTTGCGGCTTTGTTTTGAAATTTGTAAAAGAGCCAAAGATTAAAGAAATCTTATTTTCATTTCACATTGCAGCGCCTCAGAATCAGAAAACTAAGTAACTTGTTGAGTTGAGGTTATGAAATGATTCAAATATGATATTCGTTTATTCAGGCAATAGTTAGTGTTTACATTTCATATCCTTAATTATTTTACATTCTGAAGTTAAGTTGAAATAAATTGTGTTTTTTTCATGTCATTTTTAATTTTAGTATGGTCGAAATAAAATTTATGTTAATCTTTATATAAGTACATACCAATAGTATAATGAATGAGAAAAAAATGTAATATTGGATGCACTTTAATGTTTAGCTTATAAATTATGTATTTATATTGTAAAAAGTATATATGTATGTTTAAGTAGTATATCAGTTGTGTTAGCCACCATAACAGAATCTAGGAATAGTTCAGTATGGGTTTAACCAGCTGTGAAATGAGTCCTAATATTTATTTATTTATTCAAATTAATTTCATCAATTAACAAATAGTATTGAATCCTGAAGGATGATTATTTCATGCAATCAATTATTATTACAGAATAGAAGTAAGATAAGAGATACAAGATTAGTTATTAGACTGCAACTTAATTTGAAGATTTTTAGAATTGAAATTTTTTAAAGTTATTAAGATTAATTTATCTTTTAAATTACCGAAACCTACTTCGTTATCTTTGTGAAAATGTACAACTTTATTAAACTTTTTGATTCTCTTTTGTTTTATTAAAAGTATGAACTTTGTTTTTCAGGAAATGTGTCTATCATTCATCGTGTACTACCCCCGGACTGAGCTAGCTGGGTGCTACTCTATGACCCCGGTTAAAGAATTCTTCGAAACATTCGGCGTCAAAGAGTTCTACGGACTCAATTTTATGCAAGTTGAGAACATATTTTTGTCATCTGGGTAAGTTGCTCAAAATTGCATTCTTAAATTAGTATTGCAGTCTAAAAATTAGCTGTTGCCACTGTTAGTCATCAATATGTTTCGGGTGTCCAGAATGCTGGCTTTTATTTCGGTCAGAAACTAAGCATTGCCATCCAACATGGCAATGCTGCCAGCATTTTGGGCACTTATTCCTCTACCCCTGGACTTTTGTAGGTTAAGTTTTAGTTGAGTGTTTTATATCATTGTTATGTTGGTTATAAATAAGATTCCGTCATCAAAATTAAATCAGTAAATATTTTTTTTTATTCACAAACTCCAGACTTGACATGTTTTTGGGGTTTTCATAGAATAGATCTTTAGACTAATTTCACACAAATTTGCCTGTTGATGTTTTGCAATTAAATTCGTTTCTTTTACGTTTGCCTACGACACGTAACTGCCTTTTATTTAAATAGCTAGCCTGCGGTGCTACCCGCATTAATCCGGGACATAAAGAAATTAACCCGGGATAACAAGTAGCCTTTGTGTCAATCCAAATCTCACATATCCTCATACCAAATTTCATCAAAATTGGTTCAACCGTTTTAGCATGAAGAAGTAACAAACAAAAACACACAAACTTTCACATTTATAATATTAGTAGGATACTGCGCATATCCATAATGCGCTATTTACTTACATATTACTATCATGTACATATATTTGCAGGAACTACGAGAATCTGCCACCTCAGCCGCAGTTAGAATTCGAAGAAGAGAAGATACCTTTGGAACAACCTTTAGAAATACAAGGGGATGACCAAGGCGTAGGACTAATGAGTAAGTAAAAAAACCTTCGCTCCTTAGAATACAAATTATAAAGAAACTTACTCTCTCGTCTTTGGAGTTGACATAGAAGACGTTACGTTTATTTTGTATGTGTATCCCGGCCAGTGATGTCACATACCTTATGGTGTTTATGCAATAATAAGGCTTTGGTTTACTAGTTTTTCGAACATTATAAACTCATAGAGCTAAAGTGGTTTGCGAATATTGTGTTAATAATGAATAATGTTTCTATTGTGTTAATAATGATTAATGTTTATTGAATAATGTTTTACGTTAGTAAAAAAAATTTCCAGTACTAACCCTATATTTTTGAGTTCATTATTAACTATCGCGTGAAGTTTATTTTATCCGTGCCGTTATGTGCTATAATAAATTATCACTATCTCTATGCCTCTAGGATACTTGATCACATAGATAGATAGAGAGAGAAGACTAATTACTAAATTATTTCTATTTCTGTTTTTACAGAGGAATTAGTAATCTGGGAGCCGTCAGAGTTCCGTAATAAATCCTTCATGGCTCACCTGAACGAGATGCCTTGGCAGGAAGAGCTTTTGACACGCCAGATTGAAAAGTCTTTATATTCTGGCATGCATATGACCTTCTGCAAGAAACGAGACGACACGTGGGGAGTGGTGAGTTAAATTTTAAGTTATCATATTTACCCTATGAACGCGAAAGTATGTTTGGATGTCTGGATATTTGTTCCTCTTTCACAATAAAGAAATTTCACCATCTTTAGACAAACTCAATTCATCATCATCTCATCTTTAGACAAACGATTCAATTTTTGGCACGAAAAACATCTTTGTGATGAACTAAGTTTGCTGGCTTTTAGTCCGAGTTTTAATTATGTAGGTATCGATATATATTGTGTACATAGTAGTTTATCACTTGTGTTCGCAACCATAATACAAACTAGAAATGATTTAGTATGGGGCTAACCAGCCGTGTGTGGAATGTGTCCTAATATTTATTTATTCTTGTTCACACTCATTAGGTTAAGTAAGCAATAGGATATGATATGTTTTCTTTGTTGACTAGAGTTGTATATTTTTTTTGGGCTGGTTAGTCCCGTACTAAATTGTTTGAATTATGGTTGCTAACACAACTGATATACTACATATAAGTACATACATAAATACTTTTTATAGATACATATTTAACACCCAGACCGATAACCATCAAATTTAGTTCATCACAAAGATGTTGTCCGTGCTGGCAATTGAACCCGAGACCCTCTGCTTGGCAATCCGGCATGGTAACCATTAAGCCAACGAGGTCATCATATTTGATATATGTATGTATACTTTTATATACTAATAGACGTTTTTCTTCCATTTCAGCCCATCCAGATACAGAACTACCCAGAATTTAAGGAGCTTATCGACAATGACACCTCGGAAAAGTCTTGTAACTACAAAAGTCTAAGATTGCCATCTGTAACAAAACAATCTTCTTCGTCTAACAAAATGATATGTAATCTGGCAACACTTTTGGCTGCGTTCACTACTTTCATAGTCACACGGTAATAAAAATAAGAAAAAAAAAAGAATTGCTCGAGCCAATGATTTTCCTGTTGTTTTTTTTTTCGTTACTATTTTGTTTCTAAATTCAATTGTTCGTTTTACGGCCAAATTGTGTATCATGATTTGGAGGTTTTGGATATTTTTTTATTAAACGTGGCGATTTAGATGCGTTACGTACACTCTGTTGCCAACATACTGTACGTAGATATTAGAAGGATTTTTGGTTGATCACGATTTTCGAAGATAAATTTGGCTACCGATATTAAAGAGATAATCCGGTAGTTGAATTATTTTGTAGAGTAAACTTGTATTAGCTATTGCTATCGATGTACATAAAATGTATCCGTTTTTTTTTGTTTTTCCGCTACTTATGGTCATATACCAAAGTTGTGTCCTATATTTTCATAAGGAATGTATGTGTGATTTTGTACTTAGCAAGTTGATGCTCATGTGTTTTACAGCGTGAGGTTTTAAGTACCGTTTTTATATGAATAGTTAGTATTATAGTTACTAAAATAGTGGGTTTTTGTAAGTAGTCTTTTAAACCGACTGAGTTTTGATATTATTCCTTTTTGCATTTTAATATGCTTACAGCGGACTAGAATAGTAACTTGACCGATAAAATGGTTCCATCGTCCACGCGTAAAATACTGCGGTGGGCGTGGCGTCGACCGACCAATCGCGTGCGAGTTCCTCTTCCGTCTATTCTAGTTTGCTGTATGCTTTTGTGAAACTAGATGGCGCTGAGCTTAGAACATTAATAATTATTGTGAATTCAAAGCGCCTGTATTTGTAACTCGGCTGAGGTGATTCTGCGTGACCACCAAAGTTAGCAATGATCAAAATGAACTGTATTAGCTTTATAATATATTAAAAAATACTTGAAATGTTATACGTAATTGAATTGTTTTGTCCCATTATTATGAATTTCTGAGTCAGTAGTTTGCTAAGTTAAAGAAGTCTTGCTGTTTTTAACAAAGCATCTTTACACTTCTTGTATAAAATCTCGAGTGCTATCAATGCAATTAATTAAATAAAAAATATGTAGTACCTAACTGTTAAACTCACTGTATTAAAACTTTCGTAAGGCATAAATGAATAATGATTGTATAACCGGCTATCATTTACGTTTATTTTGCCGGTATTAGCGGGACATGTTTCAGCACAATCAGTGTGCCATTCTCAAGGGCAGGAACACAGCCAACGTACGCTTGCGATGTCGGGATAATACCGACAAAATAAACGTAAGTGATAGCCGGTTATACAAACATTATACTATTCAACTGTATGTTTTTTTTTTAAATATTGCTCTCTACTAAAAAAAAAATAATATTTTTGAAACACATAATGTAAATGAAGTACTTTTCAAAACAATCTTGTCTTACGAAGTACATGTCTAAGTACTTTACTTACACTTCTCTAAGGCTTAGAGTTCTTTAGTCCGATAAGTAACCCTAATAGATTTTTCTATTTTATTCAATACCTTAAACGTATGTATGAAATACCCGGGCGAATTAAATAGTACCGGCATTTCTTGAAATAGTGTTAGTAGAAAACAGAACAAAGAATCTGCTTTTGAAGTTAATTTGCTCTTATAGGTAGGTTGCAGGGCTGTGTCTTATATGCTCTATTACAAATGTATAAGTACTATATTTGTATCTAGAATTGTATTGAACGAACCTTTTGTATTTTTGTACAATTTTCTACATTATAATGGTCACTATGTGATTTCGAGTCATAATATTTTACTATTATGATTATTGCATTTCGCTATTACTATTTTTAATTTATGATATCTTTATTTCTAAGGATACGCTTAGTAATTAAGTTAAATTATTTAAAAGTCAATAAAATGTTTTATTAATTTATTGAGTTGTTTCAATTAAGTAAGTTTTGCTATCAATAAGTTAGGTCTAGGAAGTAATGTAAAAAAACTTAACTTATGACATTAAAAGATATAGTTCTTAAAAATATAGTTCTTGGGCCTATCACACACGATGTCAAATCATAAGCGTATCTTAAAATGTGACTTTGGAAGAGAGCACTACGATCCACGTACATTCAAACAAGTAAGTTGTAAGCAAGATTTGCAGGAAATTACCAACTGACTATTTATTACTTTTCTGTAGAAGCCGATGAAGCCAATCATACTTCAAAGAAACAATCTAAGTTTTGCATTCGGAAAAATCTTTAACTACTATAATATGATAAAGTGAATATTATTAGTTTATTATTTCGAGCTAGTTCTAATGTTCAAAATTAGATTTCAAGTCATAAGACATTGACAGATAGATCCCTGAGATATGAAAGTCAAAATAGGCAAAATACAACGTTTTATGATTTTTGTATTTCAGTTGTGCCAATTTGGCCCAGTCATAGACATTGTTTTTCCTGACGTACCATATCCTATTATTCTATTATCCGTGACAAAGATCTTGCAGTGTTACGTGATATGACACGTCTACGCTTGCGATCCGTGTGCAAATGCCCTTACGAACTTAAAAGTTTATATGTAAAGTCCATAGTACACTTCTATAGTAGGCTCTTTGTTTTCATCGCTTTCACTTTCTAAAGCTGGTTTTTCATACCCTTGGTTTTTATTATTATAAGAAGAACCTTCCGGCTTGCTTTTATCCTGATCGTTGTCGCCGAAACGGTTAGAAGTTTCGAACCCATTAACTTGGCCAGTTGAATTAGTGCTGGCAGAATTAGGATTTTGGTTACCAGCGGTAGGACTCACGTTGATAAATCCATTGGCAGCGTTAGGATTAGCGTTAGCAGTGTTAGGAATTTTATTGACAGTGCTAGGATTCACACTGGCAGCGTTAGGATTTACGCTGGCAGAATTAAAATTGGAATTTCCGTTGAAGTTTCCACTGGCAGAATTAAAATTGGGGTTCAAGCCACCATTGCTCGGCATCGGGTCTACGAAGCCGTTAGGTTTCTGCGGGTAAGTCTGTGGTTTCTGCCTGTGGGCTTCCAGGGCTTGCCAGTTAATGAACCAGAAGGGCTGTTTGTCGATCGGTAGCTTGCTCAGTCGGTCGATCAGTTCTCTGTCGCCGTTGGCTTCGACAGGCAGGCGTTGCGTCGTCCCGTCCACTTCACCGAAACTGGAAACGTTTTGTGAAACATAAATAAACATTATTTAAAACAGAAAGATCTCGTTTACGCGTCAGTAAAAATAATCGTTTAAAAGTGTATGTATAATATGTATGTATAATGTGCACTATGTTACAATTATATACGACAATAAATGTTTTTGTATTTGTATTTGGAGTTACTAAATGAGTGAAACGGAACAAACTTTGAAGTTTTCTTTTCGAGTATGGTATCGTCTATGGTCCATTCTCAGAATACAGAAAGAACTTAAGAATACAGAAAGAACTTACAGTTCTTTCTGTATTCTGAGGGTCCATTTATAAAATCTGAAAATTCACGTAAGCATTTGATGAAAGTGTGCCCTTCTTCCTTTGCACTACCAATTCCATACATCTCCTAGTGACAAGCATCTCTATTTAAAACACTACACATTATACTTAGGTATTAGTTATTACCGGTCCGCCAGAGGGTCTGGAGTGACTGCAGGGATGCCAATAGGTCTGGTGCCTGCGAAGCCAGGGCGTTGACCCGCGACGAGGGTTGCCAGTGACAACACTAACAGAGTTGAAGGATTCATTTTCTGTGAACATGTTCTTATTATTATTTATTTATTATTTTATTATCACAAACATAATACATATTGTAATCAAAATATTTTACCTAAATAACCTGGGTTTATCTAAGGTAAAAGATTCTCACTACTTTATACATATAACAAATAAAAAACGCGTTACATAGCATTAAAACAATAACTGCTGTGTTGATTTAATATAAGTGTAATAAATACATTTTGGGCCAATTCGTGTACGCACTACAAATAACGGGTCTTTAAAATATTTAATTTATGGTTAAGCTTATAATTATCCTACTAGAGATAAACTTTTTGCTATTGTTATAACGACATATTAAAATTCAAATTCAAATTCCATTTATTTCAACAGTATTTTTAAGTTATATCACCAAAAACAAACACATTCAAATAAACATAAAATAATCAAAAAAATCAAGATGTGGAGGAATTCAAAAAATATTCATATATAAAATTATTCTTACAGTATTGTACATTAGGCAGTACATGAACCCTTAAGAACCCGGAGACCTCCGTTAAGCACAGAGGTAGGTCACCGGGGGGTTTTAGTGGGTACAAATCCCACATAACCTGACTGCGCCCCATCGTAGCCAGGTATCTTGTTGAAGATTTCCCCCTCGTCAACAAAAAAAAAAGGCAGTTCATGAACCATATGGGAATGGTTCATGTACTGACAGTCAAAACGATTTGCAAATACTTTCAAGATGCTGTTAAGGCTAGCCCGGATTTTGCGTACCAGGGATGTGCATCTCTTGCGCATAGTGGCGTATATTCCAGGAAATGCACAATAAAGCTAAGCAAAAACACACTTAGGTTTATCTACATCTGTATATAATATGTTAGTAAGTATATTATTCTTATGTATATTCATTGCGTTTCATTGCATTGCATTCGTTCATGCAGCGCATTAGCATATTTTCCTCAAAATACTCAACTTGGTACCTAGGCACGTCATTTATTGCCGGTTAAAAGATAATGGTACGGAACCCTTTCTGAGAGCCTGACTCGCATTTGGCCAATTATTCTATAATATATTTGTTCGATGGTCAAATTGATATTTTCAAAGGTACGAGTGTAAAAGTAGAAATCATATTTATCAAAGTATAGGAAAACTACCTACTATATTCTATGTATATTCTAAAAACACTATGATAATTCTACTTATTTACTTAAATATTTTAACTGTTATTATGTTGTTAATATGATAAAATAAAGCATAGAAGAAAAGATTAAAATACTATGACAATTAACTATATTAATAAAATATTATAAATTACTGTTCATTTTGGTACTTACCCACTATGACACAAGTTACCGACCTTATAAATCTTGATACTTAATTCAAGTCACATTAGCATGAATATCGACTATATTAACAGCTATGTTATTGACTTACTTATTCTAATGATAATCAAATATTTTACTCACATTAAAGATGATATTTTCGGTCCAGTCTCTGCAAACACAAGTGATACCTCCAACGGTAAACCCCAGACTGGTTTGTTGACGCTTGCACGCAAAAAATATAATAAGTATACTACGCATGGATAAGGAAAACTTGGATTTTATACTAAAACAAGCTTGTTGATATACAACCTTATCTCTTTAAGTTCTTCTGCATATTATACGAGCATAAGCGTAAGTGTCAAGTCTAAAATAAACAGGTTATCATCTAAAAGAACAGGTCTTCTTTTCTTCTTTGGTAGTGTTTTTTTAATACATCCATTTTAGCAAAAGTCTTGTCATCTTTGTTTACCAGAAAATATGGATCATCTACATATAGAATATATCGATGATCCAACAACCAGATTTAGTAAATAACGATCAAGGAACTATCAAAACACTTGTTAAACTTCCGTAAGATATTTTAATGGAACTCAAATCAATAACGGGATAGGGGAATAATGCTCGAATAAAGTTTTCAGATAAAAACTAGACCAAGTTTCCATATAAATTGAGTTTAAGCCAATGCAAATATACGACAGTGTACTACGTGTTTGAATAAATTAAATGAAATGACAGGCACTGAGAGAAATCTCATTGGATAATGATTTTTTGGTTGCAACTGCAAATGTAAGTAGTTTTAGTAGTTTTTATAATGACAAGGAACCAATGTGCTGGTCGGAGACATACATTTTGATGTTATTTTTAAAAATCCCAAGAACCTGTCACCCATGTTTGGGATGTGAACATATTTAATTCCGTTCTTGAATTTGATTAACAAAACTTAGTATGTACCTAGTTTATGTATGATTTCTCCCTCGTTTTTTTTTTACCCTTGATAAGTTTGCGTTTGACTACAGCTAGCCTGATGTTAAGCTGCGCTGCAGTCTACGGTGTGGCACGCTTACCTAGATGATACCTATTAACTCTACTTTCGAAAACCCCCGGATGATACCTCTCAGGAAACAGAGACTCAGGTAGTGAGTTCCAAAGCTTCGCAGTCCTCACAAAGTCCACGCAAAGCGTTTTGTACGAAAGTTTGGAACTTCAACTCTGTATCGGTGTCTCTTCATTGACTCTCTGCTCGTTCTGTAGTAGAACGGTGGAATCAAATGAGCTAAGTGGTCAAGCCGAGAGGTGTGGAGAGTTTTAAAGCCATCTGAGGCTATCTGCTACAGCTTGATGATTGCTTGTACGCTAAAATTAACATTCTATTCTTTTCAAAGCGTTGTTGAACCGAATTCAGACGCGACATAAGTATTAGAACGAAGCGTCTGCCACGCGGCTCTAAGGATTCTAGATATTATAATAACGTCGCCAGTTAAGGCACTATCTTGTAAGTTCTTTGTTGTTCTCTGTGATTTTATTTTATTGTTTGTGTATTAATAAAACGTTTATCTATCTTATCTATCTATATAGTAGTGTCAAAGTAAAAGGTATTAGCAGTAGCGTAGATTTGTTGAAGTATAATACAAGACGCTCAATTTTGCATAGTTACCCATACAAAGAC
The DNA here is from genome assembly GCA_035578125.1 of Mellilla xanthometata. Classification (NCBI taxonomy): domain Eukaryota; kingdom Metazoa; phylum Arthropoda; class Insecta; order Lepidoptera; family Geometridae; genus Mellilla; species Mellilla xanthometata. The sequence goes on along the minus strand of JAPUBQ010000014.1, from coordinate 4,397,462 downwards.
TGTCCGCATCGAAAAAATATTTTCGCTTGTACATACTTACGTCATGTCATTCATAGAACTTCCCCGTAACATTTCATTGAGTTCAAGTGCCAGCCAGCAAGATGCCTTGATGACATAAGAACGGTCGCAGGTGAAACCTGGACCAGATTAGTACAGGACTGAAGTGAATGGTTTGAAAAAAGAGAAGCTCATCCGGGGTCCAAAAGTAGAGTTAATAGGTACCTTCTAGATAATACGTGCCAAATCGTAGACTAAGTACTTCGCAGTTTAACATCAGACAAGCTGTAGTCAAGCGTAAACCTACTTAGGATGAAAAAAAAAACTAATCTATCTATCAACATTGAGTCAGAACCAACTGTGGATGATGCTGATGATCATCAACGTAAATGGGCAAGTTCCAGTGATAATTAAATATCCATTGCTTGTTTAATTCCGGTAAGCTATTAAGAATATAAGTACTAAGTCGTTTTCCAGTGAATCATAGATTCATTGGCATTTCCTAGGTAAATTGTCACGTCACTTCAAATGGCGCTGCATCGAATTCTATGCAATTCTGATACATTTTGTCTGAGACATAGTTTTATACGGCATCTTTATGATCTGATTTTCTAGATCAGAGTACATATTATCTTATTTATCTGCAATAAGTGGATATATCTATTATTTATGTCTAATTTAATTTACGTACCTTTTGATGTAAAACATATGTATTAAGGATTGGTACGTCACTGCCACACGTCACATTCCGCAACAAATCACAGCGCTCGTTCTGAATCGCGTAAACGAAGTTTTCAACGCGCTTACTTCAATCTACATTGTATGACCGTCAAACGGCTGTCTCCGGTACCAAATCTGTCCGGATGGATATTCCTTTGTTAAATGGAGGCAAGTAGATAATAATATAAGGCACTTTATATTATTTAGATATCTACGAGTATATGGAAATATAAATAACGGAACGAGTGAAAAACATTCTAAAAGTCTTGTAATTATACTCGTATATTGCAAAAAAAAGCCTAAAAGCGAGTGAGTGGGTCTTGGTGGGAAAACGTCTGCTTTTCAATCTGACGGCTTTCTGGTACGATCTTGACCTTACAACAAAGACTAGTTTTTCTAGTGTGAATTTGCACTTATTTTACGGTGAAGGAAAACATTTCGAAAAACCGACTGGTTTGAGGACCACAATATCCGAAGATATGTGTTATCCGCCAACCAGCAGATGTGGTGCAGTGGTGGACACGGGCCAATATCTCTCTCTCCTAGTGAGAGAAGGCACCGAAACCCAGCAGTGGGAACGCATAGGCTGCTTATGCTAATGCCTGCAAGAAGAGACCTAATGCTAATAGGAATATAAGCTGGTAATACTAAAAGTATGCAACCATTTCTATGAATAATGCAAAATGATGAGGTCACAGTGCAGCATAGAAAAGCTTTATTTACAGAAATCGTCCAAGGAATGACGTTCGAACAGTTTTCTGCATGACTAATGAGTGTACAGCACGAGATAGCAAGCACCGTTAAGGGGTACCAAAGGATTGAAACTATAGGTAGATCTGAACATTATTTCAGGTAAACGGGACACTTTTAACAGTGAAAGTAATCTACTTATATATGCGTAAGTTTTTGTCATATTCTGTATGTATTTTATGTCCTGCCTCCTACTTTCTCATTTACGAGAAAGCTTTTGTGTTAGCGTGCATGTTTGTTACTTTTACACGCTCAAACAGCTGAATTAATTTTAATGAAATTTCGTATGGAATATAGTTAAAACACTGGGCTGACACATAGGCTAATTTACATGCTGGATCGACGTGGATAACCGAATTTTGATGAAATTTGTTAGGGAGGTAGTTTAATCGCGTATAAAAGTAGCACATGTTTTAATCAGAGCCTAAACTATCTCCATAATAAGTTTCACTTAAATCAGCTCAGTCATTTGTGCGTGAAGAAGTAACAAACACATTTAAACTTACAAGCATACTCAATATAAAATCTTTCGCATTAATAACATAATAGTAGATCTCTATTTACATAGTAGTAGGTCTCTATTTATATCAAAAATAATATTTGAACAATGCGCTGATTGGTTTATTAAGAGCCGGCTACTCTTTCAAACAAAACACTTTATTGCTCTATGATTATGCAAAGGCTAAACAAAATATGCATTTTGCTTCAAACATATAAAATAAAATTTGCTTTGATTTTTTAGAATTTAATAAGAGTTTCTTTCAGGTCATTGATTCTATTTCTTTGGAAATGTTTATTTCGCTATATTTTTCTTCCAATAAAATTGAAAGATTCCGATACAATAAATATTGACAATATCTAGACGAGATGTCAGCAGCTTTTTAAGTTACTTTCTTGGTAATAATATTTTTAAAAGTTTCAGCAACAATGAACCTGAATTTGATTTGTGTATGTAAAAGGAGAAGCGTGACCAATCAGACTTGTTAGAGAGAGACTTGAGTGTAATTCAATTTAAGATCGAAACCGACTGGATCGAAACTTCTATTGGGTTCGTATAAAAGGTTTCCCTGAGCTAAGTAGGTACCAAGGTAGGCACTCTAAAGTTAGTTTTGTCAAGTCACACGTATTAGGTAGTAAATCATTTGAAGTTCAAAGTGATCGATTTCTGAGTTGTATAGTTTTTTTATATATATTTTAAGGTGGAGCGCGCTTGGCCAGAATAGCATATACTAGCTCACCCGGCAAACGTTGTTTTGCTTCACTTAGGAGTATGAAAGATAGTCGATTCTCAGACCTATTGAATACGCGTATAAAATTTAGTAAAAATCGGTCAACCCGTTTCGGAGGAGTACGGTAACTAATATTGTGACATGGGAATTTTATATATAAGATAAGAAGATAAGATGATCGTAAAAGATAACCTTTGATGTGTAAACTTGTGTTTATGAATGAATCACTTATAATTTATGATTATTGGCAAAAAGATAAGGATTTTTAACGGAACTGTTTGGGGGAGATAAGTGATGAAATATACAAGTTGATATTTTTTTACACTATACTACTAGGCATTTGACCAGACGGACACATAACCACACGAGTCAGCAGTACTCTGGCCAAGGGTGGAGCATGCCTAGTCAGGCTCACACGGAGGCTACCGGAACTTCGCCGGATGCTTGGCGATTGATTTTCAACAAGCGAGCTGCTAGAGATGCGCGACTGCGAATAATCTGACCAGTCGAAATATCTACAACTACTAATATATACGTTCGACTTGAATATTAGTAATATACTAATGTTAATAATCGAATGATGACTACTAATTAGTTACTAATGGTGTTTTGACTCGATTGTTAGCGAATCTTGTCAATGTCACTTGTTAGTTTCAAATGAATGAAATATGAATGAATCGTTGGAGTGGAGTCGGCTCAAGTAGTAACTAATGTAGTATTCATTCAGTCCGGTTAATTTTGAGTGGGTATCATGTAAGTTACTAATTTTCGGAGATCATTCGAATGAGTCGAATGATTTATAAAGTCGAATAATTCGACTGGAATCATTCACAGTCGCGCATAGCTAAAGCGAGCTAACAGTTAGAAATCTGATTCTGTTATAGCGATAAGTGTTTTTTATTTACTCATAATTTCCTCCAAAATCCCTCAAAGTTTATTTTTCTTTGTGAAAATGTAACGCAAATTATATCAATAAGATTACATTTATCCTTACAATGTAACCACGTGTAAGTATCTATATGAATTCACTTACTTACGTTCTGGTACGAAAATTATGATCGTAATCTGTTTCACTTTGATCTTCTTCAACATAATATATTATTATCATTCTATTCTCTATATTATTATTATGCTTAAATAACATTGTTACGAAGCTTCAATATTATTACTTGATTCTGATTTTATTATATTACGTTAGACCTCGTTGGGTGTTGAGTTTAAGGACGCTGAACTCTCAAACGAGATCTAACAATCGAAACACGTTCAGACTTATTAACTTACATTGCTTTATTTACAGGAATAATCCCTCCAGAAGAAATATTTTTATTACAACTTTTAAACAAAACCTTTCAATAGACTTTACAAAAATAACGGTATACAGTGCTCCTTCAAATATACTAGGACAGAATAATTAAAAGAAAGTATAAAGTTACCAAACTATGCGTAACTCTCCTGAATGAAATGGGATCAGCGCTGGAGTCTTCGTAATTTTCTTTGCAGCATTTCGTGCCAATTTCTACAACTTTCGGGTAGAAGTCTGTCCAAAACTCGAAAGCTTTCAAATTTATAGTCTCCGGGGTGCTCATCGTAAAATTCTGCCGGTCGATTATGAAAAATCCAGGCTTCTCCGCTTCGAAAGCGTGCCAGTCAATTATAACGCCCGAATTCGTCGGGTTCGAATACCAAGCGAAATTGGTCCACATTTTCATTATTATTTCTGAAATGCTCTTATCTCTGTAATCCCATTTGCCTAAATCTTCGGGTAAGGCCAAATACGGCATGCCGAAAGTGAAAATTAAGTCGAAATTATGCGGGACCGCTATCCAATCCGGGACACCATCGTTAGCCACATCAGAGAACGGTTTCAGATCGAATCTGTACAGGTAAACAGGCGCTTGTTTGCTCACGTGCTTTGCTAGTTGATAGGTGGTCGATCCGTGCACTTTATCCGTGTAAAAATCTAAAAACAGCTTTCGCAAAACGGTTTCATTCGTCGTCGGGGGAATAGGTTTGTAGAAAAAGGCGACAGCGTCCTGAATATGATGTTGATTAGTGAAACAGGAACTGTTATCGACCGTTATATCAGACAGTATTATTTCTTCTCTCATAACGTCAAATTCCCTTTGGCTGATTCCCGAATCTTCGTTTTCTCCTTTATCCAACAACAAAGCGTCTTCCATATTCGTGTAACCCGTCAGTAAAGGGACAGGCGTGAACACTTCATCATTGAACAGTTTGCTCGGAAAGTCTGGTAAAAACGGGCCGGTGATATTGCTGAAGCCTGTATCGACAATTGGTTTCCAATCAGCAAGAGGCTCACCGATATCAAGAAGCGCTTGATTCGGAACTCTTCTGAGGCAATCTAGTAATTGATATGTAGGTTTTCTGAAGCAGCTGAAAGCGCTCGCTACTTTATCAACAGTTATTAGTTCTTTTCTGGCGATATTGACTGTTTCCGGTGAGAGAACGTTTCCGCTCATCGCTATAGCTTTTTGGAAGAGTCCTGCTGAATATGCTGACACTAAGTGAAGGCCAACACTGACTGCTCCTGCGTCGTGACCAAATAAGCAAACGTTATCAGGATCACCTCCAAAACTTAAGATATTGTTTTTGACCCAGTACAAAGATGCTACTTGATCCATCAAGCCAAAGTTGCCGGCCGCTTCGTTGTCTAGAGTTGAGAAGAAGCCGAATATGTTCAGCCTGTACGCTACAGACACGAAGATTACCTGGAAATTATACAAGTATCTTCATATAACTTTACCTATATAGAGTAACTAATTATATCTAGTGTAACAAATCAATACCATAATATGATCTGAGGAGTATCTGATAGGAGTAGTATATACGAGTACAAAATTGAAAGTGGATTTGATTAACTCGTATAAAACCTTTTGATTTACGTTAGCTATCTAAACGAAATAGGTACTAGAGTAATTAAATGTTCATTTAAATAGGATTATTATCAATCTTTAGCTCATAAACAAGCAAACCCGTAATTATTGATATCAATTCACCAAATGAGCAACGGTCAATCGCAAGTCCTTTTGCATGAATAAAAAGAGGAATAGACTAGAATAGCATATATCTTTGTTCTACAACCAAAAACTAAACACAAAGTAAAGTACAATGGCGGCCTCATCACCTATGGTGATTTCTATCAGGCAACCGGGAATGGATAAATAAACATACAAAAGAAAGCGGTGGTAAAGTAAACAACATAAATAAATATAAACATAATAATGGACAGAAGAAAAATCATAAAAAATAATTAAACAATGGATAGAAAGGGATTAAATAATTGAGTTTTGTATTTGTATTAAAATGTTAAGTAGTAGTTAGGGTTCCACATACTTTTTGCTTCAATACAAGTTGGAAAGGGTTGATGCTGTTAGGGCTGCCTCGAACGAATCCTCCTCCGTGCAACCATACTAGTACAGGATAGTTTTCAACTCGGAAATCTGAAAGGAGTAAGAATAAAAAATATATGAATAAAAATATATCTGGAAATCGGTGCTTAATGTTTTATACTAAATTGAAATTTATGAGAACGGCAACAATTACTATTTTAGAAAATGTCTAATATAGGCTTCTGTAGTAGGACAAGATAGCGATCTTGGAGAGTCTAAGTCTCAAAAATCTAGTTCGTTATCACATCCCGTTAGAGCTTATTTTAATGTTGTTTAAGCTTTATTGCAAAAGTAAACGAACTTTTGTTTTATAAACGATATTATAACTTTATTAACGAGTTTATCATTAGCATTTTTATTGTATTTGTTTAATTAATTTTTCATGCCTATCCGTGTAATTGCTTTATTTCGGTATTTATTCTTGTTTTTGGAACCTAGTCAAATGAATATAAAAATATGTACGTTATATACAAGTACCTCATTTCTTTTAAAAATATATAAATTTAGTTTGAAATTAAGTTAATTAAATACAGTGTTAATTCTTTAATTTGTCTGTCGCTAAGCACCTAACAGTGATTTCCGGCAGCGTCTTTGAGAACCAGTTATTCTAGACTGAGCATTCTCCACCTTAAGCCGTAGTATCGTTAACTAGTGTGGTAACGCGCTCTGATGTTCAAATGTATAGCTGCAAGGACTAAAAAATACATACGTAGGTAAGTAATAAAAGTAAATGAGTATATAATCTGTTAAATGCATGACGGAATTAAAAACTAAGCCCCAGAAATTTAAACATAATAAAATAACTACGAGTATTTAGCATATCAGCGTGCAAACTATAAATTGCTTTGAATCTAAACTAATTTACACTAAAGACTTCGCTGAAATAATTAAAAACTTTCCATGACTTAACTACTTAACTAAGCACTTAAGAAAAGTGAAAACCTCCATTTTACATGCTTAACATGAAACGGTAGCGCTTGGCACGTGGGTGGTCATAATCGCAGAAAAAATACCCCATTACCCTATTTTTTGCCACTTATAAATATTATACACACGTGGTGCAGCTTTATCAGTAGCCATTTATTAAATTCTTATGTATTCTTACTAGGAGAAGTATGGATATGAATGTATGAAGTAAGATGAATTGTGTGAAGGAGGATATGAATGAGAAGGGAGTGAATGAAGAGATGACGGCTGGTTGGTGATTATTGAAAATTCATCTTTTATTTACATTTGAGATACTTTTACTATAAAAACTGTCTGCTTCTCCGTGACCTAAGAATTATAACACGAACTATTTAAATAACCATAAAAGTTATTTTGAAAGTAATTGTATCTAGCTTAAGAAAATTGTAATTGAATGTAGGTAATTTAAACATTTGCGAAGACTCACTTTAAATTGAATCTCAATATCTAAACCTATTTAAAAGTTGCTTAATTGGTAGTATACAATTATAATTATGTACATGTAATTATATTACAGAACTACATCATCATCATCATCATCCACAGCCCTTGCAATCCCACTGCTGGGTATAGGCCTCCCTCTGCATGTGCCACCTGCGTCGATCTTGTGCAGTCCTCGTCCAGGTAGGCCCTGCGAAAACTACGTGTATACGTAAAACCCGTTTTTTTATTTTTATTTTTAAACGGTAAGTCTGAAACAATCAATTCGGGAGAAGTAACTTCATAATCTTTTAAATTCCATTATAAACTAATTAGAGAGAGCTGCAGTACGGCACTAGTTCTAAAAGCTAACCACCTAATATTACAGTTAAGCGTATGCAAAATAACTGCACCAAACCATTCTTGTACATTGCTTTACAGCAAAGAATTTGGGTCAAGATTCAGATTAAGGTAAGGTCAGCCATGTCAAAGTGGCAAAGGTATTGGCACGGTATTCTGGCATTAACGACTTATATTTACCCGAGTGGAAGGGGAGTTTTCTGAGAACGGAAATTCTAAGTAGTTTGCCGCGATGTGGTTAGATATGATTAATGTTTGATAATATTATGGTAAAAGTAAGTGTACGAATTTTAGTCAGAGTTATTACATTCAAAGGTTCGCTCTCTGACTTACAAAGCTCAGTTATAAAAATATTATAATTTTTTTTTACAGCTAGTTGTTTGACCTGACTAGGGTGCATAACCACGAGTCAGCGAAACATTTTGAATTTTTTTTTGTCGTAGCTTTTCTATATGCTACGAGTATATACATAGTTATAAAAATTCAATGATCAAATATTGCTCTCATAGACCGCTTATATAATAAATTGATATCTTATTAGTTATTAGTGCGTAATAATATTTACGGTAATAAATATATATGTGCTTACTTTGTAGAACTTCGACAATAAAACATAACAAATTAGATCAAAATTTAATTACAATTATTTTAAAGAACGGCTTTGGTAAAAATATTTTCGGTATATTCATATTAATTGGAACTTAAAAAAGTACATAACATTTGCTTTGTAGTTTAATAATCTGTGTACAAAATTTGAAAGCCCATAGTGCAAATTAAATTTTAATACAAAATGTGTACTTAAAATATTGTTTGTGATTAATACGAGTATATGTGCATTACCTTGTCTGTGGGAGGCCTTCGCTTAAAAAGTGGCTTTTACTCCAGAAAATTATATGAAATGTATTGTATATGTTTATAAATAAAACAACCTTGTATTAATTAATTACCTACCTATCTAAGTTCTTCAGACATACCTCTATCTACATTATCCAATCAATTTTCTCTTTAAATACTATGTAATGTTTAGAATAATTAATTTTATATATTAATACTGTCACTGTAAGAAATAGGATATATTACCTTACATACATAGTATATGTAAAAGCTGAAAAAACTTATATTAATTCAAATTTTCTATTACATACTTATAATTTATCAATTATTTGTTTCAGTGGCAATGTTTATAGGTGGTGTATGTTACATTACCAGTGGACATTGCTATTGAAGTGAAAAGGAATGTGTAATTGTTAAGCTAATTTGTATAACACTTACGGTAGCTACTAATATTACTTACATAAATTATTTCTACTAGAATATTATCATAATTAAATATTGTAATGTAAAATATATATTGAAAGCTATTAATAATAATAGCATCATAAATTAACAAATATAATAATTTGTTATATGAACAATAATAATGTCATATGTATAATTCTCTGTAATGTTTGTGAGTAATAGAAATAAAGGCTATTTTCATTTCATTTTCATTTCATATTCATTGGCTCTGATGTCAGGATATCCAAAGCCCTTTACTAAACCTGACTTTACGAATACTGTGGACTACAATATGCTCTACAAAAGATCTTGTTTCTAAAGGTACCTGTTCTTGATACCTACATTAGGTATCAAAGTAGAGTAAGGTACCTAAAGTAGGTATAAAAGAACTGACAATTTTCCATTTAACTCGTCACATTATCCTCGTAATGACTAATCTGTATTAAGATGTGGGTGCAAAGTATACGGGATAATGCGTATTGGGTTTTTCCTTACTCTGTAATTTTTATTTACTGCCTTTTAGGAAGCAAATGTCATAGTTCATAGTTCATTTGTTGTTATAATTTAGCTTATACATCAGAATCTCACATCTTCTTAATATATATAAATCTCGTGTCACAATGTTTGTCCTGAATGGACTTCTAAACCGATTATAATAAAATTCGCCCACCATGTGCAGCTCAATCCAACTTCAGAGATAGGATAGTTTAAATCTCAAATTATATTCGCAATTTTAATTTATTGCTAATTATTGTCTGTTATTATTTGACAGTCACAATTATCTGTTAACTCCAAATGATTCTAACAGATGTCTATATCTTTCGACTGGGTTGAGTAAGTAATCAATAGATGGCCCTGATATGGTAAATCTACGAACGTGTCATATAAGCTACACTATCTATTTTTCATACCCCTAAGTGAGGCAAAACAAAGTTTGCCGGGTCAGCTAGCAGACTATAATTTTTAAAGTTAGTGTGTGAATTGTCAAAAATTTAATAAATTTAAACACATAACGTAATGAATGATGGCTGGAAATGATATTAATTTTTAACTTAAATATCCATATGGCATTTCTAGTTTTATTAATTAGGCATAACAATGTTTGCCGGGTCAGCTAGTTTTATTATAAAAGTAATAATGTTTTTCTTTAAGAGTTTGCAAGACGCCACAAAGGCTCTGACAAGGCTTTGAGGATTGCCGTACCTACTGAGACAAACAGCCGGGGCCTACAATTTAAAGCAAGTTTGAACGACGAGTTAAGGGTTTTAAGGGGGTGTAGCATACAAAATTGCGAGGAGCAGGAGTCATATAGCTCGCTTCGCGCGTAGAATTCGTAGCTCTATCTTTGACGATGTGTGAGTTTGACGTCTCTCTCTCTCTCTCTCTCTCTCTCTCTCTCTCTGTGTGTGATTAATTATGTGTATGGTATTTTAGCTCCCAAACGGATGAATGATTTATTTGTTAGAAAAGATATTTGAAACGTAAAAGTCAAAAGTAACAGTGTTTTTTTTTTACCTAAAATGGCAATCAAGACGTTTTCTTCTATATTACTATTTCAATTGTATTGACCAATGCGCAAGAAAAACAGAAGCTATCAACTAGATGGCGCTAAAATCAATAGCGTACCTTTGAATGTCAAATTTTCAAGGTCATCGGCAACTCTTAATCTCTTAAAAGTAGGGATTCTCATCCTTCCTTTACCCTACACGATCTCCCGTGTAACTCCTGCGCACACTCATCGAAATGTAATTTGTAAAATAATTGGCCAAGTGAGAGTTGGGCTCGCGCATGAAGGGTTCCGGACCATTGTTGTATGGGAGCTCCCCTTAAATATTTATTTTATTACAATTTTATAATTTTATTTGATAGCCATTATTGTTAGCGTCTAGCCATTATTGAAATATAGGTAAAAAAATAAGAATAAAACACGTTTATTTTATGGTATCAGTATTCGTTGTTATACGGCACGGGAAATACATATCTTGTGAAAGTTTCAGCTTTCTAGCTATAACGGTTTCTGAGATACAGCTTGAAGACAGACAGACAGACAGCGGAGGTTTAGTAATAGGGTCCCATTATTACCTTTTAGGTACGGAACCCTAAAAAACTACAGTCAAGTAATTTTGCGTCGGTGTTCGAGACTAGTCAGTTTCTTACATCTATGGTTACAAACCTACAAACTTACTATGGTCGTATATGTTATAATCGCTGACCTCATGACCGCAGTAAGAACTAAAACAGGTCAACCTGTTGTTTGACTCACGGCTAATAATTTGCCTACTCATAAAATTGCAGTCGACAATTTTTTACGCTTAGCAAGTTTTCATGCTTGTTAGGTGGTTGTGTGTGGCCACAGGCATAATGACTGGGTTGTAAATGAATTATGAAAAAAATACAGAAAATTAAAGGTTTAATTGTTAATGTTCAATTTAGTAATAAAGAGTTCACTTGTCAAAAAGAAACACCATTTAAATATGATGTCACTTTACAAAATCACCAAAAGATGCGTAAATCACTGACCTCTATACTACTAGTAGGTACGTAGAATGTAATCTTAGTTAAAACGCGTCAAATAAAAAAAAAAGATGGGTATAGTATATCCATACCACAAATATAATCTTTTTGTAATTTGTATTCTATTTTTCTTCATGGCAACATTCTAACATAAAGATTCTGTAATTATATGTCATTTTCACTTATGTCTTTAATTAACTAACTTTAATCATTCAAACTTTGACGTGCACTAAACATTATTTAGTGTCTAATTAGAAGAAACTAATGTTTTTTATATTTTTATATTCATTGCAACTAAGGTTTTGACCAACAGGGCGTATAATTTCACTTCACTTAGCCAGCGACACTTGCCTAAGGTGGAGCACACCCAGTCTGGAAATACTCGCTCTCAAAGAGGCTACCAAAACACACCGTTATTGCTATCCAGGCGAGCACTAGAAAATGCCCTACCACCATGCTGTGGCTTCCTGACGCTGTTTTCCGTCACCGAAAACTCAAGCTCATTGTCATGGATTGAACCCACGACCTTCTGGATGTAAGGCAGCCACACGTTCGACTGAACTGTCATCGCTTCAAATAGAATAGAATATTCAAGAATAGATCGCTTTTAGCGATAAGGCCGCCATATTCGGCACTAGTAATAAGTTTCTTTTGTGTATAATTTAATGTAGTTAGCGGGAAATAAAGAATTTATCTATCTATCTAATATTACTTAATTGTACAACCTCATAAAAACAGCTTAAATTATGAAAATAAAATATTTACACACAGAGTCCAAAAAAATCCATATCTGTAACCTAGATCATTTGTAGACATAGCTATAGCTAAGCTAAGGCAAGACCATTTCTTCACGCCGGATATTAATTAGTCGTCCCATGCTAATGGCGTCGGGAAATGAGAAAAATATGCACAAGTAATTAACGCCTGTTCCGGTTGGCTATAGCTACCAACTTAATATAGTTATACTTTCTAATGTTTTCTAGATTAAGTGTTTTAAATTCCTTTATAAATGACTAGCAGCCATTTCGCACGGGCTATAAGATAATCTAAGTTGTCTAGTTAAAATAATACAGTTGTAAAGAGAAACAAAACAAAGCCTGTATTACTTGGGGATAATGTAGCTTCTCAAAAGTGAAAGACTTTTTCAAATCGATCCAGTAGTTTTGGAGCCTATTCGCGTCAAACAAACAAAGAAACACTCCATTTTTTCCTCATTATAATATTGATATGGAAAAAAAACATTTTATTTTGTTGTGTTTAGGTAGGTAGTAATAGCATGGTTTATAATCGGCAATTTTTTTACGTACAATAATTTATTACTATTACTATAATATTATTGTCTATACGTCGAGCATAATAATTAGGAAACTCTCAAAATTAAAATAATTATATTACGTATATTTCAAAAATGACTTGACCAATGTTATCTATTTATATTCAGAATATAATTTGTCTTTAGTTTGCTTTCCATATTAATCATATTTCATTGAGTGTGCAATGGAGCTGCACAATTAAATTCCCGCATCTCCATTCCATTACAGGACGAGCAAGGGTCAGCCAAGAGACATCGATTCACTGTCGAAGTTCCAATGATTCATACAAAGCGTATCGGTTCATCTTCATTGTGCGGACTTCGAAACGTAGTAGCGTCTGTAGCTCGGCTAGGGTGATCTGACGCGATCATCGAGGTTGAGCCACAGAATAATAACTTGTACTTCGGTTGAGCGACGGTCGATGGGGACAGTCTTTGGATGGAAAAACACAATTGATACACAAGACTGTGTCATTTTCATCTAGGTGCTACCGTGGGTCGGATTACATATTGAATTGTTGGTCCCGGCTGTTTGTCCTAGTACAAGCAGTCGTTAAGCCAAGTCAGAGGCCTACGGCCGGCTTAAAAACTTTCGACACCAAATTTTGGCCACTTAGCTCATACGAAGAAGAAGAAGAACGACTTCGAAGCTTCGGAACTCTTCCTCAGTCTCAGTTTCTTGAGAAGTACAATTCGGGGTGTGCAAATCTAGAGAAAAAGGTTCCTTCTAGGTAATCGTAGCGCAGACCATAGTCTATTCAGTATAATAAAAAAAAATTGACGCTTATTACACGCTTTATATTAGCTTCACCTGTATGTTTGTTTGTTTGTAACCGACTTCTTTGGGCGCGATTTTGACCCACTTTAAACGGCTAGATTTCGTTGAAACTTTGTAGATTTATTGGGGACCGATGACAATACACTAATTTGATAAAATTATTACATTTTTTTGTATTTTTGTTTGTATGTTTGTTTGTAACCGACTTCTTTGGGTGCGATTTTGACCCACTTAAAACGGCCAGATAAGCATGTTTTTTAGTTTTTTTAAACAACTATTATTTTCTGAACTATAACTGAATCAATCGAATAATATATACAATACCTAAACAAAACAAGTTCAATTTAGCTTGCAAAATTTAATAACAGACAACAGATTGCTAAAACGAAATAACGAAAAACAGAATAAAACTACCAAATTTTTCACATTTATTCTACCAAAAGCCCGATCAGCCCGATTGGTTGAATAACCTTTAATTTTATTTCAAACGGACCGAACCGTCAAATTCATTTTTTCCATAGAATTAGTTTTAGGCGAGTTTTTTGGCGTATCACATCTTTCATCCCGATTTGAGTAGAAAATTCTTAAAATATGTTCAACTTTTGAAAAATACTATACATCTAAGAGAAAATTGAAAAATGTTATCGGAAAATGTTCTTCAAAGATCCATTCTGACGCTGGACCTTTGACGCTTTTATTCGTTCAATCTTTATTCGTTCATGCAATGTCATAAAGACGTGTATGGAAGAGTAACAAATTAAATGAAAGTTTTAACATCTATTGAAAGACGTATTCACCGCGTTCAAAATTAAATTCTTATGGTAGGATTAAACAAATAAAGATCTATAGACCTAGACCAAGAACATTATTACTTGATTATGTTAAGGTGGCACTTCACATCGGCATTTGAATTCCGTATTCAGTATGGTATATTGCAAACAATTACGTTAATTCTTGATTAATGAATTTGCCTAATTGACTTATAAAGCCAATTCAAAATGTTTGTCACGTTCAAACGCCTGAATCTGTTTCGATTACATGTGGTATGAAGATAGCATAAATCTGTATTAATAGGATACTTTTTATACCAGATTACCGCAAGTAAAACCGCAAGCCTCAACTTGTTATAAATAAAGAATATATATGAGAGAAGTCAATTTAGCTTTTCTAATTTCTTACTAATAATCTATCTCCTTTTAAAGAATGCATTTTCTTAACCAGACTGGACGCATATAACCAGAGGAATGTCTTGAATTTATTAATAAACGACGAGTAAAACCCCGAAAGAATACCAAACAAGACAAGAAAACATTTTGCATTTTGTCCCATTCTTGTTATGAAAAATTTAATAAGGGCTGTTTCCATTTGTAAAATTCCCTAACGAAACGTTTGTCTTACTTAATTTTATCATCCGGGGCCTTTTTGTACAGGACAGGACTATTATTAATAAGCCTATTAGGCCTCATTTATTTGGGTAAGCAAGTGCTATGAAATGGATTTTTTTTATCAATTTATTTGGAGTGCGAAGATTAAATGTATAATACGTGTATTTAGCAAATAATGAAATTCTCGTTTCAGCTGGTATGGTAGCAGTAGAATCGTTTGAAGATGATAGCTCAGTCGGTGTGCGGCTGCTTTACGTCTAATAGGTCGTGATTTCGATCACCGCCAATAAGCTCGAACTTTATGTGAAAGGAAACATCGTGAGGAATCAAACTAGTGCTGCCTTCTGGCAGTTAAATGAAGGAAGGGCAATTCCTAGTGAAATTATATACCGGTCTCCGTTTCGTCGCGAATACGTATAGGATATAAAGATATTACAAACAGGATCATAATATGATACTTAGCGTGGGGCGCAGTGGATATGGAATAAAATTGTTTTAAAAAAACAAAGAACCGACTTCAAAAACACAACTAAAAAGGGAAAAATAATTTTAAGCCTAAATCAAATCAAGAATATTTAAATAGAATAGGAGAGTTTATTTCTTGTACTTATAAAAAACTATTTTAAATTTTAATTAATCCTGTATTCTTGGAGTCGGTGCCAGCAAAGAAAGACAATTGAAAATAGTTATTTTTAACAAACATTAAATTGTTCTTATTAGATGGCACCGACTTCAAGAATACAGGATTAATAAAAATTTAAAACAGTTTTTTATAAGTACAAGAAATAAACTCTCCTATTCTATTTAAATATTCTTGATTTGATTTAGGCTTAAAATTATTTTTCCCTTTTTAGTTGTGTTTTTGAAGTCGGTTCTTTGTTTTTTTAAAACAATTTTATTTTTGCATTTTTAGTGGTTAGTAATGTTTTTTTTTTAATTTTTAGCTATGGAGAGCCAAATTACATAATGTTTGTTGTGTCAAAACGTACTAGAACCAATTGCGAGCGAAGAGATGTAAGCGCGAGCGAAGCGAGCGCGAAAATGTTCACCGTATTTGTTCAAGCCGTTTGAGCATAAAGAAGTCCAAAGCAGCACAAATTACATAATGTTTGTTGTGTCAAAACGTAAAAGAACCAACTGCGAGCGAAGCGAGCTTTGCGCGAGCGAAGCGAGCGCGAAAATTTTCACCGTATTTGTTCGAACCGTTTGAGCATAAAAAGTTCAAAGCAGCACAAATTACATCATGTTTGTTGTGTCAAAACGTACTAGAATCAAGTGCGCGCGAAGCGAGCTATGCGCGAGTGAAGCGAGCGCGAATGTTTTTACCGTATTTGTTCGAACCGTTTGAGCATAAAGAAGTCCAAAGCAGCACAAATTACATAATGTTTGTTGTGTCAAAACGTACTAGAACCAATTGCGAGCGAAGAGAGGTAAGCGTGAGCGAAGCGAGCGCGAAAATGTTCACCGTATTCGTTCAAGCCGTTTGAGCATAAATAAGTCCAAAGCAGCACTAATTACATGATGTTTGTTGTGTCAAAACGCGCTAGAACCAAGTGCGAGCGAAGCGAGCTATGCGCGAGCGAAGCGAGCGCGAAAATCTTCACCGTATTTGTTCGAACCGTTTGAGCATAAAAAAGTCCAAAGCAGCACAAATTACATAATGTTAGTTGTGTCACAACGTACTAGAACCCTTTGCGAGCGGAGCGAGCCGGTTGCGAGCGCGAAAATTTTCACCGTATTTGTTCGAAGCGTTTGAGCATAAAGAAGTCCAAAGCAGCACAAATTACATCATGTTTGTTGTGTCAAAACGTACTAGAATCAAGTGCGAGCGAAGCGAGCTATGCGCGAGCGAAGCGAGCGCGAAAATTTTTACCGTATTTGTTCGAACCGTTTGAGCATAAAGAAGTCCAAAGCAGCACAAATTACATAATGTTTGTTGTGGCAAAACAAGCTAGAACCATGTGCGAGCGAAGTGAGCTGGATGCGTGCGAAGCGAGCTATGCGCGAGCAAAGCAAGCGCGAAAATTTTCACCGTATTTGTTCGAACCGTTTGAGCATAAAGAAGTCCAAAGCAGCACAAATTACATAATATTTGGAGTGTCATAAGCCCAAAACGTCCTGGGGGAAATTCGAACGAAGCGGCGAAGCGAGCGCGTAAATATTTTCCTTATCCGTTCGAGGGTCTAGTCTATTAATATATCAAATTTTACAGTTCCTTCTTCCACTTAGTATGACCTAAGTGGCCAAGCTCTGGTGACGACAGTTTTTCAATCCCCCTGATTTAGTTTGACCACTGCTTGTACTAAGAGTAGTAGTTCAGGACCAACAAATTAATATATAAATAAGATAAAAGTAACCTTCGTGTTATACAAGGTCTAGTCTACCCCCATATCACATTTTAGCGAAATCAATGTGTCATGTGTTATTTGGTGCATCCCACGGGAACAGTAATTATTTTCGGTATAAAAAGTAGCCTATGACTTAACACATAGTCTAACCTTTCTTCATTCCAAATTTCATCAATGTCAGTACAGCCGTTCGAGCGTGAAGAAGTTAAAAAGATTTATATGTTATTTGGTGCATTCCACGGGAACAGTATATTTTTTCGGGATAAAAAGTAGCGTATGTGTTAACACATAATCTTACCTATTTTCATCTCAAATTTCATGAATATCAGTACAGCCGAACGAGCGTAAATCTCTATTCGGGCGTAAAACTAACCTAACTTTTTAGGTTTTCCTTCGATTTCCCTAGGAATCCATCATCAGATCCTATTTTGGTGACAATGGGACCAATTCAGAACCATACTCTTTCAATTAAAAAAAGAATTTTGAGAATCGATCCACAAATGGCTGAGAAATCGGTGAACATACATAAAAAAAAAAAAAAATACATACACGTCGAATATATAACCTCCTCCTTTTTTGAAGTCGGTTAAAAACGTACGTACTAAGGCTAAGCTATACTTTAGTATTGAAGTAGTTATAGTAAGTTTCACCCCTGTATTTGTAATGAATAAACAATTTTTATTTGTATTTGTAAAGAAAAATTACATAAAAATAATCACATACATATTTACACTACTATCTACGTCTTTAGATTTCACCTGAGTATTGAATTAAGACGATAAGAAAAGATACGTAATACTACAAGTTTTTGATTCGATTGCGTTAACTTTTGTAAAATTACTTTTAGGCTTACAATGAATAACGCTTTTAAGCTATAGGGTCAGCTTTTGAGACTTCGCAAAGTAAATAGATAAAGGACTTTAGTAAACTTTGCTAGACTTAGTATTAGAATGATGTTTTCTAAATAAATACCAGATATAGCTAGTAAGATATTTTCGTAGAAAAAAAAATCTAATATATTTTAACTCTTTCATTGCAAGTTTAGAGGGTCTGCCAAATGTCTGTATAGAGATCGAGTAAAAAATTGCTTAAAATTTAATTTTTTGTATGGGAGCCTACCCTCAAATAATTATTTTCTTTTATATAACAATTTATTTTGGAAGGTAATATACACCTTTATATTCTGTGAAAATTTTAAGCGTCTACCTGTTACCTCTATTGATATAATAGCTTATAAATACTAAAAAAACACGTTTATTGTATGGCATCCTGTATGATACCCTTAATGTTTTAATATTTAGTATTAACGGCACGGGATATAATACGAGTACATGACTTCTCAAAATTTCAGCTTTATAGCTATCACGGTTTTTGAGATACAGCCTCGTGATAGACATACATACAGACATTAGATGTTTAGTAATAAGTTCCCCCTTTTTTTCGTACCTTTTAGGTACGGAAACCTAAAAATATTAAGCGATGGTTCCAATATTTTCCACATCTGCAGAGGGCAGCACTAGTGTGCGTTACAAAGTTTTCAACAGAATCGTCACCTGTGTGTTCCCACGATTATCCTATCGTCACCCTCGCTTATTTCCTACCTTGAAACGGTTATAAATACCGAAATCCTTAAATAATGAATGTCAAGAACGTTCTGAAGACATTTCCGTGTAAACAATTCGTCGTTCGTCTTTTCTGAACTTTCCTTCTGTTTCTTACAACTGGGTAGTACTCAGTACGTTTCTCTAGAAGCCAATGTAGCCAATTATACGTAAAAGTTACAATCTATGTTTTGCACTAGGAAAAATCTTTAATTACTAAACGTAAGAGTTATAAAATTGTTTTAAAAAACAAACAACCGACTTCAAAAACACAACTAAAAAGGGAAAAATAATTTTAAGCCTAAATCAAATCAAGAATATATAAATAGAATAGGAGAGTTTATTTCATGTACTTATAAAAAACTATTTGCAATTTTTACTAATCCTGTATTCTTGGAGTCGGTGCCAGCAAAGAAAGACAATTGAAAATAGTTTTTTTTAACAAACATTAATTTGTTCTTATTAGATGGCAC
Source organism: Mellilla xanthometata (assembly GCA_035578125.1). NCBI lineage: Eukaryota > Metazoa > Arthropoda > Insecta > Lepidoptera > Geometridae > Mellilla > Mellilla xanthometata. The sequence goes on along the minus strand of JAPUBQ010000014.1, from coordinate 4,377,921 downwards.
CGACTTCAAGAATACAGGATTACTAAAAATTGCAAATAGTTTTTTATAAGTACATGAAATAAACTCTCCTATTCTATTTATATATTCTTGATTTGATTTAGGCTTAAAATTATTTTTCCCTTTTTAGTTGTGTTTTTGAAGTCGGTTGTTTGTTTTTTAAAACAATTTTATTTTTACATTTTTAGTGGTTGGTAATGATATTTTGTTTAAGTTTTAGCTATGGAGAGCCAAATAAACTTCTCGATGAAAAAATTTGGCGTGTGCCAGACAGGCAACCAATTGGGAGCAAATCGAGCTGGATGCGAGCGAAGCGAGCTATACGTGAGCGAAGCGAGCGCGAAAATTTTCACCGTATTTGTTCCAATCGTTTGAGCATAAAGAAGTCCAAAGCAGCACAAATCACATAATGTTTGTTGTGTCAAAACGTACTAGAACCAAGTGCGAGCAAAAAGAGATGAATGCGAGCGAAGCGAGCTATGCGCGAGCGAAGCGAGCGCGAAAATTTTCACCGTATTTGTCCCAACCGTTTGAGCATAAAAAAGTCCAAAGCAGCACAAATTTCATAATGTTTGTTGTATCAAAACGTACTTGTACCAATTGCGAGCAAAGCGAGCGCGAAAAAATTTCACCGTATTTGTACGAACCGTTTGAACATAAAGAAGTCCAAAGCAGCACAAATTACAAAATGTTTGTTGTGTCAAAACGTACTAGAACCAAGTGTGAGCGAAAAGAGGTGGATGCGAGCGAAGCGAGCTATGCACGAGCGAAGCGAGCGCGAAAATTTTCACCGTATTTGTTCCAACCGTTTGAGCATAAAGAAGTCCAAAGCAGCACAAATCACATAATGTTTGTTGTGTCAAAACGTACTAGAACCAATTGCGAGCGAAGCGAGCTGGATGCGAGCGAAGCGAGCTATGCGCGAGCGAAGCGAGCGCGAAAATTTTCACCGTATTTGTTCGAACCGTTTGAAGTCCAAAGCAGCACAAAATATATAATATTTGGAGTGTCATAAGCCCAGAACATCCTGGGGGAAATTCGAACGAAGCGGGATAACTCCTAGCGAAGCGAGCGCGTAAATATTTTCCTTATCCGTTCGTGGGTCTTGTCTATTAATATATCAAATTTTACAGTTCCTTCTTCCACTAAGTATGACCCAAATGGCCAAGCTCTGGCGTCGAGAGTTTTTCAAGCCCCTGATTTAGTTTGACCCCTGCTTGTACTAAGAGTAGTGGTCCAGGCCCAACAAATTAACGTGTTATCCGAAGCACAGTAACGCCCAGACGAAAATATCACATTTTTTTATGGAAGTCTTGTGCATGGTCACCCATCCAAAGACTGGCCGCATGGGCCGTTGCTAAGCCTCGATGTTCGCGTCAGATTACTTTTGTTAGCCAGACTATAAGCTGCCGATTTTATGAGCTAAATCTGTATTGCCGTATGAGCGCGAAGAAGTAAAATAGGTTATCGAGTTATTTGGGCTTCCCACGGGAATAGCAATGACTTTTAAGATAAAAAGTAACCTTCGTGTTATACAAGGTCTAGTCTACCCCCTATATCAAATTTTAGCGAAATCAGTGTGTCATGTGTTATTTGGTGCATCCCACGGGAACAATAATTATTTTCGGGATAAAGTTCGAGCGTGAAGAAGTTAAAAAGATTTATATGTTATTTGGTGCATCCCACGGGAATAGTATTTATTTTCGGGATAAAAAGTAGCGTATGTGTTAACACATAGTCTTACCTATTTTCTTCTCAAATTTCATTAATATCAGTACAGCCAAACGAGCGTGAATCTCTCTTCATGCGTAAAAATAACCTAACTTTTTAGGTTTTTCTTCGATTTCCCTAGGAGTCCATCATCAGAACCAGTTTTGGTGACAATGGGACCAATTCAGAACCATACTCTTTCAATTAAAAAAAGAATTTTGAGAATCGATCCACAAACGGCTGAGAAATCGGTGAACATACATAAAAAAAAAAAAAAATACATACACGTCGAATATATAACCTCCTCCTTTTTGAAGTCGGTTAAAAATTAGCATAGCATTTATTAAGCTACGAGTAGTTTTAATGTTCAAAACAAGATATCGTGTGAGATACTTTCAACTCCTTTCCATCCAAAGGTTGCCCGGAAAAGATCGCTTTTAGTTATAGGGCCGGCGTTTGTAGCACGATGTAAATAATTAAGTGTAGTTCCGTTTTTATATTGACTTGTACCTATTATATTCAGTCAATGGTTCTTGCCTATATCGCAAAACCGATGCAAAGGATCTAGGTATTATTTTTGACTCACAATTATCATTCAGAACCCATTATGACTATATAGTTAATAAGTGTCACCAGCTGCTAGGTTTCATACTTAGAATTACTAAATCTTTTAAGGATCCCACTAGCTTATTGCACTTATATAGAAGTTTAATTAGACCTATTGCTGAGTATGGCTCGATAGTGTGGTCACCATATTACATAACTCACACAAATAATGTAGAACGTATACAACGTCGGTGCATGACTTCGGTCTGCCGTCGGCATGGTTTGATACGCAAATTTCCCGAATACGAAGATCGCATTAGTTATTTCAAGTTAAGCCTGCTCTCCACTAGGAGACAGATTGGTGAGCTGCTATATCTTCATAAGGTTATTCACTCGAACGTGGACTGCCCGAGTCTGCTTAGTTCTATAAGCTTTAATTTTAGCCCTCGGCTTAGAAGCAAAAAGCAAAAATCTAAACTGTTTCACACTAATAAACTGTATAAAAACAACGTTTCCAGTAACAGTCCTATACAGCGCATGTGTCGCTCATATAACGAGCTGGTACTCAAATGTTGTGACGCTTCAGATAACAACCAATGTAAGACTTGCATTACTGAACTGGATGTATTTAGTAACAGTCTCAGTCAATTTAGAAATAATATAAGTTATAGGTTAAATTGTTAAATTGTTTTAGTTCTTAAGATTTCCCCTTTTTTTTTTAGATATAAATGAACCTTCTTTATCATTAAGTTTACATTAGCATGCTGTGTACTCTTTTTTTGGATTGCAGACTTGTTTTTGTTCCTTTTAGTTTAGTTATGTTAAAATGAATGTTTGTAATCTGTCTGAGTGCCTAATAAATAAATAAATAAATAAATAAATAAATTATCTGCCCAATTAAGAGTAAATACTCGTATCTAACACTACACTTTGATAGATCTTTATTCCTGAGATATTGTTTTTGTATTTAAGTCGAGCCACTTTGCCATAAGCATAGTCGATATTTTTTCCTGACGGATCATATCCAATTTTTTCTGTAATGTTTAGTTTTATATTAGTTTTGATATCAAACGCTTAATCTATTCATATATTATACACGTACCTACCTATTTTACGCAAGCTATAGTATTTTTTCTTCTCATTTAAGATTTAAGCTTCTGTTGGTTAAGATCTAGCCATAGGCATCTCTATTCTAGGCTTGACCTCATTGTACGAAATGACATTTGCATTGTCCTTAATCTTATATTTCCAAAAACATTTTGCATAAAGTACATGATTAAGCTCGGCCCCAAACTCGGCCAGGCTATCAAGGGCTCTCTTGAACCTCTGTTAACTCAACTACAGTTTATGAAACAATAGGGAGAGTACATATTCACGTTCGATAAAACGTAGACATTAAATAAGATAGAAAGAAAATTCTTTATTGAACACAAACATTAAATTCAAAAAAGAAAAGGCTTACTAACAAGTGTGCTACAATTGGCGGCCTTATCGCTTAAAGCGATCTCTTCCAAATTAGCATCATTACGTTAAAAAATCTGGTCTGTCAACGCGCTTCTTTTGTCATTGTTATTTGAATGGATTGAATAACATAATTCTATTCTAATCTACTTTTAATTAATTAATTTTTGAATATTTAATGAATCTATGTTTTACTAAGTTCATTTTGATATATAAATGGTTACATATAATATTATTATCTTACTTGTATGTACTTTATAAAAGAATAAAAGAACAAAATTTACTCAGTAAAACTAATTATATCACGGAAGAGAAAAAAACAGTTTCTCTTCCGTGAATTATATAAATAAAAAAACACACACACAAGAACCTTATAAATAGTAAATTAAATCAAATGATCTATCTTTTAATTAATCTACTCGTAAAAATAAGCAGAACTGTTCCCTACAACTTACTTCGATTTTCTTATCAAAATTGTACAGTTAGATTTTCACTCAAACCCAAGTTTTCTGCATCACATAAATTAAAAACGTCTGCATTCTTTAGCAACAAGCGCGAATCTAGGACGTTTTGACTAAATGCAAGTCACATTTCTTAACTGGACAATAATTGGCGAAGTTTCATTGCAAGCGAAACGCTAACCGTTTTACTGAGACCCTTGCAGTTTAAATTAAACTGTGAAAACAGATGGAATTTTCATCGGGTCAAAAGTCAAATTTCTCTGGACTGTTACGAATTTTCAGGATATTTTATTTCAGATCGAAGCATATTTGATTTGTGTTTTAATTTACAAATTGTTACTGTACTGACACTGATTCTTGATGAATTATCATTCTCACATCTTTAATCAGTAAAGGCAGAACAAAATTTATATATACATACATATGTACTAGCTGACTCGGCAAACGTTGTTTTGCCTTATCACTTAGGAGTATGGAAAATATATATTTTAGCCGATTCTCAGACCTACTGATATAAAATACACATATAAAATTTGGTAAAAATCGGTCAAGACGTTTCGAAGGAGTACGGTAACTAACATTGTAACATGGAATTTTATATATTAGAAATTTTTAATTTCGGCAGAAAATTGCATATTGTATATTGTTTGGTATTTTGCATGCTTTATTTTCTATTTTTTTCTGAATTTGTTTATGTTTACTCTTCTCTGTTCTATTGTTGTGATTATGATTATGATTATTACGTTAGTTTTAGTAGAATTTTTGTTTATTTTTAACGACTAAAAAACCAACTTGAAGAAATTACTTTTCTATAAAACTGTAACAAAGAATCACCTTAGTGGTATGGTGGCCCAAACCGACATTGTTATCAGATCGAAGGGGCTACCAACTGGGTTAATGAAGGATTTCTTATGCCGTTCTTTACAGGACAACATGGCGTATTATTTAAGTACAGGCTTATTAGAAAAAAAAATACGCAATCCTTTTAGGTGCGGTAGAACAACTTTTGTCTTACGACTCTAAGAAATTCGAGTCATAGTAGAATATCAATAAAAGTAAAAAGCTATGTGTTTATTATATTCATCACTGGGAACTTGTTTTTAAATAAATATTTTGATATTAATCACTAAATTTTCATTTCTGGGGAGTCCGTGTCTACGCAAAAAGGGTGACTGGGTTAGTATCGCATTAACTCTACTCCCACTGTTGGAGCAACGTGCTATTTGAGGAATAAATATGCAATTGTGGATAATTTGTTATCAAAATAAATATTCTGATATTCATTACTGTATTTTTAGTTTTATTAATAATGTAGCAAGTTTAGTTAAGAATGTTTGATTTACTCGTAGCTTTTTTTTCTGGTTTAGGCTAGAATACTAAGAATCGTATTCTAGCCTAAACCAGATAATATAATGTCGTTATATAATGATAAGTTGAAAGAAGTCCAATTTTTCCAACGGTTTCAATCAATACCCAATCCACTCTTTAAATATTTTGCGCTCATTATACTTGCAAATGGCAAATGTAATAAAAACACATTACAAATGTACATAGTAGCGAAAATAAAACTTGTTTAAGAAAGATGTAAAGAGCATATTTAGATGCAGGCATTCACATTTCGCCTTCCTTTTCTTGACGTTGACATTTTTATAATTAATTACTACATTCGTCCCGCGGGGTTAAACCTTAGTCGCTAATAAAAAGTAGCCTATGAGTAAATCCAAAGTTTCTCCATCTCAATTACAAATCCCACGCACATACAAACACATGCACACTTTCACCGTTATTTACCGGGATTTGGATTGTAGTGGTTAAATTAGCAAAGGTTAACCCTGGCCCACAGGGATCCTCGGTTATTTATTGTTGCCGTGTTTTACGCTGCGGAAGTAATGCTTAAATGATCTTAGATTATTCCCAATTCGCTACATTTAAAGTAAATACCTGACAGTATTTTCTGACAATGTGTGCAACTTTTGTGAATGGAAAAGTTGAAAAAGGAGTCTCATAAATCGTTATTCCCCTCTTGAGCCACGAAAGTGTTAACGTGAACGATGAAAGCATCAATTTGTCAAAGACTTGCTCCTCTTTATTTGTTTTATGGAAGTTTTCCGTGGGACAGATGACGCGTAAAATTATAGGTTCTGGTTGTTTGTCTCTGTAACTGTAAATAACAGCAAATTCAAAGCTAATCAATTTAATTTGTATTGTAATAAGTATTACAACACAAAGATTTTTTTCTTTTTTTTATAGTAGTTTCCTCTCCATTCTTTGGTTGCCTGGAAGAGACCGTATTCAGTGATAAGGCCGCCACTTGTAACACTAAATATAAGTTGTTTATATTTTTTCTCTGTTTTGTAATTTCTTTTGTTTTTCAATAAAGAGTAAACCAATTCATTGATTTGATTTCGATTTGTGGTTAGGTAATTATGTTAGGCCTTGTTTGGAGGTAACAAAACTCATTAAACTTTGGTTTAATGAGTTTTGCAGCCAGTTACCTCATACGAATATGTCATGGCTTTGTTATAAGATTAAAGCATAAATATAGTCAACAAAAATAGGGTAATTTAAAATAACTCATACTTCCTTACATGTTATAGAAATAAAGAGCAGTGTTTACAGACGTTATTACATTTTTTTAACCTTACATCTCGGTAATTAACAAAATTTATCAAATGACCCAAGAGCTGACACTTACCTCGGCCAACAAATAAGTTTGGCGATCCAGCGAGGTAATGCCGCCAGCATTTTGGCGCCTTACCCGCGGAACTGACTAAGGTTTAATCTACTATTTGTAAGGTTATTTTTTAAAATTTAATTAAGTATTGTGTGTTTTTTTTTCATGTAATCATGTATTTTTTCATGTAGTCAATGTAAATAAATTTACAACAATTTAAAAAGAAATACAATGACGTTTTTTTTTTCGATAATTTAGGAATGTGTATAATAACGGCACAGATATCTCGGTTTAGGGATCCAATATCCAGTTTGAACCATCGCGCCAACAATAATTATATTATAAACGTTATAATTTCAAAGTTGCAATAGCGTCAATCTTATTTCATATTATGTATATCCAAAACTAATATTAGTACCCTCTTTATTTCTTCAAACACAATCATTTATAAAAGACACAAATATGGTGCGCTACAATATATCACGGCATTCGATTATGTCGACCCTTTTGCAAAAAGGGATGGAAACGATCCTTAACTTTTCATCATTTTTGTTTTTTTTTTGTGCTAGGTAATCGTCACGTCTTGTTTCCAGAGGGTCTCTTGAGCGTATGGAACTGGGATATTTATTGACTTCGAAGGTTAAAGAAGATGAACATTTACTAGATATGGCAATTTATATAAAATCTAGCGTGATGTTACTTTTAGTTAACTATATTTCATAATCCTTTCATTTCTTTATTATATGGATATACAGTTTAACTCATATTTATTTATGTAATATGACTTTGAAAGATTTAAATAAAGACTAAAATAAAGAATTACGCATATTTTTTTAATAGTGCGTTAGAATTCCATTTATAAATATTAGAAAGTCTACTGTAACAAATGTACAGTTTATTTCATTATCGAATTTATTTAAATGCTAGTCAATGAATACTCAATCTCGTTTTTTTAAGGTTTGAGATCTTTACTAATTATTTTTCTTTAATAAGATTTTCACTACGTTTATCTCGTACTTTTGTGTTATTTTCTAATTGTTAAGCGATTAGTTAGTTAAGTATAATTACGCATTATCTCATTATTAAGATTATTTTTTAGCATTATTGATAAACTTCATCTTTCATTTTATTATGTAATTAATCTGTTATTAAATAGATTAATTAGATTAGGGTAGCGATACGAGTACGTAAGTCATATGGCACAATCTATAGCGTATATGGATGACATATACATATATTTATCAAATTATGGCTAAAATTTAAAATGAGGTTAAAAATAATAATATTACCACAAATTTGAAAACTTGACGATATTTTTTTTTTACATTTATGTTCTGAAAATTAAAATGATATAATCCTGTGGCATTTCTAGGGAAATGTATCCTTAAAACGTCGTGAAGAACATGCAAAGTAATGTAGCCAAATTGACCCAGAAAAGGTAAAGGACTGGTCGGTTTCACGTGACGAAATTTTTGTATTATACCTACTACTGAAACGTCGAGAGAGTGTATTGATCATACTTGTATGAAAACTTACGTGATCTTCATTGATTTTAAATAACAATATGTAGGAAAAGTCAGATTTTTCGCTTGTTTGTTGACGCAAATAGGCTCCGAAACTACTGGACCGATTTGAAAAATTCAGTCACCGTTGGGAAGCTACATTATGCCTGAGTACATAGCCTAGATTTTGTTTCTCTTTACAACTTAGATTATTTTATAACCTGTGCTAAGCCGGTACGATCTGCTAATTTTAAATAATTGCAAATATTCTTTCAAATGTATCTGGAATTTGTTGACTGAAATGATAGACTGTATCTGGAATGAAACCATGCACAAATGTGTTATAAAATATAGTTTTCTCAAAAAAACAGGATATTATAGGCCGGCTCTATAACAGATGCTCTTTTATCTATTTTTTATACGTTTGTAGTCGAATTAAAGTATTGTTATATGAGTAAGCTTACATCTTCAAACTGTACCAAGAGAGATCCTCTAAAGGTAGTGATGCCTAAATGATCGATAAAGCGTATAATTTATCAAAGATACCGAATGAGAGCACTTCAGTGTAGGAAGAAAAAAGGCGCGGGAAATGAACCTTAACTTTTCATCACTTGTTTTTTTCGCCGGCCATTATTCCTTTCACTCGTGTCTTGTTAAGACGAAGGAGAAAAATGCCTTGAGAAAATAGGGAAATGTTTAAGGCAAAAATTATAAGAGCCGAGATTTTTTTGATTTACGTTAACATTTTCGCTATTTTTACATAATACTGATTGGGATTAATCACGCTGTTGATTTGATAAAAACGTTTTTTTGTGGATCATCCGGTTATAGTACCTACCGGCTTTTTTTAATTTTCAAAAAAAGACTCTTAACTATTATTTAAATAGGTATAGCTATTTTATTCAAATACTTTGTGCGTGCCTCACTTTTCTTGATTTTCCTACATACATATTCACGTAGAAACGCCGAAGCCACACGAACTCCCAAACCAACTGAATAAGTTAACAAAAGTCACTCTACTCACCGTCGGGAACATAAACGTTGAGATAAAGACAGTCCTCGGAATATTCCTTTTTCCTCGGCTCCTCCATTTGTGAATCCAGCAACTTCATAAACAACTCATCGTGTTTATTCAAAGGGTTCTGCACATCTTCCTTTTTGGGGTCGCTTTGCATACAATCAGGGGTAAACATTGTAGTGTTCCTCACTCCTTCCCATTGTGGTAAATCGGTGTATTCAGGAGGCATGAACCTTCGGAAATCGACCGGTGGTTGCGCGTACGGTATACCAAGGTACGCAGCTATCCTCTTCGTCCTAAATCTAGTAATATACATTCCCGATATAGTCCCCTGATTCGCTAAGTTTATTTGTTTCGGCTCGCGTGCCGAAAAAACTATCGACAGTTTGAGTAACAACACTATTATTCGAATCATTTTTGTAAAACGCGTTCTGTTTTTGAATTTGATTGGTACATGGTCTGTTTAGGTTTGACGATTCATTTTTGTTTTTTTAGCACTTCTTAAGGCATTCAAGCCGGTGCCTTGTGACCGTTTGGTTTCGAAGGTGGTGCGTTACTGTTTCACGTGCAGACTTTGGCTCGTAAACAGTGGGGCTGTTCGTCGTTATAGCGACCAAGGAATTGCTATAGAGGGTTCGAAGTGGTTAGAAGTGGCAGGACAAAGGGAATAGGAGTGAGTAGTGGGTAAGTGGATCATATTAAACTATTGACTTTGGGATAATGCGTCTGCTTTTGAAGCACTTAATATACTTAGTCAAATATGCTGGGTCTCTAGTAAAGAATAATAATAAGTAAAATGGAAATTCTTTTGAATAAAACTAATAAAAATGTAATAAAACTAGATAAAAAACTTATTAAAGAAAGTATTTTTCTTTAAGACAGGCGTAGGCACTCGAATAAGTTAAGATATACTAAGAAAAGTCCGACCGTCTTTGTTATTTCAAATATATTGGTTCTTATTAATATTTTACTAAATTATTTCATATTAAGTCATCTCAAAGAAGTCTAATATTTATAAAACTCTTCAGGCGTAAAAATAAAGCAACGCTTATTAGCTCCTTTTTAATAAATATTTTATATGAAATTTGATCATAAACTAATTTTGTGGTAACAAAAACTCTTATTTAGGCCCATTTAATTTGAGTCACGTAAGAAGACTCAAGGGGGATAAAGTTATTATTTTTATTTGTTTCTTAATTTATGAAATTTTATCGGTCCCAGGGCGGTGTTTGAGTGAGCAAGACTTAGCTTGTATTAAAAACATGGTGCGTAATAAAAATGTGTATTAAAATTAAGCCACGACTTTTATTTTATTTTGAAGATACCATTTAAATGGAAAACAAAGTTTCTAGTAAATATCTTTTATTTATACAATAATGGAAATAAAAACACACACACATAAAAACCTTACAAATAGTAAATTAAATCTAAGTCAGTGTCCGCGGGTAAGGTGCCTAAAATAATGGCGTTTCTAGTTAGATAATAGAGTTTTAGATTTACCTTTTTGAGTGAAAATATTTGTTAAGCTTGTTATAAATTTCTTTTTGTCTTCTTGCTTCCTCTTACTTACACTGGTTTTAGTTACGCAAGTAAGAAGACATGAACTTTCAAATGCTTTCTTTACAGACATGTTATATAGCATTGTGAAGATAGGCTAAGGACAAAGGCGATCTCATAAACAAATATTGTACTACTTGTGCTACTTTTTATATAGGGCAGAGGTTAGTGAAGAAGACAAATGACTCGCGCGCCGGCTCTTTTATGGAAAGATTGACCATTTCAATACAGCGCGGTAATGCATCATCGCATATGCATCGGTAACGGTGACACAGCCGTTTCTAAACCTAAAGTTAACCCAACGCTTATTTAGCATAAGCACCCCACTATACTTTCCCACTGCTTGGAATCGAGGCCTTCTCTCACGAGGAGAGAGCCATAGTCCAACACGCTGGTCAAGTACGGGTTGGCGAATGACACACAACTTCTAGTATTGCAGTCCTCAAACGTGCCGGTTTACTTACAATGTTTCTCTTAACCGTAAAGCGAGTGCTAATCCACACATATCTTGAAAAACATCAACAAAAGTGTCGGGTTGGGATCGAACTAGGGGCTGTCTGATTGAAAAGCGGAAGTTTTTACCACCGCGTTACAGTCGCTTAAACGGCTTTACCGGTTATTTGATTAGAATTAATTTTAGTTTTTGACGTGACAACGTCTTAAATTAGGTTGCGGCTGGGAGTCACTTATGAAAAAGTGTAACGCCCGGTAACGTTACGATGAGTCACCGAACGAGAGAGAGGCCCGCCGAATGCCTTGCGTCTCTCTCCCACTCAACTATGATCGGTCTGCCGCGCGCGCAGCACGCGGCAGACGTTGTCACGTAAAATCTTCGCCCGTAAAACCGACTTTACAGGCAACCATTTTTTTTTAAGTATTTAAATAAGCCACTTCTGTATTATTCGTATGACAACAAATAGTTGGCAGTAAGCTTGCGACGCGGACTGATCGCGTGACTGCCGAAGCGGAGTCATTGCAACTCGTTGTTGTGTTCGGTTTTGCCTCATCTCCCCCTATGTGGGTCATTGCGACGCACATGGGGGAAAAAGGCAAATCAATAGCTTTTTTGTTGAAACCAAAAAAAAATTAACACAAATATGCCGTACATTTGTGTTGAATTTTGTTTTACCTATAAATTCTACTAAAGTAAAAGTGATCGCCGACCAAAAGTTTACCAAAATTCTTCTTCGTATGAGCTAAGTGGCCAAATTCTGGTGTCAAGAGTTTTCAAGCCGCCCGAAGGGCCTCTCGCCTTGGCTTAACGACTGCATGTACTCAGACTAACAGACGGGACCTGTAATTAAACGGGTCATCCGACCCACGGTAGCGCCCAGATGAAAATGCTACTTGAAACCGACAGTGTTGTGCATGGTCACCCATCCAAAAATCCAGATTTTTTCAGACTGCAAAAATGGGGGAGGTTATATATTGTATAACTGTATGTATTTTTTGTATTTAATTTGCCGAAAAGTTTGTTTTCTTTTATCCACGGTTGCAATAGCTGTCCTGGCCTTTTCATTCCTGCCTTCATACTCATAAAAAAAGGCCAAGTGCGAGTTGGGCTCGCGAGTGAAGGGTTCCGTACCATTGTTCTATGGGATCCCTCCGTATATACATATTTATTTTATTACAATTATATAATTTAATTTGAAAGCCAATATACTTTTGAAAATGTTTAGTGTCTAGCACCTACCGTTGATATATAGCAAAAAAATAGGAAAAAACACGTTTATTGTATGGGGACCCCCGTTAATATTTTAATTTTTTTTAAGTATTTGTTGTTATAGCGGCAGGGGAAATTCATATCTTGTGAAAGTTTCAGCTTTCTAGCTATTACGGTTTCTGAGATACAGCCTAGAGACAGACAGACAGCGGAGGCTTAGTAATAGGGTCCCGTTTTTACCTATTAGGTACGGAACCCTAAAAAGGCATCATACTTTTCTCAAAACCTGAAAATCGATTGCATTAGCATACGTTTTACACCCCCACTTCCACAAACGCATTCAGGTCTGAAAAGGGCGCGGTTTCAATATTATTCCATTTTATGGTGCCCAGTCACGTAACTCCATGATACTGGCGTGCCTATTGCTGTGTATGGAAAGACAAAATCAATAATGTTCTGTAAAAAAACATGGTAAATTATACTTTTTAACCGATTTCAAAATTGGAGCAAGCTGAACTTATTTCTAACCGAACATATTTTTTTTTTTACTCTGAATAGGTCAGCGCTTGACCACAATTCACGTGATGGTAAGTGATATTGAGGTCTACGGTGGATCGCGCTTACCTAGAAGGAACCGATTCACTCTCGCCTTGAAAATCGCTATCGCTTATCGTTTTTGTCTACTAGGTCTCTATTATTTTTAAAGATTTTAAAAATTATCATTTGTGCGTTTACTTACAAATTACATACATTTAAATAAAAAAAAATACGAAAATATTAACAACACTTATATTAAATTGAAGCGTTAAATATGTATAACTTCAAAAACATGTTTTTCAATTTGGTTATTTTACTAGATGAATGTATTGATACATAATTCTATTATATGTAGATATTATATAACACTAGCTGACCCGGCAAACGTTGTTTTGCCTCACTTAGGGGTATGAAAAATAGATAGTGTAGCTTATATGACACGTTCGTAGATTTACTATAGCAGCGCCATCTATTGATTACTTACTCAACCCAGTCGAAAGGTATCGTATACATATACATCTGTTAGAATCATTTGGAGTTAACAGATAATTGTGACTGTCAAATAATAACAGACAATAATTAGCAATAAATTAAAATTGCGACTATAATTTGAGATTTAAACTATCCTATCTCTCAAGTTGGATCGAACTGCACATGGTGTGCGAATTTTATTATAATCGGTTAAGTGTTTAGGAGTCCATTGAGGAGAAACATTGTGACACGAGATTTATATATATTAAGATATTTCTAAACTTTGATGAAGAAGCAAAGGTCAAGTTTGAATGCCATCTCTGAAATTTAGTACATTCATCGGCATTTGACCGTGAAAATTAAACTGAAACATTTCAAAGTAATTATTCGTATTTGACTTATTAGTTTTGTTTTGAATTCTCATTAAAACAGAACCAGTTTGAATATTGGGGCAGACCAGATATAAATAAATACGAGTAGATACTTAGAAAACTCCTGACAGAAGATTTATTGGTGGTCTACTTAAATTTGAAATTATTTACAGTAGTATATTGTGTTCTATATATTGTATGTAAAAACTATGTTATAAAAAAATACTGTGGAATTCAATGAAATGCTTTTATTAAGTCGAAAACTACGGCGAAATCTTAATTTTACAGTTTCTTAACCATAAATCGTAGACGGAAATATCGAAAAAATCGTGGGCGGGTTGTTCTGACATAACTATTTGTAGATCTTAATTTAAATCTTAATTTGTATTGACAATTGAGAAGCAATTCATTTCAAATAATATTACTTAATGTAAATCTAATATAAAATTAATTAAATAAAAATAATTAAATGAAGACTTGGTTTTTTTTGAATGTAAATCAATATATTTTACAGGACTTAAGAATATTTACAAAGCTTAGAAAATACAAAAATTTAGTAAACTAATAAAAATTATAAAAAGTGATTAATAAGATTAATTAAATTAAAATTTATGAATTTTAAATTAGATTTACATTAAGTCATATTGCATTTGTAGTAATTAGCTATCCTGCAATAAATTATTTAACCATTTAAAGAAACAAATAGTTAAGAGTTAATTTATGAATTAGACAAAGTACTGTATTAAAACTTTCGTAATACATATTAGAATAATGTTTCTATAACCGGCTATCACTTACGTTTATTTTGTCGGTATTAGCCCGACATGTTAAATAAACGTAAGTGATAGCCGGTTATTCAACAATTATTTAGACAAAGTAATTAAAAAAGGTATTTAATTTCCATAAACACCCAGCTCCTTCTATACGAAGCACTTAGTTTTCCACCCAACCCTGCAGTTCGAACCCTTCCATCATTTATAATAACCAGCCGTTACCCCGAGCTGTGATTACAGATTATGTTGCCAGCTGCATAAATTACCTTCTTTACGGTCTGGCAGACCTTGGAACGGGTAACACCCTCTAGGGTCGACCTTGGGACTTTGAAATCTAGATCTCTTACGGATCATGCAAATACTTAATGTATTTAAATATCAAATGTTTAGCTGTTAGACATTTTAATAGTGCATGTTTACTGGATTAAATAAAATAGCAGAGCTTGTAAAATATTTTCTTTAAAAACTATTTTTTATGTACGAATACAATTGAGTACACGTGGAGATTTATACCAGGTTTGTATCCACGTAAAATACTGAACATTTTAGCCGTTAAAATATTAATTTTTATTAATATACTCGTATCAATAACACTATACTGAATACGGGTACGTGACAATTAAACAAAAGACACACGCATGTATCAAGCTACAGCTTTTAAAACAAAATGTTCAAGTTTACATCTTAAGTGTCTTAAGATATGCTTAACAATTCTGATGTTAATATGAACATAATATTTTACAGCCTTAAAGTTTTTATAGCCACAACTATTATGATACACGTGCGAAGCTATAACCCAAAATTCAATATAAGGTAATATTATGAAGTATTCGTGTGTTATACAAATTGTTTTGATGTTTTTTTTGTAAAAACCTACTCCCTACTTTACAAATAACTACATACAATAAAAAAGGATAACAAAACGAAAATTTGGAAACGAAATGAAAAAGAAATCGATATTTGGTGGCGATTCAGCGGCACACACGACTAAACTAAATATAAAGTAGCTCTGTCTCTTTTCGTCATAAATGACCAAAAAGAGATGGTATCTAAACCATAGACAAAACATCTAAAATCACGTCAAACACGTCAGATTTAAAGCTGATACAATTGGGTGCGCTCTAAAATCGCTTACATTATTCATATTTGACGTGATTTTAGTTGTTTTGTGTGTTTTAGTTAGTTCAGAACGTGCCGTCTCTTTCTGGCCACCTAAGATGAAAAGAGAAAGGCTTCTTTAAATTTAGTTTAGTCATGTGTGCCACTGAATCACCACCATTAACAATTACGGTTGCCGTGTGGCAGAGAGCTACGAACGTTAGCAGCATTCCCGCGCTGTGCCGCAAGCGGGTTCGCAAGGAACCGACCAGCGATGTTGTATCCAGAGACGAAAAAAAAATCGCAAATAAAACATTTTTTTAGAAATTAATTACTTTTCTGTAAAAATATATATCTTTCAAAACCAATTTAAAACCTTAACCCTTGTCATTATTACACATCTATCTATCTACGCGAAGAAAATTATAAAACTTTATAGGCTCATAAAACTTGATAGTGTCTAAGTGAAAGTACTTTTAGATCCTTCACTTTATTCAGTCCCAAAGAATCTCAATTTAGCTGTCACTGTTGCCATTTTACATTGTTTGGTACTAAATCAATCCAATCTAGCCTTGGTTTTCGACCATTCTGACTGCTTATTATGACCAAACCTGAAGTATAGACTAGGGATAGAAATAGGGGTTTCATGTGCTGGAACTTGTCGGATTACCAATAAAATTATAAAAAAAAAACACATGGACATAATGTAGATTTTTTTAATGACAATCGTCGACCATTATGTTTTGAGGAAACTAAGTTACGAGTACTAACGAACTCGTTGGCGTAATGGTTATCGGCCTGCCAACATGACGGTTCCGGGTTCAATTCCCGGCATGGCTTTTTATGATGAATATTATTTGTGGTGAACTAAATTTGTTGACTGTCCGCCTGGGTGTTAAATATGTATCAATATAAATTATATGTATCTGTATGTAGTATATCAGTTGTGTAAGTAAAGATAATACAAGCCTGAAATGGTTTAGTATGGAACTAACCAACCGTGTGTGAAATAAATATGCTTAACAAAACAAAAGAAAATATATCCTGCAAAATAAATGTTTTATAATCTGTTTGTCAATTTTAATATAATTTAGTTTGTTTGCCACCTCTTTAAAAGCCTTTTTTTGCTGACACATAAGTCCGAATAAAGTGGTAAATTTTTTCCCTTGGAAGAAAAAACCTGTGTATGTGTGACACAAATGTTGTGTATTTTTGCCAAGTAGGTGTATTTATTGACTAATGAGATAAAAATCATACATTGGTTTAAACAAGTTACACCCATCCATCGGTAAATACAATCTATTCAAATAAACTGTTTTGTTTTATGAAATTTATAAAAAATACCAAAAACAAAACTGTGCTGAGCCTCTAAATAAATTAGTTACGACATCGCATAAGTTATCATTAAATGACATGAAGTTTAAGAAGTGAACAAAAACTATCTTTTATTATATGTAAAATATAGATAATAAATAAATAGTATGTTGTTTTCTTTATTGTATGCTACATCTTTGTTCATCAACTTACTATTCATCCGAAGGTTGCCTGGAAGAGATCGGTTTAAACGATAGAAGCTAAGTTTTATTTAAATTTAAACATTTTTATTTTTGTGTCCAATAAAAAAATAATCACCTATCTATCAACAGGACTTTTTACCAGCTTTCAGCTAGTTTTCCTTTAGCATACATTTTATGTCATCAAACAATTGCAGCATATCCAAATCCAAGAAATAAACCCTTATATTTTTATTCTCGCACACTCAAAAACGACATCAATGCATACTCAAAATACGGTCAAATCGTAAAAAAAGGTCGGAAAAAGGGAAAGGCTGACCGGCATACATTTAGTCGAGACCACCACTAACGTGGTTTCAAGGGTATATTTTGTTATTCATGGACTCCAATGCGGCCTTATCAGATCAACCGTAAAGTTCTTTTGAAAAGTGAGTCAATTTAAATATTTGCCCAGACTACATCACTGATTGGTCGTGCTTGTGCTGAAATTCCAAGTATTGCAATGTTGAGGTCAAGGTAACCTGTCAAAGGTATGTAAGGTAGAAAGATGGATTAATAAATTATATTACGAGTATATTTTATAAGAAAACTAGCTGTTTTGCCTCTGCCAGTGTATAGGTCGATTTTTGCAAATAGAATTTTCCCCGAATTTTATTTGCTACAAACCTCACGGAGCTCGAGACCTTTCCAACGAATGCAAAACCGTGGAAATCGGTTCGTGCGTTCTAGAGTTAAAGATAGTATCAGGAAGCAAAACCCGACTTAGTTTTATACTATAGACGACCTCGTTGGTGTAATGGTTACCATGCCGGACTACCAATCAGAAGGTTCCGGGTTCGATTCCCGGCACGGCCAACATCTTTGTGCTGAACTAAATTTGTTGGCTGTCGGTCTGGGTGTTAAATATGTATCTACATAAAATATATATGTGTGTATATGTAGTATATCAGATGTGATAGCAAACATAATACGAACTAGAAATGGTTCAGTATGGGGTTAACCAACCGTGTGTGCAATGTGTCCTCATATTTATTATTATTATTTATGTCACCGGAAAGTGTTTTTAGTATTTTGGGGTTCTCAGTGCGTTCCTTAGTCTCTACTTACTTACGCTTACCTAAGTCACGTGCGTACGCGACCTAAGTAAATAATTTGATAACATCCTAAAACAAACAATAAAGAGACAAAACTTACTTACGTTTTTGTTAAATTATAAGGTAATTTGTAGGTTGACTTACTTCATGATGATAACTAAGAATTTAGATAGAAATGTGTATTTAACTTCTAAGTGTGCCTGGGAGCAGATTAGAAAATAATTATATTTCATCATAAAAGAAAGTACATTTTACAAAAAATAGCTTGTGACTCTTAGCGTGACTAAGATTTGTTTTGTAGACCACATATTTATATCTAATTTTTTATAATGACTTTAATGACGAAAAAGAGTTCGAATGAGAGATTGAAAGCAATTTCTTATTCGAATTCTTTTTCGTACGAGTTAAGAGGCCAAGCTCTGGTGTAGAGACTTTTCAAGCCGCTCGATGGCCTCTGACTTGGCTTAACGACTGCTTGTACTAAGACTAACACCCGGGACCTACAATTTTACGTTTCATCCGACCCACGGTAGCACTTAGATGAAAATGCCAGTTGAAAAACGACAGTCTTGTGCATGGTCACCCATCCAAACACCATCCTCATCTACCGTTGATCCGATTAGCGTTAGCTTCGATGATCGCGTCAGATCACCTTAACATGCTACATGCATGCTGCATGAGAGAATCGATATAGCGCCACTGGCGCTCATTCGAATTTAAGCGCAGGTTCGCCCCACAAATGCGTTGATTTTGATTTTCGTCAAGCATGTAGACAGGGAAATACCCAATGGGTAGATCCTGGAAACTAACAAAGACTGACTGATGCTTTTAACTACATTTTTTACGTTACGCCCCTGAACTAAAATTTGTAGTTTTCATTTAGAAGTCTTTAAAACAGACCGTCATACAAAGGGCTGAAATAAAGAGATTATAGTCACGCGATTCTAGCACGCATTTCTAATTACTACGACTTATTGTAAAATCTGCCCTAAAAGGAGGTACTTCAGTTTGTTGACCTTTGACCAAGGTGTTTTAGTGTAGGTTTTGTCATGCGAAGTTCACAAAATATATTAAGTTAGTGATAATGATACAAGGGTGGCATCTAACGCAAAAGCCTTCGGATAGCTTTACTTCAAAACAAGAAATGACACGTTTTATTATCGAACAGCAGATGTATATCTAGTATAAATAACCAAAAAAAACCTTTTTTTCTATGATTCATAGGCTACGCGAATTTTGGAATTTAAAGCCTACACGTATCATTAGTAATGAGCAATATTAATTATCTTGTATTTTATTTATTTCTGGGTTAATGGTTAAAATAGAAAAATAACAATATGTTATCAAAAACACAAAAATAAATACACGACTTTAAAATTATCATATCTAAAATTTTACATAAAATAAATTAATTAATTTTTAAAATAAACTAATTCACTTATAAAAAAATTACAAAATATCTATATTCTTCTATAAACATTATATTAAATTTTAAGAAGCACTTTCTTTACGACAACTTTTACGATACGATTTTCTGATCCGAACCCAAACTTCAAGATACGTTTCACGTACATTTCACCTAACTTTAAATTGCCGTGTAGCAAAGTACTTTTGGCCACAGTTTAGCTATATTTTGGCCTGACTTTACGTTATAGCTTTAGACAGAGACTAATAGTTTAAAATACGACGTACATAACTCGAAATGGAATGTAAGCAGTCACAGTTAGACGTTAAATATACTTTGAAACTTTGCCAGCGATTCTAGAGAAATATTTGTACTTCAAGTGTCTAGCTGTAAAGGTTGTTAAATGTTTACGTTCTGCATGCTTTTCTTAAGTCTATTTTTTATGTTTACTGTTACTAGCATACCTTTACATATTGTAAAATAAAACACTATTTATGTTAGTACGCATTATGCACGGCCGTATGTAATACTTGTACCTATATTAGCTGAAAATTTAAAATTAAAACTTTTAATGACTAAGATTTTCATTTTAAGTTATTTAGTGCAAGTTTAAGAAATATTTTCTAGGGGAAAATAAAATCAAATGTAAAATATATAAACCATATATATATTTTATCACACATCAAGCCTCTATGTACCTACAAGTAATGGTGAGCAGTCCTGCGGGAGCCTCTGCCGCCCCACAGTTCAGGCAGCTTGACTGACCTAGTGTGTAAGGCGCAGCGCACTATTGGCTACTCTACACGCATTAAGCAAACCATACATGTCTTATACAAATGTACAAGTAGCTGTAAACCTAAATTTCCTGTACAATAAAAATCATTTGTACTTTGTAAACTGTTATCGTAAGGCATATTATATATTTACACGAAACAAACGGTCACACTTACTTAAAAACGTTGGATATACGTCCAACGAGATCCGCGCACTGTCTGTGCGCGGATCTCGTCGTGACAGTCCGTGTGCAGCTCGTCCCCGATGATGACGCTCTTAATGCGTTGAAACCCGTTGGACGTATATCCAACGTTTTTAAGTAAGTGTGACCGTTTGTTTCGTGTAAATAAATAAAAATCATTTTAATTATAATATTTTTAAACATTGTAAACTGTTCACGTAAGGCATCTTAATATTTTCGCGTAGAAAACGGTCACCTGTTGGACTCATTCCAACTTTTAATAATAAGTAAGTGTGACCGTTTTCTACGCGAAAATATTATTTTTTTTTAATCCTTTTTACAACTCTCTATTACTACCATACAACTTTTTACAAAAATACTAGCGGAACTGCTGCGTCCGTGTAACGGCCATTTCGCAGTTACTTGCGAAACAATACTCACAAGGACGCAACACTAGCTATATAGTAGAGCGAGACATAACACATACGAAACGTTGCCATACAACTTACAGTTTCTTCGTCGTTTCGCTGCCGCATGCGAATGCGGCGTTAAACATCCCAAATCTGACATGCAACAGGCGTGAAGCCATAAATTTGTATGACAAGCACTCAAAATAACTTTATCATTCTCTTAAGTTAAACTACCGAGCATTAAGTGGGGGCTGATTCGTCGCAATTAAGTAAATGTACCAACTTAAGGCTTCGCGGTCGACGCTTGGTAAACACTAAGGACACCACTTAGTGAGGAACTTAGTTTTATGTTATTTGTCGTTTTATTTGAGTAGGCTAATTCTAACTTTGGCTAAATTATATTTGATTCGTTTATACATTTTGAATAGATAAGTTGAATCAGTAATGATGATGTCAAAACACGTAATAAAGATAAGATGATTTGTAAAAGAAGAAAATGAAAAGAAGAAATAAACTTTCCATAGGTATGGTAAGTTCCAAGTAACCCAAAAAATTATTTGGTTAGTCAGACAAGTACATAGATACTTGAACTGTGTACCTTCTTAAATCATCTGGACTGTTCTCGCAAAATTTAACTTATAACCGGTAAGAACCTAGTTGATACCGTTTGTTTTTATTTCAAACTTTGAAAACCATTGCCGGATACCTTGTTTCCTATACATCTAGCGATTCTCAAGGCGGGATGAGTTTGTTGTTTTGTAATAATAACTGACTAAATTATTATTATAGAAGAAGAAGTTACTTACATATGGATACTTTAATTTGGTTAAAATTAAGTCCCCTTCTTATTTAATGTCTATGAAAACAAATAGAATGAAAACAAATAGAATAATATGCAAAAATAAAGTTTCATCGTCACAGGTAAACGTGACCCGACGCCTGACATTTAAACTATTCAAACTAACTGCATCCCGCAATGTCACTTAACTTAACTTAACGTTAACATTCCAAACGTTTACGTTCAAGTTCACGTTGACGTTTACGTTCACGTTGTGACGAATGTGAACGTAAACTTGCACGTAAACGTGAACGTTAACGTGAACTTAAAAGTATACGGAACGTTAATACTTTTTATACATAGTTAGAATTACAACAAATGTGACTTCATTTAAATTGAGATACAAAAACAAAAACGTCCCAAAAATTATTGGTTATTTTATGTATTTTTTTGAAGACACACTTAACTTACTAATTTTATTATTGCGAAAGTTTGTGTGTAAGTGTGTATGTTTGTTACATCTTCACGCTCAAACGGCTGAACCGATACATACCTTTATATTGAACATGTCTATAAAAATGTTATTCCCACAACACAAGGTCATCAATTTATATTAAAGACGGTCTCGCAAAAATGAGCGTAGCGTAGTCTCATTTGCTCAGAAAATTGATGTAACAATTTATTGAAATTGGAAATGCAAAAGAAAATTGCTTCGGACAGGAAAATCTTTTTATAAAAAGTGTATTATAGAAAATGAAAACCATGGAATCATTTTGAAGGCACATATACTATATTAAAAACATGATACTGTTTGGTAAAATAGTACTTCTGAGAGGCAAAATTTTTAATACCAATGAAAATAAGATTTACTTTGTATTTTTAAGAGACAGCTTGATTTCATAGAAATAACTTGTAAAAAGACAATTTAGAAAGTTATTTAATTAAATCTATGATGGCAATATATCGAAAATCCTTTCAGGATTTACCTTTCCATAAATTCTTCTCTTGTAAATTTCCTTCTACAAACTTCCTAGACCCTTTTTATTGATCTCGCTTAAGCCGTTGCATGGATATGGCAATATTAATAATAATTATCTTAATATATATAAATCTCGTGTCACAATGTTTGTCCTCAATGGACTCCTAAACCACTTAACCGATTATAATAAAATTCGCACACCATGTGCAGTTCGATCCAACTTGAGAGATAGGATAGTTTAAATCTCAAATTATAGTCGCAATTTTAATTTATAGCTAATTATTGTCTGTTTTTATTTGACAGTCACAATTATCTGTTAACTCCAAATGATTCTAACAGATGTCGATACCTTTCGACTGGGTTGAGTAAGTAATCAATAGATGGCGCTGCTATGGTAAATCTACGAACGTGTCATATTAGCTACACTATCTATTTTTCATACCCCTAAGTGAGGCAAAACAACGTTTGCCGGGTCAGCTAGTATAATATAATTTTGTATAATGTAAAATAAAATAATATTAATTTTGGTTTGTATTATTATTGAATTGACATACATTTCAATTTTATTCTTCAATTTTATTTTGAAATTTATAAATTTCTTAACTGTTTCCATTTTATTATTTTTAGCAGCACGTATATGAATTTAATGTATTTTAATTTTTATTGTAATGTGTTTTCTTATGGACCACCATGCCTGAAATAAATGAATTTATTATTATTAATATTATAACTAAGATATTGCTTACTTTTAAATTGAAAGAGAGGCAATTAAAAATATAGAACCAAACCCTCGCCACGTTCTAAACCACTGAACTGAGCTATGGTCGACTCGCCGCTTGACTAGAAAAATAATTATCAAAAAAATTGTTTCGCTTTTATCATATAAGTTTGCAATCACAGTAGCTATGAAGAATATAATTTTGTGTCTTTATCGTTGTGCTCTAAATATACGAAAAAGTTATAATTATAATGTTTTTTGTATCGTATTTATTTAAATCAAATCGTACCACTGAAATCACCTTGCTTTGATATTCTGGTAAACAGAGTGTAAAATATTAAAAATATCTCTAAGTTTCGCACAAGCCAATTCGCTTCTACCTTTCTTGTGAGTAATGCAAAACTTTGGAATTCTCTTCCTGAGTGTCTGTTTCCTGAGAAGTACCACCTGGGGGCCTGGTGGTCTTCTAAATCTAGAGTTAATAGGTAATTTCTAGGTAAGCGTGTAACATCGTAGGCCATAGTATTGTTTAACACCAGGCAAGCTGTGGTCAAACGCAAACCTATAAGTTATAAAAAAAATAATGTAGAAATACATCTATCTATACTATAAGACTCTTTGTCCTGACTTATTCATTCATTCATTCATTCATCTATAGACAACGCAGAGCCCAAACGGCTGGTCCTAGGGTTGTGAAATTTGGAGGGTGTATTTGTTTTAGTATGTAGACGCGTACTAAGAACGGGTTTTTGGAAATTCCACCCCTAAGGGGGTGAAAAGGGGTAAAACAGTTTGTATGAAACTTCTTTGTTTTTGAACTTATAGCAATGAAATTTGGAATATGTATAGTTTATGTAAAATTAAAAAAAAATATACCAAGTTTTTTTTGCCAGGGGTGAACTAAGTGTTTGTAATGGGGGGTGAAAGTTTGTATGGAAAATTCTTTATTTATCAAGCTAAAGTCTTGAAAGTTGTTATGTTAGTAGATTATAAAATGGTTAATTAAAATTATATTTTTTTGCCAGGGGTGAATTAAGGGGGATGCCATTGGGGTTGAAAGTTAAAAATCAAAGATTTTGTTTTTGAACTTAGAGGTGTAAAATTTGGAGTGTGTATATATTTTAGTACTTAAACGTGTACTAAGAATAGATTTTTGGAAATTCTACGCTTAAGGGGGTGAAAGGGGGTAAAAAACATTTTTTGTGAAACTTCTATGTTTTGAACTTATAGCAATGAAATTTGGAATATGTATAGTTTATGTAAAATTAAAAAAAAAAATACTAAGTTTTTTTTGCCAGGGGTGAATTAAGTGTTTGTAATGGGGGGTGAAAGTTTGTATGGAAAATTCTTTATTTATCAAGCTAAAGTCTTGAAAGTTGTTATGTTAGTAGATTATAAAATGGTTAATTAAAATTATATTTTTTTGCCAGGGGTGAATTAAGGGGGATGCCATTGGGGTTGAAAGTTAAAAATCAAAGATTTTGTTTTTGAACTTAGAGGTGTAAAATTTGGAGTGTGTATATATTTTAGTACTTAAACGTGTACTAAGAATAGATTTTTGGAAATTCTACGCTTAAGGGGGTGAAAGGGGGTAAAAAACATTTTGTGTGAAACTTCTATGTTTTGAACTTCTAGCAATGAAATTTGGGGTAGGTATGTATAGTTTATGTGAAATAAAAAATGATGGTATCAAGTTTTCTTGCCAGGGGTTAACTAAGAGTTTTGAGGGGGGGGGGGGGGTGAAAGATTGTTTGGAAAATTCTTTATTTATCAAGTCAAAGTCTTGAAAGTTGTTATGGTTGTAGTTGATATGGTGGTTAAAATAAATTTTTAATAATATTTGCCAGGAGTGCATTAAGGTATGCCATAATTGGGGTTTAAAGTTCAGAGGGAAAGTTTTGTGTTTTTGAAATTAAATACTTCTGAATTGGAATTTAAGTATGTGGTTCACTTAGTGGTATGGTTCACTTATTCTAATTATTTAAATTTAAATAATGGCTTGGAGTAAACGATCTAATCTGTGGCATCATCACCAAAGTAGCTAAAAACAGAGGTTAACTCAGGAATCGAATGCGGAAAGACAGGCGTCTCTTTTTTTTTATCGTAGCAATGTAATGTTTATATAAAATTGGCACGGGAATAGGATACAATAGAATTCTGCCACAGGTTACGCGAAAATCGACCTACACGCGGGCGGAGCCGCGGGCAACCTCTAGTATGATTATATTTATAATTAATTTTAATATTATTTGTACTAGATATTTCTCCTTCGTTTAGTTAGTTTACATTTGTTTTTTTCTCTCTGCCGGAAACAATCCTTATTTAATATTAGTTTTGTTATATCGTGTATTCGTATGTCATATTTATTTTATCGGAAGGCGGGTGTCATCCGCCAACCCGTACTTGGCCAGCGTGGCAGATTATGGCCTATATCTCACTCCAGATGAGAGAAGGCCCCGGTTCCCAGGCGTGGAAACGTATAGTGGGCTGCTTATGCTTATGATTATGTTCTATGGAAAGTTGTTCTATATAAATATTTAGATAGTGTTGTCTATTCCACGACTTTAACTCTTTAACGTCGTCGCGGCTTCTCTCTAGGTTTTGGGTTATGTAAATCGGAGGCTAGTAAAGTTTTATCTTTATCTCAGTGACAGATGCTAAGGCTTTTCGGCCTTTGGGTATCTTTTGCGGGGAATGTGACATTAATGTACCATTTGTTAGGACGCCAGTAAAGTTAAGGTGCGAATAAAACTTACCCTTTGTTGAAGGGGTTACACTTGGTTTGAGACGTAACTAAGGGAAATCCTACTTTGTTAATATTATAAGAGCGAATGTTTGTGTGTGAGTGTGTTAGTATGTATGTTCGTTTCTTCTTCACTCACAAACACAGAACAAATTTGTTTGATATTTAAAATGGAGATGGATTAGACGTTGGATTAACACATAGGCTATATCCTATAGCGTAGGGCACTGCTAATACAGTAATTAATGGTGAAAGCGATGACAGCACAGTCGGGTGTCGATTACCTTGAGTTCTGTAAGGCAGGGTTTGATCGCCGCCAATGAGTTTGAGGTTTGAGTAAGGGAAACCGTTGTGTAAAAATTATAGCACGATTAGTAACACCCTCCACAGAGTAACGGTCAATTGACAATAAACGTGAAAAAATAACTAATTTAATAATATTTAATTTTAGTTTTTTTTTTTAATTATAAAGCTTCTTCTTATTGGTGCCATAATTAGTATAAAAATCATATTGTGCGTTTAGATGTTTTACGCCATAATTTCTTTAGTAATAACTTTAACCGTATTTTATTTATAACAATAAAGCTGTGTATAAAAATATGCAGCCCACAAACCTGTGTTTTAAAATGTTTTGCATTGGTTATGTGTAACCCTGTATGATGGGGCTTGTCTTAACCGTTAGTCTATATTAGCCAGAAGTTGTCCAGCTACTCCTGGCATTATTCCCGCATTAGCATGCAAGTCCAGGTGATTTATAACATCAGGACACAGGGACTAGACGAGAGATTTCAGTGGTTCCGACTAATTAGTTAAGTCTGGCTAGCTTGACTAGGAAATAAAAAGCGTTTTAGTGATGAGTAGGACAAAAAGAAAAGAATTTGTTCGAGGTTTGTATTCAGTTTGTATATTTAGCTGTATATTTAGCAAAACCTCAGTGGTAAGTAGGTAAAGGAAATTAGAAGTTTATTTTCTGTATCCCATTTACCACTTTCCCTACCCTGATGTTAATATCGGCGAAAGTTTGTTTGGATAGTGTGAAAGTCCTTATTATTTATTAGTTTTAAAACAACTAACTAACTACTACATAAATGTCATTTATTTGATTGAAGTCAATTAAAAAATAATAATAATAACATGTCACATATTAAATAAAATCAAATAACCCGCCCCTGCTCGCCCCTGGTGCAAAGGTGCCCATCACGCTCGCTGCATTACCGCGCTGAATAGCTATGGCCAACGTCTGCACCAAGAACGACCCGGAGCGGGAGTTAACTTACTAACTACTCAAATAAAATAAATAGCATGCCTTTACGATATATTTTTCAAAGCGTCTTACTTCTCTTCTTTTGATGCCTTTTTCTTATCTCTTTCCTCTCTCTTGTAATACATATACATATACGTATCTACGTTTCTTTAAAAATAAATCCACTCGTATACTGAGTGTAACTATTTAGTTTGAAATAGCTTTCGTTCCGGTCCATTTCCAATTTCACATTTCTATTTTTGATTCGGTAGAACCAGAATGTAAACTCTTTCATTATTCGATCAAGCTTTTTATATACTAATTATTAGCTTTGAAAAGTCGTGTTTTCTATTCTGCCAGGGTTTTCTCCTGAATTAGTGTTTAGTGTTCCTTTATTTATTATTTGGATAAAACCTCAGCATTTTTCTTTTTATTATTATTTAGCGTGATTGATACTTGGAAGAGAAAAGAGATCGTCATATTTAGAGAGTAATACGAGATCCTCGTAGTAGTTATAAGTTTCTTCGAATGAAAGGAACAACATATGTAAGTTGTATAGTTTTCGTTTCGTTTTCGTTACTATACGTATAGAATTATCTCTACGTAAACAAATGATCTTAGTGGTTATTATGTATGCGCAGAACCAATAACATTGTTGCTGTCCAAATAAATGATTTGATTTGATTGTTGTTGAAACGGAAACTATAATGTACCTAATTTAGCTCATTCGAATTACTTATAATAACCCGACTATGTTTAAATGAGTACGTTTCATAATTTTGTTTCATTATTATTTTGTACAAAAATGTATTTTTTTATTCAAATATTTTAAAATGATTTCTATTGAAACCTCTCATAAAATTAAAAAAATGTATTCTTTTGCTGTCGAGAGTCTTCAAGCCGCCTTAAGGTCTTTGAGTTGACTTAACAAACTATAATTTTAATTATCATCCGACCCACGGTCAGATGAAAATACCACTTTATGACCAAAAGTCTTGCGCATTGTCATCAACCCAAAGACCTATCAACCGTGTCATTGAGTTAGCTTAACAACCTACAATTTTACGTGTCATCTGATCCACAGCGGCGATCAGATGAGGATGACACTTTTTGACAGAAAGACTTGTGCATTGTCACCAGACCAAAGACAGTTTAGTTTATATTGACCGTCGCTTTATGCATCTGATCGCCTTAGTAAGCCGAGCTACAGGCGCTATAATTCACAATTAATCTCACATAAGTAATCTTAAAATATTTTTAATAAAAAGATCAGAGTTTTAAGTGTAGTACGGTAAACAGATGAACATTTGAAAATGAAAATGAAAAATATTTATTTACCAAAAAACTTATTATAACCTATAGTATATCTAGCGGTTGAATCACTAGGCGGTTGGCCTGTTTTATTCATAATTTGCCAAATTATAGGTCAGCTCACATTAAAATACAATATTAATAAACCATTCATTCACAATGTCAAATATATAAATAACTAGCTGACCCGGCAAACGTTGTTTTGCCTTAAAAATATATAGTAGAAGATTCTCAGACCTACTGAATACGCATATGAAATTTGGTAAAAATCGGTCAAGCCGTTTCGGAGGAGTACGGTAACTAACATTGTGTCATGGAAATTTTATAATTCTTTATTGGACATATAAATAAAAAAGGCACAGTAAAAGACAATTAACTTAAAATTAGTGTACCACAATTGGCGGCCTTATCGCTTAAAGCGATCTCTTCCAGGCAACCTTTGGATGGAAAGGAATTTATAAACGACTAAAGAAGGACGTAGTGTACAATAAAGAATAATAAAAAACATACATATAGTATTAATAATCTTATCTTAATTTATATAATCTCGTGTCACAATGTTTGTCCTCAATGGACTCCTAAACCACTTAACCGATTATAATAAAATTCGCACACCATGTGCAGTTCAATCCAACTTGAGAGATAGGATAGTTTAAATCTCAAATTATAGTCGCAATTTTAATTTATTGCTAATATAATTTGTTATAATTAACTGTTAGTAACCTATCTATATAGTAATTGAATTATCAATGAAGTAATTCGTAAAAATGAAGTATCTTTTTGTACAAAAAGATACTTCATTTTGTGTTACTCCTAACCAAAAAGAAACCTGGCAATAACTAACCTTAGGCCTATATTACTTAAAGTAGGCGACCATACGTTTTTATCAAATCGCTAGTGCCTTGAAAATTCGCAAAACGGACACAACCGTCAACGACGTCTGCCCTCATGCGTCTGCCCGCGTTCGGGTCGCGCACTCAGCGTTGAGCCACTTCTTCCCCACCGCACCTACCCCCGCTCTGTTCGCCTGGCGCCGCTGCATTTTAAATCTGTGATATCTTCGAAAATATTTATTTAATTTACATGCTGTAAAAAGCCATATTGATCTTTATTAAATGCACAATGTATTTAAGATACTTAATTGGATAAGGATTAATACTGTATTGCTTAAAATCGCTTCGTAAATAAGCCATTATTTCTCGTACAAAGTAAAGGGTAAAAAATGGTTATTGTGGGTTATTCCTAAGAGATAAACATATACCATCACGGACTTTTTTGTAGACCTTTTTAAGAAGTATATATACTGTAGTAAATTGTTTTGATCTATCTTGTAGGATTCAGTCAGCGTTTGCAATGTAAGCGCAAAAAATGTGTTTTTTTTTACGACCTCACATTAAAAACCTCAAAAATTGTAGCCTATGTGTTATTCTGATGTATAAGCTATGTCCTATGTGTTATTCTGATGTATAAGCTATATTGTGGTAAAGTTTCATTCAAATCCATTCAGTAGTTTTTACGTGAAAGAGTAACAAACATACATCCATACATCCATACATACAAACTTTCGCCTTTATAATATTAGTAGGATAAATAATTAAAATCTTGATGTCAAATATTAAAATTACTAACATTTTATTTATAATTATTAATAATATTTTGCAACAATATTGCAACTGTTATGTTCGTAATGACGTTTCTTTTCCGATTCAATAAACTCGTCAATACTTTAATATGTTCGTTGTATGGGTCAGTGTTTTCGGTTAGTGTATAGGTATAGTCCATAGGTAAATAAACTAACAAAACTCACGCCACCTGAGTACTAATTCAGGCGTCAATTTCCGGATAGCAAACTATTTTCTCACAGAATCTAAAGGGAAATATTATCCCTCATAATATCCGACCGTGAATATTTTCCTAACCGGTGATTGGACAAAGGATAACGGTGTAACTTTCCTCATAAGAACTTTCAATAGGTAAAGCAACTGCATGTATTTATATGTATATTTGACATTAATCTTTTTTTCGCATTTTGAAAAATATTAAACCAGGATAACAGTAGGCTACATGTTAACCATCTTCACACCAAATTTCAACAAAATTGTCGTATGACGTCGTATGACCGCGAAGAAGTAACAATCATACACACATATAAACACACACAAACTTTCGCATTTATTATACTTAGTCAGGTCATAAGTTCTGTCACACAATAAAAACTTTTGAATTTTCATTGTTGGCCACAAAAAAAATTTATTGAATTTGAATTCCCAATTTTTCACGAAAATAAAAATATGTACTTTTTAGAATTTTCCTCATTTTTAAATATGGAATGGACACTTAAAGAAGACCGTGTCGGGGTTATTGCATTGCATCGTTGCGGTTACGCGCCAACTCAGATTTTCGACTTACTGAAAAAATTGAATATAACCAAAAGATTCATTTATCGTACCATAAAACGATACAATGATGACTCTAGTGTAGATGACAGATCAAGAAGTGGTCGACCTCGCTCTGTTAGGACTCCAGCAGTGATAGAAGCTGTGAAAGCGCGAATTCAAAGAAATCCCATACGTAAGCAGAAACTGTTGGCCCTTCAGATGGGGTTAAACAGGACCACGGTGTAAAGGGTGTTAAATGAAGACTTAGGGCTTAGGGCATATCGAAGAAAAACAAAACATCGTTTGGACGCTCGTTTAATGGACCTGAGACTGAAGAGATGCCGCGCTTTGTTGAAGCGGTACGCAGGAAAAAAGCGACGGGAAATTATTTTTTCGGATGAAAAAAATTTTACCATTGAAGAGAGCTACAACAAACAAAATGATAAGGTGTACACACACAGCAGTGAAGAAGCGAGCAACCGTATTCCGCGTGTCCAACGAGGTAATTTTCCATTCTCGATCATGGTTTGGCTGGGAGTCTCTTATTGGGGCTTAACTGAGGTACATTTTTGTGAGAAAGACGTAAAAACAAATGCAGTTGTGTATCAAAATACAGTCCTCAAGAACCTTGTGGATCCTGTTTCTCATACCATGTTTAATAACAGGCCCTGGGTATTCCAACAAGATTCTGCGCCAGCCCATAGAGCGAAAAGCACACAAGACTGGCTGGCGGCGCGTGAAATCGCCTTCATCTGACACGAAGACTGGCCCTCCTCCAGTCCAGATTTGAGTCCGTTAGATTACAAGATATGGCAACACTTGGAGGAAAAGGCCTGCTCAAAGCCTCATCCTAATTTGGAGTCACTCAAGGCATCCTTGATTAAGGCAGCCGCCGATATTGACATGGACCTCCTTCGTGCCGCAATAGATGACTGGCCGCGCAGATTGAAGGCCTATATTCATAATCGCGGGGGTCATTTTGAATAAACTTGATTACCATAAGAATCTATGTTTTATTAAGTTCATTTTGATATATAAATGGTTACATAAATATTAAAAATGTCTAAATTATCTCATATTACACATGTGACAGAACTTATGACCTGACTAAGTATTAGTAGGATTTACTGCCTCTTACAAAATTGTCTAGTAGTGGTTCCCTTTAATACATAACGTATAAAATTTTTACAACTGAGTCGCATTGCTATTATGTATTGCCTAAAACCTCGTTGTTATTGTTTTAACAAATAGAAATCATACAATTTTAAGAGATGTTTTTCCACAAAGTTCGTAGGAAATTTGTATGAAATGAATAAAAATCATTCGTGTCAATTTACGAGCCACATAATATTAGAATTTGAACAGATTTCAACAGCACGTAACTGCATGTGTTGTATCTACATTAAGATAAAGAGAAATACTTTATAAAACGTCGTTTCACCTGACTAAGAGCACACGTTTGTTTCCTTAGATAATCCGAGCTTTATCGGTGACATTTATTATTTTATCAACCCCTACTTCTGTTGAGCCTTTCTGTCATGTAGAAGCTTATCCTACCGCCAGGGTGAGATTTACGAAGGGAAGGTTAGCAGTGTGGTTTGGTTACTAATATTAGCTTACACAGTGATAGGAAACATTAGGAAATACATTTGCTCCAAGGATTACACCTTACGATGATTTATATAATCTGTCGACCCGTTAGAGGAAAGGAGGAGTATTACGTTTAAGTCTACTCTTGTGTGGGAAGGTCCAGGGTCCCAGCAAGCCATATTATTATATTGTCAGCGAAGATCACGGCCAGCTAACCTGTTCTGACACGATCATTGAAGCTAAGCAACGGTGGCATATTAATCTGGGCGCTACCGTGGGTCAGATACACGTTAAATTGTAGGTCCGGCTGTTAGTCTTAGTGCATAAGACAAGACAAGTCAAAGACCTACGTGCGGCTTGAAAATTCTCGTCACCAGAAATTGGCCATACAAAGAAGAATACAATACAATATTTGGATCCAATCGGAGTAAGGTAAGTGGTAGGAATTTAGCTTGCAAGTTTGCCCCCCGAATTTACAAATGTACATTCAAACTCCGTAATAGCTTTACATACATAAATTGGAAGACAAATAAAAGTCTGTAATAAAATGCAATTCAACTAAATAATTTCATTTGAAATAAAATTCGTTTTATTGTTTGGAACGAAGCGTCGTCAGGAAATTTTCCACGTTTTCATCATTCATATATCGCGTAATGTCGATAAGCTGATACGCAATAAAGTACACAATTGCGTAAACAAAACCAATACATCCCAGTCACGGTCATAAATTGCTGACACAGATTAAAAACTTACAGAAACATTGCTCTCTTCCTTACAAATTTAGTAGGAAGAGAGCAATGTTTAGTAGTATAGTTGACTCAAAAAAAATAATTTACATTTGGTACAATATAATATGAAGAAAAAATGAAAATGAAAAATATTTATTTACTAACGTATTACTAGATTACATATTCTCTTGTGAATTGCCTTGCCTATTTAAGTATTCACTACTTAAATAGGCAAGGCCTGAATCTAAGTAGTCCAATTCAACCTGTTTGCATTTTTAACCGACTTCAAAAAGGAGGAGGTTATATATTCGACGTGTATGTATTTTTTTTTTTTTTTATGTATGTTCACCGATTTCTCAGCCATTTGTGGATCGATTCTCAAAATTCTTTTTTTAATTGAAAGAGTATGGTTCTGAATTGGTCCCATTGTCACCAAAATAGGATCTGATGATGGATTCCTAGGGAAATCGAAGGAAAACCTAAAAAGTTAGGTTATATTTACGCCCGAAGAGAGATTCAGGCTCGTTCAGCTGTACTGATATTCTTGAAATTTAAGATGAAAATAGGTAAGACTATGTGTTAACACATAGGCTACTTTTTATCCCGAATATAATTACTGTTCCCGTGGGATGCACCAAATAACACATAAATCTTTATAACTTCTTCGCGCCCGAACGGCTGTACTGATGTTGATGAAATTTGAGATGAAGATAGGTTAGACTATGTGTTAACACATTGGTTACTTTTTATCCCGAAAATAATTACTGTTCCCGTGGGATGCACCAAATAACACATGACACACTGATTTCGCTTAAATTTGATATGGGGGTAGACTAGACCTTGTATAACACGAAGTTTACTTTTTATCTTAAAAGTCATTGCTATTCCCTTGGGATACCCAAATAACTCGATAACCTATTTCACTTCTTCGCGCTCATACGGCAATACAGATTTCACTCATGTAAAATTTGATAATACTTATATTAATAGACTAGACACTCGAACGGATAAAAAAAATATTTACGGGCTCGCTTCGCTAGGAGTTATCCCACTTCGTTCGACTTTCCCCCAGGATGTTTTGGGCTTATGACACTCCAAATATTATATAATTTGTGCTGCTTTGGACTTCTTTATGCTCAAATGGTTTGAACAAATACGCTTCGCTCGCGCATTGCTCGATACGCTCGCATCCAGCTCGCTTCGCTCGCCCTTGGTCCTAGTACGTTTTGACACAACAAACATGTTATTTGTGCTGCTTTGGACTTCTTTATGCTCAAACGGTTTAAACAAATACGGTGAAAATTTTCGCACTCGCTTCGCTCGCGCATAGTTCGGATCGCTCGCATCCGGCTCGCTTCACTCGCATCCGGCTCGTTTCGCTCGCATCCGGCTCGCTTCGCTCGCTGTTGGTTCTAGTAAGTTTTGACACAACAAACATTATGTAATTTGTGCTGCTTTGGACTTCTTCAAGCTCAAGCGGTTCGAACAAATACGGTGAAAATTTTCGCGCTCGCTTCGCTCGCGCATAGCTCGCAATTAGTTCTAGTGCGTTTTGACACAACAAACATTATGTAATTTGTGCTGCTTTGGACTTCTTTATACTCAAACGGTTCGAACAAATACGGTGAAAATTTTCGCGCTCGCTTCGCTCGCGCATAGCTCGCTTCGCTCGCATCCGGCTCGCTTCGCTCGCAATTGGTTCTATTACGTTTTGACACAACAAACATTATGTAATTTGTGCTGCTTTGGACTTCTTTATGCTCAAACGGTTCGAACAAATACGGTGAAAATTTTCGCGCTCGCTTCGCTCGCATCCGGCTCGCTTCGCTCGCAATTGGTTCTATTACGTTTTAACACAACAAACATTATGTAATTTGTGCTGCTTTGGACTTCTTTATGCTCAAACGGTTCGAACAAATACGGTGAAAATTTTCGCGCTTGCTTCGCTCGCGCATAGCTCGCTTCGCTCGCATCCGGCTCGCTTCGCTCGCAATTGGTTCTAGTACGTTTTGACACAACAAACATTATGTAATTTGTGCTGCTTTGGACTTCTTTATACTCAAACGGTTCGAACAAATACGGTGAAAATTTTCGCGCTCGCTTCGCTCGCGCATAGCTCGCTTCGCTCGCAATTGGTTCTATTACGTTTTGACACAACAAACATTATGTAATTTGTTCTGCTTTGGACTTCTCTATGCTCAAACGGTTCGAACAAATACAGTGAACATTTTCGCGCTCGCTTCGCTCGCATCCGGCTCGCTTCGCTCGCAATTGGTTCTATTACGTTTTAACACAACAAACATTATGTAATTTGTGCTGCTTTGGACTTCTTTATGCTCAAACGGTTCGAACAAATACGGTAAAATTTTTCGCGCTCGCTTCGCTCGCGCATAGCTCGCTTCGCTCGCATCCGGCTCGCTTCGCTCGCATCCGGCTCGATTCGCTCGCAATTGGTTCTATTACGTTTTGACACAACAAACATTATATAATTTGTGCTGCTTTGGACTTCTCTAT
Organism: Mellilla xanthometata; assembly: GCA_035578125.1. Taxonomy (NCBI): domain Eukaryota; kingdom Metazoa; phylum Arthropoda; class Insecta; order Lepidoptera; family Geometridae; genus Mellilla; species Mellilla xanthometata. The sequence continues at coordinate 4,341,722 of JAPUBQ010000014.1, read as the reverse complement.
GCTCAAACGGTTCGAACAAATACAGTGAACATTTTCGCGCTCGCTTCGCTCGCATCCGGCTCGCTTCGCTCGCAATTGGTTCTATTACGTTTTAACACAACAAACATTATGTAATTTGTGCTGCTTTGGACTTCTTTATGCTCAAACGGTTCGAACAAATACGGTAAAATTTTTCGCGCTCGCTTCGCTCGCGCATAGCTCGCTTCGCTCGCATCCGGCTCGCTTCGCTCGCATCCGGCTCGATTCGCTCGCAATTGGTTCTATTACGTTTTGACACAACAAACATTATATAATTTGTGCTGCTTTGGACTTCTTTATGCTCAAACGGTTCAAACAAATACGGTGAATATTTTCGCGCTCGCTTCGCTAGCATACAGCTCAATTTGCTATGCAATTGGTTGCCTGCCTGGTATACGCCAGAGGTTTTTTGATCGTGAAGTTTATTTGGCTCTCTATAGCTAAAACTTAAAAAATATCATGACTAACCACTAAAAATGTAAAAATAAAATTGTTTTAAAAAACAAAGAACCGACTTCAAAACACAACTAAAAAGGGAAAAATAATTTTAAGCCTACATCAAATCAAGAATAGTTATATAAGTAGAATCGAAGAGTTTGTTTCATGTACTTATAAAAAACTATTTTAAATTTTTATTTATCCTGTTTTCTTGAAGTCGGTGCCATCTAAGAAGAACAATTTAATGTTTGTTAAAAAAACTATTTTCAATTGTCTTTCTTTGCTGGCACCGACTCCAAGAATACAGGATTCATAAAAATTTAAAATAGTTTTTTATAAGTACATGAAACAAACTCTTCGATTCTACTTATATAACTATTCTTGATTTGATGTAGGCTTAAAATTATTTTTCCCTTTTTAGTTGTGTTTTGAAGTCGGTTCTTTGTTTTTTAAAACAATTTTATAAAATAAACTTAACCTCTAACAAGACAGTATAACAAATAAAACATAATACAAATAAAACAATGAGTACGATAACGTTACAAACTAAGACATATTTAATATTTTTAAGAAGACTATGTACTTACAAACTGTATTAGTTAATATTTTAGTCGTATGAAAATGTATAAAAGAACTATAATATAATACAAATAACTGTAAATTGATTTGATTGACCAATCTAAAAAGTATGTTTGTGACAATGTAAATAGCATAGCATAATATTTTTTTTTGTCAAATAACTTTTTATTTATTTATTTAGTATAGCGCTACTAATGACGAACGTGAAACTTTTTAAAGGGCTATCTTATATTGAGGCAGTCCTTAAAGTTAAAACAAATAAGTTATGTTTTAGTTTTAAGACACATTCAAATTAACCTTCTTTACAAATCGTTCGCAGATTTGCGACAAATGTAAGGCAAAATCCAGTTTTTCAGAAACTTCCCAAAGCTTATGGAGCGACGACGGTCTGCCTGCATCTAATAGGGATGAAATGAAATTAAATTAAATAACTTTATTTGCGTAGTCACAGATAAAATATAAACATGAAAAATATTACCCATGTGTCGCATGTAGGCTACCGCATATGCGGTGTGCAAAATGTCAATATTTCCCCTGACAGACGTTGTGTCCGGAGACGATCGTCCAACGGTCATGCATTGTAGCTAGGACCAGTCGTACGCGCGTTGTAAATACCGCTCGCGCGATTCAGAACGAGCGCTCTGATTGGTAGCGGGTAGTGAAGTGTGACAGAGACGCCACAAGCTCTTACACCAATAGTTCGTGCCAAAACCACCTTTTGTTTTGTGTGATATGTAAAGTTTTGCAGATTGGCCTTTTTCTTTTATATTCTGCTGAAAAGTTACGTGATCTACCGAACTGGAGGGAGAATAGGAGAGGTGTTTCCGAGGAAACAAATTGGCAGGAGGAGTGATGTTGTGGTTACTAAGAGGCACTAATTATTTTGTGAGAATGGTAAAGTATATAAGTTTGTAAGTGCTTACTTACCTGGTTTGTTATATATAATTTACTAGCTGACCCGGCAAACGTTGTTTTGCCTCACTTAGGGGTATGAAAAATAGATAGTGTAGCTTATATAACACGTTCGTAGATTAACCATAGCAGCGCCATCTATTGATTACTTACTCAACCCAGTCGAAAGGTATCGACATCTGTTAGAATTATTTGGAGTTAACAGATAATTGTGACTGTCAAATAATAACAGACAATAATTAGCAATTAATTAAAATTGCGACTATAATTTGAGATTTAAACTATTCTATCTCTCAAGTTGGATCAAACTGCACATGGTGTGCTAATTTTATTATAATCGGTTAAGTGGTTTAGGAGTCCATTGAGGACAAACATTATGACACGAGATTTATATATTAAGATTATAATATATAAATAGTAGCGCCTGTAGCTCGGGTAGCTAAAGTGATCTGACACGATAATCTAAGATAAGCAACGGTCGATGCGGACAGTGTTAGGATGGGTGTCCATGCACAAGACAGTCATTTTTCAAGTGGCATTTTCATCTGGGCGCTACCGTGGTTTGGAATGACACGTTAAATTGTAGGTCCCGGCTGATATTCTTAATACAAGCAGTCTTTAGCCCAAGTCAGAGGCCTTCGGGCGGCTTGAAAACTCTTGACACTAGAGCTTGGCCACTTAGCTCATACGGAGAAAAAGATCTGATTTATATTCACACGTAATTTATTATATTTAATATTTTACAAGCGGTCATAAAAATAAACTTAAACATAGTTTAAGAATAATATTTACAAATCTACATACATATATTTAACACCCAGACCCACAGCCAAAAAAATTAAAATGAGCACCACCTTAATAAAGCATAATATTGGTAAAATTTACTAGAATCTTTGATGTAAAATCAGAATATACATTTTTTACGAAAGGGCTACTCATTTGCATAACAATGTAAAAGCTGTAACGCTAGTTTTATGTTCTGCGACTGAGTATCCTGAGATCTAGGCGTTGTGTACGTGCTCTAAAATTGTTCGTAAAAGTAAGCGTTAGGAAGCGTGCCTAGGGATTGGCATATAGCAGAAAATATTATTTGAAATATCAATCGATACTACTGATTTATTTAAGACGCTAAAGACTATGTACTTCGTAAATAGCGTATTAAAAAAACCTATAATATACTTCGTAAATTTTTAAAAAAAATTTTAGTTAACTAAATTTTCGTCTTTTCTATGCTTTGTAAATATTCTTAAGTCTTGCAAAATACATTACTACATATTATATCAACTTAGTAAATATTTTATTAGCTTTAATTCAGTATTAAGAATAGTTAGTTAATTTCAAAACACGATTAGGTAGGTACATGAAATTCGCAATTCCACACATAGCTTGAAGACTTGTGATTGGTGCGGAACCGGATTCGAACCGGGGTACCGCAAATCGCAGTCTAAAACGCACTCGGTGAGCCTCAGTCGTTCACTATGTCCAATAAGACTTAATGAAGTATTTCTATGAAAGATAGATCGCCTTAATCACTGGTAGGAATTACTTACTAAAACTTAACATTTTATCTTACCGTACTACTCCTTTAAAACTGCTTCACCGATTTTTACCAAATCTTATATGCGTATTCTCAGTAGGTCTGAGAATCGGCTACTACCTATTTTTCATACCCCAAAGTGATAAAGGTTTTTCACCCCTCATTTTTTTTCATCATTTTCCATCCTACTCGATAACTGATAAATTAAAGTGTTTTTAACTGTACATAAGGCAACCACAATACAAAGTTTGCCGGGTCAGCTTTATTATTCGAATAAAATAAAAGTCATTCGAATAATTCCACCATCCAGCCCTTCAGCAGTGGGAGCACGTAAAGCCTGTGATGTATCGCTGTAGCACGAGTAGAGTGGGGATTAATTTATCTCATGTACCCCTGTCGAGGACGCGTCGAGAAATATACCCTGCGGACTTGTCACCGGCTTATTGTTATCTTCACACCTGCAGGTCCTAGTACTACTTGTCTATTTTTACACCTTCGCTACTTGACTCGATTAGGATTTATACACGTTTGTTGTTTGATTCGATTACTTTGAGCTTTTGGTGAAGGAAAATATCGTGAGAAAACCGTAGTATGGTGCTAGAGAATGTTCTAGTATTCTCCTGGCTAGAAATCACTCTTAAATTGAAACGGTGTGTTCAACAGCCTCCTTGAGGTATAGCTATTCTACACGAGACATGGTCTACCTAAGGCCAGAGTGTCGCTAAATCATGTCAAATGCCTGATGTGTAAAAAAACTTTTACACGTTTGCATCTCAAATCGATATTTTTTCAAATACTCGTAGAACTTTTCCAGTCTTTTAATGCCTCGCTGATCTTCTTCTTAATTTTGTCAATGATGCACATGTAAACTTAATACACTAATGTATTCCTCTTTCAAATAAATTATTGTTAATTTTTTTTTATTGTGTATTTCATTTTTATTATTTTTGGTTTCTTTTCGTCTGCTTTCTTTATATATATCTCTAAAATTTGAATGACTTGCCAGATGCGATGACATGTCCAACAAATGATTTATCCTTCTTTAGGTCTTCCTTCCATTACTTTAATTTACCAATTCCTGAGCTTTTATAGGATTTGTGTTCATAGTAAGTAGTGTAATGTTTGAACTAGCGCTTTGTTCAGCCCACAAAGAGGTTCTACTTTGAGCTTAAACAAATACATATTATTACACACATCTAATCTACTAAGTAAAAAGCGAGTGTTGCTCGGTGGTCATAACGTCTGCGTTTCAATCAGACGGCCCCTGATTCGATTCCGGCCCTACACCAATGACTTGTTTTCAAGTTTTGTGTGGATTTGCGATTTGCAATCAAGTTTGAAGGAAAACATAGTGAGGAAACCGGCACGTTTGAGGACCACAATATCCGAAGACGTGTGTCATCCGCCAACCCGCACTTGGCCAGCGTGGTGCATTATTGCCTAGATCTCTCTCTTTGTGAGAGAAGGCCCCGAGTCCCAGCAGTTGGAACGCATAGTGGGCTGCTTATGCAAATCTACTAAGTGCGGCAGGTTTACTCCCGTAGCACTAAAATACAGATGACGATGATAATTAATCTTACTTGTAACTTAAGTAGGGCAAGCTTATCTTGTCTTGACTAGTTTGCGCTAAGTTTCGCCATAATCGTTCCAGACCAATTAAGCAAGTAAGGTAGAATACGTCTACACTTTTAGTACTTACTTGCTACTAATGATAAATTCTGCATTTAACAGTGATAAATGTTATTTTTTATTATGATAATTACGTGTTTATTTATAAAAAAAAATACAATTTAAAACCAAATGATACCAAAAGATTTAAACAGCTTAAGAATAATAATGTGAAAATCACATAAAAATTATTTACAGTCTATAAAAAAAACATATATTATGTCGAAAAAACAATCAAAATTAACCCTCCCGCCCAAACGTGCCAATCTAGCTTGCTACTTTGCCTTTTTATTGACTATTTTTTATGAAAATCTACATTGCTCTTAATTTTACTCTAAAAATAAGTGATCAATAAAAAATTTGAAAACCGACTTCAATATCAAAATTACTTGACCAATTTCGATAAATTGTATGGGACTTTATGGGATATCCTTAGGGGATATCCCTTCCAATAAAAAAACACATTTTTCAGTTCATAAATGACAAAGTTATGAGAGAAAAAACCCAAGCGCCTACGTACCTACTCTTATTTCTGAGTCGGCTTAAAATTAAATAAATGTCGGGTATAACTAATGTTATCAGACCAAACTAAAGAAAGAAGACACATTAATCGAACTCGGTTAGTCTGGTGTGATCGATTCTGAGTAATCAGCCGTTTGACGAATGTGTTACATGATTGATTGTGCCCGTATCGGGTGTCTTTTGGAAAAATCCCTGCGAAATTAATTAAGACAGATGCTTCAAACACTGTCGTTGGAAAGATCCTTAACGCTATGAGAATTCAAGTTCTAGCAATTTTGGAGGAAAATCTGTAATATTATAAGTACGTTCGATGTGTTCTAAAAGCAAATTGAGATAAGCAAAGAAAATATCAGTTATCTTTCTCTCTCTCTCTACTACTCTTTCTTTACCTTTTTAGGGTTCCGTACTTAAAAAGTAAAAATGTTATTACTATGCCGCCGATGTCTGTCTGCCTGTCTGTATGTCCATCTGTCAGTCACCAGGCTGTATCTCAGAAACTCCCTCAATATGGGTTTCAAATGCAATGGCTATTATTTTTTTTATCACTCACTGCTACGGCTGATTAGCCTATACTAAACCATTACTAGTTTGTATTATGGTTGCTAACACAACTGATATACTACATGTACATACATAAATATAGATACATATTTAACACCCAGACCTACAGCCAACAAATTTAGTTCAGCACAAATATGTTGTGCCGGGAATCGAACCCAGGACCCTCTGATTGGCAGTATGGCATGGCGGCCTTTACCGGCCAACGAGGTCGTCGTCTTGAATTTTAATCAAAGATGGCCGCAGAAAATATGGTAATAAGAGTTAATTTTTTTTTTAATTTATACTTCTTCTACAGTCTCCGCTAGAGTTATTAAATTGCTCCTTAAGTTTTGTCCAACTTGATGTGACGTGAAAGTAAAGTAACTCTAAGTTGGTATTTGCTGTAGCTTAGTTTGCTGAGGACGTCTGGAAACAATTGATTTCGGATTAAAGAGGAATCCAGTGAATGGAACTTGCTGTATTACTAATAAAACTTCCATGAAGACAATCTAAATCAAATTGATGCTTTGATTATTTTTGCCAATGACAAGGGACAATACTTGAATAAACAATTGTATCGTTATTAATTGTTATTGTTAAAATTAAATAGTCTTTAGAATGTTTGTTTGTGTTAGTTAAAATTTAAAAAATTGTAAGCATCTTCATATAATTAACATTTAGTTATTGTAATTGAGTTTATGAAAGTCTTGGTTATTATATAATGCAGCATGATTCATAAATAATTGGCCAAGTGCAAGTTGGGCTCGTGCGACAAACAGACAGACAGATAGACTGACAGACAGATATGGAAGGCTTAGTAATAGGGTCCGTTATTACCTTAGGTACGGAAAATAAGAAAACAATTGTAATAAGTACCATTTAGGAACGATTATTTCATTTCATTGTATGTCTATACCAATATTATAAAGAGTAAAAGTTTGATTGTTTGTTTGTCCATTAGACTCGAATAGACTTCTCGTTGGCGTATAGGTTACCATGCCGGTCTGCTAATCAGAAGGTTACGGGTTCGATTCCCGGCCCGGTCAACATCTTTGTGCTTAACTAAATTTGTTGGCTGTGGGTCTGGGTGTTAAATATGTATTTATATATAATATGTATGTATATATATGTAGTATATCAGTTGTGTTAGCAACCATAATACGAGCTAGAAATGGTTCAGTATGGGGCTAACAAGCCGTGTATGAAAAAAAAAATTACTGGACCGATTTGAAAAAAAAATATTTCACCGTTGGGAAGCTACATTATCCTCGAGTAACATAGGCTTTTTGTTTCTCTTTACAACTTGTATTATTTTATAGCCCGTGCGAAGCCGGGACTGGCTACTAGTGATTATTATTTAGCCAAAGCTACGACAAACAAAGTCTTTGTTTTTTTGTCTGCTCGCAAAATACAATGTAATAATAGATCTGAGCGAGACAAAAGGTGTAATTCTCTAATTACTTATCTAGGATAATGTCTAGTCGTTTGAAAATGTACTATTGAACTAGTTATCAATCGTCTGGCTTGGTAATTTATATCTTCTCTTTACTTTGATCATTATTAGACCTTTTAGTGAGAGCTTTTAGTTAGTATTAGCAATATTGGGTTGTTTTTCATCTGACTGTGAAGAGAAGGAGCGTATATAATATGTATCATGTATGTTTGAAGTTTATTGTTTTTTTTTACCGTATAGGTACGGCACCCTAAAAAATAATTTCTTCAAAACAGCGTTTATAAAATTAATTAAATTTATAAGATTAAAGCTAGTACACAAATATATAATTAAAATCTCTTCAAAGGAATTTATTAAACGAACAAGGATAAAGCTTTTCCGAAAAAATGGGCAGTTGGAGTGACGGTAAGAAGCAGAAATGTTTCAAACCCCGACGAAAAAGGGGTCTAGGTGTTATAAGTGCGACGTGTGTATATGTGTGTTTCTTTGTGACATATGAACTCCCGGTACAAATGTACCGATTTTTAAATTGTTTAAAGGGTATGTTAGGCGGGAGTGTTTTTATGAAAATCGTTTATCGCTACATTTTATGAAAATCGGTCCAAGATAGCTGCTGCTACAAAATTGTGGGATACATATATTTGTTCACTACCCATCAATATGGGCAACGATTGAAAGGTTTTGACTTGTAAAACACATGATAAAGAAATAAATGATGATAAATAAATTATATACAATTTACACCCAAGCTCTCTGCCACTTAAGTGCCGTATCGGAAGTTTTATGACTTTTTTTACTTGTAATGGGCTTGTGCTTGATCGCAATTCACCTGATAGTAAGCGAGAATGTGATCTAAGGTGGAGCGCGCTTGCCCAGAATCCTGTTCACTTTGCCGTGAAAACCGCTAGATTATGGTTATCGGTGAATAGGACATTTGGCAAAGAATACCACACTTGGCGGTTCGCACAATGAAGGTGGAGGCAAACCGCTTAGTACGCGACTTAGGTACCTCCACGTTATAACGATGCCGCCTTGGTGTTTCCCTACTCGTTCGATAGTGTATGCTTGTAGGTATTTATTATATGTATTTTTCATGTATCGGTGGATGGAATCGGATCGTGCAGTGAAAAGAGCTTACCTGGGATGAGCGAGCGGTCGTTGACCGGTCGGACGTCCCAGGTATCGCTGGATAGACCAAGTGGAGGAGGACCTGCGCAATCTTCAGGTCACGCAGTGCCAGGAGAAGGCACAGGACCGCGAACAGTGGCGTCTCCTAGTATCGGAGGCCAGGATCCGATTCAGGTCGACGCGCCAACCCAGTTAGTTTTTTTTTGGTTAGTTTTTATGTATCTATGCTTGTTTTGAACAGCAGTAAGTAATCATACCTACTAAAGTTGTAAAATACTCACGAATGCTTAAACAATCCGTACGCGACGCGATGGTCTGCATTCTAATTCAGTTTTAAACAGAACTGTGACGTCATTACGAGATAAACCCTTCGCCTAAATAGGTACGTCTAAATGTCAACTTAGATTTTACGTACGAAACATGCCGGTATTAGGGAAAATGCTACGTGCTTGTCGCAATTGACGTCAAGTTTAGGGAAAATTGAATACAATTTTACATGAAGACAAACATTTCTAGGGATCGGTTAACGTATTAAAGTAAAACTAAAAAAACCGTAACGTGAAATGACGTAAAGTGTTGTATAATGCCATTAAGTGCTGAGCAAATTCACTGAGATAGCAGCATTTTAGTTAGCACGCGGACTATTTAATGGCATTTTACAACACTTTACGTCACTATGTGGGGTCGGCACAGCCCGTTTTTTGCTTCCACACTCTTCTGTCAGCCGTCATATTTACATATACTCCTTTCTCTTCCATATCCACTTTCACACAATTCATCCACATCTTCTTGGGTCGTTCTCTACTTTCACTACCTTGTACAATCATATTCATACTTCTCGTAGTCACATGCTTCTGCTCACAAAAAAACTACATAACTATCAAATACAAACAAATAATATGATTAGTAAGCAGACTTAGGTTTCGTAAGACCTAGCTCTGCCAACTTTCATGAACATTGTGATGCCCCCGTTAGAGTTTAGACTTGCTATAACAAAATTACAAAATAAACGTTACGTGTTACGGTTACGATACTTATATGGGTATATATTGTTGTAGTTATGTGGGTATATATGATATTCACGCATAATTTAAGGAGCAAAATAGATACATTTTCTATATTTTTTATTAAACATCAAGTTATATTGAAAAAATTAGTTGTTTCAAACAAAATACTTTGCGGGTTGCGAAATATGAGTAGTATAGCTTCTTTTATTCCTCGATAATCGAAAAATAATAGAATAATTAGATTTCATTCTGTCTTCATATCTTAAGTAACATAATATAGCGTAATAAAATAATAATAATGTGTGCCCTAGTTTTTAAGTTTTATACCTTGCATTTATTCTCTATTTTTTGGTGTGCAATAAAATTATATTATTATTAATAATAAATACCAGTTACGGTGTTTGTGAAACATATTCCGCTAGTAGTAGTAGTAATTATATAGTTAATAAATTATTTATCAAAGAGTTCTTAAAAATCTTAATAATAGAAGGGGAGAAGAGGAAAACGAAGAACAAGAAGGGTATTGACAGAACAAATGAAAGATAAAATAAGGATAAACCGTACAAGGAGGTCAAGGACATAGCGTACGATACGTTAGCGATAGCGAAATACTCCACCGCAGCTCTTAAAAGAGAAGATGATAATTCTTGGCTACTACATGGCTTTTCCCTTATTATTTATATCAGTTTTATATATTATCCATTAATATGGCTCTGCTGAAAGTGGTTATCCGTCACGATCGCCTCTGTAGGTCAGAAATACTCTAGATTCTGGCTGTCCTTTATTAAACTTAATTGACAGTAGACTGTTTGGTAAATTGGAAATCTTTCGTTACAGCGTAATCTATAAATATCACAGAATAAGTAAGAATAGGTATCTCGGTTAGGTTACTACTTATCTAATTGTCCTTGAGATCCATCCAAAGGATGCCTGGCTGAAATCGCCTTATGCGATAAGGGCGTTTAATGTACTACCTCTGTTTGTTTTTTCTTTCTTGTAATATTGTTTTTTTTTTTGGTGTGCAATAAACTTATATTGCATTGTAAGAATATTAGGCTAATACTTACACCATGATATTTATAGTTAGTTATAGATAGCGATAGTTCCCTCAGTTTTCGCTATTAGAACAGGGCCGATGTACTGGCGACAAATATTTGCCGGGCATTTGCCTGTTTGCTGACCCTCTGTCCTCCTTTTGTCCAGTGTCCTACATATTATGTAATCCTTATTGGAAGTACTGGGGTGCTTCATCTACTAATTGAGATTTCTATTTATGTGCCGAGATCTGTAGATCTTTTTCATGGATTGAAGTTACGACGTACGTATTTTTTTTAACTGATTTTACATTTGTTTTTCGTAATCCGATTTGTTCCATTCCTATCCTCTATGCGATTGATTCTAACAGGAATTAAATCAGCATCAAGAAAAGCAAAGAAATAATATTCTACTTAAATGTAACTACTGAAATTCGGACATATTATTATTGAGTATCTACTGAACTTAATTAGACGCCCTCAACAATAGTAGGTAAGTAGACACCGTACCAGTTACTTGTCCACTACGCAGGAAGTTTGATACCAAACTTATCGACTGCTGGATCATAATACAAATCTTAACGCGTTCACAAGACATATACTTGTGATAATACATGTGAATCTGAGAAAACACTCGTCACCGCGATTCAGAAAAGTAAGGCTTAAGTAATGGCGCCATCTAGTCCCACAGCTTATTACTAAAGTAACGCGGGTTATACATCTAGGTCAGGTAAAACATACATAGCTCCCGCTCCAGGTCAATCTTGGTGGAAAGATAAGCCAGTCAGTTGGATAATGCAACAAGCGTGATGGGTGCACCGGGAGAGAGTAGGGTGGGGTTTCTTCTTCAAGTGCTTTCTCGGGCCGTGACTTATATAGATATTATTTCTATATTGTGCCAAGCTCTTTAACGCTTATTGCGTTTTATAGACCTTTTAATACTATAACCCTTAAATGGACGATTTTTGTTTCACGTTTTAAAAAATATATTATATGTGTAGTAGACATGTATTTACTGTCTTGGAAATTTTTTTAAAAATCTAGACATTAATTTACTATACTCTTTTTGCAATTATGTGAGTGTTGTTTATAAACTACATAGCTAAAAGTTCAAAAAACAAATAAATGAAGGTTAAATGTGTGATTTTTAGTATTTTGTTTAATAACAACATTGTCCATTTAAGGGATAATGTTCTTTTTGATATTTTGTATTTTGATTTGAAGGATATTCCACTAACATTATAAATACGTACGTATAATAAGTTTGTGAGTGTTACTTCTTTATGCGTAATTAATGACTGATACGATTTGAAGGTAATTAAGTACGGAGGACCCAGAATTAGCACGTGGGCTACTTTTTATCCCAGGTGAATCTCTTTTATCCCGTATTATCGCTGGAGACACTATTACCGTAGGTATTGTATACTAAGTAGTATTGTATATGAGGCCATTAATTACCTATTCAACATTACTACTTAGATACGAGTATCGCTAGCGCCTTAGCTAATCTCAATAGTAGTTAGTTAGTTAATCTTCTAGTTGTTTCCATGGCAATACAGTTACTACAATGCGTAAAGCGCCTTTGCGGTTTCCAACGAGGAAGATCAAAGGAATAGGGGCGACGTGATTTGAGAGAGGAAATCCACTCAGACTTGAGATTTTTAACTTAAGGATAGATTTTATCAAGTTTTTGAAATGCTTTTCTTTTGTTTTTGTTATCCAGGCTAGTTTTATGTGTATTTTTATTCAGATACTTATAATGATTTTAACTTCTCATAAGAATTAGTAAAACGCCCTTCACGATTAAGTTATTGAAATAATATAGTTAATTTTTAGGTTTATTTTGCTAGATTTGATTTAACAGTTTTATTTTGAAGTCGATTTTTTGTATTTTTATAGTAGTATAGACTTTTTAATTATCATTCTTACACGTATTTTTGTATTCTTTTTTTGTTGTAACTAAAGCTTGATATTTCACAATAACTATGACAACTAAGCTTGGAATTAATCAGAAAATAAAGCCTAATCTATCGAAACATAACATTTTTGGTACATTCTGTGATTTAGTCTGTGACCAGTCTATATAGTTTATACGTCAATGAGACATACAGAAGGAAAACCATATAGCCTAAGATCCCACTGCAGGATTGGTGTGCTCATCGACTATTTGTTTAAAACCAAATTTTTATGTTTATTTATAGTTAAGAGAATATATATTTACTAGGGTGCCTATCAAAAATTGGCCGCTATTATTATTTTTTTAATTATTTTTAATGTATTTTTGGTAAAAAATTTCGTTTATTTATTATTTAAATAAAATAACGTCTACATCACAGCAATTAATATGAAGATTCGAAAAAATCACGGTTGCCGTTGCTCACCTGGCCGCACTTCTTTGCAGCCTGGTGTAAACAGGTATGATTTCGATAAATTTATTCGTTCATAACCTATTTTTATGAATTATATGTCAAATTAAAGCTATTTTTTTTCTATTAATTATCATATAAAGTTGTTTAATTAAATCTGGCCGCAAATAAGGGTTGCTGGCTGTTAAAGATAATAAATATTTAAGGTAGAGTGAAAGAGAGTTAGCGCGTAACATCATTTGTCAGACGAGGACAGCGATTGCCGACTGTGCGACGCTTTTAAGCCATTGCGCATGCGTCGAATGCTCAGAATACAGAAAGAACCAGAAACCGTGAGCGCGCCTAATACTAAAGCTACTAAAACTACTCTTAAATAGAGTAGTTTGACGCGCGACCGATCCGATCCGATGGGATCACATTTCACGTGTAGGTAAGTATCGTATTTAAGTATCAACTTTTTTAATTATTGAATAAATTTCTCAGTTTTAAAATTGTCATAGATAATGAGGCATCCATCTTGTTAGTGTTGCCAGTATAAGAGTTTTGATTTACCCTACTTTTTATTACCTCTTGAGGGCTTTTATTCATTGTAGAATATTAATAATTAATTAAATAAAAATTAACCGACTTGAAAAAAGAAAGTATAACACATCAGTGCAGCCCGTGTGTACATAACCAATAGTCCTATTAAATAGTATATTTATATCTATGAAAAATACCTAGACATAATATTTCATCATTTATCTAAATTTAAATTTTTGTTAATAAGTTCAAATTCTAAGAGACAATATTATATAAAGCTTACTCAGCAAAAAGGAAATTAAATGTATTTTTTTCTAAAGCGTCTTTTATTCAATAAATCTATCAATTTATTGAGACAATTAGGTAGGTACATAATTATAATATAGATTAGGACAATTTTTATTCTATTATTATCTCACCTCCTGGACTCCCAAATTTTACGCTAAAAACGAACACATAATGCCTGAGCTAGCAACATTACGCGGGTGGGGGGCAGTGTTTTGTTTTACGCCGCTTCTGGTTCTTCGAGTTCGTAATAAACAATGTTTTATATTTACATTGTTATATTATTTGTGCATCTAAAAATTATTATATTAATTAACGTAAAATAGAATTGATAAAAATGAAGTCGTGTTTTTTGTGTAACGAAAAAAGCAATGTACTTGACTTTAATAATATATTATTCCAAAAGTGCTTGCTAATGTTATTGTTTCGTCGTAAAAAAAAAATGTAAATATCATGACCTTTTATTTACAATTGACTCTACTAATGATTTTGGATATCATTCAGAGTTTAATTTTTTGTTGCAATTTATAAATTTATCATTTTGAAAAAATTACATATTTTTTGGAGTATTTATTATAAGTCGTCTCTATTTTTCCCCGGTGGTTGAGAACACTAACGTTCGACGCATGCGCAATGGCTTAAAAGCGTCGCACAGTCGGCAATCGCTGTCCTCGTCTGACAAATGATGTTACGCGCTAACTCTCTTTCACTCTACCTTTAATATTTATTATCTTTAACAGTCAGCAACCCTAATTTGCGGCCAGATTTAATTAAGCAACTTTATATGATAATTAATAGAAAAAAAATAGCTTTAATTTGACATATAATTCATAAAAATAGGTTATGAACGTATAAATTTATCGAAATCATACCTGTTTACACCAGGCTGCAAAGAAGTGCGGCCAGGTGAGCAACGGCAACCGTGATTTTTTCGAATCTTCATATTAATTGCTGTGATGTAGACGTTATTTTATTTAAATAATAAATAAACGAAATTTTTTACCAAAAATAAATTAAAAATAATTTAAAAAAAAATAATAGCGGCCAAATTTTGATAGGCACCCTAGTAAATATATATTCTCTTAACTATAAATAAACATAAAAATTTGGTTTTAAACAAATAGTCGATGAGCACACCTATCCTGCAGCGGGATCTCGTACTAATAAAAACCTTTGACTTTGGTCACCAAGGGCACTAACCTTCATTGTGTTTTTGACAATGGATGCATTTCTGATGCATTGATGAGACATAATGCAAATGTGGCGAAAACGCTCAATTGCGGTTACGTTTATGAGTCTTCTTCGTATGAGTAAAGTGGCCAAGCTCGGGGGTCAAGAGTTCTTCAAGCCGCTCGAAGGCCTCTGACTTGGCTTAACGCTTGCTTGTAATTTGTATTGACACTAGCATCCGGGACCTACAATTTAACGTGACATCCGACGGCAGCGCCTGATGAAAATGTCACTTTTTTAGAAGACTAGACTTGACGCTCGTAATGCGTCGGGTTTTCCTTCCTGACGCTATAACTCCAGAACGCACGAACCGATTTCCACGGTTTTGCATTCGTTGGAAAGGTCTCGGAATCAGCAAACAACAGTTTTATAGCAAACAAAATTCAAGGAAAATTTCAACAGAAATGAGAGTAGTGAAACAGGGAAAATCATTTTTCACATACAGTGCCACCTCTGATACATATAGCATGTACTACAAACCAATCTGGTTTTGCATGGTGGTGTAACGGAATTCGCCAGGTTTGCTAGTATATTGATAAAGTTGTTCAAAACAAACTAAATAGACAAAAACAGGTGATAAATTTTAAATAAATAAAAAGTCTTTATTTCAGTCTAGTTGTATCCATATTCCAAAACAGATGATAACCCATAAGTTAATATTAAATTGTTGACACTGTAGAGGGGACACTGCCAGTCAAAAGTTTAATGCATAAAATAAAATAAAATAAAATAAAATACAATGGCACAATTTTTAGCAGGTAATGAGCCCGACTAGCAGGATTCGACCACGCATTCTTAGGGTTTAATAATCTAGAACATACTCGTACGAGTGAGTCTAGATCTTAGCATTGAGATTTTACAGCAATTTTAAATGAGTGTACTGTACAAGTTATTTACGTACAAACCAGCACATTGTGTCTTCGGCGACAAAATAATTGCATACATTATGTTATTTTAGATACAGTAATCGATTAGTTAACCTCGTTTTGGATTGAGTGATGGCTCATCGCTAATTCAACACTTTCCGGTTTTATGTGCCTCTTTCAGTTCATGGCTCTGAAATTCATTGATAAAAGGAAACTAACAATGACATTTTCATAACAATAAGTATTTACTATTGTGTATTATGCAAATTTTTTTTGCTCAATGTCAACACTGTTGACTCAACTAAATATCTATTCTGTTTAGATGGTTTTACCCTAGGTATTTTTGTTTTGACTATTATTAGATTTAAACTTACTTGTTAAAAAAAATTTGGTGTGTTTCATTTACCACATTGTTTTCTTAAATTGAGAAAAATAATAATGAATTATCATTAACCCTTATTTCTATTTACTTACTCTAGTAAATACTTCAGTTAGTTCTAAGTTCATGAATCTTATAGATTTAGTTCAATGGTTACATACTTTTTAGGGGAAAACAAATTTGTTATTTAATGAAAATTATTTTTTTTAATTAGTAAATTTATTTAGTTTAAAAAAAAATTCCTGCCTTATCTTACATAGGTGGGGTCGGCACAACAAATCTTCTTTGTATCTCTTCTTTCGGGCATCATCTTCACACTCAGTCCTTTCTCTCTCACGTCCTCATTCACACACTCCATCCATGTCTTTAAACGTCTTTCAAAATACAGAAAAAACTATCACAATTTTTTTTTACCATTCTAGTATCGTACATAGGATATGTACGAGTATAAGTACTTAATGCATATCATATATCTATAAATGCCTACTGGAATACGTCTTAGGGCTGAAAACAGTATATAATCACATGCATTTTCATTTCAACTCATATTCCAGTTTGCGTGGTCGAGTTCACTTGTGTTCAATTTGCAACAAGTTGGAGCTATCAGGTAATTTGTAAAGTTATTTTTTTTAGCATATCTACTATTTACTAAAATATTAATATTTTAGTAAATAGTAGATATGCTAATAAACTGGGTTCGTACTTAATCGCCTTGTTCGCGTCTGGATATTGAAAGTCTATGAAATATTGAAAAACTATACGAATGGTGATATCGACATAATGACAACTAATTTACTCTTTGAACTATAAAATATTTTTTCACAACTCTTTCAACATGGGTATCAATCGAAAGTACTTGATTAGTAGAACACATACATCATTATAAACTTAAAATTCAAGATGGCCGAATCCATAAAATGTTTTCAGGATTTTCTGATTTTTCAGAACTGATCTGAACCTTCACTTACTTTGATCGAACCGGTTAACGCTTTCAGGTCCTCTTCTGAGCTCTCATTCTGCGTATATTTGTACACAAAATAAATAAAAGCCTTTATTAGTACTATAACAAACAATTTCTTATATGCTAATTTTATTGATCACTGTTTTCACACTTTTTAGTTTTTAGTTATTTGTACATCTTCTTCTTAGTAATGCACTCTTGGCAGTGGTCGTGGCTGTCAATGGAAAGTGCTGCGTCTCGTTCGTCATTTGTACTTATATTTGTTTAAATATAATTCTTCTTGTCAACAGTAAAACCATGCATATCGCAACACTCTTCGCCCTCCTTATCTCGACGGTCCCCTGCTTGTGCCAGCGTTCTTTCTACGCTGGTCTGCACGCTATTGGAATCCCCGAAGTCAAACCATCACCTCAAACTGACAACAAGCTGCCCAACGAACTACCGGCGCCTTTGAAAGGCGATTTGGAAGCTGCGAATAGGTATATTTTCCTTTAATTTTACCGCCTAAAGCAATAGGAAGTGTTTTACTACCGGTATCGTAGTAGTGTGCAAAGTTATTCTTCGTTAAACGAAGTCAGAGGCCTTCCGGGTGGCGTGAAAACTCTCGACACCAGAGCTTGGCCACTTAGCTTATACGAAGAAGAAAATTGTAAAGCGAGTGCAAGAAATGTCAGTAAAATATATTTATTGCGACTAAAATATAGTTAGTAACTCTGGCTTCTGTACTAGTGATAACTGAGTTACAAAATTAGAAAAATTAGCCATTAGTGTTGGGATAGAATCTGGTGCGGTCAGTTGAAAAGCAGACGTTTTCCTACGAAGCCACACTCGCTTCTTTTTCCGACCGAGCCACACATTTCTCTTATGACAAAATTTTAGATTTGTAATTCCTTAATCTCTACTTTCTTATTTCCAGAATAGACAAGTTACCTGAAGATCAGAGACCAATCTGGTATTTGAACCAGCAGCATTATAAAGAGCAGTTGGATAACCCGAAGAGTTACCCACAAAGACCGAGCATCTTTAACGAAAATTCCGGTTAAAGTCTTTAATAAAAAAGTTACAACGTTGTTATATTAATAACTTCATTTGTTTTGTAGTCTTTTTAATTAAGTATGCAATTTTTCTACTTAGTGCAATTTGGCATTTCATCAGCAGGGCGCGTTACCATAGACGTAGTCAACACTCTGGACAAAGGTGGAACATGCCTAGTCTGGAATGACTAAAAAATCGGTTGCCACGTACTTGAGGCTTTTCAACTTGAAGGTGGATACTAGCCACACTATAGTTTCCTCCTAGATTTTTTCCTTTATCGGTAGTTCGAGCCTTACAGCGGGAATCTAACCCTGATAGATGTATAATTTCGAAGTTAGTTTTGGTTTGAACGTGGCCTTATACTTTGAATTAACACTAAATATGTTGAAATAGCAAATAGCAAGATTACAATATTTTTAACGCATAGTCTGCCTTTTATCCCGGATTGACGCGGGTACCACCGCAGGGTGCAGCAAGTATATAATAAAATTAGCAAACACTGTTTTGTAAGTATTTATTAGACCTCGTTGGCGTAATGGTTACCATGCTGGACTGCCAATTGTGTTACATTATATTGATTTAGTATAAATTATATTGGCATTAAATTTGTAATATATTGTACAAAGGTTCATTACATTCCAAAATACTTACGAGCATTTATATACATTTGCTTTGTAATAATTTAATTCCGTGAAATCAATTTCACAGTTACACCCAATTGTACGTTATTTGTCAGTATATAACCACTACTAGTATTACTTTGCTTTTAAGGTTTAATCTTTTAGTGATTTTTATTCAAATAGCAAAATATATGGTGTTCATTTAAAAATATATTGTGACCAAGACGACTTTTGGATTGCTACATGTGTTTATCTAACTAGAAGCTAAAATTTTCTAAGCGTAATCTTTAATTGAACGACTCAAATCAAATCAAATAGTTTATTTAGTACAAAAACAGGGGTGAAACGAAAACCTAACTCAGTATGAGATTATTAATATTACTGTTATTTTGCATCACACATTGTTATTATATATATTGCTGGTCAAGATATGGCCCTGAGATTCTCGGCAGCAGTCCAGTGATACACGTACCACCTGTAATCGACATTAACCCACAATACTTGGTTGAGTTAGAAAATATCCCAGAACACAAGCAACCTGAATGGTATATAAATTGGAAGAATTACCAGAAACTAATGGCTCTACCATTGGATATAAAAAAGCACCAGAGACAAATATTCAGTAGTCCAATCGATTACTTTGATAACAATGTGGACAAAGACCTTCCGAGTGACTTCGTGAATCCTATTGTGACTTTAAATAAATTAATCTCTAGGAAATGATTTGTATCAGCATGGTGACGAGGCGGGAATACATTTTTAGGGTTCCGTACCTAAAAGGTAAAAACGGGACCCTATTACTAAGCCTCTGCTGTCTGTCTGTGTGTCTCCAGGCTGTATCTCAGAAACCGTAATAGCTAGAAACTTTGACAATACTCGTATATGTATTTCTCGTGCCGCTATAACAACAAATACTAAAAATAAAAAAATAAAGTATTAATTGGGGTCCCCATACAATAAACGTGTTTTTTCGTATTTTTTTGCTATATATCAATAACGGTAGGTGCTGGACACTCAAAATTTTCACTAAATACATAAAAATATATTGGCTTTTAATTTAAATTATATAATTGAAATAAAATAAATATTTAAGGGGGCTCCCATACAAAAATGGTACGGAACCCTTCATGCGCGAGTCCAAGTCGCACTTGGCCAATTTTCAAAAACAATTAAACACATAGGCACTACTATCCCATCTTTCAGATCCGATACAATCTTACTTAGAAAAACAAAATTGAGGAGCACAATGAAAGCGGCATTTCTTTTAATTTCTGAAGTAGATAAATAATATTTATAATCAAGAATAGAGTAGTGAAACTTGAGAGAACTAAAAGAACCTGCTGAATTTTTTTACAAACCTTACGTAGAAGAGGATAGAGGGTCTATAAACATTAACAATAATCCTGATCTCATAGATCCAGCAATCAAATATAAGAAAATCTTAATTGAACAAGTGAACCACAATATTAAATTGTACTAATGCCCTTATTAGTTTTATTTTCTTAAATTTGTAAATAAGTAAATAATTCTGTACTTACTTTACAAATAATGTAGGTAGGTGACCTATTTGATTTGTTGATTGTCGAAATTTCATATTTCATCATAAGTAGCTTCTATTCTATTCTATCTTTGTTTATTCAATCGCAATTTCGTCAATAGCTTCGAAGATAGTTTCTTGAAACGACCAGTAGCGTAGCTAAGTGGGCAAGGGCCTCGGTGCATACAAAAAGAATCAGGTCCTCACTCCCTTTTTCACCTAGCTTGAACTTTTGCTAGGTTTTCCTTCACCGATTGATTATTATGTCGAGTACACAATTGAAAATTGTTACTCTGTAAATTTATTTTCAAAGCTTAGGTTAATGGGCAAAGGGACCCCCGAGGTCCTGGGCCCTAGTGCACTGCACCAACGGGCCCTACGATAACTACGCTACTGGAAGCGACGTCCAAATACGAGTTATTTTTCATGTTATTTTTGCACGATTAAAGTGCCTGATATTTTTCTATGTCACTTTATATTATATACTGCTTGCTATTACAGTTTTTACAGGCGCTCCACGTTCAACATAATAATATACACAAATTTTATGTATAATTCTTGTTCTTTTTAAGGCTGAAAATTGTATATTTGTCTACGGGTGTAAATAAGTCGCCCGAAAATTCAAAGTGACATTCACGAGTACCTACGAAATTTCAGTTGACTTAATAATATTTTATTTTTTTAGGGTGCCGTCTGTAAGTATGCAATTTTATAAGGGTTGACTTTGGCAATATTTTATTTACAACTCAATTTGTGTCGAATGTTACATAAAAATTTCGAGTTGAAAATAAATATGTAAGTGTATACATTAATATTTTTTTTCGTAACTATACAATTAACAACAATATGTTAGGTTAGGTCTAACCCTGCAGCTTGGATCAAAGAATAAGGCGGTGCGGACCAGACCCTGCCTATCGTAAGAGGAGACTAAAAGGGGCTTCAGACTCGAGGGTATTCGGAGATAGGGCTCCGACACCCGATTGTGGCCAGGTATCTTAATGAAGATTTCCTGCTCGTCAACAAAACAAAAAATGGTATACCTAGGCCATAAAAACTTGCTTTAGATAAAATTTCTAAGTACTAAATGTAAGTATTATAAGCATGTAATTGCACATTTAATTCGATTTACCAACCGATCGATTTAACACGAGCGTACCTACTAAAAAAATATGTACCTACAGATTTTTTCTGTTATCTCTGGATAAACTAATCATCTGTGAGCAAACTTTTCGATTCATTCTTTGGTTGGATGTAAGTTGAACCTAATTCAATTTACACGTCTGTCAAAACTTTATACTTACGTACGTACCTCTCTAACGCTCTAAGATTGCTTACAGGAGATTTGTTTACAACTTGTTCGTATGAAATAAATGGGCAAGTTGGTGTGGAGAGGTCTTCTTCTTCTTCGTATGAGCTAAGTGGCCAAGCTCTGGTGTCGAGAGTTTTTATGCCACCCAAAGGCATCTGACTTGGCTTAACGACTGCGTACTAAGACTAACAGCCGGTACCTACAAATTAACGTGTCATCCGACCCGGTACGGTAGCGACGGTAGCGCCCAGATGAAAATGACACTTGAAAAATGACATTCTTGTGCATGGTCACCCAACCAAACACCGTCCGCATCGATCCGTTCGATGATCGCGTCAGGTCCCCTTAGCTAGCCAAGCTACATGTGGAGAGATTAAGACCTTAAACAAACAACTAGCCCGACAAGCTTTTGATGTAGATGTCGCTTTTAAATCATTTTCCTACATTCTGAGTAAGAGTTTCTTAATTTAAGATAGACCAAACACAATAATGGTAATGGCTAAGATTAGTAAGCTAAGAAGTCATCGTCCGAGTATTCTATGGACTCTGTGTCCGAAAATAAAGATTTTAATTACCTATTAATAATATGATTATTAAATAAGAGACTTTCTCGCAAACCACATCGATGATGCCTTAGTTATATGAATCGCTTATTTTTTTAAACCATTAGTAGAAAGTAAATGCAGTAAACTTAGATAAATGTCCGTGAACGCCTTCTGCTGAGTACTAGTAAAATAATAAAACACATGTTTGATCGTATATATTTACTGTTTGTATAAAAAATAAAAAATCTTATTCTAAGTATTAACAAACGACGTTCATAATAAAATCAGTCTATCAACACTAAATTTAACAAACAGACCAGAAGCTTACACAAAAAAGCAAGATGATAAGACCCTATCAATTTAATCGTTCAGTGTTTCGTAAGTAATAAACAAAGAAGTAGGTAATTCACGTCTAAAATTAAAAATTGAATTAAGATCTTTGTAGTTTTTCTAAACACAGATATATTTGAGAAGAAATGTTTTTTAAATCATTATTATTGACTAAAAATTGTTTAAATTAAGGGACTTTTAACCCTATAAATGTATGTTGTATGTTGACATGACCCTGACATGTTGTATTTTTTTTATTAATTTGACGTAAGCAATTATTATAATATAGCGTATGTAAAAAACCAGCTTTCTTAACACATTTTGCACACCATGGAATGGGAAGTTTCAGTTAGAACATTTAAATTAATTGTACAACATTGTAACATTCTGAAAACTTTATAACTAATTGGACTTTGACTTTAACCTTTCACATTAAAGTCATTAGAATCGATGAACGAGTTTCTGTTAGGCGAGTAAGTTTGCGGGTTCTTCCTGTTGGCTTCCAAAGCTTGCCAGTTGATAAGCCAGAAGGGTTGCTGGTCCAATGGAAGTTTTAGGAGGCGGTTGTAAAGATCGACGTCACCTTGAGCCTCGATGGGTAGCCGGATGGTCGTAGACGGGGTGTCATCGCTGCCAAATCTAAAAAATAAAAATTATATAAATTACAAACTACGGTGTGCCGTGATCTGTTACTTTAAGGAGCTTGGATGGCTTGGGTAGGCTGGTAGGGGGAAATGCTCAATACGCCTCCTGCGGGTAGTCAGGTTTGACTGCCTCTATCATAGAATCAGAATAAACTCAGTCGTGACATGAGTTAATCCAGATAAAAACATTCTAGGTTAATCTCCATACAATTTTCATTTCACTTGCTTCCGCTTTAATAGATAATATCATACACAAAATATATTTAAACAAACAGACAGTTCCAGTACAAAGCAGCATACGATGATTTTCAATCATTCAAGAACACTAGTTTTTAGTCTTTAATATTTATTTTGTCTATAATAATATTAAATTACCAAAAATTAAAGAGAAGATCTTTAATAATATTTAATTGCCGAACTGGTTGTATAGCTATTCATCGGATTTTTGTGTATCTATACATACATAATAATATGTATGTTTCTCGAAAACAACTGGACCGATTCGACTCGCGAACAAAATTTCTTGGAACATCGTGTGTAATAACTGAAATTTCAATACTTTATATTTCAACCATTACTAGAGCAATAAAATTTTAGAAGTCAACTAAATATTTTAGGAATATAAATAAATATTTTTCATTTATATTTTCACACCAATATATAAAGAGGAAAAGAAGAAAGTTTCATATGATATTTCATCGCTCAAAATATCATTAGAATAGCGCTGCAACAAAGTAGTAACAAAGTTGCAACAAAGTAACAACAAAGTTGCAACAAAGTAGCAACAAAGTTGCAACAATGCCCATGGTTTTTGGTGGAACGATCACCCCAATCAAAGTTTGCGGATGACTAAATCTTTCTATTTAGTGGTACAAATCTCGACTGTAAACAGGTACCTGCTAATTAATACCTGTTTACCGTCGAGATTTATCCAAAATTATGGTGTTCACTGGAGAATCAACATACACAACATACAAAAGCAAAATTGGCCAGTTAATACTGTGACAGTAACTAATATTAATAATAACCTGTCAGCTAAAGGATCAGCTGTAGTGCTAGTGACAGTCGGATACGGGTAACCGATGGGATTTCTTCCAGCGTACGGAGATCTCTGCGCTGCGCAGGAGATAATTACGATGCAGAGGACAGCGAATAATGCGTTCATTTTGGCAGCTGGAACATAAAAAAAAACAATACTTACATAATTAAAATAATATAGGGTTTCTTTCTTTGGACATGTTTCGAATCGTGATAATCTGTCCATAGAGCGTCTTTAGTTTTTTTTTAACATGAGGAAATGCATCAACGCATGCCCATTTCACCCGGGGAGGTGGGTGGGGTATGTCGGGCTCGATGCCAGAAGGGCATCACTACCGACTAAAACCTCACGATGGCCTCCTCACCGGATAGGGCGGGGTGAGGGTCCGCTATAAAAGAATTGTTAATGTCAATATAATACACTAAACTGTCAATGTCAAACTTAAAATTAAAACCAAATCTTCCCTGACCATTTCCGATGCAAAGGTGCCCATACCACTGGTAGCATTGCCGCGCTGTATTGCAATGGCCAGTCTTAGTTAGATCATAACCATATTCATACACTACATTTACAAAGTCTCAATATTCATCGAACGCGATGTAAAAATCAATTTATTAGAAGTGTTTTTTTCCTTTATAACAAAACATTAATAATGTTGTGTTTTTATCTACAGTAATGAAGGTAAAATGTCCAATGCACTTGACCGCAGAGGTCATTAGTGTATCAGGCACTTAAATGATAGATTCTTGGAATTTGATAATAAAGGAACTAGTAATTAATCTGTGATAATAGCATATTTAATACTACAAATAGTTGGTTTCAATTTAATACTATTAAGGTATAATATACATAATTATGTACCTACCTAGTCTTACTTTAGAGTACATTTAACATAATGTAACAATTAATAGGAAATGACAAACACCTTTTTCTTTTTCGTATGAGCTAAGTACCCTTATTCTGGCGTCGAGAGTTTTCAAGCTGCCCTAAGGTTCCTGGATATCATCAACATAACAACATGTCATATTTCAAAAAGTTTAAATTTGTCATTACATATTTTAACTAAGTTTGTACAAGTTACTACACCAACGATTACAAAATAGACCATAAACAGGATAACTATCGTTTGGTTAGTTACCCAAGGTTTAAATATCCACTGAACTCCAGTTATTTGTGGTCAACACTAGGTAATAAACGTTTAACAGGCAGTAAAACTGTTCATCAGGCGTTCATAAGTTTACTGAAATTCTATCAAAATGTTAGAACTGCTCTTTGTGTCTATTTTTATAAATAATAGTCACGCAGTTAACTGCACCGAATCTATAGTGGAAGCACCGTACGGCGTAACACTGTTGTTGGTATATTTGTCAATAATCGTTTAGTTTATTTATTTATTTTAACTGGAAGTGGATGCCGTAGAAAAGCACAGGATAGGCCCAAGCAACGTGCTTTATTATTAAGTTATTACATTATTAGTTAATAGTTGTTATTTTTAGTTAATATTGTATGTTCTTTACGAACAAGACTGTTGTAACCTAATCACTATTATGAGATCTCGTCTTTGTACACAGTTATGCAATAAAATGTATATTCTTATTTTGGGGAGAGGCCTATATCCAGCAGTAGACGAGCATAGGCTAATGATGATAATTCGATTTTAATCAGAGATTTTCAAAATTCGAGGATCGTTCTATAATGTAGTATGATTAGCATGAGCATAGCATAAGCAGCCCACTGTACATTCCCACTGCTGGGATTCACGGCCTTCTAAGAGAGAGATATAAGCCATAATCCACAACGCTGGCCAAGTGCGGGTTGGCAGATATGAGTAGCAATTGAGTTATTTACAACGGACACACATCACGGGCTAGAGGTCACACAATAATGTGAGAGAGATAATGACAGAAAAAAAAATTATCACTTACCGTTAAAGTAACTTCCTTATAAATTATAAACAAAGGCTGATACTACAGAACAGTGAACTCTTTGTACTTAGATATAAAAATCGCGTAACTAGACCTTACTTGGTAAACAACGACTTCTCGGTCCACAATCTGAGAAACACTGATTCAAACTAAAGACCGCCTCATTTATATAAATTAATTTAAATTATTCTATGTGAAAGAGACAGCGAATAAATTAGTTAATGAAGGAATGAGACTTTACTATCTTAAGTGGGGGCAAATACTCAAAATTATGACGCACGCGCTTCTGCACTCAGTTTGACCAGGGTTTCCCGCTGCAGTCTTAATTTTCGGAAACCGGTTCTGTTTTAAGTATTGATGACGCTTTTATAAACTATAAATATTCACGCATATTTCTAGTATTGCTTGGATTATCATACGCCCATTTGAAGACGGCATTTTTGTGAATTATTTACAATTATCAAACAAAATAATTTTCGTTCGACTGAGCGAAAAACAAACTATCGTGGCAAAACCACATGACTATGTGGTTACGATAGTCATTGCAGATAGTTACGATAGTCGTGCCAGTGTCGTCTCTTCTTCTAAATGCAATGGTACTAATGCAATTTAAATAATACGGATGAGAAATCTGGAACAATCAATAATAAAAACACGACAGCCAGCGAAACACGACGCCGCCTCTTCGTGTGTAATAGTTAAGAAGTCTAGTTTGTAGGTGATTGATATGTATTAGTTTATTTATAATTATTATTTTAATGATATGTATGTTATATTATGGGCCATAGTTGCCTGAAATAAATTTAAAACTATCAAATACAGTACCTATCTGAAATCTGACAGTTCCGTAGTCGAATAATACAAATACATATATACAAAAATGTGGAAATATAAGAACTAGCTGCGCTGTGGTGTAATCCGGGCTAATCCGTGATAAAAAAGTAGCTTATGTGTTAATCCATGGTCTGTATACATTGTCTTAGTAACAAATTTCATTGCATTGGTTCTGCCGCTTGAGTTGATCGGTTAAATCGTTCGAGCGTGAAGATAACAAACATACACGCACGCACAGACTTTCTCATCTATACTAATATTATAAAGCATACTAAGCGGTTTGCCTCCACCTTCATAGTACGAACCGCGAAGGTGAGGAATTCTTTGCCAAGCTCCCTACTGTTCCCTGAGACCTAAAATCTGGCTGTTTTCAAAGCAAGAGTGAACCGGGAAGAGTTTTTCTAGGTAAGCGCGCCTGAGATCATAATGTCGCTTAGCATCAGGTGAATTGTGAGCAAGCGCAAGCCCATTTATTGCAAACAAAAAAATCGTTCCATGATAGCTAATCATGACCATGATTCTCAGGAATCGAATGCGAAAAGACAGATGCGACTCAGTTAGATATCTTGGCACGGGAATAGGATACTATAGAATTATTTGAGTTTATTACGGGTCTGGATAAATGTAGTTTCTACAGGTTACGCGAAATGCGACCTACACGCGGGTGGAGCCGCGGGCAACAGCTACTTTATTATATTAATAGGATAATCATTAGGTATTTCCGCAATTCCTTTTCCTATCATTTGTTAATCCAGCTTATATTTACAAAACATGTGGTAAATGGTATAAGGCAGGGTTGTGCGCGCTGAAGGATAACGTAATGTTACGGCATTATTGTGGTGGCTAAATTCATTTCGTATGTAAATGAGTTCGCAAAACACTCGTTTGTCATAATGCTGGTCTGATAAGGAGGAAAATTAAACCGTGTCTTGTAATAAAACGCCTTCAGAGTAAAGGAAAATTATTAGAGGTAAATCTGGCTGGCGCTTCTCAACGAAAATATAATTGGTCGGATTATATTTTGTTTTAAAATGGTTATAATAATATTTGTTACTCACATACACATATAAACAAATAAAATTTCGTTTTATTTCAAGTAACAAGAACTCAAATAAATACATAATAATCAAATCAATAAATTAATGTAAAAGTAATCTAAAATTAATTAAAGTAAAACTATATCTAATGTAAAAGTGTAAAAGTCTAATGTAACAGTGCCAGTGGAAAGAGTACCTATAAAGCTGCTATAAAGAGTGCCAGCTGAGTTGCCTATTTGTATAGCAACGCTAATACGCTGTGCAAAGTAGAGGCCGGCATTTTGGTCACGAGTAGCGTCGACCAAGCGCTTCTTTAAATCATTGAATAAAGATGTAGCTCCCGGTCCCCACGGCCCCAATGTTTCTACCCCAAAAGGAACAAATAAGTAACCACTATAGTTGGCCGAGTGCAAGTCAACTATAATCCAGCGGTAAATATCAGGTGAAAAGTGATAAAGCGCAAACACGTCGAGTATAAAAAAAGTCGGCTCGCTCTAAGAATGGCAGCAAATGACGTTTTTTGTAGTCTGGAAATTGGTAGCCTCTTAAAAATATGTATTTTATTTTAATTTAGTAATTTTATTCAAATTTTGTGAATATTTTAAGCAGCTTCCAGTTGTCGTTATTAAGTTATAACCGTTTTTTATTGAGGTGAACTTACGAGCAATACTAAAACTGTCCCGATTTCGATGTAGTTTGGATAAGGAGAAAGATTAGATCTTAGATACACAGGGGCTGCTTTTATCCCGGATCAACGTGGGTAAACAGTAAGATATAAATTAGGTATTTTAGATAAAATGTCTTCTTATAAACTGTTCCAATACAAACTGAAAGATTCATAAACACGAAACATTTTAGTACAAAACCGTCTACTTAGTTTCTAAAGCTTACTAGAACCATAGTTCAGTACAACTTGAACGAAGAAAGTTAAATTGCTTGCATAACTTACGTGTTAATAATTATCTTCCAGTAAACAGTATCAACTCTTGAGGTGTCTAGTTAAAATTTATTCAAAGATAAAACGATTTGTGGGTTGGTAATGGACCCCTAATTTATTCACCTTGTGAGGCTAGTTTCCAAAGTAAACTTTAGATAGTGGGATAAGTTTTATTAGCAGTGTAGCAAATTTTGCAGCACGACGGTGTCTGCTAGAAAATTGGATTCCGCTGAATATTTCACTTCTTTTTAGGGTTCCGTACCTAAAAGGTAAAAACGGGACCCTATTACTAAGACTCCGCTGTATGTCAGTATCTGTCTTCAGGCTGTATCTCAGAAATCGTAATAGCTAGAAAGCTGAAACTTTCACAAGATATGTATTTCTCGTGCCGCTATAACAGCAAATACTAAAAAAAATAATTAAGGGGGTCCCCATACAGCGAACTTGTTTTTTTTTTCGTATTTTTTATGCTATATTATATCAATAACAGTAGCTGCTAGACACTTAAAATTTTCAAAATATACATTTCAAAATCTCAAATTTCATTGATCTACAATTTTTCAATGTCAGATCTTTTACAGTGCTAATCACAATTCAAAGAATTCAATAAGCGGTTCAGTTGGCTGTTATTTTTTGCCATTTCTCGCTGGGTCGGGTCGTCACATCACATTTTCCGCTACCGAGTAAAACTCTGTAGAAAATCTACATTTAGAAACATTTAATAATAGACAATTTTTTAAAGTTTATCCATTATGCTCTTTAAATCATAAGAAGATTTATTCTATAACTTAAAATCCTAAAAAAATACTCGACTAAAGTGCCTTTTCGATAATTTGCTCAATTTTCAATTTCAATTTATGTTAACGATATCGATTACCGATAGTTCTGAGAGTATCCCACAAGAGTTTCTAGAATATGCTACAAACAGTTTCAAGTTGCTCCTTTTGTTCATAGCAAATTACATCCAGAGAACATGGGATGTTGGACGTTAGATTTAATGAAGACGTACACATGCATAGATGTAGACAATATCACGAGGAAGGCAATGAGTATGAGTGTGGACGGACAGATAGGAAGGGGGCGGCCTAAGAAAGTGTGGATGGATTGTGTGAATGACGATATGACCAGGAGGGGTGTGAATACAGAGATGACGAATGACAGAGATGTATGGAAGAAGCGTACCTACTGTACCGACCCCACATGAAGTGGGATAAGGTAAATAAGAAGAAGTACACATGCACAGATGTATAGAAAGATCAAATCCTCTGGAATATCCAGATGATGGCAGAAATGACGACCGTCATTGGCGTAATGGTTACCAAGCCGGACTGCCAACCAAAGGGATCCGGATTTGATTACGGAATTGCCAACTTCTTTGTGATGAACTACATTTGTTGGCTGTCGGTCTGGGTGTTAAAAATGTATCGATATAAAATATTTATGTATGTATATGTAATAGTATATGAATAGGGAGCTTGCGTTAGTCACGTGTAAAAATTAGTATTTTAAATTTAATAGAAATGAAAAACAAGTGCTTTTGTGTGTAGTATTTAATGGGGTAGAATATTTATTTAATGAAATTTGTTTAACTTTAAATTAATTGAAATTATCTGAAATTGAAATTAAAGCCCAGACCTGCCGGTCTGGGTGTTAATCACAAAGCACACGAAGGCGTTGGCCGTGCCGGGAGTCGAACCAGGAACCTTCTGATTGGGAGTCCGGCATGGTAACCATTACGCCAACGAGGTCGTTATTATCGTTATGTTTAATATATTTAGTTTTGTTTTAGTAATTATGAAATTAATTGTAATGTTATTCTTTGTAAAATTAATATGTGTAATTGAATAAATGGTTTTTATTCAGTTATTTTATTTTATAATGTAGTACCTATATCAGTTGTGTTAACAACCATAATACAGATTATTCATGGTTTAGTGGGGCTAACCAGCAGTGTGTGAAATGCGTCTAAAAAAAGCGAACATACTCGTACATGCCATAAAAAAGATTGGTTGTTTCATATTATGAAACCAATCTTTTTTTGCATATTATTATTATCTTCTTCTTCTTCTTCTTCCTTGCCTTATTCCACTAGGTGGGGTCGGCACAGCAAATTTTCCTCTTCCACTCTCCTCTATCAGCCGTTGTCTCTACACTCACTCCTTTCACGCTCATGTCCTCATTCACACATTCCATCCACGTCTTCTTCGGTCGGCCTCTTGCTCTTCTTCCTTGCACTTCCATTTCCATACATCTCCTACTAACATGCATCTCCTCTCTACGCATCACATGTCCATACCACGCTAACCTTCCACTCTTTAGTTTCTCACTCATTGGCGCTACTTTCAAACGTCCTCTAATATACTCATTCCTTATTTTGTCCATTCTTGTCACTCCACACATCCACCTCAACATTCGCATCTCTGCCGAATGCACTCCTATTATTATGTATGATGATAAAGGTATCAAATTGATTTTGTAAGCATTGTGTTCTTTTACTAACAAAAATACTTCAGCCAACATTTAGTACCAGTAATATAGGGACCCTTTTGTTTTGAAACGACGGACGCGGCGACAAACAAAAGAAATTGGTTCAGCTGGAACCGGTCCAGGAATGGACGGGTTTTAATTATTACCTCCATTTCATATAATAAAGTTAGTGTAATTGAATCTGTTCTCTGCCATAAACATAATTATTTTGTTAATATAAAAATATAAAGTCTTCATTTTACGATTTAAAACGTTTTCCTTGTACAATTGGTTTGTACGAGTATACTGGTTAAATGTATGTAATCTAATAGCATAAAGCATAAGCGGCCCAATACGTTCCCACTGCTGGGACTCGGGGCCTTCTTTCATGAGGAGAGAGATAATATAATCCACCATGCTGGCCAAGTGCGGGTTGGCAGATGACACACGTCTTCGGATATTGCAGTACTCAAACGTGGCGGTTTCTTCATGATGTTTTCCTTCACCGTAAAGCGAGTCCAGATCCACACATAACTTGAAAAACAAGTCATTGGTGTAGTGGCGAAATCGAATCAGGGGCCGTCTGATTGAAAAGTAGACGTTTTTGGCCACTTAGCTCATAAGAACCTAGGTTTGTCGTATTCACGTATACAATAGCAATACCTTTTTGTTAAATCCAATGCCTATCGGTGGCACAAAAGCATGCGAATGACACAAAGCCATTGACGTCCTTTGCTTCTAAATAAAATTGAATTGACGTCAGGAGCATATCCGATCAGGGAGGGTGAAAACTACTGTATATAAAAATGTCTACGTCAATACGATTTACTGTAATAGATGCTTGTGAACTATTTAAGCTTGGATATTTAAAAGTAAATCTTATCTTCTTCTTCTTATATATAAAACTAACTGACTTGACAAACGTTGTTTTGCCGTACAGTTAGAGGTATGGAAAATATGTAGATAGTAGCCGATTCTCAGACCTACTGAATACGCATATAAAATTTGGCAAAAATCGGTCGTCGTTTCGGAGGAGTACATAAACTAACATTGTGACATGGAAATTTTATTTGATTTCCATGGTATAAGGTACATATTTCGTTTTAATATGATCCATATTCCTAGAAAATCTATTTCCGAATTTTACTGTTCCGAGAACGTTTTCAAACAAAGTTTTGGAAAATAATAGATTTCTAGGTGACGGTGGTAATACGGTTTCTTTAATCTTATTATTTTTATTTCAGTGTTAGTGTCTATCAAAACGTTACCTTTTATGTAAAATAAAAAAAAATCACTTAGGGGTATGGAAAATAGATAGTTGCCGATTGTCAGACCTACTGAATACGCATATAAAATTTGGTAAAAATCGGAATAGCTCGTAGAGTCGAAAATGCCTGGAGGAGCTATTGGTCCATGAAAGATCTAATGAAGGGGCATTTGCCACTATCCCTCAAGCGCAGGCTCATGGACGCGTGCATTCTCCCTATTCTGACTTATGGAGCGCAAACTTGGTCTTTGACAGAAGATCAACGGTTCGCCCTCGGGGTCTGCCAAAGAGCCATGGAGCGCAGTATCCTTGGCGTAAAGCTGTCAGATCGCATCCGAAACACCATACTGCGTTCCAGAACACAAATAGCTGATGTGACCCAAAAAGCTGCTAATTTGAAGTGGGATTGGGCTGGTCACGTCTGCCGCATGCCGGACAATCTGTGGGCAAAACTTGCTACGGAATGGACGCCGGCCAATACAAGACCACGCGGCAGACCAAAAAAGCGATGGAGGGACGAGCTCGACAAACACTTAGAGGATTGGTCCACAATAGCGCTAGATAGGGACAAGTGGAAAGAGGGTAGGGAGGCCTTTGCCCAACAGTGGGATCAAACAGGCTTTTAATAATAATAATAAAGATTATAACAAACCTTTCTACTTTTTGTAGGTAATTGATATTATCTAGAATTAATAGAGCTTAAATCCTTGCAATTTCAATACTGTTAATTATTGTGGTCGTAAAATATCTACTGCCGCCCGCCGCACGCTTTGCTCAAATATTTATAGCTCGGTACGACAGATTTGCTCGACAAACATGTAGAAACGGCGCCGGTCAGGAAACATCCAGGAACTTTTCAATAACTGCCACCGCACCTGTCAAAGCTACTAAAATCTTTTTAACTTGTATTTACGGTTTCGTGGATATTTTTCCGCGAACCAGGAAATGGGGATCCACCGCAAGTCTTTTGGGTGATGCAATTGGTTGTCGATACGTAGAAATATCGGAAAAATATATACTTTTGTATTCTTTTGTGGCCATATTTGCCATGGAAAACGTTGAAGGATTTTAAGGATTTTAAAGATATTGATTCTAAATTGATGTACTTTCACGTATGTAGAATATTTTATTAAAGCTTAAGTACAATCCGTTTCAAATAAATACTATGCGACCTGGGTCGAGATTGGTATAGTTTGTAAACGAAAACGCTAATATGTAATATTCTTATGTTATAAATTATTAATAATATTATTTTATCATTACGATTTAATAACAAGAAAGAAGAAGGTTACAATTTAATAACAAACAAATTAAGTATTTCAGCGTATATTTTCACAAATCGTATCACAAAATAATATTGACGTCACGGCCTGAGTCGCATAGCATTTGAAACGCGTTGATCAGGAATAGAAATATAAATCCAACCTTCCAACCTGATTTGTTAACATTTGCCTAAATTGCAACACAAAAAGGGAATTATAAAATAAACTAAGTAATTTTACTTACCACCTTTGCGCCTGTTTTATGTGCATACAATTTGCCCATTCTGCCTCTTAATACATTATACATTTAGATTTAATAATTGTTTCCTGTATTCTCTGCTACAGAAAACAAAGTGTATGTACGAGTAAGATACATTTACAAAACTTTTCTATTAAGCACCTCGTTTGAACGAGCGGTCTCTTGGCAATAAAACTGAGTTTCAAGTTAGGTTTGTCTGCTTGTGTTAAACTTCCTAAAGGAATTTTCTTTGCAGAAACTTGGTCTGTAAGAGACTTTTATGGAAATTAACCGTTATTTATAGCAACTTCCTTGTTTAAGAACATCTGGTACTCTGAAGATGGCAACCGATGTGGCTTTTTCCATTAGTTTTTATTTGTATTTGAAAAATTAAATTTATTTTTTATTTTATTAACAGGTACTAGTATCTTCGCTCTTATCCAGAATAAACAACTTCCATTTTAAACTTCAACCAAATTCTTACATAATTGAATAAACATTTTCCTGTACTGATTTTAGTAGCGCCTGTAGCTCGGCTAGCTGAGGTGATCTGACGCGATCATCGAAGCTAAGCAACGGTCGATGCGGACGGTGTTTGAATGGGTGGCCATGCACAAGACAGTCGTTTTTAAGTGGCATTTTTATTACATTGGCATTTTGCTGTGGGTCGGATGACATGTTAAATTATAGGTCCCGGCTGTTAGTCTTAGTACAAGCAGTCGTTAAGCCAAGTCAGAGGCCTTCGGGCGGCTTGAAAACTACCAGATCTTGGCCACTTAGCTCATACGAAGAAGAAGAAGACTTATTTTATAAAAGATAGGTATTATGAGACATTTTACCTTTGAACAGAGAATATAATTATATTCACATCTTTTAGATTAAATTTACATTCCATATAATTATGTTCATAAAATAATGTTTAATATTTCAAATTTAAATATATAAGTTTGAAAAGTTAATATATGATTAATTAATTGGACATCTAAATTACGACTTTACGTAAAATAATTCATTATCTGTTTTCAACTCTTTCCTTATACGTTTTTATATATAAAAAAACTTGTCTACATATGTGTGACTCATATTATGTAAATTGTCACAATTCCTTATTTTACTGTAGAAAAAAAATATCCTATTCGTAATCTTCATAATCGTGTAGATTGCTAACCACCACTTGTTCCGCAAAAATATTCTTCATCAAATGGTTCTGACAGAACTCTAAAGGCACTTCATGGTATGCTGAAAATGTAAATTTATGTTTAATTTACATAGTACAACTAGTTAGAAACATCTCAACAAAATGAACCTAACTTTATAAAAAAACGAAAATAAATGTCTTTTACGACCATGAAAAAATTGGTAGTACTTATAAAAATCTAAGATTATGGTGGTAAAAGGTACAAAGAAACGAAATATGTTTAAGAAACTAAACTAAATTAAAAAGTTTTAATGTTGCATAAATTACTTTACGTCTCTTATTAGGAATATAATTTCACGATACATCACAAATCATAAAAAATACGTGCTATGTCTGTTGAAAATTAGGGTCGTAAAAGACTTTTTTTAATAAATATTTTTTTTAAGTCCACCAACTGAAAAAGCTCGCAACGCTGATTCCGAATATACATACTCGTAAATATAACTTATTTTCGTCAAAATGTTCTTTAGGACAATTGAGATTTCCAGTGTCAAAATGTTGGACCTGTGTAACTGTTTTTCTTACTGCTTTATTCTTGTAAATGATATTTGTGCCTTATAAAACTGTTCTTTCTTTCTTTCAATCATTGTGAAAAACTCAAGGACAAGAAGTGAGTTTGCGTGCTGCTTATAAGCTCGGTAGCCTGTACTCGTATCTTATTAACTCTAGCCAAGTGTACTCGAGTATGTGCTAAATCAAAACTTACTAAGAGATGATAACAAAAAACTTGTCTTCAATATTTTGGAAATCAATATCTGTATCTCACAGAAACTTGCGAACCGGCTAACAAAATGTATTTTTAATAAATACATTTAAATTGTTATCATTAAAATTCAATCAATTGGTAAAATGTAGAAAAATAAACAATTTAAATAGAAAAAAATATTAAAGAACGTCAGAAAAAAAACCTTTTTAGAAAAGAAAAATAAAATATCTTACCAGAAAAGTCTTCATCCCCTCTGCAGTTGAGCATATCCAAATAGCATCCGTTATTGAAAGTTCTGTAAGCATAGCTCCGGTACTTGGAAGCTCCACACACAGGCCTGTAGTAGTTCGGGCAGAATACTGGACAGGATTCCGTAGAGTACCTTCTCTGGCTCTTTATACAGTACTTTAGAGGTGTTTGGACAAAATCTGAAAAGGACAGGTGACGGATCAGGTATTAAGTTTATTAAGCAACTTCCAAAAAGAAAGAAGTACCCAATGAGTCGTGCTGACTGCCGTGCTTTAACTATAATGCTGTTAAGTACTAAACAATTGACTAAGATATCAGCATTTTAATTAGGACATGGCAACGTTATTTTAGGCTTTTTAGGAATTTCGCAAACTACATGTACAATAGTAAAATTAGTGATTGTTATGTATATTTTTACTAAAGTCGTAAAAAGTCCACGCCGTCAAAATCCAAAATAAAATTACACAAAGGAACAAGAATAGGAAGATGAAGACTCAGAAGATTATTTATAGATATTATTATAGATCAAAGGAGAAGGCGACAATCATTTTTGGGAGGTCAAGGATTTGGCCGAGGCACAGATAACCAAATAGTTACTACGTACCGAGAAAAGAATGATCTATAAAGGCGATATAAGGGAAACATTTAGAATTTGCAGTTTTTCGCTATAAATCGTAAACAGTACAAAAAAACTTTAAAATTTTAAAATCAAATTTTTGTGCTTGTCTTTGATTTAACTCCATACATACAAGAGCCCAGCTCTTAAATATTGATTGATAATCACTTGATTGGTAAGCGATATTGTGATCTAAGGAGGCTTGCCCTGAGAGACGTCTTGAAAACCGCTTCTTCTTCGTTGTATGAGTTAAGTGGCCAAGCTCTGGTGTCGAGAGTTTTCAAGCCACCCGAAGGCCTCTGCTTTGACTTAACGACTTTACGACGTTGGTACTAAAACTAACAGCCAGGACCTACAATTTAACGTGTCATCAGACCCACGGTAGCGCCCAATGAAAATTCCACTAGAAAAACGACAGTGTTGTGCATGGTCACCCATCCAACACTGTCCGCATCGACCGATGCTTAGCAAGGATGATCGCTTCAGATCGCCTTAGTTAGCCGAGCAACAGGCGTTATCGCCTATAAAACCTTGCCTTGAAAACCGCTATAAAATATAGTTGGGGTACTAAGCGAATGGGAAAGAATTCCACATCTTCTTAATATTCAATTTTAATTTACTTACCTATGGCATGACATTTTGCATACGCGGCCATGGCACACTTGCTTGAAAACATTTTGTACGTCTGGTTTCTCATGTCAAAAGCACATTGTGTTTCCTCTGGCAAACATACTACGTGGCAATCTGATTGCGACGGAGCTGAGATCTTTGCTAAGCATAATGCTGAAAATTTTCAAGTAAACTTTATAAAACCTCACTAATATCCTTCTAGACGAACGTTTTTAAGGGACTGTTCGCTTAAAAAAACCTAGAATATTAAGTTTATGTTGTGCAGAATAATAAAGCTGTATTTAAATGTTATAAATAGGTATTAAATATCAAAGTACTTTCAAATCAAAATCAAAAATCAAGCTATCATATTATTATATTTACATCGAGAAGATAAAGAGTTCCTGATTAGTAAATATGAAAACAATAAAGAGAAGTTGCGATTTGAACCTATAATAATATATATAGTTCAGCTACATATATATGTAGTTCTACGGAGCTATATGTCAAGGTTTTCGATTTATTCTATGATGCAACATTTCTTCAAAATTGGCTTAGTTACAGCTTATCTAGTGCTCGCCTCGTGAGTGAGCATCCTCAAGTAAAAAAACCTGTCACCAAGTACCTCCACCAGTGTGTTCCGGTAGCCTCCTTGAGTTATTTCAAACAAGGCATGCTCCACCTTAGGCTAAAGTGACGCTAACTCATGACGCATGTAGTTACAAGCACTGCTGGTCAAGCCTTTTTTTTGTTGACGAGGGGGAAATCTTCAACAAGATACCTGGCTACGATGGGGCGCAGCCATGTTATGTACGATTTGTACCCACTAAAACCCCCCCGGTGACCTGCCTCTGTGCTTAACGGACGTCTCCGGGTTCTTACTGGTCAAGCCTAGCTATAGAAAAGCGTAGGCAAAATAACGAGGTTGGTACCACTCAAAGATCAATCAGCTAATATTTCTTATGTAAATAGGTTAACTAGAAATATTGAACCTTAGTATATATGCATTTTTTTGTCAATCAAATAAACAATTCCTACAAATTCATGTTGAAGAAATTAATTAAACAAAAACAACTCACTAAAAAGGTGCACAACGTGTATCGTCACGATAATCGAATACATTTTCTACGACTGACTCAATCAATTCAAATTTGACGCAGTTGTTATTCTGCGGACTTCGATTAAGATAAGGGGTTCCACTCAAACGAATTATTACCATACTATCTTAGAATATCAGTTGAGCTCAACAGTGAAACTGTTTCTTACAACACAATGGACTAACTAATATTAACGGACCAAATTAATCTTTGAGGAATTATGAATGATCAAATCAGTCGACCGTGATTGAGGGCCTGGTTAAGGATAATATTCGTGATTACAAACTACGAGTAAAACTATTTTTCTTGTACCAATTTTTATTATTTTTTCTACTTTTACGATTAATGCGTATTCTGCTGTAAATTATTTTTATTTTTATTATTTTTAATGATCTTTTCTCTATTAGCCTACTGGTTTTCAAATATCAGTCCAACTCTTAATAAATCTGGCAAACTTTAAAATTTACGCAGTGATAGCTTCGTTAAATAAAAATAAGCGAAGCGCCTGTAGCTCGGCTAGATAAGGTGATCAGACGCGATCATCGAAGCTAAGCAACGGTTAATGCGGACGGTATTTGGATGAGTGACCATGCACAAAACTGTCGTTTTTAAAGAGGCATTTTTATCTGGATTTTGGATGATACGTAAAATTGTATATTCTGGTTGTTAGTGTTACAAGCAGTTCCTTAAGCCAAATCAGATTCGGCTTGAAAACTCTCGACAACCGAGCTTGGCCATTTAGCTCGTAAAAAAAAGAAGAAGAAGATTAAAGAAAACGTAGGAAAGTTAACTTTCTCTTGCTCACTAATTAGGCTATGCAAGCGAAACAATGTTTTCTTTATTGTCTGAAGCTACAAAGACGCATCCCAACATATTTACAGGGTTGCCAACTCAGCCTTGTATCTAAGCACTGAAATTAAAGGAACACCACCCAGCACTTAATTCTGTTATAAGTTTTTTTTTATTAATTTCGTATCTTTGGCACTATTTTTGAAAATTGCAATATTGCACTGTTTGCCATATAACATAGCTCTTAACCATGTTATTGAGTTGGCAACCTTGCATTTGCATCTTTGCAACAATATTTTAAATAAAATGTT
Source organism: Mellilla xanthometata (assembly GCA_035578125.1). Lineage (NCBI taxonomy): Eukaryota > Metazoa > Arthropoda > Insecta > Lepidoptera > Geometridae > Mellilla > Mellilla xanthometata. The sequence continues at coordinate 4,301,677 of JAPUBQ010000014.1, read as the reverse complement.
AGGTCACCATAAAAAAATAAACAACATAGGTTAAAAAAAAAACAAAACAAAGCTAATGCAATGCAATGTATCATTTAACACGTTTGTATCAAGAGAGTCCTTATTCCAAGAGGCAGTAAGACAGAATAAGGACTCTTAAGTTATCTCACACTAGTTTTGCAGTCCGTATGTGGCGAATAGTCTTAATATGTTATCTTCATTTTTTGCCTTTTCTAGATCCTTTACATCTTTTTTGTTTCATAAACGAGCAAATGGTTTTGCTTAAGTCACGTCGTGTGGGAATGAATTAAATTCAAAAATGTATTTATAGCTGTCCAATGTAATTTTTGCTCTTAACGACTAGGAAATCAGGATTATCACGAATCGACTACGTTCGCTTTGAACGCCACAAATATTATGAAACCTCATAAATGGAAAGACTCTATTTATATTTTTCATTTCCATCTTTGAAGACCTCGTTGGCGTGATGGTTACCATGCCGGACTGCCAATCGGAAGGTTCCGGGTTCGATTCCCGGCACGGCCAACATATTTGTGCTGAACTAAATTTGTTGGCTGTCGGTCTGGGTGTTAAATATGTTTCTATATAAAATATGTATGTATGTATATGTAATAAATCAGTTGTGTTAGCAACCATAATACGAACTAGAATGGTTCAGTATGGGGTTAACCAGCCGTGTGTGAAATTTGTCCTAATATTTATTATTTATTTATTTCAGATGAATTACTGCTTATCTGATATCACAAACTGTCGTAATAAATAAATTAAAGAATAGCTTTTATTAATAAATATATTTAATAATGGAAAATCAAATGTTAATATAATTCTTCGGCATCTAAGAGCGCTGATTGATGATGGTTCTATTATTCCTTTACAATGGAACCATTGCTATTGTGAAGCATTTCGGCACTCAATGAAAACGGTTATTAAATTGAAACTTTCCTGGCCTGATATTATTGTTTCGATTCATAAAATATTCCTAAGAAGGTCTCTATTGAAGGGACACGATATTTTAGTCGAGCCTCATCGAGAAGTTCTTTGTGTAATGTTAAATTTATTGAATGAAATTATTATGAAAGCTAAATAATATTTTAATTCTGTTTGAACGACTTTTGTAGACATGGTTTAAGATGTGTATATTCTATACCTCAGTATTGTCAAAAGTGCAACAGTTCATAAAAATAACAGTCTATGTAGTCTAGTCAACAAGTGCCTTTTTGGTCAACTTTTTTCAGCAGTCTCCGAAAATTATGATTGAGGTGTCATTAGATTCGGAATGGCATCTAGATATTTTTCGAAAAACAATCAAGTTCCGCAAATAAAAATTACAAAAGTTATTATCAGTTAAGTAAAAAAAAGAGGGGTTTAGTTTTTTGCAAATATCTCATAAAGATTTTTCAAATTTGAAAAAAGATTCAGAAAGAAGAGGAAATTTCTTAAAAAAAAGGCACTTGTTGACTAGACTAATGTTCATGTCTATGTCTAAAAATCGAAATTCGAATATACGTAACCCGCGAAAATTCAAAATTCGCGATACTTTTTGATCACACTTCGTATTGTGATATTATCATATTGTTTTTTTTTGCAGGTCACTTATGCAATTATTCATTGAATCAATAAATTACTATTAACAAGCAAAATAGCTGGCAGCCCTTTGATCAAGTAGCGAAGAATAGACATTTACCTAAATTGTTAAATAATATTTTGGGTCCGAAGACAAGGCCCAAGTTCCTCCCTCAATAGATAGTGCAACAAAAACGGTTTATTTTTGTGTAATTCTAAAAGCCCCATACCAATAGATTTAAGTCTAGACGTTCTAAGGCTGCTTTGAAAGGTTTTTAGTTAGTTACCTATAGCCCTGAAAAGGATATCACTCCCTATCCTTTCCCTTCTTGTAATAACCTTTCACATTATCAATCTAGGTGTTTACACAAAAATAGGGTTTGACACAGGTCCCTGGTTCGGGTTTCTGCCAGAACACGTGTCTCGCGCGTATCCCTGTCAAATTTGATATCCGATATTCGGCAACAAGGTCGGAAATCGAAACTTGATTACATCTCGCAAGAAATCTTCATGTGAACCCATTTTACGCTCGATTGTTGATAATTTTTGATTCAGATGTGTTGAGAGGCTATATACGGTGGAAATCTGGTGAAAGATATCAGTTTTTGTGAAAAGATATCAATGTTATTTAATAGTAAAACTATCACAAATAAACCACAACCAGTGTTGTAATGGTTGTACTATTACAATATCAACAATTTAATAAGATTTAACATGGCGGTCATTTCAAGAGCTCGCCTGGCTAGCAACCATCCTGAAGTTGATAAATATGTTGCCAAGCACCTAAAGGTGTTCCGGCGGCTCATAAGAGCCAGTTATTCCAGACTAGGCACGCTCAACCTCAGGCCAGAATGTCGCTTACTGGTTAGACAACGCGTCTTGTTGGTCAAATGCCTAGCAGTACTGTACTGTGCAAAAAAAGGTTTTGTATTGAAAATTTAAAGTGACCTCGAACCTGGAGGCGTTTGGTACAATTCTCAAAAATATACGCTGAAATATAGCAATTATTGTGATGCATAATTAAAATGTATAAAATACTTCTAATATTTTAGCGGGTTTACGTCCTCTATGCTTCCAGAGAGGTTCTGTTTCAAATGACTAAATATTTGCTGTTTCTAATAAATAAAAAAAAACAGCATATACGTACACATACTATGGTGAAAATTTGGGAGACGATATTGTTTCCCATACTTACATTTAAAAAAAAACTACCTAAGAGCTTTTGGATCCTTTTATGCTGTATTTTTTGTAACCTACATATGTAGGTACCGCGTCGCAATCTAGATCTCTTAGCGTTTAAATCGGATTCTAGAACGATTAGGTACCAGATTAGGTACCAGGTAGGTTTTATTTAACCAGAAGAAGTAAACTTCCCTATAAAGGTTTAAATATAGGATAAGTACCAGGATCTCAAGCACGATAATGCACTTAGAAAAGTAAATGTTCAGTCTGATATGTACTCTTTACGATCACATTACTTGTGCACTCGCACGCAGTTTCCTTTACATTGTATTTAATATCACTTATCAGATGAATTGTGGTCAAGCACGGACCTATTCAGAGTAAAAAAAGACAATGTTCAAATTAAAATTCTAATTTGATTATTTTATGTTATCTTAGGTAGGTACCTACATAGAGTAATGTATAGTTATAGCTATGTTATGTATATGTTGAACCGAGTTCAGCCAGACCAGTCATATTTGAGCGAAGCGCCTGATAAGCCGCAGTTTGTATTTAACGAAATAAAATTACTTACAACCAACAAATAACAATATTGGCAATTTAAGCTCTAACGATTCTAGATAATAATGTCACCTATAAAAAAGTAAGATTTGCTTTAATTTCTTTATAACTTTCAAAAGCAGTTTAAAATTTTTAAAGATATACTCGTACTTTCAAAATTTAAGCTATCCAGCATATTTTACATACTTGTGTTTTGAAACTAACGATTCTTAACACTATATTAAAGATAATAAAACTTAAAAAAAACATAACCCTATCGCTTATGCAGAAATTTCTAGGTGTTTCAAAATATGCTATTCTACTCCCATCCCACCTTAACAGAGGCCCTAGATGCCAATATAACGAAGAGAAACGACTCTACGTGGTCGGGTTTAATAGAACATTTAGAGAAGTGCTTTTGGGGACATTTTCATGAGTAACAACCGCCATTGATATATTAGTGGAGGTTAGTAAGAAAATCTAATAAACGATCATAAGACCTGTCGTATTGTAAGGATCTGAGTGTAGGGCGACGAAAGTGGTGCATGAGTGAGGATTGCATGCGACAGAGATGTAAATGTTGAGGGATGTGTGGAGTAAAAAGAATGGACAAGATAAGAAATGAGTATATTAGAGGAAGTTTGAAAGTGGTGCCTGTGTCAGAGAAAGTGAAGAGTGGACGGTTAGCGTGGTATGGGCATGTAATGCGTAGAGAGGAGATGCATGTGACTGGGGAGAAGTATGGATATGAATGTAAGTAGCGGAAGTAGAGGTCGACCAAAGAAGACGTGGATGAATTGTGTGATAGAGAATATGAATGAGAAGGGAGTGAATGTGGAGATGACGGCTGATAGAGTGGCGTGGAAGCGAAAAACAGACTGTGCCGACCCCACCTAGTGGAAAATGGTAAAGTTAAAGAAGAATTAAGAATTCTTCTCTGTTGCTTTATGATTCCGTACCTAAAGGGTATAAAAGAAACCCTGTTAATAAAACTCTGGTGTCCGGTCGTCTGTCCATCTGTCTATCACCAGGCTGCCAAATAGATGGACAGCGAAACGTTAGCAATAGCGTCCCGTTGTTAATAAATATTTAACGGGGTCCCTATATAATAAATGTGTGTGTGAAAACCTTTGTGCGTGGGCCCAAATCGTACTTAGCTGGTTTTGTACATTATTTATTATGTAAACATACTTAGCGCGTTTTTTTTTCTTCTTCTATGTCGGTACACTGAGAGAACGGTCGTAGTCGTCATGAAGTAGTGAAGTAGTGGTGACAGACTGGTGGCGACTCAGCGGCACACACGACTAAACTAAATTTAAAGAAACCCCGTCTCTTTTCATCTTAGGTGGCCAGAAAGAGACGGCACGTTCTGAACCACACCAAAACAACTAAAATCACGTCAACTATGAAAAATGTAAGCGATTTTAGAGCGCACCCAATTGTATCAGCTCTAAATCTGTCGTGTTTGACGTGATTTTAGATGTTTTGTCTATGGTTTAGATCGTACCATCTCTTTTTGGTCATTTATGACGAAAAGAGACAGAGCTACTTTAAATTTAGTTTAGTCATGTGTGCCGCTGAATCGCCACCAATGCATGCCACACGATGCCACGTAATTTCATTCTGTATATCAGAAAAACAGCTTCCCCAAACATAATAATGTATTTGAAACTAAGCTAAAATTATTTTTAATTAATAAAGCACTCTTGTGCAAAAGATTTCTGAATGACAAGTTGATTAATAACAGATATACATAAAATTGCACATACAATTTAAAATAAATTATAAAATTAAAATAGGACCACACAACTAATTTAAAAGACCACTCCGGACAGAACCTGACGGAAAGGTGATAACGCTCGTGGCATTGCATCGTTATATAGCGATAGTTGCCTAAATTAAAATTGTAATATGCCTTGTAAATCTGTATTCACCAATAAATTTTCCTGTATCTGTAATCTGCCAGAGGTCATTCTGGCGTAGTCGTTTAAAGGGGTACCCACGATTTTCGCGTTTAGTAAGCCTTAATTACAATTTGAGAGTTACAAAGATAAAAATCAATAATTAATATCTATATTGCAGGTTTTTTTTTAATCTTAATATTTATAAATCTCGTGTCACTATGTTTGTCTTTAATGGACTCCTAAACCACTTAACCGATTATAATAAAATTAGCACACTATGTGCAGTCCGATCCAACTTGAGAGATAGGATAGTTTAAATCTCAAATTATAATTTTAATTTATTGCTAATTATTGTCTGTTATTATTTGAGAGTCACAATTATCTGTTAACTCCAAATGATTCTAACAGATGTCGATACCTTTCGACTGGGTTGAGTAAGTAATCAATAGATGGCGCTGTACCTCTAAGTAAGGCAAAACAACGTTTGCCGGGTCAGCTAGTAATATTTATATTAAAGGATTTTGTAAGCCCCAAAAATGATTTTTAGTTTAAACATAGATAATATTTTTGTCTATGGTTACAATATTTAAATATGGACAAAAATAATCAAGAAAAGGTGACAATCTCAGCATAAATGACTATTCTGCTAGTTACGACAATCTTGTGACCCCTTTATAGGGTCATAAAAATCTCGTTAGGCTGCCAGGGAAGGGTCCAAATGCCTTACTCCCTTGGCTATTGTAATATGCCTGAACATAATGTTTCTTTTACTTGATATTAAATATATAGAGCACGCAATGAGGTTGTCTAGGATAATTATATTTTTACCAATTTTCTTAGGTTTTACTAATTTAATAATTATTTATATCACCTTTAATAAAAAAGCTGTAGAAAAAATAAATGTACGTGTATAGTAAAATTATAGAATATAATATTTATGTTTTTATTATGAATTTTGTTGCACTAATAAGATATTCACAACATTTTTAATAATTAATAAGTTATTTTTTATGAAATAAAATACAATTATAAAAAAAAATATTATATATTCGGAAAAATCTCATTAATTATTTCTTGATCAAAAAGCTTATTTATAAATAACCCTTAACTTGTCTAATCTTCTGTGAAAACCTAAACGACCTAAGATTTAAATGTAAATAATATTTTTTGGGTAATAGTTTAAAAAACTGTTTTATACTACTCCTACATAAAACTCTATTCAAACTTGAGTAAGTATTTTAAATTAAATTCTAAAATAAAAAAAATAAGAGTAGAGAAAGAAAAGATATCAATCAAGATTGATAAAACTCAGCAAATCTGAGTCCTTTTCAAGCGACCTAAAATGGTAACAATGGGAAGGAAATGTTATTCATTTTGCTTTTGAGAACATCCTAACGACCTGACATTTTTATAGGTATACGTTCTTTGTGAATGTCTCGTCAACTTAGTAAGAATACATTTTTATGTCATCGGGGGTTTTCTAAAACTGTTCAATCGAAAGTTTTATACCCTCGAGAGTATATTCACTGAGATCCGTAGAATAAATGCTAGTTTTTCTCAGTTTTTTCTAGTATCTAAAATCAAATTGAGCGAGACTAAAATGTACAGAAATTAAAGTCTGAAACACTTGGATATGAACAATGAACAAATAAAAGTATTAAGATAACATTAATACAGTTTAAAATAAAAGTCAGACAGTTTACCTCATACATGTATTGGAATGGTATAATACCTGGTGACAGCATACCGAATACAAAGAATTCAAATTTAAAACTTTATTTTAAAATTCTTACATTCCATATCTTACAGTATTATTATCTATCTTTTTCTTCTAATATATAATATTCCATGTCACAATGTTAGTTACCGCACTCCTCCGAAACGGTTTGACCTATTTTTACCAAATTTTATATGCGTATTCAGTAAGTCTGAGAATCGGCTACTATCTATTTTTGATACTCTTAAGTGATAAGGGTTGTTCACCCTTAATTATTTTTTTAGATTTTTTTTGTTTTTATTTTTTTATAATATGGCATTAAAAATACATTCAATCCTAAATGTCTACTTTTTTATCACCAACCCCTATTTTTTATGGCCATGTTAGTAAAAAAGGCAAAACAACGTTTGGCGGGTCAGCTAATAGTATTATAAGTTCAAATCGAAATATAAATCTATTATTATTACAAAATAGCAAATGTATGGCATTTTTCGAAGCAGTCCTAGCAAAGAGGGTCCATTTTTTCATACATATTTATATTTATTCAAATCAAAAATCCATTATAAAGATGACATCAGTGTGGCGATAAAAAACCACGTCTCATTATTTAACACTTTCTCTGAAAAACCGCTCACGTATTTGCCCTACAATAAAAATGTTAAGCGTCCACGAATTAAAAGGGCGACGCGTGAGCGCGTGCCGGAGCTTAATATGTGTACCTTCACTAATGACTCACCTACATATTGTTAGAGAGAAAGGCTTCTTTGTTACTGTTTGCTAAACTGTGTCAAACAATTCTCCTCATTACAAACCATGAGTACATTACACTACAAAAGATTTTTCATTTTCTTACGAACGCACCTCCTTTTACTACGCTCCCGAACGGATGAATCGATTTTAATTTATATTTTTTTTGTTTAAAAAGTGTCTTGAGAGTGTTTAAACTGTGCTTGATGAAAATAAATCTTAGATGATTGCTAGCAGTTCCAAAGCGGTGGTTATAATTTTTCACAATTTCTTCAATATGGGTATTAAAAAGTGCTTTGTTAGTAGAATACACATACCTTTTATAACTTTTAAATTCAATGTGTTCATTAATAAAAAATATTAAATCTTAAAGTTAAACTTGTGTATTCATACAATTTATATTTAATTCATTATTTAACGCCTTAAATTTTTTTTCTAACTAATCTTAATTGTTTACTTTTTTCAGTTGTAAGTTGGTATCATTGTAAAGCGAATATTAAAAGTGGAAGTAAAGGCTTGTGCGAAAATCATTTATTAAATTAACAGAAATTGAATACAGTTTATTACTATTATAACGCAAAACAGATGTGACAGACAAATAATCTCAATATCTCGGTTTCATCAATCAAATAATTTTAAATTAAAATTCATCCGTCATACATTCGAATGCGAATTCGATTATTTCGGCTATCAATATTGTATTAATTAATATTCAGGTTTAAACTGGTCATGCAATGAAAAATTATAGCGGATATGCATGTTGCGCGTACAAATTGAAAAGGCTCATCAGTTTTGTCAAGTAGATAATTAATGAGCATTAACCCTGCAGCCTGGGTGAAAGAATAAAGCTGCGAAATTGCCCCTGCCTATCGTAAGAGGCGACTAAAACGGGCATCAGACTCGAAGGTGTTCGGAGATGGGGTTCCGACACCCGCTCCATCGAGTCCGGGTTGAAAGACCGCGTCGAGAAACAATCCGGGAAGGGTCACAGCGCAGTGCAAGGAGGTCTCCGGAGTGTTTCCCGGAAGAACCCGGAGACCTCCGTTAAGTACAGAGGCAGGTCACCGGGTGGGTTTTAGTGGGTACAAATCCCACATAACCTGGCTGCGCCCCATCGTAGCCAGGTGTCTTGTCGAAGATTTCCCACTCGTCAAAAAAAAAAAGATAATTCGTGCTACGCCAAAAAAATATCTAAGCTAGTAGTTATGTGAACATTCCAGACTAGGCATGCCAGTGTCGCTGATTCATGGTTGCTCGCCATACTGGACTTAATAATTGGCCAAGTGCGTGTTGGGCTCGCGCATGAAGGGTTGCGTAACATTATTGTATGGGGGACCTTCAAATATTTATTTTATTTAAATTTGATAGCTAATCAAAAAAATCAAATCAAAAATAGTTTATTTAAGGACATCAGGGCTTACATACTACATACTATAATTACATTACAATTTATTGTCCTATGGCATATACAACTTCGGCCTTATTGTATAATTTGCACAGTTTATATAGCTGATTCCTTTTGAGTAAGGCCGCTGAGATTATTCCATGGACCCCAACCTAGGCGTGAGCCTGTGTCTTGGCGATCCATATTTCCTCAGGTACCTTATCTGAAGTTCACGCGCTTGTTATACAGAATTGTTTTCTTACACCATGTATACAATATTAGACTGATTTAGTATGTGAGCCTAGTGAGCATTGTTACTTATATGGCTAATATATGTGTGTGTGTATGTGTGTGTGTGTTTGTGTGTGTGTGTTTGTGTGGGTGTGTGTGGGTGTGTGTGTGTGTTTGTATGTGTGTGTGTGTATGTGTCGATCAAGCTGAGTACCTCCAGACATATCAGTTTGGGTGATAGCTGTATGTCCTAGTGGTTGTGTGACTGGATATTGTTACTAATATGATTGAAACTACTATGTTATCAATTATAATTTAATAAATTATAATATATATGAATATATTTTGTGAAAATTTTGAGTGTGTAACAGCTACTGTTATTGATATATAGCAAAACGAAAAAAAACGCATTTATTTTATGTGGGTCCCCATATTTAATTTTTAGTATTTGTTGCTATAGCTACAGAGGAAATACATTGACGACCTCGTTGCCGTAAAGGTTACCATGCCGGACTGCCGATCAGAAGGTTCCGGGTTCGATTCCCGGCCCGGCCAATATCTTTGTGCTTAACTAAATTTGTCGGCTGTGGGTCTGGGTGTTAAATATGTATCTATATAAAATATGTATGTAGTATATCAGTTGTGTTAGCTACCATAACACGAACTAGAAATGGTTCAGTATGGGGTTAACCAGCCGTGTGTGAAATGTGTTCTAATATTAAAAAAATAAAAATATCTTGTGAAAATTTCAGCTTTCTAACAATAACGGATTCTGATATATATATAGCTTGGAGACAGACAGACAGAAGAGTCATAGTAATAGGGTCCCGTTTTTACCTTTTAGGTACGGAAAAACTGCCCAGTGTACTTTGTGTATCTAATAAGCAAGGAAAAACTACTTCCAGCAGTGAAAGTGGACTGGTTGGTGATAATTATGATGTTTTAGTTAAGAATATTAAGTTTAAGTAATAAACCTTTCAAATAATTCATTCAAATTTAAACTTAATGCTAATTACTATTACAAACAGTAACAAAAAGTTACAATATTAATATTAATTAACATCAAGTTTAAGTAATAAACTTAATTGTTGACAGACTTGGAGATTGTAAAGCAATAAAATGAGATTCCTTGGATAAATTATTGTTAACTTTGCTATTACAAGGAAAATAGGTAGACAACTAAATTGTTGTTTGCGATAGAAGAGATACAAGAGCCACAGTCCAAACAAATTAATTTTATAGCCCAGTGTTTATATAGCATACGAAGAATTATTATTTCATTAACCATTCGTTTTTAAGATATTATGATTTGTATTTTAAGCTTTTTAAAATACGATTTTTCCTACTAATATAATAAATGCAAAAGTGTGTGTGTGTATTTGTTACTTTTTCACGCTCATACTCAATAAATGTTTTTTTCTTTATTTCTTTCAAACTGTTGAACCGAATTTTATGAAATTTGGTGTAAAGATAGACCCTTATCCTTATTAGACTTTTTATCCCAATTAGCGCGGGTGCGGGTTAAGACCACGATCTAGTATATAGTAAATATACAACCATATTATAAAAAAAAAACTTGAATCTAGCGTGCCTCTGGCATAGGGGCAAGGCCCAAGCTATGCCGCAGCGGTAAGAGCACAAAACCTCTGGATAACGTGCTACGTATCGAGGATGACTGCTTTCTGTATCCGACCCTTGACCATTCATCTAGCGAGAGCCTCTGAGCTATTAGAATTGCCGAAAACAACAACATACACTGTTTATTCTCTTCTATCTTCTTTTTCTTCTTTACCTAATCCCACTTCATGCGGGGTCGGTACAGTATGTACGCTTCTTCCATACATCTCTGTCATTCGTCATCTCTGTATTCACACCCTTCCTGGTCATATCGTCATTCACAATCCATCCACACTTTCTTAGGCCCCCTTCTTCCTATCTGTCCGTCCACACTCATACTCATTGTGTCACGTCGCAACTAATATGACCATATTACTCATTAGTTTGTCGGTAATAGGTGCTACTTTCAGGCTGTTTATTCTCTTCTATACATGATGTAAATTAGTACTCATAAGTCTAATCTATGTTCATGTCATACAAACAAACAAACAAAATAATTTTATTGGACCAACTTAAGTACATTCTAAACAAAACAAACATTAAGTATAAGGTACCTTAACTAATTAATACTAATTCTAGGAGTTAAGTCTTAACGTAAGTGTGGTGCTTAGCTCCTGCAGTAGGATACCCTGTGTTTGCAGGAGCTAGTTAGTTGGGGTATGTTGTGTTGTTGAGTGTAAGTCAATATGAGTGAGTGTGTGTAAAGTCAGAAAGGATAAATTATTATCTTATTCTTAATATATATAAATCTCGTGTCACAATGTTTGTCCTCAATGGACTCCTAAACCACTAAACCGATTATAATAAAATTCGCACACCATGTGCAGTTCGATCCAACTTGAGAGATAGGATAGTTTAAATCTCAAATTATAGTCGCAATTTTAATTCATTGCTAATTATTGTCTGTTATTATTTGACAGTTACAATTATCTGTTAACTCCAAATTATTCTAACAGATGAGGATACCTTTCGACTGGGTTGAGTAAGTAATCAATAGATGGCGCTGCTATGGTAAATCTACGAACGTGTCATATAAGCTACACTATAATTAATTATATTTGTCATACCCCTAAGTGAGGCAAAACAACATTTGCCAGGTCAGCTAGTATATTATATATACATACTAGCTTCTATATAGTTCCAATTATTATCCTCTTATTCAATAAGTATATATGTATATAGTAAGAAGAAAACAATATTTTGTACAAAAATATCACAATTTTATTGTTTCAAACAAATAAATGCAGTATACTACAGTCAATGTATAGCAACAGTTGTAAGTACCGTTTTAAAATAACATTAATTTGACCCAAATTCAGGCTTTTTATTCATTGTTACCGTTCCTTTCAATTTTGATAGTAACAACAATTTGAATTTGCTTTCTTTTTTTGTCAAATCACTTTTTACCAATAAATCCCGTTATATGTATAATTTCGATACAAAACTTCTGCCTCTGGCTTTCTCTTTGGTTCCATACTTTTATCCAATACAAGTGCTTCCTCGTCTTTTATATTATAAGTGTTTTGGGTGAATTCCTTTTGTACACTACTTTCTGAATCTATCAACGAAAGAGTTTGGTCTTTGGGGATAAGTCTGAGGCTTTTGTCTCAAATTTTGGTAATACTTCCAGTTAAGATACCAAAACGGTTGCTTGTCTATTGGCATTTGCTCTATCCTGTTTATAAGATTCCTATCACCTTTAGCTTCGATCGGTGCATCGTCGGTTTCGCCAAACCTGTTAGACAGATTTATAGTTTCTACGGCTGGATAGCCAATCGGTCGGATACCAGCGTAGAAAGGCCTCTGAGCCTGAACAATGCAAACCAAGGCTAAGGCTATTAGAATTCTGGTCGCGGCCATCGTATCTGTGGAAGAAAAAAAATGAAATTATAGTATTTTAAACCGCTTGGACCGGTTTTGGAGTTAGTTTTCCTGTTGTCAGTTTTTGCAAAACAATCCTGCCCTTAAGTGCAGATTTAAGTTAAATATGAAAAATAAAAATACGAAACAAAATGTCAAGTAAACTAGATTTCGAGCGAGAACAGGTGTGGCTAGTGGTATTTTAAGATTTTCTTTTGATTTTGTTGTATGTTTGTTTATTTTGCATATACATTTTTATTTATAAAAGACAATTTCTTTCCATTATTTACAAATAGGATATAAATAGAAATAGATTCTGATTACGTAATTAATTTTAAACGTAAATTAGAGTAGAGTTAGAGTAGTTACTACAACACTAAAACTGCAAAAAATATATATATATTACCTCTGCAACGGTTGTCTACTAAAATGTAGATTTTATGATCCATATAGAAATGTTATGTTTTATTTAGGACATAAATTGTTGCTTATTTCAAAATATCTTGTTGTTAGTTACAAAAAATATAAAAGAATAATTAGATCTTAAAATAAGTGGCTTAGAACTTATTAAGACACACCACTGTATGGGCGAAGTACAAGTTATTATTCTGTGGTATGGGTTACGTATACGAAATTTATCGCACACCTATGAATAAAAAATATTTATATTCTTTTCTAAATTAATATGAAACAAGTTTGACCTCCAATTCACTTATAAATATGATCCACATTGTTTTTTTTTTAACATATAACTATTGTAGGAATATATTCTTTAATGCATCCAGTTTTAAATATATTTTTTTTACATTTGACCAAAACCAAAACAAATTTGACCTCCAATTCACTTATAAATAGGAACCACATAAGAAGGTTTTTTAAAATATACAATTATTATAAAATATACAAGGTATATTTTTTTTAATGACTCTAGTTTTCAAATGTTTTTTTTTTTTACATTTCGTGGTTAAAAATCAAAGCATAATCACCTGTGAAACGATTACTGGTCTTCAAACTTCTATTTAATGTAAGTACTCGTAATATGTCTTTAACCTCAAGTTTTATTAGTCGGCGTATATAAATTGTATTGAAAAGTTAAGTAAAAGTGTACACATCCACTGCAGCAGTGCAATGTTGACTGATGCTGAATGGAGAAACTTCACTGTATAAATACAGACGACCATACGCTACACTTATCAAATGACGTAGAGCTACGAAGCGAAGATTCAGCCAGAATATCCTACTATGTATTAATCTTAATATATATAAATCTCGTGTCACAATGTTTGTCCTCAATGGACTCCTAAACCACTTAACCGATTATAATGAAATTCGCACACCATGTGCAATTCGATCCAACTTGAGAATTTGGATAGTTTAAATCTCAAATTATAGTCGCAATTTTAATTTTTTTGCTAATTATTGTCTGTTATTATTTGACAGTCACAATTATATGTTAACTCCAAATGATTCTTACAGATATCGATACCTTTCGACTGGGTTGAGTGAGTAATCAATAGATGGCGCTGCTATGGTAAATCTACGAACGTGCACTAAGCATATAAGCTACACTGTCTATTTTTCATACCCCTAAGTGAGGCAAAACCACGTTTGCCGGGTCAGCTAGTTTATTATAAATGCGAAAGTTTGCGAGTGTGATAGTGTGATTGTTTGATCCTTCTTCAAGATCAAACGGCTGGACCGATTTTGATGAAATTTTATGTGGAGGTAGTTTAAAATCTGGATTAATACGTAGGCTACTTTTTATCCCGAATAAACGGGCAGGCAGCACTGCACTTTCAATTTCAAAATATTAAGCTAATTGCGATAAAACTTATATGAAAAAGAATCCTTATGAATAAAAAAGAATAACATAAAATCACTGTTCATAAATGGCGGAGTTATGTTGTAACAAACACAAAAAACATGCAAACAAATTGAGAACTTTGTCATTTTATATCAAGTCTGTAAAAGCCTACTTTTGATCTGCGGCTATTAAAAAGTAAAAAAAAAATCTGTCAGATGTGTAATCTGTAAGTTTTTTTGTTTACTTTTTTTGTATTGTTACTAAATTTAGTAAAGTATAGCCAATTTGAGAGAAAAACTGTTTGATTTTTCTTCGGTAACTTTCAAAGTTGTTTGTGTAGACGTGCTAAAGCCTAATTTTTGAAGTTTCGCTAGTAACCACGAGGACCTTGAATGAGACTCTTGCGGTTAACATTGCGAGTCACACTACTAATTTTTTTTAGTGTGGCAATTTTCCCTTTGTTTTTTTTTTATATAATGTGCAATTATAATTAGAGATGCAATATAAAATACGGAAGAGGAAAAAAATGATTATTATGATTGATGATGATGATTACGTAAATTTAAATAATGGTTCGCAAATGGCACCTCTACAAATACTAAAGGCGACGTAAAAACCCATTGAACGCCAACGACGCGACGCGACGCGCCGGTTCATCTCACAGCCTATGGCGTCATATCGCGTTCTGCGAGCAGTAACCAATTATTGAAGACCTGTGTCTGCGTGAATCATTTCCCCTCCGACGCGCAAATGAGTTGATTTTATAATTGGAACGAGAGACGCGGAGGATCTTTATTGATTGGTTAGTGTCACAGAATAGCTTGAAGTTTGTATGGAAATATTGGCACACAGATGGTGGTATTTGGGTTTGTTAGAAGCGTGCTGGATTTATATTATGACGTATCGTGGCTTGGGTTTTAGCAAGTCATCGCGTAATCACACACCCCCATTTTATCGCATGAATGATTCAAACTGGTTATTCGGAATTTAAATTTTATTTTTATGAATGAGGAATGTACCTACATTCTCGCTAAATTACCCGTAATTTTAGTTTCTAGACCAACTTACCTATGAATTAGGAAAGAGTTACTACATAGTTGGCTCTTTAATCTTACTTTCTATACTTACATTATACATGCGTAAGCTTGTTAGATTGTGTAGATCTAGATGTTTGTTACCCTTTTACCTTCTAACGGCTGACCCGCTTGTAATGAAATTTGCTCATCACGTAACCTATTATTTTTTTCCCAGAGTAATGTGGATAACATTTAGTTAGATCTTCACGGTAAGGGCACGAAAAGAGACAGAGCTACTTTAAATTTAGTTTAGTCGTGTGTTCAGCTGAATCGACACCAGTAGCATATTTTGAAATACCCTATGAAATTCTGCGTAATAAAAAGGCTACGGTTTCTACAGTTTTATTATATTTTATTTAGTGTTACGAATCGTTTGAGTTTTAAAACACGATTACGCAAAATTCAGCCGAAATAAACTTTTTTTTAAAAGTAGCTCCAAAATTATAAATAGAAAAAAAATAAAAAATAATATCTTATAAAAAATAATATCTTATAAAATATAATATCTTATTCTTATTAGGTAATGACATTAACAACAATCGTTAGAACTTATAATATCAGTATTATTTATTAACAAATTATTTCCCGAAATAAATTAATATTAAATTATTGCGGTTCATGCGCATCGCTCAAATATGTACGAGTATATTTGGAGCTGTTGATATCGTTACCACATCGCTCGCCTTAAATATTAATCTTGTTATTGTTTAAAGTGTTATGAAAAGGAAAACTATACAAATTGTTTTTTAATTTTCCTAGTTCTTTTTCGCTTGCAATCTCAGTTATTATTGGAACTGTAAAGTGTATTTTATCGTGATCACGATAAAATAATCTTGATCTTGTCCTCTGAGACAATAATAGGTACTTGGTTCATGAGAATCAAGTATGAATAAAAGATAGACAATGTGATTTATGGGAAGGTAAAATGTTATAGGTATTCTAAAGGTTAAAAGATGCGAACAAAACAATAGTAGGATTACTAAGTCGTGATTTGATATTACTCACCAGTTCACATGATATATCGGGAAAATATTGTTACAAATGTATATTTAAAAAGAGGTTTTGCTTACTTTTGCATGTAGATTTTGTAGCAGGAAAATAGTTTTGTAATATTGCAGTAGTATTCAAAGTAAAGTACTGAAGATTGAGATTCAAAGTACATAAGTAACTGATAAGAAAATCTTGTTCATGACAGCTACTAGCTGTGCCTACATTCATGTATTATGGTACCTACATGCATGTAGGCAAAGCTACAAATAAATAGTACTAGACCTACATGCATGCAGTCTATTTTCAAAATTATATTCTACTGAATTTGTTTTCTTGTTTCTTCCTCATGGGTTTTACCCCATAAAATAATAACTTAATAACCTACGGCTTTGCGGTAAAATAGAGAGTAATCAATAGAATTATGCACTATATTTAATATTTGTTCAATTAATTTAATGCAAAATAAATAATAATGGTAAAGTTTAAATGTGGCTTCAAAGTCTTTGAACGTCATATGAATTTAAAGTTATATTTGACGCAATTGTTATTGTATTAATTCTACAAATACATGACTAAGTTAATGATAAGCGAAGTCAAAAGGTTATCAGGTTGCGTATTATAATACATTTTAAATAGTTAATATACATAATATCAGTATGCGCTAAAAATATCATTAAATCAGTTGAGTGTAGGTACATTTATGTACATATATATATACACACACACGGCTGCTTAACCTCATACTGAACCATTTCTAGTTCGTATTATGGTTGCTAACACAACTGATATACTACATACCTATACAAACATACATATTTTATATAGATACATATTTAACACCCAGATCCACAGCCAACAAATTTAGTTCAGCACAAAGACGTTGGCCGTGCCTGGAATCGAACCCGGAACCTTCTGATTGGCAGTCCGGCATGGTAGCCTTTACGCCAACGAGGTCAACCTGCCTCAAGGAATATGTAGTGGAGTATCAGGGTTAGAGTCTAGTTTACTTCTTACAGCAAGGCATTTGTCCAGCACTGCGTGTAACTAGATGAGTTAGTGACACTGGCTTAAGGTGAAGCATGCCTAGTCCGGATAAAATTGGCTCTCAAGAAGTCTAGTCAAACACTCTATTAGTGTTTGGCGACGAATTTTTCAACTTAAGAGTGGTTGCTAGCCAGGCGAGCAATTGAAATTGTCTTGCCGCCATCAAAAAATTACTTATGTATAGGTTTAAACACATACAATATAAGCACCTTCTAATCTTTGCGCGACGCGGAGTAAGGCCGGATCGGGGGCTCTCGTAATTCAGCCAAGCAGCAATAGTGGCGCAAATATTTCCAGATTCGTCATGCTCTACCTTACCGAAAAGCAAGTATGGCTCGGTGGTGATAACGTCTGCTTTACATTCAGACGGCCCCTGGTTCGATCCCAGCCCTACACCAATGACTTGCCTTTCAAGTTATGTGTGGATTTGCACTCGCTTTACGGGGAAGGAAATATCGTGAGGAAACCGACATGTTTGAGGACCACAATATCTGAAAACGTGTGTCATCCGCCAACCCGCACTTGGGCAGCGTGGTGGATTATGGCCTATATCTCTCTCCTTGTGAGAGAAGGCCCTGAGTCTCAGTAATGGGAACGTATAGTGGGCTGCTTATGCATGCTCTACCTTGGGTGTCGCTAACCCATGAAGTTCCGTGCCCTGCTGGTCTTGATATAATGTGTTAAAAAATTCGCCAACCACGGTCAGGGATACTTAATTTAAGCCTTTGGCGTCGAAACGTAAAGAACTTGGGTGCTGGGATAGCATTTTCGAAAACTTATCGAAGCGCCTGATTAAGTGACGCGTGACCAAAATGCTTGGGTATTCTTTGCTCCACGTATCAGCATTGTAATTCAACGTGGCAATGCTGTCAGCATATTAGATACGTTACCGCCTGGTTAGTTTTGCATAAAGCTATCCAAATCCAAATTGCTTACTTTTTGTAGTAGTTAGTTGGTTTTGTTGTAAATCAAGTTTAAATAAGTATATAATACATGTGATTAGTTTAAACGTAAATATAATATATTTATTTGTTAACTTTTTGACCAAAAATACTTATTGAAATAAAGTATTTTTAATTTAAATATAGCTTTGACCAAATCTACAGCCAAAACAAACTTACTAACGACACAAACAAAATAAATAGTAGTGTTAATGTGTTTGTACTAACTGGGCCGCAAACACTATTTTCTACCTCAAATAATGTTTGAGTTTCCTCCCACGGTACGGTCGGAAAAGCAAATTCTATATTCTAGATAGTGTTGTTTGTGAAATTTTTCGTCGTAATAACATCTAGTAAAACGATAAACGCCGTGTTTTCGCATGAAAAATTGACACGTTCTGCCTGCGCCGAGCGTGCAAGCGAGTCCGCGGGATTAGCAATAGAGTGCTCGGCTTGTGACGCATTTGTCTCTAGTCTCCTTCATCGGACGATATGGTGGCGATTCAGCGGCACACATGACTAAACTAAATTTAAAGAAGCCCCGTCTCTTTTCATCTTAGGTGGCCAGAAAGAGACGGCACGTTCTGCACCATAGTCACAAAAACTAAAATCACGTCAAATGTAGAAAATATAGGCGACTTTAGACCGCACTCACTTATATCACCTCTAAAACTGCCTGCACATTCCATATTTGACGTGATTTTAGTTGTTTTGTCTGTGGTTCAGAACGTGCCGTCTCTTTCTGGGCACCTAAGATGAAAAGAGACGGGACTTCTTTAAATTTAATTTAGTCGTGTGTGCCGCTGAATCGCCACCATTGACAGTTTTCTTGTTACTTTACCACGTAAAGCTACCGTCTGTAAACATAATAATAGATACACACCGATAATAGGAAAAAGTATTTTAATTTTTTTTAAAGCCCGTATAAAGGTTCTTATTATTTTGGTACCTATAGAAGATATATATATAGAATACTTATTTTGGTACCAATTAAATTAACCAATGTAAATAAAAACTGGTTCAAAAATATTTTATATTTTTTTTTAATTCACAAGTCTGATTCGTACAAAAATAAGTATTAATGAATATTCTATGAGATTTTCTTTTGACGGTCTTTATGCTACTTTTTCAATTGTTATTAATTACCTTTTCTGACTTATACCGTTAAAACTATAAATTCAATATTTTGCCTATATCATCACTTTAATGAAGTTCTGACTCTTATAAAACTGCCATAAGCAGAAAATTAAAGAAAGCGGCATTGACACTCCAAACAAATTCGAGGCTCGATTTCTATAGAATCTTTTATAAAAAAAGTACCGCAAATTGTACTCTTCAAACTTCGCAAAAAGCCACGACTTTCATAACCGACACGAGACTACAAAAAAGACTGAGACTAAAGTCCTTTAACAGCACTTACTACGAGTGGAATGTGATGTGAAATTCGCTCGCTCTTGCATTTTAATGATCTAGCTCGTGAAAATTTGCGTACATTTTTTGCTGTGCTTATTACTCGTATATTTGAAGGGTACGGAGAATATTTTATTTCCTGCCTGTTGCTATCTGGAGTTTTGTATTTTTATTAACGGAACAATCTACAATTGCGTAACGTATCAGGTACTCTACTTATTATTTTAATGGGTAAAGGTAATACGAGTATGATTTGTAATTTGTATGCTCCGTATTTTCAGTTGCTGTTTGCTTTTTTGTTGATGGGGAGAGGGGAAACCTTCAACAAGGTACCTACCTGGCTTCAATTGGACGTAGCCAAGCTATGTGGGATTCGTATCCACTAAATCCCCCCGGAGACCTGCTGTCTGTGCTAGATGCTGTTATGCCTATGGCAAATTAATATGAGAAAATCAAAGATGTTTTCTTTTAATAGGAAGCAAGCAGATGTATATATATATATATCGCACTTAATAAACTTTGAGGATGATTAAAATACCTAAGTATGTTCATTCAGACATTTTAACCCAAAAATTGTATGACTGGAATCAATAATCATTCTAAAAGTATTGTTTTAAGTAAGCATATATACATTAGGCTATAAATGAACTTTATTCTAGGAAAAAATCTTGTCTAGATGTAGAGAGTTTAGAGAAGGAATTTAATAAAGTATATAAAAAATATAGAGTATAGATAAAGTAATATAAAAAAGAGATTTTCGATAGCTTACGTTACTTCCATACATTACACGTCATTTCACAACATAATTTGCCGACAATCTGTCAATATTTTTGACACTCTCTCCAAGTTTTGACAGTTGAGACAGCTCAAGTACGGCAGGATAAGTCAACAGCCAAACTTTGATACTGCGCAATAAACTGCATGCATTCAGTCAGAGGTGCTCAACGTCCAAACTTGGCGGGTTGCTATTGTGCTATTTATATTTTATCGATATTTTATTTGAAAATAGGTTTTAGTTTTATTGACTGGAGAAGAAAACATTTGAATGTCCCCTTCCTTATGCTTTCACTCATATTTATGGTTATGCAAGTGAGGGAACACGAACTATTAAATGTATTCTTTTTGGCTTGAGTTATAAGGAAGCGTATCTTAAAACATTATGCTATTTAAATAATCAGATTCAAGAGTTTTTTGTAAACACTTGATATGGGTCTTGTTATGCAAAATAAATTATTTTTTTTTTCTTCTTATTTCTTCTATTATTTTTTTTATTCATTGATCTACTCTCTGCTGCTGGATTTACGTCATGGAAGGATAATGTTATCCTGCTGAATTAACTTATTTTTTATGACATAAGTATGTTATATTATATTGCAAATAGGCAGACGGATATGCTGATAGCAAGCAGATGTTACCTGAAGATGTAAAGTGTATCTCTGTTGTCGAACTTTTTTCACTACATTAGAATAGCCCCTCGTTTTGAACTAGAATTAATTAAAAAAGTTTAACAATAAATTCGTAAAATCAGCCCGTGAAGAAAAACCCTTGAGCACGCGTGCTCTCTGCAGATTGGACCAATATCGGTTGCATGTATGGTCGACATCGCTCTAACTTCTATACTTTGCATCTGGTATTGCAGTGATGTTGGTTTGTTGGTTGAGTCCTTGTAGATTTTTAGATGTTATTCGGATGAAACTTAGTAGTAGGATAGGATGATAGAAGCTTAGAATTATACGGATTTTGTACATCTGATGGCTATAGCGCTTAAAAAAGCAAAAGCCCTTTCGCTTTTAAGCCTAGGTGTATTAGGTCTTGCCATTGGTCTGTCGAGAAGACGCTGGCTGGCTTTAGAATACTGCAGAAGCCATTCTGAAATCACGTAAAATATACAATTAAACTTACAGTGTATAGAATACATCGAGACTTATTAAAAATTTATTTTTAACTACTAGGAGCTATATACAAGGTATAAAATGAGCGATTGAGCTTTTTAGTAGGTTTATCATATGCATCTCTGTCAGTTAATTTTCGATCCCTACTACTACGAGTAGCAACTTGAGTGGCACCAAAATTTTGTTACATATACATAACTAAAGAAAGAAAGAAAAAAAGAAAATTGTTTATAGTGCACTAATGGTATATAGTTACTGACATGAAGTATGACATTTTTTAAAAGGTATGCGTACAAAAGGAGCAGGTTCAGCATGCGCTGTAAGTATGCTAGGTATTCCAGCGCTGATTTTCAACAGCAGATTTTTTATCATTAAGTTTTAAGTTGTAAATTTGTATATAAATTCTTTGTTTTAAAAATAAATTAATAGGTACTCCATTTTTAAAAAACTAAATTAATAAAAAATTACGACACGTATAATATACTTTTTAAGCATCTGCTCCTTCACATATTATTTAAACAAATAATAATAAAGACATACTCGTAATTCTTCATTTTACCAACAGCCGGTCTGATAAAACTTTTTTATTGCAACCCTTATAAGATATTTACTTCATTGCGTGTTTCACATGAGTTAAACTTACATATAATAATATAAAGAAAACAACATTGAAGATGAACTATAAGAAACTCCCCAGAATTTAATAAAGGCCAATGAGAAGGGAAGTCGTTCTTAGTTTCATCTAACGTTTTAATATTCACTAAGCAATGGCGTACTTAAATATAAGGATCAATTTAGCAAGATACAAGATAAGTTTCTTCATAAATGATCTCCTAACTGTACTTAGAGGCAACCTTCCACGTGTTTCTAATAAAGGTACAAAGTAAAGTCACTAAAACTATTCGTACTACCCATACATTCATTACTTACTTTATCTGAATAAGATAATGGTTAGAAAAAATAATATTCGTAATAATTCGTTCGCTTAAAATAAAATAATATTCGTGTTTAAAATAAACAAAATTAGCAGGGGCGGGCTATTTGATTTGTACTATTAGTGTTAGTATATGACATTTTCGCGTAGAAAAACGGTCACACTTACTTATTATTAAAAGTTGGAATGAGTCCAACAGTTTCGGTGCTTTCCGAGCACCATCTTCAGGGGCGAGTGTTACACGGACCGCCGCTTGGACTCATTCCAACTTTTAATAATAAGTAAGTGTGACCGTTTTTCTACGCGAAAATATTAAGATGCCTTACGTGAACAGTTTACAAAATATGACATGTTATTTTTCATTGACGAATTTTAATATACAATTTAATTCGTAACAAATTTTATTATCATCTGCTTTTGTGTTTAAAAAGGTTAAAATTGGCTGCTTCATCATTACCATTATCATAATTTGCTTTTTAAATCCTGAAGATTATTCATGGAGCGTCCTAAGAGTTTAAGAGCCCTTTGGTGGCTAAATAAGCATATTCAGAAGCCGTAGCTTTTTCCACAGCATTGGCATGTCAAATTGTTGTATTTGTAATTTTTATTGATTGGTTGCGTAAATCACATAAACATTATAATTAAGTTTTAGGCATAATATGATATAAAAAACATTCACAAATTAAAATCAGTATACATATATTAAAAAGTTTAAAAGCAGAGTACAAAGGCGGCCTTATAACTTATGGTAATTTCTACCAGGCAGCCAGGTTTTTTTACCCCATACTGAACCATTTCTAGTTTGTATTATGGTAGCTAACACAACTGATGTACTACATATACATACATATTTATAAAGATACATATTTAACACCCAGATCCACAACAAATTTAGTTAAAGATGTTGGCCGGGCCGGGAATCGAACCCGGAACCATCAACGAGGTCATCAAAAAATATTAATTAATTACTTTGTATGTTGTTATTTTTTTATCGCAATCGGGAAAAAGGCAGTATTAAGTAACGCAGTAACTAAAAATACCAGAAAGTAGCAAATTAGTAAGAGTGCCCTGCAATTTCTAGATTGAAATGACGCAAAATGGAGTCGCACTGAAAATCTCCGCAATCCGCACAAGCCCGTTTTCCATCCGAACATCAATCCTTGTCTCGTCTGGTAGATCCACGGACTATGAGCTTTCACAGAACATTTTTTAAAGATTGAATTCAGGGTTAGTGGTAACTAACGGTAAAGCGACCGTCGATTGACGACCTCGTTGGCGTAAAGGTTACCATGCCGGTCTGCTAATCAGAAGGTTCCGGGTTCGATTCCCGGCCCGGTCAACATCTTTGTGCTTAACTAAATTTGTTGGCTGTGGGTCTGGGTGTTAAATATGTATTTATATATAATATGTATGTATATGTAGTATATCAGTTGTGTTAGCAACTATAATACGAGCTAGAAATGGTTCAGTATGGGGCTAACCAGCCGTGTGTGAATGTGTCCTAATATTTATTTATTTATTTATTTAGCTTTAGAAGGTATTGTTTAGCTACTTTTGTTCTACGAAGAAAAATTTGCTTCTAATTACATATTTTCACGTAGGCGAATTTTCATATGGAACTGTCAATTAGTTGGTGAATTTCGAAGTCGTGGAACAAAAGTAGTTTGCTTAGACAATCTAAAGCCACCCTAAATGGTTTAAATTCATGCCAGTAACCCAGTTTAGTGTTAATTTCAACAATATACTAACGTACCTACGTAGCTTACCAGCTATTTTTTTTTAATCTGACGGTCGCCGGTTCGATCCCAGTTCTGCATCAATTACGTGTTTACAAGTTATGTGTAGATTTGTACTAGTCTAAAAGTCATATAAAAACTTCTTAGGAAGACGGTTACTAGATACTTTCTTTCGAAAATCGACTACAATCATTTTAATTGCTCGAATGTTAAAATAACGAATATTTTTTCAAATATCTTACGAAATATTTTTTTATTCATTTAGCATTACAGATTTTTACATTAACTTATGGCTAACTAATTACTGTACCCTGTACATATTATAAATAGTAAAAACAAATACATCAAGAGAAATATGTTTTTGTTTTGTTTTTTACTTTACTTATTTTTAGGTTTGTCGGTAGCTTTAATATGTCATCAGTATAAAGCTAAAGAATCAGTTGTAGTACTGCTCATTAGTAATTATCATAATACCTAAAGTATCACACTTTCACTTTATTCAACAGTAAAATTATCTTGAACCTTTACTGCATTCAAAGGCTGCGATTAACTTGAAAGCAATTATAAAAAAGATCAGAAATTACCTAAATTAATAATATTTTAGTATTAATGCATTCTCACTCACCTGTAGATACTAACTAATATTTTGTAGCTGCTCGAATATGTACGAGTATAATTTGAGGTACCTAGAAGAGGCCACACATACTATCCTATGGCACGAGACCTCATGCGTTCTCAGTATAGGAGTAAATATCCATATAACAAAGATAACCTTAAATAGGCATTATTTTAAGTTATTAGTGATAAATTGTATTGTCTATATATTTTTATCCATATCATATACTAATGTAATGATATTATATTAATATAATTAGAATTGAAAATTAACATTTCATTCATATCATGTACCTACTATTGTATTGTTATTATATTATTAGAATTATAATTGAAAATTGCCATTGGAATCACATATCATATACTTTTGTAATGATATCATATTATTTGACATGTAACTTTGGTGTTATCAATATATGATTTCTATTTGTATTTTCTGTAATAATTCTCTGGAATAATAAACAAACTTTAATAAAAAGACACGTCAAGTCATCTCTCTGTTCATTCCTTATTCTGTACTAGAAAAGGTCGTTGTCTACATTTCGTGTAAACAAAGGAATATTTCCCTGTTCGGGCTCTAGCTGTACATCTATTTAATGAGATTAATTAGTATGCTGGAAGCGTGGCTGAAGCTCTCGTGATCTCAGAGAGAAATGTAAAAGAACCAGCCTTAGTTAGTAGCCTAATAAATTAGTTTGTATCAACCATCAACTTGTACAGCAACTATAAATAAAATAAAAAGAAGAAAACCCTCGTCATTTCATTTTGGCGGCCATCTTAGATTAGAAACTAAGTATGATGCATGTATTCTACGACTAAAAAGCGAGACGCTCGGTGGTAAAAACGTCGTCTTTTCAATCAGACGGCTCTTGGTTCGTTCTGCGTGGATTTGCACTAGTTTTGCGGTGAAAGAAAACATTGTGAGGAAATCGACACCTTTGAGGACTGCAATATTCGAAGGCGTGTGTCATCCGTTTGCACCGTTTTTTTTATAAAACAAAGCTAAGAACAAACTCGACTTTGATACAAATATAAATTAATCGAAATCAGTATATACTCCGATGCCACAAACATATACACAAACTTACAGCACCTCGAGTTTTCTTGCGTCGAAGATTAAAAAAGTTAATTCATACTGCTCGCGTCTTTTGTTACTTTCTTTTTGAGAAAGGTCTATGTTGAAAATCTACTTACTAGTAATGGCTGAATAATTTTCTACGACCTTTTACATATAGAATCTGAATAATTTTACCCCTATGCTAAACTGAGGGATAAGTTTGAGCATAGGCTACATTTCTTTCTTGCGTAAACGATCTTAAACCTTGCATAAACCCAGGTTTTTTTAAATATAATAATTCAACTATTTTTAATCTGTTAGTTGTTTAAGAAATAAAAAATCCGAATGCTCAAAATTAGTTTCCGTTTCTTTACAGTCCTATCCATAGACAAACGATGTATTTAAACTCATTGGTTTTGCTAAACATTTTGGAGAGATTTTGAGAAAATGTGATTATTTGTTTTTAGATGTAAATGGAACGAAACTTTAAAATAATTTCACAAAAAATAAAAAAAAACTCCTCAAACAAAGCACTATTCAACGTACTGAATAGAAAAACAAACACCCACACAATTGCGTCACGAAAACTAAAGTTTGAAGTAATATTATGTTCATAAACATTCCACTAGAAGCAAGTGTGGCTCGGTGGTACAAACGTATGCTTTTCAATCAGACGGCCCCTGGTTCGATACCAGTCATACAACAATGACTTGTTTTTCAAATTATGTGTCGATTTGCGCTTGCTTCACGGCAACATCGTGAGGAAACCGACATGTTTGAGGACCACAACATCTGAAAACGTGTGTCATCCGCCAACCTGCACTTGGCCTTTCCTCTCTTCTAGTGAGAGAAGGCCTTGAGTCCCAGCAGTGGGAACGTATAGTGAGCTGCTTATATATTATATATTCCACTACTAAAATGAGATAATATAAGTTTGAACACGACTGGTGTTATGAGCACTATATGAAACCCTTGGGATCGTAATTCATTCACGCGCATATGCATTTGACACAATGGGAATATTAATATGTCTGAAAATATGATTCCCCAATTACTTTCAGATAATGCATCATACATTATTTATGTTCAGTCTAATAAAACTGAAACTGTTATTATATTCTTGTTGCAATTAAGTTTTAGTATGTTCTACTAAGTCGTAACTTCATTACCGAAGGTCGTGTCTAATACGGAGATTCGATCACACGGTTTACTATGGTTTTCCACTTTTTCTGTCCTCGGCGGTTTTAAAAGCTTCGGCAATAGGTAGGCCAGTGAGCGTCTTTACGAGGTCTAACCAGCGGGTAGGAGAGCGACCTCGCGCTCTTTTTCCGTCAACTTGGCCAACTACCACGAGCTTCTCGAGGCAATCAGGGTTTCTACGAGCGACATGTCCAAAATACTTGAGAATTCGCTGGTAGCAGAGAGTGGAAAGCCACGTGGTTATTTGGAGCTCATTAAGAATAGAGATATTGGTGCAACAGTTGTAGTATAAGTCATCTTAAAATTCATTGTGGGCCAAACTATTTATTTAATAAGCTAATTTATGTACGCCTCTGTATATAAACATGTTTACATGTCAAGATTCGGAAGACACAAAAGACATGTGTCTTCAGTGAAAGCTCCTGGATGCCCATCACGATATATCTGGTCTAAGAGAATATATCCCTCAATTAATATATTCGAGGAAAAGGAAGTAAGTAAAAAATAATGCAAAGAGTTTTGTCTAATATCTAGTTTAGGCCAAATGACATCACTGGTGACTTTTGCTGCGGGTCGATCGATGCCGTGATTGGCTTTAGCTATTCAGCGCGGTAATGCAGCGAGCGTAATGGACACGTTTGCACCTGGGGCAAGCAGAGGTGGCTTATTTGATTGACTTTTTTGACATACCGTTTTTATTATAAAAAAACTTAATTTCATTATGAACTAACTTAATTATAATAATTATTACTCGTATATTGTACCTACACAGTTGGGTCCGCATTGAAGTACTAACGTAATATTAAAATAACATTTAATGTTTTAAAAACAGTTCAAAATCAGTGTAATACTTTAAAAGTGAAAGTGTGTGAGTTCCTGTGTTTGTTACTCATTCTCGCTTGAACGGCTGAACCTGGCAGGGTGAAATTTTGTCATATAAGTAGCTTTACCCGAAGAAGTTTTTGTGCCTCATTAGTACGGGTAAAACCACGGAATACTGGTGGTATATTCATAAAATCATGTGGCATTTAATTTTATTGACTAATTAGTGTCGCGTCATTAATTTTAACCTATAATTTATAACGTATTTATAGAACGTATTGCATTGCTTCAAATGAACTATCTTACTTGTTAGAATTTGAGTTAATTATTAATACAGAGTAATTATTGTTTAGCTTAGTATGGTATTTATAAAGCTATATCAGTAGCTTAAAATTATGCTGAAGACCTCTATTTTACTTTAGGGTTGCTAATTTTATTGAAAGTATACATAAAAAAATATTTTGTAGATAAAAGAGAAAGAATGAATCAGAAGAAGATAAAGAAGAAAGAAAAGTCTTTGTATGCAATGACTTAAAATTTTATCTTGAAATTTTTTCATCCGTATAAACTATTTAAATTTTGAATTTCGCGCATGGCCCAGTTCGATCACCAATAGACCAATTACACTTTACTCTATACTTAATAAAATTAATGTTACCATGCTTCGGAGGTAAAAAAACAAATCCTACCTACCTACATAGCTTTAATTCCAATCATATACCAATTAGCTCGCCCATAAATATACTAATTGCAAACAAGCATCTTTGGTTTTAAAAGTAGTCCTGTATGCCCGTTGGTTTTCCCCGTACAATAAACTTTGAACTGTGGTAAATATATATTTCTGCTAAATAAATTGCCGTAATAACCGCACTTAATTATATACATTTACAACGAAATTGCATGAGCTAAATCCCAGGTTATTTTCCACAATACTGCTTCTCGCCCCATTTCACTATCGGACGAGCAGGAAAACACCAAGGCGGCATCGGTTTACAGTAGAGGTAGCTAAGGCACGCACTAAGCGTTTTGCCTCCACCTTTGTTGTCGGAACCGCCAAACTTTGGAATTCCTTGCCGAATTCCCAATAACTACAATCTAGTGGTTTTCAAGGCGAAAGTGAATGACTATACTTGAATGGTTTTCAAGGTGAGAGTTAATTGGTTCCTTCTAAGTGCGCTCAATCGTAGACCACAATATCACTTACCATCAGGTGAAAAGTAGTCAAGCGCTAACCTATTTAGAGTTTAAAAAAACCTGAGTATTTAGAAGACGGTTACGAGAGACCAATATACAGTGGTTTGAAATCCACACTGAGCTGTTCAATCTCCCTTATACCTAAAGCGAACAATAAAACTTTGGTACTTATTAACGGAATCCCTTTTTTCTCTGAACCTGGCAACACTTCACTTTCTTCAAGGCGAGTTGTCTTTGCAAGTCTTTGTACTTGCACTTACCATCAGATGAGTTAAGATCACGTAGAGACCTATCGTACATAAAACGATCATGATAGTAGGGTATTTTCTAGTGCTCGCCTGGCTAGATCCAACCATTCAAGTGAAAAATCTTACCCCAAGCACTTAAACGCTACGCTATTTAGCATTATGTGCATCTACTTGAATTGTCCTGTTTGAATATGTTGTTACAGTTATAACTATAGGATATATTAATACATTTATAATGTAACTGCTTCGTTTATCCTTTTGGTGCATATAAATGATTTATTATTGTTATATGCTTTTGTAATCTTTACGACTTCTCGAAATTTGAAGAATTTCGGCGAGTAAATGCAAAAACCACGGGCCTAAGCCAAGTGGAGATTGCCGTGGGGGTTGTTGTCAATAGTCATGTCATCTTGTAAGAACTTCCGAACAATCCTGCATGTGTTAAGAATAGCAGTTTTCTGCATCGTCATATATGTGTTGGTGTCTAGATCAATTTGCTTGTGGTAATGGAGTAGGTGTTTGGGGATGACCCCGGTGCTGGAGAGAACCAGAGGTACAATCGATACTCCGTTCATGTTCCAAAGTTGGATAATCTTTTCCTTTAATTCAGTATATTTATGGATTTTTTCAGTGATTGTTTATTGTTATTATTATTATATTAACAGTGTGTTCCGGCAGCCTCTTTAAAAGCCAGTTTATCCGGACAAAGATAGCAGTTTTGTTTGTAATAAATTTACTAAATATTTATAAGTATGTTTTTCCATGCAATTTTTTACTAGAATTTTGTTGCTTTTAGCTATAGACATAATTTTAAACTAAGAAAAAGAAATAAAAATACGCGT
Source organism: Mellilla xanthometata (assembly GCA_035578125.1). NCBI lineage: Eukaryota > Metazoa > Arthropoda > Insecta > Lepidoptera > Geometridae > Mellilla > Mellilla xanthometata. The sequence goes on along the minus strand of JAPUBQ010000014.1, from coordinate 4,271,127 downwards.
AATGTTTACGAAAGCTTATAATTTTATTTCATTACAACATTTATATTTTGTGTTCGTATAACATTAAGATGATGAAATCTAATACCTTATTTCATAGTTTAAGAATAACATTTTTAGCATCTACTTTTTGTATCATAAAAATAGACAGACAACTTACTCTATATTCTTACAAACTATTAAATAAAAATTCCATTACATAATTTCTTTGGTCTTTGTTGACAATATTTACAGAAATAAATTTATGCCAGATTTTCATTTATTCTTTCCATTCTTACGCTAGACATTTTTTATAATCTTATTTTTATCTTAATTCTAACAACGACAAGTGCAACTTACTAATAGTTCTTTTTTGTTTTTAAATAATATAAATACTACATCTTTTTTTCTTTCAGAGACCAAAATTTACAAATTACAAATCCTTTTTACAATCACATCCCTTTCCTATCACACAGTGGAAAAATCTTTGTCATTACAATATCTGGTATTTTTTAAACACCAATTGCCTTTATTTTACTAGCCGATATAAAAATAATAATTAAGAGATAGAGGTTACTTGTAGAAAGGCGAAAATCTTGGTTATTAACTTAGGATGATTATGACAATCTGATACCTTTGGTTTAGTTGAATTATTATCGCCTTTAAATTTTAGTCATATATCAACATAATTATATGATATAAACTTATATCTACTTTCTGAACAACTTGTATTGCCTATACCAGCTTTACATATAACTAGCATACCGTCCAGGCTTCGCACGGTCTCAAAAACAAGTCTAAGTTGCAAAGAGAAACAAACTATAGCCTATGTTACTCGGGGCTATAGCTTCAAAACAGTGAAAGAGTTTTTCAAATCGGTCCAGTAGTTACGTAGCCTATTCGCGACAAACAGGCAAACAAACTTTTCCGCTGTTAAATATTGGTATAAGATATATATTAGTTTAAACTGCAAGTGAATGCGCTGCTTAGCTTTCTAAAAAAATAATATTGAGCATCTCTGTCCCTACATTACGCATCATAATATGTTCTTCGACTTATTTTTACTGGCTGCACCAAGAGGTGTCACTTGCGTTAGTCCGGAATAAAAAGTAGCCTATATGTTAATCTAAGAAAAAAGCTATCTCTATACCAAATTTCAGCCCAATCGGTACAGATGTTTGGGTGTGATGGAGGTATACATACTTTCACACTCACAAACTTTCGTCTTTGATATTAATAGTGCACTGCATGACGGGAGCACTCCACAATTAGTATTAACATAAACATATTATTAGTATTAATATTGATACTCATATTAATTCGTCCATGTTACCACCTTCGATCAAATATGTACTAGATTTATGGTAATGTCTCTAAAAACGGCAAGAAAAATAAGACCACAAGTAAGACTGTGGTCTTATTTGCGTTTGAGGAATTTCAGCGTTATTAGAATAGACAGTTGAATTTTCTAATGCTCACTGTGTACGGTCATACAATTTTATATCTGTTACCGCGGAGCAGGATAGCTTATGTTTATTACGGCACTAGTCGAAACTCAATCTAAGATACAGTGGTAAGGTTGACTTGAATTGAAACATATTTTATTTCTGTGTATATTGTAATAGATACAATAGTGTAGTAAGCTCATGCCACTTTTTTGTGCTGTGTTTGTATGCCACACTGAATCTCGTATATATTTGATCGAAGCTTACCACTGTCAAAACCATCTATCTATTGACATACATTTTGTCTTCCGTATCCCCTGAGACGAAGTCACTGGAGTCCCTTAGAGTGAGGATGGTGACTCCATCAGCGCTGCTCCTCGATATATTGATGATCTTACTCTTCTTCTTAGTGCTTCCGTAATCGTAGTTGGATATCACGACACTTTCTGTCGGGTTCCTGTAACAGTTGATAGAACAATCACTGCTTAAATAACTGGTTTGTAAAGTAAAATATCAGAGTTATTGTACGTGGTTTACAAGAGGAAGTCTTATCTAAAACTTTTAGGGAACAATACAATTATTCAGTAGCGTAGTAGCGCCTTTACCTCGGCTAGCTAAGATGGGTGAGCAACCTCAAGACTGTCGTTTTTCATCATATCAAATTCAAGATGGCCACCATTAAAATATTTAGTTGCTAAATTGTTATATTAAAAAGCGAGTGTGGCTCGGTGGTAATAACGTGTGCTTTTCCATCAGACGGCCCCATCAGATGGTTTGATCCCAGCCCTACACCGATGACTTCCTCATGAGGGAAAGCCTCGAGTCTCAGCAGTGGAAACGAATAGTGGGCTGCTTATGTATGTATGTTATGTAAATTGTTATATCACCAAAACATATGCTTTGTTCTGACGTAAAAAAACTTGTTCAAATCCATTTTGTACTGGATGGGCCAGTAATAATGAATTCATCAACATTGCAAAATAAGCGGTTATTTAAAACAACAAATTACAAGAGAAACCCAAAGATAAATTAAAAGGAAAATAAACAAGTTTATATGAGTCAAGAATGTTAACAAAGATATTAAAATATTGATTTATGGTTGCAAATTTATACGGAATAATAGGTTAAATAAAGTGCGTGACTTGTAACCTAACCTAACTGATTATTATTTTATGTAGAATATTAGTGAATGTACCAAAGATAAAGAAAAGAGGATATGGTACTTCAAAAAAAAAAACATCGCATACGGTGGTGCATATTGGCACATATGAAATACAACATTTACAACAGTGTTCAATTTAGAGATAATATGACATGTAAGTAAGAAATGAGTATGTTAGAGGAAGTTTGGAAGGGGCACCTGTGTCAGAGAAAGTGACGAGTGGACGGTTAGCGTGGTATGGACATGTAATCCGTAGAGAGGAGATGTATGTGACTAGGAGACATATGGATTTGAATGTAAGAAGTAGCGGAAGTAGAGTTCGACCAAAGAAGACGTGGATGAATTGTGTGAAGGAGGATGTGAATAAGAAGGGAGTGAATGTTGAGATAACGGCTGATAGAGTGGAGTGGAAGCGAAAAACAGGCTGTGCCGACCCCAACTAGTGGGAAATGGTATAAATATAGTAGGAGTTACCAATAAATTATTAGTATTAAATGGGATTTTTTTACCAGTTGGTAGAATGTTCGTGAGGCAACTGACGAATTAAAATGTGAACACTTATTTGACTAAGCTCGTCTTAGGCCTTGCCGCCTTTTATGTAAACACAACAAACGTTTCTTCAGCAAAAAAAATCTTTCGAAATTCAGTGAACAAGAACAACATTGCAAAAGAGTACACTTACTCAAGAGCTTGAATCGGATAATATAAAGGAAAATCTAAGTTGTTTCAGCTTGAAATGCTTTCTAGGGAGCATTTTTCTGCGCCAACACAGTAAATACTCTTTAAAACTCTTGAGTGTTTAAATAAACTGCATAAAAGCGAGTATCAAGAAACGTAGTCTCAGGAAAATATCTACCATTAATACTGAAGCATAAAAAATAGTGCATAGTTTTTTTACAAAAGTTAACAGTGGCTATTTTCAAATGAACTTAATAAAGATTGTTATGGTCATGAATACATAGGCATTTTGACACTACGATAGCAAAAAATCTTTACAGTGTTGTCAAATATTTATCTAGAATTTAATTTGTAATAATTAATTGTAGGTGCTCTTAATATTGGTAGTCAACTCGTATTTTTGTAAAAATTAAATAGTTAAGACCAAACATAAAAGTTTTTAAGTAAAATTCTCTTCTAAAGTTTATTTCCATACTTCTGCTGGTTTTACATACTTTTGCCTTTGTCTTTGCACTAGGGCAAACAGCCAAAACCTACGTATTTCCAGACTTTTAAGCACCAAGAGAGGTAGTTTTAGTCACCCATCGTTGCTTAACTACGAATTTTGTTTTAAAATCACCTTTAAGATTTACATACTCGTTTTTCAATTTTATATAAAAAGAAAAAATCACAAGAGTAAAATCACCTTTTACAGGTCTCGTTTTCTTTCTTTTTATATTCAAATAGGAAATTAAGGCTTTCAAGGCAGTAAGGGAGGTTTTTCTAATGGTATGACGATGGCTGGGAAAACTCTTTTTTGCTTTTAACTTGGAAATATACAGGCTATTTTATTGAAGGTGTGGAAAACAGATTAAGTTACGTTTATGAATTTGTAACAAAAAGCTTGTAGGATAGGTCAATCAAATTTTTGATCGAAGATATACTTAGTTTTTTTGGATAGTAGTTGTTTAAAATTTAAATATGTTTCAGATAAATGTATCTTTATCTTTAAAACAGTTACGATACAAATGTAAAAGTTTTTTTTACAATAAATGGGCTTGCGCTTGATCACAATTGGTTGCTGACAAATGTTGCTTACAATTCACCTAATGGTAAGCAACATTATGATCTAAGGTGTAGCGCGCTAACCCAGAAAAAACCGGTACACTCTTGCTTTTTTTTGTTTATGAGGACACATTTTACACACAGCTGGTTAACCCCATACTGAACCATTTCTAGTTCGTATTATGGTTGCTAACACAACTGATATACTACATATACATACATACATATTTTTTTTTATATAGATACATACTTAACACCCAGACCGACAGCCAACAAATTTAGTTGAGCACAAAGATGTTAGTTGTGCCGGATATCGAACCCGGAACCTTCTGATTGGCAGTCCGGCATGGTAACTATTACGCCAACGAGGTCGGCTTTGAAACCCGCCAGATTGTAGTTTTGTAAGATAAGTTGTAAGTAAATTGTATTTGCTTTGGTCCAGGCTTAAGTCAATTAGGCGATTTGGTAACTCTCAACTCTTTCTTGGAGTAAGTAATGCAAATATTTTGTTTTGCCTTTGAAAAATTCAATCCACAAACCTGGAGATTTGCCTTTGAAAAACTCAATCCACAAACCTGGAGATTTGCCTTTGAAAAACTCAACCCACAAACCTGGAGATTTGCCTTTGAAAAACTCAATCCACAAACCTGGAGATTGGTCTTTGAAAAACTCAATCCACAAACCTGTTACACCGGTGTCTGTGCGTGCTCCTGAAGGAGGTCTCGCACACCGCTGTCCGAGAGAGCCGGGAGCTGCAGGTGGGGTGCAGGGCGCCGCGCTGGCAGCACAGGTACCGGTTGAAGTGCTGCCGGAACACCCCGCTCACGCAGTATAAAGCCACTGGGTTCACGCACGAGTTTAGGAAGCTAGGGAAAAGAGATAAGAAATGCTTTATATACTCGTAAAAATGTAAATTTAACATTTGGAAAATCCCCGACTAGACATTTTGTGGTACCGGCAATATTGGGTCAAGATTCGTCACAGTGAATTTATTATGCTAATCAAGTACTTTTATTTGATACTACGAGTATATTAGGGAAGTTGCGAAAAAATCATAGATCCTCCATTTGTAACAGCAGTCCACCACCACACCCACCACCGTAAACCTTAATATCACTTACTTACCAGCAGAAAAAGCATCTTGATCCAGTTTGCATCAAACAAAGCTAAAAAGTAGTACAGCAGTCATAAAGCCTAGTCAGAGAATTTCGGCTTGAAAACTCTCGACACCAGAGATTGGTCATTTAGATCACACGGATAATAAGAAGAAGACATTGTTTTGCGAGGAAATGCATTTAGGCATTCCCATCATACCCGGGGAGCCAGAAAGACATCACTATTGACTAAAACCTTACGATGACCTCCTCACCGGCAAGGGCGGGGTGAGGTTAAAAAAAATTATAATAACCGCCCCTGCGTACGTTCGTATCCAATGCTGGGAATCCAGGTCTTCTCTCACGAACAAACAGATATAGGCCACTATCCACCACGCTGGCCAAGTACGTGTTGGTAAAATACAAGTACATAAAGGTGAAATACAAGTACATATATCAAATTCTGATTATACTTGTATAGTTGACCTACTTTACGGTTTATTTGAGTAAGCCTGTAAAAAAAATTCTACCCGAGTACCAAAAACCGCTAAATGATAGACCGTTTTACTTTTCCCTTTTCACCTTATTTACAAACCCTTATCGGATTTTATCACTTTCACTCGTTCACGCTCGAAATTCTCTTCTTATTTTCGTAGGATAAGCTCTACCTTATGTGGGCTTTGGCTGGTTAAGCGTATAAAATAGGTTAAAAATAAAATTTAAAAGTATGTATTTCAAGCATCGAAAGGCAGTCGTTGGGTATATAAAATGATTTAGATATATATTATTTTGTATTAGAAGTATGTATTTCAAGCATCGAAAGGCAGTCGTTTGGTATATAAAATGATTAAAGTAATTATATTATTTTGAATTTCGTAGTATAAATAGTAGAATTTCATAGTATAATATAACTGTCCTCAATCAAACCAGATTTTTTTATATCACTGTCCTTCCTCTAGTTGTCTGGAAGAGATTGCTTTTAGCGATAAGGCCGCCATGTGACTAGCGAAAAAAAATTATGGGATAGGCATTGTTTTTTCGTACTGAATTGTTTAAACACAGAATAATTACTTGAATTAAGTACGAAAAAACGATGCCTACCCATAAATTTTTTTCGTAGGCATTTAACCAGCAGGGTGCGTAACCACATAAGTTAGCGACACTGCAACCTAAGGTGGAGTACGCCTAGTCTAGGTAAACAGCCTTAAGGAGGCTTCCAGAACACTCTGTGAGGTCACTGTATTAAAACTTTCGTAAGGCATATTTGAATAATGTTTGTATAACCGGCTATCATACTTACGTTTATTTTGTTGGTATTAGCCCGTACATGTCGGGCCCGTACATTTCGGGCTAATACCAACAAAATAAACGTAAGTGATAGCCGGTTATACAAACATTACTCTGTGAGGTGCTTGGCGACAGATTTTTCAACTTGAGGGTGGTTGTTAGCCAGGTGAGCTCTAGAAAATGTCTTACTACATTGATATGGTTTCCTCACGATATTTTCCTTCACCAAAAAAGCTCGAGCTCATTGGCGGGGATCGACCTTCGACATACGGACCCTACTTTTTTATAGGTTTGCGTTTGACCACCGCTTGTCTGAGGGCGAATTAAAGGCGAAAAGGCTTCTTGACTAAGTTGTCGTCGCTATAGATTATATTATGGTTTAGTCTCATTGTACTCTAAATGGACTGCTATATATATACCAGAACCGTGCGGTGATAGTGAAATGGGAATCTCACCTCAAACAGAATCCAATTATCCTGAGGGCGTGCGTCCAATCGTTGTAGTCTTCCTGAGACGTCGGGGACAAATGGAACCACAACTCAAATGCGTGGTACGGCAGGAAACAGATGAAGAACACTGTGGGACAAAACAGTCAATTTCACTAGAAATGTAGCTCGGCATACTAAGGTAATCTGACGCGATCATCCAATCAACTGTCGACGAGGACAATCTTTGGATGATTGACAAAAAAGACTGTCTACAAAAAGTGGCATTTTCGTCTGGGCGCTACCGTGGATCGGATGACATGTTAAATTGTAGGTCTGTTAGTCTTAGCACAAACAGTCATTAAGCCAAGTCAGAGGCCTTCGGGCGGCTTAAAAACTCTCGACACCAGAGCTTAAAGATAAATTTTGTTAGAAAAGCTTTGCCTCGCGGTGTTTCATCAAAAATGGGCCAGCCGTTCGTAGCCGTTCGAAATAACTTCAAAATCTACGTTATTCCTTCACACTCCAACGCCTGCTGGACCGATTTTGATGAGACTATGTAGATAGTTTAGACCTTGGTTTAACACTGGCTTATTTTTATCCCGTATTAACGCGGTAAGTTGACATAAAAACAGATTTAAAGGTAAATACAATACAATACAATACAATACAATATGACTTTATTGCACACCAAAATACAAAAAATAAAACAGTTACATCAAGAAAAAGAATAACAGAGGTAGTACATTAGGCGGCTTTATCGCCTAAGGCGATTTCTGCCAGGCAACCTTTGGATGGATTGAAGTTACGGACAAACAGAGGGTGGTGTACTAACTTAAAAGAAAGAAAAAAAAACAAAACAAATAATAAATAAACAAAAGAACTAACCTAACTTTATAAATACTAAATAAAGATAAATTATACCTACACAAAACTTCATATTGACTTACAGTGTGGACATATAATGATGATAGACCATGTTCTGAAAAATGGGAAGAGATTTGGCCTGCCGAATCGGCAGTGGCAGCGCGTTCCATAACTGAAGGGCTTTGATAGTAAAGGAGTTATGATAGAAATAATTAGATTGAGGACAGCTAGGATGCTTCAAGAGGACTAAGCGGGAAGTACGTAGGGAAACAGAATGCGAGGGAGTGACGAACGTGAACCGCTCTTTGAGGTAGAGCGGAGTAGCAGGAATAAAAAGGATTTTGTAGAGGACAGCAAGAATATGAGAATTGCGGCGAAGGCGAATGGGTAACCATTTGAGCTTACGGCGAAATTCAGAAATATGGTCATATTTACGCAATCCATAAATAAACCTAATACAAAAATTTTGAAGCCGCTCGAGCTTGTCGAGTTGCTCTTCGGTTAAATCCAAATAACAGACGTCAGCGTAATCCAGTATAGGAAAGAGGAGAGACTTTACAAGAGCTGTTTTGGTGGCGATAGGTAAAAAATTTCGTAGTCTACGCAAGGATGCCGCAGAACCAAAAAGTTTACGACTGACTTCAGATAAATGTGGCCCCCAGGAAAACTGCCTGTCAATAATAACCCCCAAGTTTTTAACTGACTTGCTTAGCTCAATAGGGACACCATCAAACATAACCTGAGGAAGCCGGAACCAGTCTATCTTAGAAATCAAACGGGAACTTCCAATTACTATTGTCTGAGTTTTGTTAGGATTAATCATGAGCCCGTATGATTTGCTCCAGTTCCGGATCCGCTGCAAGTCACAATTAGTAGCTTCTATTGCCTCATGAAGTTTATCAAACGCAGCCTGAGTGTATATCTGCAAATCATCCGCATAGAGGTGGTAGGAAGAAGTCAAGTGTGAGGATATGGAATTTATGAAAATAGCAAAAAGAAGGGGGGAAAGCACGCCGCCCTGTGGTACGCCAGCAGAGGTGTTACACCAGGTAGAAAAAGAGTTGTCAACACGTATTCGTTGCCGACGACCAAACAGGTAACTATGAAACCAGTCAATAACCGTTGGAGATATGTTAAGCGAGCGGAGAATCCCTAACAAGACATCAAAATCAACATTATTGAAAGCGTTGCTGAAATCAAGCAGCGACAGAACAGTCAAACAACAATCGCCCATACCTTGTCTGATGTCATCCGTTATTTTAATTAACGCTGTCACAGTGCTATGACCAGGACGAAAACCAGATTGGAAGGAATTAAGGAGGCTATTTCGGGTAAGATAAGAAGAAAGTTGCTGATGAACAAGCTTTTCCAAAACTTTGGATAGAAAAGGAAGGATAGAAATAGGTCGAAATTCAGAAAATTGGGTAGGATTTGGTTTCTTAGGGAGAGGAATAATCAAAGCCTCTTTCCATAGCACTGGGAAACTGGAAGTAGCAATGGAGTGATTAAGAACATGTTGAACAACAGGAGTAATTTCATCAAGTATAGGCAGAATCATTCTTCGACTGATACTGTCACCCCCCACAGCATTAGAAGCGATCGATTGTATGCTCTTCTTAACATCACAAGCGGAAAATTGACTAAACTCAAAAGGGACCGTGTCGGGAGTATCAATGGTTGAAAGATGATGTAAAGTTGAAGCTTTAACTGATCCTTCAAAGCTAGTAGAAGATGAGAAATGATTATTTAATAAATCAAGATTGATACTATTAGTAATAGAATTCTCACGAGATTTACCGACTCCCAATGACCTAAGAAATTTCCATACTTTAGCAGGATCTTGGTCTTCAACGGAATTGTGGATAAACCGGCGTTGTGCATCCCTACACGCTCTATTACAGATGTTGCGTTGTCTAAGATATTTTCCTAGATTTTCCTCCGTATTTCTGCACTTGAGCTTGGCTTTAGCGATTAGTTTTTTATGCATAAGAGCGCGAATTTCATCTGTAAGCCAAGGTGCAGGCGCATGCCTCATTTTAATTGGACGAATAGGCGCATGAACATCATATAACTTAGACAAGTTACTATTAAATTCTTGAATTTTATCATCGACACTGTCTGCAGTTAGCAAATTAGACCAATCTAGCTCTAATGCATCTTTACGCAAATTATCTAAGTTCATACCACCAAAACTGCGCTGTAGAAGAATTTTAGGCTTAGATTTAGGAGGTCGTATTTTATAGGAAAGAAAGATAAGATCGTGATGAGAAATTAAATCTGCTGCACATTGACCATGGTTCACGACGCGCTGAAGAGAAGAAACCATCATGATGTCAAGAAGAGAAGGAAATGAGTTAGGAGGATTATGAGTTGCATTAAGGGGCAGAATGTTAAGATTGCACGCCGTGGCCAAAGATTGCAAGTAGCGAGTCCTATGGTCAGACTTCAAAAGGCACGTGTTGAAGTCACCCATTAGAATTGTGTGATCATAATTTGTAGAAATATCTTCTAGAAGTGTTTCAAGTGATTGGAAATAATTAACATGTAAATTGGGAGAATAATATACTCCAAGAAGAATTTTAGTGTGTTGCAGGGTGACCTCAATAAATAAATGCTCACCAGCGTTGGATGGAGGTGGTTGCGCTGACATACTAACAATAGAGAAAGGAATATGTGAGCGAAGGTATATAGCGACACCACCACCACCCTGACCAACACGATCATTCCGTATGAGTTGGAAACCTGGCAACATTACACAGCTCGAAGGAAGAGCTGGTTTTAACCAAGACTCGGAAACTAAGAGAGCATGAATATTGGAATTACAAAATGACGCCTGCATAATAGGTAAATGTGCCGCAATACTCTGAGCATTGATATGGAACGCGTTAAAGGTTTTAGGACAGTTAGAAACAAAAGACTCGACTGAGTCAAACAGGGTAGGTATACTACTAAAACTATTTTCACTATCCTCATTAGAAGAATAGCAGGATAAATATTCAGAACAGGTATCATCATCACTGTCACAAAGCATCTCAAATAGAAATGTAGATAAATTTGTATAAATGTAATAAAACACAAAAAAAAACTAAATAAAAAAAAAAAACTAAACTAATCAAATTATATATCCATCTGCCAGTTGACACTGACGGAAAAAAAAAAAAGACAAACTAAACTAAACTTTACAATAGGACAAAAACATAATCAAAAAGAAAAATAAAATACACACACACACATACACCATAAAAAAAAAGGAATCAAAAGAGATCAAAAATATTATCAAAACTATGAAGTAAAGAAATTAACAAATTAAAAAAAAAAAAACTTAATAACTTCATCGTGCGAATACTCTAAAAAAGACGTATACACCTTGACAGTGACAGCTAATAATGATAAAGCTCTGGAATGTTTGTAAAAAACCAAAACAATCTCAATTAATGTTAAAGCATATTATGTTCGGAAAAAAACATTGATATTATGAGCTGAAACTCACAAACTTATATTAAAGCACACTTAACTAATCTCTAACACATACTATTTAGGGAATTTAAAGTTTAGAACACATAGTAGTGACAAAATAGTGCCATGTGAAAAACAAGAGAAATACTAACACACGCATCAAAAACACAAGATCACTTCTTCTTCGACACGACTTTCTTTTGCCTAGGGGCAGCCTTCGTACCATCCTTCACAGCAACAGAAGCATCCTTCGACTTAGCGGCTGCAGCCGGGCTTACAACTGACAGTGATATCTTCTCCAACTCTTCCAAAGAGCTCACACGATGGCGGTTACCTTCAGAGTCGAGAACATAGATGTTACCGTCCCTCGTCCAGCATTTAGAGATTCCAAAACGCTGGCGAGCTGCGAGAAACACGTCATGCCGTGTCTTCGTCAGAAATTCGGAGAGAGTTATCCCCGAACCCTTGAGACTCGACTTCGACGCCCAGATCTTATCTCGCAAGGCCACATCACGTACCTTGAAAAGAATTGGCCGTGGCTTATTTGCAGCAGCACGACCCAGCCGGTGACACCTAGTAATATCCGTCGGCTTGAACTCGGTCAATTTAATATGTTGAACCACTGCCTTAGCAACAACTGCAGATGAGTTTTCACTAGATTCCTCTGGAACACCATGAATCATCAGCATCTTACGGCGCGCCCGCATTTCACCTAGATCAACCTGTTTAGCTAGTATCGCAATCTGAGCTTGCAAGGCCCTAAATGTAGCCAAAGCAAATGTTTTGAAACTGGCAAGCTCCGCTGCCACAGTTGAAGGACTCCCTGGTGAGCTGGCTGCCGGTAGCTGGTCTTGTATAGTATCCATCCGCTTATTGAAAGCCGCCATCAGTTGGTTTAGGGTTTCTTGAACTTGGTCCATTTTCAGTTTTGAGGTTAAGTGAGTGATCAACAAAGGAGAAAAATTGATGTGAAAAAGTTTAGTTCTCAAGGAGTAAAAACATATCCTGGCAGATAAAAGGTTTTAGTGCTTACAAACAAACATTACATTAGCAGGTAAGTTCACTTTAAACTATTTTTAATGTATTTAAAATGCAGAGGTAATCTTTTTTCACTTCCTACCCTCGGGGGAAAAAAAATAAATAAATATAATAATGAGTAATAAACATTAGTTGTACACTGATGCAGAAGAATACCGACGATGAAGTCATTTTGGTTTAGTTATGTGAGGAAAACTGTATGGTTTATATGTTACCATTGAAGGCATGTCCTTATATGTGTCCTTGTATGTGTACCACACACGAGTTAGTGACACTCTGTACTCCTTACATCCCTACTTTCATTTATACATTCTTTAATTTCACTGTCCTTCCTCTACTTGCCTGGAAGAGATCGCTTTTAGCGATGAGGCCATCGTTTAATTAAGTGTTAAGTAAGTGTGGGAAATAAAGTATTTATTTATCTATCTATCTATATCATAGTCTTTTCCCAGTTTATTTTTACCACAAATGCATTTATTTTATATAAACGGCTTATTATAATTCAGAGTGCTAGTTCAGAAATCAGTAGAAAATAATTAAGAACTTAAATAAATATTTACCCATCCCCCTGAATGAAATTTTGTATTAAAATGAGTATAATGGGAACATGAAATCGTTTAATTTTGGACATTGTTTGCGCTACTTATTGAAACCCACACAGTTATTGGTAAAATAAATTAGGTAGTGCCATTTAATGTTCTCAAAATTAGCTTAAATATTTTACCCTATATAGAAACTAGCGGAATAATTCATGCTTGTATTTAGTTGCGAATAAGTCAGTCTTTTAAAATAATGAAACGGTTTTTTTGTTGACAAGGGGGAAATTTTCCACAAGATTACAATGGAACGACCTCGGTAGCGTAATGGTCGCCACGCCAGACTGCCAATTAGAAGGTTCCGGGTTAGATTCCCGGCACGGCCAACATCTTTGTGCTGAACTAAATTTGTTGGCTGTGGGTCTGGGTGTTAAATATGTATCTATATAAAAATATATATGTATGTATGCATATGGAGTACGAGTATATCAGTTGTGTTAGCAACCATTATACGAATTAGAAATGGTTCAGTATGGGATTAACCAGCCGTGTGTGAAATGTGTCCTAATGTTTAATGGGGTGCAGTAACAGCGTTTTACCCCTTCCCATTCATATTTTTGGGATTATCTTCGTTCGAAATAGTTTAATCATTGATTTAGTTAATATTAATCTTAAGTTAGTTTTATCTGTTTATTCATGTCAAATATTTAAATCTAACTAATTAAAATACATTGGTTGAACCCAAGACAAAACGTAAGCCTACACGTTGTCAAAAATGCCACCCCGAAAAGCTCCCTGTCCAAACGTGCTCATTATAGCGGCCGCGTTTCCGCGCTGAATGGCTAACGACACTTGCTGTGTCAAAAACCACCCAGCTCTGGAATCACGCCCTGTATCTCTCAATCGCGAACCAATTTCCGCAATTAAATTTTTGGCCTCTGCGCACCACGAGCCCGCCGTATTTAGTTATAATTAATGTCAATCATTAATAAAAAAATAGTAGTTTAAAAAAACTAAAAAACACGCTTATCTGGCCGTTTTAAGTGGGTCACAATCGCGCCCAAAGAAGTCGGTTACAAACAAAAATACAAAAAATGTAATAATTTTATCAAATTAGTGTATTGTCATCGGTTCTCAATAAATCTACAAAGTTTCAACGAATTCTGGCCGTTTAAAGTGGGTCAAAATTGCGCCCAAAGAAGTCGGTTACAAACAAACAAACATACAAACATACAGGTGAAGCTAATATAAAGCGTGTAAAAACAGTGCAGCCCCTGTCACTCACCAATAACAAAGACTAGAACCATGCAGGCCACAGACTTCCTGGCCTTTGCCTGCGCCTCTCCCTGACCGCCGTGCAAGGCTCCTGGCATCTCCTTGGTGCTGGCCAGAAGACGCTGAGCCATCAGAAAGTAGAAGACAGCGATGATGAACAGTGGCAAGCAGTAGTAGATCACGGCTTTGGTGACTGTCATCCATCTGCAACAAAATTTGAAATTTAAGAGCTGATATTTATTTATTTATTAGGCACTTAGACAGATTACAAACATTCATTTTAACATTAATAAACTACAAATGACAAAAACAAGTCTGCAATCCAAAATAGAGTACACAGCATGTTAGTGTTAACTTAATAAAAAGGAAAGTTCAGATAAATATACATATAAAAAGGGGTAATCTTAAGTACTAAGCAATTTAACAATTTAACGTGAAATTGTACGGTACACTTTATTTTACACAAGCAGTTACCCGCGGCTCCGCCCGCGTCTCAGGTCAGTTTTCGCGTAAACTGTGGAAACTACAATTATCCAGACCGATTTCTCCAAGGTATTATTTTTAATAAAATAGAATACGTTACGACACTATCATACTTTTACTTAATTTCATAAACACAAAACTTACACTGTATTAAAACATGTCGGGCTAATTCCGAAAAAATAAACGTAAGTGATAGCCGGTTATACAAACATTATACATAACTTACAGCTTAAACTTTCAACCCAGCAACAGCAACAACAGTGGCATCCCCCTTAATACACCCCTGGCATAAGTTTTCGTAATGTTAATTTAACCATTTAATAAACTACTACGATAAAAAATTTCAAGGCCTTTACCTGATAAATAAATAATTTTCCATACAAACTTTCACCCCCATTACAAACCCTTAGTTCATCCCTGTTAAAAAAAACTTGATACCATTATTTTTGATTACATAAACTATACATATTCTTAATGTCATTGCTAGATGTTCAAAAACAAAGAAGTTGCATACAAACTGTTTTAGCCACTTAAGGGTGGAATTTCCAAAAATCCGTTCTTAGTACGCGTCTACATGCGAAAACAAATATACCTTCCAAATTTCATACTCTTAGTACCAGCTGTTTGGGCTCTGAGTTTGCCTATAGATGTATGAATGAATGAGTCAGGATTCTTATAGTATAGATTAACAGCTAGGCACATAAGCGAAGACTCCAGGCTTAAGGTGCACGCCTATACAGAAATACAGATCTTTATTAGCCCTAAATAACATACGTTAAAGGCCATACATAAGTCATACTACAATAATTACTTAATACTTAAAAACATTAGTTAGATAAAATTAAATAAACTTACAAATTTCATTAAATAAATATTCTTACTACACACATTAGCACTTGTTTGTCATGTCTATTAAATTTAAAGTACTACTGTTTACACATGAATAACGATTCTGCAAGCTCCATATTCATATATTCGCTTAAATTATAAAAGGAATTACTTTCACAAAAATTCTTTATTTTCTGTTTAAACATTACTACTATTAAGATTTGTTGTTTTATCTGGCAACTTGTTGTACATTAATATTTTTGTATATAATCCTTGTTTCCGTACTTTAGCTAGTCTATTTGCTGGTAGAACTTCCTATATTCCTACGTAAACAATAAGGAATAGCATCTTTTCTATTCTATTGGAATAACTGGCTCTCATTAAGACTGTTGGAATACACCGTCAGGTGCTTGACGACATGTTTTTCAACCTGAAGTGAGCTAGCCAGCACTAGAAAAGCATGCGCTTGTAATTTGAAACGGCTTCTTGCAAAGTCGAACTATACTTGACAATATAACAGAACACTCTACCCTAAAGTTGTATTAGGACTTTTATTTAGCCACAGAAAAATCTATTACCTACTCATAGAACCGTGCAAAAATATTTTTCAATGCACTTTTAAGTAATTATCTAAGCAATTGAATAAAAATCAAATTATTTAAGCAACATTTACTACTTACATAAGTATTCCTGAAGATTACACATGAAAACATAACAATATAACTTCTTATTTAATGACTTACAACTTTGCTTTAATGTATAGGCACAGCAATAAAATGCAATAATCAAAATGCTAGGAAAACACATAATTTCTTCAAACGTCGTCTTATGTATACGTCTAGCTTATGTACTACATACATTATTAATGATTCCTGTAGTAAATATACCTTTGTACCTAAATTATCTTTGCAACGTTATAAGTGACATGACCTTTTCACCCTTTTAACCAGCTCAGTCATGCTAGGCTCAAAGCAGAGTACATTCACTAGAGCTCGAAGTTACTAAGTGTCACAAAGGTGAGTAGATGTACACCTCAGAATAGGTATTAATACCTATAGCAGGGGTAATAATAGGTTATAATACCTATACATAATACTATAGCCTATGAGGGGTTTTGGTAGTATCTCAAGCGCGTCAAATTAAGATATGGGAGATACCGTGAACCCATTGGAGTACCAACTACCAAATACCCCCACCAAGTTCCCCACCAAATACAAGTTTACCCTGTTGGTTGGTGGGTTTGTCTGTAATAACGACTGTAAAAAAGTTGACAGATATTCTACAAATTGTCCGATTACGCTTATGAAAATTGTTAACGTCCGTGTGTATATTTAATTATTATTAGTTTTATTAAACTGACAATAAAAACATAACACATGGGAGTAATATAAGGGTCTCAAACTTTCAAACTTTGACGCTCACTAATGGCCAAATTTGTAGGTTTATTTTCAAGGGGGGAATTCAAGAATATAAAGAGACCTATAATCTACTATTTGTAAGGTTTTTTTATTGTGTGTGTGTTTTTTTTCATGGAATTATATCAAATAAATACTTTAAAAAAAGGAGTGAATGTAGATATCGGCTGACAGAAGAGTGTAAAAGAAAAAAAACGGGCTGTGCTGACCCCACATAGTGGGAAAAGGTGAAAGCTAGGAGAAGAAATACTTAAAAATAACAACGCTTAATATTTTCAAAATTAACAAAGTACCTGGTTACGTTAAACCAACCTTCCCCCAATTTTGTGTCAAGAATTAAAAACTCGTGCGTTCTCACACAAACTTCATACATAGTACGATAGATTATACATTGTTCCCTCTGAGGTGCGCACAGTTAATTCAATAAATCTAGGTTTCTGCGTAGGTCGTACGAGGAATGTCACCGGAGGCGTTACGGAGACCCTTCATCTCGACTCCTGAGACAAATTGACTGTTTACGTCATACAATATAAGAGTACCCTACATTTTATGAGACAGAGAAAAATAAAGCTTAATTTGAGTTGAGAAGTCAACACTGAGCGTGAATTTCTTATAAGTGTTTGTTTATGATTTAGCACAAAGCTGTGCGAAATTGTATTTTTAGTAGCGTCATCGTAACAAATAAAAGCTTTTTTTTCTATGAAAATTGTGACTTTTTTAAGTTTGACTTAGCTTGGATATTGTTTTTACTTATTTTACTATATTATATTAAGTAAATTATGTTTGTGTCTTTTTTCACTTATTGTTTTTGGTGTACCATAAAGGATTTTTGTATTATTTTGTATTATGCTATTTATTTTCCCTTCACCTTTTATTATTATTATGGCAATATTACATTTTGGGTAAAAACACTAAAAATCTTAAATCAAAAAAATTACGATAAAAATTATAAATGCAGTGAATTTCCTTTATAACGACCTCGGTTGTAACTACCATTCGGTTATAAGGACTGTGAGTTCAATCAAATCATAATTAATTTTAAGTTTTATCTGGCTATAATGACTTAGGCTCTAAGCACCAAACTTAGTTGAAGGGACTTTTTCTGTTGAACAACTTAGAACATGCTTCTAGAAATCCTATGCAGATATTGCAACCAACGTCGGCCTTCAAAAGACTAAAAGTGTCACTTTCTTATATTCTGTTCACATTTAGTAATGGTCATAAATTGTGCTTAACTTTTGTTTAGTCCTGTGTATTCGAATAAGCGTGTTACAGTTCTAGTAAGTTTCAGTTTTCAATTGAATTTATGGTTTAGTTACAAGGTAATATTCCGAAACGCAATTGTGTTTTGTATATTGTTAATCAGTTTACCTTCTGTAACGTAATTCGAGTAAAGCGACAAAAATTATAATGATCCCTTCAGCGTCGTTATACCCGAAATCTACCGTATTATGTAAAAGTTATTTAGCTTAGAATTAAAACTGATAAAGTTACTGACCGCAAAGCACCGTCCGTTACCATTACATCAAACATTGTTTTGTTAATATTTTTTCCTTATTTTCAGCTCGTAATAATGCCAAACTTGGTAAATGGAACGATTAATTTTAATATCAAACTGTCAGCTGTAATCCAGATTAAGTTTTTATGTGCCTATTGTGTTTTATTGGTTTTCGTTTTGTTAGTAATTGAATTGTGAGTAATCTTTTTCATCCAGCGCCTTGGTTGAATTTCTATTGAAACATTTATTAAAGTCTATTATAAAAATCTTTGTGGTACGGTTTTTTTTAAACTGTGTTGTATTTAGAAGCTAAAGATAAAAATAACGCTATTCACTGACAAAGAAAATTAGCTACCAGTTTAGACAATTTCCAATTACTCATGAATAAGATCCTTATTTACAAACAAAATAAACAAGTAATAAAAAAATACCAAATGCGAGTCGCGCTAAGGCATGAAGGTTTCCGTATTTTGTCTATGGAAAATGGTAAAAATATCCTATGTTATATGGGAGCCCCCATTAAATATTATTTTCAATTTAATTTTTATACAAAAGATATCAATAAAGATTTTGTGTATTTCAAGCGTCGTTATTAAGATATAATGATAGAAGAAATATAATGCAAAAACAAACACGTTTCCTATATGGAAACCTTCTCTTAAATTATAATTTTATTCTATTTATGGTTAAAGCGATCACGGAAATATCATATAATCATCATCTGTACAAATTAAATTACTAACTATTTAGCTTTCATGAGATACAACCTGGTGACAGACAGACGGTCGTGAAGCCTTAGTAAGATGGTCCCGTTGAAGCCTTCTGGTACGGAACCCAAAAAACAAATGAACGATAAAAAAGAAAAAATAAAACATCTCATTCAGACCCTAATTCAATTGTAAGCAGAGCGAAAACCCCATTAACGCAGACACGAGGTTCCTCTAGAAATATCCTCATGCTCATCTGATATCGATATAGACAGTGAAAGGGGTTAGTCTCCTGATTGATGGAGGCTGATTGATTTCACCACATTCATCAGATCTGCGGCATGTATCTTCGGACGGTCCAGGGGATCGTTAAATTGTATTGAGATAGAATAGATTGTATTGAGATAGAATAGATTGCTTTTTGTAAGAGCTAGAAATAAATGAATGTGATTTTTTTTAACTTGTATTTTACATATAGCATAGCGTATGTTGAGATGGATGTGTGGAGTGACAAGAATGGACAAAATACATTAGAGGAAGTGTGAAAGTAGCCCCAGCGAGGGAGAAAATAAAGAGTAGAAGGTTAGCGTGGTATGGACATGTGATGCGTAGAGAGGATATGCATGTCACTAGGAGATGTATGGAAATGGTGGTGCAAGGAAGAAGAGCAAGAGGCCGCCCGAAAAAGATATGAATGGAGTGTGTGAATGAGGATATGAAAGAGAAAGGATTGAGTGTAGCGATGACGTCTGATAGAGGAGAATGGAAGAAGAAGATTTGCTGTGCCGACCCCACTTAAGTAAGTGGGATAAGGTAAAGAAAAGAAGAAGAAGAAGTATTTTACATATAGCAATATTTATAGCGATGACAGCCCAGTCGGGCGTGTGGTTGGCTTACGTGCCGATCCGTACTTGACTTTGAGCTTTCAGTGAAGGAAAACATGGTGGGAAAACCAAGGGTTGGTGTTAGAGCATTATCTAGTGCTCGACAGGCTAAAAACTAAAAACTACCCTTTAGTTGAAAAATCTGTCGCTTAGCACCTAAAGTTTCGGCAGCCTATTTATGGTAGTATTTCCAGACTAGACATGTTCCATCTTAGGCAAGAGTGTCCCTAACTCGTAAGGTTACGTACCCTGTTGGAGAAATTTGTAATAATTGACCAAGTGAGCGTCTGACTCTCGCATGACTGGTTTTGTACTATAAAATTAGGAGTTAAATAAAGAAATTTCTTACCCTTTATTTAGAAATCTCATTCATCTCCACTAAAAGTTAGCAATGAAGGTAAAGTAGATAGATACCTGAAAACTTAGGAGAGTAATAAAACTAAAACTTTTCAAGAATATATCTTGGCCATTAGTTTTAAAGAGCCTTAAGTCTTCACAAAGTAGCCAGGCTTTCGTTTTTTACCATATTTTTATGATAATGGTACGGAACCTTTCTTACGCGAGCGCGAGTTGCACTGGGTCAATTTTTATAAGATACATTTCGGATAGTGTGCTACGTGTTTACAAGACATAACTTTTTTCTTGTGAGGGTAGGCAAGCAAGCACATTGTGGTTTCATTGTTGCTGTTTAATAAATTAAATTTAAATATAATTAACCAGTTTTCCCTATAAATTATCATGCAGATGTAATTATAGTTATGTAAATACCTGCCAGAGTGCTGATCCTTTCTTGTTCCTGGCACTAAACTACCTCTAAAACATTCACATAACTTTCACTTGTTTACTTCATCTATTTCACAATGGAAGCTGTGAAGGAAACACAACTAAAACTTCAAGAGTTGTTTTTGAACAAAATGGATGCGTTTCAAGCTCGATTGCAAGGGTCCTCCGCTCCACCCTCTGATGATGAAGACAAGGGTACATTGGCTGAAGAGTTTGCAGATTTTAGGAATTTTGTGCTCGCTGCAATTCAGTCTCTGCAGGATCAGATCAGTCTGCTCGCTAAAGAGGCTGATGCTCAAGAGATGCGAGCCCGTCTGAAGATGCTGCTCATTCATGGGGTGCCCGAGGTCAAGGATCAGGACCCGGTTATTGCTGCTGTAGATGTGGTTACGAAGCACTTGAAAATCAGCGACTTTACTGCTGCCCACATCAGCCGCTGCCACAGGATGGGTCGCACAACATCTTCTGACAAGCCCAGGCCCCTTCTCATCAAGATGCGAGACGTGTCTCTTAAAAATAAGGTATGGTTGGCCAAGACTGCTTTAAAGGGGACCGGTATCACAATGTCGGAGTTCCTAACTAAGCCCAGACACGATGCATTCATGTCTGCGCGTCAGCGCTTTGGCGTCAACAAGTGCTGGACGCGCGACGGCTTTGTTTTTGTGTTGACATCTGATGCCAAACGCCACCGGATCACCACATTATCAGAATTGGACAAGATTGAGCCCCCTATGCCAGCTGCGCTGCCTAAGGTGGCCCCTTCTACAAGCAGGAACAAAAAGCCTGCAGCTGCACCGAAGGCTAAGGACACCAAGGAGAAGCGTCGAGTAATTGGGAAGCCTTAAGCTTATCTTCTTATCACGCGCATTCTTGTTTTTAATATTTTGTTTGATTTGTTGATTTGTCACTTATGTCAGTGTATCCAACTGTCAATATTATGCTTTGAACGATCGTTTCATTTAGCCAGTTTAATAATATTTTATTTTTATTTTATGCTTTCTTGTATTTCACTATTGACAGTATGATTTTTTAGTTTGTTAAAGTGTGTTATTCATGTATTTAATAGTTTAGTTGTGCGTAGTTTTAAGTGCTAGGTAGATTTTAATGTTTCTCTTGTCTTCCAAATGCAACCGGCAGGTGGATTGAGTAATTTTGGTCTATATTGTAAATTATTAGCTATTTATTTTATATTTGCCTTATACGTGTATATCCATTTATACTTATCATTTATATATATATATATATATTTATAAATTCATTTATTTATTACCAATACAATTATGTTACGTATTTGTAATGAAAGCAATAGTGGTAGTGAATTTTTCACTGCCTCCTCTTCAGCATCTTCTAATAATAGTGATGACAGCTTTTCTAGTGTTCTTTCTTTGTCTGAGTTTTTAGAGTGTAGTCTTTCTGATGTATCGAAAAATTTCAATGTCGTTCACATCAATGCGCAGAGTATTCCGGCTAGTTATCCAGATATGCTGGCGTCTCTTGACCAAAAAAATCTTCACGCTATAATAGTCTCCGAAACCTGGCTAAAGCCATGCCTTCCTACAACTTCTTACTCTCTTCCAGGGTTTATTCTTATTCGTAATGATCGTGTCGGGCGCACAGGTGGTGGTGTGGCCATTTATTTGAAAGCTAATATTCCTTTCTCCATTATTAGTCAATCGTGCCAACCTCCTCCTGCGAATGCCGGCGAACATTTGTTCATTGAAATCCTTCTTTCTAATACTAAAGTTCTTTTAGGAGCCTATTACAGCTATTCCTTAAACGTTGACTATTTTTCTTCCTTTGAAACTCTTCTGTACAATGTATGTCCTTCTTATAGTCATTCCATTATAATGGGTGATTTTAACACTTGTCTCCTTAAGCGTGACTATCGTTCTAAAAAACTAGAGGCCATTGCTGTTTCCACAAACTTACATATTCTTCCTTTAGGTGCTACTCACCATTTTCCCAATTGTACCCCATCGCTTCTCGATCTAATGTTGGTGAGTTCCCTTGACCATGTTGTAAAATATGGTCAATACAGCACGAATGATTTCTCATACCATGATTTGGTTTACTTATCTTATAAAATACGTCCTCCAAAATGTAAACCTCAAGTCATACTGCAGCGCAACTTTGGTGGTATGGATCATCAAGCATTGTTCCATGACGCTTCTAAAATTGATTGGTCTCCCGTTGTTGATGCTGAGTCCGTAGAAGACCAGGTGAGCATCTTTAATTCCCTGATCATCAATTTATATGATAAACACGCTCCTCTTCGGGCCATAAAAATCAAACAACTTCCTGCTCCTTGGCTCACAAACGAAATCCGAGATCTGATGCGCAAGAAAGCAATTGCAAGGACAAGGTACAAGATGCGGCCTACTGAGGTCAACCGTGATAAATACGTTCAAACCAGAAATCGTTGCAATATGGTGTGTAGGGATGCCATGCGCCGTTACATTCACTCTTCTGTTCAAGATAATGACCCAGGTAAAGTCTGGAAGTTTCTGAAGTCTTTGGGAATTGGCAAATCTAATCAAAATATCCCTTCACGTGATCTTAATATTGATTCCTTAAACGTTCATTTTGCTTCTTCATCTACTATTTCAGATGAATATAAAAATTCTACATTGTGTAATCTTTCAGCCATTCCAAACTTTGACTTTCCACCATTTGTGTTTCATCCTTTCACCGCATGTGATGTTGAGAAGAGCTTACGTTCTATAACATCCAGCGCGGTCGGCAGTGACTCTATTAGTCGGAACATGTTATTGCCTATCCTTGATACCATTCTACCCATCCTCTGTATAATCTTTAATAATTCTATTTCCTCCGCCGAATTTCCCGCCATTTGGAAAGATGCGCAGATTTTACCTTTGCCTAAAAAATCTAATCCTACATCCTATTCTGACTACCGTCCAATTTCTATTCTTCCTTTCCTTTCTAAAGTCCTTGAGCGGCTCGTCCATCGGCAGGTTTGTTACTTTTTAAACCGGCATGAACTGCTCAATCCTTTCCAATCCGGTTTCCGTCCTGGGCATAGCACTGTATCTGCACTTTTAAAGATCACTGATGATATACGCGAGGGTATGGATGACGGTAAGCTTACTGTTCTAACTCTGTTAGACTTCAGTAATGCTTTTAATACCGTCAATTTCGATATCCTTCTGGCTCTGTTACGCTCGATCAACATATCTCCATCGGTGGTAAATTGGTTCTGTAGTTACCTGTCGGGCCGTCGGCAACGGGTTCGCCTTGGAGATATTTTTTCTTCTTGGTGTAACACATCTGCAGGGGTCCCGCAGGGCGGCGTGCTATCTCCTCTTCTTTTTTCTATTTTTATTAATTCCATTTCTAATCGTCTTGTTTCCGCTTACCACCTTTATGCTGACGATCTTCAAATTTACTCTCAGACTCATATTAGTACGCTGGATTCCGCCGTTGCTACTATTAACGCTGACCTTGGTCGAGTTTCTGACTGGAGTAAATCCTTTGGTTTGATCGTTAACCCCACTAAGACTCAGGTCATTATTATTGGTAGCTAGCAAATGATGTCACGGATTGACTGGGACGCGTTGTCTCCCGTTGTATTTGATGGTCATGTCATACCATATAGTGAATCCGTAAGAAACCTTGGCTTGACGATGGATCGTTCTCTCAGTTGGGATGCTCACCTGCAGTCTTTAAGCTCCAGAATGTTTGCAGCTGGTGCGTCGTTACGACGTCTCCGTAACTTCCTACCCACTGCCACCAAGATTGCGCTTGCAGAGTCTCTCTTACTTCCTATTCTAGATTACGCAGACGCCTGCTATCTCGATCTTCGGGAGGATCAGCTAGATAAGCTTGAGCGACTTCAAAATTACTGTATCCGATTCATATTTGGGCTTCGTAAATATGATCATGTCTCTCTATTTCGCAATAAACTCAAGTGGCTGCCTATTCGCCTTCGCCGGAATGCTCACATCCTCTCTCTAATTTACAATATTTTGTATAACCCCTCTTTCCCGCGCTACTTAGCCTCTCGCTTTTCTTACGTGCACACATCTCACTCACGCAACCTACGGTCGTTAGAAAGACTCACTCTGTTGAACCCTACAGCCAAGAAATCTTTTTTCGGTGGTTCTTTTACTGTGCAGGCAGTACGCCTGTGGAATACTGTACCGCTCAGCATTAAGAAGGCACAGACACTCAATTCCTTTAAGAACCAAATAAAAGACTGGTATTTGTCATCACTACTTTAGGATTGCTTTTATTTCCTTTTCTAAAATTGTAACTTTTGAAATGTTTCCTGGTAAGTTATTAAATATATATATATTTTATATTATATAGATATATATTAGTTTATATATTTATCTGTGTATATACTTTAAATATTATATATTTATTATGATTATATATTTATATATTATAGTTATATAATATATTGTTATTAACTTAGATTTATTTGTGTCCTCTATCATAACTATAAATATTAATATTCTTTATTGTGCAACCCCTTTTTTTCTCGTCTTTTTCAACTTCTTTCCATCCAAAGGTTGCCTCGAAGAGATCGCTGTTAGCGATAAGGCCGCCGTTTGTGGCATACATTTGTGTTGTTACTATTTTATTTTGTGTTGTACCTTTATTTGCCCAATAAAGAGTTCATCTATCTATCTATCTATCTATCTCCCCCTGCTCTGCACCCACCATTGATCGGACGCGCAGAGATATGGCATCATTTAAATGTGGAGACAACAAATATGCACACTAAATGTTGTCCCCACCTTCATTGTGCGAACCGCTAAGAAGTGGATTCTTTACCAAACGCCCTGCTCCCCGAAACCTATAATCTAGCGATATCAAGGCACAAGTGAACTGTTTTTTTTTTACTCTAGAAAGAAAGAAAGCATTTATTTCAGACACAGAAGACACATACATATACATTATTTTCAGTTACATAAAACGAACATGAAAAAAGAAGAAAGACAGCATAGTAAGTGGCCCCTAGCGTCCGAAAAAGGTCAGCTAAATAAAATTAAATAAAGCTTGCCAACATTTCATGTAAGTACATAGTAAGCGATAATGTGGTCTTCGGTAAATCACGCTTACCGGTTCACGCCTTGAAAAATACTAGATTATTTATCTAGTTATCGGGGAACAGGAAATTCAACAAGGATGTCCAAAGCTTGGCGATTCGTACTACAAAGATGGAGGCAAAACGCTAGTGCGATTTTTCTGGGTAAGCTCCACCTTAAATCACAATATCGCTTACTATCTGGTGAATTGTGATCAGTCACAAGCCAAAGTATCTTACTATTATATCTTACTTTTATTTCAAGATATAGTGACGTAGGAGAGGAGTATTTTTGAAGATAAAGGTACGGTATTGTATTGCTAGTGGCTACTTAACTACATACTCGTATATACTCACTGATTCGGAAAATGACTAGTCTCGAATAGAATAGACGGATTTCTTAGTTCTTTGTGACCCATGCCTTTGTGATTTTGTCTACGTGGTCGCAAATAGGTTTTTTTAATCTTACAAAACAGATGCAACCCGCGGTGTTATCCGCGTTAGTTCGCAATAAAAGAAAACCTATTATGTTATGTTGTAATAAAAGTAAACCTATCATGTTATGGCTACTTCCATATCAAAATTCAACTGAGTTCAGACATATGAACGTAAAGAAGGAATAAACAAACATACACACACATAAATATCCGCATTTATTTTTTTGACAACCTCGTTGGCGTAAAGGTTACCATGCCGGACTGCAGAAGGTTCCGGGTTTGATTCCCGGCCCGGTCAACATCTTTGTGCTTAATCAAATTTGTTGGCTGTGGGTCTGGGTGTTAAATATGTATTTATATATAATATGTATGTATGTATGTATATGTAGTATATCAGCTGTGTTAGCAACCATAATACGAGCTAGAAATGGTTCAGTATGGGACTAACCAGCCGTGTGTGAATGTGTCCAAAAAAAAATTTATAACATTAGTAGGAAATAGGAAATAGTTGCATCCTACTTTATGGCTAGGTTACTTTCATGTATTTTTGAAGTAACTCTGTATAGGGTAAATTCATTCTATAAGTTTCGAAACCGTGATTGAGGTAGCTTTTAGCGTAAATCTAATAAGGGAAATTTCTTTTATCTTTCACATACAAGGTACAACTGACTTAACTTAAAAGAAGCTTAGGTAAAAAGTTGTAGCCACTTTAAAAATAAGATTATAAGTAGAAAGTAAGTTATTATTGTTTCACGTTTTAAAAAGAACCAATCATATTTCGGTTCTAAGCAGTGCCACTAGATGGCGCTGTACGTTAGTGTATGTTTCCTGAATCGCGATAACGGCAGTTTTTTATTATTGTTCAGTATGTTGTGTATGCGTAAATAATTTTTTTCCTGAGAAGTACCAGCTGGGAGTCTTCAAATCTAGAGTTAATAGGTATTTTCTAGGTAAGCGTGTAACATCGTAGGCCATAGTAATGCTATTATAGCTGTGGTCAAACGCAAACCTATAAGTTATAAAAAATAAAAAAAACTCCAGCTTAGCCATTTTGCTCATACCAAGAAGAAGACTAATAGTTAAAATACGTAGTGACAATAAAAGCACTTACTTGATGTAATTATCCCATCCTTTCGGATACGGAGTGCAGTAAACTATAGTAATGTTGTTCTGCAAGATTGCTTTTTCGGTGTTAGCAAAGATGGCGGCAGGAGCTGCAAATATGAGAGCTGCTCCCCAAATTATCATCGCACATACCAGGGGCAGTTTTCTTAGCTGAAACAAAAACATATCAGTCAGTTTGATTAACTTATTTAGCTAGTGTGGCTCGGTGGGATAACGTCTGAATCAGACGGCCCCTAGTTTGAACCCTACAATAATGTAATACTTGTTTTTCAAGTTATGAGTGAATTTGAACTCACTTTACGGTGAAGGTAAACCTCGTGAAGAAAACGACATGTCTGAGGACCACAATATCCGAAGACGTGTGTCATCCGCAAACTCGCACTTGGCCAGCGCGGTGGATAAAAGTCTATACCTCACTCGTCGTGCTAGAAGGCACCTAGATACAGCATTGGGAATGTACAGTGGGCTGCTTACGAGTATGCTTAATTTGGTTTAACAAGCTTTTTCATGATAAATAGCTTTGTTAAAACGGCATCGATTACTGAACACCTCAAAAGTTGGGGTTTATAGGGCCTTTAAAACCTATTATTATGATTATATTAGAATATAAGGTTAATGATTAATTTTTTCGTTATAGCGCCTGTAGCTCAGCTACCTTAGGTTATCTTATGCAATTACCGAAATTAAGCGGCACTCGAAGCGGCCTGTCTTTCGATGGGTGATCGTGCAAAAGACTGAAGTTAAAAGTCATTACTCGTACATTAATTATCCAAAAGTACAAATAAAATCATTTTACATATTTACTTTTGACTTAACATCGTTTGCCGAAAATACATTCAAATTTTGAAAATATTGAGGCCAGTAAAACTTTTCCGTGAGCGCAAACTAAGCACCAACAACTTTGTTCTAAAGCGGAATAGGTTAGTAAAAAATCCAGGCAATCTACACCAGTTTCTGCAGTCATTAATTATGACGTAAAGTAAACTGGCAAACACCAAACTCTGGTTATAAATGCCAGAGCCATTACACTGTACGTTATCTTTAAATGAATTATAATGGCACGAAGCAAAAGTTTGGAGTTGAACTTTGGTAAACTCATTTAACTTCCCATGTAAATATAACATTAACATTATGCCTGTGTACACAACCTTTTACACGGCGTATAAAAGGGTTTGTAATCACGTATGTAGCTACTTAGCAGGTAGCTAACCTTTTTACTGTTGACTGTTTGAAGCTCATATAGGTAGTTCTTCTGAACAAGATGATTTGACACACGGATAAAAAAAACTCGTTACGTAGACCAGTTACGACTTATGTAACCCAAAAATAAATTATGAATATTTGAATAGCCTAATCTGTAGAACTTCGTCTTTCGTCCGAGATACCTGGAATCCGAATCGTGACAAGTTTTTTCTACTTATGATCATACACATTGGTATTGACCAAAAAAAGGAATAAATATCTGTCGTCAGTCATTTGTGTCAAGTGTGTATCTAAATAGAGGTAGATTTAAAATTCTAGATACAAATATGAACTATTTCAAATAAAAAGAAGAGGGTTAATAATAAGTGTGCCATAAATTAAACAGATCTAATCGATGAATACAACGCAAGTTTTACAACTTTGAAATAAAATTGGCTATATCGCATCGACTTCAACAGAAAGGTAATGAGAACCACCCAATTGATCTTGATAACTGAATTTAAGCAACAGTCGATGTGAACAATACTTTAATGTTAAAAAAAATAGTTTTAAGAATCACATTTATACTTAATAAATACCTAGCGCAAAGTCACTTATGTTATTAACAGTTATCTAAAATATATCACACCTGCAATTTCCTGAAAGGGTTGACGATGGCACAGTATCGTTCAGCCGAGAGTGCGGTGAGCGTGAACACTGACACGCCGATGCTGACATCCTTCCCAGTCTCGGAGATCCTGCAGATCAGCTCGCCCCACGGCCACGACTCCAGCGTGTAGATGAGGGAGACGAAGGGAACGCAGATCAAGATTACCAGGAGATCAGCGAGTGCGAGGGAGAAAATATATCTGTGGGAAAGAGATGTCTGTATTATATACAGTAGAAATGCCGAAAATACGTACTAAACGATTCGCTTCCACGTTTCCGGCAAGGAGTTCCACAGTTTGGCTGTCCGTACTATACAGCCAAACTGTGGAACTCCTTGCCGGAATCCCTGTTCCCACTGAACTATAACCTAACTGTCTTCAAGGCGAGAGTGAACCGGTTTCTTCTAGGCAAGCGCGCTTCATCTTAGACTGCAATATCACTTAACATCAGGTGAGTTGTGGTCAAGCGCAAGCCTATTATGTGTAAAAAAAATATATATATAATAGCAGCGCGCCGCGGTATCACCTGCGTTGCTCCGAGATTAAGATTAGCCTGAGCGTTAATCTAGAGTCTAAACTATGTCTGTACCAAATTTCATTGAAATCAGTTCAGCCGTTTGAGCGCAAAGATTAACCAATATTCACATTCAAACATAGACACACGAACTTTCGCATTTACAATATTAGTTTATTCTTAAATACGTTTATGTAAACCGCTTTCATGTGTTTAAGAGTTTTGAAGCAGTGAATGAAATATTAATTACCTAACCATAAATTATTTAAACTTTAACCGATTTTGATGAGACAAAAGTTTGACAACGTTCCAAATTATATGTATTTATGTTTCGAAGTTATAGCGAACCAGACATACAGACAAAAATTTCAAAAATTGTTTTTTTTTTTTGTTTTTGTTACTTTTCTTTAATGCCGCCCTAACAGTTTTTTGGAAAAGTGTTTAGTGTACAGACACTCAATTTTTACCATCTTATTGTATTCGTAGGAGCATTTGTATGTTTTGATTTGCCATAGGTTTTTCTAAAGTTAAATGTGCTTGCGCTAGATCGTGATATGTCTATTTGTAAGCAACATTTTCTTCTACGTTGGAGCGTATTTGCCTAAAATAAACCGATTCACTCTTGCCTTGGAGACAATAATCTAGCCGTATTCGAAGAAAAAGGGAGACTCCCTTTTTTTTCGAAATTTAATTACACGCTTTGGCGGATCGCACAATGCATTTCTGTTTTTACTAATTGATCTGGATCTAATCTTTCTAATTTTGTAAAGCTTCATCAACTTTCATGCATAATACAGAAGCGAGATACAATTTAGCTTCATAATAATATAAACATCTTTGTATTCTTTTGTACATTTTACTTTAACAGATCCAGCCTGATAACATAAAAGGGAGTTAGTAGAATAATAAAAGAACCGTGGGTTTACAAACAGCTATTGATTTTCTTGAATTGTAAAATTATACTTACTTACTTTGGTCGGTTAATGTTATAATTCTTTAACCCTTGCCAAAAGTTATTGAATAGACTATTTTTCAAATAAATTATGTATCATTAAGATGCCAATGATCCCACAAGTCAAACTTTGTAAAATGTGATATACGGCAACAAATATCGCTCTTAAGTCGTGTCAAAACTTCGATCGCTTTACGCGTCGTTCAAATAAAATTTAGAGCCATTTCCAAACTCCAACTTGAAATTGTCTAAGTTTTTGGTAAAAGTTAAGCGATTTTACAGAATCATTACATTGAGAAGACAACTGATTAGTTTGTAATAAAGCTTGGAAACAACAATTTTCGCCCTGACGTTTTAAACTTAGATACGTTTAGAAGTTTTATGAACGACTTTGTTAAATTATACTATTTCTGCTAATAAAGAACTTTAGTATCTAGTTCAATGAGAGCTAGTTAGAGCTAGATCTAGTAACAAACGTTTGAACCTGTACCAAACAACAAAAATAACAAAAAACCCGTAACGCATCATATTTTATTTATAAGTGTTTATAATGGACTTACTGCATGTGTGGACACCGTAACATCTAAGTAAATTCATGCACCAATCAAACCAAAACTTAATATTGAAAACCACATTAAAATAAGTATAAGGTTAATATCGGTTTGTAAAACCTAAAAACTGGCTCGTATAACAAACGTGTAGTATTGACGAGTTTATTGAAACTGAAAAAAAACGTAATTAAGAGGATATCGGTTGCAATTTTTAGCATATTATATTATTAGTAATTCTTCTTCTTCTTTTGTACTTTTACCTTTTCCCACTAGGTGGGATATCATAATTTGATAAAATGACTTATAATTTGACAAATTTTGAATTAAATATTATCTGTTTATCATAATGTTTGCTGCAGTCCTAGTGAGTTATCACCGAAACATCTATCCGGAACATGCATTAATCAAATATCAACTCAACTCTGAAAACCAGATAAAATATCGGATAGTTAGTTTTGGCAATTGGTTTGCACCAAAGCTCATTCGTATATTAATTAATTTGAATCCTACTAATATTATAAAGGCGAAAGTTTGTATGTATGGATGTATGGATGTGTGGATGTATGGATGTATGGATGTATGTTTGTTACTCTTTCACGTAAAAACTACTGAATGGATTTGAATGAAACTTTACCACAATATAGCTTATACATCAGAATAACACATAGGCTATAGATTATACATCAGAATAACACATAGGCTACAATTTTTGAGGTTTTTAATGTGAGGTCGTAAAAAAAAACACATTTTTTGCGCTTACCTTGCAAACGCTGACTGAATCCTACAAGATAGATCAAAACAATTTACTACAGTATTGTACAACTTAAAAAGGTCTACAAAAAAGTCCGTGATGGTATATGTTTATCTCTTAGGAATAACCCACAATAACCATTTTTTATCCTTTACTTTGTACGAGAAATAATGGCTTATTTACGTAGCGAATTTAAGCGATACAGTCCTTATCCAATTAAGTATCTTAAATACATTGTGCATTTAATAAAGATCAATATGGCTTTTTACAGCATGTAAATTAAATAAATATTTTCGAAGATATCACAGATTTAAAATGCAGCGGCGCCAGGCGAACGGAGCGGGGGTAGGTGCGGTGGGGAAGAAGTGGCTCAACGCTGAGTGCGCGACCCGAACGCGGGCAGACGCATGAGGGCAGACGTCGTTGACGGTTGTGTCCGTTTTGCGAATTTTCAAGGCACTAGCGATTTGATAAAGACGTATGGTCGCCTACTTTAAGTAATATAGGCCTAAGGTTAGTTATTGCCAGGTTTCTTTTTGGTTAGGAGTAACACGTACAAAAAGATACTTCATTTTTATGAATTACTTCATTGATAATTAAATTACTATATAGATAGGTTACTTACAGTTAATTATAACAAATTATATTAGCAATAAATTAAAATTGCGACTATAATTTGAGATTTAAACTATCCTATCTCTCAAGTTGGATCGAACTGCACATGGTGTGCGAATTTTATTATAATCGGTTAAGTGGTTTAGGAGTCCATTGAGGACAAACATTGTGACACGAGATTATATAAATTAAGATAAGATTATTAATACTATATGTATGTTTTTTATTATTCTTTATTGTACACTACGTCCTTCTTTAGTCGTTTATAAATTCCTTTCCATCCAAAGGTTGCCTAGAAGAGATCGCTTTAAGCGATAAGGCCGCCAATTGTGGTACACTAATTTTAAGTTAATTGTCTTTTACTGTGCCTTTTTTATTTATATGTCCAATAAAGAATTATAAAATTTCCATGGCACAATGTTAGTTACCGTACTCCTC
Organism: Mellilla xanthometata; assembly: GCA_035578125.1. Lineage (NCBI taxonomy): Eukaryota > Metazoa > Arthropoda > Insecta > Lepidoptera > Geometridae > Mellilla > Mellilla xanthometata. The sequence continues at coordinate 4,237,963 of JAPUBQ010000014.1, read as the reverse complement.
TGAAACGGCTTGGTTAATTGTCTTTTACTGTGCCTTTTTTATTTATATGTCCAATAAAGAATTATAAAATTTCCGTGACACAATGTTAGTTACCGTACTCCTCTGAAACGGCTTGACCGATTTTTACCAAATTTCATATGCGTATTCAGTAGGTCTGAGAATCTTCTACTATATATTTTTAAGGCAAAACAACGTTTGCCGGGTCAGCTAGTAAATAAAATAATAATTAGTTAAGTCTGGTATGTCGGTGCTGCTAGAAGGCAAAATATCAAACAAAAGCCGAGATAAAAGGGTAAAAACAAGCTTTTGACCATCTTATCTATCGCCTTAAAGATTTTTGTAATAATATGGGACTGCAATTAAGTTAAATTATATAAAAAATATTTGCAAACGAAAAAACGGTCACACTTATTTAAAAAAACGTTGGAAATACGTCCAACGGGTTTCAACGGATTATGAGCGTCATCTTCGTGGCCGATGATATACCTACTTAATCGACGGGGCCGAAATGCGTCCAAGTCTGCTGGACGTATATCCAATGTTTTTTAAGTAAGCGTGATCGTTTGTTCGTGCAAATATAATAAGACTTACGATAACAGTTTCTGAAGTAAGTACAATATATGAAAAGTCTTACGTGTTGGGAGCGTTCCTCATGCCCCGGTGTCGAACATACACTATGACCAGCGTGCCATTGCCCAGCACTCCCACAATGAAGATGATAGCAAATAAAACCGGCACCAGGTAGGTTTCCAGACGGTCTTTGTACGGAGTATACTCGTATGTGCCATTCTCGCCACTCGTTGGCAACACAGTGCTTCCTAATGGAACATCCATGCTGGTGTCTGTAACAAAACAAACACTATTAAATGGGTAGAATGGTACGTGACTGTTTTTCGGTTCCAGTTTGGTTTCCTTGATATCTATCATTGGTTCGGTTTATGAACTCGACTTACATAGTTAGTGTGTGGTTCAAACATTTTTAGTCTCGACGGAAAATCCAACGAGATTAAAATTTAAATTTGGCGAGTCTGTGTGTGTCTTTGCCATTTTAGCTCACGAATTGGACGAACTTTATTTGTTTTTGTTTAAACGGTGAATTGATCGGAAGCATTCTATAAGCTACTAGTACATTTGTTAAAAAAAAAACTATCCACCAAGATGACCACCGCCAGAAAATGGCGGGCATACATATTTGTTCATAAATATACATACTTTTTTTTTGTTTTTTATAATACTAGCCCGTAGTTCTAATAGATGAAAATACTTGAACTGCGTTTACAGATTAATGTAGTTATAATTGGATTGACACCCATAAACATTCCATCATCGATTTATTCATTATACATTTTAACAGTAGATTGTTGATCGAAAATTTGAAAACACCTCGAGCAAACAAATTAAATTTTGACTGTAATATTTTTAGCCATTGTTTAAATTAATTCTGCCGTCATAACTTTACGACTTTGGGGAATGACTTCAAAGCTATTGAAGTTAATTCGAGTTCGATGTTTATCAAATATGAAACGGAAATTTTAATCTGTCGGTAAGCCGATATGCTTTGAATATTCATTTTACATCGCGGTAATCTAAAAGGAAAAGTTCAACAAACGTATGCGTACTTCGTTTAAAAGTTTTAGCTCCCAAGTGACAACTTACTGGTTCGATTTAATCATGAATTATAACGAATTTTCTTTGTTGTTTCTAACACAGGATCTGTCAAACTGTGAAATTACCTCTCGTCTATGAACAAGCAATGCTTTATAAATTTGCATATCGCAAGTTATTATCGTTGTCGTAAATAATGTCGTTAGTTGGAAAAATTCAAAATTTTAATTATTTTCGGGTTATGTGGCTCGTATTTACTAATGACTCGCTATACAAGCTGTTATACAAACGTTTTTCCGTTTATTTGTTTCTCCCACTGACCAAATGCCCCACTGTCAATGTTATTGACTAGTCCCGTCGTGTGTGGAAACATTTCCTGTCACAATTCTCCAGTTTATTGGCGTTTTCTGACTCGACTGGCATTTGTGTTTTACAGTAAATAGACACGCGCTTGATCGCATTCCTACTGATGGTAAGCGAAACTGTGATATAATATGGTAAATCTCGCTTGCCTAGTAACAAACGGTTTGATCTCTCTCAGAAGCTAGATTATTATTAATGTCATAATAATTCGTTAGTTTGCGCTAGCTTTGTCATCATTCATAGTTATGTCAAACGCCACAAAGTTAGATTAGAACCACAACACTACACAAAATAAAAATCCAGAGAAAAACGGGTCGTTCGGTCTGAAAAAATATGGGGACTACATATGTATATATTTTTATATATAAAATTATATAGACAATTAGAAAGTTCTACTAAGAATGATCTATACCAAGTAGGCTGAACTATCCCACTAAAATTATAAAGGCAAAAGTTTGTATGTTACTTCTTCACGTTGAAAAGGCTGAGCCATATTTATTTAAGAAATTTACAAGCACAAAAGCTACTTTTAATCTCGGATCAACACAGAAAACATCGTTAGGCAGAGCTAGTAATTTAATATTCGTACTAACGCTTCTAAGTCTCCTCCACATAATATCTATTTAGTATTTTCGTGCCATTTTTCCACGCTCTAGCTATTGAGTGGGTAGATCTGTCAGAATATATCATGATGTCAACGTCAGTTGCTCTTCGCATCAATACACAGTTCCGCGCGAGCAAACATGTCCAAAGCACTGACAACGGCCTGTCCAGCCTAGATACGCGAATTATCCTCTGCTACGTTCAAAAACAATTTCATTTCGCATTTACTATTATCAGGTATGTACAGGACATATGTAGTTATTGTGTAAGCATCAATCTTTTTATCTATTTAACCTGTAGTTTCAACGGTTCATGTATTTAACGTGGCGTAAATTTTCAGCAGAATACCATATTATAGTCGGTGATTTATGTATTAAGGTATGGTTATAAGACTTGTTGAATAATTTTAGTATTGGTGTAAGCAATAAATAGCTCAGTGGTGTGTGCAGCCGCGTACCTCAAGTGGGGCTTGGCTTTGTGGCTTCAAGCCCTGCTAGCTCGAACTTTCGTTGAATGAATATATAGTGTGGAAACCATAGCATGGTGGTAAAGTATTTTCTCGAACTTGCTTGGCTTGCTACCAACCACAAGCTGAAATGTCTGTCATCAAACACCTAAAGGTTTTTTAAATACCTAGATTTTTAACTTCTGTTAAATAACTTTCACAAAATAATCCTTTAATGAATATTCTATTCCAAGTTTATTTTTCTGTAATTAACTGTTATTAGTAAAAACATAATTTTATTGTTTGTATATAACCAAGAATCGTAATAACTCTGTGGTAGAGGCCATTGGTGTTAAAACACAGTCTATGACTAAATCAGCACCAATGGTTTCATTTTAATTGTGTACTTCTTACTTATGTCAATAAAGGATAATTATTATTATTATTTTGTTTCAGCAGCCTTCTGGAGAGCCAGTTCTTAGAGGTACGCTTCACTCTAGGTTATAAAGCTAACTCGTCTGGTCGCGCGCCCTCTTGGTCAAATGCATAGCTGTACTGGGTAAAAAAAGATTTAATGAGAATCGGTGGTCTAGTCTTTCATTTGCAGAACTTACTCATTTTTTTTTATTCAATCCTGTTTAAGTTAAAAATTTGCATAACTTTTGCTCGATATCTCTCTTTAGATTTCTAAAATGTAAATTTCAACTTGATTCAAGTTTAGAAGCACGCTTCTTAAAGTAATTACTTATTATATTATTTTGTTCTTCGTCGTATTCTATTCTTTTGTAGTTTAAGATCAAAGACGTCAAACCGTAATGTGTACCATCGTCAAAGAAAATAAAAATAAACTAAAATAAAATCAGCTAAAAATATTTTTTATTTTTTTACTAAAAACTTTGATTGAAGTAAATCACAATGAAGTGTATAAAACAATTAAAGTTATCCCTAGACTTTATCCTGTTGTGAATCTAAATCTAAAGTCATCGTAAAAGCCTTATTAGGGTAGTAAAAAATCAACAAAATGCTTGATTTTATCACGTAGATGGGCTGTGTCATACAATGGAGATCATAAAGATTTTACGTTTTGTGTTATTGGAATTTTACTGCCACCTAGTTCACTTAAGTAACACCTTGTACGGGACTTTTAATATATTTAATTTTTTTTATTCGATAAAGAAAACGAAAATTTTGTAAACTTAAAAAAATAAATGTACATACATACATTTTTAATAGTAATATATATTCGTTATGAGATTATTAAAATGCCTTAAGTCGGGAGATAAATAGCATATTTAATTAACGGTACCCATAACGCTCGTGGCATTGCCGCGTTGTATAACGATGGATAGCCTTTGCGGCAGGTACGATCCGGAGCGGAATTAACACGATCAAAAAAAAAAAAGAAAATAAAACAAATCCAACTGTTTTAGTAGGTAATGATATTATCTAGAATCGTTAGAATTAAGCTTATAATTATCATATTGTTGACACTTCATTTTAAATGCTTTTGTGTGAAATACTCGTATACTCGGAAACAGTGTCTTAAGGCGCTATTTAGATTTTTCATTTTATCGAGTTTTTCAATACCTACAAAAAAGTAGTATTTGTTGTGTTACATATTTATTAGTTTCAGAAGCACAACATTTTAAACTTTTAAAACAACTGTTTTAAAAAAAAAACAAAAGGAATTATAAATAACTAGCTGACCCGGCAAACGTTGTTTTGCCTTATTAATTATTTTTATTCTAGTTTCTAGACAAATTCTAGTATAATTAAAATGTTACTTACTTATTATAAGTGTGTATGGTATATGCGTGATATGGGTATGGAGCGCCATGAACAAACGTTAAGGGAATATAAAAGTAACAAACGCCAAAAAATATTATGTTCAATCATATCTATTTAATAGTGTTTACATAACAAACATTAATTTGTTCTTCTTAGATGGCACCAAGAATACAGGATAAATACAAATTGAAAATAGCATGTTTAAAAGTTAATCAAATAAAGTCTTCGATGGTACTTATGTGTAGGCATAAAATTATTTTTCACTTTTTAGATACCGTTAGAATTTATAAATGTAGGTATGATTTTGAAGTCTGTTATTTGTATAATACAATTTCATTGTAAAATTTTTAAGGATAGTAGGTAATGATATTTTTCTAAAGTTTTAGGTCTTCAAAATTTTTTTGCGATTCCATTCGAGCCGTTACCAAACAAATTACATAATATTGGTAGTGTCATAAGTTATGACCCAAAACGTCATAGGACCAATCGCGAGCGAAGCGAGCCCTATGCGAGCGTAGCGAGCTATGCGCGAGCGAAGCGAGCGCGAAATCTTTTAGCATATTTGTTCGAGCCGCTTGAGCATAAAGATGTCCAAAGCAGAACAAATTACATAATATTTGTAGTGTCGTGAGCTATGACCCAAAACGTCCAAGGACCAATCGCGAGCGAAGCGAGCGCGAAAATTATTAGCATATTTGTTCGAGCCGCTTGAACATAATGAAGTCCAAAGCAGAACAAATTACATAGTATTTGTAGTGTCGTAAGCTATGACCCAAAAGTCCTAGGACCAATCGCGAGCGAAGCGAGCTGGATGCGAGCGCAGCGAGCTATGCGCGAGCGAAGCGAGCGCGAAAATTTTTAGCATATTTGTTCGAGCCGTTTGAGCATAAAGAAGTCCAAAACAGAACAAATTACATAATATTTGTAGTGTCGTAAGCTATGACCCAAAACGTCCTAGGACCAATCGCGAGCGAAGCAAGCCGGATGCGAGCGCAGCGAGCTATGCGCGAGCGAAGCGAGCGCGAAAATTTTTAGCATATTTGTTTGAGCCGTTTGAGCATAAAGAAGTCCAAAGCAGAACAAATTACATAATATTTGTAGTGTCATCATCATATTTGTTGAAAATTTTTTGCTCATACGTTCGGGGTCTAGTTTATTAGTACATCAAATTTTATAGCTTCTTCTACGTAAGAACTAAGTGATCAAATTATGTTGTCGAGAGTTTTTCAAGCTCCTGCCTTAGTTTAACGACTGTTTGTGCTAAGAGGACCTACAATTTAACGTATAATCCGATCCACAGTAGCGCACAGATGAAAATACATTTTTTTACAACAGTCATGTGCAGGAGAGGTTAGGCAATAAAGCGACTTACACGCGGGTGGAGTCGCGGTTAAGTTAATAAGAGAGTTACATTGATATAGCAAAATGATAATTGTTAACAATACTACACTACACTACATACGATACATAAACAATAACGAAGGTCGAAATGTGTGTAAACAGTGAGAGAAGTCTGTGAAGAAGAATTTTGTGAGTAAAACAGGAGACCGACTTCGGTCTATGGCATAGTGTGGCATTTCACTCACCAGTAAAGTAAAGGCGCGGCAAATTTTAAGTATTTAAGATTGGTAATAATCATAAGCATAAGTATATCAGGTTAAATTTTGTTAGTTATTTTCTTCTTCAAAAAAAAAAAATAAGGATGTTTACTCGAAGTACAGTTAGATACAATATTTTATCAGTTATCAAGCGAGATGAAAAATGAATAAAATACTAAAATGGCCATAAAAAATAGGGAATGATGATAAAAAGGTAAAAAAATTAGGGTTGTATGTATTTTTTAATGCCACTTAATACAAAAATAAAATGAAAAAATTCGTCGGAAAATTAAAAAAAAATGTTTAAGGGTGATCAACCCTTATCACTTAGGGGTATAAAAAATAGATAATAGCCGATTCTCTGACCTCCTGAAAACGTATATAAAATTTCGTAAAGATCAGTCAATCCGTTTCGGAGGAGTGCGGTAACAATCACTGTGACACGGAAATTTACTAAAATGGCCATAAAAAATAGGGGTTGATGATAAAAAATTAAAAAATTAGGGTTGTATGTATTTTTAATGCCACTTTATATAAAATTCAAATAAAAAAAATTCGTCGAAAAAATTATAAAATATATTTAAGGGTGATCAACCCTTATCACTTAGGGGTATAAAAAATAGATAGTAGCCGATTCTCAGACCTACTGACTACGTATATAAAATTTCGTAAAGATCAGTCAATCCGTTTCGGAGGTGTACGGCAACAAACACTGTGACACAGAAATTTACTAAAATGGCCATAAAAAAATAGGGGTTGATGATAAAAAAGTAAAAATTTAGGGTTGTATGTATTTTTTAATGCCACTTTATATAAAATTCAAATAAAAAAATTTGTTGAAAAAATAAAAAAATATATTTAAGGGTGAACAACCCTTATCACTTAGGGGTAAAAACGTTTCACGTTGGCCGATTCTCATACCTACTGAATACGCATATGAAATTTGGTAATGATCAGTCAAGCCGTTTCGGAGGAGTTCGGTAACAAACACTGTGACACGGAAATTTTATATATAAGATGATCCCAACGCTAAGCTTATAAAACTGAAAAGACGGTAGGTCTATCATTTACGCAGTACTTTTTTTCCTAAATTTACCAGTTTGCTCCCATAACGCCTTAACCTCTTTAACCACACAATTCAATGTATTTCTGAAATCAAAGCCAACTATTCTTTTAACAGTCTTCAAGCCTATGTATCCCCGTGAATTAAGAAGCACTTTCAGTTAGCCCCTAAATAACTAACATGCAGTGAATCGTTCTCGGCTTAAGTTTAACTCCTCTAACTTTTACCTAGCCTCTAGGGCTAGCCGATGGCCGGCAAAGCTAAAACTATTAAGCTCCTATCAATATAGGCAGATTTAATGAGGTTTCTACCACCTGCTACAGTTTAATGCTGTTACTTGCAAGGATCTTACAGTCACAAATTATTTAGCTTATGACGGATGGAAGTAATGCTCTGTCATACAACATATAATATAGTCTTATGTAAGTATCTTAAATATGTATATCATGGAATGTTTGGAAGTATAGTAAATTTAAAACAAACGAAACTAAACCATTAGCCCTTGCAAGCGGAAGTCCCATTCTAACACACGATCAGCAGTGCGAATTAGAGGGAGACATAATATAATAGTGATATGAAATATGTGACCTCCTCAACACAGTACATCACGTGGTCCCGAAAGAGTGAACTAAACTTATCAACAGAATGGCAACAGCGCATACGCATATTTACTTCCGTTCATACAGGTTGCTAAAATATTACTCGTACTACATTATGTTCTTCTTCTTCATCGTAAGATATTACCTTAGCAAAGAAATAGTTAAATAAAAATTAAGTTTTAAGTTGGGCCCCCATCTAACGTGTTTTTTTTATATTAGCTATCAAATTAAATAAAAAAAAAAATATATAATACATATTTGAGGGGGACTCCCATACAACAAACGTACGAGAGTGAATTGAAAACTACGCAGCCAAATTTTTTTTTTTGAGAATCTAATTAGCCTAATACATAAATATTTAAACTATTTTAATGAAACCATGACAAGCATGTCACAACTCTGGTTGTCAAATTGTAATTTTTTTTCGCAATGGTCTATATTTAAATTAGGCTGAATTTTGTGAGCCTTTGTGCAGCGTTTTTAAATAATCACTTAGCTAATTATTTTTTTATATTACATCTGGGCATTTAACCATCATGGCGCGTAACCGCAATAGCGAAAATCTGGCCTAAAGGTTGCAAAAGTTAGCTCTCAAGGCCGACCAGGCCGTCAACGTTTCACTCATACATAATTATCAGCTGTCAAGAATATAACTTGTTACCGCGTTGTCGATGAAAAAACATAGATGGCGCTGACCGCTCTTAAAACGCGATAACGGTATGAGCTGGATTCTCGAGTACACCAAAATAAGCAGTTTGCTAATCTGAATATCCGTGGAAAGATATTCTATACCACTTCTGAATTGAAAAGCATTGTTTAGACGTTGCATAGCCCTGAGCCAGCAACATTAAAAATATCTAAAACTTAGAGCTAGTCGCCGTTAATGTCCCATATTGGTCTTTAATATATTTCCAATCTAATATAGGTTACTTACTTATTCATGCGGCTTCACTTTGACTAACTAGACCTTTTTATTTATTTATTTTGTCTCGTTGGTTTTTATGTATATCAAATACAAAATAAGGTGTTTCTAATTGTTTGTTTGTTCCTTTATTATTATTGTTTTCATTTATTTATTGAAAAATTTATTTCATTTAATTGGGCAAAGGCTTAACAAAACGACCGGTGACTCTCGCTCCGCATCTTTCCTGGTGCAAAGGATAGCGATTGCCATTCAGCGCGGGAACGCTGCAAGTCTGATGGGCACCTTTGCACCGGGAACTATCAGGGGCGGGTTATTTAATTAGATTTAAGTTATTGTAATCTGACATTTTATTATCTGATATTCTGACTGTATTTTTGATTTAATAAATTATTTTATTTATTGTCTCATTCATGTGTTTGTTATTTCATTTTTTTATTCACTTTTACTTCATTTGTATCCCACGAGTCTCTAAACTTTGGTCCTGAGAATCAGGTAGAGTAATCTGTAGCGTTTATACTGAGGGCTGACCTTTTTCGGACACATACTATGCTGATAAGATCAAGATAAATGGTAAGGAACCCTTCATGCGCGGGCTCGATTCGCACTTGACCAATTTTAATTTTCGTTTTCACAAACATGAAAACCATTAGGCCATTACTCAGATGTATCTCAGAAAAAACAAATGGAAGCTCAACAAAGCAGGGAAATGTGAAATGTGCGCCAAAAGCTGCCGTTTGCTACGGATAATGAAGTGTCTACGAACGGTGGCGCTTTCACAAATTTGGCTGAATCTGCAGATTGAAACAGGTTTTTTCTGCTGTTCTTTTTAAAATATGTGCTAAGTAATTCAGATTCAGATTCAGATACATTTATTGTCAAACTGTGCATAATTATTAAGGTGTTACAATAAGGTAAATTTAGTCCCAACAGTTTCGTCCTTACGAACATACAATACTATTAAATTAATATTATTATTATCTAATTAATTGTCTAAATACGTGTCAAATAAAATATAACTAAATAATTAATATAAGCGAATTCAATGTCACGATATTAAATAAATAAACAAACTACTATAAATTTTCAACTTTATCTGTAATAAATAATTTCAAACTATAATAGCACTTGGATGTCAAAAAATCGTTAAGCTTTTTCCGAAATATCGTCACATTTTTACATTTTCTTATTTTTTTTGGCAAGATATTGTAAATTTGTGGCCCCATACCTAATATACTATTTTTGAAGCGTGCAGTTCTATGTCTTGAGGGAACAATTTTATCATTGTGCCGTTCAGATTTAAAATGCTCATACATGTCCAAATGTTTTTAATTAAAGTTCAAAATTCAAAATGTTTTTATTCATGAAATGTATGTACATAATTTAATATCCCTAACCCTCAAACTGGACTGAGCGCCCGTGTCATGGAGGTTAGTTCCTTCCAATGACTAAATTAGAATGTCGTACATCAGTTAATAGGACTACAATTTCAAATATTTGTGACACGCTTTAATTTACTTATCTTAACAAAATCAATTATTAATTGTTATTATTATTATATTACCCTACATTATCATTATATTAAGTTATAACGACTAAGGTTAAAAGCTAATACGTGAGTAATTGATATTAAAAATGAAATTAAAAACATAGCGCCTGTAGTTCGGCTAACTAAGGCGATCTGACGCGATCATTGAGGTTAAACAACGGTCGATGCGGTGAGAACTGTCATTCTCGCATGGGTGACCATACAGAAGACTCTCTTTTAAAAAGTGGCATTTTCATATGAATGTTACCGACATCGCATCGACTGTTGCCTTCGCCTTATCCGAGCTAAAGAAAGGCGCTACAATAAATGACAGACAAATTAAATTAAATGATATTTAAAGCTACTGTAAATATCATTTAATGTCATCCCAAAGCCTATAAAAAACGGTACCAGGTTCGATCCCGGCCCTACACTAATGACTAATTTTCATGTTATGTGTGGATTTGCACTCGCTTTTCGGTGAAGGAACACATTGTGAGGAGAAAACGACACGTTTGAGGACTGCAATATCCAAAGACGTGTGTCATTCACCAACCCGCACTTGGCCAACGTGGTGGATTATGGCTTATATCTCTCTCCTGCTAAGAGAAGGCCTCAATTCTCAGCAAAAAGAACGTATAGTGGGCTGCATATACATACGCAAAGCCTGAAATAGAAACAGCAGAAAAAAATGCAAACGTTGTAAACAAATTACGTATTCAATCTAAAACAGAGCTTGCACAAAACGTCATATAACTGGTGTCACTCACCCCCAGGGTTGCGTCTGCCAGCTTTTGTGGCTTTTAATTAAGTCCATTTGTTTCTGTTTCACAGATGATACGGTTCGTGACAACAATGAAGCGGACCTCGAATAAGAATGGCTGTGGGACTGTTGATAAATAATTAACAACGAAGCTAATCTCGCATTCAAACCGTACGGTGAAATACAGCTGAATAACACCGTCGATTTTGGATGCAGCGCAATTGGCATCAGTAAATTTATGTGAGTATAGATACAGTAGGGCCTCGGTAATTCGGAGAGGCAAAAACAAGACCCTTTCCGAATTATCGAGGCGTCCGGATTATAGTATGCCATATATAATGGCAATAAAACTCATGTTTAATGTAAGTTTCTTCAATCAGTTTTACAAAATATGTAGTTTTAAGTTATAATAATTGGTTAATTTTTCTTGAAAAAGTCTGTAATACTCTTCTGCTTATGATTTAAGCACTTTATTTTAAAAGCCCGGTCTCTAAGTCGACGGAGAAACATAATATAACTTCGTGGCTATCGAATAGGCGCGTTCACACAGAGCGAGCAGCCTCGCGCGGCAAATGCCTCGCGCGGCAAATGTTTCGCGAGGCTGCTTGCTCTGTGTGGACGCGCCTATTTAGTGCAACAATAACATAACTAGGCGACTGAGGCGCCTTTGAGTAATTTCAAAAACCGACACTCGATGGCTCGGGCCTCGGTCGCTCGCCCGCGGCTGAGCGCGCGCTTGCCTCGTCCCAGGCACGTCCACACAGAGCGAGCAGCCTCGCGCGGCAAATGCCTCGCGAGGCTGCTCGCTCTGTGTGGACCCGGCTAATGTTTACGTGGCGGCGCCATGATGTTAAACAAAAGACTGACGACGCATCGACTCAGTGGCCTACCCGCCTGCCTCCCCCGCGAAGCTCGTTGCCCGTCCGGATTACAGCGATCACCGAACTATCGCGAGTCCGGATTACCGAAGCCCTATACCTAAGAGATTAAGTCAATAAAAAAAAATTAAAGATTCATGTTCTGTTACTTGCATTTAATGGTGTGAGCAAGAGGAAACGAATTTACAAATGTTTTCTTTATTGAATCGAGTTAAACTTGTCAAAATTTAACGGTTACAATATATTTCAACATTAAAAATCATTTACTCAGTAAAAGTCAATTAAAAAAAAAATACATGTCTTCAACATTGCACCGAAACCATATAGTATAAAGTATCCAAAATCCCAGAGCAAGTTGGCCAGACCTCGTTAATTATTACCGTAGTAATCTGTTTTTGTTACCGAAATGGCCCTACCACGTAATATGCTGACTTTCAGTTGAATTTATTCAAGCTTCACATAACGCTGTAGTGAAATAAATATAAGTAATGAAATAAATGTGTAGAAACCCGTGGTTACAGATTTTCCGGTTAACATGTTATGTTTCGTAATTAAATTAAATTAAATTAAACAGTATATTTTATTTCATTAAAAATTGATTTAAGATATACCGTTAATATAGATAATTATATTTTACAGCACTTAAGAAATGAAATGAAATGAAATGAAATGAAATGAAATGAAATAATTTTATTTGCATTAGAATTTCCTTAATTAGAATTCGCCTATCGCGGACACATATACACATGCATAATATATACATACATAAACACCTTGTATACACATGTATATGTGTATACAAGGTGTTTATTATTATGTTATGTTTCTTAAAAGTGTTAAAGATCCTTGTCGTATTTGCATGGTGGTGGGGCATATTTCATTTTTTTTCTAAATTTGCATGCAGATATTGTTGTGGTCCCCAAACATCCTCACAATATTTTCTTTCGCCGTAAAGCGAGTGTAAATCCATACATATCTTGAACTTTTTCAAGATATGTATCGTGCGTGAACTTCTGACACCTCCTAACTTACATTTGAGAATTTGAAACCTTATAACTCCTAACTTCCGTCCAATAAAGAAAAGCTCAAAATAATAGCTATTTTGCAACATTAGTAGTAAAAGCATTTAAAAAATGACCAAGTGTTTTATTTTTTATTTTTTCAATAGTCTTCACGGTGACTAAATATATCAGTTTATTGTTCCTCCTACAAAATGTGCGTATAATCAGATAGGAGATCTCAGAAGTTCACAGACGGTATGTATAAGTCATTGGTGTAGTACCGGGATCGAAGCAGGGCCCGTCTCATTCAAAGCAAACGTTTGCCCACACTCTCTTATAAAAAAAAACTAAAAGGTTAAAGTTCCAGAGATAGCAATTAGGTATGCTGCCTACACCAGGCGGCAATATGGCAGAAGCAATCTTAGCAAAACTATTTCCAAGCACGCAATATCTAAAGGTCACATGTCGGTCGCATTACAAATTTTCTCAAATGGATACGCTCCAACTTTCATTTCCACATCGGGACAGCGTGTTGGCTTGCTTAACATCATATTTTTTATTTTATTCCACGAGAAATGATGACATTTTTAAATTTATTTTCGTTCGTAAAGTCTATAAGCCACGAGTTACACACTTAGATAATCAGATCAAGCAGTAGGCGTCAACACGGTGTCCCTGCGACACCCCCTTTTTGCAAAAATCTTCTTGAAATACGGATTGGATTGTATACCTATTCACCTTATTCAATTAAAATGTTATGGCATGACAAACATATTTTTTTAACTTAATTTTTAATTGACGCTCCATCAAAGGCCCTCTACCTATATATAAGATACTACTTCAATCTATAATTACCTACGATAATATACTTGTGTAATTTACAGTCAAATTATATCAACATTGGTTTTACCTTTGTTTGCTCTTTCAATGAAAATTTTGTGGTCCTGAACCCATATTAGTATTCTAAAATGTGTTTTACGTTAATATTACCAAACGAGGTAATTCGAAGAAAATATATTTCTTCTTCCTTATGAGGTAATTTATTAAATACACAATATTTTGTCTAATATCTAAAAATAAATCGGTTTTTCTTCCTGGCGCTATAACTCCAGAACGCACGAGCCGATTTCCACGGTATTGCTTTCGTTGGAAAGGTATCGGGCTCCGTAAGATTTGTAGCAAACAAAATTCAGGGAAAATTCGATTCGCAAAAAAATCGACCTACACACGGGCTATAAAATCATTGAAACACTGAAAATAAAACTGTTATTTATTAATTACTAATCTCGTAACTTAAAGTGACAAATCATACAAAAAAAAGAAACATGTATTTATCAAGATATATTTTATGGTTGCTGAGAACTCTGGAACACTAACTTCTTAAAGTGATGAAAAACCACTTCTTCTTCGTATGAGTTAAGTGGCTAAGCTCTGGCGTCAAGAGTTTTCTAAACTCCCGAAGGCTTAAATATTGTTTGTGCTAGGACTAAATGCCGGGACATACAATTTAAAGTGTCATTCAACCCACGGTAGCACACAGATAAAAATGCCACTTTTTAAATGACAGTTTTGAGCATGGTCGGGGTCCCCCATCCGAAGCTTTAGGTGCTACAAAGAAACACTAAAGTTCCGTGGACTTTTAAAGTTAGGGGTAAAAGTCTACTCATATCTCGGTAGTAGAAAAAACTTTAATCCAGTTGTTCCAAAGATTGTGCGTTAGTATCCAACAACCAATAGTATCCTAACGTAGGCTTAGTTTATAATAAACTTACTTATAAAGACAAATGATAATAATATAAACTACAAAAATATAAGTTGACACTTTACAGATTCATTCCAAAAATATTCCCTGGTCTTATTCCGGAACTATGAATGTATTTTAAAATTTACGAGCTCTAGCGTTTATGTAATCTGTATCAAAATGAATATCATTAGCAATATTTGGCGGAATATCATACTCATTTTTTAACAATAGCTCGTCTGATTTTGAAAACGATTGTAATAAATTTGATTGCTGTTCGTTTTTAATACAGTCGTAAATATTATCCGCGTGACCCTCGTTCTTTGTTAAATTGGATACTGGTCTTAATCTATTTGGGAAATCATCATATAATTCGTCGCATGGCGGATCTTTGTTAATAGGTTTATTATTTAGTGGTTGGTTGTATACATCGTCGAAATGTATGTCATTTGTTAAGCTTACTGGTCTATTAGTGGGAGTGTCAACGTAAATACTATCTAATTGGTCACCTGTGTCAATTTTTGGATTAATTTCCAAATGAAAAGCTGATTTTTTGCAATTATCGTTAACAACCAAAGTATCAGTAGATTTAGCTGTACTCATACCAGGAAGAGGGACACGAATACCTCTTTTATTATCTGTTTTGTCGTCTATCTTAGAGTTATCAGAAGTCTGGTTAACTAAGGCATTGGTCATTTTCTTTGTCAGTTTTGGAGATGAAATTTCAAAATCTTTTATAACTTTTTTTACAGAAATAGGTGACGGTACCGTATCAGACTTGATATCATCAAGCAGATTTGCCGAAGCACTTTTTTCAATTACGTTGTCTTCTTTAGTGCTCACTTCTTCGTTCAAAATGTTTTCCAAATCAGACAAACTGGAAGATTCTTTTTTTTCTTTACTTTTTGCTAGAACTGCTTTTATAATTTCGTTCATTTTTTCCCTTTCTATTTGTTGCTCTGGTTTGTAAATCTTCTTTGTAATAGTTGATGTGGTGCTTGGCGGTTCATCTGGAATTTTTCGGTTTATTTCAGGGACTGGAAATTGAACTATAGAAAATTTGCTCGCTTGTCGTTTAAGTGGGGGTCTGTTGTCATCACTGTTTTGTCTTGAAAATGAAAATTCATTGGTCTCCGAAACTGAATCTTTCTGAATACAATATTTGTTTGAAGAATCATTTTGACTAGTTTTGACAGTGTCCTCGATACAATTTTTATTTTTTAATTTGTAAATCATAAATAGCAGTCCAGTAATGATGATAAACAACACAGCAACTGTAGCAGATAGAACATATACGGCGTGATCCACAGGGCAATGGCATGGATCTGAAAGAAATATATATTTTTTCTTTTATCTTAGCAATCGATATTTTGTTATCTATATGATATGAAATTCAATACTATATATAAATACAAATAGTATGTTGCTTTCTACAAGAGTTCTTATTTGTGCCGCATGGGGGTCGACAGAAAAAGAACGATTTTTATTCGAACCTATTCGTCTTCATCATCAGTAGCATTTCAACACACTGATTTGCTAATATTTGCTTTTTAAGACAATTAAAATTACAAGGGCAAAATATTGAATTGACCGTTTTTAGGGTTCTGTCACCAGCCTGTATCTCAGAAACCGTGATAACTAGAAAGCTGAAATATCTAAAAACTTGCCTAAAGACTGTCAAGTGAATAACTATAAAAGTATGTATCCTTATTTTGATATCAATCAGACTTATCAATATGAAATAAAACTGATTCAAAAAAACAGTTCTAGATTTTTTAAACAAGTTTCACTTCTAATTCATAAGTCTGTCGGTACCAAAATCAGTCAGTTATTTTTCGATATTGTCCACCGTATATGATTTTCGAAAAAATAAAAAAAAAAAACAAGATTTCCCCTTGTCATACTTAATACACGATTAAAGCCAACTGGGAGTGAGCTGGTTGGAATTACGTATTTTTAGTTTATTATTATAAGTTGGTAAAGTATGTTAGTCTGGACAGTTCTTAGCTATGTTTCATGAAAATGGCCGCCACAAAATGGCAGACTACATATTTAACTCCTTCAATACGGCAAACAAAAGGCTTAAACTAGAGTAAACAGTACATTATCATGATACATATGACGACCTCGTTGGCGTAATGGTTACCATGCCGGACTGCCAATCAAGGTTCCGGGATAGATTCCCAGCACGGCCAACATCTTTGTTCTGTACTAAATTCGTTGGCTGTCGGTCTGGGTGTTAAATATGGTATCTACATATATAAAATATGTATGTATGTATATGTAGTATATCAGTTGGGTTAGCAACCATATACGAATTAGAAATGGTTCAGTATGGGGTTAAACAGCCGTGTGTGAAATGTGTCCTAATATATAATCCAAAATCAAAAATTTCCTGTTGACGTTTTCTAATTTTTTTAATTTATACTTGTTACAATAATATAATGTTATAATGTATAAAGTACTTACAAGGCGGAGGCGGAGGTGGAGGTGAGTGCGGAGGCAGATGCGGGGGAAAATTATTGTATTCGAATGTAGACTGGACAAGCTTAGTTCTAAACAATAAAATGAATAAAATCAAATAAACAGACTTCATATTGACACGAACACAAATTGATGAGTTTGAATCTAAACTAAATTGTGTCCCTATTGTCTGTTGTCATATAATACGAGGAAAATACACAACCACTTCCTTTTGAAATCCATCCGCAATATTTATATGATATAAGTAAATTAAATTATTGTTGATATATTTCCTTTACCGTATGTGTAATGGGTTTATTATTGGACTTTTAAGGCAAGTCAGGATCCGCTATTGAAATGGATCCGATATACTCTAGTTTGATGCCCTGCAATGGTACATAAAGAGAACGGAAAAAATCAAGTTCACGATAAAAAAAATGGTTGCCTGTAAAGTCGGTTTTACGGGCGAAGATTTTACGTGACAACGTCTGCCGCGTGCTGCGCGCTTTAGGCGGGCCTCTCTCTCTCGTTCGGTGACTCATCGTAACGTTACCGGGCGTTACACTTTTTCATAAGTGACTCCCAGCCGCAACCTAATTTAAGACGTTGTCACGTCAATAATGTATCTGGATAAAACTAACCTGTAAATACAAGGTGAGCCTAAAAAGATATTGATTTGTCGAAATTAAAATTATATAAATTTCGAGTATACATTGAAAAATTGCATGGTGGTTGGTCATTCTCTAGAGCGCGCTCGCCTACATATTATAAAAAAAAAATTAGGACTCATTTCACACACGGCTGGTTAACTCCATACTGAACCATTTCTAATTCGTATATGGTTGCTAACACAACTGATATACTACATATACATACATATATATTTTATATACATACATATTTAACACCCAGATCCACAACCGACAAATTTAGTTAAGATGGTTGCTAACACAACTGATATACTACATATACATACATATATATTTTATATAGATACATATTTAACACCCAGATCCACAACCGACAAATTTAGTTAAGCACATATATAGATACTATCTCAAGTGCCACTAAAATAAATAAATGTGTGCCGTTCCCGACGTCTACTTTATACGAGACCGGTCCCGTTACGCTAGTGACCTTACCCTCGACCCATTTTTGACCTTTCTGAGCATATCCGCGCGCGAGCACGGGCTGCCCGACGTGTATGTCGCGGTGCGCGCCGGCGTGCGCGCGGCGCTGGCGGTCCTGCGCGGCGCGCACCGTGGCGCGCACGTCGGGCCGCAGCGCGTCCAGCCGCCCGCGCAGCCGCCGCCCGAGCAGCGCCACGGCGGGGGGGACGCTCGTCGTCGCGTGCTCCACGTTCCGATAATGAAATAGGAAACTACTTAAGGCCTGTGACACGTTTTTGCCTTCATAAATTGCTCTTTTAATAGCCTTCTTAACCGTCCTAACTGCGTTTTCCGCCGCCCCGTTGTAGGTCGCGCCTCGCGCGCTCGCCCGATGCAGGCCTTCGGCCGCTGCACCGCCGCCGCCGGCGGCGCTCTCGCCCGCCGAGCTCGCTCCCGCCGCCGACACGCCGCTCATCTCGGCATGCTTCTCCGCGGCCTCGAGCGCCATGGCCAGCTCAACCGCTTCCTTGTACTGTATGTTCCGCTCGGCGAAGATGCGCGAACGCATCATCTCGTTCGCCAAGCCGGATACAAATTGGTCCCGTAAATTCTCTTCCAAGGTCGAACCGAAATTACAAGTTGTCGCGAGGTGTTTCAAACACTGTAAATAACTTGCGAGGGATTCGCCGCCATTTTGTCGACGCAGACGAAATATGTGACGTTCCGCGATCTCGGAACGTTGTGGCTCCAAATGATCCGATACAAGTTTCACAAGTTCGTCGTATGATTTGTTTTCGGGATGCACGGGGGAACACAGGTCACACATCAACGCATAAGTTGCGTCACCGACCACCGTTATTAACAGCGACACTCGTAGTTCGTCTTTAATTTCATTTAACCGAATGTATTGGTTAACGCGGCGTATGTACGCCGGCCACTGCTTCGAATTAAGGTCAAAATGTTCTAATTTCCCGATCGGCATGGTAAAACACTGCTTTCGCGACAAAACTCGTAATAAATATTTCACGCGTGAAACCGCCTCGTCGCCATATGGGACGTCAAGTAAAAGCCGGAGTTGACAGCTGACTAGTTTATTCAATTGGCACATAGTATATCTTAAATAACTACCCGCATTTCCTAAAACCTCACACGAAGAAGAAAAAAGTGAGTTGAGGTTAAGCGCTTATCATGCATTTAAAAAACCCCTAACTAAACCCAACTGTAAAAGACCGGTGATGTTATTACACTCGAATCTTATATTATTTAATTTGACAGGCTAAATAAATGTTGTCCTTAGGGCTTAAAAGGGTTGACGTAGTATACCGTAGAGAACTTTCCAACATACGGTACTCTGAATCCACGAGTACAAAAGAGAACGAACGACTTTCACAATGAGTCGGCCTGGGTTAAATAAAATTGAAACTTTGTTTATTCGCCGTGCCTTATTTAGACAAGGTTAGCCGAGGAGAAACATATTTAGATTTTAGATAAGTATCTCTGAATGCCAGTTGGTTATTTAACGGACCCAAATTTATACGAAGCAAATATACCTAGGCTGATGCAAATCCCACTAATGTTAGGTATATTTCTTTTTACACACGACTGGTTAGCCCCATACTTAACCATTAGTCTAGTTTGTATTATGGTTGCTAACACAGTTAATATACATGTACATACATAACTGCTTTGTCGATACATATTTAACACCCAGACCGAAAGCCAACAAATTTAGTTCATCACTAAGATGTTGGCCGTGGCGGTAATCGAACCCGGGACCCTCTGGTTGGCAGACCAAATGTGAACGTTTGTATGAATGTGTGTAGTTTTTATTATTTTTGCTTAACTTATTTTTATAGGCTTAAACTGGCCTCCAATTCGATGGCATAAGGAGTTGGTGGACTTCCACACCAACTGAAATAAGCTAGCCCAGGAAAGGAAAGCGTGGGGATCATTGGGGGCAACCTTTACCCAGCAAAAGCAAGCAGTGGCAAACATAGGTTAGTAAAAAAGCATTATGATGAACTTGCGCCTTTTGTGCACAAAGATCATTTGATTCTTTATATTATGTTTGTAATAATTTTTTGTGCATAATAAAACATTTTTCTTCTTTCTTCTAAAAAAACTTAATATTACCTATAGACAAAGAAACACTAAAACAGAATGTAGTTAAACATTATTCATTCATATAATTATCAAGTTAAAGTAAGTATGGCCGTTTTTCGTGCAAACATAATGATGTATTTATAATGATGTATTGGAATTAGCGTTGCTATACAAAGAGGCAACTCGGCTGGCATTTTAAGTACTCTTTCCACTGGCACTGGTTTTTTAGATTAGATATACTTTTAATTTAATTAATTTTAGATTAGATTTACATTTACATTAAGTAATATTGAATTTTTAGTAATTAGTTACCTGCCAATAAAATGTAATTAAGCAATTTGTATTTTGGAATATGTATGAATAGAGATAAAGAAGATCTAATTATCAAGTTATTTTCATCTTAAATTCACGAACATTGTAGAGAACATAATAGCATACGTAGTGCACTTACACAAAGCTAACCAAGATACTTGAATGCCAAATTTCCCTCAGGTTATTGTCCCAAAACTTGTTCAGTGATTCAACTTGCCGCTGTCATGTGATATAGGTAGGAGCTGAAAATAGTTGGCAGACCTCCCAATAACTTTACAAATAGTTTAAACGTTGAAGAATTTCGAGTGAGTTGGGGTAATATTTGATATTCTCGGACCTTTGATCAAAGTGTACTAGATTTAAGGTGATGTCTCTAAAAACGGCAAGGAAAATAAGACCACAAGAAAGAGTGTGGTCTTATTTGAGTTTGAGGAATTTAAACGTTATTAGTATAGTAATACAGTTGAATTTTCTAACGCTAACTGTGAACGGTCATAAAATGGTGGTAGGGCATTTTTTACTTCGCCCGACTAGCAACCACCTTCAAGTTGAAAACTCTGTCACCAAACATCTAACTTAGGTGTGGTGTTCCGGCAGCCTCCTTGAGAACAGATATTCCAGAGTAGGTATGCTCCGCCTTAGGCCTGTGTTGCTGATTCGGACGATTGCACACCCTATTAGTCAAATGCCTAGCAGTGAGGACTAAAAAAAAAC
Organism: Mellilla xanthometata; assembly: GCA_035578125.1. Lineage (NCBI taxonomy): Eukaryota > Metazoa > Arthropoda > Insecta > Lepidoptera > Geometridae > Mellilla > Mellilla xanthometata. Next base: position 4,216,365 of record JAPUBQ010000014.1, on the reverse strand, counting down.
AGACAGACAGAGCGGTCAGAAGTCTAAGTAATAAATAGAGTCCCGTTACCAACGTGAAATAAGTTCGCGAGGTTGTCGGCAAACCTAAAAACCACTGTATTAAAACTTTCGTAAGGCATATTTGAAAAATGTTTGTATAACCGGCTTATGTTTATTTTGTCGGTAATAGCCCGACTTGGGCGATTAGGGTTAATACCGTCAAAATAAACGTAAGTGATAGCCGGTTATACAAACATAAGACATTATTCAAACCTAAAAACTATAAAAATATGCAACTATCACAAGATGCGATGATAAAAAAAAATATTTGCAACATACATGATGCAAATTAAATTATCATGTTGTATGTTGTGCACTTTGTTTCTCTAAAATCAGCTGGTGATCACAAAATACTAAATTTTTTGTGTACAACACTTTTAACACTTATTTTTCTGCTGCACCCAGCTACTGATCAACAAATAACGAGTAGCTGATTGAGCGTGCTATTACTCGGTCTAAGAATGCTCACCGCTGCGAGAGAGTCCGTTTATTGAATCTTATTGTTCAGCGACCCTTTGTTCCAGCGGAGAGACACTTAGCTTTCTATATTTGCAATCGTATTTTCGTTTAAGCTCACGTAGCAAGTTTCAGCTTCAGATTAAGAGCGGCTGTGATTGTAGTTTGATTTGAAAACAGATTAAAAGAGTTTGTGTTGCAGGATTTTAGAGGAATAGAGTAAAATGTTTGTATTTTCTTTGTTCAAATTTGTTCTCTATACTTTTTCCTACAAGATGGGGTCAGTACTGCATGCTTTGTGTCTGCATGTCAGTGGCAATTTTTTATTATTTGCTATATATAGCTTGGCATTTGACTAGCAGGACGCATAACCGCATGTTTTGGCCACACTCTGGCCCAAAATAGAGCATGCCTAGCCTGGAATAACTGGCTCCCACGGAATCTGCCAGAACACACCGTTAAGGGCTTGGCGACAGATTTTTCAACTTCAGGGTAGTTGCTACCCATGCGAGCATTAGAAAATACCCAACTACCATGCAAATTACGCAGATTAATTTCCGCAATAGAAATTTATTTTGTTCTATCTCTCTTTCATGCACTGTCTATTTAATACTTAATTAAAATTACCTATGTATATGTATGTATTCATTTTGTGAATAAAGTAAGTATAAAATATTTTTGAATGAAGAAAGATTAAACTACTAAAAAAATTCAGTGGTCGCACTAATCAATCATATGAGATACAAAATGGTAAAAGAAAATGCGTATCTATGAAGTACTTACTATATGTAACTTTATTCGTCAGAGTGTATCTTTGAACAAGTATCTGACACTGCATAGATTTGTTTCTCATTGGAAAATCTTTAAAAGGCTTCTTTTTAATCTTAACTTTTCCATTGTTGTTGTGAGAACATGACGTTAAAAAAAAAAACATATCGACTGTATAACTAGAGCTTATTTACTTTATGCATGTATTATTTTCTATGTCTGCCCAGTAAAAAGTTTATCTGTCTCTTTATCTATGTATTAAGTTGGTTACCTTTTTAAAACTTTATAGGTATAAAATTAACTAAGTGGCTGTATGTACAAAGTAAATATTAATGTTTTAATTGATCTCAGATCGAATTTGTTTAGTTACGGCAAGTTAAAAAAATTAAATAGGTGTTTTGTTAGAATCTCGTATAAATTTAATACATTTAAATATACATTTATGATAGCGAAGTAATTTACTGTTAGAAAACCAGTGCCAGTGGGAAGAGTAGCTAAAATGCAAACCCGAGTTGCCTCTTTGTATAGCAACGCTAATATTACGCTGTGCAAAGTAGAGGCCGGCATTTTGGTCACGAGTAGCGTCGACCAAGCGCTTCTTTAAATCATTGAATAAAAATTGGCATTTAAGGTAGGTACTCTTTCCACTGGCACTGGTTTTTTAGATTAGATATGATTTTAATTTAATTAATTTTAGATTAGATTTACTTTAAGTAATATTGAATTTTTAGTAATTGGTTATCCGTCAATATTTAAAACATATTTTGTGTATTTTTATTGTATAAGCAATAGTTGATTAATTTACTGCTTTCTCAATTATGTAACTAAGTATAATAGCACATATGTCTCACTAATAAAAACGCAGAGCAAAATGTATTATTGGTGCTTGCTAAAAACAAAGACATGTAGCAAAGTGTGTATGCATCTGTAGTTACCAAAGGCCTTAAATCTTTGTTATTAACCTTTTTTTTCAGAATATTTTGGTTACGATACGAGCTCTGTGGCTCAACAAGTGTCGAGAATTTAAAGCCACCGTAGCCGACCAGAAAGTTGTAGAATTTTATTCGACGTAGGAAATTTCTATCTGACTCTGGTTTGAATCAGGTTTTTATTTTTGATCTACGCTAATTAATTCCTAACTATGTATATTTATCTCAAAGAAAAAGAGTTAATAAGTTAATTTATTTAATTTAATTTAACTTTGAGTTATTACACTAATCCAACCACCTAAAATCATTAATATGCTTAAAAACTACGGGACTATACTCGTATGTTACATAATGTAAAACAAATATTAAATAATACTGGGTTACATATTATTATTACAAGGTAATAACTTTTAATGGTTATATCATATTATTATTATGAAACCACCAAGGTAAATGATACAATAGTAGAATTTTCTCTAAACCAATGTTTAACAAAAAGCGAATTTGGCTCGGTAGAAATAACGTCTGTTTCTCCATCAGAGGGGATCCTGGTTCGATCCCAGCCCTACACCAATGACTGGTTTTTCAAGTTTTATGTGAATTTGCACTCGCTTTATGGTGAAGGAAAACATCGTGAGAAAACCGGCATGTTTGAGGACCACAATATCCGAAGACGTGTGTCATCCGCCGAACTGCACTTGCCAGCGTGGTGGATTATGGACTAAATCTCTCTCTTCGTGAGGGAATGCCCCGAATCCCAGCAGTGGGTACGTATAGTGGGCTGCTTATATGTACGTATGTAATGTTTAACAATGTGGATAATCGATTAAGAGAAGGCTATCCTCAATGCCGAAAGTTAATAAAGAGTTTTAGATAAAACCATATCCCATTTAAAAATAGACATGTTAAAACATAAATATTCAACCGTTAAAAGATTGAACAAAATGAGTTATATCACTTAGCGCTAATGTAATGGGTATAATGTATACAATAATGTAATTCAATGATGGATATAAACCGATTAGTTGGCAATAAAGATTTATTACAAGTTTTATTACACCTGCGTAAAAAATTACGCAGAGCTAAATAACTGGTCAAGTGCAAATCGATCTCGCGCATGAAGGGTTCCGTATCTACCATTATCTATATAAAATGGCAAAACATCAAGTTTTTTGACAGGGAACCCGTTATAAAATTTCATTATACTCAATGAATATTTCAAGTTTCTGCAAAATTTCGTTATTAAGTTACATAAAATAGATACAAAAATATATCAAGTTCCCTCTTAAATATTTGATTTTTTTTCTGTATTTGTTATTATAGCGTCAACACAAACAAATAAATAAACTGAAAAAAATTCAACTCTGCTTTCACGGTTCACGAGATACATATACGGACGTATAGTGAAGTCACCCTAAATTGGGTCCCATTGGTACTCTTTGGGTACGGAATCCTAAAAACGCAATAAACTTGCTTATCATCAGACAAGCTGTGGTCAAACGCAAACCTATATCAAACAAAAAAAAAATATTTTAACTTAGCCAGTTACACTGAACAGGTATTTCAGCAAAGTTATTTATAATGTAATACAAGGTAACAGTGTGAAATGTCAAGTACCTTCAATGAGGAAAGTCTATTTCTATCGCATCTTCTACCGTATGAAAAAGCGTTTCCATACATTTTCCTGTTATTAAAAATATAGTGAATAAGAAGCCCACACGAGTAATATGGTGTCTCCATCGAGAGGTTATTATACCCGCCTTAAATAGGCTATTATGTGTCCTGCTTTATTTATGGTTGACGCAGGAAATATGTCATCTTCTCCCATGGCTTATTAATGAATATGTCGCATGGCAAATATTTGGAAGCGCAAAATTCCATTGAATGGGACCCGGATGTGTGTGATGAGGCTTTGTGCTTATGAAATGGGAGCCTGTGTATATTATTATATAGTAAATGTTTGTATTGCATAGTTTAGATGCTACACACCTACATGTAAATGGGTGAATAGGATAGATTAAATAGTACCTAAAGGAAAAGTTATAATTTTTTTTTTCAACTACACCATTCACAGTATGAATGCACATATTTTAAACACTTGTCAATTTCAAAAGTTTATTTCATATTAATTTCATTATTATCTTTTATTTATACAATAATGGAAATAAAAACACACACACACAAAGACCTTACAAATAGTAAATTAAATGTAAGTCAGTGTCCGCGGGTAAGGTGCCTAAAATGCTGGTGGCATTACCTCGCTGGATCGCCAAGCTTATACGTTGGCCGAGGTAAGCGCCAGCTCTTGGGTCATTTGTTCTGTCCACCAGCCGTTTTCATTTCATCATAGTTACTCATTAAATTGATTAGTAAAATTAAATGTCATATTGGCTTTTCATTTGTCAATAGCTATAATTATTAAGTAATACCTATCTTTATTTATATGGCTTCTGAATAACCATTATTAATTGCAACATTTGATCACCTACTCCTCAATCGGAGATAGAGGAGTAGCGCCTGTACACCGCTTATGTGATCTGACGCGATCATCGAGGCTAAGCAACGGTCGTTGCGGACAGACTTTGGATGGGTGACACAAGACTGTCATTTAAATAGTGCCATTTGATCTGGGTGCTACTATGGGTCGGATGCTACGTTAAATAGTAGATACATGCTGCTAGTCTTAATACAAGCAGTCGTTAAGAAAATCAGAGGTTTTCGGGCGGCTAGAAAATTCTTGCCACCAGAGCATGGCTACTTGGTCATACGTAGAAGAAGAAAATGGATAGTTGATATATCAATGATCCTTTTTATTCTATTCTTATCCTTGATATTTCTGTTACCCTTTCCATTTACACATAAAATGATTCTCAATGTAAATGTATACATAGTAAAATCATTCGACGCGTCACGTTCTCGAATACCAAAGCCATATATATATACATACGTACGTATATACAGATCATACTGAACATTGAGTTTGATGAATGAATACCTACGAATCGTATGTGTTATCATTGTTAGTACAATATGTTATTGTTAGTTAGATATATAAAAATTTAATAGTGTATTTGTTACTTAACTCAATACAGGACATTTAGCTAGATAAAAAGATATACAGATAAACACTTTATAAAAATACTAACAGAAATTACTTAAACAACTTAAAATCTAGTACCTTAACTGGCGACCTGTTTGAAAGCGATTTCACCCAGGCAACCAATTCCAAGAAAGTACATAAAAAAAGAACTAATAGACGAGGGGTAATAATATATCTAAGTGCATATGTAAATTTGGATAAATACATACACATACATACAGAATACAAACACACATTAAAATATATAAGATAGGTCTATCCATCTAGATGAAAAAACATTTTTTTACTTACATGTTAGTTGTGGTAAAAGATTTTCATACAAAAAATATCCAATGTATAAAATTAGTCAGTAACAGCTGTTCTTCACAAACTTGCAAACTGTTTAAAGTTTGCTAGCGCCTAGGTTTTCCGTTTTTACTTAGGAAAAATCGTTTAAACTTTGGTATGTTCTTCCCTATATAGAACCCGAACACTAAGTTCTGCTTATTTTTAGCTTGGAGTAGTTCAAAAAGTACATAATGTGTTTATTTAAAAATCTGAATCTACGTCAAACGGACACTCGAACCGGGCGTCGTCCAATATTTACGCAGAGAAAAGCTCATAAAACGCTTCAATGGCGCAAATATTTCTATAGGGTATTTGCCATAAAAATCAAGTGGCGATAAAACGTAAACGTAAACCCTGTACTAACGGCCCCACTATGTGAATAGTTACTATGTAGCAAAATATTTTTACATATTCCTTGCTGATTTTGAATAAAATGAAAAATAAAATCAATATACACAACTAAACTTAAAATTTACGGCATCTAATCATCAAAACTGCCCCCTTACTTCGACCATCCACGGTTAAATCGCTGATAAATCGCTGATAATTCGCTGGGATTAGAGATGTGAAATACCAATAAATATTATTTGTGTCACTTATTTTTTTTTTTAATGAATAACCTCTTTTTCCGCTTTTTTGTTTTCATGCTATCTAGACCAAATAAAACTCAGTAATAACAAGCGTTAAATTATTTATAAAGTTTAAACTTTTTCCCATGATTAATTTTATTGTTTATTGTGATTTTATTGTACACTGTTTGACAACTTCTGTGAAAAAACAACCAACCTCTTTCATTTATGCTACAAAATGTAATTTACTAAAACACCAAACTGGAAGTGGAACATAATTAAAAAGTCTGCAGCTGCTGTCAAAATTTCAATTCAAACACATGTCAACTGTGTTTATTAATAATTAATTAGTTGCTTTACATACGTAGTTTATAAAAAATAACAAGCAGACAATCAAAATAAAACAGAGAAGGATACAGAACAAAAAATCAATGATTTTGTTATTGTGATTTCATGTATGTACGAAGCCATCTTCGACTACCATAGCATGTGACTGGAATAATTTGTAAATAAATATAATTGTATTACATACATACTTTAGTCGAATTGAAATTATATAAATTCACGAAAATTGAGTTCAGTTATTTCGCTCCTAATTGAAACCTTTTTATTTCACCATACAACCTATTAGACAGAGCGTTTTATTGTTTCAAAAAGTAACTAGGTACCTATCTAAATATTGGTGAAGCAGCGGCACTAGTATAGGTAGATAGATAATGCTTTATTGGACACAAACTTAAAACTAAAGATAAAATAATAACTAAGAACAAAAAAATTGTGTGCCACAATTGGGGTACTCAGTATGTAACATAAAAGATGATTATTTATATTCAGTATTCTATTGTGACGCCGCTGCCACGTAACCACCTTTTACTAGTAATTACATTGCTCATTTCAAATCGAATCGAAATTTTCAACGCACTTGCGATCGCTCCAAGATATGCACTCAGACTACAGGAAAAAAGGCTTTATTCCTGTAGTCTGAGGATATGCATTGTCCATCCTCGGGCACATTTGTCCCTTGCTAAGTAGAGGCAGACCGTGTTCGCTCCGTAATGGTACCAACTAGATCTTCCCCTCGTAGGTGACCTTCCACTTGATCTGGTGCCTTCTATCTTTCTAGGCTGCAGGAAATAGTAAATGAAATACAAAAATAGAAAATGTTTTTATTTATCACTTCTAATATATCCAATACATATTGCCAAAGACAAATTAATATTACTAACAATGGTTTTAAGCTAAGATTACAAACCTAACAGGTATATTATGATGTAACAAGCTACTAGTAGAATATATCTATATTATTTAAATGACACAATTTTTTACAAATTATTTAATACTCAACAATATTAGGTAGGTATATGTTGTAATCCAATAAATAAATTGATATTGGTGCAATTAGAAAGAGAAAGAAAAATTATTTATTGTGCACAGACTACTGAGTTTGACATACAAAATGACTTGTGTATTGAGTATGTGTACTAAAAGAGCAGGTTCAGCATGTGCTGAAAGTACACTTGGTACTCCAGCGCTGGTTTTCAACCTGCTCCTTTACACACAATAATTAGTCACATAAATATAGGTAGTACACTATTATATAAGCACATGGTAATAACTTCAAAAACTAAGAAAAATCAGTAGAGACCATCTTATAAGCTCTGAATAAAGATTAATAAAATATTTCAACATCATAATTACAATGTAAAATAAGGCAATGAGATTTAACAAAAGATTTACACATTTAAACTAGTTTTATTTATAATTAACATATTTTCTTTAGTTCTATTATATTAGTACAGAAACCACATGGTTAATCAATACAGCACTAGAAATAACTAATCAACAGTTTTAATAATAAAATGATAACAATTTTTTATTTTAGCAAATAACAGCACGGATAACATACATTTGTCATTGCTAGGCTGCAGTGAGTGCAAGCGCACAGCTTACACCCGCCATTCAATCCTTAATAGTTAAAAATTATTCTATATTAAATGTCAGGTATCTATAGACAAACATAAATTAAAAATATGTTAAATAGCTACTTTAATCGGTTAGTAATAAGTATAAAATAAAAACTAGGCTTAATTTCTTGTGTAGGATCTAGGTCCTAAACATTATAATTAAAGTGTTAATTTATAAGCACAACGAGTTAGTATGTATGTCTGAAAATTTATATTAATTAAAAATATGAAGAATATCATTGTCCCATCTTACACGAAAAACTTTTCCACTTTCATTTTTTCTTAATAGTATTTTGCCATGTTGTGTCCATATATATTTATAATTTAGTCTTATCTTTTCCTGTTTGGCCTTATAAAAAAGTTGTTTGTAGTATTTGGTTAGCCTTTCATTAAAATAGACCCGTTAAGCAACGGGTCTATTTGCCACTGTATCGGGCGGGAGGCGCAGGTCGCCGGCGTCGAGCGGGTGCATCCGCGCGGCTGCCAACAGCCGTTCTCGCCCTTGTAAATCATTCATTAGCAGTTGTTGATCTCTTTCATTAGCCTCACATTTCAATTGATAGAGACTCGCCAGGACAGCATCACTGCACGTATTTTTTACAGATTCTTCAATTTCGCTCAATCTTTATTCTAATTCATTGGCTTGATCGCCTAAGAAATTTACATTGTAGACACAAGTTTCAAGCTCTGATTGCATTGAATTTTGATTAGATCGAAGTTTATCAAATTCCATACGGAATTCAGCTATCTCTGCACTAAATTTTTGCATACAGGTTCGAAATGATCTCATCTCATTGATAAGTTGGTGTACCGTTGAATCTGACAAAACCGAGGTGGCAGCTGGTAACAAAAGTGAAGACCCACAGGAAGTGCCAGGCATTGGTTCGGGATCAATGTATGCCGGAGATTTATCATTTGTTTCAATATTTTTCGCTATGCACTTCTTGCATCTCCACAGGCAATGTTTATGATAAACATAATATTCACAATTGTTGCACTTTACGAGTCCCGTTGAAGACACGAACTTGCCACAAGCACAACAATGATATATATGACGTATTTGAATTATTGCGTTTTAAACAAGTTAAGAGCAATTTCTTAGTATGAATTGCGGATTTACTAAAGATATCGAATTAAACTCAGAATTGAGGATTTATAACGTTTTACAAAGTTCAAGAAACCGTATGGAAATCTGACGTTAATTTCGATTGACAATTGACATTCTATGATATGAGTTTGGAACAGGGTTGCCAGATGACAACAATTTTGACTGTTACCAAGGTTGCTAAAATATCTTGTAATTTCAACGAATAATCTCGTAAATGCATACATTTCAAGAAACTCTAATAAAATAAATGCTATTTATTTACTGTACTAAGTAACTTGTGTAGTCATATTCTTTGCGCTTGGGGTTGTTCAATTCAAAGAAAACAATTTAAAATCATATTATTATATATAATTTTTATTCATATCAGGGATGTTAGTAAAATAATCTATATTTTTAGAGTATAGTATTTCAGCTGTCATTCTGACGTACATTTCTTTTGATGGTTCGAAATGTACGCAATTACCTTTGCGATTTGGGCCTTTAGCGCTTTCGGAAGCTAATAATGTACCATTTACTGTATCTGTGATAAAAGTATGCAAACGAAGTCATCATTGTTAAAATCTCATAAAAAAAGTGTAGAGATTTTTGTTAATCTTGAATCTCGTACTGACGCTCTAAATTTCGTAATGGTACGAGATTTCTCGTACTTCTGGCAACTCTGATTTGACACAATATTATTTTTTAGAGTTGAGAAAATCATAATAAATTATTTATTAGATCCAAAAAGGTTGCACACACTTAATGCTCTCTAACTTATAAAATTTATTATAAACCTGGAACGTACGACTCACTAGCCTCCAATTCAACCACCAACTCGCTCCAATTTAGCTACCAAGTCGCTCCAATACGCCAAAACCAAATCCCTTTGTTGTCACCTTAGAATGTTGGCGCATATTGGAGCGACTTGGTCGGCGTGTTAGTTCGCTTGTTAGGCCGAAGTAAGGGGGCTGTTATGTATTTATGTATTTGAGTTGCTAGACTAAAGTATGAAAATTGATTGAAAGAAAGAATATCAGAATTAAAATATTTTTTTACCTACCAGCAACCCAAAAAATAATCAAAGTTTCAAAAAGATATTCTAGATGACAATTTTGAAACTGACGAAAATAAAAAAAAATGGTTGCCTGTAAAGTCGGTTTTACGGGCGAAGATTTTACGTGACAACGTCTGCATAGTTGAGTGGGAGAGAGACGCAAGGCATTCGGCGGGCCTCTCTCTCGTTCGGTGACTCATCGTAACGTTACCGGGCGTTACACTTTTTCATAAGTGACTCCCAGCCGCAACCTAATTTAAGACGTTGTCACGTCAATAACCGCCATAATTTATATTCCAAAATCAAAAACCTGTTTCTAAAAAAGAACATAATGCATTCAAACTCTGTGACCCTCAAAATAAAATTTCTTTCTGAGAGAACGCGAGAGAAAATATTCCAGTCACGTTGTTTTAAAGAATGTCCGAATAACGTCCGCGCGAAAGGTCTTCCATAAATATCTGGCGAAGCGATCCGATTGAAAAGTGCCGAGTGCTTGGTTTTATTACCTGTCAGGAAATACGAAACACAACTGGTATTTTCGCTGCTTATATACACTAACTGAATATATTATGTGATGGGGTAATGAGGAAGATACTGATCACAAAGAGATAGTCGTAGGCTCATTATGGGGAATTAGTTTTGTCTATTGTTCCTGCTCTATGGAGAGGGTGTTTATGATTGAGAGGCTGCTTAGAATTTAATCGTCCAAGTCTCAGGCAAACGTCAATATAACTATATAGATTATTATTAATCAAAATATACTATATGTCTAAACAAATGAATGTATCATTATCATGAAAAGGCCCATGCCTTTTCAGATGATTTAGAGCAGCGTCTGTGAGTTGAGAGCACTTTTTAAGCCTATCCGGGATTATATAAGGTACGGTTTACTAACTTACATTTTTGCAGTATTCCTAAAAAAACATTTTTAAAGTTTTGATAAATACGAGTACCTTTGGTTTGATGGATCAGGCAAATCCCACTTCTGGCAAGACAAGGTCTCGGATACCGTCCGAGATAAAAAACAATTATAAAAAAATAAAAAATCGAGTACCTTAATGATAAGTATGTTTAAATAAAAATAAATAGATTTGTAATATCTTTTGTTACTTTTTTTGTGGCAGCCCACCAATTTTGATTAGTACCTTTTGATATTACATGCGCAAACAACGAAAAAGATCTTGTAAAAAATATGAAGCAAATATGTAGCATTCAACCGATAAAATAATATGCTTTACGACTGACGTGAAAGCTCGCCGATCTGTCAGCAATGTTTTATGAATTGAAATCACTCTCTTTCTGTGATTGAAATACATTTTACGTATTCTGCACTCAAATATAACATTATTTTCTATTCACAATAAAAAAAATATAATTTGATTTCGTGCAATACTTACAAATAAGCACATTTATATAAGCCCAAATTTAAAATGTTTATACGTACTTGGCAGCTGATATTTCAAGGAGATCGGTTGGCTTGGGTAGGCTATTGTATGAGATATTTCTTAGCTAATTTAAAATATCGATTGTTATTTTTTTATCTGGAATTAATACGTGTTAATATCATACGTTTATAAATAAAATACATTTTTTTATACTATAAATAGGTCAGCGATTGACCTCAAATTCACCTGATGGTAAGTGATATTGAGGTCTACGGGGAAGCGCGCTTACCTAGAAGGAACCGCGTAAGTACTTTCGTTTACTGGTAATGCTTAGTACTTCTAGACAATACAGTTTTCATATTTTGTTTGGTTTTCGTAAAACACACTTATCAGAATATCCTTTCTTTTTGCCACAAACCAAAGTCTTCGTACCACTAAATATAATTATCAATATCTGCAATCATTATAATTTAATATGCTACAAAAATATGGTAATAACTTGAACGAAAATAGCAAGTATACATAAATAAATGTTATATTTATAATGTTTATACCTATGGAACGACTATGTATTTTTTTTTATTTGTTGAAATTCTAAAATAAACGTTTAGAAGTACCATCCATTATAGGTTTTGCGATATTTAGCCCTAACATATCTAGCCTAAAACGGAGAGTAATTAGCAAACTTCCATAGAAACTTCACCTTATTCATAAACACCTGATATTAGCATGATTCTTTGTATACTTCTAATTACGTACTTAAGCCTTAAAACTAACTAAAGCGTGACTGTTAGACCGATCTAAAGGTGTCTAAGTATAGAACAGTACGCCGTATAGCACTGCCTATTCGGAATCAAGTACTATAAAAATTCATAAGACATTGGTGTATATATTCAAACACTAGATTGGATAGCTCATCAACGCAAATAGACTCTGGGTATAGTCTATTGTTTAGGTTGGCCAATTTTTGGCTAGACAATCCTAATAACATTTTATCCAGAACCTTGACGTAATACAGAATAGACCTGTACCTATTTCGAATTTCCAGGCACTTATAAAAATATTTCTTAAGGTAACGATCAAAGTCAAATCATACATGAATATGATTTTAAATCAATAGTGAGTAAATTAAAGAAATAGTGATCAAAATCAGTGTGTGATTATTTGAAATGTTTAAAAACTATATAATATCATTATAATATTTTCTCAAAGATTTTGGTATTTGGTTAATAGCTACCCAGCCAATGAGTTTATTAATCTGACTATTCAATTCATAAATAATGTTCGGATTTTCAGAACAAACTCATATAATAGGTACTTAATTATTCTCTATTTTAAATCACTGAAATATATCACATGTAATCTTTTTTAAAACTTCAAACTATTTATTTTAAATAAATAGGTAATTGCGCTGTATAAGTTTTTCCCATAGTGTTTTTTAAATACTCGTAGGTGTATTCTATGCTGCTGTGCCAGTGCCTATAAAGTGCCTTGTGTAAGGCCAAAACTGGCCCTTCAGTTAAAAAAAAAAATGTTTAGTCAGTAGTTTAATAAAACGAATAATTAAATTATGAGTTTACATTGAAATAGTTGTAGCACACTAGTAATAGAATGGATACTTTATATTTTTCACATACACATTGAAATCATTTTATTTTGTTTAGTGGAGGGGTGTTCAGCTTAATAATGTCAGATTTCCACCTTACATTTGAACATCTTGCATTGGAATTGCATGATTTGAAACCCTCATATCCGTTCCAAGAACGAGCAGAGTAACCGAGGAGAGAGACGCCGCTACACATCGGATATTCCGAAAATTCGCACAAAGCGCTTCGCCTCAACATTCATAGTGAGGACAGCGAAGCTTTGGAATTCTCTGCCTGAGGCTCTGTTTTCTCAGAAGTACCATCCTGATATCTTCAAATCGAGATTGAAAAGGTTCCTTCTAGGTATACGTGCAGCAACGTAGGTTGCAGCGCTGCATAACATTGCAAGACAAGCTGTGGTCAAACGCAAACCTATTATATAAAAATAAGACGGGTTTGTCCTCCTGACGCTATAATTCCAGAGCTCACGAACTGATTTCAACGGTTTTGCTTTCATTGGAAAGATCTCGGGCTCCGTGAGGTTTATAGAAAACAAAATACAGGGAAAAATATTAACTTTGTGGCGAAAAGGAGTTCGCCAGGTTTTCTAGTATATTTTAAAAAAGCTAGATGACGTAGCAAGATTCGTCCCAACTATTTAATGACCGGTTGTGCCGAATGAAGTGCATGCGATTGGCAGGCGGTGTTTACCCCGCGTTACCCTAGATTCAGACAGTGATATATGTACGAAACGCCTGACTCACGACCGATAAATTAACGCAACGTAACGACAACAATTACATGATGCGGTTTCGCAATAGCTATCTAATACAGTGGATATATTACACTATATACATAATTATTATATTTCATGAGTCAATTAGTACGAGTAACTATGCACTAATAGCTGCGGTGTTACCCGTTTTAATCCGGTATAAAAAGTGAGTTATTTGACATTGCTTACAAATACGTAAATTAATTTTAGCAAATAATTTAAATCACCGAGGCAAAATAATTAGATGTTAACTAAATTATTGTATTAAGGTGACCCAGGATATTTTTCAGATGGAAATGGAAATGAATGGAAAGAGACAGGGCAATTTTAAATTTAGTTTAGTCGTGTATACGCCAGAATCGCCCCATTATCTTTATAATATCATTTAGGTAAACTAATTTCAATTATAATAACACCTGAATTACGCAGGCAGCTATTTCAAATTCCAAATGCATCTTGCGATTTACGTCAATCAGTACAGGACTTTGATGACTTTAACCGCAACGTTATGAATATTCGCTGAAATCTGGCAGTGGAAATCAACATATCTAAATTTAGTATCCGCTAGGTTTGAGAGTGCCTTATTGAGTGAACATGCTTAGATTTTGCTTTTAGAGTTATAGTAAGATCAATAATAAATAATATTGGAGTAAGGTTTTTGTATAACTTTTATGAGCGCGTTACGTTATAGTAAAAATATCTGTAGCGAAGGTAAACAACAACTGATACAGATAGGTTTTTGTTATAGGCGTGCTGGCGGTTTCTATTACGGCGATTGAACATTAACCCTAGATCACTAACCTTATTTTTCGACGCTTAATACTAACTTTCGTCGTTTCGACTACGCTTGTATAATGGAGGGGTTTTAGGGGTTTAATCAAAAATATATATTTATATTTATGTTTTTATTTTAAACATAAAGTATTAACCTATATAATTAAATATTATAATGTTTACTTTTACATATTTTTCAATTCAAATAGTCTACTTAATCAGATCATAGTTTACATGCATAATCAACTTTTCTCAATTTTTTTATCAAACCGTACATATTATATGTAGTTTTATTTTATTTGAGTAAAACTAAAAATTATGAAAATAATATCAGAATAATGAATTAAAATATTTTTTTTTGTAATAGCTTACGATCTAATACATTTGTGACACCCGTCAAGTTTATATTCCCCACACTGCGATTTCTTGCACTTAGTGCACCTCCTTTTAGTCATCCTTTACTTTGCGGTGGGACATATAGCACATATTTTAATAAACATCGTCTTGCTGTATCATTAGTCGTCTCATAATCTTGATCTGGATGTGGATCTTCATCATAGTAGAAACTTCATCATCACCCTTCATTACATACGCGCTATCAGCCTCAATGTGGTCTTCAGGCTCAATGTCTGATAAATTTTCCTCCTCGCTATCATCTTCTAATAATAACGTACTAATGGTATCCAAAAAATAACATAAAAGATACAATTATCAATCAAGAAAGAAAGAAAAGAACGAAATTTTAACTAAACTAAATAGTACAAAAAATAACGTTATTACTAACCTTCGTCGATGCGACGAGCCATGCTTGCTGGTACGGCGCATACGGGCCCCCCACGCACAAAGCACTACCTTACATCGTAAGTGCAACGGGTCGATAGAGATTAGCTGAAAATTCAAAACCTTACGGTCGCGCGCGAAAAAGTTATCGCGATTTTTTTGTTGACGCGTCGTCGAATCGACGAAGGTTAGTGATCTAGGGTTAAAAGGGCGACATAAATTTAAAAACTTAAGTTAATTTTATTCCATGGTGGTAGGTTTTTTCAAGCGTTTACCTGGCTAGTAACCACCCTCAAATTCAAAATCTCGCTGCCAACTACATTTTAGTCCAGAGCGCCGCTAACTTGTGTGGTTACACGCAATGATGGTTAAATTCCTAGTTGTAATAAAAACATATTTTTATATTTATAATCTTACAGCCTCTCCTGTTCTCCGCTGGAATCCGATGGTCAGCAATGTGGAGATAATGGAATCGAATCGCGCCGTGAAGAGCGTTTACCCTGGGACGAGCGACCGGTCGCCGACCGATCGGATGTACGAGATACCACTGGAAAGTCCAGGTGGAAGAGGATCTGCGTAAGCCACTGCGTGACCTGATCACCTGGAAGAGACGGCACAGGACCGAGAACAGTGGCGTCGGTGTCGGAGGCCGCGTTCCGATTTGGGTCGACAAGCCACCCCAGTAAGTACTTAAGTAAATAATGAATAAGTTGTAACAAATGTCACGAGGACCCTTGTTGAGCCATTTAAATACAAACTTGTCGTAGAAAACTTCATAGTAATAGGCCTAGTAGTATATTAGAAAAATGGCAAGTTTTGATTGAACAAACATACAAACATCCTCTATCCCCATACTCATATAGCGGTCTCCGATCCATAGCAGGTAAATATAAGTAATAGATAATAATAGATGCTCTTCATAATCTCACACAATAAAGCGTTGATCTTCAAACAAATTTAATCGCATTGATAACAGTGAATAGAGCGAGAGTTTTTGATAGCACAAGAAAAGATTTATGTTCACACTCTATTTTTAAGCTTTTCGTATATTTCGTTGCATAGCTTTATTATGACTCCCGCGTTCTAAAAATTGACTTTGGTCTAAATCTTCTATGATCTTTTTCACCTTGGCCAGAAGAGCTATAGATTTTCTAAGCCGCAAAGAAAGTACTTCAATCCCTGACGTAGTTGGTGCTTAAGTTCTTCTTCATATTCTAGTTTCAGAAACCAACTAAACCTATAGAATACCTCGCCAAGACAATATCTAAGAACAATTTTCTCACCACAATACAATATAATTTTTATATATTAACAACTGGATATTTGACCAGTAGGGCGCGTTACCACACGAGAAGTCGACAGTATATCTTAAGGTGGAGGATGTCTCGTCTAGAATTACTGGCTCTTAAGAAGGCTATGGGAATACGCCGTAAAATGTTTAGCAACTGATTTTTTAACTTGATGGTAGTTGCTAGCCAGGCAAACACTAGAAAATGATCACCACCATGCTATGATTTCCTCGAGTTCATTAAAGGGGTTCAAACCCACGACCAAACTCCCGACTGAGCGGTCATCGCTGTTTGGGGCTAAAATACTTTACCAGAATGCATATTTTGACAATTGTCCAGTTGACCTTGTTCTTATTTCCAATGTCAATTTTACAAAGCAATTCTGAGCATTAATTTTAGCAGGAGCAAGTAAGTAATCAATAGTTTATATTCAGTCTAGCAATAAACTTTAAAATCTTTCTCTAGTGCAATCTCCATACGAAATGGAATGGGTTAAACCAGAAAATGTACTTGGTTTTTACTGTAAATTGCGTTGGACGTATGTGTCTACTTATGTGCTCCTAGTTTCTTTTAGCTTTCTTACTACTGTAAAAATAACTGTTGAGAAATATATTATATTATTGTGACTAAATACACGACCAGTACATTATATAACTCAATCAATAAAAATAACATTTGAAATTTCGCTTCGTCTTGCTCACTCACTCTTTTGGTAAGTGAGAGGACATAAACTTTCAAAGGTTTTTTTTTACCATAAAAGTAAAAACGGGACCCTATTACTAAGCCTCCGCTGTCTGTCTGTCTGTTTTAACTTTGTCGTGTCCCATGTCTGTGTGTGAACCGATTTTGTATTTTTTGTTTGAAAGGTGTATGTATGTTTTACCCTCCCATACAACAATGGTACGGAGCCCTAATCGTACTTAGCCAATAACTTGTTGTATTGTTGTAAATAAAAAGTCAATAAGTACCTTCCGTTCTTTAGGTCGATCAGTGCCTATTTATAACAAGCCATTACTTCTTCAATTGCCCACATATATGTGAGTGTGTATACTCTAATATTATGATGTATTGGAAAATTGACGAAAGCAAAAGCAAACATGAAAATAATTGCGTTTGGCAATTTGCGTTCGAAGCCGCTCGATCTAATTTACAAGCCACTTCGTTCTAGCAAATAAAGGATCAAATATAAATTATTTCGGTCAATAATTACACAACAAAAAGCTTTGATCTTTACTGAGGTATAAAATTAAATTATAAATTAATTCGTGCCTAATAAAGCGTTGAAAATTATAATTATGATGAACGTTTGCATGGTCGTAGGCTTTTGACCAGTAGGGCGCGAAACTACTGGTCAATTGGAAAACACCAAAATGGCATCGTTATACCGTGGAGGTTCCAAAGGCGCGTACTAAGCGGTTTGCCTCCACCTTCATAGTGCGAACTGCGAAAGTGTGGAACTCTTTGCCAAGTTCCAAGAGAGCTACAATCTGGCGGTTTTCAAAGCAAGAGTGAACCGGTTTTTTCTGGATAAACGCGCTCAACCTTAGATCATAATGTCGCTTGCCATCAGGTGAATTGTGGTCAAGTGCAAGCCCATTTTAATGTAAAACAAAAATGCCTCGGTGTCGGGTTTTTTTAACCAACATGACATTTACATTACATTCCTTGCCAAATTCCTTATTCCCCAATGACTACAATCATGCAATTTTTAAGGCGAGACAGAACCGGTTCCTTTTAGGTAAGCGCTCTCCACCGTAGACCTCAATATCACTTACCATCAGGTGAATTGTGGTCAAGCGCTAACCTACATATTTTAAGAAAAAAAACATTATTTTTGTATCAATTACCTAAAGAAATATCTTACAGAAATACTGGTGTTACAAAATGATTTGTATTCAAGCCACTAAATGTAGACTAGGTTTATTAGCGTAATGGCATCACCACAGGAAATCGTAACCATAATTTAGCAATGTGCACTAATAGAGATCAAACTTTACGAGATATAAAACATACACCTACAAGCGTGTGGTACCGTATCTCCGCCACGCCATGCCGTAGCTATGATAAAAAAAATATTGGCCAAGTGCGAGTTGGGCTTGCGCATGAAGGGTTCCGCACCATTGTTTTTATTATGAAAATTTTATCCAAAAAGGAGGAAAACAGACAAAATCATTTCATTGAAAGTGGTGGAGCAGACGCGATAAGCGACCTACACGCGGGCGGAGCCGCGGACAACTGCTAATCTATTTATTATATATGTTCCTATTGATTGACTAGACTCTCAATGCGATCTCAGATAGAATTAGATTTTATATATTGAAGTCTTACAATGAAACGAGATACATTAAAGCGAATTGTCTACAGCCTTGACAGTAATTGATCTGTGAGACTTCTGCGGTACAATTTATTCAAACTGTTAAATAACTTCAGATGCGTAGATACGAGTATTTTAATACAAAAATACGGGCAACTTGGCTGACAAAATTTATCAGTTTACCCCTACAAAAAAATAGGCATAGCTCAGTGGACTTCGCCGCTAAAAGAAATTATATCGATTCAAGGTGTACATATACAAAGGTGAAAGTCAATTCATAAACGCACGGAAAAGTGCGCTGCCGCACCGCGCTTTATCCGTTGTGAAAATAAAAAGAATTTGAAGCCGCAATATTAAAAAAAAATATGAAATTGGGATTATATGCCAAAGTGGCTCCGTAGCAACTGGACACATAATCAACTAAACAGATTATCAACTGTACAGAGCTCGGCCACGAACATTTTTTAAAACATACTGTGAATCAGTGAATTGGCTAAGTGCCAAAATTGGTCTCATTGTGTTTCATGTTCATTCATAACGTTAATTTCAGTTTCATGAAGAACGTACGTCTTCATAAACATTGTATTTACTGAGAAATTAATGAATGAACTAACGTTATGTGATTTGGTTGCCTCTGAGCGTGAAGAAATAACAAACGCACACATTTAGACACAAACTTTCGCTTCTATAATTTTAGTAGGTAATTTAGTTCATTAAGATTAAATCACTGTGTTCTTTGTTATGTATATTTAATTCAACATAGTGCTTTATTATATTTCTATTTCGGTTTGTTATTTCATGCTTTTTTAATATCTTTTTACAGTTATGACGTAAGGCTTTCTTAGCTAAACACAATGGCGGCTTTTATGAAAGTACTTAATAATTTAGACGGTATTTGAAAATCCCTTTGCGTAAAGTTTACTTACGCCACAAATTTTACTTCATAAAGTATACGCCTTTTTTATTGCGTTGGTTACTTAACAGATAAATAATAGCAACGATTCATAATAAAAAAAAACGTTTTTCTTACTTATTGTGTTTAAAAAAACATCTTAAATTTACTTGACTTGATTTTACTTATTAAACACTGTTGAACAATAAATTTATTCTCATTCTCAGCAATTATATTTCCATAAAACTGAAAATCAAAGAACAAAATTTCCCGTCCTCTTAGTACTTAATTGCTAAAATTACCTAAGAGTAATTAAGACAATTTTCAGAGCTAATATTTCGTAATTATTGAAAATGATTTCGTTCTAAAAATATAACATCAAACATTACGTAGACTTCATAATAATTACTCAGACGCTAATATATATTTAGAAGCTCGTTGAGTAACATAGCTAGGGTCCATTTTTACTAATATTATAAATGCGAAAGTTTAAGTGTAAGTATGTTTGTTTGTTACTTCTTCACGTTCAAACAGCTGAACTGGTTTTGATGAAATTTGTTGTGAAGCTAGGCCACTTTTTATTCCGAAAACATTGTAGTTCCCGTGGGATACGCAAATAACTTGAAAATCTATGTTACTCCTTCACGCTCCAACGGCTGAACTGATTTTGAAGAGAGCAAAATGTTAATGATAAACCGTCTAGTTAATCGAAAAAACTTGTAATTACATGTTATATGTATATAAATATTTTTTTTCAATTATATACTCTTTGAAAGTGCATATGTACCTATTTGTTCTTAAAATAGTTCATAGTCACTGAACAAGTAAATAATGTCAGACCGCTGACTCGCCGTTGAATGGTATCTTATTGTTGGAATGGTAATTTTTGTATCAGTTGAGACTTGTCAGTGGCATCAAAAATATTAGGACACATTTCACTCACGGCTTATCAACCCCAAACAGAACCGTTTCTAGTTCGCATTATGGTTGCTAACACAACTGATATACTACATATTATACATACATACATACATATTTTATACCGATACATATTTAACACCAAGACCGACAGCCAAAATTTAGTTTAACACAAAGATGTTGGCCATGCCGGGAATCGAACCTTCTGATTGGAAGTCCGGCATGGTAACCATTACGCCAACGAGGTCGTCAATGTGATGTGTAACTTTGATACTTAACCAAAAACATGCACCAACCAAGTCTAAACCCATCATTTGAAACCGTTTATTGGTTTGCACAAACAAACAACCTATTTAATTTGGTTAAATAGGTAGACGAAATGCAAGCACACGTCATTTTCCAAATCAGTATTGTCCAAACTATCATTAGCCACATTTCCTTATCTATCTGGTAAATCAAATTATAAATGTTAATTATCGTAACAAGCATGAAATGGGCAGCCCGTATCAAGCCGTAATAAATAGTTACGCCATTCGTCAATACATAGCGCTAGGTGAAAAATTTAAGAAAGATGAATCACGCAAACGCGCTTTTTTTGCAAAAAACAGGACTGCCTGCAGTCACCGCACCATTGTCATTCAAGTTCCTCACTAGGCAAGTTATGTTCAAGTAGTAATGATCTTGCTTCCACCACTGCTGGGACAAGCATCTCGAATACTTGAACCCAACCATTTAGCTAGAACTGACGCGCGGTATACGCTTCTACCATTGATGGAACGTAGTACTGCTGGGGTTATGGCACACCCTCAGTGTGTCAGGCAGATGCTACAGGGTATAGGATTGGTTTCGTAATAAACATTAAGCTCGTCCGACTGCGTATTTAGTTCTTCTTCCCTGCATTATCAAATTATAAATGTTAATTAAACATTTAGTACGTATTTTTTAATGTTAATGTTTTGTATCAAATCACGGATTCAATATTTATTTACAAAAGCACTCTTTCTTTAGTTTAAGAGTGGAAAACAATAGACGTTTTGACGCGGGCTTTCAGGTTTTTTCCAAGTAAAAGGTATATTCTCAGAGGAGGTGAAACACTTTTCAAATCTCTAGCTTTTGAAAGAGCTATTGACATTCCTATATTTTCTCTGATAAGGTAAAAATGTTTTCCATCGAGAGTCTGTTGATATATTTTATTGATATTATTTGTCACTTCGCCGAGAGACACTAGAGTGCCTTTACATATAAAAAATACAAATGGCTATGAAAAGAAATAGGTACATAATGTTCTTTGAGAATTATGTAGAAGCAAAATGCTTAAAACATTGTATGTGATTACTTGCTTTATGAAACTGACACGTAAGAGGATACCAGGACAAAAATCTCGAAGGTACAATTTCTGTTTTGCCGTTATATTTCAATTTGCAAAAGTTTTTGAAACATCATTTCTAGACCGTCTCAAGAACAATCCAACGAATGAAATATATAAGATTTATGTTTTATATAATAGATATGCAACAGTTCTATATACTAAATTAAAACAGATCTCTATAAACATAAAAAACTAAACTTGGAGTGTAAGTATAATTTTAAGTTAATATACAGACTCCACGCTAGAAAGTCTACAAATGTAGAAAATAACTAATTAGTTGCAAAATAACAAATAAAAACACTAGTCTAACCTAATGCGTGTTTATTTATAGTCCAACTGCAAAGTTCCCTTTGTGGCTAATTACTCAAAGGGCTCGTAAACTTCTCATCAAGTGTTGGGAACAAGTGATAGTGGAAACTATTGTCGAGTAGTACAATATTGTTCCTCTGCTTTAGAGAAATTTGTTTTCTAAATTAAATGTATCTAATATAATTCAATTAAATGTATGTCAGATACATTCGTGCAGTGTAATGAAGATAAAGTACAGTTTTCTATATTACAGGCTAGCTGACCCGCCCCCCCCCGTGTGGCCCCGCATTGTCGAGGCGGGGGGGCTCAGTAACCGTGGCCTGGTCACCCACGGTGAAGCGAAGAGGGTCCCTGAGGCGGGCCGCTCCCTAGACTTGTCCTCCCCCATGCAAGTTCTAGATGGAGTGGCACCAGTAGGTTGCGGGACCTCGCTCCGGGGGGGTTTCGCAACTGAGGCGGGCTGCGGTGTGGTTTTGGAGACACCCACCGCAGCCGAAGGTGTGGGGCCGCGGCAGGAGAGAAGTGTCGGTATAACGATGCGCCGCTCTTCCTACCTGCCGCGGCCTCGACGGGGTCGCCACCGTTGATGGCGGACGCGGTGGGGCCGCAGGGAGAAGGGAGTGGTACCACAAAATACCACTTACCCTATTCTCTGCGGCCGTAGTGGCATGTGACGGGGCCACAGACCTGACCCGTCACGGGGGACCTGGGACGTCGGACCGGGGTTGTCCGGTGTCCATTGCACTTATGGTCCCCGAGGTGGTTGCGGTGCACCATGTGCGCTGCAAGGGGACTCATCCCCAGAGAAGGAGCCTCGCAGGCTAGCCAAAGTGGGCGGGGTGGTGGGTTAATGCGAGAAGCGGAACCTCATCCCGCCCTTTCCGGTGAGGAGGTCATCGTGAGGTTTTAGTCGGTAGGGATGTCCTTTTGACATCGAGCCCGACATACCCCACCCACCTCCCCGGGTGTGGTGGGGATGCGTAAATGCATTTCCTCACGTAAAAAAAAAAAAAAAAGGCTAGCTGACCCGGCAAACGTTGTTTTGCCTCACTTAGGGGTATGAAAAATAGATAGTGTAGCTTATATGACACGTTCGTAGATTTACCATAGCAGCGCCATCTAATGATTACTTACTCAACCCAGTCGAAAGGTATCGACATCTGTTAGAATCATTTGGAGTTAACAGATAATTGTGACTGACAAATAATAACAGACAATAATTAGCAATTAATTAAAATTGCGACTATAATTTGAGATTTAAACTATTCTATCTCTCAAGTTGGATCAAATTTCGCATGGTGTGCGAATTTTATTATAATCGGTTAAGTGGTTTAGGAGTCCATTGAGGACAAACATTGTGACACGAGATTGTTGATACAGTTGTCTATACACAGGCCTAGCTTAGACAGCTGTAGATCTGTTGACGTAATATAAATATACCATTTCTGAATACACTTGAAATGTTAATAGATAATTAGCTTAAAATGTTAATTTGGTATTCCAGCAACTCAATTTATAGTAGAAAATAAACATTTTATCAAATTTGATTTGATGAAAAAGATACCTAATTGTTCATTCTATTCTGTACATTTGGCAATTTAACAAGTATTTAAATTCTAATAAAACAATGGTATAGATAAATACTGTTTTATACTAACACATTAGCGTCGTAACTATTTAGTAATCTGTGAAATTAGTATAAATTCCGTTTGGCAATACATTTAACTCTAATAGTTGTAGTCTTTTTAGGGTTATGTGCCTAAAAGGTACCCTATTACTAAGCTTCCGTTGTCTGTATGTGTGTCTATCTGCCAGGCCTAAATTATTTACCTCTGGTTCACTATGACAACAAATACTAAAAAAATATATTAAGGGGGCTCTCATTCAAACAACCGTGTTTTTGTCTTTTTTTGAGATAATTGTACGGAACCCTTCACGCGCAAGACCGACTCACACTTGGAAAAGTATAGTATAAATAACGATGAATTTCAAAGTCTACAACGAAGTATTTTTTTTTATAAAAGTGCAATTTGTTAAGCTGAATAGACATTTCATAGTTCTTACAAAACACACTAATTAATTACGTTTTAACTCATTGAGCGATTTAGTTTCTTTGCAGGTATTTTAATTATTTTGTAAAACAAAACAAAAACAAACTCAACAATTTATTAATTGAGAGGTTACTAAATAACATGTAACTTTTAACTGTCGGTATTTGATTTCCAAATTTAAAGTTTTAATTGCCATAAGTGGTAAAGGTCGGGGAAATTCAAAATTGAATTATAATTTTGAAGCAATGATTTCCATCAATTTAACTTTGACTTCGCTAATAGTCTTTGTTGTTTGTTACAACGAGTGATAAGTACATATGTATATATGGACTGGATTGGCTTGGGCGGCACAGCAAATTTTCCTTTTCCACTCTCCTGTATCAGCCGTCGTCTCTACACCCACTACATTTATATAACTAACATATTAGTGTTGGGAAACCAAGGTAGAATATGAAAGAGGAGTGCATGCGGCAGAGATGCGAATGTTGAGTTGGATGTGTGAAGTGACAAGAATGGACAAAATAAGGAATGAGTACATTAGAGGAATTGTGAAAGTAGCCCCAGTGAGGGAGAAAATAAAGAGTAGAAGATTAGCGTAGTATGGAAATGTGATGCGTAGAGAGGAGATGCATGTCACTAGGAGATGTATGGAAATGGTAGTGTAAGGAAGAAGAGCAAGAGGCCGCCCGAAAAAGACATGGATGGAGTGTGTGAATGAGAGAAAGGATTGAGTGTGGAGATGACGTCTGATAGAAGAGAGTGGAAGAAGAAGATTTGCAGTGCCGACCACCTAAGTGGTATAAGGTAAAGAAGTAGAAGACGATATAAGTATATACATATATGTAGTTATCATATACAACTTATATATAAAGAAGACAAATAGTTTCAATGCTAAGCAGCATACGGCATTTTTGAGTTCTATTCAAGACCACTAGCTGTTTATATACTTTTGTCTTTGGTAGTTATAAAAGTCAAAGTCAAAACTGATTTTGCAGTATTTAGGAAAATACAATGTTAGCTAAGGTGATCCGACGTGATCATCGAAGGTATAAAACGTTTGATGCGGACGGTGTTTGGATGGGCGACCATAAACAAGACTGTCGTTTTTAAAGTAGCATTTTTATCTGGGCACTACCGTGGATCGTATGACACGTTAAATTGTAGGTACCGGCTGTTAATCTTCGCAAAAACTGTCGTTAAGCCAAGTACTTCAGGCGGCTTGTAAACTTTCGACACCAGAGCTTGGTCCCTTAGCTCATACGTAGAAGAAGATGACGACTACTAGACTAATTGTGCTGAAATTCGGCCATGAAATGTTGGTTTTGTGTTAATCCAGGGTCTTAGCTATCTTAAGACCCTTTTTACCGGATTAACACTTTTTGGAGCGATTAAAGCTCAGTCGGGCTCGCGGCTGCCCTAGTTTCACGCAGGTCATGGGTTTCATCCCTGGCATTAAGCTGTAAAAGCATAGCACGCTTGTAGAACATTTTTAGTGCAACGCACAAGTTGAAAAATCTGTCGCCATGCATAACAGTGTTTCCTTAAGAGCTTGTCAAATGCCGAATGTATTGTGTAAAAAAATAATAAAAAATTCAAATTCAAATAGTTTATTGCATCATTTAAATGTTATCCTACTAATATTATAAAGGCGAAAGTTTGTATGTATGGATGTGTGGATGTATGGATGTATGGATGTATGGATGTATGGATGTATGGATGTATGTTTGTTACTCTTTCACGTAAAAACTACCGAATGGATTTGAATGAAATTTAACTTTACCACAATATAGCTTATACATCAGAATAACACATAGGCTATAGCTTATACATCAGAATAACACATAGGCTACAATTTTTGAGGTTTTTAATGTGAGGTCGTAAAAAAAACACATTTTTTGCGCTTACATTGCAAACGCTGACTGTATCCTACAAGATAGATCAAAACAATTTACTACAGTATTGTACAACTTAAAAAGGTCTACAAAAAAGTCCGTGATGGTATATGTTTATCTCTTAGGAATAACCCACAATAACCATTTTTTATCCTTTACTTTGTACGAGAAATAATGGCTTATTTACGAAGCGATTTTAAGCAATACAGTATAAATCCTTATCCAATTAAGTATCTTAAATACATTGTGCATTTAATAAAGATCAATATGGCTTTTTGCAGCATGTAAATTAAATAAATATTTTCGAAGATATCACAGATTTAAAATGCAGCGGCGCCAGGCGAACGGGGCGTGGGGTGGGGAAGAAGCGGCTAATAGCTGAGTGCGCGACCCGAACGCGGGCAGACGCGTAAGGGCAGACGTCGTTGACGGTTGTGTCCGTTTTGCGAATTTTCAAGGCACTAGCGATTTGATAAAAACGTATGGTCGCCTACTTTAAGTAATATAGGCCTAAGGTTAGTTATTGCCAGGTTTCTTTTTGGTTAGGAGTAACACGTACAAAAAGATACTTCATTTTTACAAATTACTTCATTGATAATTCAATTACTTTAAAGATAGGTTACTTACAGTTAATTATAACAAATTATATTAGCAATAAATTAAAATTGCGACTATAATTTGAGATTTAAACTATCCTATCTCTCAAGTTGGATCGAACTGCACATGGTGTGCGAATTTTATTATAATCGGTTAAGTGGTTTAGGAGTCCATTGAGGACAAACATTGTGACACGAGATTATATAAATTAAGATAAGATTATTAATATTATATGTATGTTTTTTTTTATTCTTTATTGTACACTACGTCCTTCTTTAGTCGTTTATAAATTCCTTTCCATCCAAAGGTTGCCTGGAAGAGATCGCTTTAAGCGATAAGGCCGCCAATTGTGGTACACTAATTTTAAGTTAATTGTCTTTTACTGTGCCTTTTTTATTTATGTGTCCAATAAAGAATTATAAAATTTCCATGACACAATGTTAGTTACCGTACTCCTCCAAAACGGCTTGACCGATTTTTACCAAATTTCATATGCGTATTCAGTAGGTCTGAGAATCTTCTACTATATATTTTTAAGGCAAAACAACGTTTGCCGGGTCAGCTAGTACAATATAAAATTATCATAGAACATAAAATGTACCCTAATCAGGGCGTTGCAATTCTGGTTTGAAGCGAGCTGATTTATTTTTACACGCTTTATATTTATATTACCTTTACCTGTATATTTGTATGTATTTTTGTTTGTAACCGACTTCTTTGGGCGCGATTTTGACCCACTTTAAACGGCCAGATTTCGTTGAAACTTTGTAGATTTATTGAAGACCGATGACAATACACTAATTTGATAAAATTATTACATTTTTTTGTATTTTTGTTTGTGTGTTTGTTTGTACCCGACTTCTTTGGCGCGATTTTGACCCACTTAAAACGGCCAGATAAGAGTGTTTTTTAGTTTTTTTAAACTACTATTATTTCCTTCCAATATATGGTGTACATATGTGTCATTAAAATCACGGATTGTACCGCGGGGCACAGCTAGAATTTTTTAAGTATCAACGTACCTACAGCCGTATGAGACAGTTCATGAGATACATGTGTAAATTAAAAAAATATATAAAACCCCTGACTGAATATTTCGTAATGGTGGCCATCTTGAATTTAAAATGTCTCACATTGTATGTATTCTGCTAATCAAGCCCTTTCATTTGATACCCAAATTGAGGCAGCTGTAAAACCGTCCGTCCGCCATTTTGTTGCGGCGGTCTGATTTTCATCATAGTTATGAACACTCTCGCCAAACACACCTTTCGAACAAAAAAAAACGAATTGAAATCGGTCCATTCGTTTGGAAGCTACGTTGCTACAAACACACACACATACACACACACACACACACACACACACACACACACACGCACACACATAGACACGTCAAATTTGACACCCCGTGTTTCGTCCGGGCTTAAAAATATACAGAATTGTTATTCCTTCATCTATTTTGTAGTGTTCCTTATCTACGGCAGCAAATCTAAAAAAAAACACCTTTGCAGACGAAAAATTTACATCGTGTGAGCTAAGAAATCAAGGCTGGTGTTATTTAATGAGAGAGCTCTCTGTATCATTATAAGTCATTATATTTATGTATTTAAATATTAATATTATCTATAATTTTATCAGAAAATCATTTTACTTGTCTTAACAATACAAATACAAAATTAATTTTGATATTTATCTTGTTTTTTTTTTAATTATGCATTTGGTATAGAAGGAGTTATTATTTAAAATTATAACATATTTTGTTTTCATAATTATAAAGTATGATAGTTAAGAAGTGTTTTGTCGTATGTTATATAAAAGCTAGTGTTTGAAATACACTAATAAAATCTTTCCGACGTAAACGGCACTATGAATAAAAATCGCCAAATCTTAATGATTAAATAAATTAATTTTACAAATCTGGTAATGCAAAGATTTGGCTCTTATAAATTGAAGCACCATCTTAATATTTTTTTTTAATCATTTTTTATTTTTATACAGGGTTTTAATAAAATGTTAGTCTTGTGACAGAAATCTTTATATTATGAGACCATAACTGCATATCTTCTCTTCAAGTCGCTTAAAATTCCAATCGAGTAATAAAGCAGCACTTACCGGCCCTTCAATTACGGCTCGTCAAAATTTTCCGAACCGAAGCGTCAGCGTCGACATCATAAATCATCTAAAGACAACAAACTGCTATCAACTCGCTGGCAATAACTCAAATATTAAAACTTAACTTCGAGCAAAAGTTTCTCTTATTAGTTCTCGCGTCACAAACTTCTCAAACTCACAGTAAACTTAAGAAAACAAAACAAAACACAATCACATAATATAATTTTTAAAATTTTAAAATTGGAATGTGGAATGTTTTATTGATATTCGATTGATTCGAATTTCGAATCGTTGAAAGTTGGCGGCGTCATTTTGTGCCAGTGCGGAGACGACTACGCGAATGAGTATCAGTGGATAGACTGGAGTTCATGCTTCGAAGTCGGGACGAAGCGGGAGTGCGCATGGGTAGGTGGGATCCGCGGGGAATAGCTAGTCGGAATTAATGTTTTCAATCGAGAACATGCTCTATTGTGAAAAAATGCGAGCAGAGGGTGATTAGCACAGTTCTTACAGCCAGGCGAGAAAGGGGTTTCTTGTGGAAAAAGTCAGAGCCAACAGGAAAAAAATCTGCTTTTATTACGCAATGAAAATGTTCAGACTTTATTAAGGAGACGCAAAAATTTACAGTTTTTGTTGGACTGTGTTGATAGTACGGATGATGAAACTAAAATGGTTAGTTATGACGATTTAATACAAATATAACCTATAAGCGAAACCATACATTTCTTAATAACATGCATTTCCTCTCTACGCATTACATACATACATGTCTATACCATGGTATAGGCATGATTCTAGTAATAAATTATTATTTAACTGATATTTTTGGTAAAAAATAAAATGTTTTACATTATCAACAAAATATTCTTTGTAATAGTCAAGTGAACTGAAATGGAAAAGTGTACTCGCATAAGGCTGATTGTACATATATGTATGGATATGTGCGTATAGTCAAACATTTACAAAAAAAATACCCTTAATAGGTAGTAGTAGTACTTTCTCAAGTACTATGTATTTCCCGTGCCGCTATAACAATGAATACTAAAAATAAAATAATGAAAATAAAGGGGTGTCCCAAACAATAGACGTGTTTTTATTCATATTTTTTTGCTATAGCAGCTACCGTTATTGATATACGTGAATATCAATAGACACTTTAAATTTTCACAAAATATATAAATGTATATGAACTATCAAATTAAATAAGTAAGTTATTAACTAGTTTTCTACTCGATCTTTGTAACGATACTTGGTAGACCCTCTTTACATTCACATAATGTTGAATTATGTATTAAATAGAAAAATAATTAAAAAGAACATATTTAAGGGGTGCTCTCATACAACAATGGTACGCAACCCTTCATGCACGAGCCAAACTCACACTTGGCTAATTATTTATTTTCTTTCGTGTGTGCTTAAGTTATAGTCGATTATCCAAATCGGTATATCTCTTATGCCTAATAATTAATTACCATTATTTGAGTTACGTTCCATACGCCCTATTGATGGGCTTAATAATCAGAACACACAGAGACAATCTTATTGTTCATGTATGCATACCATAAATCTATTACAGTAGTGTTTGCATAACTCATTTGACTCATGATCCGGTCCTAATTACGAATGCTGAAGGCAATTTGCTATTAAATTTATTTGTTTTAAAAATTATCATTCAATTGATGAAATAAAAAGGTTTTTTTTTGGTCACGTAGCTGCGCGAGTTATCGACACTCCGGCCTAAGATGGAGTATGCCTAGTCTGGAATAACTGGCTTGGCGACAGACATACAACTTGAGGGTTGTTACTGTCTACAAATAAAATAAAATGAATGTGTATGTGTACTAGTATATACATTCATAGATACTTAGATAGATAAATTCTTTATTTTATTATTTACATAAGAAACTTAACACAGGCACATAGAGCGTTCTGAGTTCAAAATCTACAACTAGTATTAAAACTAACAAACATTATACTATTTTAAACATTTTGAAGTAATTCATTTTAAACATTTACGAACTGTACGAACTTTGAGTTAATCCTAGGTTTTTACACCCATAACCCTGCAGCCTGGGTGAAAGAATAAGGCTGCGGTATTGCACCCTGCCTGTCGTAAGAGCCGACTAAAAGGGGCATCAGACTCGAGGGTGTTCGGAGATGGGGTTCCGACACCCACTCCATCGAGTCCGGGGTGAACGACGACGGCGTCGAGTGACCGTCACCGTCGCGAGAAGGGCCACGGCGCAGTGCAAGGAGGTCTCCGGAGGTTTTTACACCCAAATTCTCAAACTTCGTTCGGTCGTTACAACGTCAGGGCCTTTTCACAAAAGCGCGGTGAAGCACCGCACAAGACTAGAATATTTTTATAATACTAATTAGCTGCTCCCACGGTACTATTAATCCGGGATACAACTGACTATGTGTTGATCCATTGTATAAGCTACCTAAATACCAAATTTTATCAGAATCAGTCCAGCCGTTTGAGCGTAAAGGTGTAACAAACATAAACACACACACACAAACTTTCGCCTCTATATTTTTTCAAGTACTTTATTGTCATCACAATTATACTCGTATATACAGCGTTATTATTCAGTACAACTTAACTTAAATATACTAAGGGTTTTAGGCTAACAGCGCCTTTTAAAAACTTACTTCTAGGGACTCTCTAGGTTACAAACGAATTCTAATTAAATGTTATAATATAACAACTAGTTACTAGTATTCTATGGAATATTATTCCGTACTACAATGCTAACTCGTACGCTTATGGCAGATTTACAGGTTTTGTTTGTATATTGCAATACTGAGATAGTATTATGGCCATGTGATTGATTTAATTCGATTTTGAAAGTACTTTATTGAAATGAAAAATTAAAACATATATATATACAGCGTAGCGATATATACAGCTACTACGTACTAGGTTATTTAACGCCTAAACTTACTTCTAGGTACTCTCTAGGTTGCAAACTAATTCTAATTAAATGTTATAATATAACAACTAGTTACTAGTATTCTAAATCTATTGAATGCAATTACGTACTGTATTACGTAATTATAATTAAATTAAAAAATATATTATTATAATAATTAAAAAGTACTACAGTACGTAATTCAATAGATTAGTACGTAAATTTTTAAAAGGCGCTGTTAGCCTAAAAAGTCCTAAATATCAATGTAATGCTATCTCGTACGTTACAATACACGTAATAAGGGTTTTAATAATGATGAGCAGGATGGACCCGGTCAAGCTAATGCGCTTATCACAACCATTGTGTACAGCCTAATGAATAAACGAGTGTTTGTACGGCTTATCAGTTACTAGCTGTGGCACATGGCGTCTCTTG
This sequence comes from Mellilla xanthometata, assembly GCA_035578125.1. Lineage (NCBI taxonomy): Eukaryota > Metazoa > Arthropoda > Insecta > Lepidoptera > Geometridae > Mellilla > Mellilla xanthometata. The sequence continues at coordinate 4,183,679 of JAPUBQ010000014.1, read as the reverse complement.
TTTAGAAGCGCGATGAAATTATAAAGCTATAGAATATACTATAGCTATAGAAGGAATTTCGACAACGATTTTGAATTTTAACAACGATCTAAATAACTAAGATGTAACCTTAACTTTTTCTTTTTACTTCTTTTTTTTTTTGCTTTTTACAGCTCGGCATTTGACCTAGTGTAACCACAATAGTTCACCACACTCCGGTATAAGATAAGGAGTATGCCTAGTCTGGAACTACTGGCTCTCTTCGTGCTTGGCGACAGACTTTTGATCTTGAGGGTTAAAAACGATAATTAAAAAATGAAATGAGGGAATATTTTGTATTTGTTTTGTTGATTAAGGAATAATATATAACAAAATTAACATTTAACCACTGAGTTATAGATCTAAAAATGTAGTTTGTTTTTAATATGAACTAATGCCTTAAGCTTACTCGTACCTATCTCTCAATTCCATTGTTCTACTTACAAAAATGCTCTATGCCCTTCAACACAGGGTTGGTTCTAGTATATGACAGAGGGTGCAATTTGTTAATTTACTAATATAGATTACCAATTTGAACCCTCCAATTAGTTAGCATATGTTTTTTGACGAAGCTTTATTATCAAATCAGCATCAGTCTCTGACGTGCCTTCTTGTAAAAATACTTCTAAAACAGAACGCTTGTATTAGCGCAAGTATTTATATTGTACAGTTCTAACCAAGAAGCATATATTTTGAGAGATAATTCTTGTCACAGTATCCTATTTCGTATGTTCGTAAGATAGTAAGCCTAAGCTTAGTGCGTGTTAATCCGGGATTCTGTTGATGTACGTATTTGCTTTTTTGGAGAAATATATTTGTATAGCAATAGGCTTACCGTATCTATGAAAACCTAACCTAACTCACGGTAAATAAATCCAATATTCACATTATTATATGATAAGAACCAGTCGTTTGTAAAAGGATTACATTATTTTTCGGGTTCCGTAACTAAAAAGTAAAAACGAGACCCTATTACTTAGCCTCTGATGTCTGTCTGTCACCAGGCTGTATCTCAGAAACCATTATAGCTAGAAAGCTGAAATTTTCACAAGTTATGTATTTTACGTACCACAATGACATAAGAATACTAAAATAAAAAGTTTACAATATTAAGGGTGTCTCCATACAATAAACGTATATTTTTTTGTATGTTTTTTGCTATATATCAATAACAGGTAAATGCCCAAAATGCTCACAATATATAGATGCATGTATATAACTTTTTTACAGCCTCATTGGCATAATGGTTACCATACCGGACTGCCAATCGGAAGGTTACGGGTTTGATTCCCGCCACGGCCAACTTTGTGCTCTACTAAATTTGTTGGCTGCCGGTCTGGGTGTTAAATATGTATCTTTATAAAGTATGTATGTATGTATATGTAGTATATCAGTTGTGTTGGCAACCATAATTCAAACTAGAAATGGTTTAGTATGGGGCTAACCAGCCGTGTGTGAAATGTGTGTATTTTTAAAGTTATATACATTTATAATCTCAGAAATAATTCACACTGTCTCACTATAATAATTCAATTAAAATAAATTTTCTATTTAAGTGGGGCTTCCATGCAACAGACGTGATTTTTGCCATTTCTTTAAGATAAAGTGGTACGGAACCCTTTATGGGCGAGCCCAACTCACACATGGCCAATTATTTCATCAAAACTGGCTCGTAAATATATTTCACATTACGAGTGCGTATGTATGTGTAAGTTTTGAGACCTTCAAACATCCAAAGTCTCTTTGACTTTAAAACGTCCTTACACAGGTTCTAAATACACAAAAATATTTCGTCTATTTCTTTCACAAAATGCTATCGAGCCAGACTCAAGAAAATCACTCACTTGAAATTGTTGGACTGGGATCACACACACACACACACACACACACAGACGGCTGGTTAACCCCATACTGAACCATTTCTAGTTCGTATTATGGTTGCTAACACAACTGATATACTACATATACATACATACATATTTTATACAGATACATATTTAACACCCAATGATCGAATCCAGTTCTACACCAATGGCTTACTTTTCAATTTATAAGTTTTTTTTTACATCTTATAGGTTTGCGTTTGACCACAGCTTGCCTGGTGTTAAACAATACTATGACCTACGATGTTACACGCTTACCTAGAAAATACCTATTAACTCTAGATTTGAAGAGTGAATAAGTGAAATTTTCACTCGCCCACACGGTGAAGGAAGACATCGTGAGGAAATCCACATGTTCTGAGTACCACTAAATCTGAAGACGTGTGTCATCCGCCAAACCGCACTTGGCCAGATAGATAGATACAAAATTGGACACAATAATTTAAATAATAATAACAACAACAAAAAATATAACAATAAAATAAATTTTACTTTAAATTAGTGTGCCACAATTGGCGGCCTTATTGCTTAAAGCGATCTCTTCCAGGCAATCTTTGGATGAAAATGAATTTATAAACGACTCAAGAAGGCCTGCATGGTAGATTATTGCCTATAATATCTTCCTTGTGAGGAGAAGGCGCCGAGTCCAAACAGAGGTAATATATAGCGGTCTTCTAATGCTTTCTATAATATAAGTCCTGAAAACCAGGACGAACTGGCAAACTGCCATGGTGGCTACTGGAAGCAGAACCTCATGATACGCCCATAAATAAATTAATGACCATAGTTGTACGAAATACCGTAAAGATTTATGGAAAAGTCTGTTAGGATCTTCATTTATTTTTAATAGTTTTCCGCTTGACATGATGACATGAATGATAGAGTATGCTTTAGAGGATCTATTATAATAGATCCTTTAAGGAGTATGCGCTATAGTCTCTTTCATTCATTTCTAGGTATGCGCGATCTTATGTACGACAGGCAGAAGTATGTCACATAGTCGTCGTACATAGAATCGCTTATTTAATTCTTACTAGCAACGACCCGCGGTATTGCCTGAGTTACTCCGAGGTTAAAAGTAGCAGAGTCCAAATTATAGGAGAACAATTTTTTTGGCTTGCAATGGGCTTGCGCTTGATCGCAATTCACCTGATGGTAAGCGATATTGCAATCTAAGGTGGAGCGCGCTTGCCCAGAGGAAACCGGTTCAAGAATTCCAACGGAATCAGTTTAGCTCTTTGAGCGTGAAGAAGTAACAAACATACAACACACACACACAAACTTTCGCATCTAAACTATTTATTTATTCCTAATACTTTTGTGTAAACCGTATTTAAATCTGTTTAAAAGTGTTTAAACAATGCTTGAAGTAATTTGACCATAACTTTTTTTCCTTTAACCGATTTGGACGAAACTAAATTTGACAACGCTCTTGTGGATTACTAATAATTACTATGTAATCCACTTGCGAAAACCGCATTCAAATCCGTTGGGTAGTTTCTTCGGAGTTATAACGCGCCAGATAGACGGACAATATTATATGATACACTAATTTATAGTTCAAAATATTGTGTAAAAGCCACGTAAGATTTTAGCTTCTAGAACGACCACAGAGAGTCGTATCACAAAAATAAATCTCAAGTTCCTGGCAAATTGTTAACAAGAGAGCAATTTTGATCAAATAAATAACGCCCTCCAAAGAAGTGTCGATCTTTTGTTGTGTCCCTTCTTTTATCGAGTTAAATATATAGAACGGTCATTTAACAATGTATGAGCATGAAATGACCCCTCATTCATACATACATAGCTGGTGAAGAAAAAACAGCGTGAGGAAACCATAGCACGTTGGCAGAGCATTTTCTAGTTCTCGTCTCACAAGCTACCACCCTGAAGTTTAACAATCTGTCGCTACATACTAACAGTATGTTTAAGAGGAGTTTCTTAAGAGTCAGATATTCCAATGTCTGGCTCACAGCACACTCTGCTAGTGCAAAGGCATGCTCCACGTTTTTTTTTACATTAAAATTTGGCTTGCGCTTGATCACAATTCACCTGATGGCAAGCGACATTATGATCTACGGTGGAGCGCACTTATCCAAAAATAAACCGGTTCACTCTTGCTTTGAAAACCTTAGGCGTAACTCGCCCTGCTTGTAAAAAGGATAGCTGCCATGCGTAAAAAGAAGCATAAAAATTATTTTAGAATAACCTAAGCTTTATTTTATTTTCTTTTAACTGAGTGATCGATGGAAAGGTTAAAAAATCCTAACAATTTCAGTGACTATTCAGTTATTTAAAAGCACGTCACTAATTTAATTGTAACCGCGGAAGTACCTACGCGAAATATTCCAGATATGTCTTATATTATCTGAAAGGTAATGTCTGAGTGTATTATCTACTTATTTCCTTTCTGTTTCTTTTCTTATCTTTGGTTTGTCGAAAGGTAGAGGTAGGGTATCACCGATTCGATATAATATGTAATCACCTTCGGGCGCCTTTGTACAGATAAAACAAAATTGATATATCCTCTTGATACAATTTTATTTGTCATAACAGAAGCAGGATAGGTTCTTCTACGCATGATTTGTATAGAAAGAAAGAACATATTGGTAACAAACTCTCCATAGCTTAACCCTTATGAATCTCATATAAAAATACACACACACACAAACATAAATTTTCGCCTTTTAATATTAGCGTGATTTACAATTGAAAACTAAAAAGACGATAGGTACTGGAATGGATCTATTGTATTGTATAGTTTGTATGAAGGCCATTCGTAGTTTTACAGTTTGCACATATTTTTATAAATAACTATATACTAAATAACTTTTGAAAAAAACAAAGAGAGATTTCCATATGAAAAATAGAGTGATTTTTTTTGTACCTTGAAATGTCTGTGATTGCTTCGCGTTGTTTCCTTTGACTAATTTATTCTTTAATTATTAATTTATTTAACTAATTTGGGCTAAGTGCTTAGATTCCCAATTACTCAAGTCAGTCTTAATTTTATTTTGCCTGGAGTAAACTACTACTCTTCTCGTGCTAGTTTGCCTGCAGTTTGTTTTTACAGAATAGACGTCAAGAGAAAGTTTTCTAAAACATGCAAAATTTTACGAACTTACCCAGCCTTATCACCGTGGCTGCCCTTTGCACTTGGCTAAAATTTACGCGCACTTAAGCACGTTTAAGTCGAGTTTCTTGCTTCGCTCGCAGTTTAGAGCTCATTCTGTTATAATAATATTAGCATTTGTTAAAGACAGAGCAGACAGGTATGTTCCATTGTTCAGAGCTAGTAGCTTGGCAGACTAAATACACCTAAATTATCAAATAATTTAGGACTCCCAAACATTTTAACAATTAAATAATTAATAAATAAATATAGGATTCTAGCTCGTATTATGGTTGCTAACACAACTGATATACTACATATACATACATACATATTATATATAAATACATATTTAACACCCAGACCCACAGCCAACAAATTTAGTTAAGCACAAAGATGTTGACCGGGCCGGGAATCGAACCCGGAACCTTCTGATTAGCAGACCGGCATGGTAACATTTATGCCAACGAGGTCGTCAATTTTATATTTATTTTATTATTTATTTATTTATTTTAACAATTATTATTTTAACAGGCATTTTAGTTCTTCAGGACTCGGGACGGTGTTTAACAAGACTAAAATAAACTTTAGTGACAAACAACGGTCGATCCTGCTAATTCCTGGGCGAGTGGTTTATGTGTTTACTTCTATAACTGAGAGATTTGGCACTGAAAGGTATTTGGCGTAAATATACTACTAGCGCCGATCGTCTGCCGGCAAGATGGGTCGACGACATAATATCAGTCGCAAGTCGAATCTGGACGCGATTGACACAGGACCGAGATGAATGGCATGCTAAAAGAGAGGCCTATTCCCAGCAATAGGAGAGAACCAGCTGTGGATTATGATGATGATGATACTAAATAAATGTAACTTTAGTAGGACTAAGGCGATGACAAAGGGAAAATCTTGAATTTAGAGTTTCGTTTATTGTAAATTATGATCGGTAAAAATATTGGAAAAGACCATCTAAAGAACCAACTTATGAATATTTGTGCTTATTTTGGTACCAATCCGACTTATAAATTAGGAAGGGAACTGGTCCAAAAAATTTAAACCAGTTCTCTTCACAGTTTTCAATTTAATTGGTGGATAAATTATTGGATAATGGATTAAATTTAAGTATGAATATTCTTAAGATGGTTCTTAAGACGGTCTTTAAGCTATTTTTTCAATATTTTTTGAAATAACAGCGCTTCCAATAAATTTAATCTGGTATCATAATGAAAATATGATATGTGAAATATTTTTTTAAATGGATTATTTCTTTTCGGTCGGCGGAGTAACTTTCTTTTTAAGCTCTAATTGCCTCTTGATGTCACGAAGCTGTTCCTTTGTTTTATCAAAGAAGTAACTCTCTTCTCGAGCGGCCCCCATCTTACCTGTCAACGGAAAGGAGCCAAACATAATAAATTATTATGAAGATTAAAATACTGATTCTAACAAACCGAGCGAACGAGTGTCTGCATTAACTTGCCAATTTAGCTTTCCGTCTGTATCTTTGTTGGTTCTGGCGTAGAAGCCGTACCTTCCAATAAATCTTGACTAATATTGGGACACAGATAAGTGGTGGCGATTCAGCGGCACACACGACTAAACTAAATTTAAGGAAGCCCCGTCTCTTTTCATCTTAGGTGGCCAAAAAGAGACGGCACGTTCTGAACCACAGACAAAACAACTAAAATCACGTCAAATATGGAATGTGCAGGCAGTTTTAGAGGTGATACAAGTGAGTGCGCTCTAAAGTCGCCTATATTTTCTATATTTTACGTGATTTTAGTTGTTTTGACTATGGGCAGAACGTGCCTCTTTTTCTGGCCACCTAAGATAAAAAGAGACGGGGCTTCTTTAAATTTAGTTTAGTCGTGTGTGCCGCTGAATCGCCACCATCCCTCAATAGTCTTTTTTGCATCAAGCGATATTGGGGCTTATAGTTCCCACAAAAAGAGGAAAATTTCTGTAGTGCTATTTCATGATATATTTAATGGTATTTGACATAGCGAGAGGCGAAATCAGAGGTCTCCAGGTTTTTTCCAGGAAACATCCCGGAGACTTTCTTACACGGCGCTTTAGCCCCTCCCGGTCATTGCTAACTTGTTTGTTGTTAAACATAAATAATTATTTTCAATTAATCTTTTCTAAGCCCGAACGAACTTAAAAGACGAACGTTATTCCTATTTATTAAATTCTATCTTATACTATTAGGTACTCTTACCACTGGCACTAGTTTTTTAGATTAGATATAGTTTTACTTTAATTAATTTTAGATTAGTTGATTGATTACATTTAATTACATTAATTGATTGATTTGATTATTATGTACATTTTTATATGAGTTCTTGTTACTTGAAATAAAATGCTATAACCACTTGAGCGTCCGTGGGTACTACAGTGCCTTTTTTTACGGTTATCTGTTAGTGGTACTACAGTGCCACAAGCTCGAAACGTTCGTAAAAACGTATTTATTAATAAACGGTTACGTATCTGTAGGCCAGCTGTAGTATTTAATGTTAAGTAAGAATCATAGATGACATTTCAACCTAGTTTTATCCATTTTGATGCGCTATTTTATCGATAGAGCGATTTAAAAGTGACATATTTATACTTATTATATCACATTTCTCACCTAGTCCTCCCCCACTCTCCTTCACGGCTCCACCAGCTCCTCCTCCTTTCCCGGCTCCCGAGCCTGGCACTCCAGCTACGGAGGTACATCGTTTCAACATCTTCAACCCACCGGACACTGCATCAATCTTGATACTCTTCAGACACTTGAAGATTTTGGTAGGTAGTCTAGAGAAATTCATACTAAAAGAATGAGTCTTTATTATTTAACAATTTTTTTCTTTCGTTTTATACTTTTATTTGTTTACTTTAATGTGATCAGTGACAGAGAATTGATTGTCAACATGCCATGGCCATTTATTGTCAAAATGTAGTGTAAAACTTTTTCTGCCTTCCTTCTTGTATTGAATTCCATGAGTTTAGTTATTATTCAAACCTATTTTTTTTAATCAAATGCCTAAAGGTATCATATCATTATAATATATATTTTTTTTCATGTTTTAACTAGATGTACACTTAAGAACAGCAATTTCAGGAGCCCACATAACCATATGTCTCAAAAAGAAAGCCAGTTTAGTACCGTTTTTCACCCACTCACATTACTTGTCCGAATTCTTTAATACCACCTCAGCGCGTTTTTCCCATAAAATCAAACATTTCAAACATTATTTTCCACGTTATCACAAAAGTGCGTGACATTTACCAACCTGTGTTGGAGACTTGGAGTAACAATTGCCTCAAATCGGTTTTACGAAAACAACCAGCAGAAGTAGAACTGAACATGCCTGAATGAAGTCTAAAATATTATGTACACAAAAGCTCTGGGTTAAATGGTTTTAAGTCTGTAATAAAGTTTACAACTTCCCACCAAGGCGTAAAACATTGGATAGATAACAACGTAGGAAAGACGAGAAACCCGAGTCTTATCTTTTCTAAACCCCGATGCAAAAACGACGGGTTGTTGTTATAAATTTGACGTGGATGAACCAATTGTGATTTTCGTTCGAAAGGTACGAGTAAGTTGTTAGGTTAGAAGGCCGCTGCCACAAGTGGCGAATTCCATAATTATCTTTTTCAACTTCTCAATATGGGTGTCGAATGGAAGGACTTCACATTTAGAACACTACATTATAATACGAGTAAATATAAAATTCAACATGGCTGCCAGCACAATACTAAGACTCGGAGGTTTTAGAAATTTGTATTTTAAGTATATTGTTAAATGTTTTTGTCTCAATTCTGTCCGCGTATTCGGTGGTTTATAGTTGATTGTACTCTCTTAAAAAATGACCAAACCGTCGTAAGTTATAATAACTAAAACTCATTCTACTTTTACAAACTCGGATCGAAATCAATTTAATTTAATGGATTCCAATACGTCATCATAATTTTCACGAAACTAAAATCAGATAATACTTTCAGTGACCGAAATATTGAATCAGGTCGTCGTTCCACATTCCTTGAGACTAACTTTTCATGAAGAGGTAGAACTCAGTAATTGCAAATTAAAGTTGAAAGTACGTCAGAGCACTTAAATCAAGTAGAAATTAAGATTCATTTCTGCTTTACCTCGTTTCTGTTAAGATTTTGAATATGCAATTTTAGTACTGAGATTTTGAATTAATTTCAATAATCTACCACTACTGACTTAAGAGGCATCATAGACGGTGATGAAGCTTTTATATTTAAGTTAAGATCACTTACGATAAAATAATATAGCCTCTTATGTAATCACGATAAAAAAATAATTAAAGATTTATATTTCAATTTCATAACAAAGACTTTGTAACGATACTCAAGATAAAGATATGATAATGAGAATATTTTTAGGCTATTAGTATAGTTATATTATTAGGCATTTATATGGTGATTACTCGACATATAAAAATGAAATAATCCCGATATCAGTAGTGTTATTTAGTTATTATTGTCGGAGTATTTATTATTGTCAATCATTTTGTGATTGTTCTTACTTATAATTAGATTTTAACACCATTTTTTTTTTACTTGGAGGAAATGCAGTTACGCATGCCCGCCAGTCTTCGGGGGACGTGGCGGGGTATGTCGGACTCGGTGCCAGAGTGGCCCCTCTACCGACTAAAACCTCCAAGGTGTTCCCTTCTAGCGCCATAAGCCGAGAGACTGGAACCATCTAGTACACTTCAGTCTCAGATTGTAATACCCTTGTCTGAATAAAACTAAATATGACTTTATTCCTTTGTCATTTCACTGAGTGTATCAGATATACAGGTTACTCAAACATATTTAAATCGAAACTCAAATTGATTTTAATAAATTAAGTATATTATAGTGCAAAGTAATATTTTAATGATATATTTTTACTGAAAGAACATTGTGCAATTGCAAATACATAGCTTCTGAAATTTTCGTTTTACACATAAAACATTTTTTAGCAGTATATTGCACTGTATCAAATTTGGCCTCAATTTAAATACTTTAGAACTGTTTCCTCACAACCACCACGTCTCGTAAACCTTATCTTTGAGGAACATTCTTGGGGCTACTTTAAAGTGTTTAAAAGTTTTCACAATACCACGCAATAACTAGTAGTTAACCGTTTGGCCTGTTTGTGAAAATACACGCAATAATATTCTTTATTCCTATACCATAAGGGCTAATCTTCTATCACTACCAAGTAAAACATTTATGGCTTATTTAATACATAGATATCATAGCTACATGGCATGCACCTATAGTTTTCTGTAAAGCTTCAAATGTTTTGTCACTTGTTTTCTACTCTTTAACCAATTCACACACATACTCGTACAATGGCGTTTTTGTTCAGGTTTTCCATTATTTTGTGCACGTTCATAGTTTACTCAGCTTATTGTATCCAGGCGGGACAGAACTCTGGAGGTTTGTTCGAAATTCCATTAGCTGTTTCATTTTAAAGTTTTTCGTTTTCTAGAAAAGTTTTTGAGTGTGTTGATTAGTTTCCGTTTAGTTTTTTAGTTTTTAAGGCCAGAAACAGTGTGCTTGGCCATAAGTGAAGAACAAAAATTGGGTTGTGTTAGAATGACAATAAAAAAATTCCAGTCAGAGTCAGAGTTTTTTAAATTGACAAAAATATTGAAATCTTTTGTTCAAAAGAAGAAAAGAGCATAGTAAATATATCTATTTCTGACAGGTAGTCATTGAATTGAATCTATTAGTATGTAGATAATATTAATTAGCCTATATAAATAAATAAAAATAATTATATAAATAATGTAAAGTCGATTTACGGATGATATTTTTACATAACAATATTACAAAAAAAAACATTCTACACCAACCGATGGAGTGAAAGAGACACAAGTAGATACGAGTACGTCACAAACAAAACTACTACTACTTCAGGCTTATCGTTTGTTCTGCGCCCTCGCTTGCACTTTTGGCACATGATTCATACTTTATTATGCGTGCAGCCGGCATGGCATCGACGTTGTCACGTCGAATTATTAGCTTTAGGACAGATTCGCTTTATGACAGATTCGCTTTACGGCAGAAGTACAGACAACTCCATAATAATTAATCGAACCATTTATTGATATTTTTTTCGGACCCAATAATTTAATAAATATTTATTTATTTCAGATCTAAAAGTGCCTGAACCGTTTCTCGCAGTATTTTGTAACAGTTACCAACGCAACGCACATACCAGAAAAGTGAGTTTTGTTGAATCGTCTATTTTTCTCCATCTTCATTTATTTTCTTATCCGTCCTAATCTAGAGGTCACTTCATAAATTTAAAGCGCAAATAATAAATACATAACTTAATGTTATGAATGGTTGGAAAAATATAAAGATTAGTGAAAGTGGATATCTTATGAAAATAAAGTAGCAAATACTTAATTCAATAATTGACCAAGAATGAATTCAATATTCTGTGAATGTTTAGAGGGTTTACAAAATGCAGTGAAAAAGAACGAGTAAAAAGCTGCATAAACATTATATTTATTGTATGGGTAGTTACCCATAGATATTAAAAACTTAAATTTAAAGGGAAAAATGTCACAATATATAGTTAATATGTCAAAATTTATTTAAATTAAAAAAGGGAAAAATGAAATTCTTAAATATATATTTTTTTCTTTCAATTTATGTTTCCTTTTAAATTTTCAATTTATTTTACTAAACCTGTGAAAACCTATGAAAACTTTAGGCGTCTGCCTGTTACAGCAGAAAAATACAATTATTGTATGGGTCCCCCCTATCCCCTTAGTATTTATTTTTTATTTGTATCACTCCGTAAGAAGTTCCTTGAACGGCCATTAAGTCTGTAAAGTTTACGTGTGTCTAAGCATAAGATTACTTATTGGAGTGTAGAAAATACCTAGGATGAGAACAAACAAGCTCTTCTGTATAATTATGTTTTGCACATCGGCATGAAACAAGCTTATTACCCTAGATTCTCTAGATACGCATTCTGAAAATAGCAGCTTTTACTTATGAGCGGGATAAAATAACGCTATCTGAAAGTAGCACACAGCTTATGTGTAGCAAATTTTACAGAGCAATTTTTCCTACTTACTTTACTTAAAATGATCCACAAAAGTAACAAGTTTCAAGTGTTAATTACAAAATCTTGTCATTAGGATCGATATACGCAATTTAAAATTTATTGAAAGAAAGAAAGAATTTATTTTGTGACACTAAGAAAAACAATACATAAAAAACATTTAGGGGAAAGGTGTACGAGACGATCCCTCGAGGGAAGATGATCCTTTTAGATTGCAACGAAACTAGTAGCGTCACCTAGTTGTTTTTATTGGTAAAATGTAGACCCCGATGTCCCCCCGCCTCAGTCAAACGTAATGGCGTCATGAGTGACAGTCAAAGTTTTTGTAGAAGAAAACAAAAATTGAGTGACGTCGATCTAAGGTAAGGTTCACTTTAAGTTCATGTCTAATGTGTTCTAGGTACTTAATTGTTGAGGCTGTTGTATTAGTTAGCTTTGGATACTGCTCTATTTTGTTTTTTTAGCAGCATGGTAACAGTTGAGACCGCATAGGTTATGTTATCGAACACAGTGGCGTAACTACAGGGTGGCAAGTCGGCAAAATGCCACGGGCCCCCAGCTAGAAGGGGCCCCCGGTCAGAGGAGAACCCCAACTCCCAGCATTTATTATTTATCATACATGTACTTTTGAAACACCCAGGGTTATAATTAGGTATTTTTATTTTAAAGTGAATTATTAGAAAATCAAGTACCTTAGTATAATTATAAAGTTTGTATGTACCTACTTAACGTAGTGATTTATTATTGTACTCTTACAAGTAAAAGTGTATAAATAAGTATTATAAAATAAAAAAATATTATTATTGTTGGTTAATTTTTTTAAAATTGGGGGGAGGGGCCCATCCGATGAATTTGCCACGGGCCTCGAACGGTATAGTTACGCCACTGATCGAACATTGAATAAAAAAGTTTATGTTGGGGCAAGATGATCCCCGGACGGATCATCTTGTACACCGGTAGCATAATCATCCTACTATTACGGGGATATTTTTTAACCTGTTGTAGGTATGTTATTAAAGTTTAAAAATACCTTTTTTTGTTTTAGACCATGCCTCGTAATTATATAAGGAAAACAAACCGCGGGTTGTGGTCGGAAGAGTCGATGCTCAAAGCGCTGGATGCTGTTCAAAACGGCATGCCATTTAGAACAGCAAGTAAGCAGTTTGGAGTGCCTATAATGTCGGCAAACAAAGTGGCTGTCGGTGCAATAAAATATTTAGGTGGAAAAAAAACAGTTTTTAAGGCAGGACAGGAAATTGAGCTCGTGCAGCACATTAAAGACATAGGAGTGGGGCAACATGATCCTGGGATCATCTTGCCACCACCGCAAGAATCATCTTGGACACCGGGGTGTACAAGATGATCCTTTTCTAACGTTTTAAAAATGTAATCAAAAATAATATAATATCTTATAAAACTAAAATTTTGAGTATGACAACATTAAGCCAGATAAATTTACTATGTATATACGTTTTTATATCCGCGCTAAGTAGAATATTATATAAACTACAAGCATTTTCCCTTAAGTGAATCATCTCGTACACCTTTCCCCTACGTGACACAAAACAGGCCCCTATTGCTAAAATTCATATTCTTAAACAGACTCAGATAAATAGAAGTAGACAAAGAAATGGTACTACATGAATAACTTAAAAATATAGAAACCCGCGACTTTACTCTGTATTGGCGGAAATCCTGTATTCAAAATATTATTGAATGTAAGTATTTATGAGAAAATATGCCGTCCACCTTATATGTGAAAAAACTGCCAGCTTATGATCTATTTCCATCAGGGATAGGTTCTAAGAACACTGATCTTGCCACCTTTCAAACGAAAATATAATCAAAATCAGTGTACCCATTCGGGAGCATTCGATACAAAAACACACACAGACATGTCTAACTTATAACACCATGTTGTTTTTGTGAAACATACAATAACCGCTTTTGTATTCACAACATGAAACTTCAGTTTGCCAGCCAACTTAATATAATAACTAAACTTTTATTAAACTACAAGCTGAGATTAAGATCCGGAACTTGTTCATTTACAAAAGATTTGGCTACTACCCAAGGCCGCTAAAAAGTTATACGTAAGTGAGCTGTGAAACATTAAAATAGCGGTTTAACTACTTTAAGAGCTTTTAAAATGGGGTGATTTTAATGGTAGATTACACAAAGAGTATTTTTTTTATAAGTCTGCATTACGAAGTTGGTTTTTGGGGTTCTGTACCTAAAAGTTAAAATGGGACCCTATTACTAAGACTCCGCTATCTGTCTGTCTCCAGGCTATATCTCAGAAACCGTAACAGCTATAAAGCTGAAACTTTCACAAGATATGTATTTCCCGTACCGCTATAACAACAAATACCAAAAATAAAAATAAAAATACTAAGGGGGGTCTCCATACAATAAACCTGTTTTTTCATATTTTTTGGTATATATGTATCAATAACGGTAGCTGCCAGACACTTAAAATTTTCATATAAAAATGAATATAAGCAACGCAAGTTATAAAAATAGAAAGATATAGAAGCGGTAGGAGGAGTTCAAAATAATACGCAACGAAGTACATCCTACTAATATAGGTAATAAATGCGAAGGTTTGTGCGTACAATATGTGTGTGTGTGTGTATGTTTATTATTTCTTCACGCTCAAACGGCTGAACCGATTTTGATGAAATTTGGTGAGAAGGTTAGACCTTGGAATAACACATAGGCTACTTTTTGTCCCGAAAACAATTGTGGTTCCCGTGGGATACGCCAATTACTTCAAAATCTATGTTACTCCTTTGCGCTTCAACGGTTAGAGACCGATTTTGATGAGATTTACTATGAAGATAGGTTAGACCTTGGATTAACACATAGGCTTATTTTTATCCCGGATTAACTTCTTTATATCCCGGTTAACGCGGGTAACACTGCGGGCGCAACTAGTATAAAATATATCGTTGTTCGACTATAATATAGACTGTTTTAAAAATATAGATAAACACTATTCATTATATTTTATATTAAATATGAAAGTTGAGTTTTGAGACTGAAAGCTTTTGGCAATTTTCTCATATGTCATGCGCCAGCACGTCATCTCTTATCACTGTTTGGTGAAACGTGACAAATATGTACATTTCAAACTTTTATAAATGGTGTACTATAAATAGATTCCCAAATGCAAATAGTTTTGGAAAGTTCGAAATGTAGTGATATTTTAATGACTCTGAATCAAATTCATCTGATCAATAGCATAAGTTAGTAAGCTATTCAACGGGGAAAGTCTGCCAGCATCTTGAGAACTCTGTCACGCAGTAATAGCCTGGATGGTGACCTTACCCTAATTAAAATTGTACAGGCTTTTGGTTTTTCTTGTTACCTTTGAGTTTGTACATATATTTATATTACAGAAAAAACATTGAAATACATGTTTTTGTCTGTAATAATATAAATTACTAAATTAAATAGAATTATGATTTATTTAATATGCTCTTGTTATTTTTTTTTTCTAAAACCACAAATAACGAATCAAAGATAAACCATACCTACATATGTACCCAGAATGCACCCTCCGGGGTACGCGGTTCTCCGAATCATGATCCCATAATACCTGGACAATAAGTCGCGTATCCACACGAGCTAGGGATACTCTGGCATTAGATGGAGCAAGTCTATTCTGGAATAACTAGCTCTCGAGGAGGCTGCGGGAATACACTGTTAGATGCTTGGTGACAGATTTTATATTTTAGGGATTATCATAGGGTGCTACCGAGCTAGATTGAAACTAGAAAATGCTTTACCATAACGCAAAATAAATAACATATGCAATTAAAGTGATAAACTAAATAAAATATTAAATCTAACATAAGAACGTAAAGCAAAAAACACATGAACTTATAAGTTTTCATAACAAAATTTTACGTACTGATATTTTGACTCTGTATATATGCATGTTTTCTTTACTATAATATAAGTTAATAATATTATAATATAAGTACATAAATAACAATTATATCCTAGTGTAATGAAGTATGACATAATATTTTTTTTTCGTCTCAGATAGCTTGCATTATCTGCAAAGGCTTCGATCCGTCCTGCTTCATCAAGACTACAACCACGACTACGAGTTCTACTACGCCCTCAACTACTGCCTCGTCTACTACTACAAGCTCAACTACAACCCCAACCACAACCTCGACTACTCCATCAACTACTAGTAGTTCCACAACTACAAGTTCAACCACAATCGCCCCGTCCACGAAAAATGATGAAGTGGAAAATGAGGATGAGGCAAATGGAGATGAAAGAAATGAAGAAAAATAATGTTCTATACCTTCAATTATTAAGGTTCCAAAAGTACTTCGCTTTAATATTTTTAAACACTCTTTTTGTGGCTCTAGCTATGAGTGTAATTGATGTATAGAAGTCAATTAAGTTACTATTTTAGGTTTCGTTTTGATAAGAAGCTTTATATGTTTTGTATGTGATTTATGTGATTAAATGGATTTTTTCACTTTAAGCCGTATTTGGAGGACTTTAGAAAACACCAAAATCAAACCAATTCAGCATTATTGTTTACACTAACTTAAAAAAATTTAAAATGTATGTCCCACTTGCATAACCATAATGAGTGTAAGTGAGAGAAGTGAACTTCTAAGAGTTTTCTTTATTGGACCGAGTTATTACAAAAATCTTCTAACTATTTGTATATAACGGCTGTTTTAAATTTCGAAAAGCATTTGTTTTTCTAATGTTACTGGCTTAAATCTTTAGAAGGTTCAAGATCAACGAGGTGGTCGAAAATAATCAAAGTACAAAAAGTCTTCTTCAGCTATCAGCTCCAATAGTTTTTCGACTCGCGCCAAACGAAAGTTTAAAATGCAAAGCTAGGGCAGATAAGGCTTGTCTGTTCGAATGATGAATGCCTGCGCTACACTGAATAATTCTCAGCTAGACTTTGAGCTCTACAAGGAATTTCCATTTCAACTTTGCAATCCGAAGACGTGAGATGGAAAATTCTGTCATGATACGTGTAAAGTTGAAGAATTTAGACATCATAAATTATGTTTTTGCTGCGTTTATGAATTAAAAAAATATTTGCAGCGAGTAAGTAAGTACTAAGTACTGTAAACTTTACAGTACAGAGTCATAAATAAATCGTTTGATTATGATTTTTAATATGCTCAAAAAATAATATGACTTTCACACATCAGATTTCCATATAATGCTAAATTAGATTGTTAAATATCCAATTTAGTAAAACAAAGACAATATTTGACACACAGAATTCACATTCGGCCTGTGAGATCGGTAATCGCATAATTTTTTATTGTTTTTTTAAAGTACATTTACGAATGAGTTCGAAATAAGCCAGCTGTTTAGGACCTACATATTACGATGAATGGAAAGTTGCCTTCCTTTTGAAAGTAATTTAAAAACATATCATCGCTATCACTTTGGTCTTCTCCTTCTTCTAAAGAGCTAAGAGGCCAAACTCTGGTGGCGAGAGTTTTCAAGCCACCCTACCTTTGACTTGGTTTAATTACTGCTTGTACGAAGACTAACAGCCGGGACCTACAATTTAACGTGTCATCCGACCCACGGTAGCGTCTAGATGAAAAAAAACACTATCTGCACCATTGTTTAGCTTCGATGATCGTGGCAGATCACTTTAGCTAGCCGAGCTACAGGCGCTACATTTGGTACAATCTGTAACATATACGAGTATCTTAATAATTAAAAAAAGTCCTACCACATAGTAATAAAACAAAATAATTAATTTAATAACGAGCAAAATAATAGAAAAGAACCTATAGACCAATAAAAGGATACCATTATGCTTCGCTGATATTGAATAATTTCGATCACAATCCTCTAGAACAAAGCTAGGCTTTTCCGTGAATGGCGATGATATCGAGCCAGCCACGGAATCCTGGCAAGATGGGAAGGGTTAACTCAATAGGTCTATTGTGTTTCTTGATTGGACCACGCTTCTGGAAAATTGCTAGGAAGGAAGCTGTGATTGAATAAGATGGTATATAAGAGGCATCGCAAACTGGGCAACTATAGCTGCGGGCAAAACGCGGCGTTTAGGTTTGTATCTGGCAATTGTCACACCGAGTGTGCGAAGGTTTGAAAAAAGATATATGAGAATGGTCAGCAGCCAGTCGTGTCGTTGTTTCTAGCCGAACCGCTGCCGTTGTTGGGTGTTGCCTAGTTAGTGTCCGCCTTGATTAAAAGCCTTAGCGTGCATCAGAAATTTCTACAGATTTTTATTACTTATTATAACAATAAACTAAACTAACTTAAAAAAATAACTTGCTTTGTAGTTAGGTATGCTTAGGATATTCTGATGCCCCGCAAAAAAAAACTCTTGAAGAACCTGTGCATGCAAAAAGCACAGGCTTTAATTCGTCACTTGATTTTATATAGAGAAATTTATTTTGTGCCTAAAATGCTCTTTGAGTAAAGTTAGAAAGAATCATAAAATAATTGGAAAAAGAATAGGAAGAAATATAATTTTAGTATGCACAAAGAACCACCTTTACAAGAATAGAGCAGAAAAAATAAATTTAACAATTGCTCAATGAAACGGACTAGCATGTAAATAGATAGACTTTATTAACAAATTGTATATATAGTCATATATTATAGCTATTAGTATACGTACTCATAGGTAGGTAGGTACACTTAGTAGGTAGCTATTCAACAATACACGTTGAACTACAAAGATGTCATAGCAACTACGAGTATATAGGGACAAAGGCTGATACTCGAAATCGCGGCTTTTGCTTGTTAGTCCAATATTCAAATGTGGTCCATCCATCCGATTCGGCTTTGATTTCGAAAGCTATTTGTCTTTGCCTTTGCCGTCCCATACGGTTCGAATACTGTTACCCATTTATACGATTGAATTGGATGACAGAAGACACAAGCTTAATTGAAGAAGGTATTTGGGTAGTCCTTAATATGTTTATTATTATGTTTTGGTATGTGTTGTTCAACTTGTTTCTTATTATTGCCTAATCTTAATGTATTTAAGTATTTACTCTTTTACTTTTTGTCCAGTAAAAAGGTTATCTCTCTACGTTAGCACGTTTTGCATCTATTTGAAAGGTGATTTAGTTTGGCAATTCAGAAAAAAATCGTTAAAAATAGTTTTTTATCAGAAGAGTTTTTTATAGAGCTGCAGAAACTTAGACTCTCTAATTTTTGACACATACACCGTTCAGGCCATGTGGTTAATAAAACTATTTTTTTTATTTGTGATCAGTTTAGTAACTCTTTTTGTGCAATAAAGATTTCTCTTGTGTTATTATCTTGTAACGTATTTCATTAATTAATATTTACAATTATTTCTATATTTATTAAGGTGACTTTCTTTAGGACGGTTTCGATAACGCCATTAAATTAAGAGTAGAGTAAGATAGAAAGGGGTGGGTACTCTTATGATAAGAAGAAGAGACAGCAGAGGTTTTATATAAGTGGATAAAACTTAACTAATCACTATTCAAAATCATTTGGAAAGGCACTGTTTATTTTTTAAAATACAAGCAAAACACCAACACCAACCTAAACTATGGAAATTATTTACAAATTGCGCAAAGTAATTAAATTTAATCTATAATAATCAGTAGTGATGATGGGTGGTCATTTTCTTCTGATGATGATTCTTGTCACCTGGAGGATGTGTTACTTTCTGAAAAATAAAAATAAAATACATTCTATGAACACTTTTGAAAGTAATCATTATTCATTTGACTTTTACACCTAATCATATTTAGCATATTCATATTCATTTATCCAAGTAAATAGATACAACAGTTTTTACACCAAAGAGCTAACTATTTTAGACTTAAAAACTACACTCCTGAATGCGCACACAATGCAAGTGACGGCACTACAGAAGATAATCGATTTTTTGGGTTTCGAATAAAGCGTTAAGGTAAGTTATACCGTAGGGGCCGTTTTAGCATATTCCGTACGAGAATGAGGGACACTGAACAACTTGTGCCATCGCCACACACACGAGCGAGTGTAATAATCAGGGACGTACAAAAAAAAGAGCTCAAAACAGTCGGATTGTCAACCTTACCGCTGAGTACCATACAGTAGTGCATAACCATATCGATGTTCCTTCTAATTGTAATGTCTCAATTTGTTAATCAGATAGGAGTGAACTAATAAAAATTGCAAAACCTCAATTTGAAAATTAATTAACCAACTATGATAAAATTAATATAAACAATTCGGAAAGTATACGCTTTGAAATTAAATTACTAGTTCGGTACAAAAATAAGGTAAAAAAAGCATTTAGTCGATAGGAGTACCTCCTCCTTTCTTTAACCGGGTTAAAATTGGAATGAAAACCAGAATTAAAATCAGACGGCCCCTGGTTCGATCCCAGCCCTACACCAATAACTTGTTTTTCAAGTTATGTGTGGATTTGCACTCACTTTACGGTGAAGGAAAACATCGTGAGAGACCAGACATGTTTGAGGACCACAATATCCGAAGACGTATGTCATCCGCCAACCCACACTTGGCCAGCGTGGTGGATTATGGCCTATATATCTCTCCTTGTGAGAGTGGGACTCGTCCCAGCAGTGGGAACGTATAGTGGGCTGCGTATGCTAACTTACCTCTGCTTTACTTTCATGGTGCGTGTGAGCAGTGAATTCTTCCGGCACTTCGAAGTTACGAACTGCTTCTGGCTGCGGCCATTCTTCTGCGTTCTCGAAATCTTCTGCTTCTTCCTGCTCTGTGGTCACATGCTTGGCTTGATGTTTCTTGCCGTCGGTCACTAAAATACAAATAAAACATACTGCTTTTCAGAGTTCCATATCTACCTAAAAGGTAAAACGGGACATTATTACTAAGCCTCCGCTGTCTGTCTGTCACTAAGCTGTATCTAAGAAACTTTATGACTCAGAATAAATATGAGGACACATTTCATACACGGCTGGTTAGCCCCATACCGATCCATTTCTAGTTTGTATTACGGTTGCTAACACCACTGATATACTACATATACATACATAAAACTTTATATCGATACATATTCAATACCCAAACAGACAGCCAACAAATTTAGTTCATCACAAAAATGTTGGCCGGGCCGGGAATCGAACCCGGGATCCTCTGCTTGGCAGTCCGATATCGTAACCGCAACGCAACGGGGCCTTCGTAATAAGATAGGTAAAATACAATTTCAGAAAATACTTAAAGAACTTAAAAGTTGGTACTTCAAATGGCACTAGCTGGTTTTCTTATTTATCCATGATTTAAGTATACTGTATCTTTGTAGGGAGTTGTTCCAGTATCCAATCTGTCACCGCGAGAAAATAATTCCCTCTTTTCCCCTCCGGTGGCTTGTCAGACATTTTGCGCTATTTATCAGTAAATGTCAACGGTTGAGAATTGGTTTACATCTAAGATAATCTATATATTACGTATACTTATGCTAAGAAGTGTATTAACTATTTTATCTGACTTTTTTTACTCTTTACCCTATCTTGAGATTTTCAAATCCTACTACTATTATAAAGGCGAAAGTTTGTATGTATGGATGTATGGATGTTTGTTACTCTTTCACGTAAAAACTACTGAATGGATTTGAATGAATCTTTACCACAATATAGCTTATACATCAGAATAACACATAGGCTATAGCTTATACATCAGAATAACACATAGGCTACAATTTTTGAGGTTTTTAATGTGAGGTCGTAAAAAAAAACACATTTTTTGCGCTTACATTGCAAACGCTGACTGAATCCTACAAGATAGATCAAAACAATTTACTACAGTATTGTACAACTTAAAAAGGTCTACAAAAAAGTCCGTAATGGTATATGTTTACCTCTTAGGAATAACCCACAATAACCATTTTTTATCCTTTACTTTGTACGAGAAATAATGGCTTATTCACGAAGCGATTTTAAGCAATACAGTATTAATCCTTATCCAAATATTAATTAATAGTAGTATTTCATTAATTAATATTTACAATTATTTCTATATTTATTAAGGTGACTTTCTTTAGGACGGTTTCGATAACGCCATTAAATTAAAAGTAGAGTAAGATAGAAAGGGGTGGGTACTCTTATGATAAGAAGAAGAGACAGCAGAGGTTTTATATAAGTGGATAAAACTTAACTAATCACTATTCAAAATCATTTGGAAAGGCACTGTTTATTTTTTAAAATACAAGCAAAACACCAACACCAACCTAAACTATGGAAATTATTTACAAATTGCGCAAAGTAATTAAATTTAATCTATAATAATCAGTAGTGATGATGGGTGGTCATTTTCTTCTGATGATGATTCTTGTCACCTGGATGTGTTACTTTCTGAAAAATAAAAATAAAATACATTCTATGAACACTTTTGAAAGTAATCATTATTCATTTGACTCTTACACCTAATCATATTTAGCATATTCATATTCATTTATTCAACTAAATAGCTGCAACAGTTTTTACACCAAAGCTATTTTAGACTTAAAACTACACTCCTGAATGCGCACACAATGCAAGTGACAGAAGACATCGATATCTTAGATTTCGGATAAAGCGTTAAGGTAAGTTATAGCACGTCGCGTAGGGGCGATTTAGCATATTCCGTGCGAGAATGAGGGACACTGAACAACTTGTGCCATCTCCGGCCATACGAGCGAGTGTAATAATAAGGGACGTACAAAAAGAAAGAGCTCAAAACAGTTGGATTGTCAAACTTACCGCTGAGTACCATACAGTATAGCATAATCATATCCATGTTCCTTCTAATTGTAATGTCTCAATTTGTTAATCAGATTGAAGTGAACTAATAAAAATTGCAAAACCTCAATTTGAAGATTAATTAACCAACTATGATAAAATTAATACAAACAATTCGGAAAGTATACGCTTTGAAATTAAATTACTAGTTCGGTACAAAAATAAGGTAAAAAAAGCATTTAGTCGATAGGAGTACCTCCTCCTTTCTTTAACCGGGTTAAAATTGGAATGAAAACCAGAATTAAAATCAGACGGCCCCTGGTTCGTACCCAGCCCTACACCAATGACTTGTTTTTCAAGCTATGTGTGGATTTGCACTCACTTTACGGTGAAGGAAAACATCGTGAGAGACCAGACATGTTTGAGGACCACAATATCCGAAGACGTATGTCATCCGCCAACCCACACTTGGCCAGCGTGGTGGATTATGCTCTATATCTCTCTCTTTGTGAGAGTGGGACTCGTCCCAGCCGTGGGAACGTATAGTGGGCTGCTTAAGCTAACTTACTTCTGCTTTACTTTCATGGTGCGTGTGAGCAGTGAATTCTTCCGGCACTTCGAAGTTACGAACTGCTTCTGGTTGCGGCCATTCAGCATCCTCGAAATCTTCTGCTTCTTCCTGCTCTGTGGTCACATGCTTGGCTTGATGTTTCTTGCCGTCGGTCACTAAAATACAAATAAACATACTGCTTTTTAGAGTTTTGTACCCTAAAAGGTAAAAACAGGACCCTATTACTAAGCCTCCGCTGTCTGTCTGTCACCAAGTGTATCTAAGAAACTTTATGACTCAGAATAAATATGAGGACACATTTCATACACGGCTGGTTAGCCCCATACCGATCCATTTCTAGTTTGTATTATGGTTGCTAACACAACTGATATACTACATATAAAAACATAAATACTTTATTACGATACATATTCAACAACCATACATAACCATTTCTAGTTGGTATTATGGATGCTAACACAACTGATATACTACATATACATAGGTACATAAATATTTTATATCGATACATATTCAATACCTAAACAGACAGCCAAGAAATTTAGTTCATCACAAAGACTTTGGCCGTGCCGGGATTCGAACCCGGGTCCCTCCGGTTGGCAGTCCGACATCGTAACCGCAACGCCAACGGAGTCATCATAATAAGATAGGTAAAATACAATTGCAGAAAATACTCAAAGAACTTACAAGTTAGTACTTCAAATGGCACTAGCTGGTTTTCTTTTTATCCATGATTTAAACATACTATATCTATGTAGGAGTCGTTTTAGTATCCAATCTGTCACCACGAGAAAATAATTCCCTCTTTTCCCCTCCGTTGGCTTGTCAGACATTTTGCGCTATTTATCAGTAAATGTCAACGGTTGAGAATTGGTTTACATCTAAGATAATCTATATATTATGTATACTTATGCTAAGAAGTGTATTAACTATTTTATCTGACTTTTTTTACTTTTACACTATCTTGAGATTTTCAAATCGAAAGTGAAAAGGTTCCTTTTAGATAAGCGAGCTACAACGTTACACAGTGCTGCTTAACATCAGACGCAAACCCATTCTTCTTCGCCTTCGTATGAGCTAAGTGGCCAAGCTCTGGTGTCAAGCGAGAGATTTCAAGCCGCACGAAAGTCTCTAACTTGGCTTAACGACTGCTTGACTTGCTATTTAATTATTATTATTTATAATTTAATTTTATAATTAGATAATTTAACATGTCATCTGACCCACGGTAACGCCCAAATGAAAATGCAACTTTTAATAACTGGCCATATAATAAATACTGTCCGCATCGACCGTTGCTAAGCTTCGGCGATCGTGTCAGATCACCTTAGCTAGCCGAGCTACAGGCGCTACCAATAACAACAAAACTTAATAAATAAAGTAATTTAGCCTAAAAGGTTTCTTTCACTATTTCGTTTTGCTACTTTCATAAAGTAAGCAATCTTTACCTAAAATTAATAACATTAGATAGAGATTTATAATTTGAAATTGCACACAAATTGCAAATGAAAATATTATTTGCCTAAAACAGCAATTAGGTATTCTTTCTTGATAGAGAGCATTAAGTCTCAAGTGCTTTACGTTCTTAATTCGCTATTCAGACACACTCAGACTCATGCAATCTCAATTTTAATCAAAACGAATACACTTGAAACATAAATAAAACCGTTCTACGAGATTTTTAAATTCAGCGAAAGCGTAATGGCTCGTTTTTGTGGAAAAACAAATGACAGTCAGTTTAATATCCCACCAGAGGGCCACACGAGTTTGTCACCGTCACGAAAGTAGGTTCAGACTTTAGATATAAATGAAATTATCTAGCTAAGGCACTGGTAATAATTGTATGACTAGGAAAAAAAATCTTCTTCTTCTTCCTAACCTTATCCCACTTAGGTGGGGTCGGCACAGCAAATCTTCTTCTTCCACTCTCTTCTAGAGGCCATGTTCACACTCAATCCTTTCTCTCTCATGTCATATGTCCTCATTCACACACTCCATCCATGTCTTTTTCGGTCGGCCTCTTGCTCTTCTTCCTTGCACTACCATTTCCATACATCTCCTAGTGCAATGCATCTCCTCTCTACGCATCACATGTCCATACCACGCTAACCTTCCACTCATTATTTTTCCCCTCACTGGGGCTAGTTTCACACTTCCTCTATTTAAATAATAATGATAAGTAAATTAATAAAATAACACCGTGTTTCTTCGGAATATTAATTAACTCTATGAATATTTTTATGATGTTTGTTTTATTCATGTCATGTGTTAACGTTACAAACAGAATTTTACAAAGAAGAACATTTATAATAATGTTAGTACGGATTTTACTGGACGTGCACTGTAGTCGTAAGCAAATTTATTTGATTAACAATTAGACTAAATAGAATTTTATTAGTCTTGTCAAATAAGAGTTTTAGTAGAGTTTTGAAATAGCTCATCCAAAGAGAGAAGTAACATTTGTTTTTAACAAATTTCGTAAAAACATTTGAAAATCTTTTGACTTTACTTAGTAAACTATTTATTTATACAATACTTTTTACAAAATAAACTTAGTACCTTGGTTCATCACGCAGTAGCTTAATATACACATATCATGTGAGAAATATCCCCATATTATTAAAACTTAATCTTATATACATAATCTCGCTCACTTGATAATGAAAATCTTGAAGGATCTAGGTATTACCACAGATTACTAAATAGTTACTAGGTTATAAGGTATTATTTTCTAAGAATATTTTCAGTCTGCAGTCTGTAAAGCCCGCAGAGTCATTTAAACAATTTTAGGTAAACTGATAAGATAAGCTTAACCTAAAAGGCGTTGTCGCGTTATCTTGAAGACTGCCATTAATGTTTACTTTCCGTGAAAACTGGAAAGGAAATTCTTGTGAAGAAACGAGAGTGTTAAAATTTTATTATTTTTGTTTTGTTAGGTATCGATCGCATATATTACGGTTTTGAAATAGGTCGTGACGAGATAAGTTTGTGGTCATTACCTAGAGATCGGTGTTTTTTTAACAATAAATGGGCTTGCGCTATTCACCTGATGGTAAGCAACATTAAAATTTAAGGTGGAGCGCGCTTACCCAGAATAAACCAGTTCACTCTTGCTTTGAAAACCGCCAGATTGTTAGTAGGCTATTATTTTGCAACTCTTAAATCTTTTCTTTTTAAGTTAAAAAAAAATAACTTGTACTGAAGAGTTTTTTTTGCTCTGTTTTAAATATTACATCGGTAAAACATCTACCTATGTAAATAGATATTTATCTTTTATATCATAACAATAATTACATACGCATTAGTCCCCTGATATCATCTTGTTAAGGTTAACTTGCTCTGATAGTTTGGCAGCTCCTAATACAATTTACTCGGTGTTCCGATTTGGCCACAATAACTTTGTTGTTCTTCCATCAATTTTATATGATTTTTAGTATTTCAGGCATAAAAATGGTTAAGTTGTTTGTGATGATAGATATTTATTTAGGCTTAACAAAATCTTCCCTAATGGTATATCGTAAGATGAGTGATGAGTATAATCTCTAAGAGAAAACTGACTCTGTTGTCATGGAAGCTACAGTGAAACCCGGTTAAGTGAGACATCAAGGGACCTGCAATGTCGTTTCAATTATAGAGGTATTCCACTTACCCAGTGTCTCAGATCTACAGGTATAAATAAATATCTGTCTCATTTACTGAGGGTTCCATTAATTGGAATTACGTGTGGAATTTGTAGGTAGAATAAGAATGTGTAAACAAACAATGCTATCTCAGTTACAGAGGTTTATGCATATAAAATTTACTCGCTGTCTCAGTTATAGAGGGAACTATGATGATAAATCGAAAGAACAAATCCCAGATATAGAGGTTTACCTCGTCCCACTAACAGAGGTAATTCAGTGCCAAAGTGTTGGGACCTCAGCATGAGTTCCAGTTGTGGAGGTTTCTCACTTATCCAGGTCCCACTTAACCAAGTTTCACTGTATTAGATTGTGATTAAAGAAAAAAAGTGGGAAACTTAATTTATTGGTGAAACAAAATATTTAAGTCAGAAACAAGAATATTAATATGTCAATAGACATATTCAAACTCTCAATATATTTATAAACATATTTAAAATTCAAATAGCTCGTTCCAACTTGCCCTAGTGCAAAGGTGCCCATCACGCTCGCTGCATTACCGCGCTGAATAGCTATGTCACCTTTGCACCCAGAACGACCTGGTGGACCCCGGTGAACAGAAAACTAGGATTTTGATATAATATTAAATATAAAAACAAAACTATTGTAAATATATAATTATGTGTGTATTCGAATCCTTGCAATGCTTTCCGATTGGCTTTCCATTTTTGGACAAATGCGTAAAATGTATCTTTGAGAACGAAGTGAAAGCAAAATGTTCTTCTACGGTGTAAATAACTAACATTTATAAAAATACGCTCCTGAATCGTTTTATTTACGTCATTTATGTTTGACATTAATCGAGCATTGCATTGCAAATCATATTGGGTCATAAGTTGTAGTAAAATTCACAATACAACGTCAAATGTCAGTTTTATTTGAAAAACTCAGATATCATCTTATTATTTGTAACTTTTGTATTACTTTATTCAGTTTTGTGGCTTTTTGTTGCTTTTCATTTCTGACAACCATATAAAAACATTCGCCATTTATAGTTCATATGTAATTTGATTTTATAGTGTATTATTGTGGCATATAAATTTCTTTGTAGATATTTTGTGTTTGAATATTTCATTTCATCAGGCGTTTCAGATTCTATTAGTCAGATAACTGTTAGTCTTAGTACAAGCAGTCGTTAAGCCAAGTCCGATCCTTCGGGCGGCTTGAAAACTCTCGACACCAGAGCTTAGCCACTTAGCTCTTACGAAGAAGAAGTAGAATCAATCAATCAATAAAAAAAACGTCGAGACCTAAAATAACGTGTACCTACCTACTAAAAATTCCAAGCCGCCGACGACCAACAAGTGAAGTCGCTGATAAATAAAATAAAATATAAATCACTAAGGTAAGCGATATGAAAGACTATTGATTATTATTTAGAAGTAAATTCTTCTTACCGAATCTAACCAAATTCACCAATGCTTAAGGCGCTTTGGGAGCTAAATAGCATATTTCAAAAAATCCTACAAAATCCTTCGTAAATACACAATAGGGCTACGGTTTTTTTCAGTTTTATTATATTTAATTCAGTGTTTTTGGCCACTAACGATTCTTAAATCGTTAGACTCCAAAAACACGATCACAAGTTTAAAGTTCGCTCGATAGCTTTTATTTAAATAGTCGTTTCAAAATTAAAAAAATGTTGCGCTTTTGAAAGCA
Organism: Mellilla xanthometata; assembly: GCA_035578125.1. NCBI lineage: Eukaryota > Metazoa > Arthropoda > Insecta > Lepidoptera > Geometridae > Mellilla > Mellilla xanthometata. The sequence continues at coordinate 4,154,957 of JAPUBQ010000014.1, read as the reverse complement.
AAGAAATTAAAACAAACCTTACTTATTTGTACATTGATAAAATCAAATGTGGGTAGCGAACTTTACATCAGATGGCTCCTGGTTCGATCCCGGCCCTACACCAATAACTAATGAACTCGATACAATAGCGCCTTAACTAAAAACTTGTAAGCGAGTTGACTTCTTAACGCTTGATTACTTTCAGAGCCACAGGCGCCTCTAAATAGAATTGACAGGGCTTACCTAACCGGGTAAGAGGGCAGTCAATACGTATTAACGTCAATATGAGGTTATGAGGGTGAAGCGAGCACCTTCATCAGTGATCACACGTCACGCCGCATTAGAGTCGACATAGCTGGTTGATATGAACTGCTAACTCTACTTTACGTGTCACCGTCGAAGTGGACTGACAGCAGAAGCAGTTGGAGGCTCCTTGAATGACTGTAGCCGGATGACATCCAGCAGGCAGAGATGGCGAAATGTCGTGAGGCAAATTATATCCGCCCCCTCTAGTGACACTCCATGACGATCACGACCGCTCTGACAAGAGCGTCACGAATAAAAAGAAGGCTTTACGTGTATCTTTACCTCTATACCAATATTATAGAAAGGAAAAGTTTGATTGTTTGTTTGACGCGAATAGGCTCCGACACTATTGGACCGATTTGAAAAACTCTTTCAACGTTGGGAAAGCTACATTATCCCCGAGTAACATAGGCTTATTTTGTTTCTCTTTACAACTTGTATTATTTTTCGGCCCGTGCGAAGCTGGGTCTGGCTGTTAGTTTGTTATATTTTTAACACACGCAGCAGCGGCCAGCAGGCCGCGTAACCTCGCAAATCAGGGTAAATAACACCTAGTGTGGAATAACTAATTGACAACCTCGATGCCGGACTGCCAATCAGAAGGTTCTGGGTTCGATTCCCAGCCCGGCCAACATCTTTGTGCCTAACTAAATTTGTTGTCTGTGGGTCTGGGTGTTAAAAAATATGTATCTATATAAAATATGTATGTATGTTTATGTAGTATATCAGTTGTGTTAGCAACCATAACACGAACTAGAAATGGTTCAGTATGGGATTAACCAGACATGTGTGAAATGTGTCCTAGTAAAAAAAACTGAATCTCAAGGAGGCCGGAATACACCGTAAGATGCTTGGTAATTTTTTAACTTTTGTAGTTGATAGCCAGGCGAGCACTATAAAATTTTCTACCACCACGCAAAATATATTTAGACTAATAACTGACTGATTCAAAGAATCCATCCATACTGAGGTTTGACTCAACAGAGTTACCACCCTGTTACAAACCACCCAATTTTTCTGCAACTATGTTTTGCACTCTAAAAAGTCTTTAATTACGAAACGTGAAGGGCAAAGTTGAAATATATTCCGGGAATCACCTGTAGGCGTTAGTCAGGATAAAGCAGTCCTTCCGAGAAGAGACTGGGTGTCGAGCTTTGACTATTACACAAAATACATACATGAAAAAATAAAAGTAAATTACTAAGAAAGCACCGAAACTGTTGGACCCATTCCAACTTTTAATAATAAGTAAGTGTGACCGTTTTCTACGCGAAAAAAAGTAAATTACTATTTTGTTTTTAATATTTCCATTATTAGCTTTGTTAATTGTTCGTGTTAGGCATCTTAATACGGTCAAACTTACATCATTATTAAAATTTGGAATGAGTCCAACAGTTTTGGTGCTACATACGAGTGTGCACGCGCGGATCTCGTCGGCGACGGTCCGTGTGACAGTCGTCACTGAAAATGGTACTCGGAAAGCACCGAAACTGTTGAACTGATTGTAAATTTTAAAAATAATGTAAGTGAGACCGTTTTTTATGTTATGAAGATGCCTTACGTGAACAGATTACAAAACAAAGTTTAATTATGGCAATATTAAATAATATTGATATTAATTTTGTAATCGGTAAAAGAACTTTGTAAATGGCAACACCTTAAAAGCATGGCGTCATCAAAATTGACGACATCATTACTATCAATCTGTTCCAGTAAGGTTCGGTCCTTTATAAACCCCTTATAAAGTATAAGTAAGGGTCGCTTCGAGTCTCTGAGCTCGGGCATCACTTGTAAAGTTGTTTGTACTGTTTTGCATAATGAAAAGAAGGCCGTAAAATAGAATTTTCGTCCTCAAGTTTGTAAGATGCACAGATAATAGAAAAGTGGATATTTAATGTCAGGAAAAATGGTCTATGTCATGGTCTATTTTATGCCATGATTACCCAATCATGTACATGAATTTTATGCCATGATTTGGTGATACATGTATTTAAGGCCGTGATTGGGTACATGTATTTTACAATGAATTATTAATTGTTTACTAACCCATGTTCGTAATACGAGTAAATTACAGAGTGTTTATTTATTGAGATTGGGTTAATTGAAACACATCAACCACTGTGTATCGACAATACTACGAGTATAATTATAAATTAATCAGCTAGAGCTTTCTTGAAAGAAAACATCACGAGGAAACTTTCGAAACATGGTGGTTAATCAATTTTCATTTCGGCGAGTGTGCGAATGAATTACATGAAGTAATTCCCTCCGCCCCATTTCACTATCGGACGAGCAGGGAAACGCCAAGGCGGCATCGGTTTACAGTAGAGGTGCCTAAGGCACGCACTAAGCGTTTTGCCTTTACCTTTGTTGTCCGAACCGCCAAACTTTGGTTAAACGCCAAACTCGCCAAAATTACTTGTCGAATTCCCTGTTCCCCACTGACTATAATCTAGCGATTTTCAAGGAGATAGTGAACCGGTTCCTTCTAGGTAAGCGCGCTTTGCCGTAGACCTCAATGTCACCTACCATCAGGTGAATTGAGGTCAGGCGCTGACCTATATAGAGTGAAAAAAAGACTAGTTTCTGTTACCTGTCACCCAAAACCCTCAAGTTAATACAAATGTCGCCATATGCCTAACAGTGTATCCATGCAATCTTCTTTCTTGAGAGTCAGTAAAACTAGACTAGGCATGCTCCACCTTTGTCTAGAGTATCACTGGCTCGTGTGGTTTGTGTCAAATACCTAAAGCCAAAAAACCAACTAACTACTACAAACCCTAGGCAATTTGGAAAAGCTTTAGAACTAATTTGACCGAAACTCTACTAGACTAGGACCAATGTAAAATTCCAGACACTTTGATAAGCGCTAAGCTCTGCTGACGTTTGATAAATTTACTCTAAAAGCCTCGATATTAGTGTGGATTAATGAATTATTAAAATGTAAGTGCATGATAAAAGTATTATCAAACTGATAACTTGTGTGCAATTTTTCACCTCATATACGGATAGTGCTACAGGTTTCAAAAACGACTTGATCTATAAAATATGTTTTTTCTATGTACACGTAATAAATGTAATTGAGAAAGAAATTCCAGCCTCTAGAGATTTTAACACGTAATTAGAGATGTCATAGAAGGGTAAGAGCGTTATTAGTCGGTAATAATAAGTAACAGAGGGATAGTACAATAATTAAGGCTTTATTAAAATGGAAATAAACAACATAAGAAAACGAAATCCTCCGTCCTTTCAACATGTTATTTCCTGAAGCAAAATATATCATTGTCAAGAAAATCCGAAACTCACCCGCCACAGCAAGCGCCACAAACACGAATAGAAAAGCGAGTGCAACCTTCATTGTTTCCACTTGTTACTGGCATGAATAACATTTTGCTTCTCGAGTATTTATACTTGACAAATGTTTTACAAAAAGTATTTTTTTCCAAGTAAAACGATATGATATGAGTAAACTGTAATTTGCAACCAATTTTCCACAATCACGGTTACTTTTATCGCCAATAATGAGTCCCATTTGGCACTTTATAATTGCTAGGTACAATGAAATAGGCCTTGAAAGAAAATACGTAAATTTCATTTCTCGCGACAGATGGTGGGATGGAATTTAATCCAAGACTTGAAAGAATGAGAATAATTCGTTCTGTTCAGGGTAAACCCCCAAGGATTTCGATACGATGCGATAGATAGGTAACTTTTGATATCGAACCAATATTGAGATTTGAAAAAACTTTAATTTTTTAATATTTTAAATTAATTTTAAAAATATTTTATTTTATATTGGAATGCAGTTCCTTATCGTGCGCTGTGAAAGGGGTGCTAGACGAAAAAAAATCTTACGAAAAGTTGTCACGTCACTTTTTGCGCACGATATGACAACGTCGCATCTCCAAAATTTGTTAGGAAGTCAATCTAAAGGTGAAAGGATTTTTGAAATGAAATGAAATGAAATGAAATAATTTTATTTGCGTAGCCACAGGTAATATAAAAACATGGAAAATAATATAAAATGTCCCTTGTAGGCTACCGCATATGCGGTGTGCAAAAGGTCAATTAATTAGTTAGGTAATTTATAAGTTAATTGTACTCCACTATTATTTTACAGCTAAGCAATATTATTTAAGAGAAATGTCAAAAGATTATAAGTATACAATATCAAAAAAAAAAAAAAAATGTAAATACAATATCTAAAAAAAAACTAGCTAACTGGGTTGGCACGTCGACCCGAATCGGATCTTGGCCTCCGATACTAATAGACGCCACTGTTCTCGGTCCTGTGCCTTCTCCTGCCACTGTGTGACCTGAAGATTGCGCAGGTCTTCCTCCACTTGGTCTATCCAGCGATACCTGGGTCGTCCAACCGGTAGACGACCGCTCGCTCGTCCCAGGTGAGCTCGTGCAGTGAAAAAATAATAATAATAATAATGCCAATAATAATAATAATGTCAATAATAATAATAATGTCAATAATAATAATATGTCAAGGTTTTATATAATGTCAAAGTTATAGTATTTACAAATAGTTATCAATTGTTTTATAAAATGTCATTATGAAACGAATTATATAATAATGTATATCAGTTAAATTTTAATTTCAAATTTTAAATACAATTAGCTTTTACATTTCATATAATTATCCAAATCATAATAACATTTTTTTAATAAATAGTCATTTAATTCTTTTTTAAATGCACGAAATGGTAACTTCTTGAGTGCCTCGGGTAGTTTATTATAGATACTAATAGCCATGCAGTATACATTTTGTTTACTTAGTTGTAGCCTAAAATTTGGAAATGCAAGTTTGTCTGTTCTATATGATGCGTCAATTTTCCTTCTATTTGAGGTTTCGAAGCAACTATGTTTATTATTAACTACAAATATACACATTTCTTTAATGTACATACAAGGCAGTGGTAAGATTTTGAGTTTTTGAAATAGTGGTCTACATGATACCTTATTTGAATTTATGCCACAGATAGCTCTTATGCATTTCTTCTGAATTTTAAATACCTTATCAATGTTTACAGAGTTACCATATATAATGATCCCATAATTTAGCACCGATGACACATATCCATGATAGGCACTTAATGCTGCTTTTTCAGATGCCACTTGTCTAAGCCTTTTGAGTGCAAATACAAATGCCGGTCTATATGCCGGTCAACGATCGTGACAATTTGGTGGAATTTACGCAATGTCTATCATTAATAACTACGGTTATTGAGACCTCAGATGTCGAGTGTGCCATCGCGCTCGGTGATTTTAATGCGCATCCAGACACTTTGTTTGGCAATGACCTCATGCATTTTTGTAACGAACAGTCGTTGAGGTGTATAGATGTAGATAAGCTGGGCGTTGATACGTTCACATATGTAAGTCGTGCAAACGGAGCTTCGCGATGGCTTGACCATTGCCTCACGACTGACGCGGCGGCTCAGCTTGTGACAGGCGTGCGCGTCGACTATGTGACAACCACCTCGGATCATTTTCCAATGGTTGTCACATGTGACTGGGGTTCTATTGTACCTAAGATCACGTGTGAGAGTACGGACGGTTTTATGCAAAACTGTAAAAAACATTTATGGGGTAATAGGGAACGGGGACAAATTTTGAAATATAATGAAATCTGTGATACTAAGTTTAATGACCTTTGTAAGAAATATGACGATGTTTTTAGTAATATGACCTGTTTAAATGGTAACAATAATTTATGTGGCTGTATTCAGCATTTCAAATATATTGACTCTTTTTATGCAGATATTGTAGACGTATTGCAGTCAGCAGCTGCCGTAACCTGTGAACCTATTTCTAGTCGAACCCGAAAAAATGTAGTAGGGTGGAATTACCACGTTAAGGAAGCCCACGCAAGTGCTAGAGAGATGTTTTCTGTATGGGTTTTTTTATGGTAGGCCACGCTCGGGATGTCACTACGAAAATATGACTGCCTCGCGCAGGGACTTTAAATCCGCACTTAAGTATGTTCTAAGAAATCAAGATAAGATAAAGATGGAGGTGTTGGCTCGTCATCACGCAAATAGTAATTTTAGCGAATTCTGGAAGGAAACTAAAAAATTGGACTATAAACCATGTTTACCCGTTAGTATAGAGGGTGAACAAAATAAGAGGAAAATTGCAAATTTGTTCCGTCACAATTTTCAAGTTAGTAATTTTCAGTCGAATATACCTAGACCTAGTCGCGGCTCGGAGCCTCACCAAATTTCAATTACTGCAAAACAAGTTGAAGATATCTTAAGAAACATGAAACGGGGTAAGTCTCCGGGCCACGATGGTCTTAGTGTAGAACACCTAATATACGCGGGCCAATATATCTGTCATGTGCTGGCGCGATTGTTTGGTCTCTGCGTGAGGCACTGTTACCTTCCCAAGTCACTAATCCGAACGATTGTTGTTCCTATAGCTAAGAGCAAGACTGGTGACATATCTAGCATGGCCAATTATAGACCGATTTCTCTGGCCACTGTTGTGGCCAAGGTACTTGAAAGAATAGTTCACACGTACCTTAGTAAATTAAATATTGACGATGGCCAATTCGGTTTTAGATCACAAGTGTCCACGGACTTGGCTATCTTCTCCCTCAAAGAAGTTGTTCAGCACTACGTAAAAAATGATACAACAGTCTACGCATGTTATCTTGATTTAAGCCGCGCATTTGACACAATTGATCAGAACCTGTTATGGACAAAAATGCAAAGTACGGATATCCTCCTGAGGTTGTTGGTCTTATGGCATATTGGTATGACCATCAGACCAGCAGTGTCAGATGGGATTCCGAATTCTCAGACGATTACCGGCTTACGTGTGGTGTCAGACAGGGAGGGCTTACCTCTCCCGATCTGTTTAATTATTATATGAACGACTTGATCGTCGAGCTGAGCAGCACCCCTATCGGGCTCAGGTTGGATGGCAGATATGTCAACAATCTGAGCTATGCGGATGATATGGTGCTGCTCAGCCCGTCGATCAAAGGTTTGAGACGTCTTATTGAAATTTGCGAGAGTTATGCACAACACCATAACCTAAAATATAACGCGAAAAAAACAGAGATGATGGTTTTCAGATCGGGAGTGGGGCCCCTTAACGTTCCTGAAGTACGCATAGGTGGACAGGTGGTCAAGATCGTGGATAGTTTCAAGTACCTTGGCCACATCATAACATCAAAGCTGACGGACAATGATGACATTGAACGGCAAAGAAGAGCTCTTTGCGTTGTGGGCAATATGATAGCAAGGAAATATTATAGGGCCTCTAAAGAAGTAAAGCTAACTTTATTTAGGGCATATTGCCAATCGTTTTACACGTGTCAACTCTGGACTGATTACACCGTGAGGTCGCACAGTACAATAAGAGTTGCCTACAATAACATTTTCAGGCACCTGATGGGCCTGAAATGGTATTGTAGTGCCTCCGAAATGTTTACTGAATCGCGAGTAGACTCTTTTAACGCCATACAGAGAAAACGCATTGCGTCATTTATGTCCAGAATTGACACGTGTAAAAATACGATTATTAGAAGTTTAGCTGACCGGCGGCTGCTGTCTGCAACCTATAAACGATGGTTAGCAATTGCTACCTAAATATTGAATGTGTGTTTTCCTATTTTATTTTATGATATTTATGTGTAACTATGGATCATAAGTGTCTGCAATAAAGAGATATTATTATTATTATTATTATTACAAATCTGAGAATCTTTTCTCGTATCATATCACAGTGAGCTTTCCAATTCAAATGTTCATCAATTTGGATACCTAAGAACTTTGTAGAGCTTACTAAATTAATTTGGTCATTATTATAAGAAATATTGAGATTAAGTGTACTAGTTTTATAAGTTTTAAATTGCATTACATTTGTTTTAGAAATATTAACTCTAAGACCGTTTTTATCAAGCCAAGCTATAATGTCACTTATTGTATTATTTATGTCATACTGTAAATTAATGTTTTTACTACCTTTTATTAATACAGTTGTGTCATCAGCAAATAGTATGCATTTGTGAGTCGTTATGTTAGGTAAGTCATTTATATATAAAAGAAATAGAAGGGGGCCCAGTATACTACCCTGGGGCACACCACTTCTGTTTACTCTATATTCCGACCTATATACTTGTTTCTCAGTAGAATTTAATTTTACAATTTCAGTGCATTGTTTCCGGTTATTTAGATATGTTTCGATCCAGTTAAGAGCGGTCCTTCGTATGCCATATTTCTCTAGTTTTATTAATAAATTTCTGTGATTGACATAATCGAATGCTTTGCTCATATCAAGAAAGGCTGAGACAATTGGCGTTTTGTCATTAAGACATTCTGTAATTGTTTTTACAAGATGAAAGTACGCTAGCGTGGTTGAACTTTTTTCCGAAATCCGAATTGTTCCGATTTCAAAATTTTGTTTATTTCTAGAAATTTATAGATTCTGTTATACATTGCTTTTTCTATTACTTTCGATAATATTGGAATGAGTGTAATGGGATGGTAATTATTCATATCTGTGTCATCTCCCTTTTTGAAAATAGGTTTTACAACTGATAACTTAAGTTTTGTTGGGAAAATACCTTGTTCAAATGAGAAATTTATTATATAGCTAAGGACATGGCTCAAATATGGGGCGCACAATTTAACCATTTTCGTGCTAATTCCATCATACCCCACTGATTGACTATTATTTAGTGACATAATTATCCTGAATATTTCTTTAGGATCAGTGGGTGACAAAAATATGCTCTTTTCTTGTGCCTCAAAGTTAGGTTTAGGTAACAATGTGTTTTGGCTTGATGTTAAGTCAATGAAGAAGTTATTAAATGCAGTGCTTATCTCTTTAGGATCACTTATGTCAGTCTTGTTTATTGTTATTCTATCAATGTCATTTAATGAAGTTGTATTATTTGTATTGTTTTTTATAATTTGCCAAGTGGCTCTATTTTTATTTTTCAAATCGGTTTCAAGTAGTTTCGGAGCCTCTATTTATACTACAAACTTTTCCTCCTTATAATATTGGTATAGATTTATTTTATACATTATTGAAATATCTTTTAAGGCTAGATTCACGTAGAAAGATTTTTTTTCTGGAGATATCAGTTCCAGATGATTGAAAATATTTTATCCAGACACGACTTTGTAAAATCATAATCGAAATCCAGTGGCTGCCGAAAATATTAAACATTTCACTTTTCAGTTAAATTAAAATATATTTAGTGTAATTATATAAAGATAACCTGTATCAAGTATAATGTATTTAACAGTGTTAAAATATTGTTTTGTATATATACTTTTTATTATTTTGTAAAAAAATCTGTATAAAATAAAACGAATTTGAAAGTATTTTTTTTTTTTGTATTTGTTATTCAGTTCTAGATTTCAAGTTCAATCATTAATTAACCGTATAAGCCAAGTCAGAGGCTTTTGGGCGGCTTGAAAATTGTCGACACCAAAGCTTGGCCACTTAGCTCATACGGAGAAGAAGAAGAATTAATTTTGTCCTACACGGCACGTTTTCATTCAGAATATTTTAAGCTGAATTAAGCAGCCATAATTTAGTTTAATATTCTCGCTCTGATTTGAATCAAATTAGTGATAAATTGCTGTCACTTGTAATAAGTTCTAGGATCAATTCAAATTAAATCAGAAGTGATACCGTCGGTTAAATATCATCACAGATTAAAGAGATCAAATAAGTTTCATTGTAAAAAATTCAGCATTTTAGCGTAATTGTTAGTCACTCTGTCGCAGATTTTTTTTCATATCTATTTTATGGCAGATTGAAGAGATGACAGCTCAGTCGGGCTAGTCGCAGGTCTTGGGTTCGATCCCTGTCATTGAGCTCAAAGGAAAACATCGCGAAGAGACCTTAGCATGGTGATAGATCATTATCTAGTGTTCTCAAAGCAAGGTGGTAAGGTATTTTCTAATGCTCGCCTAACTTGCATTGCTATTTACTACATTAAAAATTGAGTTAGCAGTAAAAGGGTGAAAATTTAAGATGATCATGGTAATATTCTTATTTTTATTGAATTAATGACCTTCTAATAAGTATTAAAACACATTAAAAAAATTATGAACTTAATTGCTAAATTCTCAAGTTACAGAAATAAGTGTTATTATTTGTGTACATAAAAATAGATTTTGTTTCGAGTGATTCTGAAAGTCGACGTTCATTCGCTCCTATAATAATTCTATTCAGTAGCTACTTAATGTCATTTTGTTTATGAAGGCATCATCCATCAGCTTATTGCTGTCCGAACCTTGGAGGGAATCGAAATTCAATTTCAGGGCAATTTTAAGGGAAAAGTTATTTTCATCCGCTTTTACTACACTTTTAGCTTGAAGCAAGTTGAAAACTAATAATATAAATAGAAAAAGCGTATACATTGGTTTTGTTTTGGTTTGAGGATCGGCTATTATCTATTTTTCATACCCGTGAGTCATAAGGGTCACCCGAAATTAAGTGTTTTTTTTAATTTTTTGAATATTTTTTTTGGTGTTATTTATTTATAATGTGGCATACATACAACCCTAATTTTTTACTTTTCCTTCACCAATCCCTATTTTTATGCCTCTTTTAGTAATTTAATCAATTTTCATCCCGCTGAACTGTATTTAAGGTAAAACATCGTTTGCCGGGTCAGCTAGTAAATTATAAGTTTGTCAATGATGCTACTTATTTTTCCAAATTAATACGGGTAACACCGCGATGGGCAACTAATGTTTAATAAGAAACCTTCAATGGAAATTATTTTTAATGTTTCGTATTTTCAATAGCTCGATCAATCACTAAGTAAGGCTATTTATCTTCAAGACCTTCAGTCCGATTTTGATGTGCTTTTAAATGATGGATTTAAATTTGGTGGGGGCATGTTCTTAGATAAACGTTACAGGGGTAAGTAGTACCACCTGCAAACAATGTTTGATTGTACAAATATTCTTCTTCTTCGTATGAGCTAAGCGTGAAAAGTTAAGCCGAATTCAAGCAAGACCTCTGGCTTGATTTAAAGGAGACCTACAATTCAACGGGTCAACCCACGGTAGCGCCCAGATGAAAATGCTACTTTGTGACTTTAACTATAGTTTAACCAATTTTGATTATGATGAAATTTGGTAAGGAAATAGATTCAACCTTGGATTAACACATAGGCTACTTGTTAACCCGAAAACATTACTCTGGTTCTCGTGGGATGCGCAAATAACCTCAAAACCTATGTAACTCCTTCACACTCAAACGCCTCAACTGATTATGATAAACGATTTCGATTAAAATTGGTATGGAGATAGCTGAGATCTTAAATTAACACATAAGCAATTTTTTTTTATTAACGCGGGCCGGTTTAACAACTAGCAACTAGTTTATACATATGTATATAATAAAGTCTACGGATCCCACGTAAATCCAATACAATTATTGCTCAGCTTTTCCATTACATATCATGGTCCCGTGTCGACCATCAGTGCATGTTTGTACATCGTTAGTTTCGGCCACAGCCTAAACAAGAGCTCAGCAAACTGAACACCCGTTCGCCTGTCACTGGCCAAATGGGCTTGGGGACAAATAGACAAGCATTTTTAGGGTTCCGAACACTTTGGGCTACGGAATCATCGGATCGGATTGGGACCAACGTGGCCCTACTATTAAAACTTCGTTATCGATGTCTTCGGATGTCCGACCGTGTGTCACCAGGTTGTTACTCGTAAACTGTCATATGGCTTGATAATTTAATAATAATACATTTTGTAATATTTAGTCCTATTCAGTGTATTTTGTGGTACAAGTAAGCTACAATCATCTTTTACTATGCTGTTTCTGAACTATTTTCTTAGGATGGGCGGAGCTTCCATCATGGCATAGTTTTTGCCACATTTATAGATAGTGGTATGGAACCCTTCCGAATACGTCAGTCTGACTTGCGCTTAGCCAGTTATTTATTTTTCTTTTAGAATTGCCGGCAAATTGTGTGTTTATATGGACATGAAAGTACATATTAGGTGCATATTGTTTTCTTAACAAAGGCAGATTAACAAATTATTATTAACAAAACTTTTAGTTGAAAGCCAGACAGGCTAAAACTGAAAGTATTCCATAGGTAGGTACATGGTACCCTTTTGTCTTCGATTTGCGAAAGATTGATAACAATTTACTGTCCTTACAAAGATATCTCATCGTCTTTAGCCTTGTCAATTACATTGTAGCTTTAAATTAGAAAATACTTACATATAAAATTAATTGAATATAGAATTGTAATTAAATTGAATATAGGTAATTAAAATAATTTATATTATAATAGAAATTTATAATTGATTGACATTATATTAAAAAAAAATAAAGCCAAATAAAAAGCTTTCGCTATACTGTAGGTACCAGAAAAATAGATGCATTAGATAGGTATGTAATTATATTGCCATTATTAATGTATTTTTTTTTTGCTTACACTGTGTACAATTTATTTAATTATGACATTTAATATATGTATTTAATATATACATTTAATATATTTTATATAAAATATATTATATATAAACTTTATTTTTGACTTGTAAATGAAATATGTTACCAATAAAATTGTTTATCTGTTTATCAGTTATCTGTTTTATTACATTTTACCGCCCGTGTTCTAAGCAAAATACTTACATCAAAGACGAACCCACATATGAACAAAGTAAGTAAACAATTTCGGTAAAGTAATTAAGGTACGTACGAATTTCTCTACCACGATCGATCTCTTATCGAAGTGATTGATGTTGCCTGCCGCTGCCAAGTAAATAAATACAGCAAAGATGTTTGTTTACCTAAATAATTGATAGATATGATACCAACACATCTTATAATATATATAAATCTCGTGTCACAATGTTTGTCCTCAATGGACTCCTAAACCACTTTACCGATTATAATAAAATTCGCACACCATGTGCAGTTCGATCCAACTTGACAGATAGCATAGTTTAAATCTCAAATTATAGTCGCAATTTTAATTTATTGCTAATTATTGTCTGTTATTATTTGACAATCACAATTATCTGTTGACTCCAAATGATTCTAACAGATGTCGATACCTTTCGACTGGGTTGAGTAAGTAATCAATAGATGGCGCTGCTATGGTAAATCTACGAACGTGTCATATAAGCTACACTATCTATTTTTCATACCCCTAAGTGAGGCAAAACAACGTTTGCCGGGTCAGCTAGTTTTCATATAATGTTATCAAGTCTGGACCAATAATGAAGGGACTCGCACTGCCAACAAGTTAGGTATCAGATCTCAAGTTCAGCAGAACTTCTAACTCTACACACTATCACGCTATGAGATCTTACTTTATCAAGTCTACCTTAATCAAAACATCTCAAAGGACCCCAAGTGTTTTAATTCAAATACAAATACAAAATGCAAATCATTTATTGATAACACCAAAGTTACAAGCAAATAATATGATATCATTACAAAAGTATATGATATGTATCCATGTCAATTTTCAATTATATTCTAGTAATATAATATCATTACAATAATATATGATACTAGCTGACCCGGCAAACGTTGTTTTGCCTTAATAAAAAAAAAACTAAATATACAGTAGCCGATTCTCAGACCTACTGAATACGCATATAAAATTTGGAAAAAATCGGTCAAGTCGTTTCGGAGGAGTACGGTAACAAACACTGTGACACGGAAATTTTATTTATAAGACTAGCTGACCCGGCAAACGTTGTTTTGCCTTAATAATTATTTCTAAATATACAGTAGCCTATTCTCAGACCTACTGCATACGCATATAAAATTTGGAAAAAATCGGTCAAGCCGTTTCGGAGGAGTACGGTAACAAACACTGTGACACGGAAATTTTATATATAAGAAAGATTAATCAAAATGTCAATTTTCACTATTAATTCTAGTATCTAATATAATACCAATACAAAAGTATTTGATTTGAACCAAATGTCAATTTTCAAATTTAGATAATCATTTACTTATATTGTAGGTAAAAAGTTTTATCAAATAGCCAAACCCTGATTCATCGGAGACTCAGGGACAAATGAGATATTAATAAAATCCAAATTAAAAAACCACGTACTGTGTTGTATTCTGTGAACGGTTAGATTTATTAACAAAACTGGGGTATTACTATAATGTATTTCAATTATTAAGGCACTATCTCAGCAAATTTAGCCGTGACATACAAATTTCAGCGAAGGGCTTGACGAGAGGCAAAAGAATATTCTCGAAATAAATTCATGTAAAATCAACAATTTACAACACTTTAATTATAAGTTGTAACGATTCTAGATAATATTATTACCCACTTAAAAAGTAATTAAGTAGGTAGTACAAAAATAAAACTATCGAGCGAATTTTACGTAATCGTGTTTAGGAACTCTGAAACGATTTTAATTAAAGTAACATAACTGATAAAGCTGTGGCAAAAAGACATTTTGAATTTGAATTGGAATTTGAAAATGTGTCCAAATATTTATTTATTTACTTTAATATCGAATGGAATGAATTGATTAGAAGAATACATATAAAATCAAAGATGGCTGCCTGTACACAATGTTGTGTTGTATGTAGTCAGACATTTACCTTTTTCCAGATAATACCTACTACCATCCACTAAGTCTTCTAACTAAGTATATTGTCGTGACTCAAACTACTCGAGCATAATATGACAAAAATATGATTGGCCTTCTAAGAAGTAATAACAACGCCACATGGCCATATCACCAAGAGAACGTTGCCATGGTAACGGGTTATAAAAGCCGTCTCACTCGTAAATTAGGAAAGGAATCGGATTACTCCCGTATGCCTACAGGGTGATTACAGTAAATCCTACCAAATGCCTATTAAGCAATAATGTAGCTGTAAACAATTTTATTAGCCAGCTATTGTTGGAGCCTTAAGAAGGGTAGTAAAAGGTCGATTAGCAATGTTGTTATTACGTGTTTTACGCTGTTTTAGTCTTGGATAGGTTATTCAAGGCGCTGTTGTAGTGAATTCAGCCGCGTCGTACGTATTTGAGAGAAGCGCCAAAAGTGCAGTAGTGAGAATTTTACGACAAAATTTCATACAAAATCATCAATTACTAATATTATAATCATGAGCTCTAACGATTCTACATAGATACCTTCAAAAAGCAAGATTCGTTTTATTCTTTAGGGTTCCGTACCTAATAGGTAAAAACGGGACCCTATTCCTAAGCCTCCGTCCTCTATCTGTCTCCAGGCTGTATATCAGAAACCGTAATAGCTAGAAAGCTGAACTATCACAAGATATGTATTTCCCGTACCGCTTTAACAACAAATACTAAAATATATATTAAGGGGGTCCCCATATAATAAACGTGCTTTTTTGCAATATATCAATAACGGTAGCTGCTAGACACTTAAAATTTTCACAAAATATATAAAAACGTATATAAGCTATCAAATTAATATATAAAATTTAAATAAAATACATATTTGAGGGGGACTCCCATACAACAAACGTATGAGAGTGAATTGAAAACTTCGCAGCCTAATAATAGGTACTTAAACTATTTTAATGTAACCATGACAACCATGTCACAACTCAGGTTGTTAAATTGTCAAATTCTATCCCAATGGACTATATTATTTAAATTAGACTGAATTTTGTGAGCCTTTGTGCAGCGTTTTTAAATAATTTAATTAAAACACATAATATTTAAGGGGGGCTCTCATACAACAATGGTACGGAACCCTTCATGCGCGAGTCCAACTCCGCACTTAGCTAATTATTTTTTTATATTACATGTGCGCATGTAACCATCATGGCGCGTAACCGCAATAGGTTGCAAAAGTTAGCTCTCAAGGCCGACCAGGCCGTCAACGTTTCACTCATACATAATTATCAGCTGTCAAGAATATAACTTGTTACCGTGTTGTCGATGAAAAAACATAGATGGCGCTGACCGCTCTTAAAACGCGATAACGGTATGAGCTGGATTCTCGAGTACACCAAAATAAGCAGTTTGCTAATTTGAATTTTCGGGGATGCAGTAGAATCCTTAGCATTTTTGGACGTTGCATAGCCCTGAGCCAGCAACATTAAAAATTTCTAAAACTAATAGTCTAGTCAACAAGTTCAAAAACGTGTTAAATAGACATAAAGCTCCTAGCCTCCTAAAAATATGTGCTATGGCTCATTCGATTCGGAATGACGTCTAGAAAAATGTTTTTGAAGGGTTTATTAGCACATAAAAAATTGCGATTGTTCTATGCCGTAACGCCCTCACGGAGCTATATTTTCAGCGTTAAAAAAATATAAATGATATAGATATATATTATTGATAGAGTTCCGGGAGTTACGACTTTTTCAATGAAAATTTTCTTTCATGTTCTTTTTTCAAAATTCCTTAAATATCATTATTTTAAAAGTTATTAACGAAAAACTAAATACCTTTTTTTTCTTATTTTGATAGGTGCGCCGCCTAAAATGCCGGTATATCACCTAAAATATATATATTTTTTATATTATTTAAAAATTTGAATAAATTATAGTGTAATCTAGACACTTGAACGAAAAAACCTCGGTGAATTTTTTTTTTTGTCGATTTTTCAAAAAGCATTGTTAATGAACTATTTTTTTCCAATCTCTGTTTTTATAAATTACGGTATAAAAGTTTAAATAATTGGTCTAAAAATATTTCGCTTCGTGGAGCTCTTTTTGTTTAGGTACTTAATAAAGTTATGCAAAAAAAATAATTAAAGTTAATTATTTTGTTAATTATAATTTTTTTAAACTAACTAAAAATGAAATTTCTAAAAAATGTTATCAATAAAAAAAAATTTGTGGCAATATATTATTATTGCTGTTTTCGCACCTGATAATAATATAGGTATTCATTAACATTGGAAAAAAATTTTTACGTCATTTGTTAAGAAATTTTTTATAAACAAATAGACTATTTTGGGATTTAAAAAAATACAAAAATAGTCGTTTATGGTGCAGAGTTTGGCCATAACTATTCAGCGCGGTAATGCAGCGAGATGTGCACCTTTGTACCAGGGGCAAGCAAGGGCAGGTTTTTTGGTTATTTTTTGTATTCTGACATATTTATTTTATATCATTTAAATTGACATGATGTTCTCTTTATATAATTCAAATGATTATTAATATATAACGAAAAAATACGCAATACACGTTTATTGTATGACGAAGGCTGTAAGACACCGTGATAGCTAGACAGCTGAACTTCACAAGATCCCAATAAACGTGATTTTTTGTTTTTTTTTTGCTATATACAGCGAAGTAGTATATGCTATATATAACAGTAGCTCATAGACACTCAAACATTTTACAAGAAAGTATATTAGTTTTCAAAATATATTATAAAATGTATATGAAATAAAAATTTAAGCGGGTCTCCCATACAACAAACGTTATTTTAAGCATTTTTTTACTCCATCTTATAAACTACAATTGGTATACTAAATCAAAAATAAATTATAAAATAAAATGGTTATTTAAGATCCTTCCTAAGACCCTATATGTGCGAGCCCGATTAGCACTTGACCAATTTTTTATACAGAATTCGAAATTTACCAATTTATAAATGGGTATAATAGCCGGCAAACAACTTGAGCAAAAGTCGACGTAGAGGGGGTAAGTTCGCGCATGTACACTTCCGGACATATTTTATTGGTCATTGTTGAAATATAAAAAATATATATAAATATATATTGTAAAACATTCTTCATAAAAACAAAATGTATATACAAAAAATATTTATTTTACACAATAAAATTAATATTACACATTCTACATTGAAAAAATTACAATTCTCAGATCTTTTTTTGCCTGGTGTCCTAAATACGGTAAGCAACTCCGAGTCTTTGCTTTCTTTTATGTTTTTTTATACGGTACTAACAGACATTTTAGTTGCTTCCGCAGTCTTTTTATAGTTTCCGTTTGTTTTGTATATTCCTGTTTAAGGAAGCAATACACATCATACATAATTTTACTAGCTTGTCTCTTCAGAACTGTGTTATGTTTTGGCGGCATAGTCAGAAATGTTTTAAGTAGGTATAAACACAATATAATAAAAAACAAAGTAACAATAATATAAATGAATATAAAACTTTAACAACAAAACTTCTAAACTCGAAATAGACTATTAAAACTGCACGCAAGTGTAGTCGATGCTAGTACAGGTGCTAGCGGGACGAACGCGCGGCGCGGGGGACAGCGGCAAACTGATCGGCCAATCGCGGGGCCTCGTGCCGACAGAATGCCCCCGCGCACCTCTCCTACCACCAATGATACCTTAAAATCGTCTACTGCGCACTCAAGGTTTTTGCTCAAGATGTTTGCCGGCCACTGTATATTTATTTCATAGAGAATTAGGGACAAAGGACTGTCCGCAATTGAGCAGAATTTTAAAAATATAGTGTAATTAACCAGATTTATCCAGTTACTGATAGATAACACTGAATGAGACGACATGAATCAAAGGGCGCTTTGTTTTAGAACGTCCTATTTCAAAAACTATTGAATTTAAGAATATTTGATATTTAAAATTTGTCTCATATTTAACTGATGAAATGATTACTGTCTGTCGTGAGACAAACGTAACCGCGAGCTAATTTTTCTACTAGCGACATCTATCGGTAGCTTACGGTGGTCTTGTCTTTAGTACGCTTAGTGTTTACTATTACGTTTATAGGTTATGTATGTATGCTAGCACTAGGCAGCCAGTCTTAGCTTATTCACAGAATGCATAATTTTGTATTATTTTATACAGGGGGGCTCCCATATAAAAATGTTCAGAAGCACAGCATTTTGAAATTTTATATCGACAAATTTTCAAGTAATAAAAGTTTTGAGCGAAATGAAATCTAATAATTCTTTACACTGACTTAAAAAAATATAACTGAAACGATCGCACGTAAATTGTTCCGTACAATTTATCTTAAAAAAAAATGGCATATTTGTTGTATGGAAGCTACCTTAAAATATCAAATTTATTTTAATTTTATAATAAGATTTTTAAGTTGGTACTGATTTTAAATATAGACAGGCAGACAGACAGATAGCGGACGCTTAGTAATAGGGTCCCGTTTACACCTTTTAGGCACGGAACCCTAACAAGCAATATAAATGGTAAATAGTGTACCTTTGCATACATATACGTTTAATCTGACCATTAAATTTCAAAAGCTTTATTTCATTTCTAACTAATTTAGTAAACAGTTTTCTCTATGCCTAGTCCCAAAATAACAAATAAAGGCCAATATTTATGTTCGCAATCCTTTTACGAGACAAAAGTAATTTAGAAAACCGCAATTCAGACGCAATTCAATTCAGACCTTTAGACTGTAGAAACGGGACTCCGTTTGACATCTGCCGGGAGAAACATTAAAACAGTAGCAACGAGTAGGTATTATCATTAAAAAATTTGATAAAAAATATTAGGACAAATTTCACACACGGCTGGTTAACTCCATACTGAACCATTTCTAGTTTGTATTACTGTAGCTAACACAACTGATATACTACATATACATCCATATCTTATCTTAATATATATAAATCTCGTGTCACAATGTTTGTCCTCAATAGACTCCTAAACCACTTAACCGATTATGATAAAATTCGCACACCATGTGCAATTCGATCCAACTTGAAAGATAGAATAGTTTAAATCTCAAATTATAGTCGCAATTTTAATTTATTGCTATTTATTGTTTGTTATTATTTGACAGTTACAATTATCTGTTAACTTCTTCTTTGATTCTAACAGATGTCGATACCTTTCGACTGGGTTGAGTAAGTAATCAATAGATGGCGCTGTACCCCTAAGTGAGGCAAAACAACTTTTGCCGGGTCAGTTAGTATTATATATAGATACATATTTAACACCCAGACCCACAGCTGACAAATTTAGTTAAGCACAAAAATGGTGGCCATGCCGGGAATCGAATGCGGAACCTTCTGATTGGTAGTCCGGCATGGTAACCATTACGCCAATGAGGTCGTCAAATGTTTTAATCTAGAAACGTACTCTAACAACTTGTAGATACAGTAGAAACTCGATTAACTGGACTAATTTTTGTTGTCAGGCATTCGGATAATCGAAAGTATGAAGAATCGGCCGTTTTAGGGTTCCGTACCTAAAAGGTAAAAACGTGACCCTATTACTAAGACTCAGCTGTCTGTCTGTCTCCAGGCTGTATCTCAGAAACCGTAATAGCTAGAAAGCTGAAACTTTCACAAGATATGTATTTTCCGTGCCGCTCTAAGAAAAATACTAAAAATAAAAAATGTGTTTGTCTACCCGTGTCGGAGCCTGAAATGACAAAATATATGATTAATTTTATCGACAAATCAAGCTCTAAAATTTTTTTTTTCCTCCTCATGGTGGAATGACAGCCATTTTGTTATTTTTGACACCAACCCTTGGGCGCTTGTATTAATTTAGTAATAGCTTATTATTTAAAGGGCATATTGATTTAAAAAAAATATCATTTAATAGCTGAATGTATGGGCAATAAAACGAGATTAAACTTTTGCAATATTTTATTCAATAAAGGAAAGAAAATAAATCATTTTTTTCTCGGCATAAGCAAAAGCTGCCCACTATATGTTCCCACTGCTGGGGCTCGGGGCCTTCTCTCACAAGGAGAGAGATATTTATCATAATCCACCACGCTAGCCAACTGCGGGTTGGCGGATGACAAACGTCTTCAAATATTGTGGTCCTCAAACATGTCGGTTTCCTCACGATGTTTTCCCTCGCCGTAAAGCGAGTGCAAATCCACAAATAACTTGAAAAACAAGTTATTGGTGTAGGACTAGGATCGAACCAGGGGCCGTCTGATTGAAAAGCAGACGTTTTTAGCACCGAGCCATATTCCCTTTTCTTAGCGTGATAATATTTCTTACACTATGAAAAACAAATAAAATAACACACTGGTGTTATTAGTTTTGTACGTTATTTGTTTTCAAACCAGTGTTTTTGAGCATTCCGTCTAGTTCTAAGTTATCAAAGACCGCAGTCTGCTGTGAAATTACAGGACTTGAAAGATAATTGGAGTCTTCAAGATGACTGAGGACTACATCTGTTACAGTGTGGACAAAAGATAGTTACAGGGCAAATATTTCTACGTAGAGTATAAAGGCGGCCTTATCAAAGAAAGAAAGAAAGAAAGAAAGAAAATTATTTATTATGACAAATTAACACAAGACAAGATATAATATGTAAAATACACAAATAACTTTAATTTGTCACAACACAGCCTCAACTCAGCATAATGCTGGTTGCTGGAGAGCAACCAACGCTGGTCTTCCGTTGAGGCTGGCTGTGGTGATCTCTACTGGTCTAAGATCCGCCGAGCCTACATCGACCTTCACCGACGTGATAATTGAATAAAATTAATTTCATAATAAATTTAGCATTTTAGAAAATATATTAAAAATGGGTTGCCTAAAAATCCTGGACAAAATATTAAAAAAAAAACAGACCAAGTGCTAACTTGGTTCCAAACGTAGGTTCCAATTCCAAACTGTGGTTCCGAAGAATTACATTAAAAAAACTACCAGTATCTAGCCGGTAGCCAGTTGATGGGTTTGACGACCTTGTTGGCGTATTAAAGGTTACCATGCCGGACTGCCAATCAGAAGGTACCGGGTTCGATTCCCGGCAAATCCAACATCTTTGTGCTTAATAAAATTTGTTAGCTGTGGGTCTGGGTGTTAAATATGTATCTATATAAAATATGTATGTATATAAATGTAGTATATCAGTTGTGTTAGCAACCGTAACACAAACTAGAAATGGTTCAGTATGGGGTTAACAGCCGTGTGTGAAAAAAAAATAGTACACATTTCACACGAAACTATAACTACTAACTACTACTTTATATTAACTAGCTATATATGTTACTTGAGCAGGAACTGCAGATATTACCTAATTGATATTAAAGCAACCTGTTATCGCGAGTTCACTTAAACAAGTGTCACTGGTTTACCTGCTTTTAATAAAAAGTGAGAGTTACTAACGTTTTGCATATAACTTTACCATTGCGGACGTAATCAAAGATTGCAAAATGGTTTTTCATTTATGGTTAGTTATAAAAAATCTTAATTTATTTTTTCTGAATAGGTCAGCGCTTAACCACAATTCACCTGTTCGTAAGCGATATTGGGGTCTACGGTGGAGCGCGCTTACCTAGTACAAACCGGTTCACACTCAACTTGAAAATATTTAGATTATAGTAATTTGATCAATACCTATCTATAAAATTTTTAAGAGCGAACGTTGTCGTTTTTACGAACGTTGTCTTTCTTTGACTCCATACGATTTAAATTATCCCGATTTAGGTCATTTCTAGACGTAGTAATAGTAATTGTACACAATACATAATAAAACAGGACAAAACTGAGAACAGTAAACGGAGTTTTACACAAACTAGAACTTTTTGAAATCTAAATTCAGTAAAAGTTATTAGGTAAAATAATGCATATCGCCTAAAAAGGAAGCTATTTATAGATTTTTTTTGGTCGCAATCTATAAATCCCCGTCGAATCCCAAATCACACCTTATGTGTTATTTATAGAGAGTAAATCTCTAGGCTTATCAATCCATTACCACCTAACAGTGAGCCTTTCTGTGAAAGATATTGAATAGTGTATTGAACAGTTTTAAAGTAGAGTGTCATAATTCTACTAAAGTATGATCTGATCTGATCTGATGATAAGATTTTGTACTAACCAGCCAGTCCCGGCTTCGTACGGGCTATAAGATATTACAAGTTGTAAAGTGAAACAAAATAGGGCCTATATTACTCGGGGATAATGTACGAGTAGCTTCCCAACAAAAGAATTTTCAAATCGGTATTTATTCGCTTCAAACAAACAATCAAACTTTTCCGTGTTATAATATTCGTATGGATTAAAGGGACTAGATATGTATAAAGCCTCAAGTTGCTAGAAAACTAGTGTTAAGGCTCACAGGAACAGCGCAATAATTATTATTGAACTCAGCACCGCTTTTTGCTTCTCAAACGTGCACCAACGACAGTCAGTCATTTATTTTATATATATACGCTAGTGCTTGAAAATATTTTTCTTTAAAATTTATAAAATACCATGATGAAAACTTTCGATACAAATTCAATTAAAGTCGATGAAATAAATGAATATAAACAATTGTTCGAGTATAATTAGATTAAAGAACCAAATAAAGTATATGCTACAAAAATACAGATACAAATTATGTATTTAATCACTTTGGTATATTTTAGTAGAAGCATAGACGTATCAACTTTGATTAGTCTATGGTATAAGTATGACATCGAAAAGACCGAACTCATAAAAACCACTTGTTATTTCTTTTCACGACCTCCTTTTTGATGGAAAACAAACAAAAGACAATAAAAAGATAACATACGACAATGGAATATGATAGAATCAGCCTTCTGTATTGTAACCAAAGATATCGAATGTAATATAATCTATATGTACGAGTATGACTCTAATAATGCAAAAATAGAAAGTAAATCCATACTCGTATGTGAATTTTGGATTAACTGGTTTTCTATTTGAGATTAAAAATTTTTGAGCTTAAATTTTGGCAAGTGTTATAAAACAAATTTTGTGTAAATAATTATTGTACAGGTCCTTTTTGACCTGTAAAATAATAAGTGTGTACTACAGTTGCAAATGAAAAAATAACAACCATTCTACTAGTTTCAGTCTGTTCACTTCTATTATTGAGTAGAATTTGGGTCTAATCCGACTGCCAGCAGCAATATAGGATAAACCTTTCAATGTACGACTTTTTGACTTAAGTCGGAAATGCAGCTGAGGTTTCGGAGAAAAGATATTTTAGGATGGTTAAAAAGTAAGACATACTTAATACATACCACTATTATATATGTACTGAGTGTGAATAAGTTTGTTAGTTTCAACATTAGAGTATTATAGACGAAGCTAGCACATACAAGCAGAGCAAATAGAAGACTATATAATATGATTATGATAATGACGATCATCATCATCAGCCACTATACGTTCCCACTGCTGGGACTCGGGGTCTTCTCTCACGAAGAGAGAGATATAGGCCATAATCTACCACGCTGGCCAAGTGCGGGTTGGCGGATGACACACGTTTTCGGATATTGTGGTCCTCAAACATGCCGGTTTCCTTACGATGTTTTCCTTCACTGTAAAAATCAGTATTAAATACACCTACTCAGATGCTTTATAAGCTGTTTTTTACACAAGTAATTTTTCAACCAGCGAGGCGAGGAATCACTCACATTAGTCAGCGACTCTCTGGCCGAAAGTGAAGCATGCTTTTTTTTCGGGAAGAAATGCATTTACGCGTCTCCCGCCACAAGCCTGGGGGAGGCGGGCGGGGTATGTCGGGCTCGAGGGCCCAGAGGGGCTGTCACTACCGACTAAAACCTCACGGTATCCCATGTCACGACGGGGGCAGGGATGCAGGACCGCTTCGCGCATTGCCGCTGCTCTCCCCGCCCAGGTGATGCATGCCTAGTCTCTTACTAGCTACCTAGTTACTGGCTCTTATAAAAGTTGCTGGAACACAGCGTAAGGTTTTCGGCGCCAGATTTCCAACTTCAGGGAAAATACTTCAAGCGAACACAAGAAAACGCTCTAATACTGTGCAAAGCTGTAAAAATATATATGACAAGTTACACAATTTGCGAGTACTGAACAATAGGTGACAAATCTCACTCCGGTAGCGAACTTTCGCCAATACATTTCGCCGCAAACTATCTATTCTTCAGTTCAGTTTCTCAGTTTCTATGAGCTTTACATTTGCGGTATGAATATTTTGAGGTTATCCTAAGTATATTTGCGTAAAATGGAAAACTAATATTTTTTTGTTAAAGATACCGATTACCAAAAGGGTTAAAAAACCGAATTAATTATTATAACATATAAGTATATATTATAACAAACCGATTACAAAAAAAAACATTATAATTACGTCATAAATTATAATGGTTCCATTTTTAAGGATATTTTTAAACGCTTTTTTTCTTCAGAATTTTACCAGTATTTTATACTTCATATCAGACACCTGGTTCGAATCTAGCCCAGCACCAAATTTCGACACGTTCCGATGATCACAAAGTTTGTAAACGTATATCATCCTCCAATCCGCACTTGGCCAGCGTTGTGGTTAGTGGCCTTGCGAGGGAAAGCGTCGGGTACCAGCAGTGATAACGTGAAGTGTACTGTTTATGTTAACAAAAAAAAACACTTATAAAAACTTACCTGACGACTGCAAAAACATTTTCCACTGTTAACATAAAAGAAGATTTTGCAAAATTCATTAATTTCTCGTCCAAAGGCAACATGTTGATATAAAACCAGTTTTAATTGTATATACAGGTAGGTAAATAAAACGATGTAAAGATACACATACAGTTCCAAGTAAACGTAATTTATGAAGTCGTAAACGTAATTCTATTACGTTCGCCGCTACGGAGATATAATACATAGAGGTTCCACTGATACTTACGAGTCGGATTACGTTTGTTAATTTATTAATCTCCCTAAATCATGTGGCACGGTAACATTAATCAGAAAGCGGGATAATTTATTAAATTAATTTAAATTTCGGAATATAACGTAACATATAATATTTACACGTATTATGTTCTGGTAAATAAATGTGGGTGTTCTTTAATATGATTCTTCTTCTTATTCGTGATGCTCTTGTCAGAGCGGTCGTGATCGCCATGGAGGGTCACTAGAGGGGGCGGATATGATTTCCCTCACGACATCTCGCCATCTCTGCCTGCTGGATGTCATCCGGCTACAGTCATTCAAGATGCCTCCAACTGCTGCCTTGATTTGGTGGACTTGATGGACTCGTGGATGACCTTCCGCGCGGTCTACTTTCTCTTGTACGACAAGGCGCTCAAGGGACTTGTTATTTCGACGAGCAATATATGATTCTACCGAATAATAATTAGTAAAGTTAGCGTGTAGATGAAATGAAATGTAACGGCTGATAGAATAGAATGGAAGAAAGAAAGTTGCCGATCTCACCTATGAAAGAAAGAAATAAAGAGATATAAAGAATAAAGAGAATAGTTACGTTTTCACCGAAGTGTACTGTGCTTATCTATCTACTTTTTAAATCCGACGTAATAACGTTGACTTTTGAGTGTGTATGTGTATATGTGTGTGTTCGTGTGTATCTGTCTGTGACCATTGTTTATGTATAGATTTCAATTTAAATTTAGTTATTTAATTGTTGTAAAAACACCTATGTCATTAATGTATTGATAAAATAAATGAACAAATATTTACTCATATTTTATTAACAAACATTCGTAAGTACTTTTCGACAATACATTTCAATCACAGACTAATTGAGAAAATACAATATCTAAACTAAATTAAACTTCTAAATTGATTAAAA
This sequence comes from Mellilla xanthometata, assembly GCA_035578125.1. NCBI lineage: Eukaryota > Metazoa > Arthropoda > Insecta > Lepidoptera > Geometridae > Mellilla > Mellilla xanthometata. Next base: position 4,128,238 of record JAPUBQ010000014.1, on the reverse strand, counting down.
TTTAACTTTTAACTTACTTAATTGGAACACAACACCCGTGGCGGCTTCAGGGATTGACTAAACCTTTTTGGGATAAACGGATTGATCAATTAATAGTTGATAATTATTTACTACTTGCCTAGTTTAAAACCATATCGCTTCCCTTGTAATTAAACTAACGACCAGTTTTAACATTGGTAATATGCATGTCAGAAACATACACACGGCAATAGAAGCATTTAAGACCCTAAGTACTCGTAAGTATTTGGGACAGCCAGTAATTCCAGGATATTTTTTTCCTATCCTTTTTTACACGCTTTATATTAGCTTCACCTGTATGTTTGTATGTTTGTGGTTACAAACAAAACAAACAAACAAACAAACTTCTTTGGGCGCGATTTTGACCCACTTTAAACGGCCAGATTTCGTTCAAACTTTGTAGATTTATTGAGGACCAATGACAATACACTAATTTGATAAAATTACGGTTTTCTATAAAAAGCGTGTTTTTTAGTTTTTTTAAACTATTAATTACTTTTTAAAGAAGGTATTTGACCAGCAGGTAGCGCAACTACACAACTCAGTGACATTTTGGCCGAAGGTGGAGTAAGCTTAGTCTGGAATTACTGGCTCTTGATTTGGCTATCGTGAGGTGATTAGCGACAGACTCTCAACTTGAGGGTAGAAGCTAGCCTGGTCAGCACTATACGATTTTCTACCATGTTATGGTTTCCTTCACCGGAAGCTCAAGCTCATTGGCAGGCATCAAACCCAAGAGCTGTGCGACGTAAGGCAACCAACCGCCTTACGTCGCACAGATGTTGAGCACAACTGACTAAGCTGTCATTTAAAAATTTAAGTCTGGAAATTTTCGATATCGAGTTCCTAATAGATATAAAATATAATTATTATCTACAGGCGTGGGTTCTACAAATACATTTAATATTGTAAGTACGAATAGTTACAATTCAAAACGCTTAATCGTTTATTGTTCTTACAAACAAAGATCTTCAGACCTTATACTTACCTGAGAAAATATATTTTTCTACATCAACAAATTTTCATCTTCCATTAAAGTTATTATAGTTATCGGATCCTTATTAACTTGATAAATTAGCATAAAAAACAACAAGATATGAAGCAATTTTTAGATTAGATACTAGAAACAGTAATTTTGATTTTGTAACTAAGTAACTAGCTACTGAGATTAGTGCTGCTGTTTATGCTAATCTAACAGGTTCACACCAGTCCTTAGATGCTTACTAGCCTGCTAGACAGCTTTAAGGCTTATTGTGCAAGATGTCAACTTTGTACTATGTAACCAATTATAATTGAGAAAATTAAATGTTGCGTGAACTTTGCTTTTTTTAAAGGACGCATTTTTATTTTTGGGAAATGTGTGGACCCCCACACATGTCCCAAAAATGGTGGGTGGTCAATAGAAGCTTAACTTCAAGTTTGTGGGGCTGCTACCCTTGTCCCCCACCCGCCATCTTGGAAAAAAGGGTGAAAACACTTTTTTCACGATATCTCAAAAACTATGCGTCTAATAAAAGATTTGTTATGACATAATTTGTAGACAATTAGTTTTACTACAAATATATGGTAAATTTTGTTCTAAGACTACAGTATTTCCATAAAATGTTGTTACTGGACGCGCAGCAAAATGAATCGCATTTTTTATTCCGAAAATTTACGAAACTCTTAGAACAAAAGTTATTTACTAAAATGGCCCTTAAAAGGTTTTTGTTAGTTACAAGTAAACCTGTATGGAACCCTAAGCTATCTGAAGGTCTAGACAAGTTGGCATAACTTCAGATATCGCTTCAATTCGATACCGTCAAATAACTTGAAAAGTATGGAACTGACGTAGACTATCGAAAACGATAGCTAACGTAACTTAATGGAAGTTTTCACGTCATTTGACGAATGGACGAATTACATATAGAATTTGAAGTGGTATCTAAATTGATGGCAAGATGTCCAGGCCCCCTAGTCTATCTATATTCTTGTATATATTTGATGACCTCATTGGCGTAATAGTTACCATACCGGACTGCCAATCAGATGGTTCCGGGTTCGATTCCCGGCACGGCCAACATCTTTGTGCTGATCTAAATTTGTTGGCTGTCGGTCTGGGTGTTAAATATGTATCTATATAAAATATGTATGTGTAAATAAATATGTAGTATATCAGTTGTGTTAGCAACCATAATACAAACTAGAAATGGTTCAGTATGGGGTTAGCCAGCCGTGTGTGAAATATGAAAAAAAAATCTTAAGATATCGGTACCCCACATTTCTTTTGACAAACTTCGCAGATCCACGTAGGCTCTGCAGTTGTTGTAGAAGGTTTTTTAGTAGTTGTTGTAGTTTTTCTAGTAGTACTGGGTTTCTGGCAGTACACGTATTTGCCAGTGTGGAAAGAATGGTGGTAGAAATACGGGTGCTCTTCCTCTTCTTCTATTGCACTTGGCGGCCAGTCGTATGTGATGTCTTCTTCGTCCCAATAGCCTGGAAAATTTAAAGAGATTATTATATAATAACAAATAATAAAAGGTGTTTATAATGTAATAACATCTCTAAGTAACAAATGAAGATATTGTCATTTATTTTATATTGTTGTGAAATATTAAAAAAATATTGACCGTAGTAAATATTACTCTTTAGAAGTAAAAATATTATAGTATGAAGAAACTGAAGCTGATCAGAAAATTAAATTGAATGTAATGCTCCTTGCTAAATAATTAAAATAATACATTTCAAGACCTACTCTACAAGTCTAGGGACTATTGAAAGTGCCAAGACTACCAAAAAATAAACAATTCTTCTCTCGAAAAAAGTTAATGTTTACTAAAATACAAACATCATGGCTCCTAAACCAAAGAACAGTAAAATCATAATATAGGTAAGTACCCTTTTATAACTTAAAGCGTGGATTAGTTAACTTATAGATATACCATTGAACGTGATAAAAATAAAATAACGAAAGAAACATAAATAACAGATCTTCTTGATAAAATAAAATGTGCTTCATTTATAACACATATATATATATATAGTTATTTTGTCTAAATATCTTTAATCTAATCCTCTCCGTCTCTAAAAAGTATTCATTTTGAAAATTTGAGAGGATTTGTGGATTTTTATGGCTGAAGATCTTTGATCACAGCTTCACTGATACGAATAAAATTAAGTACCTACAGAGCAGAGGAAATTCCTTGGGAATTTATTCCCGGGTTAACACAGGTAACACCACAGACGGTGATACAAACAAACTCATACGTTAGTATATAGATATATTATGTAGATATTGTCAAAATCGTGATCGTAAGGCATTTCGAAACCTAATATGCAGAGTTTAATATATGTCATGGTTACCATCAATTGTAACGCCTGTAGCTCGGTTAGCTAAGGTGATCTGACGCGATCATAGAAGTTAAGCAAGACTGTCGTTTTTAAGGTGGCATTTTCATCTGGGCGCTACGGTGGGTCCGATAACACGTAAAATTATAGATCCCGACTTTAAGTTTTAGTATAAGCAGTAGTTAAGCCAAGTCAGAGGCCTTCGGGCGGCTTGAAAACTTTCGACACCAGAGCTTGGTCACTTAGCTCATACGAAGTAGGAACCATCAATTTCTTATTTAATCTATGGCACATAAAAGATCGTAAATTCTCACCCGCGTCACGCTTTTGCCGCTTCGAACAATACAGCGGGCAAACCTTCAGACATAGAAATATCGCCTTTTTCTCTGTGAACAAACAAACCACGTTCAAAATATAATAAAATAACATGTTTAAATGACAAATCACGTACTGGACGGGTGTGGGGAACATTTAATTAACCCGTGAAACAGAATTGGGCATTTTCCTTTATATTGTATGGAGTTTTCCATTATACTTTAAACAATGAGAACACGACGGTTTCGAATTTTCTTGTTTATATGCCTGATTTTATGGGTTTGGTATAGGAAAATGAAATTTAAATAAAAAAAGAAGTATAATAAAGACTATTCTTACTAGGACGTGTACCGCTGCCAGTCTTATGCTTAGATTTTTTATATAAATATTAGCATCAAAGGAACGCAATTCGAAAAAATATAATAAGTATAATAATTTTTGAATATAATTTAATATTTATTTTTAAAGTTAATACTTAATTAGATAATAATAATAATAATCATTTATTTATGCAAAAGAGTTGTTATTAAATTTTTATACAAAATTTATGTGCTAAGAATAAATTAAATAGAGGTCATATTTTAGTGTTAGTCTTAGCTAAATTTTGCTTGTTTGGAGGCTATAGTTTTCTCAGATAATTCGAAAAAATAAACATATTTTCAAAGTTACTTAGAAAAATCTTTCCATCAGGTCTCAGCCATGTGGCTCATACGAAATTTTGATGATCAATACGAAATTACAATCGTAACTTATATCAATTTAGAAAACCGTTTAAAATGCCTTTACTAATAAATTCGATCAAGAAAAACCGACTTTTCAAAAGTTTTCTTAATTTATTCGTGTAATATCAATTCCCAGCATTCAAACTTACAAATATGCATGATAAATTATTTTTAACTTATAATAACACAGCTAAAAAAACATATCTAAAAAATCCACTTACCAGGAAACAAGAAAAACGCTTCACTGTACTCCAAACAAAGCATCAACGAGTAAAATAGGAAGAAAAACTTCATTTTCCCGAACACACAATCCGCAGTCCCCTTTCACCGCCACGCTAAGACAGACTTTTCTCGAAAATATGCACCGATCTTTATAAGCTTAACCACTCGCTAACAGCCGGTCAGTTATGTTACGAACCAAAGTAGACTTGAGATAGGCAAAAGGTGTACAGCTACAATCAATTTTAACATCATATATGTAATTATTGTCTTATTCATGTATTTTATGTGTTTGCTATTTAATTTTTTCTTCACTTTTACTTCATCTGTATCCCCACGCGTCTCTAAAGTCCTGAAAGGTTTTTCCAGCAAAATAGAATAAACGGAAGAGTAATACCAAACAATTGCCGCTTAGAATTTGAATCCATCAACGCACACAATAACATGCTATCCTGACGAAACACATACACACACAAAGCTCGCGCGCGATTGGTCGCATCAAGGTCACGCCACCGATGCTAGCCACACGGGTAGCTGTTTTGCCCCGCCCACCGCGGTATCTTACACGTGGACGTTCTTAATCAGTGCTGCAGAGAATTCTGTAGCGTTAATACTGAGGGCTGACCTTTTTCGGACACATACTATGCTGTCTTTTTTTAACCGACTTCAAAAAAGGAGGAGGTTATTCATGTTCGTTTTATGTAATTTAAAATAATGTATATATATGAATCTTCTGTGTCTGAAATAAATATGTTCTTTCTTTCTTTAATTCTCATAACATAAGACTTATATGAAATTCAGAAAGTCTAATGAATACTTTAATCTGACCTCTATACCAGATGCATTGCATTGCATGGTGGTAGGGTATTTTTCTAGTGCTCGCCTGGGTAGCAACAACCCTCAAATTGAAAAATCAGTCACCTAAGACCTAACAGTATGTTCCGGCAGCCTCCTTGAGAGCCAGTTATTCCAGACTAAGCATGCTCTACCATAGACCAGAGTGTCGCTAACTAAATAAAATAATAAAATAAATAAATATTAGGACACATTTCACACACCGGTGGTTAACCCCATACTGAACCATTTGTAGTTCGTATTATGGTTGCTAACACAACTTATATACTACATATACATACAGACATATTGTATATAGATACATATTTAACACCCAGACCGAGAGCCAACAAATTTAGTTCAGCAAAAAGATGTTGGCTGTGCCAGGAATCGAACCCGGAACCTTCTGATTGGCAGTCCGGCATGGTAACCATTACGGCAACGAGGTCGTCTACTGATGTGGTTACGCGCCCTGCTTAGCTGAAAGATGTAAAACAAAATCATAGGTGCCTTACATTCTTTTTCAAATTCAAATAATTTATTTCGCAAAACACGGGTTATACATAATAATGGAAAATAATGTTATGATGATAAGACTCACCATGTACTCGCCTATTAAAGCATACAAAAAATTATATATTACTAAAACTTATTCTAATTCAAAACACGCTGCCTGTCGGAAAAGGGTCAAGTACGATTCCTTGGAGCTGCTTTACGATTTCGCACCTTTAGCTGTGGAGACTCTGGGTAGTTGGAGCAGTGAGGCGAAGAAATTTGTCCACGAGATAGGTCTTAGGTTAAATAACATCACCGGTGACTCCCGCTCCGGTAGCTATTCAGCGCGGTAATGCAGCGAGCGTGATGGGCACCTTTGCACCGGGGGCGATCAGGGGCGGGTTATTTGATTAGTATTAGTTTTAGTTTTTAGTGTGTGACATTTATATTGGACGTAATTTTATATAATTTTATTGAATAAATGAGTCTGTATTCAAAACATATTCATATTGTATTATGTACTCGTATAATAAATTGTCAGGACTTCACAGAAGTACACAATCTGTGTAAATGTAAATAGATATCTATTATATATATCTATATATATACGGTACCTAGAGCCCACCCACAGTTATTAGGTACTGTTCCAAAATGTGGTCTTGTAATATTAACATAGGTGTGGTTCCAGCCCTTTCAAACTGAAGGTCTGAGGAGGTTAAAGTTTATCAAATTGAGGTTCGTAGATCAAAATGTATTGATGTATCAGTATTATACTGCCAAGGTCCTTGTACCTGAGGCACGATTAAACACGTGTCTTTATTATAAGTTAAAGGAAAATATGTATGATGATATAATATGCTTAGAAAAGGTAAGATCTAAACAATTTAGAGTAATTTTAGACACAAAGTTAAATAAAGGCGTTTAATACGTTTTTTTTTTGTAAATTATATACTTTTAATTTAATTAATTTTAGATTAGATTTACATTAAGTAATATTGAATTTGCAGTAATTAATTATCCCCCGAATAAATGTCAAATCGAATAAAGGCTTTTTATTTTCGTTTTTATTCATATTAGACATAAAATATATTTATTACAAACGGCTAGTTATAACCAGAAACGCATATCAGACGACCTCTGGTTCGATCCCGGCCCTACACCAATGACTTGTATTTCAAGTTATGTGTGGATTTGTACTCGATTTACGGTGAAGGAAAACATCGTGAGGAAACCGGCATGTTTCAGGACCACAATATCCGAAGACGTGTGTCATCCGCCAACATGCACTTGACCAGCGTGGTGGATTATGGCCTATATCTCTCTCCTCGTGAGTGAAGGCCCATAGTCCCAGCAGCGGGAACGTATAGTTGCTTATGCTATACTTAGTTATATTGACAACAAAGTAATAGTCAATTACTAAGATTTTATAAAAAAAAATAAAGACAACGTAACGAGAAACTTTTGCTATTTGCATCGAGATTTTGCACGGAAAGTAATCTGCTCAGCTTCAAAATATATTTCGTAACAGCTTTCCCTAGCCGAGTTGTGCCTTGCGAAACTTTTTTTTATAAGGTTTAGTACAAAGTCTTTACAAAGAGCTACAACTTTTGAAAACTTTTTAATTGTGAACTTCAAGTATTGTGTACAAGATTTGTTTCAAAGTATGGTGCAAAACTTACTTACGTCGTCTCGTACTTTATTACAAAGAAAAAACTCTTATATGTATGTTTGTGCTTTTCTTAGTTGGATATTTAAAAAAAATATATATTTTTTATTAAATAAAGAAGCAACTGAGTATTTCATGCGGCTTTTTTATTAATTTCACTTAAATTTACTGATTGTACTTTTGAAAATATACTTTTTAATTAACACTTGGTCTGTGGTTCCGTATACGTAGGTTCCAATTCCAAACTGTGGTTCCGAAGAATAACATTAAAAAACTACCAGTATCTAGCCGGTTGCCAGATGAATGTTTTTAAAAGAACCATCTGGCCGCTTGCCAGTTGATGGACTAATTGATTCAATGAATTGTATTTTTTATTGATACAAAATTTCATATACATAGGTAATTATAAAGATAGTAGGACATGAGCCGTATTTTTATTTTATTTACAAAAAAAAGCAACTGAGTATTTGATCCAGCTTTCTTATTAAATTCACTGAATAGTTTTTAAGTGATTCAATAAATTGACGTTTGATTTTTATTCATAAAATATTTGAACATTCCTGACCAGAGAATAAATTCGAATACACATATAATAAAATATATGTAGATATGATTCAAAATTACATTAGCTAAACTAAGATCCTGCAAAATATTTGTAAGTAAAAAATGTTTTATAAAGTATGCCCTTTTATCAACTAACACCTCTGTTATTCTCCGTGAATGGATCTCGAGCAAAATATTATGTCCCTGAAGTCAAAGGGGCGGGTTTAAAAAGGGTTGAAGGAGACATAAAGACCTGCTATCGGGTTCACGTTTGACCCGCTTTGAGCTTTCATTACCTACAATATAAGTGAACGACAGTGACATTGTACATTTATAGAGAAGAAGTCGTTGACCTAGGTAGATACGTTTTGAAACATAAAAAATATAGTAGGATGAAACATATTTATTCCTCCTTCCTATTTTATATCGGAGAGACCTGTAATTTGTAAACTGTTATCGTAAGGCATATTATATATTTGCACGACCAAACGGTCACACTTACTTAAAAAACCTTTGGATATACGATACCAACGGGTTTCGACGCATTACGAGCGTCATCACCCAAAGTTTTTTTTTAAGTGAGTGTGACCGTTTGTTTCGTGCAAATATATAATATGCCTTACTAACAGTTTACAAAGTAAAAATAATATATTGGTAATATTTAATCTATCTAATAGTCTCTAGCATTCTGATCCCTTTTCTGAACTAACGCGAACTTCGAAGGGCAGTTTTTGTTCTTATAGTAAAATTAACCGTGTGTTTCGTGCAAATAAATATATTATTTGCCTGCGGTTAGATACCAGTAACCAGATTAGGTGCAAAATACCAACCTCAGACACTTTTTCTCAAGTAATAGCGAGTAAAATTACTGGTGTCCGTAGATCCAACAAAGAGGTTCCTTTCAAAAGACGCTCGCATCCGTTCGCTGTTGAATCTCCACCACCCGGTTATGATGCCTCTTTTCAATACACTTTAGGATATATTCGTGTCAGGTTAGCTTGTGTGAAGGTTATGTTTTGTCGAATAACCATAAGATTATCATTCTTCGTATGAGCTATGTAGTCACCATAAATTTACCATACGGGTATATAACTCCTACATTTATATTCAGTTTCAGTTTTAAAGTATCTTTATTTCAAAATACAAATAAACAGCAACAGTAAATTACTTAATCCTAACATATTGCAACATGAAGTAATTACGTTTTTTTTCGAGCTTATTTGCCCATATAAAACTTACAAAATTATTATTCAAATTGGTTAACACAAGCATCAAGGAAACAGTTGAGGAAGGCACATCGCTAATATAATGATTTATGCACGATTTAGTAGTAGCAGTACATTTTAAATAGGTGAAAGGAAGGTGACAATCAGTGCCGACTAATATATGTAGTGGCAATATGAGTAATAACGAGGGTAGTTGAGCCGCGCGGGCGAAACATTTCAAAGCAAGCTACATTTATATTGTTTCTTATTTATTTTGAAGTCAGATAGATAATTGTGCACAGAACCCTGTTTTATTTCAATAAACTTTCTTAATCTTATCTTACCGCAGATAGTGATTCTTTTACTTCACTACTAAAGTTACTTTTACAGCTTACTTATAGTTATTCCGAACTAGGCATGCTTTAGACCAGAGCGTGGCCGACTCATATTGTTAAGTGCCCTGCGCTGATGAATGCCTATATGTTAATGTTAAAGCTACGAGTATAATGTGTAAAAAACTCTAACAAGACTTTAGAGGTTTATCTATGTGTTCACTCCAAAGCAAAGCTAGTATCTTTAGATTTAAAATTGGAATCAAAATCTAGTTTTATTCTCCTCTTTGATTCGTATTCCTTATTACTGAGGACCGTAACTCCCCGCAGAATTTATTCCTTGGGGGGTTTTCTTGGGTAAGTACCTTCAATAAGTAACACAAGTCTTCGTATTTTGTAATTTTGTTGGATTCATCACGGTGTTTTCCTTCACTGTAAAGCAAGTGCAAATCTACCCATAATCTATATAACAGGTCTTTGGTATAGGGCTGGGATCGACCCCAAGGGCTGTCAGATTAAAAGGCAGACGTTTTTCCATCGAGCCATACTAGTTCTTTGCCTAATTAGTTTTGCTATTGGCATTCTAATTATAGTTTACATCTACTAAAGGTAGATTTAAATTTTTAACCAATAGACTTTTGATATTTATCCTATCTTTTGATATTTATTCTGTCTAACATCTTTCAAATAATTTCCCAACTTCAAAAAGACAAAAGACAAGAGGCTATATTTTTTCCCATAAAGTCCATAAATATAAACCATAGAAGATCCGTCGTCGGTGTCTCTCTCAAATGACTTCCTTCTTGTTTCTTGTATGAAAAACAAGTCATTACTCAGACGAAAAAAGTTTCAGTTCCATAACCTTGCTATTAGGTATAATAAAATGTCCTCTTTGAAAAGAAAATGGGCTTTCTTCTAGGTTGAGCGGAAACTTTATCATTGACTCTATTCTTTATTATGTTTCTAAGTATTGGCTAAAAATCCAACCAAGGAAATTGGGAATTAATCACCGATTATCTTTAATATATATAAATCTCGTGTCACAATGTTTGTCCTCAATGGACTCCTAAACCACTTAACCGATTATAATAAAATTCGCACACCATGTGCAGTTCGATCCAACTTGACAGATAGCATAGTTTAAATCTCAAATTATAGTCGCAATTTTAATTTATTGCTAATTATTGTTTGTTATTATTCGACAGTTACAATTATCTGTTAACTCCAAATGATTCTAACAGATGTCGATACCTTTCGACTGGGTTGAGTAAGTAATCAATAGATGGCGCTGCTATGGTTAATCTACGAACGTGTCATATAAGCTACACTATCAATTTTTCATACCCCTAAGTGAGGCAAAACAACGTTTGCCGGGTCAGCTAGTAGTAAATATAGACAACATGACGAATTATTTTACACTGGTCGCACTATACCCTTAGATTAGCCAATAAGCTTTGGTAGCAATATATTAATCACCGTCATCCGCTCTACAGGAGATCATAGCCTGTGGGCTTAACATGGTATTGATTTAGATAATTCTAATACCGTGCGAGAGCATGACACGATAATTTTAATTTCATGGTTATATAATACTAGCTATCTCACGGTGTGGCTCGCGTTGATTGGCGATAATTATAAGTAAGTAGCCTATGTGTTATCAAAGGTGTCAGCTATCTCCATACCAAATTTCTCCTAATTGTAACAAACACACAATCAGCCTTTCTCTACGATATTATTGTAGTAGAAATCAGAATTTTGGGGCCAAGTTAAACTTGCTGATTACTGTTTTTATTCAGTTAGGTTACAAAGAAATCTAAGTCCGTTGATCTTACTTTCAAGAAAGTTCGTTGACACTAATGACGCTATATTATAAATATAAAACGTGCTAGATACATTAAAGCCTGCATACGCGTAGTTAATCATCGCCGCCGATCGATCTGAAATTTAGTGTAACAACGAATGATGAACCTTCTAAGTACAGAAGAGTGTATTCGTGAGAATAACGAAAACAGCTTTTCCTCCGCTATTCTTATTCAAAATGGCGTTTGGTCAAAATAGGTCAATATACGGTATTATATCAAATTTCATGTCGATCGGCGATATGATACGAACGGCGCCGGCGGCGCTTTTCCGAAGTACACCCAAAATTGGTTAGACTAGCCAAGTCGATATCAGTAACGTGCTATTCTGACAACGTCGCACGCCTATCAAAAGAAAACAAGTAAAAATGCTGACGTGTGTTTTTGGTGCTGCAAATACTATACGTTTATTGTATTTCTCCATCTTCGCGCCGGAGCCGGCTCGGACTGTGGCGCGTCACCACTCGCCTTTCTACCGTGCCCACCAACATCTTAATAAACTGTCCGTCCAATATCCAGAAATAGACCTCTTTGCTGACGAGTCACGGGTAATTTTTTCTATCTTCTGTTATTTTTTCTATATACTTTAGTATACTTTAGTATACAGAAAAAATAACAGTCTGTAAGTGGTTGAAAGGTTGAATGAATGAGTGAAAGAGGGAAGACTGAGATTTATATTAGGTTTTGCAACACGACCACCATACACATCATTCACCCTTCGAGTTGTTTCCGCAGCACTAGTGCCACGGCAGCACTCGTACTCGTAAATAATGCGATATTTTAAGTTTTCCATTTTGTAAAATGAGTGACGCAAACAGAAAAAAAAAACAGAAGAAAAATACAAATGAATGACGATCATCGAAGCACAAATACATGAGCCTATTGCTGTACAAATTTGAATTAGGAATTCCAGGAGAAATTTGTAATTAAAGTGGCAAGTACGAAAAACGCCAATTTCATATGTAAGGACCTAATATTATATTTATATTTTTTACTGTCATGTTAATTATAATAAGTGCATGTACTAGTTTTTAAGTTAATAATATAATAAACATAGACGGTTTGGCTGGAATGCTGTAGGTTTATGTTTAGAGTTAAATATATGAATAAATTAATAAATCTTGCCAAGTTTTTTATTAGTTGAATGGAGTAGAACGACAATTCCGTTATTTGGAATATTTCATTGGTTTCCACTAATCCACATTGTTTTCCATTCAGTATCAATGTTCACGTACTTCCGATCAATTTAAAAAAAAAATTGCTAGCGACATCTCGCGGCACAATGAGAAGAGTTCACACGCCATTACTTCTCTTCGTGCCCATTACTGGCATTAAGCCTTATTATATTGGAACATTTGCTCCACCCCTATAGGGAATCAAACAATTTCTTTGTTCGGCTTATTGGTATTCAGGATCGAATTTTCCGCGCGAGGTAAAGATTATTAGGAGAAGGCAACACTGTGGTCGAAAATAGGTCTGACCTCTCAATTGAAATGAACGTGCATTGAGTTTGTAGTTTAATAAATAAATAAATTATCATTTATTTCAGAAAAGGTCCATACAATAAAAACTATAATAAAAACATTTCATAATCAAAACAATCACAGACAAACAAACAAACTAAATAATACTTCTCTTTTGTATGAGCTTAGGGACTAAGCCAGACTCTGGTGCCGATTATTTTTAAGGCACTTCAGATCCTTGCACTTGGCTTAACGTTTTTCTGTACTATGACTATTAGCCGGGACTCCTAATCGTATATAACGTATCATCTGACGCATGGTAGCGCCCAGATATAAATGCCACTTTTAAAACACATTTTTTTTCATGCACCGAATTTTTGATCCAACGATCTGTATAATGTATTATGTCTTTTCACACATTTTTAATCCATGATACTCGAAAAAATGCGCCGTGTTTTGTAGTGAAATTATTTTCAGTACACTGGGAGATCGGTAAGTCATTTTTCATTAAAAAAATATGATAACGTAACCATACGTCAATAAACACTTTTTTGTGCCAGCCACTAAAATAATATAAAAAAAGAACATTCGTTAGTATAATATTTTTTATGATTTTGATTATGTGTTATATGGATTATGTCTGAAATAAATGATTTGATTTTGAATTTGAATAATTAATGCTACGCTTAATCCTCCGTGTTTTAGGTCGAATTTATTCAATAACTTCCCGATAAATCCTTTAATAGGTACAATTTCGTGCAATTCGCTAACGGTTCGTTCGCCAATAAATGATGAAATAAATTTATTGGGTGATATTACTGACAATGTTATTCTAGGTTACCCTGTCACGGACGCGGTACATAGAGCTATTTAGTATACTTAGCTAAAATAAAAATATACTTGAATAAAGAAAAAAATACAAAATCATCAAAAGCAGTACCACAACAAAACATGATGGTACAGTAAAAAAATCGCCAAGCTTGTCATTTCCTGACACTCTCTTACTAGTAAACAATAAAAATATAGCTAAAAACTGTAAGTCCTTAATATAATAAAACTATATCTTATCTAAAATTAATTCTTTGTATAGCAACATTAATACGATGTGCAAAATAGAGGCGCCATTTTGATCACGAGTGGCGTCTACCAAGCCAGTAAAATATAAAAATGAATATGAAAAACCGATTTCAATTTACAAAATACTGAATCGATGTCGATAAATTTTATATGGGATTCGAAACTATATCTTTTAAAATACAATAATGATATTGAGATAACAAACACAAAAATGGTATAGTCGAATTGAGAACCTCCTACTATTATGGCAGTTTGTTCAAAAGTGTTCCGTAACACAGACTCTATGCCACATTGTTAATTCTTCAGTTATATGTTGCAGAATTAAGTAAATATTAGGCCTAAATAGTTTTTCCTATGCCATAACTACTACTATATACATATAGAAAACGTTGGTAATTAAGTTAAAGGGCCTTTAACTTACGCAAATCTCCGATAATGCTTCAGACATATGTCGTCGTAGGGGAAACAGGGTAACACTATGGTATTAATTACCCAATCGCATTACGCTTTACAAATCTCCTATTATGTGAACACATTTTGGTAATGTTGCGAGCATGTCTTACTAATATTACTGTCTATTAAGAAGCAATAAATTATAATAATCGTTTTATACAGTTAACAGAATTGTTGATAACTATGTATGTAGGTATCGCAAGACCATAATGTAATCATTAGTAGTGTAAAAGTTGTTTGTCTATGTATGACAAACAATTTTAGCACTACAACTTTTGTCAAGTTTTGAGAAAAAAAAACAATTGTCCGTTTATAAAAGTTTGCAGACACACATCAAAATGTGTAAGTAGGTATAAAACATGATAAAAAAAACTTGTGAATACCCAGAACTACAACAAAAGTAATTTGTCTTTGTTACAGCAAAGGTTATAGTTACAAATAACGCCCTGTATAATGCGAAAGTTTGTGTGTAAGAGTGTTTGTTACTTCTTCACGCTCAAACGGCTTTTGATAAAATTAAGTGTGAAGATTTGTTAGAACTTGGATTAACACATGAGCTTCTTTTAATCCCTGATTAACTTCTTTTTGTCCCGAATTAACGTGGGTTACACCGCGGGGTGTGGCTAATATTTAATATCTTTATCGCAATATGAGGCAAAAGTTACAAATTCTAATTAATCATAGTAACATTGACGTTGTAAATAAGTTATTTGATAAAGTAAAAAATTAAGCCCACCTCAATTGATGATAGGCGTGATAATCTCCAAAAACGTAATAAACGACTTTTCAATTAATTAATAATTAGTCAGCATCCGCCGTTCTCTAAATTAAAAACCCTTAGTAAATTGGGGAGAGATTAAAAAGGAGATGAAAATTGCTAAGGTTTTCGACAAGACCTTTCGAAAAGATTTCTTAAGTGTCTGAAACGGAAACGAGGACAAGTATTTATTACTTATACTTCTTAGATAACCCACGGATTTAGACATTACCGTGCAGAACAGCGAAACATAACACAAGTGAAACGTTGCCATACAACAGACAGTTTTTTCGTCGTTTCGCTGCCGCATGCGAATGCGTGGTGTACTAAAAGCGTAGATAAATGATAAAAAATAGCAAATCAGTGACTAAAATAAATTCAAAATTCAAAAATAATTTATTGGCACCAAAAATACATATTTTTAACATTAAGCTCTAGTTGCCAAAATAGGCGTTAGCCCGTGCCTTGGCAACTAGTCCTTCCCAAAATAATCCAATAATTTGACTGATACAATTAGAATAAAATAACAATAGATTCATATTCATATTAACTAAGTTGATGATTCATAATAATACATTAATAATACATAATATGTCTCATAAAAGATGAGTTACATTTTAATTTTAGATTATTACATATTCATTGAATTGAAACATAATTGCTTACATGATGTAATGTAATGTCAAGAATATTATAATACAAATTTTAAATAATTAAGTCACTGATTTGTTTTTTACACATTATCCTTCTACAATCTATTTGATGACAAGGGTTTAGGGACACGCAATTTATCAGACTGCAAATGCCATCAGAAATGTTTTGCGAAAAGCGTAGAAAGTGAATTTGGAAAATCATTACGGCGCGTTTGAAGAACTTTTGGAAACAACGGAATTTCCGAAATAGGTAGCGTTTATTTATTTAACTGTTCGTCCGGAAGGGACGGTCGTTGTGTCGACGGACAGCACTGGATGTGGACTAGTGATGGGAAAAGTGGAATACAGAATTGTTTGTTTCTGTTATTTCTGATCCGTGGTTACCCATGATACTGCGTGCTAAAAATATTAATTGATGTACATATATTTTGTGAATACAATCAAACCAAAAAAGGAAACAAAACAAATACTTAATTAAATTATGAATTCTTGAATTGAAAATATCCACATCAAATAAGTTCTGTTTGCATTTATTACTTACGTAATACCTACCTACCTTGCTATAACTACTCGTTGTTAAAACTAAAAAGTATCACTCAATATTTGATGACCTCGTTGGCGTAAAGGTTACCATGCCGGACTGTGCTAATCAACATCTTTGTGCTTAACTAAATTTGTTGGCAGTGGGACTGGGTGTTAAATATGTATTTATTTATAATATGTATGTATGTATATGTAGTATATCAGTTATGTTAGCAACCATAACACGAGCTAGAAATGGTTCAGTATGGGGCTAACCAGCCGTGTGTGAATGTGTAAAAAAAAATTTAGTTAAATTAGGTAATCTTAGTATTAGGTGATTACCAACACTTTTACCAGCTTCCTCTGGTGTTGAATTTTCATAGCACCAACCAATCTTACGAAACATACAGCATTTAATTAGATTAAAGTAATTATTAAACTAAAGTGGACAAAACAAACCAAGAACTTCTTGATACAAAGTAAAATAGAACGTTCGCAAATTATACCTATTGAACCATATGTATCTAAATAAGAAAGAATTAAATCTGTAATTGGAGCAAAGTAATTAATCTAGCAATCTAATTGGTACTATAATAAAATATTAGGAGCTATAGCGCGGCGGACAGTAGACTTCTCCTCGATCTCTTCTGCACTATAAGTGTTGTAGCTGCAAGGCGGCGGCTTAGCGCGGAGTTAGTTGTTTAATTAAGGTATTATTTTGTATAATATTGTAAAAAGTTTTGCGTTTTGTGTGTTTTCATGTGTGTAAGGTCTTTTAATTCCATTTTACTAATCGTGATGCCTTTAAAGTGGCTTTCCACTGTTATAAATGTTTCTCATTATTTTGTAAAAAGCTGTTGAGCGACCGAGTAATAAAACAAAATATTTGCCCCAAGAACACTTTTTATTGGTCGGTAAATTTCATCAATATTTTAGATTTTTCACTCTATCAATTCTTGATTTCAGGTTACCCCTTCACTATTCCACAAAACGTTAGCCACATCGGCCTCTGTAATTGTGGATAGCGATTATCATAGTTGAGCGAGCGATCCGAGGTTTCACGCACTAGCGGATCCCTGAAGAGTGCTAATGAGCAACTGCTAATGAAAAGGAAGACTGGGCAAATAAGGAAACGATGGAGATACTATGAATTAAAATAGTTGTTTTGGCTAGAAGTGAAGTTTAACAAGATAAAAACGTTTTGACGTGACAACGTCTTAAATTAGGTTGCGGCTGGAAGTCACTTGTAAAAAGTGTAACGCCCGGTAACGTTACGATGAGTCACCGAACGAGAGAGAGGCCCGCCAAATGCCTTGCGTCTCTCTCCCACTCAACTATGATCGGTGCTGCGCACGCGGCAGACGTTGTCACGTAAAATCTTCGCCCGTAAAACCGACTTTACAGGCAACCATTTTTTTTATTTAATAGACAACTACTACAATATGACACTAGGTTATTTGAAAAATCAGCTTCCAAGCACTTTACTTACGACACTCAGGTGGAGCATCGTAGTCGGGAATAACTGGCTCATCTCAAGCACTGAGTTATTACAGGAATATCGTTCTATGATCTCGAAGAGGCTGTCGGCACACACCGCTAGGTCATTAGTGAAAAATACGAGTATATTCAACTGGCGGATGGTTGCTGGCCAGGCGAGCACTAGAAAGGTTGAAGTGTACCAAATGTACCAGGCCCCCGGCCTTAAGGCGCAGAAATCCCTATCTTCTGGTGTTCCCACACCATGGAGGTTTTAGTCGGTAGTGGCGCCGCTCTGGCACCGAGCCCGACATACCCCACCGTCTCCCCCGAGGATTGGCAGGCATGTGAAAATACATTTCCTCCATGTCAAAAAAAAGGCGACCACTACAAAATGCCTTACTACCAACCTATAGCTTTCACACGATGTTTTCCTTCTCCGAAATCTTGCGATCATTGTCGAGGATTGAACCCACAACCTGCGGGACGTAAGTCGGCTACACACCCGACTGAGCTGTTAACTGTCTCATGAGGAGATCCTAGAAAAACCCAACCTCACAGCATTGCTTCGGTATAGTTTTTAAAAGCTACGCAATTAGAGTCTGGCATATCTATAAGTGCATCCAGTCGTCGTGTCATATTGCTAAGCTCATTGTGGAAGGTCTACTAACTCCTTGATCATGGTCCGAATTACTATTGACATAGATTTTTTAAAGTAATTAAGCTTTTTAAGATCGGATTAATAAAATATATATATCAAAGAATTTCTATTCTGGTATGGCTATTCTGGTTTACCTACCCGAAAATTAATGCATCCCTTTTATAATTTATGCAAATAAAGCGAGATTGTTTACGAATTCGGGCGAAGTTCGAAGAATTAAGAATTAAGTATCGTACAAACAAACTCACCCCTTTCATTGGTTAGATATTAGGTAGGTATATTTGGGAGATTTGCAAACCAAAGTTTTAAAGCCTTTACGAAGTAAAATCCAAGGTGTAAATCAAAGTCAATTTTGATGTTTCATAGAATAACTTATGCAAAGAGTTTTTGGCAAATTTCATTAATATAGTGATATTCTGATGTTTTTTTAATTTCTGAAATATTAATCTACTTATTGGGAAATAGAGTTTAAAAAAATAAAACAGGTTAAATCCGAATTTTTCTACATGAACGGATGCAAAACTACCTTTTTTAATGTCAAATTTTGGTAACGCATCGCCAAAATATACTATCACTAGTATTCGATACATACAGTTACACTGGAGTTTATGGAAGTTCAGACTCTCACAAGGAAAATGCCAAACTTAGATTTGAGACGTACTTTTATATTTTTTATATATTTTAATTAATACAATATTGTTATGTATTTGCCGAGCTGTATACAAATATAAAATAAAATGATAAAATAACTACCTTGTATATTAATTACTAAATGAGTGCGGGTCAAATATTTCTTGACTGGAAATATATTTCAGCATGTATACAACTAACGCCATCTCAATCATTTAATTTACTTTAAAACAGTTCCCATGCGTATCCACAGATGTCGCTGTGGTGCTGTGAATAAACTCTGCTGTCTCATTAGAGAGCTCCCCTTGAAGAGGTTTTAGGGTTTACCTTTTAGGTTAAGTGAAGTTACTTGAAGTTTCAGGATTCCACGCCAGATGTCAGGAAAGTCATTTTATATGGGATTTCTTTTTCATTCTGATTCTATTAAATATAGATAATTATTTTATGGTAACGAAAGAAATTTGAAAATTCTTTCACCATCAGAAAGTTACATTATCGCCTAAAACAGCTATATTTGGATTCTATTATTTATTTTTTTCTATTATAAATCTTATTTTATACTTTGTGGTTCATTGTGGATAGATACAAGCTGGCTCGAAAAAAAAATTCCAAGAAGATGTAAACTGAATAATTATTTAATAGATAATACTGCCACAAATTTAATTCTTATGTTAAAACTAGAGGTTGCCCGCGGCTCCACCCGCGTGTAGGTCGCTTTTCGGGTAACCTGTGGAAAAAATCGATTGTATCCTATTCCCGTGCCAATTTTATATAAACATTACATTGCTACGATATCAAAATAAGTCGCATCTGTCTTTCCGCATTCGATTCCTGAGATCTAGTTAACCTCTGTTTTTAGCTACTTTGGTGATGATGCGAAAGATTAGATCGTTTTCTCCAAACCATTATTTTAATTTAAATAATTAGAATACGTGAACCATACCACTAAGTGAAGCACATAGTTAAATTCAAATTCAGAAGTATTTAATTTCAAAAACACAATATTTTTCCCTTTGAACTTTAAACCGCAATGAGTCAGGACAAAGAGTCTTAGAAATCATAGAAATCATAGAAATCATAGAACTTTATTAACCTTATAACATTGCGTTATACTAGGCACGTCAAATTTACATATTACATAATATATTCATCAACAATCAATTAATGAATTAGTCAATATCTTAATATTATAGTTAGTCATACAATGTCATAATAATATAATTATTCGTACAATGTCATAATAATATAATTATTCGTACAATGTCATAATAATAAAATAGAAAATAACAACACATTTACATATAATTCATGTCACTTTACAGTCCGTCATACTTAAATAGAGATTCTGAAAGAGGCAACCTCATATATTCATTTAAAGCATAAAAAGGGTTTTCCACAAAGAAGTTTTTCAATTTTCTTTTAAATGTGTGAAAAGGTAGGTCTGTCATACTTTGAGGCAGTTTGTTAAACATACATATTTTGTTGTAGATCCCTTGCTTTTTGTATATATTAAATCATGTCACTTGGTAACAAGATTTTCTTCTAAGGTATAACTATAAATAGAAGCTGCCACCATTAGTGCTAAATATCCAACCAACTGCGTGTAAAGAAGATACTCGTAGGTTTCAATCCTAGATCAGAAGAATCGCAATCTGTTCTTTATCAGGAATGAGGATGGATGCATAGTAAAGAGAAAGATTTTTATAATTCTGCCCTTCAAGTTTTGTATTTAAGACACTGACAACTGGCGGCACTCCTATCAGTGGCAAAAGATAAGAAAATTAACGACACTCAGAGGCGTACCAGTATTATTCCTATTTATTATTTATTCCGACAGACAGTAAATATATGGCAAATGGCATGGATATATGCAAATAGAATATTTTACACTACAATCGATTTCAAACTCAAAATAGGTACCCAAATTGCTGGCAGCATTGCCACGTTGGATGGCTTGTGTTCATAATGCTTAGTTTTTGACCGAAATAAAAGCCAGCATTCAGGACACCCGAAACCTTTACCAGCCGCTTGGATAATTCTCCGTATGTCAAAATATTATTTAAAATATTAAAAATAATTAATTTAAACATTTGATTTAGTCTAGTAAACAAGTTTCTAAATATACTAAACTAGCATCAATAAAGAAGACAATAAAGAAATCAAATCACGTTTATTTTGGTTTTCCAAGTGAGATGTCATGAACATTTAAAAGTTTTCTTAACTGACTCAAGTTACATGATCACCTTGGAGAATCATCATTAACATACAAAAGTTTTCTTTACTGACTCAAAACACACGATCGTACGCCTTGGGGAATCATTTTAAACAGCATTTTATGTAAGCAGTGTAAACTCCATGTAACGTCACTCGACTTAACGACAGACTCTCTAAAGTGTCAAAACCAATTGGCTTTAGTTGGTTTAGCTTGTATTCCATACAATGATACATTCTCTCCATTTAACGACCACTCTCTATAACGCCATATATGCACAGTTCCTTCAGTGTCGTTATATAGAGTTTACACTGATCTACATTCTATACCCTAGAGTAAGTAGATTGATTGGGCGGAGCTGAAAAGCAAAACGTAATTAACTAGTACTCTAATAACCTTCATAACTTATTTTTTTTTTTTTGACACTTTCTCACACGGCTGGTTAGCCCCATACTGAACAATTTCTAGCTCGTATAATGGTTGCTAACACAACTGATATACTACATATACATACATACATATTATATATAAATACATATTTAATACCCAGACCCACAGCCAACAAATTTAGTTAAGCACAAAGATGTTGACCGGGCCGGGAATCGAACCCGGAACCTTCTGGTTAGCAGACCGGCATGGTAACCTTTACGCCAACGAGGTCGTGCATGTCTCGACATGTCTCGCCACACAAATCTTTATTAGAACCATGTAATACGCTTCAGTTACTTTATGAAAACTATAACTACATGTATGAAAGCTAGTGTGACTCGGTGGGAAAAACGTCTGCCTTTCAATCAGACGGCCCTGTTCGAGCCCAGCCCTACACCAATGACATGATTTTCAAGTCATGTGTGGATCTGCACTCGCTTTACGGTGAAGGAAAACATCGTGAAGAAACCGACATGGTCAAGGACCACAACATTAGAAAACGTGAGTCATTCTCCAGCCTGCACTTGGTCAACGTGGTTGATTATGGCGTATATCTCTCTCGTAGTGAGAAAAGGTCTTAGTCCCAGCAGTGGGAACGTATAGTGGGCTGCTTATGTACTTGTTTTTTTTTTAGACACTTTCACACACGGCTGGTTAGCCCCATACTGAACCATTTCTAGCTCGTATTATGGTTGCTAACACAACTGATATACTACATATACATACATACATACATACATATTATATATGAATACATATTTAGCACTCAGACCCACAGCCAACAAATTTAGCTAAGCACAAAGATGTTGACCGGGCCGGGAATCGAACCCGGAACCTTCTGATTAGCAGACCGGCATGGTAACCTTTACTCCAACGAGGTCGTCAATAATATAATAATTAATACATCGAAGTAGGTATGAGCTACTCTATCTCAATATCTCAGAACGATCTATGGTATACACTTTACTTACCTTCAGAGTACTGTGTACATGGTCTATCCTGTACATAGATCTATTCACATAACTATAACTACAGGCTAGTCTCAGCCTTTCCGGTACGAAGACTTTGATGTTAGAATAACGTTAGGGATGGACTACACTATTGTATACAAATATTTTAATAATAAATAGCTGGATTATCTTAGTATAAGCATAGACAAAATATTTTGTCTATGGTATAAGCATGTACTAATGTAACGTAATCCAAGCAATGTTGGAGTAAATTCAAAATAAAATATAGACGTGTACCTATGAAGTGTAGGTAGATTTATAAGCTTTTTTTTCACAGACATCTTAATGAAACAAACGACATCTATTAATTTCGTAACGATATCAACAATGGCACTTGTTCCAATGAATACCTGATAGTATTTTTATTAAATTGGCCAGTTGGGCTCGCGACAAAGGACTCCGTGGCATCGTTTTAAAAAAATGCGAATAAACACGTTTAATCTATGCCTACTTAATATAATAAAGGGAGGAAGGAATCTCCCTTTACTTTATTCTGTTTTGAGTATATATCATTATAGCGACAAGAGAAATACATCATCTGTGACAATTTGCATGTTAACTATCAAGTCATGTAAGTTCCAAGATGTGACTGAACGCAATTTGAAATTCACTTTTGTAGTAGGGGTTTGTATCACAGAAATTGTACACGTTTTGAAAACTTGTCCCGCGGTATGTCAGCGACTTCCATGCGAGCACACATCGACTGCATTCCAAAGTTGCTCCGTCCAAGATCGCAAGTCGCAGCCACGCCAGTCTTGTGGACGTACTCTAGAGTGGGATATGGGCACGCGTATAGCGTTAAAAATCAACTATACTGCCCTGCTTAGCGCAAAGGCGGTATCTCAATGAACGCTAGTTTCGAGATAATTGAAGATATGTAAAATTAGATTTTTTATATATTGTTATACTTACCGCTAATCGGCTTAGAAAAAAATGTGTTCTTTTTTTAAGAGTTTTGGCGGTATCCAAATATACAGCTGGTTGCCTACACAATATTGGTATACCTCTTATACCCTAAATAAGTTTAGGTAAAACTGAGATAGAGAAATCTTTCTTAAGGGTTTTTTCACACGTTTTAAACAAGATACTGCTAAAAGGCTTAGTTCATTAGATGCGTATTTTGTTAAGCTATCCAAAGGCATAAAAATAAAATTTTCGTTTTTTTTTTTGAGATACCGCTTTTGCGCTAAGCAGGGCGGTATAGGATGTGGATCAAAACAAGACTTTAGATATCCGCGTAGAAAAGGGTCACACTTACATTATT
Source organism: Mellilla xanthometata (assembly GCA_035578125.1). NCBI lineage: Eukaryota > Metazoa > Arthropoda > Insecta > Lepidoptera > Geometridae > Mellilla > Mellilla xanthometata. Next base: position 4,104,096 of record JAPUBQ010000014.1, on the reverse strand, counting down.
GTTAAAAGTTGGAATGAGTCCAACAGTTTTTAATAATAATGTAAATGAGACCGTTTTCTACGCGAAAATATTAAGATGTCTTACGTGAACAATTTACAAAGTTTAAGACTTTAGTTTCTCTTATTTCTCTCTTTTCAAAAACCTTGACTATATCAATGCGTCTAGAAATAAGTACTTTATTTTTAGCAGCGAATATCCTGAGCTCTGGTGCGGAGTTTCAAGCAACATTGCTAATGTGTTCTCTGACCAACTCCTTATTGAGGGATTGGACCTACAATTTCGTAAATAAAATAAGTAAACACATTGTATTTACGTGAAAATGCTATTGTTTCTTTGTCTACAACCGGTAACTATTAAGATACAGTTAAATAATTAATGATAACCAGAAAGTCCTCGTAGCTATAGTAAATGCCCTATCGTTTTATATATAACCATTCTTTGCCCCTCTAAGGAAAGCCCTGGTTCCGCCTCCAGTCTTGCGACTTGCATTCCTGCCGGGCTGTGTAGACTCAGCTTTATTCAGAGACGGGAAACTGCAAACTTCGTGCGAAACTGCAGATTATTGGAATCTCATAGCTCGTTCTATCTTCTACAGCGTTACTTGCGTAAATTTACATATCAGAAATAGATAACAATCTATTTCTCAAAAGCATCCATTTTGTTTAATTCAAATAACGTATCCTTTGCTAAAAATTGAGTAGCTGATATGTAAATTTATTTATATATTGATTACAAGACTGGAGGCGGAACCAGGGCTTTCCTTAGAGGGGCAGAGGAGTGTTAGGTAGATATAAAAACGATAGGGCATTTACTATAGCTACTAGTACTTTCTTGTTATCATTTATTTAACTGTATCTTAATAGTTATCAGTTGTATTTATGCTCTTTTATTTATTGCTATTTCATTTCGTTTTTATATACTGTTCAGTTAGGCATTCGAATAGCAGGGCGCGTATCCGCACTGGTCGACACTCTGAGTTTAGATGGAGCATGCCTAGTCTTAAATACTGGCTCTCAAGAAGGCAGCCAGAACTCACCGTGCTTGGTGACTAATTTTTAAATTGAATAGTGCCTAGTGAAGCACTATAAAACGCTAACACCGTGAAAACTTTAAGTTTTTATTATCATGTTTGGATTATAAAATATAGGCCGAACAGATATTAATAAATATAGTAAACGTGTATATAATTATATACATGCGTATGTGAAGTATACGATATTTTACCAATAAATTCACTCGCCCCAAAACTTAGGCTAAACATCATTAACATACTTTAGAATTAGACTTACTAACAATTGTACAGGAAACGATAATAATCTGCCATTTTTTCTGAATACATATTTTGAATATACCTGTACTTGTAAACTCACTCTACCTAGTTATATTCTCTGTACAGCCACGCTCGCAATATAAAAGCTTCACATAGCGCTTTACATAGGATCTGACTGGTTTCCCGGAACTATACATAAACCTGCGTATTGATTTTAAAATTTTACATAGATCTGTTGATTTACCTCGGTCGAGTGAAACGAACGTAAACGGCAAATGTAGTTACGGGCAGAGTTCGTTTTTGTTCAGTACTACGCATTTTGAAAGCTTTGTCTGTTTGTTTGTAAACCAAAACAGAGAAGAATGAAAATTAGTTTTACCAACATGTTCGAAATAAGAAATGCCCAGATCAAAACATAAACATTGAAAGTATCTGCCTGTTATTAATAAGAACAGAAAGAAAGTATCCTTCATTTCCGAACATAACCCTAATGGCGATATCAAGTTGCACCTATACTATCTAATCCACCTGACGACAGATCAAGTCTGAACAAAGCCGTGTCCCGGTGCGGAGGCTTCCCTTTGTTTGGTATCGTGTTGCAGTAATTGGTGTCTCAGCGCGGGCACCTTGAGCCGAGCGCTGCGAGCGCGGCCGGCGGCAGATGCGAGCCAGCTGGCTGCCGTGCCGGTCGCCGCTCCGCCGTCCCGAGCCCCGCCGCGACCCGCGCAATCGCGTCAAACATTTTATTTCACCGAACAAAGTTATCAAACAACGTAAAACCCTCCCCGCGCCCTGCATCTGCTCGCCCAGCTGTTCCCGGCTGCAGCCGGCTCGTGCGTCTCGCTCGCACCCGCCCCGCGTCCCCGTCTGCCGGCGAGGAGGACGCTCGCTGTAAACGCGCAAGGCTTCCCGTCCGCGGCTCATTCGCAGTTCGCATTTTGATCCTGACGGGCACTAGTCGCGATGAGTAAACGCAAGGCCGAGGATTTGGAACCTGCCGAGGGGCCGTCGCAGCAGCGTCGCCGCAAGCGCTCGTCCAGTGAGCCGCCTCTGCCGAACGAGACCGAGGAGCCGGAGAAGCGTGAAGTGCTGCGTCGTCTGTTCGGCCGCTACTGCACCATTAACATCGGGAACAACCGGCCCGCCGAGGAAGAAGTTTTGTCGGACTCGGACTTGGAGGAGTGTGAATCGCTGGACGAGAACGACGATCCGTTGCTGGATTCGGTGCCGGTGAACATGGACCCGGAGACGCTGGGGTTCCTGGTGTGCGCACAGGAGACGCTGCGGTTCCTGCACGGGCGCGGGTTCACGATCGAGAACCCCATGTTCATGCGGCTCCGCTCGCGCCTACTGAAGGGGATCCAGGACATCGCGGCTGCCTAGGCCTGGCTGGGCCCCTGGCCCACATAAGACTCTCGCATCCTGCACTAGGATGTCTCCCCATGCCGTGTGTTGTCAGTGTCCCCCTGAAGACCCCTCGTGTCGCCACCCTCTCGTGCGTGTATCAACAGGTGGCCCGGATCCGGGCTCGTCTAGTCGTACTTCTAGTCAAATTTAAAGATTTATTATTGATGTTAGAAAAACTTTATTGATGTCCTCTTCGAAATATATGTATGTCTTCTAAATGTTTCGTCTGCTGTTTTATTTACCCTTTTGAAATGTTATAATTTACGCTTGCCAATTAGCCTAAGCTGCATACTATTGTAGGTAGGTAGTATACTGGGAACTTATAAAAATCAGATTCACTTAGGTAGCTTACTATACTTTAAATTGCCAAGCGAAAGTATTTTTGTGTAAATATTACACTTAGCGATCTATTTGATCTCAAACATGAAATAGCAATATTTTATTTTATAATTTCGCTTTAGGTACAATCATAAAGGCATAGGTTTAACCTTAATGAAATACATTTTATTGTATCAAAGCAACCTACTAGTTACTTATTTGCTTACTTAAATCCTATCTTCATCTTATCTTTTATCAAAAGCGGCTTGAAAACTCTCGGCACCAAATCTAAGTTATTCTCAGTTAGTTACTAAGTCACCTACTTTATAAGGTAATGAACACCTTATACATTTTCACACGATATCGAAAGACTTTAGGGTTCATTATTATTTTTAAAGTGTCTATCTACTTTCTACTATACTATAGAAATCTTTGTTCATTCATTCATTTATAAGCAACGCAGAGCACAAACGGCTTGTCCTAGTGATTTGAAATTGAAACAGATTTTTGCGAATTCCATTCCTAAGAGGGTGAAAAGTAAAACAGTGAAACTGCTATGCTTTTGAATTTCTAGCAATGAAATCAGGAATATGTATAGTTTTTGTAAAATTAAAAATAATGGTATCAATTTTTTTTTGCCAGGAGTGAACTAAGGGTTTGTAATAAGTAAGGGTGTAAGTTTGTATGGAAAGTCTCTATTTCTCAAGTTAAGGTTGTTCGCTAGCATGCTGCAAGTGCTCATATGCCGCTAGATGGTGTTAAATAGGTATAAGTTAGTTATATTCATCCCAGCAGCCCAAGTAATTTCTTTTGTAACTTCAGAATCGGTTCGCGACATCTACTGTTAATGTATTATTTTTAAGGCTCATCACAAAACAACATATATTAAGCGTTAATAGCAAAAATTTACAAAAAGCCATATAAAACCCATATCTACTATCATCTATTCTGTGACGATGCGGCTACACTCACACTAGCATTGACAATTTTTTTTTGTCACTTGAACTTCAGCATATTTGAATATGGATGCCAATTTCGAACGATTATATTAGCTCGTTCGTAGAGGAAGCATTTTTGGAACATGAAATATTTTTATGATTTGAATTGACCATGGTTCGAATCTCATGAATTGTTCTTGCTATTTTATTTTGTTTGAAACTCTTTTTTTTGAAGGAAAATTATGAGAAAGAGAATATTTTCAATAGGTTTCGTTTTCGTGTATGTTAATATTCATAGCGCATACCTTCAAACCTCAAACGAAATTAGAAAAGTAAAAATCTATAGGGTACATGATATTAGTAACAAGAAAAAACTTTTCTCACGAATCATCTAACATATTGCATGAAACAGTTGTATTTTTCGCATGATTCCAAAATGTAAGCCCTTTCATTTGGGAAAGTTGCGAATAATATCATATCCAATATTTTGTATTCGCGGGCATCCGAATACCATCAAACATAGCTAAGAACATCAAAACCGGAGCTAGACACATATGTACCTTCTACATACAGTGCGTGCGTGGGATGCCAAAATCTGATAAAGCTACGCATCCAGAGACCTTTTATTGATAAAATCTAATTTTTACTCTATCTTATCAGCTTCAAGTCTAATGATCAGAAAAGTAAATAATTACATATTATCAGGGAATTTATATTTATTAGACTATGGATACAATTTTAGCTACATTTGAAATAAAAAAAACTGTTATTATTATTCTAAGGTAAGAGGCCTGTCGAAATCTTAGTTATAATAAATGTACATCTGGCAGTTTACATATTGTATCGTTGATATAATTATACACTAGTGGCCCGTCCCGGCTTAGCACGGGCATAAAAAAAATTTAATTCTAGGAGATATGTTTGAAAGTCGTTCTTATTCGTTACAAACAAACATTTAAATTTTATCGCATTATAATTTTGACATAGATTAAAGTTTTTTTTTGTATTTATGGGTTCCGCTGCTCTCAAGACATACTAAACGACACCCGCCACAACTACGCTTTTCATAGCGCATGCCATGAAACAATTTTTTTACTCTTTTTTATACCTTGTGTTACATTACTGGAGTATTATAAGAATTTACTTATTACCCTTTGCAACAAAATATAATGCTTATGTCATTTGGGGATAATGTAGCTTCCTAACGGTGTAAGAATTTTTAATTTTAGTCTCGGAGCCTATTTGCGTCAAACAAACATAAAAACATCCAAACAAACAAACAAACAAGCCTTTTGTAATTATGAAATTGATAAAGATATTGATAGGTAAACAAAAGACGTAAGTATAAAAAATGTATATAATTGGCCAAGTACGAACCGGGCTCGCGCGTGAAGGGTTCCGTACCATTATAAAAATATGGCAAAAAAACATGTTTATACAAAAAACATGTTTTTTGCCCCATATCAAACATTCGTTTTATTTTGAAAGAAAGAAAGAAAGAGAGAAATCATTAAAGAATCTACCAAGTGTCATTGTAAAGATAGAGTAAAAAGAGGTAATACGTAGCTTAATATTCTGTAGAATTCTTTATTGTCCTGTTATCGTTTTTGATATTGAGCAAAAATACAAAATATAACACGTCTTTTAAGGTACACTTTAAAAACGTGTCATCCACCCTTTATATTTGTATATTTTCTGTTTTTAGTATTAGTTGTTATAGCGTATCTAGTACTTGTATACTCTTGGGTTATAACGGCAACGGAAACAAATAATTTGTGAAATTTTCAGCTATCAAAGTGTATAAGAAACAGCCTGGTGACAGAAAGACAGACAACGAATATTTTGTAAAAGGCATTCGTTTTTATCTTTTAAGTACAGAAAAGATCGCAGTAGTATATTAATTTCATTCTTAGGGTACCTAACCCTAAAAATTATTGCTGCAATATAAATACGTTTTTTTAAGTATGTCAAATATGACAAACTGACATTGACATAACTAAATTTCATTTAAATAATCAAACAAAATTATACATATTTTAAATTTTTAATTCTATTACGATACTTAATATAAAAATAGCAATAATTTATTTAAAAATAATAAATAAATTTCATCAAACTCTTTAACAATACTTTTTTTGATCCTGCCATCTATCGGAATTTTGTTGATTTATTACTACGGATGGTAAGCTTGGGTTCATGTTTGGCAGAGAGAATGACACTAACGGAAACGGAAACTAACAATGTATACGTATACATGTCACCAACTTAGCTGTTCAGGTGGCCAAAATTGGAATTACAAGTTCGACAGCACTCTTAGGTGGCAACAAATCTCCACTAGCGACACTGTCAACTGAACAGCTAAGTTGTTGCACTGCACTCATACATGTGTATTTTGCTGGAAAAAATCACGCTGATATATCTGTTTTGCGATAAAAAATGTATAATATTACCTATTTCGCGCCCCAATTAGACCATTTTAAGTTTATGTTAAGTGATTACTATTTAAAAATCTTAGAGGAAATGGTTGCCAGTCTGAGAAGCATTTAGTATGGGGCTCGGAAAGCCTTAAGTTCTCTATTTAGCTTATTAAATGTTCAAAATAAAATTATTGAAACATTTGCCAGGTATGCATTAAGAGGGTGCCAATGGGGTTGAAAGTTCAAACTGAAAGTTATGTGTTTATGAAATTTTAATACTTCAGAATTGGTAATTTGTGTTATTACTGGAGTTACATTACTAACGAAATAAAATAATAAAAATAAGTAAGCCAGCTTCCACGGGATAGCAAGCGCCTTGTCGGCAGACCACCAGCCCGATGGACAAACGACATCCGGTCCATAGAGGGAACGCTATGGGTCCGTGGAGCACAAGATCGTATTTACTGGCATAAGAGAGAGGAGGCCTATACCCAGCAGTGGGTAGATATAGGCTGATGATGATGATGATGATGAAGCCAGTTCAGTTGCTGTGCGATGGAACATAATATTATAACTAACTATGAAAATCATTCCAGAATATCTAAATGCAGATAGAAGGAAATTACTTCTAGAAAAATCCCTACCACCAAATTATCATTACTATAATATGTGCCTTTCTTTAATTTCAATTTATTGTATTTTTAAGATATATTTATAAGTAGACTTCCAATACACCTGAATTATTTTGGATAGGCGTCTGTCTACTCATTACAGAATTCAAATGAAATTGGTTACTAATTATTCTTATTCTTTATATGAGCTAAGTGGCCAAGCTCTAGTGTAGAAAGTTTTCAAGCCGCCCGGAGGTCTCTGGCCCTTGGCTTAACGACCGCTTGTACTAAGCCTAACAGCCGGGACCTACAATAAACGTGTCATCCGACCCACAGTAGCGTTATGTAGATAAAAAAACACTATTCTTGTGGCTTGTGCATAATCTCCCATACAAAGACTGTCCGGATCGCCGGTTACATAACCTCGATGATCACGGCAGATCACCTTAGCCGAGATGCAAGCGCTACTGATGGTTGATGATTTCTAATTATCATAAGTACCTACGAGTAACCATAAATAACCATAATCCGCAACCCACAAATATAAAACTTACTTAAAATACCTTTACATACATAGAGATATTTCTGAGTAACCAAACATGACGCAAATAGCTTATTTTTCCAACGATCACGTTACGAGAATAATATGTTTTCTTTTCTCGGAAAATCATGAAAGAGTCTCGTCTCGATATTTTCCTTGAAACTCTATACGACCACGCACTTATTTTGATCACAATGGTTGTTTAACTTACTTATGTAACAACCTTCGTAATTTCGTTAACTTATCCTACCACTTGTAATATCAACGACCTCATTGGCGTGTTACTATGCCAGACTACCAACCAGAGGGTCCCGGGATCGAATCCCGGCACGGCCAACGTCTTTGTGATGAACTAAATTTGTTGGTGGTCCGTCTGGGTGTTTAATATATATCTCGCGTATTACTTAATATCGCGTCCACCAAATTCGATTATATATTTTTTTATAGTAATGTATCCTATATTTCACGAAAGTTCTCGTATACATTTTATCATAATCGATATTTTTTAAATTAAAGTCGTTATTTCAATTTTCAATTGTTTACTTATTTCTCGAATTTTTATGCTATGTTAAGTTACGTGCCCATCTTCGACATAAAATGTTGGTATAATTGTTCATATTATTATTCATTTATTCAACTACATAGCTACAACAGTTTTTACACCAAAGCGCTAACTATTTTAGACTTAAAAACTATATTCCTAAATGCGCACACAATGCGAGTGACGGCACTATAGAAGACATCGATTTCTTGTATATATATATATTCTTGTTTTTTTTGGATAGTAATATTATAGTGTTTGCCTGGCTAGCAACCACCCTCATGTGGAAAAGTCTATCACCAAGCACCTAACTGTGAGTTCCGACAGCCTCCTTAATGGCCAGTTATTCTAGACTTAGCATGCTCCATTTTAGGCCAGAGTGTCGCTCTGGCCTAACGTGTGGTTACGCGCCCTGCTTGTCAAACGGTGTAAAAAACTGCTAAACAAAATCTTTGTTATGAAAAATACAGCGAACTAGAATAATTTTATACTAGTTCGCTGGTAAAATACTTACTTAAGAAGAGACCGTCTAGCACGTAGTTCTAATACATAAACACCAATGTATCATATGTGTTTCCACCCAAACACGAGGTAGGTAATGATATCCTATTTTAGAATCTTGCCGGTGAAAAATCCTATTAAGAAGTAAAAGACGAAGCCCCACCGAGGCTCAGAAAGAGAGTAACGTTGTATATTAATGGGAGTAGCAGGTAGCTTTAAAAAACGATTTAATTGAAACTTTATGGAGCTTAGATTACGCTGTCATATAATTTCAATATGCTTTTTTAAGGCTTTGAAATCATTTCGCCCATACTTGACTTAAGTGTTTATTTCTTATGTACATAATTACTTCTACAATAGGCTATGAAAATACGTAATCATGTTAGGGTCTTACTTTATTTTATACCTTTAATAAACACTTTTACTTATCAAAGTTATATAATCTTATATATAAAATTTCCGTGTCACAGTGTTTGTTACCGTACTCCTCCGAAACGGCTTGACCGATTTTTTCCAAATTTTATATGCGTATTCAGTAGGTCTGAGAATCGGCTACTGTATATTTAGAAAAATTATTAAGGCAAATCAACGTTTGCCGGGTCAGCTAGTTTGGATATATAAATTGCTTGTATAATTTGGAAATATACAACGCGGCAATGCCACGAGCGTTATGGGTGTTTTTCCGTTAGGTTCTGTCTGGAGTGGTCTTTAAAATTTGTTTTGTTATTTTTATTTTTAATTCAATTTTTATTAGAAATTGTACTCTTATTTATTATTTTTTTATTATATGCTACGTCTTATTTGGAACTACATGTAGTCTTTTACGTAAAATTTATGTTATAATTCTTTAAAAAAATAATTATTTATACATGCAATAAGTTTATATTTTATATTTAATCACCTGTCATAGTAGTGAAAATTTAAATACAATAAGTTTTTTTACCTAAACATTTTACTAGATTTTTAAGCGATCTTTAATTTGACTCAAGTCATTTACTCAGATGTGTAAATTTCGATTATAAACCTTCTAATACTAGCTTTTTCTAATTTTAGCTCAGTGTTAGTGCGTTTCTATCTTATGTGTAACTCGCAGGCGACCTAGATACCTGGTAACTTCCATTTAACGCCAACTTAGGCACTGAAATATCCAGCCCGAGCGGAGGAAAATTATCAAACAGGACTGACATTGATAACATTATGTCTCTAAGAATAAACTTTTTTAAGGTTCTCTTCTTTTCTTTTTCCAAGTAGATATTTAGAACCGTGCACATTATCTGTAATTATGTAAGAAGTTGATTCAAAATGACACGTTTAACTACGAAGAAAATAATATTAAACTGTTTTTACATTCATTTAGTAATTGTAAATTTACTTATGTATAGTAGATGTGACCACGCCGCTTTAAAACTGATAATTTTCTAATAAATATTTTAGGATTTATATTTGAACCATTTCCTTGTTTCGTCCTCTTACGTTTTAAAACTTATTTTGGTGAACTAAAAAACAATAACCTTATAAAATGATCTTATGAATAAATATGCTTTGAAATGTTCTTACTAAGACGACGCCCGACTTGATGAAATTTCCTAGACGCTTCTTTCCCTTTCGCCAAAGCGTCGCCGCGCCATACTTACATCTTCTACTAACTTCATGTAACGTGACAGGCAATGATAATATTCCACTTAATGACGCATAGCTTTACCCCTCTTCCGAAAAAAGTAAGTGAATTCATCACTAACTCCTACAATTCAATCCGCCTGATAGCTTAAATTTCTTTTCACAGGTAAGTTTAGTTTTAATCCGTGAATGACTTAATCAGGAAGAACTGTGACGAACATACAAAAATTAAAACACTGACACCTCTTTGAACTCTTAGTTTACTTTAGTCCGTCCCGCTCTACCACACGAACACAATGGGGGCAATTCTGGTGAACACACAACTAAACTAAATTTAGAGTAGTTCTGTCACTTTTTATCTATAGTAAACAGAAGGAGACAAACTATTTGAAGCATATATAAAACAACTAAAATCACGTCAAATATGGAAAATGTAGGCGATTTTAGAACACACTGAAATGTATCAGCTCTAAAACTACCTACATTTTCCATATTTGACGTGGTTTTAGTTGTTATGTCTATGGTTTAGATAGTGCCGTCTCTTTCTTTAAATTTAGTTTAGTCGTATGTATACCATAATAGCCACCAATATAGCTCTGTCCTTTGCTAGCGCCCCGTCCCGCGACCGCAGAGGCGAACAGCGCTTATATGAGAGATTGCGTACATCGGCCATCAAATGAGATATTATCATTGGTGATCGTCGTCGTGCCAGCCAGAGTGGAAATTACAAGCTGAAAACGACAATGACGTAAAATATGAATTTAAAAAGCCCCGACATTATTTATAGTTGGTTGCCATGTTCAATTTTAAATTTGTCATATTTTTTGTACCCTTCTAGTTAAGGCGCTATGGAGCAAAATGGGGTATTTTGAAAAATCCAATCAAATCCAGAGAGTAAATGATACTCGTACAATATAGGACTAGGATTTTTCCATTATATTATCTTCTTATTCAGTATTAAGAATCATAAGAGTTCAAAATGCGATTACAAAAAATTGGCTCGATACTGTTATTTTTTGAATAATAGTCGTTATAAAATTTAAATATGTTGTGTTACTTTAGGAAAACAAATATAGAAATTAATATAAATCTTACTTGCTTTAGTAAGTAACTAAATATCTAGAATCGTTAGAACTTAATTTAAATATTGAAAAGTGTAAACTTCATGTAACGTCACTCGATTTAACGACAAACTCTCTAAAGCGTCGAAATCAATCTTCGATTTTCGTAGAAAGAGTGAAAGTAGAAATATACTCGTACTAATAGGCATTTTGTACATAATTGTTCTTAGTGATATCTTCTTCGTCGTATGAGTTAAGGAGCCAAGCTCTGGTGTTGAGAGAAATCAAGCCACCGGAGGTCTCTGACTTGGCTTAGCGACTGCTTGTACTAAGACTAACAGCCAGGACCTACAATGTTACGTGTTATCCGATTCCTGAAAGCGCTCAGATGAAAATGAAAAACCTATTCCAGAACTGTCCGATCGTTGCTTAACTTCGAGAGATCACAGAGCTCATACGATGAAGTAGAAGAAGAACTTTCTTAACAATACAAAATTAATGTTATGCAATCTTCGATTTCTCTCTTCCTTCACAAAGTTGTCGTAATTTCAAATTCCTTGAAAGCTGAAAGCACTTCCATGGCATCTCTCATTTCATAGCGGGGCTTCTCGCTGCAAAAGGAAAAAATGTAGCAAAAAAACAGGCAAGAGGTTATGTTATGAGGAACTTCGAGAGAAATACCTTGGAGCGATTGACGTCAAGGGAATGTTACATTACTTTTACATGTGTTTATATATAATCTACATATTCTCAAACTTTTATGAAACTAAAGATGGACTAGAAAACCAGTTTAAATGTATCATAAATTTTTTATAGGTTTTTTTAACATAATACTGACATAAAAGTACTGACGATAGATACGAGTACATTTTGCTTCTTTTTATATTTATTTTCAAGTGCTAGGTACCTTTTCTTTTGTGCTAATGGGCATTTGAACTCCTTTTCTACGTTTCAATATTACAAGTAAGTGCAATACGGTTAAAGAAATACATATTAAATATATATTTGTAGATTGAAGAAAAAAAAATATTTAGTATATTTCAGCTGTGACCTGAAAATTAAGATAAGCAAAGCTAAAATTAAAATATTTAAAAAAAATCAGGTTTATTCCTCCAACCGACCACCACAAGTTGTACTACTTAAGTTAATCTACCCTCCTAACACAACAAAGTTTCTCTTTCCTGGGCTAGAATATTAACGTTGCCAATCTCAATTCTGTAACTCATACTCAATACGTGTTTCGCCTTTCCACGAGGCACCTTCAAAGGTTGACTCTTCAAACGGCACGACGGATCGAAAGACTGAACTTCGGACTTTAGAACCGTCGAGACGAAGACGAATGACGACCATGAGCTAGCCACAAGTAAGAATATATTATAAGGGAAACTTACTTTTTAATTTTAAAATACTCTACGTACGTGATTCACTTGCAAAAATATGTGAAAATACGAGATTTTGGGCGACCCTATACGAGAAAATAAGACTTAGTAGCTAAACAACCTTATCTAGGAACCGCAGCCGCGACCGTATCGGTTTCAAGAAAATGTAACTTGTCTGTTAGCGATATTCAGTTCTTTGTTGACTTTTATGTCTACGTAATACGTCCTTTAATCTAAACCCTCCAACCAAGCTTTATCGCGGACCGCTATGCCGTCAGCAGTGACTTTACTCCACTTCATATCGTTTACCATCAGGCAAATTGCGGTAAAGTGCAAACCTACATAGACAGACACGGAATACTCTCAGTAAAAAGAGAACAAAGGTATATTCGTTACTTTTATTATTTCAAAGATAAAGCGAAATCTATACTACTTCGTACCAAATTAAAAATTGCTAACATTCACAATTCTCGAATATTCGGCCAATTTGGCTCAGATCTAGTTTTGAATTTCATTTTACTATTTTGGGAGGAAATGGGTATTGAGATTCTGTGAACCGATTTCCATTTAAAATAGACGATTTGTCATTTTTATTTATTTGAATGAGCTTTAAATTATTGCAGATTATTATAATTTATAGTCATGGTGCTTGACAGGTAAACCTACAATTAATTAATTTATACCACGCTAGATGACAATACTCATAGTACTGTATTTTTATTATATTTCTTGTTTTTTTTTTTACTCTGAATAGGCCAGCGCTTGACCATAATTCACCTGATGGTAAGTGATATTGAGGTCTACGGTGGATCGCGCTTACCTAGAAGGAACCGGTTCACTCTCACCTTGAAAATCGCTAGATTGTAGTCATTGGGGAACAGGGAATTCGGCAAGGAATTCCAAAGTTTGGCGGTTCGGACAACAAAGGTGGAGGCAAAACGCTTTATGCGTGCAAATATGTAAGTCGTTAAATTGTATACATGGAACATGGATAGCTCAAGTTTGACTGATGGATATTACTTTTGTTGAGACAAAACCAAATAAGACTTTACAGATGAGAGGTTGTTAGCAATGACTTGGTTGACTACACTTTGGTGAATACAACAAAGTAACAAAGATAATAATTTAACAATAAGAGTAATTTTCAAAACGAGGATTTTGATACGTTTTGTATGATCGGATCGTGTAAGCTGGCTTGAAATCCCTCGAAAACTTCAGCACGAGGTTTCTGAACCAGTCCGGCGGTAAAATAATACCTGAAATGATACCTGCCAATCATCCTGTTAGACTCTAATTGCTCGACGGAAGAAGATCAATAATAACTAGAGCGTATTCAGGCTAAAGAAATAGGGGGCCAAATAGTGTCCCGATATTTTGTCCGAGAAAGGAAGTTTAGAGTCTTAGGTATGTACTGGTAGTATATGTTTTGTCCATGAAGTAGTTTTCGACCCTATGTCGAGGATACTAAAACCTTACTGGATTGTTTGCAAGTTTTATTACGAAAAAATATTTGATGTACAGTATTTTATTAAAATGTTTAGTAAAAGACTGAAATATTTAATTTTATATTAATAAAAAAAAACATAAGTACTTTTTCATGAAATACATTTATTATAAGTTTCCACATACATTAAAATATTTACTTATACTTAAGAAGTTTAGTGATATTCTACCTAAATAATAATATTGCGTTGTGAAAATATATAAATTCAGCATTGTGACTTGAACTTAAATAAATAGTATTGCGTAAATAATTTATTTTAATACTTTGGTAAATATTATGGCTAGTGTATATAATTGACTACATAATCTAAATAAATCTGAGGTTGTTCATCAAGAATCTTACAAAAAACTACATGTTACGAGTACATCATAATTTTCAATATTTTTTTTAGGTCACGGATTAAAATCCTTCAAGATGTACCCCAGACCAGTTAGTTTGACTAAAAACAAATTGTGTCACCGTTCGCCCTGTTTTACGTCCTGCGTCCGTCCCTGCATGTACTTGATATCCGTTCCTCTGTAAATGTATTCTTTCAGCATTCTATTGATTTCCTCGGCGGACAGGGTCGCAGTCAGGTCGGCCCTGTTTAGGAGCACACCTAATAAAGTCCTGTGTAGTTCATATGCTGACACTTTAGCAGGATGTGTGGACTCTTCTGTGGACATTGTGTCTGGAATCATTCTGGAACGGGAAAAATAAAATGTTGTAACTGTCATCATTCTAACCAAGATTCCCCAAAAACCCTCCAAAACTTTTATTGAATAAGTTTCCTTTAGCGTTCACTTATAATAAGCTACATCTCACATAAAAAGGGTTACTGAACTCGTCTCAGTTTCAATTACTAATTAGCAAGGCAAGTAGGCAATTAGCGATAATAAAATTAGATAAGTAACCATGATGTCCAAAATAAATAAAATCAATTTAAGATAAACGTTCCAATTGAATGAGACAATTCTTAAGAGTATTGTTTAGTAGAAAATATATTATTGTCTTGAAAGAGACCGAAGCTTTTTCATAACACATATATCGTATTTGCAAAAAAAAACCGTAACCAAATACATCGACCCTAAATCTCAGATCCAGCCACAAAACTCATGAATGACTCACTTGTCGACTACCAGACGTCACAGACTAAAACATAAAAAAACAGGTCCCACCTTGCGTCTGCGCCCTCGTCCTTAATCTTGCGTAAACTGCACGATACACCTTTGATATTGAGGAAGTAAGCACAACACAACCGTTTCCAGACTGTCGACCAAATGCCAGCCAACTCTGCCCTACTCAATCAATGGCACTTTTTAACGAACTCTTGTTTAACAACTTTACTCAAAATTCAATTCTGTCAGCTAGATTTTAGAGTCCAAAATTGAATGACGAATGTTATTTAGGGGTGCATCTGGCATCCGTCTGTGTGTGTTTGTGTGATTTACCCCAACATGTGGCGTCAGCTTTGCTCGTACGGTTTCAACGATAACAAAAGAGCTTACAAGATTAGGAGAAGCTTTTGTGATCGAAACTGGCACTTATGAGTTTTAACATAAGGTTTAGTTTATTTATTTTTCTGTAGCAAATTGGTGTAATTGATTTAAATTGGCGAAGTCTAATAGTTTCAGTTCTGACTCAATTTTAAATTGATATGAAAACACTTTTAAAGTTGGCTAACTACATACTCTTGTCGGTCAAAAACAAAAAAAAGTTATAAAAAAATTTGGTGCTTTATTTTTTTAAATAACTAATACTTACCTATTATTTAAAATTTTTGATTAGATTTGAATAATACTAACCAATATTTTTAGATAAAAAACAAATATCGGAAATATCTAGAAGTATTAGTAATACTCACCAATACTTTGTTATGTCAGTTGTGGAATATAAAAATACTGATGGCTAAAAAACAAACAAAAACTCTGTTCGAATTTTGAAACTGATATTGTCTCTATCCGGAGTCACAAAATTTTATTTACAAAATGTTACAAACATTCTGTTTCAGGAACCTGTTATATGAAAAAGTGTTCGTAACTGTAAAATTGCGCGTCACTGCCCGCTACCAGATAGAAACTCAAAGCGGACGGTTACAGCAAAAAAAATGCTGAAAATATACTGGAACAGCTTAAAGTAGAAATGATCGTTTGTTTATTTGTACACACACTGCAAAGCGAGTTATTATGTTTATGTTTTGTAATTGTGTCTCTAAAGTTGTAATTATGATGAAACGGTACAACATACTCGTACATATATTTATTACTATTTTCTTTGCAGGAACCATAGAATTGCAGGTAAGGGAACACTACTGCTTGCGATGAAAATAAATGCTACAGGGCTTTAGGGCCCACTGCTTGCTGAAACACTGATCTATCATAGTATACAATATGGCTTACTTGAATAAAAAAACAGAAAACTAAAGTAAAACCTTTAAAAAATTACTTTAGTAGTTCTTGAGTCTAGACAAATAACTTTTTAAGAATGAAAATTGTAAATTCGCAAGAACAATGCGCAGATATTCTTTAAAAATAGGTACAAAAATGTATGATGCCTACAAAAACTCAATCTTTTCCCGTATTTAAAAGTTTTAGAATAAAAGGTATTGTCTGATGAATTTAAGCCACTTCTTAAAGTTTTAGTAGCCCTGAAAACATAAAACTAGAACTTGTTTAAAACTCATCGAACAAAATCT
Organism: Mellilla xanthometata; assembly: GCA_035578125.1. NCBI lineage: Eukaryota > Metazoa > Arthropoda > Insecta > Lepidoptera > Geometridae > Mellilla > Mellilla xanthometata. Next base: position 4,087,317 of record JAPUBQ010000014.1, on the reverse strand, counting down.
CTGCTCGAGCCGCAAAGCCCTAAAAAGCTTCACTACAAAAGGGTAATACAACCCTACTGCGTTATCCATTAGTCCGTAAAAACTCGGACACACGCTCACGCACTATCCTAGTGATTATCGATCTGATAGGCACCCCATTTATACAGAGCGCTTTATGTCGGCCGAGGGTTGAAAGGACGGATTTAAATTCTGTTAAGCTTTTGAAAAGGAACACCACACACATGCGAGATAAACATTTTAAGTAATAATAAAATATAACCAACAAAAGGTTTTTACATTGTGTTTTAAATTAAAAAACATACTTATAATACACTGAATTGTGTTTAAGACTTTATATGTATACTAGCTGACACGGCAAACGTTGCTTTGCCTCACTTAGGGGTATGAAAAATAGATAGTAGCCGATTCTCAGACCTAATGAATACGCATATAAAATTTGGTAAAAATCGGTCAAGCCATTTCGGAGGAGTACGGTAACTAACATTGTGACATGGAAATTTTATATGTAAGAAGATAAAATATGCATAGATATATTTAGATTTGAAGACTAGATAGAACAAATGCGGTAGGTTTTGTAATAACACGGGTTTGTTTATATAAGTAGGACAAAAATGAATTAGTTTTATATCCTATTTATCATCTCGTCATCTTCGTCTTACGTGAAATAAATTACGTTCCCAAGCGGTACTACGATTTAGAATGTGCCAGGTAGAAAAAATGCAAACCTGATAAATTGTAACAATCACACTTTTAATCGAATATATGAAAAACGTGTATTATTAGTTACAATTTTTGCTCAGAAAATCTTAGAGGCCTCTTTACTCACTTTCCTTACAATTAAAAATCTACCAATCAAGGTTGTTTACCAAAAGTAATAATCAAGCAAAATTTTCCGGGAAAATCCAATGGAAATTTCCATCAGCAAAATAGCTCTGAAGCCTTTTGTCTATTATTTTATCGGCAGGAAGATTAAAGCGTTGCTGGGGACAGCTTATTTCGAAAATAAAGCTGCCATCAGGGCCAGAAATAGTTTTACATTAACTGACAGGAGTAATTTACAAATACAAATATCTTTATTTACATAACGTTACAAATTCGTGTGTAGGTACTTAATTTAAGTTATAAGGTATACTTATTCTAAGGACACTCCAGAGATCATTGATCTCCAGAGATCTATTTGGGAACTTTGTTAATTTTTACACGCTTTATATTAGCTTCACCTGTATGTTTGTATATTTGTTTGTATGTTTGTTTGTATGTTTGTTTGTAACCGACTTCTTTGGGCGCGATTTTGACCCACTTAAAACGGCCAGATTTCGTTGAAACTCTGTAGATTTATTGAGGCCCGATGACAATACACTAATTTGATAAAATTATAAAAAAAAATGTATTTTTGTTTGTATGTTTGTTTGTAACCGACTTCTTTGGGCGTGATTTTGACCCACTTAAAACGGCCAGATTATTTTTGTTTACAGTCTTTAAGGTTTAGTTTCTAGAGGACCCTATTACTAAGCCTCCACTGTCTGTCTGTCACTAGGCTGTATCTCAGAAACCGTGATAGCTAGAGAGCTGAAATTTTCACAAGTTATACTAGTCTATTTCCCGTGTCCCGTTATAACAACAAATAGTAAAAAAAAAATTAAGGGGGTCCCCATACAATATACGTGTTTTTTTTGTATTTTTTTGCTACATCAATAACGGTAAAAGGTATATTATCTATTATATAAAAATAAGTCGGCTTTTCCTTCCTGACGTTTTCTTCCAGAACGCATGAACCGATTTCCACGGTTTTGCTTTCGTTGGAAAGGTCTCGGGCTCCGTGAGGGTTGTAAACAAAATTCAGGGGAAATATCAATTTTGTGGCGAAACAGAGAACACAGGGTTTGCTTTAAGTTATCCTTAAAAATAAAAAAAATAGTGGGGCTCCCATACAATAAACGTATATTTAAGCAGTTATTTAATCGATCTTTATAACGGCATTCGGTAGACCCCTTAAATATTCACAACATAATGTATTAACTTCAATATCCTCAACCAGCTACTCTGGAGGTAGAGGAGCGGTAGGGATTTAGCAACATAACATTTCAATCCCTACCGTAATACCTAGTGTTAGTGTACCTTGTATAGAGGAGAATACAATTCAGTTTATAGTTCTGTGTTACAAAGTTGGAAATCTAAACGTAATAGCATCAACAGTCGTGTACACAACGAACATACAATAAACGAATTATTGGTGCCTTTTTTTTGACTAAGAGAAAGTCTTCTACAAGATGCCCGCCTACAATGGGGCGCAGCCATTTTATGTAGGATTTGTAACCACTAAAGCCCCCTCGGTATAGGCCTCTGTGCTGTATGGAGGACTCCGGGTGTTTCTGGGAATCACCCTAGAGACCTTCTTACACTGCAGTTTGGCCATTCCCGGTAATTGCTGACCTATCCGCCTACGACGGCGACGGTCACACTACGTCTTCATTCAGCCCGGGATGAAACGGGTATCGGAGCCCCATCTGTGAACAGCCTCGAGTCTAATTCCCTTTTAGTCGTCTTTTTTTTTAAATTAGGTTTAAAGTGGCAAAGAATAGATGCGTTACAAAAACTAATATTAAGCCAATGCAGTAAAACACAAACTTATATTACAAAATTTCTAGCATAGTCATATTACGTATTTTTCTAAATATGCATTTGATATTAAAATATGATTTTAATGAGTAATAATATGTCTCCCACAAATTGATCAATCTTTGTGTTCACATTTGAATTTTCTACCAGTTAGTATTTTTAATTCGAATGGTATGTAATTGTACATTTTGTTTGCTCGAATAAATTAAGCATCATCATATATTGCATAATTTATTTGATGAGTTATATATAATTGATAGGTTGGTTAGAAGCGATGAGAATTTATTCAGATGTGTTCACTCACCTTACGTCCTACAGGACTTGATTTCGATCCCCGCCAACATCTATGTATTAATTACGTTAGTTTAGATCGGTTAGAACGATAAAAATATATAAATCCACATTTATCATTTATCATGGCTACTGGTAAGCCAAGTCAGAGGCCGACGTGCGTCTAGAAAACTCTCGACACCAGAGCTTGGCCCCTTAGTTCATCCGAAGAAGAACAAGATGGGTACTTTTTTTTATTAAATCAGCATACTCCACTGATTGATTTTTGGGGATCTTAGTCTACTTAATATCATTCTATCTTAGTCTACTTAAACTTACCTACTATGTACTTTATTTACATAACCTATCTAGTGTTCTTAATATCATTCTATCCTAGTCTATTTTACAAGATGGCTACTGGTATCCTTAACCTGGGTAATCAAACACAACATTACACGGCACAATCTCAGTGGGTATCATCTAAGATGTCTGCTTGCTAGGCTGTGCTAGGACACTAATCAATAGTCTACTTTAGAAAGGGACAGCACCATTATTACAGACCTTGGACCAATACCTAGAAATAAATCTGTCCTACAAAGTTAGATTTAACATATAGGTTATATAACATACATATATGTAGAAGCTTCGTAAACAAATCTTTTGCTCTCAGGTCGCTCATATCTGTTGTTTTTTTGGTCGCACTAGATTATATTGCTTTTATATATATTTTTCAGGACAATATCTTAAAATGAATGTTCCATTTTTTTCATAAAAAAATTATAGATTTGTTAATACATGTTTATTTATAAAAAATCAATTACGTCTATAGAAAGATAAGGTGAAAGTAGTTACATAAAGTTAATCTCAGGTCGAAGTACTTTTTGAACGGCGTCATAAAAAGGAGGAAGATTCGACTGTATTTTTTGTGTTTGTTAGCTCAGAACTTTCGACTGGGTGTTTCGATTTTAATGACACTTTTTGTATTTGAAATCTAGTGCTTTCCGTGTGGCGATTTCAATTTAACATTTACAATGACAAAAATGAAGTAACCATAAAAGTATTTAATTTGCTTTAAATATGAGTTGGGCGAATATTTAAATATCAGGCTGTCTGATTTAGTCTGATCTTTGTTGGATATATTGTTTGTCCATTGTTTTTGGTTCAATGATAGAAAGATAAATTCTTTATTTCACACACTTATAACATAAAATTATACACAAAAGAAACTTAAACCTAGTGCCGAAAATGGCGGCCTTATCGCTAAAAGCGATCTCTTCCAGACAACCATAGGAAGGACAGTAATAATAAAACAAGAGAGGGGTGTAGAACAAAGAAAAATAAATATATACATATATATTACATACTTTATAATACACACTATCATACTTAATATACAATGATGAAACTTTTATAACAATAAAAGGTTAGAGATACGAGTATCAAAAGTATATAACTCCACCGAGCCTACTCTAGACTTCAAAAGGTGTTTTGTTACTTGTAATCCTGTACACATCTCAGCAACAAACCACAAAATAGTCAAAGCTTTTTAAGAGCTGACTTTCCATTTAACTTGATCGTAATTAAAATCAAATTTCAGAGGCAAAAACTAAAGAGAAGCGATGTGGAATAACCGCACATTTTCAGTATTTATTACCAGCGCTTTGTAATAACGTATAAGTAGGTACTTACCCACATATGTATATGTGGTAGAGCAGAAAATAGGTATGTATTTTCGGTCAACAGTTGTTCAGATTTGACACATACTAATTTTCACAAAGGAATTTCAAATAGTCCTAGATGACGCATAGGTAACGCAAATTTACTTCGTAAGTCGACGTCGCAGAATAGACAATAAAAATTACATCATCAACTGTATCCGTATATGCAAGATAAAACCATATGTTCAATTCAATAAAATTCAAATATGTTAATACCACATTTATTTATGAGAAACAAATAAATAAATAAATAAAGCCATTTATTCCCCAAAAACTTAAAAAACATAATGGGTTAAAGAAATCTATGTTAGTTTTATCTTATATATAAAATTTCCGTGTCACAGTGTTTGTTACCGTACTCCTCCGAAACGGCTTGACCGATTTTTTCCAAATTTTATATGTGTATTCAGTAGGTCTGAGAATCGGCTACTGTATATTTAGTTTTTTTTTTTTTATTATTTATTAAGGCAAAACAACGTTTGTCGGGTCAGCTAGTATATATATATAAATACATTCTTCTGTTTATTAATAACAAATTACAATTAATTAAAATACTATTATAAAGATTCTTGGGGCACCCACATATGGGTGTAAGGCCTCCTCCAAGCGTTGCCAGGACATTCGATCTTGAGCTAGCCTAGTCCAAGTACTTCCTGCTGCTTCTTCGATATCTACGCGCCATCGTCTGCGTGGTCGTCCTCGGGGTCTAAGATCTTCTGCTGGGTACCAATGAAGGATACGCTCGCTCCATCTGCCGTCAGATGCTCTCGCGACGTGTCCTGCCCACCTCCATTTTAGTCTGCATAACAATTCTACAGCATCTGTTAGTTTGGTCATTTTTCTAATCTCTCATATGAGAAACAAAGAAAACATAATGGTGCATACAATATCGGTATAATTGCTTCTATGTATGGAAATCAATTTCAGGATAATAAATAAAGTTTATGTTTCACTAGCGGCGCCCTGTGGTGTTGCCCGCGTCAATCTGGGGTAAAAGTAGCCTATGTGTTAATCCAGGGTCTTTCCTATCTCTATACCAAATTTCATCAAAATCGGTTCGCCGTTTCAGCCGTTTGAGCGTGAAGAAGTAACAGACATACACACTTACTCAATAACACTCATACTTTCGCATTTATAATACTAGTAGGATGTTTTAAGGGTGTTTACATCATCCTTGAGATCATATAGAAAATTCCTCATATGCAAAATTTATTAATTTAAAAATTCACAAAGCATCAGTCACTGCAACGCATTGTAGCAAAATGCATCGCAAAATAACAGTGAATTCCAAATAACCCGAAGCCATTTTTGTCCAATATTCGATCGATACTAACATCGGAACACTCTCATCATGGCGGCTGATAGAATTGACGAGGCTACGGGACAAATGTCATAAAAATAAAATCTTTAGAAACCTCGTCAGACGAAAATCTCGTGGAAACTTAGGAAGACTTATGGCTTTTGACTAACATCAGTATAAGCTTCGTGCAAACAAACAATCAAAATATACGGGTTACAACGAGATAGAAATAGTCTAAATATTGATCCAGGGGCTAAACTATCTCTATACCAAATTGTATCCCAATCGGTTCAGCCGTTAGAGCGACAAACATGCTCAGCGAGAAACATGCAAACTCACAAACTTTCGCATTTTATGTAAGTACGATAATCTTAAAAGAATTGTTAATTTTGTTTATTTGGTTATTTATTTTTTCTAGAGTTAACCAGGCTTAAATAAAGTTGTAAAAATAACTAAATAAAATAAATACTTTTACAAAATACGAACATTCATCTTAAAATTGAATGTAACTCTTGCTAATCAATTATTTTATATAGTCTTGTAGTACTTTAGCATAAGTTTAATATTACCGTAGAATAAACTTGGGAGATGCCATTGGCATTTTAATGTATATAAAGACCTCAGGAAAATTAACGTCAGTTTACATCATTAGTTTTCCCGGCTTCCCTGGTTCCCGGAAGCTACGTGATCGCTTCACACGTCGCCGCTGGCCCGGGTAACCATAATATCTCATCGCCCATACACTGTGCGAGGAACGGAATTACTCGATAACAATTTAAGCTGGAGGTTGATCCTTTGATGGGATTAGTTCGTGATGAGGCTGACACTGATTGTTAGTGAATCACCCATTGCGTTGAACCTGATAAAGGCAATATTACACAACCATTTCCATTAGGTAAGGCGTTACCATGGGCAATATCTAAGTTGAATTAATCTTCTTCTTACTCGTATGGTGCTTCTCCAACTAAAGAAGGTTGTCAATCAGCTCTGAATACTTTAATTTGTCCATTGCTAAGTTAAACAATTCAGCGGCCCTTCTGATCCCGGCCCATTCTCGGATATTTCGCAACCATGATTTTCTTCTGCGACCGACTCGCCTCCTCCCCGTAACTTTTACCATCACAGTTGCAGGAGCTCGTATCTGTCGTGCAACGCGGCAACAGACCGCGCGGATGTGGACGACCTAAGCGAGGTGGACTGACCAAATCAAGACAGCAGCAGTTTTTTTTTTACACTTAATAGGCTTGCGCTTGACCACAACTCACCTGATGCTAAGATGAAACGCGCTTGCCTAGAAGAAACCGGTTCACTCTCGCCTTGAAGACAGTTAGGTTGTAGTTCAGTGGGAACAGGGATTCCGGCAAGGAGTTCCACATTAGGCCGTCCGTACTATAAACGTGGAAGCAAATCGCTTAGTACGCATTTTCGGCATTTCCACTGTATTATGGTGTCTCTTAGCAGTCTCCCTGCTCGTTCGGTAATGGAAAGGGGCCGGCAGGCAGAGATGGCGAGATGTCGTGAGGAATATTATATCCGCCCCCTCCAGTGACTCTCCATGACAATCACGACCGCTCTGTCAAGAGCCTTTCGAATAAGAAGAAGAACTAGACTACCTAGATTTGGCCACCAGATTGACTAGCAACCTGCGCTGGCTTCTTATTGGCCACGTATAAACATTTTCCAAGCCAAGCCACCACTAGACACAAGCACTGGGATTACAGCGGCCGCGCCGCCGTCCAATTTTTCAATCCAGTGGCCCTTCGCTTCCAGTAGCTGGCTTCGTCTAAACTTGGATTACCATCAAGCTTGTGGCTTCCACAACTCGTCACTCCATGGCATAAAACAATTTTATTTTAAGACCAAGTTTCCTAAACGTAGCTTAGGCAAAGATTATGCTATTATTGTATTTATTAATTCATTTCGTCATTTTGTCTCTTAAGGCGAAGGTAAAGGCAAAATCTTGATCAGATTTTTCGCTATAAATCGTAATCGTTAAAAAAATCGAAAAATAGCTTAAAGGCCGTCTAAAGAACCACTCTAAGAATATTTATACTTAGTACCAATCGCATTATAGATTTTCAGTTTTATTTCTAATTCAAATTCTAATTGGTACCTAAATAAGTATAAATATTCTTAGAATAGTTTTTGATATTTTTTACCGTTTACGATTTATACCTAAAGACCGTAAAATCAAGATTTTGCCCTTTCTTATGCATAATGTGTGCCTACCTGATCATACTGTATTAGGAAAAAAAGCCTTTCATTTAAAAAAAAAATATTGGCCACAATTTCGTCTCATGTTAAAAGATAATGATTACGATTGCACAGCACGAAGCCTACCAAGAATATATCGATTTACTTTCATAAAAACAATTATTATATTTTATCACGGCATTAATTTGTTACGACAAAAACACTTTTATTAGTTTACGAACAGATAACCTAGTTAATTAGATCAGATAAAATGTTTGCTAATAACAAAAAAACAAGTCGTTCGCTAGAAATTGTGCAAAAACATTCAATTTTTTCAGCATTATCAGTGAAAATTCATGCGCGAAATCGTGTTACTTCTTATCAACGGGAAAGTGTAGCTTCATACCGTCGATTACATTCTTTAGATAAAGCAAAAAGGATAATATTATTCGCCAAGATTTGTGACAAAATTTTCTCTAAAATTTTGTACGCACGTAAACAATTTCGTAGTGCAAATAATAATTCATAGTTATAGTTTATAGTTGAACAAATCGATTGAGAATGTGTTCTGAATTAGATCACGTAATAAAACAGTGTGTCGCCACAACAGCCGCTTCATTTTCTGACCTCTATTAATACACACATGTTAAAAACTATTTTTACAGGTCCAATTTTATTCCTCGCGTTTTTCTTTCAATTCAAATTATTTTGAAGCTGAGTAATGTAAACTCTTACAAACAATATCTTAATCATTTCGTTGGTATAACGGTTACCATACCAAACTGCCAACCAGAGGGTCTCCGGTTCGATTCCCGGCACGGCCAACATCTTTGTGATGAACTAATTTGTTGGCTGTCGGTTTAGGTGTTAAAATATAATATATATAAGTATCGATACGAAGTATACATATTATATGTACAATATCAATTTTATAAGCAACCATAATACAAATTAGAAACGGTTTGGTAAGGAGCTAACCAGCCGTATGTGAAATGTGTTCTAAAATAATAAAAATATGAGTCAAATTTATTTATTGCTTATTCTTTATTATTAAAAACACCTTCCAACATACACCAACCAAACCTCCATCTCGCAATATTAAATGTGTTAGGTCCATAGGAGGTAATCTGTGTAACAACTGACAATCGCAGACGCAAGCGCATGTAGCTACTAGCTAGTACGTCTTGTACGCCAATCGTTTACAATCCGGCATCGAAGACGGTCGTTTTACGCCAATACGAGTACAACGTTAATTGAATAACAAATAGATACACGGAATTAAATAACAGAGTCGTGGCAATGTATGGGTGACACAGTAACAGTGGAGTCACGTGTGACGCGAATTTTAATAAACCTAACAACAGATGGTTTCTAAAAGAATATGTTTAAGTACTGTAACGTTATGGTGCGACTGAGAATATGTGTTATCAAGTGTAATTAAAAACATAATGTAAAACTTGGAATTGGAAATGTTGAGTCTGAGCCGTGGATGACTTTATTATGAATGTAAGTTGACTTGACTTTTCATTACATATGTATTTAAAAATAGCATTGTTACATGTTAGTTTAGTTGCGAGTTTAACTAAGTATTGTCGGCATTCGGAATTATCTTGTCGCAAATTTTATCCTTATCACACAATATATCTACCTAGCACCTACTGCAATTCTGAAAAAAAGAAACATCAAATATGAATTTGAAAGTAGTAACCAAGGTTAAGCGTAAAACTTAAAGATTGTAACAATAGAAAAAGTATTTAACGTCACATATGTAGATAACGTTTGTTATATTCACTATCTGTCTAGAGCAACTGATCAAACAACATCAATTGCAATACAATTCAAATGCTGCACAGGTGCTTGGTTCAATTTGAAAAAAAAACACATTAATTTGCAGTGTTAATAATATAATGAATCCTAAGTATATGTTTGTTACTTCTTCACGCTGAACGGCTGAACCGATTTTGATGAAATGTAATATGAAGATAGGTTAGACCTTGGATTAACACATAGGCTACTTTTATCCCAAAACAATTGTGGTTCCCGTGGGATACACAAATAACTTCAAAATCTATGTTACTTCTTCACGGCTGGACCGATTTTGATAAGATTTTCTATGAAGATAGGTTAGACCTTGGATTAACACATAGGCTACTTTTTATCCCAAAACAATTGTGGTTCCCGTGGGGTCGGCTCTAGTATCGGGGCCGCATGAATTTGGAGAAACTAATACAACAGGGGTGTCGGAAATGGTTGTTTATAACATTTTATTTGCAGGAGCCACACCTAAATAATTTAAATAATTTTTCAAAGTTTCATTGAAATAGTGAGAAAAGAAACGTTTTTAGCAGAAAATACGTAGAATGAAACGTGTTTGCTGTCATTTTCATCGTTTGACAGTTTGCTTGCAAACCAGAAACGAAACGCTAAAAGTAAATTTAAACTATTTTGACAGTTTACATCTGTAACAAATAGATGAAACAAAACGTTTTCACAACATTTTGAGTGGTAAAATTTAAATTAAAACAAAAAGTTTTAACACCATTTTGAGCGGTAAAATTTAAATTAAAACAAAAAGTTTTGACACCATTTTGAGCGGTAAAATTTAAGCGTCATTCCGTTACTTTCGAGTGTGTGCGAATGTTTTCCTTTTTGTCTTTTCAATTTGTTATTTAATTCACTAGCTAAGGCAGATTTCAAGCTCAAAAAAACACTGTCAGTTAGGTTAGGTTTGAACTGCGACCCACTGCACGAGCCGAGCGAGCGAAGCGAGCGTGCCGCGGCAGCGGCCGGCGAGTGCCTTAACCGAAATGCTGTTATTTTAGATTTAGGTTTAGTAACGCAGATTTCAAGCTCAAATAACACTGTCGGTTAGGTTAGGTTTGAACTGTGAACCACTGCCAGAACCGAAATGCTGTTATTCAACAAAAATAACCACGAAGACTAAGGCAGGAGCTTCGCTCCTGCCTTAGTCTTCGTCTTTATTTTTGGGACCGAAGGCTAGGGCAGGAGCTTCGGTTTTATCTTCGGTCGGGTTACAGAGGCACTTTACCTACATATTTCCCTTCTTGAGTTACCTATTAAAAAACTTAGTACTTAACCTCAAATTTTTTAAACATTAATAACTCAAAAACTACTTGTCTCCTGCAGATGGGGTTTGTAGTGGAGGGGTTCCCAACCTCCCTGATTCTAAATAATAACCTTCCCGTGGGATACACAAATAACTTCAAAATGTATGTTACTTCTTCACGCTCTAATGGCTGGACCGATTTTGATAAGATATACTATGAAGATAGTTTAGAACTTGGATTAACTTATTTTTTGGATTAACGATTTTATCTCGTATTAACGCGGGTAAACGCCTCGGGGTGTAGCTACTAGTAATTTATATATTTATGCGTATTTTTTTGCATGCGAATTGAATTGTACGTTCACTTAGGCTCATTACTCGGCTAATAAAGATAACCTGAAACGATAGCAAGACTGGCATTTAAAAGTGGCATTTATATTATTTTTATTATTATTATTGTGTATGTGTACCTTATGTCAATAAGTATTTTTGTATTTATTTTGTATTTGTATATATGAGCGATACCGCGATTCGGCTCTTTTATTATGTCCCGGCTAATACTAACAAGTATTAATTAGTAGATACAAGCAGTCGTCAAGCCAAATCAGTGGCCCTTGGACGACTTAAAAATTGCCGACACCAGAGCTTGGCCACTTTATTCATCGCAAATTATTATTCAACCAATTCAAGGTTTTATACCAATTTTCAATATCTGAATATATATCAGTCAAACTAATAAAAAAGATATGGCAAAGTAAATTTTACAATCAGATAAAAGTAAATTTACAACTTATTTTAGTCAAATGCTGGAAATAGCCTTCCTATATAGATTGCCTCTACAGCCGCAGCTCTTCGATAGAAAGGAATCTTATTGAGAGGTTTTATAAGTTTTATTGACGTACTAGCTGCACCCCGTTTGCTGCGCTACGTTTTTAATCTGGGATAGAAAGTAGCTTTTTTTGTTTTCGAGGAGGAAATCTTCAACAAGATTTCTTGGCTACGATGGGGTGCAGCCAGGTTATGTGGGATTTTTACCCACTAAAACCCCCCCAGTGACCTGCCTCTGTCCTTACGGGTTCTTAGGGATAGGAAGTAGCCTATGTGTTAATTCAGGGCCTTAGCTATCTTCCATGCCAAATTCCATCTAAGTTCAACTCATTTTTATATTATAAAATATCGTTATTAACATAATAATTATGACAATCATATTGGTATACACAGTATTTATATCTGGTGTGTAAGAAGCAGAAAATATAACAAAATATTTTTGAAGTAAAGAAATACCTCATTATAACTTTTCCGGATAATAATATAATACTTTATGTTAAATACGATTACATGTACATGTATGTATGTTACAAAATTCAGCAAGTTAGGTAATACCAAAAACATTATTGTTGTGGATATGTTTCTGAGTTTAGATGCAGATTACATTATATAATATCATCTTTTAAGTCGGTTTCGTAGTTAAGGCGTGAAGTAGTAACAGATATAATCTTAATTGTGCTAAACACAATTCAAAAGCTATCAGTAAATCTTTAATATAATGTTATTAACTTAGATTTATTTATGTCCTCTATCATAACTATAAATATTAATATTCTTTATTGTGCAACCCCTCTTTTTCTCGTCTTTTTCAACTTCTTTCCATCCAAAGGTTGCCTGGAAGAGATCGCTGTTAGCGATTAGGCCGCCGTTTGTGGCATACATTTGTGTTGTTACTTTTTATTTCGTGTTGTACCTTTATTTGCCCAATAAAGAGTTCATCTATCTATCTATCTATAATATAAAAATAAGTCGGGTTTTCCTTCCTGACGCTATAACTCCAGAACGTACGAGTACGAACCGATATCCACGGTTTTGCATTCGTTGGAAAGGTCTCGTCTCCGTGAGATTTGTAGCAAACAAAATTCGGAGAAAAATCTATTCGAAAAAAAACGAGCTATACGCGGGCGGAGCCGCGGCCAACAGCTAGTATTGAATTAATAATAATATTGTCCTTTTATTTTAAAACTGATCAGTTTGTCTTTTTCTTCTTTATCAAGGTTTTGTGTAAAGGTTGTTTCAAGTTCCTCAGTCATGCGTATTTATTTTAAACAGACCTTGAAATTACAATGTACGTGAACCTGTTAAATTTACTCGACTGGCTTATTGTTATCATGTATACGAGGCTAAATAACTACGGGTTTGTAAGTGGCACAAATTTTATTTTTTGTAGTCAAGAAGTTAAAATAATAAAAATACTTAAATTACTGCTAACTAAATTTTATTTTTTCTTAATGTATTTGGCCCGTCCCATTTTCAAACGGCTTATAAAATAATTTAATTCGTTAAAGGATATCATATTTTTGAAAACATACTTAATCCTATTTTACTGGGCGATAGTATAGCTTCCCAGCGGTGAAAGAATTATTCAAATTGCTCAAGTTGTTTCGGAGCCCTTTCGCTTCAAACAAACAAGTCTTTCCTCTTTTCAATATGGGTATCGATAACTAAAACAAGCAAGCAAAGTAAAACTGTAATTTAGTGAAAACTACCCTTGTAGGGATCCGTGTCCCAAATTGTTATAAAAAACGGGACTCCATTGTTCGTTCGTCTGTCTGTCTCAAGACTGTTCGTCATGAACAGTGATAGCTTAACAGTTAACATTTCCTTAGATGATGTTTTTCAGGTGCCACTATAACAGTAATTCCAAAACAAAATGGAACAAGATTTTTTCCCTTTTTGTAATGGTTCGGAACCCCTCGTACGCAAGATGGATTCTCTAAGGACTAAAAAGCGTAATCTATATAAAATTAAACTAGAACTTTCCTTTAATAGCTTTAGCATTGTTTAACTTCGTTCGAAAATAACATTTTATGACGCGTATAATACTCGTAGTAGGTTTTATTGTATGACGCTTTATTATGTATCGCACGTCGATTCCCTATTGTTCCCTCGATGACGGATCACTGATATTTATAATTTATAATGAATAATAATAAATGGCTGAGCTGCCGTAATATTTGGAGATCTAGTCCAGGAAATAACATAACAGAAAATAACAATCTATGAAACTTGTTTTCAAACCATATTTGAGTCCAGGTTCAAGTTTCAATTCCACTACAACCTAGTAAATGTTTTAAGGGTTCCGTATCTAAAAGGTATAACCGGTACCTTATTACTAAGAGTCCGCTGTCTATCTGTCTGTCACCAGACTTTTTCTCAGAAACCGTGAAAGCTAGAAAGCTAAAATTTTCGCAAGTCATGTATTTCCCGTGCAGCTATAACAACAAATACTAAAAATAAAAAATATTAAAGGGATCCCCATACAATAATTGTGTTTTAGATATTGGTACTGAACCCTTCAAGCGCGAGATCGACTTGCACTTGGCCAATTGTTTTCGAATGCGCATAAGGAAATAATAACGCAAAATAACGCTTTTAAATTTTGTATTAATTAACTTCAGAATAGTAATTATATTAAAGCATGAAGCGTCACGTTTTAATAAAAGCTAGCCTCCTCTAATTTCAGCCTATCGGGCATATTATTTTAGAATTATTACTAAGTCTAAATATAATTAGTACCATTACATTTTTATATGTAGAATCACTCAGTTTTAACCTGTAATTTACCGTGCCTATTCATATTTTAATGATTCGTTCTACCTGTACACTTTCACAACCATCCATTTCCATACACTAATTGTTCCTTAATATATTTTTCAGGCCATGAAACAACGGAATCAAGAAAAATGTGGACTTATTCAAGTGTGGACATTCCAGGCGTCCGGCCTTCGAGAATGGACCGAATTAAAATATACTTATCAGAGTGTGTCGTCTGTTTCTGTATAGTATTCTTCATTGTGTGCGTGGGACTACTGCTTTACCTCTTCTTCCACCTTTATACTTCGATCAATAATAATAAAACGGAAGGGCTTCTAGCGGAGAGCTGATTTGATTCACAACATCTTATTAGAAATATAAAATATGAGCCATGTTTTTTAAATACCTATTTCTTAGAATATAGGCTCGACGGTACAGAGACGGCATATACATCTATATGTGTTTTGGGTGAGAGGGTGTCTATTTTTATGCGAACTACTGTTACCGAAATGACTCTAAAACTTCGATCAAAAATGTACTAGATAAAAGGTGATGTCTCTAAAACAGGCAAGGAAAATAATACCACAAGTAAGAGTGTGGTCTTATTTGAGTTTGAGGAATTTAAGCGTTATTAGTATAGTAATACAGTTGAATTTTCTAACGCTCACGTACTGTCATAAAATGTTACGAGCACTAGCTGTTATCTCGGAGCAAGACAGATTATGTTTATTACGGCACTAGTCGATACTCAACTTTAAGATACAGTGGTAAGGTTGACTTGAATTTAAACAAGTTTTTGTGAAGTGGTCATATTTTGTATTTCTGTGTATATTGTAATAGATTCAATAGTATAGTAAACTCATGCCATTTTTTTGTGCTGTGTATGCAACATTGAACCTGGTATATATTTGATCGAAGCTCCAAAATGACAGAACCAATTTTGATGCGGTTTTCAGTAATAGGATAGAGGCCTGAGAGCGGCTTGAAAACTCTTGTCACCAAAGCTCGGCAACGGCAACTTAGCTACTTAGTCCATACGAAGTGATCGATTCTGGTTTGATTGGTACATTTTCTTTGATAGGTGTCACGGTAACACCTGCAGTAAGCATTGGTCACTAATAGTATCAATTAAAATTGTATTCTGTGCCGCGAGCACGTAAAATATTAAATTCAGTTATTTTTGTTTCATGAGGTATTCAATTTGAACAGCCAAAGGTCGAAGAATACCAATGATTTATCTTATTCGGAAAATTTAAGGAAATAAGGTTAACCATTTTATTTATCCTTATCTGGGTAGTGTGAGGACCGAACATGTACCTTTTACAACTCTGCATTTATATTCCTATTACATAATGATTAAGTATGTTTTGAGTATACCTACCTATCTATGTAAAATATGAAAAAATATACCTACGGACAGATGTTACTTCCGGAGATGCCCAATGTTCATACAATGTTAGTTTGAATTGGTTTAAAGGTGATTCAAAGAGTCTAGACAACTTGCCATCGCTATAGGATCGCTTCAATTCGATATCGTCGAATGGCATACTATGCTTAACCATAAATTCATGGAACCATAGCGTGGTGGTAGAGCATTTTCTAGTGCTCGCCTGGCTAGCAACCACTCTCAAGTTGAAATATCTGTCGCCAAGCACCTAACATTGTGTTATGGCAGCCTTTTTGAGAGTTATTCCAGACTACGCATGCTCCACCTGGGGCCGGAGTGTCGATTAATCGTGTGGTTACGTGCCCTGCTGGTCAAATGCCTAGCAGTAAAGAAAAAAATTTTTAAAAAAAGTATGTGATACCTTTATGAAGCGTAACCTGGAGTATTGGCAAATTGTCTAGACTCTTTGAATAAACATTGTGATTGTTAGCGGATAGTGACGTCATAGCCACGAATAGAGAGTAATTTTAATAAACTATAACATGTTGGTGCTATTCGAAAGTCACGATCAAATTTATATTGTGATAAAAAATGGACCTTGTATAGTAAGAAATAAACACTTTTTGTCAGATAAGACGTATGCCATGATTAAAGTATTTAGATTGTTTAAGATATGTTTATGATAAGCGGTCCTGATAAGCAATATGATTTTCGTTTTTGACACATTATTTTATCTCATTGTTGTACGAATCTGTGTATATAATAATTAAGAACGGTACCTATGTAAATAATTTCGGTAGTTATAAGTCTTAAACAATTTGACGCATTGTCTGACGCAACGTTATTATGTGATCCTTGAAAATATAATTGTATATTTAGCTCAAAGAAGCAAATAAGGAGAAATTGTTTGCAATAATATAGAAGATTGGAGAATTTCAGTGCTGTAATTGACTGATAATGGTATATGAAGCCTCGGGCATAGACCCATTGTAATGAGACCTTCTCCTCAACAATAAAACAGATAATATTATAATGCCACAAAATCTCACCAATGCTTTGTATTTATTTTGTTTAATTTGATTTATAAAAATAAAAAAACAAATAGAAAATTATTGTAAGTATATAGAAATGTTTAATATGAAAAGTACAAGTAAAAATAACCATGTTAACGACAATAGAATACAGAAGAGGAAATTTGGTAGGCTACCTTATACGACATGACAATTTCATTAAAAATATCATAGAAGGAAAGATAGAAGCCACGAGAGGAAGAGGAAGACCTAGAAGATAATTTTTAGACCAAATTAAGGAGAAGGCGAAAGTCATGTCGTATAGGGAGGCTAAGGATTTGTCCCAAGATAGAACTACTTACAAAAAAAATCCACGGAAAAGAGCCCAGCTCTTAAATATTGTTTGATTGGTAGACAGTTTTTTTTTATTTGTTAAAATTACTTATATTTTAATATATATCCTAGTCGTTTGCAAATAAACTGTTAAACTTATCTAAGCAGTAAAGATACCAGTGACAGTCTATTATGTTGTATTATTATTTGTACACATGTACGTATTTAACTTCATTGTTGTTTGTATAAAAATGTTACAATTCATTTTCAGACAACATGTACAAAACGTATTAGGTATATCCCCTCACGTAGACTAACTATTTGCAGAACTCGACCTTATTAATAGAGTTGGTAAGTATTTTTTACACCTTACAGCTAGGCATTTAACCAGCAGGCACCTACACGAGTCAGCAACATTTTGGCCTATGTTGGGGTATCCTTCCAGGGTATCTTTTCTCCTTGCCTCCTTGAGCCTCCTTGAGAGCCAAATATTACAGACTAGGCGTATGCCTAGTCTGGAATATAGGCGTATGCCTAGTCTGGAATATAGGCGTATGCCTAGTCTGGAATATAGGCGTATGCCTAGTCTGGAATATAGGCGTATGCCTAGTCTGGAATATAGGCGTATGCCTAGTCTGGAATATAGGCGTATGCCTAGTCTGGAATATAGGCGTATGCCTAGTCTGGAATATTTGGCTCTCAAGGAGACACACTGCTAGATTCTTGGCAACAGATATTTTAACTTGATGATGGAAATATGTATCCTTTACTTATCTTTGGTTTCAAATCACAGCGGAACTACACTAAATATTTTAGTTTTTCTTCTATGCTATATTATACTCTCATACCGCCATAGGTGTCTGAACGGAGAGCTCCGCGCGCTTTATGTCTTTAGTTACAAAAAAACCGGTAGATGGCGCTGGTAAAATCTGACACTTTTCTGAGTCAACGCAAACGCTATTATTGCTGTAGAACGAAGTCTACCAAGTATTATAAAGTGTTAAGTACCTATTAAGTATCAGTTCAGTGCGTAATAAGGGTTATTTCAGTAGTGAACACCCAACATAGGTATATCGTAAAGTCTATTTATACCTTCATATAAACTAGGACATAACATAATACGGGCTGCTAGATCGATTATTCGTAAAGAACGCCGATACATTATGTAACCGAACACCAAGTTCGACCTTTATATCTAATTGTACTAAAAATGGAATCACGTAAGTTTCATTTCACTGTCGTTTTATAACCTACGCTATATAAGAAGCGGCGTAGTTTGGATAATATGTATGTATTAGCTTATGTATCTTCTTCTTCATATGATTTTATCGTTGCAGATCACATTAATTAGTCGAGCTAGAAGCGCAACATTAGCTTATATTATAATGAATTGACCTACTATAACTTTTATTTGACGACCTCGTTGGCGTAATGATTACCGTGCAGGACTGCCTATCAGAAGGTTCCGGGTTCGATTCCCGGCACGGCCAACATCTTTGTGCTGAACTAAATTTTGTGGCTGTTGGTCTGGGTGTTAAATATGTGTCTGTATAAAATATATATGTATGTATATGTAGTATATCGGTTGTGTTAGCAACCATAATACGAACTAGAAATGGTTCAGTATGGGGTTAAACAGAGCCGTGTGTGTGTATTATATCTAGTATGTAATCAGGTATTCATTTATTATGCATACTGGGAGTAAAAAATACAATACAGGTTTAACGTGTATCGCAGTAAAAGTGTATAATAAAACTATTTATTTTGAAACAGCAGGCAGTACAGTTAGGCAGTCCAGCAGGACGCACAACAACACGAAGTTAGCGACACTGTGGCCTTCGGTGGAGCATGCCTAGTCTAGAATAACTGGCTCTCAAGGCATTTTAAATAGAACACAGTGGCGTAAATTTACCCCTGTTTGGCTTAGCCCCAGTCTTCTTACGAAATAAATATTAAACATTTTTCCAAATATTTACCTAAATATTTATCGTCTCGCACTCTCTTATACACTTCACGAAAATTGGCAAAAAATAACGTTGTATTTTATTTATCATTTATTTGCTCTCATTTGCATATTTTGTTATCTGACACTTTTTGGGCAGATTATGTATACATATGTTACGAGTATATGTAATATTATATATTTTTAGGTATAAATAAGTACCTAAATTAATTATTTTACAATTTTAAAGGTAGGTACATATAGGTATTTAGTGTATTTATAAAAAATTATACATGTCAAAAACATTTAATAATGTTAGGAAAACCCGCCCGCTTTTAAATTGAATTAATTAATTATTTTATCGGTAATACCATAGTATTGTCAACTTACATAAAACACAGATAAAAATAAAAAAGTACCTACTGGTAAAACCCATTATTGTTGGTATGTTGGTAGGTAAGATATTTTTTTTATGAAACAATGAAACGGTATAAAATGACGGGTTTCTCCAAAAAATTGGATGACGAAAAACCTAGAGTTGAATATGCAGTGACTGCCTTTAATTATTATATTTGAGGTTAATTAGAATAGATTTTTGACAACTACTTAAATACTTGCACTATGACTTTTGTA
The DNA here is from genome assembly GCA_035578125.1 of Mellilla xanthometata. Classification (NCBI taxonomy): domain Eukaryota; kingdom Metazoa; phylum Arthropoda; class Insecta; order Lepidoptera; family Geometridae; genus Mellilla; species Mellilla xanthometata. The sequence goes on along the minus strand of JAPUBQ010000014.1, from coordinate 4,067,260 downwards.
ACTTCGCGATAAAAGCAAAAGAGCTATTCGATAAACCAAACTTTAATTGAGAAATCTCACAAAAATAATACTTTACTAAGACAGTATGAAAATAAATGAGCTCCTGAGCGAATATTTATTCCAACACATCCTCGAATGTCATTGCTATTGTATTTTAGACAGGAGTTATAATAAAAAGCAAGAGGCGTCGTCCTTGGTAATTCTTCCTGGGAGATGCATAAAATAGATTAACTGCTCTACATATTCATAAGTTATTATTATCTTTATCACTTTACCTCACTACGAGTATAAAAGAATATTCGAAAAAAAAATATTCGTAAAATGAGGTATAGTGTATGTTGCACACGCATGTAGGTATATTTTGCAAAGGGCATCGGCCCAACACGCTGGCAGCATTACCACGTTGAATGGCAACGCTGAGCCCGAAAAACCTTATCCCAGCATTTTGGTCACGCGTCGCTTTTATCAGGTGTTCTGACAAGTTTTGGAAAATGGTATGGGCTAGCTCTAAAAGTATGTACTCGTATTTATATTATAGGAGCTAGCAACGTTTTCGAGAAATAATTTTAGGTCAGCTGATTGTGTTATGCAGTATAATGCTAGTAATTAGTTCTAGAGAGACAGTTGCAGAATAAGTCAAAAATGATACAGAGAACCATTATAAAAGTAAATTAGCCTTCTAAAATGTTTTTAAAATCTAGGATGTTTGCCTGGACAGGTAGGATGGGCACTAATGAATGCAACCGCTACCACCAGCCAGATGGCCCACACTCTAACCAAAAGTGCAAGAAGAACGACATATCACAAAATCAGCTGACCTAAAATTCTTTCTCGAAAACGTTGCTAGCTTCCGTACAATTCAAATATTTCGCAAACAATTGGCCGAATGCGAGTTGGACTCGCGCATGTAGGGTTCCGTACCATTGTTGTATGGGAGCTCCCCATGCACGTCTTCCTTCCATTCTGGCAGCTGTCATCTCGATCTCAACATTTCAGCCGGAATTGGTAACAACAAGATATGGACGCAACTAGTAAAAAGTATAAATATTATTATTGCCAATTTGATACATGTACATCATAGTAAGAATAAAATACTATGTATTATGTCTATGCTTCTAATGCCTGTTTGCTACTATGGTCTACGCTATAAGGAGCACTGCACTCGGCACAAGATCTCTTTGGGAGCCTCATTTACGGGGCAACAGTACTAGGTAACATAAGTGGCTACCGTGACAAAACTGGTCATCAGAAAGCGGTATGGCGGCTAGTTGGCTGCATAATTGATCCAATTACCGGTGTCTGCCGCGCTGTCTCCGCAGAGTGCGCTGCAAATAGAATCGCAGGGAATCCGGCCGACCGACAGGAAGCTTTTTGGACGCCAGTCCCTGACACATTATGAAAGTGTTTCCGTCTGCGTATGTACTACTAGTTGCGCCCCGCGGTAGTACCCGCTTTAATCCGAGGCAAAAAGAAGCTAATCCGGGATAAAATTAGCCTTTGTCTTAATCCAAGGTCTAACCTACCCAGGTTCTTATAGGCGCTATAAATTTAGTTCATCACAAAGATGAACTAAACTAAAAACTGTAGCTTGGCTAGCTAAGGTGATCTGACACGATCATCGAAGCTAAGCAACGGTCGATGCGGACGGTGAGTGGATGGGTGACCATGATGCATAAGGTTGTTTTTTTTAAATTGGTATTTTCATCTGGGCGCTACTGGTAGGTCTTTGCTGTTAGTCTTAGTACAAGTCGCAGAGTCCTTTCGGGCTGCTTCAAAAACTCTCGACACCAGAGCTTAGCTCATACGAAGAAGGAAAATTTGTTTGTCAGGGAAATATGCATCGATATACATTATTTTTGTATGTATACGTACATATATGTAGTATATAAGTTGTGTTAGCAACCATAATGCAAACTAGAAATGGTTTAGTATGGAGCTAACCAGCCGTGTGTGAAATGTGTTAAAAACACACACTCGATATATCACCTCCTTTAAATAGCCGTACGTTGAAGTAGACCGGGTTCCGTGGCCTTCGGTGGAAGACCATTCCTAAGCTTACACATGCTGGGAATTAAAGACCTTGAGAAGCGTTAAGTAGGTATGTCTCATTTAAGAAGTACTTATTTATAAAACTCCACCAAGAAGCTCTATTGTTGAACGACGAGTAGTTAATGACTGCGTTGAATGGTCTTACTAATATTATAAATGGAAAAAAATTGTGTGTAAGTTTGTATTCTTCTTCGCGCTCAAACGCCTTAACTGATTTTGATGAGATTTACTATGGATTATATGAGTTAGGTTAGACTTTGGATTACCATATAGGCTACTTTTATCCCGGATTGGCGCGGGTGCAGCTAGTATTTCATAATTCTAAGTTGATTAGTACGGGTGCATATTGACTCAAACTGTGTTATAGTTTCTTCTTCAGTACTTGTTCCGTGGGAATCGTCGTTCGATCATGACTATTTGATATTGAAGAATTATAACAATCTAAAATCTTAGAAAAAAACGTGTAACCTATCCATTAATCTTAATTGCATTTGTTAATAATAATAATAATAAATCTTTATTTTCAGACACAGAGTCCATAGAACACAATGTTTATACAAGGTGGTTCAAAAACATAAATAAAATATTAAAAAATAATGGTAAAATATTAAATATAACAAAACAGTTTTTTTTTTTTTACAAAACAGCAGAAATAATGTACATGAAAAAACTTAAGGTATTATTGTTGCTATCCAGTGTTTCATGAATGGGCTATTGAATTGATTGGTTATGACTTGAAGTATGGTATTGGAACTATTTCTAATTCTACTTAAAATTGAAAATATGCGTTTACGTAAAATTGCATGAAAACCATCAACTCGTGCATCGGCAAACATGCCAGAAGCGCTACAATATCGAGGCAGTCCTACCATCATTCGGAAAATATTGTTATATTGGACGCGAAGAGTATTGGCAGATCTCTGAGTGTAGTGGACCCAAAGGCTGCTGGTGTAAAAACATTGACAAAATGCCTTAAATAATGTGATCTTTGCTTCTAAAGAGCATCGAGCAAACCTTCGAGCCACCATATTACCCCTCACTGCCAATGCTCTCCGTTCCCTTTCTATATCACAATCGTCTTTTAAATCATGTGTTACAATATGCCCTAGATACCTAAATTGCTTAACTAAGTTCAACGGTATATCATTTAATCGAACAGGAGGCACATGGTCAGGACGCTTGTTTGCCGCTAAAAACAGCATCACTTCACTCTTTTTGGTGTTATATTTAAGACCATGTGAGCCAGCATATTCTTCACAAACTTTTAACATTTTTCTTAAGCCGCTAATAGAGGGACTCTAATAGAGAGACACTAATAGAGGGAATAATAATAAAGAAATAAAGAGAGACACTAATAGAGGGAATAATAGAGGGACACTAATAGAGGGAATTAATAACTAGCTGACCCGGCAAACGTTGTTTTGCCTTAAGTACATTTAAAAACATCATAATCGGTTATCGAGCGAGCTAAAAAGTGATTAAATTACTAAAATAGCCATAAAAATAAGGGTTGGTGATTAAGAAGTAAAAAATTTAGGTTTGTATGTATTTTTAATGCCACATTATAAACAAATAAAAATTAAGTCAAAAAAATATATTATCACTTAGGGGTACGAAAAATAGATAGTAGTCGATTCTCAGACCTACTGTATAAGCATATAAAATTTGCTAAAAATCGGTCAAGCTGTTTCGGAGGAGTACGGTAAATAACATTGTGATATGGAAATTTTATGTATACGATAATATTTAATTTCAATTTAGTGCTTAATTAATGATCATATGAGCTATACCTGCTCCAATCTGAAATACATGAATGACATATTTATTTCATTATCACATAATTCACAATCATAAGATAGAGTTATTAGAATATACGCTCGTGATTCCAATTTGCATTATTAGGAAAACCATGTACTATAAAAAGTTTAGTGTCACGTTCACAAAATCATCTGCCAATTCATAACACGCGGTCATGCGCATCATAAACTTCTATTTTACGTGAGATAAAAATAAAGTAGTACCGACCAGTTTAACTCAGAGCCGAACAATTGTTTGAACCACCTGAAATTTCAAACAGATGTTACAAACAAAGTGTCTCTGTTAATAGCGACGTACTGACTCAGGGATCTAACTATAATAGTCAGTCTAGCACGAGGAAGCTCTTATTTGTCGTCATCGTAAAACCATTGTCGCGTAACGTGGTGGAAATTTTGCTTCATAGATATGTAGATAATAATTTATTTCTGTTGGATTTATGACACTCAATTCTATACTAGCTAGTAAAAATATAGATGAAACACATAAAATCTTCTCGCGTAGATAAAAAAGGTCAATGATAATGATAGAATATTAAAATGTAGGTACTTGTAGATACTGACATTCGTTGATGTGGTACAAAATACAAATGTCTCAAGTTAAGGTATCAAAACTCATAGTACATAACCAATATATATTATAATTCAGCTTCTTTTGGTCAAGGGTTTAAAGGATTTGTAGAGCGGCCTCATTAATTTCTTCAGGGCAGTTGTTCACGTGGATTTTTCCGGTTGGTTCTTTGACTGCCTAGGTAAATCTAGGATCTTAACTATCTCTGCACTGAATTACAACCAAATCGGTCCAGTCGTTTGAGTTTGCATCCCTTACACACTAACACACACAAATTTTCGCATTAGTTTTATTAAAGTTGGATAAATCCTTATTCTTGATAAGTTTAGTGTCTAGGTTAACCCTAAAAAATAGATCAATCAATCAGAACATTTAAACTAATTGAGATCGAATAGAGTTCATGATCTGTGCATAAAAAGCGCGGGCTAAAAAGCTTCGTTATAGTTAGATTAACTCTTCAGAACTACGAGTACACTTACCTACTAGAATAGCTATAACTCGAGACAATGAAGAAAACATTAAATGTTCAAGTCTTCTCACTCGCTAACTAACTAAATGAGTATAAGCAAGAGGAAGCGAACTATGAAATGCTTTCTTTACACGAGTTACACCGACAACGACCAACGACTATTAATTATCTACCTAGTAAACCTCTTTAAAAATATAACATAACTGATGACTCGATACTCAAGTAGGCCATAGCGCTGCTTAACATCAGGCAAGCTGTGGTCAAAAGCAAACCTATAACATATAAAAAAGCAGGCTTAGTATTTATACTCTAAAAACTTAAAATGACATATGTATGCCAACTAAAAATCTATATTAAACTAACTATACCTAAAAGGAAAAAAACTAAAAAGATGGACTATACAAAACCCTTGTCCATGACTAACCTAAAATGCTGACTGCTTTACCATGAATAGTGATAGGTACTTATTTTTTGGGCAAACTACATAGGCAAAGTAATATACTTTGTCTATGATATAAGCCAACATTTTGGTCACGAGCCGACTTGTAAGATAGATATTCTGAGTAAGGCTAGAGGTAACTATGGACGAATTGTGTGTAGCTTTTTTGCCAACTAACAGCGATCATTCACCCCAAGAGACTGAGGATTGACAAGTCGAAAATAAACATTACTAGTGACGGATAGCTGTCGTACATCTAGCTACTATATTAGGTATGTGTATACCTACTATATTACTACATAATATAATATCGAAAATTTCTATGAGAACTATATATTGATATGAGCGTTTCGATCGATTTGGTCACCATAATTTTATTCCCAAGTTTATATTTTCGTATATATCTTAGATCTTCTTATTTAGTTAGACTTTAATTTCTTAATATCTGTCTGCAAAAAGACCCGCAACTACGTAGCCCTGAAAACTGAAAATATAACAGGACGTGATGACTATTATATTATTGTTCTCTTTCCGGTAGAGACTTTATATGATGTACTTTGTTTCGTCATAATATTTACTAAACGCTTAAATAGTCAGATTTATATCTAGGACTAACAATGTATAGAATATAATAACAGGATGTTGCGTTTACTTTGAAGTTAACTTGTATTTCAATATTTTAATTAAATGATAAATTAATTAAATAATAAAAAAATGTCTCTCTATAGTTTCCTAGGTTCTCTTAAAGAAGCAAAAGCCATCCACAGAGGTTCTGTATTGTGGTTTATACTCGTACTTCATTTTCGACTAAGTTTTTTCTTCTTTTTTTCCTTCAATTATTTTTCTGCTTAAATGAACTGACCGACTTCGAAAAAAAAATATATGCGAACATTCTGGAAGTATGTATATCCTATTTAATAACACAAAAACACATACAGATGAATTGATAAACTCATCAATTTTTAAAGTCGGTTAAAAACAATCAAACTGTCTCTAAACTATTGCTTTTCAAAACACATAATTATTGAAGCCCAAAACAAGTTCTAATCTCCCTGAACGAGACATCCGGTTGCATAAAAACTAGTCTACAGGCAGACCGGCGGCTTAGAACGCAGGGTGTTGAGCAAATACCTTTATCATTATCAGCATTTTATCAACGAAAGAGATGCGCGGGCGCAGACTCGCGCAGGTACGCTCCGTTTTATTTATGTAGTGTCGCGCCAACCACCACTGAAGGCGCACGTGTTTTGTGCTTTCTAAATTCAAACCACCTCGTGGGCTGCGTATTTTTCCAACATGGTGAGTGAACTATTGTGTATTATAAGTTTCTTAAATACTTGGGTCACCTTACTTTTAAACATGTGATATTTGAGACCAATTTAGAGTTTCGCGCCGAATGCATTCGACCACGTGCGTGATTGTAGTATGGAATGGAGGACATCGCAATTTCTATTGAAGTCTTTAATTACAAATTGCCGGTTGTTTGACTCGTCTTGCCTGATAGACTGAAGAAGGTTTAGGTATAGCTTAATTTTAGACAGTAATTTAGTTAAAAAAAAATATATATTTATAGTTCGTATTTGTTAAATAACACGATGCTCATTTTATGCCGACGATAAAAACTTGTAATTATTAAATTCTGCAGACTAAGTACATTATGTAGACTGTACATGACTAGATAGATAATCGCCGCACCGTTCACTCGTTTTTTGTAGTTTCTCGTTTTTTTTATTTATCTCAATACAAATGTTAATCAGCAACTTTGTATTCGCATAATAAGAGCAAACAATATCATAATCTTTTTATTGGGTACAAATAATATGTTGATAAAATTTTCGATAATTTTAATCCATAAAAGCAAGCAAGCGAAATAATTACAAGTAGGTAAAAACTATTTCACCAAAAAAAAATTGTTGTAATTTTTTTACTCGTAAATATGTTGCATGAGCCAGAGAATATAAATATAACTCGTAAAATACCGAGCTAGGTACATCTTAGCGCGCTATATTATTATAAATGTGAAAATAGGTATGTATGTGTGTGAGTTTTGAAGCGACTGTAAAAAGCAAAACAGTAGAAGTAAAACTACCATATAATCATCGTAACGATTAAAATGTTTCCTGAACTACGTATCTATTGCTTTAAATATCTCTACATAACTCGGAACATCAAAACCTATAAGTTGACAACTTCGAGTAATTGTGGTTTGTTTTATAATTATCAATACTCATAGCATACAAAATATTTGACTCATAGGATAATTCACTAGCCAAGCTTACCTCAAGCCCTAGTCCGATTGACAAATCAGCTATCAAATCGACATGACATGGAATCTGCAGGGTCTATAAGCATCTGCATTCCTTAAAACCTGTGTTTGGTAATCGCATGCAGTTTAGAACCCACCAGTCCCTTGTAAAATCACACAAAATAAATTTACGGAATCGGCTGGCCGTCGGGAAAAGAATGAAGAAAATATTTTTATTACTATGGGATAAGATAAGATACGTTTTTTTTTTATAATAACAGTTATAATTTGTAAATAATAAATAATTCTACATGTCTATCTTATAACTTCTTAATACTACACCAATAACTTGCCCCTAATTATGCCGGTGCAAAGGACTTTTTGATATTACTAGATCTTAAGTATAAAATAAAATTGTTAAAGTAGAAGACTTTTTGAGCATTAAATCAAAATCCCGGTTTTACGTTTCAATCAAATCTCATTCCATTAATGAAAACCTCATTAAAATCGGACTACTTATTAGTTTTGATATTATTAATGGGGTAAACTAACAACATTGGCTTGCACTAATAAATATAAATACAAATACAAATCATTTATTGATAACACCAAAGTTAGAAGTCAAAATATTATACTCACACCAAATGTACGTCCGTCAAAGGAAATGAGTAAAGAAAGGACACATTCATAGATGCATAACATTTACAAAAAAGAAAAATATAAGTTTAAAATTAATGAATTTAAGAAGTTACTAAAATCGATAATTAAACGACTGTTAATTAAAATTAGTATTAAATTATTGATCATTAGCAGAATCAATAACAGAAGTTCACGAATATGACCCTAGGGATGATCCAACAAGTCAAGGATATACAATCATACTAGTACTCGTAATATAAAACAAACATGACGCCGGAAAAATCATACCAAACCAGTAAAACAATCCATTATGTTTATTAATAATAAAAAATAGTGTATGTGTGAAATAATTAGGTGTCAAAAGTCTGTTTCGATAAAATTTATATGACCACCAACCAGAGAAGAAGTAAAAATATTATGTTTTTTCAGTCCCATTGTGTAAATTTACTCATTAATATTAAAAAGGCATTTTAGAACTTACTGGTTTTAGCGTCATCATTTTAATCAAACATAATATGTGAGATAATAATATATACCTATTCTTAAATTCATATGTATTTACATACATTCGTACGAATTTGGTTATGTAACCATCCATGAAACAAGTTTATAGGTACATCTATCATATAAATAGAGTCATGTAATAGTGCATTGGGTGAGCCGATTATTATAAATAATAACCATTTACGTTTTAACGAGTTGACATAAACCAACTAAGTAGGAAAGCGGTAGTGGTGTAACAAAAATTTATGAACCTAAAAATCATGTAGATATTTTATCATTTGCTAAATTACCGATGTATTAGTAAAACAAATTTCCCTTTTTCTTCGTATGAGCTAAGTGAGGTATGAAGCCGCCTGAAGGCCTCTGACTTGGCTTAACGACTGACAACCGGGACCTACAATTAACGTGTCATCCGACCCACGATAGCAGCCATATGAAAACGCCACTTACTTTAAAGACATCCTGTGCATGGTCACCAATACAAAGATTGTCCACGTCGACCGTTGCTTAACCTCAATGATCGCGCTAGATCGCCTTATTTAGCCGAGCTACAGGCGCTACCATTTCCCTGAAACCTTTCAATCCAATTTTAACCTTGCTCGCAGAAGTAAATTATAGTGAATTTTCCATTTCATTTCATCTCGCGGGAAAAGAAGATTAAAAAATAATCTTTTAAAGCAATTATTTTGTTGTTGGATTTTATCGTAGAAAATGTATTTGTCAACGATTAATGTTGATAAATGTATTTATCAACATTACTCATTACATTGGTCATAATTATTTTTTATAAGGTTATTATCTTATTTAACGAGGGGGAAATCTTCAATAAAATACCCAGCTGCAATGAGCCGCAGCCGGGTTTTGTGTCATTACCCACTTTAGTGGGTAAGAATGACACAAAACCTTTAGGTAAAATGGACCTTTAGGTCCAGCCGATGCCTGGTCTTTTTTTAATCACAATTGGTCAGCGCTTGACCACAATTTACCTGATGTTAAGCGACTTTGAGGTCTACGGTGTAGCGCGCTCACCTAGTAGGAACCGGTTCACTCTCGCCTTGAAAATTGCTAGATTATAGTCATTGAGGAACAGGGCATTCGGCAAGGGATCCCAAAGCTTTTTTTTTTTGATGACCATAGATTATGCCTTTCGATTCTTCGAAGGCAACTAACCTCACTCTTAGCATACTGAAGCTGTCTAACAATTCACGCTCCATCTGTGTTTTTTTAACCAATGACGTTAGACCTTTAATGATGACGATGTAACAATATCAGCATGGCTGCAATCATATAACATCATAACACATACGAAATGCTGACATAATGAACTACCTTGTGTAAAGTATTGCAACGTATTTCCAATAACCACATTGATTGACACTGTTTCGTTTTGGTGAATTCACAATTCGAAAACATGTTCCCGCTCTACTTACTCGTACTATAGTAACTGTTATAGGGGTGCCATCATTTATTTTATTTTATTTTTTTATTTGCTTCGCTTTTTAAAAGTCGTCGTGACTGAGAATTCTTCAAGGATTTTATTTAGCCTTTGACGCATGACCACTCACCGGGAATTTAGTATATTCGTAAAATAGTATCTGTTATTAAATAAATATAAATATTAGGACACATTTCACACACGGCTGGTTAACCCCATACTGAACCATTTCTAGTTCGTGTTATGGTAGCTAACACAACTGATATACTACATAATTAAACATAGATATTTAACACCCAGACCCACAGCCAACAAATTTATTTAAGCACAAAGATGTTGGCCGGGCCGGGAATCGAACCCGGAACCTTCTGATTTGCAGTCCGACATGGTAACCTTTACGCCAACGAGGTCGTCATTTGTTAGTATACTATCTATAAGATCTATCTACGTTTCTTATTATAATAAAATAAATAAATTTATTATTATAATCGGAAAAATCTAGACACACACGCATCATGTCATTTATCTACTGAACCTTGCGTAATCATCATCTTAATCAACCCTCAAAAACTTGAGTGTATTCCCATAAGGCCTGTTTTGACACTATCGTGAGTAACGTGAAAAAAAAATATATCTTAATTTTTCGCAAAATATGCGCCTCCGAAAATCTTAAAAACAACTTCGGGCTTCTCAAATATATCTTTCATGCCGGGTTTGAACGGGTTATAAAAATATTTTTGGTTAGGCGTAGCTCATAAATTGAGATCATTCACAAACCCATTGGATGTAAAACAATCTCACAATCCGAAAAAAATATCCGCGATAAATTCTGTCCACGGCAAACTCAGATTAGAGTACCCCTAGCAGATTTTCCGGTGCGGTTTTCATGTAAAATGCGTTTCGCGTCCAATCCGCGCACGCTGAAAATATTGATGGAAAATGCTCGCAGTTTGTTTGCGGTCTGCCTAACATTAATTCTGAACCAGTTGTTACCAATTACCGGGTATTTGGCTGTTTTGCGATCGCGCTGTTTAATTTTTAATGTCTGCTCTATAGTTTTCGGTTGACAGGTTTTGTGTACATAATCATTATTTGCATATTATGTAGGTACAAATGGAAATAATCATCTGAAATTTGTATAAGTCTATATACATATGTCTAAATACCTATATTGTTGAACACACGTAGCGCAGTAGTAGCAGAATCAATTTATTTTCAATATATTATGTATCTACTCGTATATAAAGTATGTATGTACATATGTCTATGTAGAAAGTATATCAATTGTTGGACTTATTCCAACTTTTAATAATAAGTAAGTGTGACCGTTTTCTACGCGAAAATATTAAGATGCCTTACGTGAACAGTTTACAATGTTTTATATCAATTGTGTTAACAAGAATAATACAAACTAGAAATGTTTTAGTATCGGGCTAACCAGCCGTGTGTGAAATGTGTCCTAATGTTTATTTATTTAATTTAATCTTTGAAGAATATATATTACAAGGAAAATGAGCTAAACGGCAGAACTTATTGAGAAAGAGTATTTTTTTTTGTCCACGGCTAAAAGTGGATCATACCGTGTCTGGATCATAGCCTGCCGGTATACACCGTTAGGTTCTTGACGATAGATTTTCAAATTGAGCGTGGTAGCTAGCCAGGCGAGCAGTGGAAAATACTTCACCCTGGTGATTGTGTATTTCTCTACTTCAAACCTATCTAAGAGTACAAATACAAATCATTTAATAGTCCGGTCAATTTAGACATTCGAAGTTACATAAATTCGCAACAAGCTGAATTTTGGTACAATTGTTCAAAACACGATTATAAACAATAGCTGAAAGTTCCCCATCATTCCCGTGTGTGGAAATTTTTGTACAATTGCGGAAATTTTCCACAGTCACCAAAATTCAGCTTGTTGCGAATTTATGTAATTTCACCCTAATTTTTTGGTCTAATTTGACCGGACTATAATGATAACACCAAAGTTACAAGTCAAATAATATAATATCATCACTTTGTCTTAGTACGTCAGTACATTAGCTTAGTAGGCTAGAATATAATTTCATTAAGGGATATATAATGTATGTGTAATTCTCTTTGCAATCCACCATTTCAAAAGCACAGCGTCAAGCTGTTTGTTCTCTTCGGTAGATTGCACTTTAAAGTCAATGGAATTAATGTTTAATTTACCTATGTAACAACGACAAAAACCTTTTATTACCTGGTGGTTTACCGTATAATTATATCCACTCGTAAGTTAATTACTATTTGAATTAAATAACTAAGTAATTTAGTAACGAAATGCACTCTGTATTTCGTGGTTTATATATTTTATTTCTTACTTTATTTTATTCCGCGCAGAAACAGGACAGTTATATAATTTTATAGCGCTGTCTCATGTGTAATCGGCGAAAAAGTTATTTATATCTCGTGTCAATAAAGAAAACATTTGAAAGTTCGCTTCCTTTTGCTCACACTCATTTGGTTATACGAGTGAGAGGACATGAATTATCTAATGTTAACTTTATTGAATCGAGTAATAAACCATATGAAATATTTATTATCGTAAAACAATTAAGTTTGTAATACTGTTTGTAGTAACAGTAGACCTCGCGAACATAATTTATATTTGTTGCAAAGTAAATATGAATAAAAATTTTTTTTTTGGCTAGTATGTTCATATATTCAGCCTTTTTTTTTCAAATAGAGTATTAAATCGCTTTACCGAATATCATCAAAATCGATCAGTGACGGCGCGGCAGCAAAATTTCTTTTTTGTGGAAAAAATATATTACTTAGTAGAGCATGTACAATCCGTTTCTAATGCTATGCTACTTGGACTGTGTCATCTTTAGTGACCTTTAATACAATTTAATTAAGTTTAGTGATGTTGCGGCCTAAGTCGCATAACATTTGAACAACATTGTAAACATACCAAATTTCGTCAAGATTGGCTTGAATTTCCGGACTTTACCCAAGTACCAAAATACAAACGTACAAGTGCAATCTGTAGAGGCAATGCGGCAAGCCTGATGGGCACGTTTGGTCGGGTGGCTTAATTTTGTCTTAAGTAAAAAAAATATTTTGTTATAATTATTTTTTTAGTTTACAAAATTGTCGTTTTTTCTATGCTTTGTAAATATTATTCTTAAGTTATGTTTAAATTAATTTTTATTATTAAATACTGTAATTAATATATCAGCGTACAAGTACTAAAGTACAATTGGCTAGTTGATACAGATACACTTTGCTCACTCGTTACAGATTTCTATCTCTACTCAAATACATTATAATAAGTAGTGAACAACATAAACCCAAGCAATAATACTATAATCGATGATCGTGAAAGAGGTGTGATAGATAAGCCGTATCAACAAAACGTTTAAACGTCACTATATTCAACAGGGAAACTAAAATTCACCATATTGTGCTAACCTTATAATAAGCTAATCGATATATTATGCCTTAATCCCCGATAATGTAATCGATCCGTCGAAACAAATTCCTTGCAAGATGTGTATGTAAATGACTTGATTTTGCTGCGTCGATAGTATTTGAAAATGTAGGTATATACTCGTATTATTTGAACTTATGCTGCATGACGCGTAAAAAATTAAAAAATAACGAAGGTTTTTCGTAACCGTTTTTAGTGGTACATACTCACTACTTTTCTAACGAATCCAATGCAGCTATTGAGATATATGTATATTTGGAACTCGGAAAAGTATTTAATCACGAAACGTTAAAGTTACGAAATAAAATGAGCTAGTTCTAATGTGAGATGGTTCAAGTTCGAAGTTCTAGTTCAAAACTAGATGTCATTTGAGAAGACATACCTACACATTGACAGATCTTAATTCCTGAGTCATAAGAGTCAAAATTGACGTAACACAGCGTTAAGATTGTTGTATTTTAGTGGTGCTAATTTGGCACATCTTACAGAACTTGTTTTTTCCAGACGTACCTTAACCTTTTTTTTTGTTTCCCGTGTTTTTTGCAAAATAACATTTTTTATAAAATAAATACTACCAGACTCTATTTTCAGCTAGTATCTTTTAAATACTAGTCATTTAATATTAATTTCTTCTAACATGAATGAATGAATATTATATATATTTGCACGAACAAAAAACGGTCACACTTAAAAAAGTTGGATATACGTCCAAAGGGTTACGGCGCATTACGAGCGGCATCACATAATCATATAATATGCCTTACGATAACAGTTTACAAAGTAGAATATAATATAGTAACTAAAAATAATAGCGTATCAATATTTCAGTTACAAAAAAGGTAGTCGACGTTAGTTGCACAAAGGCTACCGTTTCTTGCTGTAGGTTTACATAAGCCTTCTGAGAAACTCAGGTAGAGTCAAAGAGGAGGTTAACAATGGTAGCGAAGTCGGCCCTCATTCTAATAACTGGTCACATTTTATTGGTAACATAGCTTTTTTCATCAAAATATAAGACAGATATTGAATGACTGAGCAAGAATAACGACTTTTCAGAAGTATTCTATAATCTGTAATATATAAAATTTCCATGTCATAATGTTAGTTACCATACTCCTCCGAAACGGCTTGCCGATTTTTACCAAATTTTATATGCGTATTCAGTAGGTCTGAGAATCGCCTATCTATTTTTCATACTCATAAGTGAGGCAAAACAACGTTTTCCGGGTCAGCTAGTATAAATATAAAAAAAAAGTCGAGTTTTCCTTCCTGACGCTATAATTCCAGAACGCACGAACCGATTTCCACGCTTTTGCATTCGTTGGAAAGATTTCGGGCTCCGTGAAGTTTGTAGTAGACAAAATTGAGGAAAAATTTGATTCACAAAAAATCGACTTACACAGGGCGGAACCGCGGGCGACAGTTAGTGTATTATTCAAAAATAGATCACATTTTACGAATTGAAACATACATAGTACATACATACAAAGACTTTATAACGTCAATTAATTAATTGCAAAGCCGTCTCTCATCCTAGTTGATAAAGCATCAATTAATAAATTTTTACTCATCGAGTTTAATGATGGCGGCTCTTTCAATAGGTTTGCTTCGTTAAAAACCTCCATTAATGAACTGAACATAACTCAAAAAAAAATATTATTTAGAATATTATTTACCATTACCATATGAGTTCAATTATTCTGAAACATGTTCGAGTTACAGTTCTGTGAACCAGTTTGAAAGCCTTTAGACTCTATTTTTAGGGTTCCATACCTAAAAGGTAAAAACGGCACCCTATTACTAAGCCTCCGCTGTCTGTCTGTCTCCAGGCTGTATCTCAAAAACCGTAATAGCTAGAAAGTTGAAACTTTCACAATAAATGTATTTCCCGTTCCGCTATAACAACAAATATTATAAATTAAAAAAATAAAAATATTAAGAGGACCCCCCATACAATAAACATATTTTTTTCCTATTCTTTTGCTAAATATCAATAACGGTAGGAGATAAACACTTAAAATTTTCACAAAACTCATAAAAGTATATTGACTATCAAATTAAATTATAAAATTGAAATAAAATAAATATTTAAGGGGGGCTCCCATACTACAATGGTACGGAACCCTTCATGCGCGAGCCCAACTCGCACTTGGCCAATTATTATATTTGTTATATTTTACTTGTATCACAAATAAGTAATTTTGTATTTTTATTGGTGACCTATTTATTCGTCCGAGGCAGAGGAATCTTACGACAATATTATAAGCTTGAACACACAATAGATTTGAAAAGGAAGTCGCAAATTGTAAGTGGGTACAATAAGTGGGCTACTCTCTGTGGACAATGCCCTTAGCAACTACACTCGGCAGCACCAAAATTCAACATAGAAATAGAGTTTTAATTTACTTGAAAAATAGATTGCATACTTTGCAATTTCACAAATTTTGAGAGAGCTTTTAATGATAAGGCCGCCTTTGTAGCACTATAGGTAGTTATATTTTTTGTAATGGAAGTTTTTTGCTGTTATTGTATTTTCCTATTCCTGTGTTGTAATAAAGAGTTAATCTATCTATTTATTGCACGAATTTCTATTATATCCACCACAAAAGGAATTTACATGTTTGTAAGATAGCATTCAGCTATATTATCAATTTATTCCAATTCACATATGCACATATATTATTACACCTCGTCTCTAAGTTCGTTCTTAGTGTACTTACTTGAAATTAGTTGCGTGGAAGAGATCCCTTTAGGGAATAAGGTCTCCAGTTAAGGCACTAGTTTTTAAGTACTTAAGTGTTTGCTGTATTTCGTTTTTGGTTGGTGTTTTTTTAAAGTGTTTATTTATCTATCTATTATTTATTTATTAGGCACTCAGATAGATTACAAACATTAATTTTAACATTAATAAACTACAAAGAACAAAAACAAGTCTGCAATCCAAAAAAGAGTACACAGCATGTTAGTGTGAACTTAATAATAAGGAAGGTTCAGATATACATAAAAAAGGGGTAATCTTAAGTACTAAGCAATTTAACAATTTAACCTATAATGTATATTATTTCTAAATTGACAGGTCTGTGTGTTAGCCACTTGGCTGAAATGTTTCTTCAAAGTCGAAGTAGGGTCGAATAACTAGATAGTATTGCACATAACACCCGCTGGCACTGCCTGCTCGTATTCAGGGCATCAGAGCTCCTTGAGCGGCAAGTAGCCGGAAACATAAAACTGACCAATTAGCTCCTACTGATCCACTCTGTAAGTACCTATGTCTGTTGGTACAGAGAATAACGACGCAAACGATAAACGGTTGAAAGATTTTTTTTCATTGACAAATTGTGAACTATTATTATTATCCTGACCTAATTTTATTTGAATTATGATAATGTTTTATAAACCATAGAAAAATAATATGCAATAGTGTTAGATTTTACATAAATTTGCGCACCCTAACAGGTATATAGATACGGAGTACATTAATTCCTAATACTTATGTAACACCTCTCTACATATAATTTGCAAATAAAAACATTATAAGTATACTGTAAATAGTAATTATATTTTGATTGCTACATTTATATTATAAATTAACATGTCAAGGTTAAAAACTTGCATCTTTAATAATAATTAGCTAGCAACTGGGTACATTAATAAAAACATTTGTTTAGATTAGATTTATAAACGAAATAATGTTTGTATGGGTATTTTCATTGATTTTACCTCAAAAAAAATAATAACGTAACTACATCTCAATTGAATTTCAAATATTGAATTGATTGACGAAACTAAAAGCTTATAATTAGCCTGAAGTTAATTAAGAAATTTAGGTCTTTTATTCTTATATTTTTTAATAAAAAAAAACCATTATAGCCACAAATAATTTAACCATTGAAATTATACAATAAATAAATGTAACAAAGTTAAAGTACTGTAGCTAGCTTGGAGCCCACGCCCAAACATTAATTAAAAGTAGACATTTTCAGCAGTTAATTAAATTGCAATTCGGTTCGATACACAATTACCTACCGATCGGACATTTTCAACCAATACAGCCATCGATATCACTGGGGTTTTAAAATTACATTTGAGTTTATTGGACTATAAATTGAGAAGGAAAATTGAAAAAGGAGAGCATTTATACTCGTACATAAACTCTTAGATATTAATATTATGTACTCGTAACTCTATTTTTGTTGTTTGCGGATCGTTCACGGACTCTTAAATACATTATTTGATTAGGTTACTCCAATCATGTACCAAAAAACTTTGACTTATATTCATCAAATTTCCAAAAAAGTCTAGATTTTATTATTAAGGAGAAAACATTGATTTTGCAGTTTTTTCGCTATAAATATTTAGCCAGTTTTTCAGATATTTTTTCGATATTTCTACGCTTTTACAAATTATATTGAAAACCTGAAAAGAGATTAAGATTTTGCCCTCATCATCACCTTAAGTAAACGGTTACTTACTTTTTCTTCGTTTGAGCTAAGGGGCTAATCTCTAGTGTCGAGTTTTCAACCCACCCGACGGTCTCTGACTTGGCTTAACAACGCCATGTAAGACTTACAGCTGGTACCTACAATGTAACGTTTCATCTGACCCTCGGTAGCATCCAGATAAAAATGTCACTTTGTAAGACAGCCTTGTGCATCACATGTGCGGTCACATGTCATGGTTGCTTAACCATGATGATCGTGTCAGATCACCTTAGTGGGCCGCGAGCTAGGCTAATATTATTTTTCGTTATAACTCTTTTCTAACATACTTACAAATATACAGGTAGCTTTCTATAATCGCTTTTTAGAACCTTAGCTAGTATGAAATTATAAACTAGAAATTCGTTTTCTGAAGATAAGTCGATATAGGTGGTTTTAAAGTAAGTAATTGTGAAACTGTAAAGTTTGAACAGTTGTGTTGGTTTTAAAGGAACCAATGACCTTGCTCTAAATTGTGAGCCTGTAGAATAGAGGTAAGCCGGCCTATCAGAGCCTTATTTACAGCACAGACGAAATATCTAATACCTTTAGGAGATTCGAATGATAAAAAGTATACTTAAATTAAATATTTAGTAAACCCCCGACAGAATGGTGACATTACTATGGATTTGAAACGTATTATAAAATAAATGGTATAATGTTAGGGCATTTATCTAGTGCTTGCCCTGCTAGCAACCACCCTAAAGTTGAATTTTTTTTGTCGACAAGCACCTAACAGTGTATTTCGGCAGTCTCCTTAAGAGCTAGTTATTTCAGACTAGGCATACTCCACCTTAGGCCAGAGTCACTATCTTGTAAGGTTACGCGCCCTGCTGATCAAAAGCCTAGCTGTAAAGAGTATTTAAAAAAATATCATAATTTCAAGTAATTTCCTTTGATGCCCACATTGCGAGAATTGTACAAAAAAATATGTAATAAATAAAGCTATTTTGTAGCGGCCATCTTGAACCAATTTTTATCAAACATAGCTAAGAATACTCACGACTAACATCCCTTTCAAACAAAACAAAACTAAATTAAAATCGGTTCATCCGTTTAGCTACGATGTTACAGACACATACTTCAAACTTAAAAATCACTCTGACATTTTTGCAGCAGGTGTTAAAATGCTTAAATAACTAATTATTATTAAAGAATCTCCTAATATTCAAAACGACCTTTAAAATACCCTTATCTTGTAAATGCAAGAACGTTTATCTTATCAAAGTAGTGAAAATAATTGTGTTATGTACAATAGCAAATCAAATATTACCTGAACCGTAGTATTTGTGCCAGATTCAGAATAACTATGCAGATACTGTATACAGAAGTAAATAAGTCTGAGTCTCAGCAGTGGGACCGTATAGTGGGCTGCTTATGCTATATATATATATATATATATTTTTAATATTAGGACACATTTCACACACGGCTGGTTAGCTTCATACTGAACCATTTCTAGTTCGTATTATGGTAGCTAACACAACTGATATACTACATATACATATACATACATACATATTAAAAAAAAATACATATTTAACACCCAGACCCACAGCCAACAAATTTTAGTTAAGCACAAAGATGTTGACCGGGCCAGGAATCGAACCCGGAACCTTCTGGTTAGCAGTCCGGCATGGTAACCTTTACGCCAACGAGGTCGTCTCTAATATGCTAATCTATTATCGATACTAAAAATCCTATGTCTTATAATATTTTTTTCTATACAATTTCCAGAGAGGTATAACCTCACTATGCGTACTGCTGGCCTCAGCGGCTGTCAGCCTCTCCGCCTTCGTCAAAGCCCCGAATGGAAACTTTGAACTACTCATCCTTCACAACAATGACATGCACGCGAGGTTCGAACAAACATCGCAGCAGAGCGGAGCCTGCACCACGGCTGATAGAGAGCTGGGGAAATGTTACGGAGGATTCCCCAGAGTCGCTCATGTGTAAGTACATCTTATATATAAAATTTCCGTGTCACAGTGTTTGTTACCGTACTCCTCCGAAACGGCTTGACCGATTTTTTCCAAATTTTATATGCGTATTCAGTAGGTCTGAGAATCGGCTACTGTATATATTTAGTTTTTTTTTTTTTTTTTTATTAAGGCAAAACAACGTTTGCCGGATCAGCTAGTATTTATAGATAAACTAGCTGACCCGGCAAACGTTGTTTTGCCTCACTTAGGGGTACAGCGCCATCTATTGATTACTAACTAACTCAACCCAGTCGAAAGGTATCGACATCTGTTAGAATCATTTGGAGTTAACAGATAATTGTGACTGTCAAATAATAACAGACAATAATTTGCAATAAATTAAAATTGCGACTATATTTTGATATTTAAACTATCCTATCTCTCAAGTTGGATCGAACTGCACATGGTGTGCGAATTTTAATTATAATCGGTTAAGTGGTTTAGGAGTCCATTGAGAACAAACATTGTGACACGAGATTTATATATATTAAGATATACAAAATTTTGCAGCTACTGATGCGGTATTCTGATTAAAAGTGGTAATCATACAATATTTACAAGATATTTCTCAAAGTTCAATACGATACAAGAATCATTTATTGCATAACCAAACACAAACAAAATTACGCGTAGGTACTATCGTGTAATTAAAAGTGGTAAAAATTTACAAAAGATTTGTTCAGTACAATACAATAAAAATATCGTATATCAAAAACAAACCAAATCAATTACATAGTATACAAGGCAGTCCATTAAAAGAAAGGTGTGTCTTATTTACATTTTTATTTTATAGGATTATAAATATACCCTACGGTTTAACCGTTTTA
The DNA here is from genome assembly GCA_035578125.1 of Mellilla xanthometata. NCBI lineage: Eukaryota > Metazoa > Arthropoda > Insecta > Lepidoptera > Geometridae > Mellilla > Mellilla xanthometata. Next base: position 4,046,354 of record JAPUBQ010000014.1, on the reverse strand, counting down.
GAAAAAGAACTGTTCTAACAAATTGGCATAACAAGAAAAAAAATACATACGTTTTCTCAGAATACTTGCTAAACAAGTTTGAGTAGACAAACAAACGAGTGTCTATGCAAAATTATTCCATTTGCAAGTGGTCGCAAACATTGAAACAATAGGTCAGCTTTGTAGGCCTAAATTAGTATGTTAGGTGAGACGTTCGATGATCTCTCTATGTTTAGCGTATACTTGTAAGTAGGTTCGTATGTTTACTACGTAGGTAGAATGGTTATTCATCTTCTTCTTCGATTGAGCTAAGTGGCAAAGCTCTGATGTCAAGAATTTTTCCAGCCGCCCAAAGGCCTCTGAATTGGCTTAACGACTGCCTCTATAATCTAGAAAATACTAAGAGTAACAGCTAGGACCTACAATTTAAAGTGTCATCCGACCCACGGTAGCGCTCTGAAGAAAATACCACTTTTTAAAAGACTATTGTTTAGTCACCCATACAAAGATTGTCCGCTTCGACCGTTAGCCGAGCTACAAGACCTACAATGGTTTCAAAAAAAATAAGTACAGACTTGACAATGAGATATTTATGAAAAGGTGAACCTTTTTACCCAAATGTGACTAAGCCGAAGTTATACAACAGGCCCTTTAAAACATAACCACCTTTTAAACTAAGGTTTAAATATCTATTACAAAACTCCACCAGTTACGTTATGGAGAACACTAAAAAATAGGTAGATAATATTAATTATAATACTATTTATCTCACAGTTAAACTAACGTTTAATTTATTTTACTGTTTAAAAGTTTGGTGAATTCAATTTCAAAATAAAAAAATTATTAAACAAACTTTAAAATTCATATACCTTTTTATATAAAGTTTTACATAATTTTTTTGGTAGTTTAAGATTTTTTTCAAATCAATTTATTATGAATATGGTAACTGTACGTATTCGATCAAACAAAAGTGCACCATATTCTGCCTTTTGTCGTGCAAAAATACTCGTAATTAAACTAGGTCAAATGTTATAACTACTTACAATATACAAACTATACAACACTTTAGCATAATTTTGACTGACACACAGTTAGTAGTATCTAGTAGTAATGTGCCCAAATATACCTATTAGTGCACTTGTCTATCAATTAGATTACATGTACATATATGTACGTACTCGTAGGTATGTGATGCCTTAGGGGGAGGTAGATACCTCTTTTGTAGCTACGTTGTAATGAATGTGAAAGTAGATATGGAAAGTAGTTAAAGAGAGCCTGTTTTTAAATATTATTCACAATTATGATCAATTAATTACATAACTATAAAGTAGCAAAGACGTAATCTATAAAGCAAACCGGCGGTAGCTATATAAGGTAGCTTATAGCCTAATAGTCGTTTATATACTAGACTAATAGACTAGCATAAGCAGCCCACTATACGTTCCCACTGCTGGTACTCGGGGCCTTCTCTCACGAGGAGAGAAATATAGGCCATAATTCCACCACGCTTGGCAAGGATGTTGGGGTCCTCGAAAATGTCCGTTTCATCACGATGTTTTCCTTCACCGTAAAGCAAGTGTAAATCCACACATAATTTGAAAAAGAAGTCATTGGTGTAGGGCCGGGATCGAACCAAAGGCCGAATGATTGAAAAGCAGACGTGTTTCCCACCGAGACACACTCGCTATAAATATATATATAAAAAAATATAAAACGTAATAATAGCATAGATTTCCTATGTCTTTGCGTATAGGTATCTATATATCGTATATTTAAAGAATATATTGGATAAAACCCCTGTAGGTATCTTGTATATATGTGTATGTGAGTGTACCTATTTTGTGAACCAGCCAAACCCTGCAGCTGTCCAGTCAGCCATGCACTGAGTAAACTAAAAAACTATTGGAATCGTGATATAAATCGCTTTTCCCGCGCATGAAAAATCACGGAAACCTATATTGGGCAGAAGGCACGAGTTTCATCGAACATATAAAAATACAGCGGTTGCTATAGATAGTGCCTGTATAACCTTGTCAGTACAATTTTCAATATATAGGTAGTATCAAATAAAATATCTACAATGTATGTATGTCTGTAATAACGACATACATATATTGTATATGTTTTGACGACCTCGTTGGCGTAATGGTTACCTTGCCAGACTGCCAATCAGAAGGTTCCGGGTTCGATTAGCGGCACGGCCAACATCTTTGTGCTGAACTAAATTTGTTAAAAATGTGTTAAAAATGTATCTATATAGAATATATATGTATGTATAATTATGTAATATATCAGTTGTGTTAGTAACCATAATACGAACTAGAAATGGTTCAGTATGGGGTTAACCAGCCGTGTGTGAAATGTGTCCTAATATTTATTTATTTAATAAATATACTATATCTGTCGGCAAGCTCCTAGCATAGTGTCCCAGTAGTTTTGAGAGCCAGTTATTCTAGACTAAGCATGCACCACCTTAGGCTGGATGGTCGCTAACTCGTGTGGCTTTGCGCCCTGCTGATCAAATGTCTAGCTGTAAAAGAGTAAAATAAAAAACATTTAATAGTTAATTTTTTTTAGTATTTGTTGTTATAGCGGCACGGGAAATACATATCTTGTGAAAGTTTCAGCTTTCTAGCTATTACGGTTTCTCAGATACAGCCTGGAAACACACAGACAGATAGCGAAGTCTTAGCATTAGTGTCCCGTTTTTACCTTTTAGGTACGAAACCCTAAAAATATTTCAAATAGTAAGTAGGAACAAAATGTTTGAGACGTAATCCATCCAATCACATTAAAATAAAGTTAAATTAGCATAACACACTGTTCTTTGTATTCTATAGTTAGTCAGATACGATTATTTTAAAACTGCATATTTTCTAACTACGAAACCATTGTATTTTACTAGCTCACCGTCAAACGTCTTATCATTGTTCAAATTGATACTTGGTAAAAACAATTGAAATAACTACGTCATAAAAATAGCAGAGTTATAGTAACGATTTATCTTAAATGTCAATCGTTCTAAATTCTAGGCACAGAATAAAGATCAGATTGGATAACAATCTGATCTTACAGATATTTTGTCATAGTAACTCGACATATTTCTTTGAATAAAATTAATATTTCTTGTAATTAAATGAATATAGTAATAATTTCGATTTTATAGGTAATTCTATCGCCATACTTTAATTAAGTACTATACTTTTACTTATTTTTATTATTTCCTAATAATATAAATCAAAGTTACTTATTATTTTTAGTACGTTCGTAATAATTGTTTTGGTCTACTGGTGGTCTGTGGTCTACTTCGTACCACAGACCAGTAATGTCAGACCTCTGAATCGCCATTGAGAATGGGATTTTGGTATCAGTTGAGACTAAGAATAGAAGTAATTCTTACCACAAATGGCATAAATTGCGAATTCCTTTTTTAGATTCGGCCAGCTGGTCAAATACCTAACAATACTTTAAATAAATTGTAATTGCGACGACCTCATTGGCGAAATGGTTACCATGCTCGGCTGCCAATCAGTAGGTTCCGGGTTCGATTCCCGGCACGGCCAACATCTTTGTGCTTAACTAAATTTGTTGGCTGTCGGTCTGGGTGATGTATCTATATAATATATGTATGTATGTATGTATATGTACCTAGTATATCAGTTGTGTTAGCTACCATAACACGAACTAGAAATGGTTCAGTATGGGATTAACTAGCCGTGTGTGGAATGTGTCCTAATATTTATTTATATTTATATTTTAAATTCATATTTCAGAGTAAAAGAGGCCAGGAAAGCCGCTCAGACGGGCGAGGGTCCACCAGTTCTGTACCTAAATGCAGGCGACACCTACACTGGGACAGCGTGGTTTACTATCTACAAGTGGAAAATCGCTGCTGAATTTATTAACGCTCTGCAACCAGATGCAGTGGTAAGTAGACTGTACTTTAAGAAATGTTTGTTTTTTTAAGTATAAACTTGTTCGTTGAAATCGCTATAAAATGGCGAACTGGCTTATCAATCTATTGAAAGTTGTGTGATATTCAGTGTTTTTTTTATCTAAATACACTGTATATTACAAACTATCATTTATTCAAAGCTTTTTTTTAGTCATGAGATAAGTATACAAATTTGGGGTGAAATTGTACAAAAGTTGTCCTGTAAGTCTCTATGGATAAAAATGCACTGAGAAATTGAAGTAAAATAGGGAAAGTCCATAAAGAATTAATGACTTTATTTTTTTGATAAGCGACGATTCTAGTTCGATTTAATATAAGAACGTTCGAATTTTTCGAAGTTAATATTAGAACGTTCGAATAAAACGCAAGGTACGAGTATATGCCAGATGTCAGAATAAGCGTAATCGTATAAAACTTCATGAGCCTAATTACAGTGACATTTTTATCTTAGTACAAGCAGTCGTTAAGCCAAGTCAGAGGCCTTCGGGCGGCTTGAAAACTCTCGACACCGGAGCTTGGCCACTTAGTTCTTACGAAGAAGTGACATTTTTATCCTACAAGAGATATTACGTTTTTACAAACCATGACGTAATTTTTTCGTACGTCAAAAACACGATCATGATCTATGATAGCCCTTGATTTGTAATAGGTCATCATCATCGACTGATCGATACCATTTTGTGGCGTTTTTTGTCCGTCTCGTATCGTGACGTCTTCGTTCTATTTCGTGACGTTTTTTGCTTGTGTGTCCGTGACCGTGACTTTTTACGCTACGCCTTGTGATCGTGATAGAATTTGTTACGAGATTGAATATTTACAAACTCGTTCGAGGTTCAATAATTACGAGATGCAAGGAATAACCTTTTAAAGGAATAAGGAAAATCGAAATATTTCCTTAAGATTCAAATATTCAATCTTGATATTTAATAGCTATGTTTAGTAAGGAGATAAATGTGTCTTAGGTACCGGTTTCGACTATCTCTTCTTGTTTGTGTTTTGTGCAAGCATACAGACGTAAGTATCTATTGACAAGTGAACGTGGTCCGTGTAAGTAAATGTCTTTCTATGTGAGCGTAATTACATGTCATGTCTTGTTTTGCTACTGCTTGCTGAACTGCCTGCTCTGCTTGGTTTCCTTTGTCTTTGGTAGTCTTTGTCTTTATACAGGGTTCTTACAAGAGCCTTAAACATTTTGTAAGTACTTCGAGTATTCGCGTAAAAATCAGCTGTTCCATTCATTTCAACTGGAATGTAAGATTTTTTTTCTATGGAACAGCTGTTTTTACTTACCTACTGCGGATTTGGCCTGTTAGTTTGAAGTTGTTATTTTTAGGGTTCCGTACCTAAAGGTAACACGGGACTCTATTACTAAGTCTGTCTGTCTGTCACCAGATTGTATCTTATAAGCCGTTATAGGTAGAAAGCTCAAATTTTCACAAATTGTGTATTTTCGTTGCCACTATAATACATATAATACAAATACTAAAAATAAAAAAAAAATGGTAAGGGCGGCTCCTATTTATGCGCTATATTAAAAACGGTAACAGATAGACGCTGAAAACTTTTACAGAAATTATTAGTATGTTAGTTTAAAAAAAATAAAGCTATTTTTAACTCGTTCTTCATAACGGCATTTGGTAGACTATGAACTTTCACAGAATATTAAATTATGTATTAAATAAAATAATAATAATGGGATCGCCCATAAAACAATCCTGTTTTTTCGCCATTTAGTAATGGTAAGGAACCCTTTATACGCGAGCTCGATTCGCACTTTTCAAATTATATAATTAGTTTCACAACACTCTTGGTTATGCAAGAGATGAAGACTTAGCTTCTGACATAGCTCGATCTAGTCCAGGTTTTCGCAATAATTGTGTACCTATAACAGCTATTTTATTTATACGAAGATTTGTTTAAATGAAATAATGATCAAATATAGGCAATAAAATTTTAAACCCTTTGTAAAGGCTCGGGCCGATGAAAACTACAAAGCCAGATTACCAAACAACCAGACGTATCAACCAACACAACCCTAGCCTGTGTACGCAAGGGATGGCAGCTGTAGGCAGGTATAGGTTATATAGGTATAGGTACCTACTGTACACAGGTATCCCTGCTGCGTTAAACACAAAGGATTGAAAATTCAGCGTCGTAATTGAAACGAACTCTTCATTTGAATATGTTTCAGCTACGTTTTACTCGCAAACGAAATTTACAGCCCCAAATTTTACAGTATTGTCACTGTACCGATGGATAATAATGAGTAAGTCTGACGTTCAAATGTATACTGTTACTAATCCGTTTAACAATTAACAAAAAGCATTTATCGGGTAACACATTCAAGGTGAGAAGCCTAAGAAAACCTAACCTTAACTAACACGATGCAAATTGCTACACAAGATCTTAATCTTATATTCTTTTTCTTAACATGTCTTTGCCTCTGAGGATATATAAAAAAAATGTCGTTTCATTATTAATAAATGGCTTCTTACAATGCTTGTGGTGAAGGTGACTTGTTGCAAAAGATTACATTCTTCACATATACGAGTATTTGGCGGTAAGGATATATTTATAGATTGACGGTTCATTATTCATAAATGCTTCTTACAATACTTGTGGTGAAGGTGAGGTGATGGTATTGTACTTACCGTGATTTTACTATGTATATAGACTAACATTTTCTGTGTCAATAACTATTCAAATACTTTAAGTAACTAGAACGTTCCAATTAACTTACTCTCTAACTCTCCCCGACTTCCCGTTACAACTTACCAACTCATACTTACTAAAAATAAATACTATTTTCTATTCACTTACTAATCTCAAGCGTCCTTCCTAATATGCTCATCATTAAGAAAATATATTTTCTGATTTCAGTCTCTCGGCAGTAACGACATTGTCAAAGAAAATGACGAGCTCTCACCACTTATGAAGAGCATTGATACAAAGATTCTCGCGAGCAACGTTATACTCAAATCGGCGAAGGACAACAAAAACGTCCAGAAATTAATAGTCTTCGACATCAATGGAGTGAAAGTTGGTATAGTTGGCTACGTGACTCCTGTCGCTGAGGTGTTAGATGCTGACGGTGACGTTGAATATGTGGATGAAGTCATAGCCGTTAGGGAAGAAGTCGCCAAGCTCCAAGCTTTGAACGTTAACATAATCATCGCTCTTGGTCATTCTACTTACCAGAAAGATCTAGAAATAGCTAGAGAAGTTGAAGGTCTTGATTTCATCATCGCCGGTCAGCAAAACAAATTCTATTGGGATGGAAGCACGGTCACTGATGTCACTCGTGAACAACCTACAGTTGTGACACAGGCATCTGGAAAAACTGTTCCTGTGATACCGTCCACTTCTTACAATCAAAATCTTGGGAAAATGTTAGCCGAATTCAATGAGGACGGCGAAATTATTTCTTGGAATTCTGAACCAATCTCACTTAGCGATATCCCTCAAGATGATGAAGCTCTGCAAATCATTGAATCACACTATGCTGAACTTAGAGCCAAATACGAAGAGGTTGTGGGAGAAACTGCCGTTGTTTTAGATGGTAGTTCTTGCAAATCTGAAGAATGTAATCTAGGAAACTTTGTCGCAGATGCTATGTCATTCTATTACGCTGTAAGATATCAAGGCGAGACGTGGACCGATGCCGCCATTACTATTATTCACGGCGGTGCTTTAGCTTCATCTATCGCTCCCTCGAACCGCCCAGCTCCTGTGACCAGAGGCGATATTCTCACAGCTTTACCACTTGAGAGCACCGTGGTGGCCGTTACAATGACAGGAGCTGTTCTAAATCAACTTCTGGAACACTCTGTGTCTACTTATAACCGTCAAAATCCAACAGGACAGCTGCTTCAATTTTCTGGTATACGTGCAACGTACGATTTGTCACGAGAGCCCGGATCTAGACTAGTTGAAGCAGTAGCCCGCTGCTGGTCCTGCTACGTTCCGGAGTATTATACAATTGACGATTGGCGAACATACAAAGTGTTAATGCCTGCTGCTCTGGCTGACGGCCAGTTCGGGTATTCCATGCTTCTTGGGCTAGAAAGGGAGAATCTTGCTTACGATGAGGTTACGTGCACTGCTGAATTTATAAAATTGAGGAGCCCGGTCTACCCCGAGGTAGCCGAACGAATTGTATTAAGAAATCTGCGAGATGACGACGTTGTTGTAACTACTCCGCCACCTGAACCTACTACGGAAGCACAGACAGATGCGGGCTCAGAATTAACCGCTACTTTACTTATTGCAGCTTTGCTGCCTCTTCTTTTAAGCATTAGAAATCTTTAAAGGACTGTTATTGTTAGGTGCCTACTTTTGGTTTTGTATTTGTAAAAAAATAAAAAATATATTTTATTAATTTTATGAAGCGTACATATACACATTTATTTATTTTTTACTTTACCTGCCTGATCTGTCAATAGGTACCAACATAATTATTGTACCAACACACTCAACTCAACAGGCAACTCGAACAATTATTATCCAATCATTTTTCTATCAGGTGGTATTATGACTTATGATAAAAAAAATGAATATATGAACATGTGCATGGGTAGGTACGTAACGTAACGTAACTATATAGCCTATATTATTTCCAAAAAACATAAACCAATGTACAATCAACAGTTTATTTGCATTATATCTAAAACTGTAGCACATATGTATATTTTCTTGAAACTGACTAGTTTTTCGTCTATAAGTGCTTTTTGTGACTGTAACTAATTAGTTCTCAAAATTAACTGCCACTTGTAACTGCAAAAGAATAGGTACGTTTAGGCACTTGCTGGGAGAAGTACCTACATTTTGATGTATGTGCATGTGTTATTTGTGTATTTTACGTTGTTTTATATATATTGTTCATTAGTCTTTTGCTCAGCTTGCTTCTTGCATTACCATCATGACATTATCTGCGTTCAGAAGCTATGTGTGTATATTTTGTCTTAATTGTAGATGAAATCAACATATTACTTCATACCTGTAAATATTCTGCATGATAATCGAGCTCATTGATTCTACAATTTATAATGGCTGCTAGCTTTGGGTTTCCTTATAAGACATGTTATCGTTTGCATGTGTCAGCCTGTTCGTTACAATCACATTCATACTAGCGTATTGTTTGTTTCAGTCGCTTGGGAATCACGAGTTTGATAATGGTGTCTCAGGATTGACACCTTTTATCGAGACTCTGACATGTCCGGTCCTAGCTGCTAACCTTATTCTAAATAAAGAACCGACTCTACAAGTAGAAACCAACTTAATGAAATCAGTTGTATTTGACGTAAATGGAACAAAAGTAGGAGTAATCGGATACTTGACTCCAGACACAAAAGTGTTAGCAATCAAAAACAATGTCGAATACATTGAAGAAACTGAAGCCATAAATTTGGAAGCAGCTAAATTGAAAAGTCATGGAGTAAATATTCTTATTGCTTTAGGGCATTCAGGGTTTACTAAAGATTTAGAAATAGCAGAAAAGTGTGTAGATATTGACTTAGTGATAGGAGGACACACAAATACATTTTTGTGGAATGGATCCAGCCCTGACATAGAGAAACCAGAAGGACCTTATCCTACATTGGTTAAACAGAAATCAGGAAGATTAGTTCCAGCAGTACAAGCTTACGCCTATACAAAATATCTCGGTCATTTGCATTTCGTTTTTGACAAGGACGGAGAAATAATTAGCTTTGATGGCACTCCTATCCTATTAAATAATTCTGTCCCTCAGGATCCCGAAGTTTTAAGTATAGTGAACTTGTACAGGGGGGAAATTACAAAAATATCAGAAACCATAGTCGGTAATACATCTGTTATAATTGATGGTCAATCTTGTAGATTAAGGGAATGTAACATGGGCACTATGATAACAGACGCAATGATCCATAAGAATGCCAAAGGTTACAGAGGAACAGGTTGGACAGATGCACCCATTGCTATTATTCAAGGAGGTGGAATCAGGGCATCCATCGCACATTTAAATCTACCAGCCAATGTAACTAAAGGTGACCTTCTTACTGTCATGCCCTTCGATGGTAATATGGTCAAGATCAAGATCACAGGTTGGGATATAATGAGGATGCTTGAACATTCGGTGGCAAAGTATGGTTTGACGAGATCTCCGGGGCAATTTCTACAAGTATCTGGCTTAAAAGTGGAGTATGACTTAGGAAAGAAGCCTGGAAGCAGAGTAAGCAAAGTGGAAGTTCGTTGCGGGAACTGCGATGTACCTGAATATACGATATTAAATAAAAGCAAAGAATATAAAATATTGATGCCGTCGTTTCTATCTATGGGTGGTGATGGATATTCTATATTTGAAGGATTACCTGCCACTTCCCTAGATTACGATGAACTTCAAGCCACCATAGAATACATCAATTGCCACAGTCCAGTGTATCCTGCCTTAGAAGGAAGAATTGTTATGAAAAATACAAATGTGTTACGTGCTAATTCGGGAAATATATTGCAAATACCTTTATCTATTCTCCTTACAAGTATCTTTGTTGGACTAAATATGCCCAACATGTGAGATTTGATACAACGATACATTCACACCATTATTTTTATCCGAATAATTATGTACAATTTTAAAATAATATTGGGTTGTGATTATAAACAGTATTTACATGTTTAAACACGAATTGTTAAATCGTTAAGAATTTATCATAGTTTTGTAGATAATAATTTAATCACAAATTAGGTACACAATCTTCGATGTAAGTTTACAAGTTTTGTTACAATAAAATGCAAAACTATCCATTTATCTTTATTTCATAGTATTGCTCATAAAATAAAGGTATGATAATTAAAATTGCATATTTAATGCAAGGTGACGGTATATAATCGCGTTTTAATGTACTTTAATCACATACTCGTAAATATAATTAAGAACAGAATAAACTAATAGTTAATTTATGTTTAACGAGTTTTATCAAAAAGCTTTATTCATTTTCAGCAAATAATTTTTAAATATTATTACAGATGCATGAAAAAATATATATATTTAACACTCAGACCGACAGCCAATAAATTTAGTATCACAAAGATGTTGGCCATGCCGGTAATCGAACCCGGCGGGGCCCTCTGGTTGGCAGTCCGGCATGGTAACCTACGCCAACGGTGGTCGTCACATATTGATGAAATATGCTGACAATAAATATAATTTACTTTGATAACAATCTTTTTTTTTTGCTATTAAGTGCCTAAACATACGTATGATGGGAAAAACATGCGAGTTATACTAACTCCAATTGGGCAGAAATAATCATACACAAAGAAAGCTTAGCTTGGAGCAGAGATTTTAACCTATTTATCTATGCTATCTACGATCTAATTTAACCAATGCAGTGTAAGAATAATGAATGCGTTATTTATTTTTGTTTCAGTCTCTCGGTAACCACGAGTTCGACAATGGCGTGAGCGGACTAACACCGTTCATTGAAAACATCACAAGCCCAGTGTTATGCGCCAATTTAGTGTTGACTAAAGTACCGCAGCTAGCGAGAGAAAAGAATCTCAAAAACTCCATAGTACTTGAGGTAGCAGGCCACAAAGTAGGCATTATAGGCTACCTAACACCAGAAACAAAAATATTGGCGGTCCAAAATGACGTTGAATACATTGATGAAATTGTAGCTCTCAAGAAGGAAGTCAAAAAGCTACAAGAAGAAGGCATTAAAATCATCATAGCACTGGGTCATTCAGGATACGCAAAGGATTTAGAAATAGCTAAAAAAGTAGAGGGCGTGGATCTCGTTATAGGTGGTCATACGAACACGTTTCTCTGGAACGGCACGAGCCCCGATGTGGAAAAACCACAGGATACATACCCCACTTATGTCATTCAGGATTCCGGTAGAAGCGTCCCAGTGGTTCAAGCTTATGCCTACACCAAATATTTAGGAAAACTTCTCCTCACGTTTGATTCAAACGGTGAAATTATCAGAGCAGACGGTCTCCCGATACTTCTCGATGAAACCGTGGCGCAAGACCCATACGTACTCTCACTCATTGAAAAGTACAGAAGCGACATTCTAGCATCCACAGAGGAAGTTATTGGAAGTACTTCCGTGATTTTAGACAACCAATGTGGAAAAGCGGAGTGTAACCTCGGAAACCTTATAACCGATGCTATGGTTTATCACTATGCAGTAAACTACAGAGGTGAACACTGGTCTGATGCTCCGATAGCTGTCATGCAAGCTGGAGGCATACGAACGACTATAGATCATGCCAGTAGACCTATAAGTATAACAATTGGTGATTTACTGGCTGTGATGCCTTTTGATGGCAACTTGACGACTGTGACTATGAACGGAACGGTACTTCTGAAGGTGCTCGAACATTCTGTTAGTAACTATGAAAGTATAGACATGCCTGGAGAGTTTCTACAGTTTTCTGGCCTTAGAGTAGTCTATAATGTTTCAAAGCCTGCGGGATCACGAGTTGTAAAAGCAGAAGCGAGATGTTGGGCTTGCGACGTGCCGCGATACTACAACGTAGGAGAGAAGGAAATCTATAAAGTGATCACACCGGGGTTTATGGCAAATGGTGGTGATGGCTATTCGATGTTACAAAATTTAGAAAATTCCCCACTAGGATACAATGAACTAGACTGTACTCGGTACTATGTCGCCCACCGAAGTCCAATATATCCTGAAATATCAGGTAGAATAACAATATTAAGCGGTAAAGAAACTACAAGCTCCTCTAACTTATGTTTCATGTCATCTAGTACATTGCTAATTACAGCAATGATAAATATGTTCCTATAAATTTATCCTATTTAAATCTAGCAATAAGCAAACTTTCCTACTACCATAAGTAAAAATAAAGATTTTTGCACCTACAAAAGTTCGTTTTATTTAACTAAGATCCTAGATTCATTCTAATTTATAATAGTAAGTCATACGAGTACATAAGATGTTACCTGCTTGCTGTATATAGAAGCTACATCGCCTAGAGCAGTCCTAGTTGTTGTTATGGCATATATTGTTGTAACGTGACACCAAGTTTTCCTTTCAGTCCCTTGGAAACCATGAGTTCGACGAATCTGTGGCCGGATTGATCCCTTTCCTCAAGAACGTCACGACACCAGTTCTAGCAGCTAACCTTATTCTCGACAAGGAGCCAGAGTTGGAAAAACAAAACAAGCTAGAAAAATCTATAATTATTAACAAGGGCGGTATGAAAATTGGCATAATAGGCTATCTGACTCCGGACACTAAGTTCCTAGCTCCAAAGAACGATGTAGAATACGAAGATGAAATTTCAGCATTGAAGAGAGAAGTAAAATTGTTAAAGCACTTAGGTGTTAATATTTTTATAGCCCTGGGACATTCCGGCTATTACAAAGACTTGGAGATTGCTCGGAAGGTGGAGGATCTCGACTTAGTTATCGGGGGGCATTCCAATACATTCCTTTGGAATCAGAACACTACTGATGAAAAGCCTGAAGTCCCGGTAGATTTTTATCCTAAAGAAGTGAAACAATATTCGGGGAGAATTGTGAGAGTAGTACAAGCTTACGCGTATACGAAATATCTCGGAAAATTACACCTTTTTTTCGATTCTAACGGGGAAATAGTCAAATGTGACGGAACACCAATATTGCTGAACCAAAAAATACCTAGAGACCCAGAACTACTTGCCCTGGTGGAGAGATACAAACTAAACATAAACAAGATAAACAATGTAATAGTTGGCAGCTCAACAGAAGCCTTGAACGGAGCCTATTGCAGAATAAAGGAGTGTAATATCGGAGACCTAATCACAGATGCAATGTTGAGTCACACGAAAGCCATCGGCCATTATAGTATTAAAATAGCTATAGTACAAGGCGGGCGAATACGATCCTCGATCGATCGTCCTGAACGACCGTTCGAGATGACGAGAGAAGATTGGTTTACGGTGTTACCTTTCTCAGATTCATTCACAGCGGTGACGATGAACGGCTCGACGTTACGAAAGAGTTTGGAGCACGCGGTAGAAGGTTGGCAGACGACCGACAGCCCCGGACAATTCCTGCAGTTTTCTGGGATGCGAGTGACTTACGACTTGGCTCGCCCGCCCGGCTCCAGAGTGGTCACCGCTAAAGCAGCGTGTACCAGTTGCGAGGACTACCAGCTCACTGAGATAGAGGACAACACGGAATACAGGATCCTGATGTGCACATTCTTAGCGGAAGGCGGGGACGGCTTCGACATGTTCGAAGGATTGCCAAAAGAAATCTTCAATTACAACGAAATTGATTCTGTGATATATTATTTGAATAAAACTGGTTTGATCTCACAGAAAGAGGATGGTCGACTGGTTTTGCTAAACGAAGACATAGCACAAAAGCGGAAGGAGAGCGAAATTAATCGGTTCATGGGATCACATGGAATTTCTTATCGACCAGACACACATATTACGATATATCTAGCCTTAATTATAGCTACGTTTATTCAAATTAGATATTAACTATGATATTTTACACTATACCTAGCCAACCAACCGTTTATACAAATAATATTCTAATAAGTAGATTCAACTGTTTTTTATTTTCTTTTTGCCAGCACCAATAGAACGTAACTGCGTCATGTTACGCAAAAGTTCACAGTTTAAATGCAAGGTTTTAATTTGAGCTGAAAGGTTTTAATTTTTTTCGAAAAGAAAGTAAGCGGTTGGTCGGATTTTGTAAGCTAGGTGCACTTATTTGGTGTCCAGATAGTTTTAATATGAAATACTCCTGTCATTTTTGTACTTATCTGAATTTCTATATATTAGATACGTAGTATTTGTTAATATTGATATATTGTACTTTCTAAAGTATATTAAAGTGTTAGTAGTATTTTCTGTATATTAGTAAGTAGATGTTCAATTACATACCAGTAGCATAAATAAGCCTTCTAAAGGTCAATGTATATACTTACCTACTTCCAGTTACCTAGCATCTAGGACTAAAGTCTGTAGACTGCTGTTGTGATAAAAATACGTAACGTATGTTTTCTTCACGATAATATCCAATAAGTTTATAGGAATATTAAGAAAATATGTAAAACAATCGCTAACATTGAAGAGATATTTATTAAAATGAAAACATTTCCTGTCATTATATATATATATACAATAAACATTGCAAAAGGTGCTCTCTTAGTTAGTATTCAAAAATCTTGATTGCTTCTTGTATCCAAATTATGTCAAATTTAATAAAAGTAGAGTTAATAAAGAAAACATTTGAAAGTTGATGTCCTCTCACTCGCTTAACGAAATGAGTGTGAGCTAGAGAAACTTCATTTTTTTTTCTTTATTGACTCGAGTTTATCTGACAAGTTTACATAATAATAATAACAAAATACAATAAAAATAGCAACTATTATAATCTCATACGCGATCTCTTCTATCTCATAAACGCATTATTGAAATAGCCCTTAGGTAAAAGAAGTTACAATACAATATACATACACATATATTTAATTATGTGTAAATATATAGAGTATTTAGTATGAGCACTACGAAATAAAGCGTTATAAAAACATTTTGCAGTATTGAATATTACAATAAGTAGATACACAATGTATAAAAGTATCTATTATAGTAGATACAATATACTATATAATACAGTATACTATATAGTAGAAGCCGCGTCATCTAAAAATAATACTGAGAAAAAGTGAAGTACAGTTTTGAGCTGGGTACACTTGGACACGGAATATCTTGTCTATTTGTTTTATTTCTGAACCAGCCTTAAATCTTAATAAAAATCTACTGCTGCGTATTTTATCGCCAGCATTCTTTTTACGAGACTTACAAATATACGACATAAAAAACATAAGGCACAATTATTTCAAAATCACAAATATTTATTCTAAACTTACGACTAAAGTTAGACTTAGTTTTTATATGTTTAAGCCTCAAGTTTTCTAAAAGTTCTCTTAAATATCTAAACTCTTAAATCTTACGTTTAAGTACCAGTTAATACTATTGAAAATAAGTGAGTGGTTACATTACAACTTGTATCTATAGAAAGTAATACGAGATTCAGATTCACCATCATTTCTTTTAAAATTATTCAAAATATTATAGAAATATAAGGAAGGCATATTAATAATTTCCGCGAAGAAAACGATCACACATTATTAATAGTTGCAATGAGTCCAACAGTTTCACGCGCGGATCTCGTCGGCGACGGTCTGTGTGACACTCGTCTGTTGGACTCATTCCAACTTTTAATAATAATGTAAGTGTGACCGTTTCTACGCGAAAATTATCAGGCACATTATTCTTTTACATATATATATTTTTATGTTGACACAAGAGCATGAAACTTGGGTGTACTGTATTTAGTATTTTTTATTATTTAATAGTAGATCTAGGTGACACAACAGTATTTTATTAGTTAATTTATGTATTAGTTAATATCAAAAAAATATAGTTTGTGAATAACTCGCTGCGTTGTTGTTTTAAGTGTTTTTTATTTACGAGGATTTTTATTTAACCTGAATAGGGTGTTGTAAACTTTTCTACGTAATAATAATTACTACCTAGGTGCATTTATAGAATTATATGCCTCCATGATAAGTTAGTTCTCTGAAATAATTCTATAGTGTAATAATATATTCACAATATATTATCAGGGTCAGATATAGTCAAGATAACATTCAGAACTTCTCTCTTTACAATAAGAGAAGTTGGCAAACTATCGTAAGAGTAAACAAAAAAAACGAAACACCACCTGGTTAAGATTCCTATACTGACAAATTCCTAATTAGTAGTACAACACACTTTGCATCATGTTACATTTTAGCACCAAATTTTAAATCGACACCATCTAAAGTCTATTCAATGAGTCAAACGAATGGGGACATATATTTCTGGCGCCTGATTGGTCGATATGTGTCGCTTGACCAGCATTGATAAAACTGCGATAAGTGAACGCTTTCTATACCCGTTATCTTTGACGAATAAGGAATTCATCTTGACTATTTGAACAATTCGTTGAACCTCTTTACAACCCCCCAAACTTTTACTAACGACATGCGTAGAAACCTACACGTTCGGCGGTATAGCTTTCCAATCAACAGCATTCGTATACCCATATGGTATAACCCCTTTAAAAATAGACAAGCATTGCTTTAAAGACTCCTGACAATCGGCCAGTTCCATACATGGCGCGAACGGTTCCAGCAACGTGAGAAGTTCACAGAGTGGTTTGAATACTTCTAAGGCTTTACCTTTGTCTCCTCTTTCGAGAGCTAGTATTGTGCTGCGGGTTATTATTGTGTCTTTCCTATGTTTGATAGTGTGTGGAAGACCTTTGGCAGGGTGCAGACCGAGGTAGGTGGGCCAGTTATTGACACAAGCTTCGCAGATACATGTGAACTTGTACTGAGATCGCAGAGTGTCTTGGCGTTTATCTATGGGTTCCAGCGCATGATGCGATCTGAAATAAATAAATAAATAGTATGACACATTTCACACGGCTGGTTAACCCCATACTGAAACATTTCTAGCTTGTGTTATGGTTGCTAATAAACTGATATACTACATATACATACATATTTTTTATAGATACATATTTAACACCGAGACCGACAGCCAACAAATTTAGTTTAGCACAAAGATGTCGGCCGTGCCGGGAATCGAACCCGGAACCTTCTGATTGGCAGTCCGGCATGGTAACCTTTACGCCAACGAGGTCGTCAAATGGCAGTGTCATGTATAAATTAATACATTTCCTTAAAATGAGGATCCTGGATATTATTATACAAATGGTCGGTGAGTATTCTGTTGTCATCAAACACAACAAAATCTGCAGGTACTCACTCATATTTGTATTCATATTTCAAGTTTGTAGCTATAGATGTCTTTTACTCTTACACAATCAAAACTCGCAACTAATTTACATAAATTAAGTAAACTAATTTACGTATCAGCTCATTATTCACGTAACAATGCAGGCTACAACTATAATGCGTATTCAGTAGGTCTGAGAATCGGCTACTATCTATTTTCCATACCCCTAAGTGATAAGGGTTTTCGAAAAAAATTAACTGTAATTAAGGCAAGGGATCGTTTGCCGGGTCAGCTAGTATATATATACATACATATGTACAATGTACATTAAATAGTACACAACAGATTTAAAATTACATATTTCTATATTATATATTTTCGATACACACTACTCATCTTTATTTTTACAGTAAATAAGCAATAAGCTCAAAAGGTTAAGCTATTTGGGTTTTGATAAATTTGTATATTGGTAGCATTAATTTGACTTGGTTAAGAATAGCACTATACAAATCTGGTGACTTGGAATAGCAAGTGTTTGATAACTTCAACAATCCACACAAACTCAAGCAGTTAACTAAACAGTAGAAAGGTGTCTACTGTCAGGCCTGTGTCACTCCGCGTGTAGGTATTAAAAACATACCTACGGGCG
Organism: Mellilla xanthometata; assembly: GCA_035578125.1. Lineage (NCBI taxonomy): Eukaryota > Metazoa > Arthropoda > Insecta > Lepidoptera > Geometridae > Mellilla > Mellilla xanthometata. Next base: position 4,027,974 of record JAPUBQ010000014.1, on the reverse strand, counting down.
GCGGCCACTGCGCAAAGGGCCAATCTATGTGGCTCTTTCAATACCACAGAATAATAACTAGTACTACGTATAACCATGTACAACGCATTATGAACCGTAGCATAGTGAATTAAGGCCCATATTCCTTTGAAAAGAAATTGGTAGGTACAAAACTCAGCACGTACTCGACTGGATCGGGAGCTAAATTAAATCATATTGTTTATCAGATTGAGTTCATATTTCTTTGAAAACCATTGCGAAGTGAAGCTTCTGTACGAAGTACAAGTTATTATTCTGTGCTACTGTTTAGTTTACTGCTATGGCTCTGATCCTGGAAAATAATGTGTAGTAAGTAGTACATTAAAAAGCGAGTATGGCTCAGGAAAAAACATCTACTACTTCAATCTGTAGGTTAGAACCCGAACCTACAATGAGTTATTTTTCAAGTTGTGTACACTCGCTTAAATGTGAATGAAAATATTGTGAGTAATCTGACATCTAATTCTAATTTGAAGTGGGGGTGATGAGACCTACACTGACATCCCCCTAGGGGTGTGAACAATAATCTGACATGTTTGAATACCAAATTGTGTGGCTTCCATTGAAGGGCCCGGGCGCCCAACATATACGATAGTATACAGGTTGATGTCCTTTACCTTGATTTTAAAAAAGCTTTTGATCTCGTCAATAATAATATTTTATTAAACAAACTTGAAGAAATCGGATTTGCACCAAAACTGTTAAACTTTTTTGCAGATTATTTAAAAGACCGAAAACAATTCGTGCGTCTTGGGTGTTTTGACTCTGATCCATATCACACAAGATCTGGTGTAAGTCAAGGCTCATCTCTCGGGCCGTTATTATTCTCCATTATGGTAAATGATATAGAGCAGTGCATGGATGGTAGTAAATGCCTACTTTACGCTGATGATCTCAAAGTCTACCGAGACATCAAATCCATAACCGACGCCAACGATTTGCAAAAAACTCTTAACGCAATAAATCAATGGAGCATAGTAAACAAACTTCCTCTAAATATAAGTAAATGCAATATTATTAGTTATACAAGATCCAAACAGCCAGTTTGTTATCAATATTCCATCGAAAAAGTAATTATCAATAGAACCAATTCCATAAAGGATCTAGGAATCATTTTTGACCCCGAGCTTAATTTTCACCAGCACATCCAAAACCTTACAGCAGAATGTTTTAAGAGAATGGGCTTTGTTAACAGAAACTGTCAAAATTTTACAAAACCTGCCGCCCTAAAACTACTATACTCAGCTCTTGTAAGAACCAAAATAGAGAATAGTTCAGTCATATGGAGCCCACACGAGAAAAAATATGTACTAATGTTAGAAAAGGTTCAGCGTAGATTTCTGAGATATCTTTACAAAAAGGTATATGGATATTACCCTTTCCTATATCCGTCAAACTATGTTTTAGGTGCGCTAAGTTTTAACTCTCTCGAAACCCGTCGTTTACACGATCTACTACAGACCCTATACAAGATTTTAAACGGCATCATACAATGTCCTTCACTAGTCTCTGAAGCGACTCGGCTGGCGGTGCCAGAGCACCGAGCGAGATTCCGGAGCGGGCGGGTGCGGCTGTTCTCCCCGGAGCCACCGCGCACGGAAGCGCGTGCTCAGGCACCGCTGCTGAGAGCGCATCACCATCTTAACACTCTAGCTTGCTCACAACCACATATTGACATATTCGCGGACAGTTGGCACCAGTTCTCTAAAAGCACACTAACATACTGTGAAAATCAAGACATTATTAAAAGCAATATTAGTGTACAATAACTTTACTATCTTTTAGTTATTATTATTATTTTTCATGTGTTTTATTTTATTTATCTCAGTCTTTCCATGTATTTAAGTCTTTTCTTTCTTGTAGTAATTTAAGTATTTGTATATTGTTATATAATTTGTTTGTTTAATAAGTTACGTATTAATTGTTTTTCTTTTTTATTTAATTAAGTATTGTGCAAATGTTTACTTTTAGTGTTTACATGTTAATTTTAAGAAATGTAGCGCTTTAGGGACTAAGTCTCTGTAATGCTATATTTTTAAGAAATAAATGAATTTGAATTTGAATACTGGCCCAAGAGAGCTCTCTTAATTAATAAATTCGGCGGGGAATCACAACCTTCAGTAATGAGGATTACATCTAAGAAGATAGTTACTTAATCAAAAAACTGAAATAATCTTACCCATAGTTGTCAAAAAGCTGCATTCCTTTCTTTATAGGCCTCAATGCAAACAGAGTCATTTGGCTTGATCCTAGTTTACTGAACCGCACCACATTTGGAGCACAAGAGTGGTTTATTAAGCTGTGGAAGGCATATGGTGCGCTAGCAAAACTCATCTCACACACATATCTTCCTTCTTCATTGGCTGCGTTTGAACTGATACCGTGCATGTTCGTAGGACTTGTCATTACGTGTAAGAGTAATGAACCAGCTATGCAGCGCCTAATCTTCTCCCTCTCTGTATCATCATCACAGTTCATGAAGTCAGTTGCTTCTATCAATAGCTGCAGGAACACGGCAGCAGTGACACATTTCTGGAAGATATCTGATACACTTCTCCTCTCAATGTTAGACTCTAGAGTATGGATTGATGTGTAATATTTAGAGTCAAACACCCATTTGTTATCAATTCTGACACACCCTCTAAATCTAGAGTCAATGTGAGTTTCTGCTTTGCTTATGGTTTGCATTAGGGATAGCCAATCATCATGATCTGTTCGGGATTTGATCACAGTCCGTAGAGCTAGCAACTCCAGTTTGGTGAATTCCATGTGAATTAAAGTTGGCATCAGAAGGCATTCAACTTTGTGATACTCTTTCCAAGCCTTATCTTTACATTCTTCTGTGCAGTAGAGAGCAAAACAGCAGCTGTCACATGGCAATAGATTCATATTTCTAGATAGACAATAGCTGCAACTGAATAAATGCTGGTGCTTTAGAAGAAGAGCAAAATATGGGTTTTCTTGAACTAATATCTCACCCACATTTATATCTTCTGTAGCTACCACATGTCTACCCATTTCCTGAGTATAAACAACTTTCAGTTTAGAACTAGCACATAAGTAAACGCTGTCCCTTGAGCCTTTCATTAAAAAAATGTCTTCTATTTGTTTTGCTGAATCAAAATCCACATCATTCTGCATACATTTTTGAGCCAATGCCTCCTTGCATGCTGATTGCCTTTTATGTAGTTTGTCTCTAATTTTTTCTGGGTGTTGCATTGAAAGAACCATATTTATATCTTTGAGGCATTCTTTAAACTTTTTCAAGGAGAGAAATACTGCAGATCTATTAGCCAAGGCCAAGGCATGGTGCTCTGAAAAGCAAGGGGCGTGCAACAAGGACAAGTTATAATACTGCCAAGCTATGTAGTCTTGAGATTTCTGAAAACACTCGTTGCCACGGTTACGGTAGTATACAGACACATTCTGAGTCTTGTTGACCTCTACTACTTTTGGAAATACATTCAAGTCTTTCATTAAATAATAGACATACAAGACTCGTTCGTCATTACTGTTAATGTACAGAAGCTCATGTGAAACACGTCCGATTTTATTCATCCTAGTAAGTATAGATAGAACATTTTCGTAAAGCGAATCAATACTCATTTTGAGGTTATAGTGAGAAAAATATTGATTAACTTATTTTCAGCTACCAAATAAATCAGCGCTGTAAAAATGTCACACTTCTCCAACCCTTTTATTGTGATAAATCTTGGATGTGAGATGGTGTTCGTGATAGATCAGCGCTTGAAAGCCCAGAACATTTCTTTGGATAAATCTGAAAGAGGTTGGTTTTATTTACTATTGCACTTTGACTACTGTTAACTAGCAAAGAAGAATATCATATTAACAATAATTTAACTCTTGCTGCAGTACTTACGGATGTGGTGACTGTCCTCCTGCACCCGAAGCTCTTGGACGAGCTATTTATACCACAGCCGGTAGCAACTCACGCAGTGATAAAACAGCTACTGCAGGATATTTCTACCACTTCTATTATGAAACTGGATGATTATTCGATGAGTAAACTGTGGGATTTAATGACTATGATATTCAAATGGCAATTAGCAGTAGCAACAAATCAAAACATTTTTGACATTACCCGCCGCCATCTGAAAAGTGTCGCCACACTTTTACCGATATATTTCCCCAAATGTGTCATTGAACAATCAATGCGCAGATTTGAAGTGCTTGTACAAAAATTCAGCGATGATGATTATAAATGTCTAAGCAATACCTTAATTTTGTGGTTTTCTGAATACCACATCAAAATATCTGTTCTTCTTAGACTGGGTCTACAAAAAAAAGATGGTACTTTCAGCGTTCCAGCAACTATTCATCCTAACATTTTGCAAAATTTGGGCGACAATATATATCGGTACGATAACAAAAGAAACCCAGTGGAAGAATACGAGCAGAGATGTGCCGATGCTTCTGAAATCAGCTGCATTTTAGAAACAATTGAAAGAATAAGTTCCAAACAAAATATTGAGTTACAATTGCCAATACAGCTTGATATGAAAAATATAGATAGTACTGGCAAAGCTAAAACACAAAACGTTATACGAATTGAATGCAACAACACACAGTTTGAAAATATTAATACAAATATAATTTCTAAAAACTCAGACCTAACATTTGCTCCTAAGTTACCAAGATCTGCCAATGAAGACCTTCTAGAAATGTTGAAGGAAAGCTTCTGAATATTCGGTCCAATCTGATTTGAGAGACTTAATTAGTTATACATGTTAATACCAAAGTCACTTTCTTTGAAAATATCTACTTATTCAAATACTCTATATATTCTGGTACTTCATGTTATAATGGTAACATTTTCCTTTAAAACCTATTTCAATAGTCCTGTTTATTTTATGAAGAAAGCTACAAAAAAACTTGTTTGGATCGTTTATATATTGTTTATGCACGGTAATATACATGAAACCCAGTATTTAATAGATCCGTTGCTATATAGGGTTGACTGCAGTTTGTAGAACTTGTTATTATTGTTCTGCAATCATCATTCTGTTGAGTGTATTGTTGACTGGTTAGATAATAGAAAATGTGTTTTATTAATGTAAGTACCATTCAAACATGTATAAAGAGTTTACCTAAATATACTTAGATAAATTCAAATTCTATTACATTATTTACCAATTGACTGGAAACTTAGGAATAAAAATAAGACAAAAATAGCAATTACAAAAATATTTTTATTCACACATCACAATAGCCTTGCCATTTTTTATAACAAACACATGTTTTAAAATTTTATATCAGTTCAATAGATTTACATTATCACTTACATACAAATAAGATCAAAAACCAACACTTTACTAATTTAAGCCAACACTTTACTAATTTAATGACTTAGCACATTTAAAATACATAATTAAAAACATGTGTCTGTTTGGTACAAATTAAGAAATGAAATGCGATTTCACGACCACTGTAATGAGATCTCTTGTCAACACCAAAATTGCATTAAGCTTCGATGAATTATATGAAACTAACTTAAACTATTTACATCATTATTTACATTAAAAAAATAAGTCGCAATTACCTTTATCCTTACCTAGTGAGGTATGTACATTTAACAATACTTAAAGATGTTTGAATCATTGTGAAATAAAAAACAGAATTTCTGACCTATTTATAAAAACTTCACAATTTTCAACAAAAACCTTACCTTACATCTCAAACTATTATTATCATATGTTACTAATACAAAAAGTGCGAAATAATGCAAAATTTAATAATATGACATAAACAAAATAATGTACATTATCATCTACAGACTTCTTTTATTTATATTTTTCATCTTCTTTTCCCACTTCTATGTGTCGTCTTCTCTTACTTTGAAATACAAAATAATATAAATGTTTTGTTTATTCACACTTAAATAGTCAAAGATATAAGAATGAAAATGTTGGAATGGAGTCAGCAGAAATAAGAATGATCTAATTGTTTTGATTTTATTATTATCAAATTTTATTCTACTTCCAGAACAAGGTGACATGAAAATGTCAGACACCAAAATAATACGAACATGAAAAAACAAAATGTAAAGTTTGATAATTTGCTTAACATTCTAAAGGGATACAACAGCAAATGCTATTTACAATTAACAAAACCTTTTCATAGTAACATTTTGCTTATAAATATAGAAATAATTTAAACTTCAATATTCAGCGCTTGAAGCAGTGAGACATTCACAAATTATTAAACTACATCATGTGAAGAAATATAAATAAAAGAAATCGTTCAAGGTGAGCGAGAATGTGCTACAACATACAACATATGTTGCATCAGCGAGTCAAACAAATAACGTTTTTATTGCAGTCAAAATAAAGTCCAAAATCGTGTATGCACATTTATTTGCCACAGGCAAAAATGTTTTAGTCACTTGAGAAAATATAATCACATTTTATATAAATACAAATTATAATTCGCGTCAATAAAGAATATATTTGAAAGTTCGCTTCCTCTTGTTCCCACTCTTCTTCTTCTTTGCCTTTTCCCGTACAGCTTGTTTTTTTGCTTCTTCTTCTTCTATCTACATCATCTCTACATTCACTCCCTTATCATTCATATCCTCTTTCACACAATTCATCCACATCATCTTAGGTTAGGTCAACCTCTACTATTGCTACCTCTTACAATCATATCCATACTTCTCCTAGTCACATGCATCTCCTCTCTTCGCATTACATGCCCATACCACACTGACCGTCCGCTCTTCACTTGGGTCTTGTTCACACAGATGATTATTTTAGTGAGAGAACACGAACTTCCAAATATTTTCCTTATTGACTTGAGTTATATAAAGATTTTATGTAGGTTGATAATTTGTTGTTCATTAAATCAACTTAACATCACGCATAGTGGTAAGCCTCTTTAGCGGGGGCCGCTGCCTGAAGAGTTACACCTTTGCCATTACTAATGTGCTCCAATTTAAAGAGCATTGTGTCCAGTGACAACATAAGGCAAAGATATATAATTATCTTATAACTTAGGATAACACGCACGGGTGACGCGCGGAGTTTTGTAATAAAATACTCTGGGTGTCACTGCAATTTGGAAAGGTGATACTTAACATCAGGCTAGCGAAATAAGCTAAGCAAAAATCATACAAACTATCGACTTTTAACATAATGAGTAGTTCACATAACCTATTCAAGCAAAAGTTCTTACCACAATAAATGACGTCCACAATCATACAAACTTTATACGCTGACGGGACGATGACTTGCTGAAGAGTTAATTGATACATGTCTTTCTTACATTAGTAATAAGGTTCATAATCACAAAAACCTCGAATGCGTCCGGCTGGAATTAGGCGAAAAGCTTGTATCGGGTAGAACGCTAGTGTCTCCATACACTGGTGCAGTCGGAGCTGCATACGGACTGCGCGACCACGTTCGAGATCGGTTCAGGGACGAGTTGATCGAAGAGTTGGGAGACGAGTTGTTTGGAGGGAGGACGGACTGTGCCGGCTCAGTCGGTAGACGGATCTTGCTTCTCTGCTGTAGTCTCGATTGTACTGGAAAAGAAGTTAACACGGTGATAATCTGTCCATCTGTTTCTTTTCTTTTTGCCAGCACCAATAGGACGTAACTGCGTCATGATACGCAAAAGTTCACTTTTAAATGCGAGGTTTTCATTTTTGGTAAAAAGAAAATAAACGGTTGTACAGATTATAGTTACTGTTTAGCGCAGGTTGCTTTTAAACTCGTATTCTATACATATTCAGTTTTTGGCTAGGTGCCAAAGTCTGGTGTAGAGTTTTCAAGCCATCCGAAGGCCTCTGGCTTGGCTTAAAGACTGCTTGTACTAAGACTAAAAGCCGGGGCCTACAATTTAATGTGTCATCCGATCCACGGTAGTGTCTAGCGTCCAGATGAAAATGCCACTTTATCATCATCCAAACCGCATGAACCGATACTTAGCTTCGATGATCGCGTCAGATTGCCTTAGCTAGCCGAGCTACAGGCGCTACTATAATACATATTTGTATAACTCGATTCAAGTAAGAAAATATTTGAAAATTCGATCCCTATTTCTTGCACTCACTGAGGCATGTAAGGGAGAGGACATGAACTTTCAAATGTTTTCTTTATTGGCGCGAGATATAAGAAAGAATAAGAAAAAGAGATGATAATATACTTACTATACATATAAGCCACGGCGACAGCAGCGATAGTGACTATAGTAGAAAAGTATGGTCGTATGAGAGAGAAGAGGGCCCCCAGTAAGGTCCCGCAAGCCACCTCACATTCTCTCTCCACTTCTACTCGGATCTCTTGCCCGGTGAGTTTGGAGTCGACGGTCACAAACCCGAGACCGCACGTCGATGCTTCATTTGTTACTGTTACTAGGATTTCACCTGAAACATTAAACATTTTTTTATACTCTAAATATGTTAGCCCTTGACAATAATTAGCCATTGAGATTATTTTTACTATAAATAGATCAGCGCTTGACCACAATTCACTTTATGGTAAGTGATATTGTGTTCTACGGTGTAGCCCCCACTATACAATAAGAATTCGAAGAAACAAGTATAACATGATAATGATGACTTGTTTTTTTTTTAACAGCAGGGCCCGTAACCACGCGAGTTAGCGACACTTTGTTTTAAAGCACATGCATGGTCTGAAATAGGGTGGTTGCTAGCATAGACAAATAAATATAATAGACGCTCAAACTTTTTTTGAAAATCGCCATCTATTCGCATTTTCTTGAAACGATTTCACTCGGGTCACGCAATCTACTATCGTTATATCACTATGCGACTGCAGCGCGTTGCGGAATTTGGTGGCAGCTAGGCTGTACGCTCGATTTGCAGCGCTATCTAGGTTTAATTGATAATTATACCAAACTTGAGCGCCACGCTTTAATGTATGGGAAAGAGCAATCCTCTCTAATATTCTGATCCTTGTTGCTAGTCAGGCGAGCATTAGACAATGCTCTACCACCGTGCAATACATAGTAATTATTTATTTGATTTATAGACGAGCAGCATTATGCTGATGTGCCTATATCACACCGAGTTGAAATTTATTTTTTAACAGTTCACATAATGTGGTAAACAGTGGACAGTGTTTAATGTCAATGTTTAAAGTTCACTAGTGCATTGATCATAGGTTAGCAAGAGATTTTTTAGTTTTCTGCCTTACTGGTACTATTTATTACCTGGTTTAGCCTCTGTGTCGAGTTTCAGCCCCGGCGAAGCGGAAAGTTTGGTCATCCTCAAGGCCCGAGGGTGTCCGGCCACAGAGAACAGAGCAGGCGGCGACAGAAGGGAAACTTTCGCCGGCGTGACGCGCACCGGCGGCAGAAGGAGAACTTTGGTGCACGTCCGGAACACGCCCCACTCGGCGCACAGATCCACCTCGGAGGCATCCGTGATCTGCGTCGCTGGGATTATCTTGCAGCCGATTTGGTCTGGAATGAAGGAAAATATATTAGAAGATGGTGTTTTGTAAGCATGTATGTCCATCATTATGGGCACCTTGTCCTGACTGACTTGAGCAAGTCATATTATAGTATATCAGATTTTTTGACGATAAAGAAATACATAATAAAACATATTATCTGGTGGGCATATAATAATTATTTGAATATGGACATAGAAATAGTGACATGTTGTATATTGTATAGTATTAGTAACTTAGTAGGTATTTTAATTAAGATCGATTTTCAATTTCACGCGCCTTACGGGTAAGAATATAGCCTTTATATATTTTAATCACATGTAACATCTTTTAAATGCTGTATTCTGTGAATAAATGATTTGATTTGACTTTTCATGTTTGTGACATTTTAATTTGATTATTATTACACGTATTATTATTTTTTATGTAAGGAATTGATATTTTGTATTTTTGTAATATCTACTCTAGCAATTATTGAAATATTTCGTTTCATAGAGTATGTATGTTTATTGATCCAACCAATTAGGTTCCGTGTTCCAACACATTTTAAAAGAGTTCATGTGTTATCATTTCCGATTGTGATTGAGTGTGATAACACTAAACCAGTAACTTACTGTTAATGACATCGAGCGCCGGCTCCGCCTCGTGAGGCAGCTTGGTGCGGCATGTGAAGGGCAGGTGTACCGGCGCGCCTTCCAGCGCAAACCTCTGCTGCTCCGAGCACAGCAGCGGCCCGCCCGACACTCCGCTCGCTGATATAGACAGCGGGACCAGCGACGCCGGCCACTCGCCCGCTTGGAACTCCATCTGGGTACAACGAATGGAAAGCGAACTTTCATTGCTAATCTTTAGACAAACAGACCATCTGACGCAACAGAGATTCATCGTTCGAAGAGTCAACATCTCCTGCCTTGTGGAAAGGCGAAACACGTGTTGAGTAAGAATTTCCTGAGATAGGCAACGTTAATATTAGAATTATATGTATCAGGTTGTTCCGGTGTGTGAGGAGACCAGACACGCGGAGTGAAACTTCGTTGTGTTAGGAGGGTAGTTTAGGGATTAGTTTACTGGTGTTAGTTGTAGTGGAGGTGTGGTGGTCGGTCGGAGGAACACACCTAATTTTTTTTTAATATTTTAATTTTTCCTTTGCTTATCTTAATTTGGGTTTCAGATCACAGCGGAAGTACACTAAATATTTAATTTTGTCTTCTATTTACAATAGATTTGCGCAAAGTAACGCCTGAGTCAATAGATTGTCAAAAATACAAGTCGGTGATCCGTGGTCATCGGTGAGGAAGCAATTCAAATTCAAATCAATTTATTGCGAATATGGTATAGTTACAGACAGGTATTGGGTCAGAGAAAGAAAGTGCACCATATTCTGCCTAGCGGCGTGCAATAATGGTCTATGGTAAAACTTAAAGCTAATTAAATATAGTTGTACATTATTAATTATTTAGATTAGTATGTCATTTATTTATAGTCTAGTAATAATTCCCAAAGAGATGTCCGATAAAAATTCGTCAGTAGCATAATATGATTTGCTTACAAGAAAGTCATTGAGTTCTGTTTTTAAATTATTTAAGTCACAATTGGACCTAATTTTTGCTGGAATCTTATTATAAATGAGTGGAGCAATCCCAAATACACTTTTACTTAATGTAACGGTCCTTCTCTGCTGAGTATAAATCGTTCCCTCGCGTCTAGTTCCTGCCTCGCGCATTTTGAAGATATCAGGATTGGTTTTCACGAAAATTACGAGTTCACTTATGTATAAGCAAGTAAAAGTCAAGAGTTTTAGCCGTTTGAAATGAGTTTTACATGATTGTCTTTTCTTGATTCCGCAAATTGCTCTAATACATCGTCTAAGTTACCTTATGTACAGGAAGCTGGTGAAGCGTGCGTGAGAGGTGCGCCCTGTCGTGGCGCAACACGTGTTTAGCCGGCACGTCGTGCGCGGCCAGCGCGAGCGTCACGCCGCTACCCGCTACGAGAGAGACAGCGGCCGGCGCCCGCCAGCCCACCCCCTCCAGACACACGCCCCAACAACCGGTCACTGTTAAACAAAGAAAGAAATAATTTATTGTGACAAATTAAACACGCGACAATATGACAAAGTACAATAATTAAAATAGTACACATAAATATGTAAGCTTTGTGCTGACACTTAACAGTGACATTCCAGTATCTCTGACAGTTGCGGCATATGAGGGAGCCACTAGTTCATTTATGAAAAATAACGGAAAGCGAATTAAAACGAATGTTAAAACAAGTGAAATTAAATCATTAAATTACAATACTTTATTTAAACTCAGTTTTGTATGTGAACAGGCGATTCAAGTTTATTGTTATAAACAAATAATACTAAAGCATGAACATTTGATTGTCGATTCTCTGTTTTTAGGTTAGTATTCCATCAGTTGATATATTTTGTAAGTTTTATGAAATTAATCTGTTTTTCACGAATAAACTCTGTTTTTAGATGAATCACATCGTGTTATGTTTTAAGAAGAAAGCAGTGTCTCCCTTATAAATATACAGTACCTGGTTGACCGAGCTTTGCTCGGTATTTTTTCTTTAATATGACATTTTCTAAAAATGATTCCTGGCTAGATCGATTTATTGCCCCCGAAACCCTCTATATACTAAATTTCATGAAAATCGATGGAGCCGATTCCTAGATTCCAATTATATATATACAAGAATTGCTCATTTAAAGATATAAGATAAGATAGGTATACAGTCGAAATAGTTTTTTGATACTAGCTTTGTTTTTTCATTTGTGTCGCTAGTTCCCAGAGCCAATGTACGGAGCAGACGCAGACCATGCAGAAGATGGGCAAACGCACAAACTCAAAAGTACGGACAAGAATGGATGAGATTGGCCCAAGATAGACAACTTTGGTGCAAACTGGGGGAGGCTAATGAGGCGACATCAGCATCCCAACATTTGACATAATTTAATAATAACATTGACACATTATTATTATTATATTGTCAAAAATCATCATTCAATAATATTTTTTAACATTCAATTAATAATATGTCAATTATTGACATATTATTAATTAATCATAATTTGACATTGACATAATATTAAATATGATAAGATAATAATGTGCATGTTAAAAAAGTAGGTAATCATAAAGTAGGTAATTATAAAGTAAGTAATGCAGATGAATAAAGGCTTTTTTACTTTTACTTTAAACAGTCGAAATCCCAAAGTATCGCACAAGCTGATTCGATATAAATTAGATACCAGGCATATTTTTTCAACCAGAAACTTATTTGATAAATAACTTACAGAGTATCCGTTCTCCTTTAGCATCAGTGCCAGTGAGCCAGACTTCATCCTTGACGGTGACTCCACTGATAGTCGTTTGGAACGTCACGAACGCGCCGGTCGGGTCCAGACCTTCGATAGCCAGCTCTGCACCGTACACGCTGCAAATGGAAACCTCATATTAATAAGTCTCCTGCGAGTATTTTTAAGGTTCCATACTCAAAGGGGTTTTTTGCTCAAAGGGGTTTTTTACTCAAAGGGTTTTTTTACTCAAAGTGGTTTTTTCAGTAAATACACCACACTCTATGGGTTTTTTTTTCTCCTAACAGCTAGGCGTTGGACTAGCAGGGCGCGTCATCACATGAGATAGCGACACTCCGGTCTAAAGTCTAACATGGTTAAGCCAAATCAGAGGCCTTCGGGCGGCTTGAAAACTCTCAAAACCAGAGCTAGGCTAATAAGCTAATACAAAGAAAAGTTTTCAGCGACGTTTCCGGTAACACCAGCAGCACTGTGCCAGGTACAAAAGAACGCCAAGCACTTAACAGTGTTCCATTGGTGTCTTTGACATCCAGCAATACCAAATGTTGTTATAAAGATCGAGAAAAAAAATATGTTTGCCGGTTTCCGCACGATGTTTTCCTTCACCGTAAACGAGTGCAAATCTACACATAATTTGAAAAACAAGTGATTGGTGTAGGGCCGGGATCGAACCAGGGGCCGTCTGATTGAAAAGCAGACGTTATTACCACCGAACCACACTCGCTTTGCTTTGTATATAATATGGAACCCTAAACATAGTAGATATGTACCTGTCCCCAGTCTTGGTTTGCGGCGCATGTAGCGGCGCGGCGGTAGGTACCGACGCCGGCGCAAGCAGCGCGCGGCCGTGCGGCCCGCGGGGGATCACTCGCACCGTACCCGTCTCCTCGCCGCCCTCCGCCGTGCAGTACTGCGGCACTGACACTTCCACGTGGATCATCTACAGATACATTGACTTTAATGTAGTATAACTGACAACTTCCTCAATCTTTATATATAGACTAGCTGACCCGGCAAACGTTGTTTTGCCTTAATAATTATTTCTAAATATACAGTAGCCGATTCTCAGACCTACTGAATACGCATATAAAATTTGGAAGAAATCGGTCAAGCCGTTTCGGAGGAGTACGGTAACAAACACTGTGACACGGAAATTTTATATATAAGATTTATGAGAAAGCAGTAAATGTAGAGATTCTAGCTGTAAGTATAAATTCAAAATTTTGTAATGGCAGCCATCTTGTATTTGAAATACAGTGTAAACTCCATGTAACGTCACTCGATTTAACGACAAACTCTCTAAAGCGTCGAAATCAATTGGCTTTAGTTGGTTTAGCTTGTAATCCATACAATGATACATTCTCTCCATTTAACGACCACTCTCTCTCTCTATAACGCCATAAAATGCACAGTCCCTTCAGTGTCGTCATATAGAGTTTACACTGTATATCATAATGTACGCAATATACTAATCAAGCCTTTTCGATTGATTTGGTTTAGTTTTGTGAAAAATATGTGACCCAGTATCGTGGAACAATTTTCATTAAACATAGCTAGACAAACTACCAATGAATTCACTTTCTTGATGAAAATAAATAAGTTATTGTTCTACCTTTGGAATTTTAATACAAACAAAACATCCTAAAAAATGTATATGAAAGAAACATGTTGATTTCTTTTTCATGAATGTATTAAAAGTTTGAACTCACCGATTCTCTATAAATGTTATTTCTCTCATCCTTATGCTGCGTTACAATCACTCCATACCCCGGTTTGAGCCCCTTCAGTTCTCCATTAGCCGTCACTTCTAACGCACCATCTTCGTAGGCTTTCCAACTGCCTCTGGGTAAGGACTTGAGTCGGATTGTGGACCCTACGGCTATGGCAATACGGTCGCCAGTCGCCAAGTCAGTGTTTTGACCCTCAATGGATGTTCGGATATCTGATATGCCAAGGATTTCGATGGTGCTGTCCCAGGATCGAGATTCTGCTACCTGAAATTGTAAATACGTTTTATGTGATTGAAGTAGTAAGATCGGCGCAATGAAACACACAACGAGCGGTATACGACTGGTTTATTCTTAAGATGGCGGCGGGCAGCAAATATGAAACTACCCGCAATATCTCACACCTCCTTACCTAAATTATACAAATCTAGAAATATCTATGAAACTATAAAAAAAACTATGTAAATAAATCTATGTTAAATACAGAGAATAGCATAACGAGTAGGAAGTACTTTACAGATTTTAACATGATCGAATATACATTAGTTAAACACTAATTATATTATTACACAGCTTAAATTTAAGAAATCAGCGCTTTTAGAAACTATTACAACATTATTAAAACACTAGACAACTATTATAACACTAGAAGCAATAATAATTTTAAAAGCATATTCCATACATGATGGTACCAATACTTATAAATATGCGTTTCACAACACACGGACGGACACGGTTAGTACCTACTTACGAGCACGCAGATTCATAGTAAAAGGCACACGAGGATCTCTGCGATTACGTTTCCCAGTGGCGGGAGCCCTTCTGCCCTTCTTCCCATTTATTACCATTCTTACCGTAATTCCGGATATAGACCGTGTCCCCGGGGCGCGCGTGTCGCGGCGCGCCGCCCGCGCGCTCACACTGCGCGCGCTGCCGGTCGAGCACGCGCCGCTCCGTGTGCGGCCGCAGCGCGTCCAGGCGCCTTATGTTCTTATAAATCACACGCAAGACGGGGTCGACTTTTGTTGCCGCCGCTATGTCTTTATGACTCACGGGAAATTCGTTTTCTACATACATCAAATATGACACCGCGTCGTCACATTTAGTCTCCGCGCGCGATTCGCGAGACAGCGGCAAGCGCGATAAGCAATCGGCGAGACCGTTTTGTCCGGAACTGACCCATTCAACAGTAAAATCATATGCCGCAAGCCGCGCCTCATATCGCTGTAGCCGACTGGCCGCGGTTTGCGGTATTCCAACTTTATCTCCGAAGATATAAAACAGAGGTCGACTGTCCGTGCGAATAATGAAAGGCCTATCAAATGTATGATTTTTAGTCACACCGAAAAACACCGCGAGAGCTTCTTTGTCGAGCTGACTGTACGACTTTTCCGCTTCGTTCAAGGTCCGCGACGCGAAACAGATAGGTTTCTCGGAGCCGTCGGGGTACCTGTGCGCCAGCACGGAGCCCCGCCCGTACGAGCTGTCCACGCTGAGCACGAGCGGCAGACTCGGATCGTAGTGAGCCAGCCAATGTTCGCTACTTAATAACTTTTTAATTTTTGCAAATGAAAGTTCACAATCCGAGCTCCACTGCCATTTCATTTTGCCTTTTAATAAATTATACAATAGGTACAAAATTTCGCTCGGCCGTGGTATGAACTTACCGTAATAATTTACAAGCCCTAAGAATGACCTCAATTGATGTACATCAGTGGGACGCGGCGCATCGGCTATGGCTTTCACCTTCTTTTTGTCGGGACGTAGACCATCCTTGTCAGTCACATGACCCAAATAACATACAGTTTGCTTGAAAAATTCGCATTTTTCTAATTTAATCCTAAGTCCTACCGCCTGTAAGCGCCTCAAGACTTCTCGAACATTTTTAATGTTATCTTCTCGAGATAACCCCCCTATACAAGCGTCGTCAAAATATACAGCAGTCATCGGAACGCCTCGGAGCGTCTCTTCCATCAGTTTTTGAAATTTTTCGGGAATACAAGAAAGACCGTACGGAGTGCGAATGTATTCGAATGTGCCGACGTGAGTACTGATCGCGGTACGGGCCCTCAACTCCGGAGTCAGAAGCACTTGTTCATAAGCGTGTGCGAGATCAATCTTTGACCCGCGCAACGCGGAGTACAGCTCCTCTTTGCGAGGTAACGGGTACGGTTCACGTTTTAACTTTGGGTTAATAGTTACTTTATAATCGCCGCATATACGAATACTTCCGCACTTCTTTAAAACCGGCACGATAGGCGTACCGTATTCGGAACTTTCGACTTTAACAATCGTGCCCTCATTAACGAGACGCTCTAATTCCTTTTCTACAGGTTCTCTTAACGCTAATGTTAAATTCCGCGCCTTATGAAATACGGGCTCATTATTTTTCAGTTTTAAAGAAAACATTTTAGTGCAAGTACCTAGCCCGGTTGCGAAAACATAAACAAAATCTCGTCTAAGCGAGGTAACGGTACGGTCGGTGTTATCAGTTTGCCCGCGCGCATCGATGTTGTTTACAATCTCGATATGCTTAACGTTGAGCCGGCGCAGCCAGCCGCGGCCGAGCAGCGGCGGCCCGCTGCCCGCCACCACGTACAGCGGCAGCCCGTCCGCCTCGCGCTCCGCCCCCGCGCCCGCGCCCGCGCCCGCGCCCCGATGTCGCGCGCGCACTTTGATAACACCGATCGGTTCAATGTTAGACCCGTTATAGGCTCTTAATTTCAACTTGCATTTAGACAGCTCGCAATCACTAAATTTTATCTTATAGTCTCTCTCACAAATGACTGCGATAGCGCTTCCCGTATCGACTTCGAAATCGATCGGAGTGTCATTAACGCGAATGTTCACTACATACGGTTTATCGTCCTCGCCGTCCACCACGATATTGAAGATATCGCTATCTTCGTCCTCGGACTGCCGGTCGACGTAAAAATGATTCCTCCGCTGTCCTTTACCCGATTCACTGCCGTCACTATCACAATACGACCGCTCACTTTTGCACATGACCTTGAGATGGCCCCGGGCCCCGCACTTATCACAATTATAACGCCTATAGCGACACTTATCCGGTGCGTGCTGGCGGCCACATCGCCAACATGAGTCGCGCTGCCGGCGAGCCCCCGCCGGGCCCGCTGCCGCCGCACCGATGCGATGCACAGCCGCAAGCCCCGCGGCCGCAGCCGCCGCAGCCGCCGGCGCGCCCGCGGCCGCAGCCGCCGCCGCCGCCGGCGCGCCCGCGCCCGGCGCCGTGCCGCCCGCGCAGCTCGCCTCCGCGTGCCGCCCCGCAGCCTCCAGCGCCAGCGCCAGCTCCACCGCTCGCCTGTACTTCAGCTCCTTCTCCGCGAACAGCCTGCTGCGCATCTCGTCGCTCGCCAGCCCCGACACGAACTGATCCCTCAGGTTTTCTTCCAGCTTGTCACCGAAGTTGCATGTGCTGGCGAGATGCTTGAGATGCTGCAGGTATAGGTTAAGTTCTTCTCCCGGCCCTTGACGTCGTTGACGAAAGATGTGCCGTTCGGCAATGTCGGATCGCCTGGGTTCGAGGTGTTGTTTGACGATGGTGACCAAATCTGCGAACGTTTTGTTCTCGGGCTTGTCGGGAGCACACAGATCGCACATCAAATCGTAGGTAGCCTCGCCCACCACGGTGATGAGAGTAGCCACGTGCAGCGATTCTTTTATCTCATTTAATAGGATAAATTGACGAACACGATTCACGTACATTGTCCACTTACGCGAAGAAAGGTCGAAACTATTTATTTTTCCGTAAGGCATGGTAATTATTGCGCAAAATCTATTTAAACTCGTCGCCAGTAAGATCGGCGCAATGAAACACACAACGAGCGGTATACGACTGGTTTATTCTTAAGATGGCGGCGGGCAGCAAATATGAAACTACCCGCAATATCTCACAGAAGTGTGGTCATATTTTGCAGTGAAGCCATCGGGCTGTAGTCAAAAGCCCAAGTGAAAGGAATATTACAAAATCATTCCTTAATTGGTACTTGTATTTACTATTTACACATATGTATGAGTCTTATTTGTTTGTTCAATAAACGGTATAATAATTAATTTGACGACCTCGTTGGCGTAAAGGTTACCTACCACGCCAGACTGCCAATCAGAAGGTTCCGGGTTCGATTCCTAGCACAGCCAACATCTTTGTGCTTAATAAAATTTGTGGGCTGTGGGTCTGGGTGTTAAATATGTATCTATATAAAATATGTATGTATGTATATGTAGTATATCAGTTGTGTTAGCTACCATAACACAAACTAGAAATGGTTCAGTATGGAGGTAACCAGCTGTGTGTGAAATGTGTCCAAAAAAAAATTTATCATATATTTAAACATACTTGTCCCATATTCCGTACTCGTACATCAATGACGATGACTCCAGGCTTCAGAGGCACCACTCTCACGGACAAGCCTTCAGCTACGGATCTCTCGAGCTTGTCTGGAATATAACAACAATCAACCATATTTTATTCACTATTTTGTTATGTGTTGTTGCATGTATATGTATAACTCTATACCAAACAGTATCATCCCCCACCATATTCTCATCCCAAAAGTAGGGTCTGCTAGTAATCATATATATACTTAACAGGGATCTGAATACTAGAGAGGATTGCTGTTTAAAAAAAAAACTACTGATGAAAATTAGATGGCGCTGCAAATAGAGTGTGCAGCCTAGATATCAAGTTTAAAATGTTGCACCCAATTTATTTGAATTTGATAGAATTATCAAAATCCGATAGATCCGTGTATCATTCGATACACGTAGTATGATTTTCATCGAGAGGTTGAATGTCTATTATATATTTTTTTTATGATGGATAGGCAAGCGCTTGATCAAAACTCAACTGATGTTAAGTGATGTTGCGATCTAGGATGGAACGCGCTTGCCTAGAAGAAGCCGATTCACTCTCGCCTTGAAGATTGTGAGGTTATATAGTTCAGAGGGAACAGGGATTCCGGCAAAGAGTTCCACAGTTTAATGGTCTGCACAATATATGTGGAAGCGAAACGCTTCGTGCGGACCCAAGTAGCACAAAACTGAATTATAACGGTTCACATCGGTTATTCCAGCATTATAAGTTACTTATAAAGGTTCACTAAAACGCTAACACCTGCTTTATAGAACGTCGGAACTCATATAATGCTTTTTGCTGTAACTTAGCTGTTTTATATTTCACACAAATGCCTTTATAGAGCCCTTAGCATTACTGTAATCAATTGAATACTATTGGCACTAAGACAGAATTTATGTGGCCTTATATCCTGCATATGGCTGCAGGAAAGGTCAATTGTGAACCATTATAAGATTGCATTAAAACAAGGAACACGCGAACTACAATAAAGCATGCAACATTTATGTGAACTTATATAACGAAGTATTAACTACACATGCTGCATAATGCATCACATGTGAAGCGTTAGTCAGCTAATATTCCATACTCCCCTAATGGCATTAATTTAGTTCACATGAAAACATTATGTGATAATCTATGCAAACAGATAGCAGCTAATTGTTTATTAATAGTTCACATGTTACCCTTAATTCTGCTATAAGCTGCATAGTGGCCCATAGGAATACTATCTAAAGTGTGTTATGGAAGATATATCGTTGCAACCATAGCTATTATCAGTGTTTGTTAAAATCATGTGGAAAGCAAAAAAAAGAACTGGAGGGATACGAAGAAAAATAGCTAAGGAGTATATCCAAATTATAAATTACGGTAAAAAAACTACAAATGAACAAATACTAGCCACTTTCTCGAACATTCCCAATAAATCAAGCGTGAGTCAGAATGTGTCACATGAGGGTTCCGTATTCACGAACACTACAAATAACGACAATGGCGAACAAAACAACAATGCAGACTGCACAACCTCAGAAGATGAAGACTCCATTTGCGAAAGTAGTAGTTTAACTGATTCGGATAATTTATATGAAAAAGTTGATCTTTTCCGACAAAATTAAAAAAATGGGCTATTGACAAATCAATAACACAAGTAGCTCTGAAAGACCTAGCAGTTATAATAAACGAATATGTATCTGATTCATTACCTATAGACCCCAGAACAATATTGAAAACACCCAGAATAATTGACATAAAAAAGATTGCGGGAGGCGAATATTGGCATAGTTAAATATTCCATTTATGAATTAAATATTTCTATCGGTTTATCTCGAAACAATGTGATCCCTAATAAATTATAATTATTGATTAAATTAACATTTGCTGTCAATTTGTATAAAAAACCATCATTATTAACATATTCTTTTCTTTCATTAGGTATACATAACCATATTTTGTTTTAAGTTTTAAAAATTCTACCATATACTTAATGTGAAGTAGGTAATTTAATATGCGTACGTGTAGATATATAAAATATTAAAATTACGGATCCCTAAAGTTACATAATATTATATAGTATAAAAATGGTTTTACTAAGAGCCACTTTGTGTCTTATATGAGAGTAAAAGCTTCAGGGAAGGGAACACAAGCACGTCAATATTGCCAATTGTTCTATTATGGTTCACATGTGAGCATTTGTAATGCAAACTGCATCATTTTGTGATTTACACGGTTCACAGTAAAAGACGCCATTTTATGATTTTAAAATAATCTTATATATAAAATTTCCGTGTCACAGTGTTTGTTACCGAACTCCTCCGAAACGGCTTGACTGATCATTACCAAATTTCATATGCGTATTCAGTAGGTATGAGAATCGGCCAACGTGAAACGTTTTTACCCCTAAGTGATAAGGGTTGTTCACCCTTAAATATTTTTTTTTATTTTTTCTATGAATTTTTTTTATTTGAATTTTATATAAAGTGGCATTAACAAATACATACAACCCTAAATTTTCACTTTTTTATCATCAACCCCTATTTTTTTATGGCCGTTTTATTAAATTTCTGTGTCACAGTGTTTGTTGCCGTACACCTCCGAAACGGATTGACTGATCTTTACCAAATTTTATATACGTATTCAGTAGGTCTGAGAATCGGCTACTATCAATTTTTTATACCCCTTTAAATATATTTTTTCATTTTTCGACGAAATTTTTTTTTTGTATAAAGTGGCATTAAAAAATACATACAACCCTAATATTTTACTTTTTTATCATAAACCCCTATTTTTTATGGCCATTTTAGTAAATTTCCGTGACACAGTGTTTGTTACCGCACTCCTCTGAAACGGTTTGACTGATCTTTACCAAATTTTATATACGTATTTAATTTTATATACGTAGGTCAGAGAATCGGCTACTATTTATTTTTTATACCCCAAATGATAAGGGTTGATCACCATTAAAAATTTTTTTTTAATTATTCGACGAATTTTTTCATTTTATTTTTGTATTAAGTGGCATAAAAAAATATATACAACCCTAATTTTTTTACTTTTTTATCGTCATTCCCTATTTTTTATGGCCATTTTAGTATTTTATTCATTTTTCAGCTCGCTTGATAACTGATCAAATATAGTATCTAACTGTACTTCGAGTAAAAATCCTTTTTTTTTTGAAGAAAATAACTTACAAAATTTAACCTGATATACTTATGCTTATGATTATAACTAATCTTAAATACTTAAAATTTGCCGCGCCTTTACTTTACTGGTGAGTGAAATGCCACACTATGCCATAGACCGAAGTCGGTCTCCTGTTTTACTCACAAAATTCTTCTTCACAGACTTCTCTCACTGTTTACACAAATTTAGACCTTCGTTATTGTTTATGTATCGTATGTAGTAGTATTGTTAACAATTATCATTTTGCTATATCAATGTAACTCTCTTATTAATTTAACCGCGGCTCCACCCGCGTGTAAGTCGCTTTATTGCATAACCTCTCCTGCACATGACTGTTGTAAAAAAATGTATTTTCATCTGTTCGCTACTGTGGATCGGATTATACGTTAAATTGTAGGTCCTCTTAGCACAAACAGTCGTTAAACTAAGGCAGGGGCTTGAAAACTCTCGACAACATTACTTGATCACTTAGTTCTTACGTAGAAGAAGCTATAAATTTGATGTACTAATAAACTAGACCCCGAACGTATGAGCAAAAAATTTTCATCAAATATGATGATGACACTACAAACATTATGTAATTTGTTCTGCTTTGGACTTCTTTATGCTCAAACGGCTCCAACAAATATGATAAAAATTTTCGAGCTCGCTTTGCTCGCGCATAGCTCGCTGCGCTCGCATCCGGCTCGCTTCGCTCGCGATTGGTCCTACGACGTTTTGGGTCATAGCTTACGACACTACAAATATTATGTAATTTGTTCTGCTTTGTACATCTTTATGCTCAAATAGCTCGAACAAATATGCTAAAAATTTTCGCGCTCGCTTCGCTCGCGCATAGCTCGCTGCGCTCGCATCCAGCTCGCTTCGCTCGCGATTGGTCCTAGGACTTTTGGGTCATAGCTTACGACACTACAAATATTATGTGATTTGTTCTGCTTTGGACTTCATTATGCTCAAGCGGCTCGAACAAATTATGCTAAAAAAATTCGCGCTCGCTTCGCTCGCGCATAGCTCGCTGCGCTCGCATCCAGCTCGCTTCGCTCGCGATTGGTCCTAGGACTTTTGGGTCATAGCTTACGACACTACAAATACTATGTAATTTGTTCTGCTTTGGATATCTTTATGCTCAAGCGGCTCGAACAAATATGCTAAAATTAAATCATAGACAAGACTTAAATCATACCTACATTTATAAATTCTAACTGTATCTAAAAAGTGAAAAATAATTTTATGCCTACACATAAGTACCATCGAAGACTTTATTTGATTAACTTATAAACATGCTATTTTCAATATGTATTTATCCTGTATTCTTGGCGTCAGTGCCATCTAAGAAGAACAAATTAATGTTTGTTAAAATAAACATTATTAAATAGATATGATTGAACATAATATTTTTTGGCGTTTGTTATTTTTATATTCCCTTAGCGTTTGTTCATGGCGCTCCATACCCAATTCACGCATATACCATACACACTTATAATAAGTAAGTAACATTTTAATTATACTAGAATTTGTCTAGAAACTAGAATAAAAATAATTAATAAGGCAAAACAACGTTTGCCGGGTCAGCTAGTTTCATATAAATAATTACCCAATACGTTTAGTACAATATATTAATTTAACAATAGTTTTAAACATTCGTTTTCCAGCGGCCTAGAAAGTGTATCAAAATCTTGTTATTTTGATGACAAAACGTTATTTTTGAAAATATTCAAATCATTTAATTATATTAAACATATATCAATTTAATAAGAAAATATTGTAAATCAATGTTATTCGAAGGGCGCATGAAAATTTACGTTGCTAAACATATATTATTACACAATAAATATGCAGGCGTTCTATCATTTCCACATAGTATGAAAAATATATATGACATTTGTACTCCCCTAAATTAAACAGGATCCAAAATAGTTGATGGCACCATTAAAGTCTACACAAAGTTATTTAACTTCATAATATTTTGAATTATATTTATTATATGACACGCGCGAAATGAGCTAAGAGTATAAGCAGTATAAATAGTCACAACATCACTCATTGTACACTTGTAGCTGCATATTGGGTCCAACAAGTACCAATATACAGCTTGTTGGCTGCTTAATGGGTAACATGTGTACACCTATTCAGCCATTATGCAGCAAATAGGCCACGGTTACCAAATATAATGCTAATATACTGCTATTACATTGCTATTAAACAGACAATATACAGCTTGTTGCTGCTTAATTTGTGCCCAAATCAGCATTATAATAGCACTATAGTAGGATATAACTCTGATATGCAGCACATGAGAAATGCTAACAGTTTCCATGTGGCCTCGTTAACAGCTGATATACAGAACTTGTGCTACTTGGGGAGTTTTGGAACTTCAACTGTATAGCGGTGCCTCCTAGCCGTCTTCCTGCTCGTCCGATAGTGGAAAGGGGCCGGAGGAATTAGCTGATGCAATTCAGACGCGCTCTCTCCGAAATGCAACCGATAGAAAACCGACAGACTCGCAACAATGCGGTGATGCTCCAAACTTTGAAGCCTCGCGTTGCACATGGACTCATTATTATTAGTTTATGATACGTATTTACTTGCTAAAAAGCAAAATTTACCATCAATGTGTGTGGTGTAGAGTCTGGCAGTGGTAGGGTCGCGGAGGGAGAAGGTGACCCGCGGGGGCGGGTGCAGGGCAGCCAGCGCGGCCGGGGTGAGCGCGCCCGCCTCCACCCACACGGGGCTCGGGGACCCCACTAGCAGGGTCTGCGTGGCGGACCGCACACGGAGACCTGAGATCGGGATCACCTGTAGAACATTATAGAAAATTGATTTAATTATAACATACTATAACATTTGACGACCTCGTTGGCGTAAAGGTTACCATGCCGGTCTGCTAATCAGAAGGTTCCGGGTTCTATTCCCGGCCCGGTCAACATCTTTGTGCTTAACTAAATTTGTTGGCTGTGGGTCTGGGTGTTAAATATGTATTTATATATAATATGTATGTATATCAGTTGTGTTAGCAACCATAATACGAGCTAGAAATGGTTCAGTATGGGGCTAACCAGCCGTGTGTGAAAGTGTCCTAATATTTATTTTTATTTTATTTATTATTGATCAAAATATGTTAAAAATTGAGGTAAACTTCTGTCAACCAGAGGATCCCCGGTTTGATTCCCGGCACAGCCAATATTGTTGTGATGAACTAAATTTGTTAACTGTTGGTCTGGGTGTTAAAAATATGCATAGATATAAAGTATTTATGTATGCATGTGTAGAATATCAGTTAGTTATTGAGATTCACTTCTGCCAACCAGATGATCCCCGGTTTGATTCCTGGCACGGCCAACATCTTTGTGATGAACTAAATTTGTTGACTGTTGGTCTGGGTGTTAAAAATATGTATCGATATAAAGTATTTATGTATGCATATGTAGAATATCAGTTAGTTAATAGTGTTAGTAACCATAATACTAACTTGAAATGGTTTAGTATGGGGCTAGCTAGCCATGTGAGAAATGTGTCCTATTTTTTTATCATTATAACATTTGATCAAAATATTTTAGAATTTTACATTCACGTATTATTATTTAGAATGTTGCGATTGCTAAATACTAGATGCCTGTTATAAAAGCAAGCTAGACTTTTTTTAACGCGTTAAACGCGAGTAATAATATTTAACTACTATTAAAAATGATTTCTAAATAAAATTTTCTGAAACAAACAATTGTTCGCAATAATAAGTAATGTTGTGTATTAGGTAACGTCCATCAACATAAAATATTCGAAAACTCCCAAAATTGGTAAACATTTTAAACATATAGAGATACATTCTTTATTTTTCCACACTAATTAAAGTAAGCTATCTACATTCGTAACACATCTTTGAATACTACACAAAAATCAAAGCCATACCTTTTACTTCTGTGACAGCCACAGCGTGATTTCCCTATCATTTTCATTTTAAATAATACGACCGACGATATTATTATATATGTTTTTTAATCGTAATAGTTCTTACCTCGACTTCAGAGTCAGCGCTCGCCATTTCAACATTAGCGATATCCAGCGCTACCAGTCTCACTCGCGCTGTTCCCATCGAGATGCCGTGAACAGAACCGGTCGAAGATACCTGAAATTGACATTGAACAAATCATCACTAGAGTATTAAGATATGCTTCAAAATTATTGACCTCAATTCCAGTATACCATGGTCCGAATTTAATTGCTTTACTACTGAATACTATAGCATAAGCAGTACACTATACTTTCCCACTGCTGAGACTCACTCACCAAGTGCGGGTTGGCGGATGACACACGTTTTCGGATATTGTGGTCTTCAAACATGTCAGTTTCGTTACCATATTTTCCTGCACCGAAAAGCGAGTGCAAATCCACACATAACTTGGAAAACAAGCCTATGGTGTAGGGTCGGAATCGAACCAGGGGCCGTCTGATTGAAAAGCAGATGCTTGACCTTCAGTGGTAAAAAGTCTGCTTTTCAACCACAATTACAGACATTTTGCTCAAACGAGGTCTAGCTAGCTACAACTCTCAACTTGAAAATCTGTCAACAGGCACCTAACAATGTATTTCAGTAGCTTCCATGAGCCAGGCTAAACCGGCCAAAGTTTCGCTGAATTGTGTGGCGACGCGCTGTACTGGTCAAATGTCTAACTATATATCTACCATAAAAAGTATAACTAATAAACTTAAACATTTTTAATGTTAAACTTTGTAAATTGTCACGTAAAGCATCTTAATAATTTTACACACTATCATTATTAAGTCTCACGTACATTATTATTAAAAGGAATAAGTCCAACAGTTTCGGTGTTTTCTGAACACCATCTTCAGAGGCGTGTGTCACCGACGATATACTCGGTTTTTTTTTTTGTATATGGCATAGAAAACTTACCTCGACATGTTGTGCTGGTTCAGCCAGCTTGTAATGCAAGGAGGCGAGGTGTGGCGGCGGACCACCGTGATGCCTCAACTGTAGTCGGGCGCCGGGCGGCACGGCCGCGCGACCCGGGATTATCTCCAACGGAGGAAACACTAGCACCTGAGGGAACAAATTAATACTGGAATCAATACTAGTGGGGTTACTGGCTTTAATAGCTCAAGCCCAGCGGCCTTAACTGCTCTAGCTGATAGGAAGAAAATCTATGGACTACAGAGAGATACCATAGAGAAAATGTAGAATAAGTTTAACGAATGCTAATATAACTGCTAGTTCTTGTGGATTTTTGTAAACAATTTGTAACGTAAATATACCTTGATTACCTCTATGCAGCGTTATAAAGATGGGTTATTCTATCTTTATCTGTGGCCTCTACAGTATGGCCGTAACTTCGCCAATGTGACTTTACAACAGAGACAAAAACATGGGCTATTATTCCATACTAGAAAACTTTGACATTGCCTTTTCTTTCCTAACATACTTAGTTCAGATATTTTCATATAGCGGACCAGAAGAAGTAAATTTTGCCCGTTCTATTTTTAAAATAGCATACCACACTAACGAAAGAGGTTAGTTTCTGCATATATCTTATACAGCGTATCCACTCACCTCCGCGTTAGCGTTCCAGGCGCCGGTCATGGGAGCGAGGACGTGACCGTTTCCTCCCACAAACCGCACCCCCCCCCCCTTTTCTTATCGCCACGTCCCCGCTGCTTCACCGAACGGTGTGACACTATTCAGTAACATTGTGATGTTTACGTTTATTGTACGGCACTCACTGTAGTAGTTTGGCCTTTTACTCACCTCTACGTCAGCGCTCCACACACCGGCCATGGCAGCGCGCACGCGGCCGCTCCCCTCCCGCAGTCCGCAGAGCTCCCCCCCGCGCACAACCACGTCTCCGCTGCTCCGCCACTCCGCCGAGCGGTGAGTGGACAGGTACCGGTGTGAGATACCCTTCACTAGCGCGGTGATGGGCACGCAAGCGTTCACTCCTACCGCGCGGGATGTTGACACTTCTACGCTAAGTACTTCTTCTATGTACACCTGGCCAGAAAAATAAGTTACATAAATAAATAATTTAAACATCAAATCATGTATTGCCATAAACATTAGTTTACATTATGTAGCAATGAGCCCAAAACTCGTCTAGTCCAGTATCTTGGGCTCTATAAATAATTATGCTATAATTATTTAATATAGATGACAGTAAGTTATATGGCGTAACTGAACTAAGACAAATAACTTTTGTTCTAAGACTTTTGAAAAAATAAAAACGAATTGATGTTACACATTTTTTTTTTGTACTTAGATGAGCAATAAAATGCTATTCTAAAGTATTGTATACTAGATGTAGCATAACCAAATTAAAAAAAAAGTATAAGTACTCTTATTATTCGCCTTTTATAAAAAGAAGAATATTTCAATCAATAACAATAGTAAATATTTATTTCAATCTTCAAATTTATTTACGTTAATAGGTACCTTTCAGTGTAAGCGGGTCTCATAGTAGAGTTAGACTACATAGTAGCTCAACACCAGGCAAACTGTATTCAAAAGCGAACCGACGTAAAAAAAATGCACTTACTTCTACAATCTGCTTTTCGCCTTGCACACATAGATCCGTTACAGTCAAGTCATAACTACCAGGTCCTGAAATAAAAATCATAATATACACACTAAAAAAAAACAACAATTACTGTACATTTTTAAAAGGGACTAGAATTTACGAGTATGTCTGAACCAATTTAGCTAATTTTGGTTGTGCAATGTGTATAAAAATCCAAGAAAGGTAAATTATACCAGAAGCCAATACGTGGGGGCTTCTTAGATAAATTCAATCAATGTAATCTTCTTTCTTGCCTTATCTCACTAGGTGGGGTTGGCACAACAAATTTTCCTCTTCCACTCTTCTCTATCAGCCATTTTCGCCACACCCACTCCTTTCTCTCTCATGTTCTCATTCACACACTCCATCCATGTCTTCTTCGGTCGGCCTCTTACCCTTCTTCCATGTTAAATTCAATTAATGTGTGATACCTTAATATATCACAAAATGTAATGAAAACGTATTTAATAACAAACGAATACTATAAAAACACACACACACAAAAACCTTACAAATAGTAGATTAAATCTAAGTCAGTGTCCGCGGGTAAGGTGCCTAAAATGCTGGCGGCATTACCTCGCTGGATCGCCAAGCTTATACGTTGGCCGAGGTAAGCGCCAGCCAATTTATATTATTAATGTAATTAGTATCAAATCTGAGGAAGACCATATCACGAGGAAGACAATGAGTATGAGTGTGGACGGACAGATAGGAAGGGGGCGGCCTAAGAAAGTGTGGATGGATTGTGTGAATAACGATATGACCAGGAAGGGTGTGAATGACAGAGATGTATGGAAGAAGCGTACATACTGTACCGACCCCACATGAAGTGGGATAAGGTAAAGAAGAAGAAGAAGAGTATCAAATCTGATATCAAATAATTTAAGATGTATTGATGTATGATGATTCTTGTACCTGGTACAGTGAGGCTCAGTTCACCATTCTGCACAACAGCCGACACGCCCTTAGGAGAGTCGACGGTGTAATGTCCGCTGCCGCCCGTTACTGTGGCGATGTTGGTCAGAGCCTCGCTCTCCCATGCCATGTTCACCTGGGACATTGAAAGGGACAATCTCATACAAATCAAACAATTGAGGCCACCAGAACCAGAGCGGCCCAAACCACAATTTGTGATATTATTGCTTGACCACGGCAATGCCCCTTTTCAAACCCCTAATTTCAAAGCCAGAGTGGCTCAAAGGTAATTTCGATAAATAATCATAGATGGTGCTAAAAAATATGTTATGGTATTTTGATTCTTAAAACAATGTTAGAGCACACTGGCCCAGCACATATCCACATAATTTGTAGTTTATGTTTGGGCCACTCTGGTTCTGGTGGCCTCAATTAATCATTTATTTATTTCTAAAATATTTACAAAGCTTACAAAAAATAAGCACATAATATAATACTATAACTACTTTGTAAGTGTATGTACAATATATTTGACGCGCAGCACTCACACTGAGAGTTGTCTCTCGTGCTGTGAGTGATGTGTGCTAGTGACTAAGTAAATATGTTAGTAAAATCATTGATCATAGTTCAAGATGCTGTTTTGGAGGTTTTAACCTGTAGTTTTTTTTATGGATATGAATAATAAAATTAAAATTATACAAGAATCTGATGGATGAATGATGAATTTAATTAGTATATTTGTAGGTTGAATAATTTTTTTTTGACTCATTCAACATCCCTATTCATCTGAAGTCTACGACAGAAAATCGTTAAAAATCATTAATTTTAAAGATATGTATTTTTTCCAGATATAAGGTCTTTTTTGGTCATAATGGAGTAGACTCACATTTTTGGAGTCAAAAACCACAGTAATTTGTTGGATCACCTTGTTTGTGAGTTTTTTGTGTTATTTTATTTCTGTACCGTGTGTATAAAACTTGCCTTCATAGGATCACATTTCAATGGCGCGACAACTTTTGCTTGAATGCTTCCTGTCGCTTCAGGTATGTTCGCTTTCAACGACCCCGTCCATCCTACAGCTTTCTCGTCAGCTATCACAAGCTGAAAGGATACAAAAAATAATTAGACAGTAAATAAGTAAAGAACACTGTTCAGTACAAAAAAAGTTTAATTTTTAGAAAGAAAGAAAAATCCTTTTTTATTTGGCATACACAAAACCTTACCAAAATAACAATAGTATAAATTAAAAATAATAGAACATAGTTGCAACACAGTCGCAACTCAGCGAATGCCGGAAATTTTACATGTTCTAATGGTGAGAATATAGCACTTTAATTATTTTATACTGTTACTGTAAAATAATATAAATAAAATTTGAAACTGCAACTTTTAGTCCTTTCGGCATTTTAAAGTTATAGAAAGTTTAAATGCTTTTTAGCGCTATTAAACGTTTTTGAATACAAAACAAGAGCATTCGTAAATTAGAAATGTTTCAACAATGTTAAAGTTTTTATGAATAAGATAGTTTGTGTTTACTATTCAAATTCAAATTTGTTTACTCGTATTTACCCAAGAAAATATTACAGATTAAAAATATATATATATATATACAATATAGTTTAACACTAGTATATATAATTAATGCTTAATTAATTACAGAAAGCGTTTAGCTATATTTTAAAATAAACGTAAAAAAAGTGTTTAGCTATATTTTAAAATAAACGTATTTATGACTGAACTAAATTTTTTTTTCTGACTAACAGTCGGAACATAGGTAAGTGTGAATGCCCTTAATAATAAAAATTGTTACAACAAATATGTGATAACACATATATAGATAATATTTATTTCTATTTCCACATGGTAAGGTTCAGTTTCACACGACACACTTATTTTCTAATAAAATGTTATAACACACATACCTGATAATACTTATACGGGACAGGCACAGGAATGTATTCTGGATGAGTCTGAATGAAGAGTCTGTCAGTAGTTCTGTACTCTATTCCAACGTGACTAGGTTCAGTTTCCCATGACACTCTCGGTCCGCGTTCGTCTAACAACTCCCTTCCTATTGCGTCTAGTAACGTCACTTTTATGGAAACTTCAACGCCGGGTCGAATCCATAGTCTGAAAGTAAGGATCATATTTTAGGATCACTAATGTGTATATTGTAAACAATTTACTTTGTCAGTTCGATATGTAGAATTCTCGAGAAAAAATCTGTTCTGAGTATTTATTGACCGAGGGAAGCGTCTTTGCATCAATGGTTTTATCTTAATTTAATTTTGTTATTGGTCCTTGCATTAACTTCTTCCTAACAAAGCTTAGTATTTTATGTTTGTTTTCATTCATTAGCGGTGTCTGTATGGGATATCCCGAATATTATGGTACAAATTTAATGTCAGTCAGAACGGGGAGAATTATTTGCACAAAAAAAGTTAGAACGGCATATTTTGTTAATAGTTGCTTGTATAATCCCATAAAAATATATCATCTACCCAATTTAATTAAACAAGAGAGCATAAAAGTATTTAAGAGGAAATTATCACTATTATTGAGTATGCATGTGAGTATGAATTACATACAAACAACAACAACAGTATGTATGTTCAAAATGAGTACAGAATACTAACTTAGGTCCTCCACTGCAGTTGCCAGGCGGCGGCGGCGGCTCGAGCCTCACGCGAGACACATGCGGCGCGCACGCAGCCTCCAACTCTACGGACTCTGGCTCTTCCTCGCCGTGAGACGTCATCGACAGGCGAGCGTCGCCTTTCTAAGGAGGTATAACTTTTTTAACTTAACGCGGTTACTTAGGCAAAATCTTGAAGCAGTTCTATCGTTATCGCTATAAATGTTTAAAGTTATTGATGAAATTACTTAGAGACCATCTAAATAACATTTCATTTGAAAAAATCCCCTTGTGTGTGCTTGTGCTTGAAAAGTGCTTGAACAGGTGTTGCCGTTATAAGGCCCACACTGCTTGATGTGCACACAAGAAATGTATGCAAAAAGGTTTGCAAACATTTTTATTACTAGAATATGGAACAATTTTTTTTTTTGCTTGCGTTTGATCGCAATTCACCTGATGTGTGCTGTGGTGCTTGATATTGTGATCTAAGGTGGAGCGCACTTGTCCAGAAGAAACCGGATCACTCTTGTCTTTA
Organism: Mellilla xanthometata; assembly: GCA_035578125.1. Taxonomy (NCBI): domain Eukaryota; kingdom Metazoa; phylum Arthropoda; class Insecta; order Lepidoptera; family Geometridae; genus Mellilla; species Mellilla xanthometata. The sequence goes on along the minus strand of JAPUBQ010000014.1, from coordinate 3,995,270 downwards.
AAACTGCTAGATTATAGTTATCGGGGAACAGGGTGTTTGGCAAATAATCACACAAATAATGTCACATTTTGTTAAGAATTGTAGATAATATGAGTGCAATTACGCTAGCTCACATAAAACATATCTTAAAATAGTGTTCAAATGCTTTTTAAACATTTGTAACAGTTTGGGTTGGGAGTAGCTTTACTTACCCTTCTACACTTGAATGTGAAGAGCTGAACTTCTGGGTATTTGTGTGGTGGAGGGCCCTCACGCCTCATTAGCTCTGCCGTCCGCGGGTCACTCGACTGCGGGAATAGCGCTTCACCTTCAGCCAGCACCTGGAAAATAATATTATACGGTGGTTATATAATAAGATTATATAATATTTTTCCTATTCTTATATATAAAATTTCCATGTCACAATGTTACTTACCGTACTCCTCCGAAACGGCTTCACAGATTCTTACCAAATGTTATATGCGTATTCACTAGGTCTGAGAATCGGCTACTATCTATTTTTCATACCGTATACTTCCGCGCCACGCTTTATTGTATGGTAATACTCTAATCTACGCAATACTCCCTAGTATTCTGTACCCTGGTAATGAACACATGTATAGTTACCGGCAGCACGGCGCCTATAAGAGCGGCGGCCCCGTGAGGCCAGAGCAGCGCAGGCGCCGCACGCACGGCCACGCGCGCCGTGTCGCCCGCGCGCCCGCGGGACACGCGCACGCTCGACGTGCCGCGGGCACTGTACACTGCTTCCAGCACGCAGCACGCGCCATCTGTCCACGTGATCGACACTATTATTACAACATTCCGATTCGCTTCCGACTTATCGTTGAAACCACTAAATAAATAAAATAAATATTAGGACACATTTCACACACGGCTGGTTAACCCCATACTGAACCATATCTAGTTCGTATTATGGTTGCTAACACAACTGATATACTACATATACATACATACATATTTTATTATCCCTCCTCCTCGCGTCGTTTTCCTCACTGCTGAGGGTGTGACCCCCGCCACGGATCATCTTCTCCCGCACGATCTTGCGCCATCGGCTCCGGTCACTTGCCATATTTTATTATATAGATACATATTAACACCCAAACCCACAGCCAACAAATTTAGTTAAGCACAAAGATGTTGGCCGGGCCAGGAATCGAACCCGGAACCTTCTGAATTGGCAATCCGCAATGGTAACCTTTACGCCACCGAGGTCGTCAAATGATGTTAAAATGTCAAATGATGTTAAAATGTCAAATGACTGTTAGATTAATATGGCAACACAAATATTATCCATATGTTGGTAGTAGTGTTAAGTTTTGTTTTTGCTTTAATGTTGACTATGCTTCTTCTTCTTATGCTCGCTCCCATGACAAGTCTTAGCGTGACAATGTGGTTCAAATAAATAATATTATAAAACATGAGTTACAACAGCTTTTCATTCATTAGTTTATACAACCACAGTTCTGAGGCACACTAAACGTAAGACAAAGTCACTAAATGCAAACTCGATGAGTTTATTTCCGGCTAGTTCATCAGTAACACCACCGTATGAATGTTATCACCGAAGAAATCATTCAATGAACGGGAAGTGAGCTAAATTTAACTGTAAAAATCGGACCAATGTTCGAAATCAGTTCTTGACACTGATTCTGAAGCAAGATTTTGGTGTGCTTACCAGCAGGTTGTATCCATGTCGCCGCCGTTACGTTATGCGGCTCCGGACCTTCCAGTAGAGAAACTGCGAAGGATGCGCAGTTGCACCTACAAACAGAAATATTATATACATAAATATAAGCTATATTTTGTAGAATATCTTTGTAATCTTTTTTTTCCGTATGAGCCAAGTGGTCGGCGCTGGTGTCTACACAAGGCGTATTCAAGTATAAATATCAGTATGTACATAATATTTTTATTTTAGTATCTTGGTTGCGGTAAGCTATATACTATTGACTAATAAATATAATAGACGGTCAATTTCTTTTTGAAAATCGTACTCGATACACGTAGCGCCATCTATTCGTATTTTCTTGAGACGACTTTACTCGGGTCACGTAATCTACTGTCGTTATATCACTATGCGACTGCATCGCGTTGCGAAATTTGGCGGCCGCCAGGCAGGCACCATCTAGGTTTCATCGGTAATTATAACTTCTTTATTGTATGGGAATCAGGAATCCTCTCCAGTATTCTAATCCCTGGCAATATACTTACGTATGAAAGTTGTAAAGCTCCCCAGTGACAGGATGGGCGGCTGTTAGAGCAATGTGCAGGTGGTGCGGGCGCCCCACGCGCGCGAATCCGCTCGTCGACACTTGTATCAACTCCGGCACTGCCGACCATACTCTGAAAACATATACCATACTCTGATAGATGGAAGACAATCATAGGAGGCCTTTCTAGAGCTGAAGCCAAGCAACTCCCGCAAACTTAGTAATCTAAGAAGGGACGAGATGCGACTCATAGATGGAGCTGTTAATGGACTAAGCAAAGGATGCATGGACGCCGAGATAACAGTCAAGCATATGCTTCTGAGAGAAGTAACTTTACACAATAGGAAGAAGAAAAAAAAAGGGGGAGGGAAGCCTAATAGCTGACTGGATTAGCAACCACCAGTTGGGCGCTAGTCAAAAAGGTAAACGTCACGATCTGCTAGCCTTCTTTAGCGAGAATCAGAGTCTAAGAATGCACTGAATCCCTGAAGCACAACACAGCACATATCCTCGTGTTTGATTAAGGCGTCATCATTTTAATGAACAAAAAAATGATTTAACTGCAATCTTACTATAAGACTCATTGTTCTGACTCATTCATCTATAGGCAATGATGAGCCGAAGGGCTGTTCCTAAGGGTATGAAATTTGGATGGTGTATTTGTTTTAGTATGTAGACGCGTACTGAGAAAGGATTTTTGGAAATTCAAACACTCAAGGGGTGAAAGAGGGTAAAACAGTTTGTATGAAACTTCTTTGTTTTTGAACTTCTAGTTTCCTATATAACAGGTATAAAATGTAAAAAAATGCATTTTAATTTTGTAGTGACTGGCTGTATATATATCAGCGGCCAATAGTTGGGCTTAGTATAATTTATGTATAAATAGTATGAAGATTACCTGCCAATGGCTTGCACATGCGGGTATTTAGCCAGGTGCACTCGGACCTCCACATGGCCCTCTCCCTTCACTGCCACCTTCCCATCAGAGACAAGAGCCAGTGGCCCATCTGAGTCAGTTTGTGACCAAACTACAGCCTCGTCACCTCCTCCACGGTGTCTCAAGGTTATTTCTCTACAAATAAATAAAAATATATATAAGTAATAGATTTACAGATTGTGTCCAAACTGTTCATTGGAAAGCAAAGTTGTTTTAGCTAACATAATAAGGATAATGACAATCAGTCTATGTACAAGTACATTTAAGTATAAATTGAACATTAAAACATAGCATATTTAAACATGTATCTGTTGCTTTAACCAACATTAAAATGTAACAAATAACAACATTAAATCTAAGGCCACCTGTCCATGGCCTTACCTGGTACAAAGGTACCCATAATGCAGGCTTTAATAAAATACAGTTTTTAAAGTCAAAATTGTAAATTCAAGGTTCAGTTTGTAAATTTTCCAATATTTTTTTGGATTGGAACATAATTTACTGTCTAATTTTGAAGCTTCGAATAAATAATACTTGCTGGATATACAATTTTAAGGGGTGGACATAGTGAAGTCATCTTTAAATCCATTAATCGTATTTTTTTTTTACTAAAAAGCTATTCTGTATACTATAAGTATGTATAAGTATTAACCAACTTACTGGCTATTTTCAGTCCATGCTACAAATAGTTCGGGCGGAACTATTTCCAATGGATCAACGACAAACGCCGTCACTTGACCTTCCACCTGTGAATAACAATATCTCATTAAATTACATAAAAACCTACTAAAAAACTAACAAGCAAAATTTAACCGTATGATGCCACTTATCAAAGACAATAAGTACAAAAACTTTTTTTAGAAAAACAGATAATCAACAATGGTTAGAATTAATAAAAATGTGTGACTGATACTGATAACACACTTACAAGTAAAAAAAAAATGGTTGCCTGTAAAGTCGGTTTTACGGGCGAAGATTTTATGTGACAACGTCTGCCGCGTGCTGCGCGCGCGGCAGACCGATCATAGTTGAGTGGGAGAGAGACGCAAGGCATTCGGCGGGCCTCTCTCTCGTTCGGTGACTCATCGTAACGTTACCGGGCGTTACACTTTTTCATAAGTGACTCCCAGCCGCAACCTAATTTAAGACGTTGTCACGTCAATATCATCAAAGCTCACCTTGCGAGTTAAAAGTTTTCCAGCAATAGAATGCAACCTTGCCGTTACAATAAATGGTCCCGAATTATGAGCTACAGCATCCGTAAGAGTCCCATTTTCAGTAGACTTGAGCAAGTCTATGTTAGCTTCTCCATCTACTGAGAGCCGTATTAATATCTGATCACCCGAAGTCAACGGGTGTCCGTCTTTGTCTAACACAATACAGTGTATAATGAAATTTTCTTCTCTGATGAGCAAATTTGGTGGTCGTAAGGTTACTCTGATGCTGTGCGGTTCGGCAACTGTCAAAACAGCTGAAGCAACTTCTGTGGAACCTGAGTATAATTCTACAGATGTGGTGCCGATTTCAGAGCCTCTTACTAAGCTAATGGAATCTTCTAGCTGAGCAATGTCTGTGAGAGGCAGTTTCACGTAGTAGAGTGTATCGGATATGTCTTGGATAGTGAGGCGGCCCGCGCGCGCTCTTACCACCCTGTGGAATAGAAAAAAATTGGTAAACTTCTTTAAGCAAGATGGGTCAATGAAGTAACACTAGCTGCATATATACAGCAAGTTTACTACTGTATTATTTGTTATTATAGTGTTGTTCATAGTGCTCTGATGTCCAGTAAAGAAGGAAAGCACATATTTGGTACAAAATGTGTTCATATAGCTTGCATCAATAAAGAAACCATTTAAAAGTTCATATCTCCTTAATAGGATATCATAGTGTGAGAAAGCAAACTTTCAAGTGTTTTAATATAGTCCGGTCAATTTAGACATTCAAAGTTACATAAAGTCCCAACAAGCTGAATTTCAGTGAAATTGTTTAAAACATAATTATAAACAATGCCTAGAAGTTCCCCATCATTCCTAATGTGTGGTGTAATTTCACCCTAATTTTTTGGTCTAACTTGACTGAACTAATAGCTAAGTATATTTTACCTTAGTTTCTATTTATTAAAAAATAATATCAATACCGGAAATTTCAATTGTATTAAAGGACAAAACACAACTTTTCAGGAGAGCCAATAAACGAAAAACAAAATAGTTTTTGGCTTATAACTTTTTTAAACAAAGCAATATATTACTGGTGTATTGAAATATCCGGTATCGATATGTTAAGTTGTTTTTTTTTATTACCTATATCTCAAAGTATCGCCAGGCGCTATGAGCGCGGTGGCCGGCGTCAGTACCACACTGGCAACCACTTGCAATTTAAAGTCCGCACATATATCTCCGAGACAAGCGGTCACTTTACAGTTACCCATAGCTTGACCGTAAAGCAAAACTGAGTGAGAATGGAGACCTTGGGCTTCCAACTCTGACACTCCTGGTGGGGCTTCATAGTCAGTGTCGCGCCAACGGGCTATTCTAAAAGTATAAGATGCGAGAATTGGTAAATTTATAAGACAATACAGATACACAAAAGATGTCATATACAAAAAAAAAATATTGTTGTATAGATTATTTAGTAATTGTTGATAGACAGTTTATGACACTAGAGTCCTATCCAAATTTTCTTACTTAGTCATTTTGTTAGTTAGATGTTTGTTATTCTTGATTCAATAATTTTTACCTGTCTCAGTTAAGTGTGCCATCAGTACCTTTAAGTTACATGCAAAAATTTTTAGAGGCCTCCAAATACAAATATTAGTATAGCAAAACATAAGAGTTTAGCTAAAATACACTTACGTAACTAATAATTCGTCTCCAGCATTGTTACCAAGGTTCTCAATTTTCCAAGTAAAACTCAAGCCCTCAAGTGTAGAGAATTTGTTTCCTGAAACACATTTGTTTTTGTACATTTTGATTTAATCATGCTCAAAATACTACATTGTTTTTTTAACAAAGTAAAAAAGTTACACATTAGTAGTAGATTAGCGGTTATACTAATGAAAAAATGTTTAAATAAATTTGATATTTTTTAAATACAACCAATTTACCAACCCTGTTCATCATAAGCTACTACTTCAAAAGCCTCCGGGGCTTCTTCTAGGTACAATTTCCATGTAGTACTCATCACTTCTAGAGACCTGATTTTGTCAATGTCAACATCTCCACGCAATATCTGAAATACAAGAATATTATTGCTGTAAGATGATGATGTAAGTGCTATTTATATTTTCGCGCCAATTATTGTTTTCAGTCCTATACCTCGCCGGTGTTTACTTCTTCAGCTAGAATGATGACAGACCCTGGAGGTACACATGTTTTGGAGACGGAGACGCGTGCTCCTCGTGAACAGTGAGCCCAAGTACCTTCGTAAAGCGGCTCCAAATCAATGATGTCATCTCGCGACAAACTCCTGTAATGAAATAAAATAACGAACAAACTGATAGCAATTGTAACAAATTTACAACTATCCCAAAATACAAACCATGTGTAACAACCCCCTTCATTGATTTCAAACGTAAAATTAACTTTTGTATGTTCAAACCACGGGAGAAGAACTCTCGGAGTATTTATCTTCGCTCCGTCAGACATATAGACACATAAACACAATGCAAACAAAATAACACTCGCCACAGGGCTCCCCATCGCAATATAATTTATAATTACATTAAATTATTAATTTTTTGGTACTAAATTGTATCTCAAACTCAAACATAACCTATTTTTTTTTTTTTTTTTTTTTTTTTTTTTTTTTTTTTTTTTTTTTTTTAAGAGTAGCTTTTGCCTTTAGGCACAGCCAGCGTCATGTCATCGAATTAAGAAAAAAAAAAAGAATCGAAAATAAATTAAGGGTATCAAAACCACATTATTAAGTTCAAGAAAGAGAAAATAGAAAACTAAAGTTTAAGCTTATTACAAGAAAGAAAAGAACAAATTACACGAAAAATAGCAGGGTCAATACATGAAAGCAGAACAGACATCGAAGTAGGAAAAGAAACTAGTTTTGAAAGTGAAATGAGGAAAGAGGACCGATCAAGAAGAGGACAGGTGAAAAACAAATGATTAAGGTCCCCCTCATCAAATCCACACTCACATAAGGAAGAGTTCCAAATACGCAATTTCCTCATGTGAGTGGGAATACAGCAATGCCCCAACCTCATGCGAATGATGCATGAGGACAAGGATTTACTAAGGGTGATCTTTGAGAACCAAGGCTTTCGAGGAACTACAGGTTGTAATATAGCATATGAGGATCCTCTGATACGAGATGAAAAACTCCAAGCTGCATTCCAGGACAAGAACAAACGAAGTTTTGGGAGGGAAGAAAGATCATGCGGAAATATACAGAATGGAATCTTGTCACCGGAAACAACGGCGTCTTTTGCTACGCGGTCAGCACGTTCATTGCCAGCCACCCCAACGTGACCTGGGATCCAGATAAGACTAACTTGAAGACCAGAAGAATGACACTCTGAAAGCGCTTCTTTAAGAAGAAAAAGAATTAAATTATGAGAGTAAGAAGAAAATGGATTAGAAAGAAGAGACTGAAGAGCACTACGGCAGTCTGTGAAAATAAGAGTGCGGGGCAACTTAAATAAAAGAACATAACGAACAGCTTCTAAAAGAGCCCAACACTCACCAGAAAACACAGAGGTTTCCGGAGGGAATTTGATTTTTTGGACAATATCATATTGTTCATGGAAAATGCCACAACCAACACAGCCCAAAGTCGAAAATTTAGAAGCATCCGTATAAATAGTATGCCAATCTGGAAAATCCCTTTTCAATAAACCTCTCAAATATTCATCAGCATGATTATCACCTGCGCAGATGTCAAAATTCAAAATAATAGAAGGAACGGAAACTATAACATTATAACTGAAATAGAAGACGGGAAGAACAGGAAGACGGGCAACGGGATCTTTCAAAGATTTATAAATAGAAAAGCTCTTAACAAGACAAGGTAATGACTTGAGGTGCCAGAAACGAGAAGACGAAGAAAAATCCAGTAAGAGCTGAAGTTTCGGAGGAAGAGGATGATGGGAAAACTGAAGGCAGCGAAAGAAAAACCTATTACAAAGAAACTGACGACGAAGGCGTAAAGGAGCGTCACCACACTCCACTTGGAGTGCATTCGTGGGAGAAGATTTCATAGCCCCAGAAATAATGCGAAGAGCATTAGACTGGATAAGGTTAAGTTTTTTAATGTTCCTTTTACTAGTAGGTTCCAAAAGGAAGGACCCATAGTCTAAAATACTACGTATACACGCATTGTAAATAAGTTTTAAAGTAAAGGGATGAGCACCCCACCAAACTCCAGACAGACAGCGGAGCAGATTAATACCCTTCCAACATCGTTCAGAAATATAATTACAGTGTAAAGAGCCACTTAGTTTACTGTCCAGAATCATACCTAAAAATTTTACCGACTCTTTAATGGGGAGCCTTGCCCCTTTTACACAGATATCAGTGACAGGAGTACAACGCTTTCGAGAGAAGATAACAACGCTACTTTTTGACGGAGAAAGATCTAGACCATTTAAGTTTAACCAAGAATCTAAATTACTGAGAGAGTTAGATAATACCTCAGACGCACATTCAATTTTACAATGGGATGAGTATAAAAGTATATCATCTGCATATTGAAGAATACGACAGAGACCAACAGATGATTCCAAATCATAAGTATATACGTTATAAAGAAGTGGACTGAGAACAGAGCCCTGCGGCAAACCCCGCCAAATAACTCGAGAAGGAGAAATGGAAGGATTGCTACAGCGAAGATGAATATACCTCTCCGTAAGTATATTCATGATAAAGTTGCACAGCTTAACAGGAACATTCAGCCGACATAATTTGACTTTAAGAATGGAAAGCTGAACACTATCATAAGCAGCGGATATATCAAGAAAGGCACCGACAAGGAACTCATTACGAGAGAAAGAGAGACGAATATCAGTGGTAAAAATACTCAAACTGTCTATAGTACTTCTACCTTTCCTAAATCCAAATTGAGACTTAGCAAGCAGGCCTCGGCTTTCAAGAAACCACTCCAAGCGGTTTTTAATGAGGCGTTCAGCTAACTTAGTCAAAACAGAAGAAAGCGCAATTGGGCGATAGGAACAAGGATCTTCAGAATCTTTGCCAGGTTTAAGAATAGGGACTATTAATTGGGATTTCCAAGAAATAGGAACAACACCAGAATCGAAGATAGCATTAACGAGAGATAAAAATGCATAGAGAAATTTATCACTGGCCTTAGAAAAAAAGGAATAAGGAATACCGTCCATACCCGGGGAAGAATCCCTTGTAGATTTTAACACATTTTTCAATTCAGTTAAGGAAAAAGGAGCATCCAAAGGGTCGGAAGAAGAAGGGGCACAAAAAGAAGGAAGTTCAGAGGGAAGGGGGCAATACTGAGGGGCTAATTTATCCATGAAGGAGTCAGCCCAAGACTGAGTAGGTGAGCAACCTCGAGGAGATGAGCACCAGGCTCGTCTGAACCTACGCATTTTCAACCAAATAATAGAAGAAGGAGAACAGGGGTTAAGGCTACAGCAAAACCTCTTCCAGCTCTCACGTTTCTTAGACTGAAATAGACGTTTAGTCTGAGCAGCGATCCTATTCAGTTCAGAATAATTCTCCTGCGTCATTGAACCAGAAAATTTTATTTCAGCAGCTTTACGGATTTTTACAGCCTCACTACAATCCCTGTCCCACCAGGGAGGAGGAGGAAGCTTTTTACGAGAAGGTTTCTTATTAGAAAAAGATTGACCTGCACAGTCATGAAGAAGGTTAATAAGAGCGTCGGAGCAAAAAGAAATATTTGAAGGATTCGCAACAGGAAGAGATGCAGTAGCAGAAGAAGTAAGCATCTGAAATTTTTCCCAACCAGGATCATCAAACTTATTCAGCAAATATTTTAATAACGGAGGAGAAGCAGGAACAGGATAGGAGTTAAATCTTGGGCATTCAAGAAAAATAGGGAAGTGATCACTACCATGAGAAGAAGGCAGAACTTGCCAAGTAAATAAAGAAGCAAGGTCAGGAGAACACAAAGATAAGTCAACCGCACTAGAAAATTCATGAGGACGCGTCCTCCTAGTAGGAGAACCATCATTTAAAATACAAAGATTCAAATCATCCAGGGAATTTAATAGAAACTGACCAGCAAGATCAGATCTACCACAACCCCAAGCCGAATGGTGACAATTCAGGTCGCCCAGAACCAAAATAGGCCTGGGCAGACCTTTGAGGAAAGAAACAACTTTAGGAAGAGCATTTCTCTGCTTTATAGGATCAGGAACATATAAAGAAACCACTGTAAAGGACTTTAGACGAATAGCCACAGCTTGAAACTCAGGACAAAAAGGAACATTTAAAACAGAAAAAGAAATGTTATCCTTCAGAAGAAGGACGGCACCACCATAACCATCATGTCTGTCACATCGCAAAGAAACAAAACCCGGGACCCTGAACTGAGAGCCAGGCTTGAACCAAGGTTCAGAGATAGCCAAAACAGAAAGATTATATTTATTAATTAAATAAATGAGATCAGACTTTTTGTTATTAAGGGATCTACAATTCCAGAGAAGAAACTTGAGATCCATTATGGATCAGAGAAAATAAAGAATTCAAATCAGCAGCAGCGTTGGACGGTGAGGGAACAGGAGAAGAAGAAGGTCGACGACCAAGAAGAGAGGACAGTTGATTGAGGAGAGCCAGAAGTTGGGAAACCAAATTTTGAGCATTCAGTTGAGAAGGCATATCTTTCCCAAGAGCACATCCATTAGGGGCAGCTCCCGAGAAATCTTCCTTAATGATATTAGCATGAGCCACACGGTCAAAACCTAATGGCTCATGAACACAGGAATTTTGTCTAGGTCTTTTGGGGCTCCGAATTTTAGACTTCGGAACCTGGGCAACTGTACTCTGAACGCCTGCGGTCTGAGAAGATCGAAGAGTAGTCGTAAATGAAGCCGGGGAAGATGAGACTTCAGCAAAAGATTTTCTTGACATGGGATGAAGCTTAGACGCTTCAGAGTAAGACAAGGAGTCGCGAGACATTGATTTTTTTATTGCAAGCTGACGAGAATACTCGGTACAGTTCTTGTTTATGGCAAAGTGACCCCCCTTGCACCAAATGCAAGAAGCATTTTCTGGGGCTACGTCACACGAGGCTGCGGAGTGCGAACCAGCGCATTTAAAACACACAGGTTTAGACCGGCATAACTGCTTGGTGTGACCATACCTACAACAATTGTAGCATTGTATGGTAGGCAGCATATATTGTTCAACAGAAAGCATGTTGTAACAGAGGGAGACCTTTGACGGCAACACTTGGCCGTCAAAGGTTAAAACAACCGTTTGAGACGGTTTCCATGTAACAGTACCATCAACGAAATTTTTAAAATTCAGTCGCCTTGCTTTAATAAGCGTAACTTTTCCATAATGTAGAGGGACTCGCAGTTCACTAAGAATTTCACTTTCGGACATGTCCGTCGGAATCCCTCGAACAATGCCCATCCGGGAAATTACAAATGAGGGGACAAAGGCCTTAAAACCTTCCGCCAATAAAAGCGGAGACACCGCAAAAGCGTTTGCAGAGTCAACCGAATTGAACGTTATAGAGATTCTATTACGGCCAATTCGTTTGACTGACCCGTCAACGATTCCACAGAACGCCGATGAATGTTTGAATAAAAACCGTCCAAACGTGACAGGATGAAGTGAAAGGCCAGAAGTGTCAGAAGTTTCTATTCTCTGAACATGGATGATGAATGGGCCAAGGTCAGAAATGAGATATTTTTGTCTAGGAACAGAACCTTGGCCTAGCTGAAGGGAGGAAGGAACTGGGACCTGACCTAAAGGAATTGAAACTGATTGGGTAATGGCCGAGGAAGGTTGAGGAAGGATGGCTGGAGAGAAATGGCTGATAGGCGTAGAACGACCGGATTTAAGGGTGTTTCCTGATGAAAAACTTTCATCATCAGAGTCAACGAGCTCATTGCGGCTGCGATGCGCAACATGATCTTTTTTCTCTCGCTTACGCTTGGATTTGCCAGATTTTACAGTTGTAAAGGCCCCCGGAGAAGGCGGAGTAGGACTAAGGGGCGTGGACAACCACCCACCACCCCCACCAGGATCAGGAGGATCCCCCATTCTACATAGGTAGGAAGCGGAAAACAAAAATGGATGAACTAAGGAGCAAATTAAAACAGTAATGAAATAGTGATATAAATGATGAAATCTAACTAAATTTTAAACTAGAAACAAATTCAAACTAAAATAATGCAAATAAGATGGAAATATGAACCAAATAATGGGATTAATTAATAAAATATTAATAAAGAAAAATTCAAACGACAGCCGCGGACGATGACAATCAGCCGAAAAAAAAAAAAAAAAAAAAAAAAAAAAAAAAAAACATAACCTAATCCAGTGTTCGGCTGTGTTCGTTGGGCTTAGGTCAGTGCTGCCAATAACCGCTTTCGAATTTTCCCTCTAAAACCACTTCAAATTCTCCTAATATGCCCTCAATATAGATTGATAGCCCCTAGAATTATTTTTTGTAATAATAAAAGTTAATATTACTTTTGAAAACTAGTTACTACTATTTCATATGAGCTTATAGTACATTTAACATATTTTTGGCCTAAGTATTTCAACTCCAAGAAACAAAACAAATCCCTCGACTCCAAGAATCTTTTTCCACATCTCCATACAATATGAAAAGCGGATAGTTAACATAAAGTTCGACTAGAGAGTCTACATAAAGATGATAATAACAAACCTATAACAACGAAATTATCACAGTATGTATAGTTAGTTGCTTGGCCTAATATAAAGAATGAAGTAAAAATCTATAAATATTGTCGGTGAAGGTGTAATAAAATCTCCTAAATTTGAGAGGAAAACCCCCAAGTTGGCCACACTGGCTTTGTCACAGTTGCATCCGATTAATCATATTTTGAAAATGTACGGCCTTTGTTGCAATGCTTCCTGACACTAACTTTAAATCTCATTGTTTGACATTTGAAGATCCTCATCTCAAAAATCTCAATTTTAGCCATGCATTTCATTATTTGAATTCCTTTCGTTTGTTGTTTACAAAATAGTTTAAACATCTACCATGAAAACACAACTTTTCTTCTTAATACTATGTATCAGTTTACTCCAAGTTACGGCTAGGGAAAGCCAAGAAATCGAATATTGTGATAATAAAAAAGGGCAGTGTATAAATGCAGAAAGGGACATTTACTATAAAAAGCTACTTTTATACGACGTTAACCCCCCAGAAGGCTTTAACTTACGTCGAGATGTATACATGAGGTTTGCCATAATGTTAGCGGAGGCTCAAAAGCGAGAGGAATACATGGACTGGCACTTAGTATTACCTCCTTGGCATGCTATTTATCACTGGAAATTAGAGTATCCTCGTGGCTCTGCCAAACCTTGGAACATGTTCTTCGACATATCATCGATGAATTCGTACGTCCCAGTTCTTGAGTTACACCAAGTAATGCAAAATTCAGGCAAATATGGTTTAAAAATAGACTCTTTGTATGTGCTACAAAATTATGACAATCCCTTTGAAGACGGAGATTTTACAGATAAATGGAGCATTGATGGCCCTTGTGAATATAGTAGTCGCTACTGGGGCTACCATAACATTACTGCTGGAAGAGTTATATGTGTCAAATTTCAAGGATGTATCACACAACTTTGGGAAATTATAAAACTTCATCCAGATGATAAAAAAATAATGTTTTATCATGCAGAAATACCTCTACACAGCAATTATGGAACTAAAAGTTACTGGGACTGCCGGAAAAGCATGCAGTTTAACTCAGACCTTGTAGATGCTGCAGATAATTACATTTCTAAAAAGTTAGGTTGTGTGGATTTTCAATGTACTAATTACATATCTGTTCATTGGAGACGGCAAGACTTTTCTAGAGCAAACCGAACTCCTTCCATCAAAGGAACTGTAGAACAAATACATAATATTATCTCTAAGAAAGCACTCAACATAAAAGATGTTTTTGTTGCTACAGATGGCACAGAACAAGAAATAAAACTACTGCAAAAACATTTGCAAAACTCAGGCTTTAATGCTCATTTTTATGAGCCAGATCTAAGTAAATATTTGGACGGACAAATAGCTATTATAGAACAAATAATTTGTTCCCGTGGTGCTTTCTTTATCGGAACACACGAGAGTACTTTTACATATAGAATACAAGAGGAGAGGGAGATTATTGGCTTTGACAGTGATACAACTTTCAATAGGCTATGCCCAGATGTAGGAGAGTGTGAAGAGCCATCTCGCTGGACAATTGTACATTAGCTATTTATTATTATGTATTAAATAAGTAAATATCATAGCTCCTTACTTGTAAGTGAAATAATGTTTTAGTCACATATGGGGTACTAGGCAAAATCCCGGACATAATATTATCATGTGCCATATTTTTTTAATTATTTGTCAACTTACCAAAGATAAATTGTATGTTATAATAATTAATAATTGTACAACAAAGTCAGTTTAATTTTATAAGTATGTACTATCAAGGTGGTTTTTAATTATTTTTTTCCCTAATCTCAGTAAAAATTACAGTCCAGTTCAAGATGATGATGATGTTAATAGTAGAATATTTACACAAAAAATATAAGTAAGGCATCAAGAAAATGTATGTAAAGATGTGTGTTCTAATTGTAATAACTCCAAGAAAGTATTACTGTAGTTTGGCTTACAGGCGTGAACACTGAAATCATGTAATAAGGACAGTAGGATGGACGACAATATAAAGCGACTGGTTATTACACCTGGATGCTACCATGCATGTAAGACACGTTAAATTGTAGGTTCCCAATGTAAAACTTAGTACACATAGTTGATAAATATTGGGTGACATGAAACCTGTTGAAACCAGGGCTTGGCTACTTGGCTAGCATAGATGATCATGAACACGAAGCTAGAGGTTGAAGAATCGATCACAACAACCTCATCCAGTAATCTGGGTTACCTAAATGTAACAGTTTAAATGAATGTACAGGGATTACTTGAGTCGTTCAAAAAAAGCAATTTAACCGTAGAAATAGTGATGTTTGTCTTGTCCGTTAATTTCCGAAACAAGCAGATATTTCTTAGCAATTATATTTATGTATCTAGTCCACTATAGCAAAACTACAAAAAAAAAACAAATGTCAATAATGCCAAATATGGCTGCATTGTGTTTGTCATGTCTGTATCGTATTTTATGTGAATTTTATAAATAAAACTAAAAATGAAGGCAATTAAAAAGTGACTAAACGTAAAAAGCTATAATTTACAATTTAAAAATACCTAGATCTCCCAGTGAAAGGTCCACATTCAATATGTCAGTGGACAAGGCTACTGAAATGAAAAGCTTTGAGATCGATAAAAGTAAACGTCGTCACAGAACTGACGACACTCTTGTTGCGACAGTAGCAGCGAGTGGTGGTGAAGATACATCACAACACACGAAGATGGAGGGTGCAGGGGACAACGCAGGCAAGCCCACAGAACTCATTCTTCAAGGCAACTGTCACCTCATTTCGAGCACAACAAGCAGCTTGGCCGACACGCCAGGTGACTCCGGAGTGTTGTGCCTGGACAGTGAGGCGTCCGAGGCCACCAGCCAGGCTCTCATGTCGCACAGCCTCGTGGGGGCCGAGGAACTCGCCTGTGACAGTGTTTATGATGCGCCTCCTTCATGCTCCCAGGACATGATCAAAAGCACGACCAGCAGCCTTATGACACGAAGTGATATTGATAACCAGAACATGGGGGCGACTGATGACACAGTCCCTGAACTGGTAGTTGAGTCTCACAAAAAAACAAATACATATGAAAACTTGCCAGATGTTGTATTAAAAGCTTTAGAAAGTGAGAAAGTTAGTGCAGATGACACGAAATTGCCTGCACTGAGAACAAATGAACCAAAGAAATCTCTTTCTGAGGACATAGTGTACAGGAGAAGGTGTCGAAAAAAGTCACAAAATGGAACAAGTTCTCAAAAGAAAAGAGTGTCTTTCCATGAAGATATTTTGAACAATACCAAAACTGACAATATTCATATTGAGAGGGGTTTTATTTCTTATGGCCCTGATAGTGCTTACTGTGATAGATTTAGGCAGAAAAACAATATAATGACTGATAGATTCTCATGGTGTGCTTCAGGAGATAATAAGGAACCAAAGTTTGCTGCTGATGTAGCACAGCAAACTATGTCCGATATCCTTTCTTATGGAGATTCTAATAATGACAGAAGTGGCATATTTGAATACAGTCCTACTTGCGAACAGAAAACCAAAATAGCCACAGAAAATGTGGGTCAAGACAAGGATAACAATAATGAGGGGAGACCTATAGGCAAGCTGTATGGGTGTGACTCAAACAGCTCAGATTCTAATTTCAGCTGTGACTCTGAGACATCTTCCAGTGAATCATCCTCTTCACATTCCAATAAAACTGAGAACACCCTGATGCAGAGAAAATGCGACAAGGCACAGAAGTCATACTCATGTGATGGGTTTGAGAACAATGGACATGTTGCATTTATGAGAAAAACATACTTTTCAGAAGCAGATATAGACCAATCAACTGACCGCATGAAAAAGCCATTAGAAGTCACGCAAAGTCCAAACCATGTCAAATCTGTACTAAAAAAGAAGCGTTATATCACAACTAACATTGTTGAAGAGCGAAAACAGCATAACAAAGTGCTAAACTTACTTGATGCAAATAATATAATTGATTCATTGAAGAATTTTTATAGAAACTTCAATTTCAACTTTGCACCTGAGAAAGGATTAGCAGAGAACAGTATCGACTTGAACAATGTTGTTGAGGCTTTGCCATGTGATGTGAATCAGAATAAAGGATTATCTAAGAGCTTAGATTCTGGATTCCATGTTGATGATGAAGACGAATTTGTTGAGATAAACTTGAATGAACAACACTCGTCTTCTACTTCAAAAGAATTGGCTCAGCCCAAAAACTCTGTAGCAGGTGACAGGACACCTAAAGAAGGATCCCCTCGACACAAACTCACTCTGAACATGAAAACTCCAATGGACAAAAAAGCAGCAAACAAAAATGAAAATCTTCCACCATTGAGCAAATATGTGGTCAACTGTGAAAGTACAGTTTACGAACACAAAGGAGTATCTTACAGCTATGTCCACGATACATTCCAAACTGCTTTTGATGCACCAAAAGAGACATTTGTTCCCATTCCTGACACAACTCCCGTCCAGGAGCTTACCGCAAGCACAAGCAAGCAAGAGATAGCTCCAGTAAATCATACAACCAAAATGATTGATATAGAGACAGCTAGCAAATGTTCTACACCAAAAAGACAATTTAAAAATGTCCAAGATGAAACAGAGCAGAAAAATGGCATCCCAAAACACTTATCTTCGCCAAAAAAACAGAATGTGAACAGATACAGTCGAAAATCCGCATCTACTGTTCAAAAATTGAATGAGGAAACTGCTCAAGGCAATAGCGACAACTGTTCCAACACTGATAACTCAACTTTGAAAGGCGCCGAAGATTTTAACGAAGACTATTTCGATAGCCCAGCAAACCAAAAGTTGCAATCTAACAAATCGGCAATGCTGAATAGGTATCTCAAAAACGTGTGTCAACGAAAAGATCTCGAACTAAAAATCAAGAACAACAAGTTCTACCAATTGAAGCTGAGGCTTGAAAAGCATTTTCCTAGTATCATATTTCCTTTCAAGGATGTGTCGGAAACGTTTCCTATTTCCGCTGCACGGATGTCGAGATTGATAGACAAAGAGGTGATAGAGAATAAAAGGCTTTCTGTGCGGCTGTTGACAGCGGACGAGCCTTCCTACTTTGACAGCTTTGAAGACAATGTCGCTATAGAATGCAGCGAGAAACTCAGGCTTCAGATATTCTCTTACCCCAATGAGACCTTGAACAGGGTAATTGTTTGTTTTCTATGTACTAACCTTGACCGTTGCTTGCAATGAATAGCTGTGGTGGACAGGCTTGCTATTCGAGGAAATACAGGCTACTTACGTAACTATGGTCTTTCATCCTCAGTTAATTAAAGCTAGAATTTTCGTATTTTGATTTATCAAAAATTGTTTCGTCATTCGTTTCTAATGTCGTTAGCTTTTTGACTATAAATATTTTACGTCTTTCATTAATTATTATTATTTTATTATTTCAATTTATTTATTAAAATTTTCAAGTTAATACTTTAAATCAAACATTCAATTTATTTAAAGGCTAATTTACGTTATTTTCTCATTTTAATTACCGATATATTACGTTATTTAGATAGTTACTTACTTCTGCTAAAATTTTTCCAGCTAATTTAAAAACCTTTTACTCATTTTCATATTTTACGAAAATCCCTCCAAGTTCTTCAAACATCATAACGCTACATTTCTTACTAGTATATTTAAAGTTTTCTTAATTGACTAGTTACGAGTATAAGGCAATACTAATTAAGCACTTTTCCAGTGTTTCAGTTTGCTTCGCCTTGTCTGTCTTAATAAAGTGTTCTTCTATTTAATTTCCATTTTCCCTTGCAGATGATGAAAGTGAAGTCCCCATACAGCATGGAGGATGGGTCGTGGACTCCGCTGCTGGTTTTCATCACAGATTACGCACTCTATGTTGCTGGAGTGAAGCAGGGAGGCACGGAGTATGAAATACTGTGCAGACTGCCGCACAACGAACTCGATGCTATAGCTGTAAGTCTTCAAACTAATAATTTTCTTTTTATTCTTGGTTTTTTCCTTCTTCAAGATAAATATTATATTATTGTTATAGTACAGCAGGTGCACATCCTAATTCACATTTCGCTTTCTTATCTATGGAAGCAAAATAGTATATATATTTGGAAAAATCCTGCGTCAATGATAAGACTACGAATTTTTCAGTTCTATTTTCTTAGATTTGTTATAGTTGTTAGTAGTGTAAATATTTGTTAGAGTTTGAAAACATGATTACGTTTTTTATAGTCGTTCTAAAAAAAATATAAACTGTTTCTGAAAGTAGGAATAAAACTAAGACTTATTAACTTTTTTTTATATAATCGTTAGAGCTTATTATTCCAATATTGTTAATTGTTCTTATTATTTCGTGAAATTCCTACTGCCGCGCTTCAAGCGCTTCGCTCAAATATGTGTGGTTTGTCTGAACTCGGTAAGATAGTACTTTATTACTTACATACATAGTCATTCACGCAAACCGCTCATATTTATTTAGGCCGCCCTCTATCTCTCTCGCATTCATCGAGAGAAAATAATAATATGCTCTATCATAAGCATAAGCAGCCCACTATACGTCCCGTACGCTGGGACTCGGGGCCTTCTCTCACGAGGAGAGAGATATAAGGCCATAATCCACCACACTGGCCAAGTGCGGGTTGGCGGATGACACACGTCTTCGGATATTGTGGTCCTCAAACATGCCGGTTTCCTCGCGATGTTTTCCTTCACCGTAAAGCGAGTGCTAATCCACACATAACTTGGAAAACAAATCATTGGTGTAGGGCCGGGATCGAATCAGGGGCCGTCTGATTGAAAAGCAGACGTTACCACCACTGAGCCACACTCGTTTTTATGCTCTATCATCATCATGCAACCATGCAAACTTTCGCACTCATAATATTCTATGTTCATTATTTACTAGGTTTCTTTAATTACTATTATCAGTAGGTCAAAAAGTTTACTAAAGATAAATAGGAGTGTTATCAAAGTTTACGATAATAGTCTCACTTATCCATTGTCCGTTTATTGAACTATAATGATCGCAAAGTCATAACTTTAAGTTAAATAGGTTCAATAGGTATCATATATAAATGTGAGAAGGGAGTGAATGTGGAGATGACGGCTGATAGAGTGGCGTGGAAGCGAAAAACAGGCTGTGCCGACCCCAAGAGTAAGAAATGATAAAGAAAAGAAGAGGTTCAATAGGTATCTTATTCGTAATAATATTTTAACATGACGGTGAAAAGTGCTTATAATTTGACCAGTAGGGTGAGTAAACGACTGACACAGTGGTCTAGTCTGTTTTTACTGCCTCTCTAGTAAGCTTTCGGAAGCATTACGGTGTTTGGCGACGTGTTTTCAACTGGATTATAGTAGCTGACAGGCGAGCACAAGAAAATGCTCGACTATTACGTGCTACGGTTGCCTTATATTGTTTTCTTCCACCAGAATATTTAGCTAGGGTTCTTAAGGGGCCAAGTTGGTCCCCAAAAAATAAGTTTAATATAGAGGACGGAAGAAAGGAAATATGTATTTAGTGTACTTATTTCGGATTTTCTACCATCTTAATGGATTTCTGCTAAGAAACATCTGAGTCTATAGGTTGACGTTGGGGATCGACCTGCACCCAGTGGGACCTTTGAAATATATTACTTTAGTTTCATTTCCTTAAAATTGTCTTGAAATAATCTACTTCGTGTTTGGGTAAAAAATACTCAACGTACTCAAATACTAAAAACAGGTCTCATGTCCCTAAAAGCTATAAAGTGATAAAAACACCGCATCTAAAAATTACGCATTCAACTCCAGAGACATACACGCATAAATAAATTAAATTCCCTCCTCGGTGACTAACACTTTTGAGCTAGGGTTAAATACGACTCTCGGTTGTTTAGATTCAGAGACAACATAAAAATACGACTCAGAGGTAACTGTATAATAATCGGTGGACTTATAGATGAAAGATCTACCCGGCAAGTTTTGATTTCTGATCTATTGTATGTAATGTAGCTTGATAACTTTGGCAGCTCGGAAAAAAAATTACGTATCAAAATTATCAATATTTGTAACTTTCAAGCCACCTCAAATACAAAATTCTTTATTTGTGGCACAAGTAAAATATAACAATATATACAAATACTGTCCAAAGGCTTTCAAACTAGTTCACAGAATTGTAACTCGAAAGCTAATGACTTCTCCCGTGGTGTCATATTAAATTAAGTACTCATACCAAACAGAAACAGGATTCTAATAATAATTAGGATCTCTGATATAGCATACATTTGTACTGTCTGCTATTATGTACCTGCCGTAAAAACATTTAGAAGGTGGACATTGATATCCCATTTATGGTATAAAAATATTAGATTGAAGCTTTCGAGTACACTGAATGTCGACAAAATAAATGTACAAGCAATAGATAAATAGGTGCCGACTAAACATAAAAATAAATCATGTATCCCAAGCTTTATGATCTTGTTGCAAGTGTTTAAGAAACTACTGTTTATTCTGTGGTATCCGTATCTCATTGCGTGTGACGGCTGTTGCATGACTTAGTTATTTACATAAAAAGGTATTGTATATCCTTATGTAATAGGAAATATGTAATTCTTAATTGAGACCATAAAGTTATGCGGGTTACCTAATTCATAAAATAACATTTATTAATTAGGTTACCTGTTTATTTACCTACAGTTGTTATAATAACTTCCGATGCAAACGCGACGCGGTGTTATAAATATGACGTGCGTGTGGTATGACAGCTCGAACGGACCGTTTTTTTATATTTTATAGGGTTACCTATAATATAAAATGTAAAAACGGGACACTATTACTGTATCTGACTCACAGAAACCGTGATAGCTAGAAAGCTCAAATATTCACAGGTATTTCTCGTGCCGATATATCAACAAATACTAAAAATATTAAGAGGTCCCCATACAATACACGTGGTTTTTCGTATTTTTTTTTTTGTCATATATCAATAACAGTAATATAAACAGTAATAGGTTAGTAATAGTAATAGGTAGACGCTTATTTTTTTGTTTAAAATGTGTGATAATCGAGATGGTCCTAGCTAATGTTTGATGAAAATCTGTTCAAGATAGCCGCCGCTATACATGACTTTTTCTTGTTTTTTTTTTTGTGCAGTAGCGGTTGTGCTAGAGTTTAATAATATTCCACTATGTATAGAGGTTGAGGTTCATTGGATTTTATTCTTTCCCACAAATCATAAGAGTACCTCTTTTACGGGCTCTTTCTCTAGCTCAAATTTATTCAATACTGACATACTTTATTATGTCTTTGTTATGCCAAAAAATAGTTTATATTATTAGTTGTATTTTTAAACCCTAAGGACTTTCATCCGCATATGGGTGGCCTGAAAACAAACGATTTGACAGATGAATTGTAAAATTTTAATATGGCATAAGCAGAAGCAGCCCACTATACGTTCCCACTGCTGGGACTCGGGCCTTCTTTTACGAGGAGAGAGATCATAATCCATAATCCACCACGGCGGTAATATTAGGCCATAATCCACCACGCTGGCAAGTGCGGGCTGGCGAATGACACACGTCTTCGGATATTGTGGTCCTCAAACATGCAGCTTTCCTCACAATGTTTACCTTCACCGTAAAGCGAGTGCAAATCCACACATAACTTGAACAACAAGTCATTGGTGTAGGGCCGAGATCGAACCAGGGGTCGTCTGATTGAAATTTAGACGTTATTACCACCGAGACCGAGTAATTAGTAACTTAGGATTTTAATTTAGTTTTATTTTAAATTTCACGCGTCTTACGGGTAAGAATATAGCTGACTTTATATATTTTAATTACATGTAACATCTTTTAATTGCTGTATTCTGTGAATAAAAAAAAAAAAAAAAAAAAAAAAAAAAAAAAAAGAGACATACTCGCTTTAGAAAGAAAGAAAAAATAAAGCAATAGTTTATTTTGCACATACATAAAGTTCTTAATTACATACAAAAATCATGGGTTTTTTTTTATAAATCTTATGAAATACTACATTAATTAAAGATCTACAACATTTTCAGTTTTTTATGTTTGATTCAATGTTAAGAATTCGTTCAAGTTTCTTTTAATATGGCACTAAAGGAAATTTTACTTTTTTTAATATTTTGTAAACCCACAGGTGGGTCCCGAAGCGCAGTACATTCAGATCATCGACGTGGCTGGCAACATCGCGTGCTCCGTTGTAACAGGCGAGTCGTCGCTGGGCGCTCGACTCGCCTCGTCACTGGAATGGAGCGCGCGCACGTCCCCGCTGCGCATCCACCGCCCGCCCGCCCTGATACCGCTAACGTGCCGACAGGTCGCCGCCGCTGTGGCCAGACAGAAGCAGGAGCGACGGGTATGTCTTTTTACATAATAAAAATCTTTATCTATGTCAATATTTTAAAGACGAATAAATAGAAAGAAAAGAAAGAAAGAACACATTTATTTCAGACACAGAAGACGCATACATATACATTATTTTAAATTACATAAAACGAACATGAAAAAAAGACAGCATAGTATGTGTCCCCTAGCGTCCGAAAAAGGTCAGCCCTCAGTATAAACGCTACAGATTTCTCTGCAGCACTGATTTTCAGGACCAACCTTTAGCACAGAATAATAACTTGTACTTCGCCTTTAGAGACGCGTGGGGATACAGATGAAGTAAAAGTGAAGAAAAAATTAAATAATTAACACATAAAATACATGAATAAGACAATGAATAAGACAATAAATAAACGAAAATAATAATAATAATACATAATGATAAAACAAACAGACAATTGCAAAAAGAAAGAATTAGAAACAGAATGAATAAATAAATATATATTAGGACACATTTCACACACGGCTGGCTAACCCCATACTGAACCATTTCTAGTTCGTGTTATAGTAGCTAACACAACTGATATACTACATATAAATACATACATATTTTATATAGATATACATTTAACACCCAGACCCACAGCCAAAAAATTAGTTAAGCACAAAGATGTTGGCCGGGCCGGAAATCGAACCCGGAACCTTCTGATTGGCAGTCCGGCGCCAACGAGGTCGTCAATCGTTTGATTGTTTGTTTGTTTGACGCGAATAGGCTCCGAAACTGGACCGATTTGAAAAATTATTTCACCATTGGGAAGCTACATTATCCCCGAGTAAGAGAGAGAGATTAACGATGAAATGTGGGTGATAATAGTGAGGTTATTAATATTGGAACGCAGTCTTTGTATGACTAAAGCAGCGCCGTAAATTTCATAAAATCATGTACTCTAGCTAAAGTTTAAGAAAAGTTTGTATTTACTGAAAATAAACCAACCAACCAAACCAACAAAAACAAAGGATTCGGTCTTGCCCTTCTGTTTGTATTACGTCAGTTAAGTTATACCAAGGATAGGTATTGGAAAACAAATATTCACGATTCATCAAATACACTGTAATTTGTAAACGCAATTTAGAAATACCAAAGACGTCAATATTAAGGATATACATTATTTTTCAATGCAATTTTATTATTCCAGGAAAATATTTTTCCTTTTCAATTTACGAGCGCAATCCTCGGTGCGTATAACAGTTTTCATACAACACCAATAAATAAATAAAATACCTTCCTACATAACTATAGCATTATCGACTAGGATTTAAATAAAGTATTTTTTTGTTTACCGAAATAATATTTTTTTACGCGAAATAAGTTAGCGTGAACCACGTTGGAGCGCGGTGATTTTAGAAGGAACCGGTTCAATCTCGCAATGAAAATCGTTAGTTTTTAGTGATGTACGAAAAAATAATACGTTTACATCACATTTATACATATAAAATTCTAGATACGGTAGTTCAATAACTAGCATCCCGTCCCGGCTTCGCATGGGCTCAAAAATAGAGTAGCAAAGAGAAACAAAATATAGCCTATGTTACTCGGAGATAATGTTGCTTCCCAACGGTGAAAGAATTTTTCAAATCGGTCCAGTAGTTTCGGAGCATATTCGCGTCAAACAAACAATCAAACTTTCCTCTTTATAATATTGGTATAGATGATTCAATTTGACTATAAATACATCATCGAAAACGTCCGTATATTTGTGATTGCCGACCCGTGACGTCAGAGATCGATGTGTTATTTTTTTTGGCATTTTATTAAGTATGTCAATGAATGAGAGGGAAACAACCCCATTAATTCTCTCTCATTCTGTTGCCAACAAGGATACGAATTCCTTTATTTGCTAAGCCGTCTAGACTAGACATCTTTATTAGTCTGAAGGGAAAGCTTTATTCCCCTTCTTTTTGAAATATTTGCTATTGGCTACCAGCCAATATTGAAGTAAAAGTTTGATGTTGTAATATGCTAATGCGAGCTGCATTATGTAAAGGAGCATGGCTAGTGAACGACCTTGACTTTGAACTTTGAAAGTAGCGTGCAGGCACAATACCTACAATGTAAAGGTTTACCTCTATACTTATTAATTAGGTCTGTTATTTGTAGCTGCATATATCTTCTATGCATAATATTGAAAACATGAGTAATCGAACGGCTAAATAAATATGTAAATGTGCCGGTTTTTAGGGTTCTCAGTAGTCATATACAAGAACGAAGAAAGAAGAACACATATAGTTTCGATCGGTCCGTCCGTTTGTCTGTCCTCCCTGTTAAGTATATATAAAAGTCAAGGATGGGTCTATTTTTGTGCAATATGACTGGCTTTATTAGCTCTCGCATATCTTTTGCCTATATTAGTCACTGCTAATGTAATTATTAATAATATTTTTTTCTTGACAAGTCCATACTGTATCTTGTTTTTTGATATTAATCGTACATATTTGTAATAGGATACCTTATAATGACTAAAAAATTCTATTCTATTAATACAATTTAATATTAAAAACAATAAATTGTTAAATTTATTATTCAGTATTGTGCAATATAATAAATACTAACTTTTATAAAACCAAAATTGAATTGCTATATTACTCACTCGAAATACGCTAGAAAAGGTGTATATCCAACCCTACAAACTACAACATAATCTGTACCAAGGGGCAGTACTCTGTCGCTAAAAGGAAATGGAATATTAATGTAAATGAATCGGCGGTGACTCAGTGAGTTTATACAATTCATATAGCAGTATACACTGAAATGTGGTCAAGACATTCTTTTCAATAATGTAAGTACTTTTTCCCATAAGATTTTACTCTATTTTGTATGGGTATAAGTTTTTACTATTGATTTTTTTAGGACTTGTCATTGTGATAATGCTTGTTATTCAAGTGTTGTTTTAAACTACAAATTATTGTTATTTCAGCTTAAGCTCTGTACCCAAAATAAAAATATTTATAACTGCTAGTTATCATCCCGGCTTCGCATGGGCTATAAAATAATCTAAGTTGCAAAGAGAAACAAAATATAGCCTATGTTACTCATACTCAGGGATAATGTAGCTTCTGAATGGTGAAAGAATTTTTCAAAACGGTCTATTAGTTTCGGAGTCAATTTGCGTCAAACAAACAAAAAATTAAACTTTTCTTCTTTATAATATTGGTATAGATATACCGTTATTAAAATTATGCTTAAAATGTGTATATTCACTTAATTCGCAAAGAGGCAATTCATATCACACTACTAAAAAAATTGTTACATTCCCTGGGACTTGTATGTCAATACATTTTTTCTGATGGGATTGTGTTTGACCTAGGCTTTCCTGGTATTAAGCATCACTATTTTCTACAATGCTACCTAGAAAATACCTATCCCTGTTTCTGTTCATGAAAACCTATTAATATTGCCTCTATTCTCCAGATACCTCAGGTTCTGTTCTACGGCCAAGTGTGTTCTGGCGACGCGGGCGACCGGCTCTTCGAAGCGCCCGGTGCCTTCGCCCCGCCGCTCGAGGGGTACCTCATGTGTAAGACTGACAAGAGCAGACGATTCGAGCCTTCCTACTTTCTCTTGAGGTTTGTACTTACTCTAAAATAGAAGTCATTACTTAGTTCAACTTGGCGGCTAGAAACAACTTACATCTTTAGGAACTGAATCCCACAACACACGATGTACATCTTGTGGGATTCAGAGATTACTATTGTACAATACGATAACAAAAAAGTATGTTATTATTTTTAAATTTATTTCCCTAACGATAAGTACCTATGTCCTGCAATGTGCTTGTTTTTTGCATACAATAAAAATGTTTATGTTATTCCAAGACTCTTTCCTGGCTTGCTTGATCAATGAATAAATGTATTTCTTTCAATACATATGATTGTTATTACAGAGCGGGCGTGCTTCACTGGGGTCCCCATTCCCCGGACGGCACATCTCCCCTCCCTCACAACATATCGCTCCGATCCGTTGTGGGAGTGAGACGGCACGTCGACTGGACAAGACGACCGCATTGCTTCGAGATCGCTCTCAACGACTCGAGCAGATTGTTGCTAGCGGCACCCGACGAGCCTAACGCTTCTTCGTGGCTACAATCTCTGTTATTACACGCAGCTCAGGTAAATATTATATCCATCTCTTTCTAACTGTTGCTGGGTTTGCTGTGGGAATGAGACGACATGTTGGCTCCTTACACTAAGCTTTGATGTCGAGGGTTCCAAGATTCAACAAGTCGTTATTAAATACTTTTCGATCTACCTTTAGTCGTGGAAACTTGTCGTGGCTAAATGATTAATTATGTATACTACTTTAATGAACATAGTGCCCGCTTTTTGCGATGAGATACGCAATAAAGCAAGCAGTGGATGGAGACGATATGCTCGGAATAGGGTTGAGTGGCGTGCCTTGGGAGAGGCCTATGCCCAACAGTGTACGTAGAAGGGCTGATGATTTGGAATGAACATAAGCGATCAAAGGCTTTAGGCGATTTAATTTCATCATCAGCCTGTCTGCGTCCACTGCTGGCCATAGGCCTCTCCCAAGGCACGCCACTTGACCCTATCCTGGGCATCTCGTCTCCATCCACTACCTGCTCTTTTCCGTATATCGTCACTCCACCTCGTTGCAGACGATAGGATTTAAATTAATCGAGGGTAATTCCTTAATTCCTATGCCAGGATGATCTCTATCTTGCTCTAATACACGACCATGATCTCTCTGTCAAGAGCGTATCGATTTATAAAATGGGCAATTTGCATAACTCTTCTAGGTCTCTCAACAGTATGAACTACTTATTTACAGGCTCTAGAAGAAAAAGACGGTGCCAAAAAAGTGGACCCTCGAGCCGGCTACCCGCCACCTGCGTGTACCGTCCTGGTGACCCCCACTGAGGTGATCAGTTTACGGGACACCATGGACTTGCCCTTCGTTGCTGGCGCCGCGGCTTATTTGAAGGACCGGGGCTCTGAGGCTTTACTAAAGGGTAACAAATAAATTTTAAATGAATTTAAACTAAGTTGAATATAGTTTGACTCCCATCGAAGTTATAAATCTATAATAGGATTGCATGCATTGTGGCTGTAATTTTTACGAATACAGAGTACATAATTATTCAAAAAAGACCCAAAACAAAACTCATGTTACGTTCTCCTTTACTTTTAGAACTTTTAAAATGTATATATACTAAAAAGAAACTTCACTTTCATATTACAAGATCAAATTATTTTTGTAGGACACTCGAGGTTATCGGTAATAGCCCTGACAGTAATGATGCATAGGAATGTTAATGTGATACAATAGAGAAAGAAAAGTTTCTTAGGAAAGTTCGCCAAAAGCCTGCCACGCTATGGTAGTAAGAAATTTCTGTCCATAGAGTATATAGATATACCGTTAGTGACACTTTGTGATTCAAATTAATGACATTTTATGGCAAATTGATTATATTCGGAATATTATTTTACAGAATACGTTGAAGAAATGCGTACGGATATCGAGATATTAGCTTGCGGATCCATCAAAAACTTGACTGCGTTTAAGATACCCGACACTGACGAAAACTGGTGCTGCTTGGTAAGTCGTGTACTAATTTTCATATAATTTATAAGTTGTTCGTTTCTCTTGATCAATTCTATGTAAATTGTGGAATCGAAAGCAAAAGGAGCGCTTATAGCTCGGCTTACTAAGGTGATTTAACGCGATCATCGAAGTTAAGCCACGGTTGATGCGGAGAGTCTTTGGATGGCTGGTGGACCATGCACAAGAATGTCATTTAAAAGTGGCATTTTATAGTTATTGTTATAGTTTATTTATTCATAACTTACACATAGTTACAAATGTTTTTATATAGTAAATAAAATTAATTATGAACACATATGTATATACACTTGCTTACAATTATACTTATTTAATTAAATTTTATACAATAATTTTATTACATTCCTTAATGTTATAGAATGCCTTTTCGCTAAGCCATTTTTTGTTCTAATTTTAAATAATTATCTGAACGTGGGTCGCATGACACGTAAAATTGTAGATCCTAGCTGTTAGTCTCAGTACAAGCAGTTGTTAGGCCAAGTCAGAGGCCTTCCGGTGGCGGTGGTGAAAGCTCTCTTTTTGGCCACTCAGCTAATACTAAGAAGAAGAAGTGTCTGTCCTCGTGTAAGTGTAAGTTTGTTTGTTCCTTGTATGCGCAGGAGTGGAGCGTGTGCGAGGCGCGCGAGCGAGGCGCGGGGCTGGCGCTAGTGTTGGCGAGCAGTAACGAGCTGGAGCGGTTCATTGCGGCTGTGGAGCAAGCCTTCTGTGCACAAACGGTAATATATCATGCAATTTTTTTAACAATATAATTTTTTATAGTTGTTTAGCATAAGCATAAGCAGCTCTCTATACGTTCCCACTGTTGGGACTCGGAGGCTTTTCTCACTTGGAGAGAGTTATAGGCCATAATCCACCATGCTGGCCAAGTGCGGGTTGGCTGATAACACACGTCTTCGGATATTGCAGTATCGGTTTCCTTACGGTGTTTTCCTTCAACGTAAACCGAGTGCAAATCCACACATAACTTGAAAAACAAGTCATTGGTATACGGTCAGGATCGAACCAGGGACCGTTTGATTGAAAAGCAGTCATTGTTACCACACGAGCCACACTTGCTTTTTGTACTTGTTTAGTCAACGTAAATAATTGGCCAATATCCGTACAATATACAAAAATGGAAAATAATCAAGTTTGTAGCCCCTTAATATAAATATTAAGTTATGTTTATCTGGCAGTTTAATTTGTTTTAGCGTGTTGCCTATAATTTACGCCTAAAAGAGAAAAATATGCCTAGCGCCATCTATTGACAGTGACGTAGTTTTTTTACAGCTTCGTTACAATGTATTGTATAATATTGGGATTCCCATTTAAATATATTGCTTTTATTAAGTTTTGGTATATGTTGTTATTTTTATATGTATACAATTTAAACTGTCTAGCTATCATGTTTCATGAGATACAGTCTCGTGACAGACGGACAGACAAACAGACAGACGAACAGCAAGGTTTTGGTAATAGGGCCCCATTAGTGCCTAAGGGTATGGTAACCGTAAATAGCAATCAATCAACCAATATTTAAGAGCTGGGTTCTTGTTTGTGGAGTTTTTTTCCAGATAGTTCTATCCTCGGTCAAATCCAATCCTTTTTTTTTAAGGAATGCGCGAGATTATCTCTTAATAAAACATTAATCTAGCCTACTAAGCTAGTTAATAGTATTACTTTAACATAAACTACTAATTACGTAAGGTCTCTAAGAACGTGTCCATTAGCACATTAACTCAAGTATACTTTGTTTATGTGTTCTATTTTCAGCACTAAGCACCTTGGATTTTGCTATCACTTAAGATTTAACACAACACTACACTGACTCGAATGGTTTAATTCTTTTTAATCTTATCCAATCCAAATCCAATTCGAAAATTTACTTTCCCACCATGCTCGAATACCCCTAAGTAATTTATTGATTCAGGCGTTACTTTGCGGAAATCCATTGTAAATAGAAGACAAAATTAAATATTTAGTGTACTTCCGCTGTGATCCGAAATCTAAATTAAGACGATTAATTAACTAAGATAAATTAACTAAGATTAATTAAGGTTAACGTTACCTATCACAATTCGGAAATTCTTAACTCTACACGTGTTTCGCCTAACCACAAGGCATCACATCGGATCACAGCGGAAGTACACTAAATATTTAATTTTGTCTTCTACCCCTCTCTAAGTCATGTTTAATGAATGTTCCAGAGCGAACCGTTCCCACTGAGCGTGGTAGACTCCAGCAAGTCCGCGTGCAGCGCAGCGCACACCAAGTACGAGGCCGCCTGGTCACACATGCTGCCCGCTCACCAGTGAGAACATAATACTCGTAATATATAATACTACAGGTACTTTGTACTAAATGACTTGTAACTTTGATAAATGACAGGCAATGAGGCCGATTCTGCAATACAAGTTGTAGTGTAATGAAGAGGTTAGAGAACTGACCAGAAGAGGGCCTCCGCGGAGACTAAAAAGGAAGATGCCACAAGACTTAATTGAATAATAAGAAGGATGCGTCGCTGGGCGCATACCTCAACAGTCAATAATGACACAAATGAAGCTTATTGTCTCTATGGACAGATTGCTCCAAATAAAGGATAACAAAAAAAAAGTTGTTATGTACAGTATACACATGTGTGTGGTGTACATACATAAGTATGTATAGTCTGTGGACTATAGTCTATGACAGATAATCTACAGTCTATGGCAGATGTCTAAAGTCTATGGCAGATTGGAGCCGCGCTTGGCCACTTACTAATTCATCATACAAAGACGAACAGGAGCTAATTTGTAAAACGAGCTAGTTGCAGAATCGGCCTCATGGGGTTTTGTGCAGATAATGTAGTCCAATATTTGAGATTATTCAAATATAATATACTTAGATATAGTTTTCTGTTAACGGATCTAATATATTATTCGACTGAATTAACAATAATTGTATCTCGAAATATATTTAATATTGTTTGATTTTTACAGTTACTATAACAATCATCACAAATGAACACACTATCTCATTTCTGCAGCAAATAAATGCTGATCAACATTTGCTGTTGAAATTGTATAGTGCTAAGATACAGTTGTTGCTTTTTGAGTGGCCTAATATATTAGATCATTTGACAATTATGTACTTTAGACTTGTACCTTTACTTAATATAATGTACTAGGAATAGTGTAGACAATATTAGGACTTATATTAGGGAGGAAGCTAAGTTGTCTCACAAAACTGAACTTAATGTTAATAGAAAACAAGAATTTGTAAGTTTTGTGAAACAATTTACAAGTTTTCTATCTTCTTTAGGATAGTCTTCTCTTCTTGCTTGCTACAGCTATATCTTTATAGGTTGTTTAAATGGTGCATAATATGTAAAGGAATAAAATGTCGACGTTTTTTAATCGTTAAAATTAGTATCGAACTCTATTTGTCTGAACTATGACTATGATATATTTAAATACAAATTGTACTTATCTCAAATAGAGTTAGGGCTCAATATAATACTCAAGATAATACTTCAAAATTATAACTTACATATTTGTAAAAGTAAGAAGCATGAGGATTTTAAAACATATGTGTCAGTTTTCTGTAGTGTTGATACTGAATTATTACAATCTATAAAAGAAATACAGATATTAATATAAATCATGTATCATATGCTGTCGAGCACAATTTAAAACTTCTATATTGTGAATTGTTTGTTTTAAATATGTGCAAAATGAGTAAATTTATTTACTCTCAATGGTAGAAGGTCAAATGCTTCTTGTCTACATATAAATAAATATTATAATATATTAAGTAGTACTAAAATATTGCAGTTACGAGTATCATTGCTTATACAAATGTAGAAAATAATCGATAGGTCACAATCAAATACGAGTATTCTGCGTAATATAAAATATTATCTCATATCCATATTTATGCTTAGACCAATTACGGAGTTTTTCAGAATATTGTTGAAGTAACCATAATATGGATATGACTTAAATTATAATCAATAATAATATTATATAATATATGATATTCCAAATAATGAAATTCATTACAATGTATTTAATCAATGAAATGTAGTCATAAATATAAATGTCATTAGTAATTTACGTAGTATTTAAACGATTCGTTATTTTTATAGTCAAGAATTGAATTGTAAAGTTAGTGGTTTGTGTCCAATTTCCTTGTAAACTTTTAATATAAATATTTATAGGAAGGTATTGGTCGAGCGCGAGCTTAAGCTAAATGTTTTGTGTGTAGCGTTATTCTGCAACTTGATTTACGAACAAGTATCTCGAAAAAAAAATTAAAACCATTATTTGTCGAGTACAGTTGGAAAAAAAGTTGTGACTGAGCGAGAAGATATATGAGTGAACAAAAATATAAATACAATTAAATGAACGTTCATTAAATTAACTTTAGTAGATATTGATAAAGTCCTTATAAAAATCTGGTATGGTTTAAAGAATTACAAGTCCCGTCTCGTTTTAATATCGTAAAGGGCGATTGTTTTAAAATTGTATTTTTTTTATCACATACTATAAGTTCCTGTTTACTAGTACTAACTTGGATGATTTGTCACAACTGCTTAAGAAGATATTAGTACTCGATGAACTTAAATAAAAATAGAGATACAATTCAAGTTCGCCAGAATAATATCGCTTCGTGTGAAAGGCTTGGTAGATTTTGTACAACGGGGAAAATTGGCTTTTGTAACAAACCTTAGTTAGCTTTAACATTTTTAAAGCTTATTTTAATGGTTTTTTGATGAAAATTGTTTATGTTATCAAATTTTTCAATTGTAGGACGATGTTATTTGGAGTGGAATTTTATTTATTTATAAAACATTTAGCTGTTTTATTAAACTTTGATATTGATAGTTTTTAATCTCAATAATATATGAAATATCAACTAATATATTATTATCTGATATGTTTATTAGCCCAAGTTATTTCGCTATTTGTAATTGTTACCAAATATGATATCATAAAATAAATGATATCGTTTTGTATGTATATTAGGCCACTGTATGGCCTTGTGATATTAAATGTATTATATAAGGGTAGGCTACACAATATGGCGTCTCATAATTAAATCGCATTTATTAAACGGTCAGCAGATTTATTTAAACGAGACGCGAAAACAGATGAAATATTTTAGTCCCAGTGATTGTAATTTTCGTAATATATTGTGGTTTTTTGACATCATCAACCTATTTAACTTATCGGCAATTGACATTTCTGAGAATATTATTATTTATTATTATTAATATTAATATTGATAATAACATTTATTTTGTTACAATGGGGCGTACCGTATGTTATTTTTTTCTAAGTTTTACACTCATTGATAAGAATTTTCGCTTCTGTCGTTGTGATACTGCTCTTGTTAATAGAAGTAAACAAATGAGTCACCTTATTATTGCTACTAACAAGTCAATTTGAATATTAGTTCCATCTCTTTTACTCTCTAGTGAAAATGGAGACAACAAGCTTTCAAATTGCCTTATTAAATTAGTAGCAATAATAAATTGCAATGTTTAAATGTTTTTGTGCTGTTCATACAATCGCTGCTGTGATTTGTGTTTTATAATTAAGTTTGTTGTTTATGCATAATACCTATTAGCCTATTGATGTGTAAGCTTATTGTAATATGTTACATTGTAACTGTTTTTATGACTATGTACCTGTTTTCATATTGAAGGTCACATTTTTTTTATATTAAATTAAATTTTAACATTATTTTGTATCACAGTTTAGACGCAATTTGAATATTTTGTATTTATCTATCTTTAGCAACGATATTATTATGATCTCAGCCAATAACAAAGTAATGCACTGAGGTAATGCCAAAAATTTCACATATTATTTATTTTTTTGGAATAATTTGACTGATTTGAAATTTATTGGCTATGATTGGTAATGCATACATAAATTACTTGAAATTATTGAAATTTTGAATTTTACGAACATAAAATTTATCTATGCAACAATATAACTTTATCTTTCAGACAGTTTTTTCCTCTAAAGAATATTTTCATTGGTTGCGCATATTCATGTGATGCCAAAGAAAAAATCGTTAGATACAAATTTCAAAAATACATATCTCGAATATTTTTGTTGATAAAAAAAATCTATATCATAATCTTTAAATAAATCATTCAATAAAACACCGTTAAAATATGCTAAAATAGATTCAGTATATATTAGCTACGGAGAAGTTGCTGTCTGGTTCCAGTTAACAAGATTTTATGGTACGAAAATTACTTATGCGATCCTATATACTTTTATTTACGTATAAATTGACTCGCGTACACTAAAATAGTCGAATAACAAATGACGTCACCTATTAGCTCTTGCTAATAGGTGACGTCATTTGTTCTTTTGTCTTGTATTCTTATACAAGTAGCAACAAAGAAAAACAATACTGAATCTATCTTATTTATCTTCATGTTCAAGTTGAATCTGTTTCGTCGTAGGTCCTCGACATTTCTTCCCGTCTTCACGAGGTAGCTAAGAAGTATTAATAAGAACAATAATAATGTAATTATCACGCTGTAAGTTGTAGAAGCAATTTTTTTTAAATGGTAACGATGAGTAATCTAAAGTTTTTAGTAACTTGTAATCCTACAGATTTTGAATTTCATTGTAATTGAGCGTCTTTTTTAATAAACATGATGAATAGTTAAAAAAGGCTAATTTATCAATAGTTAATATGACATAGAACATGTTCGCATAAAATTGTAGTTAAATCTTAAATACCAATCAAAACACATAAATATGAAACACCTTAAAAAAAAGGCATACATAAGGGACGGAATATTTAAGTTTTGTCGTATAGCTACTATGGAATAGTTAGAGTACTTAAATAATCCAATGTAATAATCCCTGCCACCAACACGTGTTTTGATTTGTAAAAGATAAACGATAATAATGTTATTAAGTCGTTGTTTAAAGATATAAAATTAAAAATAATCATTGTTTCGTACTAAAATTCCTTTTTTTATGCAATTTTCTAAATACTTTGTCCTATTTAATCGCGTTCAAGCATCCAATTACAAGGAATTTTGTAGTAACTTTAAAGTAATTTTATATTTATTTGTTAAACAATTGAAACTCAACCATTTGAAAACTGTTACTTTTCTACTTTTGATATAGATTTATTTTGGTAAAGAAAGTTTGGACTAGTACATAATCTATTTTATATAAAAAGATGCTCAAACATCCATATGTTACAGTTAAATGGTTATAAATACTCCATTTCAATTATTATAAAAGCTTGACATTATTGTTCATATAAACGATGTAATAAATTTTTTGCGAAAGTCTTGGTTTTTATATTATACTAGCTGACCCGGCAAACATTGTTTTGCCTTAAAAATAGATAGTAGCCAATTCTCAGACTTACTGAATACGCATATAAAATTTGGTAAAAATCGGTCAAGCCGTTTCGGGGGAGTACGGTAACTAACATTGTGACATGAAAATTTAATTTGACGACCTCGTTGGCGTAAACGTTACCATGCCGGTCTGGTAACCAGAAGGTTCCGGGTTCGATTCCCGGCCCGGTCAACATCTTTGTGCTTAACTAAATTTGTTGGCTGTGGGTCTGGGTGTTAAATATGTATTTATATATAATATGTATTTATATGTAGTATATCAGTTGTGTAAGCAACCATAATACGAGCTAGAAATGGTTCAGTATGGGGCTAACCAGCCGTGTGTGAATGTGTCAAAAAAAATATAAAATAAAAATATATATATTAAATCAGATATATTAGAAAAAGATATTGTTTTGTAAAGGGGGGAATCCTTATTTACTATTTAAGTAGTACGACCTGTTTTTGCTGGTGCAGGAGATGTGCATACGAGCGTGCCGGACACACTACTACGTCTGTTCTATATCATACGAGAACGGATTGAAAAGTTCGCGGTCTCAGCAATAAAACAACATAAAATTCAAACAAAAGTAATTTTATTTTTCGTAGAACAGACTGTTTATATCCTACTATGTTATTCTACTTCTATTCTTGTTTTGGAAATGTTACATTCGTTTTCGATCCAGAAGATATACATTGTATTTATATTTTTTGACTGTGGGTATATAGTTATTTCTTATTATTTCATCATGCTATGAAATACTCAATAGAAATAAAATAGCATTATTAGCATTATTTCCATAGGCCCTTCTCGAAGATTGTAGACCGAACTTGTTTTATGGAATTAGCATACTTGTGCAACTAGTTCAAACGCCTCTCGATCCACTCGTAATGAAAATAGATTGACTATGGGAAAAATAATTGTTATGTATTTTTGAACAATACATTAAATTTAGTTATATTTTCTCTAGGTATTTGTTTTGAATAAAAAATACTTTTCGAATGTTATTAAATATATTAAGCTTAAAAGTAATAATGATTGTTGAAAACCCTAAACAACTATACATTTTTAGAATTATTTAGCGTAATAATTGTCATCGTAATCCGTAATATCATCATCACTCATTACCGACATCATTTACATAAATATTGAATTAAAAAAAATAGAAAAAAAAGTCACAATGCTTGGTGTTATAAGTCCAATGTATCTTGTCATTTAATTACAAACTAAAGCGTCAGTGCAACTTATCTAAGAGTAAATAGGTAATATAATAAATACACCTCATATCGCATGTTTATCTATCAAACCGGCTACATTAGCATACAAGATGTGCCAGTAAACAACATACCAGATCTAGTCTGTTTGCTACTCTCGACGTTTGACTACGTGTAATATGACGGAGCTAAAGGTAAGTGTTCTTACTATCCAAATAAACCTAGCTAATTGAAGATAATATTATGGCTATTGAAAACTTTTGTAATATTTTTGTAAGCTATTCTATTTTTCATCTAGCTGTTCTTGACTAAGGTATATATAATATTATTTTACCTACTACAGATTCTATTACTAAGGTATCTAAAGGCCATAGTCTAGTGCTCTTTAGATCGCTTACCCTAGATGCTGAGCGACGTCTTATTTATTATTATTCTATCTGTCAGAATAAATAAGATTTTAGACTACTGTCGCGTCGTTCAGCGTATTTACTTTTGTATCTGTTGTCACTAATAGCAGTGGCTATTATCATTGCCAGTGGTTTCAGTTGCCAGTGTTTTAAATACCAGAATAAAAATAAAAATAAATTCGCAGGATGGATGTATGTTGTTACTGCACTCTCTGAAGGCTGTTTAGCCCGATTGGGATGGAATTGAAAACTACTATCTTTTTGAATCCGAATTAACATTGGTAACACCTGGGAAACAGCTTATTAAAAATACTTACTTGTATTGTTGTTTTCTAAACAGTCTGCATCGCAAGCTTGCTTACATTGGCAAGCAATTTGCTAGTTAACATTTTTCAAATCGTAAAATGAACATACGACAACGCTAGAGCGTTTCTTATAAGGCGGATCCGAACGCGCTAAAGTGGCGGATTCAGACGATTCGCTGGCGAATGTGCGAGCTTTTCTAAGATTTCATGTACCGACAGAATTCTAAAATTCGTAACATTCAGCGCCTCTTTTCTGACTAAAGTGCGGTAACCTTTAGGATATCCAATTTTTAAAGGTCAGAAATAAACTTTCTATTCCCACAGTATCTGTCCGGTTTTGGGTCAGAGTTTTCGTCGGAAGACCCGCGGAAGCCCGGGGCCCTACCTGTTGGTCAGAACAGCCCCCAGCGCTGTCCCTATGGCCTCTACGCGGAACAGCTGTCTGGCACTGCCTTCACTGCACCCAGACATGATAACAAGAGGTCTTGGCTTTACAGGTAGGTAAAATATACTTGAAAAAGCGAATGTGGCTCGGTGGGAAAACGTCAGCCTTTTCAATCTGCCTTTGAACAATTCTGGCGGTACAGCAATGACTTGTTTTCCAAGTTATGTGAGGATTTGCATCTCGCTTTATGGTGAAGGAAAACATCGTGAAGAAACTATAATGTTTGAGGACTATCAAAATCTGCGGGGGAGGCACAACCCTCAGTACTAAAGGGAAAACGACTATAGGGGGAAAGATACTTGAAGCAGGTCATATGCAGTCCAAGATGTAAAAAAAAGCCTACAATAATCTCAAGCTCCACTTTAGACTGCTATTTCTGTTTTGGGGATCCATAGGTAGGTATATTATACAAACAAACGTGACCTACTACGAGTATTTATTGTATCATGCGGCCCAAGGTCAGATGTAAATACTTTTTTTTACAATAAATGGGCTTGCGCTTTATCACAAATCACCTGATGGTAAGCGATATTATTATTATTATTATCTAAGGTGGAGCGCGCTTAACAAAAAAAAACAGATTCACTCTTTCTTTGAAAACCGCCGGATTGTAGTTTTCGGGGAAAAGGAAGCATGGCAAAGAATTAAAGAATTCCACACAATGTAAATACTTCTTTTCTTCATCCATCCAATATCTGCTAATGTGAGAGGTGCCAAATATTTGAATATTATTTTTATAGAATTCGCCCGTCTGTAATGCACAAGCCATTCAAGAGGCTGAACACGGCCAAGTATTTGACGCACAAGTGGGACGAACAGGAACCTGACCCTAACCAGGTAACTGATGATGATTACTTTACAATAATTTAGGTATTTGTATTACATATTTAACAGACAATGTGTAAATGATGAAACGAGAGAGAAAAACCTTAGTGCGGAGATTACCGCATTAACGTGGGTGAAGAAGTCATTAATTTGTAGGTCCTGCCAGGTTTATAATAATACAAGCGGTCGTTCAGCCAACCCCCAAGCCTATGTGCCACTTGAAAACTCTCAAATACCCAAATACCAGAGCGTAGTTACTTAACTCATAGGAAGAATAATCTGGGCGGGGAGAGCAGCGGCAATGCGCGAAGCGGTCCTGCATCCCTGCCCCCGTCGTGAGATGGGACACCGTGAGGTTTTAGTCAGTATTGACGGCCCCTCTGGCCCTCGAGTCCGACATACTCCGCCCGCCTCCCCCAGGCTTGTGGCGGGAGATGCGCAAATGCATTTCCTCACGAAAAAAAGGAAGAATAATAATATATACTACAATTTATAAGTAACCCTGTTTTAATCTCGCAGTCTCGCTGGCTCCCGTTCGACTTGCCATCGTCTCCGACGGACTTCGTGTCCGGTCTTCACACGGTGTGCGGTGCGGGCGACCCCCGCTCTCGGCACGGGCTGGCTATACATGTCTTCCTCTGCAACACTTCTATGGAGAACAGCGCTTTTTACAGCAGCGATGGAGATCTACTTATTGGTAAGATACCTTCACATTTGCTAAGAGAGTTAATCATGGTAGAAGGGCATTTTCTAATAGTCGCTTGGCTAGAAACCACATGTCAAGTTCCACATCTGTAACTAAGTACCTAACAGTGCCTTCTGGCAGTCTCCTCGAGAGACAGTTATTCAAGATGCTCCACCTTAGTCCGTTGTGTCGCTAACTCAAGGAAATAAATGTCAAATTATAAAGTGACTGTTCTATCTTCCCTTTCTTTGCATGTTTTGTAGCAGAGATGGGAATTTGCTTATCAGGAAATATACTGCGAGCCAAATATTTTCTACTAAATTTATCTGTCTACTATTATTATTATAAGCTTATTGTGTCCCATGGCTGGACAAAGGCCTCCCTTCTCTCCTTCCAGTCAGCCTGGTCTTCGGCTTTGATGGCCCAGTCCTTATCAAATTTACATAGATCGTCGTGCCATAGTTTCCTGGATCTTCCTCGAGGTCTAGTTCTGCTTCTCTCATATAAATATAATATAATAGAAATATTTATTTACCCTCGCCAATATTTCAGTCCCACAACAAGGCACCCTGAAGATCACCACAGAGTTCGGTAAGATGGAGGTGGCTCCCAACGAAATTGCCGTCATACAACTCGGCATGAGGTTTGCGGTGGCTGTTGATGGACCAACCAGGTACTTACTTGCATAATTATGATTTACTAGCAGTATGAGCATATATATACTCACGTAAGGTGGTAGGCGACTATAGCTGCACCGTGTGATAATATCCAAATATCGGGAGGAACAGGCAAGGTGTGCCTTGCTTTCTAAAAAATGATATAAAATCTATCTAGAAAGAAATAGTTAAGAGTTGCCAAGTGATATAAGCTACTTTTAATCTCATCATAGCAGGCAAAATTGCAAGCATCCATTAGTAAAATATAGATAAAAATATGTCGTCGAAAAGTATCAAACAGAGTTGTTCCAACTTGCCTTTTCACCTTACTGCCATACTGATATTTATTAAATTTGCTGCGCTTTATCAGCATCATATTTCGTTTGCCACACTCTATTTACTCGTACCTACCTTGAATAGAGAATCAAAAACATGATTCGACACATAAAATTCAGGAGTTATGTTTCTAGCTAGACGCGATACAGTTCGCATTGTTCTTCAATTTTTACGTCTCATTAATTCCAAAAACCGTATCACCCTTGTTTGCAGA
Source organism: Mellilla xanthometata (assembly GCA_035578125.1). Taxonomy (NCBI): domain Eukaryota; kingdom Metazoa; phylum Arthropoda; class Insecta; order Lepidoptera; family Geometridae; genus Mellilla; species Mellilla xanthometata. The sequence continues at coordinate 3,953,870 of JAPUBQ010000014.1, read as the reverse complement.
GGCTACATCCTGGAAGTATTCGACGGTCACTTCAAGCTGCCGGACCTCGGGCCGATTGGAGCGAACGGTCTCGCCAACCCGCGCGACTTCCTCACTCCCGTTGCTCATTACATTGATGAAGAAATTCCAGGTCAGTACATCATCATAATTCACAGCTGGTTCTCTCCCACTGCCGAGAATTGGCTTCTCTTTTAACTACTAAGCATGAGCATAAACAGCCCACTATACGTTCCCACTGCTGAGACTCGGGGCCTTCCCTCACGAGGAGAGAGATATATTACCAAAACCAATGGCCACATAAAGCGCTGGCCAAATGCGGGTGAATGACACACGTCTTCGGATATTGCGGTCCTCAAACATGCCGGTTTACTCACGATGATTTCCTTCACCGTAAAGCGAGTGCAAATCCACACATAAAAACAAGGCATTGGTGTAGGACTGGGATCGAAGCCAGGGGCCGTCTGATGGAATAGCAGACGTTATTACTTATCATTACTTATTATTATATTTATTATTTAACTACTAACATGTAAATGATTTATCTCGGTTATGCGCCAGTCGTGTCCAACAGCGTATTCTAGCCAATAGCAACTATCGCCACTCCCATTGATATAAAAGAAATTAATATGGAATCAATATAAAACCTACTAACTGCTGGTACGACCTGCGACTGATGTAATGTGGTCGACCTTCTTGTCTAGTATATATTAAAACTAAATTATATCAGCTTTTGAAGCGATGACAGCTTAGTCGCCAGCTTAGTTCAGCCACCTTATGTCCCGAAGGTTTTGGGTTCGATTACCGCCAAAGAGCTCGCGCGGCGGGAAAAAACATCGTGAGGAAACAATAGATGGTATGTATGGTAATAGGGAATTTTCTAGTGCTCGCCTGAACGCCGACTTCAAATTGAAGTCGTTTACTAATCACCTAACAGTGACTTCCGTCAACCTCTCAACCACTTTAAGAGACAGTTATTCCAGATTAGGCATATCCCAGCCGGGTCAAATAGCTCTGTATATAGTGTAAAAAAAATGCCAAGTAAATATAGTTTTTTTTATCTGACCCGGCAAACGTTGTTTTGCCTCACTTAGGGGTACAGCGCCATCTATTGATTACTTACTCAACCCAGTCGAAGGGTATCGACATCTGTTAGAATCATTTGGAGTTACCAGATAATTGTGACTGTCAAATAATAACAGACAATAATTAGCAATAAATTAAAATTGCGACTATAATTTGAGATTTAAACTATCCTATCACTCAAGTTGTATCGAACTGCACATGGTGTGCGAATTTTATTATAATCGGTTAAGTGGTTTAGGAGTCCATTGAGGACAAACATTGTGACACGAGAATTATATATATCTTTAATGGGCTTGCTCTAGAGCTGTTTGTTTTTCTTTCCGTAGATTTTAAAATCATCAACAAATACCAAGGAGCGCTATTCGAGGCATCGCAGCGCCACTCTCCATTCGACGTGGTGGCGTGGCACGGGAACTACGTGCCCTATAAATATGACCTGTCCAAGTTTATGGTCATTAATTCTGTGCTTTATGATCATTGTGTAAGTATTTAAATACTATTATTGTACTTTGTAAACAGTTATCTTCTTCTGCTTCGTCTGAGCTAAGTGGCGGAGATCTGGTGTCAACAGTTTTCAAGCCGCCCGAAGGCCTCTGACGTGGCTTAACGACTGCTTGTATTTAGCCGGAACCTACAGTTTTACGTGCTATCCGAGCCTCGGTAACGTCCAGATAAAAATGCCACTTTTAAACGACAGTCTTGTGCTTGATCACCCAAAGACTATCCGCATCAGCCATTGCTTTACCTCGACGATCGCGTCAGATCACCTTAGTTAGCCGAGCTACAGGCGCTTCTGTTAACGTAATATTTCCAACGTTGTGATTCCAAGCTTTCAGTAAGTGTGACCGTTTTTTCGTGCAGATATACACCTTTCTTACTTATCGTAGCACAAGGCCAGAAGAAGGTACACGTATCTACGTCTCGGATCTCGGGGCTTTCTCTAACAAGTTAAGTGGTACTTAGAGGCCATAAATCCACCACGATAATTCCGGTAGGCGGATAACACATCTTAGAAGTGGGTTTCCTAACGATGTTTCCTGCAAACATTGTAAACTGGTCACATTTTCTGACAACATTTTCTTGTTACCTCTTAGGACCCGTCCATCTTCACAGTGCTGACGTGTCCGTCCACGAAGCCAGGAGTAGCCATCGCTGACTTCGTCATCTTCCCGCCGCGCTGGTCTGTTCAGGAGAACACCTTCCGACCGCCTTACTATCACAGTACGTACCATCTTTTAAACTTCAGATCACATTCTCTTCACACACACTTTGATCACATTTTTTTTTCTTCAGAGACCTTATCAAAAGCCCTAAAGTAGCCCTAATACGTGACTCCTCACAGGGCAAGTCACATTTTGACGACCTCGTTGGCGTGATGGTTACCATGCCGGACTGCTAAATCGGAAGGTTCCGGGTTCGATTTCCGGCACGGCCAACATCTTTGTGCTGAACTAAATTTGTTGGCTGTCGGTCTGGGTGTTAAATATGTATCTATTTAAAATATGTATGTATGTATACATAGTATATCAGTTGTGTTAGCAACCATAATACGAACTAGAAATGGTTCAGTATGGGGCTAAGTAGCCGTGTGTGAAATATGTCCTAATATTTATATTTATTATTATATCGATTTTCCAAGAAAAGATAATTGGATAATTTAAAGCACGTGGAATGTAGATAGCAAAACAGAAACATAAAAAATATAAACTTCGGTAAGTTATGCAAAAAGACGCTGAGGACAGGATTCGAACCTGCGCGGGTAGAACCCATTGGATTTCAAGTCCAACTCCTTAACCACTCGGACACCTCAGCTGTGGTACTTATACCCGAAATTAAGATACAACTCATTTTTACATTATTTAAAGACATACGTACTGGTTATCGTGTCGTATTATTATATTATCGTTCGGATCAAGCGCAAACCCATCAGAGAAAACCCGTGAGAGTAACCAACATCAATACAATTAACAATATATTTAATATTGATAATTTAATTAATTAATTAAAAAACATAATTAAAAATTAGGACATTCATATATTTTCGATGTTTTATGCTTAAGTACATAACATATATGTATTATGGCCCCTACACACTCCACGAAAATTCGTTACGATCGGACGGTACAGTTTTCATTGTTCCTATACACGGATAAACTGTAGCTTTTCTCATACACACGTGTAGATTTATCGTAGCGTAGTAAGATCTGTCGTTCAATCATAACAAATTTACGTAATGCGTTTTGAACCTATTAGATCTCAATTTTACTTCACGTTATGATAGAAATAAAATCAGTAATAATAAACTATTTGTGGTCCTCTGCTTACACGTCACCGCGCCAATGACAACGGTAGTCCTGAATCGCCTAAACGAAGGTTAATTAACGTGCTTAAGACCGGTCCAATCGACAACTAAGCTACACTAGACCATATACTTTTGAAGGAGGTAGAGCAGGTTTCAATTCAATCAAATTCAATTCAAAATGTGTTTATTAGCAACACAAATATAGATACAGAAAATGTGCACCCTGCGCTTCGTTATTAGGGCATAGCTAAGACTAAGTACTTAAAATTAATTACTTAACACTATATTTAGTCTAGTTATTAATATTTAAATTATTATTAATTTATCTTTAAATTAATGACATGAGAATAATGAGATGAGTATTAAAATACACTCCCCTTTCCTTTCACTTTCGTTCGACAGTTTTGAAAAACCGGTCGGTGAGTTCCGGACACCCTCTTGCGAGCGTTGTATCCCAAACTAGGCATGCTCTACCTTAGGCCAGAGTATCGCTAACTCTTGAGGTAACGCGCTCTGGATAAATGCCTAGCAGTAAAGAGTAAAATATCATATTTGTTTTTAATTTATTTTAATAAATAAGTACATATATAATATGTATCATAAACTATTCCATATTACAATATATTTTGTCGAATCCCTAAATAAAAATAAAATAATAGTCAAATACACGTGTCACTTATAACTAAAGATAAAAACTGCACAAACACGCAAAACAACTAAAACAGGCTATGAGCTCCCCGCGCTGCACCGAAGGTCCCCAAAATGCTGGCGGGGTTACCCCTATGGATTGCCTAGGAAACTCGCTGCGTCAGAGTAAAATAGGAAAAAATATCTCAATAAAAAACTATTTGTATTATTTGTACCACATGATCAAAAATGCCTAGTTGTAAGGAGTACAAAAACTTTTTGTTTGTTCAGCTTGATATAACCACGATACTGCGTTATCAAATAAGTCCATGTTTACACATATTTCAATTACGTATATTCTCATATAATTTTTAACTCAGTTTTCTTATTTTTCATAACTACATAGCACAGCTGAGGTGTCCGAGTGGTTAAGGAGTTGGACTTGAAATCCAATGGGTTCTACCCGCGCAGGTTCGAATCCTGTCCTCAGCGATTATTTTATATTTTATCATCTGTTTATATATTATTACTAACTGATGATTGTATGTATTTTTAATGCCAAATTGTAAAAAAAATAAAACAAAAAATTTCGTCAAACAAAATTTATAAGGATGAACAACCCTTATCTTTTAGGGGTATGAAAATAGATATTAGTAGCCGATTCTCAGACCTACTGAATACGTTTATAAAATTTGGTAAAAATCGGTCAAGCCGTTTAGGAGGAGTACGGTAATTAACATTGTGACACGCAAATTTCATATATTAGAATGATAACATATAAAATCTTTTTATATAAAAATTAATCCCTATATCCCTTGGTCACGCCTTCACACGTGAACGGCTGGACCGTTTTCACATTTTTTGTTGTTTGTTATTGTCAGAAAAAGGTTCATATGAGAGGAAACCTATTTTTTTTTTCAAAAACTAAGAATATTGTTTGTCATAAAGCATTAGAATAATAATTTCATATTATTTATTAATTATACCAATTCGAATTAAATAATCCAGCACCTCGAGTCTCAAAAAAGGGATGCCATTTATAGTAAAGAATGACCTCCATCTGTAGTCTTTAGAGACTAAAAATGAAGGTCATCGTCGTTAAGTATCGTTCTTTCGATAGAGAAAAGAATATAAATGGTATTTATTTGTTTTTATCCTTTATAGGTTTGCGTTTAACAACAGCTTGCCTGACGATAAGTCGCGCTTTACGTCTACGATGCATCCATTGCGAATGTCTTTTTTTCGAGACTCTGGATGCAGGTCAACGTCTGTCGGGTCAGCTAGTTATATAAGTTTTATGAATACTCCAGGGAACTGTATGAGCGAGTTCATGGGGCTGATCCTGGGCTCGTACGAGGCGAAGGAAGGCGGGTTCCTGCCGGGCGGCGCGTCGCTTCACTCCCTCATGACTCCACACGGACCCGACGTCAAGTGTTTCAACGCCGCCTCGTATGGGGAACTTGTGCCGCAGAAAATAGCTGTTGGCACTCAGGTACGTCCAATTATTTTAAAGCACTTCTACTTACGCTAGCTCCTCATTTTTTTTAAACGGGGCAAAACTGAAATTCCGTACCAGCCTATTAGGTTACGCGAAGATCTAATAAAGACTTAAAATTATTAATGAATTCTACAACCTTCCTGATTTAGCAGATTGCTTTAAAAACTGTAATCGTTTCGAGCATAGCAGAGGCCATAATCAGAAAAGCCAGCGTGATCTTGCCAAGACTAATACGGGCATCATATACTCAGCAACAGAGTGGTTCATAATTGGAATAAGTTGCCCGAGGAAGTGGTCAGTGCTACATCAGTGAACAGCTTTAAAAACCGGCTTGATAGCTGGTTGCAGAAAACAATAAAATCAAAAACATTATGTGAACTGTTAAAAAATAAATTTCAACTCAGTGTGATATAGGCACATCAGCATAATGCTGCTCACCTATAAATCAAATAAATAAATAACTAAAAAAAAATCTCCCACTTCTAGATCTAGCCTCGACATTTCACACGACTACGAGGGGGTAAAAAAGCCATACAATCTTCTAATTCGTAATAAATATAAATATTTTATACGTAAGAAAATTCGCTTCTTTGGTTGACGATTTTTATATGTTACAAAAGTCGACACGCGGCAAAATGTAGGAAGAAGCGAATTCTTCTTTCCCCAAATTCCATAAGTCGTCTAACAAAACTGGTTCAGCTTGTTCAAAAGCTAGACAAAATGAAACCGCCCTTACAAGGTTTTGCGTAACTTCTCAGGAACCATGTTTATGTTGTTTCGTATTTCCACAGGCGTTTATGTTCGAGTCTTCCCTCAGCATGGCGATCACCACGTGGGGCGCCGAGACCTGCCAGAAGCTGGACCCCAAATACTACGAGTGCTGGCAAAACCTGCCTAAACTGTTCTCAGATAAATTCAATGTCTAATTTCGAATAGTTGGGTAGTTGGAGCAGTGAGGCGAAGAGTTTTGTTCACGAGCTGGGTCTTAGAATAAATAACATCACCGGTGACTCCCGCTCCGGGTCGTTCTTGGTGCAGAGGCTGGCCATAGCTATTCAGCGCGGTAATGCAGCGAGCGCGATGGGCACCTTTGCACCGGGGGCGAACAGGGGCGGGTTATTTGATTAGTACCTATTAGTTTTCAATATGTGACATCAATATTGACATAAATAAATGTTTAATATTACGAATATATTCTCCTTTTATCAGCGAGCTAGATGTATCCTAGTTCGCTACTTTTAATACTCTATTAGTAAGGCGACTTATAAACTTGTTATACTCATTTTATATGCAATAAAGAAATTATTACTTTTTATCTTATCATGAGTGTTTTTAATTTGTATAACACAATAGTTTGTGTGAATTTTGCATGCTGGCAGAGCATTGTCTAGTGCTCGCCTGGCTAGCTACCACCCTCAAGTTAAAATATCTGACGCCAAGCACCTAATAGCGTATACCGGCAGCCTTCTTGAGAGCCAGTTATTCAAGACTAGTCATGTTTCACCTTAGGCCAGTATCACAGACTTGTTTAGTTACGCGTCCTGCTAATCAAATGCCTAGCTGTGATGTGTAAAAGAAACTTCTCATAGAATTCTGCCAAACTGTATTGAGACATTCAGGAAGACTGCATCAAATCACTCGCATATTTATAACTAACCACTAATTTAGCCTTTTTATAGCTTGTACAAGAACTAAGAACCATAATAAATACATTAGACAACAGAAGAGTAGATATGGTAGGCCACCTTATACAACATGACAATTTTATTAAAAATATCATAAAAGGAAAGATAGGAAGCCAGGAGAGGAAGAGGAAGACCTAGACGATCATTTTTAGACCAAATTAAAGAGAAGGCGAAAGTCATGTCGTATAGGGAGGTCAAGGATTTGGCCGAAGATAGAACTACCTGGAAAAAACTCCACGGACAAGAGCTTATACAAGTTTCCCCTACGCGTAAACATAACACTTTTGTAATGAGCAATAATTGTATGAGTGATTCCATCAATATTAACAACTATTCTTAAAGGACCTAAGTAAACATAAAAGAATCAAGAATTAATATAGGCATACAAACTTTATCGAATGATCGGGTTTGTACAGGGAAAACATGTATTTTAGTGCCTATAAATTATTTTGAATTGGATTTTAATTTATTTTTCATAATGCTTGTCCCATATCTTAAGCCCAGAAGAAAAGTTGCAATGATGTGAAGAATCGCCATATTTGGTATAGTTTTATTTTAAAAAAAATTGTACTGTATATTTCACTCGTTTTCAAGCGTGGGAAACTCATCTTAAGGGTAGTATATCAATAGCATAATCAATAAAAGAACCAATTTGTTTCGTAATATTAATTAGCGGAGCTTAAAATTAACTTCCATTACATCATTAACATTATAAAATACCCTCAGTCAGTCGCGCCAGAATAAGAGCTTCTTTCCAATACTTTTTAAAATGTACAATTTTGAATTGACAATATTTTCATTGGCAATAAACTAGCTACAGAAAATTATGACAGGTGTTAACTGCACGGAAACATATTAGTGATTTTTCATATAAATTTATAAAGAATTACACTTGGGCAATAACTTATGGTAAAAAGTGTAACTCGACCTACGTTTGAACGCGTTAATGAAAATCAATTGTATTAATCTGATTCAAAGTTCAACGACCTTAAATGGGGGTTAACAAACTTTAAATTAATCAAGGGTCTTGTTTTAAGCGCGCCTTTTCCATATTATTCTGCACATAGTTTAACTACTTTTAAGTAACAGTAAATATGTCTTGAAAAATGGCCAAACTAATTTTGGAATACTATCTTACCTGCATAACATAATAAGGATATGTGAAAAGAGCTCTTAAACTCTCAGAAAGTGAATACATTGCAACTGAAATTCATCTACCGGCATCTTGTTCACAACTAATAAATAAAATGGAATTCTCTTGGCCAGTTATCTGACATTACGATAGTAGGTATTTTAAGTTATGTTTAGGAATATTATGCACAATGTGTTATTGATTTCAACTTTATAAGATCCTGAATGTGTAGGTAATTGATATGATGGTTTGGTTTGAGATTCTTATGTGTACAAACTACAAACCTTTTATTTAATATAGACAGGAACAAATATAATAACCGTTATATAGAAAAGGTTAGCATTTAACGCCTTGTATGTTTTTATATAACAACTAGACATATTTTTTTTAATTATTTCGTTTTTACGTTAGTGAAATGACATGAGATCAATCAAATGTTAATTGTTTCCTTTTTTTTAACCAAATACTCAGTTCATTGTTCCTGTCCAAGTATGTAATTTAAATTTACCTATTTACTTATATTGTATAGAAAATAATTAGTAGTAATTCCTACAAATCGAGAGCTTCATTACGAAATTAGGCAATTCATACTTCAAAAGTATGTTTACAAAAATATATTTTAATCTTGTTTCGGAATAGCGAAGTGACAAGACATGATTTGGAAAATGAATAAATGCTGAATCCTGAACTATGTAGATATTTTTTCCTTTTAGGTTGAAACATTTATCGCAGAAAACATTCCCCCTTCTACGCATATTTCTAATTACAAGTACTTAAAACTGTTTTAATATTAGATCACTGATTACCTCATAATAGATATCGCAAGCTCAAATATTTTACGCATAAGCTTTATATTTTAAATTTTTTACAAAAAATAATAATGTTTTATTAATCCAAAAATTCAAATTACACATGGTAGAAACATTATGCAAAAACTTTATTGTTTTGTGCATTGGAGATTTAAATAAGCGATAGCTAACTAATCTGTGAGATAAGTTTGTTTTAGTCTCAGTTTGTCTATAATTCTAATTCAAAATAGATTTTAGACTGACAGATAACACAAAGTTGTAAAGAAAACAAACAAAAACTATATAATAGGTCTCCCGCAACCAGATCGACTTATAAAATTCCAACTATAAAAAGAGTCGCGAAATATATACGCAATGCGATATCTAGAGCTGAGTAATCAATCAGTGTACTATGCGTGCCAACTAAGAATAGGATCGCGCTTGCTAACTGTCAAAATAGTACTGCCAGCAAAGAAAGCGTAAAAAAGAATATATTTTTTTATTAGGTACAAAAAGAAGTGCCAACAATGAAAAATATTTTTTTTTATAAATATGCTGTTACTTTCAAATCCTACTCATTTATAATTAATTTGCCGTAAGATGTATAAGAAATAGAAAAACAGCGTAATTTTTTTTTTGCACACCATACACTTTGGTAATGACGTTAGCGCGCATTGAGCAAGATGGCGGTTTGACAGTCCTATTCTTAGTTGGCACGCATAGTAGACGAAGTATAAAACACTTGTCATCGCGCATCCCTGTGGGCTGCGAGCGGGCGCTAGCCGTGGTTCACGTTCACGCCGGACTCCAGCTCCGAGGCGGGCGTCTCCGGCTCCTCGTCGTTGTAGATATTCTCCGCCATTTGCCAAACCTGAAGACAAGAGTTTTTAAAGTATAAGCATTAAACTATTATACAAAACATATAATAATAGCCTAAGACCTTAACTGTAGGCAGATACATTTTTACTCTACTCTTAAAATAAAACCAAGAAAGTGATGGAGGGATGAGCTCGAGAAACACCAGAAGGATTGATCCTGAAGGATTGACCAAGACTAGATAGGGACAAATGAAAAGAGGGTAGGGAGGCCTTAGCGCAACAATGGGACTAAACAGGCTCTTAAGGCGATGATATGGGCAAACCCTTGCATTTGTAGTTTTTGTGTTATAAGCAGAGGTCGGAATTAGGTAGAGTTATTCATGTACTTTACACTGATTTTATAAAGCGAAAGAATAAAGTGGATATGCCTCAAAGCCCGAGATTATTTTTAAAGAACAGACAACAGGCTAGAAGCAAAAGTATGCGCTCGTATTTGTAAAAAAGAAATATGCGTATGAGAATTTGCTTAAGACTATCACTAATTTGTTTTGTGAATTAATGTAAACTAATAAAAATTGTATGTTAATTATCTTTATTTTATTTGGCTATCTCTGACGTTCTTATTATTATTTAGTTGTAATATTCTTGGCCACACGGGATTGTCCATTAGAAATCCCGGGAAGGTCCATATTAATAACAATATTTCGATGCAAGCACATAAATAACTCTACCTAATTCCGACCTCTAGTTATAAGCCATAAACAGTTTTATTTCTGATTCATAAGCCGGATGGGTACCAAAATAAGCTAAAATATCGTTTGGGTTGTTTTTTAGACAGTCTAAGCTACATACAGACAAGTTACATAACCTTACATTCATATTTCATACTAAGTTCCACTTTCTACTTTTCTTTTTTTTCAAATAGAGAAGACTAAATTCTTAGGGTTCCAGCTTACTGTTTCTTTCATACATATCTGTACAAAAGTTTAAGTGTGAGAAGTGAAAATAAATGTATGTTACTTTCTCTGCCACACCACAGGGTCAGTTTATTTTATTCCTCCAATTATAAATAATACTATTATAAACATTCCAAGCTTCCTCACCTGCATAATATTATCTTCAGAGACGGAGCAGATGACCCAGGGTTCGTTGGGGTTCCAGGAGAAGTCTGATATCTTGGCGGTGTGACCGCCGTGAATGAACAACAGCTCGGGCGGGCCATCCTCTGCGTCTTCTGCGGTTTGCTCCTCGCCTATCTTTGAAAGGTCCCATACGTGCAATCTGGGGAAAAACACGGCTTTGTAAAAATATTTTTAGTATTATGTAGTATGAACAAATTAGATTCCGTTTGCATAGCAGTTAATACTAGATCAATATAATTCAATTGACCACTATAATTGGCGAAGCTGAGTCGATATTATTATATTTCAAAATTCTAAATTATTTAAATATAACCATTATTTTTTTTCATGCTACTGTCCCTTGTCCTATTATGAAGAAACCCAGATAGGCTTGTGTTTCTTTCACCATATAAGCGACAAATAAATTAAAATACAAATAAATAACACAGATGGATTCTATTGGTGTCTTGCGTTTTGCAGTTCAATACGGGACCGGTTCGGTTGCCGTAAAATCTATTGACGTGACAACGTCTTAAATTAGGTTGCGGCTGGGAGTCACTTATGAAAAAGTGTAACGCCCGGTAACGTTACGATGAGTCACCGAACGAGAGAGAGGCCCGCCGAATGCCTTGCGTCTCTCTCCCACTCAACTATGATCGGACGTGACAACGTCTGCCGCGCGCGCAGCACGCGTTTGTGTTGTCACGTAAAATCTTCGCCCGTAAAACCGACTTTACAGGCAACCATTTTTTTTAAAGCAGATAAAATACTCAGTAATATAGATAATGGCATTATTTCTATTGTGTAATGAAGTGTACCTCCTGTCGGTGCCACTGCTGGCGAGGATGGTCTCGTTGTGCGGCGACCACTGCACCTGGAAGATCTCGTCCTTGTGCGACTCGAACGAGTGCAGTTTCAATTTCAGATTGCGCAGGTCCCACAGCGCTACCTGCAAATATTATATTTAATTTTTATGTGATATAATATGTACGTCGGAGTCAACATGCTTAATTAGCCGTTCATCCACAGCCTAGCCCAAAGAGTGTAGTCTGGCTAAAATTATTAGGCCGTCCAGCAGCAAGATGGGTAAACGACATTACAGCTATCGCGGGTCGAACCTGGACTAGATTGGTACAGGATCAAGGCAGATGGCATGACAAGAGAGAGGCCTATACCCAGCAGTGGGATAGAACAGGCTGTGGTTGATGATGATGATGAAATTTACATGTACACATTTCGTAATGAAAATAAAATATTTTGTATTTGGTAAAGTCGATATCTGCTAGTAAGCTGTAAGGTTACCGTTTTATCAGCGCTCCCGGTGGCGAGGATGAACTCGGAGTAAGGGTTGAAGCTGAGGCAGTTCACTTCCGCTGTGTGCGCGTCCACGGTGTGCGACGGCTTCGACGTGTTGTTACATCTGTGGTCACAATTATAATGTTATAGCATAGCATTAGTATTACAACTTGAAGGTAATTTGGTCATTAACTTGCTAGATGCAAAACCACACTGTTGTTAAAGATGGTTATTTTATAAATTTTGTTCATTACTTACTGTATTATGTAGGACAAAAATAGAGATTGATTATTTACCTAACAAACTTTGGTATTTGATTTTAAGTGTGTTTTTTTTTAAAAGGGAGCTGTTGACTTATACTTCAAATATTATATGCGGCATTTGAAGGGAGGGACTTGTGGAAAAACATCCATAAATCTCCTACCACACTACTGCAGGGGAACATCTAAGGAATATTGTGGAATAAGCCTGTCAAATAAAGGCTTTCAAACAATACTTCCGAAAATTTTCACATAACAAGTGCCCCCATTTTTGCCGCTAGACCTTCACCAGAATTTACTCGTGTTTAGGGGTAGCCATTAGAATACTAATAATTAATAATTAATTTTAATGAATTATAAACGGATGATAAATACCTGGTGTCCCAAATCATAAGTTTCTGGTCATCAGCGACGGAGCCGAAGAGTGATTCGTGCAGGAGATGCCACGCGACGTCTTCCACCACGGCCGTGTGACCCGTGAACACTGACTTGGCTTCGATCACGCGACCCTCTTTAGGGGTGGCGTTGATGTCCCACAGGCAGATCGTGTGGTCGTCACTGACGAAACAACATACAGCTTATTTACTTTTCGTATTCAGGAACAGCAACAGTTATCCCCTAGTGAAACGACACCTTAGCAAATAAATAGCTAAAACTTCTAAGTAGGTAAAGTATTTACAACACATAAGACAGGTTTTTTTCGAGCTTTTCTGTGGGGCGCAGAACTTCAGGAGTCTTCGAATAAAAGTGATTTTCGTAAAATAAAGTTAGAAAATAATTGTGTATTCATTTACCAAGATCAAAATAAATGAAAAAAATTAAGTATACCAGATATAGCTATATCAACAGAATAACCATTACCCATTTCGAGTTACTACTATTACAGAGCAATACTAACATATATTTATTATTAAGCTCAAATAACCATAATGCACAACTAACCTGGCTGAAAGTAAGTAGCCATTGAGGTTAGGGTTCCATGATAAGCCGTAGCCTTCCTTTTGGTGACCTCGCAATCTGAAACATGAAATTGAGAATGTTAATTATTTTATACCAATATTATAAAGAGTAAAACGTTTGATTTTTTGTTTGACGCACATAGGCTACGAAAATACTGGACTGATTTGAAATTCTTTCACCATTGGGAAGCTACATTTTCCTAGAGTAACACAGATTATATTATGTTTCTCTTTGCAACTTATATTATTTTATAGCCCGTGCGAATAATAAATAAGAAGGAAAGATAGTTGAAAATTTGAGCTTTTCAATGATCTTATTACTGGTTCCATTATGGTGAACTATAAATGCAATTCTTAAACACATGTTAATGCAAGTGAAGATTAGAAAGCTACCTTGTATTGTGTCATTTCAAACACTAAAAAACATTACACTCCGCCCTTTGTTAACATTTTACTGAAACAGTATGTTGATATCTCCAAACCCTTACCGAAGATCAGGATGGCACTCTCCTGAAGGCTCGGGCTTTGAGGGATGCTTGGTGTAGTCAAACACCAGCACGTCAGACGAGGGTGTCTTGGTGGCAATCACGCACGGGTTCTGAGGCATGTAGCGTGCTCGGTTTACTTCTCCCTCATGGTTGATTTTGATTTCAATATCAATTTTGCCAGACACCGACCCGAAACCACCAAATTCTGGGAAAAGGAATCATGTCAGTTACTGTTTAACTTTTATTATGAGGCTATTCCTGAAACTCAAAATAACTAGTGATTTCATAGAAAAGATTTATCAAACTATGTATGTATTTGAAAAAAATATATATATTAAATCTACTTTATTATTTTATTTTGCAGCACTGCTTTTGATGCTTGAAAGCCAGTGGATGGGCCAAAAACCAACCAACCAGAACAAAAGCTGCAACTTATTTTATTTTCATATGGCACATGTCACATTTTTGTCATTTAAATTTTTATTTTCTTGTTAGTGTTAACTAAATTTATATGTATGTACCTGATTACAAGACTTATAAAGTTTTTATGTTGACTACATTAAAATTAAAAATTACATGAAAAAAAAACCACACAAAATTAAAAAATAAACTTTACAAATAGTAGATTAAATCTAAGTCTGTGTAAGGTGCTGGCAGCATTACCTCGCTGAGACTTTTAAAGTAATACGTACATCTATCTATTAATCATAAGCAAGGCAGTTGGTATTAAAACAGGCAAATTTTACAGTTCAAATCAAAATACAAAAAGACACAGTTTACTTTTGAGTTACTTAATACTGGTTTTGTGAATACATCACATCATTTAAGTCTTTCAGAGAGACAGAAAACAAATTTAATGTTTATAAATGCTCACCTTCAAACTAAGAGTGCAATGAACTATGTGTCATTTTATTTCTTTGTTATGATAAGTTCAGATATATATATCTGTTGATGTTTATAAGTTCACTTAGTATAAATACTTTAGACTTACACAGTACATCATTAAAAAGACTTTGACTGCTTGAGCAGCCCACTATCTGTTCTCACAGCTGGGCCTTCTTATACAAAAAGAGAGAAGAGAGACATTCAGGACATAATCCACAATGCAGGCCAAGATATGCTCAGGTGTTCATCAAAATACTAACTTGAAGTTCATTTTAATCTCTAGAGCAATCCAAATTAATAAATGGCAAAATACTAAAACTAAGCAAACAAATAAGACAAATATATGGAGCTAAAATGTACTAGGTATATGATGGAGCTAAAATGTACAATGTTTATGAAAGTTTCATCAAATTTTTACTAAAAGTGAATATATAGACAGCCTTGTAGGCATAATGGTTACTATTCCGGACTGCCAACCAAAGGGTCTGGGGTTCGATTCCCGGCACAGCCAACATCTTTGTGATGAACTCAATTTGTTGACTATCGGTGGGTGTTAAATATATAATATTCATACTAGCTGACCTGGCAAACATAGTTTTGCCTTAAAAATAGATAGTAGCTGATTCTCAGACCTACTGAATATGCATCGAAGGAGTATGGTAACTAACATGGAAATTTTATAGATAAGATATAGTATTTATGTATGTAGTTGTGTTAACAACAACTTTAATACAAACGAGAAATGGTTTAGTATGTGGCTAACCAGATGCTTATTAAATGTGTACTAATTAAAAATAAACATTTTAAAAAGGAAATTTGCATAAGACTTACCGCCTTTGTCATTATCATAGTGGCTAGCATCAAACTGGGCATCTTCATTGGGTAGCTGAACACTGGCTATCAACAAATGGTTCTGCTCATCTGATGTGTGGGTTCCCAGGATTAACCTGTGCAAATGTTGAGGTAATATTAAACCATAAACTAGAAAGGTCCATCTCACGAGTCACTATTTTTTTATGACCTCGTTGATGTAAAGGTTACCATGTCAGACTGCCAATTAGAAGGTTCCGGGATCAATTCCCGGCCCGGCAAACATCTTTGTGCCTAACTAAATTTGTTGGCTGTGGGTCTGGGTGTTAAATATGTATCTATATAAAATATGTATGCATGTATATGTAGTATATCAGTTGTGGTAGCTACCATAACACAAAATAGAAATGGTTCAGTATGGGATTAACCAGCTGTGTGTGAAATGTGTCCTGATATTTATTTATTTACTATAGTTTTTAAAGTGTTTTAATGCAAAAATTAGGTTTATAGAATATGGACAGTCTAGCAAGGCATACATACAGGAATAATAATAATAAAGTTTTACTGATGACTTAGTATAACTAGACATAGTTGACATGTTATTGTGTACCTATGTCTTTGGTGTACACTGGACCATACTCTAGGGTTACCTGTGTTGTGCAGTCCAGGCTCCTCCTTTAAAATAAATAGTGAGAGTTCTGAAATAGGGGTATTACCGATAACTAGTCAGTAACTGAATGGGGATAGTGTTGGTATTGTTATCAGCTTATAGACAGCCTACAGTCATCAGCATCCTACATTAGTAGACTCCACGTCCCAGTTTACCTGTGTACAGAATAATCCTTCCCCTCGGGCCTGGTGACGTCGGGGAGCCACTGCGCGGTCAGCGACGGCCACTCCAGAGCATGGGTCATCACCAGGTCGTACAGAAACGGCGTGTTCTTCTTCCATATCTTGTACTCTTCGTTGATCACTCGCTCTTCCACCGCATCATCAAACGTTTCTATAAACGATAATAGCGTAAAGATTTAGAGACAAACATCTTCCGATAACCACAAAATCAAGCTGTCAGCGCCCAAACTGAGAACCAGTTTCAGACAGCGGGGAGCAAATGAAAATACACGTTATTACCTCCATCACCTTTATCGCCCATCTTATCAACTATTTTCTACTTTTAGATAACTGGAATAAAGACAACACAGTTTTATTCACAAAATAACCGGCCCCGTAAAGGCGCCAAACAAAAATTCTTGGCGTTGTTCTTGTATTCGTTCATTCAATTCATTCACTCCAGTAAAATTATAGAAGTTCATTCTTTTCTTTCGTCTGGAATATGTAGATTCCGGGATATACAATATATAATTTGGCGGTTCTAAACAATATTTTATGAAAATTTTGGGGACGCATATCAAAATTTATAAACATATTTGTGATTTCTATAACCTAGATATACAGTAATAATATTGAAAAACAGATTTTCAAATTAAAAGTAATGCATTTGACCCAGTTGTAGAAAGAGAAGATACCAATATTGTGGTAGCTGAAACAGTTTGTTCTCTATTGCAAAATTACATGAAAACCGGTAAATTTGTGAATGATGAATGGAAATTATACTCTAATTCTTAACCTGTGGCTTGAGAAAAAATTGGTTGTCACTTATCGTATTTAAGAAATGTCAGTTGTCAAAAATGGCTGATGCTGCTGTAGCACGCCGAGAAGCTCGTCGAAGGAAAATTTTAGAAAATTCTCATAATAGACTTCAAATTATATCTGGAAAAACTACTGAACCAAGTCCTAAAGGTAAACCTAGTATTTGAAATTTTGTAACTTTTCATGGAAGTCTGAAATGTCCTAATGTTTACATGCGTGTATTTTGTCCAGAACTTCCCGTCAAAACATTGGTTCCTGAGCCAGAATACGACTTCTACGCCACTCCAACCACCAGCAGTCAGATTAGTAACTCCCAGCAAAATGGAGTATTATTTAACACACAAGCAGACCTGTTAGGATTCCTATCAGGGACACACA
The DNA here is from genome assembly GCA_035578125.1 of Mellilla xanthometata. NCBI lineage: Eukaryota > Metazoa > Arthropoda > Insecta > Lepidoptera > Geometridae > Mellilla > Mellilla xanthometata. The sequence goes on along the minus strand of JAPUBQ010000014.1, from coordinate 3,936,090 downwards.
TCGACGCGTCAGGCGATGCAGAAACAGTCAATGATTTGACATCTTTATTGCCGCCAACAGGATTGCCACTGCAGCCGCAGTCGGAACCAGCTGAGACTCCTCAGTTGTCTGTGTGGGAGAAGACCATTGTAAACAAGTATGACATAGTACTGTTATCTATGTTCTTGCAAATCTTGTATAGTCTTACAATAAGATTTGACAATGGTTACTTTTTTCTACCGGTCCTTATTTATATTGTTACTAAAATGATATGGTTTCCTACACAAAGTAATTCGAGTATTGCCAATATGGTTATGCTTTTAAATGGTGTTTCCCCTGCGAGGGTCCAAAAACTATTCTACTTGACTCAATGCTTAGGGGTCATCACTCGTGACATCTTTGTATACCTATTTACAACAATTTGCATACAATCACTGTGTATAATGTTGAGGGACAACTTGGCTGTATAGTATCACCGCTACTACTTTGCCACGGCAGGTGCCAAGTCCACTTATTGGTGCTATAGCTGGCTAAAGTTACATAAACTATGTTCTAAATTACATATTAGCTGATATACAGAAGATGCCACATTCTCATACCTGTTGTATTATGTGGCAAGAAGACTTTCAATTCTAAAATAAAACTGGTGATTCTAAAAAGAGAATATTAAACATTTAGTTTCATACTGCAAAATCCACAAAACCATATATAAATGTAGCCAGTGGTAATCCAGCTAAAAGGCATAATTTTACTCATGGTTTTAATTGCATAGTGCCTTTTATTAATAGAAAGAAGTAGTGAAATGTGTGCGTTTTAGTCACATATTGCCATGTTTAGTTGTAAATTAGTTACAGTTGTGTAAATACATAGCAGTTGATGTTCATTAATATTTTAATTTTGTGCTCAAATTGTATCCACCATTTCTGTAGATATATCATATTTCTGCTATTAACATGGCAAAAGCTATGCTAGTGCATTTTAATGTATTTATTTCAAAATGTGGTTATGGGTATTCCTAAATATTTATTATGGTTATGCCAAATTAGGTAAAAACTATTTTTATGCAACAGTTTAAAATATATATTTTGGTAATTTAGATGTCATAGAGGACCTTTTGTGCTGTGATGATAGTTATCAATGAATTGGCCTCAATCTAATAACCAGCTTATGAATATTTAACTAAAATTTAATCATAAAGGTAATAATGCTAGAAATATATGTAATTATATGTATATCTTAACCATATACTTTGTTCTATGGCAGTTTGTGACTTGGCCTTTAATTACATTTTTAAATTGTGAACTCTTTTATCTGATAAAATGTAATCTTCAGTATCCTTAGGTTTTGTGTGGATAAATTGTTAACTGGTTGGTGTTTAGTATATGATTTACATAAAATACATGGACTTTCTGTGCAAGCAATAATTCATATCAACTTGTGTTGCATCTAATATATAGTTGCCTCTAGACATATCTTGTATATGTAATGAAATGCCTGTCTATTGTCAATTATTTTGGTGTCCACTTTTGTGTACAAAATTTAATTTAGCTTATGAAATGTATTACTAAATAGATCAGTTGATTCAACTAATGCTTTTCTTCTGATTATGTTATTCTGTAAGACAATATACATAGAAGATAATTACTATAACAATACACCAGAATAACCAAAGAATTAGAAGTAACTTTGTATATTCTTGGGATACTACACTACTTTGTGTAATACATAACAGATATTGTAAATAGGGCACAATTTCGATAGCCTTGTAAATCTTTAATATCAGCTTGATTTGATTCATATTGTAAATAAATTAAATATCAATGACTCGAATAAACAGATTTATTTTTAAATTTTATAACATTTTAAATAAAAATTGTTGATAATAAAGCAGTTTCAATCAAAGTAACGAATGTACCGCAGGATCCTCAGGAAGTCTGAAGCTGAAAATATTAATTTTATATTAGTACTTCTAACTACATTTACTGATATTCTAACTGGTACTAAAGGGATGTTGTTCATACCAAAATATGTTGTCGCCAAACTGAAAATCTTGAAAAGTGCATACCCCTATGCACCATAGACCTCAATATCACTTACAATCTCGTGAATTGTGGTAGGAATAAAAAATCTTTCCATATCCTTCTATTTACTAGACCAATTTTATTTATGATAACATAATGTTTTAAGAATATGGTATTTAATCACTGGGAACATCATCAAAATAAACCAGTAAATGGTCCTGCAGCCAACTTTCCACCTTTTTAAGGGTACCCCTAATAAAAAAACTATATTGCATACTAGAACATGTTTATCAAATTTTGTTAGAATTATTTTAAAATTAGGTCTTATAAGTAAGTACCGAAATCCAAATAAACGTAATATGGATAAAGTGCTTCTACATTTAAACTGTATGACCAGTTTTGATGTAGAGGCATTTCACATGCTTCATCAACCTATCACTGGTGTACTGTAATACTCAAAAATTCAGATTTTTTACTTAAACCTTCAGACAAAAAAAAATATACATCTCTCAGGAGAAATTCAATTCAAGATTATATTGACTCTTTACCTATTTGCAGATAGTTAACAGTAAATCATCTACAGCTTATCCTAGCTTAACTGATTATGAATAGATTTAAGATACCAGCAGAATGCTGATGATTGGCTAATGTAATATTAAGGCTTTCCGAGCCCCATACTAAATGCTTCCCAGACTGGCAACCATTTCCTCTAAGATTTTGAAGCTGTTATTCCGGATGAACCGATTTTGATGTTCTTAGCTATGTTTGATGATATTCGGATGTCCGCCAAAATAGTGGATATGATATTATTCGCAACTTTCCCAAATGCAAATGGCTTACATTTTGGAATTATGCGAAAAATACAACTGTTTCATGCAATATGTTAGATGATTCGTGAGAAAAGTTTTTTCTTGTTACTCGTATCATGTACCCAATAGATTTATTTTTTAATTTCATTTGAGGTTTTAAGGTATGCACTATGAATATTAACATACACGAAAACGAAACCTATTGAAAATATTGACTTTCCCATAATATTCCTTTAAAAAAAAAGAGTTTCGAACAAAATAAAATAGCAAAATTAATAATCCATGAGATTTGAACCATAGTCAATTCAAATCATAAAAATATTTCCTGTTCCAAAAATGCTTCCTCTACGAACGAGCCATATAATCGACAATTGAGCGTTCGAAATTGGCATGCATATTCAAATATGCTGAAGTTCAAGTGACAAAAAAAATTGTCAATGCTAGTGTGAGTGTAGCCGCATCGTCACAGAATAGATGATAGTAGATATGGGTTTTATATGGCTTTTTGTACATATTTGCTATCAACGCTTAATAAATGTTGTTTTGTGATGAGCCTTAAAAATAATATATTAACAGTAGTTTTCGCGAACCGATTCTAAAGTTACAAAAGAAATCACTTGGGATGCTGGGATGAATAAAACTAACTTATACCTATTTAACGCCATCTAGCGGCATATGAGCACTTGCAGCATGCTAGCGAACAACCTTAAAGTACCTAAACTTAGTATATGTAATAAATAGAGCTAAACTAAAATAATCATAAATTGAAAGGTCAGATAAATAAAAACTAAAACATGCTTATAAATAATATTTTATTCCATAAAACTAAATATAACTACAAAACAAACTCAAAAGTAAATACATAACTAAAATCATGGCAAATTGAACAATGTGATCAGGAAACTAACCTACTTCGAAACTAGCGAGTGAAAAAACTTTTTATAGTATTTAAGAAGTTCTTACTCTGACTTGTGTTTGAGGTATTATGAGAGGAACTGGTTGGCCGTAATTTGACCTGCTCACCCGTGCTCTGACTTTCAACTGATTCATTTCTCTTCGCAACATTTTGTGATTCATTCTTGGACTCAACATTGGTCACCACTTGAGTTACTTTACTTGACTGTTTTAAATTACTTGATTTTCCAATGTGACTTGGTTTTTCCAAATCACTTGACATCTTCAAGTCACTTGCTTCTTCTTTAAGTGGTGTTTGTGCATCTTCCGTTGCTGGACTAGTGGAATTAAATGTTTGCTTATTAATACTTTGTACAGGGTCCTTAGAACTAATTGAGTCAGTTGAATTGTCAGAGCACCCGAGTTCCTATTGTGGCTTCACTGCAGCTTTTGGCTTCTTTTCTCGTACAGGTTTGGCGCGAACCAGGTCTGATCGACCCATTGAGATCATTTTCAATTCCCAAGCTTCCAAGTCTTTTCTGAAACATTTAAATTTTAAACCAGTTTTTAACATTTCCTGGTATCATGCCCAATGGGGGCAAGCCAGCAGTCACAGATGTAGGTTAAATGTAATTTATTCATGTGCTATATATATATATATATAGTAATAGATTCTGTTTTATTAATTATATATGTATAGTTCATATTACTGAACAATTAAAAGCAACTTTTGATAAAAGTTTGAGTAGTTGATTAGTAGATTTTTTTCCAGTATACTCACTTATATTGTGCCATGAGATCTTGCGCTTGCTTTTCTAGTTTACCTTTCTCATTCTGTGGAAATTTCTCCCATTCCTTTTTAATCTGCTCCTGAAACTCTTTCAGGTTCTTGCCTTCAAAAGCGCCACTCTTTGATTTTATAAATAGAAAATATGAAGACATTGGTTTCTTTGGTTTGCCCAACTCCTTATACTCCTGGAAAAAAATAGTTTCTGTGAGCAGATTTAGGAAAACTAACAGTTTTATTATACTAATACAATAGTTTTTTTTTCATGGTGGCAGAGTTTTTCCTAGTGCTTGCTTGGGTAGCAGCAACCATCAAGTTGAAGAACCTATCAAGGACTTAACAGTGTGTAACACACTTTGCTTGTCAAATGCCTAGTTGTAATGTGTTAAAAAGAGTTTCATGTAGGAAAAAGTGTACTGGAGACACATCCCCTGTACACTTTATATTTAACATTGATGGAATGTGACTACCAGTTCCAGTAACAAAGTTATATTTGTATTGTAAAAGACAATGAATCAACTGGAAAATTTATTTTATTTAAATAACTATCAATTATACTAACAGCTTTGAGTTTCCTCTTTTCCTTGGAAGCTGCCATTTCTTCCTTCACTCTTTTGATGTCTTCCTTCTGTTCCGGAGTAAGAGACGCCTCATACATGGACTTGATCTTCTTATAATCCTCTAGATCTTTTGCATATTCTTTTGTCATTTGTGCTTTCGTCTGAAATTGAAAAATGTAACTGATTGAATATAAATTGATAGTTACTGTAAATCATTGCAAGTTAATTGGGATGCAACTGAATTAAATAATTCCTTTGCTTTTATTATATTCCATGCTTGTGTCTTAAATTTATATCTACCTAGACAAGAACATGGTAAACTTAAGTTCTATTCTATTCTATCTTTGTTTATGGCCTCTACGGTATGACCGTAATTTTGCCTATGTCACGTTACAAGAGAGTCAAATACAGATTGGATTGGCCGGTGAATGGAGCAAACTAGGCATTAAATAAATGCTCAATGGTGGTATGATTGACTGAGTTTATTTTAGGGTTAATACAATACCTGAAACAACACAAAACGGCACAAGGGTTGGTAAAAACAGCAAGCAGTTAGTAGGTAAATGTAAATTAAAGCTACTTAAGTTAATTGATAATGAAATATGACTTTAATGCCAAAGAACTTAAATAAAGAGAAGATAGAAATAACACTAAGCATGGAAGCTTACCTCTTTGTCCAAAGCTTGCCAATGCTTAGAAGTCCACGCGACAGCTTCTTTGGAGGTGATCCCGGGGTTTTTAGCCAGAAGAGCAGGTCTCATTTGACCCATAAATTTGAAGAAAGGGGTTAGAGGACGCTTGGGCTTTTCTAGACCTAGCTTCTCTTCTGCAGACTTTTTCGTATAACCACATGCTTGAATGGAGCTTGCCCAATTCGTTCTAGGAGCAATATCATACATTAAAGGTAGGTACTTATTAGTTTTGACCAATCATAATGGTCACTACAGACTTAATGTAGCTATCTACATGATATATAGATCATACCATATTTAATTGATCAATATTCATATGTAAAATTCCAGTATTATATGAGATATTGAACAAAATATAACGAGTAAACAAAGAAACCAAAGCACCATAACCTAAAACGTACCTTCCAGTTAGCACAGTTTTGTAGCCTCCTATCACGTAATTACATATACGACCGACTTGTGTAATCGAAGACATTGTTAAAAGATGCCTATTAATTCAAAATATTTAAATTTTTGCCCCAAAAAAATCTGATATTAATCAGGAAAACGCAAAGCAAAATCACACAAAAAACCAGAGACGGACGCCACTTTTGTTGATTTGCAAAAGATTAAATGTATTCATTAGAAAGAGATAAAGTTATAATATTTCACATTTGTTAGACTGAGGTAGCAAATATATCTATTTGATCACTATCATGTAAATGTCAGTGTCAATTATATTTTTACGCTTCTATCGATAATGGCTTTGAAACAATTCGCTAAATAGGCATACAATTATAAAGTATCAGTATATAGAATAGTCAGTTCAAATATATACTGCAGTCTCTATAGAATTACAAATAAACGGTTTACTAGAAATCGTATTGATACTTTAATATATTACGATTCTATTATACATAGCCACGATGTAAAATTGAAATAACTTAAAGCTAAGAATATACATATATTTTTAAACAACTTTAGTTTCATTGTTGATAATAATAGTTTATTCTTTATAATAACTTAAATATGGGCAAAATATTTACCATTTTTAAAATGATGAAAATAAAAAATATGGCTAAATAGTTGGCCGGCCACAGAAAAAAAAACAAAATGGCGGAAAAGCGGCAATTTGATCTTCATTTATTTTTTCGAATAATTTTGTTTATACCTATGTATATACCGTTTTGCTGAAAATCGCGAAAAACTCATTTTTTTGACCTTTGAATATTTTTTTCCATACACTGGAATGATGGGGAACTTCTGACATTGTTCATAATTATGTTTTGAACAACTTCACTGAAATTCAGCTTGTTGGGGCTTTATGTAACTTCGAATGTCTAAATTGACCGGGCTAATAGCAGAGATTGGTACCTATAAAATGAGTTCAACTGATTCTGATATGAATTTTGATTTTATAAGTGAAGAGGCTAATCAGGTAGTGGAAAACCTTTAAACACCCAAATCAAAACCAAGATACCTAAAATCGTAACACATTTTATGAAATGGCGCGCTGAAAAAGTTTTACTATTTTTTTTTTTACTATCCTTGTATTTGAAAAGCAGTGTTTACCTCGGGTAAAAGACTTATTTAGTCCCTCGAACCCCGTCTCGGGTCTAAATACGTTACTTTCATCCTTAGGGTAACAATGTACTATTTCACATACAGCACCATCTCAGATACGTAGCATGTACTACAAACTAATATGGCTTTTGTATTGATATCATATTATTTGACTTGTAACTTTGGTGTTATCAATAAAAGATTTGTATTTGTATTTGCATGGTGGCAAAACGGAGTTCGTCGGGTTTGCTAGTAATAAATGAATAATAAACCTTCTATTACAAGAGCAGCAATAAAACAACCATTAATTTTCTGTAATCATATTTTAATTAACACATTTAACCTACGAAAATTAATATTTACAACTTTGCATATAACTGCAGCAATATTTCTTCTTTACCCACCTACATAGTGTAGGATAATTATAAATAAAGTCTTAATTATTATTAACTTAATTTAGTCAGTTATTTACACTTTTTTTTTTGTTGAAGGCAATGTGGGCATTTTTCAAGCATGTATCTGTAATGTAAAATCGGAGGTATGGTAATAACAATAATTGTAGCTTTTGTCATTGATACTAAGATATAGAGTGGGTAATTATATGTTTTATTACAATTAAAGTATATTTAACTATTTACAGATTGATTTTGTACTAATAACTCTAATATGATGTTTTTTTCATACAAACAATACAAATTAATAAGTCTTATAGCAACATTTTCTCATGCTCAAAATTTAGCCAGGCACTTAGGTAAAACTTAAACCTACAAAGTAAAACTTAACCATATACATTTTGGTTTTACAGATTACATACAACATTTACAACTTACACAACTAATGGCACTTGCGGAAACATTAACAATATCATTCATACTTATTTCAATCACTCGGTGATCTAAATGCATGTCTTGGAGGTTTACAAATCTTTTTAGTTTCCATTGTCTTACAAAATGTTTAAAAATTATTATGTTTTAGTTCATCGGTCAAAGTATAGTTTCTCCCGCTGAGTAGTGGTAATGTCTGGGTTTTCTGTACGAGTGTTGTTGCGGGGGCCTGTAAGTGGCGTACTTCTGCGTATGTCTGGAGAGTGAGTGTGGGTGAGACGCGTAGCAATGGAGCGTGAGCGGCGTCGGCAGCGGCCCGGCCGGGCACTTGGCGGGCGCCGGCTTCCTGGGCCCCGCCAGCCGCCGCCACAGCGCCTTCAGCCGTGGCGTGGCGATCCAAACAGCCACCATCACACCCAGGATCTGCGTGGCGAATATCCGGAAGAGGAACACCCAGAAGGCAGGGCGGGGCCGCGTGGACGGCTCGGACGAGGGCACGGCGGCTGCGAGCCACTCGTCGCGCCACGCGTACTCGTACACCCACGTCGCGAGGATGCAAGTGGAGGGGACCGCGTACAGCGCCGCGAACGCTCCCAGGCGCAGCACGCTCTGGTCCGCGAGCGGCTGCGGAGCGCCCGTCAGCAGCACGGAAGGCGCAGGCGCCGGCGCCGGCCGCCGTAGCACCGCGCGCAGCCCCGACGACAGAAACACGCAACCCAGCAGCAAGCAGATCGCTTCCGGGACGATCACCAACGCCAGCAAGGATTTGCTCGACTGGTTTCCTACGAAACATGTGCCTGCGAACAAAAACAAAACGTCATCGTCGGGTAAACGAAGTCGTCCCGTGCGACCGCCGTTAGCGGATACTGATTCTTCCCTTTCAGCGCTTTAATCGGCCTGAATAACATTCCGATTTCCAGTAAGGCCGCTCTCAAAGCGAACACCTACACAAACACACGGCGAGAAAAAAGGCTCGCATTAATAAGGCGTTTAAAAGGGCCGATTTTAAATTGAAATACGAGCGTGCGAGGAGGAAAGGTGTCGTATTTAACGGCTCGAAGAATGGTCGAGCATTTCTTTTGACCGCCATAATGGAAGTGGGAATGAAATAAAAAAAGACAAATGCACAATACTCGTGGCACGATTGAAACTGCAAATGCATGAGAACGGGCGGCGCGGCGAGGCTGCAGACCGCCACTTTACTGCACTTCATTCAACAGCTGATAAAATATTAAATTCATGGCGGGACTGCATTTACATATTTAAAATTGTGGAAGAGTGTAAAAATTTAAACGACGCGCGGTAATCTCCAGCTTTCCCCTCTAGATTTAGGTAATATTTTTCGCTAGTGCCATCATAAAAATCTAAAACTATTTATCTAAAATCTAATAATATATGTGATCTTTCCTATAATAAAGCACGCAATTTCAAACTTATTCACTTCACAGAAACCGAGAATCCTTAGGTACGTTCTACTTGTATCCTACATGTATACTAGGTATACTCGTACATATATGTATATTTGTATCTTCACAATATGCATCAGGTGATATCATAAAAGCATAATGCACTTTTTAGTGCAGTAGAGCTGCACTGCAGTAGAGCTGCACTAAAAAGTGCATTATCTTCTCCTCCTACTCCGGCTCTAACCATGAAGGTTTTATAGTTGATTTATTTTTCAACACAGTAAAAATAGTTTAAGTACCTAAGTAGTACGAAAATGTCGACTCATAAAATTGAAGAGTAAAGCAAGTGACGATATTTTGTGAACCGTCGCCTTAGAGTTTGTTTGTACAGTATTAATTAATAACGTAGGTTTTATTTCAGTTTGTACCGACATCCTCTTGCAAAGCTAATTAATTAATCATATAAGATAATACCCCAGAAAGATGCTTATGGTTTGAAAAAATAATTTTACTTTATCTAATATTTTTACGCAGTTACGTAAATTAAGTAATTTATATTTAAGACTTATAAGGTTAGGTAAAACTATAAAGGGATAAGTATAAAGAGTACCAAATAAAAGCTTTTTGACAAATAAACTCTGAAGTAGAGCTTAAACCGTAATAGGTAGATTAGTATAAAGGTAAGTATTGCTCAACGTTTTTAGCATCTGGAATCTCTTTATATAGAACTCCACGAAGACTCTTCAACCAAAGTGTTTTTCTTCATATTTTTATCGCAGCGGTATTCTTCAAACAGTCGCCAGTCCTTTTCAAATTAATCTGCCCTAGCTTAAATGATAAGAAGAGTTTTGTTTGATAAATGTTCTTTACATGGGTTTTGCTCGCTGCCGGCTTTGATATGTGGAATTAGTGATATGGAAATTATGAAAAGATGCTACTGTTTGTTAAATTAAACGTTACTTGCTTTGTTTCTTCTTTGATTAGCCGCAGTGTGTGTTTTATGCGCATACTTTTATCAGCTAGTTAATTACTAGCTGTGTATTTTTTTTGTAAACTACCTAAGTACCAACAACACGTCTTTTTGTTACACCGCATTATTTATAATAATAATTATTTGTAGATTGTAAATTATAATTTTTAATTGCCTTTTTATTTTATTTTAGATTTTATTATATAACATTGTGTATTTTTTAGCCAAGTTTTAATATTTATGAGTCTTTGTTACTCGAACAAAAAGAATTAAAAAATAAGCAAATTGTTAGCGAGTGAGTACCTACTTAGTTTGTAAAGTATAGATAATAACTACATTAAGCTAATGGTTTGTATGTACCTAAAGCAAAATTGCTAAAGTTCTTATTCTTCTCGTAGTTGATCCGAAGCTACTATAAAAGCACCACATAGATTGTTGAGTATGAATGAATAACCGCCGACAATGTGCCAGTATTCCTTATGCAAACACCACGACGTAAGGAGGTTTCAACGTACAGGCTTATATAATAACCAACCAAATATAGCTTATATATGAACATTTGGAACTTAACTGTTGATATTAAACGCGTGATAGGACATTGGATCGTGTGGTGACATTCACACAACAACTATCATGGGCTCAATCCTCGAAATTTGAGCTTCCGGCTTTGAAAATCAATATGTAGAACCCCAAAACATCAACAGGTATAAATAAGAACAATATTTGAGTAATCTAACAAATCATCAACAAGCTTATTACGCACTAGGCTTTTACTTTGCGTGTAAATTTCTGGAAAAACATAAGAACTTATTGCTATGTAACTACATGGTTCTATTTTTTAAGTTGGTTTGCGTTTGAACTCATCTCTCCTGATGTTAAAATTCGCTGTGGCCTATGATGTAGGATGCTTACCTAGTGACCTAATTACAATGAGTTTATTATCTATTTATAAAATCAATAGATAATAAAATCATAGCCTCATTACTCTTGATTTAAATACTCCAGCCCCGGGCATAGAGTTTCTTGGTTTCGAAGGTGTCAATTTTAAATGCTTTTTCTAAAGAGCCCTGTATATGCTCGAGGTATGAATGCGTGCTCCCGCGCACTCGTACCAGATTTTAATCGCTTTGAAAATGCCGCCGATGGAAACAAGAAAGGACTATTATAATATAAATCGCCATCTCCGCCATTGTGCTCGGTATCGTACGGATGTGGATTAGAATTATATCGATCGGCAAACAAAAAGAAAATTGTAATCAAAAGCTGCAGACTTGTTTTGAAATTTCATAGATGTTGTTAATAATTTTGATGAAAGAAGCCAACGCAATCGTTTGGCGAATTTAGCGAGGTATATTTTAGTCGGCATTGAGCTAGGATCTGTCTTTCTTACTAGCACTAGCTAAGGTGTATCTTTTTGGTACCAATAGTAGAGATAATCATCATAATAAATGCAGTCAACTTCATCATCGGCCTTTTGCATGTACGGGACATGATTTCACGTAACGTCCGAATAGTTATTGATTCTGCCCAAAGGTATTTATTATAAATTAATGATTTATCATATTATGCTCAAAGCTTTTCTGTAATCGTATTTGTTTTAAAATTACATATACCATTTTTTGGATATGGTAGGTATCAAACGATACCAAGCTATACCAAAGTAGCAGTTCATTATACCCTGGTCCTGTTCTTATATGACAATTCCCTCATAACCTAGCTGTCAATTATAGAGACAAGTTCGTTACGGCTATGTTCTTCAAACCCAAGTACATATAAGGTAAGTCCTGCCCTTTACTAGAACGGACTAACCTTATATGACGATGAACTTACTACGGCCCTACAAAAGGGTCCGATCGAATAGCTGGTTTTTTGCCTCACGTCTATTTTAATGAAGCAGTGAGCTTGCGAGTAAGTCTTAGCGGTAAACATTATTAAATAAACGAAACTTATCATTTTTATCTGCCTATATTAGTCGACATACGCGAAAATTCGATGAGAGCTATAATAAGTTTAGTACGTATACTTACAAAAAAGTAAATTATTTTACTTGTCCGATATGAGTGTTTGCTAATAAAACCAGTGCTAATGTTGGTAGATCTTATTACTACATATTAAAAGGGAATTAGAAACTGTTAAAAAAAATTATTTCCGGCAAATCAAGTTAATTCCCCATACAGATACAGATAGTTTAATATATATTACGAGTGTGTGTCCAATGCGTATGAGACTAATTGATGTTTACCGCACCAAGATTTAAAATACTATTCAAGTTATTAAGTTTTCAACCATCAATGTGTACCAACAGTGAATATATATATGTATAAAGTCGCCTTGTGGAGACCGTAATCATGAGAAATGAGGTGCAAAAACTCCGATGTGCCATTCCTTGATGTCTCTATGATAATTACACAGATAATGCACGCAAGAATACCCTTTATGCCCATGATAAATAAACTCTTAGAGATTTTCAAACAGAAGCAATATAAATTTACAAATTCAAAATGGCAGCTCATGTACAATTAATAAAGACAACTTATTGAAGTGCTGTGTGCTAATGAGAATTTGAATGCGGTGGAGACAGGCCAATTTGCTGCTTTTATAAATACGGTTAATTTGTTCACAGGTGAAGGTATTTGCAAAAAGAGGGTCGATAAAAGACACCACTTTTCGTTTTATGAAGTTTGTAATATACATAGCATATTCTAATGTACAAGGCTACTGGATTACTTAGAATGCTTTCACCTTTAAAGCGTGGTGTTAGTATATCTACTCGTACACAAATAACTCTAAAGACTTGAAAACAATATGAAAACAGCTACATCATATATTTTGCCGGGCGACGACGGTGTAAGGAACTGCTGTTAGTTTTTTGCGAATTTTCAAATGTCGTAGAAAAGTAGTAAAAGTAGTGGTTTAGTAACGATGGGTTAGTCGCTACTTGACTACTTTTCTGTACAGTTTTTCTCATGTCTTAAGGCGCTATTGGTGGCGATTCAGCGGCACTCACGACTAAATTAAATTTAAAGAAGGCCCGTCTCTTTTCATCTTAGGTGGCCAGAAAGAGACGGCACGCCCTGCACCATAGTCAAACCAACTAAAATCACGTCAAATGTTGAAAATATAGGCGACTTTAGTCCGCACTCACTTGTATCACCTCTAAAACTGCCTGCACATTCCATATTTGACGTGATTTTAGTTGTTTTGTCTGTTGTTAAGAGCGTGCCATCTCTTTCTGGCCACCTAAGATGAAAAGAGACGGGGCTTCTTTAAATTTAGTTTAGTCGCGTGTACAGCTGAATCGCCACCATTGTACCGAGTTCAGCCACACCATACAAATTTGAGAGAAGCGAGATGCCCGGCTGCGTAAATATCACGAAATAAATTTATATAAAACAAACAGTATTGAAATAATAAGCTCAAACAGTTCTAGATAATCAAATTATCTACAGAAAATAGTAGATAATATTTGTTTTGACTTCTTTGATATCCAGAAGCACAATGTTTTTGAATATTAAAACGGCTATATTGCAAAAAAAAAATTGTTTGACTTTTACGTAATCTTATTATGGAATTCTAACGTTTTTTTTTACACTGAATTAATAATAATATAACTATAATAATGAAACAGAGAAACTTTTTTTTATGCTGAATTAATGATAATGAAACTGAAAAACCTATAACTAACTCTCATATTATTCAAAATATGCTATTTTGATCCCATAGCGCCTTAAAGGTCTCTACCGAAGTTTTGTTTTTACCCTTGATAGGTTTGCGTTTCTACAGCCTGATGTAAAACTACGCTATGGTCTACGATGTAGCAGGCTTACCTTTTACACTAAAATATGTCAAAAAGTGAACACCAACCTGTGAGCTCATCTGCGTCTACATCCCTGGTGACGAGAACAGCGGCTGCCAGCGCTGCAGGCACGCCCCAAGCACACAGCTGCAGCAGCGAGGAGTGCCGCTCATTGCGCGTGGACACACTCATGCTGGGTGGAGCTGGCGGCCGCATCACGCTGGCTCGCCACGCGCCCGTCACTACCACCCACCTGGAATTAAGCAAAAGGCTTGTTAGATTTTTTTTAGCAAGTTTAAATTAATAACCGCCGTTGCAATATTATGTAACAGCGGCTATCTCATTAGAATTTAAGCATTGTGTTTTGTATTCTACTCGTCAAGCCTGTTGGGGAAATTGAGATAAAATATTCAATCCGCCATTTTGAAATGCCCGCCATTTTTAATATATTTTTAATGAAATAGTTTTTACTCTGTTATCGTAAAGCTTAAAAATCTAAACTTTTATAAATAAGTGTATAATGAATCCTTTTGTTCCATTCTTTTTAATATTATTTTAGCTATTGACATCAAGAAACTTTTGCAGACTGTACTTAATGTGTCCGCAGCAATTACCTCCAAAGCGAATTTCCTCGACGATTACCTAAATACAATACGTAGTATTATATTATTGACTCGACGTGGTCAATTAACTCAATTAAAAGCAGCCAATATATACTCCAGAAAACCCTATATTTAGTAGGAAGGCAGGTGTAACAAAATGTTCAAATACTAGGCGATATATTATAGATAATAGCTATACAGAATTACTGTTATCTTTCTTAAATAAGGTAATTAAAAATAATGCATCTTATTGGATATAATTTTAACACCTAAAGAGATAAGATCGGATAGTTTGAATTAAATTTAAAGTTCAGTGGGGCTTTTTAATTGTCATGGTCACCTGCCTCATTTAAGGGACTGTCTCTTACAATAAATTAAAATAAAAATTTCGTCATTAATGTTGCTTTATTTCTATTTATTATCAGTATCACGCAAGTTCTTATTAGCTCAGAGCTCTTTTCAAATCGATAAATCGTTGCTTTATAATTGGGTGTTTTTGTACACGTTTCTACGTCTGCTGGTTAGGTTTTTTATTCCGTTCGTGTTCCTCGAGCGTTGTAGGCCGCCGAGTAAATTATAGCCTTTGTCAACCCTTACTTAGCTCGTTAAAACATCTGACAGGTAAATCCATCCCGCTGCGGCCGAGAAAGGTGTCGCCTTGTTTTCGACCGCCACCAAATAACTCAGGCCCATGGATTATGTGAAATTTTCTGAAGAAGAAATGCTCGTGAAAGCTTCAGTTATAGTGGTCGAAGTTCCTCGCAGTGGCTTGTCGCCGGCACTTGAGCAAATAGCGCTGTATTTGAACAGAGCCGAAAGTGGTGATAGTCCAAACAGTGGTGTTTGTTCGCTAGCTCGCGTGTTTGATCCGGCCCTCCCGCCGGCGTGTTGGCTAACATTTTACTAATGTTTGTACGATTTGCATTGTGATAATTAGGCTGGTTCTTTGAAGTAAGTGGCGTGTTCACAGCCGTGGGTAGACGCGACAGGTAATTAACATAAATTCTCTATCGGCTGCGGTTGTCAATTCCAATTTATTAGCACTGTTCAATGTGTAACTAAGTGTTCGTGAGTGGCTTAATGCAGCTAATGCAAACGAGCTTCTTTGGGGGTCTTTGTTTTACATAAAAGGCTACCTCTTACATATTTTTTTTTACCGTAAATATCAAATTCATTTCAAACACCTATTTTTCCTCTCACATATTTTCATCACATGTATAAATATTAGGAAACTGTTTCGAAACGTTTGATTAGTAAATGAGGTTAATTAGCGAGCGATTCGAATTTATAGGTCGTAAAATGTTTTAGCCTAACGTTTGTCGTGGCTCCGCTGCTCGTAAGGAAATGCAAATGAAACGTTCGAGGCGCGAACAGGGCAGCGCATTCGGACCCGTTTTATTTTTATTTTATTTTGTTTTAGTTGTTGGAAGCGTCGGGGCTCAAGTGGCCATTACTCGATAGTGTTATCGGCCTCCAACGATCGCCTTCGCGCCGTAAATAAGCATTCTTATTTGCCATCTGTGGGAATATCCAGCGACAGTTTTTTGTAGTGAAGGCTTGAGTCAAATATAGACCTAAGTGCTATGGAAAAATGTGTTCGTTTAAAAAACTACGATGATCTTAATGGGACCTAACTGACTTCTAAAGTGGTTGAGGAAAAGTGTAAGGTTGATGTGTAGCTCAAGGAATTAATTATTCGATTACCTAATATTGCGAAAGAAGTCTAACTATACCACTATACTATTTTAGCTGAATTTTGCTTAATTATTAGTTTCTTTTAGTCCCGAAAAAAAATATTTTATTTAGATGATAACGATATAATACATATTTTACAGGCAGTAAAGTGAAATTAATTAAAAAATTACAATTGATTTAAAAAAAAATTATACTTAATCCTAAAAAATTACAAAATTAAGCACCTATTTTACTCTTTAAGTATATTTTACTTTACATCTACTCTAACAAGTTCTCATAAACACCACATGTGTTTCATGGAGAAAAGTGTTCTTTATATGAGATCAATTATTTCCTAGATATCAAAGCATCTAAGCACTCGCACAAATACTAATAAATGATATCTGTTTCATTACTCAGTTGCAAGCTACATAGAATATTTCAGTCGTTAACAGCTACTGAGGACGCTATCAGCGTTCATCATACAGATTCATTATATTTAGTACCAAAGGTTTATAATTCAGTGTGCTACCACGAGTACCGCCTGAAGCTCGCCTAACAGAAGTGATCTGATGCGATTACTGAAGTAGCGTTTCTTTGTATGGTCCGGGATGGGTGACCAACGGTCGCTACCTAGGTTCAGATTACATGTTAAGTTTTAGGCCCCGGTTGTTAGTCTTAGTACACGCTCTCGTTAAGCAAAGTCAAAGGGGCCATGAAAACTGACAGCTTGGCTACATAACTTGTACGAAATATTTACGAGTATAATACACAAGTAAATAACAGCATCGTTTTAATATTTAGCGGTCTGTTTAAAAGTTAACTGTCTAGACTAGGATATTAAGTTTTTAATTAATGCGATGCGACATATCATACAAATAGTACATACAAATAACGAGGAAATAATATAAATGCTATTTGTAAAGTAGGAATGATTATTTGAGAAATAATCATTTCGAAAAAAGAGAAAGAAATGTATTTTTAAATTCAGTGCCTACATTTGAGCAAACCATATTATGATAACAAAACCAAAGCAATATTAAAATAATACTACTTAAATACTTTTACCCAGTCTATGGTACGTCTTTGATGATTACGAGCGTAAGTAATATGATATTTGATATTTTCGGCCTAACCTTCTCATGGTGGCGGTTTTACGAGCCCACACAAGGAGGTCGCATTCATTCTCATTTCAAACTTGCCTCGTAAACGTCAAAATGACATACGTTTTGACAGTTAAAAAATAGAAGTGGTTTCTGTGGTATCGTACTTTTTTAGTGGCTTGAACAAGTTTTGGATTTAGAGCAACCGCAGAGTTAGAGTTACATGTGCATTTACCTGCTTGTAGGAAAAAAGTTACCGCAGCCTTCTTGTTTAGCCACATACATACTAATAAGTATTTTGTTAGGCAGTAAAATAAACTTTAAGTTTAATTAAATGAGTAAAACTGCTCGAAAAAAAATGCCAATTTTTACGTTTTCAAGTGCCCAGATTACAAATAAATACTTTATATCGATACATAATACATACATATTTAACGCCCAGACCAACAGCCAACAAATTTAGTTCATCACAAAAAATGTTGGGCATGCCGGGAATCGAACCCGGGCAGCTGGTTGGCAGCTTGACATGGTAACCATCACGCCAATGTATATTCATGAAAGTTCTCAATGTGCTCGTATTTTTATATATCTTACACTTGAATAATAGGCAGCTTGTTAAAAATAAAATTTAAATTTCCAACCATTTTTTGAAAAAAAAAAAAAAAAAATAGAAAATATCTTATGATATCTATGGCAAACAGAACCACTGCAGACCAGTGTAATATTAGTACGTGGTTGGCGGATGACACATGACAGCATTGCAGCATTCGGGTGAGGGTTAAAAACGTATATAGACTTTTAAAATGAGCAATAACATGGAGCTAATTAAGCTCATTAGTCTTCCCTGGAGTAAATTCCCCATGTCTTTAGGACGAGGGACTTGAGATTTATGTCTCCTGTTAAGGACATTTCCAAATATGGGCAACAACATCTACGAAGGGTTTACCGAGAAAATTATCTTCTGACTTAAAAACTTTTTACCATAACTACACGAGTCATCGACGCTCTGGCCTTAGGAGGAGCATGCCTAGTCTGGTATAACTGATAATCAAGGAACAGCCGTTTAGATGCTTGGCGACAGATTTTTATGTACATGTTTCTTAGTAACTAAGGTCGTAAGGTCATACAAACTTAGTAATTTATTTACGAAATCCTAATTACTACATCATTTTCAAATTATAAAAATATAAAGCTATATTCTGACGAATATAAGGTGCTGTATTAAAGTTCCTTTTGGATTTCATTGGATTCCCTCCAAACTCCACTGTACAAGGGCCAACAAGCGGCGTGTTCATTTATTTCATTTAGTAGCCGACCAATATTCTCTGCTTAACATACATTTTATATTCCCAATAATTATTTTATAATTTAAACATTTACTAAGCTTTCAACACTAATTCTTGTTTATTTTCTAATTGAGGTTTATATTGACTATGAAAGGGCCTTGCTATCTCAATTTTCAAATTGCTTACGATAATCTTAGTTTGATTGCAATTTACAATAGCTTACAACCGTTATAAGTTGTTAGGTAATTAATTTATACCTTTACCACCTCTGATTATAGCGGTACATTCTGTGTGGAATGACACACTGGTCTTTGCCATCGAGGGATCGATTGATTTGTCTCGTTTTTACTCACTTGGTAATTAACGACGGTTTCTAGAAAAGAAAGCTGGGTTATAGCCATGTTATAACGTTGGCCAGGTCTTGAAAATGGACACCATATTTTTTCTTATAAAATAATACCGAGATTGTGTAATTATGTCGTGAATTATTGGCATAAGTAAATGGGCAAAGGTGTAGAGTTTTTCACCACTATAAAATTCGAAGTTTTAACTTTTTAATCTTAGCCGAATATTCAAATTTAAGCTACACTTCATTTGCAAAGTTTCATCGAAATCCTTTTTAGTGTTTTTTTATGTATGATATGCTTGCGCTTGACCACAACTAACCTCATACCCACAACTGTTCCTCATTACTAAGGGATGCGACTCCCCTGCATTAATTTTACCCAGTTCTCTTGGACTTTCAGGTACCTACACAGTGGTAGGAACCCCGGTCCTTTCACGGAATACATACTTCCTCGGATTTTGTAATCCTCAAACATAAAGTTAATATATAAATTCACGCATAGCTCGAAAAATAATTCATTTATGTCGGGCAAGGATCAATCTAGAGGCCGGCTGATTGAAAAGTAGACTATTTCCTACCAAGCCACACTCGATTTTAATCTCTCACTTGATTTGAATCGAAATACTTTTATGTTAAAGCATACTTTAAGTAGAACTATTACTAGCTAGTTATAGGATATGTATTAACTATCCCGTAACCGTATGTTAGCCAGATCATAGACAAAATATAATTGTCCATGGCCAGATAAGTATTACAAGATGTAGCATAGAGCTCGTTTAGTCCCTCGGAACAATAAAACCCAACACCCACTGCACTATTTGGGTGAACGGACCCATTATATGTGGCAGTATACTTTATACCTTTACAAGTTTACTAGTGCTTGTTTTACTAAATTAACAAGTCTACAAGACTTCGTCAGCTTTGCAAATCATGAATGTGATATTTTCTTTACCCTGAATGAACCAAAGATTCTAAAAATAAAAGAAACACTGCTCTGTGTGTTACGCAGTTTTTTTAAGTTTTTATTAAATATATTTACTTAACAAAATTTGAACTTTATATACATAAGTTTTATTCACAAAAGGTTTTACGTGTAACTTAACTGAATCCACCACTTCACCTAACTTCACGGTTACATAACTAAACTTTTAAAAGCACGATACTTGAAACAGCTTAAAAGGCGGCGCTCTTTAGTCACTTGTAAAAATTGTACTCACGACCGCATGTGATAGTTTAATATGGAATCGAATGGCATCTCCCATATCAGATTCCGTTTTACGGTCGAAAGGTAAGACGATAAAACGTTGACAAAACGCCGGTTTATATTCAGCATCTACTATTTTCGGTATTTAATCTGACCACCAGGAATTTCCTACCGTTAAATAGCGATTACGATACAATCTATTCGATTACTATTTGAAAGTTTAAAATTTTATTGCCCATCGAGATATCATATCACAGTTTACGGGGAAATATTTATGCATGCCGTTTCTGGAATAGTTAGAAATAACTCATTCACAAACAGACGAGTTACAAAAAGTCAAGTTTGAGTATGAGGCGGCGGGCTCGAAGGGACGCCCGTTTATTTCGGGAGGTCGTAAAATCGATTACCGATCCAACGAGACTCGTTCCCTACTCGAATGACGACCGAACGATCTTCGCACTGAAACAGGATGCACTATTTATGTTTCTTAGCGCAGCTATTATTTATTCGGTTATTTCTATTCTAATATTTATGATTTCAAAATTAAAAATTCACGCGGAAGTTTCGAAATCGGAACATTTATGTTGGATCGGAGCTTAATGGTTAGTAGATAGATGGTTTTTCCTGAACCAATGTAGAAATCATTAACAACTTCCAGTTAAGGACAGTATTATAACTTCCTCTATTGGACTTGTTTGAATCAATGCGACGTTTCTGAGACTAGAAAAAAGTCCCAGTGCGAATTGGGCTCGCGCATGAAGGGTTCCATACCATTGTTAAATCACTGAATATTTATTTTATTTACATTTTTTAATTTAATTTAAAAGGTAATGTACATTTATACATTCCGTAAAAAAAATAAAAAAAACACGTGTACTGTATGGGGACTCCCTTTAATATTTTAATTTTTTTGTTGTTATAGCGGCACGAGGAATACATATCTTGTGAAAGTTTCAGCTTTCTAGCTATTACGGTTTCTGAGATATAGCCCGGAGACAGACAGACAGCGGAGTAGTAATAGGGTCCCGTTTTTACCTTTTAGGTGAGGAACCCTAAAAATATCTTTAGATGTTGATAGACTGGCCTAAAAATACTCCCTACTTATATATAGGTGATCGATGATAAAGCACATAACTAATTAGTAAGCAAAATTCGTGCGGATACATCTATCTTGCTTTAATCCCAACTCCCAAAACTGATCAGCAAACAGCAGGTGGCTAAATATGGTAAGCAGAAGTATTTCCAAACGAATCGCCAAAAACTGAAGATCTCCTTCCTTATACAGACTCGTTATTTTAATTGGCAACTGTAAACGCCAGTTATGGACGCGGACGGTCACG
The DNA here is from genome assembly GCA_035578125.1 of Mellilla xanthometata. Taxonomy (NCBI): domain Eukaryota; kingdom Metazoa; phylum Arthropoda; class Insecta; order Lepidoptera; family Geometridae; genus Mellilla; species Mellilla xanthometata. The sequence continues at coordinate 3,914,255 of JAPUBQ010000014.1, read as the reverse complement.
TTAAACTGGTCATGTTATGCAAAACAGATCGATGCGCATGGGCATTCGATCAACCGTCAAGATGATTGATGTTTTCAAGAGAGAAGTAAAATATCGTAACTTCACACTCAAGTTAAAAGTTTTGGTAAATTGACAGATAAATATCGACTCTGATACATAGTTATAAAGTTTATTTTATAATGAGCAGTTAATAACTTATAGTTAAGCTCGCATTGGTTATTATAAGTGTAATTTATTCCCTTGTCGATGGGAAGTCAGGATAAGGTGATATTTCAAGGTAATTAGCAGATATAATTAATTTTAATTTATTGCGTCCGCTTATGACGTAATGGCGTCTATTTATAATGGCATTAAAAGCTATTAAGTATTTACGATGTTTTTTTTTAAATAGAATTATTTCAAGAGTGTCTTGAATACATTTAAATACCCTAAAGCGTAATATATAAGTATTTTGAATAACAATCAATAGGTAAAATGTATCTTCTCCTAAGTAGCAATATAAAAAAAGAGTTTGTGTTTTTTTATCAAGTTCAATAATAGTAGTATTTGCTATTTCATTGGAAATGGAATACAAGATTGTAATTGTTTCTTCGTGATAGAAATACAATGACAGCAGTCTTGGAAAGTTTAAAAAGGAGAAGACAAATAAGGGTCTTAGAAAAAATGGAACAGTGACTAATTAAAGTGTAGCTGTATAAGTATCAAAGTATTAATTAGCTTGAGAAATATTTTTTTAAATTAATTACTAAAATGTTATATTAATAATAAATATTATAAATCTTTTAATTGTTGGCAAAAAGTATTAAAAATTTCTTAAACTTTCGATCAAGGGTTTTCGTTTGCTTTCTTTGCACATATTTTATTTACTAAAACAAACAATACCGCCTTGAAAATGTTAAAGAACCCAACTGAACCATTTTTAAACTAAAAGCGGCTTTGTTAAATCCAGATTAACATAATGGCAGCCGAGGTACGCTTAACAAAACTACTTGCGTGCATACAAACTATACAGGGTATTAAGGAATGGGCTTTATTCACATTAATTCCAACTACAAAAGTTAAGTAATTTGGATAACTGTAGAATAAAAAAGTTTATCCAAATCCTTGTAACCTACTACTACGGGGCAGCGAACTCACTATGCTAGCATCAAAATTTGGTGTGATGCTTAATTTTTTTGCCAATTGTACCTAGCCCTGCTATGACGCATTTGATATTTTATTATTCTGATACGAATTTAAAGGCAATTGGCATCCATGAGAACACCATACGTCTTAAATTTGCACTAAAAATGTGTGTGGCAAATGCACAAATAACTCATTATCACGCATACTGATTTCGATGGTTCCTTTTTTTTGATGATAAAGCGTATACTTACTCCCTGAAAATGCTATACTTTTTATCGAAATCAAGTTTTATTTAATAATTGTTTTACAATTTTTTATTTGTTCACTTGTTGAGCACATTATCCTTTTCTATAGGCCTCTGTTTTTTTTTTCATGTAATGTAATATTGTTTTTTTTTTTGTATTTGGTGTACAATAAAAATGTACTGTATTGTAATACACTTGAGAACCCTGTAGATATTTACATAAGTTGGTCTGTTTGTACCCTTGATTGGCGACAAGTCTGTCGGAATAGCCATGTAGGCCTCGTTAAAGCTACATGGCTCCAGGAGCTGGCTGGAACATGGCAATGTTAACATGATAACCATGATACGAAATAGAAATGGTTCAGTATGGGGTTAACCAGCCGTGTGTGATATGTATCCTAATATTTTTTTTTTTTTACTCTGTAAATATTTTTATTCACTAGTTCGACAACGTGATTTATTATTCACGTAGTAACGTTTATAGCGTTTGACGATCGGTTTGTCTTTGATCGCGTTGCCAAAAGGTATAGAACCTGCTGAGGACAGGATTTCCGCTGTAAAACTAAACTGAAACTACTACTAACATAAATAATGCCTTGTTTGTTAGCAGGTGTAATTGATTAATTGCGTTAGTCAAAGAAAAATAAATTGGCCTTGATGAAAGATACCTGTTAGATGTTTGAAAGTTAGATAAATATAGACATAGTACGCTAATAGTAGAAATATATTTGCACCTTTGAACTGCGATTTTAAAAACAAAAACCCAATTAACTCTACACATGTAGGTATAGCACTGAATTAACTTCAAAGCTTAAAAATCAAACAAAGTTGCACTCTTGCAATAATAATATGTTTCTTAATACTCCTAAAACCTGCCTACAGCTAGGCATTTGACCAGCGGGGCGCGTAACACAAGCCTTATTCTGACCTAAGGTGGAGCGTGCTTAGTCTGGAATAAATGGCTTTCAAACAGGCTTTCGGAACACACTACTAGGCGATAGACGTTAGATTTTGCTAGCCAGGCGAGCATTAGAAAATGCTCTACCACCATGCTATGATTTCTCGAACTCATTGGCGGAAATCGAACGCATGGCTTTCGGGTTCTGAGGTGGCCGCATACGCAACTGAGCTGTCGTCACTTCAAATTAACACAAAATGAGCAATTAGACTCGTATAAGAAAACTCTGGATAGTGGCATTGAAAGAAAGAAAGAACAAATTTCTTTCAGACACAGAAGACACATAATATGTATGTAGGTACATGTACTTTATTACAAATTACATACATTATTTTTCATGTGTTTTACAAACATGAAAAATACAACGCGGCAATGCCACGAGCGTTATGGGTACCTTTCCCTCAGGTTCTGTCCGGAGTGACCTATTAAATTAATTTTATTAGTGGTTTTGTTTTTAGTTTTCAATTTTATAATTGTATACTTTGTAAATTGTAAATGATAAGATGTAATTAAATAAATATAGTGGGAACATGAAAAATAAGAAGATTTTTTGTCAATGTCATTATTGTTTTCTATATGACGTGTTCTCTAGCAACGTCTTGCACACCTCCATCATTTTGAATGCTTCGCTTTCAACGCGGTGGTTTTCCCAAACAATCGCCCAACCACAACAATTTTCAATTCCATTTAACGAGCATTTGAGTGACACGTTTTAAGACCACTCGAAAACGTCTGTCTGAAACGAGTTTGCTTTTAAGTTTTATAATTTTCAAACGTCTTTTTGAATGACAGTCGGCGGGGATGAGTTGGCATTTTATTTTGGGGTTCAACGATAGTAATATGGAGCTTTAAGGCGAAGATAAAGGCAAACTCTTTATTTTACAATGTATTCACTAGAAATCGTCAACGGTAAATAATATCGAAAAAAATGCTTAAATGCTGTCTAAAAGACTACTCTAAGAATATTTATACTTGATTATTTTGGTACCAATCAGACTTAGAAAGAAATAAAACTTGTTCAAAAAATCTAATATTAAGTTTTATGAGCCAATTTTTTTTTCATATTGATAAGTCTAATTGGTACTCGTTTTATTATCACCAAAAGTACAACCAATAAGTATGAATAGTCTAAGAGTGGTTCTTTAGACGGCTTTTAAGCAATTTTTCTATATTTTTTTTACCGTCAACCGTTTATAGCGAAAAATTCTAAAAGCAAGATTTGCCCTTATTTTTGTAATAGGCGAAAAAAATAAACAACATTATTGCAAAATACAATTTGTTTGTGTTGTATTGCTTAAATAAAAAAATATATTTTGCTAAGACCAACTTAAATAATCATTTTTATTATAGCAATACAATGGTTAACGTTAAAAACTATAAATAGCTTAAAAATCATATTAAATAATTAAGAAAAAGTTGTACGGAACTCTTAGTTGATAAGTTTTATAAACACACTTTACAATCACGCTTGTAGCTAGATTGACGTGATTATGAGAGAGAGCGGGCCCTTTGGGACCTCATTTAGAGTTGTTACGAAGCACGTGGGATGCCATTCAAAACATAATCGAATTGCTCTCGGTAAGTACCAATACACGCCACAGATTACATGTGAGTACAAATCAATATGAACCAGTGGCGGATCCAGGATAAATGTTTATTTTTTCTAAATTGTCGTAATTTCAAAGTTGTTTGTTTCTATGGATGTACCAAAGCTCCCCTTATAATATATGGCGGTATTTACCACTAAACTAGCAAATCTTGTATTAGGAACATTGTAATAGTACCCAGTATTTTCTTCCAAATCAATATGGGGAAAATACTAGGAAACTTTTGTACGTCTACAAACAACTTTTGTTTTATGACAAAAAAAATAAACTATTCATTTTGCCGCGTATTAACGACTTTTTTGGATGGATAACTGAATTTTACTATAAACAAGTGTTTTATAACTTGTTAAAAATTATTATTTATTTATTTTAAATTTTACATATCTTGTATATGGAATTTATTCTGGAATAAACAATTATTTATTTATAAATAAGACTGGAAAAAAGCTATTGATTTGTAAGAAAATAACTAAGTAGGATTAAGAATTTCCGAATTGAGATAGGCAACGTTAATACCTATTAGAATTATAATATGTTTCAGGTTGATCCGGTGTGTGAGGAGACCAGCCACGCGGAGTGAAACTTGGTTGTGTTAGGAGGGTAGTTTAGGGATTAGTTTTACTGTTGTGAGTTGTAGTGGATGTGTGGTGGTCGGTCGGAGGAATACACCAAATTTTTTTAATATTATTTTTTCTTTTATCTTAATTTGGGTTTCAGATCACAGCGATAGTACACTAAACATTTAATTTTGTCTCATATTTACAATGGACTTCCGCAAAGTAACGCCTGAGTCAAAAGGTTAACTTAAGCCCCTTTTCCCCTCTCCCTGTATTCGCTCCTGATGTACAGTGTAATGTTACAATCTATTCGCTCGTTATGTGGGCGTAATCTAGCGGCTTTCTCTGTTTCAGAAGCATTCTGCTTTATTTAGACTGTGACAATCGATTAGGTCTAATGGTTACAAAAGCATTCTAGGATTTGCACCGTGTTTTGTATAGATACACAAGGTTTAAGGTTGTATGATCAACTTCATTTAGGAGTGTACGTGAAAACTAATACACATACATTCACAATGTTATATCCGATATCAGATTTATAGACACTACAAATTTTGAAAAGCAGGTAAGTATCAGCTGAAGTAAGTAAAATGTATTAAAGATGGCCCTCTTTCTCTCTCTAAACTTAAGATATCATGATAGATGCGTCAGTTCTTCTTCTTCGTATGAGCTAAGTGGCCAAGCTCTGGTGTCGAGAGTTTACAAGCCGCCTCAAGGCCTCTAACTTGGCTTAACGACTGCTTGTACGAAGACTAACAAACATGACCTACAATTTAACGTGTCATTCGACTCACGGTAGCGCACAGATGAAAATGCGACTAAAAAACGAGTCTTGTACATGGTCACCCATCCAAACACCGTTCGCATCGACCGTTGCTTAGCTTGTATTATCGCCTCAGATCTGCTTAGCTAGCCGAGCTACAGGTTCTACGTCAGTATTCGTAAGCTTTATTTTAAAAAACTGATGTCTTGTGTCTAATTTTATACCATTTTTATTAGGAATCGTTCCAGCGAGAATTGTTTTTTGTTTCATCGATTACAGCGTCGACAGCTCGTAATCTACGAACCGTTTTATTTTAATGGCGGCGGCTATCGACCATAATTCATGCCGATCACTGGAAACTATAATGGGAAGACTGGAAACTATAAACAGCGCACTCAAAACTCCAATGTTATGACAACACGCGCTTTACTTTTGCGGTTGGTGTAAACAGAATTAGGGTCGTATTTGTTTTGCTTTTGTAATTTTTTTTCATGATCATTGAATAGCATAAAGCATAAGCTATACGTTCCAACTTCGTTCCTGCTGGGCAATGATACTACTCTAGCAATGATCAAGGCCTTAATCCAAACGCACAGTGAGGGTTGGCGGATAACACACGTCTTCGGAATTTGCCATCGTCGGTGTAAGTGGGTTTCTTCATAAGCATAAGCAAGAGCGAATTCTACTCATAACTAGAAACAAGTCAAACTGCTGGACCGGATCGGATTCGAATCGGAGGTGACACGGACTGCACTCCAAAGTCCTTCCGACGAGCCACAGTCGCTTACAGAGTTTTGGATATGACGCGTTATGTATTGATAACACTGAATTAGTAGAGTAAAATTATCGGTCTGAAATAAAATAAATTAAAACAATACTTGTAAGGTATCGTTGGATTTAAAGCCTCATCATATAAGCAGTAAAAAAAAATACAATTTCCGCATTTGAGATAAAAAATATGTTTTGCTTTTCTTTAGATATACATACACAAAAACATTATAGCACTAGAGCATAGGTACTTAACTCACATACAAAGCGAAATTGGAATTCCTAGTTTAGGGGACTAAGTTAAAGTACTGTTTTAAGGCACGCCTATAATGCTGACAAACTATAACTTTTTTTTTATAAAGTACTTTAATTTTCTCACATTGTAACCCCATAAGAATGTATTGGAGCGGCCACCGTCCATCGATGGGATATAACAAGGTGATCGGGCGAGCCGTTTCCACGGAACATCGGCTTTTTATTATTTTTGTTCGAGCGCGGGAGCATTGCCTCCGATATAATAAACAAGTACGCGGTACGGTGGCCATGGTTTCGGGGAAGGTTGGAAAAGTCTGGAGAAAGGTTTTAGTACTAGTATGGTCAAGTTTAAAAAAAAAATACGTATCCTAACACTTTGTCCCAGTAGCGTCAAAGGAGCCAGTTATTCCAGACAAGGCACTTTCCACCTTCAACTAGAGAGTCGCTGAGACGTGTGGCTAAGCCAGCTATGCCTCTTTATATTGTGAAAAAAAAAGATGTAGCCATCATTATGTATGAAGTTACAAATATTTCTGTACATAATTTCATGTAAAGAAATAAGAATGACCAAATCTACTTCCGATGAATACGAGTAGTAGGAAGACAGTAAACCTCTAAAATCAAACATATTCTAAGTAAATATAATATCTTCGAAAGTGATTGAACTCCTGTCTAAAAACATGTTCAAATGTCCCATAGTATAAGTAAACAATGGTGTTAGTAATCAAAGAGACAGCTCTGGTGTGAAAATGAGATAGCGCTACGGCGCACGCGCAGGTGTGAACGAGACACGCGCGGGACTCGCCGCGTAAGCCTTCGCTCTGAGGCTTTCAAACTTTGTGCTAAAAAATATTTTGAAAATAAGTAGTACTAAGTAGTACTAAGACATAGTTATGTAGTTAGTTCTTGCGTAGATACAACTTAAAGTTATTATTAACTCAATAAATAATTAATAGTCTTAGAGTAAGTGCATTTAAAAATAGTGTTCGACTATTTTACTAGCATATATAATAGTTACTAAACAAAACAAAGATGACTAAGCTGAACAAATAAAACCAATTTGAAAGACAGAATTTACGATCCTAATCACATGAAATAAAAAAGTTTGACAACCACGTGAAGGCTCGTGCTTTTCCATCGCTTCTCGTTAAAAGCTTTTAACGAGCCGACCTTGCCGTAACGACTCGAAAGAGAAGGCAGTATCGCGCCCGCCCACGATAGAATAGGACAAAAAACTTCTTCCAACAATAAGCTTACTAACAAGATACCGCTACCAAGTTCGAAACGACTTAACAACCGTAATTATACATTGAATTATGCAACCTATTCATGTTTATTTAAGGCGTGATTTCCTATGAATAAATATTGATAGATAGTCAATTGGTGTCAGCAAAGGTGATCTGACTAACGAGAATGACTCAGGCGCAGGTTTTGGTCGTTTTTCAGTTATAAACCTTTCAGTGGTACGAGAGGGTCGAAGTTGCTTTGGAGAGACGAAACCACGGGGTTTTCTCTTAAATATCTTTTTGAAATTTATTCAAATTGGTTTTCCGTTGCTAGAGCTAATCGTGGCTATAAAGAATGTTACAAGCGCATTTTATATGATACTATCTCGAGATAATAGTTGTTATTATCGTAGTTTTATCGTGGAACGGCGTTTTCTATGTTGGTACTACACGATTCATTCACAAAATAATGTAAAATGTTTATTTTTAGTTGAAAATTATTAGATAAATAGGAAATATGGAACAAGATAAAGAATTTCGTAGAGGTGTTTCAGAACGCGTAAATTTCTTTTGTTCGTAGCAAAGTTTGTTTAACGCTCCGGAGGAAAGACATCAACGCGTAGGCTTCTTTCGAAGGCTTAGGTTTTTGTTGTAAGTAGTTTTTTAAACATTTTTTAAATTAGTATTGCCAACATATTGAATCGTTACTTACCTTTTGATCTTGACAGAAGAGAGGTCTATGTCCAGCAGTGGAATAAAACAGGCTATGGATGATGATGATGATAAAACCGAGTAACCTCAAAGTTTTATCTAGTTATATTTAAATACACATACCACACTGAATGTAAACAAACTAAACGTCAAGATAAATAATTTTAATACAAATTAAAATGCCAGGCGTCATACAGAGATAATCTCCTTTCCACCTGTCGGTCTACGATTTAAGTTTTAAGCTATTTATAATTTAAAACTAAAACCCCGCTGAGTTTGTTTTATGATGGCTTGTATCCTTTTATCTGGGCTTATTTATCAAAGTGATTAACTTGGGTAGGAACCGACGTCTTAGACGAAATCCTCGTATCACAACGAGGCAGAGGTGCGGATCGGTATTGCTTGACGATTTTTAAAATAATATTTAAATAAAAATATATATTTGATGGAACTTCGTTATATTTATATTTTATGTACAAACTCTAAGAAATATAATTAAAATACTATGTACAAACACTATTTTTAATTAAAATTATCCAGATGAGTGTAAACGCATACGCACGAAGATATAATTAATGTCATCGTAGTTGGACAAAAGTATAAGAACTTAGTGGGTTCTATCAAAAGTCCTATGTTTTAATTCAATTCACCTGATGGTAAGTGAAATCGTTGTATACTGTGGTAATTACATGTATTTGATTTTGAACTAGGAAAGTTCAAGTAAAAAAGGAACATAGATAACTAAATTTTCTCAACTTGGTTTGACGAAACAAAAAGGTTACACGCTACATACTGAGCTCAACGAAGTGTAGAGTCAAAGTCAAGAGAAGAGTTAAGTTAATTAACTACAAAATTAAAAACAAAAATTACAAAAATACCAGACGAATAATAATTCCATTTTCAACTCTTTGCCTAAAATTAAAGTTTAACGAATATAACATGTAAGTGTATTTAAACTCCATCAACTAACACAATTAAAGCCACAACTATGAAACGAAGTGTAAAATCCGTGACACGGTAAACATCGAAACAAGTCTCCGGTAAGGCGATCGGTCGTCGATCATGTCTAACTTGATAGCATCATGGCTCGTTAACTGCGGTGTAAACTGACCAGTAAATTAAGTTCCGCGGCAGTTGCATACAAACTTTTTGGTTTTAGAGATACCGAACTCCTTGGTTTTGAGAATTTCGATCTCTTTGGTTTTGAGATTGCGAGGTATGGAGGCAATAAAAAGAGTTTTGTTGATCTTCGTATGAGTTTAGTTATGTGGATTTTTACGACGGAAACCATGGACAAACTCTGTCTACGACGGAAACCTATGCAGCTTAATGCAACCGCGTCAACCATTCACAATATTTGTAAATATAAAATTCTGGTATAGATTTTGAACAACCGATTAAGTAAAATAAATCTATCTGACTCCAAAAATACCATCTCGAGCTAGAGTATGCAAATTGAAATATGAAAATAACGGAACGACACGTTATTTTTCAAACTTTTAGTTAAAGTATACCCTAAACAATCATATTTGGATTACTGCCATATTTCATACTACTTGATATCTTTCGATAATACCGATGTTCTAGACCATTCTATTTCACTATGTCTGAATCTTGGTAACTGCCTTCTACGTATTATCCAATCTCGTTATTCGATAGATGAAAAATGTATCTCATGGGCCTCGTGGCACTCGATAGTGGGCTATAATATGGCGCTCGTTCTTGATACAATTAAACTTATAACTTTTTATATATATATTTTTTTAATTATCTGACTTTGTTTGGAACTGAACTACAGTTTCAAGAATTTATGTCACTTAGGTGTAAAATCCTATTTTAATATATCTTATTTCGTTACACAGTCATATCTCAAACATAATATTCGTGTAAACTTACAACTACTTTTTTAAGTTTTACCTTTTCCACTAATTAGTAGGTATAATGAAAAGCCAGTGCCGACCCGCCCCGTTGCGGAAGCGCGAGCGACATTTTAGCGCCTCTCTCAAATACGTGTAGTTACTCTTACTGGTGGGTGATTACTTCTTTGAAGGTGCCGCCTCATCGAGATGCAAAATAGAGTTGAAACGGGCCGCCGCCAGCGCTGTGTTTTGATTATTATCGTAATAGTTTACCACTTCGCTTGGGAGAGAACGCGCACGTTTTTATCGTGACGCTGCTCTCTCGGCTGTGGTGGTACCTCCGTGGTCCTCACATATGTAAGGAGGTTTTGAAAATGCTAGACTTTTTGATTAATGAAAAGTAAAGTGTTATGATTTACGAGTATATTGGTACAAATTTTAAGGATCTGACGAAGTGCCAATAAAATAAAATTTTATGTCTACTGACTAGCATAACCTAAGTGAGACAAGAGAAAATAAACCTACAAATTATTTACGACTAATAATTACATATATTTGTATTTGCTACAATAATTTTTTTTTCTTTCTTTCTTTAAATGTTTTATTTATAGAATCTAGTAAGATTATGTTTCTACGTACATTGATATCAAAGAAACATATATCATAGTTATATTAAAATAAAGATATTTTTGGAAATACCACCTAACCTAGGGAGATAATATAATGGTATACAGGTGCTGAATTTACCTTTCCAATCATAATTAAATCGTCCATAAAGTATGTACGAAAACATATTTCACTTAAATTAAATATTTTCTCATATCGCTTTAGCACCTACTTACATGTAAAATACTTCTCGGTAACAAGATAGCGATCGACCAAATTTACACAGATATAATCAGTATTATTCCGAAAAACACTTAAATTTTGAAATAAGTTGAAGTATCCGCCGTAACTTTGGCGGGATAATTTTAAAGTGTCAACTCGGTGCTAAGTTTATGTCCAGATAAAACTTGAATGTAAATTGGATGTGAAAACAAATCGATGTGACGATGGAACATGGCTGTGTCACACACAATCTGAAAGATATTTTTAGGTTCAATGCATGCAATAGACGGTGTGTATTTGCAATTATTTCTTTTGGTACTCGTCCTACCAACTTTGGTACTCGTAGAATTTAGATTTGTCTGATATCAAAATTTGGTCATTTACCACACCTCTTTTGTTTTTTATGTTCTTTATTGAAATAAGACTATTAATTAAAAGATCAAGACAGAAAAAAAACAGCTGAGTTTGACTTCAGATTGCAAAAAGTTTATCGCAATTCCAGCGAAATTTTAGTTATATATTTAAATATTCTCCTCCAAAGTTTTTAAATTTTTATGCTCCTGCCCTAGTAACGCCACCCTTAGTTCACTTAATAACGCGAGCGCGGCTTATGTAAACCACCTCGTTATATTAAACTTTATGATCAGTTTATAGGCAGTTGTTTTACATACAATCGAGCGTTTCTTATAAAGGCGGCCAAAGGAACCGGTTATCGGAACTTTTTGCTCCGTATTGATGTGTGATGGAATGATGACAGACCTCGTTTGAAGCCATTGTGCATTATGTTCAGTGCAGTGCCTTCGACTTATCTAAATCTGATTCGAAATGCCTCAGACGCGCATAGCATAAAAATATTTAGGAATTAAAATCGTGATACATCTAAAAAGTTTAGTTTTCTTTTATTTTAGCTTAGTCAATCTTGAGCTACTCATATAATAAAGTTGCAAAAGTAACGTGGAGAATCTACATACATCTTATTGTTTAAATATCTAAACAGTAAATACTAAATCAACAAATTGGTGTGTAATTCAAATCAATTTTGATATTAGATAATCAATATAATTATGTAGTAAAAGAAAACACACTGCGGCCACTTCAAAAACAAAAAACGTCAAACTTTCTCCCGAAAGTTTCCGCGCTTAGTTCAAGTAGAAAATACGTAGAAAGAGAATGTATGAACAAGAAATACGAAACGAGTCATTCGTTCTTAGATTCAGAGGTAAATAATAATAATAATGTCACAAATCGTAACTCAAAGGTTTTATTCGACAAGTCCCTATGAAGCTCATTTAATACCCTGTGTGGGATGAAACCACACCATCTAGAAAATAAATAACTTAAAATACCCCGGAAAGAAATCTCATTACGTGGAGAACGAAACCCATATAACATAGCTACAAGTTACTGTAATAAAATAATTTGTAATGCATTACGACTATCTCATTCTATCTTCTAAATAGAAGTGGGGGTGTGAAAGGGATGGAGAGTAAAAGCTAAGGATAGATCGTGGAAGATGCAGGTATCTCGAGGCATGTGCATCTGCTTAGCGAGCCATGGGGGATCAGAGGTGGGGTGGAGTAGAAATAGATATGGTTATATATAGATTTTATTGTTCTATAATCCTAATAGCATTGCCTTGAGGATGAACTTGAAGATCTTGGCTTAAGCCCAACGCACACGACGCTTGTTTTGCTGCTAGATAGCTTGCTAGAATTTGCCGCTGGGTTCGAAGTTGGCTGTGGCGCTGGGTGCGCTGATGGCTCCCTTGGTAGGTTGGCTTCACACGGTGCTTGTCGCTAGGCGTGCATCGAAGTGACGCACCCATTAAAGAGACGAGTGTTTCTAACCTCTACAGTACCCAACAGTAAACAGTATCATGGACGCTCAAGTACAACAAACTATTGCGGCTGAAATAATTCGACGTAGGAGAGCAATTATCGTGGCAGCTGTAGTTACTGCTTATAAACGTAAACGAGCACTTGAACAACGGAAACGTAGATTGTGGAGTCGCGAGTGGCTGTTACGGCGTGATACAGGACAGAATGTTCTGAATATGGTGTTTGGTGAGCTCGGGTATGTATCCATAACATTTTCACTTTATTTGTTACTCAATTTTTTGAATTTTTAATTTTACACTTGATTTTTTAATGTGTAATGATTTTTAATTTATACTACATTTTTGTTGAAGCCCTGAAGATCCTGCCAGTTTCACCAATTATACCCGAATGTTGGAAGATGAGTGGAATGAGTTGCTGATACTTCTGACTCCACTCATAAAAAAACAGGATACCGTTATGCGTCAAGCTATATCACCGAGAGACAGACTCACTGTGACTCTCCGATACTTGGCAACGGGCAACACCTTCCAAGATTTAAGCTACTCTACTCGCATAGCTCCGAACACAATTTCAAAAGTGATCGATGAAACTTTGAGAGCGATAGTAGAAGTACTAGACTCGAAAGTATGGAATTTCCCATCAACGCCGGAGGAATGGCAGGTTGTTGCACACAAATTCGACACTTTGTGGAATTTCCCTCATTGCATCGGTGCGCTGGATGGAAAACATATCAATTTTCGTCCTCCTCGAAGTGATGGATCAATTTACCGCAACTATAAAGGAAAAGACAGCATTGTGCTTCTGGGTCTTGTCGATGCTGAATACAGATTTTTGTTCGTTGACCTTAGTTAAATTATTGCGTAATGAAATAACTTAACTGAGCAACAATTACATTATTAAACAAAATATTTGCACAAATAATACATTTTTAATGTTTTTGACATGTATAATTTTTATTATATTTATGTGTTCTGGTTTCAATTAATAATTATACCTAATAATTTAAAGTTATTTATAATTTTACATTTCTTCGATATCGAAAACCCAATTACGAAAGTTGATCTAAATATCGAACCAGCTACAACCGGCGTGATTACAGCGTTTTATTAACAATCCATCTCGACGCATCTAAAACAAAATCCGTATAAAACTGGGTTGATTTATTTATTTGATCATAAACGTGTCCAAACATTTCCCTGTCCGGGATGTGAGGCCCAAACATTCGGGTTCGTTTAAATTACGCCCGTCGAGTTCTTACGATCAATAAATCAATAAATATATATATATACGGCTAGCTTGTCCGTCTGTCCGGCTCGAATGGAAATGGGTGTTTGTTTAGGACGAGCGATCCTGCAAGATCTGTTATTAAACGGAAGCCATTTTGATCCATTTCCTGCGAGAGTGATAGTTTGGAAAGTTGCAGACTGTGAAACTAATATTCTAAACATAGATTATACAGTTACAGTCTAAACTCCATATAACGACACGAAGGGACTGTGTATTTAATGGCGTTTTAGACAGTGGTCGTTAAATGCAGATAATTTATAATTGTATGGAATACAAGCCAAACCAACTAAAGCCAATTGATTTCGACGCTTTAGAGAGTTTGTCGTTAAATCGAGTGACGTTACTGGGAGTTTACACTGTATATATTATTATCAAAATGATTCTATACATACCTTTTTTATTACACACTTCATACAGCTATGCATTTGTCCAGCAGTGTGCGTAATCACACAAATTAGCGACACTAGCCTAAGGTAGAGCAAGTCTAGTCTGGAATAACTGGTTCTCAAGGAGGCTGTTGGTTTGGATTAATATCGTAATCGTATGAAGTATTCAGGTACACAAAGCAAGAAGACTTTGAAACATAATTCTAAAGACTGAGATGCCGGTAAAAGCTTTTGAACATTTAATACTCTTACACTAAAAAACAAAGCAATTTTTTTCTTAAGACATAATAATTGTTTAGGCTTGTATTCACCTCTAGTTTGTCCTAAAGGCAATAATTCTTAATGCCGACAAAAATTTAATTACTTTACAACAACGACCTCAGTAAAACTCGAAACAGAGATTCGCCAATCGTAAAACCAACATTGGTGCACTTGCAAAAAGTTTGGCGACAAAAAACCTGACTTTCCGAGTAACAGGCCGCAGATTTCGCCCAAAACTACTGTTCCAAGGCACCAGGCAACAATAAATTACGTATTTTTTCTTCTACAGTACCCCTGAAAGGTCGGCAAAAAAGTCTACCTGCTCCCAGAGACTCACAATAGGATCTCGTTTATTTGGTCCAACGTCGTAACATTTCACGTTTTCGTATTCGAAAAAAAAGCGAACGAACGCACACAAAGGGGACGCGCGTTTTCTTGGAAGAAACGCGACCTTGTATTTTGGAAAAAGTTTATGAAAAATCAATGAGATGTCGTCTGAAGGGCTTATGTTAAACTGCAGATGGCTCACATTATACGATGAAACCAGTCTAAAATACGACAAAAACATTTTCTTTTACAAACATACCGTTGAAGTTTTCTAAAACCAATGTCACTTAACTAAATCGACCCTACACAAAGTTGTACAAGTTCTGAGACCGGTAAGGTGTCTGAAGTAACGATAAAAATGTAAACGAGCCGTGAAAGCTTTTAGTTTGAAAGACAAGAGCTGACTCACATGTATGTAGGAAGAAGCGCTAAATAGGCGGCGCGGGCGCATCCGCCTCTAATGAATGTGCTCAGTGGGAAGATTTTTCAGCAAAGATAAAGGCTTCAAGAGAAAAACTAAGCTAAAAATAAGTAAGAACGTAATCAAATAAGTAATAAAACAATTTAAAAATAGCTTATGCTAATTTCAGTTATTTAAGTGAGGTCGAGTAGGATACGATGTGCTGAGTGCAAAAACGTTGAAAAGATGATGACTCGAAGATTCCATCTTGTTGCCTTGTTAAGCAAATTAGCATGTTTTGCATTTAATTTATGTTTAAGTATGTACAAATATTGTTATGCTTACAGTTAAATTTGAACATTGTAGATTTTTTGCCTAACTTTTTATGCTGAATTGAAAATGCGATTGCGTCAATGAACCAAGAAGCCTGTGAGGCAATAGCTGTGCGGGCTCGAGTAATGTATTCTGGTTAAGGATCATGTATTCATTTATGGTGGAGTAATATTGCTAGCGCTCGATAATGAGCCTGATTACCATAGCCGGCTACCTAGGCATTATGATCAATTTTAAAATTCCTGTCAAGCGAACGTCGGTGGAGATAATCGTCCTTAATTACACGGTTATCCATCATCGAAAACCAACAAACGAGGTGGTTTCCGAAACGAGCGCCCACCCACGCTGGCTTCGCGGCGAAATTGGTAGACGTCTGACCTGAGAGAAGGGCAAGTTAACGATATGCCCCGAGCCAAGAGAGCGCTCAGACACGAGGGCCGTGAGATGGGCTGATATTCTGACTGGATGGACACAAACAATCTTGAACGCAGCAGACTAAAATCCATTACGATTAAATGTACTCGGTTATTGTTAACTTAGAGAGAAACTACAGGCTTGTGATTATTTTCTATTATGTACATATTATGTAGAAAAAAAAAACAGATTCGTTTCGTTACATATGTACATTTTATTGAAAGTCAACGAACGTTTTATATGGAACAGCGTTTATTCCATTTAAGTCTATATTGGTTGGTCTATAAATACTAGATTGGTTTGTCTTTATATCAGCTAGTTTTTGTTTATTTTTCGTTTAGTTAGTTTTTACATTGGACAGATAAGTAAACCAGCAGAGCGCGGAACTACACTCTAGATTCAGCGACAATAGCCAAAGGTGGAGCATGCCTGAAACTACTGGTTCACAAAGAGGCTGGCCAAACACACTGTTAGGTCCTTGGTGACAGATTTTTCAACTTAAAGGTAGCTAGCCATCTGAGCACTAGAAAATGCACTAGCCTAGCAGTACCTAGCCCTGTACGAGTAGTACAGTGTTAGTTGTAAATAATCACATTAAAGATGAAGAAAGTGGCTTGGTCATTGAGGAGTCGTGTAACAATAACAATGGGTGAGATTACCATCACCAGGAGAGGCACGGGACATGATATCGGGCCGTGCATCGCACTAACTACTCCTTATCGCCAGGCATGCGCTCTACAGAAATAACTTAGACCTACGGGACCAATTCGAATATTTTATTTATTTATTTATTCATATATTTAACTATAAACATAAACCTACAGCATTCCAGCCAAACCGTCTATGTTTATTATATTATTAACTTAAAACAGTAAAAAACTAGTAAAACTAGTAAATGCACTTATTACAATTAACATAACAGTAAAAAAATATTAAACAAAAAACAAGACCATAATAAAAATATAATATAAATCCCATTCATCCCTCTTTTACTCATTCATCACCTTTCAACCATATATCTGGAGACTGGTGCAACATACTTCGTTATTATGAAACATATTACAAATAAGCAATTATGAACTAATAAACCGCCAAGCAAGAACAAAGAAAGCCCCAGAACCAATATTCTATGGACAAGTGAGCAATGCCACTTAACTACTTAAAGATAATTTGAAGATGAAAATTGAGATAGGCTCGCATTTTCCCATAATCCGTCAAGAGCAAATTGCGTTCTCGGATCGCCGTGTGTGTCCCAAGCAAAAAGCGCCAAACGACTTCTGTCGATAAGATACGAGTACTCCGACTACATGTGTGATGGTCAGCCTCATCCATAATGACGAGGTCACCCATGCGTGAGCGTAACGCGGGTAAATAGCACCACAATCACGTCCAATCATAAACATTGGCCGGTGTCTAACCAATCGCGTCTTACGGGCTTTTTTATTGCGCTCACAGTTCTCGGTATAGTATTTGTATCCAACAAAGCGTGTTCCAATAATGAGGTTGGTTCGATAGGATCGCCTGCGCCCGCGCCTGCCCGATCGCTCCCCGAGATATGCGGGACCCGCGCTCGGCGTCTTTGTACTCTCGCCACGGTAAACACAGCTTTGTAACATTACGTGTGAGATGCAGCCCGACCATTTCCCTTTTTTTCTTTATATTTGTACTTAAGATCGAGTAAAAGAAGGCTTTTTCCTAAATGTTATGTTTTCGAGATTTACTTGTTATTTTAAAGTTACAATTTATGATTCTTATCCTACGAGATTTAGATTCGTTTATTATTCGAAGTTGATTTAAAATATGACGGGTGGTGGTGGATAGATGCAAAGTTTAACCTTAAATAAGTTACTTATTATTATTTTACTTTCCGGATCCAGCTGAATAAATCTCAGTTGCTAACGCTGATGATGATGTTTCAAGTGCAAGGTGGGATTTAAAACGAGAATGGTTCTGCGAGCGCCAACTACGGTGATTACACATCAGGCGGGCCAGAGCCCGAGGGAAGCGTCGCTCTCGCTTATTGCCAAATGATTGAAGACCCGCCGCCTCAGATCCTGCTGGCGTATGAGCGAGACAGCCTACCAAATCGTGATGGTGAGAAAAGGACAAGAACAGCTCAGCATCTGATTAGCATCCCAATTACGGCGCGGGCGCTGGGATCGGATCTTCGAGTAGTGTTGTGCCATGATGGTTGCGCTTATCGATATTAACATCTTTGTTTTCATAAATCAATGTTGGATCACGGTTTAATGTTTTGGATTACGAGCGTTTTCTCAGATCTTATAAAGAACAATGTATGAGCAAGAATAATACTCATTCTGGGGAGGTTAATCATCTGACAGAGGTTTACGTTCGAGATTAATGCGTAATGAGATGAACAATCTGCTTTATTCAAAACATATTAGTAGCTCCTGCACTAACAAACCTAGTATTAGCGATCGATATGTCGAAATTACAGAGAAGCAGCCCTATTAACGAGCCGGTCGAGCAGGCGTGGCTTTGTCTCGATTGCATCGGCAGCGCAAGGAAATTTAAAATAAACAAGAAATTATGAGCCTCGGCGAGATTATACCCTGCACCTCCGCTGCTCGCGCCGCACCGTCGGTAACTAGGGAAAATTGCTACAAGCACCACAATTATACTGACCAGATAATTGTTGTTTGTCGTTATTGGTAATGCATCGAGAACAGGGACGAGTTACGATTGCAAACCGACAAATTGTAATTTACTCGTACGATCGATTATTAAATTCAAAATTACTGCATACTCTTCCGTATTCGAAACTCGATAGATATATCGATCATCGGCAATCTAAAACAGAAATTGCGTAGGAACCGTAAATCGGTCATCAGATGAAAGCTACAGATATACAATGAATTACAACCTAATCGGACTTTGATCATTTATGATTAAACTAGTAATTGGAAGGCAGAAATTTGGAAGAAATTTAATTTTAATGGGGCAATAAAGTCATAGACCGTGCGTAGGCACATACAGATTAATTTATTATCATCATCATCAAGAACCATAAAAGTATTCTCATTTTATTTAAAAGATGATAATGCGCATACTTTTATTTTAAAGTTGCTTATGGAAAAGCTTTCGATCAACCAGATCTATCAGAAAGTTGAGATCATCAAAAAACAGAGTCCGTGGGTGATGACGTATGACCAAGCTTGCTTTTATACCAATAATTCCAAGACTCGTAGCCAACAACAACATTTGGATCGCATCTGAAGTTTTATAGTCGAGACACAGTGGCATTCGGATGAAAACAGCATGACTGTAATTTAAAAGCAGACGCAATCTCAGATTACGGTCTCTAAAAATGTGATGGGATCACAAATCCACGAAATCAAATCTTACGAAAATTTGTTTGCTGTTTGCCTAATATTTAGTTTGTGCTAGCATAGAAAAAAAAACTATTATTTTTTATAATGTGTTTTAAGTAATAGTGGATGTGATAGGCACCTACTAAATCTAAATTCTAAGTAAGAGTATAATAATATGTGCGAAGATATAATACTGACTACTATAATACAGACTATATAATACAGAATATAAATGATTATCTAAATTTGAAAATTTACATTTGATTCATATCATATACTTTTGTATTGATATTATATTAGATACTAGAATTAGTAGTGAAAATTGACATTATGATTAATATCATATACTATTGTATTGATATTATAGTACTAGAATATAATTGAAAATTGACATGGATACTATATTATATTATTTGACTAGTAACTTTGGTGTTATCAATAAATGATTTGCATTTGTATTTGACTACTTTACCACATATTATTCTGAAAAGAAATCTCGACTTTAAAGCCCTTCTTATTCCTAGATTTTCTAATATCCTTACAAAGTTCCTACCAAAAATCTCCGTGAACAAATCTTAACGGAACAGCGAGGCACGTCTTACGCTTTCGTCTGCGCCGGCGCATGAATACAAAAACCAATTCGACGTTTCTCATTACAGGCCGACCACAATATACGACGGCCGCTAGTTCCGCGCGCACAGATCTGTTATTATGTTAATGGGCCTAGTTTAGAGGTATGGAAGTAATATAAACACGGTAAAGGATGAAGGAAATAAGGCATAGAGACTTATGCCCTGCAGTGATATTGAAACTATCTGATTGATGAAGTAGATTAAGGTTAACGAGCTATTTGATGTTTAAAATTTCTTGTACGAGACAAAAATCGAACTTTAGATATGTATAGGTTGACCATGATGGAACGTAGTTTGGCTTAGCTTTCTAACATCAGAGGCTATTCTATTAAATGAGGGAAGATTTATTCGCTTTACGGATTAGTTCTTCTTTTTCGTATGAGCTAGGTAGTCTGGGTCTCGATTAATGTCCTAAGTAGCGAGTCAAGCCATAAAAGTATATAATTACTGATTAAAATTCAGTTCCTCTTGCTCACACTCATTTGGCTATGCATAAGTGAGAGGATATAAACTCTTAAATGTTTTCTTTATTGACTTGAATAGAAGGCCTTCATTATCCACGAAGAAAATTCTATCCAAGTTCCTATCATTGTTGAGTATCGATGTTTTATGCATATAAATAGTTTGTTTACTCCTAATATGCGTGGTTAACTTTGTAATCACGTCTGCCCTTACTGTATTGTCTCACTCACCAACCAAACCTCATACAATTAAAACCGGCTCCTTTCATGTGTCAATAATCGCGATAACTGCATGTAATTGATGGTTTATGCGTGCGCGCACAACCGGCATCACACTGAAGTCTGTATGTCACTACCTATTTCAATGGCTTTACCAATAAATTATTGTTAAAAACACCTCTTAAAATGTTAATGAAAATATACTCTATTTGGATGAGATAAGCGTCATTATTGTACAGCGAATGTCTCAGCGTCATTTCTTAGTCGGCTTTCAATTATTAGTATGGGTACATTTGTAATCCTATGGCCTGCTCGCAACTTATGGATTAATGACACCGCTCTATTGGAGTTATGGGCTGCTGAACACAAAGGTATGCTAGTGTTAACACCTGACTAGATTACAAACTGCTCCGAATGATTGTAAATAATGGTTTTGGCCTGTGATAACAAACGTATTGATAGAAGGGCGTCGATTGAGGTAGCTAAAGTATGGTGTTGAAACTGGTGTATTGATTATTGTAAATAATAGCGTAAAATTCACAAAAGAAAAAAAATAGAAGTGATTTATTATAACCATAGATAGACATTACATGAATGAAAAAGACTATAATTCATTACCGAATCTAATATTATTAAACACAAAATCTTAGCCAATGTTAAATGAATATCAACGATAAGTATCATAAAATATCATTGATCTATCTGATTAATTATCTAGTAGATATATCGAGTTTATCAGAAGATTATGAAGACGTAGATAAGAATCTTGTATGTGAAATAATGTATTGACTATTTCATGCCAAAGCATATACTTACAGTTTGATCTAATTGATTATCTGAACTACAACTTATCAATAAAAACATAAATATGTAATAAACATTATATATGTTGAAAATGTAAAAAAACAGACAAATAATACGAATGAAAATTCGTTTCTGTTACGGTAGGATGATGATATGAAAACTATTTGATATTAAAACAAACATCCTCGCAAACATAACAAAAAACTAAAGAGTATAAATTGGGAGGAGACATCAAAAAGAACCGACAAATAAATCTTCGTAAAATTACCATAACGAGTCGCATTTGGTCGAATTTGTGGCTTTCTAAGAAATTAATAATGTGTGCTGTAAAACCGAGATTTACAGCCAAGCGGCCTGACCCAGCCATGCTCGGATTATATTTTTTATCTCGGATTAGGATTTAAGTTTCAACTTGGTTTACGACTTGGATTTACGATGAGGCTTAAAATGTGTTTGCTTCGCTGTGTTTTTTTAAATATCGTGATAAACATGATTAGTGTGATGCTATTTTTGTAAAATTGATAAAGTGTCGACGAATCTTTAACTGGAGCAAAGCTTGCGACCTTAACGTGTATAAGTATATACGTGTAATATATACACCTATACATATACTTATTTAAACTGTATCTTTAGTGAGACCTAGGCTTGTATCAGTCTTGGCACATGTGTTATGTGGTAGTCATATATAAATTTGTTGTTTTAGTTATTTTCGATATATTAGTTGTTTTCGCCTGAGGAAACTACCAAATAGGAGATACACACAATCTATCTTATCTTTCATAAAGATTTAATAGACACATTCACGGTCAAAACTTTACATATAATAACTCATGATGTAATTAATTGGGTGCCATAAGACAGCCGAGCGGCGATATAAAGCTCTGGTCTTACCTCTGGTAATTAAAAGTTTGATCACCTCTATAAAAATACAACGATCCATTGCAAAATTAATTGGACACCTGACTACAGTCGCGTTGTATTAAAAAGGGCAACAATAGGCGATCTCGACTTTATGGCATGGCTACCTATAGGGCTATGGAGCTTATGAAAGCTGTTTAATTGTACTTAGCAGCTTTTATTTTAGATACTTTAGAATCGATCTGTTACGTAGATATATCACTCATTCATCAGCGTTAAGCATTAGTTTAGAATAGGCATAATGATTTTTTTTTATGACTACGATGTACAAATACGAGTACCAAATTTGCAATATTTTTACTTTACTTTATACTAAACTTGATAAGGATGAGATCAAAATACCTTTGTACAAAAATATCACAAACTTTTCCAATCTCTTAAGCACTAGGTATTAGAGGTATATCTACATATAAGTAGTTTCTAGTAATGCGTACTTATTAATAAAAACCCATGCTTTATTATAATATTCGGAAAGATAAAATCATAATAAAACATGACTGAAATACATTGTAAGCACTTGTAAAATATTCTATACACAATTACTCAAATACGTCATGCATCAAGACCAATATTGAGTATTATGAAAGATCGAATTTGAAGATGATCAATAATTAGTGAGAAAATAGTCTATATAAAAGCCTAAAATGCAGTTGTTAAGGTTTCACTTTCACAAAGGTGTTATGATTTCGTAAAATGTCTTCATTAACTGCATTTGTGCCGAGAGAAGGACCGAAAGAAATGCACCTTGGAATGCTTCGCTCCAGAAATTGCCGGGAATCTACGCGATCTCAAGCTCCAGACTTGTAATTCTCGTCTGTATTTTAGTGAACTGATATAATTATGATTTTAAATCAGAGGAGGAATTAATTTATGCATTTGGCTCTCCCTAATCAGATTTTGATTAATTAGACGTAGGCGTGGTTTTTAGTTTTTAAAACTATTCAAAATGTAATACATCAAAGAAATATACCTTAGTATAGGATGTTTGACTTGAAAAACCAGAACAAAATACAGATGTAAAAACTACTTGCAAAACCATCAATACAGATGTAAAAATTACTTGAAAAACCATTAATACAGATTTAATAATTAATCAGATTTATTAATTATTATTAATTATTTTAATTACAACCAAACCAATGAAACGTTAAAGTTTCCCAGACACCGATGACCATAAAATCCCCTAAGTACCACAGCAAAGCGATCAGCTACCAATATTTATGTAGAAATGTGAGACTGCAACTTTTTACCCACAACTCCTCAGCTTACACTTGCCAAATTGCTTGCATCATCATTGTAACCCTTATTACATCTCTTTAAAGTTCAATTCTTATAATCAGAACTTTCTAACACGTGGTAAACTCGTATAGGATCAGTTTTTCTGAATCATCCTGAACGCGTATTTCGTTACTTCCAGGACTTCGCAGCTGCATCATATTGAAATAATTTAGAAAGTCAATATAGCTAAAACAGGTCTTATTACTCAAAACATAAGACACACCAAATAATTAAACTAAGCTGCTGTGCTAACAAGGTATGTTTTCGGAACGACATAACTCATTTCCTATGCAGTAAAAGTGTCACTTGATACAAAATTAATAGGTAGGCAAAAATCTTGTTAAGATGCTACTTAATTTATGGGTGTAATAATTATGAAACTGCCTAAAGATTTTAGTACAAGTGGGTTGTACTATGGTATCTATGCTACGAATGATTAATTGAAAAGAATAGAAAAATGTAAAAAAATCTTTATAAAAAGCTTTTAAAACAATCAAATTCTGAGAGAACCATTTCAGTATAAGTAACGCAGTATAGTTAAGTAACTGTGAGATGGTATTCAGTAATATTCGAAAGGAACATCCAATAATCTCAATAAGGCAGTGTCTATCTTAATATTGGAGTAAAGCACATCAACACTGAATTATCCAATTGATCAGTGTCGGGCCCCGCACCGACGCTTGCCTGTGATTTATTGGACCTCGTAGACTTTATTTCCCAAATCGTTTTACTTTATAGCCGTTCCTCTAACTTTTAAAATAGTATTTCAAGAAGAACAAGTGTGATTTATGATGCGTTTCCATTAAAGAGAAATAAGGTGAGACTATGTGATGAGAAGTTTATCGGAAAAACGTTTGGGTGATTCAATCTGTATTATGTATTATGTCTTCGTACTCTAGTATAGACGAAGCAGCGAAATATAAAAAATCTTCTTCTTCCACTTCTTCTTCTTGGAGGTTGGCCACTTAGTTCATACGAAGAAGAAGAAGAATGGAAATAACCATTGCTTACATACTGTTTGTCGTCCGTCGATCTGTCTGTCAGTCAAAAGTGGATGATTGTGACCTACGTACTTTTCATGATTTGTTATTAAAAAAATTAGAAAACCTTCGTTTCATCATTTTGTTGTGGTGGATCTTGGATTTAAAATTGATCACAGTGTATGTATTCTAGTAATCAAGTCAATTCATTTGTTACCCGTATTGAGGCGATTCTGAAAAATATGTCCTTTGTAATTTTGTGATGTTGGCTATAACATAAAAGTTACAAAACCCTTCGTTTTTGCATTGTGATTTAAAAACAAACCGGATTAGTTACTTCCCTATAATATGTTTAATTAATTACAAACATAACTAATGTACATACGTACTAGTATACATGTATCAGTTTTCTTAGATGATACGAAGACAACGCAACCCAAGCTTCTCGAGTGCCGTTTAACATTAGTTGAATAGCCAAAAGAGATAATTACTGAGCGGTAGTCAAGAACCGTTGGTTAGCTTTCAAAGCATGACGTATTACGTATTACCAAAGGAACAATAAGGTAGCCTGCTGTCAAGTAGCTCTAAGGAATTCGAGCTTCTATTCAAGTTAAACACATTGTCTTAGCTCACCGGTCCTGACTCTGAACAATGTTATTAACGCTTGATTTTGTATAACAATAGAGAAGTATTATTACAAACGGGACCATAGTCCATTACTTCTTGATTGTATGAGCTTTTCGTTTAAAGTCAGACTTGAGAACGTTAGACGAACGAAACAAAATAAGTGAAAATTAACAGATAGAAAGAGCTTTGAGACGATGATACCAAAATTAGATGACTGTAGTTGCCTGTGGTGTCAATACAATTTACTTACGAATAATAAATAATTCTATATCAATATTAAGTATAAAGAGAAAAAATGTGATTTTCTTGTTTGTTTGTTAGACGCAAATAGGCTCCGAAACTACTGGACCGATTTGAAAATTCTTTCAGCGTTGGGAAGCTGCATTATCCCGGAGTAACATGGGCTATATTATGTTTCTCTTTGCGACCTAAACTTAGATTATTTCATAACCCGTGTGAAGCCGGGGATCAGATCGTCCCGCGCGTCACTTGTTCATCTTGAAATATTATTATACAATACATGCTATGCATATAATAATACCTATGTTGTGTTTATAATGTAATATATAATAATGTAATGTAAAATAAATGGCGACAGGTCTCTGGAACAACTTGCGATCGGAGAATTCCGCTTAAACTGAAGGGGAAAATTTACAAAACGATCATTAGACCTGTCGTATTGTATGGATCCGAGTGTTGGGCGACGAAAGTAGTGCATGAGAGAGGATTGCATGCGGCAGAGATGCGAATGTTGCGATGGATGTGTGGAGTAACAAGAATGGACAAGGTAAGAAATGAGTATATTAGAGGAAGTCTGAAAGTGGCGCCTGTTTCAGAGAAAGTGAAGAGTGGACGGTTAGCGTGGTATGGACATGTAATGCGTAGAGAGGAGATGCATGTGACTAGGAGAAGTATGGATATGATTGTAAGTAGTAGCGGAAGGAGAGGTAGACCAAAGAAGACGTGGATAAATTGTGTGAAGGAGGATATGAATGAGAAGGGAGTGAATGTGGAGATGACGGCTGATAGAGTGGCGTGGAAGAGAAAAACAGGCTGTGCCGACCCCACCTAGTGGGAAATGGTAAAGGAGAAGAAGAAGTTGTGTTTATAATAACACAGTTGATTCCGAGATACGTACGAATTTAAGTGTACCAATAATATCGGCTTCAGTTTAAAAACCGATATGCTCCTCTGTATTTATTTTGTTTAGTTCAAGGCAAGCATATAAGAGTTGTAAGTACATTTCTACGTAATGCTTGGTAATGCTAACACCGACTCTAAAGACCACATTAGAATTCTTTTATATGAATTTCTAAGCAGTTATTGTCATCTTAAAAGTGATGAATTTCCTGTCTCGTACAACAAATGAGAAAGCTCGGTTCTAAGCTCGAAAGCTTTGTTATAAAGGTGACATAAAGTAATTGATCCGCGACAAAATTGTATTGTATGCCCAAGGCTTTAAATGCGGGGTTGACAATACGACTTCAGGTACATGCTAGTAAATCCCAGGACAATAGCGGTAAACCTTTAGATGGTGGTCGGAAGGCGTCAATAGTCGCAAACTTTTTCTAACAACATTATGCGTCTGCTATACAAATAAACCTTTTCAGTGTAAAAACAACTTGCAATATTGCAATTTGCAGCAGGTACTAAGCTTTCGGAGCTTTCAAGTGTAGAAAAATTTGGGTTTTAGGTATAACTTTTATAGGACCCTTATTTTGGCACTGTTTGTGAATTATACAAAGCAAGAAACAATAACATAAGAGCGATCCAGGTCTAGTACAGCTGCCAGTATCATAATATTCGAGTTATAAGCTATAGGTAATACTTATATCAATTACATACATAAGACACGAAATTACGTGATTCACATTAGAAGACCCAGGCTAATTATATAAAAAGTGAAGGCATGAATTCTTTAGCAAATGATGATATAGCGCGTGTGACTTACCAAACAGAAGCGGCTAGTCCGAAGTAGTAGAGCAGCAGGAACACGACGGCACAATTAGGGTTGGCGAGTCCGTCGTGCGCGAGCAGCATGCGCGCGGGCGAGGAGGAGTCCTTGGCGCAGCCGGCGGCCGAGCGGCCGGCAGCGGCGCGCACGCCCCAGCCCGCGGCCGCCGCGCACCGGCACAGCGCCACCAGCACCAGCGCGCGCGCCCCCGCGCCGCCGCGCGCGCCGCACGCCAGCTGCGCGCCCACCGCCGCCAGCGTGCACGCGAAGCTGAGCGCGGCCCACGTCGCCAGCCACACCTCGGCCGCGCGCCGCTCGCTCGCCTCCCACAGCACCTCGGCGTCGCAGAACTGCGCGCAGCGGCCCGAGCCCCGCACCCACACCCAGCTGTGCGGCTTCACCAGGCGCCGGCACGCGCCGGGCCCCGCGCCGCCCTCCGCCGGCACCGCGCCGGCCGGCGGCGCGCGCTCGCCCGGCCCCTCCATGCACATGTGTTCGTGGTTGTTCTCCGCCGGGAACAGCGAGCAGTCCAGCTCGGGCGGCCACGGGAAGCCGAACCCCCGCAGCACGGGGTAGCACCGGGAGTAGACGCTCTCGCACAGCCCCCTGCACGGCCCTATCGGCAGCGCCACCTTGTCGGTGCACATGGGCACGTACACGGAGCACAGGAACAGGTGCAGCTGGGAGGAGCAGCCGTACTGCACCAGCGGGCTGAAGGTCTGCAGCGTGACGTCGGCGTCCGCCTGCAGCGTGTGCCGCGCCAGGTTGGGCATGCCGGTCTGGTTGTAGCCGATGTTCTTGCACATCGCCACCTTGATGGGCTCGCAGCTCCGCACGGAGGCCTCGCACGCCGCGCCGCCGGCGAGGGCGATCACAAACGCGACGGCGAGGTTGCACTTCATCTTGTCACACTGATCAAAGAGTCACATACGGCACACGGGAGTAAACATCGCGAATGTAAAGTGTATATGCGCGGGCGCAGCGAGCGCGGGGCGAGCGTCCGGCGGCGCGTCGCGGGACGGTTTGTTTGGCGCGCGGCCGCGGGGGGAGCTCCGCACACAAAAAAAGGTCCGCAGGTATGCGCGCCGGTGCGGAGGGAAAGGGAGAGATGCGAGGAGCGGTGGCCGCGTGTTATCACTTATCACGCGCGGGGTGGATTCCGGCCGCGACGAACGCATATCGTAATCTCTCGTCCGATTGATCGTCCCGTACGACATATCGATTTTTAGATAATACCTCCTAAACCGGCCGCCGCCACCGCCCGATAAGATACTCGGTGATTTTTGGAGGCTCAATACAAATACGGATATTTTTGTAATATATTTATTGTACATAATTTACTACAATATGTAAGCTTTACCGTATAAATTTTACGAAACATAAATAGGGAGTTACAATGGTGGTAGTGTTAGGAAGGTAGTACAAAAATTGGACCGAGAAGTCAGAATAGCCGGCTTAGACGCCAATATACACGAGAGGAAGGGAAACCAAAATATTTACACATAGATGGCTCAAATATAACATTATTAACATACGACTAAAATCAATGATAAATACTTTTTATAGCTAATCTTATTTATTATACAGACATCAGCGATTACTAACGTTGTAATTTGATTTTGGAACATTGCGCTGTAGCGCATAAGATATAGATGCACTATAGGGCATTGTCTCAATCAAGCTTTTATACAAAGTGGAGAATAATATTTCTATATACATTTATAGGATACCGAAAAGAGATTTTTGAAAGTACGTATGTATATACATAATATATCAACCGTTTTTTTATTACCCTTCGAATCGAACACTTTCGACTTTTTCTGTTAGTGCAAAAAAAGATTATAATATAGTAATAAAAAAAAATTAAGTGACAATAAATTGGCTTTTTTATAAAGCCAATTTATTGTTTTAAGTATAAGAAGTACAAGTCCCCACTACGTACAAAGACTTCTTAGTTTTAAATACATTTACTTACACAATATAACAATCTTTAGCTCTCAACTACTCTCGCAAGTCTTGTAGTCTTTCTCACTGTTGTTGGCCGACCGCACTTTATATACTAACTTTATTTTTTAACTTTAAAGACCCCCAGAGTCTAGTATTTAAGTCACTGGCAACTGTCACAATTGCCAATGATAAGAGCCGCCGCTATACGTAGCAACAGATACAATTACTATGCTAAGCTATATAATAATTTGGTGGCGATTCAGCGGCACACACGACTAAACTAAATTTAAAGAAGCCCCGTCTCTTTTCATCTTAGGTGGCCAGAAAGAGACGGCGCGTTCTGAACCACACAGAAAACAACTAAAATCACGTCAAATATGAAAAATGTAAGCGATTTTAGAGCGCGCCCAATTGTATCAGGTCTAAATCTGACGTGTTTGACGTGATTTTAGATGTTTTGTCTATGGTTTAGATCGTACCATCTCTTTTTGGTCATTTATGACGAAAAGAGACAGAGCTACTTTAAATTTAGTTTAGTCGTATGTGCGCTGAATCGCCACCATTTAGCGAATAAATGTAATTAAGCGATTAAATACACTTATTCTGACAGACAGACTTAGTAAATAAAAAAGTGGCTACAGTTACCAGTGGCTAAAACACCAGATTTTAAGGGGAGGTTACTGGTTACTAACGCACGGTCTTCTAAGTTGCTTAATCCCACTATTGCCTGTAAGAACAAGAAGAAAAGAAGTTGTCTCGTTTTTACACGCTTTATATTAGCTTCACCTGTATGTTTGTATGTTTGTGACCGACTTCTTTGGGCGCGATTTTGACCCACTTTAAACGGCCAGATTTCGTTGAAACTTTGTAGATTTATTGAGGACCGATGACAATACACTAATTTGATAAAATTATTACATTTTTTTGTATGTTTGTTTGTAACCGACTTCTTTGGGCGCCATTTTGACCCACTTAAAACGGCCAGATAAGCGTGTTTTTTAGTTTTTTCTTAACTACTATTATTTTCTCTTTACAGCTAATTTAGCCAGCAAGGCGCGTAACTATACGAATTATGCGACAGCGACACTCAGGTCTAAGGTGGAACATGCCTAGTTTTGAATAACTGGCTCTCAAGGAGGGCTTGGCAAGGCTTAGGTTTTGCGTTAGTTATCGGTAACCCTCAACACCTATGGCTATATGTTAACTGAGATATAAAAATACAGTATAAACTCTATTCAACGAGACTCGAGGAACCATTTTATCTCTATAACGCCCCCTTGAGTCGAGACAAATGTTGTTAAATGGAGAGATGGAAAATGGTATTAAATAAGCTGAAAAACATATTTTTCAGAATAGTGTTAGCAATGGTTACTTGTTAATAAGTGAATAGATGTCTTTGAAACTTTCTTATAAACTGTGCTGACAGTCAAAATTATAACGGTCGCGATATAAATACAGCTACGCATTTTTTACATAATAAAGCATCTTAAAACTGCTTTTGTTGTCATTATAGGGAGTGGGTGTAATGTTATATGGAGTGTGTCATATGAAAAGATAGCAGTGCCAAGTGATTGTTGACGCTAGAGTTGGAGTATTGTTATACCGAGTGGCGTTACATGGAGTTAACACTGTATAGGAAACCCCAGTTTTTTTTAAGAGATCAACTGACTCCTTCATCATTTTGTGACATTTTTAATTACAAAGATTTTCAGGGCACAAGAAAATGCCTTACAAATATAAATTGAAAAATGGTTGTCTAAACATAGACTTGTTCATCTTGTGATAATTTTCCAAATAATAACCAGGTCTTTAACATCGAGTTAATAATCCGGTCACTCTGTATATAAAGAAGTTAATATTTTGTTCTTGACAAACTAAATCGTATATTTGACAATAATTGTTATATAAATCCTACTAAGCCACACTTAAAAAGTTTAGTTGCCACTAGCGTATAATAAAGCATAGTTAAGTAAAAGATAAAATTCTCTTTTCACATCTTTTTTCATCAATAAAGGTTTCGTAAATTTATTTTTTGTTACTACAGTGAGGTAAACATGCCTTTATTTAGATAGTCAGAATCATGGTCATAACCTGAATATCTGTTCATAGTCTGAACTGGATGAAACTATAAAACTAAGCCAATACACATCTAGTTAACATATAGCCACATATGTATATATTTAATATTAACATTCACAATAGTTAATTATGTCTCTGTCTGATCGAGATTTATTTTTCTCTTTACAAATGAACAGCACGTAAATATAAGGAATGCTAATCAAGCAACATTTTATAAGTGCCACCTTTTTATAATCATAATTTGTGAAAAATAAAATTTGCGCAGCAAGTATAGAAACTGCGGCGAAAATAGGACTTTCGTTATACATTTAAATATACACAAATTGCTACTAATGGAATTAAAACAATTCACAAATTGATGATAGTATTAGGTTATATAAACCCAAGTTTGCAATGAAGCTAGTTAAATTAACTGGAATCATTACCGAGTAATTTTTTGTGTTTTTTTAAATTCATCGTCAAATAATAACACCAAACTCTCGAGTTTCGTTTGGTTACTTAACTATTGGAATATAAAATTGTTATTCAAGAAAATTAAACACTGTGTATTAAAAGAAGTAAAACACAAAATAGTTGCTTAATTTAGAACTTGATATCAGCTAGTACTTCTAAAATGTACTATAAGTCTTAAAATTGATGGATGCGTGGACGCGCCACACTGAATAAAATTGCTGTCGAAAACCGTCCCGAGGGTTCAGAGGAAAGCACGCAAAGAATCGAAATGAATCATATTCATGGGTTCTAACATAGCCTCATGCGTGCGAGCAATTACATCGAGGAAAGCCGGAACGGTTGTTTGCGAGAGGCCGACATCACTGTAGCATGATATTTCTTCTCCAATCGCCGTCTCCGTACATCTGGCCGTGTGCCGCGGCAGCGGTGGGAGGCGACTAGGCGTGGTGCGGCGCGTCGTGCAGGCGCACGGCGAGCGCCTCCCGCTCGCGCGCCACGTCGGCCAGGTCGCGCTGCAGCGCGCGGCACACGCGGTGCAGCACGGCGTTCCGCTCCAGCAGCGCGCGCACGTCGGGCTCGGGCTCGGCGCCGCCCCCGCGCCGGTACACCTCGAAGGCGCCGCCGCCGCGCGCGCCGTCCTCTCGGATGTACCCGAACCCCTCCGCCTCGTACTCGGGCTCGCGCGGCGGCGCGCGCCGCGGGCCCGGCGCCGGCGGCGAGGCGCCCGGCGAGGTGCGCGGCGGCGGCGCCGGCGCCGGCCCGCCTTTCAGCCGGTTGAGGTCGAGCGAGCTGGAGCGCGCGTGGTTGCGCAGCGGCCGCGGCGGCGGCGGCGGTGGCGGCTCCTTCTTGGGCGCGTGCGGCGGCGAGCCGCGCTCGTCGGCGGGCGGCACGTCGCGCGCGGGCGGCGGCGGCAGCACGCCCGCCGCCTTCAGCGGCTTGCGCGCCTGCGGCCGCTGGATGGCGCGCGTGTCGGCGGGCGGGTCGGGCGCCGCCGGCCCGCGCTTGGGGCTAGCGGGCTCGTCGCGGCGCGGCGACGCGGACGCGCGCCCCTCCGGCGCCGCGTCGGGCGTCACGCGCAGCGCCACCGGGTGGAAGATCTTGGGGTCGCGCTCCACGGCTCCCTTCTGGAAGTCGAAGTTGACGGGCTTGGGGCCGGGGCTGGACACGCTGGAGGTGGGCGAGTCCACGAACTTGGTCCACTCCTTGGCGGGCGGTTCGTGGCGGGGAGGCTCGGGGGAGGCCTCCTTGAAGTTGAAATCCGCGGAGGTGGCGGAGGAGAGCATGTCGGGCGCCAGGTCGAGCAGCGCGGTGGTGACGGCGCGCTGCGAGAAGCGCGAGTCGATGCGCGGGAGCAGGCTCGGCGGGAGCGCCTCGGGGACGGGCACGTTGTTGCGCCGGAGCACGATCAGGTGCATGGCTATGCTGAACTCCTCCAGCGTGAGCATGCCGTCCGCCGTTATGTCCGACAGCTGCCAGATCTTACGCAGGTCGGCCACCGACAGCCGGGACTTCTCGAAGAATAACCTGAAAACAGATAGAGAAACAGGTCACAAACTAGCTCGAGTTAAAGAGAAAAAAGTTAAGATTGTTGCAATTGCTCACTTAATGTGTATGTAACTGGAAACAGAAGTTTGTCTCTTTCTCCTACGTAGAGTACCTATATCGAGTATATTCCCTAAATAAATGATCTAATTGGTGAAAATGTTTTACAGCACCAATAAGACTGAATTATATCATATGACCCCGATAGCTTTAATGAAAGTAATGTGTACACTCAAGTCAATTAAGAAAACAATATTTGAAAGTAAGTAACATTTTTTTCTTTATCGAATAGTGTTATATAGTTTAGCGCATGTAGAACATGTACCAGGTTCACTGATCACTACCTGGCAGTGTGTCCTGGCAGCAGCCCCCGCTCGGGCCGCAGCTGCACGAACTGCGCGGCGTAATGTTCCGCTTGCGCCTCGCTGATACTCCACACGTCGCTCTCGCCGTCACCTTCCTCCTCAGACGAGTGCCGGTCCGACGACTCTTCTTCCGTAGCTGGAAACAAAAATAATTCATTTAATTCTTAAAAAGAAGGTTCCAGGTTGGTTTCCCGGCCCGGCCAACATCTTTGTGCTTAACTAAATTTGTTTGCTGTGGGTCCGGGTGTTAAATATGTATCTATATAAAATATGTATGTATGTATGTATATGTAGTATATCAGCTGTGTTAGCCACCATAACACAAACTAGAAATGGTTCAGTATGGGGTTAACCAGCCGTGTGTGGAATGTGTCCTAATATTTATTTATTTATATACATAAGGACAGTTCAAGTAGGTGCATAACCTAAACATATATTGGGCAGGACGTGACACTTTAAGTATCATCGGCCCAATTAAATAAAAAACTTTCTACAAACTCATTTTATGTACCTTACATTATGGATATTAAGAACTAGCTCGCGTATGAACCGCCTGTCCGCAAGGCAAAGTTTTCCATAGAGTGGGACTTTTTAGATGGCAGAAGACAAAAGGAAACAGTTCTGCTCATGGCGTCGCCGAATGCAGATAGGAAGAGAAATAAGAAAAAAAAAAAGAAGACGAAAGGGCCGGCCCCCAACTCGATGGCGCAAGGAGTTGGTGGACTTCCACAACTACTGGAAGGAGCTGGTCCAGGACAGACAAGCGTGGAGATCATTAAGGAGACCTTTGCCCAACAGTGGGACAATATAGGTTAAATAAAAAAATATAAACTGTTCAAAAAACACATATGTGTTATATGGGAGAACTCTCCTTAATATGTTATTATTTTATTTATGTTTATTGTGTGTCATTTTATAGAGACTACGAAAATACATAATTTGTGAAAATTTCAGCTGTCAAGTTATCTTGGTTTATGAGATACAAACTGCTGAGAGACAGCCAGCGGAGGTTTAGTAATAAGGTCCTGTTTGTATGTTTTAGGTACGGAACCTTACAAACCAATAAACTGTAATTTCAGGATTTTAAGAGTCTACTTAAACGCCATTTACATATCGCATCCTTGCTAAAAACAAATTGCAATGGTCGATTGACTTGGTTATCGATAATTGTATTGCACTGAGAGCTTATTATGCAAAATTGCGTCGCAAAAATCGAACATAAAAACTGTGTTCTATATAGTTACTCGTGAATGGAAACTGGTTACGTATCGACCACTAAGTTGATGTTGATAAAGAGTGCTTATTGCTCTTTTATGGATTTGCGTCTCTGCAATTATATTATAATTATGAAGGAAATAAAAAAAATAAAAATAATTTGTATTACACTGGTGGCCGAATTAAATAAAACAAAGCTTTTCTTATCGAACTAAACACTAGCGATATTTAGTTGTCGTATATTAATCTCATATATTAAAGATATGGCTTCCAAATTAAATGGTCAATTATATTATTCGAAAAAATATGCAATTAAAAATCCTAAATCACATACTGATAGATTTAAGAGTGCTAATAAATTGCTTTGTATAAGATCATAATGATAATTAAATTTTTCTATATCAATACTATTATAAAGAGAAAAAGATTGATTGTTTGTTTGACGCAAATAGGCTCCGAAACTACCGAACTGATTTGAAAAATTCTTTCACTGTTTGTAAAGCTACATTATCTCTGAGTAACATAGGCTATATTTTGTTTCTCTTTACAATTTGGATTATTTTATACCCCGTGCGAAGCCGGGAAGGGCTGCTAGTAGTTAATATTTCTAAGAGTGTTCTATTCATTAACGATCCTAGCATTATATAACATGTCTATTAACCCCTTGTATGTTGAAACACTGGCTCCCAGTATAAACACATTTTCGTCCCAACTGTTGACATACCGGGAGCCGGTGTGGGTAAAAACTTGGAACTTGATTTTTTAACAGATAATACAAAATGGGCTAATGTCATTCAACATATGAACGATTAACAGAATATCTTGGATTAAGATGCCTCACCAAGTAGCCTAGTGTGTTCCTCTCCCGTGTTAGCAGGCCAGACTCCTCTCCCAGTGGCACTGTGCTCCCACACAGGATGTACCCGTTCCGCCACACTATTAGTAGGGGTGGGGCTCTCACTAGCTGTGCTCCACGGTGAACCATTCTTGCCTCTCCTCTGTGGAATTATTAAAATATAATATATCAATACATATTATAGGACAGTAAAAATTAAGTGACTGACCATTTAATATAAAAAAACTGGTAATTAAAGAGGGTTCATATTAAATAGATGACAAAATTAAATATTTAGTGTACTTCCGCTGTGATCCGAAATCCAAATTAAGACAAGTAAAGGAAAAATCAACTAAGATCAATTAACCAAGCTTAATTAACTAAGACTAATTAACTAAGATCAATTAACTAAGATTAATTAAGATTAACGTTACCTATCACAATTCGGAAGTTCTTAACTCTACACGTGTTTCGCCTAACCACAAGGCATCATCAGGAGATGCTGACTCTTCGAACGACAAGTCGAGAGGAGTATTAATTAAAGAGGGCTAAGAGAAACTGTATCCACCAACCCATACTTGGCCAGCATGGTGGATTATGGCTTATATCTCTCTCCTTGTGAGAGAAGGCCCCGAGTCCCAGCAGTGGGAATTAGTGGTATAGTAGGGCTGCTTATAAGAGA
This sequence comes from Mellilla xanthometata, assembly GCA_035578125.1. Classification (NCBI taxonomy): domain Eukaryota; kingdom Metazoa; phylum Arthropoda; class Insecta; order Lepidoptera; family Geometridae; genus Mellilla; species Mellilla xanthometata. The sequence continues at coordinate 3,877,785 of JAPUBQ010000014.1, read as the reverse complement.
AACCAAAAAATCATTTTTTAGGAATTTTTGTCTGTTTGGCATATTATAACTTCAATAGTAGGGCGATTCCGCGGGAGACGATTTTTGACATCAATTTTTAAATCACAGTATTTGTTACTTTTTTTATACCAATATAAAGAAAAAGATATAAATTTAATAAAAAAACAACTTTTAAAAACTTAAGTCATCGTTTTGATTTTTTGGCACACTGAGAAATGGTGCCGCCTGAAGACTTGATGCAAACCATTCATCAACACTTGATAATTTTTTCACGAAATCGCTATTACCAGTTGATTGAGGTTATATTTCACTGATGAATATTGAAGTCCTAACATTTGTTTATTGCCTCATATAAAAAATTTTTATATTTATTATTATTTTTCTAACAATATTGATTAAATAAGAAACCATTATTGGTCAGTTGCACCCGCGATATAAAAGAAGTGAAAGTTTGGTTTTCTTGAAGAAATAAATTGGTAATTTTTTGAAACTTTATTGAAGTAAGGAAAAATAAAAGAAAGACTTGATTCAGTCGCAATAGAAGGTATGTTGTCATTATTATTAAAATTAACGTTGACTAAAGTGTGTTGCACCCGTTATGACTCTTATGATAACATTGTTATTTGTCATATATTTTTATTTATCAAGTTTTTGATAACTTCATATATTATTTATAATTACGGATTCCTATATAATAACATTTTTTTTTTTTTTTTACGTCTTTTGTATAAATAAATCAAATAAAATGGCAGAACAACAGCAAGAAGAAACTGCTTCTCAAAAATATCAGCGAGAACTCAAGGAAAATCCTAAACTTAATAAAATAAATTTAAAACTTAAAACTCAGTAAAAAAACGTAATAAAATTACAAAAAAACATACGCAAAAGTTACGCGTTTCTGATGTTTACAGCGATTCTGAAGATGAACCTTAAAGCTGATAAATTGCCGACTATTCCAAAGAAATAATTTATTGAAGTTACATAGGAAAGTGCTAATTAGTGATACAGCATCTATGTTCTCATATCTTTAATTTAAAGTTACATGGAAATGTATACATTCACTACAGTGAGACATGTTGCACCCGCGATAATTTTACGTTGCACCTGCGACTGGATAAAAAGTGAATAATTTATAATATTCATTTCTTTTAATAATTTTATTTAAGTTAATAATTAGTTTGTTTTGTATTCTTTTAAATAATGTCTTCTAATTCAATAAATCTTCCATAATTAACAGACTTTTTTCATTCTAGCTTTATGGCCTTTAATGGTGGGCCGATTTGGTTGCACCCGCGATAGCACTTTGTACCTCTCCTGTGTCTATTTATAAATGTTATTAAATGCTTTTTATATTAATTTTTGTAAAACAGATTACAATGTAATCCTGCAACCAGTCATTTCTCTAAAAATAGTTTTTATTTTGTTAGTAAGAAGCCTTGAGTGAGTCTAAATGTTGCACCCGCGAGTACGGAATCGCCCAGTACTTAACAGATTTGATTGGTCAAAATTGGTTAGGGAAAAGAGAAGTCATGGTATAATGAAAATTTACTTCAAACACTGTTGAATGTGGTTTAGATTGATGCATAGGCTACTTTTAACATCTGAAACCGCAGGGCTATAATAGCCTATATAATATATACACTATTATATAGGCTATTAGAATAAAATAAATATATATATGTTTACATTATGTTCATAAACACTATTTTGTTTTTAGTTTCCAAATGTGCTTCTTCTATCTTAGACAAAAGTAAAAAAAAATCATTTTACCCAATTGTTAGATATTGAAAAGTTAATTAAGAAATATGTAATGTATCTTATCATGCCATGGAATCCAAATACTTAAAGTCTGAGGACTAAATAATTACCAAGACAACTCTAGATAAACAAGATTATACATTTTTACAATGTCATAGTCAATTTGCTAGTTAAAATATATAGTACATTTACGAGTATGAGGTTAAAAAACAATATTCTGAAGGAAAGGAGATCATATTGTACAAACAATAAAAATGAATTACTCATATATTTGGAGCCAAAATGCACTAAAGAAAGTGAGCTTTACATATATTGTTAATTTAGAAGGCATCTTGTATTAATTATCACCAACTTACCCCTCGAGAACTAGATCTTTGTGACATAGTTTCTGATTCTTTCTCAGAGTCAGTGCTCAACCCTTCTGTCCCATCCTGGGACAGTGTCTGGGGCACATCACTGTCGGATAAATTCGATGACAACCTCATAGGTTCATATGCTCCGATAGTGCTCACAAAATTTCTCTCTCTTTTCGGTAAATGATGTTCTTTTGGCGAATTTGATAGTTGTATAAGATCTGCACTCGCTTCAGGATTCAACCCACATGTAGTCCACGTAAACCTCGGCAGAGGCAAGTCCAAAGGAGTCAATAACAATTCAGGTTTCAATGCCACACTATTTTGATGAGCTGCTATTAGTTTAAGTGCGGAATAAAATTGTTTCCTATTTAAATGATTCAATGACGCGCAGTTATTTGGGGCTACGCTAATATCCATGATCTGTAACGTATGATTAACACTAATCAACACAAACACATCAAATATGTTAGCACTTAGTGCACCTAACCTAAAGGATTACTTACCTGTTTTAGGACATCATTAGGTATATTAGAAGATCTAAATAACTCTGTTGCTTTTAAAATTGGTATTTTACCATTGGATTCTTCGTCGCAGCATAAAAACAAATCACCGAAATATCTCATTTCGGTTTCTGTCAAATTGAGATCCTCCATTATCAATACAAAACCGAAAATCTGGATGTTTTTCACAGCTGATCAAATTTGATACTAATTTTTCAGTTCAAGTAAACATTATCTATTAATATGCACCATATTCATTGATAAATATATACCTAAACTTAAAACTTGTACAACCACAGAAATTACACGAAGCAGACGAAATGACAGCCAGTTACCCAGTGTTTACACCCTAAGGTACTTATAATTGAGCTGAATGCCTATTTTTTAACTCTTTTGTTTAACGAAACACAATTTATAAAGCGAATGCTACTAGCGTTTTGTTTACCTTTGCCTCTTCCCTCTGGACTTCTTTAGGCATAGTTTTAAGAAAAAAATGGTTGCCTGTAAAGTCGGTTTTACGGGCGAAGATTTTACGTGACAACGTCTGCCGCGTGCTGCGCGCGCGGCAGACCGATCATAGTTGAGTGGGAGAGAGACGCAAGGCATTCGGCGGGCCTCTCTCTCGTTCGGTGACTCATCGTAACGTTACCGGGCGTTACACTTTTTCATAAGTGACTCCCAGCCGCAACCTAATTTAAGACGTTGTCACGTCTAAATGATGTACATATTTTTATGTTTATAAATTGTGGCTACATTTTGAAATTGTCTTGAACTATACAATCTTAATGCAGCTTACTCCCAACTAGAAAAAAAATTAATGGGCATAAGAAATATGGATATGTCAAGTATGTATGTTTGTTTTTCCATACAAAATCGTTGGTAAAAAAAATCATATCAAGAATATCATATCAAAGTCGTATTTTTTTTCACCAGAACTTGTTTGCTTTGCATCGATTGTGTGTGTTTTATTATAAGAATATATTAATTGTGTGTATATTTTATTAAGAAATAAATCTAATATGTAAATAGATAACCTCTCAAATGGTACAATTTAGGAGCAAAAGAATCATAGTACAGTACAAAGTTGTGGACAATGGTATCACTAAATGTGCAGATTTGTCATATCAATTTGACAGCTGCTGTAAGTGGCCATTTGTAATTTTATAGTGATGTTCGCTTTGAATTTATATATCGGTAAAACCCGTAAGCCATAACGAAAAATTCTAAATTTCAATTTGTTAATCGGCATTTTTACATATTTTTTAATGAATAGAGAATGATGAACACTTTTTCTACGGGTTAACAGAAGTTAATTTGAGAATCGATAAATTTGTGTACTGTGCAGTAAACAAGCAACTAGAGATAAAAATATTCACTTTGCTCTATGAGTCACCTTCTAGTTCACTTTTACCGAGCGATAGAAATAATTTTGAACTTTCTTCTTCCTTGCCTTATCCCACTAGGTGGGGTCGGCACATCAAATTTTCCTCTTTCACTCTCCTCTATCAGCCGTCGTCTCTGCACTCTCTCCTTTCACTCTCATGTCCTCATTCACACAGTCCATCCATTTTTTCTTTGGTCGGCCTCTTGCCCTTCTATTTCCAAACATCTCCTACCAACATGCAGAAATACTATTGAACATAATCACTTTTAACTTGTTGTATATTACGTTAAATAAAGAAAATGTTTATTTAACTAATTTGCCCGAAACACAAAGACAAGGCTATATGGCCATTGTGTATGGCAGACAAATGTCCATCAAGTGTTGGCAATGCACGGTCCAATGTGTAATAGGGTCTTTAATAAAAACGAATACAGGGCCCTGATTCTGTAAGGCCATTTCTCTATCGTACCACGGCAAGACACGTTAAAGGCGTGTAACGCGCTTAAACGGTATTCGCTATGCCACTAACAGATTCCGTAACCACAGTGACGTAAGGAATTGAGCTGTCAACTTATCGTGCCCTGCGAGGGCACGTAACGCGCCAAGACACGCTTTTACCCATAGTAACTTCTTAATATTCTATGTCTATGACTTGTAAACAAAAAGTTTCGCATTTCATTACACACGCTCACGCATTTCATCACATTTTTCCATTTTTATTCTTATAAAATAGTATCCTAAAGTACCTAATAATACTATCCTACTTCAATTGTAAGTTTAGAAGGACATATTCAACAAAATATGTCAGTTTTTAATCTATGTGTTATAAGAAAGTGTGTATAAATAGGTGATTCATTGTGAATGGTGTCGTTAAATGTATAAACATTCAATATAAAGGAAACATGGAGCCATCACCTAGACGTTGCGAGCGCAGCCCAGTCAGCCGTCCAAAGGCGACTCCGGCCCAGCTGGGATATTTGGCTGAGTACATGAAAGACCATAGTGATATGGCTTCAGGACTCGGCCATTACCTAATTTCAGGCATGGCTCGATATGCGTAACAACGTAAAAAGAAGGGCTGCTTACAACCGGGCAGAGTACCGGGGCTATGGCCCTGGAAGCACCGGACCCCCTAAAATAGTGGAACTCAACAGCACCGAGCACCAAGTGCTGGAGGTGTTGGGGCCTGTAGCCGTCTTTGGCATGGAGGAGGTGTATTCTTGTTACAGATAACTTTGACGCAAAATTAATACAAATAGAAGAGAAGAAGATTAAAATTGAGGAGGAGAGGAATGCTAATTTTGGCAGGTACATTCAACAATAAATAATAATATTTTTCTTCAATTAGAATCTACATAAGAAGAATTCATAATTTATTTTCAAATGTCTTTATGAACCTTAGTAACAACAACATTATAAAATATTTAAGTTATTTTTTATAATGTTGTTACTAAGACTTATGTATGTATGTTATAATAAATAAGAATAACAGTTATTGTTAGTTGCAATAGTTGTATGTTACAACATAACTAATTGATCCACATGTAGCACTAAAATAGATTTGAATATTATTATGGTATTTCAGTATAAACATTCATGTATGATCATTAAAATTATTTAGCTATTTTAATAGATACTGACACATTTATTTGATGATTATCTCTAGCTCCTGGCTACAAAATTGAGAGTCTTCGCAGCAACCCGAGTATACCTACTGAGAGTGATCCTAACATATCACCAAGGATATATAAGTAAGCTTCTAGCATACAACAGCTTTAAGGCTAAAGCACTTATTTTATTATCTGCTTGTCTTTTGTGGTTGTGGGACTACGGGTGCTATTGGCTTCTAAGCTCTATGATTACTTTGTCTTGTATTTGTGTCTATTAAATTATATTTTAACAATTCTTATATGTACTAGAGGGAATTTGAGCCCTATTAACACTAATTATATTAATCAAGGCACTGAAGGAAATAAAACAGCATGTTATTGTTGCTTAAATACATTTTTATTATACACTCATCGCTAACCAACAAACAAATCTCATGAGAGATTCAATAGCATGCCTATTTTACCAATTATATAATTCCATATATTAATGTATGTTTTTGTTTCAGGTTGGTGCATGTTATGCAAGATATTAGTAATAAGTTGGACAAACTAATAGAAAAATAAATCTTTTAAAAAGTTCATAAGTATCTATTATTTTAAACATAGGTACCTTACAACAATTAATTACACCAGTAGTTCCTGAGATTAGCATGTACAAACAAACATATCATACATATCTATACTAATATTATAAAGCTGAAGAGTTAGCTTTATAATATTAGAATAGATATATACATAATTGTTTATATTCTAGGCCGATTTTGCCACAAAATATTAATAAGTTGTTGTCTTACTAAATTGCCAGCAAGAGAATCAGATTGAATTAATATATTATTTTCCCTTAAACTTGCAACTGTAGTATCAATTTCAACTGCATCATTTAGGCATACATTATGCAGCACTGCACAGGCATTTACAATTTTTGCACATTTTGTGGGCTTATAATTTATAATGCAAAACACTGTGGTGCAATAAACATCGCCTCCGTGCTTTCAAAAGTCCTATGCACTGTTCAACACAAACACATGTATGAACATGCATATTAGTGTAGTGGGCTTCTAGAGTGTTATCATTAGCATCTAACACAGGTGTCATTAACCATGGCCTCCATGGGGATATCCAGAGTCACCCAAAAGCCATCCCGTTTTCCCACTATTGTATTGCTGTTCGAGGTGTCTGCTTATGCTCCATGCACTCCACACAAAGCTATCATGAGCAGCACCTCCAAATATTGCACAAATGCCTGTGATATTTATATTGCTGTCACATATCTGAAACAACATATGTTATTCAATATTATGTTATTCAATAAAAAATAAACATAAATGTATGCATATAACGCTAGTCTTTAGTCTAGCAGTTAAACTTACTTTGATTTCAACAGGAATACAAGTATTCCTCGTCGGTGCTGTCAATTTGTCCCCCAAAACTGCACACAGATATGTAAACAGTGATTTCGTGACTCGAAAGCACTGCACAAACAGCCGGGGACAAATCAACAGAGGGTCAGCAGAATCCCGCATGAGCCTTGTATTTATGCTGTTGCGCCTTTGACGCCGTCGAATTAGCATTCTCCTTGTTTTTATTATTTTTTATTTGGAAAAAAATGGTACGGAAGATATTTACAGTGACAAGACGACAGAGTTCATAATTGTTCGTTCAAAAATCATAGTTCAGAGATTTTATTTTAGGAAGAAATAGTGATTTTGGAGCTTTTAATTAGAATTTATGCAATCAATCAAAAAATTGTGTATTATTTTATGGTTTTCTCGACCTAATTACCTTTTAATTAATAAATAAACGCTCACATCAAAAAACCGCAATTTATCGAAAAAACCGGAAAGAAGAGTTTTTGGACGAACACGTGTAATTGTAACGTGTCATAGACAACCTATCGTATGGCATGTAGAATACCATTTTACCGTGTCTTACCTTGCCGCGGTACGATATAAGTTACGATGTCGTGTGACGTCACGCGTTTATGGTAAGACAAGTCTGGGCCTTACAGAATCAAGGCCCAGTAATACCCCGGACTAACGCGATAGGTGGGACCGAGCGCTATCCGCGTAAGTCGGGGTACAATTTTGCATATACATACCTAGTAATACAAAGTATGTTTAATTGAGACCGGAGACTATAATTTAGGAAATAAATTTTAATTTAATTCTAGATAATATGACAAACTATATTAATAAAATGTATAAACACAATCTGAAGTGCGCGGCTTTCAAACAAAAAACGTTAAAATAGACGAGAAAATTAAATCGCGTAACTCCGAATTCGCGTAAGTCGAGGTAGCGTAAGTCGGGGTATTACTGTATATTTATATGTAGTTAGAACACTCATCAAGGACTCTATATTGGTTTATTTTATCTCTATTTATGCTACGATTTCAATCGCCTGTCATAAACTTTCCAGGTAGATTAATTATTAGCCTAAGAAAATTTACGATTTATTTTGTGTATTAAACTTTTATTTCAACATTCACATACACATGCTTCTAGTTGTTATACATATTGTATGAAGCAATTGGTTGTTATGATATACAAATCAAAATACAGGCATATGTTACTACTTTCAAAGTAGCAGAATAATTTAGATTATACATCTACATAATTAAAACTTAAAAATAAATGGGCCGATAATCTCGACGATGTAACAGCAATAATCATAATACATTTTATAGATTTTCTTACAATGCTACAAATTTAGTCCTTGGTCTGGATGTACTTGATGAGATCAATGACTCGGCTGGAGTATCCATATTCATTGTCATACCAGCTGATGAGCTTGACGAAGTTGTCATTCAGGGAGATACCAGCAGCAGCATCGAAAATGGAAGAGTGCTGGTCACCAATGAAGTCAGAAGACACAACTTGGTCTTCAGTGTATCCAAGAACACCCTTGAGGGGTCCCTCAGCAGCTTCCTTAACTTTTTGCTTGATAGCATCGTAAGACGCTGGTTTGCCAAGGCGGACAGTGAGGTCAACAACAGAAACATTGGCTACAGGCACACGGAAAGCCATACCAGTAAGTTTTCCGTTAAGAGCAGGAATGACTTTTCCGACGGCCTTAGCAGCGCCAGTAGATGCTGGAATGATGTTTTGCTGGGCACCACGGCCATCACGCCACAGCTTGCCGGAAGGTCCATCAACGGTCTTCTGGGTGGCAGTAGTGGCATGTACAGTGGTCATCAGACCCTCTACAATCTCGAAGTTGTCGTGAATTACTTTAGCAAGAGGCGCGAGGCAGTTGGTGGTGCACGAAGCATTAGAGATGACCTTGTAGGAAGGATCATAAGCCTCAAGGTTGACACCTACGACGAACATAGGTGCATCTGCACTAGGCGCAGAGATAATGACCTTCTTGGCTCCTCCTTCCAAGTGAGCGGAAGCCTTCTCAGTAGTGGTGAAGACACCAGTAGACTCGACAACGTATTCGGCGCCAGCTTTGCCCCAAGGGATGGCTTTGGGGTCCCTTTCAGAGAAGACGGCAATTTTGTTACCGTTTACGATAAGGCATCCATCAGCAGCCGAAACAGTGCCCTTGAAACGTCCGTGAGTGGAGTCGTATTGGAAGAGGTAAACCATGTAGTCAAGGCCGATGAAGGGGTCGTTGATAGCGACTACCTGAGCCCCCTTCTCAACCGACGCACGCAGGACGAGACGTCCAATGCGGCCAAATCCGTTGATTCCGATCTTCGACATATTGACTGTAAAGAAGAAAAATAAATATATATTACTAATAATGAAAATATTTAATATCAAGGAAACCTAAAAATTATTTAGTGATTAAATTTTGTTACATTTCTTAAATAAATAGCTTAAAGTTCTGATAGGGAATTATACGAAAATATTAGGACTTTCACATTGACCTTGACTTTCAGAAGGTCATTGAACTATTTTTGTTTCATCAATAATTGACGTAACTTATTTAGGCAGCAAAACACATATTTAGCTGGCTTTAAATGTAACATATTTAAAATGTGTAACAGCTGTTGTGAATATTATAATTTTAATATTGATAACGGAAATTATACTTTGATAATTGAAAAGCTAACATTTGCTCAAAGTTATTCACTAATATTAATTATGTGAATTTACGAAAATATAAAAATAACGTTAAATACATATACAAAATTAAATTAAAGGCCTAACTTACAAATAATTACTAAATTTAAGTTGGTGTCTGTGGGTACCTTTTATAACTTTATTAAGTACTTATAGGTATTTGTTTATTGAAAATGACGAAAATAATTTCTAAGAACTATTTTTTTTTGTAATTGTGAATACTGTGACATTAATGTACTTTGTATTTATATTTTAATAGAACGTTTAAGTTCAGTTCAAATTATTTAATGAAGATTCTATATTGGTAACAAACCGGTGCGTATAACATACAGCAATTTACCGGCGGCGCGTGGAGGGCATTTAGAGGTCACGGAAAATGCCGACAATATTTAGACAATTGTATAAAAAATCCAGTCGATGTTGTAATGTTATTGTCAAAACTCTAACAAAACGTATAAATGAAGTTAATATTTGGCAATTAAAATGAAAATTACTAAATGATGACTAACGTATGAGTTAACAATGATGTAAATCTCGCAATATGCGTAAAATTTAAATTGTAAATCAGCTATTAACTAATAATAAGTAAAACAGCTAAATTTAAACACAGTTGAACAATATTACTTACCGGAATAAATTGATTGTAATTCGTTAATTAAACACTCCACGTAGGTACGTTCTCCACAAAATGGAGTTAGAAAATGTCAGCTGAAGGACAAGGCGAGGCAGGCGAAGATAAAAGCCATAGACAAAACTCAATAAATCAAAGATTATACTCACCTCATATCTGCCTAACTAGTGTTGTCTTCTGAGAGGGCATCAATATATCCTACAATGTTATGTATATTTTATTTGCAGTATCGTTCAAAGTGAAATCAATTACAAATATAAAAGTAATGTTTAGATGTTATTGATAACTATAATCACAATGATATACGGATATATGGTAATGTTATAAAAAAGTACTTAGATAATTGAAAATTAAATGTTCTCTAACAACATGAACATAATTTCGTTGATGTGACATAATCACAATACAAAACAGTAATTTGATGATGAAGTTATTCGTAACATCTCATTAAACAAGTAAAACCGTCTGTTTTACCAACAACTTTTTCATATTCTTTGAAACTGCATCTTCTTTAGTCTATAGTGATTGCTACATTATTTTGTTTACCGGTTTTTACCTTTTTTTTACTCTGTAGTCTTTAATAAGATTTGAACAAAATTTGAAGTGTTATGTGCGCGAAATTCGAAATACATCAAAATTAATAGCAGCAATAATCTTGTATGTTCTAAGCATATTATGTAGTTTCTTGCAATGGTTCTTAAAGTTGGAATAAATGGTTTCGGCCGGGTCGGCAGAATAGTTGCCAGGGCGTGTCTTCAAAATCCTAGTCTACAGGTAAACTGTGATTCCATCTCAGCACAAAACAAGTTTATACTAAATACTTTCCGTACAGTAGACGCAGACCAAATACAAGTTCGTGAAATATTTGTACTGAATTTTGTAACCTTCACATCCCAACGATTACTTTACTAAGTAATTTTATTCACAAATTCTTTTAAGTACCTATATGGTAGGTACTTAATTGGCCTGACAAATATAATTAAGATCGACCAGTTGTATCAAATATCCCCCCTATTTGTAGTAAACATCCCTCTAATCATAAATCGCCGACGAATAAAAAATATATTGCGAAGAACCAAACATTAATTTACTTTAACGTTACTATTCTATTTATTCTAGAACGCTGGTCTCAGCTCATTTCTTATAAACTGGTTAAGCAGTTTGAGTGTGAAGAACAGTCACTATGAGACACATATTCATAAACTTTTTTAAGCCTTACAGCTAGGTATTTGATGAGCTAGGTATTTGACACTCTGGGCTAAGGCGGAGCATGCTTAGTCTGGAAATAACTGTCACTAAAGGAGGCTACCGGACACACTGTTAGGTGCTTGGCAACAAATATTCTACTTGAGGGTAGTTACTAGCCAGGCGAGAGCTAGAAAATGCCCTACCACCATGCTATATGGTTTCCTCACAATGTTTTCCTAAAACTCGAGCTAATTGGCAGGAATCGAAACAACGACCTTCGAGACGAGAGATGCATGCCTAATTGAGCTGTTATGGCTTGAAAAAAAATTGGCTAAAGTAATACAGAAGGTTCGGATTTTGATCCGGTTACTCGGCGTACGACTGAAAATTATAACAGTGATTTTATTATAACTTAGACTAATAAATACAATAGAGCTCAAGCTCTTGTTGAAAATCGTACTTCGTGTATAATTTAATACACGTAGCGCCATCTATTCGTATTTTCTTGAAACGACTTCACTCGGGTCACGCAATCTGCTATCGTTATATTAAGACTATGTTACTGTTGCGCGTTGCGGAATTTGGCGGCAGCTAGGCAGCACTCTGGATTCGCAGCGCCATCTAGGTTTCATCGGTAATCATGGCAAACTTTCACGCCACGCTTTATCGTATGGAAATCTTTAGTATTCTGATCCCTGCTATAACTTATCTTGATTATTTACCTATTTTGGTTAAAAAGTATTACAATACCTACCTATTGAGCATACCTAATAACCTTGTTCCAGTTAAGTGCAATCAACGACCCAGCAATCAGCGTGGACTATGTCAGCTATTTGATGAAATTCGACTCCACACACGGAAGACTTAGTAAATTAGTGACGCATAATGACAGCGAGATTATTATTGATGGTAATTTTGTGGAGTTATTTTCTAAGTATAAATAAATAAAGCTGCTCTGACTTGGTCAGAGGTGGGGCGGCTTTAAAACTCTCGACACCAGAGATAGGTCACTTAGCTCATACTAAGAAGATAGAGCTACTATTGGTCCGTTGGTATCGGTAACATAATTATAATTTATATGATTTAATTAAGAGATATCTTCCAGCCGGTTGCCTGAAAGATAACCCTTTCAAACCAATTAAATGATATAAATTATTATTAAACATATAAATTAAAGATATCTTCCAGGCAATATCTCTTTCAGCGATAAGGTCGCCAGTTAACTCTAGCTTTCTTTTATTTTTCTTTTGCATGTTTCTTTTACTTTTGTCATTAGAAATGTTTTAATAAAGTTATAACGACGACGGTCTGCCTTCATCTAGCAAAGGGATATATATCCCCCCGGACAGATGTTGTGTCCGGAGACGGCCGTCCGACGGTCATGCGCTGTAGCTTGGATCAGTCGTACGCGCGTTGAAAATATCATTTGCGCGATTCAGAACAAGCGCTCTGATTGGTGGCGGGCGATGAAGCGCGACAGAGACGCCACAAAGTGTCTATCTATTTATCTATTAAGTATAGTATAAACTGCTTAGTTACTAAATCAAAAACACACACATGTAAAACCCGTTCTCTCCAGATCTGCATGTGAAGGTATACCATGAGAAGTACCCATCGAACGTGCCGTGGCAATGCGCCGCCGTCGAATACGTCATCGAAGCTTCTGGAATGTTCACCAACTATGAAAAGGCATCAGTTAGTATTTTCTTTACACGTTTCACACACGGCGGGTTAGCCTCACACTAAACCATTTCTATTTTTTATTATGGTTGCTAGCACGACTGATATACTAATATACATAGATAAATAGTGAGAGTGAACCGGTTCCTTCTAGGTAAGCGCGATCCACCGTATCAATATCAAATAATAATCAATATCACTTACCATCAGGTGAATTGTGGTCAAGCGCTGACCTATTCGGAGTAAAAAAAACACTATACACGTACATATTTAATACCCAGACCGACAGCCAACAAATTTAGTTCAACACAAAGATGTTACCCGTGCCCGAACTCGAACCCGAAACCTTCTGGTTGGCAGTCCGGCATGGTAACCAATACGCCAACGAGGTCGTCAATTTACCATTTGTATACATTTTTTTTCTGTACCTACTAGGGTTTATTTTATGTCTATCGGTACTATGTAAGTATACTATAGCAAGCATATACAACACTCGTTTATTTTTATTTACATTTTTTGATAAGGAGACTTTATACTGTCAGGTTTGACCCCGACAGATAGGTATTATCTCGTTGACCCATCTTATATGTATATAAGTTAAAGATAAGTAATGTTTATATATAAAACTAGATGACCCGGCAAACGTTGTTTTGCCTTAAGTAAAAAATTTAAGGGTGAATAACCCTTACCTTTTAGGGGTATGAAAAATAGATAGTAGCCGATTCACAGACCTACTGAATACGCATTTATTAGGCAGAGCATTTATTAAGTAATAACAGAGATGTGTATATTAGTTTAAATTTAAAACCAATTAGTTAAGTAGTTTAATTTAATATGTATGTGTGTAGTGTATAAGAAGTTTAGTACCCTAATGAACTTTAATAAGCGAATTGGATTCAATATATCTGTAAGGCTGACTATAAGTGTATGGAATAAAAATAACTAAATAAAATCTAAGCACTTAAATAAATAAATAAAAAGTAATTACAAAAATGTTCCCCAGGGCCATCTCACAAGCAGCGGTGTGAAGCGCGTGATAGTGACGGCTCCTAGTGTGGATATCCCCATGCTCGTGCTGGGAGTCAACGATAAAGATTTACCCCCAGGTATTGTCTACTAGCCGCGCCCCGCGGTGTCACCCGCTCTACTCCGAGGTTAAAAGTAGCCTATGGGTTTGTGGCGCCACTGTCACACTTCATCGCCCGCTATCAATCAGAACACTTGTCCTGAATCGCGCAAACGGTATTTTCAACGCGCTTACGACTGGTCCTAGCTACAAAGCATGACCGTCGGACGGCCGTCTCCGGACACTACATCTGTCCGGGGGATATCTTATCCCTTTGCTAGATGGAGGCCGACCGTCCTCGCTCCATAGGTTAATATGTGATAAAGAAATCATGTAAAATATGATATAAGTACCTACGGACAGTAAATAACAAATTTAGTAGACCGACAGCCAAGAAATTCAGCACAAAGATGTTGACAGTGCCGAGAATCGAAACCGGAACCTTATGATTGACAGTCCGGCATGAATAGAATAGAATATTTTTATTCATCATAAGGTATCCTATTACAAATACAATTAATATCAATAACTAGATACAGTTTGGACTTGTCAATAAAAAGCCCTATGTACAATATCTTTATGTGAATAAATGAATAAATCTCGCTTAGCAATTAGATCATAATTTTGATACCTGTTTTATCTTTTTATCGCTAATGTACACAAAACAAAAACATACACAAATACATTATCATCATATCATATTACATATAACGTTTCCAGTAAAAGTCCTATACAACGCATGTGTCGCTCATATAACGAGCTGGTACTCTTAATGTTGTGACGCCTCAGATAACAACCAATGTAAGACTCACATTACTGAACTGGATGTATTTAGTAACAGCCTCAGTCAATTTAGAAATAATATAAGTTATAGGTTAAATTGTTAAATTGCTTAGTACTTAAGATTACTTTTTTATATGTATATCAGAGCTGAACCTACCTTCTTTTTAAGTTTATACTAACATGTTGTGTACTCTATTTTGGATTGCAGACTTGTTTTTGTTCTTTGTAGTTGTAATGGCATCATGAATGTTTGTAATCTGTCTGTGTGCCTAATAAATAATAAATAAAAATTTGACTTCTTATATTTAATTCGAATGGTAACCATTACGCCAACGAGGTCGTCAAATAGAATTTAAAAATTAGAAAAAGAGTTCATTGACCTGTCATGTTCTCCAGATTGCCGCGTGATATCATGCACGTCCAGCACTCTTTACTGCCTCGCGCCGATTATCAAAGTGCTGGAAGAGAGCTTCGGAGTGGAAGACGGGTTCGTCACCAGTATACATGCGATGACACCCTCGCTCAAACCTTTGGATGGCCTGTGTCTCCGGGGCAGGGTTAGTTAGACAGCTCCGTACATAAATAAAATATGTCTGTTCATCACGTAGGTTGAAATACAAAAGAGAAGAATATGCAGGTTTTATTGAAATACTAGCTGACCCGGCAAACGCTTTATTGCCTTGATTACAGTTAAAAACACTATAATTGATACGAATAAGTTATCGAGGGGAAAAATGATTAAATTACTAAAATGGCCATAAAAATCGGGGTTGGTGACAAAGAAGTAAAAATTTAGGGTTGTATGTATTTTTTACTGCCACATTTTAAAAAAATAAAAGCAAAAAATTTCGCCAAAAAAAGGGTGTACAACCCTTATACTTATGGGTATGAAAAATAGATAGTAGCCGATTCTCAGACCTACTGAATATGCATATAAAATTTAATGAAAATTGGTCAAGTCGTTTCGGGGGAGTACGGTAACTAACATTGCGACATGGAAATTTTATATATTAGAGATAGAAAGAAAAGATTAGATTCAGTTTGATTTCTTAATTTTTGGTCATTCTAGTCTTAATGATGACGTGTTAGATTCACACATTTGAGATCAGCTTACAGTTTGTAGATCTTTGCATAAATATGTAATTTCCAGCATTGGCGCGACCATAGAAGCATCCACCAGAACATAATCCCGGCTCCTACGGGCGCCTGCAAAGCTCTCGGTAAAATCATGCCCAACGTCAAGGATAAACTGTCCGGCATTGCCTTTAGAGTGCCCATTGTTAATGTCTCAGTCCTGGATCTTACAGTGAGGTAAGTCGACATTTGAAATGAAATCTTTTTTTTTATATTAAGATAGTTGAAATCCCGAAGATTCGTACAAAGCGCTTCGCCTCAACATTCATAGTGAGGACTGCGAAGCTTTCGAATTCTCTGCCTGAGGCTCTGTTTCCTGAGAAGTACCATCCTGAGATCTTCGAGAAATCAAATTTAAATCGAGAGCGAATAGGTTCCTTCTAGGTGAGCGTGCTCCAACGTAGGCCGCAGCGTTGCTTAACATCAGGCAATCTGTGGTCAAACGCACCCCTATTTCAAATAAAAAAAAGACACATTTCACACACGGCTGGTTAGCCTTATACTAAACCATGTCTAGTTTGTATTATGGCTAACACAAATGATATACTACATAGACGTACATAAATACTTTACATCGATAAATATTTAACACCCAGACCGTACCGGAAATCGAACCCGGGATCCTCCGATTAGTAATCCGGCGTGGTGACCATTACGCCAACGAGATGGGTCTGTCTATGTTTGTACTTTACCTTACCTACTAATAAAAATCTTAACAAAACCGAACTTAGAACTGAGTTCTGGTCTCATAGCAAGTACTTGTTATAATTACCGTAGTCTATATAGCTACTAATTTTCTGTAATCGTAATTTTACAGGTTGCAAAAAAATACAACTTTGCAAGAGATAGTAAAAAAATTCCGTCATGCCAGCATAACTTACCTTAAGAATGTAATCAAAGTATCCAATGAAGAAGCTGTATCTTCTGACTTTATGGCTGATAGCCATTCGTGCATTCTAGATGAAAACTCAAGTATAGAACTAAAGCCAAACTATTTCAAAATTATTTGCTGGTACGAAAACGAACAATCGTACGCCTGTAGAGTGCTTGATTCTGTAATATTTTCCGAAAATCAATTCTACATGGGATCTCCCAGTAACCTAACAAGGTTAAAACCTGTTATGTTATCGAAAATTCTACAAACAGATTTAGAATATTGTAAATGTTCTAATCAAAGTTCTGAATTAATTTCAAATGTATCTCGTGAGATGGGAGTTGAAACAAAATTGTCAAGTGAATACTTGTCCGATAAACAAAAAGGCTTATTGACAGTCTCTGATGCTACACCCAAATTTAGAACGACAGAGGACCTCATTAAAATGTGGAACCATAGGAGTGAGATAAAGACCAATATAGAACCAGTCAGATGCTCCTGCTTCCAACCATATGTGGATTTCCCATGTACGCCTATTCAAAAGACAGAGTGCAACACGCAAGAACGTTTAGATAAAGTTAAACGAGAATTCACTAAAATGGTCTGTATTACAGAAGACCTGTTAAGAAAAACGCAAAGTACCCAAGGTGTTAAGTCTATTCCTAAAGTAGATACGAACAGCGGCGACATTCATCTTAGAATTAAAGAAGATGATACTAAAACAGATGGTAAAACACAACCGGAAATAAATAATAATAAAATTAAATCTGTAGACCAGATTGATTTTAATTGTTCCGGGGACACTATCTTAGTATCTAATGAAACAATTACAAAGAGTGACACTAGATTTTCATGTAATCAAAAATCAGAATTTACCGATTGCCATAGCAACATCACGGGTGATTCTAGAAACTTGCTCGATATTACTGAAGATTTAAAAGAATTAGATGAAAATGAAAAAGAACCTTTAATAGAACTAGAGAGTAAATTAAGTACTCAAGATATACTAAAAAATAATGAATATACGAGAAAGTCGACTAATGCCACTTATGCAATCTCTGAAAATAATAGATTCTCACGAAACGACCAATTTAGATGTCTATGGAATAGTCCATACGATATGATTAATAATAATAGAACTGAGCCAATATCTAAGTGGGTACCTATCGCGACCGACTTGTCTGATACAAAAGCTAAACACTTCTTGTTTCAAGAAAAAACTAAAGTCTTTCTTGAACTAGAAAGTTTAAATAATGCGAAGGAAGAGACCGATTCTAAAACAATGGAATGCGAACAGAATAAAAAATCATCCACAATGAAAACAAACGATAATGCATTGAAAGAGCAGAACAAAAAGCCCAATATAAAAACTATTGATGATGAATTGAACGAGTTGAGAGAAAAATGCTCTAAAAAATTGAATGATGATGAGCTGAGAAAACGTTATATTACTTTTAAAGAAAATGCATCGGTGAACGACAATAATGGCGGCAAATTTGTAACAGACCCAGGTAGGCCAAAAAGAGATCCTACTAAGATAGGAGATGATGATCAATTAGAGCTGGCTGATCCCGATGTTGACATGACAGTAAAGATAATATCTGAGGAAACATCTCAGTGTGTGACTCGAGTCAACACTGTAACCACATTCAGCGGCACTTGCGACGATAGACAAGACATTTATGATAAGTTAGACAGTCCTAGCGGGTCGGAATCAAACAACTCGTTCGAAATCAAGGAGCGGGACTCCCAAGTGATCCAACTTACAGATTTAAGCACGTCACTAGAAGATCTAGCTCGATTGAACAATATTTGCAGAATTATAGAAATCTCTGACGAACTATCAGATAAACTATTCTCGGCACTCGATGACACAGAAGAAGATATGAAAAAGAAACGATGGTCTTTCAAAGATTTATGCACTAAATTGAAACTGGATGATTTTTGTAACAAAGTGTTTGGCGGGACTCCCTTGTGATTAAAATTACTAAATTAAACTATTTTTTTTGTTTTTTGTATTGATTTTTATTTTAGTAGTAAATTTATTGGCCAAAGGCATATTGCAATTTAATGTAAGTATATTATAACTATGATTATGTATACTTTGTGTACTTTCTAGTTATAAGGCACTTCATACCCATCACATTGCACTTAAAGAAAAAAATATCACAGAAAATGCATAAATTGGCATAATGCACTTTTAAATGGCTCATACAAACGCACCTACTTTAAAGTATAATCTATAAGTATATGCTGCATGTAACATTGCCGTCACTAAGCATAACAAAATTTGAGAGCACAAGTGAGATTCATAAGTATACAAATCAATAAATTGTACAAAAATACCATTATAACCATATAAAATATAACTAAAATAAGTAGACAATCAAAATAAACCTTGATTTCGTAAACAATAAAAAAGTAAAAAAAAAAACAGGTACAGTTTCGGAATCTTAGAATTAACTACTAAGTATGCTAATTATTTCTAAATAAGTATGTAAAGTCTATTGTATCTGTACAAACACATTGCAAACACATTATGAAAAATCTATAAAATCCAAGAGATTTTAAGCCCAGTTTCTAAGGGTAACAAGCCCCTAAAAACTTCCCTGCCATACTACATACAAAACACTTAAACGAAAACGCACGTATAAAAACAGTACAAATAATTCCTAAAAAATAATACCAGTAAAAAAAATACTAAGTACATTACCCATACTATCCGTAATTATGGTACACAGTGTCGGTATTTCTCAGGAGCTTCATATTAAGTTGTATGATAGTTTTTGAGAATATAGCGTCGTCTAGCTCTACGAAGTCTGCTATAACCACGTTGACGGGGGATTTGATTCCTGCACCGGAGTTACCAATAATCGGCGGGCCGGGTGAGAACTCCGTGAGTTTTGGTAGCACCTCGTTTTTGACCGGAATCGCACATTTTTCACGGAGATTCGAATACCATCTGGAAGTAAGAGGAAAAATGTCTAAGAAACTGGTTCAGCATAAGCATAAGCAGTCCACTATCAGTGACCTCTGCCGGGACTCGGGGCTTTCTCTCACAAAGAGAGAGTTATAGCTCATAATCACAATAACACGATGAGCTGGGGCCGGTTTTGTGGTTCGTCAATATTTTCTTTTATGTTTCTTGTGTATTATTTTTTACAAAATAAATGATTCTTGCTTTCTTTCTAATCCACCACGTAGGCCAAGTGCGTTTTGGCGGATAGCACAAGTCTTCGGATATCGTTATTCTCAAACATGTCGATAACTTCACCGCTTAGCGAGTACAAATCCACACATATGAATAAAAATATATATACAAGAAAAATAAGTCATTGGTGTAGGGCCAGGATCAAACAAGGGGCTGTGAGATTGAAAAGCACACGTTTTTCTGTCGAGTCAAACTCGCCTCATAAACATAATTATATAACAGAAATAAAAGTTATTATTAATTATCTTTTGGTCTATAAAAAGGTTTTGTAAAAATTTTTGTGATGAGACCACGGAAGAGAAAAAACTGTTTTTTCTCTTCCGTAGATGAGACTGCCAAATTAAAGTTTTTTTTTTTTTTTACACATTCAAACACGGTTGGTTAGCCCCATACTGAACCATTTCTAGCTCGTATTATGGTTGCTAACACAACTGATATACTACATATACATACATACATATTATATATAAATACATACATATTTAACACCCAGACCCACAGCCAACAAATTTAGTTAAGCACAAAGATGTTGACCGGGCCGGGAATCGAACCCGGAACCTTCTGATTAGCAGACCGGCATGGTAACCTTTACGCCAACGAGGTCGTCAAATGTATGTATTGTAAAAAAAATGTATTGTAATGATTTATTATCTACTGCGATAGTCACGTTAGTTAGTAAATATTATTTCGTACTTTGAATGTTTCATCAGTTCACACAATTCTAAGAAAAAGGGGCTGGTTATGTTATTGGAGTAAAGCAAAACAAATGGCCTCATATCTTAATGATAAGAATATATTGACCTCGAGTTTTGTTTACTTACCCATAACAATATGTCATATGGTCGATAAAAAATATTGACCTACGAACTATTAGCAGATTTCCCTAAAAATAATAAAAACATAATGTGATACAAATTTAGAAGGAAATATAGCAATTGTTAACTCAACATATTTTTCCTGTGTAGCTTTTACTTATTCCTATTAGATGTTATTTATCGTTGGTTGCAGTATGGCTTTACACCAAGAAAGTTGTGCTTAAACGCAAACATTTTATGCGTTAAAAACAGTAGAGAGTAAAATTAAAAATATATCCTTTTTACACTAAACAGCTAGTTTAGTTGAGTAGCAGGCAATCATATAGTCCTTATTATTTTTGGTTCTACATCTGGGAACTAACACTTCCACTACCTTGTACAAACATATTCATACTCCTCCTAGTCACATGAAGAGAGGAGAAGCATGTGACTAGGAGAAGTATGAATATGATTGTACATGGTAGTGGAAGTAGCGGACGACCTAAGATGTGGATGAATTGTGTGAAAGAGGATATGAAAGAGAAAGGAGTGAATGTAGATATGACGGCTGACAGAAGAGTGTTAGGTACCAAAAGTTACCTTAGCAAAATGAAGGCAGCAGTGGGCGTCAACACCGCTTGATGCACAAAGCCCGAGGTGGGGTTCCGTCTGACATTCTGTAGGTACATTAAAAGGCCGGAGACTTTGTCCTGTCTCGGCCACGGAGAAGGCAGAGTTTGTGGCGGCCACAGCTCTCCAATTGAATACACTAACTCGTTGCGGTATACGATTATTACCTGAAATTTAAACAGTTTATTCTAAAAATCACTGTTGTAAAAATGTATTAGGAATCAATAATTTTTATTTTCTACTGTAATTAGTTACTTTTTAACGCAGAATTGATTTTAATCAATAAGCTGCTGTGTTAATTATGTTGTTATTTAACTTTACCTGAAAATTTCGTTTTACCAGCAAACCTTGGCAAAAGTTGTTTAAGTATTTTTTTAAAACCTGTGTCTTTGAGCATCACCACATAGTAGCCAGCCTTTCAGTATTTTATAGGCTAAGGTATTTTAATTTTAAGGCTTGCTAACCTGTGATCAGTGCACCAGTGGACTTTAAATATTTTCGCTTCGCCCCATTCCATCATAGGATAAGAGACAAATCACCAAAGTGACATCAATATTCACTAGCTTCATTTTAAAGAAAAATTAACATGGCTAATTTTGACCAACCTGTTGCCTCAGCCTGTTCAAAGAGTTGAGAGTAATAGACTGCAAGTCCTGTCTTCTCGGTACCAGCCGTGGTCCGTACAGGTTGACCAGATACCTTAGTAACCTCTGGTGGTCTTGTGGGTTGAAGCCGTAGAAATGCTGACAGTCCAGGATCACCACCTGAAGAAGGGAATGGGATTTGTTGAATTATTTTTTTTTATTTTAGGAATACATTGTTGCAATGTTGTATGGTTTGTGCATTTGCCCTATAAGCTCTTAGTGTGTTTTTTAATATTGGTTTTTATAAAAACGTCACATGTTTTATGCCTAGCATTCTGGTGCTGCAAAATGAAAGAAAAAAATTCATGATTTTTGTAGCAGCTGAAGTTTGCGAGTCTGATAATTTTATCTCTTGAATGTGGGACTTTAAGGGACAACTTAATCTTCTTAATAAAATTAAATACCTCTCCAGGATGCGAGTCTACAAACTCTCTAACTTGTTGTAGTCCTTTGGAGATCTCCCCTGCATATACTCCATGTGTGAAGTAGAAATTTTGTTCACCTTTCTTAGTAGCCAGTCTAAGATCTAAGTACCTGAAATAAAGAAATGGGCAAGAGCTTGTTAGGACATACTTATGTCAGGGTTCTGTATATAGTTTCTGATACATAATTATATGAACATCTTTACAACTTGGTGCAACCACAATCTTGTTTACTTAAATTTATTGTCAACTTTTCTCTGGGAGTTTTTCAAACAACACTTTATTATTTTGAACAATGTAAAAATATGGGTAGCTTCCATGTTTCTATAGATCCTGAGTATCTCGGACAAGAGGCAGAGAATCCTACAGATTACTATTCAATCAAATAAAAATGTTTCTATGCTCGTAATAGAAGGAGTACATAATCTCAAATAGATTTGCCTACTCAAAGAGCTGCATGTCATAATTGCATGTATAAATATGGTACTTGTAACAAAAACTGCAGATTTAACAATCTGATTTTACAACCTAAACTACGGACAAATTTAAAGCAAATTCTTGCTTTATTAGTTATATACTGTTACATGCTGGACGGGGCACTTGGGATAAAGGTTTGGGTATATGACTAAAATTTCGGTTTCGTGGATAACTAGGATTTATTAAGTATGGAATCCCCATGCTGATAACTGTCTGGTCTTCCAACTCGTCGAAACTTCCAAATCGTATGCAGTCGCAATCCTTGTTCCTCGCCGGAGTCGTACACTCGTAGACACTAATCACACTTTTCGCTCGGTGTATCGCTCGAAGTTAACTCTACGACAACTCGCAGGTAACTGTCCTCCGATCGTTCCGTCCGCTCTTTTATACCCGATCATACAAGCTCTCGTAAGTTCTATATATCGAACGTTCCGAACTATTCCCCAGGAGAATTCGAGGTAGTGTATGAGTGAGATAGAAGATGTTTGTTTACACACGTAAACAAACAGGCGGCATTCGGAAAGTTTTCGAATCTTCTATACTAGAAAGTTCGAGGTAATACATTCTGGAGCCTACGCGACAATACTTTTTAAAAAGCAGGTTAAAATGCAACAATTGTAAATAAATTTTCTTAACATGATTATAATTTATTTGTTTACTAAAACCAGCGAACTAGAATAAACGGAAGATTAACTCTATACAACAGCCGCTTAGAATTTGGATCCACCTATGCACACAATTATACTGCGATCCCTACGATACACACACTCACAGAGCTCGCACGCGGTTGGTGCCGAGCCACACCATGTGACACCACGCGGGCGCGCGGGTATCTGTTTTGCCACCCACTGCGGTATTTTACGATTACGCGTGGAACCATTTTATCGACCAAGTTACTATTCTATTTATTCTAGTTCACTGAGTAGCACTATGATTTGTTTATATAGTGCAGTAATTTAGGTAAATATATTACAGTATGGTACCTAATGCCAATGAGTAGCTGTTCGCGCGCATCAAGATGTTGTGTGATGGTCCAGCGCAGTACCGTACCTCGGAACAGAGGGTACAGGCTTTTAACTGCAGGCTCAGCATCAGGAGCTATACCACTAGAGTTGTTGATGTCATATGTCATGGAGTCATGGCTTCCTGGAATTATTTAAAGATATTTTTACATTACTAAAAATATTAAATAAAAATTAAATTATCATTTATTTCAGACAAGGTCCAATACAATATACAATAAAAACATTTCATAATCAAAACAATCACAGACAAACAAACACAAATTTTGGTCATCTGATACAAAAATATTAAATGGCATAAAATAAAATAATAGTAAAAATTAGCAAATATTGAAGACAAAATTATTTAAATTAATTAAGTAATGAAAAAAATAATATTAATAATATTTCCTGAATATTTTATATATTTTGTAAATAGCAAATAGAATTAAATGCCATATTTTTTTCAAAATAGTCTTGTTCATATCATAAACTAGAACAAATGAAGATTACCTGTTTCAGTTTTAAGCACAATTTTTTTGACCTAGTAGACATACTAATCATTACTTAGTTATTTTATTGTTCATATCTATTTAGTAAAATAATATATGATAAACATACCAGGAATAGCTAGATAAATTAAAGGGACTTCTTTCAGCTGAGCCGGTAGTTCGTTCATCCATGACTCTAAATTTACTGCTGAGGTATCTTCACTCATGATCAAAGCTGAAATTTAATCTCAAGGTTTGGAACAAAATCAAGAACATTGGTGAATGAAAATGATGTTGAATTCTAAAAATACCAACGTTAGCTGGTAGTGTGTATTAGATTTAACAGTAATTGGATGCATGCATATCAAGAACTTGTAATATAGGTAACTAGCACAAAGAATTCGAAGGTCTAACGCGAGTACAAAGAAACCTCAAAGTAACCTTAGAGAAGATAGTCCGTAGTTTCAATTCAAACACGATACGCACCAGCTTAACACCATTGACCATTAACAAATCTTGAAATTGTAACTTTCATACAGAAATTCTTATTAATTTCGTTAAAATCATCACTTCATTGTTTACCACTAGATTTACATTTTCCGAGCTTCAAACAATTACGTTACTTTTTCGAAAGTCTATTACAAAACAAAGGATATGTTGACATCCGTGTTACACATAATTCGGTCGGGTTATTTTCATAGAGTAATGTCAACGTCACTATTCCCACCTGAACTGTCATTAGGATAAGTTTTGGCACTATTGCTAAAAGCTATTTATCCAATTTTTCCTTAATAGAGGATAATGATGATGATGGTAAAAAAAATGGTGATAGAAAATCATTTAGATAATATTGTATTTGTTATAATAGCCTTTCCTTTTGTTGTCCACTCTTAACTTACTTCTATTAATATTATTTGCTTAATATCTTAAATTTCCTTTGTTTTTGCTGAATGATTTATAAGCGAAGCGCGAAGTTAATAAGTGAGGTAAATATTTATTCAACATACCTAAAATCAGTACCCACGACATCATGATGCAGGTTTTAGCAAATATATTTATAAGTAAGCACTAATAAATAAAATAAACATTAACTGAGACACAGAACAGGTAAAACGATTAAATTAACTTAATATTTTATGGCTCTAATATACTTCTACGCTAAGATTACAATCGCACATCCCGACCCACGAAGATAATATTTTGCACTAGGCACGAGACCAAATGAACTTATCATACACTGAATGAGATTAATCTCGTTAATAAAGGCAAAACGAGGCTACTATTTATCGTTTCTTATCGGAAGCCGCGATTCTTTGTGCAGATCGACAATGCCGGACACCAAACTACTAAGTATGAGCATGATCAAAATAATGTCCACAAGATTAGGTGAAAGGAGATAAACGGTTTTTTTTGTAGATACAGTGCTTGGGATTCGGGTAATAATAAATGTGACCTTGATTTTTTACGTGTTTCCCATAAACATTAGTACCCTATTGGGTACTGTATCTATTGTTCTCTTTTGCATGCGGTTTTATATTACTAAGCGGTTTGTTATTATCTTCTAATCTTCTAATATATAAAACTTCCATGTCACAATGTTAGTTACCGTACTCCTCCGAAACGGCTTGACCGATTTTTACCAAATTTTATATGCGTATCCAGAAGGTGTGAGAATCGGCTACTATCTATTTAGAAATAATTTATAGGGCAAAACAACATTTGCCGGGTCAGCTAGTATTCTTATAGAAATTGGTGTAAGGTAAGAAATAAACATAGAAGTAGTACCTATATCATCGATCTTTTAATATAACATACTTCCATGAACCTATCGAATTCCTATAATCTGAACTAGACAATTTACGTACCTATAATATATAGTAGTAGATATATGTGTAAAAGTTTTATAAAAAGTACCTACATAACTATACAACAAATGCATTCTTAAACGTCATCATACTCGTATGTAGGTTTCTACGTTGTTATATCTATACTTGTTTCGTTATCATTAAGTATGCGTAAGAATAAGTACATGTCTATTAGCAGGTAATTTTATACGATTAAGTGACTAACATGTTTTCGTATTGGAACAGGATAAATTTAATGAATTAGTCGTTGGCCATGGACTTTAGATAGGTATGCCGTATAGGTATCTATAACCTAATTCATATAATCATTTCACTCATACTAGAATATTAGAACTCTAGCGAACTACTAGTAGAACTCATAGCGCCTGTAGCTCGGCTAACTGAGGTGATCTGACGCGATCATCGTGGTTAAGCAACGGTTTACGCGGACAGGCTCTGTATGCAAAAGACTTTAAAGTGGAATTTTGACCTGAGCACTACCGTGGGTCAGGTGATACGTTAAATTGTAGGTCCCGGCACAGAATAATAACTAGTACTTCGTAGTCCCGGGTCGTTATCTCAGTACAAGCAGTCGTTAAGCCAAGTCGGAAGCCTCCGGGCTTTTTAAAACTCTCGACACCAGAGCTTGGCCACTTAGCTCATACGAAGAATAAGTAGAATATTAATATCATCTTAAATGCTAGGTGAGTTCATGGTTCATTCGATGTGAATTATGTAGGTACATACTTACATATTATCACGCCTACTTAAATTTTGTAAGCAATATTCTGGTTGGTGTTATAATAACGACAGGCACTTATTCATTTCTCAAAATGATAATTCAGCGGCAACCTTTGAAAATGCTTAATTATAATACATTGTATAATTAAATAAGACTCTAATGATTTTTTTTGGATTAAGTAAGTAATAGAAATTTCACAATATACCTGGTCATTTGGTATAAAGATTTTAGATAGAAAAATAATCATAAAGCTAAGTCGAATAGATCTTATCAATCTCATTAAGTGGCTTCTCCAAACGAATTCTAAGAAAAAATCCAGCGCAGTTTTAATGGGGTCGGAAGAGACGGGACCAAAATACTCCCCCCTGCCCTCCACTGAAGTCGAAAGGTACCGAGCGGGAATCGATGTCACCCGAAGTTTTCTATGTTTGATGCAGGTTCCTTACTACAGTCTTCTCAATGAAAATTAAAACAAGCTCTTGTGGTAAAAATAGCGCGACTGTGAATCTTAACCGTTCCAAAATAAAGTACATAATAGCGGCGCACTAGATTCAGCGCTCAAACAGAATCAGAGGTCAGAGTACCGCCCCGGGGTTATCGTCGTCACAACCGGCTCCGTTCCAACTTTGAATGTGGCTGAACATAGCGACGCTTTCCCAACACTCCGCCCGCGCCGCGCCGCAGCCCGCCTGCCCCGCGAACCGCGTCACAGACCACAACAGTCCACGTCGGCTGTCGCACGATCACTCAGTCTACTGCGGGCGACGATATCCCACAAAACCACAACAATTATTTGTAAAACACGCCAATTCTTATCGTGATAATGAACAAATTACGGTCCGGAGTGAAGTAAAGCCGCGTGGAGGCATCGACGAGTTTTTACGCAACGCAAGAGACTGTACGAGGCTGTATAACTTCTGTGTTGTTGTCCCCGTGCGATGTTGGGGCAGAGTTTTGGTTAAAAAGTTGACATCGGACGTTTACTGGGACTTATTGCGAATGTGTATTGAAACGTTCATCGCTATCCACGGGCGCACTGCTATGCGCCACGACTTGGGACACTTTATACGGCACACATCCTCCGACCACTACTGCGAAGGAAGAATTTAGTCGAGGTGACAGGTGAGCATGTTTTAATATTAAACTACTCAATGCATCTGCCAAATAGAAGCCTCTAGAAAGCTAAACCGTCAAGGCCTTCATTCAATTCAAGTAGATAATTTTCCAAATCACTAATGGAACGCTCGTTACGAAGTAACTTCAGTTGGTAATGTTACAAAAAGATTAGTCACATTTGTTAGAGCCAACACCTACCATTAGTCTGGTGTTATATTTTTACCAGCACGTGCAAGGTGAGTCCGAAGATACTGTAATTGCTGAACAGATTTTCTCGCATGAAGTGTCATTGAATACATATTTTTTGAAATTTATTATGATTACTTACGGTAATGTTCAAACTATAGGAAAAGTAATCATTAAAAATTGCTATAGGGTCAAATGCAATCGAAGATGCCAATTGGCAAGCAGTAGCAAACAAATTGGCTTATTCGATCGATAGCCCATGAAAATACGAAACACAACAAATCATAATATTGCCGAAGCCAAAAAAAAGAATACGATCGACAGAGTAATCGAAGATGCACGAGATGTAAACAAACATAGTACTTACTGTTGTTTATATCATTCAAGTACTTATTTATATTATGTATGTGCAATACAGGATCGAGCCTCGTTCCAAGCACAAAGGAATATTTTATTATGCTCAACTCGTCAACCTTCATGCCAGTTCATGCTCTGTTTCACTTCAGTAAGATACAAAGGTGCTGCATACAAATACACAAACTTGCAAAGGCACGGACTATATACTAAACTTATCTTTGAAAGCAAGTGCGAGACAACAAAAGATATCCTTATACCTCAGATTTACTTAGAATGCGTATTGTTTGTTATATACTAATATACATAATACCCACTCATAGAAATACGAGCTCCAGTGTCAGAGCAAGTGAAGAGAAGAAGGATTTTAGGATATACACAGTACAGCTAGGTATTGGAGCAGCGGGGCGCGTAACGTCATGATTTAATGACACTCCAGCGTAATATAGGGCTGAAAAGAAAGATGCTGGAACAGACAGATACTTGGTGACAGATTTATCAACTGGAAGGCGTTGGCTTGCTAAGCTCAGCACTACAAAATGTTCTACCACCGTACAAAAAAAACGGTTATCTTGGTATGGGCGCGTAATGCGTAAAAAGGAGATGCACTTAACTTAGAACAGTACGCATATTATTGTAGAAGTTAAGTGGATGTAGGGGTTTATGACGGCTGATAGAATAGCGTGACAGCAAGAAACTTGTTGTGCCGACACCGCTTAATGGGAATAGGTTATATGAAAGAAGAACAATATCTACGCATTGTAAAATAAACAATTATAACCACGTACAAGTACTGCTTCTATCTAAATAAACAAATAGGTATGGTGGCAGGAACAACTTTTTACCATTCGGCACCACTGGCCAGTTGGCCTAGGAATTTTATGTAGTAAAGTAGTAAGTTAACATACGTAGATATACATGATCACGAAACCTCGGATTTTGGACTCGTGATAAATGTCGTGATTCTTCCCGAAAGTTAAATAATAAATATCATAGGTTATCGAAATTTATCAGTCGAGCGTATACCTAACTTCATGAGCAGTTTCTGTGATTGAGATGCGTGTATGAAATTGTAATATTGTAATCGGGTGTATTATCCTCTTACTAGTTATACTATTTTATTTATATTATTACTTTTAATTTGGTTTATTCCACCACGATTTCTCGCAATAGCATTGTGGTTTTTCTATACCTATTTGCGATTAATCAGCCAATAAAATTGATTAACGTGAAAACCCTTTCCAAAGGTAATTATTATTCAACCTTGTAAACATAAGTTGATGTGTTGGGTGAAATTGTTTTTAAATGAAAACATTTCCATATTAATTGGCATGCTTCAGTAGTAGTAGCACCTATTTCTAATGCGCAGAATCATTTCCAGACGCCCTGTCTGTGTCCAAAGCAATAAATACACGTAAATCCCAGCCATCAATTTCAGCATTTAGGCGTAAAAATAATTTGTTTTGGCTCCAGAAAGATATACATTATAGAAGTAAATAATCAAAAGTTTTGCCATCGGGAACAACCGATTTATTTAGCTCTGAAAACGATGACTCAGATCTGACTACATATAAATTGCAAAGAATTTTGATTTTATATGAATGAGGTACATATGAATATTGTAAGAATTATGTAGACTAACAAAGAAGTGAATTAATTTGATTTTATAAGAACAACGCGTATTGTGAGACTGCAACTTGATTCACAGTAGCGCAATGCGGAAATATAATAGAACTAATAATGAACGAATATAATGGCTTTGAATACGATCAACATTGATAATAAAATAAAATAACAATAAATCTCAGTCTAAACTTATAATATTAACAAAACCTTTGGGTTCTACTCAGCGAACTACGAAATACATAGTTAGCTGGTTCTACTTCAAAGAAGGGTTCCTATTTTTTTTCTTTACTCCATTACAATATATATTGTGTTATGGATGGAATTTCATTTAATAGTAATTTTATTAGAAAATTTTATATTTAACTAAGTATATAAAAAAGGTCTAGGTACTGGAATGACTACTAGCAATAGCACTACTACAGCTCAGCTATCATAGTTAGGTGTAGGTACTTAACATTTTATTACGTAGGTACTGTCGAGTCTTGAAAATATTTGAGTATGTACATACATATTCAACTTACGTCGGCATAACTTACAAAACGTGCAATCAAGTCAGTATTTCATTTAATTATTAAAACATCTAAATCACAATTTTATATTATTAGAAGTGAGAAAATGTAAAAAATGGCAATGGATTTGCAAAAGACCGCAGAATAAGACTAGCAAAATTCGTGGACTCGACGTCGTGGACCCTCGAATTTAAATTAAAATAGTCGCGTCATATCGTTTTCTAATGTCTTTACATCATCATCATGAATACTGATCATTTGTTACTGGATAATACTAGTTTTATACTGCTTCTTGGAAGTTATCACTACTTTTAAATATAATAAGTATTAATGAAGTCAAATGTTAACTTAACAATATGGACTAGGGAATACTGAAATTTACATTAACATATCAAATTTTAGTGGCCACAATAAAATCTTGTAATTTTTTCTTATTTGCTACTTCTATTTAAAAAAAAATGGTAAAGGGCAAATATTTTTGTGCATCTTTTTGTTTATTACTTACCTGGAGATTTCGTCTCCTACCTGCTTTGTATGTAGCCGGGTTCGTTACTTTACAACTCAAGAAACTGCAATCTCGTGTATATTTTATGAAAGACAATAATCAAAATGAGTCTGACGATTTTTAATGGTGACATGAATTAAAATAATAATAAATATTTTTAAGTCTATATCTATCGTGCTACTTTTATGAAAGCCACTGCAGGCCAAAAGTCTTTCAATCAATCTCACTTTTCCTGTTTCATTTTGTTGCAGGTCGCTATTGATGGCGTTACTAAGCATCCGAGGCGAATGGTACATATACTTTTGGTTAATATACTGCAAAGTCTACTCTGCCGTTATATGGTTGATCGGCAATCATTGTCGAGGAGCTGATAAAGTTCATTCAGTGATAACAAACGCCGTCGGCGCGCAGTCCGCTGGAAGTATCCAACGAGCACGCACGCGCCGCCGGAGAGCCCAGCAGCAGCACCGCGCCAAGCACATCGTAGCCTTAGCCAGGAGACCCTCGCTCAGGAGAATAGTGATGGCACCCGGATCTAGCACAGCGCATACGATGATGGAGGACAAGGAGAAGGCCCTTCACGGAGCCTTGCCGGCCGGTAAGTGTCTTCCATTGTGCTCTCCCACTCCTTCATAGGGCTAAATATAAAGCTGCATAAAGGCACTCGTGTTATTGTGCTTTGTATTCATCGAATCTTCCTGATGTGCTGGGAACAATGAACCGTGAATGAAATACAATCGTGCAAAGTTATTGTCGTTGTAAGAACAGTGTTTGTGTCCATGGACGTTATTTATATGAATACCCACCGCGACGAATGCTATTGGTCAGTCACGACGTGTAAAGATTTCTTTAGATATTGAGGACACTGTTTCAGAGAGAGCTGCTGAAATGTTATTGACATACATTTACGAGTTTTGGGCGACAGGCATTTGACACTTGCTCGTAATTACATGTGGGAAAATATGAACTAAGTTACGGCTGAAATCTATTTCTATGAATGAAATGAATACATTTCTATGAAATGAATCAGTTTTGTGTCACTTTCACATACAAATACAAAATATTTATCTCGAAATACTCCCAAATTAATTACGTCTACGTTATATCAAAATACACAAAAAATATCGACAAAGTAATGTCTAGGAACTCTGCTTGAATGCGCTGGCAGGCTTTGCCATTCTCTTTACGAAATTTCCTTGTCTCTATTGTCATCTCTAAGGTCAATAACAATTAGAATTAGATCTATTAATAGTGCCAAGTTTATTTACAACAATGTAAGTAATGATCACGTAAACTATAGTATTATCAATAGGAAGTAGATCGCACCCAAATAAAAACTTCGAGAAGGCACAATACTGAAGTAATCAAATTTTCTATATTTTCAAATAAATGTACATCACATATTTTCTGTCGATAATGTGTCCAGTAAGCCTTTAAATCGATGTATTTATTTCCGCGTATATATCGATCTTTCAATAAGAAGTTGCTGATAAACTAAACAGATTAATTCCTGGTATCGAAGCAAAGAGTTCAAGGCTTCATTGAACTAACCCATTTAGTGTTCTATGAACATTCTACTAATAGAACACGAATCATTGAACACGCGACTTGAAATCCCATTAGCGAAATTGCCTTGTGATGTCAAACAGATTCCTCAAACAAATAATATAGATAGTTCTGTAACCTTTCCGTTGAGTATTAGTAAGTAGTAAGGTACTTGAATAATTGGTTTAGCTCGGTTTTTGTTTGCCACCAATACTTTTGCTCATGCCATGGTCTTGGTTGGTTCTATTGAAAGATTAATACTTGCATCACGATGGCACTTGGCCAGTCAGTATGATCTGTCTGCCTACAGTCTGGTCTTTTTCTAAAATAGCATGTTTTAGCCGATTTTATCACACGCGGGTAATGCGTGGTAGATATCTGGACATATTCTCGGCCAAACATAAAATTTGCGATATGACTAATCACTTATCGATAGATTAGACAAAATTAGTAGTATAAATGAAAATCGCGTAGGAGTAAATCCCATAACACTAACAACTAATGAAAAGTACCATTAAATTAAAATTTAACTTGTTTTTTTCTTACCTGATTGTAAAACGCGTTGTAAATAATATAATAATTATAATGAAGATACGATATTTATGTGCATAAATAAAGCATGAAATAAATTATTTATACTCGGTCTTTATCAAGACGATGCACGCATAACTAATTGTGCTAAATTGCCATTAATTAGAACATGATGATGATGACCTGCTTGACGAAGTTCTAAATAAACAACTGTCAAAATTCTAAGAAGAGCAAAATGGAGGAGTGTTCAAGCTAATAAAGCTGTTGATTTAATAACCGTTTGCTATAAATAACGTGTCCTACCATTACAAGAAGATATAAAGAACTAAAAGTATATTGTCCTTGTCATGTAATTGGAGTAGAGAGTACATATCATTTCGGTCAGTTGCCTTCGGACTTGGAAGCTTTTCATATATAGTGAACTTTCTGCTGACGCACTTGACTATGACACTATCTACTAAATTAACTAAACCAGCAGATAGATAGCTTGATTCCCTTAAAACCAATAATCTTCTAAGCTCTATAACCTTTATAAAGCGACACTGTGGGTTTTCATACACACATTATGTGAAATAATTTCACGCATTGTCGTTAACAAAATATGCGTTGGTTACCGATATCAAAATCCTTGCAAATCTTAAAAAGATGTCGAAACAAACGAGTTTGATCATCAAGAGGTCAAATTTAAATGTCATTTAAATGATAATATTATTATTACTAAGTGCTGAGGCAAAGTAAAAAAACAATGTTAAAATTACGAATGAATAAGTGATACGATTAATATTGTGATAATAAATATCATATCTCTAGTAGATGACGACAAATAAAAACAAAGTTACGAGGGTCTTCAAACTCTGTGTGGGTGGCCTCACTACTTACATACAAAAACCAGCTTACCCGACTATCCATTCCAAACAAAAAATATCTTAAGAGACTTTTAGTTGGATGAAATGACAATTATGTAAAGCCAGAAAAACTCCTTGACGAAAATACTTGTTCAATCCACGTAACGTTTTGTCATTGGGTGCTGTTAATAATAACAACGGTGAAAAAATATGAGGCGATGGTAATGATGACGTAGAGACACGCCTTCCGAATGAGGCCGGCTTACCGCTGACTACATTAAACAATATATTTGCCATTATCAGCAATATTAATAAAAATAATCGTGTCAATTATAAAAACATATGCTCAATTCTGAAAATGCTATATTAGAGATTAGATTTGCTGATTGAAGACGGATTTATTAAAATCGCAACAATAAGTGATTTCGTAAACACTATTTTAAGTTTGATGATATCGATTTATTGTTTTAGTGTTATCGTGAGGTCCCCAGCAAATTTATCAGTGCCTCGTTGCTAACTTCTTAATCAGGAGGCAACAAACTGTTTAAACAATCAGTAATTCGAAAACAAAGATGTTGATTAAATTGTTACGTATGCATATAGATATATACTAAAAGTGATAAAACAGTTGTTTTTCTAGCAGTACTATCAACTCTGGCTTGTCACTTATGTTTTAATTTGATAACATGATATGGTCATAATAGATGAATAACAATTCTTGATCTCATCTACATATGTCGGTGTTTGGTGTGAAATGAAATAAGTTTATTCACACTGACAATTCCATTTGAAATAAACTATCGATTAATTATCTACAATTTTATCAATGTTTGGTAAGCACCAATACATTCAATAAACTTCACAGTCACAGTATTTCACAAATGTTGACAAAATATTAGTTGCTCAAGAGATAATTTGAGGGCATATCAATTTGTTTGTGGACGTCAACAATTACAACTGTATCTAAGTGGGCGTTGGTTGACATTCCTGATAGTACAACCGACCAGTTAAATACATTATCTCGATGACGCTAAGTGGTGTGGCAATGCCTTCTCTATACGTATATTGTATATAGTTCAGTTTATGGTGTCTGATGACTTTATGACTCTTTACAATATGTCATTTAGTTATATTACTCATCTGTAATCTATTACATATTATACTCTGTTGTAAATACATCACATTTCCTATAATAAAAGGGATGGGTCGCAATAATTTTTAAAGGTAATCTTTTCTCTGAGTACTTGCACCAATTTTTTTAAGTCGTTTTGTTGATAAGTAATCTGCATGATGAAACATAGCTTGTTGACGCAAGACTGAACCAAAAGGTCAATTCTATGGAAACATTACTGAAGATAGAGAAATCGATACTTGAAGTAGAAGTTCACGGTTAGAATGCATGAACATAACGCGTCATCTATTTGCAAACATCTAACAAAACAGGTTTGTTTACAGATAAAACCCAGATAATGTGAGAAAATGTAATACTTGTAAATAGTTTAATCAAAGAAAATAGTTCTTTGAATTCTATATTTTTCCTGAACTCAAATGAGTCCCATTGCAAATTATAACATGTTCAAGATACTAACTAGCCACTGCTAAAAATGTTGTGCAAATGATGACAACGCAAATAAGAGCGTTGAACTGTTGACTTTGTAAATAGAAAAGCAGAGTGATGAAGTAACAAAAAACATTTTACGTTAAAATATAAGTCATTGCACAACTATCTCCAATCCAATATCCATTGTAATAATAATAAAGAAAGATTTGCGATATATACCTATTCTACCTTCTTTGGCATGGACGAAATGCATTTACTCATGCCCGCCAGTCCTCGGGGAAGGCGCCAAGGTAAGTCGGGCTCGGCACCAGAGTGGCGCCACTACCGACTTAAACTTCCATGGTGTTCCCTCTCTGCGCTTTAAAGCCGGTAGGGTGGTAGGGTAGTACATATGGTACATTTCAACGTACCGGACAGAACTATACACACTCCACCTAGTGTAGGGCTTACCGTCACTCTTTAAAAGCGGTTATTTACCATGTCATAACAATTATTTTCGTGAGAAAAATACACAACTTTAGTAATTATTATCGTGGGACTAAAATTCTTTGACTGTGATCCTTAGTTTGCTGGTAATATTTAGTATTTATTTAGGTTTTTTATTTTAAACGTGTAAACTAAAGTAGTGCTTAATTTGCATCATTAGCCAAGCATGGGACTTAGCTGCGTTAGCGATACCTTTGGTCTAACGTCTCTGACTACCATGGTTGGAGGAAGTATAGATGGAACCAAAAAAACAACCATGGATTTTATTGTAGTGATATTACAATAAATACCATGCTTGACTTTTTTTTGTTCACTGGAACTGAAATAGATATTCCATGCAATATTTACGAACTACGTGCTGCAGAAAGAGCGGATTTATAAATAGTGGATGCATCGATGATACTCGTAGCGTCGATGATACTCGTATCTGGGCATTTATCTATCTGGGTAGGTAGGTAGACGTGGATACTCTTGCTCCCACTCCGCCAACATGCGAGTGGCAACGTGACCCAACCGGACGTAAAGGAAAACTCCTATCATTCCGATATCTATAGCGTAATAATAATTTTACAACGTGATGAATAATTTTACATTTTAATTAATTCAAATACGATGTACTAATTTTTTATAAAGTATGCTTTTTTAATATAATAAAGAATAATTTAATAAACTTTAATGAGTAATTCCTAAAATGTTCTTAGTCTCAGGTTCTTCTAGTCTATTGAGTTACTAATTCGATGCATTATTATAAGTATTTAAAACAATAACTTTATATTTATTTAGCCATTCAGTTATTAGTTTCAATTTCATGCGATTAGGATTGTGGAATACATTAACAACTGCCATTTAGCACTGAGTTCAATCTAAAAATACTATCCAGTCGCCGTGGCGCGCCTGACAATGTCGTTAGCTTGATTTGGACAGTCGCAGTACTCCTATTAAATGTTAACAAGTCTGGAGAACATTCTACGATCTACATTTTTCCCACGTGGCGTAGTGTTTTGATCATCAATTGTAGTATTGACGTCACGGTGTCAACTAGTTATGTTCCTGTACATTAGATCATAATCGTATGTACGAGTACATTGTGAATAAAAATTATTAAACATATCACAGTTTAAACAATAGTAACTGAAGAATATTTAATGATGACAGCGAATGAAACATTTGCGTCGCCTACGTGAAAAGACTAAAACAACCTTTGTATTGCGCACAGAAAAACATGCGAAAACACGTGCTGTGAAAGTCAATGAGGCGAGTTTAAAAACACGAACGTAGGGCAGTACACTAGTGGTGCTTTTATCCAATGGAAGAGAAAACAGTGACAGTACGATTTGTCCAAAAACGTGCAATACAAATTCTGTGGAACATAAAATTTTCCACTTTTGCAAATCAAGTTTTCGTGGAAAGCTTATGCTAGATCGTGAATGAATGGAAATAGTGAAATACGTAGCAAAATTGTACACAGGTCAGTTAACGCGAAGTCGTGGGTAGTAAGTAATGCTAGTAATAAACGACACACCTCCAAATACTCAGTAGATGTTCTAAAGATAGATCTGTCGTGACATGTGACTGCAGCAAGTACATATAGGCCTAGATAGATCGTTTCCTAATATGACGGTCCAAAGTACGATATATTACACAAGTGGCGTGCTACTATATTATCTTGCCTGTAATCTTGTAAAGGAACTAGTATTTATTCTGTGATGCCAACACTCGTTCCGGATTTTGGTCAAACCTTGAACACAAGGCGTCTTAATTTTCTAATTGAGATTATAATATTTTAATACATTATATTTTTTGTTATTTTATGCAGTACACACGTTATTATTACACAGTTTAGTTTATTTTCTTTTGGTTGTTTCAATTTGTTTTACACGGTTTCTATTAAGCTCCGTAATTAGGCATGATGGATCGGTACTTCCTATTAGCTTAACTTGTTGGGCCAGAGGTTTTGTATTGACCAATTCATCATAGACCTGTCTCTCTGGTTTATCATTTTGCATATTACATATACGGAAATTCAAATTATCTAGAACTGCTTTATAACTTCCTAAATTCCTGTCTTGTCTCTATTCTATTCTATTGTTTGTATTGCAATAACAAAGGGTTATTTTGTCGATGTGTCTGCTTACAGTTCCATCTTATCTATCTGTCTACTTGCCTTTATCAGCGGCAGGATTGATTCCTCTCGCTTCAATGCCGTTTTTATAATGACGTAACTGTTTGTTCGGATTACAAAAACAAGGCAAAGTGAAGGCGTGTCGACAAACTCGGGTGCTATTGGCTGTTAGACGTAGCTTGAATATGGCCTCGATACTTGGCTCATATATTTACTGGGTTGTATAAAATATGCTTCTATTTATTTTAGAGGGCGATAACGAACCCACCTAAGGAACCGAATAAGACTTCAAATAGTCACGTCATAAGCAAATCAAACGAAAGGCATTTGTATAGGGAACTTTTAAAACTTCCTAGATATAATATATTTAATAGTGGACTGAAAAGAACAAAACCATTTGAGTAAGTGTAGTATTGTGCCAAAAGTAAGTCATAGTATTATCAAAGTTGCTTAGTTTTGAAAATAGAACACATGGACAAAGTGTACTCGCCTTAAGGCGAAGATAAGGGCAATTATGGAAAAAATATCGAAAAACTAGCTTAATGGCCTTATCATCAAACATTAAGATATTAAAATGTGTCTATTAAGACACATTTAAAAATATGTTAATAGACACTATCTTAGAGACACATACTTTTAGTTTTATGTTAAATGAATACTATTTATTAGCTTCGTAGGATAGATTACAGTTTCTAAGGGATAAACAAGAGCATTCCCTTAAAATAACATAGTTGTTTAGTTTTAGAAGAAAGACTTTTGTGTAATTTTCATCTACTCGTATTTAGATTAAGGTCAACAATTGCTTAGTTCTGTCTTATTTTAGAGAAACTTAAATCTTTTTAGTACGTTTCGATATAACCCAGTACAGGCTGGGCTGGAACACTTGTGTCAATAATTAATTCCATTCTCGCACCAACATGGCTGCACCAACTGACGTCACCGCGTATATCCAAGAGTTTACGGTTTGTTGTCCATATGGTGTGGGTAGGGTTTAGGCATAACTCATATCCGAATGCGAAATGCGTGATGTTTCTGAATGGTATTTGTGGACAAACATATTGCTCGTACATATATATACAGTATATAATTATGTATGTATATTTTTCACTACACGACTGTAGCGCCTGTTGCTCGTTTAATTAAAACGTTTATCGATATCAAGCAACGATTGAGGGCAGTCTTGGAATGGGCGACCATGCAAAAAGACAGTCTTTTAAAATCTGGAATTTCCATCTAGGCGCCCCGCCCGTGAGTCAGATGACATGTTAAATTGTGTTTAGTAACTGTTAGTCTTAGTACAGGCAGCCATTAACCCAAATCAGAGGCCTTGAAATATGGATAATCCTAAAATGTCTATACCTTATGAATAAATAATGACAAGACAAAGTTATCATGCTCTAGATGATGATGATGTATTTATTATAACTAT
Organism: Mellilla xanthometata; assembly: GCA_035578125.1. NCBI lineage: Eukaryota > Metazoa > Arthropoda > Insecta > Lepidoptera > Geometridae > Mellilla > Mellilla xanthometata. The sequence goes on along the minus strand of JAPUBQ010000014.1, from coordinate 3,837,680 downwards.
ACGTAAGATAGATTTCTGTATAAATTATGATTGTATTCTCAGAATCATTGTTTAATCGATGTTTATTGAATGTAGTATTCCAAGAGTAATGCCGTTTTATCTGTAACCCGGACTGTCTTCAAGAATAAAAGGTCAATTGTGGTTGATAATATGCTCCGGAATGCTCTTGTCTAAAGAATTGACAATATGACTGATATACTATAGAATTAGAAAACATACATGCATTCTTTGTTTGGACTAGACCTAGACATTTAGATTTGAATCTAGTAATAGCCCTATTGCTAAAAACAGCACTGAAAATAAAGACTATAGAAAGTTGAGAAGTGAAGTTGGAAGTATAAATTGTTGTAATCAAAACAGAGTTAATTAATCTATTCGCTGTACAAACCTAAAGGATGCCACAAACTCATTACACAGAAAAACAACGAAATCAAAAATCAATTTAGTAAATATTGTAATCGAAAGAGCAATTTTCGTAAACACTAATGACAGGCTGAAGATAAAAATATTTTCGAACCCTGGCACATTAATTTTAAACATTTACGGTAAGGGCCGGTAACACGCAACCTTTCAACAGATTGTCAACAAGTAAGACTGGTTTTCTCTTCAGATCGGAAAGAAAGTTGCATGCTACCCGTTTTTTGACCTATTCCTTTTAATTCATCAACAACATTACTTATATCTCAAGGAAAATTTTATATGTTTAACTCTGGAATCTAAACATAGATTCTTTAGTATCTTCATTTGCTACAATTCCGAAGGACTTATACTTGTGTATATGACTCGTGTCCAGTGATAGCCGACCAATAGACTTGATTGTAGTTATTTTTCATCATATAGGTAGCCAAACGATGGTGTCGAAAGTTTTTAAGCAGCCCATAAGCCTCTCACTTTGTTTTGTTAGTTTTTGTTGCCTAAATTTATTGCTAAGCATCAGATTCTAGTAACAGATTCTTCTTCTGCTTTTGAGTATGGCTTTCTGCGGTCGGTTAAAGCCAAAATTTAGCCAATGTCGCGTGGTGTGTTGCAGACAAACGCTGATTGGATTGGACATTGACAGAATAGTAACAGATTAAAATGTCCTCATGTAGTTCGAAAACTATCAAAGCTTGACCATTCAATACTCATAAAGATAAGGAATAGAATTTCCATCATAAAATAGTAACCAAGTTCTATCTTTTGTTTGCAGCATCGATGCGCTCCCGTCGCATCAGCCAATTTGCCCCGCTCCTGATCGCCCTGGTGGGACTGCCCGCCAGAGGCAAGAGTCAGCTCGCCCACCGCCTCTCCAGGCACCTCAACTGGAACGGCGAGAGCACTAAAGGTGAGACCGGAACTCTTACTAACCAGGTCTTGCCCGTATTCGAGCCGTTCTGGTGCAGGTTTGTCTGGTTGAGGATACCATTGCTGGATGAACTGCATTGAAGGATATTAATTTAACCCGGTCGGGTTTAAAAGTCCTTGTGCAAATTTTAACTACTAATGGGTAAGTGAGATAATATTAAATCAGTTCTTCTTAGTTCTTCATAAAGTAGAATTTTTGATAGTACAGTCTCTTTATTACAATATATATATAATAAGAATATGAATTCGGGTTCAAAGATTTTACCTATCCGTTATTGCATTTTGGTCGAAACGAAGAGGTCACTAAAAGGATTCGTATTCAAAACAGGATAAACACGCACCTATTATTGGATAAGTGAATGCTTGGTCATCGTCCCTTGACATTTACAACCAGTTTGGTAACTATGCAAGCTTAACAGTTTATTAAGAACTTTTTTGCTGTTTAGAATCATTTTATTTTCCTATACCGTGGAAATTGTTGAATTTTATAGCGATATGCGCATAATGGTTTTTAACCGCGGTGAAATTGCATAAAGCCAATTTATTGTTTTCAATGTAAGTTATTTATTAGAAACAATATAAATAAGGTATATGTACGTACATGAGTAAATAGTTACATGAAGTTCGCGTGACTTTACAATATATATTACCACCGGGCGATATTCAATACGTCTAATCTAAGAAGCATATAGATACATAGATGGGTAGACCTGCTTACGCAAACAAATAGTGTTTCTACCGCTTCATTGATTTTCAGCCATGACCCAGTAAAGGTGTTTGAGTACGCATCTTGAACGAGATTTATACCTCGTGCCATGTTTTCCCTGATTAGATACTGAGATTTCCATCACTCAAAATGTTATCTAAAATAAATAAATCAACTATCTCAGCAGATAAAAGAATACTTGAAAATGGAAAGTGATATTATCAAAGATATTGTTTTGTTTAAAGTAAGGAGTCATAAGTTTCTTCTGTATGGTTAGTTAAAGCTACAGATGTTACGGAATGGTTTACTTAGCAATCTGTCATTGCATCATTCCGAGGTCTTGATAGCGGCGACGCCAAGTAGTTACTCTCGCCCACGCAACCGACTCAACGTAATACTATACCGTCAGAAAAGGAATATATGTATTTCTCTATTTATCATTGGATTCTGTACAAAAATAATTGGCCAAGGGTGAGTTGGGCTCGCGCATGAAGGGTCGGAACCCTTACCATTATTGTATGGCCGCGATCCCCCTCAAATATTTATTTTATCTAAATTGTATATTTAAATTTGATAGCAAATATATTATATTTATATATTTTGTAAAACTTTCAAGTGCCTAACAGCTACCGTTATTGAAATATAGCAAAAAGCAAGAAAAAAACACGTTTATTGTATGGGGACCTTTTTTGTATTTGTTGCTATAGCGGCTCGGGAAATACATATCTTGTGAAAATTTCAGCTTTCTAACTATTACGGATTCTGAGATATAGCCTGGAGACAGACAAACAGCGGTATCTTAGTAATAGGGTCCCGTTTTTACCTTTTACGTACGGAAGCCTAAAAACGAGAGCTACCATGAATTTATTTTGTAAACGCATACGGTGTCTTCCTTATAGCTATTATTGAATGAGTACGGATTACGTACTGCTTATACTTAGTTTGTCTCGGGTCTAAATATCTTAGTCACGCTATAATGTCTTGTTACAGTATTTGACTGCAGCGAGTACCGTCGCCGTCACATGGCCCTGTACGGAACCCACGACATCTTCCGCGCGGACAACCAGCAGGGTTCCGCCATCCGCCGCCAGAGCGCCAGGGAGGCTGTGCAAGACGCCGTCCTATGGCTCAAGGATGGAAACAGTGTTGCTGTAAGTAACTGGTTTTCTTCTTCTTCATCATCCTCGTTATTAATAAACATTCACAGACCGTTATCAAGCTGAAATTTAATTTAGTATAGGTACTTACTAATCTTTTTGGACCTAGTGTAACTAGTGGATAGGACGGGGATCCCCGTTCTCGATCGTACTTGGTGCAGAGGATAGCCATTGCTATTCAGCGTGGAAACGCAAACCCAGTGTTATGTGCACCTTTGCACCAGGTACGGTCATGGGCGGGTTTTCCTAACTTTAAATGATTTGACATGTATAATTTTTATTATATTTATGGACAATAAAGACATTCATCTTTTTGTATTTTATGTAAATACTAGCTGACCCGGCAAACGTTGTTTTGTCTTAATAAAACAAAAAAAAAACTAAATATGCAGTAGCCGATTCTCAGACCTACTGAATACGCATATAAAATTTGGAAAAAATCGGTTAAGCCGTTTCGGAGGAGTACGGTAACAAACACTTTGACACGGAAATTTTATCTAAAAGATATATATCACTTAGATCATGATGTGTACACATTTGAAAAGGATATAATCCAGAACGAAACAATGTATAAATGTTTAGTATTTTAAGATTGTATTCTGTTTTGTGCACCTCATTAAATAAATAAATAAACCTGCTACTGGTACCAAAGGCCTCTATTAGTGTATCTACGTCTATGTTTAAAATCTTCTTAGTCAATACAAATGTATGTGCTTATCGGCTTCTATGAGATAATGTATGTACTTCTTCTTAGGCAGTTTCTACGTTCCAGCACAGATTACTAAATAGTTACTGCGGTTCCAGGCAACTAGGTCGAGGTCGAGTTAAATTTGTTTTTTAAGCTTGAAACTCGCAGAGGCTCCTCTCATCTGGGGTGAGATAGCGATCTGGGACGGGACGTTTTTGTAATGTTCAAATTTGTATGCAACCTGACAAACACATCGCTGATTCTTTCCCAATTTCAATGTGTCAGGTGTGTGTTTGTTAGAGCGTTAATGTTATTGTTAATAGGTTTGCTCAGCTTTGTGTATGGTAGATACTCAAGCATAACTAACGACGATTATTGTATTGTGTGTTGCAATGTATACATTTTCAAAGGTTGAATCGGTAATTACACTTATTAAATTCAGTTGATTCATGGTAAAATGAAATGGAATCTTCCAACGGGATTTCCACTTGGAAGGAAAATTTACGACCTACTCGCCTGTTGTGCCAGTGTGCTATTAATTAGACACTCGAGCTGAAATAGATCAACTACTTATTTGATAATAAATACGATGTATGTGTATAGGAACGAGATTGGTTTGTGTTTTCTCTTGAAACTGTTGACACATGTAAGCACTTGAGTTATCTTACGCAATTAAAGATGGCCTGAGGATTGCATAAACGATAGCATACAATACGAGTAGACATAACAACATTCTCGCGATGGAACACAAACAAATACTTAGATCCTGTTCGCTTCGGCGTTAATTAACTTAACCGTGACCAAACTGACCTTAAGGAAGCTAGCTTTTCAACACCTTCACTTATGTATTTCGTTTTTAAAATCAGATGTTTGCTTCCAGATTTTCGACGGGACCAATATTACAAGGGAGCAACGTAGGGAGTTGAGCGAGTACTGTCTCTCGGACATGGGCTTCCGGATCCTGTTCATCGAGTGTGTCTGTGAGGACCAGGAGTTGCTGGAGCGCAACATTATAGAAATCCTCCACTACTCCGCCGACTACAAGGCCATGAGCGAGGAGGAAGCCGTTGACGATCTGAGAAAGAAGATGGAGCACTACATGCGGCAATACGAGCCCATCGACTCAGGCTTGGAAACCCACAGCTTCGTTCGAGTGGAGAACATGGGAGAGACAGTGACGGCTCATAAAGTTGCCGGACAAAAGGAATCGGGCATTCTCGGATACCTCTCCGGCATGAGGGGCATGCCACAGACATTGTATTTCACTCGGGTAAGTGCCGATAAGCAAATAAAGTCTTGAACCCTCAATCTCTGATAAATATGTTTTCTTCGAGTTTATTTTGAGACGGAACACGATGAGTAAGCCTACACGAGTCGCTCGTAAATAAAGTGCATTCTGAGAAACCGTCGACAAGCTCTCTGAAACGGGAAGGGGGTTTAGTAATCGTTAGCTGCCGACCATAAAATTCTAAACACACTAGGTTAGGTAATACCAGTAACGTTTACCTACTTACAATTACTATACTTACATATAGTGCTACTACTACCACCGTTATGAAACATTTAGGACCTAAGTAAGTAAATATGGAACGCGTGAATAGTCTTTTTACACTCTAGGAAGTTATCAATACAACTTGTTCATTCACCAACATTTAATTAAATGTCAAAACTAAATCATTCATACTGGTATTGCATACAACATGTATGCTTTCCCAACTCTATGACATCATAGCGTGTGATATATATTTGTTATAGGAGTCAAATGGCGTATTTATTTCCGATAAATTGGTTATTAAAATCACAATCTATGTACATAAGTATATCATAATTATGTGATGTATAAAACTCATAAATATAAAAATTAAAAGAGAAGGTTGAATTGGCTTATTAATTTATGACCCAGTAAACATGCCTATTTTCATAAATATTTCTCAGGTCAGTATTAGAATACCTTCTTGAAAGCAATACTGGTGCCAGCCAAATGCGTCATTACTTCCAAATGCGCCTCACTTCGCATCTAATTACGATACTAATGTATGTTTATGTTCCCAAAGAAATTGTTTATAGACACAGTTCTTCGAGTAGGAAAACAAACGGAATAAATATTCAATACGCTTACTTTGTACGAATTCTGGCAGTCGCTTCGTGGAAACAGTTTTTTCCTTCCGTTGTAAATTATGTAATTTCACTAACGATCCAATTAGAACCATGTTACAAAGAAGTTAATTCCTCACAAAAATTGAGTTGGTATATTCTATGAATTTTATCATCATATGTTTAATGTTCCCTGACATACCGAGGTATAGGTTTTGTCGAAGTATTAAAACTTATATGTTACAAAAACACGCTTCTATTAATAATAGTCGATGATGGCTGAATCTACTTCTTTCTAATATGGCTCAAAATTTATTTAAATACTGATACAAAACAGTACTCGTACATTTGGTCTAATGCGGCTCCAGCTATCAAGCTAGGCGTCAGATCGTTCTAGTCTAGGGTCAACTAAGATCCTCATAAAATTGAATTACCGGCTGTTAGTCTTAGTACAAACAGTCGTTATGCAAAGTCAGAGATTCGGGCGGCTTGAAAACTCTCGACACCAGAGCTTGGCCACTTAGCTCATACGAAGAAGAAGAAAAGTAAACTTGAGGTTTCCTAAAATCTTGTTCTTTTATCTTATAGCATGGAGAGAGTGAGTACAATGTCCTGGGCCGCATCGGAGGCGATGCCAACCTGTCTCCTCGCGGGCAGCTGTACGCCCGAGCTCTGTCTGACCACATCAACGGCCTGCTCACTCGGGAGCCGTTCTCCGTCTGGACCTCGGAGCTGAGGAGGACCAAGCAGACTGCTGCGGAGATCCGAGCGCCCAAACGCGCTCTCCGCGCGCTTAATGAATTGGATGCTGTAAGTTCAAAATCTTCTTTTCGTTTGACCATCTCTCTTTTCGAGGCCTATGAAGTCAGGGATATTTTCATGATGGTTGTGATTTTTGTAACGTTATTTGATTTTCGTTTAGTAAATGGCAATGTGGTAACTTATTTTACACTCAGGCTAAAGTTTGTTGGTTTGATTGAAGAGTTCTAAAGAATTTTTGAGGCAATCACAAAATTATGTAGTAACATTATTTTATACAAACAGCAAATGAACAAATGATGCTTTGATAGCCCTTATTTGTTAGAATTTGAGCTATCTATGCCTTTTGTGCCTCTAGGATACGTTATTAACAGTTTAAGCTTATCTCAAGGACCATCTGACGTTGAGTGTTCTGCCGATAGGATATCGCAAACTAAACTATGCTTTTAAAAGGTTGCAAACTTTTTTATCCTTCGATGACGTCAATGTAGGATCTTTTAGTTATCTTGTGGATCGTCATTAGCATTATCTCTGCACTTGCCTAGCTTCAACATAATGCTTTTTGTATTAATTTTAGATAAAGTCGCATTAAATTAATGAAGTCAGCACTTCGTTTGTTTTTTAATAATTATCTTATCTGATACTTTTTTCGAAGGCATATGGAATTATGACTAAATATCTCAATAATATTAAAAGATATAAGCGTGTGAGAACACGCATTGCAGAATGAGCTCACTTACGTAATTACTGCGTATTAATAAAATATTGTAAAATAGCAAGAGTAGCATTGGTGTAGGACTGGACTGGACTGCGCGTCACGGAATGGAGACCAACGTTATCCCGTCGAGACACACTCGCTCGTATTGTACATTTATTTATAGCTATTTCATTTGTTATCAGTTTTATAAAATGGCGCGGTATCCGAACAGAACAACTTGCAAAACATGTTTTCATATGATCGCTTAGACGATTGTAAAGATAGAATCAATGCGTTATATTTATGATAGATAAGGATATCTATAGAGATTTTAAGTAATGATTAGAAGCCTATATTTTCCACAGCCTAGTAAACTTATAAGACAATTATTAAGTTTCTTATAATTTTTGGAAAAATGCTAAATGGTAGAACATTTAATGTAACAGCGAAGTGTACTTTTCGCAGAAGTACCGGTAGAACACGATAGCCTAAAATCTTATTTATTATTTATTTTGACATACTAAGCAGAACCGATTTACTTGTATACTAAGTACTATATACTAACTACTATACTAAGCAGACCATCCTTATACTAAAGATTTTATTATAGGGATGGGTTAATAAAATAAATAAAAATAAAAATAGCCTTTATTTCTACTACTTCAATATTTCTCATACAACAATCGATACTTACATCTATTGAGTTTTCTGAGTAATTAAGTACATTATATAATACTAGACACAATTATTCTCACATCTAAAAGATTACAGATTAAGAAGACACTTAAAATTTATATTTTGTATATATGCAAATTTGCGTAGGGATGGGTTAGACCCTCGATAAAAAAAACAAGCTACCTTTTATATCGGATCGATGCGGGTAACACCGCGGGACACAGGTCGCGCCGCTGAGCATACTAATTTATGTGTCTATATCAGTATCTATTATCATTCAGAGTGATGCCAGTCGTCAGTGTCGAGACTTGGTTCGGATAGGTCGTTTGAAAATGCAATTGTTTCTTCTATGACCTACATATGTCGACGACATGATACATTCTATAAAAATTACTTACGACTTCGATTTCTTTATGTTTCACAGTAAGCAAAACCAAAGCATTGTCGGACACATGTTAACGCATTCTATTTATTGTCTGTTCTATAGACGTGACTCACTAGATATCGCCTGACATTGAATATTGTGTGATTTTGTAAATGCCTCATGGTTCATTCACATTACGTACTCACTCACATATTATTTTTTCAAAGAGTAAATTAAATTCTTAATATTTACTAAGTACTTACAGTACTACTTTTAGGAATAATGTGGCCTTACTTTTAAAGTCAGTGGATAAAATTGAAAAAATATCTTTATTTTCTTAACTTGATTTTTATCATTTTTAAACAAATGCTGTGCCAGTCTTTAGTTATTTACTTTTTTTTTACTTAATTAACAAATGTCAACCTTTTGTTTTGTTGAGTGTTCATCCCAAAGAGCACCATATACATTCGATTGAAATGATTTGAAATCAAAACATGTAACACAAAATTTTCTGATTAGAATGGAAACGGTAATTGTACATTATTGACTTTACGTAACCTATTATGAAATCTAGATAATGTTAAAAAGCATTTCTGTTAACACCAACTCTCAGATATGTGTATCGTGCGGAAGGCATTTACTCATTTGTGTACTTAAGTTATCTATCTATCTTAACGTAATTTTATCTTTGCTGATAGAAATATGATATGCATGTTTGGGTAGATATATTTTTTAATGATGGATAGGCTTGTGCTTTATCGCAACTCACCTGATGTGCGATCTAGGGTGGAGTGCGCTTGCCTAGAAGAACACTCTCTATCCTTGAGGACAGTGAGGTTATAGTTAAAAGGGAACAGGGATTCCGGCAAAGAGGCCCACAGTTTAATGGTCCGCATAACATAGGTGGAAGCGAAACACTTCGTGCAGATTTTTTGAACTAAAATTGTATTCCGGTACCCCTAGCCGTCTCTATGCTCGTAAATATTTTCTTATATGGTAATAAGACAATTTTTGAAACTAATAGGGGACTGACTAGTAACAATGAGTAGCACTAAGTACCTACTTCAGGCTTAATGAAACATGCATAAATATTAACCAAGAAATAAACGGTTGCTTTTGGTTACGTGAGTTGTCGGGCTAAAATAATCCTTCCCTTTTGGCAAATTGACAAAATCCTTTATCCTTCGCTTGGTTGTTGACCCTTCTGTTTTTATTTAATTCAAGTTAAAGTTCTCGAATTGGAAACATTCCAAATAACTTCGGTAGTCATGGGTAGTAAAAATTTTCAAAATCGAAATGAAATAAGTTTCAACCGAATACAAACATGCATCTCTGAACCCACCCCTAAAACTAGAATATCTCCTAACTCTTATTAGTTACATACATTCGAAAAAAATCTAATGCACTTCAAAGACGTATAACTACGATCCATCAATAACTTTCAAACAATAGCCAAGCCGTCAGTTCAAGATGACCGCCTAGACAATATTTTGCCGGGGGTTTGCAATTTATTATATTTTACAACTGGTACGAGTAGGTATGCGTTTGACCACAGCTGGCCTGGTATTAAATTGTCAACGATGTTACTCGCCTACCTACGAGAAAATACCTAATAACCAGCGAACTAGAATAAACGGAAGAGTAACTTCATACAATTGCAGCTTAGAATTTGGATCCATCTACGCACACAATTATACTGCTATCCCATCGAAACACAACACACACGAAGCTTGCACGCGATTGGTGCTGTGCCACACCATGTGCCGCCACGCGGGCGCGCGGATACATCTATTTATTCTAGTTCACTGCTAATAACTCTTACCTTAGATTTGAAGACCCCCAGATTTAAGATTATTATAACTAAAGTAGGTATAAATAGCAACAATACGACATACACATACATATAGTATACCTACGTTTCAAATTCTCATCATCCAATTCTTCTTTTCAGGGAATCTGCGAGGGTTTAACCTACGAGGAGATGCAGGAGCGGTTCCCGCAGGAGTTCGCCTGGCGAGACCAGGACAAGCTCCGCTACCGGTACCCCTGGGGGGAGTCCTACATCGACATTATGACGCGGCTGAGGCCGGTGCTGTCGGCCTTGGAAGACGAGCACAATGTGGTGGTGGTGGGCCACCAGGCGGTGCTGCGCTGCGTGCTGGGATACTTCCTTGACGCTAAGCTTGGTAAGACTTACAGAAAACCCACTAAAATCATTCACAATTCACCTAATGTCAAGCGATATTATGATCTAAGGTGGAACGCGCTTATTTTACTTGCTTGCTTTGAAAACCGCCAGATTGTTATTTGCGGGGAGCGTGGCAAAGAATTTCACACCCTCACGGTTCGTACAATAAAGGTGCCTTTGTTACCTTGGTATATAACATACTCAATTTTCCATTGACGAGTGTCTTTTTTTTTGTTTGTTTTGCTTTCATAGTTCTTTATTGATAACAACAGTTACACGTCATACATTTTCAATTGAATTATCAAATAATCAATCAATTAAATTATTAATATTTAATTATTATATTGAATAATAATAATTATGCTATGACTGTGTATATGACGGTCATTAAAAAATAAAATAAAATATAATTTGTCAAATTTAAACTACAATTTCAACCTTCTTCAACCCTCTGACTTAAGTCGTCGGAGACTGACGAGTGTCTGTGCTATTGTATGTTTGTCTGTGGCATCGTAGCTCACGAATGTAACACAAATCGTAACTCACTGTGACATCGATATTATTATTTTTAATGTAATGTTCTGTCCATTGCGTGAATGTTCAATAGGTTTATTTTATTATTATTTTTTTCAATGTGTTTTAGTGTTCCTAATATGTTTTTATTTGTTATATATGTTTTTTATATCCACTGAATTTGTTTTTTGTTTCATTTTTATAATTGTAAATAGTTCGTTTAATCTTTGTAGCATTTAAGCCTAGTCATAATAATAGTTCTTAGTATTGTAATTTATTTTATTTTAATTTTCTACTAGTCTAAGTGATACGTTTGGTTTATCTGTAAGTGTCATTTATGTAAATAAACGAATTTGAATTTGAATTTGAATTGCAGACGAGCTCCCGTACATGAATATCCCTCTGCACACCATCGTGAAGCTGACTTCCTACGGCTACAAGTACAAGGTGGAGATGATCAAGATGGCGGTAGAGTGCGTCGACACACACCGACAGCAGCCGAAGGTAAATTATCCCTTAATTTATGACGAGGGGCGAAGGGCTTTGACGTAGTAGTTTATAGACATAGACTTAACTTTATTTAATTTTATTATTTTTGACATACAATACAATACAATATGACTTTATTGCACACCAAAATACAAAAAATAAAACAGTTACATCAAGACATGTTATTGATATTAACTAATTTGTATCTATGAATAGTAAATATGATGTAGAATGTATTGATTTTTGATATAAATAAATAAACGAATACAAATATTATAAAAATATAGATTATAATTTTCTATAAATAAACAATGAATAGATATTAAATATTTATGAAGACTCGAAATGCTTTTCATTTAGGGTTATAGTAGATATTAGTGTTTAATACAAGTAAAATTTATTTTGGGGCCAATCCCTAATGGGTCTAAAACAGCGAACCAGAATTCGTTGGTCTAAAACTAATTCTGTAACTAGCATTATTTAGCCTTAGGTCAGCAAACGTATCTGATATTTTTATCGTTTTCAGAATTTGGCTTATGGTAAAAGTTTGTTTCTATTGATGAGTGGGTATATTGATCCACTTTTCGATAGAGCCCGAACTAATAATACATTTCGCAATAATCGTGTAGAAATAAGATTCAATTATGATAGAGGATTTGGTGATTAAGATAATAAGAATAAAATTTGTAACGTTAGATAAGAATGTTTTCGAATATTCTTCGTTTCTACGCATTATTTTTTTATCCGATGCCATATTAAATACGCAATTACAGTAATTGGCAAGTCGATGTGCTGATTCATTATTGTTATGCCAAAAATACAACGCACTTTATCTTAAAACCAAAAAAATACCTAATGACTAAGGCGTTACTTTGCGGAAATCCATTGTATATAGAAGACAAAATTAAATATTTAGTGTATTTCCGATGTGATCTGAAGCCCAAATTAAGATAAGCAAAGGAAAAATAAAAATAATTAAAAAAAATTGGTGTGTTCCTCTGACCGACCACCATAACCACTACAACTCACACCAGTAAATATTTAATTTTGTCTTCTATATCTTATCTTAGCGTAGACTAAACTCCATTTGCCTCGATTGACAAATCGCTGTATCATCTAGAAAAGCCCACCAGAAGTTTTTGTTTACATTTTCCACCTTATCGTAACCGATCGATCAACCTGACGTGTGATTGTTTCAGAACTGCTCCATAAACAGAACTACCGCTGATGCCCTGGTGACAGTCCCTTCGCACTACGACACTCTTCCATCGAACCTCTGGCAGAACTCGACGGAAGCACAACTTTAGGCCGCGTCGGGCTGGCCTCTAGAGGCCTCGGCGCTAAGTTTACCGCTGCAGCATTAGCCGGATCTGGTATCTGACGGGCTACGGTTGTGAAAGACCACGGACCCACACTCCACGCCAAGGATGGTTTCGAGATCATCATAGCGATCTCTGTCGTGAAAGACTTTGGTGTGAATGCTGTTAAGATAATGTCTAGCTTTAGTTTCCATGACAGCCTTTTTAGAATTTAAGACTTGTATTACGGATAAGAATAATTTGAGTGTACATCAAAACTGCCATGGAAGGCATTATAAGAAATGAGAATAATAGTAATCCCGCTAAAATATGAAAGTTATAATAAATATTTGCAGCTCGATATTTTTTTATTATATTGTCTTTCAAATTCTAATTCATAATTGATGTGCAATCAAAATATTGTCCACTAAATTCTAGCTCAATTGAATTCGTACAAATTTTATTTTGCCTATGAGTTTATATACATACGGCTTCCAAATCTGTTTAATAAGACTGAGAGGAATTCTTACCTATTGATCAATCAATCGTTGCGAATTCACCTGATTCATAATAATTATTATTTTGTGTTTTAATTATTACTTTGTGTTCGCTTAATTTTAGGTTTTGAAAAGCTCCCTTATTTGTCAATCGATTTTAGTTAAGAGTATGTGCGTAGTTTGCATGATTGTAATGTAATTTGTTTAGATTTTATTTCACTGTCAAACGTAATTGTATCGTTATTAGTGTTGTTTGAAATATGATTTAATCTAGATCATATCTATAATAGATCTATTGTTACGTATTAAGAAGTAAACTAATCTTAAGATTATTATGTTTCTTTAAATATTAGGTCTGTCATTTATTAGGTTTGAATCGTCGATTTTGGAATGAATATTCCCAAAGGACTCTTCAAGAAATGTACAAGAAGAATTGAATAGATGACGTGATCATAATTATTACTTATTACTTGTGCAGAGAAATTCTTTGGCCATCAGATCTTTCAACTGATGATTCATCCTACATATAATATTAAAGCCGGGATAAATCCAGCAATCTATGGAATCGTGCTACCATTCTTTGACATACTTTCTAAGGCTTTTAGATAAGTTTAGTAACTATTTTACGAACAGGTTCAGAAATAATTTGTAACCTATATTTTATTTAGATTTTCTTTTATGGATTAAGATAACTTGCACGCAGTACCTATTTTTAAGAATTTGAAATAATCATCGATACATTGAAGGTTTTTTATAGAACTTATTTTTTAAGATTATTGTAGAGGCGGTTGATGATGGCTGTTTCTGTAAGCCAGCTGTAGATCTGATAGGTAAGGGTTTGTGGCGTAAAATGACAAATACAAGCTATACTTTCTGTCTACATTACGTATATTTTGTTTTAATAATAAAATCAGTACTATAATAAATGAGTGGTTTTATTTCTAGTGATATACTTGTATTTATAGTCTTATGGCTTAAGAAACGTATTTTATACATTGTTTTACCAAGCTTTTTAGTATAGTTTTTTGAGAGCTTTAAGGGTCATGTAAAAGTAGCTAGGGGCGGTCGTAAGCGCGTTGACAACATCGTTTGCACGATTCAGAATCGAGCGCTGTGATTGGTAGCGGGCTGTAACGTGTGGCATGTACAAGTACCTACGTATTACAAAGGCTCGAGTGTTTAGATTTTTTTAACGTTCAAAAGTATTTGCTTAGATAATAAAATAATTATATATGCACACCTACATTGCTGTGTATGTAACAATACATTTTTTTCTTCAGTTATTTTACATTGCTAATTTTGCTGACATGGTTAATTTATGTCAGTACCAAGCCAGGTACCGAACCCACGAAGGTCGCCTTCATCGTGAGGCTGTCTAATGTCTTGGTATCCGTTTATATTGAGCAACCTCCGTTTGCGCCGGCGGCAAATTTTAACCTTTGTTTTTTAACCTACACGATTTACGGGTGGTTAGTAAAAGTTATCTAATGTTTTAGGTTTTTTTTTAATTCAATAGTAAGGTGTAAAATTTGTGGCGTCTCTTTCGCACTCCATCGCCCGCTACCAATCAGAGCGCTTGTCCTGAATCGCGCAAACGGTATTTTAACCGCGCGTACGGCCGTCTTCGGACACATCTGTCCGGGGGATATCTCCTTTGCTAAATGGAAGCAGACCGTCGTCGCTGTTTTAGGAAAAGGTTATATGTATAAGGAAAGTTTACATCTGAATTCCATTATTATTGTTCGATTTTTATTTTCCTATACTCTAACGAGTTAGGTACTTACTGTTCATAAATAGTAAGTACAATAGTAGTATAATTATACTTCAGGTAAGATAAGTTGTTTTTTTCTTTTGTTTTCAAATTCTTTAATTAACATTCAAATACTAACAAATTAAGAGATGGACATTGTCCGCACTTAAACTTATCTTGATTATTTTTGCTACTTGTAATATCTTTATTAGCTTTTAAAAACAAAAGTAAAGGTAAGATAAGTGCCTACGGGCAGAATAGGTACATAATATCTCTCACTGAAATGCAACACTATTATCATAATCATCATTTATTTAAAAACATTCGTTGACACAGCAATCAATATCTACATAGTATAAAGTCGCTCTCCGCGTCTGTCTGTCCGTATTTCCGTAAACTTCTCCTAAAGCGTGAAACGCAAACGGATTTAAAGCGGTTTACAACATCAGGTAGTTAATTTATTCAAAAATGTATGGAGTTATATTTACATTATTAATTTATTCAATGTACATTAAACCAGAACCAAATTTAAGTTTATATTACGAGCTGATTCGCAAACGTTATTTTGCCTTATTAAAATAATTATTTCTCATCTTAATAATCAGTGCCAGTGGGAAAACTTCCCAGAGTAAAGGCTGAACTGCCTCTTTGCTATACAAAGAGGCAAAATCTTAACTCTTTCTTAGTTTATATAAGTTGTCAAATAAAAACAAATTTTGAGACCAAGTTGCCTAAAAATAATTTACTATAAATTGCATGGTGCAATTTATAGTAAATTAGAATGATATATAGAAATATTTATAGAATGCAAGATAAGATTGATAAGGTAACCTAGCGAAAGAGTGGAAAGTCCATAAATCCTCATTTATGGGGGAAATCATTAAAATAATCAAAATAAATAAGAATTTGCTTTGATGGTTTGAGTAACCCCAATGCAGTTTATACCTGAATACGGTGCTTGTTATATCAAATTATATATGTAAAAAAAATTCTATGGTATAAGGAAACATCTTCATTGTGTTACCTAAAGACCGTTTACATAATTATGAACAAGCTCCGCGAGTTTTTGCCAGGTGACCTTCGGAAAAACACGAAAATTAAACGGTCACGATAAGACAAGTTGGTCAAGACAATCTTCCATCATTATGAAAAGTATAAATATCTAAATCTGCTGATTTCCTCCTTCGTTTTGATTTTGGACTTTATAAAGTTTTAGATAGAATTGTTCTTTAATGAATAAGTTTTTTTTTAAGGAATGATAGGCTTGCGCTTGTACACAAGTCACTTGATGTTAAGCGATATTGCAGTCAAGGATGGATGGTCTTTCTGATACAATATTTGATTTATTAATACTAAAACTTGAGTTTACTGGCGAGAAACATGTGCGATTTGGAATAAATTCGTAAATTTTTGTATTTCATGAAAATAAATGTTTATTCAACAAATAGTAATCGTTATCTGCAAAAAATCGTAATATTTTATTTTATCGTTAGGACATATTAAGTTCCTATCACAATATATGTTCTTTTTTGCATATTACTTTTACAAAATAATGTCGACGTTTCACATCTGCCAGGCGTCCTGTGACGAGTCACATTTTTTATTACTAAAATTTATGTTTCTTTTAAATGAAGTAGTAATTGGGTTGGTTATTAACAATTGCTAATCAATGTGACATAATGCTTATGGCACACTGTGTACCTGTATCATGTCTGGTCTATAAAAGGCTGTAAGGAGACTATTACAAATCAACGATAATAACTTCCTAATAAGGTACGATAATTTTTGCGCCGTCATTCATTAATGGAGTTTTATCGTAAATTATTACCAAGGTGGATAGTTACACAAATATTTATAATATTACTAGCTGACCCGGTAAACGTTGTTTTGCCTTAAGGACAGTACAGGGTGAACAGCCCTTATCACTTAGGGGTATGGAAAATAGATAGTAGAGGCCGATTCTCTGAAAAACTCTCACTGAATACCCATATAAAATTGGGTAAACATCGGTCAAGCCGTTTCGGAGGAGTACGGTAACTAACATTGTGACATGGACATTTTAAATATTAGATTAGAAGATATACTCATAATAATTCCGTCACTAAAACGATAGACAAATTTTTTAATTTTTCTATGCTGAAAATGATAATGTGCAATTTGTGCATTTCGCATAAATACATATATATAGGTACATACACACACACACGGCTGGTTAGCCCCATACTAAACTATTTCTAGTTTGCTATACTACATATACGAGTACATACATACTTTATATAGATACATATTTAACACCCAGACTGACAGCTAACAAATTTAGTTTAGCACAAAAATGTTGGCCGTGCCGGGAATCAAACCCGGAGCCTTCTGATTGGCAGGCCAGCATGGTAACCATTACGCCAACAATATAAAACGTAGGTAGTGATTGCATCATTTTTTACCACAGAAATCTAAATAAAGTACCTGTTTATTTATATTTCTGTGTTTTTACCATACCAGCAGTGGCTAAATTACTTCTTATTGTCTTACGTTTTTTCCTCTGTTATATACATAACTAACTTGCATTTTTTATTTTTAGCGTTGTCTTTATGATGTTTAATACCTAAGTTAATTTTGAACACCTGTAGGGCTTTTGCTGACAACGACGTTAACTTTTATCTTCCTATAAGTATTTGATAAATTAATTACGATTGTAAGGGGTTTTTACACGCGCTTCACTTCTTTATTTAATGACTCCATCGAATTAGCCACTACTCTGCCTCTTGATGATAGACCACGTACAGGTTTTAAAATAACCTTTGTTGCTTTACCTGGCATATTTTTTAATGAAAAAAAAAATGTTGCCCACCATAGTATGTAGAAAACAAAAAGATAAGAAAACAAATAACAATGTTGCGATCTATTGGCGTGAAAAATTGTATTTGCCACGTAACCCCACAGTAACTGATAAAATATAAATTATATGGAAAACCAAACATTCAAAGACTTCTGGAATTCAGCTGCTCGATACACGTTGAGACACAGAAAGTTTTGCGTTAGTTATTAGAAAATCTGGGATCAGTAACTTTGCAATATTAGCAGATCTTTGATAAACGGAGATATAGATATATTAGCTCATTTCCATGTGTACAGATTCAAATTACTTTGAAATACTTTTTCTTCTCCAAATGAACATGGCAGCTCTCTGGAATCTTTGGCACATGTGCTCTGATGTAGAGGCACCCTTGGAAGTCTATTTTAAATGGCCTCAACCGATATTGTATTTTGTATTAGGTACATTAGGTATATATACAGTATACTATATTAGGCCATATATCTAATATTTTACTAATCTTGTATGCAGTCTATACTAGAGATAGTAAGATAGATTCGACTACTCATCAGTTACTCGTATTAAACAATTACGACATTGAGTATTGAACGTAAAGAAATGTTTCATCTTGGAAAGGTGAAAGTGAAGAATTAAAGGCCTATTTTTTAATTGCAAATAAGGTTAATTGACTTTTTACTGATATCTTATTCATCTACACGTGCTGCACGAAGATCTGCTAGTCAAGGCAGCCATGGCGTCTATGGCGCGCCTGCAGCCGCAGCAGGCTAGCACTGTGAAGTTATTTTATCCATGCCGATATGTGCTATAATAAATTACTATTACTATTTATCTAGGCTACATCACCATCGTCGGGGATACCAATCAGGGCGTGGTAATGGTGTGGCCAGTTAATGCGAGAGAAGCCCACAAAATAAATGAATATGTGTACAATTCATTTATTTTGTGGGCTTCTCTTTTTTGAGATACATCATGAATGATTAGTGATAATGGCAGCCGGCCGCGTGAGTCCGGGTGTAAGTGAATGTGAGCCATGCTTGGCCGTGGTTTCATTACCAGACTGCAGGCCGACCCGGCGACCCTGCTGCTTGTAACGAGGATTATACACTAGGGCCTTTTACTAGTTTTACTAGTTTTACTTTTATTGCTTTTGTAAGCGCAGTAAAAGTAAAAATAGTAAATGTAAAAATAGTAAAAGTAATAACACATAGATTTAATCACAAATAATTACGAGTATTTAACAACTTTCAAAGTTCTTCACGTGCAATTTAGATTTGATGAAGTATTTACGTACAAATAAAATTATATAGACTTCGTTATCTATAATGTTGTGTGTGGTGTGCAATAAAGAGTTTTTGTATTGTATTGTATTGTAATGTAAAAGAGGTTGTATGAACCGACTGTAACTAACTTATTTAAATAATTCTTGCTTATTTGGCTTAGGTAATTGTTTCATTTGTTGCACAAGTTTGACGGCTAGCAAAATAGTTAATTCAATATTTTTTTAAATTAATTTCGAGCACTAATGTAGTATTTTTCTTAGCCGAATGCAAATTATCCGTTCAAGTACATACTAAATATTTAATTTAATTCAATGGTACAACAACAAATTGTTTTGTTTGTTCATCCAGATACAATTAGATGGTTGTTTTGGCATTGGTCCATATTTCAAAACGCGGGACTATGTACCTTTTCGTAGAGGGGAACACGTTAATATCTATCGATTATGTGACGTAGCACTTTAAAGAGTTCCACAAAACCGTAGCATTTTGTGAAACTGTCCTAAAAATTTTGCTCTACACTGAAACTCGATAAAATTCTTACAAAAATCAACTGGCTTCCCCAAACCTATTCATAGTTAGCGTCATATTGAAAACTAGAGCACCTACATACTTCGGCTATTCATGCCACAGAAAATGAAATTACGCGGGTATGCGAGTAGAAGTAAACAGCCTTATGCATGCTCAAACTTAATACAAATGACCAGTTATAATGACATTTTGTGGTGTAACATTTTGCACCACTATTTTCTATCGCATATTTGGCAAACAATTGAGACGTGTGTATTATTTGCTTATGTACTCGCTTATTCGCCAATTTGACGAACA
Source organism: Mellilla xanthometata (assembly GCA_035578125.1). Classification (NCBI taxonomy): domain Eukaryota; kingdom Metazoa; phylum Arthropoda; class Insecta; order Lepidoptera; family Geometridae; genus Mellilla; species Mellilla xanthometata. The sequence goes on along the minus strand of JAPUBQ010000014.1, from coordinate 3,817,523 downwards.
CGGCGAATATAAAATATGTGTATGTTCGTTTGGGTAGGAACGTTTATATATATCTATCTATATTTGCATGTTTGCGTATTCGTGAAAGGTTGTCGCCTAACACAACAGACACTGAATAGCTACAACGAAAAGTGATGAGAAGTGATTGATTACGCCCTAATTATAAGGCATGAGTCAAATCATCGCTTTATCTCAACAGGTTGATAAATACAAGTGTGCAAGCAGCTTTACCTCAGTTTCGTTGCGTCTGACACCACCATTGTCATACAAATCTCGTGAGCCATCGAGAGCACGCGCTTTCGGCTCACTAGTGTTTTTAATTCAGTCTATTTTCGTAACACATAGACGCGGAGTTTCTTTAACGTATATAACTTGTTATGTGCTTATAGTGTCAGTGTGAGAAGTGATATTTTCGAGAGAACGTGGTTTTGTTTTTTATAAAACAGTAAGTGAATCACCTGTGTAAGTGTGATATTTGTGTGAGTTTACGGCGCGGTTGGTTGAATCAGCTGTGATTTGTTACTTTATTTTGAAATGGAAACCAATAAATTTCGTTTGTGACGATGTACCTTGCCGTCAGTATAAGTAAATACCTATTAGCATAGACAAAATATCACTTATTCTCTCGGCACCATTATTAAAAATAATTAGCTTCTATAAAACATTATATAAGTATAACAAGCTTATTTAATTAAAAGTTATAGTACGAGTAACTTACAAAATATACTCTTAAGTAATGATGGGTCATCTTAATTGGCTTAATTAAAATCAAGTTATTTTCTATATACGTTAAATACTAACTACTTTTCTTCATTTATAGTAACTAATTTGTATAGAGGTATTTATTAACTATACTTACTTTAATATAAATGTATACTAAATTTATATAAACTTATCTGTCAATATAAGATTTTTATATGAAATTTTCCTTGGTATGTGCTAGTTTACTAATTATTGACAAGCCCGTCTTTGCCATGATATCATCAGAGCAAACATAGGCGTCCTATAGACATTGCCCTCACTTCAAGTCAATGTGAAGGATCTGAGTAAATAAGACGCTACGCATATATGTGGGAAAAAACTAACTTACATACTTTTCTGAAAATTGTTTTTATTTTTTGTCAAATATTGCCTAAATTTTGGCTAAAGTACTAAATCCGCATTGAGTTCATACTTGTAGATTTTAGATTAATCGAAAATATCACGACCAAGTAATAAGAACCGAAATTGAAAAGCAATCGTGGATGTTCCTATCTAGGGATGAGGTGACCATAACTCAGTGGCTACCTATAGAAGGTGCGGCCTGGATGTATTTCGGATATTTTTTTTTGTTATTAATCATAAACGGTAAAAGTATCGTTAAACTAGCTTTATGGCCGTCTAAAGAACACCTTTTTTTAAAATTCTCAAAACCCCTGCGTAAAAGATAGAGCAACGTATTTTTTTTTCACTTTTATTATCTTCAAACGCTAGTGCTCCAAAACACAAATACGTGTAATTCGCTTCTATATAATTTTTTGAAAACTAGTCTTCTTAAAATTAAAATGGATTATTACTTAAAATTATAGGTAAAGAAATTAAAACAAATCTTACTTTTCATACGTTTATTATTATTATCTCGAAATATAAGTTGTCAATTTTTGTTATTTTATTTTTGTAGGACGGACAAACAGCTATGACAAATAAATATAAGTAGGTGAGAATAATAACACTTAGCCTAAAATTCCATCACACATAGTTAGACGACCTTGTAATAACAACACATTATGAAATTAACAAATAAAAACAAAATTAAATCAAAGTATAAATTATAGATAGTGAAAAAGTCATTGAAAGTCAAAGCCAATATAAGTTATATATGAATAAGTAATTTAATTATTACTGTTTAAGAAAAAAGTTATTATTAATTAATTTATGGAAATAAATACGCTTCATGCTGAATAAGTATATATTTTTAGAATAGTTCTTGTTCTAGATTCTATATTAATTTATTTCGTAGTATACCTACCAAGTACCGCAGTTAAGCCGCTTTTCCTAAATTGTATGGCGCGTCTTAACCCGATAAAAACTCGCCAAAAGAACCACATAGAATAACTCTGTGATCATTTCTCGTAAATGCAAAAGGCCAACAATTATGTTAATAATAGGCGGTGACTCACTATATAAAATTAGTTATTACCAAAACCACATTAACATATAGAATGACCCGTGTGTTTAAGTACGGGTTGTTTAAGTCACCTCCATAGCAAATTAGACCCAAATCGGTTAAGGCATTAAGCGTGAAGAACAAATATAACTACATGATTGGTACGTAAAAACTGAAAAATTAATTAAAATTTCAGTTAACCAAGTAAATTGAAAGGATCGGCAAGATATTGGGCGTATAATATAAATTTATCATACATTAGTATATCTTATTGATTATATAAGAAGAAGGTAAGTGTAAATTAAGGTATACTATGTCTGCCCTTGTCAGTGTAACTAAATAATTAACGATATCACCTGCGGCTAAATAGCATGTTCGCCTTGGCCACAAAAACTTGATCCCAATTTACTATCATTACTTCTGCATCTGCGGCGCATTTGATCTGCCTTAGTATGGTCTGATGCACACATGATCGGATGACAAATAACTATCCAATCTAAAGCAAAAATCAGCTAACTTATCTATAGAACAGACTGAGCATAGAATTTAATTTACTTAGTAAACGGAAAGCTAAGAACGCTATCTAGTACCTCCATATGAACATGTGTAAAGTCTGATTCATTTAATTAGTCTTTACATCATCTTATTGAAAATATAATAAAATATAATTCATTAGTTAGATAATATTGGTATAGATACGCAAACATTTTTTCATAATTCAATAAATTAAGCCACCCGCCCAAACGTGCCCATCAGGTTTGCCCCAAAATGTGTAAATATATTACTGTGTTATTATAATAAATAATATTTAAAGCTTACGCTTTGTGAATCTTTAATACATAAAGATTTCGAAGCTTGTCATAAATATAATAATTATTAACTTAGTTTTAAAACACACGTAAACCAATTTGTCTTATTTGTTTTAGCAATGAACGAACAAGATCTAGCAGTGGCCCGCGCGCTAGCCGCGGAGTCCCGAGAGAGCTCTCCTGGGGGCTCGCCAGGCCCTTTACGAAAAACTCCGCTAACTAAAGTTGCTGACCGTCTCAATACATTCAGGTAAATAAATAAAATAATGTTTGTTTCGTGGTGCGGTGCTATAAGCGTGTTATAAATTTTTATAGTTAGCGCGAAAAACTTTAGGCGCAACGTACGCGGTCCGGGGCAATTTAATTTTTAATGTCACCGCTAGATGGCGCTGTTACAAATCTTGAACTCCAATATGTCAATCTCAAACATATGACGTTATGACAATGACATTGACGGCTCTTTGTTTTTCTCTCATGAAAAACATAACCTCTAAACTAGAAAATATTTTCTTATAGATAATAGTTTAATTATTATTTTAACAATTTTATGAATAAAATGATTGAGCTAAACGTTATAATTAAATAAAAATCTTGAATTTAGTTTGGATAGTGTGATTTTCGTGCTGGGTGGCGTGGCTAGAATTTGTGAAATCTCGAAAATGGATAGTCCAAGACATAATAGATCCAAAGGTCCCTGTACCAGCAGAGATGCTGCAGAAGACGAGGAAAGGTGAGTAAAATAATGTAATAACGAAACACCATTGTTGTAAACCCTATTTTTCTATAAATTATACCCTTATGCTGTCTGGAAATTTGTCTACGTGACCTACGTAGATATAAAGCAAATTCAAATATATTGATGTATCCAGCATAACTGCAGGATCAGCTGCTTTTGGTATTCATTGAATTCAGCAAACTACTATCATATTCTGCTTAAAACTGTATTGGCACTTTAGTAGTGGGGTCTCAGAAAAACTGAAGGTATGTTCAAGTAATCAAATGATATGGATAGCATCCATAATTATTGTTGCCATTAGTTCTAAACTTATAATTAATAATAATATTGTAAGTAAATATATTATATTGAAAGTAAAATAAAATTAATGGAAAATTTTAATTTTTACATAATCTTCAAATAAATTAGTTGAAAACAAATTATTTAAAAGATCTTATCATCAACCTAAAGATGGGGTTCTTACAAAATCTACTTTTGTTATCATAAAGAAACTTATGGCCCATTTTATATATTATTTTGTAGGATATATATATATACTGTATATTCACTGCATTATATATCAAGTGAAATAAAAATTATAATTCTGCGCTTGTATTCTAGGTATCTTGTTGACGTTTTCTCCCACATAAACAAAAAAAAGGTAGCTGTGCTTTTCACAATATTACATTGTTAAAAGATTTTTCTAAGAAATTGTCTAAGACTACTAAATATTATAGGCTCGCTCAATAGGCTTCAAGGAGACCTAACGCAAGACACAGTTTTTAGCACAATTTACATCAAACTCCTTTATTAATAGATTATACCTAGTGCTAAGTAAACATGTATAAGACAATTCCACAAATAAATGTATCTTTAATTTATCTTTAATAGGCGAGCAGCATTATGCTGATGAGCCTATATCACACTGAGAGATATTGGTAATACAGATAGCCCCTTGTGCCGGGTATGTATGAAGGCAGACAAGACTGTGGTGCATGTGCTGTTGCACTGTGAATCCACAAACCAAACAAGAGAGAAAACCGGACTAGCAAGGGAACCTCAACAAATCACTATGCTATACTTGGATCGAAATCAGTGTAGCCGTTTGAGTGTGTAGAAGTAAGAAACATACAAATTTACACAAAAACTTTGGCATTTATAATATTGGTTGGATTAATGCGGATTAGACTGCAAGGTGCTGATAATAATCATATAATTTGAATTTATTTATTTCATGTCAAACAATTTGTGTAAATTGTAGCATAGACAATCTTGCATTGGCAAACATAGCTTAGAACTTTGCCGCCTAATACATTTTTCAAACAATAATATTAATATAGGTTCATCAGTATGGGAGTTACGATGCTACAGACATCAAATATATAATAAACTAGCAGATCTTCGCATGGGCTATAAAATAATCTAAGTTGCAATAAGAAACAAAATATAGCCTATGTTACTCAGGGATAATGTAGCTTCACAACAGTGAATTTTAGAGAGAATTAAGAATTTTTCAAATCAGTCCAGTAGTTTCGGAGCCTATTAGCGTCAAACAAATAAAAAATACTTTTCCTCTTTATAATATTGGTATACATAGATACTCTATCATTTTAGTGTCGAGGGTTAAAAATATACCTCGCGTTTGTTGTACTATGTTGCTACTATGTGTACTTAATACTTATTGTGTGTTGTTAAAAAAAAACGTTTTTGTTCCTCCACGCGTTCCCATTGTCCAATTACTGTTGCCCATCACTACCGTCTGACTCACCGGCCGCCGCGACCCGTAAGGAACGTAACAATTTTAGTACAACGACTCTTGGCCTACTAAACGCTATTTAGTTGGGTGATTTTAACAAATGATTGTCGCACTCACGTATCGTCACTTCCTTAGATTTAGACAGTCCTGTTACAAAATAATCAAACAACTTAGGTGCTCTTTTGAAAGCCTCGTTAAAGCCTATGATTAAAAATTAAGTAACTAACAACCTACTAAAACTAACAAGAACAGACCTACGTTAAGTGGTCGGTATCATCAGCGACCACTGTGATCTGAACTATCACTAGTGATGCATGTACTGTTGCACTTTGAAGTCACTAATCAAACAAGAGAGAAAACCGGACTAGCAAGGGAGTCTCAACAAAAACCCCTACTGTTTTAGTGGAAGTACCACAACATCTGACACAATAACAGTGGAACAGGTATGCCAGCGACCCCAGACCATGCTCCATTACTTTAAGGAGCTTGGATGGCTTGGGTAGGCTGGTAGCGGGAAATGCCTAATACGCCTCTTGCGGGTTGTCACTGCAGGTCTACCGCCCCCATAAAATAATATGTGCTTTTAATAAAATTGTAAACGTTTTAACCTTTTATGGGCTACAACTTGATCACAATATTCCTGATGTTATAATATATTGTGATGTAAGTTGATGCGTCCTTGCCCAAAAGAGATCGGTTGAAGTTAATAACTGATCGTCCAAATCAAGTAACGGGCAATTTGATCTGTTTAATATGTGTGACCTAAATGTGAGAGTGATAGATTGTAGGAGGCTACCGAGCGCAAGTACATTATACATTCCCAGCTGTAGGTTATTTATTAGGTCAAAGAAATAAAATGCTTTAGATTTTTTATACTAAACCCCCAAAATCACGCGCTAAATAATTTGTTCCCCAGAAAAGTATGACACTAAATATCATTTCTTATAAGTAGCCACATAACAAATTAATATTAAATTAGGTATGTTTTAGCCATACTATTTTTAAATTTTCCTTTTTCCTTAATATTAGGTATTCCATTTTATAAAATGACTGACGCAAACAGAAAAAAAAAACAGAAGAAAAAAAACAAATGAATGACGATCATCGAAGCACAAATACATGAGTCTATAGCTGTACAAATTTGAATTTGGAATTCCTTACCAAAGAGGAGAAATTTGTGATTAAAGTGGCCAGTACGAAAAACGCTAATTTCATATGTAAGGACCTAATATGAATTATTGTATCACAGAATATGTAGGGTCATGTAACGTACCTAGGGACGCTTGTACCTTTGGACAAAGGTAATATTTAAAAAACTATCAACATTAAAATTACGAAATTCTACAAAACGGATAGTATTTTTCCTACTTGACAACACCAGTAAATGGTGTGATTGTGTCGGCGTCGGATGAAACGTGAAGTTGATGTGACGTTTTTTGTGTACAAAAGTAAGTATTTTGATGATTTGATTATAGATTTATACAAGTCATGCATGCACATATTGTTCACAATAAATGAATTTACATATATTTAGCTAGTTGCGTATACAATTCCATAATGAAAAATATCGCATTTTAACCTACAAATTAACATAATTCGTTTTTATTTTAAATTGCTTTGGTTGAACCTTTGGACATGATTTTGTATGTACCTTGGGACACGTCCCGTACTTGATGATGTTAGTTTTTTTTGTCTGCAGTGCCAAGGAGTAAATCAGGTGTGAAAAGAAAAGGAGGCTGGCCCAGAACAATTCAAACTAGCATTACACTCTTTAGAAAAAGGAGGAAAAGTGCATACAAGATTTCAGCAAGAGAATTCAGATAAAGAAAGTCAACTATACACAGATATGCCAAGTCTATTGGAAGCGATTTTACTATAGAAACAATAAGTTGATCAAATTATGCAGTACATTTCTGAGAAAGAAGAAAATATGTTATAAGAATATATAACAAAAGCAGCAAAAATGAACTACGGATCATCAGCAAAGCGAACATGAATTTTAGCGTATCAATTTTTTTGTTGGAAAAAAAACGTGCAAACATTCCTGAAGCTTGGAATCGTGATGGAATGGCTTGCCAGCAATGGTTGTCCAGATTTTGCAGCAAATACCCTGAACTAACATTACGGAAACCAGAAGCAACGAGTCTAGCATGTGCAATTTGCTTCAACTTGAAATTTTATAATAAATTGTGATTTAATAGTGATATTGTTTTAAAACCAGAAGAAGACATTTTTGTTCCATTTGACAAAAATAATTACCTATTAATACTAAGGAGATAAAAAGACTGATTACTCAGAAATCACTGTCTTTTATTTCGCCCCAAGGTACATACAGTGCTGTCCAAAGGTACAAACAAGTAACGTACCTGGGGACCATCTGGCACTGCAGACAAAAAAAACTAACATCATCAAGTACGGGACGTGTCCCAAGGTACATACAAAATCATGTCCAAAGGTTCAACCAAAGCAATTTAAAATAAAAACGAATTATGTTAATTTGTAGGTTAAAATGCGATATTTTTCATTATGGAATTGTATACGCAACTAGCTAAATATATGTAAATTCATTTATTGTGAACAATATGTGCATGCATGACTTGTATAAATCTATAATCAAATCATCAAAATACTTACTTTTGTACACAAAAAACGTCACATCAACTTCACGTTTCATCCGACGCCGACTCAATCACACCATTTACTGGTGTTGTCAAGTAGGAAAAATACTATCCGTTTTGTAGAATTTCGTAATTTTAATGTTGATAGTTTTTTAAATATTACCTTTGTCCAAAGGTACAAGCGTCCCTAGGTACGTTACATGACCCTACATATTCTGTGATACAATAATTCATATTAGGTCCTTACATATGAAATTAGCGTTTTTCGTACTGGCCACTTTAATCACAAATTTCTCCTCTTTGGTAAGGAATTCCAAATTCAAATTTGTACAGCTATAGACTCATGTATTTGTGCTTCGATGATCGTCATTCATTTGTTTTTTTTCTTCTGTTTTTTTTTTCTGTTTGCGTCAGTCATTTTATAAAATGGAATACCTAATATTAAGGAAAAAGGAAAATTTAAAAATAGTATGGCTAAAACATACCTAATTTAATATTAATTTGTTATGTGGCTACTTATAAGAAAACACCATATTTAAAAGAAGCGTGATAAAATAATAAAATGGCAGCACTGGAGACATAATAAAAAAACCAGTAATATTAGATCATATTCCCTACAACATAAGAGTTGAACTATTTGTATATGTTGGGTATAAACAATGATACGTCGTTTCAAATATGAGGCAACCAAAATGTCCGTAGGTACGTTACATGACCTACTATTATGAAGTACGAAGAGTTCGCGTGCATTCCACCCGCGACTTTACTTTCATTGGTGAAATTCAGCCGCTTTCAGTGGTCACTGGCACGAAATGTGTTTACGGCCTCATTAACTTTATTAGTGCGAAATCACCTGACTACAATCTAATCTTTCTTTAGCTGACGCCGGTGTTCAGTAGAGCAATAATTTTCTCTTTCAGATTTTACAGACCGACAAACTGCTTAGTTTTTATATCAACAAGTGTAATTTAAAAAATAACCCCGTTGTAATGTTTTGCTATGGTGCATGAGAGCTATATTGGTAATCAGTTTTCTAAAACTTTTCCCTCTCATTTGATGTTGATATTGTGGATGTTGCTAAATAATGTGATCCGCGATTTTACAGCCATCCATCTTGGACCAATTTTTTATGTTTACCGTTTATGACATCGATAAGAAGACACATAAAAAGGCACAATTTACAATGATTCGAGCACTCGGCAATGTCGTGTTTGCCGGGATCCAGATATCGCGCCAAAAGTCTCGAAGGCGGCTATCGCTAATCAGCCCCTAGCTACCAGTCGATTCAAACTGAATCATTCGTGTTGTGTGTGCCACTCTCATTCAGTCGACTCGCCGCTTCCCGCGCGCACTCACGCCGCCGTGGCCGCACCTCGCCTCACAAATCGCTTTAAAATAACCAACTCCGAGTCACAATCCACATGTGTCCGAAGTTTTGCAACGAGCAGAAGGTTGCCGCGCCAAAACATAGCCGATTGCAAAATTTTAGTCGAGTTTCGGCTGTGAACTTCTAAAGTCTTGCGAAAGTGTTGTTTATCTAGTGATGTGCCGTTGAATATTTTATTCCTTCGAAAATAATTGATAATGTTGTCAATGGATTCGCTGTGGTGCGGTTCGGAGAGCGAGCTGTCGTCTCTGAAGCTGGGTAAAGGTGGTGCTGAGCGGCCGGAGTACAGGCTGGCGCGGCGGCGGTCCTCCAAGAGCCTCATCCCTCAGGCCCTGCTTCACGCCCAGCCTGAGCCGCAGCCGCGAGCGCACCGCCGTAGAAGGTCCGGCACTTGGCCGTAAGTGATACTCTTGTATCACATTTCTATGTCTTCTCATAACTACCTTGTAATGTCACCCATGTGATTGTCCTACTAATAATATTATAAATACGAAAGTTTTTGTGTAAGTGAGTAAGTGTGTATGTTTGTTACTTCTTCACGCTCAAACGTCTGAACCGATTTCGATGAAATTTGGTGAGAAGATAAGTTAGACCTTGGATTGACACATAGGCTACCTTTTTATCCCTAAGACAATTGCGGTTCCTTTGGGCTACGCGAATAACTTCAAAATCTATGTTACTCCTTCACGCTACAACGGCTGGACTGATTGTGATGAGATTTAAAATGAAGATAGGTTAGACCTTGGATTCACACATAGGCTATTACGTACTTATTTATTTACTACGTCATTATTAACACATTGGTATATTTTTATCCCGGATAAACTTCCTTGTGTCCCGGATTAACGCGGGTAACGCTATGCCTTTTTACACGCTTTATATTAGCTTCACCTGTATGTTTGTTTGTAACCGACTTCTTTGGGCGCGATTTTGACCCACTTTAAACGGCCAGATTTCGTTGAAACTTTGTAGATTTATTGAGGACCGATGACAATACACTAATTTGATAAAATTATTATATTTTTGTTTGTATGTTTGTTTGTAACCGACTTCTTTGGGCGCGATTTTGGCCCACTTAAAACGGCCAGATAAGCGTGTTTTTTTAGTTTTTTTTAACTACTATTATTTAATTTATGAAGACTAAAAAGCTATCGTATAATTCAGACGCGTATGTACTTGCCAAAAATGTGAGTTACTTTACTCATATTCAAAGAATTGTTCATTATCAGCAATGATAACTATGACACCACATTATTAATTACTTAAAAACAATGAATTTCCTAGAACTTTCTGAATGCAGTCTATCTTCTACGAGTATGATTAGCTAATTCGACTACAGTTAGACACCGCATTAGTCCAGTGACACGATTTGCGTTGATTGCATCCAGTTGGACCTGTTTGTCTTTGTAAATAATATTCAGTATGCATTTGTGCCATTTTGCTAAAAGCTATAACATGGGCAAAATCTTAAATTTGCAGTTTTAACGTTACAAATCAATATGTAGAAAAACTTGTTCAAAATCAAAATTGAAATATTTTGGAATTTTTTCTTTATTTTTTTTTACAGCTGATAGGTTTGCGTTTGACCACGCAGCTTACCTGATGATCTTTTTCTCTAATTAATATATTTTAAGATGGTCTTAGTTATTTTTAACTGTTTACGATTTGTAATGATAAAACTGCAAATTTCTGGTCTATTGCCTTAATGGTATATCAAGTGTAACTAAACTTGCCTCCTGGTCGGTTGACTCTTATGATTTCTTGTCTTTAGTTCAACTTAATCCTAGATTCACAGTTTTAACTGTCTACCCATTGCAATATTATATAGAGTCTACCATATTGGATTTCAAGTAAAGCTACACGTACACCCTGTTAACCAGGTAGGTCTGGTTAATGCATAAGTCTTATGGTTTCTTCAAAGTCGCCATGTTTGTTCAGTGCATAAATCTGGCGACCTACATACCCTGTGATGCGTTGCTGGTTTCAACCTTCAGTACATTCGTTAATAAGCCATTATTTCAACAGAAGTTAGTATTGTTATTTTAATTATATTATTATTTTATCATTCAAATCGCTGGGAATAAAAGAGTGTCAATAATACAATGGCATCTTGTTTTGAAAATATTAATGCGCCATTGAATGTATCCACCTTTTAATCGCAGAGGTTCTTCTCAATAATCGAATTCTAATTTGAAGTGGGAGTAATGAGAATGGCACTCTGACATCCCGCTAGAGGTGTATTGCGCATATCCCTTATACCAGTCTACCTAAGCCAACCAAGGTCTTTTAAATAACGGTGCACGGCCTTGGGTCCCTGATATACCTGTTCCACTCCTGTTGCGACATACTGTATATTCTAAATATTGAGAATGGAAGTCGAACTTTAATCTTTAGATTTGATGTCTTTAGATTTCTTCAGGCTGAACTTCTCTCTGGTTTGTTTGGGAGCCTCACAGTGCAGTAGCACGTGTTCTACTTCATCTTCCTGTAGATATCTTAATTTTATGCTGATGGTAGTTGAGATCACAGATGGCAGGTGACCATGCTGACCACCATGCTTGAGTCTGCTCTCGTCGGTTTTAATAGAATATTAATTCTACTTTATTGTTTAATCTGGGAAAGGAGACTTTTGACTCAACTCAATTTATCGAATACGAAATTTCGTTTTTGAAATTATGGCAGAAAGAACGGTTGTACATCTATTCCTATCCTTGTTCTTTTGTACTGCATTATGCTCCACCAGATTCAGAGATTTCGGAACAAACGCTCATTCTCATTCCATTGTGAAAGTATAAGATTTTGAATTTAAATTTTAGTAGTTCAATATCCCTATAAGCATATGCAAATGTATGTCATTGTCAAATAAGTAAATGTGTCTCATAACAATAGAAGCAAAAAAGGTCTTCAACATTCGTTGTATGATATAGATTTGTTTCTGTATATTTGAATACTCTTATTTGGTGTCTTATCTCTAACAACAGAAGTTCGCATATCCGCGATATTGATATGTTTTCCAAATTATCTTTAGTTTACTCAAGCTGTACCAAGATTAGGTCAGCACATGGTTACATTATGTAATCAGGTGTATAAATTGTTTTTGGTTCGCGACTGGCAAACAACTTGAATTATATCTCGGTTTCCATTCTTCCATAGGTCTTCCTTATTTTCCTTACGCTTTAAATTGCTCTTTGAATACGATAATGATAATAATATACAATATCTATGCTAACTATGCTTATGATAATAATTTGTCGGTAGTTTAATTAAAATGTCCAAGTAAAGCAGCTTTTACATTTGAATTGAAACATATTGTACGTATCTTGGATGTATGTTATTTACGCTGCGGACGTATGTAATTGTTTCGATCCTCTATTATGATATGAGAAGGGTAATAACAAGCATCATTTCATACTCATATTATTTATTACGGATGTAGCTACGTTTTATTATTTCCAAAGTTACCTGCTATTACCCACTTTAGAGATTTTTTATTATCACTGATCAATGCTGCAAGAATCGTGAGTATGTAATTTTTTCTCAAGGTCCACGACAACGATGTAATGAAGTTAAGGTCTTCTCATTATTGTTTACATCTCTTTGATAGATTTTATGATGTAAAATCTTAGATAATGGCTATGATGGATAAGGTTTTGATATTGCAGTCCACGCCAGAAATCTTCTTTTACAAGTTGCGCAGCGATAACTGCTAAGTCGGGCGTGTGGTCTGCCTACGTCCCCATAGATCGTGGGTTCGATACGTCAATGACCTCGAGTTGATGAAGGAGGAGACCAAAGCATGGTGGTAGAGTACTTTTTGGTGCTCGCCTGGCTATCTGCTGCTCTCAAGTTGAAAAATCTGCCACCAAGCATCCAAGGGTGTGATTCGTCAGCTTTCTTGACAGCCATTTCTTCCAGAATTGGCCTGTTTCACATTAGGCCTGATTGTCGCTACCTCGTGTTGTTACGTGCCCTATCGTTCAGAGGCCTAGCTGTACTGTGTAAAAATTGCCTTTATTAAAAAAAACACTATTGTTCTTAAATAAGTTGTTTTGTATAGGTATAGTACAGTGGAGTAAATTTATAACATTATCGCAAATTTTGTGTTCCAAAAAAGGAATTAGGGGCACACGTATAATAATGTTACTGATATGGAATAAAATAGTCTTATATACATAGTAATGACGAAGTCTGATATAGATAAAGTAACAGAATGTAAATTGCCGAAACATAGTCAGAAATAATCACCAAAATATCGTTATCATTTATGTTATGAATATTTTTCAACTGTAGAGCAAAAATTACTGGCTACTTCACCTTAACTGTGCAGTAATGTATTGTGATTTGATTAAATATGCACAGTTAAATTGTATATTTGGGGTTAATCATTGGCAGAGCATTTTCTAGTGCTCGCTGGCTAGGAACCACCCTTGAGTTGAAAAAACTGTCGCTAAAGCATCTAACGGTGTGAACCGGCAGCTCTTTTAAAGCCAATTATTCTTAACTAGGCATGCTCCACATTTGGTTAGAATGTCGCTAGCGCGCGTGGTTACGCGCCCAGCTGGTCAAATGCCTAGAAGGTAATGTCAGTATTTGTCGGAAACAATTCATGGGTTTATATAAAGCAAACGATAGTGGCTAAAAGGTAGAATGAGTCGACTTGTGAGCTCTGAACTGACTAGACTTGGCACAATAGACCCAGGTGGTCTGATATAATGGCACAATGAATATCCGTTTGGACCATATACGACTATGACGTCAATTGAACATAAGTACTCAGAGAATATATTAAATCGAATTATGTTGATGCTGAAAAATATAATTCGAAAACCAAAATAATATGCTTTGAAATACGAGTACAGTGTAAACTCTATAATATGTAACGTCACTCGATTTAACTACAAACTCTGTAAAGCGTCGAAATCAAATTGGCTTTAGTTGGTTTAGCTTGTATTCAATACAATGATACATTCTCTTCATTTTACGACCACTCTCTATAACGCCATAAAATGTACAGTCCTTTCAGTGTCGTTATGTATAGAGTTTACACTGTATATTTAAATGTAAAACTGAAAGAAAGAAAATTATTAAGTGTGACAAATAAAGCAACACTCGACAATATAATAATAAAAATACATATAAATATAGTGAGTAAACTTTAATTAGTCACAACACAGCCTCAACTCAGCATAATGCTGGTTGCTGGAGAGCAACCAATGCTGGTCTTCCGTTGAGGCTGGCTGTGACGTCACGCACGGTCCATAGAGAAGAAGTTCGCGTAATTATATAAGTTGAAAGAAATACTACATTTTACACCGCTTGTAATTGTATGATTATTACTTTTAAATCTCCTACAGTAACAATTATTTATCTCTATCTCTATATATATAAAAATGAATGTTAGTCTCAATAAAACTCGAGAACGGCTGAACGAATTTATCGTATCTTAATCTTGAAATATTCGTGAAGGTCTAGGGAAAGTTTAAAAGGTGTGAAAACATCGAATATTTTCCGGGAAACCCCTAAAAACAGCCCTTTTATATTTCCCATACAAACGTTATCTAGAGTCAATTTGAACTTTATTGCTATTCAATAATATCGATTGAGACAGTACGAAGTCTGCCGATTCAGCTAGTTAACAATAAATAAAAGTTCATCTTTAAAATAATTGTCTCATGATAAGAAATCCAGAACTTCGGGTTTCAATTTCAGCCATGCAATCTCACTGAGAGGTGTTTTAATAAATTGCTCAATAAAAACTCAAGCAAATTAAGGGTTTTCCAAGGCTTGATTTCGGTATTTCATGCAACTGTTTTGTTGTGCTAGTGTTGCCATAGAAATAAACGTGTGGTGACCTTACTTTGAATCAGGATTTGAATAAATAATGTCACCATTTATGGTTCAATTGTTAACTTGGAAATATATTTTTTTTATCGTTCTGTGCCACGCTCTTAACTAGTCTTTCTGTTATTTAGATTTTATCCAACTTTAAAAAATAAAGGAAGTTCTTCAAAATTCCAAGACTGTTTTAATTTGTTTTTGTTTTGTTCTGAGATTCCAATTAGCAGAGCCATTAAATCAGTTACCATTCTTTCAACAAAAACAGTTCCCCGAATCGTTTCAGAAGTCTTCGTGCAATAAGAACGTATTATTATTTGTTTTATTGTTAAAAAGGTGTCTTCTCTGTTGGTGGCGATAGCACCATTTCAGGTATTGATGATGGGATCCCAGCAAAATCAAGGACACCTCATTATTTTTTATATTTTTAGTTGTAGTAGACACTTTATTTGTTTTCTGATGTAAGTATTTAAATCTGGTACTAATTATATCTTCTGTTCCTGAGCTTGCAGGATGCTCCAACTTATGAACTGATTTGCGCTTGATTTTTTTGTAAAGAAATAAATATGAAATATATATATATTATTACCATTATTATTTTACGGTAAATTACCCAGCCTTGCCATGCCCGTGTAATGCCTGTAAATAATGTAAAGTCCCAAAATACAAGTTAATTACTAATAAGAAGCTAAGTATGCTCATTCACCTATACGTTAGGTAGGCTATAGAGCATATATTGCCGGACGGATATGATGTATGTACATATGTGCAAAAGTGAAAGTTACGCGTGCCACTACAACAGCAGTTAATCTTCGAACCATATTGCAAGATAAGTAAAAGTTATGTCTGAGTAGTTTACGATTTACCGTCTAAGTCTTGACCACAATATCATAATTTTAAAGTGTAGAGCAAAAGATTAATAAAGGTATAAACCAGAAAGTGTTCTCGCGTGTCACTTACGGATATTTACTACAATTTACAGATATTTATTTGACCAGCGTAAACATACGAGTTAGTGGAGTCAGCGATATTTAGGCCGAAGGTGGAATTAGCCTAAAATGATTGTATTTTCAAAGAAGACGCCGTAAGTTGCTTGGCGACTGATTTTTAACTCGAGCGTGGTAGCTAGCCAAGCGAGCAATAGACAAAATACTCTACCACTATTCTATGGTTTCCTTCATGTTTTCGTTCTGCAGAAGTTCGGAAGTGTATAATAATTTTAATGTTCGTTTTGCGTTATCTTTTTGACCAATAACCCTGTATTATTTATAAAAAGATTAAGAAAGAAACGAAAGTTTTTAATCATTTTCGACCCCACTGAATGGTCCAAGGTGTGACAGCCTCGTGATACAATTGAACCACTGTCATACGAGATTATTGCCTGCAAACTATAATTATCTTATCTCTTAACTTGCGAGTCAGTAATTTTATTGTCCGTACAAACTATCAAGCACCTGCTGCATGAGTTTTGCATTGTAACAAAACAAATATTATTACTAGTAATTCTCTAGTCATTAGACCTCACGAACAGAATGTGTTTAAAAATCTTTTTAGATTATAGTAATATACAGCGCCGCCATTATTTAAATCGACTAGTAAATAGCGCTGCAACAAATTTCCCAATATTTTGTGCGAATTATCTCCCAATTTAAAGCTTTAAATTGAGAGCTTTAAATAAAAATTATAATTAATAGTAGAATCTGTATACTTACCTAGTGTCGTAAACATTGGTTCAATTCCTTATCCTGTATACTTAAAATATATACAGACAGACAAATACATAGACTTCGCCAGCTTTCCTCGCTAGATGTATAGTAAAAAAAAAAATATTCATTCCTTAATATTAATGAAACAGATTTTATGATGAACACTAATCCACAAAACTGATATTAACTATACTACTTAGTACATGCACGGACGTACATAAAATAAATGTTTGATATTGGAGGCGATTCAGCGGCACACATGACTAAACTAAATTTAAAGTAGCTCTGTCTCTTTTCGTCATAAATGACCAAAAAGAGATGGTACGATCTAAACCATAGACAAAACATCTAAAATCACGTCAAACACGTCAGATTTAGAGCTGATACAATTGGGTGCGCTAAAATCGCTTACACTTTTCATATTTAACGTGATTTTAGTTGTCTTTTGTGTGGTTCAGAACGTGCCGTCTCTTTCTGGCCACCTAAGATGAAAAGAGACGGGGCTTCTTTAAATTTAGTTTAGTCGTGTGTGCCGCTGAATCGCCACCAATGTTCATGTTGGTTCATGTAATTTAAAATATCCTATGGCTGTCAAAAGCCCTCAAATCCAGTACATTGTTAGTTCATCCCATACCATATTATCTTCACTATTGTAACATTTAGTGACCTCATGGTCAGTCTGGTGGCGTCAAGCCGCTGATAACGCCTGACTTGTCACTCGCTCGGCACGCTTCATATCTCAACTGGACAAATAAATAAACAACTTTATATACAGGTATATTACTAACGCAAAAGCTTTTAACGGTGGTTCGAGTACGTCTAGGCCAACAACTTTAGTACAAAGACTTTTGGAAAACCGCGAAAAAAATCTGCTTTTCCATGCATTTTGAATCATCGTCGCTGTCTTCGCCTTTTCCCACTCTGTGGGACCGGCACAGCATGTTTACTCTTTCTATTTCACTCTATCAGCTGTCATTTACTCATACACATCTCGCTTTTTCATATCCTCTTTCACGACATCTTCAGTATACATTTCATTCAAGCATTTTAGTATTTCATCCTTTTAGATCGACCTATTCCTTGAATTCGCATACCTTCCACTGTCATGGCCTTACTTCTTCTTGTAACATACTCCTCCTCACTACGTATCACATACCAGCTAGCCTACCATTCTTCCTTCCAAACATTTTGAATTAATTTTATGTTTGTAATATCCATTTTTATTTGTGACGAATTTACAATATGTAGTTGTTTATCTATTGTTACCAAAGTACGATTTGCTGATGCTGGCCCAATACAAGTCATGGCTATTGTCTACGAGTATGTGACAATGGTCGACACTGGCGGACCACCGTGAGGTGCAGTTGATAAGTTGTTATAAAACTGACAACTTATCTTATTGCAACTTATGAACCAACTGATTTAGTATAGACATACTACAAAGAAATCGTGGCGTACCATGGCCAGTAGTGTTCGGCTACTGACCCACACATTGTGTACGAGGGGAAGAAGGGTATACACCCTTCTTTCGCTAAAGTCGCTTTTTTAAGTTGTAAAATTTATTAAATTTACTCCTTAATATCCATAATCTCTTCTCTCTTCCTGATGAATTGTCGTAATTTATCTAAGGAAAGAATTCGTAAGTCCAAGCGAAACTTTTATTCAAAAATAGCTTAAGTTATTAAAACTTTCGTCTTTTCTGAACAAAAAATACTGTTTCCAAGCTTTCATTTGTCTTATGCTTATATGTTATGTATTTATTTGTCTTACGTATATGCATAGACGATCATTAGACCTGTCGTATTGTATGGATCCGAGTGTTGGGCGACGAAAGTAGTGCATGAGAGAGGATTGCATGCGGCAGAGATGCGAATGTTGCGATGGATGTGTGGAGTAACAAGAATGGACAAGGTAAGAAAAGAGTATATTAGAGGAAGTTTGAAAGTAGCGCCTGTTTCAGAGAAAGTGAAGAGTGGACGGTTAGCGTGGTACGGACATGTAATGCGTAGAGAGGAGATGCATGTGACTAGGAGAAGTATGGATATGATTGTAAGAAGTAGCGGAAGGAGAGGTAGACCAAAGAAGACGTGGATGAATTGTGTGAAGGAGGATATGAATGAGAAGGGAGTGAATGTGGAGATGACGGTACGGACGATGTGATAGAGTGGCGTGGAAGAGAAAAACAGGCTGTGCCGACCCCACCTAATGGGAAATGGTAAAGGAGGAGAAGACGTATATGCATAGACAAATTATTCGTATATGGTATAGGTGAGTTAATATCTAGCGGTAGGTACTCAGTCACACCACACAAAGAGTAGAAACTCTACCTAATTTATTTTGTCACAATAACCGTATTATTATGTAATCCCGCATTATTTTCACTCGTTTACTAAACATATAGTTATTAATGCTTTCCTCCGCATTAATTATCGTCCATAGCTACCAAGCATTTCATTTTAAGTAAGAAAGATACACTTTGCTATAACTTCGATAAATATAGTAAAAACAGCGCGTAATTCCCATTCACATGAAAACCTAGGCGTTACTTACATGTACGCCGAATTTCATGATATTTGGCAGGACGATATACAATTTTATGATAGCATAGTTTTGTGAAATGGGACAACATTGGTAAAGATAAAGATACATTTATTACAAAATATGTGTATGTACATTGGTCATCAATATACATATTTTTATAGCATCGGGTGTGCTAATTGAAGATGCGCTTACAGTTGTTCAAGTAGTAATCAAGTTTTGAGCTCATGCTGTTTCGGTATCGGACGAGCATTGTCACCAAATAGTTAGTTGTTTTTCAGGTCTGCTGTTCGGAGAACCACTAGTAAAAAACTTCCTCGTGCATAATAAACAATGCCGTGACACAGCACTAACTAATCACAAATGTTTCGTATGTTTTTTACACATTGTCAATTGTCTCTCTACAAAGTTGTTCTCCATAAAATCGTGCTTCATTATCGAACCGTGCGCAAACATTGTCAACTATTATACTAATTATATAACAACTTGGTTATGGCTCTGTTCGTGACGTTGTAATTATCACTCGCCCAGTACTGAGCGTTGGAAATCGATTGCGGGGCTGGGTCATAGAGTCATGGCTGGCCAGAAAACATTGTCAAGGAACTGTCCATAAATTGTGTCCGTGGCCTAGATATGACATACTTACCCCTGTAACGGTCAAAACATTTTGCAGGCGCGCAACACATACATATTTGAGCGAATTCCCTGACGAGCAGCAGTGGATTTATCACGAAATAAATTCATATAAAACCAACAATTAAGAATATTGAAATTTTCAGCTCGTAACGATTCTAGATTATATATATAGATTATATCATTACTTACAAAAAAAGTAAGATTAATTGTAATATCTTAATAACTTTCGGAATCATAACATTCAAAATAACTATTTAAAAAAATACTATCCAGCGCATTTTACGTCATCTTGTTTTGGAGCTATAACGAACGATCTTTTCACTAAATTAAAACGAGTAAAACTGAAAAAACCATAGCCTATATTATAACTATCAATTACGCAGGATTTTATAGGAGTTTTCAAAATATGCCATTTTGCTCTCATAGCGGCTTCGTTAGTCATCATTGTTAGAGAGTTCTTACGTCTCATACGTAAATTCATCGCTGAGTGTTGTTAAAAACTCATTTCTTTCGGTCCTGCTGAGTTGACGCTAAAATACATTTTCATTCATCTGCGTGTACTATGGTTTTTTATTTGTATATAATCGTCTACTGATTGCAATTTTTAACTAGTCTTTAAGTAACATGGTACGAGTATACGGATTCTACTATGTAATAGATTTTTTTCGTTGGTGATTTTTGATTGACCTAGTTGTTCTCATGGAAAGCAGGAAAGTTTGCTGTAGCGCCAATCTATCGCATAAACAAAATTTAAATAAAATCAGACTCAATGTTTGAAGAATTTCAATGTACTTTCTTACTTTTAAAAAACTATTTTCATTTTCCATTTTTTCAATTTCCAATGTACATTGGCACGTGGAAGCAAATTGCACATCTGCGAATTGACACCCTTGTAAGTGGAAGGTTCGACTAATTTCTGGGTTTGCCCATGGACAATGATGAAATCGATGACGCCGCTTCTAACGCGGTCAATGCTAGTGTTGACATTAACACTTCTAATTCCACCTCGCTGGTACATTAGCACGTGTGAAAGTAGACAGAAATTAAAACTGGCAATCGGTAGTACATATATACATATTATGAAAGCGAGATTAGTCGGTGATTAGAAATATGCGTATTTGGCAAAAGACCCAGGCAAAAATTCAGATAGGGACATTCAAACTTTATGATTAGATATTTTTGATATTGCACATAAAAAGTATCTTATAAATAGAAGACAAAATTAAATAATTTAATAATTTTGTCTTCTATTTATCGACGGATTTCCGCAAAGTAACGCCTGAGTCAATAGGTTAAAAGACGCTTTTATAAAGTTGATCAAAAATATTATACAAACTTCAAACCTATACTTACAAAGTACCAACTTAAGCTAAAAAGTTAGCTAAATTACACTAAAACATTCGTTTTACTCAAATGTTGCAAGATATACTACAATTTTAATTACAACGCATTTGTGCTGATTACTAAGAGGATGAACCAAGACAGGAAAACCGTTTCCTTCTTTCAGGTCTATGAGATTATAATTCTCAAGATTCACACAAAACGCTTTGCCTCAACATTCAGAGTGAGGATTGCGAAACTATGGGATCCTCTATCCGAGGCTCTGTTTCAAACGTAAATAGGTTCCTATTAGATAAGCGTGTTACATCGTAAGCCCAGCAAAGTTAAACTTTAGGTATGTTGTAGTCAAACGCAAACCTAAAAGATTGACAATGCAAACGAAAGTCGTCGCTGAATTAATAAAAAAAATATATATTTTCGTTCATATTGGTCTTCATTTTGTTCATTCATTAGTGTGCTCTATCACTGTGTTACCAATTTTTTTTAAAAAGTTTAGGCAATAATAAAAACACTACATGTTATTTTTCCAATTTACGGAGGTTATTATTTTTGCAAAATGTTTTGAATGAATTTAAGATTTTATCTGGAAATTTCATGGCTCAGGCGATTTGAGCATTAAGAGAACTCGGTCAAAATGTCTGTTGACCAAATTTACGTATCTGACGCTGTCGATTCAACGCCCGATTTTGCGCTCTAAATCTAGATATCAGTGCTAATCCTGTTTATTACACAAAAAGGCTTTATCAACGTGAGACGACGTGTCTGTGAACTGTATTGCATACGTCATGTCGATCGCACGGTAGAGTTCAATTTTCCTATAATATTATGATGCGAGAATGATAAGATTCCATTCGATGCTGAACGCAGAACGCACGATAAAAATGACGCGAGTGGCCAAGGTCAGAGCTGTCACGGAGAGCGTACCGATCGTATCAGAGGCTTCTTCCTCGCGTATCGGCAGTGCGCGTGCGGCGGTCGCGCACCCCCCACCTGCGCTACTCATCTCATAACCGAAACAATGTGCCGCGTTTAGTTCGCATACTCTCGCGCCATTAGGACATTGGACCAAAATGGGCAATCATTTTGTTTTCCGGCTACAGTTCGCTCCATGAGTCGCGTTAAATCGTTCGTGTCACAATAATGAAGCTGTAAACTGTTTTCAAACAATGTCGCTGTACAAAAACACGTTGCGGAGGCAGTTTTCTCACGAGTCCGGCAAAACAGAACTCGTCCGGGCCAAGGAGGAATATTTTGACCGGAGGTATGTGACCCTGCATTCAGTTATATGTACAACTACAGTTATGATTGAGCATATATTATACACGAGTTAACAGTTTATGGTACATATAAAATATGTGGTTGGCAAGTAATTGCAAAATGTATGTGTTTATCGTTCTCGTTCAATTGTTTCCTGGTATTGAAAATGATGTGACATTTAATTGCGTTTTGTAGTTAATATAGCTATAGTTATAGATAATAGAGTTGATGCTAATTGCCGTTAAATATAGAAAATAATGTCGATGAGGCTTTAAATCTAAAATACGAAACAAAATCAAAACTAATGTTTCGGTTGTAAAACAAGTGATAACACAAAATGTATGGTGAAGATAAAATGTTATTATCTATATCAATATTAAATGGGACTAAGATAAATCTCCTGAATTAATTTATATAGCAAAGAGTGTAAGGTCTATTGGTTGACGTAGCTTGAATTTCAGATCCAAATAAATATTTATTGATTCTGAAAAAAAAAAAAAAATCGTTTGAATCGTAGGATTTCCGGTACGATTCGGTTCAATAATTGTCACACTTAAATTTTGACACTGATTTCTGTTACCTATTTTCCTTATTTACTATGTATGCAATGCAATACATATTATATCACAATAACTTTTCTACAAATAGTTCAAGTGATAGTATTTTTTTATATAATATCCTGTCTGCAAATAGTGCAATTTTGTTACTCTTCATTTAGACTAAACTTGTTTTACAGCCTTTTTTAGTTGAAGTTCGTTATAATCTCGAATTTTCCATGTTTTTATGTTCGTCTCTAGTTTTTGTTGTAACCTTACTGGTCTATATTGCTGTAATGCTTGGTTGCTTTGCTCATTTACAAGGTTAGATAGGTTAATTCAATACGTCACATTTATAAGTTATTGTCATTTTGTTAGTATACAGTGTGTAGAATAAATACCTCTGTTTTTACTGAGTGTCATTCTAAATGTTATTGTGCTTCTTTAAAAATATTTGAGAATCGATTGATATACATTTTTACCTTCATTATAATTATATTTTTTACTATAGCTATGTGAATTTAAAATTAAATATTATGAATACAATTAAAATACAATAAATAGGTATGACAATCTTTTTTTTTATATACGTAACTGGTATTATTAGCATGAAAACAAACATGAGGTTGTATACTTTACACAATGAAATGAAATACGAATATGTTATCATGCTGTATTTTAAATTTAATAAATTAACATAGGTCGCAGACTTTTGCCTCAGTAGCATTTATACAAGTGATTGGAAGTCGTGTTTTCGTTACTACGAGTATATTGTAATAGAATGGAAGTATTTTCCATGGAATTCCATATTTAGAAAACGTTCAGGTATTTCTTTAATATTTATATTTTTGTAAAAATTACAAACGAATCATAGTGATATTTAATATTTTACTTGTACACTTTTTTTTTAATACTTGAAATTTTTTTCTATAAATAAATTCATCCATCCTTCTCCGAAAATTGATATTTTTAATGCAGTTCCTCTATTTAGTTCTCTTAAATGTGTTTTAAATAAAATGTTCCAATATTTATTTGTGGTCTTGTCTTTCACTCTTGTTTCTGACAAATATAATGCTTTTTAGGGAAGAATTTTTATATAATACAATATGCTTTGACTAGAGTAAATAAAACAGAGTTCTGTACAGGTTCCAGAAGTTTTCTTACCGACTGTATTTATGTAAAGTAAATATGTATTTAGTGTTAAGTCAGTAAGGGAGAAAAATAGCATATTGAAAAAATCCTACATACCCTAAAACAAAGCTACGATTTTTCAGTTTTATTATCTTTATTTCATTGTTAAGGATCGTTAACGTTCCAAAAAAGGATTACGTAAATTTAGCTCGATAGTACGTAGTATTTACTGAAAAGCAGCCGTTTTAAAATTTAAAACCAATCTTACTTTTTGTAGGTAATGATTATTATCTAGAAGTTAGAGCTTATAACATCAATCTTGTTAATTGTTGATGTTATATTAATTTATTTCGTGAAATAATATTTTTTCGGGTGCCCTTATATTTTTTACTAAATATAATAATGACAATACAAGTCAATAATAAAATTAAAAACTAATAAAAAACCACAAATAAAATTAATTTAATAGGCCACTCCGGATAGAACCTGACGGAAAGGTACCCATAAGGCTTGTGGCATTGCCGCGTTGTATAGCTATGGATAAAAGTCTTCGCTGTCTGTGAAATACCTTTTACCGTGATTCAGACGCTTAGCTTAAATATGTATGGCGTGACTGACCTCGGCCACCAGTACATATAGTCAATAACATGAGGTTTTTATTGACTTGTTTCAGGCGAACCCGCTCCCTGAACGCACCGTCGCCGATACAGCAGTTTGGACCATGTGGAAGAATAATGAAGAACTCTGCAATGGTAATGTAAGTATTCCTACTTCTTCTTTTTCTTCGTGTAAGCTTAGTGGCGGAGCTCTGGTGTCGAGAGTTTTCAGGCGTACGGGCGACGCCTCCGACTTGATAAACGACTGCTCGTGCTAAGGCTAACAGACGGCACAATTTAACGTGTCATCCGACCCATGGTAGCGCCCCGATGAAAATGCAGCTTTTTAAAAGACAGCTTTGTGCATGGTCACTCATCCAGAAACTATCCGCGTCGACCGTTGCTTAACCTCGATGATCGCGTCAGATCACCTTAGTTAGCCGAGCTACAGGCACTTGTTAACAGTAGTAGCTTACCGAATAATATACCTCATGAAGCACTTTTCTTTGCACATCGATTGTTACTACCGGATCATATCTCAACAACAATGACTTGACAATTTCAGTAATACTATTTTTTATTATTATTTTCGTTATAAAGAAAATAGAAGTGAAGGCCAGAGTTAAGTGACCAAGCTCACCATCGAGAGTCTTCAAGCCGCCCTAGGGCCTCCGACTTAGCATGAATACTGCTTGTAAAAAGGCTAGCGACATTCAATTTAACGTACTATCCGATCCACGGTAGCGTCCATATAAAAGTGCCACTTTTTCAATGACAGTCTTGTGTATATGATCACCTATCCAAAGACTGTCGGCATCAACCATATCTTAACTTCGGTAATCGCAACAAATCTCCTTAGTTTGCCGAGCTAAAGGTGTTACAATATTTCCTTTAATAACATAATATTAATTTTAATTAGTTACCTTTTACAAAATAAATTCATTAACGTCAATACATTCAAAATATTCGTATTTTTATATGTTTTTTACCTCTTTATTCGTAAAGCTAAAGAATTGTGTTAGTATTATTACGGCCTTAAAAATGAGTGTTGGTATTTTAAATTAAAATTAATTGAAAAAATATTTTTCAGTAACAATAATAGATGATTTTAATTCCACGCTTTTATTATTCTTCTTTTTTAAATCCATTTATTGCGAAAATGAGTAAGTAGAAAGACAGGCTGTGCACCGTATTCTGCCTGCCATTAAATCAAATTTTAAAACTACTTACACGCTGACTGGACAACACATTTCGATCTTAGTCTTTTTTTTAGCCTGGATAGGTTTGCGTTTGACTACAGCTTGCCTAATGTAAAGCTACGCTGTAGTCGACAATGTGACACGCTTACTTCGAAAATAATATTACTATTTACTCTACTTTTGAATACCCCCGGATGATACCTCTCAGGAAAGTCTGTTTCATACGCTCTTGCTGTCAGGTTCCTTGAAGCTTGCAAAGATAAGTGTGGACCTAAAGTGAGATCTACCCTACATCATCCAGGAAATCAAGCCCACACTTGTAGAGCTAGGCACCATAAGCATAGCATAAGCAGCCCACTATACGTTCCCACTGCTGAGAGACTCGGAGCCTTCCTTCACGAGGAGAGAGATATAAACCGTAATCCACCACGCTGGCCAAGTGCGGGTTGGCGGATGACTTACGTCTTCGGATATTGTGGTCCTCAAACATGCCGGTTTCCTCACGATGGATGTTTTCCTTCACTGTAAAACACTCCCCGAAGAACTTGGTTATAAGCTAGCCTTAGTAAGTGTTTTCAATGTTCAAACTTTGTTCTGGAGCTGTAGAGAATTTTGTATACAAGTTTTGTTGCCAACTATTTTGATTTACACACGCTAGAAGACAACTTGCAACATGAAACGAGTTCTTATGGGACGCCATTTAAAATGAGCATGTGATTTTAATAAACATAAAACAAGTAATGCCGAAAACAGCTTTACTCAAACATTAGCAGATCGTCCCGGCTTTGCATGGGCTATAAAATAATCTAAGTTGCAAAGGGAAATAAAATATAGCCTAAGTTACTCAGGGGTAATGTAGTTTCCCAACGGTGAAAGAATTTTTCAAATCGGTCCAGTAGTTTCGGGGCCTATTCGCGTCAAACAAACAAAAAAATACAAAATTTTCTTCTTTATATAAATAAATAATAAATATTAGGACACATTTCACACACGGCTGGTTAACCCCATACTGAACCATTTCTAGTTCGTATTATGGTTGCTGACACAACTGATATACTACATATACATTTTATATAGATACATATTTAACATCCAGACCGACAGCCAACAAATTTAGTTCAGCACAAAGATGATGGCCGTGCCGGGAATCGAACCCGGAACCTTCTGATTGGCAGTCCGGCAAGGTCCATTACGCCAACGATGTCGTCGAAGGTATAGATGTACCTACTGTTTTATAGAGTAACTTTAGCTGCGAATCTGTGTATTTTCTTTAAAGAAACGCTCATCACTAAGTTTCGCCACCACTCAAGGATGTAAACCGAAAGGAAGACATTCCACGTCTCGGACTCGCGAGCACTTGATGTAATCGTCTCGAATAATGAGTCCGGTTACCTGTGTATGTTTTTAATCATCGCTGCAATAAGCACTTGAAAATGTACACGGGCTAATGCGCCTTATTCCATTGAGATAGAGCCTAAAAAAAGAATTTTGAGAATCCGTTCACAAATAGCTGAGAAATCGGTGAACATACATAAATAAAAAAATACATGCAGTTGAATATATAACCTCCTCCTTTTTGAAGTCGGTTAAAAATGGACATCACAACACACAGTGAAACACGGATAACAGAAAAAAGGATATGACCCGTCAGGAAAAACAATCCTCTATGTTTGTACCGCTTTGGCACAACTAAAATACAACAATCCTAACGCTGTTTTACCCCAAATTCTATTTTTATATTTCAGAAATGATAATTGATTTTATATTTCAGGAATAAAGATCTTTCAATATGTACCTGTGTCTTCTCACTCGATATCTAATTTTAACCAATACAACTAACTCGTTCAATAAATGACTAAGCAAATTTTTACTTCAACGTTTCCTAATTAACAACTATTTCGAATGCAAAACATAGATTGTACCTTTGAAGTACATATGGCTACATCGGCTTCTACAAAAAAGTAGAGTGCCACCCGATTGCATTGAAACTTGCTTCACTTAACTTAACAAGTTTTTGTCACCCCAAGTATCAAAGTAATGCGGAAAATGCCAAGATTTAAAGCCGAATGCGTAATGCAAAAGAATGGCTCTCTGATGGCAAGGATGTGAAAGGAATTCGTAATTGTAGAGATTCCCTAATGGAGGTAAAAAGCTTTAGGAATGCGTAAAAGCGCCCTTTGTATTCTGAACTTTGACCTTTGTCCTGATGAACGTACAGTTGTAAAAAAAACTTTTGTTGAAAAAAAATATGAAAAAGATATTTATTTCCACGTGGTATATCTCGCAACGACAGGTTACTTGAATATCTTTGTAGGTTAATAATCTAGGTGACCTTTGAAAAAACTTGATATACTTACATACACAATTAAAACAATATTTATCTGTAGAAAGTATACTTGTACACGTACATACATAAAATAATCAATAATATTCCTACTCTACTTATACGTCTCTTTTTACGAGAATTATTTATTTTTAGTTAGGTTAAAATATTTTTCCATAGCATATCTCAACCATACTTACTAACTTCTAGTCTGAAGATGACTATGTAACGAATGTAAACGTCAAAGCTACAATCTATGTTTTGCGCTTGGTAAATAAATAAATTACGAAACGTTAAAATTTGCGTAGAATTCGTAGGAAGACATACATATAGACAGATCAATATTCCTGAGATATAAAAGTCAAAATTGGCTTAACACAGCGTAATGGTTTTGTATTTCAGTTGTGCCAATGTAGCACAACCAAAATACAAATACAAATATTTTTATTTACAATAAGGTTGTGTACGTACAATAAATATGTGCTAAGAGTGGTACCATTGCGAACTTGCGTACTGGGTACAAGTCTAGGGAGTGGCCCGCCTCAGGGACCGTCTTCGCCGTGGGTAATGCTGGTCATATGGCCTAGCTGTAAGGATGAATAAAAAAAAACAAAAATATTATAGCATCAAAGTAATGCCAATATTTCCCGGTTTTTTTTTTCAGGCAAATCCAAGACCCTGCGTCGCAGCGGTTGACCTGGTACAAGCCCCCTCTTACTGTGCTGGTGATCAAGAAGGTTCACGATGCTGGTATTCTGGCACCCTTTGTTCAGCTCGTGCACTGGCTGGTTCATGTAAGTTTAAAATACAATATTATAAAGAGGATTAATGTTTGTATAACCGGCTATCACTTACCTTTTTTGTGTCGGTATTAGCCCGACATGTTTCAGCACAATCAGTGTGCCATTCTCAAGGGCAGGAACACAACGTACGTACGCTCGCGATGAGTGCGGACGTAGCCATCATAACGAGCGTACGTTCGTTGGGTTCCTGTTCCAGCACAATCAGTGTGCCTTAAGAGAGAGGCACACTGATTGTGCTGAAACATGTCGGGCTAATACCGACAAATGAAACGTAAGTGATAGCCGGCCATTTGTACAAACAAACATTATAAAATCCTAGAAGAATATCTAAATATTCTTCAAGGATCTTATTTTTTTTTTTGAAAAGTGGGAAAATCTGGCTACTGTTTAGGCTTAGGCAGGTACCAGTTTCTTAACATATACAGCTCCAAAATAAGCAAGATTTTAAACAAATTCTTCAAAAACTGTCTGAAAGAACATAAAAATACATTGTTAATTTATTGTAACGACTTTGGGAGTCACAAGGTCACCTTCCCAGAAGTCCAAACTTGTGTTACTATGCCAGAGCGTATTCAATTGTTTTTTTATATCATTCCTTTTACATTATTGACTTTTTTAGGAGTCCCTAGCTCAAAAGGTAAAATGTGGTCCCTATAACATCGTTCTTCGTCTGTCTGTCTATGTGTTTTTATTAACTGTTGTTAGACAACTTAGTTGAAAAAACGTATTCTGTTTTTTATACATAATATAATGATTTATTACTAGCTCCGTCCAGCGATGTTACCCGTGTTAATCCGGGTCGAAAATAACTTAATCCGGGAAAAATAGCCTGTGTGTTAATCTAAGGTCTAACCTATCTTCATCGAAATCGGTTCAGCCGTTTGACCGTGAAGAAGAAAGAAACATACACGCTTACACACAAACTTTCGCGTTTATAATATTAGTAGGATTATCTTGTGTCCTTCTCATTTATAATTCTTTCAAACTCTTGTTGCTATGGTCTACCAACTTTAAGACATATAATACCGCAAAAGGAACACATATAAACAACCTAAGTTTATATTTGCTTCTTTTGCGGATCAAATACTTTTGCGGATGATACCGCAAAAGGAACAAATATAAACTATTTGAGTTTATTATTACTATTTGCTCCTTCTGCGGTTTCTGGAACTATTTTTTGGGACCTATCGACTACATTCTGCGCTAAAGGGCGACTTGAATTTATTTATTGTCATAATTACTAGTAGCAAAGCAGATTACATTGATGATATAGATAGATAAAATATACAAAGCAAATAAAATAAAATTAGGAAAAACAATATTATACATTAGCAGTCACACAAAATTATACTAGAATCAAATGTCAATATATACAATACAAGATGTCATAAGTCATAGATTTAAACAAATTATAAAAATCCCAGCAGATCGTGCCGGCGTCGCAAGGGCTATAAAATAATCTAAGTTGCAAAGAGAAACAAAATATAGCCAATGCTACTCAGGGATAATGTAGCTTCCCAACGGTGAAAGAATTTTTCAAATTGGTCCAGTATTTTCGGAGCCTATTGGCGTCAAACAAACAAAAAATCAAACTTTTCCTCATTATATTGGTATAGGTATAATTAATAATTCATTTACAGTGCCAAATTAAAGAAATACGTGGTCATTCTTCGTCTTAAAGACGATCGTTGTCCATTCTTCCATTTGA
This sequence comes from Mellilla xanthometata, assembly GCA_035578125.1. Taxonomy (NCBI): domain Eukaryota; kingdom Metazoa; phylum Arthropoda; class Insecta; order Lepidoptera; family Geometridae; genus Mellilla; species Mellilla xanthometata. The sequence goes on along the minus strand of JAPUBQ010000014.1, from coordinate 3,786,483 downwards.
TAAACATAACAGATAGCTTTATTTTACTCTTACTGCCCTAATTCCACTGAGTCATAGGTTCTAAAAACCAATCTGCGCGGTCATTGCTACCTAGAGAACTAGGCATTGACTCATAAAGCTACTTTCCAGGTCACATACATATAGCTACGCGAAACAAACACTAAACACAATGCTTAATAATAACTCGTTGGAGATACAAAGCTGTATTGTATGTTTGTTTGCAATGGATCTGGGATTGTTGTTCTTAGGATTCCGAAAGGTAAAAAAGTAACTTATCAAGGATAAAAAAACCTATATATGATCACTTCATCGTCCGTCTGTCTGTTGTTGGCCGACAATTATACCCTTTATTTTTTATACAGCGCTCAGGACAATGTACTCTTCTTCTTATTTTACTAATCCTACTTTATGTGGGGTCGGTACAGTATATACGCTTCTTCCATACATCTCTGTATTCACACCCCTCCTGGTCATATCGTCATTCACACAATCCATCCATACTTTCTTAGGCCGCCCCCTTCCATTTGTCCGTCCACACTCATACTCATTGTCTTCCTTGTGATATGGTCTTCCTCACGTCGCATAATATGACCATACCACGACAACCTACTACTCATCAGTTTGTCAGTAATAGGTGCTACTTTCAGGCTTCCTCTTACATACTCATTCCTAATTTCAGGACAATGCACTAATATTACAAATTTAAATCCTGAATAATGGTTTTCGAAATATTAAAATTGAGTATATTACGAGTAAATCTTCAAGAATAAAGCAAAATACCTACTTGTATAGGCTTGGTTTTATAAGTTACTAGCTGACCCGGCAAACGTTGTTTTGCCTTAATAATTATTTCTAAATATACAGTAGCCGATTCTCAGACCTACTGAATACGCATATTAAATTTGGTAAAGATCAGTCAAGCCGTTTCGGAGGAGTACGGTAACAAACACTGTGACACGGAAATTTTATATATAAGATGTAGGCACAGGACGTCTGGACTGACGCATAATGCTAACATATTCATTTACTTAATTATGTTGGTTAAAAAAGAGATTGTGGCTTGGTGGTAAAAACTCTTTTCTTTAATCAGACGATCCCTGGTACGATCCCGACCCTTTTCCATCCGACCAATGACATGGTTTTCAAGTTATGTGTGGATTTGCACTCTTTACGGTGAAGGAAATCATCGTGAGGAAACCGACATGTTTGAGGACTGCAATATCTGAAGACGTGTGTCATCAACCAACCCGTACATGGTGAATTATGGCATATATCTCCCTCCTAGTAAGAGAAGGCCCTGAGCCCGATCTATGGGAACGTATAGTGGGCGACTTATACTATGTTGTTACTTATTTAACACACCATCTTAGTGTTTCATTCACACAAATTAAATAGAACAGTAACATTGACCAAAACTAGTAGTATAACATAGCTTAACCCCACTCTAGGTATATCCTGTGTTGAGAGGACTAACGCGAGCAACGCTGAAGGACGAAGCTAGTCGCAAATAATACTTGCCCCAGTGAAAGTAATCGGTCGACTGAGCAAGAATGTTTTAATTGACCGAGACGGTCAATCTCGTGACTCGGCTGTTACAAGATTTGGACCGGGCTACGATAACGTACGAGTCGGATTATCACGTGATAACAAGTGATTGACATCGATAGATATATAGACAAGTATAAATTTAATAATTGGTCTCGCGCATGAAGGCTTCCGTATACCTTAGAATCACTTATAATAACTAATATGTGTTACACGAAGCAAATAATTGTGGTCATGTTCAATTGTTTCACGGATCAATGAGGACCACGTTGGCGCAATGGTTACCATGCCAGACTGCCAATCAGAAGATTCCGGGTTCAAATCCCGGCACGGTCAACATCTTGTGCTGAACTAAATTTATTGGCTGTTATGTGGCTATATGTAAAATATCAGTTGTGTTAGCAACCGGCCGTGTAATTGTAAATAGTGTAACTCTAACGAATACCAAACCAATAGTTTCAGTCAACCTTCACCTTGGGAACAAAATTCAATGGGTAACTAGTGCAAAAAACCTGTAACAAGAAGATTTTTCAGTTCGTTCGTTTTAAACTCTACTTTCAATTTGTTCTGTATTTTTAATCAAACCAACTTTGCATCGGAAGCGAGCGACGAAATAATGTATTAATAAATAGCTAGATTGAGTTACTTTTAATATAGCAAAGCAACGTTTCCCGGATCAACTAGAAGATCTTAATAAAATACTGTCTCATTGGAAATATCTCTTCAAGGCAGATTCAAAATACTACGTCACGTAGTATTCTACGTGCGTCATAAATTATTACTACGCTACGCAAGTTCACTCCCCTACATTTATTTCATAAATAATAAAAAGCAAATATGTTTTTTTCGCACCTATCCAATTAGGCACAAACAATGGCATCACAATAGCAATGGTTACAAATGAATTAACACAATTGATGAGCATCGCTTTAAACTGCTAAACATCTTGTTATATAACTTAGTAAAAAATTGTTGTAAAACGTAATTAGTGGTTTAACTGGCCTTCTTCCCATAAATATGGGTACTAGGAAATATGATCGTGTACTATTTTAATTTTTGATTTATCGTTGGGCAACACTGGATTTAACCGTAAGGATGTTTTTTAAACTAGGTATTTGACCAACAGGTTAAACAACCACACGAATCAGCGACACTATGACCGAAGATGTAACATGCCTTATCTGGAACCACTAACTCTCAAAGAGGCTACCGAGCCACATTAAAGAAAACTTATCATCGTATTTACTATATTACATAGGCGTTTAGTGAATTAAAGCTATATTAGCATTGGGAGAGGGAGAATGAAGTTTGGAGGCTGATAGGGAAAGACTATGCCGCTAAAGCTATTTTGGCTTATGAAATAAATGAAGAAATTGTTAGTGACTAAACAAATCAATGCAAAGAAATGTTTTTTTGTAACCGCAAAATATAGCTTTGAGTACACCCTAACTTCACCTGATTACAGGTTACATGTTACTACAAGTTGAATTACATTGATAACGACTACATTCGCGCTAAGGGGCGACTTGAATTTATTTATTGGTCATAATTATGAGTAGCACAGCTGACACGAATTACTTTAATGATATAGATAGATAAAATATACAAAGCAAACAAAATAAAAAAAGGTAAAAACAATATTATACATTAGCAGTCACACAAAATTATCATAGAATCGAATGTCAATATAACAATACAAATACAAAATGTAACAATACAAGATGTCATAAGTCATAGATTTAAACAAATTATAAAAATGCTAGCAGATCGTCCCCGCTTCGTACGGGCTATAAAATAATCTAAGTTGCAAAGAGAAACAAAATATAGTCTATGTTACTCAGGGATAATGTAGCTTCCCAACGGTGAAAGAATTTTTCAAATCGGTCCAGTATTTTCGTAGCCTATTGGCATCAAACAAACAAAAAATCAAATTTTCCCTCATTTTAATGGTATAGGTATAATAAATAATTCATTTAAAATGCCAAATTAAAGAAATACGTGGTCATTCTTCGTCTTAAAGACGATCGTTGTCCATTCTTCCATTTGATAAATATAACAGATAGCTTTATTTTACTCTTACTGCCCTAATTCCACTGAGTCATAGGTTAAAAACCAATCTGCGCGGTCATTGCTACCTAGAAAACTAGGCATTGACTCATAAAGCTACTTTCCAGGTCACATTCATATAGCTACGCGAAACAAACACTAAACACAATGCTTAATAATAACTCGTTGGAGATAGAAAGCTGTATTGTATGTTTGTTTGCAATGGATCTGGGATTGTTGTTCTTTGGATTCCGAAAGGTAAAAAGTAACCTATCAGGGATAAAAAAAACCTATATATGATCACTTCATCGTCCGTCTGTCTGTTGTTGGCCGACAATTATACCCTTTATCTTTTATACAGCGCTCAGGACAATGTACTCTTCTTCTTATTTAACTAATCCTACTTTATGTGGGGTCGGTACAGTATATACGCTTCTTCCATACATCTCTGTATACACACCCCTCCTGGTCATATCGTCATTCACACAATCCATCCATACTTTCTTAGGCCGCCCCCATTTGTCCGTTTCATTGTTCCATTTGTCCGTCCACACTCATACTCATTGTCTTCCTCGTGATATGGTCTTCCTCACGTCGCATAATATGACCATACCACGACAACCTACTACTCATCAGTTTGTCAGTAATAGGTGCTACTTTCAGGCTTCCTCTTAGATACTCATTCCTAATTTCAGGACAATGCACTAATATTACAAATTCAAATCCTGTATATAATGTTTTCGAAATATTAAAATTGAGTAATTCAAGAATAAAGCAAAATACCTACTTGTATTGGCTTGGTTATATAGGTCATGTAGGCACAGGACGTCTGGACTGACACATAATGCAAACATATTTAATTACTTAATTATGTTGGTTACAAAAGAGATTGTGGCTTGGTGGTAAAAACTTTTCAATCAGACTGTCCCTGGTACGATCCCGACCCTTTTCCATCCGACCTATGACTTGTTTTTCAAGTTATGTGTGGATTTGCACTCTTTACGGTGAAGGAAAACATCGTGATGAAACCGACACGTTTGAGGACTGCAATATCCGAAGACGTGTGTCATCAACCAACCCGCACATGGTGAATTATGGCTTATATCTCCCTCCTAGTAAGAGAAGGCCCTGAGCCCGATCTATGGGAACGTATAGTGGGCGACTTATACTATGTTGTTACTTATTTAACACACCATCTTAGTGTTTCATTCACACAAATTAAATAGAACAGTAACATTCACCTAAAGTCGTAGTACGCATATCTTAATCCCACTTTAGGTATATAATATATCCTGTGTTGTGGGGACTAACGCGAGCAACACTGAAGGACGAAGCTAGTCGCAAATAATACTTGCCCCAGTGAAAGTAATCGGTCGACTGGGCAAGAATGTTTTAATTGACCGAGTCGGTCAATCTCGTGACTCGACTGTTACAAGATTTGGACCGCGCTACGATAACGTACGAGTCGGATTATCACGTGATAATAAGTGATTGACATAGATAGATAGACAAGTAAATTGAATAATTGGTCTCGCACATGAAAGGTTCTGTGCCATTGTTATATGGAAGAACCCCCTTAAATATTTATTTTATTTCGATTTGATTATTTATTATGAAAGATAATACACATTTACCTATATATTCCTTGAAAATTTCATGCTCCTGCCAGCTGCCGTTATTGATATACAGCAAAAAATACACGATTTTTTTTAGTTTTCACTTTATTATTTTAAAGTTATCTTTAAATTTATTTGTATCATTACTACTAGTTTTGTCTATAAATCCATTTGTGCTTAAAAAAAACACGTTTATTGTATGGGAACCACCCTTAATATATTTTATTTTTAGTATTTGTTGTTATAGCGGCACGGAAAATAAATATCTTGTAAAAGTTTCAGCTTTATAGTTATCACGGTTTCTGAGTTACAGCCTGGTTACAGACAGATAGTGGGGCTTAGTAATAGGGTCCCGTTTTTACCTTTTATGTACGGAACCCTAAAAAATAGGAATAGGAAATCCATGGAGGCCATCTTGAAAATAAAATTTAACATATTTTATGTTCAAATGTAAAATATACAATGTTAAATTTTGAATGTATATAAACTCTACTTATCAAACCTTGTTTTTAAAACTCAGTAGACCCATATTGAGGGAGTTGTGAAAAATATGCGATCCGTCTTTTTGTGGCGTCGGCCATATTGAACGCATTTTCGTTAAACATAACGTAACGAACGCGGCCCACGCGCAATATCTTTGACAAACCAGGCTCCAAGAAAGTATGTCCCTATTAGCTTGACTCGATGAATAAACTTAGAATCACTTATAATAACTATATGTGTTTTATTTTCATTGAGGGATAGGCTTATGTTTGACCGCAGCTAGCTAGCCTGATGTTAAGCTTGACTGTGGTCTAAGATGTAACACGCTTGCCTAGATGGAACCTATTTACTCTAAATTTGAAGACCCCCAATGTGTTACATGAAGCAAGTAATTGTGGCCATGCTTAATTGTTTCACGGATCAATTGTGAATGGTCTAACTCTAACGAATACCAAACCAATCGTTTCAGTCAACCTTCAACCTTCACCTTGGGGACAAAATTAAATGGGTGGTGCAAAAAAACCTGTGCCAAGAAGATTTTTCAGTACGTTCGTTTTAAACTCTAGTTTCAATTTGTTCTGTAGTTTAAATCAAAACAACTTTGCATCGGAAGCGAGCGAGGACATTATTTGATAGATCAATAGCTAGTTTGAGTTACTTTTAATGTAGCAAAGCAACGTTTCCCGGGTCAGCTAGTAAATTTTAATAAAATACTGTCTCATTGGAAATATCTCTTCAAGGCATTCAAAATACTACGTCACGTAGAATTCTACGTGTGTCATAAATTATTACTACGCTACGCGAGTTCACTCCCCTACATATATTTCTTAAAAAATAAAAAGCAAATAGGTTTTTTTCGCGCCTATCCAATTAGGAACAAACAATCGCATCACAATAGCAATGGTTACAAATGAATTAACACTATTGATGAGCATAATAGCATCGCTTTTAACTGCTAAACATCTTGTTACAACTTAGTAAAAAATTGTTGTAAAACGTAATTAGTGATTTGACTGGCCTTCTTCACATAAATATGGGTACTAGGAAATATGTTCGTGTACTATTTTAATTTTTGATTTATAGCTGGGCAACAATGGATTCAACTGTAAGGACTCTTTTTAAACTATACATCAAGGTATATAACCAAAAGGTTGTACAACCACACGAATCAGCGACACTATGACCGAAGATGTAACATGCCTAATCTGGAACCATCTTCTCTCAAAGAGGCTACCAGACCACATTAAATTCAAATTCAAATCAAATCAATTTATTGCGAATATGGTATAGTTACAGACAGATATTGGGTCAGAGAAAGAAAGTGCACCATATTATGCCTAGCGGCGTGCAATAAATCAATAAAGAAATCTTATCAGTGTTTTTACTATATCATAATAGGCGTTTAGTGAATTAAAGCTATATTAGCGTTAGGGAGAGGGAGAATGAAGTTTGGAGGCTGATAGCGAAGGACTATGCCGCTAAAGCTATTTTGGCTTATGAAATAAATGAAGAAATGGATAGTGACTAAACAAATCAATGCAAAGAAATGGTTTTTTTTTGTAACCACAGAATATAGCTTCGAGTACACCCTAACTTCACCTGATTACAGGTTACATGTTACTATAAGTTTAATTACATTGATAACTTGTGTACCTACACGTTAAGCTATGGAAATAAATAAATAAGTTATATTTATTTTTAATAATAAATAAAGAAATAAAATAACCTTTATTAGCCCACACGTTATGTACAGATAAATATTGAAGAATAAAGTTTAGTTAAATGAATGTAGTAGGTAATTTGTGCATTATTATTTAGTACTTCTATTTAATTTGGTTATCTAGTTACAGTGTTAACTCTATATAACGACACTAAAGGGACTGTGCATTTATGGCGTTATAGAGAGTGGTCGTTAAATGGAGAGATTGTATCATTGTATGGAATACAAGCTAAATCCTCTAAAGCCAATTGATTTCGACGCTTTTGAGAGTTTGTCGTTAAATCGAGTGACGTTACATGGAGTTTAATTCGTTCCTTTTCCTGATTCCAGGACAAGAGCATGGTGGTGTTCGTAGAAGCTGCAGTATTAGAGGACACCCTCCTCAAGGAGTATGGCGACTTCAGTTCGGTCCGGGAAAGGCTGATGACGTTCCGAGCGGGCACAGACGATCTCACGGACAAGATTGACTTTATCATCTGTTTGGGAGGCGACGGCACGCTGTTACATGCTAGCTCGCTGTTCCAGGTTAGTTTTGTAACTCAAATCAAATAAATCAAAAATAGTTTATTTATGGACATTTGACAGGGCTTACGTACTACATACTATAATTACCATTTTTTTTTATACTAAGATGGGTTTGCGTTTGATCAGAATTCACCTGATGCTAAGCGATATTGTGATCTAAGGTGGAACGCGCTTAACCAGAAGAAACCGGTTCACTCGTGCTTTGAAAACCGCAAGATTATAGTTTTCGGGGAACAGAGCATTTGGCAAAGAGTTCCACACCTTGGCAGTACGAACAATGAAGATGGAGGCAAAACGCTTAGTGCGCATTTTAGGTATCTCCACAGTGAAACGATGCCGCCTTGGTGTTTCCCTGCTCGTCCGATTGTGAAAGGGGGCGGGGGGAATTAAATTGTGCAATTCGGTCGCACACTCTCCGAAATGTAACCTATAAGAAACCATACAATTAATCGTTTGTTTACGTACATACTACGTACTACACATTTGTTTTAATCCTTTTGTATTCCACGTCTTCTTCGAATGAGCTAAGTGGCCAAGCTCTCTGTTGTCAAGAGTTTTCAAGTCGATCGTCGATGATTACCTTACTAGCCTAGCCGAGCTACAGGCGCAACGATTCTATTTCTCATTACTGAGGGTTTTTTGTCGCTGTCACCTTTTTTGTCATAAGGGAAGTTTTCTTGGGCAATAACATCATGATGGGCGTCCAGTTAAAAGCGAGCGTGGCTCGGTGGTCATAACGTATGCTTTTTAATCAGACGGCCCTGGTTCGATCCCGGCCTTACACCAATGACTTGTTTTTCAAGTTATGTGTGGATTTTCACTCGTTTTACGGTGAAGGAAACATCGTGAGGAAACCGGCATGTTTGAGGACAACAATATCCGAAGACGTGTATCATCCGCCAACCCGCACTTGGCCAGCGTGGTGGATTATGGCCTATATCTCTCTTCTTCTGAGAGAAGACGCTGAGTCCCAGTAGTGGGAACGTATAGTGGGCTGCTTATGGGCGTCCAGTCCCTTCTAAGCACGTGCGCCTGCCAAGCACATGACAATGGATGCAAAAGAGAAAATGGGATCGATAAAAATCTGCTAGAATTGGGTATTTGAAAAAAAAATTTTTTTGTGATAAATAGAAAGATTATATATTAGTTTTATAACAAATCTATTTTTTTTTTTTTTTGCAATAATTCAAAAGTTATTTCAAAATAAAAATTAATTTTTGAATCCAGTACCGAAGACACGCCGACAACTCCCGAACAAACCCGAGCGCGTGTGACGTCATAGTGTTAGTTTTCACACAGACACTCAATGCAGTTAATAGGAAAATAATGAATACAAAGTATAATAAAATTAACATTATGACGTCACACGCGCTCGGGTTTGTTCGGGAGTTGTCGGCGTATCTTCGGTACTGGATTCAAAAATTAATTTTTATTTTGAAATAACTTTTGAATTATTGCAAAAAAAATAATAAAAAAATATTTTTGTTATAAAACTAATATATAATCTTTCTATTTATCACAAATTTTATTTTTTTTCAAATACCCACCCACAGATATGAAAGACTGATGACATTCCGAATGGGACAACTTTACAGATTCGATGTTTATTTTATTTTTTATTTATTTTAAAAACCTTAAAATAAGCATTACAGATTCACTCCAATTCGCTTATCCAAGTCAATTAAATACACTACATTAAATTTTTCATTTCCTTGGTTTTAAATTTATTACATTATAAAAATCTTTAATTACATGCACAAGTTCTGCTTTATTACAGCTAAAAAGATCAAGATCCTGGTTCTTTTTTAACAATTCATTAAACATGAACATCGCTCTCGGTAAGGGAGCTATGTTCATGTTTAATGAACATAGCTCCCTCTCGGTTTATAAACACTCCTGCATTAAAGCCTATTTCTTCTAATTCCTAACAAGCAAGTTTATTAACTCAATTATTTTAAGTAACTATCGATATTTATGAACAAAATATAAAATGCGAGCGTTGTGCATTTTACCTAATTAAATAATGTCGGTTTATACCAAACTTCAAAACATAGATAAAGATATTTTATTGCGTCTTATGTGGTAAGCAAAGATTACACAATACAAAAGTAGACCTATAATTAGACTTTTGAGTCGTGCGTTACTAGAGCATTGCGCCTCGCTGTAGGTTTCATGAGAACCTGTATCGCAAGGCAGCATATTGTTTGACTTACTTTAAAGACTTTTTTAAATTAATAAATATTAGGACACATTCACACACGGCTGGTTAGCCCCATACTGAACCATTTCTAGCTCGTATTATGGTTGCTAACACAACTGATATACTACATATACATACATACATATTATATATAAATACATATTTAACACCCAGACCCACAGCCAACAAATTTAGTTAAGCACAAAGATGTTGACCGGGCCGGGAATCGAACCCGGAACCTTCTGATTAGCAGACCGGCATGGTAACCTTTACGCCAACGAGGTCGTCAAATTTGGTTTTACATATATTTTCTTTACTATATCAAGACGTATATTTATTTTAATGATACCCTTTAAATAATTAAAAATCAAGCTAGAGAACATCAAGGAGAACCATTTACGTGCCCGGTTTCAAATTACAGGTAATAATGCCTTAGAAAATTACCAACAGCCGTGAAACTAAAGTACCCATACAATTTATCTAGGGCTACCTAGATAGACGACCTCGTTGGCGTATTAGTTACCATGCCAGACTGCCAATCCGAAAGTTCCGGGTACGATTCCCGGCATGGCTAACATATTTTTGCTAAATGAAATTTGTTTACTGTAGGTCTGGTTGTTGAATGTGTATCTTTATTTCTATCTCCAACACAACTGATATACTACATATACATACATAAATACTTTATATCTATACATACTTAACACCCAGACCGATAGCCAATACATTTATTTCATCACAAAGATCTTGGCCGTGCCGGGAATCGAACCCGGGGCCGTCTGGTTGGCAATCCGGCACGGTAACCAATGAGGTCTTGGATTGTTATTTTTTTATAAATGTTTTTTTTTTCATTCGATCATATTGGCTGGCTCTAGTGTCAATTTAATTGCTAAATGAGTCGTGTCATCTGTATTGCAGCAATCCGTACCTCCAGTGATGGCGTTCCACCTCGGCTCCCTCGGTTTCCTCACGCCTTTCGAGTTCAACAACTTCCAGGAACAAGTCATGAACGTTCTAGAAGGTATGTTTTAGTGTACTAGTAGCTTCTTCTTCTTCTTCGTATGAGCTAAGTGGCCAAGTTCTAGTGTCGAGAGTTTTCAAGCCGCCCGAAGGCCTCTGACTGGGCTTATCGACTGCTTGTACTAAGACTAGCAGCCAGAACCTACAATCTAACGTGTCATCCGACTCACAGTAGCGCCCAGATTAAAATGCAACTTGAAAAACGACAGTCTTGCCGTCCGCATCGACCGTTGCTTAGCTTCGAAGATCGCGTCAGATCACCTTAGCTGGCCGAGCTACAGGCGCTACACTAGTAACTTTTCTTGTGCTATTATAATTTGCGGTACTACGCACGTTAATTCTCGGTATTTTTTTTACAATAAATGGGATGGATGTTGAGCGACATTATAATCAAAGGTGGAGCGCGCTTACCTATAAAAACCGGTTCTCTTGCTCTGAAAACCGCCAGGTTGTAGTTTTAGGGGGACAGGGAGCTTGGCAAAGAATCCCACACCTTCGCGGTTCGCACAATGAAGAGGCAAACCGCTTAGTACGCGCCTTTGGAATCTCAACGGTATAACGCTGCCGCCTTGGTGATTCCCTGCTCGCCCAATAGTGGAATGGGGCGGGGGAATTGGGGAGCTACCTTGCCTATGTGGTAAACCTCGCCAAACAGTCAAACATAGAGAGGCTTTTTCGCCTATGTTAGCTCACTCAGCCTACCCTGCTAGCCTTTGTCACTGCCTCTTGCTTGTTCCAAAATTTGCATAACTCATCTTGGTCCCAGCCGGGTGTCGACTTTTGATATGTACATTAGGATATCCATATCTTCATATACTTTCGCATTTATAATGTTAGTAGGAAATATGATATTCTTATTACTTACACATGTAAGTGTGACCGTCATTAATTCGTGTTTGTGTAAGTGATAATTCAAAAAGTGCAAATCGTCTTTATTTACAATTACAAATTTTTCAAGCATGAAAATGTGAATTAATAATACTTAAATATATATTTTTTCCAGGTCACGCAGCCCTTACGTTAAGGTCTCGTCTCCAGTGCGTGGTGCTACGGAAGAGCCACGACCAACAACTTGGCAAGGACAAGAAGAAACCCACCACTATACTGGTTCTAAACGAGGTGGTGGTGGACAGAGGTCCTTCGCCTTACCTCTCCAATATAGACCTGTTCTTGGATGGGAAGCACATCACTTCAGTGCAGGGCGACGGTAAGTTCTTTACCGTGAGTAAGTGTGATAGTTTCGTGTAGAAACTGTCACACTTTCTTTCTGTTCTTCCTTTTTTTTGACACATTCTTGCGCCCGCGCGCCTCTCGCGCAGATACCGCCGGCTGGATGGATATTAACTCTTCCTCGTCGCTGGATGATGATGAATAGAGTATGCTTGGATCCGCACACACCACACTGGCTGTGTCCTGCATTGGATCTGTTACATTAGAGTGGATCACAGAGTTCAGGACAGGTTTCCAAGAAGGCGCCTAAGTCCAACCACGATCTCGATCACCTTATTTATTACAACTTTTGACTCTATTAATATTACAAAAGCGAAAGTTTGTTAGTGTGTATGAATGTTTGTTACTTTTTCACGCTCAAGCGGCTGTACCAATTTGGTATAAATATAGACTTTGGATTGACACATTGTCTTACTAACTTTTTATCCCGGATAACCCGGGGCGCAGCTAGTTAATCTATAATTTCCAGCTGTAACATGTATGTCTCACAATGTTCCAGGTCTAATAGTATCGACGCCGACGGGTAGCACCGCGTACGCGGTCGCAGCCGGCGCCAGTATGATCCACCCTTCAGTGCCGGCGATCATGGTCACACCCATCTGTCCGCACTCGCTCTCCTTCAGGCCTATTGTGGTGCCTGCGGGAGTCGAACTTAAGGTAAAACATGTTTTATACTACATTAACTTAACACATACACTAGGTATACTTTTCATATGCAGATACTTGCAGGAATTTTAATTAATATTTACGACGCGACGAACTTAAATTTCGAATTTATGTCTTATTGACACTTTTAAAGGCCCACAAATGTATTTTACAGATGTTCAACTATTCGACATATTGGAGAGATACATTTCTGGCCTCAGATTTGTCAGCAATAACGCTAAAGACAGCGGTTTGTGAACGCTCTTCATCTCTGACCAATCAGGCGTCAGTAATTTATCTCTCTATTAGATTGACTCGTTAAACAGTGACAGTTCTTCAACATTTGAAGTTAGAGCCCAAATTACTAAAAGATCAACATTCAACTAAATATAAACGCCAGTACTTATAAAATATTGCAGTGCCGCTCATACTTGAATGGTTTTCTCATTTCCTCTTCCTCGTAAAGAAATTATTTCTAACATAGAACGTGACTTCTAGATCGCACTATCTCCGGACGCGCGAAACGCAATGTGGGTGTCATTCGACGGAAGGAGTCGACAAGCGTTACATCACGGAGATAGGTACTTATTGGCTTCGACACGTGACGCCATTTTGCATGGTGTTGCTAGCCGACAAAAATAACCTTGGTGTTGTCAACTAAAGCACGCAATACGCTTTGTTTTTCTATATTATTGGTTTTGCAAAAGTTGGTGTTCAGTATGTCCGGTTATGAAGTAATGTAGCTAAAGTTTGAAATTGAATTTAATCTGTAGGTATTAATAATAATATACCTAATAGTTTTTTTTTATATTAGCATGTTGGCGTGTCGTGTTTTAGTAATGATAGGTAATGGTTAAATTATAATATATATTATTAGAAATCATACTATCGTTAGATTTGAAATACGAAAAGTAGATGTAGGTAGGTTTTACAATGCCATGACCATCTCTCTGAATATCCTCTCATTTTACCCAAATTTATAGCTACCAAAATATTTGTTATTATATATATATGAAAAATATGTTATTTTGGAAAAATCAAATATTTCCTTAAATCAACATTGGCAGTTACAAAATTAAATTCCAAATTATTATTTTTATTTATTCCCCTCATTCTACTCTGAAACAAAAAGCAAACCAAAGCACAGAATAATAACTTGTACTTCGTACAGAAGCTTCACTTCGCAATGGTTTTCAAAGAAATATGAACTCAATCTGATAAACAATATGATTTAATTTAGCTCGCGGTCCAGTCGATCACGTGATCATTTCGTTGCCTACCAATTTCTTTTCAACGGAATATGGGCCTTAATTCACTATGCTACGGTTCATAATACGTTGTACATGGTTATACGGAGTACTAGTTATTATTCTGTGGTATTGAAAGAGCCACGGACTAGGGTTGCTTACTTCGAGAAACTACTTCATTTATGCCATCTAGCGCGAATAGAATTCCATAGGTATCATCTATAGTATCACCGAAAATATTTTGCGTTAGGCTCTTAGTCTTAGTTCGTAAATGTACGACAAATGAAATGCAACTCGAATGAAACGACTAAAATATCTTTTTTATTGTACTTTTCGGATATTGGAATAGTACGGGGAGAAACGGTTTGTAGTTTGAATTAATTTCATTTCATATAGGAACATAATGTAATCCAGTCAAAATAGATTTTACCCTTACCTGTCAGCGTCTTTAGGTAACCAAAAAAAAGTTAAATTTCGATCACGATCCGTATTTAAACAATTAAATACTGCACAGTATCTTTTTGCTTTTTTTCGTTTTGTGTCCATCTTGCAATTATATAATGAATCAATCAAATAATTAAGTTGAACGTGGTCGAACATATAGCGCGCACGCGTGTGTTTTCGTTCGCTTGTGGCAGCCTACTAGATTGGCCACTCCGGAGTGGCCGCCGCCCGTAGGTATGTTTTTAACACCTACACGCGGAGTGACACAGGCCTGACCAAAGCTAAAACCAATCTACGAGTACATAAGTTTCACAAATTTATTTTCGATAATAACGATTCCCTTTCCTTTACCTTAGCTTACCTTCCAACATTTGGTTTCCAAAACCTCCTTGTCCAAAGATGTTCTAGAAAGGTCTCAGAACAAGAAGCTTTGTTTCAGATAACGCCTAGCCTAGAGGCGAGAAACTCGGCTTCCGTGTCTTTCGACGGGCGGTCACAACAGACCCTCCGACCAGGCGATAGGTAAACTGATGCTTTTGGCCACTCGTTGGATTTGACCGTGGGCGAATCTGTGTACATTCAGGAATCTGTCTGAACATAGAATCACAAAAATATAAAATAAAATAAAATATTATAAATTTTATAATTTATTTTCAAATCTAATACATGAAATATAAAAGCTTTGTTTAACAAAAAAAGCTAGAAGATACCTCACTGATTAATAATAAAGAAAACTGGTTTTATAAAATTTAAAATTTTACTAGTTTGTCCAATTAGAAAGAGAGAATGAAAATGCATATGTGACTGCATGCATCTTCATCAATAATGATTTATACTGATAATTTTTCAGTGCGAAATAAAATAATATTTTTATTTTATTATTAATATTATTCTTGGATCATATTCTCATGTGTTGATGCTTTCCATCACCATTTCAATTCTGGGGTGTATCGGACGCATTTCTATTTTTGCCTTATCACAATTATTTGTGAATGTTACACCTAAATACTTTCATAAAAGTAATATACAACAGTTTCGCGCCTGGTTATTATCCAACTTTCAAAGGGGGGATACTATTTTCTGATGGTATACGGATCATAATTGCCGACTTTTCATATAAACTTAGTTCCACACCGATCACGCGACACGCTAATCGTTCCATATGTTTTCATTAATATATTTATTTGTAACATGATTTTTCAATAAGTTTTTTAACAGAGTTTTGTTTAAGAAAAAGAGAAGAAATAGTTTTAATTTCAAAGAGTTTTAATTTTAAATTTTCCTTTTCAAAGAGTTTTAATTTCATTTTCAAAAAAGATTGCGAAAAACTAAATATAATAGGCACGAAATGTTTTATAATAAACTTGTCAGTAGAATGTATGGGGAAATTAATAACGCCTCTAGCACATTCACATTTCCACATGCCTACACTACTGACAAGTTAAATTCATACTAAAATCTAGATGTGTATCTTTCAATAGTTTTATATGTTGCTGTATTATATCTGGCTTGTATTGGTTTCGGTTATTCATTTATACTAATTGGTTTGTACTCATCTTGATTTGCTTTCACTCTGCTTTGCAATGTGCACATATTTTTTGTGTAAATTATTATTCTAACAAAAAGCTAAGGTAAGTTTTAACGCTTGCTTTTATTAATAACTGACTCTTGGCTGCATGTTTTGACACGTGAATAAGTTCACAATAATGATTTTATTACAGATTGCTTGTTTTAACAAAATAGATAATACCAATTCTCATTATTACGTGTATAATAGAAAACCTGATTTTTTGAATTAACTTCAAATATGTACAATTTTCCACTACCAACTCAAAGTCATTCTTTACCGATTTCACGGTTCTCATTATTATTTGAAGCTTTATTATTAACCCTTGAGAACATCTGATTTCTTGAATTTACTTCAAATACATTCCATAACCCATTCAAAGACATCTTTATCTACATTTCATTCACTAGGCATTATATCATAGAAAATTGAGATACAGTACGCTAACTTCCTCCAATATATTTCCAGTCTCTACGTCACGACATCACACATTACATCATAGAAAATTGAGATACAGTACGCTAACTTCCTCCAATATATTTCCAGTCTCTACGTCACGACATCACACATTACATCATAGAAAATTGAGATACAGTACGCTAACTTCCTCCAATATATTTCCAGCCTCTACGTCACGACATCACACATTACATCATAGAAAATTGAGATACAGTACGCTAACTTCCTCCAATATATTTCCAGCCTCTACGTCACGACTTCAGTGTACCCGGTACCGTCGATATGCGCGCAAGACCAGATCTCGGACTGGTTCGATTCCCTGGCGGAATGCCTGCACTGGAACGTGCGTAAGAAGCAGAAACAAATGGACGAGCTGAGCGATTTCACGCACTCATCCAGTGATACTCTGGAAGATTTGGAGAACAACCATCACGACGATAGACCGGCTGATACATGACCTAGGGGAGTGGTCGCGTTGGCGTAAATACAGATATAGGGATATAAAATAGGTCAGAGATAATGGGTTTTTGTTTGTGTGAACTGTGGTTTGGAAGTCATAGGGTCACGTTATTACTTATACATTGCATATACCAAAAGTTTTGCTACTTTTTCACAGGGTTAAAACGGTAGGGCCGTTTGCGTCTGTAGCCCTCAATGTTAAGTTTTTTTAAAGAGAAGAGCGTTGTTTTAAATTTACATTGGTGTTTTGTAGGCTGCATAACAGTAATTTTAATTTTAAACGCTAAAGTAATTCTGACTTAATGCTAACGCCATCTTGTTTGTGTGTTGTCACTCTTTCTAAGGATATGTACGAGCTGTTTGTTGAAAAGAGACGTAGCGAACTCTAAATGGGGTTAGTATGCTTTTTTATGTACTTCCTATACAAAAAAATGGTCTATTTGTTTGGAGTCTACAAACCACTGTTCATGAATGTTTGTATGTTGGCCCTAATTCTGACCCGCATGCGCAAGCGCTAAGATTATAGGACCCAACTCTTTATATCAGCTCTTATTCACGTATATT
The DNA here is from genome assembly GCA_035578125.1 of Mellilla xanthometata. Lineage (NCBI taxonomy): Eukaryota > Metazoa > Arthropoda > Insecta > Lepidoptera > Geometridae > Mellilla > Mellilla xanthometata. The sequence continues at coordinate 3,768,713 of JAPUBQ010000014.1, read as the reverse complement.
TTATGTATCTGTATTTTTTATGCTTTGTCTGTCTATAGATCGTTCATGTCTCTAATGTAAAGATTTTATGGTTTTAAATTCAGAGCCTACACCTGTCCGCCTTAATTGGATAATAAATAAAGATATTATAGTTTTGAATTTAGCGCTTCCGCGTGGGGCCAGAATTAGGTTCCTTTACATACTCAGTATAAATGTGCCCAATATCAATTTACGCCAGTGTTGTAATAAAAGACTTCGTGGTGACGAATGAAGGTGGAAGAACAACGATTAAATATATTTAATACCAATGTGATGTAATTCGTGTTTTAGAAATAAGTCCTTTTGTATCTATATATTAATATGATACATGTGTTTGATATTGTATGTGGTGTTCAACTTGTAAAGCAAGATACAAGACTTTAAGTCACAAACTTTTGACCTAGTTTGCATACAGAAACTCGTTTATTTATAGAAATTATTTGGAAATATCATAACAAGGTGAATTATTTTATTTTGACAAGGCTTACAATTTTTAATTTATTGTGTAATTAAGAATAGAAAGGTTAGTAAAATCTCGCAATGCCTCAATAAATTGATATAAAATAGAAATAATATATTACCAAATGTAAGAAATTCCGAGTGGATTTTTAGACTAGCAACATTTGTTTTTTTATATTATTTTGACAATCAGCTTTTAAAATGATCGTAAAAAAATGCGATTTGAAAATAGTGTGATACTTAGCTTATTGTGTTTGTATAGGTTTTGCATACTTATGTAGAAATGTAACATTCCCTTGGTGTTGATTTTGTTTTTGGGGTTTAAAAATATTAGTAACCAAGACATGATATTATAACGTAGCTCTTAAAGTTATAACTTTGGGGTGTGATCTAAAACTAAGCCAATGTTATGACAATAGACAATGGCAATATATACTTCTTTTAATCGATAAAATTTAATAAACTATTCTAATATCTTATTTAAAATTGTATGACATTTTAAATTGAACATTGAATATGACACATTCTTAACAGTGGTTTGCCAGGTTTGATTTAAATTCTATAAAAAAGGTGCTATAATATAACTGTCGAGTGCCAATGTAGTTTAAATAATAATTGAGCAATCACAATATTATATGAGAATTATTGTGATTTAATCAAGCAATAGATCATGTTGGATGCTTATGCGAAGGGTTCTGAAAGTGAACATAACATTCATAACCATATTTAGCCACAACATAATATATTTTATCGAACCACTATAACTGGTAACCACTTTTAGTTAGCTGCCTCTTTCCTCTATCTATATTGTACAACTTTAATGAGAAAAGATAATTGTATAGAAAAAGTGATACTAAAGAGGTCCTCGTAGGTTTATGGAACCCTAAAAGACCCCTTAGTAACTTTTGGCTAGATTTTTTATTCCAAAGCACAAAATAGACAAACTCGATTCATGAAGGATTTGTGATGAATAATATGAATTATAGAAATGTTAAGTTTTGTGTGTATGGAGAAATTTGGACATATGCAAAATTTTAATCTTTAAACGGAATAGGGCTTTTATTAATGATTGTTTGAATGTTAAAGAGTTTATAATGTATATACCTATGTATGATAAGGTTTTATGATAAATTATACAATTTCAAGTCCACAACCATTTTTTTAAGATACATTACATATTTCCGTTATCCTTACTAGATCCTTGAAGTTGTACAACTTCACTCTCTCCTTAACTACTGTGAAGAGAAATCTCTCCAAGTAAGAAATAGAGTCAGAAACTAAAAAGTATTTGACTTTATGGATTAGTAGGAAGAGACGGTGCAAGTACAATTTTTGTATGGATGTGCTAGAGCTTTGATGAAATAAATCTGTGAGTGCTTGAGACAATCATGGAAATATCCGTAGAAAGAGAAGATTGGAATATCCCACCCGCCAAAATAAATTTCGGATATTTACCGGTTTTTGGCAAAGTCAAGCAAATCCTATGAAGAATATTTTCGAACAAAACTAAAAACGTCATTTGAACTGGTCTTGACGTTTGCTGTCATTCCTACATAACATTTAACTTAACCTCAAAAATATATTTGCATTAAGTAGCTTGTACAGTTTATTAAAATTAATATTTTTTACAATATGTCCAAAGCATCCCTAGTGAATTTTATATCAAAACGAAGTATTTCTTTATCTGCCCCATGTGAAGGCAAACGTAACTTTCGGAAGTTTATTATTCCAAACAAGAGAGGCTCCAAGCTACATAAGCAGCGGCAAATGACTCAAGATAGAGAGTTGGAGATCGACACCAGAGGAGTCCGAGACGTGGGATATAATCTCAACGGCAGATTTTACACAGTTCCAGAAATGATACCTGAGCTAATCGTTCCAAGCTTGGAAGATTGCGACCTCAAACCCTATGTTTCATACAAAGCAGAAGATGTAATCCAGAGTGAATTCACAGCTGAACAGCTTTTTGACGCAGTTTATAGCAAGAAGATAGTTCTAGACTACAGACAAGGGAAGTTAGATGAAGATGGTCAGCCTAAAGAACCATCGGAGGAAGAAAAGTTGCAACCAGATGAAGCAGTCGCCAGAGCTAAACGAACAGGCTCAGATATATTTTAATATGTTATTTGTATTGTATTATAGATTTAGTTGTAGATAAGACTAATAAATGTTAGATTGTGATAATTATATGCATTTTCCTTGACATTTTTAATCAAATTCAAAAAAGGGAAATCTAATTTTAATTTATTTCACTATTTTCTTAATTTGTATATTATATTTTAGGTGGTAGAGAAAAATTCGGTAACATGGGGAGTCCAAGATTGCTAAGGTATCAGCTAAAACCAGTAGATTTGTAGTTTTCATCTTTTTTCAACAATTTATTATAGCATGTAATGGCACAGATGAATTACACACTGTGCTTGCCTGCTTCATATATAAAAATAATTTAAATAGTAAATTATACCTCTTTTTCTTGCCCTGGATATGATTGCAAATAATTATGTTTTCAAGTGCCTAGATTTCAAGCATATTCTAATGAATATGTGAAAACATATATGAAAACTTTTTGAATATGTTTGAAATTTCAATTTCAAACATATTAAAAACGTTTTCAATGTATCTCATATTTTCATGATTTTTAAATATCTTATTCTTGAACAATTGTTGGCTTGTATAAATTTTGCTTTTTGGTAAAAAATTGTGCATATCTTACAAAATCATTGATAGTTTCATGAATTGAGTGCATAAATAGACCTAAAATTCTTATCATATCTATGTTAACAAAACCACTGCAGACCAGTTGTTAACTTGCATATTTAAACCTACGGATAGATGGGAGTCCTGGTTGGGCAGTATTATCTATCTTGCTCAGTCAATTACATACTTAACCTTGTGTAATATAAACAAGTTAGGTAAATTCAAAACAATTTAATTATATGATAATCTCAAACATACATAGTTATATTGTAGAAATAAAATTATTTCAAAACATAGATCACACTTCAGCTGATTATAAAATTGCAGTCTAGGATAAAGAAACCAGTTCACTCTCACCTTGAAGACAATAAGGTTGTAGGTCAGTGGAAACAGGGATTCCAGGGACAAATATAATAAAGGTTTACTTTCGCATTGTTACACACTATGTTTAAGAAACCTGACATTGATCAAGATAAATACCCGCCGCTTATCAAAACATTGTTCATTTCATTAATTAAGCTACAATATTTATCTGACATTCACGAAAGTTGCCTGAAGATCACTACTCACATCTGTTTCACCTTGTGACCTGATTATCTCAATAGGTTTTTGTATCCAACTAGCGATATCATGATATCAGTCATTTGAACTCCGTGCTTTGTTTCCCGCGGCTGTACATACGGCGCCTGCGCATTACGACCGGTTTTAAACGCACACATAGATAATAAAAAAAAATATGGGTGGTAACTATTCCGCAATGAATCCGATGGACGTGCCAGTACCGGATTTACAGAAATTATTCGACCGCGATGGTTATTTGAAGCCCTACGAACGGGAAATTCGACGCAGGTAAGTTTACGAACCTTTATTTTTGATTGAAAATCGTTTTTCTTCTGTCTTAAAAGTTAAAACAGTGGTTAAAGCCGGATTAAAGCTAGGTTAAGTTGATGTTCGTGTTTACTAATAAAAGGTGATTCAGTGTTGTAGCGCTTTATTTGTAATTGAAGAATATTCTATGATAATATTGGTGGTTGTTGAAACTTAAGTATTTTTTATAATTCAAACGTTTGATATATCATTCTTAAAAAATAGTCGCTATAAAATATTTCCTCGTCATACTGTGAAAAATAAAGATATATGATAATTCAGTATTCAGCGCTAGAAGCGCTTGTCGTTCCAATATAGATTTCAATGTCAAATGAAAGGTCAATTAGTTTAGTAGTCAATTTAAAAAGTATTGGAATTAAAACTTTAGCATTTGGCGTAGTATTCAAAACTAGTTTCTATCATTATAATATATTTGTTGTTCTGTATTTCTAGCTTCTAACATAATTTTCTTATGCATTTACATACTTACCTAACTACTAATGTAGGTAAATACCTATAAAGATACTTTGGTAAAAACTAAATCTAAATAGGTACCTAGGTAGGTCTATTATATATCTATCTACCCTACGTATTTACCAACTACAGTGTTGAGTTAATTGAATTCTTTGAATACATTAAGTTATTTAATAAAATATGCAAAGTTGTTCTAATTTGTACCTACTCATTTTGCTTACCTAACCCATACATAGTAGGTACATATAATAAGTACCTTAGTATAATCCTTAGTATAATATTACCTACCACCTACCGATTATTTACCACAAAGATCTTAACAAACCACAATTGGAATAAAATTATTGGTTGATGTCCATGAAATATGTGGTGTGCATAAAGGGAATGTTGTAAATATGATAGTTATTCTCCTATATCACATTTTAATAAATAATTTGATTTGAGTACCTATGTAGGTATTATGTCCAGCAAACACTTCACTTTCTTTTCGCACACACATAGCCTCCTCTTTGGTTTAAATATGTTCTTCCTCAGACTACAGGAATAAAGGTTTTATTCCTGTAGTCTGAGTGTTCTTCATAATCGCAAACTGAGGAAAATAAATACTCTCACTTCTACCATTACTTAAACACTCTTTAGATATGTGTTTAAACACAAACTGTTACTCAAATATGACTGTTTAAACATAGTTCCTAAGATATGGCTGTATAAACATTGTTCCTAAGATAAGCTATTAAGCTGTTTACACACTGTTCCTCAGTATGGATGTTAATCCAAAGTTTCTCAGATATGGGTATTTACATACTATTCCTCAGATATGACTGTTAATCCACAGTTTCTCAGATGTGGGTGTTTACACACTGTTCCTCAGATATGACTGTTAATCCACACTTTCTCAGATATGGGTGCTTACACACTGTTCCTCAGTCTTCTTCTCATGTGGGGTCGGTACAGTATGTATGCTTCTTCCATACATCTGTCATTCGTCATCTCTGTATTCACACCCATCCTGGTCATATCGTCATTCACACAATCCATCCACACTTTCTTAGGCTGCCCCCTTCCTATCTGTCCGTCCACACTCATACTCATTATGATATACTGATTATACTGTTCCTCAGTATGGCTGTTAATCCACAGTTTCTCAGATATTGTTGTTTACACACTGTTCCTCAGATATGGGTGTTTCAAAGACCTGTGGGACCGCATGGAGTCGTGGGAAGGCGGCATTAAAGGGTTCACTACGGGCTACAAGTACTACGGGCCGCAGTACAACGCAGATGGATCTGTGACGTGGAGGGAATGGGCGCCGGGCGCGCACGCTCTTCATTTGCAAGGAGAATTTAGTGAGTCAATCTATGAAATTAAAAAAATATATATATATTAGTAAATATATACAGTGTAAGCTCTACATAAAGATACTGAAGGGACTGTGCATTTTATGGCGTTATAGAGAGTGGTCAATGGATAAAATGTATCATTGTATGGAATACAAGCTAAACCAACTAAAGCCAATTGATTTCGACGCTTTAGAGAGTTTGTCGTTAAATTGAGTGACCTTACATGGAGTTTACACTATATTAGTAAAACAATAGGTATATATATCAGTAAATATATTTCTTTTTCTTACATATTTCACACACAGCTGGTTAGCCCCTTACTACACCATTTCTAGTTTGTATTATGGTTGCATTAGCTGGTTGTGTTGCTTAGACGTGTCTGAAATGAGTCTTGATATTTATTTATTCCCGTCACCAGACGGTTGGTCCAATAACCTCGCGTTCAAGAAGATGGAGTACGGCAAGTGGGAGCTACACATCCCAGCCAACCCTGACGGCTCGTGCGCGTTGAAACACGACTCCCGGGTCCAGATTATTGTCAACGAGCACTTGTACAGGATCTCGCCGTGGGCCAGCTACGTGAAACCGCACAAGGGATTCACGTACCAGCAGTTTGTTTACAAGCCAGATCAGGTAATTTTTTTTTTTTTTTTACATTCACACACAGCTGGTTAGCCCCATACTGAACCATTTCTAGCTCGTATTATGGTTGCTAACACAGCTGATATACTACATATACATACATACATATTATATATAAATACATATTTAACACCCAGACCCACAGCCAACAAATTTAGTTAAGCACAAAGATGTTGACCGGGCCGGGAATCGAACTCAGAACCTTCTGATTAGCAGGCCGTCATGGTAACCTTTACGCCAACGAGGTCGTCAAATGGATAGAAATTGTCTATTTAAATCATTTTAAAAGATCAAAATATAGGAATACTAGCTGACCCGAAAAAAGTTGTTTTGCCTCACTTAGGGGTATGAAAAATAGATAGTAGCTGATTCTCAGACCTACTGAATACGCATATAAAATTTGATAGAAATCGGTAAAGCCGTATCGGAGAAGTACGGCAACTAACATTATGACATGAAAATTTTATATATAAGAACAGGTCAAAATATAGACTTTTACTTTCCCTTAAACAGATCATCTATATGTATGTTTCTCGCGAAACAACTTTCGTCCTATTGTAATTTCTGAAACTTTATTGCTACATATCTGAACAATTACTAGACCGATTTTATTTAGTTTCAGAAATCTTTTAAAACTATGATGTTAACCACTCTGCCAAATACTATATTAAACCCGACCAGTAAACACGCTGCAACTGATTCCCCTTCTTTTGTGAGAACCTTCCCCCGAAACAAAAATCGCGGGCGATCAATGCGGAATTTGCGCTCGCTTCGCTCGCTCGTTCGTTCATAAGTTTATAAGTCAACTGCAATGTGTTTGCAGCTGCATTTTAATTTAAAAATATTAAGGCGAATATAAAGGCAAATCTTGATTTTACAGTTTTTCTCTATAAAACTTAAATTTATTTTATTTTAACCAGTATTATTTCATGTTCATAAGCCTGATTTGTTCCAAAATAAGTACGAGTATATATTCCCTCTAGAGGGCCGCTTCCGATATTTTTGACCGTTTACGATTTATGACAAAAAACTATAAATTCAAAAGTTTGCCCTTATTGAAGAAAATGCTGTCGCGTTTGCCATGCTATAGTTACTAATTGCCTATTCATTTCACCGTTCTTCAAACCGAAGCACAGTAGTATATGTATTAGTATTTTTATTCGTTCAAAATGCTGTTTGCCTTTCCATGTATACTATTTTTGCGCTCTCCCGAACATGTTAGTTACTGTGTCCTATTTGGTTTCTAAACCACCGATTGCATTCTGTGCTATATTTGTCCCCATTGCAAGACACTTTAATATAAGTAAAGGCATTTACTGTAGTTCTTTTGTTACACTTTGAATTCTTTAAGTCTAATGCAGTGTGGCTATATAAATGTATAAGATAGTCGGGAATATTTTATGACTAGGATTCCATGCGCTTGGAATTTCTATCAAGTTTCTGCAACTTGTTTTGTTTGTTTGGCAAACTCCGCAACCTCAGAATACAGTTCTGTATTCTGAGTCCGCAACATTTTTTTCATCACTATTTTTGGCATCGCGTTAGGACATCCATCATTTGCACGTTTCTAGACGCACCTTCTCAATACTCGAACTACTTATGTATAAATATGATTATATAGATTACATTGGATTTGGAATATATTGCAGAGCAGATAAGATCTACTTATATACAGATATGTATAGGTCTGTGAATATACATTGAAGTTATCTTATATTTACTAAACACTTTACTGTTCTATACGAATTAATACCGAATGGCATATGAATGTTAAATATCGCCATCTCAAGGTTTAGCCGCTTTAGTCATACGAAAAAGTAAAAAGATGTCGAAGTCAGGTGACTTATGAAACTGTTGGTCTCAGCTATTTATGAAAACTCTTGAAATCAGAGCTATTCGTACATAGCTTTTACTGAAAAGAAAAAAATCAGAATCTTAACTCAGAAACAGAAAAATTTGAATCTTAACTTAATCAGGTTCTTAGTTATTATACTTATCTTAGTCTGTAAACTTCCGCTTTTCTTTGTCCAGAAAAAATAATAAAGACAAGTATAAATTAAAAATTTAAAAACCCTCGATTCAACATTATGTGATGGTGGCCATCATATTTGAAATGTATCATAGTGTACGAGGGTGAATCAAAAAATTCTTGGAATCAATATTAAAAAATGCGAAGATTTAAATAATAATATTTTATTTTTCTACATAATCTCCCTCCAATGCAATGCATTTAGAATAACGCGTTTCTAACTTCCTTATTCCTTGTGAAAAAAAATTATTTTCTTGACTCTCGAAAAACTCCTCTATATATATCGGCAGCTATAACCGCGTCATTATCGTGAAATTTTGTTCCACGAATTTCCTCTTTTAATTTTGGAAATAAGTGAAAATCACTTGGGGCTAAGTCCGGAGAATATGTTGGGTGATCAAGGAGATTGAAGCCAGCACAGCGGATTGCGTTGAGCGCAACTTCCGATCGATGAGCAGGAGCGTTATCTTGAAGGAACAACACGCCCAACGACAGTTTTCCACGACGTTTTTCTTTAATCGCTTCACGCACTTTCGGGATCAAATTTGCATGATAGGGTCCAGTAATCGTCTGGCCTTTTAGCATGTAATCAATAAAAAGGATTCCTACACTATCCCAGAACACAGAGGCCATAACTTTGCCAGCGGTAGGAGCAACTCGAAATTTCTTAATGGATGGAGAGGATGGTCGTTTCCAAGACATGCTTTGTCTTTTAGTTTCAGGATCAAAATGGTGGACCCACGTTTCATCCATGGTGACAAGACGACGGCAAAAATTATCCGAATCACGCTGGAACATTTCGAGATTAAGCTTGGAAATTTCCAAACGTCGCTTTTTGTTTTCGTCGGTTAACATTCGTGGTACCCATCTTGCAGACACTTTTTTGAACCCCAGTGAATCCATTAAAATGGATTGAACGCTACCAAAAGATATCTTTAGGATCTCAGCTATATGTTTTAAAGTCATTCTTCTGTCTTCCAAAACCAGATTCTCAACCTTTTTGACATTTTCTTCTGTAACGGAGGTTGAAGGCCGCCCAGAACGCGGGTCATCTTTACAGCTTGATCTACCTCTTTTAAATTCAGCCACCAGTACGCAACCGTAGAATAGGGTACAGCATCACCCCCTAATGTCTGCTGAATGTCCAAAAAAATTTCCTTCGTAGACATTTTTTTCAAATTGAGATATTTTATCACCGCACGTAACTCACTTATATCCATAATTTTAACTTTTTAGCAACTCGTTGCACAAAAAAAAATATTACATGCGAACGAACTGACAAAAACAAGTGACAGTCTACATAAATATAGTGTGATAGACACTCTTTAATTTGAATATCGAATTTGATCCAAAAAGGTTTCATATATATGCACTTCTAAGAACTTTTTGATTCACCCTCGTATACATACATAGTATTTCACTCGTCAAGTTCTTCCACTTGAATCATACCCATATTAAAGAAGTTGCAAAAAAATGTCATATGCCATTTTTCAGCTCCAGACATCTTGGTCCGATTTCCATCAAACATAGCTAAGAACACTCTTGTATGTACCTTGTAAGAACGTCTTTATTTTAATTTTAATTTAAAAAAAAAATGTGAGCCGTTACGGGACGTCTGCCAGATGTGAAACATCGACATTTTGTAATATGGACGAGAAATCGGTTTTACGTGCGGCTATAGCTGTATGTTTCACATCAAAATCGAAATACCTATCCGTTCGGGAGCTAAGATGCTATACACACACACACACACACACACACACACACACACACACACAAAGAGACATGTCAAACTAACACCCCGTCACTCTTACGTTAAGTGTTAAAAAAGTAGATTGATCTTGTTTTCAAACTGCATGTCTATAATTTACAAAACTGTTGAAGATCTACACCGTACACTATAAACTGTTATTTCCAGCCGTACCAGTTCAAACATCAGAAGGTAGCGAAGCCGGAGTCTCTCCGGATCTACGAGTGCCATGTGGGCATCGCCACCCAGGAGGGCCGCGTCGGGACCTACAACGAGTTCAGAGACAACATCCTGCCTCGGATCAAGAACCAAGGTAAAGACTAGCTGTGGTGCCACTGCCACAGATCATCACCCGTTACCAATCAGATGAATGATGATGGGAAAAGTTGCGGGGAAGAGGCGAGTCGATCGCTGAAGAAAATCATGGTTGCGAAACTTTCGAGAATGGACCAGGATCTGAATAGTCTATCTAAATAAATAAATAAATACTAGGAACACGGCTGGTTAACCCCATACAGAACCATTTCTAGTTCGTATTATGGTAGCTAACGCAACTGATATACTACATATACATACATATTTAACACCCAGACCGACAGCCAACAAATTTAGTTCAGCACAAAGATGTTGGCCGTGCCGGGAAACGAACCCGTAACCTTCTGATTGGCAGTCCGGCATGGTAACCATTACGCCAACGAAGTCGTCAATAGTAATCTGAATAGTCATTTGGCAATGGACAAAGTAAAATTTATAGGGCTGATTGACAACCTTCACTAGTTGGAGAGGCACCATAAGAAGAAGAATACCAATCAGAGCGCTCGTTTCTGACTCGCGCAAACGGTATTTACAACGCGCGTACGACCGGTCCTAGCTACAATGCATGACCGTTGGACGAAAGAAACCTTCAAATGTCACGGCACCTCGAATCTGAAAAAAAAAACAAATCGCAATTGATGCCAACAGCAAGAATTTCCTCCTAGTCCAATTGATACAAAAATTACCATTCTCAATGGTGGTCAGAGATGGTCTTAAATTACTTATTCTTTAACTATGGAAAAAAGAACATTTGAAAGATTTCGTGAATATGCGGTCTCAAAGATTATTCAACTGGAAAATTGCTTTGCTCTGAAGAACCATTATATTTTCCATAGTTAAAAAATAAACAAGATAGACAGAACAAAACAATGAACGTTCGTTGTAGGTGAGAGAATAAAATTTCGTAATAAAGTAATATTTTTTCAGGGTACAATGCCATCCAGCTGATGGCGATAATGGAGCATGCATACTACGCGTCGTTTGGATATCAAGTCACCAGCTTCTTTGCAGCTAGCAGGTACGGGAAACTTCTCAGTTGTCACTCAGTTCTTCACTTCACATTCAACAAAGGTTCTAATGTCTTGGAGTTAGGGTCACTGGTCTCTTTTTGAACAAATTATCAGCCACTCAATACATATCTAGTACAACTCTTAGCATATCTCTAACTTATGTTAGCCACTACCAGGGTTTGACCAGTGCCTTAAATACTCGTACATACACACGTAGCGCTGTAGCTCTGCTAACTCAGGTGATCAGACGCGATCTTATTGAGGCCATAGACAAAATATACTAAAGTTTTTAAACTTTAGTATATTTTGTCTATGTTGAGGCTTAGCAACGGTCGAAGTGGGTAGTCTTCGGATTGGTAACCATGCACAAGACTGTCTTTTAAAAGGTGGCATTTTCATCTGGGCGCTATCATGGATGTCGCGTTAAATTGTAGGTCCCGGCTGTTCGTCTTAGTCTTCTTCAAACAGTCGTTAAACCAAGTCAGAGGCCTGCGGGCGGCTTGAAAACTCTAGACCAGAGCTTGGCCACTTAACTCACACGAAGAAGAAGAATACACACGTTTTATTCCTAATTTCCACATGCTTTCCATCCCCAGTCGCTACGGCACGCCGTGCGAGTTGAAGCAGCTGATCGACCGCGCGCACGAGCTGGGTCTCTACGTGTTACTCGACGTGGTTCACTCTCACGCCTCCAAGAATACCCTGGACGGACTCAACGAGTGGGACGGCACTACTGCCTGCTTCTTCCATGATGGAACGAGAGGCACACACTCGCTGTGGGACAGCCGCCTCTTCAACTACTCAGAGTGAGTATAAAAATTTAATAGATCTCGACGTAGTTAACTCTCACGCCTCTAAGAATACCCTGGACGGACTCAACGTGTGAGACGGCACTACTGCCTGCTTCTTCCATGATGGAACGAGAGGCACACATTCGTTGTGGGGACAGCCGTCTCTTCAACTACTCAGAGTGAGTATTAAAATTTAATAGATCTCGACGTAGTTAACTCTCACGCCTCTAAGAATACCCTGGACGGACTCAACGAGTGGGACGGCACTACTGCCTGTTTCTTCCATGATGGAACGAGAGGCACACATTCGCTGTGGGACAGCCGCCTCTTAATCTACTTAGTGAGAGTAGTAGAGTCACTAAGTACTTGAGTAAACTTGCACTATTCACTTCTAGTCCGGGAGCCAGTAACAGATTTCCATGACCAATTTCCTCTCAGATGAAATAATTAACCAAATTTGCACCTGGCTCCCGGACTATCCGCGTTTCTATCAGAAATGCTACTTAAATCGGTAAAAGTGTGATTACTCCGACAAGAGCTTAGTTCTCAAATCGAATCAAGTGTTTGCTAGCTGATTAATTTGTTTTGATTTCAGAGTCGAGGTTCTAAGATTCTTGCTCTCAAACCTGAGATGGTATCAGGAAGAGTACCAGTTCGATGGGTTCAGGTGAGCAGATATATTCCTGTTAACAACTAAGATCACTTATTTGAATTAGTGCACTTGAAAAAAAATGCGCACCCTCATATCATATGACCTATTTATAGTACCCAAAATGGTGAGTTTAAATGAAAAATCATTCACCCCTCTATAAGGATTGCAATTTATATCTATAATACTTATAATCACTACAGCTAGGCATAGTATTTGGCAGGGTGCGTAACCACAGGTAGGCATGCTCTACCTGTGGTTACGCACTCTGCACGCCTTATTTAATGCATGCATTAAAGAAGGCAAATACCCGGCCGCTCTGAAACGCGTGAAAGTATCTCCGCTCTTCAAAGGGACAGGTAGTCAAGAAGCTCTTAATAACTACAGACCTGTTTCGATAATTCCAGCGATCGCAAAAGTTTATGAGTACGATTTGAGTAGCAGATTAACAAACTATTTATCCGAATGCAGTGCACTCAGTGATAAGCAGTACGCATATCGCAAAGGGAGGTCCACAACAGCGATATCCGAAGAAGTAGGAGTTCTTGATGCACGTGAAGACCGTAGGCAAGTCGCAGTTATTTTCTGCGATTTGTCGAAGGCTTTTGTTGTTGCCGATCATAAAATCTTATCTGCAAAGATGGCACAGTATGTTATCGGCGCGTCGGCTTTGAAATTATTTACAGACTTCATGACCGATCGATATCAAGTGGTTTCAGGAGAAGGACTTACATCACACCCTTTGAAGACGGTGATAGGAGTAGCGCAGGGTTCCTCGCTTTCCAATATCAAGTTTAGCGTCCTTCTGAACGACCTACCTGAGTGTATACGTAACGCACGTGTTGCTATGTATGCTGATGATGTGACCGCTACTGTTACAGCTGATACTGTGGATAAGCTGGAACAAAATCTCAATACTGTGGCGCACGATCTGAATCGGTGGTTTAACGTAAATGGGTTGATGTTAAATGTATGAAAAACGAAATTCATACATTTTAATCTATCGGGGCGTTTATATAGACCACTTAAAATTCAGATAGGGGCAAGCGAGTTGCACCAAACTAATTCGCTAACTTTCCTAAGCTTTAGGATAAATAGTGCGCTAACTTGGGGCGAGCACATTGACAACACATGTGACAAAATCGCGCGAGCATGTTTTGCATTATGGCGGCTATCGTCAATACTACCAGATCACATGGTACGACAGTGTTATTTTGCGTCTGTACAATCAACGCTTCTATACGTCATCGAGCTATGGGGTCGCGCCGCAGACTGGCAGCGAATCCTCAGAATGCAGAAACGAGCTGTACGGGCGATTGTTAGAAAGCCTCAAGACGAATCCGCACTTCCCTATTTTAAGTCCTTGGGTTTATTGACGGTACCCAGTCTAGTTTGTTTGCAAGCAGCTCTGTACGCATGGGACCACTTGGACGAATACTCGCATATCGGAGTTAACCGGCGAAGCGCGGCACGCGCACCGCCTGTGTGTCACGCACCGTCGGCTCGAGAAGTCGCGGCGAACAATACGCGGTACTGCGCCGGCGGTGTTTAACCGGCTCCGCGCGAGATAACAGATGTGCCTTCACGAGCTGTTTTTAAACGAAAATTTAAGAATTGGCTTATAGAACAGGCATTTTATTCTTTTGACGATTTTTTGAAATTAAAATTGGCTTGACACTACGTTCGTAGTACACTTTTAACCTATATAAGGTTAATTATAAATTATTGATTTATATTTGAATTTTTATTGGCATTTATATTAATTATATTATATTTAATTTAATTGTGTGACTTGTAACTGTATTGTTATCAATAAATTACTTTGACTTTGACCTAGTCTGGAATATTTAGCTCTTAAGAAGGCTAATGGAACACACCGCTATATGCTTAGTGACAGATTTTTCAACTTGAGGTTGGTTTTGGTTTATTGTCTAGAGCTCGCCTGGCTAGCAGCCAGGCCTGTAATACCTCACCACCATGCTATGGTTTCCTTATACTGTTTTCTGTTTCTTCTACACCGAAAGCTCGAGCTCCTTCGCGGGGATCTAACTCACGACCTTCGGAACATAAGGTTGGCCAGCTTACTGAGCTGTCATCGCTTGAAAAGCAAAACTTTCAATTGTTTACTTTTATAAATAGGCAGCGAACTAGAATAAATAGAATGGTAACTCGGCCGATAAAATGGTTCCACCGTCCTCACGTAAAATACCGCGGTGGGCGGGGCAAACAGCTATCCGCGTGGCTAGTATCGGTGGCGTGACCTTGATGCGACCAATCGCGCGCGAACTTTGGTGTGTGTAAGTTTCGTTAGGATAGCAGTATAATTGTGTGCGTAGAAGGATTCAAATTCTAAGCGGCTACGGTATGGAGTTACTCTTCCGTTTATTCTAGTTCGCTGGCAATAGGAGTATATTGTTTCCCCAGGTTCGACGGAGTGACGTCAATGCTGTATCACAATCACGGCATGGGCGCGGGGTTCTCGGGGCACTACGACGAGTACTACGGCCTCAACGTGGACACGGAGGCTCTCGTCTACCTTATGCTGGCCAACGAGCTCGTTCATAATGTCGATAACAGAGCTATTACTATTGCTGAGGTCAGTGCCGAGATACAGAACTTTATTAGCCATAAATAACATACGTTAAAAGCAAGTCACACTACTATAATTACTTAATACTTAATTTTTTTTATATATAAGGACACGTTTTACACACGGCTGGTTATTAACCCCATACTGAACCATTTCTAGTTCGTATTATGGTTGCTAACACAACTTATATACTACATATACATTCATATGTAGTACAGATTTTATATAGATACATATTTAACACCCAGACCAACAGCCAACAAATTTAGTGTCACTCCGCGTGTGGGTATTAAAAACATACCTACGGGCGGCGGCCATTGCGCAAGGGCCAATCTAGTAGGCTGCCACAAGCGAAAGAACTCGCGTGCGCGCTATAGGTATGTTCGACCACGTTCAACTTAACTATTTGATTTGATTGATTGATTCATTATATAATTGCAAGATGGACACAAAACGAAAAAAAAGCAAATAGATACTGTGCAGTATTTAATTGTTTAAATACGGATCGTGATCGAAATTTAAACTTTTTTTTGCTGACAGGTAAGGGTAAAATTTAGGTATTTTGACTGGAATACATTATGTTCCTATATGAAATGAAATTAATTCAAACTACAAACCGTTTCTCCCCGTACTATTCCAATATTCTAAAAGTATTTAAAAGTACAATAAAAAAGATATTTTAGTCGTTTCATTCGAGTTGCATTTCATTTGTCGTACATTTACAAACTTAGACTAAGAGCCCAACGCAAGTTTCTCGAAGTAAGCAACCCTAGTCCGCGGCTTTTTCAATACGTATAACCATGTTTTACTGTATTATGAACCGTAGTATAGTGAATTAAGGCCCATATAAAAAAAATAAAAAATATTCCTTCAAAAAGAAATTGGTAGGTATGTAAATGAACACGTGCTCGACTGGACCGCGAGCTAAATTAAATCATATTGTTTATCAGATTAGAGTCATATTTCTTTGAAAACCATTGCGAAGTGAAGCTTCTGTACTAGTTATATTATTCTGTGGTTCAGCACAAAGATGTTGGCCGTGCCGGGAATCGAACTCGGAACCTTCTGATTGGCAGTCCGGCATGGTAACCATTATGCCAACGAGGTCGTCAAATACTAGTTATATTAAATTAAATAAACTTACAAATTTATTTAAATAAATATTCCCCATTAAATCCTACACACAATAGCACTTGTTTTTCACATCTATTACATTTAAAATATTTTTTTTTTTATACGTGAATAACGATTCTGCAAGCTAATTATAAAAGGGATTACTTTCGCAAAAACTGTTTATTTTCTGTTACTACTATGTTACGTCTGTTTTGTCAAAATATATAAGATTATAGGGATGTACTTCCCCGGACGGCGAATTAGAATTGACATTTGATTCATATCATATATTATTGTAATGAAATTACGAGGGTGAATCAAAAAGTTCTTAGAAGTGCGTATATATGAAACCTTTTTGGATCAAGTTCAGTATTGAAATTAAAGAGTGTCTATCACACTATATTTATGCAGACTGTCACTTGTTTTTGTCAGTTCGTTCGCATGTAATAATTTTTTTTTGTGCAACGAGTTGCTAAAAAGTTAAAATTATGGATGAAAGTGAGTTACGTGCGGTGATAATATCTCAGTTTGAAAAAAATGTCTACGAAGGAAATTTTTTTGGACATTCAGCAGACATTAGGGGGTGATGCTGTACCCTATTCTACGGTTGCGTACTGGGTGGCTGAATTTAAAAGACGTAGATCAACCTGTAAAGATGACCAGCGTTCTGGGCGGCCTTCAACCTCCGTTACAGAAGAAAATGTCAAAAAGGTTGAGAATTTGAGAATCTGGTTTTGGAAGACAGAAGAATGACTATAAAACATATAGCTGAGATCCTAAAGATATCTTTTGGTAGCGTTCAATCCATTTTAATTGATTCACTGGGGTTCAAAAAAGTGTCTGCAAGATGGGTGCCACGAATGTTAACCGACGAAAACAAAAAGCGACGTTTGGAAATTTCCAAGCGTAATCTCGAAATGTTCCAGCGTGATTCGGATAATTTTTGCCGTCGTCTTGTCACCATGGATGAAACGTGGGTCCACCATTTTGATCCTGAAACTAAAAGACAAAGCATGTCTTGGAAACGACCATCCTCTCCATCCATTAAGAAATTTCGAGTTGCTCCTACCGCTGGCAAAGTTATGGCCTCTGTGTTCTGGGATAGTGAAGGAATCCTTTTTATTGATTACATGCCAAAAGGCCAGACAATTACTGGACCCTATTATGCAAATTTAATCCCGAAAGTGCGTGAAGCGATTAAAGAAAAACGTCGTGGAAAACTGTCGTTGGGCGTGTTGTTCCTTCAAGATAACGCTCCTGCTCATCGATCGGAAGTTGCGCTCAAGGCAATCCGCTGTGCTGACTTCAATCTCCTTGACCACCCACCATATTCTCCGGACTTAGCCCCAAGTGATTTTTACTTATTTCCAAAATTAAAAGAGGAAATTCGTGGAACAAAATTTCACGATAATGACGCCGTTATAGCTGCCGAAGAGGACTTTTTCGAGAGTCAAGAAAATATTTTTTTTCACAAGGAATAAGGAAGTTAGAAACGCGTTATTCTAAATGCATTGCATTGGAGGGAGATTATGTAGAAAAATAAAATATTATTATTTAAATCTTTGCATTTTTTAATATTGATTCCAAGAATTTTTTGATTCACCCTCGTATATTACGTGAATTAGAATTGAAAATTGACATTTGATTCATATCATATACTTTTGTTTTTGTAATTTTATCTTCTTCTTATAATATATAGAATTTACATGTCACAATGTAAGTTACCGTACTCCTCCGAAACTGCTAGACTGATTTTTACCAAATTTTATATGCGTCTTTAGTAGGTCTGAGTGGCGGCTACTATCTATTTTTAATACTCCTTTGTTGTTCACCCTTAAATATATTTTATTATTTTTTTTGTAAAATAAATACATACAGCACTAAATTTTTCAAGCCGCCCGAAGGACTCTGACTTGGCTTAGCGACTGCTTGTACTAAGACTAACAGCCGGTACCTTCAATTTAACGTGTCATCCGACCCACGGTAACGCCCAGATGAAAATACCACTTGAGAAACGACAGTCTAGTGCATGGTCACCCATCCAAACACCGTCTGCATCGATCGTTGCCTAGCTTCGATGATCGCGTCAGATCACCTTGGCTAGCCGAGCTACAGGCGCTACAATGTGTTTGCCAATAAAGACTTGACTTTGAACTTCTAATTACATTTTATATAACTTTTTCAGGATGTGTCTGGCATGCCGGCGTCTTGCCGACCTGTCCACGAGGGAGGTACCGGGTTCGACTACCGCCTGGGCATGGCTATCCCTGATATGTGGATTAAACTCCTGAAGGAGGAGAAGGACGAGGACTGGAAGATGGGTCATATTGTCCACACGCTCACCAACAGGCGTTGGATGGAGAAGACTGTAGCTTATGCTGAGAGTCACGACCAGGTGATTTGTTCTTAACTGGCTTAAAAAAGCAGTATAGAAATAGGACCGGTCATACGCGCGTTGTAAATACCGCTTACGCGATTCAGAACCGAGCGCTCTGATTGGTAGCGGGCGGTGACGTGTGGCAGTGGCGCCACAGTTTTTTGTTTCATACAAAATGTTTATTGGGCAACCAATCGCAAAATCATGAGCTTTAAACATTTTGGTTTTTACTAATTCACTCAAACGTTACTTTGCGGAAATCCATTGAAGAAAGAATTCAGATTTTCTTTAAAAATTTTGGTGTTCTCCCACTGTGATCTGAAACCAGATTGTGATAAACAAAAAAGACATCACTACAAAAAATGAACATCATTTGGTGTTCCTATAAATGACTTGTTCAGGAAATACAGAAATTAATTCGCAAAAATTCAATCACTGACACCCTGTTTAACTAACACCTGTGTAACACGGTGGAACACAGCTAGTTTGTGTTATAATTTCAAATTCAAATTCAAATGTATTTTTATTGTGCTATAAACTTAAGGCTAAATATATACACTATTAATAGACTAAGGAAAAAAAAATAAAAAAAATAATACTAGGTGTAAGTAGGTGTGCCGCTGAATATCCCTCTAGGCAAGCCTGTGTCGCGAGATCCAGGGTCCCTTCCCTTCTTAGAACTAATAAGAAATACTTAAGACTAACATTTTACAAGGGGTCTAAAAGATATAAACTAGAATAAAAAACCAGTACGTATCAGTGTGTGTGTGTGTGTTTGTGTAAGTGTGTGTGTGTTTGTGTAAGTGTGTGTGTGTGTGTGCACGTAGCTCCCAAGAGGATAAATCTATTATATTTATATATATACATTTAAAGTGTATGTATTCCAGGCGCTAGTGGGCGACAAAACCATCGCGTTCTGGCTGATGGACGCGGCCATGTACACTCACATGAGCACGCTGAGCGAGCCCAGCGCAGTCATCGAGCGGGGCATGGCGCTGCACTGCATGATACGGCTCATCACGCACGCGCTCGGTGGAGAGTCCTACCTCAACTTTATCGGTGAGTTGCGCACTCCAAAAGTATAAAGTTCTCGTACTCATAGACATATACAAATTATTACCTAGAAGACAAAATTAAACATTAAGTGTACTTCAGCTGTGATCTGAAACCCAAATTAAGATAAGCAAAGAAAAAATTTAGGTCTGTTCCTCCGACCGACCACCACACCTCCACTACAACTCACACCAGTAAACTAATCTCTAAACTACCCTCCTAACACAACGAAGTTTCACTCCGCTTCTATGAGGCGTGCCACTACTCTGTATGCTAAGGCATATTAAACACACGCTCGGTTGAGTCCTATTTCAACTTTATCGGTTAGTTGAGCCCTCTAAAATGACTTTATGGGAAATTAAAGTAATTTTTGAGAAAAGTGCAGAAGCAGTATATCGGCAGAGTATGTACCTGTTAGTTGTAAACTAGGTGTAACTCTGAATAAGTCGATGTAGCTGATTGTACGTCAAAGTTAAAATCTTTGTTTTGCACTCGGAAAACTATTATGGAACGACGACGGTCTGCTTCCATTTAGCAAAGGGATATCCCTCCGAACAGATGTTGTGTTTGGAGACGGCCGTCCGTAAATACCGCTTGCGCGATTCTAAACGAGCGCTCTGATTGGTAGCGGACGGTGAAGTGTGACAGAGACGCCACAATATGAAAATAAAAAGAATATGACCCTTTTCACTAACTGGTTTAAAACGCTGCTACTTTTTTATTTATGGTACCGGCTATTTAACATACACAACATTATAATTTATTAGATAATAAATTACCTCAAAACTCCAAGCAAATCTAGATCAATTCAACAATGTGTGGTAGACCTTGGACCCGCCTTTATTCCGGAAATGATGTCCTCAGGCAACGAATTCGGCCACCCCGAGTGGCTGGACTTCCCGCGCGCCGGGAACAACTCCTCGTACCACTACGCGCGCCGCCAATGGAACCTGGTGGACGACCAGCTCCTCAAGTACCAGTTCCTCAACAACTTCGACCGGGACATGAACCTCTTGGAGTACAAACATGGCTGGCTCAGATCTAATCCTGTGAGTTTTTTTTAGTTAAGGCGCTATTGGTGGCGAGTCTGGTGTACATACGACTAAACTAAATTTAAAGTTCCTCTGTCTCTTTCCATCGTTTTCATCGTTAGTAATTAGAAAGAAACAGCACTATCTCAACCCTAACACGTCTTGACCTATACTTTGCAAATAAAAACATTTGATTTGAAGTGAAGTCATGACAAATATGGAAAATGGAGGTAGCTTTAGAGCTGATGTATTTGGGTGAGCTCTAAAAAAGTCCACAGTGATTTGACACAGACGTGATTTTAGTTGGTTTGACTATGGTGCTGAACGTGCCGTCTCTTTCTGGCCATCTAAGATGAAAAGAGACGGGGCTTCTTTGAATTTAATTTAGCCGTGTGTGCCGCTGAATCGCCACCAATGTATTATTGTATGGAATACAAGCTAGACCAACTAAAGCCTATTGATTTTGACGCTTTAGAGAGTTTGTCTTTAAATCGAGTGACCTTACATGGAGTTTACACTGTATAATATAAATATGTATGTACAGGCCTACGTGTCCTGCAAGCACGAGGGCGACAAGGTGATAGCTTTCGAGCGCAGCGGACTGCTGTTCGTGTTCAACTTCAACGCCTACCAGAGCTTCACTGACTACCGGGTCGGCGTCAACGAGCCCGGGGCCTACCAGGTAATCTACCTTATTTTTAACACGGAGGAAATGCATTTACGCATGCCCGCCAGTATTCGGGGGAGGCGGCGGGGTATGTCGGGCTAGGTGCCAGAGTGGAGACCACTAACGACAAAACCTCCCCTCTGGTGTTCCCTAGCTACGCCTTAACGCCGGGGGGCTGGTTCATGTATGTAGTCTTCAACCTCCCCGGAAGTCCAGTTAATCTACCTACTTTTTTTTTTTATTGATGAATAGGCTTACGTTTGACCGCAGTTTGCCTGATGTTAAGCTTAACTGTGGTCTAAGATGTAACACGCTTGCCTAGAAGGAACCTATTTACTCTAGATTTGAAGACCCCCAAATTGAACTTCTCGGGAAAAAGAGACTCAGGAAGAGAGTTCCAGAGCTTCGCAGTTCTCACAATGAAGGTCGAAGCAAAACGCTTTGTGCGAATCTTTGGAACTTCGACAGTGAATCGACGTCTCTTCGCTGTACCCCTGCTCGTTCTGTAGTGGAATGGAGAAGCGGGAATTAAACCTACTCACTCGGAGTGACACGACTTCAAAAGCGAGTGTGGCGTGTTTTTTTTTCTTATTCTTGACAGCTAGGCATATTTGACCTATTGTATTATATAGTCCTCACCAATTTCTTTTTTCGGCGATTCTTTTTGTCCTTGGGGTTCCGTACCTAAAAGGTAAATACGGGACCCTATTACTAAGCCTCCACTGTGTCTGTCGCCAAGCTGTATCTCAGAAACCGTTATAGCTAGAAATCTGAAATTTTAAAAAGTCATCTATTTTCCGATAGTTTCACAAGATATTTAAATGTATATTACCTTTCATAATAAATAATTAAATAAAAATAAATAAATATTTAGAAGGGGCTCCAACAACAAACGTGTATTTTTGCCATTTTTCAAGATAATGCGGAACCCTATATGCGCGAGCCCGACTCGCGGCCAATTGATTGCTGTTTCCTAATTTATGTGTGCCCTAATATGGCTCGCTAGAGCGAATTATATCGCAGTTCCTGCAATAGAGTTGACCAGTTATTATTTATTTATTTTTAACTTTCTTGAGCATGGTGTTTTTTTTAGCTATTATAGGTAACGGTACGGAACCCTTCATGCTCGAGCCTGACTCGGACTTGGCCAATTATTATATAATGACCAGTATATACCCAAATACCACCAGTATATACCCAGCTAATAAATATTCTATTTATTTCTGTAGGTGGTCCTATGCTCGGACAGTAAGAGGTACAACGGTTTCGGTCGCGTGGAGCCGGCGGGCGACTTGCACCACACGCAGGACATGCCTTGGGGGAACAGGAATGACTCTATACAGGTACTGTTTTATCTTATTATTGTTAATCATCATCATATCAGTCAGTGGGAAGATACCTTCCCACTGCTAGGTATAGGCAACCTCTTCAACAAGCCATATAGTATGGTCTTCATCCAGTTTCCATCAGCTCTTTCCAGCTTGCCTAACGATGTCATCTGGCCATCTGGTTGGTGGTCTGCCACTCTTGTCTTTCTCAGTTACCACTAGTTGACTGGCCTGGTCCATCTAGAGACTTCCCTACGCGCCAAGTGTCCTACCCATCTCCACTTCAACTTGGCAAACCGTATCCCCACGTCTTTGGTTTTAGTATGTCGTCGAATTTCAACATTGGGAATATGGTCCACCAAGCGAATTCCTAACATGGCCCATTCCATTGGCCTTAGGGCTACCCGGATCTTATGGATATGCTCCTTAGTAAGGAGCCATGTTTCGGAACTATACGTGAGGATGGGCAGCACACATTGGTTAAACACCTTGGCCTTGAAGCATTATTATGGTTCACAAATTATAAAACAATCAAAATAAGCAAATACTTAAAATTGGTACATGCTTACGAAGCAGTGATCATCATAAAATGCTTATCTATTTTTTACAATTTAACTGTTTCCTTGTTTCAGGTCTACATCCCTACTCGTACAGCAATCGTTTACGCCAAAGTAAACTAAAATATATTATTTTACTACATTTATCATGAGTATACTATATACTGATAGAGGGGATTGAGATTGCATGGTATATGTTATCAGAGAATTTATTACTAGTCTCTATTTTTGGAAAGGCTCAATTTTCAGATTGTTAAATGATAGACTTTTTTTATGTAAAATGTATATATTTCTAAGACTTTGTTATTCTTATAAAAGAACTATAAAAAAACTGGTTTTTCACTTTTTCCATAATTTAAGATACTATTTTAAGATATTATAGGTTATGTGGATTTTTAACAATTATTTACAGTGATACAAAAAAACTATAGATTGCAATTTTCACACTTCACTTAAGAGAGGTAGATGTTTCAAAAGCTGAGCAATGAGTGTGCTTGTACTTCTCTTGAGTAAAGTGCATCATGACAATTATTTGTGCATGCAGCTGGCAGGCAAATAATCAGATCTTATTGTAAAAAAAATATAGAACTAGCAATGTTTAAAGCTATGAAGGAACACCAATAAGCAAATTGTTCTTAGGTGTACAAGTCAGAGGTTTCAATTTCGAAAGGGTAACTTTATAGCCAAACTCTTCAGCAAGCCTGGCTCTATCGGAGTCTATGGCAGCCATACATCTCAACCCTCGGACTGTTAAGGGGTGCTCTTCATGTGTTTGATCCGCTGTGTGACCGAGGCACAAATACTTGTCAATACTCACACTTGAGAACTTATTGCTTCTAGGATAGACTAGCCTGTCCGTCGCGTGCAGGGAACCATAGCAACAAGGACATAAGACAAACTTTGCATTAGCTTTCAGACATTTATCCAAAACTAAGTCGCTTGCAATACCACAAGCGTGTAAAGCAATTCCAATATCAAATTTTCCAATGAAAAAGTCTAAGTTACATTGGAAAAAGTAGACATTTTTCAAGCCCATGTTGTGTACTCGTTCTCTGGCTCTCAGCAAGGATTGCTCTTTATTTTCTAGTAAAATCACTGTGCATTTTGGTAGTAAGTGAGCTATGAGAATCCCTAAATGTCCGCTGCCACTGCAGAAGTCTACAATCAGGTCTCCCTCATTAGCTATACTCAGAACAGCTAGTGTTAAGTTTTCTAACTGTTGAGTTTTTCGTATTACTCTTTCATCAGGTAAGTGTCCTGCATTTGGATTGGCTCCTTCAGGTATATCATCCCAATTAATTGAAGTTTCAAATTCTTTATTGCTAATATCCAATTCCATACCTTCTAGTAGAGAACCTAGAGCATTTACAATGTCATCTTCTTTGGTAAAAAGTCGCTTTTTTGGATTGTGCCGTTTTGGATCACACTTGTATAAGCTGACATCTTCTGTAGTAGGTATGATCACATTATCAAGTGTTAGTTTATCGTCTACTTTTACAAGTTGTGTCAGCTTTGCTACCTCAGCTATTTGAGTAACATTAGAGTACCATAGATAAGAATATGGTAAAAGAGACTCAAAACTAACTCCAAATTTTTTAACAATGATGTGATAGGATGGCAAGAGTATAAGGTCTGCTAATGTGAAAAAAGGGCCTTCAGCAAATTGATGGTTTATTTGCAGGTCTTCAATTTTTACAGAGCAATTTATTGCTAATTCTTTTTTAGTGTTTGACTTCCATTTTCTGTTTTTTGCTTTTCCTCTAGATTTATCAGTGTCTGTGTTAGCTACATCTATAGGTGTTTTGATATTTGCTTCATTATTTATTTCATCTTCATTAATCTTTTCTACAGGCTTATCTCCATTTTTACTCTTTAATTCATCTTTTTTCAAATCTCTAGCTATTTTATATACATTATGTACTCTCACAGGTTTCTTTAAATGATTTTCGAACCGAACTAAGTTTTTGGGGACTTCAGTAAGTTGTGTAGAATCCAAAATTTGTTTCACTGTTCTGATTATATCTACTTCACAGAACTTTGTCCATATGGATACTTCGTTTGGTGCTTGGAGACAGCTTTTCCTAAAGCCGAGTAGGCCTTCTTCATGCTCTTGAGGGTTTTGTGGTAGTGACTTATACTTGCAAATATGCCTCGCTACCGCACATAGTCCTGTTATTATGGTATCTTTGTACATAACCACTGGAAATACACAAGATGAAACTTGCCACGGCACCCTCTCATTCTGAATAAACTGTAGCCCTTCTTCCAGCAAAATTAAATCAGCTTGATTATCTTTTAGCTTCTTTTCTGAAGAAACAATATTCAGAATTACTTGGGATGGTGAACAGTATTTGTAGATGCAATAAGTTACGTACGATTCGAATGGCACATGTAAAGTTCGAGATTCATTGTAGGCCTCAGCAGACGTAAACGCTTCTATAAAGACTATATTTTCCATAGTTTTCTGCGTAATTGAAAAGTTAACTGATATCAAAAGATATACATAACCTCACAATTTCAGTGTTTTTAAAATTTCATCTGGCAAAGAGGATGTAGGTACTAAAAAAAAAGTTAATACAGGGCTATCAGGAAAGGGTATGGAAAGCCGAAAACACGCTAAAGTACTCATCATTCTGAACATCTTTGGTTCAAACAGTTTCCCGAAAAGCCTCTTAGTTTTTGAAATAAAGCCTTCTAAAGTTTTCACGAAAAAACGTCATTTGCGTCCCCAATATTCCGGTCAATCACCCGCGCACAGCTAATAGTGACAGTACAGTTAGGAAAGCAGTACCCTATACGTAACTAAGGTAACAAAAATATGGTGTGCCGTGAGAGAAACGGCTGAAGAAAGTAAGGCACACATACAGTAGTAGTAAATGAAAATACCAACTAAATAAATTATTATAAAAAAAAATATTTATTTTGTTAGTTTTAACGAATAATCAGGAATTTATGTGTTGAAAGTAAGATACATAAATCTTTTCAATTTTTGTTTATTATTACTTGTATTGTTTTTAATAACATTATTTTCTTCAGTCTTTTGTTTTTCGTTAAAAAAACATGTTTTGTTTCGTTAGTAACATATGACAACAAGTTAGGTAGGTACCGATCTCCTATTTTAGTGATAAAATTGATTTCCGTGAATTCATTAAAGTTTAATGTAAGTTGCTGTACTGTATCTACGAACGCCCACGCTCGCGCATTTATCAATGAACAATAAATGTCAACAAACTTTAGAGAGAGAGAGAAAGAAAGAGACAAACATAGGACAATCCGTCAGAACGGTTTTAAGCCGACTACACACTGGAATCAGATAACTCACGTAACATAATTACGAGTTACAACATTTTGGATAAAATAAATTTACTCAAACGGGAAGCAAGCCAGCATGAGATGTTGATGCTTAAACTAAATATTTAAATATTGACACAGACATGATAATATTTTTTTTTACAAGGCATGGGTTTGCACTTGGCCGTAATTTGCCTGATGGTAAGCAATCATTACGGTCTAGGATAGAACGTGCTGAGTAAAAGAAATTGCAATATTAAATTGGTACAGTTTATCAAAGTATGTCTAAGAATTGTAAGAGGCAAACAACTTACTTGAAATTTAATTTAGAATTGTAACAATCGGTGCTCATTGATAAATTTTATGTTTTTCATGGAATAGGTCATCAACTCGTTTGATGAAAATTGTTAACCCTATTAATGTAAATTCTAACATCATTCAAATAAACTGTGTACTCGCCTTATTTTTTACAAATATCTCGTAAGTTATGACGTCCTGGTATTTCGCTCGAGCACGTAAAATAAATTGAGAATGTGTCGACTGCTCGCTTAGCTGAGGAGTCCTTTATTATTACTACTTATAACTTAAAACCCTGGTATCAAGGCCAGCCTACAACCATTTCCACCCAAGATCGCGCGGCGTTTCTCCTTTTTCGGCTCCTTTGTGCCATGGCGGCAATGCGATATCAAAAGAATCGGTAGCTATCATAGAAAACTTAAAACACAAACCAACGCAGGCGGTGTTACAAAGCTTGTTTTGAAAGCAATGGAGTCGCTAATAATTTATTGTTTGCGGTACTAGGTAAAATGTTAATTTATTATTTAGTACTTTTTTATTCGGATAAAGGCTAATTGTTGTCAAATGGTTGTTTTGATACATATTGCAAGGGACCCACTTTGAACCGCTACTATGAAACAAGCAGGTATGTTCCTCCTATCATTTATTTATTCATTGCACAGATACAGAAATTAATTTTATTTGTAGTGTGTAAATTATTATTGCCTAAGTATTTTGAATTAAATAAGCTAAACCAATTTTGTAATTCAATAATTTAGCCCTGGCACCCGATTGTCTTCTTGCCAAACGTAAAATAGGTAAAATAAACGTAGGATGGCTTGATTCGGCGCGCGCCAGTCGGAGTTGGCGCGTACCGAACGAAAAATGTGGATGAACCTATTAGGCGCACAGAAGCCACGTGCAGAGTTTACGTAGGTATAGCCGAGAGGCCATCTTGTTTCTTTGATTGTTTTGAATGAATGGGTGATCGTAGTAAGTAAGGGTTGTGCTATTTTTTTTATAAAAAATAATTTTCAGCTTTTGTATGGAAACAAAAATTTGCTGGTTTCCCGCTGAAACTTTCAGAACACAATCTTTATAACGAGTACTTTTAGGGATTTTCGGCTTACCATACCCTTACCTGATAACTCTGTAAATAAAGCATGTCTGTCTTAATTTTCAAACAATGTTACTGTCACTCATAGAAAAATTCTACTCTAACTGTCAAGTGTCACTTATAACAGTCAATGCTTCTTACTTACAAATCAGCTGTTGATATTACTTTATTTTGTATAAATGGAAAAAAAGACGTATAAAAGGAGTCACGAAGATTATATATTATCTTTTTAATTTAAATTTTGTATACATAAACCTTACAGGATAACTGTAATCACCAAAAATGTTGGAGGTTATGAATGGATTTCTTCTAGTTTATTTTGTCGTTTTAAGTACACTCAGCACTTTAGCTCCGATATTAGTAAAACCGGTAAGTTATGAATGTTTTTTTAATTACCCAGAAACAAATTGGTAAATATTTAAAGTCGGTTAATTATTGTATTAAGTACAAGTTCTAAAGTCCAATCATTTAGTTGTATCATTCCTATCTATTTTACATAATTAATTCAAATTCAAATCATTTATTTCGGACATAATCAAAATCTTAAATATAATGAAACTAAATCAGGGTCATAGAAAAACAAAATTAAATGTCAAACTGAATAATTTCAATAATAATTAAAAAATTAATTTCCTATTGTTTTAGATTATAACATGCTTCGCCAGACCATCACACACGGAGCGCACCATCTTTGACCACATCCAGAAACTAAAATCGGAACAAAAGACTTTGTCTATGAAAGATGACTTTGCTGCATATTCTAAAATCCAGCGAAAGATTAATAAACTCGAGATAGAACTGAAAGAGAGCTCTCAAACTCGCATGAGTACCAGTCTAGCTGTGAAGAGCACTATTCAAATCATTCTACAAGGAGTCATAGCCTGTATGATAGTAGTTTCTGTTATTTACTTTAGACGTGAACCAATTGTTGCATTCAAAGCAGACTTATTCCCCTTTGCAACAATGCTGAGATATCCAAGTGAGGTGCCTAACTCAATTTCAGCACATGTATGGGTGGCCATTTCCAACTTTTCAATAAGAACTCTTCTCAAACCTGTCTTGTCCTAATTTTTTATTTATTTAGTCCAATGTGTTGATTTTGATGTAATGGCAAATTTTATAGTACATTGATTAAATTATTGTGAAAACTTAAAACTTGTTTTCTAGCCCCAACCTTCATAGCCTTCTATGGAAAATTTTAAGATTAAACAATTAAAAGCGGATAATATTTTTGATCAATTTATTCAATAAACAAATTAATAGTATAATAATCTATACTCAGTCCGACGTAAGTCCAAATGTGGCCTCTAAAATTACATAACAAGACTTGTCTGAACATTATGCTTAAATCAACAAAACAACTTGCTACTCAAATAATCTAGAATTTATTTGCCAACTAGATGTTTTCATCTACAACATACAAAATGACACAAAAATGGTATTAAGAAACATAATACTCATTCCAAAAGCCATTATCAATAAACCTAGTAAACATTTACAACAAATACAATAAAATTTTACCCTTTAATGCGCGTTTGTCAACTGAAGCAAATATTATGTGCATGCATGTTTTGTTTGTTTGTTAAAACTAATTAATATTTACACTCTCTATATCACAGCTTACTCTTGCTAATTGTGTATAGACTGAATGATACACCACAGTGAGAATATGGGAAACATCATATTATTGGGAAAATATCAATCCTAAGGACCAATATGGCATTGTATGACAATACCCAAAAAAGGGAATGTAAAATATGCAATCCTAAGATATAAACAAGTTCCCTCAAATACATATAAAATGTTACTATCAAAGATGTAATTAATATAAAAAATCTCATGATGTTTTTAGGGTCTTATAGTAACAAAGAACCCTTACTTTATTATAATATTGTTGCACTTATGTGCAAATAGAAAATCAAATATAGTTTGTAAGTATTAGGTATATCTGAGTAGCTGTAAAAATACAACACAAATTACAACATATACATATATATATTGCAAAAGATTTTCGTCTTTATGAAAAAGAAGAAACCTTGTGTATTTACATAAATTTGTTAAATTTAATTGGACTCGGACTGTTTATGGGCTGTCTCTAACGACTAGACTAGAACTATTGTCAAAACTACACCTACAAAGAATTATCATTATTTTTACTTTGCAAAAATATTGCTTCTTAGAAGTAAAGGTTAAAGTTTATACGTAGTAACAAGTTTATCGCTTACAGATGTTATACTTTGTCATATAAAATATATAATTGCAGGAACCCAAAATAATAAACTGACATAGTTAGTGTAGACGAGCGACTCATCCTGGATATTTGAAAATCAAGCCCTATATTGGAATTTTCAAACATCATACAGGTATGATAGGCTAGATAAACCAAAGACACACTGAAAAGTCTTGGGAAGTTTCTGGGTCTACAATGGTAGTGCTATAATATTAGTTTTTTTCAAATGCGCAAAACCAAACATATATAGTTTCCATTTCATTTTGGTTAAAAGTTTGTTTGTCAGTACTAAGATTGTTTGCCATTAGATAGAAATTTGCTGAAACAGAAACTATTATGTAGCATAGCCCATTCGAAAAAAGTTTTACTAGTCCGAATGGTCTGTATCCTAGCACAAGTTTTTTAGTATGCATTAAACTATTTTTAAGTTTAACCTTGTATCCATCAAACAAAGATATTGTACTTAACATTTGTACTAATGATATCATGTCTATGGATAGATTGAACTGAAACAAAAACTATAATTTATAGTTTAGCCCTTTTGTATAAATAACTTTATTTCTAGGATACAGAAGTCAGTGTGTATTGACCATTTTTTGTGTTAATGATAGATGAGAAGAAAAATATGATACTAATCAAAATCTCTAGATTTTTTAACATAAATATGGACATCAATTATGTACCTATTATTGGCACAACATATATTTTCAATATATATATATGTATCTCCTTTCAACAAACTTTACATATAAGTATAACATCATTATATATTTTCTTAAAGTGATAGCACATACTAAAATAGTTTTAGTAAAAAAAAAACTTTAGTATTCATAATTAGAACATTTTCAGCAAACCTTTATGTGCTTTCCCTTTTTAAAAACGTAATTACAAAAGCATATACAATATTATAATATAATATTTATAATAAAATATCTCATCATATATATGTATAATATTTTTGGAAGCAAATATTATTGCAAGTCACATACAAGTTTATTAACAATATCATTATAAAAGGAGTAGTTTTGTGATTGTACTGTGGGTTAACATTTTCACAAATTTTGTGTTAATAAAAAATGAAATTTTACATACATCTATATATAAAATACAAATAGAAAGGAAGGAACTTGCATAATTTTACCCAATCACTATTATTCAACTCACAGAAAAATAGGAAAACAAACTAATTATTCACTTACAAGCAAAATCAGTCGTGACATTTGGTACAATCAACAATTTTAATTTTTTATAAGACTACAAATTTTTAAGCGACTAAGAATTATTTTTCGTTCGAGATGACTATTCTATGAATATTTTCGATTCGCCATCAATGTTAAAACACTATAACTTTTTATAAATCAATTTTATTTTGTAATCAATGTTTAAGTATCAATCGAACGAGCATTAAACAGAGATGGTAATCGAAAATCGAATGCAAGAGGAGATCGATCAATATCGACCAGACATTACATCACTACGTTCCAGAGTGTCGGACCATTCTACGCCGAGCGGGCGCCGACAGACATATATCTATCTCTGTCTGTCGGAACACATCAGCGGATCTCTCGCTCTAATCAGCTCTAAGCCTCGCTAGGGACGTCACGGCTCGGATAGGGCTGTGGTAAGGAGTTTAGGTGTTCTCATAGAATGAGTTATTGAAGTGCGTAGTGAGGAGATACACCACCGCTTCGTATGTAGACATCATGATAGCGGTGTTCGGTATTTGCCGGACCAGTTGAGTGCCGAGACCCCTGCAATAAAAAAGTCAAAATAATTCTAAAATCTGTGTATTTACCTAAACAAAATCCGTAAATATGAAACATTGATTTAGAAATCAAATGTCGAAATAATTCTAAAATCTGTGTATTTACCCAAACACAAACCGTTAATATGAAGATTGATTCATTTCTGAATTAATAATAATTAGAATCATATTTTGTAAATAAGACAAAATGAAAATTAATGTTTTGGTAATTGGTGTTCTAAGATATAATTTTTTCTAATACAGCTTCACTGTTCTCTATAGTTCCAAGTTATATTATTATTATATTCGTTTACATGATAGTATGTACAAGTATACATAACAGGATCGAGAGATATTCAGAACGGGGCCCGGTACATACTTCTCAATGTACAAGAATAGAAATGACCTTTGCAGTAAATGACTATGAAGTTTTGTAGTATTGTAAGTTTGACTATGTGTATTAGTATATGTACCTGTAGCAGCCGCGGTACCCCTCCTCCATCCAGACGGTATGCAGCGTCTGCCAGAACTTGCGGTACTTGTCGCCTTCCTCTCGCAGCCGGGTCCGGGCCACCTCTGCCATACAACACAATATATATTTATATTAAAGTTTGTCGTTAAATCGAGTGACGTTACATGGAGTTTACACTTTACTATGCGTGCCAACTGAGAATAGGATCGCGCTTGCTTCAACTGTCTTCACGCGATAACTGTCAAAAAAGTACTGCTAGCAAAGAAAGCGTAAAAAAAGATTTTTTTTTTGGTTTATAGATTTAAATTTAATTATTGTATAATTATTATACTCATATAAGAATCTATTCTTGAATTTTATTACTGTATAATTTTGGATTAATTAATTCTACAGGCAAGAAGTACCCAAGGCAAATCAACAAAACAAAAAAAAACACGTGACAAGACATTGGTTTTGGAAAGTTTCGATTTAAGTGCTGTAAGCAGTATAATAAACTCTTTTTATTTGGTACAAAAAGAAGTGCCAACAGTGTAAAAAAGATATTTATGCTTTTACTTTCAAATCCTACTCATTTATAATTAATTTGCCGTAAAATGTATAAGAAATAGCAAAACAGCGTACATTAAACATATAAACTGAATATAATTTGTTCATAAAATTTTTTGCACACCATTCACTTTGGTTCTGAAGTTTGCGCGTATGATTGAGCAAGATGGCGGTTTTGACAGTCCTATTCTTAGTTGGCACGTACAATACGTAGAGGCTCTGCCTGCTGCTTTAGCAGGAGCTGTGTTGCAACACTCAGTCTTCCCCAAACAAATCATTATAGTATAAACACATGTGTGTGTGTGTGTGTGATGTGTGTGTGGGATGTGTGTATGTGTTGTGTGTAAGCGATATGTGGATATATGTGTGTGATTTGTATGACGTACATATAAGGGAGGGATGTGGAATATGTGTGTGTGATGTGTAGAACATATATGTGAGGGATGTGTTCCGGTAGCCTTTGCAAGAGCCAGTTATTCCAGACTAGGTATGCTCTACCTTACGGCAGAATTTTGCTAACTTGTATGGTTACGCGCCCTGCTGGTTAAATTCCTAGCAGTAAGGAGTAAAAAAAGCCATGGAAATATTTTTTTATTTAAAAAAGGTTTCCGTTTGACCACAGCTTGCCTGATGTAAAGCAGCGCTGCGGCCTACGTTGGAGCACGCTCACCTAGAAGGAACCTATTTACTCTCGATTTGAAGAGGAATAAATACAGTGTTAACTCCATGTAACGTCACTTGATTTAACGACAAACTCTCTAAAGCGTCGAAATCAATTGGTACATTCCATACATTGATACATTCTCTCCTTTTAACGACCACTCTCTATAACGCCATAAAATGCACAGTCCCTACAGTATCTTTATATTGAGTTTACACTTTATGTACAGTGCTATGTACCTAATTAATGTAACTTGTAATTATGTACGTTAAATGGAAGAGCCTGAACTCTACAACACAGGTTCAACCTTCTGTAGAGTTCAGTGCACCCCATGTCTTAAATAACTAGTTCTTACTTATAGCCTAAATTTAATTTATACATAATTTAAGACTCGGTATATATATGATAAGTGGTATTGTGTACGAAATAAATAAACTGAAACTGAAACTCTCACCATGCGGATAAGCAATGCAGGAAGCCACAGTCTTGGAGAACGCGCCGGCTCCCATGAACTCGACGAAGTCTCGCGGCGAGCGCTGGTCGCTGGGCACGCCGTCCACACTCCTCGCCGCGATCAGGCGAGCCTTCACGCCCTCGTACAGCACGAAGTGGACGACCGTCTCGCTGATGCCCATGTACGACGCCGTTATGCCCTTGTAGAACCCTCGGATACCCTGCCACATTGATATAACCTTAAAATATGCAATGTAACCTTATGCCCTTGTAGAACCCTCGGATACCCTGCCACATTGATAAAACCTTAAAATATGCAATGTAACCTTATGCCCTTGTAGAACCCTCGGATACCCTGCCACATTGATATAACCTTAAAATATGCAATGTAACCTTATGCCCTTGTAGAACCCTCGGATACCCTGCCACATTGATATAACCTTAAAATATGCAATGTAACCTTATGCCCTTGTAGAACCCTCGGATACCCTGCCACATTGATATAACCTTAAAATATGCAATGTAACCTTATGCCCTTGTAGAACCCTCGGATACCCTGCCACATTGATAAAACCTTAAAATATGCAATGTAACCTTATGCCCTTGTAGAACCCTCGGATACCCTGCCACATTGATATAACCTTAAAATATGCAATGTAACCTTATGCCCTTGTAGAACCCTCGGATACCCTGCCACATTGATATAACCTTAAAATATGCAATGTAACCTTATGCCCTTGTAGAACCCTCGGATACCCTGCCACATTGATATAACCTTAAAATATGCAATGTAACCTTATGCCCTTGTAGAACCCTCGGATACCCTGCCACATTGATAAAACCTTAAAATATGCAATGTAACCTTATGCCCTTGTAGAACCCTCGGATACCCTGCCACATTGATACAACATTAAAATATGCAATGTAACCTCTTTATGCCACATTCTTACATTTCAATTTTAAAATTTATGTCATTCATCTTTTGTTTCTAAATTGTCGTTATAATAAAAATCGTCTACGACAAGAAATGTATTGTTATTATTTCAAACATTGGTGGCGATTCAGCGGCACACACGACTAAACTAAATTTAAAGAAGCCCCGTCTCTTTTCATCCTAGGTGGCCAGAAAGAGACGGCACGTTTTGCACCATAGTCAAAACAACTAAAATCACGACAAATGTAGAAAATATAAGCGACTTTAGACCGCACTCACTTGTATCACCTCTAAAACTGCCTGCACATTCCATATTTGACGTGAATTTAGTTGTTTTGTCTGTGGTTCAAAACGTGCCGTCTCTTTCTGGCTACCTAAGATGAAAAGAGACGGGGCTTCTTTAAATTTAGTTTAGTCGTGTGTGCCGCTGAATCGCCACCATTATTTTTATTTCTATATTATTAAAAAAATGTTTGTATGACATTGTAACGAAATTTTGACACAAAAAGGTTATTGGTGTAGGGTCGGAACGAACCAGGGGCCGTCAGACAGAAAAGCAGATATTTTTCCACCAAACTACACACGATTTTACCGTGTTTATCCGGGATATAAAGTAGCCTGTGTGTTAATCGAAAGCTTCATGGCAAATTTTATCCCTTTCGATACTTCTTTGTATGAGCTAATTGGCCTAGCTCTGATGTCAAGATTTTTCAAGCCACCCGAAGGATCTGACTTGGCTTAACAACTGCTTGTACTAAGACTAACAGCCGGGACCTACAATTTAACGTTTTATCCAACCCACGGTAGCGCCCAGATGAAAATGCCACTTGAAAAACGAGTCGTCACCTATCCAAACACCGTCTGCATCGATCGTTGCGTAGCTTCGATGATCGCGTCAGATCACCTTAGCTAGCCGAGGTACAGGCGCTACATTTGATACCTACTTGAGAAAACAACTATGACATGCAAAATACATATTACGTAAAGCGTCTAGAGGTTTGCAACAAAAAAATAAGCAGCTTAATCGATTTATTTTCTTCACGACAGACTGCAGTGCATTATTTATAGTAGCTTTAAACCAGTTATTGCATCTCGTATACACGTTTCGATTACACAATACTCTGTACCGACGCGGTCAAAAACTCACAAACTTGATTAGTCACATTTTTAAATAAGTATGTTTTCATGAATATGTATCACGGCCAAATCCAAGTCGGAATTCCGATAAACTAACCACTTTATTTATTTACTGTTAACGTGAATGATCGCAGCAAGATTTTTGGCAACACTCGATGTAAACGGGCCGAGGAACTGGTTTATTAAAAGTGAATACGTTCAGGTTCCGGTATAAAAGATTGCCAATTCGGTCATTGGGCTCTTAGCTCGGGTAAAAAATCTGATTATGGGACATTGATAGAAAGTTTTTGTTTTGATGTGTATGCTTGTCGCTTCTTTACAGCATATAGCATATCATATGCAGCCAGCCATACGTTCCCACTGCTGGGACTCGGGGCCTTTTCTCACGAGGAGAGAGATATAGGCTATCCATCACGCAGCCAAGCGGATGACACACGTCTTCGGATATTGTGGTCCACATGCCGGTTTCCTCACGATGTTTGACTGCACCGTAAAGCGAGTAAAAATCCACACATAACTTGAAAAAAAAAACAAGTCATTGGTGTAGGGCAGGGATAGAACCTGGGGCAGTCTGATTGAAAAGCAGACGTTATTACCACCGAGCCACACTCGCTTCTTTACACTCAAACACAATACCAATTTTAATGAAATTTCGAGTGGAAATAACTACGAGCATCAGTAAACATGACAACTCTGCAGGTTGGCACTAGTATAGAATATTTATATAAGTAAAAAATTGGCTACCGTCACTGTTTATACCGTTATCTGTTTTCCCTTTTAAATGTATCCAAATTACATGAAATGAATGTGTTTATCTTGTTTAATTCAGAAGGTCTACATCTCTTCTGCGCCATGCTATGGTTTCCTTACGAAGTTTTTCTAATCTATCCATTGGCAGGGATCGAACCCGGAAGTAAGGCGGCCGCATGACCAACTGAGTTGTTATCGCTTCAAAATAGTATTTGTCATGTCAGCAATATTATTACCATTTTAGTGTATATCCTCTTAATGCACTGCATGGCTGTGACATTCTGCCCGTCGAGCTGGAGCCGAGTTTTCACGAACCAAATCGGGTTGGTCATCGTGCATGACACGAAACCTGCCGAAGATAAATAGCATAATAAGCATAAGCAGCCCACATACGTTCCCACTGCTGGGACTCGGGGCCATCTCTCACAAGGAGAGAGATACGGGCCATAATCCACCACGCTGGCCAAATGCGGGTTGCCGAATAACACAAATGTCTTCGGATATGTGGTCTTCAAACATGCCGGTTTCTTCACGATGTTTTCTTTCACCGTAAAGCGAGTGCAAATCCACACATAACTTGAAAACAAGTCATTGGTGTACGGCCGGGATCGATCCAGGGGGCCGTCTGATTAAAAAGCAGACGTTATTTCCACCGAGCCACACTCCCTTTTTTTGAATTTATCTCACAGGAATTTATCTCCTATTCGATTCGCTGAACAGACTATGTTTATTATCGTTATGTATGGTTACCTGCGGCACTGGCTGCTGATAGATGCACGATGGGCGTGTCCGGGGGCAGGCTCTGGTTGAGTATGGCCTTCGCCTGGGAATACGTGCAGAAGTAGATGGCGCGGGACGGCGCCACGCCCACTATGTTGGGACCGAGGCCTTTGAATAGAGCCTTGGGGCCCTCCGTTTGAACGATGTGCCTGAAAACATCACAAATGTAAAGTTGGACTTTATACATGCTCTCACTTATGCAGGTGTTTGTTGTTATAGCGGTACGGGAAGTAGAAGATAACAGCTTTCTAGCTATCATGGCTTCTGAGATACAGCCTGGTGACAAACAGACAGTGGAGTCTTAGTAAGAGGGTCCCATTTTTACTTTTTTGGTACGGAACCCTACAAAACAGACAGTAGCCGCACCTCACGGAGTCATCTGAGTTAATCAGGAACACACAGTAATTTTAATGTGTTAATCCAAAGATTTTTTTTACTCTAAATAGGTTAGCGCTTAACCACATATTCACCTGATGGTAAGTGACATTGAGGTCCACGGTGAAGCGGGCTTACCTAAAAGGAACCGTTTCACTCTCGCCTTGAAAATCGCTCGATTATAGTCATTGGGGAACAGGGAATTCGGCAAGGAATTCCAAAGTTTGGCGGTTCGGACAATAAAGGTGGAGGCAAAACGCTTAGTGCGTGCGTGCCTTAGGCACCTCAATTGTAAACCGCCGCCTTGGCGTTTCCCTGATCGTCCGGTAGAGAAAGGTATTATAAGCTACGTTCACGCTAAATTTCCTACAAATCGGTTCAGTTAAGATGAAAGAGTAGCAAACATCCAAATACACATTAAAAGTACGTCCATCCTTACTACATTTCCTTTTCATAATATTTGCAGAGTATTTGAACGTTACCATAGACCTAAGAAACACAAAAATTGGCCAAGGGCGAGTCGGGTTGGTGCATGAAGGGTTCAGTACCATTGTTCAATGGGAGCCCCCCTTAAATATTATTTGTATTTTATAATTGTTGCACCTCACTGTTGTTCTTCATAACAAATCAAAGAAACATAGGTCGGGTTGTATGAATTGTGTATATTTTCAATAATCATAATTATCTATTCATTGCTGAGATTTTCTAACCAAGATAGTCACAGTAATTTTATCAATGTGAGATAGATAACAAACAAGTTAATTAGAGAAGGCAAGCTAATGAGAGATCACATCTAACGTGTCTGATAAGTTAAAAATGTGACATTGCTACATTATTAAGAGATAATTAATTTCATATTTGTCTTACTGTACTGTGATCTGACGCGATCATCTAGGATATGCAACGGTGATGCGGACAGTCTTTGAATGGGAGGCCATGCACAAGACTGTCGTTTAAAAAGTGGCATTCTCATTTGGGCGCTACCGTCAGTCGGATGACAGGTTACATAGTAGGCTCCGGCTGCTACAAGCAGTCATTAAGCCAAGTCAGAGAGAAGCCTTCGGACAGCTTGAAAATTGTCAAAAAATGAAGATGGCCGAAATCTGACCAGATTTTTAATTATTTTGAAAATGATAACTGTGATTCTTTGAATTGAATCTTTTCACATTTAAGTCTTAGATTCACATTTTAACTATGACAGTGAATAAAACATTATAGAATACTGCTTTTTTTATTCAGATTGATTGTATAATATCTAAAGTATTTCTTCCTAAAGTACTTAAAGCATTTTTATTCATTCGAAATAAAATAAATAATTCCAAAGTATCAAATTAGTTTATTCCAGGTATTTCATATTAGTTTTGGGGTTGCTATACTCAGATTTTTCAAATTTGCCGCTCTTTTCCAGTATCATGTTTCGTTTGCCAGACTATAGGTATCATTATAATACGCTTTATAAATTATCCGACTACTTTTTCTGACTCTTTAACGACCCTGGAGAGCTATCGACAAGTTTACGTAAATTTTTAATAACATAGATATCGATTGACGTCAATGAAATGCACAGTGCAGTCAAAATGTAACCCATGACCCCTTCCACGAGCTGTGTCTAGTGAAAAAGGTCAGTTTTTTTAACCCCTGAAGTCAAACGGGGTTAAGTACGGACTTCTACATATGTTTATTAATCATTATACGAATACCGAAACATACAATCATT
This sequence comes from Mellilla xanthometata, assembly GCA_035578125.1. Lineage (NCBI taxonomy): Eukaryota > Metazoa > Arthropoda > Insecta > Lepidoptera > Geometridae > Mellilla > Mellilla xanthometata. The sequence continues at coordinate 3,728,473 of JAPUBQ010000014.1, read as the reverse complement.
CTTCTGTCTCTCAACTTCTTTTGGACATGGCCGCTCCGCCATAGATCATAATATCGCTTACCATCTGGTGATAATTGTGCCCTTGCAGTGTAAAACAAAAACTTCTGATACTAGGCCCTGCATTTGAATACCTCCTGACTAATATTTAAATGTTGAGCACATTTTATTGTATTAATAATCAATACATAAGATAAAATAAAAATACCTAATAACTAATATAAGTTTATATAAATGTACTAACATCGTCGATTACAACGCGATTTAACAACAGGCATTAACTATAAGCAAACGCGAATTAATGCTAAGTAACAAATGTATTTAAGCTTTTTAAGGATTTAGTGGCATAAATATCACTATTCAACATCAAAATATACACCATACCATAACAAGTTAACAAATTATGGTATAAATGTATATTATGGACAGGTTTTATTTCAACATTTTATTTCCTTTTATATTTTCATCCATTGGCTATAGGCATAGGTTTAAACTGCATTGGGAGCAAACAGCATGCTGGGTGCATACAATATCCGCCGAAACCACCTCAGCAACTATCTCACCTTTGGCTCTCGGATAATATAATCGAGTAATGACGTAAATGGATATCTCCATCCATTGAGATAATGCTATGTAATGTCAACAACTAAAAATAATCACTGCGAGGGCAAACGAGCAGCCTCGAGAAAGTTTTCGGTTTGTTAAGATTTTAAGTTTCTTAAATTCCATTTTACAGGTTTCTTAAATTCCATTTTCCACTTGTTCGATTTTGTTTTAGAATTCGACGTACGAATTATTTAATATACATACATTGGCCTGTAAAACGTTAAAAAGACTTAATTCTAATAAGATAATTTCAAGATGAGCTAGTATATGATTTATTATTAGGTAGATGGGCTCTACGAACAAGGCAAAAATCGTGCCTTGTCGTGAAAATTTGAACCTAATATGTTCTCTTTACTTTTTATTTAAAAACGCGGTATGTCAGTGTAGGTCTCATCACTTTCACTTCAAATTAGGATCAGAAGGTATCCAATTTTTTACGCACATAATTTCATTACTAAGATTTAGTCGTACGCGAATTAATTCTAACTACGAATTCAAACGATTTTTAATAACCTGTCTGCCCAAACATATACTAGGTAAGCTTAGTACATATCTGCGCAAGAAAGACAGACTATTAAAATCCAATATCATGACTGATTATATTATACAAAGATTATATAGCTCAAGATAGCCCCCCGTACAAATTATCTCGTAAGGGGGCGCTGAAATCGCCTCCCACGTAAATGAATCGTGACCAAAAGCAAAGCAATTCCTTATCAATTAGCATACATACGATAAACGCACCGGTTCTAAGCGGTTCAGAGTTCTTACATTCGTCGGTGGCACCATATTTGAGTTTACAATAAGAATTTGTTGTATCTTTAATTTGCGATAAGTCAGGCATCGGGTAAATTTCCACAGCAACTGATGAGATATGCACGTTATTTTCACATGCAATTTTGGACCACGATATAGGAGACAAGCTTGTTTTACGTAATAAACAACTATTGCTGGATTCAACTCGGGTTCTTTGCGTGATCAAGGAGGAAACGCCAGTTCCTGGAACACGCAACATGGAATGTGCCGTGACCAAGGATTCCCAGGAGCATGCAAGCGGTATTTGCATGATGTTAGGGTATTTTCTAATGCTCGCCTGGCTAGCAACCACCCTCAAGTTAAGTTAAAAAATCTGTCGCCAAGTAATAATTAACGTATACATTAACTATATTCTGGCAGCCTTCTTGAGAGCCAGTTATTCCATCCTAGGCATGCTTCATCTTAGGCCAGAGTGTCGCTAGCTCCTGTGATTACGCGCCCTGCTAATCAAATGCCTAGCTGTAAGTAGTAAATAATAGAAACGAAACTTTGTGTGGAAGTGAGTGTGTATGTTTGTTACTTTCACGCTCAAACGGCTGAACTAATTTCGATGAAATTTGGAATGGACATAGGTAAGACCCTGGGTTAACACATAGGATACTTTTAATGCCGGATTAACGCGGGCAACACCAAAGGGCGCAGCTAGTATTTTAATATGTATCCAGCTAGCTGGTTTAGTTCTTGCTTGCTCTCCTATATACAGAACCTGGGTGATACGAGTATATTTGTTGTACTATAATTATGCATTGGAAAATTTAGTTTAGAACATCACAATCATCATCATTATTATTCAGAACGGTACTGCACAGTACTATAACTTAGTTTTAGTTTGCAATGTTTTATGTATTCTTATGTTTTTAAGAAAATTGAAATAGTAGGATTTAAAAAAACTTATATCACATATGCAATGTACTTTGTACATTGTGGTGTTGGAGAAGAATGGAAAGAAAGAATAAGTTGGAAAGAAAAGAAAACTAATGAAGAGGTACTCTGCCTAGTACAAGAACCAAGAACCATAATAAATACAATAGACAACAGAAGAGGAAAGATGGTTGGCCACCTTATACGACATGACAATTTCATTAAAAATATCGTAGAAGGAAAGATAGAAGCCAGGAGAGGAAGAGGAAGACCTAGAAGATCATATTTAGATCAAATTAAGGAGAAGGCGAAAGTCATGTCGTATAGGGAGGTCAAAGATTTGGCCGAAGACATAACTACCTGGAAAAAACTCCACAGACAAGAGCCCAGCTCTTAAATATTGAATGAATGAATGCAATGTACTTTTTCAATTGCTTTACTATTTTACACAGATCTAATGAACTAAACTAACTCGCGACTTGCTTTATTAAGGTAGAGTTTACGATTCATAACTACGGAGGAAAACAAACACAAAACAGTAGAAAGCGATAGTCCATTATGCCGGTAGTGTAACGTGTGTTTACATCGTAAATGATTACAATGCTCACTCATACCAGCTGCTACTACATTTATAACTAGTACATTAATATACTTAAGTATGAATGTAGTTGAAGACGTTTTGATGAAGTTTTAGTCAAAAAGTCTTCAAAACTAAAACATTTTGTAAGTACATTCCGTAAGTATGCGATTCACGCCCGGTACAGATATCATAGCTCCAGATGGTGTTCTTGGAGTGAAATAGCATCTTTAATTTTCTAAATTAGTAGTGAGAATTTTACACAACGAATATATTTTGGGAATTTGATGTTTGAATGTTTTGTATAATTATTTGGTACATTAGTTATTAGACGAAACTGGCTAATAGGTGATCCTTACCAACACTCAAACAAAATCTATATGTATGTATACGAAAATAGTAAAATTCAAATTCAATTTCCAATGGTCAAGCGCAGTTAAGTAGTAAATGAGGTATTGGTCAGTTAAGTCCTGGACAGTTTACGTAATATGGTATAGGTATTTTTGTAAAATTTAATAGGCCGCATGCACAGAAAAACTTGATATTATTTCCCGTGGCTGCATTTTATGCCCTTACATTACAAATAAAAAATAGTAGGTGTAAACACCGTTTTATAAGACTTTAATTAATATTATGCAAACAAATGAGAAGTTCATAACACTGTAACAAGAAAAGTATATTCATTATTTTAGATAGAGAAAAATCGGTGTCACCTTGTATCATATATGTATGTATATCCAGAAAGTTATCACACAGATAAAAAAACGAAACATACATAAAAAACGAAACATACAAATAAAAAATAAAATAAGATAAGATACACACCTGATGCATTGTATAAGGCTCATCCTAGAAGCGATCCTTGCGTGACCCGCTCTCGCGCACTGCTGCACCTGGCAATTGTAGGACATCAGCATTCGATCTGCCTGCTTGCTGTATGCGAACATGGCGCCCATAGTGCGTCTGTATCCCCACTTGGCCTCCTGCGTTACATGCCCATGATTAAAAGCTATAAGGTTATTCACAATGTACTAGTACGGACACAACTAGAGATTGATAACTAAACGTATGAGCGCGATAAAACTAGAGAACTGCTAGTTTGATTTGATATGGGCACATGAGAATATGTATACTGTGACTCCACGAATTATTTCGTTGTTTTATTTATATACTATACGTTTGCGTTATTACGCAACTTGCCGGATGTAAGCAGCGCCTTGGCCTACGTTGTAGCACGCTTACCAAGACGGTAACTATTCAATCTTGATTTGAAGATCTCAGGGTAGTTCTCAGGAAACAGAGCCAAAGCCAAGACAAAAAGTCAGGCAGATAATTCTAAAGCTTCACTTTGAATATTGTTCTTTGACAGATATATTAGTTCTTCCCGTTGGTCAAACTTTTTATTAGCTAACGGCAAGATTCACTAATCATACCGGACTTCCTCTACTCGTATATCGAAACACGTAGGGAATTAATACAATCATGCTAATTCTAATGTGATCTAATGTTGTGAATGAGAAGCAGTGAGAATTGTCGAAAACTTTATGTAAATGAATGAATGAATGAATGAAGGAGGCGAAATAAGAATCGAGTGATGTTTGATATTAGTCGCGTGACGACTATAGATAGAGACACGTGACTCCTAAAAATAAATATCTCAATTCTCGCTGTTCAATTGATTACAAAATGAAATAATAAATATACTAATTCAACAATACTTATACTTATACCTATCGCATTTGCCGTATTGCCCTTAAAAGCCTTTATTTTAGACTAGTGCCTTAACATACCCAAAAAATAGGCATGTACAACCAACTTTCTCTATTTCATTGCTAATCACAAAAAACTTGAGCTTACAAATGTTTGTTGCATTTTTGTCCCTGGCATATTTATTGGCGTAAACATATAAATGTCTAGACTCTAGCGTGTTTACTACGCAGATAACAAGGCCGACGTATATGATTAATGGCATCAATATTACAGATAGAAGAGATTGCAAAATGATTTACACCAGTTCGTTATTCTTCCACATCTGGTGATGGAAAAAAACTGTTCCATCAAGCCAGAAGCCTCGCAATGCAAATTAGATTTGCTCAGACTTGATTGATAGAAGAATGTGTTTATTTATAGTACAGATTCTCAGACTGAAAGTGGCGACCGAAGATGATATACATAGATAGGATATACCTAACTAAGTTGCCTAATATAATTTACAGACGGGTTGTTTTGGCAAAGCTTTCTAACAAGGGCTAGATAGATGTGTGCAGGTAGCCTAACATATTTAAGAAATGTTGGCAACGGTCAACGTTTCCATCCATTACAAAATATAATATGGAAAAAACCCCTTTACTGTTCCTACATGTATGAATGTACTCGTAAATTTAGACGTAACAAATATGTAAACGTAAACTTTGGGAGAGGAATCTCGTAACACAGTCTAACAACTAGCTAGAGACCAGAAGCCTCGTTATTATTATTGTGTATCTGTACTTACCTTTACGTCAATAAATATTTTTGTGTTTGGTATTTTTTTTTGTACATTAAATAAAACTACTTTACTGATAACAATCAAACGTGTCCCTTTAACATAACCTGGAATATCTTATGCCGAAGAAAACTAATAAACTTTGTAGACAAAACTACTGGTTTTCGTTTAAGGTGTAAAAATACTAGTTAAAAATACTATTACACGATAGCCATTGTTGGCGTGAGATTTTTTAATATCAGTTAAGGCAGCGGTTAATCTGAACCTAGACTAAAATGTTCCTCCTTTCCGTCATATGATATATATTTATTGCATTTATCATTTACAACGCACACACCAAATTTACATTAATATCTTAGCTTACTCAATTGTTCTAACGGTGCGTTGTAGGAACATTGTGTCCCGCTATAGTTCTCTTGCGAGCCTGTGACGCAGGGCATCAGTACTCACATGATTCCATCATTATTCTCACACGTTATTTTGTGTGGACCATACTCGTAAATCTAAATACAGATTTAGTCATACGTCACGTATGACTAAATCTGTCTGCTCACGAATCGGATCGAGATCAAAGAACTCAAAGTAAACCAAAGCAAAGTCATCAATTTGCTGATTGATACTATCATATAATGAAACACATTTTGTTGACGTGACAAGGATGAGGAAAGTAAGAAATGAGTAGAACGAGGAGATTACTTTGGGAAATAATTAAGTGCCTCAGTAAAATTACTAATATACTCTCAGTAATAAGGCCAGAATATAATGATAAGGTAATATATATATAGAATTTGTATAAATCTGTATATGTAAGAAAAATATAAATTAGTTCTGATAAGAAAACAATGGAATTGTGGCACACTTTTTAATCATTTACGCCTTTTCTCTGTTTTAAAACAGTTCCCTGAATTTTGTATTCAATAAAGAATTTTCTTTCAATTTTGTTTATGTCATGTACCAGGAGGCAATAAAAACAGAAGAGTCACAGAGATGACGAGCAGCTGAGAGTTTCTAAACAACTTGCACGACTTCAAGCTTTCATTAGATTTATCTGAGACGTACATAAAACAATAATAATCTAACAATGATCACTACAACACGACTGCTCTATTTACTAGAAGACGTTAGTACCAATCAGCAGCTATATATAACTGGCGGAGTAAACAACAAATGCACTGCACGATATATCTAGACTATTCGACTTCGCGGTTGAGTAATTTTGTTTTGCACCGGTATATGTACAAAAATACAACAATGCACAAAATCTCGTGTGTGTAGTTAGTAGGTATAATGAACATAGGCGTGTTAACAAGTAATAGCAGTACTCCGTAAAGTTGCTCTTGGAAGTTCCGATAATGAAATAAATTACTTTTTATGTTGTATCCTACCTACGATACCCAAATTAAAATTTATATTCTGTATTATATATACATACAGTGTAAACTCCATGTAACGTCACTCGATTTAACGACAAACTCTCCTCGAAATCAATTGACTTTACTTGGTTTAGCTTGTATTCCATACAATGATATATTCTCGTATTCTCAATGTTGTATTCCATACAATGATATATTCTATACAATGATATATTCTCTCCATTGAACGACCCTCTATAGCGTTAAAAAGTATTAACAAACTAACAATCATGATAGATAAATAAATTTTCACTTTATTTTTACCATATTCATTTACTCGTACTTTACGGTACAAAAACAAGGTAAAATTGCATTCATTACATTTAATCATCTACCTAAGCCTAATTATGAGCTAAAAATAACTCCAAGTAAACAAACTGCATGCACATTGTAACGAAACAGCTTGTCAGTTGAGTAAGCATGTATAACAGGCTTAGCTGACCGGTTCCGCTCTTCAAAAAGGACACAAGTTATTGATCCCAAGCAAGGACTTGAGTAAAAAACTGGTGGGATTAATAACTGATATTTTATTGGTCCTTTTGCTGGACTTTTCAATCGGTTTTTGATAGGCAATAATAACTTCGTTTGCAGCGTGGGACAGAGGTCATTTTAAAAATGCAAAAGAGAGTTTCTTTACTTAACTTTTGCGTTGATACAAATTAATAAACCATAATTCAATAAAGAAACCATTTGAAATTTCGCTACTTCTTGTTCCCACTCCTTAAGTTATGCAAGCAATAAAACATCATAGTTAACAATATAAGGATAGCACTGTCAAGACATTGTAGTCAATGGTGAAGAAAATCGACTACTATACAAACGGTTCACTGAGAAATTGATGGGACACGTAAACAAAACAATTAACTGACAATGTAGAAACACTAAGTGCATGTGGTCGTGAGATCAGACAACAAACTTGGCATCAATCTGTAGCATTCAGTGCAGGGCTGCCAGATGTCAGGTCCGATTTTTTTGTACAGGTTGGCCCAAAATCTCGCATTTTAATGTAAATTTGCTATACAATATCGTACGTTCAGTATTTTAGTATCAAAAAGCTAGTAAGAAGATGTTATATGTTATAGCTGTAAGTTGTTCCATTCTTCGTTCTTATAATAATAAATAATATTGTCATACATTGGGCCACAAAATCTTATTTGTTTCTATATATCTCCTGCGCATAAGAAGATGATGTTTCTCAGATCAAAAAACCTAAAACTAAACGTAAGCGTATGATAATTCTCGTAAATCTGGCAACCCTAATTCAGTGCTATAAGGCGCCATATAGAATAACAAGCTTCTTTTGCCGAACATGTTTCACGAGTCTACTTTTAGAACAGCCTTGGACCTCCGTTAGCTTCGATATGAGAGTAAAGGAATGACATTGTACAAGGTCGCTGTTTAATCTCACAACCCGTGTTATCTTGGATACAGCTAGTATAGCGATAGCAGGTTTATTTAAGGCATGCCAGATATCTGTATCAATGATTTTCAGAGCCACGTGTCGTAGATAGGATCCAAGTATTTAATTATTTAGCCAGGTGACCAAAAAGTAGAGTCGATGACACAGTGGTGTCGATTCAGCGGCACACACGACTAAACTAAATTTAAAGAAGCCCCGTCTCTTTTCATCTTAGGTGGCCAGAAAGAGACGGCACGCCCTGCACCATAGACAAACCAACTAAAATCACGTCAAATGTTGAAAATATAGGCGACTTTAGTCCGCACTCACTAGTGTCACCTCTAAAACTGCCTGCACATTCCATATTTGACGTGATTTTAGTTGTTTTGTCTGTGGTTCAGAACGTGCCGTCTCTTTCTGGCCACCTAAGATGAAATGAGACGGGGCTTCTTTAAATTTAGTTTAGTCGTGTGTGCCGCTGAATCGCCACCGTTTCCTTTGTAAGTCCAAAAACAATAGAAGATTGCAGATTAAATAAATACAGCCTGGAAATGTATGTCTAGTTTTGTCAAGCAATACAAAATATGTTCAAATATTCATTCTCACACGATAGTGATACTGGTACCTTACAATCATAATGTCTACATATTAATTAAATGCACAAGTTAATTCGTAAAATAAATGAAAACATTTGCATTCCATCAAGAAATCAGAGTTGAATGGCATGGACAAGGACAAACTGCAGTGCGCAATAAACACCATAATATATGTCTATGCACAAATGTATGTACATATTTTACATGCAACATGCGTAGGACATAAACCTGAACCTTTACTTGGTCACTGTATTAAAACATTCGTAAGGCATATTTGTAATAATGTTTTTATAACCGGCTATTACCTACTTATGTTTATTTTGTATTAGCTCGACATGGTCCCGACATTACTTGGTGTTACTACATATATATTCTAAGCAAATAATTTTTATTTTACACAGAGCAGACAAAAGGACCAATGGACGGACAGACAGATGGAAAGACAGAGCAAAAATATTAAAAGAAGGCGACGAAATTCAACCCCAGGCCCCATCATGATCATGTCAGTTTCATATTTTTATTACACGCTTTCTATTAGCTTCACCTGTATGTTTGTTTGTAACCGACTTCTTTGGGCGCGATTTTGACCCACTTTAAACGGCCAGATTTCGTTCAAACTTTGTAGATTTATTGAGGACCGATGACAATACACTAATTTGATAAAATTACGGATTTCTATAGAAAGCGTGTTTTTTAGTTTTTTTTTAACTATTATTATTGTTATTAAATAGTTCAAAACATATTCGTTACCTAATGTAACTAAGTATGTACCTATATACTATACATACATGTACTTTTAGGTAGATCTTGTTCAGATCAGATAAGCTAGATTAGATTAAGCTTTGGGGGTGAGATTAGACTGAACGTGAATAAAGCGTCATAATCGTGATCTGAGATTATGAGCATAATGTTTTGTTGTAGGATTAGTTGTTCACGAGTTTAGGATATGCTTGTTTATATTTTTTACTACAAACTAAAATTTTACAAGAAACTTATATATATATGAAAGACATATTATTTCGAATATTACTAAGGTAAAATAACTACATGTATCGTCCCGGCTTCGCGCGGGCTATAAAATAATCTAAGTTGCAAAGAGAAACTAAATATAGCCTATGTTACTCAGGGTTAATGTAGCTTCCCAACGGTGAAAGAATTTTTCATGTCGGTCCAGAAGTTACGAAGCCTATTTGCGTCAAACAAACTTAAAACAAACATTTCCTCCTTATAATATTAGTATAGATTTACGACCCCATCATTCTATCTATTGTGCCATCTGTTTAGATTTTGTCCAGATTCATTATCATTTAGCTCAATGTCATCATACATAACATGTTGTTAAATAACACATAGATATTGTTAACGATTTCATTTACCCTTGATGACAAATAGAGAACCGCTTCGAGAATCTTAGTACATACACAATCTGCACTAGGTTATTTATAGACATCCTTGGCATGAATTTTTGTGTGATGAATTGTTTCTCGTTCGAAAAAAGTTTTGCATCGATGAAGGTAGCAGTCGTAACGTGAGTAAACTTCAATTTATTCGTACTTAAATTGGTTTTACGATCGATGCGGAGTCTTCAGGAGGGTGAACACGCACAAGACTGTCGTTTAAGACGAGCATTTTTATCTGGGTGCTTCCGTCGGTCGGGACACGTTTAAATTGATTTAAAGAGGTCCCGGCTGTTAGTCTTAGTATAAAAGCAGTCACTAAGCCAAGCTAGGGGCAAGCAAGAGGCCTACGGGCTACTTGAAAACTCTTGACAGGATAGCTTGGCCACTAAGCTCATACGAAGACGAAGCCTGCGGCCTTTTCGATATATTTTTTTACCGAATTACATCACTGAGTTACTTAAAGCGTCTAATTTATATACATATCTTCACTATAAGATATAACTCGTTCTAAGAAAAAATATAATTTGTTCTTTAGTTATACAAAGGCCTCCAAAACGCTATAAACTATAATGTGAACACAATTCGTCATGACAACCTAGCTTATGAAAATCAATTATTCGTAGCATTATGTATTTGTGCTTGGAAAGGAGCCAATGTCGGGTCACTCGCTCAATAATTTCTCTTCGAAATCGTGAACAGGTAGCGGACGACTATTGTTTTCAGTTTCGGATATTAGATTTGGTAGCGTAGCGTTGGTATAGTATTCGGTTGATGTTATGATAACGAACTTCAAATTTACTAATTTTTCATAGTGTTTATTATACTCTATTACATTAGTCTATGTGATGAGGATGTCCGCTAGAGGGCGCACGAGTAACATCAGCTCCGCGTAAATATATTTCTTAAAAATAAAAAAGTGCAGTAAACAGGACAAATTGGGTAAAATCCCATGTTACTAGTGACAATTCATAAGTGGTAGTGTTTGTGCAGTGAAAAATAGTGTAATAAGAAGGATATTTGCGAACAAAGGTGAACAACATTTTTTTGTGAATTTAGACGAAAATAAACATTATTTAGGACTTTGCTTGTGATATTACATCCCGTTGAAACGGAACAGTGCAAAAATAACAATAACAAAAAGTAATATGTGCTAAAATAAGAAATAAACGCAAAAACAACCAACACAAAAGAAGTGAACGTCATATTTCAAACGGACAAACAGCATCGTAACGGCCGAAGCAGAAGGAGACAGCAACAAAACAACACCCATTACTGTTTGTCATCGTGTACAAAGAACAATACGGACGAGTTAGACGGCCAGTTTCAAGCTCAACGTTCAAGCCTCGGTGGTCGAGCGGTTACTGCGTATGGTCAAGAATCACCTACCGAAACGAAAGTGCCCGGCTTCGGATCCCAGCAAAACTCACCGTTTCTTTTTTCACGAATATTTTTATTTTTTTGTCTTTTTACGTATAATATTGTTTTTTAACAGATTTTTTCTTAGAATTTGCACGACTTTACATTGAGTTGAGGTTTTAATATAATTATTTTACTATTTCAATAGAGAATTTGCTTCACATAGTTTCCAGCATAAATACCAGTAGCAACGGTCTGTACTATTTCATTGATCGGTAAGGACATCCGCAACTGTTATCAATATGTCGGAACAAACAAGCATGATGCACATGCTGAACACACTACGTCAAAATATTAAGGAAGATAGTCAACAATGCCTAAATCAGGTTGAGGAGAATATAACACAAAGAATTTATAACAAAATTGACGAAAAGTTTACTAAATTTGAATCAGACATACTTACAATTCGAGAAATGCAAGACAAACAAGAAAATAGATTGGATGAATTCGATAAAAAGCTAAGATATAGAAATTTAATTATGTTTGGTATACCGGAAGAAGAACGAGAATATGCGGAGCTGGAAGATAAAGTAATTAAACAAATAAAATTATTGAATGTGGATTGCGATAATAGAGATATTGAATTTGTAGGGAGAATTGGAAAGAAAGGCTTAAAAACGAGACCAATAAGGCTCATTCTGACAACATTCGGCAAAAAAGTAGCTATTTTGCGACAGAAACCAAGAGAAAACAATCAGACATGGTATATAAAGGAGGATTATTCACCAAAAGTCTTAGAAAAGAGAAGAATGTTGCAAGAAGAAATTAATGAGCTAAGAAAACAAGGTGTTAAGGCAGTATTGAAGCATGACAGAATCATTATATTAAATAACAATAAGTCGACAAAAGACGGAACTACTGATAAGCCAGATCGCAACAAAAGACAGCGATCTAAAACACCGGAAAACAATAACAAAAACAAGAAAAAGGAATCAAATTTCCAGAATGAAACAAAAAAGAGCAAGTCATCTAATATTATTACACCCTATTTATTCAACTCAAGAAACCAAAGAGCAAGAACCATCAATTCAACAAGCCCCGGAACTAGCAACACAAATGAAACAACAAAGCTAGTATCAAAAAACGAATAAACATTCCTCCAAGCCGGCTGGTCACCGTGGAGGAAAATGACCAGACGCCCCCCGGTATTAAAAGAGACTTAAGTACGAGAAAAATTAAGGACACGGAACTGAATATAGGAAGCTGGAACGTGCAAACGTTATTAGGAGACAGTAGAATGACAGAACTTATATATAGTTTGGAAAAGATCAAATGGGACATAGTGGGACTAAGTGAAGTTAGGAGAGAAAAGGAAACCATTACAGAGTATACAGATTTTATCATGTTCCATAGCTATGCAACAAAAGGAAGAAATGGAGTAGGCATTCTCATAAAGAAACATCTAAAAGACAAAGTGCATAAATTTGAGACATTTTCGGACAGAGTAGTAGCAGTTGAATTAGAAGTAGGAAACAAGGATATGCTTATGATTATTCAAGTCTACGCTCCGACCGAACAATGCCAAAAAACAGAACTAGAATCGTTTTATGAAACAATAGAAAAAGCAATTGCGTCAACAGAAACTCGAAATATAATTGTTATGGGTGACTTAAACGCACAAATAGGTAAAATGAGAAAAGAAGAAGAGAGCGTTTTCGGTAAATTCTCGCACGGAAAAAGAAGTCCTCATGGACAGAAACTTATAGAATTTGCCCACGAGAAAAACTTGAAGATTGCGAACACTCTATTCAGGAGGAAAAAACACAGGCTTTGGACGTGGAAAACGCCAAATGGGAAACATGAAAATGAAATAGATTTCATATTGACTAGTGATCATAAAAAAGTGAAGAAATTTGATATTTTGAGCCCCAATTTTAAAACCGATCACAGAATGGTTCGTTGTCAAATTATGACAAGATCTGTGAGAAGGTTTAAAATACAGCCATCGGCTATTGTAAGAAACATCCCAGAATTGTCGGAGGAACTGAAAAAGGACTTAGAGTCGAGGTTATTATCTTTAGAGCCGATGCAAGACATACAAATCAAATACAAAACATTTGAAAAAGATCTTGTCAAATTCCAAGGACAAATATTAGAAAATAACAACAAGAGAAAGAAGAACATAAGCGAAGAAACAGAAACGCTACTTGAAGAAAGAAGGTTACTATATAAGAAAAGTCGAACAAACGAAAATAAAAAGAACATTACCCTATTAAGTAAAAAAATCAATAAAAGCATAAAAAAAGACAGGACACAACACAGACAAAATATATTTGAAAAGTTTATCAGACATTCAGGAGCGGTGAAGAAAGCATTTAAAGAGCTGAAGGACAGCAAAGATTGGACTGCATCGCTAAAAACAAAGAAAATGACCCTGGTTTCTGACAGGCCCAACATAATCAGCGAAGCAACACAATTCTACAAGGACCTGTATTCTACAAATCAATTACCCAACTCAGATTATGACCACATACATCAAGACGAAAACTTACCACAGGACGAAAAATTTGATCTCCCAAAAATTTTAAAAAGTGAGATACGACACGCTATTCAGACACAAAAAAACGAGAAAGCTCCAGGTGACGATCTCATTACTAATGAACTTCTGAAAGCATTAATGGAACCAATTTTGGGCCCTCTGCAACAGATGTTTGATCAAATTTTAAGACATGGACAAACTCCTGAAGAATGGTGCAAATCTACTACGATACTACTTCATAAAAAAGGCGACAGAAGAGAACTAGGAAATTACAGGCCAATAAGTTTGATGTCCAATTTATACAAGTTGTTTTCCAAAGTGATACTTAATAGAGTTACGCTTATCTTAGATGAGAATCAACCATATGAACAAGCTGGATTTCGAAAAAAGTTTTCAACGGTTGATCACATTCAGGTAGTGTCGACAATTATAAGTAAATGCAAGGAATATAATAAGATATTGTATATCGGGTTCGTCGATTTTACAAAGGCATTTGATAGTCTTGAGCACAGAGCGATTTGGCAAGCACTGCAGCAACAAGGTATTGAAAAAGGTTACATAAAAGTCCTAAACAACATTTACTCAAAAAGCACCGCAAAAATACGCATGGAAAGAGATGGAAAAGAGTTTCCTATTAATAAAGGTGTGCGCCAGGGAGACCCTATATCGCCAAAAATATTCTGTGCGGTACTGGAGATGGTCTTCAGAAATCTGCCTTGGAACAAAGAAGGCGTAATTATTAATGGAGAGTACCTGAGCCATCTTAGATTCGCAGATGACATTGCTGTTTTCGCGGAGACTGCAACACAACTAGAAACCATGTTGAACGATTTATCAAGAGAGAGCCAGCGAGTTGGGTTGGGTTTGAATGCAGCGAAAACAAAAATTTTAACCAATGGACAGAAGGAGACAGTGATAGTCGACAAGGACGTAATAGAATATGTGGATGAATACATTTACTTGGGACAGTCTATAGCATTTGACGATCTAACAGAGAAAGAAATTGACCGGAGAATTGTTATTGCATGGAAAAAATACTGGGGACTAAAAGAAATTATGAAGAATCAAAATCTGGACATGGAAATTAAGAAGAAAGTATACGACGTCGCCATCCTGCCTTGCTTAATATACGGCTGTCAGACGTGGGCACTGAGGGTAGAAGATGAACAAAAGTTAGCAATATGCCAGCGAAAAATGGAAAGAAGCATGCTTGGAGTAAAGTTAGCGGACAAAATTAAGAATGACGTAATAAGAAACAAAACTAAGGTTCGAGACATAACAAAAACAATACGGACATTAAAATGGAATTGGGCTGGACATATTTGCAGAATGACAGATGAAAGATGGACAAGAAAAGTCTTAGAGTGGATACCCAGAGCCAATGTACGGAGCCGAGGCAGACCATGCAGAAGATGGGCAGACGTGTTCTCTCAAAAATACGGACAGGAATGGATGAGATTGGCGCGAGATAGACAACTTTGGTGCAAACTGGGGGAGGCCTACGCTAATGAGGCGACATCAGCATTCCAACATTTGACATAATTTAATAATAATCACATTGACATTGACACATTATAATTATACTTTTGACATCATTATAACTGACAAAATACTCTTTAAATAATCATAATCATAATTTGACTTAAAATAATATTAAATACTAGCTGACCCGGCAAACGTTGTTTTGCCTTAATAAAAAAAAAACTAAATATACAGTAGCCTATTCTCAGACCTACTGAATACGCATATAAAATTTGGAAAAAATCGGTCAAGCCGTTTCGGAGGAGTACGGTAACAAACACTGTGACACGGAAATTTTATATATAAGATAATAAGATAATGCGCATGTTAAAGAAGTAAGTAATCAGAATGTAATAATGCAGATGAATAAAGGCTTTTTTACTTTTACTTTTACTTTTACTTTACATTAGTCTATTGATAGCCTCTTCTTCCTCGTATGAGCTAAGTGGCCAAGCTCTGGTGTCGAGAGTTTTCAAGGCGCCCGAAGGTCTCTGACTTGGCTTAACGACTGCTTGTACAGCCAGAACCTACAATTTACAGGTGACCCGTCCCACGGTAGCGGCCAGATCTAGCAAAGGATTGGATTAAAAGTGACTTGTTAACGCTCGAAGGTGTCAAATTACGCTGTTTTCTCTATCAATAAAATGACACCGTTTAATTAGACTAAAACAAAGTTATTTGATTTTTTTCAAACACAATTTAATTCACGTCTAGTCAATTGAAATAGCACCGATTTCTTATTTTTTTTTATAAGTCGTAAGGTCGTTTCGTGGGTGTGTCAGTTTCTGCAAATGTTTATACAAACCGGTCTCCATATATGCGTTATATTGGCTGGCATATATATACAAATCTATGTATCTATACATACCTGATTTGGTGCCGCTTAAGCTACCTATTCTGATACCGGCGCAAACTGCGCAATTACATTATGTCAGAGATAGGTATTATTTATTTATATTGTTGTATCGAGCGACCTTGAAACCGAATTATCAGCTCAAAAGTGTTCAAAAACTGGAGAATGTTTAGTGATTTTGATATTTAGCTTTCATATTCAGTCAGTTCGTGAATTCATACTGATTTGGTACTACATTTCATGCCATGATTTATTAATATTTTTAGAAAATTCTAATTTTATTATAGGCATACATCGCTACGTATTTTTTAATTACGATGAAAAGGTGACTATATGTTTTTTTCTAATTTTAAATCGATCTTTTGATATTTATAACAACACTTAGGAACAAACAGATGTTTTTGATGAGCTATTTTTTATAAAGTGAGTTACATTATTGGTCATCAAAAAAATGGTTTTGGATAACAATTGTGTCAATATTACAGACAACATCGGATATTTCCAAGAGAGTATTGATAAAATAATTTGACATTTTAAGAAACGACACTTTACAGCATACTCAAAGATTTGGCATATATGTTAACAGAGAATTATATAATAAAGATATATATAACAGTGAGCCGTAGTTATCTCTTTCATAATACATATTCAAATAACAAAACCTTGATATTATTAGATAACAAATTGATTCGTTTCTATTAATAAAACCTACAGTATACAGAAAGTTAGTTGAGATAATGAGAAACAACATTTAGTGCTCTTATCATTCACATCCTACCAGCGAACTAGAATAAAGGGAAGAGTAACTCCATACAATTACCGCTTAGGATTTGGATCCATCTACGCACACAATTATACTGCTATCCCAACGAAACACACACAAAGCTCGCACGATGTGACGCCACGCGGGCACGCGGGTAGCTGTTTTGCCCCGCCCACCGCGGTATTTAACGCGTGGACGGTGGAACCATTTTATCGGCCAAATCACTATTCTATTTATTTTAGTTGGTAAATAGTAATTTTATTCGAGTCCAGCTATACACAAAATAAAATAGAACAGAATTCGGATTTCATTGCATTAATCGCATAAAAATAAACCTATCCTACTAGTGTATACCTAAATGAGAATTCCCTATTCTTCACACGAAATTATGATGCAACAATATCCTGTAGTTTCAGCCTAAACGTAAGAAGAGAGACGAACATTGCCCTAGACGGAATGAAATTATGATGCAACATCTAGAAAATTTAAGGTTTTTAGAAACTTAGAAGGATATTTTTTACAGTGCTATATTTTACTAGCCCATTTTGGTGATACTTGGTGGAGATTAAATACCATATTATAAAAATATTTTGTGAATATTAAAAATATATTCAAGTAATTGTTGATATAAGAGGTCATAAACTTGCGCTAATTACAAACTGTTTCAAGATATTTTGATCACGAGGTCTACTAGTTATATACATATATCTAATCTGGAGATTACATTGATCATATCACTAGGAATATGATCAAATGTAAGTAAACAATGAATCCATAATGTGTTCCATGATAAGGATTAGCTTATTACCTTTATCAGGAACAACAAATGGAGGGTTAAGCTTGGATTAATAGCTTTTCACATCACTTTGGTCGCAGGCAATTTGTTCTATGACTAAGACATAATTCACGTCAATCCATGTGTGAAACATAGATAGATAGATAGAAAATTCTTTATTGGACACATGTTTTTTCTAAACATCAAACATGTGCACTATGTAGAGTAAGGGTTCGCCATGTTTTAAACTAATTATGTACACAAATTTAGTAAGGAATTTAATTACTTTCATCAATGCACATGTGTAAAAGACCATAATTATGGTCTAGTTACTTTTATACGCTATGCCACAATATATTAGATTAAGAAGAGAGTGTGTGTATCGTTCGGAAAACGTTGAACTGCAGTTCACAACACCTAAGCGTAGATATATCAAAAAAAAAAAAATCAGGTCTTGTGGCCTCATATGAGATGAGACAAGATAAACCATTTCGTTATTGTCAGATACCTAAGAAGCAGATAAGAATAACAGGGTCTGATAAGACTAGGACTTTTTTAAATATAAACCAATTTCAATGGTAGAAATAATTACATATCCTTTCAATTTTAATAAGTTAGTTAGTAACTTTTAAATTAGTTTCAACCTATAATTTCTATAGCTATTCTCTCTATGGAAATTAGTAGCTTCCTATGTGTACTTATCTAATAATATTTACCTAGATTCTGTGTAAAGGCTATGGCAACCGGCAAATGCATAATACCTACAATGAGCAGTATAAGATTGCAGATTACATAACAACTTGGTATTATAACATAATGGTATGACTTAATGAGCTGATATGCAAAACAAGTGGTTAGCCTTGATACAAGTTAAAGGGCATCTTGGAATTCAACATAAAATAAATACGAATCTATTTAATGCAGTATAAAGAAAAACTTTTAAAATGTAATGCTGGGAGAATAACTTTGTATGAGTAATAGGTTTTAAAATGAATTTAAACATTCTTTGCAAACTGAAATTGTGAAGGAATTTTTAGTTCAGTTAAATACTTCATGTCATAAAGTTTTGCTTAAAAGACCCATTGTGATTAAAAAGTAAATTGATTTATCACATCTTTTAACATCATAAGTTCATAAGTAAACAATCCAATTGCCAAAACCCATTAATAATTTTCAATCAAAATTAAAGTTTTAGTGAAGTGAGAAAAAAAGATAACTTGCCACTGTATTTCTATCCTTTTCTCACATACTTGTATGTGGTGATAAGTAACTAAATCACCACACCAGTAAAAAATATATATAAAATCACAATAGGTACCAAAAAAAAATAAACTAAAATTGACTTTTTTAAACACATCATCAGTTACTTTATAGCAAAACTTTGAACCCAGCTATTTAAATGACATGTTTTTTTTTACTAAATGTAATATGTAATAATAATAATATAATAATGTAATATGTGGAAGTATTTAAAAAAGTTTTACCTGATGCCTAGGAATCTTGGAGCAGACGTTCCTTACGCTGCTTGTGTTGTTGGATGGTGGGGGCTGGGATGGGGGTACTCCAACACCCTTGGAGGACTGGAGCCGAGTCTTTACCACTTCTAGGGGACATGTTACCACTGCACCTGCAGTGCCTGCCACACTGCAACAAGGAAATATATTATTTTACAAATAAAAAAATCTATAGATTTTTTTTATTGATGAATAGGCTTACGTTTGACCGCGGCTAGCCTGATGTTAAGGTTGACTGTGGTCTAAGATGTAACACAATAAAGGATTGAAAATATTTATTGGGCACAATCTGAGAATTTTTACAATTTTTTTTTGTCACTTTTCACACACGCAAAATAGTTCTTGAAAACCATCATAAATTTTAATCCATTTTTTTACACTTTTCAGACTTGGCTGGTTAGCCCCATACTAAACCATTTTTAGTTTATATTATGGTTGCTAACACAACTGATATACCTAGGTATTACATACATAAACACTTGATATCAATATATATTTAACACCCAAACCGACAGCCAACAAACTTAGTTCATCACAAAGATGTTAGAGACATGCTAGAAGAAGTAACAAACATACACACTTACACACAAACTTTCGCGTTTATAATATTAGTAGGATTAGTGCATTAGCAAGATGTGATAATTTTAAAAGCATGATGATTTTAGAGTTTTCTTTTAGTGTTCAATAAAGAAGATATTTGAAAAATAGCGTTTATTTGCATGCACTCATTAAGTTAAAAAAGTAAGAAGAAAACTTTCAAATGTTTTCTTTATCAATACAAGAAGATCCTACTAATATTATAAATGCAAATGTTTGTGTGTATTTTTGTTAATTCTTCATGCTCAAACGCCTTAACCAAATTCAGTGAAATTTGGTATGGAGATAGGTAACACCCTAAAGACCATCAGAAACTTTTATCCTGAATTAACATGTGTAACACCGCAGGCTGCTGCTAATATAGAATAGTTATGTTCAAATTTGTGACCAATCCCCAATATTGTAGGTTTATTTAACTTTGTTGTGAATAAACACAATCATTCTTGATAATAGAGCATTTGCACATCTATATGCATTATTTCATATTTTCCTGGTTGGGAATTTATGAGGTCTATATATCATCGGCATATCTGACCAAAACTTATCTAAAATTACATTGCAATATGATAAGACATATTATCAATAGCAACAGTGAAATATCGAGTATTTCATTTGAGCAGTACCTATTCTTATATCTATAGGATGTTTGTTGGGTCAATTTCTTAAAAGATTTGCGCATTACAACTTTTTTTTTAAATTGCTCAATACTTTCAAACTTGAACCCTTCAAAATCTTTAGTTTAGACCATATTTATGCATAGCTTTTCAAGCAGTTGCTATTCATAAAAAGGCGCAGGTAAGGAGAAAAACAGACGGAGCCGTGAAATTATGTCATGCGTAGTGTACGAGCTGGCGTAAACAACGTCGCAGCCGCTCGGCACATGTGCCAAGAGCCAACTGGATTACTGCCTGATAATGACAAACTGATAAAGGAAACCCAGCGTCTGCTGACTTCGCAGCTACTCACCCTCCAGCCACCAGATGTATCGCTGTATCACGTTGAGACATTATAGCGCAACAACTTATTTACATGTTGCGAATTGCGACTGTCTATAAATAAACAAAGTACACCAACACTGGAGACCGACGTAGCATAGACCCACACTGTACCGGAAAACCCAAATTCTTTTTCGTTAAAGAAATAAACGAACAACTTTTCATAAGATATAGACGCAAATATCGAATATTTCTCATGCAAAATCACAATTTATTCGGCATAAATTCTTCACAACAACCGCACACCACAACGATCGCCACAAATTTACGCACACAAAGTAAAAATTGTTCACCACACACGCGACGTTCACGTGCGCTCGCAATGTAAATATTGAAGCGCCGCTTGCACACACTCTTCGCTGGCGCACACTAATATAAGAAGCTGTGAGCGGGACGGGGGGCTACGTGACGTCTTGGCAATAGGCAGAGTTCGGCAATCATCATCATTATCTATTATGATGGGTAAGAAACGCATGGACTTGTATGTATTAGTGTGTATGTGTAAAAAAATTGGGTATTTGATTTATGTTACTTAAGTAGTACTGTAGGGTCTAAATGGTAATATTCATGTCAAAAATTGTTATAAGAACATTTACGTGCGTAGCGTATGACTAAAAAGGGGTACCTATTTACTGTCAAAGTCATATTTTGACATGATCTCGGCTGAAATTTAATTTATGATTCATGTTGCCAGTTGACGGAGTGCTCGAATCAGGGGAAAATATTCAGTCGGGACCATGGCAAGGTCCCGACTTCCCGTCATGGTGATTGGTTTTAGGTATCAAAAAATTAAAATAAATAATTCTTTCGATGCGTGATTTTTGCAAAGACTAACAGTGTAATTTATTTAACTGGTCGCATGCCGTTTCGTATCAACCAGGAGTTGACAAAACGGGAACAATAAAATGTATATTTCAACTGGTACTTAGTTATCATCGCATCTCAGTCTACTATGCCCGCGTCAACTAGTGGTTGGCATGGCGTCACCATGCCCCCGCGCGGTATAAAAAAAAATGGTTGCCTGTAAAGTCGGTTTTACGGGCGAAGATTTTACGTGACAACGTCTGCCGCGTGCTGCGCGCGCGGCAGACCGATCATAGTTGAGTGGGAGAGAGACACAAGGCATTCGGCGGGCCTCTCTCTCGTTCGGTGACTCATCGTAACGTTACCGGGCGTTACACTTTTTCATAAGTGACTCCCAGCCGCAACCTAATTTAAGACGTTGTCACGTCAAAATAAATATTATTTGAAGTCGAGCTAAGAATGTCTGAAAATATAAATAATAATTTGGATTAAAAACTGACACAAACACCTCGCTGGAACACTATGTCACTGATGATGTATGAAAATATAGTATAAAATATAGTTATAGTAGAAGTTTTATCTTTGTGGCGGATAAAATGCGAACTGTGGAATTAGTAGAACTAGGGTACTTTTAGAAAACGCGAGTTGGCAATTTTGGTAATGTAGCCCGTGGTTTTGACATTTGACAATTGACATGTTTTCACTCTAATCACGTTTGCTGCGTTTGTCGAAGGCCAATCGCAAATCATATTGCATAATTATATTTTGCGTAAATTGATATTAAGAGGGCATTTACGCCGGCCGGTTCCTGTAATAACTATTGAACGGTAAATTTACTGTCCGCCATGTTCGCTACACGAAGGCTTTGTGCTGCGCTGTAAGTAGATTACGAAGCATTACTATCGGCAAAATGATTAGTGGTTTAATTGATTTTATGCGTTTGTAGGCGCAATGCAGGAGCTTCACGCCAGAAGCACACCTTGCCTGAGTTGCCATATGAGTACAGTGCTCTGGAGCCGGTCATTAGCCGGGAGATCATGAGTCTGCACCACAGCAAGCATCATGCTACGTATGTGAATAATTTGAATGCAGCTGAGCAAAAACTTGCCGAAGCCCAGTCTAAAGGTAAATAAAGTCTATATTGTAGTCATCGTATTGATTTATTAATGTAATAGTCTCAACTTTGGACTTGTTACTTACTTCATATCATGTTGATACTGTAATAATTGTATACAGTAATTTCAAAAGTAATATATACGTTATATGTTAGTTACCGTACTCCTCCGGAACGGCTTTAGGTACCTATTTTTACCAAATTTCATATACATTTTCGGTAGGTCTGAGAATCTGCCAGTAACTATCTATTTTCCATACTCCTAAGTGAGGCAAAACAACGTTTGCCCGGTCAGCTAGTATATTTGTATAAAGTAATAGATGTAGTTTAAGTTGTAGTATAGTAAATATTTTAAAAGTATATAAAAACGAAAAAAATTGAATAGTATCTTAGATATTGAAATGAATCAGTAAACTCTATTGCTATTTCTTTGACAGTAGCAGATACAAACACAATGCTCTCCCTTCTAAGTGCAATCAAGTTTAATGGAGGAGGTCATGTAAACCACACAGTCTTATGGTGTAATCTCACACCAAATGGCTCTAAACCTGAGGGCACTCTGCTTCAGACCATTGATAGGTTATACTACTTTAATTTTATTTGTTTATTTAACTATAGTACCAAAGTATTTAACAGTATTATGACATAGCATTAATTAATTTTGTAATATACTTATCTGAAATTATCTAGAAGTTATTTGTAGTAAGTTAAGTTTTTGTCTTTGATACTATGTTGTGAATTGATTTAGGAAAAATCACCCAAACCATAAACTAATACATTCATTTAAAGTCAACTTCTATTTTGTTGCTCACAATAATCTATGAAGTAATAAAATAACCAGTTAAATCTTACTTTAAAAACTGGTATATTATAATAAAAAAACTTCAAGCAATTTGCTAATGGTTTTCAACATACACACCAAAACTAGATTAACAAAACTGTTTAGGATTACTGACATTAGGCATTTCAATGACAATTTCTATACTTAACTTTTGAAACATTCTTATATTTGAACTTACCTATCTTCAGGAGACATTGAGACAGTCATCAACTTGGCACCAGCTCTGCGTTTCAACGGAGGTGGACACATCAACCACAGCATTTTCTGGCAGAATCTATCTGCCAATGGTGGCAAGCCATCTGATGCCCTCATCAAAGCTGTGGAGAAGTAAATTCTAAATTATTGTGGTGCATATTTTTGGCGCTTCTTTAAATCATAATTTTACTAAATTTATGTAACATTGGTAAGGTATTGCTTGTTTGTTGCATGTTATCTAAATGGTGTTGTAAGGTTAATTTTCTTCTTATCTGCTTCGGTGTGGACTGTACCAGACCTGTCTCCTTGAAAACAATTCATCTTTCATTTGCACTTATGATAACAAAAAATATACACACTTTTTATGCTTGTACTATGAAATCTGTTAAATAATTTTGCACTAAGATTCTGGTTATCAAAAGCTACCAGGAGTAGGAGCACATACACTGTTACTACATAATTATTGTCATGTAAACATTTACATTAGCAGCAACTTCAGTTCCTGATAGGTAACCGGTGTTACTTTACGTCTTTTTATCATATCATCAATAATTTATAAGTTTTCTAATAATATATCAGTTAAAATAAAATTTAAAAAAAGGATGTACGTAAAAAAATCTAAATTAATAGATAAATTAAGGGTCACCTTAAAACCTCAAAAAGATTTACATTTTACTTTGTGTACTATGAAAAATATAGATATAGATTTGTTATAACAACAGTGCTATTTTTGGTAATCTCTAATCAGTAGCATTATTATAACAATATGACAGTCATGTAGTTTGTTCATGCTCGGGGTGTTTATAAACATAGTGTTGCTTCAATAAAAAATATTGATAAAAAAATCTTTTCAAATTAAATTTTTGTTATTTATTAGAAATTTCTGATTACGCTATTATAAATGAAAACTGCCTTCTACATTATTTCAATTATGGTAATATATCTTTGTCAGTATTTAAGATTGTAAAACTTTGAACAAATCAAGGTATATGACCTTTAATAGAAGATAAAATTAAAAATATACATATTTCTACTATATTATATGAAAAAATAATCTTGAAAGAAAATAATTTATGGGTTTTTTTACAACAAATGGAATGGTGAATTATGATCACATGCATAATTTCTCGACATATTTATCCCTGTCACATAATTATTTTGAAATTTTTTATTTAAATAATTAATTCCTTTTTTGCAAACCAATGTAGTTTAAAAACCACCACCTACTGTATCATCATTTTCTTTTAACATGACTCATGAAACTGCACTTATACTTCCAGAGACTTTGGTTCCTTGGAGAACATGAAGAACCAGCTGGCTGCAGCGTCGGTGGGTGTGCAGGGCTCCGGATGGGGCTGGCTTGGGTACAACAAGCAGACTGGCAAGCTGCAGATCACCACATGCCAGAACCAGGACCCGCTGCAAGCCACTACTGGTAAGGATTCTCTTTCCTTAGAAGTACTGTATTCCTCATTACTAAGGGTCATGACTCTCCCGCAAAATTTACTCATTCGAGGAGGTCTCTTGGGTATATACATTGTGGTGTGTGTTCTCGGATTTTACAGTGCTCAAACATGTTGGTTTCCTTCACTTCTTCTTCCTTGCCTTATCCCTCTAGGTGGGCACAGGAAATTTTCCTATTCCACTCTATCAGCCGTCAACTACACTCACAGCGACTCTCCATATTTGTCTTCTTTGGTCGGCCTCTTGCCCAATTCTTGCATCTCCTATAACATGCATCCATCTTCACTATAAGTGAGCAAATCCACACATGACTTGAAAAACAAGTCATTGGTGCCCTCTGATATAGATAAAACAACTACTGTCTCTAGCGATGTGACAGTATTTTTTATTTATTCAGTCTGTTAATACTTTTTTCATGTACCTATGTAAAACATTCTCTGAAATGGTTATTTTCTATTCCAGGCCTAATTCCACTTTTCGGCATCGACGTTTGGGAACACGCATACTACCTTCAGTACAAGAATGTAAGAGCTGACTATGTGAAGGCAATTTTCGATGTTGCCAACTGGAAGGATGTGTCCAGCCGATTCGAAAATGCACTGAAGCAATAAATCAATAAATCTCAGCATTTTTAATTTGATCTTTAAGATGTAAAGCTTCTAAAGCTATTGTTGTCTACGGGGAGACCTTTGCAGTTTAGTTACGTGTAATATAAGTTTACAATATACATATTATAGGATATTGTTGTTTTATTTCTGCAAATAACTTAAAATTGAGAGGAGAGAGAAAGGAAGTGCTATTATGATACCAACCTGCATCTGTTAAATATAAAATGTTAATTATAGTATGTGTTAGTTGGTGGAGCTTAACGTTTCAATCATAGCCAACCGCGATATTGATAAAGGTTTAGGTAGAACGGAACGTAATTGTCAGTGCCCAGATGTCAAATGTCAAAACTTTAAATCTGTCAAATCATTATTGACGATCGTTCGTATCGGTTCGCTTTGTTGCAAATTGAAACGAAAATAATTAATTTTTAATAGTTTTCTGACTTGTTTCGAGGTGTAAAGTTAATCAAAAAGCTTTGAGGACTACTCTCTTGCATGCTGTGAAGTGGTAAGTTCATTTTTTGTCTTACTTGAAACGTATGGGCGCTGTTTGTATTATTGATTTTTCAGCAAGCAGGTTTTTT
Organism: Mellilla xanthometata; assembly: GCA_035578125.1. Classification (NCBI taxonomy): domain Eukaryota; kingdom Metazoa; phylum Arthropoda; class Insecta; order Lepidoptera; family Geometridae; genus Mellilla; species Mellilla xanthometata. The sequence continues at coordinate 3,701,801 of JAPUBQ010000014.1, read as the reverse complement.
TGCAGCCCGCAGTCTTTTCACGATAATGTTTTTCTATATTTGTGTAATGTGACATCTATAAATAAATAGTTTCTTATTACTTATTAATACAACAATTCTCATTGTAAAGTAAGAAAACTAATTTGACATAGTTACGTGTAGCAGTAGTGCAGTAGATAGGAATCTACCACTGTTGATTTTATTTCAGATTTATTTAGATTTCAGGCATACTTTTAAAATAAAATAACCAAAGTAGTAGATAAAATATTTTCTGTAGTTTTCGAGGAGTTAATGTTGGTATTGTATAATATTAACCTGCTACACATTTTCCTTCCTTTTAAAGCCCTCTATAACAGTCAGTCATTCTTACTTCACATATTGATTTATGCAAGTTCTAGTAGCTTATTAAGTAAATATAGTACATCCTTTGATGGAACTCATTACATTGCAACTGTATGGATTGCAGATATATTAATGCATGGTCCTGTGCCTTCTTTATTGACATAAATGACACTTACAGTTTAACCAAACATATCATTATAAAAATAAATCAGAATACTATGAATATTCGTCTTAAATAAAGTTAATAGATAAGAGTGTAATTTGTTGAGAAAAAAATCTGCTTTGACGAACTAAAGACCAAAGAAAAATAGTTGGACATATTTATCATGGATTGGATTAAAACTTATCCATTTGAATTTGTTTTATATTCAGCCATTGACTGTGAAGAATAATTAACATACAATAGAACTTCACTGTTATAGGATTAGTGGGAAAATGTCTCAAAATTATACTGCAATTATTTGCTTTAAAGTATTAGGTTATCATGAGTACATGTACAATCATGGGTTCGAACCTGAACCTTCCTCAAACTGTACCATTTAGTGCAAATATTCCATGAATGAAATTATACAGCAAGCTGGGGTGATATATATATGTCAAGTATAGAAGAGATAGGTTATGTGTTAACAGTAAGGTTCCCATTGTTTATGATTTTTGTAAATATTTGTTTTATTAACACTGGTTTTGTTCAAAATTAAACATGTTTAGTTTTGTCTTAGCTTTTGCCTCTCTATTATTAATATTTTGAAGCTTGGTTCTACTTTTAAACTTTTTTTTTGCTGTCGATAATTTTTGTAAGTGATTACGGTTCCCAAAAAAAGGGGGAAATTAGATGAAGCTTGTAGAATTTAATTATAACTGGGGAAATTAGATGAAGCTTGTAGAATTTAATTATAATTGGCAGTATATTATCTTTTAAGTATATGGTATGAATACCTTTTTTTTTTATTAATATAAAATTGTTGAAGTAAATGCTATATGTTTTATTTCACTAGGTTTACAATTAGGAGAACTAAGAGTATGTGATAGTTTAACTGTATTATTACATAATTTATTCATCAGTTATCTGTGTACTAAGTAAACAGTGATTGATAACTTTTGACTCATTCAGCTATTTTTATGACTCAGCGTGCACATCTGCCAGCCTTCTGCACATTTTATAGTTGTTAATCTTTAGCTTTAGTCATGTAATTGCTTGATGAAGATTGTATTTACTATTTCTAAATAAGTATACTAAACAAAAAAAACTTATTATTATTATTATTTATTAATGGCTCTCGATACCACCTAAAAATACTATTCAAAATTATTTTGTACTTACAACTGTGGATTGTATTTGTGTAAACAAATTTTAATTAGTCTATCTAATTAATGTTTAAACCATTTTGTAACTAAAGAAAAATGAATCAACAAAAGTTTAGATTTTTTGAAACAAATGAATTACATGTATTTAAACTAACATTTAAACCGTTACTTGAAACATGGTTAAGCTCTAAGTTAGAGCTTAGAAACTTATTGAGTGTAGGAAATATCCCGTGTAAACCCCAAACCCATGGCCTGTCTAGTGTAGTGGTACCGATGGGTTATCACGCGTGGCGCCGCACGCGATCTTTGCGACGGTGAATGCACTCTATAGTCTAATGTAGGGGTGCAGTGTTGCAGTATTTGGGGCGGTAGATTTGTGGGATCAAACAGCATTGCATGGCGGTAAAACATATTCTAGTGCTGGCCTGGTTAGCAAGTACCAAAGTAATTCCATACTAGGCTAATATTCATCTGACGCAAAGACAGTGGAACCGATATGCCAGTGACTCAAAACCGTGCTCCGTTACTTTAAGGAGCTTGGATGGCTTGGGTAGGCGGTAGGGGGAAATGCACAAAACGCCTCCAGCGGGTTGTCAGTGCAGAATCCCCCCATCTAAGAATAGGCTAATATTAGGGAGATTAGTAGGGAGTAGGGATCTATGAAGATAAATACTTAAACAAAATTATGTACCATTCGATAAGTCATTACCATAGAAAAGTCTCCATCCCCAGTTTGTTAGCCTTCATACAAGTTTAACCACTGCATTAAATACCTTACTTCTCTTCAAAGAATATGGTTTTTAATCACACAAACGACAATAATGGGAAGATAATGGGATTAAAAGAAAGAAATAAAGAAATAAAAATGATTTATTATGCACAAATTAATTAAATATGTACCAACAAGATTTTACCAACTTCATTTGTGTACAAAAAGTGCTGGTTCAGCATAATGCTGAGAGTCTAGTTTGCCCAGATATACTCGTAGTTTCCTATTAATAAATCTTTACTATTTGCGCGAAGTTGGTGAGCAGTAAGAAACCTTATCGAGCTGTTCTTCAAGCCACGAGTTTGAATTTGTTGCGGCGATATGGTGGATCCGTGCTTCAGCGAGTCGTGGTTAAGAACGTGATTCTTTTGTTAACGAGTTTCTGCTATTGTATTTTACTGACTCTATAACTTTAAGAATCACAAGATTACATGAGGTATAATATAGAAAGTGCTCTACAACCTTGCAAAGTCGCTGTTCGACTAAAGGTACCTAATAAAGATAAAAAAAACCTTGCATGGTATTTTCTAGAGCTCCTCTGGCTGTCTACCACAAAACGTCCCTCAAGAAATCTCTCGCCAAGCACTAACCGGTGTGTTCCGCCGGGCCTCCTGCAGAGCCAGTAATTCCAGAACAGTCGTGTTCCAACTACAGCTAAAATATTGAGGTTACGCGTTCTGCTGATCTAATGTCTATTTGTACCTATTGTGTAAAATAAAAAAAGCGGCAGTCGTCAACTACTAATACAAAGGTCAAACTATTCAACAGATCCCCGTGTGAGAGACAGCTCCTTTCAAGAAGTTTTAATTTTCAACACCGAAATAGTCACTAATTTTTCAATGATAAGTCGTCAATTATTTACGTTTTTTGGGTTCCATACCTACAAGGTAAAAACGGGACCCTATTACTAAGCCTCTCCTGTATGTCTATCACCTGAAAGTATCTCAGAAACCGCAGAATTTTTCACAAGCTATGTATATCCGTTTCCGTTAAAACAACATTTACTATAAATCGAAAATGATAACATCAAGGGGTCTTATTTGTCCCACGTATGTAGAATTTTCATGAGATAATTATAATTTGATCTTTAAATGCAAGTAATAAAGTGATAACATGTTGCATTGTGATAATAATGCGACTGGAATTCCTGTGTTGCTTTTCGTTTTCAACCACGGCTTGTTTAAAGTGACATAAAATATTGTTATATCTCATTACTAACTACCCTTTGGGTGATTTTTCCGAAACCCCTCTAACGAGATTAAAAAAATACACGACCTGTCTTATTCCCACCCAAAAGAGACATAAGTGACTGTTAGAGGAAACGCCATGTCTAGAGTTGAACGAAGACTTACTTTATTTTTTTCTTTACCACAGACACAAAACTTAGCACAGATAACAATAGTATGAAGCATTAAGATATAAACACAATAGTGACCTTCACAAGCAACCTTACATATTGTTGAAAATAATACATAGACGCACTAAAAATTACTCTAACTTACGCACAAAATAGTCGTCTGTCAAACAGACGGTTGGTGAACTCTGAATAAACGACAGGAAATTATCCATCTCTCATCCTCTTAAACGATTGACGTTTTAATTTTATTCCCCGACGTAGCATACTCGTCTGAGTATTAGGGACGTACTAGTTATAAAATAATAAACGCCGTTATTTTTATCCGGCAAAAAAATAAAGAAAACTATAACAATACGAGTATACTGTTCGTCAGGAAAAAATGGTCATGGTCAACAAAAGAAGAAACAAAAAGAAATGTGGTAGCTAACTACAATTCTTTTTCCTGCTTTAATGCTTATGTACAACTGTAATTATACACACAAAAATAGATGGCTCAAAATTTTACTAAATATTGATTTTTTACTACCAAATATATTCGATTATGTAATAGTGCATACGAAAAACAGACATCGTCGACCAAGTTTTTCCCTAGATTTAATTACAAATTATCTAAAAGTTTATTTAGTTTACTTGACGATTACGTAAATCCGGCTAAAGTAAAAATAACAGGCATGTTTAATTTCCTCGAAGAATCCTTTTACGTGTGTTGGAGCGAAAACCCGCACTAAAGTGAGCTTTTACCCATGAATGACATTAAAAGAGCGTGTGTTTTGTACGTACCAGAGAAATACAAAATGTAACTTAAATATGTCGCGGATATGTATGTTTAGCGCAGATAGATTTAGCTAGCATAAACATATCATAAGCAGCTCTATACGTTCACTGCTGGGACTCGGGGCCTTCTCTCACGAGAAGAGAGATAGGCCATAATCCACCACGCTGGCCAAGTGCGGGTTGGCGGATGACACACGTCTTCGGAAATTGTGGTCCTCAAACGTGCCGGTTTCCTCACGAAGTTTTCCTTTACATTAATTGGTGTGATTGAAAAGCAAACGTTTTTACCACCGAGCCACACAAGCCATTAAGCTATGACCGATTTTAATTATTTAAGAGCGTTGTCCTGTACTATGCAGTCTTCGACTATATATTTTTGACATCACACAAGAGCAACCCCCGAAAGTTTTCCAAAGGGCTTCAGAAAAGCTCCGAAAACGAGTCAAGTTTTTGCATTATGTTGTTATATTGCGTGCCGACATAACGCTTTGTTGTTTAGGTGATTTGGAACATTCAAACTATCGGGACTTGAACGAAAGTAGGCCAAATGGAGTGTGAAATTGTTCTTCCGCAGCTCCAAATAGAATTTAGTTATGTTTAAAAATGCTCAGGTCATTAAGGTCAACGCTGGCGTAACTAAAACTGATTAATACGAACCCTTGAGTTAAATCATATTTAGGTATGCTTTTACAGAATTCTTTTTTGTTTCGGTTCCAGGACAAATTGTATTTTGAGGTAGATTTTTTGTACATAATATATTTTTTTTAAGATAATTCTCTTAATACTAACTTCAATATTATTTATATATATCCTGGCTAACTACGAATTCGCGTAAGTTGTCTATTGTCAGTTTGTGTACTTTATAAGTTTAATGTTTAAACTTTTTTAATAGTTAGGCATTATTGAAACGAACAATAGTTTAATCGATTAGGTCGATTTGTGTCCAGTGATTTTAAAGTTTATTGCGTATCCCGCGGAACCACAATTATTTTCGAGATAAAAAGTAGCTTGTGTTAATCCAAAGTCTAACCTATCTTCACACTAAATTTCATCATTTCATCAATATAGGTAACAAACATACACACATACACAAATTTTCGTATTTGTTATATTAGTAAGACACGTCACCGCTGGATCCAAGATCCAGACGTTGTTTGTCTTCTGTCCAGTGGCGCCTGGACGTCTCGCGTGATCTTATTATCTAAACCATGTCGTGTAGAGATGCGCGACTGCGAATGATCTGACCAGTCGAATCATCTACAACTACTAATATACACGTTCGACTTGAATATTAGTAATATACTAATGTTAATAATCGAATGATGACTACTAATTAGTTACTAATGGCGTTTTGACTCGATTGTTAGCGAATCTTGTCAATGTCACTTGTTAGTTTCAAATGAATGAAATATGAATGATTCGTTGGAGTGAACTCGGCTCAAGTAGTAACTAATGTAGTATTCATTCAGTCCGGCTAATTTTGAGAGGGTATCATGTTAGTTACTATTTTTCGGAGATCATTCGAATGAGTCGAATGATTTATAAAGTCGAATAATTCGACTGGAATCATTCACAGTCGCGCATCGCTAATGTCGTGACTCACTGCACTATTCTTACAGAGTTACAATTAGATTATGAATCTACGTCTTTTGTGCTATCACTGCTGCTATTTTCAAAAAGAAAATTGACAATAATTTTAAACGATATTACTGATGTTTAAAATGATGTGTTAGTACTTGGTATTATAAGCATGGGTAAAATGTGTAATGATTTAATTTGTGGTTGTGAGATAGATATTTGAAGCAAACAAATTGATTTCAAAAGTAATGTACATCCACTGATCATATCGATCAAAATACCTAATTAGGTATGGTAGCTTTGTGTTCCAAACCAATGAAATATTATATTAACACTAGCAGATCGTCCCGGCTTCGCATAGGCTATAAAATAATCCAAGTTGCAAAGAGAAACAAAATATAGCTTATGTTACTCAGGGATAATGTATCTTCCCAACGGTGAAAGAATTTTTCAAATCGGTCCAGTAGTTTTGGAGCCTATTTGCGTTAAACTAACAAACAAAAAAACAAACTTTTCCTCTTTGTAATATTGGTATAGATAGTGCGTTTTGCGTCCACATTCATTGTACGAACTGCCAAGGTATAGAATTGTTCTTCAAAAACTATGTATTATCTAGTGGTTTTCAAAGCAGGAGTGAACTGGTTTCATCTGGGCAAGCGCGCTTCTCCTTGGAACATAGTGACCTGTGATAAAGCGCAAGCTCATCCATAATATAAAAATAAGTCGGGTTTTCCTTCCTGACGCTATAACTCCAGAACGCACGAACCGATTTCCACGGTTTTGCATTCGTTGGAAAGGTCTCGGGCTCCGTGAGGTTTGTAGCAAACAAAATTCAGGGAAAATTTCAACTTTATGGCGAAATGGAGTTAGCCGGGTTTGCTAGTCAGGTTTGAAGAAACTTATTAAACAATAATTACTTATAATCTGCTTCCAGTACTAAATTTATCGGTAGTATTGTCTAACCACCTTTAGCTAGTATTAAAAGCTCTCTTCAGGCAGTTCTCTCTGAAGTTGCTTTGTAGTACAAAATTCAATCTACGAACGGCACGGAGGCATACAATGGCTTATATTTCATGCACCCTGCAGACAACATTGTGCTTGAACAGAATAGCGGTGGAGCCTTCTTTGTTTCCGTCAAGCAAGGTATCATCTGCACGGAATTTATAGTGGGAAAGACCAAATGTCGTCACAAAGAATTTCGTGGTTAGATGCATAACTAAACAAAAATTTGCAATTCGGCATAACTTGCCTTTAAATAAATCCTTTTAAATTAAAAACCCTACTACATAATATTATAAATGTGAAATTTTGTGTGTAAGTAAGTGTGTTTGTCACTTCTTCGCGCTCAAACGTTTGCCCGATTTCAATAAAATTTGGTATGGAGATAGGTAAGACCTTGTATTAACACTTAGGCTACTTTTTTTCTGGGATTAACTTAGGAATCACTGCGGGGCGCAGCAAGTTCATTATAATCATCTACCAAGATTTTTACTGGAATGTTTGGAATTTCCTTTAGATGGAAGTTTATGTGGATGCGTATTTTGTGTGTGTTTTATATACTTCTTAATTTTATTAGATCGCGTTGCGTGTAAAATGAAGTTAGGTTAGGTTGCTTAATCTTGCTTCATCAAGTCTCTAGTAGTATTAGTTCTTTATGGCATCCGTTAACGGGGGCAAAGGTCAGCTACCTTAGATTTTTCTGACCTGCCTTGGTAAACCTATTTCGTCAACGTTTATAGATTGTAGGCAATAGGCACGTATGTGAAAGGTTATTTGGAGCAAAGGTAACTGAGCTGGAAGGAGCTTAGTATGACTTAGTTTTACGAGCCTTGGACCTCGCGTATTCAACTTTGCCAATGCTGTCAATTTATGATTATATGCCTTTTACTAAAACTTCTATAGAAGTTAGAAACATGCCTAGACTGGATTTACTGGCTCTAAAGAAATACACTGTTAAAAAGCTAGAATACACTGCTCGGTACATGGCGACAGATTTATAAACTTGAGGTGATAGCTAGCTAGACGAGCTCTTGAAAATGCTTTACCACCATGCTATAGTTTCCTAAATCTTTTGCTCAGTGGTGGCGATTCAGCGGCACACACGACTAAACTAAATTTAAAGAAGCCCCGTCTCATTTCATCTTAGGTGGCCAGAAGGAGACGGCACGTTCTGAACCACAGACAAAACAACTAAAATCACGTCAAATATGGAATGTGCAGGCAGTTTTAGAGGTGATACAAGTGAGTGCGTTCTAAAGTCGCCTATATTTTCTACATTTGACGTGATTTTAGTTGTTTTGACTATGGTGCAGAACGTGCCGTCTCTTTCTGGCCACCTAAGATGAAAAGAGACGGGGCTTCTTTAAATTTAGTTTAGTCGTGTGTACCGCTGAATCGCCACCATTGGCAGAGATCGCCAAAATCAATTAACCAATGCTCAGCGGGACATAAGTTGTGGGTTCCATGAAAGGCGTAAAGCCGTTATCATTGCTATTATTTTAACAAATCTATAATTATTGTTCCCTATTATAAATTAATTTTATATATGAGGTAAATTAGTTAAAATTCGTAATTAAGTACGAAATAAATGTGTTTTATAATTAGTAACCTAAATATACTCGTACATGCCTAGATAACCTATTGACTCTTGGGTTACTTTGCGGAAATCCATTGTAGATAAAGAAAAAAAATGAAATATTTTGTGTACTTCCGCTGTGCTAGAGTTAATAGGTATTTTCTAGGTAAGCGTGTAACATCGTAGGCCATAGTATTGTTTAACACCAGGCAAGCTGTGGTCAAACGCAAACCTATATGTTATAAAAAAAAAACTTCCGCTGTGCACAAAAATTCACTAGTGCTAACGAAAGTACACTAAATATTTCAGTATTTTTCTTTTATATACATGCCTAGATATATATGTGTAGTATAGAGGCTTACTCGTAAGTACATAGTGAGTACTAGATTGTTGAAAACCGCAGAATCCGTGGCTAGTTCGTTCTCTTAAAAGCATCGTAAGTGCTCGGTGCAGAATTTTTATCGCTTGTTGTGCTGAAATTGAGTTAACTCCAGCACTCGCTTGATTTACTTGAGAGCCAATCTTGAAATCTTGGACGTGGCTATTTTGTTGATACGTTAATACTATTTTGTAAGTTTTGAGAAAGAGCTTGTGCATTAGTCAGTGTTTTTAGAATACTTGTAAAAGGTTTAATTATAACACGTAAGAATAAGCTATTTTTGCACTGAAATATTATTTATATCTCGAATTAAGCCACATCATTGTCTGAATGCTAACGAAGTGTAAATGCATATGGCAACAATACGTAAATATACGGCCTTTTTATTTAAAAGCTAGCATCGTTTTTTTTTGCCTATCTTGCAACACCATTTCCATTATATCTTCGCTAATTATGCTCAACCACGCTTACCATCCACTCTTTATCAGTCAATGCGCCTACTTTTAAACTTTCTCTGATATATTAGTAAAAATATTACTTATCAATATAATGTTGCCAACAAAACTTGTAAATAGATTTTCTTTGTTGTTAAATTGTAGCCGTAAACTCAGTCGAGAACTTTTTAAGCCTGACAAAACTTGACTTGTATAAAATGTTAGTAAAAATATTTTTTTTTTTCACTAGGAAATGTGTACGACACATGTTTTATAATTGTAATAAGTAAACTAAGTTTTAAATTGAGGTACGTCAGGGTATATATACGAAGGTGAATCAAAAAGTTCTTAGAAGTGCGTATATATGTAACCTTTTTGGATCAAGTTCGATATTCAAATTAAAGAGTGTCTATCACACTATATTTATGCAGACTGTCACTTGTTTTTGTCAGTTCGTTTGCATGTAATAATTTTTTTTGTGCAACGAGTTGCTAAAAAGTTAAAATTATGGATAAAAGTGAGTTACGTGTGGTGATAAAATATCTCAGTTTGAAAAAAATTTCTACGAAGGAAATTTTTTTGGACATTCAGCAGACATTAGGGGGTGATGCTGTACCCTATTCTACGGTTGCGTACTGGGTGGCTGAATTCAAAAGAGGTAGATCAAGCTGTAAAGATGAACCGCGTTCTGGGCGGCCTTCAACCTCCGTTACAGAAGAAAATGTCAAAAAGGTTGAGAATCTGGTTTTGGAAGACAGAAGAATGACTATAAAACATATAGCTGAAATCCTAAAGATATCTTTTGGTAGCGTTCATTCCATTTTAATTGATTCACTGGGGTTCAAAAAAGTGTCTGCAAGATGGGTGCCACGAATGTTAACCGACGAAAACAAAAAGCGACGTTTGGAAATTTCCAAGCGTAATCTCGAAATGTTCCAGCGTGATTCGGATAATTTTTGTCGTCGTCTTGTCACCATGGATGAAACGTGGGTCCACCATTTTGATCCTGAATCTAAAAGACAAAGCATGTTTTGGAAACGACCATCCTCTCCATCCATTAAGGAATTTCGAGTTGCTCCTACCGCTGGCAAAGTTATGGCCTCTGTGTTCTGGGATAGTGAAGGAATACTTTTTATTGATTACATGCCAAAAGGCCAGACGATTACTGGACCCTATTATGCAAATTTAATCCCGAAAGTGCGTGAAGCTATTAAAGAAAAACGTCGTGGAAAACTGTCGTTGGGCGTGTTGTTCCTTCAAGATAACGCTCCTGCTCATCGATCGGAAGTTGCGCTCAACGCAATCCGCTGTGCTGGCTTCAATCTCCTTGACCACCCACCATATTCTCCGGACTTAGCCCCAAGTGATTTTCACTTATTTCCAAAATTAAAAGAGGAAATTCGTGGAACAAAATTTCACGATAATGACGCGGTTATAGCTGCCGTAGAGGACTTTTTCGAGAGTCAAGAAAATATTTTTTTTCACAAGGAATAAGGAAGTTAGAAACGCGTTATTCTAAATGCAATGCATTGCAGGGAGATTATGTAGAAAAATAAAATATTATTATTTAAATCTTTGCATTTTTTAATATTGATTCCAAGAATTTTTTGATTCACCCTCGTATATATAGTGGAGAAATTGCAAAATACAAATCCGCTTCCATCTGTGTACAACATTAATCCAAACTTTATGGCGGGTTGTTAAAAAATAATTGCATCTGGCTGGTTAAGCATAGCTGTAAAATATAACTTTTATTCCTTGACCGGAGCTATGCAGGTCGTAAAGGATCGGGGTGTTTTAGAACTCGTCTGCAGGATGCTTGGCGTGAATTATTCACCTTACTTGCAGTGAAACTACGGGAAATTTTGCTGGGAATATTAAAAACGTTTTTCAAAAGCTTTTCGAGATGAATGTCGCTCGAAAATTTAACATTTAAGCAAATCAAATAAATTCATAATTCAAATTTACGGTTTTCTCAAACTTATATTCGAATATATATTTAATCAAATGAATCTATACTAGACTACCGTAAGATAATGTTAAAAGATTTTACTTTTCTCTTTAGCACATATGTTAAACTCTTTAAATAACCTATTGACTCAGGCGTTACTTTGCGGAAATCTATTGTAAATAGAAGACAAAATTAAATATTTAGTGTATTTCCGCTGTGATCTGAAACCCAAATTAAGTTAAGCAAAGGAAAAATTAAAATGTTTTACGAAAAAAAATTCCGGAACAACCTGAAACATATATTTGTTGTCCATCTCAATTCGGAAATTCTTACTCAACACGTGTTTCGCCTTTCCACAAGGCATCATTCAACACCTCCTCTTCTATGTTAAACTCTTTAATTTAAAAATTACTGTATCTTTAAATATATTGGCAACGGAGTACTGTAGTCAAATGAGCAGTTAGCAGAACTATTTTATCATATTTTATAAATTTATAACTTGAGTCAGTAAAGAAAACATGTGAAAGTTCATGTCCTCTCACTCGCATAATCAAATGGGTGAGCAAGAGAAAGCGAACTCTCAAAAGTTTTATTTATTGATGCGATTTATAGACATTTTAATGTTGGTGGATTTTATATGTTACGGTTCATCTCCGTTTGTCTCATCAACGTTTGTATAAATGTATAAAGAATAACACGAACAGCCCCTACGTCAACACATTTAACATTTTCATTGTTTCGAGCACACATATTTAATACAATCCCTTTAGAGAAGAGGTTTAGGATTTTCTCAGAATAATGTGTTCGTGTTTGTTGAAAGCTTTTCTTTTATCGCAGTCGCTATAAGTAATGAAGATATTTTACCAAACGTAACGCCGTAGTCATATCTCAAAGTGTACTTTGTGTTTTGTTTCTTTTTTTTTGCTCGTATTTTACGTAATAATTTAACTAATAAATTAATTGTTTATTTGCCTGACACTATATACTTGTACTCTTGTATTTAGTATATTTCGGTTTAGAGGTTCATAACTTTGCAGTTTTTCCAATAATATTTGTGCTTAAGATTGCTCCCTAGATTATTCTTTCTAACATTGTAGATATATTAGGTGTCTAATAAATACAATATAGATAGTCTTGCTGGATTTACAATCAACCGGATTTAAGATAATTTTATACCGCGAAAATTAGACAGCATGATACGAGTACGATTGTGTGTTGTGGTTATAAATTTCCAAATCAGTGCCATGTTAAACACGCAAGTCTTTCTTAAATCATTAAAGCTGGTTTACACCAGCTTACAAAACACTAAATAATTTACAAAATATAGAAGTATCGGTTAGGCAATAAATTAATTTCAATGTTACAAAAATAATGACGTCATAACTTTAACAGTAATCGTGACCACCCAAACTAAGCTGGTTAAAGGTTTAATTTCTGTTAACTAGCTTATCAGATACGTCAATTGACTAGCAGCCCGGATAACTTTAACTATACTAAGAAATATGATGGTACAACATTTTCCGCTGTCAAAGAAAGCGTTACAGTTATCGTAAAATTTGACATAAACCATAACTTAAACTACTAATATGGTGCAACTGAACCTAAAAATATAAAATAAAAAAGAAAACAAATGAGTAAGATATTTTTTAAATCACTTATTGACTCAGGCGTTAATTTGCGGAAATCCATTGTAAATAGATGACAAAATTAAATATTTAGTGTACTTCCGCTGTGATCCGAAATCCAAATTAAGACAAGTAAAGGAAAAATCAACTAAGATCAATTAACCAAGCTTAATTAACTAAGACTAATTAACTAAGATCAATTAATTAAGATTAACGTTACCTATCACAATTAGGAAGTTCTTAACTCTACACGTGTTTCGCCTAATCACAAGGCATCATCAGGAGACGCTGACTCTTCGAACGACAAGTCGAGAATGATCAAACAAACCTAGTGACGTCACCGCTTTTGCGAGTCATTAGTCGACAAGCCGGTAGCATGAGAGCTGAGTCATAACGGTTTAACGGTCGTGTGGTGGGGGTAGATGCGCCCCTTTATAAGCAGGTGCGGTGAGCGCGGCGCCTCACTCTCGACTTGTCGTTCGAAGAGTCAGCGTCTCCTGATGATGCCTTGTGATTAGGCGAAACACGTGTAGAGTTAAGAACTTCCTAATTGTGATAGGTAACGTTAATCTTAATTAATCTTAGTTAATTGATCTTAGTTAATTAGTCTTAGTTAATTAAGCTTGGTTAATTGATCTTAGTTGATTTTTCCTTTACTTGTCTTAATTTGGATTTCGGATCACAGCGGAAGTACACTAAATATTTAATTTTGTCATCTATTTTTTAAATCCTCTGAAAATCGGATCCCCAAATGAAGCCGTTTAGCATTCAACGACTAAATAGAAACCCACAAAAGGTTATTTTTAATACTGAAACTATAAATGGTAGGAGACCTTAGAAGGCAGTCCAGAACAAAATCCCTTCCCATCCACTAGTCTCAAGTTAATTAATACAAGAGATTAACACGACCTAGAAAATACTTGCTTCCTTTAGACGTTGGCAAGTCAGGGCGGGTGTCTAGACACTTAATGTAAATTTCATAGCGCCTTCAGTGGAGCAGCAACTAATTGAGCAGCCGTGTTGCTGTGTTGATGGTAAACAAGTTGTTAAGAGAACAATGGTACAACCCGATTCAAATGTGATGCAACTTGGGTGGTGACTTCACCAGTGGCTTTTGAAACAATTTGCAAAAATATACGCTGAGTTTTATTTTTTATACATATTTCATGTAAGGCTGGTAAGCCCAATACTAAACCATTTTTAGTGTATATTATGACTGCTAACATAACTATAAACTGCATATACATGCATAAATACTTTATATCGATACACATTTAACACCCAGACCGACAGCAAACAGATTAAGTTCATCACAAAAATGTTGGCAGTGCCGGGAATCGAAACCGTGACGATAATAAAAATGAAATATATCGTAGGCGTGTATCGTATTCATGCGGATTCTAATAGAATTTTTCAAATTGTGCTACTTGGTCTTAATTCCAAAAGCTTATAAAATGATAATAAGAGTACAGTTTACGGGATGAAAAGCCAAGTTCAAATACTTGGTTTACGATACATTGGTTTCATCCCTTTATAATTTTTGGACTTTCCAAATATTAAGCGCTCGTAAATTATTCATACATATTCCATTCCACATACAGAAGTTTCATAATGTAATTGGGTGTATTCCCTAACATGATATTACAGCCTTTGATAAGGTCAATCCGTTTAGCCCATTTAGGCCAGTACAAGCTTCCATGAGGATATTAACCTGGTTTGTATATCAAAATAAATAAAATATTAGAACGCATATCACACACAGCTGGTTAGCACCATACTAAACCATTTCTAGTTTGTATTATGCTGATATACTACATATACATACATAAATACTTTGTATCAATACATATTTAACACTCAGACCGACAGCCAACAAATTTTGTTCATCACAAAGATGTTGGCCGTGCTGGGAATCGAACCCGGGGATCCTCCCGGAGGATGTCCCGGTCATTGTTGACCTGGTGTGTATTTACGTGATTTTTTTTTTAAGAGAAGGCTTTTGTATTTGAATCTAATTTATTTAAGATTCAAATACAAATCTTAATTTTTAAGATTCTTTTCTTTTTTATTTAAGATTAATTTAAAGCTTACGATTAATAAAATCATTATTATTATTATTAATTACCATTACAAAAATTTGAATTGATTAGTTTCTATATTAGAAAAACAATACAAAATATCTCGAATAGAGTAAGTTTAGAAATTGATTGTCATGTAGTATCTATCTCTCTATATTAGTTATTTCTCTACATTATTTTTATTTAAAACTTAGTAAAACAATATTCCTGTATTGTATAATAATTAATAAGTGAAATTCTTTCATTTACACTAAATACTCAAAGACACCATCCATCATTGTAATCATGTCTTATAAAACAATCCTCAACAACCAAATAGTAGAAACCTCGAAACCTCTGATTATTCATAGCTAAATTCGAATATAATACCATAAGTAAGGCAAGTTTATTAACGAACTACGGCCCAGGCATATTACTAACGTTTCAGTATAAAATACGGCTTCCCAAAATGAACTGGAGCCCGTAAGACTCCAAACTACGGACCCCCCTATTATCCTATTTACCCGGTTAAATGTAAAATATTGTTGTTGTTATGTTTATAATATTAAAATTAGCGGAATGCCCGAGGGATTAGTACTTGCGAAGGTCTTATTAAGTCGGTTTTGTAAAGAAATTTGGTAGCGCAAAAAGCAAGTGAGTTAAACCCTAATTTTTTTTAAAAGTTTAGTTTAGTTTATTGTTATTTGTTCTAATTATTTCTCACATTTGTTAAAGACAATATCACTAATGGTGTTTTAAGCAGTAGAAATGGACTAAAATAACGAATAAAGTCAAATAATATTATAGATTTAACTACGATATTTTTTTAGGGCGCGTACAAGAGCAAGAAACTGTATAAATAAAATAAATAAATATTAGGACACATATCACACATGGCTGGTTAGCTATTATGCTAAACCATTTCTAGTTTGTATTATGGTTGCTATATCTGAACTACCTGACTGGCATACAAGGAGAGAGGCCTATGCTCAGCAGTGTGTGACTACAGGCTGATAATGATGATGATGAAATGTCCCACCGTTTATTTTCTTTCCCAAACAAAATCTATCGATAGTTTTGTCTCCCGGACTCCTTCCTCGCGGTATTTTCTAAGTATTCTTGTGTTTTAGCTTAATAGCTATAGAACGATAATTCGTTCTTGATCTTTGATATTTTGGTGTAAACGCTAAAACTTTTTTTTATATACACTAAGATATCAATAAATAGTGATCTTGTTCTATCTCTCTTTGTTCGTTTAATGTACTCGTAAACTCAACTTATCTATAGTTTGATACACAAAAACAAACATGTTACATACAACAGCCTGCATTTGTTGTCTATGTTAATACATTTTGTATTGTGAGTTTTGAGTAGAGTTTTCGGGTGCTAATTTATTTTTCATACATTCTGTTCCCGAGAGGGGATTTTGCGGATATTTGTGTTTGGAGTTACGAGTACAGCTGTAAGGGTATAGAAGGATGTTTTATTAAACTGGGTCATTTAAGATAATATGTGGTGGCTTTGTTACACTAATTATATTAATATACGTACATATTTGTGAGCGCAAACCCTCATTAACTCTTTCTTCATTCATTTTTTAACTCTTTTAATGTATAATTGGGGTCACCAAGATTTAGCCCGCATCAATGGTTCTATTAAATCATAGACTCTTCATTAGAACCAATAAAGATTTTTTGTTCTGTTATAGGTTTGCGTTTGACCATAGCTTGCCCGATGTTAAGCAGTGCTTTGGCCTACGTTATAGCATGATTACCTAGAAGGAACCTATTCAATCAAGATTAACTAATTAGTTTATAATGTTGATGGTTTTATGGTGATAGGGCATTTACTAATGCTCGCCTGGTTAGCAACCACCATCAAGTTGAAAAATCTGTCGCCGAGCATTTATTACTGTGTTTAGGCAGCCACTTCGAAAGCAATATACTCAAGACTAGGCATGCTCCACCTAAGGCCAAAGTGACGCTATCGCTGTGGATGTAATAAAAAATATTAAAGAAATAATTTGGTTCTGACAGTGAACGTTTTTTCAATGCTTTTTTATGTTGTATTAAAAGTTTTATTATTTTCTTACAGTTACACCCTTATCAATAATGTTTCACTTTGTTCGGGTAGGGTTTTTGTACGAAAAAGTTGGTTGTTTGTATCATATACATACATACATAGGTATACCTAAGCTTACATCGAAATCTATTTCTTTCTCATTCACGTTGCGTAACTTGATCATATTACTATTCACATTCCCGGCCCACCGCGCCGCTAACTCTGACGCGTTATCAAATTTCCATTACTAAAGTCTCACCTAATATTCCACCTACGTCGCCTTCTCTTAAAAACTTTGCCGGACGTGCTGTTCTGTTTTCGTATTTATTACTGGAATGTCTCTGCCAAACGATAAGTTTCAAAATTAACCTCTAACGCGGTGGCGTTAGAGTCGAGTTTCGCTTGTCCGGTGCGGTTGAAAGTCGAAGGTGTCGTTCAGGGAGCTTTACTCGGGCCGCGTTATTAGAGTCTTGTCCTTCTTTATTGGAATATACGAGGGGGTCGAAGCCACGGCTCTGCCTTGAGGCTGAGGTCGGTGTGGGGCGCGTTTCATAGCGGATTGATTTTACGTGTGAGTTTCGGAATAATACCGATTGATTGACTTTTGGAAAGCCACCTTTAGAGCTGATTTAAAAGTAACGCTGCGGCTGGTGGATGTCTCAACGGTAGTTTTTAAAGCGTTTGAAATGTACTTCATAAGCATAAGCAGCCCACTATACGTTTCCACTGCTAGAACTCGGAGCCTTTTCTCACAAGGAGAGAGATATAGGCCATAATCTACCACGCTGGCCAAGTACGGTTTGGTGGATAACATATATTTTCGGATATTATGGTCCTCTAACATGTTAATTTAGTCACGATGTTTTCCTTCACCGTAAAGCAAGTGTAAATTCAAACATTTCATGACAAAATAAAACGTTTTTGTTAAGCATATATTTAAAGCAAAGAGCCACACTTGCTTTTTTAAATTGAAATTTACTTGATTTTTAGAATTTTCGCTGTTGATGTCTGTTATAATTATTATGTTTTTTTTTCAATAACCGCATACATATATGTTTAAATCGTGCAACGATGTAACGATATGGTGACGACCTCGTTGGCGTAATGGTTACCGTGCCGGACTGCCAATCCGATGGTTCCGGGTTCGATTCCCGGCACGGCCAACATCTTTGTGCTGAACGAAATTTGTAGGCTTTCGGTCTGGGTGTTAAATATGTATCTATATAAAATATGTATGTACAAGTATGTATATGTAGTATATCAGTTGTGTTAGCAACCATAATACGAACTAGTAATGGTTCAGTATGGGGTTAACCAGCCGTGTATGAAATGTGTCCTTATATTATTATTATAATATATCTTTTAAACGCTGTAAGTACAACCGCACCTTTCTCTTTTGAGAAGACAACACAGAAAATGTCAATATGTCTTGATTGAGTTGTCGGCCAAATATGTGGGACAGACGGAATATTTTATTTTCTTTATGTATGCCAGAAATTTGGCGTGACCTTTTTTTTGCTGCATATATGATAAAATATTCATTTTTGGAACATACGTTCTGTTTAACCGTTTTTTCATAAAACGTGACTCGTATGTATACGTTCATTGACTCACTTTCACTCGTATGTATACGATCACTGAGCTCAACCTTAATCTTAAGTCTAAATTTATGCATAAAGATATTTATAACTTAGCTAGGATTATGAACCATATTGTTATTTTGAATAAAATATTTTGAATTTGAATTGATATTTTCGTTAAATGCCCACTGCAAAAAAATATATATTTTTTTAAACTAGAAGACAAAATTAAATATTTAGTGTACTTTCGCTGTGATCCGAAATCCAAATTAAGACAAGTAAAGGAAAAATCAACTAAGATCAACCAAGCTAAATTAACTAAGATCAATAACTAAGATTAATTCAGGTTAACGTTACCTATCACAATTCGGAAATTCTTAACTCTACACGTGTTTCGCCTAACCACAAGGCATCATCAGGAGATGCTTATGTAGTAACTGCGTAGCGCATCTACGCCGTAGGCCGCAGCATGAATGCTACGTCATAGTTGCTACGGCGTAGCTTCCGGAATGATTCTTTTGTACGTTTTATTTACTCAACAAAAGGCTTATAGCATAAAGCATAAGCAGCCCACTATACGTTCCCACTGCTTGGACTCGGGGCCTTCTCTCGAGATATAGGCCATAATCCACCACGCTGGCCAAGTGCGGGTTGGCGGATGACACACGTCTTTGGATATTGTGGGCCTCAGACATGCCGGTTTCCTCACGATGTTTTCCTTCACCGTAAAGCGAGTGCAAATCCACACATAACTTGAAAACAAAAGGCTTCGTACACTTTATATTAAAGTGCACTCAAAAGATAAACGCTTCCGTCGTCGTTTCTACTTCGTATTAGCTTAGTAGTCAAGCTCTGGTGTCGAGAGTTTTCAAGCGGCCCGACGGCCGATGCCTCTGACATGGCTTTACGACTGTTTTTACTAAAACTAACAGCCGGGACTTACAATTTTACGTGTCATCAGGCCAACGGTAGCGCCCAGATTAAAATGCCACTTTTTTAACGACAGTATTTTGCATAGTCACCCATCCAAAGACCGCATCGACCGTTGCTTTACCTCGATGATCACTTCAGACCACCTTAGTTTGCTGAGCTACAAGCGTTACGTATACGAGGTATAGATAAGAAAGACATGCAATATCTGACTTGTGATTTATACATTTTATTAATAAATTAATTTATTTTATGTTATCCGTTTATTTAAACTGAAAATGATGAGAATTTTACACCACTACTTAGACGTTTATAGTACATCACTACTTAGACGTTTATATCGAGACATCACTATTTACGTTCTATTCTACGGTTTTACGGCAAGGAACGTGTCGCTGCACCTTGTAAACAACGCGAATGCAATGTTGTTTTATGCAACTACTAAAACGACTGCTCGGTTGTAAATACTATAGCTTTAACAACTCCATCAATAGTTTAAAAGTTCAGTGAAAAGTCTTTATGGGTTATTACTACTTATTACAAAATTGAAAAAAAATAAATTGAAAAAAAATAAAAGAGAGGTTATGAGAGCTTTTTTCTCGTTTTCATCATCATCATCAGCCTATGTTCGTCCACTGCTGGACATAGGCCTCTCGCAAGGCACGCCACTTGGCTCTATCCTGTGCTTCTCTCTGCCATCCGCTACCCGCTACCTTCTTCAGATCATCGCTCCACCTGGTTGAAGGGCGTCCTACACTACGTTTTTTTTTCTCGTACGTACATATAATTACATAAGTAGGTATGTAAGTTATTGCTCTTGTACGTGTCTAAAGAAAAATATCGTCTTTTTTTCTATAAGATTATATTAATTAATTCTATGAATCAACTTGACTTTTTATTCTTTTTTGTACTTGCTAATATATACATACTCGTATGTCTGAGACTTATTTGTGTCTCTACATCCTGAATGACTGAATAGAATTTGAAGGTTAGCAGGAATTAGTAGCTTAAAAATAAAACGTTTATACCGATTTGACTCGTAAATTAAAGTAGTTAAACCAACATTTTATAAACTTAAACAAACATATTTTCTCATTTTCAGATGACATCAGCCTAAGAGTCCTCATTTTTCATCCAAAAGGTAAGTAAACTCAGTAGTTATTTTAAACGAAATTCATCCCTACTACGTTGTTATAAAGTTCATTAGGCAATACGCTTATTGCTAAGACTTTAATCCTCTTAGGATATTAAAGTGCCCGTTCACTCGCATTTTGCGTCTATTAAAATGATTAATGCGTTTGAAGAATGTGAATATTTCATTATTTTGAGTGAAGGCTTAAAGTGCATTGTGCTGGGACCGTTATAGACATTTATCTGGATATTTCATGGCGTTTAAAGGATAAGACACGTTTTTGTTGGTGTAAACAGTGTTTTATTGAAAGAGAATAGAGCCTATTTTTGCGTGTACGTCCGTCGACAAATATGTATTACAGTCAAACTGTGGGGTCCTGGACTTGACATTGGAAATGCTCATAACGGGTTTAAATGGATATAAATGTGGTTTTAAATGTTTTTAAAATGTCTATGGAACTTGAATGCGGGCGGGGAAGTCTAGTTTGAAATTGGATTTCGATAGTACATTGAAAAATGTATGATTTATAGTTATGACCATACACATTCATGATAAAAAACTATGTTTTGGAACGGTATGCACATACATTAAATTAATTTAGTGAAATCTATTTAGAACAAAATAAACGACAAAATCGTGCTGTTAGAAAAGCATCTTTTAATTTTTCATCCCATTTCTTTAAATAACACTTAAAAGCTTACATACAGTAAATAAATTATGTATATCTTGATTAAATTAATCGATTTGAGACGTCTACAATACTATAAATTTTTCATTAAAAAATATAACATTTTTACTATTATATTTGACTGGCAGTCAAATCTAATATCTATCTAGGCAATGATATCTAGGTCACGACCTTCATTAAACGCCTCTTAAACCCCCGTCCAATAACCGATCACTCTTATAGCAAAGCATCCGTAATCTCTCGGAGACAAATAGCGGTTTGTGACAGTTTAATTAGCCAGAAATAAGGCCAGGCAGAGCTGGGGCTTAATTACTTGAGCGAGAGATACTGAAAACCACCTGTGTGCTTGGAAAATTAACCTTGAAATTAGTTTGGTATTAAAAGAGTTCAATGTTGACATTACCAATATCTTCTTCTTCTTTACGATTTCCCACTAGGTGGGATCGGTCCAGCCTGTTTTTCGCTTCCACGCCACTCTATCAGCCGTCATCTCCACATTTGACATTTGACATTACCAATATCATAAATCCTAAATAAATGCGAAAGTTTGTAAGTATACGTCAAACCTTTAGATTTTTTTTTCTCTGGCCCAGATTGGCCAATTAGCGAAGAATTGAAGAAAAAGAAGAAAAAATTACTTATTAATGTTAAGCGACTTTTTAACGTATAATAAAATAAAAAAACGAATATTTATGTCGGTTTAAAGCTGCGATGCGCAGTAATTATTCAGTACAATGACTGTACAGACGTCAGTAACAAACATTGTCATTAATCCCAGCCGCTCTGTTCGCATGTGATTGTAACATGACAGGAAACAACAAACACAAGTCTTCTGCTTCGTATGAGCTAAGTGGCCAAGCTCTGGTGTCGAGAGTTTCAATGCCGCTCATAGGCCACTTGGGTAAGCGACTGTTTGTACTAAGGCTAACAGCCCGGACCTACAGTTTAATGTTCATCCGTGTCTATCCACGGTAGCATCTGATGAAAATGCCATTTTTTAAACGACACCCATCCAAAGGCTGTCCGCATCGACCGTTTTATAACGTCGATGATCGCGTCAGACCACCTTAATTAGCCGAGCTACAGGCCCTACAACAAACTACAGTAACTTAAAACATATACGTCTTACACAAAAACACATGTCCTGCCATTTGTCACCGACATTCCCACGACGCAGCGCGGATTGTTTACGACAAGATGATTCATCCCGAACTGAGCAGTCGGGGACCATTACTGCTAGTAACACGTCTGATTGTCTGTATTAGGAGAGATGGGTCCTCGTACACTTACACGGTACGATATCAATACAACGCTTTCTCACTCAAGCTAAGACTAACGAGTTTTCTATTTGCACGAAACAAACGGTCACACTTACTTAAAAAGTTTTTTAAGTAAGTGCGACCGTTTGTTTCGTGCATATTTTAATATATAAAATCTCGTGTCACAATGTTTGTCCTCAATGGACTCCTAAACCACTTAACCGATTATAATAAAATTCGCACACCATGTGCAGTTCGATCCAACTTGAGAGATAGGATAGTTTAAATCCAAATTATAGTCGCAATTTTAATTTACAGCTAATTATTGTCTGTTATTATTTGACAGTCACAATTATCTGTTAACTCCAAATGATTCTAACAGATGTGTAACACCTTTCGACTGGGTTGAGTAAGTAATCAACAGTCATCGCGTGAAGTTGGAAGCAAACGCAATCCTATTCTTAGTTAGCACGCATAGCATATACACATAGAATACAATACATATCATGAACTGTTAAAATTAATCTGCTCCGTAATTACTACATTTAATTTTAATCTAGCAAAAAAATCTAATTTGTTTTGTTATTTTTTTGACTTTATCAAACTGAACCAGTCCAATGAGCAACGACCCTTCGAAAAATACGTTCCCCATAAAATATGATTAAGTTGTCTGAAACAACGGTCACTTTCAATATACTGTCTGCGTCTCGTCTAGAAGATGGATCATCTCAGCGGGTGGTAAATGGTAATAGTATTCTATAAGAGCGTCAGAGATACACTTACTAGACTAAGTCGGGTTCATGCAGTTTCGGTCACTTTGTGAAAAGTGTTCAGGTATTTTTTTAGTTCTTGTTACTGAGCTTTGGTTCTTTTAGATTTTGATAAGTGTTTTGAAATTTTACTTTTTGAAGTTTGTGAATGGTGTTTCGGAATTTAACAAAAAACTGTTTTGTATCGCTTTGTTAATTCACTTGGGAAAACTTGTTTGAGTATTTAACATTAAAAATGATTTTGTGACACTAACCACAAAGTAAAACAATACACAAGAAACATAAAAGGAAACTAGTACCAACAGAATAAAAATTTTAGCTACAAATTCAATATGACATGTTAATCTCATCTAAAATGAATTAAATTAAAAGTATATCAAATCTAAAAAACCAGTGCCAGTGGGAAGACCTAAAATGCCAGCCGAGTTGCCTCTTTGTATAGCAACACTAATCCGCTGTGCAAAGTAGAGGCCGGCATTTTGGTCACGAGTAGCGTCGACCAAGCGCTTCTTTAAATCATGGAATAAAGATTTAGCTCCTGGTATTATTATTAGTATTAATTTAAATTTGTGTAACTAACGTTTGATTGCTCTGTAATTTTTTGATCAATATTTTAAAACAGGGAAGTTAACAATCTATTCGGGTATAATTTCTATGTAATGTAATCATTTATGTATGTATGTTTTGGCCTGAAATGAATGAAATAAGAACGATCGCGCAATTACATGTTATAGTTATGATAGTGTTTTTGGGTACGAGAAGCGCCTGTAGCCCGGATAGCTAAGGTGATCTGACGCGATCATCGAAGCTAAGCAACGGTCGATACGAACAGTGCTTAGATGGGCAAGACTATCGTTTTAAAAGTGGCATTTTATCTGGGCGCTACCGTGGGTCGGATGAAACGTTAAATTATAGGTCCCGGCTGTTAGTCTTAGTACAAGCAGTCGTTAAGCCGAGTCATAGGCCTTCGGGCGGCTTGAAAACTCTCGACACCAGAGCTTGGCCACTTAGCTCATATGAAGAAGAAAAGGCGATAAATTATGCTGGGTACATACTCGTATTATTTTACCGCTAGAGACCTAGTAACGGATGATTAAATTTGAATCTATTGGTTTTCGACATTAACGTTCTTAAATATTTGCGTTAGGAATTGAAATTCAAATGCCAGCAAAGCCTTAAAAGCTGTGTAAATAAGCCTTTACGTTTACACTACGGATTTAGGCGGATTACCATCTGAGAGCCTAAGGCTCTGTTTACACTTGCTCAATACTAGCACAGGAACATGCTAGTAATTTTTTTTGTTAATAGACTTGCGCTTGACCACAACTCACCTGATATAAAGTTATATTGCCGTCTAAGATGAATTATTATTTGCAAGTTAATAGTGGTTACATTTCCAATTATTATTTTTTCTTATGAAATGAATTAAAATAAGCTGTAACTTTGATAACTTAGAACTTTAAGCTGTAATTTAAATTAATCTATTTAAAAAATAAACTAGTTCAAGTAGCATGGGTGCTTAAAACGATTATTTCACATGTTTATAAGTACCGGATCGTACATACTACTCTTCAGTAGAAATCGATGTGGCTAATTGCATGTCAAAGTTATAATTTATGTTCCGCACATAGAAAAGACATTGATTCCGAAACGTCAAAGATAAAATTTGCATAGGACTCGTTTATTAAACGAGTTCTGGTGGTCAAAACTAGTCGTGTGACATGGCAGTTAACAGTTTTTTATTCTTGCCATTTAAAAGTCGGAATTGGTGTACCACAGCTTTTGATTGTTGTATTTCGTTCGTTCTAATTTGGCACAAATGTAGACTATCCTTTTTCCTAACGTTCCATGCGAGTATGTTTTTTCTGTAATACGAGATTATAAATGGCTTCGGCCGTTTAGAAAACCGATTTTGACTGCCTTATTTTATTCTTCTAAGTAACTGGTTTCCTTCAAGGATTTTCTGTCCTTCTAAGCAACTAGATTCCTAAAAAGGTTTTTTGATACTACTAAACATATTTTTTAGTAGCACGTGTAACTGTGCCCTTAGAACGCCCACGCTCGCACAATGACGTCTGAAATTTGACTAAGTGACGTATTTTCACTGGTTATTTTAGCCTTTAATTACATTTCGTTTGAGATGATGGCTTTGGAAAAGTTTCAGGTGAAATTACCTGATTGTGTTTTTAGTTTGTGTCTAACCGATATGTATTGTTGTGAGAGGCCTACTACCAGCAATTCAAGCTTCACATTATTATTTATAAGGTTTGAAGTAGCGAAGCCTATATTGGTTCAAGTTTATAGCTATTTAAAGATAGTGTGAAAGTTTTAGAGGAACAATTCTTTAGATTTATTTGAAGAGGTAGCCTTATGGACAGAGATATATTCTATTCTATGATTAGTGAATGTAAAAATGTTACTTAATCTAATTTTGTGTTTGTACATCATAGTCATAACATAGTAGTTATACCTTTGCTAAACTAAAACTGGTTTCCTTTTTATTGACTTTTTTGGTAAAATATTGAAGATGGTTTTGATCTAGAATGACATTGTTATAAACTTTTAGTGCTCATGCTCCGTACTATTTTCAGTAATAAATTTCATGATATTACAGAACTACGCAGTTTTTCAAGTTATCTCATCACTATTAAACGCGAATTATGGTCTTGCAATCTGATACTTTATGACATAGTGCCGACCAACCCCTTTTGTCGGCGCTCTGTCCTTCGTTTTTAATTTCAACCTACATATATTTGACGACCTCGTTGGCGTAATGGTTACCATGCCGGACTGCTAATCAGATGGTTCCGGGTTCGATTCCCGGCACGGCCAACATCTTTGTGCTGAACTAAATTTGTTGGCTGTCTGGGTGTATATACATACATATTTATATGTATCTATATAAAATAAGTAATGTATATATGTAGTATATCAGTTGTGTTAGCAACCATAATACGAACTAAAAATGGTTCAGAATGGGGTTAACCAGGCGTGTGTGAAATGCGTAAAAAAATTACTTTGAAATTTACACTTTTTGTATAGTGTCATAACTTTAGGTTAGTTTCCGGTACAAAAGTCTGCCTTTGACTAGTCTGGAGATACTGGCCCTCAAATACGGTACAAATGATGTTCAAACGAACCGTGTTCACAAGGTTTGGAAAACTACTAGTTATAGCTTTATTTGTTCAGTGATACATCGTCCGTTATAAAACTTTTTCGATACCAAATTTCATCAAAATCAGTTAAGCCGTTTGAGCGTGAAGAAGTAACGACATACACACACTTTCTCAATTATTATATTTGTAGGATGCTACTGTTTGAAAAGCTCCGCACTCAACACTCAGTTACTGAATTCTTTTGACCTCTGTAAGCTATATATTATATATCTTAATATATATAAATCTCGTGTCACAATGTTTGTCCTCAATGGACCCCTAAACCACTCGCACACCATGTGCAGTTCGATCTAACTTGAGAGATAGGTTAGTTTAAATCTCAAATTATAGTCGCAATTTTAATTTATTGCAAATTATTGTCATTTATTATTTGACAGTCACAATTATCTGTTACCTCCAAATGATTCTAACAGATGTCGATACCTTTCGACTGGGTTGAGTAAGTAATCAATAGATGGCGCTGTACCCCTAAGTGAGGCAAAACAACGTTTGCCGGGTCAGCTAGTACTCGTATATAGCTCCAATCATGTAAATAAACAAGTTTTCTAGACGCTGCTTCATCCCTGGCATCACCGGCGCGACTGTAGGGCGCCGCGGGTGTTTCTGTTGCCGTACACTTATTCCGCTAGTTATAATAATTTTGCTATGGTGGCACAAACCCAAGTTTGTGCCACCATAGCAAAATTATAGTACTGAGAATTATGACGACGTTTATACAGTAATACGACCAAGTTATACTTTGTCTCCTTTAAAAGGTAAAAACGGGATTACTAAGACTCCGATGTCTGTCTGTCTGTCTCCAGGCTGTATCTCAGAAACCGTAATAGGTAGAAAACTAAAACTTTCACAAGATATGTATTTCCCGTGCCCCTATAATAACAAATACTAAAAATAAAAATAAAAAATATTAAGGGGTAAGCAATAAAAGTGTTTTTATCGTATTTTTTGCTATATATCAATAACGGTAGCTGCTAGAGACTTAAAATTTTATGTAGGGTTCGCAAAAAAAGGAAGTGGGAATTCACAGTCGGTATTTTACATTAAAGTGAGACTTACAGCTAAGTTGTTCCAAGCTCTGTCATAAAACTGGAAAACGAAAATGTCACGTAGCATAGTCATAAAAATGTGAGCTTGTTTCAGTATTTTTATTTGAACTATGCTTCTTTATGTGTCTGTTATAACATGTATTTCACACAAATAACAATTACTTAAAAGTCATCTTTATTATCCATTCGCCGACCTCTCTAGCGTTATGTTTACCATGCCGGACTGCCAACCAGAGGGTCCCGGGTTCGATTCCCAACACGGCCTACATCTTTTTGATGAACTGAATTGGTTGGATGTTGGTCTAGGTGTTAAATATATGTATCGATATAGAGTATTTATTAATGTAGTATACCAGTTGTGATAGCAATCATAATACAAACTAGAAATGGTTTAGTATGGGGCTAACCAGCCGTTTGTGAAATGTGTCCGAAATATGCATTTATTTATTTATAGGCAATTATATCCTACTGTATAAAAATATAAAAAGCGAGTGTGGCTTGGTGGAAATAACGTTTGCTTTTCAATCAGACGGCCCCTGATTCGATCCCGGCCCTACACCAATGACTTGGTTTTCAAGTAATGTGTGGATTTGCACTCGCTTTACGGTGAAGGAAAACATCGTGAGGAAACCGGCACGATCGAGGACCACAATGTCCGAATACGCGTGTCATCCACCAACCCGCACTTGGCCAGCGTGGTGGATTATGGCCTATATCTCTCTCTAGTGAGAGAAGGCCCCAAGTCTTAGCAGTGGGAATGTATAGTGGCCTGCTTATGCTATGCTTATGCTATATATCCTACTGCTGAGTTTACGCTTCCGGTTTTTTTGCTTTTGAACTAAATAAACTACTTATTGGTCTATATAAGTTTTTCATAACAAGTCTATTAAAAACACCCGGTTATGTTTGTCATTGAGACCCCGCCCGCTGCGCACAAACGTGATTAGTTTCCGGATGCGTCAAGTGGCGGCGACCTTCAGAAGGAGAGCAAGGCTTGTCTGCCCTTCGGCTTGCATTACAAAATATATAACGTAGCCCAGTTTGAGATAAAAATAATTGTCAAAGTGCGAGTCTGGTTCGTGGCTAAAGGGTTGCGTACCAGTACTATAGACACTGAATCTTATAAATGGTTTGGGTGTTCCGAGTAAAATAAATAAGTATTTATTAAAGTAGAGTAAAATAAGTAATTTTTTAAAACAGAGTAAAATAAGTTATATTAAAGCAGAGTTAAATAAGTATTTATTAAAATAGAGCAAAATAAGTATTTATTTTACTCGGTTTTTTATTGTTATAGCGGAAACAGAAATATATTTTTTTTAAATTTTAAGTCTCAAACCATCACGTTTCATGATGTTTAAATATAAGTGTAGCTGATATGTATGTACTTAAACGTTTTTGTTTATACGTTTGTTTTGGCTCATATTTCTTACGGTTTAGACCCAAAGCACGTCTAACCAAATACGGTCAAGGTCTTCAGCTTTATTTCAATTTTATGTAAAACGCGAGGCATTCCATAAATTTAATGGAAAGCTGCATAACAAGGCTTTAGGGTCGCATTTTTACGAGCAAAAGTAATGTGTACTTGGTTTTCTTGAGAAAATTTTAGGGCAGACTGAGAGCTTTCTTTGAGAACTCGAATAAAGTTCGATTTGTAACTTTTAGAAGTAATTTCGGGCGTGTTAAAACAAAAACATGTATTACGTGCTACTTTTTTATTGCACTTCAAAGATTTCTGTTATAGAAAAATTATACTTGTCTTCTTTTGCCTTCTGATAAGGAATATCGGACGGATTAGAGGCAGACAATTTTGAAGTTTTATAATGAAGAAAAAAAACTCTAATCCATTGTTCGATATCTATGTACTCGTATAATGATATCAGCACTGTTCAATAGAAATTCATATTTGCTATACTTTTTGCCATCGCATTCGTTTTTAGTATGATTGTATAGGCATCATAACTATATAATGCTACTAACTAATTTCAAAATGCTACTAACTTGATTTGGCTAGTAGAACTTTTTGTATGTAAGGAAGAGCCTGAACTCCACGACCCAGGTCGACCCTACTGAGAAGTACAGCGTCCCCCAATTTTACCACTTAAACAAATGTTACTAATAGTCATGTAAAAAAATCCTAAGTTTAACTCGATGTAAAAACTATTCTTTAGTGTCTTACTAACCTTAATGTGTGTTCCGGCAGCCTCCTTGAGAGACAGTTATTCTAGACTAGAAATGCTCCTAATTTATCTGATTAAGCGCCTTGCTGATTAAAATATAGGTGTACTGTGTAATAAAAGGTATTTTTTAACTATACACCAAAGCTTTAGACCAGCAAGTCGCACAAATACACATGTTAGCGACATTGGCCGAAAATGGAGCATGCCTTTTACGTATAAATTGCACATAATAATAAATTATAGTGAACTTAAAATAGTAGGTACATATGGTTAAACCAGTTACGGAAACAAACAAATTCGTAATACCAAAAGTTGACTCTAAAATCCAACTAATAAACTTTAAACCGTATCGCCGTACCCAGCTATAGCTAACTATGGGTTTGCTTCTATTATAGTTTCTTTGAAACTTCGTTGCGTGCTGTGAACTCGGACGGGGGGTTATACAGGGTTATTCTGCCATAAAACGTATTATAGATTAGAGATTATCGATTAGACGAGGGCATTGCTTACTGATAATGTGATAGAAATGAGATGTAATTGCAATTTTCATGTGTAGTACTCTTCATCATCCGGTTCTCTTCCACTGCTAGGAATAGGCCTCTCTTTTAATATGCGATTCATCTCGGTCCTGTGTCAATCGTGTCCAGATTCGACCTGCGACTGACATGATGTCGTCGACCCATCTTGCCGGCGGACGACCGACGCTGCGTTTTCTGTAGTAACTCTTAGCATTGTAATTCAGACCGGCGATTATACTATGTCAATTAGGTATTTGACTATCACGGTGCGTAATCGCACGAGTGAGCGACACCCTGGCCTTAGGTTGAGCATGCCTAAGCTGGAATAAATGGTTCTAAAAGAGACTGCCGGAACACTGCGTCTAGAATGCTTTGATTTTTATATTATTACAAGTATATATGTTTTATTTTTATAATTATTCTTCTATACATACAATGTATAAATTGTTTTTTTTTCATATTGTATTGCTTGACGAAACCGAGAGCTTGTAATTATCCTTAGGTTAATAAACATATTTTGATTTTTCTTGGCGACATATTTTTCAATAGGGTTTTCTTGAAGGTGGTTACTAGGTAGCCAAGCTTTCGAAAAGGTTCTACTCACATACAGTGCTATTTTTTGCTATTTAGGTGGGAATTGAACCTACGACATGGACGTAAAGCACCCGACTGTCATAGCTTCAAAATCTTTTCGCATGCCGTTGACCGGTCACGATGTGTAATACAGTGATATTGGGCAAGCTTTAAGGGAATGGTCAATCTATGTTTTTGAGGATTTTGGAATCGTTAAAGGGTCTTCGCCTTGCCTTTTTTCTTTAGTTCATATTTTTTTTGGCAAGTACACACAAACGTATGTTTTTTTTTGTATTTCGCTGTTAGTTTCAAGTAACCCTGTACTGGGGGAGGTATAAAGTTGGTGGGTGGGTGTAATTGTGTACTCGCCACTTCAATTGCCGACCGTACCCGTCTACTCGGCGCCTGTGATGCCTGAAACTTGCACCTTCTATCGATTTTAACAGTTCTCTGTGGATTTAAACAGCTTTCATTTAAATCGATGGTATTGTAACCGATCAAAACTAGCTACTATTTTTTTATTCATGTATAGATTAATTATAACTGTGTTTTGGTGTGCAATAAAGAGTTTTTATATTGTATTGTAATTGAATTGACTTGAGTTTTTAAATCAAAGTTCTAAATCTACTCGTAACGAAAAATAAAATATAGTTACTCTCTACTATAATAAGTATAGTTTTACGCTACCTCCACACACACAAACACGGCTGGTTAGCGTCATACTAAACCATTTCTAGTTTGTGTTATGGTTGCCAACACAGCTGATATACCTACTACATGTACATATATAC
The DNA here is from genome assembly GCA_035578125.1 of Mellilla xanthometata. Lineage (NCBI taxonomy): Eukaryota > Metazoa > Arthropoda > Insecta > Lepidoptera > Geometridae > Mellilla > Mellilla xanthometata. Next base: position 3,669,975 of record JAPUBQ010000014.1, on the reverse strand, counting down.
ATAAATACTCGATACATATTTAACACCCAGACCGACAGCCAACGAATTCAGTTCGTCACAAAGAAAATGGCCGTGCCGGGAATAGAACTCGGTACCCTCTGGTTAGCAGTCCGGCTGTTAGTCTTAGTACAAGCAGTCCTTAAGCCAAGTCAGAGGCTTTCGAGCGGCTTGAAAACTCTAGATTCCAGATCTTGGCTACTTAGCTCATACGAAGAAGAAGAAGAAGATTATACTTACTATATTTAAAGTAGAAGAAAATTTAAAAATTCTTATTTCTTTTGTACACCAATTCGCAGAATACTCTTTCTTATATTTAGCTCAGTCTCTTACTTAAAAGTTTTTATCCTTTTCAGTGTTAAATATTTCTGTCACGTTGCCTATTTCATCTCCAGAATGAGAGTCGTATGGAGGTCACATAAATACCGCCCTAGTTTCCAGAATAATATTTTAGGAACAAGACAGATATGTTATAACTTTGCACCAAACTGAATGAAAATTGACAAATTGATTTTGGTCAATTATTGTAATTTGGTTATTGTTTTGATTGTTATCTATTTTGAAAGAAAGAAAGAAACATTTATTTTGCGACAAGAACAACAAAAAAAACAAACAAGATATATAAAACATTATTTAAGTGCCACAAAACATTTGTGAACCATAATAAATAAATACAGCATATTTTTAACCCCCGACGCAAAAACGACGAGGTCTTATAAGTTTTACTTTTCTCAGTGTGTGTGTGTGTGTGTGTGTGTGTGTGTGTGTGTGTGTGTGTGTGTGTGTTCGTAGTATGGTTTTGATTTTGTTTTTCTTTTGAAAGTTGTATTAGTCGGGAGTGGTCTTAGCTATGTTTGATAAAAATTGGCGAAGTGTAAGTTGGGCTCGCACATGAAGGGTTCCGTACCATTGTTGGACGGGAGCCCGCCTTAAATATTTATTTTATTTAAATTTTATAATTAAATTTAAAAGGTAATGTATATTTATACATTTCGTGAAAACTTTAGGTGTCTACATGCTAGCGTTATTGATATACTTATTTTTTATTATTGATATACAAAACAATACGAAAAAAACACGTTTACTGTATGGGGACCCCCTTTATCTTTTGTTATTTTATTTATTTTCAGTATTTACTGTAATGGCGGCACGATAAATACATATCTTGTGAAAGTTTCAGCTTTCTAGCTATTACGGTTTCTGAGATATAGAATGGAGACAGGCAAACAGACAGTGGAGTCTTAGTACCGTTTTTACCTTTTAGGTACGGAACCATAAAAATCGATCCTATATGGTCGCCGCCACAAAGTCCTGATTTGGGTATCAAATTAAAAGGTTTAGCTAGTAAAATACATATTTCAAAGTCTACTTGAAAGCCAGCTGTTCCAGACTAGGCATTCTCCAACTTGGTCCAGAGTCGATAACTCATGTGGTTACGCGCATTGCTGGTCAAATGTCTAGCTGTACTGTGTAAAAATAGTAGTTTATGCAACTGTCATATAATTAAGGGTATTAAACCACAAGTGTGAGTTAATGAAACGAGTGCAGCGAGTTAAAGCTGAGACAAGCGCAATGCGTAAGCTAGAGACAAGAGTTAAAGCTGACAATAAACAAACAAAAAATACATTCACGCGTACGTGTATAGTCACAATGAACTTGCCGCCATTAAAATCTAACCAATGAGAGCACAGCTGCGCGCGCAGGGCCAATCAGGAGCGAGCAAGCGATGTTATATGAGATTTTACGATATAGATGTGGATATTATACCATCATGTGAAATTGCTTAAATTAAGTGTTTTGTTGTCTGCGCTATAACAGTAGTATATATAAGTCAATTATTGGAAACATAAGTAGAATGTTACAACATTAGTGTAGATAAAATACGAGTATGTAACATTACGAGTATAAATCCATTGTACAAGCTTCAGCGAATAGTGTACAAAGATTCCCCCGTGGTCTATTTGCAATTCAATGTAGGCACATAAACATGACTTGACACGCATTGATCTACAAGGTTAAATACGCCCTTTGCTGAGAAAAATGTTGTACAGAGTTTGATGTAACTATATGTTCGTGCCAGGCATACATTGTGGGCCGGATTAAGGGTTGGGAATTTTATTTGAGTTAGCTCTTTAGAGAAACGAGTAGGCAGACAACAAATGGACGGCAGAATTTTAGTAATAGGGCTTGTTTTTAACCATTGGATACGGAACTCAAAAAATATATTAAATATTAGGTAATAATAATACACATTCCAATACGGCTGGTTAGCCCCATACTAAACCAATTATAGTTTGTATTATGGTTGCAAAACAACGCATATACTACATTTACATACATCAATACATCACAAAGATGTTGCCGTGCTGGAAATCGAACCCTGGGCGTCTGGTTGGCAGTCCGGCATAAGTGCTGCTTGGTGGATAGACATCACACACACCTGTCAGTGAAAGATTAATTAAGAACATATTACTGAATACTTGTAAATCATGCATCGTTAAAAGGAACACGTAATTTCTTTCGCCCTATACTTAGTCCGTTCCCTACGCGTGCTAGATTTACGATTGGCATCCCTAAGTCCGTCTCCGGGGGCGAAGAGTTTGTTTATGCACGCCCGAAGCCGCGTGGGTCGTATTAAGGTGATCGAGAGCGGGTCTGTTTAGACGAAGAAAGACTTGATAATCGGGTACGAAGATTTCTCTTTGTGTTCTTGTAACGTCTTTGGTTTTAATGCTTATTTCTTCATTACATTGTGCGTCTATTTGTTTTGGTCCGGAGAGGATTAGAACTTTTACTTTTCGTCATACAATTTTAAATTGTACGTTTTGTCTGTATACTACAAATCGTAATAATAGTAATGTGATAAAATGAAAATAATTTAGTAAACTTTTCAACCCAGCCAGACACTTGTGAGATCAAAAATAATTATTAGAAATTAGGATAGGTTTCGCGAGGTAATTAGTTTTATCCAAGTTAAAGTCATTCGGGACATCATTAATAGTTATATCAGGAATTAGGATAGTTTTCGCGAATATTTTTGTATACAGCGAGGTCATGTAATCGAGCGAATTAGCGGGAATGGTTGAAGGTGGACCATGCCTAAACTGAAATTATTATCTCTTAATATTTATAAAATATCTATACTTTTAGAGTCTGCTGTAAAGAGAAGTCTCTTTATTTCAGATTAACATCACATTTCTGATCGACGACAGCTTTCATTTTAGAAACAATCGATCAAATGCCTATAGATTGTATCGAAAAGCTTCATTACCGCCCTAATGCATATCGGTACGGCTCATCCATCATTTATATTAGGCGAAATATGGCGCCTCCAAGACTCCCCATATTAAAACCTACTTTACTTCGCCCACGTATTTATTATAAGTATTTGGTTTTCTCATCATTCTGTGATGAGAAAATTCAAGAGTCGAGCAAAAGTGACGAAAACTTTAATTCGTGAATTATTTTCGCTTTTTTTTCTGTTTTCTTTTCGAGAAGATTGTAATTTAGTTTGAGAAAGCACTTAGAGTATGATTACATACTCGTACTTAGTATTGGAAAGCTGTTTGATCGATGTTTGCTGGAAATAAACCTATGGGACTTAAATTTTGTATGTTAAAGATATGAGAGAGTAAAAATCGAGCGCAAAATAACGGATAGTCTAACATTGCTCCACAATAGATCATAATATCGCTTACCATCAGGTGAATTGTGATCAAGCGCAAGCCCATTTGTAGTAAAAAAGTGTAAGCTTCACATTAATTGATTGCAATAATTACTTACAATAAGAATGGTGATAATTCACCATTCTTCACATGTATCAGTCTTCACATGATCTCTCCTGAGATTACCGAGCGGTACAGTTGAATAAAGCTTATGTATTTATAAATCTCTCATGTCATTTCTCATCCATATCCCTGAAAAGGGAAATTCATAAAATATACAAAAAACAAGCTTTTAATGGAATTAACGCCTTTTAATTCATTGCATTACGTACTAGAATCCGTCGGCGCGAAACGGACCAATCACGAGCCAGCGTTGCGTGTGACGCATGCGCGCATGTGGGCGTCGGGTCGATAGAGCCTGTGACGTCACGGCCGCCGGCCAATGGCGCCGCGGCGGCGAACATCAATCGATGCCGGGCGATACCGCTGAATCTATTTGGCCTCGGAAGTAAAGCGATCCCATTGTGGGAATGCAACAGAAGCGCTCTAGGTGCATTGCATGACAATGAGTCGGTCCTAGATAAGCAGGAAATAAAGAGAGGACTCCTCGCTGTCCATACAAAGCGGCTAAGAATTTTCCTTCCTGACTATTTATTGCGGAAGTGAAGCGAATTTGCCAGAGACTAGCCAGAATGGTCCGAGTTTTGTGTATGAATGTCTTATTGGCACATTCTTTAATTTAATTTTTGATTGTCCTGTGCCTTTTCAATTCAATTAAAAGGATGTTATCAAATAGTATAATATTATATTTGAGAAACACCGTAGCATAAGCAGTCTTATTTATGTTCTCACAGCTGGGACTAGGGCCCTTCTCTCACAAAGAGAGAGATATAGGCCACAATCCACCACGCTGGCAAAGTGCGGGTTGGCGGATGACACACGTCTTCGGATATTGTGGTCCTCAAACATGCCGGTTTTCTCACGATGTTTTCCTTCACCGTTAAGCGAGTGCAAATCCACACATAACTTGAAAAAATAAGTTATTGGAGTAGGGCCGGGATCGAACCAGGTGCCGTCAGATGGAAAAGCAGACGTTTTTTCCACCAAGCCATACTCGCTTTTCTACCGTACTATCGAAAACACATTCCAATTTGGGACGAAACACTACTGGGTCTGGATGTTAACAGAAAATGTTTTTTTTTTCACATAAAAATCTTTTTCTACCTAAAACGTGCTTGTATTTTGTTTTCAAGTACTTGCTAGATGTCGTGTCGTATTACAGCAGTTTAATTTGTACTAGTCATATGGGATTTCCAGTGGGAAATTGCTTTGAAATAAAGGCTTATCGGGTTGCGAATACAGCCTTCGTGTTTTGCATATATTGTGGCCCGGTGTTGACTTTATTAAACTCGGTACTAACTAGATAGTGTTAGCTTACAATGGAGTTACTTAGTCCTGATTACGTTATTATGTACATATGAATGAAAATGAAAATGAAAAATATTTATTAACTAACTTATTAATAGATTACATATTTTCTTGTGACTACTTAACTAGGCAAGGCCTGAATCTAAGTAGTCCAAAATGCATCTAGTAAATGTATATTTGTATAGATTTAAAAATAAATCTAGTTATTTTATTTTAAAATGCAACCTAGAATTTATTATATCCTGATGTAACTGAAGCAAGGTGTGCATGAACTAAATTATATAAAATATAGCATAAAATATTTTAGCGATGAAAATCGTAAACCTACTCATAAGAGTAAGATTATAATCGCATTATAATCAAATCCCTATAATATTATGGAGATTAGACAAGGATAGACTATTTAAATAGCCAATTAATGTAAAAAGTGAATTCAAATTAAGTATGATTTTTAAAACTGTATATCTTGTATATTGATTAAAATACATAAAAGGTAACATTAAAAATAATATTCTTTCATTCATATTCGTTAACATTTAAACATAACTACACGGTCAGTTACATGAACCGGAAATGTTTAAACGTGCTATTTAAACAGTCTAGCCCTGGAGTAGACCAGGCTTATTTCATCTTTATTATCCTTATCCTCTCACCCTTCTATATTTTGGTAAATAGTCAAAGCAACCCTTTTCATGGAGGAAACATTAAATAAATGGCGTGGAACCGTGCATGGTACGTTATTATTACCTAGTATTCTAGGAGGTACATATAAATATATTGTGCTTATTTTTTTCTGAGTATCTGTTTACTTAAAAACTATATATAGTACTAGTTGATCCGGCAAACGTTGTTTCGCCTTATAAATTATTTCTATTAATTAAAAAACTGTTAACTTTAAACTATACATATTTGTTATGGTTTAATGAATAAAATATCAGCGATTTATATTATCAACTACGGGGTAAACTGTTGCTATTAATATAATATCCATACCTATTTTACCTTACTTTAGTTCCCTACCTTCAACATTTAGACGTACGAAATTTAATTGTATCACCAGAGACTGCTTTAAACCTTTTCAGTCTGTCGTTTCCAGTTATTATCTTACTTCGGGGCTTATTTTACTAAAAGTCTTGATAAATTACCTGCCGAGAAGGCGCTACTTAGAGCTTGTCAGTAAGCATTAGCTTTTCATTCGGTTATAGGATTACGGTAATGATGCTCGACCTTTCTATGACCTTTCCACTGAGAGAGTGAGAGAGGAGAGAGGGAGAGAGGAAAGAGAGACTGAGACTGCAGATACTGCGCTCTCTAAGTGATTAATGATGTATAAGCATAAGCATAAGGAGCCCACTATACATTCCCACTGCTGGAATTCCACGGCCTCCTCTTATAGAGATATAAGCTTTTGTAAGGTAATCCACCACGCTGGCCATATTATATTATGGTGCGGTTTTTATATTATAATTTTTTGTATTTATTTATTATAGTTCACTAAATAGTACATAATCAAAACTATAACTAAAATTAATTAATGTACTAGGATCATAACAAGATTTTTTCCTATGTGTACACAACATGATCAAATAAAAATATAATAAAAAGTATCAAAAAGAAATAATACAAAACTAGTTGGTGACAATTAGGTTAAGCTACAATTTAATTTAGTTTAGTATAAGTTTAGTTTTAATCTAATTTCAATAATTCAAAAATATTTTTCATACATTTGACAGATGACACACGTCTTTGGATATTGTGGTCTTCAAACGTATCGGTTTCTTCACGATGATTTTCTTCAACGTAAAGCGAGTGTGAATCCACGCATAACTTGAAAAACAAGTCAATTGTGTAGGGCTGGGCTCGAACCAGGGGCCGTCAGATTGAAAATCAGACGTTACCTTACCAAGCCACACTCGCTTTTAACACGATTAATGATGTATGCCCGTTAAGTATAAAAATTATACGGCGAATATTTTGAAATTAATTTATCTCTGTTTATGTTTTGGTTTGTCTGTGGCGTAATAATTATTCTGCGTCTGAGTCTTTGCAAATTCACTTGAAACTTGATACGTGATTTGTATTGGGATTTATAAAGCTTTATTCTTAATTAGGTATTCTTCGTAGTATTCTTTATAATCCGGGATGAAAAGTAGCATTTGTGCTTACTATAGGTCCTAGCTGTAGTTGTACCATATTCCATGCAAATCAGTTCAGCCGTTTGAACTTAAGAGAGTAACAAAAAACCATTCATTCATTTCAACATTCGCATTTCTGACATTTGGTAGGCTCAAGGATGTTTTTAGGTCATTTGGAAAGTCTCGAAAAACATTTTGCAAAAACCGAAGTTTCACAAAAGCAAATCCTGATTCATTCTTCCAAAAAAACCAGTCAGATATAGAATGGTAGACGATCGAACCTTAGGTGCGTTTCACCTTTCCACTGAGTTTGCACGTAGACGGTTGCGAACAACAGTCTGAATTGAACGGTGAGTAATTATTTCACGGAAAATTTCAGTAATTTTTTTCGCGAAAATTTATTATTTTCTAGCAATTCTTGGATCTCTCTTTGTGCGCTGCTCTTGATACCTAAAAGTCTTTGTAGTCTAATGTTTTCGGTGTAAAAACATTAGACCATAAATATGCTATGTAGGAGTAAGCTCGATGAGTGTCGAGTTTTCAAACAACCTAAAGGCTTCGACTTTGTTTAACGACGGCTTGTTCTAATACTAACAGCTGGGACCTACATTTGAACGTGTTATCCGCCCTTCGGTAGCGCCCAGAAGAAAATGCAACTTTTTTAAAAGATATTGTTAGTAACATAGAGCTTACCTTATAAGCAAATATTTTTTAAAGTTTCATTATCTCTATCAGCCGTACTTGTTGACTTTATTTGAGCGAGCGAAGCGTTAATCCGTATGATCAGTGTTTGATAAAGAAGCAAGCGGAAAGATGTAGGCGGTGAATGAACTTCTAGTAGAATGATCCTTAACATTAAAGTAGGCACGTAAGCGAAGGAGGTCAGGATGGTAAAATGGAATGTAGCCGCCGCATTACCGAATCTGGAGCGCTATGAACCTGCTTCGCAAACCGACAACTCTTTTACACGACCCCATCATCGCAACATGGGGTATTCGTATAACATTCCGCAAACATCAATGGAAATCGAGCATAAGCCGAAAAGATGGAAACTTAAGTGTTTTTGTAATGGAAGGTCTAGATACAATAAGGTAAACACTATTTCGCCTGAAAAAAAAAGCGACGATGACAGTATGTAGTAGTATGGTAAACAATAACGGTAATAACCAAAATTTTATAGATAGACGTAATAATTTCTCAATAATTTTTGAGATGATTTTTAATGAATTATGTTAAAATTAAAACTATTTTACTACTATTTTTATGAAATTAATATATTATATAAAGTCGCTGCGATAAATATTAAAATGGGTCTGTAAATAGCGTTGCAGCATATTTTCTTTTTTTGTCGTAACCTAAAATTTGTCATAAAACGCCGACGGCAAAAAAATATTTTGAGTAGTAGTTTCTCAAATCTTGTCAAAGTTGTTTCGAAATCATGGCTCCTGTGTGAGAACCAGCATGTAAACATACTTTACAGACAGACAGACGAAAACAAAATTCAGACAGAGAAAATTTCGCTCGCTTTGCTCCCTCACTTATTCATGAAGTTCTGTCTGAAGCATTGCATACATTGCTTGTAGTATTCGATAGTTTTTCAATGTAACAACACTACTAATTTAACAAAATTTTTCACCAAGAAAGCCTTCCTTGTTCCGTATTTATTGTTAGTGCTTTATAACACAGTTCCGCGGTTCTGTGTAATGGGCACCATTATAAGACCAGTTACGACTAATTAGTTTATAACACGCTTTGCATTTTAAAAATTCAAAACAACATTTTTTCTTGCATATGTTTCGGTTAAATTTTCATCAAAATGTAACAATTCCGCTTTGTACTTGAATACTTACTTTGGTTCATACTCTCTTTCTAAAGTTAAATTAATTTAATTAAATCGTCTTCGCCGGAAACCGTTTCTTTTCTTTCCGTTATAAAATAAAATGAACGAAGTTAACCAGTATTTCAAAAATCTTGCGCTTAAGTGCTCAAGTAGAAACTAGAATTTTATTTGCTCGAGAGAAATCTAGAACCTTTCATTGCTTTGGAAAACTCCGGGACGTCCTACGCCCACTCTTGCAAAGTAAAACCAACTTTAATGATCACAAAATTACTTTGAACCCATCAAAATGTGCTTGTTTTATTGCTCCAATAAAAATACGAAAATAAGAAATGATGATCGGCATAAAATATAATGATGATGATAGGTGGAAAATGTAGGCATTTGACTAGCAGGGCGCGTAACCACACACAAGTTAGCGATACTCTGGCCTAAAATGGAGCATGCTTAGTCAGGAATAGCTAGCTCTCAAGGAGACTGCCAGAACAGTGATAGGTTTTTGGTGACAGATTTTTGAACTTGAGGGTTAGCCAGGCGAGCACTAGAAAATAACCTACCAGCATGCTATGGTTTCCTCACGATGTTTTCTTTCACCGAAAACTTGAGCTCATTGGCTCATTGGTATGAAGATGAAATGTAGGTAGATGACAAGATTAAATATTGAGTGTACTTCCGCTGTGATCCGAAATCCAAACTAAGACAAGTAAAGGAAAAATCAACTAAGATCAATTAACCAAGCTTAATTAACTAAGATTAATTAACTAAGATCAATTAACTAAGATTAATTAAGATTAACGTTACTTATCACAATTCGGAAGTTCTTAACTCTACACGTGTTTCGCCTAACCACAAGGCATCATCAGGAGATGCTGACTCTTCGAACGACAAGTCCAGAGTAATGTAGGTTGAGTGAAATGTAGGTTGCAAATGTGGGCGGCGTAGCTAAGGCCTACGAAGCGTAGGCCGCGTAGCTGTGCTACGTACGTGCTACGATTAATACAACCAAAATATTAAATAATAGTTTCTAAACGGTCTCAGTTTATGACATTGGCACTTTTCACTCATAGAATTCGGTTGTTAGCAAATTTTGCAGGTAAAATAGATACTTTATTTATTTTTATAGACTTCCCGTGACTTTTCTATGCCCTTTGCTGACATGCAAATCTACTAAGTGTACGTTTCTTACTATGGCTGCTACATTGTTCTTTATTTCTTTACCACTAAAGAAAAAGAAAACAAATTAATTTGTAAGAAAAAGTAGCTAAAAGTTTTCACGGCTTCTCTTTCGCAACGGTCTCAAAACTGACTCAGCGCTTGCTTCATATAAATTTTATTATTTCCCCGGCTTCGTGTTTTTCGTTGAAACGTTGGAATCACATTTCCTTTTCCGCTCAGAATGCAACAGACAAAGGAATGAAATGGTTACGAGTGAGTACGCTGAGATTCTTTGATATGATACGAGTATATGATCCTCTTTTCTAGTCTAATATGTGCATACATTCAATTTATTTGATTTTGGTACTGGCTTTTATAAGAACTTTGTGTTTCTAGATTTCTAGGTGTATTATTTTTATAATTTTGATTATAATTATGTAATATGGACTATGTCTGAAATAAATGATTTGAATTTGAATTATGTGCATTGAGTTTTTTATGACATTAAGATATACCTTTAATACCAAGATCCATATACGCAAATACACTTTTTTTCAATCATTTTTATAGGACACATTTCGCCTACGGCTGGTTAGCCCATTTCTAGTTTAAGGTTAAACCATTTCTAGTTTGTATTATGGTTGCTAACACAACTGATATACTACATGTACATATATAAATACTTTTTATTGATACATATTTAACACTCTGACCGACAAAAAAAACTATTTTATCACAAAGATGTTGGCCGTGAAGAGAATCGGACCCGGGACCCTTTGTTTGGCAGTCCGGCATGGTAACTAAAACGCCAACGAGGTCGTCAATGATTGGTCCGAAAAATAGATTTAAAGATGATTTTTAGGGTTCCGTATTTATAAATACAGGTACTTCTACTCAACATATTTTTTTGTCTTAAGCGAATTTTGATAGAAATCGAGCCTTGAAAAAATATAAATATTCACTCCAAAAGTTATACCTTCAACTGTCACTAACATTACTGTCATTAAATTCTATTTACTAACCCATGGACCTTATTTAGTCTTAATAAAGACACTTTTAAATTGATTTGATTTGAGTTACCCTATACGTATACCTACATATATATAACAAATCCATCCTCCCTACATCTCACACTATTGTATTGATTGCCGTCGCCGTGATACTCTGACCTTTGCCCACGCATTCATCTGACGGCTGCATAACCTCTAGACCCTATTTAACTACACCCTTGTTAAATACCGCACGTGATAACGTTGTATTGAATACGTCATCTTGTACTTAATTGAAGTTGTTAAGGCTAAGGCAAAATATTGATATTACACTTTTGATGAATTAGAAATAAAACTGGTACAAAAAATCTGAAATTAAGTTTTGTGATCCAGTTTTTTTTCATATCGAGAAGTCTGATTGGTATATAAATACTCATATTCTCGTGGTTCATTGGGCGGCGTTTAAGCTATTTTTTCTTCCTTTTACGATTTAGACCCAAAAAACTGTAAAATTAATATTTTGTAGACATCGCGAACATGATTCAAAGAAAATGGTTTGTACCAAAACTTAATGATTGAAAAAAAATGTATAAAATATATGCACATCAATTTACATCGCTAACCACCAAACTGGGTTTTTTACAGGTAATTAACGACTTGGTGAATTGTAACAAAAATCATCATCGTCTACGGCCAGTTCTCTTTTAATCTTAGGCCAAAGAATGCCTTTCTCCTTTATGTTACAATTAAATAATTAATCTTGTCCAGCTTCGACCTGTGTCTGTTGATATATTGGCCGAACCACCTTGACGTCGGTCAATCGTGTAAAATATGAAACCTTAATACCTTTCTGGTATTTTCCACCTTACCGTACCCTAGTTGTACTTTCTATGACCTTTATCAAAATAGGATACGTAACTGTTGAGTCATCGAAGATATCAAACTTAGATTAGATAAGACGTTTCATTTTTGCTCTGGAAAATAAATTGTGATTGATTTTTTATTATATTTCTTTCGACTAGAACTTTTGACGAAAGCTTGACGTTTCTCTATGTGTATTTGTTTGCGGCATCTTAGCTACCAAACGGATGGACCGATTTCAGTAAGATTTTTAATTAAAAGATGGCCGCCGCTTTAAAATGGCGAATGAGACATATTTTTTTTTAAGTCACTCAATAAATAAATAAATAATAAACTCAGTTTTATCTAATATGGCCTTGATGCTTGGTGGGTTTTCTATTTTATTTTAAAGAATTTTCCAAAAGTTAACCGTTGTTCTTTTGACTACTAGGTCATCTAATGTCGACCGACACTTAACATCGGTGGCAGTGAGCCAATTTCTGTAGTGTCACAACGTTTTTAGTGTTCTTTTATACAAATTACCAAGACCGGGTTTGGAAGCTTTGTAGTTTATTCAAAAATATTGCACGTCCTTTGTTTTACCGTATCGCTGTAGTCGCGGTCGCCTATTGACCCCGCCTCCGACACTAATTCAGACTAATATCCTCTCTTACAACGCAGACGAGCCCGAGAGCGGTCGTAAAATGGGTTCAGTACAATGTCCCGGCGTGCAACGCACCGAGCCTAGTGAGGGATACCTCTGGGGAAGGAGCTAAGTTTTAGATCTTTTACACACACGTTTTTATGTTATTTACGTGATTTCAAGTGATGACAGCTCAGTCGGGTGAGCGGCCGCCTTTTGCCTCGTAGGTCGTGGCTTCAATCCCTGCCGATCAGCTCATTCAGTAAAGGAAAACATCATGGTGGTAGAGCATTTTCTAGTGCTGACCTAGCTAGCATTCTACAAGATACCTGGCTACGATGGGGCGCAGCCAGGTTATGTGGGATTTGTGCCCACTAAAACCCCCCCGGTGACCTGCCTCTGTACTTATTTAGGTCTCCGGGTTCTGAAGACCAAGTCCTAGACCAAGGCCTCCTATCACATATTATAGCTCACCAATCTTTGCACAACAAAACTGAAGTCTTTGATGTCCTAAGAAAGGTTCACAAACATGGCCACTGACTCCCTTTGAGTGGCAGCGCTGCTAAATATTCAAATATTCATGAGACCTCTAGACGTCTGCGGGCCGACGTTACAGTAAAGAATAAGAAATATGTTCTGTAACTCTGCCCCGTCTACTTGCTTCAAGTGCGGGCTATTTTCGGTGAGTTGCGAATACGTTCATTGTGATCATGATATTAGTGTTTCAGCTATGTATAAAAAGTGACTTCCGATAAAAAAGGAGGTTCTTCGTCAAAATATTAGTAGTCTTTTGCAATTGTCTCAAATAGAGAACACGCGCAAAGCTATTTTTGTGCGAAAAATACGAATATCACCTATTTTGAAAAAGATATTTGCATTTAATTTCTCAATACAGGTTATATTCCTTTACGTTAAAAAGTTTTGTACAAATATCATAACTAAACTAAATAAAACAAAATAATCATTATTCATCTGTTTTGTTCATTTGTTTTGCCATATGGGTCTAATTGATCTGAAATAAAGATTTCCTATTTATTTTTATTTTTTTGTAATCTAATAAACAGTTTTTAGAATGAAATATGCTCACAATGCTGACAGCATTGCCACGTCATTGCTCAATTTCTGGCCGAAATACAAGCTAGTATTCTAAACACCTGACGGCTCCACTAAACGCTCTGCATAGTTATTTATAGTAAGGCAGTTGTTGCCCCAGAGCCTATTCTTATTTCACAATTATATCTGTGAATATTTGTGTAACATTTTCTTCAAAATTCAAGAAATTCTCTACAAATCTTCAAGCGATTAAAACCCAGCAATTAAAAAGTACCCAGAATGCTGGTTCCCTAAAATATCTTCGAACAAGTTCGAGAACAGTGGCGGCAGTGCGGAGAAATTAGTCTGGGAGCTAGACTAGAGCAAATAAAACCATAAAAACTTTAGTCGCTACTCGATTTACTCCACAGACCACACCCGCACTACCTTCAGACTTGAAGTTAAGATATATAACCGTACAAGTTTTGCCAAATATGACTGCACGTCTGTGAAATCAATTCTTATAAAGTTTTAATTGTCAAAATAATCCAATTATGTATCATCACAATTCGTTGTCATATCCTGTGAAATAATGTTGAAATTGGTTTAGTATTATTAATTTTTAGTCGGTGTCTTTGATGTTTTATTGTTCACTTGTTTAATACTTAATCTACGCCGATTTAAAGAAAAAAAGAAAATAATACATGTAATTTTGATAAAAAATAATTGTTAAATGAAGTGCCATACAAAATAGTAATGAGGTTCAAAATAATTTGATTTGATTTATACCGAGTAATAACGATTTTACATTGATTCCTTTGTATTTTTATTCCTTCAAAAGTAAATTTCGGAATTCTTATCTAAGTTTTTTATTCTGACTTTAGCTTGGAAGTGCCATTTTGCGCACATGAACTGTAGTTTCTAGACAACTAGATTTCGAGTTTCTAACTAAGGGAAGCGGGGACCCCTATTAACTGTAAGTTTGTAACAAACTAGATCCCTATCCTATTACTAATTAACGAAGGTAATTATTGAATTAAGCCTAGGTATACGAGTAACTTTGTGTGCATAATATATTTTCGCTATTTTATATAAACCAGTAATAACGGCAACTCCATAAATTCCATTTTGTAAATTACGCGTTATGAAGTTCGAAGAAGTGTGAAAGGCAGAATTGAATAAAAAATTTCATTTCTCAATTTATTTTTAAATTGACGTATTACCTGTTTTAATTTGTTTTTAATAACACTTGTACGGGTTAAACACAAATTAAAGTTGAATTTTGGTGAGTTTTTTTGAGCTCATCGTTGGAAACAATTAGCTAGATTCACCATTGAAGCATACGCTTTAGACCACTATACTATCTTCTTCTTCTTCTAAGTCGGTACGCTCTTGACAGAGCGGTCGTGGTCGTCATAAAGTAGTGGTTCAGACAATACACGCCTCACGATGCTACGCCATGTGTCTCTGCTAGAGGTCATCCTAGTGCACTCGATTAAAGGGATACCCACGATTGTCCTTATTTGATCTGTCCATAGAGTGAGTGACCTCCCGCGCGGTCTAATACTTTCTACTTTGCCCTCTACGACTAGGCGCTCCATGGACAGATTACCAGACCTCGAAACATGACCAAAGAAATAAAGAATGCGAGCCTGTACTATTGTAAATAGACGCTGCTTTGTGCCATACTATACTACTAAAGGCGTGGTGGTAAAAACGTCTGCTTTTCAATCAGACTTCCCCTGGTTTGATCCCGGCCCTAAACCAATGACTTGTTTTTCAAGTAATGTGTATATTTGCACTCGCTTTATGGTGAAGGAAACATCGCAAGGTAACAGACACGATTGAGAACGGCAATATCCGAAGACTAAAAAAGAACCTATATAAGATTTCTTCGTACAGGTTTTCAATTGATTTGCACTCGCTTTACGGTGAAGGAAAACATCGTGATGTAACCCAATACGTGTATCATCCGCCAACCCGCACTTGGCAAGCGTAGTAGATTACGGTCTTTAACTCTCTAGTGAGAGAAGGCCCCAAATCCCAGCAGTGGGAACGTATAGTGGGCTCCTTATGCTACACTATACTACTACTGACAAAAGTAAAAACACAATTTTTAATATGAAGTACGCAAAGCTCTTCCTGTGAGAGAGCAACTTAAAACCCAGTTATCCGCGAGTCGCAGACGGTATGGTAAATAAAACACCATTTCATAGTTCGACGGAAACTCGTGTTTTCTCGTTTCATGAGCTTGTGTTCCCTGGGGGCAGAGCGGGGTTACGGGCACGTTGTGCTCTTAGATCTGGTGAGGCGGGATAGAACGGTTGATGTGAGATCGTAAATGTATGAGCGTAGTAATAATTAATATTATTTCTTTTAATTTGATGACCTATACCGGTCACTGAGCTCAGATTATTTATTTATAATACTAATACTCATTTATTCGTATAACTTTTATACACATCACTTGTTACATATGAATAATAAATACATTGCAATTAATTAAAAATGAATCCGTAACAAAATAATTATTATTATTTAATCTTCAATAATGTCATGATTTGAACTCAACGAATTCTTTGTAACTGTAAATTGGCTAAAGGCAAATTTATGATTATTTATTTATTAGTCTGAGTGTTATTTCTGATTTCTACTATGAGCTTCTTTTCGCCATGTAAATGGTGAACGGGTTTGTAACAAGAAATAGTAAGATTTTTATATTTAAACCGTTATACAAAATAACTAAAGTAAAGTTAATTATTCCTATGTATTATTTACATTGCAGTACCCTTTACCCCATCAGCGAATAGCAAAAGTCAAGATCATTTGATCTACACGCACGCGAAGTTCCGCTAATTAGTACTCGCGTTAGCTTTCATCTGCAATCCACTTATCTACCCTCTCTCCATACCATAATTATTTATAGCAGTATCATGCGTACAAGTTAAGAGCAATAAGTACTCATAAAAAAGGATTTCATTTAAACTGGGAATATCAAATATCCGCATTGAGTGGCTGCATTTCCGCTCTACTCAAATGTAATTCAACGGTCCTACTTCAATTCCATAGCAATATTCCTCCGTCTCTAGAGGAAGAGGGAGGAATGTCAGTCGGAGATGAATTGCGACTTCGCATTGTAGAATGTACTTATTATTTGTACCTATATCGAGTTACGTTTGTCGAATCACATTGATGTTAAAGAAGATATGATATTATACTCGTAGGTAGAAATAAATTTATAACGTAATGTCGGACTTAATGTTTGAGCCCATGCCGAAATTCGTGTACATAAATTATACTAACATTTGTTTCTTTTCATTCGAAGCTAGTCGTTGATTTACCAACTGTATTAAATAAAAGAGTGTTTGTGCGACTTTCAGTGTACATGCGTTATAATTGGGTATTTGAAAAAAAAAAAAAATTGTGATAAATAGAAAGATTGTATATTAGTTTTATAACAAAACTATTTTTTTATATTTTATTTTGCAATAATTCAAAAGTTATATCAAAATAAAAATTAATTTTTGAATCCAGTACCGAAGACACGCCGACAACTCCCGAACAAACCCGAGCGCGTGTGACGTCATAATGTTAGTTTTCACTCAGACACTCTTTTCATTTTCCTATCAACTGCATTTGAATTATTGCAAAATAAAATATAAAAAAATAGTTTTGTTATAAAACTAATATATAATCTTTCTATTTATCACAAAAAAATTTTATTTTTCAAATACCCAATTATGGCTTACATTGAGTGAGCAAAGCAGAGCACATTGTTCAAAAAATTTGCCAAATAAAAAAATATGCAGGAAACAAGATGGCGTCGGTCTTACCAAAATGGCGGTTTCTGTGCGGTGCCCAGGTGTTCCAAATAAGGTTAACAATCTCAATCTCAATCTTAATCAGGCGTCAACACGACTAAGCGGTTGTATCATGCGAGACTGATGCCTCTAGATAAGTAGCTTTCTCTTTAGAATCGATAATAAAATACGAAGCTTATGTTTTTCCCACACATTAAGTCGTAACCACTGACGACACGAAGTACCGAATGTAATTTGCATGCATGGTGGTAATGCATTTTCTAGTGATCGCCTGGCTAGTTAGCCTCAAGTTAAAAAATCTATCGCCAAGCCAATGGTATGTACTGGCAGCCTTATTGAGAGCTAGTCATTTCAGACTGGACATGCTCCATCTTCGGCCAAAGTATCGCTGATTCATGTGTTCATGCGTCCTGCATGTCAAATGCCTAGCATTATTGTGTTAAAATTTATCTGCATACGCACCGTTCTTTGCATTTTTTTTCACAGTTTTGTTTTATTAATTCGTATCCAACTAAAAGGATGCAGAAAAACACAAATATATTTTTTGTTATTAAAATTTTGTAGTATTATAATTATGAAAATGAAAAAATTGCGCATGGATATTTTTTAAACCTGTGATTTCCTTCAAAGGTTTATTTACGCGACCAGTCACATGTGGTTTTGACCTCAGCGCTCGGCTCAATAAATCATATCTATCTGAAAAGATGCAAAATATCACAAAGATTATAATTTGACGACCTCGTTGGCGTAAAGGTTACCATGCCGGTCTGCTAATCAGAAGGTTCCGGGTTCGATTCCCGGCCTGGTCAACATCTTTGTGCTTAACTAAATATGTTGGCTGTGGGTCTGGGTGTTAAAATATGTATTTATATATAATATGTATGCATGTATATGTACTATATCAGTTGCGTTAGCAACCATAATACGAGCTAGAAATGGTTCAGTATGGGGCTAACCAGCCGTGTGTGAATATGTAAAAAAAAAAATTGTATAATTTTTTGACATTTAAGATTTGTAGTATTATAATTATGATAAAAAAAACTCATGTTTTTTTAAAGCTGTGTTTTCCTTCAAAAGTTGACATCGCGTGCAGTCACATGTGGTTTTGACCTCCGCGCTCGGCTCAAAGTTGACCGATTGTCGATCATAAAAGCCCAAGTACATGTGAGGTACGTGCGTCCAACAGACCGGAATAACTGCGAAGGGTTGGCCCTGAAACTCTATACTATTGTGACGTAATAATGTGGTACTTGCAGTGCGACGCTAGGACACTTGACAGTCGTCGTGTTGGCTTCTGTTGGTGAGTTTTTTAATTGAATAAAACTTGTTCACGTTTTTCGTTCATATGCTAGATAAGTGTGAATAAAAGAATAATTATATTTGAATAAACGCACGCAAATAATAAAATACGAAGCTTATGTTTTTCCCACACATTATGACGTAACCACTGACGACACGAAGTACCGAAAGTAATTTGCATGCATGGTGGTAGCGCATTTTCTAATGTTCGCCTGGCTAGTTAGCCTCAAGTTAAAATATCTGTCGCCAACCAAGCCAATGGTGTTTACGGGCAGTCTTATTGAAAGCTAGTAATTTCAGACTAGACATATTCTATCTTTGGACAAAGTATCGCTGATTCGTGTGTTTATGCGTCCTGCATGTCAGTTTATATTATTTTAGCAGATCGTCCAGATTTCGGACGGGCTATAAAATAATATAAATTGCAAAGAAAAACAAAACATAACACAGGCATGTTACTCAGGGATAGCTATATGTAGCTTCCCAGAGGTGAAATAATTTTTCAAATCGGTAGTTTCGGAGCCTATTTGCGTCAAACAAATAAACAAACAATCAAACTTTTTATCTTTATAATATTGATATAGATAGAGCAATTTTTTTAATGTCGATTGAATGTTTTTATTCAGTTTCAGTGGTTTCCTTGTATCGAAGACGATACAGGGAAAGCGCTGAAAGTAAGGTAAAGATACCTAGGTTAAGTTGTCTGACGCGATCATTGAAGTTAGGCATCGGTCGATGCGGACAGTTTTTGGATGGGTGACCATGCAAAATACTGAGTAACGTATTTTAAAAAGTGGGTGCCATAGTGGGTCGTATGGCACGTAAACAAATTACAGTATATTATAATTAATTATAGTTAATGATATATCTATAATTATTAAAGTCAATTTCAGTTCTCGGCTGCCAGTCTTACAAGCAGTCATTAAGCCATTCTAATAAAGTTAGGGTTGTTTATTTACCATTTTTTACAAAGCTATTTTTAAAATAACTTTAATCATATGTTGTTTATAGCGATATAACTTTAAACTCAAGATTTTTGCCATATTTGCTCCTTTGCCATTGATTAGACGACCTCGTTGGCGTAAAGGTTACCATGCCGGAATCGCAATCAGAAGGTTCCGGTTTCGATTCCCGGCCTGGCCAACATCTTTGTGCTTAACTAAATTTATTGGCTGTGGGTCTGGGTGTTTAATATGTATGTATTTATATATCATATGTATGTATGTATATGTAGTATATCAGTTGTGTTAGCTACCATAACACGAACTAGAATTGGTACAGTATGGGGTTAACCAGCCGTGTGTGAAATTACTATTCATAACACAATATTAAGATAAACTCCAAGAAATTCATAGAAAATCAATAAAGATATCGTCAATATGTATGGACTTGGGTCCTTTGAGGACCGCTCGGGTCGTCGTAAACTTATTTTATTGGCATGTATTGCAGTAACGCCTTCAAATGCCAACCCTAAGGAAACCAGTATCGTTTTGAATTTCCAATTCGGTACAAAATGTAATAACCGTACGAGTATAATATTGTTACCACTAAAATAATTTTGACATTTCTAAGAGCATCTAACATGTGTAACAAACCTTTTATAAAAAGCTTACAATTTTGGGAATATTTATGTGAATAGCTAGGTTTATGGATATTAAATATATTATATTACTAGCTGACCCGGCAGACGTTGTTTTTTTGCCTTAATAAAAAAAATAAAAATCTAAATATACAGTAGCCGATTCTCAGACCTACTGAATACGCATATAAAATTTGGAAAAAAATCGGTCAAGCCGTTTCGGAGGAGTACGGTAACAAACACTGTGACACGGAAATTTTATATATAAGAAGATAACACAAATAGTAAATACTCAAAATATACAAAGACTTGCCTGTTTTTATGTTCAGGTAAGTTGTAAAATCGTAAGGTCTCATTTAATATTTATATAAGGTAAAATAATCAACATATGTCTCAAAAATTTTCTGCAAGTAAATGTCAAATATTTTAACAAACCATTTTTTAACTCCTATAACAATTTAGTAATTTCCATGAAGTAATTTCCATTGTGTCGTTTTCGTTGTTTGGTATCTAAATAGCAATAGAAGAGTAGACATTTTCCTTGTCTCTTATAGAAATGAGTATTGGTTTCGTTTTGGAACTTGAAATCGATATTGTTATGATTATTGTGTTCCGTTATTTTGACAATGGCTACAGAGCATATGAGGCTTACATAGGATGGATGTAAGGAAAGGACCTTTTTGTAGCTTCAGGGGTTTTATAACTAAACATTTTTATAATATTCTTGTAAACACAACTATTGGTCATTCGGTTATACATATTTTAACTGAAAATAATTGGTCAGGTGCGAGTAGGGCTCGTGCACGAAGGGTTCGATGGGTCCTGTTACCACTATTGATATATGGCTACTAAATAAAAAAACACGTTTATTGTATGGGGACAGAATCAAAATTAATAGAATATTGGAACTCTTTGCCAAACCCCAAAAAATACAAGCGGTAAGTGGTTTTCAATGCATGAGTGAACCGGTTCCTTCTGGGTAAGCGCGTTCCACCTTAGATCGTTTACCATCATGTGATCAAGCGCAATCCCATGTAATAAATAAATAAAAAGAAACAAATAGTGAAAAACATTCGTAGAAAAACTAGGTTGTTCTCTGAAGTGTAATCTTACGTGAAATGGGTCGCGCAAATCCGAAAATACACCAAGCCAAAGGTACAGGTTAGATTAGAACAGGTTTTGCATAGTTTTAAAAATAACTTATGCAAATAAAAGACGGTCCCCGGGAAACCCTACCTGAAAAGGGTATCGTTATGAAAAAATATAAACAGAACACGTTTTGTTAGTGGGGCAAGATTTCCGGATTATACAAGGTTAATATTAGTACAGTGAAGTTAATATACATATAGGTGGAAATTGTGAATCAAATGCAAACTTTAAATTAGAAATTAAAACTTAACTAACCCAGTATTCATCTGGTATCCTTACTTTTATATCTACAAAAGATGAAGACGTGATAGACAATATAAATGCAAATAGATCAGAATACAAAATAACGACATAATAATAGAGAGAAAAAAAATCTTTTACATAATTTCCAGATATAGTATATTGTCCTAAATAAATGTCTGCGTTTCAATCCTTTGATCCCGGCCCCACCAATGACTTGTTTTTCAAGTTACGTGTTGATTTTCATTCGCGTTATAGTAAAGATCGTGAGGAAACCGATAAGTTAGAGAACTATTATATCTGAAAACGCTTGTCATCCGCCAACCCGCATTTAGCCAGCGTGGCAAATTATGTCCTATATATCTCTCCTCATGAGAGAAGACCCCGAGTCCCAGCAACGGGAACGTATATGCTTCTTATGCTTTATGCTATTTATTGTCCCAAATAATGCTGACAATTTTACATCAAACCTTTACATACCTGTTAAATTCTGTGATGAAATACGTCTGCCCTACAACTTCCAAATAGACCTCGCAGTTTCGACCATAGATTTAATCGGTACAAATTCCAATAGAATACTATTATCCCGAACAAATTCCAAATGTGAATGGGATCCAGTGGGCGGGAACTACCCACAGCTCACTCTTCAGACGTCCAGAGATCGGAGGCCAATCGATACAGGAACTGCGTCATACCTAGTTCGGAACCCGGCCGTAGAATAACTAGGGCGTTGATAGCTTAACCATATTCATTTTCAAGGTGGTCTGTCAAATGTCTTATTGTGCTACATACGTCGGTATCTCAGTAAGTTTTTTTAGTTGTCAATACACCTTGCAAGTGACACTACGTATTTTATTCATCCCCCGAGATTAAAAACAAAAAGCGACCTTAACACACCACAAGGTAATACTGGTTTTTAGATAAAGTCGCATTCGCTTTGGTATCGTTTCTGTTTGTTATCGTCAAATGACATGAAATGTATGGAGACCTTGTCTTTTAGCTTTCTAATTCCCATACTTTACATGAAAGCGAATGGTAAAAAACAAGGATGTTCAATGTTTTCCGTATTTTTTTTTTTACACACACACACACACACACACGGCTGGCTAACCCCATACTGAACCATTTCTAGTTCCTATTATGGTTGCTAACACAACTAATATACATACATATTTTATATATGTAGTTACATATTGAACACCCAGACCGACAGCCAACAAATTTAGTTCAGCACAAAGATGTTGGCCGTGCCGGGAATCGAACCCGGAACCTTTTGATTGGCAGTCCGGCATGGTAACCATTACGCCAACGAGGTCGTCAACGGTTACGTTTACTTATAAGTGTATTTGTGTGAGATTAAATAAGCTGTTTGTGTTTTTCTCGAATTAGAAATTATTAGTTAATTAATATTAGCAAAGAATGTTAGATTTTGGTACGGACTGTTTTTTTTTATTAAATTAGAGCACAAAATAAGTAAAATCAATAATAATTGTTAATAAATAAAATCGGCAAATTTAAATATATGCTAAGTATTTTGTTATTTCTGAGAAATGAATGGGAGCAGTTAATGGATTGTGTAATCTTTGTAACCAGCGTCAGTTACTGCGTAGTTTGTCCAGTTCCTTGACCCAAGAGGTTTTGTATTTGTGGCTCTGATTGGTGCCGTCTGGGCTGGGACGTTGACCAAACAACGGAGATGGTGAGATACGGAAATAAATACACAAAACACTTCTTGCGATATTGCTTGCGAAATTATCTAATTGTTTTACTCGTATATTCGTATGTTACATTGCTTGAATACTTTATGAGTGCGTTAAGGATCGTTATGTCTGTTTTAGTCATTCCTTTCTTCTAGAAATCCCATTGAAGATGGAAGAAAATTTGAAATATTCAGTGTATGTATCACTGCAGAAGTACATCAAATATTTCAGATTTGTTTGTTACTAAATTGTCAAAATAAGTTATTGAGTTTGTAGTTACATATATTTTAAGGTTTACGAAGTGGATTCATTGGGTCCAGGTGAGTCGTAATGGATTTGTTTGCACTTAGCGTTTTAATTGCCTGCCCTGAATTCAGGTCAGGTTGTCGATCGACTTGATGGAGAGAGCTGAAATCAAAGTGCACGTGCCTTGAATTCACATCGCGGGTTCCGTTACCAATCCTTTCGCCCCTTTCCTCTCGTTTGCATTTCCAATTAGGTGGCCGTTATTACTGTCGAGAAGCGCAAGCCATTTTATAAGTATGAAACCTATACTTCAGCTGTGCGCCACTTCCATAATTCATCGAGCAGCCATAATGAAATGGATTCTACGTAGGAGTGTTAAGGCAGTATTGCGTCGTTATCATTGTACGACTGTTAGGCAAGATTGAAAGCTCGTTCGAGAAGGCTAGGTCCGAGGTACTCTTATAAGGTTTTAAGGCAGTATTAGGTCCTATTTCTAAGTAATTAAGGTTGACAAAAAATGCTTCGGATGTGAATTATATGCGTGCTAGAGTGTAGTGTAGTGTTTGCGGTGTGTGTGCGCGCGGGCGTGGTGCGCAGCTCGGCCTGATCGAAGGCTGTGCGGGGCGCGCGCATGCGGGCGCCGCGGCCGCCGCTCCGGCCCGCAGTCGCATCGCGCCCCCGTGCCACGCGCCATGTCGCGCGCCGCTGACACCTGACCGAGCACCAGCTCCAACAGACTCTCAGCCCGCGAGTGAACCGCCGCATCGCGCTCACATTCCGGTAAGTCCCCCCGGATCGCACCGCCGCTGACAGAAATACGAGAGAGCTTCCCGGAGGTGGTAGGTGGCGCTAGTGCTGCCGGTGAGTCATCTCTGCGACACGTTTTTCATGGCCGCCCCTTCGATCTCCGCGAGCCGAGGGTTTCGGAAGATGTCGGCTGCAGTGGAAGTTACGTAACGAGTGCAGCGCTCGCGGCCGTGCGCGCTCGCCTGGGCCCAATTAACGCACGCGAGGACCGCTCCCAGCAAAACATTCACCATTTTGTTCGCGAACCTCGGCTCGCCGACTGTGTTTTCGTGCTCGTCCGAAATCATGAGTCAGTTCACCGAAGTGCATATTGCAAACACGATCCGCTCTCAACGGTTTTTCGGGACAGTTATTTTGTTGTGAAAGTGATTGTTCTATTGACGTTATAGTGCAGTTTTTTGTTACATAACTGTTAATCCTTGTTCTTCGAAGTAGGTATTGGTTATTGATTATATCTTCCGACAGTGTAATTATGTTTTTCCGTACATTTATAGGTGGTTTCTGATGCGTAATTTAAGTGGTATGCGTTTTTTGTTGCTTAACAAGATAGGTTCTTGAGATTGGCATGTTATTATTAGTTTTAATTCTCGAAAGTCGCGATGCGTCGATACTTAATTTGAATACGCAAAAATTGCTACGTTTTGTCGATTCGGTTAATGTTTTGGCGTATAAAACTTTACTATAAAATTGCATGGCATATACCTGATTATTTTCTTTATTAATGAGTCATTCCATTATTTTACTGAGTGCATACCGTAGGTCGAGAAAACAAATTCAATCTGATTTTTAATCCATTTTAATAAAAATAATCCAATCGTTACAAAATAAACTATTTAACATGAAAAACTAAGATAAATGTCAATCCGACTTTTTTTAATTAACTATCTGACAGTTTACTCGATTCAGTAATTATAATTCGCTCTATAATGGCCGTTACAAATAAAAACCAAAGTAAAATATAGTCGTAGATGACGATAGTATGAGTCATTGAAACGCGTCTTCACGCTTTTAGCTCCCTGACAGATTCAACTTCACAATATCCCGAATGCTTAGCTCTAGTGTTTAATTTATTAGACTGACTACAATCTAAACTAAAATATCTTCCAATCTTCTAATATATAAAATTTCCATGTCACAATGTTAGTTACCGTACTCCGCCGAAACGGCTAAACCGATTTTTACCAAATTTAATATGTATATTCAGTAGGTCTGAGAATCGGCTACTATCTATGTTTCATATCTATTTTTCATACAAGTGATAAGGGTTGTTCACCCTAAGGCTTTTAAGGCAAAACAACGTTTGCCGGATCAGCTAGTATGTTTTATATATCTTTCCTTCATAACATAAGGATATATTTTAATAAACAAAGGCTACCATAGCACTATATCTATACTATGGTTTTCTTCTGTATCAGGAATGTCACGGATAAACACAACACATACAAGCCTGTATTTGAGATTCTAATATTTTGTCTCGATGAAATCCGGACCTTAGAACTTGATCATCGTTTGTTTTGTCTTTAAAGGTTGGTCCTAAAAATCAGTGCTGCAGATATATCAGTAGCGTTTATACTGAGGGCTGCCCTTTTTCGGACGCTAGAGAACACATACTATGTCTTTATTTATTTTTTTCATTTTTGTTATTTATTATGTAATTTTTATGTAAGTGTCTTCTGTGTCTGAAATAAATGTGTTCTTTCTTTCTTTTTCTTCGCGTGTGTATTTACTCTTTGGTCTACTTTAATTTATGAATGAAATAAATAAAATTGTTTTAAAAAACAAAGAACCGACTTCAAAACACAACTAAAAAGGGAAAAATAATTTTAAGCCTACATCAAATCAAGAATAGTTATATAAGTAGAATCGAAGAGTTTGTTTCATGTACTTATAAAAAACTATTTAAAATTTTTATGAATCCTGTATTCTTGGAGTCGGTGCCAGCAAAGAAAGACAATTGAAAATAGTTTTTTTAACAAACATTAAATTGTTCTTTTTAGATGGCACCGACTTCAAGAAAACAGGATAAATAAAAATTTAAAATAGTTTTTTATAAGTACATGAAACAAACTCTTCGATTCTACTTATATAACTATTCTTGATTTGATGTAGGCTTAAAATTATTTTTCCCTTTTTAGTTGTGTTTTGAAGTCGGTTCTTTGTTTTTTAAAACAATTTTATTTTTACATTTTTAGTGGTTAGTCATGATATTTTTTAAGTTTTAGCTATAGAGAGCCAAATAAACTTCACGATCAAAAACCTCTGGCGTATACCAGGCAGGCAACCAATTGCGAGCAAATTGAGCTGTATGCTAGCGGAGCGAGCGCGAAAATATTCACCGTATTTGATCGAACCGTTTGAGCATAAAGAAGTCCAAAGCAGCACAAATTACATAATGTTTGTTGTGTTAAAACGTAATAGAACCAATTGCGAGCGAAGCGAGCCGGATGCGAGCGCGAAAATGTTCACTGTATTTGTTCGAACCGTTTGAGCATAAAGAAGTCCAAAGCAGCACAAATTACATAATGTTTGTTGTGTCAAAACGTAATAGAACCAATTGCGAGCGAAGCGAGCCGGATGCGAGCGAAGCGAGCTATGCGCGAGCGAAGCGAGCGCGAAAATTTTCACCGTATTTGTTCGAACCGTTTGAGCATAAAGAAGTCCAAAGCAGCACAAATTACATAATGTTTGTTGTGTCAAAACGTAATAGAACCAATCGCGAGCGAAGCGAGCGCGAAAATTTTCACCGTATTTGTTCGAACCGTTTGAGCATAAAGAAGTCCAAAGCAGCACAAATTACATAATGTTTGTTGTGTCAAAACGTAATAGAACCAATTGCGAGCGAAGCGAGCCGGATGCGAGCGAAGCGAGCTATGCGCGAGCGAAGCGAGCGCGAAAATTTTCACCGTATTTGTTCGAACCGTTTGAGCATAAAGAAGTCCAAAGCAGCACAAATTACATAATGTTTGTTGTGTCAAAACGTAATAGAACCAATCGCGAGCGAAGCGAGCGCGAAAATTTTCACCGTATTTGTTCGAACCGTTTGAGCATAAAGAAGTCCAAAGCAGCACAAATTACATAATGTTTGTTGTGTTAAAACGTAATAGAAGCAATTGCGAGCGAAGCGAGCCGGATGCGAGCGAAGCGAGCGCGAAAATGTTCACTGTATTTGTTCCAACCGTTTGAGCATAAAGAAGTCCAAAGCAGAACAAATTACATAATGTTTGTTGTGTCAAAACGTAATAGAACCAATTGCGAGCAAAGCGAGCCGGATGCGAGCGAAGCGAGCTATGCGCGAGCGAAGCGAGCGCGAAAATTTTCACCGTATTTGTTCGAACCGTTTGAGCATAAAGAAGTCCAAAGCAGCACAAATTACATAATGTTTGTTGTGTCAAAACGTAATAGAACCAATTGCGAGCGAAGCGAGCCGGATGCGAGCGAAGCGAGCGAAGCGCGAGCGAAGCGAGCGCGAAAATTTTCACCGTATTTGTTCGAACCGTTTGATTATAAAGAAGTCCAAAGCAGCTCAAATTACATAATGTTTGTTGTGTCAAAACGCACTAGAACTAATTGCGAGCGAAGCGAGCTATGCGCGAGCGAAGCGAGCGCGAAAATTTTCACCGTATTTGTTCGAACCGCTTGAGCTTGAAGAAGTCCAAAGCAGCACAAATTACATAATGTTTGTTGTGTCAAAACTTACTAGAACCAACAGCGAGCGAAGCGAGCCGGATGCGAGCGAAACGAGCCGGATGCGAGTGAAGCGAGCCGGATGCGAGCGATCCGAACTATGCGCGAGCAAAGCGAGCGCGAAAATTTTCACCGTATTTGTTTAAACCGTTTGAGCATAAAGAAGTCCAAAGCAGCACAAATAACATGTTTGTTGTGTCAAAACGTACTAGGACCAAGGGCGAGCGAAGCGAGCTGGATGCGAGCGTATCGAGCAATGCGCGAGCGAAGCGAGCGCGAAAATTTTCACCGTATTTGTTCAAACCATTTGAGCATAAAGAAGTCCAAAGCAGCACAAATTATATAATATTTGGAGTGTCATAAGCCCAAAACATCCTGGGGGAAAGTCGAACGAAGTGGGATAACTCCTAGCGAAGCGAGCCCGTAAATATTTTTTTTATCCGTTCGAGTGTCTAGTCTATTAATATATTATCAAATTTTACATGAGTGAAATCTGTATTGCCGTATGAGCGCGAAGAAGTGAAATAGGTTATCGAGTTATTTGGGTATCCCAAGGGAATAGCAATGACTTTTAAGATAAAGAGTAACCTTCGTGTTATACAAGGTCTAGTCTATCCCCATATCAAATTTAAGCGAAATCAGTGTGTCATGTGTTATTTGGTGCATCCCACGGGAACAGTAATTATTTTCGGGATAAAAAGTAGCCAATGTGTTAACACATAGTCTAACCTATCTTCATCTCAAATTTCATCAACATCAGTACAGCCGTTCGGGCGTGAAGAAGTTATAAAGATTTATGTGTTATTTGGTGCATCCCACGGGAACAGTAATTATATTCGGGATAAAAAGTAGCCTATGTGTTAACACATAGTCTTACCTATTTTCATCTTAAATTTCAAGAATATCAGTACAGCCGAACGAGCGTGAATCTCTCTTCGGGCGTAAACATAACCTAACTTTTTAGGTTTTCCTTCGATTTCCCTAGGAATCCATCATCAGATCCTATTTTGGTGACAATGGGACCAATTCAGAACCATACTCTTTCAATTAAAAAAAGAATTTTGAGAATCGATCCACAAATGGCTGAGAAATCGGTGAACATACATAAAAAAAAAAAAAAATACATACACGTCGAATATATAACCTCCTCCTTTTTGAAGTCGGTTAAAAATGGAACTGTATTCGTATTGTAGGCTTGCTCACAAGTTACACCACTCTTGACCCAATACACACATTTCTATTCCACAGTTTCTTCAGCCCATACTTAACAATATCTACTCATTAGTCACAGATTAACACAACAGTTACTATAAAACATGACACAGTTTATTCTATAGTAACTATACCGAATTAGGCTGACTAATACTAACTTGATACTATACTGTGGTGTAAGCGGCGAAGCGTGAAGGTAAT
The DNA here is from genome assembly GCA_035578125.1 of Mellilla xanthometata. Lineage (NCBI taxonomy): Eukaryota > Metazoa > Arthropoda > Insecta > Lepidoptera > Geometridae > Mellilla > Mellilla xanthometata. The sequence continues at coordinate 3,640,316 of JAPUBQ010000014.1, read as the reverse complement.
CAAACGCCAGTTTGACCCGTTACAGCAAAAAATAGAACCGTAACAATAAGCATTACCTACTTTAAAATGCAATAAAAGAAACTGTAAAAGAATCATAATGGATATAGTAAAAACCTAGGTTGTGTTTGTCTCTTGAGATATGAAACCGATACAAGTAAATAACACTAAAGGTAACTCGGGTAACCAGCGCTGTATTATCTGTTACAGCATTATGCTGAATTTACTAAATAAATGATAGTAATATTTTTTTAAATAACTAATTGAAATAGTTAGCTATTGTATTTGTGTATATGTATACTCGTGTGCAAAAAAATGAATTTTCTTTCTTTTTTATTGGATTTCTAGCGCAAGATATTTTATGTTATAAAATATTTTTTTTATCAAACTACAGCAATGGCGTTTTACCATACGGTGAATCACAGTACATAATTTAAAACGATCTTGATAATACTCAAATGTTCGGGAAATTTACCAATTTTACTAAACTCAATAAGAAGTAGAAATAAAATGACATGATTGTTTTTAGAAATTATAAGATTCTAGCAGTAGTAAGTATAATAAATCAAAGTTTAGATAGCTTTGATTATCTGAATGGTAATTATTGACCCTTTAGCGTGCTAAAAACCAAGACTATAACGGTCACCGAGTGATACGAAAATAAGATTGTACTTATTTTTTTTTAAGACTGCATACGTTAAACGTTCAAAGATATACTTAGTCAGAACGAATTTAAATAATGAGCGTTATACTGACGTATAACGTTATACTGACGTATAACGTTCATTGCTTACTAATGCCAGCGTCTGGCGTCTACGCTAAGTTTAGCCCACCCACGGTGACTCCGTGTCTATATTTCGGAGACACTTAATTTTCCTAGTTGATATATTGACGCGTCTTCTTTGTTTGCTAGTTTCGGTTACGACGGTGTCAATTACAAAAGTGTCTTAGATATATTATGTACAATGTGCTTCCAGAAATAGAAGATACGAAGCTGTAGATTAGATCGTTTTAGATGAATTTGTTTCTTACTGTTCTGGTCTTTTCTTCATATTTATTTTGGTCTGTCAACTTGTCACTTGCATACTAGTGCAGATTAATAAATTTAACGTCTTTTATTATTTTTTAAGTTTTTTTTTTTGTAAATTAAGTAATCTCTTTGTAATTTTTTACAATTATCTAATTAGCTAAAAAAACTTCGTAATTAACCACATTTCCATTTTTAAAAGAAGTTCTCTCTGTCCTTTCTTAACTAACAAAAAAATTCTTAACTAAGTCAAAGTTAAAACGATGACGTCAAACGTTCTACAGCCCTCCCTAACAACGCTATAATTGTTATTACTTGTAAAACTGCTTCTAGCTTCCCTCTTTGTCCCTTATTACGTGCCTGGCTTAACTGGACTATTCCAAAGGCTTTCCGATGAGAATTTGAAGCGGTTTCCTTGAGACTTTTTGAATTTCTCCAGCGGTAACGGCAAAATGTATTGCTGAAAGGATCCCAGGGTTTCGCATTTAAAGGAAATGTTCAGATCGTTTAGACTTAAGTTTCTTTTGGATGGGAAAGCTACGCGCGCTGTCGCTGTGTTAGGTTTTCTTATTTTAGAAAGGCTTTCAAAGTAACGTTTGAACTGAATTTTAATTGCACTGAGAATAGGAGAAAAGTGAATAGCCCTTTAGTAACGGGAAGAGTTTTATTTTTGTTAAAATAAAAAGAAATTTAACTAAATATTTACACGAACAAACGGTCATACTTACTTATTAGGGTTCCCTACCTAAAAGGTAAAAACGGGACCCTATTACTAAGCCTCCGCTGTCTGTCTGTCTGTCTCTAGGCTGTATCTCAGAAACCGTAATAGCTAGAAAGCTGAAACTTTCACAAGATATGTATTTCCCGTGCCGCTATAGCAACAAATACAAAAAATTAGAAGAAGCGAATAATCGCTTCTTCTTATTCTTAACGCTTTTGACAGAGCGGTCGTGATCGTCATGGAGGGTCACTGGTCACCCCTCCAGTATTATTAGGCATCAGTTGGAGGCTCCTTGAACGAATGTACCAAGATGACTTCCAGTAGGCAGAAATGGCGAAATGTCTTGAGGCAGTTAATAACAATATTTTACGACGATTTATCTAGAATTTTTCGTGAGGCGTGTACTATCTGTCCCAACCACCAATACTTCACGACGACCACGGCCGCTCTGTCAAGAGCGAACAGACTTAGAAGAAGAATTGAGATTTTGTGCTAAATTTGTTTGTTTTCGTTGTTGCAGGCAATACTCGGTGTTAGCACCGATGCTCTAGAGCCGGCGGGGTAGCACAGCGCAGCCATGTCGTCGGTGAAGGTGGCGGTGCGGGTCCGCCCCTTCAACTCGAGGGAGATCGCCAGGGATTGCAAATGTATCATTGAGATGTCTGGCAACACCACAGGTTTGTACGCCTTTACCTTACACGAGTGTCGCTCGTCGGTAGAATCAAATTCAATTTAGTAAAAAGGTCTGTTAGTCGAGTTTTCGTAGCTATGAAAATAATTATAAGATAGTGGCTGCTACAAAATAGCTATTGGCAAATTTTTGCTCAATAGCTATGCGTAGAGATGAAATGCATGATTAGAAAAAATATTGGCACAGTAAAATGCATATTTATGTAGTTCTAATGGATCTAGCTGCCAAAATAGGCGTTAGCCCGTGCCCTGGCAGCTAGTCTTAAGTTACTTCCCAAAATTTATGCAATAAGAAAATACGCAATTAGAATAATAGTAGCCCAATATTAAGACACAAGTTTCTAATTCATGGGAGTACATTTCGCATAAAAATAGGATGAATTTCGTAAGAAAGGATGAATTTCGTTAGACCATTTAACAATTATTAGACATCAATGCTGTCTAAACTCGACATATCTGACAAACCAGGTGCCAGGTATTGATCAACCTGTAAACTCATGGAGGACTTAAGGAAATAAATAAATAAATAGTAGCGCCTGTAGCTCGGCTAAGGTGACGCGATCATCAAGGTTAAGTAACGGTTTATCGATGCGGACAGTCTTATGGGTCACCATGCCCAAGAATGTCGTTTAAGAGGTGGCATTTTCATATGGATGCTACCGTGGGTCGGATGGCACATTAAATTGTTGCTCATGATAAAGGTCTCAGTAAAGTAAGTGGTTAAGCCAAGTCAAAGACCTTTGAGTGGCTTGAGAACTCGACACCAGAGCTTAAATAAATATTAGAACACTTTGGACTACTCAGGTCCAGGCCTTGCCTAGTTAAGTAGCACAATAGAAAATGTATATAGTATAGTAGTAATAAGTTAGTAAATATATTTTTTTTATTTCACGCTAGGCCACTTGGCTCATATTAAGAAGAAGAAGGAAATACTAAAGCGATCTTCACGTGCAAAACGTGTTCGAGAATCTGTTTCCTACAAGCTTTCCAGATTTCGCTGGAATTCTCATTAAAGCATCATATATGCGTGGGCTGGTCGCCGTAAATCGATGACGTGTTTGTTCCTAGTATATTACATACAACTCACCGAAGCGTATCAACCAAACTGCTAATATCGATCAAACTTTCACAATATTGGAGAGCTTTTATCGAACTGGTAAACATTGGTTGTGATATTTTGATGGGTCGGTGAACGATGGTATTACTTTACAGGTTGTGTGCGATAGAAGTTTCTAGCATAAGTTAGGATGTTGGTTATTATCTATTAACTTATACTAAACTAAATTTAATTATAGCTTAACCTATTTGTCACCAACTAGTTTTGTAGTTTAGTTTTGATTCTTTGTTTCTTTCTAATACTTATATCTTGTTCATGTTGTGTACACATAGTTGGGAAAATAATCTAGTTTTGATCCTGGTTAATTAATCTTTTTTAGTTATAGTTTTGATTATTTTCTGTTTTGAACCCTAATAGATGAATAAATTATCGTGTATTTTGTCGATTTTGTATCTATTTTAATTCGTTTTTCTTCTTCGTATAAACTAAGTGGCCGATCTCTGATGTAAAGAGTTTTCAAGTCGCCTGAAGGCCTCTGACTTGGCTTAACGACTGCTTGTACTAAGACTAACAACCGGTTATCACAAAACCATTTATTTTAAATAAAATATTTTTTTTGTAGAAAGTGATTAAGAAATTAAAAATTTAATTTAAAATAATTAAAAAAATAAGTCACGTTAAAATGTTTCAAAAAAACAATCAATAATTTAAAGCAATTTAAAGGTTTTGGTTTTCATGTATTTTCACCTAAATATGACTAAATGCAAAAAAATACATTTTATTATTTCTTTAGTTGTTCTTTAAATACAAAAGTCGTTTATAACCTATTGACTCAGACGTTACTTTGCGGATATGCATTGTAGATAGAAATTCTATTTACAAAAGTCGTGAATTTTGCTGATTTCAACTCTCAGCTTGTTTCAACCTCGTTATTTTTTAAGAATCGCTAGTATTACAGTATATTTACACAAATCTATACTAATAATAGCTGACCCGGCAAACGTTGTTTTGCCTCACTTAGGGGTATGAAAAATAGATAGTGTAGCTTATATGACACGTTCGCAGATTTAACATAGCAGCGCCATCTATTGATTACTTACTCAACCCAGTCGCAAGGTATCGACATCTGTAAGAATCATTTGGAGTTAAGAGATAATTGTGACTGTCAAATAATAACAGACAATAATTAGCAATAAATTAAAATTGCGACTATAATTTGAGATTTAAACTTATATCTCAAGTTGGATCGAACTGCACATGGTGTGCGTATAATCATCATTAATATAATCGGTTAAGTGGTTTAGGAGTCCATTGAGGACAAACATTGTGACACGAGATTTATATATATTAAGATTATAAAGCTGAAGAGTTTTTTTGAACGCGCTTATCTCAGGAACTACTGGTGCGAATTGAAAAATTCTTTTTGTGTCGAATAGACCATTTATCGAGGAAGGCTTTAGGCTGACATCACGCGGCAACTAATAAGAGCGAAACAACAATGGAAAATGTGGAAAAAAACGGGAAAAATTACTAATCTTTGGGGCTTAAATGTATTTTCCACAGGTTACGCGAAAAGCGACCTACACGCGGGCGAAGCCGCGGGCAACTACTAGTATCTTGATAAGGTTCAGTTCAATATGCATGCTAACGGCTCCTTTGCGAAAATCAATGAAACTGCGCAAGGTCTCTACCCTCGAGGTCACTTTCACAAACAAACTTCATATAATTTGCTCAACTTAAATACGAATTAGTGCTAATTAAAATAGATCTCGCTTTGCGGTGACATTAATTGTCTGCTATTTTATTTGCTTGCTTAACGGCCTTAGTAAGGTTGACCAGCTCTCTTTATTTACTAAATTGATTTTAAATTTGTATTTATACATAATATTGTTTGAAGTGGTCATAGCTCAGTAAGGCGTGCGGCTGCCTTACGTTCTGAAGGCGGTGGGTTCGATCCCCGCCAATGAGCTCGAGCATTCGGTGAAGGAAATCATCGAGAAGAAACCATAGCATAGTAGTTGGCCATTTTCTAGGGCTCGCCTGACTAGCAAACACCTTCGAGTTAAAAAATCAGTCGCCAAGCATCTAACAATGTGTTTCGGTACTTTTAGAAAGCTAGTTAATCCAGACTAGGCATGCTCAATTTCAGGCCATAGTATCGGTGATTTGTCTGGCTACGTGTCCTGCTGGTCATATTCATTACAGTCATATTCATTACAGTCATATTCATTACAGTCATATTTATTGCAGTACTAGCTGACCCGGCAAACGTTGTTTTGCCTTATTAATTAATGTGTTTTTTTTACGACCTCACATTAATAACCTCAAAAATTGTAGCCTATGTGTTATTTTGATGTATAAGCTATATTGTGGTAAAGTTTCATTCAAATCCATTCAGTAGTTTTTACGTGAAAGAGTAACAAACATCCATACATCCATACTTACAAACTTTCGCCTTTATAATAGTAATAGGATTTTATATTATTAGTATATAGATTTTGATGAAGTTTGGTATGAAGATAATTTAGGCACTGGATTAAATATAACTTTACTTTTTCTTACTTTTATCCCGGATTAAAACAAGTAACGCAGCGGAGCGCAACAAGTAAAAATACCTTTTAATAGTATAACATTAACATGCACATTTCAAGTCTATGTCAGTAATAATAATAATAACTGCGAAGCTCAGGAACTCTCTACCTGAGTCTCTGTTTCCTGAGAAGTATCATCCGGGGGCCTTCAAAAGTAGAGTTAAAAAGGTATCTTCTAGGTAAGCATGCCACACCGTAGACTGCAACGCAGCTTAACATCTGGCTAGCTGTAGTCAAACATACGTAGTCAAAAGTAGTATCAAGGATGAAAAAAAACTTTAATTTGATTATAAATATTTGCGTCACTGAGACAGTAGCTCAACTCTTACAGAAACGTTAAGTAGAGGGACCATTCACCGTGAAGAACCGTGGAATTACCCCCAGTTGGTTTACGACCTGAACCCACCTAATGAAGATTGACTTTAACAGCACAGGGAAATGGCGCCGCATTTCGCGCCGAGACCCTTTTTGCCGATAACAGTGGTAAATGCGCCCTTAAAATGTCTTAGGTAATGAAAATTGATGCATATTAGAGTCGACGCTTGTGATGATTAACGGTAGGAGACGGGTGAAACATGTAAAACAGAGAGAGACAGAGAGAAAACTTTTTTATTCCGTACAGCTAGGTTTTTGGTCAGCAGGGCTCGTAACCACACACAAGTTAGCGACACTCTGGCCTAAGATGGAGCATGCCTAGTCTGGAATAACTGGCTCTCAGCTGCCTGAGGCTGCTGGAACTCGCTGTTTAGGTGCTTGGCGACAGAATTTTCAACTTGAGTGTGTTTGAGTGCTAGCCAGGCGAGCACTAGGAAAAATCCTAAATATTGCCAGAAGTACGAAGAAGCTAGGTGGGTAGGTGGAAAAACGTCTGCTTGTCATTCAAACAACCTCTGGTTTGATCCCGGCTCTACACCAATGACTCGTTTTTCAAGTTACGCACTCGCTTTAAGGTGAAAGAATAGATAATGAAAAACGGACACGTTTTAGGTCTACAATATCCGAAGACGTGTGTCATCTATCAACCCGCACTTGGCTAGCGTGGTGGATTATGGCTTATATCACTCTCCTAGTGAGAGAAGGCCTCGATTCCCAGCTGTAGAAACGTACAGTGAGCTTTTTATACTATGCTATTGCCAGAAGCAAGGCAAAGTCTAAGTTTAAGTATTCACAGATATGTAATAGATATAAACCTAAGTAGATACGTATATTTCATCAGGTAAATGAACTTTTTAGTAGCACTCGCGGCGTCATAGCCCCGACATATCTTTGTGTTCAGCCACAAAGGCATTCGCGCTATTTAGGCTTCCATTTCACTCCAATTTCAGGTAAAATATGTGGCACGTTTCGCCGCTTTCATTGAACTAAATGAAAATTCTTCGGCCTGTAACCTTATCTTATACTTAGATAGGTTACATTTTTCATTTCATTTTTGTAAACGTATCTGATTGATAAACTTATCTAAACCTTACCTCAACTTATCTAAACCTTACCAAAATGTCATATTTTTACACGCTTTTTTTTAAGTAGATCGCTTTAGTATGTATGTAATTTATATATGTGTTTATATTTTTATAATAAAAGCTGTGTACAGTCGTAACAGGACTTGAAGTTTATAGTGGTTTTGTTAATTAAGTAAAACTGTAATTGTCAACTTTATGTCTGTGACAGTACCAAATAAATAAATAAAATAATAAAATTATCTTTATATAGGCTGTCCGAAAATGCTTCTTCTTCTTCGTTTGAGCAAAGTCCTCTGACTTAGCTTAACGACTGTTTGTACTAAGAATAGCAAAACGGACTTACAATTTAACGTATCTTCCGACCCACGGTAGCGCTCAGACGAAAATGCTATTGTTTGTGTAGTTGTGTGTTATATAATATGTGATAACTTTGTAGTAAAAATAGCGATGTCTAATCGAAGGTCTCGGACGAAACCTTACTCGTACATACAATGTCAGGAAAAATCAATCGATTTTTCTACTTAATGAACGTTTGGAGTTTATAAACAGATCGATTAAATAGTATTTATGGACTACGTTGGGGTGAAGCCGGATTATGTGAAATTATTACTTACTTAAACCTTCTCGGTGGTCATCACTTGTGCATATATATTTTTTTTTTACTAGGACACATTTTACACTCAGCTGGTTAGTTGGTATTATAATTACTAACACAATACATACATATATAAATACTAAATATCGATACATATTTAACACCCAGACCAACAGCCAACTAATGATTTATTTATTTATTTATTTATTTATTCATATATTTAAATATAAACATAAACCTACAGCATTCCAGCCAAACCGCCTATGTTTATTATATTACTAACTTAAAAACTAGTAAATGCACTTATTACAATTAACAAAACAGTAAAAAAAAAAAAAAAAAATAAAAAAAAACAAGACAATAATAAATATATATATGTATATATATTTATATATATATATATTATATAAATCCCATTCATCCCTCGTTCACTCATTCATCACCTTTCAACCACGTACAGACTGTTATTTTTTCTACATACTTTAGGGTAATTCTTTCTATCTTCTTCCAGTCGTCAGCAAAGAGGTCTATTTCAGGATATTGCACAGACAGTTTATTAAGATGTTGGTGGGCACGGTAGATAGGCGAGTGGTGGCGCGCCACAGTCCGAGCCGGCTCCGGCGCGAACAGCGGTATGCTCCCACACCGAAACCGGGCGCGGTGCTCCGGCACGCTCAGCCGCGTCACCTCACCTACCAGATATGGATGATGGCCATGCATTGAAATTTAACTTAACTATTGTTTTACTTTATTATTATTTCCAAAAAAAAAATTGACATACCTAAAAATTAAACAAGAGTTATTGATAATTATATTTCAATTTTGATAGATAGAGACATTGTGAATTTGAAATATAACCTTATAATGTAATTGAAAAAAAGGCTTTATTACTTTTACAAAAATATAATTCAAAATGATTTTAAAAGGACTTTGATAGAATGTACTTAGGCAGCTTTTCTTATGAAAATCAATCACCAAGTTTATCTACAAAGTTATATTAGATTTCAATTATATTTATTTATAGAACAAAACCAATCAGGCTTTGAAAACCAATTGGAATGGCAAGTTCGAAGTTCTGCCTTATTTTATTTTGTTACCAAGCCGGTTTATTTATAATCAGCCTGGAATTCTCTAACTTGCGTTGAACACGTTTTACTTTACTAGTCTAGTATACTATTACTACTTTAACTGTTTAAGTTTGCTAAATGATTAAATTAATCAGCGGTCTAGTGCTAACTAATACTTGAGAAGTTTATCACACTAATATTACAAAGGCGAAAGTTTGTGTGCGTGTGTATTTGTAACTTCTTCACGTTCAAACTGAACCTTTATTTTTAGTTTGCAGATTGCTTTTAGACTCTGCATTAAGTTCTTATATGTCTTCGCCTTTTCCCACTAGGTGGGGTCGGCCCAGCTTTTTTTTTGCTTAAGACATTGGATTAACAAATAGGCTATTTTTTTCCTGGATTGACGCGTATTTCAGCGTTGGGCGGCGCTAATCAATCCATGAAAATAATTCAAATTCAGGAAAATGAGAGAAAGGATCGAGACACTTTAGTTTCGTTAGTTTAGTCAGTATTGTTTTTTTTTTAAAAGACATGCGTCCCGTCTCTGCTTCGCACGAGCAAGAAATTAAACTAGTAAGGCAGGTATAATGTAGTTATGAAAGGTGTAATAGTTATGTATTATAATTTATTAATTTTAAGTCAAAAATTATCCGATAAGAGATTATATTTATATATAATATATGATCAAACGAACTTCTCAAGTGAAGTTCGATCATTATAATATGAGTGGTTTCATTTGAAGATACAAATTAACAGGTAGTCCTTTGACCTACAAGGCATCACTCGCACGTTTTAAAAATTTTATATTTATTATTTATTTAGTATCGATTATTCTAACTCGATTACCAGTATCCTACCTCCTCACTACGTAGCCATGACAGCTCATTTCTTTCAAAGTAACAATTTAATTTCACTCTTTCCGTATTTTCCAAAACTGGGTTACGGGCGGGTGGGTGATTTGTATCTTCAAATGAAACCACTCATATTATAATGATCGAACTTCACTTGAGAAGTTCGTTTGATCATATATAATATTTCGTGGTTTCATTTTCGATACAAATTAACAGGTAGATGTTTAGAGATAAAGTTTTGTTAGTATTTATCGTGAGTTTACTACCTGTACACTACACGGTAAATGAAATACGAAATAAGAGTGAAAAATCAATTTATTAAATAATATTAAACCATTACAAATAATAACTAAATAATTAATTATTTATGTTATCTTAATATGAGTAATTAGGCAATTTAAGGTTTATCCTAAATCATTTTAATTATTAGACGGCAAACAAACTGATTTGGCAAAATTAGACTCTTGTACGAGGGGTCTTTGATAAAACTTGGCAAACGTTTATGAGGACGCAGTCCAGCCAGCAGTGTTGCGGATCATTTCGACGCTGAGGCCGGTAGCGCGCGCTGCCGACGTGGCGGCGTGGCGGGTGCTGTGTGCGCCGAACACCGCCACATCGACACCGCTCGTGCACAACGTTTGTTTGATCCATCTGCTTATACTCTGTGCTGTCGCGCCCCTGTGGGGACGCTTCACAGTGATTAAGAGATGATTAGTATTCGAAGGTCTTAAGTCTCGAGTTATAGACAAGTAGTCAATGAGCGTTGTAGCCGGACAAATCGAAGAATTTTGGCGGAAGAAAGGCAACCACAACACTGGCTGGTCTCGTCCTATCCCTGAAGTTTTAATCAAATCTGATATTACAATCTCAATTCCATCAGCTTTTATTTTAATGTTCTCTGTTCTAATCAAAGAAAACGTTTGGACTCTGTGTGCTGTACATAAAGCCAATAAAATTACTAATTTTTTAGTAAGTTTTTCTAAACTTAATTGGTTGTTGGGAACCCAGTCTGAAATATGATTTAACACTAGCTGTGGGTCCCAAGTACTTGAATATTTTGGTAGAGACGGTTTCATTCGAAATATTCCTTTCATAAATCTTTTGATACATTCGTCTGAACCTAGATTATTGCCAAGCAATAATGACAGGGCTGAACGGTGACTATTAAGTGTACCATAGGATGCACCAGTTTCAAACCTTTCGCATAAAAAAGATATAACATGGGCAGTTGAGGTAACAAATATGTTATATTTGTTATCATGGCAGAACTTCCACCATAGCTTGTAACAAACCCCGTATTGTTGCAAGGTGTTAACCGACAGCGAACCAATCATTATATCTAAGGCGGCGGGCGGCACGCCATGCCGGGAGAACGCGCTCCGGAGAGCACTGCTGCACCCAGGGTAAGCGTCCGGCTGAGTGGGTGTTGTTGTCTGGAATGTGAGAGTACTAAGTTTGGTCGAGGTTCTAAAATAACTATATCAGTTACTAATAAGTCTAGTAATTGAGGGTACCAAGCCTGTGCAGGCCACATTGGAAATACTAATATACCTGTGGCTTTATCTTGAATGATCTTTTGTATGCAATTTAATAACAAAGCGAAAGGGGGAAAGGCATAAAAGAATTTCTCACTCCAGCTTATTGTGAATGCGTCTACGCTAATAGCGTCTGGATCCTGTTTCCAAGCTACATATTCAAGACACTTGGCGTTAGTGCGAGAAGCAAACAAGTCAATCTCTGGGTTACCAAGCTTTTTAATTATACAATTAAAGGCAGCTTGCGACAGCTCCCATTCTGCATCAGGGTTCACTCTGCGTGACTCTTCATCAGCCTCAACATTGTCTTTTGTATTTATATATGAGACAAATAGCTACAGCTCTCTTGATTCACACCATTGCCAAATATCACGGGACAGTGTGTTCAAATGCTGGAATTGTATACCACCCATACGGTTTATGTAACTAATAGCTGTAGTAATGTTTGTATAACCGGCTATCACTTACGTTTATTTTGTCGGTATTAGCCCGACATGTTTCAGCACAATCAGTGTGCCATTATCAAGGGCAGGAACACAGCCAACGTTCGTCTGCGGCGACGGGTGGCCCTGCACTGGCTACTCCACCGCCTAATGACCCCTGCGAGCCACAGCGCGCGCCTCGCGCGCCGCGGCTCGCTGAGCTCGCTGTGATGTTGCTACTGCAGCCGGCGCAGGCGTTCCCGGTGGATGGTCTTCTTCTTCTTCTTCATCGCTCGAACCATTTATATTTAAAAATTGTTGCCGCGTTAGTGGGTCGGTGCATATAATGCTGACGGAATCCTGGGGCGTTTGATCTGCTTCACCACGGGCACCCAATAAACTAAGGACCGGTCTCCACGCTGGCGCCAGTGTCCATCCTCGATCTCTGTTAAAATTAGGATGTCGGTCAATCTCAATGGCTTCTCGTATTTTCCTTGGAACCAGAAATTTCTCCTTAGATAAGACCGACACCTTATCAAATCGAAGGTAATGGCTCGCCTCCTCGGCGTGTTCAGCCAACGCAGATTTAGCCGTGTCCCTGTTCTTTACGCTTCTGATGTGCTCCGTCAGTCGTGTAGAAATATTCCGGCGAGTCTCCCTAATGTAACTCTGGCCACAATCACATGGGATTTTGTAAACTCCCGGAACATTAAAACGTTCACTATCTTTCGGTGATCGCAACATCTGTCTCAAACGTTCCTATGTTAAGGACTCGAGACATTTTGTTAATCTTTTGTCGAAGGTAAAAATACTCCCAAATGAGATAATGGTCAGTTTTGACGTAGCGTCTCTTTTTACAAATGTTCCCGTGAATGACACATTGGAGATAATTAAGAATTTGTTCTGTAACTCGGATCTTCCCGGAGAATATTTAGAATGGACAGAGTTTTGCCTAAAGAGTGGATATTTCATGTGGAAAGGTGAACACTATTTACAGATAGAAGGTGTTGCCATGGGTTCGCCGGTGGCGCCTGTTGTTGCTAATATTTTTATGGAGTGGTTTGAGGGAGTTGCGCTTCAGGATAGCTCGTTGAGACCGCGCTATTGGTGGCGTTATGTTGATGATGTCTTTGCGGTAATTGCTGAGGAAAAGCTTGACGGTTTTACAATTCATCTCAATGCAATACATCCCAAAATACTTTGCACTGTGGAAAAAGAAAAAGAGGGAGTGTTGCCGTTTCTGGACGTGTGCGTTCATCGTGAACCAGATGGTACGTTGTCACAATCTGTGTACCGGAAGCCGACGCACACGGATAGATACTTACATGCTGAATCACATCACCATCCCGCTCAGCTTACATCAGTCCCGAGGTCGCTAATTAACCGTGCTCTGAGCCTGTGCCATCCACAGTACATTGATGCTGAGCTCGAACATGTGAGGAAAGCGCTAGAGAAAAATGGGTACAAGTGGAAGCAGAGTTTACGTTGGGCAAGCTGTACTGATCGCAAGAAACCGGTTGGGGTGAATAGAGCTCCTATTTACCTACCTTATGTCAAAGGTGTCACGGACAGGATAGGTATTTACCTTAAAAGGAGATATAGCTTGAAAACCATCTACCGCCCGCAGAGTCGTTTGAGACAGATGTTGCGATCACCGAAAGATAGTGAACGTTTTAATGTTCCGGGAGTTTACAAAATCCCATGTGATTGTGGCCAGAGTTACATTGGGGAGACTCGCCGGAATATTTCTACACGACTGACGGAGCACATCAGAAGCGTAAAGAACAGGGACACGGCTAAATCTGCGTTGGCTGAACACGCCGAGGAGGCGAGCCATTACCTTCGATTTGATAAGGTGTCGGTCTTATCTAAGGAGAAATTTCTGGTTCCAAGGAAAATACGAGAAGCCATTGAGATTGACCGACATCCTAATTTTAACAGAGATCGAGGATGGACACTGGCGCCAGCGTGGAGACCGGTCCTTAGTTTATTGGGTGCCCGTGGTGAAGCAGATCAAACGCCCCAGGATTCCGTCAGCATTATATGCACCGACCCACTAACGCGGCAACAATTTTTAAATATAAATGGTTCGAGCGATGAAGAAGAAGAAGAAGACCATCCACCGGGAACGCCTGCGCCGGCTGCAGTAGCAACATCACAGCGAGCTCAGCGAGCCGCGGCGCGCGAGGCGCGCGCTGTGGCTCGCAGGGGTCATTAGGCGGTGGAGTAGCCAGTGCAGGGCCACCCGTCGCCGCAGACGAACGTTGGCTGTGTTCCTGCCCTTGATAATGGCACACTGATTGTGCTGAAACATGTCGGGCTAATACCGACAAAATAAACGTAAGTGATAGCCGGTTATACAAACATTATTCAAATATGCCTTACGAAAGTTTTAATACAGTGATTTTAAACCGATACGGCGCGGTAATACAAAATCAAATAAAGGAATTTACACGGTTACGGACTAAACGCGTAAAACTTGAGTGCAATTTACGTTTTGTGGTGATGTGTCGTGATAAAGGTGTTATTCCAAAGTTCGCGTACATTAAACCAATAAAGTGCATTCGGGATTGTGAAACCTTCTTTAACGTCGCAAATGAGAAATTGTTGCGTCGTGTGATTGTTGACCACAGAAATCAACTTATGTACCTAAACAAGAAGGTATATGAGTTACATCTCCAGATAGCGCAAGTATTATGTAGGGAGTTGTGGGAGTTGCTTGATACTATGTCATATACTAGGACTATGAACATCTACAACACTACACAATTAAGACATGATAAAAAACTTTGTCATCTGATTAAACAGCAAAAGATTTCCAAAATTGGGTCACGGTGGTTTCAACCCCAGAGTACTAGTGTTCATACTACGAAAGAAGTCATTAACCTCTCTTCCCAACAACAGCTCTGTGAACAGGCTATGTGTGCATTGTCTCGCGGTCTTAATTTTGCCCCCGCTCCTCGTAAGTTACCTGTGGAGTCTATTATCGCCAATGTTGAGGATGCGATATTTAGAAACAGAATACCTCACACAGAGGCGGAGTGTTTACGACAGGATGTCGCTACAATGTTGCGTAGGTCGAAACTTCCACAGAATAATATTAGTATTGAGGAGCGGAAAGCCTTATTGGATTTGCGAAATAATTCTGACCTATTAGTACTCCCTGCAGACAAAGGAAATGCCACGGTAATTGTGGATACTAGTGCATATGAAATTAAAATTGAACAGTTAGTCAATGATGAGGGTACTTACAAAAAAGTTAATTATAACCCAACAGCGAGGATTACTACTAAAGTCATTAACCTTTTAAAAACTACTGGACAAACTGATATTGGAGATCTTCGTCCCCATAACCCTACTTCTCCGAAAATCTATGGACTACCTAAAGTGCACAAACCTAATTGGCCGTTACGACCTATCATTAGTCAAATAGACGCTCCTACGTACAAATTGGCTAGATTTATGGCAACCGTGTTGCAAGGTTTCACCGGTAAAACGGATTCCTATGTTAAGGACTCGAGACATTTTGTTAATCTTTTGTCGAAGGTAAAAATACTCCCAAATGAGATAATGGTCAGTTTTGACGTAGCGTCTCTTTTTACAAATGTTCCCGTGAATGACACATTGGAGATAATTAAGAATTTGTTCTGTAACTCGGATCTTCCCGGAGAATATTTAGAATGGACAGAGTTTTGCCTAAAGAGTGGATATTTCATGTGGAAAGGTGAACACTATTTACAGATAGAAGGTGTTGCCATGGGTTCGCCGGTGGCGCCTGTTGTTGCTAATATTTTTATGGAGTGGTTTGAGGGAGTTGCGCTTCAGGATAGCTCGTTGAGACCGCGCTATTGGTGGCGTTATGTTGATGATGTCTTTGCGGTAATTGCTGAGGAAAAGCTTGACGGTTTTACAATTCATCTCAATGCAATACATCCCAAAATACTTTGCACTGTGGAAAAAGAAAAAGAGGGAGTGTTGCCGTTTCTGGACGTGTGCGTTCATCGTGAACCAGATGGTACGTTGTCACAATCTGTGTACCGGAAGCCGACGCACACGGATAGATACTTACATGCTGAATCACATCACCATCCCGCTCAGCTTACATCAGTCCCGAGGTCGCTAATTAACCGTGCTCTGAGCCTGTGCCATCCACAGTACATTGATGCTGAGCTCGAACATGTGAGGAAAGCGCTAGAGAAAAATGGGTACAAGTGGAAGCAGAGTTTACGTTGGGCAAGCTGTACTGATCGCAAGAAACCGGTTGGGGTGAATAGAGCTCCTATTTACCTACCTTATGTCAAAGGTGTCACGGACAGGATAGGTATTTACCTTAAAAGGAGATATAGCTTGAAAACCATCTACCGCCCGCAGAGTCGTTTGAGACAGATGTTGCGATCACCGAAAGATAGTGAACGTTTTAATGTTCCGGGAGTTTACAAAATCCCATGTGATTGTGGCCAGAGTTACATTGGGGAGACTCGCCGGAATATTTCTACACGACTGACGGAGCACATCAGAAGCGTAAAGAACAGGGACACGGCTAAATCTGCGTTGGCTGAACACGCCGAGGAGGCGAGCCATTACCTTCGATTTGATAAGGTGTCGGTCTTATCTAAGGAGAAATTTCTGGTTCCAAGGAAAATACGAGAAGCCATTGAGATTGACCGACATCCTAATTTTAACAGAGATCGAGGATGGACACTGGCGCCAGCGTGGAGACCGGTCCTTAGTTTATTGGGTGCCCGTGGTGAAGCAGATCAAACGCCCCAGGATTCCGTCAGCATTATATGCACCGACCCACTAACGCGGCAACAATTTTTAAATATAAATGGTTCGAGCGATGAAGAAGAAGAAGAAGACCATCCACCGGGAACGCCTGCGCCGGCTGCAGTAGCAACATCACAGCGAGCTCAGCGAGCCGCGGCGCGCGAGGCGCGCGCTGTGGCTCGCAGGGGTCATTAGGCGGTGGAGTAGCCAGTGCAGGGCCACCCGTCGCCGCAGACGAACGTTGGCTGTGTTCCTGCCCTTGATAATGGCACACTGATTGTGCTGAAACATGTCGGGCTAATACCGACAAAATAAACGTAAGTGATAGCCGGTTATACAAACATTATTCAAATATGCCTTACGAAAGTTTTAATACAGTGATTTTAAACCGATACGGCGCGGTAATACAAAATCAAATAAAGGAATTTACACGGTTACGGACTAAACGCGTAAAACTTGAGTGCAATTTACGTTTTGTGGTGATGTGTCGTGATAAAGGTGTTATTCCAAAGTTCGCGTACATTAAACCAATAAAGTGCATTCGGGATTGTGAAACCTTCTTTAACGTCGCAAATGAGAAATTGTTGCGTCGTGTGATTGTTGACCACAGAAATCAACTTATGTACCTAAACAAGAAGGTATATGAGTTACATCTCCAGATAGCGCAAGTATTATGTAGGGAGTTGTGGGAGTTGCTTGATACTATGTCATATACTAGGACTATGAACATCTACAACACTACACAATTAAGACATGATAAAAAACTTTGTCATCTGATTAAACAGCAAAAGATTTCCAAAATTGGGTCACGGTGGTTTCAACCCCAGAGTACTAGTGTTCATACTACGAAAGAAGTCATTAACCTCTCTTCCCAACAACAGCTCTGTGAACAGGCTATGTGTGCATTGTCTCGCGGTCTTAATTTTGCCCCCGCTCCTCGTAAGTTACCTGTGGAGTCTATTATCGCCAATGTTGAGGATGCGATATTTAGAAACAGAATACCTCACACAGAGGCGGAGTGTTTACGACAGGATGTCGCTACAATGTTGCGTAGGTCGAAACTTCCACAGAATAATATTAGTATTGAGGAGCGGAAAGCCTTATTGGATTTGCGAAATAATTCTGACCTATTAGTACTCCCTGCAGACAAAGGAAATGCCACGGTAATTGTGGATACTAGTGCATATGAAATTAAAATTGAACAGTTAGTCAATGATGAGGGTACTTACAAAAAAGTTAATTATAACCCAACAGCGAGGATTACTACTAAAGTCATTAACCTTTTAAAAACTACTGGACAAACTGATATTGGAGATCTTC
Organism: Mellilla xanthometata; assembly: GCA_035578125.1. NCBI lineage: Eukaryota > Metazoa > Arthropoda > Insecta > Lepidoptera > Geometridae > Mellilla > Mellilla xanthometata. The sequence continues at coordinate 3,622,216 of JAPUBQ010000014.1, read as the reverse complement.
GTCCCCATAACCCTACTTCTCCGAAAATCTATGGACTACCTAAAGTGCACAAACCTAATTGGCCGTTACGACCTATCATTAGTCAAATAGACGCTCCTACGTACAAATTGGCTAGATTTATGGCAACCGTGTTGCAAGGTTTCACCGGTAAAACGGATTCCTATGTTAAGGACTCGAGACATTTTGTTAATCTTTTGTCGAAGGTAAAAATACTCCCAAATGAGATAATGGTCAGTTTTGACGTAGCGTCTCTTTTTACAAATGTTCCCGTGAATGACACATTGGAGATAATTAAGAATTTGTTCTGTAACTCGGATCTTCCCGGAGAATATTTAGAATGGACAGAGTTTTGCCTAAAGAGTGGATATTTCATGTGGAAAGGTGAACACTATTTACAGATAGAAGGTGTTGCCATGGGTTCGCCGGTGGCGCCTGTTGTTGCTAATATTTTTATGGAGTGGTTTGAGGGAGTTGCGCTTCAGGATAGCTCGTTGAGACCGCGCTATTGGTGGCGTTATGTTGATGATGTCTTTGCGGTAATTGCTGAGGAAAAGCTTGACGGTTTTACAATTCATCTCAATGCAATACATCCCAAAATACTTTGCACTGTGGAAAAAGAAAAAGAGGGAGTGTTGCCGTTTCTGGACGTGTGCGTTCATCGTGAACCAGATGGTACGTTGTCACAATCTGTGTACCGGAAGCCGACGCACACGGATAGATACTTACATGCTGAATCACATCACCATCCCGCTCAGCTTACATCAGTCCCGAGGTCGCTAATTAACCGTGCTCTGAGCCTGTGCCATCCACAGTACATTGATGCTGAGCTCGAACATGTGAGGAAAGCGCTAGAGAAAAATGGGTACAAGTGGAAGCAGAGTTTACGTTGGGCAAGCTGTACTGATCGCAAGAAACCGGTTGGGGTGAATAGAGCTCCTATTTACCTACCTTATGTCAAAGGTGTCACGGACAGGATAGGTATTTACCTTAAAAGGAGATATAGCTTGAAAACCATCTACCGCCCGCAGAGTCGTTTGAGACAGATGTTGCGATCACCGAAAGATAGTGAACGTTTTAATGTTCCGGGAGTTTACAAAATCCCATGTGATTGTGGCCAGAGTTACATTGGGGAGACTCGCCGGAATATTTCTACACGACTGACGGAGCACATCAGAAGCGTAAAGAACAGGGACACGGCTAAATCTGCGTTGGCTGAACACGCCGAGGAGGCGAGCCATTACCTTCGATTTGATAAGGTGTCGGTCTTATCTAAGGAGAAATTTCTGGTTCCAAGGAAAATACGAGAAGCCATTGAGATTGACCGACATCCTAATTTTAACAGAGATCGAGGATGGACACTGGCGCCAGCGTGGAGACCGGTCCTTAGTTTATTGGGTGCCCGTGGTGAAGCAGATCAAACGCCCCAGGATTCCGTCAGCATTATATGCACCGACCCACTAACGCGGCAACAATTTTTAAATATAAATGGTTCGAGCGATGAAGAAGAAGAAGAAGACCATCCACCGGGAACGCCTGCGCCGGCTGCAGTAGCAACATCACAGCGAGCTCAGCGAGCCGCGGCGCGCGAGGCGCGCGCTGTGGCTCGCAGGGGTCATTAGGCGGTGGAGTAGCCAGTGCAGGGCCACCCGTCGCCGCAGACGAACGTTGGCTGTGTTCCTGCCCTTGATAATGGCACACTGATTGTGCTGAAACATGTCGGGCTAATACCGACAAAATAAACGTAAGTGATAGCCGGTTATACAAACATTATTCAAATATGCCTTACGAAAGTTTTAATACAGTAATAGCTGTAGTGTTGTCCACACGGAGTAAGACAGCACATTTAAATTTATTTTTTGCAAAACATTTGAGGGCCATGAAGATAGACAACAGTTCTAAATAATTAATGTGGAACTGAAGTTCACTCTGCTTCCAATACCCGTTTACTCTCACACCATTAGAACAGGCACCCCAGCCAGTACGCGACGCGTCTGTGTAAATCTCCATTGTATAAGTATTATTTTTTATGGGCCTGTCTATTAAGTAAATATTGTTAATCCACCAGTTAAGGTCGTCTAATATAATTTCTGGTAGTTTTACTTTAGCTTCGAATGTACCACATTGTTTTAACAATATGTATTTTTGTCGTTCTAATATTTTAGTGTATAGCCAACCATAGCGTGTCGCCGGGCACGCTGACACAAGGACGCCTATTAATTGAGAAAACTCGCGGATTGTGACAATGGGTAATTTAGCAAATCTATGAACCATACAAGCTATCTTATCCCTTTTATCTAAAGGTAACGAAAGTGTCATTTGAGTGGTATCATACATAAATCCTAAAAATTTGCACACTTGTTGCGGATGTAATTGACTTTTATCATAGTTTATCACAAAACCTAATCACTCTAATAACGTTATTGTCTCCTGTACATTACGAAGGCATTCTTCATAGCTCTTAGCTAAACAAAAAATATCATCAAGATAGCAGACCGATTTGTGACCACGACTGCGTAAGTGTGCTACGACTTCTCTGACTATTTTAGTAAAACACCTAGGTGCTATGCCTAAACCGTAGCATAAAGCATTAAACTCATAAGTTAAAGTTTCATTTGAATTTGGTGCTATGAACTGGAAACGAAGGTATTTTCGAGATTCTATATCGATAGGTATGAGTAAATATGATTCCTTTAAATCAATAGTTGCCATAAACCAGTTGTTTTGTAATAATTTGCAAGCAGTTCGATAATCTTCCATTTTAAAATGGGTCTTAGGTATAAAACGATTTAATAATTTTAGATTCAGAATAAACCTTTTAGAACCATTTGGTTTTGGGGCTAAAAATGTACTTGAGATAAACTCATCTTCGCATTGATCAACTTGTGAAATAGCACCTAGTATCAGTAAATTATCGATAGCCATGTACATTTCATGTTGTTCTCTTAATGACCATGATAGTCGCGGTACATTTGATTGGAATGGTTTAGTTATAAATGGAATAGTTATTCCATTCTGTACCCAGTTAAGAATATTAACATTTTCTGTAATGTTAAGCCAACAATTGTAGAAAAATTGAACGCGACCCGCATGTACCTGTATTAAGGACGCGGTGGGGCACGCGGCTTGCCTTGGTACGCTTTGGGTTGTTGTGCCGGGGCTGTAGCAGGTCGTCTCGATGACGTGAGCGGCTTCCTGTGACCTCCTCGCCCCCCCCTGTTCGTTGAGTATCGAGGAGGCCCGTTCCAGTTTCCCTGGAATGGTTGACGGGCCGCACTTGTGCTGGGAACAACAGGATTAGACCTCGGCGGAGGTGCTGACTTTTTGATTTGTAGTCCCTGCTTTTCAATAGTCTTAGACGCTTTAATTTTCTCTGGCAGACTGACACCAAACAACGTTTCGTCTCTTTCACTTTCTGGGATGAGGTTCAAAAATGGTTTCGCCAGCCCTGGAGCAATCATTTTTATCCTAGCCTGGGTTTCATGATGATGCAAATCACACAGAATACGACAACCGTCACTAAGCATTTTAATTGCATCTATTTTATTGTCGCTTGTTAACAATGTTGACATAGCCCGGCTGATTGCAGTAATACCTGTGCCTAGTTGTTGTTGCATAGTTTCTACTTTTTTGTCACATATTCTGACCAGTTCCATAACTGCTGCCGATATTTCAATGTTGAGTTTTGGGGCTTGCAATAGAGTGCAATTGCTTGGGATTAGATACTGCTTTATTTATTTTTCTCTCACTTCCTTGTCCATACCCGTTTTTAACAATGGGAGCCAGAGCTGTGTCAAATTATGATGAATTTCTTGGCCCCACATTGGTCCCGAATCCGTTGCTTCGCCAAGGGCGGATAAAATTTCTGGGTCAAGTGGTGGACATGTATCGGTCTCTGACGGTGCGGGTACTGCTGCCGGTGGTGTGTTGGCGATTACATTTTCGTCCAAATCAGGCGGCGCCGCACCGTCTAAGTTAGGCTGGGTTGGGTGCATCGTGGAGGTTTCGCCTTCTAAAAGACCAAGAAATCAACCATAAGGTTACGTAAGTCAAACATAAAATGATTTTAAACAGGGATAGTTCTTAATTTGAATCTATAACCTGCTAATGTCACGCCGTGTTCATTATTGAATCTATGGCGGTAGCTTGCACACGTTTTGCCGCGTTCTTATAAGAATCTATGGCAAAATATCATAGCAATACTTTCAATTTTGAACAGTACTTGTATGATTCTTTAGCGATAATATGATTCTGGATGCACCACTTACCTTGAACATGGTATATATTTTGTTCATCTGAAGATGAGGATGTGTCTGAACGACGACGTTTTCGTCGAAGTTTATCCTTTAATTTTTCCATTTTATGCATATAATATTCCATCTTCTCGTCGAACGATCTTTTAGGCATTATTAAAGTTGAAAATATAGATTTTATTCACTTTAAAACTCGAAGGTAGGAGCGCGTGCGATCTGTGCCTCGCAAAGAAAAAGAATGAGCTGTCATGGCTACGTAGTGAGGAGGTAGGATACTGGTAATCGAGTTAGAATAATCGATACTAAATAAATAATAAATATAAAATTTTTAAAACGTGCGAGTGATGCCTTGTAGGTCAAAGGACTACCTGTTAATTTGTATCGAAAATGAAACCACGAAATATTATACACGTCACTTATAAATAAAAATTAAACTGCACAAACACAAAAAACAACTAAAACAGACTATGAGCTCCCTGCGCTGCACCGAAAGTCCCCAAAATGCTGGCGGCGTTACCCCTCTGGATTGCCAAGGAAACTCGCTGCGTCAAAAACCACCCTGACCGAGGATCCTGACCTCGCTCCCTCATTCGACGTCCGAGGTCACGGACTAGAAGCTTGGCGTCCAAGCACCATGATCCTAAAGTTTCCACAGCAAACGGTACGAAGTTGTACGCTGGTTCCAAGCTCGCGTATTTAAGGCGTTTGCCTCGGGCGGCTGTCTCTGCTCCCGCGCCGGCAGTCTGCTGAGTAGCGGGGGCTATGTATAGTATTTGTATTTTTATCATATGTTAAAAATATACATTTCTTAATTAATACGAGTATTTTATGTTGAAATGTAAGGTAATATATAATGTTACGAGTAAGTGTCGATTTTAGCCTTTGAATTCGGGTCATAGCTGGTTTTAATAAATTCAATTTGAAACGATCTAGTTCTTTTCCCATTTCAAAAAGACTACACGAAGTAGAAATCCAGATTCAAAACTGAATTCTAGTTTCCTACTTATTTGCCTCGTACTTTTCAGGCCGACTTTTCGCATCAGGCTTGCCTACCTACATTAGGATGTTATACATTAGCGTTTATGCCAACGTAGTAAGGTCGAAAATACCTCGTATCGTGTTGCAAAGCACCTCACTAACGAGGTTGGAAACTCGTTAACTCAGCAATGGCCGCCGTCGACTGTGACGACTGCACTGAACGGCTCCCAGCCGTTAATAGTTCAGCTACCGACGGCTGTTGAACTGTTAATGAGCTTAATTGGCACAGACGTGGACCCACAACACTTTTAGCGCAAAATAGAGATCCTCCTCCTCGCTTCGTTTCCCTCACTGCTGAGAGTCGTACCCCCGCCACGGATCATCTTCTCCCGCACGATCTTGCGCCATCGACTCCGGTCATTTGCCGTGTGAATGGCTTCATGAACTTTTGTTCCGAGTGTGGTGCTAATCTGGTCAGTCCAACGCACCGGACTTCGTCCTCGCGGTCTTTTAACCTCAATTTTTTTTAAAATAGAGATACTCGTAGTATTATGTCGATGTGGAAGATTTGATTTGATTTTGAAAATACTTTATTGACATGAAATAATTAGAACTTGTATATACAGCGTTATTATTCTGTACAACATAAATTTAAATATACTAGGATATTTAGGCTAACAGTGTCTTTTAAAAACTTACGTCTAGGTAGGTTACAAGCTAATTCTAATTAAATCTTATAATAACATATAACAACTAGCTACTAGTATTCTATTGAATGTTAATTCCGTACTATAATGCTAACTCGTACGCTTATGACAGATTTACAGGTTTTGTTTGTATATTGCAATACTGAGATAGTATTATGGCGATGTGTTTTCTATTGCTTTTGAGTAAGGTTTAAAATACCGGTGAATATATTTTGGAATCCTCTGCATTATGTTTTATTTGGATATTTGAAAGGTTTACAAATCTGTAACTACTTGCTTTATTCATTTTGGTTTGTAGGGAAGTTACTAGTGACAGTTAAGGAACCATTGCATTAAATTTCATAATCTTTAGAGAAAGACAATCTATCTTGCTTTATTTATTTGTATTATTTTAGTTTGATTTCTGATAAAATAGAGACCCGAAATAATTCGGTTTTATATTAATACTGAATAGGTTCACGTTTAACAACAGCTTGCCTTACCATGGTCTAAAATGAGACCCTCTTGCCTCGAACTAACCAATTTACTCTAGATTTGAAGACCACCAAATGGTTCTCTTAGGAAACAAAGACTTTGGAAGATAGTTCCAATTATTTCCAATATTAAAATATCATCAAGTTGTAATGTAACGTGTTTGTAAATAAAGCTTATAATAATAATAATAATTTATTGTAGCACATAACGCCACGGATAAAATACACTTCACAGTGCTAGCCTGCTGCGACTGCAGGCTAGCATAAATATGTCCGTTAAAGATAACTTTTAAGGTTGCGAAGTAATCGCGAAATATTCAGATATTTCATTGAACCCTCATCTTGATACGTGAAGCCCTTATTAGCAAAGCGCTCCCTTTGAAGCTTCAAGGTCATATTCTATCGTTCAATACACTGACGGGCCCTTGCAAGGCCGTCGAACTTTCTAGAGAGCTCGAGTAATCGAGTTAGAATTTCATTTGAATTATATTGGCTATTGGAGCCGTCAAATTATTTTCATTGGTTGCCGATCTGGAGGGGAAGAGAAAAGATTATTGGCTTGAATTTATCGAATAAAAATTTGATTCGATTTTTAAGGTCAGCGGCAGCGGTCGGCGGTTAGCTTTTCAATGGTAGAGAATGCAAAAGAGAATGAAATTAGAGAATGACGGCTTTCATACTTTTTCACAAGTCCCTCAACATGAGTATGAAATAAAAGGGCTTGACTAGTAGAATACATACATTATGATTAAAGTTAAATCCAATATGGCGGCCTCCACAAAATGTTAGGTTTCTTTTTAATTTGTATTAACCCTCTATACTTTCTCATTGTACAACACTTTCTTGGTCTTGACAAGTGTAGTGTACATTTCAAGGTCATATTCCTACGTCATACAGGCTTGGGATGACGTCAGAGCTTGCTTAGACTGTATTAAACACTGAATATGTATTACTACTTCAAATAAGTGAATCTGAATCTGAAATAAAACGTTCGAACATTCATTAGGGGATGATTGTATTTATTCTTTGTGCGCCTTATACATGCAGACCTCATACATATCTCCATACCAAATTTCATCGAAAACCGTTCAGCCGTTTAAAAGTGAAGAAGAAACAAACTTACGCATTTATAATATTAGTAGAATAATTTAATATAACCACGACCAAACTTAATTTTAGGCTGCCCCAAGTTGCACATTGAAGTACAAAATAGAACATACTATGTTAGTTACACAGACCCCAATAGAAAGACATTATTTCCATTAAAATTCTCCACTTTTAAGTTACAATAACGTTCATTCAATGGTCCGTACCCCGAGACACTAAATTTTCAAAAGCTTCAAGGCCGCGCTAACGCTCGACCACAAAACAAAACTACCCGCAAATGGAATTAAACAGCAGAAATCAGAGAGGGAGGGGAGACCGCACAATTTATAGGAGCAGAAGCGCTCCAAGTCGTCCACGGACAAGGTTTATGGGGTTTTATAGGGTTTTACGGAGTTTATGGGACGTTGGAACGCATTGCGGTCGGAACAACGTGAGGAATGTTGAAGGAATTCCGTTCCGCCGCCTTTTCCAGGCCTTGAATTCTTTAAAAGGTTTGTTTGTTTGCGCGTGGGTTGATATTGCGTCACTGGTTTATCCCAAGAAAAATGTGTCGTGGGTGTATCTTATATTACCACGCGCGGTTCTACTAATAAAAGCTACTTGTGAACACTTACTTTGTAATATAATTCTATTATTTTATTGGTTGACTTAAGGTTATTATATTCTTCTTAAGGTATTTCTGTCTTGCGCTGCTTTTTCTTGTGAATAAAAAATAGACGATATTATCTATTTTCTTTTTTGGTGCTTTTAAGGAATAAAAATCAATAAGTCATTTATCCGTTCTTTTATATGTCTCTTTGCTAGCTTGCTATTGCCCAATTCACATGATTTTATGATCGTTCAATTATCACAAAATGACATCGATGTGTTTGACCAGATTAACGATTAAATTAATTTGTTCACCGAGTTAGCGAAGCGAGCGAAGTCTCTGTATTTACCTACTGGACAATTTTGCTTTCGTCCGGTCCGTATGTTTGTTAGCATGTTGGTTCTTCGTAGAGGCCGTGATTTTGAACCAGTCGCGTCATAACTTTATACACAGATACAGATTGAATCGGTAGGGTTCAGATTGAACTTATTTTTTTTTTCGTGTTTTTTAATTTGGATTCCTCAGCATGTCGATTTGAATATACGCGTTTGGCGTGTCTTAAAGCCTTAATAGGATATTTAAGCCGTCAGCGACATTGATCTAATGTGAATTAGGTGGTGATTTCCACAAGAAAGGAAATTCGCTACAGCGCAATTTACTGTTCTAGTTTTATGATATTTGGTAGAACTATTAAATACCATATATATAGTTATTTTTTTTAAATATGAATAAAAATAGTCAAGTAGTTGTTAAGATGTCTGAAGTTTCGGTAGCAAAAATAATCATTCGAGATTTTTTTTAAGTGCTAGTAGTCATTATATTTATATTATTGCCTATTTTCATGCTCCCACATAATGAGAACAACTCCACAAATATCGCTAACAATACTAACCTTCAGACCAAAAGTGCACTCCACATATTATGCACTCGATTGCGTTGCGAAAAACACGCAAGTTCTGTGAGCTGCATAGTGCAGTGAGCATTTAGGTTGTACTAGTATATCGATCGCAAGGTCCACACGATAATATAGAACCACTGCATAATAATAATAGCTGCAGCTGTATTTCCATTCATGAAAATCTGCTTATTCTTTTTTTTATTGCTAGGGAATGTCTAAAAATTACGTGAGGTGTTCTTGTTCAAGTTAATTTATGGGAAGAAACATAAAAATCTCGGTACGAGGATGATGAAGATTTAAAAAAACATGAATGATATCGTTGAAGCCGTTCTTTACTTACATGTAGATAACATGATGAGTAAAAAATAACGGTGCGTGGTTATTTATTTAGATAACCCATAATATTTAGATAGTATTTTTTTTTCTTTATCACGCTTATCAATTGCCCTCTTTGTTATCAATTAAATAAATAAAGTTCTGAGGTGTCAAAAAAACATAGAAACTTTTCCTCTTTTTAATATTGGTTTAGATATACAGTGTAAACTCCATGTAACGTCACTCGATTTCACGACAAACTCTCTAAAGCGTCGAAATCAAAAGCTGGTTTAGCTGGTATTCCATACAATGATACATTATCTCCATTTAACGACCGCTCTCTATTACGCCATAATGCACAGTCCCTCCAGTGTCGTTATATAGAGTTTACACTGTATAAACATTAGTACTTAATAATTATACAGCTAAAATCATTTGCGACGCGCTACTAATTTGAATACCTTTGTTCATTTAATTCAACCCTCACACCGATCCAGTTAAAGTTTACACCTGTCCCGAACAAAATACTAATTTGTTAACCTTTGTACCCATCTTTGTTATCTTGCGGTGAACCCTTGGTCAACCCTTGAGCGTGGAGGTTCTATGGAGGTCGTGACAAGGTCGAACGCTGTATTTCTGTTTAAATAAACGGCAAATGAATGGCTCAGGAAAAAGTAGCTTTCAAATAAATTAACAAACAAAGATGTAGAACTAACTACCGTTGTGTAAAAGTAAAGTTTTTTTTTATATTTAATACAATTTTAACCAAAGTAGTTCCCTATATTATAAGACTAAGAAAAAAAACGTCAGTTGACACCAATGACAAAAAAAAATGACAGTGACATATAATATTTATTTAATTTTTTTTTCTGCCGTGTCATTGGGAGTTCTCCAACTAATTTAAGTAGTAGATTAAAAAAAAAAACATTTTTGTTTAAATTCTGTCCAGGAATCGTTTTAGGCAACCCATTTTTAATATATTTTCTAAGAAACTAAATTTATTATGAAATTAAGTTTATTCAATTGTCACGTCGGTGAAGGTCAATGTAGGCTCAGATCTTAGACTATAGTAAAGTCGACATTACAGAATACAGAGATTAAGTAATCTAACTGCCATAAGATTAATCTATCATTAGTAACCTAAGTCCATCCCAAACATGGTTCTTCAGCATTTTCTTATCATTTAAAATCTTTTCCATTTTTGCAAGCTAAACTGTCGAAACAGCCTTCAAAACGTCCCTTGCTCCTTTTACTAATGCGCTTGCTTCCGCCCTTCCGCCCAGAAACCCTCGCCTGTAGTGCGAGTAGAATGGTTTAATTGGATAACCCTTTCTCACCCTCGGGCCAATAAAGGCTGCCGCTGGGGCGTTTGAGGCTATTGGAAATTATCTTTGACAGTATTTCTGTGGGTTGACAAGTATGGTTGGTTAAGTTGAGTGAAATTTGGGGTTCCACGCTAGTTCAGTTGGTTAGAATTGGTGAATGGAATTTATTTTATGAATGTTTGGTTCGTTTTCTTTAAATATAAACTTAAATTGAAACAGGGTTTCTTGTTTACCTCGTTAGTCCGGGACAAAAAGAAGTTAATCCGGCATGAAAAATAACCCTTGTGTTAATCCAAACTCTAACCTACCTTCACACCAAATTTCATCAAAATCGTTTTAGCCGTTTGAGCGTAAAGAAGTAACAAACATACACACTTACTTACACAAACTTTCGCATTATTGTTTTAGTAGGATTTTTAGTAGGTTTTTTTTTGTCATACATTTCTTGGTCACAAAATTACAATATAAAAAAACATCTCAAACAGATTAAAATATAATAGGGATTTAATTTTAATACCTGACTACAGAAATACACATTTAGCACAATATCTTAATTTATGTATTAGCATAAATTATATTATTATTATTTTTATTATATGTAACTTATTATTTTCTTTATTGTACACTACGTCCATGTTCAGTCGTTTATTAACTAATCTCCATACAAAGGTTATCAGGAAGGGATCGCTTTAAGCGATAAGACTGTCAATTGTAACTAATTTTAATTTTATTATTTATTTTTGTTTAAATAACTTTTGTGTCCAGTAAAGAAGTATTTATCAGTATTTATTATCTTAAATACACTCAGTTCAAACAAAATAAAGAAATTGCACAAAAGCTTTATCCAGGTCAACATGGAGTATTCCCGTGGCTCGATCGCTGTTCCTATTCTGAGCATAAATCAGTGAAACAGCTCGTGTACAATAAATGTAGCGCCAGCCTCCCTCTTTGAATTTTCCGCCTCATCAAAGCTCAATGACTTTCACTCGCTTTACGTCTCTTGGTATTTTGACCTCACAGAGATATAGTAACTTAGAGCATTGACTTTGTTGTTTTGCGACAAAAGATGCGTTTCGAATATTAACTATGATAATCAATCTTCTCTAATATAAATTTTTTTTTAGTTCCGTACTCCTCCGAAACGGCCTGACCGATCTTTATTAAATTTTATATGCGTATTCAGTAGGTCTGAGAATCGGTCATACCCTTAAGTGATAAGGGTTGTTCACCCTTAATTTTTTTTTTTTAATTTTTGGCGAGATTTTATGCATACAACCCTAAATTTTTACTTTTTTATCACCAACCCCTATATTTTATGGGCATTTTAGTGATTAAATTATTTTTCATTTAATTATTTTTTATTTTTCATTTTTTTTTATTAAATAATTTTTAATTTTTTAATGATTAAATTATTTTTTATTTGCTCGATAACTGATAAATTAAAGTGTTTTTAACTGTACTCGTACTTAAGGCAAAACAACGTTTGCCGGGCTAGCTAGTAATTAAAAATTGAGGATGTATGTTTGTTTGTAACCGACTTCTTTGGGCGCGATTTTGACCCACTTTAAACGGCCAGATTTCGTTAAAACTTTGTAGATTTATTGAGGACCGATGACAATACACTAATTTGATAAAATTATTCAATTTTTTTGTACTTTTGTTTGTATGTTTGTTTGTATGACTTGGGGCGATTTTGACCCACTTAAAACGGCCAGATAAGCGTGTGTTTTAGTTTTTTTTAACTATTATTATTTTATTTCGCAATGAAACTTTTTTTCAATATGGGATTCGTCCAATTTACGACCAAAACGTAGTACATATATGTGAATTACATTAGATTGAGTAATAAAAGAGTATTTCTTAGGGAGAACGTTGGGTTTTTTATCGTTTTTTGTGGCAGTAAAAATACATAGTTGCAAGCGTGGGTGTTGGCTTCTTTGTGTAGTGCTCGCGTGGGTGGAGTGTTATGATCTTGACCTTGCGAACATTGCAATGTCTGTACCTTCAAGTTTAAATAAAAGAAACGTCTACTCTGCCTTTGAGGAATGCATTAGGTCAAATAACAATGACCATACGAGTATGTTTAGTCGAAAAACAAATAAATTTGTCATGAAAAATCATACGAGTATATTGATGCGGATTGTCAAATATGTGCGGGAAAATTTAAAATTTTAACAGTTTTTGTAGTTATCACTGAAAAAAAAAGTGGAATTTGCGACAGTAAATTATTGTAGTTAATACACATTATATTGATGATCTTATAAACAAACCAAACCTATGAAAATAAATCTACCTAACTTTTTTTCCAATACTACCAAATCTTCACTTTTAAAAAAGATTCTTCATGATTACGTAAAATACAAGCTTAAATACGAGCTTTACATGCAAATATACTTAAAAAGTATAAAAATACATATGTGTAGTTTAACAAAGAAATACATGCAAAGCTATCTCCTATTTTCCTACAGATCGATATCCACATCAAAGCGGGTAACTACTTCATACTCTGTGACTAGAAAGAGGCTTTATTCTCCGACCTTGGAACTGCATCTGCGCAACGGATACATCCCTTTATTATATGACAGGGAAACTGTTCGCGCGCCATTTTGATAACAAAATGGCGGACTGACTGTCAGGCGTCGCTTCGAAGCCTCCGGAACGATGTCGTTTGTTTGTGTAGTTTCAAACTAGGCCGGTGTGATATTGAAGATTTAGAAGCGTAGGTATTCACAATCTCTCTTATGTATGTACAAAGTTGATATAGGTTGACATCTGTTAGAAACTTTTGATACTCTGTCTATGCTGGATTATTAATACCGTATTTTCGCTATGAAAATGTTTTAGTTTTCTTTACCTAATTTATTAAAAGAGACCCAAAAGGTTAAAAAGAAATAAAACATCATGAGTCAGATTTCAAGTAAGGAAATCATAGATATTGTAACCCTTGCCTCGGTTTACAGTGACTCAGCATTGCATTGGTTATAAAAATCGGTGGCAAATTAAACTTAATTGCTTAAATCAAGCAACTTTAATGTCCCATATTTATTGCTTTGGGATTTGATTGACAAAAATGTCCAAGTTGTAATCTTTTGTAGCGCTAAAAGCTTTGCTGATTTTTTTCAATTTTTAAGAAAGTGACTGAAACGAAATCTGTTTAAAAACATGACGTAGCTTTGAAAAAAATAACTACGAAGCTTTCTGTGCGACTCTTTTACCATTCAAACGAGACGCGTAGACTGAAACACAAAGGAAGTGCTGCGTTTAGCGCGTCTAGACTCCTATTTACAAAGTCGTCTTTCTTCCTCCAAGCGGCGATTCAACCGCCATTGAAACAAGGTACCGACGCAAACATACATAGAATGCTGTAGAATGACTGTTTTGACGCTCGGTCGATATCAGGCGGACGCAATTACTTGAATTTTTTGAGATTGAATTTTTGTACAAGTAGGTACTCGTAGATTGTGTTTGTATATTAGGATTTGTTATCGGTGTATACTGCTAAAGCGAGTGTGGCTTGGTGGGAAAACGTCACCTTTTCAATCAGACGACCCCTGGTTCGATCCCGGCTCTACACAAACTTGTTTTACAGGTTATGTGTGGATTTGCACTCGCTTTACGGTGAAGGAAAACATCGTGAGGAAACCGACATGTTTGGCGACCACAATATACGAAGACATGTGTTGTCCGCCAACCCGCACTTGGCTAGTGTGGTGTATTATGGCCTATATCTCGCTCCTCGTGTCATCTTACCTACGGTAGCGCCCAAAATAATCAGCTTGTTAGCCAGGCGTTGTACCTTACAGCTACCTAGAAATATTTTAACAGGTTTCTCATATATGATAAATCATATAATTACTGAGACACATTCTAACAGATTTCCTATACATACCTAAACTTTTTTTACGTAAGATAATAAATAAAAGTAAAGTATTTGAATAAAACCATGTTGCTAAATTATGTTGTAGATTTCAAGCATTTAGAATATCGTCGTAGTCTGTGTGCGAAGAAACACGCCGCAACGCGGTCGATACGTCGCGACAGATTCTCGATTCAATATATTATACGTAGGTACGAGTACACCAGCTTGCATTTTGAATAGCAGTATTCATTTTTAGAGTTCCATACCTAATTGGTAAAAAAGGGACCCTATATACTCTGTCTATATTTCAGAAACCGTGATAGCTAGAAAGCTGAAATTTGACAAGTAATGTATTTACCGTAGCGCTTTAACAACAAATACTAAAAAAAATAAGGAGGTTCCCATACAATATACATCTTTCGTAATTTTTTCTTCTTTTTAAACAACATACTAAAAATCACACATAAAATTGACCTTCATATATATTTTTTTTAAATTTTGCGCAATGTAGTTTATAGACAACACTCACATTATTGCAAAAAAAGTATAGTAAATTAATGTCTAGATTTTTTACTCATTTTTCCTAGACAGTACATACATGTCTATTACACAAATATTTTTTTTTCAAACGTGAAACAAAAAGGGTCCATTGAAGGGTTAAATGTATTTGCTATCACCAAAGTGTACATTGTATTTAGTTACGCACATTAACAAGTATATAATTTATACTTATTTCAAAAAATCCCTAAATCTAAGACGTCTTAACGCAGTAAGTTTTAAATAAGCAAGTTTGCTTGCAAGGAGTGTGTACATGTATGTTTCATTATTATGATGTAGCATTTTAGGATTATAAGCTACGTGTTGTTCGCCAAATGTAAATATTGAAATAAATAATTTTGGAAACTGAAAACTGAATGCGTAAAAATAAAGGAATCTCATATCCTAGAACCTTTTCACACTGAAACGGTTAAATCGTGTTATAATAATATTTATATACAAATGTTAAAATATTTATTTCTCATTGTTTCAGTGATAACAAACCCAAAAGCACCACCGGGCAGCAAAGATGGCGCTAAAAGCTTCAATTTTGATTTTTCCTACTGGTCACATAACGTAAGTATCGACTTTGGACGAAACATATTATTTGATCAGTGATGCTTTTGTTAAGGATAAATTTTGTTCTCATTTCTACTGTTTATTTTTTCACCAGATACTAACATTATTATTAACTTGTAATTACTACTACTTCTGTAGTCCGAATAAAGAAAATGTTGATATTTTTTTTTATAATTAATGATTTTAGACGAAACATAAATATTTTTTAATAATTTCTCGGACTGTACGAGTATAAAGCCTTCCCTTTGCAATCTTCATTAATTTTTTTCAGTAGGTTTTAATTGTTGTATACAGCATAATCATTTTAAGATTATTTGAGATATTTTCATTATTTGTTACTAGTAATACAAGAAAAACTGAAATTTGGTTCAGGATTTCTGTTGTTACTTTTCGGCATCATCATCAGACCCAGCATACCTTGTAGCACCAGAAAACTTACCAAGGCAAAACAAATGAGTCCAAAACTTAATAAACTTAATAAAAGGGTTTATCCTGTTTCAGTCAGGCTCCTATGACCGTCTTCCGGTTTCACTATCGGAACATTCCATCACAAAACGAACAGAAACTCAGAAAAGACGTAGGTATTCAGTTGAAGTCCCAAAGTATCGCACAATTCGGTTCGCTTCGACTTTCCTTGTGAGGAGTGCAACACTTTGGAATTCTATTACAGAGTCTCTGTTTCCTCAGAAGTACCATCTTGGGGTCTTCAAATCTAGCGTTAGTTGATAGGTATTTTATAGATAAGCGTGTAACATCGTAGACCATAGTGTTGCTTATCACAGATAAGCTGCGGTCAAACGCAAACCTATCAGTTGTATGAAAAATCAGTTCCGTGTTGCCATGATTTAGTATTGTCATCGAATATACATAAGTGTGCCTAATTGGATTAGAATCGGAAAATGAGAAGTTGATATAATTCAGCTTGCAAGATAGCACCCGAAAATACATACAAGCGTGTACAATACAAGTTAACAAAAACCTTGTAAAAATAATGTCTACTGGAATTTTATCATCAAATGTGTACTAAGATAAATTAAACAATTTGTTTTCCAAAATCATGTTGGCTTAACAGATTGCCTCCCCGTGACTTGACTTTCCTATTTCCCCCCTCTCCCCCACTTATTGGGTTCGGGGCCGAGATGGCAAATTTAATGGAAGTGTCTCTGTGTGGTTATTGGTTATGTATCTATAGGTACATACATAGGCTTCCGTTAAAGCACTTTATTCTATCTAGTTTCTGTACCTATTTTGTTAGTGTACAATATGTTAGGTGAAATGCCTATTTGAAACATGACATGTCAGATGTGTAAAATAGGCTTGAATATTTTTACCGAGAATTCAAGTAATATGTGATTTTGTATGTCAATAATTACACAATAAAAGTATAAATATATAATCTAGTGAAAACCCACTTAAAAGTTCTCACCAAGTAGGCTATGAAATTAAAACTCCCCACCCCCGTAAGTCATTTCATGATTGACGTTATATAGGTTAGTCATATATAATATGTTGTTTTTGTGGAACCCCGTTTACAAATTGTGGACCCCTGGACCCCATTAGGATTCACTAATGTAGAGCATTATGTTTTGTGTTAACAAGTTTAATAATAATACATTTTATCGTCTAATTAACAACTTTTATGTGAATGATCATCGTGATTAGGTCATATAAATTATGACGGAATAATTACGGGCCTATGTTTATATGATGGTCACAGTATATGATGGTCGCTTATAACGGTTCAGGGTATCGTAACAAGATTCCCCCGCCTCGATCGGGCGCATGTTTTGGACGACGGCCATATTGGATTTTACCGCAAACCGATTATAGGATTAGCTCTACGGCTCTCTATGGTTTCTGCAGAGGTTCGCGATTTGGGATATTAGAGGGGTAATAGGACAGTTATGTAATCTGACATTATCACTTTATGACATGCAGCGCCTGTAGTTGGGTTAACATTTATTGAAATAAATAATTATTTAAATGGGGCTCCCATACAACTATGTGTTTTTTATATATTTATTTTTCTTCTTCTTTTTCTTCACCTTATCCCATTTAGGTGGGGACGGCACAGCAAATCTTCTTCTTCCACTCTCCTCAATCAGACGTCATCTCCACACTCAATCTTTTCTCTCTCATGTCTTCATTCACACACTCCATCCATGTCTTTTCCGGATATACAATATTTATTTTATATATTTTATATGGTACGGAACCAACGCGCGAGGCCAACTCGCAATGGGCCAATATTTTAATTTATTTTTAGGACTAGTAGTGTTGGGCTCTAACAGGTGGCAAGAAATTTACATGAAATTTCAATCTAACTGATTGCATGGTAAATGTGCAATTTGCCACAATTTGTGGTCCAATTAAAATTCCAATTCATGACGGTTGTTCGTCCTGCATGAAACCGTTTAACGGTTTCATTTCGACTAATGGCAGATTCCAGTGAGTGAGAAATTAAAGAGTGGAAGATTAGCGTGGTATGGTCATATGATGTGTAGAGAGGAGATGCATGTTACTAGGAGATGTATGGAAATGGTAGTGCAAGGAAGAAGGGCAAGAGGCTGCCCGAAGAAGACATGGATGGAGTGTGTGAATGAGGACATGAGAGAGAAAGGAGTGATTGTAGAGACGACGGCTGATAAAGGAGAGTCGAGGAAGAAAATTTGCTGTGCCAACCCCATCTTGTGGGTTGAGGCAAAGAAAAAAAAGATACTAATTGCAGATTCTTTCGACGTTTTATCTTTGTAAACAATGAAATATATTTAATATAGTACATATTAAACCAATAATTGTGCGAGTGTTTGTTTAGGCAAAAATGACTAATATTTGTACCTAAATATAAAATTTATTATAAATAATACGAGTATCTATGCTCTCTTGTATTTGCCATTTGCAATGTAAAATTGTGAATTTTCTCCCCGGTCCCACGGCATGGCGCCGTTTTGCCAACAATCTATTCAAACTTATTTAAATTTTATGCGGGCTGTCTCTTTGCTAGGGGGTGGATTAATGGTCGCAGTTTTGTTCATGTTAAAGCTGAAGAAATTAAGGTTCTGCGGGTTAAAAGAGTGGACTCTTTTTTATTAAACCTTGCTAATTGATTCCTCCTTTTCATTTATATCTGTAGGCTGTATCAAAATCTATTTTGGGCTATGTAAAGATAGATTGTTGTACTTGTGACTTTGCGATCAACATTAAACGCAAAGGTCAGTAAAGATTATATAAGAATTGCGATAGTAAAAATGGAGACTATATATAACGTAAGTTAAAGCCAAACATAGTGAGTGAAAGTGATGGTAGATGGACTAAGACGTTAAATAAAGATTTTCAATAGTTTTAGGTAAAAATAAATTGTTTAGTTGATTTTTAAAATGCCCGGGTGTTATTAGTGTGTTTGTGTGCATGTGTGTGTCTGTCTGTCTGTGGCATCGTTCCTACTGATTGGAACCGTCTCATTTTCACTCTAGTCTTATTTTTATTTGAAAGGTGTGGTAGTCGGGAGTGTTCTGGTACAAGATGGCCGCCGCTACAAAATGGCGGAATACTTATTTTTTTCACAACTCAACACGGGTTTCAAAGGGGTTTGACTAGTAAAATACATACACTACGTTAAATTAAAAATCCAATATGGCTGTCACCACAATATACTGTTAGGGGTTATATAAACTTTTTATTTAAACTTTTGCAATAAATCAAATCAAAATTTTCTGTATTCAGACTACAGAAGGAGTCCATGGGTTAGTTATTACCATTTAAAAATAATGTTAGTATCTGGTGAAAAAATAAAGTGTAGAAATGTGAACAAAATTTGTCCTGAACAAAAGCATCACTGAAATGATTCTGAGTCATCGGAAGGATGCTCGAGTTACTCGCTCATCACTCTCAGATAATGCTTCTGCACAGGAGAGCTCAGGTCCTCCGCCACAACTAATAAATATGGTTTATGAATAAAATGTTTTTGTCCTGCAGCCCAGCGACCCCGAGTTTTCCTCACAAATCATGGTGTACAAAGACATCGGGGAGGAGATGTTGCAACATGCTTTTGACGGTATGTATCCTAAGATATAGCGGGCAGAGTGTTTGCATCAAATAGTATCTGATACTGTTCTTTCATCTGTTTTTTTTATCACACACTGCTGGTTAACCAGTTTTTTTTACGTGAGGAAATGCATTTACGCATGCCCACCACACCCGGGGAGGTGGGTGGGGTATGTCGGGCTCGATGCCAGAAGGGATCACTACTGACTAAAACCTCACGATAGCCTCCTCACCGGAAAGGGCGGGGTGAGGTTCCGCTTCTCGCATTAACCCACCACCCCGCCCACCTCGGCTAGCCTGCGGCGAGGCTCCTCCTCAGGGGTTGACTCTCCTTGCACTGCACGTGGTGCACCTGCAACCACCTCGGGAACCATGAGTGCAATGAATGCTAGTAAACCCTATAGGTACTGAATTTCTAGTTTGTGTTATGGTTGCTAACACAACTGATATACTACATATATATTTTATAAAGATACATATTTAAAACCTAGAACCACAGCCAAAAAATTTAGTTAAGCACAAAGATGTTGCCCGTGCCGGGAGTCGAACCCGGTATCTTCTGATTAGCAGTCCAGTATGATAACCTTTACGCCAACGAGGTCTACGAGTATACGGTATAGACTTGGCATGCCCCACCTTCGTTTAGAGTATCGCTGATTTGTGTGTTTACGCGCCCTGATGGACAAACGTTCAGTGTAAAAGAATATGAGTATTTCTTTGTTCAGTTTTAAGCAGTTTGCCAAATGCTTACCTACCATGAAGGATCGACGTACTTTCACGCACAACACTAATTAAAACAAATAAATTGCACAGATAAACCGTTGAGTACGCAATTACTACAGAGATATGGATCTAGAGAAGTTTCTAAATGCTGTTTTCTTTACTGATATTTTGTGCAGTATAAAGTATACTGGTAATTTCTTGCATCTACGGAATATAAGCTTAAACTTTCAAAGAAAATGATAATTAATGATAATGATAAACCGTAGTTTTGAATTGTCTCACGATTATGGAAAAAGATAACAAACAATCATACCATACCAAACCATAATCATATAGCGAGGCTACAATCACATTTCCATATGCAGTATATGTACAGACTTTAAATACCTACAAGTACATATTTTTTTAACGTTCGCGCCTAGTACTATTTAATACTCATGTCTATGCTCTCTGAAGTGAATGTCGCTGGTCTTGCGGGCGATCGCTTCACTTTTCCTCCCATACTACGAGTACTATGATTTATACGATGACGCTTAATACTAGATGGCGCCACTTTACCCATCGGCATGTATTTTGTTTTCGCCCAGTCTACAATCATTAACTAAATCATTGGCACGACAATAGTGTATTATATATATTGCTTTCTTTCGCGTGTTACAAATTTTTATTTTATTTTATTTATTTATTTATATGTATATGTATTGTTTTCCCGCAGGCTACAACATATGTATATTCGCGTACGGGCAGACCGGCGCGGGCAAGTCCTACACGATGATGGGGCGCGGCGAGGATGGCCAGGAGGGCATCATACCGCAGATCTGCAAGGACCTGTTCCGCAGGGTCAACCAGACCACCGCCTCCGATTTGAAGTACTCTGTAAGTACTTTGTAAACTATTATCGTAATGCATAAGATCCAAGGAGATTCTCTCAGTTCCGGCCAAAACAATGGCTCTATTCCACTTCTACGCAAGACTAATAGAAACTTTTGCAGCAGATTAATAATAGGTATTTATTATTTCAAAGACTTACATAATATATTTGCACGAACAAATGGTCACACTCGTCAGGTACTTTCGTGTACGATTAGCTAAATCGTACACGAAAGTACCTGACCAATCGTTTTATTTTTTGAACTAGCATCAAGTTAAGAAGAGATTTCAAAAATGTTTATTTGATAGAATAAAGATAAAGAGCCACTTTCTTTTTTAATCCGCTACGCAGCGTTGTTTTGACTGGGTATGATTATTATCATGTATATACCCTTCATTTCCAGGTGGAGGTATCGTACATGGAGATATACTGCGAGCGAGTCCGCGACCTCCTCAACCCCAAGAACAAGGGGAACCTGCGCGTGCGTGAGCACCCGGCGCTGGGGCCCTACGTGGAGGACCTCAGCAAGCTGGCTGTGTCCACTTACCAGGACATATACGACCTTATTGACGAGGGCAATAAGGCTAGGTACGTCCAAGAATCAGAATACTAGGAGATTGGTACGATAGTTAGGAGAAAATTGCCCATTCATTAAAGTGTGGCGCGGGATTTGCCATAATTACCGTGGAAACTTAGATGGCGCTGCAAATCGAGCGTGCAGCCTAGCTGCCTCCAAAATCCGCATGGCGCGCTGCAGTTGTATAGTTATATGTTGAAAATAGATTCCGTAACCCGAGTGAAATCGTTTCAATATTAACGAATAGATGGCGCTTTACATAAAGTTAATGGGAACAGAATGCTAAAATAAAGCGATCAACTGTTTGCGAACATGAACGCGACAAAGTGTACCTTATTTATGTAGACCATATCATATGTAGACCATATCATATGTACTATTTATATTCCTGGAGGTCAGACGTGGTGGCACGCCTACAAGCTAGTAAACATTTATCACCTTGAATGAAAGTATTTACATAATTCTGATCGACCATAACTTAGGTTAGTTCGCTTGATCATTATTGTTTCGGGAAGCGGGTACGGGGATAGGAAAGAAAGGCTTGTTCTAAGTTGGTTCCTATATTGACACTATAAATTTACTTCCAAACGAATACAGCTCCAAAACGAATACAGACTGAAAGCCGCGCGCTGGCCCGCTTCTAAATTGATAAATCAAAATAATATTTCCAATTTCAAACCTATCTACCTCTTGCTCACTCATCTTCCGTCCCGTACTTTCTTTTCCATTCGAAAAAGTTCTATTAATTCAAAGTCCGAACACGGCGAGACGTCATCACGACGCGCAAAGGCTGTCTACGTCACATTTTAATAATAATGATTTATACGAGGGTGAATCAAAAGTTCTTAGAAGTGCATATATATGAAACCTTTTTGGATCAAGTTCGATATTGAAATTAAAGAGTGTATATCACACTATATTTATGCAGACTGTCACTTGTTTTTGTCAATTCGTTCGCATGTAATAATTTTTTTTGTGCAACGAGTTGCTAAAAAGTTAAAATTATGGATAAAAGTGAGTTACGTGCGGTGATAAAATATCTCAGTTTGAAAAAAATGTCTACGAAGGAAATTTTTTTGGACATTCAGCAGACATTAGGAGGTGATGCTGTACCCTATTCTACGGTTGCGTACTGGATGGCTGAATTTAAAAGAGGTAGATCAAGCTGTAAAGATGACCCGCGTTCTGGGCGACCTTCAACCTCCGTTACAGAAGAAAATGTCAAAAAGGTTGAGAATCTGGTTTTGGAAGACAGAAGAATGACTATAAAACATATAGCTGAGATCCTAAATATATCTTTTGGTAGCGTTCAATCCATTTTAATTGATTCACTAGGGTTCAAAAAAGTGTCTGCAAGATGGGTGCCACGAATGTTAACCGACGAAAACAAAAAGCGACGTTTGGAAATTCCCAAGCGTTATCTCGAAAAGTTCCAGCGTGATTCGGATAATTTTTGGCGTCGTCTTGTCACCATGGATGAAACGTGAGTCCTCCATTTTGATCCTGAAACTAAAAGACAAAGCATGTCTTGGAAACGACCATCCTCTCCATTCATTAAGAAATTTCGAGTTGCTCCTACCGCTGGCAAAGTTATGGCCTCTGTGTTCTGGGATAGTGAAGGAATCCTTTTTATTGATTACATGCCAAAAGGCCAGACGATTACTGGACCCTATTATGCAAATTTAATCCCGAAAGTGCGTAAAGCGATTAAAGAAAAACGTCGTGGAAAACTGTCGTTGGGCGTGTTGTTCCTTCAAGATAACGCTCCTGCTTATCGATCGGAAGTTGCGCTCAACGCAATCCGCTGTGCTGGCTTCAATCTCCTTGACCACCCACCATATTCTCCGGACTTAACCCCAAGTGATTTTCACTTATTTCCAAAATTAAAAGAGGAAATTCGTGGAACAAAATTTCACGATAATGACGCGGTTGTAGCTGCCGAAGAGGACTTTTTCGAGAGTCAAGAAAATATTTTTTTTCACAAGGAATAAGGAAGTTAGAAACGCGTTATTCTAAATGCATTGCATTGGAGGGAGATTATGTAGAAAAATAAAATATTATTATTTAAATCTTTGCATTTTTTAATATTGATTCCAAGAATTTATTGATTCACCCTCGTATAATAACAAAACTATGTCTAAAACATTTACAGGTCTTTACAACTTAAATTATGAGGAAGTGACTAAATGCTTAAGACCTTAATCTTTTAACAATATTTTATCTGCAGCACCTCCTGCCAGGAGTTCTTTTTCTGCAGCTTCTTTAGCAGCTTGAATCTGAGGCTTCACATACTTGAAGTATTTGTAGAAATGGTCGCCAAGCAGCACTGAGCCGTAAAGCGTTAAACCGATGCATACTAACACAGAGCCTCTGTGTAGTTTGTCGTAAAGAACGTTACGTGCGTTTGTTATTATTATTGTTATAAATCATTATTTTTTGTATATTTGTGCAATTATGTTCGCAGGACGGTAGCAGCGACCAACATGAATGAGACGTCGTCTCGCTCCCACGCCGTGTTCACCATATTCTTCACACAGCAACGACACGATGCTACGACCAATCTCGACTCCGAGAAGGTAAATTATAACCTGCCTATCATATCTGTATCTTCTTTAAAAATCATACGATTGCAACCCTCCTACTTTATAGATTGCCAATGATGTATTTTAAAAGAACAGTTACCATTTTATTACTAGTAGGTAACTGTTCTTGGTGTTTGTTAATCTGTGGATTGTAAGATAGAAGACAGGTACGAGAAACTGGACTTAGCATGTGTTCTTAGCTATGTTTGTTAAAAATCGGAAATTGTAGGTGACATTATTTTTCACATTTCCGTCTATATGGGTATCAATTGAAATGGCTTGTATTATATGTACCCTATAGTAAATTTCAAGTCCAAAATGGCTTCCATCTAAATGTTATTGTTGACAAGGGTTTTCTATATTTTAATGTATATTTTTTATTCTTAAAATGTTTAAATGTTATTTCAGGTGTCAAAAATATCCCTAGTAGACTTGGCGGGGTCCGAGCGGGCTGACTCCACGGGAGCTAAAGGCACGCGGCTCAAAGAGGGCGCTAATATCAACAAGTCGCTCACTACGCTCGGCAAAGTCATCTCAGCGTTGGCTGAAATTGTAAGTTAATATCATGCTAGCGGGTATGAGTAGCTGTAGGTTTGCTCAAGTTGCAATCAAACTTTCTTTTGTTCTAGTACTGAATATATAGTATATAGAAAAATATAAAAACGTTTTTGTAATAATAATTGAAACTTATAATATAGGACTTAAAATTTTGTGAATGGTGGAAAACTTGTTCAGAATAATAATTTATGTATCTTGTACTTGTATTGTTATTTTCGTAGTATTTAACTAAAACTGCACATCCAAAATTTGAAAAAAAAAAACATTTTTTTTCGACTTTTAAGCAGCTAAAGAAGGGAGACGAACTTGATTTAAAAAGTTGAAGATATCTTGTATGAAAATAAAATGTCTAAAATATAACAGGGGGATTGGAAGTCATTAATTTATATTTATCAAGTATGTAGATACATATGTGGTAATAAAAAATAACAAATTGTGTCTTCCAGCTTATTAAACCAATTTGATTGCAATATTGATTAGTGATATCTTTGTTGTAGAAATAACAATGAATGTATGAATATGTGTGTTTAATTAAATGTGTATTTTATAATTTACCATTCTGTAAAAAAAACCCGTTTTGTGTCTAGAATGGCTTGAAACCTTTTGCTAAAATGATTTCAAGGTTTTGTACATAAGTGACTTATTCACGTATTTTTATTTTATTTATGCACCTGTTCTGACTTGGAATATGTTTAGTCGGTAAGTGTGATATTGTGTCTAGCTATCTTTACATATAACTAGTTGGTCACTAGTTCAATTATATTGCGTAGGTATGCACGCCTTTTGAATCTACGCTTTCAATCTGGTTCACTTATAGGGTTTAACTCCGGTGTAAAACCACATGCACAAACCTCCAAATCAACAATAAGCACTATAGAATTACTTTGAACCACATCTTCTAAATCGGTAGCCACCAGCATTTATCCTAATATTATCAAAGTGATAAAAAAATAATATTCACTGCAAGTTACCAATATGGTCTAGTTCTTTACAGTAGTAACCCCTTTGATGTGGTTGTTTGTATGTGACAGGCTTTATCTTTCATAAAGTTTGAATGTGACGGACTTTAGATTTCATATTTAGACAATTGATTTAGCAATTTTGACAATGTTATATATATATATCTCTTTGCTTTCATTGTGCTACAGAACAACTCGATTACTGTAAGACTAATAACAATTAAATCTTGCAGGCGTCAAAGAGCAAGAAGTCAAAGAAGGCCGACTTCATTCCGTACCGTGACTCGGTACTCACGTGGCTACTGCGAGAGAATCTCGGGGGTAACTCCAAAACTGCTATGATTGCCGCCATATCGCCCGCCGATATCAACTTTGACGAGACACTGAGTACATTGAGGTGAGAGATGGTAGTCTAATATGAACCTTATTGATTCTTAGCAAACGGTCTAAGTTTGTTTGACATGAGTATAAGTTTATTTATCTATTCCATTCCACTCTAAATCTCTTAGATTTATTCAATATATATTATAGATTCAAAAATTTATGGGATTATATCTTTAACAAAATGGTGTAATCGTTACTAGCATGTTTATACTAGTGATGCCCCCAGAAGAAACCATTATTATTGTTTTTTTATCTCTAAGAAACATCATGTTGATATCCTGGTAAATTACTACGTGGGCCTACAACTGTAGAGAAAATTAATTTTTTTAAAATAGATTATGTTACTGTCCAATGATCCATTTGTCGTCAAGGACACAGAGCTTTTACCCTCATGTCATCTGACGTTGTCATTTTTGTAGACAGCGAAATGAGCTTAACAGTCGTGAAGTATTTATTTTCAAAACTACGATATCATGTTTCAAACAGAGTATTTCAAAGCATTTGTCAACGTTTTATATAAAAATAATATTCAATCTAAACGGAGGATTTTAATGAGAAGGGAGTGAATGTGGAGATGACGGCTGATAGAGTGGCGTGGAAGCGAAAAACAACCTTTGCCGACCCCACTACCACTAGTGGGAAATGGTAAATATAAAGAAGAAGAAGATTCAATGTAAACCATAATCCTGTTTCACCAACTCTAGATACGCGGACCGCGCCAAGCAGATCGTCTGCAAAGCCGTGGTCAATGAAGATGCTAACGCTAAGCTCATCAGAGAGCTCAAGGAAGAAATATGCAAGTTGCGCGAACTCCTCAAAGCTGAGGGCATCGAGGTTGAAGAAGGTAAGAATCGTAATTTAAATAGATTTCCAGTAGAAATGTTTGGCAGCTGAGATGAAAAAAAATATTAAAGGGAGAGCTAAAAAAGAAATGACGAGGCATAGGTACGATGGGAAAGTATAAAAAGGAACAACAATTATGAAACAACAAAAAATATAAAAAAAAAATACAATTGGTTAGGAAGTGTTCACCTTATCTGCTAACCAAACGTGTCGAAATAGCCCTGAGTCTCTCTACAATCCTAGGGGATAAAAACGCCACAATCGTTCTAGTAACGTCAAGGATGTCAAAGTCTTGTAAATGTCACTGTCACTTCCTGATACTAAAATTCTACTTCTGTTTCCAAATGTCCGCACAAAGGACCCGACGGTAGAGTCCTTTATGAAAAGAAAGAATCGCCAGCCAGTAAGTAAATTGAGGCTTGCGCATTTTTGCATATGTACACCCCACCTGTACGCTTAGCCTCCAAATTGGATCGGTGTTGCCAGTCACGACAAAAATAAAGACACTTTACAAAAACAATTGGCAATATACTGGCAAACCGTCACTTTGAGAAAAAAATAAGCAATTTATTTTGCACCCTATTTCCAAAGCTTGTGGCGTTTGTAGGAGTAAACAAATAGATATTTTTCACTTCGCAAATTATATATAAACGTATTATTACATATATATGGGGATGGGTATATTATAATATCTATAAATGCGCTTGTTTATATATTGTATCGGTGTTGGGTACCATTATTATCTATCCAATTTATTGACAGGTATTTATTGTATGTATTAAGATATTATATTTTAGGAATATTGGTTATTTACATAAAGCAAATTACTCGGTTAAAGACCACTTGTTTGCTTCGTGTAATTAGGCCTTTAAGCTATGGAACATCTTCTCATATTGAAACCTTCTTAATTCTTCTATTTTTCACTTCTACTCATCTGTAAAAAGAGACAATAACTTCGTTATTTATGGTTAACATATTTATTAAAAAAATTGAAAATGTTCCCTGGCCTTATTATTATTTTTTTAACTTTAATAAATTGGCAAAAAAAGTCTTATGTATAGAGGAAAAATAAAAAGTATTTTTTAAATTATATATTTTTGTATGACTAACAATTATGTTGCTACGAAATAAAAAAGCTTTCTAGCTTGGAGAGCCTTGCATGCGTTCCTCTTAATTATTTGTGTCGACTTTTTTACCAATCTCGATGTTTTTTTATATTTTTACAAGTAAACGAGACATTCTCTGTACCTATTTGTATTTTATTCAATGTTATGTGACGAACATTTTTTCTTTGTGTGGGTTAACACTACAATTAACATTGTTAATCAAATATCATCGGAGTGCCAAACGTCACTCGAATAACTCTAACTAGCCGTACATTAGGCCTAGTAACTACATTATAGTTTCCTTCAGTAAGTCCTATATCTACAGATACGATATAAGTAAATGTTATTCTCCCAAACATTTTACCAATAAAATTATTTGTTTACACATAAAAACAAAATCTTATGTAGTTTTGTGCATTTGAAAAATCTTCCACTAGCTTATTGAATATGGAATCAAACTAAATGATGACGGCTGGACTTATGTCTCCGGATACAACGTCTGTCCGTAGTGTTATACTTTTGCTCAATGGAGGCAAACCTCTTCGTTTCATATCTATTAAAAATCGAGATTTGCTAGGTATTCTTAAGTAATAAGAAATCTCTTCTTCTCCTTTACCATTTCCCACTAGGTGGGGTCGGCACAGCCTGTTTTTCTCTTCCACGCCACTCTATCAGCCGTCATCTCCACATTCACTCCCTTCTCATTCATATCCTCCTTCACACAATTCATCCACGTCTTCTTTGGTCTACCTCTCCTTCCACTACTACTTACAATCATATCCATACTTCTCCTAGTCACATGCATCTCCTCTCTACGCATTACATGTCCGTACCACGCTAACCGTCCACTCTTCACTTTCTCTGAAACAGGCGCCACTTTCAGACTTCCTCTAATATACTCATTTCTTACCTTGTCCATTCTTGTTACTCCACACATCCATCGCAACATTATAAGAAATGTATCATTAATTTAATTTGTCCACAATAAACTTTGTTCCTTTCCTTTCTTTTCTTCCTTTCTTTCTAATAATTGGAGTCTGTATATATAGCAGAAGAGAACGCGTCCCCGCAACGCAAGAAGAGCGAAGCAGAGGTTCTGTCTCCCAAACTGTCTCGAGCAGCAACCACCATCGCTGAGGAGGCTGTTGACCAGCTGCAGGCTTCCGAGAAACTCATTGCAGGTAACAAACATTTAGTATACAAATCTAAGTGGGGTTTATTTTACAACTGGTAGGTTTGCGTTAGACTACAGCTTGTCTGGTGGTAAGTCGCTATGGGAGCAAAATGGCATAATTTGAAAAATCTTGTCATATAAAAATTTAAGAGGGATTTTTTTACAACTCATAGGTTTCCGTTTGACCACAGCTTGTCTGGTGTTAAGTCGCTATTGGAGCAAACTGGCATAATTTGAAAAACCCTTTAAAGTCCTTCGTAAATGATAGGGTTATGGTTTTTTCAGTTTTATTATCTTTATTTCAGTTAAGAATCGTTAGAGTTCCAAAATAATAAAGAAATTAAAACAAATCTTCCTTTTTTGTAGATATATTTTACTTTTAGCCTATTACCAGCCTGCAGGCGATTTGTCAAAAATGTATGGCGTGGCTGAACTGCGGCGGTACAATACCGCCTTACGCTATGATCTATTCGTTCGATGTTACACGCTTACCTACAAAATAATAAAGTATACATTTGAAGATGTCCAAATGGTACTTTTCAGGACGCAGACACTAAGGAAGATAATTCTAAAGTTTTGTCGATCCAAAATGTCGGATCATGCATATTATATTTTTTTTATGAAGTTCCCTAATATGAGTAGTGTCAAATAAAAATAAATTTAACTAGATAAAGATAAATTTATTTGTACAAACAAGAAAGTTCACGTGCATAAGTTCTTACGCCTGCATGATACCTTAAGATTAACTGGCACGCTGTAGGGAGCACTACGCCCTGCTATAGGACTACCAGGAGCCTGTATCGCAGGGCCGTAGGAATTCCCGCTTCATTTGAGAACTTAAACACATACCTTTAATAATGCGTCTTAATCATGTGAGGGAAACAAATCTGTTTATACTTAACTTGAACTAGTATTCACATTTTAAACTTAACTTACTCGTATAAGTAAAATTCATATCCTATCACACATTTTTGATCCAAGATGGCTGCCAAAATAAAAACTTCTCTATATTTTCTAAATGTTCAATTTACACTTGTGTCATACAGAACTCAATGAAACCTGGGAAGAGAAACTCAAGCGCACCGAGCAAATCCGCGTCCAGCGAGAAGCTGTGTTCGCGGAAATGGGAGTCGCTGTGAAGGAGGGCATCACTGTCGGAGTGTACTCGCCGAAGAAAACACCGCATCTGGTCAACTTGAATGAGGACCCGAACCTCTCGGAGTGTCTCATCTATTATATCAAGGACGGTGTGTACCTTTAGTATAAAGTAAAATATTAATATTAGATAATAAGATAAGATATTAATATTAGATTACTAGGGAAGTATGGAAATGGTAGTGCAAGGAAGAAGAGCAAGAGGCCGCCCGAAAAAGACATGGGTGGAGTGTGTGAATGAAGACATGAAAAAGAAAGGATTGAGTGTGGAGATGACGTCTGATAGAGGAGAGTGGAAGAAGAAGATTTGCTGTGCCGACCCCACCTAAATGGGGTAAGGTGAAGTAGAAGAAGAAGAAGATTAATATTAGATTACTAATTAGATAATGGTGATTGCTTTTCAATCAGACGGCCCCTGGTTTGATCCCGGCCCTACACCAATGACTTGTTTTTCAAGTTATGTGTGGATTTGCACTCTCTTTACGGTGAAGGAAAACATCGTGAGGAAACCGGCATGTTTGAGGACCAATATCCGAAGACGTGTGTCATCCGCCAACACGCACTTGGCCAGCGTGGTGGATTATGGCCTATATCTCTCTCCTCGTGAGAGAAGGCCCCGTGTCCCAGCAGTGGGTATAGCGTATAGTGGGCTGATTATGCTTATGAGGTAATATTTAACATAAATGTAGTTTAAAGGTTTTACAGTTAATAAACTCAAATGCATAGTTAAATGACCAATTCCAATTTACATTAATATTGAAAAATAATATTGTTAGTGATTAGTAACATAATGTTCATTACACATATCTATATAGAATATTGATTAACAAAATAACTTAATTTACCATAATTATATATACTCGTAAATTGTGCCATATTTTAATATGCCTCCACTATTTTAAGAGTTCAAAGTAAGAAAGTTTAAAGGTTCAGTTTTAATATCCTTTAATTTTTCAGGCATCACTCGTCTCGGCACCTCCGAAGCCAACGTCCCGCAAGACATCCAGCTGTCTGGTTCCCACATCCTCAGTGAACATTGCATATTTGAGAACACAGATGGCGTCATATGTCTCATACCGCATAGTGGCGCGCTGGTCTACGTTAACGGCCGTGAGGTATGATTTTAGACGTTATTTCTGTCGAGATAAGGTTGATTATCTGTTTACATATTTATCTATGTATTATATACTTATTTATTGTATAAATAAATAAATATTAGGACACATTTCACACCCATCTGGTTAGCCCCATACTAAACCTTTGCTAGTTTGTATTACGGTTGCTAACACAACTGATATACTCCATATACATACATTTAATAAGAATAATGATTTATTTTCAATCAAAGAAACCAAAATAATAACAAAAGATAAAAAAATAAAATACTAAAATCGAGATATACAAGTGATTTCCTATTTCTATTCTGGTGTCTACATAAATACTTCACATCACTATATTTTAACTGCCAACAAATTTAGTTCATCACAAAGATGTTGGCCATGCCGGGAATTTAACCCGAGACCCTCTGAATGGCAGATCGGTATGGTGAGCCAACGAGGTCATAATCAAGCTGTTTATTTATTTATTTTGAAACCTTAAAATAAGCATAACAAATTTACTCCAATTCGCGTATAGGCAGATCTTAGTCAAAACTTTTATAATTATACGTTCTACTCTTTATAGTTTATACTACGAGTATCAACTCAAAAGCTTGTATGCCCATTTCTCAGATTTATCTTTTTAGACCGATCGGTGATAGCATTTTACTCCGTTCTCTTCGTAGTTAGAAAAATTACTAAAATTCAGAGCAAGATCGCTTTAAAATAGTACAAACAAAATACAACCTTACGTTCTCAGTAATAGGGTATATAATTCCCAGGTGACGGAGCCGGTGATCCTGAAGACGGGTTCCCGGGTTATCCTGGGGAAGAACCACGTGTTCCGCTTCACGCACCCGGGGCAGCCGCGCGAGCCGCGCCTCTCCGAGGACCGGGAGCCGCAGGATAACAAAGCCGAGCCTTCTGAAGGTTGGATATTCATTAAAGCTGATGATGAAGCCATGACAACTCTGTCTGGTGTGTGGCCGCATCACGACCCGAAGGCCGTGGGTTCGATCCCTGCCAATGAGCTCCTTCTTTCGGTGAAGGAAAATATTGTGAGGAAACCGACATGTTTGAAGACCACAATAGTTTTTTTTATAGTTTATTTACCTTGCAAAAAAAAAAACAAAAAAAAAACGATGGAGGGACGAGCTTGATAAACACCTGGAGGATTGGTCCACAATAGCGCTAGATAGGGACAAATGGAAAAAGGGTAGGGAGGCCATTGCCCAACAATGAGATCATACAGGCTTTTAAATAAATAATAATTTCATAATTTAGCTTGCAACACATGTATGACATAAAGCTATGTTACATGTACCCTTTTGTAATAGGGTGTAGCGAAAGGCATTATGGCTAGCTTTGCTCCGAAGCAAGCTTGATTATACTTATGACTATTATTATTAAGTACTATACAGTAACTGAAAAGCGAGTGTGGCTCGGTGGGAAAACGTCCGGTTTTTTCATCAGACAGCCCTTGGTTCGATCTCAGCCCTATACCAATGACTTGTTTTTCAAGTTACGTATGGATTTGCTCTTACTTTACGGTGATCGATGATAATATCGTGAGGAAACTGACATGTTTGAGGACTAAAATATCCGACGACGTGTGTCATCCGCCAACCCGCACTTGGCCAGCTTGGTGGATTTTGGACTATACCTCTCTCCACGTGAAAGAAGGGCCCGAGTCCTAGCAGTGGGAACGTAGAGTGAGCTTCATAAGCTATGCTTACGCTATGTATCTGTTTTAATAGCTGGTGATTCCGCCGAAAACGTTGACTGGGACTTCGCCCAATGCGAGTTGTTGGAGAAACAAGGCATCGATCTGAAGGCAGAGATGCAGAAACGACTGATGGCCTTGGAGGAGCAGTTCCGAAGGGAGAAAGAGCACGCCGATCAACAGTTTGAGGAGCAGAGGAAGGTCAGTCTTTTGTGAAACAGAATAAGGTTTAAAATTGAGTTTCCTAGTTAATGGTAAATATAGCAACATCAGGCGAATACGCAAAATATGTCTTAAGAACTATCAAAAATTAAAGATGTGTTAAACCCCAATTTCTAAAATAAAGTAAGACTAATAAGCAAATTCTTTTCCTATTGGTCTGCGTCGTGCTAGCATAGTGTATGTGCTAGCATAGCATAGAGCGTAGATTAGCAAATGAAAAACTACTTCTTAAATTATTATATTTTTTAGACAGATTTTTTTATTCATTTTTAGTCTTAGGCGGATTGACAGCGCAGGATGGAGAAATTCTAACTTTCAATCAATAATACTTATTTCGTTAATTTATACATAAATTCTACAAAAAAATATAGTGTTTTTTAATCAGCAAGTATATATTATATTGAGCATTACATAATCATAAATACTAATTTGATGCTACTTGACACAACGATGCCACAACAAGCACATGTAGTTGGATCACCCTGCCAAACAGAGCACTATCGATCGATCGATTTTAAACAGTTTTTATCGTATAATTCCGCCTTAACATATACTAGCATCTCGTCCTGGTTTCTAAAATAATCTAAGTTGCAAAGTGAAACAAACTGTAGCCTATGGTACTCGTGGAGAATATAGCTTCCTAACAGTGAAAGAATTTTAAAATCGGCCCAGTAGACAGAGCCTATTTTTTTGCGGGGATAATATAGCTTTCCAACAGTCAAATAATGTTTTACGGTCTAGTAGTTTCAGAGCCTATTCGCGTCAAACAAAAAAACTTTTACTCTTTATAATATTGGTATAGGTAAGTGTATTTAAGTTTACTTTCCCCACGTTACAGAACTACGAAGCCCGTATCGACGCGCTGCAGCGTCAAGTGGAAGAGCAGAGTGTGACCATGTCCATGTATTCCTCGTACACTCCTGAAGACTTCCATAACGATGAAGATATATTCGGTGAGAATATTTACTAACAAACTTTTCCGACACTGAGTAGCGCCTGTAGTTTGGCTAGCTAAGGTGATCTGACGCGATCATCGAAGCTAAGCAACGGTCGATGCGGATGGAGGTTGAGGCCATGCACAAGACTGTTGTTTTTCAAGTTATTAATTTTTATATTTATTTATTCAAATGTCTCTAATGGTGTACTCACTTTATAACAGCGCTAAATTCCTTTAAAGAATTTCTCATCTGGGTTATCCAAGTTACAGGCGCCAGCCGAGTTTGGGACCCGATGTATTTTATCTAACTGCATACATACTAAACGTAGGTACATGCTAAAGACCATAAATCTATAATCTATAATCAAGTGTCATTTTGGTCTGGGTCCGAAAAGTAGGTGGTTGATGACGCGTTAAATTGTAGGTCCCGACTGTTAGTCTTAGTATAAGCAGTCGTTAAGCCAAGTCAGAAGCCTTCGGGCCTTCGCTGTTCGGCGCGGATAAAACTGTAGCCCCGCAGCACAGGATCGATATATACTTAGCGCGGGGCACAGCGTCCCTACAACGTACCACACAATGTACAAACTTCTTCCACTCTTAGCACATCATTATTACACGCTTTATATTAGCGTCACCTGTATGTTTGTTTGTAACCGACTTCTTTTGGCGCGATTTTGACCCACTTTAAACGGCCAGATTTCTTTCAAACTTTGTAGATTTATTGAGAACCGATGAAAATACACTAATTTGATAAAATTATTACATGTACGTACACAACCTTAAAGGAAATAAAAATATTTCTATTTGTTTGTATTATTATTATATTGTATAATAGTAGTATCTGACCAGTAAAGTGTGATCTATTTTAGTAAACCCCCTGTTCGAGACAGAGTGTTGGTCGGCGCGCGAGGTGGGGCTGGCGGCGTGGGCCTTCCGCAAGTGGAAGTACCACCAGTTCACGTCGCTGCGGGACGACCTCTGGGGGAACGCTATCTTCCTCAAGGTAAGCGCGTTTACTGACATCTCGTGGTAGGACCCTTGGTAAACCTTACCCCGCCTTGTATTCTATGGAATCATGAGCTTCAATATTCTTAGGGCGGTTTTTAGGTGGTTTTTCTGGCGGTGACAAGAGAAAAGAATCTTGAATTTACAGTCACGTCAAATAATGCTTAACTAACCATAGCTTTCACTTCTATATAAACATTGTATAATGTAAAATGTAAAAATAAGATTATTATAATAATCTTATTATATTAAGATTATTATATTGATTATAATGTTGAATATAATAATCTTAATATAATAAGATTATTATATTAAGTTGATTAAGATTGTATCATCTTATGACGATTCTTATGACGAAATTTGAAGTTGAGTATTAAGTGGAATGTATTATCCTTATGACATATTGGAAAATATATGACATTCATTCATTCATTCTTCCTTCATCCCTTCTTTGTGTACCATGCGTGACGTCACAGCCAGCCTTAACGGAAGACCAGCGTTGGATGCTCTCCAGCAACCAGCATTATGCTGAGTTGAGATTATGTTGTGACAAATTAAAGCTTATTAACTATATTTATGTGTACTATTTTAATTATTATATTTTGTCGTTAATTTGTCACAATAAATAATTTTCTTTCTTTCATTCTTTCATCCTCAACAGGAAGCGAACGCGATATCAGTAGAACTGCGCAAGAAGGTGCAGTTCCAGTTCACCCTCCTAACGGATACCCCCTACTCCCCGCTCCCCGCGGAGTTGGCCCCCCGGGACGACGCGGATGATGAGTACCGCCCCTCGGCCCCGACCGTCGTCGCCGTAGAGGTCACTGACACCAAGAACGGTGCCACACACTATTGGACGCTCGAGAAGCTTCGGTGAGTGCAAACAGGAAGTTGCAGGGTCATTCACTTAAATTATTCAAAAAATACATTTTTTGTTACTTAAATCTTTATATGGATTTACTCATTATATGGATTTTATGCAACAAATAGAAATAAAGAAAGAAAGAAAGAATAATTTATTTTGTGACATGAACAACAAAGAAAAAATAATACACAAGAAACATAAAAGAAGACATTGATGAGCTACAATAGCACCATACCTTGACCATGTTATATGATATTTTCGCGTAGAAAAGGTCATACTTACATTATTATTAAAAGTTAGAATGAGTCTAACAGTTTCAGTGCTTTCCAAACACCATCTTCAGGGGCGAGTGTCACACAGACCGTTGCCGACGAGATCCGCGCGCGCACAGGCATATTAGAAGACTTTCTTGGGAGATAAGAAAAAAATATGTAATTTTAAAAACATTCGCAATTATAATAGGCTAACAGATATACATACAGAAGCTGCAATGAGTGGAGTGCAGAAACAAGTAACCGTTGAGTTAATCCTGCGTAAAGGTTAAAAAAAGTTATATACTCATATGTATTTGCATTTCAACAGGCTGTGAGTTATCGAAGATTTTGACACATTTGTAATGGTTTGGAATATAGAAACATGTAATAACATATTTTTGCTGTTATATTGTATATGACAGGTGTTAAGGAGGACGTCCTTGCAGATTTCCGGCTAATTATAGTTTTGTGTTTTTGACGTTACCAAATATAGTCGAGCCAGGAATTTTGATACTAGACCTGATTGAGGGAAACTATTTATTAGGATAAAGTAATAATCACTCGTATCCTATTTAAGTTTTTACAATTAATTTCTTAATTTTATCAAAGATCGTTTGAACACGATCTAACGTCAAACATGTATTTTTATTTAGTTGCATTTGTTTTGTCCCGTTTCGTATATTTCTTTTCTCTTTCTTACAAACATGAAAGAAGTCCTAATGATATTATTTTGCTGTTGCATTGTTTTGTTTTGTCCTTGGATAACCATCCACTGTAGATAAAGAAGTTGGTATGTTTAGGTTTATAAAGCATATTATGTATATAAAATAACAAGGTAAGTATTACTTGTGTGTAGGTATATAATTGTTAGAAGCAATGTCATAAATCTTAAATGCCGCTTGAATAATTTGCCGCTTTTTATTTTTATTTTACCATTCGTGCTATTTTACAGATTTTAATATACTTAAATAGTTTCTAATGTAATGAAAGCAAATGATAAGAATTGGTAATGACTTACTTTTTTTTAAATATCTTTCCAAACTTTGCATGATATAAATCTATCCACTTTATGATCGTATTAAATTTTATATTTTATAGAATAAAGAGAATGTAAATTATTCTAGTCATTTGCTAGTGAATTCTAGAATCAGACGTGTCTTAGAACTTTAGTACATTAACTTATAATGTATATACTCTTAGTAAAACCACTTATACCATGTATATTTATCATATTAATTATATTTGTAGTACTGTGTCTAGAATATCAATTAATTGTACAATAAAATATAAAATAAAAACGATACTACTTGTAAAAATTGTAAAATATTATATATTAAAAGTACCAAGACATGTCAGTCGATCTACAAATAGGCGCGTCACCCAGGGTAGGAGTGAGGGCAGGGCGTACATAGAGTTATGTTGTCCGTAGCCACCGTCTCGAGCTCATGCGCCAGATTTACAACATGAACGAGAGCGCGTGCGCGGAGGAAGAGGACCCGCCGACCCCGCTGGTCCTGGCTCCGCCCCCCGCCGTGGCGGCGCAAGGGGGGCAGGACAAGCAAGATATCCTGCAGTGCATATCGGCGTGCGCGCAGCAGACGCGACTCTCGTTAGCGAACCTTCTGCCCTCGAGGTTTGTGCTGCCTCGGCGCGAGCAGGCTTTAGGGCGCACTCCGCACTGTTGACCGACCTGTGTTCATTCTCTCACGGAATATATTTATACCTACTTTTAAATATTATTATGGGGAAGTGTAGGTATATGTTGGTTACGTACGCATTGCCTAGCTACGCGCCAGTCTTGTCACTCGCAGCTAAGTTAGGTAACTGAAGCTTTTAAAGGGAGTTTCTACTGAAGCGTAAATGCTTTCTCGTCATTATTTAAACGCTTAACCTCAAGAAAATTACTAGGTATCTCTAAGAACACTATAGGTTTAGTTTTACACGCTTTTTATTGATATTTTCCTTAGCGTTATAACATTTGTTTATCTGTAATTAATCTTTCTATTGATTTTGCTTAGAATGTAGCTGTTACTTTACTTTTTGTTATTTTCGCAAAGTTTTTCTAACCTTAGCTATAGCTTGCAATATGCTTAGCTTACTTGTAAATATATGAATTTGTATTAAAGTGAAAAATATTTTCTCCTAATTTTAATCTCAAATTGTATTTATGTTGTGTAAATATGTCTTTTATTATTTAACCTTTTTTCCGATTTCATTCAACTTTCAACGACGAGCTCCATTTCAGCATAATCAATTTAAACGATAACAACCTTAAGTTGACAACAAAATCTGTTGCCATGTTTCCTATTTATCCCGTTATACGATCTATTTTCCTAACTATAAGGTCTAAATTCCTTTACCCTCCCAGATCATGTCGGAAGCTTTTCGCCTTCAATATGAGGTTTTATATCCTCTCACCATTCAGCCAACACTTGAAACTCTCGCTTGACTTGTATTTCAAACCATCATTATTATTACTCTACTTGAAATCGTCTCTATCCTTTGAGAAATAAGGTCTAATTTCGTGCCCTATTGCAGACAACGCCTGGAGCTGATGCGCGAGATGTACCACAATGAAGCCGAGTTGTCCCCGACCTCCCCCGACCATAACATAGAGTCGGTGACAGGGGGAGATCCCTTCTATGACCGCTTCCCGTGGTTCCGCCTGGTTGGACGGTAAGAATATGTCAAGATATCAAGAATTGTTATTGTCTATGCCAATGTCAATGAGCTGTCAATTGAATTTGTTGTTGTGCTATTTTGTG
This sequence comes from Mellilla xanthometata, assembly GCA_035578125.1. Taxonomy (NCBI): domain Eukaryota; kingdom Metazoa; phylum Arthropoda; class Insecta; order Lepidoptera; family Geometridae; genus Mellilla; species Mellilla xanthometata. The sequence continues at coordinate 3,582,755 of JAPUBQ010000014.1, read as the reverse complement.
TATGTGAATGTAAATGATTTTGTAATTAAAATGAATTTAAGTGAGTATTTAACAGTTTTAGATGTTATTTTTGTATGATTTTGCCAATATTGCATGCCTAAAGGGACATAAAATTAGAACCTATAATAACATGATAACCCATAGTTTGCAATAAAAGACTTGAATTCGAAGATACCTACTTGTATTGACAAGTATTTTTCGCAATAAGTGTTGTGGAAGAAAAGTTGTTGGACAATGTCTCTGACGTTAATGTGTTGGAAAAAAGTCGAACATACAAAAAAATAATAATACATGTTAAGATATTGTTGTAACTATTTTTCGATATTTTTTATCGTTTATGATTTATTACGAAATAACTGTTAATTCAAGAATTTGATCATGTCATCGCCTTAATGAGGATCTGTTCACGTTTAATTTTGAATATGTTAGTTGTTGATTCCTTCGGTTTAATATATACAAGATTCAGTGTTGCATACAAACACAGCACAAAAAAAATGGCATGATTTTGGGATATGGTTAAATATGTTCTTATACTACGTACCTACGTGAAACACTATATCTGGGTTTGCAGGAGCTTCGTGTACCTGTCGAACCTGCTGTACCCGGTGCCTCTAATCCACAAGGTGGCCATCGTCAACGAGAAGGGAGATGTCAAGGGCTACCTGCGGGTCGCCGTGCAGGCTGTCATCGACGCTGAGAAAAGTAAGAATAGAATAGAATATTTATTTCAGCATAACATGTACAGTACAAATTAAATTAATACAGTAACATGTACCCTTATATACCCTGTAAGTCTTATCATAGGCTAATAAATATAGAAGACGCTCAACCTCTTGTTGAAAATCGTACTACGTGTATCTTTCGATACAAGTGGTGTCATTTATTCGAATTTTCTTGTAATGACTTGATTTCGTACTATCTTTATATCACTATGCGACTAAAGCGCGTAGCGGAATTCGGCAGCTAGGCTGCACGCTCGATTTGCAGCGCCATCTAGGTTTCATCGGTAATTAAATCAAACTTCCGCGCCACACTTTATTGTATTGGAATCAGCAATTCTCTCTAGTATTCTGATCTCTGGTCTTAATGTCATAATTTAACTGAGATCACACTCATATTTAGAACATACTAAATATACTATTGTATGTCTGTATATAAAGTTAAGTTTTTATTCGTATGAGCTAAGTGATCAAGCTCTGGTGTCAAGAGTTTCAAGCCGGCCGAGGGCTTGAAGTGAAAGTTAATAGTAGTCTTTAATATTTTTTATGCAGATGTGCTCCCTCCACATAGCCTCCCCTGTGCTTTACTTACTTATTATTTATTCGGATTGTTATTGATTTTGACAATTTAGTTAAATTTTTGACATAATTTAATGACATTTTTACATTGTTTATTAGTCTTATATTTAGTTGTGAATTTTTGATACTTAATAATAAAGCAGTTTGATTTAATTTAATTAACGAAGGGTTTATTTAGCAGAAAAATAAGAAACATCAAGTTCATCAACAAAATTAAAACAAATCGAACTACTTTGTATTTCTGTGTATATGATTTAACTGGCTTTGTTTCTTATACATTTACAATTTTCATTGGCAGATAACGCAGAATTCGCAGCTGGAGTGAAGCAGTCGGCGAAGATTTGCTTCGATGATGACGTGGCGGCCGCGCGACGACTCAAACCTGTTTCTAGCGTCGACAAACAAAACGCGCTTAATCTGGAGGACCGCATTACTGAGCTGCCCGACTCTAATATCAAGATTGAAGGTGATATAGTTTGTGATTGTGTCTCAGTAGATATCTCCACCGTAGATCGCAATATCGCTCACCATCAGAATTGCGTCATCCATTATGAGTAAAAGAAAAAGCCTTGCGAGGGGTTTGTATCTAAAAGCCTCCGCTGTCTGTCTTTCTGTCTGTCACCAGCCTGTATCTCACCTTACTACGACAATGTTTAGGTGTTGATTAAAATAAATATGTTATATACTAGGACTATTAAATACTAGGACATACAGCTGTTACTCAAACTGAAATGTCTGGAGGTACTCAGCTTGATCGACACACATACACAAGTGTATGTAATGTGTAACAGCTAAATAAGCGCGCGAACTTCAGATCAGGTACCAGAGGAAATATGGATCGCCAAGACACAGGCTCACGCCTAGGTTGGGGTCCATGGAGTAAACTCGCGGCAGTAAAGCGGCCTTACTCAAAACTAACCAGTTATACAAACAGAAAAAATGCAAATATCCACCCGATCCCATCAAACAACGCCTTTATAACAAGTTACTGAATAACTTGTTATAATGGCGTATACTTACTTATATAAAATAGGAAAGTTCAAGTTGCTAGTAATCACTGTCCGTAAGATACAGTATGGTGACCAACTGATACCTAAATAGAGAGATGGACTGTCTGTCCATCTTTCTATTTATCAGCGAAGTCTTAGTAACCTATGGAGTCCCGTTACCGTTTGGGTAGGAAACCCTAAAAAAACCCATCTCATTTATTTATTTATTTATTTATTCATCAAATTAGCACCGCACAGACGAGTTACACTAATGATAAATTTAATACAATACACCAATTAATACAAATTTAAATGAACTTAAACATAACATAAAAACAAAAATGGAGCCATTTATTAAGCTTGATAAATACATTTTCTCAAGCTGTGTATTTTCTTCCAGAACTAGCGGTAGGCGAGTGCGACGCGGACAGCGGTCGCGGAGACAGCTCCCTAGCCTCCGAGCTGAAGGAGGAAGACCTCCCGGAGCATCTCACCCTCGGCCGCGAGTTCACATTCCGCGTTACCGTGCTGCAAGCTCACAGCGTCTCCACAGACTACGCCGACGTGTTCTGCCAGTTCAAGTAAGACTTTGACTTAGAAACACAGTACTATATTGGACTTAAATAACATACGTTAAAGGCAAGGCACACTACAATCATTACTTTAACCCTTAAATGGGCGATTTTTGTTTTAAAAAAATATATTTGTGTAATATACATGTATTACAATCTAGGAAAAATGATTAAAAAAATCTAGACATTAATTTACTATACTTATTTTGCAATAATGTGTGCGCATAATAAAATAAAAATTATATGAAGGTAAATTTTATATGTGATTTTTAGTATGTTGTTTAAAAACAACATTGTCCATTTAAGGGTTAATACAGAACTAGTTAGATAAATAAAACGTATACATTTCTTAATTCTAATCTTATCCACCTATCCCAATATTTCTCGCGTTTTCTTCATTCATCACACACATAAGACTAACATTGAAACACAGATGTTTATTGGCCTTCAATAACATACGGTAAAGGCAAGTCGAACTTCAATAATTAGTTGAATACTTTAAGAGACTAGTTAGATAAATTTAACTTATACATTTCACTAAATATTCTTCACCATGGAAAAAAAGTGGAATCTATCTATCTATCCCAATCTATCTTATTTTTTTCGTCTTTCCTTCACCACACATATTAGCAAATTATTTTAAAATTCCATATCCACTAAATTTAAAATATCTTTAATAAATTTTACACATGAATAACGATTCTACAAATTCCATTCAAGATTAGTATTTGCTTGCTCAAATGAGATTTTCGCCGTCAACAAACACTGAGATGTTCTGCCAATCAAAATTTGATTTTATGCTAACAGTGATAAAGGTCATATAAGCTTATTTTGATTAGTTTGTAATAAAAAACATTTTGTTGACAGCTTCCTTCACCGCAACGAAGATGCATTCTCGACAGAGCCCGTCAAGAACACAGGAAAGAACACGCCACTTGGATTTTACCACGTGCAAAATGTAAGGATACGAGTACATAATATTATATCTATACCAATTTTATTAAGATGAAAGTTTGATTTTTTGTTTGACGCGAATAGGCTCCGAAACTAATGACCGAGACTGATTTGAAAAAATATTTCTCAGTTGGGAAGCTACATTATCCCCGAGTAACATAGGCTATGGCTTGTTTCTCTTTGCAGTTTATAGTACGAGATCCCGCTGCAGGATAGGTGTGCTCATCGACTATTTGTTTAAACCCAAATTTTTATGTTTATTTATAGTTAAGAGAATATATATTTACTAGGGTGCCTATCAAAATTTGGCCGCTATTATTTTTTTTTTTATTATTTTTAATTTATTTTTGGTAAAAAATTTCGTTTATTTATTATTTAAATAAAATAACGTCTACATCACAGCAATTAATATGAAGATTCGAAAAAATCACGGTTGCCGTTGCTCACCTGGCCGCACTTCTTTGCAGCCTGGTGTAAACAGGTATGATTTCGATAAATTTATACGTTCATAACCTATTTTTATGAATTATATGTCAAATTAAAGCTATTTTTTTTCTATTAATTATCATATAAAGTTGCTTAATTAAATCTGGCCGCAAATAAGGGTTGCTGGCTGTTAAAGATAATAAATATTTAAGGTAGAGTGAAAGAGAGTTAGCGCGTAACATCATTTGTCAGACGAGGACAGCGATTGCCGACTGTGCGACGCTTTTAAGCCATTGCGCATGCGTCGAACGTTAGTGTTCTCAACCACCGGGGAAAAATAGAGACGACTTATAATAAATACTCCAAAAAATATGTAATTTTTTCAAAATGATAAATTTATAAATTGCAACAAAAAATTAAACTCTGAATGATATCCAAAATCATTAGTAGAGTCAATTGTAAATAAAAGGTCATGATATTTACATTTTTTTTTACGACGAAACAATAACATTAGCAAGCACTTTTGGAATGATATATTATTAAAGTCAAGTACATTGCTTTTTTCGTTACACAAAAAACACGACTTCATCTTTATCAATTCTATTTTACGTTAATTAATATAATAATTTTTAGATGCACAAATAAAATAACAATGTAAATATTAAACATTGTTTATTACGAACTCGAAGAACCAGAAGCCGCGTAAAACAAAACACTGCCCCCCACCCGCGTAATGTTGCTAGCTCAGGCATTATGTGTCCGTTTTTAGCGTAAAATTTGGGAGTCCAGGAGGTGAGATAATAATAGAATAAAAATTGTTCTAATCTATATTATAATTATGTACCTACCTAATTGTCTCAATAAATTGATAGATTTATTGAATAAAAGACGCTTTAGAAAAAAATACATTTAATTTCCTTTTTGCTGAGTAAGCTTTATATAATATTGTCTCTTAGAATTTGAACTTATTAACAAAAATTTAAATTTAGATAAATGATGAAATATTATGTCTAGGTATTTTTCATAGATATAAATATACTATTTAATAGGACTATTGGTTATGTACACACGGGCTGCACTGATGTGTTATACTTTCTTTTTTCAAGTCGGTTAATTTTTATTAAATTAATTATTAATATTCTACAATGAATAAAAGCCGTCAAAAGGTAATAAAAAGTAGGGTAAATCAAAACTCTTATACTGGCAACACTAACAAGATGGATGCCTCATTATCTATGACAATTTTAAATTGAGAAATTTATTCAATAATTAAAAAAGTTGATACTTAAATACGATACTTACCTACACGTGAAATGTGATCCCATCGGATAGGATCGGTCGCGCGTCAAACTACTCTATTTAAGAGTAGTTTTAGTAGCTTCAGTATTAGGCGCGCTCACGGTTTCTGGTTCTTTCTGTATTCTGAGCATTCGACGCATGCGCAATGGCTTAAAAGCGTCGCACAGTCGGCAATCGCTGTCCTCGTCTGACAAATGATGTTACGCGCTAACTCTCTTTCACTCTACCTTAAATATTTATTATCTTTAACAGCCAGCAACCCTTATTTGCGGCCAGATTTAATTAAGCAACTTTATATGATAATTAATAGAAAAAAATTAGCTTTAATTTGACTTATAATTCATAAAAATAGGTTATGAATGTATAAATTTATCGAAATCATACCTGTTTACACCAGGCTGCAAAGAAGTGCGGCCAGGTGAGCAACGGCAACCGTGATTTTTTCGAATCTTCATATTAATTGCTGTGATGTAGACGTTATTTTATTTAAATAATAAATAAACTAAATTTTTTACCAAAAATTAATTAAAAATAATTTAAAAAAAATAATAGCGGCCAAATTTTGATAGGCACCCTAGTAAATATATATTCTCTTAACTATAAATAAACATAAAAATTTGGTTTTAAACAAATAGTCAATGAGCACACCAATCCTGCAGTGGGATCTTAGGCTATTAGATTATTTTACAGCCCGTGCGACGCTGGGACGGGATGCTAGTTATATATATTTAAAGACTTATACATTTATGTATCTTTTTACCAGTTTTTAGGGGCCATTGTACCAAGCTTAGCCGCGCCATACCATATACTTTTGGACGAAGCCTAGGCATTAGATTTTGCAAGAAATAAATACATATAAAAGCAACTAAAATAATATTGAGATTGTAAGATTTAACGATTTCATATACAATTATAATTTAAAAAAAAACGTATGGTATGTTTTAGTTTCGTTATTAATTTCATAAACACTCTATTTTTTAATTACAAAATGCCTATTTTCCAAAAAAATAAACTATCGAGCTAATTTTACGTAATCATGTTTTGGAATTTTTGTCCTGAATCAATGATAATAAAACTTAAAAACTGTGACACTATCATTGACGCAGGATTGTATGGGGTTTTTAAATATGTTATTTTGCTCCCATAATAATATAACTATAACAATAACTTTTAGCTGCCATCCTGAGCCTATGGCAATAAAGCCTATGTTACTGAGGGATCATGTAGTTATTCATATTGGTTTGTAATTTTCGAATTTTGTTCGTTATAAATATGAAGGTAAATTTAAAAATACAATTATTTCGTGTAATTTATAATGATGTAAAATAATGAATGTGTTTTGTTTGTCTACAGATCACAGTGCCCGTTACGAAATCTTTCGTCGAATATATTAAAACTCAACCGATCGTGTTCGAAGTCTTCGGACATTATCAACAACACCCATTGCATAAGGTATGTTTCGATATACATAATTATATCTTTTTTTTAATCTAATGTTTATTGCTGAAACAAAAAAAAAATGTTTATTTGTCTTATTTGTTGTTAATGATAAATTAAAATTGTCTATTATAGAGAATTCTATTACCTTATATATATTTTTTTTTTAAATTAAATGACTTCCCTTCTTTTGCTCCTTGTATGTTTAATTTGCTATAACTATTTATTAGTACAAGTCCCACTTCTGGGATATGTTTTAAAGCATGAAATAAAGTAATTTTCTTTTTATATTTGGTCTACCAAGTCTTCATTTCCAAATAGCATAATATATAACGTTTTTATAAATACAAAGTGATCGTCAAATTGTTTCTTGCTTGCAAAGTAACGCTTTATATGTCGTGTACGTAACGCCGCCATTTTGTTTTATCGCCCATTTTAGCTAGCTAGTGAACAGGCCAATGAACCGATCCGCCTTCGCCCCCAGGACGCCAAGCAAGACGGGCCGGTCGCGGGGCGTACTCCCCCCCGCCGGATGTTGCCCCCGTCTATACCTATCTCTGCCCCCGTGAGGAGCCCCAAGTGGGGCGCGGCGTCGGTGGCGCCCCCTTGTTGCTCGTCCCATCTGCATTCCAAACACGACTTGCTGGTCTGGTTTGAGATTTGTGAACTGGCTCCCAATGGAGAATATGTGCCGGCTGTAAGTAAAGTTTTTAACCTTTTTTGTATGAAAAAAAAAGTCGGTTAGAAGTTGGTAAAAAGTACAAGTTGGTTGATTCATAATGTCGAAATGACTTCAAGTCCTCAATTCACCCCTTGAATATTTCTGTAGAAATTATCGAAAAGGACTCTTATTATAAAACCTGAAACATGTTATTTTATTGAAAGAAAAACTAGAATTTACTTAAAAGGTGGCAAGAGTAAACATTAAAACTCTAGCTTTTTAAATTGTAAATGGTTTGTCGTTGAAAAATCTAGAATAATAATCTATTTCTCATAGAATCTCTAAATCAAGTTATACATTAATTGAAAAAATACAAGTATGTTTTTACCAATTTTAGTACCAAACAGACATGTTTAAAAAATAGCAATAAGTATTTGAACAAATAATACTTCCATTGAATTTTTGTCCATAAAATATTGAACAAAATAATCAAGCTAAAAGCGTACAGCAAAAAAAAATATTCAGAGAATTAATTGTAAATACCTTATTATAAATACCATATTTTTTAAACCAAAATTGAAATTATAACACACAATAAAATAAAATATTTGGAAATATACGAAATATTGTATTGCATATTTCGCCCCTTAAATACAAAAGAAGAAATAATTATTTACAGGTTTTTAATTTTTCTTATGTTTTTTTTTTATGTTGTATTGAATGTGAATATATCAAAAGTTGTGTTTTTCTCTCTGGTATCTATGTGTATATATAAAATTTGGCATCTCATGGCGTCTTTGCATTAATTTCATATTAATTGATTACGTAACAAATAACTATTTATAAACATAATACTCATATACAATCACGCTTATATTAATAACGCTTAAACTTCAAATTTAAGTTATTGCTACTATTTGCGCCTTTACTCGTACATTCTTTGCTCTAACCCGTATACTTACATTAACCCTAGGTGGTAGAACACAGCGACGACCTGCCTTGCCGCGGCCTGTTCGTCCTCCACCAGGGGATCCAGCGCCGCATCCGCATCACCATACTGCACGAGCCGTCGCAGGACCTGCAGTGGACTGATGTTAGGGAACTTGTAGTCGGTATGTACTTTATTTAGTTAGCAATAAGGACTATATTATCGTATCAGTGTCATTGCAGTCTAGCTTAAGTACTGACAACAAAACAAGCTTAGTTCACAAGACCTTTGGAAATTCGTTAAAAGAAAAAGATTTGTGCTATATGCAAAAGTGTGAACTTTAACCATTGACTTTAAACAGTGGAAATATACTGAACTATTAAAAATAATATTTATATTCAATGTGACATAGGCACATCAGCATAATGCTGCTTGACTATAAATCTAATAAATATATATGTTTTGTCGCAGGTAAATTAAGTAAAACAAAGGCTCATTGTTATGATGTACTAGAACTACCATATGGGAGGATTGTGTCCTTAGTATTTGTTGTTATATGGCAACTAAAATACATCTTCAATGAAAATTTCAACTGTCTATCACGGTTCATGAGGTACAACCTGGTGACAGACAAACAGGCCCACGGACAGCTCACTTTTATATATCTTTACGCGAAGTACAGCTAGGCATTTGACCAGCAGGCAGCGTAACCACAAACAAGTTATCGACACTCTGGCTTAAAGTGGAGCATGCCTAGTCTGGAATAACTGGCTCTCAAGGAGGCTGCTGGAACACACAGTTTAAGTGTTTTATTATACTCCAGACGAGCACTAGAGAAAACCTACCACCATGCTTATGGATTCCTCGCGATGTTTTCTTTTTCCGAACGCTCGAGCTCATTGGTCGGGATCGAACTCATGACCTTCGAGACGTGAGGCGACTGTACGGTCAAATGAATAGTCATGACTCCGAAATCTCTATATTATGTTTAGGGTCCCGTTTGTAACTTATGCGTATGAATTCTTAAAAGAAACCAAAATCGACGTTTATTGGAATCGTCATAATTCCATGTATTGTATATTCTGTATGTTCTCAGGGCGCATCCGTAACAGCCCGGAAGCTAACGAGGACACGACGGACGGCGAAGAAGACGGAGCGCTCTCACTCGGACTCTTCCCTGGAGAACGTCCCACTCTTGACGACAGGGCTGTGTTTAGGTATGTATTTGGCTAGTTCATTTAGTTTATTTTCTCCTTATTCAATTCAATGCTATTTGTTGGATTTTATCCATAGATTTTACAATACCTTTCAATTATTTTTCACCAAGTATACATTACATATTTTATTTGTACGAGTAGATTTGCATGTGACCACAGCTTGCCTGATGTAAAGCTGCGCCATCGCAGCTGAAATAGCTAAATAATAAGTAGGTTCTACAACAGTCTACCTAGGTACATTATTCTTGATTTGAAGACTCCAGTGTTGGTACTTCTTAGGAACTGATCTTCCGTTGGGGCTGGTAATGACGCCACGCGCGATACAGTTTTATTGTAATAATCATTCCATGAATTCTGGTCGCGATTCACCTCTCAGAGAGGGTGCCTAGGAAGATTCTTGACCCCCGAAGGGGGTACCCCTTTCGATGGTCAAGAATCTTCCTCTACCATGATATTAAATGTTATTCCTATATTGCTGCAGGTTCGAGGCAGCGTGGGACAGCAGCCTGCACGGCTCTCCCCTGCTGAACCGCGTCAGCAGCAACGGAGAGGTTGTCTACATCACACTCAGCGCCTACTTGGAGGTAACTCACATTCCTGTTCACCCGACTGAAAAAAAGAGCTGTTTTAGTTTCGCCAAACATATTATCACGCTATCAGATTATCACGCCTTGTAACATGAACAAAGAAAGAAATAATACGAGACTATACTGTTGTAAATAGAAACTACTACTACACTAGACTTTATGTCGAGTTCATGGAGTATGGTGATATTTGTTCGGAACTCAGTCCAGGAAACTCCTAGCATCCTTCTCCAGCACCACATCTCCAGAGCGTCTATTTTCTTTTTGATTTGCACAACACTTATTAAAACTAAACCTTTGTACCGTTGTCCAGGTGGAGAACTGCGGGCGGCCGGCGATCATAACCAAGGACCTGTCAGTGGTGGTGGTGGGTCGCGAGGCTCGCTCGGGACGCTCCCTGAAGCGCGCGCTCTTCGGCTCCCGCGGGGCCCGCGCCGACCATCTCACCGGGGTCTACGAGCTCAGCCTGCACCGGGCGCTTGAACCAGGTAAAACGACTTTAACTTCCTATTTAGATATTACATTACTAAATAGTTTTATTGGCACCACAGGTAATATATAAACATGGAAAATTTTAAAGTGTGTCACTTGTAGGCTACCGCATATGCGGTGTGCAAAATGTCAATAAATTTATAGATTTAAAAATGTAATAGAACACATCACAATCCATTTAAATTCGATATGGCCATCACCACAAAATTAATAAAAAAAAATATCTTAATTTCAATGTATACAAAAAGCTTTCGCACTACAAAGCATGTATTCTTAACTAAAACTTGATTTTGTCTACAGATTATGTATCCTACTAATATTTTAGACCTTGAATTAAAACACAGGCTTCTTTTTATCCCGAAAACAATTGTGGTTCCCCTGTGATAACGCAAATAACTTCAAAATCATTGCCACTCCTTCACGCTCCAAAACATGAACCGATTTTTAACATAGGTTAAACCTTGACTTAACACATAGGCTACTTTTTATCCCGGATTAACTTCTTTAGTCCCGGATTAACGCGGTTAACACCGCGGGGCGCAGCTAGTATAGAATATGTGTGTTTGCGCAGGAGTACAAAGACGGCAGCGGCGTGTGTTGGACACGAGCGGCACGTACGTGCGGGGCGAGGAAAACCTGCACGGGTGGAGGCCGCGCGGGGACTCGCTCATATTCGACCACCAGGTGAGCGATATTCGATCACCAGGTGAGCGACATTCGACCACCAGGTGAGCTATATTCGACCACCAGGTGAGCTATATTCGACCACCAGGTGAGCTATATTCGACCACCAGGTGACCAATATTCTTCTTCTTCTAAGTCGGTACGCTCGTGACAGAGCGGTCGTGGTCGTCATGAAGTAGTGGTGGATGGGACAGATAGTACACGCCTTACGATTCATTGCCATATTTCTCTGCCAAAGGTCTTGGCGCACTCCTTTAAAGGGGGGAGGTGTTGTTTCAAGGGGTGAGCGATAAATACAATGCAAAAAATGTTGTTAAAAGTGTTGCAGTCGTAAACGGAAAAATTACGCTGAAAATGTCGCTGATTTTTGTTTTTATTGTATTGGCATTCGTTAGCCTCAATTATTCTTTTTCATATTTGAAATCTTTGTGTACCAGTATAATATTTGCTCTGTTCTCTGACAGGGCGTAAATTTCAAAATGATTTAAAGGCACAATACAGTTTTGTGTTGGGACAATTACATTAGTTCATTTCGTCTCTAGTTGTCAAATATCCTTCCATCTTAGATCACAATAGCGATTGCCATTAGGTGAATTGTGCTATAGTCAAGCCGATTCTATGTAAAAAAAAGTTATCCCGTGCCTTGGCAGCTACTCCTATCCACAAGCATACGAATAATTTTAAGGAAATGTACACAGCAAAAAATTGCAATTCTACTAAAATGAATGAGGTGTTGTAATCTAGGGATTACGACATCTTTTTGAACTTATTAGCACTATGATCATAGAGTAATAAATATAATAGACGCTCAATCTCTTGTTGAAAATCTTACTATGTGTACGATACACGTAGCGCCATCTATTCTTATTTTCTTAAACCAATTTTACTCGGGTCACGCAATCTACTATCGTTTTATCATAATATAATATACCAAATCAGCAATAAATAATATTTTATTGGTGTTCCGATAGTGGGAGCTGGAGAAGATGACCCGGCTGGAGCAGGTGGGGCGCACCCGGCACTTCATGGCGCTGCGTGAGCGGCTGCGGCACGGACACGACAACTCGGTGCAGCCCAACGACTTCTCCAAGACTGAGAAGGTACAGACAGCAACTTATCTATTATCTATGTTCTGGGATTGTAAAGCTAAAAAAAAATAATCGGACGCGGCTGACGGACACTGCTGATAACCGAGCAAGTTTCCATATATTTTTATGTTCTTGTGTAGTTTCTTGATATTTTTATGTTTTTGTGTAAGTTTCTAGTATATTTATTATTATGTAAGTGTCTATTAAATAGACCCAACTGTTTATTTTCTATTTGGCAAATCTAGTTTGACAGTTATAGTGTTGTGACCAAGCGATTATAGCGGACACGATATCGATTCATTCATGCGTAACTGAGTCATGTTACGCAGAAGTTCAAAGTTTTCCATAAAATAACGCAACGTAACGTTCTATTGGTGCTGTCAAAAACAAAATAAACAGGCAGTGTTATAGTTTATTTATCTCAATTATTATACCCTCTTATTTTAGCATTATAATTCATATCTTATAAAATAAATTTCTAAACATATGGTAGGACGTAGTTCCAGCGAGCCCTGCACTAAAAGTGATCTTGTAGGTGTTATAGTTTATTAGTCCTCGTAACTTTTGACTTAAAATATAATAAAATGATAATGTAATATAATAATATTAATCAATAATTGATTTTGTTAAGATGAGTAAACTAAAGCATGTCACAAATGTTTGATATTGTAGTCTTTTAACTGATGTACGACATTCTAATTTAGTCACAGGAAGGAACTAACCTCCGGTCCAGTTTGAGGGTTAGGGATATTAAATTATGTACATACATTCAATGAATAAAAAAAATTTGAATTTTGAATTTTTTTTTTAACTAAATTTTAACAAACCTGAGATTTTCAAACCAGCATTATGTAAGTCACTGGGATTCTTAAATTATTAGAAGGTATAATTTTTTTTTGTAACATGCGTGTTTTGACATTGATAGGAGGTATCCAACATGGCGGCCAAGGCGGCGGGCGAGTGCGCGGGCGCAGGCGGCGGGCCGCGCGACGACTCGCTGTACGAGCCGTGGGAGATGACGCCGCGCGAGAGAGAGCTCGCCACCAAGTTCCTCAAGCTCATACAGGGTGAGTGCTATCACAATTTGATTCCACCATCTCCGTTCTACTACAGAACGAGCAGAGAGTCAGTGAAGAGACACCGATACAGAGTTCAAGTTCCAAACTTTCGTACAAAACGCTTTGCATCGACCTTTATTGTTAGGACTGCGAAGCTTTGGAACTCACTACCTGAGTCTCTGTTTCCTGAGAGGTATCGTCCGGGGGCCTTCAAAAGTAGAGTTAATAGGTATCTTCTAGGTAAGTATGCCACACCGTAGACTGCAGTGCAGCTTAACATCAGGCTAGATGTAGTCAAACGCTAACCTATCAAGGATAAAAAAAATAAAATAAAAAAAATCGAATAAATATAATAGGCGCTCAACCTCATGTTGTAAATCGTTTCAAGAAAATATAAATAGATGGAGCGTGCAGCCTAGCTGCCGCCAAATTCCGTAACGCGCTGCAGTCGCATAGTGATATAACGATAGTAGATTGCGTGACCCGAGTGAAATTGTGAAGTAAATGTGACGGTTTTTTCGTGAAATGATTAAAGAAGAAGTTTCTTAAGCTCTTATAAATGATCTTCACGATCATCTAATCGGTGCAACGCCTAATGGGTGTCTGGGTGTTTACAAGTATAAGTATATTTGTGTATATGTTTTGTTACCAACCATAATACAAACTAGCAATGGTTTACCATGGTTACTATCCGTGTGTGAAATGTGTCGTAATATTTATGTATTTATTTATACCATAGCGTTAAAAAAATATTCATAACTCTACCTTGTCTCTGGTTACAGGAAGAATAGGAGCAGCCAAGGAGGTGGAAGCAGCTGTATCCCCCTCCACGCCTGTCGACGAGGGGGTGTCACAAGACATCTCCACTCCCAGCCTACTCTCGTCTATTCACAGCACGAGCAGCTTCGAGTAAGTGTCGTATTACTCCAGTAGAACAAGTGGTACGCGCATGACTTTGTAGAATCAGATTTAAAATAGTAGTTTATGCAACTGTCTAATGATGAAGGATATTAAAACACGAGTGTGAGTTTATGAATCTCGCTGCGCTCGTTTTATAATAGTAACGAGTGTCTTAATACCCGTGTTATAAGCAGTTTCCCCGAAGAACCCGGAGACCCCCGTTAAGCACAGAGGCAGGTCACCGGGGGGGTTTTAGTGGGTACAAATCCAACATAACCTGGCTGCGCCTCATCGTAGCCAGGTATCTTGTAGGAGATTTCCCTCTCGTCAACAAAAAAATTGTTATGTGTGGTATAAAATAGTTAAGTATTATCACCTTGTATATGTATTGCCGGTGTGGTCGCAGGCTGTGCTCCCCGGAGCGCGCGCTGGTGGAGAAGGCGGGCGGCGCGTGGGGCGGCGCGGGCGGCGGCGCGCTCTACGTGCCCGAGTGCGAGGAGGTGCGCGTCTCCGCCGCCGTCGCGCGCCGCGGACACCTCAACGTGCTGCAGCACGGCACGCACGGCTGGAAGAAACGCTGGCTGGTCAGTAAACATAAAGATTAATCTTAATATATATCAAAATAAACCACTTAACCGATTACAATAAAATTCGCAGACCATGTGCAGTTCGATCCAACTTGAGAGATAGGATAGTTTAAATCTCAAATTATAGTCGCAATTTTAATTTATTGCGAATTATTGTCTGTTATTCTTTGACAGTCACAATTATCTGTTAACTCCAAATGATTCTAACAGATGTCGATACCTTTCGACTGGGTTGAGTAAATAATCAATAGATGGCGCTGCTATGGTAAATCTACGAACGTGTCATATAAGCTACACTATCTATTTTTCATACCCCTAAGTGAGGCAAAACAACGTTTGCCGGGTCAGCTAGTTTATTTATAAAACACGAAAGTGTACGTACATAAGTTTTTACGTCTACATGATACCTTAAGATAAACTGGTACGCTGTAGGGAGCACTACGCCTTGCTATAGGACTACCAGGAGCCTGTATCGCAGGGCCGTAGGAATTGCCGCTTCATTTGAGAACGAGTGAAAGAACGAAGAAAATGAACGAAGAGTGATGATAAGGGCACGATACTAGTTCTCAGTGTAAGTGCTGGTCGTCATATCATATCATTATTATTGTTAATTTTTATAATATTTGTTTTGTTAAATATATTTTGTAATGATCTGTAATAAAGAAAATTTGAATTTGAATAGTCGTTTATGCAACTGTCATGTAATGAAGGGTATTAAAAGTTGAGTTTCATAATAGTGACGTGTGTTTTTATAACCGTGTTATTTATATGCAGTTGCATACACTACTTTATCTTCACTAATGCAATTAAACAAACAACAAGAGTAAAAGCTGGCAATAAACAAACAAACATTAAAATCACGCGTACGTGTATTGTCAAACAAATATACAGAAAACGTGCACCCTGTGCTTCGTTATTAGGTCATAGCTAAGACTACTTAAAATTACTTAATATCTATACTTAAATCTAGTTATAAATATTTAAATTATTATTAATTTATCTTAAATCATGACCGCGCTGACGAGTGTATCGGATGCAGGTGGTGCGGCGGCCGTACGTGTTCATGTACCGGTCGGAGCGCGACCCCATCGAGCGCGCGCTCATCAACCTCGCGCACGCGCACGTCGAGTACTCGGAGCACCAGGAGCAGATGGTGCGCATGCCTAACACATTCAGGTAATACATCACGTACTATATTTATTACACTGGTCTACAGTGGTTTTGTTGCCTTTGATATGATGATGATTTTGGGTCTATTTATACACACAATTCGTGAAAATATCAATGATTTTGTAAGATCTGCTCGTTTTTTTTTCAACAAATGACTGAAAATTAAAATTTTGACGGTAAATCGTTTAAAATTCAATTTGTAGAAACGAGCAAATTTAGTACTTTTACGAATATATTCGTAATCTGGGCATTTAAAAACGTAACAATTTGCGATGATAAACAGGGCAACAAAAAATAAATGATTTTTGTAGAGCTGTGTTATTTATTTATTAGGCACTCAGACAGATTACAAACATTCATTTTAAGATTACTAAACTACAAAGAACAAAAACAAGTCTGCAATCCAAAATAGAGTACACAGCATGTTTAGTGTAAACTTAATAATAAGGATGGTTCAAATATACATAAAAAAGGGGTAATCTTAAGTACTAAGCAATTTAACAATTTAACCTATAACTTATATTATTTCTAAATTGACTGAGACTGTTACTAAATACATATATTATAGTTAATGCTTATTACGTAACTTACAAGTACATTGACGGTAAATATAACTAAATCTAATTCTAATTTAAAGTGGGGGTGATGAGACCTGCACTGACATCCCGCTAGGGGCGTATTGTGCATTCCCCCCTTACCAGCCTACCCAAGCTAACCGAGCTCCTTGAAATAACTGAGCACAGCCCTGGGTCGCTGGCATACCTGTTCCACCCCTGTTGCGTCAGATGGTTTGTTTGTCTGAGTATTACGAGTAACAATGGAAAGCGAACATTCATCTTGAGCTGCTATCATCAGGCCGTAACTCTCTCTGGTTTGTTTAGTAGCCTCACAGTGCAGTAGCACGTGTTCTACCGTTTAATTTTCTTCTAGACAGCCCCTACATAGAGAGCCGTCCCTAAATATAACTACAGATGAATAAAAATAAAAAGTATACATTTTGGAATATACGAGTACAATACATAAACTGTCCTATTCATAAAAACTTAAAACACTGTTAAAACGTTTCTCTTATAGGAATGGTCATTTTGTGTTTGTCTAAATCGTTTGCTTAAAATATAGAAAATTAAATTTAATACATAAGTAAAAGTAGATAAATAATAATGAGTGTGTAAATTAAAGAATCAAATTTAAAATCATAAGGTTCTCAGTTATTGTCGTAAGAGATAGAATAATGAAGATAAGATCTATACTTAGTTCCGCCCATCGATAACAGATGGCGCCACCATGCAAGTTGTGGCTTTGTTGTTCAAACAACTGTTGTTGTGGCTTTAAAGGAGTCGCAAAATAATTTTTTGTACTTACAATTTTTTTTGCTGCTTAAAAAACTAGACTAATACTAGCTGACCCGGCAAACGTTGTTTTGCCTTATTAATTATTTTTATTCTAGTTTCTAGACAATTTCTAGTATAATTAAAATGTTACTTACTTATTATAAGTGTGTATGGTATATGCGTGAAATGGGTATGGAGCGCCATGAACAAATGTTAAGGGAATATAAAAGTAACAAACGCCAAAAAATATTATGTTCAATCATATCTATTTAATAGTGTTTATTTTAAGAAACATTGATTTGTTCTTCTTAGATGGCACCGACGCCAAGAATACAGGATAAATAAAAATTTAAAATAGCATGTTTATAAGTTAATCAAATAAAGTCTTCGATGGTACTTATGTTTAGGCATAAAATGATTTTTCACTTTTTAGATACAGTTAGAATTTATAAATGTAGGTATGATTTTGAAGTTTGTTATTTGTATAATACAATTTCATTGTAAAATTTTTAAGGTTAGTAGGTAATGATATTTTTCTAAAGTTTTAGGTATTCAAAATTTTTTAGCGATACCATTCGAGCCGTTACCAAACAAATTACATAATATTGGTAGTGTCATAAGCTATGACCCAAAACGTCATAGGACCAATCGCGAGCGAAGCGAGCCCTATGCGAGCGTAGCGAGCTATGCGCGGGCGAAGCGAGTGCGAAATATTTTAGCATATTTGTTCGAGCCGCTTGAGCATAAAGATGTCCAAAGCAGAACAAATTACATAATATTTGTAGTGTCGTGAGCTATGACCCAAAACGTCCTAGGACCAATCGCGAGCAAAGCGAGCCGGATGCTAGCGTAGCGAGCTATGCGCGAGCGAAGCGAGCGCGAAAATTATTATCATATTTGTTCGAGCCGCTTGAGCATAATGAAGTCCAAAGCAGAACAAATTACATAGTATTTGTAGTGTCGTAAGCTATGACCCAAAAGTCCTAGGACCAATCGCGAGCGAAGCGTGCCGGATGCGAGCGCAGCGAGCTATGCGCGAGCGGAGCGAGCGCGAAAATTTTTAGCATATTTGTTCGAGCCGTTTGAGCATAAAGAAGTTCGAAGCAGAACAAATTACATAATATTTGTAGTGTCGTGAGCTATGACCCAAAACGTCCTAGGACCAATCGCGAGCAAAGCGATCCGGATGCGAGCGCAGCGAGCTATGCGCGAACGCAGCGAGCTATGCGCGAGCGAAGCGAGCGCGAAAATTTTAGCATATTTGTTCGAGCTGCTTGAGCATAATGAAGTCCAAAGCAGAACAAATCACATAATATTTGTAGTGTCGTAAGCTATGACCCAAAAGTCCTAGGACCAATCGCGAGCGAAGCGAGCTGGATGCGAGCGCAGCGAGCTATGCGCGAGTGAAGCGAGCGCGAAAATTTTAGCATATTTGTTCGAGCCGCTTGAGCATAAAGAAGTCCAAAACAGAACAAATTACATAATATTTGTAGTGTCGTAAGCTATGACCCAAAACGTCCTAGGACCAATCGCGAGCGAAGCGAGCCGGATGCGAGCGCAGCGAGCTATGCGCGAGCAAAGCGAGCGCGAAAATTTTTAGCATATTTGTTCGAACCGTTTGAGCATAAAGAAGTCCAAAGTAGAACAAATTACATAATATTTGTAGTGTCATCATCATATTTGTTGATAATTTTTTGCTCATACGTTCGGGGTCTAGTTTATTAGTACATCAAATTTTATAGCTTCTTCTACGTAAGAACTAAGTGATCAAGTTATGTTGTCGAGAGTTTTTCAAGCCCCTGCCTTAGTTTAACGACTGTTTGTGCTAAGAGGACCTACAATTTAACGTATAATCCGATCCACAGTAGCGCACAGATGAAAATACATTTTTTTACAACAGTCATGTGCAGGAGAGGTTAGGCAATAAAGCGACTTACACGCGGGTGGAGCCGCGGTTAAGTTAATAAGAGAGTTACATTGATATAGCAAAATGATAATTGTTAACAATACTACTACATACGATACATAAACAATAACGAAGGTCGAAATTTGTGTAAACAGTGAGAGAAGTCTGTGAAGAAGAATTTTGTGAGTAAAACAGGAGACCGACTTCGGTCTATGGCATAGTGTGGCCTTTCACTCGCCAGTAAAGTAAAGGCGCGGCAAATTTTAAGTATTTAAGATTGGTAATAATCATAAACATAAGTATATCAGGTTAAATTTTGTTAGTTATTTTCTTAAAAAAAAAAATAAGGATTTTTACTCGAAGTACAGTTAGATACTATATTTGATCAGTTATCAAGCGAGATGAAAAATAAATAAAATACTAAAATGGCCATAAAAAATAGGGAATGATGATAAAAAAGTAAAAAATTAGGGTTGTATGTATTTTTTAATGCCACTTAATACAAAAATAAAATGAAAAAATTCGTCGGAAAATTAAAAAAAAAATGTTTAAGGGTGATCAACCCACTTAGGGGTATAAAAAATAGATAGTAGCCGATTCTCTGACCTACTGAATACGTATATAAAATTTGGTAAAGATCAGTCAAACCGTTTCGGAGGAGTGCGGTAACAGACACTGTGACACGGAAATTTGCTAAAATGGCCAACAAAAAATAGGGGTTGATGATAAAAAGTAAAAAATTAGGGTTGTATGTATTTTTTAATGCCACTTTATATAAAAATCAAATAAAAAAAATTCGTCGAAAAAATAAAAAAATATATTTAAGGGTGAACAACCCTTATCACTTAGGGGTAAAAACGTTTCACGTTGGCCGATTCTCATACCTACTGAATACGCATATGAAATTTGGTAATGATCAGTCAAGCCGTTTCGGAGGAGTTCGGTAACAAACACTGTGACACGGAAATTTT
Organism: Mellilla xanthometata; assembly: GCA_035578125.1. Taxonomy (NCBI): domain Eukaryota; kingdom Metazoa; phylum Arthropoda; class Insecta; order Lepidoptera; family Geometridae; genus Mellilla; species Mellilla xanthometata. Next base: position 3,562,203 of record JAPUBQ010000014.1, on the reverse strand, counting down.
ATATATAAGATGTAATTGTTGTTTTGTGACTTTTCGAGAATTTAATGTTTTTCCTTACAAAACTCACAAAAGTAAGCTGGTATCATTCCTGTTTCCAGCGTGGTGAGCAAGGAGCGCGGCTACCTGCTGCAGACGCTTGGAGACAAGGAGGTCCACGACTGGCTCTACGCTATCAACCCGCTCCTCGCCGGACAGATAAGGTGAGATCACTGACTCCATGCACCCTTCTTCTATGTTCCGTAACATGCTTGATGACAACAAAAAGTTTTTAGCAAAAAGTTTTTATTTATTAAATTTTATGAAGAAGTTATTTAAGTTATTGACCATTATTATTATTATTTTGCCCACTGCTGGGCAAAGGCCTCTCTATCCTTTTTCCACTCATCCCGGTTTTGTGCTTTTCGAGTCCAGTTTTTACAAAAGGAGTCTAGTTCGTCCCGCCATCTCCGTCTGGGCCTGCCTCGACGTCGGACGCTCTCGGGTTTGCTGGTTTGACATTGACCAGTATTTTTTAAATAAACATTGGTTAGCCCCATACTAAACTATTTCTAGTTTGTATTATGGTTGGTAACAACACTGATATACTACATAAACATATATAAATAAATACTTTATATCGATACATATTTAACACCCAGACCGACAGCCAACATAATCACAAAGATGTTGGCCGTTCTGGAAATCGACCCCGGTACCCTCTGGTTGTCAGTCCGGCATGGTAAACCATTACGCCAACGAAGTCATCAAATTAATACCTGTGTTATTAAAATACAATAGTAAAATGACGTGATATTTATAACTTTACGCTCTTACAATAGTATCTTTTTTACACGCTTTCTATTAGCTTCACCTGTATGTTTGTATGTTTGTTTGTAACCGACTTCTTTGGGCGCGATTTTGACCCACTTTAAACGTCCAGATTTCGTTCAAACTTTGTAGATTTATTGAGGACCGATGACAATACACTCATTTGATAAAATTACGGTTTTCTATAAATAGCGTGTTTTTTAGTTTTTTTAAACTATTATTATTTTTAAATAAAAACACCATATAAGATGTGATGTGACTTTGAAACATAGCTTAAATCGCGTTCGGTTTTCGTTTCGATAATAATTAGTTACAGAGACTTAAACGGACGAGTTGTCATCTTTCCTGTTCACTTTGGTTATTTTTACCCTGTTAGCATTAACTTTTTTATTATTTATTATTAAATCTACACACTTATCTTTCACCATGATAGTCTTCTTTCAAAATTGTATTTGTTTTACCCCGCTCACATAGCTATAACTAAACATTATTTTATGTAACTAACTCTAAGATGTATACATACAATAAACTAATTTAAATTTGATTTGAATTTACTTTCTGCCTATGTGCATGCCTTCTTCTTTCATGATCTGTTATGCCTCTGTACCAGGCTTTTGATCTTGCGTGTTTTTTAATGTTATTTTTTCTCTATCTTAAAATTAAAGTTTACTAGTAGAATAATATATACTCATATGTTATTATTTCAACTATCGCCGTCGTAAACTGTACTATGAGTTTAATTACATGACTTACAATGTGAGTTTTAATTGTTAGATTTCAGCTCCAATCGCCTGATGTTATGCGATAAAATCGAACGCGTTAGAATTCTATTTATAAATATTAGTTGTCAAAATACAGTAGTATTATTTCTGATTGACGAATAGTCTAAACACCCCATTAAAACAAACAAGTTAAATGTCTGCCCCACATATGTCCCAATCATTATAAAATTCACTTGAACCCTCTCTGATATGTCCCATTTGATTACCGTTAACTGCGCTAATCTTTTAGCTTTTTGTATCCACATAGATTTCGCAAGACGATTTTGTATACGAGTATTCAATATATGTATGGCTTTCGTACACGGGTCGCAAGCGTAACCGTTTTGTAAGCGTACGTTATATGTATGTTTAAGAATGTTTGTGCTCTTTTTTTTTTGTCACATTCACACACGGCTAGTTAGCCCCATACTGAACCATTTCTAGCTCGTATTATGGTTGCTAACACAACTGATATACTACATATATACATATTATATATAAATACATATTTAACACCCAGACCCACAGCCAACAAATTTAGTTAAGCACAAAGATGTTGACCGGGCCGGGAATCGAACCCGGAACCTTCTGGTTAGCAGACCGGCATGGTAACCTTTACGCCAACGAGGTCGTCAATCAATCTTATGAACACAAACATGCTCAAACAAACAAGCGAATAGCTATAAAGCTGTCGTCTTACGATACGCTTGCCATAAGACGTCGTGTGCAAATCCCCTTATTCCAACAAAATGTTAAGTGAAAGCAAAGGATGAGCGCTGTTAACGCTATGTGTGTGTAAGAGAGGTCCACGTCAATATACACGTGTAAAGGTTTGTTCACACAGGTCGCGGTCCGGGCGGCGCGGCGACAAGCCGGCGGGCACGCCGCCCGCGCAGGCATGAGACACCCTTACAATGGAGTCTATTCTCGTTTTTTAAATGCGTCACCGACGCCGGGAACCTCCACGCTCAGCGCGCCATTCAGGACGCGCGCCCAATGCCCAGGTATTGAAACAGTAACTCATATTGAACAGCAACTAATTATATTATAATCTATCTGACGTGAACGGTGCCTATTTCTGACGTTATGTATAACCACATCGCACATTCTTTTCCTTAACGTTTTGATCATTTTGATCAGTTTTTTTGTTACCATATAAAGGTTTTTTGGTTTTTGATTTTATTAAATAAGTACTGTTAGTTTTATTCCATAATAAAAACAAAAGATATTACCGACATAGTTACTCGACTTTTATTTATGCCCTTTTTAAAAAAATCTTAACTTTAAGCGCTTGTACTGAAAATGTGTATATTTTGTTTAGTGACGTTAAGAAAATTAATGTGCGACATGATTATGTAAAAATTGTAAACCGCGGGGAAACAAGAAGCAAATATAATTTATAGCTTGTCTCGTTCCGGCGCGTCTTAAAATTGTTTTTCTCACTCGTCTACACGGTGAACTGATTTGGATTTCCTAACAAGATTATGTTGGTGGTACAAGACGCAGTTTAAAGATGTGGTTCATCAGAATTAGGCATCAATATATCGTCTAGATAGAGCAGCAGGGAATGGTTTTCGCATTGACTACTCAATACGAGATTAGCTAAAGTGATAAATAGGCTTGAAGTTGTACCTACTCGCGAGAATGGAATATTTTTAACTAAATCGAAATGCTAAAGAAAATGGAATGTTATTGTTCTAGCTGAGATCGTATTTTTAGTCAAATGCACGATAACCATAAAGGTGCCAAATATAAAATCGGTGCCATGAAATTTTAGCAAAAACAGGTAAAAATTTAACGAAAATTCGGGTTAAATGTGAAATTGAATGATATATTGTGGGCTGGTTTGGTAAATAGTCTGTTACAGAGATTTGATAATAACAATGTAGTAAGTCGATGATGACATATATTCTGGTGTGGTGGTCCAATATAAAGATTAAAATAGAAAGAAATAACCAGGACCGCTGTGGATAGAAAGGCAATTATCGAAGAATCAATTATTTTAGCATATCCTCACATATTTATACTTCTATTGTATATGTAACCAGTTGCATATAATGCAATATACGATCTATACGTAAATTAATAATATATGTATGTATGTTATATACTTTGTATATTAATTTGTTTGTTTGTTAGTCTTGTAACTTTCATAGTTGGTGGTCGAAATCGTAGTTGGGACCAAACCGGTGCACTGATATAACGGGATCGGGGTAAAGAAACGATTGTGAATTAAATAGAATTTTTATCAAACAAAAACGTTTTATGAAAGCATTTTACTGTTTCATTGCTTGAGGTTTTGGAAGCGTGTCGTTGAATGTGTCAAATAGATATTCCATCTTGTAACTCGGAGTCAAGTGCCGCGACCTATTTATTATCCATGTTTAAATGTTTATTGTTAGTATTTGAGTCCAACATTATTCTAAAGATATATTACTATGGACTTCAGCTTAACGTCTAACAAATATTTATGTCGTTTTGTGTAAATTACTCGTAAATACGATGTATATTTGTGTAAATTACTCGTAAATACGATGTGTATTTGTGTAAATTACTCGTAAATACGATGTATATTTGTCTAAATTACTCGTAAATACGATGTATATTTGTGTAAATTACTCGTAAATACGATGTATATTTGTGTAAGTTACTCGTACATTCGACGTATCGCGGCCCCTGACTCCTTGCACTACTGAGAATGCTGATGCGTTCAACACGATAGAGTGTACAATGTTTTTGTGCAATAAAATTGTCATAATTCTAGTATTGCGCCCAAATGTTCGACGGCGTCTGATAGACTCCATTTGGTTAGACAAAGTATAAGAATTTAAACTTAATGGTGAAAATTACAAGTCGACGAGAATACTTAAATAGATTTTTCTTCTAATGTTGGATACATAATGTAATTTACCTTGTATATACGTATGGCCCGAACGGTAGAAATAAAATATATTTTGAGGCTAAAAAGGCCGTTTCGATGGAAGTCGAGGGTAGTCCGTTTTCGTATGTTGTCATCCGTAAAATTTCTTCTCAGTTCTTTAGTATTGATTGTAAATACATAAATTATGACATTAGTAGTTAAACATGTAGACCATACATCGTTTTCATGCGCTAAATATTTTAGTAGTTTCTAATTTATTTATTGTTTGTGTTGTAATCGTAAAATTGTTTCTGAAACTCGTTCAGATGAATACTATTTCGAATGGATTGTATAAAGTAGGTTAATGCGATGTTATCTATCGCCACGATATCTCCGTTTGTCTGTAAGTTACGTTCACGACGTTGGGTTGAGTAGAGAGCACATCTAGGACCATTCCGATAGTATCTAGTCATGTGCCGGTAGACGGTACATTTGTATGTGATAGAGTTAGCTTCATAGTTTCATGGTTGCTGTGCTGCGAACAATTACAAAAGGTAGTCGTAATACATGTTGCGTGTTTTGTTGTACCTAACTATTGATATGTACTCGCTCCGTCTAACTCGCGTTCATAAAGAAAACATTTGAAAGCTCGCTTCCTCTCGCTCGCACTCCTTCGGTTATCCAAGTAAGAGGACAGTGGTGGTGATTACACGACTAAACCAAAGTTAAAGTAGCACTGTCTTTTTTCATCATCAGTGACAAGAAAAAGACGGCACGACCTGAGCGATACACAAAACAATTCGTCACGTCGAATATAGAAAATGTAGACGTTTTTTAGAACGCACCTAAATATATGAGCTCTAAATACTACCTACATTTTCCACATTTGACGTGACTTTGGTTGTATTGTCTACGGTTCAGATCGTGTTGTTTCTTTCTAATCACTAACGATAAAAAGAGACAGATGATATTTTAAATTAAGTTTAGTTGTGTGAACGTCAGAAACGCCACCATTGACTCTCAAATGTGTTCTTTGCCAACTCGAGTTATACATACTGTATTTGCAATATTTATACAAGACGTTGTAGTTAGTAAATGAATGTGTAGATTTATATGGATCCTTTCCCGTATTTCCTCGACACTGTTGTATGTGAAAAATAAAAATAAATTTTTCCTATTGCCGCTTTGATGTTGGATTTAAAATAATGACGAGTCACTTGTACTATCGCTTTTAGTGACGTAATTTCCATTCGAAATGAAGCTTCAACTCTAAGCTTAGTGGCTGTTAGTCGATGTAAATATCTTGACGATGTTTGTTGCTACATATTGTATGAGTTACAGAAAAAAAAAGTTTTCCTCCGTTGAATCGAGGATACACAGTTTGAGGCTTTGTATGTATAGTATGAGTTTTTTCGAATGCGAAAAATTACATATAGTTAACGTTTCACATTGATCTCATTGGTTTGAAAGTTTGACAAAACTAATGAGATAGACATACATCATTTGTCTGTGGATAAAACTACCGAAACGGAAATTTGACTTTTACACGTTCGAAAACACTTGTTCTTATCTTACTGTAGACTCGGACTATCGGCAAACACTAGAGCATAATATGATAATAATTTAGCATAATGTTAGATGTAAGATCAAGAAGTATTATCCAAACTTAGAAATGCTGTGTGTTTATAGTTAATTCTTAAAATTGGAACTATTGTCGTCGAGGTTATAATTACTTATATACCTAGCTGTATATTTTTAGTTTGTAAAACACAACGTCAAATTTTATTAAGATGCATGTTATTTTTTCATTACATATTTTTAGCAGTCCTTAGATTTGACGATGTGCTTTATTTCCATTGCAAAAGATGTCTATCATAACAAAAATATTATGTCCAATACTCCTTTGCCACTACGAAATTAATATTTATGTAATTTCTTCAATATATAACTTAGTGATGTGTATATTTTTAATGTATCGTATGGAAGATCTCAAGCTAAAATGACAAGTATGTTGTACTTTACCTTTCTTTGTTCTAGTCATTTCGTATAACATTCCAAAGTATGTAAATTATGATTATTTTCGAATATAGGGTAATGTATTTTGCATAGCAAAATGATGTTCTCGTAGTTGAATAGAGAGCTGGAATTATAAAATCACGAGTGTGTTGTGCGTTGGATGTTATCTCATTTTTACTTTGTTTTTTATTTACATTTCGATTGCAATTTTTTTTCGTTCCGTTGTATTACTGTATCTAATTCTAAATGGAATATTTTAAATTAGAGATGACAGCTGATGCTGGATTATATTTTTTTATAGAGTATACTGTTTAAGCTATACTGCTATTTTTATAGGACTAGGTGTTGTTTTGATGTTCCGTTCGCTGTTTTTCTAATAATTTATTTTGAATCGTTACCTTGGTGGATATTTTCGCGGCTCGCGGCGTGTAATATATTTCTTTATCGCTTTTATTATGTAAAGTGAGGCGAGAGCGCGACGCCGGCGTCGACTCGGGAGGGGTTGGGACACGACATGGGTCATGGCGCATACTGCTGTGGCATGATGCAACACACAATCCCATGATACATATGTATATGCTATTGCACCTTAGTGTAAACTTTTAGGTCATGATATATGCTTTTGGGCCATGTGCCATGGGCCACTCTGTAATGTATGCTAGTGCCCATGACCCATATATAGCATCGTGTCGCTCCCCGACCGGTGGCGTCCTGTGATGTCGAAAGTGATTGTTGATTGTTGGGCGAGAATGAGAAATTATATATTCTATGTATAATTTATGGATTTCATTCAATTTATGGAAATAAGAACAATGTAATGATTGGTAATATTACTCATTGCTCTAAATGTAATATCAAAATATATTATACACAGTGTTAAAGGTCATAAATAAAATGCTTTGAAAATTTCCACATTGTTGTTTTTATTGACACACTCAACCCTCACTAGTATGTTACTGTATATGTACAGGGTTATCAGGCAAGGGTATGGTAAGCCGAAAATCCCTAAAAGTACTCGTTACAAAGATTGTGTTCTGAAAGTTTCAGCGGGAAACCAGCAAATTTTTGTTTCTATGGAAACAAAAAGTTGATTTTTATAAAAAAAAATAGCACAACCCTAACTTACTACGATCACCCATTCATTCAAAACAATCAAAGAAACAAGATGGCCTCTCGGCTACACGTAAACTCTGCGCGTGGCTTCTGTGCGCCTAGTAGGTTCATTTTCCTTTTTTTGTTCGGTACGTTAGATAACGTCACTCGATTTAACGACTAAATCTCTAAAGCGTCGAAATCAATTGACTTTAGTTGATTTAGCTTGTATTCCATACAATGATACATTTTCTCCATTTAAAGACCACCTCTATAACGCCATAAAATGCACAGTCCCTTCAGTGTTGTTATATAGAGTTTACACTGCTGTAAATTAGTTTAGTACGCCCCATTTTGGCTCCACATTCGTCGCGCGTACTACTCAAGAATGAAAAGGATTGCCTCCTACTGTATTTCCTGAGAAATATAACTTGGGCTTATTCAAGGCAAGAGTGAACATCAGCTTCGCTTATCATCAGGCGAGTTGGTGGCCAAGCGTAAGATCTACCTAATAAAAAAAAAACTATGAAATGTAATTTTCTAATGCCTTTTTTTAGGAAAATCTCTCCCAGTGTAAAAAAAAACAGCTCCATAACTTTATTTATATATCATTTTATTATCACATGTGTAAAAAGTGTAGTATACAACTTTATGTACATGAATTAATAAAAAAATAGGCCTTAACAAATGAGAAGAATACATACATTGATTACACATACATCAATACATCAATTACATATATTTTCTTGAGTATATTTTAATACATGCTCAAGCATGTACTCAATTACATATATATTTTTTTAGCAAAATTAACACATTTATTAAACATTTGACACCTATATACTATACTTGTCTCACGAACATACGGTAACAACGTACCTTACAAATATTTTTATCTAAAATGGCGTTACTAAATAACAAAATATATAACTTATTAAATATCTATTAAATTTTGTAAAAGAAAATATCTTTTAAATAATATGAGCTCACATAATATTACAAAAAAAAATACATACAGTCGAATATATAACCTCCTCCTTTTTTGAAGTCGGTTAAAAATAAAAACTATTACGCCAGTTCTATAAAAATACAGTACTTATAATATACTTCCGGTCCGGAACACAGAACATAGAGTAGAAAGAGGGTAACACTCATTTTAAATTAGTACACAGTCGCGAATAAAACTCTTTAGGCATCGGTCACACAGTAGCATACCATGGCCGCAGCAGGCTAGTAGCACCTGTAGCTCGGCTAACTAAAGTGATCTAACGCGATCATCAATGTTGAGCAGTTGATGCGGAGTCGTCGGATTAAACTGTCATTTGACAAGTGGCATTTTCATGCAGTCGATAAGCCAAATCAGAGGCCTTTGGGCGGCTTGAAAACTCTCGACGCTGGATCTTAGCCACTTAGCTTAACGATACGAAGAAGAACAGGACCCGAACCATTGGACATGGCACTATAGGACAATGAGCAAACACCTCTTAGAGTAATTTCTACCAAAATTCCGATTGTAGTAACATACGTCAATAAAGAAAATATTGGATAGTTTCGTTTCCTTTTACACAAACGAGAAGACATAATATTTTGATTAGTTTCCGACGCGAGTTACGGAACCGGTTCTGGTAGTACAAAGCAACAACACATATTATACACCGATTACATTACAACACAAATTAAATAAGTATTTTGATCATCTAGGTAATTACATTTAACATCAAAAAACAATTTCAAATAGGAATGTTACGAGTAAATTCGTCTCACATCTCGGCTTATTTACTTAATTTGGTTTTATTTGTGGTGATTTAGGTACATTACGACAGTTCTAAAAAAAACTACGCTATTTTAAAATATACATTGATAAGTTACTTTAGCCTTCTCGGTGCCCTTTGGACGGCCTACAAACTGTATTGGATGAAAGTTTTTTTAAAATAAAACTAACGAGAAGCAACACATGTCTAACAGTAGGTAACAAAGCCGAACAACAAAGAACTAAAACTATATTTACACGAAACAAACGGTCACACTTACTTAAAAACGTTGGATATAAGTCCAACGAGTTTCAACGCATTACGAGCGTCTTCATCGGGGCTTCATGCTCGTAATGCGTTGAAACTCGTTAGACGTATATCCAACGTTTTTAAGGAAGTATGACCGTTTGTTTCGTATAAATATATAATATGCCTTACGATAACAGTTTACAAAGAACTAAAACTAGTCCAACTGACCTGGCTCAGTCTTTAAGAGAACGGGTTCAAATTTTTATCATAATCCTCGTCATCATTGAACGGATTCGTCGGATCTTCTCCCTCATCCGCGAACGGGTTCTTAGCTTCATCATAATTGTCTTCTTCGAATTCGAAAGGATTTTTGGTCGCATTGGCTCCGTTGGCGAGAGACGAAGTGATGTTCGGTGAGGCATCAGTGCTCATGGGCTTGGCCGGTTCGTGAGCAGGCACGGGGACTGCCCTGGCGTGTACTGGCTCGGGTCGGTTCATGTTTGCTTCGAGACTCGAGCTGTAGAGATTTTGCTCCATCATGCGCATGCGCCCCTCAGGTATGGGGACGATGTTGGTGCCCTTCGGAGCGAACTGCGTCGGCGCGCTTTGGATGTATACTGGAATTAAAAAAAAACATTAAAGCGCCGCAATGCTTCTAGCGTGATCACTTTTGCACTAAGGGTGAGCAGGGCGGATTATTTGATTGACTGTATACTTTCTTTACGTATTTTGTTTTAATTTTTTAACAATTTACTCACTTATTTTTTTTTTAAGATTAAGAGACAGAAATGTAGTTTAATTTAAATTGCATGAATACATACATGTAGTCATATAACTAGTCTTAAATAAAATATTAATTTAATAAAAATAACAAAATTTTAATTTGTTTTGCTACTAAAGCATGAACATTTGATTGTCGATTCTATGTTTTTAGATGAATCACATCGTGTTTTAAGAAGAAAGCAGTGTCTCCCTTAAATAGATATATGTTAACTAATATAATAAGATTGGTGATACTAAAATCTGAAATGTCTGTGTGTTCTACAAAAGAATAAAATATTTGAATTTAAAAACAAACAAACCAAAAATCAGACTTTTCAAGATATAAAAACATCTTATATATATAAAACTTCCATGTCACAATGTTAGTCACCGTACTCCTCCGAAATGGCTTGACCGAGTTCACCAAATTTTATATGCGTATTCAATAGGTCTGAGAATCAGCTACTATCTATTTTTCATATCCCTAAGTGAGGCAAAACAACGTTTGCCGGGTCAGTTAGTTTTTGTATAGATATAGATTGTTTAATTTGTAAGTGTAAGAACATACCTTGTTTGCTCTGGCCCTCCTGTAAGCGTAGCTTGGCCTCTGCCCCGGGGCCGTACGTCTGCGCGGGGGCCGGGGCGGGGGCGGGTGCCGCCGCGGGGAGAGAGTCGGGCTCGGTCGGGGAGTCCGGGGCGGCAGACTCCGTGATCACCGTCACCTTGTTGAACAGACCGCGCCCGTAGTACTCCGACACTACGGCGTAGCTGACGAACAATAAAAGTAAAATTACATAACACATACACATAAGCAGCCCACTATATTATAACGCAATTATTGCAGTCGTGTCCAATGGGGAGTATGCATCTCTATTTACTATTTATTTTAATATTTATTTATTTACATTACTTTACGGCCGAGACCATTTACAAAGCAAGTTACATTTAAATGGCATTAAATTAAATTACAATATTACAGTCAAAATACACTACATTAAATAATAAATAGTCCAATAAGTATACATAAACATAATTAAAAGGAATTAGGATAGGGTCGCGTGGCGTGCCTTGGAGAGGCTTATGTCCAGCAGTGGACGATGAAATTAAATGACATGTCTATTTATAAATAAAAAAAACACATTATTGTTTACCAAATGACTCGTCTTTGATGTGCCGGCAAGAATAGCCGTAACGAAAGCAAGCCTTTAGATATCAATTTCAAGGTCCTATACTTGGTCGTATGTGAAAACAATAGCATTCTAACGAGTACATATCAATAAGTATGTATAATATTCAAAGGGCGTTGTGTATTTTACTTCTTACTATATTACTAGCTGCGCAAACACTTCAAAGGGCGGCTTAAGTGTATCACAACAAACAGCTTTAGGATATACGCGTACAAATAATCTTCATACGAGCAAATCGATGGCCACTGTCCAAATTTATTAAGAAGCTAACTGATTTTAAAAGATCTTAATAATAAAATGATGCAACAAAGCCGTATTTAAAAGTTTTAGCTATAATTACCAGTAAACCTGTATATTTTAGAGAATAATCAAATATACCTTTATTTATTTATTTTATTAAATAAGGCTTGTCAATAGCAAATTCAATCATTCACGTACTTATTTTCTAAAATTGATGCGGTTTTACAATTAATTGATTTACTTGTTAAAACAAACAGAACATGCACAAATTAATATAAATATTGGAAAATTAAATTAATTAATAATAGTTATATAAAAATAGTAAATTATGTCATAATACATAAATTAAAAAGTATAACAAATCATATATAAAAAGACATGGATGGAGTGTGTGAATGAGGACATGAGAGAGAAAGGAGTGAGTGTAGAGACTACGGCTAATAGAGGAGAGTGGAAGAGGAAAATTTGCTGTGCCGACCCCACCTAGTGGGATAAGGCAAGGAAGAAGATATAAAAACTAAATTTATGACCTAAGCACAACATTTAATTTATTTTTGAGTTGAGATACAGAGTTTTTAAGTATTAAGTAATTATTGTAGTATGACTTGCCTTTAACGTATGTTATTTAGGGCTAATAAAGTTCTGTATTTTTGTATTTCTGTCCATGAATATATCTAAATAAATTACATGAATCACTGTGATATTTGTTGACTAGGTCAATAATTCTAGATACTGGTGAGTTGGCCTCTAACACGGTTCTTGCTTACCTTTCATCAGTCCGGTTAGAGAAACACCATGAAAAAGGGGGAATTATAGCTGATCTAAACATGGATATGTAAAAAGACATTTTGTTAACATTTCACAAAAAAACACTGGTCACAAATTTCAAGGGCCACTTGATTTTTTTTTACACTAGAATTTACTTTAATTTCTTTTACTTTATCCACCAAGTTCACGTTAACAGTAAAATTTCATAAATTGTCTCCAATGTAAGAAAACTTTCCTAATATTTCCAAATCAAAAAGTTTTTCAAACATTTATAACATATGCTTGCAATGTGTCACGATATTTTAAAAATAAAGCCAAGGAGCAATTTACAAATCATAACTTCTTATTATCACTGAAATTCCTTTCAATTCAATTCCTTGCAAATTCACAATACTATGGTCAGCACAAAAAAAAACAAAGTGGAAAAGTTTGTAATTTTTAAAAATAATAATTGCGATATTTCGTGTAGTTTCGTCAGCGACCGATCGCAAACTATAGATACGAGCAATAAATGACTGTAGTACGGATTACGTGTTTATGTTTGAAGATAAGAAACACGATCGCGATTGATTGATTATTATTTGAAGAAACTGTTGAGTTTTTAAACACATTTTTCAAACAGTACTCCAAGATTAATCATGAAAATATTCTTTCATAATTTTAGCGAATTTGCTGAGGAGACTGTATTATCAAAAAAATATACGTAACTATGCGATATGTAGGTTAGGTAGGAAGTATAATGTGTTTCGAATTCCTGTTCGTACATTTGATGTTTTAACTTATCAGTAAAATACTTGTTTTTTATTTAACAACTGCAATAAAAGTGTTATGCAGAAAGATAAAATAGATAATAATTGATCGAATGTATATTATTCTATTTTTAACACCACAACCAGAAACATATTTTTAGATAGATATGCGTTTTTTAACATTATTTGTTCTTAATAATGTTAAATTCAATGTTAAATTAATTCTAGATTCTACGCGAAAATATTAAGATGCCTTACGTGAACAGTTTACAATGTTTTCTAGATTCTATTCGATAAAATACCATCAGACTTGAAAACTGACTAGAAACTAGAAAATACTTAGATCAATGCATCACTTCAGCAGAATTTATCTTAATTTTTAAAATAATTTAATTTAAGATTAAATTTATATAACATATGATTAGTTGAAACGGTAAAATTTATATTTCATAGAAGGTTAACTTATTATTGTTAATAAGCATGACTTTATGAAACAACATCCTATTTAGTTATATTTGCATTAAGTATTTGTTTCAAGATAAATTTCAGTACCATTATTCTTTACAGTATCTTTAATAATGCAAAAAGCAACAAAAGTTAAAACGTTAATGATGTCTTAAATCAACCGACTACAATATGACGTGACCGAGCGTATGCAGACATGTTTACATTAAACAATCACCTGATGAAACATTAGGTAGGTACTTGATCAGTCATATTGTTATTGTTCACATGGCATCATATGAAGTAAGAAACAAGGGATTATTGGCATTCATATACTCGTAGGAATAACGACGAAAGAATAAGTTAGTATTCTGGCCTTTATTTCGACAAATAATAAAGAATTTCCATTTATAGTGGCAATGCTGCTTACATAGGATGTTTTTCTCTTTGCAATTACATAACCTTTTTTGTAATTTTGTAAAAAAATCTCGCACTAAAGGTGTAAAATCATAATCATAGATTAAAATCTAAAACAAAACATTGTTGACGCCAAAAGATAATAAAAACAAAATAAGTCCGGCCACTCTCACACGCCGGACACTCTGAGTAGCTTCGGCTACAACTTTTAAATACATATGATGTACTTACGGGTTTCGCTCGTCGTGCAGCCTGCCATAGTCTCTGCAGTGGGCGGAGCAAGCTCGGCTCGCCGCGAGATACTTTATCCATCCTCCATCTCGCACTACATCCTAGTAGCTATAATTGCAAGGCATGATGTATGTACACATGGGTCGCGCTGGTTGGGCAGCCTCGAATGTACTCGCACTTTGACTAGGTACTGTAAAGAATGGTGTATGGTGCGTGTTCCTGGCAGCGTAACTGGTACTTTGTCTAGTTATATATACTTTCTTTAAGTACTACTTTTGTTTTAGTTATATTGCCTTGAATAAACGCAATTCATTTCATTTCATTTCATTTCATATAGATACATCATTACGGATCGCGCTAGTTGTGCAGCCTAACGTATAGTCTCTGCAGTGGGCGGAGCAAGCTCGGCGCGCCTCAAGACTCTCCATCCATCCTCCATCTCGCACCCCGAGTAGCTTTAGCTACAATTGCTAAACAGATGTATGTACTTACGGGTCACGCTGGTTGTACAGCCTGGCGTGTACACGCACTTCCTACTAGCTTTGGCTAAAACTATCAAATATGATGTATGTACTTACGGGTAGTCTCTGCAGTGGGCGGAGCGAGCTCGGCGCGCCTCAAGACTCTCCATACATCCTCCATCTCGCACTCCGGTTAGCTTTAGCTACAACTGTATAATGTATGTACTCACGGGTCCCGCTCGTTGTGCAGCCTGGCGTGTAGAGTCTCGGCAGTGGACGCAGCAAGCTCGGCACGCCTCAAGACTCTCCATCCATCCTCCATCTCGCACGCCGAGTAGCTTTAGCTACAACTGTATGATGTATGTACTCACGGGTCCCGCTCGTTGTGCAGCCTGGCGTGTAGAGTTTCGGCGGTGGGCGGGGCGGGCTCGGCGCGCCGCGACCCGCTCTCGCACGCCGGACACTCCATCTCGCACTCCGAGTAGCTTTGGAAACAACTGTGGAACAAACAATTTGGAATCAGAACTAGTCCTTCTAGATTAAGTAACTAAGCCCTTGCTAATCACACAAGTCGACTGAGAGCACGCCTAGGGCTTGTTAGTACCCCGAGACGCTTAACAAACTAGTCTAGGAAGGTCAAAAACATCATATTACACTAATTCTATGATGGGGGCGATCAGACCTGCACTGACAACCCGCAGGAGGCATATTGTGCATTTCCCCCTACCAGCCTACCCAAGCCATCCAAGCTCCTTAATGTAGCGGAGCACGGTCTTGGGTCGCTGGCATACCCGTTCCACTGTCATTGCGTCAGATGTTGTGGTACTTTCATATTACACTTCTCTTACGGAAATAAGGAGGAAGTATAAAAAAGTGCAGGTGTTCTAGTGCAATCAACATGACATTCCAGAACCTCCTTTTGAAAGCACAAGGGATGGCAATCGACGTTTTAGTGAGTATAAATCTCACATACCACGGGTACACCACAACATAGATGGGGACCTACGAAGATTTCCTCCTCGTAAAGAAAAAATCTAGTCTGTTTAAAATTATGTATGTACCTAAAAACAAAAACAACAGATGTTACAGTAAAAATCAAAAGACTCAAATGGAGATAAGCAGGGCTGAATATGATAAGAGGTCCTGATAAATGAAGTAAGATAGTCACTGTTTGGTACCCCAGGGAAGGTAAAAGAAAAAGAGGGAGACCAAAAAAACGGTGGGATGATGACATCAAAGAGGTGGAAGGAGTGATGTGGAACAGAGTAGCCATAGTAAGGACAGAGTGGAAAAGGTTGGAGGAGGCCTTTGCCGATTGACAAACAGATCTGCAAAAGATTACTAAACAGCAGATAGTAGAATAGTAAAAGAGTTTTAACTTTTATTTATTTGTTTTGTTTGAATTGTATGTAAAGATCTGAATAAATGGCTATATCATTAAATTATTATTATGTATCTAAATAAAATACAAATGTATGTATTTATAGTAAATCAGTTGTGTTAGCAACCATAGCACAAACTAGAAATGGTTCAGTATGGGGTTAACCAGCCGTGTGTGAAATGTGTCCTGATATTAAAAAAATGATTTTATTATTAATTCGAGTTCATGCCATAAAATACTTTAAAAGGGAAAAAAAGAATAGCATGAATTATCTAAATAAACTCACTGTTGATGGTAGGAGTGTTGGCAGAGGAAGTGCACAGTGGGCAGCTCCAGCGGCCGGTTGCAGGCGGCGCACTTGGAGCTCTGGAAGGTGATGGGCTCGTTCTGTAAGTTCTCTATGTGCGCCTTCATCTTCTCTGTCTCGGCGTTGTACTTGTCGCAGGTCTCCTGCTCGCGCGTTATCACTTCCTCCTCGGTCTTCATCACGTCCGTTATGTAACTGGAAATAAAACGTTCATTGTAAAGCGAAGAGTTTAGCCCAAGAGCTAGATTTTAGGCTAAAACTAAAACCGATGCATTTGGTTGTCTTTTATTATTATATTCGCGGCGTAGAGGGGGCGCCGCCCCCCTTGAGGTGGGTACGCTCTGACTGCGGACAGCGGCCTTCGCGGGGAGAGCAGTTTTGAGATGGGACACCGTGAGGCTTTAGTCGGTAGTGACGGTCCCTCTGGCCCTAGAGCCCGACATACGCCGCCCGCCTCCTTCAAGCTTGTAGCGGGAGATGCGTAAATGCATTTCCTCAAGAAAAAAAAATTAGGCTAAATGACATCACCGGGACTCCCGCTCCGGGTCGTGGTTGGCCACAGCTATTCAGCGCGGTAATGCAGTGAAAGTGAAGGGCACCTTTGCAACGGGACGAGCAGGGGCGGGTTATTTGATTTACTATTCAATACTTTGTACTGTTTTCTATTTTTCTTATCTTTTTTTTTACAACTTAGGGTACGCGTTTGACCACAGCTTGCCTGGTGTTAAACATTACGATGTTACACGCTTACCTAGAAAATATCTATTAACTCTACTTCTCTTTCAGAAAACAGAGACTCAGGAAGATAATTCCAAAGCTTTGCACTCCTCACAAGAAAGGTCGAAGCGAATCGGCTTGTGTGACATTTAGGGATTTCGACTGTATAACTATATCTGTTTTCAGAGTTTCTGCTCGTTTTACTATCATACATCTAATACTTACTTTCTAATATCTCCAAGCGTGTAGGTTTTAGTGCTGGCGAGCCAATCAACGACTAGAATGGGTGATAAAAGCTTTTCGTTTCCTGAAACGATACAAATATTATTATGTTCATATATTGGCACTTTACATTGCTTTTTGTAATGAAATGAAATGAAATCATTTTATTTGCTTAGCCACAGGTAATACTCGTACATAAACATGGTAAATATTTAGAAGTGTCCCTTGTACGCTAACGCATATGCGATGTGCAAAATGTCATTTAAATTTATTTATCTCGATATCGTAAAATCTCATTATAACATCGCTCGCTCGCTCCTGATTGGCCCTGCGCGAGCAGCTGCGCTCTCATTGGTTAGATTTTAATGGCGGCAAGTTCACTGTGACAATATACATACGCGTGAATTTAATGTTTCGCAAAGCGTTTTGTTTTTAACATGTAAATTAAAAGTTAAAAATGGATAACGACGATGATATTTTTACGCCTCCGGATACACAATCTTTTTCCAGAAAAATCTAGAAAATAAACTATGGTCAGCTTCTCTTGTTGTTTGATTTATTGCATTAGTGAAGATAAAGTTGTGTATGTAACAGCATATAACACGGGTATTAAAACACTCGTTACTATTATGAAACGAGCGCAGCGAGAGTACTCGAACGAAACTCACACTCGACCCTTCATTATATGGCAGTTGCATAAACTACTATTATTTATTGAATTTAATTAAAACGGTACATAGACCTTAACGACTTGAAAAGCGAAATTTTACTAATTATTTTTAGTAAGTCAGTAAAATTTTTGTAATGATTTAATAACTAACACTAATTAATCTTCAATCACGACACATGATTGATTATTTTATGTCTTTTGGCAAAACTGGTCATACTAACCTATAATATTGAGTAGTTCTGGCAGCGCGGCGGGCGGCGGGCGGCGCCACAGCACGTCGAGCCACAGCCGCGGGGCGGAGGCGCCGCGCCGCCGGCACACGCCCAGCGCGCCCTCCGCGTCCCCGCCCCGCATGTGCAGAGACACTTGCGATCGCCAGCTGCGGACATTCACTACTTATTAATGGGTTTACTTTTGAGTCTGATGACCCCTGGTTCGATCCTAGTCCCACACCAACGACTGGTTTTTAAAGTTATATGTGGATTTGCACTCGCTTTACGGTGAAGGAAAACATCGTGAGGAAACCGACGTGTTTGAGGACCACAATATCCGAAGATGTGCGTCATCTGCCAACCCAGCCACCCACTTGGCCAGCGTGGTAGATTATGGCCTACATCTCTCTCCTCATGAGAGAAGGCCTCTAGTCCCAACAGCGGAAACGTGAAAATAAAAATTGAAAGGTAAACGTTTTTCCACCTGGCTATACACTCCCATAACTAAATACTCACAGTTTATTCTCTTCATAAAGATAGAGCACTCCAGCTTTGAACCCGAGCATCTGGCAGATGATGAGGGTCTGGTCCTTATCGTAGTTAGCATCGGGACTCTTGAGCACCTTCAGAACTTTCTCTTCGTACTGTTTCTTTTCAGTCTCAGGAGATTTGGCCCTAGAAAAAAAATTCGGAGTATTTTAACTAATAAATGGCATGGCAGAAGGGACGGTGCCTAATCTGGGATGCCACATGCGTAAGCACCTTCGCATCTTGTCATCTTCCAGCCACTCAGAGAGCGGGTGGCGGGGGTGTGGAGGCTGCTGCGCTTGGCAAGCACCAGAAGTACATGTACAGTGACATAATATTGCAATAAATTGTTTGACTTTGACTTTGTACTCTGCCTTGGAAGTGGCAAATGAGTTCATGCCTTTTGCTGTCAAGGTAGCGGGGCCTTGGGGAACCGAGGCAAGTTTGTGGCAGATCTTGGACGGCGGTTACGAGATCCGCGGGCTGGGGAATACTTGCGGCAGCAAATTTCTCTCGCGATTCAGCGAGGAAATGCTGCCAGCCTAATGGGTAAGTTTGGGCAAGGGGCTTGGACGTAGTCTTTAAGACTTAAATTTATTTAATATTAATATTACTGTGACTAATAAATTATTAATGCTCGTAATCGTAATCTTTTGTTGTATGAATCCAAAGTAGTAGAAATAAAGGCAATTTTTATTTATATTTGTTTATTTTATTTAAGAGACGACTACAATCTAGCGATTTTCAAGGCGAGAGTGAACCGGTTCCTTCTAGGTAAGCGCGATCCACCGTAGACCTCAATATCACTTACCATCAGGTGAATTGTGGTCAAGCGCTGGCCTATTCAGAGTAAAAAAAAAAAAAAAAGACTATAAACTTTGTTTAAAAGAGTACTCACCAAACGTGTATATAATGTTCTATGAGGGCATCGTAGACTAGCTTGGGGCACTCGAGTCCGCTCGCGATCATGTGCTCGAGGAAGTGTATCAGTTTCTCCGAGTTGCTGAGGAACATGTGTATGAAGTCGCGCGGCGACGCCCGCTCCGGCTCGCGCAGCGCGCCCGACAGCGCGCCCTCGTCCACCAGCGGCTTGCTGCGCGGCCTGTAGTCTGTGCACAGTACTGCCAACACACAATAAGGGATAAAATAAATAAATAAAATAAAAAAGCTTTTATTTACCTTAACCGAATATTAAACAGAGTTAATGGTTTGTTAGAGTATTTAGTATGTACAAGTTAGTAAAATGTTTTTTTTTTTTTAGGCAATTATTAAATTACAGTCGGTGTAAGGTCCGCCTGTGGCGGTAAAAGCCTCCTCCAATTGTTTCCGCCTTACTCGGCTTTTGGCTGTTCTCGACCAGAGAGCCCCGGCTACCTTCACTATGTCCGTTGACCACCATTGTAGAGGCCGACCTCTCCTTCGCGCACTATCTCAAGGTCTCCAGTTTGTGATAGTGTGGGCCCATCTTTCGGGGTCTAGCCTTTGCAGGTGGCCCGCCCAATAGGGATATGCAGACATTTTTTATTCAATATTCACTTCATTTTGATATAGAAAAAATAAAATAAACATATCTGTAAAAGTAGTAATTATTTTTTCATAAAATCTTGAAAAATTTAGTTTAATTTGACAAGTTCAATCGCTCCTATCTCTCGCGCGCTTGAAGCGTGCCCTATGACGGCACGTCCTGTCACTTGTCCAGGCAGTGCTGCCAGCGACCGTCAGCCAAATGTAACATGAGTCAGGTCAACAAGCATTATTTTGAGCAGAATTGTAACATCACCCCTTTTATCCACTTATATGTATTGTTTAGCCATCACACTCACACTCCACGAAAACTTACAACCTACAAATACCAACAGTTGAAAAAGAGGTCAAATACACAGCCAGAAAATATAATAATAAGTAGTTCAATCCAAAATATACGGCACACCATTTTATTTTTTGGTTACCTATGCCATCCTTCAAAAGTAACGTAAGGTAATATCTTGAGTCGTGTAACATTAAAGTAAAATGACGGGGTCAAAAGTAACGCAAAATGTTACTTTTCTAACATTCTGGCAACGCTGCTGACAGGACCTATGACGCCATGGCCAATGATGGGGCGTTTTACAAATTTGAATTTCGCTCGTAAATTTTTGACTTTTTGATTTATGTTTTGAATAAATAAATACATATTAAATTAGAAAATAACGAATTGATTGTAATACTAGGACCTTAGAAGCTCAGGAAAAAAAATAAGGCCATTTTATTCTTTATACATATCCTTATTATAGCAGGAATCAGAATACTAAAGAAGATTGCTGATTCTTATACAATAAAGCGTAGCGCGGGATATGAAACCTAGATGGCGCTGTACATCGAGCGTGCAGCCTAGGTGTTGCCGAATTCCGCAACGCGCTGCAGTCGCATAGTGATCTATATTACGATAGTAGATTGCGTGACCCGCTTTATTTTGTCTTCTGGCTAGACCGCGCGCGGCTACGTTGAACGTTATAAACGACATCTATCGGATTTAATATATACCAGCAATTGGAGAAGTTAAAATTCGATTTAGTTTGGTTCATAATGTTGTACCCGACTTTTTTCTATTTGATAATTCGATACACGTAGCGATTTAATGTCTATTAAACTTATTTTTCTATCATAATTGACATATACATGTCTATTATCATAGAAAACTTAATAATACATATTTTTTTCAATACACTAATGATAATATCCCACAGCATACCATAGCAGTGTGCTACGAATCGAATTTATATCTAAATAAATAAAATCAGTCTGTCTGAAAGCTTGTATTTCTTTCTACAGATAAGCTTAATTGTTTAACAAATTTAATTTAATCATACTTACATTTTAAAAATTCTGTACTCTCATCGGGTACATGTTGTATCAGTCTATGGCCATACTTCTTCATATACATCTCTGCATCCTCAAACGGCAACTCTACAATGTAATCAAGCGCCTTCTTGAAGTCCTTCTTGTCTTCTAACGTGATCTTCAGATAGAGGTCGTGGCGGGAATGGTTGGACGCGAGAGACAGGGCATCGTCTACGCTCACTTGACGAACTACCTGTAAGGAAATATGAGCTTTATGGTAATAGGGATAAGGATCGGGCAGCTAAGAGAGCCTACCTAGGGAAGCCGGAGGGACGCCGTCCAGTTGTCCGCCCACGGTACACCACTGGAGTGACGCCGTCGAAAGGGACCTTGGCGAGCTTCAAGTGGCTGACTGGAGAGGAATGGCGCAACGTGACGAGTGGCGCCGTCTGTTGTCGGAGGCCAAGACCCACTTTGGGATTTTCTTGTCGGAGCAGTAAATAAGCAAGTTTGGAACAGAATACTAGAGAGGATTGCTGATTTCCATAAAAAAATAGCGCGGCGCGGAAGTTTGCTATAATTACCGATGAAATCTAGATGGCGCTGCAAATCGTGCGTGCAGCCTAGCTGCCGCCAAATTTCGCTACGCGCGCTGCATCGCCTAGTGTCGCATAGTGATAAAGCGATAGTAGATTGCGTGACCCAAGTGAAGTTGTTTCAAGAAAATAAAAATAGATGGCGCTACGCTAGTACGATTTGCAACAAGAGGTTAAGCGTCTACTATATTTACATATGCCGACTCCAAAAGTAATAATGGCTTTAGTCTATTTTATTAAAAACAGCGTAAAATATAATGTAACTCGATAATAATTTATCTTATAGTTAGGCTTATAGTACTTTAGCATAAGTTTAATGTTACCATAGAATAAACTTGGGAGATGCCATTGGCTCCCATAACAAAGTTTATAAAATCTACTTTGGGAGCCTTTGGATGCCTATTACTTTTATTACTATTATGTAACCTTTGCCCAAATAAACGTTTTTGATTTGATTTTGAATATTTACCTTAATAGCAACATCCACATCAAAATCTATCGCTTTATCCTTGGAGTTTATAAAATCCTTCAGCTTTCCCTTCTGATCATGCTGGTCTATCTTCACATAGCAGGTTAGCAGCAACGTGGTATGGTCTTCCGTTGCGCAGCCTTTCTTATGTAACTCTTCAAGATACAACACTAGAGACTCCAAATGGCGCGGCTCTAGGTACTTGCGGATGACGTAGGAGGTTTCCAGCCAGCCTATTGTTTTTACGTATTGCTCGATTGCAGATTTCAGGTCACCCTGAAAAAAATAAATGTATTTTACTGCATATTAGTACCTAATATACAGGAGGAAGTTTTTAGGGTTCCGTACCTAAAAGGTAAAAACGGGACCCTATTACTAAGACTCCGCTGTCTGTTTATCTCCAGGCTATATCTCAGAAACCGTGATAGCTAGAAAGCTGAAACTTTCATAAAATATGTATTTATAACAACAAATATAACCGCTATAACAACAAATACTAAAAAAAAAATGAATATTAATGGGGGTGGATACAATAAACGTGTTTTTTTCGTATTTGCTATATTTCAATAGCCGTAGCTGCTAGACACTTGAAATTTTCACAAAATATATATATGTATATTAGCTATCAAATTAAATTATAAAATTTAAATAAAATAAATATCTGAGGGGATTTTTATTTTTTATCCTGGTCAAACGCAAGCCTATGCTTGCGTTTGACTACAGGTTGCTTAAACATACCTTGCTATACAAATGATCACCATACTGCTTATAAATCTCCATCAATCCTTCCATATCATAATGCTGGCTACTCGCTATCCTGATGGCCACGTCATACAAGTTCTTCTTAAACAAAAGCGACAACTTCGACTGCAGATCCTTCTGTTCCAGATAAATCATTTCTTTATTCTTTGTCAGAATATAGAACGAACCCCACTCCGTTAAGACTGCGTCGATTTCATCGAAAGTTTTCGAGAACACAATGAATTTGTTCTGTATATCTAGGATTGTTATATGGTGGGACTTGGGAGCGCTTTTGCTGGTCGAAGCCACGTTTTTGTTCGGGGTCTCGTTGGTGGTGACCACAAGGTATTGTCGGAACCAGTTGAGGCGGACTTTTTCGCCTTTTAGCGCGTAGCACGGACCACGACCTTCGCTTGTGTAGCAGTAGATTGCCTGAAATGGAATGCGAAGTATGTATATACAGAGATTAGAATGCTAGAGAAAGGGATTTTGTCATGAAACCTAGATGGCGCTGATATCAAGCGTGCAGCCTAGCTGCCGCCAAATTCCGCAAGGCGCACTGCAGTCGCAAAGTGTGGCATAGTGATAAAACGATAGTAGATTGCCCGACCCGAATGAAGTCGTTTCCAAAAAATTAAGTTGAATTTTTTTTTTACTTATTCTGTTCTGTGACACACATTCCTGCTATTATCTTGATAGGTCGGCTATAATGACAGGTACACTATAATGACACGGCTATCATGAAATAAAGTTGAATAAAAATGTTTTTTTTTTAACCGAATGACGAAAACTAAGAAATAGAGGATATTTTTTACTGGCAAATTCATTTTTTATTTTTAACACATGCTGCCTTTTTCTTAGCCGCTGAAGTCGCCTGTTCTAAGTGAGACTGACCTCAGTGTCGGCGATGGTAAGGTTGTTCTGGTGTCCGAGGGCGGAGCACCCCGGCGCGGCGCCCATCGCGTCCAGCGTCTCCAGGCGCTCCGTGTTGAGCCACACCACCGAGACGCCCGCGCGGGACACTATGAACAGCTTGTCAGCGCCCCTGCACCACGAACAACATCACAATAAATAATTGGCCATGAGCGAGTGTGGCTCGGTGGTAAAAGTCTGCTTTTCAATCAGACGGCCCCTGGTTCGATCCCAGCCCTACACCAATAGGCGCGTCCACACAGAGCGAGCAGCCTCGCGAGGCATTTGCCGCGTGAGGCTGCTCGCTCTGTGTGGACGCACCTATTTAGTGCAACAATGACATAACTAGGCGACTGAGGCGCCTTTGAGCAAATTCAAAAGCCGACACTCGATGGCTCGGGCGCTCGGTCGCGGCAGAACGCGCGCTTGCCTCGTCCGAGGCACATCCCACAGAGCGAGCAGCCTCGCGCGGCTGCTCGCTCTGTGTGGACCCGGCTAATGACTTGTTTTTCAAGTTATGTGTAGATTTGGACTCGCTTTACGGTGAAGGAAAACATCGTGAGAAAAACCGACATGTTTGAGGACAGCGATATTCGAAGACGTGTCTCATAAAGACACGTATTTAACACCCAGACCCATAGCCAACAAACTTAGTTGAGGACAAAGATTTAAGCCGTGCCGTGAATCGAACCGGAAACCTTCTGATTGGCAGTCCAGCATGGTAAAGAAGTTATACATATGCCTTCTGGCTACATAGCAGCTTAACCTTCAGGCTACATAGCAGCTTATTGGTTGAAAACCAGCGCTGGAGTACCTAGTGTACTCCAGCATTATGCTGAACCTGCTCCTTTTGTGCACATACACATTATCATACTCGTATATGTAGTATGTATAGCTCAAATAATTTTGTAAATTGTCTATGTGTGCACAATAAACTATTTTTCTTTCTTTCTTACATCAGGCTAGCTGTAGTCAAACGCAAACCTAACAAGGATAAATAAAAATGTAACCATTACGCCCACGAGGTCATTTGCAGAACTTACTTAAAGAACAATCCAGTGATGGGGCTGTTCCCACGTTCAGGCAGTGTCTTCATCTTGCCGCTGCGTTGCCGCGCGATGTTGCCGCGGAATATCGACACCGACCCGTCTTGGAAACCCACCGCGAGCAAGCTCTGGAAACAAAAATGTATAGAAACGTAAAGAAAGATATGCATTAAAAAATAGTCAAATACATAATATGACCTCATTGACCAAGTGACTGAATGACTGTCTCATTGACCAAGTGACTCGACTGCCTCATCAACTAAGTGACACTTTGACTGCCTGATCGACCAAGTGATTCTTTTACTACCTCATTGACCAAATGACACTATGACTGCTTAGTCCGACTCGATCGTTGAAGTATCGGGTTCGAATCCTGTAGCGAGACTTACTTTAAGGTTAAAATTATTGTCTTGAGTTAAGGTGTGTGTGTGTGTTGGGAATTACCAATAAAGAAAAGAAAAAGACAAAGTAGTACGTTAATAGTAATAATGACACGTGTATAATTTGTAAATATTATATTATTCATATTTTGCATTATAATACTCAATGTGCACGCATTGTGAATGTGATAAAGGTAACAGGAAAATTATTAATAACTCAAATATGGTTTGTAAGTATTAATTTTATCTAAGCAATCATCCGTGACTCATTAAAAACCGCATTAACATTTATGAAAGTGGTTTGCTACTTAACGTAAAAAAAGATACGGGCCCTAACTATATTCACGCAATGTGTATGGTTTGATGCATCACTGAGGCTGTACCAATGTTACTTTCATCATTTTATGAACTGTACTAAATACTAGTACTTCTCCAAACAATACACTTTGTGGAAAAAGCGTTTCTAAATACCGAAAGTTTACATTTAATATCTCAACAACTACTTTAATTTTATTAATATCGTCGCCGTAGTTGGAAAATTAAATAACTAACCAATTTTGTGATATCAACTTTTTGCATTATCATAAAGTCCAATTCAAGTAGCATCTTTCTGTCTCACTAAAATTGAAATTAATATCTTAATTAATCACAAAATCAACTACACATATACATTACAACACACTATAGTTGGAAAAATAAATTTCGAATGTTAGAGAATAATGTAGGGAAGGAAAGGAAGTTATCTCGGCAATAATAAGCTAACTAACACCCATGCGTCAATTCAATTTTGCAAAAATAATAATAATAGAAAATCGCGTTTTTCTCGAAGTTTTGATTTTGTTAGTTATTTAATTTTCCAACTACGGCGACGATATTCCCTTTTTTTTAGTCAGTCAGAGGCCTTCGGGCGGCTTGAAAAACTATCGTCACCAGTGCTTGGCCACTTAGTTCATACGAAGAAGAAGAAGAAGAAGTACAAAATATTAAAATATTCACACATTTACCTTGTTCTCATGCACAGCCAGAGCAGTGGCGGGTGTAGGGTGCATGTGTGACGGTACGGCGCGGGACACGCGCACCATTGTAGGGTTACCATGACGGTCGCTGCGAGACCAGTCCCAAACCTTGATTTGAGGGTTGACACCTGCTTCGTCATCCTGGAGGTATAATAATAGGTAGTATAATATAACAATCATTGAATGTAAATTATGACAAGTTAGTTTCATAACAGATAACTTAATATAATGCAAATAAAATATTTATAAAATTTTATTAAATATTACCTGCTATTATAAATCTTGTAGTACAGAATATGGAAATATAATTCTTAATGTTTTGCAGATAATTGTGGCGATTCAGCGGCACACACGACTAAAGCCCCGTCTCTTTTCATCTTAGGTGGCCAGAAAGAGACGGCACGTTCTACACCATAGTCAAACCAACTAAAATCATCAAATGTAGAAAATACAGGCGACTTTAGACCGCACTCACTTGTATCATATTTGACGTGATTTTAGTCGTTTTGTCTGTGGTTCAAAACGTGCCATCCCTTTCTGGCCAAGTAAGATGAAAAGAGACGGGGCTTTTAAATTTAGTTTAGTCGTGTGTGCCGCTGAATCGCCACCAATGTAACCTCAAATAGTAATTGATAGTTATACAGTCATTATTCAAATTCAACTCATTCATAAAGATTTTTTAATTCTTACAGCGAATCCTTGCCCCCTACACAATATGACCTTCACCTTCGTCTGAAACTTAAGCTGATAATTTTCAGAGTACCTATACAAAATGTAATGTATTATTTGTCAAAAGAAAAACTAAACTACTATAGATAAACTTATAATATAATTAAATAACATAAACTTATGTAACTTACTAGCTGCGCCCAGGGGTATAACCCATGTTAATCCAGGTCAAGAAGAAGTTAATCCAGGATAAAAGTAGCCTATGTGTTAATCCAAGGTCTTGCCTATCTTCATAGTAAATCTCATCAAAATCAGTCCAGCCATTGGAGCGTGAAGGAGTATCATAGATTTTGAAATTTTTTGTGTATCTCACGGGAATCACAATTGTTTTCGGGATAAAAAGAAGCCCATGTGTTAATCCACGGTCTAACCTATCTTCATACCAAATTTTACCAAAATCGGTTCAGCCGTTTGATCGTGAAGAAGTAACATACACACAAACTTTTACACAATTAGTATGGTTGAAGTTAATGTAATTTGTTCTAAATTGAATCAAATCGTTTGTAACAGATTTCTGATAGAGTAGGGATTGAAAGAAAGAGAATTATTGTGCTAATTCTACCTGGCAGTATAATGCAGTAAAGAAGAAAAAGTTCAGAACACAAATAAATATTAAAATAAATCTTCACTCAGTTAGATAAGTTAAATATAAGATATTAGATAAATAATAAAGTTAGTAAAGTGTTAACTGGAGAAGGTTGCTTCGATACAGGCCAACCGCCTAGTGAAGCAACCACTAAATATATACTATAGGTTATAATAAGTTTTTTGGTAAATAAATATTTTTCATTTTCAGTTAAAATGTTTTGAACTTACACCAATAGTAACCAAGAGCGGGTCATGGGGCAATTGCTGAGCCAATGTTATAGTCAACTCATAAGCCTTGAAGGATGTTATGACCCATGTTTTAGGTATGAGATGTGCCCAGCCCGTTACATCACACAGCACTACATGCCCGTGACCGCTGGTCGATACTGCAACCGTAGTGTCCTGGAAACAAAAGAGAAATTAGAACAGTCAGGCTGTTTACTTAAAAACATTTAAATTGTATTGGGCAATGGTTAAACTAAAAAAAATGGCCAAGTGCGAGTTATTGATATATAGCAAAAAACACGTTTATTGTATGAGGACCTCCTTAATATTAGAATTTTTAGTATTTGTTGTTACAGCGGCACGGATAATATATATGTTATGAAATTTTTAGCTTTCTAGCTAACACGGTTTCTGACATTCATATAGCCAGGAGACAGACAGACACTGGAGGCTTAGTAATAGGGTCCTGTTTTAACTTTTAGGTACGGAACCCTAAGAAGCAGCTCAGTTGGAAAACGCCTGCTTTTCAATCTGATGTTTTCTGGTTTGATCCCGGCCCTACACCAATGACTTGTTTTTCATGTTATGTGTGGATTTACCCTCGCTTTACAGTGAAGGAAACCTTTGAAACCAACATGTTTGAGGACCACAATATTCGAAGATGTGTGTCACCCGCCAAGTCACACTAGGCCAGCATGCTAGATTATGGCTATATATATTTTTCTCCTGCCGAGTCAGTCTCGGGTTCGAAAGTCGGCACAGCCAACATCTTTGTAATGAACTTTGTCAGCTGTTGTTCTGGGTGTTTAATATGTATCAATATGATGTATTTGTTTTAATAATTATCAGTTATGTTAGCAACCACAATACAAACTAGAAATAGTTTAGTATGGGGATAACCAGCCGCGTGTGAAATGTGTCCTAATATATTTAAATATATTTTATTATCTTAATTTGGTTTCAGATTACAGTGGAAGTACACAAAATATTTCAGATTTTCTTCAATCTACAAAGCATTTCTACAAAGTAACGCCTGAGTAAACAGGTTACACAACACAACTTAAAATTCAGAATTCTCAAGGCCTGCTTAATATTTACTACCTTCATTCCTCAGTGCTACTGCATTAATCCATGATAAAAAGTGGTGGTTGCAATGATTATAAATTAAGTCATCAATACGCCAAATATCCCAACTGGTTCAGTTGTTAAAATGTAACAAACTTCTAAACATTAATCTAGGGCTACGGGCAGCTTGGAAACTCTCTACACCAGAGCTTGGCCACTTAGCTCATATGAAGAAGATTTACTGATCTCCATAAACTTTTGCAGTTACTCATACATAACATAAGTATTTATTTATTTATTTGATTTATAGGCGAGCAGCATTCTGCTGATGTGCCTATAACACACTGAGTTGAAATTTTATTTTTAACAGTTCACAAAATGTTCACTGTTCAATGTCAATGTTTAAAGTCCACTGGTGCACTGATCACAGGTAAGCGACTGATTTTTTTGTTTTTCTGTAACCGGCTATCAAGTCAGTTTTGAAATCCATTCACTGATATTGCACTAACCACTTTTTAAGACAACTTGTTTCAATTTGAACCACTCTGTTTCTGAGTATAGCCCTATATTTTTGTTGGCAGGATCACATTGCATTTTCTGGTTGCTATGTTTGTTACATTTACAGTTTTTAAAACAGTTTGCAGTCTGCTAAATCAGGAAGGTTCTAGAACCCATTAATAAATTTATATGTATCTATTAGACCCATGTAACCTTCTAGAATAAATTTTGGGCAGTACACATATACTTTATATTGTCAGTGGCAAGACCTATTATGTTTAGCTAGTAACTATTTAAAACTGTTAAGATTCATACAAATACCATAATTAAACTCAAAATATAGTATTTTGTTTAAGAATCTTAATTTTTATTCATATTCATTTATTTAAAGTGATTACAGGGGCAATATTTTGAATTTACATACAGTAAAATATACTGCCTAAGGAAACAGTCTAAGAATATTTATACTTCTACCACATCATAATAAAAATGTACAAATAAAAACTGTTATATGCACAATACACCCATAGTGGGATGTCAGTGCAGGTCTTATCACCCCCACTTCAAACTGTTATATATTATTATTTAATAAAGTGTGTGTAATAAAAACAAAACAATAATAAAAAAATCCCATTCATCCCTCATTCATCACCTTTTAACCATTTATTTTTTATTTTACAGACTGTTAATTTTTATGTCTAATTTTGGGTATTTTTTTCTATCTTTTTCCACTCGTCAGCAAAGAGATTTATTTTGGATTTTGAATGGACAGCTTATTAAGATGTTGCTGGGTACGGCAGATAGGAAAGAGGTGGAGCACCACAGACTGGGCTGGGGCCGACATGAACAGGGGTATACTCTTACACTAAAACCTGGTGCAGTGCTCCCGCACGCTCAGCCGCATCATCCCACCTACCACATCTGGATTACCGATACTACCTCGTAATAGCCACATCACTGTCCTCACATGCTCATTCAGTTGTTCTTACATAAAGGATTGTTGGTGTACAAGTTTTTTTGTTAATAAAATTGAAACCCATAGTGCTTTATTAAACGTTAATCACGGAATATGTCTGGTAAGACAACTCATGAAACACAACATTTTCAATTTTAAAATATTACTTACTTGCAGACATTCGGCCACTTTTCCATTGTCAACATTTCTGTTGATATCGAAGAAGGTAAATATTCGCCACTGAAAACATATTTTGAAGAAAAACACATTAGTCAATCTGCGTCATTCAAAGATGAGCTTATTGCGCAGGACAGTCGAATAAGATAAATTTAGGTAACTTTTACGTTAAAATTAAAATTCACTCCCTAATAATATATTTAGAGTCAACCCCCAACGAATTATGGGCGTATTTACCTTTGTATTTCGTTTTACAGACAATAACAAAGATTAATTTCAGACAAGAGAACAGATGCTTACCTCTAAAAACGCCATGTTTAATAATAATATATCTTGATAAAACCTATATTCATTTTAGGAATTGGTTTTTGAAGATAATACTTTACTTAAGCTTAAAAAATACGTTTTAAAACTGATCGATTTTTGTAAAATTCAATCCAAGAATCACAATTCACGAATACGGATGAAATTTTCTGACATTGACAATATTGAAACAATTGGCGTTGACAACTTTTTTTATTTATTTATAGACAACTTGGCCTTAGATCACAATACCATAACGGAAAACGACGTAGACGGAGAATCTCTCCGTCTACGGAAAACGATAACACTTCTCTTTCAATATAATATTATCTTCTCTTTCTATGGTTATGCCATGATATATGCCTCTGTAACTATTAATTATATTGTAATCACAGATTTATACTGAGCTCAATCTCAATCAACCACTATGTGGATAGAGCCTGTGGGCATTTTCTCATATAAGGCGGACGCACATTAGCTTGAGCCAAACACGCCAAACAAATCGTGGTCAACTGCGGGCGGTGGATTCGGGCTATTACGATTCATAGGGGTGTTTGTGCTCACGGCAAGGGCACACTCTATTATCACTCTGTACGATCTCTATACCTCAATACGAGCGTATTTTATGATTGATTTTACTATACACTAGAACAATAGGTAAATAAACATAGCATCAGATTTGAATAATTTTATTACATCAACGCCTGTAAGTTTCAATAGGTAAGTACACAATAGTCAACCGAGCAGCATAATTAATAAATATTTGTGGGTAGTTAAAAATTAAGCACTCAAACATTTATTGTAACAATAGGAGTTGAATCTTCAGTAACGGTCTGGAAATCAGGTAACTGGATTTTAAAGTATGTGTAGTCTCTCAGCAAATGATAGGAGATCACTGAATAATGCGTATCTAATACTTCGCTATCGGACAAACTCACAGCCGAATGTTGTTCAGATTCCGTTCTGTAAACAAAATATAATAATTAAATATTAAATGACTAACTTTTTAAAACCGTGAACAGTCTCATTTAACGGATAGAAAATGGGAATATGGAGCGAGGAATCGACGGTCTGTCTCCATTTAGCTATAGGATATATCGATCCCTGCGAACCACGGTTAATTTAAAAAAAAATACTCGGGTCATAGATAAAAATTGGCAAATAAGCAGATTTTGGCGCGAATCGAAATTTGTGATCATATTGTGATATTTATGTGAGTATTATTATTAATAGCAAGGGGTTACGACACTTTTTATGGAATTAAATTCTATGGGAACTGTTGAGGACAAAGCCTTGAATAATTTAAAACTCATGTTTCAGTTAATAAAAGGCGACCCACTATTTGTTTAAAATACTCAATAATAGAGTGAAAATATTGTAACTATGTGTACACTTGTAGTGTGTGTATACTTGTAGCTAAGCTTATAACAAACACTAACGCATTTTCTGCTGCAACTGGTATTTTATCCAAAATTTCGATGTAGACTCCAAACTCAGGCGATGCCCTCTCAATCGTGTAGTTTGCAGTCAATAATCTGTAAATTGGGTAAAGAAGGTAGGCACAACAAAAAAGAGCAATCTACATCTAATGTTTTTTGCAATTATTTCGTCGTGCAACGCTATTAGACAAACTTGGCTAAAACATCTTGACTAAGACACATTTTTCGTTAAACGAAAAATAAATCAAAATCGGTTCATCCGTTCGGGAACTCCAATGTGAAACACATACGAGCAATTAAATTTTATAACACGTTGTTTTAAATCGGGGGTAAAAAACAAGAGAATATGGAGCGACGACGGTCTGACTCCTTCTAGCAAAGGGATATCCCCCCGGATAGACGCTGTATTCGGAGACGGCCGTCCGACGGTCATTCATTGTAGGTAGTTAGGACCAGTCGTACGCGCGTTGTAAATACCGTTTGCGCGATTCAGAATAAGCGCTCTGATTGGTAGCGGGTGGTGAAGTGTGACAGTGGTGCCAAAGGAATAATAATTAGTATTTCTCAGTAAAACCATAAGCAAAAAAGTATTTTCTTGTCTATGGTACAACTAACTTTTCAGCCATATCTGTGTAATCCCAACCGTCATCCATTTTATCGGTAAGTTCATTTATTTTCATAGTTTGTTCGTAAGAGAACGCCATTGCCCCGCCAAGAACTTCATATGATGTAACACTGGAATGGAACGTTCGTTACTGTCAATCACTGAGGTTTTGCTACGCTAGAAATATTAATTCAATTTTGTCAATCAATTGATTTAAGCTTCTCAAGGGTTCAAAATTTAAAATAAAGAAAATGTCGGGAAAAAATGGTAATACATAAAATATTTTTTTAAGGTAAGTAATGCAGTGAAAAGATAATATGCAAGTCGAACAAGCCTGGTTGACAAATACAACAACAATTACTTTGCTCAAGTGTGCGAGTACTTTGAAACTTCTGCTTTAATTATTCTAACAGACAATAAAGATATAAAAATTCAATAAAAAAATTAAGATTTGTTATTTTATAAGTTCGAATAAAATAAGAAACTTCAAGGTCAGTTTCAAAAGTGTATACTATTATGACCCGAGATTATTATGCGAAACCCGGACGGGCGGCTTTTCATAAAGAATCTTTAAACTACTGTCGTATAGTCTCGAATCACTGCGTTGCATATACTCGTATTTTATGTCGAGTTATAGATAAAAAACTCCCAAAGTATCGCACAAGGCGATTCACTTCGATATTTCTTGTGAAGACTGCAAAACTTTGGAATACTCTTCCTGAGTCTCTGTTTCCTGAGAAGTACCACCTGGGGGGTCTTCAAATCTAGAGTTTATAGGTAATTTCTCGGTAAACATGTAACATCGCAGACCATAGTATTCTTTAACACCAGCTGGTCGTGTATCAAAAAAGCCATTCGCAATGGATGCCATTTATATACTCGTAGTATATTTGACCTAAATGTTTGGTCTCAACTGATACAGAAATACCATTGTCTATAGCGACTCATAGGTCAGACCTTACTGGTCTTTGATACATATTCAGAGGTCTGATCTGACCACAGACCAGTAAGGTCTAACCCACGAACTGTAGCTTCGTGGTCTAACCTGACTCACCGTAGATAATGGTATCAGTTCAGACCAAAAATTTAGGTCTTTTATATGTCATCATCATCATCATCAGCTTGTATCTTCCCACTGCTGGGTATAGGCCTCCTCTCCAACACGCCATACAGTACGGTCTTCAGCTCTCAGTTCAGTCCACCAGCTCTTTCCAGCGTGCCTAACGATGTCATCGATGTCTTTTATATCTACTAAAAAATAAATAAATGGCATCCATTACGAATGACTTTTTTGAGACTCGGACAGCACGCCAGCTGTGGTCAAACGCAAACCTATAAGTTGTAAAAGGGAAAGAGAGACACATACTTGTTTTTAGCGTCCTGTATAGCCGTGACCAGCTGTTTAGGGTTGGGGCCGCAGCGGTACCGGTTCCTTGTGTCCACGGGAACAAAGTTGGGGTTGTGGAGGATGAAGCAGTTGTACTCGTCTTTCATCTCGCGAATGCGGCTTATTTCAGTTGTTGCAGCCAGGAACAGCCGCCCAGGATCGAATATCCCTTCAGCTTTGGAGAGGAAGAAAGTTTTCGTAGCTTAGATTTTTAATATTTATCTGTATCATAGGAGAGAACTGTGGCTCGCTAAACAGGCTTCAAGAAGACCTAGCACGAGACGCAGTTTATCTCACAACGTACCTTACACTCCTTTATTAATGTACTATACTAGCGCCAAGTAAACATAAATAAATAAATTAATTAATAAGACACATTTCACACACGGCTGGTTAACCCCATCCTGAACCATTTCTAGTTCGTAGGTTGCTAACACAACTGATATACTACATATACATACGTACATACATATTTTATATAGATACATATTTAACACTCAGACCAACAGCCAACAAATTTAGTTCAGCACAAAGATGTTAGTCGTGCCGGGAATCGAACCCGGAACCTTCTGATTGGCAGTCCGGCATGGTAACCATTACGCCAACGAGGTCGTCAACATGTATGTACACCTATCAGACAACTCCACAAATAAATTTATTTTTACTTCACGTCGCTTGTTGAAATAAAATAATATGTAGTCAAACTACTTCCACTATAGTCAGAAACTAAATAAAGCACACAAAACGTTTCAAAATGTTTGCTAAAAATTTACAACTTAACTGAATAACTACTATACTATGGAGTCTACCCTGAAAACGAGTAAATTCATAGATCAGTTGTTCCATAGAGTTCCCAGTTTGTCGACAAGATAAAATGAAGCATCTGAACTTTTTAACCGTTTTCAATTCAGATATGTCACGTTCTATTTACGTAAAAAAAGCGAGTGTGGCTCGTTGGGAAAACGTCTGCTTTACAGTCAGACAGCCCCGGTCCTACACCAATGACTTGTTTTTCAAGTTATGTGTGGATTTGCACTCGCTTTACGGTGAAGGAAAACACTGTGAGGAAACCGATATGTTTGAGGACCATGATATCCAAAAATATGAGTCATCCACCAACCCGCATTTGGCCAGCGTGGTGGATTATGGCCTATATCTCTTTTCTAGTGAGAGAAGCCCTCGTAGTGGAAACGTATAATGGGCTGCTTATATTATGTAATCCCAACAAACAAACACTCACACTGTTGTACGATGAATAGTTGAGATTGAACAAGCTGCTTCTTCAGGAATAAGTGCATGTGACTTATAAACGCGGATGATATTGCCTTTGAAGATCTAGAACGTAATTAATTTTGTCAACTGAGTACATTGTACATCCCCCAAGTCTGGTACTGAAGACACTGGCATCTTCCACCACTGTTAATGATAATAGCCACTGAAATCAGTGGCAATGGAAACAAAAAATAATATGCTGAGCGACAGCGTATTCTGTTTTCTGACGTAAAGACAGAATAAATACTAAATAAGATTTTGTTGCATCACTCGCATATAGATATTTAATAATTTTTTTATAGTCCGGTCAACTTAGACCAAAATATTAGGGTGAAATTACATAAATTCGCAACAAGCTGAATTTTGGTACAATTGTTCAAAACACGATTATAAACAATAGCTGAAAGTTCCCCATCATTCCCGTGTGTGGAAATTTTTTTATTCAAGGTCAAAGGTAAAAAAAAATAGTTTTTCGCGATTTTCAGCAAATCGGTAAGTTTTATCAAAAAATATTTCATACAAAAATTGTAAATCATAATGTTATCTAAAAAAAGTTGTGTGATACTTTTTTTTCTACGAGCCACCGTTTTTGAGATATAACGATTCAAAAAGTTGCACACTTTACTCCCACCTGCGCCGGAAAAACTGCTGAACTCGATTTTTTGCAATTGTAAAAAGGGATGCAGTGCTAAATGTGGTCTTACGCGATGGGCACAATGACAGCAGCTCTCTCGTTCGGCGAACATGTAACCAGCTTATTGCGTCCCCCGTACAGAAACACGGAATAAGGGTCATTCTCTGTTAGGTGGCTGGTGTTCTGCCACGGATTGTACTCTATTGGACCTGTGAAAAGAAAATGCTGGCATTTAATAGCTAATGACAGCTAATGACTAGCTAACGACACCAGCGCCATTTAATTATCCTAATATCACACTGACCATATTCATCCTACTACTATTATAAAGGCGAAAGTTTGTATATATGGATGTATGGATGTTTGTTACTCTTTCACGTAAAAACTACTGAATGGATTTGAATGAAACTTTACCACAATATAGCTTATACATCAGAATAACTTATAGGCTATAGCTTATACATCAGAATAACACATAGGCTACAATTTTTGAGGTTTTTAATGTAAGGTCGTAAAAAAAAACACATTTTTTGCGCTTACATTGCAAACGCTGACTGAATCCTACAAGATAGATCAAAACAATTTACTACAGTATTGTACAACTTAAAAAGGTCTACAAAAAAGTCCGTGATGGTATATGTTTATCTCTTAGGAATAACCCACAATAACCATTTTTTATCTTTTACTTTGTACGAGAAATAATGGCTTATTTACGAAGCGATTTTAAGCAATACAGTATTAATCCTTATCCAATTAAGTATCTTAAATACATTGTGCATTTAATAAAGATCAATATGGCTTTTTACAGCATATAAATTAAGGCTATATATTTCCAAAAAGCAGCTTTTTGAAAATCTACCAAAAATAGTTCTACTTACAAACAAACTGCAATTTTATCATAAACAATATCTTTGGTTCTTTGCTAAAGTTTTTATCTCAACCAAAACACAATAGTAAAAAAAAATCTCGATAGATTTATTTTTCGAAAATATGCCTTCTCAAATTAAAAAAAAACTTTATCCTAAAAAGTATTACGAATATCAATACGAAACTTGTTTGGTTCAACAGTGTTTTAGCAAATCTAAAAGCGTATCAGCCATTTTTTTGATATGTTTTTTTTGTATTTTTTTATGAATATATATAGTAATAACCCTACTCCCGCGCGATCTCTATTCTTCGAATGCTTAGGCGCCTGCCCCGCCAGTACGCCCGCGACCACGGTCAACGTCGGACCTGTGTTAGTTTCTCCTGCGCACGCGCACGCGAACACGTAAAAGCGGTGTACGCAAACCATCTATAGAAAAATGGGTAACCACAGCAAAAAAAAGGAACGCTTACGTCAGCTCAGAGAACTCATGAAAAAGATAAGGCATAATCGGTAAGTACTGAACTATAAGTACTATTTCTTGAAAATTAATCTTATTTTGTTTTTTGTTTGTTCATCTTTGATACGCAAGAAAATGCCTTGCCAGCATGGAATTTTTTAAATATATATATCTTGTCGGCTTGGCTAGAAAAAATGTCGCCAAGCAGTAGATTGTGTATTATTTAGTAAATTCATTATTACCGTCCTCGTCCACATCGTAACTTACCATCAGGTGAAATAGAGGTAAAATGTTCGCCTATGTAAGATAAAAAAAACGCTATTTTTACTCGTTTAAATGTTGTTTGGAAACAATCATAGAAAATATTTTTTTGCAATGCTGATTAACTTATTACTTTCCAGGGTCAACTCCATGTAACTGGGCGGAAAAACTGTTTATTTGGAATATGGTCAACGCGAAACAAAACCTGTGTACGTAATAAAGATTACGTATGATCATACATTTTGGGAGTATAAAATGAAACGTCAAGTAATTAATTTCTACATGGACGCTCTACTCCCTGAAATAGTAGACCCTCGAAAAACAAGAGGAATGGAAATAAGAAAATCCTCTCTTCTGAAAATTGAACTTTTTCTTGTACTTTGTAAACTGTTATCGTAAGGCATATTATATATTTACACGAAACAAACGGTCAGTCTTACTTAAAAACGTTGGATATACGTCCAAC
The DNA here is from genome assembly GCA_035578125.1 of Mellilla xanthometata. NCBI lineage: Eukaryota > Metazoa > Arthropoda > Insecta > Lepidoptera > Geometridae > Mellilla > Mellilla xanthometata. Next base: position 3,523,463 of record JAPUBQ010000014.1, on the reverse strand, counting down.
GGGTTTCAACGCATGAACTTTTTCTATTATAATTTAAATACGTAACTATTGAAATACATAACCGTAATAAAGGCTTTTTGGTAAAAACATTTTTGTATTTTTTATCAGTATTAGTAATACGTATTTATCTTCTTCTTATCTTCTTGTTTTATTAGATAATTGTTGAGATAAATTGTTTCATTAGAGTATCTATTTAGTTTGCTGGGTCAGCTAGTAAAACTATATAAATTATCCTACTGTATTTTTATACACTGTGACGCCTTCGCCGTGCCCGATCTCAATAACATCGACGCGAAGCAAGCGGGACTCGTCCCCGCGCGTCAGATACGTACGCGTATAGCTATACATTTACGTTCGAGCGGTAATTTGCCTAAAGTTCTGGAAATACCCGGCCTTAAATAAATATTTTCGAAGATATCACAGATTTAAAATGCAGAGTCATAGCAATGCGTGCGGGGAGCGGGGTAGGTGCGGTGGGGAAGAAGTGGCTCATCGTTGAGTGCACGACCCGAACGCGGGCAGACGCGTGAGGGCAGACGGCGTTGACGGTTGTGTCCGTTTTGCGAATTCTAGCGATTTGATAAAAACGTATGGTAGCCTACTTTAAGTAATATAGGCCTAAGGTTAGTTATTGCCAGGTTTCTTTTTGGTTAGGAGTTAGTTACACGTACAAAAAGATACTTCATTTTTACGAATTACTTCAGTGATAATTCAATTACTATATAGTAAGGTTACTAACAGTTAATTATAACAAATTATATTAGCAATAAATTAAAATTGCGACTATAATTTGAGATTTAAACTATCCTATCTCTCAAGTTGGATCGAACTGCACATGGTGTGCGAATTTTATTATAATCGGTTAAGTGGTTTAGGAGTTCATTGAGGACAAAATTAAATATTGTGACACGAGATTTATATAAATTAAGATAAGATTATTAATATTATATGTATGTTTTTTATTATTCTTTATTGTACACTACGTCCTTCTTTAGTCGTTTATAAATTCCTTTCCATCCAAAGGTTGCCTGGAAGAGATCTCTTTAAGCGATAAGGCCGCCAATTGTGGTACACTAATTTTAAGTGAATTGTCATTTACTGTGCCTTTTTTATTTATGTGTCCAATAAAGAATTATAAAATTTCCATGTACTCCTCCGAAACGGCTTGACCGATTTTTACCAAATTTCATATTTTATGCGTAGTATTCAGTAGGTCTGAGAATCTTCTACTATATATTTTTAAAGCAAAACAACGTTTGCCGGGTCAGCTAGTGTTTTATAATTTTGTTTTTTCTTGTAATTTTATTCTTAATTTAGTTATCTGTTATATCTTATTAGTTCTCTGTTATCTGATTAGTTTATGTAATAGTATTTTTCAATTTCTTCGTGTAATTGCGTGTTCTCTTTCTTTGTGTACCGTGCGTGACGTCACAGCCAGCCTCAACAGTAGACCAGCGTTGGTTGCTCTCCAGCAACCAGCATTATGCTGAGTTGAGGCTGTGTTGTGACTAATTAATGTTTATTATGTGTACTATTTTATATATTATATTTTGTCTTGTGTTAATTTGTCATAATAAATAATTTTCTTTCTTTCTTTCTTTCTTTCTTTCTAATATCGCAATCCGTATTCGTTGTAAGCTGTGAAGCCTTATTAGCATATTAGGGTTTCGTATCCATAATTTTAATAATTGATATAAATTAATTATTAATTGATATAAATTAATTATTAATTTTAATAATTGATTTAATAATAAATATAATTTGTCATATTATTTTATATCTTAATTCTTTTACAATGCATGTAATGATTTTGTGTTGGACACATTTGCACGGCAACTATTCGTCAAATACAGAGAAACATAATACTCATTAATTATACAACTAAATATTTTGACTAATACCACGATTCTTTTGCAATAAAGATAATTTAAACTGAAAAAAAACGGACTAACTCCACACTTCCACAGCTGTGTCTTGGAGTGCATGACATTCCCACGAAAAACTTCTTCACAAAAGCTTACATTCTGTTTAAATAAAACTAATTAATGGAAAGACAAGTTTAATTGTCCTTGTTCTCACCCAAATCAAGCGGTGGTTCTGGGCAGGGTTGCATTCCCGTATTATCTGGAAGATTCCTCCCATTTCTTGCTTCGTTGATAGGAGATGCCGATAGCTTGAAAGGCCTGTAATATATCGTTACTTTTTTACGATGGTATGGACGCTTAACCAGATAAATCCTTACTTACTACTGATAACAGAAATATAAGGTTATATTGTACGTCAGGAAAAAACTTGTCTATGGTTGTGCCAAATTGGCACGAATGAAATTGTTACGGTTTTTGAAAACAAAAACCGTAACGTAGTGTTACGCCAATTGCTAATTTTCGGTCTCAGGAATAAATATCTGTTAATGTGTATGTCGACTCCCACGACATCTAGTTTTAAACATTAGAACTAGCTCGGTTACATACCATTCAACCCTAAAGAAATTGGCAAAAAAGGTTTTTAAAGTAAGTACAAGAAGTAGTGGTCAAGTATAAAGATGGCCTAACAATTGCCTTTATTCCGAAGAAATTACTGGAGAAAGATACACGTCTCGTGTTTAACAGACAGATAGACAGACAGACAGTATAAATAATAAATATTTTTCAGACAACTGTGAAGCCGCTGAGTAATTGTTGTACCCTTTACCACTGACAGCAGTGGCTGTTATCATTGGAACTCTAGTTGCCAGTGTCTTAACTACCAGACTTCGGGACTAAACGTGGTTGTAAAGAAGCAAAAAGTACCTTGGTTCAATATGCAATCGACCCCTGAACAGTCCCTTTTTAGCGGAGTAAAAAAGATTAAAGTAATTATTGGCCAAGTTCAAGAAAGCGACGAAAAATAGACACGCCAGTAAGATTTTAATTCCCCTATTAGTAACCATAGTCATCCTGGGAGAAAATATTAGGGAACTGTTAGATGGTAGCTACTGAAATAATTAGATATGGTATAAAATATTGGAGTTTTTCTATCAATTTTCAATAAAGCACAAGCATCAGCCCGTTGACAGAGAAATTTGTGCCTGAGACAATGAATAAAATGTGATTGTCAACAAATATTATTTTATTGTATTTTTTTACAAAAAGAAGTCTTATATCAATGAGTGTTTCTAACCTTCTTACTCGTAAAGAGGTGTGTTTAATATGTATATCAATACATATTAAACACACCTCTTTACGAGTAAGAAGGTTAGAAACACTCATTACAAAATATGTTACCTGAACAAAACAAATTTTGGAATCTTTCATAAGCATAAGCAGCCCACTATACGTTCCCACTGCTGGGACTCGGGGCCTTTTCTCACGAAGAGATATAGGCCATAATCCACCACGCTCGCCAAGTGCGGGTTGGCGGAAGACACACGTCTTTGGATATTGTGGTCCTCAAACATGCCGGTTTCCTCACGATGTTTTCCTTCACCGTAAAGCGTGTGCAAAACTTGTAAAACAAGTCATTGGTGTAGGGCCGGAATCGAACCAGGGGCCGTCTGATTGAATAGCAGACGTTTTTACCACTGAGCCACACTGGCTTTTTGGAATCCTTATATGAATGAAACACTTTCCCATGTGGAATCATCCTAATCCGCCGTCCGCTTTCTTGGCTGCGCTTAATTCGGTTTCAGCCATTGTGCGGACACCTGAAGATTTTCGTTATACATTAGAAACGGTAAAAAATAGCAAAAGAACCACTTTAGGAATATATATTCTTATTTTGGTACTAAGCAGACATGTAAATTAGTAGAAAAACTGGTTCAAAATATAAAGCAAAATGTTAATAATCGTATTTCAATGTTTATGATTTAAAACGAAAAAGCTGTAAAAAAACCTTTAGCTAAATTTACTTCCGCAGAGGCTACAGTTATTGCAAAAAGTTCCTAAAGTCGAAACAAGGAGGTTTAGATTAGGTACATGACACTACGTACAAGGCAATGACTTATTGACAGTATATAAATATGTTTTTATTAACTAAATTACATTGAAGTGTTTTTTTAGCAAAATTATACGCGCACTTATGATTTAACGGCTATTTTTTTTGCAAAATTATTAAGAATGCCGAAGTACTACCGCTACAGGGCCACTACACCTACACGAAAATCTAAACGCAAAGATTTGGAGCATAGGGCTGTGGAACGGTTTGTACCTATCATCTACCCTTTGACTACATACCTGCATCTATCTACCTATCGTACATCCCTATGAATCTAGTTTTATATTAAGACAAACCACTGGTAAAGGCTAACATAGGATAGATCTACGTTTGACCACTATGCTTACCTAGAAGTAACCTGTTCTAGATTCTGTCAAAGCTACCAATCAGAGCGCTCGTTTCTAAATCGCTCGTACGTTGTTTTCGACGCGCTCACGACCGGTTCTAGCTACAATGTATGACCGTTGAACGGCCGTCTCCGGACGCAACCTCTTAGGAAACATCCCTTTGTTTAATGGAGACAGACCGTGGTCGCTCCATAACCCTATTCCTGTTTACCCTTGATTAGAAAACCCCGGCATCATATTTCTTAGGAAAAAGAGCCTCAGCCAGAGAACTCCAGAGCTTCGCGACCCTAATTTTAATCGTTGAAGCTGTAATATTTTAAAGATATTTTGGGCTAGTTACCTACCAGTTTTACTCACTACTTACTTTTTTTTCAATTCCCAGGATAATAACAGAGCCCGGTAAGAACTGGCTCGAGTTTTCCATCGCGTGCACTCCTACCATATCCTGGTACTTACGCCGGACAGCCTGGCGTGAACCGCAAGTTTCAAGCTTTTCCAAATTCCCGGTCACTTTAGCGGGACTAAGATCCTCTTTGCAGATAAATAACCAATCTATAGCGGTATTGCGTATTCCTACCACAGACTCTTCGCATACCAAAGATACCCTTCGCCAGATTATTGGTCTGTAATCAGCGAACTACGACAACAGATATATTCTAGTTCGCTGTCTGTAGTGGATGTCTATTTTTAGTACATCTAAACAGTCCTACCGTGGAACTGCATATCTAATTAAATAATGTTCCAAAGAAACAAAACGCAACTTCTAATTGACAGATTATTTGCGAAACTGTGTGATGTAGAGGAAATAAATTTAGAAACTGCTTGAAAAACTGTCTAGTTTTTCAAGTCCACACCCATTTTTATTATTTAACTTAAACAAATCTTAAACTAAGTAGGCAGCTAACTGTACCCATTTAGTTTGGGTTTCTAGTTATTCTTAAGTTTGGGTGTCTAGTTATTCTAAAGTTTGGGTGTCTACCTAGTTATTCTAAAGTTTGGGTGTCTACCCAAACTTTAGAATAACTAGACACCCAAACTTAAGAATAACTAGAAACCCAAACTAAATGGGTACAGTTAGCTGCCTACTTAGTTTAAGATTTGTTTAAGTTAAATAATAAAAATGGGTGTGGAAACACACCCTTTGAGAATAATGTCTGACTATAAAATTAATAATATGTTATCACATTATGTTATTGGTCTATTAACCTTTGGTCTACCCTTACACTTGTAAAATAACTTGTATAATATGTGTATTGTATCTATGTACATCATTGTATCTATCTACATATGTATTTATAAAAAAAAGCATTGTCCATTGTCAACGTTCGAAATAGGTTCTGAAAATATTTATCTAGAATTTTGTTTGCTGTGGTCACGTCTAAATAAAATGATAAAACCAATTTTTCTTTCTCATTTAAATACCTCGTTCCGTGTATCTATTTCAAAGGCGTGCTAAAATCAATATAAAAAAACTGGTTCATATAACTTAATTTTAGATTTTTTTGAACCAGTATCATTTCTTATTCATAAGTGTAATTAGTACCAATATAAGTATACCTAAATATATATTCTTAGAGTGGTTCAAAAGATTCCATTTTTTCGAAATTGCTTACCGTTTACGATTCATAACGAAAAAACGGTAAAATTAAGCTTTTGCCCTTATCATCGTCTAGAAAATTGATCTAACTACCATACTGAACCAATACGTATATAAGCACTTACTATTTTTAATGACAAGTCGAAACTCGCTAAACTGATGGTATAGCACCGCATAGAAGATTAGAGGAATAGAACTTGAGCTTCATACAATTTACACTACGTAAGCGTGTGTGCGTGACCACAATATAATACTTACTGAAACTATCTACTGGCGTATCGATGTGTGCGTGGTTTGTTCGTGTTTGGCCGCGTACGAGACGCAGCTCATTGGTCACGTACACCAATGCTCACGTTGTGCAACCTTTTTGCGCTGTTGCATGAAGTTTAAGTTCTGTTTTTCCTATTTATTCTGTGGCACCACGCTAACTCATAACAATTGCAATTTCACTGTTACGAGTATTTAAGCACTAAAATCGGCGCCTTCATTAAACTGTGCTTATTATATTGATTCCAAGACAGAGGCGGCTTGAAAACTCTTGACGCTAGAGCTTGGTCCCTTAGGTCATATGGAGAAGAAGATATTAATATACATATATAAAATAATAATATATGAGGACATCAATAAAGTCGTTTATTACTACGAGTATGTACCTTAGATATCAATTACTGACTCCTAGGTTTATAGTAATCTTTACTTTAGCTATTTTTAAGGAATCATATCAATTATTTATAACTAAATGTGATTAAACTTAATCAACTATTAATAAAACAACAACATTAAAAACAAACAATATACTTTATTACAAATCGATTTCGAAAATAAGATGAAAACTAAATTGTATCACTTTGATTAAGTACCTAACTCAATGATTTCTACAATATGACTGGTCTAAGTTTAACCCTATTATATTGTTTAGCACGGCTAAGCTGGCTGGTGGCCTATCTATGCATGTAGAAAATACGAAAACGATATAAGTACAGAAATTGAGATTTAAATGAAAATGAATTAAACAGAAACCTGAAATTTCGTTTTAAAAGTAGCAAATACATCGGGTCACCATTGCATAAAGGATATATAAAAGTTTCCCTATAGGATTGATGAGGAATGATTAAACTCCAATGTTTTAATTTGTGCATTTCGTAACACAGCGCCAATTTAAAACACTAGAATGTATGTAAGACAATTTTGAAAGCTCTTAGGTAATAATCATAAAATCTTTGCCATCCCTCAATCGCCAGGTTGTGTGTTTACTTGTAAGTTCCAGTTGTTTATCTAAATAGATATCATTACAAACTTATTTTTTTACTTTTTCAGTTAGCAGATAAAAATACAAAACTACATATTTATGGTTCAACCTTTGCAGTACCAATAGAACGTAGCTAAGTCATGTTACGCAAAAGTTCACTACTTTTGCGTAACATGTTATACGCATGGAAAAATGAATCGATATCCATTTTAATCACTTGGTCACAACACTATAACTGTGACAAGATCTGTCAAAAAAAAATGGTTGTATCTATTATGATGATCACATGAAGTATATCGTAACCCATTTTATTTATTTCAGCAAATCTATACCGATTACGTAAATCTCAATTTCTGTACTACTTTCTTTTAAGCTTTTATTACATGTAACGTATTAGTAAAAGTATAAAACATTCTACGGCTTATTACGTAAATAGTCTAAATTGACTGATTAGATTCGAATATCACTAATCGAGCACTTACCTGAGAATTTTTAATTATTTTCACAAAACAAATTCGTTTAATTTGTATCAAAACTACGATTTTATAATGAGATTAGTTATTTTTTGAGAAATTTTAAAACTATTTCTTTGTTAGGAGATTACGCATACGCAACAAATTAGGCTATAATGGCCGCCGTATAAAATTTTGAGGTAATCTCAGAGTAACAACATAAGAAAAGCGAGCTTGTGTGAACTGAGAGCGCATAGATGAACAACCTGCGCGTGCGCCGCTGTTTGGGACTCACAAGCACCTTGCCTAGGGTTGGTAAACGTACGCGTCTGAACTCGTCTAAAGCACCTTTTATACGCTAAAACAGTACGCAGTTCAAATACTATGACTTGAGCCGTGACGACGCAGTGTGATACAGTTTGCAAAAATATACGCTGAGATATACAATGTTTCGTACTAAATTGTAATAATGGTCATAGTGATTATAGGTATTACACTTTGGAACGAATTGTAAATATATTCAATGCCTAGCTGTAAAAAGTAGAAAAAAAGAAGGCGAATAATTTATCGATGGTATATAATAATATGATATGTTAGTAGTTTATTAAAGAAATTGCTTTGTTATGAACGAATCTTAGTTACTTCAGTTTTTTTTTATCGATTATATAAAGATAGACTAGCAGCCCCCGCGGTGCTACATGCGTTAATCCGACACAAAGAGTAATCTTCAGACCAAATATCAAGCAAATTGTTTCGGATATTATAGAGTAAAAATAACGTCCATACAAGCACTCATTACCTACTATTGTTACTCTGAGGTTATTATATGTTTACCTATACATTAACTATAGTTATGCTTTCTTCTTTCAATTTAGGCCGATACCTAAGTATATGCCAATACCAATTTTATTACAATGTTTTAAAAATCATATCATTTCTAAGCTATTGTAAAAATAACGTAAATCAAGTAAACACAATCGAAAGTATAAAATAGTCTTAATTTTAAAAGCATTATTCATTCATATTCCCTTCTGAATGTTATCTATGTAACGAAAAAAAAATCTAACAGCAAAAAGGCCAGTTAAAAAGGTCTGTTTTCAACTGAGGGCGTTAACATGACACCGATTCCAATTTTTTCTATCCCCTTCGAAAACAAGACACGATAGATACATAATAACAGAAACAACAGTAACATAAAAATGTGTAAATGATTCGATAGGAAAAGACAACGCAAGAAGCTAAATTCAACAACCATGACGCTGAGTTACGCCAATTTCGACTTTTACACCTCAAGAATAAAGATCAGTCAGTATACAAGTCTTCTCAGACGACATCTACTTTTTAACGTAAGAGCTAGCTCGTTAAATGAATGCTAAGCATATTTCAACCTATTTCCTTTTTAAAGACTATTTCGATTGCAAGACAATGATTTTAAAATTTACGTATATCAGGTTCTAAAGAAAAATAGTGTGTAGTGTGTGAAGATAAACTCATAACGCTCTCTCACTTCGTATCGGGGAAAAAATTAAATCGGTGCCATGTTAGGTCCCTTGGATATGCAGGGTTACTGGGAACTAGCGCGAAACCTTTAAAAGGTTTGGTACGTAAAAAAAAAACATATCTTTTATGAATTTATATAGTTCTTTAAAAAACTGTTCCATGCAAAAAGGTTGCCGACGCACGGCAAAATGTATGGGTAACGAACGTAAGCATGTTAAAGCCAGCCTTAAATGTTTTGCGTTAGTTGCCAGTAACATTGTATATACAAGGTGATTTTAAAGGTGTGATACTACTAAAGAGTCTTCATACACATGATATATGGAGTCATATACCAAAATATTAAAGTTTAAATATATTTGTTTACCATACAAGAGTCAAATTTATTTTTCATATGTTTTAATGGCAGCCCTAACGAGACATCAATGGCCGCTTATCAGATCACACAAACAGGCGTATACGGCTCTCCAGTCAAGGCCATTTTTCAATGATAAGCTGTAGGGTTGTAACTCGTTAACTGTAAAAATTTCGTTAAAGTTCCACTTGCGATTACTTAAAATCTTCAAAGAATTCTGAAACCATGTAAAATGAATAAGTAACATAAGTATTAGCACACCTTTTAGAAACACCTTGTATAAGATAAAGGTAGTGGCCTACACTTAAAGTCTTACGCATTTGTATCACATTGTATCCTTTAAATTAGAGCTAAGCGATGCTAAAGGTAACCTTTCCAAATTATGTAATTTAATATTTACAAATTATATAATTATATGGTGACGTCACAAATTCACTTTATCACATATTTTAAACATTTTGGAATATAATAGAGGATAAAATATAGTCGAAAATTGGCATTAAAGTCTTTCATATTTGGATCTTTATATTGACACTATTTAGTTTACTATGCGTATACAGTTAAACGTTAATAAGCAAGAATTTGTTGTTTAATATTTTTCGAAGCAATTTTTTTTAATTGCCAGTGTTGAATAACTATTTCGCTTGGTACAAGATTTTCAATAAGCTGACGGCCAACTTCCAGTAAAGTATAAATAAATATAAATATTAGGACTATTCACACACGGCTGGTTAGCCCCATACTGAACCATTTCTAGCTCGTATTATGGTTGCTAACACAACTGATATACTACATATACATACATACATATTATATAAATACATATTTAACACCCAGACCCACAGCCAACAAATTTAGTTAAGCACAAAGATGTTGACCGGGCCGGGAATCGAACCCGGAACCTTCTGATCAGCAGACCGGCATGGTAACCTTTACGCTAACGAGGTCGTCAAAGGAGAGGTACTTAAAGAATACGCAGAAGCTAAAATAGCCGACCTGTCAAATTATTGACAGGTCGGCTCGGTCTCATCAGACCGAGAGTTCAGAATCCCAAGCTTCAAAAACCCGACCACTCTGCAACAGTTCTGCTAATGGCGTTGCCGATTGCTTTTAAAAGGAGAAATAAAATATATATTTTTAAGTGGACTCAACCGTCTTATTCTTCTATACATATAAAATTTCCATGTCACAATGTTAGTTACCGTACTCCTTCGGAACAGCTTGACCGATTTTTATCAAATTTTATATGCGTATTCCAGTAGTAGTAGGTCTGAGGATCGGTTACTATCTATTTCCCATATCCCTAAGTGTTTTTTTTTATTAATAGAAATTATTTAAAAGGCAAAACAATGTTTGCCGGGTCAGCTTGTTTTATATAAAAGATCCCTGGTACTAACTAAAGTACTAAACTACTCTAAATAAAGATCACACTATATTTAGTAACACCAAGGTTAACAATTCTTGCTTATACAGGTTTAACTGTAGACGTTATCGCTTCTCTGACTTCGTTCGTAATTTTTTTTATTCCTCCATATATTTTATAGAATACATTAATGAATTACCTTTCCCTAATTAATAAGCTTTATACATGATTTTTGCTTAGGTATTAATAATTAAGTACGTAATATAAAATATAATACATGGATCGATCTAAAACACAATAAATAATAGTATATTATGTATCTACAGACATGTATTTTTTAAACCGGTTCTTAGAAGATAAAATAAAAGACTAATTTACGTCTTATAGAAAAAAAAAATCATAAGTATCGCGTTATGTAAAAAAATACTCGAGGAAAGTGAAGAAGGCAATAAACAAATATTCATGTAACATACATAAGCCAATAAACTTACGGCAAGTTAAAAAAAAACACGCCCCTTCACTTTTACAACCTTCTTTTTATACGACGCGACTTGTATAAGATTTTGTTACGTACAGCATTATAGATTAAAAAAAAACTCAATCCAAATTATTAGGCCAGTTTATTTCTTAATTAATTTTATCAAATAGATAAAATGAATGATGTAATTGGCATATATATGTATATTGTATATATAACTAAATTATTATATAACTAACACTATTCAATAACTTTGCTCTGAGCATTTTATTAAAATTCTATATTGTCATTCTGTACTTTTAATGGCCATTTGATATATTTACAATTATGTACATAATACATTTATTTGGATATTATTTGGATTACAAATCAAATAAATACATTGAAATAAAATTCTTGCATAAGATTCGAATGGACTAGCGTTCTATTAAAAATACATTAAAAATATTAATTACACAAATAATTCAATAAAATATTTTAATATCGATTTAGGTAATAAAAAGCTTGATTTAGCGATGGATTTGTTATTGTTAACATTTTTAACTATAGTATATATTATTCATAATTGCAGTACAAGGCGAATTTGCATCAAATCATTAGATTTTAAGAAGTGGCAAAAGAAGATACGTTAATCATATTGACTTTAAAATAGAACTATTCAAACACATATAGAAAATACCAAATAGAATCTCTATAGAAACAAATACATATATCGCGTGTCCTAACTAAAATGCCGTTATCGTAGTCTTTTCGGAATTATAGTTAAAACACGGCAGATAAACCTAATAAATATCAGATGTAAAACATTAATTTAAAATCTGCATTGTATTACAATTATAAAAGCATTTTTTATAAAATACACTAGTATGTATAAACGCTACATTTTCTCCCGTTACAGAAGACATTAACAACTTATTTGACAAAAACACTATAACAATACAATCTTTATACTAAACTCGGCTCCTACAAGCTTTTAGATATTTTTAAACCCAAAATAAGTTTATAATTCTTGTATATTATGTATCAATTTTCCTGAAGTCATTAAGGCTAGTTTTTTCGCTATAAATCGTGAACAGAAAAAAATATCGAAAAAATAGCTAAAAGGCCGTCTAAAACAACACCCTAAGAATAATTATACTTATTTTGGTACTCGTACCAATCCGACTTATACGTAAATTAGAAAAAAAACTGATCAAAAAATTTTCCATTAAGTTTTTCGAATTAGTTTTTTTCATTGATAAGTCTGACTGTTACCAATATAAGAATAAATATTCATAAAATGTTTCTTTAGGCGAATTTTAAGCTATTTTTTCGATATCTTTTTCTGTTTAAGATTTATAGCAAAAAAAACTCAAGATTTTGCCCTTAACCTTAAAGAATAAAAAATATATGTCTAATTATATTAGCAATAAAAATAAGAACAATCTCCGTGTCTTTGTATTTCTATAAAAATTGTGGCAACCGAGTTCAGTTTTTATTTGAGTCAAGATTTAAAACCAGCGGAGCGTAACCAGCGAATAAATTCATCCGTTTAGTTCTCTTTTTCTCATACATTTTTATTCCGAGCTAAAAGAACATCAGATCCAGCGCATAAATCCAAGTACATTCATCCCTTTCGCTCTCGCTTACTTAATTTATACTTTTCTCCCTTTTCGCATTTCATTGTAATGAGAGCGAAAAAGTACATCAGATCCAGCGTATAAAACCAGGTATATTCATCCCCCTCGCTCTCGCTTACTTATTTATAAGAGGGAAAGAGAAGACCAGTATTTGTGCGCTACCAATAGTCGCCAAACAAGAGTTTGACGAAATACGTCCATCAGCTGCGTTCGTCTATATTGACTAATATATGGGTGTAGAGGTGGAACTGTGCTACCTGGATCAGCTGGTACTCGAGCGTTGAAAGACCATCCTTTTGGAACGTCTGACTCGTTTGGGAGAGGAGCTGGTATCTGGAAAGGAACAATAAAATATAAATAATAAATATTAGGACACATTCCACACACGGCTGGTTAACCCCATACTGAACTATTTCTAGTTCGTGTTATGGTAGCTAACACAGCTGATATACTACATACATATATATATACATATTTTATATAGATATATATTTAACACCCAGACCCACAGCCATCAAATTTAGTTAAGCACAAAGATGTTGGCCGGGCCGGGAATCGAACCCGGAACCTTCTGATTGACAGGCCGGCATGGTAACCTTTACGCCAACGAGGTCGTCAAAAACTCCATGTAACGTCACTCGATTTAACGACAAACTCTCTAAAGCATTGAAATCAATTTTATTGGCTTTAGTTGGTTTAGCTTGTATTCCATACAATGATATCAATTGGCTTTAGTTAGTTTAGCTAGTATTCTCTCCGTTAAACGAGCACTCTCTAAAAAACGACGCCATAAAATGCACATTCCCTTCAATGTCGTTATATAGAGTTTACATTGTATTTTGTTTAAACGTTGTCTGCCTTCTTACTTAGCTTTTAAGCTTAAGAAGCCCACTATACGTTCCTATTCCTGGGATTCGGGGCCTTCCCTCACGAGGAGAGAGATAAACGTATTATTCACTACGCTGGCCAAGTGCGGGTTGGCGGATGACACACGTCTTCGGATATTGTGGTCCTCAAACATGCCGGTTTTCTCACGATGTTTTCCTTCACCGTAAAGCTAGTGCAGAAACCACATAACAAAAAACATTGACATTATAAATAATAAAAAAAAGATTCTGCTTAAATAAATTACTTACAGTTTTAACCCAACGTATCATTAAAAAAATACAATAATAAATTACAATAATCTAAGATGTAAAGATAATAAAAAACCTTACCTTTTCGGATTTGGTTGGGATTTCTTGTGATCCAACATAGCGTACCTCGCTATGGACATCTTGTACCGAGCTATATGGTAGCCCTTTTTCTTTAACCTGCAATGAAAAATACAATAGTTAATCATCACATTTGAATAAGCGAGCGAAGTATATGCATTAACTGGCCAATTCTTTTTTGTGTTTTTATATGTGTTAGTTCTATAAAATTATCCTTCTTCTTCGTATCAGCTAAGTGGCCGAGCTCTTGTGTCGAGAGTTTTCAAGCTGCCCGATGGCCTATGACTTGGCTTATAACGACTGCTTGTACTGAGACTAACAGCTGGGAACTACAATTTAGTTATCCGACCCACGGTAGCGCCCAAATGAAAATTCGACTTTTTTAAATCTTGTGTATGGTCACCCATCCATAAACTGACCGCATCGACCGTTACTTAGCCTGGATAGCGTCAGATCACCTTAGTTAGCCGAGTTACAGGCGCTACTTAAACATAAATATAAAATTGACGAGTTCTTGGCATATAAGGGTTTCCGTATCCATACTAAATAATTTAAATAATTAAGTTTGACTGTTGCGGAATTTGGGGCAAGACTGCACGCTCGATTTGCAGCGCCATCTAGGTTTCATCGGTAACTATGGCAAACTTCCGCGCCACGTTTTATTGTATGGGCAGCAATACTCTCTAGTATTCGATCCCTGTTTATTTCACAATCATCGTCAGTAGCTACTACGTGTGGCATTCGATACACGTAGCACAATTTTCAACAAGAGGTTGAGTCTGTCTATCTTCTTCTTCTTCTTTACCTTATCCCACTTCATGTGGGGTCGGTACTGTATGTACGCTTCTTCCATACATCTCTGTGATTCGTTGAGTCTGTCTATCTATAATATAAAAATAAGTCTGGTTGTCCTTCCTAACGCTAACTCCGGAACGCACGAACCGATTGCATTGCATTCGTTGGAAAGGTCTCGGGCTCCGTGAGGTTTGTAGCAAACAAAACTCAGGGAAAATTCGATCCGCACAAAAATCGAACTACACGCGGGCAGAGACGCGGGCAACAGCTATTTACTCGTACATATATATATTAGTGTATAAGTTACCTGTAGAACATATCATCGTCCTCGCCGCCCCAGCCCCAGTATCTGTTGGAGAAGCCGTTGACCTTCGTGAACTGGTTCAAGGTCATCGCCGACACCCCGCCGAAGATGTCGTCGTATGGTAACCTGGAAACATGTCAATACATTATGAGCGGATGAAAAACTGTATTGAATATTTGAATAAATCAAATTATGATTAAAAAAGATTAATATGTCAATTATAATGATTTCCAAAGTACTATTATAATGTGTGAATGTCAATACGATTATTATATTATGTCACATGTAATTCATCTTAGAATGCTGATGTCGCCTCATAAGCATAGGTGCAACCTGGGCAGGCCTGTGTCACTCCGCGTGTGTGTTAAAAACATACCTACGGGCGGCGGCCACTGCGCAAAGGGCCAATCTATGTGGCTCTTTCAATACCACAGAATAATAACTAGTACTACGTATAACCATGTACAATGTATTATGAACCGTAGCATAGTGAATTAAGGCCCATATTCCTTTGAAAAGAAATTGGTAGGTAACAAAATGATCACGAGCTCGACTGGACCGCGAGCTAAATTAAATCATATTGTTTATCAGATTGAGTTCATATTTCTTTGAAAACCATTGCGAAGTGAAGCTTCTGTACGAAGTACAAGTTATTATTCTGTGACCTGGGGGACAGTTTGCACCAAAGTTGTCTAACAACTTGGGTGCAAAATTAAAAAGTGAATTTAAATTAATAAGTATTAATCTATTATTGAAAACTTACATAAAATTAAGCTTATCAATGCTAGCGGACATATGCCTGGGCTGCTTTGGGCATGAGTAAACGTTCCTCGTGTCCATCGGCAGCAGGTCAATGTCGTGGAAGATGAAGCACTGCCAGCCGCCCGCCTTCAGACGCTGCGCCTCCTTGAAGCCCACGTTCATCAGCTTGGCCCGGTTGAACTCTTTGCGGCCTGCAGGAAGAAAGACAATGAGGATATGCGAGTATACCTACTATCTTTTTTTTACTCTGAATAGGTCAGCGCTTGACCACAATTCAACTGATTGTAAGAGATATTGAGCTCTACGGTGAAGCGCGCTTGCCTAGAAGGAACCGGTTCACTCTCGCCTTGAAAATCGCTAGATTGTAGTCATTGGGGAACAGGGAATTTGGTGACTACAAAGGTGGAAACAAAACGCTTAGTGCGTGCCTTGGGCACCTCAACTGTAAACCGATGCCGCCTTGACGTTTCCCTGCTCGTCCGATAGTGGAAGGGGGCGGGGGGAAATACTTCATGTAATTCAGTCGCACACTCGCCGAAATGCAACCGATAGAAGACCGACAGACTGGCAACAATGCGGCGGCAAACAAGCTTTTTAAAATGAAGTAAATTTTTAATGGAATTAGCTTTGATTTTGAACTATACAATTTGCAATTTTTAACCTGGATCAAAATACTTAGCTAAAAGTATACAAATAAAATAATATAATTATAAATTCCACGTACCTTCTTGTTCTACAATAAATATTCCATATTCGATCTGTTGCTTCATTAGGAATGGATGCATGTGGTTCAAGAATATAGCCAAATGCTGTTGACGATCCCTGGAAATAGAAAAACAATAAAATTTATATATTTTTTTTAATTATTAATGCTTTGGTAGTCTATTCGTTTATAATTACTTAGCCTTTAAAATGAGTATTTAATAGGGTTTTTTGGAAAAAATAAACCTATTAAACCTAATCTCAAACAGACATGAATATTGTTAGAAATAAAAGGAACTACATTTTAAAATAAACAGAACTAAAAGTTGATACAATTTTATCTTCAGTAAAATTGTGTTTTTATTAACCTGAATTATTATTATTGTAAATATTCCTATTGTAATTATTCCGTTTGCATTTAATTTTGTTTTCTATGACCCTGGTTTAGTATTATTATGTTTAATATGGACTATGTTTGAATGTTGAATGAATGAAAATTGGGTATATTGCTTAAAAAAAAAACTTTTCTCCTTATTATTCTCATCCCACTAATATTACCGATGAATAATAGATACCTAGATGGCGCTGCAAATCGACGTGCAGCCTAGCTGCCGCCAAATTCCAAACGTGCCCTATTCGCATAGTGATATAACGATAGTAGATTGCGTGACCCGACTGAAGTCGTTTCAAGAAAATACGAAAAGATGACGCTACATACGATTTTAATGTTAACAAGAGAGTGAGCGTCTATTATATTTATTGGTGGCGATTCAGCGGCACACACGACTAAACTAAATTTAAAGAAGTTCCGTCTCTTTTAGTTGTTTTGTCTGTGGTTCAGAACACGCCGTGTCTTTCTGGCCACCTAAGATGAAAAGAGACGGGGCTTCTTTAAATTTAGTTTAGTCGTGTGTACGGCAGAATCGCCACCATAATTAACACATAGGTTAGGTTAGCACCACCGAAGAGACAAAATAATTACCTGTATGGCACAATGATGGCGACCTTATGTCTGGCGGTGCAGTTTGGCGGGTTGTACCTCCCGCCCCAGTACACTTCTGGAAACTTGTTCTCGACATCTTCCAGCTCTATCTCGGTTTTGTTCACGGGAACTGGACCTGGAAGCACAAATATATATGCTTTGAATTCTACTATCCCATCATCTCATCCCATTAATATTATAAAACAAACAAAGAAAAAATCAAACATTTTCTCTTTATATATTGATACTAGCTGACCCACCAACACGTTGTTTTGTCTCACTAAGGGGTATAAAAATAGATAGTAGCCGATTCTCAAACCTACTGAATACGCATATAAAATTTGGTCTGATAACGATGATGTATCTGATCTTTCAGTCAAGCCGTTTCGGAGGAGTACGGTAACAAACACTGTGACACGGAAATTTTATATATAAGAAGAAGAAGATAGAAATATTAAGTTTATAAACTCACCCAAATCAGGTATCTGCTTATCACACAGCGGAAGAGGAGGTTCTTTTCTCTTGAACACATTTCCTTCTGTAGTGGCCATTTGTTTGATTCCGTCTAAAATCTTAGTTACTAACAGTGGTGTAGCATTATACGCTGCAATAGCTTTCTCTGTTACATTCACCGTCATATTTGTGTTTGCTGTCAAATTCAAGACAGTTTCTGGAACGTCGATTTCAGTATTATTCCTAAAGATAGAACCTCTTCTGGTTTCAGTGCTATTTTTGGTATCAGAACTCTTGTTTGCCGTACTATTTGCAATGAAAAAAACTATTTTATTTTCAGTACTATTATTAGTAATGTTATGCCTATTTGTGAGTGGTGTTTTGGTTTTGGCGTGCGAGTCTCTCGTTTTGGGGTTTTGTAACGCGGCCGGCGGCAACTTGGGCCAAGACGATGGGTCTTTGTCGCCAAATCTGAAAACAAATGGTACATCGATTAGTGTTTTTACGTTGCTGTAATAGTTCTAATTGTAGTGTTTTTTATATCACCTATTGGAAAAACAGATATCAGTTCGCCAATAAAAAGCATTTTTCTGTTATAAGTGAATGGGGGAGGGAGTTTAATTGGAAATTAATATTTCGATTTATGAGTTGAATTGCAAATTAATATGAATACATGTACTCGTATGTAATTTTCTATACTAAGATAAAGTAAAAAAACTTTTCAATTCATTTTTTACACGTGTCAAACAGCTACGTTTGGCTCAAATTTAATTAGTTACCTATGACAAGTAGCCAAAAAGTTTTTTTTAGTTAAATCTCAGTTAAATCCTCTCAGTTAAACAAATGACTGTGAGCAAGAGGAAGCGAACATTCACAAATTTTGCAGGAGACCTAAGTTGTTGGAGTAAAACTCGTTGAAAGCAGGAAGAATAAATCATTTATTTGATAGAATCCTATATACTAGTACAAAAATGCGTATTCACAAGAAGCGAATTTAGACCGCTAACGAAATAATTTGGACCTATGAAAAGTCAATCTCGGTCCTCTCGCTCCTGAAAGCATTAATATACGCTGGCGCTCCGGCGCGGACGCATTCCACGGAGGCGGTCGGACGTCGGCGCGCGCCTCCCTCTGCTCGGCGATACATGTATGTATGTAGATTCGACTTAGACATAGTATGATCGATAGAGAAGAGTTAAACTAACTTGAGTGTCGGCTGACTGGCGTTGTATATCGGCGTGTAGAGGTAGGTCCGCAGCGGCGACGCCTCTAGGATGGAGCCGAACAGGTACTCGACTGTCAGTTGTTTATGATTCGACATTGACATAGAAGAGTTGTATTTAATTGAGTGTCAGCTGAGTGGCGTTGTATATCAGGGTATAGAGGTAGGTCCGCAGCGGCGACGCCTCTAGGATGGAGCCGAACAGGTACTCGACTGTCAGTTGTTTATGATTCGACTTAGACAATTGTGTTATTGATAGAGAAGAGTTATAGTTACTTGAGCGTCGGCTAAGTGGCGTTGTATATCGGCGTGTAGAGGTAGGTCCGCAGCGGCGACGCCTCCAGGATGGAGCCGAATAGGTACTCGACTGTCAGTTGTTTATGATTCGTCATTGACATAGAAGAGTTGTACTAACTTGAGTGTCGGCTGAGTGGCGTTGTATATCGGCGTGTAGAGGTAGGTCCGCAGCGGCGACACCTCCAGGATGGAGCCGAACAGGTACTCGACCGCAGCGAGCGCGAGCACGAGCAGTAGCAGCAGGCGGAGCGCGCGCGTCGCCCGCCCGCCGCCGCTCGCGCCGCCGCCCATCAACGCATGTGCCGCGCTCGCCGGCCGCTCCACTCCTGGGACAACGTATTTATTTATTTACTAGCTGACCCGGCAAACGTTGTTATACCTTAATAAAAAAAAAAAAACTAAATATACAGTAGCCTGTTCTCAGACCTACTGAATATGCATATAAAATTTGGAAAAAATCAGTCAAGCCGTTTCGGAGGAGTACGGTAACAAACACTGTGACATGGAAATTTTATATATAAGACTAGCTGACCGGCAAACGTTGTTTTACATTAATAAAAAATAAAAAACTAAATATACAGTAGCCGATTCTCAGACCTACTGAATACGCATATAAAATTTGGTAAAAATCGGTCAAGCCGTTTCGGAGGAGTACGGTAACAAACACTGTGACACGGAAATTTTATATATAAGAAGATTACAAATAGCTATTAGATACACTTGATACACGGTTATTGAAAATAGAGCCATTATCTTATATCTTTAAATGAGCAATTCTTGTATATCTTATATATTAAATTTCCGTGTCACAGTGTTTGTTACCGTACTCCTGCGAAACGGCTTGACCGATTTTTTCCAAATTTTATATGCGTATTCAGTAGGTCTGAGAATAGGCTACTGTATATTTAGAAATAATTATTAAGGCAAAACAACGTTTGCCGGGTCAGCTAGTATACTTATATATATAATCGGAATCTCGGAATCGGCTCCAACAATTTTCATGAAATTTAGTATAAAAGGGGTTTCGGGGGTGATAAATCGATCTAGCAAGGAATCATTTTTAGAATATGTCATATTAAAAAAAAACTAGCTAAGCTCGGTCAACCAGGTACTGAATTACAATATATAAAACAACGAGATTTATTTATATTAAGATAATCCGCCCATGGCGCAAAACCAATTTCTGACGTTTGATTATGTAGAAGTGGCTGCTCTGTGGCTGTAGTCTATGGTTTATAGGTTCTTATTTAGCCAATTGTACGTAACGATACAATTTTAATTTTGCATTCTTAAACGAAACTTGACACACTCAGAAACTTTAAACTTGATAATTATTGTTATTCAATAATAACATATATCGGGGGTAGATACAATTCTCTACCTTTATATTCAAACTAGCTATTGCCCGCGGCTCCGTCCGCGTGTATGTCGTTTTTTGTAACCTCTTCCTCTCTCTTTTCGCAAAGATGAATAATTTTCCCGGTTTTTCCACATTTTTCTTTGTTTCCTCGCTTCTATTAGTCAAAGCATGATGGTTTATAGCCTAAAGCCTTCCTCGATAAATGGTCTATCCAACACAAAAAGAACTTTTCAATTCGCATCAGTAATTCCTGAGATTAGCGTGTTCAAACAAACAAACTTTTCAGCTTTATAATATTAGTATAGATTTAAATTACCTCTAAGCTTGTGAGTAGTGATGGAGCCCGGTGGAAATGTCCCATTCTTTTTAGTGGGCCAGTTTATGACCGCTGATAGCTTCACTCATTGTGTCCTGCAACAAAAGAAAAAAAAAAATAATGACTTTTTTTTTTTATTCACACACGGCTGGTTATACTGAACCATTTCTAGTTCGTATTATGGTTGCTAACACAACTGATATACTACATATACTACATACATATTTTACTACACACATACATATTTTAAATAGATACATATTTAACACCCAGACCCACAGCCAACAAATTTAGTTTAGCACAAAGATGTTGGCCGTGCCGGGAATCGAACCCGGAACCTTCTGATTGGCAGTCTGGCATGGTAACTATTACGCCAACGAGGTCGTCAATTAATTGCAATGATATGATAAATAGCCATGGAAATCTTTGACTGTGACTTTTATATCTCTTAAATGCGTACTATCTGCCTGTATATATTTTAAATACCACATCTCTCCTTATTAGATTATATTGCAGAGAAAAACATGGTCCGCGTCAGTTACTCAGTTAGTTAGTAGTTAAATACACGCCCAGCTTAATAAAAATAACAAAGTTGGTTAACACATTTAAATAAGGTTGAATCTATTAATACGGGTACTGTACGAACAATTTATTATTGTTCATACAGAAGTCGCACGAATAATTTTATTTTATCAATTATAGTGCAAATTTGTACAGGTGCACTAAATATAATTTATTCGTCCAGTACCCGTACAAATAGTCACATCGCTTAAATTAAGTAGTAAGCGCCAATGAATTAGATAATACCCTGTCAACATGCAAAAATAAAATCTTCTTCTTCTTCGTATGAGCTAAGTGGCCAAGCTCTGGTGTCGAGAGTTTTCAAGCCGCCCGAAGGCCTCTGACTTGGCTTAACGACTGCTTGTACTAAGTACTAACAGCCGGGACCTACAATTTAACATGTCATCCGTCCCACGGAAAAGAAATGAAATTATAATCACTAAAATAAATCTTACCGTTTTGTATTTTCTCAATAACGAACGAAATTAAACAAAATAACGCGACTCGATCATTGGTTGTTGTATTAGGAATAAAATTTAACGCAAAGATAGTAAACAAGAACCAAAACGTAAAAGTAAACAAAATAAATTATAAACGAAATAAGTGTTGTTAAAATTTCACTGAATTTCACCAAACACATAGCCTGGCTGATGTTTTACATTTGTTATAAATACAAATACAAATAGTTTATTTAGCACAAATAAAAGGGTGAAACATTCTATAACTAATTAAATTCTAAAGTATAGCTTAGCCTTATAAAATAACACTATGAATGTATTAGATCCAGTATGCATTATTTTTTATACGAGTCTGCTATATTTAAATATGGTTTATGTCTGCAGTAATTACATTTTTAATATTAACCTTGTCATTTAACGCAGCAATATCAATATAATTGGCTAAGTGTGAGTTGGGCTCGCGCATGAGGGGTTCCGTACCATTGCTGTATAGGAAAATGCTGTTAAATATTATTTTAAGTTTATTATTGTTTTTAAATTTAATAAATAATTCAATATTCTGTGAATATATAGAGGGCTACCAAATGGCGTTATGAAGATAGAGTAAAAATATTTAAAAATAACGTTTGGCATATGGAAGCCCCTCTTAAATGTATATTATATTTTTATATACATGTAAATTTTATAATTTAATTTGATAGCTTACAAACATTTATATATTCTGTGCAAATTTTAAGCGTCTACCTGTTATTTATTTAGTATAGCAAAAAAATACGAAAAGGAAACTTTTATTGTATGGACCCCCCTCAATAATGCTATTTTTAGTAATGTTATAGCGGCACGAGCAATACATATCTTGTGAAAATGTCATCTTTCTAGCTATCACGGTTTCTGAGATACAGCCTTGTGACAGACAGACAGGCAGACAGCGGAGGCTTAGTAATAGGGCCCGTTTATACCTTTTATTTTTTATTTATTTTTATTTATACCTTTATTGCAGGCAACTATGGCCCATAACATAGAATACATACCATTAAAATAATAATTATACATAAACTAATACATATCAATCATCTAGAAACTAGACTTATTAACTATTATTTACTTTAGGTACGGTACCCTAAAATGGTTTATGTCTGCAGTAATTACATTTTTAATATGAACCTTGTCGTTTAACGCAGCAATATCAATAAAAAAGGTTTTATGTATACACTTTAACGAGCCATGATTTTTTAATGTCACCAAGGACTATGAAAATGCAATTAGATTTTACGTTTCGTTGCACTTTCTGAGAGTTCAAAGCAGTTGTGCGGGCATTGGTGTTTTTATACACACAAAACACAGCTGAAGTTTGAAATGTTACATGTTCTAGGTTATGAAAATTGAATTATGGTTTGTGAATTTACCAGATTATGACTGACTTTTTTTTATTGATGAATAATAACGTTTGACCGCTGCTTGCCTGAAGTTAGGATTGACTATGGTCTAAGATGTATCCCGCTTGCCTAGAAGGAATCTATTTACTCTAGCTTTGAAGACCCTCAAATACTACTTAATGTACTTCTTGGCAAAAAGATACTCAGGAAGAGAGTTCCAAAGCTTCGCAGTTCTCACATGAAGGTCGAAACAAAACGCTTTGTAATACGAACTAGAAATGGTTCAGTATGGGGTTAACCAGCCGTGTGTGAAATTTGTCAAAAAAAAAAAAACAAAAAATGAATGCATTTAAAATCAACTGTATATAATGTACGCAGGTTTTTTTTTAAAATATGCTATTTTGCTCCCAAAGCGTCTCGAAACAAATTCGACAGACAATGGAGAATATCGTAATGTAGACAAACGTTAGGATTCCATTATTCCACGTCACAGGAGAGCCTGTATTAAATCTTCTGGGATGTCTGGCCAATTACAGAGATGAACTGGGAATATCAATGAATCTGGTTTTCAGGAAAAAACAGGGTTTTGGGATTGAATTGTATAAAACAGCTTGTTTCGAATTAATAATTTATTCTAAAATCTTTTCTTTTGTTCTGTCACGTTAAAGTTATCTATTTATTAATTTGGTATTTTTTCTCCTAAGTTGATTTATTTAAGATATTTTTTTATCATAATTATAGAATTAAAAGTCCAAAGTTAATATGTATCTTTATAATTTAATATATGATATTTATTTTAAAAGGTAATATATATTCTGTGAAAAATTTCTCGCGTCTAATTGAAACCGTTATTGATTTATAGCAAATAAACACGAAAAAATCACGTTTATAACCCTTTAATATTGTACACATACTTTATTAACATTTTGTATAGGAATATAGGCATCATTCAATTTTGGGTTAGTCGTTTTAGAAACTATAAATTTTCTGATACAAGGCATTTGTATTTGGTTATAGATAACGCCTTTAATTTAAAAATCTACATAAGAACCTTCTAAATCAGCTAGTAAGCGGTTTTGTTGAAATTTTTTGCTTGCTTGATTGACAGAAAACAAAAAAGTCCGAAAAAATAAGAAGACTTTAATAACCGAGCAATTGTTTGGAGCTACTCTCGAGGAATAAAAGTATCGAAGTACCATTGAGAGGTGAATAATCAAAAAATATTCGAAATACCAGTTACGCATGAATGAATCGATATCGTGTCCGCTATAATCGCTTGGTGGTGGCACAACACTATAACTGTCAAACTAGATCTGTCAAAAAGAAAACACGTGTAAACGATTGGATCTATTATAACTAGTATAATACATATATTATAGTAATTTCTTGTACTTTTATGAGCCAAATATCTTATATCTTTAAATGAGCAATTCTTGTACATATATAATTGGAATCTCGGAATCGGCTCCAACGATTTTCATGAAATTTAGTATATAGAGGGTATCGGGGGCGATAAATCGATCTAGCAAGGCATAATTTTTTGAAAATGTCATATTAAAATTAAAATAAAATACCGAGCAAAGCTCGGTCAACCAGGTACTGCAAATAATTCGATAAATTATCTACATATACTGGGTAACTCGCAAGTTTCTTTTTTTTAATAAAGGCAAATTTACAACCACATCCGCGGCTCCTTATTTAGTCGCGACAAAATTCCCCATAAATAACCACGGGGGTGGGTTTAATAACCTGAAAGCGACAGGTGATAAGTCATACAGGGCTGGCACCCGCACGTCGCAGCTCACTTATCGAGTGAGGGTAAAGAGCGGATTTATTTTGGTGCCAACCCTGCGTCGGCGAATCTTAGAGAAATTGAATAAGGGTTCGTTTAGATTGAAAGGCCCTAAGTAAATTGGACGCACCTGCTCTTCGTCATATGGTTGGTCAGAAACGGACGTAATTCCTCGGTTTCCAGACATTCGAAGACGCACACGGTAAAAGAGATAGAAAATGAAAACATATGTTGTATTTTCCTGTCGAAGTCAGACTTCTAGTGAAGTTTTTTTTTACGCAATAATTAGTCATTGATTAGTAGGACGCGTACACCGCACGAGTTCTTTTTGCGACACTTTAGCCGGAGGTAGAGCATGCCTAGTCTGTATCATTATAATAATACTGTATTCTTCGTTGTGTTTCTTTACGAGTCTATCCCACCAGTCCTATTAAGTTGTCATGACATAACTCAAAAATTCAAAATATTCCATTTCGCTTGCACTTAATGTTTTTTAACTCTTTAAAAGCAAGGAATTTGGCCAGTAGAACGCGTAACCACATGAATTAGCAACACTCTGGCCTTAGGCGGAACATGGTGGATCGGCCTAGTTTGGAACAACTTGGCTCGCAAAGAGGCAGACAAAATACCCTGTTAGGTGCTTGGCGAAATAACATGAGGGAGTAGAAAATGCCCCACCACCATGTGTGTGAGCAAGAGGACATGAACTTTCAATCACTTTTTTGGTGATGGATTAAACGAGTCGATAAAATAGCCTATGCTATTTTATCTATTAATTTCTATAAATTAAAACTAACTTGGTCAAGTTCAGTAACTTTTGTACTAACAGACAATACTGTCTGTAGCTCAGCTAACGAAGGTGATCTGTCACGATAAACGAGGTTAAGCAACGATGCGGAGTCTTTAGATGGGTCTAGTGACTTTAGACAGTCTTATACACATAAGAGTGTCGTTTCAAAAGTAGCATATTGATTGGGTCGTATGACACGTTAAATTGTAGGTCCCGGCTATTACTCTTAGTACAAGCTGCCGTTAAACCAAGAAAGAGGCCTTTGGGCTGCATGAAAATCTTTCGACACTACTCTAACCAGAAATAGAAAGAACTCAGACCACACCAGACAGACTAACAGGCAAAACGTTATGAATACACCAACCGTTCCACAAGGAAATTTTGGAAATTTCACCAATTCCAGCATATTTGCGAAACCCTTTCACTCCACGGTTCATTTGCGAACATCTGTATTCCTCGGGCGGGCGCGGATATGGGCGGACTCTGTTGACTCGCCTGAATCTATATGGATGATCAAAGTAACGCTGAGCAAACACTTCTGCGTGGTTATGAGTATTGCATTTTGTTATTGATTTATTTTTAACCAACTGAAGAAGTTTTGGTTTTCGAATATTAAACAAAAGAAATATTTTTTTCAATCGAATAATTGCATAACTATCTGTTAGAGTTATGAATATAGAGCTAAAATAGGAAAAAACACGTTTATTGTATGGCCTCCCTTTAATATTTTCTATTTAGTTTTTAGTATTTGTTGTTTTTGCGGCAACAGAAATACACAATCAGTGAAAATTTACCTTTCACGGTTTATCAGATTCAGCCTAGTGACAGACAGACAGCGGAGGCTTCGTAATAAGGTTCCGTTTTAACCTTTAGGTACGGAACTCTAAATAAGAACTTCAAGGTTAGTTTCAAAAATGTCCTCTTAAAACATCCTTAGGAAACATACATAGGTTGGTTATTATGACCCGCGCTAAGCCGGTACGGGCAGCTACTATCTTATAAAACATGTTTACATACACTAGCAGCGTCCGGAGTTTTGAAAGAGCACATCCATTCATCCATCCATATTGACCAGCTTTCATCATCATCATAATAATATAAAGGATGTATGTTTCAGGCACTGGGACTGGGCAAGACACGTGAGCAAAATACTGGACGGACGTTAGGCAAAGGCCATCACAACATGGGTGTCGAACACTACTAGACCTCGAGGAAGACCCAGGAAATGGTGGCGTGACGATCTATGTAAATTTCATAAGGACTGGGCCATCAAAGCCGTGCCGTTTTACCTAGGTAAAAATAATACAGGATTATTACTATTATAAGCCTGTTGTGTCCCACTCGTGGGCAAAGGCCTCCCTTCTCTACTTCCAGTAAGCCCGATCTTCGGCTTTGGTGGCCCAGAACCCTTATGAAATTTACATAGATTGTCACGCCACCGTTTCCTGGGTCTTCCTCGAGGTCTAGTAGTGTTCGACAAGCGTATTTTAATATATTATTTAAATCATAGTCAAGTGTTTTTAAATAGGTGTTTAAAAAATGATCACGGGATGAATGAATAGATGCCAGCTTTGGTAAAAGTATTTGATAGTGGCCTGTCTAGCAACCATCCTCAAGTTTCATCTTGTCACCAAGCACCTAACGATGTATTCCGGCAGCCTCCTAAAGAGCCAGACTATGCATGCTGCATCAAATGCCTAGCTGTGATGTGTTCCAAAAAGTTTTAAAGTCAAACTTTGACGTAATTTTGCAACTACAGAATAAGCGCGGACTTTTTGAAATATCTCACCTGTAATCTGCAGAGAACTGCCATGCATTTAAAAACCTTATTCAACTTCAAAAACTTAAATAGCACTTTGCCCTCAAGTCTGTGCTAAAATTTGAAGCCGAAGGACACTTTTTGAATTTAAAATATAAAATTTTACGAGCGAAGCGAGTGCACTAATTAGGCTTTAGTAACTTTTGTTCTTTGACAGCGGATTTTACTGTACAGAGCTTTTATAATAACCAACTAACCATAAATATGGGCTAGGTATACATTTAATACTTTTTATTTATATTCTTGAATTCACAGAGCTTTTATAATAACCGACTAACCATAAATATGGGCTAGGTATACATTAAATACTTTTCATATATCTTGAATTCACAATTAAATATTAACAATACAGAGTTTAAATTAAGTAGATAACGCATTATGTCGAAGCGCGGCAAATGTTTGAAAAAGCAAATATTGGTTTCATGTCATGAATATCTAAAACTCGTTGAACGTCATAATCTAGGTTAAGTATCGGTAGATACGGACAGCCTTTGGATGGGTGACTATGCACAAGACTGTCAATTAAAAAGTGGTATTTACATCTGGGCGTTACCGTGAGGCAGATAGCACCTTACATTGTAGGTCCCGGCTGTCAGTCTTAATAAAAGCAGCCGTTTAGCCACGTCAGAATCCTTAGGATAAGAAACTAGACTCTAGGGCTTAGCCACTTAGCTAATACGAAAAAGAGAAGTCAGCACCTACACAGCTAATTTAAGAAATCAATTACTCACACAACAATGGTATTACGTTGCATGAATTAACTTCCATTGAAAAAGAAATCCGAGCACCGTTAATCATTGAACCGTAATACGACAAGGTATCAAAGAATTAGCTGCTAGTACAGGAATTTCACACAAACAATACTTTCACACAATAAAATGCGATGGATTTTTGAATCAACATCCACGTATTATAATTTTTTTGAAAATAAGGTTGCTTTCATCTCGTTCGTTAACGTACTTTAAATAAAAATCTCAAACGAAAAAGTCTGCTAATTTTGTATGAGATTCCGAATCAGTGACGCCATAGACTGATGGTGTTATAAGAGCCAAATATGATATTTCGTCGCCGTAGTTGGAAAATTAAATAACTAACAAAATCAAAATTGCGAGAAAAACGCAATTTACTGTTTTTTTGCAACAAAAATGATGATAACTTTTTTTTGAAAAATAATTTTGGTGTCCAAATTATAATATGTTAAAGATTGATAAAGCATCTAGTTATTCATTCAAAGAAATTTTATTTTAATTGATTCGTTTGTGAGAAAATAAAAAAATAGCCACTATCTATTTCTCCCTCACCCAAAATTTTAATATTTTATGTAATTATTTAGTTTTGCATGTTAGTTATTTAGTTCTCCTTCGCCAATATCTTTCATTAATATATAAAAAGCCCATAATAAAAGCACTTATTTAATTTTCCTCCAACGGGAAAGTTTATAATTGATCTATTATTTATTTATTACTAAGGCTATCCAACCCAATTTTTGATTACTAATTAAGTTTTAACAAATTCTTTAATTTTTTTATTATTAATAATATCTTACATATAACGTCAACATAAAAAAGAAAATATTCAAACATAAGATCATCCAAGTCCTTCGCCCAAACGTGCCCATTAGACTCGCAGCATTTCCCCGCTGTATGGCAAGGGAACTTTGCTGTCTTTAGGTAGTGCCCAGCCCGCGGGTCTCGCCCTTTCTCACGCAAACGACGACCAATGTCTACGACAGATTTTTTTGCCTCTTCCCCCTACTGCCCCGCTATTTCGACAGCAAAAGGCACAAACTCATACGCCGATTCCAGGGCAGAATACTTCTGGTGATTACTGAGCGCAGCCGCCTCCACACCTTCACCAGCCACTCTTTGAGTAGCTGGAAGATGGCAAGATGCGAAGAAACTCACGTAAATGCTACTATCGTGAGTTCCTTGATTACCTAGCATGCCCAGGTAAGACAGCATCCTTTCTGGCAAGGAATCAACTTAAGTCTATCCGCCCGTTTACCGTCGGAGCGCGATAGCCCGGGAGGTTCCAACACGCACAGAACTTCGGCTAGCACCAGAGCCCTCCTTAAAATTTCATTAATGGCATGATACCTAGGTCTGCGTCCTGCACACCGGGAACAACTAAGAGCATGTAAGCCATTCGCCTCTACTCTCACGCCACAGATGCAAACGTGGGGCTCACAAACCACACAACCGAGTCGGTTTCCTGCAGCCAACCCTAAAAGAGTCGTCGTCCAGCAGTGTGTCCAGATGAGGTGAATGCAGCCAGGCTCCGGACTCTGGTTTAGTAGCGGCATTGAGGCGAGCCAACTCGGTTCCTGAGACCCACACGCGCATGCGAGACAGGATGTAGGAGCTTGATAAATCATCTCAACACCTTTGTGAGTTAGGCTTCGTTGGCAAAGCTGCACCAGGATGCATCGCTACCCAGACATTGTGCGTCTCTGATGCAAAAGGGGTGGTGAACGAGTACCCACATTCAGGCAGAATATGCCCAACCAACCCGGAGACACCATAAGCTGATGCCAGGAAAGCAATGGCACCGCACTCCTGTAATCAACACCCAGACCTCTGAATTGGACAGGCAGATTAGCCTGGCACCATTGCTCCTCACTAAGACTGATATTGAGCCGATCCTCGATCACACGTTTCAAACTGCGATCAAATTGAAGGACCTCCTTCGGGAGCTTCCATGTTGGCGCCGTACGCATGACATAAGTCAAGTTGGGCATCCCGAAGCAGGCCCGCGTGAGAACCATAGAGACGTGTGCCGGCAGGTGTTGGAACTGATCAGCCCGTGAGGTCAGAATCTGTTTTTTCTAGCTATCCCGCAAGCCCTGCTCAAAAATGGGCGAACCGAGATGGAATAAGACATGCGAGATAGGATTTTTAGCCCAGGAATGAGAGACCTAAAACTGTATTAAAGTTTTTTAAATAAAACCATGAGTAATGTTATTAATAATGTATTTAGAATGTGAATGAAGTATGAAATGGAATGTAATGATGAACTATGGAATGAAATGATTCTGAAAAAGTTATTTTTAGTATTTTTAACCGACCTCAAAAAGAAGGAGGTTATATTATATTCGACTGCAAATATTTGTTTATGTATGTTCACCCATTTCCCAGTCATTTGTGAACCGATTCTCAAAATTATTCTTTTAATTGAATGAGTATAGTACTGAAATGGTCCCATTGGCACCAAGTTAAGATCTGATAATGGCTTCCGAGGGAAATCGAAGGAAACTATAAAAAGTTAGGTTAATTATACGCCTGAACAGATACACGCTCGAACGGCTGTACTGTCTAAATTTCATCAATATTGATGAAATTTGGGATGAAGATAGGTTAGACTATGTGCTACATAGGCTACTTTATATTCCGAAAATAATTACTGTTCCCGTGGGATGCACCGGATAACACATCTCTTTTACTTCCTCTAGCTGTACTGATTTTCCTAAAATTTAATACGGAGGTAGACTAGATCTTGAAGGTTACTTTTTATCTTAAAAGTAATTGATGTTCCAGTGGAATGCCCAAATAACTCTACTTCTTCCCGGTAGCTCCTCCTAGCAGCCCTTAGTCTGGCTAACTAAGGTAATCTGACGCGAACATCGAGGCTAAGCAACGGTCCATGCAGCCAGTCTTTGAATGGGTGACAATACTGCACAATATGTCATTTAAAAATGTGGTACTTTCATCTGGGTGCTACTGTGGATCACACAACAATTACATAATTGTATTACCATCACATTCCATGAGACACGAAATATTACATAACTGCCTATAATAACTTTTTTCGAGACCGTATTGGTCAAATAGAGAATAAATGTGTCGAGAGAAAATTAAACAAAAAACTTTATGCACTTTATTCGCTCTTGAATTGACGCATGGGTGTAGTTAGCTAATTATTGCAGAGTTAGCTTCTTTTCCTTCGCTAAATTATTCTCTTATATTCGATATTTATTTTTCCAACTATAGTGTGTTGTTATATTTATGTGTAGTTTATTTTGTGATTAATTAAGATATTACAATTTTAGTGAGACAGTAAGACGCCGCTTGAATTGGACTTTATGATAATGC
This sequence comes from Mellilla xanthometata, assembly GCA_035578125.1. NCBI lineage: Eukaryota > Metazoa > Arthropoda > Insecta > Lepidoptera > Geometridae > Mellilla > Mellilla xanthometata. The sequence goes on along the minus strand of JAPUBQ010000014.1, from coordinate 3,491,243 downwards.
AAAAAAGTCGATTTCACGAAATTGGTTAGTTATTTAATTTTCCAACTACGGCGACGATTTTATAAACTAATTGGTTATTTAAAATCAAATCTTGTTTTTTTTTAATCCTATGTATGACGTTATATTATGGTATATTAGTAGGGTAAAAATGATTAAATGAGTGAAATAGATTTTTTAAAGCACTAATGGCTTCATTTAAAGCGTGCTTTCTAAGGTAGCTTTATTACGTTGTCAACTACTGTTGCACAATAAAAAAAGTACAATAAACGCCCAGCCAAACTAAAATGTATGTATGCAATTTCGACGTTAGCCCCAAATTGAAAGGTGTTTCTATTTAAGAATACTTTAATTTTATTTTCGGTTTAGTAGGTACTGGTGTTCGCAATAATTTCGAATCACATGAAAAGAAAAAAGGTAACTTACTGTATGTAGTATTACGATCTAAAAGTAAATATTTTGATAAAAACTCTCGCGACTGCAACCTTGTGCTGAGTGCTAGACCACAAGTTTGCATAACTCTAAGAGATTACGCAATTACGCAATGTCGTGGTTTATGATCCAGCTCACTTGCCTCAGTAATATTGTATTAATTTCTTGAGGAACAAAATGTGAAAGAAATTCATTTTGCTACAATTTCTTGAACTTTTTTTTTTATTGTGATTTTTGTAGTTTGTATGAAAACTTCCATAATAGAAAGTACTACACGCTACCTTAATGATGACATTTTAGAACCTTGTACCATTCGCAGGTAGTAAATAAAGTTCAGGGAACGACCGCGTTGACCTTCGTCTATTTCTGAGGAAATTGCCGACTAATATTTGTTGCTCAATTTATTGTTAACAGTGAGTATTTTTGGGGCAGTAAGGTTTAAAGTTTTATACTTTGAAGATTAAACTTTGCAAACGGGGTTTCAATAATTCAATAAAATATGTGTATTAGTTACTTATAAAAAGACATTAAAATTATGTGGTATTTACTGAATATAAAAATCATACTTACCTATTTATATAATTTTTGGCACTGCCGTGACATATGTATGTAGGTAGAACGGTAGACAGAAGATCTCGGCTGTTATTTTTATTAGAAGCATTCAACAAAATAAAAACAACAACAACATTTAAGAGGAAAAAAAAAACACCAGGCAAAAAAACAATCGAATAGGAAAAAGGTGCGGAAAATTCAAAAATATCTCCAGCAGATTTTATTCAAACCTCTTTTCGAACAATCCTACGTGTCGCCAGAAAATCGTCTGAAAAAAGATCTGCTATAAAAGCACTTACGAAGCATACATTCGTAAACGCTGTGAAAACGTTTACCTCCATGAATGTGGAGGTGCTGTTAGGTTCCATGCATATTTTATGCTTCGCACGAAGATTTCTTCACCTTATTTACTTTTCGAAGATTTAGCTTCATAGATATAGAAGGTATGATGAGAGGGTTAAGTGACTCAATTTAAACCACCTATAAAATCAATACAAAATATTTTGTGCATGTATTTTTTGTTAAGATAAAACAATAAAATTGTTTCTACAAAGCGTTTTATGACGTCTTTACTAATTTACACGTAACACGAAGTATAAACGTCTTGTATCTTCGTTGTTACTGGTTTGCGGCACAAATAAAAATGCGGTTAAACATTTTTGAGAACCTTAATATAAAAGACTAGGACTAAACTAAAAAGAAAAGGGCTTAAAGTTAAATATTACTTATCCAATCTATGACGTCCATATAGAAACCAAAGAAGATATTTTTAATCTAGTGTATCTGTTAAAATAAATGCATGCATAAATGCACTTTGCATGCAAAAGAATAAAATGATCTATACCAATATTAAAAAGAGGAAAAGTTTGATTGTTTGTTTGTTTGACGCGAAGGCTCCGATAACTACTGGACCTATTTAAAATATGTTTCACCGTTGGGAGGCCACATTATCCCTAATTAACACAAGCTATATTTGGTTTCTCTTTGCAACTTAGATTATTTTATAGCTCGTGCGAAGCCGGGACGATCTGCTAGTCTGTAATATTTTCATGCGAGTTACTAAAAGTGTTTGATAAAATAATTGGATTTTTATTCAAAAAAAAAAAATACTTGGTACGTTCTTCATAGGTAAGTAAAAGTAAGTAGATATATGTAGGTATCTAACGAAAAAACCTAACATTTGCAAATGTATCTAGTTCATTTCCCTTACTTCCACCGACAAGGCAATTTACTGTTCCTAAGTACAACGTGAAAAAATTCAATTTAGGTCACTTCTCTGGCTCAGTAAAGTCTCCGGTCATTTTTCCGTAACAGTAACCACGATTATGCCGGAAACCATCTTATTTCAATAGGACCGTATAATTTAACCATGAATCCTACCGTAAAATAGTTTGGATGTTTCTGAAAGTCTTGCCTATACTTACTAGGTTAGAAAATCGTGAGAAAACCTTTTATTTTTCCTGTTAAAACGTTAAAATAGAACACATGAACAAAGTGTACTCGACATAATACAGACTTTACTAAATATATTAAATGTGAAAATAAGTTTTTAAATCATAATATGATTATGAATAAAGTTAATGTCTAAAAATTATGAGCAACAGTAATTTTATTTTTATCTAAAAATGAAAACGTGGGCACATTCTTAGAGACTTGACGTAATTAGTAGTTTATGTTAAAGTAATACTATTTATTAGCTGAGTAGGCTAGATTTTAGTTTTACTAAGGGATAAACTTTATCCCTTAAAAAAATAAATCGTTTTGTTGGCATTGGAGAGTACTATATATAACATTCTCGAATTAAGCATATTTTTCATGACTAACAAAACATAGTCAAGACGCGCGATAAGTTAATTAGCGTATGCTTATTTTCTGCAGAAAATCAGAGGGAAAAGTAAATATCAGGAAGTAAATAATAGTTATTCATTTTCGCTGAGAGAAAGCTACATTTCCTTATACAAGTTCCCACCTATAGTTAGTTAGTTTTTCTGTTAGTTTTCCTACATGCACGCCAATCAATCGAGAACCAACTGCCAATGCAAAAACAAATATGTATTTATATATAAGTATGTATGTAGTATATCAGCTGTGTTAGCAACCATAATACGAGCTAGAAATGGTTCAGTATGGGGCTAACCAGCCGTGTGTGAATATGTCAAAAAAAATAAAACTTAGAAAAAAAAAGCGTTGCTCGTTAGCAATGACTTAGGAAAATGCATAGACCAGAGATTCCCTGACTTTTTTTGACAGACCAAATTCCCATTTTAGCTGTACAGTTAGGTATTTTACCAGCAGGGCGCGGAACCTTACGAGTACGTGATACTCTGCTTTAAGGTGGAGCATGCCTAGTCTTGAATATATTGCTCTCGAGGAGGCTACAGGAACACACCGTTAGGTGATTAGCGACGCCGTAAGCTTTTAAATTCCTATTTTAGCTGTACAGTTCGGTATTTTACTAGCAGGACGCGTAACCTTACGAGTAAGCGGCACTCTGCTTTAAGGTGGAGCATGCTTAGTCTGCAATAACTGGCTCTCAAGGAGGCTACAGAGACACATCGTTAGATGCTTGGCGACGCCGTAAGCTCTTACTCGTCGGGGGGATCCACGTTCAACGGGACGTATGGCGGTCACACGCCCCAATGAGCTATCAGCTAACTAACTAACTAAAAAAAACTAAGTATGATGGCTCGCTAACCCAAAAATAGATCCTGGTCTCCGACACTAAGAGACGCCACTTTTCTCTATCCTGTGCTGTCTCTTGCCAGTCTGTAGCATATCAGCTACATATGTATAAATATCTAGCATATTTACAAAGCTCGAATATAAATGTAAATGTTAGATCTTAGCAATATTTGGGATATGACCCACCAACTCAGCCCGTGGCCGCACGGGGAATTTTCTTTTCTGCTGAGTTACAGTAATAATAGTTTTAACGATCATAGTGTTAAAGATAATTAACATAACACGTAGCCAGTCTTATTAAAGTTGTTACTTTATTTTTAACAACATAACATATTAATTTTTTATCCTTAATCGCGTATTTTAATTATTTATAATCCGCAGCGCTCAAAATAGAATAAGAGTGAGCATAAAACAATGAGCGTTTTCCGCGTTTCTCGATTATTCGATAAAAACCGACTACAAATTCATAAGCTTCACAAACGCTGGCTAATCTCGACACAGTGAAAATATTATCAGCATCTAGCTTACTTTTTATGAGGCGTTTTTGATTTTTTTTTGGGTATCACAACTTCTTACGCGATCAAAGTAACAGTGGGTAAACAGGATTAATAATAAAATCCTGCCTTTTAACACACTTTTAATTGTTATGTCAATCGGAATGTTTGTATATTTCTCTCAACTCGATAAATATTTCTTTAAATAGATCTTTTTGGTTCATTTATCAAGAAAAAATAGAAGAAAATCTGATAACAGAATACACTAAATATTTCAGAGTTTCTTTTATCTATAATGGATTTCTGCAAACAACGCCTGAGCCAATATGTTATAAGAAAAAAATAAGTTACTAAATCTGATTTATTGTACAAAAATATTTTTACCAAACTGCAATCGCCATTTTGGAAATTAACTCACTGCGTCTTACTTGTCTGTGGTCTCTGCATTTATCAGGCGTGCTTTCAGATGCGAAACTCATTACGGGCCGCTGAACACTCATTAGCAGCTGTCTCGCTCACACGCTATTCAATAAGCTAGTGCGTGAGTGAGACAGAATGAAGTAAAGCTATTATTGAGGATTACAGAACGTTCACATAATCTTTTATTAATTTTTGTATTTTGATAGCGAGAATATTCTTTTTTTGCGAAGAGCGATCAAGATATTTTAAGGAAAAAAAAAATATATACGGCACTTTTGTTTTGTGAAAAAAAATAATAAAAGCTGTAAGTGGAATGGATCTCGTAAGCCAATTAGGTTGTATTCAGTTTAAGGCGAAGATAAGGGCAAAATATTGGATTTCAAATTGTACACTAAAGATCTTAAACGGAAAATAGTTAAAAGGCTGTCTAAAGAACCACTCTAAAAATATTTATTATACTTATTTTGGTACTAATCAGTCTAATAATAATAAACCTAACATAATTAAATCTAAGGTATATCTAAAATGCTTGATTCAAACCTGGTAGTTACTACTAGTTTCTAGAACGTACTCCTTGAGAAGTTTATAAGTTATATCTCTAATTTTCAGACTTCAAAGTTTCTGTTTTGAAAGTTTCGCACAGTTAAAGTTTCCCGTGACTCTGATATGTTTTCGGCACGTTATGTGAATATTTTAGGTAAGTTGAGAAAACTATGGCGTAGGAAATCCAAATATTAAGTTAACAAGAAACTTAATGAGTTGTTAAAAAGCGAGTGTGGCTCAGTGGTAATAACGTCTGCTTTTCAATCAGACGGCTCCTGGTTCGATCCCGGCCCTACACCAATGACTTGTTTTTTAAGTGATGTGTGGATTTGAACTCGCTTTACGGTGAAGGAAAACATCGTGAGGAAACCGGCATGTTTGAGGACCACAATATTCGAAGACGTGTGTCATCCAACCAACCCGCACTTGGCCAGCTTGGTGGATTATATTATCTCTCTCCTCATGAAAGAAGGCCCCGAGTCCCAGAAGTGGAAACGTATAGTGGGCTGCTTATGCTTTATGCTATTGGATTACATACATTTAACCAGTATAATCGTACAAACAAACTCATTCTACTTCAGGTCAGCTAGTATCTCTATCAAATAAACATTGCTAATTCATTGATGCAAAGACGCTGCGCTCGCTCGACAATAGATAGGGGTTTTCCTTTTAATACTACAGTTTTGTTAAAGTATCTGTAACAACTAAGTACAAACATTAAGTTTCTCGTAACAATTGTTCCCTAAGAGCTCTTCCGTGAAGTATTTTCCTTGAATGTTTTTCTTTTAGTGCACAGAGTAGTTCTCGTGGATTCTACACACTGTATAGATGAATAAATAATCGTCACTAAGAAATAACACCAATATTTCATTCAGCCTTGTACAAAAAAAGTTCAGATACATTAGATGTCTGAAACAAAATTTGTAATCGGCGGCAAACAATTCAAAACGCACTGATATCAAGTATATCTCATCTAACTACATATGCATAGATAACTTATTAGTTATAACGAATTGAAGATTACTTAATGTAAATCTAATATAAATTTAATTAAACTTAAAGTATAACTAATAAATAAACCAGTGCCAGTGGGAAGAGGACATAGATAATAAAAAAATATACTTATAAAATGAATTTTCAGTCTTTGATTTTAAAAAGCACCATTTAAAACGTTAGATTCGGTCGAAAAATACCTTGCGAGCGCCTTATCTTAATATATATAAATCTCGTGTCACAATGTTTGTCCTCAATGGACTCCTAAACCACTTAACCGATTATAATAAAATTCGCACACCATGTGCAGTTTGATCCAATTGGAGAGATAGTATAGTTTAAATCTCAAATTAAAGTCGCAATTTGAATTTATTGCTTATTATTGTCTGTTATTATTTGACAGTCACAATTATCTGTTAACTCCAAATGATTCTAACAGATGTCGATACCTTTCGACTGGGTTGAGTAAGTAATCAATAGATGGCGCTGCTATGGTAAATCTACGAACGTGTCATATAAGCTACACTATCTATTTTTCATACCCCTAAGTGAGGCAAAACAACGTTTGCCGGGTCAGCTAGTATCTTAATAAATACTTGAACCTCTCTCCCCTCAGATGTACGGAGCTTGGTTTAATAATATATCTAGGGAGAGGTAATCCATGTTAGTTTCGTAACCGAGATGTTATCTCGAAAGGGGTACAAAGCACTGCAATAAAGTTGACAAATTTAACGCCTCACAGACTAGACGACGTTTTATGGTTAAAATTATCATTCATCATGGCAACATCACTGTGGTTAAGTTAGTAGGTACAGTAGAAACTCGATTAACCGGACTAATGGTGGTGTTAGGCATTCGAATAATCGAAAATGAGGCAACTCGGCTGGCATTTTAGGTACTCTTCCCACTGGCAATGGTTATTTAGATTAGATATACTTTTAAATAAATTAATTTTAGATTAGATTTACGTTAAGTAATATTGAATTTGTAGTAATTATCCCTCAAATAAATGATTCTTAGGGTTGAAAAAAAATTCGAAAATCCAGGTTATCTAAAGGATGAAACATTTAAAAGTATTTTTAATTTTATTTTATTATGTAATATGTGTCTGTGGTCTAAGTAAATATTCATTTTATTTTCATAACAATCAACAATTACTCTAAATTATCAATGAAGCTTTAAATGAAAAATAACATGAAATACTAACTCTATTATAGAACTAATTGTAATCTAAAAACGCCTGTGTCTAAGCTTCCTTTATTTGATATCTCTAACTTAATATAAAATTGTTTCAACCTTTCGAGCATAAAAATAGTATAGTAATTCAACATTATCAAACACATTATGCACAACGTTTAATTGATATACTCGTATTACGTCAAGCAAAATTCTAATAACGCTGCCAAGGATAGCCTTATTAAAATGTTGGTGAGTGTTTGTGTGTGTAAATCCGTGAAAATTACCCACAAATTTACACACACACTCTCACCACACACACACAGACACACACACCTGTGTTATAACGTAAATGCAAATTAATATCTACTCGTATATATAAAGAAAAGACGCAAAGCTCAACTCAAACCGCGAATAAGAACTTGGATAACAAAGAGGGAGGTTTCTGAGGAAAACTCCGAGATTTCCCCATCATTAAGATTACATCAATTCCCATCAAGCCGGGACGAGACAGTGGTTTTAATATCATCACGGCCTAATAATAAAACTTCATAGCCGAAAAATTCAATAAAGGAATTTTCACGGAGTTAGAAAATTGTGAAAATATGAACGCAGACTAGATTAGATAGAAGAAAAAATTAAATATAATAATATTTGTGTGATCACAGCGGAAGTAATTAGTTTAGTATAAATTAATTTTTTCTTCTATCTATAATGGATTTCCGCAAAGTAACGCCTGCATACCCAGCAGTGGGATAAGATGTGCTGTGGATGATGATGATGATGAACGCCTGAGTCAAAAGGTTAGACTAGATTAAGTTGATAAAGTACATATACTCGTAGATATTATGCGCATGAATAATATGCGATGAAGGGCTGGGAACTTTTAACAATATTATTTTATAGTACATACATAAATATTAAAAAAATGCAACCTCTATGCTAACCAGATAGTCCCGGGTTCAATTCCAGGCAAGACCAACATCTTCGAGATGAACTAAATTTGATTTCTTTCAGTCTGGGTGTTACATATGTATCGATATAAAGTATTTATGTATGTATATGTAGTATATCAGTTGTGTTGGCAACCATAATACAAACTTGAATTGGTTTAGTATGGGGCTAACCAGCCGTGTGTCCTAAATAAGAAAAAAATCTAAATCATATTCTGAGACTTATTAAATCATAATATTTAAAGCGGGATAGAAATAATTTGTTGGTGATTTAAAAAAAAAAATTCTGAAAAGTGTGTTTGGCAATATTTTCTATCTAGGAATGCCGCAAAACCCTTGCACCGTTGTAAATAACCAAATTTAATAAAAGCTAAATAACGAGTAGCAAAGAACAAACGGTAAATGAATAATATGTATTGTTCGATATAAAGAAAGTTTTTCATTTGTCAGTTAATCTTTTCCAAGGCGAGTGCCATGACAGTCTACTATAAGTTCTCTGGAATTTTTCGTCGGAAAACAGCGAAAGGTCGGCTGAAAGTGATTTATGAAGAATCTACAAGAGTTCTTCTGAGTGCTTCTAGAATGATATTTTAGTGGAGGTTAAGAGTAATCGATTTTTTTTAAAGCTATATGTATATTACAAAAGCAAATTTTTATATAACGTTTTAATTGATTTATTTTTTACAAAAATATAATAAACTTAACACATACGCAAAGGTAAGTTTATACAATTTTAAAACATTCTAATTAAAGACTACCAGCCGCCATATTGAATTCTTTTCACAAGAAACCTACGGCCTCTTTTGTGAGTTGAGATTTTGGGAAAATAAACGTAATTCTGAGAAAATAAACTTTATTGCGCCATTTCTATATTTTTAGGGCTTTTGCACGTAGGAGGTTAAGTATAAATCGTCTGTAAGACCCACGAATAAAATAGAGTTTCACAGAAACCTCAGGACCGCCTTTGACAAAGTTTACAAAAGCTTTACGAAACAGAAAATAAAATAATTTCAGAAAACTTTGAGTTATTTTTGTATAAAATGTCACTACGTTAGGCTTTGAAGAATAATGCTTTTATATATGTACTTTTAGAAAGATTATAATACCATCGCACACTAATTTTAATTTGTTTCCTAAAATACGCATTATTATAAATTATTTATTTATTTGATTTATAGGCAAGCAGCAATATGCTGATGAGCCTATATCACACTGAGTTGAATTTTAATTTTTAACAGTTCCTAAAATGTCCATTGTTCAATGTCAATGTTTAAAGTCCACTGGTGCACTGATCACAGGTTAGCAAGAGATTTTTTGTTTTCTGCAGCCAGCTATCATGTCGGTTTTTAAAGCTGTTCACTGACGTTGCACTCACTACTTCTTCGGGCAAATTGTTCCAATTACCATAGAAAGATGATTTCATATCACCGTCACCGGTCAGCTCCAGCGGAAGACCAGCGCTGATTGCTTGCAGTCAGCACAAGCTGAGCTGGGGCCGGTTTTGTGCCACGTAAATGTTTTCTTTTATGTATCTTGTGTATTGTTTTTACTCATTGTTCGTGTCAGAAAATAAATGTTTCTTTCTTTCATTTAGCTACCAAATGGTTATTTCATTTAATGCGCAGTCACACACTTATTGACCAATACAATCTATTTACTACAGTTTTTTGCCTGAAGTACTGTCCAATAATTACTACACAAAACTTTATTAATGCAACTCAGCATTTAGACTAAAAAAAACAATGAGTGAAAATCATTCTCAAACTAAAAGTTATAAATCAACTTCAGCTTCAAACAGTTCTGCACATAATTCCGTTTTAACGACTCTCCTCTGACTTAGCTTATTTCTTTGCAATAAGTATTTCTTGTTCACCAGTAAAATAAAATTAAAGAAAAACAGTTCTTTTCAGCTGTCCCTAATGATAAAAATGATAAAAGAATACAGAGTAGATATACAGTTTATTTGATGCTAGAGAAAAATATATGTACGTGCTGTTTTGAGTTTAGTTCTAGTATATAATGTGTGAAGCGAGTGAGGCTCGGTGCTCTAATAAGATGGTCCCTGGTTAGATAAAGTTAATGGTAAAGTTATCGGGGGGCCTACATTTTAATAACTTATTTTCAAGCTATGTGTTATTTTCAACTTAGCACTCGTTTTACGGTTTAAAAAACATCGTGAGGAAACGGACAAGTTTGAGGACTACAATATCCGAAGACGTTTGTTATCCGCCAACCCGCACTTTGCCAACGTGGAGGATTATGGTCTATTTCTCTTTTTCTAGTGAGAGAAGGCCCCTAGTCCCAGCGGTGGGAACGTATAGTGGGCTGATTATCTTATGTTTTTATGTTAAGTCCTAATGGTTTTAGTATTTTATTTAAAAATACGAAATTTCTCACTTTTCAAAAGAAAAATCCTAATATTACGGACCCTGTTACGAATTAATCAACCAATTTGCAAAAATTTCCCTGGCGCAATTCACTCAAGCTGAGAATTAACTGGCAGCGTTAACAAATTAAAATTAACAACTGTGAAGCCTGAGTCAAAGCTTCACTCGCAGTCACCTCGGGCGAAATGCTTACCAGAGAGAAAAAAAAAACATTTCCTGGGTAAAAACATTATACAAGGCATAAAGCGGCAATACCGGAAAAATATTACCATAAGATACATGTACGAATGACTCTTCAGTTCCGACCGTTGTTACAAAACCCATCCTTGCTCCGGCTATCTTGCACACTTCGCATTTTTTTAATTGAAAATTTTCGACTCAAGAGCTTGAGACTGGCCGCATCGATAGTTGCTTGTCTCTATGATCGCGTCAGATCACCTTAGACCTAGATCTCGTCGGTGTGTCGGTTTTTTTAATGATGAATATACTTACGTTTGACCGCAGCTAGCCTGATGTTAAGCTTGACTGTGGTCTAGCAACACGCTTGCCTAGAAGGAACCTATTTACTCTAGATTTGAAGACCCCCAAATTGTAGTTTTCGGGAAAAAGAGACACAGGAAGAGAGTTCCAAAGCTTCGCAGTTCTCACAATGAAGGTCGAAGCAAAACGCTTTGTGCGAATCCTCGGAACTTCGACTGTGAATCGATGTCTCTTCGCTTCGTCTTCGTCTCGTAATGCGTCGAAACCCGTTGGACGTATAAACACCTTTTTAAAGTAAGTGTGATCGTTTGTTGCATCGTGAAATAGATACACACAAACTTATATCCACCTTTTTAAAGTTAGTGTGATCGTTTGTTGCATCGTTCAAATAGTCACACACAAACTTATAAGAACGTGTGGTTTAACCGGTCAAAAAACTCATGAAAACTAAAACCGACACTGATAGACGAAAGGTTTTCTTTCAAAAATCATGATAGGCAATCTAATTTGTGGTGACACGCCCTATTACAGTTTTATCGCGTGTTCGGATACCATCAATTCGTCTTTATCCCCGAGGAGTGTAATTTATAGAGCTCAATAACTGTCGATTTATTGTGAGGAATCGGAACTGGGACGTTTAATTTCGGAATTGTCGCCTGGGGCTCCCAATGTAGATTAGCTTTTTGAATAAGGATTTTTGTGTCAATTTGGATATTAAAATAATCTATTCTTGTAAAAGAAAAAAGCCTTCATTCATCGTTACTTCATTATTAATAAAGTAAATTTAAACTGTTATAACTATTTAATTGCATAAATGAATAAATTATTATAATATTAATAGGTGACCCGGCAAACCTTGTTTTGCGTACAGTTAAAACACAATAATTGATTATGTATCGAGCGGGATGAAATATTATTAAATTACTCAAATTGCCTTAAAAAAATTGGGGTTGGTGATAAAATAGTAAATATTTAGGGGTGTATTATAATGCCAGATAATAAAAAAAAGAAAAACAAAAATATGGTAACAAAAATTAAGATTTTTTTTAAGGGTGAACAACTCTTATCACTTAGGGGTATGGAAAATAGATAGTAGCCAATTTTCAGAACTACTGAATACGCATATAAAATTTGGTAAAAACTGGTCAAGCCGTTTCGGAGGAGAACGGTAACTAACATTGTGACATGGAAATTTTATATATACGAGTAAGAAGACTAGAAGATTAATGTTCATGAATACTTCGTTATAATGCAAATTACCAAATTATATTGCATTTTAAATTATTCTCAATTTATTAATAATGAAAGAATAGTATAGCAATTTTATTGATGTCCAAAGTAATCTATTCCAATATTTGTAGTTCAGGAAATATATCCTTTTTTTAGATATACAAAAATCACAGTTCATAAAACAAGTGAAAAATGTAATATTGGAAAACTGACTTGCATTTGAATGATACTGAACCAATTTCGATAAAATTTTATGATACGACCCAGAAAATATACCCATTTGGTTACATTGACCTATTGCAAGTCAGGTTCGCGCATGAAGGGGTTCGTGTTTTATTGCCAATTTTTTAAGATAATGTTACGGAACCCTTCCGGTTAGGCAATTTCTTTATTACAGTATTAGTATTAGTATTTGTGCCGACCCCACCTAGAGGAAAAGGGTTGAAGAAGAAGAGTATTAGTATTGCGTATATATGTTTCGTACAATTCATTATTTTTTTCACATAGGAATATAGGTATAACAACAGTTGTAAGACACTTGTAAAAAAGTCAACATCTAAATTACATGAAAAATATGTATAAAAATATTTACAAAAGTAAACGTTTTGCATAACGTACGTTTAGCATAACCAGACCACTATAATATGTTCCCACTGCTGGGACTCGGGGCTTTCTCTCACTAAGAGAGAACCATAATCCACCACGCTGGTCAAGTGCGAGTTGGCGGATGACACATGTCTACGGATATAGCAGTCCTCAAACGTTTCCTTATTATGCGTGCCAAATAAGAATAGGATCGCGCTTGCTTCAACTTCACACGATAACTGTCAAAAAAGTACTGCTAGCAAAGAAAGCGTAAAAAAGAAATTTAATAATTATTTTTTTGGTTCATAGATATAAATTTAATTATTGTTTAATTATTCTTGATTTCATTACTGGATAATTTTGGATTAATTAATTCTACTGGTAAGAAGTATCCAAGGCAAATTAACAACACTTAAAAAAAACATGTGACGAGACAATGGTTTTGGATAGTGTCGACTTAAGTGCTGTAAGCAGTATAATAAACTATTTACATTTGGTACAAAAAGAGGTGACAATAATGAAAAAGAAAATATATTTTTTATAAATATGCTTTTACTTTCAAATCCAACTCATTTATAATTAATTTGACGTAAAATGTATAAGAAATAGCAAAACAGAGTACATTAAACATATATACTAAATATATAATTTGTTCATAAATTGTTTTGCACACCATACACTTTGGTTATGAAGTTTGCGCGTATGATTGAGCAAGATGGCGGCTTTGACAGTCCTATTCTTAGTTGGCACGCATAGTACCATGTTTTCCTTCTCCATAAAGCGAGTGCAAATCCGCACATAACTTGAAAAACAAGTCATTGGTGTAAGGCCGGGATCGAACCAGGGGCCGCCTGATTGAAAAGCAGACGTTTTACCACCGCGCTACATTTGAATAAACGTTCTAACACATTTTAATCAGAAACCCCACTGACGGCTCACGTGTGTCATCCACCTGGTATGTACGTTATCCCAATACACCGCAAAATAGAACACGTAAGCCGAGGTGCCTTTTATTGGTAGAAACTACCCTAATGTAATTGAAACACCAATAGTATGTTTGTAGGGTTACCACACAGTTTGTTCTCGCTCCTTCTGGGCTCTTTTGATAGAAGTGCGAAAATTTAACAATACCTAAAAATCACGAATAAAATTTTTTCACGGTTGATGGTTTTCTTCGATAAATCAAAGTGGTGGAACATCCATGTGGTTTGTGAATATTCCGAGTAGTATTTATAAAATAGCAGGATCATACACATCAGGCATTTCATATGCTGCAATATTAATAATTTAATATGACTTAAATAATTCTTTCACTTACTTATTATCCCTTTTTTTCGATATATACAGGGTTATCAGGAAAGGGTATGGTAAGCCGAAAATCCCTAAAAGTACTCGTTATAAAGAATGTGTTCTGAAAGTTTCAGCGGGAAACCAGCAAATTTTTGTTTCCATACAAAAGTTGAAAATTATTTTTTATAAAAAAAATAGCACAACCCTAAATTACTACGATCACCCATTCATTCAAAACAATCAAAGAAACAAGATGGCCTCTCGGCTACACGTTAACTCTGCGCGTGGCATCTGTGCGCCTAGTAGATTCATTCACATTTTTCGTTCTGTACCTACGCGCCGCCTCGGACTGGCGCGCGCCGAAATCAAGACACGTTTATTTTACCTATTTTACTTTTGGCAAGAAGACAATCGGGTGCCAGGGCTAAATTATTGAATTACAAAACTGGTTTTACCTTATTTAAAACAAAATATTTAGGCAATAATAATTTACACACCACAAATCAAATTAATTTCTGTATCTGTGCGATGAATAAATAAATGATAGGAGGAACATACCTGCCCAAGTTTCATAGTAGCGGTTCAAAGTGGGTCCCTTGAACCTCAATACAGAGCGCAGCACGGCGTCGAACGGCACCTGTGGCGCGGACTAACATGTCCGGCGACGCTCGCAATTGATCAAATGTTGCGCTTATTCGAGCTCGCATGTCTTCTTGTGTACTGCAATCGTCTGCGTAAACTTTATTTTTGACGTAGCCCCACAAGAAGAAGTCAAGGGGCGTGAGGTCGGGCGAGCGGGCTGGCCAAGCTACGGGTCCACCTCGGCCAATCCACAGCGGGAAGCGTTCGTCAAGGTGAGCCCTGCAAGAGCGGGCGTAGTGAGCTGGCGCGCCGTCGTGCTGGAATATGACATTCCTGTACTCAGACAGCGGCAGCTCGTCTAGCGCGTCCTCTAGCTCTGTCTGCAGCAGCTCCAGATACTGAGCAGCACCCATACTGCTGGGAAGGAATATTGGGCCAATAAGGCGCGACCCAATCATCCCAGCCCACACATTAATCCGCCACTTGAACTGGAATGCATCTTCCTTCGATACATGAGGATTCTCGTGCGCCCAGTAGTGTTCGTTATGGATGTTGCCAATCCCGCCCCTGGTAAAGGAGGATTCATCCGACCACAATATTTTGCTGCCGAAATGTTCGTCCTCACTGACTTGGGCCAAGTACCACTCACAGAAAGTAATTCGCTGAGGGTAATCTGGCGCCACAAGTTCCTGTGTAGGCTGGAAGTGGTACGGATACTGGTCGTCATTGTGAACGATAGCCCACGCTGCGCTCTGACTTAAATTAAAAGCTAGACCGGCTTGGGTAGTGCTGCGCCTCGGGTCCTCTCTGAAGTATTCCAGCACTTGCTCTTCCAAATCAGTTCGGCTCCGACTAGCCGGAACTGGCCGCCCTTCAGATTGCGATGAACGCACGCTCCCCGTCGAATAAAGACGGCTCGTCAAACTACGAAAACAATTGTATGACGGTAGGGGCAAGTTGGGATACCGTTCCGCGTACAGTTCTCGCGCACTCGTAAGAACACCGTCACATTTACCTACGCACATTATCATGTGATAATACTCTGCATTCGAGTACATCACCATTCTCACTCACAACAATAACACACAAAACGAACTAAATAACAAGTAACAACAAATAAACTAAGTAACAAAACAATACAACTAACGGAAACAAAACAAAACAAAATATCCGGGAGCTTTCAAAATTCGTAATCCGCACGAACTGATAGCTAATAGCAGACTAACAAGTTGAAAAAATAAAATGTATTAAATATAAAACCGAATAAAGAAAGCAGTGGAGTAATAATGATGATTAATTTTGATAACATTTGGTATGCGAGAAATTGACCCGAGCCTAAACCGCAGTATTTACTTTTTATTAGTTTTAAACTAAATAATATTCTGAATCCGCATTTTAAAAACCTATAAATGAAATTAATATTTTTTTTTAAAACAACTGTAGAAGTTTTTTTTTATATTTTTCTTTTACGGAAATTGCAAAAATATGTCAATTCTGCTGAAAATATACAGTGTTTCCCAGCTAAATTGCAGTAAAAACATACTAAGTACATAAGAATTATTTGATTTCTCCGGCGAAATTGCAGTATTTTCACATATTTTGCAACAATTTAAGTGGTAAGTTTATCTAGGAGAATAAATAAAAAAACCTATTAAAGTGCAGTATTATTTGCCTCCATACAAGTTGATTTTACTGCAAATGTAGTTTTTATTTGTATCCCTAATTAAAGTGCAGTATTAGTTCAGTACATTTGCTATTACTGCATTTTAACTTGTGTAGATTTTTTTGAACCTGTGAAAAACCAAATAGAATGAAGGTAAAAAAAGATTTGAAACGTATTAGGGTTTAATTTTTATACTGCTCTATGTAAGATGTTTCCATAAACTATTTTAGTATTATAAGTAGCATTTAAATTTAATAGTGGTTTTAATTAGTGGAGAAGCATAATTTTTATATTAAATTTAAAGGTAGTTTTCTTTCACTGTAAATAAAGAACTTCAGTATCTTATTTAAAAAATCTATTAAACAGCAGTTTTTTTATATTAATACTGCACTTTAGTAAGTAAAATTAAAGGTATACTTTTAAAAGTGTAGTAATAGTAGAATTTAATACATTTTAACTAGTTTTTTATATTTTTTTTGTTTTTTACTACTTGTAGTAAGAGAGACCAAAAAAACTTAATGGTTATAATTATTGTATTTTAAAACAAAAATAATGTAACAACACAAACAGTAATTCGTTTTTCCTATTACTGCACTTTATGTTTGGGAGGGCAGCATTAGTATCCTTTAAAACCGCGGGCAACACCGCGGAGCGCAGCTAGTATACTATATCGGTAAGTGGTGGCATATTATAATATTTTTAACCAAAAAAAAAAAAAATATTGTTAACTTATCGATTTCGATTTACCTACTAAAATATTTTATTATTTAATGATGATTGTGTCAATATTACCATTAATATACCATTTGACAACAATCAGCCTTTATCCGAATAAAAAAGTACTAAATAATAAATTAACATTTTACCTAGTTCCGCAAACAATAAATTATTAGCGACTCCATTGCGCCCTGCGTCTTGTGTTTTAAGTTTTCTATGATAGCTACCGATTCTTTTGATATCGCGTTGCCGCCACGGCGCAAAGGAGCCGACAAAAGAGAAGCCGCGCGAGCGCGGGCGTTCGTAGATACAGTACAGCAACTTACATGAAACTTTAATAAATTCACGGAAATTAATTTAATCACTAAAATAGGAGATCGGTACCTACCTAACTGGTTGTCATTATGTTACTAACGAAACAAAACATGTTTTATAACGAAAAACAAAATACTGAAGAAAATAATGTTATTAAAAACAATACAAGCATTAATAAACAAAAATTGAAAAGTTTTATGTATCTTACTTTCAACACATACATTCCTGATTATTCGTTAAAACTAGCAAAATAAATATTATTTTTTTATTATAACAATTTATTTGGTTGGTATTTTCATATCCTACTACTGTATGTGTGCTTTACTTTCTTCAGCCGTTTCTCTCACGGTACAACATATTTAGTTTTGTTACCTTAGTTACGTATGACAAGAAGTTAGGCTACTGCTTTCATTTCTGTACAGTCAGATTCTATTGATATAGCATTGCCGCCATGACACAAAGGAACCGACATAAGAGACGCCGCGCGCGCGGTCTTTTTGTGGTGATTTTTTTTGGTTTGTTTCGCGAAAGTTTGTAGGCAACTGGCCGCGATACCAGGGTTCCATAAGTTTTAAGTAGTAATAAAAGACTCCTCAGCTAAGCGAGCAGACGACAATTCTCATAATTTATTTTACGTGCTCGAGCGAAATACCAGGACTTCATAACTTACGAGATAGTTGTAAAAAATAAAGGCGAGTACACAATTTATTTGTACATGTTAGAATTAACATTAACTAGGTTAACAATTTTCATCAAACGAGTTGATGGCCTATTCCGTGAAAATCAACAATTTTACTAATGAGTACCGATTGTTAAAATTCTAAATTAAATTTCAAGTAAGTTGTTTGCCTCTTACACTTTATCTTAGTCATACTACGATAAGCTGTACTAATTTGAAATTGTAATTTCTGTTACTAAGCACGTTCTATCCTAGACCGTAATGATTGCTTACCATCAGGCGAATTACGGCCAAGTGCAAACCCATTCCTTGTAAAAAAAATATTATCATGTCTGTGTCATTATTTAATTATTTAGTTTAAGCATCAACATCTAATGCTTGCTTGCTTTCCGTTTGAGTAAATTTATTTTATCCAAAATGTTGTAACTCGTAATTATGTTACGTGAGTTATCTGACTCCAGTGTGTAGTCGGCTTAAAACCGTCCGGCAGGATTGTCCTATGTTTGTCTCCTTCTTTTCTGTCTGTCCCTCTCTCTCTCTAAAGTTTGTTGACTTATTGTTCATTGATAAATGCGCGAGCGCGGGCGTTCGTAGATACAGATCGCGCGGCGATCGCGCGAAGTTTGGCTATGACCTTCGGGTGGAGGGGATTACTGCGCATGGGTACTGTCACGCACACAATACTTTTCCTTTTTTATGTACCAGGTTGGATATTTGAGTGGGAGTGGTTCAAAATTCATGTACAGTGCTAATGCTAGAAAATAATACGAAATAGATTAAACTTCTTCATTTATTAAAACTATTTATTAAAATTGATTTTAAAATGCGTACTAAAAACATTGTTTTTAAAGGAAATAAACATTTTGTATAAAATGTTTCATCATCAATTTTAAATATTACCAAAAAAAAAACTTAACTGACAAACTTAAACAAACAAACTCAACAAATAATAACAATCGACAACAATAAACAATTAACGAAAACAGCAATTCACTTGTGATCGTGATAGTACAACAGGAGTGCGCGGGACGTCGTATCGGTGCGAGAGGCAGGGAACGATTGGAGCGCCAATCAGAGCACCGCGTGCTATCCTACCCACACACCCACCCCGCACCCCGCTAACCGCGTTGTTCATTGGTAAATGCGCGAGCGCGGGCGTTCGTAGATACAGTACAGCAACTTACATGAAACTTTAATAAATTCACGGAAATTAATTTAATCACTAAAATAGGAGATCGGTACCTACCTAACTGGTTGTCATTACGTTACTAACGAAACAAAACATGTGTTATAACGAAAAACAAAAGACTGAAGAAAATAATGTTATTAAAAACAATACAAGCATTAATAAACAAAAATTGAAAAGTACTACTACTGTATGTGTGCCTTACTCTCTTCAGCCGTACCACATATTTAGTTTTGTTACCTTAGTTACGTATGCCAAGAAGTTAGGCTACTGCTTTCATTTCTGTACGGTCACAATTAGCTGTGCGCGGGTGATTGACCGGAACATTAGGGGCGCAAATGACGTTTTTTTGTGAAAACTTTAGAAGGCTTTATTTCAAAAACTAAGAGGCTTTTCGGGAAACTGCTTGAACAAAAGATGTTCAGAATGATGTGTACTTTAGCGTGTTTTCGGCTTACCATACCCTTTCCTGATAACCCTGTATTGTACTAGCAGATCGTCCCGGCTTCGCACGAGCTATAAAATAATCTAAATTGCAAAGAGAAACAAAATAAGGCTATATTTTGTTACTCAGGGATAATGTAGCTTCCCAACGGTGAAAGATTTTTTTAAATCTGTCCAGTAATTTCGGAGTCTATTTGAGTCCAACAAACAAACAATAAAAAAAACTAACTTTTCCTCTTAATAATATTGGTATAGAGAAACGTTATAAGTAAGTCTGAATGCGTGGTGACCCTACAAAATACCGATATACATTCCAGATAATATGTGTGTCAAATCTACCTGTCGCATGGATTTGTTCGGATTAAGTGTAGAATCGTCCTTACCTACACGCTCCGTCTGAATTGGCCCTTAATTAGAGGATTACATGATTACAATTAATGCGTCATTAGTAGCTCCAGTGGCCCTCGCTAGGGTTTAAAAGTTAAGTAATTTGAGGCTTTACAATTTCCAAACAAATCCTTTTCATTTTCTACCTTAACCCTCTGAGTTTAAAGTAGCTTTTTGGTTAAAACTTTAAGCAAAGTCTTTGTGACTCGTTTAATTTTGAAGTAGGGTTTTGTACGGGGATTTTTTGATAGGGTATTATATCTTGAGTGGTTATGATATAAGAACACGCGTACGTAATTATGTAAGGTTTATACTATTTTTTTTTTTAAATTTTTAGGGAATGCGCGAGGTTATCTGTACCATCTATACCAATATTATAAAGAGGAAAAGTTTGATTTTTTGTTTGACGAGAATAGGCTCCGAAACTACTGGACCGATTCGTAAAAATTACTGTTTAAATTATCCCCGAGTAAGTAGGCTATAGTTTCTCTTTGCAACTTAGATTATTTAAGAGACCGTGCGAAGCTGGGACGGGTTGCTAGTTCATTAATATAGCTATAATCTAGCCTACTAAGCTGATAAATAGTATAACTTTAACACAAACTACTAATTACGAGTACGTAAAGACTCTAAGGTCGTGTCCATTAGCACTTTCTTAACGCCTCTATTAAGTCAAGTACATTTTTTTCATGTGTTCTATTTTCAGCACTAAACACCTTGAGTTTCGTTGTCATTCACACAACACTACACTAATTCAAATTCGAGACTGATATTTGTGAAAAGAGTAAAAAAATATGCTTACATACTTTATCAAACATACGGAAATTGGCACACGTTCTATGATTTTTATATACGCCCTACTGAGCTATCATTGCTTCCAAATAGTGAAAGAATAGTCGCTGAAATAACACAGGTTACTTACTTCTATATCTGATTAATTCGGGTTTCACAACGCTGCAAAACAACTTGTAAATAAAAATTATCTTGATCTTACCATTTTCTAAGCCGCCAATTTCAATTTCCACTGCGTACACTTATCTACAATGATTAGATCTAAGTATAAATCTTGTCCCAGGACCCTAATAGAGAATTCAGGCAGGTGTCAGTGTCTTAGGCGATTACAGAACCCTTTGCATTATTGGTGTCTTATCGAGGAGATTTGTTCTGCCGGCAAAATTGGATCGGACGTATCTGGAGCCTTCTAGGTTCGAAATGTTCTAGGGGATAAATTTTCCTGCAGGTGGTAATAGTTCTTTCTACGTTCACGTTCTAGATAGTTGTGTTTTTCTTCTGTCGACAATAAATTTTCCGTGGCGTGGAACTCGTTTTTTCTAAGATGGTAACTGAATTTCTATTCTAGAGGGAAGGTAGTATATGTGGTAACAAATCGTGGACGAAGATTGGAAATGTTCCTTTTTCGAAGAGATTTGTAGAGTGTAGACTTGGAAAGAAGTATCGACAGGTAAAGGTGCTTTATTCCTAAATCTATTGCGTAGGATATTTTATCCACAGAGAAATGTAATCGGTTCACAAATTTTCCACACCTACCTTATACTAGACGTGTAATTTTGGATTAAAGTATATAAATGTATAGAGATAGCTTAAACATACCTATAACTGTAGCGCCTGTAGCTCGGCTGGCTAAGGTCTGACGCGGTCGATGCGGGCGGGTCTTTGGATGGGTGACCATGTACAAGATTGTCTTTTAAAAGTGTCATTTTCATCTAGGCGCTACCATATCGGCCTCGCTGTTAGTCTAGTACAAGCATTCATTAAGCCAAGTCAGAAAGGCATTTGGGCGGCTTGAAAACTCTCGACATCAGAGTTCGGTCACTTAGCTCATACGAAAGAGAAGAACCCAGGATTAATACATTGGCTTTTTAACGCCGGATTAAGTGTTCACACCTCGCCAGTTTGCCGCGTACTCTGCACAAGTTCGACAAGCTAACACACATCATGGGCCCGGCGGTGTACAATAAGCTGCCCAATGACGTTACTGCAGCCGCCAGTCTGCACGCTTACAAAATGAAATTGAAACGGTGACTCATTAGTCGAGCGTTTTATTCATTTGACGAATTCATACCTAGTATTAAATAATTTATTGACATTAATTGACATTTTCACTATATTATTTTATTATTTAATAATAATTATTATTAAAAACAAGTTGCCATATTTAAGTACTTAGAGTGTACTACTCGTATTATAATATTTCTGACATGTAATAATTGTTATTATGAATAAATGAACTATAAGAACTATAACGCGGTAAACTCTGCGAGTTATAGCTATTTACACTAATAAATTCACTGGTATACCCTTACTATGTCTATTTATATGTCAGACACGGTGATATAGGCATTCATAGATTACTCAGAATTATGTTCACGAGGCATTTAATTTATTACAAAATAACACGGTTATTATCGGTTAATATCAATCAGTTCATGTTTAGATTGTAATATTGTATTAAATTATGTTACTGCTAAATTAATTTCAACAGAATAATTATCATAATGCATTAATTAGTACAGAGGGTGAAAAGACTTTTGAAAGAATATGAACAATATTTATTTTTTGTATCTGTCAGTTGGATAGTTTTCTTAAGACATTGCAATACATTTTTTTTTCATTGCAATACCTACGCAGGAGATGTATGGAAATGGAAGTGCAAGGAAGAAGGGCAAGAGGCCGACCGAAGAAGACAAGGATGGAGTGTGTGAATGAGGACATGAGAGTGAAAGGAGTGAGTGTAGAGACGACGGCTGATAGAGGAGAGTGGAAGAGGAAAATTTGCTGGGCCGACCCCACCTAGTGGGATAAAGCAAGGAAGAAGAAGAAGATTGCAATACCTACGCAAGATTTTTTATCCCGGGTTAACTCTGCTAATACTGAAACAAGCAGTAAGATTTAATATAAAGCCGATACATTATTATTTCAGAAGTTATACAACATAAACTCCGACGTAGAAAATCGAAATCAAAGAGCGGAAAATAGAATTTATTTTGATCAGTTTTGTACCTAGTGGTTTCGAACGATTAGAAATAAGTTCATAGGTTCCTTCTAGGCAAGCGTGTTACATCTTAGATCACAGTCAAGCTTAACATCAGAAAAGCTGCGGTCAAACGTAAGCCTATTTATTCATCAATAAAAAATAAAATAAAAAATAAATATCCAAATAACTATTCTGCTGCACTTACACGCATAAAAAATTGGGTAATATTCTAAAAACAATTACTTTTATCATTTCAATGCAAGAATATGAATCATTATAAAACGGTTTCTTAGCGCGGTAGATAACCATTTGGATATTGTTTAGATACTTTAGAACATTTTTTCTCTCCCCTAGTGGGAGAGCAAAAATGCTCGTAACCACACGCGTTAGCGACCCTTTGGCCTAAGGTGGAGCGTGCCTAGGCTGGAATAACTGGCCCTTAAAAAGTCTTCCAGGACACACTGTTAGGTGCATGGCGACAGATTTTTAAAAACATGCATTGTTACTGCGATAAACAAAACAGAATTTCGTGAGCAATTAAAATTGAATGCAGATTAAACCGAGTCGAGGGATGAAATATTTAACGTTACAGAATTACAGAGCGCGATTTACATTTTATCGAGTAATTTTATGAAAACGCAAGCGGAATTAATTTTAAATAGGATTACAGATTAATTTTATATGTAAATTAAATTATTTAAATACTTTTAACACTTTTAACTTGTTTTTTGCTAGATACTGTAAGTTATCAAATGTATAAGAGAGAAGATAACTCTAAAATCTAGAAGAACTCGTTGGCATAATGGTTACCATGCCGGACTGCCAACCTGAGAGCCCCGGGTTCAATTCCCGGCATGTCCAGCACATTTTTGTACTAAATTTCACATCTTAGTTTACTAATTTGTTTTTTAACTATATTTGTTGGCTGTCGATCTGGGTGTTAAATATGTAACGATATAAAGTTTTTATATATGTATATGTACGAGTAGTATAAGTTGTGTTGCCAACCCTAATTTTATCTATAAAATTATTTAGTATGCGGCTAACTACCCGTGTGTGAAATGTGTAATAATATAAATAAAGAAGACTTGTTTAATAGTAATCAGTTCTAAAGTTACTCATTTTAGAACTGAAGACAGCTCAGTCAAGCGCGCAGTCGTCTTAAGATACGCAGGGCATGGGTTCACACCGAATCTGTTGGACTCATTCCAACTTTTAATTATAAGTAAGTGTGACCGTTTTCTACGCGGAAATATTAAGATACCTTACGAGAACAGTTTTGACGACCTCGTTGGCGCAACGGTTACCATGCCGGACTGCTAACCAGAAGGTTCCGGGTTCGATTCTCGGCCCGGCCGACATCTTTGTGCTTAACTAAACTTGTTGGTTGTGGGTCTGGGTGTTAAATATGTATCTATATAAAATATATATGTATGTATGTATATTTAATAATAATAATAATGTTTATTTATGCAAAAGAAAATGTAACAATTTTTATACAAAATTTATGTTATAAATTAAATTAGTATTTATATTATAAATTATTTAGTATATCAGTTGTGTTAGCTACCATAACACGAACTAATAATGGTTCAGTATGGGGTTAACCAGCCGTGTGTGTATATTTATTATTATTTTATAAGTTTACAAGAATTTAATAACAAAATATACAGGAATATAGTTCTCTCCTCCCTTCTAATTCTCCCTTTCTAACTTAGGTAAAACATAATACTCCATCCCTTTCATACAAAACATTTTCATTCCGCTTAATAATAAAGTACAGTATAATGGTAACCGATAACGACTGACACCCACGCCAAGAACATACATTATTACGAGTACACCTACGCTTCTATTAATGTCTATGAACACCCACTCCGTAGTACTTTGATATTGATTTATTGTACGTAAGGCACCATTGAAAGCTGTACCATAGATATACATCATCATCATCATCCACAGCCCTCTTTATCCCACTGCTGGGTATAGGCCTCCCTCTGCATGTGCCACCTGCGTCGATCTTGTGCAGTCCTCGTCCAGGTAGGACCTGCGACTTCAGTGATATCGTCAACCCATCTCGCCGCTGGACGACCAACTCCTCGCTTGCCAGTTCTCGGCCACCACTCGGTAACGGCTTTACTCCACCTATCGTCATTTCTTCTAACCACGTGTCCTGCCCAGCTCCATTTCAGATGAATCACTGATATACATATCCTACTAATATTATAAATGCGAAAGTTTGTATACATGTGTTTGTATATGTTTGTGGTTTCTTCACGCTCAAACAGCTGACCCAATTTTAACAAAATTCGTGTGGTATGAACATAGATTAAACCTTGGATTAACACATAGGCTACTTTTTACCCCGAAAACAATTGTGGTTCCCGTGGGATACGCAAACTTCAAAATCGATTTCAGCGTTTAGCTCATACGAAAAAGACGACGGTCCAATGTCTTATGTCTATGTTCTTTCAACTCCTTTCTATCCAAAGATTGCCTGGAAGTGATAGTTTATAGCGTTTAAGCCGCCGTATATGGCACGGTATAAAATGTATTAAGTGTTGTCACTTTTTTATAATGATTTGTACATATTATCCTACTCATATTATAAATGTGAAAGTTTGTGTGTAAGTGTGTATGTTTGTTACTTCTTTACGCTCAAACGGCTGATACGGTTTGCATTAAATTTGGTATTGAGATAGCTTAAGCTCTGGATTAACACTTAGGGTTATTTTTATCCCTAATTAACCTCTTTTATTTCTGATTAACAGCGGGTAACAGCGGGGCGCGGCTAGTCTGCCCGATAAAGAGTTTATCTATCATTGGTTTATTAATTCTTACCTAAGGTTATTTCAATCAGGGACAAAGTAAACACGAAGAGTCACCCCGACGCTCGGTGACGCCACTACGACCTCATCTCATCGAACTAATCGATCAAACACGATTTGCGGAGCCAATTTTATTGCGGACGTGACCAGGGGTTGTACTACTATCTTTAATTATAAAGCTGTTGAATTTTGAGCTGCCTTATAAAAGAGAGTCCAATAGAAAGTTTATTTCATTATAAATGAAACGCTTCCTTGAATATTAAACTGTGTTATATAAATACTAATCATTTATTGATAACAAAGTTACAAGTCAAATAATATGATATCATTGCAAAAGTATATGATATGTATCACTGTCAATTTACAATTATATTCTAGTAATATAATATCATTACAATAGTATATGATATGTATCAATGTCATTTTTTACCACTAATTCTAGTAATATACTCGTATATATCAATACAATAGTATATGGTCTTTTCGGTAGAGTTTTTGACAACGGCTATAATATAAGATAATAAGATATAGAAATAAACATTAGACATGTTGTAATTAAACGCAAAAAAGCACGCATGGTTCATCATCAACATTTTTCGGTTCGATGGAAAAATGTTAATTTTTATGTTATAACATAGTTTCATGTCCTTCTTCAATTTAAAGATTTAGAGATTAGAGTACGGCCAACGTGATTGGTCGAGACCAAAGGATGTGACCTGACTGGGAGGTAATTTCCCTGACAATCGAGTGTTGCCTCCTCGAATGACAGGCGAAGATTGGTCCCCCGTGGCGCGTTAAGGCGGTTTGCGACGGAAAATATTATATTTATAGCGACTTCAGCTCAGTGTCCCAAAGGTCGTGAATTCGACTCCCGACAATGAGCTCGAGCTTTCGGTGTAGGAAAACATCATGAAAAAGCTATAGCACAATGGTATGTCTTTTCTAGTGTTTGATAGATAGTTTGATAAATCGGTCGCAAACCACCTAAGTGAGTGTTCCGACGTTGGAGCATGAAGAAGTAACATAGATTTTGTAGTTATTTGCGTATCCCACGGGAACCATAATTGTTTTCGGGATAATCGGTCTAGTAACTTCTCCTTGCCCTTATTAGTTATACTATTCAAATTGCTATCTTAATATAATATATAAATCTCGTTTGTCTTCAATGGACTCCTATACCGCTTAACCGTTTATAATAAAATTCGCACACCATGTGCAGTTCGATCCAACTTGAGAGATAGGATAGTTTAAATCTCAAATTATAGTCGCAATTTTAATTTATTGCTAATTATTGCCTGTTATTATTTAACAGTCACAATTATCTGTTAATTCCAAATGATTCCAACGGATGTCGATACCTTTCGACTGGGTTGAGTAAGTAATCAATAGATGGCGCTGTACCCCTAAGTGAGGCAAAACAACGTTTGCCGGGTCAGCTAGTATATTATAAATACATAGATACATATTGCTTAACGAACCCTGTATACATCAAAAAGCAATTATCCTATTAATCCGCCATAATTACCCCCATTAATTGACCAAGGAGCTTAGAAGGCTAAAATAAGCATAACAATACATCGCTAGCTCCTCGGGATTGCAAATTACGTCAAGCTTTGTTAATATTGTAATGGTCATTTCCGGTACATAAGCCAGGTTTGTTATTCTAAGTTGCAGGTTTACGGCGGTCCAGTCTCGTACATATTAAGTAGACATTAATGAAACTGGATCTTGTACCCTTGTCATGAATACCTAAACGAAAGATATAAGTAGCCTTTTTTCCATTTGAAGGGACGCGATATTACCTTCCGCGCCCTAAGGGCACGTCTAACGGATTTTTTTTAATAAAGAAATATAATCTTGTATTCGCGTCAGAATTTAGGGAACAAATGAAGTTTGCAAATTAGTTTGTTTGTATTTTTAGGGTTCTGTAGTCTGTAGTTCTAAACAGAACCCTAGATTTTTTAAATCAAATCACTTCGTTATCGAGTAGCAAAGGCTTAATTATTTAGAAATCATTAGGATTATTAATAAAATAAAATGACAACAAAAATAGTAAAAACAACAGTTTTAAATATCAAATAAAATGTTATTAAACCGATAATAGCTGAGTCAGGCGTTAGTAGTTATAAAATATGAAAACTTGTAACATTTAATTTCAATCTAAATAAATAATATGGAATATTTTGATTTTGGCGATGGCAAAATCCTGATTTAACTTTTTTTTGGTTTTAAATCATAAACGGTAAAAAATATTGGAAAAATAGTTTAAAGACCGTCTAAAGAACCACTCTAAAAATATTTATACTTATTTTGGTATCAATCCGACTTATGAATTGGAAATAAAACTGGTTTAAAAAATCTGATATTAAGTTTTTTGAAACAGTTTTTTTTTTCATATTGATAAGACTGATTGGTACCAAAATAAGTATATTCTTAGAGTAATAGTAGTATAGTCTTCTAATGGTCTTTAAGCTATTTCGATATATTTTTTTTTTGGGAGAAGACATTGGCTTCCAACATACAGTTTTTACAATTAGTTGGGAAGCCTTTGGATTCCATAAAATTTTGTTGATTTTTTTTTACTATGTCAAATAAAGATATTTTGTATTTGTATTTTTTGTATTTTCCGTTTGTGATTCATAACGCTGTAAATTCAAAATATCCTTAAATCAAAACAAGTAGTAAAAGGTCCCGTTATCACAATTCCACTAGCTTTCTAATCGCAATAAGAATTCCACTAAGATAATGAAAGGTCGTGTCCAAATTAAAAGCAATTTACTTACAAAGTAGGAAGTGCTATCGCCACGGCTCCTTTGAAATATTCTCGAAGTTTTATAATTAACTACCTTGTATTTTGAGGGTCGTTATACCTGGAAGAAAAGGAAATATTTGTTAGAATTAATTAGTTTTTCATTTAAAACATAAGCATAAGCAGCCCACTCACTATACGTTCCTACTGTTGGGACTTGGAACCTTCTCTCACGAGTAGAGATATAGGTCACAATTCACCACGCTGCCTAAGTGGGGGTTGGCTGATGACACTCGTCTTCGGGTATTGTGGTCCTCAAACATGTCGGATATTTTACTTCACCGTAAAGGGAGTGCAAATCCAAACATAACTTGAAAAAACAAGTCATTGAACTAGGGCCAGCATCGAACCAAGTGCCGCAGATTGAAAAGTTGTTTTGTTATGAATTTTATAGAAATTAAGTTCGTGAATCGGGCTAGCGATTGGTTTGTTTTTATCCAGTACCTTATAGTCGGACGGTTTATGATAACAATATACTCGTTTGTGTAGACAGTGCCTAAATCACTGATAGAACTAAACCTTTAGTAAGGACGGAACATGCCTTAGTGGATAATTCGGAGGTCAGAGTTTTTATTTTAAGATATATTATATTTTTGATAAATAAACAATTCAGTTTTTTATCTACGTTATTTTACGTACTAAATAAAACATATTAAGAAAGAAAAGAACCGAAGAAAGAGTGAACTAATCTAATGAAAATATTCCCTATACTCTGTCGCATGTCTGCTTTGTATGCTACGAACAAATCCGCAAGGCACCACTAGTCTTTCCCAAAATGACCACTCTTAATAATTCCGTGCACATTTTTTCCGAAGCAAAACTTTTCCATTTAAATTTCGTCTCTTTCGCGCAACCCTTTAACTTTTAATTGTGGCTACCTGCTATCATCCCACAGACTTTTTAAGCTATCCTTCGGATGTAGCGCGTTTTCTTGGGTCCGTACGTTAAAGATAAAAACGGGACCCTATTACAAAGCCTCCGCTGTCTATCTGTCACCAGGTTGTATCTCAGAAACCGTGATATATAATACTGTATGTATCCGTACTACTTAAATTATGTCTACAATTGTATTAAGGAGCAAATTGAAAATCAGCGCTGGAGTACTTAGTGCTCTCAGCATTATGCTAAATTTGCTCCTTTTGTGCATATACTATTAGTTATAATTATCTACTCGCACCATTTATTGTATGTTTTTTTTTGTTTTGTGCACAATAAATTTATTTTCTTTCTTTCTTTGATAGCTAGACAGCTGAACTTTCAAAGGTAAATTTGCTCCTTTTGTGCATATACTATTAGTTATAATTATCTACTCGCACCATTTATTGTATGTTTTTTTTTGTTTTGTGCACAATAAATTTATTTTCTTTCTTTCTTTGATAGCTAGACAGCTGAACTTTCAAAGGTAATGTATTTTATGTGCCGCTATAACAACACAAGGTACTCTATGCCTAGTCTGGAATTAGTGACTCTTGAAGACAAGCATACCATTATGTGCTTGGCGACAAATTATCAACTTGTGAGTGGTAGCTAACCAAGCGAACTAGAATATTCTATGTACAAGTATGTATGTCATACTGAGAAGTTGAAATACAGTGTAAACTCCATGTAACGTCACTCGATTTAACGACAAACTCTCTAAAGCATCGAAATCAATTGGCTTTAGTTGGTTTAGCTTGTATTTCATACAATGATTTATTCTCTGCATTTAACGACCACTCTCTATAACGCTATAAAATGCACAGTCCCTTCAGTGTCGTTATATAGAGTTCACACTGTATAAAAGCGAATAGCCGTCAAATCGACAGCGTGAGACGCAATATGAGAACGGTACCTTAAGAGATTCCTACTATGAAAATGAAGTTATCGGAGCAAAAAGTTTAATTGCTCGGCTGCTGGCGTTTTGCGGCTCAAGTAAAAAATGTGCCAAGTTTTGAATTCTGGCAACTTTAGAAACGCACAAATTGGGCACAGGTGCGGGGAGGTGGTTAACTTGGCCGGGCTTATAGCCGCTTCGATATTAACAAACCGCTTGTTAAACGTTTCATTAATACCAAATCGATCAATTATTATCATACTAACATTATAAATGCGAAAGTTTGTGTGTGTGTGTGTGTGTGTGTGTGTGTGTGTGTGTGTGCATGTTTGTAGCTTCTTCACGCTCCTACAGGTGGACCGATTTTGATTAGATTCACTATAAAGATAGTTTAGACCTAGACGTCTGCGGTGACGGGTGGCAGTGCAGGGCCACCCGTCACCGCAGACGAACGTTGGCTGTGTTCCTGCCCTTGAGAATGGCACACTGATTGTGCTGAAACATGTCCCGCTAATACCGACAAAATAAACGTAAGTGATAGCCGGTTATACAAACATTATTCAAGTTTTTATAGTTTTAGTTTAGTTATAATATCAGTAAATATTTATTTTTATGTAAATATAATCTATACTATAAATTAAGTCGGGTTTTCCTTCCTATAGTTTCAGAACGCACGAACCGATTTCCACGGGTTTGCTTTCGTTGGAAAGGTCTCGGGCTTCGTGAGGTTTGTAGCAAACAAAATTCAGGGAAAATTTCAACTTTGTGGTGGAAACGGAGTTTGCTAGTTTATTATATAATTACTAGCCCAGCAAACGTTGTTTGCCTTAAAAAATAGATAGTATCCGATTCTCAGACCTACTGAATGCGCATATAAAATTTGGTAAAAATCTGCCAAGCCGTTTCGGAGGAGTGCGGTAACTAACATTGTGACATGGAAATTTTAAAGATTTTCAATAAATATAAAATTTATGTCCCATACTTACTTCATAGGTTAATGTTTTCATCGTGACTATCAATACTTTTTTATGGTAGTAGCACGAAAATCCATAATTACAATTGCTATAAAACTCATTGCAATATTTTTTTTGTTGTCGAGCAGAAATTATTGCTGGCACATAAAGGATTCCGTAAGGAAAATTGCAAAATATGTAGTTTGTTTTATGGGAGCCCTCTTAAACATTGATTTTATTTAAATTTTGTATTTATTCTTAATGATGATATGCAAATAAATATTCTGTAAATATTTCAAGCGTCTGCCAACTAGCGTTCCAAAGGAAATTATTATCAAAAAAATTATAAATAAGGAAAAACAAATCAAAAATTGTGAATTTATTGTATGGGAGGCTCTCATAAATATTAATTTTATCTATAAACATAGATATCAATCGCTTGTTGATATAGCGGCGTCGACCATATATCATTGATATCGATGTCTTCTGTAGTGCCATCACTAACATTGTGAGCGCATTTAGATTTTAGATCTAAAATAACGCTTTGGTAGCATATCTTTTGGATCCAAAATAAGAAATATTATTATAAAATAATCATATAAAACATTAATAACTGAAAATTAACCCCAAAAAGAGCATGGGCGGAGAAAAAAGTGCCCAAAAATTTTTTGTTAGTTATGTTTTATATGAGTATTACGTTAATCGTAAATATAAATTATACTGTCTATATAGTGTCATTTAATACTGTCTATTTAGTGTCATTTTGAGTTTTATAAAAAGGACCTTATCTGTATCTTATCCATCCAAAACCACATTAGTCTAGATTGAAGCAATTCCTAAATATATTCAACTTTTTCTTTGTCACTTTGCATAAAAATAATATCATTTGCGAAGCTTTCTGGGACAATTTAACTCGCTGTGGGACTCGCAGGCTTTTATTTGCGTAAATTTCCAGAGGTTTTCTTATCTTATTGTGGGCTGAAAGGTTAGTTCTAGCATGGGAATTTTTCACAATAATAAATAACAAAATATTTGCTCACAGACCAACTTTGATGAAGATTAAATTCAATTTAGTCGAAACTGAACTTATTTTTTAATTATTTTCTTTTAACGTACAGCCTACAAAGTAATAAATGTAACAAAACGTAATTTAAATTATATCTTTTTATAGTGAAATATAAAATACAAGTATTTAATACTATGCAATTGATTGAAGTGTTTGATACTGTTTTATTATATACCAACAAAAAAAAAAAACTATAATAAAGTGAATAATAAAGAATAATAAAGTGAAAATTATTAACACAGTAAATTTATAGTAGAAACTAAAATATTGGAAGCTTAAAAAATAGCAAGTATTAATATTATCCTTATTTTAACGGCAAATGAAATCGGTTTTCGGTAGCTACGAATCTCTACGGAATATGCCTACGGCGTAGCACATGGCGCTACAGATTAGACTACATACAAGTAAAACAAAAATAAAACCGGTCAAGGGCAAGTTCAGACTCGCATGTGAAGGGTTTTGTACCAATATTAAAAATAAATCATGCGCGTTACGTTCGATATTTATTTTATATTTAGCACGTATTTGTTTTTGTGGCTGTAACAGAAAAACACCGTCTGTGTTAATTGTCTATCACGGTTCGGAGACGCCCTGGTGACTGACAGACGGACGGAGAACGGAGTCTCAATAATAGAGTCGCTTTTGTACCTTACAGAAACGGAACCCTAAAAATGATTACACTAATAAATGCGATATATAGTTGACAAATTTTCTCACACAAGACGCAGTTGTGACAATATTAATTAATATATTAATGTTATGACGACCTCGTTAGCGTAAAGGTTACCATGCCGGTCTGCTAATCAGAAGGTTCCGGGTTCGATTCCCGGCCCGGTCAGCATCTTTGTGCTTAACTAAATTTGTTGGCTGTGGGTCTGGGTGTTAAATATGTATTAATATAATATGTATGTGTGAATGTGTAAAAAAAAAAAAAAATTCTCCCCAAATATCTTTAGTAGAAGGGAATATAAGTAGCAGGTTTCAGTTTAGTTGCCATATGGGAAGCGGGATTAAACTTAGCAGCGTGTTGCCAGATGCACCGGTATTGCAGTACCGCACTAACACCAGTATTAGACTTTAAAGAGGCTTTCAGGGTTGTTTGTAGGAAATGTTAACGGTTTATGGTTGAAAATCCTTTGCTGTGGTCCGTGGTTTGTAAGCTCTTGCATATCTAATAACTTTACGAGTACGATAATTTGGAAAGACTCTTTAAACAAGAGGTTAAACCTACATTATCGAATAAAATGTTTAATATAATTACCGTTAATGACATTAAGTAATTATGACATTAGAAAATGGTTATTTTAATACTTATAAAAATATTATTATGTATTTGTGACGTAAAAATATTATTATCAAATTATTTAACCAATATGAATGATGATTAGCGAATTTCTATAAAATAACATTTTTATAAAGTTGAATATAGTAGATTATTATTATTCTGTACAAACTTTAAAAAGCCCTCTTTTACGGTCTAATTTTAGAATTCTAAGAAAATTGACACGAAATGTTTCAAAATAAAAACGAATTCGACGCTGATTTGTGCGTCGAAGAATCGACGTTTTTTACGCTCAACTAGATGTCAACAATGATTTATATCGTCTTTGGACTAGAGAGGGGAAATTACAACGTTCGTTCACAGGTCATTTGATGACAATAATAATTGTGCGATGAACGGAATGAGACTTGAGTTACATTTTAAAAATCGAATTACAGATATTGTATTTGTTCTAACTGTAAAATATAAAATCAAAGCGAAAATATGTTGCATCTGTTTTACACCTTTAGTACACGTACGCATTCGCATGCGGCAGCGAGTCTTTGCGAAATTATTGCGGTAGCGAAATATCTTCGGAACGTTAGTACACTGCAGTTCTTTCGCAAGGAAATGCCACTGTCATTTCTTTTTTTGGGCTTGTCCTCTCTGACAGAACGCGTGGTGACGCTATGCGATGCGAAACTCCTCTAGCGAAACAGCTGCGTTTGTGTAACGGCAATTTCGCAGTTATTTGCGAAACTATACTGACAAGGACGCAACTATTTCATATAGCTATAAAGTAGAGCGAGACATAACACATGCGAAACATTGCCATAAAACTTTCGTCGTTTCACTGCCGCATGCTAATACGTAAATGTACTAAAGGCGTTAAATATTAGAATTAATTATAACGTTTTTCGTTATTACACTAATAAATAAAATATTTATTTTTAATTAGAACATGCTGGACCTTATTTTAGCCTAAGAATTAATGAATATTCTAGAAATCTTTACGATGTTAATAGCACTTATACACCTTTACACGGTTACTGAAAACAGACTCAACACTTTCCACTTTCTTTTAGTTACATCTAAATAAACAACGTTCGATAACTTTTGTAACATGCAAGGAAAAATTTCAGCTACTTCTATTATTTTTGTTTTAAGCTGTTTGCTGATTTTTGATACGAATTTCCAATTGTAAAAAAACCTTTTATACTCTTATCTCTAGACTTATATACGATTATAGATTTATATACGACCCTCAAAATATTTGTTCAGAAGCTACCACAAACCATTAATAACATTTCTGAAAGACTTGTTTCGAGCCGTTGTATTTGTATGTTTATATATAGCTATGTAATAAAATTAACTTACCTTGTAGCTGCAATCAGCGACTGCGAACCTAATTAAGTATTTATTAACAAACTCTGGCCCGAAGAAGGAACTCTCTGATTACAATCCCTTCAGACGTACGTAATAAGATTTTCCGTTTCCATTCGAACACTTCGAGATTAATTTTGCTCAAATATTTATAAAATCGGAGGTGTCAAAAGTCCAATCCAGGAAGTTTTGCGAAGTGCTAGCGCTTTTGATTGTATTTTCAGTTAAGTCGGGACTAATTTTCGCAATGCACGATATATTTTTGGTTGTCAAGCCTAGCAGGACAAATTTATTTTGAATGGAGAACATCTGTTTCAAATTTGAATGTGTATACGAGCGCGTTTGAATTTCTTAATATCACCGAAACAAAATAAAAATCCTAAATAGTAAGTAATCCTAATTAACAAATAGCTACTAAGTATTAACTACGTTGAGTTGCGATTGGCTCATTACAGACATGTATTTGTTATATAACTAAATGTGTAGCATTAGGTATTTTTTATTTTTACTTATTTTTAAATATCGAACGTATCCCATTTTATATCGCATAAGGCCAGAATTGGCCAGAACGCCTAAAACTTTTATTAACCATTCATAAATGCTCTGAAATTAGTTTTACATTGAAACTGTTCGAATGAAATGAACAAGCGGAGCAATAAATCAAAAAGTAGACCTCAAATATCTATTATTCGTGTACTTGAGCACATAGTACATAGTATCGAAAAAGAAAATCAAGTTACGTTGTATACGATGGCTGAAACTGTTGAAATTTTAATGTACCTATAACAACGCAGCTTGCAATTCCTCTTTAGACGTTTTAAGATTTTAATATGTACGTACACACTATCTATAAACATTAAATTATTTTGTATTTTGTATAACGTCGCTTCTTAGATTGTAATTTTTTATCTTTACTTTAACTCTGGGATCTTTACTTTAAAGTTTAACCCCTAACTCTGGGAGTTTATTCTTTTTCATTACATCTTTACTTTCATCATTAGCTTATACCCCAACTGGGGACCTTTGCCCAGCAGAGAGACAGTATAGGTTAGGAAAAAAAACCTTACCCCACGTCATGTGGGTCGGTACAGTATGTCCGTTTCTTCCATACATCTCTATCATTCGCCATCTCTGTAATCACTCCTCTTCTATTCATATCACACATATCCGAGTTACACGCGCTAATACTAAAAGAAAGTTTGAAGTAGTTTTAAACAAAGTTAATTAATGCTACGGGACTCATCTGTGCGAGGCTCAATTCTCCACTCCACTCAATAGTTCTTTATCTACTTATCTGCTAGTTTTGTTCGTACTGAAGTGGAAGTCTCAAACTGCTTTATCTCAATCCCGTAAAGTTAACGCGCGATCTTAATTTAATCAAGCTATTAGCATTGAGCTGGTACACCGCTAACGCTTTTAGCTATAACGAGTTAACTAATTACCACAAAATAGCTTGACAAAGCAACTTGGGTGTCTTAAAGGGGTGGGAAATTATTTATTTACAAACGGAAATCTCTTCGTAGCGAACTTGCCTTACGAATGTTCAATGAGTAGTGAAATTATCCAGAGTTCATATTCAATTGCAACGGTATGTCTCGAAGACGCAATAATTGAGGAATTAGCAAGGAAATTAACTAAATTGCGGATAGGTGACGAAATTTATTTAACTTAAATATATGTTATTTAATTACTATTAATAACTATCACAGAAAAAACAATTAAAATACTCTATACAAACTTAAAGATGAAAACACTACAATTTAATTTAAAACAAGCTCACCATCCAGGCTGTCGCTGCGGGGCAGAGTTCCCAAGATGCTGGCAGCATTGCCCCGTTGAACAGCTAAACTTAGTCTTTGTAAGAAATAGCTGCCAGCTCTTGGATCTCCAGAAACGAGGGCGAACTTAAATATTAGTTAACCAATAATTTAAAATTTTAAGGCCTTACTATTTCCGTTGTGCGCTGATAGATCAGGCAAACAGACAAAAAAAATGAGTATTACTGACTAAGCCTATATTTTTTTTTGTGTATATCGATGTCATATTTTGTTGGGAGCTAGCTGCTTCCTGCGGTTTTATCCGCGTTAATCCGGAATAATGAGTTTTAATAATAAGTAAGTGTGACCGTTTTCTACGCGAAAATAATGAGTAGCGTTAGTTAGCTATAAGTAAGTTAGCTATGTGTGAGCAAACTTTTGCAGTTATAATTTTCGTAGGATTCTCTTCCGCCATAATTATTATATTAACACTACTCTAGCTATGCTAAGCTTATCAAATAGTGTCCAGGTTGATATCGCCTATCTTCCTATAGGTACCTATAACAAATCTGCGCTGAAAACTGATTGGAAAGCGCACCATTTTGATGGACTTTCAGTGTAATGTTTGTATGCAGTGGATTTAAGCCGAGGTCCGTAAAGCCTTTTATAGATTGGATGAGATTGGAATGCAAATCCTCTTTTAGCTTTATTTGTTTTCAGTATGTGTGGTGGTATGAATGCATGCATAAGCATAAGCAGCCCATATACGTTCCCACTGCTGAGACTCGAGGCCTTCTCTCACTAGGAGAGAGATATAGGCCATAATCCACAACGCTGGCCAAGTGCGGGTTGGCGGATGACACACGTCTTCGGATATTGTGGTCCTCAAACACGCTGGTTTCCTCACGATGTTTTCCTTCACCGTAAAGCAAGTGCAAATACACACATACTCGTTACTTGAAAAACAAGTAATTGGTATAGGGCCGGGATCGAACCAGGGGCCGTCTGATTGAAAAGCAGTCGTTATTACCACTGAACTACACTCGCTTTTCCGGTTTGAATGACTGTCATGAATGACAAATGAATTTAAGATTGATTTTTACTTATATCGTCTTACGTTTCACCAGTAGAAAAATTAAATGCGTATGTTTCAATTACACTGGTAACTTTTTTTACAAAGTAGAGGTAGGTATTTAAGTAGCAGGGCACGTAACCATATCTGCTAGTGACATTCTGGCTAAAGGTGGAGAATGCCTAGTCTAGAATGATTGATTTTCATGGAGGCTGTCGGACACTATTAGGTGCGTGGCGACAGCTTTTTCAACATGAGGTTGGTTGCTAGCCAAGTATACACTAGAAAATGCTCTACCACCGCGCTACGGTCCTCGCAATGTTTTGTTCCACACTTTTGTTATGCTCAGTTTGTTTTTGTTGCTGCAACTTTTTCTGACCAGATTGAGAGATAAATAAATAAATATTAGGACACATTTCACACACGGCTGGTTAGCCCCACACTGAACCATTACTAGTTCGTATTATGGTTGCTAACACAACTGATATACTACATATACATACATATTATATAGAAATACATACATATTTAACACCGAGACCCACAGCCAACAAATTTAGATGTTGACCGGGCCGGGAATCGAACCCGGGACCTTCTGATTGGCAGTCCGGCATGGTAACCTTTACGCTAACGAGGTCGTCTGACCGGGCCGGGAATCGAACCCGGGACCTAGAGAAACTTACTAACATGTCTTGCTCTTTCATAGTAGCAGAATAGAAATAGAAAGAAACAGAAAAAATGAAAGAAAGGAAATACATACAGGACACTACAGCACTTGTAGTTCGACTAGCTAAGCCTTAGATTTCCTCCAAAAATGCCGACGTCACCTTAAAGTATGAATTGAAGTAAGTATTGCATAATCTGTGGCGCGAGGCTTTCATTACATCCGCCAATAACTGAGCTTCCGAGCTATTGTCATGGAGAACGGTGGGGTTATTATTCTATGCAAAGGTCGGGATACCAAGGAGTGAAATTATTACTGGTGGTGAATTTTTTTTATATGGTCGCCAGGCTTTCTTCTAACACGTTTACGTCGGAGACATTGGCCAACAAACACTTTACTCATAACAGTTATTGCGAAAAATACTTGTAATAAAAATAGCAATATAAATAAACATAAGCTCGTCACGGATATTTGTAGGGTAGGTATAAATATGTAATTGGTAAAGTGCGAGTCGGGCTCGCGCATGAAGGGTTCCTTACCATTGTTGTATGGGAGCCCCTCTTAAATATTTATTTTTTTACCAAGTTTTATAATTTAATTTGATAACCAATTTACATTTATATATTTTGTGAAAATTTTAAGTGTGTAGCTGCTACCATTATTGATATATAGCAAAAAAACACGTTTATTGTAGAGGACCCCCCTTAATATTTTTAATTTTTAGTATTTGTTGTTATAACAGCACAGGAAATATGTACTCGTACATATCTTGTGATAGCAGCTTTCAGCTTTCTAGCTATTACGGTTTCTGAGGTAGAGGAGGGAGAGGACACCCTGAAGACAGACAGCGGAGTCTTAGTAATAGGGTCCTGTTTTTACCTTTTAGGTACGGAACCCTAAAAAGAAAGTCATTTCTGACTTCTTGATGCGTTGATGGCCTTTTTATTGACTTTTGCCTTTTTTATGGTTAAACATCTCGTTTTAAAAAACATCATCATTATCATTGTTAAAAAAATCAGGAGCAGTCCGCGGTTTCATCTCCGTTATAGTAGACAGAAAATAAACATACTACAAATTCAGAGCTATTTATGAATTAATGATTTTTAAAAGGATTTATTCTTATTACAGATAGATACAATGTAAAAGTTTATTTCCAGGGCTCTTGTACTAGTCGACTGCTGAAACCTTCGCTTTTGTGTAAGGCATCCGTGTGTGCACATATTGCACACGATTCCAATATTGGTTTCATATCAGTGCATACCTAGGCAGTATGTATGTATATGGAGGAATATTTATGTGCAGCGCTATTTAGATATTAACTATTTTGATACATTCTTTTGTTTTTATATATAGAAAATTTGGTGATTTAAAAGTGCTTCTTATTTTTTTGTATTTGTTTATTTTACACACGGCTGGTTCACCCCATACTGAAGCATTTCTAGTTCGTATTATGGTTGCTAACACAAATGATATGACATATGCATACATACATATTTTTCATATAGTTATATATTATTGTATTGCTTTTGGATTTAGAATTACTTGTAAATACCGACGAAAAAATTATACACACCAAAAACAAAATTTATATTTATTTTCAATTCTTATTTCTGTATTTCCGAAATAGAAGTTATAAAAATACCTGTAAGAAGATGGTGAAAAACACCAAACAAAGTCATACCTACGCCTACATGTTTGTCCTACTTTGAAATCCTGCAGATACATTTGAATATATACGACTCCTACAAAATTATACGGTTTAGAAATATCTTTTTATTTTAATTCAATATTTATATTTTACGCTAACCCGTAAAATATGATCTGAAAAACAATAGATTCTTTAATTTTATAATTTAATACCGATAAAAACGGTAAGTATAACTCAATAGCTTATGACGTTCTCACAATATGAACTTACGACCCTTGGTTGTTGCCAAGCGCCATCCAGCCTAGATCGATGCCTTCATACTTGTAATTGTCTTTAGCTGTAATTTGTATGAATAAGCGTTTCTTTTGTTCCCACAGCTGGGACTCAGTACTTAAAGATATTGCCTATTATATTATGTGTGTATGTAGTATCTTTTTACACGCTTTATATTAGCTTCACCTGTATGTTTGTTTGTATGTTTGTAACCGACTTCTTTGGACGCGATTTTGACCCACTTTAAACGGCCAGATAAGAGTGTTTTTTAGTTTTTTTAAACTACTATTATTTATTAGGGTTCCGTATCTAAAAGGTAAAAACGGGACCCTGTTACTAAGACTCC
This sequence comes from Mellilla xanthometata, assembly GCA_035578125.1. Classification (NCBI taxonomy): domain Eukaryota; kingdom Metazoa; phylum Arthropoda; class Insecta; order Lepidoptera; family Geometridae; genus Mellilla; species Mellilla xanthometata. The sequence goes on along the minus strand of JAPUBQ010000014.1, from coordinate 3,450,188 downwards.
GCTGTCTCTCTGTTTGTCTGTCTGTCTGTCTCCAGGTTATATCTCAGAAATCGTAATATCTAGAAAGCTGAAACTTTCACAAGATATGTATTTCTTAAAATAAAATGAAAATATTATTTTCACGACAGACAGACATTTGACCAAAAGACTGCGTAACCACACGAAAGTCGACTCTCTGTCTCTCTCGTCTCTTCTTACTTCTCTCTCACGGAGCATGCCTAGTCTGAAATAAACAAAACTATACTATAATTATAATTAATATACTGTTTTAAACAGAGCTTATCTGCTTAAGCTAATCGTAAAGATTTTTTTTTCCTATCGCACTGGTAATGAATGGTCTATGATAGCTTTATTGATTCAATAGGTAATTTAAAAGTCACACGCCATTGTAGGGTGACTGTAGCAGGGATAAACTAAGGTTTTAAAGATAATTCCAAGGAATGGAACATGAAAAACCAAAGGACGTGCGAGAGAATGTAGTCTATACATTTTTGTAATCATCTTTATATTCTTCTTCATCTCCGTATGAGCTAAGTAACCAAGCTCTGGTGTCGAGAGTTTTCAAGCCACCCGAAGGCCTCTGACTTGGCTTAACGACTGCTTAAGTACAAAGACGGGACCGGGACCTACAATTTAACGTGTCACCCCACCCACTGTAGCGCCCAGCTCAAAATGCCACAAGATAAAGATAAACCATTTATTGATAATTATTCGATAATACGTCAAAAATTAAAAAATGTCGAAATGAATATAAATTAAAAAATGTCAATATGAAATACAATTAATTTGTAAAACATGTCATATGGAATAATGACAATATTATTACTTAATAAAATAATTGAAATTCAGCTCAAAAACCATTTAAATCCTTCGATTAATTGGTCACAATCTTCTACTTTAATCTCTTTTACGAAATTTAGTAACGTTTTTTCTTTAAAATTATTTTAAAATGCCTGCTTGACACAACACAAAAAGTCGGTACGATCGGATGGTACTGCTTAGATTGCACAGTTTCTCGTAGTTTGAACAGAACCATCCAAACATAATCCCAGTAACGTAAGTTATACCTAAAGCAGCCATAAACATTGCCATTCAACGTGTTAATGCCGCCAGCATATTGGGTACGCTGCCTTCCCAAGTAGCACGTTAGTGAATTTTGGAACTTATTTTGCAACTGTAGGTAGCTTATATGTAATGCAAGAGTGTACGGTATTACCTAAAGATGCAAACAGTACTCGAATTTGCATATGAGTGACTTATATCACTATCATTTGTTTTTGAGTGATTTTTGTTCCTGCTTTATAACTTTTGGAGGCATTAGGCCGAATTTATTACTCATAGACGCATAAAAGTTTCAATTTTCACTCATTTAGAACTCAAAGAGTCATACGACATCTTAAAATCTCCCATAAAGAACCGTACTGTAATAGGTGAAAATTTTTCCTTGTTTGGCACCTTTAGTACTACATAAGTAGTATAAACAAGTTATTTATCACCTGTAGTGGACCAAGAGTTATTATTGCAGCTCATTTGCAACCTAGTGTAATTGCCTTTGTAAGGTTTAATATCCTCTAATATGCCACTCTAACGCGTAGATCGAATCTAAAAAGATGGCATTTGAAACCGTAAGCAACAATTTTCCCTCACTTAGAACCACATAAGATCTAACAGTTCTAATATTTATATTAATAATAGAGCTATTTAAAACGGCGATGAAATGCTGCCATAAAAAATGGTATTTTTTATGGGTTTTGTAACAGTCTTGAGGATCCCCAATAAAACGCAAAGACAACAAGACCTGTAAAGTGAAAATAATTACTACTGGGTATAACTGAGTGATTTTTGAACCTAGGAGCTCTAATATGGTAACAAATGAGTGGAAATATGAACTGCAAGGTCTATTTTAAATCGCCATGTTTGAAAATGGGAGTTCTTGAAACGTATCTTGTTGAATGGTAATTTATATTACAATAACATAGAATAATATGAGTTTTGATTACTGTTTCTGATGGAGTTTGTCATTATACTTAATCGGTTTTAGGCTTTGATTATCTATTTTTGGTTTATAACCTCCAAATTTTGATAAAGTATTATCTTATTTATTTGTACAGTATATATTTTTCGATATTACTTGATTAGATCGAAGGCGCATTAAAATTTACTTAGTAAACATACCATGGTTTCACAATAAAAAACCATTTGCAAGAGCTCCATGATGTTATCCTTCGTTAAATGTTAAGACATATTTTTTATTAGGCCAAATAGATTCTTAATAAATTTGCTGTCACAACAAAATAGCATAGCACAAACATAATTGACCGTCCTTTCCTTTTTGTTTAACTCCACCGAAAATAAGAACTTCATAAGATCTCATTTGTCACCGAACGGATGAACTGTATCGCTTAATTATTCATTCATTCATTCACGGCGCGCAATTTGAACCGGGAGTTCCAAGTGCCACTCCGGATAACAATTCGAACTCATAAGCATCGCTTTTGCATCTATAAATAAGTTGCAATATTTCTCCCTTTGGTAACATACAGGTTGCTTACAGGTTCTAACCACTTTTATAGAACTTAATCACGGTGGATTTTATTACTGAAGTTTCCAAATTAATACTATATGCAAGCTATTTGTCACCAAATGTGTTACTTGGGTTGTAGTGAGGTAAAGATTGATGTCTAGCTTTATTCATTTATCTAAAGCTAAACCAAATGCTTAATTATTGAACTCATACTACCCAAGTTTATTGCAATGACTAATAACCTCGTTGGCGGACTACCATCCAGAGGGTCCTGGGTTCGATCCTGGCACGGCCAACATCTTCTGGGTGTTAAATATGTAAAGTTTTTTATATTAAGTATTTATGTAGTCATCATCACATCAGTTGTGTTAGCAACCATAGTACAGACTGTAAATGGTTTAGTATGGGGCTAACCAGCCGTGTGTGAAATGTATCTTAAAATCTATTTATTAACTAGCTGACCCGGCAAACGTTGTTTTGCCTTAATAATTATTTCTAAATATACAGTAGCCGATTCTCAGGCCTACTGAATACGCATATAAAATTTGGTAAAGATCAGTCAAGCCGTTTCGGAGGAGTTCGGTAACAAACACTGTGACACGGAAATTTTATATACGAGGGTGAATCAAAAAATTCTTGGAATCAATATAAAAAAATGCAAAGATTTAAATAATAATATTTTATTTTTCTACATAATCTCCCTCTAATGCAATGCATTTAGAATAACGCGTTTCTAACTTCCTTATTCCTTGTGATAAAAAATATTTTCTTGACTATCGAAAAAGTCCTCTACGGCAGCTATAACCGCGTCATTATCGTGAAATTTAGTTCCACGAATTTCCTCTTTTAATTTTGGAAATAAGAGAAAATTACTTGGGGCTAAGTCCGGAGAATATGGTGGGTGGTCAAGGAGATTGAAGCCAGCAAGCCCGTCCTCAATCCGGCCCTGGCACAACGTCGTAAAGTAGATGACGTCGCGGGAAAGACATTTTCCATAAAAATATCATCCCCATGCCTCATAAAGAGAGTACGGGACCGTCGGATAACATTTTTTAGTTAAATAATTCAGTAGAAGGCTGTTGTTATTCATTGGGTTCATTATTTGAAGTAAACAGCTCGTTTCGTGGTATTATCTTTTGTGACAAGGTTAGTGTAAGGATTTAAGGTTAGATGAGATTATATTATGGGCTTTTCGAGGTTATGTAAGTCTATACCAATATTATACCGCTTTCTATATATTACCGCGAATAGCTTCTTTATATATTACCGCGAATAGCTTTTCTTTATGACGACCTCGTTGGCGTAAAGGTTACCATGCCGGTCTGCTAATCAGAAGGTTCCGGGTTCGATTCCCGGCCCGGTCAACATCTTTGTGCTTAACTAAATTTATTGGCTGTGGGTCTGGGTGTTAAATATGTATTTATATATAATATGTATGTATATGTAGTATATCAGTTGTGTTAGCAACCATAATACGAGCTAGAAATGGTTCAGTATGGGGCTAACCAGCCGTGTGTTAAATGTGTCCTAAAATTTATTTATTTATTTGTATTATGCGCTTTTCGAGGTTATATAAGTCTATACCAATATTATACCGCTTTATATTATCGCGAATAGCTTCTTTATGTTTTTTTTTTTATTATGTGGTTCATTAGCTCAAGATTTTGGAAACATTATGTTTTATGAATTGTTTTTCAATTAGAAAGTCTATTTTTGATCCTAATTTTTTTAATAAGTTCATTATTTTTACTACGAACATTATATTGTATTAAATAAATCGCACAGTATTTTGTTTCATGATGAAACACAAATCAACAGAATTGTAGCTGTCTAATCAGAAAAATTGTTTACGATTTGGCAAACAAAAAGCTAAGGTTTGGTTAATTGCCTCGTTTTCATAATGATTCGAGATAAAAGTTTCCCGCCTCGTCGGTAATCGTGGAAACTGCGGTTCCTTCGAGATGTTTTTCTCTCTTTTCTTCACAAGATAAGAGAGAGAGAAAGCAAGAGAAAGAATATGACAGAGAGAGATAAGAGGGAGGGATATAGATAAGAGAGAGAGAGAGAGAGAGAGAGGTCTTCATATTTCGAGATTTAGAAGTGTTGATACTCGTATTTTAATTTTTACGCTTTAATAGTTTCTTGTTCAATCTTAGACCGCAACTTCACTGAAAATCTGGTATTATGCAGTCAAGCGCAAGCTTAGCAAAAATTACTTTTTAGTTTCTGATATAAAACCGACGGGTTTTATAAGTTTGACGTCTGTGTATGACTGAATGTTGTGTTGATTTACAAAAATGTACAACTTTTTGGTAAATAAAGATGTTTATGTTTATGTATGTTTATGTTTAATGTGTCATCGTAGCACCGAACAGATAAACCGATTTTGTTTTTTTGTATGTAATACATATACAAGTACAATGGATAGAATGTTTTAAACAAGATAGCCACCATCACATTACATTGAATCGGCTGTTTTTTATATTTTTAGTTGATCCTTTTTAGTTGACGCTGTAGGTGTTTTTTTTCTTTCACACACGGCTGGCTTACCCCATACTGAACCATTTCTAATTTGTGTTATGATAGCTAACACAACTGATACTTAAACATACATATTTTATATAGATACATATTTAACACCCAGACCCACAGCCAACAAATTTAGTCAAGCACAAAGATGTTGGCCGTGCCGGGAATCAAACCCGGAACCTTCTGATTGGCAGTCCGGCATCGTAACCATTACGTTAACATAACACAAGCAACCATTGACCGAACAACCATCACCTGACGTCTACAAATCCCAAATGCTAATTACACCTCACAAATCCCGTAAATTCGTGCAATAAAACCTGTTTTACTGCAGTCAGTGTGATTACGACTTTACATGAGGCTAGGTGTAGCCAGGTGATTGGGGGTTACTATTGGTTGCTTATAGTATTTATGTTTTAAGTCAACAAAAACTTCACGCGTCATTGAATTTGTCGCACCTCGTTGGCCCTCGTTTGCGCAATGATTACCATGCCGGACTGCCAATCAGAAGGTTCCGGGTTCGATTCACGGCACGGCCAACATCTTTGTGCTTAACTAAATTTGTTGGCTGTGGGTCTGGGTGTTAAATATGTATCAATATAAAATATGTATGTTTATGTAGTATATCAGATGTGTTAGCAACCATAATACAAACTAGAAATGGTTCAGTATGAAGCTAACCAGCCGTGTGTGATATGTGTCCTTATATTTATTTATTTTGGTTTTAACCTCATAAAAAGTACACGCTAAATATATAGCTACTATTTACAGTGATCATGTTTCTAAAAGTACATATGCAAGGTGAGTATTTTCAAGAATACTGAGTTTCATGTGTTATCCTTTTAAACTATGGTGGCTAAAGCTCATGGTAGTTTCCTCTGAACTCGTATAAATGTATGGTCAATAAAAAAGTCGTGAAGGTTTCATGAGAGTAATGCTGACTACACTGTTCATTCGACGTACACTGAGTTTTTTTAGACGTAGTACATGTATTTTGTATTAAAGTTTTCAAAACAAATGCATTTAAATATAAACTTGGTGGTATTCAAATTCAAATCGTTTATTGCATCATTTAAATGTTATACAATATAAAATTATCATAGAACATAAAATGTATCCTAGTCAGGGCGTTGCAATTCTGGTTTGAATTTTGGTAATTTACTCGTAGCATTTAAGAAGCTGTATATTTATGTCCACTAATTAATACATTTTCTCTCGCGTCAGCGAACTTTTAATGTGATAAATCAATTATTATTGCTTCCCATGGGTCGGATGACACGTAAAATTGTAGGTCCAGCTGTTAGTCTTAGTACAAGCAGTCGTTAAGCCCTGACTTGTCTTAGGCCTTCGGGCGGCTTGAAATTTCTCGACACCAGAGCCAGGTCGTAGGAAGAAGAAGAAGAATTTATGTTTCAATATTATTCTCATATTATATGTAGTACTCCACACAAACTCTTTCCTACTTACCTATTTACTTTTACTGAATAGTTAAGTTCATTATGTGTTTTCTGGATTTTTATTTTTATCGTGAGTGTTTTAATATAGTGTAACCTAACTATTTTAACTGTTGCCTAATTTTTTAAACTGTAACCTAACTATTTTAACTGTATTCTAACTATTTTAACTGTGATCTAACTAATTTAACTGTGACCTAACTATTTTAGCTGTAACCTAACTATTTTAGCTGTAAACTAACTATTTAAACTTATCTAATCATTTTATTGAACAAATTAATAAACAGACGGCCATTCATTTCAAATAGCAAAGCAACCGGCAATTTGTTTTATTTTCCTTTGACTTTGTGGTTTGATTAGCTTTCGTCAAAAATTCTCTAAAAACGAGTAAATAAACAATTCCTATTGTGTTAATATTGTATGTGAAGCGAATTTTTTATCCATTTTTTATTCGATTTGCGCACAACCTTTTAAATGGCAATTAAAACCAGTCGACGTTTCAATATTGGAGGTGGGATGGCATAAAATAACTGCGAGGTAGACCGGCATGGAATAAACGATATCAGTAAGAGAATTTGGAAATTTAGTGAAAATATTTTTAAAAAACTTTGAGAGGTGTCAATTTCAAGGGACACCCGAATGGAACGAAGTTCTTTTCGATTAATAACAGAAGGAAATTTATTTATTTTTCTAAGTTATAATAAATAATATTACTTTATTATAAACAAATATAATAATGTAACATAATAAGTGGGCTCAATCGTAACTCCACCTGAAACGAATGGCGTTGTTGTCAATTAGTGAAGACTTTCATTGATAGCCGTATTTGACTTCCGAACAAAGTTTGGAGATGCGACGTTGCCATACTGTGCGCAAAAAGTGTCAAGGGTAGAGGAAAAGGTGCCCAAAATGTTAGCAGCATTGCCACGTTGGATTTTAATGTTTAGTTTCTGACCGAAATAAAAGCCAGCATTTTGGGCACCCTTTGCTGTTTAGGTCAGGGTACAAAAAAAGTTTATTGACCCGAGACAAATATTTTTGGAATAATGCTGGAAAATCCTGCAGAACCTCCGAAATTCCAACTCAAAAGTTTAACCGTCCGGTTTACATCAAATCAAAGCAAGTCATTCAAGTTGACAAAGTTTTTTAAGGCTACTTATGGTTAAAATCTCACTAGCTTTTAACAGTTTTCTTTACTGTATATTCTCTTCTGTACACACACCGCCACTCGCGGTATGTTATTATTAAAGTTGTTATCAAAGGAATAATATAATGGCTTCGTCCCGACGAGCCTTTATTAAAAATGTACCTACATACCGACGCGAAACTGAAAATTGAAATTGGTGCTCAAACGTTGCAAGAAATTTCATTAATTTTCCATTTAGTGCGATATTGGATCTCTTAATAATAACAACTTGGCCATATATGATTTGACCAAAACTATAACCAAACAAAAAAAGCGAGTGTGGCTCGGTGGTAATAACGTCTGCTTTATAATCAGACGGCCCTTGGTTCGATCCCGGCCCTACACCAATGACTTGTTTTTCAAGTTATGTGTGGATTTGCCCTCGCTTTACGGTGAAGGAAAACATCGTGAGGAAACCGGCACGTTTGAGGACCACAATATCCGAAGACGTGTGTCATCCGCCAACCCGCACTTGGCCAGCGTGGTGGATTATGGCCTATATCTCATTCCTCATGAGAGAAGGCTCCGAGTTCCAGCAGTGGGAACGTATAGTGGGCTGCTGATATGATATGATATATATATAACCAAACAAGCAATGTGGTAAATTGAAAAACTGTATTTTTAACGACCTCAGGGTCGACCCAGACAAAGGTGGCTTCGTGATCTAGACGAATATGACACAAACTGGGCCACCAAAGCTGAAGACCGTGCTGTCTGGAAGGAGGGAAGAGAGGCCTTTGCCCAGCAGTGGGACACAACAGGCTGAAAAGAAATAATAATAATAAAATTATTTTTTATTTAATAGTTAGACATTTAATCAGTAGGGCGCGTAACCTCACAAGTCATAGATCGACACTCTGGCTTAAGCTAAATCATGCCTATTCTGGAATAGCTGCCTAGTAGTGCCTTACAGTACCTCTCATTTTTTTATCAGGACAACAAACGAAGGAAAATGCAATAAATTAAGATTTATAAAAAAAAAAGAAGTCTAGATTGTCATTTAAAAATAGATATTTTTAGAATCTCCATAGATCAAATATTATAATTCTGTTACGACCTCGTTGGCGTAATGATTACCATGCCGGACTGTCAACCAGAGGGACCCGGGTTCGATTACCAGCACCGCCAACATCTATGTGATATACTAAATGTGTCGGCAAAAAAGTACGTATGTATATGTAGTATATCAGTTGTGTTAGCAACCAAAATACAAACTAAAAATGGTTTAGTCTGTGGCTATCCAGCCGTGTGTGAAATGTGTTCTAATATTTATATTATTTTATTTATTTAATTACTATAGATACAACGCCAGCAATAGTACAGATATGATATATTATAATTGTATAATGTGATTGTCAGTTGTTTGAAATTACGAGTACCTATTTATATGACTCCCATATCAGAGTGTATCGCTCGAACAGAGATTCCCTGTTTAAAATTGATCGATGATGGTTGTCAAAGCGATCGCAATCGAATAGCCTAATCGACTATCGCTTTGAACATCAAATTGAATGCAGCAGTAATGAATCGATGGCAGTGGCTTCAATAGACTGATTTCGAATGATCGATTGGAAATTAATAGTCACTATTATGTATATTTCTGAATGGAACTTTGACACTTTTCTTTTAGCAATACATTATCAGTCTTATTAATAAATTCAGCTTAACGTAAGACTTACTTTAATCCAAGACTTAGGTTTGGATAAGAGAAAACATGGATTAAAGAGAGAATACACTAAACCGAATCTACTTTTTGATTATATTTTAGTCCTAGGAACCATGTAGTTTAAGGACTGCTTAGCTATAGATTATAAATAAAAAAATGGCTAACGTGTGTTTTGTAGCCTAAATTTGTATGATTATAATAGAAGTGACAATTTGAAGAAACTTACGTACGAATATGTAAATCGAAACTGCTCAGTCAAGCCTGCCTTACATCTCTTTGGTCGTAGGTTCAATCCTCGCCAATGTGCTCGAATTTTCGGTGAAGGAAAACATCGTGAGGGGATCGTAGCATTGTGGTAGAGCATTTTCTATTGCTCGCCTGGCTAGCAACTACTTTCAAGTTAAAAATCTATCGTCAACGAACCTTGTAACAACAGCCTCCTTGAGAGCCAGTTACTCCAGACTAGGCATGCTCCACCTTGGGCTTGAGTATCGCTGACTCTTGTAGTTACGCACTAAGCTGGTCAAATGCCTAGCTGTAATGTGTAAAAATGTCGTTTAGCAGATAAAATAATCGAATAAATTATATTGTTTAAATTTATAAATAATAATAATAATAATAACTTTATTTAATTCAGGTTACCAGGACCCATATTAATTATAAAATACATTTAAACATTTATCGATTTATTTTTACAAAACAATGGCACAAAATAGTAATTTAAAAATACACAATAATGACGAAAGTCACCGACATGGCTCAACGCATAAGCGAAGTGGCAATGGGCCAGACATATCTGCCGAAGAACCGATGACCGTTATGGTAGACAAGTTCTAGAGTGGAGACCGCGTCTCGGCAAAAGTAGTGTAGGAGGTGGAGCGATGATCTGAAGCGGGTTGTGGATGGCGAAGAGAAGCACAGGATAGGGCCAAGTGGCGTACCTTGGGAGAGGCATATGTCCAGCAGTGGACGAGCATAGGCTGATGATGATGATGAATAATGCAATCATGAGTATGACACTTGATTGATCTCCAGTAGTGTGTAATTTCTTTTCATGAAACAAACTAGTATCTATGTAGTTTGTTATTTTATGACGAAAATTAAAGGTTAAGCCCAAGTTATCCCGCCCGGCACTCAAGTATTCGTGGTTTGACCGGCCAACGCTTAAATTAATCGCTTTTTGAACCTTATGAAACCGGTAAACATAAAACATTTAACGCTGGCTACACTGCGACCTAATTATAACATTAATTCCTGTGGCAAAGATACGCTATTTGGCTGCGACATGGCTGTAATTAAAGCAACCAAAACATGGCAATTTATGGCAACACCGAGCTATAAATTAACGGGAACGACCTGTACCGGAGACCTTTGTCATTCATGAAATGTGGCAACATATTTTTTTCCCGGGGAAAAATACATAATACAAAGCTTAACTTTTATTGTTACCCATGTTGTTAATTTAAATAAAAAGTTATGTATGTTTTAAAATGGTATGGTAACCTCATTTCCCTTCAAGTTGGTAAGAATCCAGTCTGTTATTAATTAAATATTAATGAGAAATTTGATACTGTTGTAAAGTTATTAACTGTGAAGTCATAAATTATTGAAAAAACATCGCCTTCCATTCAACCGTTATCCTCTTCAATGAACATTCCCTGAATATTGGGGGCACTTTCGACTCTATTAAAAAGAAAAGAGAGCCTAATTTTGCATAATGGCAACACCGAAATGATTTACAATCTGTATGTGGCCATAGATGATATAAAATTACTGGAATGGATTTAGCTTCTGTATGTAATGAACCGAGAGAATGTGGGAAATGGCGATAGCGGCACTGAAACATACGGCAGTCATTTTTCTTTGTGTTTAACGCATTTTGTTGATTTATGATCAAATTAACATTATTCCGTGTGAACTTTGATAACTACACGAACATAAAGGGCTCTGAGAAGTAGGATCTTTGAACCTGTATGAAAAATATTTAAGAAAGAAAAATAGATATTTTTCATTTCTTTCTTTCTTTCTTTCAAGTGCGAGTAGATATGTTTGTTATCATTAAAAAACAATCTTTATGTGTTTATATTTTTGTATGTTTGTTTTGCTCAACTAATAAGCTATCATTGTCTTGTTTGTCTACTGTCCATGAGTCACGTTATATTGCATCATTAAAAAGGAATTATAAAATAAAGGAAGGGCTGAGTCATTTTTTTTTCATACGTAAATTTTTGTGTAATTCGTGAGAACTACCGCAAGCGGATTTTAGTTGTTAATCTTATTATCTTCTTCATTAAATGAATTTCACCCTATTCAGTGAGGAGGGTCCTATAACAACACCACACATTTTTGCTTCCAAAGTTATTGCATAAAATAACAAAATTGGTTTACTTTATAAAACGAAGGGTAAGTGTGGGATTGACGCGGCTAATAGTGGATGTTAATCCGACAATCGGCCCGATAAACCCGCACGCCCTCTGTCCGATTAACTTAACCTTGGGTAAGTGGAAAGTTTATTATAGTAATTAATACTAAGATGATAAACCTGAAGTCCTTTACGGGAAAAAATAGCCAGTTTAAATAAACTTATGTAACAATTTTGGAACGCAACGAGTTAATTTAAAGTTAATTAAAGTAAATACTATGTTACATAATACTTTTATATGTATATGTATTTTAATATAAGGCACTATTCATGTATATAGTGCGTATTATGTACTGTCTTGTATATATATAAACTCAGTATAAGTTAATTAATTTTATAATTTTTTACTGTTCACAGATAGCAGGGCGCATAGCTACATGAGTCAGCGACATTCAGACCTAAAGTGGAGCATGCTTAGGGTGGACTAACTGGCCCTCAAGGAGGATGCGGGAACACACTGTTAGGTGCTTGTCGATAGATTTTGCAATTTGAAAGTGGTTTCCCCACTATTCTCCTTCTTTACTGAAAGCTCAAGCTCATTGGCGGAGTTCGAACCTACTACCTTCGGGATGTGAGGCGGCCTCTCGCCCAACTGAGCTGTCATCACTTAAATATAGTTCAGGAGACTTCTGTACGTCTAAATGTAGAAGTGACAACGAAGTGTCTCTTGGTCAATAACGAAAGAACAAACTTCATCTCTTTAAGTTAAGATGAGCCTTAATTTACAGACCAACAGACCTGTCAACAAGTCGTGAGAAGTATCTGCGGAATCGATAAATTTATCGGCAGAAGTTACGGCGAGTCGGTTTGTCAGTCGACACAGTTTTCAACTTAATAGTACGAGCTATCTTACTTTGGTATAGTTATACAACCGTAACACCTCTTAGGTATCGCTTATGATATTTACAAGCTAACATGTATAAATAAAAAAATTAGAATACATTAAGCAAAATTATGTTACAAACCTGCGAGAATCATTCGCCTTATTTAAATCTATTTTATTTCTAAGGTGATTTTTTATTTAACATATTATTTTTGAGAGAGAAAGAAAAAAAATGTATTTTTATATGCAAAATAACACAACACAAAAAAAAAATACAGCTTAATCTAAACGCATGAAGTGTAATTGGCAAGAACCAGCCCCAAACTTGTATTTTTGTGGTTGTGCTTATCTTAGATTAAAAGTGTATTCAGGTGTAAGCTTTTACTAGTCAAACCCTTTCATTTGATACCCATATTGACGGAATTGTAAAAAAAAGTGTCATCTGCGATTGTGTTGCGGCGGCTATTTTGCTTCGCTATTTTTATCAAACATGGCAAAGGAAACTAAAACGAAAAAAAAAACTAAATCGGTCCACCCGTTCGCAGCTATGATGCAGAAGACACATATACATACATAAATTAAAGTTTATTTACTATATTTATGTGTACTATTTTAATATTTTACTAACTGACTAAGCTGACCCGGCAAACCTTGTTTTGCCTCACTTAGGAGTATGAAAAATAGATAGTAATTGATTCGGTGATTGATTTGGCAACAATCGGTCAAGCCGTTTCGGAGGAGTACGGTAACTAACATTGTGACATGGAAATTCCATATATAAGATTATTCTTATTTTTATTAATTTTCTTTCTTTCTTTCTTTCTTTCATACAGGACAAAATTATAACACCCAGCCCTTTTTAGTCAGGGTTTAAAAAGAGAAATGAAACCTAAATCCGCATTCGCTGGCGCTTCGGAAAAGCAGAGGATTATGTAGCTTCGCATTGTTGGTGTTTCTATTTTCTTTTTACTATCTACTATTGCTTGAAATAGTGATTGGAATATCTTGAACACCACTGAAATATATGCTGATTAAGCTGAATAACACGTGTGAACAACATTTTTAAACTTTAGTCTGACGACCTCGTTGGCTTAAAGGTTACCATGCCGGACTGTCAATCAGAATGTTCCAGGGTCGATTCCCGGCACGGCCAACATCTTTGTGCCGAACTCGGCTTTCGGTCTGGGTGTTAAATATACATATGTATGAATATGTATATAGGTTGTGATAGATAGTTAAACTTTTTTTTACACACACACGCACCCGTGCGTGTGTGTGTAAGTGTGTTTACTGTGCAAATAAAGATCAGTTTCTTCAAAATAACGTAAAATTTATATTTGGAGCAAGTATGACTCAACCTATAGTTGTTTTAAATACAATTTGTTATGTAATTATTGTTACAGTTGTTAAGCTTCAGAAATTTACTACACAACTAGTTTAGTTAAATTTCAAAGAAATTAGAATAATTGTTGAGCCCATACTGTTCCTTAAATTTCAAACAAAAAAAGTAATATATCAAAAAGAGTCATAAACGTAAAAGAATTGGCTACAAAATGCGGTATTTTGTTTCAAAACCCTCTCTCAAGAGATAAGACAAACTTTTAAAAGTAGAAGTTTGAAATGGAGCTCGCTTCGCTTGGCACTTCCAAGAAAGAAAATTGATCACTTTGAGTATTTTACAGTTACGCGGAAAATGAACGAGTTATTTTAAGCCAAAGGCAAGATAAATTGAATTAATTTAAGCAAAACAAGTAAGTTTTGTTGAAGAAAAACATATATTATACAAGAATACATATATCTGTATGAATCTAATTCTAATTAAAGTTTTACGAGTAAACATATGCCAGGCGTTCATAACTTCTTGATACAATATGAAAAAGAAGTTAATGTTATGAATCGAATTGATCAGATATAATTAACTAATAAGAACTAAGTGGCAGGAGAAGGCACAGGACCGAGAACAGTGGCGTCTCCTAGTATCGGAGGCCAGGATTTGATTCGGGTCGACGCGCCAACCCAGTTAGTTTTTTTTAGTTAATAAGAACTAAACTTTTACGGTCAAAGAGTGACGTATAATCTTAAAAAGGTTTCTTTGTAATATAACATACGAAACCTAAGCAATAAAATTACACCGTCACATTTCCCGGTCCTTTAGAGCAGCACCTGCGTACGACAATTTAAATCGAACTTTATTCGTTTCAAAAGAACACATAAAAGTCGACTAGAAAGCGGCAACAAAAGTCATAAAGCAAACTTGTACTTATACTCGTATATTGAAAGAGCAGAAGCGAACTAATCAAAATGGTGCCGAATCGAAAGAACCTATTGAGAGATAAAGGAAAAGCACAGAGGTAAAACTCTGAGTGATCAACAAAGAATGTATACTTAGATGCTTTTGATAGTGAAATATCTTCATATGAGTTCAATGGCTAGTCTTTGGCATTGAGCGTTTTAAGCCATTCTAAAACCTCTGACTGGGCTTGACGACTATTTATACCAATACCAGATAAATCCTGGGTAAAGTACCATCCGACTCATGGTAGCGCTTAATTAAAATACCACTTTTGAAATTAGTCTTAGGCACAATCGTCCGCATCGTACGTTGTTTATTTCGATGACCCTGTCAGATTACCTTAATAAGCCGAGCTTATTAAAGTGCCCCGTGAGAAGCGATTGTTATCAGAAATCTATTGTTTTTAGCCTTTTAATGTGTCTTTAATGTAAAGGTAGATCTTTTAAACCATAATTATATCAATAGTGAGTTGCCATGTCATGTGTCTTATGTGGTTTTTATATAATTATTTAAGCTCACGTTAAATACACGATGTCCTTTACCAATACCTCACACATTTGATACATAAAGAAGAAACCGGAGATTATTTAAAATATCTCCATCTGTCTGTTTAATAATCCTAGCCTAGACTAAGTTTTATTAAAAGGCACAGATGGTCTCGCTATCGAGAGAAATAGTTTTCAACATTCAGTATAATGGAGAAGCTAATTTACTTAAATAGCAACTAAATTCAGTTATTTATTATTTACTTTTTAACAGAAAAGAGCAATATTTGTACTTATTTTGGCGTTTTCTTAAAGCAATAAAGAATAAATATTTGTTTTTTTTATTTTTCTTTAAAACTATTTATATGTATATTATTTTTAAATTTATTTATACAGGCCTTTTAAAGTATACCTAAAAATATATGAGTACGATAACTATAACCTTTAAAACGCTCTTTTTCCAATTAGAACTGTTTCAAGAAATCTGATATGACAGTCGTTGTTGACTGACAGTTATGTAAAATGTAATTGTGTATAGATATAATATATCAAATAATATAATTAATTATGACTATATATTATATTTTGGACAATTCACACACTACCGTTAAAAATTATAGCATAAGTGTTATTCTGATATATAAGATATATATTCATGTGAATTTTCATCCATTCGATAGTTTTAGCATTAAAAAGACACAAACATCTATACGAGGTTACGCGTTTATAATTTAGTAAGATGTCAAAGCCAGTCGTGCAACTTTAAAAGTTACAGAATAAGAAAGCAAAACAAAACTTATGAAAAAAAACTAAGGCGAAAAAAGAATAATAACCGACTCAATGAACTTTTACCTTTGTGCGTTCAGAATCTTATGAAAAACGTTCTCCAAATTCCAGAGTTCTCGTCTCAGTTATTTTTCTTTACCTGGAACAAAGAAACAATACATCGAGTGAGCAATTGGTAAAGTTAGGACGTTGACGAAGTTACTTCAAGTTTGATTAGATCAAGATCTACCATTGAGTATTTCTTTGCACAGACATCGAGATTCGTGTTTTTATTTGTCAGTTTCGAAAGTTAAGAACTCTAAAAGAATAACCGTAGAAAGAGATAGCAATAACATTTGTAATGTCAGCGTATTTTTTTTATCACTGATAGGTTTGCGTTTGACCACAGCTTGCCTGATGTTAAACAATACTACGTTTAAGATGTTACACGCTTACCTAGAAAATACCTATTAACTCTAGAAGACCCGCAGGTGGTACTTCTCAGGAAACAGAGAATCAGGAAGAGAATTCCAAAGTTTAGCAGTCTTGCAGAATCTTCTTCTTCGTATGAGCTAAATGGCCAAGCTCTGGTGTCGAGAGTTTTCAAGCCGCCCGAAAGCCTCTGACTTGGCTTAACGACTGCTTGTACTAAGACTGGCAACCGGGACCTACAATTTAACGTGTCATCCGACCCATGGAAGCGTCCAGATGGAAATGCCAGTGGAAAAATGACAGTATTGTGCATGGTCTCCCATCCAATCGACCGATGTTTAGCTTCGATGATCGCGTCAGACTTCACTGCTACATACTTACTCGTACATAGAGTAAAATATTATTTCGAAAGAGTCAATGACAAATTAAAACTATAATGACATTTCTGTTTTGGTTTCACAAGTTACTAAATCTGATAGTAAATTGATTAGGCACCGTTATAAAAGAAGCTATTGGTTCATATTTGCACGCAAAAACAGTCACACTCGCTCAAAACGTCAAATAACAAATTTTATCAACATATATATAACAAAAACCTTTAAAATATTTGAATGTCGTAAGTGAAGCTCATTGCAATACTCATGATGTCATACATACATATTATATCACTTAAGCAATGAAGAATATTACACACAGCTACATACATTCCACAGTCAAGTGTGTGTAATTTGACGCTTACTGTTGTAAAGCCGTAATGCATACTAAGTACGAGGCAGCAGTAGAGTTAATACATTAGCTACGATAATGTGCTACGGCGTAGCGGCAGCGTAGACCTGCTACAATGCAGTTTATTTGTGCTACGAATAAGTTTTGGCGCTACGAAGATATTATAAACGTTTTACCTACCCTTTTTACCTTTTAGGTACGGATACCTAAAAGCTATAAACAGAACCCTATTACTAAGCCTCCGCTGTCTATCTGTCTCCAGGCTGTATCTCAGAAACCGAAATAGCTAGAAAGCTGAAACTTTTGCAAGATATGTATTTCCCGTGCCGCTATAACAAAAAATACTTAAAATAAATAAAAACAAAATTAGGGTGCATACAATAAACGTGTGTTTTCTTATTTTTGCTATATATCAATAACGGTAGCTGCTAGACCCTTAAAATTAGCACAAAATACATAAAAGTATATTGGCTATCAAATACAATTATAAAATTGAAATAAAACAAATTATTAAGGGGGGCTCCCATACAACAATGGTACGGAAACCTTCATGCGCGAGCTCAAATCGCACTTCTTCAATTATTTTAATATTAGGACGCATTTCACACGGCTGGTTAGTCCCATACTAAACCACTTCTAGTTTGTATTATGTTTTACTTTTTCTTTCCTATTTAAGGTATTTAGAGAAAATAAGTACCTGGTAACAAACGTACGCTACTTTTACGGAGAAGGCCTCAATAAGACCGGTGAAGCGATAAAATACGAAAGTCGTTCGAGCTTCAAAAGGTACCGAGCCGGTTGAAATCCGGGCCGGGTGTGCTCGGGCGACCGGGTTTACGCCAGAACGTCTCTTTAGCCGGATCATGGAGGTACATTACATAGGAAAAGGTAGATTTTCTTTCCTTTCTAGGTCATTGCTCCAATGACTGAAAAACTTACAGTTGCTTTATATAAACGTTCTTCAATATTATAATAATTCTAATATTACTTTTGTAGTAATTGTAAAATTATATGGACTTAGTATTGTCATAAATGTTAAGCTTTTATTTTATTTATTTTAGATTGTTCATTCATTAAGTTTATTTTGATTTTGTTGTGCATCTAAGATATAGTCTAATAATACCAATTTTTTGTTGAAATTGTGTAGTAACGAAATACATACTAAATACTAAAATACACTCGTATATAAACGTCGACAGATATGTGTCGATTTAAAGTATTTATGTATGTATATGTAGTTATATCAGTTGTGTTAGCAACCATAATACGAACTAGAAATGGTTTAGTATGGGGCTAACCAGCCGCGTGTACAGCTTGATATAGGTATTTTAATATAGTATTATTTCAAGCCTTTAATAAACTTAATAACAAAACAAACTATTTTATTTTACAATTTTCACGTCTTCTTTAAAGCAGATATCTAAAGGATTCAAGTAAACAGCATTCTCATTTACACAAAACAAGATTAAAATAACGTTAAAATTATAATTTTGCACAATGTTTTCCACATTTCTGCAGCTCTCATTCAAAACAGTTTAAGCAAACACAAGCCCACAAAGCGCTCGGTTGGCGGCCAGGCTTTGCGGTGGTGGAACTAAAAAACTGAAGGATTAAAACCTTCAGTATTCAGGATTAAAAACTGAAATACGAGACGCATAAAATGGCGGAGTTTTATTGCGATCGCCTCGCTTCTGCTCAGCAGATAAATGCGCATTTATTATAACTTTACAGCGACATTTTAGTAAACAGTCTCTCGTTTTTCTTTAGTATACTGAATACTGATCAAGAATATTATATTTAATTAAAAAATTCTACGCTAGTTTCTAACAATTTTAATCTTCTTCTTCTTCTTTAACCTTTTCCCTCTAGGTGGGGTCGGCACAGCAAGTTTTCCTCTTCCACACGATTTGGCAGCTGTCATATCTACATTCACACCCTTTTCTATCATATCCTCATTAACACAATTCAGCCACGTCTTCCTAGGTCGACCTCTACTTCCGCTACCTCGTACAACCATATCCATACTTCTCCCAGTCTACCAATTTTAATATGACTTTTGAACTGAACATTTTCTAACTAATTTCAATATGATACTTAATTCCTCTAATTCTCCTTCGTCATATTATAAGCTAACTAGCTGCGTTCCGTTTTTCCATCCAGTATAAAACGTATAAAGCAGCAAGGGAAATATACTTGTGAAAAATTCAGCTTTCTAGCTATCACGGTTTCTGAGATATACAGCCTGATGACAGACGGATAGACTTTATTACATTTTAGGTACGGAACCGTAAAATAGTGTCAGCCAGAGTTTTTCTTTATTTTATTTTATTGAATAAGGCTTGTCAATAGGAAATACGATAATTTATGTAAGTACTTATTTTCTAAAGTTGATGTGGTTTTACAGTTAATTGTTTCACTTATTAAGACAAACGCAACATGCACAAATTAATATAACGCTTTTTGGACGGTTTATAGGAACATTATCTTTAAGACGATCTCGTTGGCGTAAAGGTTACCATGCCGGTCTGCTAATCAGAAGGTTCCGTGTTCGATTCCCGGCCCGGTCAACATCTTTGTGCTTAACTAAATTTTTTGGCTGTGGGTCTGGGTGTTAAATATGTATTTATATATAATATGTATGTATGTATATGTAGTATATATAGTAGTCGTGTTAGCAACCATAATACGAGCTATAAATGGTTCAGTATGGGGCTAACCAGCCGTGTGTGAATGTGTCAAAAAAAATATAAAATATAAATAATATTATTTATTGTCGAACAAAATGATTCAAGAGCCATGTCAACATTTTCATGCTTACCAACAACAACAAAATAATACAAGTTCGGTGCTATCAGGAATATTACCAGCAATAATGTTCTAAGCTAATGTTAATATCTTCTGCAGTCTATTTGCAATAAGCCAAGCCCACACGAGGCTGTCTGCGACGTGAATCCAACCATAAACCCTGGGATGTGCTTGCTCGCGTTCAGTCGTAATTTTACAACATTATTGCAATTCGGTTAGAAGCTTTACCATTTTGTCTATTGAATCGTAAAGAGTATGAGTTAAAATGTACGTCTCTGTCATCATTATAATCAGACCGTCTGCGTCCACTGCTGGTCATAGGCCTCTCTTAAGACACGCTACGCGATTCTATCCTGCTCATATCTACCTACTCGCTACTCGTATATTGCCAGATACATTGCAGTGAAAATTTTATCCGGTTAAAAGCCTCATCTTCTTCTAAAATATAAAATTTCCATGTCACAAGTTACCGTACTTCCTCCGAAACGGCTTGACCGATTTTTACAAAGTTTTATATGCGTATTCAGTAGGTCTGAGAATCGGCTACTATCTGTTTTCATACTCCTAAGTGATTAGGGTAACTGAACTTGAGACAAAGCAACGTTTGCCGGGACAGCTAGTTATATATAAAACTACATTAAATGTTTTATAGCTATTAAAAAATCAACCTCGGCACGTATAATATATAATTTAAATAATAGTCCTTATTTGCCCTTACGTATTGTTCACATAAATATAATTTAAACGCTGTTACACGTATTTAATGAAACGCGCAGTTCAAATGTGCTACTAACATTATAATAATCTCAAGGCGACACTTTTCCCTATTGACGTCACTCGACAAAGTGTTTTTATTATCAGTACTTTCGCAGCAATAACTAAAGTCTACATTAAGCAGCGCGCCGCGGTCAGCAGAGATCAATATCGGGGGTAATAAACACGGCAAGATATGATTGAACTTCCTCACGAAAATATAGTGCTATTAGGTGCTACGTTTCAAAATATTTTGTTCAAAAGGCCTTTGTTTTTCTCACCTATTTTGAAGAGCTTTTAGTTAGTGGTACGTATGAAATGTTTTAATTGTAAAAAATAATTTAAGACGAAAACTTTTCTTTTTCAAAATCAGGGGTATTCCTGCCTCAATGTTTGCCAGTGCGTAAGGGCATTTGGTTAAGAGATAGGGACATTAGACTAGAAAAAAAGACTTGTAGATTTATATTAGTACTGTTTTATAAAATTGCGTCAAAAAATATTTACGAAACTCTCTGACGTAGAAATGGGTAATAAAATCCATACGGACGTAGATCCGCTGCCGTTTCTTGTTGTCATTAAAATTACATTTTATATCCCATCCAATCCCACTGATATTATAAACGTGAAAGTTTTTGTGTGTGTGTATGTCACTCCATTAAGATCAAACGTCAGGACCGACTTCGATGAATATTGGTCTGGAAATAGGAAACACACATAGGCTACTTTTCATATCAAAAATAATAATGCCACAATTGTGACTTCTACACGCTCACACAGCTGAAATTTCGATGAATTTTGGTAGATCCTGGACTAACAGATAACCTAATTTTATCCCGGACAGTAGAACGCAGCTAGTAGCGGATTATAATGGAGATAATAATGAATTGAGCTTAGTATAGCTTGTAGCTTATCGCGCCGTGAGAAGGATCGTTAAGAAATAAAATTATTATTTTCGTCCAAGAAAAGACGTAATAAATTTGGTTATACAGCCAAATGTTAATGTTTTATATCACCATTAGCTCTAATCGTACCGTTTATATCTAAGGAACTAAAATATGCTAGAATTACCTATATTCATGGGCGTTGTACCAGAAGTTTTTCATGTACTTTCCTACAACACCGTAAATATATATTTTAGTATTTTTTTATTGACTAAAAGAAAAGAACGCTGGCTTATGCAAGGTACGCAACAAATGTCTCTGGCAATACAGCGCGGGAATGCTGTCAGCGCTCTAGTCTCTTTTGTACACGAACTATATTTTGTTTTTCGTGTTGATTTATTAATTCATTTATTTATTTTCATAGCTGAGCATCTACAAAGTTATTGGAATTTAACTTATAGTAACATGTACCCTGTAATCATGTTAAGTTAGGGTGTTTCTATATGATTCAAATCCTACAAATATAAATAGCGAATTGCAAATTAAAACAACTTATATTTAGTTTTTCTAAATAAACGTTGTTTTCAAAGAGAAAACTTTATTTGTAAAATAGATCTGCGCTTGCTTAAATGTTTATTACAGCACATTTTTTCTTATAAAAACTACTAATCAATGAGACTAAAGTTGTAAAGACCACCGAGAGTACATAATTTGTGGAATTTTTCGAGTTTTGTAATATTCTCGAGAAGAGAAGAAACAAACACTTTCTCGACCAATAATTTCCCAATATAAATAAATAAACATTATGAAACATTTCACACACGGCTGGTTAGCCCTATACTAAACCATTTCTAGTTTTTTTGTTATTTGAACACATTTCACACACGGCTGGTTAGCCCTATACTAAACCATTTCTAGTTTTTTTGTTATTTGAACACATTTCACACACGGCTGGTTAGCCCTATACTAAACCATTTCTAGTTTTTTTGTTATTTGAACACATTTCACACACGGCTGGTTAGCCCTATACTAAACCATTTCTAGTTTTTTTGTTATTTGAACACATTTCACACACGGCTGGTTAGCCCTATACTAAACCATTTCTAGTTTTTTTGTTATTTGAACACATTTCACACACGGCTGGTTAGCCCTATACTAAACCATTTCTAGTTTTTTTGTTATTTGAACACATTTCACACACGGCTGGTTAGCCCTATACTAAACCATTTCTAGTTTTTTTGTTATTTGAACACATTTCACACACGGCTGGTTAGCCCTATACTAAACCATTTCTAGTTTTTTTGTTATTTGAACACATTTCACACACGGCTGGTTAGCCCTATACTAAACCATTTCTAGTTTTTTTGTTATTTGAACACATTTCACACACGGCTGGTTAGCCCTATACTAAACCATTTCTAGTTTTTTTGTTATTTGAACACATTTCACACACGGCTGGTTAGCCCTATACTAAACCATTTCTAGTTTTTTTGTTATTTAAACACATTTCACACACGGCTGGTTAGCCCTATACTAAACCATTTTTTTTTTATTAGAACACATTTCAGACACGGCTGGTTAACCCCATACTGAACCATTTCTAGTTCGGGTTATGGTTGCTAACACAACTGATATACTACAAATCGTTCTCAATAGCTCTAGGCTGAAGCAAATTCAATAAACACGGTGCTCTCAAGTGGCCGCGAGTAAATATCCGCTTTCGTTCACTAGGAGTCGGGCCAGAAGAAGCTATCAATGATATTTGAATTAGACAGTTTGCTGTAATCTATAATATAAAAAATGGTTGCCTGTAAAGTCGGTTTTACGGGCGAAGAATTTACGTGACAACGTCTGCCGCGTGCTGCGCGCGCGGCAGACCGATCATAGTTGAGTGGGAGAGAGACGCAAGGCATTCGGCGGGCCTCTCTCTCGTTCGGTGACTCATCGTATCGTTACCGGGCGTTACACTTTTTCATAAGTGACTCCCAGCCGCAACCTAATTTAAGACGTTGTCACGTCAAAAACTCGCACTTGGCCAAAGTGCGAGTTGGAGTCGGTCATGAAGGGTTCCTTACCATTGTTGTATACCCTCTCAAATATGTTTTTTTTTGTATTTGTTGTTATAGCGGCACGGGAAATACATATGTTGAGAAAGTTTCAGTTTTCTAGCTGTTACGGTTTCTGAGATAATGCCTGGAGACAGACAGACAGCGGAGGCTTATTAATAGGGTCCAGTTTTACCTTTTAGGTACGGAACCCTAAAAATAAGACGGGTATTCCTTCCTGACGCTATAACTCTAGAACGCACGAATCTTATCGCTAAATAACAATTCCAGTGTACGTTATTTCCTAGCTGCTATAGAAGTCTTCGGGGCTGAACCTTACTCAAAATCTTAAGCAGTTGCTGGACTTCCTTCCTTCTTTGGACTTCCTGCCTTCGGGAGAAATCTTTGCCCAGTAGTAGGACTTCAGCGTAAGAAATGGATATTTACTGGAGTCTCTTTGTGCACAGGCACTAAAAAGTCTTTTTATTCCTGTGAAGAGAGGGGTTCGTCCCGACTCCTTATTGTAAAAGCAACTGTAGCGCTGTCGAGGACCTTTGTTCCAGCGTCTAATGAAAGTATTTTCTTAATTAAGATCGGAAAACAATTAAGTTTTGTTCTTATTTCAATGCAATATTGAATTTCGAACGAAAATTATTGTGTTGATCAAAATAATTTTGTACTGGCTTATATGTAACTAAATCAAACATTAAACCGGCTTTATAGGTACATCCAAACAACATATTTTGTTTAACGATATTTAAGTTGAACGCACATATGTCGGAGCCGAGCGAACCGAAGTCAAATCAGCAGACGTAGCCATATATGCGAGTAGTCATAAGATCCTACTTACTAGCCAATATGAATTTGAGTTGAATTGGTAGAAGTAATTCCTACTAATTCAATTTAAATTTAAATTAATTTATTTCAGGATCAAGTCCCATATCCAAATATTACTTACATAAAACTTTTAAATTATTATTATAAATAATAATATTTTTTTTTAATTCAGGTTTCAAGGCCCCATATTGATTCGAAAAGACATTGTATTTAATGAATCGATTTCACAAAAACAAAACCAAACAAGTAATAAAAGTACAATTCAAAATAAAATAAAAAGAAAAAGTCAAAACATACATACACAAACAGTACTTCTTTTATAAATAAAATAAATTGAATCCAAAAATATGTCACATTAAAATTAATAAAAAGTCAAATTTAAGCACAAATAAAAATAACAATACAAATAAAAATATAAATAAAAATACAAATAAAAATATATTATATCAAAATATAATATCTGCAAAAGTTTGTGTGTGTGTGTGTGTGTATGTTTGCAACCTACTAACTACTTTCGTCAGTAGTAACTACGAGTATGTGTTATAAATATCCAATGAAGTTACCTACGTAGCGTAAGTCTCGTAATCTAGTTGTCGGCAAATAGGCTAATATGGTTTATAAATATGCATATAGGGCAATCCGACTGTCGGCTGGCTTCCTGACAAACGGACATGCAAAGGTTATGTACAATTACGTATTCTATTTATAACAAGTTTAGTGTTATGTCTTCATATTCATGATGAATATTATAGAGAAACTAGCTGACCCGGCAAACGTTGTTTTGCCTCACTTAACTTACTGGCCGATTCTCAGACCTACTGAATACGCATATAAAATTTGGTAAAAATCGGTCAAACTATTTTGGAGGAGTACTGTAACTAACATTGTGACATGGAAGAATAAAGACGACCTCGTTGGCGTAAAGGTTACCATGCCGGTCTGCTAATCAGAAGGTTCCGGGTTCGATTCCCGGCCCGGTCAACATCTTTGTGCTTAACTAAATTTGTTGGCTGTGGGTCTGGGTGTTAAATATGTATTTATATATAATATGTATGTATGTATGTATATGTAGTATATCAGTTGTGTTAGCAACCATAATACGAGCTAGAAATGGTTCAGTATGGGGCTAACCAGCCGTGTGTGAAAGTGTCCTAATATATATTTATATATTTTATTTATTTAAAGATATTTTATACTCCGTGAAAGATAATTGCAAAGTATTCGCGATTGAGAGATAGGGGGCGTGATTCCCGAGCTGGGTGGTTTTGGACAGATCGAGTGTCGTTAGCCATTCAGCGCGGGAACGCGGCTGCTATAATGGGCACGTTTGGACAGGGAGCTTTTCGGGGCGACATTTTTGACAACGCGTAGGCTTACGTTTTGACTTGGTATCCACATTAAATATGTAAGTAATGTATGTATAAGTAGTATATCAGTTGTGTTAGCTACCATAAAACAAACTAGAAATGGTTCAGTATGGGGTTAACCAGCCGTGTGTAAAATGTATCCTAATATTTAAAAAATAAAAAAATTGGTACGTAACCCTTTATGCGCGAGCCAGACACGCACATGGCCTTTTTTATTGTTTTGTCTGGGAACTACGCGCAAATCACTGCGAAACACTGCTAGTGATTTCATAATTCGAATATCTCATGCATCTACACCGTATGCGATCAGATATTGCAAACCTTATTCGATTAAATTTACCACCGCAACCAAGTTTGGATAGAGTCCAGCCAATTATTCGGTCAATTTAATAACATGGAACCGAATAAAGTATTCCGGATTCCGGATAAAATTGGACCTGTCTGGTCCGGCCCGGTTATTAAATTCCGCTTTCTAATGTTGTTATCTTCGCTATAGCTAAATGTCGGCCATTATGGGAATCACGTTCGGGCGGTGTCGGGTTTAACAAAAGTATAAATTTAAAATTTAGAAATCCCCGACCACAATTATGCTGGCAGCCATCCTGGTTTTTAAATCTTATCTTATATCTTTAAATGAGCAATTCTTGTATATCTTATCTTATCTAATATCTTTAAATGAGCAATTCTTGTATATCTTATCTTATCTTATACCTTTAAATGAGCAATTCTTGTATATCTTATCTTATCTAATATCTTTAAATTAGCAATTCTTGTATATCTTATCTTATAACTTTAAATGAGCCATTCTTGTATATCTTTTCTTATCTTATAACTTTAAATGAGCAATTCTTGTATGTCTTATCTTGTCTCTTTAAATGAGCAATTCTTGTATATCTTCTTCTAGCAACCAGCATTATGCTGAGTTGAGGCTGTGTTGTGACATACTAAAGTTATGTGTACTATTTTAAATATTATATCTTGTCTTGTGTTAATTTGTCATAATAAATATTTTTCTTTCTTTCTATATATAAAATTGGAATCTCGGAATCAACTCCAACGATTATCATGAAATTTTGTATATGGGGGGTTTCGGGGGCGATAAATCGATCTAGCCAGGAATCATTTTTAGAAAATGTCATATTCGAAAAAAAAAACCGAGCAAAGCTCGGTCATCCAGGTACTGTATCATAACATTATGTGTACTCTAAAAAAAACCTTTCATTTAAAAAGAGGATGAGAGTGGTAACTGGATAAAAACGTTAATGATGCTTTTTGACATTTTTAATAATCTATTGTTTTTTTTTTCATAATTATTGATCTGTATTTAATTTTAAGGTATTTGAATAATTTTTATATATAAGGACATGTAATTTAAGATATGATTGTAATTGTATGGAAGCAAAATCTGAAATAAACTATTATTATTGTTTAATAACTAATATGATTAGGAAAGATGTTGTGAAAAAAACATGTTATCCGTATCAAACATTGCTACAGAACACTTCCGACTAACTTGCCTTTCAAACAAAAAAAAAACTACATTCAAATGAACCGCTACGCAACAGATAGACACGCAAACACACATACAAGCACGTCAAACATACAAAACCCCGTCGTATTTGCGTCGGGTGTTGAAAACGTACTATAGACTTGATTCAAAATTCAAATTATATTTATTTACATAAATAACACTTACAAATAAACCAAACGTATCATTTAGACTAGGCCCAGACATTAAGACTATTATTATGACTAGGCTTAAATGAATATTAATTATCTATAATTTACATGACCAATTAATAAATCATGAAATCAACATAATAATATATTTTTTTTTACACGTTCACACACGGCTGGTTAGCCCCATACTGAACCATTTCTAGCTCGTATTATGGTTGCTAACACAACTGATATACTACATATACATACATACAAATTATATATAAACACTGTCATCATCACATCTACTTTATTCTTTATATTAGACTTGATATTATGACGGGTACTAAAATTATTTCTTTAGTTTTACGAGAGATTCGAAATTCTGTTGTTGACGTTTTTCAAGCCCTTTGAAAGCATTTCTTAGCACGAACGCGAATTAATAATTAATGAAAAAAATGTAGTAGAAGATCCGAGCCTATATCAACCTTCACCGACTTGATATTTGAATAAAATTAATTTCACAATAAATTTAGTATATTAGAAAATATATTAATAATGGGTGCCTAAAAAAATCCTGGACAAAATATTTAAAACAAAAATGAAAAATTATTTTTTATAAAATTTGCAACATCAAGATAATAAAAAAAAACTTTCCTGAGTTGAAGTATAGAACATATAGAACGTGCAGCCGTAGGGTTGACTATCATTTACCTGGAAGAACTACTGGGTTGCCAGTTGTAAACAGGTATGTCAAAATCAGTTACTTGAAGGTCGATATAAGTTTGGATCTTAGACTATTTGAACAGTTCATGTCTTCATTACTCTCAACAAGAGGCAAATTTACGAATGTTTTCTTTATTAAACGTGTTATATCAAACCGAATTTTAGAAGAACACACCAATTTCCAGTTTTCCGCTGAAAATATTTTTTCCCCAAAACCATAGATTCTCCGCACGTTCCCACAACTAATGTCTAAAAAACGCAATAAAATACGCAACCCTACGAAATAATCCCAAAAATATCCTGCGTTCATCTTCCGAGGGTTTCGGCCAATCTGAATCGCAAATAAGCCTGTATTTACGTCCACAGACTAAGTTGGAAATGATGAATGCTCACGATATTCTGCCAGGATCGCCGGTTTGAGTTAAGAGTTGTGGCTACACTGTGGATCTGTGAGAATGCGAGTTTTAGTGTTGTTATTGTTCTGCGGTGGCATGTTGTGTTCAGCTGAATCGTATTGTGGTAGGATGTTGCGTGCTGAGTTTTTGAAGAGGTTTGTGGTTTCTACACTAATAACAGGAAAATGTGTTTATGTTTATCTACGCTATTAAGTTTAGTTTACTAAACTTAAAGGCTTTAAGTGTAGTAAACTAAACTTAAATCCTTTAAGATTTTTAGTTTAGTAAAAAATCTTTTATGTTGTACACATTATTTTATGTTTTTATTATTTATGTTGTACACATAATTTTATGTGTTTATGTTTTAACATTACAGACTATCTATCTATCTATCTATCTAAGCCTATAAATCAGCCCACTGCAGGGCAAAGGCCTCCCTACCATCCCTCCACTTTCAGACTATGTTTTTCATAATACTAGTAGCTTGTTATATATAATACGATTTAATAAGAAATAACTTATAACCTAGAGAACCTAGGCGTAAGTGTTTAAAAGGCGCTGTTAGCCTAGAAAAAACTCATAATGTAGTATTGTTATGTAGAATTGTAACGCTGTACATACATGTAATAATAATTATGTCAATAAAGTACTTACAAAATCAAAATCAAATCAATCATAACTAATATTAAACGAAATGATCGGCAGATTTCAAGCAGTCGCATTGGATATTATCCTCACGTATTCGTGAAACTATTGGAAAGTCGATTGCAGTTCCATTTAATTTATGGTTTCATATCGAAATAGATTCCATTCTAACGGAATACGGTATCGAGCTATCATGCGCTTTGCATTCTTAATAACAAACTGATGCATAGATTTCCACAGATAGACACAGAAACTAAACTTAACAGATCACACGGTTATATAATTTAATGAATAAATAAATATTAGGACACATTTCGCACACGGCTGGTCAGCCTCATATTAAACCATTTCGAGTTTGTATTATGGTTGCTAACACAACTGATATACTTCATATTATACATACATAAG
Organism: Mellilla xanthometata; assembly: GCA_035578125.1. NCBI lineage: Eukaryota > Metazoa > Arthropoda > Insecta > Lepidoptera > Geometridae > Mellilla > Mellilla xanthometata. The sequence goes on along the minus strand of JAPUBQ010000014.1, from coordinate 3,420,362 downwards.
TTCTTTACATTGATACACATATTTAACACACAGACCGACAGCCAACAAATTTAGTTCATTACTTCCTGCATTAATACCGGCCACCGATTTTCAAATTATGTTAACTATAATTTACTTGTAAATAACAACTTATCAATAACTAACATAAGTACTCTTCTTGCTCAAAATATATTATTGCTATAAGTTAAAACAGGTTTTTAAGAATAATTAAACATAAATTTATGAAATTTTATCACTACTAGGATTATGTACACTAGGTTGAGTTTGCAATTAATTATTTGTAAATAACGATTATTACAAAAACAAACTGTTGTTAGTTTCTAAATAAACAAATTTGGGCGAAAATTTGGACCTTTGTTTGTAAAGATTGCGAGTTAGTTAGGGTCCAACGGATTAGGGAAAAATGACAACGTCGGACATGGTTCAGGAAGAATTCGTTTAACCTTTTTTCCTTGAACACAAGTCAATATAAATCATTCTTCTTTCACAATGCAAAATGGACACAAATAGAGGAATAAAAGGGAAACTACTAGTATTGTATTTTTATTCCTCGACGTCTTGGCTAACTAAGGTGACCTGACGCGATCATCCAGGTTTCACGACGGTCGATGCGGACTATCTTTGGAGATGTTAAGAATGTCATTTAAAAAGTGTCATTATTATATGTACGCTACCGTGGGTTGGATGACACGTTAAATTGTAGGTCCCGGCTGTTAGTCTTAGTACAAGAAGTCGTTAAGCCTAGTCAGAGGTCTTAGGCCATCTTGAATACCAGAGCTAAGCCACTAAGATCTTACGAAGAAGATTTTTAAAACTCGAAAAGTTTATTCGCTCGTAGCTCGGCTAACAATCGTTGGGAAAACCACGCAATTGGGAAAAAAGGTAACATAAACTGGGAGTTCAAAAATGAAAACTGGCAATTTCATAGGTCTCTTTTGCGGTGGCCCCGGGCAGTCTAGTGGAGTATCACACTTTTGACAGTTATTCTGTCGTTTTGTGCAAACAGTACGCCCCGACTTGGAGGACTTTGTTTCCGGTCAAATAGTAAATAACATTAGGGGAAAAAACATGTATGGGAGCAAAATAGCATACTCGTATTTTAAAAATTATATAAAATCCTGCGAAAATGCTGGTTATATTTTTTTTTTTCAGTTTTATTATCTTTAGTTCAGTGTTATGAATCGATGGAGTTCCAAAACATGATTACGTTAAATTCGCTCAATAGATTGTTTTTATTAAAGTGAGTATTTTAATTTTTTGTTTTAAAATGTTGTTCTACTTAATGTAATAAAGGATTTAAAACAATTCTTACGTTTTTGTAGGTAATGGTATTATCTAGAATCGTTAGAGTTTATTATTTATATATTATTATTGTTAAATGTTGATTTTATATGAATTAATTTTGTGTAATTACCACTGCCAGGCGGCAGCAGCTTTATTGAAATGAGCCAGCGTGATTCTATCATAAAAAAATGGCCAAATGCTAGTTGGCTCAAGCATGACCACTATCTTAAAAAAATCAATATAGCGCCAACGGAAATACATAATTTGTAAAAATCCCAGCTCTCGAGCTATCACGGTTTATGAGATACGGTCTGGTTGCAGAGGGACAGACAGCGATGTCTTAGTAATAGGGTCCCGTTGATACCCTTTGGGTACGGAACCCTAAAAATTCAGCGCATCTGTGGGTCGGATCACCTTGTTACCCTCACTTTATGTATCTGCTGTTTATATCCCGGCATTAGTTACGGTGCTCTAAACATTATGATGTGATTCCAGACGCTTCTTTCATCCCACAGCAGCGTGGCACGGATTACTCGCTTACGGATTCTAATTAATAAATAAGAGTTTTAGTCTTCGTACGACCCAAGTGGCCGAGCTCTGCTGTCGACACCTCAAGCCGCCCAAAGGCCTCTGACTTGGCTTAACGACTTGCTCGTACTATAGACTGGTTAGTGACACTCCGGCCTAAAATGCATGCATAATCTGGAAAGAATGTTTCCCAAGAAGGATGCCGGAACATATTGTTAGATAAAAAGAATCTTTATTTTCACACACTTATTAAAGTAAGTTAAGTGCTTGGCGAGTTAACAAATCTGTCACGATCAACCAGGCTAGTGAGGCGAGCACTAGAAAATGCCCAAAAATGGCATGATTTCTTCATAATGGAAGTTATTCTTCACTTAAAGTTCAAGCTTAGTGGGACCGAACCCACGGCCTTCGGAGCAAGAGGCGGCCGCATGCTCGAATCAGCTGTCATCGATTCAAAAATAACGTTCAAAAAGAAAAGAAAGAAAGAAAAAGCTTTAGTATGCACATGAAAGAAATATATACAAACATAACATATGCTTAATCAATATTTAGTTTTATGTTAGAGCATGATTACGATTCCCTTGAAGGTAAGCAAGATAATTACGTTTACGGTAAGTAAGATATTGACGTTTACGGTGCAGCTTGCACATCTTATAGCCCTTAGTTACTTACTAGCTGCGTCCCGAGTTGAATCAAGAATTATGAAGTACTCGGTTTACCTGAAAAGAAAGAAAACAATCACAAATTAAAAATCAGAAAGTCTTTGCGTTACACATATCATGTAAATAAGTTTGTGAGTAAATGCAGTAAGTCAAGGAGTACCACTAAAACAGTCAAGAGCGAACAAGATATAGATACATAGATAGAATTTTTTTATTGGACACATGAACTTAAATTTAAAAATAATAATGTTTGAAAGTTATATATAGCATATCTATGCATATACTTCTATTTCTAGTAATACTGCGTTAGGGATAGAAGTATCTATATGTAAGTAATCTATGTCCCGATCTAATGACCATAAACTTCAATGGCCCTCGCACGGGGATCATAAAGGACGGATTCACGAAGCAAAATCACGGGGAAATATGAATAAAGTAGGCTCGGAACTCTCCAATAACATATAACAATAACTGGCAGATACGGGACGAATGTAATGTCTGCCATTTGTAAAGGCACTTCAAGCTACGTCATCAAAGTACACAGAAAAAAGTAGAGTGTGTATGCCTAAGCTTTTACCCTTAAATGAACGATTTTTGATTCACGTTGTAAAAAAAAAAATTGTGTAATAGACGAGTATTATTACTGTCAAGGAAAAATGAGTAAAAAAATCTAAACATGAATTTACTATACTTTTTTTTTGCAATGATGTGAGTGTTGTTTATAAACTACATTGCACAAAATTAAAAAAATAAATAAATGAAGGTCAATTTAATCTGTGATTTTTAGTGTGTTGTTTAAAAACAACATTGTTCATTTAAGGGTTAACTCGCACACCGAAGTATGACTCCGAGTCAAAAAAGAATACATATGAAAGTTCGCTTCTTCTAATTTACACTCATTTAGTTATGAGTGAGAGGACATCTACTTTCAAACGTTTTCTTTTTTGACTCAAGTCATAATTGGATATCTTTTTTTCTGTGAATTTTGAACTAGCATTTTGTTTTGAAGGAAAGCTTTTAATTGGTTCAAACGTAATGAACACATATGTATATTATTAATTACGTTTTATATTTATCTAATTGTTTTTTTTGGAATTTCTTATAAACGATAGAATTTGCTGTATTGGTGATTAAAATTAATCTATAGACGGTTTTTATAGGCTTTATAATAGCACCTTTAAAAAAACGTGCTATTAAAACCACAAGTAAGTGTACTACAGTGAAGGTCTTCTTTTTTAATTTGCAAAGATTGTTATTCATAGTCGTTATTCGAGAACGTTCTCAGAACGTTTAACATGAAAATGCTATCAAAATGGATCGAGATTTTTCCAGAAAATGGTATTATATTTTCTAATAAATTTATATAAGCGTATATTTAAAACGATTCACTTTAGATTTTTTACATAAAGTTATAATACATTCGACAAAATTAGATGAAACACTTAACTCAATCCTACGTCAATATCTAGCTACAATCTGGCGATTTTCAAAGCAAGAGTGAGTTTTTTCTGAGTAAGCGCGCTCCACTAAGGTGGTGATCATAATGTCGCTTGCCATCAGGTGAATTGTGATCAAGAGCAACCTCATTTATGGTAAAAAAAAAATATCATTAACAGTAATAATAGGTTTATTAGATTCCTTTTTTTACACAGTACATAGGCTTAAAAAAATATACTTGTATATTTGTAAACAGTAAAAAATATTATTTTTATTATATGATAACTTGTCATGAAACTTACTTATAACATTAAAATAATAATAGACTTACATATAACATAAAAAGAACGTTGGTTAAACGCCAACTGGTTTCGACGCATTACGAGCATCATCATCGGGGACGAACTTCGACGTATGTCCAACTTTTTTTTTTTTAAGTAAGTGTGACCGTTTGTTTCGTGCAAATATATAATATGCCTTACGATAACAGTTTACAAAGTACATAACACACTTCATTTCAATTTAGAAATAATATAAGTTATAGGTTAAATTGTTAAATTGATTACTTTTTTTATATGTATATCAGAGCTAAACCTACCTTCTTATTCAGTTTATACTAACATGCTGTGTACTCTATTTTGGATTGCAGACTTATTTTTGGTCTTTGTAGTTCTGTCTGAGTGCCTAATAAATAAAGGCAAGAGACAACGCTCAGTAGACAAACAAGCGTTAAAATTGGTAATAAAATTCCATCACATTACATCTGGTAAATATGTATAACGAAACGAAGGCCTCGTTATATTCATGAAATAATGAAAATACATTTCGCTACAGGCACAGTATTACTTAAGTTAAATTGGTTTATGTCGAATAAAATTAATTTCGAATTGTATGACACGTAGGTAATATATGAACGTATTTTTTTCAATAAACTTACTCATTGCTACTTTTTCATCGCAATTAGACGCGTAATGACTTATAGTCAAACTGTGACTATTTCATCACTTTAAATAAAATATTATTCAAACTTTGGAGTTAGCTAGAACTTTCTTTAAAAATATAGTCAGACATTCGATTGCTTAGTTCCTTGTTCAAATATTGCCGTTAACTAGGAAGTTTACATCAAAATGTTCCCTAATAAAGTTTGAGTTACGCAACGTATTAGCAAATCAAAGTCAAAGTCAAAGTTCTTTATTAATAAATTCACAATTTACAAGTCAATAAAATAAATAAGGAATGTCCTAGAATAATAAAATGTCTACCTACTAACTTATAAGTAGTCAATATATTATTATTTGTAATAAATTGGCATATACTTAGTTACAATAGTTACCGTTTCGGACAGCCGTCGACATTGATTTTTAAAAATTCCTCAAAGCTGTAGAATCTTGTTGTAATAAAATCTTGTTGTATGCAAATTTTAGACCTTCATTGATTGACTTAGACAAGTACCCCTAGAAAGACCAAGACGAAGACCTTCAGGCCACCCAGCGGCAGGAGACGCCACAGGACCGAGAGGAATGACGTCTCTTAGCATCAGAGACCAAGATACAGTTCGGGTCACCGCGCCAACCTATTTAGGTTACGTAACAGGTTTCAAAGTTAAAATGGTAATAGGTACGCAGAGCAAACTGTTTCCGAGAGCGGACGAGGTGACTCCACTCATTTACAAGTCAAACGCGCTCACAATCGAGTGATCCCAAATCGATTATAGTTGCCGATTCGATATTCGAGAATATTCGAGAACATTCGATAACAGTGTCGCGTTCTTATTGAGTTACGAATTGAAAACGTGAGTGTTCTGATTACTCAATCGAAGGGCGCGGATAGGGTGGCTGTGGGAAATTTATGTGTTCTTTTATATAATGGAGAGCCGAAAATGTAATTCGAAACGTAGTCTTACGTCAAGCTTAATTTGGTTAAGCACTCGCATTCCTGCAAGCGTATTACATTTATTACGGTCGTCGTATGTCTGATTTCAATTCAAATTCAAATTCGTTTATTGTGTATACATCTTAGAGTTGGTACATAAAGTAATGTTTAATAATAGCTATGTGAGTGGAGGGCTGTGTCGTACCTGAAAAAGTCGCTGTGCTAGGTACCTAAAGGGGCCTGTAATGCAGAGCAGCAGAGATCTCACACTACGATACAATTATACCACATCTTGTACAGCTAACAACTTACCTTGTAACAATGAACTTACCTTGAAAAAAACTTGTTTCAATGTACAGATGCGCGTTTATAGGCGTCAATATTAAATATTGGCAAGGGTGTACCATTTTTACATAATACAGCTAGGTATTTGACCAGCAGTCAGTGATACTATGGTCGATGGTGGAGTATGCTTAGTTTGGAATAACTTGGTTTTAAGGAGTCTGTCAGACCATCTCTTTAGGTGGTAATAGATTTTCAATTTGTGAAACCGCTAGTTGAAACTCGCTTGGCTTACCGAGGACGGCTTGGAGGACCGAGACACATGGAATGACAGGAGAGCGGCCTATGCAGTGGGATAGAATCGGCTGTGGATAATGCCTACCATCTTCAAGATATATTATTTCTTTTATTGAATGTTAAAAAATAATAGACATAAAAGGAAACAATAAAAATTCTCTATTTAAATGTCAACGATAAACAATCGATCGAGCTCGTCCCCGATGATGACGCTCGTAATGCGTCGAAGCCCGTCGTATATCCAAAGTTTTTTTAAGTAAGTGTGACCGTTGTTTCGTGCAAATAGATAAAAAATCTACTTTAAAATCCTCGATTGTCATCAACGATATCACGTTAACTGCGAGCGGAATTCATTTTCCACGTGATAAAACAACGCAGCGCGGCCTTTGACCGAGGACAAACAAACAGGGACCTATTCTCATGTTGAGTGTTTAATTTAGATGAAACATGGACTAGGTTTAAGTAGGACTTTCAGAATGTGTTTGCTCTGGGAATACGCTGAGCAGTGTATTTATGACTAGTTAGGATTTGAGGCGAATATACATTTTGTAATATTTCGCATAAAATATGTGTGTATGTATCTCAGAAACCATGATAGCTAGAAAGCTGAAACTTTCACAAGATATGTATTTGCCATGCCGCTGTAACAACAAATACTAAAAATAAAAAAATATTTAAGGGGGTCCTCATACAAAAAACGTGTTTTTTTCGTATTCTCTTGCTATAAAAATATCAATAACGGTAGTAGCTACTCGATACTTAAAAATTTCACAAAATATATAAATGTATCTTCTTCTTCTTCCTTGCCTTATCCCACTAGGTGGGGTCGGCACAGCACATTTCCTTTATCAGCCGTCGTCTTTTCACTCACTCCTTTCTCTCTCATGTCCTCATTCACACACTCCATCCATGTCTTCTTTGGTCGGCTTTGGTCATGTATATCAGCTATCAAATTGCATTATAAAATTTAAATAAAACAAGTATTTGAGGGGGGCTCCCATACAACATTGGTACGGAGCCCTTCATGTGCGAACCCACCTCGCATTTAGCCACTTATTTTTTATCGAATGCTACATTTTATCGTACATCACAGGATTAGATTCCAACCCTTCATGCGCGAGCCCACCAAGTGCGAGGTAGGTGATCAATTATTTTTTATCAAATTCTACATTTTATCGTACATCACAGGAATAACTTCCCATTTCCAGTTTAGAAGACTTTGTGCCCAAACATTGGCCACAACACAAGGGCTTTTATTAGATAAAACGCAATTACTTCGACCAGATTGGAGGTCTGCCCTCCGTTTGAGATTCAAATCAGGCGACCAACACAAACTTATGGCTTTCAAACGATAAAAGAAACCCATTTTCACGATTCTTTCGCTCCTAATTGTGTGTAGTGAAGTGTTATGAGGGTTTCTTTTCTTACGGCTTTCTTTAGATTTGTATTGTTTTGTGTCCTGGTTTTTTTTCTGGCTTTAATAATCTATCTTACTCTATATACTTATACGTGTATTAAACCTAAATGAAAGAAAGAAACATTTATTTTGTGACACAATGAAAAACAATGCATAAAAAACAATAAAACAAAAAATATTTACGTGGCACAAAACCGGCCCCAGCCCAGAGTGTGCTGACTGCAAGCAATCAGCGCAGGTCTTCTGAAGTTAAGTTGCTCTTAAATTCTTCAAAGTCTTTTTATTGCGAGTATATGCAATATGCATAATTCGTTACTATACGGGTAACCCTGGTTTTTAGTATAGTTTAACTGTTATTTCACAATATAAGGCAATTTGACAACAGGGCAAAATCTTAACTGTATAGTTTTTTCGTTACAAATCATAAACGATAAAAGATATCGAAAAATAGTTTACAGACCGTCTATAGAACAACTTTGAGAATATTTATACTTATTTTGGTGAAAAAAATCACGATGATAGAGCATATCTAAATAGGTTACTGACACAATAAATAAATGATTACTAGGGCCCCATACTGAACCATTTCTAGTTTGTGTTATTGTAGCTAACACAACTGATATACTACATACCTACATATTTTATATACATACATATTTAATACCCAGACCCACAAGCAACAAATTTTGTTAGCACAAAGATGTTGGCCGTGCCGGAAATCAAACCCGGAACCTTCTGATTGGCAGTCCAGCATGGTAACCTTTACGCCAACAAATTCGACACAATCTTCGTTCTGTGTTACCAGTTGACATAACATGTACACACGCATTATTTAAATTGCAAAATTATTCATTGTGTTTTTATTTTATTCATTTTTCCTAGACAATAAAGTCCGTTTATGGGGGTCATAAATTAAAAAACATAAACCGTAGATTTTTTCAGGGAGTGGCTTTGTTTGTCCCTTTCACATTTATGCATCACCCCATCAGATTAACCGGTTATGTTTTTATTAGCATGCCGTTTACGACTTTTGTTTATGGAAGTGTCAACAAAGATATAGTCCTAATAAAGTAAAAAGGATTTATGACATAGCTAGATTCGCCAGCGTAGTTAATCCGGGATCAAAGTAGACAATGTGCTTATTATATAATCTAAGGATACTGGTTCAAAAGTCCCGACAAGTAACGTTAAGTCCTAGTTTACATCCTATTCAATTTCGGCTCCAGTGACAAATTTCTGTTTAAATATGTAACACAAAGTATAAAGAGGGTGTGGAAAGTTCTTTATTAAAACATCGCGTACCATTAGGCAAGTGTTGAAAAAAAACTTCTTTATTGCAGTCAATTAAGAAGAACCCGTATTTCAAACGAATCCCTTTGCTCTCTAAAGGACAAAACACAAAACACTAAGGCCCTGTCAGTGGATTTGTGGTGATTTAAATGCTCTCAACAAAGCTAAGTAAATTAATTAAAACAAGGTAAGGAAGATTATAAACACAGTTGGGCTGGGCCAACTGTGTTTATAATCTAGCGCTTCATTTAGTATTAAATGCCAGAAATGTAGGCTACAAAAAACCTAAATAAGCTGAAAAGCAGTCATATACTCCTGGCCAGGCCATTCAGACATAATGGCATTGCAAATGTAGTCGACTCTGCCAACTTTTGAACTATTGGCAATCTGCCATATTGTTTGAACAGCATTCTAAGCGCTATTTGTCCCTGAGGATCAGGAAGCTTCAAGGTTGTTTCGAACAAAACAACAAGTCTCTTTTGAGGTCTTGTGATTTATCTTTTTTTTATAAGGTTAAAGTTTTTTTATAACAAACTAGCAGACAATTCTGGCTTCGCAAGGGCTGTAAAGTAATCTAAGTTGCAAAAAAAAAATAGTAACCTATGTTATTCGAGGATAATATAGGTTTGCAACTGAGACAGGATTTTTCGGAGCCTATTCACGTCAAACAAACTAACAAACTGTGCCTCTTTATAATATTGGAATATAAAACAGGCCAAAAGCGAGTCGGCCTCACTCACTAAAGGTCCCATCATCCATAGAAAAAATAATAATAAAACACTTTTACTGTATTGGAGTCCACGGGATGTTTTAAGTATTTGTTGTTATAGCGGCACCAAAAATACATCACTTGTGAAAATTTTCAAATGCCTGTATCGCAATGCATAATATACAGATGAAAGGACGGACTGACAGGGAAGTATACAAGATAGTATCAGAGTGTATTAGAAATTGAGCCCTTCGGTACCCTTACAGAATCCTGAAAACGGATGTTGTTATATTTCGTTGTAAATGGTATGAGAATTAAATGATCGTGTAAATTTTGAAGTTAATAGTAAGATGGCTATAAAATCTGTTTCGTAATGAAATTAAATCATTTACTAACAGAATACATCATTAAAAAGATGTAACATGTATTATAATTTATAAAGTCTTTATAAATATTCTTACCCGTACGGCGCGTGAAATCGGAAACATATATGCGTTTAAAACATAATACCTAATTTACATAATATACTATACTACATATGTACTTATTTCAACGTCAATATTTAAATCATTATTTGATGTCAACCGGTTTATATGTTTCACTTTGTATTTCTTTATAGTCACATTTTTTATGACTTACTTATAAGCAGTTGTTTCAGATATAAATAAAAAATTAAATAAAAATCTTGATTCAACTTAATTCACAGCTGTTCTTACTAGCATTAATACTTACACTAATAATGAGTCTTAATGCGTTTGTTGAAGCTGATTTATCTGAAGGTCAGCTGTTGCCGAACTAGGCTTTCCAGCCTGTGTTACAGCATACAGTTACTCCCTGATAACGTACAATTATTGTTTCTGGCAGTAAGTTTACAATAAATTTTGAATAAAGAATAAAGTTGTATACACAAATTCAAATTTGAATTGAACGGAATTGCATGAGTTGATTCCCCCCGCCCCATTCCACTACCGGACGAGCAGGGAAAATCCAAAGAGGCATCGTTATACCGTGGAGGTTCCAAAGGCGCGTACTAAGCGGTTTGCCTCCACCTTCATAGTGCGAACTGCGAAGGTGTGGAACTCTTTGCTTAGTTCTCTTTTCCCTGAGAGCTACAATCTGGCGGTTTTCAAAGCAAGAGTGAACCGGTTTTTTCTGGGTAAGCGCGTTCCACCTTAGATCATAATGTCGCTTGCCATCAGGTGAATTGTGATCAAGCGCAAACCCATTTAATGTAAAAAAAAAATATATAAAAGAATAAATAAATGTATTAGATTTCATGAAAAGAGACACTTAACTTAAAAGCTTGGAAGATTAATCGAAGCTTGAGAGTTACGTTTTAGTCACTCCCACACGAAACCTGAAGCTACTCCTACGCGAAAAGAGAGCAATCTTTTAATGTAACCAAATTGATAGAAAGTTACAAGTACATTTCAGAATCTTCAAATACAAAATAAGTTAAATAAGTATTTTCCGTTTACTTCATACAGGGTTGTTAGTAACATATGATTTTTTTTTTAAAATGACTTTGCTTAAACTTTGTATAATTTTATAGTTTTCTAAGAGTTTTGGAACAAATATCAAACAGCCAATACCCAACAAATATGTTGTGTCGTGTTTCGCGGGCTAACTACGAAAAGTCTATAAAGCAGCGTTTTTTGTTGCGTATTTTGAATACCTATACTGTAAACTCAATATAACAACACTGAAGGGACTGTGCATTTTATGGCGTTATAGAGAGTGGTCGTTAAATGGAGAGAATTTTATGGAATACAAGCTAAATTAACTAAAGCCGATTGATTTCAAGGCGTAAGAGAGTTTGTCGTTAAATCGAGTAACGTTACATGGAGTTTACACTGTATTCGTTTTCATATTATTTTTCTATTCTCTTTTTACTTAATAGCCATTTGATCGAAATGGTGCCTAACCACACGTGACATCGACACTGCCCGAAGATGAAGCATGTCTAGTCTGGAATAACGAGGCTGACAAAACACTCCGTTTGGTATTTGGCGACATATGGCGGCGGTTAGCCAGTGAAGCTCTAAGAAATACTCGACGGGATCGAACCAGCGTCCTGCGAATGTAAGGCACCCGCGTTGTCATCTCTTCAAAAATTCCGCCTAGATAATTAAAGACTAGGTAAACTCTTTCGGCCAAAGTGTCGATAACTCATATGGTTACGCGCTCTTCTGGTCATTTGACCAGAATCTTAGCAAAAAAACTGTAAAAAAGTTAGTCACGAATAACTCTGTATGGTAGGATAAAAATATCAAAAAAGGTGTTACATTAATAACGGCTGTCTGTGAAACGCGCACGTGTAGGCTTATTGTGAAAGTACTAAGCGTAAGGATCTTGTGATCGATTACCCGTGACGTCATTCGCAGCTTACCCTCATTTTTTACGAGGATATATCCTTCAGCTACATTCTGACAAGGCTTATCAAATTTTAGCGAAATTTGTTTTTATGAATTTGACGGTAAGAGCGTATAGATAATTTCAGTATAGATATTTTAAAAAGTTCAATTTCAAATTCAAATCATTTATTGCGTCATTTAAATGACATACAATATTAAATTATCATAAAAACATGAAAATGTACCCTCTATCAGGGTGTGGCAATATTGGTAAAATACCGCGGTGGGCGGGGAAGCTTTGAGTGTGTGTGTTTCGTTGGGATAGCAGTATAATTGTGTGTGTAGATTGATCCAAATTCTAAGCGGCAATTGTATGGAGTTACTCTTCTGTTTATTCTAGTTCGCTAGTAACTGCCATCGACTTACAAACTCCTTCCTCTCCGGGGGGAATTTTGTAATAACGAGCGATAACTACACCAGCTTTTTAATTAGTTGGAGTCGTCAAGACACTCCACTATATGGAAATGTGATGAAAATTTTAATTGGATTTTGGCTCGAATATGTTTTGCGAGTAAGTGTGTGCATAGCGCTCGAATCGCGAGTTTTAAACTACGCTTTTTGGATATTTTCGTCGTAGAACGAATTCTGTTGTTTGAGAGTTTGGTTTGGAAATGCGGGAAAATGCATTACCCAGACAAATAAAACTTTACAGAGAAAGGCTTTGTAGAGCTTTCTTTAAAACCTTGTTTTTGTAATAATCGACTTCGCTGGCGTAATAGTAACTATGTCGGACTGCCAATCAAAGGGGTTTGATTTCCGGATTTGGGTGTTAAATCTGTACTGATATAAAGTATTTTTGTATGTATATCAGTTGTGTTAGCAACCATAATAAAAAATATTTTTGTATTTCATGTTGTTGCTAACAACAGACATACTACTTATACATACATACATAAATACTTTATGGTTTAATATAAGGCTTATCAGCCATGAGTTTCATGTGTCCTAATATAATATTAATTTCCTAAATTACTAAGTAAATGTATTAAAAACGTTAAAATATGAAATATTATATATTAATTATAATTTAAAAAAAAAGCGAAAAAAAAAAGCGAAACAGTTATCGTGTTATTTGTTCTAAACTAAAATCTGCTACATTAAGGAAGCTTAAACTATACACAGTACATCCAAATAAGTTTAATTTATTTTGTTACTAGAAACCTTCGACCAGAACCGAAGTTATTTCTAAACCGACCGGTTTCCAACGATATTGTTTTCCCATCCACGCAATATTAAAGTATCAATACAAGTTTACACAACACGTAAAAACATTTAAGATAGAGGACAGTTTAGTAAAATTGTTTTCCCTCGCCTCCTGAAAGTAATTAAAATAAGAACTGTATTTCTATGAAAATAAGGTTTAAAATTGCGTGAAAGCCCACTCCGCAGTAGCAAAGTTTTGGGCCCACTTTGGCTTTTGAAGTCGCATTAGGCCGAAATTAATGCCTTTGTCACGTAACTACCATAATTTTGTCGTTAGTAGATATTTCATAGGCGGGAAATTAATTTTGACGTTTTTGTGATACGTTTATAAGTATTCGCTTTTTAAATGTGAAGTTTTGAAGAGTTTTTTTGTTATTTTTATGTTTTTCATAAGATTAATGGCAGTCCTTCCACTTAATCTTCTAATATATAAAATTTCCATGTCACAATGTTAGTTACCGTACTCCTCTGAAACGGCTTGACCGATATTTACCAAATTTTATATGCGTACTCAGTAGGTCTGAGAATGGGCTACTATTTATTTAGGGTTGTTCATACTTCATTTAATTATTTTTTTTGACTAAATATTTTGCTTTTATTTTTATAATAAACATTAAAAATAAATACATATTTTTAGTTTACCTTTTATCACCAACCCCTATTTTTTATGGCCATTTTAGTAATTTAATCATTTTTCATCCCGCTCGATAACTGATCAATTATAGTGTTTTAACTGTACTAAGGCAAAACGACGTTTGCCGGGTCAGCTAGTTATATACTCGTATAAAGGAAACTGGGATTCATTGATATGATAGATAGACTATCATTGTAAGTAAACATACGTATTTTTCATACAATTTAAAATCTAATAATATCTACAGAGATTTCAGGAGCAATGACATTAGTCGGGCATGCGACCGCTTTGCATCCCGAAGGTCGTAAGTTCGATCCTTGACAATGAGTTCGACCTTTCGATGAAGGAAAACATCGTGAGGTAACCATAGCATGGTGGCAAGAACTTTTTTGTACTCGCCTGTCCAGCAACCACCTTCAAGTTGAAAGTCACCAAGCATCTTAGCGGTATATACCGGCAGCCTCCTCGAGAGCCAGATATCCCAAACTAGGAATGCTACACCCGCAGAGTGTCGCGCCCGACAGCTCAAATGCCTAGCTGTAAGGATTTGAAAGAAGCAAAATCTAAATGTTATATAGTGTGTATGTTTTCCATGTGTATATTTTACTCCTACATAACTTATTGACGCCAAGAATGGTTCCAATCTTACTGTATAACGTATGTTATAAGTTATAACCTAGTTTATGTATATTTTACCAACCAACTTTTCATTGTGTGGTTTCTTTTTGTTTGTTTCTTCAAATATAACAAAGAAATGTAGTGAGAATAATCAGTTTGGTCTCGCTATTCGAGTCAGATTGAATAATTCACAGTTTTAATAAAAGGATAGAAGTAGTTTTTGAAAATATTTGAATAAATTGCTTATTTCTGGTTTGTATTTTGGTTGTCAACACAACTGATATACTACATGTACATACATAAATACTTTATATCGATACATATTAACACCCAGACCGACAGCCAACAAATTTAGTTCACCACAAAGATGTTGGCCGTGCCGGTAATTGAACCCTGGACCCTCTGGTTAGCAGTCCGGCATGGTAACCATTACGACAACGACATCGTCAAATAATTAAATCTCAAGCAAAGTATGATATCATCCCCGTATACAACATAAACGGCTCAAAAAAAAAACATGAAATCAGAAAGAAATTAAAAAAACTCAATTTTATTCATTTGTCAATGTCAGAAGATGTGGCAGAAAAAAACATGAAATCAGAAAGAAATTAAAAAAACTCAATTTTATTCATTTGTCAATGTCAGAAGATGTGGAAGCAAAATGTGGATTTTATATAGTGTGTATGTTTTCTATGTGTATATTTTACTCCTACAAACCTTATTGACGAGAAGAATGGTTTCCAATCTCACTGTATGGCGTATGTTATTAACTAGTTCATGTATATTTTACCAACCAACTTTTCACTGTGCGGGTCTTTTTGTTTGTTTCTTCAAATATAACAAAGAAATGTAGTGAGAATAATCAGATTGGTCTCGCTATTCGAGTCAGATTGAATAATTCACAGTTTTAATATAAGGATAGAAGTAGTTTTTGAAAATATTTGAATAAATTGCTTATTTCTGGTTTGTATTTTGGTTGTCAACACAACTGATATACTACATGTACATACATAAATACTTTATATCGATACATATTAACACCCAGACCGACAGCCAACAAATTTAGTTCACCACAAAGATGTTGGCCGTGCCGGTAATTGAACCCTGGACCCTCTGGTTAGCAGTCCGGCATGGTAACCATTACGACAACGACATCGTCAAATAATTAAATCTCAAGCAAAGTATGATATCATACCCGTATACAACATAAACGGCTCAAAAAAAAAACATGAAATCAGAAAGAAATTAAAAAAACTCAATTTTATTCATTTGTCAATGTCAGAAGATGTGGCAGCATAGCCGCCCTGTTTTTCAAACAATATTTTGAAAACTCTCTGACACCAGAGCTTGGCTACTTAGCTAATACGAAGAAGAACAAAGAACTGGAACTTACTAAAGCATATAAAGTTTACGAGATCAACAGTTCGAAGTGGCTTCAGATTTATTTAGCAGTTCGACCGAATCCCACTGAACGAAATTGTGGGAATGAACCCTTACAGTTAATAAGCAGTAAGGATACTAAGTTCTAGAAAATATTTAATTCCTTAGCGAATCTTAATGAGAGGTATGATGTGGCAGTTATACATATGTAACTGTCAATTTTAATATCTAGTATTAAAAAAATAACAAAACAAACTTATTTTTACTCATGCTATTTTTTAAGCAAAATATGCATCTTTTTTAGAAACCATAGAAATGAAGAATTCAAGCGAAATTCCCAATGCAAATCTTATTCATTCCAAACTTTAAAACGTCTGTCTGATTTAAAATATGTCCAAGCGTGGAATTCAGCATAATGTACAAGAGTAAAAGTAAAATAGCTGTGTATAATAAATTAATATTAAATGTTATACTATTCAGTCGCTAATAATATTTAGTCATAAATATTAATATTGTAAATTCTTTGCTTAAATAAAGTTATTTTTATGTTTTATGTTTAATTAATAGTCAAACGAACTTACCTCAAGGTAAGTGAAGTTCGACTGTAATTATGTGAAGTTGTCTCGTCCGAATATGATGAGAGTAAACTAGTGTCCAAGACATTGTCTAGTTTGCCTCGGTGCAAAGCTAGCCAATAGTGCCTCTTGCTACGCTCTATTAACTACAACAGGGTACATATAACATAGCCTTGTGTCAAACATGTGTTGCAAGCAAATAAATAAACTGAACTATAAACTATAATTCGCTGCCCCTACTGGTACAACCGGTACAATCCGCAGTAGGATTTCCCAGTGGGGTATCAGATAACATATTTATGGGTAGTATTTATGAGGTGCCGATAGCGGCAGTGTGTGAGTCTCTAGAACTATGCCATTGTTTCGCCGAACTTCGGGACTAACTGCCGGGATCCTGATGTGAATAATTATAATGGGAAATTATAGATTGGTGTAGGAAGTAAGGAAAGGAGGATGGAAGGGTACCGAGTTAACTAATAGTTAAATTATTAGAGACCGATTAATACTTAAGAGTACGTATGGCTTGACAGTAGAATGTTGGACTGGCAATTCGAGACTTCTACAGTCGAATCTGGCCCTGAAACAATGACTTGTTTTTAGATGTTTGTTGTGGAGTTGACATATACTCATATAGTGAAAGTTTATAACATCGTGATATAAAACCTTGTCCGTTTTCTTAAGGCTATATATTTCCAAAAAGCAGTTTTTTGAAAATCTACAAAAAATAGTTCTACTTACAAACAAACTGCAATTTTATCATGAACAATATCTTTGGTTCTTTGCTAAAGTTTTTATCTACACAATAGTAAAAAAAAATCTCGATAGATTTATTTTTCGAAAATATGCCTTCTCAAATTTAAAAAAAACTTTATCCTAAAAAGTATTACGAATATCAATACGAAACTTGTTTGGTTCAACAGTGTTTTAGCAAATCTAAAAGCGTATCAGCCATTTTTTTTATATGTTTTTTTTTTGTAATTTTTTATGAATATATATAGTAATAACCCTACTCCCGCACGATCTCTATTCTTCGAATGCTTAGGCGCCTGCCCCGCCAGTACGCCCGCGACCACGGTCAACGTCGGACCTGTGTTAGTTTCCCCTGCGCACGCGCACGCGAACACGTAAAAGCGGTGTACGCAAACCATCTAAAGAAAAATGGGTAACCACAGCAAAAAAAGGAACGCTTACGTCAGCTCAGAGAACTCATGAAAAAGATAAGGCATAATCGGTAAGTACTGAACTATAAGTACTATATCTTGAAAATTAATCTTGTTTTGTTTTTTGTTTGTTCATCTTTGATACACAAGAAAATGCCTTGCCAGCATGGTATTTTTTAAATATATATATCTTGTCGGCTTGGCTAGAAAAAATGTCACCAAGCAGTAGATTGTGTATTATTTAGTAAATTCATTATTACCGTCCTCGTCCACATCGTAACTTACCATCAGGTGAAATAGAGGTAAAATGTTTGCCTATATAAGATAAAAAAAAATCGCTATTTTTACTCGTTTAAATGTTGTTTGGAAACAATCATAGAATATATTTTTTTGCTATGCTAATTAACTTATTACTTTCCAGGGTCAACTCCATGTAACTGGGCGGAAAAACTGTTTATTTGGAATATGGTCAAGCGAAACAAAACCTGTGTACGTAATAAAGATTACGTATGATCATACATTTTGGGAGTATAAAATGAAACGTCAACTAATTAATTTCTACATGGACGCTCTACTCCCTGAAATAGTAGACCCTCGAAAAACAAGAGGAATGGAAATATGAAAAATCCTCTCTTCTGAAAAGTTAACTTTTTCTATTGTAATTTAAATACTTAACTATTGAAATACACAACCGTAATAAAGGCTTTTTGTTAAAACATTTTTGTATTTTTTATCAGTATTAGTAATACGTATTTATCTTCTTCTTATCTTCTTGTTTTATTAGAGAATTGTTAAGATAAATTGTTTTATTAGAGTATCTATTTAGTTTGCTGGGTCAGCTAGTAAAACTATATAAATTATCCTACTGTATTTTTCTACACTGTGACGCCTTCGCCATGCCCGATCTCAATGACATCGACGCGAAGCAAGCGGGACTCGTCCCCGCGCGTCAAATACGTACGCGTATAGCTATACATTTACGTTCGAGCGGTAATTTGCCTAAAGTTCTGGAAATACCCGGCCTTAAGCTTAAAATCTTTACAAGTAGGATATAATCTAAAAGTTATACTCCAAGAATTATTAAGAAACTAGTTGCGCCTCGCGTGTTAATCGGGGTAAACCGAAACAATAAGAAGTTAATCTGCGATAAAAAGTAGCCTGTGCATTAATTCAAGGTCTAACCTATCTTTACACCAAATTTTATTAAAATAACAAACAAACATACACACTTACTTACACACAAACTTTCGCATTTACAATATTAAGTAGGATATAATTAGTAAAATTCTAAAACAAAACCAGTATATACCTATGTAATTGTGATCTATTTTTGCATTGGATATTTGTTCTATTTACGACATATAAAAATACACCTATATAAAAATAAAATGAAGGAGAAAAACAAACACACTGTACATTTAAAACAGTAATACTTAGCTAAATAAATACTCCCTTTGTATTCTCCGATTAATGAGAATAAACACGCCAGCCATACTTGCACCAGGCAGAAATAAATTTGGTTCTTGAATCTTCGTGAAATATCGTTCAATTGCTTCCCGTGCTGGCGCCAACAAATAATCCTATTGCTCTCGACCAAGTGCCCGCAGAATGCCAGATTTCTCAACGAACCGCCGCATGGTTCACGGGTTCTACTCTGAACTACATGCACTAGCAATTTTGTTTTCAACAATGTTTTATACTTAAGGTTCCACACCTAAATCGTAAAAACGGGATCCTATTACTAAGCCTCCGATTTCTGTTTGTCTACAGGCTGTACTTCAGATACCGTGATAGACAGAAAGCTGACACTTTCACAAGTTATGTATTTTCCGTGCCGATATATCAATTAAAATTTTAAATTAATTTTAAATTATAATATTAAGTAGCTTGTAGACACCTAAATAATTTACGAAATGTATATATGTACATGAACTTTCAAATTAAATATCCCATCCAACGAACTTAATTTTTAAGCATTTTTTTTTTATAATGGCCAATTAACGGTAACCAAGTAACAGTGACTGTATAAGCATAATCTGTCTACTATACGTTCCAGACAATGATTCACATTGCCTTATGTCACAAAAAACGGGTTATTTTATATATTTTTCAATACTGCTTTATTTCCGTAGCCAAAGAGTGTGAACGCTAGTGCTAAGGAGGACCTTAATACTGAGAATTCGTTGTCCATACGTCTGTCAGCAAGTTGTATCTCATAAACAATGATAGCTCTTTTTGTTGACGCTAAAAAACAAAAAACCAACAAATACTAAAAATGGAAAAAGGGGTCATAGAACAAACTACATATTTTATGCCATTTTTAGGTTATGGTACGTAACCCGTCATGCGAGACCGACTCGCATTTGTCCAAATCTTAGTGTCATCGACTACAAAAGCAAGAACCTAATATTTTAGAAAAGCCTGCGACATATAGACGACCTCGTTGGCGCAACGGTTACCATGCCGGACTGCTAACCAGAAGGTTCCGGGTTCGATTTCCGGCTCGGCCGACATCTTTGTGCTTAACTAAATTTGTCGGTTGTGGGTCTGGGTGTTAAGTATGTATCTATATAAAATATATATGTATGTATATGTAGTATATCAGTTGTGTTAGCTACCATAACACGAACTTAAAATGGTTCAGTATGGAGTTAACCAGCCGTGTGTAAAATGAGTCCTAATATTTATTTATTATTATTTATTTATTTATTATAGAAGAGTACATTGACTTATTTTCGGCTCAGTATTTCCTCTCCTGGATACTCTGTAGTGTGGTAAAATGATTGTGGTAAAATTACCACACTCATTTTACCACACTCATATTACCACACTCATATTACCACACTCATATTACCACACTCATTTTACCACACTCATTTTACCACACTCATTTTACCACACTCATTTTACCACACTCATATTACCACACTCATTTTACCACACTCATTTTACCACACTCATATTACCACACTCATTTTACCAACATTTCTTCTAGTCTGTGAAAAATACGTTATTTTCACATCTAGCATATCTACAGAGTATCCAGGAGAGGATATACTGAGCCGAAAATAAGTCAATGTACTCTTCTATAATAAATAAATAAATAATAATAAATAAATATTAGGACTGATTTTACACACGGCTGGTTAACTCCATACGGCTGGATAACTATGAGTGTGGTAAAATGAGTGTGATTCTGCACGGACGACACATTTGAAAATAGCTTATGTTCCTACAAATCACTAGTAGCACCAACAAGTAAAACAACACAGCTTAGTGGCTAAGCTCTGGTGTCGAGAGTTGTCAAGCCTCCACAAAGGCGGCTAACATGGCCTTAGAGGATGAGTAGAATGTGGTGAGTCGGTAGTACGGTGTCAGGAGAGGAAACGGAAGTAGTGGCGGTGAACTCGCGACTTGAATGTTTAATGTTTAAAAGCCAGTCGGAAATGAGGGATGTAATATGAGAGCCTCTGCAAACGGTGCAGAAGGATATATTAAATTGAGAAAAACTTTTTTGATGATATTTTATTTTAAACTTCATAGTTTTAACATTTATTTAATGTTTTACTTTATGCGTGTATTTATTTTATGATATACTAGCTGTGCTTCGCGGTGTTAACCACGTTAATCCGGGACTAAAAATAGAACCCGGGAAAATAGCGTGTGTTAATCCAAGGTCTAACATATCTTCATACCAAATTACATTAAAATCGGTTCAGTTGTTTGAGCATGAAGAAGTGACAAAAAGTATTATTATAGTCAATATACAACTCGTAATTTACACCCATATAGTCAGAAACAAACCAAACGTAGCGCGTAGGCCTTTGTGTTGTTGAAAATGCCGCCCCAAAAAGCTCCATGTCCAAAAGACAAACATTGGTTTTCTGTATTTCCATTATCTAAGAGTCGAAAATATATCCAAGCATTTTAATGTGAAATCAGCCAGCGAGCAAAACTAATTTTGGAATTCTGTACTTGAATTGTTGTGAAAGCCCGCGTCGAAACGTTCAGATCTGAAAGAAGGACAAGTGTGCGATCTCGATGTTGCTCGGAACTTTTTGGAAAGCTTTCTTTGCATTTGAAAATCGTCTCCCCGCGTTACACTTTGCGCTGCGTACCGCGTTATTGGATTTGAGCCCGGCGCTGACATCGGAATAAAACTTTACAGGATTTTCAGTTTTTTCCGGATCTTCTGTAGAGCACTATCCGAATATTGAAAGCGTGATTTGATAGATTTTCTACATTCAAATATTTTTTTTAAATAACTAATACGGTGTAAACTCTATATTACGACACTGAATGGACTGTGCATTTTATGGCGTTATAACTGTGAGTTTTATGGTCGATGTATGGATAGAATGTATAATTTTAAATCATATATTTCTTGAAAAATAGGTACAATTAGTGTTATTACAGTAAGTTGGCCCTCTATTTTGACCGTCAGGCATGCAAGATTACAATGTCAGAAAAATTATTTAGAACAAAGTTAGTAAGAAAATTGATTAATTAAAACATACATATCGTCAAATACTAGATACAGTGTATGGAATACAAGCTAAAACAACTAAAGCCAATAGATTTCGAAGCTTTAGAAAGTTTGTCGTTAAATCGAGTGACGTTACATGGAATTTACACAGTATATTCATTGCAGTCACATTATTAAAATTTGAATAAAATTATATAAAATTGCATCGCATTTATTTATTTAGTTTTATGACTACAATCTGCTTTCAATTATTGCTAACTATTTATTATATACCCTAGAAATAATCTATGCTATTTACTTTGAACTTTTAGTATATTTACACAAATTCAAAATTCATTCGTCAATTCTGATGAAAAAAATAAATTTTCCTTCATAATTCATCTATGTGTTTCTGAAGCTGTTCTCACGAATTATAAATATACTAGCTGACCCGCCAAACGTTGTTTTGCCTTAATAA
The DNA here is from genome assembly GCA_035578125.1 of Mellilla xanthometata. NCBI lineage: Eukaryota > Metazoa > Arthropoda > Insecta > Lepidoptera > Geometridae > Mellilla > Mellilla xanthometata. The sequence goes on along the minus strand of JAPUBQ010000014.1, from coordinate 3,397,657 downwards.
AAAAAAAAAACTAACTAACTATATACAGTAGCCGATTCTCAGACCTACTGAATACGCATATAAAATTTGAAAAAAATCGGTCAAGCCGTTTCGGAGGAGTACGGTAACAAAAACTGTGACACGGAAATTTTATATATAAGATTTAAAAAAACTGAATATTAGCAAACTCTGAACAAAAACGTACTAACAGATAAGAATACTTATAACATTGATATGTAGGTACATATTATATATATGACTTTAGTGTCACAATAACAAATCAAGTTATACGAGTAGCAGGCATTACGGTTCGCCGTATTTCCCGTGGGCCTGTTACGTTAATTAATAGAAACAAAATAATAGGTTATAATTGAAGAGTTTGTGCGAGTTGTTTTATTCTCTTCAGCTTTGTTTACCCCACCGAGTGTAGGGGCGTACGCGTGTTTATGATAAATATATCGTTAATTTTGATTATTTTCATGCCCTGGGCGGGTTTGGGTTACCTGCCTAACAGGTTTGTAGCCATTTGTTTTTATTACAACGTCTATTTGGTAGGTAATCGATAATTATTACACGCGGGTGTTTCACATACCTAATAACAAAATACGTGTATGTACTTAGAATTAAAATAGCTTTTTATTATTATCATAATGTGTGTATCTATTATACGAGTATATGATATCAAATATCACTAAAATTAAAAAATACATGAAAAAGAAACGCACAATAAAAAAAAACCTTACAAATAGTACACGTGTTTTGCAAAATAAATTATTTGAATTTGAATAAGAATACTATCGACTAGCACAACTTTCGAACAAAAATAACACACAGTCGGATTTGCGAGGCAAGTTAAAAAATAAATCGCATCATTTCCTATTGAATCCTCAGTCGGTTCTCTAACACGATCCTCGGAAGCGTGATCCGCTATTTATCAAGCGAACCAAAGACCGATAGACCTTTGATACTTTGCTCCTCGACGATTCCTAGAAAAAGCTCCTTTGTTACATTTACTTGTGAAAGTTCGTGCATTTTCCTATCTCATTTAAAGAAAGCTTTATAGCGTTATCTCCTAGAACTCTTTTAAAGACATACATATGAATTTCTGTTTTTAATATTAAAATTCATTGACACAAACAAAATATCAGAATTGGTCTGAAATTAATATTTTATTCATAACTAGATGATCCGACAGACGTTGTCCTGTCTTAACTTTGATTATTTGATTCGAATTAATAAAGGTATAATTATTAAAAAAAGTTTGTGTGTTTGAAAAATGAAAATGAAAAATATTTATTCACCAAAAAACTTATTATAACCTTTAGTATATCTAGTGGTTGCTTCACTAGGCGGTTGTTTTCAATTGTTTTTATTATTTCATAAGACCCTTGTCTTTACAATAATAAACACACGAAATAAAAGTAGTGCAATTGGACTAGCCATTTACGTGTGACGGTAATCAATAGATGGCGCTGCTATGGTAAATCTACGAACGTGTCATATAAGCTACGCTATCTATTTTTCATACCCCTAAGTGAGCCAAAAGAACGTTTTCCGGATCAGCTAGTATATGTATATAGATTTACGACATCATCTCCCTGGCATACACATACATACACATATACATTACGTCATACAAGCTACTGGTGCAGTGCCAATCACATAACAAATGTCTTAAAAGGATTCTCCGAACAAACAACTCCCTTATATCTCTATCCAGAAGAAATGTCCTGGCACAGAGCCTCGCGTTCGGCGCCAGTTTTACGCAAACCGTCAATTTGTACCGGTCGCGACGCGTAAGCTTTGTCGCTCGTCTACCCTCAACCTTACCGCTACAAAACCCTGTAATAAATCATTGTGCACCGTTTGTTCTAACATACAAACGGCGGCATCGCAGTGACTAAGCTCTACGTCTCAATCTGAATCGAAAACACGAACGCACAATATTTTACGAGTAAACGCGGGTAGATTATCAATGAAGCATTTATGTTAAGGTACAGAATGTAATATTGTATGACGTTTTACCAATGTTGTGTACATGCGAGATATAAATCATACTACGGAGTAATTCATAGCGTTTCATGCGAACAACGATATTCATCAATTTGTTACACAATATCCATGGCACGTAATGTTCTGTTCACGCTAAAACTTACGACCCCGAAACACCGTAGCTTACAGGCCTGGTGAGATTACTTCCACCCTCATATCCGTTGGTGGAATCAGTGCCACGAGGCTCAGGCCGCAAGTCCCCTGCCATGCCAACATTTTCGAAACGGTTTAACATACATCCGCACCATTTATTTAGCTGACGTTTTCTTGACACGGGGTACCGGAGTAAATAGGGTTACGTTTTTGCGAATTTCAGGTGTAACAAATGAGATCTCTTTCAGCGATACGGGTTTATCAACGGTTTGGCTAATTTTGTAAACGTCGCGGTGAAAATTGCGTTGTGATTCATGATTCAGCTACTAAATTTCATACTCATTATTATACTCATTTACTTTTTTTAAAATTATGATACAACTCAAAATTTGGAGCAACGTTTCATACTTACTAGCAAAATATTTGCGGACAGGAGAAACGAAAACATTAAAACAATAGAAAGCCATAAAATGAAAAATTAAGATACGCAAAATTAAATTCCGCAAGAAATAACTAAAACTGAGCAGTAAAAAGTTGCTGGAGTTGTATGAAATAGCTTTGTTTTTGAGCAAAGAGGAAAATACACTTGCTGCTCCGCCAAAGATTGCTCTCATTATAGATTCTCTCTATAAAGCTTTTAAACTATTTATGTGCTATGTAGATGACTCGATAGTACAGTGCTCAATCAAAGGCAGAAAAAAAAGTCGTGGTTCCAACTTTCAAGGTAAAACAATGAAACATACACTTAAGCTAATCTTGAAACTATTATCAATTACTTTAACCGCGATTAGGATCTATAAAGCAATGAAGGTTTTTAGCCCAGTATGGAACCGTGCAAGAAAATTACCTAACTAGAAAAAAAATTTAAGGACTGAGCTGATATATAGTTAGGTGCTGGTGTATAGTGGATAAAACCAAATTGTTCAGTATGTATAGTATAAGTTTTTTGTAATAGGCAAAGCTGAATTACATAGACAAACGTTCTATCGTTTTTATCTACCTATGAATCTGCCTCATTTTATCCATAGAAATAAGTTGGAGTTTTTTATTCAATAAGATCAAAGGAAACCTAACGACAACTATATGCAGTTTTGCACATTCGAAAAAACATACAGTATTTTTTTTAACAGTGTTAAAATATTGTATTGTACATACATATATATATTTTTACTGACCTGTAAATTTTTCTGAACAAAACGAATTTGAATTTAAGACACAGAACAACAAAAATCCTACAGAAGGGAGATGCAGGGGGTAATCTACGGAAAATAGCGCAGTGCAGCTGAGAGCAGTTTACGCAACGTCCCGGACCACAAGCCGCAATGCAGTGCGGACAGTATAGAGAGACACGAGAAATAGTCTACAGATGACAATCACCACGTGCAGTTGAGGAATTCGTTTTCTTTCGTTTGCCAATTTGATAGCGCCTGTAGCTCGGCTAGCTAAGGTGATCTGTCGCGATCATCGAAGCTAGGCAACGGTCAATGCGGACGGTGTTTGGATTGGTGACCATGTACAAGACTGTCCAAGTGGAATTTTCATCTGGGCGCTACCGTGGGTAGGATGATACGCTAAATTGTAGGTCCCGATTGTAAGTTTTAGTACAAGCAGTCGTTAAGCTAAATCAGAGGCCTTCGGGCGGCTTGAAGACTCTCGACACCAGAGCTTGGCCACTTAGCTCATACGAAGAAGAAGAAAGATAGAGATGTATGTTAATATTACCCAGATAAAACTTGCGGAGGCAGTTGGGGGAAAGCTTTAGGGTAAAATAGCCGGTCAAGTGCGCGTCGGACTAAAGGGTTCCGTACCAATACCTTTCACATGTTTTATGGAAGCCTACTAAATGTTTTTTTATTTTATTCTGAATGCTTGACTACAATTCACCTAATGGTAAGTGATATTGAGGTGTATGGTGGAGCGCGCTTACCTAAAAGGAATCTGTTATTTTTTCTGTTTATAGTTATTTATTAAGAGTGATAATAGCAATACGTCATTTGTTAGTAATTGTGGGCGTGAATGAACCTGATTTGATAAGTCATACAAAATGATAATGAATTAAATTAGCACTGACTCAAAACCGTACAATAAACAGATGTACCTATGTTTATCGATGTATAAAAATAAATTATATCAATATTATTGGATCACACCATACGCTTGTCAAGTCATAAAAGTTAATGCTTCAGTTTTTATCGTGAAAAACTAAAATACTGATAAGGGTACATACAGTATAATAACTTAAAGTTGCTAAAATGTTGTAACTAAGCTAAATAATAATAATAATAAATCTTTAACATCACAAACAGCGTCCATAGAATACAATGTTTATACAAGGTGTTTAAAAACAAAAATAAAATATTAAAAATAAAGGTAAAATATTAAATATAACAAAACAGTTTTTTTTTTATAAAACAGCAGAAATAATATACATGAAAAAACCTGATGCTATCCAATGTTTCATAAATGGGCTATTGTATTGATTGCTTATGACTTGAAGAATGGTACTGGAACTATTTCTCATTCTACTTAAAATTTAAATTATGCGTTTACGTAAAATAGCATGAAAACCATCAACTCGTACATCGGCAAACATGCCAGAAGCGCTGCAAAATCGAGGCAGTTCTACCATCATTCGGAAAATATTGTTACATTGGACGCGAAGAGCATTGAGATTAGATTAGCACATTGAACTAAGAAAAATCATCATCATCTTTCTTGATTTCTACCATAGTTTAAATACTACTTATGTAATTGATAGGTCTCGTTAGTTTTATCTTGTTCAGCTATTGTGGGTGCAGGTGCACCCTACCATGTTATCCCCGGGGCGCACCTAAAAATAAAAGAAGTCCTGAAATATCTGGTTCTCAAGATGCCTGCCGTAACAGACCGCTGGGTGCTTACATACAAAATAGCACCAACTAAGTAACTCCTATAATAAACTAATTTGAAGTGGGATTGGGCTGGTCACGTCTGCCGCATGCCGGACGATCTGTGGGCAAAACTTGCTACGGAATGGAGGCCGACCAATACAAGACCACGCGGCAGACCAAAAAAGCGATGGAGGGACGAGCTCGACAAATACCTAGAGGATTGGTCCACAATAGCGCTAGATAGGGACAAGTGGAAAGAGGGTAGGGAGGCCTTTGCCCAACAGTGGGATCAAACAGGCTTTTAATAATAATAAAAAAAAAAGTAACTCCACAAGTACCCTTGGGTTAGTTAGAGCGCTTAGCAAGCTGCCGAAACTCCAACAAACTCGCAAAGCCCATGGATATTCACATAAAAGCTACGTATATGAATGAAGTAGGTATATGAGTTGCACACTTCAATTCAAAGCGATCCTTATTCAAATAGAAGCAACTTTGCTATCTCTGCCAGCTCAAAGCTCGCGTTTTAGTTCGACCATAGATTTGTAAAAAGAATAGGAATGCATTAGTACCGCATGATTTTTTGTTGTCTTCGCCTTTTCCCACTATGCGGGGTCGGCACAACCCGTTTTTTGCTTCCACATAATTCTATCAGCCGTCATATCTACATTCACTCCTTTCTGTTTCATATCCTCTTTTACACAATTCATTCGCGTCTTCTTAGGTCGAACTCTACTTTCACCAACTTTAAGAATCATATTCATACTTCTCCTAGTCACATGCATCTTCGCAAGATATGCCCTTATGAAGATAACCTTCCGCTCTTAACTTTATCTGGCATAAGTTCCACTTTCAAAATTTCATCATTACCACATGCATTTAAATAAGAAAAATACCTAAGTAATTTATATGAAATATTCTAAATAGCATAACAAGTACTCGTTTGCCCATAAAGCAAATCAGAATAAAATAGTACTTAAATTGAAACAAATATATTAACTTGCTGGGCCCCGCGGTGTTGCTCGTGTTAATCCGGAATAAAAAAGTTAACTCCACCAAATGTCGTGCAAATCGAATCAGTCGTTTGAGCGTGAAGTATTAACAAACATACACAATTAGAAATATTACCAACTATCGCATTTATTATATTAGTATGGTTTAATTATGAGAATTATTTAGCAATTTTTAAAACATTTTACCGTGCGTCGGATGACACGTTAAATTGTAGGTTTGTCACAGTACAAGCAGTCGTTAAGCCAAGTCAGAGGCCGCAAGATTTGCAAGCCGCCCGAAGGGCTTACAAATTATCGACACCAGAGCCAGGCCACTTAGCGATAATACGAAGAAAAGAAGACTGTTAGAATGTCAAAAAAATACAATGTACATATATGTTTTTACAAAACGGTTATGAAAATTGGTAGGCTTCTAGGCAGAGCGTTGACATATTTCATAGTCTATGGAAATTAACCCCATCGCGTGTGAATTCGCTGTGGTGAAAAGTATGCACTCTTTTTGCATATCTATGCTGGTCTTTTCCTTAAATAACTTTTATTACATGAATTCTAATAACCTAGTTTAGTAAACTCTAGTCTTAAGCTTTAAAAAAAGTGACATTTCAAATGACGATCTCGTTGGCGTAATGGTTACTATTATCAACCAGGGGCTCCCTGGTTCGATTTCCGGTACGGCCAACATCTTTATAATGAATCGAATAATGATGTTCTGATAAATGAAAAAAGAGGTTTTATGATATGAATAAGGATTAGGATACTATCTGATGCAGTCTCTCTAGGAAACCTCACCGTTAAGTCTAATACATGGACAACGTTCTATTCAGCGATATCATTCATCTGTCTACAATAGCCGCTAGCAGGGGCCCAGCGAAGAAACATCGATTCACTGTCGAAGTTCCGAGAATTCGCACAAAGCGTTTTGCTTCGACCTTCATTGTGAGAACTGCGAAGCTTTGGAACTCTCTTCCTAAGTCTCTTTTTCCCGAGAAGTACAATTTGGGGGTCTTCAAATCTAGAGTAAATAAGTTCCTTCTAGGCAAGCGTGTCACATCTTAGACCACAGTCAAGCTTAACATCAGGCTAGCTGCGGTCAAACGTAAGCCTATTCATCAATAAAAAACCAAAAAAAACAGAGCTTAACTAACAAGATAAACTTCACAAAGTAGTTTCATTAACTAAGCCACAGACTAATCACAGTTCTCGACTGGTACTTGCTATCTGGTCGATCGTTCAACCCTTTCTAAGCCATATAATTTGCATGTGGCAAGTTAGAAGTGGTCAAACGACATGTCTGAAAGTTTACCCAATCGCCATGAATTTCAGATAAGCTTTTAGATTAGGTACGTTATTTATTTAGGAGTGAGTGGGTTTTCAACTTTTTGTTCTTCTATTTTATCGGATTAAAAGTTCGTTTGACATTTTAATGCATTTTATATAGAAAGGTTTTTATATTAAATGGCTATTTATCATCTTTCTCTTGCTCTTTTTTAAACAACTTAAGTAGAAGTAAAGAATAATGACTTTTTTACCACAGATAGATTGTCGTTTGACCGAAGCTTGCTTGGTGTTAAGCTACGCTGTGGTCTGAGATATTCGTAACAAGTAGCTATCTGGACGAGATTTCAAATTTAGCGGTCTTAAAGTAAGTTAACTTTTTTACACATTCCACACAAGGCTGATTAGTCCCATACTAAACTCATATTTCTAGTGTACATTGTGGTTGCTAACACAACTGATATAAAATATATAAATACTTTATATTGATACATTAGTTGCTACCATTATTTTTTTTTGCACTATTAAACAGCAATACAACACTTTTAGTGTCAGAAATTTATTACAGCTATGATACAGACGTTATTTTTAATCGTATATTTATTAAACAAAAATAGCATAAGGAAATGAAGAATGAAATAAATTGGCTAATTGATTTGCTTAGTCGGCTAATAATTATTCACATAATGAGAAAGAAAGAATCATTTATTTTGTGACATGAATAACAAAGAAAAAATAATACACAAGAAACATAAAAGAAAACATTGTCGAGCCACAAAACCGGCCCCAGCCGGTTAATTCAAATTCCAATTGTTTATTTCAGACTTTTGGTCCATAAAATATTATCAAATAAGAATTAAAATTATCATTAAATACGTTAATAAAGTGTCATAATTCAGGACGTCATTTTTCCGTCGCCTCACGAGTTTGGTTTTGGGTTTGCATTGCGATGTAAATGAGACCAACGTCGGTCCCTGCGGGACTGTCGCGACCGCTCACACATTTACTATGTACGTGGCTTCTACCACCGTTGATTACCTCTAACGGATTCTCTAAAAATGAAGAAGTTGAAAATTAAAGATGAAGTTATTTTTTAATTGATTGGTTTACGTTTACCACAGTTTACTGGTGTTTTAAGCAGTTAACCTTATACTACGAGAACAGATTGGGATTAGAAGTTCCGCTAAATAGTATCGTTTGGCAATGGACAATATAAAAAATATAGAGCTGATTGCCAACTTTCACTAGACTTCACTGCCGACTGAAGAAGACATGGACGGAAAGTGTGAATGAGGACGTGCGAGAGAAAGGAGTGAGTGTAGACAAGACAGCTGAGAGAGGAGAGTACATCTATCAACTACTTTCTCAACCTTTGCTGTCTCACTTTTGAGAATAACTCCATCTCCCTCTATTGATCTTGGTCAACATCAAAGTCAACGTATTTATTAGCCATAGGTAAATTACATGCATACATATGTCACATATGTATATTTGCATTAAAAGCAATGTGTATAACATTTACAAATTGGAAAAATATAAATTAAAATATCATTGTCAATGCGTCAACTGTCATCATTACACAGCAGAGAAGAATCTAGAAGAAGTATTCTGAGTCTTGCGGTTTGAAATAGCTCTAATTCGGGAAATGCAAATACTCTAGTTAAAAGCTTTTCCAGTGACAACCGTTTGGGTGGACGGGACTGGATTGTTCGACGTGACCAAAATCGCTTGTGGAGTCTTCCTGTTTTTTTTTAAGGTTTTCAATTAGTTTTTTAGTTATTTTTTAATTAATTTTATTGTTTTTGACATTACATTAATTTAATCTTGAAAAATAAGTCGGGTTTTCCTTCCTGACGCATCGGTTTTGCATTCTTTGGAAAGGTTCCGTGAGATTTGTAGCAAACAAAATTCAGGGACAATTTCAACTTTGTGACGAAACGGAGTTCGCCGGGTTGGCTAGTATGTATATTACGAAAATAGATGTATTGTAAGTTTTTTTTTGTATAATTTGATTACAACTGGCCTTAAGATAAACAAAAATTGAAGCTGTACTGCAGACTATGGACAGATAGTCGGGAAGAGAGTGAAAGTTTCGTAATCAACACAAATAAGACAATTAAGACCAAACGAATCTGCGCTCCATAGCAGAAGTTGATCGAAGACGAGCCTTGCCTTTCTGCCTCTTTGATGAATTACCTGAAAATAAAAATAGCAAAATTTTAATGCTTTATTCTATAACTAACATTTGTGTTTAATTTTTCATACACATCAAGAAAATAAAACCTTTAAAATTAGGTAAGCAAAATTTTTCCGTAATTATACTGAATGTGTAATCTTATATATAAAATTTCCGTGTCACAGTGTTTGTTACCGTACTCCTCCGAAACGGCTTGACCGATTTTTTTCAAATTTTATATGCGTATTCAGTAGGTCTGAGAATCGGCTACTGTATATTTAGTTTTTTTTTTTTTATTAATGTAAAACAACGTTTGCCGGGTCAGCTAGTTTATTTTATAAAAATTGAAAAATAAGACGCAAAAAATATTTGAAATTCTCTGGCTTTCTCCTATACCAGCGTAAGTCTAAAACTGTGCTATATAAGACCTAAATGCCTCGCGTCATTACCTCGCTTTTAGTCGCTTGATAAATGGATCCCGAAAACCGGTCATATAACCCTACATATAGAATTAGTTTAACATTAGGCCGTAGCTTAAAATGCGTTAAAATAGGTACATAGATTGTCTTCCGCGCTTTCTTTGCTCGAACGAATTTTGGAACGTTACTAGCCGTACTGATTCGCGGCAGGATCAGTAATGGCACGAGTGGTATGACTTATTTACTTTTGTAAATATCCATACATATATATTTCTTACACTCGTGATTTACAACTTCCGATAATATATTTAAAATTAAATTAAAATTATTGTTAGCACGAAAGGCATATTATGAAACGGGCGGCAATTTAAATGATAAATTTACCGATGACGACAACATGAGATATTTATGTATTTCTATGTGATATTTATATGTATTTTAAGTCAACTTACAATAAATATAAATAATAAATATATTCACACACATAAAAATATATTTCTAAAGTCTACGAATTTACAAATTCTGTATTTAGATTTTGACTTTTTACAAGTGTCTTTTAACTTTTGACATATATTCAGAAAATAAATGAATTAAATTGTTTTTATTTTTTTGAGAAAATTAATTGAAAAAAAATTGTTCCTCTTGCACGTTTTACAACGCGCATGGGGAACAAATAATAGACCTATAAAATAACAACCGTAGTTCCAGCGACATCAAAATAGTTCAATAAAACAAACGGTCTCTATTTCAAAGGTCACTTTACGATTATTAAGAGCGGAAGGGCCCTGCTAAAAGGGTTCTTCCGGATGCCTTGAAACCTTTGACAGTTATTTATTGTTGCAATGTTGGCAACACAATGGTTGCTGTTGCTTTGTGTACTCAGACAGATGGGTGTCCGAATGTGGTATTTACAATTAGACCTTCAGTGAGTCGCAGAACATGTAATATGTAATATTATAGATTATTTCAGATTATATACTATCATCATTATCTAATTCTTGTAGCCCGTCGAAGCTAAGCAACGTTCGATTCAGACGGTGCTTGGCTGGGTGACCATGCACAACAACGTTTCAAAAGTACAAGCAGTCGTTAAGCCAAGTCAGAGGCCTTCGGGCGGTTTGAAATCTCTCGACACCAGAGCTTGGCCACTTAGCTCATACGAAGAAGAAGAAGAATCTAATGCCTGTCTTATATTACTACCAAAGCTGTGCTTTCTGTCAAATGTCTAAAATATAGAGTTAATGAAAAGATGTCAAGGTTTACTCTTAGCAGAAGATAGCGTAACAGTGCGAAATAGATTAATTACATAAAATGACAAATAAAATAGGTGTTTACATATATCGTATATGTATCGTCACAGATTACTAAATAGTTACTACGTACTGGTATAAATGTATTTCATATTTAGTCAGTTCCATAATATCTTTTTACTCGCATACCTAGTCGGAGCCTTTTACGTACTTATACGCCATTTCTTTTCCATCAGCTTAAAACCTAAATCCTGTCAAAGAACTTTACAAGATTATTGCGAGGTTTGCTTCCAAACACGGTATTGTTACGCAAATGATTTCTTTTCAAGTTTCATCCCTTTTCTTTTCGAGGAGAGAAATCTTGACAATAGATTGAATTTGAAAAAAGCCCGATGGAACACTCGATGAGTTCCCAGGGTGATAATATTCACAAAACCCACATGAATAAATCCTGTATGTTCGTGTGTCACTTTGATTGTTACATTTCATGAGAAAAAGGATTCAGTTTTAACCCGCGACGATAAACTGAGTGTTATAAGTTATGACATTAGTGTAAGTCTGTGGCATCGTAGCTTTGAAAAGGATGGACAGATTTAAATTCTGTTTTATTTTTGTTTGAAACATGTATTTGGCGAGTGATCTTAGCTGTGTTTTTTTATTATTGTACTTTTGCATGTTATTAAATATTGTTCAAAAGTATTAGTGTTCAAAAAAGCAAAACTGTTGATACCATTGAACCTAAGTAAGTACTTAATTGTAACACCATAATCTGTAATGAATCTGAATCTGCATCTGAAAATCGGACGAAAATGACCGCCGCTACAAAATGGGTGATGAATACACTACTGCCGCAATATAGGTGTCAAATAATAGTGCTAGATTAGAAGAGTACATATAATGTGATAAATTTGAAATTCAAAATGGCCGCAAAACTTTGGGCGGGGTTTTCTACTCGTTAATTCTTAATTTACATTGTTGAAACAGTTTTCTGGCCAGTATTGAGAAATAACGCTTTGAAGTTTTAGCGAGTTTTCAATAGGCTTCAGCGTTCTTTTGTAAGATGTTTACGAATGAAAAAGCTTCTATTGATGAAAGGTGTTCCTTCTTATGTCACGGGTCAAAAACTTTGTATGGGGCAGGTTTTTAAAACAATTTTACCAAAGCTTGAAACAAAAAAATATTTTTGCTTGCACTTGCTATGATAATGTTCGGAACATTGTATAGTTTTTATATTATAGCAAGTACAATAAATTATTAGAAAATAACCAACAATGTCGGCATTGACGTATTTAGAATCGAAAGATGCTTAAGTTCAAGCAACTTACCTGAAGTAAGTTTTCTAAGAAGCATTAATACTTTCACACAGCCCTTCACAACAATTTATTTCCTTCTCGTTCATTAAAAAATATACGTGTGAGTGTGAGAGAGACGGGTAGCTATCGATTATTTCCTATGAAATAAGTAATTAGGGTTGTCTTGTGTTTGACACGATGTCAAAGAGGGTCGGACAAAGTTGTTTAACTAAGCTTTTGAAATGTTGTCTTGGAAGTCCAAGAACTGATATACAAGTTATTTTGGGAACTGTTTATTGTAATTTAGGCAACGATTATGGAATACAATAACAGGCTGTATACATTGTTATGAAAATAGGTTTACGGCTGATAGCAATTCAACTGCTTACCTATTAATGATCGGGACAATTTCGGTTTGAAACCGCTTGACTCGACTCCTTATTAAGCCGCGTACGCACTAATCAATAGATATCAAATTTCTTATAGATATCAGGGATTAGAATACTAGAGAGGTTTGCTGATTTCCATACAATAAAGTGTGTCACGGAAGTTGGCCATAATTACCGATGAAAACTAGATGGCGCTAGAAATCGAGCGTGCAGCCTTCTTCATTCTTTGTCAAGTTTCCTGTTCCCTGAGAGCTACAATCTGGCGGTTTTCAAAGCAAGAGTCATCCGGTTTTTTCTGGGTAAGCGCACTCCACCTTAGATCATAATGTCGCTTGCCATCAGGTGATTTGTGATCAAGCGCAAGCCCATTTTAATGTAAAAAAAAAGCTTAGTTGCCGCCAAATTCCGCAAGGCGCTGCAGTCTCATAATAGATTGCGGGACCCGAGTGAAGTCGTTTCAACAAAAAACGAAGGTGGCGCTACGCGTATCAACTGATATACGTAGTACGAATTTCAGCAAAAGTTTGAGCGTCTATAATATTATTTAGTCTATGAAAATATAATGTGGCACGTCATTGAGATTTTTTTAAGTTCCACAATCCACAGCTACTTCCAAAAGTAATCCATCATGTATCTTAATAAAAATAATGGTCTAATATGAATACAGGGACTAAATCTATACAAAATTCTAAACACTCTGCAAACCTTAGAAATAAGTTTATAGCGTAACATGTCAATCCTCGAAGTCAATACTCTATGCTAATGAGTACACGACTTTACGTAATTATCGTCGCTTTATGTGACGGAAATTGCTAAATAGCGACATAGATAACATTAAAAGGGCATAGGAATATTTTACTACAGTTAAATATACGAGTAGATCTAACAAATGCGTCTTTTGGTTCATTAAGCCTTACCATTTCCTCAAGTGTTGCTTGCGCAGGCAACGGTTTATACCGGAACTCCTTGGAAAGTCCCATCATAAAATAACATCCAAAGAGATAATAATGTGTTTTTAGTTTTTTACTCAGGTTGGATAAAAAGAAAAGAGAAAAAAATAGTCTTGGTTTTTTTGCCTGATTTCCCCCAAAACTGCCATACGTTATAGCTGGACTCAGTACCATTAACACCAGTAACGTTTGAAAAAAAAACACTCTTTTTTATCACTGTATTAAAACTTTCGTAAGGCATATTTGAATAATGTTTGTATAACCGGCTATCACTTACGTTTATTTTGTCGGTATTAGCCCGACATGTTTCAGCACAATCAGTGTGCTGAAACATGTCGGGCTAATACCGACAAAATAAACGTAAGTGATAGCCGGTTATACAAACATTACTCTTTTTTATCTTTAATAGGTTTGCGTTTGACTACAGCTAGCCTGATGTTAAGCTGCACTGCAATCTACTGTGTGGCACGCTTACCTAGAAGATACCTATTAACTCTACTTTTGATTTTTGATATTGAAACATAATATGCATAAATTATGGCGAACTAAACCTAAACCTTAAAATACCAAGGGTAGAGGCAAGGCGCCCAAAATGCTAGCAACATTGCCACGTTGAATGGCAATGCTTAGTTTCTGACCGAAATAAAAGCCAGCATTCTGAATACGGGTTTTAATTTTTATGTTCTTACATTTACTTTTTTACTATTTTGTTGATTCAACTTTCAACACAACAACTTCATCTTCGCGTTTCGTTCTAATGTTATTAGTAAGTCCATGGTTGAAGAAAAAAAAAAACTGATTCTCAAAAGTGGAGTGTGTTTCTAGAAATATTCAAAAGCTCTCGAGACGTTATTAACGCTGGCTTGATTTTCCTTTCTTGCGTCTAAATAATAAAGGACTGCGAAGAGTTTTACGCGAAAATTTTAGAATTTGCACCATGTTCTCGTTGTAAATTATACGCGGATGCAAAAAATTGTCCGAAACGTAAACGAGGAGCGTTGCTGAATAAATTAGAGAAAAATGTCAGTTAACTTTTGAAAACAAGGTTAAATAAGGAAAAAAATATGCAAATAATATATTGTTTGTAAAGGTCGTTACAAAATGTATAAATTTGGAAAACCCCTGAACTAACACTTTTTTGTACCGACCATCTTGGATATAAAATTTATCACAATGTATGTATTCTACTAATCAAGTCTAGCATCAAGCCTTGTTTTAATTAATTTGATTAATTTTATACAATTGATTGGATAATAAATAAATTTTGCTATCCTAAAAAGAGTACAGTTAAAATTTACATTTATTAAAAAAAAATATTTTAGATACAAACTAGAAATGTTTCATATGGGGTTAACCAGCCGTATGTGAAATGTGTCCAAAAAAGTCTTACTCGTAGTACTATCAGTTGTTAAGACAAGTTGATGCCTTCGGGTGGCTTGAAAACTCTCGACAGAGCTTGGCCACTTAGGTTATACGAAGAAGAAGAGTTGGGAGTTAACTACACTGATTCAAACTTATACAGTAGAAAGCATCGGTGGGCGCAAAAAGTTATTTACTATATTGTATGTATTATACTAGCTCGACCGCCAGTTAGTATATAAAACGCGTATTACCTTATATTAATAAATTGGTATCTTTATTCTTGAGTATGTATCGATAGTCTCGAAGTTTTTTGTCTCTAAGCGTTTAAGAAAAACCATAACATGTTTGCCAGTCGCTTTGTAAACACAATATTCGTACGTCATTCAGGTCTATTCGAGTCACAAAAACTGACTTTGCAATTCAAATGCAAATAAGAAGAGGTTTGTCGTGAATTGAATAGAATTTCTCAATGTAAGTATATAAATGAACGCTCTTAAAACTATTTTCAGCGTATTTTCTTTAGTATTCAAAAAATCTGCTTAGTTATAATCTAATATAAAGTTATAATATAATCTGCTTAACTAAATACTATTGCGACTACTTAGATGCAAAAATATAAAGACGAAAATAAAGTGAAAATTCCCAACAAAGAAATTAATGGGAAATATTTTACACCAACCCTAATTACGTTTTAGCGAAAATACAAAAAACATGCTTTTGTCTAAGAATTAACATTAAACATTTTAGGAACTATGACTTTGGTGAACTGTTGAAACATGAAAATAATTTAAGAAATATTAAATTTTGTTTAAAACTTATTTACTTTCATTAATCGAAGATAAATAAAACCGAAAAAGCTATTCATTTAACGCAAGTTTTCCAACTCACAAATTAAATACATAAAAAGTTATACATTGTAAAACTCCACGTAACTTCACTCGATTTAACGACAAACTCTCTAAAGCGTCGAAATCAATTGGCTTTAGTTGCTTTAGCTTGTATTCCATACAATGATACTTTTTCATCATCTCATATAACGACTACTCTCTATAACGCCATAAAATGTACAGTCACTTCAGTGTCGTTACATAGAGTTTACACTATATTTACAAATATAATTATAATATTAATAACTTCTTACACCAACCTGAAATTCTAATCAATCAGTATATATGTCACGGCTAATGAAGTGTAGGTTAAAGTTATAACCACAAACAACTCGATAAAAGGAAATACCTATTTATTGTTTAGCTTTTATCATAAAACATAGTTGATAGTTTAGCAATAACATTTTGGGAAATCTGATCTACAAAATCATACACTGGTAGCGATGCAGCGGCACACACGACTAAACTAAATTTAAAGATGCCCCGTCTCTATTCATCTTAGGTGGCCAGAAAGAGACGGCACGTTCTGCACCATAGTCAAAACAACTAAAATCACGTCAAATGTAGAAAATATAGGCGACTTTAGAACGCACTCACTTGTCCTCTCAAGCTGCATATTCCATATTTGACGTGATTTTAGTTGTTTTGTCTGTGGTTCAGAACGTGCCGTCTCTTTCTGGCCACCTTAGATGAAAGCTTCTTTAAATTTAGTTTAGTCGTGTGTACGGCAGAATCGCCACCACTAATACTCTATTCACCGAGTTGAGCTAATACGGCAACTAATTCCTAACACCTGATTCGTCATGTCTGATGTAAAAGACTCCTCCCTCGTATGAGCTAAGTGGCCAAGTACTGGTGTCGAGAGTTTACAAGCCGCCCGAAGGCCTCTGATTTGGCATAACCAATTCTAGTACTAAGACTAACAGCCGGGGCCTACAATTTATTTTGTCGTCCGACCCAGGAAGGGGCCCAGATGTCACTGCCACTTTTCGACCCATCCGAAGACTTTTTTTTTATATTAGGACACATTCACACACGGCTGGTTAGCACTATACTGAACCATTTCTAGCTCGTATTATGGTTGCTAGCACAGCTGATATACTACATACAAATACATACATAATATATATAAATACATATTTAACACCCAGACCCACAGCCAACAAATTTAGTTAAGCACAAATATCTTGTCCGGGCCGGGAATCGAACCCGGAACCTTCTGATTAGCAGTCCGGCATGGTAACCTTTACGCCAACGAGGTAGTCAAACGGACTGTCCGTCCGCATCGACAGTTACTTAACCTCGACGATTGCGATAGATCACCTTAGTTAGTCAAGCTAAAGGCCCTGACGTTAGACACTAGTTATAGACAGCTACTAGTTCACATGCAAATCTCATCGACTTAGTAAAACAGTCAGTCAGGCTCTCACAGAGTTACCTGTTCCAGTCAAACTTTCAAGTTGCCAACTCAAATAACAGTCAAGCGCGGCAAACGGAATAATTTACTTCAAAGCGGGGCGAGGATAGGACGAGGACTTATAGTCTTTCCACCATTACACATTTCCACATTCTACACCTCTCAGTGGAAATCCATTTTATTACCATGGCAACACGGAACTTGTTATCTTATAAAATATTTCCACTAGTGGACATTTTACGTCGCTAGTCCCCGCTGTTTCCAAGTAAAATTGATGGTAATTATTGTTCAATTAATAATAATAATAATAATAAATATGGACACATTCACACACGGCTGGTTAGCCCCATACTGAACCATTTCTAGCTCGTATTATGGTTGCTAACACAACTGATATACTACATATACATACATACATATTATATAAATTTATATTGAACACCCAGACCCACAGCCAACAAATTTATTTAAGCACAAAGATGTTGACCGGGCCGGGAATCGAACCCGGAACCTTCTGATTAGCAGACCGGCATGGTAACCTTTACGCTAACGAGTTCGTCGTAATTGACAGACTATCGTATAATTTGGAGGTGGGAGGAAAAAGAGGAATGTACGTAACCATTATATAATAAAGTGTAAATTATGTAATTAAATTAGTTCTAGTTAAATAATTAAAACTAATTAAATTAAAGTAGTAGTAGTTAGTATTGAATTTTAATTATTTAATTAATGTGTGATATATAATTTATGTCACAAAGATTTTGAATAAATTTACAAAATATAACTTCAGAAAAAGACGAAAAAAATAAAGTAAAAGTAACAAAAACGAACAGATAATTGTCTCTTCCGGTGGAAAAGTTGTCCACTACCCGTGCTTACCCCGCTGTAGCAGTTTAGTTTACGGCCGCGTATCATGGCAACGGTTTAATTTTTTTTCCGCGCGAAAAAAGACAGCTGCATAATATCAGGGCTCAGTTTATTTGTCTACGATATTATTCAATCCTGTATCCCTTCCTTTTGAGATAGAATACACAGGACGAATAAAGCCTGTACGAAGATCTATGTAGTTATACATATTTATCGATTTTGGATTACAGTAATACCCCGGACTTACGCGATAGGCGGGACCGAGCGCTATCCGCGTAAGTCGAATTCGCGTAAGTCGGGGTACAATTTTGCAAAGTATGTTTAATTTGGACCGGAGATTATAATTTAGGAAATAAATTTTAATGTAATTCTAGATAATATGACAAACTATATTAATAAAATGTATAAACACAATCTGAAGTTATTTTGATGTAGAAGGTTTCATAAAATCTAACAAAGTCGTCTGACGAGTCAATGATTTTTTCTTCTCCCGTAATATCTCCTCGTAGCATGTTAGTAATGATTTTATTCTATGTTTTATGACAAAAATGCGCTCTTCATTGGAGTCTATGCTTTCCAAAATTGTTAACCCTTTTTCAATTGAACTGAGGGCTTCTGTTAAGTTTCCAACTGTCATTTGATCTTCTAATTGAACTGGGTCCAAAGACTCACGATTATCAATGTTTTCCTCTTGTTCACGCATTGTTATGAGCTCATCAATTGTAAGCTCCTCATTGTGTGAGTCCAGCAACTCTTGAACGTCATCACTATCCACTTCTAAATTTAATTGTCTACCAAGTTCGACAACGTCTTTGATCACATTGCTAATTTCATCAGGCCCTGGCACTGCTTCCGCCTGAGTCTCAGTGGAGAAAAAAAATGGACAGAGTTTTTTCCAGACGCCATTTAAAGTTTTTTGTGAAATTTCATACCAAGATTCTCCAATGATTCTCTTGGCTTCTAAAATGTTGAATTGTTTCCAAAATTCTTTAACAGAGAGCTCGTTGTTTTGTCTCATAGTTTTATGCAGATGTGCAAACGATCGTCTAGTGTAATAAGCTTTGAATGTTTTGATAACTCCCTGGTCCATCGGTTTAAGCAAGCTGGTTGTATTTGGTGGCAAAAATTCAACTTTCACACGTGGGTCGAAACTAGTTAAAGTAGCAGGTGGATGACCTGGTGCGTTGTCGATTAATAGCATCACTTTAAACGGGATTTGTTTAGACTGGCAATAACGTTCGACTTCAGGTATGAAGTGATGACCAAACCAGTCTTCAAAAAGGGAGGCCGTCACCCAAGCTTTACGATTCGACTTCCAAATCACGGGCAAACCAGCTTTAGATTTGTTTTTCAATGCTCTTGGATTTTCTGAGCGATAAACTAATAGAGGTTTTAACTTAAAGTCACCAGCTGCATTCGCGCCGAGCATCACTGTCAATCGATCTTTGGCGGCCTTATAACCTGGAAAGGTTTTCTCTTCACGCGCAATAAAAGTTCTTTTAGGCATCTTCTTCCAAAACAAGCCAGTTTCATCCACGTTGAATATGGTTTGGCTGGTATAGCCACCTTCATCTATCATAGCTTTGAGTTTTTCTGGATAAAGAGATGCAGCTTCTTTATCTGCACTTGCTGCCTCTCCACTTTCTGCAATGCTATGCCAATTACAGCGACTTTTGAACCGGCTGAACCAACCGTTACTAGCTTTAAACGTTTCATCTTTAGCCATCTCCCCAGCTTCATCTTTTAATTTCTCAAAAATTTGTTTAGCTTGAAAGCACACCGTGTTCTGATCAACGGGACAATTTTTCACCGTTACTTGATTATCACACCATAATTTTAACAATGTTTCCATCTCAGCGACAATACCATGCCGTTTACGAATGATGCTTGAATTCAAAAAGTGAGCGTTTTTCACAGCTTCGAGAATTTTTTCTTTACTTTTTGTAATTGATCTGACTGTCGATTCCGGTAGATCAAACTTCTTCGCTAATTCACAAATTTTTATTTTTGCATCGTAGTCTTTAATAATGTTAAGTTTACACTCCAAAGATAATGTTTTTCTTTTCTTATTTAAAGCTAAAGAGTCGGTTCTACTTCGTTTGGATGCCATAGTACTTAGTAAATATCTCAGGTTGTCGCACAACGCACAAAATAACACAAAATAGTAACTTGTACATATGTACCTACGCGCCGATTCCGCACTACACGTCTGTGCCAGTTGTAAGCTGAACGAATAATAATGCGGGCGGGGGAGCGGGGGAGTCAGAAACAAACGCCGCCGCTTGACCTTGACTGCGCGGCTTTCAAACAAAAAACGTTAAAATAAGCGAGAAAATTAAATCGCGTAACTCCGAATTCGCGTAAGGTGGGGTAGCGTAAGTCGGGGTATTACTGTACTGTGTTACAAGGGTGATAATAAGAAAAAACTTTGTTCCGACATGATAAGTTTTATTGAGTGTAATTTTTGTTACTTTTGTTAGTATTATGGATTATTTGTCAAAAAATAGCCAGCGTGGTGTATTATGGCCTATATCTCTCTCCTCGTGAGAGAAGGCCCCGAGTTCTAGCAGTGGGAACGTATAGCGGGCTGCTTATGCTATGCTTAACCTTATGATTTTTAGCATTATTATGTCGTACATAAGTTACAGTTACAGTAAGCTGTATACGTATGTATATACTGTCTGTATGCACAATAAGCCAACATAATAATGGTGGCGATTCTGCGGCACACACGGCTAAACTAAATTTAAAGTAGCTCTGTCTCTTTTCGTCATAAATGACCAAAAAGAGATGGTACGATCTACACCATAGACAAAACATCTAAAATCACGTCAAACACGTCAGATTTAGAGCTGATATAATTGGGTGCGCTCTAAAATCGCTTACATTTTTCATATTTGACGTGATTTTAGTTGTTTTGTGTGTGGTTCAGAACGTACCATCTCTTTCTGACCACCTAAGGTGAAAAGAGACGGGGCTTCTTTAAATTTAGTTTAGTCGTGTGTGCCGCTGAATCGTCACCATTGTTTCTCTATTCAATAGTTAAAAGTCAATGAACTTTCAGAAAGGAGCCTTTCAATTCTTTCGTCATACTTTAAGTCGACCTCGCAGTATTAGGATATAATGGCGGCTGAACAATGTTCATACTCATTTACCACTAGCTGCTCCTCGCGGTGTCACTCGTCTTCGTTTTAAAAGTAGCC
This sequence comes from Mellilla xanthometata, assembly GCA_035578125.1. Classification (NCBI taxonomy): domain Eukaryota; kingdom Metazoa; phylum Arthropoda; class Insecta; order Lepidoptera; family Geometridae; genus Mellilla; species Mellilla xanthometata. The sequence continues at coordinate 3,376,166 of JAPUBQ010000014.1, read as the reverse complement.
AAGCGTTAATCTAAACTTTGTCCGTACCAAATTTCACCGAAATAAGTTCCGCAAATAATTTTATTTTCACATTGGCTTGAAATTAAAACTTTGTATCGTGCGTGACGTCACAGCCAGCCTCAACGGAAGACCAGCGTTGTTTGCTCTCCAGCAACCAGCATTATGCTGAGTTGAGGCTGTGTTGTGACAAATTAAAGATTATTATGTGTACTATGCTTATTATTATATTTTGTCATGTGTTTAATTTGTCTCAATAAATAATTTCCTTTCTTTCTTTCAAATTGTGTTTACAAAAATGTATAATAAACTTTCAACTGGAACTCGAGCTAAATATTTGTTATCCAGTCCGCCTGCTTAACCCCGTGGCTCAGGCTGAAGGGATTTGTTGTAAAGCCTCTCCCAAGCAAGATTTGTAGAAATCAACGCGGATGACGTCACAAGGACGGATTACACAGACAAGATAGGCGGTCGAATAAAACTCTAAGGATAGTACTGTACTTATGCATTTTACTAAAGTAATGTAGCGCCTGTAGCTCGGCTAGCTAAGTTGATCAAATCAAATCAAATAGTTTATTTAGTACAAATACAGGGGTGAAACGTACTATGAGTAATTAAATACTAAATTATAGCTAAGTCTTAGTGTACGTTTTGCCATATCCACTGCGCCCGCGCTAAGTATCATATGATCCTGTTATGCGGGTAACAGTATTTAGCTTTTTGTGACACTTAAATTAAGAAGACATTGTGCTTACCTCACACATCACACAGTTTTATAGATAAATATGAGCTATACTATCAATAACAAACAATAAATTAAACGAAAAACATAACTAATATCCAAAAGCAAAAGCAAAACCAAACTGTCAAACTTTGGTGTTGCCACATATAGGAAAATAAATTTTGGCTATCGCATTAGGTGTTCGTACTAAGAGATCCGACGCGATCATTGAGGTTAAGCATCGGTAGAAGCGTGCAGTCTTTGGATGGGGTGACCATGCACAAGACTGTCTTTTAAATGGTGGCTTTTTCATCTGGGTGCTATCAAGGATCGGATAACACGTTAAATTGTAGGTCCCGGATGTAAATCTCCGTTCAAGCAGTGGTTAAGCCTAGTCAAAAGAAACCCGGGCGGCTTGAAAGCTTTCGACACCAGAGCTGGGTCACTTAGCTCATACGAAGAAGCAGATCAAATAGGTAGTTTATGCTTGAAGTATCATCCTTTGTAGGGTTTGGTACATCTATGTTACAAGTTCCCGCCGACACAAAGGGTCGTTAAGCAAGGCCTTTTTGTTTTAGCAAATTAGGTTTTCTTTGAGGAATTGAATTAACATTAACACGGCACTGGGCTTTATTTGCCCGCCCTGATTCTAAGGTGACAGAGAGAAGTTAATTTAGATTGTTCATTGTTATCGTACGCTCCGTGAATTTGATGAAATGTTTCATGTTGAATTGATGGCTGGATACATTTTAATAAATTTTTCTATACTTCTGTCACGTGTTTTGGTAATTTCTTGAGTATTATTCTGAGTCTGCAAATAGCTGCATTTGAAAATTTTTGACCCCAGACTGACCCAAAAATTTTCAAATTCTCAAGTTTTGAGGCTCCTGAAGGCCCTTAACATGGCTTAAATACTGTACGAGCAGTCCTCCCAGTCAGGAGCCTTGAAAATGTTCGACATCATAACTTAGGTATTTGTTCACAGTACTTAGAATTAATTCTTATTACTTAGAAGAAATTTTCGACTACGAAGCCGGACCTACAATTTTAAAATCATTTAACTCATGTTAGCATCCTAGTGAAAATTACACTTTAAACCTTTAAACGGAAGTTTTGTGCATGGTCTCTCTTTCAAACACCGCATCGACCGTTGCTTTATCTCGATGATCGCGTTAGCCCACCTCAGCAGTCAAAATTATTATTCGAATTCGTTCAAAATAATTTTCCGAAAGTATTCAACTTAAAATAATTAGAAAGAATGAAAAAACCTTTATTATTCACATAAAGAAATATATACAAACATAAAATATTAAACCTATTTTGTTGTGCATAAAAGGCGCAGGTTATAATTACGGCTAATTATGTTGCGAAATCTTTGGAGCTTGTCGCTCTGTCTGTAAAACGGGCGTGCGGTTTGATCCTAAGTAAACACAGTATGTTGTGCGCATTTATGAGGGCAATTACGATAGACAGTTACTACTCGCAGACAAGATTCCAGTACAAGCAGCTGGCTAATTAAAATTACAGTGTTACTCCAAGTATCAACACCGATGTCCCGCCGAAAAGACCATCATCATCAGCCCGTACCTATGCATTCACTGCTGGACATAGGCCTCCTCCAAGACACATTTTTAACGTGTGGAAATGCATTTACGCATGCCCACCACACCCAGGGAGGTGGGTGGTGTATGTCGGGCTCGACGCTAGAAGGGCATCACTACCGACTTAAACCTCACGATGGCCTCCTCACCGTAAAGGGTGGGGTGAGGTTCCCCTCTTCGCATTAACCCACCACCCCACCCACTTCGGCTAGCCTGCGAGACTCCTCCTCAGGGGATGACTCCCCTTGCAGTGCACGTGGTGCACCGCAACCACACGCTACGCGACCCTATCTGAGCATACCGTCTCCATCCACTGCCCGCTTTTTGCGTAAATCCTCGCTCCATGTCGTTGCAGGACGTTCTACGGTACATGTACCGGTACGCACTGTGCACTCCAGAACTCATCTACACTAGCGATAATCGACTCTGCGACAGACATGACCAGCCCATTTCCACTTCAACTTTAGCATTAGCTTCTAGAATTCATTATAATTAGTTAAGGTACCTAAACTTATGTAATGTTTGTTTTGTTTAGAATGTAAGTTGGTCCAATAAAATATTTTGTATTTGTATTGTATTGTATATTTTTGCGTCACGAGTTAAAAATTCAATAATCTAGCTTTAAAAGAATATTTTGTCAGACTACATAATGAATTTCCTCGATCGACACAAGCCACCGTGAGAGATTAGTCTTCCAAAGCCTACGCTTACGAGAATGCGGCGGAGCCTCCTAAATAAACGGATTATCAGGCTTAGAATAATTTATGAAGATATTTATTAAGTTTTCTGCGCAGAAATTCTTCGAACTTAATTAAAGTCGTTTCCAAGTAATTTGGCGAAGGAAATTCGATATAACTTGTTGCTTTAAATATAGGTTGCTGGTGTGTGGATAACTTTTTCGACAAAATTAATGATTACATTAATTTTGTCGAAAAAGTTAGCCACATTATTATTTATAGAAACGTCGTACATATGATTTATTTTAAATAAAATACAACATTATTTTATTAAATATCCAAATTTATAACAAAATAAGGTTAAATTTAAATTTAGTTATGTTGTATTGTTTTTAATTTTGTCGAAACATTTATTCGTCATGTGTCTATTTTCATTATTAAGAAGGGTATGAGGCCGACCAAAGAAGACATGGATGGAGTGTGTGAATAAGGGACATGAGAGAAAAAGGAGTGAGTGTAGAGACGACGGCAGATGGAGGAGTGGAAGAAGAAAATTTGCTGTGCCGACCCCACCTAGTGGGATAAGGCAAGGAAGAAGAAAGAAGATACGCTATTTCTATTTTCATGGTGGTAGAGCATCTTCTAGCGCTCGATTAGCAAGCAACCACCCTCAAGTTGAAAAATCTTTAGCCAAACATCTACCAGTGTGTTCCGGTAGCCTCCTTGATAGCCAGTTATTCCAGACTAGGCATACTCCAACGTTAGCCAGTGACGCTGACTCGTGTGTTTACGCGCCTTGCTTGTCAAATGTACAGCTGTAATGTGTAAAAAAAACAATTATCGACTTGAAGTTGCAGTTTCCTTTTAATCTTCTTAAACATATAAAATTTCCATGTCACAATGTTAGTTACCGTACTCCTCCGATTTTTACCAAATTTTATATGCGTATTCAGTAGGTCTGAGAAAAGGCCTATCTATTTTCCTTACCCCTAAGTGATAAGGGTTGTTCACCCTTATTTTTTTTAATGAATAGTAATAATTTATAAAGCAAAACAACGTTTGCCGAGTCAGCTAGTTATTCCATAAAAGACAAGTTTTGATCGTTCGACATTATGTACATAAAACTTCATATGAATCAATTAATACAATTTATGAGTTCATACGAATTTGGTAAAATACATTCTTATCTATACCTATAAATATTAGTTATCTTATCAGTTACATTGTGAACATCCGCAACGCCCACTAATACGATATGACTATTATTATCAGCTATCAGGCAATGAAATTAAAATAGATAAATAGCCAGAGACGGTTTCGTCAAAATCTATTAGTTTATAGATTACTAGCAGAACGTCCCGGCTTCGTACGGGCTATAAAAAAATCTATTTTGCAAAGTAAAATAAATATAGCCTATGTTACTCGGGGACAATGAAGCCTTCCAACGGTGAAATAATTTTTCAAAACAAACAAAAAAACAAAAAATCAAACTTTTCTACTTTATAATTTTGGTATAGAAAAGCACTATTAGCCCACTATACGTTCTTATAAAATAATTTTTAAATAATTCCTATTTAATAATTTTTTATTCATATTAAAAGGATTAATATAAGTTCAAAAATAAGTTGTTTCATGAAGGTACAATAAGGTTATATCTTATTTAATATATAGGTACAATAAGGTTATAATCTTATATATAAAATTTCCATGTCACAATGTTAGTTACCGTACTACTCCGAAACGGCTTGGCCGATTTTACCAAATTTTATATGCGTATTCAGTAGGTCTTTGAATCGGCTACTATAATTTTTTTAAGGCTAAACAACGTTTAACGTAAAGGTCAGCTAGTTATACTAAATTCTTTTGTTGTATTCTTAGATTTGACATTTGTTCGCGCACGAGTGTGGGTATGTGTGTATTTTTATGTGTTAATCTGTGTTTTTGGAGCTTAAGATAGTTTTAGTAAGGCAATGGCCAAAAACAGACTATGATCAAAATTCAAAACATCACTCTCGTGAAAACTCGTATTCAAACCCCCTTCAATACCTCTTGAGAACATTAAGCAAACGGCAAATAACAAAGGGTTAGCTGTTTACGTAACTGTGTTTTTGGAGCTGAAGTTAGTTGGTTTTAGTAAGGCAATGGCCAAAAACAGACTATGATCAAAATTCAAAACATCACTCACGGGAACACTCAAACCCAGTTCAAACCCTCTTGAGAACATTAAGCAAACGGCAAATAACAAAGGGTTCGCTGATCAAACAACTAGTGCTGTTCCCAATCGATCACGCCTCACTAGGGACGTCCTAAACCATCGATATCGACAACCGTTTATCGAGTGCCATTACCGTTAGTTTATTCAGGGCAAAAGTAACCATTAGCACGGCTCTGAAGGACCAGTGGTAATTAATCTTCATCATGAGGAAAGCCGGAAGGCGCGAGGGTGCTTGAGGCCGGTCAGGATTATTCGGACTTTCAATGGTATATAAGGTGACCGCACATTAGTTCGAGCCGAACCACTATAAGCTTAAAGCTTGGCTGCCAAAGACAAATTATTTTACGAAATCAACGACTTCTGAGTCTACAAGATTATTAATTTATAATTATTATTATTGATAGGTAAAATATTGTAAAAAAAATGTGAAGCTGATATTTAATTACCTTAAGCCTACCTTAAACTAACCTTATAATCTTGTGTATAGACTTTAATATTTTTAGTCCTTTATTAGTTAGTTACTATAGTACTTGTTATTTCCTTTTTTGAAATTGTTTGCCTAAGTTAAGGAGGAGGAGACACTGTGCTTCACAACACAGGATTTGTCCTACAGTGAAGCACAGGGTACATCTTGTTGTTGTACAATAGTATGTAAGATAATTTTGTAAAAATATTCTTCTTCACACCACTTTATTTGGACAAATTAACGTTTTATTTATTTATTTTATAATTGTAATATATTTAAATCTAATTTTGACGTGTAACAAGGTGTTACTATTAATATATAATTGCATTGTATTGAAGCGCCAAATGAATTAAGCCAAGAGAATGTAAGGCAGATTCGTATAATTTGATGTGGTAAGTGTGTCAGTTTTCATAAGATTTTAAAAACACAACTCAAAATTCGTTTCATTCGATTCATTTGGCGCGTTCAGTTCGAGCTAGTGTTTTGTTTTTCAATCTAGGTTTTTTTACAAATTGCGGCCCTTTGTTTAGAAAAAAGCCGTTTCATAAATGTACGAAGTATGATTCCGTAACAAAAGTTCAAAATGGTTTTGCCTTCCTTATTAATACGAAAATAATAGCACAAAAAAACTAGACAAAGCCTTATTTCTTTCAGTATCTGCGCATGATATTAATGTATTGTTAACAAAAAGCCTTTTCATTTTCAGCTGCAGCATCTTAAATCACTTGTAACTAATGAGTTTCGCCTCCAGCCGTTACTGCGTATAACGGATAACGGATAACGGATAACGGCGTTATAACGGCCGCGGCGGGAGTGTGTTAAGTACGTTGCATATGGAGCTACTACAAGCATGAACCATTATACTTTACAATATACGAATGAATATTGCTAATAAGTATTCATATTTTTATTTATAACCAACATAATAATCATATACCTGAAACGCTCAACTAAAACTTTACCTACAAAAGTCCAGAGGTAGAGGAAAAGGTGCCCAAAATGCTGGCAGCATTGCCACGTTGGTTGGCTTGCTTAGTTTCGGACCGAAATAAAAGCCAGCATGTAATAAGTAATATTGGAATTTTTCAAATAAAATAGTGACAAAAATGAAATACTGTCACGATGAAATAGATTGGCTTGTTGGTTTGAGATTAAAAAGTATTGACGATGTGTGATCAGAGGCTTAAACTATTTACATGCAAATCGTTTCAGCCGTTGGAACACGATGGAGACAGATATAAAGATAATATATTTACATATGCGTACTGCATCATACAATTCGGCCTTGTCATTAAAAACATGATAAAATATAAAGAAATAAATACTAGGAAACATTTCACACACGGCTGGTTAACCACATACAAAACCATTTCTAGTTTGTTATTATTATGGTAAAAACTATGAAAAAAAAAAAACTAAAAACTATAGTCGAAGTTGGGGGAGGCCTACGCCAGCGAGGCGACATCTGCACTTCAAGAAGATTAATTGACATCAGTAATAAACCTGACATGGATTGGCTTTATAATTTTTTAGACATTAATTATCTAAATAGTTTTACATGCGATAGTATAAGCAACAATTACAATTATTATTTGACAATCCGATTTAAACATTTATTGACGATTAATATGACATTTGTAATAATAATATGAAAAGATGACAAGCTATGTAAATATGTGCAGTTGTATAAAGGCTTTTTTATTTTATTTTATTATGGTTGCTAACACAACTGATATACTACATATACATAATTAAATACTTTATATCTAAATATATTTAAAACCCAGGCCAAGCCAACAAGTTTAGTTCATCACAAAGTTTTTGATCGTGTCGGAAATTGAACCTGGTAACTTCTAGTTGACAGTCCGGCCACCACGGTTACCATTACATCAACGAGGTCGTCAAACTTGTAGTAGGTCCCTGACGTGGTTATCTCTATGATAAAGTGGGTTGCGAAGCGAGTGATGGTTTTTGGATGCTTTTTGCAGTTGAGTAGTTTTTACTAGTATAGTTGGTTTGTTGCCGAAATATTAACTGACGGACATCAAACATCAAACATCAAATCAAAATTGTCTTTATGCGGACTACAAAAGGGTCCATAAAAAGTAAAAAAGCCTTTATTCATCTGCATTACATTATGATTACCTACTTCTTTAACTTCTATCTTATCATATTTAATATTATGTTAATGTCAAATAATGATTAATTAAATCGCTTTTTGAAATGCCATGGGTTAGTAATTACAACTAAATAATAATGTTAGTATCTGGTGAAAAAATAAAGAATAGAAATGAGAACAAAATCTGTCCTGAGCAAAAGCATCACTGAGATGATTCTGAGGCATCGGAAGGATGCTCGCGTTACTCACTCAGCACTCTCAGATAATGCTTCTGCACAAGAGAGCTCAGGTCCTCCAACCAAAACTATCAGGATCCTCTTGTGACTCAACCATACGCACATATAAACACAATGGTTAAATTTTTGTTCAAGTTGTTTTTTGCACGGTGTAGTAGTTGAGAGTGCTTTTAGCTATGTTTGATGTTAATTGATCAAAATGGCTGCTACACAAGATGGCGGATAATAGTATTTTCACAACTGCCTTAATATGGATATCAAACGAAAGGGATTGGATAGTAAATAGTACATTCAGGATTCTATATTTTAAATACGCCACCAAAAATATTGGTCGCATGATATGTAAATTTTTAATCGACTCATTAATTGTTAAAGAAGTTGTTTATAGGTAAGATAATTCCAACGTAGACCACAATAATCCAACAAACAGCTTAATTGTGGTGTAGTGTAAACTTATATAGAGTGAAAAAGTTGATAATGGTTTATTCTGCAACTTCCTGAGTGGAAAAAATCAGCTATTTTATAAATTCATCGTGGTTACTTTCCTTTTTAAGAAAGAGTTATGTTATGGCTTGATTTAACCAAAATTTCAACCTATATCTCCTTCTCTTCTCTTTTACTTTCTCTCTCTTTCCTTTTCTTTCTCTCTCTCTCTCTCTCTCTCTCTCTCTCTCGTATTTCTTCCCTCTCTTTCTCTTTATGTTTCTTTTTCTCTCCCTTTGCTCATCTATGTAACTTACATACATGGTTGTGTCTTGAGCTTTCCTTACTTTTCTATTTCACTCAGCTCTATCCTCTATATTTTCGTCATTAACGTTGCGTTCTCTTGTCTGTATGAGATACCTACTTGCCATTGGAAAATAAAGTTAACCCATTTTCACTTCACCAGCGTCCGAAGTATCCCAGTACGATGTGCGACTTGATATTCAAGGCCTGTGTGCCTAACCGGGGCGTCTCGGTGGCGCCACCGTGACGTAGGCTAAGCTTTCCTGGCCATTGGAGCTTAGCGGCTGGATTGAATTAGGGAGACTGAACTGATTGGAAAAGCGGTATTAGGTTATTTGCGATACCGGATTACTTTAGTTATAGCATAAGCATAAGCAGCCCACTATACGTTCCCAATGCTGGGACTCGGAGTCTTCTCTCACGAGGAGAGAGATATAGGCCATAGTCCACCACGCTGGCCAAGTGCGGATTGGCGGATGACACACGTCTTCGGATATTGTGGTCCTCAAACATACCGGTTTCCTCACGATGTTTTCCTTCACCGTAAAGCGCGTGCAAATCCACACATAACTTGAAAAACAAGTGTAGGGCCGGGATCGAACCAGGGGCTGTCTGATTGAAAAGCAGACGTTATTACCACCGAGCTACACTCGCTTTTACTCTTACTCTTTTTACACTTAGTTATAGAATACTTGCAATATTTAAATTTGAAATTTCGGTTTCAACTAAAGATCATAAAGTAACTAAAGATATCGTCGACATTATTGCTTCGAATTTAACCTAGAAAAAAGTTTAAATGCCATGAACTTTTGTATATCTGAGACACAGATGTGGATTGTTTATCTGAAGACTATACTATTTGTATGTGGCATCACAAATAGTATATTCATAATTGCAATTACGAGTACTCGTAACAAGAAAACTATCCCAAAAAATACAAACAAGACTCACTTCTATTTTGAGTTACATGATAATTCCACTTGGTAACCGGTTTTCAGCCCTCAACATCTTTCAATGTATCAATATCTCGTGCTAAAGTTTACGGAACTTAATAGGGGGTCTGGTATTGACTTAGGTTCAATCTGACCTGACTTACGTCTAAAACAAATATACAGAGTCGAGACACGCTATAACATGTGTAGGAGGTAAATAAGACAGTATGTCATGTTATTATATTACTAGAATATAATTGAAAATTGACATTGATACATATCACATACTTTTGGAATGATATTATATTATTTGTCTTGTAACTTTGGTGTCATATATAAATGATTTGTATTTGTATTTGTATCGGATTGATTTTTAAAGCAAAGGAATTAATTAAAACGGGAAAACGAGGGGATGTTATAAAGTCTATCTCTCTCTATCTAAGTGTGTGTGTGTGTTTGTCTGTATGTCAGTTGTTTGGTCAACGTATAGCTTCCCAACGGATGGATCGATTTTGAATTATCTTTTTGTTTGAAAGGTCTATTAGATTAATGTGTGAGCATTTAGTAGAGTGATTTTAAGTAATCGAGCTTTAGCGTTTTTTCGTACCAAAAACAAAGATAAAAAAACTAGTTATTTAAGAAAAGGTTTGTCTTTTACACCAGATATAAAGATTTTTTAAATTAGGTAATAGTTATAGTGAAAAGATAAAGTCAAAGAGTTGTAGCTTTTACATCAGATACAAAGATTTTTTTTAATTAGGTAATAGTTATAGTGAAAAGATAAACTCAAAACATTGTAGCTCTATCTTTTACACCGCATTTTGAAGGATTTTACAAAATACTAGCTGACCCGGCAAACGTTGTTTTGCCTCACTTAGGGGTATGAAAAATAGATAGTGTAGCTTATATGACACGTTCGTAGATTTACCATAGCAGCGCCATCTATTGATTACTTACTCAACCCAGGCGAAAGGTATCGACATCTGTTAGAATCATTTGGAGTTAACAGATAATTGTGACTGTCAGATAATAACAGACAATAATTAGCAATAAATTAAAATTGCGACTATAATTTGAGATTTAAACTATCCTATCTCTCAAGTTAGATCGAACTGCACATGGTGTGCGAATTTTATTATAATCGGTTAAGTGGTTTAGGAGTCCATTGAGGACAAACATTGTGACACGAGATTTATATATATTAAGTTAATAGCTATAACGAGTAACATAGTACTCGTATATGAGTAGAATGTGACTTAATTATTTTACACAAAAGCAAAGTAATTATCAAATCGCGAGTCAACCGGTATGAAAATGTATTGTTTAACGCACCCTATTGTTGTGCCGACCTCAACCTTTGTGGTAACGAATTGCGTGGATTAACCTTGAATTAAATTAAATCGTAACATATTTTACAATTTAAATATACCACAATAATAATACTTGGTTTGATTACTAGTGTTGGTTGGCTGACCGTACATTTGTTTTATGACCGATATATAGATTAAAATTAAAAACTTGAGAGGTGTCAAGGGACAAACAGATGAAACGAAGTTCCTTCCGATTCATTAGTAAAAGAATTGTATTTTTTTTAAGTTCATAATAATATAAATCAATAAATAAATATTAGGACACATTCACACACGGCTGGTTAGCCCCATACTGAACCATTTCTAGCTCGTATTATGGTTGCTAACACAACTGATATACTACATATACATACATACATATTATATATATATGTATGTATATGTATATATTATTTTATTAATTAACAAATATATTGTAATATAAACTTAATCAGTAGGCTCAATCGCAACTCCACCTGAAACGAATGGCGCTGTTGTCAATTACTGAATACTTTCATTGATAGCTGTATTTGACTTCCGAACAAATTTTGGAGATGCGACGTTGCCATACCGTGCGCTAAAAGTGTCGTGACAACCTTACGTAAGATTTTTTTCCGTCTAGCCCCCTTTCACAACGCGCGATAAGGAACTTCGTTCCAAAAATATATTATTAGGACACATTTCACACATGGCTGGTTAGCCCCATATTAAAACATTTCTAGTTTGTGTTATGGTTGCTATCACAAGTGATATACTACTACATATACATACATATTTTATATAAAATCGAATCCTTACGATTGGTAGTCCGGCATGGTAATAATTACGCCAATGAGGTCGTCAAAGTTTAGTTTCTCGCATCACTTTACACTGTTTTCCTGTTCCTGAATCTGCGAATGTGAATTATTCAGCAAAATTAAATAAACAAGACAAACAAACTGGCCACTAAGACCTCGAATTACAAATTACAAAACCTTAAAATGCCGACGCTGTTTCAGCCAGTTTCAGTGAGGCTGCGTGCTGGGGGGAAACTGGAGGGAGGGGCTAAAAGGGGGGCATGACGTGATGAATGAGCCCCCACCCCCATCCTTGGGGTACTAGAGCGCTCTTATCTATTGTTTGCGAACTACCCTGCACCGTTGCATGAAACCCCGGCTTAAAAATTCATATAGGATTGAAAAGGATTTTTCGGTCAGCAATTTTGCATGAAGCGTTTTGAATTCTTTGTAATTATACTGCTCGTAATATCTAAAGAGAAATAATCATATCAGCCACATAAATTGTAATTTCAATCTGTGTCCATTCAAAATAACTTAAAATCAATTAACCGCGAAGATAACAAGTTTTTTCTCCTTATGAGCTAAGTAAAGTAAAAAAAAAAAGTAAGATAGATAGATAACTACTGCCTTAACTGGCGACCTTATCGCTAAGAGCGATCTCTTCCAGGCAACCAATTCTATGAAATAAGACAAAATTAGAAAAGTACTTAAGACGAAGTGTAATAATAAGTGTTTATGTGAATTACAAAAATACACAAAATATTATGACAAAATAAGCTCTAGTGTCGAAAGTTTTCAAGCCGCCCGAAGGCCTCTGACTTGGCTTTTTTTTTTTTAATAGGTCAGCGCTTGACCACAATTCACCTGATGGTAAGTGATATTGAGGTCTACGGTGGATCGACGATCTCCTTAACGACTAAAAGAACATATAAGGATTTATAAATATGTTAGATATATATAATGTGTATATATAGGGTAGGCAGTTAGTTATAAGATTCACGGCAACAAAAGAAGCCCGTTATTTCTAACGAAAAAAAATTCAATGTTTTTGCTAAATACATTTTTACACAATACAGCTAGGCATTTGACCAGCAAGTCACGTAACTACACGAGCTAGCGAACCCTGTGACCTAAGGTGGAGCATGCGTAATCTGGAATAACTGGTTCTCAAGGAGGTACCGAGACACACCGGTTGGTGCTTGGCGACAGATTTTACAACTTGAGGATGGTTGGTAGCCAGGCGAGCAATGGAAAATACTCTTCGCCCCTTGCATATATACATTTAGCTACAATGCACCATGCACTGATACACAAATTTCTCGATATCAATAACGCTTGTAGCAATACCAATATTTCACTGCCAAACTGAAAATTGAAGCGGAAACTAGTTTCCTTTTTAAAATATATCTCGGAGTGACTGAGATTTATAGCCACAGGTTATCTGTCCAATAGATTGCTAATGTGAACCACAGCCGAGAACAGTGATATAAAAGTAAAAACAAATGTGAATCGTAGTACAAATAAATATTAGGACACATTTCACACACGGCTGGTTAGCCCCATACTGAACCATTTCTAGTTCGTATTATGGTTGCTAACACAACTGATATCCTACATATACATACATATATATTTTATATAGATACATGTTTAACACTTAGACCGACAGAACAAATTTAGTTAAGCACAAAGATGTTGGCCGTGAAGAGAATCGAACCCGGAACCTTCGGATTGGCAGTCCGGCATGGTAACCTTTACGCCGACGAGTTTATTATATCAGTTGTGATAACAACCATAAAACAAACTGGAAATGGTTTAGAATGAGGCTAACCAGCCGTGTGTGAAATGTGTCAAAAAAAAACAATTTAGAGACTTACAATTTAGACGTAGTACAAAGTTGAAAGATTGAAACGTAATCTGACCATCACGTAAAGAAGTATCTATTAGGTAGTAGCTTGTTTCCGGAGTAACTCGCTTGGGAATAAGACGGGGTTGGCCGACGACGGTGCCTCATTCCCACTCCAGTGTTTGTATCATTTTCAACTATTTTATATTCTGATGAGATTTTCCGATCGAAAACAGTCCCTACCAGCGTACTAGAATAAACGGAAGAGTAACTCCATACAATTGCCGCTTAGAATTTTAATCCATCTACGCACACAAAGCTCGCACGCGATTGATCAGATCAAGGTCACGCCAGCGATACTAGCCGCGCGGGTAGCTGTTTTGCCCCGCCCACCACGGTATTTTACGCGTCGACGGTGGAACCATCTTATCGGCCAAGTTACTATTCTATTTAATCTAGTTCACTGGTTCCTACTTACTTTCCATGGTTGTGTAGAGCTGTCTCTTTGATAGATGTACAGGCCATTAAAAAGCCCTATAAGTGTTAATTAGGTCTCAACGGAAGACCAAAGGTCAGCTTTTGACAGCTGTATTTTTGTGCATGACTACTATATATACTGTGTAATACAAAGTTCGAGGACAAGCCTTTTCCGTGGAGTGTACTTGTCCAAGAGAACTTACCTATGAATACATTCTGCGGACCTGTTTTCCTGATTCAGTCATGACCTGCAGTATGAGGAATACGACTTGAGAAAGAGGAGAAATTGAACGAGCAATTTAGTGCTGCAATGTACAAACCAGGCTAAGCTGTGTGAGAGAAATGGCGGGTCCCTTGCACACACGTCACCCGAGATTTAAAATATGTCCTGTGATGTTGGTCGTTGTTTGCAGACGCAAACAAGATTGCTAGCTAGGTACATACTTACATTTGATACGTATATACTCCACGGTTAAGTTAAATTATTGTGCATTGCTCAAGGAGCTTGAACTACACTGGTGGCGATTCAGCGGCACACACGACTAAACTAAATTTAAAGTAGCTCTGTCTCTTTTTGTCATAAATGACCAAAAAGAGATGGTACGATCTAAACCATAGACAAAACATCTAAAATCACGTCAAACACGTCAGATTTAGAGCTGATACAATTGAGTGCGCTGTAAAATCGCCTACATTTTTCATATTTGACGTGATTTTAGTTGTTTTGTGTGTGGTTCAGAACGTGCCGTCTCTTTCTGGCCACCTAAGATGAAAAGAGACGGAGCTTCTTTAAATTTAGTTTAGTCGTGTGTGACGCTGAATCGCCACCACTAAATGTTTTTTTCTTCTATCTACAATGGGTTTGAGTTGTGAATGTTAAGTTAAGTTGTTGACTTAGTTAAAGACCCTTACGATTGCTAACAACAGTTGATGACTAAATATTATTTATTTATTTATTTATTTAATTATAACGGTTAACACCAACACCAAATACAATACTTAATCAAGTTAAAGCATATAGTACAGAATAATTCAGAAAACACAACAAAATTATCAAAAATGACGGGTACTATAAATAATATAACTATTACAAGTAATACAATTGATAAGTATAATTTTGGGGTCTTCAAATCTGTAAATAGGTTCCTTTTAGGCAAACGTGATACATCTAAGACCACAGTACAGCTTAACATCAGGCAAGCTGCGGTCAAACGTAAGCCTATTAAATAAAAAATAATCATCATAAAAAAAATACTAAAATTATTTGTCAACGTAAATATAGTATTTAACTTTCCAGAGTTCTCCAAAACGAAATAAGGTTGGTTAGTCATAGCTGTTTCAACATTTTCATGTGTAGGTACTAAGCTTATAAAAATATTGCAGAGCGAAATTCAACGAAACATTTCGTTTCGCGTAACTTTAAACGTTCACAGCTGACTTGTACCTAAGGCCTGGCGCTATGTCAATGACCTCGACGGAGTGCCACTGCTGTAGGAATTGAATTGAATGGCCAGCATTATATTTAGTTGAAAACATTTATTGATTTTATACTTTTTTTTGCTCTGTAGTGCTCGGCTGGCTAGCAACTATTCTCAAGTTAAAAAACTTTCATAAGCACCTAATTTCGTGTTCTTGCAGCCTCCTTAAAAGCCAGTATTTCAAGACTAGGCAGGCTCCTCTGTTGCCCAGTGTCACTAGCTCGTGAAGTTTCGCACACTGCTAGTCAAATGCCTAGCTGTCATGTGTACAAAAATACAAAGAATAGGTATTACTTTATTACGGCATAGAGTAATAAATATAATCGACGCTCAACCTCTTGTTGAAAATCGTACGACGTAGCGCCATCTATTCGTATTTTGTTAACGACTTCACTCGGGTCATGCATTCTATTATCGTTTTATCACTATACGACAGCAGCGCGTTGCGGAATTTGGCGGCAGCTTGGCTGCACGCTCGATTTGCGGCGCCATCTAGGTTTCATCGGTAATTATAAAACTAAAATATAATTTTTAAGTATAGTTTTTAAGTATGTATTTTGTTCCTTTTTTGTAATTTGTACGCATAATCTTTTTGTAATTAATATTCTTTATTCTTATTCTTTAAACTTCTACACCACGCGACAGGCATACGAGTACAGATAGCGGAGGCTTAGCGGTGTCCTTTTTACCTTTTAGGCACGAAACTCTAAAAGAGATCAACATTGACTTATTTTAATAAATAGACAAATAATAACTTTTGAGAAATTAATCTGAAAAGAGAATACATATGAATGTGTGTAAGTTCCCCTAGGCACGCGTGGCATCGTGCGCCAGATTACTTGACACGGCTGGCACTCCTCCACTCGCTATTGTCTCGGAATATCTCACTTCGGCGCAGATAGTGGAGTGCCTGGAGCATTCAAAACCGTAAAACCTCGGATTAGAGTTATAGTGAATGAATTAATATGATTGATATGGGATATTGTTTTTTAAACTGTAAATTGCAATGTTTACCCAAAATTTTTTTGTGCACTTAATATTTTTTTTTTTATCAAAATGTTATGTTTGACCGTATATTAGGTCCTTACATATGAAATTGGCGTTTTTCGTACTGACCACTTTAATCACAAATTTCTCCTCTTTGGTAAGGAATTCCAAATTAAAATTTGTACAGCTATAGACTCACGTATTTGTGCTTCGATGATCGTCATTCATTTGTTTTTTTTCTTCTGTTTTTTTCCGTTTGCGTCACTAATATAAAAAAATTGAAAACATAAAATATCGCATTATTTACGAGTACGAGTTCCGCCGTGGCACTAGTGCTGCGGAAACAACTAGAAGGGTGAATGATGTGTATGGCGGTCGTGTTGCAAAAGAAAACACAGTTCGTTTTTGGTTCCAACGTTTTCGTTCTGGAAATTTCGACCTGCAGAACAAACCCCGTGGGCGGCCTGAGACTCAAGTGTCAAGTTCAAGAGTTGAAGGCTATTGTGGAAGCGGATCCATCGCAAACCACGTCCGAGTTAGCTGCAGGCTGCGATGTTAGTGATAAAACTGTTTTAATTCACTTGAAGCAAATTGGGAAGATTAAAAAGCTTGAAAGGTGGGTACCTCACGAATTGACTGAAGCAAACCGGCAAACGCGCGTCTACATTACGGCTACGTCTACTGCTGCGTTACATTACTGAACCGGCACAATAATGAAGGTATTTTAAACAGAATCATTACCTGTGATGAAAAATGAGTTCTTTACGATAATCGGAAGCGCTCAGCGCAATGGTTGGATCCTGACCAGCCAGCCAAATCCTGCCCAAGCGAAAATTAACCTCAAAAAAGTTACTTGTAAGCGTTTGGTGGACTAGTGCCGGTATTGTTCATTACAGTTTTCTCAAATCTGGCCAGACTATTACGGCTGATGCCTATTGTCAGCAATTGCAAACCATGATGGAAAATCTAGCGGCTAAACAACCTAGGCTGGTCAATCGCTCCACGCCACTGCTGCTTCACGGCAACGCTAGACCATACACTGCGCAAAAGACGGCTACTGGCTACTAAATTAGAAGAGCTTCAATTGGAAAGTCTAAGACATCCTCCATACTCCCCGGACCTTGCTCCAACAGATAACCATTTTTTTTTCGAAATTTGGATAACTTCTTGCAAGGGAAAAAAATCAACTCCGATGGGGCAGTCCAAATCGCCTTCAAAGATTTTATTGATTCCCGTCAGACTGGTTTTTTTAGTAAAGGGATCAATGAACTACCTATGAGATGGCAAAAGTGCATAGAAAATAATGGTTTATACTTTGATTAATAAAATATATTATATTAAAAAATATTCGACTTTTTGTTCCTCCCATACAAAACGCCTCATATGTAAGGACCTAATATATGGTCAAACATTACTTTTTTATATAAAAAAAAAATAAAGTGCAAAAAAAATTTTTGGGTAAACATTGCAATTTATAGTTTAAAAAACAATATCCCATATCAATCATATTAATTCATTCACTATAACTCTAATCCGAGGTGAAAACCCCCAGGCGCTCCACTAAGAGTTAATAAAGCCAGCTGAGTTAAGACGGATTCACAAACACGACACGTCTAAAAAAAATAGGCTATATTTATGTTTGTTAATTCTTTATAACAAACATATAAGCTAGTATAGCTGGTAGTTGATCTCGGTCGAAGACTTAGATAAGACGGGGGATCCCCGTTCTCGATGGATTATAATAATAAAAATATAATAGTAAATAGCTGCGTTATGTTCTTAGACAAATATAGGTAAATATGAGATGGAAGAATGGAGTGCCTGTAGCTCGGCTACCTAAGGTGATTTGACGCGATCATCGACGCTAAGCAAAGGTCGATGCGAATGCACTGTCTTTTAATGCGTGTTTTTTTCATCTGGGCGCTACCGTGGAGCGGTCGGAATACATTACACAGAATACAGACATCTATTTATCAATAAAAAGTAAATGTGGTATAAAAATAAAATTAATTACCACATGCAGTACTTAAATCATCATTGTATTCTCTAATGATATGTTTTACCTACTAAAAATGTTTTAGTTTGTCTTTAAATAAAGAGTCAGAAGCTGCATTTTTTATTCTACAAGGTAGCTTAATATACCTAATATAGTGTAGTGTGTAGTTACCCTAAGCATTTTACTCCATCTGAAGGAATGCAGCTCTCGGCGCGGATCTTAGCAAAATAAACGCAGCACTTCAAACTTACTGTTCCTAACATTGTACGTAATGAAATGTTGACAAACGTCGCGTCGCCTTGATTAAATTGTCAACTTTCCTGAGAGACAAAGGGCCCCTTTTTGAGGTGAATATCAAGGTTGTTCAAACAATGAATGTGTATTACATTTTGTATGTAAATAACTCTACAGTTTCGAGGTAACGTAATTTTATTTAACTTCACAGAGTAGACTAAATTGCTGCAGCTCAAAAGGTTTATTTTATACGTGGAATGAATGAGCTTGCATGAAAATGCATTAACATTTTTTATTTTTTGCATTAACATTGGCTTTATTTTGTTTCTCTTTACAACTTAGATTATTTCATAGCCCGTGCGAAGCCAGGACTAGCTGCTTGTA
The DNA here is from genome assembly GCA_035578125.1 of Mellilla xanthometata. NCBI lineage: Eukaryota > Metazoa > Arthropoda > Insecta > Lepidoptera > Geometridae > Mellilla > Mellilla xanthometata. The sequence continues at coordinate 3,356,946 of JAPUBQ010000014.1, read as the reverse complement.
CTCTACTTATCTAGTACACTACTAATCTTTGAATGACTGTCCTTTGTTGACATACCTTTTCCTTGTACATCGAAGTAAAAACAATAAACCGGTTTACCTGAAAAAATAAAAATAACCTCTTTAAATTAATTAGAAAAGAAAGAAAGAAACATTTAATTTGTGAGACGACCAAATAAAAATAATACACAATAAACATTAAATAATAACAATTGTGAGCTCCCGCGTTTTTATTTTCCTCTCAGTTTCAAGTTTTTCTGCTTCCTTTACTTGTACTTAAACTAACAGCCGGGACCTACGGTTGAACATCTTATCTGACCCACGGTAGCACCCAGATGAAAATGCTACTTTTTAGAAGACAGTCTTGTAAACGATCACCCATCCAAAGGCTTTCTGCATCGACCGTTGCTTAGCCTCGATGATCGCGTCAGATTTACGTGCAAAAAAACACAAAACCGGCCACAGTTAAGCGTTTACTGATAAAAATGAGGTTATGAAGTATATAATTAAATATAATACAATAATAATGTAAAAGCATTATCTCATGAAGAGAGAGATATATGCCATAATCTATTACGCTGGCCATGTGCGGGTTGGTGGGCGACACACGTCTTCGGGTATTGAGATCCTCAAACATGTCGCGTTTTTTCTTGAAAAACAAGTCATTCGTGTAGGGCTAGGACCGAACCAGGGATTGTCTGATTGAAAAACAACCGTTTTCCCACCAAGTACACTCGTTTTTTTTAGATTGCTCAATTTTATTTAAAATAAGATAAGACGTCAAATTAACTGCATGCTTACAAGTTAACTGAAGAATATAAACATTTATGTACGCAGGGTGGCTTATCTTGCGTAATTTTGATACATAAGGGATACTGGCTCTTATAACATTAGGGATTGAATCGGTATCAAGGGTGTTTTAGAACAAAAGGATCAACGAGCAACTCGTATTGATGTTATCTTAGCAAGTGTAGTTATATTATGCAACATATTATCTGCAATATCTATACCATCTTTACCAATATTATAAAGAAGAAAAGTTTGATTTTTGTTTGTTTGTTTGACGCGAATAGGATCCGAAACTACCGGACCGATTTAAAAAAATATTTCACCGTTGGAAAGCTGCATTATGTCTGAGTAACAAATGCAATATATATTTTGATTCTTGGCAAATTAGATTATTCTATAGCCCGTGTGAAGCCAGGACAATCTGCTAGTTAATAAAAATAATAGAAATAATCATTTATTGGAAACTTACAAATACCTTTGTGATGAATTAAAATGCCACATTCTAGAAGACAATCTTGTAAATGATCACCCATCCAAAGGCTTTCCGTATCGACCGTTGCTCAGCCTCGATGATCACGTCAGATCAGTTTAGTTAGCCGAGCTACAGGCATTTAATCATTTCATATATATATTTCTCTATGAATATAATACAGTAGGTAAAGAAATCTGGCACAGCTGGTACTTGTGCCCCAAAAAGCTGCAATGGTCTCAGTAAAAATGCTTTATGAAAACATTTACATACTAAGGCGGGAGATATGCAGCCGCTATAATAATAAAAATGTAGGACAAGAAATTAGATGAGATTGCAAATAGGGGTAAAAGGGATAAATTATTATATAGTATATATTTATATATATATAGTTTTAAGGGTTCGGGCAGTACATTTTAGAATAAGCAGATCGCCCCAGCTTCGGGCTATAAAATAATATAAGTTGCAAAGAGAAACAAAATATAGCTTATATTACTCAGGGATAATGTAGCTTCCCAATGGTGAAAGAAATTTTCAAATCGGTCCAGTAGTTTCGGAGCCAATTCGCGTCAAACAAACAAACAAAATATCAAACTTTTTCTCTTATTGACAAAACTAGAAGTAATGATAAAAATATTTTTTTAACATAATCTATACTATAAGACTCTTTGTCCTGACTTATTCATTCATTCATTCATTCATCTATAGACAACGCAGAGCCCAAACGGCTGGTCCTAGGGTTGTGAAATTTGGAGGGTGTATTTGTTGTAGTATGTAGACGCGTACTAAGAACGGATTTTTGGAAATTCCACCCTTAAAGGGGTGAAAGGGGGTAAAACAGTTTGTATGAAACTTCTTTGTTTTTGAACGTATAGCAATGAAATTTGGAATATGTATAGTTTATGTAAAATTAAAAATAATGGTATCAATTTTTTTTGCCAGGGGTGAACTAAGGGTTTGTAATGGGGGCTGAAAGTTTGTATGGAAAATTCTTTATTTATCAAGTAAAAGTCTTGAAAGTTGTTATAGTAGTAGTTTATTAAATTGTCAAATTAAATTTAAAAAACTTTTGCCAGGGGTGCATTAAGGGGGATGCCATGGGGGTTGAAAGTTAAAAATGAAAGTTTTGTGTTTTTGAACTTAGAGGTGCAAAATTTGGAGTGTGTATATACTTTAGTACTTAAACGTGTACTAAGAATAGATTTTTGGAAATTCTACCCTTAAGGGGGTGAAAGGGGGTAAAACAGTTTGTATGCAACTTCTTTGTTTTTGAACTTGCAGTAATGAAATTTGGAGTGTGTATAGTTTATGTAAAATTAAAAATAATAGTATCAAGTTTTTTGCCAGGGATGAACTAAGGGTTTGTAATGGGGGTGAAAGTTTATATGGAAAATTCTTTATTTTTCAAGTTGAAGTCTTGAAAGTTGTTACGGTAGTATATTATTTAATGGTTAAATTGAAATATATTTTTTTGCCAGGGGTGTATTAAGGGGGATACCATTGGGGTTGAAAGTTAAAAATGAAAGTTTAGTGTTTTTGAACTTAGAGGTGTAAAATTTGGAGTGTGTATATATTTTAGTACTTTAAAGTGTACTAAGAATAGATTTTTGGGAATTCTACCCTTAAGGGGGTGAAAGGAGGTAAATCAGTTTGTATGAAACTTCAATGTTTATGAACTTCTGGCATTGGTATTTGGAATATGTATGGTTTATGTAAAATTAAAAATAATGGTATCAAGTTTTTTTGCCAGCAATGAACTAAGGGTTTGTAGGGGGGATGGGGGAGGGCGAAAGTTTGTTTGGAAAATTCTTTATTTATCAAGTTAAAACCTTGAAAGTTGTTATGGTTGTAGCTTATATGGTGGTTAAAATAAATTTGTTATAATATTTGCCAGAGTGCATTAAGGTATGCCATTAGGGTTTAAATACTTCTGAATTGGAATTTAAGTATGTGTTCCACTTGGTGGTATGGTTCGCGTATTCTAATTATTTAAATTAAAAAAATGGCTTGGAGAACACGATCTAATCTTTCGCATCATCACCAAAGTAGCTAAAAACAGAGGTTAAGTCGATCTCAGGAATCAAATGCGGAAAGACAGATGCGACTCATTTTATTATCGTAGCAGTGTAATGTTTATATAAAATTGGCACGGGAATGGGATACAATAGAATTTTCCAAAGGTTACGCGAAAACCGACATACACGCGGGCGGAGCCGCGGGCAACCTCTAGTGAATAATATTTACAAAGCATACGAACATTTTCTAAACAAAAAAAAAATGTTTAAATATATTTTATATCATTACTTTTCCTCGTTATATATTGGTACTAGCTGACACGGAAAACGTTGTTTTGCCTCACTTAGGGGTATGTATGAAAAATAGATAGTGTAGCTTATATGACACGTAGACATCGTAGATTTACCATAACAGCGCCATCTATTGATTACTTACTCAACCCAATCGAAATGTATCGACATCTGTTAGAATCATTTGGAGTTAACAGATAATTGTGACTGTCAAATAATAACAGACAATAATTAGCAATAAATTAAAATTGCGACTATAATTTGAGATTTAAACTATCCTATCTCTCAAGTTGGATCGAACTGCATATGGTGTGCGAATTTTATTATAATCGGTTAAGTGGTTTAGGAGTCCATTGAGGACAAACATATTCCACGAGATTTATATATATTATTATTAAGATAAGATAGAAAAGACAACCAACCATTGCACAAAATCACAACGCAGCTAGTCAGAAAAGTTGCGACGTTCAGTATTCAAAACTTTATCTTTCCTGCGATGTAAAATTCAGATTTCACATTTCCACAGTTATTGCGCGAACGAAGATCATTTCAAAGGGAAGGTCACGTAAAATGCGACATTAGAGTGGGATAATGCGACTTTAGCGAAGGTGTTCCTCGGTTCCAAGCTGTGATAAAAATTTAAAGCCACGTATAATGATGTATTGCGAGGCTTTTGAATAATAATGATTTTATCATTTTGCTACGTGATAGGATTCCAGGGTACTATTCAATTTTATAGATTAAAGCTATAATAAAAACGGCAGTAGACAGTATTTTTGTATAATTCACTTGGCACAAGCGTAAATGTACTTGTAATTCAATGTTTAGTTACTTGTTGTTATTTTCATAATTCATTTATTCAGTTAAATAGCCAGAATGAACTGTTCAGGCTATTTAACCAAAGCAATTTTTACACCAAAGCTTTAACTATTTTAGATTTTTAAACTAAAAATAATTATGTATTTTATACAATTATGTAAGTAAAATAATAAATTTTTCTTTATATAATAAAATTATTGATATTATTTAATAATCACTTAAAATGTTCGTTAAATTATGACAGAATAATATAAAAAAATATTTATTTTTATTTACTAGTTATTTTGTTTTAACTTTTTTTATATGTTATCTAGAGTACCAGAACACTTGTCTAAATAAACACTACACTATCAAAACGTAACATCTAAACTGTAAATGAGAAACAATACAAATTCAAATCACTCGGCAGCCGTACAGATGTGCAAACATATTCGTATATATCTTTAATTAAAACTGTTTACTGTATGCTAATTAGGCTATTTTGACACCTGTACTCGTATCTCGGGAAATCCGACTCGTGATTGTAAGGAAACTGGAATGTTGTGTTTGTTTGTTTGAAGCAATGACAGTTCAGTTGGACATACGGCAGCCTCACGTCTTGAAGGTCTTGGGTTCGATACCCGCCGATGTGCTTTCGGTGAAGGATAATATCGTGAGGATATTATGGATAGCATAAGGCATTTTCTAACGCTCGTCTGGCTAATAACTGACTACAATTTGAATAATTTGCCGCCAAGCATCGAAGTGTATTCCGGCAGCTTCATTGCGAGCCACTTATTCCAGAATAGGCATGCTCCACCTTAGACTATGGTGTCTCTAATTCGTGTGGTTACGCGCCACGTTTGTTAAATGCTTTTTTTTTGTTGACGAGGGGAAATCTTCAACAAGATACCTGGCTACGATGGGGCGCAGCCAGGTTATGTGGGATTTGTACCCACTAAAACCCCCCCGGTGACCTGCCTCTGTGCTTAACGGAGGTCTCCGGGTTCTTCCTGGAAACACTCTGGAGACGTTTTTTAAATGCCTAGCTGTAAAGAGAAGAAATAACATTACCTTTGAATACGTAGGCTTTTGCTATTATATGAGCTAACTAACACTTTAGTACGTCGTAGATATTAGTGTTCGTAGCAAAGTCGCGTGCTAAATGCTACGCCTTTTCGAAGATCTACGACGTAGCGCTCTGCATAAAGATGACGTTCCATGTCGTAGCCAAAATTAATATTAATTTATTTTTTACATTGACTTTAATAAATTTAGATACCACTCAGAGATACATTCATCATCATGATCAGTTTTATCGGACAAGGGTATTTCATTTTGGATAGGCTTTATTTTCTCTTATAAAATTTCAACGTCACAATGTTAGTTACCGTACTCTTCCGAAATGGCTTGATCTATTTTTACCAAATTTTTATATGTGTATTCAGTAGGTCTGGGAATCGGCTACTATTTATTTTTTAAGGCATGTTTTGCCTAATCAGCTAGCATTCTATAATTTCTAGTTAAATTTTCCAGTGCGACAGGTAAAGTCCTTCTCCAGCCTTCCACTTAAGTTAAACACTTCGTGATAGAAATAAAAGAAAGTAAAATATCATAGACACTGAAATAATTATTTTACAAAAATACTGAAGCGTCGCAATGTAAGTCACAAAACTGTGTCTAAAAACCGCATTTAATTATCACTTGGTCTGTGGTTCCAAATGTAGGTTCCAATTCCAAACTGTGGTTCCAAAGAATAACATTAACAAAACGACCAGTATCTAGCCGGTTGCCAGATGAATGTTTTTTAAAAGAACCAGTATCTGGCCGCTTGCCAGTTGATGGGTTATTAACGTATCTTCGATACCCGTTAAAATACCGTAGCATCTTGTAACGGAAAGGGGTGTCATGAGGTTACTGGGCGAATAATTAAATGACGTCATATGGAAGCCGTGTTGGAAGCTTGGTAATAATATTATCTCTATACGGTATAGTACGGCTGTAAGTGAATTATTTGTACATCGGTGGGCGAGTTCAACTTGCTTGACGAGATTTAAACATTCTTCTTCTTCTTCGTATGAGCTATGCTATGCTTCGTATGTCCATAAAGGTCTCCCCTAACTGCCTTCGCAAGTTTTATCTGGGTAACATTAATATACATACATCTCTATCTTTCTTCTTCTTCGTATGAGCTATGTGGCCAAGCTCTGATGTCGAGAGTTTTTCAAGCCGCCTTCTGGCCTCTGACTTGGCTTAACGACTGCTTGTACTGAGACTAACAGCCGGAACCTACAATTTAACGTGTCATCCGACCCACTCAGAAGAAAAAATACCTGTATAATACTGGTAGTAGCCGTGTGTGTAGGTAAAAAAAAAACTAAAAAGTAGGTATTACTTAACAAGACACAGAGAGAGAGAGCGAGAGAGAGAGAGAGAGAGATGCCAAACTTAAAGCACCCCGTCGTTTTTGCGTCGGCAAAGTAAGATCCCTCTTAGTTATAAAAAACTTCTAAAGATAAGAATCATAAAGGAATCAACCGAACAAGGAGCGAACTTAGATTAACATTATTGGGATGATGAATGGATTACTTCCAAATAGATTCCGCAGCCTTCTTTCTTTAGTCGCACAGTTGTGAAGGCCTGAAAAATCATTACTTGACCTTTAGTGCATATTAGAATTGTTTTTTTTTTTAGTTTAATTTATCCATGCCGTTATGAGGTATAACAAATAGTTTTAATTCTGGAGAGCTTTGCGTAAACGACATAGCATTACCTATTTATATTTAAGAGTATGTGACAATTAAATATGTACATATTTCTTTTAAAAACCGTAACATAACAAGAAAAGTATTTAACGACAGTAAGCTTTACTGATTTTGTTTATTTACCTAACAAAAAGCGAGAATTAGCCGCTTGTAACTCAAAGAACCTTAATATAAATTCTAGATAAGAGTAATCTTTGGATTAGGAACACAAACGACTCACAAAACTTATAACACAATTATATCGAACAAAAGATTATTATTGGTCGAGGAAATTGAATCAAACGGGGGCAAAGTTACAGACGTCAAATTATGAAACTTTATCAATTGCCTTATGGGTATTGAAAGGTCGCTACCGAAATAGCAAATAGCAAATACTTTTTTTTATTGTTAAATCGTCCTATTTCCCAGATTCAGTTTTGGGGAGCATAGTCTGCTTTATCTTATCAGTCTATCTTAGTCTATCGTAAAGTCTAGTATATTTTACCACAATAAATGTAAAGACAATTATGAAATAGCTACTAACGTAAAAAAAATATTATGTGCTTAGTGATTAGGGCATGGCTAAGCCAAATTAAAGTATCATTTTTACAAGTTGTCACCTAAATCCGAATTACAATATTTTAACTATAACTGTCACAAGGACAGAGCATATATGCTATAGATACTAAATACAGGTTCGAAGTGTGCACATCGATAATAACAATTGACAGTCGCGTTACCCATTCGAAATACAAACATGCGTCTTATTATCTTCACAATAGAGTTTATTTTCGATAAAACTTCGCAATCACGTATCATTTAATGCTGGTACGCACGTGCCAGCTTGATTGTTGGGACGTGGTCTGTGTTGACGCAAAAAGTACTGCGATAAAACGAACTATCGACATACTTGTAGTGAGTGTGGTACACCACGATTCACACGCTTTGAACTATGATGTCCAGTGCGTGACGTCACTAGAAGCTTTTAAAGTAAAAGTAAAAAGCCATTTATTCAATTATCTACACTTTTATAAGGTGCAGTTCAAATTCACAATCTCACTCCTTATTTAGCATAAGCATAAGCAGCCCACTATACGTTCCCACTGCTGGGACTCAGGACCTTCTCTCACTAGGAGAGAGATATAAGCCATAATCCACCACGCTAGCCAAGTGCGGGTTGGCGGATGACACACGTCTTCGGATATTGTGGTCCTCAAACATGCCGGTTTCCTCACGATGTTTTCCTTCACCGTAAAGCGAGTGCAAATCCACACATAACTTGAAAAACAAGTTACTGGTGTAGGGCCGGGATCGAACCAAAAGCAGAAAAGAAGACGTTATTACCACCGAGCCACACTCGCTTTCACTCCTTATTTATCAAAATTTAAATACAATTTTTAATAAATCTAGTTAATTTTCAAATCAAAATCAAATCATTTATTAACCTTATGACTACTTTTGTCATACACGGCACGTCACTTACAAATAACATTTTATTAAGATTATATAATTTTTAAGAACTAAATCACAATAATAAAGATTAATAATAAAACTACAAAATAAAAATAAAATTAATATGAAATCTCTATTTTGTCACTGAATGTAATTTATATAAAATGTCAAGAAGATGTTTTATTTTTTTCATGTCCGAACTAATTACTACTATTTACATATTTTATATCATGTCAAAGCTTAAATTACTGCAATGTCAATTTTTAAATAATGTCAGATTTTAAAGATATAATTCTTATTTTAAATATGTTTAAAGTACTGTCTGCAAAAGGGAAAGCGAAAATATTTTTTTGCTAAAAAGTATCATAGTTTCAAGAAAGAGATCAGCACCTTCTTTTACATCTCTCAGTGAAAATCCACCTTGATAGCATGTAACAAGGAACGATTTCCCTTATAAAATATTTGTACTTGCTCTGTTAATAGTGGACTTTTTATCCAGCTATTTCTCGCTTTATTTTAATTTGACTCGTTTCACACACAGCTGGTAAGCGCCATGCTAAACCATTTCCACGTAGTTTGTATTATGGTGTTAACATAACCTAACAACAATACTTTATTTTGATACTTATTTAACACCCAAGTAAAACGATGATAAATCTCTCTTTCTCTCTCTCTTCGATATCATATGGCAGTAGACAAACTGTCGTCTGATTTGGAGTTGTGGAAAAAAGGTACGTAAGTCATATTGAGATTCCAATTTTTAACAAAATGAGAAATATTATTAGTGTTGCAAAGATTCCAAAAAAAAAAACAAAAATAAAACTTCAAAAGCAGCATTACAAAATCTTTATATATAAAAGTAGCAAAAACGAACAGATTATTGTTACTCGCAGTGAAGAAATTATCCACCAGCCGTGCTAGCGCCGCAGGCATAGTTAGCAATTGATTTGCTTTTGTTATTGTTATATCCGTCGAACAAAAATGGAAAATATGTCGTTTCTAGATAACAATATTTTTTGCTAGATAATGTTTTAAAGAAATTAAAGCAACTTTGTAATAATGGGCAAATTTTAGTATTACTACAAATATCATTAATATTTGCTAATTCAAATTAATAACGGTTTAACGACACTTGTAAGCGATAATCAACTGTTCTTTTTTCTCAATAACATTTAAATAAGTACCTACTTAAGTGAAATAAAAAATATATAAAAATATTTATTAATTATTCTGTTTGCGATTATGCTGCTAGCCGTTCTCTTAGGGGAGTTTACGAAAATAAACGAAGAGCTTGGTCGCTTAGCATGCGAATCGGGTTGTGTAACGTATGGAGAATTGGTACAGTTGATGACATGATAAAATGCACTTTGTCAAACCACAGCATTGGTATTTTTACCAAAATTATGCTTCTTTTGTACCAGAATATTTCATATTATTTTATTGCATGGCATTTTTTCTAGCATAATTTCATAAGAAAAAATTAACATTGTTACCATGATATTAGGGTGGAAAAGATAATTATTTCCACAGACAGGTGGCAAAATGGTGGAAATAATTTCCGTCCCGTACTAGCCCTCCCGAAGTGCCCTTGAACAAGCCAGCAACTGTACGCATTTGTTCCCCGAGAAATATATTGTCCAATTTGTTATCTTCTGAGACAGACATTCCGTAATTCAGTACAGACAATATAACGAATAATACAAGCCTATTTGGAGAATATCTAAAATAAACGAAATCGAAACACGCGTTGATTACATATTGGTTTGTTTTCTATATATAGGAGACATTTTCGTCTTATTTTTTTTTGTAGTCTTCCTTTTTAGTAGTCTAGTATACAGCTTAAAAAAAGTTAAAGACCGTAGTAAACCGAGTGATCGACACTTCGTATTAGACACGACCTTCAGTAATGAAGCTACGACTAAGAAGAAGAGAAGTATACAGCTTATTACGACTGAGAACAAGTTTCTTATTTTCAAATTCAAATTCTTTATTTCACAAAATAAATAACTAACAGTTTTACTAGAAACTTCTCGTTATATTATGATTTTTGATATGATCAATAACAATATAACATAATGAATGTAAAACTATATCCAATTCAAAATTAATTAATGTAAAACAATAACTAGTTTTTGATCTTCTACCGGCAAGATGGGTCGACGACAATACAGCTGTCGCGAGTCGAACCTGGACTAGATTGGCACAGGAACGAGACATATGGCATGACGAGAGAGAGGCCTATAACCAGCAGTGAGATAGAATCAGCTGTGAATGATGATGATGATAATTAATCTAAAATTAATTAATGTAATGTTAAACATTGTAAACTGTTAACGTAAGGTATCTTAATATTTCCGCGTAGAAAACGGTCACACTTACATAATTATATTAAAAATTGGAATGAAACTGTTGACTCAAAACTCAAATAATATTACACTGATTATATTCCATTCTAATTTTGTTTCGTTATTCAATAAATCGTTAAAGGAAAACGTTTCACACATTTCCTTCCTTCCCTATTCGTTTATCTATTTCTTGTGAACATACTACATATACTCACTCGTATATACATATATGTAGTTTTACTTCAAAGGAGCAATCAGTTCCCAATCATGTACCATTATTCCCTCTAAATTCGTAAATGCTTCCTGCCACAGAGTATATAATACGAGTAGTAATTTCGCTCTCCTTAGAACGCTCTATTGAATACCATTTCTATAGTATTTTTATGGCGATGAGATGTTTGCCCATCTCATCGCGAATTTACTATTGTATCGTTATAAATCATAAATAGTTCAATTTAGTGAAAATATACCGATTAAAGTGCAACCCTAAAAATGTTTAGTTAAATGCTGATTTTGGTAGCAAGTCAGGTACCACCTCTCTATCTTCTCTCTCTCATTCTCTCTTTTTTAGGCTTTACACCTAGGCTTGACCAACAGGACGCGTTACGACACGAGTCAGCGACACTCCGACTTAAGGTGAAGCATGCTTAGTCTGGAATAACTGGCTCTCAAGAAGGCTGACAGCACACTCTGTTAGTACTTGGCGACAGACAGAATATATACATAATAAGAAAACTTTATCTTGAAGATAGTTGCTAGCCAAGCGACCACTACAAAATGTGCTACCACCATGATATGGTTTCCTCACGATGTCTTACTTCACCGAAAGCTTCAGTTCGATGGCGGAGATCGAACCCTCGACTTTTGGGACGTAAGGCGGCTGCTCACCCAAATGAGCTGTCATCACTTCTCTCTACCACCTTGCATGGCGGAAAACAACAGTGTATACGAGGTTGATTCAAGCGTCTTTAAACGTGCATGTAAAGACACCGATTCACTTTCATAGAAACAAACTTTTCTAAAAAATATGAAAAAAAATCTGCCGGATCTTATCAAAAGAAATCTAATTACGGTACATCTCATGAAATAGCTCTCTTTGAAAAGTCTCTGCTATCGACAATTTCCTTACAGGAGTTATTTGATCTTAGATCAAAGGGATGGATATAAATAATAATAAACGCTATACTTTAGCAGGTGACACGGACAAAATATAGAATTTACAGTTAATCGTTAAGAAAAACTGTTAAAAGTTATTAAAAACATAATTTATAGACCTTTAACAAAAAAAAAAGAGTGTAGAAAGAACAACTTTTATAATAGTTATACTTGTTTAGGTACCAATCAAACTTGTGTATATATTAGTAGGCTATTATCTATAATCGCACAAAGCGTTTTACTTCGACCTTAATTGTGAGAACTGCGAAGCTAAGAAACTCTTTTCCTGAGTCTATTTTACCTGAGAAGCGTGTTACATCTTAGACCGCAGAAAAGCTTAACACCAGGCAAACTGCGGTCAAACGTGAGGCTATACGTCAGTTAAAAAAAACTTTAGAGGAACTACATAAGAAAGTCAATACAAAAAAAAACTAGTATTCTATAATTGTTAAGTATAATTTATTTAACAGTGCTAAAATATTGTATTGTACATATATATATATTTATTGACCTGTAATAATTTTTCTGAACAAAATAAACTAAATTTGAATTTTGGATTCACTATTCATAATTAGTTTATAGGTTAGTTAGTACTTAAGATATGCGTAATTACAATGATTTAGTTTGTAAATACAACATTAGTAAGTAAGAAATACTGAAACGAAAATAAGAAGAAGATTTATAATAGCCACTGGTATCAGTTTTTTTTTAATATTTTTTTTTAAATAGTAGGACACATTTCACACACGGCTGGCTAACCCCATACTGAACCAGTTTTAGTTCGTGTTATGGTAGCTAACACAACTGATATACTACATACACATACATACATATTTTATATAGATACATATTTAACACACAGATCCACAACCTACAAACTTTGTTTAGCACAAATATGTTGGCCGGGCCGGGAATCGAACCCGGAACCTTCTGATTGGCAGTCCGGTAACCTTTACGCCAACGAGGTCGTCAAAGTATCTGTTATCTATTACACTAGATACTAAAAATACTATACTCAGCAGGGCGACAGTTGTCTAAATCTAATTTATTATTAATACTGTCTGACAGTTGCGAGTTAGCAACACTTCAGCTATTCTAAGACATAAACGACGTGTGAAATTCGAGTTAACATTTTCTTCCATATAAGCTTTTGGTGCCAACCTTTTTTTAGCCACGTGTCCTGGTAGTAATCTTTCTAAAAGCTTTTTTATCTATGAGATAAATGATGAAAAAAATATTTTTGAAAGAACCTACTACTAGATAGACATTTTATTGAAATCTTTAAGACCTTTTAAGAAAATCTTGCGAAGTGCCTTGAAGATTCAGCGAAATCGTATCCGATAAAAGTTTCGACGCAACAAACAGTATTGAGTGGAAAATTTAAACAAAAAGAGGCTTTTACGCTACTTTTATGTCTCAAGACATTCGCGAAAGTCGTTTGAAAGCTTATTCCTGAGTACCTAGTTCAATTCTCGACCTTGACCTAATTCTCTAGTTACTTAGGTACCTAATGTTAACACTTAAAGGTCTATAAGTACCGAATTAGCTTAGGTATATTTGAAGAAAAAACTAGTTCATTGGTTATTTGTTTTCCTCAAGTGGTCAATATTCATAATGTATTATTATCAGACGTTTAGTTATATAACAAAAGCAAGTGTGGCTCGATGGTAAAAACGTCTGCTTTTCAATAACACGGCCCCTAGTTCGATCCCAGCCCTACACCAAGACTTGTTTTTCAACTTAAGTGTGGATTTTTGCATTCGCTTTACGGTGAAGGAAAACTTAGTGAGTAAACCGACACGTTTGAGGACCACAATATCCGAAAAAACGTGTTTCATCCGCCAACCCGCACTTTGCCAGCGCGGTGGATTATGGCCTATATATCTCTCCTTGTGAGAGAAGGCCCCGAGTCCCAGCAGTGGGATCGTATAGTGGGCTGCTAATGCGTAGTTATTTATGATGCTTATTTTTTTACTTAGTTCATAGGCACTAAAGCGGTTACACAATGCATTATAACTATTGTAAGGCCGTACTTATATCATCCAAAGAGTAGATAATCACAGGAGCAGCAGTAACAATTCATTAGCAACAGTAATGCAGCCATTAATAACTAACGACCGACGTCTAATTTATCACGAAGAGGGCAAAACAACGCAAATGATGCGGCACCGAGCCAGATTAGGTACGTCTCAAGACTCCAGAACACACAGAGCAAACAATTACCTCAGAGTACAGATTACAAATTAATTATTCAGTTGAGATACTTGAAGTTGTAATGGGGTATTTGTAAATTTGTCCTTATTGTTAAATATTAACAAAAAATAACTAAGATTTAGGTTATTTAATTAATATCAAACTGGATGCTCACGATTATTATCTGTAGAAGTCGATGTAGACAATCCTGATATAGCTGATAACTAATTATTTCATTTAATTAAATACAGTATAGCTCACAGACAATACAACATAATGCAATTCGATTATATCCTACGCCAAAGTCTTAAGTAAAATATATGTTTTGCACTCGGAAAAGTCCTTAATTACTAAACGTTGAAGTTTAATATTTTTAAAAACCACTCAAGTTACGGCATTTATGTAACGTATTTTCAAAGCCTTGAACTTAGGCGCAAGGTTGCCAGTCTGTCTGTATTTTATCGGATACATTTGGAGAGTCTGCAATGGAGTTGCACAATTAAATTCCCGTTTCTCCATTTTACTACAGAACGAGCAGGGGTACAGCGAAGAGACACCTCTTCACAGTCGAAATTCCGAGGATCCACACAAAGCGTTTTGCTTCGACCTTCATTGAGAGAACTGCGAAGCTTTGGAACTCTCTTCCTGAGTCTCTTTTTCCCGAGAAGTACAATTTGGGGGTCTTCAAAACTAGAGTAAATAGGTTCCTTCTAGGCAAGCGTGATACATCTTAGACCACAGTAAAGCTTAACATCGGGCAAGCTGCAGTCAAACGTAAGCCAAATCTATACGTAAGAAAAATCTATAGGTTCACACTCAATGGTGGCGATTCAGCGGCACACACGACTAAACTAAATTTAAAGAAGCCCCGTCTCTTTTCATCTTAGGTGGCCAGAAAGAGACGGCACGTTCTGAACCACACACAAAACAACTAAAATCACGTCAAATATGAAAAATGTAAGCGATTTTAGAGTGCACCCAATTATATCAGCTCTAAATCTGACGTATTTGACGTACCATCTCTTTTTGGTCATGTATGACGAAAAGAGACAGAGCTACTTTAAATTTAATTTAGTCGTGTGTGCCGCTGAATCGCCACCAATATTGGCCTATAAGGAAACAGCCCACTTAGCTCATACGAAGAAGGAAACAGCCCGCGGGGTTATTCTTTACAGCTGACAAAAGTAACGTGTAACATGACGCAGTGATCACTCACTGACATCACCGGATTACGCGGCGCTACACTGATTTGTGACGCGTGTCTTGTCTAACGTTGTGATGGAATAGGTTCGCTTGTAACAAGCTGTTTAACCCTTAAATGGACAATGTTGTTTTTAAACAGCATACTAAAAATCACACATAAAATTGACCTTCATTTAATTTTTTTTTTAATTTTGCACAATCTTAATATATATAAATCTCGTGTCACAATGTTTGTCTTCAATGGACTCCTAAACCACTTAACCGATTATAATAAAATTCGCACACCATGTGCAGTTCGATCCAACTTGAGAGATAGGATAGTTTAAATCGCAAATTATAGTCGTAATTTTATTTTTTTGCTAATTATTGTCTGTTATTATTTGACAGTCACAATTATCTGTTAACTCCAAATGATTCTAACAGATGTCGATACCTTTCGACTGGGTTGAGTAAGTAATCAATAGATGGCGCTGCTATGGTAAATCTACGAACGTGTCATATAAGCTACACTATCTATATTTCATACCCTAAGTGAGGCAAAACAACGTTTGCCGGGTCAGCTAGTGTAGTTTATAAACAACACTCACATTATTGCAAAAAAAAAAGGATAAATAAGGTAAATTAATGTCTAGATTTTTTTACTAATTTTTCCTAGACAGTAATACATGTCTATTACACAAATATATTTTTTTAAAACGGGAAACAAAAATCGTCTATTTTAGGGTTAAGTCAATGTTACTTAAAACGCGGGTAATATCCGCGCAGCATGTTTATTCATATGGCATGCCTAATACCATACGTATAGTTTAATTTCAATTTTCCTATCTAGTTCGCGATAATTTCAAAGCGTAAACGACTTTGTAGTTCCTGTTTTTATCATCACATGGAGACTCAAAACGTTACGAGCAATTAAATAGTATAATTTAAAATTCTGTAGATAAGGTAAATATAGTGAAAAGTAATTAAGAACTACATTGACAACACCTTTCAAATGGAAAGAGAGTATGATTGTTAATATATAACCAAGACTTGTAATACCTTTGTGGGTGGCCATTGGTGTTGAAACACAGTCTATGACTAAATCAACACCAATGGTTTCATTTTAATAGTGTGTTTCTTACTTATGTCAATAAAGGAATATTATTATTATATATTTTTAGCACGAATTTTCGGAGCCTATTAAGTAAATCTGTGATCTTCTAACCCCTATAACAAAGGGAAAAATAATTTTCTTTAACAAACTCCAGAGAGTTCTCAACCAACCCACCCTTATTTGCTACACTTTCCTTTTAATAATACCCGCATTCCAGCAACAAAACAAAGCAAACAATTGAATTTGGAACCTGCCAACTGTCAACCAATCAGAGCATTCCTAGCCATTAAGAGGAATCCGATCGCATTCCGCGAATTCTGAGCTACATAAATGTAAGGTGTATAGGCGCTTGTGTGTTCTTGTTTAGTATATTTAGTATATATACCTACAAGCTGTACCCCGCGGTGTTACTCGCGTTTATCCGGGATAAAAGTAGCCTATGTGTTAGAGCTAGGTATAACCTGTCGTTAAAAATCGAAGTTAGAGCGTGAAGAAAGAAGAAAGAAGAAGAAAGAAATAGTTTATTGTGCACATACATAAAGTTCTTAATTACATACAAAAATCATGGGTTATTTTATAAATCTTATGAAATACTACATTAATTAAAGATCTACAACATTTTCAGTTTTTTTTTATGTTTGATTCAATGTTAAGAATTCGTTGACTTGAAACAACGAAACTTGAAAGTTTCTACATACGCTTACTTGAAATTCGCTCGATAGTTCGTAGTGAAGGAGTAACAGATTTTACACGCTTTATATTGGCTTCACCTGTATGTTTGTATGTTTGTTTGTAACCGACTTCTTTGGGTGCGATTTTGACCCACTTTAAACGGCCAGATTTCGTTGAAACTTTGTAGATTTATTGAGGACCGATGACAATACACTAATTTGATAAATTATTACATTTTTTTGTAATTATGTTTGTATGTTTGTTTGTAACCGACTTCTTTAGGCGCGATTTTGACCCACTTTAAACGGCCAGATTTCGTTGTAGATTTATTGAGGACCGATGACAATACACTAATTTGATAAAATTATTACATTTTTTTGTAATTTTGCTTGTATGTTTGTTTGTAACCGACTTCTTTGGGCGCGATTTTGACCCACTTAAAACGGCCAGATAAGCGCGTTTTTTAGTTTTTTTAAACTACTAAGTATTATTTATCAGTCAGTTTTCTTGAAACAGTAACAACGGATGCCGAGTTACCTAGTCATATTATAATATTGTCAGACCGAGGGATGGAGCAATAATAATATTCTCTAGCTAATTTTGCTTTCGTTAGAGTTTAAGTTTTGTTAGGTTAGGTTAGCGTTTTGAACCATTGTTGGCAAAATTTGGTACACAGGTACTAAACCAACGCTGGTGCGTTCGTTTTCGAAAAGTATTGAATCCAAGAAGAAATGAGTAAACATCCACAGAGTTATTAAGTTTCGGAGTTGGTACTTCATAGCATGCACTTAGCCCGTTATTTACAAGCACTCTACGTAGATTGGATAGAGTGGTTGCTCTTAATTAATTTTTTACTAAAAGAATCATCTTTTTGATAGCTTTTGACAGAAAAGTTTTTAGGGTTTGTACAAGGTATCCTTCATGTTTTGCTTTGTCCGTCCGTTTGCTTTTTCTCTACCTACTGAAATTTGTATATGATAGCGTCAAATTTGGTTTAGCCATTTGGGTTCATAGACCGTATACTGTTAACGTGATTATTATAATAAGATAAAAATAGATTATTTTTGGTTAATAAATAAACTCACGACTCCAAAAAAAAAAAATCTCTGTGCAAACGTTTCACTAACCGATAAGTAATAAAAAAAATATCGAATTCATTTGATCCATAGTACGTATTGGAACTCTTTGGTGGTCCCATGGTAAACACAAATAAAACAAATAGAAAAACTTTTTTGTATTTTCGCTGTTACAATTTTACACCAGAATCTCCATTTCAAAGAGCGAATGTGTTCTGAATTTTTCCAGCAGTCAATTGCTAGGTTGAATTGAAAAAGTCAGGGTGCGATGTGAAAAATCGAAAAATCAGGCCTAAGCTTGAATGCCTCTTCAATGTATCGGTTTTAAGCTGCGAATTCAAAATTTTTAAACGAGGTTCGTGTCTTCTTTTTATCTATCACTCTTTTTATCTATCACTCTTTTGTTACTATAGGGCTATTCAATAAGAGTTTTTGCAAAGTGATTTAACAATGAATCGTTTAGGCATATTTTTATCGGGGAGAAAATTATCATTGACTTGATTGATTCTGTCAAATGCAATTTCATAACTTAAATATAATCATTCTATTATAACATTTATAACATAAGTTTAAATTAAGCCCATTCTGGATGAACGTAATTTTGACGACCTCGTTGGTGTAATGGTTACCATGCTGGACTGCCAATCGGAAGGTTTCGAGTTCGATTCCCGGCACTGCCAGCATCTTTGTGCTGAACTAAATTTGTTGGCTGTCGGTCTGTGTGTTAAATATGTATCTATATAATATATGTATGTTTGTATATGTAGTATATCAGTTGTTTTAGCAGCCATAATATACGAACTAGAAATGGGGTTAGCCAGCCGTGTGTGAAATGTGTTCTAATATTTATTTAATTATAATTTAATTTTATTGCGCAAGTAAATCATAACTTTTTCTTACTTTAGCAGAGATACTGTCTAGTACCAGTATTCTCAAGTTGAGAAAAAACCATTATTCAAACTAGTCCAGTTCCCTGAAACTTGGTATACGGATTTATTAAAATTTTACACTTAAATCTCGGCTAATCGCTCGCGCACTTTGCCAATGTTACCTAAACGAACAACACTAGAGATTTAACGATTAATAAATGGAACAAATAATAAATATTAATATTCTTTATTGTGCAACCCCTCTTTTTCTCGTCTTTTTCAACTTCTTTCCATCCAAAGGTTGCCTGGAAGAGATCGCTGTTAGCGATAAGGCCGCCGTTTGTGGCATACATTTGTGTTGTTACTTTTTTATTTTGTGTTGTACCTTTATTTGCCCAATAAAGAGTTCATCTATCTATCTATCTATCTACCTATTGTTATATTGTATTTATTCATTTTCTCACCTTGGTTTTTTAGTTCTTACATAAATATATCACCCGAGTAAACAATTGGTCGAGATGCCCTAGTTGATATTGGACTCAATGGAACTGCCTTAAGAATGGAATTTTTAATATTTTCCTCATTGAGCTATATATACTCATTGATTTTCCTTATCAAAGCTGTCAAGTGTCATCTTACGTCAAAAAGTGGCAAGCTTTGTACTAGTCCATACATTTTTATGTCAGTGTTACATAGTTATTAATTATATTTCCTTCCTCAAAAGAGTAGAAAACGAAATTGACTTAAACCAAAACACTTCTTGAAAAAAGATATGTAAATATGTAAAAACAAAGCGGAAAATAATCTGATCTTCCGCAACTCAATAACATATTATGTTTATCTTATCTGATCACTGTTCAAGTGGTCCGGATAATATTTGTCCAACCAAATAAGGCGCTGGTACAAACATGACATTATCGAAGCGCCACTTGTGTACTGTCAAGTGCTGTCAGCGATAATATTGTCGGACAAACAGATTTGTTTATATATATGTATTGGTTCGTGATAACGGTAACATGCGATATCTTTTAATAACCAAGATAAGAATGTATTATAGGTACTTACATATATACATAAGTGTTCAATTTTATTATGTTAAGCATCGATAAGAATATAGATAAGCATTATTTATAACTATTTCACCGGCACGACGGTCGTATATGCTTTTATGGATAGGCACGAAGTAAAGACAAGTGTAAAATAATTATTTTTAAACAAACTTAAATTACAGTCCCTTTCATTTGAAACCCATTTTGAGTAAGTTGCAGATAAATTAGACGACCTCGTTGGCGTAATGGTTACAATGCCAGACTTTCAATCAGAAGGTTCCGGGTTCGATTCCCGGCACGGCCAACATTTTTGTGCTGAACTAAATTTGTTGGCTGTCAGTCTGGGTGTTAAATTTGTATCTATATAAAATATGTATATGTAGTATATCAGTTGTGTTAGCTACCGTAACACAAACTTGAAATGGTTCAGTATGTGGTTAACCAGCCGTTTGCAAAATGTGTAATATTTATTTATTTATACAAAACGTCTGAATAAATTATAACTTAATAACTAAGTTATTATTTAGCTAACTGTTCCAGTCAAACTTGTATAATTTCGGACAAGAAATACCGCCTCGTCTACGAGTTTACTCTTGCTCAGAACATAACGTAGTACGTACGTACATAACGCGTCATCTTTTGGCACAGACCCAAACAGCTTTACTTGGGAACTCGGAATTCCAACCGAGAACTAAGTAAAACTAAGTTACATGACAAGTCTTCCGCCAAATTCGTCGTAAACCGACCTTCGGCCGACCTAAGCCTATTTTAGTTTTGATCGAATTTAATCACTGTTTGAAATCAGTTTCGTGGTTTAGTATAAACTGTTTATTTAGATTCTAACAAGATTTACCCTTTGAGAGGTTTGTGTTTTCAAGAGAAATCTTAATTTTATCGTTATAATTTTACGTTTCTGTGTGTGAGTGTAACTGTCTGTGGCATTGTAGATCCCAAAGGAATGAACCTATTTCTATTTAGTCCTTTTTTATCTGAAAGGTTTGTTAGTCGAGTCTTCTTAGCTATGTTTGATAAGAATCAGTCCAAAAAGTTGCTAAAAGTATTTTATATTGTACAACAAAAATTGTCTCATAATTAAACTTTCGAGGCGACTACAAAAGTATCATAAGTATCATAAAACGACGATATCAGAGAAGCATACGACAGCAGCACAACCCTAAAGCGTGCCGCTCCACATTTCTATCGGAGAGATCTTAAAATATGACGAAGATTGAAGACAATTTGCGACACATAAAACGTTCATATTTCACATATCTTATTCACATCACATGTGATAGAGACAGTAACTCTTCAGTGCTTCAGAGCTCCTGGTACCTATTTATAGTGAAGGATAATGTCGAGATGAACATGACAGGATGAAATTATATTCCGGGTCAAAAGAATATTGTGATTGCATGAGTCAGAAAATATGCGATTTATCGTTTGCTTTTAAAAGAAATTGAATAAGATATGAATGTACTCGTATTACATTCGTATGATGTTAAAAAGAGGTAACGAGTAGTAGATACATGCGTTATGACTGCTTACGCGTAGCGCATGAAACTTAGCTAGACCACAGGATCAACTAGTCAATCATAAAAAAATGTATTTTTTTTAAATACAGTCGTTTTTGGTACTGTAAATAATATGTACTATACTGAGCCAATAAAATGAACCAGGAGAATAATTCGGTACAAGAGTTAGTGTAATTACCAAATTACATATTTATTAGCTTAAACATTTTAATGTTCGAGAAGCGATGTTGTCAGTTCTCTACTGCAATGAATGAGATAGAAGTAGAGCACGATACTATTTCTCCACCTTGGCATATAATTTTGTCAGTTGAATGATAGTAACTTCTCTATTCGTATAATTTAATTGTTTTAGGCCACCTCAGTTCATAACTTCATCGTCATTTTGGGACTGGGGTTTACAAATTATGTTTGGTCATTCAGTTATTACCAATATCAGGTAGTTCCCCGGTTCGTCGGGTGACGTAAAGGCCTGCCCATCTTCGGTGCCATCTTAGAAGAACAAATTATTGTTTGTTAAAAAAAACACTATTCAATTGTCTTTCTATCCTGGCACCGACTCCAAGAATACAGGATTAATAAAAATTGAAAAAGTTTTTTCTAAGTACATGAAATAAACTCCTCGATTCTACTTATATATTCTTGATTTGAAGTAGGCATAAAATTATTTTTCCCTTTTTAGTTATGGTTTTGAAGTCGGTTGTTTGTTTTTTAAAACAATTTTATTGTATACATTATTCTTATTTCCTTTAATTAATATCTTTGTACCAAATTTACTGATATCACAAAAAACAATTTGAATTGAAAAAAAATTAATTGAATTTTCTAAAATCGGATATATAACATAATTTGTAATAAAACTTATTGAAAATAAATAGAGAAATAATCAACATTCATTTGTCTTGGGCAATGAATGGAAAAGGCTGGATGTAAAAAGAATCTAACGTGTCCCAAAAAAAACTAACTCAAACACATATGGCTACCAATCCGCACTGAGCATGAGAATTCCTCGTATTAAAAAAAAACACGATAACAAGGAAACAAACACTTACCGACATAGGAAAACAAATACTTTAAAGATTAGAACAGAGATTATCCAGATCATTCAACGGTTAGGTAGAAACGCTTATCAAAACAAACGTAATGTTTTCATAAACACGACTCCTATTTTCATAGACATTGCGCAAACAAAGTCTCAGGAACGTCGAAGAAAAAATTAATAATTCAAACGGAAAAAACAATATTCGAGTGGCAGAGTTGGCCATCTGAATGTAATTACTGGCAGTCAATCTCAGCTGCTTTTTTGTTACAGTTTGTTTTGCCCTTTTTGTTTGTTTTCTTAGACGCTCAGCGCCCATTTATCACGGCGAAATTGAAACTGGACTAATATCTGCTAACTACGTTTACCCTCGAACCGTATACGGTATTGTAGATTACGTTAGTCTTTAGTGACAGAAAGGATAGATTTCGATAAAATTTTGCAGACATAGTCAATCCGTAAATCTCCATACAGCATATTATAGAATTGTCTAATTTTTTTACTATAAAGAGCGGTCAAATCGCAGGAAACAACTATTACTTCAAATCAAAATTACTTTAATGTTAAGCTCCAACGCAAAAAGGACAGGCTGTTATAAGTTTAACGTATTTCTATGGGTGTGTATCGTAGTCAGTCGAGAATGTTCTTTGCTGTTTTAAAACTTACCTGCCTATGGCCGCCAAAAAATGGCGGATGACATTTTATTTACATAATATGGGTATCGAAAGGCTTGCCTAGTAGAATACATATAATATGGTAATATTAATTCCAAGATGGCTGCCAACACATAATGTCAGGGGATTTCTAAACGTTCCATTTATATACACCTTACTTTTGTCAAGCAGTCGCCGTGGCCGAAACCGGCCTGGAAATCATCATCACTTTTGTAGTTGTCATTAAACTAAGTACTCGTACTGTACATGTATGGAACTTTTTCTAGTTTAGGTCCTTAAACAGTTGATCCTTAAGGACCATACGATATGACAAATCAGAAACTTTTAAAATCGATATTTTTATTCTTACGAACAGGTACCTACTATTTACACACACGCGTGAATCATCGAATGACCATCACAACGGCTCTAGCTAATTTTCACTCATAATAATCAGGTATTGTGAAGTCGGTCGCATTGTCAGGACAGCCCACTTCCCGCATAACGATTATAAGGACTGGAGTGACTTCATCGCACGGAAATTGGCCCAATCTGACACCATTGATCAATTTACGGACAATGGAAACTATGAATAGCTCAGTGTCCCAGACAGAGCAGCAATGTCTATGATCTTGACCTGTGCTCTGATTCCTTTGAAGGCGGATAAGATGGGCATTCAGAATAGTAATTGAACCTAAGGTGCTACGACATAGTTTATATCATGTTGCTTTTGTTTCCCACTAACAAGGTACACAAATCAAATCAAATATTTATTTATTGACACTTGAAAACTATAATCTAGCTTTCTGGGTAGCTCGCTCCAACTTAGATCATAATATCGCTAACCATCAGGTGAATTGTAATCAAGCGCAAGCCCATTTTCTGTAAAAAAAACTCTATAAACAAATGTCACAAACCCTAAATTATAGATTCATCATCATCATCTGGCCTCTCTTCGAAAATGTCATTCACCTCGATCCTGGGTGATGTAAAAAACAATAGTATACAATTATATTAAAAATAAATAAATATTAGGACACATTTCACACACGGCTGGTTAGCCCCACTGAACCATAACGTTTTCATCAAATTGACCACAGCCAAAGTTAAGACGTCTTTGATTAATCTTTTAGCTGAAAATACTTAACATCTTTATGAAAAGCTGTTTCAAATAATCTTAAATAATACAATTAATTTTGATATTTTTTAAACACGCTCTAAAACTACTTAATATACTGATTACTAAATTCGGTAATATACGGTACGTCCAGTCCTATAGCGATAAAATACTGAAAATAACATAGTGGATGGCGTAGCAACGAAACTCCAAAATAATGATTTGATTCACAAATGTCGACCTCCCTTGACGCCAGCCGACAGCTTCCCAGCCACTGTCGCCAGCTAATAGGATGTCAATCAAACTCGACCGGCTTTACCAAATATATGAATATTCTTGTCAACGGGCGTGTTGTTAAAATATGGACGTAACTGTGCCGACAAAAGACGACGACCTCGTTGGCGTAAAGGTTACCATGCCGGCCTGCTAATCAGAAGGTTCCGGGTTCGATTCCCGGCCCGGTCAACATCTTTGTGCTTAACTAAATTTGTTGGCTTTGGGTCTGGGTGTTAAATATGTATTTAGATATAATATGTTTGTATGTATATGTAGTATATCAGCTGTGTTAGCAACCATAATACGAGCTAGAAATGGTTCAGTATGGGGCTCACCAGCCGTGTGTGAATGTGTAGAAGAAAAAAAAAAGACGACTCATTTAGCAATATTATGCATAGTCATAACCTGGTAAAAAGCGAGTGTGGCTCGGTGCGAAAACGTCTGCTTTTCAATCTAAAGGCTGTAAGTCTTAGCACATGCAGTCGTTAAGCCAAGTCAGATGCCCTTCGGGCGGTTTGAAAACTCTCGACACCAGAGCTTGGCCACTTGGCTCATACGAAGAAGAATCTATTGTGCATGTTGTGTTTGTCTTAACAAGTAAAACAATTAACTGTAAAACCACATCAACTTTAGAAAATAAGTACGTGAATGTGTATTTGCTATTGACAAACCTAAGTAATTCATTAAAATTAAAATAAATCTAACGGCCCTGGTTCGATCCCGGCCCTACACCAATGGCTTGTTTGGATTTTCACTCGCTTTACGGTGAAAAAGAACATCGTGAGGAGACATGTTTGAGGAACACAATATCCGAAGACGTGTCTCATCCGCCAACTCGCACTTGGTGGTGGATGGCCTATATCTCTCGAGATTAGGCCCTAAGTCCCAGCAGTGGGAACGCAGTTGGCTGCACAAGCATAAGCTTTGTGTAGTTTTCCTATATGCAGCTGTTTTAGACTACATATTATAATAAAAATGCTAAATTTTAACGTGTACATACTTAAAGGCTTTTGTAGAGTCATAAATTCGTGCAACATAAATTCACATAACTTCTATTATTTCGTTGATTCCATTTTTGAGGTTCAATCAGTCTTTGATCGCTTTTCGTAGGAATATGACTTACTTATATATCCTGACCTAATTTTATTTGAATTATGATTAAGTTTTGTAAAACATAGATAATGTATAACCGGCTATCACTTACGTATAATTTGTCGATAAATATAGATAATGTACATACATTACATTACATTAGTGTTAGATCTAACTTAAATTTGCACACCCTAACGGGTATAGTATATAATACATTAAATTTTAATACTTATGTAACACCTCTCGACCTATATATACTTTGCAAATAAAAAAATATTGATTTGATTTGATTTTAGTATCACATGATTGAATGTACATTTTTCTTTAAATATTTAAGAGGAAATATCTATTTTAATATTGTCTGTTAACGAACGTCTCTCCTATATCCTATAAACATACCCGTGAGTCAGAGAAGCATATGATTTTAGACAGTTTCAACAGTTTTATATCATAAATCGCATTTGACGTCTATTTACATAATGTTTTGCCTAATGTAAAGAAACATACGGAATGTATTAAAGAAATGGTATTTTAATTTATCGTATCTGTATCTATCTGTCTGAGGCTTCGTGAAACGGATGAACAGATTTTGATTTAGTTTTTTTTTAAGTGTGTTGTTAGTGGGGAGTGTTTTTAGCTATGTCCTATGATACAAATCGGTCGAAGATGGCCGCTTCCACACATATTTTAACGGATTAAATTTTTTAACAATTTTATATATATGTATATCGAATTGATAAGTACAATACATAAATAATAATAAATTAAAATCTTAAATTTACGGCCGCGGCTCCAATAAATTATGTCCGAAGTTTATATAGTTGTGAAAAACCAAGAGGAAAATAGGAGTTCGGAATTTCCGATCACAGGTTAACAACGTTCAGACTGTAATACCAAAACCTTTTTTTTTTGATACCAATACCTAGTACAAATCAAGGATAAATAGGTTGTAATAATATAAGGAAAACTAAAAGGTTTGTTAAATTGTACCAGAAACTTCTAGTGTCGTCACGACCTAGGTCGCTTAGCATTTGAATCGGATTGCACTTTTAATTATGTACCCTATTTGTGAGGACAGTGTTGATATATGCACAGTATGAATTGTGCATTTGAATATATAAAAGAAAAGGGAGTGAATGTGGAATGAAAGCTAACAGAAAAGTGTGGAAGCAAAAGTCTTGCTGTGCCGACCCCACCTAACTTCTTTTGTTTTCTTCTTCTTCTTTGAAAATAAGAAAGGTCAAAGTAGAAGTTTTTTTTTTAGACTCATTTCAACGGCTAGTTAGCCCCATACTGAACCATTTCTAGTTCGTATTATGGTTGCTAACACAACTGATATACTACATATACATACATACATACATATTATAAATAAATACATATTTAACACCCAGACCCACAGCCAACAAATTTAGTTGAGCACAAAGATGTTGACCGGGCCGGGAATCGAACCAGGAACCTTCTGATTAGCAGTCCGGCATGGTAACCTTTACGCCAACGAGGTCGTCAAATAGTCGTCAAGATTTGTGTGCACGACATGAAAATACCGCACAAGTGTGCCACGGACTAAAATGAAACTACTGAATTGTAAATAGTACATAGAAATATAAACATAAACATTTAGCAAGTACAGGTGGTCAGCAATAAAGTGTTACACAGTATTACACCACAAGTCATGCATATAAGCATTTCACACTTTGAATCAGTCCAAGGTCGAACGAGAACGAATGCGCGGTTATAGTTTAGACTCCAGAATGTGCGGAACAAATCATAGACTTGTTCAGACTGACATTCAGGCGTTAAAGCTCGACACTCGAAAAAACTTTTTTTTATAGATGCTCCCCGCGGTGTTACCCGCGTTAATCCGGGACAAAAAAAAACAGGATAAAAAATATTCTATGTCCGTTTCCTGGTTCCAAACTACCTCCCCACCAATTTTCAGCTAAATCCGTTCACCCGTTCTTGAGTTATAAGTGGTGTAACTACCACCACTTTCTTTTATATATATAGATTTAGTAAGCAACCTATTACGAGCATCAGTTATAAAGAATACAGAACTACACGTACCATCGAAATAAAAACTTATAGATTTATTTATGTACAGTGTAAACTCTTTATAACAACACTGAAGGGTCTGTGCATTTTATAGCGTTATAGAGAATGGTCGTTAAATGGAGACAATTTATCATTGTATGGAATACAAGCTAAACCAACTAAAGCCAATGATTTCGACGCTTTAGAGAGTTAGTCGTTAAATCGAGTGACGTTACATGGAGTTTACACTGTATTTGACGGTGATATTGATCTGCACAGTTTTTAAATTACGAGTACTTAGTTAATATTTTTTTAATGAGTTTTAAATTCTGTTCTGTAAAAGGTTTTTTACCATGTAAATACTAAAATTATAATAAGTTAAATACTAATATTAATTTATTTAAATATATATATATATACATTTAAACCTGAATTTTCACTCTTCTACCACTTACTTCTTTTTGAATAAGACAAATAAACGTTTGCGGGTCAGCTAGTTTTAAACAATTCTCTTGCATTTTATAACAAGCAGTACAAACAACAGAACCCAACTACTTTCGTATCTAAACAAACATTTGAGGCAAGCAGTTTATTCAATCTTACAGTTTAAAACGTGAACATATTATATCCAAACACAACCATTTTCTTTCTATTAACATTTTCTAAAATCTTCAAATATATGTTGTAAGTTAATAAGCAAGCAGACACAAACACAAGCACTGCTACAATTAATTTCAGTCTGAAGCTAGCCATTATACTCGCAAGTGGGAAGAATAACGATATATTGAATAAAATGAAAGAAATGAGATGAGAAGCAAATCAATAGGATAAACTGAAATCTATCTTGGAGATGAGTAACTTAGATTGTTATAAGTACCTTACCAGTAGTAATCGAAATAAGCGTAGATACGAACGTGAACAATTTAAGTACCTATTATTTTTAAAAGAAAAGACCTTAGTAAATCTAAAGAAGCAAAAAGGTGTCTAGATAAGAAAAGTAAATAGGAAAAACGCT
This sequence comes from Mellilla xanthometata, assembly GCA_035578125.1. Taxonomy (NCBI): domain Eukaryota; kingdom Metazoa; phylum Arthropoda; class Insecta; order Lepidoptera; family Geometridae; genus Mellilla; species Mellilla xanthometata. Next base: position 3,327,981 of record JAPUBQ010000014.1, on the reverse strand, counting down.
TTGATGAGGATGAGAAATCAGGATTGGGACAGATTCTTGAAAGGTCACTTCAGTTCTTCGAGGATAGGACAGGAATGGGATTCTGAAATAAATAAAATAAAATGTTAATAAACTTGGAAAAGCAAAGCACGTGGTATAAAAGAATGAGCGTAGTGCCGGTCTCACTGACCACTATACTACTCGTACGCGTACTAGTAGAATAGAGGTCAGTCGGAGGTCCTAATAAAAAAAATGGAAAAATTGGCTAAGTACGTGTCAGACTCGCGCTTGATGCTTCCATCATGTGCGAGTACCATTATTTTAAAAATATGGCAAGAAATAAGTTTTTTATACGGGAAGGGGGGCTTCCGTATAAAAAACTTATTTTTAAATACTAATTTTATAGTTGGTCTGTACAGTTAGTACAACTACATATAACTACATATAACGTAATAAAAGAAAATAAAAAAGTTGTATCTTATATATAACTATCTTTACTTTATGGTTGTACTCATATTTCAAATTACCTACATATTCTCCAGTCACGTATTTAGGTACGTGAGTGGAGAATATCGCCTAGACAAGTGTGAGTCAAACGAAATTATCTTGTTGCCACCACAATGGACACATCCTGGAGGCAGGGTTAGTTCACTTGGAGGCCATTTCAATCTAGATATACGAAATTAAATGACCACACGCAATAGGTCTAATTTGATCAATCTGTGTGGTGAAGAGAAAGCATTATTACCCTAAATAAATGTTTAAAACTATTTTATCCCATCTACTACTTTTACTTAAGGCGCTAAAGTACCGAGTTCATACACGCTATATAAATTTGACGCGCGGCAGTAAAATTTTCATTATATAAACTCATTTAAAATCAACAACATCAATTAACAATACCTGCTAAATAAGTTACATTTTATATTTATTAATTACTTTGAGAAGCACTACATTTTGGAACCCTAACGTTTCTTAATACGGAATCAAAAATAATAAAACTAAAACAAACCCTAACACTTTCGCAAGAATTGATAATTTTCCAAAATATGCTATTTAAAGCTCCCATACTGCTTTAAGTACAAATATTACTCGTATATTATTTAGGTGTCGAAGTCGAGATGTCGACCTAATATAAAAAATAATAATTGTAATTACCGGTAAAAGAAAACATAGCATGGTGATATACAAGTAGCATATCATAGTCTGTATAGCTCATCTAATGTCTGTATAGCTATCACCCTAAAGTAGAAAATTTGCCTAATGCTCTGTTCCAGCAGCATCCATGATACCCTATAATTCAGACTAGGTATGCCCCACTGTCACAGTAAGTTTTGCCTCCTAGATATGTTAAAGCAGCCTCCATGATAGCCAGTAATTCAGACTAGGTACCTAAGCAACACCTTCACCTAGACTGTCACCGAGTCATATGGTCATTCATGGAAGGTAAAATTCATAGATTTATACTTTAAATAAAAATTGCGATTAGTTGAAAAAATAAGTTAAATTAGCTAAGACCTATATAGGGTGAAATGGTACCTGACCCTTTTATTTTTAACCTGAGGAGGTGCATTTATGCATGCCCACCACACCCGGGGAGGTGGGTGGGGTATGTCAGGCTCAAAGCCAGAAGGGCATCACTACTGACTAAAACCTCACGATGGCCTCCTCACCGGAAAGGGTGGGGTGAGGTTCCGCTTCTCGCATTAGCCCACCAAAAATATCAGGCTTAAAGAGGAAGTTTGTGTTCCACATCTTATAATGTATATAGAATTTCCATGTCACAATGTTAGTAAACATAGTTACTCCTCCGAAACAGCTTACAGATTTTTACCAAATTTTATATGTTTATTCAGTAGGTCTGAGAATCGGCTACTATCTATTTTTTAAGGCAAAACAACGTTTAACGGGTCAGCTAGTATTACTATAAAAGTGGAAATGGTCAAGTAGTTATTTGTCAATCTATGATTCATCCAAAAGATGCATGGCAGAATTTGCCTCACTCATAATTATAATAGTTATCATGCAGAACTGCGAACCAGAGGGTTTAGGGTATGATTCACTGTGCGGCCAACTTTTTGGGATGAACTAATTTTGTTGCCTTAATATATAAGTATTTATGTATGTATATCAGTTGTGTTAACATAATACAAACTAGAAATGGTTTAGTATGGGGCTAACCAATTGCTACAATGTTGCTGCAGTGATAAGAGTGTGATAAAAATGACATATTGATACATAATATCCTAAAAATGTTAATGTATACATCCTTCTGATACACTTATCTACTATAGTTATAGTCAGGATGTACAATTTTTTTATAACTTGGTTATCTTTAGTTATTTTCATTTTTTAGCAGTTGAGTAATGATACATATTTCTCATGTAACAGTAAATATTATTTTTAACATGTTGTTACAGCAACAATGTATTTATATAGTGTATTAATTTTGTAATAAAATAAACAAAACTACAATCAAATAGTTAAACATACTTATCAATTTATTTATACAGTAATATGGGTAATTTATGCCACAAAAGCTGATTATTATTGTGGAGCCTATTAACACATCTACTCTGATTTTTACAAGATCTTTGAAGGTATAATGTAAATGGAAGATAAGAACTAAAAGGACAATAATGTGTACGACTTAAGGAGCTGCACAAACAGATAAAAAATATATGTTTGTGTGTTATGAGTCAGGTAACTCTAATTTTGGCTTATCTATTTCTAGGTGGGCAGAAGAGTTAATTTATGATATCTCAGTAAGATAATATTACAATTCTTAATAGATGTTATCTCAATGCAAACATGATACTATGTACTAAGTATATCATCTAGATTAAACACCATTTCACAGTGATGATAAGAACAATAAATAGTTTTAATATGTGCGAAGTAAAAGCAATAAATAAACCTCGGCACCTTATATTTCTATAATTAGATCCACGTTTTTAGATGTTTGTTGTGAACTCTGAACTTTGTTTAAAAGTTATAAATCTTTAATAAACATACCTTTTATTGTTCCGGTATGAATCTTCTGTAATTTTCTGCACCAAAAACGGGGGCAAAATAACACAAAAACAGGTCTGCAGTAAAAACACGATCGGTATGCGATTTTTGCAATCACTCACACTCGCGATGTGTACGAAAATCAACAAGACAGCAAAAGGAATACTGTTTAAAATTAAACAAAAAGTATATTTAAACAATTACAGGTGAAAGTGCGAAATCAGAAATGTTTTGAAAATGTAGAAATTCCCCGAATTATTACCATCTGCCGCAGACCGCAATAATCAACTGAACTGACGTTTGGTTTTGTTGAGGAAAATCTGTCAATATCAAAACTGGGCTGCCAGTATCAATCTAAAATGATACCCACACTTGATAGTAGCACAAATATCCAGAAATATCATGTTACTTACTGTGTAAGTATTTATATATATATTTATATTATATCAGTCTATACTTATATTAGTAGTAATAAAATTTTATTGACATATAGTATTTTTTTTATTTTAAGATGATTTTACGATTTTAATTACGAACAAAGTATGTCATCATTGGAAAAATAATACGACATCTGAATGAATCTAGTTTGAAAATTGAAATTATTACATATCTATGAAAATGTAATAAAAGCACCAAGCCAAATATTTTTCCTAAACTAAGGCAAAGTAACATGACATGGCATGACTTTTCGGTAGCGTTTCATTCCACGCATTTAGCAAGTTATTATTATAGTAGAAACTACGTATCAGAAAAAACAGGTAGAAATATTAAAATAATAAAAACAGGAATAGTTTGACAGAGAGACATACTTGAGTATGTTTTAGCTAATGATGTTATTTCTTCATTATTCACTCTCAATACAAAATGTATTTATGTCTGCCGTCACTGTGGCACGGATCAGAAAAAACTGTCTGTGCATGTGTATTCAAAATTAAATGATTGTTGAGTAGTTGTTAGTTGCGTAGAGAGATGAGATGTACGAGTATGGAAATGGTAGTGCAAGGTAGAAGGGCATGAGGCCAGCCGAAGAAGACATGGATGAAGTGTGTGAATGAGGACATGAGAGAGAAAGGAGTGAGTGTAGATATGACGGCTAATAGAAGAGAGTAGAAGAAGAATATTAGCTAAGGCTGAGAAGAAGAAGAAGAAGAGTTGAGTAATCACGTAAATAAAGCACATTTTATTCTAAAATGGTGTTTTATTTCTCACTAATGATCAAAATAGTTTATAGAGGGAGGGATAGAGGGATAAGACGGGGGATTCCGTTCTCGATCGTACTTGGTGCAGAGGATTGCCATCGCTATTCAGCGTGGAAACGCGGCCAGCGTTATGGGTATTATAGTTACCTTTGTGCCGGGCACGGTCGACGGCGGGCTGTCCTGACTTTTTTTTTGTTTGTCATTGTAATTTGACTTTTATTATTTTAATGTTATATAAAATATAGTTAGGTATAAAGATTGTGTAATATATGTTATATAATTATATATAATTTAACGCCATTTTAGAATAAAACGTGACTCTTCTTCTTCTTCTCAGCCTTATCCCACTTAGGTGGGGTCGGCACAGCAAATCTTCTTCCTCTCTCCTCTATCAGCCGCCATATCTACACTCACTCCTTTCTCTCTCATGTCATTCACACACTTCATTCATGTCTTCTTCGGCTTTGAATCAAAATAATTAGGTAGTAATTATAATATTCTTCCCTTATTATTATTATCATGGCGACAAAGTGACAGACGATTCAGTGATGAAGTCAAGCAGTTTCCGTACGTTGACGTCGACAACTATGTGTGTGTAGAGGGCACGGGATGAATACGACACGAGGCTGTATCGGAGGGAGTTGAGTCCATCTTTCTGATATCTTGCTACAGCAGACGAGAGGAGAAGGTCTCTGAAATAGAAAAAAAAGTCAGCCGTATATCTAACCTCGACGACCTCGTTGGCGTAAAGGTTACCATGCCGGTCTGCTAATCAGAAGGTTCCGGGTTCGATTCCCGGCCCGGTCAACATCTTTGTGCTTAACTAAATTTGTTGGCTGTGGGTCTGGGTGTTAAATATGTATTTATATATAATATGTATGTATATGCAGTATATCAGTTGTGTTAGCAACCATAATACGAGCTAGAAATGGTTCAGTATGGGGCTAACCAGCCGTGTGTGAAAGTTTCCTAGTAAAAAAAAAAAAAAAAAAAAACCTGTGGCGTCTCTGTCGCATTTCATCGCCCGCTACCAATCAGAGCGCTTGTCCTGAATCGCGCAAACGGTATTTACAGTGCGCGTACGACTGGTTCAAGCTACAATGCATGACCGTAGGACGGCCGTCTCTGAACACAAAATTTGTCCGGGGGGATATTCCTTTGCTAAATGGAGGAAAACTATCGTCGCTCCATACTCCTTATTTTTTGTCCTGTCCTGGCAACGCATGGAGGAGGCCTACGCCCATATTTGGATGCCCCAAGACGCTTTATAATTGTAATTTGTAATTAATAAACAGAAGAAAAATGTATTTATATATAAAACTAATATAGATTACACTAATCCATGATATGTTTTTTAAGTTTCTTGGGAATAAATGGCTTTTTTTAAGTCGTTTAAAAACAGTAGAAACTTGATTAACGGGACTAATAATTGTTTTGTTAGCATTGGATTAGTGAGATTATACTGTACATACCTACCAGATAAAATAGATTAATACTATAACCATGTACATATACAGCTATTCATACCGCTGATTGGACAGATACCTTATCAATTTGATATATTTATCGGTAGGTATATATACTATAGCTGTCATTTATTGGTGTGTGATTGGCGTTATCAGCTAAACAGGAGATATACCGTTTGTATTTTATCAAAACAGTAAATACATTGCTTCCTATTTATTTATCGGATAGATAAATAGGTGTAGGTACATATGCTGAAGTACTTGTTTACATATAATATTACCTACTCAATATTATCGATAAGTATACAGCTCCCTAAGTCTGGTATTTAAGACACTGACCGTCGCCACTGCCAAATATAATACCAACACTTATCAGTGAAAGTAGATATTAATAAAGTTATGTCTGTTCTATATTGCCACTAATAACAGTGCCATTGGCAGTGGCGTCAGATGCCAGTGTCTTTAAAGACAGACTTGGGTGCAGTTATTTAGCTAATATTTATGAATAAATGGTACTAAATCAGAATAATTGAAGCGCTCGTAGCTTGGTGAACTAAGGTGATCCGACGCGATCATTAAGGTTAAGCAACGGTCAATGCGGACAGTCCTCGGATGGGTGACCATGCACAAGATTGTCTTTAAGAAAATGGTATTATCATCTGGGCGCTAACATTGGTAGCACGTTAAATTGTCGGTCCCGGCTGTTATTATATATTATCTTATGTACTAGCAATCGTTAAGCCAAGTCAGAGGCCTTCGGGCGGCTTGAAAACTTGGCCATTTAGAAGAAGTACTAATTAAATGACGACCTCGTTGGCGTAAAGGTTACCATGCTGGACTGTCAATCAGAAGGTTCCGGGTTCGATTCCCGGCCCGACCAACATCTTAGTGCTTAACTAAATTTGTTGGCTGTGGGTCTGGTTGTTAAATATGTATCTATATAAAATATGTATGTATATGTAGTATATCAGTTGTGTTAGCTACCATAACACGAACTAGAAATGGTTCAGTATGGGGTTAACCAGCCGTGTGTGAAATGTGTCCTAGTACTTATAAAAAAAAAAAATTAATCGACACATAGCCATATCTACTTTGATCAAAGACTAACTGACCTCGCTCTATGGTTTTCTGGTCGAAACGGATGTTTCTGGGAGAAATACTTTCCTACGTTCTTTTTATATCTTGTGACGCCAAGACCAGCTGCTTGTATCCTGAAAAAAAATCCGGATACAAAAAAGATTCTGTAACTCCGTTAAATGTTTGGTCATCGGTATGTCCGCCTCGTTGGCGTAATGGTTGCCATGCCGGACTGCCAATCAGAAGGTTCCGGATTCGGTTCCCGGCACGGCCAACATCTTTGTGCTAAAGTAAAATTTGGTGGTTGTCAGTCTAGGTGGTAAATATCTATCTCTATAAAGTATGTATGTATCTATATCAGTTGTGTTAGTAATCATAATACAAACTAGAAATGGTTTAGTATAGGGCTAACCATCCGTGTGTGAAATGTGTAAAAACATCCTTCTAGTATTTTGATCCCTGCTATAATACATGACCGTTGCACGGCCTCCGGACACAACATCTGTCGGGAGGGATATCCCTTTGCTAAATAGGGGCTGACCGTCGTCGCTCCTTACGAGTAACTATTGTTAACTTTCTACTTAGATCACTTGAAACATGAAGAAGAAGATCGTAGTACTCACCTTTTGAACATGTCCACAGATTCTCCTTTTTCTTTGTACATGTTGGAGAAGCCATTTGCTTTTTTCACATGCCACATCGTCATAGCAGTCACTCCACTGAACAACGTATTGTACTTCGAACTGGAAGTAACAAATGAAATATAACAGAAGGTCATTAAATACGATTTTATAATTAAAGAGCTGAAGAAAGGTGGAGTTTATATCTCCTTACTAGCATCCCGTCCCGACTTCGCACGGTCTCTAAAATAAACTAAGTTGCAAAGAGAAACAAACTATACCTACATTACTCGGAGATATTAAAACTTCCCAACAGTAAAAGAATTTTTCAAATCGGTCCAGTAGTTTCGGAGCCTATTCGCGTCAAACAAACAATCAACCTTTTCCTCTTTATAATATTGGTAAAGATATGAAAAGCAAATGTGACGTCACAAACACACGACACTGCCTACAGCAATGCGAATGAAATTGATACCCTCTACACATAGGTCCAAGTTTCAAATCATGTTCTCTGATTGCATGGTCGTCAATCCCTCAAGTCTTAATAATATTCACATTTGTTGTTATTTCAGCTTTCCAGCTATCACGGTTTCTGAGTTACAGCCTGGTGACAACCAGAGACCGGAGGCTAGGTAATAGGATCCCGTTTTCTACCTTTTAGGTACGGAACCCTAAAAAGTCATCGTATCATCATCATCACCCTCATCAGCCTATAGTCGCCCACTGCTGAACATAGGCCTCTCTTCTACTACGCCAGTAATGCCGGTATTGCACTGCTCTCATCCATGTCTTAAAACATAACAGAAAACATCTTTATTTACCAAAAAGTAAGTACATTTTTGTATATCGACACAAACTATTACTAAATAAGTACTAGGCTTAAAAGTATAAAATATTTGTTGATGTACACTAAGTTGCTCCTGTCTTGCCTGTGGTGTTACGGATGTCGTCAACCCAGCGTGTTAATGGTATAGTATAGTAACTTGACGACCTCGTTGGCGTAAAGGTTACCATGCCGGTCTGCTAATCAGAAGGTTCCGGGTTCGATTCCCGGCCCGGTCAACATCTTTGTGCTTAACTAAATTTGTTGGCTGTGGGTCTGGGTGTTAAATATGTATTTGTATATAATATGTATGTTTAAGTAGTATATCAGTTGTGTTAGCAATGGGGCTAACCAGTCGTGTGTGAATGTGTAAAAAAAAAACTTACATATGTTCCTTCCCGACAACCCTAGCACACATATGTCTGGGCAGCACGGGGCAGGTATACCGGATCCTGTCATCAGCAGGCAGTAGATCCAGGTCGTGGAAGATGACGCACTGCCACTCGTCGTTCTTCTGGATCTCGAGGAAGCCGGCGTTGAAGAGACGACCCTTGTTGAATAAACTGTTGCCTGAAAACATGATCATTCCAATGAAAGTGAAAGATCTTCGGATCGAACCTAATGAGCCCAACCTGGCTCATTAGGTTCGATCCGAAGATCTTCCGGGTGTAAAAATGCCGTGCGCCAGACTGAGCCGTTATCGATTCAAAATATTACAAAATGTATAATATTAGAAGGAGAAGAGGGATCGCATATTTGTATCGCCAAATGGCAATGACGGATAAATCCTTTAAAACATGACAATCTTAAAATGATTGAGTAAAAATACGAAAATAAATGAATGATGAGTTTAAGGTGATGGTGATAAAGCCAAAATCTCTAATTTACAGTTTTATCGCTATAAACCGTAAACGGAAAAAATAGCTTAAAGACCGTCTGAAGAACCACTTTAAGAATATACATTTAAACTTATTTTGTTACAAGTCAGACTTAAGCATTAGAAATAAAACTGGTTAAAAAAAAGGAATTTAAGTTTTTTGTGCCAGTTTTATTTCATATTCATTGTCTGGAGGGTCATGCTATAGCCAAAGTCCAGCAACAAAAATATCTGGGTGTTATTATTTCAGCAGACTTAAAGTGGTATGAGCACATTAGCATGATTGCTAAAAAGGCAAATTCTTTTATGTAAGTATCATCCGCAAATCTTTTACTGCAATGACCATTGAAATTTTCACTAAGATTTATTAGACCTACATCAGACCGCTATTAGAATATGGGTTTCAAGTTTGGAGCCCATACTTCCGAAAGGACATTGACCTCCTAGAAAGTGTTCAAAGAAGAGCTACAAAGATGCCACCAGCCTTACGCCGCAAGACTTATGAGCAACGATTGAAAGCCCTACGCCTCACCACTCTGGAAGAAAGGAGGTTACGTGGTGATCTAATAGAGACTTTCAAAATTATTAATGGGTTCTACAACCTTCCTGATTTAGCAGATTGCTTTAAAAATTGTAATCGTTACGAGCATAGCAGAGGCCATAACCAAAAAATCCAGCGTGATCATGCCAATACTAATACGGGGCATCATATACTCAGCAACAGAGTGGTTCATAATTGGAATAAGTTGCCAGAGGAAGTGGTCAGTGCTACATCAGTGAACAGCTTTAAAAACCGGCTCGATAGCTGGTTGCAGAAAACTAAAAAATCTCTTGCTAACCTGTGATCAGTGCACTAGTGAACTTTAAACATTGACATTGAACAGTGGACATTATGTGAACTATCAACTCAGTGTGATATAGGCACATCAGCATAATGCTGCTCGCCTATAAATCAAATAAATAAATATTGATAAGTCTGATTAGTACCAAAATAAGTATAAATATTCTTAGAGCGGTTCTTTAGACGGTCTTTAAGCTATTTTTTGTTTTATTTTTATTTACGATTTAAGGAAAAAATTTAAAATCAAGATTTTGTCTTCGTTAAAAGCATACGTTATGTTACTTACTGTTGTGGTAGATCATAGTTCATTTTTATTGTACGTCCCGTGAGTACGGGTAGTACATAAATAAATCAGTTGTTGTCTGCACTCGCGTCTTTCATTACCTCACAACATGGTGACAGCGGTTTTAATAGATTTCTGCGCATAATCGTAATCAAATAGTGTTAAAAACATAAATAGTGTGGTAGATTTCAGTGGCGAAGTGTTTTCTACAATATTTGTGCAGTAATCTCGGAGGAATTAGCGAGTGATAATGGAACACGCGCGGCCGCCCGGCGAGTTGAACATGGCGGCTGGCGGGCCCGAGGCGCGCGCCGACGCTTGGAAACGGTGGAGACAACAATTCATTTTATTTGTGAAGGCTTCAGGAGTGCACACAGAGAAGTCCAGTGTGCAAGCCAGTCTGCTGGTCAATCTGATAGGATCCGACGGCTTCGATGTCTATCAAACGTTCACGTTCGATACGGAGGAAGAACGCGATGACGTCAACGTGTTATTGAAAAAATTTGATAACTATTTCGGAACGAAATCGAATGTTACGCTTGCGAGATACAAATTTTTCACCCGCAATCAAGAAGATGGGGAATCGATCCTACAGTATGTGACAGCTCTGCGACTTCTAAGCAAAAACTGTGAGTTTACGACGCTACAGGAAGAACTCATTCGAGACCGCGTCGTGTGCGGAATCCGGCAGAGCACGGTCCGGGACCGGCTGCTGCGGAGCGACGACCTCACGCTGGAGAAGGCGATGAAGATTTGCCAAGCGGAGGAGGCGTCTCAGGAGAGTGAACGTCAGATGGTGAATGCAGGTGCTAGCACGAGTCAGGCAGTCGTGCAGGTGGACGGCGTGTCGGCGCGAGCGCGCCGCGGCTCGGCCCGGGCGGGCGCCGGCGCAGGCGCGGTGCGAGGCCGCGCGCCGGGGGCACGCCGCGAGCCGCCGAGCCTGCGCGCGCCGTGCGCCGCGTGCGGAGGCGCGCGCTGCGCCGAGGGCCGCTGCCCGGCACGGGATGCCGAATGTTTTGTGTGTGGAAACAAAGGTCATTTCGCTCGTGCATGTAAGTCATTTGAAACATTTTATAAAGGTGGTGCGCGTGATAAAGTGCGTCGTGTTTATCAAGTTGAACGCGAAAGTGATTCGGATTCGGACGGATTGTACGTATCCACGTTCAATAATCGAAGTGATAGTTGCGATGATTGGTATCAAGTGTTAACTTGTAAGAATGGTAATGAAAAATTTAAGCTAGATTCGGGTGCTGATTGTAACGTTTTGCCATATCCTAGATTTAAGAAATTAGGGTTCTCTGACGACATAATCACGAAAGAATATATACCGTTACAGTCTTATACTCGCGATGTTATTCCTGTAAAGGGTACATGTACATTGCCGTGGACGTATAAAGGCGTTGAGTATAAATTAAAATTTGCGATTGCTGACATGCGCGGTTGTAGTGTGCTGGGAAAGAAATCTTGTGTAAGATTAGGATTAATAAAACGTATTATGAGTATAGAAACGGCCGCTTATGAGGATTTATTCCATGGTATAGGTTGTTTGCCGGGTAAGTACCACATAGTAATAGACGAGTCGGTGCCGCCGGTCGTGTGCGCCTCGAGGAAGGTGCCGCACGGCCAGCGAGACCAGCTGGCGGACGAGCTCCAAGCGATGGAGCAGAGTGGCATCATTAGAAAGGTGAGTCACCCTACTCAGTGGGTACATCCGTTAGTACTCGTGGCGAAAAAGGACGACGGCATCCGAGTGTGCCTCGACCCGCGGGAGCTGAACCGCGCGGTGCGGCGCGCGCACTTCCAGCTGCCCACGCTGGCGGAGCTGGCGGCGCGCATGCACGGCGCGAGGTATTTCTCCGTGCTCGACGCCAACTCGGGCTTCTGGGCGGTCCAGCTGGATGACGCGAGCGCGGACCTCTGCACTTTTGCGACGCCTTTCGGAAGATTTCAATTTTTGAGACTCCCTTTTGGTATTAGTTGTGCGTCGGAAGTGTTTCACGCGAAAGTGCATCAGCTCCTGGAAGACCTGGAGGGCGTCGAGAATTATATCGACGACATTATCGTATGGGGTGACACAAAACAGGTGCACGATGAGCGACTTAAACGTTTATTAGATAGGGCTAGAGAAATAAATTTGAAATTCAATAAAAAAAAGTGTAAGATAGGAGTACGAGAGGTGGCGTACTTGGGGCACGTATTTGACGAGAGAGGAATGAGGCCAGATTACAACAAGATCAGAGCTATTAAAGAAATAAAACCACCCGCCGATCGGAAAGAACTAGAGAGGTTTTTAGGGGCAGTCAATTATTTATCAAAATTTATACCAAATTATTCAGAAATAGCTATACCTCTCACAAACTTATTAAAAAAGGTTAATGAATGGAGATGGGAGGAAAGCGAGAACAGAGCGTTTGAAAGGCTGAAAGAAAGTGTGAGTGGAGCTGTCGTGCTGGCGCTGTACGACCCGGCGCGGCCCGTGCGCCTCGCAGTGGATGCGTCGGCGCACGCGCTCGGCGCCGTGCTGCTGCAGGACGGCCGCCCCGTCGAGTTCGCGTCGAGGACGCTCACGGAGACACAACAAAGGTACGCACAGATAGAAAAAGAGCTGTTGGCGATAGTGTTTGCATGCGAAAGATTTCATCAGTACATATTTGCTCAGCCGCATGTTGTAGTGGATTCGGATCACCAACCTCTACAGAGTATATTTAAGAAACCGTTGATGTCAGTCCCGGCGCGCTTACAACGCATGATGTTGAGGATACAGGGTTATGATTTGGTAGTTAATTACGTTCCCGGCAAGTACATGTACATACCTGATATGCTGTCTCGCTCACCCCTTCCCGATCTGTACAGTGACGATGTAAGTAAAAATGTTTTGTACCAAGTCCGTATGCTTGTCAAAAATATACCTATATCTAACGATAAGTTAACGCTTATAAAGAAAGAAAATAAAAAAGACGAAGACATGAATGTTTTAGAGAGATATGTAACTGGAGGTTGGCCAAAAAACAAATATGAGGTGTCTGAAAATTTAAAAGAATATTGGTCTATAAAAGATGAATTATTTATGGTTGATCATATAATATTCAAAGATAAATCTGTTGTGATTCCGAAAAGTTTACGGAACACAATGTTAGAAATTGTACATAACGGACACTTAGGTATAGATAGATGTAAGCGTCGAGCGAGACAGGTGATGTTTTGGCCGCACATGTCAAAAGATATTGAAATGTATGTAAAGCGCTGTAAGATTTGTCAGGAGTTCTCAAACGCCCCGTCTAAAGAGCCGCTAATACCTATTGAAATACCAAAATTACCGTGGCACAAAGTTGGGTCTGATATTTTTGAATATCGAAAAAAGTATTTTCTTATAGTAGTGGACTATTATTCTAGTTATGTAGAAGTATGTAAATTGAATAATATAACAGCGGATCTAGTTATTGAAAAGATGAAAGAAATTTTTGCACGACATGGAATACCAAAAATATTTATAAGTTATAATGGTACTCAATACAGCTGCCGAAAATTCCAGCAGTTTGCTAAAGAGTGGGGATTTGATCACGTGACTTCATCACCGAACTATCCCCAAGCCAACGGGAAAAGTGAACGCACTGTACAAACAGTCAAACGATTGTTATTGAAATCGTTAAGAGATAACGGTGATTTTAATCTCGCGCTACTGAATTATAGAAATACTCCGCGGGACGGTTTGAGTTCTCCTGCACAACTGCTGATGGGTCGGAGACTGCGATGTCAATTACCAGTACATGACGATTTGTTAGAGCCACGCCCGATCGACCCATCAGAACACAAAACTATGGTTGATAGACAAATTAAATCTAAACAGAGTTACGACAAACATTGTAAAATATTACCGGATTTAAAAGCGGGGGATCACGTTATTTACATTGACGGCAAAAATAGAGGCAGGGCCACAGTTGTCGACCACGCTGATACCCCACGCTCTTATATAATAAAAAACAAGTTAGGACTAAGGAGACGCAATCGTCGTCATTTAATTAAAGTAGAAGCGGACAATGTAAGCAACTCGCCCTGCGATGACGTGTTCAGCGATGCAAGTGAGGATATTTACAAAGAAAAGGAATGCATCCAAAATTCGGAAAATAGTTCTTCAGATATTGAACCGCTCGTTAGGAAAGCAAAAATAAAGGCTCAAAAGCGAATAAATAAACAGTAAATTATTCTGCTTTTTGGATTAGTAATAAGTAATTAAGAAATAGTAGTTTGTAGTTTACTTACTGGCTGAGTTATAAGGTGTTTTTGAAAATGTTGTGGTAGATTAAAAACTTAATTAATAGGGGGAAATGGTGTGTTAGATTTAATTGCTAAGCTAGAAGATGTATTTAAAAATGTTGTGTTAGATTTAAGAACTTAATTTATAAGGGGAAGATGTTGTGGTAGATCATAGTTCATTTTTATTGTACGTCCCGTGAGTACGGGTAGTACATAAATAAATCAGTTGTTGTCTGCACTCGCGTCTTTCATTACCTCACAACACTTACCATACTGCTCGATCACAAATATCTTGTATTCCAGGTTTTGCCGAATCAGAAAAGGGTGCATGTAGTATAAGAATATGTTCAGATTCTTATAACGATTTCTGTAATAATTGACACACATGAACAACACAACTAATTTTTCGACGACCCCGTTGGCGTAATGGTGCCGGACTGCCGACCAAAGGGTCCCATGTTCGATTCTCGGCACGGCCAACACCTTTGTGATGAACTAAATTTGAGGGCGGTCGATCTGGGTGTTAAATATATAAAGAATTTATATGTAGTAGATCAGTGGTGTTAGCAACCATAATACAAATTAGAAATGGTTTAGTATGGGGCTAACCAGCCGTGTGTGAAATGTATCGTTTTTTTTTAAATATATAAGTATATAGGTACTTTTTATGAATTATATAGTAGATAAACTGATGTGTTCTATCATCTAGATAAAACTAGTTAATGTGTGTAATACTAAAATAGACAGAAAACGTCGTTCAAATCGTGTGGTTCCGAAACCGGCTGCTGCATAAATGAGCACATAATAAAAACACCAAAAAAACAATAAAAAAAAACTTGCCTAAACGGCACCAATATAGCCACCTTATGCCTCGGGTTACAGGTCTTCGGGATGTAGTGTCCACCAAACATAATGCCCATATCCAAAGCAGTGCTACTGTCTATACTCTCCACAGTCCTTGGAAACTTTGGCACTGTTGAAGAGTTTGTCGCTGTAAATCAAATATTACTTGCGTATGAATAGTGTTACTATACCTACTACTCGTAAGGTTGTTTTATTTTTTTGAATTCATCTTTAATTACCTACTATTTTAGATATATTTTACAAGTAGTACTCCGAACAGTACACAACCTCTTGGAACATCTTCCGTTCTTTAAGACCTAATATCTCAAAAATTACTCAAATTTCAATCTAAAAATTACTTTCAAAAATTACTTGAACAAATTCGTCTTTTTTATATGGCATTTAATCTACCAAAATCTGTAGAAATGTAGAATTTTTGAAATTTTGAGAGTTAAAATTACGGCCTCTGCACGACTAGGTGGCAACATCCAAACAAATGTTCGGCGAGACGAAAGCCAATTTAGCTAGTCGATACAAATAGGATTCGCTCGAATATGGTTATTATAACTGGATTTAATAAAGAAAACATTTAGAATAGAATTTCACTGTTATCATATTGATACATAATTATTACATTATATTTACATAATCAAAACTATGATAAATATGGACTGTTTGAAAGAGCGTTATTCTCTTGCATATACTCATTAGTATATTCAAGCTACAAAATCTACTATTTTACTAATCAGAGACAGCATGGCGACTTCAAAACTCTAGACATTCAGTGAGTCGCAATAGAAGTTTCGCCACCAAAGCCTGGTAACCAAGCAGTCAGCTGGTTAGGCGAAATGACGACAGGTGGAGTAAAGCAATTACAGAGTGGTGGCCGAGAACTGGAAAGCGAGGAGTGGGACGTCCGGCAGCGAGATGGGTTGACGACATCATCAAAGTCGCAGGTCCTACCTGGACGAGGACTGCGCAAGATAGACGCAGGTGGCACATGCAGAGGGAGGCCTATACCCAGCAGTGGGATAGGAAGGGCTGTGGATGATGATGAAGCAGTCAGCTGTGGCACAACCTACAAATAATGTTAGTAAATAACCTTTCCTTTCGCTTACCATTATTATCTCCATAGACAGTGACAGAGGCGCACAATGGTAGGCCATCACGTGGTACGTAAAACATCCGTTTTGGTCGGTCGGTCTTCGATGCCACTACCGAAGGTGTATTGTTTTCTGCAAACTTCTTATGAATCAGTATTACATTGCCTGTAACTGTAGAAAAAAAATGGTTGCCTGTAAAGTCGGTTTTACGGGCGAAGATTTTACGTGACAACGTCTGCCGCGTGCTGCGCGCGCGGCAGACCGATCATAGTTGAGTGGGAGAGAGACGCAAGGCATTCGGCGGGCCTCTCTCTCGTTCGGTGACTCATCGTAACGTTACCGGGCGTTACACTTTTCCATAAGTGACTCCCAGCCGCAACCTAATTTAAGACGTTGTCACGTCAAAAACTGTTTACTAGTGACTAGTATAAGCAGGGAATCAGGTCCTACACCATCCCAGCTTTAAGCTTTGGAATCAAAAACTGACCACGGTATGTAATATTAGCAACGCATTTCATAATATCATCTACATATGTTGCTATAGGGCAATATTTTTGTAGATAGCTTTAGTTTTTCTCAATCTTTAAAATAACGAACTTTTACTCGGTAAAGACGAAAATATCAAAAAGTTAGTGGAAATTTGATGGGTCGTGCAAAACAAAATAGGGCCAAGTGCTGCACCTTGGGAGTGGCCATTTTCCTGAAGGCTAATTGAAGCTAATTCTAATTTACCATTTAAATCGAAATAAAGTTCGACATCTTACCACGATCTGTTGCTTCGTTCTGTTCATTAGCGAATGCACTCTCATCAAACGGCTCAATGTCTGCATCATCGTTTCTCCTATAGATCATGTAACATATAGTAGCCAGCAGTAGTAAGACTAGTGTAATAGTCAACCACTTGTCTCGAGATCTTTCAGTCTTGTCTATGCAGTCGTGGAAAGAGCTTGGGCTCCGTTGTCTTTCTACAATGCGTACGTACACTCTGTTCAACGAAAAGAGCCAATAGAGAAATCAATTCCTGGAACCTGATTCGTCAAATAGGATGCGGTGATAGCTGCGATTGGTGAACGCTATCTACATCTTTCGTCATCTTTGACTAATTAGGTGTCAGGAATTTAAATACGAGTTTATTCTACCAATTAGCTCGACTCATTGAACACTCCTCAGTCCGGTGTTTAAGCCACTTGCAACTGTAGCTACTCTATATAATAGTTAATGCTATCAATGGTAATAGATATAACAAATACTACTGAGCGACGTAACAGTAGTCTTATTTGTTACATATTATGTCAGAATAATTAATAAATAAGTTTGTAATCGCAATGTACTCATACGAAAAGATACGGCAAAGTATTTTCTTGGTCAAATTGAGTATTTCAATATTTATAATTACCTATTTATTCAGTAGTTTTAGTCTAGCTGGATTTGATACAAAAGACACACAATAGAAACTTACTGATCGTATGTCTGCCGATGATAATTCTACCAAAAAATCTTTTAACAGTCTTTAAAAACATTATATCCACTGCTCTTTTGTCTTGCAAATGACAACATTGCAATTGTAACAAACATCCTTTGTTTGCTACTATAGCGACGTAGGGAACGCAAATATATACGAGATTTGTAAACATATCGCATTTGCCGATCAATACTGCGTAAACAAATTCGAAAATTTATGAATAACTAGGACTTATATAATTAGGTACTTGAATTTTATTTTTGGCGGGTGAGTAATTATAACATCATAATCATCGTAGAGTTTCGATTAGACTTGTGAGTCACTAATTATGCCATGGCATGTTCAAAATTTATGCTGCATTGTGAATTAATCAAACGTTGTTTTTAATACAAATAAAAAAAACAAATAACAGTCATATAATAGTCTTCATAGGGTTCCGTAACATTATCTAAAAAATGACAAAAATAAGATATCACGGTTTATGAGATACAGCCTGGTGACAGTCAGACAGACAGCGGATGCTTTGTAATAGGGTCCCGATTTTACCTTTTAGACAAGGAACCTTAAAAGTGATTTAAGATCATAGATAAAGGTATGAAATAATTTTTCAAAAAATTCAACAGTAGGTCTAACTGATAGATAATGAATTATTTCTCGAGCTTTTAATCGCGTCTTGTAAAGTCGCCAGCCTTCTAATCCTGACTGCAGCGCAGCACATAAAAAAAAAACATTTAGCTTAATCTCCCTTAGCGCTGCAGAGAAAGCGCAATTATGCATTGTCTTACACAAACTGTGCAAGTTATCATTGTTCCAGGAATTAATTCCGGACATTCTCGACTCCGGCAATCGAAGTTGTGCCCCGGAAATAGGAAATTTCGTGTCCTAGCGCAATGGGAATTATGTCGTGTGCCCTAAAATATGTGGACTCTTAGTAGCAGGTGCAGAATGTATATACCTTTGCGAGTTTGTGAACTGAAATTTTATATGAAACGGAGATAACGGAATGCCCTTTTCTGGATTTTCACTTTTTGTTTTCAAATTGCGACAATAAGTATCATATAACATGAAATAATAAACAAATGGTAGGTAGATATAATTTAACTAAGTAAAAACAATGCAGAGAAAATAATAGAGCATTTAGGAGAATATGGGGATGTTAATATAATTAATAAAATGAAAAGAAAATAATAATTGTAACAGGGTCTAAATGCGAACTACATTTGCACTTTCATAACTTCCTCGACAAAATTGAGAGCAGTGAACTTCTTTACTTTGTGCAGCAGTTTGCAAATGTTGTTATCTCTTACGAACTTGCTGACGTAAATGTCACCTTCGTCTGTATCTACTTCAAGCTTTTTCATTAGGTCTTCCACTTGCTGTATATAAGGCGTCTTACGTTCTTCAGGGATCAAAACAAAATGCCAAGGCAAGCAAATTCTTAAAATGTTCCAAATGACATTTTGGCTTACAGAATAGGCTAACTCGGGGTCAGCCAGTGGCTCTGGCTTCTGTTCTTCTTCCACTTGCTCTTTCTCTGGTGGTTTCTCTTCAACTTCTTCTACTTCACACGGTGGACAGATATATGTTATCTTAACATCTGTTTCCGACTGAAACATCTTAGTTTTGCTCCCAAGGGTCTTTGACGATCTTGGTGCGCGAGCGCTCTGAGTCTCTGCTTTCTTCGACTTGCCTGCTGGACTGGCACTTCTCCCCTTTTTACCCTTTTTGTCAATGACTGGTTCCTCAGTGTATTCCAGTTCAACGACTGTTGTGCCCACACACGTATTTACGACAATGGTGAGTAATTTGTCAATAAATTGTTGCGCACAATTACGCGCACACGCCAAGCACGCATCCCTGTACTGTTTATCTTTGATTTGCTTGCATATAATATCTTCACATTCTTCGAATACATAGCAAGTTTTCTTACCGACAGCCATAGATAGAGCTGTCGCGAACCCTTCTATGGGGTTAGTGTTTTTACACATAGCCAAAAGGAACGCAGGGTAACTCATATAATCTTTTTCCACTTCAAACAATTCAAAAAGGAAATGTTTGATCAAACATCTTCTCAGGTTCGCGTATTTATCATTCTGGTCAAAGTCACTATCGAACCAAAATTCTTGAGCAAGAAAGTCATCCCTTGAGATCAGTTCCGTAGAGTCCAGATCACAGCACCTCAAATCTCTACGTAATTCTAAAAGTTCATCTGCAGTAGGAAATCTAATATTTAGACAGTATATCAGAAAATCTCTCCAATCCACATAGGATGTCTCGCCAAAGACCGCAAAGACGAGCTTTGGTATCTCCTCAGGATTCACGTTTATCCATATTTCTGGGAAAAGAGGGCCATCGCAACTCTCTTTACCAAAGAACGTAAAGTCTTGTATCATATAAATAAATGCTTGTTGCAAAGCAATACCAGTAGGTGCTATTAATTTAAATTGAGTACGTAATTTCGCCAGTTGGCTCAGTTTGAATTCAAAGTATTGAACTCTTTCTTGTACCTCGCCTGTATCCAAGAGTGGTTCAGGTGGCGTAAACTGTAAAAGATTTGGATCGATCACAAATGTGTCATGCTCCAGGATTAAAGTATCCGGTATTTTTCTTCCTTGCTCTACAGCCATTTGAAAATATTTGCAAAGACGATCCACAGATTTTATTTCGTTCAAATAGTAAGAGTCTATTTGTTCTTGCACACCCATAAAAGTTTTGTAAATCTGGTCATTGAACAACTTCATATCTCGATAACATTTATACTGCAAGGCAAGCATCCGCAAGCTAACTCTGAACATTTCACCATTAATTCCCATTAACCATTCATCAATACATTTTAGACCGTTTTGTTTAAAAATTTCTTCAGGGGGTATCGAGTCTTGTGAGCTCATATCATCCTTCTTTTTGACTGGTATGACTATTTTCGCTATTTCATTGTACTCTTTGCTAATTAAAGATCTGTACCAATCATTGGAATCTTTTATGGTTTTCAATGCAAATCTAACATTATTTTCGACTATCATATTGAACGGATTATTGCTATAATCTATCATAATATTCTTCAGTTGCATATCCTGAAAAGCGTTTTTCAATTGTCTGAAAACTTTGTCTTCTCCACCTTTCTTACTTGAAGAAGTTTCATCAGTTTCCCTGGATATCTTCGTCATCTCTTTTGAAGAATTTCTATCTGTAGGTGGCATTCGCTTCAACATCGCGAAGTAAAAATCGTGAAGTGTTTGGAACGTTAGATAAGAACTGAAAATAAGAAGTAAATGAAATTAAAATTGTAAGCGCTAAATTTAAAACATCTCTTTTTTACACCACAACTGCAGAAACAAAACCCACTACCAACTAACCGATTCATTTCTGCTTGCATACATGAAATGTAAGTGTTGACCATGGTTGTCAGCTCTTCCATAGCCCAATTTTCAGATATAAGCGCCTGTCGTTGCTGTTCCGCAAATATTTTTCTATCATCACAAATTTTATACAACCTATTTTGTAACTCTTTAATACGGCAATGCCATTCATTCTTGCTTGTATTTATATCACGCCAATCATTTTCAAAATCATTGTAATCTCTTTGAAACTGGCTTACCAGATCTTGTTTTTCACTAGGCATGGTAATTATTTGTTCCATTTTGTCTTTAATAAACCTTGTGTATGGGACTAAACTATTCATTTGAAGTCTTTTTGCAAAAAATAGCTGTTTCATATCTTCTAAATACACTTTTTCAATTACTTCCCAACAAGTTGCTAGTGCAACACCTATTATTTCTGCTATAGGAATTTCTCCGTAATCCCAGTCTTCTTCTCCTGCCAAAATTTGCAATTCTTCTGTCACTGTTGATGATTTCACATCTTCTTCTTCATTTTGGCTTTCAGCTATAAGAATTGCTTCATCTGTAGCATCCTCAGCGGATGGTGCTTTAACCATTTCCAAATCCCTAGTGACAGACATTTTGCTTCCTAGTTTAGATCCACGACGTAACTTTTCTTTTGATTTTCCGTTGCCTGTAACTTCAGGTTTTACAACTTTTAATTTGGTTCTTTTATCTTCCGTCGAAGGGAATTCCAGCTCACTGAGAACTTTCTCTCCAAAAAGCTTGTCACAAGACTTCAAAGGCATATTGAAGTCGCCAATTATATATTTGCATACCTGTGCCAAGAGTTCTTTGTCAACCATTTCGTAATACATGCTGTAATTTATTCCAAGAGTAGCATAAAATCGATCAATCAATTCTGAATTATCTTCAGCGAGATCCCAAATAACAAGTTCTTGTAAAATATCGTCAGTTTCTTTTAAATTGATGTAGCACGTAAAGTAACTTTCAAATGGTTTCTCTATTCTCTTCTTATGTGGATCATTGACAATTTTCGAAACTCTAATATCTTTATACTGGTCCTTTTCTTTTTTTCTGTGCTTTGCTATGGTTTCTTCTAAATATATATCGTCACTATCCTCGAGCAAAACCACCTCATCCGGAGGAGAACGTCCAGAAAATGTCTCCTCTAATATTTGAGCTTCCCTGTACGAGTTGGGATAGTTTACTATAACAAACCCATTTATGTCAACTTGGTCTTTAATCAATTCTACTAGCATGGCAGAGACCAAATGATCTGTTAAAAAATCACCCGAACAGAGAGACTCGTATGCATATTTTCCTAAGTTTGCTGCTGGTGTTAACACTATTTCCTCTTCTGGTATGGTTTTGGGAGTTTGTGTTTGTTTTGCATTAGGCGGAACAGTGCCAAGCATTGCAGTTACCGCAGCGTCACTACTTTTACTTGTGACATCATCTTCCGCTTTCATGAGTCTTATTAATTCTTTTTCTTCTTCCTCCTGGGCAGCGTTCATAAATTTATCAAACGATAGCTCTATATCAGTACAGCCAACCATTTCAGATTTGAATTTTCGCAAACAAAAATTGATTGCTGTTTCTAATCGTGTAACAAATATTTTTCGCATATTTAATAGAACTTGCATTGGGACAGTAATTGATCTATCGGGTAGTCCACGCAATAAAACTTTGACGGGGAAGTCAGGAAGATTTGCTGCAGGCCTTGGTGGCGGGTACGGATACTTCATTTCTAGTAAAGTATAAACAACATGCCCAAGAATGCGAGTGCCTAGATATTCGTATTTTCTTTCTTCAGACTCGGGATCATAATTTGGGATCAAGAGCTCTAAAATCCAAGGGTCCTGATAATTGTGGTATTCTAAAAATTCACTATCGTTCAGCACTTCTTGACGATCTAATTCCAGACGTACGATTTCTTCTTCCTGAGGAATATATTCTTCTTCATTGGCTTGATCTTTCAGAGCATTTTCCATTGGATCAAGTATGTCAAAAATAGGTTGCTGCTTATAATACAAAGTCTTCCATTCGCGGATAAAATGTTCAGGTATATCATCACCAATCAGCTTTTTGAAATATCCGTATCTAGTGGCATAATCAACTATAGACAGCATTGTTTCGTAGCATATTTCATAATAATGCTGTCTTTTTCTCTTCATTTTTTCCGCATACAACTTTTTGTGGAGCATATTTTGTCTTTGTTTCTCGAAATCAATTTCGGCTACTTCGAGATGAATTTGTTCTTTAACATTGTCTAAGAATTGGTTGAACTGCTGTGTTCTCTGTTCGTTGAATTCTTTCTCTCCTTCTATTCTATTTTGCATTAGGTTTCGAGATTGTTGTCTGGTCTCCATAATTTGAGTGCACATCTGTTTTTCGAATTGAGAGAGTTTCATTACCTTTTTGGCAAGTCCAATATCTAAGTTTCTTTCCTCTTCGCCAATGGAAAGGTCCCATAGTGACCCACTCAGTACATTCTTTATTTGTTTTTGAAATTCCTCAGTGTCTGATTTTTTATGTACTATTTTATACAAGTTTCTCATGTAATTATTCGTCCACTCTGAATCTGTAAAAGATTTCGCTCTTTCTTTAGCCTTTTCTTCCATAGAGACCAGCTCTTCGTATGTGAAATTTTCAAATTTGCAAGGAAATCTTTGAGAAAATCTGTCAATGTCTTTCTTTTCTTTATAAGGTAATTTTTCCGGGGGTCTGCTGGGGAGAAACTGCTTTGGTGTCTCGAATTCGTCTATTTTTGCGAGCATCTTTGAATACTTGTGACGAATGTAATCGTAAGTGTCTTGTACTTGTGCCGCTTTTTTCCTTTGCCAATCAATAAAATGTTTCTCGTTAAGCAAAGGTTTAGAAAGATCTTCAACTACTGATTCCCGATCTTCAGCTACCTTAGCAACTTTAAATCTATGGTTTACTTTGTCTACGAGGTCTGAAATCATTTTTCTTTCTCTCTTTATGAAATCTGTACGGTCTTTTCTATCCAATTGAAGAAAAAGTTGGTAAAATAAACGAAGTAAACTGGATCCCTTTCCTTCCTTGATATTAGCGAGTTCTGTCGGGGGTAGAACGATGTCGATCTCATGTAGCCATTCTGATAAATATTTCCAGTTGTTAGTAACGTCATCACGCGCATTGCTTGACCTTATTAGGAAGTGTTTTTCATCGTTTATAACATGATAGCTGTGTAGCACACTTGCTATAATGTAACCATTTTTCATCATCTCACCAAACTCTTCTGCATCCCAATGAATCGGCCTCTGCAAACGCTCTGATAACCATTCTTTTAGTATTTCTGCCATGATACTTCTAAGACGTTTAATTTATTTTTTAAGGGAATAAAAGCTGCACACATTCTGCAAAGTCCGTTTTTACAAAGTGTTTGTTTTGATAAATTGACGTGGGTTAATCAGTTTTGAACATAGGTTTTGAGATAAGTGTATGAAGGTGGAAAACTGCAACTTTATAAACAAACAAAAAGTATTGATTCAATCAACTACTACGTATTTTAATATAAACGTTATTGTCACTGACCTCTATTTCTACTAGTACGCTGGACTGGCTATACGTCACATCGTTTTGTGCCTATTTGATTTTCGCCATTTTGGCGCCAACAGCGCCAGTGAACATTCACGGAACTAATAATAGGGACGGGACAATGTAACAATGTAATATCGACAAAAATCTACTTTAAGCCTATTGGTACGTTTCTATCCTGCTTGTGCTTGACCACAACTCACCTGATGTTAAGTGACATTGCAGTCTACGATGAAACGCGCTTGCCCAGAAGAAACTGGTTTACTCTCGCCTTGAAGACAGTAAGGTTGTAGTTCAGTGCGAACAGGGATTCCGGCAAGGAGTTCCACAGTTTGGCCGTCCGTACTTTAAATTTGGAAGCGAAACACTTAGTACGCATTTTCGGCATTTCCACTGTATATCGGTGTCTCCAAGCAGTCTCCCTGCTCGTTCGGTAGTGGAAAGGGGTCGGGGGAATTAGATCTTGTAATTCCGACATGGACTCTCTGTGCGTCTGGATTGATCGCATTTTGTATATAATGTTGATTAACACTGATAACGGACAACAAATAAATATTATTGCTAAGGGCCCTGCATGATTTGTGGTGAACATAGGCAATTAAGTACTTTGAATAACTTAAGGGATGGTACCAATAAAACTATGAATGATTTTGCTCATAAATATATAATTATAAAAACAACATGATTTAAAAATATACATAATAACTAGTAGACGCCAGCGGCTTCGCTCGCTTTATTTTGGGATATAAAGCCTATGTGTGACACTTCCAGGACGCCATACCATGATGATGATTGATGAAGACGATCATGTTTGTTGGGAAGCCGATCAACAGTTTTATCTCTTTGAGCCACAGTTTTAGTGAAGAATCTTTTGGGGACCTGTAATAAAAAACAAACCGTTAATTGAATGATACAACATATGCCAGAAAAAACATCGACAAATATTGTCGATATGGAATATCGACAACACTATTGTGTTGTTTATGTTTATCAAAACTCGGTAATATCAAGTCAAATACGTTCCAATGGCATGTGATATTACTAGTGACGATATTATCTTTACAAAACGTTTTGATTTATAGAATACAATTGTAAATTCACTTACTTGTGGAAGGTTATCCCGCTTTTCTTCTGGATACGAGTTTTGCAAAAAACAAACACTCTCATTGTTGGTAAAAATAAGTATCACGCTAGTATACATATAAATTGAACTGTATAATACCAGATTAACTACATATTAAACACTTAAAACGCTAATAAGATCGCGGAATCGATGTAAACAACACGACGGCCATATGCAATTGCGCAATAAATGTCAAATTTAGTACTCAGGACGCTCAAGGAGGCGCTTCAAATCGGCACAGAAAATTGCTGTCAGTTTGTATGCCTGTCCAGCGTACTAGTAAAAATAGAGGTCAGTGGTTATTGTGAATTGTGTGTGATATGGTACTGGCATGACGGTATGCATTGGTAGATTTAACGAAGAAATATTTTGCAACATCAGCGAGATAAATGTCAATGTCATTCGCTGTTATGACTTTTTGTAGTGTTATTATTTCCCATTGTTTTCTTGCCGTATTTCTAGAAAATAATTAACTTCAAACGCAGAATGAAATGCAATGAGTTTGAAAATACTGTATGTAAGCAAGCATTGGCTAAATATATATTTTTTTTTTCAAGCGCCGCCATTATTTAATCTAGTAATTGCGTTGTTTACAGACACCTCGCCACATGAATTTGGATACTCTGGATAAATCATTGCACGATCTGGGTATGCTCAGTGCAATAACTGAGGCGCGGCGTGACTATTTGCGTGAAACTAAGACTAATTTAGGCGTGATGCGTTACAATACGCGATACGTGTCTAACGTCACAGTCGGCTACTGCATGAAAAGGACCACGCATAAAACCAGACTTTGTCCGTACGTGCTCCCGATTCGGCACAGAACTAAGAGTGAAAACTCGGACGCGATCGCCGGCGACGTGACCCAAAACGGGTGCGACTTCAAAAACAGTTTCTTGGAACCATCCACAAGTGGCTATAACCGAGACAGCAATAAGCGATGTCAATCATTGGAAAACCTCAACCTATCCGTGGAGCCTCTAGCGGGGACAGAGCTATCCCCTGAAATGGACCGGGTGTCTACTCAGATCCAGAAGTTACAAGTTGATGAATGACACAGCCATCCACCCACAGATACCTCGTAATATAGTGTATTAGCCTCAGTGCTGATTTACTCTGAGTATTCAGTGACGCGGGCTTGAATAGATGTAGTCTAAGTGATCTAAATGGATGTTAAATAAATATTTTTCAGTGTAGCTGTAACTGTTAGTGTGAACATGTGGTAGTTGCTGAATGTCAATGTTCCTAGTTCTGCGGTGTAATTGAGTTGAATTGATTTTGCATGTATTTATAAATGATTGATTTGTTTGGATTAGGTAATCTCGGAGCAGCTGTTTTTACTTCATTACAAGTTCATTGTCAATGGAAATTTAAGGCAAATTGCTCAAAATTGTATTAAAATGGTACAAATTTTGGAATGCATGGGTTGTAAGTACCTTAATTATTTCAATTGGCTGATTGAGCAAGGATGCTCTAGTTGAATTCTAAGTGAGAAACATTTTATTATAGTTACCTATTATGCACTTAAGTGTTGGTTTAAAAATATTTTTGTCTAAGTCACACAATGCACATTTTTCATGTCCCATTTTAACAGCCACTTTTGTAAACAGAATATTTATATTTTGTGACAAAATAAGTAAAATATTAAAACTTTTAAATATGTACATTACATCAAAGACTGTGTAGATCTCAATTCATTTTAGATATTTGAATACACATTTTAAGAGACAATCTTTTGTATGAAAAAGTTTTAAAAGTATTTCACTACATTGCTGTTGTGACTTAGGAAACAGATGCCTACTTATGTTTGTTAACATAAAATTATTATATTGTTATTTTGTTCTTACAATAATTTAAATAAAAATTGCTTTCAATAAAACACCTTCATGATTTTTGTCTTTTGAAAAGGTAGGTTTTCCTTTAAACAACAAATTCTAGTAAACATGAATTTAGGAAGGTTGCTAATGTATTATAGGTTAGGTATATAGTTTGACCCATAAAATAGTAACAAAAAAACTCAATTGGTTAGGATTTTTTTGTCCTTGTTATGCCTGATTTTATCAAAAGATCTTATTTACCCATATTATTTTTTGGTTCAAGGTCAGTACTTGATATTTTTTCTAGGGGTCAAAATAAATATAAGGACACATTTCACACAGCTGGTTACCCCATACTGAACCATTTCTAGTTTGTGTTATGGTAGCTAACACAACTGTTTTACTACATATACCTTTAGATACATACATATTTAACACCCAGACCCACAGCCAACAAATTTAGTTAAGCACAAAGATGTTGGCAGGGCCAGGAATTAAACCCAGAACCTTCTGATTGGCAGTTCGGTATGGTAACCTTTATGCCAACGAGGTTGGTGGTACTAGTGCTACCAACATAAACTGTTACCAGTTTTTACTTTATTTATTGCTAGTATCCAAGCATATGTGCCTCTTTACCTACGTAGAACATTTTTATTTTTAATCAGGTCCCTATTATACCAATTTTCATACAGCCGGCTAAGTCCAATAAATTTAGAAAATTACATATTTTACCCCATTAGGGGAAGAATTTCTAAGTCTTTTATTACATAACAAAAGGAATCCACAGGGGTTCTAGAAACTAGGAAGATTATAGTTAAAGTACTTTCGCAAAATAATAATTTTGGTTAGTCAGTTTTACTTTTCTATAATTTATAGACAAGATTTAAAGTTTTACCCATAGCAAATATTTTAAAATCGTCACGTATCAAGGAATCATATACCTGACCTATAACCATATTTTTTTACCTAAATAAAAGATATACCTACTAAATAAAGCACACAGAATAAATCAAACCAATTAAATCAGGTAACATTCATTTATTCATGAAACTGCAAAATGGAAATAAATACTGCAAGTTTGAAAAAAAAACATATAAGAAGCAAGATTTCATTTAAATACTAAGAGAAATAAACATGCTTTTTGTAAAAGTATACATTTTGAAATTCTTAGACAACTAGATAGAAGTAAAAAAAGTAATACATCATTTTGTTAGGGTGGCAAAGGAACCTTTGTCTAATTATAAATATTTAGCTTAGGGGTAAAAAAAAGATTTCGAGTTTCACTGATAAGTAACAAAATTCGTAAAATTACTTTTATTGCTTTTGAAATTTTGAGATCTTTGCACACAACACTTGTGAGATACTTGTGCAAATTGCAGTGTTCCTTGCTTCAGCACCAAAGACTTCATGACTGATCAAAAATATTGTATGCATAGATATTCAAAACACTTGATCTTTTTAAAATGCAGCTTTAAAGCGCCTTGACTTTGAGTTGCTTCATTTTCGGAGTCTTGCGTTTTTGCTGACGCTTCTGTTCTTTCAATTCCCAGCGACGCTGCTTCTCTGGATCATCTTCCTGTGAAATTGAATAACACAATTTTTAGGCAAACAGATCTTATATATTTGACTACCTCGTTGGCGTAAAGGTTACCATGCCAATACTAGACTGCCAATAAGAAGGTTCCGGGTTTGGTTCCCGGCCCGGCCAATATCTTTATGCTTAACTAAATTTGTAGGCTGTTGGTCTGGGTGTTAAATGTGTATCTATATCAAATATGTATGTTGCAAGTATGTATGTATATGTAGTATATCAGTTGTATTAGCAGCCATAATACGAACTAGATAATGGTTCAGTACGGGGTTAACAAACCGTGTGTGAAAAGTGAAAAAAAAAGAAACTTAATAAAATAATTTCAAAGAATACTCAAGACGGGTTTGGCCTAAAATATCTAAACAAAACCTTTAAATTCTTACTTTAAAGGGCGATTTATTATAAGTATATTGGAGTAGAATATGTGAAACAGCCATTTAAAACACGTTTAAACAAATATACCAAGTATGATAATCTTTAGCCGCTACTAATAAATGAATTACAATTGTTAATATTTAAATAACAATTGTAAATTAGAAATTCAATAACCTCTACCTCAACTTTCTATAATGTATGTATAGTGTTTGTATTTTAATAATCAAGCTCATTAATTTGATACCCATATTGAGGCAGTTGTATTTATTATACAGTGTAAACTAAAAGGACTGTGCATTTTATGGTGTTATAGAGAGTGGTCGTTATATGGAGAGAATGTATCATTGTATGAAATACAAGCTAAACCGACTAAAGCCAATTGATTTCGACGCTTTAGAGAGTTTGTTATTAAATCAAAAGAATTCAAATGGACAAAGCCTAGGTTCTATTCTTTTTTACTAAGATGTATTTATTTTTGCTAGCATAACTTTATAGTTTTGTCAAGGCGAATTAAATGTACTAGAAGTATTTTTGTTTTATTTACTTGATATTGATCACTAGTTAATATTATATCTGGCTTGTATTGATAGATCAATACAATTGGAGGAGACCTACTCCCAGGAGTAGGACGGTGATGGACGGGATGGGAAACACTTGGATTGTCTATGGTATCTTAGACTACAGAAGTTTTATGGCTAAGTACTACACACTGCTTCTTCATTAACAATGCTGTATGTTTTCCGGAGGCACATCAATGGCCTATAACTATAAATAAATAAAATATAAATATTAGGACACATTCACACACAGCTGGTTAGCCCCATACTGAACCATTTCTAGCTCGTATTATGGTTGCTAACACAACTGATATACTACATATACATACATACATACATATTACATATAAATACATATTTAACACCCAGACCCACAGCCAACAAATTTAGTTAAGCACAAAAATGTTGACCGGGCCGGGAATCAAACCTGGAACCTTCTGAGTAGCGGACCGGCATGGTACCTTTACGCCAACGAGGTCGTCAAACTCTCTACTAGTGAGAGAAGGCCCCGAGTCCCAGCATTGGGAAAGTGGGATGTGTATGCTTACAGCCAGTATGCGCTCCTTCTCCTGTTTCCGTTTCTCCTCTCGCCTGGCCGCGGCCTGCTCCTGCCGCGCTGCGTGCGAGCCGCGCATCCACGCCTCCGCCACCTTCTGCCGACGCTTCTCGCACTTCGCCAGCGCCTGGAATAACGTCCCCCTCATTTAGTTCAGGAAAGTAAACCAAATGCAGAAAAACCCGTATAAGACGATTTCACAGGGATTCCACCAAAAACGCGTACTAAGCGGGAAAGCGTATTTATTATCATAGACAAAATATACTAAAGTACTACTACTTTAGTATATTTTGTCCATGGTATTATTCGGGATAAGGAAAATAATAGTATTTCTGATCATCATGACATACTATTATAAACAAATAATAGTATTTCCAATCATCATGACGACCTCGTTGACTTAATGTTGTTTGGTTTTCATGCCTGCAACCAAAGGGTCCCGATTTCGATTCCTAGCACGGCTAACATTTTTGTGATGAGCTCAATTTGTTGGCTGTTTGAGTGTTAATTATGTATCGATATGAAGTATATACGTATGTATATTAATTGTGTTGTCAACTATGGAGGGACGACGGTCTGCCTCCATCTAGCAAAGGGATCTCCCCCGGAGATGTTGTGTCCGGAGACGGCCGTCCGACGGTCACGCATTGTAGCTAGGACTAGTCGTACGCGCGTTGTAAATACCGCTTGCGCGATTCAAAACGAGCGCTCTGATTGGTGGCGGGCGGTGAAGTGTGACAGATACGCCACAACGACGCAACACAACCATATTAAAAACTGTAAATGATTTAGTATGCGGCTAGCCAGCCGTGTGTGTGAAATGTGTCCTTATACCTCTTTACTAAGTCGGAGCCTCTTAATCTTATCCAAAAGGTGGAAGATGAGCAGCATCAAGGGTCTGACTTCGTCGCCGCCACCGTCAGGTCCCAGCGACAAGCTGACCAGCATCACCTTCTCAGTCTCGGGGGGTTTGGTCACTGCTTGCTCCCTGAAATGGAGAACGGAAGAATAATTAAATAAATAAATAAATATTAGGACACATTTCACACACACGGCTGGTTCGCCCCACACTGAA
The DNA here is from genome assembly GCA_035578125.1 of Mellilla xanthometata. Classification (NCBI taxonomy): domain Eukaryota; kingdom Metazoa; phylum Arthropoda; class Insecta; order Lepidoptera; family Geometridae; genus Mellilla; species Mellilla xanthometata. Next base: position 3,296,146 of record JAPUBQ010000014.1, on the reverse strand, counting down.
CCATTTCTAGTTCGTATTATGGTTGCTAACACAACTGATATACTACATATACATACATACATACATACATATTATATATAAATACATATTTAACACCCAGACCCACAGCCAACAAATTTAGTTCAGCACAAAGATGTTGACCGGGCCGGGAATCGAACCCGGAACCTTCTGGTTAGCAGACCGGCATGGTAACCTTTACGCCAATGAGGTCGTCATTATCCGGAATAAAAAGTAACCAATGTGTTAATAGACAAAACAAGGCTAGACAACGAAATGGCCCACATTATCATAAACTGGAGACGTGGAGACAGTGCGCCGGAAGAGAGGTCAGCCTCTACAAAGAAGGCCTACAGATATTGTTAAGGTAGCCAGGGTTCTCTGGTAAACGAAAGCTTCTTTTTACTTATAAGTAGATAGATAGATAAAACAAAATTTAGATTAAAATCGGTTCATCAATTCAGGAGCTACAATGTCACAAAAAAACACACAGACAACTCAAATTTATAACGCCCCGTCGTTTTTGGAAAGATGAAGGCAACACTCACTCTATGTGCTCCATGGCTTCCAATTAAAATAAGTAAAAGTGGATTAAAATCGATTCATCAATTCAGGAGCTACAATGTCACAGACAAACACACAAACTCTGGGTCGTTTTTGCGTCGGTGGTTAATAAAAACTTTAGTCATACGGGAAATTTTTCGTTTGTGGTGCGCGTTCCGACCCAATATGTGGTGGGCGACCTTTCTCAAGGAAGAGTTTTGTCCGCAAGGTGTGTTGTATCGGCGATTCCGAGGCCGGCCACGCGACACCTCGCAGCGTAACACGACGCCGTCACTTCGTGCGCAATAGTTATTAAGTTTTATTATTTTAAAATGTGTATTATAATAATAATAATAAAGCCATTTATTTCCAACTTGTTAACTTATTTTACAATACAAATGTTGTTAGTAAGATTGTTAGTGGTCTTTTTGTAGGCTAGTTGTTAGTAATGTTAGTCAATCAATCTTTAAGTTGGACCCCTCTTATGATGAAGGCCTCCTCCAGCTTGTCCCATTTTCCTCTGTCTTTTGCCTTCAGCAGCCAGTCTTTCCCTGCTGTTTCGACTATATCGTCCTTCCATCTCTTTAACTGTCTCCCTAAATTTCTTTTTCCTGTGGGACCTCTCCATCTGGTTGCTATTAGTGTCCATCTTTTATCATTGTAGCGTGCCACATGTCCAGCTCAAAATGTGTATTAGTTTATCTTTATTATGGTATATTTATATGTGTATTGTATTTTATGGACTTATAGTTGCCTGAAATAAAGGAATAAATAAATAAAATGTGAAGAAGTGAGGCTGGCAACACTCACTCCATCTGTTTGGGGCCGCAGTATCTGTCGGAGATGTGTATGTACTGCACGTGGTGGTGGTACTGGTGGAGCGCGGCGCACGCGCGCGCGTCCAGCACGGCGCTCGTGGCCTCCGCGCACTCCGAGAGCACGTTGAGCGCCGCCGGCAGCCCGTGCTTGTCGCCCGCGCGCCGCTCCGGGCAGAACACGCTCTGCAATACATACCACACGTGTTTTAAAATTATGAATAAGCTTTAAGCACTGTGTAATTTTAATGCACGGATGCGAAGCCTGGATACTTACACAGAAAGAGGAAAGAAAACTTCTATTTACCGAGCGTAAAGTGTACCGGAAATAGACACTGGCACAAAAAGACAAACTGGCTGTGTTCGGAAGATAGATTCTCCGTAAGATCATTGGTCCCGTTCAAGACGAGGATGGTGAATACCGTACGAGATGAACCATGAGCTTTATGTGCTAATTGAAAAGGAGACAATAGTCAAATAAAGCACAGTATCTAACAGGGCTGTAAAAATCATTACCAACTGGCGGGGACCAGTACACCAGAAACGCCCCAGAGGCAGATCACGTAAAACGTGGATAACGGACGTTGAAGATCTGAAGGTCACGGGGAAACTGGACGGATGGAGAAGCCTAGTCCAAACCCACACAAAGTGGCATAGATTAGTAGAGGAGGCCAAGACCCACCCAGGGTTGTACAGCCACAGGAAGTAAGTAAGACTCTTCTTTGTGTAAACAATCTTTAGAGAGAGTCAAATTGCTTAATTTATTGTCTAAAAATGTCATGCAAAAATAGACCCTATTCCAATCTCACCAAGTCCTGCATCTCCTTGGCGAGCCGCGTCGCGTGCTTCTTCTGAGCCACACAGAGCACGAATGGATCGCCGTCGTCTTTACCGAGTTCAACCCGCACGAGGAGGGTGTCTGGACTGGGACGGACCATGCCCAGGATCATGTGTACTAAGTCTTGACGCTGGAATCAAGAAACATACTATTGTACTCTATGAATTGTATTTATTTGTCAACTTGAAAGGGCTAGTTAGGCGAGAACTAGAGAATACTCAGCTCAGAAAGATAACGCCGACAATCTTACCGCTTCTTACTATTGTAACATTGTAAGGTAATACAATAATATAACCAAATAAAATCGAAATAAATATAACATAAATAATACTAATATACTAGGACACATTTCACACACGGCTGGTTAGCCCTATACTGAACTATTTCTAGTGTGTATTATGGTTGCTAACACAACTGATATACTACATATACATACATACATATAATATATAAATACATATTAAACACCCAGACCCACGGCCAACAAATTTAGTTAAGCACAAAGATGTTGACCGGGCCGGGTATCGAACCCGGAACCTTCTGATTAGCAGTCCAGCATGGTAACCTTTACGCCAACGAGGTTGTCAATAATGCTCAATTGCATTCATTTTAATAACAACAACATGGTATCTTGATGAGTTTAAGCATTGGTGCCATACCAGCATGGTACAACAAGGTACCTTGATGAGTGTAATCATGGGCAGCATACCAGTATGGTCCAACATGGTACCTTGATGAGTTAAGCCGTGATCATCTTACCAGTACGGTACAGCCCTGATGAGTAAAGTATGAGAAGCATACTGGTATTGTAAAACATGGTACCTTCATGAGATTAATCATGGGCAGCATACCAGTATGGTCCAACAATGTACCTTGATGAGTTAAACCGTGATCATCTTACCAGTATGGTACAACCCGGTACCCTTTTTCCGCTCCTCGCATTAACTCACCTGGTACTCTGACGAGTTTAAGCATGGGCAGAATACTGGTATGGTAAAACATGGTACCTTAATGAGTTTGAGAGTGAGCAGCATGCCCTCGCAGCAGACACGGCCACTGCACCACATGGTGAAGCAGTGCTCCGCCTCGCGCCGCCACCCGCGCTCCTCCGCACTCAGCGATACGTCCGCACTACTCTCGCCTGCGGAAATACAAATTCAAATCAATTTATTGCGAATATAGTAGCATACAGACTAGTACAGTAATACCCCGACTTACGCTACCTCGACTTACGCGAATTCGGAGTTACGCGATTTAATTTTCTCGTCTTTTTTAACGTTTTTTGTTTGAAAGCCGCGCACTTCAGATTGTGTTTATACATTTTATTAATATAGTTTGTCATATTATCTAGAATTAAATTAAAATTTATTTCCTAAATTATTGTTTAATATTTCCTAAATTATAGTCTCCGGTCCCAATTAAACATACTTTGTATGACTTTATAGGTATGTATATGCAAAATTGTACCCCGACTTACGCGAATTCGACTTACGCGGATAGCGCTCGGTCCCACCTATCGCGTAAGTCCGGGGTATTACTGTATTCGGTCAAAGAAAAAGTGCACCATATTCTGCCTACCGGCGTGCAATAATTAATAATCTATATCAAAACTTAAAGCTACTTACATTAGGACTGGTTATTTTACATTCAATTCATTAAAAATATATAATATAAACCTTGAAGCAAATTTCAAACAAAATATCAATAACCAACTGAACAGAACATAGATATCAATGAACTTTTTTTTTTTACTCTATGTGGGCCTATCGTTGATTTGCCAGTCTAATAAGTTACATTATTAAATTAATTATGATTATGTCAATTTAAATATACTCGTACATTATTGATTCTAACTAATCAGTCACGTCAGTAACTTTTTCTTGATAAAATACAAAGTTACAGCGAAGGAAAACATCGTGAGGAAACCGGCCTGTTTGAGGACCATAATATTCGAAGATGTGTGTCATCCGCCAACCCGCACTTGGCCAGAGTGGTGGATTATGGCCTATATCTCCTTCCTCGTGAGAGAAGGCCCCGAGTCCCAGCAAGGGGGAACGTATAGTGGGCTGCTTATGCTAACCAACTCACTTTTTCTTGATAAAAGACAAAGTTACAGGTTTTATTTATTTAATACAGCATGTCATTTGTCTAGCAGGGCGCGTAACTTTACGGGTAAGCGACACTCTGGCCAAGGGTGCAGCATGTCTAATCTGGACTAACTGGCTCTCAAAGCTGCTGGATCACACCGTTAGGTGTTTGCGACAGATTTTTAAACTTGAGGCTTGTTGAGCCAGGCGAGCACTAGAATATGCTCAGCCGATCTAGGATCTAAAGCACTTTCTTGTGTCATCACTAGGTTCTAGTCCTCACTAGGTTTTCTTTAACCGTAAGGTCCAGCGCACTGGTGAAAATCGCACCCATGTTCTATAGAACGTAAAACGATCATAAGATCTGTCACATTGTATGGATCTGAGTGTTGGGCGACGAAAGTGGTGCATGATGCATGCGGCAGAGATGTGAATGTTGAGATGCGTGGAGTGACAAGAATGGACAAGATAAGAAATGAGTATATCAGAGGAAGTTTGAAAGTGGCACCTATACCAGAGAAAGTTAAGAGCGGAAGGTTATCTTGGTATGGGCATGTCATGCGAAGAGATGAGAAGCATGTGACTAGGAGAAGTATGAATATGATTGTACAAGGCAGTGGAAGTAGAGGACGACCTAAGAAGATGTGGATGAATTGTGCGAAAGAGGATATGAAAAAGAAAGGAGTGAATGTGGATATGACGGCTGACAGAAGAGTGTGGAAGCAAAAAACGGGCTGTGTCGACCCCACATAGTGGGAAAAGGGGACGGCAAAGAAGTTCTATGGAACGTTAGGCAGCCGCATGTCCGACTTGGCTATCCTCGCTTGAAGATTACGGTTAAAATATCCGGCATTTTTATTTAATTCATTATGAAACATTTTCAAACTCACCGACTAAAGTGAAATTATCATCGAGCAGTGGTTTGTGAATCTTGAGGAAGTTGGAAGCGATGGAGGTGTTTTTGGCGCGACCCACGGCGTAGATTAGCGCGTACGAAGCAAGCACGCAACAAAGTATGCATTCCAGCCAGTACGCGTCCAAGCGCGGACGGACCATTATGGGAACCTGCATGTGATAATAAATATAAATAAATAAATACTAGGACTCATTTCACACACGGCTGGTTAACCCCATAATGAACCATTTCTAGTTCGTATTATGGTAGCTAACACAACTGATACCACCAGTACCACCACCACGTGCAGTACATACACATCTCCGACAGATACTGCGGCCCCAAGCAGATGGAGTGAGTGTTGCCATCCTCACATACCTAAACATTTGAGAGATATAAAAAAGGAAGATAACTTTAGTTTAAATGTTAAAATGCTACTATAAATAAATAAATAAATATAGGACACATTTCACACACGGCTGGTTAACCCCATACTGAACCATTTCTAGTTCGTGTTATGGTTGCTAACACAACTGATATACTACATATACATATATACATACATATTTTATATAGATACATATTTAACACCCAGACCCACAGCCAACAAATTTAGTTCAGCACAAAGACGTTGGCCGTGCCGGGAATCAAACCCGGAACCTTCTGATTGGCAGTCCGGCATGGTAACCATCCAACCAACGCCAACGAGGTCGTCAATGACATTATTATTATTACCAGCAAACCTCTATAGTAGCAAGGATCAGAATACTAGAGAGAATTGCTGATTCCCAAAAAATAAAGCGTAGCGAGGAAGTTTGCCATAATTAACGATGAAACCTAGATGGCGCTGCAGATCGAGATAGCAGCCTAGCTGCCATCAAATTCCGCTACGCGTTGCAGTCGCATAGTGATATAGCGATAGTAGATTGAGTGACCCGAGTGATACATATAGATCGCGCTACGTTACGTCTATTTGACTGCCCCGCCAATGTCCTACCGACAGTGGCCCTGACACGCCAATAGTTATGCCACAGACTGTAGGCTATCGTCACTAACTCTAAAATAAGCTCAGTCAGTCATTCCATCACTGAGCATTTTCTTAATGCCTAGTTTGCTCCATTCACCGGCCCATCCAATCTTTGACGTTTGACTCTCTTGTAATGTGACATTGGCGAAATTACGGCCATACCGTAGAGGCCATAGACAAAGATAGAATAGAATAGGCTATAGTCTAAAGACTATAATAGCTAGGCCACAGACTATACACTACAGTGGATATTTTGAATGGAGATATTTTGGAGAATAATTTGTTACAAATTCGTAGGAATCCTATTTAGATATTGCAACCAATGTCTGTCTTCTAAGACCTTAAAGCTTTACTGACTTATCCTTTGTGATGTTTCGTAAACTTTTAAATAAGCCTTCGGTTATAACAATACCCCGGTATTATATTGGTCCTTTCAGCGACGTTTTATCCGAAATGTTTTTTTTTTTGACACATTCACACACGGCTGGTTAGCCCCGTACTGAACCATTTCTAGCTCGTATTATGGTTGCTAACACAGCTGATATACTACATATACATACATATTATATATAAATACATATTTAACACCCAGACCCACAGCCAACAAATTTAGTTAAGCACAAAGATGTTGACCGGGCCGAGAATCGAACTCAGAACCTTCTGATTAGCAGACCGGCATGGTAACCTTTACGCCAACGAGGTCGTCAAATAATACATTAATAAACTGTATTTTAGCATGTAACTTTATTCAAAATTAATGATAAACAATAAATTAGTTAATGAACAAAACTGCTTAGTTTTCATATGTTTTTTTCTACATTGGTTGTGTTTGTTGATGGGGGATAAATCCCCAACTAGATTATTTGGAATATTTAACCATAAACCCCCGGCGGCCTCGGTGTTTAGAGGAGGACTCTGAGTTGCTTCCGGGAAATACACCTGAGACCTCCATGCTACTGCGCTACTACTACTCCCTATCATTCGTGACTTACCAGCACTACCATTGTACGACGGCGATGGTCACCCCTGAAGGTATTTATTTACCTTAGAAATAGTGATCTTTGGTTGTTCGTTAGCACGAGGCGGACCATCCTGGAACCCTTCAAACTCTTCCGGGTCTTGGAAGTGCTCGAACTCATCATTATCTTCATCATCCTACAAACAGATATTGATATTTTAATTATTGCCACTTTGTCTAAAAATGAAATTTGTCAAAGAGTGCTTGGCAGAATTTGCCTTAGGCAATAAGGCCGCCTAATGTACTACCTCTGTTTGTTTTTTCTTTTTTTTAATATTAATGTTTTTGGAGTGCAATAAAGTTAGATTGTATGTATTTTAGACAAATTATTAACTATTATTTATGTTAATGTACACCAAGAATTGCCTGATATCACTTTTAATTAAAAAATAACTTGTAAGTCTAAACTTTACAATGGTTACAACATAATTAAGTTTGTTATTTTTTTTTTACCCACAGCTGGTTAACCCCATACTGAACCATTTCTAGTTTGTGTTATGGTGGCTAACACAGTTGATATACTACATATACTTAGATATATATTTTATATAGATACATATTTAACACCCAGACCCACAGTCAACAAATTTAATTAAGCACAAAGATGTTGCACAAAGGCTGAGTCGGGATTCGAACCCGGAACCTTCTGATTAGCAGTTTGGCATGGTAACCATTGCACCAATGAGGTCGGCAAATTGTTATAAAGGTTAGTTTAATATTTACTTAACAGTAGATTTAAATATATTTATCTGTCAATGTCACCAGTTGGTGAAAAAAAAAAGCCATTATAATTATTAACATATGCAAATATATGCAGCCTCCAACTGACCTCTGCTAGAATATCATCCTCAGTCTCAACGGGGGCTTCATACACATCATGCTCCTTGAATGGAGGAGGCTTGGCTTTCGGAGGAGGCTTCTCCTCTTCACTGAATGCTGAAATATAATCCATTAATCAGGTAAAGACTAGCTCATGTATTATGCCTTCATAGAAAACAAGTCTAATGTAGAATAAAATATGTAATGTACATTTTTGATAGGATGAACAGTACATACAAATTATAAAAAATTATATTTATGATCCCAGATACAAGTACATGGAAAATTTTAAACATATCCCTACTTGGTAGTAAATGTTTATTTTGAAGAAAGCTTTCTCACTTCATATTATGTCACCTTATATTACTAAACATTTTGTATACATTTCATTCATAGGGTCACAGTCAGAACTGGTTCTGACTATGACCACAAAAAGTTGGTTACCCATAATATGTAACTCTACAACCTTCTTTCAGAACTTTCAAACATTGCTCTATAAATAGAAGGGCTCTTCAGGCTAGTTTTTTAGCCCTTCTGCATATTGTAAGGCAAGTACAAAATAGTTTAATGATGGCTGGGGATCACATTTTGGTGAGACAGTCATCTTTCTTTTAGAGTAGTTCATAAGTAGGGTAGGATCTGTGCTGTACTGACAACAAGCATGTGGAGTTTTGTACATATCTAGAAGTCTGTCCATTTCATATAAGGTCATCCTTGCCTTAATTTTAAAAGATTTATTGTATATACTAGCTGTCCCGGCAAACATTGTTTTGCCTCACTTAGAGGTATGAAAAATAGATAGTAGCCGATTTTCAGACCTACTGAACATGCATATAAAATATGGTAAAATTGGTCAAGCCATTTAGGAGGAGTACGGTAACTAACATTGTGACATGGAAATTTTATATATAAGATATACCCTAATATGTATGTAAATAATATTTGAATGGTGGTAGAGAATTTTCTAGTGCTCGCCTGACTAGGAACTACTCTCAAGTTGAAAAATCTGTCACCAAGCACTTAACAGTGCATTCCAGCTGCCTCCTCTAGAACCCATTATTCGAGACTAGGCATGCTCCACCTTAGCCTGGGGTGTTGCTAACTCATATGTTTAAAATCCCAACTGGTCAAATGCAAAAAAAAAATATACAGGTTGAATGAAAGTGTTTATCCAAACTACAAATCCATAGGGGGAAAAAAAATATGATATGAAAAATAAATTTACTAAATTATATAAAAATGTTACCATCTACAGGAGAATCATCCTCAGCATCAAACTGTTCAAATTCAGCAAAGTCATCATCTTCAAGTGATGTGTCTTCAAAACCTCTTACAGCGAACACACACAGCAGAAGTGCTATTGAAAATAGCACTAGCCGCATTTTAGAACCCTGGAAAGGAAACAAAACAATTTTAACATAATTATAATAAAACAATTTTCTCTATTCCTTTAAAGTTATGGATATTTTTGGAACATTATATAGTAATAACAACAAATGTAATTAAACTTCTTACTATTCCAACCCGCACTTGGCCAGCATGGTAGATTATGGCCTATATCTCTCTCCTAGTGAGAGAAGGCGCTGAGTCCCAGAAGTGGGAATGTATAATGGGCTGCTTATGCTTATGCTATACTACTTAAGATATCTCTTACTCAATACAATCAGATTTTTTAACAGATCATAAAAGTTTATCATCATCATCATCAGCTTAACTACATTTGCTGCTAGACATAGGACTCTCCCGTAGCATTGCATGCAGCATAGGCTAGATATCTTGTCTTCATCCTCCCCTGTATGCTTTTAAGTGTATATTGTCACTATCTAGTTGCAGGATGTTCTACACTATGTGCATGAAAGTTAGTGGTCACAAAATAATAAAAACAGATCATAACCAAGCAGGTCAAACAAAAGAGTTGGTTTTTGCTGCAAAAAATCAGACATTTATCTTGATCTTCAAATGGTGAAATAAAGGTAGGAAAACAACTAAATTTATAGTTGCAATCACAATCCTTAGAACATTGATTGTAACTTGAGTCCTGCTAAAAGCTAAATAGGGCCTATTTAGTATCTGAAAGGAGTAAAAAAGTTCTAATAAATTTAGAACTTAACGAAAGTTATAATTTTGTGTAGTTTTCCTGGTGTTTGACAATACAATCTTATCTCATGGTCAAAGTTAATACCAAAGCAAATACATGTAAGGTTTCGCTGGGATTATATTGACTTCGTTTAATGACCCAGATTTTGTTCAGGTTATGTTAAAAGTATATTGCATACACAATTTTAAAACAGCCAATTTAATTTCCACGCTGCAAGAATAGTATATAAACTATAACACTAAATTTTAAAAATACTTTAACTAATTTATTCAAGGTATTCTAATTATAATTTGGAAATAGATTTTGGCCAGTGTCCTGACTAAGCACTTCATATATTTCCATTTCTTATAACAGTAACATAACAAAGAAAGAGTTTATAACATGCCTTCAGTTAAAAATTAACCGTATTCACTAATGACACTGCATCGTTCACTTACAAATTAAATTAAATTTCTTAAAAATTCAACCCCGCTTCACCTATTTTCCGGGACTGATAAAATTAAGCGTGTTTTCATTTACGTTAATGATACAACATCTTATTCCATAGCTGCTCTGTGATTGGTGAATTTATGATGTGGCTTTTAGTAAACCAATCAAATGTGAAGCAAACAATAGTAGGCGCCATTTTCATTTATAGAACAACTAAAACAAACTGACACTGGCACGTCATCACATGACAATCAAATTGATTAATTGCCATACTAAAAATATATAGCAGTTCTATATTGCCCAAGTACGAAGATATTTCGTACTTACATTAATATTCTACCATTTTGTACGGAAATAAATATATAGAAGCAAAAATCAGCGAATCCTAAGCGTCGCAGTCTTGAAGTTCCCAGGTGAAACGTAGTTAAAATGTACCTATTTATATTTTAGTATCTTTATCTAAATGACTCTTGTTTATCCCCTGTAGTCATATAAAAAAGCCAATGGCTTCTCTATAATCTCTACTATCAATGGTATTAGATAAAACAATTACCTACTTTTCTGAGTAACGCGACAGTAGTCAACAGCCTTATTATTACCGTTATCTTATTAATTATGTAATAAATAAGATTGTAGACTACTGTCGCGTCGGTCAGGGGTAAAGGGCATGATATATTTAATAATCTTTAATTATTCATATGGCACGGAAAATATACCTACTACTTATAACAATCGAATCATTTTATTCTTCGTATGGACTAAGTGGCTGAGTGTTTGTACTACGAAAAAGCTTCTGACTTTTGGAAACAACTAAATAGGTGATGTTTTGCTTAGTTCAGCACCTCGGTGTTAGGTTTTACACATTAATAAAAAAAAATATATATTGAAATTTTAAGTTCTAGTCATTAATATGGTTAGTAGTAGAGCCTATAATTGTTTTATTATGTTTTAATTTATTTTTAATTACTCTCAGAAGTACATCAATTTTAAATTATAAAACGACTATTTTTCTGAAAATAACACTATCGAGTTAATTTGACGTAATCGTATTTTGGAACTGTAACGATTCTTTACACTGAATTTTAAAGATAATAAAAACTGAAAGTAAAACTACAATCTATCAATTACATACATGACTTTATAGCAAGGTATCATATTTCTCAAAGTATACAATTTCGCTCTCATATAGCAGCTGCTTAATATAATTTTTGCTTGGGTAACCAACTTTTACATATAGTTGAGGTACGGATCAAATCAAATAACCGCGAAGAGACATCGATACACTGTCGAAGTTCCGAGGATTCGCACAAAGCTTTTTGCTTCGACCTTCATTGTGAGAACTGCGAAGCTTTGGAACTCTCTTCTTGTGTCTCTTTTTCCCGAGAAATACAATTTGGGGGTATGGAACGACGACGGTCTGCCTCCATTTAGCAAAGGGATATCCCCCCGGACAGATGTTGTGTCCGGAGATGGACGTCCGACGGTCATGCATTGTAGCAAGGACCAGTCGTTCGCGCGTTGTAAATACCGTTTGCGCGATTCAGGATAAGCGCTCTGATTGGTGCCGGGCAATGAAATGCGACGGAGACGCCACAGGGGTCTTCAAATCTAGAGTAAATAGATTCCTTTTAGGTAAGCGTGTTACATCTTAGACTACAGTCAAGCTTAACATCAGGCTAGCTGCGGTAAAACGTAAGCCTATTCATCAATAAAAAAAAACCGCTCCGTACGAAAACAAAATAATATTTTTTAATTCTGTAGCTGTCACAAAATTGAATTCAAAACGGTGTCAACGCGGTTCATCACGGTTACTGTAGCTTGCGAGACTGGTTAATTAACCTGCAAATATATTTATATATGAACCGTTTGAGCTACAGTTAGTTCGTCTGAAGCACATGCCATTATCTTAATGAACTAGAAGTTGTGGGACAATAAATAATATTCAATCTGAATGCTGACGCAAGCCTCTATTCAAATGCTGTGGATTTGCAAAGATTATAAATTATCGAGGTCATTTACCTGCAAATGTATAGCGCTTATGGTATTAGCTGACTTAGGTATTCCAACTTAGCAAGGCGCTATTGTACCGAGTTCAGCCGCACCATACATTTTGACTTGTAACTTTGGTGTTATCAATAATTGATTTGTATTATATTTAGTACTAAGTTGTATATTCTTTGCTTAAATAAAGTTATTTTTATGTTTTATGTTATTTGTATTTGTATTTGAACGAAGCGTCTGATATGCAGCCGTGGGTTTGTCACGAAATAAATTCTTAAATTATAATAACAATTATCAATTTTGAAATATAAGCTCTAACGAGTCTACATAATATCATTACCAACAAACAAGTTAGATGCATTGCATATCTTCTTCTTCTTATGAGCTAAGAGGCCATGCTCTGGTGTCGAGAGTTTTCAAACCGCCCGAAGCCCCATGACTTGACTTAATGTAAAATAAGCTCGATAGTTTTATTTCTTGAAAAATTGTCGTTTTAAAATTTGAAAAATGAATGAATTTGTGAAATGTTGAGTTTCTGAACACTTTCAGAAACTCAACATCCAAAGCATGGCCTCTTAGCTCATAAGAAGAAGAAGAAGTAAAGAAATATGTAAAAGTATAAATAGTATTCCTTGCGTACCAAATGAGTATGTTTAATTAATGCCAGTTGTAAAACAAGCGAGTTGTGGTGAATAATAAGCCTAGAATATAGTTATAAGTATAGGTACCTACGTTATAATGTATTTTACACTATCTTCGTCTCATTGCCGTGAACTAAGTTGTTTATAGCTCTTCTTAAGTCATGGACAAGATTATATGTAATAACACTAGTTATGTACGGCGGTTTTCCCGACGTATATTTACGGCATCATTTGAATAAGTCTTTACAGCGTTTCGCCTCAACATTCATAGTAAGGACTGCGAAGCTTCGGAATTCTCTGCCTGAGGCTCTGTTTCCTGAGAAGTACCATCCTGAGATTTTCAAAACGGGAGTGAATAGGTTCCTTCTAGGTGAGCATGCTGCAACGTAGGCCGCAGCGCTGCTTAACATCAACAAAGTTGTGGTCAAACGCAAACCTACTTATTAGATACGAATAAAAAAAATTATGTTCAATAAATATTTTTAAAATTCCTTTACTTAAAAAAAAATAATTTAACTAGGAAACCTATAGCAATGCCTAGTATGTATTATTAGATAGTGTTAGTCAACCCAGCGAACTAGAATAAATTTATATAGTATTTATATTTATTCTAGTTCGCTGAGTCAACCCTATCATTTAACCATAAGTAGTTTTTATCGAAGGGTTCTGTACAGTTATAATTAAAATATGGCAAAAAAACTCGTTATTTGCATGGGATACCTCTTAAATATTTATTTCAAGTTATTTAATTAAAGGTTTTTTCATTTATACATTGTGTCAAAATTTTAAGTGTCTACTTTTTACCGTTATTGATATATAGCAAAAAATGGTTGCCTGTAAAGTCGGTTTTACGGGCGAAGATTTTACGTGACAACGTCTGCCGCGTGCTGCGCGCGCGGCAGACCGATCATAGTTGAGTGGGAGAGAGACGCAAGGCATTCGGCGGGCCTCTCTCTCGTTCGGTGACTCATCGTAACGTTACCGGGCGTTACACTTTTTCATTAGTGACTCCCAGCCGCAACCTAATTTAAGACGTTGTCACGTCAAAAAAAAAATGGTTGCCTGTAAAGTCGGTTTTACGGGCGAAGATTTTACGTGACAACGTCTGCCGCGTGCTGCGCGCGCGGCAGACCGATCATAGTTGAGTGGGAGAGAGACGCAAGGCATTCGGCGGGCCTCTCTCTCGTTCGGTGACCCATCGTAATGTTACCGGGCGTTACACTTTTTCATAAGTGACTCCCAGCCGCAACCTAATTTAAGACGTTGTCACGTCAAAAACGTTTTTTTGTATAGGAACCCCTCTTAATATTTTATTTTGTTATTTTTAGTATTTGTTTTTATAGCGACAGAATAAATACAGAACCTGTGTTTCAGCGTTCACGGTTTTTGAGATAGCCAGGTAAGAGACAGACAGACAGCGGAGGCTTAGTAATGGGGTCCCGTTTTTACGGAGCCCTAAAAAGATGGATATTAAAGCCAAGTACTGTAGTGTGCGAGCGACCTTATTTGCAAACAAATCGCCTTTTTTATTAAAGTCTTCTTTTTCGGTGAGCGGCTTGAGTAGTACCTGTACTATCTGGACTAGTACCTGTTTGAAACAACTTTTAAATAACTCTGCTCAAAACAAGAAGAAATAAACAAACTACAGTACAAAAGTAACACATAATTAGCTAGTACATTTTTAAGCTCAGATCTGATTTATCTTAGTGTGCGAGCGACCTTATTTGCAAACACATCGCCTTCTTTTATTCAAGACTTTTTTTTCGGTGAGCGGCTTGTACTACGACATTTTGACATTTTCTTCTGTAACGGAGGTTGAAGGCCGCCCAGAACGCGGGTCATCTTTACAGCTTGATCTACCTCTTTTGAATTCAGCCACCCAGTACGCAACCGTAGAATAGGGTACAGCATCACCTCCTTATGTCTGCTGAATGTCCAAAAAAATTTCCTTCGTAGACATTTTTTTCAAACTGAGATATTTTATCACCGCACGTAACTCACTTTTATCCATAATTTTAACTTTTTAGCAACTCGTTGCACAAAAAAATTTATTACATGCGAACGAACTGACAAAAACAAGTGACAGTCTGCATAAATATAGTGTGATAGACACTCTTTAATTTGAATATCGAACTTGATCCAAAAAGGTTTCATATATATGCACTTCTAAGAACTTTTTGAGTCACCCTCGTATGTATCTGGAGTAGTACCTGTTTTAAACAACTTTTAAATAACTCTGCTTAAAACAAGATGAAATAAACAAAGTACAGTACAAAAGTTACACATAATTAATATTGCACGCCGGTAGGCAAGATATGGTGCACATTTTTCTCTGACCTGTCTGTAACTATACCACTAATATTCGCAATAAATTGATTTGAATTTGAATAACTGGCTGGTACAGTTTTTTTTTGTTTTATTTGATTAATTAAGTCAAAAATAAATCCGCTTAAAACAAGAAAAAATAAACAAAGTACAGTACAAAAGTTACACATAACTGGCTGGTATATTTTTAAGTTCTTTCAAAATGATTTGATTAATTAAGTCACAATAAAATCGGCTAAAAACAAGAAAAAATAAACAAAGTACAGTACAAAAGATACACATACGAGATGCACTCGTAACTCTGGCTAGTACATTTTAATGGTCTCAAAACTGATTTGATTATTTAATTCAAAAAGTCACTTTCTTACTCCACTCCACTCTTTGGCATTCGACCATCAGGGCGCGTAACCACAAGAGTAAAAGACACGGTGGCTTAAAGTAGAGCATGCCTAGGCTGGAATATCTGGCTCTCAAGGACGCTGCCGGAAAACACTGTTAGGTGCTTGGAGACATATTTTCAACTTGAAGGTGGTCAGGCGAGCATTAGAAAATAACTTACCACCAAGTTAGTTAAATAAACTTACTAACTTAAAAATAGTAAACTATAAAATAGATTGCCTAAGAAATGCAATACAGCATACTTGGGGGAGCTGCTCCTCAGAGATACAAGCTCGTTTAGTTCTAAGGTACACGCTCAGTTTCTTTCAGTACATAAATATGGTAAGGGTAGAATGTAACTATAATACACTAATGTAATCTGCTTTGTATATATATCCTATTGGTGCAAATAAATGATTTATTATTATTATTATTTGTAATCTTTACGACTTCTCGAAATTTGAAGAATTTCGGTAAGTAAATGCAAAAACCACGGGCCTAGTGGAGATTGCCGTGGGGGTTGTTTATTATTATTATAATTATGGTTTCTTCAAGATGTTTTCCTTCACCGAAAGCGAGCCCATTAGCGGAGATCGATAATTTAAGAAAATACACGAATATGGAGCTTGCAGAATCGTTATTCATGTGTAAAAAGCGGTAATAGTTATTTTTAATTGAATAGATATGTAAAACGAGTGATACTGTGTGTAGTAAGTATTTAATGGCGTAGAATATTTATTTAATGAAGCTTCTAAGTTTATTTAATCTAATTAGTATTTTTAAGTATTTAAGTAATTATTGTAGTGTGACTTGCCGTTAACGTATGTTATTTTTTTATGGCTAATATAGATCTGTATTCTGTATTCGAACCCAATCCTTCGGGACGCAGGGCGAGGCTAAAAAAGTCTTAATTTTAATAGTCTTTGGTTGAAAAGTCTTAAACTTAAATGCTGGTATTACAGTACCGTTAAGTCTCAAAATTAATTAAAACAAGTTGTTCTAATTATAATCAGTCGTCATTAGTCTAGAAACTAAGTAATAAATCGTCGTAAATATACAGTTACTACGTCCTAAATTAGTTTGCTGTTGTTTGGATGTTAAATATATATCGCTGTAAAATATTTATGTATGTGTGAGATGGCCGCTACAAAATGGCGGATAACATATTTTATATCAACACAACTACCTTAATATGTGTATCAAATGAAAGTATTTCACTATTAGAATACGTACACTATAATAAATAAAGAATCTAAGATCGCCGCAATCGCAAAATATCGGAGGAAAAATATCTTTTTTATTTTATTTATACTTGTTCTTCAATATATGTCTTAACTCCGATATGTTGTTAAATCATCCGATTCCCAACTTTATACCGTACCAGTGCAATGCGAGTGCAACAAACCCGGATCCAATCCCACATGCGCGAGCATAAAGCCCAGCGGTTGGCTTTAAGACCATACCCTTGACCATGACCTCCTCGACCTTCCCTAACTTACTTCACGACCACTGGAAGCTTCACAAACAAAGCGCATAAATCCAAAATCGGTAATTCACGGAACAAGATGATTCGCGCATCGAACTCTGAATAAAAGCGAGTAAAGGCCACGATCAATGTCAGTCGAACAAAGATACTCGAGCGCTAACGTCGTTCTTAATTTGAATTTAAAATATTTTTTAAAGTTTTTTTTTTTCACAAAATGGCATCAGCCTTAATTAAGTTCAGTGCTATGTGCCTGCTTTTTGCAGTGGTTGCAGCGGATGTCTGTTAGTATATATTTTTTTAAATTTATTTTAGTTATTTACCTAAAGTAGATTGGTCATAGTTATTTGTTGGTTTGGGCGTTTTCTGAGAGCTAATTATTGTTTTGCCTATAAGTTAATTGAAGACTTGGTTTATTTACATAACGGTACGAGTATAATGTATAAATGATTATGGTACCTACTTATAATATTAAATCTGATTTTCAATATGTATATTTATAAAAATTATGTGGGCAGCCAAGCATTTAGTTAATGTTTATGAAAATACTATAATTGACGACTCAACACGAATTTACTCAGTTACAATACAAAAAGTAATACACGTCAAATAATAATAATAGTATTTGTTGATTATTTATTCTCTATAAATATCTAAACGCTATGCGACCTGGTCCGTGGCATCACTAGTGACATTTGGTAAAATTATAAAAAATACAATTATACTCGTAATATTTTATGTTACAAATTATTATTCAATAGGTACGTACATAGTTTAAACAATTTACCACACATTACTCGTGACGTTATGGTTTAAGTCGCATAGCATTTGAACTGCATATATATTATTATATTATCTTTAATAAAAAAGTTAACACTCCTTCGCTCTTCGCTCATATACGTACATAATTACTTTATACCGATACATATTTTACACCCAAACTGACAACCAACAAATCTAGTTCATCATAAAGATGTTTGTCGTGCCGGGAATCGAATCCGGGACCCTCTGATTGGCAGTCTAGCATGGTGCCCATTACGCCAACGAGGTCATCAAAATACCTATAAATACATGCGAAAAGTTTTTGTTTATTTATGACAATATACCTACCTATAGTTTTCATATTTAATCTTAATCGATGTCAAGAATTTATAACATCAGACCTATTTATCTTTTGAAGGTGGTTATTATGAATTTGCTTTCGATCGCACAAATAGCGGGAAAATATCGATTGAAAATGATTTGTTGATAGATGTTAAAATAACCCTAAAATTGTCCATCATCTTTATTTATATTTCACGTAAACCTGTGTAAAATAATAAACAGAAAAAAATGTTTTTAAAACGGTCCTTTATCTCAAAATGACAAAAAGCATTTAAGATTGTTTTCCTGTATTTAATACATTTAAAATAAGAGTTGAAAAAAGAAAAAAAATCTGTATCTCTATAACAATATCAATATACATATTTTGATGGCATGTCGCCAACAGCAAGTAAACTTTACTGTTTAAGTTGAACAAGATTCCAATAAAAACATGAAAATAAAAAAGATCTTGCATCGTACCTGTTCTAGGAACATACAGCCTAATTTAGAGTTGTAGGCTTCACTATATAAATGTCAAGAGCATTTTTTATCCACATTTATTGCATATCCTGCATAAAGTTAATATGACGGTGATACAAAGAGAGTTCCAAGACTCGTACTCACTTGCCTGGAAGCAACAAATGCCAAGGACAGTGACTCAATCATACAAAACGACAACACTCATAAATTGATTACTAATGTATAACAAATCCTTGTATGGAACATGTGTACTAACTTAAATGTAACTTGTGTGCTTATTAATGTACTTTGAGCATTATTTTATTGTGCTTTTGTGCACTCGAAAATTTTGCTTAGTCGTTATTTCTTCTTTTGTTTCTTTGATGGTGTTTTGTGATGAGCCCTAAAATAATACACTAAAAATAGTTGTAGCAAAACGATGCAATATCGCTTACCATCAGGTGAGCGGTCAAGCGCAAGCCCATTTCTAGTAAAAAAAAACGATTCAGATGATACAAAATAAATAATTTGAGAATCAAAGTTCTTTAAGTTTATTTTTCTTTCTTTTGTTTTATGATCAGCCCTAAAAATAATACATTAACAAAGTTGTAGCTAAACGATTCACAATATACAAAATTAAATAAAAATTAAATAAATAATTTGAGCCGCCGGGATAAATAAAATAAACATATAGCTAGCAGCTATATGTTTATTCATATAGCTGCTAGCTATATGTTTGTATCCATCTAGCAGCTTAGGAGCACTTGGAGACTGCTATCGAACAACCTTAATATATTAAATAACTGGCCAAGTGCGAGTTGGGCTCGCGCATGAAGGGTTCCGTATCATTGTTCTATGGAAGCCGCCCTTAAATATGTATTTCGTTTAAATTTTATAATTTAATTTGATATTTAATATACCTACATTCTTATATTTTGTGAAAATTTAAGTGTCCAGCAGCTAGCGTTATTGATATATAGCAAAAACTCAAAAAAAAAAAGGGTTCACGTATATTGTATTGAGACCCACCTTTATACATATCATTTATTGATAACATCAAAGTTACAAGTCAAATATTTTTTTAAATTAAAGTATTAATTTTTTTCCCTCTTTTTCTCGTCTTTTTCAACTTCTTTCCATCCAAAGGTTGCCTGGAAAAGATCGCTGTTAGCGATAAGGCCGCCGTTTGTGGCATACATTTGTGTTGTTACTTTTTTATTTTGTGTTGTACCTTTATTTGCCCAATAAAGAGTTCATCTATCTATCTATCTATCTATCTATTTGTTATAGCGGTACGGGATATACATATCTTGTAAAAGTTTCAGCTATCATGGTTTCTGAGATACAGCATGAAGACTGACAGACAGACAGTGGAGTCCTAGTATAGGGTCCCGTTTTTACCTTTTAGGTACGGAACCCTAAAAATTACATGTCAAGAGCGAAGTTAAAAACTTTTATTGTATTGTATTGATTTGGTGTGACTTGATAAATAAGTTCAAATCCTATGGTACTACCTGAAATGACTGGGTATTACTTGTAATATAACTTGTTTATAAACCTTAAATACAATTAAACAGCAACCAGCTCTGTCCTTGTCTCTTGCCGCGCCCATTAAAACAGGGCGCACTTACATTTAAATGTAAACTGTTATGTTTCAAGATTAATATTAAATAAGTAAATAAAAAATACTTGAAAGAAGTTTAAAAATAAATGCCGTAAGTAATACGCCGATTAAAAGTCACAAGATTTCCTTATGTACTTGTTATTTATAAACACACGTTTGTAGTTAAAATGTGTCATAAATTCACGGAATATCATAGAATATCGATAGATAAATCTGCATGACACCATAATAAGACTGAAGAATAAATAATAAATAGTGACCTTACGATAACGCGGAAATCAAGGAGTTTATTTATGACCCTTTTCAATATTAATTTATCATTATTTATGTAGTTTGAATTACAAAATCTATTATCTAATTTTGTCGAAAAAACAAATATTATTAACTACCCAGATATTTTATTTTCTCACTGCTAGGATAAATTAGAATATTTGTAGTAGATAATTATGGATATTTAACAACTACTGAAGGCATTAGGTCTTCAAAATGCTGGTTTTTATTTCAGCCGAAACCGTCGTTTTATCTAGACGCTACCAAAGGTCGGAGGGCACGTTAAATTGTAGGTTACGGTAATGCAAACAGCTGTAAGCCAAATAAAAAATGTTGAACACCAGAACGCTCTTTCTTGGCCACTTGATCATACGAATATGAAGAAGTTTGTTTTTATAGTTAAGTTTTAGTTTAGTGATAAATAAAAGTTTTACCTCCCAAGATATTAAAGCAATTAAAGTATCAGTATAGTAATTATGGTATACTAATTAATTGCCTGTCTAACTTACTCACTCTTACAATTACACCGGTGATTACTTTGTTAAACAAGCGATAAACTTGTATAATAGAATCTTCCGCAACTCAACGACTCATTTTATGTACTCGTAAATGTAGATCTGATGATTGATTGAAACAAAAGACGACTGATAAAAATAATTGAATCATTTCATTATCATCATCAGCGACAGTTTTAGATCAATTCCCAAAAGAACATAGCAAAAGATAAAAATAGTTTTTTTTTTTAATAAAGACATTTTAAAACATATATACCTACATATTGATGTATAAGGCTTACAAGTTTAATTAAATAAATAGGGTTTTTCTTCTAGAGGTAATAATGAACAATATAATTTGCAAAAAAATTGACTTACAGTTAATATTTTATATTCAGCCCTAGTAATTATTTTTTTGTTTGAGATAAAGGCTAGCAGCAGTGAGGAATAATGAATAAAAAAAAATAATGAAGAAAGTCCATAAATAACAACACATATAAACTATCCCACTAAACTAAGAAATTTTTGAAACTCTAAAGTTTGTATGTAAGTGAATATGTTTTTGTTTTTACTCCCGTTCAAATTAGCTGTACCGGTTCCGATAATTATAAAGACAGCTCAGATACCGTTCTTGGTTTAACAAATAGGCTACTTTTTATCCCGGATCTTTATCCGGGATATATCTTTTTTTTCGGATCTTTATAGTTGATGAAACAACTCTCGATACCAGAGCTTAGCCTAGTTATACAAAATAATGATTTTCGTTTTCGTTCTAGGATTCAGACAGTACCAAATGAGTCTGTTTGAGAACACAGGTCAACAAGTCAAGGCTAACGGCATACCTCATACCTATTTAATAATTTGTAGAACAGGAAATTAATAAAATTTCAATACCGGTCTTGTTCTCTTGTGAATCTTCGCCATAAACTCTTATTAGCTATTTATTACCCGTGACGCTGTTGCGTTAACAAGATGACAACACGGGCAAAATCTTGATTTTATAGTTTAAAACTGTAACCCCGCAGCACAGGATCGAAAGATACTTAGCGCGGGGCACAGCGTCCCTATAACGTACCTCACAATGTACATACTTTTTCCACTCTTAGCGCATAATTATTATAAGTACAACCCTAAAGGAAATAAAAAAAACCGTCTAAAGAACAACCCTAAGAATATTTATACCAAATTTGGTACCAATCAAAAAAGTCCTTTTAATTATCTATGCAAAAACAAAACTATTTTTTCTGATTCATAACATATTTTATGTTTTTTTTAACAACGATTGAAAACTGTACTTTCAATTTTCTTACCATATACTCAAACTGCATATTTATATTAATAAGCGCTATTTACTTTACTTATCTGCTCTCTAGTAATAAAATAATACTTTGTTCAACTTGACGCATTTATGTGTACATTTTAAATATTGTTGGTTCTTGATTCATTAAAGTTGTGCAATACTCAGTTATTAGATACCTTAATACTGGCTCTACATTTGTTATAATTATTTAAGTACCAACTTAGTACTTCTTAAGATAGCAATCCGTTCATAGTAGGATATACCAGCTTATACGTATTCAGTAGAAAAATAAAAAGAGACACCCGTGCGGAACGAAGTTCCCTCCGATTAATTACTGTTTTTTTTTAGTTATAATATTTTTTTTATTACTTATCAACAAATATAATGTAATATTAACTTAATCAATAGGCTCAATCGCAACTCCACCTGAAACGAATGGCGCTGTTGTCAATTAGTGAATACTTTCATTGGTATCCGTATTTAACGTCCGAACAAATTTTGGAGATGCGACGTTGCCATACCTACCGTGCGCAAAAAGTGTCGTGACAACTTTTCGTAAGATTTTTTTCCGCCTAGTTTATCTACACTATCTACACTAATATTATAAAGAGGAAAACTTTGTTTGTTTGTTTGTTTGGTTGTAACGAATAGGCTCAAAAACTACTGGACCGATTTTAAAAATTCTTTCACCATACGAAAGCTACATTATCCACGAGTAACATAGGCTATATTTTATTTAATTTTGGAAAAAAATAGGGTTCCGTAAGATATTTGGATTTTTCGGACACAAACTGAAAAAAATCAACCAAAGAAGTTACTTATTTTGCGTACGCTGCCTAAACTACAAAAGATAGAACCATAAAATGTTCTAATTAATTGTAGATCTTATAAATATCTACAAAAAAGTCCGCGACACACTATACCTATCTATGTCGAGTGAGGCACAACAACCACATTTTTATTTCAAAATCTTGATTTTTTTTTGGACTACATTTAAACGCGTTTATTTTACTCATGCTATTATTCCTTATCATAATAAATTATTTCATCAATAAGAACAGTTTGTGTTGATAATATTTGGTCTTTGAATGATTAAAATTGGACGTTTGGTTTTGAAGTTACAGTGAAATTAAAATATTACGATTTCTGCTGCACGGCCCGTTGCGAAGAGGGCGTGTGCGGGGGAGGGGTGTTTAGATCTATGAGTAAGGTACCCGCGCGGCTCCCTTCGCAGCGGTCGTGCGCGAAGTCTAATAATTATCGGGATTTTTTTTTGTTTTGTTCTTTTAACTACACATACGCAAAAGTTCTTCTCAGAGCTAAACTGTTGTCTAATATATAATACTAGCTGACCCGGGAAACTAGGTTATGCCTCACTTAAGGGCATGAAAAATAGATAGTGTAGCTTATATGACACGTTCGTAGATTTACCATAGCAGCGCCATCTATTGATTACTTACTCAACCCAGTCGAAAGGTATCGACATCTGTTAGAATCATTTGGAGTTAACAGATAATTGTGACTGTCAAATAATAACAGAACAATAATTAGCAATAAATTAAAATTACGACTATAATTTTAGATTTAAACTATCCTATCTCTCAAGTTGGATCGAACTGCACATGGTGTGCGAATTTTATTATAATCGGTTAAGTGGTTTAGGAGTCCATTGAGGACAAACATTGTGACACGAGATTTATATAAATTAAGATAAGATTATTAATATTATATGTATGTTTTTTATTATTCTTTATTGTACACTACGTCCTTCTTTAGTCGTTGATAAGTTCCTTTCCATCCAAATGTTGCCTGGAAGAGATCGCTTTAAGCGATAAAGCCGCCAATTGTGGCACACTAATTTTAAGTTAATTGTCTTTTACTGTGCCTTTTTTATTTATGTGTCCAATAAAGAATTATAAAATTTCCATGACACAATGTTAGTTACCGTACTCCTCCAAAACGGCTTGACCGATTTTTACCAAATTTCACATGCATATTCAGTAGGTCTGAGAATCAGCTACTATATATTTTTAAGGCAAAACAACGTTTGCCGGGTCAGCTAGTATTAGATATGTTAATAACCTACTTTGAAAACCGTTTCCGTATTTTTTTACAATTTGACTAATAGATAGATACAAGTTTTCATCAGCATGATTGATTTAATCCATTGTGAGTTTGCTAGTATATCTACATTCCATAGAACAGGTGTAGCTGTATTAGGTTAATTTATAACACAAAATAAGTACAGAATTTTTCATCTAGAATCAAAGGTGGATATTTCATACTAAACAAATGTGGTTTATAAAAACGTCTTTATATTTTTAAGCGCAACTCAGTCTATCAAACAAAAATCAAGTGTTCACGAGTAGTAGGTTTTTTTCACTAAATAGGTGGGTCAGCATAGACCTAAAAGAGGACCCAGGCTGCCCAGATCCTTTATTATTAAACCAAAAATAGAATCCAGGTATTTTCTAAACATATAACAAACATACATTCATGCAAATTTGACAAAGTCTATTAGAGAATTTTATTTAGCCTTTTTTTAGTTTGATGCCCAAAAAGTACCAACAAGTGGCTACAACGAACACTAATCATAGAATAAAATCAATATTTAATGGTACGAAACCCTCCGTTCGCAAGTCCGACTCGAACTTTCAAACTGTACCGCAAAATTCTGTTTAACAAATTAAATAAATCATATAATTGCCCCTATAAATTCTGTTTAACAAATTATAAAGTCGCAGCTCCCTCCTGGATGAAGACTGATTGATTTTGATTTTCAGACTTCTTTATTGACATAAAACAATAATACAAGGTATGTTCACACAGCGTTATTATAACTAATATAACATTTAATCTTATGATCTAGTGTTTTGCAGGCTAATATCACCTATATTAACTTACGTCTAACTGTTGTAGGTTGAGTTTTAGTTCTCATTAAATCTAGTTTATACATTATAAATTATTATAACTAATTATGGAGCTACTCGCGGCATTGTGCGCACATCGAGTTGTTAGCAAATTGATGGATGAAGACTGCACAAGATCGACGCAGATGGCACATGGAGAGGGAGGCCTATACCCAGCAGTGGGATAAAAAGGGCTGTGGATGATGATGATAATTTCCCCATAGACATAATAAAAAGCAGTTACATATTTTCCTTAAGTAAATGTTTGTGGTCAGACCACATTCGTGAAAAAATTATATTTGAATCAAGGCGACGTCATAAGTGATCTTTACAATCTACATAAGTACATAATAATAACATCGCGAACGGAAGTTACTTAATGTAGCATTAAGTAGTTCGTAGAAAAACAGTAGGTACATTAGATTTTATGTAAAAACCCAGAGCAGTATAGAATTCACATGCGCCAAAGTAGATATTTCCGTGTCTAAATTAACTCGACGTAAAAGCCTATTTTAAGGCAGTGCAAAAAATGTTTATTCCGCGTTAATCCGAAATATGTTTATTTATTTGAGGCGAGCAGCATTATGCTGGATGTGCCTATATCTACTGAGTTGAAATATTATTTTTAACAGTACACAAATATACCAACGAATAACCTCCGAATGTGACCCGATTCGGATAAAAGACTTACAAGCAATGTATAAGTCTAAGAAACCTAGTAAAAAATATCTGTACTATAAGACTCTTTGTCCTGACTCATTCATTCATTCATTCATCTATAGGCAACGCAGAGCCCACACGGCTGGTCCTAGGGTTGTTAAATTTGGAGGGGTTTTTTTTTAGTATGTAGACGCGTACTAAGAACGTATTTTTGGAAATTCCACCCCTAAAGGTAAAAAAGTTTAAAAATAACTTCTTTGTTTTTTAACTAGAAGTTCAATTTATCTGGAATTTTGCATCTTAGCAATGTAGTCTAAATAAAATTGACACAGGGATAGGATATTATAGAATTACTAGCTGACCCGGCAAACGTTTTTTTACCTTAATAAAAAAATAAAATCTAAATATACAGTAGCCGATTCTCAGACCTTCTGAATACGCATATAAAATTTGGAAAAAATCGGTCAAGCCGTTTCGGAGGAGTACGGTAACAAACACTGTGACATGGAAGTTTTATATATAAGATTTCTTAGGTTTGGATAAATGTAGTTTCCACAGGTCACACGAAAAGCGACATACACGCGGGCGGACCTGCGGGCAATTGCTAGTGTATAATAAATATACACACACTCCTGCCGTTTCTGTTTGTTGCTTCTTGATGTTCTAACGGTTGACCCTCTTTCGGCTTAACTTTTAATAGAGACAGTTTTACCCTGGATTAACACATAACCTAATTTTAATGTCGGACTAGTGTGGGTTTATCCCGGACACCTCATTGACCTCATGTCCCTTCGACCATGTCCTTACTGCAGGAGCTCAGCTAGATAGATAGAAAATTCTTTATTGGACACATTAATTCTTACATACAAAAGAGAAAAAGAAAGAGCTTACAAGTAAGCTAGTCTGATATAAAAGTAGTCTATGTGTTAATTCAGGGTCTAAACTATTCTAAATTATTGGGATTTTCATCTGGGCGCTACCAAGGGTCGGATTACACGTAAAATTGTGGCTGTGCCTGTCTGTTAGTCTTAGTACAAGCAAGCCAAGCCAATTCAGATGCATTCGGGCGGCTTGAAAACTCTCTACACCAGAGCTTGACCACTTAGCTCATACGAAGAAGAAGTGGGATTTTAAAGCAACTCACTGTCACGAACTAAGTATGTGTATGTAATGCAATGTGATTTTAAGTATACGCTTGATTTACCCTTGACCTCGTATAGGGTTTGTCACCCGACGTTGCGGTTGACTTTATTTACATATAAACATTGCAACATGATGGTTGCAAGAATAAAGTAGATATTGAGCCTTGAATAAAGCCTTGGATTTCGGATTTACAATTTATAAGAATCTTGACTTTGGCGATTTAAAGGTTTTGAAAAATGTATAGTTACTGTGTAAGTAGAAAGAAACGCCTATTCAAAACTTAATACTGTTTATTTCATATTACATACTGGCAGTGGTATTTTTATCTGGGCGCTACTGTGGGTCGGATGACATTGTGGGTCAATTTGTCTCATCTTCTTTAGATTTTACTAGCATGTGAACCTAAATCTTTGTTGGAAAGAAACCTCAAATATGACAAAGTTCTTCTTTTCGCGAAAGAATTTTAGTTGACTCTGAACTTTCCGAGGTTTTTTTTGAAGATAAGTAAAAAAGATTTATATCAGTAAAGCTTGGGTCGTGTGTACGATATAACGTAACTATCTTAGAAACTATACTTACGTTGTAATGTAGTAAGTAAATAACCGATGCGAAAAGAGGTTCGAGAAGAGCTTTTGTTGTAGAGCGTCAGACGCCCAGTTATATTAAGAACTACACAACACTAAAATTTAACTAAATAAATATACATTTTGAACAATTATATTATGGAGCGACGATGGTCTGCCTCCATCTAGCAAAGCGATATTCCCCCGGACAGATGTTGTGTCCGGAGACGGCCGACCGACGGTCATGCACTGTAGCATAGACAAAGTTAATATACTTTGTCTATGATTGTAGCTAGGACCAGATGGACCAATCGTACGCGAGTTGTAAATACCGCTTGCGCGATTCAGAACGAGCGCTCTGATTGGTAGCGGGCGGTGAAGTGTGAGAGATACGCCACAACATTATTAGAATAGGAGCTATTGGATTAATTTCTGGAGCATTTTTTAAATAGTTTTTTCTTTTATTCCAGCGCACATAGTTCAGAACAACAACCCGGCTCCAGTGACCGAGGTGTGTCTCGGCTGCATCTGCCAGGCTGTGTCCGGCTGCAAGCTGGGCACGCAGTGTGAAGGGGACGCGTGCGGCCTGTTCCATATCACGTGGGCGTACTGGGCTGATGCTGGGAAACCCACCATTAACGGCGAGTCGCCTGATGCGCCGTACGGTAAGACACATCATCAGCTCAAACAATCAATCAATCTAGCAAACGGATCCTAGAGTGGAGACCGCGGGCAAACGTAGTGTGGGAAGCCAACCGGCCAGATGGAGCGACGATCTGCGAACGGTGGCGGGCAAGCACTGGATGCGCAAAGCAGAAGTCAGGGACTGATCAAGAGTTCTGACCGCCCTAGGCTAATTTATCAGGACGCGCCCCCTAGGTGCCAGGTGTGTTACGAGTTTACGACGGTCGGCCTAAAAAGCAGTATATTAGTTTTGACTTTGCTTACTAATAGGAATAATTTTATCATGGTTCATACTGTCTATAAAAGTTTTCAGATCGAACTGCAAGCGAAAACAACGTTGTCCTTTAACTCTATCTATCTGTCTGTCTGTCTGTCTGTTACGCTTTCACGCTTAAACCACTGAACCGATTTTAATGAAGTTTGGAACAAACATAGGTAATAGGTTGATAAAGAACATAGGATACTTTTTATCACGAAATTCTTGAATGTTCCCGAGGGCGCACGATATAGCCGAAATCCACGCGGGCGAAGCCGCGGGTGGAACTCTAGTCATTGATAAAAGATGAATGGAATGAGATCATACCAGTGAAACATTATTTCAACTGATTAATTGTTTATTTTAAAAATTATAGTAATTAAGTACAATTATTATTAGTTTATATAAAAGTCCTTTTTCGTGCTTTGGCGTTTGCAAAGTTTTCGACTATTTTTTCAAATTTAATAGTTTGCAGAAAATTACTTTCTATGTACAATAACGAGAGCGCTGCAAGTTTTTGCTGACGGAGTGTGGAGCGCAAGTAATTTTTAACTCTTTTAAGTGCTGAAAAAGACCTTTCGCCGCTGCAGTTGGTAACACTCATTGTCAAAAAAATTCTTAATATTATCTCTACATTCGGGAACAGACATGAAATATTAAAACTCTTTATTAACTGCAACAAACCCTTTGGGGTTCTGGCAGAAATAAAATGCTCGGTCTCGGTGTCAGATTTTAAAAACTGCGCCAAATGGACGCATTCTTCTGCAAAGGTTTCTCCTAAATCAGTGGCATATAGTTGTTGTAACTCCTTTGCTTTGCTTCTAATAAATTCACTGTCGTCTAGTTCATACAGTTTCCATAAGAAACCAAACTTGGTGCTTACTGTATTATAAATAATTTGCCGGTTTTTTAAGTGCACTTTAAGACAGTCAATAGCTGCATAATAATTATCAACGATGAAAGATCGTCTCCCTTCTAACTCAATATGTCCCGTTTGAACTTCATCAAAATGAAATTTTGGTTTCTTTCTTCTTCTTAAATCTTTTTTGTATGTGGTTACTTCGCATCTCTTGATTGCCTCTGATTCAAAATTTTCGAACTCTTTTTCATAACGCAACGTATCAAGATAAGCATGTAACGTCTCATAAAGAGTAACAACGTCAGATAAATCAATAGAACTTGCTTGTAGCTGTGCACTAACGATTTGAAACTTTACGAGAACACAGTTCCAAAAACACAACATTATAGTAATTTCTAGAGTTTTCATTTTTTCTAATATTGCTTTTGCTTCTATTTTGGTCTCTTTACTTTGATTTTTATCTTCGCAAATAGAGTTTAATGCTTCCAAAACTTGTTTGTATGAACTGTATAAGCCTTTGCTTGCATCTGCTCGTGCACTCCATCGAGTTTTTGATAGATTTTTTAGCACTTTCGATTCACTTCATCCAATTTGGATACTAAAATTTGCCATCTGCTTGTAGATCCAGAAAAAAAATTGTATAGTTGTTGTTCCAGTGTAAAAAAAGCAGCTGATTCGTCACTACTTTCCGCGGCAGCTGATCCCACAAGTTGGAGAGAATGCGCTGCACAAGGAACAAAAGTAGCCAGATGATTTACAGCTTTAATTCTTGACTGAAGACCTTTGTATTGACCAGACATATTGCTAGCATTATCATAACTTTGGCCACGGCAGTCTTTAATATCAAGTCCTAAAGTTTTATCGATTGTCGTAAGAACAGCTTCCTCCATGTCTTCACCTTTATGACCGCAATTGGGTAAAAATGTGACAAAGCGTTCGACAGGTTCTCCATCAGGCAAAACGTAACGGATAATAAATGTCAACTGATCGGTATGTGAAATATCTGGAGTAGAATCAATGCTAATCGAATAATATTTTGCTTTTTCTATTTCTCCTACAATCGAAAGTCGAACTTCGTCAGCGAGCAGTAATATAAATTCATCGACTATATAGGATGACAAGTACGATGGAGATCCTCTGCCTTATTGTCCGAATCTCACCAAATGTTCAGCCATGAAAGGATCAAATTTAGATATAAGCTCAATACAGCCAAGAAAATTTCCGTTTAGTGCAGATCCAATAATTTCATTTTGACCGTGAAATGGAAGCCCACGAGAAGCTAAAAACTTTATTGTTTCTATTACACGTAGTAATACATTTCGCCAATAAGTTATTTCTTCGTTATATTGTTTGACTATTTGGGTATCCAATCGCTGTAAAAGTTTTCCTCTGCATACATACTGTCCCAAACACTTACGATGATCCGGAGAATTGTCATGATCAATTATTAAGTGAGAATTTTTCCAATCGTTAAATCCACTTCTGGCAAATACGGATGTTCCTCCATATAATTTACAAGGACCACAAAACACGTGACCTGTGGATTCTGAGTATACTAACCAGCTTCTCTTCACAATTTCGCCATTAACAAGCTTCATCTCAAACATATTTTTAGATAGAAATCTTTTTTGATTTTTATACTGCCTTTCTGATCGGGAAAAATCTAACTCTTCGTTCTGTTGCAGTCCTTTTTTAGCAATATAATCTCGAAATTCATCGTTGACTTGCCACAGTGCAGGGTCACTTGAGGGAACGGACGACTTTTCTTCTATTATAATTTCGTCTTCACTCCTCACTACTGTAGAGCTAGTGTTGGACGGAGAAACGTGTGAACATTCCGCGGTAGAGGGACCAGGGCAAGAAATCACTGAAGATACTGCAGCATTCTTCACCGTTTCGTTCCTTTCTGTAGAGCTCGTAAAAAATGTTTCAAGTTTACGAGTATGTTTTAAAACATTTTCTATCTTCTTTTCCTTTTATTTTGCTTTTTTTCTGTATTCTGCTCCACTTGGCTTTTTTACTATCGAACTATTCTCATTAACACTCATAGTCTTAAAAAAACACGGTAACACTAACGATAAAGGACAATAAATATCACCAAAAACGAATACACACGAGCTATAATATGTATGACGGACGAAAAAAGGCAACGCCTTTTTTTAGGCAAACATATGAAACGCGACAAAGTATAAACACAGATTACTAAATAGTTACTACGTATAAACTATTAACCGCCGCCGCCGGGGAGTCCCCGCGAGTCGTTGATTTGTTTTTCATGACGCGCGGTGAGCTGCGCACCTGCGCTGTTGCCGCCTCACTCGCTCGACCACCGAACGATTTGAGTGACAAATCAATGTTGATTTTACGCGCGCTTTTTAAAATTTCAAAATGTTTCGTTAAAATCAGGGACTAGTAAGCTTTTTCAGTTCACAGTTCATTTAGTGTTTTGTCTCAGTCTAGTTGAAAAATGTAGACACGATTTCAGCAGCGCGCCCGCGCCCCCTAGATCCTCGCGCCCTAGGCTGCAGCCTAATTAGCCTAAGGGTTAATCAGGCCCTGAGCAGAAGACCGTGCTCTATGGAAATCCTTAGGAGAGGCCTATGTCCAGCAGCGGACACACGTTAAATAGGCTGATGATGATGATTATCAGCTCGTCTGCGCCTACACTTTAGTCCTCAAACCATGTGATACCTTGTCCTGGAAGAGGCTATGTCATGAGAACACTCAGTTTTGTATACGACAATCTTAATTTCACCTCTCACGCCAATGTGATTTTGCTTGATAGGAAACTCAAGGTAAACCATAAAATTAAATATAAACGTCAAAATTAAATGACGATAACGATATATTTGAGCAAATAAATAAATTTGAAGGGAATTTGAAACTTTATCAGAATTAAAAGTGACACAATATTTTTTAAGATGATACTTCTCAGGAGACAAAGGCTCTAGTAATTGTTTCATCCAATTCGAATGCATGAAAAAGGAAAACTTTAATATAATTAAAGAAACCTTAATCCATTATTTAATATTCTGTGAATAAGGGTCTACTAAATGTCGTTATAAAAATGGAGTAAGATGTTTAATAATTACTTGATTAATTATAAAATTTTAATTTTAAGTATTTGTTGTTATAGTGGCATGGGAAATACATATACTAGTGAAAATTTCTTCTGAAAAGTTTCTGAGATACAGCCAGGTGACAAACAGACAGACATCGGAGACTTATTCATAGGGTCCTGTTTTTGGATACAGAAGCCTAAAAATTGTGATGATATCCTGTACGGTAGAGTGTTATCCTACTAATATTATAAAGGCGAAAGTTTGTATGTATGGATGTATGTTTGTTACTCTTTCACGTAAAAACTACTGAATGGATTTGAATGAAACTTTACCACAATATAGCTTATACATCAGAATAACACATAGGCTATAGCTTATACATCAGAATAACACATAGGCTACAATTTTTGAGGTTTTTAATGTGAGGTCGTAAAAAAAACACATTTTTTGCGCTTACATTGCAAACGCTGACTGTATCCTACAAGATAGATCAAAACAATTTACTACAGTATTGTACAACTTAAAAAGGTCTACAAAAAAGTCCGTGATGGTATATGTTTATCTCTTAGGAATAACCCACAATAACCATTTTTTATCCTTTACTTTGTACGAGAAATAATGGCTTATTTACGAAGCGATTTTAAGCAATACAGTATAAATCCTTATCCAATTAAGTATCTTAAATACATTGTGCATTTAATAAAGATTAATATGGCTTTTTGCAGCATGTAAATTAAATAAATATTTTCGAAGATATCACAGATTTAAAATGCAGCGGCGCCAGGCGAACGGGGCGTGGGGTGGGGAAGAAGCGGCTAATAGCTGAGTGCGCGACCCGAACGCGGGCAGACGCATGAGGGCAGACGTCGTTGACGGTTGTGTCCGTTTTGCGAATTTTCAAGGCACTAGCGATTTGATAAAAACGTATGGTCGCCTACTTTAAGTAATATAGGCCTAAGGTTAGTTATTGCCAGGTTTCTTTTTGGTTAGGAGTAACACGTACAAAAAGATACTTCATTTTTACAAATTACTTCATTGATAATTCAATTACTATATAGATAGGTTACTTACAGTTAATTATAACAAATTATATTAGCAATAAATTAAAATTGCGACTATAATTTGAGATTTAAACTATCCTATCTCTCAAGTTGGATCGAACTGCACATGGTGTGCGAATTTTATTATAATCGGTTATGTGGTTTAGGAGTCCATTGAGGACAAACATTGTGACACGAGATTATATAAATTAAGATAAGATTATTAATATTATATGTATGTTTTTTATTATTCTTTTTTGTACACTACGTCCTTCTTTAGTCGTTTATAAATTCCTTTCCATCCAAAGGTTGCCTGGAAGAGATCGCTTTAAGCGATAAGGCCGCCAATTGTGGTACACTATTTTTAAGTTAATTGTCTTTTACTGTGCCTTTTTTATTTATGTGTCCAATAAAGAATTATAAAATTTCCATGACACAATGTTAGTTACCGTACTCCTCCAAAACGGCTTGACCGATTTTTACCAAATTTCATATGCGTATTCAGTAGGTCTGAGAATCTTCTACTATATATTTTTAAGGCAAAACAACGTTTGCCGGGTCAGCTAGTTATTCATAATTCTTTGAACATTTCAATAGATAGTTCACGCTTCGTTATGACGCATAAAGATCCCATTATCGGGTAATTCACAGATCCGGTTAAGAATAAAGGAACTATGCAGATGAATGTGTGCTGAAGGCCAAGGCCAGATATACCTATTCATAATTTCACTCAACACGTCATTTTGCGTAAAACCCGGATTCATAGTTCAAAGAAGTATAATAATATCTTAAATATTCATAAAGACTCGAATTTTATTAAAATTATACGAAAACGTCTTTTTCTTGAACTGCAAATGTTTTATTTTACTCTTTTTACCTTTTTAGTCTGCTCTCAACATAAACATAACATAAATAATCTTTATTTGAGCAAAAATATATACATTTAAGTAATTGACACAAATTGTATGTAAGTAACTGGGCATAATAAAGGTATGTCATATAAACATTACGATGATGCCCCCTGAATCGCACACGACGATCATCCTGTATCGTGAGACTCAGCGCATTATCTTAGACTCTTATATATATTAACAAAATCTAAAATATCTACCATTCATAGCAGATAACTTTTTATCCATGGAACTTTTATAGTTTATAGTTTATTTATTATCTTGCATCACACGTATTACATAAGGCTATGTTACATGTACCCTTTTGTAATAGGGAGTAGCAAGAGGCACTGGCTAGCTTTGCTCCGAGGCAAACTAGACAGTGTCTTTACAATATTAGAGACTATCACAAAACTACTTATGACTTAATATTATTGGCTACTATACAGTATAACATATTATTTGACGACCTCGTTGGCGTAAAGGTTACCATGCCGGTCTGCTAATAAGAAGGTTCCGGGTTCGATTCCCGGCCCGGTCAACATCTTTGTGCTTAACTAAATTTGTTGGCTGTTCTGGGTGTAAAATATGTATTTATATATAATACTAGAGGTTGCCCGCGGCTCCGCCCGCGTGTAGGTCGCTTTTTGCGTAACCTGTGGAAAAAATCTATTGTATCCTATTCCCGTGCCAATTTTATATAAACACTACATTGCTACTATATCAAAATAAGCCGCATCTGTCTTTCCGCATTCGATTCCTGAGATCTAGTTAACCTCTGTTTTAGCTATTTCGGTGGTGATGCTACAGATAAGATCGTTTTATCCAAGCCATTATTTTAATATAAATAATAAGAATACGTGAGTCATACCACTAAGTAAACCACATACTTAAATTCCAATTCATAAGTATTTAATTTCAAACACACAAAACTTTCGCTTTGAACTTTAAACCCCAATGGCATACCTTAATTCACTCCTAGCAAATATCATTACAAATGTATTTTAACCACCATATAAACTACAACCAAAACAACGTTCAAGACTGTTAAATTGATAAAAAAATAAAAAAACAAAGAAACTTTCACAATATAATTTTAATTTTATATAAATATAATTTTAATTTAACCATTTAATAATCTATTACCATGACAACTTTCAAGACTTTAATGTGATAAATAAAGAATTTTCCATACAAACTTTAACCCCCCATTACAAACCCTTAGTTCACCCCTGGTAAAAATACTTGATACCATTATTTTTAATTTTACATAAACTATACATATTCCAAATTTCATTGATAGAAGTTCAAAAATAAAGAAGTTTCATGCAAACGGTTTTACGCCCTTTCACCCCCCCCCCCCCCTTAAGGGTAGAATTTCCAAAAATCTATTCTTAGTACACGTCTAAGTACTAAAATATATACACACTCCAAATTTTACACCTCTAAGTTTAAAAACACAAAACTTTCATTTTTAACTTTCAACCCCAATGGCATCCCCCTTAATGCACCCCTGGCAAAATAAATATAATTTTAATTTAACCATTTAATAATCTATTACCATGACAACTTTCAAGACTTTAATGTGATAAATAAAGAATTTTCCATACAAACTTTAACCCCCCATTACAAACCCTTAGTTCACCCCTGGTAAAAATACTTGATACCATTATTTTTAATTTTACATAAACTATACATATTCCAAATTTCATTGATAGAAGTTCAAAAATAAAGAAGTTTCATACAAACGGTTTTACGCCCTTTCACCCCCCCCTTAAGGGTAGAATTTCCAAAAATCTATTCTTAGTACACGTCTAAGTACTAAAATATATACACACTCCAAATTTTACACATTTAAGTTCAAAAACACAAAACTTTCATTTTTAACTTTCAACCCCAATGACATCCCCCTTAATGCACCCCTGGCAAAAGTTTTTAAAATTTTAATTTAACCATTTAATAAACTACTACCATAACAACTTTCAAGACTTTAACTTGATAAATAAAGACTTTTCCATACAAACTTTCACCCCCCATAATAAACCCTTAGTTCACCCCTGGTAAAAAAACTTGATACCATTATTTTTAATTTTACATAAACTATACATATTCCAAATTTCATTGCTATAAGTTCAAAAATAAAGAAGTTTCATACAAACTGTTTTACCCCCTTTCACCCCCTTAGGGGTAGAATTTCCAAAAATCCGTTCTTAGTACGCGTCTACATACCAAAACAAATACACCCTCCAAATTTCACAACCCTAGGACCAGCCGTTTCGGCTCTGCGTTGTCTATAGATGAATGAATGAATGAATGAATAAGTCAGGACAAAGAGTCTTATAGTATAGATGTATGTATGTATATGTAGTATATCAGTTGTGTTAGCAACCATAATACGAGCTAGAAATGGTTCAGTATGGGGCTAACCAGCCGTGTGTTAAAAAAAATATATATATATATATTTACACAAAAGATTTTTTATAAACTTTTGATCAAACACCACATTATATGTTACGACTAGAGGTTGCCCGCGGCTCCGCCCGCGTGTAGTTCGCTTTTGGGGTAACCTGTGAAAAAATTCTATAGTATTCTATTCCCGTGCCAATTTCATATAAACATTACATTGCTACGATATACAAATGAGACGCCTGTCTTTCCGCATGCAATTCCTGAGATATAGTTTACCTCTGCTTTTAGCTACTTTGGTGATGATGCGACAGATTAGATCGTTTACTCCAAGACATTATTTTAATTTAAATAATTAGAATACGTGAATCATACCACTAAGTGAACCACATACTTAAATTCCAATTCAGAAGTATTTAATTTCAAAAACACAAAACTTTCCCTCTGAACTTTAAACCCCAATTATGGCATACCTTAATGCACTCCTGGCAAATATTATTACAAATTTATTTTATCCACCATATCAACTACAACCATAACAACTTTCAAGACTTTAACTTGATAAATGAAGAATTTTCCAAACAAACTTTCACCCCCCCCCCCTCAAAACCCTTAGTTAACCCTTGGCAAAAAAACTTGGAACCATTATTTTTAATTTTACATAAACTATACATACTCTAATTTTCATTGCTAGAAGTTCAAAATATAGAAGTTTCATACACAATGTTTTACCCCCTTAAGCGTAGAATTTCCAAAAATCTATTCTTAGTACACGTTTAAGTACTAAAATATATACACACTCCAAATTGTACACCTCTAAGTTCAAAAACACAAAACTTTCATTTTTAACTTTAAACCCCCATGGCATCCCCCTTAATGCACCCCTGGCAAAAGTTTTTTTTATTTTTAATTTGACCATTTAATAAACTACTTTTGTAACCACTTTCAAGACTTTAACTTGATAAATAAAGAATTTTCCATACAAACTTTCACCCCCATTACAAACCCTTAGTTCACCCCTGGCAAAAAAACTTGATACCATTATTTTTAATTATACATAAACTATGCACACTCCAAATTTCATTGCTGCAAGTTCAAAAACAAAGAAGTTGCATACAAACTGTTTTACCCCCTTTCACCCCCTTAAGGGTAGAATTTCCAAAAATCTATTCTTTGTACACGTTTAAGTACTAAAGTATATACACACTCCAAATTTTGCACCTCTAAGTTCAAAAACACAAAACTTTCATTTTTAACTTTAAACCCCCATGGCATCCCTCTTAATGCACCCCTGGCAAAAGTTTTTTAAATTTTAATTTGACCATTTAATAAACTACTACTGTAATAACTTTCAAGACTTTAACTTGATAAATAAAGAATTTTCCATACAAACTTTCACCCCCCATTACAAACCCTTAGTTCACCCCTGGCAAAAAACTTGATACCATTATTTTTAATTTTACATAAACTACACATATTCCAAATTTCATTGCTATAAGTTCAAAAACAAAGAAGTTTCATACAAACTGTTTTACCCCCTTTCACCCCCTTAGGGGTAGAATTTCCAAAAATCCGTTCTTAGTACGCGTCTACATACTACAACAAATACACCCTCCAAATTTCACAACCCTGGGACCAGCCGTTTGGGCTCTGCGTTGTCTATAGATGAATGAATGAATGAATGAATGAATGAATGAATAAGTCAGGACAAAGAGTCTTATAGTATAGATAGGGGCATAAAAACTCGCGTCAAGAAAGAAAACAATTGAAAATTAGCTTCTTCGTGCTCACACTTCTTCATAATGCAAGTGCGAGGACATTAACTTGTTTCTTAATGAAAATGTTTTCTTTATTAACTCCAGTTATAACTACATTACATATAGCTAAACATTTTTTTCCAGTCTTGATATGTTTGTCTCTCCTGTAGATAGTTTTTATTTATTATTTTGTAAAAAAAAAATTATTGATGAATAGGCTTACGTTTGACCGCAGCTAGCCTGATGTTAAGCTTGACTGTGGTCTACGATGTTACACGCTTGCCTAGAAGGAACCTATTTACTCTGGATTTGAAGACCCCCAAATTGTACTTCTCGGGAAAAAGAGACTCAGGAAGAGAGTTCCAAAGCTTCGCAGTTCGCACAATGAAGGTCGAAGCAAAACGCTTTGTGGGAATCCTCGGAACTTCGACAGTTAAAAAGGACAAGACAAACCAGTAGTGAAACATAGCACTTCCTGAGTCTCTGTTTCCTGAGAGGCATCTTTCGGGGGTTTTCAAAATTAGAGTTAATAGGTATCTTCTAGGTAAGCGTGCCACACCGTAGACTGCAGCGCAGCTTAACATCAGGCTAGCTGTAGTCAAACGCAAACCTATCAGGGATAA
The DNA here is from genome assembly GCA_035578125.1 of Mellilla xanthometata. Taxonomy (NCBI): domain Eukaryota; kingdom Metazoa; phylum Arthropoda; class Insecta; order Lepidoptera; family Geometridae; genus Mellilla; species Mellilla xanthometata. Next base: position 3,256,670 of record JAPUBQ010000014.1, on the reverse strand, counting down.
AAAAGTGCCCAAAAGAGCAGTCTTCTGTTTAAGAGAGATATCTAGTCCAGGCCATATTGTGTAAGCTCTTTGAATCATAAAAAACTAACAGTGTTTATATATCTCGTTTCAGCCTACCAGAACTGTGCCAACGACCCGTACTGCGCTGCTCGCTGTGTTCAGGGATACATGAGCAAATTCGCACAGGTACCTATATATAACTAAATAATAGAGATAATTAGATTTTAGCCTAAAGTATTTCCTTAATAAGGGCTAAGAAGGGAAGGAACCTTGGATCTCACGACACAGGCTTGCCTAGAGAGAGGTCCAGCGGCAAACCAATCTACTTCTTAGTGCTATCTCATTTGTCTTTAGTTCAGTAATCTGTAATATAAAAATAAGTCGGGTTTTCCTTCCTGACTACAGTACTTACTTAATTTTCTAAGGGAGTGAAATTGTGCCGTGAAGTTTATATGAAATTTCCTAATATTTGGACCACTAGTGGATGAGCATAGGCTGATGAAAAAACCACAGTACCTACATTCCATATTCGTAAGTGATAATCAAATAGACAAATCCAATCTGATTGTTTTGTCCCACTGCCCGCTTTTGTGCTCGGATGATGTCATTGCATTACTTCAATATGCAAATCAGAACACAATGTCACAATTTACATATTTGTACATCTCAGGGATTTTAGTGCATACACCTATTTACGAGTACCTTATGGTTTAGTAATAATACGACTTGAATTTGCTTGTTCATTTAATAAACTATGATTGTACCTTGGCACCCACGTCGCGTAGAGCCAGCATATTTATGGGTGCCCGCAAAAGCTATGACTCGTACTTATTGAATTTGGTATTTACATATTATGTATCAGCACGATCTTGTTATTAAGTCAAATTATTCTCAATAAGCGTGGTGCCGAAGTTTGCTATAGTTACTGATGAAACCTAGATGGCGCTGTAAATCGAGTGTGCAGCCTGTCGCCAAATTCCGCGACACGCTGCAGTCGCCTAGTGATATAACGATAAAATATTTAGTGATCCCGAAATCGTTTAAAGAATAGGTATACGTAGATTCTTTTGTAGGTTCATATCAGTTCGCTTGTCGGTCTTATAAAGACTATTCGCGTAGAAACAATCACACTTACATTTGTATTAAAAGAAGTCCAACTGTTTCGGTGCTTTCAAAGCACCCTCTAATTATTAAGATGCATTACGTGAGCAGTTTACAAAGTTTATAAAGACTGAGATACATTACGTTACGTGTAAACGATTACATGCAGTACGATTTCCAACAAGAGATTGAGCGTTTATAATATTTATGAGTCTATGCTAATACTAAAATAAATGTCCTTATTTCCAGGACTGCAACGGTGACGGCCAGGTCAACTGCTACGACTACATGGCGATCCACAAGAAGGGAGGATACGGATGCACAGGAGACCTTCCCTTCCAGTACGTCAACGTTTTCAACCAATGCGTCGCCGCAGTCGCTGCTCATCAAGGCTAATTCTACTTACGAAGATTCGGGAATTTAATAATCTGTATTGTCTACTTATTCCCGCCTTCCAATTTCAAATGTAACTCAGTCTTTATAAACTTTGTCAACTGCTCACGTAAGGCATCTTAATAATTAGAGGGCGCTTCGAAAGCACCGAAACCGTTGGACTTATTTTAGTACAAATGTACTAAAATAAGTCCAACTTATTTTAGTACAAATGTACTAAAATAAGTGTGATTGTTTCCAATTTCACGGATAACAGAATCAAGCGAATTAATATGAACCTGCATAAGAATCTACTGATGTGAATACTCTATGGATAAGAAATTGATGTGTGCAACCTTTTTGGTGTACTTTTCTTAGAAATAAGGTTCGATTTTTTTTTAACTAAACATCAATAGAATGTTTACAAAACAAAAGATAAATAATAACTCACCCAACAACAAGAAATATAACGAAAAAAATATGCCACTTAATTTATATTCGTACTAAAATGACTGATTGAGGGACATTATATACTTCAAATAATTCTTAAGAATTAAAATAGGTTACTCGTAAACCGTAGTCAATGTGCTACAACATTTTGTAGTAAAAACCGCATGATGGTTTTGTTACTTAATAAAGCACTAGTCCCTTAGGTTTACGAAGAAGTGTGTTTTATTTTGGCCCCTGGTTCGATCCCGACCCGACACTAATGACTTGTTTTTCAAAATAATAATATGTGTATATGCACTCGCTTTACGATGAAGGAAAACATCGTGAGGAAACCGGCATGTTTGTGGACCACATTATCCGAAGACTTGCGTTATCCGCCAACCCACACTTGGCCAGCGTGGTAGATTATGGCCTATATCTCTCCTCATGAGAGAAGGCCCTGAGTCTCAGCTGTGGGAACGTATAGTGGGCTGCTTATGTTATGCTTATCACTTGGTCTGTGGTTCCAAACGTAGGTTCCAATTCCAAACTGTGGTTCCAAAGAATAACATTATAAAAACGACCGGTATCTTTTTGATGAATGTTTTTAAAAGAACCAGTATCTGCCCGCTTGCCAGTTGATGGGTTGTGTGTCTTTTATTTTATTTTCCTTTGATAGTAATATAGAAATAAACAAAAGATAATCGGCCAAGTTTGAGTTGGACTTGATCATGAAGGTCTGAGTGCCATCCTACTATCCTACTAATATTATAAATGCGAAAGTGATTGTGAGTGTATGTTTGTTACTTCTTGACGCTTAAACGCCTGAACTTATTTCGATGAAATTTAGTATGGGCGTAGCTTATACCTTGGAATAACATCTAGGTTACTTTTTATCCTGGATTAACGAGAGCAACACCGCGGGGACCTATATTAACTTGCGTCCTGCTGTGTTTCCTTCGTTAATCCGAAATTCAAAAATAGCCTATATGTTTCTCCAGGATCTAAATTACGTCTATACCTAATTTCACTGAAATCTGTTCAATCGTTTGAGCGTAAAACTGCAAGAAACATACACACAAATTTCGCATTTTTAATATTAGTACGATAATCTGGAATAAAAATAACCCTAATTAATAATCCAGAGTCTAAACTATATTTATACGAAACTTCATGGAAATCGGTTCAGCCGTTTGAGCGTAAAGCTGTTACAAACACACTCACACACCAACACACAAAGTGGTGAAGACGACCTCGGTGGCGTAAAGGTTACCATGCCGGACTGCCAATCAGAAGGTTCCGATTCCTGGCCCGGTCAACATCTTTGTGCATAACTAAATTTGTTGGCTGTGGGTCTGGGTGTTAAATATGTATCTGTATAAAATATGTATGTATATGTAGTAATATCAGTTGTGTTAGTACCATAATACGAACTAGATATGGTTCAGTATGGGGTTAACCAGCCGTGTGTGAAATGTCTCCTAATATAAAAAACAAAAATGGTTGCCTGTAAAGTCGGTTTTACGGACGAAGATTTTACGTGACAACGTCTGCCGCGTGCTGCGCGCGCGGCAGACCGATCATAGTTGAGTGGGAGAGAGACGCAAGGCATTCGGCGGGCCTCTCTCTCGTTCGGTGACTCATCGTAACGTTACCGGGCGTTACACTTTTTCATAAGTGACTCCCAGCCGCAACCTAATTTAAGACGTTGTCACGTCAAAAAAAAAAAGTAACATACATTGTAGGCACAGTACTCGGCTGTTCCCATTTCTTAACTCCCTCAAGTGTTCCTGTCATTATGCATTATTTGCTAAACAGGATAGCACTAATTGGTTATCAGCATAGGTTATAAGAGACTGCCGGGAGCCGCAGCGCGCACTGCCTTGTTGACCACCGGAGAGGTAAGTTATTTTATTTTCATTACTCATACTCTGAAAGTAGGTGAAGTTGCCTGAGGAGCGGGATGAAAGTAATACATTGCTTCCCTAGGGAGAATCGCTTTGCAACTGGCAGCTGTCAACGTATTTAAAAAATAGTACAGTTAAAAAGGTTTTACTTACTATATAGCCACGATGTAAAATTGAAATATGTTATAAGTTTATTAAGGAATATATCTTTAATATACTTAATTTAGTTCCAACAATTTCTTTAAAATAACTCAGATTTGGGCAAAATACTTACCATTATTATTTTACCATTTTTGCAATGATGATAATAAAAAATAATGGCTGAATAGTTGGCCGGCCACAGCCAAAAATAACAAACAAAATGGCGGGAAAGCGGCAATTCGTCTTCATTCATTTTTTTCGATTTAATGATTTTTGTTTATACGTACTTAGGTATGGCAAAGATTTGTACCGACCTAAAAAAGGAGATCATCTGATATGAATTTAACGCCTGATTAGTTAAAAAAGAGGCTATAGCGGTAATGGAAAACCTTTTACCACCCAAATCAAAACAAAGATACTTAAAATCGTATGACGATTTTATGTAATGGCGCGCTGAGAAAGTAAGAAAAAAAAATCTTTACTAATTTATTTTTTACTTTTCTTGTATTCGTAATGAAAAGCACAGTTTTTACCTCGGGTTCAAGACTTATTTAGTCCCTCGAACTATTGGCGCCAAACCCTGTATCGGGCCTAAATAAGTTGCTTTCATCCCTAAGATAATAATATTTCCGCGTAGAAAACGGTCACACTTACATTATTACCTATTAAAAGTTGTGAAGAGCGCGCGCGGATCTCGTCGGCGATGGTAGGGTCCTGTTTTCCCTTTTAGGTACGGAACCCAAACATAAACTTAGTGTGTATTATCTGTATTTCTAGAACACAAAATCATGATGAAGATATTGGTATTAGCCCTGGCGCTGGCGGTGGCATCAGCGATAGAAGGTGAAGACCAGACTGGAATGTTGTATAAAATTTGTGGAGACGACTTGTCTGTAGCTCTTCAAGAGGCTTGCACTAAGAAATCTGTGGAGTATCTGCTTAAACATGGGATCGCTTGTGAGTTATTATTACTATTATGTTCGTAAAGTTTTATTTCTCAGAATATGAACAGTTCCGGTAATTTACGACTTATCACGGGCAAGTGAGTGTCGAGTTTTGAAGTCGGGTTTAAAATTGTGTCGTCTTGTAAGAATTTTCTCACAATACGACACGTTATTATTATTATTAAAAGCCTGTTTGATCCCGATGTTGGGCAAAGGCCTCTCTACCCTCTTTCCATTAGTCCTTAGCGCTATTATGGACCATTCCTCCATCCTTGTGAGTTATAAATATAAATAAAAAATAAATAATATTAGGACTCATTTAACACACGGCTGGTTAGCTCCATACTAAACCATTTCTAGTTTGTATTACGGTTGCTAACACAACTGATATACTACAGTAAATAAATACTTTATATCGATTCATATTTAACACCCAAACTGACAGCTTATAAACTAAGTTCATTACAAAGATGTTGGCCGTGCCGGGAATCGAACCCGAGGACCTCTGGTTGGCGGTCCGGCATGGACCATTACGCCAACGAGGTCATCAAATCTTTATGTTACACGCTTACCTAGAAATTACCTTGAGAGTCTAGATTTGAAGACTCCTGAGTGGTACTTCTAGAAAACAGAGACTCCGGCAGATAATTCCAAAGTTTTGCACTCCTCACAAGAAAGGTCGAAGCGAATCGGCTTGTGCGATACTTTATTTTTTCTTTAATATAAACAAAATTAAAAAATATTTACAACATAAAATACATAAATTAAACTATAACTTACCTAAAAAAGACGAGGGGTAGGTTTTGTTTGTTCGAGGCAAATAGGCTACTACTGATTCGATTTGAAAAATTCGTTCACCGTTGGAAAGCTCTGAGTAACATAGGCTATATTTTGTTTCTCTTTGCAACTTACATTACTTTATAGCCCGTGCAAAGCCGGGACGATCTAGCTAGTCATAAATAAATTCGTCTCCAGAGTAATATGCTTTCTTAAAAAAAGTTACGAGTAGGTTTTTAAATTATAATAAACTAGCTGACCCGGCAAACGTTGTTTTGCCTCACTTAGGGGTATGCAAAATAGATAGTGTAGCTTTTAAGACACGTTCGTAGATTACCATAGAAGCGCCATCTATTGGTTACTTATATCTATTGGTTACTTACTCAACCCAGTCGACATCTGTTAGAATCATTTGGAGTTAACAGATAATTGTGACTGTCAAATAATAACAGACAATAATTAGCAATAAATTAAAATTGTGACTATAATTTGAGATTTAAACTATCCTATCTCTAAAGTTGGATCGAACTGCACATGGTGTGCGTATTTTTTTATAATCGGTTAAGTGGTTTCGGAGTCCATTGAGGACAAACATTGTGACACGAGATTTATATATATTAAGATAAGATTATGTTCTTATTTTGCAGTCAACGAACGTGACCACAAAAATCATCATCACCGCAATCATGATCACAACTATGACCCCAGTCACACCCACAGAGAACAGGAGACTGAAGAAGTGGAATCCATCATGGAGAAATGCTGCCGGAAGCCGTGCTCTGTAAAAGATTTCGTTTCTTTTTGTGGCGAAGATAGATCTTAACTTGTATACTCATACATACATTATACTCACTCATGCATTATACTATATAAAATACTAATAGAATAGGTACTATAATTAAACTTATAATCTAATTTGGAAAATATTAATTTATACTCGTATATAAAATTTCCATGTCACAATGTTAGATACCGTACTCCTCCGAAACGATTTAGAAAACCACAACTCAAGTATATTTCAAAGTAATAATTTGTTAACTTATATTATACCTAATCTATATTAAATTTCCTATTCTTTTTGTAAGTTATACTAACTTTAAGAAATAAGTTTTTTATGAAGTGTTTGGAGATGCATGTTCATTCACTGTATTTTTTAATATCAAATATGTAAAAAAAACATTAGTATATAAGAAACATTTGCTACAAATTGTAAGAATATTAACCGTCCAAATAAAGAATTTGTTTTGATTTATTCTTCCACTTCCTTCTTACATTGCACTCTCTTGTTTATTGTGAGTTGTTAGTAAAAGTGGTCTTGACCCTGCCCTGAGATGTCAATGCGAAATAAAAATCAGCAAATCGCCGGATGTATCACTCAGACGGAGTTAGTGGCAACAAGTCCAAGGGTGCAGACCGGCTGCAGTGTGGTTCCTGATTTGACGTGTATTGTGATCGGATTCTGTTGACAAAAATATAAATAAATACGCCAAATAGATTTGTTGAGGTACTAAAAATTAGAAAATACTGGAACAAATTAAGAAATATTTAATGTACTGTTGCTGTGATTCAATGTGTGTTTCATCTTTTCACAAAACATCATCAGGTGTTGTAGACACTTCGAACGCCGGATCAAAAGTGATTAAAGAATACCCTTAAGGGAAACTTTACGTAAGGTTGTTTCGTGCTATTTATAGTTCAGTGTGCATGCGAAGAATTTTTGTGGCAATCACGTTACACGTATTATTATAATTACACATCGTGAGGGAAGAGACATCGATTCACTGTCGAAGTTCCGAGGATTCGCTCAAAGCGTTTGGCTTCGACCTTCATTGTGAGAACTGCGAAGCTTTGGAACTCTCTTCCTGAGTCTCTTTTTCCCGAGAACTACAATTTAGGGGTCTTCAAATCTAGAGTAAATAGGTTCCTTCTAGGCAAGCGTGTTTCATCTTAGACCTGAGACAAGCTTAACATCAGGCTAGCTGCGGTCAAACGTAAGCATCATAAAAAAAAAACAAGTCTATCGTGGTGGTAAAGCGTTTTGTAGCGATGGCCTGGCTAGCAACCACCCTCAAATTAAAAAGCCCACCGGTGTGTCCTCCTTGATAGCCAGTTATTCCAGACGAGGCATGCTCTTAATCATTTGCCTAGCTGTACTTTTAATCAAAAATATTTCTCTCTCTAAAATAAGAAGAAGACATAATAAAAATTAAATTTTTATTTTAATTGGATAAACCCAGGTTTTTTAGGTAAAATTTTGTAATTATAATTTGTATTCTGTTTGTGATAATAATAAATAAATAAAAAGAAGATCTTTAGATGGTGTGAATTGTGTGACACCGATAGTTACCAAGGTTTTGTCATGTTTAAAATTATAATCTTGATTTCCCGATCGTAACTGCATAATACTGCATGTATCAGCCACCATTAGTTCTTTAAAAGTACCTAAAGTTCCTGCCAGGGACAAAATTGTGATATTCCAAACAGAGACAAATGTAGCTTTGGACAATGGATATTTTTTTTTGTAGAATTAATGAGTATTAATACAAATCAAGGAATGAAAGAAATCCAAATAAAATGAGAAATATTATTTCATCATCATCATTATCCACAGCCCACGGCTGGGTACAGGCCTCCCTATACATATTATTGCAATATCTGTAAATATTATTACCTTATTAGTGATGCTATTATTTTGAAAATAAATAGCCCCCCGCTTAGGCAATACTGGAGCCCCACGGGGCATAGTAACATGAATCCACTGGATGGTGTCCAGATGAAAATACCATTTTTAAACGACCACCTTTTGCATGGTCTTCTTTCCAAAGTCCATTATTATTTTTACTCATTCAATAAAGCCCTCGACTCTCCGCATCGACCGATGGCTTAACTCTGGTGTTTCAGGCGTTATATTTTAATTTTAATCTTCGTAGTATCTGAGTTGCCATCGAGCACCGAGAGCCAGCATGCGCGGGAAGCTACTAGCAATACTGTTGATGGTGTTGATCCACCGCGCCAGCGGCATCAGCGCTGCCGCCGGCTCCAAGCATATCTGTGGACGAGCGCTCAACCAGTATATCATGAACGTCTGCTATACTGAACGTGAGTATACTAAAACAAAAAACTATTCGGGAAGATACAACCATAAAAGTAAAATGCCAGGACAGAAATAAAAGGAAGAAAAATGTTGAATTGGAATGTTTCGAATGTTAATCTTATTTTAATATATATAAATCTCGTGTTACAATGTTTGTCCTCAATGGATTCCTAAACCTCTTAACCGATTATAATAAAATACGCACACCATGTGCAGTTCGATCCAACTTGAGAGATAGGATACACACCCACCACCTCCCATGGTCCCACCAACCTTACGGTTATTAGGACCGAAACATGAACTTTGCGGCATGTACTGCCGCTGAAGTTCTACAAATTATGGCCCCGTTCTCCCCCATCTGGGGCGTTGGAACGTCACAGACGGACTTCGCCGCCGGGCAGTCCTTTCATGTTTCGCGCGCAGTGCGCGCGGCGTGCCATGTGTGCGCGAACTCGCGCAAGCGCCCAAAGCTGCGCTCGTCTCGCACCAATTCCGCGTAGTAAACCGGGCCCTCCTCCGTCCGAGTGATCCCATCCATCATTCTTCCACGCATTTCATCGTACAGAGGACATTCCCACAGAACGTGGTGTCTGTCCTCCTCGGCCGTACCACAATCACACATCCGTTCCTCTCGCAACTTCATGTCCGCCAGCCTTTTATTAAAGGCCCCGTGACCCGTGAGGATCTGCGAGGTCTGATAGTCCGGCTCCACCCAAACCGCCTTGAGGCGCTCGATCACGTCGGGAAAGAAAGCGAAGAGTTCCCTGCCTTTCTCCACTGTTGCCCACCTGTCCTGCCAAAGCGCAAACACCTCCTCATCGACCCGCCGCCCCAACGCCGCTGCCTCGTCGTGCGCCATGCCCACTACCTCACACGTCCGTCGTCCAGCACGAATTACCTCCAGGTCCGCTGGAAGGACACCTGCTAACACCGGCAACGCCGCCGTGCTACACGAGCGGTACGCCTTCGTTAGCAGTGTCAGCGAAGGGCGCTGCGTTCTAAGCAGGACGCTGCGGACGACGTGCAGAGCGGCCCGCGAGTGCCATACGGCCGCCGCATAGGTGAGAGTCGCGACGTAGGTGCCCGTGTACAAGACACGAAGAGCCCTGTACCGCAACCCCCAAGCCGAGGCCGACACTCTGGACATCTTGCCGAAGCACCTGCTCGCCCTCTCGCCGATACTGGCCGCGTGTGGTGCGAAAGAAAGGGAGTCGTCTAGGACTATCCCGAGCACCATCGCCTGTCTCACGAACCTGATGGCGTGACCTGCGAATTTGATCACGGGGGGGCACTGGAATTTGCCCTTTAACATGAGGCACTGGGACTTGGCAGGAGCGAAATCCAAACGATTGGAACATGCCCACCTTTCGGCCATTCCCAGAACAGTCGTTGCAGCCCTTTCCAGCTGAGACCGTGATTCCCCCCGGATGAGCAAGGTCACGTCATCCGCGTACGCGGCCACCTCCACCCCAACTACTCCCAGCGGCAGGGCGAGCAGGTCGTCGATCAAAATGTTCCACAGTGTGGGCCCGAGCACAGAGCCTTGTGGGCAGCCCATCGTCGACGTCTTCCACTCCGCGTGGTTTCCCGCAACCATGGCGACTCGCCGTCCACGGAAGTAATCCGCCAACATCCGGTAGATGTTTGGCGGACAACTCCGCTTGGCCTTCACCATGATCATGGGCCACCACGCGTTGTCGAAGGCGCCGCTGATATCGAGGCATATGGCCATCACGTACCGCTCCGTCGAAGTCCGCGACACGTCCAGCATAGCCCGCAGCGCCGTCACCGTAGAGCGACCTGGAGTAAACCCGTGCTGGCGCGAGCTAATGTTCTTCGCAATGTCTGGGGCACAACGCAACATTACGCGTTCTAAAATTTTTCCAAGGACGGGCAGCAGCGTTATAGGCCGATAGGCCTTGGGGTCTGTCAGTGCCTTCCCGTTCCCCTTTGGCAGAACAAGCAGGCGGCCATCCTTCCACACGGGTGGAAAGCAGCCTTCTTTAACGCACGCCGCGTAGATTCCGGTGAATTCGGCCTCGGCGGCAGGGAACGCCTCTCTGACCATCCTCGACGTGATACCATCTATACCCGGAGCGGTGTTTGGCAGCGAGCGCACTATGCTACGGAGGGAGTCCGTAGTCAGCGGGTCTGCGTCACATCCAGATGGCGGAAGCGCTGCCATGATCCTCACCTGAGTGTGGTGCGCAGTGTCCCGAGACATACAGTCGTCGGGACACAACGCCCGCATCAAGGTGCGCATGGCCTCGATGAGAGATAGGATAGTTTAAATCTCAAATTATAGTCGCAATTTAAATTTATTGCTAAGTATTGTCTGTTATTATTTGACAGTCACAATTATCTGTTAACTCCAAATGATTCTAACAGATGTCGATACCTTTCGACTGGGTTGAGTAAGTAATCAATAGATGGCGCTGCTATGGTAAATCTACGAACGTGTCATATAAACTACACTATCTATTTTTCATACCCCTAAGTGAGGCAAAACAACATTTGCCGGGTAAGCTAGTATGTATATATTTTTTATTTAAGTGGATTTATGTGTTTATGTTAAATAATAATCTGTACTTATATTATATTTACAGCTCACCTCAGCACGCGCGCGAAGCGTCCGCTTATGACCAAAGATGACTACATAAAGGTCATAAAGACTTGCTGCTTTGCAATATGCCGTGACGAAGATATCACTAAATACTGCTGAAACATTTATTTTTCAATTCTACATTATATTTATTTACTCGTACAAATAACTATTACAGAAAAAAAACAAATTAAAATACTATCAAGATAACAAGAAGAGAACAAGAAAAATCAAAAACTACAATTCAATTTAAAGTAAGCTCACCATCCAGGCTGTCACTGCGGGGCAGAGTTCCCAAGATGCTGGCAGCATTACCCCGTTGAACAGCTAAACTTAGTCTTTGTAAGAAATAGCTGCCAGCTCTTGGATCTCCAGAAGCGAGGACCAACCGCTTCCCAATGTCTTTACAAAAAAAATTGTGTCGGGCGACCACGGTACTAAATGCTTTCTATTAGCTTCACCTGTATGTTTGTTTGTAACCGACTTCTTTGGGAGCGATTTTGACCCACTTTAAACGGCCAGATTTCGTTCAAACATTGTAGATTTATTGAGGACCGATGACAATACACTAATTTGATAATATTATTTGTATCTAGATGCGCTTGGTAACTGATTATTACATACTTTTTTATTAGTACGAGTACTAATAAAAAAGTTTATTGACAAAAAGATATACGGTAAATATCTTTTTGTCAATAAACTTTTTTACATTTTTACCTATATTGGGACCAAAACTTATTTGATAAATACATGTAATATATATAAAAGGATGAATGTATATAAATTAAAACAATTATTTGACTTTGATTGCTAGTTCTCATGAGTTTAAAATTTCCTACTTTATGTGATAGAAATTCTTTAAATTTTATTTATTTATTATGACGTAAATTGACTTAACCTTCATACTTAGAAACGTTTTTTTTATTGGTGAGCGTTGTATTAAAACAATCTCTTCTTAGAACTAAATACAGACGCACTTCCCTTGAAGGCTAATAATGAATCACGAGAACCAAAAATTACGATAGTCGAAAACGCGAATATCATCTCTATTTAATGTTAATAAGGAAGAGTTTGGCGTGAACCGTTCGAATTTTATAAGCAGGATATGTATCTTAGCTCCCGGATATGTAAATAACAAGTAATGTAAGTACAGCAAAGTTCAAAGCATGCATAAATCATGAAGATTACTTATCTAAGATCGATGACATTAACAATTTATTGTTATATTGCTCCGCGTTCCACGGTCGACTATTTACAGATACGTACAAAGATCAATATATATAATAAAACAGTAAAAATCGAGTGTCTCTACTTACATGATTTTTAGGGCTCCGTACCTAAAAGGTAAAATCGAGAACTATTTATTTATAAGACTCCGCTGTCTGTCTCCAGGCTGTATCTCAGAAACCATATTAGCTAGAAAGCTGAAACTTTCACAAGATATGTGTTTCCCGTCCCGCTATAGCAACAAATACCAAAAATAAAAAAATCAAAATATTAAGGGGGGCCCTATACAATTAACGTGTTTAATAATTAAAGTATCTTAGCAATGAAATTAAATTATATAATTGAAATAAAATAAATATTTAAGGGTGCTCCCATACAACAATGGTACGGAACCCTTCATGCGCGAGCCCAACTCGCGCTTGGCCAATTATTAAATTTTCGTGGTTATCAAATAAGTTCAATTGTAGGTTTTTTTTTCAATTGTTTTTGGTATTTTACCATATCAATGATTCATGATAATATAATTCCTTTATTTCAGTTTTTTTTCATGTATAAATAAATACCTTGACAAGACACTATTATAATATAGTTAAAAAAGTACAAACAGACGTAAGTCCTTCATAAAGAATTTATAAATGTTTTTTTTTATTAGGACGCATTTCACACACGGCTGGTTAACCCCATACTGAACCATATCTAGTTCGTATTATGGTAGCTAACACAACTGATATTACTACATATACATACATACTACATATTATTTTATATAGATACATATTTAACACGCAGACCCACAGCCAACAAATTTAGTTAAGCACAAAGATATTGGCCGGGCCAGGAATCGAACCCGGAACCTTCTGATTGGCAGTCCGGCATGGTAACCTTTACGCCACCGGGTTCGTCATTGCATATTTATCATTACGGCTGACGTAGCCAGACCTCAAATAGGATCTAAGTCGTGACTCTACCGCAGTTACTTTTGCTTATTAGATCGGCCCAACGTTTTTATATCGCTTTTTTGCGATCCGATTCAACGAAACATAATGTTTTATACTTATATACTTACTAAAGGCAATACGTGAATCAATTTGATGAGATCACTAGAACATTTCGTATCATAAACAAACTGCGAAGAGTTTAAGTGAAGTTCAAATCATATCTAAGGTTAAATTACTTATAAGTGTCGCATTTTCCAATGCAATCAGAGAAAGATAAAACTGTTTTGGTGAATAAATATAAATGATACTTGAACTCGGTGGAATAATAAAAGAGATTGGAGTTATCAATGTGTTGAATAATGATTTATAAAAATTGTTTGGTTTTTGTCATTGGATTTTACTGTCTCACGGATATTGTCATAGGTAAGTAACTAGTTTTACAATCTATTCTTTTTCGTGACAAAGTATGCAATATTTTTTTATTTTTTTATGGAAAATTAATCAGATATATAGAACTTTATTGGCCTAAATAACATACGTTAAAGGCAAGTCCCACTACAATCATTTCTTAAATATTTTTATTTTCATTTAATTGGGTCTCTTCATTAATTAATAACTTATAAGTCTTAAAGAGACTAGTAAAAAAAAATATAAATTTCATCAAATACTCATTTAATGCAATTTATAATTTTATTTAATAAAAATTAAAAAGTAAGTAATAGTAGTAGTAGCGTCGGTCGACCATTAACTCGCTGGGTCGACGACATCCGCAACACCACAGGCAGGACATGATGCGCAAAACCGAGATGACTGGCGTACAAGAAGAGAGGCCTATGCTCAGCAGTGGGCGACTACGGGCTGATAATGATGATGATGATGAAGTAGTAGTAACTAATAGTCAGCTCATAAAACACGAATTTACTTTTATTATACTCTTGTGTTAGGTTTGTCAGAACTTTTTAGTTAACTTCTAATGTTTTTTTTTATTAAATACAGAATATTGTCTTACCATACATACTGACATATACACACCTAGTATAAAGCGAATTCGCCCTTCGACTCTGTGTTTTTGGTAACCCACGCAACGGTTTTTCGCTACCAGGTAGATATTTTTTTTCCACAACGAGTTTTAATAAAAGTATACATCTTAATTGAAGTTTATTTAGTTTTGCTTGCTCAGTCGCGCCCATGCGTCATGCAATTTGAGTGTCGCTGCTCGCGCATTTGACCCACGCTAGTAGGTATTTTAACGACATAAAAATATTAAACTCTATAAGTTTCAAAATCACACTACTTGCTCTTCATAATCCCGCAGGCGTTTGCACAAAAAAGTAGCAGTTACTCATGTGTTACTATGCATGTGTTACTCTATATACATACATAATATGATAATGTTGGACATCAATTTAACACTCTTTCTGGTTACTTAGCGTTTGATTTTTGTATATCACTGGCATGTTAAAATTTTGCTCTTCACAATCCTGCAGGCGTTTACATATCAAACTTGAACGACACGTGCGTCCGCTGTCTGTGCCACGTAGTGGGGTGTGACGTGGCACGGGGGTGCTCTGACGGCTACTGTGGACCCTTTGTCATATCTCGGGTATACTGGGTGGATGCTGGGAAACCAACGCTACCAGAAGATGACCCCGCAAGAAAGGAAGGTATGAGGCTAACAGTGTTCTTTTTTCGACCTTCCTTGAAGCTTGGTGGTAGGGCATTTTCTAGTACTCAACCGACTAGCAACCAAATCAAATTGAAAAATCTGTCGCCAAGCTACTAATAGTATGTTTCGGGAGCCCCGGGATACTAGGCATGTCCTACCTTAGGCCGGAGTGTCGCATAGCTGTAAAGAGTAAAAAAAGAACGCATAACATTGGAACTTCCTTTCTGGGTCTCCATTTCCTAAGAAGTACTTCAGAAGGTAAGTAAAGTACGTAAGAAAAGAAACTAGCTCTCACAAACTCAGGGTATCCTTTTTTTTTTTTTTTTTTTACGTGAGGAAATGCATTTACGCATGCCCACCACACCCGGGGAGGTGGGTGGGGTATGTCGGGCTCGATGCCAGAAGGGCATCACTACCGACTAAAACCTCACGATGGCCTTCTCACCGGAAAGGGCGGGATGAGGTTCCGCTTCTCGCATTAACGCATCACCCCGCCCACCTCGGCTAGCCTGCGAGACTCCGCCTCTGGGGATGACTCCCCTTGCAGTGCACCTGGTGCACTGCAACCACCTCGGGGACCGTGAGTGCAATGGACGCCGGAGAACCCCGGTCCGACGCCCTAAGTCCCCCGTGACGGGTCGGGTCTGTGGCCCCGTCACATGCCACTACGGCCGCAGAGAATAGGGATAGTGGTAGTCTCCGGTTACCACTCCCTTCTCCCTGCGGCCCCACCGCGTCCGCCATCAACGGTGGCGACCCCGTCGAGGCCGCGGCAGGTAGGAAGAGCGGCGCATCGTAATACCGACACTTCTCTCCTGCCGCGGCCCCACACTTTCAGCTGCGGTGCCTCCCTATCCACACCGCAAGCCCGCCTCAGTTGCGAAACCTCCCCGAAAACCCCCGGAGCGAGGTCCCGCAACCTACTGGTGCCACTCCATCTAGAACTTGCGTACAGGGATTACAAGTCTAGGGAGTGGCCCGCCTCAGGGACCCTCTTCGCTTCACCGTGGGTGACCAGGCCACGGTTACTGAGCCCCCCCGCCTCGACAATGCGGGGCCCCACGGGGGGGAAACTCAGGGTATCCTAGCGTGAGAGCTAGGGACCTACACAAATACTGTATAATCAATAAAAGTTAATATTATATAAAAGTTAATATGATAAATGTTTTGCTCAAATGTTAATATTATAATAATTTTAGTTTTTAGTTTTTTTCTATGTAATTTGTGTTATATGTACATATATGTGTGTCAAATAAATGAATTATTATTATTATTATTATTACTATAGGTATATTCGGGGGCTTCAAATCTAGAATTGAAAAGTACTTTCTAGGTTGTCATGTAAATTAACACCAGACCAGCTGCGATCAAAGGCATAGACAAAGCATATTAAAGCAGACAGACAGTCTCGAATAATCTTTATAATATATTTTTGTCTAAGTCAAAGGCTTTAACTGTTTTTAAAAAAATAGTGCAGCACTAAATGCAGGATTAAATACCAGTGTAACAATCTGTCGGTGAGATCAGGTCGTCTACAAGATTTTAAATCATCGCATTTAGTTTAAGTTCAACAAATTTTTCGAAAAAATCGATTAGGCGCTTAACGCATTTAGTACTGCTCTATTTTTGTTTTAACAAACATTTTTAAACTCTGTTAATTTGCAAAATAATATTGTAACATCATACAATGTATTTCTGAACTTTTAACTAAATCATTTTGATCGTCTAGCGTGTTTCGGAGCAAACGTTTTAGTTAGAATTTATAAAAGTTTTTGCGCCTCACTTTTTAACTGGAAATTTGCTTATTTTCAGCATTCGAAGACTGCGCGCGGGATTACCATTGCTCCATCCGCGTAGTAAAAGAGTATATGGCCAGATTCGGAAAGGTAAAATCAGCATCTCTTAGAACAGAAATATTTAGTACACCAAATATTTATTTTTTTCCTATCTACCTACTGTATCATATCGGAGTTGGATCATAAAAGCGTTTGAAAAAAAGATATTGTTCACGGGTTTTTTTCCTATACAGGAGGTAGAAAATGATATTTATTTTAAAAATTCTTTATTCAACGTAAAAAAATAGTTAACATAAAACTTATTCTATTTTTTTATTAATATTTTTAATAACTTAGCATTGGTTACAAAAATAGATTTTGTCTTACATTTATATTATTCTTATATATAAAATTTCCGTGTCACAGTGTTTGTTACCGTACTCCTCCGAAACGGCTTGATTGATCTTTACCAAATTTTATGTTAGTATTCAGTAGGTCTGAGAATCGGCTACTATCTATTTTTTAAGGCAAAACAAAGTTTGCCGGGTCAGCTAGTAGAACTATAAACATACAACTACAACGTAGTATAAAATAAAATAACTTATGAACGTATACGTTCATAGTAAAATCCACTATAATAGTAATAATTAATCCCACAATACGAGTATAAGCAGAACAGCCGCTTGTAAAGCAGTCTCGTTTTTACGCTGATATACGTTTTTATACCAAGTTCATTTATAAATAGATATTTTAAGGTATTCATTTAAATTGGATGGAAAAGAACCAGCTGTAGGTGATGATGATGATGATTTCCAGGACTGCAACAACGACGGCGTAACGGACTGTTTCGACTACATGATGATCAACTACAACGGAGGGCGCGCCTGCACTGAGCCTCTCTCTATCTCGCAGCATGGCCGCCGGTGGCTGGCTTCCTTCCAACAGTGCCGGTTCACTTAAAATATTATTTACACGAAGCAACGGTCACACTTACTTAAAATCATTGGATATACGTCTAACGGGTTTCGACGCATCACGAGCGTCATCATCAGGGACAGGCATCACACGGACTGTCATCCGCGCGAACATTATTTTTATTGAGTGCGCGCGCGGATCTCGTCGGCGACGGTCCGTGTGACGCTCGCCCCTGAAGATGGTGCTCGGAAAGACCGAAACTGTTGGATTCGTTCCAACTTTTAATAATAAGTAAGTGTGACCGTTTTCTACGCGAGAATGTTATTATTTTTTCTTTTTATTCAGTTGAGTTAAGCATGAACAAATTAATTACACTATTTAACTGTTTTTTATTTTTAATATACTTCGTTATGGTAAATGGGATTAATTATGTCACGCCGTGACAATGCTTTGACCATTGGACTATTCACTATATGTACGAGTATAAACATACATACACTGGATTGATAGAAGAAGGAAAAACAATAATTGCAACAATTTAACCACAACAACACCCATATCATTAACTTAATTTAACAATTAAATTAATAAATTATTTAATCATTATTTATTGTTTTTTTAAGAAGATGATTTAACCAAATACAAACTTAAATAGTTTCAATTATAGTATTTTGGCCTCAGCTTGCGTCGGGCAGGCCAAAATGCTATTGCACACTCTTCCTTTCAGACAGCTCGGTCTTCAGCATTGATGGCCCAGTTTATGTCATGTTTTTCTATGTCATGACGCCACTCTTGTCCGGGTCTACCCCGAGGTGGTTTCAGATCCGGTACCCATGTTGTGGAGACCCTCGGTCCAGCGGTCACATGACATTCGACAGACATGTCCCGTCCATGACAATTTATAAGCTTAGTTTATGGACAGGATGAACAACAAGCTCACATCTATTTATTGCTATAAATAAGGAGAAGAAGAAGGAGACAAATAAACAGAAAAAAGAGAAAAGGAAGAAGGTGGAGAAAAATAAGGAAAGAGGATTGAAACCATGAGGATACTATCAAACAGAAGATATTCGTACACCGTAGACAATGAACTGAGCCTAACCGATCTATTCCGTTGATTCCTATTCGTTCTCTTCAGCATTTGGTTCAAGTGTGCTTTACAGCATTTGATAACGTTCTTTCACGACAACAGGGGCTTGGACTTGGCTAGCTTTGGCATGATAATGTCTGACGCTAGGACCAGCTACCCGCCATGTACGTGCTTGTTTTACCCCCCAGATGATGTCTGTGTTTTGCTGAAGTCTCTCGGAAAAAACATACATAAATGAAACGCAGTTTGTAATTTTGCTGAAATGTTTTATTTTAATTAATTTCGATAGTGCGGATTAATAATAAAAAAAAACTATGAAACCAATAGCAAAGTGTGATACATATCAGATTGAGCATATAAGGTAATTGAACTAATATCATAAGAACTACGGGTATATTTGACAAACTCTTCTCAGTTGGCGTAACATGGCAGCGTTTACAATAAATTTATCCCGAAACAAGAACAGCCGTAATATAAACCTGTCTCGCCTGTCTCGTTTTTACGAGGATAAAATTATTTAAACCAAGCCGCATTTATCCATAAGTTTAAAGACAATAATATTCACGTATGTGAGCATCGGTACAAGGGTTCTCGCAGCATTCCTCGAAGATGCCTCTTTTGACGCGAGCTCCAAGAGGTTTTTCTGAAAAATATACGACAAATTAAGTTAAGGAACTATAGCTCGCTTACGGTTCTATGAGTTTGAACATGATCACTGATCGTGTCTTGTTTTTGCGGGGGGATATATGATCATGCCTATAGTCTACTTGTCTCGTCTCGGGTAAAGCTTTATCTAAATCGTGGCCATCTTAAAGAGATTTATAATATTAAGTGTTGTTCAGACAATGTTATTCAAATAAATTGCTTCCATTTATTTACTCATACCTATGTATAAGCGAGACAAGAAATGTACGTCGGGAAAACGCGTCTCGAGGATGTTAGGAGTGACTTACCATTGTGCCCATTTTCGCAAATTATGCCCATCCTTTCATCCAGCGCCTTACCACAAGATTTGTACGGCAAATCATCAGCCATCGCTACCAGCACACACGCTGTGAGCACGACCACCAGAAACAACGCGCACTTCATTTTCTGAAGGAAAAAGGAAATCCTATTTTAGTACTAATTTTATTTGAATAATCATACACATGGTAATTGTTTTTGTAAGGATTGCGAAACTTTGGATTTCTCTTTCTGAGTCTATGTAAAGTGAACTCCTGAAGTGTACCATGTGGGGGTCTTCAAATAGTAGTTTCTAGGTAAGGGTGTAACGAAAGCAAAAAAGCATATTTTGACATTAAAATCCTGCGTAAATGATCAGGCTACAGTTTTTCCAGTATTATTAGCTTTTATTCAGTGTTAAGAATTGTTGGTGCTCCAAAACACTAATACGTTAAATTTATTCGATAGCTTTTATATTTTAAAACAGTCGTTTTACAGTTAAAAAAAAAACAATCGGTTTAAATGTTTTTCTGAAAGTAATAAATAACTTTTTTGTAGGTGTATTATCTAGAATCGTTAGAGCTTATAATTCCAGTATTATTTTTTGTTGATTTTATAAGAGTTTATTTCGTGAAAAATCTACTGCCTCTTGGCAGGCGCTTCGCTCGAATATATATGGTGCGGCTGAACTCGGTACAGTAGCACCTTATGTTTAGTAATTAAGTTCCGTGAAACAGATAGTGCGCAGAGAAATTCCAATAGTATTAATAAATTATCATACATTGTATTTAACATTGATATAGGTAGATACATTATTATTTATTATTAAAATAACAGTCCCGTTCAAGAAACTCATTAGAAAGTAATTGAAGATTAATAGAACCGGCCTAGTGTAAGCCTTTAGGGACCAATCTTTAAGTAGGTATATAATAAAAATAATTTTCCAATAAAAGTAAAATTTCAAAATCTGAGTTGAACAAAAGAGGGAAAGCCTTGCACTAAAAATAACTTTTTAGTGCAAGGTAAAGTAATATTTTTTAAAGTAATTAAAATTATAGCTTATTATATAGATATATATTAAAATAAACTACTAAAACTAGTACTTACTGGATGTCTTCCTTGAGCAGAACTGACTTGCAAACGGAGAAATTGCATTTTTATATGATGCAGCCAGGTACCTAAATATTCTGAAATACTGATTGTAAGATCAAGTGTCAAGTCAATTCCTTTGATATGAGTCTTATGCAATTATGAACTAGCTTATGCACGTGCTTTGCACACTTTTATATTTTATTTTAATAAGTTTAGTTTAATTTACTTGTAAATTTATATTGTTATATAACTTGTATAATTCATTTTCTTTCCAAATAACATTTGGGAGCTCCTTACTTTTGTAACCCTTTCAGATCTTTGCTGTCGCTATCAGGTAAAACCTTACATTTATGTTGTCAAAATAAGATTAAAATATATTTAACACTCACAAAGTTTACATAGAGTCATGTACGTAAGAATAATATTTTTTATAATATATTTTTCATTTTTTCGTTATGAATGATCAAACAACGTCAGACACACGTGCAAAATGTATGCTGTATCATGAAACTATCTAGTTTGATAAGCGATGCGCCAGTGAGCATCATAATTGTTTATTAAGTATGCGACAGCTATGTGAATTGAACCAACAAAACAATTAACACACATAATATTTTAACGCCCAACGAAAAACAACGAGGTGATATAAGTTTGACGTCTCTCTGTGTCTTTGTCTGTGGCATCGTAGCTCTCGAATGGTTGAACTTATTTTTAATTTTAATATAGTTGTGAATGTTCTTAGTTATGTTTAATACGAATCGATCTAAGATGGCGGGTAATATAAAATATTACTTCACAATTCCCTCAAAATGGATAACAATCTTGATGGTCCCACTTTACGGCTGCTGAGCTCCAGGGCACAGTGAGCCTGGGGAACGTGCTGCACCCCTGGAGTCCCACCAGAGCGGGCGAGCGGTATTGCTCAGCGGCCTTTCCGAGACTTTACCAGGGTTGACAGAATGGGATCTGTTGGCCTTCCTAGCTTGGTGGAGCAAGATGTCGCTGTGCTGATTGTCGTGATGGCTCTGGTTTGCAATCTTGGTTTGGTCGCGGTGCGCTGTCCTCCTCGCCTTCAGAGTCGGTCAGCTGTTGGAGTACTCGAGGGAGCGATCGCTATGTACGTACATCAGGCGGGCGCGTGTTCCTGAGGTTCGTCACGCCTGACGAACCATAAATAAATCATACAAACAGACGTAAATACGATATAACATTACTGTATAATAAAACTTACATTATTATGTGACTTTTACTTACCCTCTCACTATCTACACGATAAAAATCCAACACAAATAAGGAAAAATATTATAGTATTATCTATTTGTGTCGGATTTTTCACATTTAGAGCGAGTGTGAGAGCCCGGAACAAATCCGGCCCTACAACAATGACGTTCCAAAGTTATGTGTGGAATTTGTATTCGCTCATGCAGCAAAGAAAAACATCGTAAGAAAACTCACATGCTCCGAGGACAAAGAAATCCGGTGACATATGTCACCCGCCAAACCGCTCTTAGCCATCGTGAAAGATAATGGCCTATGTCTCTCCTTGTGAGAGAAGGCCCCTAAGTCACTGCAGTGGGAATGTATAGCAGGATGTTTATGCTTAAAAATACTTCGTTATTGCAATATCCGCGCAGACATAATCTGTTATGATGCACCAAAAATAGTTTACAGAACTTTGTGAAATATCAGAGGGTATGGATTTGTTGCAGTTAAACATACAAGTCAAGCTCTAAGTTTAATCAGTGAAGATGATGACGTATACGATGAACAATCATCAATTTTATTGTTAAATGCAAAGAAATATACTTATTCCCAGCCGTGGAAGAAAACCGTACCTATGTACAAAGTGACAATGCTAAATAAATAAAATAAAAATTGACATCATCATCGGCCTATATCTACCCACTACAAATAAAGGTAGAAAAAGGTAGATAAATTGTCTTAGTCTTCTTGCAGGCAGGCATAATTCCAAATCAATAAAACCTTGTTATGTCTATGTAAGCAGGCTAGCAAAAGTAAAATAGTAAAATCAATGAATTTGGAATTGTGTCTGATAGATATACTTATATAGATTAGACACTCTCACGTCTTGCAAAGCATTAGCACCTACTTTTAATTGTTTTTTTTTTTCTTGTTCTTGCTTTCGATGACTGCGCCCGGGATGACCATTGCTCCATGCCGATAAATACTAGGACACATTTTACACACGGCTGGTTGGCCCCATACTAAACCATTTCTAATTTGTATTGTGGTTGCTAACACATCTGATGTACTGCATATTATACTTATTTACATAAATACTTAATATCGGTACATACTTGTTAACACCCAAACCGACAGCCAACAAATTTAGTTCACCACAAAGATGTTGTTGGTACTGGGAATCGAACCCGGGACCCTCTGGTTGCCAGTCTGGCATGGAAACTATTACTTACATTCTAATAGTAGTAGATTATTGTAGTAGTTAATTATTTATGTGGATTATTTTTATTATTATTTATTTATTTTATTGTTAATTGTAATTAAATTTAGTTTCCTTTGACATTTCAATTAAATTTTTAACTTAATTTACTAATTACATTGTTTATAATATTTTATTTTATTAAGTTGTGAGTCTGTGTTACTCGTAATAAATAATTTGAATTTGAATTACGCCAACGAAGTCGTCAATCGTCGTCGAAGGCCAGTTTCAGAAATTCTTGAAGTAAGTAAGTAAGAGAGAAGAATGTATGATTGAATTTGTACACCTCTGCATCTAAAGTTTTCTTGTGTCAGTAACATTAAATTCTATCAACCTTTTTCGTTTTCCTGATGTGCTTAATTCTTTAGGTTTAGCAGAAAGTTTAGAATGAATTAACGGCAGCTGTCCAGGCAGGAGGACCTAAGTCGTACTTTTCAGTACAGAGGGTCGTGGCTTCCAAGAATTTATCATCAGATTTGTTCTGTTTTCGGGTGCAAGGAGACCTCTCTTTCCATTACAGGATGACTACAACTTTCAAATTAAAATTTTAATTCAAATCATTTATTGCAGAATGAGTAAGGTTAGGTTATTACATGTTAACATTTTATGTCCCTCACACTCTTCGCCTTTAGGCATGCAATACAACGGAGGCAAATAAATACAACGGAGGACGCGTCTATCTAAAGAGTCATTTATCTGTTATCTGTTCATTAAAACCGGTTTTTCTGCGAGTGATATCGCTTTATGTAAAATCCAAGATAAACAATGGATGCAGGCGATACCTAGTATTTCATTTTTATTTACTCTGTTGTATTATTATAATATTTCAATACGACTCTTATCTAAGGTGAAATTGACTTGACACTTGATGTTATGATCGGTATTCCTGCATTATTAGGTACCTATGGCTAATGTATTTTTAGTATAAAATGAAATTCCCCCGAGTTCAAGTCAGTCGTGCAGGAGAAAGAAGTCCGGTAAGTACATATGTAGTTATTCAATTTATAATTTTATTTATACTTTCATAAAGTAATTAGTACTAAGTAATTCTATGTCCAGCTTGAGTTTTCAGCCAACAAAATTACTTATTTTGCACTTATATAAATACTCGTATATCCATTCATTCTTTCATTCAATTTCTGATAATTACTTGTCCGGGACTGAATTTATTACTTATTAATTTATTAATATTTAATACATAACTTTGATACTATTGTCTATCAAAACTTTGTTAGTGAAAACTTAAAACTCACATATTTTATGGTTTCCATACTAATTTTCCTTGCACGTTAAGTAATATGTCTGCTGCATTTTAACGTACCATCTGTTACACAAAAGAATTACTGCCAAGTATGTGTATGATTATTACAATAGAAATTATTTTTTCTTCCAGAAAATGAAGTGTGCGTTGTTTCTGCTGGTCGTGCTCACAGCGTGTGTGCTGGTCGCGATGGCTGATGATTTGCCGTACAAATCTTGTGGTCCGGCGCTGGATGATAGGGTTCGAGACGTTTGCAAGGGAGGGACCAATGGTAAGTCAAAATATTTTGTTACAGAACTATTTATTTTTATGTTAATTTCTTGCTTTTTGCATAGAAATAAATGGAAGCAACTTATTTGAATTACGTCACACTTTATACTATAAAAACCTCTAAGAAGGCCGCAATTGACTTGTAAATAAAGCTTTCCCCTTAACAAACAGACAAAAAGGCTATTCGTATGATCATAAAAATAACATCCGTTTCTTGTTCCTTGCGCATATAGGTACGAGTAAATAAATGAAAGAAAATTATTTGAAATACATTGTCTGAACAACACTTAATATTATAAATCCTTTTAAGATGGCCACGAGTTAGATAAGCTTTCCCCGGGACGAGACATGTAGACTATAGGCATGATCATATTATTATATTCCCCACGCAAAAACAAGACAAGATCAATGATCACGTCCAAACTCATAGAACCGTAAGCGAGCTATAGTTCCTTAACTTAATTTGTCGTATATTTTTCAGGACACTTTCCGGGAGCTCGCGTCAAAAGAGGCATCGTGGAGGAATGCTGCAAGATCCCTTGTACCGATGCTCACATACGAGAATATTATTGTCTTTAAACTTATGGATAAACGCGGCTTGGTTTAAATAATTTTATCCTTATAATAACAAGACAGCTTTATATTACGGCTGTTCTTGTTTCGTTGGGGGATAAAATTATTGTAACCGCTGCCATGTTACGCCAACTGAGATGAGTTTGCCAAATATACCCGTAGTTCTTATGATATTAGTTCAATTACCTTATATGCTCAATTTTGATAAATTTGTTTCACTTTTCGCTAGTTGTTACATAGTTTTTTTTTTGTTGTAAATCCGCAGTATCGAAATTAATTAAAAAACATTATTTCAGCAAAATTACAAACTGCGTTTTATTTATGTATGTGTTTTTGAGGGACTTCAGCAAAACACAGATACATGCTTTTTACCTCATGCGTCAAGATTTCAAACCACCACATAGCCACCTGACACGGAGCAGCATCCGCCGTTAGTTAGTTAGGGCTTACAATGTAAAGTATGGGCTTACTCACAAAAGCGCCCAGAGCTTTATATATATTTTCGACCATTACTAACTTCTGTGATCATGTCGTATCGCCGTGTTGCATGTACTTGTTGTTATTATTTCGTTAGATTTATTGTACCTAAAAAAAAATTTGAAATGCGAGTCGTGGGAAGGGTTCTGTATTATTATTTAAAATTATTAGCAAAAATAAGTTTTTGTATGGGAGTCGCCCTTAATTATTTATTTTGATTGGTTCTGTACCTACAAAAAATTTTTTTTAGTCCATTACGATATTTGGTGGACCCAATATGCATTCACCGAATATTGAATTATGTACGTATTAAATGAAAAAAATAATTGAATAATAATAATGTAAAAAACAAATTTTAGGGGGGTTCCCATACAATAAACGTAATTTTTAAGTAGTTTTTTTCTCGATCTTTATAACGATATTTTGTGGGCCCTCTATACATTCACAGAATATTGAATAATGTTTTTAATTCAATCCCTGGTCGCGGTGATTGGGATGGAGCTCTCCTTAACGACCATTCTCAGGAAGATGGTCGACAACGAGAGGTCATGGGACGCGATAGTTCCTTCTGTGACACAGTCATATCTAGAAGAGAGGCCGATGAGCGGGAGCGGGACCCTCACACCCACCCGCTCCGTAGGAGACGGACACGTAGGCGAGCCGTTCGGGTTCGGACTCTGTCCCCACTTGGAAGCCCTGAGGCATTAGACGCGGGGGTGTCCGGCGCCTCACACCAGGGATAAGAGCCTTCCGGAGAAGACAATGCTTTTGGTTGTCCCAGAGCATTGCTCGCGTCGTAGAGGGGGCGCCACCCGCCTTGAGGTGGGTCCGCTCGGACTGCGGGCAGCGGCCTGGGCGGGGAGAGCAGCGGCAATGCGCGAAGCGGTCCTGCATCCCTGCCCCCGCCGTGAGATGGGAAACCGTGAGGTTTTAGTCGGTAGTGACGGTCCCTCTGGCCCTCGAGCCTGACTCACTCCGTCCGCCTCCTCCAGGCTAACGGCGGGAGATACGTAAATGCATTTCCTCACGTAAAAAATACATATGTCTAAGTACTTATAGTTAATTTTAAAGTTAAAATGGAATAAATATTAAAGGGGGCTCCCATACCACAAACGTGTTTTTACCATTGATTTGGATAAAGATGCGGAACCCCTCATGCGAGTCCGACTCGTACTTTCCTTGTTTTAAAATTAATTAATTTTATTTATAAGTAACGGGGATCTACTTTGTGTAACTATGTGTGAAAATATTGTATTTTTATAAAAATGATACTCGTAGCTTACGAATATCAGGTTTCAAGATCCTGTTGTAAATTAGTCTGTAAAGATCCCTGATCTGATCTTTCGCATTGCCATGATGTAGTAACAAGCAGACACACAGATTGAATTAAGAACGTTTTTATTGACCGAGAGAGCGCAGCGAGTGATGCCACTGCATTAACTCTGTCTGTCACCAGGCTATATTTTAGAAACCGTGATAACTACATAGTTGAAACTTTAACATATTGTGTATCTCCGTTGCCACTATAACAACAAATACTAAAAATAAAAAATATAAAGGGTACCTGTAGGTGTACAATAAACGTGTTATTACATATTTTTTGCTATATATCAATAACGGTAGCTGCTATGTACTTAAAATTTTAACAAAATGTATAAATGTATATTAGCTATCACATTATATTATAAAATTTGAATAAAATAAATAATTGAGGGGGGCTCTCATATACCAAATGTAATTTTAAGTGTAACAAGCATGGCAGCCCATATCAATCCGCAAGAAATAGTTAGGTACGTCGCTCGCCAATACATGAAAGATGTAGCAAAGCTGAATCGCGCATACGATATTTTCGTAGCATAGGGGTTCAGCCGCACTCACCGCTCCTAAAACAATTCAATCTACTTCCTCTCGGCTAAGCAAGCTCTAGTGGCGTAGTTTTTGCTTCCGCCACTGCTGGGACAAGTATCTTGAAAACTTGAACTCATGAATAGTTAAAACTGACGCAGAAATACAGAAATACAGAACTTTATTAGCCCTAAATAACATACGTTAAAGGCAAGTCATATTACAATAATTACTTAATACTTAAAAACATTAGTTAGATAAAATTAAATAAACTTACAAATTTCATTAAATTAATATTCTACCCCATTAAATACTACACACATTAGCACTTGTTTTCCATGTTTATTAAATTTAAAATACTACTGTTTACACATGAATAACGATTCTGCAAGCTCCATATTCATATATTCGCTTAAATTATAAAAGGAATTACTTTCACAAAAACTCTTTATTTTCTGTTTAAACATACTACTATTAAGATTTGTTATTTTCTCTGGCAACTTGTTGTACATTAATATTTTTGTATAACATCTCTGTTTCTGTACTTTAGCTAGTCTATTTTCTGGTAGAACTTTACCTATATTCCTACGTAAACAATAAGGAATAACATCTTTTTTATTCTGGTACATTTCATTTTCATGAATTTCTAGCAGGCTATTATATATGTACATTGAAATTACTGTCATTATCCTATTCTTTTCAAAATATTTCCGAGCTGAGCTACGCTTCTTTGAACCATTTATTATTCTGATTGACCTCTTTTGACATTTCAAAACTTTGAATATATCAGTTGCATTTCCCCATACAGTAATGGCATACCTAATATTTGAATGTATATAAGCATAATAAACAGATACAAGTGATTTTTTATCTAATAAAGGTCTAAGTTTAATAAATGCATAATTGGCACTAGCTAATTTCTTACAAAGCTTTTTTATATGTGCACTATGTTAAATAGTGTTATCTATTGTATAGCCTAAGAATACATTTTCTTTTTTTAATGAGTTACCATAGATACCTAATCTGGACTGGTATTCCATCACAATGCTTTTACTTGAATTTAATATAATACCATTTGATTTAAACCAATCTTCAAGCAATGTCATTACTTCATTTACTTTTTCATCTAACTTGATTTTACTTTTATCTCTTATTCCTACATGAGTATCATCGGCAAATAAGCTTATATGGGACCAGTTGGGCATAACATTTACAAGATCGTTAATGTAGATTAAGAACAAAACTGGCCCCAAAATTGATCCCTGTGGTACTCCGATTGATAAGCTTCCTACGGTTGACGATTTTTCTCCTACTGTAACAATTTGGGTACGATTACTTAAATATGATCTCATAATGCTTAGTTCAGAACCTTGAAAACCATAATGTTGTAACTTCATCATTAAAATATCATGCCGTAAACAATCAAATGCTTTAGATAAATCGCAGAATATGCTAGCACATCTATTTGACTTGTCTAATGATTCTATAATAAAATATACTACATCTCTAATAGCCATTTCTGTTGATTTACCCTTCCTAAAGCCTAACTGTGACATAGTAAATAAATTATTTTCTTCAAAGTATTTGACGATTCTATTTTTATTACTGCTTCTAAGATCTTAGATAAAGTGGGCAATATGCATACTGGCCTATAGTTACTTAGATCAGTGCAATCACCTTTTTTAAAAAGTGGTATTATTCTACCTGATTTAAAAACATCTGGGAATACACCTTCTGATAAACATGAATTAATTACTAAAAATACCAATTCAAACAAATAAACATTTTTTAAAATAAGATTCCTAACTGTCCTAGTACTCATATCATAGATATCTAAAGAGGACTTCTGTTTCATATTTATAATTATACTATTGAGCTCTTTATGATCTACTGATTTGAAAATGATGACTTGTGTACTTTTTCCATTACCTAAATACTTCAAGCACTTATTTACTTCAATATTTAAGTTGCCAGTTATATTATTTGCAATACTACGGAAAAATTCATTGAATAGATTTGCTATTTCTTCTGGATCTGAGATGGCTTGGCCACTATCATTTTTGACTACATTAATTTTAGAGCTACTTTTACTGTTTTTATTTGAGCCTAGCTCATTAATAATCTTCCAAGATTCTTTAATTTTATTTTTAGATTTCATGATTCTATTTTTATACTGTAGCTTTTTATCTGCGGTCATGACTTTTTTTTTTTGCGCGGTGTACGCTTCCACTATCGTTTGGACGTTGTACTGCCGGGGTTCTAGTTGAGTTTCTTCTCCGCACCGTAGGAATTGGCGCAGCAATGTAAGGCAGACAACGTCTTATCTCCTCACTTCGCAACAGCCGGCACCGCTGGGTTTATCAGACTGCGTCACAACGCGTATTCATTGTCAACAATCTTATAATTGACCACTACGCGTCTTCTTCATCGTCACCACGTTACAAAAGTATTTTTTTAGTCTATAACGGTATTGGGTGGACCCAATATATAAGTACATTCACTGAATATTGAATTATGTACGTATTACATGAAAAAAATAATTTTAAAATAATATTTAAGGGGGACATCCATTTAAAAATGGTACGGAACCCTTCTTCATGCGCGAGCCCAAATCGCACTTAGCCAATTTTTTTTTTTGTATTTGTATTAAGTCCCTTAATTATAACTCCCATACAAAAACTTATTTTTGCTAATAATTTTAAATAATAATACAGAACCCTTCCCACGACTCGCATTTCAAATTTTTTTTTAGGTAGGTATAATAAATCTAACGAAATAATAACAACAAGTACATGCAACACGGCGATACGACATGATCACAGAAGTTAGTAATGGCCGAAAATATATATAAAGCTCTGGGCGCTTTTGTGAGTAAGCCCATACTTTACATTGTAAGCCCTAACTAACTAACGGCGGATGCTGCTCCGTGTCAGGTGGCTATGTGGTGGTTCGAAATCTTGACGCATGAGGTAAAAAGCATGTATCTGTGTTTTGCTGAAGTCCCTCGAAAACACATACATAAATAAAACGCAGTTTGTAATTTTGCTGAAAGAATTTATTTTAGATAATTTCGATACTGCAGATTTATAATAAAAATTGTTACAAATAGCAAAGTGTGGTGAAACAAATTTATCAGAATTGAGCATATAAGGTAATTGAACTAATTTCATAAGAATTACGGGTATATTTGGCAAACTCATCTCAGTTGGCGTAACATGGCAGCGGTTACAATAATTTTATCCCCCACGAAACAAGAACAGCCGTAATATAAAGCTGTCTTGTTATTATAAGGATAAA
This sequence comes from Mellilla xanthometata, assembly GCA_035578125.1. Lineage (NCBI taxonomy): Eukaryota > Metazoa > Arthropoda > Insecta > Lepidoptera > Geometridae > Mellilla > Mellilla xanthometata. The sequence continues at coordinate 3,225,474 of JAPUBQ010000014.1, read as the reverse complement.
ATTATTTAAACCAAGCCGCGTTTATCCATAAGTTTAAAGACAATAATATTGACGTATGTGAGCATCGGTACAAGGGTTCCTGCAGCAGTCATCCGCGATGCCTCTTTTGACGCGAGCTCCCGGAAAGTATCCTGAAAAATATACGAGAGATTAAGTTAAGGAACTATAGCTCGCTTACGGTTCTATGAGTTTGGACGTGATCATTGATCATGTCTTGTTTTTGCGTGGGGAATATAATAATATGATCATGCTTATAGTCTACATGTCTCGTCCCGGGGAAAGCTTATCTAACTCGTGGCCATCTTAAAAGGATTTATAATATTAAGTGTTGTTCAGACAATGTATTTCAAATAATTTTCTTTCATTTATTTACTCGTACCTATATGCGCAAGGAACAAGAAATTTATGTTATTTTATGATCATACGAATAGCCTTTTTGTCTGTTTGTTACGGAGAAAGCTTTATTTACACGTCAATTGAGGCGTTCTTAGAGGTTTTTATAGTATAAAGTGTGACGTAATTCAAATAAGTTGCTTCCATTTATTTTTATGCAAGAAGCAAGAAATTAACATAAAAATAAATAGTTCTGTAACAAAATATTTTGACTTACCATTGGTCCCTCCCTTGCAAACGTCTCGAACCCTATCATCCAGCGCCGGACCACAAGATTTGTACGGCAAATCATCAGCCATCGCGACCAGCACACACGCTGTGAGCACGACCAGCAGAAACAACGCGCACTTCATTTTCTGGAGGAAAAATAATTTCTATGTAATAATCATACACATACTTGGCAGTAATTCTTTTATGTAACAGATGGTACGTTAAAATGCAGCAGACATATTACTTAACGTGCAAGGAAAATTATTAAGGAAACAATAAAATATGGTATCTATTCTATTTATTATGTGAGTTTAAAGTTTTCGCTAACAAAGTTTTTATAGACATAGTATCAAAGTTAGGTATTTAATATTAATAAAATAGGTAATAAAATCATTCCCACATAAGTAATTTTCAGAAAGTGAATGGAAGAATGAATGTATATACGAGTATATATAAGAAATGTTGTTGGCTGAAAACTCAAGCTAGACATAGAATTACTTAGTACTAATTACTTTATGAAAGTATAAATAAAATTATAAATTTAATAATTACATAATTATGTACTTACCGGACTTCTTTCTCCTGCACGACTGACTTGAACTCGGGGGAATTTCATTTTATACTAAAAATACATTAGCCATAGGTACCTAATAATGCAGGAATACCGATCATAAGATCAAGTGTCAAGTCAATTTCTCCTGTGATAAAAGTCGTATAAATAATATTATAATAATACAAAAGAGTAAATAAAAATATAATACTAGGTATCGCCTGCGTACATGTTTATTATCCGTGGTTTTACCCAATAGCTATTGTATATCATGGATTTTTTAAAGTGATATCGGTCGCAGAAAAACCCATTTTATTGAACAGATATGAGTCTTTACCTTAGTGTTATACACTGAGAATTAGTTTTTATTGCAACTATATATGTATCACTATATATGTAAATAAATCGGCTCGCTTCAAACCAACATTTCCACACCCTGATTAGGGTACATTTTCATGTTTTATGATAATTTAATTAATATTGTATAAAATTTAAATGATGCAACAAATGATTTGAATTTGAATCTAGGTACATAAATCTCCAGCATGAATATGTGTGTGTTACAAAAAAAAAAAAAAAACTAAGCATGTTTAGCTAAACATATCCCTAAGCAAAACCTTACAGTTTACTACGATTTCAAACATCAAACATCTACTCGACAAAGTAATGCCTCTACGACGAAAGCGATTCTCCAAAAATACCCCTCCCGATGGCAAACGAGGAGATGGATATTTTCCGTCCACCTTGAGAATATGTTTGCATGTATGCTAGATAGCACAAAACTGTAAGGCCACGCCAATACTTCGTTAGATGTTTGATGTTAGTTGTTACGAAAACGGGTCCCAAGTGACCCGGCTTGAGTGAACAGACAGCCGGAGAGAGGGTCAGTGCAGGCGCGACCTCCGCTGTAGTCATCATGTACTGGAAAGAGAGGTCTTCTTGCACCAGAAAACATAACATTTTTGGCCACTACATATGAATAAATTCTGGGGAGTCACCTCTGTACTAAAAATACGACTAAGAAGGAGGACAGCTGCTGTTCATGCTTAACGTTCTGCTAAACCTAAAGACTTCATAAGCACACGAAAAAAACGTTTGATAGAATTTAATATTCTATCAAACGTTTGATAGAATATTAAATACTAATTTGAGGACTGAGTCGCCCTCGTCCGTGGGAGTATACTCCGATCCTGTCACCCCACACGTGGTCCTCGGGTGGTGCAAATCAAGCGACACTCACACTGGTGGTAGGCTTCGGCCGGGGCTAGTGACCACCCACCGGACTAAGTCGCGCCGCCAAGCGGCCTGGCCGTGTTCCGGCGCTTTGTCCGGTGACGCCGTTAGGGGAGATGGGTCGGGACAGTTACTTTTTAGTTGCAAGTACCGGTATCAGACTCATCGGCAATCAGGCATCGGACATCTAGTTTTGGAGGGTAGCGGGATCCGTGGCACGGTTCTCCGCTGGCCGACCGCAGGTAGTAGGGGACCCAAGTAGTGAGCTAGCTACTCACGAAAGGCTGTCCCGCCAACTAGCGAAAAATCCCGGGGATGCGCCATCGTGCCGGTTAGCGACCGGATGAAAGGGCCCGATGGACATCCCTGGGGGGGCACGGGCGTCCCCGCAGTCTCCAAACTAGCTGTCCAATGATGTCTTGTCTGCTCCGTGAGTCTGGGTTAGCCACTGGAAGTCTCGTCCTACTGCCATCTCTCCACCGTTTTTTCACAAAATGCGTATCATGAGGAGAATAATAAAGAAAAGGGTTCAACAGCGGATGCACGCCCTTTCATTGAAAGTGCACCTCGCTAATATCAGAGGCTTGCACTCCAATCTCGTTGCGGTCCACCACCATCTCGAGACCGACAAACCCGCCCTCATGATCCTTACGGAGACGCAGATCAAATGTCCGTCTGACACGGCGTACCTGCTATACCCCGGGTATACCCTTGAGCATAATTTTAAGGCTCGGGCTGGGGTATGCATGTACGTCCGGGATGACATTTGTTGTCAGCGTCTCCGTAATCTTGAAAACCGCAATTTTTCAGTGCTCTGGGCGCTGGTGGACACAGGCATTGAGAAAATTCTCTATGCCTGTGTCTACCGTTCGCACACCGGAGACCAGGAGACGACCAGGCTAATGGATTATCTCAGTGAGGCGGCGGACGCGGCTCAGCAAAGGTACCCGACAGCCCAATTAGTGTTCTTGGGGGATTTTAATGCTCACCACCAGGAGTGGCTTTACCCACACCGAGACACCGACCATGCTGGCAGAGAGACGCGTAAGCTTGCCTTGGCGTTAAATCTCTCTCAGCTGGTCCAAGGGGCTACTCGAATTCCCGATGTTGAGTCGCATACACCTTATTGCTTGGACCTTCTGCTGACAACTGATCCAGACCGGTACTCCGTGACGATATCGTCACCTTTAGGTAAATCCGATCACTGTCTGGTGAAATCTGTATCCGTATATTCCCCGTCCGATCCGAGCCCAAAAGGCACCCGGAGGATGTGGCGATACAGGTCAGCAGATTGGGATGAGATGCGGTCTTTCTTTGCGTCTTATCCTTGGCAGTCAGTTTGCTTCTCATCCGGTGATGCTTCGGTTTGTGCGGATGCCGTGACTGATGTACTGCGTCTGGGTATGGAATACTATATTCCTTATTCGGATGTGTCTCTGTCCGGCATTGCTCGCCCTTGGTTTGGTCCTCAGTGTGGACGTGCGGAAGCACTGAAACATGAGGCATACCTGGCATGGGTTGATGCTCGTGACCGCAAGACCGAGGATGTCAGCCGGAGAAAGAAGGACTTTAACAAGGCTGCCAAGTCCTGCAAAAGGGTTCTTCAGAAGGCTCGTTTTGATCACATAAGCCGAGTTGGGAACAAACTGTCTTCTTACCCCGCGGGTAGTAAAGCCTTTTGGTCCCTGGCAAAGTCGATCGAAGGGAACTTCTGCCGTCCCTCATTGCCTCCACTGCTTAAGCCCGACGGAACACTGGCTCACACTGCAGACGAGAAGGCAAACTTATTTGCTTCCTTGTTTGCGGAAAATTCTCGTCTTGATGCTAGTGGCGCTTCACCTCTTCCATCCCTTGGCTGTACGACAAAAATGTCTGAGATAAACATTCGCCAATCTGAGGTTCGAAAGACGCTACGCAATCTAGACGTGAATAAAGCCAGTGGTCCCGACGGTATACCGGCAATAGTTTTGAGGACATGTGCGCCTGAGTTGTCCCCTGTGTTGACACGCCTCTTTCGGCTTTCTCTAGAGACTGGAGTAGTGCCGAGTTCTTGGAAGCTTGCTAATGTGCAGCCCGTGCCCAAAAAAGGTAGTCGCGCCGACCCTGCTAACTACCGGCCCATTTCAGTCACGTCCATACTCTGCAAGAGTTTGGAACGTGTCTTGAACCGCAGGCTTCTGGCGTACCTAGAATTTAACGACCTCCTCAGTGACCGACAATATGGCTTTCGTCGGAATCGGTCTACTGGGGATCTCCTAGCGTACGCCACGCACTTATGGAGTGAGGCTATTGAGAAATACGGGGAAGCCCTAGCGGTTTCCCTCGATATTTCCAAAGCCTTTGACAGGGTCTGGCACGACGGCCTTATTAGTAAGCTTTCTTCATACGGCCTGCCCGCTAGTTTTTGTGCATGGATATCGGACTTCCTGAGGGATAGATTTATTCGGGTAGTCGTCGACGGCTGCTCGTCTGATCTTATGGCTATTAATGCCGGTGTCCCTCAGGGGTCGGTGCTCTCTGCGACGCTTTTTCTGCTGCACATCAATGATCTGCTTAGTCCCGGTATCTTTGGGTACGCAGATGACAGCACCGTCGTAGAGAGCTACATATCTACTGCGCGAGCTAGTGCGGCTGATATCCAGTCTCATAGAGAGGCTATGGTGAGGCGCTTAAACCTGTCTCTTCAGGCAGTCTCCGATTGGGGCGATGCCAATCTGGTCAGGTTTAATGCTGCCAAAACCCAGGCGTGTCTTTTCTCCGCAAAAAAGAGGCCCTTTAATCTGGCCCCTACTTTCCGAAATGTAACCTTACCGATCACTGACCATCTCGAGCTTCTTGGAGTCTCTTTGTCTGCAACCCTCAACTTTGGCTCATACATTGAGTCTAAGGCTCAATTGGCAGCCAAAAAGCTGGGTATCCTCTCGAAGGTGCGCCGGTACTTCAAGCCGGAACAGTTGCTTTCATTGTATCAAGCACAAGTTCGGTCGTGCATGGAGTACTGCTCGCACCTTTGGGATGGATCGGCTAAATACCAGCTTGAGGCGTTGGAGGCAATAGAGCGGCGAGCGAAGAGGCTAATTGGCAATAATGCTCTTTGCACGGCGAAGCTGCAGAGCCTTGAGCATCGCCGCATGGTGGCCAGCCTTTCGGTTTTTTATAGGTTACATTTCGGAGAGTGTGCAACGGGATTGCATGATTTGATCCCCCCCGCCCCATTCCACCATCGGACGAGTAGGGAAACACCAAGGCGACACCGTTATACTGTGGAGGTGCCTAAGTCGCGTACTAAGCGGTTTGCCTCCACCTTCATTGTGCGTACTGCCAAGGTGTGGAATTCTTTGCCAAATTCCCTGTTCCCTGATAACTATAATCTAGCAGTTTTCAAGGCAAGAGTGAACCGGTTTCTTCTGGGCAAGCGTGCTCCACCTTAGATCGCAATTTCGCTTACCATCAGGTGAACTGCGATCAAGCGCAAGCCCATTATGAGTAAAAAAAAAAAAAAAAAAAAAAATATTACTGACACAAGAAAACTTAAGATGCAGAGGTGTACAAATTCAATCATACATTCTTCTCTCTTACTTACTTGCTCCACGAATTTTTGAATCAGGCTATGTATTCTTTACTACCTTGACCACCTCGTTGGCGTAATGGTTTCCATGCCAGACTGCCGACCAGAGGGTCCCGGGTTCGATTCCCAGCACCGACAACATCTTTGTGGTAGAATTAAACTTGTTGGCTGTCGGTCTGGGTTTTAACGAGTATGTATCGATATTAAGATAAGTATATCAGTTGTGTTAGCAAATAATACAAACTAGAAATGGTTTAGTATGGGGCCAACCAGCCGTGTGTAAAATGTGTCCTAGTATTTATCTGCATGGAGCAATGGTCATCCCGGGCGCAATCATCGAAAGCAAGAACAAGAAAAAAAAACACAATTAAAAGTAGGTGCTAATGCTTTGCAAGACGTGAGGGTGTCTAATCTATAAAAGTATATCATAAAAAAATCCAAATTTATTGATTTTACTATTTTACTTTTGCTAGCTTGCTTACATAGACATACCAAGGTTTTATTGATTTGGAATTATGCCTGCCTGACAGAAGGCTAAGACAATTTATCTACCTTCTTTCTACATTCTCCCGACGTGTCACACTCGCTCTGAATGTGGAAAATCCGACACAAATAGATAATACTTTAATAATTACCTTATTTGTGTTGGATTTTTATCGTGTAGATAGTGAGAGGGTAAGTATAACGTCACATAATAATGTAAGTTTTATTATACAGTAATGTTATATCGTATTTACGTCTGTTTGTATGATTTATTTATGGTTCGTCAGGCGTCACGAACCTCAGGAACACGCGCCCGCCTGATGTACGTACATAGCGATCGCTCGTGTTTTATTGAAAGTTTAGCAATCCTCACAAAAACAATTACATCGAAGAAATTATGATCACTCCAATAGAATAAATACTAAAATAGGATTTCCTTTTCCTTCAGAAAATTAAGTGTGTGGTCCCATTCTGTCACCCCTGGTAAAGTCTCGGAAAGGCCGCTGAGCAATACCACTCGCCCGCTCTGGTGGGACTCCAGGGGTGCAGCACGTTCTCTCCTTCCGGATGACGCAGGTTCTCTCGGGGCACGGTTGCTTCGGGAGGTACCTGCACAAAGTCGCCAGAAGGGAGCCAACCCCGGAGTGCCACAGGTGCGGCTGTGCGGAGGATACCGCGCAGCATGCCCTGGAGGTATGTCCGGGAGAAGCCGGGCCGCGACAATCCCTGGTCGCGGTGATTGGGACGGACCTCTCCTTACCGACCATTCTCAGGAGGATGTTTGACGACGAGAGGTCATGGGACGCGATGGCCTCCTTCTGTGAGACAGTCATGTCCAGAAGAGAGGCCGAGGAGCGGGAGCGGGAGTTAGACCCTCACTCCCACCCGCTCCGCAGGAGACGGGCTCGGACTCCGTCCCCACTTGGAGGCCCTGGGGCATTGGACGCGGGGGTGTCCGGTGCTTCACACCAGGGATAAGGGCCTCCTGAGGAGACGATACCTTTGGTTGTCCCAGGGCATCGCTCGCGCTGTAGAGGGGGGCGTCGCCCCCCTTGAGGTGGGTCCGCTCGGACTGCGGACAGCGGCCTGGGCGGGGAGAGCAGCGGCAATGCGCGAAGCGGTCCTGCTTCCCTGCCCCCGCCGTGAGATGGGACACCGTGAGGTTTTAGTCGTTAGTGACGGCCCTTCTGGCCGTCGAGTCCGACATACCCCGCTCGCCTCCCCCAGGCTTGTAGCGGGAGATGCGTAAATGCATTTCCTCACGAAAAGAAAAAAAAAAAAGGGGGTGCAGCACGTTCCCCAGGCTCACTATGCCCTGGAGCCCAGCAGCCGCAAAGTGGGACCATCAAGATTGTTACACGTTTTGAGGGAATTGTGAAGTAATATTTTATATTACCCGCCATCTTAGATCGATTTGTATTAAACATTACTAAGAACATTCACAACTATATTAAAATTACTAATACCTTTGAAAAATATATTTAAAAGGTATAAGTTCAACCATTCGAGAGCTACGATGTCACAGACAGAGACACAGAGGGACGTCAAACTTATATCACTTCTTTGTATTTCGTTGGGCGTTAAAAATATTATGTGTGTTAATTGTTATTTTTTGTTGATTAAATTCACTCTTGCATACTAAATAAACAATTATGATCCTCACTGGCGCATCGCTTATCAAACTAGATAGTTTCATGACATACATTTTCCATGTGTGTCTGTTGTTGTTTGATCATTCATAACGAAAAATGTAAAAAATATTATAATAATTATATTCTCACGTTCATGACTCCATGTAAACTTTTTGAAAAATAAATATATTTTAATCTTATTATGACAACCTATTTAGGTTGTCTTAGGGTAGTAACACTGACCTCTATTTCTACTAGTACGCTGGACTGGCTATACGTCACATCGTTTTGTGCCTATTTGATTTTCGCCATTTTGGCGCTGACAGCGCCAGTGAACGTCCACGGAACTAATAATAGGGATGGGACAATGTAACAATGTAATATCGACAAAAATCTACTTTAAGCCTATTGGTACGTTTCTATCCTTCTTAACATTTTTTTTACGTATAATAGGCTTGTGCTTGACCACAACTCACCTCACTCACCATTGAAAGCATTTTGTATATAATGTCCTTATTAACACTGATAACGGACAACAAATAAATATTATTACTAAGGGCCCTGCATGATTTGTGGTGAACATAGGCAATTAAGTACTTTTAAATAACTTAAGGGATGGTACCAATAAAACGATGAATGATTTTGCTCATAAATATATAATTACAAAAACAACATGATTTACAAATATATATAATAACTAGTAGACGCCAGCGGCTTTGCTCGCTTTATTTTGGGATATATAGCCTATGTATGACACTTCCGGGACGCAATACTATGATGATGCTTGATGAAGATGATCATGTTTGTTGGGAAGCCGATCAACAGTTTTATCTCTTTGAGCCACAGTTTTAGTGAAGAATATTTTGGGACCTGTAATAAAAACAAACCGTTAATTGAATGATACAATATATGCCAGAAAAAACATCGACAAATATTGTCGATATGGAATATCGACCACACTATTGTGTAGTTTATGTTTATAAAAACTCGGTAATATCAAGTCAAATACGTTCTAATGGCATGTAATATTATTATTGACGATATTATCTTTACATAACGTTTTAATATATAGAATATAATTGTAAATTCGCTAATTCGCACGCTCACTTACTTGTTATCCCGCTTTTCATCTGGATACGAGTTTTGCAAAACACAAACACTCTCATTGTTGGTAAAAATAAGTATCACGCTAGTATAAATATAAATTGAACTGTATAATACCAGATCAACTACATATTAAACACTTAAAACGTTAATAAGATCGCGGAATCGATGTAAACAACACGACAGCCATTTGCAATTGCGCAATAAATGTCAAATTTAGTTCTCGGGACGCTCAAGGAGGCGCTTCAAATCGGCACAGAAAATTGCTGTCAGTTTGTATGGCATAGCCTGTCCAGCGTACTAGTAGAAATAGAGGTCAGTGGGTAGTAAGGTTTGAGCTGATAGCGACAGCAAAGATCTGAAAGGGTTACAAATGTAAGGAGCTCCCAAATGTTATTTGGAAAGGGAATGAAGTATAATGAATGTACAAGTAAATTAAACTAAACTTATTTCAATAAAAGACCATTATAAAAGTGTGCAAGGCACGTGAATAAGCTAGTTCATAATTGCATAAGACTCATATCAAAGGAATTGACTTGACACTTGATCTTACAATCAGTATTTCAGAATATTTAGGTACCTGGCTGCATCATATAAAAATGCAATTTCTCCGTTTGCAAGTCAGTTCTGCTCAAGGAAGACATCCAGTAAGTACTAGTTATAGTAGTTTATTTTTATATGTATCTATATAATAAGCTATAATTTTAATTACTTTAAAAAATATTACTTCACTTTTTAGTGCAAGGCTTTCCTTTTTTTGTTCCACTCCGATTTTGAAATGTTATTTTTATTGTAAAATAATTTTATTATATACCTACTGAAAGATTGGTCCCTAACAACTTACACTAGGCCGGTTCTATCAATCTTCAATGACTTCCTAAAGAGTTTCTTGCACAGGACTGTTATTTTAATAATTAATCATTTATATCAATGTTAAATACAATGTATGATAATTTGAATTAATACTCGTACTATTGGAATTTCTCTGCGCACTATCTGTTTCACAGAACTTAATTACTAAATTTAAGGCGCTACTGTACCGAGCTCAGCCACGCTATATACATTCGAGCGAAGCGCCTGCCGAGAGGCAGTAGATATTTCACGAAATAAACTCTTATAAAATCAACAAAAAAAAATACCTACTGTAATTATAAGCTTCTAACGATTCTAGATAATACAACTACAAAAAAGTTGGATTTGTTTTACTATCTTTATTACTCTCAGAAAATCATATAAACCAATTGAAATTTCAAAATTTAAAACCGACCAAATTAAAAACATATAGCTATCGAATAAATTTAACGTATTCGTATTTTGGAGCACCGACAATTATTAACACTGAATAAAAGCTAATAATACTGGAAAACCCGTAGCCTGATCATTAACGCAGGATTTTAATTTCAAAATATGCTGTTTTGCTTTCATATCACCTTAAGCTAAACTATGGTCTACGATGTTACACCCTTACCTAGAAACGACTATTTGAAGACCCCCCAGATGGTACACTTCAGGAGTTCACTTTACAGAGACTCAGAAAGAGAAATCCAAAGTTTTGCAATCCTTACAAAAATTATTACAATATGTGTATGATTATTCAAATAAAATAAGTACTAAGTAAAATAGTATTTCCTTTTTCCTTCAGAAAATGAAGTGTGCGTTGTTTCTGGTGGTCGTGCTCACAGCGTGTGTGCTGGTCGCGATGGCTGATGATTTGCCGTACAAATCTTGTGGCCCGGCGCTGGATGATAGAGTTAAAAAAAATTGCGTGAATGGAACCAATGGTAAGTCACAATTGTCATCCTTGAGACGCGGTTTCACGACGTTAATTTCTTGTCTCTTGTGCTTATATATATGTAGGTACAAGTAAATAAATGGAAGCAACTTGCTCGTATTTGAATTACATTGCCTGAACAACACTTAATATTACTTACTTTGAGATGGCCACGAGTTAGATAAAGCTTTCCCCGGGACGAGACATGTAGACTATAGGCATGATCATAATATCCCCCCGCAAAAACAAGACACGATCAATGATCATGCCCAAACTCATAGAACCGTAAGCGAGCTATAGTTCCTTAACTTAATTTGTCGTATATTTTTCAGGACACTTTCCGGGAGCTCGCGTCAAAAGAGGCATCGTGGAGGAATGCTGCAAGATCCCTTGTACCGATGCTCACATACGAGAATATTATTGTCTTTAAACTTATGGATAAACGCGGCTTGGTTTAAATAATTTTATCCCTATAATAACAAGACAACTTTGTACTACGGCTGTTCTTGTTTCGTTGGGGGATAAAATTATTGTAAACGCTGCCATGTTACGCCAACTGAGAAGAGTTTGCCAAATATACCCGTAGTTCTTATGAAATTCTTTCAATTACCTTATATGCTCAATTCTGATAAATTTATTCCACACTTCGCTATATGTCACATAGTTTTTTTTTGTTATGAATCCGCAGTATCGAAATAAAAGATTTTAGCAAAATTACAAACTGCGTTTTATTTATACTTTAGGTACTACTATGTATTTATTTTTGAAAGCTAATTTGTGTTTTACCCAAGTTCAGCCCCCTTACTTCGACCTAACAAGCGAACTAACACGCCGACCAAGTCGCTCCAATATGCGCCAACATTCTATGGTGACAACAAAGGGATTTGATGTTGGCGTATTGGAGCGACTTGGTAGCTAAATTGGAGCGAGTTGGTGGTTGAATTGGAGGCGAGTGAGTCGTACGTTCCAGATTTATAATAAATTTTATAAGTTATTGAGCATTCAGTGTGTGCAACCTTTTTGCATATAATAAATAATTTATTATGATTTTCTCAACTCTAAAAAATAATATTGTGTCAAATCAGAGTTGCCAGAAGTAAGAGAAATTACAAAATTAGTTAAAATTAAATTAAAATTAGTAGTCAGTACGAGATTCAAGATTAACAAAAATCTCTACACTTTTTTTATGAGATTTTAACAATGACGACTTCTTTCGCATAACTTTATCACAGATACAGTAAATGGTACATTATTAGCTTCCGAAAGCGCTATAGGCCCAAATCGCTTAGGCAATTGCGTACATTTCGAACCATCAATAGAAATGTACGTCAGAATAACAGCTGAAATGATATACTCTAAAAATTAAGATTATTTTACTAACATCCCTGATATCGAATATAATTAATAAAAATTATATATAATATGCATTTTAATTGTTTTCTTTCAATTGAACAACCCCAAGCAAAGAATATGACTACACAAGTTACTTAGTACAGTAAATAAATAGCATTGATTTTATTAGAGTTTCTTGAAATGTATGCATTTACGAGATTATCCGTTGAAATTACAAGATATTTTAGCAACCTTGGTAACAGTAAAAATTATTGTCATCTGGCAACCCTGTACCAAACACATGGAATGTCAATCGTGCATAATTGTTTGTTTTGTTCCGTATTTGAATTCGCTTTAGTAAATCCGCAATTCATAATTTCATACTAAGAAATTGCTCTTAACTTGTTTAAAACGCAATAATTCTTACACGAAAGTGTTTTTTTCGACAATGAAGTTGGCTTAGTTGTGGTTTTCATCACTAGAAGCCCAAGTTACAACCAATAAACAAATATGTCATAATATATATCATTTCATCGGCAGTGTTATTTTAAAAAATAACTATGGGGAAATGTTGTGCTTGTGGCAAGTTTGTGTCTTCAACGGGACTCGTAAAGTGCAACGATTGTGAATGTGTTTATCATAAACATTGCCTGTGGAGATGCAAGAAGTGCATAGCGAAAAATATTGAAACAAATGATAAATCTCCGGCATACATTGATCCCGAACCAATGCCTGGCACTTCCTGTGGGTCTTCACTTTTGTTACCATCTGCCACCTCGGTTTTGTCAGATTCAACGGTACACCAACTTATCAATGAGATGAGATCATTTTGAACCTGTATGCAAAAATTTAGTGCAGAGATAGCTGAATTCCGTATGGAATTTGATAAACTTCGATGTAATCAAAATTCAATGCAATCAGAGCTTGAAACTTGTGTCTACAATGTAAATTTCTTAGGCGATCAAGCCAATGAATTAGAAAAAAGATTGAGCGATATTGAAGAATCTGTAAGAAATATGTGCAGTGATGCTGTCCTGGCGAGTCTCTATCAATTGAAATGTGAGGCTAATGAAAGAGATCATCAACTGCTAATGAATGATATAGAAGTGTGAGAATGGCTGTTGGCAGCCGCGTGGACACACCCGACTCGACGCCGGCATCCTGGGCCTCCTGTCCGATACAGTGGCTAAGCAACGGGTCTATTTTAATGAAAGGCTGACCAAATACAACAAACAACTTTTTTATAAGGCCAAACAGGAAAAAAATAAGACTAAATTATAAATATATATGGACACAACATGGCAAAATACTATTCAGAAAAAATGAAAGTGGAAAAGTTTTTCATGTAAGACGGGACAATGATATTCTTCATGTTTTTAATTAATATTATAAATTTTCAGACATACATACTAACTCGTTGTGCTTATAAATTAACACTTTAATTATAATGTTTAGGACCTAGATCCTACACAAGAAATTAAGCCTAGTTTTTATTTTATACTTATTACCAACCGTTTAAAGTAGCTATTTAACATATTTTTAATATATGTTTGTCTATAGATACCTGACATTTAATATAGAATTATTTTTAACTATTAAGGATTGAATGGCGGGTGTAAGCTGTGTGCTTTCACTCACTGCAGCCTAGCAATGACAAATGTATGTTATCCGTGCCGTTATTTGCTATAATAATAAAATTGTTATCATTTTATTATTAAAACTGTTGATTAGTTATTTCTACTGCTGTATTGATTAACCATGTGGTTTCTGTACTAATATAATAGAACTAAAGAAAATATGTATATAATAAATATGTATATTTAAATGTGTAAATCTTTTGTTAAATCTCATTGCCTTATTTTACATTGTAATTATGATGTTGAAATATTTTATTTATCTTTATTCAGAACTTAATATAAGATGGTCTCTACTGATTTTGCTTAGTTTTGAAGTTATTACCATGTGCTTATATAATAGTGTACTACCTATATTTATGTGACTAATTAATGGGTATAAAGGAGCAGGTTGAAAACCAGCGCTGGAGTACTAAGTGTACTTTCAGCACATGCTGAACCTGCTCCTTTAGTGCACATACACAATACACAAGTCATTTTGTATGTCAAACTCAGAAGTCTGTGCACAATAAACAATTTTTCTTTCTCTCTTTCTAATTGCACCAATATCAATTTATTTATTGTATTACAACATATACCTACCTAATATTGTTGAGTATTAAATAATTTGTAAAAAATTGTGCCATTTAAATAATATAGATATATTCTACTAGTAGCTTGTTACATCATAATATATCTGTTAGGTTTGTAATCTTAGCTTAAAACCATTGTTAGTAATATTAATTTGTCTTTGGCAATATGTATTGGATATATTGGAAGTGATAAATAAAAACATTTTCTATTTTTGTATTTCATTTACTATTTCCTGCAGTCTAGAAAGATAGAAGACACCAGATCAAGTGGAAGGTGAAGATCTAGTTGGAACAGGTCTGCCTCTACTTAGCAAGGGACAAATGTGCCCGAGGATGGACAATGCATATCCTCAGACTACAGGAATAAAGCCTTTTTTCCTGTAGTCTGAGTGCATATCTTGGAGCGATCGCAAGTGCGTTGAAAACTTCGTGAAATGAGTATTGTAATTACTAGTAAAAGGTGGTTACGTGGCAGCGGCGTCACAATAGAATACTGAATATAAATAATCATCTTTTATGTTACATACTGAGTACCCCAATCGGGGCACACTATTTTTTTGTTCTTAGTTATTATTTTATCTTTAGTTTTAAGTTTGTGTCCAATAAAGTATTACTAGTGCCGCTGCTTCACCAATATTTAGATATCTAATAGGTACCTACCTAGTTACTTTTACTTACTTTTTGAAACAATAAAACGCTCTGTCTAATAGGTTGTATGGCGAAATAAAAAGGTTTCAATTAGGAGCGAAATAACTGAACTCAATTTTCGTCAATTTATATAATTTCAATTCGACTTAAGTATGTATGTAATACAATTATATTTATTTACAAATTATTCCAGCCACATGCTATGGTAGTCGAAGATGGCTTCGTACATACATGAAATCACAATAACAAAATCATTGATTTTTTTCTCTGTATCCTTCTCTGTTTTACTTTGATTGTCTGCTTGTATCCTTCATATTATTAAATACTTAGGTATTGAAGTAATTTTATTATTTTTTAGAAACTACGTATGTAAAGTAACTAATTTATTAATAATAAACACAGTTGACATGTGTTTGAAATTTTGACAGCAGCTGCAGACTTTTTAATTATGTTCCACTTCCAGTTTGGTGTTTTAGTAAATTACATTTGTAGCATAAATGAAAGAGGTTGGTTTGTTTTTCACAGAAGTTGTCGAACAGTGAACAATAAAAGCACAACAAACAATAAAATTAATCATGGGAAAAAGTCTAAACTTTATAAATAATTTAGCGCTTGTTATTACTGAGTTTTATTTGGTCTAGATAGCCTGAAAACAAAAAAGCGGAAAAAGAGGTTATTCAAATAAAAAAAAAATAAGTGACACAAATAATATTTATTGGTATTTCACATCTCTAATCCCAGCGAATTATCAGCGACTTATCAGCGATTTAACCGTGGATGGTCGAAGTAAGGGGGCAGGTTTTTACCCACCTAAACCTCTTATCTGCAAAATAACAAAGTTTATCAGCTTACATTTGGTTGGATTTTATCTACTATAATACACATAATAAAATGAATATTTAAAAGGGGCCGCATGCAACAGACGTGAACTTTTTTGCATTTATTTCTCAAAACACCTCTGAAATGTCTGAAATTCCTTAAAAAAAAATCATTTATTTAAATATAAACATAACCTTACAGGATTTTAGCCAAACCATCTATGTTTTTTACTTACTATTTAAATCTAGTACGGCAACTCAACTTGTACTTAATACAATAAAAAAAATATTAAACAAAACAATAATAAAAATATACTTATAATATAAATCCCATTCATCCCTCATTCACTCATTCATCACCTTTCAACCGCTTGCAGGTTCTCATTTATTCTGTACTAGCTGACCCGGCAAACGTTGTTTTCCTTTAAAAATATATAGTAGAAGATTCTCAGACCTACTGAATACGCATATGAAATTTGGTAAAAATCGGTCAAGCCGTTTTGGAGGAGTACGGTAACTAACATTGTGTCATGGAAATTTTATAATTCTTTATTGGACACATAAATAAAAAAGGCACAGTAAAAGACAATTAACTTAAAATTAGTGTACCACAATTGGCGGCCTTATCGCTTAAAGCGATCTCTTCCAGGCAACCTTTGGATGGAAAGGAATTTATAAACGACTAAAGAAGGACGTAGTGTACAATAAAGAATAATAAAAAACCTACATATAATATTAATAATCTTATCTTAATTTATATAATCTCGTGTCACAATGTTTGTCCTCAATGGACTCCTAAACCACTTAACCGATTATAATAAAATTCGCACACCATGTGCAGTTCGATCCAACTTGAGAGATAGGATAGTTTAAATCTCAAATTATAGTCGCAATTTTAATTTATTGCTAATATAATTTGTTATAATTAACTGTAAGTAACCTCTATCTATATAGTAATTGAATTATCAATGAAGTAATTTGTAAAAATGAAGTATCTTTTTGTACGTGTTACTCCTAACCAAAAAGAAACCTGGCAATAACTAACCTTAGGCCTATATTACTTAAAGTAGGCGACCATACGTTTTTATCAAATCGCTAGTGCCTTGAAAATTCGCAAAACGGACACAACCGTCAATGACGTCTGCCCTCGTGCGTCTGCCCGCGTTCGGGTCGCGCACTCAGCGATTAGCCACTTCTTCCCCACCGCACGCCCCGTTCGCCTGGCGCCGCTGCATTTTAAATCTGTGATATCTTCGAAAATATTTATTTAATTTACATGCTGCAAAAAGCCATATTGATCTTTATTAAATGCACAATGTATTTAAAATACTTAATTGGATAAGGATTAATACTGTATTGCTTAAAATCGCTTCGTAAATAAGCTAGTCCATTGAAATGTTACATTTTTTAGGCCTAACCTTGCGTTTTTTAGAGGACGCAATTTTATTTTTTTGATGTGTAGGGGGGGTCAGTGTAAAGCTAAAACCAAGTTTGTGGGGTCACCACCCTTGTCCCACGGCCGCCATCTTGAAAATAGGGGTTGAAACGGTTTTTATGATATATCTCTTATTATTTATTTGATAAAAAAAATTTGTTAACATTTTTTGTTGCAAATTAAATTCTCTACAACTTTGGTCCCGTAACTTTTTATCGTAAAACTATAAATAAAAAAGTTATAAGCGAAAATCTTCAGAAATTCGAGGAAAAAAAATATATTTTTCGATATAACTTTTTTTTTAATCATTTTACGAAAAAATAATATCAGACCTTTTTTGTAGATCGTTTTTTGGGGAACAACTTTTATTTGCATCATTTTTTCATTAAGTTAATAGCTAAGGTTTTACAGCGCTCCGAAGTGAGTACTATTGTTTAGTACTCTTAATTATACCTATACGAGGGTGAATCAAAAAGTTTTTAGAAGTGCATATATATGAAACTTTTTTGGATCATGTTGGATATTAAAATTAAAGAGTGTCTATCACACTATATTTATGCAGACTGTCACTTGTTTTTGTCAGTTCGTTCGCATGTAATAATTTTTTTTGTGCAACGAGTTGCTAAAAAGTTAAAATTATGGATAAAAGTGAGTGCGGTGATAAAGTATCTCAGTTTGAAAAAAACGTCTAGGAAAGAAGGAATTTTTTTTGGATATTCAGCAGACATTAGGGGGTGATGCCTATTCTACGGTTGCGTACTGGGTGGCTGAATTTAAAAGGGGTAGATCAAGCTGTAAAGATGACCCGCGTTCTGGGCGGCCTTCAACCTCCGTTACAGAAGAAAATGTCAAAAAGGTTGAGAATCTGGTTTTGGAAGACAGAAGAATGACTATAAGACATATAGCTGAGATCCTAAAGATATCTTTTGGTAGCGTTCAATCCATTTTAATTGATTCACTGGGGTTCAAAAAAGTGTCTGCAAGATGGGTGCCACGAATGTTAACCGACGAAAACAAAAAGCGACGTGTGGAAATTTCCAAGCGTAATCTCGAAATGTTCCAGCGTGATTCGGATAATTTTTGCCGTCGTCTTGTCACTATGGATGAAACGTGGGTCCACCATTTTGATCCTGAAAAAAGACAAAGCATGTCTTGGAAACGACCATCCTCTCCATCCATTAAGAAATTTCGAGTTGCTCCTATCGCTGGCAAAGTTATGGCCTCTGTGTTCTGGGATAGTGAAGGAATCCTTTTTATTGATTACATGCCAAAAGGCCAGACGATTACTGGACCCTATTATGCAAATTTAATCCCGAAAGTGCGTGAAGCGATTAAAGAAAAACGTCGTGGAAAACTGTCGTTGGGCGTGTTGTTCCTCCAAGATAACGCTCATCCATCGGAAGTTGCGCTCAACACAATCCGCTGTGCTGGCTTCAATCTCCTTGACCACCCACCATATTCTCCGGATTTAGCCCCAAGTGATTTTCACTTATTTCCAAAATTAAAAGAGGAAATTCGTGGAACAAAATTTCACGATAATGACGCGGTTATAGCTGCCGTAGAGGACTTTTTCGAGAGTCAAGAAAATATTTTTTTTTCACAAGGAATAAGGAAGTAAGAAACGCGTATCTAAATGCATTGCATTGGAGGGAGATTATGTAGAAAAATAAAATATTATTATTTAAATCTTTGCATTTTTTAATATTGATTCCAAGAATTTTTTGATTCACCCTCGTATTATATGTGTATACTAATAATATATCATCAGTTATTTTTATTTTTTTTATTTTGTTATTAAGTATAACTTTTTTTATTACAAATTTAGCAATTACCTGAACAGTATTTCCTGTAACGGCCATCAGATTTAAAATTATTTTAAAAATCAATAATTGTTAAATCCTGTTATGGAGTGAGAAAGAGTCAATAATTAATTATTAATAATATTGCTAAATTTGTATTTAAAAAAGTTATAATAACAAAATAAAAAAATAACTGATGACATATTATTAGTATACACATATAATATAGGTATAGTTAAGAGTACTAAACAATAGTACTCACTTTGGAGCGCTGTAAAACCTTAGCTATTAACTTAATGAAAAAATGATGTAAATAAAAGTTGTTCCCCAAAAAACGATCTACAAAAAAGGTCTGATATTATTTTTTCGTAAAATGATTAAAAAAAAAGTTATATCGAAAAATATATTTTTTTTTCTCGAATTTCTGAAGATTTTCGCTTATAACTTTTTTATTAATAGTTTTACGATAAAAAGTTACGGGACCAAAGTTGTAGAGAATTTAATTTGCAACAAAAAATGTTAACAATTTTTTTTATCAAATAAATAGTTTAAGAGATATATCATAAAAACCGTTTCAACCCCTATTTTCAAGATGGCGGCCGTGGGACAAGGGTGGCGACCCCACAAACTTGGTTTTAGCTTTACACTGACCCCCCCTACACATCAAAAAAATAAAATTGCGTCCTCTAAAAAACGCAACCCCAAATGTAACTTTTCAATGGACTAAGCCATTATTTCTCGTACAAAGTAAAGGATAAAAAATGGTTATTGTGGGTTATTCCTAAGAGATAAACATATACCATCATGGACTTTTTTGTAGACCTTTTTAAGTTGTACAATACTGTAGTAAATTGTTTTGATCTATCTTGTAGGATTCAGTCAGCGTTTGCAATGTAAGCGCAAAAAATGTGTTTTTTTTACGACCTCACATTAAAAACCTCAAAAATTGTAGCCTATGTGTTATTCTGATGTATAAGCTATAGCCTATGTGTTATTCTGATGTATAAGCTATATTATGGTAAAGTTTCATTCAAATCCATTCAGTAGTTTTTACGTGAAAGAGTAACAAACATACATCCATACATACAAACTTTCGCCTTTATAATATTAGTAGGATAGTAGGATAATTTAGGGCCTTTTCTTCCACTGGTCAGCAAAGAGGTCTATTTCAGGATATTGGATGGACAGTTTATGTAGATGTTGGTGGGCACGGTAGACAGGCGAGTGGTGACGCGCCGGGCCGTGGCGAGCCGGCTCCGGCGCGACCAGCGGTATGCTCCCACACCGGAACCGGTCGCGGTGCTCCGGCACGCTCAGCCGCCGCATATTTATACTTTAGCTACTACTATGTATTTATTTTTGTAAGCTACTTTGTATTTTACCCACTTTCTGGTTTTTACCCACCTCTTATCTGCAAAATGACAAAGTTTATCTATATAACCCTTCGTCTGTGGCGGCCATTTTGCAAAAAATCGCGAGTCTGTGGAGGCCATTCTGGGTGGTCAGCGCAGTTCATAGGTCATGTGATTAAAACGATGATATCTCTAAAGTTTTGTAGAGAGCTACTATGTATAACTAATATCGTTTGAATCGGTATGAAACAAGCTATTACATTAAACATGTTTTAGTCCTGAATTAATTTGCAATGAATATGCCACATTATAAAACAATTAAAAACAATAAAATTCGTCTCACTTAGGGGTATGAAAAATAGATAGTAGCCGATTCTCAGACCTACTGAATACGCATATAAAATTTGATGAAAATCGGTCCAACCGTTTCGGAGGAGTACGGTTACTAACATTGTGACATGGAAATTTTATATGTTAGAAGATAAATTTATTTTATATATATAAAACTTATTTTATATATATAAAACACATGATAAAATGAATATTTAAGAAGGGTCGCATATTACAGACGTGAACTTTTTTCATTTATTTCTCAAATAATAATAGTTTAAACAACTAAAAAAACACGCTTTTTATAGAAAACAATAATTTTATCAAATAAGTGTATTGTCATCGGTCCTCAATAATTCTACAAAGTTTGAACGAAATCTGGCCGTTTAAAGTGGGTTAAAATCGCGCCCAAAGAAGTCGTTTACAAACATACAAACATACAGGTGAAGCTAATAGAAAGCGTGTAAAAACCTTTTAAATCAATTTTGCATGTTCGCAAATCTTCTTCTTCCTCGTATAAGCTAAGTGGCCAAGCCCTGGTGTCGAGAGCTTACAAGCCGCCCGAAGGCCTATATGACTTGGCTTAACAAATGCTTTGTTCTCAGACTAACAGCCGGGACCTACAATTTAACTTGCCATCCGACCCACAATAGCGCCAAGATTAAAAATGCCACATTTAAAACGACAGCTACTCGTATATGCATGGTCCCATCCAAACACCTTCCGCATCGACCGTTGCTTAAAGTAGTCACAGACGATCGAACTTGGTGCGGAGCGCACCACGAACCGCACGGTGCGATCTATACAACAGACGACGGTTTGTAGACACCTGACATTTTCACGGAATATGTAAATGTATATTACCTTTAATCACAGTCTACAACTAGCACGAGACCAGAAGCTTCGTTATTATTGTTGTGTATACGTCACTAAATATTTTTGTATTTGTATTTAAAATTAAATTATCCCATAACGTAATTTTAAGCTATTTTTTTCTTCATCTTTATATACTATGTACACATTTAGATAATATTTAATTAAGTATTAACTTTAAGAATGAATTAAAATATAAAAATTATATTTAAGTGGGGTTCACATACAACAATTTAAGTTTTTAAGTTAACAATTTAATTACGCACTTGGCCAATTTTTTAATATTGGTAGGATTTATCACAAAGAAGACATGACATTTGACCTTACAATCGGTATATAAACAGTATTTCCCCGTACTCATGTCAGTTCTGCAAGTTCACTCAAAGTCTCCAGTAAGTACAAAGTTTCATAATTAATTACTTTACATTTTAGTTTCTTGAAGAATTAAAGTACAAAATATTTCTAATTTCTACTCATTTCAACCGATTTCTTTTCCAATAGAACTCCTTATTACTTTCTAATAAATTCCTTGCGCGGGAGTGTTATTATAATAAATATTTCACTATGAATCTCTTCTTAGCACCCGACGCAAAAACGGCGGCGTTTTTGACGTGTATCTGTTTGTGTCTTATCTGTGGCATCGTTGCTTCTGATTTTGGTCCACTTTTTTTCTATTGAAAGGTGTGACAGTTGAGAGTATTCTTAGATATGTATGTTTGATGAGTTCAAGGCGGACGCCGCGAGAAAATGGTGTTGCGATATTTTTTCTCTATATGGGTATCAAATGAATTTGCTTGACTAGTAGAATATATTATTATATGCAATAGGTTACATTGTTTAACCAAAATGGCCGCCGCCAGAAAATACTACGTCGCGCCGGTGGCTAACAACATTTTTATTTTAAAGTATTTACTTAGATAAAACTAGATATTTTATTAAAATTTATAAGTTTAGATAAAAAATTGGTTAACCAATGAAAGTAACTACGAAAGAAAAAATTTAATTATTTAATAGCTTTTTAACTATTGATAATATTTGTGTAGTTTTTTCTATGCTTATGCTGTGTAGTTTTTTATTTAATTAACTTTTATACCATATTCAAATTATATTTTTTAAAAAGCTTATTTCTATCGGTTGTAAAAAAAAATGTGATATTCACTTTATTATTCTTAAGTTATATATCATTTGGTTTTAAATAGTAAATTTAAATGAACTATTTAAAAGAAAAACATTTTTGTACTCAAATATATTTAAAAAAAAAACCATATAACTGTTTGAATCATTTTCCTTCACTTGTAACGTAATTCCTCTACTGAACCTGTTCCACAGAAGAATTGTCACCAAAATGAATGGTTACAACAGAATTGATTTTCCTTTCAGAAAATGAAGTGTGCGCTATTTCTATTGGTCGTGCTCACAGCTTGTGTGCTGGTGACGATGGCTGATGATACTAAGAAGCATTACTGTGGTGACAAGCTAGTTAATAAGCTTCAAGAACTTTGTAAAGGATTTGACAATAGTAAGTCACAATTTTCACCTTGGAAAACCGTGATCCACAATTTTTTCAACAAGCAAGTTTCTTGCCTCTTGCATACAAATAAATGGAAGCAACTTATTTGAATTACATTGTCAAACTCCTTACGATGGCCGCGATTTAGACAAAGCTTGCTACTGCTTAGCTTACCGTGACAAAAAAAAACAGATAGACTATAGGCATGATACCCTGATAATTACTGTAGAAACTCGATAATCCGGCCCTCAGTTATAATTATATAATTATAGGATAAGCAATTATCTAGACTAAAGATCAATTGTCCAAAGTTCTTTATTTGCAAGCGTGAAAGTGTCAAAAGAAATTGGCATCGCAAGTTCCGGCTTCTTTTCGAAAAAGAGACGATTTTCTTTATACTTTCCACTATCCGGATTTTCAACTATCCGAATGCGAACAACAGTTTGTCCGGTTAATCTTGTTTCTACTTTTAATTTATAAGTACTTGTAACAACTGTTTACTGCAGCGCCCCCTGCAGTTATCATCGTCCAACTATCTAAGAACATGCACCAATCAAATCAAAACTCTGCACTGAAGAACTGCATTAAATTCGACACAATATAAATATGTTGTTATATGAAGGCAACAGATATGAGATATGATTATGAGATACAGCCTAGTCACAGACAGATTGACAGCGGAGGCTTAGTAATAGGGTCTCGTTTTTACCTTTTAGGTACGGAACCCTTAAAGTTATCTACCGCTTCCAATTTTCTTAAAAGTTAATCTAAACTATATAATATGTAATATAATATAATATAATACATATATAGTATGTTGTACATATCTTAATTTGACAAAAGTTATACATGTCTCACTCTATGTGTGGTATTGACCACAAAATATTTATTGAAGCCAAAGTTTTGTCTATGCTTTCTATATCTATACTAATAATATTAATATATAATATTAATAGATAGGAAGATATTAATAGATAGCTCTTGTACGGAGCTGAGACCTGGACCTCTTATGCTAAACAAGAACGCTTAGACTTAATACCTTTCACATGCGCTGCCTTAAAAACATCTTAGGCATTACTTGGAAAGACCGAGTGACAAACGAGACAGTGTTGGAAACTGCACAGCTGCCTAGCATCACGGGTCTTCTCAAACAGAGAAGACTCCGTTGGCTAGGGCATGTGTCCAGAATGAAACCATCTCGTTTGCCGAGGCAGATCCTTCTCGGTGAAGTTGCGCATGCCAAGCGCCCAGTTGGACGACCTCTGTTACGATTCAAGGACAGCGTTAAACGCGATATGACGAGTTTTAACATAGAGGTCGCTAGCTGGGAGAAGGCTACAGAGGACCGCAGTCAATGGAGGAAGCTATGTGCAGATGGCGTAGCTATCCACGATCAGACTTGGTTTCAACATTTAGCTCGTAAACAAGAAACGCGCCACCTACGCGAAATAAATCCGCAGCCACTCTCCACACTAAGGCAATACACCTGTCATAAATGTGACCGCATCTGCGGCTCTCGCATTGGCTTGTTCAGCCACGAGCGCAGATGCAATAACAATCCGGACGCTACATGAAATCATCTTTCGTAGATGAAGTGGGCCAATGATGATGATGATGATAATATTAATAATATTAGAGAAAAGTTTGATCGTTTGTTTGTTTGTTTGACACGGATAGGCTCCAAACCTACTTTGATTGCACCGATTTGAAAAATTATTTCACCGTTGGGAAGCTATATTTTTCCCGAGTAACTTATGCTATATTTTGTTTCCAAAAATACTAGATATCCTTACAAACAGCTCAATAATGTAACACAAACTTTTATATAGCCTGTGCGAAGCCGGGGCACGCTGCTAGTACATCATATTTTTATCAAGAGACATGGTTACAGTAATTTTCATGACTTGAACTTGGCAGTTAATTCTAGTTATTAAACTTAATCTCTCGTTTATTTTCAGGACTAATTTATGAGAATCGTCGCAAAAAAGATATTTTGCAGGATTGCTGCCGTAAAGGTTGTACCGATGCGGAAATAAAGTTATATTGTGGTTTTGATCAAGCACCAATTCAAGCACAAGTTTAGCTAATGATTGAAAGCAAGCCAAGTTGATGATTAAGATCTTATTAATCAACTCGGCTTGCTTTCAATCATTTTAATCAGTGAGAAAGCGAGACAGCTTTACATCTTTTCATGTTTTCTTCGGGGATAAAATTATTGTGACCACTGCCATGTTACGACACGATTTTGCAAAAGATTTCGTACTTCTCATAAAATATTTTCTCTTTATTTCGGTAGGAATTAGACGTAAATATTATTTTGTCTCGGCTAAATTTTAATAAATTTGTTTGTCACTCTGCTATTTGTTTAGTTTTTATTTTTGTTGTAAAGCCGTATTAAATTGAATCATTATAAAACATTTCAGCAAATTCACAACTCGCATTTTATTTGACGACCTCATTGTCGTGGTTACCTTGCCGGACTGCCAATCAGAATGGTCCCGGGTTCGATTCCGACACGGCCAACATCTTTATACTTAACTAAATTTGTTGGCTGTCGGTCTGGGTGTAAAATATGTATGTAGGTATAACACAAACTAGAAATGGGTCAGTCAGTATGGGGTTAACCAGCCGTGTGTGAAATGTGTCCTAATACATATTTATTTACATAAATTAAATACAAAATTTAAATTTAATAATTTAAATTCACGTTTTAGCTATAAAATTAAATTATAAAATTTTAATTAAATAAATATTTAAGTAGAGCTCCAATACAATAACTATTTAATTAAATTTTGTTTTTTAAATAGAATATACATTTTCCGGGGTTTATATCCGGCGCTGTATCTATTTTCATTGAAATCATTTTCTACTCCAAATCAACATTTATCTCTTAAAAAGTGTCTGAAAAAGTACATTCTCGAAACATCCCAGTTACATTTGAATTAATTTTCTCTTTCATTTGCAATTTTCAACAAGTAATACTCAAATGCCTTTCTAGAAAGTATTCAAGTATTAATTGAATCGGAGAGACCCTGCGCAAAAACATAAATCACTCATAACGACTTGGACAATGTACTCGCTGTACCAGAAATAAAAGCGGTTAGATATCGAGAGAATAACTTGTTATATTGAAGACCATTCACTCCTTCTGAGCAAAGCTTCGATCAAATATTTGATCCAAGGAGCAATGAGATAAATATAGGCAGAACAATTAATATGCATTAATTGTTTTGCATTAATTATCATTCATTATCCATTATCACTAACTGGCACAGACTGGTATAATTATACAGGTTAAGCATAAGAAGCCCACTATACTTTTGTATCTAGATATTATTTTATAAATGTAACCTGTATCTTAAAACAGCTACATACACACAGCAATAACTTTTTTTTGGTATAACCTTAAGTTTATCGTATTGTAACAATATTATTACCCTGCCACAATTTCTAAATGAGTGTAAATCTAAACTCAAAGGATGTTATAATATTTTTCTATTTGTTACACACCAGGATAAGACGTACACTAGTGTGTACCAATGTGTTAGTATTAATTATTATGCAAATAAAGATATTTTAAAATTGTAATTGTACACTGGTGGGACTTTGGGCCTTCTCCCACGAGGAGAGAGATATAGGCCATAATCCACTACGCTGGCCAAGTGCGGGTTGGCGGTTGATACACTTCTTCGGATACTGTGGTCCTCAAAACGTGTTGGTTTCCTTACGATGTTTTCCTTCACCGAAAAGCGAGTGCAAATCCACTCATAACTAGAAAAACACGTCATTGACTGGGATCGAACCAGGGGGCTGTCTGATTGAAAAGAAGACGTTTTACCACTGAGCCACACTCGGTTTTTATAAATATACATATGAGTTATCTCAAATGAAGATTAGACGTGACATATGATCTTATAATCGGAATACGTAGGTGGCTATCGCTTACATATGTCTTTACTAGTTGTTACCCGCAGCTTCACCCGCATAACAAAGGTATTCTAAATTGTGAGAAAACAAATACTTAGGTTCATTCATTCAATATTTAAGAGCTGGTCTCTTGTCCACGCAGCTATTGTATTCGGCCAAATCCTTGACCTCCCTATACGACATGACTTTCGCCTTCTCCTTAATTTGGTCTAAATATGATCTTCTAGGTCTTCCTCTTCCTCTCCTGGCTTCTTTTTATCTTTCCTTCTATGATATTTTTAAAGAAATTATCATTTCGTATAAGGTGGCCTTTTCTCTTTCTTCTTTCCTCTTCTGTTGTCTAATATTGTATTTAATATGGTTCTTGGTTCTTGTACTAGGCACAAACACAAAATAATTACGTACTTAGGTGCAAATACAAAATAATTTAATAAAAAAAAAAAAATTCAAAATATTACATAAAATTATTATATTAGTAAATCAATTTTGGAAACTTTATTTAATAGACCCAATGAATTTTTAGATTAAATTAAAATCCAATGAAATATTCAGATCCCAGATATTCTAAGGACCTTAGGTTTTAGTAACCATAAAGAGTGGATCATATTTTATTCCTTAAGTCCCAATTAAATGAAAATAACTAGGTACTAAATAAAGTAAAAATAAATAAGTGCATACCAATAACTAAAGCGTACTTAAAAAGATATCGAAATAGTTGGGAGCTAAACTTATATCTTAGCGTGTCTTTATAACTAAAATTAATATAAAAAAAAGATAATATTAACATTAAATTAATATTAGTTTAATTTTAATATGTGACATGTTATTTTTAATGGACTTTTATTGAATAAATTAATATAATATTTGAATGCTAAAATAGTAATATTCAAGACTAAAATTATTCCAGCTAACTCGCTCATGATGGATTCAGTACAATCTTAATATACATAAATCTCGTGTCACAATGTTTGTCCTCATTGGACTCCTAAACCACTTAACCGATTATAATAAAATTCGCAAAACATGTGCAGTTCGATCCAACTTGAGAGATAGGATAGTTTAAATCTCAAATTATAGTCGCAATTTTTATTTATTGCTAATTATTGTCTGTTATTGTTTGACAGTCACAATTATCTGTTAACTCCAAATGATTCTAACAGATGTCGATACCTTTCGACTGGGTTGAGTAAGTAATCAATAGATGGCGCTGCTATGGTAAATCTACGAACGTGTCATATAAGCTACACTATCTATTTTTCATGCCCCTAAGTGAGGCAAAACAACGTTTGCCGGGTCAGCTAGTCTACGATATTTTTGATAACAAAATATAGTCTATGTCACTTGAGAACAATGGAGCTTCTCAACGGCACAGAATAATAACTTGTACTTCGTATCAACGGTAAAAGAATTTTTCAAATCGGTCCTGTAGTTTTGAGCCTATTCGCGTCAAACAAACAATCAAACCTTTCCTCTTTATAATATTAGTATAGATACGAGTACGTAGGTTTTTTATAAGTTTATTTACACGAGTATATAAAAATGTAATCAAGAAAGATAGTATATAATGAAATGTCTCCAATAGTGTTCAAGTCAGTTCTACCGAAGAAAGAAGTCCAGTAAGTACCTATTTAAAATATACTATATCTTTTACAAATAAATTGCAAAGCACATATGTAATTCCAATTCTTGCTTGACGAACTCGGCTTTTATGACGAACTAAAATAATTATATTATTACTTTTTTATTATCTACCAAATTAACAAGTTCGTTATTGCATGAAATCTCTTTTATTTTTTAATATCTTGCATAAATTCCTCCTCGTTGGTGTAATGGTGACCATACCAGAATGCCAACCAGAGGATTCCGGTTCGGTTCCTAGCGCGGATGAACTTGATTTGTTGACTGATGTGGGTTATAAATATGCATCGAAATAAAGTATTTTTTGTATGTATATGTAGAATAACAGTTTAACTAGAAATGGTATGGGGCTAACCAGACATGTGTGAAATGTGTCCTAATATTATTTATTCATGTATTACATTGGTGTACGAAAAGTCAATATAGCCTTAAAAGAAACGTACTTTAAATTATTTTATGTTTTTTTTAAATAATTTACCTTGTCTTGTAAATTAATTACTTTGCTGTTCCCATACAATGAGCAGGGAACTAGATTTAAACGTATCATCTGCTCAACGAGGAATTGCTACCAAGTATGTGTATGATTGTTACAATAGGATTTCCTTTTTGACGTGACAACGTCTTAAATTAGGTTGCGGCTGGGAGTCACTTATGAAAAAGTGTAACGCCCGGTAACGTTACGATGAGTCACCGAACGAGAGAGAGGCCCGCCGAATGCCTTGCGTCTCTCTCCCACTCAACTATGATCGGTCTGCCGCGCGCGCAGCACGCGGCAGACGTTGTCACGTAAAATCTTCGCCCGTAAAACCGACTTTACAGGCAACCATTTTTCTTTCAGAAAATGAAGTGTGCGTTGTTTCTGGTGGTCGTGCTCACAGCGTGTGTGCTGGTAGCGATGGCTGATGATGAAGTTATTTTGAAGAAATATTGTGGCCCGAGACTGACGAAAAAGGTTGCAGAAGTTTGTAATGGACGATACAATGGTATGTCAATCACATCTTCAAAACCCTTTTCCATGGCTGCAAATGTTAATCTTACTACATAAGACGTAGACAGAGAAAACAAGATTTTTTTTTCTTTATTTATTATATGGATTCTGTGACGCAGTGACAACGCTTGGCATTGGACTATTCACTATGTACAAAACAAAAAAAACTTCTTATTGCAACAACTTAAACTAATATAAACTTATACAGTTTCAACAGCACTTTGGACACAATTCTCCACAAAACTTTGAGTAATTCTCAGCGTTCCGGGTACATTCCATCAAGACGCACATCTTCGTCTACAGACGAAGCGTGCGTCTTGCGTTGCGTTGCGTCTGGCAGACTGGGCAATTCGGAGAGCCCATTAATCCTTATAAGTTGCTTATTTTGTTTGAAAAAAATATCCAATAAAAGATTATTCTTATATATAAAATTTCCGTGTCACAGTGTTTGTTACCGTACTCCTCCGAAACGGCTTGACCGATTTTTACCAAATTTTATATGCGTATTCAGTAGGTCTGAGAATCGGCTACTATCTAATTTTCATATCCCTAAGTGAGGCAAAACAACGTTTGCCGGGTCAACTAGTATTTATATAAAATACACGTCACTTAAAGGTAGTAATTAAAAATAAAACTGCACAAACACTAAAAACAACTAAAACGGACTATGAGCTCCACGCGCTGCACCGAAGGTCCCCAAAATGCTGGCGGCGTTACCTCTCTGGATTGCCAAGGAAGCTCGCTGCGTCAAAAACCACCCTGACCGAGGATCCTGACCTCGCTCCCTCATTCGACGTCCGAGGTCACGGACTAGAAGCTTGGCGTCTTTGTTTGATGGAATGTGTCCAGAACGGATTTTCATCATAGCTACAATGTTAATCATTTATCAATTCGGGGCATGACCCGACCACCCGCCACCAGTGGGCTGGCTAATTTTAAATACATATTAAATGCATATAATACTAATTACAAATATCGATAATCATATCATGCCCATTTATTTAATAGGTTTTCGAGCGTCAGTAACCCGATTCAGGTGTCAGTTTTGGCACCGGACATGTCAAATGTCAAAATAGTGTCAAAGTCGAGTTGGGTATCGTTTGAAAGGTTACAGGAGATGAGGAACCCGATTCTGGTATACATTTTTAACGTGGGACTTGTCTAATGTCAAAATAGCTATTCAAAGTCGACTTCAGTGTCGTTTAATAGGCCATTCACTTGACAAATGTTATACATGGCGCCCTCGAAGGGCCACGAACTAAGGAACGAATTATTTCTTTTCATACTCCCTATATCTTGTGAGGGTATTCTGAGTTTCACTTTTGAACTTAATCTTTCGTTTATTTTTCAGAACCTGAATTATTGGGGTCTCGTTCCAAAAGAGGCATCGTAGATGAATGCTGTTACAACCCTTGTAGTGAAGACCACATACGTCGACATTATTGTCAATGAACTTATTGATAAGCTTGGCTTTGTATAATTAAAATACAAATATCATTTATTTTGTCTTTTCTTTTTCAAGCCATTGAATTAAAAGCACTTAAATAATAGTAAGTTTGATGTAAGTTTTCGTTTATTTTAGTAACGATAAAAAAACGTTACACGTTTATTTATTACGAGATAATATTATTTTTATGTTACAAATAAAATCTGAAACAAAACAAGCTCGTTGTGATCACCAATCTCAATATAATCGGACTTGTATTGCCTTTAATAGTAGTTATGTGAAAACATGACCTCAAAAAAAAAGAAAAAATTACTAAATCAAACAATTGTCTCACAGATTTAAAAATAATTTGGTCTGGTCTGTAATAACTACCTCTCAAAGACGCTGAACACACCGTTAGGTGCTTGGCGACCAGCGAACTAGGATATATCCTAGTTAATAACAACAGCGAACTAGGATATATCCTAGTTCGCCGTTGGCGACAGATACGGTGTAAACTCAATATAACGACACTGAAGGGACTGTGCATTTTATAGCGTTATAGAGAGTGGTCGTTAAATGGAGAGAATGGATCATTGCATGGAATACAAGCTAAACCAACTAAAGCCAATTGATTTCGACGCTTTAGAGAGTTTGTAGTTAGATCGAGTGACGTTACATGGAGTTTACACTGTATTTCAATTTGGCAGTATTTTGTAGTGCTCACACTTACAAAGCACTTACAAAATACTCACCGCGTATTCTCTCTTAGGACAGGAAAAGTAAGTGCGTAAAAGATTAATTCTCAAAAATAAACTTTATTATCTATTTAATGGCTTATATCTATCTATTTATATGTAACATAATAATATTTCATTTTCAGTCGAATTGTTGCAATATAGCATAATATTTTAGTCCAAATTAACCCACTAGAAAATGCTAACCATTTTTAAACTTAAATGTTTTAATATTAGAATGTAATTAGTTAAGCTATAAGTATCTACATTATCTATTATAAAAAAACTAATATTTTTTTAACCTGTTTTAAGCAAGTCACTAACAGGTACATTTAAAATTAGAAATAAAGGAATTAAGATACACTATACATACAAAATATACATAAACATTAAAAAATCTTTTAAATTTAATATTCTAACGATTGTTAAACTACTCTCATTCATTCAATATTTAAGAGCTGGGCTCTTGTCTGTGGAGTTTTTCCAGGTAGTTCTGGTTTCGGCCAAATCCTTGACCTCCCTATACGACATGACTTTCGCCTTCTCCTTAATTTGGTCTAAATATGATCTTCTAGGTCTTCCTCTTCCTCTCCTGGCTTCTATCTTTCCTTCTACGATATTTTTAATGAAATTGTCAAGTCGTATAAGGTGGCCAACCATCTTTCCTCTTCTGTTGACTATTGTATTTATTATGGTTCTTGGTTCTTGTACTAGGCAGAGTACCTCTTCATTAGTTTTCTTTTCTTTCCAACTTATTCTTTCCAAACTACTCTAAATATCTTAAAATGGATGCGTTTGATAATCTTCACCCTGGTTTTGACTCAAAACAATTAGATGAAAAGGAGCGAATATTTATAGTAGTACTCTATCACGCAATTAATTATCAAAATAATAGCATATTGCTTTTTGTTGTGCTTATACTAAATAAGTACATTAAATATCAAATGTGTAAATTTTGATTTTGTCTATTTTTATATTCGAATTAAAAATATAAATATATTTTTAAAATTTAATATTAGGGCACATTTCACACACGGCTGGTAAGCCCGATAATAAAATACAATTTCTAGTTTATATAATGATTGCACAACTGATATACTATACATACATCAATACCTAATATTGATACATATTGTAACACCCAGACCGATAGCCAACAAATTTAGTTAGTTATAGAAAGATATTGGCCGTGCCGAGGTTCGAACTTGGCGCCCTCTGGTTGCCACATGGTCATCGTTATTTTTTTGTCGTTAATTAATTACGTGATAGCTATTAATCGTTATGAGCTCTAACAACAAAATGGGGTAATTTATTTTTATTTCGTCACTTCGTTGAATTTACTCACTTATTAAAGGGCAGATAAGTGGCAAAATATTGAATTTACAGTTTTAACGTTATTTAATGTTAAGCGGCTATAAATTTGTTTCTGACTGGCAGCATGTAGTCTTTCTTTCGTCTTATAAGTATTTTTTTAAATTTATTATTTTTTACGATATATCTATCTGCAAATGTAAAGATTTGGCCCTCTTATCGCTCTTATACAGTTTTCTAATTGTGTTGATGAATTGTGAATTGTGTTGATGAATTTTGAATTGTGTTGATGAATTTTGTCATTATGCAAAAGAAACGAGAGGAGCTGGCGCCTTCCAATCTTCTTCTTCTTCGATCTCTTCCTCCGAGTTGTCTGGGAATCGGACCTAACAACATATAAAATATTACTAAGGCGAAAATAAGCGCGAAATCTGGATTCATCACATTCTGAACCTTTGGGTACTTTTGTGCACATACATATACGAGTACCATATTCATAGTTATAGAGAGTACATATGTATAGTTTATTGTGTATGCGATCGATGTGTGCCCAATGAACTACTTTTCTTTTTTCTTTCAAAATTGAATCTAACCGGTCAAGACGGATAAAGGGAAGTGGTTCTAAATTAGTATGCAAGCTTCCAACCGAACATATACAATAATGTACATAAACAATCGTCTAACCTATTGGACCACGGATCGGAGGTGCGTGGCAAGCTTTGATCAAAAATTTACTAGATTTAAGGTGATGTCTCTAAAACCAGCAAGGAAAATAAGACCACAAGTAAGAGTGGCGGTCTTATTTGAGTTTGAAGAATTGACGCGCTATTAGTATAGTAATACAGTTGAATTTTCTAACGCTCACTGCGTACGGTCATGAAATTGTATAACTGTAATCGCGGAGCAAGATAGCTTATGTTTATTACGGCACTAACCGAAACTCAACCTTAAGATACAGTGGTAAGGTTGACTTGAAATGAAATATTTTTTATTACGTAGTATATTGTAATAGATACAATAGTATAGTAAACGCATGCCATTTTTTTTTTGTGCTGAGTTTGAATGCAACACTGAATCTGGTATATATTTGATCGAAGATTGCAAGTTAATAAAAGTCTTATAATAATGTACAAGCTGATGAAAAATAAGTAGTTACTGACCCATGGAGCCAAACGCTTAGCGCGTCTTTGTGCTGAACTGCTCTGGTTAGCTTGCCAAGCCTGGAAAATAACATTAGATACAAAATTAAGTCAAATTATTGTAGGGTACTACAATAATGTCATTCAGATATTGTACTCGTAGTATCCTATCCACAGATTTTTTTCTCCTCCTACCGCCCATTTACATGTCGGAGACCTATTTTACACTATTCCTTTCATACCAGTTCTCGCCTATCCACAGATTAGGATATATATAAGATAGGAGTATATCCTATCCTTTATATCCCCGTAAATGTCATATATCCTATCTTGCATACATTATAAACGCAAAATTATCTACTTTTAATAATATACGAGTGTACATACAAAGAAAGCAAACGAGAAAATTTTGTCAACTTTAAAGATTACCAAGAAACTTACATTTTAAGTTAAAATACTACGAATGACATCTCAAAATAGTTTCCACTCCAGAAATGTCACTGTCTATTAGTAGAAATAGAGGTCAGTGAGAAATGTAGAGTCATAAAGATAAAGTTATTTGTAAAATAAGAAAGTGTACGTACATAGTTCTTACGTCTGATACCTTATGATTAACTGGTACGCTGTAGGGAGCACTACGCCCTGCTATAGGACTGCCAGGAGCCTGTATCGCAGGGCCGTAGGAATCGCCGCTTCATTTGAGAACGTGAATAAATACATACACTTTAATAATGCGTCTTAATTATCGCAATCATGATAATCACTCGGAATATTTTTTTCACACAGCCCTCGCCCAAATGTTTACTTTGGAAAATTAAACTATCTCACCTGGTAAGCGTCATTAAAGGCGTGTGCGAGTGAGAGGGCAAGTGCACGCGCATGTTTCCTACGCGCGCAGACAAAAGCGTGCACTACGTGGGACTCCAAAGCACCAATTTCCGTCTTTCCTTCCACGACGGCGAACACCCGAGCGTTGGCCGCGTCCGCTGAGCAGTACGAGATCCTGGAAGTAAATCAAATGAAATCATTTATTACTTGCAAAATAGGTACAATTGTGGTGTCATAAATAAGTTAGCTCTCTATTTTAACCGTCCGGTATGCAAGATATAATTGTCAGTTCTAAAATAAAAAAATAAAAATATATAATAATGTCTAATTAAATGTCTAATATACAAGCATTAATTTTCAATAATATTTTAAAAATTATTTATGTTAATCGTCTTTATGTCACATATTACTTATCTTATCACTAAAGAAATCCTTCACATTATAATAGCACTTACACACTAATAAATCAAACAACTTTCTTAATATACTTTCCTCAAGTAATATAATGTATCTTGCTAATTGCATATTATTATATTATATAGTCTTATTTATTGTACTTTAGCATAAGTTTAATGTTATCGTAGAATAAGCTTGGGAGATGCCATTGGCTCCCATAACACAGTTTATAAAACTACTTTGGGAGCCTTTGGATTCCTATTACTTTTATTCATGCTATGTAACCTTTGCCCAAATTAACGTTTTTGTTTTTTTTATGGAAGTTGGAAAATATAGTGATAAAGAAAAATCTGCTTCTTCGTATGAGCTAAGTGTCCAAGCTCTAGCAGGTCCTTATTCGTATAGATTGTAGTACTATGCGTGCCAACTAAGAATAGGACTGTCAAAACCGCCATCTTGCTCAATAATACGCGCTAACGTCATTACCAAAGTGTGGTGAAATAGTGAGCAAAAAAATTGTAAACAAATTATATTCAGTTCATTTGTTTAATGTACGCTGTTTTGCTATTTCTTATACATTTTACGGCAAATTAATTATAAATGAGTAGGATTTTTGATTTGAAAGTTAAAGCATATTTATGAAAATATAAAAAAAAATCATTGTAGGCACTTCTTTTTGTACCAAATAAAAAGAGTTTATTATGCAGCACTTAAGTCGAAACTATCCAAAACCAATGTCTCATCACGTGATTTTCTCTTTAGGTGTTGTTAATTGGCCTTGGGTACTTCTTACTTGTAGAATTAATTAATTCAAAATTATCCAGTAATAAAATCAAGAATAATTATACAATAATTCAATTTATACCTATGAACCAAAAAAAAAACTAATTTCTTTTTTACGATTTCTTTGCTGGCAGTACTTTTTTGACAGTTATCGTGTGAAGTTGAAGCAAGCGCGATCCTATTCTTAGTTGGCACGCATAGTAAATTTAACTTACTTGTAAATAGAAATGCTGAGCACATTTTCGTTGGATTCTGCGTCAGTGACAATGATTCCTTTAGGGCTGATGTCCAAGTTCACACGCCGCGGTTTTTTATTCAGCACTGGAAATAGAACGCAGAATCCATGAGTTAAATCTAGTTAAGGTAAACAACAAAGCAGCTCTGGGCTGAAAAAAGTTATTCACAATTGATGACACTGACAATAAGAACTTAGTCTTACTATTAGTGGTATGTGGTCTGACTTCTTACATATTACTTGTTCTTTAACTATGGAAAATAAAGCAATTATTCAATCAAATACGATCGAATCTAAAAATCGAGTGTGGCTCGGTGGTACAAACGTCTGCTTTTCAATCAGACGGCCCCTGGTTCGATCCCAGCCCTACACCAATGACTTGTTTTTCATGTTATGAGTGGATTTGCACTCGCTTTACGATGAAGGAAAACATCGTGAGGGAAACCGGCACGTTTGAGGACCACGAAATGCGAAGACGTATGTCTTCCGCCAACCCGCACTTGGCCAGCGTGGTGGATTATGGTCTATATCAGTCTTCTAGTAAGTGAAGGCCCCGAGTCCCAGCAGTTGGAACGTATAGTGGGCTTCTTATGCTCCTTTTGCAATCAAATAAACTTTGAAGCCGGATATTTGTTCTCAAAACCGTTCATCCGTTCTATTTTCCAAAGTTACAAAATAAGTTATATGAGAAGTCAGACCGCTGGTCGCCATTCAGAATGGTTATTTTTATATTAGAATACCATTTATTATTTCAAAATACGTTACGACATACATTTTGAGAAAAAACTGGCCAAATTTTCTGAAATACTGCCCTTCGATTTTGTTATAGGGCCAATCTTCTTATAGGTATCAGTTGAGACTTAGTACGGAGGTCATTCTTATTGTCAATGGCATCAATTGTGTATGGCTTTTTTCAGACTCGGGTTGATTAATGACAATATTCCTACAAATCATACTTCATAGTTTCTTAACTGTTTATAACTCATGCACAACTTATAAGCGACACTGGATTTTTCGATCGAGATCGAGAAACACGCTCTTTGTCATAATACCTCGTTTTGTTTGACCAATGGCATTGGTGGCGATTCAGCGGCACACACGACTAAACTAAATTTAAAGTAGCTCTGTCTCTTTTCGTCATAAATGACCAAAAAGAGATGGTACGATCTAAACCATAGACAAAACACCTAAAATCACAATCAAACACGTCAGATTTAGAGCTGATACAATTGGGTGCGCTCTAAAATCGCTTACATTTTTCATATTTGACGTGATTTTAGTTGTTTTGTGTGTGGTTCAGAACGTGCAGCCTCTTTCTGGCCACCTAAGATGAAAAGAGACGGGGCCTCTTTAAATGTTGTTACAATCACCATTTTCAGTATAAGTATAGCGTAAAACATGTTCGTAGCAGGTAATGGAGAAGAGTGTTGTTACCATTATTTCAGTATCTGCTTAATGTATTCGAACTAATGGTTAAAGATGATGATGACTAATAAATAAATAAATATTAGGACACATTTTACACACGGCTGGTTAACTCCATACTGAACCATTTCTAGTTTGTGTTATGGTAGCTAACACAACTGGTATACTACATATACATATGAACATACATATTTTAAATAGATACATATTTAACACCCAGACCCACAGCCAACAAATTTGATTAAGCACAAAGATGTTGGCCGTGCCAGGAATCGAACCCAGAACCTTCTTGTTGGCAGTCCGGTCATGGTAACCTTTACGCCAACGAGGCTGTCAAATTATCACACTATAATCATTCTCGAAAAAAATATAGGTACGAAGAAAATAATAGACCAACCCTAGTTAAAAAGAAAAGGTTAAGAAGATGATGATGGTCTTACGTTTAGCGGAATGTAGTGCAGAGCGCACAGCGATTGCCGTGGTGGGAGCCGAAGCGGCGCGCTCCACGGGCGCCACCCCCGCGTACCGGACGTCTATCTGGCACGGAGCTCCGGCTTCCCTGCCCTCCCTCCACCACCCTTCGCCCTCGCATTCCGCGAGCGCCCATTCTTCGCTTAGCTCTGGAATCAGGCAAAAAATATGCATAAGGATAAGCAAGCCAATAAACTTTCCCACTGCTGGTACTCCCTTTACACACTAGGATATAGGAGAAGAATATAGGCCATAATCTACCACGCTGACCAAGTGCGAGTTGGCGGATGACACACATCTTCAGATATTGCAGTCCTCAAACGGGTCGGTTTCCTCACGATGTTTTCCTTTTTTTACCATCGAGCCGCACACGCCTTTTCTACCGAGACACATTTTATACAAATAAGACTTTGTAACAAAGAAGTTACCATAGTTATGACAAAAGTAGTCAGGTTAATATCTGATTTGATTTGATTTTCTGGCCTATAGTTCAACCAGACATCGAGCATTGCCATTCAAGTGGCAATAAAACAATTAATATATCAGAATAAATAGTTATGATAAAACAAATGGTATAACAAGACAGTATAAATGGTATAAAAAGGCAATATAAATGGTAGCCCTGACTTCTGTGCTACTGAGAACTGTTTTAAAGTATGACTATTTTTCGATATTATCATACAATGAATATATTTTATGTCAATATTGGTTTTATACATGTCACATATTAAAAACGAATACTAATCAAATAACCCGCCCCTGCTCGCCCCCGGTGCAAAGGTGCCCATCACGCTCGCTGCATTACCGCGCTGAATAGCTATGGCCAACCACTGCACCAAGAACGACCCGGAGCGGGAGTCACCGATACAAAATAGAACTTTAGTGATATTTTTTCTACTATGTAATACTTTCAAAAAGACAATGAAATTAATCAATATATACAAAGATAATGATGCGACAGCTCAGTGGCGTGTGGCAGCCTTACATCCCGGTGGTCGTATGTTCGATTCTCGCTAATGAGCGAGCGCTTTCGGTGAAAGAAAAAATCGTTAGGAAACCATAACATGGTGGTAGGACATTTTCTAATGCCTCAAGTAGAAAAATCTATTTATTTATTTGTATTTATTTATTTAATAAGGTACACAAAACAGAATACAACCTTAAATGACTAAATATTTATACATTGTTTCGTTCTAGGTTATATCCTTATCAAAAGTGTACACATCATGATCTAAGTAAAAATTTACATAAAATACAAAAATATTAGTAAGTACCTATACTACATATACCAACAAATTATTTCGAGCATAATATATCTTATCCCTTTCAAATGACTCCCACGTTGCAACATAATGCATAATGTTAATCTGTAGTCAAGCACTTAACAGCGTGATCCGTCAGCTATCTTGAGAGCCAGTTAATGAAGACTAGGCATGCTCCATCTCAGACTAGAGTGTCGCTGATTCGTGTGGTTTTGCAACCTGCCAGTCTAACTGTAATGAGTAAAAAAACTAGGTATTTAATGTCATTCATTTCTTAGAGCCGTCTAGGTCTAGTCAGGTATTTAAACCGGACGGGAAAGGTCTGGACGAGATTTAAAATTATAAACGCTACTGCGAAGTAGAAAGCTGTGATAAAGACACAGATTGTGATGTTGAGTCTGAGTTACTAACAGGTATAATATTGAGTAAATATGTTTTTTTACACGCTTTATATTAGCTTCACCTGTATGTTTGTTTGTAACCGACTTCTTTGGGCGCGATTTTGACCCACTTTAAACGGCCAGATTTCGTTGAAACTTTGTAGATTTATTGAGGACCGATGACAATACACTAATTTGATAAAATTATTACATTTTTTTGTGTTTTTGTTTGTATGTTTGTTTGTAACCGACTTCTTTGGGCGCGATTTTGACCTACTTTAAACAGCCAGATAAGCGTGTTTTTTAGTTTTTTTTTAAACTATTATTATTTCACAATTATTTGTATTTATTCAATGAAAGTCAATTATAAAATGAGTAAATATGAATTATTTCTGTTAATTCTCAGTAATTAATTTCATACTTGTATCAATGCAAATGTGTAACTGATAAGCTTATTGGGTCTAAAATCCAAGTTGATGTATATTATTATTTACTTATCAGTGGTTGGCTCGAAATAGAATTGTTCAGATTTCAATGACCAACATACATACATACATGCGAATTGTTTGTCCGTATGTGGGTTGTTTTTTGTACTTTTTCTACGTTTTAACATTTAAACCAATATGGATGAAATAGCTTGTAACTTGGACAAACAAATCATATTGAAGTAGTTTGTATGGATTAACTGTATTCTTTGTATTGGACTAACACTGGAGAGAAAAAAAACTACTTACTTACTATGAAGGCTTGCTAACCCCAAAATAGATCCTGGCCTCCGACACCAAGAGACGCCACTTTTCTCTATCCTGTGCTGTCTCATGCCAGTCTGTGGCATGAAGTGCGCTCAGGTCTTGCTGCACTAGGTCTTAACAGCGATACTTGGGACGACCAACCGGACGTCAGCCAATTGGTCGTCCCAAGTATCTCAAATCTCAAAGAAAAAAAACCGGTTCAACAAATATAATTTATGATTTTTTAAACCAGTATTGTATATATATAATTCATAAGTCGGATTGGTACCGAAATAAGTATAAATATTCTTAGAAATTGTTCTTTAGACTGCTAAGCTATTTTTGAGATATTTTATATCGTTTATGATTTGTAACGAAAAAACTGTAAATTCAAGATTTTGTTTTTATTATAAGCTTAAAATACAAGTTTTGCCCTTATAATGCAGATAAATTGTTCTGCCTATTTCTACCCCTTCACCCAGAAGGAGTGAATGGTCTTCAGATAAAAAGTTATTCTCTCGATATCTAACCGCTTTTATTACTGGTACAGCGAGTGCATTGTCCAAGTCGTTATGAGTGATTTATCTTTTTGCGCAGGGTCTCTCCGATTCAATTAATACTTGAATACTTTCTAGAAAGGCACTTGAGTACTTATTACTTGTTGAAAATTGCAAATGAAAGAGAAAAATAATTCATATGTGAATGTTGCGTGAATGTACATTATTACTCAATTTTTGGATCGGATGACGTTAAATTGTAGGTCCCGGCTGTAGTACAAGCAGTCAAGTTAGCAGCCTTCGGGCGACTTGAAAACTCTCAACACCAGAGCTTGGCCACTTAGCTCATTCAAAGAAGAAGAAGAAGATGAAGAAGAAAATTTTCAAAAGATAAATGTCGTTTTGGGGAAAAAAAATAATCAATCAGGTTAGATAGAAATGGTAAAAAGATATTGTTATTTATGTATTTTTTTTCAAAGAAACCATTCAAGAAGTTTCAGGCAAATCTTATCATAAAGGATTTTTGAAGGAAACTTTTCCATTTCATATCATTAGTTTCATTTTTTTAACGCATTTTTGCAATGACTTTTTACATTCAATATTTATCAAAGACTTGCTGACATTATGGTTTAGGTTAATGCTTACTATCATTATATAATTTATTGCAATTTTTTAGCTGACATTTCTTATTTAACTTTTATTGTGATTTTATTATTGTTGTGATATTGTGATGTTTCTTACTAATTTTTGACTTAAGTACATATATGTTTTAAGTTTATTAATTATTGTAATTGGTGCTAACCGTAATAATTAATTGATAATAAATAAATAAATAATAAATAACTTTATTGTCAAACATGTTTTTGAGTAAAGAATGTATAAATTATAATCTTGCGTAAATCTATTTAATCAACTCGGTATCATAGCTGATAAATTCAGTCTCTATCTACTGCCTAGCGCAATTTTCTCCATGCTTAGATTATCTTATTACTAGCTATTACTAGCTAGGTCTGGTTTCGAAACGGTCATTGGGGATATCGACTATCGATCATGCAAATTGCTATGTACCGAATCTACTACGCGAACCAAATTATTAAGGCTTGTAATTTTAATAAATATTTAACGAATATACAATCATACTTTTTGACATTCTCAGTGTTAATAGAAGACAAAATTAAATATTTAGTGTACTTCCGCTGTGATTTTTTTTTCCTTTACTTGTCTTAATTTGGATTTGGGATCACAGCGGAAGTACACTAAATATTTAATTTTGTCTTCTATTTACAATGGATTTCCGCAAAGTAACGCCTGAGTCAATAAGTTATTCTCAGTGTTTTTTTCGGTAAACTATTATGCCACTTCTATAAGATTTACATCATAAAGCATGTATAGCATCTACAGTGTAACTTACGGACATTGGAAGTTACTTAAGGTACATTTAAATATCAATTGTTTACAATTCATTGCAAACGTCAACATCAAATTTTAATGAAAACATATAACTAAGTCATTTATAGCAAAAACAAATGACTAAAGAAACTATGACATTAGGGTAGCCTAAAAGATTTCGTTTCAAAATGTTTTAAAAGTTTTTATTAGAAATGTTAACGGTGCCGTACATTAGCGGAACGGAATCTATCGGACGAAAAGAAAGCGGTCATAAGACACTATATAAATTATTCTAAAATTAATTAATAAGCGCGTTCGCTTCCGACTTATGTACGCACATTTTTTTAAGGCGATGGCTCATTGAGTTCAGTTTGCATCATAAATATTAGAGAGAAGCGACTGAACCGGAACTAAATATCTCACGAAAGAAATTCATATACAAATCAAATCAAATCATTTAGTACTTGCAAAATAGGTACAATTGTGGTGTCATAAAAAAGTTAGCTCTCTATTTTAACCGTCAGGTATGCAAGATATAATTGTAAATACAGAAAAATCTAGATTATCCGGCCCTCAGTTCGATAACCGGATACTTCCGATCCGGGTTTTCGAGTATCCGAATGCCTAACAATAGCAGTTAATCCGGTTATTCGAGTATATTTTTTTTAATACTCGCTATTACATTTAAAAAACCATGTGCTTATAAAAGTGATAAAGAAGGTGTTGTAATACCTATTTTATGATATTATCTAGAATAGTTAGAGCTTATGATTTGTTATACTGTAAATTGTTGATTTTATTTCTAATTTCCGCGGTTCCGACGCTTCGGTAAAAATATTATGGCACAGTTGAATTTGCTACAAAATCATCTTAAACTAAGTAGAATTTATTTGTTTGTGATTAATTTTGACGAATTGATTAATGATTGATTTTGACGACCTCGTCAAAATCATCGTAAAGGTTACCATGCCGGACTGCTAATCAGAAGTTTCCTGGTTCGATTCCCGGCCCGGTCAACATCTTTGTGCTTAACTAAATTTGTTGGCTGTGGGTCTGGGTGTTAAATATATATTTATATATAATATGTATGTATATATATGTAGTATATCAATTGTGTTAGCAACCATAATACGAACTAGAAATGGTTCAGTGTGGGGCTAACCAGCCGTCTGTGAAATGTGTCCGAATATTTATTTATTTATATTCATTTATTTATTTATTAATTCGATATTTCCTAAGTAACTCTGCACTACAGATATACGACAATACAACACAAAAACAAAAAGCAAGTTAATTTTTAAACGATTAATCAATGATAAGAAATGATTCAGCTTACACGTGTGACATGTTTTCCAAACAAAGCTTTTGATGATATTATTATGTTTGTAAACAGGTCACTGCGTACAACTTGTTTTGAGGTCTCGTTGATGATTGCAAATTTCTGGCCCATTTTCGAGGGCTACTACGGAGTTTTTATTAGAATATGATAGAATAAACTATCATATTACAGAATAAACTATCATATTCTAATAAAAACTCCGTAAATGGCGTTTATTCTTGTATTAAA
Organism: Mellilla xanthometata; assembly: GCA_035578125.1. Classification (NCBI taxonomy): domain Eukaryota; kingdom Metazoa; phylum Arthropoda; class Insecta; order Lepidoptera; family Geometridae; genus Mellilla; species Mellilla xanthometata. The sequence continues at coordinate 3,181,098 of JAPUBQ010000014.1, read as the reverse complement.
CTTAGAAACGGTGAGTAATCCTAGTGCTATGAGTGTAGACACATATATTTTAGTTTGCTTGTTCAATAAAAAATGGGTTTTAATCTGCAATATGAAAATACTAAATACAAATTAAATTGACTGCCAAGAGATTTAGAGAAACAGATACTACTTACTTTATATTTAATGCTTTGTTACGTTCAGTAAACATGGTAGCCCTGAACTGCAGTGCCGATAATATGTGCCAGTGTTACAGAAAGATTATAATAATTGGCCAAGTGCGAGTTGGGCTCGCGCATGAAGGATTCCGTACCATTGTTGTATGGGAGCCCCACTTAAATATTTATTTAATTATATTTTATAATTTAGTTTGATAGTTAATATATATTTATATATTCTGTGCAAGTGTCCAGCAGCTATCGTTATTGATATATAGCAACAAATTACAAAAAATACACGTTTATCGTATGGGGACCCCCTTAAAATTTTTAATTTTTAGTATTTGTTGTAACAGCAGCACGAGAAATACATATTTTGTAATTGTTTCAGCTTTCTAGCTATTATGGTTTCTGAGATACAGCCTGGAGACAGACAGACAGACAGCGGAGTCTTAGTAATAGGGTCCAGTTTTTTACCTTTAACAGCACCACGAGAAATACATATTTTGTAATTGTTTCAGCTTTCTAGCTATTATGGTTTCTGAGATACAGCCTGGAGACAGACAGACAGACAGCGGAGTCTTAGTAATAGGGTCCCGTTTTTTACCTTTTAGGTACAGAACCCTAAAAACTAGAACAATCCTTCCTTACACGGAACTTTCTAGGGCTCTCCCTTCTTTCAATACGTTTTGAAATTCCAAAAAAAAATTAAGAGTTTCAAAACGTATTAATTGGGCATGATTCAGGAATATAGATAGTTGAATTATGTTTTTGAGGCTTGTGGTAGCCCCATGCATTTAGACTAAAGGCGCGTGTAATTAAGTAATAAAATAAGACCTATTGATAAAAGGTCGCGACGACGGAGATGTCGCGTTTTGTTCCTATCTTGGTTTAAACTATTAATTACTAGAGTATTATTAATAGCTGTACTATCTAATAATTGACTAAGCGAACGAATCGAATGAAGGAGATGATTAATTGGCCTAGTTTTCTAGACATCTAAATTTCTATTTCTCGACACTAACTTTATCCTACTAATATAATAATTGCGAAAGTTTGTGTGTGTGTGTGTGTGTGTGTGTGTGTGTGTTTGTTACTTTTTCACGCTCAAGCAGCTGTGAAGATAGGGTAGACCTTGGATTATCACATAAGCTACTTTTTATCCCAAAAACAATGATGGTTCCTGTGGGATACGCAAATAACTACAAAATGTATGTTACTCCTTCACGCTCAAGTGGATGGAACGATTTTGATGAGATTTTCTATGAAGATTGGTTAGACATTGGATTAACACATATGCTACTTTTTATCCTGGATTAACCTTTTTGGCTCCGGATTAACGCGGGTTATACCGCAGGGCGCAACTAGTGAATAATAAAGAAGTAAGTTTCCGTTTTTTTAAGCATTTAAGATAAGTATGTACTCGTATGTGGTCAAAGACCGAATCGATAACGAGCAAATAGTGTCGCCGAAAATCGATGATCCAACTTCAATTCGTTTCGTCTACGATTCAAAGAACTACTTGCAATAATTGGTGATAAACCGGCCCTGAATTACCTAATTGGAACCAAAGATATGATAGGCCAAAGATTTCACCCCCGGTCGTCTGTGTCAGATAGGAATGAAAAATATTTATGTTTTTTAATGTTTTGGCATTGACTGTCAAGCTTATGAAATAAACTTGATAACAAAATATCACTTCCTTGACGATATTAAATTCATTGAGCATCGATATATCTATTGTTTATTTAATTTCAATTATTTTGTTTTGTTAATAAACATTGTATGGACATATGAATCTGAAAGAATTATTTTCCTTGTCGTTTCTAGAGACATCATCGTATACACATAACATTTTTGATCGAAGATTGGCACTCACTTTAATACTCGTATGAGGGAAAGCATTGTGAGGAAACCGAAGCATGAGGGTAGAGCATTTTCTAGTGGCTCACTTGGCTTACTAAGTACCTTCCTGAAGTTAAAAATCTGTCCCCAAGCAGCTTAGGATGTGTTCCAGCAACCTCCTTGGGGGCATTAAGGCATATCACTGTAAATGACGTGCCAAAAATTATGAATGTAATTACTACGAGTATAATCTATAATACAATATTACTAGCTGACCCGGCAAACGTTGTTTTGCCTTTAAAAAAAAATCTAAATATACAGTAGCCGATTCTCAGACCTACTGAATACGCATATAAAATTTGGAAAAAATCGGTCAAGCCGTTTCGGAGGAGTACGGTAACAAACACTGTGACACGGAAATTTTATATATAAGAAAAAGCTGAAAGTTTGTTTGTTTGTTTGAGCGCGCTAATCTCAGGAACTACTGATGCGAATTGAAAAGTTCTTTTTGTGTTGGATAGACCATTTATCGAGGAAGGCTTTAGGCTATAAAACATCATGGTGTGACTAATAGGAGCCAAGAAACAAAGAAAAATGTGGGAAAAAAACGGAATAAATATTCATCTTTGAGGGCTCCGTTTGCGTGCGCTGCAAAATAGGAAAGGGAGAGGTTACAAAAACGACCTACATGCGGGTGGAGCCGCGGGAAACAGCTTGAGGTTTATAAAATATCTGAATCTGAATCTCAATCTGATAAATTGCCGACTTCAATCGATTACGCGCCCTGCTCGTCAAATGCCTAACTGGTAAAACGTTTAAGTACGTAATTCAGTGTAGATATCAGTTTTATCTAGGCCAGACATGCCCTATCGTCCGAACTGGGCCATAGGTCAGTTATTAGGCGCAATAGCGTTAACTAAACGCGATTTACTTGATTATTATTGTGATAAATAAGAAACAATAATATTATTACAAATGACGCCGGTGATGTTCTATTTGTATCAGAAATACAAGATATTCTAAGTCACAAATAAGGAAATGCTTCTTTTTGTTATCTAGATATATCAACATTATAAAGAAGTTTGATTGACGCAAATGGGCTCCGAAACAACTGGTCATATTTTAAAAATTCTTTCACCGTTGGAAAGCTACATTATCCCTGAGTAGGTAACATATGCTATATTTTTTTTCTAATTGTAATTTAGATTATTTTAAAGCCCGTGTGTAGCCGGGACGATCTGCTAGTCTAGTATATATGTATGAATCCTAGATTATAAATATTTCTATTTTTTATTTGTTTATGTAACTTCATTTAATCATTTTACTTATATCATTATTAGCTATTATATTTTTCACGTTTAATATTTGTACCGTATGACCATGTTTTTTTTTTTGTGAATTTTGTATGGACTTAGTCAGCAATAAACGATGATTTAATTTGATTTTACAAATAAAACAGCCTAATTAAAGTAAAAGCCAATGAAACTAATATCTATAATATAGCTTTTTTAGAGAGGGTTAAATTACGTTAGAATGCTTTAGGGTTTGGATAAGGGATTCGTTCTCACTAAAAAGAGAGACTGAGATGTCTTATCGAATGTACCAGAAACATCAATTTCTACCATAGTTCTTTTTGAAATGTAGGAATAGCAATAAATTGTCTTTCTTCAGCGTTAAATGTCTAAGTAACTTTTTCCGACTGTAACGATACCTCGACTGCAATGTAAGATAGAGGTAGCTTCACAAAGAAATGTAGCGCGCCATTGACACAAAGTCGGCGCGCAAGTTTTTTTTCCCTCAACTGGTCATGGCTCTCCTAATTCCCGCGATCCCGGGTAATTAGAGAGAGAAACTGGAACCCGGACATAAGTACGCGGCCTTAGCAGGTCTCCTAACTTGGCGCTTCGAGCTTCTAAAGTGGAGGGAAAAAGTTGACAGGCGTGTTTTAAATGCACGCCTTGATTAACTGTGTTGGTTGACTACTTTAGAAGCAAATGATACGAAGCGTCTAAACTCTTTCTAAGGTGCTTAGAAAGGGATAGAAGTTCTCAATAACAATAATTTAATTGCCCTAGGTGTATAAATTTAATTTCTAATGTAATTTAGATGTTTACTTTTTACAAGTGTCTTATAACTGTTGTTATACATTCCTATGTGAAAAAATAAAATGAATTGAATAGTAGATCTATACAAAAATAAGTTAGGTTTTCCTTCCTGACGCTCTAACTCCAGAACGCACGAACCGATTTCCACGGTTTTGCATTTGTTGGGAAAGGTCTCGGGTTCCATGAGGTTTGTAGCAAACAAAATTCAGGGAAAATTCGATTCGCAAAAAAAACGACCTACACGCGCGCGGAACAGTTGCCGCGGGCAACAGCTAGTATGTATACAAATGGGTGGATTTGGATATTATAAACCTCTACTATTTCAGAAGATGAGGGCATATGTTTGTGAAAAGGTCTATATCCGGTGAGATGAAACTTGAAACTGGTTGATGATGATGATGATAATAATTATTAGTGAGGTCCTCGCTTTGTTTGACATTCTTATGTTACAAATCGTCTGGTCCAAAAATATTATTCGATTCGATTATTTCTGATATACTTCTAGTTACTTTACTACTTTGAAATACGTAGTAAATACACTTTTAATTGTCATTTGAATTAAACTGTCAAAACTATTTAATTATTTATAATTTATAAGTAACTATTTAAAAAATTGTGGTAAAAAATCTAAAGCCCATTTTATTTAAAAAATATAGGGAAATCCAATCTGTCAAATATGGTAGGGGTGCACTGAGCGGTCCACCTTGTTTTATATTCTTAGATGCAAAAAAAAATAGTACAACGATAATGCAGTTCTATAAAAAATAAAAATGTACATAATGTTTCCACAAATAATTAAAAAAATCTACTTACTTTTGTGCTTGGAATGGGTTCACATTTTTCGTAAAAGAGTCGTCATCTTCTCAAACAGCTAAGACCACGCAAATTTACGAGTAAATGGTGAGCTTTCTTTAATTTAAATTGTAGTGTTATGATTTTTTTTTGTTCTCTTCTTTTTATATTTAAGTTTGTACATATAGTATTTTAATCTTCTATCTGTAATTTACTTAATTATATTGTGTCTTTTTTTTGTTCCATAGAATTAAAAACCCCCATATCACATAATGCAGTTCTAACTTATAACAAGTACTAATGCATACTTCCACAAATTAATAAACAAACAAACTTACTTTTGTGCTTGGAATGGGTCTTCCACATTCTTCGTAAAAGAGTCGTCATCTTCAAACTGCCAAGACCGCGCAATCTTAAAAAGAAATTACTTTTTGTTTAAATGTTAAACTTTTTCCCGCGCAGTGTTTTTGCCGTGTCACTGAGCGGGCACTCACTTGGCTGGTCGCAGTGCTTTTGCGTTGCGGAATAAGGGGCAGATAGGAGATGAATGACTCTAGATAGACATAACGATCTACTTTGTATATAATTACAGCTGTATATAACGAAAGGAGTTGCGCAGTTTAATATTGATACTGGTGTCATATTGAGAGGTTATTATTAATCTATATGAAATGAAATGAAATAATTTATTTGCGTAGCCATTATCAAATGCCCCTTGTAGGCTACTGCATATGCGGTGTACCATGCCATGTATATACCAATATGTATATAAAGATGAAAAGTTTGGTTTTTTGTTTGTTTGTATGACGCAAATAGGCTCCGAAACTACTGGACTGATTTGAAAAATATTTCAGCGTTGGGAAGCTACATTATCCCTGTGTAACATAGGCTATATTTTGTTTCTCTGTGCAATTATTATTATTAATTATTGATCTGCTATTGGTAAATAAATAAATACTAGGACACATTTCACACACGGCTGGTTAGCCCCATACTAAACCATTTCTAGTTTTTATTATGGTTGCTGACGCAACTGATATACAACATACAGATAAAATCTTTATATCGATACATATTGAATACCCAGACCGACAGCCAACAAATTTTGTTCATCACAAAGATGTTGGCTGTCCCGGGAATCGATCCCGGGCCCTTTGATTGAAGTCGGGCATGGTAACCATTACGCCAACGAGATTGTCAAACTAAGCCTATCATATAGGTTATAGGTACCATACCTAACGTATGGCACCTGTTTACCAAAAGAAGTTAATTCGGGATAAAAAGTAGCTTAACTGTCAATCCAAGGTTAAAGCTTCATAGAAAATCTCATAAAAATCGATCCAGCGGTTGGAGAGTGAAGGACTAACATTAATTTATTTGCGTATCCCACGGGAACTAGAAATGTTATCAGGATAATTGTTAATCCGAGATCTAAACTATATTTACACCAAAATTCATCAAAATCGGTTCATCTGTTTGAGCGTGAAGAAGTAACAAACATACACACTTACACACAAACTATCGCATTTATTATATTAGAAGGAAGTAGGATGTCCAATGGTTAAATGAGATGAGTACAATTTGGGGGTCTTCAAATCTAGAGTAAATAGGTTCCTTCTAGGCAAGCGTGTTACATCTTAGACCACAGTCAAGCTTAACATCAGGCTAGCTGTCAAACGTAAGCCTATTCATCAATAACAAAAAAAAAATGGTTGCCTGTAAAGTCGGTTTTACGGGCGAAGATTTTACGTGACAACGTCTGCCGCGTGCTGCGCGCGCGGCAGACCGATCATAGTTGAGTGGGAGAGAGACGCAAGGCATTCGGCGGGCCTCTCTCTCGTTCGGTGACTCATCGTAACGTTACCGGGCGTTACACTTTTTCATGACTCCCAGCCGCAACCTAATTTAAGACGTTGTCACGTCAAAAACGGGCTCGCATATGAAGGGGGACCCCATTTTGTCCACATATATTAGAGTTCGTGTATTTGCTTGTATATGTAAAGTTTGTATTTTTATACGTAATAATAACTACGTTTGTACAGTGTACGAGTAATAGCAAAGTGCAATTTGCAAGCGCCTGATGCAAGCTTCAACGTTCTCACATCAGGAATCTGATGCAACTGGCAGGCTTTCCCGCTCACATCTCCGAGTGGGGCGAGTGCACTTTTTGTTGAGGATAATTATTGTTTACTGGTTTTTTTATATTCCAAGTATGTAACAGGATAATAAGAAAATTTTAGTTGAATTTACTAGTTTGCGAAGAATGCGAATCATTGAGCAGGTGATTTATTGTTTCGTTGTAACAATCTATCAAAATACTTACATGTATTTTAATGTGTCTACTAATAGCCATTACATTGAGGCTATATTATAGAATACCATAATTCATTATAGAGAATACGTAGGTAATAAGAAAGTCCAAGATGTAAATTTCGTATGCGAGCGATACGCAGACGATATACCAGAGAAAATAACAAATCTTAAAAAGAAAGAAAGAAGAAAGAAAATAATTTTATTGTGCACAAAACAAAATATACTAATAGTAGTATATTTAAAAAGAAAATAAAGGGTATTGTGAAAGCAATCCCTTATATAATTGAAGTGAATATATGTATGAATATGGAGCTTGCAGAATAGTTATAGAAGTTATTCATGTGTAAAAAATAGTAATAGGTATTTTAAATTTAATAGATATGCAAAACGAATGATATTGTGTGTAGTAAGTATTAAATGGTGTAGAATATTTATTTTATTAAATTTTTAGTTTATTAAATCTAACTGGTATTTTTAAGTATAAGTAGGTAATTATTGTAGTGTGACTTGTCTTTAACGTATGTTATTTATGACTAATAAAGTTCTGTATTCCGTACCCGTACTTTTTTCTGCGTTTTTTTATTGACATGGGCATTATCTTGATTTTGTAGTTTTTTCGCAATAAATATAATAAATATAAATATTGAAAACGGTAAAAAAATATCGAAAAAATAGCTTAAAGGCCGTCCAAAGAACCGCTCTAAGAATTTTTATACTTGTTTTGGTATCAATCACACTTATCTATATGAAAAAAAAATGGTTCAAATAACTTAATTATAGATTTTTGATCCAGTTTTATTTTTAATTCTTAAGTTTTATAGGTACCAAAATAAGTATACATATTCTTAGTGGTTCTGTAGACGGCCTTTTAGCTATTTTATTTTTCCCATTTACGATTTATAGCGAAAAGAACGTAAAATCAAGATTTGTTCCCTTGCTTTTGCCTTAATGCGGCTTATAAAAGTACTGCTAGCTGTAGCTAACATATGTATTTGTTTATACGTTCTTATCTGTGACTTATAATTATTTTCCTACAATTAGATTGTGAATGGGTAAAAAAACTGTTGGTAGGTACCGTCTAGAATATTTTTTCATACAGACTAAATGTTATTTGTAGCACTGAGATTTTAAGTAAGTTATTTTTACTTTTATTTGTTAGGTATTAGCTTACAACTCTAGCTACGATGGTTTTTTTTAATGACCAAGGACTATATTGGTATTAAGGTGCAATGTAAGCAAGGAAGACTGAATGGTGGTCGAAATAAGAAGACGGAGCTTCGGTCGTTCGCTGGTAGGATGGAATAAGCGATGCCGCTCAGTCGTCGTGCGGTCGCCTTACGTTACGCAGGACATGGGTTCGCTCCCCGTCAATGAGATTAAGTTTTCTGTGAAAGAAAGCATAGTAAGGAAATCAAAATTTGATGGTATAGCTTTTTCTACGTAACAACCAACCTGAAGTAGAAAAATCTGTTCGCAAGCACTTAACGTGGTGTTTCAGCAGACCCTTGAGAGCCAGTAAGTCCAGACTAAGCATGTGCCATCTCAGGCCACAGAGTCGCTAACTCGTGAGGTTATGCGCTTTACTGGTAAAATGCCTGGCAGCCTCCTAAGTCTGGTATGTAAAACACAAGCAACAGTGGCCAATGATAATAGCCACTGCCACGACAGTTGGCGGTGACTTAAACACCTGATTTGTGGGGTAAGTTACCACAGTAAGTGTTATGCGGAAAAATAAAAACGGAGTCGACATAGTCGCAGGTCAAACCCGGACATTGAACCGAGATATTAGCATAGGACCGAGGTGAATGGTATCAAAGAAGCTAGATATCTAGTACCTGAATGCCTAATGGCATGTTAGGAGAGAAGTTTAATCCCAGCAGTGGGACAGTGGCTGTGAATGAATGATGATGATAATAATATCATATAATGCTTGTTATGGATTATTTGAATCTGTCCTTTGGGGTAACAGAACGAACAAACATAATATTTATCATCTATACACGAAATTCTCTCTATAGTGTAGTCTAGCTAATTTTTATTAAATGTTTGTAGTCAACTTTAGTTGTGTTTAATAATGAAAATATTTCAATTATATTATAATTATTTTATTAACACCAGCAACAAATACACAGAACAGCTCATTCAAAGGTAAAAACTTAGTCTAATTATAAAAATATCAATATTACATTTTAATATTGCTTTTTGTCTTATTATGACACTTTCTTTAGACTATATTTAATGTCTATGTTTACAATTATTATTGTTGTTGTGTGATATGAGTACAGATATTCCTACCATAAGGAAACATCCCTAACACAATCATAATACACAAATCTAGCAAACTAGAAACAAAATATTTGGTCAAAAAACATAAATTATGACTTCTAGTGGACATTTATTTATCCATAAAATAAATCTTTGAATAGTTTTGAGTTAAGTTAGTATAAAATTAAAAATAACTAGTTAAATCATCAATAATCGTAATGTTATTTTTTAAATGGATTAAGTTTGCATCTAGGACTACCTCGCTTGAGGGAAAGCGATCCAAGATGGAGGTAAGTATATTTTATGGCAATGACAGGGACCAAATATTCAATTTAGACATTAATCGAAACAGGGTTAAGTTATTTAAACTTATGAATTGAATATTAACTTTTTGAACAAGTTTTTTTTCATATTGGTAAACTGATTACTACTTCCTTATTCCTTAAATTAAACCTTACTTAATTTAAATACTCTTAGGGTTGTTTTTCAGACAGTCTACAACTTAACCCGTTTAAGATTAATTACAATAAAACTGTCAATTCAAGATTTTCTTCACTTTAGGAAATCATAGTGAATAACTTGCATTCTACTTTGACCATTACTATAATAAACTATACCTTACCAAAGTAATTCTTACATATTAAATTAATTAGTTCATCTTTTATACATTTATGTAAAAAATCTAAAGCTACAACATTGATAGAAACTATCATCAAATATATTAATAAAAATGTATTTGACATAATATTAAAACACATTACCTTACCTATGACTTTTCTGTGTATAAAATTTTATATATACAAATAAGTATATATATTAATATTGTTACTAGGTAATTGATTTAATTATTTGCTAAACACGATAACAATCACTTTAACTTAATTTTAGATTTAGAATATCTAGCATAAGCTTTGTGAATGTATATTAATATACAAGGCATAAATGTGATGAACTTGACTGAATGACATTGTTTTAATGTTTTAGATGAAAAACATTGCTAAATAAATAAGATTAAATAAAAAACATTAAAACATATAATGTATACACTAAAATACTTTCAGTAAATATTTTAATGTTCTGGCTTCAAATACTGGTTTTGTTATAAATTCTAATGTCCAAACTGAAGAAAATAAAACTAATAATTGTGTTAGGTACTATACAAAGTTACCACTATCAAAAGTAATAAATAATTAAATAAGATCTTCTTCACAATAACCATTTATGTGTTTTTATGTAATATTTAACTAAAATTGGTACTACTTGGAATTGGTACTATTATATACTAAACTTTGTTTCATAAATTAATACTTTAATTTAACTTAATTCATTAATAATTAAGCATAACGATATGGTTCACAAATATATGGCTATTTGCTATTTATTTCTGTTAAAGGCAGTGCTTAAATTCAATAACTCTTTAAATCAACAAGCACTAAATTTCTGTAGGTCAAAAATAATTAATGATTGTGGTGTCTTTGGATAAATTATCTAAATCTTATTTACGATACAATTGGCTATTGTTAAATAAATAAATTGGAAACACATTAAACATGAGACAAGGTATTTCTTACTAATCTCATATTATAATATCCAATATTAGGCAAATAATGACCAAGGTTGCCGGCAATGCATTTAATACTTCACTAATTTCTTGTCGCAAGTTGCCTAGTTGCCAGTTTATAATTACAACTAATATTTGATTAACTATTTTAGTTCCAAGCTTATCATACAATTTAGCACTTAACAAAGTATATCACACAGTAACTGTTCTAAAGTTATCTAGAATTTACTTCTCTTTCTTCACCGTTAAAGTCTTATCTGCAGCTTTAGGTGCAGGTTTGAGTGAACATCATTTTTTCTTTCGGTCCTGGGTGCACTTAGGGCAGTACCATTTACCTTTGGGCTTAATCTTGAGATCTACGCAGGCAAAGTGGAACCATTCTATGGGACAGTCAGGGTTGTCACACCCTATCATTTCCCCGTACGACACTTGATGGCATAGGCAGTATGTGGGCTCGTTGGGATCAACAGGCATGTCCAGCACATCACTAGGATGGGCCATCCCGGCTACAGAATCCAAGTCACCATTTTCATCCTGATCTTTGGAAGCGTTAGCTGATGCTGACGCTTTCTTAGATGCCTTCTTTTTGGCGGCAGATCGCCCGTTAGCGACCGCGTCGTCTTCGCTCGATGCTCCCGCTCGCTTTTTCTTGCCTGTGTTAGCAGTATTTTTGTCATTACCTTTATGTTTCTTTCTTCCCTTCTTGATGGTGGTGGTGTTGGTCTCCAGGTCGGCGGCGGCCTGCTGGGCGGCACGTGCGCTCATCGCCTTCTCCTGAATCTCCGACTCGAACCTCGCGAGGTCAGAGTCAAGGCGACGAATGTGCTTGTCGACCAACTCGTATGTTTGAATTGCGAGTTGAACTTTATCATCCCCGTACTCCTTAGCCTTGTTGAAAAGCCCCTGAATGGTGTTTACCTTCTCTTTTTTTGTTTCCTCGTCCATTTTGGGAATATTCGGGAGTAATTCGTCGGCCATAAGGTCGATTGTTCTCATTAGGCCGTGAGCGCGGTCATCTAGATCACGCATCAGTTTAAAGTTCCTCTGCAACTCTATCGGAAGATGCTGAAGACTGTCCAAGTAATGCTCCAAATAAAGTGCTGAAGTCATTTTGCAATAATGTGTAACGACTTGAAAATGAAAGTACTCTCTATCTTTGCACCCTACACAGAATTTTCAAAAAGAATCCGCAAAGATTGTTCACTATTTAATATTTTGTTATGCCTTTTTCACAATTATGCACTATCTTCAACTTTTAATTGATCAAATTACATGTAAAAATATTTGAAAACTTATTGCCAAAATTAGGAAATTTCTCTTTGCGATTTCAATCAGTCAAGCAAGCTTAGCAAACAAGCCACAAGCAGCTTGAGTATGACCATCCCCGGCATTGATTATTTGCAACACTCTGGACAAAAAACATCTACTACATGAAAAAAATGCCAGATATATAGCTGCAACAGTACTTAAAATGTATATATTCATTCACAAGAGCTCTATAATTTTCTTGTATTTTATATTTTCAACTTGACAAGTCATTGAATCGGGAGCAAGATCTGCCACAGAGAAACTTTGGAAATTAAACTTGATTAAAATAGCAAAATTCTGATACAAATTGTAACACTGGATAGCTCAATCGTAAAAGCGGGTAAACTGTGTTGCTATATTAAATATAAATGATTTTAGTTTTTTTCATTATATGTCACAAGTTATTTCCTATTTATTAACAAATACAAGTTAATTTAAAAAATTCACCTAGGTAGTTGGTAAAGTATTTTTTTATACCCTTTGATTAAAATAGGCTTGATGATAATTAATGTGATATTAAACACAGCAGGCAACATTACCTACATTCCGTTTTACGCAAATTGAATTTTATGAAGTCTGAGATGTAATTATTTTCACAATAAATGATCTTGCGCTAATCACAATTCACCTGATGGTAAGCAACACTATGATCTAAGGTGTACCCAGAAAAAAACCCGGTGGTATTAATCTACATCATTATAATTTTCAGTCACGGGTATCTTCTCTATATTTTCAGCCGTAAAGGGACGATTTTAAAGTTCCGTACTGAAAGGGTACCTACCTACAGGGCCCTATTAAAGATTTAGCTGTTCTTCTTTTACCAGGCTTGTATCTCATGACTTGTGATATCTAGCTCGTAACTAAGTTCCATAGATGATGTATTTCTGTTACCAAAAGTTGAGGGTTTAAACAAAAAACAAATTAATTATTTTAATTTATTGTATTTAGCAAATAAACAATTCATAAAATATTCTCTTAGTAAACATTCGATAGTCCAGGATACTAAGCACTTTCTCGTTAAACCTGCACTACTTACAAAATGACAAATCCTCATCTTATACAAGCATTTCTCGAGTCATATCGTAAATAATGAGCATACTGACCACACGATGGACTATGCGGCTGATACAACAATCATTTTTTTAATATTCAGTAAAAATTATAAACATTTAAGAAAAAATGCAAATAAATAGACAGTGTTGCCGTTTTAGGACAAACGAAATAAAGACGCGTTTACATAGTCTACATATAATATAAAACATGCTTTATGCATTGCACTTATAGCTATAATTACACTGCTTACACTAACGTGATCATATACGTACACTATGCTACAGACATGTTGCTTTAAATTAATTTAAAGCGCGAATTAGACTTTATTACTAATAGAGTGCTAGACAATTCTGAGCATTTAAAAAAAATAAACAGATATAAATTTTCTTTACACATATATGTAAACATGATTCCGTATATATTTCTTAAGAAAATTGCTCTGAAAGCAAGGCAAGATCATAGATCGAGATATAGATCTTCTTCATATGAGCTTAGTCGCCAACCTCCGGTGTCGATAGTTTACAAGGGGTTTAGATAGCAGAAGACAAAAAATGAACTTAACATTATATTAGTACGTACCATAATGGCAATTATCATAACCAATGAATTATACAATCTAAGGACTTTAATAACAGTAAAGGATCAAAAAAAAAATTAAACCTTGAACATCAGATCAATATCAGAATTTTGTGGCCGCTACACACGCTTATATATAAACTAGATGGTGCAGTTTAAACTGCAGTCTGCATAGTGCACTTGAACAAGCTGTAGTTTTTCTCAAACATACATTAAGATTTGTCGTTGGTATGAACAGTAAGTACCGTCTGATCGTAACGAATTTTAATAAGAAAGAAAGAAAGAAAATTATTTTTACCATGTATAGCAACGCTTTCACATAACAATTATTACTAATTTAAATTGCAATGTTCAAAATTATCTAACACTCAATTCGTATTGCATTAATTTGAAAATACAGGAGTAGTATAATAATTATACATGTAGTTTACACGTAAATAAATCATTTTCGTCTATTACAAAATAATGTAGAAATAAACTATGTACAAAACCGTTTGGGATGTATATAATCGATTGATAATTCCCCGGCATATGAAAGTAAATATTAAAACTGGTCTCGAGCTTACCGTTGCTTTTATTTTTTATATGTATTAACATAATTATATAAATATTGTTTAAATATTATCATAATTCTACTAATTTTTGTTTTTTAACATAATATAGAAGAACTAGTTGCTACCCGCGGTGTTACTTGAGATAATTTGATATAAAAGTAGTATGTAAGCCAAAGTATAAAGAAAGAAAGAGAGAAGTTACCTCTACATCAATTTCGTCCAAATCGTTTCAGCCGTTTGAACGTTAATAAATAACATACACATAAACTTTCATAAAATTAGTAGAATTGCACATTGTTAAGTTTAAAGGAGTGAAAAAATGTACAAAATCCGAAAAAAAAAAAAAAAACGAAAAAGCTTTTTGAGGATGTATCATTATGATAAACCCAACTTTACTTACTCACAGGTATTACATTTTATTGACTATTAATCTAGTCTATTTAAACAAGCAATGGTTGTCGAGACCCAAACAATAACAAAACATAAGACGCACCATGGAAGAGCAAATTGCATAATATTCAAATCATTATTCCTATCTAGCTAAGGAAATTAGACAAAGGTACACAAAATCAGTAAGCTTACATCTATCTAGGTACAACTATATTTAGATATTTTGGTACACATTCGTTGCTCTGAGTAAATATATAAATCGGTTGTTGCTTCGGAGCAACTTGACACATTGGGAATGTATTGTTTTGGAAATATATGTTAGAAAAGGAGATATTATATAATTTAGAATGAGAGACAGAAAGAAAACCGTGAGATTCCTTTCCTTACTAGAGTAACATTAATGTTTCATACACACAATTATTTTATTTATTAACAAAATGGAAGTTTTTCTAAACTGGTGTTATACACAGGTGATCATTAACTCTATTCTACAAGTCCGGCTAATATGAAGATTTACTCCTGTTACATGATTTGTTAGACATGACGGTAACATAAATACTTATCTGAAGCATACACAAAATATACTAAAGTACCTATATTTTGTCTATGTCTGAAGACACAATATGCAGAACTAACCAGCGGGCTTATGAATTGTGGGCCTCAATCCTCACTTATGATGGTCCGTTGGTTAGACACATTATAATGATCTCTGTTTTGAGTTAACCATTGGCAAAAGAAACATTTGCTGATCGATATGATAAAAAAACATCAAGAAATCAGACAATGTCACTAATTGTTGGAGGAAGTATAAATGGAATGAAAAAAATATGACTGAAACGGGCACCATTGATGATTGTTATTGTTCGTCATTTTTGACGAGTCAGGAGTCAGGATTTTATCTTCGTATTAGTCTGATTGGTTGAATAGACTATACCATCCTTTTATAGGTAACTCCATTACACCACAACAAACTGACATAACAAAATGTTACACCTTTTAGCAATTTAGATAGTTTTTTTATTTAGTTTATATATTAAACATCCATGTATGGTACCAACCAGATAGATCCAATGGTAGAACAATGCTATAATCTATGTTTTGCACTCTGATATAATACAGCATTATGGTTATTGTATTTTAGTTAAGCTATTTTTGGCAAAACTATAGACCATGATTTTTCTGACATACCATATCCACTTTTTTTAGTTATCCATGTATGAAAGTTTATTTTTTCTTAGTGGGTCAGCATTGGATACAATTCACCTGATGGTAAGTGATATTGAGGTCTACAGTGGAGCATACAGTTAATTTATATTTAACCGACTTCAAAAAAGGAGGAGGTTATATATTCGACTGCATGTATTTTTTTTCTTTTTTTCTGACGTCTCAAAAGCAGTTTGTTATGATGTACCGAAGTTACTCCAAAAAGAAAATTTATAGATTCCGAAGCTCTGTATACAATATTGGCACTACATACGCAGGTCACATATCAATATGAAAATACAAAAGAATTTTCCTTTACAAATTGGATACAATGCATTCTTACAATAATAATTAGTATTATAGTTTCAGGCGTCTAATTACTTCTCTATAATTATAAAAGTTACACAATTAAATTGATCTATTTATAATATTAATATCGGTTTGTGATACAATCAAAGTAATACATCGTAATTCAGTAAAATAATTTATTATCATTTAGAAGCGTTGTAAACGTATTTGTCAATTAATAGACTAGTAAATAAAATCGTTTACAGTCTAACTTCTTAGAGTAAAAGTAGAATTCACTACCTATTCTGTGAACATAAAGAGTAGGTAGTTGGTAATTGGCAAAAACATACTAATAAGGAAGATTTGACGCCAAAAATTGGCAGAAACAAATACATTATCGAAGTTAATTCGCGTATTAATGCGTCATTTAATAAATACATACAATCGTGGATTTGATCGGCGGGTCGCGTAACCACACGAGTTAGCGACACAGACCAAAAGTGGAGCATGCCTAGTCTAGTATAACTAGCTCTCAAGGAGGCTGCCGGAACATATTTAGTGTTTGGCGAAAGCTTAACAAGCTTGTAGGCAAATCTTTGACTTGTAACTTTGGTGTTATCAATAAATGATTTGTATTTGTATTTGAATCTGGATTTATAGATATGTTTACATGCTACTTAAAGCAATGAATGACATGTCCGAAACCTTGAATTGACACTTGTTATCAATGGTAATAAATAGTTTAATTTATTAAAAAAAATACTTCTAGACCCCCAGAAAAACTGGCCTAAGAACATTCATTGCCATTTTGTTAGGAATCTTTTTGTTCTACCATTACTCTCTCAAGTCCGACTGCAACAAAGCTTTCTAAATATCCATACATACAATAATTGAATCTCAATTTTAAAGTCACAGTTATACAAAACACCCAGCAAAGTATAAAATAACAAGCAGAAGCACCATACAAATTGGGTGTGCATTAGGTGGGCTAACTTCTTTCTCCCACATCGCATTTCCTAATACAAGAGACATGGCTCTGTCAAATTAAAGTATTTTAGCAACATACAATATGAAACCTAATTGTAACCACATCTCTTCTATTACAAAACACACTATTTACATTTCAACAAAGATTTCTTTGAAATGGCTAATTCAGAAAAGCCAAATCAATATATTTTGATTCTAAAACCGGCTTTGCACTAGATATTTACGAGACTACTAAAAAGTTCGCCATTTTGACATTTTCTTTATCTCATTTTTGGACACAAAATGTCATTTTTTGAGAGAGATACGCGACAACATAATGGAATTTCTGATACTATGCTTCTTTTTAATTTGCTTTAGTAACATTCTTTGAATTACCATACACTTCAGCCTACATCAGAATTTGGAAAAAAATGGGAACTGGTATGAATAATGTAAAAGTCTTCACTAATCTTAAATCTTCCATCTACAAGTAATGAATTACGACATCGTATATTAAGTTTTTGGTATTTTAAAATATTACTTTAGCAATATAATTACCGATTTATCGAACGGGCGAGGCCGGCCTCGTCACTTTCTTAATTATCAATTTAATTTTAACGGCTTTGAGTGACGTACTAACTATGCATCCTTGTCTAATTAGCAATGTGTGAAAAGGACAGCGGTTCTATTATATATCACGTAAAAGCCGTTAAAATTTTGTTACGTTTAACCTTTTGCATGCTTGAATCCAATCTATTATATACTTGTCTAGTCTTCGAGGGCATTGTGAGCCAAATTTATATATATATATATAGTCTATATAATATACATTTGACAATAACATGAAGGAATATATTTGTCTTCAACATGGCATGCAAAAGGTTAAGCGTTGGACACGATATCAAGCATTTCGGAATAAATCCGCCAATCGACCACTCCACATCTAAAGTACATCTATTACAAAAGCCCCGCATCATTGCCACAAACCTTCGTGTCCGATTAAATTGCCGGAATCGAGTTCCGTACACGTAAACATCACTTTGTTCTATTGTCTTTTTAAACATGGCTAATTATATATCGTCGGAATTATACTATTCTCTACACCGAGAGAGAAAATAAGGGTGAAGGTCTTTGAAGTCCACTTTCAGTAGAACAAGATTTTAGAGACACTAAAATTATTTGTGTACGCAGCACTAAATCAACTTTTTCATGTCACAATGAGAAAAAAAAACTGTTCCTTTTACGTGTAAGGAGCTAGCTTAGTGGCGAGTGCGCGGCCCCTACAGCTACACAAGCGTCTCGTATTTATCCAGTACAGCGTTATCGGCCGGATCACCGTGCGAGCGACTGCGCGGCCGCGGCGCGGGCTCTGCATTCCCCCGGGGACGAGTCTTCTTATCATGGCCACAGGTACAAGCTACCGACGCCTGCCGCTTCAAAGTGTGAGCGCGCCCCGCCCATTCCCCCCCACGTGTCGGCTCCAACGACTCGCTCCGAGCGTACCCCTTCCTCCCACGCACAGTAGTGCTCGCACCGCCCCTTACGCCAGCACGCCTGAACGAATCCAACACGCGCTCCTCAATTTCCTCGATATCCTTCTTCTTCACCAGCCATATCTCCTCGGAGCCGCGGGTAAAGTAACTGGAGCCGCGGCTTGCGGTGGGACGCTCGCGGCCGCGGTACTTGCAAGACTTGAACTCGGAATCTTCGTCGTCGTCGCGCGGACGCGTCGGTTCGGGCACGGTCGGGGAGGGTAAGGACGCGGCTGCCACGTTGCGGAAAGCGGTGCCGTGCGAGGGGAAGCGTTCGGGTGCTTTGGAGCCGAGACTCGGAGATCGGATGGTGACTTCTGCGGGGGACGCCAGCGGTCGGAACTCTGGCCGAACGATCTTTTGCGGCTCACGAGGCGGGACGCTCATTTGCCGCTCCGGCGGTGGAGCGGGCGTGTCCAGCTCGACAGGCGGTGGGGGCAACTCGTCCGAAGGAAGTCTCTCCGTCCGCGGACGTCGCATAGAGCCCGGCCGCGACAGCCGCCCCGCCGTGGCCGCGTCCTCAGCGGCTTTCTCGAATATCTTAATCTTGTCCCCGACACCGTTATTCTCTTCGCTGCGATTCGCCTCGTCACCTTTAACTTCTAGGTCAGGCGGCGGCAAGTCTGCGATTTCATTCGGCCCGTCGGCTTCTGCAGCTACCAGAGATAGTTTTTCCGCTCGGTATGGGAGATCACGTTGCTGTGGACGAGATTTCGGCGCGACCGCTGCCGCAACGTCTTCTACCTTCGAATCGACGCGGGTTAAGACCGGTGGTGAGGCAACTTTGGCGGGAGGTGATACCACTTTTAAAGGTGGTGACACTACTTTAATTGGTGGCAAATTCACTTTCACCGGCGGGGAAGTCACTCTAACAGACGTATGGGTGACCACAGGCGGCGAGGCGACCTTTTTCGGCGGCGACACAGATTCGATCGAGGACTTCGTCGAGCCATCTTTGGAGAGGGTGCGTTTCGGGGACGACGTCACGGAGTTCATTCTCGGCGGCGTAGCGGAATTGCTTTTGGGCGGCGTGACGGAAGTTATAGAATTAGCTCTGGGTGGTGAAACCGTGCGTTTTGGCGGCGACACGACAGCTTGAGACTGCACATCCGGGATTGGTTTGGGCGCGGCGCCGCTCGCTTTCTCTCTGGCTTGTTTGTGTTGGGGCGGCGACACGCGATGCGGCGGGTCCGGCGGCGGACGCGGGCGCGGGGAGGCGCGGCGTCACGCGCGGGACTCGGTCCACTGGTCCGAGTCGTCCGAGTCCGAGTCCGCCGAGGACGAGTCGGAGAGCTCGACGGCGACGCGCCGCGCGAGGATGGACGCCACGTCGAGGGGCGCGCCGCGCAGCGTGTCGTACCGCCCCGTGCTCTCGTCGCAACGCTTCTCCACCTTGCGGAGCTTGATACCTGCGGTACAGTCGTCAATTAATTCAATAATAACAGATATCTTCAATTCTTCTTATTCTCAATCTTTATTAGCGGCGATGAAAGGTGCAAAAACTTAAATTTACAGTTTTTTATCAGTATAAATATTCTTAGAGTTGTTCTTTTCACGGTCTTAAAGCTATTTTTTTAAATGTTTTTTTATCATTTAAGATTAACAACGAAAAATCTGTAAATTAAAAATTTTGTCCCTGTCATCGCCCTAACACTCGAGTACTTTATAAGAGTAACCTTATGCCTTAAGTAGATTATCAATTTAAAATTCAAGAGTCTCTATTCCTGTTTTTTGTACTTCAATCCATTATTAATTTCTATGTGTTAACGTACCGTCTCGTATAGCCTTGAGCAGGTCTGACCGTGGGTCTGGCTGCGCCTCGGGCTGCGGCCGCGGCGGCTTGAGCTGCTTGGCGCCGCGAGCCAGCGCGCCGGGGGAGGGGGGCCGCGGCCGCTCCTCCTCCGCGCCCAGGGGGGAGGGAGGCGCGGGGGGCGAGGGCGGCAGCGGCGCGGGCGGCGGGGGCGGGGGGGACACGGCCGGCTCTTCCACGGACATCATGCCTGGAACATGTACAACATATGGTGAGATATAAGCTTTAATGAAGGGCAAGTCAGAGCTTCAGCCTATGGGTGGTGTGAAAACTCTCGACATCAGACCATAACATATCATAACACATCTGATTGCAAAGAAAAAGCGAACTTTCTGAAGTTTTCTTTATTGAATCGAGTTAAGTAGGTAACAAGAAAGGTAGAAGACAAATTTAAATATTTAGTGTACTTCCACTGTGATTCCGTGTGTGTATCACAGGCGGAAGTACACTCAATATTTAATATTGTCTTCTATCTACAATGAATTTCCGCAAAGTAACGCCTGAGTCAACAGATTATTAACGAGAAAGCTAAATAACAAGTGAGCTTCACGATGCGAGAAATGGCCGAGCTAGGCGCCCGACTTGGCTAGCCTCGCGTCCCCATATTGGTACACCAGAGGCGGTCTGGCCATGGCAGCCGGCAACGGGCGCTTAACGGAGCGCCTCCTTCTACACCTGGCACTCCTGGTCGAGTCTCGGAGAGGGCCACCGAGCGATCCCGCTCGCCCGGTCTGGCGAGACTCCAGGGGTGCACAGCTCATTTCCCAGGGCCTATGAGCTCTGGAGTCCAGCCTCCGTAAAGAGGAATCTCCCTCGAGACGGATTACCTACCTCCCAAACATGGAAGAGCCGAGCTGAACTGACTAAATAACATGTGGACCTACCGATGACGGCGTGCATGTGGTCTAGATGCGCGTCGAGCACGGTGCGGTGTGGCGGGGACGCGCCGTTCATCGTGGGCGGGGAACCTTCCGCCGGCGGGGGCGGGGGCGGGGGCAGCGACGACCTGATTGGTACCAAAATAAGTATAAATATCCTTAAAGTTTTTCATTAGTTGGCATTTAACCACTTGAGCGTCCGTGGGTACTACAGTGCCCTTTTTTTACGGTTATCTGTTACTACAGTGCCACAAACTCGAAGCGTTCGTAAAAAAAAAACTAAGAAGTCTGGTACATTTTTTTGATTTTAAAAACTAGTATTTACAAAATCTTGTTTTAACTTACATGTGGGCAATAGATAATTAAATATATATTTTTGACGTGACAACGTCTTAAATTAGGTTGCGGCTGGGAGTCACTTATGAAAAAGTGTAACGCCCGGTAACGTTACGATGAGTCACCGAACGAGAGAGAGGCCCGCCGAATGCCTTGCGTCTCTCTCCCACTCAACTATGATCGGTCTGCCGCGCGCGCAGCACGCGGCAGACGTTGTCACGTAAAATCTTCGCCCGTAAAACCGACTTTACAGGCAACCATTCTTTTTATTTTAAAAACTAGTATTTACAAAATCTTGTTTTAACTTACATGTGGGCAATAGATAATTAAATATATATATTTTTTTTATATGAGGAGGCTACCTGGGCGGTGAGAGGGCTGTGGGCGTGTCGGCGAGGGCGGGCGGCGCGGGCGGCGGCACG
Source organism: Mellilla xanthometata (assembly GCA_035578125.1). Lineage (NCBI taxonomy): Eukaryota > Metazoa > Arthropoda > Insecta > Lepidoptera > Geometridae > Mellilla > Mellilla xanthometata. Next base: position 3,158,764 of record JAPUBQ010000014.1, on the reverse strand, counting down.
GAGGGGCGCGCGCGGCGCGGCGTGCCGCACGCGCTGCCCCCGTAGATACTCTCGCCCACCGACCCGTACGGTGACTCCTCGTTCACTACTGCCAACACAATCATTATACTTAACTACACACTTCATTTCATTTATCTCATATTATTACATACCATACTTAGAACTATTAACACTAAGGCAAAACACCTGACATAAATGTGACCGCATCTGCGGCTCTCGCATTGGCTTGTTCAGCCACGAGCGCAGATGCAATAACCATCCGGACGCTATATGAAATCATCTTTCGTAGATGAAATGGGCCAATGATGATGAACTTAAAATGATGACTTAGACTATTAGTGCTGAATCATGGTATAAGTATAAATTCACGAACACCTAACACCTAAAAGTAGAAATAGTAGGCCAAGAAATAAAGAAAAATAAGGACGCATAAAAGACCCGCCTGGCAATTCACTCAAACCAACTTGCCTTAAGTCTACAAACAGCACTATACAAGCCAAGACTAAAGAGCAAAATTGGTAGCCACTGATGTATAGGCATCATTAACAAGTGTATATATATGGAGATGTACCCGTTGGGGTGCACACTATACGACAATTGCACAGATCACATCTGCTTATAGCGATATGGGAGCTGATCGCAGATAGGAGAAAAAAATATATATTATTACAATTGAAAACGATAAGTCAAAATATTAAAAAAACAATCAAAAAAAAATGGTTGCCTGTAAAGTCGGTTTTACGGGCGAAGATTTTACGTGACAACGTCTGCCGCGTGCTGCGCGCGCGTCAGACCGATCATAGTTGAGTGGGAGAGAGACGCAAGGCATTCGGCGGGCCTCTCTCTCGTTCGGTGACTCATCGTAACGTTACCGGGCGTTACACTTTTTCATAAGTGACTCCCAGCCGCAACCTAATTTAAGACGTTGTCACGTCAATAACCCACTCCTAGTGCAAAGGTGCCCATCACGCTCGCTGCGTTACCGCGCTGAATAGCTTCGCCCAACCTTTGTACCGAGATTAACCTCGAGCGGGAGTCACTGGTGATATCGTTTAGCCTATAACCTAGATCTTGGACAAAACTCTTCTTCAACTACCCAGACTACATAGTTACAAAATATATAAAAACATAAAAAAATACATCGACAATCTCCAGCTCATTATAGAACGTGCAGAGCCAAGACTCACCTCTACACAGTGGAAACTCTGAAAATTCCCACAAAAGGCTTCGTCTCAACGTTCATAGAGAGAACCACAAATCGTGGTACACAGAAGTTCCTTTAAAGTTATTTTTTATAGTTTGTTTTCAGGCCAATTTGTGAGTTAGTTGTAACTAGCAGAAATTGGAGTGACTGTAGATATGACGGCTGACAGAAGAGTGTGGAAGCAAAAAAACGGGTTGTGCCGACCCCACATAGTGGGAAAAGGTGAAGGCAAAGAAGAAGATCTATGTAAATTTTAAAAGAACTGGGCCACCAAAGCCAAAGACCGGACTGACTGGAAGGAGAGAAGGGAGGCCTTTGCCCGGCAGTGGGACACAACAGGCTTATAATAATAATAAATATCTTTTTTATCATACTACACTTAGTACAGGCAGTTGTTAAGCCAAATCAGAGGCCTGAGAGCAGCTTGAAAACTCTCAACTAGAGAGACTAGAGATTGGCCATACGAAGAAGAAGAAGAAGCGTTACCATGTCCGTTGCCGGTGAGTCTGGGCGGGCGCGTCTGGTTCTCGATCTCTATGGAGTTGGGTCGCGCGGGCTGCGTGGATGGAGGCCGCACCTGGCTCGCTCGGTACCCGCCGTCTGTCACCGTCGTCTCTGTAACACGACCGTTCACATTGTACACACATTAAACACTTCCGCACTCTTACAAAAGTTCAAAATTAATTTATTTGTTAAAACAATTAAACAACTGTAGCCTTCTTTTTTTTCTTCTTCGTTTGAACTAAGAAGCCAATCTGTACTGTCTAGAGTTTTCAAGCAGTTCGAAGGCGTTACAATTATTAGAGCAATACAATTTCGGGAGGAGGAGACACTGTGCATCAAAACACAGGACTTGTCCTACAGTGAAGCACACACCTTGTTGATTTATTTATTTATTCAATTAAATAGCTATTACAGTTTTTACACCAAAGCGCTAACTATTTTAGACTTATAAACTACATTCCTGAATGCACAGACAATGCAAGTGACGGCACTACAAAAGACATCAATTTCTTGGATTTCGGATAAAGCGTTAAGGTAAGATATAGCACGTCGCGTAGGGGCCAATTTAGCATATTCCGATGTCCAATAGACTTTAGGTATTGTACAAAATTAACAAATTAGTCTAGTATATTACTGTACACCATTTAATATGGTCAAACATATGTTTAATTTATTATTTTGCGGTCGGTATTATTGGGGTTTTTTATGGCCGACTAACCGGCCATAGTCATAATCTGCACATCTATTTTTGCCTCTATAGTTATGAAGCCGGGCCGATCACCAAGTAGGGCTGTATATGAAATGAAATAATTTATTTGCGTAGCCACATGTAATATAAAAACATGGAAAATATTATAAAATGTCCCTTGTAGGCTACCGCATATGCGGTGTGCAAAATGACAAATTAATTAATAGATTTATAAATTAATTTCCCACTATGATTTACAGCTAGGCAATAATATTTAAAAGAAATGTCAAAAGATTATAAGTATACATTATCAAAAAATGACAATAGTAATAATAATAAAAAAAAAATCTTACAAGACGACACAAATTCAGAGCCGACTTCTGAACTCGACACTCACTTGGTCTAGGCCCGTGATGTGTCGTAAGCTGCCGGAATTCTTCTAATTCCGAGAAATAAAAATTTACGAATAATAATAATAATATGTCAAGGTATTACATAATGTCAAGGTTTAGTATTTACAAAGAGTTATCAATTGTATATACTCACGGTAGAGGGGCTCGTGGCGCGCCTGGTCGACGTTGTAGGAGCGCAGCTGCGCGGGCGCCATGATGTGCTCGCCGCGCTTCACGGCCGCCTCCTTCATGCGGTCCGACGTGGAGTGCGGCGGCCGCACGCGCCGCTGCCCGCGCCCGTCCCCGCCGCCGCGGTTCCGGGGCACCTGCGCCGACCACGCTCTATTATTACTCTCCTCTTTATAATAATAGTAATTAAAAAAAATAACTAAAAAACACGCTTATCTGGCCGTTTTAAGTGGGTCAAAATCGCGCCCAAAGAAGTCGGTTACAAACAAACAAAAATACAAAAATGATGTAATAATTTTATCAAATTAGTGTATTGCCATCGGTCCTCAATAAATCTACAAAGTTTCAACGAAATCTGGCCGTTTAAAGTGGGTCAAAATCGCGCCCAAAGAAGTCGGTTACAAACAAACATACAGGTGAAGCTAATATATAGCGAGTAAAAAGAGATTTGCGTATGAGATACGTCTCTTCAAACACGTATCTCATATTTTACGCCATTATATACTTCCTATCAAATATATTCCGTTTTTCTTCATCGAAAGCTCGAGAATGTCTCCTCAAATACATATTTTACGCTATTATAATTATACCTTCTATTTAATATATTCTGTTTTTCTTCACCGAAAAGCCCGAGCTTATTGGCGGGGATCTAATCCACATCCTTCGGAACAAGGGCGCGGCCACTAGCTCGACTGAGTTACTATCGCTTCAGAATGTGACTTGCCTTCGACGTATGTTATCTACGGGCAATAAAGTTCTGTATTTCTGATAATTCCCTACCTTCTTCCCCCGGTCGTGCTGGATCCTCTCTGTATCTTGCAGCATCTCCCGACGCCACAACTCGAAGAAGTAATCTGGATCCGTGTAGAATTTTCTCGCATCGCGACCGTCATCTCTGAAAATGTAATAAGTTATATTATAAGTTATTAAAATGTATATTGTATACAATCTAATAATACAAAATTGGCGTTTATTCTCTTATAAAACAAAGTCTTTGCTTGACTTGGGGCGGCTTGAAGACTCTCGTTACTATAGTCCGTTTGAGTTAAGAAAATAGTGGGACATCGTTGTCCACCAGCCTGGCCACGTCCCACAGCCAATTAAAATGCTAGAAATTAAAAGTCGAGTTCACAGTTCACAGTGACCAGTTGAAGTCTGACCTTCGAACAAAACATTTGTCTATTTTACGTGACTCGATCAACAATAAATTTTGAAAATGAATACTTCACCAATTCGAAAGAATAAAAGTGGTTCAATAATCCATAGCGAAGAGAGACGCATAATTTACAATGTTTATAAGTACTTTAAATTGTGTGGGACTATAGACCTTGGCCACTTAGCTCATGCGTAGAAGAATTCTCTTATTATTGTAGACTCGACTCGACCCACAGATGTAAATGTTTTAATGAATTTATAAGCTTATGGGCAACTATAAGTTTCTGCTGATATTGCAAATGGACATGTTCGTAAACAGTTTGGCAGTTTGGCAGTGACCAACTAACAAATAACGTCCTAAAAAGCTCTTGCAAAATATTATCACCACTCATTGCTCACATTTGTAATTTAAGTTTGCTTCAAGGAATAGTCCCAGATTGCTTCAAAATTGCTGATGTTATTCCAATCCATAAATCAGGCTCAACTTTGACTATTTCAAACTATCGTCCGATCTCTCTATTACCCTCGTTATCTAAAATCCTAGAAAAAGTAGTAAATAATCGGCTGCTGAGCTTCTTAGAGAAGAATAACATTTTATCACCGAACCAATATGGGTTCCGAAGGAATAAATCGACTGAAGATGCCGCATTGGCCCTTATAGAGAGAGTCACTAGTAAACTGGATGCATCCAAAAAGGTTTTAGGCGTATTCCTGGATTTGGCCAAGGCGTTCGATAGTGTGTCCTGGCCTATCCTACTGAAAAAACTGGAGGTTTTGGGTGTACGCGGAACTGCCCTTGATTGGTTCCGGTCTTACCTATCCGGAAGAAAGCAACGTATTCGCATTTTAAACCAGTATAGTGATTATGAAAACATATCATATGGGGTTTCCCAAGGTAGCGTGCTTGGGCCAACGCTGTTTTTAGCCTATATCAACGACCTTTGCCAATTAAAGTTAGCAAATACTAGTGTCTTCACATTTGCAGACGACACAGCGCTTGTTTTTCACGGTGATAGTTGGCAAAATGTCGTTGATCTAGCTCACCAGGGGTTATCTCGTGTAGCTAACTGGTTACATAGTAATTTACTTACGCTAAATGCCAGCAAGACAAAATACATGACTTTCCATAACACCCAACGTACCAATCCTAGGGACTTAAAACTTATTCTCCATTTCTGCGGTGACCACTCCTCTTTATCATGCTCTTGTCCTACTCTTGATCGTGCTAACCACCTAAAATACTTAGGACTAACTATAGACTCCAATTTAACCTTTGAAGATCATACGAAATCGCTACGAGCAAGACTTAGAAAAATGCTGCATATTTTTAAAAGGTTAGGTAGTGTCGCCGACGAAAAAACCGTACGAACGGTATATATGGCTCTCTGCCAGTCAGTGCTCACGTACTGTATTACTTGTTGGGGCTCTATTGTTAAAACTAGGTTGAAAAAGGTTGAGGTCGTACAGCGCGCTCTCTTAAAAGTAGCCTTTAAAAAGCCTTTTAGATACCCTACAGCTCAACTATACAAAGAGACTAAGTTTTTAACAATCAGGCAACTTTACGTCTTGACAGTAGGCATTCGTTTTCATAAAACAGCGTTAATAAATGTTAAAAGAGCAACTAGAAAGTCTCGTTCTAATTCTTGGCCTATTACAAAAACTAGGACTAGTCTTGCTAAACGCGGATATTTCTCTTTAGCGCCAAGACTATATAAACAGCTTGACAGTAAGCTACATATCTTAGATACGTCACGATACGTATGTAAGAAAAAAATTACCACATGGCTGCATACCCTGGACTACGACGAAACTGAATACTTATTTAATATTTGACAATAGGGGGCCTGCATTCTAAAAGCTTAGTGCTTAGTAGATACATCACATTTATTTAACCAATACAACCTTAATTACTGTAACACGTATTATAATATATGTATGTCATAATAATACAAAAATAAATTTCATAATATATAATTACTCGCTACCGCTTGTCGCTTATGTCTTATCGCGAGCACTCAACCGAGTACTACGTCACTGCATTGCCGCGACGCTTGAGTCGACCGAGCGCGAGCTCCAGTCGGCCGCCGGCCAGCGCGCGTGCGGCCACGCGCACGCGCTGCGCCTTCTGATTCCTTGCATGTTGATCTCTAAACTCGAGTCTCTTTTACCACTGTTTTTGTATACATAGTATTGAATGCAGGCCCCTTATCACTCTAATATTAACCTTTCCGTAACATTCTCAGTATCAACCTTTTATTAAGTACCTATTTTTTTCGGACTACCTGTCTCTAATCACCTGTGGTTGTTGACTGTTGGCGCACTATCCAACAAAACACTACCGTAAAGAACATTGTCAGACTGCAGATATATTTTTAATCTTAAATCTACTCGCTGATTGTAGCTTTTTATTTTATTTTTATTTGTATGTAGTACGAGTTAAATAATTCAGTGCCATTGGCTCACTTTTATATTCCTAGTTGTAGGCATATTCAATTATCTACTACCTACTTACTATCTTTGTATGTAACATATGAAAGGTGAATTACTTCCTTAGCAATAATTTGTTACTTTTTAGTCGGTATAAATTGTATTATTTAGTAGCTTTTATATATTATATAGTAATTACCTTGGTATGTAAGGAAGAGCCTGTCCTCCACGACCCAGGTGAAACCTAGTGTGGAGGACAGAGTCCCCCGAGTTTACTAACACTGAAATGCTATAGGTACTTATATTGTAATTTCTAAACTCGGTGTAACCTAAATTTAAGTTTCTGTGACAAATAAATGATTTATTATTATTATTATTATTATTAAACATTATGATTTTTATAAAGTCTAGTATAGTACAAATATTATTTCACCTTGACCCTAGATTTGCTCTATTAAAAAAATCACAGTTCCTGTGAAACCAGACAGACATTGTTGTAAGACAATTATTAAAATTGAAATAAAACCATTCAATTTGAACACCTTGCTATTATATATCGTTCCTATTTTATATGGATCAGGTCTCATTTACACAGTTTTTTTATGAAACATTTTAGCATTACAGACGTGTTTGGTTCAGTCTCGTCTGGCAATTAACCAAAAAGTCAACACATAATGAGGTTTCAGTTGAGTTTTGTCAAGGCAACTTCTTTAGCATGACTAGTGCTCTATTTGATGTGATTTTAGTTGTTTTAACTATGGTGCAGAACGTGCTTTCTCTTTCTGGTCACCTAAGATGAAAAGAGACGGGGCTTCGTTAAATTTAGTTTAGTCGTGTGTGCCGCTGAATCGCCACCATTACCTGAACTCGTTGAGTCGTTCAAGCGGCGGCGGGCGGTCGCAGCGCGCGTACGAAGCCAACATCGCTGAAGGCATCGAGTTCCGGGAGAACAACTGCTGCTGGAATGTCCGCGACGAGCGGAACGCCTTGCGCATTTGGATGTCTTGGAGTGTTACTGGAATCACGAGATAACGTCGCTTTAGTTTCAAGCTCTCTTTAGTTTTTGACGACCTCATTGGCGTAGTGGTTAACATACTAACAACAGACTGCCAATCAGAAGGTTCCGGTGCGATTCCCGGCACGGCCAACATCTTTGTGCTGAACTTAATTTGTTGCCTCTGGGTGTTAAATATGTATCTTTATAAAATATGTATGTATGTATATGCAGTATATCAGTTGTGTTAGCTACTATAGCACAAACTAGAAATGGTTCAGTATGGGGTTATTGGGCCAGCTGTGTGTGAAATGTGAAGTAATATTTATTTATTATTTTATTTATTTAATGTAGCGTCGGTCAGTGGGTGAATTGAATTGTGAATTGAGCGCCCTTTATTTAGAATTGAAACCTTTCTGTCCAGAGATCTTGACAAGAACGGAAGTGACGAAATACGACGAATGATTTCTAAAAATAACAATGATTAATTCAAGGGAATACTCAGTGCTAACGCACATGCGTTTATTTTTATTTATGGAAATAAACTACCTATGGCAATTTTAATACATAACTTGTGCACACTTTCCATAATGCATTTGACAAAAACTGATAACTAAATATTTTTCCAAATAATGGTACGGAACCGTTCGTGCGCGAGTTCGACCCGCACTTGGCCTATTATTCCATGAATAATATAAAGGCGAAAGTTTGTGTGTATATTTATTACTTATTTACGCTCAAACGGCTAAATGAAAATAGCTTTGATCCTGGATTAGCACATAGTCAAGGCCAAATTGGCATTAGTCATGGCACAAAGTGAGTGTGGCTCGGTGGTAATAACGTCTGCTTTTCTATCAGACAGCCCGTGTTTTGATCCCAGCCCTACACCAATGACTTATTTTTCAAGTTATGTGTGGATTTGCACTCGCTTTACGGTGAAGGAAAACATCGTGAGGAAACCGGTATGTTTGAGGACCACAATATCGGAAGACGTGTGTCATCCGACAGTCCGCACTTGGCCAGCGTGGTGTATTATAAGTATTGTATTATAAGCAGTGGGAACGTATAAATAAACAATAAATAAATATTAGGACACATTCCACACAAGGCTGGTTAACCCCATACTGAACCGTTCGTAATAAGGTTGCTAACACAACTGGTATACTACATATACATACATATAAATTGTATATAGATACATGTTTAACACACAGACTGACAGCCAACAAATTTAGTTCAGCACAAAGATGTTGGCCGTGCCGGGAATCGAACCCGGAACCTTCTGATTGGCAGTCCGGTATGGTAACCATTACGCCAACGAGGTCGTCATAGTCATGGCCAAAAAGCCAGGACTAGCGTGGGTAGTATCTCAAGGTGCAGCTCGTTTTTATTTGTACCTTCTTCGACGCCGGAGTCGAGCTGCGTGACCTTGATGGCGAGCCGGTCTATCCTGGCCTGCAACACGTTGGTGCGGTCCGCCAGCCCCGTCGCCTCGCGCGTCAGCTCGCCGAACATGTTCTCCGCATGCCTCGATAGCGACGACAACTGCCTGTACAACACACAACATGTTTTGACGTGACAACGTCTTAAATTAGGTTGCGGCTGGGAGTCACTTATGAAAAAGTGTAACGCCCGGTAACGTTACGATGAGTCACCGAACGAGAGAGAGGCCCGCCGAATGCCTTGCGTCTCTCTCCCACTCAACTATGATCGGTCTGCCGCGTGCTGCGCGCGCGGCAGACGTTGTCACGTAAAATCTTCGCCCGTAAAACCGACTTTACAGGCAACCATTTTATACTTCCTGTTCTTCTTCTTCGTAGCAGCTAAGTGACAGAGTTCTGGTGTCGAGTTTTCAAGCCAGCCGAAGGCCGCAAGGAAAATGCTTTGTATTAATACGTCCAGCAAACGTACTAATCCAGGATTTTTTCTTTTTGTCTAAATTATGACTTAGACTTTGATTATATTTAGTTCTTGAACGCACCCTTGCCCCTTATAAAAGTTATTAGTTTTGCGCTGCCCTTTTTCGATATGGCCTACAAACAGTTTTGTACAGACAATGACTATTTCCAAAACTCACTATTCCGATTTTAAGTACTAAGTTAGGGTTTGATTGGTTAGTGCATGTTCGTAAATTATAGTAGGAATCGGAAGAATCGTTGGATAAGGATTCCTACGACTAGAGACCGTGCTTGCTTACTTCCATCAGCTCGGAAGACCTGGTGACAGCACCAGGCCTTTTGAAGCCAAGAGAAATGCACAAAACGCCTCCTGCGAGTTTTCAGCACAAGTCTGATCGTCCTGCATTAAGGTCCCCCGCTCCTTTCCACCATCGGACGTGTAGGGAAACACCAAGGCGGCATCGTTATACTGTGGAGGTGCCTAAGTCACGTACTAAGCAATTTGCGTCCACCTTCATAGTGCGTACCGCCAAGGTGTGGAATTCTTTGCCTGCTTCCCTGTTCCCCGAAAACTATAATCTAGCAGTTTTCAAGGCAAGAGTGAACCGGTTTCTTCTGGGCAAGCGCGCTCCACCTTAGAACGCATTATCGCTTACCATCAAGTGAATTGCGATCAAGCGCAATCGCCCAATATGAGTAAAAAAAAGGTATGTTATTTAAATGAAGGTTACCCTTCATTGTGTTTACCGCCAAGGTATGGAATTCCTGATTCCCTGTTCCCCGATAACTATAATCTAGCGGTTTTCAAGGCAAGAGTGAACCGGTTTCTTCTGGGCAAGCGCGCTTCACCTTAGATCGGATTATCGCTTACCATCAGGTGAATTGCGATCAAGCGCAAGCGCCCAATATGAGCAAAAAAAAAGGGTATTTCATATAAATGAAGGTTACCTGACGGTGTTGGCGAGGGTTCCATTGGTGACGGCTTCGAGCTCGGAGGGCACGGCCAGGCGCTCCGGCACGGTCCCGCGGGACACGTGCACCGGCTCCACGCACCGCTTGGGCAGCGGCATGCTGCGCCAGCCCCGCTACCTCCTACACATCACTGGAACAATCAACATTGAACTTTATTCACATGGGTTTAAGATATAGTATCCAGGACTCAGGCATTATTCCAATCCATATTACATGGAAGAAAATCTACAATCTTTAGTTACTTTCGGTATGTCATTCGAAGAGTTAACAACTCCTTTTTTTTATTATTTCACTTTCTATCCGCAATCGGCGACGCCATGATCAGAACTGTTGTATAGTCGGGTTTTTGAGCCTTGTGGTCCTGTGACCTCACATTCCTGCTATTTTCTTGACAGGTCGGCTATTTTGGCTCTCTTTAGCCGCCTGCATGCGCCTTCGTTTTAACAAACTCCTGATGAAACTATTGTGATAGGGAATTACGAGCCACCGATTGTAGAGGAGCAACTTTGTATATTTCAGATCGATGCGTGAGGAGTCCAGCTATATGGAGTAGAACAGCTACGTTAGGTTTCTGTTTCAACTCAGTCCGGCGTGTGAGTATCCAGCCGAGGGGAGTGAAACGTAATGTGTAAGAAAGTCAAATGGAGGTTTGGTGGACGGTCGGAGAATAACATATTATTTTTTTAAATATTACACTAAATTACAATTAATTTAACTTTTTTATAACTAATGACACCCTACTTACACATACTAATACTTTTTACTAACTATTCTAGTTTTCTAATTTTCAATATAAGCTTTAAAATAAAAAGTTCTTATTTACAAAAAAAAAACCGGAAGCACCGGCGATAATTCTAGTTTTTTTTAAATACTTTATCATCCTATTACAAGTCTATGCATTCCAACAAGCACGCCGTGTAAGCAAGCAAAAACATAAGTGGACACACTTCCGACACATCATATAATTACTTATGTTTACTCAATTATAACCAACAAGTAAAAACGGGAAAGCCTTCCGGGCTATTCGCTAATTTGCGGCGTCGCTTCACTAAAATTATACGGAAGTGACGTATTAGTTGAATAAAATTATCAGAACGGACTAGGGTCTAGTTAGCATAAAGATAAGTTCATTTTATTTTATACTAGCATCCCGTCTCGGCTTTGCACGGTCTCTAAAATAATCTATGTTGCAAAGAGAAACAAACTATAGCCTATGTTACTCGGAAATAATATAGCTTCCCATCTTCAACAGTGAAAGAATTTTTCAAATCGGTCCAGTAGTTTCGGAGCCTACTCGCGTCAAAAAAACAATCAAACTTTTCCTCTTCATAATATTGGTATAGACTAGCTGTGGGCCGCGGTGTTACCACGCGTATATGTACGATAATAAGTATGAATATACCTATATATTATTAATCCAGAGTCTAAACTATTTCCCTACCAAACTTCATCGGAATCTGTTCAGCCGTTTGGGAGTGAAGGAAACTTGAAAACTCTTCGACACCAGAGCTTGGTCAATTAGCTCATAGGAAAAAGAAAAATAAGAAGCTAGAAAACTGGAAAATACCGGTTCACTCTCGACTTGAACATATCGTCGCTTTGGTAGTGAATAGAGTTAAGCCACACATACAAACTTCATGTAATTCAAAATTAATGTATGGATATTTTGATAACACCTTTTCACCACTTTTATGATTTTTATAGGGAAACAATTAGCCGGTTAGCTCTATTCACCACCGTAAAAACTAACATAATATGAATCGTAATGAATATTATTCTATCAATAACTCAATTTTGAAAAAAATGTGGCTTGACTCACTTCACCACCAAAACGACGATATTCAGTTAGTAGTTTAGGGTACTGGGTATTTCTTCGGCTAGAAGTTCTACCATCTAGAAAGCTAGAAGTTTAGCCATCCAGTTTCGTACAACCCAGTATGATTGGCCGTCATCGGTATATCGTGACGCGATGAAGCGTGGTCGCTACAACTATGTTATAAAGTGGAAATGGGAACTGGGTTCTTCCGTTATCGCCCGTTTCACTGTTTTTAAAGATTAGTTGTTTATTTATGTATTGAATTTGCCGTATTTTAGACGCGCTGTATAAAATATAACGAACTAAATAGTAACCTATCCCTATGCTCTATTTCAAGTAGTTTCGTCTTCTTCGTATGAGCTTAGTATACTTTTTTTTTGTTTATTCCCTCTATACTTCCTCTGACCATAGTTGTCAGAGACATTGTAAGATCAAAAAATTTGCTTACGCAGTTTACTTTTGATTGGAATGGTCGGTAAATGATGATTTACCTTTTTTTATTATTATTACTATACTAAAATGTACATAATAATATATTTAAGCAGTAAGGAAAAATTTTGCCTGCCAGCTGAAGATCCGTCATAACTCAGGTTTCACTCAGTGCTCCCTCAAGTTATTAGAACCATCAGTTAGCTCCACAAAGTTGAACCTAATGTACAAACATAAAATAAAATAAAAAAAATACATTTAGATCGGTTCATCATAAAATTGTAACAACCACCACAACCATTTTGGTATGGAAGTAACAAACACAGCATTCACTTCATAAATAAAGTGTATATAAGGACAGGCTTTACTGAAGGTTGCCTGAAAGAATTCAATTACGCATGACTTTAGAAATTCGTACAAGGTTTAAGTTTCTTTACAATTCACGTGTGGAAATATATATTTATGTTTGTATTTCATAACATAATGTGAATTAATTGTATTAGAGCAATTATTTTTAAAAGTTACTATTTATTTTTTGAAGTCACGAAGGCAAGTTTTTATTTCAACGCTTAATGCTATGATAGTAACTAGAAAGCTTACTTTATAAGGCACTGGAACGTTCTAAACGAGGCCCTTAAGGCCGTACTATGAGCTGTCAAGCTCTTTAGTACCATTGAATTCTTGCTCAGAAATGTATAAGACAGATTGTTAAGCAATTTTAAACTGTAACACTTAGCAATAAAATACACGTTTGCATTGTGTCAGACTTGCATACAATTTTAATATCTATACTAATATTATAAAGTTAAAGAGTTTGTTTGTTTGAACGCGCTAATTTCAGGAACTACTGATGCGTATTGGAAAATTATTTTTGTGTTGGATAGACCATTTATCGAGGAAGGCTTTAGACTATAAAACATCATGCTGTGACTAATAGGAGCGAAGAAACATAAGAAAATGTGAAAAAAAATCGGGAAAATCTATAAGGGCTCCCTGCGTGAGCTGCGAAAAGGGAGAGGTTACAAAAAACGAAATACACGCGGGCGGGACCGCGGGCAACAGCTAGTTCTTGTATAGAAGGTAGCGGTACAGGACCGGCGAGCGGTGGGATATAGGTATGTAGGTACGCCAGGTATTGTAAGAACGTCGGAGATTGCAAAATGCCAACATTTTGTGAGCGATACGAATCAAAACAATCGTTGGTTATGGAGTAATCAAAGATAGGAAGATTGAACTAGATGTCTTAGTTTCGTACATTCGTATAGAGTTGTGACGGGAGAAATATTATGACTACTGTTTTGATTTGATTTTAATTTCAATATTTTATTAAAATATGTTTGAATTGTATGAATTATTCTAAAATAAATTAACTGATTAATTAATTGGCTTGCTATGAAAGGAGGATTATACTGAACAAAGGTTCCGATTAGTTTTTAACTTTTAAAAGTAGCAGTAAAATCTTCCTTTCAAAGCAAGCCAGTTAATTAGTTCATTTATATCAGAATAATCCATACAATTCAAACATATATTAATAAAATACAATTAAAATAAATAAAATCAAATTAGTATTTCAGTTAAGCCAGTCTTGTTTATAACTATAGAACCAGATTTTACTGGCGTGCCACATCATTTTTTTCTGTTATTAATGGTACAACGACAAAACTTAGCCAATAACAAAACAAATGTGAATAGAAAAAAACGCTTAAAACAAGTAAGGTAGTTCAACATACAAGCTAAGTGTAACTTACCACCGTAAAAGGACACGAGTTAACCATTTTTTGTCACCAAAACATGTACAATGATACAAAGAACTGGAAACCTACATAAAATGCGTTGACCTGTGAAGTACATCATATTCTTCTTCGCATGGAAGTAATAAACACACACCCACATATATCCTATCCTAAGACAGGGGGAGCCTTACGTCGTAAGGCACAAGAAATGGAAATTATCAAAGACACGACAAAACATATACTACACAACAAAATAATCAACTTAATTCTATGTAAAGTTTAAAAAAAAAAATTACAGTGTTGATCTTTAAGAAAATGTAAATGTTAAATTGAATAAATGGCTTTTTTTATTTTATTTACGTCCTTATGTTAAAGTTTGTATATGTGAGTGTGTTCTTTACACTCAAACGGATGAACCAATTTCAATAGAATTCGGTACGAAGCTAGTTTAGAACCACCAGTGAGAAGGCTTAGAAAGGAGAGAGGACTCTTCGAACACGAAGCACGGAGATAGTGCCGACTGAAAAAGTTTTTTTTTTTTAAATCTATTCTATTTTGTCATAAAATGTAAATACGAGTTTCAATTAATTATCGCATTAGCTGCGCCCCAGAGCGTTACCCGCGTTTATCCGGAATAAACAGTAGGTCATGTGTTAATCCAAGGTTTCAGCAAATTCCATGCAAAATTTCACCCGAATCTCGGTCCAGTTGCTTGCGTAAATAACATACAAACCTACGCTTTTATAATATTAATAATGGGATGGGATAATGGGAAGTGAAAATTAAACCATATCTTATCTTATATATAAAATTTCCGTGTCACAGTGTTTGTTACCGTACTCCTCCGAAACGGCTTGACCGATTTTTTCCAAATTTTATATGCGTATTCAGTAGGTCTGAGAATCGGCTACTGTACATTTAGTTTTTTTTTTTAATGATGCTAAACGACGTTTGCCGGGCCAGCTAGTAATTATATATATAAGTGATTCCAGGTCCAATTCCCGTGAAAAAAACCGAGATAGATTTGAAAGATATTAGTGGGTTGGGACGACAAAATGCAGTAACCGCGTACTAGACGCGGTCAAGTTGGTTCATATAACCGCAGGAATATGCAGAGCCTTCTATACTGAGACATTACGTCATCCCCAGGTAACCTAGCCGTGGCACGGCGACTAAATGCGCATAATCTTACGCCTTTACTGATAAGGTCATCTTAGTAATATTGTGTACTCGCACTTATTATACACGCGATGACGATAGAACAAATATACATATTATTATGTATGTCTTCATTTGTATTCCACAATAATAAATATTAATTTGTAAATTGAAAAAAACGTAAGCCAATGTAATCCTACTAATATTATAAATGCGAATTCGTGTGTTGAAATGTTTGTTTCTTTATCACGCTCAATCGGCGAATCCGATTTTTATGAAATTTTGTGCGAAGATAGGTTAGACCTTGATGTTTTTATCTCGAAAACAATTGTGGTTTCCGTGGAATACGCAAATAACTTCAAAATCTATGTTACTCTTTCACACTCCAACGGTTGGACCGATTATTAACTTTGAAGATGGTTAGACTTTGGATTAATACATAGTACTACTTTTATCCCGTATTTTTTTTTGTTCAAACTTCAAAGTACAATGCAAACCAAATAGTCACAAACTATGAGCAAGCAAACTAACACACGCACGCAATAATTATGCAACCAAGAGACTGTCTTCAATGCCCATATTTATGCATTTACCTTCTACTTTTTTTGGAATCCGAATATCGAAATCGAAGGCATCTTGGCATTTTTATGCAATGTGACAATATATAATAACATTTTCATGGCTAGGCCTCGCTCAACGTATTTTTACAAAAAATCTTAAAGGAAGAGTCTTAGCTGATCCTAAATATGATGTTCCAAGGAGCCCGATTAACGATAGGATGCAGTGGAGAGCATTTTAACTGCCAGTAAAACCAGTCATCCTAGAGCTATTTCAGCGCCTGACGTCGAAATCGGACATTTCCTGCTCTCAATAACATTATCCTGGCGTTTCATGACGTACGATTTTATGAAATCATAGTCTCGCATAAGGATATGCCAAATATGTACATATGTATAGTTAAAAATAGTCGCGTTTGTGACCTGTACTACCGGAAAGAATATAGTGTTTTAACTAGTAGAAAGTAGAAAATATTAGAATATAGTTTAAACTATGGTCATTATTCGACAACGGTTCTCTTTTCTGCCTTGTTTAATGGAGGAAATCACAAGAGATAAAGAAAATGAAAACTATGCTAAGTACAAAAATAGAGGTGTAAATGAGGAAATTACAAGTGAAATTGAACAGAAAGTACATGTGTAAGCCCTACCTATAAAAAAATATTAGGACACATTTCACACACGGCTGGTTAGCCCTATACTAAATCATCTCTAGTTTGTGTTATGGTTGCTAACACAACTGATATACTACATATACATTACTTAAATACTTTTTTACATCGATACATTTACACCCGGACCGCCAACAAATTTAGTTCTCTCAAACCCTGGACTCTCGGTTAGCAGTCCGGCATGGTAACCATTACGCCAACGAGGTCCGTGACCTAGTGGGAAAGGGCGGAGAAGTTGATGCAGGTTCAAAGAAGCCAGATTAACCAGCCAAGGTCAAGGATATCGTTCTCTAAATTTGCTTTACGGTAAAAAAATATCGCTGAGTGACATAGACATAGACATTCGGTCTCTTGCTTGATATTACGCTAGTTACACTTGACACTAGTCTTAACGGAAGAACAGCACTGGTCACAACCAGCGTCATGCTGAGTTGGTGCTGGTTTCTAGTAATTAAATTGAATGTCAATATAATAATAAAGCTATGTATATTTAGATTGTTGCGTAGTGAGTGTTATATAGGTAGATTATTATTAATATTGGACACAAACACAAAATTATTAAAACTATAATAAAAAATAAAAATAGTGTGCCACAACTGGCGGCCTAATAAGGCAATCTTTGCTAGGAGGAGGAGTGTTATTTTGCAGAAATAAACACAATTTCCTCTGCTTTCTTCTTTCTCACACATTTCAATACGAGTACAAAATGTCTAAGAAATGATTAAGTAAGTTTTCTGCTGACCAGTGGTCCCCGTTTGAACGACGAAGATTTTAGCCATGCATAACGGTAATTGCTTTTAGATTGTCCGCAATCAATAAATTAAAACTCGATGATTGACTGTAAACCAGTTTTGTTTTCTATTAATTCTCACAAAAAAGAACCACAAATAATAATTCAACTCGTTTGTAGAGTTGAAGACGAAATTAGCAGGTTATATAAATATTTGATAATAGAATGTGTTTGGTAAAAGAATGATCACGACAAAGATAACCTATGTTCCTTTATTTTCTCTTTACGCACTTTTAGCAAATGCCTTTTCGGAGTAAAAACTATAACCGGGCGTCGCATTTCTACGTTATAAATGTTACAAAAACTATGTACACCAATTATTTAGTCACTATTTGTTCTTTAGTTCTGACTTCCTGAATTCACGAAGAAGGCACTTCCAGGAATAAGGAAACTAAATTAACTAACTACATGAAAAATAATATTAGGCAGTCTTCTTCTTCTTCTTCTTCTTCATACGAACTAAGTGGCTAAGCTCTGGTGTCGAGAGTTTAAAAGCCACCCGAAGGCCTTTGACTTGGCTTAACGTAAACCTATAAGTTATAAAAAAAAACGACTGCTTGTACTGAGACTAAAAGCCTACCTAAGGGACCTACAATATAACATGTCATCTGACCTAGCGCCTAGCTGAAAACGCCACTTTTTAAAAGTCATTCTTGTGCATGGGAAGCTATTCAAGACCGTTCTGTATTGGCCGTCGCTTACCGTCGATGATCACGTCAGATCACCTTAGTTGGCCGAGCTACAGGCGCTACAGAAATTTACTATTAGGCAGTAAATGTCTACCAAAAAGGTGGCACCAGACTTATAGGCGACAATGTATAACATATGTCACAGCATAGATGAAACATACTCTTGGAGAACTCTTAGTGGTGTTCACTGAAAATAAGCTCCAGTCCGCATATCAAAAACTGTAAAGTTTGTTCTAACCGGGTAAAAAGTCATGATTTTATATTTGCATAGCGCTGTATCAGTTTATTTAAATTTATATCTTTACATAAAGATTCATATTAATATTATTTAAACCGCAGTCATGATACACGGGCTATAATGTCACTTGTAAAAATAATTAGGAATGGTTGAGAAAGGAATGTAACTTACTTGGTGGTCTCTTTAAAAAAAACATTCTTAAGCATCCTTTTGTGGAGAACGCTTTTTACGCATAGGTTCTACGATAGCTTAATGCTAAATGGTCAAATTAATAAAATAAAAATAAAACATGTATTTGCACCAATTAGGACACACATACAAAGCATATTAAATAAGTGTATTTAGTTATAATGTATCCTAATATTTATGTACTGAAGGAAACTGAGCAATTAAATTTACACTCTAATGGCTTTTACTCTATGTCGGTAAATATTACACGTACACTCAATAAGCTGTATCGTCTGCGGCAAACAGACTGTATTTCCATACCGTTGCTGCTAAATTGAGTCAAAGTGCATTGACATAAAGGTCACAGGTCAACTTCAGCGCCGGTGTATGCTTACTGCCTGTCGAGTGAGCTCACAAGTCATGAATAACTAACTCACAGTTTTGAATGTTTTCGAATGCTATTTGTCCGGACAGTTTTTTTTTTATTGATGTATAGGCTTACGTTTGACCGCAGCTTGCCTGATGTTAAGCTTAACTATGGTCTAAGATGTAACACGCTAGCCTAGAAGGAACCTAATTACTCTAGATTTGAAGACCCCCAAATTGTACTTCTCGGGAAAAAGAGACTCAGGAAGACAGTTCCAGAGCTTCGCAGTTCTCACAATAAAGGTCGAAGCAAAACGCTTTGTGCGAATCTTTGGAACTTCGTCAGTGAATCGATGTCTGTTCGCTGTACCACTGCTCGTTCTGTAACATGATTTTTGTGAAGTTTGAATTAAGCAGTTAACGTAGAGCCCAGGCGAAAATGCCACTAGAAAAACGATAGTTGTGCATGTGTATGAGCTAAGTGGCCAAGCTATAGTGTCGAATTTATAAAAACCGCCCGAAGTGTTGACTTGGCTTAACGACTGCTTGCCTAAGACTAACAGACGGAATCTACAATTTAAACGTGTCCGACCCACGGTAGCGCCCAGATAAAAAAGGCACTTGAAAAATGACAGTCTTGTGGTCACCCATCCAAACACGGTCCGCCTCGACCGTTGCTTAGCTTCGATGATCGCGTCAGATCACCTTAGCTAGCCCAACTACAGATGCTACGCTAATTGACCACAGCTGAACATGAAAATTTACAATATACGACTGCACTTACAAGGGAGAAAATATACTCATAAAATTAAAAAATCAAAAATACCCAATCTTCTATACTATAAGACTCTTTGTCCTGACCTATTCATTCATTCATCTATAGACAACGCAGAGCCCAAACGGCTGGTCCTAGGGTTGTGAAATTTGGAGGGTGTATTGGTTTTGGTATGTAGACGCGTACTAAGAACGGACTTTTGGAAATTCCACCCCTAAGGGGGTGAAAGGGGGTAAAACAGTTTGTATGAAACTTCTTTGTTTTTGAACTTATAGCAATGAAATTTGGAATATGTATAGTTTATGTAAAATTAAAAATAATGGTATCAAGTTTTTTTACCAGGGGTGAACTAAGGGTTTGTTATGGGGGGTGAAAGTTTGTATGGAAAAATCTTTATTTATCAAGTTAAAGTCTTGAAAGTTGTTATGGTAGTAGTTTATTAAATGGTTAAATTAAAATTTCAAAAACTTTTGCCAGGGGTGCATTAAGGGGGATGCCATTGGGGTTGAAAGTTAAAAATGAAAGTTTTGTGTTTTTGAACTTAAATGTGTAAAATTTGGAGTGTGTATATATTTTAGTACTTAGACGTGTACTAAGAATAGATTTTTTGAAATTCTACCCTTAAGGGGGGTGAAAGGGGGTAAAACAGTTTGTATGAAACTTCTTTGTTTTTGAACTTCCAGCAATGAAATTTGGAATATATATAGTTTATGTAAAATTAAAAATAATGGTATCAAGTATTTTTGCCAGGGGTGAACTAAGGGTTTGTAATGGGGGGTGAAAGTTTGTATGGAAAATTCTTTATTTATCACATTAAAGTCTTGAAAGTTGTCATGGTAATAGATTATTAAATGGTATAATTAAAATTAATTTTTTTGTTGCCAGGGGTGCAATTAGGGGGATGCCATTGGGGTTGAAAGTTAAAAATGAAAGTTATGTGTTTTTGAACTTAGAGATGTAAAATTTGGAGTGTGTATATATTTTAGTATTTAAACGTGTACTAAGAACGGATTTTTGGAAATTCCACCCCTGAGGGGGTTAAAAGGGGGTAAAACAGTTTGTATGAAACTTCTATGTTTTTTGAACTTCTAGCAATGAAATTTGGAATATGTATAGTTTATGTAAAATCAAGTTTTTTTGCCAGGGGTTAAATAAGGGTTTATAGGGGGGAGGGGGGTGAAAGTTTGTTTGGATTTTTTTTTATTTATCAATTTAACAGTCTTGAACGTTGTTTTGGTTGTAGTTTATATGGTGGTTAAAATAAATTTGTAATGATATTTGCTAGGAGTGAATTAAGGTATGCCATTGGGGTTTAAAGTTCAAAGGGAAAGTTTTGTGTATTTGAAATTAAATACTTATGAATTGGAAGTTAATCGTATTTTATCGTAGCAATGTAGTGTTTATATAAAATTGGCACGGGAATAGGATACAATAGATTTTTTCCACAGGTTACGCAAAAAGCGACCTACACGCGGGCGGAGCCGCGGGCGACCTCTAGTAATAATAATAAAATCTTTATTTTCAGACAAATAGTCCATTGAAATGTTACATTTTTTAGGCCTAACCTTGCGTTTTTTAGAGGACGCAATTTTATTTTTTTGATGTGTAGGGGGGGTTAAGTGTAAAGCTAAAACCAAGTTTGTGGGGTCGCCACCCTTGTCCCACGGCCGCCATCTTGAAAATAGGGGTTGAAACGGTTTTCATGATAAATCTCTTAAACTATTTATTTGATAAAAAAAAATTGTTAACATTTGTTGCAAATTAAATTTTCTACAACTTTGGTCCAGTAACTTTTTATCGTGAAACTATAAATAAAAAAGTTATAAGCGAAAATCTTCAGCAAAAAAATGTTAACAAATTTTTTTTTATCAAATAAATAGTTTAAGAGATATATCATAAAAACCGTTTCAACCCCTATTTTCAAGATGGCGGCCGTGGGACAAGGGTGGCGACCCCACAAACTTGGTTTTAGCTTTACACTGACCCCCCCTACACATCAAAAAAATAAAATTGCGTCCTCTAAAAAACGCAACCCCAAATGTAACTTTTCAATGGACTAAAAGTCCATAGAGTAGGTACAATTTTTATACACGGTGTTCAGAAAAAGTAAAAATTAAAAAAATGTTTCTTCCAGCTTTTGTCGCCGCCAGTCCATCGAGTGGGTGAGATTAAATTGACACATCCGTCGTGTTGACACATTCGTAATCGTACGCATGTACTGGTGTTTAGCGTATGTGTGCGTGCTAATGCCAAGGGATTCGCGAAATGTTCGGTTCTCGTGGGAATCCGGCATTGTTGATTGGATGGCCTTTGTGTCTTTGCCTTTGAGCGACCCTTTCAAATTGTAATACTAGGTTACTGATAACAAACGCACCTTCTAAGGGTGCCCTTAGTAGATCTAGAAGAACATGTCTAGACAAACTTGTGAAAAATCTCGAAAAGCAATCCAACTTTAATTATTTATTTTCGCATTTCACACACGGCTGATTAGCCCTATACTGGACCGTTTGTATAATGGTTGCAAAAAAAACAACTGATATACTACATACATACATACATACTTTATATAGATACATAATATTATTTAACACCCAGACCGACAGCCAACAAATTTGGTTTAGCACAGATATGTTGGCCGTGCCGGGAATCGAACCCGGAACTTTCTGATTGGCAGACCGGCATGTAACATGGTAGGCATGGCAGGTAACATACATAAATTATAGTTAATTCACAAAAAAAAATGGAGCTTATTATTTTACGCATATTTCCTAAGTTATGGATCAAAAGTTGTGTCTCTAGTAACCACTCTATTGTGAGTTAAATAACAGTATAATAGTAACTCTGTATAATTATGTATTTTACTAGTGGTATAATTATAATTCTTAACCTACCAATTCCACACTAAGCTAGTTCCTGTACATATATGTTTTCTGAAAATAAATTGATTTCTGTTTGTACGATAAAGCTTTTATGTTCTTACATAGTTGGTGATGAATCATTTAGTTATTAATGAGGTTATTTGTTGAAATAAATAATGTGTTCATTTATATTGTTATTAATGACAAGGAACTAATATAACTAAACAAATATGACGACACATCTGATTGACAATGCCCCTATTCGCTCAACCAACGAACGCACGATGTGGTTAGTTTAAACGTTTCGGTTTAACTCTAATAAAGAATACATTTGAAAGTTTGCCACCTATCTCATACACATTACATTATACAAGCGACATGACATTAACTTTTAAATGTAGTATAGACACGTGACATATGTAGCTGAAATATAATTTTAAAATAAATAATTTTTCATATAATTTTTCTCGAAACTTTTCTGAAACTTCTCGAAAGCTTTCGATACCAGAGTTTGGTCACTTTTAGCTCATACGAAGAAGAAAAATAATTGTACGTTTTATACCTGAAATATATTAATTAGATTTTTTTTAAATCACTCGCGTTTGGCGAGTTATGTAACCAAGTTAAGAAAAGAGCGCGTTAAGTTTTGGCGGCTTTAATACATTACCCCTTGAAACCCATATCTATACTAAACCACACGTTTGTCATTCTGTCAATCCATCTCGCTATCGCTTTGTCAGCTAATCACGCCTGAACGGATTAACTGATCATGATATGGTACAGAATAATAATTAATATATTCATCTACCGTGGATTAACATGCGTTAAACAAAAATGCGGCTTAATAATTACGAAAGTATAATATTTTGCTTATTGCCAACTAGCTGTCTCGTCATGAAAGTAACTATAGTAGTACTTTTTATTATAATTAAACCTCGATTTATTAAAACTTCAAGACAGCCAGTGCGACGACCTCGTTGGCGTTAGCATACCGAACTGCCAACCAGGCGATCGCAGGTTCGATTCCAGATACGATCAACATCGTTGAGATTAACTAAATTTGTTGGCTGTCAGACTGGGTGTTAAATATGTATCGATATAAAGTATTTATGTATGTATATGTTGTATATCAGTTGTGTTAGCAACCATAATACTAACTAGAAATGGTTTAGTATGAGGCTAACCAGCTGTGTGTAAAATGTGTCCTAATTTGTATATTTATTTAGTTAATAGTAAGCAGGTCAAAATAGAAACGTAAAAGTTTTTTGATTATCACTTTAAAACTGGCCTGATTTACACTTAAAGTCGGTGTTCAGTGTAAGTAAAATAATTAATAAAGGAAATGTAAACCCACCGTTGGTACAAGACAATGGTGCATTATAATAATAGTGTGTATTACAAATTGGGGACACACCTACATTATGCATTACTCATTGGCGTGCGTTACAAAAGATAATATTCGATACGACTATTAATACACATCATACAATATATTTTTGTGATTCTCAAGAGATAAGGCTATAATTACTAAGGCTCAAATACGATAATTATAACATCGTACAAAAGGTGCTTTCGTTAATTGAGGACACAAATTTACTAACGCTAACAGTGGGGTCTTACACCTATATAAAAATAGGGGTGATCTTTTAATTAACAATGTGTACTACGAGTATACTTCTATTGTAGTTTTCATATCCTAGCTGAGTCGACCTGATTGTTTCGCTATTTATAACATTTTAGATAAGCTGCTCTACAATTTTTGTCATTTCTAGACAGGCTATTTTTATTGGAGTAGAAAATAAGCCAAATAGATGTCATTCTCTTGCGAGTTAGATAGCAAACGTGTAATTTATTGAGGGTGTATTGTATATCAACGCCTTGATACAACCATTTCGAAGAATGTACTTATGAGCGTTAAGACCTTATATTTCCCTTTCTAAGAAATTGACTCATTACCACCCATACTTAGAGGAAATTCGACCAATCCGCACACAGCGCTTCAATCGAGTCAAAAGGTGACTTCGTGTGACTGAAAGGGAGTGAGATTTTCTACCGGTCGCCCTATTTCCAACAACTTATAACCTAGGTATCTTAATGGAGTAAATCGGTATCTTTTTAGCTAAGCTTGCTGTATCTTCGGCCACACAGTCGCTTTCCTGTAGAAGTGGAGAAGTTTCCTATTCAAAAGTGGACCTATTCTAAGTATTTTCTTATGCACTTTTTTTTCATTATTTACTCCATAAACTCACGTGTATGTCATGCATGTGTCGTTTGAAAGCATTCAATTATAGCGCTCTAATATAGAAATTAACAGTTTATGTGCAACAAACTATCTTTGAGCACGCGAACTGCATATAGCTCCGACATAAATTTATTCACGTTTTCACCTAGCAATCACAGTTAGAACCAATATTAACCGTAGACGACTTTCATCTTAAAAGTACTTAAAGATAAAGATGAGAATAGCTTGCAACATTTGTATTGTAATGTCGATAATTCGATACCGCTTCGATGCCTTACTAACTAGAGCGATGTTTTGCGATCAATAGCATTAAACTAACATTAAATGGATTAACGTTTAGTTTCTTACTACGAGGCATTAGCTCCACGAGCTAATTAGGCTTTTAGCCCTGCCACAGATTTGATAATAGTTACTCAGTGTAAGGTTAACTGTAATGAAGTACTTAATCTTGTTAAGAATGTAGTCCGAGTAAGTGTTATCGGTTATTCAATGTTTGATATTGATAGTCGTATTTTGATTACAGCTACCACTTTGGCAAAGTATGTGCAAATAGAAAATTCTACTTTATGATTAGGAAGGAACTAAGTAGGAAAATGTAATCATTTTAGGCTTCCCTGTCAAAACGGTTCTAACAGGACCCCATTACTAAGACTTAGCTGTCCATATGTTCATCTGTCTGTCACTAGGCTATCTATATTTTATGAACCGTTATGGTTCATGAGATATAGCTTGGTGCTATAGTTATGGCAGAAATTTTCAAGAAGAAGATTTTGTAGTACTGTTCAAATAAAATAAACAATTCAAGTGGGCTCTTATATATAAGGTTATGGGTTATATACCCATGTAATTTTCAAAATTATCTGTAAATGTATAAATGTGTGCATATAAATGTGTGTATATATATACACACGCGGTTGATTGACCGGAACATTAGGGGCGCAAATGACGTTTTTTCGTGAAAACTTTAGAAGACTTTAATTAAAAAACTAAGAGGCTTTTCGGGAAACTGCTTGAACAAAAGATGTTCAGATTGATGTGTACTTTAACGTGTTTTCGGCGTATCATACCCTTTCTTGATAACCCTGTATACTATACAGTAAATTGCTACATTAGGAATGCTGACAGCCCGACACGGGACTTTAATCAAGTGTTGGCCAAAATTAAGTGAATTGATGATGCAATCATCAACTGGGTGGAAATAGTCATGACAGATATTGTTTTACATTAGTCACTACACAAGGCATAGAAGATAGATAATTTTTTATTACCCTTGATAGGTTTGCGTTGGACTACAGCTTGCCGAAGTAAAGCTTCGCTTTAGTCACATGGCATGCTTGCCTAGAAGATACCTATTTACTCTACGTTTGAAGACCCCCAGACAATACCTCTTAGGAAACCGATATAAATTCCAGTCCAATCAGTAGACCTTATTGAGGGCATATAGGTATCTACATAAGATTATAGATAACAGATTTCCATGTCTTATGTCAAAATTGACACTGGAATCGGCGTTTCGACCCCATAAAATCTAAGAGGTGGGCACAATATGACAAAAGATATTTCTAAAAATTGTAAGTAAATATCTATCACTACAATGAGTTTCAACATTCAACAATCTACTTTAAGTTAGACTATACACTTGAGAAGGCAAAAAAGAAACGTCATCTCACTAACGCGCCTATTTCATTGATTTTGAGTCACTACAAACTATGAACGAGTGACAAAACGATCTATTTATCATATTGAATTATTCGATAGGGATTACTATGGCACCGCCAGCGCGCGTTTCCGCTCACCCGTCGCGGATGTAGTTACTGCGCGAGCTATCGGGATATCTACAAGCGATACCTAGGCCTTTATAGACCTAGGAACGATGACAGCATGATTTGGCATGTGCTGTTCGTAAAGGAAGAGAGGCGGACACATGACTTCACACACACACGCACGGCTGGTTAACCCCATACTGAACCATTTCTAGTTCTTATTATGGTTGCTAACACAACTGATATACTACAAATACATATGTACATATTTTATATAGATACATATTTATTTAACACCCAGACCGACAGCCAACAAATTTACTTCAGCACAAAGATGTTGGCTGTGCTGGGAATCGAACCCAGAACCTTCTGATTGGCAGTCCGGCATGGTAACCATTACGCCAACGAGGTCGTCAACTTCCCAGATCCTCCCTTCACAGCACCAGGAAGGGTCACCGAGGGGGATTTTAGTAGGAGTCTCACATATCTTGACTGCATTTCAATGTAGTCAGTGATCTATGAAGATTTTACCTCCTTGAAAAACAAAAGTATTTTTAGTCCTACATCAAGTGTGAAACCATAGAACCCATGAAGATCTCTTATATGTGATTGAGGAAAGAGGCTTTTGATTCTTTGTGTACTTTACTTGCTGGCTGGATGGATTTTGACATTTGAGCTGTCATATGAAGGGCACAATAACAATGTTAGGTTTGCATTATAAGGAAAGAATAACAATAAATTCATTTTAAAAGTCATTGGTGGTGGAAAAAAACATTGTTATCATATTTATACTTATTCTATCACTGATTTTTTAAATGATGTATTTTTTAACTCAATTCAATAACGAACATATTTGAGAGACATCTGTTCTCTCTCACTCACATATTTAGTCACGCAAGTGAAAGGACTTGCACTTTGAAATGTGTTCTTTATTGCAAGGTATAAGGTACTAACACCACAAGTTTCGTCATTTTCATCGCATAAGCACAAGGCAGCAGACAGTTATGAAGAAAAGGCCTTATTCCAAATGCAGACCAACTACTTTGGAAGTCAACTATGAGCCTAATTTCATGAAGAGAGCTTTGTAAAATTTGTCTGAAATGGCTAAATATCATATCATCTTAGAGAACCTAAACTTCATCCTTTCTAAAGTCTTTGAAAAAGAAAAGTAATTTTTTATCTTTGTGGAGCAATGATCTGAGGAAGGTAAGGTTAGGTGGATGATCAAGTAAAACACAGGATAGGGCCAGGTGGCTTGCGTTGGGAGAGGCCTATGTCCAGTAGTGAACAAGCAAAGGCTGATGATGACGATTATGAAGTTTTTATCTATATTATTCAACTAAATTAGAACACAATTACAATCATTGTAAGATGTAAAACACACTTTTAGAGTGCATGCTTAACATTAGCATATTTTCTTACTAACAGTAAAAACATATTTGTGTGAAAGCTCTTCACGTAAACAAAAAATAACAGTCTTATTACAATAAATTATCATAACAGTAAGGATGTTATGTAAGGCAAACATTTTAAAGATATGCAGTTATTGTTTTGAATGTTGCCAACAAAGTAGTAAAGGATTACCTGAGACATTTTAAGATAATATAACATGTAAATGTGAGAAACACTGATAGATTTTTATTAATCTACTAGCTGACCCGGCAAACGTTGTTTTGCCTCACTTAGGGGTACAGCACCATTTATTGATTACTTACTCATCCCAGTCGAAAGGTATCGACATCTGTTGTGATAATTGTGACTGTCAAATAATAACAGACAATATGTAATTATCAATAAATTAAAATTGCGACTATAATTTGAGATTTAAACTATCCTATCTCTCAAGTTGGATTGAACTGCACATGGTGTGCGAATTTTATTATAATCGGTTAAGTGGTTTAGGAGTCCATTGAGGACAAACATTGTGACATGAGATTTATATATATTAAGATTAAGATGTTTGAACCTTAGTTTCTTTTTATTATACTCATTTATACCATGGATCATTATAGAAAATATTAGTGGTATTAACATCTGCTCTTAATTCAGACGGCCCCTGGTTCAATCCCAGCCCTACACCAATGACTTGTTTTCAAGTTATGAGTGGATTTACACTCGCTTTACGGTGAAGTATGTGTGTCATTCGACAACGCGCACTTGGCCAGCTTGGTGGATTTTAGCCTATAACTCTCCTAGTTAGAGAAGGCCCCGAGTCCCAGCAGTGGGAACGGTATAGTGGGCTGCTTATGTTAATATTTATACCATAGATTATATTACTACAGATACAAAATGTATTCTGGAACAATTTACCCTTGTTTGTTGTGTCCAACTAGAACAAAATTGTTCCAAACATATACACATTTTGTTTCAATGAAACAATAGATAAGGGTCTCTTCCTCACTTAACCACCTTGATATATTCAGCATTAGATTGGTGCATTGATTGACAGAATGAAATAGATAGTTAGAGCCCAGATTCATCATAATTTTTGAAGAACATTAGCAAAAATACTGCAAGTGTGTAAAAAAGTTTTATTATGCTATAGAGGTTTATGTTTGACTTTATCATGCCAAATTTAGCACTGCACAGTTGAAGTGTTAAAATTACAATGATATTAAAACCATACATGCTAATTCTACCTATTTTTTAAAACTAAACGATATTCACCAAAGTAATTTCCATTTATGGAGATATTATGAGGTCTACAAATGAAATTAATGTAAAATGAAACATAAGATAGGACAGAACATTGTTTTTTACATGAATTAAGGTGCCAATAAGCATTCACAACACCAATCTAGTTAGACACTGATATCAACCAGTATGTAATTTTATTTTGTTACAAAAATATGAATTGTTACTCAAATGATATACAAAATGACCAAGAAGAAGTTTAATATTGTTTTCCAATATCTCAGGGATGTCTCGTATATAACAACAAGATTGATAAGCGTTTAGATATTCAGCACACTAGAAGATGTACTGGAAAATCTGGTTACTTATCTGAACTAAGTAATTTAGTAATATAAGAACGCAAAGAGTTGATATCTAAACGACTTTAGATAATGTGTTGCTAACTAAATATACCAGGCATATGATTACAAGTAAAATGCTTCAAGAGATCTATGAATACGTCGTCGCCGACAAACCTTCACTCTTCACAACGCCCTTTTAGTCATTCCTACCACTTCATATAGAATTGCACGATATCATCTTCTTATGCATATTAAACATGAACATACTGCTTTACACACAACATTACATAACAATAACATATATTTATCCAATAAAACCCCCACAAACAGCACGAAATATGATGAATATCCACTCACCTTATCCGCCTATTGAGAACAACAAGTGATTTGATGCAGATACCGTAGTACCTGCCCCAACACAAATTAATTCACGGCAATGACAATGCACTACAAAATATTTATAACACTTCGTAAATAAATATATGCCCGTTATATCCAGAAAATTTACAATTGCACCGCCGCTAACCGTGCCACAAAACGAAAATGGCAGCGTTGAAATGTGTTATAGCCCGACTTAAAGTAAAAGATAATACATATTTCTGAATAGTGAAACAATAGCCGACATCTGTATTTAGTCGCGTAATAAAGAGAACATTAAAGGTTGCGTTCACAATATTACGATTTCCGAATAAGTAAAAAATACGTCACATGTCAAAAATATGAAAAGTCAAAATTCCAGAGTTACTAATTTTTATGAATACCCGTCCAAAAGGGAAAATAGAAGACAATAATACGAACAATGGTAAATATAAGAAGTTTTTATGAATACCCTTCCAAAAGGGAAAATAGAAAACAGTAATACGAACAATGGTAAATATAAGATTGATTGCTACTGCAAAACCTACATGTTAGCAGGTTAAAGGCTACTGTTAAAATAAATAGTTTAATAAAACAGATAAACATTTTATTAATAATATGTCAAATTACAGCTCAGTTTACAATAAAATACAATATAATAATCAACAATGTCATATATAAATAATAAATAATTACAATTATACTTTAACATTATTCCTGATGTCAAATATTAAAATAAATAACATCTAATTTAGTAATATGTCACAATTAAATTACAACCGTTATCTGCGTAGTAACGTTTCTTTTCAGTCTCAAAAAACTCGTCAATACTATAATAAGTTCGTTTTACGAGCCAGTTTTTAAGTTTGTTTTTGAACACAATGTCGCTTACAGAACTTGTTATGTCATCAGGCAAGCAGTTATACACTGTCGGTCCCAAGATGTGCGTCAACTTGTTCAACTTGTCGAGCCTCACTGGCGCAGATACAAGCGCTCCTCTCCTCTGCCGTATTCTGTCCGATCCTGTGTGCTCCTTGCGTTTCTTGAACATGTCCATGTTCTGCCTCACATATAGCGCCACTTGCATGATGACGAGCGAGGGTAGAGTTAGGATGCCCAGCGACTTGAAGAATGGTTTTGCCGACGTACGACGCGATACCTGCGCTATAGCTCTTACTGCCCGTTTTTGCATCCTGAACGCTCGCAGCCGGTCGGCGGCGAGCCCCCAGAGCTCGGTCCCGTACTGGAGGACCGAGTGCACGGTTGCAAAGTAATGGTTGCATAGTAATATCTATGGTGAAGTTGATGATTGTCGTGGAATTAGTAACTCTAATTTTGCAACTTCGTAAAAACCACTCAAGCAATGTCTTCGTGCGCTAACCCAACCATAAAGCGATAAGCCTACCCGTGAAAATGTCACCGCACCCAGCATCTGGTTAATATCGTTTTTACAGAAATTCTGTGCATTTCATGTTTAATTTCTATAACCATTTTTCTAAAGAAAAATATATTTAAATTTTTCGAAAATACCATTCGACATATGGTTTAAAATTGGGTAGCGTAGATACATGAAGTATGACAATTCTCAATTTTCACAGCGTCCTCTATTATTATAAATGACAAAGTTTGTGTGTTGTAACTTCTTCACGCTCAAACGGATAAACCGATTTCAATGAAATTTGGTATGAAGATAGCTAACTACTCTGGATTAACACAAAGGCTACTTTTTATACCGGATTAACGCGGGTAACTATGCGGGGCGCAACTGGTTAAATAAGTATTTTTATGATATTTTTAGTAATATAATGATTTATTAGAAAAATACAAAAACTTAGTGACCATATTGTTTCAATAGAAAAAAAATCAAGTGTTAACCAAGGTACACCAAATACATTTTCTAACTGAACTGTGAACTGCTCAAAATGAACTAAAATCTAAAAGTATATAATATAAAACAGCAAACTAAAATTATATCACAAAAAGGGCTAATGTTAACTTTGATCGTTTTAGTTCTTACTTTATTACTAGGAAAGTGAAAAATAATAATTGCTTATCGGCTTAAGTATACTGCAGCCCTTTTATCATTTATTTTTGTTACTTAACTGTATGAAAGCGTACACTACATTGGCCTTTTTTACATAGTAACTTTTGAAAGATTGTCAATACACTAACTTAGCACAAAAAAATATCATACTATTACAATTAAACTGGCATTACAATCTCGTTTCATACAAAAACGTACTTTGGCCCTTTTAGCACCAGGCCTTTTTTAAGTTATGTTATTAATTTGATGGTGTAGACTAACTTGAATCCCAATTTAATGGCTGACATAGCAGTAGTATTTAGTTTCATAAATGTCATATTTTGGCTAGCATCAGAAAATTAAATAAAAATAAAGAAAAAATATTACTATTATTTAATTATGACAATTTGACAAGGAACAAGATACTATTTAAAACTAGCTGACCCGGCAAAAGTTGTTTTGCCGTAATAATTATTTCTAAATATACAGTAGCCGATTCTCAGACCTACTGAATACGCGTATAAAATATAGAAAAAATCGGTCAAGCCGTTTCGGAGGAGTACGGTAACAAACACTGTGACACGGAAATTTTATATATAAGATAATGATAATTAAATTATTGGTAGGCAGATTAGAGCATAATACTGATAACACTTTTTTGACATTTCTAGGGAAGGGTAGAATACAAAATACTTGAAAGTGATGAAGACCAAAAATATCTGGAATCGGTTAAAAAAATATAATGCTCTGCTAAGTATAGTTACATAACTTCCAAAGTATTTTTTGTTCTCTTCTTTCCTTACTCCATTTAATTAGTATAGTCAAATATTTTACCGTTGAAGTATTTTTAGTTCGAACAATAGTCGATTCTAGATTAGTTCTTAAACTTCGATTATACGTTTCCCATACTTATTTTTACAATTTCAATGATTCTGATTGAATAGCGGCGCATCAGTAGCGGCGCGTAGCGGACTTTCCATTTCCATTTCCGCAATCCAGCCCTAAACCAAAGTATACGTTTTTAATTCTATTAGAAATACGGAGAAATTGTTTAAATGTTTAAGCTTTGTTGAAGAACGAGTCCTATACAATATCTTCAATCATGAGTGACATAGTTACAGTAATTGCACCTGTAAATATAGCCGTGATTAAATATTGGGGCAAGCGAGACGAGGAATTGATTATACCGTTAAATGATTCGGTAAGCGCCACTTTGGATACCAGCATTATGTGTGCTAAAACCTCGGTCTGCGCCAGTCCCAACTTCAAAGAAAATAAGATCTGGCTGAACAGGAGGAAAGAGTCATTTTCCAACAAACGGCTTCAAAATTGTCTGGTAGCTGTAAAGGCAAGAGCCATTGCCGAAAAAAGTGTCGATGACGACTTTCTCTCGTGGAAAGTGCATGTTTGCTCCGAAAATAACTTTCCTACGGCTGCGGGGCTCGCGTCGTCGGCCGCTGGTTACGCCTGTCTCGTGTACGCGCTCGCCAAGCTGTACAAGCTGGAGAGCGATGTTAGCTCGCTCGCAAGATTAGGATCGGGAAGTGCGTGTCGCAGTGTTTACGGAGGATTCGTGAGATGGTGTGCTGGCTCTGACCCAAAGGGAGCCGACTCCATCGCCTACCAGATCTCCCCATCCTGGCCTGGCATGCGAGCCCTCATCTTGATTGTTGGAGATGCCAAGAAGAAAACAAGTTCAACAGATGGAATGAGAATCTCAGTTCAGACTTCAGAGCTACTGAAACACCGTGTGGAGCACTGTGTGCCGCAGAGAACTGAGGACATCTGCAATGCTATCAAGAACCGTGACTTCAAAACATTTGCAGAAATCACTATGAAAGAAAGCAACCAGTTCCATGCAGTTTGTCTCGATTCTTATCCTCCGTTTGTGTACATGAATGATATTTCCCACGGCATTGTGGAGGTAATTCATAAATACAACAGATTCTGCGGAGAGCCTAAAGTTGCTTACACATTTGATGCCGGCCCGAATGCCTGCTTGTATTTGCTCGAAGAGGAAGTACCAAAAGTATTATCATTGATTCTTCATACATTCCCCTCTTCCACTCCAGACAGCTTCGTCAGAGGTTTAGAGGTTCCGGAGGAGCCACTTTGCTTTGAGATTCTAAGCTCTCTATGTGAACCTAAGAGACTGGATCTGATCAAATATGTAATCCATACTAAAGTGGGAGAGGGCCCCTCGCTGGTCACAGACGGATCCCACCTACTGAATAATGAAGGATTACCTATCTAATCTCATTGTCTGTAAGGTGTTGGTGTTTCTTTGTGTATTTAAAGATGTGTGGTTCCACTTAGCATAAGAAAAGTGTATTGTTATCTAGCCAATAAGGAAAAGAGGATGTAAAATTAAATCTAATTTATTTACATAATAACTATGAATACATTATGTGTATTGTAACAGTATTTGTCATTATATTACCTTACAATCTAATCATAAAGGAGATCTATGTACAATGAAAATGCTTATATAATTTTCTCATACAATTCCATTTATTTTTATCCCCTGTACAATGTAAGCAATAGCATAAAAATAAATGAAACTATGTAGTTTACACTTATGACCTAGCCGAGACGGACACCTGCCATACTCGGATAATGTTGTCAGAGTAGCCAGCGAAGAGGGTTTGTCCATCGGTAGACCAGGCTAGTGAGAGGCACTGGGGCGGGTCAGACTTCTGGCTCTGGGTCTGGTTGATGATCTCAGGCTTGAGCTCTTCTACCATCTCCTTGCTTTCCAGATCCTGGGGACAAAAAAAACATTTAATTATGTCATATCAAATTAGTAAGCTTGAATACACAAAGATCTGCTAGGCAAGGCAGTCAATGCATCTGTGTCGCGCCTGTAGTCGCAGCAGGCTAGCACTGTGAAGTGTATTTTATCCGTGCAGTTATGTGCTATAATAAATTATTATTATTATTAATGTAAATTACACAAGAGTAGTCTGTTCCGTGGGAGCAAAATACAATAAAATTGAGTGATTGCATTTACATACATATTTCATAAGACAACATGCAAATAGGTAAAATATTAATGCTGAATTCTATTAATATTAATGTTCAAATACACATACCCAAATCTTAATGGAAGGTCCATATGCAGCACACAGCCAATATCTGTTGGGTGAGAAGCACAGTGCTGTGATGATGTCATTGTGGTCAAGGGTGTGGAGGTGCTTGCCGTCGTTCAGGTCCCAGAGCATGGCCTTCATGTCCTTGCCACCGGAGGCGCAGAGTGAGCCATCAGGGGAAACTGTGACAGTGTTGAGGTAGCCAGAGTGACCCAAGTGGTTGATCTTCAGCTTGCAGTTAGTGAGGTGCCAGACCTGTCAAAAGGCAATTAAATATAAAATTGGAAAACCTCCAATATATATATATATATCGACACTGGAAAGGCAAAATTATGTAAGTGACATCAGACGTAACTTTACAGAAGAGCTGTTTAAAGTTTGAATTATTAGAAAAAAAATCGTGTAAAATCTTGTAAATTCTTACAAAATTCATTTGTTTATTTATTTATTTACGTTAAAGTAAATGTGATCATTAAAAATAATTTTGGCTTTCCAGCGACAATATATTTAGTGGATGACAAGCCTTTGATACCTATATTGATGAAGTACAATGTAGCAACCTTGATATGGTGGTGCCTTGGGACAGATTTTCATGAAACATCAAGAAAATGTTCAACTAACATACTTTTCAAACAAAGACAATAGATTCATCCATATGGGAGCTACTATACTACAGGCAGACATAGATGTGAAACAACCCGTAATTTATACTATGTGGCTTTAAAATTTAACACAATTAAGTAGATGGTTAGATAATTGTGTTGTAGTCCAAGTCACAGCATAAAATTATGACAATCTGGAAAAACAAATCTAGGTTTTCTTAATTCCACAAGGGCCAATTATGATGGTATAAGTATAACAATTTAAGTAAGATAAGATAAACTTAATTTTGACATGTAATAACTAATTTGTATAGATTATTGTATTGTAAACTTGAAAAATAAAAGTAACTAAATCATAATTATGTTATAAAAAAAAATTAAGTAATAGTAAATTCTGACTGCGCCTTATAATTAGGGAATAATTACTAAATAGTGAGTGTTTTTTATTAATTACCTTAACAGTGCGGTCCCATCCAGCAGACACAATGATGGGGTTGGCATGGTTGGGAGAGAATCTGACACAAGACACCCAGTCAGAGTGACCGTCATCTTGGATGGTGTACTTGCACTCGGCCAGTGTGTTCCACAGCTTGATGGTCTTGTCCCGAGAGCCCGACACAATCTGACGGTTGTCCACTGAGAATGCCACAGACAGGACATCCTGTGTTGAAAGAAATAGGTTAGAATATTTACTTGACTAATATTTTCGGTTAGTGTGGTGTATTGTTGTGTTAAAACATTCTCTTCGAGACTTTGATACTTCAACTTTTATTTGTTGGCTATGAGCAAAGGATTAACTTTGCGATTCTGCCAGTGTCACATAGAAAGATAGACTTGGATACATAACCTCTCTCCTTAAGTCTCATCTCAATTACATATGAATATCTACAGTGCAAACATACATTCTAGCCTAAGAGATATCCGTGA
Source organism: Mellilla xanthometata (assembly GCA_035578125.1). NCBI lineage: Eukaryota > Metazoa > Arthropoda > Insecta > Lepidoptera > Geometridae > Mellilla > Mellilla xanthometata. Next base: position 3,122,115 of record JAPUBQ010000014.1, on the reverse strand, counting down.
TTAACCAGATGTTTGAACTAATTAGAGAAACAACAGTTACAATGCGAATCTACATACCTAAGGATGCTATTGAGAGAGCAATCCTTGCGGCGTTGCAGTCTTCTGCCTCGCATAGGCACAATATCACTGGTCTTCTGCCTCGCATAGGCGCTAAACACATTTCACAAATGCCTAAAACGTTAACTATAAGTTCTGTCACACCTTAGTATGGTCTTCGAAACGCCTGGTGGTCTTCCCCGCGGCAAGATCCCACAGGCGCAGGGTCTTGTCCCAGGAGCCGGACAGGGCGTAGTTACCGTCACTGGACAGAACTACGTCAGAGATGAAGTGGGAGTGACCGTACAGACGCTTCTGCGGTACACCGTAGTTGGTCTCGTCACGGGTCAGTTTCCACACGATAAGGGTCTTGTCTGAAACGAGCATACACAATCATTAAAACTTAGCCTGGTAAAAGTTTTGTCGTTTGAGTGACGTAGTTATATCAGCCCCATATCCGCTTGCCGCTCAGGAGTCGCGTGGCAAAGGTTTTGTGTCATCATCGAAAGATTATATGAAAATATTATTTCTGGTGGAACGTATGTGCCCAGTTTGTAAGGATAAAAACGTAAAACATGCGTTTTGTACGATTTCTACCGAGATTACATTGGATTAACAAAAAAATAACCTCACCTCGGGATGAAGACAAAATCATGTCAGGATATTTGGGGTTTGTTGCGATTTGTGTAACCCAGCCATTGTGGCCAGACAGCGTTCCTCTCAGTTTCAATGTTTCAGTCATTTTGGCGATTTACGTGATCACGAGCTAATGCTCCGACACAACCTCAACGCCAGCCAAATGTGAAAAGACCGGATAAATATCAAAGCTTATAAATTCGTCAGTATTGACACTGACAAATCGATCTCGTTTGATGGTTAACATCAAAATATAGATTCTTTCCTCTATGAATGCATCCAAACGATTCTACCAACCTAATAATAAGTGTTTTTAATTTTATAATTTCTGTCTGGTGATATGTAATTTCTCAGTCCTATAATGGAGAGTTGATAATTTCATCTAGAACGTATTAGTTTTCAAGCTTTTAATAGGTTGTTATGGATTTTTCCATAAATCACTATTATTTAAATCTGAAGAATTATAATAATAACTTTGTATAATTTTAAATATTGGATAAGCTCTTTCTTTAGTTTCCTTGGATCTTCTTCAAATTCAAGTCTTTAATAAAACCGTATCTATAAACCAACAATAAATTTGAACGCATCTGTTTTTGGCATCACTTGTAGTACGAGAAACTGCCGCTTGGAGGCTTTCTTTTCTAAAATTGACGTCACGCAAACGCCATTTTGTAAAGTGTTCGCCGTAGTCAGTTTTTTGGAAATAGTGTAAAATAGATAATTCGCATGGTTTTGTGTACATTTAAAACATAATACCAGTCAAAAACACAGCTAACGTCTCGTACGTTACTCCCACACTCACAGTATGGAGGACAAAGCATCGCTAAAGGAACTGGATCAATGGATAGAGCAACTAAATGAATGCAAGCAATTGTCAGAAAATCAAGTAAAAACGTTATGCGACAAGGTAAAGTACATTTGAATTTATCGCTACTCAGCTTTTAAATTAGTGTGGTAATGGATTTTGAGATTACTCGATCACTTCCCGTGGGTTTGTAACCATAGTTGTATGATTCATGTACCTACCTAACTAGTTAGTAGAGGAACGCTTCAGAATGTGTCAAGTCGTAGCGGAGCGCCCCCAAGCCCCTTAGACGCGTCTGCGGGTGATCGGCTACAGTAGCATAGAAGTCGGCATAATGTTTACCACACCCTCCATCAATCTTTTAAGTCGATATTTGCCTAATTGGTAGTTGGATATTTTTAGCCTAGCCGCGGAAATGTGCTAATCAATTATTATCTGTAGTATTCGCAAATTCTGTAGTTGTTTATTTTTCTGTATATTTGTATTGTGTATTTATTTAGTCCAATTGATAGTGACTTACCTCTTCACTTGTACATTTAGCACCTACCTTCAGGTTTTACTGATTTAATGTGGTCATCTATATTATGACATTTATTTAACCAATGAGTGTTATAGGTAAAATTAGTTAAAGCCCACTGTTTGCCTGAATGAATTATATTATCCTGGTAAATATGGTTTTCGGTATCTGTTTATTTTATCTATAAACATATGTGTTTTTTATTTATTATCAGCATATTATGTCTATTAGTTATCTATATAATTAAGATTGCAGAGATCTTAGACCTTTTTACATTTCACCCATATCTTAGACCTTTGGATCTATTAATCAAGAATCTAGAATAGATAATGTCATGGGGATAAAGCCACAGTGTACGTTTGTTCTAGTCAGTTTAACAAAATACAGATCAATAATACCTCAAATATTTGATATGTAAAAAACCCTTACAGGATTAAGACTCTATAAAAATGAGCCACTTAGCTCATATGAAAAGTTGTAGACTTACATACTTCAACAAAAATAACGTATTTGGCAAATCCTTTTTAAAATAAAGAAAATGCATTCATACATGCATGTCTGTCATTCAATATCATTGCCTATAATGAATTTTATAACATGTCTGCCCACTTTTTAGATATTCAATATATCTATGCAGATTTGATTTGTTTGAGAGCTTGTTGTTCTGTTTATTAATTTAGCACCCAGATTAAAAAATTTACTGCACAATTAAAAGAACATTCATGACATAGCTACATATTTCATCCTATGTAGCAAATTTGACAACACATTTTACACATTTATAGTAGATCAGTCTAAGACTAGATATCATATAATTAGGGGCTATGGTATTGAGGTTAATGACCTTAGTTTATACACTGGTATTTTTGGTGTTACCTGCTATTTGGTATTTTGTTTATTATGAAGCTTATATTCAATACTATGATGGTATATTATTAATTATGTTATGCATACTTTAAATGGGAGTTGATGTTTTTTATACTTATCAAAGCATATGTAATTGACCAGTACATATTTATATTTTGGTCCTTCTCTTGTCCATTCATCAAATAATAAAATAGATTAATTGAAGGGCTATTAAGGGCAAGGCTTAGCGGTGTTTGGATGAGTCTAAGTTATTATTGTGAAGCCAACTTGAAGACTTGGATTAAATTAAAATTCTTAACTCCAAAGCTTGGCCACAGTTTCCAAGTTCACATGACAAAAATTATATTGAAATCATAGTTAATTATAGATAACAGCTGTGAATCATATAAATCAAATTAAAACCTGTTCTCTTATTCAATTACTAATTTAAACCTTTAATACCACCGAGCTTTTAGTCTCAAATATTAAAATTATTTTCTGGATCATCTACCAGCTCTCATACTTGACATGATCTTAGTAGTATAAATATTTTATTTGCATTTTCTGTTCTTAATAAGATTCTGTATTATAAACTGGTTTAATGGCTTTATTTTCCAAATTATTTTGTGTTCCTTATACTTAATACTTACTCCAATATATGATGATAAACTTAATCTCAAGGAAATCTTATTAAACTCTGATGCGGGCAAAATAAATTGTACACAATTTAGAAGCAAATATTCAATGGTACTTCAATATTATTATACTGACATATTCTCATTCTCATCCAAAATCTCAAGTACATTTGTACACTAGTAAATAAATATGACCTCATGTAAGAGTGAATTAATTCAAGAACATGCATATTCAATGACCTCTTGCATATTTAAAGAATCTTTTATTGAATTTATTTCCTCTTATTTGTTGATTGTAACATGATATGTTGGATATGCTCTATTGCTCTCTCATTCATATCAGCTAGAATAGGTTGTACAGGTAATTTCTGTAGATTGGCTAGCCAGGGTGATCTAATGTGATCACCAAAGTTAAGTAATGGTCGATGTTGGGCACCACTGTGGGTCAGATGACACATTGAATTGTAGGTTCCAGCTGTTATGCAAAGGCCATTGGGCAGCTTGGAAACTCTTCACTCCAGTTGGTCATTTAACTCTGATGAAGAAGAAGATGAGTGCCACAGAAAATAGTGAAGTAAAGTTTGAATGCATTGTGCAAACATTCCTGTTTTATCTAGTTTGTTAAAAATATATATGCCATAGTACTAGATTATGATATAGCATAATTAAATCATTATCAATTCAAAGTTTTTACTAGAAAACAAGTGAGTTATTAAAAGACTAGAAAACTAAATTCATTTTAAAAAATAAAGAACCTATTGCTATAAAATGTATATGAATAGTCAACATATATATTTTTATCAATAATAGATAGATAAAAAAATATTTATTGGACACAAACTTGAAAAATTTTAAAATAAATAGAAAAGGTTTAATAAGTGTGCCACAATTAGTAAAAATTTGTGCAAAAAAATAGTGCATTACTTTAAAATTCAATTTTATTCTCTAATGATAGCCAGTTAAAAGAACCACCTGCATCAATATCTAGTAACTTGATAACTCAACTGAATGCTCATTCATTCATAACTAGATATTATGGCAAATAGGCCAGATATTTTACGATACGTTTGACGAAATACACAGATTGTTTACTGTGTATTGGAAACTGCAAGACAGGTTGTGAAACGTCGCAGATGTTTAACGTAAACGCTTTGAACGTAAATGTTACGCTCTTTGAAATCAAGGTTCTTTACATGTTTGAGAGGCGATAATTTGCCACATTGAGGCAAATCTAAAAAATGAGTTATGCGGATTCTCTTTTTATTTTAATGTTTAACTGATTATGTTTATTATGTGAGGTAAGTTTTAAGAATCGTACGGGGAGATGCAGTAATGCTATCGAAAGTCTTGAAAAATGTGTCTTGGTTAAATTGTTTACTTGCCGCATTAAAAACGAGCCATTTCCTGTCGCATTTATTAGGATGTATTAAGACAGTGTTTTGTTCAATTCCACAGATTTGTTAACCACATGGTTTATCTGTGATATTGGCTTTCAGGATAATGTCAAAAGTAATCACAAACAAGCACATGTACGGATTAGCGCCGATAGGCTTTGGAGGCTTTAAGCTAAAGGTCTCATAAAGTTGCTGTGGACTGTTATTAGCTATGTTTAAAAAAATATATAGCCTGAAATATCCATTATAATGCACACTGCGTACACAGTCTGTCTACATTCAATTAATGATGACGGACGACACAGACAAAATCTTGAATTCATAGATTTTTTCATTATAAATGATTAACGGTAAACAATATCTTAAAAAATAGCTTAAAGACTGTCTAAAGAACAACTCTAAGAATATTCATACAGACATATAAATAATACTGACTTATGAATTGGCGATAGAACTGGTTTAAAAAATCTCAAAAATCAAAATTTTTAGCCCGTTTTATATCATATTGATACATCTGATTGGTACCAAAATAAATATAAATATTCTTAGAGTTGTCTTTAAGTTAATTTTTCGATATTTCTCATCGTTTATGATTTATAATGAAAAAACTGTTATATAAAGATTTTGCCCTTATCATCGCCTTGACAAATAATTTTATATGTTAGTTACATATTTACTAGTCACTTGCATACACCATTGAAGGACGCATCACTTAAAAGCATGAGAGACAACTCTCAGTGTGAGTGCTGTGCGACTAATATACTGCACACACATTTACAGAGTAATCTTAGAATTATATAATGTACTTCGTTTTGATTAAGCTTTGTAAATTTAAGTAAATAAATAAATGATTGATCGATTGAGTTATTGGAATGCAAGTTATTCCAATAAATAAAATATAACATTATGTCTCGCTTTAATCGCGATCCAGACGTTAGGACATTGACGCGTTATTGTAACGATTTTTGTACGCAAATTGTAACTTTGAGCCCAAACCGCACGCACCCCTCTCGCGAGAAAGGTTTCACTGTGTGGGTTAAATTTCCGCCTCGTCATGTGTGTGTCGCATTTAAACTCTAACAGGCCAAGTACGAGTCGAACTGGCGCAACGGTTCCATACGTACGGTTTTTTACTTCTTACATCTAGGCATTTGATTTGCTGGATGCGTAACAACACAAGTTTACGAAACTCTGGCCTAAGGTAGAGCATGCCTAGATTGGAATACATAAATCTAAAGGAGGCTGCCGGAACTCATTGTTAGGGGATCGCGACATATTTTTCTAATTAAGTTTGTTCTCTTTATAGTGCTTGTTTTATAGTATCAACAGAAATACATAATCTGTGAAAATTTAAACAGTCTAGCTGTCACAGGTCATACGATACAGCCTGGTGACAGACAGACGGTCTGATCGTGTAGTCTTAGTAATAGGATTTCGTTAGTTATCTCCTTCAGTATGGAACCGTAAAAACCGTAGGTTGCCAAATATGTGTTTTAATTTGGTCAGTCGTATCCAAATATTCACCGTTTGCCTCCCGCCTTCATAGTCTTATTATTATGGAAGTTTATTGATACAAAACTATTACGGCTTTCACATCGCTCTCCTACCAAAAATGATAAACACGTAATTAGCATTCGTATAAGAAACTGAGCCTATCTACATTGATATAAAGTTCAGTTTCGATTGCTTTTTTTTATCCGATTTTCCCAGCTGTGGTTTCAATAAGACAGCAAATGTTTATATCGTTATTTGTCTATTCACATGTTCTAATATGTCTTCAACCAATGAATGTCTGTTTATATTACATTCACTTGATTCTAGGAAGTAAGGAAAAACTATTATATGGATAGTCTTTCCGATAAATTGGATTTCTCTGCAACTGGTTCAAGAATAAATAAGAAAACAAAGATATTCCAAAGCTGTGAATAAGCTGAATCAAGTGGTCCCTTTACGAATTAGTCGCTTTGATTTTACAGAGCCGAGGATCAAAGAAAAATCCACGGTTGGGCAAACAAATGTCCTGAGGGAAAACTTCTTACTCGGGGAAATCTCTTGGGCTATATATTTTTTTCAACTACTAATGCTATACAATATGAACGAATATCACAAGCTGTATAAATATCTACGTGTATTTGTATACATATATACAAAAGAATAAGGTTTTAGACAATTTTTAAAAACAAATAGAATATGCAGTTGTGCAGATGTGTGATTTCTTTTTATCACTAATATTTTGGGGATACTTACTAATAAAGTTTTCAATGGTGGTCTCAAACATTTGGCCGGCAGTGTATGTATTATTATCTAGATATTTGAAGTAGGATCCAGTAGATTACGTCATATTTAGACAATTAGTACCTAACATAGGCGAATTATATAATTCGTCTATGGTACCTCATTATATTTTGTCATAGATTTATTCATAATATGTATGCTAGGTACCTACCACCCAGTATGCACACAATTAATTGCGTAGTTCTATGTAAATAAGCACACACGTGCATACATTTTATGCGTAATAAAATACTCTTCAAAGGAATCTAGGTATATGATAGCTATTTCCTATTTAGGAAGTAATTTTGCTTGTCACATAAACTTTTATTCTTATATGTATTTAAGTATTATCCATATCAAGTTTTGTTTACCCTATATGCTGCACGATGTTGCGTTTTTTTTGTATGGACAGTTCGAATGATTAGCAGGTATTATACTGTAATTAGGCAAACAAATTGTATTTTAATTCTACCTTTGCCTAAAAACTACGCGTTGAAATATTGAATTTGAAACCTCTGCAAAACCCATCGTGTGTACTAAGCAAGATATTACTCATATGACGTCGCGTAAAGTTTTCCATACAATGTATTTCACTATCTTCGCCTTTGGAATAAATAATTGGTCAAGTGCGAGTCGGTCTCGTGCATGATTGGTTCCGTACAATATAATACTAATATCTATAAAAACTCTTCTTATACTATCAAAAAACTGAAACAAACTATTTTTGTTATATGGGAGACCCCTTCTATATATAATATTTTCAGTTAATTTTTTAGTATTTATTGTCATAGTAGCAACGGAAATATACAATTTGTGTAATTTGCAGTTTTCTAGCTATCACGGTTTCTAAGATACATGGTGTCAGACAGACAGTGGAGGCTTAGGAATAGGGAATTTTACGTTTTAGGTACGCAACCCTAAGAGACAAGTTTGCCGCGCTCTTCCGCCTTCACTAACCGGTCGTCTCCATCTTTGCAGGCAAAGGAGATCCTGACGAAGGAGTCTAATGTGCAAGAGGTGAAATGCCCGGTGACGGTATGCGGCGACGTGCACGGACAGTTCCACGACCTCATGGAACTGTTCCGGATCGGCGGCCGCTCCCCCGACACCAACTACCTGTTCATGGGGGACTACGTGGACCGCGGGTACTACAGCGTTGAGACTGTCACATTGCTCGTAGCGCTCAAGGTAAGACTTGCTCGTTGATTTCAGGCGATGACGAGGGACACAAGTACCACCTGGGGGTCTTCAATTCTAGAGTTAGTAGGTATTTTCTATTTTCTAGGTAAGCGTGTAACATCGTAGGCCATAGTATTGTTTAACACCAGGCAATACCACCTGGGGGTCTTCAAATCTAGAGTTAATAGATATTTTCTAGGTAAGCGTGTAACATCGTAGGCCATAGTATTGTTTAACACCAGGCAAGCTGTGGTCAAACGCAAACCTATAAGTAATAAACAAAAAGGAAAAATCCTGAATTTTACAGAGTTTTTCGTTATAGATCATAAACGGTAAAAATATTAATAAAATAACTTAAAGGCTGTATAAAGAACCAATCTATATTATACTTATATTCGTACTTAGTTTAGTATCAATCCGACTTATAAAATACTACTAGACTATATAAAAAAACTGGTTTTATAAAAATACCTTTATACAACCATAGCCATAATGCGAGCTAGAAATGGTTCAGTATGGGGCTAACCAGCCGTGTGTGAAATGTGTCCTAATGTCCTTTATTGAGCTATTTTCATAAGTCTGATCGGTACCAAAATAAGTATAAATATTCTTAAGAGTTGTTCTTTAGGCGGTCTTTAAGTTATTTTTTGATATTTTTTATCACTTATAAAGAAAAAATGTTAATATTTGGTTGATAAGCACCTAACGGTGTTCCGGTAGTCTCCTTGAAAGCCATTAATTCCAGACTAGCCACTATCTTTAGCCAGAGTGTCTCTGATTCGTCTGGATAGTCGACCTGGTCGAATGACTGGGATGTATAAAACAAATGGTGATAAAAGGTGTTTATGCATGCTGCATAGAAATTGGTGGCGATTCAGCGGCACACACGACTAAACTAAATTTAAAGTAGCCCCGTCTCTTTTCATCTTAGGTGGCCAGAAAGAGACGACACGTTCCGCGCCATAGTCAAACCAACTAAAATCACGTCAAATGTTGAAAATATAGGCGACTTTAGTCCGCACTCAATTGTGTCACCTCAAAAACTGCCTGCACATTCCATATTTGACGTGATATTAGTTGTTTTGTCAGTGGTTCAGAACGTGCCGTCTCTTTCTGGCCACCTAAGATGAAAAGAGACGGGGCGGGGCTTCTTTAAATTTACTTTAGTCGTGTGTGCCGCTGAATCGCCACCATAGAAACTGTCTCTCTCGCACTATAAAATTCGCAATCTGCTTGATACAAGTGTTCCCATCGTAGGTCGCAGTACTATCTGCAGCACAGTTCGTCACTTCTTTCATGTAACGGATTCCGTCGCAAACATCTATTACGTATTATTACAGTCTATGAGAAAATCCCATTAAAACTGCAACAAAACAATGACAATTGATATTGATTATATGCACGTCAAGAATAGGTCTGAGTTTTTGTGACGATGGAACTTAACAATTTGAAATATAGGAATATTTCGATGCAAAGGATAGGTAAAGAGAACAAATCAAGGACACATATAATAAAATTATTATTATTTTAAAATTTACACAAATTTTAGTATTTATTTATTCATGTTTTATGAGAAATCGTTTAAATTTATTTTACAACAATTTTTCATTCGTTGACTTGGTATGTAGTGATTTTGTTTTGGACATATTTTCAAGGCCACAATACTCCAAATATAATATACATAGCTCTCAAAATTAACAGCTAAAATATACCTATATTTATGCAAATAAATATTTTGTTTAACATATACTTTGAACATAAATCAGTGTGCTGTAATATTTAATGTGGTTGGATTGAAAAAAGTCTGTACTATTTGTTACTATACAAATCCTAGTAAAAAGTGAAATATACACGTGTCACATAATTTTACAAAGTTGAACATGAGCTCAGCGCATCCTTTTAATACATTCTGAATAATTTAGCATTCAAATATTTTAATTAAACCGGGCTTTCTACGTTGCCTTGGAATAGCCAATTAAAAAATAACGTAGCGCAGCACGAAATGTAACCAGTCCATGTAATATATTTTAAAATATTAATTATATTTTACTCAATATTTTTAATTTGCTTTCAAAATATTATTCTATAAATCTACAATTGTTTAATTAAACGAATTATTGGAGGCTGTAGGAATTATAAAATAGCCATCAAACAGCTTATCAACACTCGCCAAATAGCCTTTCAAACAAAAAATAAAACAGTATTGATATGCCACAGACATACACACACTCGCACGCACACACACACACACACACACACACACACACACACACACACACGACATTCCGTTTTTCGTTTGGGTTAAAATGCATTAGCATGGGAATGCACTAGCTCTGAGAATCGCAAAATCCGAAATCAATTTGATTAGTGAACCTGTATTTTATCACTGTGGGTTATGGTTTCTTTATACTTCTCGTTTTGGGATAAAAACCCCGAGTTCCAGCAGGGAAATCATGGGTTGCTTATAAAATGTAGAAAATCTTCTCTCTTTCCCTTAAGAATTTTTCTTAGTTGAGAAATTGTAGCGTTTATGCACTTTATTTATCTTGCCGATGTTCTGACTAGATTTTCGATACTCAATCACAACGGTATCGCAATCTTTGACGTTCGCACCAAGCGTGACTAGGAATCTTGGAGTGCAATCAAAACAATTATATTTATGCGCCCACAAAACGTTTTATCTAATCTAGTGTCAAAATTGGCGTCATTCGGTCACTCACCCTGACTTAGCTGTGGTAGATATAATATTATGGTCTACCATAATTAGTTAGATAGAATAGTTTGTCTAGTTTTGGTGAGCATAATAAATGTAAATATAAAGTTGGAGCATAACCATCAGCCAGACTAGTTGTCATTAGTTTTAGCTCGGCTAGATAATGTAATCTGACGCGACCATCGAAGCTAAGTAATGGTCGATGGGTCGGTGTTTGGATGGGTGACCATACACAAGACTGTCGTTTTTAAGTGGCATTTTCATCTGGGAGCTACCATGGGTCGGGTGATACGTTAAGTTGTAGGTCTCGGTTGTTAGTCTTAGTACAAGCAGTCGTTAAGCCAAGTCAGAGGCCTTCGGGCGGCTTGAGAACTTTCGACACCAGAGCTTGGCCACTTAGCTTTATACGATGAAGAATAAGAAATGTTTTCTGTTTCTTCATAACATCGCGGCGCGCAGCTAGAGTAGTAGGTACATAATTCATCTATATTTTCATACTTTTGCGTTTACTGTATCCAAACTTCCGTAAGGCTGTATTTGAAAACATAATACAACCAAATAAAAATAAACAGAATTAATGTAAATCATCGTATGTGCGTTTAATTTACTAGCTGGTTATACAAAGTAGGCGTCCTTTTTGTAATAACGACAGAAATCTAACTGACTGGGTTGTTTTGTTCTTTAAAACAACAGCGTACGTGATTTCTTACTTCTCATCGCTGTTATTACTCGCTATCTGTGATATCGTTCGGTCACTGTTTACATTTTGGTCTTCATACATATCTTCAACGTTTACTTTCATCAAATATTATTGTATGTTTTTGAGGTCTGTCGCGGATCTCCTCACAGGTCTTGTGTTCCATAATTCTTATAGTTTATTTAGTAACTTTTTATCCATATCTGTTTGCTTATCGAAAAAAACGAGGGAAAGCGTTGTTCCTGGGGTAGGGCTGTTCACTCGCCAGCGGAAATGCTCACCTACTACGGGCGCTGTATTTGCTTAATTACACTGCTCTACAAAAAAAAAACACTATTTTTGTTTCCCTTGATATCATCGCAGTTGTTTGCGATGATATCAAGGGAAACTGTAATATCAAGGGAAGGGTTTACGTTTTGAAGTGCCCAGATTACGATTATATTCATGAAAGTTCTCAATGTGCTCTATTTTATGATTTTTCTATATCTTATATTTGAACAATTATAGACTTGTAAAAAAAACGAACTGGATAAACACTGCAAAAACTGGCAAGAAATAGCAATAGATCGTGATAAATGGAAAGAGGGTAGAGAGGCCTTTGCTCTCCAATGGGACAATACAGGCTCATAATAATATAGGCTTGTTAAAAATAAAATTTGATTTTCCAACCATTTATTGAAAAAAATCTGAGCATATCTTACGAAATCATTGATAGATTCATGAATTGTGTGCATAAATAGAACCAAAATCATTATCATATCTAATGCAATAAAGCCACTATAGACCAGTGTTATTATTTAACTATCGATATCGATAATCTTAGGATGTAGGGGTGAGTACTGTTTTTTTGCAAGTTGTTCCAAACGCCTCTAGTAACGTCACTACCCAGGTCGCTTAGCATTTGATCAGATGGTAAATTCGCCATAGTTATGCGATTTCTAAATAAATTCTACAACCTATCATTCGACACGCTCAAGACGATACACTACGCTATGACATGTGACGTAATACTGTAGGTAACGTAAACACGTCGTGTTTTCGCATCTAATGACGTTTTCCCCTGATTCGGGTTTCCTTCGTTCATTTAGTTTATTATGCATACAGTATGTTATAGAAACGGAAAGTTTATATCTGAATATGAATGGCTTTGAACACATCAAACACGGTCGGAAAGCATAATATATCAATCGGCTGAATATATGAGGTATTTTCACGCGCTGTTATTGATTGCAGCAAATTGAAAGCTCATAACTGTATTTAATAAATATGCCATTGTCCACAACAATTACTCAAGGTTCTTTATTGATTATAATATATTATTTCCATCTAACATGCAGTAGCGCCTGTAGCTCGGCTAGCTAATGTGATCTGACGAGATCATCGAAGCTAAGCAACGGTCGATGCAGACGGTGTTTGGATGGGGACCATTCATAAGACTGTAATTTTTTGACATTGACACGTTTAATTGTAGGTCCCGGCTGTTAGTCTTAGTACAAGCAGTCGTTAAGCCAAGTCAGAGGCCTTCGGGCGGCTTGAAAACTATCGACACCAGAGCTTGGCCACTTAGCTCATACGAAGAAGAAAAATCTAATATGCATATTCCTTATCGACTACGCTAGTATGACAACTTTTCAATTGAAAGATTGAAGTTGTGGCAGCTCAGTCAGGCTTGCGGTCGCCTTACGTTACCGCAGGACGTGGGTTCCATCCACAATTAGCTTACGCTGAAAAAAAACTACTTGATTTTTCTTCAGCAGAGCATTTTATAATGTTCGCCTGGTTAATAAATCTCATGAAATTTCATTCTGAACGGTTTAGCCATGAGAATCTATACTATAAGACTCTTTGTCCTGACTCATCTATAGACAACGCAGAGCCTAAACGGCTGGTCCTAGGGTTATGAAATTTGGAGGGTGTATCTGTTTTAGTATGTAGACGCGTACTAAGAATGGTTTTTTGGAAATTCCACCCCTAAGGGGGTGAAAGGGGGTAAAACAGTTTGTATGAAACTTCTTTGTTTTTGAACTTATAGTAATGAAATTTGGAATATGTATAGTTTAAGTAAAATTAAAAATAATGGTGTCAAGTTTTTTTGCCGGGGGTGAACTAAGGGTTTGTAATGGGGGGTGAAAGTTTGTATGGAAAAATCTTTATTTATCAAGTTAAAGTCTTGAAAGTTGTTATGGTAGTAGTTTATTAAATGTTTGAATTAAAATTATAAAAACTTTTGGCAGGGGTGCATTAAGGGGGATGCCATGGGGGTTTAAAGTTAAAAATAAAAGTTCTGTGTTTTTGAACTTAGAGGTGTAAAATTTGGAGTGTGTATATATTTTAGTACTTAAACGTGTACTAAGAATAGATTTTTAGAAATTCTTCCCTTAAGGGGGTAAAAGGGGGTAAAACAGTTCGTATGAAATTTCTATGTTTTTGAACTTCTAGCAATGAAATTTGGAATATGTATAGTTTATGTAAAATTAAAAATAATAATATCAAGTTTTTTTGCCAGTGGTGAACTAAGGGTTTGTAGAGGGCGGGGGGAGGGTGAAAGTTTGTTTGGAAATTATTTATTCATCAAAGTCTTGAAAGTTGTTATGGTTGTAGTTTATATGATGGTTAAAATAAATTTGTAAAAATATTTGCCAGGAGTGCATTAAGGAATGCCATTAGGGTTTAAAGTTCAAAGGGTTTTGTGTATTTGAAATTAAATACTTCTGAATTGGAATTTAAGTGGTTCACTTAGTGGTATGGTTCGCGTATCTTAATTATTTAAATTAAAATAATTACTTGGAGAAAACGATCTAATCTGTCGCATCGTCACCAAAGTAGCTAAAAATAGATGTTAACTAGATCTCAGGAATCGAATGCGGAAAGACAGATGCGACTCATTTTGATATCGTACCAATATAATGTTTATATAAAATTGGCACGGGAATAGGATACAATAGTATTTGTCCACAGGTTACGCGAAAAGCGACCTACACGCGGGCGCAGCCGCGGGCAACCTCTAGTATAAAATAAAATAAAAAGTTATTCATTAATCATATTAGTCGGAAGTAGGAATAGATACAATAGAAAAACTCATAATAATACTCATAATACCCCTTTATTGATATACATAGATACACACGTCATTAAAATAATGTATAAAAATAAAAAGTTTTAAAATATCTGAAAGGTTTCCTGTGAAACCAGAGTTCGTTACTCAACTCCTAAATAAATCAGTAAAGTTCCAAAGTTAGCCTGAGTTAGGTATTTGACAAAATAGCTAAATTATCTTAAATAGTATTCCGCTACTTCAACTCGAATGCGATGATTTCACATTTCCACTCGCACTATCAGTCTTCATATCCGCTTTCTCTCCCCCCTTATGCATGCTTCCATTTTAACGACATCTAGAGCTATGACTTCGGCTATAGTATAAATGTATTGGTATAGAAACATACAAATAGCTAACATCAAATCCACATACAAATACAATGTAAACTCCATGTATCGTCACTCGATTTAACGACAAACTATTTAAAGCGTCGAAATCAATTGGCTTTAGTTGGTTTAGTTTGTATTCCATACAATGATACATTCTCTCCGTTTAACGACCATTCTCTGTAACACCTTAAAATTCAGTCTCTTCAGTGTCGTTATATAGAGTTTACACTGTATGTGGATTTGGTGTTAGCTCTAGAACAGTATTATGAATCGTTCCACTAAAGGCTGGTCTCCTGCGACTCTTATTTTCTAACACCAAACGTCTAAAATATAGCCGTCGCGTCGCCTGACCATTTTGATAGATATCTTTTACCACCACAATATTTGTTACGTGTTGTATCAAATGAAAGGGCCAAGTAAGATACTATATACTATGATAAATTTCAATAAGATTGCCGCTATTCAATGTTGATCGGAGATTTTCTACATTCTTAAAGTATACGTGTTGAAAAACTTCAGTCACATTTATTGGACTCATTGTACCGTGTTGACTAGATCATCGACCAGAATTACTGGCAGTCTTACAAATAAATGTCATGTTTGTGTTAGTATGTTAACTTGCCCATTTAGTGCTATCATTGTATAATACATATCTGTATCATTACATAATAGGGCAGGCTTAGTTTTTGCGTAAAAAAAGCATATGCCCATTATGTATAGTTCTTTCTACCTCTACTTTGCGTTGAAAAGGCATAAGCCATATTCAGCGAGTCTACCTAATAGGGAAATGAATTCCCGGCGCTTGATTCGTGAGATACGACGCGCTTAGACAGCTTGATGGATGCGATTGGTGAACGCTGCGTATTTGCGTCATCTCTGTCGAATCGCGCGCCAGGTAGTTACTTCCTTAATACTCGACTCGGTGAACAGACTGTAGTACCAGGTGGTACTATTGTTACGTACACCAAAAATAAAACTAATCATATACACACCTGTGTGTATTTGTACTCGCTAAGACAGATTAAGTGTCTAAGTTCTACAAAGTCAGCGCAAAGTGCTTAGTACGGAGGCGTGATAACATCCTTTCCACAGCGTTAGCGCGCGGTTGCTAAATCATCTGCCTACGCGCATGTTTTAATTACACTCACATATGCACAGCTGTATACAAGGTGTTTTTAAAAGGTGTGACAATATTTTACGTATCATAAATACTTATTAAATATGTATCTATATAAACTATGTATGTATTTATATGTAGTATATCAGTTGTGTTAGCAACCATATTTTTTTTTTATCTAACCTATATTGTCCCACTGTTGGGCAAAGGTCTCCCCCAATGATTTCCACGCTTTTCTGTCCTGGGCCAGTTCCTTCCAGTTGGTGTGGAGGTCCACCAACTCCTTGCGCCATCGAGTTGGCGGCCTGCCTCGTCGTCTTCTGCCATCTAAAAAGTCCCACTCCATGGAAACCTTTGCCCAACGGTCAAGGTGCATCCTGCACACGTGGCCCGCCCACTCTCATTTGAGCTATTTAATACGAAGTAGAAATGGTTCAGTATGGGGTTAACCAGCCGTGTGTAAAATGTGTCTTAATATTTATGTATTATTTATTTATTTACTTACATATACCTATAGTAAGCTGAATGCAGTCGGAGTATGAGATTCTGAGTGCGGGCGACCGCCTGTAGTTTAGTGCCGTGCTGAGAACCGACTTTGATGTCTCTCGCGCGTTTACTCAAGTAGCGTACTCGTGTTACTGGCAAAGGGATGATTTAAAAGACGCCGTAGATAGATTTGTAGTCGACGACAGGGATAGTGATAATAGTGATGATTCTGCCAGAACTCTAGTCGCTCGCCTACTGTACATAGATGTACTGTGTAAACTCCATGTAACGTCAATCGATTTAATGACAAACGCTCTAAAGAATTGAAATCAATTGGATTTAGTTGGTTTAGCTAGTATTCCATACAATAATATATTCTCTTCATTTAACGACCACTCTCTGTAACACCATACAGTGTCGTTATATAGAGTTTTTTTTATCTGAACCCAGGTCACAAGGTTTCTGTATTCTAAAGTCTAAATATGAATAATAGATTTCTAGTATACATTGCAAGTTGGACTAGCAAGGGGAAAAAGGGAGGTACACTTTTGTTCGTGGGATTTGATAAACGGTCAGTGATCACACGTTGGTAGCTTTAGTCATAAAACAAATCTGAACAAAATATTGTGATATAAACCGGCTCCATATAAGAAACAGCCTGTATATTCTCAACTCGATGATAATGAGCACAGATAAAACTGTGCTCTTGCTCTCGTTTGCTGGAGTTTAAATGTAAATTGTTTTGTGTTAAATTATTAATCGGCAAAAAACGTATTAGAAATCCTAGATTATTGTAGTTGTATTGTCCAATACAATACTATTATGTATTAGGTCTTATCTAATGCATAGGAAAGAACTCACATTCTAATTCGCTTTTGATAAGATTTGATAATTATCTAATCAAACAGATTAAAAGTTTTAGTTTTTTATGAATGTATGATTACTACAAGATAACAAGCTATTAGATATTTATTTAAATAAAAGCTAATATTCTATATTTATTTATAGTACGAGTTAAAATGGTTCAGCCTAGAATAAACTAGATTCTCCTTTCGGCCTAGAATGGACCAGTGTACCCTAATTTGTGGTAGTTTATCATATCACTATTGGAATGAACTGGTTTGACCTGCAACATATAATGCTGTTATAATTCACGCGAATATTAAAGAAAACGTTCAATAGTTCCTTTCGCTAGCGTAACTTTTTTATCAGCTGAAATTAATAAAAAAAAAACATGCTATATGCAAGTCCATGTATTTGTCGTTTTTTTGTTGTAAACTTATTCTTTTTATTTTTTTCTTGAGGAAATGTATTTACGCATACCCACCACACTCGGGGAGGTGGGTGGGGTATGTCGGGCTCGATGCCAGAAGAGCATCACTACCGACTAAAAAAATTAACCACCCCGCCCACCTCGGCTAGCCTGTGAGGCTTCTCAGGGGATGACTCCCCTTGCAGAGCACGTGGTGTACCGCAACCACCTCGGAAACTTCTATCCTAGACTGAACAAAAGTTTCTTGTCTCTAGTTAGTCATCGTCATTCTTCCCCATGTCTCAACAAGTCTTCCATCATATAGCAATAATCAATCTCAATTATGTATCAACGTTCTTAAACTATTTCTATTTTGTCGTTAGGTGCGATACCGCGAGAGAATAACGATCCTGCGCGGCAACCACGAGTCCCGCCAGATCACCCAGGTGTACGGTTTCTACGACGAGTGCCTCCGCAAGTACGGCAACGCGTCCGTCTGGAAGCACTTCACCGACCTGTTCGACTTCCTGCCGCTCACGGCGCTCGTCGACGGCCAAATATTCTGCCTGCACGGCGGCCTCAGCCCCTCCATCGACACCTTGGACCATATCCGCGCGCTCGACCGCCTGCAGGAAGTGCCGCACGAGGGACCCATGTGCGATCTGCTCTGGAGTGATCCCGATGACAGGTACGTATTGCCTATCCTATCTACTCAAATCATACGTTATCATAATAAAGCGACCGGGCAGTTCCGCCGCTAGCAGGGTAGTTTTTAGGGTGCCGTGCCTAAAAGGTAAAAATGGGACCCTATTATTAAGGCTCCGCTGTATGTCTGTCAACAGGCTGTATCTCAAAACCGTTATAGCTAGAAAGCTGAAATTTTCACAAAATTTGTATTTTCAACAGATACTAAAAATAAAAAAATAAGATGGGGACCCCCTTTATACATACATGCATAGACGTGTATTTTACGTATCCCAATAAACGTTTGTTTTTTGTATTTTTATGCTATATATCAATATAGGTAGGTAGACGCTTAAAATTTTCACATAATGTACTTGTAAATATATATATATATAGTATATATACTACTTTTTGAACTAGATAAAAATTTAAGGAGGGCTCCCATACAACATGCCATTTTTTAAGATAATGATACGGAACCCTTCATGCGGAAGCCTGACTCGCGCTTGGCCATTTATTTGGGTTTTATCGAATTATGTAGGTTTTCATAGTAATGGATATTATAACGGGGAAAAAATAAAGACTCAACAGCAATATTTCCGTCTTTCTGTGATCTAATGGTCTCTTTTTTGTCCTTCCTATTTTAATTCTTTTGCGGCATTGTTAAGAGATGCATTATTGAAATAAGAGCAAATACATAGTTTTAACTTAAAATACTTATTTTTGGTTGTTAATATTGAAAATGTTAAATGTGCCACTCAATCGAAATAAATCATTAGCTTTATAGCATTACTATGAAGCTAATTAGTAATCCAATAACTTGGCTAACAATCACCTTTATGACTTAGTGTTTGAAACCACATTCATCAGACACAAAGAGTCAGCTTAAAACTAAAATACTATCTATATGTCCCGACAAGGGTAAGCTAGTTTCGGGGCAACAGTCGCTTAATCGTATCAGCCTGTCTAACTCCAAAACAAAAATAACTACAATACTCTAGCAAAACTTTTGCCGACGACCGAGGTTTAGCGAAAAGTTTTCTCTATTCATTCTATTTTACGTTTGCAGCCGCGAGCGAAATTTCTTAGTTGAATAGGCTGAGACAACATTGTAAGACAATCAAAATTGGGCTAAACAAGTTGTAATTGAATCAACGCGACTGAAGATTGATTAGGTTTAATTTTGTATTCAGGACAATGGTCTAGTTATTCGGCGTTTTGAATATATTATTTATAATATTTAGGTTTGTGTATTTATAGTTTATAGGATATTTACTGTAACTGTCTTCTTCTTCTTCGTGCTTAGTGGCTAGGTTTTGGTTTCGAGAGCTTGCTAACCTAAGCTATAATTGTGTCGACTGACATATCATCCGACACACAGTAACGCCCAAATAAAAATACCATTTGCCACTAAACGATAGTTTAATCATGGTCATCCCATCCCAAAAATGTCCGCATCGATTAGTTGCTCGATGATCGCCTCAGATCACCTTAGTTAGCCGATCTACAGGCGCTACACTGTAACTGTTATGTAATATTTCCTAACATCAAGTGAGTTGTGGTCAAGCGCAAGCCTATCATCATTTTAAAAAATACTGTAAAAAAATAGGTAATTAAAATGCAAATCTCAAATCCATTCGATAGGTCGAAAAAAGTTTCCACGGTCACATACTCGTATTATTTAACTTATCGGTAATTTTGTTAGCACGAAGCCTTCGCTTTGCCGCGTGCTACTAGCTTGTTAAAGATTTTGCTATATTTTACAAACTTTTTATATTAGGTAGTTACATTGCCCGTTGGTAAAACCACGGAAGTAAATAAAAAATGCTTAATTTTAATTACAAATTAGCGAGATTATGATCAATCAAGATTGTATTAAATTTACTTAACCCCGGTCCAAAGTTGCTCAATAGCATAACGCTGTTGTAAATATTTCTCTATTTACCAACAGCACGCTAGGCATTTTATTTTTAACACTTGTGGTAAATACATAAACACATGACGTAAATCGTGGTTTGGTTAAAATGTTTTATACATTGATATGACTTCTATAATAAGGTCTCTAAACCTATGTACGTCTTGCACAGTTTTGATATTTGACATGCAAGACGCGTAACGACACGAGTCAGCGACATTCAGTCATTAAATTCCAAACTAGGCATCCTCCACTTGACCTCCACTGAGCTAGAGTGTCGCTTACTGGTGTGATTAAGAGTCCTGCTAGTCAAATCTCCTCTAATAAACATTGTAAACTCTGAAAATATGAAAATCTCCTCTAAGTTTGATTCTCTTGATAGAGCGGTCGCAGCCGTCATGAAGTAATGGTAGACAATACACGTCTCACGATGGCACGCCATTTATCTCTATACTAAGACTAACAGCCGTGACCTACAATTTAACATGTCAGAACCATGGTAGCGGCCAGATGAAGACGCTACTTGTGGTTATGGTCACCCATCCAGATCACTTTAGCTAGCGGAGCTATACACTCTCTGCTGCAAGCTGCAAGGGCACTCGTTTAAAGGACTGGTCATATGCATAGCTGTAATGAGTAAAGAAATGCTCTAAACATAAATAGGCATATTACTGTGTCCATCGTATAGTAAAGATGCACAATTATCTTTCGCACAGTACTGACTGTGCGTTCATCAGGCTATAATTAAATCAACCGCTGATAACATACTAATTATAATAGAATAAGTGCGAATCGGGTTCGCGCATGAAGGGTTCCTTACCATAATGTAAGAATTAAGAAAAACAAGCTGGTTTTACGGTAGCCATCTTTTTTATTTTATAATTTATTTTTAAAGTTAATATATAGCTTAATCTTCTGTAAAAATTTCAATCGTCTACCTTATTAATATTGAGCATAAAAAAAACGTCTATCGTATTGGGACCCACCTTAAATATTTTCATTTATAGTATTTGTTGTTGTGGCGGTACTGGAAATACATGATCTCTGTAAATGTCACCTATCTAGCTATCACAGTTTTTGAGATACAGCCTGGAGACAGACAGTCAGACAGCGGAGGTGTTTTTAACCGACTTCAAAAAAGGAGGAGGTTATATATTCGACTGTATGTATTTTTTTTATGAATGTTCACCGATTTCTTTACCTTTTAGATACAGAATCCTTAAAATGATATCACGATTCTGTAGTTTTGTCTTACTGCTTATCTTTGTAGTGGACGTCGAAAGTAGGTTACATTAGTATTGATTTATACAAGTATTGTTGTGCTAGTGCTAGGGTGACCCAATTGAAGGAATCTGCTCAGCCAAGGTCAAGCGAGGTATTGTATCGAACTTATCAATCACTGGCTATTAGCCTAATTATGTATAAGGCTGGTTGGTTATACGATGGCTTTGATTTGACTCAAATTGACAGTGAGGGTTCTTTGTTGTATAGTTGGCCTTAACCTGTTAGAAAGAGACATCACCAAAACTTGTCTAAAAAACTCTTACAAAGAGTTGATACATAATTTTATTGCCCTTAGTATATTTTGTAGTTATTGGTGACTTAGGGTGAGTACTATACTTAACGTATATTGGGTTCCTATATTCAATTAGTATTCGTATATTCAATTAGTACTTAATCGATTATTTATTAACCAAAATAGAGGTCTTAAAATAGAACTCTAGCCTCCAAACAAATATAAGTTTTGAAACCGAAGTTTTAGGAATAAGCCAATTCAAAATGTTACGAAATTATTCTTAAATCACTAAAATTCGGAAACAACAAAAATGCTGCAGTGACTTTGTTAGGTCACGTATACTAAATTTGTTTGTTATCTTGCTTAGTTTCAAGGGCGCGTCAAATATAGGTAAAACCTCTTATATTCGTAATGTTTTGGTAGAGGTGAAAGAAGTCTTAAAAAAAACTAGCCCAAATAAAATATAAGTTTTGAAACCGGAGTTTTAGGAACAAGCCAATCAAAATGTTACGAAATTATTCCTAAATCACTAAAATGTATTCGGTTCAAACAAAATTGCTGCAGTGACTTTGTTAGGTCACGTATACTAATTTGTTTGAGTGTTATCTTGCTTAGTATCAAGGACACGTCAAATATAGGTAAAACCTCTTATATTCGTAATGTTTTAGTAGAGGTGAAATAAAATTGACCTAATGCGAGACAGTTTTCGCTATTACATTTTATTTTGTACTTATGAATTGATATTCAGTCATAAAGGTTTGGGATCATTATATGTTTTAATATTTATATTGTCATTTGTATTTTTTTTTTTAGAAAGACACACATTAATTAATCTAGTCGTATAAAATGAATTTACCAAACTATAATCCTGCTAATAAAAACTGCAATGTGTCTTCTACTTCGTCACACTCAAAACGATGTATCGATGGATTTGATACTAATTGAATTAAAACATAGTCTACGTTTCATCCCGGATTAACGCGGGTAAACCCGTGGGTGCCACAATGATATGTGTCTCTGTTTGTGTTTTATCATAAATCAAAAACCTCTTAAAAATTTTTTTTGAACCTGGCCAGTCAGATTTCAATATTATAAAGAGGAAAAGTTTAATATTTTGTTTGACGCGAATAGGCTCCGAAACTACTGGACCGCTTTGAAAAATTCTTTCACCGTTTGGAAGCTACATAAACCCCGAGTAACATACACTTTATCTGTTTCTCTTTACAACTTGGATTATATTATTTATTATTTATAGCCCGTGCGAATCCGGGACTGGCTGCTAGTTTTCTATAATAGTTTATGATATTGACTCCAGACACGTAACAATAGAGATATACTCAATTTCATCTTTGAAACCTGAGAAGTTCCTTTGTCGTGCTAAATATAGTTCGCTTTGTCGATAATAAATTACCTATTGGTGGTATAGGGTATCGTCTAATGCTCGCCTGGAAAATAACCACCCTCAAGTTGTAAAATCAGTCGTCATGCACCTAACCGTGTTGTTCAGGCAGCATCCTTGAAAGCCAGTCATTCCAGCCTAGGCATGCTCCACTTTTGGCCAGAGTATCAATGCCTTGCTGGTTAAGTGCCTAAGCTGTAAGAAGTGTAAAAAGGAAATAAATAGCTTTATCCTTTGTTAATTTATCGCTATTAAATTGGTGAAAATTAAAAACCAGCGCTGGATTTTTAGTGCTCTCAACATTATACTGAATATGCTCCTTTTGTGCACATACATTTAGTGATAATAACTTAAAGTAAATTAAGGATTTGTTTTTTTTTCTGCACAATAGATGTATTCTCTCTTTCTATTATACAAACATCAAACATTGATTCGTTCCAGTCACTGTGATTACTGATGAGTCATTTTAGGTCAAGGATGACTGCATTATTTTTTGTCTAATTAGTAATGTGTGCGCGCTTATTAAATTACATTGATTTGCGATGCCTTGTAATTTGTAACAATGCCAACTGTCTATCTGGATTCTTATTAAAGTTTTATATAGGTTATTGATCGAGCGAGCGAAGTCTACGTTAACTGTCCAGTTTTGCTTTCGCCTGTCTGTATGTAGGTTCTCGAGTAGAGGCGTAATTTTTAATCAATCTCAACGATAAAGGCTACTAATACTACTCAACATATTTTTATAATCATCCCCGATTTTTGTTTGGGGGGATAGCTCTCACAAAAAAGGAGAGATTGAAGCAGCGCTATTTACAGATTGATTTAAATAATATTTGGCAGAGAGATAAAATACCCTTAAAAGATTTTGTAATTATAAATAATAATTTGGTCAAGTAATTGTTAAGACATGAAGGTCAAAGAGTTCCGGTGAATAAGATGTTCCAAATAAATCGTGTACGTGAGGTCTACTGTTCGAGGAACTAAGTCATATGTATAAAGTATTCTGAAGTGATATCATATGTATTTGTTTTCGAAAACATTAGTGTAGCTGTGTCGGGTTATATATCTATATGTATGTATATGTGGTAATCCCACCGAAGTATAAGATTTATCCTTCCTCTATTCCTTTTAGTTTTACTTCGACCGTGAGTAATTTAATCCCTCGATTTTACTGTGATTTTACGTGTGCATACAATGCATTTTTGTACAGATTGTCCTTGGGTATATTTCTCTATAGAAATATACAGACATAACCGCCGTTGGCGTCACATAACTCTTAAACTTATCTAAAGAACCTCTACGGCTTCGGCCCCGCGCACTTTTTTCAAAGGTCCAGGAACACACTCTGAACATACATATATTATACTCTACATGGACAAGGTGATAATGGACAGATAAAATCTTCTTCTTTTGACCTTTTTCGTAGGGTCGGCACAGCAAGTCTTCCTCATTCACAATTCACTCCCTTTTCTTTCACATCCTCATTTAACTTGGCATGGGGTTAACTAGCTAGGAGTGAAATGTGTCCTAATTAGTAAATATTTTTTACATAATTATTTAATATTACTTATTATTATTAGTATAATTAGTGTGAAAGTAAAATCCTCCTTGTACATTTGCAGAGGCGGATGGGGCATATCCCCGCGCGGCGCTGGCTACACCTTCGGCCAGGACATCTCGGAGACGTTCAACCACAGCAACGGGCTGACCCTCGTGTCGCGCGCCCACCAGCTCGTCATGGAGGGGTACAACTGGTGCCACGACAGGAACGTCGTCACCATATTCTCCGCGCCCAACTACTGCTATAGGTAAACTATGCTTTATTATCTTTGTTAGGGGCCGTCCATTACGTGGCGTTTCTTTAACTTTTTTAGCTTTTTTTCACCCCCTCTGACATTTGTTTGGTTTGCATGATGGAAGAGCATAAGTCGCTCATGGCTAGTTTCCACCTCAAGTTGATAAAATTAAAATAAGTTAAAATAAATGCATTTAGTTTAAGTAACGACGGACTAAGCATGCTCCACCTTTGGCCAGCGTTTCTGACTTGTGCGGTTACGCGCTCTGCAGTTCATGGCTAGATTTGTTACAAAAATATCTACTCGAAGTGTTTAAAGTTCATGACACTGTGACAAAAATAATTGAAGGTCATTTCTCTATGCGAGGGGGGAGTAATAATAATAAACGCTTAATGTTTTATTTATTGCCGCGGAATATCAACGTGAAAAGTGAAAATAGGATCTCCATTCCATCCAATTCGAACGAGCACCAGTTTAACAACTCTGCCTTTTATGGCCTGCTATCTAAGTATCCAGTGCTCTTTGGTGTAACTCGATTCTATAAAGAAAGCATTTAAAAGTTTGAAATTAATACCTTTAATTTTATTTTAGATTTTTTTTTGATTTCAATCCTTTTTATTTGCCTTATTACCTATGTAAATTATGTAAGCGAGAGGTAATAAACTCTCAAAAGGTTTCTTTAATTTCCAAGGTTATTGGAATAAATATGACAGTTAGAGCTTGAATAATCGTTAACTTAAATATAGACTTTGAATTCTAGTATCTCTCATATCTTAACGCAAAAAAGTACTGATTTCACCGCGTCAATCATACCACCCTGTTTTCAAGACTAAAGGATTATAACAGATTTTTTTGTTATCATATTTGTGATACGAGACTGCGGAGTCGCGAGCAGATCTAGGTCAGTAGAAACGACCTAGTTTGGACTACTAGCAAGTTCGCAGGTCGCGTTTGTTATTCCAATTTCCAGACGATTCCCGATGCTATGCTTTAGGGAGATATATATTTTTTCATTGTAAGCACTTCATCATCAGAGTGCGTAATCCTGGAGTAAGCGACACTCTAGCCTATGGTGAATGCCTAGTCTGGAATAGCTGGCTCTCACGGAAGCTGCACACCGTTAGATGCATGGCGACAGATAATTGATCTAGCAAGCACCCAGGTTGCTAGCCAAACACTACTAAATAACTAGCATTTTTACGTCATTTTGCAGTTTTAATGCAAGCTCTAATTTTTTTTACCTTTCATACTTTTCTGAACAGAATTTAATTTAGTTATTTCAAAAAGAAACAATATTTAACATACATATTTAAGTACTAGTAAAACATTATTATATGAGGTATTGTTTGGGTCTTTTATACATATTATATTATTCAGTATGGTATTGTTTTTAACTAGTTGGTAAACTGAACCCAATTTTTCAGAGTTGAAAATAAATTAAAACAAAAATACACGAGGTCTTATTTTACTCATTTATTGTAGTTGTCTAACGGTGTGCCGAAGTAACAAAAAGACCTCAAAGTTTGGACTTTATTTGGATTCGCACCCGGAAACTTTGTGAAAACCCCAAAGGTGTCGTTGTAAACTTTGGTGAAGTCTCTGTAACGCTTGTGAATCACGTTTAGAACTGTGTGACTCATTTTGAATAATAAGCCTTAGGTAATTAATTCTAAGCGCTGCCGAGATTACCCTGTCTGTCTGGGATTTCACTTGTGTATGTTATGTGTAATTTTTGACGTATGACTCGTATTAAGGCGAGATGATAAAGACGAAATCTTCAATTTACTGTTTTTTTTTTATAAAATGGTTAATAAAACTGGTTCAAAATATCTATAGTTAAGTTTTTTGTACCAATTTTTTTTTCATATTGATAAGTCTGATTGGTAACAAAATAAGTATAAATATTATAAGAATGGTTCTTTAGACGGATTTTAAGCATTTTTTTTTCGATATTCTTTTCCGTTTTCGATCTATAGCGAATAAACTGTAAAATAAGATTTTGCCCTTATCTTATCTTCGGCCTTAATTAAGAAAATCTTTTTTATAAGTTCGTTTACTTATTTGGCACTCGTTTTCGTCCTTTCAACTCCATTTCATCTAAAGGTTGCTTTTAAACCTTTTTTATCTTGTGCAAAGATATTTCATATATTGCTCTAATTGCATTTTGACAAGTTTACCCATATCTAAGTTAATAAAGCTTATATGTATATCTGCGCGTGCATATTTTCATGCATTAACCTTCGGGGTTCAACGTCTGAACGTTTACCAACAAAGACAAGGTCGGCCGCTCAACTGTAAAGATAGTAGAAAACGATCGTAACTATTTGAAAAGACTTCAAAGGAGAGATGGGTCATGTCAAACTTGCTTTTCTTTGCATCGTATGAAATGTTTTGTGGACACGCTAACTTTAGATTTGCTTTTCACCTAAGATTATATTATTAACGACAGAAAAAAAAAACAATATTATTTCTTTGTTACCATTACTCGCAGCATCTATTTTTTATCTTGTTCTAACATTATATATGACCATAGTTATATTAGTAAAGAATAACATCAAATTATGTACATCTATACTAATCTTATAAAGAGGAAAAGTTTAATTGTTTGTTTGTTTGTTGAAACTGTCGGAACTATTTGTTTTGAAAATTATTTTTCATCATTGGGAAGCTACATTACCACCGAGTAAACTATCTGACTAAAAATCCAATAGTGTAACACAAGCCCGTGCGAAGCCGGGGCGGGCTGCTAGTACATAAAGGTTAATCAGGACATAGTTAGATACATAGTTACTGGCGCTCCAACCAAGCGTAATGCGCCCTTCAGTGAACCCGTTCACTTTGATACGTCTTCAAACAATACTACCTACCTGACACACAGAGGTTTTCAGGTCATTAAGCCTTATTAAGGTTACAAAATATTCCTTGTTAAAGTTAAATCATTTTAAGGCAACCATGCATTAGCCAGAGACAAATACGTCGAACGAATCGATCGGTACAACGCGGGCAAATGTGCGAGCTGTCATAAGATTTCATATAAAGAAGCCTATAGCTCGGCTAACTAAGGTGATCTGACACGATCATTGAGGTTAAGGAACGGTCGATGCGGATAGTCTTTGGATGGGAAACCATGCAAGACTATCTGATTTGGTCTTTAAAAAGTATCATTTTAATATGTGCGCTACTATGGGTCGGATAACACGTTAAATTGTAGATCCCGGCTGTTAGTAGTTCAAGCAGTAGTGAATCCAAGTCAGAAACATTCGGGTGGATTGAAAACTCTCGACACTTCAGTTGTACGAGAAGAAGAATTAAATGACTATTAACTTATATTATAATGCCGGTGTACAAGATATCCTAGCTGCTATTAATTTAAATATTCCAAAAAACTTGTAGACAAATGCTTAGTACTTTATTCGTTTGTTGATATTGTTTTCTAACTAATGTGTCTTATACATTTAATCGTGTTATTTTCAGGTGTGGAAACCAAGCCGCCATTATGGAATTGGATGATGCGCTTAAGTACTCATTGTAAGTAATATAAAACTTATATTTCAACATACAAAAGCTATTTATTCAAAATGTTACCCAAAATCAAAATACATTTAAGACAAGATAGGTACATACTTTGCCTATCTGCCTTTAAGCTGAAAACAGATACAAAATAAAAAAGTCTTGGTATATAAATAATAATTATACCTTGCATAGCATGTAGTCACTTAAAATAAAGACGGTCTTGCTCACCTTGAATGAGAAGAATATAGAATTGTTGGTAATCTGTATAAAATCTCAGTGGACTTTTCATACATTGAGATTATCAATTTTCCTTGTATTTTTAAAAACTGCTGTATTCGAGTAGGTATACGGTAGGTAGAGAAGGACTACGGAAAGATATAATATAAATTATATCTTATAAATTTGGTCTCTGAGTCTACACTCAGAGACGCTTGACAAGGTTGCCAAACGAAAATGGAAGGGGAATCTCCTTTGTTTTCAACTGTCACTAAGTATTGCGTGTTTCTACCACACCCGGCACTTCTTGGTTTAAAACTTTTTTTTTTAATACTAGGACACATTTCACACAAAGCTGGTTAACCCCATACTGAACCATTTCTAGTTCGTATTATGGTTGCTAACACAACTGATATACTACATATATATTTTATATAGATACATATTTAACACCCAGACCGACAGCCAACCAATTTAGTTCAGCCCAAAGATGTTGGCCGTACCGGGAATCGAACTCGGAACCTTCTGATTGGCAGTCCGGCATGGTAACCATTACGCCAACGAGTTTGTCGAGGTGGTTAGATTTAGCTTTGACCATATGTATATTTGAAAATTTCGCATGATTAGCAGCGCAAAGTGATGACGCAAATTTGGTCCACCGAGATCAAATTTCCAGTATTTTTCAATACACTGTGGATATTGAAGTTTTTATGACTACCCTCTATACGTGCTATAGTGTTTTAATCTGTATTGCTGTATTATTAACGTTGATGTTTGGTTGCAGCCTTCAGTTCGACCCCGCCCCGCGACGCGGCGAGCCGCACGTCACACGGCGGACGCCAGATTACTTCATGTAGAGATCACGTGAGTATCTAATTTATCTACTATTGAAAATAGTTGACACCCCCCCTCTTCCCGCCCCCTTTCACTATCGGAAGGGAAACAACGACAAGGCGGCATTGGGTTACAGTTTAGGTACCTAAGGCAACGCACTTAGAGTCACACGATACAGAAACTCTCGTAGTAATGAAAACTACGACTGAGGAGGAGGAATGACATAATTATATTTAACTTACAAATAAATCGTTTAAAAAAATAATTCGTTTCTTTAACTCTAAAAGACCAGCCTCCTCCTCCTCTAGTCGGTAGCTCAGCGCTGAGCATCGTGATGCCCCCGACCCGCCACCTTATGGACAATGGTCGCCAGTTATGTCGAAAAGACCAGCGCTTGACCACAATTCACCTGGTGGTAAGCGATATTGTGATCTAAGGTGGAGCGCGCTTACCAGAAGGAACCGGTTCACTCTCATCGTGAAAATAGTTATAGTAATAAAGGAACAGGCAATTCGGTAAGGAATTCGAAAGCGCTTAGTACGTGATTTTGGCACCTCCACGGTATAACGATGCCAGCTTCTTGTTTCCCTACTCGACCGATAAAGGAATGCGGCGGGAGGAAGGAAATTAATGTAATTACATAATTTCCTGTGCAACGGAATTCCGTTGCACAGGAACTCTCTGAACTCTCCGAAATGTAACCTATTAAGAAACGTAAGGCTGGCCACCATGCAGCGATGCTCAAGGCTGCACTTTAATAAATGACACATTAATAAGGATGTGTCTAACAGAATCGGCATCACTACGATAAGGGGTTTCAAGTGCACTGCAAAATATCCCAATAAAAGTAGGAAAATTCCTCATTTTATTCATTATCTTGTTTTAATAACGCTTCATTCTACATCAATAGTATCTTATCGATAAGTACCTGGAGTTGGAATCTACAGGGTTAATAAATAACGATAAATATTTTAAGTACTGCTCTGATATGTCTAAGAAAACTTATTGTTCTTAAAGTTTTGGTAATTTACATAGTTCTTTCGACGTGCGGCATTATATATGGGGAAGCGATATTAATTCATGTATTTCCTCAAGTCGTTCAACAAACTTTGATTTTCTATACTTATTTAGACTGCCCTTAAAGATTTTTTTATTTATTTTGGATTCGACATCCTTTACCACTGAAAACCAAGGATAATATATAGGATAATCTAATTCAAATACAATTACTGGGTCAGGTTAGATAAATTTAAATTTCTATAAAATGTTTTGCTCAGTGTGTAATATTATTTATAGACACAAGAAACGCTATGAGCGTGAAATGATTCACATGAAAATAAAGAGAGATAGGTAAACGTGATCTATCAATTTATTGCACGTGATTTAACATTATTAATTCATTTGACTCATACATGATATTTTATTTCTGCAAATGTTAACTAAATTTGTAACCCACAGTTGTGCTATTATTAGCCTTATTTGAGTAATTACGACGCGATTTAAAAGTAATGTTTGCATCGTTAATTTCAAGAAAACAGTGTTATATATTGCGTTGGTGGTTTATTAGGGCACAAATAATTTTATTAAATGAATGGCCTTAGTTAAAATCCAGCTGTTGTAAACTCTAAAATCCATTCAAAAACTTACGTTACTTTAATTGGTGTTATTGTATTCGTTGTCTTACCATATCTCTAAATAGAGGATATATAGTTATAGATATTATGTATAAATACTATTTACTTAAGTTTATTTTAAGTCCTCCATCATAATTATAAGTATTAATATTCTTTATTGTGCATCCCATCTTTTTCTCGTCCTTGCAACTTCTTGCCATCCAAAGGTTGCCTGGAAGAGATCGCCATTAAGCGATAATGCTGGCTTTTGTGGCACGATGTAATTATTAAGTGTTGTTACTTGGTTATATTGATATACCTATTAACTGCCCAATAAAGAGTTATTCTATCTATCTCCATGTATGCTGAATGAAGTGTTGTTTTGTTGCAGCGGTGGCGCATACCAGGCGGGAGCCGGTAGCCGCGGCGCGCCGAGCGCTGTTCCTCGCTGCTCCCACTCCTCTGTTTGCCTGCCTGCTGCTCCTCACGTTACGCTACTCCTCATCCCACACCTCTACCTACTCCACAATACAATAACTTTTTACCAACAAGTCCACATGTACAGAAAACAAAACGATTGTTACGTTTCGATCAAATGAGATAAAATATAAACGTATTGAAAAATTGACGCGTGATAGTTTACTAGTAAAAGCAATACGCGGTTACGCTTAATAGTAGGTGACGGACAGACTTCAACGCTGGTCATCGTTTTTCTTTTCGGTGACACGTCCACTTGTAAATCATCTTTCGTCCGCCATTGGACTCGTCTTATTGTAGATAGACTCAATACGCGCGATAGTACAGGCCCGGTACAGTCCTCCCAGCGTGTGCTTACATAATTTATTATCTAACAATACTGACAAGACATGTAGCAGCCAAATGTTGGGAGGACTGTACCGGGAACTGTCTTTGAGCTTGTTTGCATGTGTGTGTGTTTGGAGAGAGAAGCTCTCGTTGACGGTATTTGGAAGTTTTTATACGGATAGAAACACAGGCATAGTAAGCTTGTATATGCCTATACAGTCATATGATCCAGTGAATTTAACTGTCAATAGTAGACGCTTCACTTTCCCACAGTATTGTCGTGAAACTTTTTAAATTTTTCCTTTACGCCCTCGGGTTTTTTGCATTTCCTTGTCACAGCCGTATATGAGATGTGGCGATCATACAGATCATTCATTGTAGTATAAACTGTTGTTATAATGTAACGTGATTACGACCGGCGACGGTTTCATTCGAATTAGTAAAAGCACGTCGCGGATTGTAAGCATGTTTTGTTTATCATTTTTGTACTCGGCCGATGCAGAAACTTTGAAGTGCTAACGTTCTTTATCCGACTAAAATCGACACTTTAGATGCTGAAATGTGTAATTAAAACGCAGTAATCTGAGATAAGCTCTATTTTAAAGAGAACAAAGTCGTTATTCGTTTGTCAAAGGCGAGCGCTTTGATAGTATTTTGCGTTGTGCCATGTGGCGTTGCGACGCGTCCAGCCGGTAGTTCTGTTCGCGAGTCGCGTTTAGTTCCGCCGCGGTCCGTCGCAGCGCCTCCCATCGCTTGTCTGTAGAGTAAAGTAACGCGCGAACGGTTCGTGTCGACAGCGAAGTCGCGTCGGCTCTATGATATTGCGCCGCGACTACACCGGCGACCGTACAGGTTAGAACGAGACGAATACGACTCACTCGTGCGATAG
The DNA here is from genome assembly GCA_035578125.1 of Mellilla xanthometata. Taxonomy (NCBI): domain Eukaryota; kingdom Metazoa; phylum Arthropoda; class Insecta; order Lepidoptera; family Geometridae; genus Mellilla; species Mellilla xanthometata. Next base: position 3,088,923 of record JAPUBQ010000014.1, on the reverse strand, counting down.
TCTAGTGTCCAAATTGAATGCGGTGAATTTTTAGGGACGGTTTAGTTTTTTAGTCTGTGTGACTCGATTCTTGGACGTGTTTTTTGCGGTTGCAGACACGCGAATGCGCGTGCGGTATGATGTCTGTCATACAATTGTAAACCTTAGAACGAAGTGTAATATTGCTGCGATAGCATGAAACGTGTCCGAGGCTCGCGCCGCACAGGTGGTGTTAGCGGCAGGCTAAGTTGGTCGTGTGTGGTCACCGCCGGTTCTTGCCGCTCCAAGCTATACTGGTATGTTCACTGCAGTGACGATCAATGTTGTATCTAAACAATGTATGTATCCACACACTTAGACATCATTAAAAGCGTATCATTTGCTACAATGGTAGTTTTATTTCGCATCTAACTTGCAGTCACCATCGATTCGCACATGGACATACCAACATAGTAATCCTTGGTGACTATACACAACACACTTAGTTTTTTTCTATGCGTTCGGAGAATGGTAACGTCGAATAGGTACACATAATTACATTTTAATCGTAACTTTCGGCACTTCATTAGTGTGCATGATTATTTTAAAAACTTTCCTCACGTAAATCTACTGTAGATCAAATGCTAAAGTCCATTTTTTATGTTTGTGTTTAGCATGAAGCTGTACAAACGTGATTTTGTAATTTTTGTAGCGGATTTTCATAAGAAACGCGTTAATAAATATTTTATTTGAAATTCATCAATGACATGTTGTATTTATTGTATTTGTATCTATTGATAACAATAGCATTTAATATGGGCATATATTATGTATTTGAGTTTATATATTTTAGTTTTTAATTTTCGGAGTGGGCTAAAAGTCTACGCAAAGTGAGGGCAATATTTTTTACACTGTGCAATATTGTCCCGACATGGATGCCTACTGATTGCATTTTGGTTTCTGTGGAACAATGGAAGGATCACATTATAACCCCGCGTGCGAGCGAGTATAATCTAATTCCTCCGTTGTAAGAGTAATCATGTAAATCAGACTATTTTAGCGATCAATGAGTTGAATTGATTCATATGTTTAAATTAATTTAGTGTTGGATATTTTCCCCTTTGAATGTACTCTTAATACACAGTACACATTATACTTAAAGGTAAGTAACATTATACATTTGAGAATATGAATGCCACGTAAATTGAGAAGTTATCTAGGAAATATGAAAATTATTGAAAGGAGTTATAACTGACATGTAAAGGAAGTAACGTAAGAGTTTAGTATACATAGATTCATAGCGTACTGATAAATTGATGGTTATTAATTTTGAGCAAAACGTAACCTAATTTCGAAGGGATGTTTACAACTTTTCAGGGTGGAACATTTTAGTGTCCATTGCCAATACCATGTTTTGTTGTTTGTAACATGAGTGTTACAGAGACCTTCCCACCAATAACACCTGAATCCACACGTTCGTTGATCTAAGTATTAAGTATGTAAGTTGTAGGTAAAATAAATAATTATAAAATTGAGAAAACACAAAAAAAAATATGAAAATATGTATGAGGATGAGCCTCGCTGGCGGGAAATAAAAGTGGACTTTATATCGCGTGTGTAAGGTTGATTTTAGCTTCGTTATTTCCCGCCCGCGAGGCTCTTGTTATATTAAGGCTTTCCTGCATAGGCGATAACATTCTGAGAAGTTTTTATGCGTTGTGCGTTCATGTGTTAAATAAGATACAACAATTTATTTGGATGAGTCGATAATTTCTACAGCGGAATGGCAATAATACTTGTAAACATAATACATGAAATAATTTATTCTTGCAACCATACTTACTATGCAGTTGATAGGAATACTACATACTAGATAATAAATAATATTAATTATACAAATCGGTTTTTCCTTAGACCCTGCCTCTTGTACAAAAAACTACGAAATATTAAAACACTACATAGGTTCTACTGTAAGAAGTAAAAAAGTATACTTAGGTACACTTAAAGTTTTAGGTAGGCAATCAAAAAACAAGAAATGTATTTAAATATTTTTATTAATTTTTAATAATTTAGCCTTTTGTTCTTTAATTTACAAATTATAAAGATGATTCATGTGATGTACAACAACAATTGTTTATCCTTGGCATTAAAACATAACAAAACAAATCAGCCTATAAATTAATTCTACACCATTAAAACTGTAGTAAATAATAAAATAATTATAAATAGAATTCTATGGAAATCAAAATGGAATGAAGAAATGAGATACACTAGTCAAACTAAGAGTAACCTGTGTCATCTCAAAGAATTTACAGACATCTTAGGTCTTTTGAGCATTTGAGGTATGTTCTTACAGCAACTAATGTAAATAACAACATGAATTATTCTATGTTAGAAGGCACAACTTTCTTTATATACATTTACATACATAATAATGGATTTCAATACATATTAAATTCGACTATACATACTATACATGCATTTTATGCTCCAAACCAAAGTAACATACTTTTAAGTATGCCACAATGCATATGCTCATATTGCAAAGAAAAATAATTTAAAACAAACCCTCCTATAGTACCTATGTACGATATACGATCGAGTATTTATTTAATTGTACTAACGCGACATACAAATGGACAAGTAAATCGCTGACCAACATTCACAAAACCTAACAACAAATAGCTCAATTTACAGCACAATAAGTATTTAATTTTCATTACCAATTAGCTACTTAAATTGCCTAAAAATTTTAATTGCTATGGGAAACCCAAGTAATAAAATAGTTAATTAGCTTATTAATGTATTCACCCTACCAATTATTTCAATATTAAATTGAACTAAGCATTTATTGCATTCATTAGGTTTCCATGAAAGTGTAACTTCATTGGATTACATATTTTTTGTTTCTACATTAAACAAGATTCTCATAGACATTGCTGTTAAAATCTGCAGTTTTACTTATACACTTGGAAACACTTTATTTATAAGAAGTGTCAAGACAAGTCAGTCCCATACCTGAAGTTAAAACACGCTGACCCATTCCAAATGCAGTGACATCGTGTGTCACTGAATTGTGCTTGTCACCTTGAGATAAAATCTCATTGCCCAGTAATTTCACCGGAAACAATGTCATTTAAAATTGGATCAAAGGCGTGCTTGTACACCACTACTCCAGTTATCTCCGTTCTAATACAGCACGAGCAGAGACTCAGTGAAGAGACACTGATAGCGAAGCTTTGGAACTATCTTGAGTCACCGTTTCCTGAGTGGTATCATCCGGGGAACTTCAAAAGTAGAGTAAATGGATATCGTCTAGGTAAGTGTGCCAAATTGTAGTCTACAGAGTAGCTTTACATCAGACAAGCTGTAGTCAAACGAAAAACTATCAAGGGTAAAAAATTTAAAAAATCTGTTTTTACACAGAGACAGAATAACTGGCGAAGGTGCGATACTTCTCCAGGTGGTCCCAGTAATAAAAAAGTTACTAAAGATTAAAAACTTATGTAACAGGAGTCTACATTGTTTAACCTTCAACTTTCATTCCAGTATCAAGTTGCAATAGTTGTTTCATCAGCTCGTACGTGGAGAAGGAAGTGGCCACCATCGGAACAGCTCTGATGTAGTTGATACTCATGCCACGGTACAGCCCCTTGACTATACCGTTCTCTTGGTATATCAGGGATAAGGTCTGAACCATGCCCATGCTGAAAAGTATAATGAAAATTTATTAGTTGATACAATTTATATGAAGAAAATATTCCAAATGGTATCGTGGTTGTGGATGATTTAAATGTTTTATGGTATCATCACGCTGATATTATGCTGCATCACTAATCAAACGATTAATAATAATAAAAAAGCATGAACAACTCCATTTTTGGTCCCAACTGATACAAAAATACCAGGTCATAGGTCTGGCCTTACTGGTCTGTGGTACGTATTGTAAGAAGTCAGATCACAGACCGGTCAGGCCAGACCTCTGACATGCCATTGAGAATGGTATTTTTGTATGAGTTGAGACTAAGAATGGAGGTTATCTTATAAATGGTATCAATTGCAATTTTTTTTGCATCAAATGCATTTTTTTCCTGACTCGACCAGCGGTGCATGATTACAATTGGTGTAATGATACATGGCAGAGAGGCATGCTCGAAAGTATTAGAGTCACAAATCTTGGCCTCTCTACGATGATAGCCTATAAGCTTGTCTCGTTGAATACTTAGACTTAGAAGTCTATGAAGTGATTGGAAGATGAAATTGTGACTGGTGATTTCAACCTTCATGATTTTTATGTTTTATGATACAATGATACTCGTACATACTGTTTCATTATTATCTGCGATAAAGATTATTCTTTTTGTATGTAGACCAGCAGCTACGCCCCGCGGTGTTACCCGCGTTAATCCGGGATAAAGAGTAGTCTATGTGTTAATCCAGGGTCTTACCTATCCCCATACCAAATTTCATCGAAATCGGATTAACCGTGAAGAAGTAACAAACTTGCACACAAACTTTCCCATTTATAATACGAGTATTACTAGGATTATGTATTGTCTGCATGGAAGGACTCGGGGCTTTCTCTAAAAAAAGGGTAAAGTTTTAGGATGACACATGCTGTGAAAAACACACTGAATATATTGTATTGACAAACCTCCTGTAATAGTTGCCATCACCAGTGAGTGCCAGACATGCAATAGAAATAAATAACTGTGCATTAGTACTTAGAAATAAATAACTAATTGATTATACGATAATATAAAATAGCAGTTATAATAGAAAAAAAAAAAGTGCTGAAAGAAACAGTTATAAACAATTTAGTGAAAATATTATAGTCAGTTATAAATTATAAAGTTATTGTTCTAAAAATGAATTCTAGCTAGATCGATTTATCGCCCTTGAAACCCCCTATATACTAAATTTCATGAAAATCGTTGGAGCCGATTCAGAGATTTCAATTAGAATAGAATAGAATGTCGTTATTGTCATAATGTTCCCGGCCCGGTCAACATCTTTGTGCTAAACTAAATTTGTTGGCTGTGGGTCTGGGTGTTAAATATGTATTTATATATAATATGTATGTATATGTATAATATGTGTATATCAGTTGTGTTAGCAACCATAATTCGAGCTAGAAATGGTTCAGTATGGGGCTAACCAGCCATGTGTGAAAGTGACTTTAAAAAAAAATATTGTTAAATAATTATTACATTATATAAACATAATCATAACTATCATCAATATGGATTCGTCAGTATTTCATTCAATAATTATAATTAATAAATTAAATTAAAAGAATAGCAGCTGTATAGGGGCTTTGTCGAAAAGTAAATAATTATAAATAAAGAAAAATTAAAATTATAAAATAATATCCATATTCAATTATATATAGGTACACAAGAATTGCTCATTTAAAGATATAAGATAAGATATATACGTATCCGTGTGTGTGTATGTGTATCTCACCCGAACTTGGCGGTGTGGGGGTCCATGCAGGCGAGCTGCATGCGGCGGCGCGTCACGTCGAGCGGGTAGGAGACGGACTGCGCCACCGCGCCCGCCAGCCCGCCGCACACCAGCTTGCCCGGCACCGTCAGCACCAACCCGCCTAAACACACAACACAAGCATTGTAACACTATTGTGACTTCTTCGATATTTGTCTAGGGCGACTCTGCCCGCAACCAATCACAGCGCTCGTTTTGAATAGTTTATAACGCGATTCAGACCGAATATTTCAAATCGGTCCAGTAGTTTCGGAGCCCAATCGCGTCAAACAAACAATCATACTTTTCCTCATTATAATATTGGTATAGACCAAACAATAGTAATACTCAATATGACACCAAAAACACCGTCTCGAATTGTGATTCCGTGATTTCAAATAGTGATGTTTAACGGTCACACAGCGCGGAAGTACACAGTAACTGTCGGCAGCACCCCGCTTCAACAAGTCCACAGTACGAAGCTTCTAGGTTTCCACATCGACGGCGCGTTAACGTGGGAGACGCACATACGCGAGCTATGCGGGAGACTCTCGAGCTCGTGCTTCGCGCTCCGGCGGCTCGCGAGCACCGCCACCCGCAGCGTCGTGCGCTCCTGCTACTTCGCGACCGTCCATAGCATCATAACGTACGGCTTGGAGCTATGGGGGCGCGCTGCTGATCGAAATAGAGCCTTCGTTTTGCAAAAACGAGCGATTCGTGCTATTTGTAGAGTGCAGGATGATGAGTCGTGTGTAGAGTTGTTCCGGGAGCTCGGAATACTGCCGTTGCCATGCGAGCTTATATACCAGATAGCCCTCTTCACACATACGCACCTGGATAAATTTAAGCGTAGAGGCGTCCATGCCTCGTACGAATTGCGGAGTAATAGTAAAAAAGACCAGTTAGTAACACCGTCGCATCGTCTCGTCAAGTCGGAGAGGTCGGTGTATATTGTAGGGCCCGCGGTATACAACCGCATACCCGCTACCGTCAGAGATGCAGCTTCCATCGCGCGATTCAAAATTAAACTTAAAGCTTGGTTGCTTGACAAATTATTCTATGACATAGATGAATTCTTGGATTTTAAAGATTATTGATGAATATCTAATTTTATTTTTGTATTGTAATAATTTTATATCAATTTAATTTTAAGTTTGACATGTAACATGGAGTTATCAATAAATTATTGTATTGTATTGTATTGTATTTATTATTCACTATTTGGAATCGCATAAAGAACAAAGCGTTTTTTTATCGTTTATTTTAAAATAGATACATGATAGATAAATCCACAGTGGTTCTATAGATACTTGTAATAGTAAGTAGTTACCGGTGTTCCTCTCGCACTTGCGGCAGAGCGCGGTGGGCAGGTACTTCATGCAGAGGTACTTGAGGGAGTCGAAGCAGTAGAAGCTGAAGCCGGCGTACGGCACCATCCCACACAGCGTCGGCACGAAGCCGCGGTATAGCGCGCGGATACCGCCCTCCTGCAATCATAATGTCATACATGCAAAGTCACTCTACTGGTAAGTGCGAGTATACATATTACTTACTAGCAGCCAGTCCCGGCTTCGCACGGGCTTTAAAACAATCCAAGTTGTAAAGACAAACAAAATAAAGCCTTTGTTACTCGGAGATAATGTAGCTTCCCAACGGGGAAAGAATTTTTCAAATCCAGTAGTTTCGGAGCCTATTCGCGTCAAACAATCATACTTTTCCTCTTTATAATATTGGTATAAACCAAACAATAATAATACTCAATATGACACCAAAAACACCGTCTCGAATTGTGATTCCGCGATTCCAAATTATTATTATTATTATGAGCCTGTTTTGTCCCATTGAAGAGCAAAGGCCTCTCTACCCTCTTTCCATTTATCGCGATCTATTGCTATTTCGTGCCAGTTTTTGCAGTGTTTATCCAGTTCGTCCCGCCATCTCCGTCTGGGCCTGCCGCGACGTCGGACGCTCTGTGGTACCCACTGGGTGGTGCGTTTAGCCCACAGATCCTCCGACATCCGGCTGATTCCAAATAGTGACGTTTATTATTCACTATTTGGAATCGCCAGAAGCGTTTTTTATCGTTTATTTTAAAATAGGTACGTCAATAAACGAGTTGGAAATAACCCTAATAACCTCAAAATTTAAGTGAAAAATCCAAAAAAACAAAATATTCCCCTCCTTTTCTAATGGGTTTCATCCTGATTTTTTTTGACGTGACAACGTCTTAAATTAGGTTGCGGCTGGGAGTCACTTATGAAAAAGTGTAACGCCCGGTAACGTTACGATGAGTCACCGAACGAGAGAGAGGCCCGCCGAATGCCTTGCGTCTCTCTCCCACTCAACTATGATCGGTCAGCCGCGCGCGCAGCACGCGGCAGACGTTGTCACGTAAAATCTTCGCCCGTAAAACCGACTTTACAGGCAACCATTTTTTTTTATCGTTTATTTTAAAATAGGTACGTCAATAAACGAGTTGGAAACAACCCTGATAACCTCAAAATTTAAGTGAAAAATTAAAAAAAAACAAAATATTCCCCTCCTTTTCTAATGGGTTTCATCCTGTTTTTTTTTTGGTTTTAAAAATGATCGACCCTGGTCTACTGACCGTCCGGAACATGGTGGAGGCGGCGTGGGCGATGCCGGTGTATCTGTGCTGTCCCGTGATCTGGAAGGCGAGCCTCGCTCGGATCGTGTCCAGCGGGTAGGTGAGGGTGACGGCGGTCACGCCCGCCGCCGCGCCCGCTACGAATTTATCCCCATGCTGCACCCATGGTATGTGGAATCCGCTCAGGTACTGGAATAATAAAATAAATAATAAATAAATATTAGGGTTAACACAATACTGAACCATTTCTAGTTCGTGTTATGGTAGCTAACACAACTGATATACTACATATTCATACATACATATTTTATATAGATACATATTTAACACCCAGACCCACAGCCAACAAATTTAGTTAAACACAAAGATGTTGGCCGGGCCCGGAATCGAACCCGGAACCTTCTGATTGGCAGTCCGGCATAGTAACCTTTACGCCAACGAGGAGTCGAATGGGAGAATAGAAGCTGTTAGACTGATTAAATTATTATTGTTAACTTATTAAATTTATTGTCGTTGACTTATTAAACTATTGTCGTTGACTTATTAAATTATTGTCGTTGACTTATTAAATTATTGTCGTTGACTAATTGAATTATTGTCGTTGACTTATTAAATTATTGTCGTTGACTTATTAAATTATTGTCGTTGACTAATTGAATTATTGTCGTTGACTTATTAAATTATTGTCGTTGACTTATTAAATTATTGTCGTTGACTTATTAAATTATTGTCGTTGACATGTTAAATTATTCTTATTTATTACTGTTTGCTTATATTCCATATATCGGTGGGTACCTATTCCATATTTGGTTACTCATTTGTGATTTTGTTTTTTGTGTTAGATTTTAATTTGATAACTAATATATTAGATTAAAGGCTGTTAATTTTTTTTACTACATAATTACTACAATATAAATGTATGACTGATAAGTAAAAACATTAAACCGATTTAATTTATATGAAGTTTTCTTTTATATCCCAAAAACAAAATGGTATTCCATATTTGGTGACTTTCCTCTAATGGTATTATAGATAGATGTATGCTTGGCCAGCAACTCGCCTGATGATAAGCGAAAGTGTGGCCGAAGATGTAGAACGTCGATCTAGAAAAAAAACTGTTCACTCTTACCGCAATTGGTATGATAATTGACATGATTTTTTTTATTTATTGTTCATATATCGCAATAATGTATGGTTAATGTACTATAATGACGTGTTTATATTACCTATGTGTAATATAAATAAATAAGTATTATGTATATAGAAATAAGTATAAATAATTATTATGAGCATAACCTTTATAAAACAAAGTGAATAGTGATATTTAATTTAAGCTCTACTGTCGTAAAAACAAACTGTATTTTAATATTATTTCATTGTATGTAATATATTAAAGTAACTTAAGAATATATAGCAAGTATTTGTATACAAATTTACAACTTAAAACCAAATGATAAAACGTAGTTGTATTAAGTAGCTATGATTATAACAATACAAAATCAGTGATCAGAATGATTTTGCTATTACTAATCTTCAGTAATTCAATAAGAGATTAATTGTAAATTCACTCATTAATACTTTATAGTATTAATGAGTCAGAGAAACTTTATACTCTTTATTATTTTTGTTTAAGCTCTTTGTTTCATTAAATTTAACATGTCTTATTTTATAGAGAAATTGCGCAAAAGAAAGTCAGGTGATTTGTATGATAACGTTTAACGTCAAGATAGTTTTGGAAGTAACGCTGATAAGTGGACGATACACTGAATCCGCGTGAGATTATTAAAGTAAACGAAATTGCAGTATTTTCACATATTTTGCAACAATTTAAGTGGTAAGTTTATCTAGGAGAATAAATAAAAAAACCTATTAAAGTGCAGTATTATTTGCCTCCATACAAGTTGATTTTACTGCAAATGTAGTTTTTATTTGTATCCCTAATTAAAGTGCAGTATTAGTTCAGTACATTTGCTATTACTGCATTTTAACTTGTGTAGATTTTTTTGAACCTGTGAAAAACCAAATAGAATGAAGGTAAAAAAAGATTTGAAACGTATTAGGGTTAAATTTTTATACTGCTCTATGTAAGATGTTTCCATAAACTATTTTAGTATTATAAGTAGCATTTAAATTTAATAGTGGTTTTAATTAGTGGAGAAGCATAATTTTTATATTAAATTTAAAGGTAGTTTTCTTTCACTGTAAATAAAGAACTTCAGTATCTTATTTAAAAAATCTATTAAACAGCAGTTTTTTTATATTAATACTGCACTTTAGTAAGTAAAATTAAAGGTATACTTTTAAAAGTGTAGTAATAGTAGAATTTAATACATTTTAACTAGTTTTTTATATTTTTTTTGTTTTTTACTACTTGTAGTAAGAGAGACCAAAAAAACTTAATGGTTATAATTATTGTATTTTAAAACAAAAATAATGTAACAACACAAACAGTAATTCGTTTTTCCTATTACTGCACTTTATGTTTGGGAGGGCAGCATTAGTATCCTTTAAAACCGCGGGCAACACCGCGGAGCGCAGCTAGTATACTATATCGGTAAGTGGTGGCATATTATAATATTTTTAACCAAAAAAAAAAAAAATATTGTTAACTTATCGATTTCGATTTACCTACTAAAATATTTTATTATTTAATGATGATTGTGTCAATATTACCATTAATATACCATTTGACAACAATCAGCCTTTATCCGAATAAAAAAGTACTAAATAATAAATTAACATTTTACCTAGTTCCGCAAACAATAAATTATTAGCGACTCCATTGCGCCCTGCGTCTTGTGTTTTAAGTTTTCTATGATAGCTACCGATTCTTTTGATATCGCGTTGCCGCCACGGCGCAAAGGAGCCGACAAAAGAGAAGCCGCGCGAGCGCGGGCGTTCGTAGATACAGTACAGCAACTTACATGAAACTTTAATAAATTCACGGAAATTAATTTAATCACTAAAATAGGAGATCGGTACCTACCTAACTGGTTGTCATTATGTTACTTTAAACAAAAATTGAAAAGTTTTATGTATCTTACTTTCAACACATAAATTCCTGATTATTCGTTAAAACTAGCAAAATAAATATTATTTTTTTATTATAACAATTTATTTGGTTGGTATTTTCATATCCTACTACTGTATGTGTGCTTTACTTTCTTCAGCCGTTTCTCTCACGGTACAACATATTTAGTTTTGTTACCTTAGTTACGTATGACAAGAAGTTAGGCTACTGCTTTCATTTCTGTACAGTCAGATTCTATCGCATTGCCGCCATGACACAAAGGAACCGACATAAGAGACGCCGCGCGCGCGGTCTTTTTGTAGTGATTTTTTTTGTTTTGTTTCGCGAAAGTTTGTAGGCAACTGGCCGCGATACCAGGGTTCCATAAGTTTTAAGTAGTAATAAAAGACTCCTCAGCTAAGCGAGCAGACGACAATTCTCATAATTTATTTTACGTGCTCGAGCGAAATACCAGGACTTCATAACTTACGAGATAGTTGTAAAAAATAAAGGCGAGTACACAATTTATTTGTACATGTTAGAATTAACATTAAAGGTTAACAATTTTCATCAAACGAGTTGATGGCCTATTCCGTGAAAATCAACAATTTTATTAATGAGTACCGATTGTTAAAATTCTAAATTAAATTTCAAGTAAGTTGTTTGCCTCTTACACTTTATCTTAGTCATGCTACGATAAGCTGTACTAATTTGAAATTGTAATTTCTGTTACTAAGCACGTTCTATCCTAGACCGTAATGATTGCTTACCATCAGGCGAATTACGGCCAAGTGCAAACCCATTCCTTGTAAAAAAAATATTATCATGTCTGTGTCATTATTTAATTATTTAGTTTAAGCATCAACATCTAATGCTTGCTTGCTTTCCGTTTGAGTAAATTTATTTTATCCAAAATGTTGTAACTCGTAATTATGTTACGTGAGTTATCTGACTCCAGTGTGTAGTCGGCTTAAAACCGTCCGGCAGGATTGTCCTATGTTTGTCTCCTTCTTTTCTGTCTGTCCCTCTCTCTCTCTAAAGTTTGTTGACTTATTGTTCATTGATAAATGCGCGAGCGCGGGCGTTCGTAGATACCTACAGATCGCGCGGCGAAAGTTTGGCTATGACCTTCGGGTGGAGGGGATTACTGCGCATGGGTACTGTCACGCACACAATACTTTTCCTTTTTTATGTACCAGGTTGGATATTTGAGTGGGAGTGGTTCAAAATTCATGTACAGTGCTTATGCTAGAAAATAATACGAAATAGATTAAACTTCTTCATTTATTAAAACTATTTATAATTATTATTCTTAAACATTTTATACAAAATGTTTATTTCCTTTTAAAACAATGTTTTTAGTACGCATTTTAAAATCAATTTTAAATATTACCAAAAAAAAACTTAACTGACAAACTTAAACAAACAAACTCAACAAATAATAACAATCGACAACAATAAACAATTAACGAAAACAGCAATTCACTTGTGATCGTGATAGTACAACAGGAGTGCGCGGGACGTCGTATCGGTGCGAGAGGCAGGGAACGATTGGAGCGCCAATCAGAGCACCGCGTGCTATCCCACCCACACACCCACCCCGGACCCCGCTAACCGCGTTGTTCATTGATAAATGCGCGAGCGCGGGCGTTCGTAGATACAGTACAGCAACTTACATGAAACTTTAATAAATTCACGGAAATTAATTTAATCACTAAAATAGGAGATCGGTACCTACCTAACTGGTTGTCATTACGTTACTAACGAAACAAAACATGTGTTATAACGAAAAACAAAAGACTGAAGAAAATAATGTTATTAAAAACAATACAAACATTAATAAACAAAAATTGAAAAGTACTACTACTGTATGTGTGCCTTACTCTCTTCAGCCGTACCACATATTTAGTTTTGTTACCTTAGTTACGTATGCCAAGAAGTTAGGCTACTGCTTTCATTTCTGTACGGTCACAATTAGCTGTGCGCGGGTGATTGACCGGAACATTAGGGGCGCAAATGACGTTTTTTTGTGAAAACTTTAGAAGGCTTTATTTCAAAAACTAAGAGGCTTTTCGGGAAACTGCTTGAACAAAAGATGTTCAGAATGATGTGTACTTTAGCGTGTTTTCGGCTTACCATACCCTTTCCTGATAACCCTGTATATATATATTTTTTAATATTTTAAATTTTACTTTACCGCTGCGAGTCTGATAGGCACATTTAGGCGAGGGGTTTGTACGTTATCTTTTTAGATGTAATAGTTTTTTATTTGTACCGTTTTAATTTTTTTTTACATGTTAATTTTTAATGACTTAATATTTTATTTTATACATAAGTGGGTTCCCGTGATTTAAGTGGGTCTTTGCGCATCTTAATAATATGATTACGGCAGCGTACGTAAATTGTAATAAACAATTAAATTATCATTTACTTGTGTATTTTTGGTTTAAAATGCGGTTTATTCTCTTGACTAAGGCGTTACTTTGCGGAAATTCACTGAGTATGTGGTCGGTCGGAGGAACATACCAAAACTTTTTTATTATTTCAATGTATTTTTTTCTTATCTAAATTTGGTTTCCGATCACCACAGACTTACACTAAATATTTTAGATTATCTTCCATCTAAATTGCGGTTATTGTTGTAAGTATTATGTATTACTAAACGTCGAAGTGCAATTATGTATAAAAATATTCATATTTGGCTCGTACGTTGGTACACAGACTTTGTAACTGAAAACTCATCTCTGCGGGGTATCTTGCCAAAATGTATAATAAACTATTCCATTCCTATGGCAGCGTCTAATAATAAACACACTAAAATTTCCGTTTAGATACTAGGTATTATATTTATCGTTAGCCACTAGCAATTGCTGTTGACGCTATGTTTACTAATACAACAGAAAAACAATATATATGTATATTTGATTTTTTAGTAATTAGATTAGTTTTTTAGTCTAGTGTACATCTAGGTAAGTCTGTTTGGACTGGTGATTGATTGTAAGGCAACCTAAGCATAACAAAAACCTGTTTACGAAAATGGTAACTAAATATAATTTTACTTGGATTTATCTTATCCGATATAAACACTTAGCGAAAACAATAGCTAGAACAATAACTAAAGCTAGCCAAAATTTCAATCATCCAAACAATCATCTATCGGAAACCAATCCGTCAATCGATCAGAACATAGGTAAGTTATAGAGTATAAGTCATAGATAATTACACTATATATCCACTTTGTAACAATTTAGCGAGCATGGTGCGAATCAAAAAGTTGATAAAATCAATTTGATAAGGTTTGCAACCTTGAGTAAAACAGACATCCTGAACTGGTTTTCTTTACGGAATACAATTATATCGTTTTACCTATAAAGACACAAGACTATAAGTCTTGAAAATGATTGAAAACATTTTTCAGTTCACTTTAACTGAAAAAACCCTCATATTTTAATCTTTATTTAAGTTCATAATATACACATAGGCACTATTTTAAGCCAACAATCAACTGACTTAATCAGTTGGTAAAATCTTAAGAGTATTTTAGGTACCTATGGCATAATGGCGCGGAAGGTAGCTCAAAGGTCGACAGGCACAAAAATGTCATCGGAACCCTTCCCAGACCGGTTCTCGTAAGGAGGTTACGAGTAAGGAAAGTGTCGACTGACCCACCAACGGCATCGTCAAGTGAAATGTCGGAGATGTGTGGACAAGGCGACCTTGCCGCAATGTTGACACTTGAGTTTCCGAAATTTGTGAACTTTGAACGTCTACTTTTACATCGTTGTGGATAGGATAAGATAAACGTGCTATGGTTTACTGTCTGTAAAATTAGTGTTACTGGTGTATACTCGTATGTATATTATAAAGTGCAAAATGACAATAATTAATTAATTGACATTTTGCAAGCCGCATATGCGATAGCCTACAAGGGAAATTTTATATTATTTTCCATGTTTTTATATTACCTGTGGCTACGTAAATAAATTATTTCATTTCATTTCATAACTAAAATAAAATAAATAAATAAACTATACCTACCAAATGTGTATTAAGCAACTACATATTTCTATAGTTATACCAAATTAACTAGTTAAGGTGACGTTGTATGGATTTCAGCCGCGTCGTACATCCTATTTGTGCGAAGCGCCTTAACAGCGATAGTATGTATTTCACGAATAAAATCATATAAAATTAACAATATTGAAATTATAAGCTCTAACGATTCTACATTAAAAGTAAAATTATATTTATTTGTATAAAACAAATTAATCTACTCTTACTTTTACTTACTTTATTATCTTTCAGAAATGAATCAATTTAAAATACTATAACTACTATTTTTCTAAAACAAAAAACTATGAAGAGAATTTTACGATTAGACAGCGAGCGGAATTCAACCTAGAAATGTTTTAGGTATTTATTGTCGCAAGTCATTTGTTTTATTATTATTAAATGCCTTTTTAACTACACTCTTATATTTGTTCAGGTTAAAATTGTGGTAAGTTTGCAAAACCTAAGCACCGTAAGGCCAGCGACCGTAAATTGGCACACACTACCGCAATCTCCGTTCATATTACCTTATGCGGGCTAAATAATAAGCTTCTCATTCAATACTATCACTCTACTCCTACTAGAAGCACATGACGTGGATTTTATTGACTGTTTTGTTTTGTTATGGTCGAGTGATGTCTGGATCTAAACTGGTAAATTCTGGTTTGTCTATTACTCATGAGAAAAGCATTGTCCTTTTATTAACATCATATAGCTTTATTTATCTATACCAATATTATAAAGAGGAAAAGTTTGTTTGTTTGACACGAATGGGTTCTGAAACTACTGGACCGATTTGAAAAATTCTTTCACCGTGGGGAAGCTACATTATTCCTGAGTAGCATAGGCTTTATTTTGTTTCCCTTTACAACTTTGATTATCTTATAGCCCATGCGAAACTGGGACTGGCTGCTAGTTTGTTATATTGGTAGAATTTGTTGCTATTTTTTTTGAGAATTTTATTATATTTATTTTAATATGGAATATGCTTTCGGTCGCCTTCAAAACTCTCGTCCACTTAGTTCATACGACGAAGAAGAAGAATGCTAATGGAAAACAAAAACGAGAAAGTTAAAACTGCTTTTCAACTTCTGGATAAGCATCGACTAGAATTTTGAAAAATAAATATATTTCACACTAAACTAAGTGTATGCTTACTCGCAGACCTTAGCCACGCTAAGTACTCGATATTTTAAGGGGTCCGTACCCAAACGTTGGTACCCTTTACTAAGATTTTGTTGTCTGTCCGTCCATCTGTCACCAGGCTATATCTTATGAACCATGATAGCTAGGAAGCTGAATTTTTTACATATATAATGTATAGCACATTTTCGTTGCCGCTATAATATCAAAATGGTATAAAAAATACGTTTATTGTATATGGACCTACCCTACATATAAACGTGCTATATTTTCGTATTTTGTTGCTTAAGCAACAGTTACTTATATTGATATTAATAACAGTATCAGATAGACGCTTAAAAACTTTTACAGAATATAACCTTTAAAAATAAATTACAAAGGGACCTACCATACAAGGAATATGTTTTTATTTTAAAGATAATGGTACGACAAACCTTCTTGCGCGAGCCCAACTAGCACTTTTCAAAATATTTTAAATTATTTCGAGTAACCTGTCCTGCCTGTATACGCATGCAACTTTATCAATATTTACCAGACGTTTTAAAATACCGACCGCGCGCAAGGTCGCTGGTGTGTTAGTTATGTGGACTGGGGTTGGCTTCATTAGAATAGGCGTTTGGTTTAATTTTAATTATAAGTATGTAGGTATTTATAAAGTAAAAAATCTATAATATAAAAATACGTCGGGTTTTCTTTCCTGCTATAACTCCATAACGCACGAACGATTTCCACGGTTTTGCATTCGTTGGAAAAATCACGGGATCCGTGAGGTTTGTAGCAAACAAAATTTAGGAAAAATTTCAACTTTCTGGCGAAACGTAGTTCGCCGGTTGTGGTTAAATTTAAAAAGGTAATGTATGTATGTGTTTTAAGCAATTCAAATAAAAGGTATGATATTTCGTGTAATTGTAAGCAACAATACATAAATACTTAATTATGATTTAATTAATTAAATAAGAATCCCTTTGAAATACGTGAACAGTTTTTTTACAATAGGTATTATAATGAAATGTGAATAAAAACAGAATTTTAGTAAGTGTTTTTTATACAGGGCTTACGCTTGATCGCAATTCACCTGATGGTAAGCGATATTCACCTGATAATAAGGTGGAGCGCGCTTGCCCAGAAGAAACCGGTCAAGTTAATTAATGTAGTAGTTTGAAATAAAAACGTGTGAAGGCTCGGAAAATAAAAATCTAATATGAATAATGGAGACAATTATATTTCAAAGGTTTTTACATCTCAGAAATTATTAATGTAAGGAAGTTTATGAATATCGTAATAGCCTAGTGTTTTTAATGTAATTTAAGTTTCGATTAATTAATATGATTGCTGTCATCCTGATTTACTGATGATTATGAGAGATCTTGAGTATTGCATATTTATTTTAATTATCAATAATAACGAATCTTTTCTCGAAATTCAATCACTGATTTTTATAAAGTCTAGGTAATGTGTTTATAGTGATTGTTATTATGATAAGCATGGCAATAGCATATCCTAGTCAATTCAATTCTAGTATCAAGCCAAAAATACTATTTTTAAATGTTTCTTATATAGGACCAGCCTTGGTTGCTATAATATTCTAATACCAGCCTAGCAAAATAAACTAAGGTTCTTCGAAATAACGTAACACACCTTAGTGCATATTATAGTAATACTATTTTAACCTTTTTTAAACCAGATTAAACAATAAGTATATTATATTTGAAGTGATGCTTTCTGCAATGAATTAATTAAATAGGATTGTTATTTTTCTTTCTACAATAACTATGCTTTTGTGCAGTAATGCAGCTAACCACACCAGTCAGTTAATTACAGTCTTGTTGTTTACAGCCTTCAGGCAGCTGGAAAAATTTTTGACCCCAGAGCTTGGCCACTAAGCTTATACAAAAAATAAGAAGTGGACCGATAATTAAATTTCGACTCTGTCTGATATAAGCATATAAAACGGAATTACACGAGTTAATTCCTCCGGCCCCCTTCCGTTACCAAACATGCAGGGAGACTGCTAGGAGACACCAATAAACAGTGGAAATGCCGAAAATGCGTACTAAGCGATTCGCTTCCACGTTTATAGTATGGATGGCCAAACTGTGGAACTCCTTTCTGGAATCCCTGTTCCCACTGAACTACAACCTTACTGTCTTCAAGGCGAGAGTGAACCGGTTTCTTCTAGGCAAGCAAGCTTCATCTTAGACTGCAATATCACTTTACATCAGGTGAGTTGTGGTCAAGCGCAAGCCTATTGAGCATAAAAAAAGAAACAAATGAATATATAAAGAAAAGTATCGAATCTAACCTTTTTATAAATTTCGAAGCTGGTGAACTGTGTAGCTGCATACGGGAATATTCTGACCATCTGTGCTCCGTTGCCTTTGTACAATGCTAACAATGACTCTTGCTTGACAATAGCTCCCAGTCCACCGAGCACCCCATGGTGTTTGTAATGTATGGACTGGGCTTGGAGTAATATTTTAATCCGATCCAGCGGAGCTACCACTGTCTTTGCACACATGCCTGCCACCCCTGAAATCATAATCAAATCAAAATTTATTTATTTTCAGGCAACATATTGACAAAATAAGCACAATATCCGTTCGTATGTTGAATGACATTAGCCCATTTTGTATTATTTTTTTTAAAAGTCCAAGTTCCAAGTTTTAGTTCCACACTGGCTCCCGGTATGTCAACAGTTGCGGCGAAAATGTGTTTATACCGGGAGCCGGTGTTTCAACATACAAGTGGATATACCTAATGGGTAATATTGTTAAAATAAGCACAATATATAATGGGTAAATTAACAAGTTCTAAAAAATAAATTGAGGAGGTGCTTTTTGAAAGATTGTGTTGAAAAATATTGTAGAGATGATTTATTATATGTATAAAGAGGGACCCGGGTTTCATTCCCAGCACGGCCAACATCTTTGTGAATGAACTAAATTTGTTGGCTGTTGGTCTGGGTGTTAAATGTGTATTGATATAAAGTATTTATGTGTGTATATATAGTATATCAATTGTGTTAGCAACCAATAACACAAACCCAAAAAGTATGGGGCTAACCAGCAATGAATGAAGTGTGTCCTAATAAAAAAAAATCTGGTATATTCAAAAAATAATAAAGTTATAAACATACTCAGTGCAGTGCCTAAATCTATACTATAAGACTCTTTGTCCTGACTCATCTATAGACAACGCAGAGCCCAAACGGCTGGTCCTAGGGTTATGAAATTTGGAGGGTGTATTTGTTTTTGTATGTAGACGCGTACTAAGAACGGATTTTCGGAAATTCCACCCCTAAGGGGGTGAAAGGGGGTGAAAACAGTTTGTATGAAACTTCTTTGTTTTTGAACTCCCAGCAATGAAATTTGGAATATGTATAGTTTATGTAAAATTAAAAATAATGGTATTGATTTTTTTTGCCAGGGGTAAACTAAGGGTTTGTAATGGGGGGTGAAAGTTTGTATGGAAAATTCTTCATTTATCAAGTTAAAGTCTTGAAAGTTGTTATCGTAGTAGTTTATTGAATGGTTCAATTAAAATTAAAAAAACTTTTGCTAGGGGTGCATTAAGGGGGATGCCATGGGGGTTTAAAGTTAAAAATGAAAGTTTAGTGTTTTTGAACTTAGAGGTGTACAATTTGGAGTGTGTATATATTTTAGTACTTAAACGTGTACTAAGATTATATTTTTGGAAATTCTACCCTTAAGGGGGTGAAAGGGGGTAAAACAGTTTGTATGAAACTTCTTTGTTTTTGAACTTACAGCAATTAAATTTGGAGTATGTATAGTTTATGTAAAATTAAAAATAATGGTATCAAGTTTTTTTGCCAGGGGTGAACTAAGGGTTTGTAATGGGGGGTGAAAGTTTGTATAGAAAATTCTTTATTTATCAAGTTAAAGTCTTGAAAGTTGTTGAGGTTGTAGTTTAAATGATGGTTAAAATAAATTTGTAAAAATATTTGCCAGGAGTGCATTAAGGTATACTATTGGGGTTAAAAGTTCAAAGGGAAAGTTTTGTGTTCGAAATTAAATACTTCTGAATTGGAAATTAAGTATGTGATCCACTTGGTGGTATGGTTCGCGTATTCTAATTATTTAATTAAAAAAGAACACGATCTAATCTTTCGCATCATCACCAAACTAATAAAACCAATACTTTGGTGATTAAAATATCGAATAATAATCGAACTCATTTTGATATCGTAGCAATGTAATGTTTATATAAAATTGGCACGGAAATGGTATACAATAGAATTTTTCCACAGTTTACGCGAAAAGCGACCTACACGCGGGCGGAGCCGCGGGCAACCTCTAGTTATTAATAAAATTTAAAATAGTTGATTGGGTGAGACATAGCTGTTGATATACTTTGACATATTTGATAAGATTATATTTTATCTTATAAACATAAATATGAGTATTTCATTTATTTTTCTTTCATTTATTATCTTAGGGTGCAGTTTTAATAACGTTTTATCTATTAAATGTAAAAAATAAATAACAAATGTAAAATTAAACAAGCTAAATTATTATTTTGCTTTATGTACTGAAGCTGAATAAATAATACAATACAATCTGAAATATTATTATGGATATGAAATTAATATGAAATGTATTTCTGTAAATTAGCACCTGAGTCAATAAAAAATACTAATAATTAATTACTATGTTTTTTATATTGTGTAGTTTCTAATTTAATTTAGTTTTTAAGTATCTACTTTCTGATTGATTTTATGAAAATAATAATCATTATATAAAATCACATTTATTTATAAATAATCAGATGTCAAATAATGATACATATAATAATTAATATCCAATGTATTTTAATATCCAATGTATTTTTACTTATAATTTATATTTCAATGGTACTTACTGGCTTACTTTAGAAAACATTTTCTTACCTCCAGCTAATAAATTCTTCAATATAAAGTCCATATCATTTCTTTGTTCCACCTTTAGGGCCATCTTTAACTAATTTCCTTACAAGTTTGACTAATAATTACACAGAAAACTGGAATGCCTATTGAAATTTACACGTTAACATTAGAAACGCGATGCAGACACCATAGTTCACTTTCGAATTGATTTATTCAAGGTATAAACAGGCAGTGGACATTCATAGGCACGCGATAGTGACCAAATATTTAAAACTTTCACCAACGACTCATCGTCGGATGCTTCCTCAAACTATACGGAGAACTGCGTGAATCAAGCGCAGCGTGGCGCACCATCGGACGCCACGATTCAACTGGTTTCGTCTTCATAAAACGAGTAAAACTCGAGCGTTCATTCGACAAAAAATCAGCTGATGTTGTATTGTATGTTAATTGCAATATACTGTTTCATTTCATGTCTTTTCAATATTTGTGGAAATCATCATGATATTAGGAACTTTCTTTATCATTCTCTTTACAAATCACACAGATTTTAATTGATAAAACTCATAAAACATTTTCAGTTTCTAAGAAATTTGGTTCTCGATTCCATTCAAACGACGTGCCGTGCGCGTGACAGTTGGTTGACACTGACAATATTGACTTTGACATATATAAAAATGTGTTGGAATTAATTATGCTTAAAACGAATACAATATTTACCCTAAACTAAAAAGATCGTTGTGCCGCCAAAGTTAGTTTCTATATCTCATCTCGTAGTCAGCACTATCAACCCAAAAAAGTCACTATGTTGCACACAATATATATTGATTATGACACACCTGTCATATTGTTCAATCATATCACATCAGCTAACAAGATAAAATTGTTAATTATATGTTGGTATTACTAAAATGACTAGTAAAATATGAAGTGACTAGAAGAATTACATTTTAATTTAAAATAGAAAATACTAAAAAAAAAACATAGCCATAATATTAGAAGCCAACCTTTGATTTACACTAAATTCCGTTCCATAGAAACTTGTAGCCACTCCCTACCTTGAAACCGGTTTCATGCAGGTAATTAGTTAAAATTTTTGCATAAACTAGCAAAACTTTTCCCACAAGTGAATATACAGTCAGTACATTATGATATAGGTTAGTATTGTAAGTTGTAGGTTCACCTATATTAAATTGGTCCGTGGTTATTAGTATCAGATTCAAATACTGAAATAGACAGATAAATAGGCATTCTGCCGACTAATTATCAACATTTACACTTCTTTTATACCATTGATTGCCTCCCTCTGTCGACTACCAGTCAATAGATAAAATTAGATGATGGTTGTACAATGCAAAATAGCGCCTACGTGAACATAATTGCAATGGCATCCTTTCATCTTCTCTGCACCCGAAGTCTGACAAAAAGCCATTCGCAATTGATGCTACTGACAGTAAAAAAACCTCTACTCTCAGTGTCTATTGATACAAAAATTACATTGTCAATGGTCAATAACTAATGGCTTTTTTCAGACCCGAGGAGCTGAAATAAAACCTGTTTTCATTCTGGCCAATTTTCAAAAATAAAGATCAGCTAAAACTCTCATAAGTTAATTTAACTCCATAGAAAAGCAATATGAAACGCAAGATGGAAGAATTAAATACTACGCCCAAATCGAGTGCCACAGGGAGTCGCAGCAGCGCCACAGTCATAGAGAACATACCCTTACCCTTGACGAAGGACAAGAAAGCGATGCATGTGAGTAAATTAATATCATGATAATACACATATGGTACAGCTCTATATAGTCCAACTGGGACTCAGAACTAGCAGCCCCAGCCCACAAGCTTGATGTTTAAGTCTCTGGCAACTGAATGAACTGAAAAAGTGGCATTTTCACCTGGGCGCTACCGTGGGTCGGAATGGCCGTTAAATTGTAGGTCCTGGCAGTTAGTCTCAGTACAAGCCAAGTCAGAGGCTTTCGGGCGGCTTGAAAACTCTCAAAGTTGGCCACTTAGCTCATACGAAGAAGAAGAAGATCTGTCCTTAGATTTTATCGTTCTTTTGGTTTGTTAACCGACTTCATATTTTTATTATTGGATTGACATATTTTTAAACTATTTTTATTCTTTAATTTAATTGACATGTTTAAATTTTTGTAACTGTTTCCTTTTTATTAAGCAGCGCATATTTACATTCGTTTGTATTATTTTAATTCTTAATGTAAATACGTGTCATGTGTTTTTTTCGATTTCGTATTGCTTCCTTCTGGGATAGAATACGGAGATCGAAAAATTGTTTATTGCAGTGCCTGTCCGAGGACTTGAATATAGTCCCATCTACCGAAGCTGGATGCTCGCTCACAAGGCAGAAAACTATATTTTTATTCATTACGTGTATTATATTCTTAATACGAGTACCTATTAAGAGTTTTTCGTTTTTTTTTATGTACATAATGATTATGTTGGCTGCAATGAAGATTTTTATTATTATTGAATATCTTTCTTATATATATTAATCTCGTGTCAAAATGTTTGTCCTTAATGGACTCCTAAACCACTTAACCGATTATAATAAAATTCTCACACCGTGTGCAGTTAGATCCAACTTGAGAGATAGGATAGTTTACATCTCAAATTATAGTCGCAATTTTAATTTATTGCTAATTATTGTCTGTTATTATTGACAGTCACAATTATCTGTTAACTCCAAATGATTCTAACAGATGTCGATACCTTTTGACTGGGTTGAGTAAGTAATCAATAGATGGCGCTGCTATGGTAAATCTACGAACGTGTCATATAAGCGAAACTATATCTATTTTTCATACCCATAAGTGAGGCAAAACAACGTTTGCCGGGTCAGCTAGTGTTTTATATGCCTGAAATAAATGGGTTTATTTATTGAACGTCTCCATCCCCTGACAGAAGAATCCGAACGCAGCAGACAAGTTGAGAGAGACCCACCAGCCGGAGTGGGAGCGGCAAGCGGCGCGGGGCCCGGAGCGGTGCCGGCAGGTCGACGCGCACAACAAAGCCTGCCCCAAGTTGTGCGATGAGCTGGATAGACGACGCTCCATTGCGAAGGTAACACGTGTTTTGTTTCACATTATAAATGTAAGCTGACTCGAAAGCGAGTGTGGCTCGGTGGTAATAACGTCTGCTTTTCAATCTTTCATCAATTTTTCAATCAATCAATTTTTGACGACCTCGTTGGCGTAAAGGTTACCATACCGGACAGCTAATCAGAAGGTTCCGGGTTCGATTCCCGGCCCGGTCAACATCTTTGTGCTTAACTAAATTTGTTGGTTGTGGGTTTGGGTGTTAAATATGTATTTATATATAATATGTATGTATGTAGTATATCAGTTGTGTTAGCAACCATAATACGAGCTAGAAATGGTTCAGTATGGGGCTAACCAGCCGTGTGTGAATGTCTCAAAAAAAATTCAGATGACCCTTGGTTCGATCCCGGCCCCACACCAATGACTTGTTTTTCAAGTTATGTGTGGATTTGCACTCGCTTTACGGTGAAGGAAAACATCGTGAGGAAACCGGCATGTTTGAGGACCACAATATCCGAAGACATGTGTGTCATCCGCCAACCCGTACTTGGCCAGCGTGGTGGATTATGGCCTGTATCCCTCTCCTCGTGAGAGAAGGCCCCGAGTCCTAGCAGTGGGCTGCTTATGCTAGCTGACCCGGCAAACGTTGTTTGCCTTAAAAAATAGATATAGTAGCCGATTCTCAGACCTACTGAATACGCATATAAAATTTGGTAAAAATCGGTCAAGCCGTTTCGGAGGAGTACGGTAATTAACATTGTGACATGGAAATTTTATGTATTAGAAGAATAGGTAAAAAAAGCGTGAACCAACGTTTTTAAGGGATAGCGCAGCGAACTTTTATTCTGGTTCGCTGGGATAGCGCGATGTTTTCTTTCAGACCAAAAGAGTTGCCGATGACGTTGAGAATTTGACATTCATAGGTGTGCTATTGATTTTAGCGCCATCTAGTGGATCACTTGTCTACTTCTTGCTGTTTGGTAAAAAATTGCAATGTAGAAAAAATAATATATACGAGATAATTTTAATTGCCGTATCTTCTAAGATTTATTTGTACCTGACGACCCAAAAAGAAAGAAAGACAGGAAGACAGAAAAGCAGAAAGACAGAAAGAAAGAAAAAACCTATTTTACTCTTGATTTGAATTACCTAGGATATACTTTTACATACTATATATTAATGTCTCATATAATACTTCAACTAAGTCGAATTTATCCTTACTTTCCACCAGCCCGCCGCCAACATCGTCATGCAGTACACCAACGGCGTCCAAACAACCGGCTGGTTCAACCCTCGCTGCAGAAACTGTGCTAAACTAGAGATTGAGAGAAAGCAAATAAAAAGAAGGTTCGAGAAAAGACCTCCCAGAATCGTCAAGAAAAAACCACAGGCGAGGAAAAAGATAATGCTGCATAAAGCTCTAAGCATGGTATCCGAAGTTGTTCATATTGTTTCCGGGGAGAAGCCACGCTGTTCCAAGGCGGGATATTCCAAAGACGAAGAAGGGAAACCCTCAAATCCTAGTCTCCAATATCCTTCGAGCCATGAGCCGTCGGTCTCCAGCTATCATAGCTTTATGTCTGGCTGTGATGAACCTATGGTGTAATATGTAAAAACAAATTTTGGTCTGAAAAAAAAATTCATTAACTTTTCGCCAACTTATGTAATTATTGGAGTGGAAGTAATTTGTTGGTTTTGTATTCATTTTGTAGGATTTTACCAAAATCCCTCTCCTTAATTTATTGTTTTTATGATTAAACCTATTTACAAATTGATAGAGGACGATTTTTATTGCCATTTTTACCTCCTAATAATTGTAGATTATACCATATCAATAAGATTCACTAGTGGACGAGAGAACGTTGGATTGTAGTCCGTGACAGCCCGGATCTACTCCAATGGATTGTATCCAAGTGAGGAATTTATTGAAGGAAAACATTGTGAAAAAAAACCCGTATGCTCTTACGACCACAAAATCCGAAGACTTGTGTCATCTGCCACCCCACTTCTGGCTATATCGTGGCCGTGGACGTAAATATATATTGCCTACATATACTTATCTCTCTCTACTTATGAGAGAAGGCTTCGAGTCCCAGAAGTAGGGACGTAAGAGCATATAATGGCCTGCTTATGCTACTAACTCGAAACGCTATAAGACTAGTTAGCAATGCCTAAACTGTTATGTATCTGTATAAGTATACCACCCTTGGCTTGATCATTGGATAATTAATTATTCTAATTTATATATTTTATACTTAAAATATACTTATCAAAATGAAAGTTCGGTTTACTACTATAAAAAATATTCCGATAAATATGTAAAACATTGCACAACTTACAGACAGCAATCGATCCTGTCTGCGTCGATAAAGGTCACCTTGAGAATTAGCGGGAAAGCGCCCGCGGAAACGCTTTCAGCCAAAAAAACTTTCTTCCAACATCCTATACGTACATGATTATTTGCACGTATGTGCTTATGACGTAATTTCAAGTCCCAGCTTGCGTTAATATTTCACCATAACGATGCAAAGTTTAGCAGACTTGCATCTTGCGTCGCGTCAGGAGTCCACCGAACAAAATTCTGTCAGTGACTTTGCCTCCTTAGAGCGAAGCAGATGTGTGCACATCAAAGTTAACTTTACCGTTTTTAAAAAGAGTTTGCCCTCGATTTTACTCTGTTTGTTTTGTCTGATTGTTTTGAAAGAAAAAATTGAACTGATTTAAGTAAAACATTTTTCCGTAAAGTTTTATTAATTACCTACTGAAGAATTAAAGTGATGGATGTGCCAGCAAAAGGAAGTGTGTTGGGTCGTAAGTATTTTTGTTTTGTTTACTTGTTATTTAATTTTACCATTTGCGGTGGCGTAAGGGAAAATTAATCATAACAAATTTTCCGTAAGTAAATATATGTTTCTAGCTCTATAGTTAGGCTGTTCAGTTTGCACCTATTTTAGAAAGAAGTTGTAAAAATCTTTGGCTACAAAAAATTAAAAATAATGACTTGACATCATCATCATCATCATCTTGACTACATTTTTAACCCCAGACGCAAAATCTTTGGGATATTATAAGTATGACGTGTCTATCTGTCTGTCTATCTGTATAACAGCAAACCAGCTGCCAAACGAACGGACGGAGTTTGATTTTTATTTAATTGCTATACCAATATTGTGCCTGGAAGAGATCGCTTTGAGCGATAAAGCCGCCAATTGTGGCACACTAATTTCGTACATTATCCCGGGCTATAGTTTAGTTCTCTTTGCCACTTAGATTATTTTAGAGACCGTGCCAAGCCGGGGTAGGATGCTAGTATTTCATAATTCAAGATGACCAGAACCACAAAAATGACGGGGAGTTTAAATACACTTGTGATAAGGGACGTAACGTTCATTGCGAAGACTAGCATATCGCATGTAGTTTACTACAGATAACAAATACAATAGATCGTTTATCACGGCTTTTTGGTATGTTTATTATAGTCTGAGAGGACATGTCCTTCAAAAGGTCGAAGGTCACTCTCACTACACACCCTTAGCCCTCAGTATATCCTTCTTCTTATATTCTTCCAGTATATCCTTCTCTAGAAGTCTAGTAATAGGGTCCCGGTGGTAACCATTGCTTGCTAACTATAATTTTAAAAGTAGCATTTTCATTTAGGCGCTACCGTGGGTCGGATTGCACATTAACTTGTAGGTCCCAGTTTTTAGTTCTAAGTATAGCATAGTCAGGGGCGGCTTGAAAACTAACGACACCAGAGCTTGGCTACTTAGCTCACACAAAGAAGATCGTAGATTAAAGCGGCACCGTGGCCGCAGCTAGTTTTTAGGGTTCCGTACCTTAAATGTAAAAATGGGACCCTATTACTAAGCCTCCGCTATCTGTCTGTCTGTCTCCAGGCTGTATCTCAGAAACCGCAATAGCTAGAAAGCTGAAACTTTCGCAAGATATGTATTTCCCGTGCCGCTATAGCAAAAATTACTAAAAATAAAATAAAAATATCCCCATACAATAAACAAGTTTTTTTTTCTATTTTTTGCTATATACCAATAACGGTAGGTGCTAGGCACCTAAAATTTTCACAAAATACGTACATAAAAGTATATTGGCTATCAAATTAAATTATAAAATTGAAATAAAATAAATATTTATGGGTAAAATAAATAATAAGGTCTCCCATCATTGAGCTATATATTAACATCATTGTCTCCCATACAACAATGATACGGAACCCATCATGCGCGTGTCCAACTCGCACTTGCCCAATTATTATGTTAGGTTTTTTGGATAAATACCACAATCAGTTTGTGGTTTGCGTACGTGACGCACAGCACACTGCATCTGCTATTCATAAATGTGTAGCCACGGTTTAGCTGATAACTTTACTCTGGACACAGCCGGTTATCTTTAAACTGCACCATGATATGGGTTCCATTGGTACAAATAAAACAAGATTTTCAAGTAAATAATATCTTCTTCTTCTTCTTCACCTTATCCCATTTAGGTGGGGTCGGCACAGCAAATCTTCTTCCACTCTCCTCTATCAGACGTCATCTCCACACTCAATCCTTTCTCTCTCATGTCTTCATTCACACACTCCATCCATGTCTTTTTCGGGCGGCCTCTTGCTCTTCTTCCAAGTAAATAATATTTTCTTTTCAAGTAAATAATATCATTTGATAAAAATTTGCCAAAGCCAAAGTCTGGTTTAGGAATGCCTATCATTTTGTTTTTGGTATCGTATAAAATATATCTTATAATTTATATACTTAAATTATTATAAAATTACATTAAAACAAGAATAGATAATTTGTTATTAGCAAATATTTGGGTTAATTTGTGATAATTTAGCTTCCCAACGGTGAAAGATTTTTTCGAATCGGTCTGGTGGTTTCGGAATCTATTCGCGTCAAATAAACAAACAAAATACCAAACTTTTCCTCTTTATATATTGGTAAAGATATAGATAGATAAATAAAATTACAACTCGGTAGTTATTAAATAATTCACACAAACTTTCGCGTTAGAAATTGCGAAAAATAATGTAGGATATTGCGATAACTCCACGGCAACCAAAGATTTCGAAAGCTTGTTAATAATAATAATAGAATAATAAAACCATTTGCAATTTCCTCCAATGTTACAAAATGTTAATTTAAATAGCTATAAATAGCTTACAATGAACATTATAGTTCTAATTGATTACATTTATTATAATATAAATTGGTAAAAAGTTTTTTTTTTTTATAAACTGATTAATAAATCTATTATAAATTAGGTTGTAGTTCAGATTCGCTCTTAACAGTTTTGATAATATATTTAGAATTAGCGGATTATGATTATATTGTTAGTAACTAACTAAAAGGCTGTGTTGTGACAAATTAAAGTTTATTAAGTGTCCTATTTTAATTATTATATTTTGTCCTGTGTTTTAATATGTCACAATAAATAATTTTATTTCTTGCTTTCTAAAAGTTTGTTATTTTTATCACCTATATTTATTTTCTTCCTACAGCATTGGTCCCTGCCCGCTACATTCTAGCAGTCCTCGGCTCTATAGCCATGGCTATCGTGTACGGTCTGAAAGTGAACCTCTCTGTGGCCATGGTGGGTATGCTGAATCACACCGGCATCCAGCTCACTCTGGGACCAGAGGAGAGTAACACTAGTCTTAATACTGAGGCAGAGTGTGTCGCGGAAAGATCTAGCCTTACTGCGGTAAGTATAAGTCTAGTTCTCCTAATGGTAGTAGAATATTTGTATTTTGTGTTATTTTGGTTATTTTGGTATGAATCAGACTTTGGAATAGAATAAATCCAATTTTTGATTCTTTTTTATTTCATATTGTTAAATCTGATTGGTACCTCAGCAAAGTATAAATATTCTTAGAGTTGTTCTTTAGACAGTCTTTAAGCTATTTTGAAATATTATTTACAACAAACGAACTGTAAATTAAAGAATTTTGCCCTTGTCATCTCCTTCAATAATAAAAAAACAAATTAAAGCTAACCTTAACAATTACTTGACTAATTTTAATTAAATTCACAATATTTTTGAACCCCTATCAACAAGTGAATAACGCCGCAACAAATTTCCCCTTTTTGGTGGAAATATTTTCACAATCAAAACTCGACGGAAACTAAAAATTATATTTAGTTGGACTTGTACACTAAGTTTCGTCGATATTAGTACAAACAAACATATACACGACGAAACCAAAACTGCCAGTTACTCGTATATAGTAGAAACTTCGCTCACTTGGTCAAATATCTAGATACATGCAGATTTTTTTGTCCTGTTTTTCGGCACTCGTAACATTATAATTTACTGCAAGTAATAAAAATGTTGTACTTAATTCTTTAAATAAACGCTGAACCACTTTTAAAGAGGCAAGGTTTACTGATGAAGTACCTAAAACTTCAGTCTCATAAAATTCTGCAAAAACATGTCAAGGAATATTCGTTCTGAAACAGATTTCAGGCCCCAAGTCTGATATATAAGACACTAGTAAGTATCAATATGGCCACTGCATTGTCAGAATAAATTTGATAGAGCATTGCTTAGTGCTAGCCTTAAAAGCAAACTCCCTCAAGTAAACCACAATACACCTTGATTACGCTCGGCACAGCAGATTTCTTGGATCGACTCCAAACAATAAAACTGGAGAAATTAGTTCAGGAAAAATCTGACGTCATCAATGAATCAAAAGCGCGCAGTTTCATCAACGATTCCAAAGTGCAGAGATTCATGACCGAACCAATAATGTGTATAAACATCAAGAATCCAAAAATAACCGCCAATATTCAGTCAAGTCGCGTTTTTAAGCTAATGGTGCCTGTCGCCACTCTCATTGATTAAATCAATTACTACAACAGTAGTCTACAACCTTTTTTAACCGACTTAAAAAAAGGAGGTTTTCAACTCGAAAAAAGTTACCATTTTTCTGCGAAGGAAGGGCAACACAATCCTGGTTTTGCAATCATTAAGCTGTCTTTCTTGGCTGGCTCCGACTCCAAAAATAACGGATTATAAATTGTTATTGTACCTATAAGTATCAAAAACTTCTTTGAAAGTACTTTAATGATATTGCTTTAAATTTTGATTATTTCTTACTTTTTAGTTTCAGTTGGTTAACATTAGTTACCATTGATATGTTTAATGTAGTTTTTTTACTACATTTATTTATTATTAATTTATTGTCGGTATATTGCCCTGTCTGTCAGAATAAATAATATTTTATATTAATAAGCTAAGTATACAAGGCATTATCAATGAAAGTGGCAAAAGTTTCCTTTGGCTAAAATATGCGACTTGAGGTGTTATTCCACGGTGACCGAGATCGCAATGATGAGTTACGGCATTCAATTGAAGTTTCATGATATTGTGATATAGGTCGAAACCTAATTAATGTTTCATGCAGTTCTTGCATTTAAAGTTCACAGAGCGCCTGTAGCTCGGCTAACTAAGGTGATCTGACGCGATCATCAAGCTTAATCAATGGTCTATGCGGGACAGGGTTGCACATTTTCTGTATATTTGTGTTGCTAATAAGGACATATTGTTTTTTTTTAATTTTGTCAGTCTTTGGATAGGTGACCATTGACCATGCACAAGACTTTTTTAAAGAGGCATTATCATCTGGACATTACTATGCCCCGGATGACACGTTAAATTGTAGGTCGGTTGTTAATCATCATCATTCCTTCTAGGCAAGCGCGATCCACCGTAGACCTCAATATCACTTACCATCAGGTGAATTGTGGTCAAGCGTTAACCTATTCAGAGTAAAAAAAAAAAAAGTACAAGCAGTCGTTAAGCCAAGTCAAAGGGAGAAACCTTTCAGGCGGCTTGAAAACTCTCGACACAGAAGAAGAGGACCGAGCGAGCGAAGCGTTTCTGTATCAACTGGACACATTTCTTTCATTTGTCCGTTTGTACGTATGTACATACGTTTGGATGATGTTTGTATACGCGTAGAGGCCGTTATTTTGATGTAACTTTGTATGCACGTTTTAGTATACAGGAATATGTTTATTTGATGAATTTGAAATACATTTATACATTTTGCAGGAAATGGACGGACCATTTCTTTGGTCATCTGAAGTTCAAGGCATCGTACTCAGTTGCTATTTCTGGGGTTATTTCGTGTCACAGTTTCCAGGTAAGAACTGAATTATTAACATAATTACTTATTTATATTATGACATATGTAAAGAACTGAACCCAAGCAATGACGTAAATGAATCAACATAATATTTATCAAAAAATATGCACAAAACTTGTTTATTAGAACTAAACAGTAGGTTTACCAGAAGATATGTGTATATACAAGGTGTTTCGCAAATAGAGAAAAGCATTAAAAGGGCTTAAACCTTATGGATTAAGACTTTTATCCCGTATTTGATCCCTGATATCTTTTATAAGATATCAGGGATAAAATAAAACCTTAACTCAAGTTTTGTATAATATAATCGTAAGAATTAAGCTGAAAGAAACTTTTTAACGAAATGATCTACATAGATAGAAAATATTAGTAATAGATGATGTATATAGATAAAAAATTCTTTACTGGACACGATATTTTAAACATTTATTTTTAAATAAAGATACAACAACAACCAAAAGAAAATAACATTATAATATAAGTTTTGACTTAAAATTAGTGTCCCACAATTGGAGGCCTCAAATTGGCATAGACGAAAATAATTATATTAATTTGTCTATGATAGTAGTTATACTGGGTACTTAAGGAAAGATAAAATCGGACCACCTAGGAGGTTTTATATTAGACATGCAATCTTCTTTATACCTATATTTCCGACCTTTTTTGTACAGGTGCGCGAGTAGCAGAGCTGTTCTCGGCTAAATGGGTGATGTTCTTCAGCGTGACGATCAATGTGGTCTGCACACTCCTCACTCCGGTCATGGCGCGGGCTCACTACATTGCTGCTGTCGTGGTGAGGGTGGGAGAGGGGATTGGAGGGGTGAGTGTTGTTTTAAGGGTCCCGTACCTAAAAGGTGAAAACGGGACGTGTCAGTAGATATTATTATTTTTTCAAAGTTTTATTTTCATGGTACCAAACAAAATTATTATATTTTGTTTATCATGAAATTACTATATAATATCATTGAATTTATTATCACTTATTCATCGGTTATACACTTGGGCGTAATATACATAGATATTTTCTATATACACAATTTAGTAAACACAAGCACTATACGAGATGTTAATCAGTATGTTGCATATTACCTACATGTTATATACATACACCTAATGTATATACTCGTACACACCTATAAGCTTATCAGACGAGATTTCTTTAATTGAGTCATTATTTATTGATTGATTGGTGTGCTCTATACTTTTATACCAGATTACTCAAATACTCAGACCAATTAATTGGTAATACAAAGTTACCTTTGTATATTTAATAAATAGCAAATTCCAGTAAATTAAAGATTAAAAGTGTGTTAGTCGAGAGAATTATTAGCCATGTTTGATGAAAATAGATCCAAGATGGCGATCGCTATTGCTAATTATTGTCTGTTATTATTTGACAGTCACAATTATCTGTTATCTCCAAATGATTCTAACAGATGTCGATACCTTTCGACTGGGTTGAGTAAGTAATCAATAGATGGCGCCGCTATGGTAAATCTACGAACGTGTCATATAAGCTACACTATCTATTTTTCATACCCCTAAGTGAGGCAAAAGAACGTTTGCCGGGTCAGCTAGTTAATTAATATATTTAAAAATCCAAGATGGCCACCATGAAGTGTTGTTCTTTCCGACAGGGTGTAACGTTTCCAGCCATGCACGTGTTACTATCTAAATGGGCCCCGCCGGCCGAGCGGGGCGTGATGGCGGCTATAGTGTACGCGGGGACTTCTCTAGGCACTGTCATATCTATGCTCATGGCTGGAGTGCTCACCGCTAACGTTGGTAAGATTGTTACTCCATTTGGCATTATATTTTTAAGTATTTATATCCCTCGCCCCGGAGAGTGTTTGGATGGGTGACCATGAACAAGGCTGTCGTTTTTCAAGTGGCTCATCTGGGCGCTACCGTGGGTCGGATGACACGTTAAATTGTAGGTCCCGGCTGTTAGTTTTAGTACAAGCAGTCGTTAAGCCAAGTCAAAGGCCTTCCGGCGGCTTGAAAACTTTCGACACCAGAGCTTGGCCACCTAGCTCATACGAAGAAGAAGAATCTCTCTAGACTCTAGTTGTCCAGTAATGGGTCAACTGCTACAATTTCGTCCCAGTAGTCCTGTGGGACAAATTATACCGACACTAACCTCATCGTGTTATTTTAGGTACATTTATGCAACTTCCTAGTGTAAAAACAAAACATTTTTTGCCAAAAAAAAAAAAAAAAAAAAATATTATAAGCAGGCTGAAGGCGAGTGTCAATAGCCACTTGGCCATCGTGAGTATATTATGGGCTAACCTCTTTATTTGCAAGTGAAGGCTGTGAGTTCCAGTAGAGGCATCGTATAGACAGCTTATGCTTAGGTACCTACTATTTTAGGGCGCAGTACAGGGCCACTGCTAACAAACGCAAAACTTTTTTTGGGCGTTTTTTTCACGATTTTCGAAAAATCGTAGTAGGTACTCAAGTAGTTTGTTTAGACGTACTTAATCCGCCCTTAGAAGGGTTCTGTATTAGTTATAACTCGAGGCAATAAAGAAAACATATGAAAGTTGTCTACCTCTTGCCCACACTGTGAGAACATATAAACTTTCGTATGTTTTTTTTATTGTAATGAGTTATACCACACTAGTTAATATATATCTGATTATTTAGCAGTTTTTTCTGTTCAGGTTGGGAGAGTGTATTCTACGTGATGGGTGGCTTGTCTTGCATCTGGTGCGTGTTGTGGGTGGTGCTAGTGCAGGACTCTCCGCAGGAACAGCCTCTCATCAGCGTACAGGAGCGCGAGATGATCGTTAACTCTTTGGGAGGGAAAAAGGATGAAGAGCACAAGGTACAATTTTTCGAAATTAAAAAAAAAATTAATAGTATCAACTTTGACTGTAGTGGGTGAACGGAAATTCCCCATGCACCCACTGGTGGGTGGGTTGGTGGGTGAACGGGTCATGCCCCAATATGTCAGCGAAAAATGTTGCATATCGACTATTGGAAAGAGGCAGTTGGCTAATTTGGGGCATGGGAAATTTTTTCATCCCTAACCCTGTATAAAGACTTTATTTTATTTTTTTAATGCTCTCTGTCAGTTTTACTTTAAAATAATATATTTTTAATTTACTCGTAAGTAAAAAACTGTCAACATTTAGGTCTTCAGTATTGGTATACTGAAGACTCATAATGAAAACTTGAAGACATTAGTTTTATGTTATAGAAGGAGAAGAAAAAGAAGAAGTTATTCTAAGAAAATTTTCACATATGTTAAAAATCGCTGTTACGGCTATTTTAAAAAAAAAAATTAAATGAAACTCTGGTTTCCAGAGGCTGGCGGTACCGTGGCGCGCGGTGCTGACGTCTCCAGCGTTCCTCTCGATCCTGGTGGCGCACGCGTGCTCCAACTGGGGCTGGTACATGCTCCTCATCGAGCTGCCCTTCTACATGAAGCAAGTGCTCAAGTTTAACATGACCGAGGTGAGAAGACTAGCGCCGTAGCTCGAGTAAGGTCCACATTATGGAGACTTGTAGGGTACGGTTTTATGGACCAGGAAAGGTGAGATAAAATCGAAAAATGGCTGAAAGTGGAACTGACCCTAGTGCAACCTAGAGGATCTCCAGAGGTTAAGAGGTAGAGGGATGGGAGCAACTGAATTTTATGTTGTCTATTGATAAAAAAAATAATTGACGTGTAAGTTTTGGTGTAACCAATAAATAATTTGTATTTGTAGCATATTTAAAAGGAACATAAATCTTATATACCTAATTTTTATCATCTTTAGTTCAGTGTTAAGAATAGTATATAATAAGTAAGTCCAAAACTCGATTTCCGAAGTAAGGTTCAGTTTATGAATATATTTGTAACCTGGGCACTTGAATACGTAAAATTTTTTGATGATAACAAAAAAACTTGTTTTTTATACAGCAGTGTTCTAGTCTCTCTGGGATTTTTTAAATATTGATGAGTCATTTGTTTAGAACGCTGTAACCACTGCGCTTCCCTTCCTGTCTCTGTGGATATTCAGCATCGGTCTGAGCAGGACCCTGGACTGGATGCGAGGGAAGCAAGTCATCACGACCACCACGGCTAGGAAGATCGCCACTCTCTTTGGTAAGTGGGAATTTATTACAAAACTTACATAACTCTTCTTCTTCGTACGAAATCGTATGCCACAGCGCTGCTTAACAAGTATTCAGGTAAGCTGTGGTCAAACGCAAACTTAATACACTCCCGAGAAGTTTTTGGGGGTCTTCAAATCTTGAGTAAAACGGTTCCTTCAAGGTAAGTTTGATACATCTTAGACCACAATAAAGCCATATATTTTGTCTATGATAAAGTTTAATCAAAAAGAAAGCCTATTACAATCATCATTAAAAAAAGTTCTATTGGCCACGATCTAGTGTCGGGAGTTCTTAAATACTAATTCAATTTCATGAAATCACGCTTCCTAATCTCCAATATAATAAATTCATAACTTTCTTTTCTACTGGTAATATTAAATCATCAAATTCCTAAACAGTATTTATTGCTACTAAATTGAATAAATTGGAATAAATACTGTAGATAAAGTTTCAAAGTACCCTTTTTGGTCTCGCTTACTAACTTTTTCCTTACCTTATCCCACTAGATGAGGTCAGCACTGCAAATGTTCTTCTTCCACTCTCCTTTACCCTCGGCCATAACTACACTCACTCCTTTCTCTCTCATGTCCTTATTCACACACTCCATCCATATTCTTCTTTGCTCACCCTTTTACATTCTCCTTGCACTACCACTTCCACACATCTCCTAGTAACATGCATCTCCTCTTTACGCATCACATGCCCATAACATACTAACTCTCCGCTATTGAATTCTTCACTCACAACATTTTTTTGTCTTAACTTACAAATTAACCTTTTCGCGCCTGTAGCTCGGCTAAGGTGATCTAACGCAATTAGCCAACGGTCGATATGGACAGTCTTTGGATGGATGACCATATACAAGTCTGTCATTAAAAAACCTTTTTGTTCCAGCATCCGTGGTACCAGCGTGTTGTTTGCTAGCTGTTTGCTACATCGGTTGCAACCGTGCCGCGGCGGTCACACTCATGTCGGTCGCTGTCACATGCATCGGGGGCATGTTCTGCGGGTTCCTCTCCAACCATATCGACATCGCTCCCAACTTCGCTGGTAAGTAAGTCCTAGCGTCAAGCTAATTTAAGGAGTAAAATAGCATATTTAAAAAAAATATCTTGCGTAAATGAGACCTCCCTTAATATTTTCATTATTTTTATTTTTAGTATGTTTTTATAGCGGCACGGACAATACATAATTTGTGAAAATTTCAGCTTTTGTGGCTATCACGGTTTCTGAGATACAGCCTGGTGACAGACAGACATCGAAGGCTTAGTAATAGGGTCCCGTTTTCACTTTTTAGGACGGGAAATGCGTTCTAAATTGAAACGAGCTTTAGCAGACTCTTATTTCACGTTGAGCACTCAGAAAACATTTATGGAACGATGACAGTCTGCCTGTGATTGGAGACGGCCGTCCGACGGTCATTCATTGTAGCTAGGGCCAGTCAGTCGTACGCAAATTGTAAATACAGCTTGCGCGATTCAGAACGAGGGCTCTGATTGGTAGCGGGCGATGAAGAAACCCCACACATTTTTACATATGTACCTATATAATTCAATTATCATAATTTCAGGTACCTTAATGGCTATAACGAATACCGTAGCAACAATTCCCGGCATCGTGGTACCGATTTTCGTTGGAGTACTCACTCATGGCAATGTAAGTATTTACAATACAATATGTATTCGAGTATACCTATAATATGAATATCCACACCCAACTATCACAATCTTGACAGAAAAAGATAGGGTCTTCACACATGGGAGAGCAGCGACAATGCGCGAAGCGGTCCTGCATCCCTACCCCCGTCGTGAGATGGGACTCCGTGAGGTTTTAGTCGGTAGTGACGCCCCTCTGGCCCTCGAGCCCGACATACCCCGCTCGCCTCACCCAGGCTTGTGGCGGGAGATGCGTAAATGCATTTCCTCACGAAATAAAAAAGGATCTTCACACATATTGTAATTGTATCGTAAATGCCTGAAGCGCGGAACTAAGTATTTTACAAAATAAATTCATACAAAATCCGATTCTACCGACCAGATTTTGATTTTGTTAGACCCGATTTAGATTAAGGTTTTTTCGTTTTAAACGTGTGATCTTGGCTTTATGTTTGATAGAAATAAATTAAAGATGGCCGCCGCTACAAAATGGCGGATGATATATTTTTTCACAACTCTCTGAGAGAGTACAATACATTCATTAGGGCAAATTTTAAATCCAAAATGGTCGCCGCTACACAATGGCGAATGACATATTTTTCCCAACTGCCTTTATAAGAGGGCTTGATTGCATTGTACACTACATTGCATAAATTTACATTGTGATAAATTTTAAAATCAAAGATGGCTGCCATGACAAAATGTTAAGACAGGGTTTTCTAAATGTTTAATTTTGTACTTGTTACAGCAAACGATCTCGGCTTGGCGCATAATATTCTTCGTAACGATAGGGCTGTACGCTATAGAAATAGTCGTGTACACGATATTCGGATCTGGCGAGGAGCAACCCTGGAACAAGGTGGAACAGAAAGCGGTGCCTTTGGAAGAAGCTCCCTTGAATGAGAAGACTCATGTTTGAAGATATCGATTTATTGAAATAAACCTATATAATTTATTACAGATAGAAAATAATAAGATTAAAAACTAATAATAAGAAAAAAAACACTCATAAAATTAATTTAATAGGCCACTCCGTATAGAACCTTACGGAAAGGTACCCATAACGCTCGTGGCATTGCCGCGTTGTATGGCTATGGATAGCCTTTGCGCTAGGTACGATCCGGAGCGGTATTCGCCTGATTTTTCTTTTAATCTACGCCCAATTTCAGAAATAAAAAATTTGGCCTCAGTTCCCCAACAACCCATTGTTTAAAAAAAAAAACGGGCACAAAGAGATACTGAGGCAACAGATAAATTGAAGAAGATAATGATTAATAATATATTTATTCTAACTAGAATTTCATTATAATTAGCAAATGTGTGTGTATGTTCCATCCGCGTGGCACAACTTTTCTGTAGAAACCAACCGATGTACCCAATTTTAACGTCAAAGCTGCAAGCTACGTTATTTTTTTAAATATTTTTTTTTACTCCTAATGGGCTTGCTCTTGATCGCAACTCACCTGATGGTAAGGGATTTTGCGATCTAATGTGGAGCGCGCTTGCCCAAAAGAAACCGGAAAGTCTTTAAAAAAACAGCTGTAGATACCACATAAGTACATAGTTCGATGTCGTAACGTAACAATGCTGTCCATGATTTAAAACCTGATTTTTAAACTACGAAAATTAGAGACAATACATTTATGTTGTCTTGAATTTAAATATTTTTTGTACTTAGAATATTGATTTTGTAAATGCTTTTTTATATCCATTTTATTAACTTATATTTTAGTTAAAAATTAAATCAGGAGGTGCTTTTGATATTAAGTTTAGTTTAACGAATCTAAACGAGATTTTAGAAAAAATTTCACCTATTTAATTAAGTTACTACTTATTTATAAATGTTACTAATTCTTCTGATCTGTACTTATATTTTGTGTATTATGTATTTGTTTAATTTAAATTTGATTAAGATAATCTCTTATTCTCTAGTTCTTACCATAAAGTATTTAAAAAATACGATATATTTCTAATGAAAGAAGATCCATTAGTTGATGACATGCCGTTTGCGTGTTTCGATTGCAGGCGAGGCGATATATTTATAATCTCTTTATTAAATCGAATTATAATATTAACGTTGCCAAAGAACATTTTTATTAATACATAATTACAAAAAAAATTAGGAACCATTATATAGATTATGGTATAATAACAAACATATGGTTTCAAATATTATTTATGTAGATCTATATTAACTAAGTACATATGTATATCACTCAGTACATATATCATTCTACGTTGTCAGTAATTTTTGCGCACATACGAATTACCTGAATTTATAGAAACCTCAGGATTTTTCATTATAAAAAAATAACAAAGATAATGCTTGTTTTAAACGATTGATACAAATTATTAAAGGTTAGTACCTTTAATAATTTGTATCGGTAGGAATGAAAGGTACAAATTATTTACAAAACCGTCATCTGAACTATTTTGTCTCTAGTTTCAAATATGTCATCTTTTTATACTAATAAATGGCAGGTTTTCTTTAAATTTAACTAAGTCGTGTGTGCGACATAATTCTTGCCACTATCTGTTTAACGAGTTGAGCTAATAGCACTGACCTCTATTTCTACTAGTAGAAATAGAGGTCAGTGGCTAATAGGAAGATAAATTCTTCGTGTCTGATTAGTTAGAAATGACGTGTATAGACAACATTGGCGGCTTAGATTGGTGAATCTAGTCTAAACGCGTCATCTCTGACAAATCAGATGCCAGGAGCTTATTTACCTATAAGCTTGACTTGTTAAATAGACTTTAGATAAGTTTTTCTTAATATACCTAATAAATAAAAATATATCTTATCTCTTTTAATAAATAAAACTATAATATCACTTCTTTATGGTTGTATCATTTATTTGAACATATTATGAAAAGTTATTTGGTTTATTATAAATGCAGGCACTGCGAAGACTGGCCCACAAGATTTGAAGTAATTTTAAGCCGTTATGCTTAAAGTATACAATTCTTATGGTTTTAAGTTACTTCAATATAACAAACAATATTTACAATGTACATGTACTTATATTTTAACCTTAACAAACCAAACTGGTACTATGTCATACCTAATACATCAAATGAGTTACTTCGAGGTAAAAAGTTGAAAATACGAAAATTATAAGTTTTTGTTTGTTATAGTTCTATCCATAGACAAAATGTGAAAGTTTGTGTGTAAATGAGTAAGGGTGTATGTTTGTTACTACTTCACGCTCAAACGGCTAAGCCGACTTCGATGAAATTTGGTATGGAGATAGGTAACAACCTGGACTAACGCACAGGCTACTTTTTATCCCGGATTAACGCGGGCAACACCGCGGCTAGTCTACAATACTTTCTTCACTTGACCCGGACGAGTTTGGCAATGTAGGAAGGTCCGAAGTTAGCCTCAGAGCATGGAGTCACGAGTTGACCGTACTTGGGAGCCACGGCGCCAGCACCTAGCTGTAGCGTGCTGCTAAGACCCAACATTGAAGCTGTCATATCCCTGGAATAATGTAAAGGGAAGTTAATAATACATTATGTTCTTCTTCGTATGAGCTGAGTATACTAAGCTAAGGTTGAATCGACCACTCCACTTGGGAACAACAAGCTGGAAATCGCACTCAGATAAGGATTCTTTGAGAACCAACGAACTCTAGATGCATGAAGAGAACAGTTAAAAAACAAACCGCCTTCAAAGATCGTTCTCGCCTCGCCGTCCAGGCCACATAAGACTGAAGGTCTTATAGCGCTATAGCGTTGTAAAGTGTTTATTGTTGTTACTAACAATACACACGTCTACCATAAGGTATACAGTAGCGCCTGTAGCTCGGCTAGCTAAGGTGATCTGACGCGATCATCGAAGCTAAGCAACGGTCGATGTGGACTGTGTTAGGATGGGTGACCATGCACATGACTGTCGTTTTTCAAGTGGCATTTTCATCTTGGCGCTACCGTGGGTCGGATGACACGTTAAATTGTAGGTCTCGACTGTTTGTCTTATTACAAGCAGTCGAAGCCAAGTCCGAGGCCTTCGAGCGGCTTGTAAACTCTCGACACCAGAGCTTGGCCACTTAGTTAATGATTATGATGATTTCCAGGCAGGTCTCGGCCACGGCGACTGTTTGCCAGATATAATAAAGCAAGCCTGCAATCTTTTCATGCAGCATAAAACTATCAAGTTAAGCGCCATCTA
Source organism: Mellilla xanthometata (assembly GCA_035578125.1). Classification (NCBI taxonomy): domain Eukaryota; kingdom Metazoa; phylum Arthropoda; class Insecta; order Lepidoptera; family Geometridae; genus Mellilla; species Mellilla xanthometata. The sequence goes on along the minus strand of JAPUBQ010000014.1, from coordinate 3,046,627 downwards.
TTATTTTTTCTTGAAACGACTTCACTCAGGCCACGTCATCTACTATCATCACTGCGACTGCAGCGTGTTGCGGAATTTGGCGGCAGCTAGGCTGCACGCTCGATTTGCACTGTGACGCGCCACTAACATTGTGAGCGCATTGAGGCTTTTAGTTTAAGATCTAAAATAGTTAGCCCTTTGGTGTAACAACTGCTCTGACTACTTTATTGAACAAATGAATTATGCCACGCTTGTTTGTATGGGAATCAGTAATCCCGTATAGTACTCACTTGACAGTAGCGACGATGGTATGTCCCTCGAAGGCCAGCTTGAGCGCGGCGTGCACGACGCCGTCGTTCTGCACGGGGCTCAGCGAGCACGTCGAGTATACCACCGTGCCGCCCACTTTACATAGCCTCAGAGCGTTTCTGTGGATAACAATAACAATAACAAACAATAACAATAACAAACAATAACAATAACAAACAATTGTAATGATATTATATTACTAGAATTAGAATTGAAATTTTACATTGAATCATATCATATACTTTTGTAATCATATTATATTATTCGACTTGTAACTTTGGTGTTATCGATAAATGATTTGCATTTGTATTTGTAACACAATTATGGCGGTATGTAATGATATGAGATAGCTAAGAAACAAAACTTTTTAAAACTCTTTAAAACAAAAAATCATATCATATACTTTTTTATATGTTCATCCTTCGACATCCTCATTTGGCAGTTACAATGCCACAGATAGACAGACACAAAAGTCAAACTTATAACATCCTGTCGATTTTGCGTCAAGGTTTCAAAATAGTATATTGTAACTTGCCTTCTCTGTCTACGATTGTAACGCAGTCAGCCGAGTAGGAACGAAGTTCATAGCCGTATGCGGTTAAGGAAATATACATAGAAACGAATATATACGGGAAATATATAATATCTGAATATAATACGAGAGGGGAAGAAATGCTGCCGCGAGAATTCTAACAGTAGCCCTACAATGGTAAATCGACCAAAATTCTAAATTCGGGAAAAATCCTTTAAAACAGCACTTTTCTTCATTGAGGCAGTACAAATTTTGTTGGGTCAGCTAGTATATAAATACATTAAAATACATACAACCCCTATTTTTTATGGCCATATTAGTAATTCAATCATTTTTCATCCCTTTCGATAACTGATCAACTATAGTGTGTTTAACTGTACTTAAGGCAAAACAACGTTTGCCGGGTCAGCTAGTATCTTTATAATAAGTAATATCTTCATTCTTCTTAGTGACAAACATAGGTTGTTTAAAATAATAATTATCTTTACTTATTTTTTATGTCCTTCTTTAGTTGTTTGTAAATTCCTTTCCATCCAAAGGTTGCCTGGAAGAGATCGCTTTAAGTGATAAGGCCGCCAATTGTGGCACACTAATTTTAAGTTAATTGTCTTTTACTGTGTCTTTTTTATTTAGGTGTCCAATAAAGAATTTATCTATCTAACTATCTACAGTCTACTTAGTGATAGCTTGTGAGTGTACTCACAGTAAGAGCTGCGCCTGCAGGTCGGGTATACGGAGACGCTCGCGGACCCGCTCCGGCTTGAATATGTTGTTGTCATCCTCCGTCAGGGAGTGACGGTCCGTCGTGCACGGCACGTCCACTAACACCTGCAACGCGCCACCAACCAATCACAAATCAAATATTTCTTCCAAAATAGGTACAATTGGTGTTATTACAGTAAGTTCACCCTCTATTTTGACCGTCAGGCATGCAAGATTACAATGTCAGAAAGATTAAAGCACAGCATAGGATATGCAGCCCGCTATACGTTCCCACTGCTGGGACTCGGGGCCTTCTCTCACAAGAGAGAGAGAGAGAGAGAGAGAGGCCTTAATACACCACGCTGACCTAGCGTGCTGCCTGCTAGTTAGCGCATGACTCACATCTCCAAATATTGTGGGTTATAGTATATGTCGGTTTCCTCACGATATTTTCCTTCTCCGAAAAGAGAGTGCAAATCCACAGATAATTTGAAAAACAAGTCATTGGTGTATGGTCAGGACTGTCAAACTTTCAAAGATCATTACGGAATTGGGACAGGGCGGTACCTATAATATCTACAGGTGGCAAATTCGTAAATCTGCCATTGTTCAATCGACAAGAACTGTATATAACTTATTGACTCAGGCGTTACTTTGCGGAAATCCATTGTAAATAGAAGACAAATTAAATATTTAGTGTACTTCCGCTGTGATCCGAAATCCAAATTAAGACAAGTAAAGGAAAAATTAACTAAGATTAATTAACTAAGATAAATTAATTAAGATTCTGACTCTCGACTTGTCATTCGAAGAGTCAGCATCTCCTGATGATGCCTTGTGGTTAGGCGAAACACGTGTAGAGTTAAGAATTCGAATCCGAATTGTGATAGGTAACGTTAATCTTAATTAATCTTAGTTAATTAGTCTTAGTTAATTTTTTCTTTACTTGTCTTAATTTGGATTTCGGATCACAGCGGAAGTACACTAAATATTTAATTTGTTTTCTATTTAAGAACTGTATACTTCAAAAGCGTGCCCTATTTTTGGCACACTTTATTAAGAGATTGGCCGACAAAGTTCCATTAAAAGGTTCTGTATTTTTTTAATCTAAGTCCCTTTTCTAATGTTTCATTGTGCACTTAGTACCTTATCGAACCCCTGGTCGTCAACGAAGTCCCTCCCGTCCACTCGCTTGATGATGACTCTCTCCTGCCACTTGTTGCTTGTCTCGAAGTCTATCAGGTAGTCGCGGAACACGCGCTGGATCCTGGATTAAAGGTATTATTACTGTTACAAACATATCTACGACAATAATAAATAAATACAAATACAAATCATTTATTGATAACATCAAAGTTACAAGTTAAATAATATAATATCATTACAAAAGTATATGATTATGTTATGATTACAAAAACTCATTTGGTTACTGACCAACCCAGTAACCGTTTGTCAACTTTATGCGCTATTGGCATAGTTGTGGAATTAACCGACCGCTGAAGGCCAAACACAAATAGCCGACTGTTGAAGGCCATACACAAATAGCCGACTGTTGAAGGCCATACACAAATAGCCGACTGTTGAAGGCCATACTCAAATAGCCGACTGTTGAAGGCCATACACAAATAGCCGACTGTTGAAGGCCATACACAAATAGCCGACTGTTGAAGGCCATACACAAATAGCCGACTGTTGAAGGCCATACACAAATAGCCTACTGTTGAAGGCCGTACACAAATAGCCGACTGTTGAAGGCCATACACAAATAGCCGACTGTTGAAGGCCATAAACAAAAGAAGACGGTATAATTTTCAGTCTTATTGTATTCACCTGTTACACCTGGACGGCGAAACATCATTGCAGACCATCACATCTGGTAGCAAGGTCTGTAACGCCACCAGGGCCTTGCCTCCTGGCGCTGAGCACAGGTCGAGTACGCGGTCGCCGGGGCGGAGCCCTAGCGCCAGCACTGAGAGAACACTGCCCGCATCCATTGGATAGTAGTTGAATACACCTGGAATTTATTAATTACTTGTATTGGTGGCGATTCTGGCGTACATTCGACTAAACTAAATTTAAAGTAGCTCTGTCTCTTTTCATAATTAATGACCAAAAAGAGATGGCACGATCTAAACCATAGACGAAACAACTAAAATCACGTCAAATATGGAATTGCCACCATTGTATTTTGTAATTTGTAACTATAGAGATAGGTGAATATTAAGATAGTATTAAGGAGAATATCCCAACTTCTAGGGGTCAAACAGAAGGGCTAGCCACAAAATTCAAGTTGAAATCCAAGCCGGTTTTTTCTTTTATGACCTCCCAATGGTTTCATTTCTTGTGCTCTTAAGAAAATAAAGATTAAGTTCTTAATGATTGTGTTAGCTCTTTGTTCAGTTTTCTTTCTTTTTAATGGTTAGCTTATTTTTCAGTAATCCGTAAATTAATTAATCAGGAATTAAAGCAATTATCAGAGTGCAGCAGCAAAAAGTGCTAATTAGAGACTTGGCCTCCATCACAATCAACTAGGATTATAGCACTGAGCAAACACTATTTAGTCAAATATTCTTACCAGTTTGGCATCTCTTAGGTTCAGGAAACATACTCCATTCGCTGTCCATCTCGTAAGTGTATACTTTCAAGTGTTCAGGGTAATCTAGCTCTGTATCTGGCTCTATCACTAGGGGGAAGTCTTTTTCTTCTGCAAAGAAATGTCGTCCTTAGTCTCATAAGAATTTATAAATTGGGGAAGTTCTTGGGAAAGTATGTATATTGTGGTAGTTATTGTAAACTGACCTGTAATTTGACATATTATTAATAAAATGTTTATCTGTTTATCAGGTCCCTCCACAGAAAGTACATATCCTCGGATTCGTGGTCCTCAAATGTTCGTTTCCTCACAATGTTTTCCATTCATACCTTTCATTTTACTTAATGAAGTAAGACCTAACTAACTAGTCATTGGTATAGGGCCAGGATCTAACCAGAGGCCTTCAGATTGAACAAATAAACATTGACCCACCAAGCTCAATGGCTAGGAAATATCTATAAGTAAACAACATGCTAGCAGCATTGTGTTTTTAAACTGACTCATTGTGGTCTGTGCCCCCCGACTACCATGAACAAACATTTTCTTTTTGAAGAATCTTGTAGAAGGATTCAATTTACATATTTATTTTTTAAATACCTAATCTTCAAATTTTTTGTATTTAGCATGTCCTCTTAGGGCATAAATATCGAAGCTCACAATAAATTCAATATCACTAAAAGGTGATGAGAAATATCTGTAATAATTCTATTCTTATATGTTTTCTACATGCAACTAACAGTGCTGTGCTAATTTAGGCTTTAGAAAACAAATATTATTCATGGAGGAATGCATTAGAGGAAGTGTGAAAGTAACCACAGTGTGTGAAAAATTAAAGGGTGTAATATTAGCGTAGTATGGGCATGTGAAGCTATAGAAAGGAGATACTTGTATGGAAATGGTCAACCGAAGAAGACATGGATGGAGTGTGTGAATGAATACATAAGAGAGAAAGGATTTAATATAGAGACAATGTCTGATAGAAGAGAGTGAAAGAAGAATATTCGCTTCACCAACCGCGCTTAGTGGGATAAGGCAAGGAAGAAGAAGAAGAAAGAGGAATGGATTTGATTTGAATTGTACTTACTAGAAAAATAAGCATAGTGTGAGGATTCAAGAACCCAGTCATCCATGCCTTTCAGTTTAGTAGCAGGTAAGAACTGATAGAGAAGCTCTGATGTCATTCCTAGGTTTGGGTCTATGACACGAGACTCATCAATCACTGCTTCTGCTATTGATTGGTCAAGAGTCTTGTTTTGGGTGGAACTGAAAGAATAATGTGTATAATTTTAATACTGAACAGTGAACATTATGTAAATGTTAAAAATTTAATTTCAACTCAGTGTGATATAGGCACATCAGCATAATGATGCTCACCTATAAATAATACATTTCAAGTGATTATTTCTACTAAAATTTAGGGATGAGTCACAGGTTTCTAAGATATTGAATTTAGTATTTGAATCATCACATACCTTTGCCCTGATAATTTCTCTTCATTTTTCTTACTTTCTTGCTTATTAAAATCTATTTTATCAGGAATATTTTCACTTTGCGGATATATTTTGGCAATTTCTTCTGAATGTAATTTTTCTGCAAATTCTTCTAGCCTATTTGGATTATCTTTTATATTATTTTCTGTATTCTTAGCATTGTCAGGTGGAGGTGCATACTGTTTTGTAAACTCTTTCTGGATTGTTATAAGGTTCCTTAGACAATGAGCTCCTGAAGTAAGATATGAAAAATTTGATGAGCACTTTTTTATCCATAAATTATTATACAGTATACACAAGCACTATATCATACATATAGAACATCTAAATTTTTTGATATTGGTGGGATGCTATAATTATAAGACTGAGTACACTCGGTTTACAGTGAAGGAAAACATAGTGAGGAAACCAACATGTTCGAGGACCACAATATACGAAGATTTATCATTGTGGTGGAATATGGCCTTTATCTCTATCCTCATGAGAGAAAGCCCCAAGTCCCAGCTGTGGGCACGTATAATGGGCTACTTATGCAGGCTTATGCTACATATGCTCACTTGAAATAGACGTCAGGAAACCAAATAAATGTATGACATGATGCATGTTATTATAGAATATGATTACCAGGATTTGCCAAAGCATGGCTTGCATATATAACTTAACAGTTAAGATAGGGTACCTCTATTTGATAAAAGTTCCATAGTCTGTTCCACATCTCCAAAGTTATTGATGACTGCAACATACTTTCGGCGTTTTAACATAGCCTCTCTCATTGGTTCCCATTTGTTACCAAAAACTGACCCGTAGAACTCATCAAAATGACTTAAAGCTTTATATTTAGGACCAGTCTTCTTTTTCAGCTTAGCCTACAATTTACAATAAGAATTAGGCTAGATAACATAAAATATTGAGAGATTTGGCTATCGCGATTTATTTTACAAACCCAATGTGTTTTAGTCTTGTTCCTAACTTGAACCACAAGATATGTACTTGTAAATGCGTTTTTACATATGTTTGAAATATTTAACATTTTAAAGCCTTAATTACAGCGTTTTCAATCAAATACAAACATAATTTGATGAGAATGATATTGTGATATTTTGAGGTTATGTTATGATTTTTGTGACAGTGACAGTGCGTGCAGTGTATTATAAAAAGCGTTCAAAATCATTACCTTTTCCCTGAAAATAGATTATTATTATCCCAGCATTATTCATATCATTGTCTTCTCACAAACATTAGTGAAATCTTCTAAAGGTCTTAGTGAGGACTTTGCGCAGCAGTACTTATGTTCGCGTTTAATCATTTGTATTAGGTTATTGCTTTGAATACATTTTCTTACCCATATGGTAGTTTTAGTTTATGAGCAGCATTTTTGTCATGATGACGGCTGCTAAGGAAACGGTGGTAAAACAAGAGGATATTGCGTAGACAGAGAAATCCGTCTACGGAATATTGCGATCTCTTTCGTACTAATACCCGCGAAACCAAATCCGACCCAATCCGACGAAAGTATTGATTTGTTTACAAGAAGCAAAAACCTCGGGATTTCAAGTATCTTGCTTTGTGGGATAGATATACTTTATAGCCTTGTCAGAGCGATTGAGAGATAATACTTCAGCCTAATTGCGGGTTTTCGTGTTGTGCTTATCAGGGTTTCGTGCCAGCTGAGACGCCGTTTTGTGCGAACTTTCGCACTAGTGGGGAACATAATTGCTCGAGTTTAAGGCGCCTTGCCTTCGCTTTATCGATTGCATAGTCTTCCGTGCTCATGCCACTCGGAGATCCACTCTCTTCGATAAGGATCTGAAATGTACGACGCTATGTGTGTCACTGAAGGCGAGGAATTGGGTCAACGGTAAGTTTCTACTGAATATGCACTCCGATCATCGACCGAGATGGGGCTGACGTGTGTTTATTTATTTAAGGATGGACGGCCGCCCGGCTTCAGCAGTGATTGTGTTCTGAGCGATATCGGAAAGCGGTAGTCATGAATGAGAAGCTGGATGCGGGATCGGAACGTAATCACGAGGAATGGATAGCGGGCGGTTGGAAGTGGCGGCGAACAGTGCCGTGCACCTCGACACAGTGAGGGCGCTGCATCAGACCGTGGTCTCCCTCCGCACTGCGCTCGAAATATCCAAGAACGAACTCAAAGAGCTCAAGGAAAAGTACGAGCAACATTCACACTGCATAGAATACGCAGATGTTATAGAGAAGTTGACTCTTGAGAATCATGTGTTGAGACGTCGGATTATTGACTCAGATTTTGAAGTCAAGGATCCGTGTTCTCAAAATATTAAGCTAGAAGTGACATACAGTCCTCGGTCCAGGAATACAGACTATCCTGAAAGTGATATTGTGATACAGACTGCTACTGATGTGCAGAGTGCTAAAGAATCTGATTTGTGTCAAAAAGCTGAAGTGAGTAGTGAAAAAGAGCCTTCAGAACATTGGCAACCTGATGAAAATATAAGCCCTAAAGATACTTTAGAGCCGTGGCAACCCTCTGATGAAAACAGCAACTTCTGTTCCTCAGAAAAGCTGAATGAGATCCGGGAAATATCGGAATCTCCAGAGCTAAATGTGTCAGCAGAGTTTTCTCCTATAGATTCTCCAAAGAACACTGATCAGGAATTGAGCCAAATAGTAAGCTGTTCAAAGCAAGATACTCATCTACCAAACTTTAAAACTCATTTGGAGTTGCTATCAAAATTTGATGTTAGAATCAAAGTCCGTACATTAAAAGACGGAGCTGTTACATCTAGTGGCACTTCGGATTCGGACTCAACATTTGATGAGAAGAGAGATAAAAAAACAAATATAGAAAAGACTTTTGAATTTGAAGAGAAACACAAGCATTTTGATAATAAAGTAGATTTGAAAGGGAATAAGGTCAATCTAAAATCGGTGTCAACAGAAAACGTCAAGATGGCAGTACCGAATGAAGGAGATGTGAAGAATAAAACGGACAAGTTTGATGTTCAAGTCAGGATTACGTCAGAAGAGAATCTGGTTGTGAAGGAAAAAGTAGAGAGAAACAGGAGGAAGGATACTCTTAATTTAGATGTGGATGATTTGAGCCTTCGGTGAGTTAACATTTATCTTTGTACAAATAAGATGTAGGCTCTAGAGTTCTTTGTCTTTACCTTATTTCTTGGGCTCCCCTTCCTCTCTTTGCTTTTAACTTTCCTTCTGCCATATTTTCTTGTTAATCTTTTTATTATAAATTGTCAATTGAACAGGAAATATTTTGAACATCTCTAGGTAATTTAAACACAAATTAAAAAAAAAACATGTGTGTACCAATGTTTTGCAAAAATTAATATTCTCTCAGATGTATTTCCAAAGTTATTGACAAGATATTTTAGTGAAATTTCATACTAAATGCACAGATTCTCACATTCAAGCATTTCAACTGTGAGCAAAATTACAACGAAATTAATAATTAAAATAACAATAAATCTTATGTCAATTTCAATGCAAATTGTTATGTTGCAAGATAAGTCCTATTCCTACTAATTTTATAAATGCGAAAGTTTTTGTGTGTTTGTAACTTCTTCACGCTCAAATGGCTGAACCAATTTTAATGAAATTTGGTATGAAGATTAGGCCTTAGATTAACACATAGGATACTTTTTATTCCAAAAACAATTGTGGTTCCTATGAGATACTAAATAACTTCAAAACCTATGTTACTCCTTCACACTCCAACGACTCGACCGTGTTTTATGAGATTTACTATGAAGATAGGTTACACCTGGGATAAACACATAGGTTATTTTTTGTCCCGGATTAACACCGCGGGGCGCAGTCAGTAAATAAATAAGTATCAATATGAACTGGAAACACTTACCAATAGGATCCATTCTCATTTCCCCAGGTCCCTCTCAGAGGGTGATAACTCTGTATTCTCGGAGAGCGCGACGCCGGCGGAGCCCCCGGCCTCTGAGGACAAGCAGGAGCAAGAAGCCAGTGGGAATGAGTCTGAGGAGGTGGATGATATAGAGCTCATATTCACTACGGACGAGTCTAAGGATATGAGTATGAATCTGCAGGTGCGTCTCTATGAAATGGTGCTGTGAAAGCATATAAGTATAGGCTTAAGCATAGTATAAGCAGCCCACTGCTGGGACTAAGGGTTATTGTTATTTTTACTCAGTACATTCATTCAGCATTTGACCTGAAAAATGAGTCCACCACCTAATGGTGCTTGGCACGAGCTTTTTTCATGAGGATGGTTGTTTGCCAAGCAAGCTCTTGAATGTGCTCTACTTTCTCTCACATGGAGATATAGGCCATAATCCACCACGCAGGCCGTGCGCAAGTAATTGATTCTCACATATTGTATTTCAACGGAGCTATTTACTGAAGAAGAAGACAATCTCAATTTAATATATGAATATTATGTCATATTTTAATCGTAAGCTGGATTTACCTTGATTGTTAAGTATCGCTAGTAAAAGAAAAAACTTATTTTAATTTTGGATTTTTTCCGATTCCAGGAAGACTTGGTCTCTATCCGTGACTCGGACACGTGGGCACCAACATCGGCCTCCTCCCATTCAACCCCAGTTCTGATCAAATTCCACACTCTCGACCCTGACTTCCAGCCGGGCACCGAGAACACTGAAAACCAAGAAAACACCGAAACCATTCCGGAGTCGGCCTTAAAACTGAAAAGAGTTTCACTACCAAGCGACAAAGAGATCCGTCACGTTGCTTTTAACGGCAAAGAGAACTTAGACTTACCTGGACGTGGAATTCTCAAGAGCTGTGATAACAAATCTGACATAACTCTTTACAAAAAAAGTCCTAATACAAGCACAAGACGTTTAGATAGCGTTGACAGCCTAACCTGCGAGTATAATCGAGGGTTGAGCTTCGACAACACTAAGTCTTCGAGCTTCGAGCTTGGATCAAGCATGGATATTTTGCACAGAGACGAAAGTGTGGACAGTTTTCATCGGACAGGATACCTTGGGCATCGGTTCTCGGTGTTTGCTGAAAGGGATATATCCAAGTGTGGGACCTCAGAGGATGATCTGGCCGTTAATTTGAATGTGAGGAGGAATACTTGCCCCAATCCTTTTCAGTATAGGTAAGTATCAAACATCAGAGGAAGTTAATAAGTGGCACCTATGCCAGAGAAAGTTTTAGAGTGGAAGGTTTTCTCGGTACGGGCATGTCATGCGAAGAGAGGAGAAGCACGTGACTAGAAGAAGTATGAATATTATTGTACAAGGTAGTGGAAGTAGAGGACGACCTTAGAAGATGTGGATGAATTGGGTGAAGGGATATGAAAGAGAAAGGAGTGAATGTAGAAATGACGGCTAATAGAAGAGTGTGAAGCAAAAAACGGACTGTGGCAGCCGAAGGCAAACAAGATGCTGAATTTTACGAACATAAAATATATACTGATATACGTTTAAAGCATAGTGGTCTCAGTCGTCATGTAGTAATAGTGGTGGAAAGGTCAGACAATACACACCTTATGTTGACTCGACATTTCTCTGTGCTTGAGTTCATCCTAAACAGTCTTTTAAGGGGCTACCTGCAGTAAAATTGCGTTTATATAAAGGTCGGTCTACTGAGTGAGTCTTATAGACGAAGGGTGAAGACGAAATTTTATTTATATCTATCCATATATCTTTCTTTTTTACACGCTTTCTATTAGCTTCACCTGTATGTTTGTATGTTTGTTTGTAACCGACTTCATTGGGCGCGATTTTGACCCACTTTAAACGGCCAGATTTCGTTCAAACTTTGTAGATTTATTGAGGACCGATGACAATACACTAATTTGATAAAATTACGGTTTTCTATAAAAAGCGTGTTTTTTAGTTTTTTTTTTAACTATTATTATTTATTTATATAAAAGCTATGATTGTAATTTCCCAGGGTGCCCCCATATCGCGGTGTATCCCGACCACCGGGGCCGTTCAAGGTCCCCATCTCATCATCTCGCGTACGTCCCGTGATAAGGGAGTCGGTACACCCGCGCCGAGAGAATGCAGTTCAGACCGATGTCTCCGCGCTGCCTAACAGATGGAGCTCGGACGGATACCTGGCGCATAAGGTAATGTTTCACATAATATTCAACACCAAACCTAATAATTGAATTAAGTGTTAATTATTTACCAAATGCTAAGTGTGGTTTGTTAAATACCACACTTAGTCTAAGTCGCGTACTAAGCGGTTTGCCTCCACCTTCATTGTGCGTACCGCCAAGGTGCCTATAATCTAGCGGTTTTCAAGGCAAGAGTGAACCGGTTTCTTCTGGTCAAGCGCGCTCCACCTTAGATTGCAATATCGTTTACCATCAGGTGAATTGTGATCAAGAGCAAGCCCATTAAGAGTAAAAAAAAAAACACTTGGCTTTTGGTAATATCACACTTGGCGTTTGGCAATATCACACTTGGCGTTTGGTAATATCACACTTGGCGTTTGGCAATATCACATTTGGCGTTTGTCACATACCATACACTTGCCGTTTATATCACACTTGGCGTTTGGCTATATCACTCTTGGCGTTTGGTAATATCACACTTAGCTCTCGGCAATATCATACTAGGTATTCGATAATAATATCACACCTGGCATTTGACAATATCGGACTTGATAATGTAGCATGTTGAAAAAGTTAAATAAGTATGTAAAAGTTATGTATGTACCACAACCAAAACGTGCGTTGGCTTTCGAGTAGCATACATCATAAGGACCAAGCTTTTTAAAACAATAAATTTTATGCACCCACTACTTATATGTATATATGCCTAATAGCTTAAGCATAAGCAGCCCACTATACGTTCCCACTGCTGAGACTCGGGGCCTTCTCTCACAAAGAGATATAGGCCATAATCCTCCACGCTGGCCAAGTGCAGGTTAGCGTATGACACGTTTTCGAATATTGTGGTCCTCAAACATGTCGGTTTCCTCACGATGTTTGCCTTCACCGTAAAGCGAGTGCAAATACACACATAACTTGAATACCAGTCATTGGTGTAAGGCTGGATTGAAACCAGGGGTCGTCTGATTGAAAAGCAGACGTTTTTACCACCGAGCCACTCTCGCTTTTTTGTACTGACTTTTTTTGACTGATAGAAAGAAGAAAGACAGAAACTTCTTGATGCGCCTTTGATAGTCTATATACCCTATAATCTATTAGGCTTTTATTATATAGGCTTGGTGCCTGGTGATTATATAACTGATATGTTTTTGTCATCAGCTGCCAGCGCGGCACTTAGCACCCACGTTACCGACGCGCACAGCCGCGCCCCGCCGGCCAGCGAGCCGCGAGCCCCGCGTGCCTCCCCCGCGCCTTACTGACGACACGCGGCAAGTGCTGCTCAGCGATATCGGTATGTCATCTTCATCATCATCATCATCAGCTGCCAGCGGCGCTTAGCACCCACGTTACCAACACGCACAGCCGCGCCCCGCCGGCCAGCGAGCCGCGAGCCCCGCGTGCCTCCCCCGCGCCTTACTGACGACACGCGGCAAGTGCTGCTCAGCGATATCGGTATGTCATCTTCATCATCATCATCATCAGCTGCCAGCGGCGCTTAGCACCCACGTTACCAACACGCACAGCCGCGCCCCGCCGGCCAGCGAGCCGCGAGCCCCGCGTGCCTCCCCCGCGCCTTACTGACGACACGCGGCAAGTGCTGCTCAGCGATATCGGTATGTCATCTTCATCATCATCATCATCAGCTGCCAGCGGCGCTTAGCACCCACGTTACCAACACGCACAGCCGCGCCCCGCCGGCCAGCGAGCCGCGAGCCCCGCGTGCCTCCCCCGCGCCTTACTGACGACACGCGGCAAGTGCTGCTCAGCGATATCGGTATGTCATCTTCATCATCATCATCATCAGCTGCCAGCGGCGCTTAGCACCCACGTTACCAACACGCACAGCCGCGCCCCGCCGGCCAGCGAGCCGCGAGCCCCGCGTGCCTCCCCCGCGCCTTACTGACGACACGCGGCAAGTGCTGCTCAGCGATATCGGTATGTCATCATCATCATCATCATCAGCTGCCAGCGGCGCTTAGCACCCACGTTACCAACACGCACAGCCGCGCCCCGCCGGCCAGCGAGCCGCGAGCCCCGCGTGCCTCCCCCGCGCCTTACTGACGACACGCGGCAAGTGCTGCTCAGCGATATCGGTATGTCATCATCATTATCATCATCAGCTGCCAGCGTGGCGCTTAGCACCCACGTTACCTACGCGCACTGTTGCGCCCCGCCGGCCAGATTTCCGCGAGCCCCGCATGTCTCCCCGCGGCTTAATGATGACACGCGCAAAATGCTGCTTAGGGATATCCGTATGTCATCATGATTATGTAGCGCCTGTAGCTCAGCAAGCTAAGGTGATCTGACGTGATCATCGAAGCTAAGCAACGGTCGATGCGGACAGTGTTTGGATTTTGGAGGTGACCATGCACAAGACTGTCGTTTTTCAGGTGCCATTTTCACCTGGGCGCTACCTTGGGTCGGATGACACGTTAAATTATAGGTCCCGGCTGTTAGTGTTAGTACAAGTAGTCGTTAAGCTAAGTCAGAGGCCTTCAGGCGGTTTGAAAACTCTTGACAGCAGAGCTTGGCCACTTAGCTCATACGAAGAAGAAGAAGATCATGATTACCATAATCAGCTGCTACCAGCGCGGCACTTGGTAGGTACCTAATTTTCCGTCGTATACCTTTTACTGACTTTTTGTATAAAAGAGTTTTATTTTTTGAATGAATTTTCGTTTTTCGAATTATCAAAATTTGCAAAGAAAGTTGTTTGACATACACATACTTGAAATGTTTTGCGTTAGTTACCAATAACGCTGTATACTCGCTCGATTATAGCCCAATTTTTTATATATTAGGCACAATAACTTTTCCGTTAGCAATATAGAATTCTTTATGTCTTTTGTAGCCACGCTAACAAACACGTCTAAGTTTTACCATGAAAAAGTATCGTAGTTAGTGACAGAATTTGCGGAGGTTGGAATAGAATAGTGGTTTTGCGTGCCGCAAGTTCGCTTCCGGTGCCTTTGACATCGCCGTCGCAATTACAATATAAAACCTTCATAGTAGTGTTGTTACCGGCTAGAAAAATGGCACATCGGAAATCTTGAGCAAAAGGTTTTATACGGATAGGAATGGCTTTTAGGTTTTTGAATACACCAATTCTGTAGCTCGAGATCAATGTAACTACATATGTATATAAATGCATATAATAAAGACTGGCATTTGATGCGAGAGAAAAATAGAAACCAAGAAATGTCAAATTACTTAATATGTCGTTGTCAGAGAAAGTAGTCAAAAGATAAAATCTATTATTATTATTATTATCAGTTTGGTTTGCTAATCATCATAGTAATCACATTAGTACCGACGACAAGCCGGTGTTTTTTGAAACCGTCTTGTGATGTCTTTGTCATGATGTTGTTCGTAAGAAAATCAAAACAGAATGAACTCAATTCAAAGCCATTCGAAAACTTAAATAGAAATGTCTTAAAATGATTAAAAAGAGCTATTTAACGGTTTTCACACAAGTAGCCTTTACATTATCCGTAGGCGACCGCGCTGAACACGCCGAAGAAATCGAATTTTCGAACACTTCGTTTAAAACAGCGAACTAGAATAAATAGAATAGTAACTTGGCCGATAAATGGTTCCACCGTCCACACGTAAAATACCGCGGTGGGCGGGGCAATACAGCTACCCGCGCGCTAGTGTGGCGTCACGTAGTGTGACGGCGATCAATCGCGTGCGAGCTTTGTGTGTGGGTGTTTCGTTGGGATAGCAGTATAATTATGTGCGTAGATGAATCCAAATTCTAAGCGGCAATTGTATGGAGTTACTCTTCCGTTTATTTCTAGTTCGCTGGCTTAAAATCATATAAAAGTAAGTGTGCTTATTTAGCCTTAGTTTTAGCCGGAGTCAAATCAGTCAGCCGACATATAAAGAATGTTAAAACAGGATTATTTCCACGTTAGTCGCGGTCGGCCTCCGGCGGGGCTTGGCTTTAATCAGATAGTACGATTAGCAATATTGCTGACATGCCATTTCGCAAGGCACGAACTGTAAACCAAGCTGCCATACCATTACCATAGCGAAATGTTCCCATTTTCGTCGGAAAAATCGCATCAAGTTTCGCGATCGTCTGATTTATCGTCACGAATACGAGACTCGCCCGGGCTTCGTTCGATGTTGCGATGGCTATCGATTAAACATTACGTTGCTGAAACGCATTGCAGTTACCTTCGACAGGGAAGTTTCAGTTTGAGTTTGAATTTGGAAGGGCTAAGTTTACTTCTGAAAGTTAGTAGTTTGAAAGCTTGGGTGTGGTTTTTGATTTAACATTTTGATCGGAGTGGGTGTATATGTACTAATCACGTCAAATAAATGCGCCTATCTTTTGAGATGTCTTAAGGCAGATCGAGCTGGGTGGATACGAATTTTTCCACTTTTAAACTGTTTTTGGCCTCGACTGAGTTAAACATTTAGCTCTTGTTTTACATTCCCTGATTTTTTCGTAACTGTTAAAATATGTGCGGCTTCGAATACTACAATTCTTACAAAAGAAGAAGCAAGTCCGGCTATTATAAAGAAGACTATTATAAGAAACGGAATAGCCCGGGCTATTACGGCTACGACTATGACAGAAGGCGGAATAGCCTAAGCCTCTCTGACTACAAAACGATGCGCGATAGTCTACACTACTGTGACTGTGATAAGAATTATTATAGTCTGGGCTATTATGATTACGACTATTATAATAAGCCTGAAGATTTCGAGTATTACAAGTACAACTATTACAAGAGACCTGATATACGAGGTATGTACTTTTTTAATGCTGTAGACCTCGTTGGCTTAATGGTCATTAGCCGGACTTCTAACCAGAGGATCCCGGGTTCGATTCCGGACACGGACAACATCTTTGTGATGAACTAAATTTGTTGGCTGTTGATCCGAGTGTTAAATGTGAAACGATATGTTTATCATTATTATTCGATTCGATCAATTATTTTATTTTATTTATTTATATATTAAGTATATTAGAAATCAAAATCACAAAACATTATACAAAAAATCTTGATCAATTTGTGAGCGATGCTACGTTTCACACATTTCTCTACATTTTGCTGTATACTAGAACTTCAGCTTTTTCATATTTTAACCAAAAAATCTCCTCAAAAAAAAACATAAGGTTGAACAACCCTTAATTTATTAATAACTTTTATTCAGTAAAACTAATTATATAAATAAAAACACACACACACACACACACACACACAAAACCTTACAAATAGTAAATTAAATCTAAGTTAGTGTCCGCGGGTAAGGTGCCTAAAATGCTGGCGGCATTACCACGCTGGATCGCTAAGCTTATACTTTGGCCGAAGTAAGCGCCAGCTCTTGGGTCATTTGTTCTGTCCACCAGCCGTTTGGACAGATTACTTTGACTTTAATATGTTAAAACATTATCTTATATATAAAATTTCCGTGTCACAGTGTTTGTTACCGTACTCCTCCGAAACGGCTTGACCGATTTTTGCCAAATTTTATATGCGTATTCAGTAGGTCTCAGAATCGGCTACTGCATATTTAGATTTTTTTTGTATTAAGGCAAAACAACGTTTGCCGGGTCAGCTAGTAATATATACATTTGTGTCTGTCAGGTTTCACATCGATGGTCCCGGAGTTGTCCCGCTCGGCGGACCCCGTGTGGGCGCTTGCCAGGAAGCAACAAGACGAGGAGCCGCTCACCACTAACACTGCCAAGTAAGGGTACTCTTTATTTTACTCTGAATAGGTCAGCGCTTGACCACAATTCACCTGATGGTAAGTGATATTGAGGTCTACGGTGGATCGCGCTTACCTAGAAGGAACCGGTTCACTCTCGCTTTGAAAATCGCTAGATTGTAGTCATTGGGGAACAGGGAATTCGGCAAGGAATTCCAAAGTTTGGAGGTGCGGACAACAAAGGTGGAGGCAAAACGCTTTGTGCGTGCCTTGGGCACCTCAACCGTAACCGATCTTTTTCCGTGAGGAAATGCATTTACGCATCTCCCGCCCAAGCCTGGGGGAGGCGAGAGGTGGTATGTCGGGCTCGAGGGCCAGAAAGGCCGTCACTACCGACTAAAACCTCACGGTGTCCCATCTCACGACGGGGGCAGGGATGCAGGACCGCTTCGCGCATTGCCGCTGCTCTCCCCGCCCAGGCCGCTGTCCGCAGTCCGAGCGGACCCACTTTAGAGAGGGAGGGGGGGTCTAGTAAGTGTTTACACCTAGCTCTACCGTGCTGTAACTGTACTGTCGTTAAGGACTAAACAAGTTGACTAAGATAACGGCATTTTAGTTATGGCGAAGATATGGGTAAAATGTTGAATTTACTGTCTTCGGTTATAAGTCATAAACGGTAAATGTTTAAAAAAATGCTTTTGAACCGTCGTAAGAACACTCCTAAAGTATTTATTCTTTTTTTGGTACCAACTTTGCGGAAACTAGGGGGTACTTACCGTTGATTGAGACGAGTTCTAGAGTGGAGTCTTGTCAAACTAGGACGCCCTACGTTCATCACGACGACGTACGACGTCATCCGATCAACGGCCATCATCATCACCCTATATTCGTCCACTGCTGGACATAGACCTCTCCAAAGGCACACCACTTGGCCCTATCCTGAGTTTCTCTTCGCCATCCAATACCCGCTACCTTCTTCAAATCATCGCTCCACCTGGTTAGGTGGAGCGAAAGTCAAAGTCAAAGACTTTGCTTCATTATGGCATAATTATGGTGCGTTTAAAAGTAGGTATCTCATAATGGACCCTGTTGGGTCATCGCAACACATGTTAGTCTTAGTAATGATGTCTATTGCAGGTTCCTAGCCCGCGGGTGTTACCGCTCCCCCTCGCTGAGCACGGATCACAGCTATGATTGGACGCCGCACTACGGATACGTGCCGATACACAAACGTAAGACATATTATATTATTACTTGGTTTACGTATTCGTTTATTCATTTCCTTTTTTAAGTTTTTACAATACAATCAAAGAAATAAATATTTAGAAATATTATAAAAAAACCTAAAAGCTAGCGTGCCACTGGCAGCGATTACAATGATACCACATAAAATTAAAAGGTGGCACAGTAAATAAAAAAGAAACATTATCAAAAATCTTTAGTATGTACGTATCATCATTACCTATACAGTTTTTTTGACGACCTCGTTAGCGTAAAGGTGCCATTCCGGACTGCCAATCAGAAGGTTCCGGGTTCGATTCCCGGTACAGCCAACATCTTTGTGCTTAACTAGATTTGTTGGCTGTGGGTCTGGGTGATAAATATGTATCTATGTAAAATATGTATGTATGTATATGTAGTATATCAGTTGTGTTAGCCACCATAATACTAACTAGAAAAGGTTCAGTACGGGGTTAACCAACCGTGTGTGAGATGTGTCCTTATATATTAAAACAGAACAGTATGTTGACACACAAACTTTTGCCATTATAATATTAGTAGGATTCTAAAGTAATCCAGTAAACTTTTGATGTGTGTTGTTCCAGCTGAATACCGTCCATGGCGCAGCTCTCTCCCAGACGTGCGTCGGGATGACACGGACGACTTGCTGGAAGAGGCTGAGACCTTCGTGCGGCGCTCCATCGGGGACCTGCACGACCCTGATGGTAAGCGGCAACTACATTCACCTGCTTTATTCAAGCTGATACATTTTGTGATACATCTTAGACCACAGTCAAGCTTAACATCAGGCAAGCTGCGGTCAAACGTAAACCCATTTATCAAAAAAAAAAAAGCTGTTCAGTATCGTAAGAAAAAAGTCCAATACATTATTGGGGTAGCGATGCAATCATCACTGGAAATGGTGGAAAAAAACTTTCAACAAAAAAAACTTCGTCGACGGTAATTTTATCCTCTGTTGATTATGACTTTTTTTCAACAACTCTAAATTGAATCACGCTAGCGCGATTATTTCGCTGTTGTTTCAAACTTCTTCGTTGACGTAAACGTAAAAAAAAATGTTAATTTCGTACGCGATTTTCTAAACCAACTAAAACAATTGGCTTTAGTTGGTTTAGCTTGTATTCCGTACAATGATAGATTCTATCCATTTAACAACCACTCTTTATGAATGAATGATTTATTTGGTATCATAAAATGTTATAAAAGTTAAAACTATTTAAAACTAAAATGTATGTAGTGATCCTTTAGTTTTTGCCCGTAGGGCTTACAGTCATGAGTTTTATATTTAGTCTGAAGTTAATACATATTTACAAAAACAGTAAGTCATATTTATATAATTTCTTTATCGTTAAGGAAGAGTTTAATGCTATAGTACGCTTTTTTTGCATAAAAATGCATGCAACTTAGAATTAAATTTATAACGCCATAAAATGCACAGTCCTTTCAGTGTCGTTATATAGAGTTTACACTGTATATATTTTTCCTGCCTTCCAGTAGACAAGTACTCGGCGTGTGGCGGGCAACCCTACATCCCGGCCGGGCCGCGCCAGCTGCGGCTCGGACACACGGTCAAAATTATCACGCCGCATGGACGCATCGCCGTCGGCCGAGTCAGGTGAGTCATCATCATCATCCAGTGAACAAGTCATCATCAACTTCTAGTGAACTAGTACTCGGCGTATGGCTGACAGCCATATATCCCGGCTGGGTAGAGCCAGTTGAAGACTTAGTGATCAAACTCATCACGCCGCATGGATGCATTGCCGTTGGCCGAGTCAGGTAAGTCATCACCATCATCATCCAGTGAACAAGTACTCGGCGTGTGGGGGGCAGCCGTATAACCCGGCTAGGCAACGCCAGCTTAAGGCTTGGCGGTCAAACACATCACGATGCATGAATGCATTGCCTTCGGCCGAGTCAGGTGAGTCATCATCATCATCATCATCCAGTGAACAAGTCATCATCAACTAGTGAACTAGTACTCGGCGTGTGGCTGACAGCCATATATCCCGGCTAGGTAGCGTCAGTTGAAGACTTAGTGATCGAACTCATCACGCCGCATGGATGCATTGCCGTCGGCCGAGTCAGGTGAGTCATCATCATCATCATCATCCAGTGAACAAGTACTCGGCGTGTGGCTGACAACCATATATCCCAGTTGGGTAGTGTCAGTTGAAGACTTAGTGATCAAAATCATCACGCCGCATGGACGCATCGCCGTCGGCCGAGTCAGGTGAGTCATCATCATCATCCAGTGAACAAGTTATCATCAACTTCTAGTGCACTAGTACTCGGCGTGTGGCTGACAGCCATATATCCCGGCTGGGTAGCGTCAGTTGAAGACTTAGTGATTAAACTCATCACGCCGAATCGACGCATCGCCATTGGCCGAGTCAGGTGAGTCATCATCATCAACATCCAGTGAACAAGTACTCGGCGTGTGGGGGGCAACCGTATAACCCGGCTAGGCAGCGCCAGCTAAAGGCTTGGCGGTCAAACACATCAAGATGCATGGATGCATCGCCGTCGGCCGAGTTAGGTGAGTCATCATCATCATCATCATCATCCAGTGAACAAGTACTCGGCGTGTGGGGGGCAACCGTATAACCCGGCTAGGCAGCGCCAGCTAAAGGCTTGGCGGTCAAACACATCAAGATGCATGGATGCATCGCCGTCGGCCGAGTTAGGTGAGTCATCATCATCATCATCATCATCCAGTGAACAAGTACTCGGCGTGTGGGGGGCAGCCGTATAACCCGCCTGGGTAGCGCCAGTTGAAGGCTTAGTGATCAAACTCATCACGATGCAGACGAGCGCCTGCGATGAATTGCAGGCGCTCGTTTTGGGCATTGCTTTCATCAAATTAACATATAGGGTGGTGCGGTGTAACAAAAGACATCGTTAGATGCTTGGCGATACTTTTGAAGTCCATGGTGGTTGCCAGACAGGTGAGAACCAGAAAATGCCACCATGCAGAAACCCCCCCAAATGGGGCTTTTTTTTTTTACTATTAATGGGCTTGCGCTTGACCGCAATTCACCGGATGCCAAGCGATATTGCAATCTAAGGTGGAGCGCACATGCCCAGAAGAAACCGGTTCACTCTTGCCTTGAAAACCGCTAGATTATAGTTATCGGGGAACAGGGAATTTGGCAAAGAATTCCACACTTTGGCGGTACGCACAATGAAGGTGGAGGCAAACCGCTTAGTACGCGACTTAGGCACCACTGTATAACGATGCCGCCTTGGTGTTTCCCTACTCGTCCGATGGTGGAATAGGTTAGTTTACCCCTTAACCCCCCGGCGTGGTTGCAGGTACGTGGGCCTGGCGGGCGGCACGGCGGCCTCGAGCGGCGTGGTGGTGGGCGTGGAGTGCTCGCTGCAGCAGCACCCCGCGCTCCCCCGCAACGACGGCACGCACCGCGGCCGCCGGTACTTCCTCACACCGCCGGCGTACACCGCGCTCTTCGTGCCCTTCTCCAAGGTCGTTATGGCTTGGGCGCATTAACACATTATTCAAGAAAGAAAGAGAGAGAAACACTTTCAATCAGTGTAAGTTTACACTTTACGTTCACGTAAGGCATTTTAATATTTTCGCGTAGAAAACGGTCACACTTACTTATTATTAAAAGTTGGAATGAGTCCAACAGTTCCGAGCACCATCATCAGGGGCGAGTGTTACACGGACCGCCGCCGACGAGCTCCGCGCGTGCAAAGCACCGAAACTGTTGGACTCATTCCAACTTTTAATAATAAGTATGTGTGACCGTTTTCTACGCGAAAATACTTTCAATCAGATTTATCAATATTATTTATTATTAATTTATTTTATGTATTTAACTATCATCTTTATTGTACACTACGTCCTTGTTCAGTTGTTTATAAACTCCTCTCCATCCAAAGGTTGCCTGGAAGAGATCGCTTTAAGCGATAAGGCCGCCAATTGTGGCACACTAATTTGTAAGCTCTTTCTCTTTCTTTTCTTTTTAAATTTAATGTGTCCAATAAAGGATTTTCTATCTATCTATCTATCTATCTATCAATATAAAGAGAACTGGTTCATCAAAATTTAATGTAAGTATTTTCGAACCATTTTTTTTTTATTATTCTGAAGTCGGATTGGCACCAAAATAGGTAATAGTATTCTTGAAGTTGTCAAGTCATCAATGTTGGGTGTGTTAAAAATACAAAGCTATCTTGTCCCCGATCCGGCGCCTTGTGAAAGGGTATTAAAGGAAGGTAACTTCTTCTAAGCCTCTTCAGGTCGTATTATTGTTCTAAGTAGAAATAGGCGTTTATATTAAAAAGAGACATACCCTCATAAATAGCGATTTATGGTCGAGTGCCATCTATTGGTGAATACCGCACGATATTCTTTCCGGTAGTTTTGAGTATATTTTGCGAACAGACAGAAAGACGCGTTACGGGACTTTTTTTGTAATATGTATAATAAAATATAAAATGGTCATACCCAGGCTTCGACACGAGTGTTACTAGTATATATTAATCTAGATTTAATTTATAATCTAGACCTAAGTCTAAACTGTTTGTGATTGAATGGCACAAAAGCCTAAAAACATTAATACCTAATACCTGAAAATGTAAGGCCTAAACGATTACTTGAGAGTACAATTGACAAATTGTTATGAAAAACCTAAAATGCCTAAAGTTGTGCTTAGTGCTCACAATGTCTTTGTAATTTTACGAGAAATGGTTTTAATCATATATAATTGTATGATGTTTAGGAAGATAATGACACGACTGTGAACATACCCCTAGCACTCGATGGTATGTGCTAAGCTTACATTTAGATTTAAATTCCTGTTCTAGACATAGAAAAAAAACAATACCATTGGTTCTAAAAAATATTTGAGCCAATTATATCAATCAGAAATAGGGCTAAGGCTATTTTATACAGCATTACATTAATATACAGCGCGGCAATGCTGCTAGCGTTATGAGCACCTTTGCACCAGGAATGGTCAGTTGTGGGTTATTTGATTAGGTTAAGTTTTAATTTAAAGTTTTTGACATCTATAAAATAAGTATTTTTTTAATATCTGTCACAAATATTATATAATTTATCTGTGGTTATAACTGTGTAACTAAACGAAACCAGTGACATTTTTTTAATAAAAGTGCGTGCCACGTCTTGGCTTACTTCCCTAGGAAGATTGACAGCGCTTTTATTTAATACAAGCATTCATTATGCTATTATTTATATTTTATTATATTTCTACTAATTATAATTAGTAGACTAAATACTAATTATAATTCATGAAAAAGTATACCAAATTTTGTCACAGTTTATTTTGACCCAAGCGTAGCTAATGGCATCTCCTTTTATTTTCATTGTATAGGAACGAAACCAAAGCTAGTAAGTTTGTCACAAACGAAAAAACTTGTGCTAGGGATGCTAAACATTGTTTCTTAAAGGATATGTGTTTTACTAAAGTACTTAATGTGTTAATATATGAGCTAAAAGTGCATGTTACTGAAGGATTTCATAAAAATATAATGTACGAAATCATTAAATTTTAACAAAACGTATTATTATACGGAAATGTTATTAGTCACTGTGTAACATTATATAAATACGCAATGTTTATGTATATGCAGTTATATGTAAGCTATAATCGTATTTCAAGATGTAACAATTAAACTTTCTTAAAAATCGATGTATTCTAAATGCCTAATTCTGATTTTAATGAGCCGTTTCATAAAATGTAGTATACATATAAATTAATGACATACAACACATGCATTAAACCGTTTTTTTTAAAGAGAAATACTTTATGGGTTGGGTTTACCCGCTAATGAACATTTAGCTCTAAAATCTGAAAAAAACTAACTTCTCCATACAACTGATCGACAAATTCGTAGCAGTTTTTTAATTTATTTCGGTGGCAACCCTGCCCGTAAATATTGCTCATTAAAAACACGTAAATCTAGAAAAAAGTATTCTCTAGGTGTTACATTTAAATGAAAATAAAATTTTGGCTAAACAACCGATAATACGCTTGATTTTTTGGACAATGGCCAGTTTAAGTGAAAATTGTTGAAAGCGAAACTTTTGGTGTAAAAAGGAAAGTGATCGAATTAAATAAAATAAAGTGACGACCTAATGTCACAGATTACAAATAGTTACTGCTAATGTTATGTACTGTCGGGCTAGTTATATGCATAGTAAGTGTGTATAAATATAGCCTCTATGTAGTCAGTAGCAGAAATTAAAACTGTCGTATAAATTGTACAATTACAACAAAAAGTAAAAAACTCGGGAATCTATAAGTATCAAATCCACTTTACAAAATATTTCATGAAGTACCTTAGTTTAATTACGTATGTAGTTATATACAATGATTTTATGAATAGTTAGTTACTTAGCAATTAATCTTACTTTTACATCTCAAATGACAATGCCTGTAAACAGTACTTATAAACATTCTTAAGTGTATTTTTAAATTTATTAAAAACTTTCATAAATTTTATATTAAGGTTTTCCGAAAGAAAATCTCAGCAACAGTTCTCACACAGATATTCTCCGATAGCTAAGATTACTTACGTAATTGTAAAGAATCAAAAAGCGGTAACTGGTTACGAAACAGTGAAAAAAAATCCATGTTCATAACCAGTTACGGAATTTTTAGTTACGAAAGTGGACGAAGGGAAACAGACTATACAAATTTTTAAGAAAAAGTTGAACTATTTTTTTAAATTTAACCACTTTGGTTGAAATGTTAAAATGCCAAAACAATTTTACAGTTCTAATTTCTGCTACGTAATTTGATGTTGTGTACTTCTCTATCCTTCATATTTATAATATAAAGGCTTAGGGGCGAATTAAAAAAAAAGGTTTCGTATAGTCTTAAAATTACATAAAAAGCTCAAAACATTTATGAAGCTTAACTAAGCTTCTTTTCTACATGTACGTATGTAAAGTGAGTGCAATATTTTTACTATCTACAGATATTTTTCTATCGCATAAATCTTGTAATATTATTGTACATTTTCTAAAATCATTCTCATAATTCTAAACATGGTGCTGTGTTTATTGCTACACTTATAAAGCACAATTAATTATTATTTATTACGAGCTTCTTCTTTTCGCCTGCCTTTTCCCACTATCAGGCGTCATCTCTACGACACTCACACCTTTCTTAATTTATCATATCTTTTATTTTAATTTGATTTATATCCATTCATATTAACTAATACTGTTAATCCCTGACGGAATATTAGGGGCACACAGTACAAGAACCCGGAGTCATCCGTTAATCACAGAGGCAGGTCACCGAGGGAGTTTGAGTGGGTACATCCCACATAACCTGCGCCCCATAGCAGCAAGGGTCTTGTTGAAGATTTCCACCTCGTCTACAAAAAAGGAGGTACACAGTATAGCTTGGCGTTCCATGACCAGCCTTACAATACCTCGTTCATTGAAGTGACTTATACCAGTATTTATGAGGTGTCAAGGTGTATTTATCCTTACCATCATGACTATTGTATCAGGGGTTACTATTTTCTTTATTTCTTGTTCGTAACTCGCCTATCGCATCATATCATTTTATATGCTTGAATCATCCAAGATCATGTATTTTCTGAAGACATTGTATTGTTAGATGCAACCGTAGGTTTGATATGTAATTTATGTCAAATTGATGGCTATATAAGGTTTTTATTTAAAGGCAACTATTGAATAAAAAATACAAATTTGATCTCTTTACCAAATAAAATACTGAATTTAGATTTTAAAATACATAGAAAACGCTAGCACCAAAAATGTATCTACTGATATTTTGTATGTTATCTCAAATATATATACTTTAGTATTAAATAGTTTAAAATTAATGTTATTGTTAGTATGAATTAAATTTTATAATTTCGCATTTGAACAAAAAAAAATGTGTATTGAAAGGAATTGAATTTGTTTCAAAATATATTACAAGAAATAATGTTTATCCAAAACGTATTGGACATTTTAAATTTAAATTTGTACTCAGCAGGGCTAGCATGAGGTAGTAGAGACTTTCCACCATTTTTTTCACCTCAGTGGAAATAATAAAATCGTTTCCACCTTACATAGCATGGTTACAAGGTAAAGGGATAAAAAGTTTTCTCGTGATCATTTTATTTCGCTATTCCCCGCTGTCTAGCATGAACTCGTAACTATACATCGGCGAATCCGTGCTCTAAAAGTAAACAAAATTAAGGAAAGAGATTAATTTCATCTCCTGGTGGAGAAATTGTCCACTATCCATGCTAACCCCTCTGTCGTCTCGGAGATACAATGAGTTTTTAGCCTTATGAGGTTTCAGTATAACTTTTTTATAATATACTTTAATTTAAATGATATAAAACAACTTACCTGTCAGTATTCAAATATGTTTTTTTTTTAATAAAAGATTTTTAACCGTATTTAGAAAACTAATTAATTAAGAAAGCACTAAAATTATTAAAGTTGTAAGAGTTTACTCGTAGATGATATGGGAAATAATATATTAAATCTAAAAATATTATGACATTATTTTAATAACTAGGTTTTTATTATTTATGTTGTTTTTTTCGCATATAAAAATAGTCACAAAATTTATTTAAAATAGTGACGCTAGCTTCATTATCTATTCCATTTTCCTTGTAAACTAAAAATTAAAACAGCAGTGTTCAAGAAGAGTGCCAAATTAGTTGGCAACACTAATGTTCTTTTTTATTCTGGCAAATATTGTGAGGAGTATATATTATGATACCCGTATCTTTGCTCTGTAATTCTATGTATAAACTTTCCTTTCTGTAATTTCCTCTTTCGAGAAAAAAAATCTCCAAGTATCTTCAAATAAAACTCTTTAGGAAAACTATGTACATGTATTTGTAAACGTATTATAATAATTGAACGGCTTTGACTTACCTCTACAGGATTACTTATTTCTTTCTTTCAAACACGGTACATCTTTATAATATTACTGGTTAAACTCATGGTAAACTCCATGTAACGTAACTGGATTTAACGACTAACTCCCTAAAGCGTAGAAATCACTAGGCTTTGGCTGGTTTCAATCTTTTCTCATATAATGACACACTTTATATAACATTAGACCCAATGAAGACAAAAAAGGCTTACGTAGTAATTTTTAGGATTCTAAACTGTGAAAAACGGCAATTGTGTAGGTTCTTAAACTGGGCTAGCCCGTAAAAAAATTAAATACGGCTCCGGAGTATACGAAACTTTTCAATAAGTTGGCTCTTATGCTAAATAAATGGGATAAACTGATGTAAGCATTATTAAAACTAACCTAAACCAACTATTCCTATTTAAAAAAATACTTCTATATATTAACACTCTCATTAACATAAACTTCTATCTATAAACAACAACTTTCAATAACATAATAATAATATGCACGGTCCCTTCAATGTCGTTACATAGAGTTTTCTCTCAGAAGCTATGCAAAGTTATCAGTAATCCTGCATGTGTTTGAGTGATTATTTTGTAAATGTCTATGTATTGTATAAGTAGTTGTACCTACTTGATATGTACTAAAAGTATATACAATCCTATTCTAGTCTGTTAGATCTTAACATCTATACTCAGCTCTGTTGATAAAATCAAAGAAATCTATTTTAAATATCAATGTATCGGGTTATATGTTAATTGTATTAAATAAACACTTTCAATGATTGTATTTTATTTGTATACTATACCCAGCGAACTAGAATAAATAGAATAGTAACTTGGCCGATAAAATGGTTCCACGCATAATCGTAAAATATCGCGGTGGGCGGAGTAAAACAGCTACCCGCGCGCCCGCGTACTGTCACGTAGTGTGGCACGGCACTAATCGCGTGCGAGCTTTGTGTGTGTGTGTTTGAGATAGCAGTATAACTGTGGGCGTAAATGGATCCAAATTCTAAGAGGCAATTGTATGGAGTTACTCTTCCGTTAATTCTAGTTCGCTGACCTTACCTTATTATATGTCCTTAGATAGGGTTATAAGAATAGTTATAAATCAAACAAGAAAATGAGTATTAATTTTTTTTATTCAACAATGTTTCAGGACAAAGTTATAAAATCCTTTGTCCTAAAATAACAACAATTTGTGCAACAAGTAACTTATACTAAAGCGCACTCGGTAGTTCAGGAGGAAGAGAGAAAGCAAGAAAGAAATTAAGAGAAAAGAAGAATAGAATATCAGAAAGAAACGGAAGAGAGCAATATAAAAAGAAGATGACGTAATAAGTAAAAAAAAGAGTAGGTATCTAAGTAAATTCTTATGTGACTAGAAAAATAGAAAAGTCAATAACAGTTGAAAAGAACAGGAGGCAAAGTAATAATCATAAGTAAAGTAAGAATCTGGAGTAGAATAGTGAGCTAAAGTTGAAAAGATTGTAAAATGTAATTACTGAAGAAGAAAACATGAGGTAAGATAAAATATAGTACAAGGAGCGAAGATAAAATAGTGATGTAGTTATGAGAAAATAAACAGAAGCTAAGATTAAGAAAGGCGATAAGAAATAGAAAATATAAATGAAGATAAGAATTAAATAAGATAAAAAGACCAAGAGAAAGAGAAAATATAGAAAGAGAGTGAAGAAAAATTAAGAAGTAAAGCGACGAAATCAAATTAGCATATTTTTTTGAAGGAATATGGTCAGAATTCTGAAAGTATGCAATGTAGAAATAAGCAAAAATAAAAAGGTAAGTACAAATATGAAAAAAATTGTGAATAAATAGCAAAGTAATAAGTATCAGGTAGAAGAAGTAGTTATAGGTAGAAGTGGTAGTATTCAGTATCAGTATAATATAAATAAATATACATAGAAATGAGGAGTAGAAAAAAATATCCACGGAAGAATAAACATAATTAAAATATTTTTTATATTACAGCTATAGAGATTTTATAGAAGATATACGAAAGAAAAAAATACAAGGTATTGATAGCAAGACAAAACAAGAAAGTAACATCAAAATTATATCCACGGAAGTATAAAAATAATTAAAATTTAATTATTTTATATTACAGCTGAAGATATGAAATAAATAAAAAAACAAGGACTTGATAGCAAGACAAAACAAGAAAGTAACATAAAAAATTAAAATAAGAATAAATGAAGTGAGAATGAATAAGTAGAAAATAATAAATAAAGTATGTACCAGTAAGTAAAATGAAAAAAATGCGGCGTATAAATGGAAACGATAGGTAAGATAAAGGATAAGTACTTAATTCAAGAAAGAATTATACTAGATAGAAATATAAATGTAAAAAGTTCAGAGATCTGCAGATATCAGATAAAATACCTAAGTAAAACAATATTGAAATTATTACTTAAATTAGGTGTGTTGATAAAATAATTTTTATACAAATTTACTGTAAAATTTTAGAAGAATAACAAGATAAGAAATAAGAGAAACATAATCGTAGATATAATTTGAGCAGGTAGAGGAGATTATGATCAGAAACTAAAGAAATAAAAAGAGACAGATTTAAACAAAGAGATAGAAGAGAGATATATATAGAGTGTAAGTGAGGTGTTCCGATACAAACTATATCGCTTGATCAGAACCTTATATTCTAAGTCATAAAAAAGAGTAAGAAGACAAATAGAAAATAGTGTATTCTAGAAGAGAATATGAAATAAAGAGGTAAAAAATAGGAAGAAAAGAGGTAAAGAATATGAAGAAAAGAGGTAAAGAAAACGAAAGAAAGAGGTAAAGGATAAAGGTTTAGAATTTGAAAGAAAAAGGTAATGTGAAACAAATATAAAAATAATAAAGAATGAAAGAAGTATAGAATATGAAAGAAAAATAATTGATACTATTGTTTTGGTTCAAAATATGTCGTTCACCTTATTTTTCAGTTTGCCGATAGAATACAAAATCAGATATAGTAAAAGATAATTAAGAAAAAGGTAGGAATAGTAAGAGATAGAGTAATACTTATATAATATAAATAAAAGAAAAAAGATGTAAAACTATGATGTATAAGTAAAACCGAAAAATATTGAGGAGAAATTCAAGATAAAGTTGGCGATAGAAGTATCAAGGAAGATAGAAGTAGATGATGCCTGGGTCTTTCTTAACTAGTTGTTTTATATATGTAAAAATCTTTTTTTTTAAAGAAAAACTTATAATATTGTAGAAAAATAAATGAAGTAAGAAATAGGAGCAAGTCAAATATAGTCGAGTAAGAACCAGACAAGAATTATAATTAGAAATTAAGGAAGTGACAGATTTAAACAAAGAGATAGAGAGCAATAGAATTAAATAGAAGATACTTGAATAGAAAATCAGAAAGTGAGAGGGAGAGAGAATCCGGATTATCTCTCTCTATAAAGTATAATGTAAGAATAAATGTATGAGCTGTGTAGATACAATCAATATCGTTTTAACAAAATCTTTATTATTTTGTGAAGAAGTAATGAGATGGAAATACAAGAAAGAAAAATGTCGTGAATATGATTAAATATTAAAAGATGAAGTAAGAGATAGAGATAGAAATATAAAGTACCTACAGCTGTCGTGCTTCTATAAAATTGTTTGACCAAAGTTTTATTTTTTAAAAGAAGATTGAGGACAAGTCACTAGCAGTAAGCGCTAGACGATGATGCTAGAGGTACAGATAAGAAGAAGTTTAAGAAAGATGGAATTGAATAGACTTAAAAGGAAATAGATTTTTAGAAAGGAATATAACAAAGAAGAACAAGAAAGATCACTAAGATTATAGGAGATAGAAAATAGTATAGAACATATATTGTCACAGTCGAGTATTATTCAAAATACAGATTAAGTATGTATTTTAATTGTTAAATTAAATAATTATATTATGTTTCAGACAATCACTGAAAAAAAAACATGGTTATTGTTTCTAATATAAGGTTCGATATACAACTCGTACATACAACGATAAACACCCATTACATGACCATGACATTCAATATTCATAAAATTCCTCATTAATAAATCGCCATCAACAGGATCAAGAGTAAAAACGAACACAAGTTTCAAAAGCATTATAAATAAAAGAAAGACAGAGTGACTTTTCAAAATTAGATGAAGAAGAAGAGAAGAAGAATTTGTGTAAAAGTAATACAGAAAGGCTGTCTAGTATACGCAAAGAAAAAATAGAAGTAAAGTAAACTTTGGTTAAAGTAAGGATAAAAAAGATTGAAGATAATAATAAAAAAAAATGCCTAGAAATAGAAACTCAAGTTTTGCAGCAAGGTATAGGTATAGATAGTTGTGAAAATAGAGAAGATACAAAATAGGGAGCAGAAGTATGTGGTATTATAACATATAGATCAACAGTTACAAAAGAGTTAAATAAGAAAAAAAATATCAACTTAATAGTTGATCATGTAAAGGCGAAATAGCGATAAAAGAAATGAAGTAGATAGACAGTAGAAAAGAAATGAAATATATACGTAGAATATGTAATATGATTTGTAGAACACCACTAAGTTGAAAATAAGTAGAATGTATGTATAGAAGACATATAGATCAACAGTTACAAAAGAGTTAAGTAAGAAAAAAAATATCAACTTAATAGTTGATCATGTAAAGGCGAAATAGTGATAAAAGAAATGAAGTAGATAGACAGTAGAAAAGAAATGAAATACATACGTAGAATATATAATATGATTTGTAGAACACCACTAAGTTGAAAATAAGTAGAATGTATGTATAGAAGAAAAAAGATTCAAATAGAAGAAGAAATGTGGAATAAGCTGGTTATAGAATAGTTAAATATGATGATATAATTGATAACAAAAGAATTATGCCAGTAAGAAGTAATTAAATAAATAAGATAATAGAAGATAGACATATAAATATAACTATTATTAGAAGTAGTATATATAAGAATAACTTGAAGTAGTAGTAAAGAAGAGACTTCAGAGACAGGCAAAGGAAGTGAAGTACAAGATACTAGATATAATAAGAAAAGAGATAAAAAAATCGTGATATATGATTATATATCTTTAGACATGATTGAACTAATAAAATCAAACATTAACGTTACATTTTACATAAAAAAATAAAATAAATAAAAGTATAGTTTGCATATAATATACTGATAGCAGTCCATTATACATAGATACATCAATGTATGAAGAAAAAATATTAGTGGCGAAGAAAATTGAGAATTATAAGTAAGAGTCGAGATGTGCAAGCGTAGGTCCTATGAAATTATAGTAGGTAGGAATACAATCATAAATAAATATATTACAATAAAAAAATAATATATAAAATAAACTCTTAACAAGAAGAAACTAAGAATTTTAATAAAGGGAAACAGTAAAGATAGATGAGATTACTGAGGTAGATTTTAAGAAAGTGTATATGAAAAAGTGCAAAAGTGATAATGATGATGATTTATGAAATGAAACAAAGAAGAAAAGTAAATTTTTATATATTTTTTAAATGTATGGTGATAAAATCAGACAAACAATAGCAAAGAAATATAACAGTATAAGCATAGTTGACATAGAAGAAAATGAAATAAAGAAGCAGACATAGTTATAGTGCTATAATTGAATAACTATGAAGCAGAAGTAGAAAAAGTAGGTAAAAGTAAATTAAAAAAATATTTTCTGTATAGTATGAGATAGAAAATAACGCAGACAGAATTGATATAAAGAAAAAGCGTGAAGATATAGATTTAAAGCAGAAGTGAGTACACATAGGAAGAGAAAATAGAAGAAAAGAAATGAAATAAGAACAAAAAGACATGACAGTATAGAAATAAAGT
Source organism: Mellilla xanthometata (assembly GCA_035578125.1). Taxonomy (NCBI): domain Eukaryota; kingdom Metazoa; phylum Arthropoda; class Insecta; order Lepidoptera; family Geometridae; genus Mellilla; species Mellilla xanthometata. Next base: position 3,013,302 of record JAPUBQ010000014.1, on the reverse strand, counting down.
AAGCCTAAATGTGTCAAAAATTTGTGCATGCTTAAGTAAAAAGGAACAAAAGAAAGAAAAGCAAGTAGGTGGTGTAAAAACTATTAAGTACGTGATAATGACAGTTATAGAAATACTAAGAATTGAAGCACAAAGTGAAATGAGAGAGAGAGAGAGAGAGAAGCGTGATAGAGTGATAGCTAGAGGATGAAGTAAATAGAAAGAAATGTGTGTGAACTTGTGTTCGCAAAGTGAACTACCTAAGCGCGTATCACAGTGTACTTTGAACAAACTTAACAACCTAACTAAAGGAACTTTGTTTTCACAAAAAGTGCATAGAAAACTGCGGAATTAACCGTCTTGAACAAATGTGCGGTAATTCTGCTCAAGTAAAACTAAATTGAACATTCATTAATACTGTCTTTGGTAAGATTTGTGCAAGGCAAGTGCAATTCAAAGACCTTTGGTGCCTTTTGGAAATATTTCTAAAATTATCAACCCCCATCCTATAACAAATTCTAATCTAAGATGATTCAGTTCCTAGATCATGTAGATCTGATAAGCCCTTATCGTGTTGTACGGTATAACAAGTACCCTCGTATAATTATATTATACTATTAATTTAATAATTAGTAGCTGGAAGAATCTTCATGGTTGTTGACAGGGTAGTCAGCGTACCAACCGAAAGCGCCGTGGTCCCCCGTGTGCGCGCCAAAGTCCACATATTCTCCGAAGTCGGGAGGTCGCTCGGCGTATTGTGCGGTGGCTCCATGAGAGGGGGCTTCGGTGTTGTCTGGAGCTTGGACCCGAACCAACCTCGCTGGGGCGGGGCCTTCGGGGGCAGGTGGCGGCGACAGGGCGACGGCTGGAAAAAACACAAGTAAAAGTTAGCCAAGATTGATAGAAATATTATTTAAAGTATGGTAAAGTTTTTTATGTTCAATAACAAATATCAGTAACGTGCCAAATTGAGTTACGAAAAAGACATATTTTATGAGGATCTCGCCCATTTAATCGAAGTTAAATTGAAGTATCGCCAACTAAGAGATGAAGAGAGAAGCAATGAACTTGTACAGATGTAGGTACACACCAGGCTCAATAGACACTTCAAGGTATACGAGATTTGCAAAGTCTTGCAGAAGTTATTTAAATAATTATACCGTAAGCTACACAAAACAATTGAAGTTACAATTATAACCAAGAACACAAACGCAATAGGCGTGTGAAACTTTATTTAGGATATTTACGAAATTGTTAACAATTTGCAGTCGCGAGCGAAAGAACATGATAACATCGATATGGAGTGGTGCACGTAGGTTCGCCATTGAGCAACTCCGGTGTGGAAATGTTGGCAACCATTTGCAGTATATTTATAACTAACTGTGTGAATAGAATATGAATGAGCTATTATAATTAGTAGCCAAAAGTATTCGCTACGTTTTGATCAATCGGATTATTTCTGTTTAGAATGTTATCTATGTGGGAGTAACATTATGTAAGGCTTGCCGGCCCGGAAGGCGTAGGACTTTCTATGGCGGAAGCATGTCGAAAGAAAACATGTTAGAACTATGCCTCTAGCTTGTGTTGATTCTTAAAATAGAGGAGAAACTTGGAATACCGCGTAATTCATAAGTACTAGCTAATAACTAGGATACTTATGAATTAAAGCCTGAGCTAAAGCTCGGAAAGAAAAATATATTGGCTATACCAATAATATTTGAACTTCAAATAACAAAGTAAAGAACTGACCACGTAATCTTAATTAAAGCCTTTAAGTTTTATCTCAAAACGATATTGAAAATGGAGAGAAATCGTGGAATTGATTTGCTTGGGTCGATTCAATGAACATTGAAGAGAATTACGGAAGTCCGTGACTATCGTCTTTAATTTATTATATCTGAATAATTTTGATTCGATACAATACTTATTTTAACTATAGAAAGCAATCACACTATTGTGACGTCATTTTTCACAATACTATTCAATACATTCGAGTACACTTTGTAAGATAAATCTTTTGAAAAAAAATAATTTAACTTTCGACGAAAGCTCACGCTTTTCCTTTCGCTAGTGTCTGGTTCCGTTGAACTAGTTACATACGAGTGCACTTTATTTCAAGCATGTATTGTTACAGAAATTCGTCGTTTCACGCGTTCTTTACAACGGCAAGAGTTGAACAAGGATACCCATTGTTGCCACTTTTACTCATTCAATGTGAAAGGAAATTCTCTCAGTTCTTTGTGCATCTCGTTAATATATGGCGATACCTATCGTATTGAATGTAAAACACGCCCGTTACGGAGCATAGAAAGCTAATCCTTTTGTACTGCAGTGAAAGTAAGAGGTCAGCTTATCTTGATTGATGCCCACAGACTACAATGGAGATATGGGTTCATTCTGTTCTCTGCATAACAAAGTTGGCCACGGTGGGCCGAGACATTTAACTTTCTTGCGTAAGGTTTATGAAATAGTGAACTGGTTTAGGTACAGTAATGTCATGTTTTGCAACAGAGGCCTGACCGTTGGTTTCGCTTTGTTCGCTTTCAATGGTTTGCGAGAGACTTTTGTCGAATTATGGTTAGCAGTTTTGCTCAGTCTTTTCGGAGTAATGTGGTAACAGAACAAACGTAGGCTTTTTTGGTAAAGTTACATTTATCTTGTTACGTGAACTACGTTATTTACGTTCGTGGCTATTACCATCGACAAATTATATCTATTAGGTACGTATGGGCTTACATGAAAAATCGGGCTAAAAATCTCTGGCAAGTTATCGGTATTTTGAAAGTTCGATCGTTAATCCTTATAGCGCGTCTCCTGAGTGCAATACTAACCAAACATTTCACACTCTCACAACTTGTAAACACGAAGATCAAACATATCCCTAATCAAGTGAGTGACGACGTAACAAAATTACCTCTACCCTTTAGGAGATCATGGGGTTGTTTTTCGTACGCCTTGGATAACATGTTTACTTGGCAAAACTGTTAGGTATCGGCCATATTTTGTCATATGCTTGGTGTTAGAAAACACGAAAACGGGTCACATGAGACCCGATTTTATAAAAACACCGCTGGCCTGGTCGAAAACTAAAATATCTGATTCCAATTCACAAATGAGATATTAAATAGAACTTACAGTGTTGTTGATACGGCTGCAGCGGCTGTTGATAGTCCTGACTATACGTCTGATGCTGCGCCGGTGGAGTCAGGGTCTGTCGCGGCACACGTCTCGCTCTCATCTCCCGCAGGTCCAGGAATGCTATCTGGTCAGCTGGCACCGCTATGTAGGATGGCATGGCAGAAGCCACGGCTGCTAACGTCGCGAAGATTAGGGTTTTCTGTAACAAGGAAAAGAAATTGTTAATTATATAAGCAAAAGTTGTTTGGAGATGAGTAATTTTAATTATAAATCCCTTTTTAAATAGGTTACCTATCTGCTAAAAGAATTCTTTATGTCAGTAACTGATTCAAGACTTTTTGGAATGGTGTTAATAAAATCTGAGAACACATAAGAACTGAAATAAAATACACTTCATGTCCTATCAGATCAGATAGACAGATCTTATAATAGCGGCAAAGTTCTCAAGCCTCTCAATAACTCACAAGCTAACAAAAACGACTAACTAATGAGAGCATATTCCATGTTGAAAGCTGTAGAAAAACATGACAATAGATAATTGCAGTCGTCAACCTAATTATTCCCGCGGCAATAAAACTTGTTACAGCAGTAACATTGTTCGGCGAAACTAATGACTCAATTACCGAGTTTTGTCGAGCAATCTCGCGATAGGCCAAGCAGTGCCAGTATTGGATCCAAGATGACAAAAAAGAAACTTCACTTTGTCTCGATTCGATTCAAATATGATTGTTGTACTCAATTTACTAAATAGACCATAATCAATAAGCGTTTCAAAGAAATAACAAAGACTTTTATAGAGTGAAAGGTGGGAAAATAAAACAACGCCCTATATTTTAAAGATGCTTACGTCATCTCACAGATTGACTGTTCAATTTATAATAGGCTGCAATCAATGCATTACCAAAAGCACGATTTTGCTAAGTACCTATGCGGTATGTTGTCACCGAACTAAAACATTTTCCTAGACCTCACAAATAGGTACGTGAGTTAGCAAACCAAACTGGTTGCAATATCTGCAATCAATCGGTGGTAATAGCTGCCACAAATTACGGAAATGAATCTACTTGTCGTACTTAAGCAAATTAAGCAAGCCTATTAAGTTTAAAAAAAAAACTTTTAGTGGGTTACACTTTTTTTCTAGCTAAGCACAAAGCAAATAGCTTTAGTATAACAGTGCTTGTTTCAGAGTTTATTAGTTCTGATTGGAAAATCTACTAAAGTAGGAGTGTAGACGAATGGTTTCTACAAGGGGAGGCCTATCCTCAGCTGTGGACGATAGAAGGCTGAATGATAAGTTAACAAGTTTTACGTCTCTTAAAGCCTATTTTATTATTGGAGACGTGGACTAAATAGAGAACACAATTTGTTCTTTTCTCTAAATTTTGGCTTACTTAATAATACTGTCACACGACTACCAGTTACAACTATTACGTTTGTCAGTTAGCGTACTCAGTATGCTACAGTTTGGGTGCGCTTGCGCAAGTCAAGTAATTGGAGCTGCTTGCGTAATGTGGACGCGCGACACGCGCACTGGACCGTAACTTATCTTGCATTTTTTTTTAATTTTAGGCACGAACACGTTTCTTTGCTACTACTATCTAAACCTTTATACTTTTTGGTAAATGTACTTTATACTTTTTGGTAGCCTATCTATTTTCTCAAAAGATCGATTTTTTTACAATTTTAGGCACGAATAAGCTTCTTTGCCACTACGAGCTATATAAATGTATTTTATACTTTTTGGTAGCCTATCTATTTTCTCAAAAGATCGAATATACTAGATTTTATGGAAACAAAACCATCTCACGAATTAGACTTAAAAAGCTCATCGACTAAAAATATAAGCAACAAAATCTATATTAGCATAATAGGAGTACACAGCTGACGTTAATTAATAGAAATAAGACCATAAGATAGGAAATTGGACTACACGAGTATGAACATAAACTCTAAAAAAAATTTCGCAAGTGCAAGCCCACGCCAGGTATCTATAATTTTGTAAGAAAGTATATTTTTTTCTCTACAGATGTCTATCGCTATATTATTATCTCGTTAAGACATAAATACTTAATTTAACAGTTACGAGATGCAAAGCTGGTTTTTACAGAAGCGCTAACAGATTGTTAGATAATCAAATTGATGGATTCAGTGGTTTATGTTAGCGATTATCCGACAATTTATATTAACCGGTGTGGTGTGAGGCGATAAAAGAGTAGTTTAAAAAGCAATTCCGGTTTTAATTGATTGAGAAATGGTAGATTCAAGTAACATTAGATAACTACATATATTGTGTCGAAGCGATATTTTGTTTTTAGTAAGTAAATTAGGTATGTCTTTTATATAATATTTCTCAAGATATTCAATTAACATATTTTTATGTCTGAGTAGTTACATTCATTATGTACAACTACTTATATGACTAAATGGAAAACCATGACATGGTTACAACGTAAATAGCCCCATAAAGATAAACTTCAGGGTGAATACAAGGTAGATCTCAATCTTCAATGTTTTCCTCACCATAAAGTCTCTGAGCTTCTGTTCTATTATTACCTTTATCCCGTTCACACATTAACGAGTGATTTTAAAATACTAGCTAAGCTTCGCGATGTAACTCGATTAACTGGCATATAAAACCTACTTAAGGTGCTTTGGTACAGAGTTCGCCGCGCCAATTGTCAAGAGATAAATTCATATAATATCAACAATTAACAATATTAAATTGTAAGTTCTGTGAATTCTAGATAATTACAACAAACAACCAAATACAAAATAGTAGGGATTTTTTATTACTTTCAGAATTACAACATTTTTAAATTTTAAAGCGACTATTTAAAAATATAAACTATTAAAATTAAAAATATAACTATGCATTTAGCGTATTTGACGTAATTGTGTTTTGGGAACTCTAGCGATTCTTAACACTAATCTAATAAAACTGAAAAAAAAGCACAGTCATCATTTACGGATCTACCAATCAAACTATCAGATTAGGATTTTTCAAAATATGCTATTTTGCTCCCATACTCTCTTAATACAACATAGATACTGACAAACCTTCGATTTCATAAAATGAGTGTGTTATATAAATTTACACAAGAACACTAATATGTCACTACCCACATAATAAAGTAACGTTCCCAAGAGGTTAAGAAATGTTTGAATACCGAAGGGTTGCGTGGGAGGAGGTTTCTAACGCCCACCGTTAATTATACCTTCAGGCTTTGATTTCACTAAAATCTATGACTTTTCTTGTATTCACAGAAAATTATTGTATTTACAACAATGATAATGCTTCCTGGTTCTGTTCAGTTCTGCTGTTTTTTTTTTATTACGGAAATCCATCTATTTTCAGTATAATATGTCAAAGAGTCAATACAAGACAATTTTATTTGGATTTATATTATTTACCTATAATGCATTGTAATACATAGTTACATACTATGTATATAATTAATATTTTCTGATATTGACTATTTACAATTTAGTAGTGGTAGTAACAATACACTCTTTTCTCATTCGTTTGACACCTTAGCCCGTAAATAAACGAAATGGATTGTTAGCAATTGTTTTAACCGACTCTAATTTGCCTTTGTTATAATAGGTATCGAGCATAAACAATGTAATTGATTGAAGTAAGTAAAGGCCAATAACGCCTAAAAGCTTGTTTCCGTAGGGCAGACCATAAACAATTTATCATAGAGAGAAATCTTGAATCTTGTTTGGCAATACCAAAAGGGCAGTTAGCCTTCAATTGATTGGACAAATCATTCTTATAGTCAGTTGTACACGTATTCATTTTTTAGAAAGTATAAGCAAACTTATATGTCATTGGCAAGGCTTTATCTACTCGAATGGTTTAAAAGTCATATTTATTGCCTGGAAGCGATTTTAGCGCTTGTAGTAATAAGGTCGACTTTTATGACACTCATTTAAAGGTTATTTTTTCATTTCATTTGTATTTTCCTTCATACAAGTTTCCTTTTTGTGTGTTGGAATCTGTAATATAAAATAAGTCGGGCTTTCCTTCGTAACGCTATAACTCCAGAACGCACGAACCGATTTCCACGGTACAGCATTCGTTGGAAAGGTCTTGGGCTCTGTGAGGTTTGTAGCAAACAAAATTCATGGACAAATTCCAACGACATTTAGGTATTATAAATGTCGTTGACAAATTCAACATTTTGGCGAAACGGAGTTAAAAATGGAAATATGTATTAACATACTATATTTCCTATTTTCATGTTCATTATTGAATAACATCAATAAGGTCAATATTTTTTTCATTATCATTATCAGCTGTAGAATTTTGTGCTGTGGCGTTTGTTTTTGAAATCACGGACTATCTTTATACGTTTCTAAAAAATGCTTGCTTGTTAAATTGACTAACATAACAATTTCTCTTAAATATATCTATTATCTTTAGGGTAAATTACATATTGTACCATAACAATATCTATCTACATATACTAACAATATTTAGTCCGGTCACGATTCACTTTCAAACAGTTACACGCCTGTGTCAGTCGTGCACAAAATCGAAATTATTTTACGTAACATTTATTACGATAGTTTACCCACATTAAAATTGACTGGCAATTGTTTTAATCCGATACGCCGTAATGTTTAAGTAGAAAGTAGGGTAAATACGATTGAATTTTAACATTGAAAAGTATAAACAAATTTAATAATTATTTGCTAAATCATTATAATTGTTATTAAAGGTACATGCGAAATATTATACAAAATAACATGACCTGTATTACACATTTTCATTAAAAGTAGTTTATTAAAAAAAATATCATATTATAATTACATATTTCACTTAATATGATTACTAAACTAAAAAAATATCTTAAGCTAACTATACTAAACGAAAAACAGGATTGAAAAATGCATCGATTAAATTATACGGTAACGATATTTATGAAGATTTCAAGCGAGATAATTGCAATGATGCCGCTCATTCTTTCGATATTGTTGAGAGTAAAAGTTTATTTTTTTACACATTTTTTTATTGCCTTTACCAAACTGTAAAATTTGATAACGCTACTTTTACAAAGCATAACTTTTACTTTCACTTACAAAGCTTGCCTTACAATGCTGAACGCATTGATTTTCTAAAATTAATATTGAGCTAATCTTGTAAGGCAAACAGTTTTAGTATCTTTGCTACTAATATAAATATACTAGCTGACCCAGCAAACGTTGCTTTGCCTCATTACTTAGGGGTATGGAAAATAGATAGTATCTAGCCGATTCTCAGACGAATACGCATATAAAATTTGTTAAAAATCGGTCAAGCCGTTTCGAAGGAGTACGGTAACTAACATTGTGATATGGAAATGTTATATGTTAGAAGAATTTTTTCTTTATTATATACTTTATACTACATTAAGTATAAAAGTGACGTGAACATTGTGAGTGAAACCATAACTACTGACATATAATTGTATATTGTGACATTTATTAATCAATAAATAACTCTTATAAAAGTTAAAACTTTCAGAACTACGAAAAAACCCACATGTGTTGTGTGCAAGAAGATACTTTCATATACTCGTACATTGAAAATGCCACACGCCATTTACATAAATCTACAAAACCTACGTTGAAGGGCCGCGATATGATAATTCAATTTCAATGTACATATGTTAAGACTTTTGCAAAAAAAATAAAGACTCTTTGAATTAAATTGAATTGATATGATAGAGAAAGGACAGAATAAAGACATGTGACAACTGATAAAGTGAAATTGAAACGAAAAACATGTTGTGCCAACTCTATATAGGTACGAGTAAGATGTTGAGAAGGGATCTAGAAAATGATAATTATTCCAAGTAGACTTTAACACAACCTTTTTAGCATAAAACAGCGCCTAAAAACCTGTATGTTATGCTTGTAAACTTGCTCAGGGGTTCCGTGTACCCAGGTTTATAATAAATGTTGTCTCTCGTTAGCCTTCATCAAGTTCCGTAGGTGAAAGGCGACTCAATGTCAGCTGCAGTAACTCAACAAAAACCGATCCTGTATCTGTCACAATATCAAGGCCTTGTAAGATTGGGCTTTTGTGCATTCGTGAATTTAATAGCTATAAATATAAAGTAGTTTATCTGCGTGACTCAACGGTTGAGAATTTATAACACTAGAGGTAGGTAAGTATGGTCTTGCAATGCTATTAATAATGTTAAATGGTCAAGATAAAGTACCAATTTGTCTTATGACTGAGTTAGTTATTGATGGGAAAACTAAGATATGCACTTATTTTGGTAAAGACAGTGAGATGTAAAAATATTTAGTACCTAAATAACAAAATGATATTATAAAGTGATAAATTGACAAAATGTATAGCTGTTAAAATCCTGAACGTTTTTGTCAGCTATTAATATTCTTCAATTTGTTCATATCTAATTAAAATGTATAATTACTAATTTATGACAGTTTCTCAATTTACCGGTCCACGAGGAGCGAGCTGTTGTTTAAATTAACTTTAATTTAAATGAAATTCTTGTTAAAAAATCAATTTCGTTCAGGGGTATATAAATTGGGAACAAGGTTGTTATATTATTTCGGTTCAATATTAAGACGCTGTTTGTGAAGGTTGAACACTTTATATGGACTTGTTAATTTACAATTTTATCCAGATGCTTGTTTGGTAGTGATAATAATAAAGTGAAATACAAAAGACATTGGAAAACGACAGGAAAAAACGTCGTTCTTTTTAAATTAAAATATAGGTACACGCAGTAACTTGTAATGTACACATGTTGTACAATTATAAGTATGTAATTATAGTATGTAAATTATAAGTATGTACAATTATAAGTATGTAATTGTAGAAAAAAAAAGGTAAATAAAACAAAAAAAGACAAAAGAAGCCCAATACAATCTACAGTTCATTCAAGACTTATTTATAACAAAAAACTATATCATCAACATATGTTTTTATCAGACAGTTAAATACTTTGGTTTAATGCAATATGAAAGAACAACTTTCCGACAAAGGCTAATGAAAGTTATCTAATGGCCGTGTCTGCCGTGATCTGAATTAAGATTGATATCATTAGGCACAAATTTCCTTTTTGCAATAAGGAAACTTGTAATGGTAAAGTAAAAGGTTTTTGCGATATTATCTACTTACACAAGTTAACTAACTAAATAAGTGCAAACTACTTCATACTTGGCAAGTCATTTGAGCTTAAATGAGTTATTTTGTGTTTTTATGAATATTTTGTGTTATTATTTACGTAATTTTCAATCAAGACACTTTTGGACATAGAACGCAAAGACCATGATTTTAGGGTGTACCTACTTATGAATTGAAGAAATATAATAGTTATACATATACAAATACATACATTTGCAGATGCGTCCAATTTGAGGGTTAGTGAATATGTTAAAATGAATAGATAAGTATCATTTTGAATTTGATATTTTAACAAAAGTACCAAAGAAAACTTTTGCAATTCTTTTCAAATTAGAATAAAAACCTATTTAGGGAATCAAATATACGAATATTCATAAAAGCAAAGTTCATTAAAATAAGTACATTATACGTAAAGTGTATATATGTAATATATGTATACAGTAGTGTGTATGTAAACTGGAGTAACAAATTAATATGCATTTAAATACCTAAAATATACCTACTAAGAGATAATATAACCAGCAAATTGTAAAGAACCGAAACAAAATTGCAAATAAATTAAAACTTCGTTACCATCATTGTAATTATCTCTGTTAATTAAATGCAAATTTAATTACGAAATTGTGCAAGTGATACGGCCTTGCACTATCAGACGGCGCGGTCTGATAATTCTGTTTATTAATTTATAGTACACTAGGTAAAGAGGGTGGCGTGTCAGACTAATTAGAACATATTGCAATAAGGGCTACTGAAGTGTATACCTAGTGCAATTATGCAAAAGAGTTTAGTATGCAGGTTTCATGATCATAGGACATTTTTGAAATACATAGCACATATTAAACAGAAAAGAAATATTTTTTTAAACGAAAGTTTTAAAATGTATGTATGTATATTATGTAGTATATCAGTTGTGTTAGCTACCATTACACGAACTAGAAATGTTTCAGTATGGGGTTAGTCATCCGTGTGTGAAATGTGTAAAAAAAGAAATAAAAAGTGATTTTTTTAACGATTGAAAAGACACGCGCCATTATTACTTTGAAACCGTAACTAATGGAGTTTCTTTTAAATACGTTTAAAATAACATAAGTTATCAAATACACTATGAAATTAATTAAATAATAAATTGATACATTTTTTAAATTAAATTGAATTGTCTGGGACTCCAACAAAGCTAAAAAATTAATAGCTCAATTAAAATTTAAATTTCAAAAGTACCAATGTTAAATGAACAATAAGCCCTAAACAACTAAAGTTACCTCCGATCACAATGACAGTAAGTTACATCACTAACCCGCGCTAATTAAAAAAACAAACACAAAGGAAAGTAACGTAGGTAATAGAACCTCACTGACCATGTTGCGATGTTGGTAGCACTGTCACTCCGGTCGGCCGCCAACTGAGGCGGCAGCGGCGGCTGCTACAATTTTTATACCAACCTTTCCACAAAGCGGCCAGTTTCACTTTCTACTCGGCACGGCCGGTCCGACGTGATCCACTTTTTCACGGTGCCCATGGATACAAAGGCTCCTGCAGGCACACTATATGGACATGTATAGGTATGAATCGAGACAGGAGTGAAAACATTTGAATGTTTGAATCCTTTCACTTTAATACCTAAATTAGGTTGAGCAAGTTTGAGTTGCATATCCGTCAGGATAGAACTGTTGAAACACATTTATAGTAATTAGTTCAGATCTTTAACTTATATTATATATTGTATAAAACCAAATGGGCCAAGTGGCGTGTCTTGGGAGAGGCCTATGTCCAGCAGTGGACGAACATAGGTTGATGATGATGATGATGATGATGATTGTAAAACAGTTTTATGCAATAAAAATGTATATTATCGTATCTTAATAACACGGGTCAACATGAAATTTGACTTTGATTGCAAAGCAGTAAATTTCGGTAGTTTAGGTCGTAATAAGACGGAAAAAAAATATATGGCATGAAAAACTTTGCTTTTGTGCTTAGAAGACTGATTGAACGAAATTTTAAAAAGTTTACTAAATTTTCGTCATTTCTAAGCTTTGTAAATATTCTTAAGTCCTGTAAAATATAATTATTTATAATATTTGTAAATTAAATATAGTGTAGATATAAGTAATTCTTATCTCAAGTCTATAAAGAAAACACTTAAGCCCTGTTGGTCAAATATACGTGAGTAAAAAACTTAAAAAATGTGAAAAACTGAATGGATTAAGTATATTAAGGTATTCAAATGTCTTTGTTCAATTCTCCGAAACAGAGTAGGTACCAGACTCCGCAAGTATTTTATACTAGCTACGCCACGCGGTATCACCTGCGTTACTCCGAGGTTAAAAGAAGCCTATGCGTTAATCTAGAGTATAAACTATGTCCGTACCAAAATTTCATCGAAATCAGTTCATCCGTTTGAGCGCGAAGAAGTAACAAACATACACACACACCCCCAAACTTTCGCATTTATAATATAAATATATTCTTTAATACGTTATGTCAACCGCATTCAAGGCTATAGTTTTGAAGCATCGATTGAAGTAAATATTCAACTGACCATAATTTGTTTTTCTCTTAACCTTTTGACGAAAAAAAGTTTGAAATGCTCCTAATTTTATATAACGTACAGACATTCTTTTACTGTTTTATTATTTGCATTTATATCAGAGCCTCAATAACTTTGCCACTAGTCAAGGATATAGAAATAAAATGTCCAGTACTAGTGGGCAGATCTCTGAAGGTATAATTATGATCTTTATCGAAGGCAGTGGAATATTCGAATTTCTGACCGGCCTTGCGACTTCGTGACATTTTCTCGCTTATTTATTAAGGAAACCGGTGAGACAGATAGATTAATTTTAATCGTTTTTTGTGCTTCTGTTTGAGATTGTCATAAATTTATGGTGATAAATGGTTTGTCAACATCTTCATCATAAAATTATATCATTAGACAGGATTGTCTAATAATAATTGTCTCACATTAACTGTGTTGCTAAAAAAGACGTTTCAATTCGAATAATAAAATAATTGGCGAGTCCGACTCGCGTATGAAGGGTTCCATTATCTTGAAAAAAATATGTAAAACATTTAACATTTGTATGGGAGCCTTTAAATTTTAAATTCATTTTATAATATATTTTTCAAATAACTACATAATGAATAATCCTTAAATCTTGGTTAAAAGATCGAGTAAAAAAATGTTTATTTTTTTGTATGTGTTTTACCTTTTAGAAAGGTAACACATACCTACATTTATAAAATCTGTGAAAAATTGAGACAGACAAAAAAAAGAAAATTGAGATAGGGTCCCACTGTTACCTTTTAGGTACAGAAGCCTAAAACGATTATCTTCACATACGTAAGGTTTTTTTTTTTTTTTTTTTTTGGTTCAGTAGTTTATTCAGTTCTTGCAAATAGAATATTTTCACGCACATTATATCCATCGATTCATACTTGTAACTGGAACATTTGCCAACATTTGTTCAAGTGTCTGGAACCCATGTTTCATGGTACGTTTACACGCTTGCCAAGCCTTGACAAGGATCTGCAAGCGCAAGCATGTAAAAAGGGCGTTTGGCTTGGCTTGCGTGGGCTTGTGCCTGCTTGCTTCCGATCCAGTCGAGTGTCGGTTTTTTACGCAGAGCAAAGGGCGTTTGCTTGGATGTATATTGCAGACTGACGTATTCACAAGCGTATAAACGCTTTTCAAACGCCAAAACGAGATTTGTGGAGGCTTGGGACTGTTTGCAGTTTGCCTAGGCTTGGCAAGCGTGTGAACGTACCATAAAGAACATTCATACCAGTTACAACTCTTATAGCATTAGCATAACTATAGCAGGCCACTATACGTTCCCAGTGTTGAGGACTCGGGGCTTTACTCTTATGGAGCGACGACAGTCTGCTTCCATCTAGCAAAGGGATATCCCCCCCGGACAGATGTTGTGTCCGGAGACGGCCGTCCGACGGTCATGCATTGTAGCTTGGACTCGTTACTTTAATTGGTAAAAATATGTTTATTTATTTACGTTAAAAAAATTAAGTAGTATACCTAATTAAAATATTTTTGTAAAACGTATTTTTCAGTAGCAATACATAATTATTGTATGTTCGCAATGGACACGACTGTTGATACTATTTACCTGTATTTACACTTAAAGTCTTGTAACACAGTTGAACAATAAATTTATTCTTATTCTTATTCTATGGATTACTTTGGTATGCATCGCGTTTTGCGGGCGTGCTTGCAGTAAATTGCGCAGTACCTATCTAACTTAACCTATGCTGTGTAAGATATAACAATCATATACATACATACATCACATTGTATCATGGTAGAATACATAGCGCCTGTAGAGCTCAGCTAGCTAAGGTGATCTGCCGTGATCATCGAAGCTAAGCAACGGCCGACGCGGAAGGTGTTTGGATGGGTGACCATGCACAATTAGTTTTTCAAGTGGTAATTTCTACGTCGCACAACCGTGGGTCGGATGACACGTTAAATTGTAGGTCCCGGCTGTTCGTTTTCCTCGTATAATCAAAGTACTTAGTTCTTTAGTGAAAGCTAGCACCGATAAGACAGCACAGATACCATTAGGTACCTACGAGTATATCTATTTGAACAAAAGCTTTCTAGAGAAAGGGATTGGGAATTGAGAAGGGATTTAGAGCATTTCATTTTGATCAAAGCTTGTTAGGCCCAGTGAAGTTGCCCGCGTTAATATTTTTCAGGTAATGTTCACATAATACTGTTTAGTATTATGTGATTGGAGTGTAATATTTTATTTTGTTCTACGACAAACTAACACAGCTGCACATCGAATCTGAAAAAAGGATGGCACTGACAATAAGAATGAACTCCATTCTTAGTCTCAACTAATACAAAAATTACCATTCTCAATGGCGGTCAATGGTCTGGCTTCTCAGATTTCTTGTTCTGTAACTTTGGATAATAGAAAGGTTGAACGATTTTGAGAACAAATAAGCGGTTTTAAAGAGTATTTAAGTAAAAATTGCGTTACAAAAAAGTTAACATACTTGTTACAGTTGAGACTAAGGATGGAGGCCATTCTTATTGTCAGTGGCGTTAATAACGAATTGCTATTTCAGACACTCGGCGTGCTGAACAGAATTTACTACCAGTGCAATGTAATTAAGTAAAAATCTTGACGAATCGTCAAATCGATGGATCCAATCTTTCGATTCGTCGACAGATCCAATCTATCGATTTGTCTAAATAGGTATTGTGAAAAATGTCATTTCACTTTCCGCAGCGAAACATTAATAATGGTGGCTATGTACCGTATCGGAGATAGGTTACGTAAGTTTGCATAACGCTTTCGTTAACACCACTGTGACAAAATAAATTATTAGCTTCACTTAGAGCTGGCTGCGGCTAAATGTGTAAACAAGTTTACAAGTGAGTACTTTTGTTGACTACTTTTAGGGTTACACTTTGAGGTTTCCTTGTGCTCAGGCGATACCGGGGAAAACAACTTATACTTATTCTTCGTATGAACTAAGTGGTCAAACTATGGTATCGAGAGTTTTCAAGCCGCCTGAAGGCATCTGACTCGGCTTAACGACAGCTTGTACTAACAACTAGTGCACACAGTAAGTTAAAAAGTTTGAGCATATACAAATTATGCTTTATTAATAAACAAAGAACGGAAGATCAGCGTTGGTTGCTCTCCAGCAAGAAACATTATGCTGAGTTGAGGCTGTGTTGTGACAAATTAAAGTTATGTGTACTATTTTATAAATTATATCTTGTCTTGTGTTAATTTGTCATAATAAATAATTTTCTTTCTTTAAAATATGAGGGAATTCAGAAACAAACGAGAGGAACGCTTTGGGGCGAGGACCATAAATACGATAGATACTGGCATAAGAAACTAAAAGAGAGTGAGCTTCCCTATATTGAACTAAAATAGAGTGATTTTGAAGAATCCAGGAATATAAAACTTACTCGTATTTAAAAACAACACTTAATTAGCAGCAGATGTATGATGTTTATGATTTTATAGGAACGAAACGCAAATATAAAACAGACTCACCAATTAAGTATAGGTAGACCTGCATTAACTTGTATGTGTCCAATATACGACTATTATTAGGTAGACTGGATGAAACAATCTTCATTATTTTATAATGTATAGAAAAAATATTTTGGTTCTTGATTTCTGTAAAAAAAAAAGTTCATTCAACGCTAAGCATAAAACAGAATATATCAAACACATGTGTACTTACGCGAAGTTCAAAGGCGTTAGAAAACTTTTAGGCTGTCGACTTTCGTACTCTTACCTAGCTATTTCCTATAGCTACTTATTTCAATCCAATACGTATAGCTATAATTTGCACATTATCTACTCGCAGCAATTTTCCTAACAATGATGTTAGCTATCACAAATGTATGTTATGAATGTAAGCAGTCTAACAGAAATGGTTTCCAAAGGTGAAATAGATAAGTTTGTTTGAAAAGAATTACTGTGACTACGCTTTCTTGGGTCACTATTGTCACGTTTGAAAATTATTTAGCAAACCGATTTCACTCTTATTACCTGCCCTGTAGAGTTAAAATTATTTTCTACATTGGGAATGGATATTTTCGATGAGCAGAGATTACGTTGAGAATGTAATTAAAGGGCTATTTGGCGCAAGAGCGTACGAAACGACTTTTTAATTGGAGAGATGTCGTTTTATTGAAAGCGTCGATTTTTAGTAGAAGTCACGATTATTAAGCCTTAAGCCTATTTGTGAATCGATGCAAGGCAAAGTGGTTTTACTTTCAAAGTAACAAGGTATTGAATGGATACACGTATGTATACCTAATAAGGGTAAAAAACATACATACAAGTATGTGTGTACCTATATAATACAGATGTACTTATAGTTCTTACTTGTTAAATTGGTATTTACAAAGTTTTCAATGGTGGATGTAACAGAAATCAATCAATTGAATTTAGAAATAGGAGATATTTTATACGAGATATAAAAATAACATCGCTTAATTGGTTTCAAACCTCTTGACTGTATAGCAAACTATACTATAGTTGTGCCCCGCGGTGTTACCCGCATAAGTCCGGGATCAAGAGTAGTAGTAGGTAGTATGTGATCCATGATCTAAAAATTGGTTCATCCGTTCGAGCGTGAAGATGGAACAAACATAGGTACATTCACAGACTAAGTCACAAACTTCGTATTTGTAATATCAGAAGGATAAGCGATTACATATTTCAATATCTTTTACGCTCACCCATTTTTCACCCATTTATGTCGCATAGTTTTGATTTGCGCATTGTCAGCTTGCCTGGTTTTAATCTATACTTAATCTACGATGTATCACGCTGACACAAAAAGTATCTGAGATACTGTATCAGAAAACAGGTAAAAAACAGCTTCAAAATGCTTTATAAAATGAAAAAAATAGTGGTAATAAATAAAACAAATGACAATTACACATAAATATACATTTATTTTCTACAGTTCCACGAAATCAATTCGAGTCAACAACAAAATAAAAGAACAACAGTATTTAGGTACAATGGCACTAACAGTAATAACAATACGAAGTTAGAAAAAAAAACTATGATAGTTGGCAGTTTCTTCAAAATTGTTGAACAGAGGTATCCATCTCATGCATGTTAGGTATAGTACGGTAACTAACATTGTGACATGGAAATTTTATATATTAGAAGATAAGAAATAAAAAAACATCTATTGTGTATATAAATACGTCATCTGATATATTTTATCGGTAAAACTGTATATTGTTGTTAGGAAGTAAATAAAAAGTAATTATACCTATCTTTGTCGCGGGTCAATAAATGTTCATATGAAACAGTAGGTACAATTTTGTATGGTTAATAATTGTTTTTCCTTAGGTTGCTTTTCGTTGCGCTTTTC
The DNA here is from genome assembly GCA_035578125.1 of Mellilla xanthometata. Classification (NCBI taxonomy): domain Eukaryota; kingdom Metazoa; phylum Arthropoda; class Insecta; order Lepidoptera; family Geometridae; genus Mellilla; species Mellilla xanthometata. The sequence goes on along the minus strand of JAPUBQ010000014.1, from coordinate 2,995,154 downwards.
TCGAGGTTTGCTTTATTTACCAGTAATACGTATAATCTAGTACTTTCACAAGGGGGATGATTGCAACTCGTTCCTTGACGCACTTTTAATAAAATGACAAAAATAACACTGACTTAACTTTTCGATAATCGTATACTTTCAAGCGACTCTTCGCCCTGTGGCGTGTTTAAGGTCAAATTTGAGTCTTTATTTTACTAAATTGGGTATTAAAAATCTGTTAAAGAAAGGCATAATACATTTTGACGTAAAAATTATTGCGTACATCAAGAAATGATTATAATTGTGTCCGCTTTCTACTATATATAACTAATTTCAAAAGTATTCGAAGTAAATAGACTATGTCACTCTTAATGCACCATTTTTCTTTATATTTGAGATATTTGACGACCTCATTGGCGTAATGGTTACCATGCCGGACTGCCAATCAGAAGGTTCGGGTTCGATTCCTGGCACGGCCAACATTTTTGTACTGAGCTAAAAATTGGTTAGCTGTCGGTCTGGGTATTAAATACGTATCGATATAATGATTTCAGTTATTAACAAATATTGTAATAAAAACATGAATATCAAGAAATGTATGAAATATTATAACTAAACACCGTACTAAAAAAATTATAGCACCATAAACAAAAATATTCACCAAAATCTCATTACTTTTATTACGATATAATTTTAAGTACCAAAAAACGTAATATTAGCCCTTCAAAGAAATTGTTTGAGGTATTTTCGAGCATTCCATTTCTGCATAAATCCGATCAAAATTGACAAATATTTATAACAGTAGGCATACATCATATTAATATTTTTTTACATTTTATTGTCAAGATAAACGACATACAAACATTATACACATATAAATGTATATACTTACTATATTATAAGTACGTCTCTACATATTACTTAGATACTTAACATTAAGGGGGCGTCCATAAATTACGTGAGGTGTTTAAGGGGGGAGGGGGTCGAGTCAAATCTCATCTAATCTTACGTTGGAGAGAGGGGGGGGGGGGTCTCGGCAAATATCACGCATTTTTTATTCTGATTGAAACAAAAAAAATACTGTTTTTTTTTTTCTTTTTACAATAACAATCCAACACGTTTACGTAAGAAACTCACATTTTGAAAAATCTCACGTGAGATTGGGAGATGGGGGAGGGGGTTGAATAAAATCTCACGACATCTCACCATGCAGAAAATTAAAAAAAACACCTCACGTAATATATGGACGCCCCCTAAGGTGCAGCAACAAAACAGTATAATTTGAGTCAATAAAGAAAGCATTTTAGTTTATTTTCCCCGTGCACACAATCATTTAGTTTAAATGTTTTCATATGAGCTTAGTGGCCAAGCCCTGATGTCGGGAGATTTCAAGGCATCCTCTGACGTAACTGCCCTTGAATTGACTTACAAACTTTTTGAACCGACCCCAATTATAAAGTAAATATTATAAACTGAACAATACATAATATTTATTTCGTGAAAGTCTACTGTAACAAATAATTTCTTATAAGTAGCAAAATATTAATTATCACTATTTTCCAAAAATATTTAGTTGTAAATTATATTCCAAAATAAATTATAAGCTCAAAATAGGACCACAAACTAATTTAGAAGACCACTCCGGACAAAACCTGACAAAAAGGTACCCACCCATAACGCTCATGGCATTGCCGCGTTGTAGGTATAACGATGGATAGCCTTTGCGTCAAATACGATCCGGGGTGGAATTCGCCCAACCAAATTAAACTGAACTAAAGTAAAATATTTTTTGATGTTTATACTTCAATGGCACATTTGGACGTCTGGTTCTGGTTTGACTTAAGTGCATGAGTGATATACCTATACTGAAGAAAAAACTAGATGGGTTATGAGTGTTATATAATCAGGCATTATATATGCCTGATGTACGTTTTTGGAAACAGAGAAATGTTATAGATTTGACAAAATATATTGCATTGTTATTGGAGCAAAAGAGATTCTGAGCATAAAACGCTAAAACTAAGACTTAAGCTAAGCTGTGTTAATGCAAATTAGATCGCTTAAAAGTTATTTACAATCACAGACTAAGGTTTTCTGACTATGCATTCATATAATCATGTATATGCATATAATCATGTCTATATGAAAATATGAATTAAGTCAAAGCAATACTAGAAGGTAAAAAAATGCTATTTACAAAATACACATCCTAACCTAAAAGCATACTTAAAAAAATACGAAGTTTTTGGAAAAGATTAATTTAAGTATTTCTATTTGGGAGCGACGACGGTCTGCCGTCAGCTAGCAAAGGGAGATGTTGTGTCCGGAGACGGCCGTCCGACGGTCATGCTTTGTAGCTTGGACCAGTCGTACGCGCGATGTAAATACCGCTTGCGCGATTCAAAACGAGCGCTCTGATTGGTAGCGGGCGATCAAGTGTGACAGAGAAGCCACACCATAAAAATGGAGATAGAAACAATATTTCCCAAAAGCTGCAGGAAAAGTATAAATTTTAAGTACGTATTTTGTTTTCAACTTAAAAAAGGATTAAGGAAAAAATCTAAACAGCGTTATACGCAAGTTCTGATCATCACAAAAATTGCATTGAGTTACATATTAAGCACTTTATGTTAAATTATTATTAGCAAATAGCAAAAATCATGTATTTACCTATATGTATTTTTCGCTAAAACTAAATAATTATGTAACAACCTTTTGAAACGGACATGTATAAATTATTATCATTTATATTATGAATGTTTGCACATTGAAAGTTTTCATAAGAAAATATTATTATATTAGTTAATATTAATAAGCGATTTGCGAGATTATTTGTAAATTTTACAAATAAACTCGCAAACAGCTTTTATTTGAAATTGGAGTTTGACAAGGTTCGATGCAATGCCCGTCGTTATTCCTAATTACAGTAAATGACGATTTATTTGGTATACACTTAGACCTTAAAAACATTCGAATAATTTTCTACATCAATAAAACCATTTGTAGATAGTATAAGATGAAATAGGCCCTTCCGTCCAAAACATTGATCCTGTAAACTTTACAATTATAATTCGGGATCTAAATTCTTAATTCCGGTCATTTCACACTAGGTGGGCTCAACTAAAGCTACATTCCAATGTTACATACTATTTTTTCCTACATCCTATTCACTGTCTATCACAACCTTTATTTCTGACATTTTGTCTCCTTCATCTACGTAATATCTTATTCATCCTACGCCATCAATCCCTTTAGAACAGCCCATTACATTTTCTTTTTTATATCATCCGTTAAAAACCTCTACAAAATCTTAAAGTATGTTAACATTGGACTCGTTTAGTAACATTCAAATGTACTCGGATCAGCGAACTAGAATAAATAGAACAGTAACTTGACCGAAAAAATGATTCCCACCGTTCACGCGTGAAATACCGCGGTGGGCGGGGCAAACAGCTACCCGCGCGCCTAGTATTGGTGGCGTGACCTTGATGCGACCAATCGCGTGTGAGCTTTGTGTGTGTGTGTTTAGTTGGGATAGCAATATTGCATATTATTATAATTGTGTCCGTGTATGGATTTAAATTCTAAGCGGCAATTGTATGGAGTTATTCTTCCGATTATTCTAGTTCATTGACTCGGATAGTTTTCATTTTTACCCCACAATATCCCCTTATTTAATTTACCCTTGAAACCCTACTTATGCAGATCATAAGTGGACCTACCAAGCGTCTCCAAGTTGCTATGATGGGAATCTATCCTATTCATATTGGCTTTGAACTCGGGCGGTATGGCCGTATGAGGCTGATCAGGTGTTAGAGTTTCCGATGAACCTTCCTTATCAAGGTTTTGTCTTTCAGAATGCAGGAAGTCATCATGTGAGCCGTTGACGTGAGGTTTGCCGTTAGCATTATCTGGGTAGGATAAATCAAAGTTGGACACTGAGTGAAGTTTGTCCGTGTTATCCAGACCCGAAGACAGAGACTTAGATGCGGATAGCACGTCGTTTTCTGCGAAAAATAAAATATGATTATTTATTTATTCATTTAGCATTACAGTTAATTACAATATAAGCTTATAGCTAAATTTTTGAATTTTTAAACTACGGTGTAAAACTCCATGTAACGTCACTCAATTTAACGAGAAACTCTCTAAAGGCTTTATACATTCTCTCCATTTAACAACCACTCTCTATAGCGCCATAAAATGCACAGTCCCTTCAGTGTCGTTATATAGAGTTTACGCTGTAGTTTTTTTACTTAGTTACTTTTCATCATTTTGCTCTTGCCATCTCTTACGTTTAGTAAAGAGTAAAAACGTTAGTGATATTTTTACCTTTAGCATCGCTGTTATTGTTGTTATTGAGCGCTTCCTTCGTATCCTTGTGGTCTTTGGGCAAAGAGGAGGAGCGACCAGGCTCTAGCATTCCTAGCACCCTGCCAACCAAAAGAAATGTTATTTAAGTCCATACGAAGAAGAAGTCTATTTTGCAGGGGAACAGGGGAAGGGTTTGTAACAAATACAAAAAAAAAAACAAAATGTATTTATTTGACACAGTAATTATTACAAATTTATAAAGAAATCCAAAAGCTTTCGAACTAGTTCATAACTGTATGACGGAAGCCGATGTCTTCTCCCAATCATAGGTAGTAAAGTACAAACATATGTCACAAAGATTTCAAATTAGGAAAGAAAAAGTTTTAAAATGATAAAAAATAAATAAGTATGAAATTATTACAATATAAATGGAGCATGGTATAAGTAAATAAATATCAAATATTTTGGACATGAAATTAATTAAAATTTAGACCGATGAACGCAGAAAGAATGAACAGTTTCTATGAAAGAAGCTTATACTAATACATACATAGATGCGTTTTCATAAAGTAGCGAACTTCGACCGCTAACAAAACAGATTGGACCAATCACAAGTGTGTATGTATGTTAATGCTGCTACATAAGTAATTGATTTGATTTCTTGTGTACGATTAATGATATAACATTTAACTTTTTTTTAAGCAGTTTACAATGTTTATGAAATGAAATAATTTTATTTGCGTAGCCACAGGTAATATAAAAACATGGAAAATAATATAAAATGTCCCTTGTAGGCTACCGCATATGCGGTGTGCAAAAAGTCAATTAATTAGTTAATTTATAAGTTTTTAATTAATTAATAAATTTACAGCTAAGCAATAATATTTAAAAGAAATGTCAAAACATTATAAGTATACAATATCAAAAAATGTCTAAACTAACTAACTGGGTTGGCACGTCAACCCGAATCGGATCTTGGCCACCGATACTAAGAGACGCCACTGTTCTCGGTCCTGTGCCTTCTCCTGCCACTGCGTGACCTGAAGATTGCGCAGGTCCTCCTCCACTTATGATGGATATCACTTTAATAGATGGCGTTGTTACAAACCCACCTGAAGATTGCGCAGGTGCTCCTCCACTTATGATGGATATCACTTTAATAGATGGCGTTGTTACAAACCGACCTGAAGATTGCGCAGGTCCTCCTCCACTTATGATGGATATCACTTTAATAGATGGCGTTGTTACAAACCGACCTGAAGATTGCGCAGGTCCTCCTCCACTTATGATGGATATCACTTTAATAGATGGCGTTGTTACAAACCGACCTGGAGTTGCCGAGGTCTCCGAAGGGCGTGGTGTTACCGCCGGCTGGCGGGGCGTGCTCGCCCGGCGCGCCCGATACCGCCCACCCCTCCTCGATTAGCACCGCGCCTATATCCATCTCGCCTTCTATGAACAAGATTTTATACAAATACAATTTAATAAATTGTAATTTTATTTTTTAGTTTACAAAATTTTCCTTTTTAACTATGCTTATAAATACTATAGACAACAGAAGAGGAAAGATGGTTGGCCACCTTATACGACATGACAATTTCATTAAAAATATCGTAGAAGGAAAGATAGAAGCCAGGAGAGGAAGAGGAAGACCTAGAAGATCATACTTAGACCAAATTAAGGAGAAGGCGAAAGTCCTGTCGTATAGGGAGGTCAAGGATTTGGCCGAAGACAGAACTACCTGGAAAAAACTCCACAGACAAGAGACCAGCTCTTAAATATTGAATGAACTATGCTTTGTAAATATTATTCTAAAACTATGTTTAAATTTAATTTTTATCACCGCTTGTAAAATATTCATAATATAATATGTATCAGACTAACATAGAATAATACTGGCTCAAAAAAATATATAAATAAAATGAATATTAAATAAAACTGTTTATTGTTTTAATTTAATTTTATGTACATACTCAATAATTATATTTAAACGAATTATGTAAATAAAAACACAAACACACAAAACCCTTACAAATAGTAGATTAAATCTAAGTCAGTGTCCGCGGGTAAGGTGCCTAAAATGCTGGCGGCATTACCTCGCTGGATCGTCAAGCTTATTTAATAAATAAAAGGAATGTGGAGCGAGCTGGACTGTTGAGCATGTAGCTAGGCAACTAGGATGATCTGACGAAGTCATCGAAGTTAAGCAACGGTCCATGCGGACAGTCTTTGGATGGGTAACCATGCACAAGACTGCCTTTTAAAAAAGTGGCATTTTCTTCTGGACTTTACCGTGGATCGAATGACAGGTTATATTAGTAGGTCCCAGCTGTTAGTCTTAGTACTAGCATTCGTTAAGCCAAGTAAAGACCTTCGGGCGGCTTGAAAACTCTCGACATTAGAGATTGGCCACTTAGCTCATACGAAGCACAAGAAGAAGACCATGCTTTTGACACAGGTTGACTGGGTCAAATACTGGGTTTATCTTATTAAAAGACTTAGTGCAGTAGATTACCCCCGCTATTCAGAAACGTGGTCAGTTAAAGTGGGCAAATTGGGCAGCAGAGGTCAAGTCAATATCCAGTAAGTTGTTATTTATAATTTATGACGCTGTCCCTATAAGTTTAAATGTAATAACAACATACATTTACCTTTACAACTTTGTTTTTAGAATCGGCACCAGACAGTATTAATGGACTCTTTTTTCTTAGTATATTATTATTTATTACTTATTAGTATACTATTTTATCATTATATAAAGTATATTTATTTATTTATTCAGGAACTATATAATTTACAGAGAACATTCAACGCACTATATAGGTCGTAACAGATAAAAATAGAAACTTTAAACTTAACCATAGATTGAACTAATAGTAACAATTGAATTGTTAAGGTATCCCAATACTCCACTACGGAATGTGGCAAACCTATCGGCGAATATATCTAGACCTAAATCTGGTAATTGAGTAATCATGTCGTTGATAAGAAGTATACAAGCTCGGTGCGAGGGAGCATTGCTACCATATGACACTAAAATACCTTCATAAAATTCAAGTAATCTTACCACTATTAATCTAAGTAGAGTAAAGAAAAGATTTAAATCAAAGTAAAATAAATATTAATTTGACACCAAAAACAGCATCTAAAGTACCACGTCACAGCGTCTCGGGTGTCTTTATATATACCAAAGCCACAAATTTTTAAATTTCATATTTGTAGATAATTCTCAACTCACTTGCGACTATTAGTAGTATAAGGGATCAGAATACTAGAGATGCGTGGCGTGGAAGTTTGCCATAATAAGTGATGAAACCTAGATGGCGCTGCAAATCGAGCGAGTAGCCTAGCTGCCCCCAAATGCTGCAACGCGCTGCAGTCGCATAGTGATATGATGATAGCAGATTGCGTGGCTTCAGTGAAGCCATTTCAAGAAAATACGACTAGATGGCGCTACGTGTATCGAATGATACACGTAGCGCCATCTAGTCGTACTACGTGTATCGAATGATACACGTAGTACGATTTTCAACAAGAGGAACGTCTATTATATTTATTAGTCTATGGTATAAGGAATACGCTACGTAAGCAATAAGGACATAAAAACTACAAAATGCAGTACATTCAGTTAAGGTTTTATTACAATGAAAACTTTAAGAAACGTCTTATATATACGAGATGATTGTACAATAGTTCATGTGGGACATGGCAATGTGAAATAAAAGCGTTCAATTTCTTTGTATAAACAATTTTATATGAAGTCTGGATGATCCTTAGGTTAAAATATAAAACAATGACGAATTTATTTCACAGTTCATTTCCCAGGCCCCTATTAATTGCCTCCAATATATCATCATTTCCTACATAATCTACCAAGCGAAAACCGCCTAGATTATTTTCTTTTACGTAATTGACCTTGGCTTTGGTTGATCTGGCGTCTTCATAGGAAATTAAATCTCCAGTATCTTTCTTAAACACGTAAGCAGCTTCCGCGACATTGTCGTAACCATGTTTCCACGAGCCTAGGGCAAGTTCATCTCGCAAACTCTCTGAGTTTAGAAATCCTTGTTTGTATGCTTTCTCAGAATTACCTGTGAATGGGTCATCGTTGGTGTAGTTTTGTACACCGGTCCACCCAACTCCGTTTAAAGGTAAGCTGATGACAACTTTATTAGCACTCACACTTTGATTGATGATGTGCTTGACAGCAAAGTCCGTAGTATCCTTTTCGTTTGGTGCCCAGGCGGGAGCGTACAAACCACTATAGTGTCCTAAACCTAAATTTGAGTACGGCCCTTTTAACATAAAATTGAGTACAAAGACATAGTCTACATACTTATTAATCCTTCCGTAATTATGAAGAGATAACTGGTCATGCTTAGCAGGTACGGAAATGGTCAGTGAATATGTTTTGTTTGTTTCCTGCGACAGTTCATCTAACGTACCGCGAAGCTTTTTCATAAGAATTTCCATAAAATCATCATTAGGCTCATCGACCCAAGGGACATTCATCCAAGCAATGTTTACTCCATCGAAAAACTTCCATGTCCGGAGAAATTCTTTAACCGAAGAAGCGAATTTATCTCTTTTTAATTCATCCTCTAATATTACAAATGGATTTGCACCTATTCTACTGATTGTCACAAGAATTTTTAAATCAGGTTTTTCTCTCTTCAGCAACATCATTTGGCCAAAAGTACCATTATAATAGTTATCGCTTGAATGGATTGGGTCTGTTAACGCAGATCCAGTCGAATTGACATAAACTTTGAAATCATCTTCAGGTTCACAAACGCGAGGTATTGGCATTCCAATTTTTTCAGCGCCGCATATTTCAATGATCTGTACAGCAGATGGGTCATATTATGAATAGGCATACTTGAGATTGGGTTCTTTGCAGGATGAAGAGTTCGCCAGTTTAATTCAGAATATTCAGCTGAAACGATCTTCCCGGATGTGGGCTTGAAATAATTTTGCAAATGACTTGACTCCGCTGGACGTAAATGGCTACCGTCAGTGTCAGCAACCACAATTTCACTAGGAGCACTGTGACTACATTTTTTTCCATTACAGAGGAGTACTTGTATTCGGTAGCGGCCTCCTTTAAATATTTTGAACGTGGCTGAGGTTTCATAACCCGTACTCGACCAAACTTCGCGACCATCTATAGTTACAATAGATTTATTATGTACTAGAGGTTGCCCGCGGCTCCGCCCGCGTGTAGGTCGCTTTTTGCGTAACCTGTGGAAAAAATCTATTGTATCCTATTCCCGTGCCAATTTTATATAAACACTACATTGATACGATATCAAAATAAGCCGCATCTGTCTTTCCTCATTCGACTCCTGAGATCTAGTTAACCTCTGTTTTAGCTATTTTGGTGGTGATGCTATAGATTAGATCGTTTTCTCCAAGCCATTATTTTAATATAAATAATAAGAATACGTGAATCATACCACTAAGTAAACCACATACTTAAATTCCAATTCAGAAGTATTTAATTTCAAACACACAAAACTTTCCCTTTGAACTTTAAACCCCAATGGCATACCTTAATTCACTCCTAGCAAATATCATTACAAATTTATTTTAACCACCATATAAACTACAACCAAAACAACGTTCAAGACTGTTAAATTGATAAATAAAAAAAAAACCAAACAAACTTTCACCCCCCTCCCCCCTATAAACCCTTATTTAACCCCTGGCAAAAAAACTTGATTTTACATAAGCTATACATATTCCAAATTTCATTGCTAGAAGTTCAAAAACATAGAAGTTTCATACAAACTGTTTTACCCCCTTTCACCCCCTCAGGGGTGGAATTTCCAAAAATCCGTTCTTAGTACACGTTTAAATACTAAAATATATACACACTCCAAATTTTACGAAGATTTCTGAAAAACACAAAACTTTCATTTTTAACTTTCAACTCCAAGGGCATCCCCCATATTGCACCCCTGGCAAAAAAAATATAATTTTAATTTAACTATTTAATAATCTATTACCATGACAACTTTCAAGACTTTAATGTGATAAATAAAGAATTTTCCATACAAACTTTCACCCCCCATTACAAACCCTTAGTTCACCCCTGGCAAAAATACTTGATACCATTATTTTTAATTTTACATAAACTATACATATTCCAAATTTCATTGCTGGAAGTTTAAAAACAAAGAAGTTTCATACAAACTGTTTTACCCCCTTTCACCCCCCTTAAGGGTAGAATTTCAAAAAATCTATTTTTAGTACACGTCTAAGTACTAAAATATATACACACTCCAAATTTTACACCTCTAAGTTCAAAAACACAAAACTTTCATTTTTAACTTTCAACCCCAATGGCATCCCCCTTAATGCACCCCTGGCAAAAGTTTTTAAAATTTTAATTTAACCATTCAATAAAATACTACTATAACAACTTTCAAGACTTTAACTTGATAAATAAAGATTTTTCCATACAAACTTTCACCCCCCATAACAAACCCTTAGTTCACCCCTGGTAAAAAAAACTTCATACCATTATTTTTAATTTTACATAAACTATACATATTCCAAATTTCATTGCTATAAGTTCAAAAACAAAGAAGTTTCATACAAACTGTTTTACCCCCTTTCACCCCCTTAGGGGTGGAATTTCCAAAAATCCGTTCTTAGTACGCGTCTTCATACCAAAACAAATACACCCTCCAAATTTCACAACCCTAGGACCAGCCGTTTGGGCTCTGCGTTGTCTATAGATGAATGAATGAATGAATAGGTCAGGACAAAGAGTCTTATAGTATAGATTGAGCATAATGAAGTCTTCCACGAAACAGATACTTCCACGTAAGTGTTGCGCTTAACAATTTGGTTGTAAGCCTTAGCTGTCTGATTAACTTCTACCATCGCGTAAGTTTTATTATCTGGAATAATTTCCGCTCTGCCCGGTTGCTCAATTTTTAAGTCTTGAATTTCATTTTGAATATTTTTCAAAATTTCATTTTGCGCGACAATTTTTTTGTTCAAACTGATTAGTTTTCTGGAAATGCTGGTTTCCAGTTTGGTTAGGATTTCTTTTAAAATCTCATTTTCATCTGCGGATACACTGCGCTCACCGAGTGAAAAAATTAAGGTTAAAACAACAATTTTAATCAAGTTCCCGGTCATTATGATTTTCACAAAACTAAATTATTTTTAACACATTCTACGCTATTTAACTTAGTGGTACAATCTTAGCACAAAACAGTACAGCAGATCGCTTTATAATAAATGAATTATTATTGTGAAGTTCCAATCGTTAAATACCTAGGTTTGTAAAACATAACAGGTCAACATTTGACCTTCTATTTTGTAATATGCCAGTCATTTTATCAGCTTTGCGATAAATTAAAAATATTAGTCAGGTGCGAGCTTCACTCGCAGACAATGGGTTCCGTGCCATCGACAAATATGACACAGAGCGTTCGATTTCAAACATTTAATTATTAAGTCTACCTTAAGGCGGTATGTGAACAATATAGGCATATTTAAAAAATTCCAAAAATGTATGATAGGGCTAAAATTTTTGTCAGTTTTCTTACCTTTGATTTAGTATGAAACATCGTTAGTTCCAAAACAAGATTACGTAATATTAGCTCATTTTTTTTTAAATTGTCTTTTTAACATTTTAATATGGTGTATGGTGTCAGTTATAAGGAGATTCAAACCAATCTTACTTTTTTATAGATAAAGTATATTATCTAGAATAATTAAGGCTGTATGATTGTTAATTGTTGACTTTCTAAGAATTAATTTCGTTAATGATCTACTGACGGACAACCAAGTGATCATATAAAAATTCCTTTTTCCCTTCTGAGTTGCGGAACCCTAAAAAGCGTTTATCTTACAGCTTATAAGATATAGCATGGAAACAACCTATAACAAAAAAAACTTAATAGATATGAAAACGTGTTTTGATGCTTTAGTATATTTAATCTCGTCATTATGATTAAGTACGAATACGTTAAATATTAAATTATCTTGTAAACATATTTTTGTTTTTAATTTTAAGTAAGTTACTTCTTTCATGTTATGTAAGACTAACATAAACATCCAGAGTTCTACTAGAATTTTTGACTTGTGCTGAGAGAGAGAGAGAGAGAGAGAGATAGAAAGAAATAGAAAAAGGAAAAGATAGGGAGAGAAGGTGAAGGAGGCAGAGTGTGTGAGAGAGAGATGTATTTTGCTTGAAAAAACACGCTGATATATCTGTTTTGCGATAATTTTTTTATAATATTACCTATAACGCGCCCCAATTAGACCATTTTCAGTCATAACTATGTAAAAATCTTAGTGCAAATAGCATCTTGGTGCCAAAATCTGAGAAGAATTTAGTATGACGTGCCTAAAGCCTTAACAAACAATTTTTTAGGCGTCATTCCGAATCGAATGAGCTATGGCACATATTTTTAGGAGCTTTATGTCTATTTAACACGTTTTTGAACTTGTTGACTAGACTAACGCCAATGAGGTCGTCAAGAATGAAAAATGGAATGATGAATGAAAGAGGTTAACAACGCAAACCTTTATATACGCCTTACAGCAGGAATTTAACCAGCACGGCATGTAACGAAACAAGTCAGAGAAACTTTGGCCTAAGGTGGAGCATGCCTAGTCTGAAAATAACTGTGTCTGAAGGAGGTTGCCGGAACACACTGTTAGGTGCTTGCCGACAGATTTTTTAAGGGTGGTAGCTAGCCAGGCGAGCATTAGATAATGCCGTAGCATAAGCAGCCAACATGATACAGGCTCCTGGTAGTCCTATAGCAGGGCGTAGTGCTCCCTACAGCGTACCAGTTAATCTTAAGGTATCATGTAGACGTAAGAACTATGTACGTACACTTTCTTATTTTACAAATAAATGTATCTTTATCTTTAACTATACTGTGGAACTCTTTGCCGGAATCCCTGTACCCCCTGAACAATAACCTCACTGTCTTCAAGGCGAGAGTGAATCGGTTTCTTCTAGGCAAGCGCGCTCCATCCTAGATCGCAACATCACTTAACATCAGGTGAGTTGCGATCAAGCGCTTGCCTATCTATCATAAAAAAAAGTTCCCACTCCTGGGACTTGGGGCTTTCTCTCACGAGGAGAGATATATAGGCCATAATCCACCACGCTAGCCAAGTGTGGGTTGACGGATGACACACGCCTTCAGATATTGCGGTCGTCAAACATGCCGGACGATGTTTTCCTTCACCGTAAAGCGAGTGCAAGGAAAACATCGTGAGATAATGCCGTACCGCGCATAATGCGCACAATGCCGCGATTCATAACTAGTTGTAATCTTGTGTCCCAACAAAATAAAATAAAAATAATTATAGATTTAATGACAACTAAACTCAACCTACATAAGTTTAAATAGGTGATGTTAGCCTGTAAAACACTTTATATCATAAGATTTAATGTTACATTCGTCATAATAACGCTGTGTGAACTTTATTATTATCTATTTTCCAATTTGTATCACCAAATCACAACATCATATGAGCTAAGTAGCTAAGCATAGATGTCGAGAGTTTTCGAGCCGACCGAAAACCTCTTCGTAAATGCTACTTAGTATATGTATTTTGCACGGTCACCCATCCAAGCGTTGTTTTTATCGACCGTTGCTTAACTTATATGGTCGAAATTACCCAATACATTAGCCAGTACATTGGATACGACCTTAGTACCCAATTTACCGACGCTTCTATCTTGTTGCTCTAATAATATGGATAGATACTTTGTAATCTTATACCTTTAAACGAGCAATTCTTGTATATATATAATTGGAATCTCGGAATCGGCTCCAACGATTTTCATGAAAATTAGTATATAGGGGGTTTCGGGGGCGATAATTGATCTAGCTAGGAATCATTTTTAGAAAATGTCTTATTAAAAAATACAAAATAATATACCGGGCAAAGTTCGGTCAACCAGGTACTATTGTTTATGCTTATAAATAATTTTGAAAATCAATCAATACCATATCACATTGCAAAAGCTCAAAGCTCAGCCAGTATAACACGACTGCGAATACTTACCATCAGTGACGTCATACAGCTTGATGCCGGGTATTTCTTTCTCTTTCTCCCCTTCGGCGGTGACGGTCTTCTTGTACGTACACGTTCTGGAGACGAGGGACTTCCATCTCGCCACCTACACCAACATACGTCCATATTAATTAAAAAAAAATAAGGTAAAACTACTTGAAGTCATGGGGAAAAGCGGTTGGGATCCACTGTCGCTCTGCATAACATGCATCATTACATGACCTCCTTACGGCATTAAATAGAACCTATGTGTATGTTCACTTTAACTACTTGTACTTATATACCTATATAAGTACAAGTAATTAAAAGTCCCGCAGGACGTGGGTTCGACCCTCGAGCCCGAGCTTTCGGCAGTACATTAAATTTTAATTTGATCTATTTAGTGTGCAATTTAGTGTTTTTGGGTTAACTTAGAAATGTTTTGTTTAAAACAGGGTGATATCCAGATATCGAGTTAAATACATCCTATAATGAAGTCTTCTTACAATAAACGTGTTAGATAGGGTACGGAACCCTTCATGCGCATTTTTTTAAACTCATTTCACACACGGCTGGTTAACCCCATACTGAACCATTTCTAGTTCGTATTATGGTTGCTAATACAACTGATATACTACATATACATACATACATATTTTATATACATACATATTTAACACCCAGACCGACAGCTAACAAATTTAGTTCAGCACAAAAATGTTGGCCGTGCCGGGAATCGCACTCAGAACCTTCTGATTGGCAGTCCGGCATGGTAACCATTATGCCAACGAGGTCGTCGATTTTTTTTCTTACTTTTAATGAGCTTGCGCTTGATCGCAATTCACCAGATGGTAAGCGATATTGCTATCTAAGGTGGAGCGCGCTTGCCCAGAAGAAACTGGTTCACTTTTGCCTTGATCACTTGCGTAGCATAAGCAGCCCACTATACGTTCCCACTGCTGGAACTCGGGACCTTCTCTCACAAGGAGAGAGAGATATATGCCTTAATCCACCACGCTGGCCAAGTGCGGGTTGGCGGATGCTTGATTTGATATTGATGAAAATTTACATTGATACATATCATATACTTTTGTAATGATATATTATTTGACTTGTAATTTTGGTGTTAACAATAAATGATTTGTATTTGTATTTGATATATTGATGATTACCTGAGTAAGCTCCTCAAATCTCTCGATGGCTTGCGGGTGCCACTTGTCCCAGCGCTGGCCGCTCGCAGTCACCGCCTCGCCTCCATTCGCCGGACGCACGCCTGCCAGGAAACACTCCATCGCCTGCCGAAAACATGATATAGCAGAAGATCCGAACCTATACCGAGCTTCACCGACGATAATTGAATAAAATTAATTTCATAATAAATTTAGTATATTAGAAAATATATTAAAAATGGGATGCGTAAAAAAACCCTGGACAAAATATTAAATATATTTTTTTTTTTTTTAATTTTGCAACATCAAGATAATAAAAAAATATATATCCTGAGTTGAAGTATAGAACATATAGAATGTGCTGCCGTAGGGTTGCCTATCTTTTACCTGGACGACTATCTTTTCTATTATCGAATTGGTTGAAAGTAGCTGATTTCGACATACCTGTTTACACCTGGCAACCCAGTAGTTATTTAAAAAAAAAATTATAATAAATCATTTTACAAAAAAATATTAAAAGTATTCTGTCCAGGATTTGTTCCCACTAACCCCGTATTAATATTGTATTTAATAAATATTGTATTTAAAAATATATAATAAATGCATGTTTGGGCGAGGTGCTTGGACGTAATCTTATGATTGTTTCTTTTTTTATGTTGTCGTTATATGTAAGATATATGATTAATTAGTATATTGTAATTTTATAGTAATAAAAATAAACAATATAATAAATGAAAAATATATAATGATTGTTATATCAAAACAGGAGGCATTCCAGTATAGCGTCGTGTACCATGTTGAATATACGAATATAAGTATGGTAGCCTTTAGCTTAATTTATAGTTTATTTATTAGCTTGCAACACATGTACGACATAAGGCTATGTTATATGTGCCTTTGCTTTGGTTATTTATACGGCTACAAAAATGGAAATTCGACATATTCAAAGTGAATCTTACCTGGAATCGAAGCCGCAACATGTCGGACTTGAGTTCACAAAGTTCGTGAGTAGCGACATATTCACTATCGCCGTAGTCGAGGTAAAATACATCTGCCACCTGGAAACAAGTGTTTACACTTAACATATTATAAAATCCTATTTTTTATTTAATTTAATTTCTATTCTTGTATAAATATACTGTTACGTGCAGCTGGACGGGGCACTCGGGATAAAGGTTTGGGTATATGACTAAAACGTCGGTTTCGTGGATAACTAGGATTTATTAACTATTATAACTATATGGAATTAACTATTATGGAATCCCCACGCTGATACGTGTCTGGTCTTCCAACTCGTCGAAACGTCCAAATCGTGTGCAGTCGCAATCCTTATTCCTCGCCGGAGTCGTACACTCGTAGACACTAATCGCACTTTTCGCTCGGGGTATCGCTCGGAGTTAACTCTCCGACAACTCGCAGTTAACTCTACGACATCTCGCAGATAATTGTCCTCCGATTGTTCCGTCCGCTCTTTTATACCCGATCATACAAGCTCTCGTAAGTTCTATATGTCGAACGTTCGGAATTATTCCCCAGGAGAATTCGAGGCAGTGTGTGAGTGAGATAGAAGATGTTTGTTTACACACGTAAACAAACAGGCGGCGTTCGGGAAGTTTTCGAATCTTCTATACTACTCCCCAGTACAATCTAGAATGTTCGAGTTAATGTAGCAGTGAGACAACAAATATGTGTGAGAGCGAGACCGAAGGTGTTCATGTGTATTCTAGAACATTCTATTCTGGGAGCTTCGCGACAATATAATTGGAATCTCGGAATCGGCTCCAACGATTTTCATGAAATTTAGTATATAGGGGATTTCGGGGGCGATAAATCGATCTAGCTAGGAATCATTTTTAGAAAATGTCATATTAAAAAAATCCAATCAGAGCTCGATCCGATCAACCAGGTACTTACTTGTTATAAGCCTGTTTTGTCCCATTGAAGAGTAAATGCCTCTACCCTCCTTCCATTTGTCACGGTCTACTGTGCTATATTCTGCCAGTTATTACAGTATTTTTCCCGAAGAAGGCCCGAGTACCAGCAGTAGGAACGTATCGTGGGCTGCTTATGCTATGCTTATAATATGACAGTTTGTCCGTGCAATACGATAACAGTTTACAAAGTAACAAATAGTTTATAGTGTTACCGTGTGCGTGGGGTCGAACTCGTTGGGGCGAATGTCGTGCACCCGCGCGCGGTACCAGCGCCCGTCGTGCCGGAACACTGCCGCCACCACCTGGCCCACGCTCACGCGCTCCAACTGCATACACACACACATACACACATTACACTACACTGTAAACTATATATCAATATATAATATTGACATATTGATATACTAATATTGACATTTTAATATTGTAAATTGACATTATAATGTTGTAGATTGACATTGGTGGCGATTCAGCGGCACACACGACTTAACTAAATTTAAAGAAGCCCCGTCTCTTTTCATCTTAGGTGGCCAGAAAGAGACGGCGCGTTCTGCAACATAGTCAAAACAACTAAAATCACGTCAAATGTAGAAAATATAGGCGACTTTAGACCGCACTCACTTGTATCACCTCCAAAACTGCCTGCACATTCCATATTTAACGTGATTTTAATTGTTTTGTCTGTGGTCCAGAACGTGCCGTCTCTTTCTGGCCACCTAAGATGAAAAGAGACGGGGCTTCTTTAAATTTAATTAAGTCGTGTGTGCCGCTGAATCGCCACCATTGTCTTTATTGTAAATTGACATTTTAATATTGTAAAGTGACATTCATAGGTGTACTTTTGTACCTATATTGAATAAAATAAACTGAAACTGAAATAACGACACTGAAGGTACTGAGCATTTTATGGCGTTATAGTAAAGTAAAAGTAAATAGGCTTTATTCGTCTGCATTACATTATGATTACCTACTTCTTTGGTGTTTTGGATGGTCGTTAAATGGAGAGAATGTATCATTATATGGAATACATACAAGCTAAACCAACTAAAGACAATTGATTTCGACGCTTTAAAGAGTTTGTCGTTAAATCGAGTGACGTTACATGGAGTTTACACTGTATAATCAAAATCAAATCAATTATTAACCTTATGGCATCGTGCCATACTGGGCAATTCAGTTAAATTTTAATTATAGGCAATTTAATTTATATACACATGTATATATAACTTTATACATGTGTATATATACTACTACTACTACTATAACTTTCAAAGGTTTAACTTGTTAAATAAAGAACTCTTTAAGAAGATAGATTAACTCTTTATTGAGCAAATTACACGTACAAGTATAGTAGATGAAATTACTTACCGCATGCGCCTCTCTGTTCTCCTTCTTGCCATAATAATCCGTCATCTCGGTGACGAGCTCGTCGAGCTGAGTGACCTGCGCGCCCACAAACTGCACCCAGAACCGCGAGGGTGACGACACGGCTGACACGTACACTTCTATGGACGGCGCCGCTCTCTCT
Source organism: Mellilla xanthometata (assembly GCA_035578125.1). Taxonomy (NCBI): domain Eukaryota; kingdom Metazoa; phylum Arthropoda; class Insecta; order Lepidoptera; family Geometridae; genus Mellilla; species Mellilla xanthometata. The sequence continues at coordinate 2,976,192 of JAPUBQ010000014.1, read as the reverse complement.
GTTACGGAGATTGCGGGGTTACATTTTTTATTTATTACTAGCTGACCCGGCAAACGTTGTTTTGCCTTAATAATTATTTTTAAATATACAGTAGCCGATTCTCAGACCTACTGAATATGCATATAAAATTTGGAAAAAATCGGTCAAGCCGTTTCGGAGGAGTACGGTAACAAACACTGTGACACGGAAATTTTATAAATAAGATGTTTCACAAAACAAAACTATAACTAAAAAAGATTAATTAATCAGGATCAAAACTAAATATATTCTATGTACACAACATGAACAAATATATGTATTAGAAAGAAACAAAGTATCATCATAAAAAAACTACAAAACTAGTTGGTGACAAATAGGTTAAGCTACAATTTAATTTTTTTATATAGATTGTGATCATTCCGAGTTGAAGTGGAAGGACGAGACCTGCACTGACATCCCGTTAGGGGCGTATTGTAAATTCCCCCCTTTCCAGCCTATTCAAGCCAACCAAGCTCCTTGAAATAACGGAGTACGGCCTTGGGTCGCTGGCATACCTGTTCCACCAGATATCATGTTCTGAATAATAATATAGTGAATCGAAATCGATCTTTGAGCCTCTCATCTCGGTTCTTTGTAGGTAAGCGCGCTTCATCCTAGACCGCAATATTAGTTAACATCAGGTAAATTGTGGTCAAGAACAAGCCGATAAAAAAAAAATGTAGTAATAGTTAATAGGAGAACATTTTAGGTAATGTATATTCCATCTGATTACCTGTACTACCACTATACCAATATGCACAAACATTGCCATAGCATACCTGTTCCACCAGATATCATGTTCTGAATAATAATATAGTGAATCGAAATCGATCTTTAAGCCTCTCATCTCGGTTCTTTGTAGGTAAGCGCGCTTCATCCTAGACCGCAATATTAGTTAACATCAGGTAAATTGTGGTCAAGAACAAGCCGATAAAAAAAAAATGTAGTAATAGTTAATAGGAGAACATTTTAGGTAATGTATATTCCATCTGATTACCTGTACTACCACCATACCAATATGCACAAACATTGCCATATCCAAAAACAAATTTTTGCCACACAACCTCATATTTCAATCCCACCAAAATCTCCCTTGCAAAATCAAACAAAACAGAATAAATATAAATATATAAAAAACATAGGTATAACATAACATAATCTAAATAAGGAATACATAAATAGGACAACACAATAAAAACAACATATAATGTATTAAATCAGCAGTGGGGCAACACACATATTTGTGAAATTACATAATAAAATGATGGAACTAAATACCAAACCAAATAAATGGGCCCAAAATCATAAAAAAGTATATATTACCGAAAAAATCACTGACTCGATTCTCGATCTTTCCTATGATATTCTAGAAAATTAAAGTTATAGTTACGCCGGCTTATCTAAAATTAAACATCGTTTTTAATGCTTCTAACAAAATATAGAAATTTGTATGGGAGCCGTCTTTATATATTATTTCTATTCTATATTGAGGGTTTTATTTGTGAAAATTTCAGCGATCACAATTTATGAAATACTGTTTGCGGAAAGGTAGAGTAGAAGGTTAGTATGTAATAGGATCCTGTTTTTATCTTTTAGGTATGGAAACCCTAAAAAAGTATTATCTTCTTCCTTCTATTTTTGTCTAGCACAACACAATCAAGTAATATATACATATATTTTTTAATGTCTCAAAAGGGACTGGGCGGACCATGTTTGTAAGATACACCCTGACCGCTGGGCAAGATTCTATGGAATGGGACTTTTTATATGGCAGAAGAATACGAGGCCGGCTACAAACTCGATGGCGCAGAGAAATGGGAGACGTTTGCCCATCAGTGAGACAAAAAAGGTTAGATAAAAAAAGTCTGTTTAATACTCATTGCTGGGCATAAGTCTCCCTTCCTAATGTGGACCTTAATTCTCATTGTTGGGCAAAGGGCTTCCTTCCCATTCTCCATTTTCGAGCGTAATTTTGGACTTATAGATGTTTGTCGTAAACGTCCCCATCGCTTTCTTGGTTTGCTGCGAGGTTGTACGAGCCGGCGTCCACTTGGTGGCGATTTTGTAGTAAATTAATAAACTAAATGTATGCAATGGTAGACAGGACAGCATGCAGTTAGCAGATCTTACCGGCACGCTTATACTTGGCATGCTTGTCACCTGTCTCCTCGCCGGCGTCGGAGGCGGGCGGGGCGGGGGATGAGGAAGCGGAGCGGGGGGTCACCCGCGGGCTCTTCGCTTGCTCGATCTCGCGCCTGCACTTCTCTTGAGCTACCTGTGGAGATATAACGCTATATTTTAGCCTTCTTTTTCTTCTACTTCATATGTGCTCTATATGTAAATATCGATACTGGAAATTTCATTTGTCGTAAAGGACAAGGAGGATGACGGCTTTTTGACTGCAACTCTTTGGGGGTAATAATGCCTACCACAAGAAAACCTTTGCTTAACAACTGCTTGTGATAATAGAATTTCACGTAAGGCATCTTAATATTTTTGCATAGAAAACGGTCACAATTACTTATTATTAAAAGTTGGAATGAGTCCAACAGTTTCGGTGCTTTCCGAGCACCATCTTCAGGGGCGAGTGTTACACGGACCGCCGCCGACGAGATTTACGCGTGCACTGTTGGACTCATTCCAACTTTTAATAATAAGTAAGTGTGACCGTTTTCTACGCAAAAAAAAAATACAATTTCACGTGTTCACGATAGCATCCAAATCTATAATACCATCTCATTTATCATCGCGCAATGCGTCACTCAATGCAGACACGACCTAAATAGTGGATGGTTACGTACATAGTTATCAATAAGCTCCTTGGCCTTCTGTATCTGTTCCTTGGTCCCACGGATGGTGATGATGCGGTCTGCGTTGCGGTCGGTAGCCAGTCCCTCCACCTTCACTCGCGCGCCGCTACGGTGACAGATCTCGTTAATGTTCTCCCCACCAGCACCTGGTATGATGGATTAAAATAAAATCTATTAAAAAAAAAAGAATAATACAAGCAAGACCCTTGGACAGCTTGAAAATTGACGATACCTGAGGTGGCCATACGAAATTATTATGGTTATAAATCCTATTAATATTATAATATTATAATAATAATATTATAATATTATTAGTAATAATTATAATATTATAATATTATAATATTAATAGGATACAAACAAAACTAAGAAAGTTTGTATGTAAGTGACTGTCTGTTACTTCTTCACGCTCCATCCAATTTTGATGAAATTTGGTATGGAGATAGGTTTACCCAGATTAACACATAGGCTACTTCTTATCCTGGATTAACGCGGGTAACCGCGAGGCGCAGCTAGTAATACTATAAAAACGTTTGTAACTATTTCTGAGAGTATGTTTGTAACTTCACCATGGCTAAGCAGCAGATCAGATCCGGTTAAAGTTTTACTACAGAATACCTTGAAACCCTCTAGGTTGGACATAAGCTATAACTTTTGTAAAATAAAATTATCATAAAAATAAATCGCCATAAATTAATTCGTGAACAAAACAAGAAAAGCAACCTAAACAAACAATAAAATGTTTCAAAATGTATGATGTGTATAAATCTAAATTACAATCAAAGAATCAATCTATCAATTTTATATCATTCTTATGTTGGTTATAAATAAATACGTCTGTCCGTATTAATAATAAGAAATAGAACAAGTTGATACTAGTGTGATATAAATAGACTATAATCTAGCGATTTAAAGGCGAGAGTGAACCGGTTCCTTCTAGGTAAGCGCGCATCACCGTAGACCTCAATGTCACTTACCATCAGATGAATTGTGGTCAAGCGCTGACCTATTTAGAGTATAAAAAAAAATATATCTTCTCACCAATAATCCTTCCACAAGACCACCCCGGCACGGTCATGTTATCAGCAGTGATTTCTGGCTGGTTCCTGATATACTCATGTATGAGGGTCTCCGCAAGCTGAGCCTCCTCGCTGCGCCCCATGATGCAGCAGATGTCATGCTCTCCCTCCGTGAACTTCTTGAAGTGAAGCTTGGCACCCGTTTTTCGTTCCAGCTCTTTGATATTGGAGCCACTGCGGCCTGGTGAATGATAAAGGTATTTTACAATTAATGAAGTTAGCAGATGACAAAAAAAGAACATTTTACTTTTGGGATCATATGTTCACTAACATATATTAGTGCACTATTATTAATTAAGGCAAATGTGCATTTTTATTTTCGTATTAATGTGGGCAATGTAAAGCATAGCAACAATAAGATTATATACATTATATATAATCTTATTGTTCAATTTAACTGTATCTTTAAAATCTATTAATATTAGGGATATCAAATGTTATGAGTAAGTGAGTGAGAATTAGTGACAAACAAATACTATGTTTTTTGTTATCATAATTAATCATATATATTTTTTTATAATTTACTAACAAAAGATATTAATTGAACTAAAAACATATTCTTCTAAAAAGTGTTGCAATAACTAAGTGACAGAATATTTTTAAACATCCTATGCTAAAAACTAAACATCTAAGGCTTGTTAATATGAGTGTATCTTAATACCAACACTGAGGTATAAGATACAATGCCTGAACAAATATTGACAGACAGAGTGAGGTCAAATGTGAAGGTTTTATAACATTGTGACATGAGTTTAGGATGACTCAGTAAATGGCCTAAAATGTTATCTTTAGTTTTATAGAGTGATAAATGATGTCATTGTAAGTACTTATTATTAGAGTTACTCAAAGTTTTTTTGTTAAAAAACTCATAAATACTTATCAAGCAAAGAGTTTTAATAAAAAATAGAAGCTCTATGACAATATATGCAAACTTGAATAGTTAATCTACCACTGTTTGGGATATGTATAAATCATTATGTATCATGGGATATTTATAACAGCAAACAACAAGATATTCAAGAAAAATTAGAACAAAAAACTTGTCAGTAAATCAAGGAATATTTTAAAAATATACATAAAAGCATTTAAACAAGTGTGATTATGATTAAATTAGCACTAGTTATAGTGTTGCTGTGTCTATCAGGGATAAAAATTAGCTGAAGGGTCTCAATATAAAATTTTATCAAAATTGGTACCTCAATTGAATTTGTAGCTTGAATCTTAATTTAAGCTCAATGAGGTTAAAGCTGAAGCCATTTGTCCCTGACACTGAACAGATTACTCCAAAATTAGGATGAAAAAACTGGTAACACTTTCAACTTTAAAACGTAACAAAACACACAAAAACTCTCAGCTTTAAAATATTAGTGGGATTATTATTCTAAATCTATTTTATATAGGTTGTGGAGACATGTTTCCTAAAGACATAATTTTATATTAACCAGGGTGTCCACTCTAAATCGTCAAAACATTTCCCTGACTTTTCCCTGACTTTCCCTGACCACTTCTAAAATTTTCCCTGACCTTTATAGCTGTAATTATTCGAAGTAAAAATGTTTCTCCTCCGAATGATTGTAAGAGACAAAAAAATATGTCTTCATAAACACTCTTAGAGAATTATGTTATTGGCTTCCCAAGGTGTCCAACTATCAAGATGAAAATTTTCAACACAGATAAATGGCTCCAACAGCTAATTAGAGAGAGGAAAATGACAGCAGTTTGATCATAGATTATTTAGGTAAAAAAAAGTTTTTTTTTTGTATTTTTTTTTACATAATCTATACTATAAGACTCTTTGTCCTGACTCATCTATAGACAACGCAGAGCCCAAACGGCTGGTCCTAGGGTTATGAAATTTGGAGGGTGTATTTGTTTTAGTATGTAGACGCGTACTAAGAACGGATTTTTGGAAATTCCACCCCTAAGGGGGTGAAAGGGGGTAAAACAGTTTGTATGAAACTTCTTTGTTTTTGAACTTATAGCAATGAAATTTGGAATATGTATAGTTTAAGTAAAATTAAAAATAATGGTATCAAGTTTTTTTGCCAGGGGTGAACTAAGGGTTTGTAATGGGGGGTGAAAGTTTGTATGGAAAAATCTTAATTTATCAAGTTAAATTCTTGAAAGTGGTTATGGTAATAGTTTATTAAATGGTTGAATTAAAATTATAAAAACTTCTGGCAGGGGTGCATTAAGGGGGGTGCCATGGGGGTTTAAAGTCAAAAATAAAAGTTTTGTGTTTTTGAACTTAGAGGTGTAAAATTTGGAGTGTGTATATATTTTAGTACTTAAACGTGTACTAAGAATAGATTTTTAGAAATTCTTCCTTTAAGAGGGTGAAAGGGGGTAAAACAGTTTGTATGAAATTTCTATGTTTTTGAACTTCTAGCGATGAAATTTGGAATATGTTTAGTTTATGTAAAATTAAAATTAATGGTATCAAGTTTTTTTGCCAGGGGTGAACTTAGGGTTTGTAGAGGGCGGGGGGAGGGTGAAAGTTTGTTTGGAAATTATTTATTTATCAAATTAAAGTCTGAAAGTTGTTATGGTTGTAGTTTATATGATTGTTAAAATAAATTTGTAAAAATATTTGCCAGGAGTGCATTAAGGTATGCCATTGGGGTTTTGTGTATTTGAAATTAAATACTTCTGAATTGGAATTTAAGTGGTTCACTTAGTGGTATGGTTCGCGTATTCTAATTATTTAAATTAAAATAATTGCTTAAAATAAGAAAACGATCTAATCTGTCGCATCGTCACCAAAGTAGCTAAAAACAGATGTTAACTAGATCTCAGGAATCAAATGCGGAAAGACAGATGCGACTCATTTTGATATCGTATCAATGTAATGTTTATATAAAATTGGCACGGGAATAGGATACAATAGAATTTGTCCACAGGTTACGCGAAAAGCGACCTACACGCGGGCGGAGCCGCGGGCAACCTCTAGTCTATGATAAAAGAACTGACATTTTCCTCTCTCTAATTAGCTGTTGGAATATAAATATGTAAGAAAGAAAGAAAGAAAGTAAGTATATAAGAAGTACTGATGACTGATAAGATAATATTATTTTTATTTATTCTATACTTTTTTAGAATTATGAATTAATTTTAAAGATTGATCATCAAAAAGTCCTGGTTTTCCCTGACTTTTCCAGGTAGAGAAGTCATTTCCCTGACTTTCCCTGACCCTAAATAGCTTCCCTGACTTTTCCCTGACTTTCCCTGACCTTCCAGGTCCGTGGACACCCTGATTAACGGCGCAACCAATAGCAAGCTCGCATTGACAAGTGTGCATTTACTTAGTAATAAGAATAGGTTAATAAATAGTAGTTAAGTAGAATAATTATTTAATAAAATTACGGAATTTGGATCCTGACTTTCATTTGCTACTTAGACCTCATACATGCTCAATAGAAGAACATCCTACAAGGTACTTACCAATAACAACTGGAGTAATACTCTTTGGTACTTTAACCTCAATGGTGTTGATTCTTGTTGTTTTCACTTTACCCTCACTTTCCTCCTCATCCTTCTTGAAGACATAGTACACAACAAATGCTGTCACAGTCACCAGAGACAGCCCTAGAGCTACTGGCACTACTAATTTAGATGACATTGCACTGAAACAAACCAGTTATTAACTAAAAATGTGGTTAAATAGTAACTAATTTAATTGTTACACTTTGCACAGTACCTACTAATCAAAAAGCAAAATATATTTCAATGTTTCTTTAGCATTTGTACTCGAAGGCTACAGCGAGTGCCAAATGCATTCATTTAGTGAATACAATACACTGTATCTACATCAAACTATGTCAACGAAAGTAATGTTTACTCACAGGTACGCGAATAACACATTACATCGATTTCACTTACAGCATTATCTATTAGCAGCTATGACATAATATCTAGTGCAAAAATTACTTCATCAGTAATATGATACCTGCTGCTGAAGAGACAACAAAGATTTACCTTGGATTTGTGTGGAAGCTTAACGCCAAAAAATTCTTAATGCACCGGCAGATAACACTGCAGTGTTATCAATGCTTTCACGTGTACGATACGAAAACAAAACAATGGTTTGTTCAAATCGTATTAGAAAATACTTCTGGCACAGCAATTCGTTTCGTTCGAAAAATATTGTGAAACAACCTGAAAAAATCGTGTTCTTTTGACATTGACAATCAATGCTGGCTAACATATGACAACAATTTGTTGCAATAAAAAATAAAAATATAGATTTAGTAGTTTTTTTTTATAAATAAGTTGAAAAAAATATCCCTTGCGCAATTTATAATTATTATATTCCAAAGCAATTCTTAAACAGGGCCTTTTCGTAAGCGACAAAAGACTTGACTTTTACTTCCACGTAAGTTTTGAAAATGATAGATAGGTATTATATAATGGTTTCCAAAAAGTTATAAAAATTATCGATCTGTCAATTCTTGTCACAATAGTTTTCACATTGCTAATATTTTTGTACGTCGCCATATTACCACTATTTATTATGCCTTTTTTTTCTCCCTATTCAAAAACCAATAAACTAAGAGAACTTACACGACATATAAATTTCCTGTAGTAAGTATCTGCACCAGTTCGTTTACAGCTTCAAGTCAGATTCTTCGTATTTCATTGCAAATTTATAACTACTCCTATTACACGGAGTATGATTGTAAAAGTTCTGTGTTTTACCTTTTGAGGGCTCCGAACCTAAAAGTAAAAAAAAAGAATTTTGAGAATCGGTTATCAAATGGCTGAGAAATCGGTGAACATACATAAGAATAATACATACAGTCGAATATATAAGCTCCTCATTTTTTGAAGTCGGTTAGGTAATAGCCGGATCCTATTACTAAGCCTTCGCTGTCTGTCTGCCTGTCTGTTACTAAGCTGTATCGCGCAAACTATTATAGGTACTAGCTCGAAAGTTGAAATTTTCACAGAATCGTGAAACTGTTAAAAATTTTAACAAAATATTTAGTTATAAATTAAATTTAAATATTAAGGAGGGCGGGCTCTCATTCGACAAACGGCATCTTGGCATTTTTTCTAAGATTTTCAACTCACACTTGGCCAATTATTAAACATAATATACCTTATATAAATACATTATACAAGATAACGTATCTGCCAATAATAATAATAGTTTCATGTTATAACCTTGTCAAGTATTAATGAACACATATGGATCATGATAAGTTACAAGTAATTTATTCATAAACACATCAGATTATACAAATTATTATAGTTCAAGATGTAAAATTATACAAAATAAATACGCGTTTCTAATAATCCTGTACTAACAAAGTAAACCACTATCACATGTCAGATTTCATACGTACCTACATAATTAAATAGTCGTAGTTAGAATTATTTTACTTACGCAGCACATATGTAGGTACCTATTTACTTTTCTTATTTACAGGGCAATTAACATAGCTCGTGAGTCGGACGAATAAAGCTCTACCTAAAGTTTAAAACTCTAACATGACTTGGGATATCACTGTGGGTAAGCTAGAAGTTTTAGATTTAACTCAATAAGAGGACATTTACTGTCCAAGGAGCACAAGACTGAACTGGAAAAGAGTTGACGCCTCCGATATATCCAGCAGTGGATTAAAATATGAAACACAAATTCCCAAATACCTTTTACAATTGATAAGCAAAACTTATTAATTCCTTACAACGTATTTTATGAATAAGGATTTCTGTAATACCTAAGCAACTCGTCACACTAATATTATAAAGGCGAAATTGTGTGTGCTTGTCACTTTTTGACGCACTAACGGCTAAATTGATTCGAATCCAATTTGGTTTGGAAATAGCTTAGGCTCTGGATCTCCATAAGTTTTTTTCATTCCGGGTTGGCGTGGGTAGCATCGCGAGGCACAACTACAACACAATTATAAAGCACATAATTGCACCTAACCATCTGTCTGAATTCAATAAGTCCAAAATCTAGTATATAGTATTATAGTTGTATATAATCTAGGCACATCAACATAATGCTGATCGCCTGTAAATCAAATAAATAAATATACAAAATACCTACGTAGAGAGCGAATGCGTGTCACTCATAGTATTCGACCTAGTTCAGTCGAAGTTCTAGAAAAAAATATCCAACGTTTATATAGTGGTTCCGTTCATATCTCGTTTATTATAATCTAAAAGACACGACCTTCGCAATTTTTCGTGTCATCCAGTTTCATGTCAGTGAATAATTCCATCCCTTGGATGTTACGCTTACGGTGACCATGGTTCAGCACTAAGTATTGTAAAAAACATGCAGAAAAGGAAAAATCTAAATGTACGCTAATGGTTGTTTGGCCGAATCGCATTATCGATACCAAGACAATCAATATTTATGTAGTTGGATTTTGGACTGTTCGCTTTGCAGTTATTTTGTTGTGTTAGGATTAATTGAATATACATAGTTTAATTAGAATATTAGGAGTCTTATTACCGTATTATTATTATTATCTGAACCATTTCATATAGATATATAAATATATGTATATGTATTTGTGTATACTGTCTAGGTATTTATTTCTTTCTTTCCTAAACTTGTATGTAAATAGGTTTAGTTTATTCTTTTTTTTCTTTTGTATTTGTTTGGTAAACCTCCCATTATGTTAATTGTATTTTCCATACAAAAGTTGCCTGGAATAAATTGCTACAAGTGCAATAAAATTGCTGGAATTGTGTTTTTTTCACTTATTGTTTTTGGTGTACAATAAAAGATTTTTGTATTGTATTGTATTGCATTGTATAAGTGAGCTAGTTAACCTCGGGTGAGCATAACTTAATTATAAATTAGATGCCTATTTATACATTGCTACTCTACGAGTAGTGGACAATAATTTCTTATTTGATTTCTTCAAGTTATAGTCTCTATTATTATTTTTCAGTACTTTCCTACATTACGTCCCTTTCTGGGTGTAGTAAATTAAGATTAAGTTATGTATTATTGTTTCTTGTTTAATGCTAATGTGTTAATTTTAAGAATGTAGCGCTTTAGAAATTACTCGTATGTCTCTGTGATGCTACATTAAAAGGAGTAAATGAATTTGAATTTGTACGCGGTTTTTATATACCTCGTTATACTTATCTACTTTATTGGTGACCTTAGCTGCAACGAAATGAGCTAAGATTAAAAATAACATCCGATCCGTTGCTACAATCATGGACACATTCGAAACAGCTGCGAGCGTGCGCCGGAATGCCCTAATAAAGCGTAATGGTCGTATTTGTCATATTTTTTTATTGTTTCGGCAATCACGAACGGTCCCGGCGAGGGTATTGTCAGTTTGCAAAAGTTCACATACCAACTAACAACGATGCAGCGACCTTATGCGCGCCGATACTTGCGTCCTAATAACATGAAGGAGTCGTTTTATGGCGGTAATAAAATTGTGACGTGTAAAATAAGGCAAAATGGTGACGAAGGGTCCTAGGATTGTGCCTTATTGTGCAACATTTGATAGGAATTGGCTGATGATAATGATAGATTAGTTCTTTAAGATTCCCATTCTAAGCCTCAATAAAGTTTTGAAAATATGATCACTTATGAACGTGTTTGTATGTTTGTCTGTAAAATTTTCTCACATGAGTTTTATCTATGTGGCGCCTCTGTCGCACTTCATCGCCCTCTACCAATCAGATTGCTTGTTCTGAATCGCGCAAAGGGTATTTTCAACAAGCGTGCGACTGGTCCTAGCTATTATATAATGCATGACTGTCGGACGGCCTTCTCCGGACACAACATCTGTCCGGGGGGATATCCCTTTGCTAGATGGAGGCAGACCGTCATCGCTCTATATTGGTGACCCTGACGTGATCCTATCATCATCGCTCCATACCTACGTCTCAACAGACTCAGAGTTATGTTGTTCTTTGCAGACTTTGAGTATGTCGTCACTGAGAAACCTCCGCCTCAAATATGTTTCGGCACCGGGCTTCATCGAGAAGTATTGCCGATGAGCGGTCCCAACTTGAGTCCTTTCATGAGAAGAACTGCGCCAGAAGTGAGACGAAAGTTAGGACCTGGGACCTATGTCGATGGGAGAGATGCGTTTTATGACCTAACTAGCAGGGTAGGAATGTATATTCACTGCATAATATTACAAGTGTTATTCCCAGCAAATGCAATCTAACCTAAGAGCTGGTACCATTGTATTTAGATCAAATGTTTTTGGGAGCTATTATCGTTATCGTCGTATTTAGTTTTTTTGCTTTGCACATCTTAATTATCAGTTAAAAAGGAACACATTTTGTTATTTTAGTGCTATTTCCTACTACTACTAGTACTAGCTGCGCTCCGCTGTGTTACCCGCTTTAATCTGGGATAAAAAGTAGCCTATGTGTTAATCAAGGGTCCTACCTATCTTTATACCAAATTTCATCGAAATCGGTTCCGACGTTTGATAGTGAAGAAGTAACAAACATACACACTTACTCACACACAAACTTTCGCATTAATAATAGTAGGATTGCTTTACAATTTAGTGACCAAACTATTTTTGATACTTTTGATAATCAATATACATTTTCAGATCTACAGTACGGCTGGTCTCGGACCAAAAACATCGCGATGGTTGATTAAACACGAATACCAGCCGCCGTACAAAGAGCCTCCTAAACCCAAAGCTATTCCTCAAAACTGTGCTCCATTTAATTCTACGCGTATTAGAAAATCTATCTTCAAAAGTAATGATAATCCCGCGTAAGCTAATTTCTACAAATATTAATTAATAACGTAGTAGCGCCTGTAAGGTAGGCAAGGTGATCTGACGCGATCATCAAAGTCAAGCAACGGTCGATGCGGACGGTGTTTGGATGGGTGACCATGCACAAGACTGTCGTTTTTCAAGTGGCATTTTCATCTGGGCGCTACCGTGGATCGGATGACACGTTAAATTGTAGGTCCTGGCTGTTAGTCTTAGTACAAGCAGTCGTTAAACCGAGTCAGAGGCCTTGGGGCGGCTTGAAAACTCTCGACACCAGGGCTTGGCCACTTAGCTCATACGAAGAAGACGAAGAATAAAGAATACATTATTAATAATTTTGATTTAGGCGTAACTCATATAAACATAATGATATGTTTTATTTCAGAGCATGTGATTATAATCCGCAGTACAAAAGACGGGAAGTGAAGTTCAACTACAGCTTCTCTGGAAAAAAGTCACTGAAATGTGCTGTACAGGTAATCAATGTTTGAGAAAACAGAAACACAGTATTAACTGTTGTCTCTTGATGATTTATGATAAATATCGCTAACTAATAATAACCTACTTGCAAAAAAATACTGCGGAAATTAGTGACTACATAATTAAGTTCAAGCTAAGTGATGCAAACACATCGCTACATTTTTTTAGAGAAATTCAATTCAAATTCGTAGAAGGTATTAAAACTAAATTTGTATTGTTCCAGATAAAATGTGTACCGTATAATTTAGATCCGTGCGGCGTCTGTGGTTGCATGTGTTCGCTGCAAGGAGACTACTGGCAATTCGAAAATAGAATATTTCTTTGCCGTAAACATTACAATCGTTTGTTCAAAAACTGTTTAGCCAAATTTCAAGGAGCAAAGTTATCCGAATTCAAGGTAAATCTTATTAAATATATTACCTTCTATACGGTTTATAAGAACTGATTGAGTATTTATAGTCGTAGACGAAGAAAACAGTTACGAAGGCTATGTTAATAAACCCAGATATTAGAATCTTATGCATTTTTTTATTTTTCAGTCGGTGCGAGATTGTTTCTTTATGCATGCACACAACAGCTGTAAAGCGGCATTGAAGATTATGTCCACGGAAGAAATAACCAAGAAATTAAGGAAAGAAGCTTATTTAGATTTATATTTCCCGCAACGAAGATTCTGTGAACAATAAAATAATTAAGTTTTAGAGATAAATCATTCATACTTTTAGTAGATTATTTGTTTAGATATATGGTAACATATGATATTTTTATTTAGATTTTTTCCTTACGGTAACACCACTCTTACATCCATCAATCATCTGACTTTGTTGTGCTCTGCTTTATTTATTTATTTTGAGGAAAAGGAATCGATATTCTGTGAGAACGCTTGGATATTATGAAGCTCGACACCAACAATAAGATGGTGAATAATGATAGCGGGGCTGATATGCCGGAGGAAGTGGTGGATGCGCGGCAGAACGCCGAGGACATTATCGACGAGATACTCGCAGAGTTCACAGAGTCTAGATCGCCGCCCCTGAGGAATGGTAACGGCATTCCAGACAATCTGTTCAACATGATACAGCCGCCGCGGACGCGGACGCCCGCTAATTCCTTCTCCGAGAACGCCACTATCGATGACATCGACCCTGCTTCTGACCTCGGCACCTCGATAAGAAATAAGTGCTTAGAGCTGGAAGAGATCCTTCAAAGCTTGAAATCACGGCTGAACCACGTCGTTCTTGACGAAAATATTGTACTGAGCCCTGAGGCCAACTCTCTCGAGGCTCAGCTTGAGCACGACCTGGACACAGACTGCCAGGAAGACCTGTCTCTCCAGGAGTTCCTCGAACTCCTCCATTCACAAAACAAGATAAACCCCACCGGTGTCCAGTAATTATTTTACATGTATTTCTATATCATAAGACAAAATTACACAGGAATTTATGACAGTTTGAGATTGCATTAGATTTTATTGAAAAATACAAAAGTTTCTGGCCTAAAATGTAGTATTATTGAAGAAAACACTTTCAGGTAGTATAATAAAAGACATTTATTAGAAAAGATTAATCTTATAATATGTGTTATATAAACAACAACAACGTTAGGTAATAATTAATCACAGTTTTAGTGCTTCTCCGGAAACATTTAGAATTCATCGAATAAGTCATTGAGTTCTGACTGAATTGTAAGCTCAGCTGTATTAGGAATTGTATCGTTTTCATATGCCAGTGTATCATCATGGCTGTCTTCTCTCTCAAATGTACTTAAACTATTCTCTGACTTCAAGATAAAGTTAACATGTCTCTCGCTGATCAGATCTAAAATTTCATTGCTTTTTTGTCCATTCAGGGCTACTTTGAGCTTCATTAACCAGTTATTGTAAATTGAAGGATCAGCTTCAACACATTCCTTTCTGAATAATGACATGGCTTCAAATGCCCTTGTGATAGTATTGCCAAAGTTGCAGTTGATCAAGTCTTCTATAGCCGATATCATCTGTGGTGCCAGTTCCACCAAACTCTTGTTTTGTGACTTAAGTTTTGTATAATCACTTACTGGATTCACTGTAGAAATTCCCATCACTTCATCTGTAAGATCCATATTTGTTGGTAACTGAATTTTCAGCATCTCATTCTCAACTATAGCATCATCCAACTCGGGAATCAAGGTGGAACCAAACATTGGATCAGCATTTAGAATGGTCTTCTTTCTTGTTTTTCTCTCAATTTTGTTCAGCACAAGCAATGATTTTAACTTCTCTAATGGTTCTTTTGCTCTTTCTTCAATTTGTGGAGGTACTTTGAATAGCTTCATTATATCCTCTCTTGGTTTTGGTAAAGGTTTGTTTGGATTTAATGCCCTATATGCAATGGAGTCAAGCATGTACTGCGCAAATGGGCTAACAGTTCTAGCCACAGGAAATGCTTCTGCATCATCATAAGAGTCATCATAAACTCTTGTTAGATCCATTGCTTTGATCAAATCTTTAAAGGCACTGACTTGAGCCTCAGTGCATGTATATTTTTTCAATTTAGTGGATGGAAATGACATGTATTTTATGTCTTCTTTGAAGCACACGGCAGCCATTGAGAGGCAGACATAGTTCTCTGTATCTATGACAGGGAACAAAGCAAACATTTTAGGGGCATTGTCTTTGTTATACACTCTCCTTACAATGCCAACCAGATTTGTTTCTTTAAGGCATTCTACGAGGCATCTGATGGCAAGTTGTGAATTAGGGTCCCCTTTCCTCCCAAACACATAGGACAAGCTGTCTCCATTTAAGCTCTGCCAATTAATATCTGAGTAGTTTGCAAATCCATATACAGACAAGCATTTATCGCCACTTTGATAGAGCATGGACTTATCACAGTCAGCCATTGGGATTACCTTTTGTCCATAGTGGTATCCTTTGATTATTTCAGCGTGTTCAACTTCATTATGTGTTTCTGTGTTGACATGCACTTTAGTTTTCATAATTCCTTCAGTGGTACTTGCTGTTGCAGTCACTGGATCCTTCACAGACATGTTCCAGTTCTTAACAACTGGTTCATCTTTCAATCTGATGTAAGATGATATTGGGATTTTAATATTAGGCCCTATGCTTAGGTCTACATTCCATGGCATAGCATTGATTGCTCTCTTTCTATGAAAGGACAAATACTGCATGGCATATTCAAAGTCAGCTGTAGCACCATTGGTACTTTCAACAAATGCTTTGGCTAGTTCTATGTCAGTGCCTTTGGTGCTGTCATCATCAAGATTTGGTCCAATGATGTCCACCTCAAAATTGTCTTCTTTGAATCCATCAAGAATCTGAAACAAAAACAAAATTACAATTTACACACATATTTCAATAATTAGATAACAGTACTGTAATTAGATAGCATTACTTACCATTTCAACATCTTTAGGAGAGTTAGAAGTAGGTATTTGGAAGTTAGTCATGAGAATAACCTTCTTATTGGCAATCTTGGCTCCTTGGCTTTTGAAATGTTCTGCCGCCACTATCAATGCATCCACCCAGTCTCCTTTACTGTTTGATGGCTGAAAGAAAACAGAACCCATCTTAGTGGAATCTAATTAGATATCTTTAATAATATAATAAGATGATAAAAAAAAAAATATATATCTCAGTGTGAATGATGCACTTCAAATACATTAACAAAGTAGTCATAATATGATATTATGTGCTTTCATCTTGTTTAAGCTTTGTAAATATTTAAGAACCATAATAAATGATTGATTGGTTGTTGTAATAATAAAATGCATACTCCTAAAGTATTTTAATAGCAGAGGACAGCAACAGTTATTTATTATCTAGCATAAGCAGCCCACTATATGTTCCCACAACTGGGACTCAGGGCTTTCTCTTACAAAGAGTGAGACATAGGCCATAATCCACCACACTGGCCAATTGCGGGTTGGCGGATAACACACGTCTTCGGATATTGTGGTCCTCAAACATGCCAGTATCCTCACGATGTTTTCTTTCACTGTAAAGCGAGTAGGTACAAATCCACACATAACTTGTAAAACAAGTCATTGGTGTTTTCAATTTATGTTTATTTATTATCTAAGTATATGAAATATTATCATTACCTTTTCAGGCATATCCCTGATCATCTTCCAAGTAGGTGGGCCAAGTTCGTAAGTCATATCAATATGCCTGTAAGCCCCTTCACACTGAGCTGCCATGTTGTTGTTAGTCTTCTTAGATCCCAGAAGCATTATCCCAACCCAATTCTTGGCCTGGCTTATGATTTTTCTTTCTATCAGTCGCATGGAAAATTCCCTAGCATTTTCGAAGAAGGTTTTCTGTTTTTTCTCATCAGGAGTGGAGACATTCCTGCCTATATCGATGATGAATATTGTAGCTTGGTCTATCTTTTTTGGATACATGGTCAAAAGTGATAAGATAGCAGAATTTCCGTTGTTATAGCCAGATTCGATCGGGATATTACAAAGCCCGGGAAACCGGCCAAATGTTAGTTGCACGAAACACTAAGAGACTTTCAGTTCCGCACTTGGTTTATATTAGAGTTGACCACGTATGCACGAGTAATTTGAATTAATAACTAAATTAGTATAACAAAATAAAACATTGCCCGCGGAAAATCCAAACAAACAAGTTCGGACAAGTTCTGTTTATTTGGCAGTGTGACGGTCATAATTTATGTTGCCAGCTCCTACAGAATTTTCCTCCTAAAATCGCCTCCAAATTCTACAAAAGTGCCCTAAATGGGTGGGCTTTACTATTGAGGTTCATAAAATTGAAGAAAATAATACGGTGAAAAAATAGTTGTTTATAACGTATCATTGTTGGTGCATGCCTAAGTTATTATTCAAAATTTTATCGAAATAGTGACATAAGTATCTTATTTTTACAGGGAGTTCCCTCCCCCGCCTAGCTAATCCCCGATTTGTGTGTCTCGATACAAAATTATTATTTTCTTCCATGAGTAAGAAATCATTAGTATACATTTGAATCTTAATTAAATCTTCGACAAAGCCCCTTGTCGTCTAAATTTAAGGAAATACCCCAAAGTTGGCAATTTAAGTATTAGACTTTGAGTTAATTTTGACAACATTGAGTTTTAATTCGACTTTGACAGAATTTTGTAATGATGTTGCCAAATTTTATCTGTTACCCAAGTTATATGACTCAATAATTAATTTAAATGGATTTCTATAATTTAGTTTTTTGGTGTATGTGGTTACTAATTATTTTCGTAGAGACAGACGAGCTATACAACATAGTAAGCTATGCTCAGTGCTGCACAACTTGGTACATACGCTTGGTAGAACATTCTAAAGCGCTGAAAAAAGTATTGATTTTGAGGAGCAAATACAGCATTTTTTTATTTAAGAACAAAGAGTGTCTAATAATGTAATTTATAACCTTTTACAACCTAAAAGTATTGTGCAGAGATAAACTACACATCATCTAACATTTTATACGATTTTCAGCATGTCAATATTTACACTTTTGATTTGTCCTTTCATAATATTTGAAAATTTAATTACTAAAAAAACATTCATAACCTGTCCCAAAAAATATGTCCACTGATTTTATTATATTTTTTTTCCCGACCAACGTCGTGGAAAAAAATATAAATTAAACTGGTATTACTCAATACTAAGCCGAAAATCGATTGTTTTTCTGTGTTTAATTTGTTTACATTTTTATTCATTAATTTACTATGAAAATAAAAACAACGGCGTGTTTCCATTAGAAAATTATTCAAGAAATACGTTTCACCAGTTATTTATAGTCGTTATAATGTGCAGTCGTAGCAAATGGTTGATTGCAACAATGTTTTCAACTACCCACGGAAATGGAGAGCCATAAATAGGTATCATGTAGATTGCAAACCACATATTCCTCTATAATGTGTCCAACGCAAGCAAGTAGAAGCAAGTGTGTCTCGGAAATGATGAAGTTCTCGTTCCACCACCGAGCGTTTTATTGCTACCTAGGGATGACAGTCTGGATATTCTTCCTCATAACAGGTACTATTAAGCTGTGTAAGTACGCTACATAATGAAAGGATTCGTTTCTTTATAGTCGTTGCTTTTTAGAAGGTACATTGCTATTCATCAACATACCAAGCGCAACCCACTATACATTCCTACTACTGGGACTCAGGGCCTTTTCGCACAAGGAGAAAAGTATAGGCCATAATAATTTAGCTACTTATTGCTAACACTAGTAGCGATAATTGAAACAGCGATAACAATTAGGAACATAATTATGTTCCTAATTGTTATCGCTGTCATTAAATATTTTATTTATTTGATTTATAGGCGAGCAGCAATATGCTGATATGCCTATATCACACTGAGTTGAAATTAAATTTTTAACAGTTCATAAAATATCCATTGTTCAATGTCAATGTTTAAAGTTCACTGGTGCACTGATCACAGGTTAGCAAGAGATTTTTTTTGTTTTCTGCAGCCAGCTATAAAGTCGGTTTTTAAAGCTGTTCACTGATGTGGCACTGACTACTTCCTCGGGCAACTTGTTCCAATTGTGGCAAATCCACACATAACTTGAAGAACAAGTTTTTGGAGTAGGGTCGGGATTGAACCATATATTTATATTTTTTAAGTACAGTGTAAACTCTATATAACGTCACTGATGGGCTGGATGAATGGAGAGAATGTATCATTGTATGGAATACAAGCTAAACCAACTAAAGCCATTTGATTTCGATGCTTTAGAGAGTTTGTTGTTAAATCAAGTGACATATAGTAAGCAGCACATATATAATAATATGTATATTTAGCTATTTTTTTTTAATACTAGGACTCATTTCACACACGGCTGGTTAACCCCTTACTGAACCATTTTAAGTTTGTGTTATGGTACCGAACACAACTGATATACTACATATACATACATAAACATTTTTGTTATATAGATACATATTTAACACCCAGACCCATAACCAACAAATTTAGTTAAGAACCCAGAACCTACTGGTTAGCAGTCCGGCATGGTAACCATTGTGCCAAAGAGGTTGTCAAAGCATGTTTTTGTGTAGTAAACATTTTTGTATTTGTTTATGTTTCTCTGTTCCAGTTGTGTACAAATATGTAGGTGTGAGTGAAGAGACAGTTGTGAAGAAGGTGGTGAGAAGTGAGCACTTGTCAAAAAGTGATGCCAAGTACAGAAAGATCTACATGAGAGCCTGCAACCCTGCCGACAGTATTATTAGGGGATCTGAAGGTACCATACTTCCCATTTTACCAACTCAATTATAAAAAAAGTATGCCACCTCCAAATAAATACTTTTATACATTTAGTCGTGGGTTAAATTCGAATTTGAATTATACATTTGAAATCGTCGTTTAAACAAATCAGGTTTAAAATCATATGTCAAAAATAATGAAACTAAGTCTAATAGACTATGTCAAAGCCCCTCACCCAAATGTACCCATCTGGCTGGCAGGGTTTCCTCGCTGAATCGCTAGACAAATTTGGTACCGCAACTATTCCCCAGCCCGCAGATCACGCTCCCTATCTCCCCCCAACTGCCGTCCGTAATAAATACTTCAGGTAATATCTTGACAAAATCCAATCCATGCCATGTTCCAGGTCTAGTAGACACGGACAGCTGGCTACTGCAGGGTATCCTGGTGGTGACGCGGCACGGTGACCGCGGCCCGCTCACGCACCTCCGCGGCGGGGACAAGATACCCTGTGATGCTGTGCCTGTCTCACCACTGCTCAAGAGGTGGGTAAGAGCTGCTGCTGTATTTAACAACTATTATTATTATATGTATTCATTTAAATGTCTAGTTTTTAAGTTTTTTACAATAAATTATTTAAAAAATAGAATATGAACATATTATGAATAACCTTAAAGATAGCGTGGCACTGGCAGCGAGGCAAGCCCCATACTCCCGGCGGTAGGAGCTACAGGGACAGGAACCTCCGAACTATGCTCGCCGTGTCGAGTATGAAAGCCTTCTTATTATTGTTATTATTAGCTAGTTCCACCCCACCGCTGGGCAAAGACCAAAAAATATTTAATAAATTTAGGTGTTTTGTTGGTACGGGTAGGGTCCTGTAACCAAACGGTACCATTGGGGCGCTTTTAGGTCTGCCTGTTTCCAGACTGTACCTGAAAGCAACTAGAAACCTATTCAAAAGTTTGAAAAAAAATTGGAGTCACTAGGCTTACCTGTGGTTTTTATTAAATATTGTAGCTACGAGGAGTGGGTGGGCAACGCGAGCGGGTCTGGGCGCGCGTGGTGGGTGTCGGGGCCGGGGCCCTTCCACAACTTCCCCTCCCTGCCCCCGCGTGGGCACGGCACGCGCTGCGCGCTCGGACAGCTCACGCCGCGGGGGCTGCTGCAGATGATCACTGTCG
The DNA here is from genome assembly GCA_035578125.1 of Mellilla xanthometata. Taxonomy (NCBI): domain Eukaryota; kingdom Metazoa; phylum Arthropoda; class Insecta; order Lepidoptera; family Geometridae; genus Mellilla; species Mellilla xanthometata. The sequence goes on along the minus strand of JAPUBQ010000014.1, from coordinate 2,954,698 downwards.
GTCAGTTCTATCTTTTTATTGTTTAGGGGGCAATATTCAACATGATACAATGGGGCGTTATGGGGCTACATAACATAACATAACATAACATAAAAACATCTTTATTTACCAAAAAGTTGTACATTTTTTTTGTATATCAACACAAACTATGACTAAATAAGTAATAGGCTTAAAAGTGTAAAATATGTGTTAATGTACACTTAGTTGATCCCTGAATCCCACACGAGGCAATGGGGCGGAGCCAGGTTATGTGGTGGTACACACTAAAACCCCTGGTGACCTGCCTTTGTGCTTAACCGAGGACTCTGGGTTTTTTCAGGAGACCTTTGCATTACGCTTTATCCCTTTCTGGTCATTGTTGACCTATCTGATAACGAAGGCGACGTTCATACGTGTCAGAGCCCTATCTTCGAACACCCTCAAGTCGGATGCCTCCTTAAGACAGGCAGGGTCGTCCACAGCCTTATTCTTTCACCCAGGCTGCAGTCAGTTCTACCTAGATATTCCGTAAGACATTAAAGCCCCGTCGTAAAAACCAGTGAGTGTTCTAAGTTTGACAATTTGATGAAAATTGGTTGAAGATGGTCTCCAGTACAAAATGGCAGTTTCCATATTTTTTATAACAAATAACTTTTGTTCACTTTCGAAGAGAGAAAGGGCCTGAGTGTAGTCCTTAATATATTCTTTCCACGCAATTTTTTTATTAAAATAGTTATCATTTACTCTTAAATTTATACTAATTAATTGACCACTTTATTTCCTATTTTCCAGGCAATATATTGAGAGAAGCGTACGGTGAATTGCTGGATGTAGATGCGCCTGAAGTACTGGGGAAAAAGGACACAGGTATTTTCTTAACCTTTTGACGTCACTACCCCACGTCAAAAAAAAACAGTGCTCGTTCTGAATCGCACAGACGATGTTTATTCGCGCGACATGTTACAAGATTAGAAATATTGCACATGCATTTCCGCAAAGTAACGCCTGAGGCAATAGGTTGTTAAAATATCTAGCATAAAATAAAATGTTGATTGCAGTGGACGCAAATATAACTTGAGCCATATCCTTAAGTGCGCAGTAGACGATTTTAAGGTATCGTTGATGGAAAGGAGGCGCGGGTAGAAGGGTATTTTAAAGCATAAGGAAGTTTGCAAATACCCGTAACAAACACACACAGGAAACATCCCATTATTAATCATTCTCATGCTGCACTAGTCAACATACACTTAGGTACACTTTCCCTAAAACAATGAACATACACACACACAACACACACACAAACACGCACGCAAACACACACATACACACACACACACACACAATTTATTAGATGTATAACATTGTTTACGTATGTAATCATTATTTTGGCATATTTGACCTAGTTACGTAGTTCGGCTCTGGCCACAATAAGTATACATATTAAAATAGTTTAATCGACATTCAAGAGCAGGTCCTTTCTAGAACCTAACTGAATGTCGTAATCTTAAGTAGGAACATAAAATTGTAAGAGCTTCGCCTCAAACTAATATAAACAAAAATAAACTTATTTGATACTGCTTGCTCAGACTATTCTAAACTCCGGAGTTTAGAATAGTCTGAGACTGCTTGTTTGGGAAGCTACCATAATAATAATAATAATAAAATCTTTATTGTCAGACACAAAGTCCATAGAGTAAGTAGGTACAATTTTTATACACGGTGTTCAGAAAAGATAAAAATTTAAAAATAAAGATCCCGATATACGAGTATTGTTACTCAGTTCGGGTTTGGTGGCAGCTCAAACAAGCAGCGATATTTAGTACTAAGTCTAGTTCCTACTTACTAATATTGTAAATTCTTTTCTTGAATAAAGTTATTTTATGTTTATGTTTATGTTTATTCTGTCGGCACTCGATTGGCTGATCAGTTGGCCTCTGTTCTACTATGTGTCAATAGGCTACTTCGAGTTTAGAAGTTTAGTTGTTAAAGTTTGTTTCTTATGGTATTATTGTTACTTTGTTTTTTGTTATATTGTGGTTCTACCGACTAAAAACTTTTTGGTCAATGTCGCGAAAACATAACACAGTTCTGAAGAGACAAGCTATAAAATGGTGTATGATGTGTATTGCTTCATGAAACAAGGGTCTACAAAACAAACAGAAGCTATAAAAATGTCTGCAATAGCAACCAAAACGTTTGTCAGTACCGAACATATTTTACAAACAAATACAAATACCAATATTTATTTATACCATTAGTTACTTGTAAAAAAAAAACAATATAATATTATGTTATTATGTCAATATTACACAATTCTCATTATTTTTTAAACATTTTTATTATTATTCCATTAGTTAAAAATATTATCTAGTTTTAGATATTTCTCAAAATTATAAAACTCCACACATGACACAACGTCGCAAACGCCAACAATGACCAATACTATTTGTCCGAAAGTGCACATATGCGAACTTACCCCCACTATGTCGACTTTGGCTCAAGTTGTTGCCGGCCACTGTACCAGCCTAACTATTGACATGTGTGTGTGATGTTGCAGGCGACGTAGTGATGTTCAGCACGCGGTACCGGCGCACGTTCCAGTCGCTGGTGGGCGTGGCGTGGGGCACCTACCGGCGGGGCGGCGGGGCGCGGGCGGCCGCGGCGCGCGAGAGCCACGCCGTCGCCTTCTGTTTCGCCGACTGCGCCTGCGCACACCATCACGCGCTCACCAAGTACGGAGCTTTATACTGACACTACGCTTGTTTGTGGAAGACGTTTGAAGTAGTTGTGAAAAAAGAAAAAGCAAAGAAGCTGGAAAGCTTAATTTTTTTTAAGAAGGAGAAGAAAAAAGACTAGCCCTGGTTAAATAATCTTTGGTAAACTGAAGGAAGAGCTATATATATTCATCAATACGAATAACTTGTACTTCTTGTTCAAATATGTCCTTGTACGATTATTTGCATTCTTCTTACTTTAATACTGTAACAGAATTTATTCATCTCCTTACTGAAGAGTGGTTGAAAACTAACGAACATATTGTAATTTCCAGAAAAATCAACGTCCAAGCGAAGAACCGGCTCGACTCCCACCCGGCCATCAAGGATCTCGTCGTCAAACTGACTAGAGTCCTCTTCGAGTCTCAAGAGCACCCCGACGCAGACGTCGTGAGAGACGCCATATTAGCTCACATGTGCCACGACTCCCCCCTACCCTGCACTGAGAAATACAAGACCAAACCCAAACTATCCCTTGACAAGAGACATAGAAAACTCCGAGGCAACATCAGAGGTCCATTGGCCGTTGATAAACTATCCCTCGACAATAGACATAGACTTCGAGGTAATAACAGAGGACTGTTGGACGTTGATATAGACACCCTAAACATGGAACTAGACTACATTAACAATCAACTAGACTTCAACAATGAGATCGGCAGAAAAGCAAGAGACATTATAGGAAAATACTACGACAGCAAGAAGCAACCGTTAGACTTCGACGCACAAATGGAAAGAGAAAAGCTACTATACTACCAACAAAGGTACATAGATAATGCAGAGGCTTACGATAACGATGTTGTCATTGTCAAAAAGAATTTAGATGCGGACTTTAACTTTCCAAACGACGCAAGAATGGACGCGGACTTTGATGAAGATTATAAGGAACCCACTCCGGAATCTACAGAAGAATTCTGCGTAAGAAAAGAGCATGTAATGTCCCTGTTCGCGTATTTAGAATGGACTTATCGACAAGAAATCAAGAATATACATAATAGAAAGCGGGGGTTACTTGTCGCGTATGGATTAATACATAATATAGTACAAAACATGATCAGAATCATATCGGAGAATAAGCCCAAATTTGTCTTATATTCGGGTCACGATAAGACGCTCCAAGCTTTAATATTAGCTCTAGGTTTAAACAACTATCAGCATTATAATATACAGTACGCTTCGAGAATGATATTTGAGGTGTATCGCAAAAAAGATTTGCGAGACGAGTTTAAATTTACAAAGCGAAAAGCGGTTGCGCAAGATTTTTATTTTCGTGTAGTTTATAACGGGGAGGATGTAACTAATATGTTAAGTTTTTGTAAGAAACGCCATAACGTTGCTATGAAAGTGGTACATCCGATAGATGATATGAAAATATATGATACATATCTTTGTCCGATAGAGAATATAGTGAGGTTTATACATGATGATTATTTTGCGAGTTTCAACGCTAGTAACTTTAAAGATGCGTGTGCGACGTACAGCGGCAGTGGGAAACACGTTTACTAACAGACAATCTGTGTTTTTGTTTATTACGGTTGCTACACGTGTTAAGAAAAGTCTTTACGATCGGATGGTACAATTTAAGTTTAAACTACTATCTATCTATCTAAGCCTATAAATCAGCCCACTGCAGGGCAAAGGCCTCCCTACCGTCCCTCCACTTTTGTCTGTCCTGGGCAACGGTCTTCCAGTCTGGGTTGTGTGTGTCGAGGTCGTACCGCCATCTCATTTTGGGGCGGCCGGGACGCCGTCTATTTGGTGGGCTCCATTCGGTGGTGGTTTTTGCCCAAAATGTATGTGGGTTATAAGTTAAACTACAGTTCTTCTTAAACATACATATGTGTAGATTTGTCGTTGTAGTTTGAACAGTACCGTTCCATAGTACCGATTTTTGGTAGCGTGTGTAACATTTATTAGCCTTTAGATCATTACTGTGATTGTTTTGGATGGATTTGTTGACTTGTTTTACTGTATGGACAGCATTCGATCTTATTTCAGATTTAAACTGCAAAATATTTCTAACCATGGGTAACCGAAAAGTAAAACATGTGGTACGTCAGGAAAAAACTGTTTCACGCCAATTTTGATTCCAAGTCAAAAATCAGGAATAAATATCTCAAAATAAAGATCTGACAAAGTTTAAGTGCAAAGCAAATTTCAACTTTAACATTATGTACTTAAAACTTTTTTTTCGAATGCGAAACGTACATTGTAACTTTAACGTACGATTGGCTAAATTGACTTCCACAGAAAAGTTACACCCGCACGTTTCTAACTGATCACAAATTTTGTTCCAATTTAATTAATGTTATATTTATTATCTGATATCTAAGAGATCTCACATAACTATATAATATTTATTTATTGATCTATTTTTAGTACACTATTTTCATTAATTTCTAATCTGACTAATAAATTTTTAAGATTTATTAGGATTTAAGAATTTCTTTTGGCATTTATTTACGATCTCAAAAGTTTATCTCAAAGTGTGGTAAGTGATTGTGTTGCTTACCATCCAGGTGACGTTTTGCTCGTCTTTATTTATTCTATTTACACAAAACAGAAGTTCGCACAACTATGTACCTAGCAATTATTTGTGTAACAGACATTTCCCATGTAAATTAAGTATTAAAAATACACAAATAACTCACTTATGTATAGAATTAACATATCAAATAAAGATGATCGATATTTAAAAGCAATAGTTTTTTTAATGTACCTATTTATGATTATCATTAAATATACAAGGTGCTTCTTAAAAGTGTGATAATAATATAGAGTCTCCATACATATATGTATATGGAGCCATTTACCAAAATATTAATATTCAAATCATCGCTACATTAATCATATTATTTATTATGACAGACAGACAGACAGAGGAGGCTTAGTAATAAGGTCCAGTTTTTACCTTTAGATACGGAACCGTAAAAGCAGAACAGATTTTTTAACTTAATGGTGGTTGCTAGCCAGACGACCACTCAAAATACTCTATCTACTACCATACGTTTGGCGACCTTGTTGTCATAACGGTGGTGGTCATAAATTATAACGTTACCATGCCGGACTGCCAATCAGAAGGTTCCGGGTTCGATTCCCGGCTCGGCCAACATCTTTGTGCTTAACTAAATTTGTTGGCTGTCGGTCTGGGTGTTAAATATGTATCTATATATGTATATTCAAATTCAAATTATTTATTTCTTGCAAAATAGGTACAATTGGTGTTAATACAGTAAGTTGGCCCTCTATTTTGACCTGATATATAAAGTATGAATGTAGTATCTCAGTTGTGTTAGCAACCATTATACGAACTACAATTGGTTCAGTATGGGGCTAACCAGCCGTGTGTGAAATGTGAAAAAAAAAGGTTTCCCTTCTCCCAAAGCTCGAGCTCATTGTCGGGATTCGAACCCATGACCTACGAGACGTACTTCGCCCAACACCTGACTGAGCTGTCATCGCGTCCAAATGTCTTTAATATACGTTTTAGTTATATATGAGTATTTCATATTGTCCTTGCTCACGCTAGGTTAGTGCCATTTGCGGGACATCTGTGTAAGTATTGATGTAGATGTTTTATAATTTCTTCCATTGTTTGGGTTTACATCTGAGTCACTCCCGAAGTAAATATTGAGGAATTTGCCATGTCAGTCGGTTGGTTAAGGCTTTCCGAGCCCCATACTAAATGCTTCTCAGACTGGCAACCATTTCCTCTAAGATTTTTAAATAGTAATCACTTAACATAAACTTAAAATGGTCTAATTGGGGCGCGAAATAGGTAATATTATACATTTTTTATCGCAAAACAGATATATCAGCGTGATTTTTTCCAGCAAAATACACATGTATGAGTGCAGTGCAACAACTTAGCTGTTCAGTTGACAGTGTCGCTAGTGGAGATTTGTTGCCACCTAAGAGTGCTGTCGAACTTGTAATTCCAATTTTGGCCACTTGAACAGCTAAGTTGGTGACATGTATACGTATACATTGTTAGTTTCCGTTTCCGTTAGTGTCATTCTCTCTGCCAAACATGAACCCAAGCTTACCATCCGTAGTAATAAATCAACAAAATTCCGATAGATGGCAGGATCAAAAAAAGTATTGTTAAAGAGTTTGATGAAATTTATTTATTATTTTTAAATAAATTATTGCTATTTTTATATTAAGTATCGTAATAGAATTAAAAATTTAAAATATGTATAATTTTGTTTGATTATTTGAATGAAATTTAGTTATGTCAATGTCAGTTTGTCATATTTGACATACTTAAAAAAACGTATTTATATTGCAGCAATAATTTTTAGGGTTAGGTACCCTAAGAATGAAATTAATATACTAATGCGATCTTTTCTGTACTTAAAAGATAAAAACGAATGCCTTTTACAAAATATTCGTTGTCTGTCTTTCTGTCACCAGCTGTTTCTTATACACTGTGATAGCTGAAAATTTCACAAATTATTTGTTTCCGTTGCCGCTATAACCCAAGAGTATACAAGTACTAGATACGCTATAACAACAAATACTAAAAACAGAAAATATCAAAGGGTGGATGACACGTTTTTAAAGTGTACCTTAAAATACGTGTTATATTTTGTATTTTTGCTTAATATCAATAACGATAACAGGACACTAAAGAATTCTAAAGAATATTAAGCTACATATTACCTCTTTTTACTCTATCTTTACAATGACACTTGGTAGATTCTTTAATGATTTCTCTCTTTCTTTCTTTCTTTCAAAATAAAACGAATGTTTGATATGGGGCAAAAAACATGTTTTTTGTATAAACATGTTTTTTTGCCATATTTTTATAATGGTACGGAACCCTTCACGCGCGAGCCCGGGTGCGTACTTGGCCAATTATATACATTTTTTATACTTACGTCTTTTGTTTACCTATCAATATCTTTATCAATTTCATAATTACAAAAGGCTTGTTTGTTTGTTTGTTTGGATGTTTTTATGTTTGTTTGACGCAAATAGGCTCCGAAACTATTGGACTAAAATTAAAAATTCTTACACCGTTAGGAAGCTACATTATCCCCAAATGACATAAGCATTATATTTTGTTGCAAAGGGTAATAAATTCTTATAAAACTCCAGTAATGTAACACAAGGTATAAAAAAGAGTAAAAAAATTGTTTCATGGCATGCGCTATGAAAAATTAGTTGTGGCGGGTGTCGTTTAGTATGTCTTGAGAGCAGCGGAACCCATAAATACAAAAAAAAACTTTAATCTATGTCAAAATTATAATGCGATTAAATTTAAATGTTTGTTTGTAACGAATAAGAACGACTTTCAAACATATCTCCTAGAATTAAATTTTTTTTATGCCCGTGCTAAGCCGGGACGGGCCACTAGTGTATAATTATATCAACGATACAATATGTAAACTGCCAGATGTACATTTATTATAACTAAGATTTCGACAGGCCTCTTACCTTAGAATAATAATAACAGTTTTTTTTATTTCAAATGTAGCTAAAATTGTATCCATAGTCTAATAAATATAAATTCCCTGATAATATGTAATTATTTACTTTTCTGATCATTAGACTTGAAGCTGATAAGATAGAGTAAAAATTAGATTTTATCAATAAAAGGTCTCTGGATACGTAGCTTTATCAGATTTTGGCATCCCACGCACGCACTGTATGTAGAAGGTACATATGTGTCTAGCTCCGGTTTTGATGTTCTTAGCTATGTTTGATGGTATTCGGATATCCGCGAATACAAAATATTGGATATGATATTATTCGCAACTTTCCCAAATGAAAGGGCTTACATTTTGGAATCATGCGAAAAATACAACTGTTTCATGCAATATGTTAGATGATTCGTGAGAAAAGTTTTTTCTTGTTACTAATATCATGTACCCTATAGATTTTTACTTTTCTAATTTCGTTTGAGGTTTGAAGGTATGCGCTATGAATATTAACATACACGAAAACGAAACCTATTGAAAATATTCTCTTTCTCATAATTTTCCTTCAAAAAAAAAGAGTTTCAAACAAAATAAAATAGCAAGAACAATTCATGAGATTCGAACCATGGTCAATTCAAATCATAAAAATATTTCATGTTCCAAAAATGCTTCCTCTACGAACGAGCTAATATAATCGACAATTGAGCGTTCGAAATTGGCATCCATATTCAAATATGCTGAAGTTCAAGTGACAAAAAAAAATTGACAATGCTAGTGTGAGTGTAGCCGCATCGTCACAGAATAGATGATAGTAGATATGGGTTTTATATGGCTTTTTGTAAATTTTTGCTATTAACGCTTAATATATGTTGTTTTGTGATGAGCCTTAAAAATAATACATTAACAGTAGATTTCGCGAACCGATTCTGAAGTTACAAAAGAAATTACTTGGGCTGCTGGGATGAATATAACTAACTTATACCTATTTAACGCCATCTAGCGGCATATGAGCACTTGCAGCATGCTAGCGAACAACCTTAAATACCTATTTGGAATGTAAGTTTTACTAATACTTGTATTTTGCGCTTCAAATGTTCTCAGAATAAGTATAAAATTGTATATAGTATATATAACCTTTCAAAACAAATAATTAAATATTAACAAAGTATTCACTAAAAAAAGGATTTTTTTTATATTTTGTCTATGCTATAAGCTATTTTTCAATACATACTTAACTTTTACTGTTTATAGTTTAAAACAATAAAACGCGCTCTTATAGACTGTCTAACAAAAAGTTCGGAGAATATCTATACCTATTTTGGTACCGATCAGTTTTATCAATATGGCAAGAAACTTATTAATTGAAATATCAATTTTTGTTTTTTGAAAACGTTTTTATTATAATGCATATATACATACGTCAGATTGGTATCAACGTTGGCACTTGTGTAAGGGTTGTTAATAACTTTTTCAAAAACTGCAACCGTTGTTGATTTTAACCATAAAATTGAAAATCAAGATTTTGCAAGTGCCATCGCCTTAAACCGCACTTAAGAATTTGACCTGAATTATGTCATTATGTAAATACAGATGGATATACCTCAACTATGTATGCATATATACACACATAATACGTATATCTACGTCTTAAAATTTATCTAAATCGATTCACTAGATAAATACACTATCTTTTTATATTATAAGGGAAATGGGTAATAAAATGAAAAATATCCTATCATAATCAACAAGTTTTACTACTAATCAGTCGTGTACTCAAATCACTACAGAGTTTAAACATAAAATAGCTTCTTTAGTTTAAAACCAAAACAACACTTTAAAAAAAACTATCTCTTATTGATAACTTTAGAAGATACGTAACAGAATATTAATAAATACTAATCAAATAAAATCTCAAGGTAACGCGACCAGACGGTTTATCATTAATAAACATTGTTACCGAAGCAATTATGTGTTTTAAATTTATCATACAGTCGATTTGTAGCGACAACATCTCAAGGCTTATCATTATCTATCTGTTACTAGCTGATATGTAGGTAAGTGGGTGAATATTGAAGGGCCTTGCGAATCGCGCAGGTACAAACTGAAAAACTGCAAAATGAAACACGTGATGCTCCGCGTGTTTTGTTGATTCAAATTAAATTCAAATTCAAATTCTGTTTATTTATATAAATGACACTTACAGCTAAACCAAATGTATCACTTAGACTACTAGAAAATTAATGACATAAAATTATTATCTAATAAAATAAATTACAATGCTAAAAACTATTATTATCTATGACTAGGCTTAAATACTACATTAAGGTTAAGTAAACTATTTACAATTATATACAAAGAAAAATAAAGAACAAATTCAGAAAAAAATATATAAAACAAATAAAATATAACAAACACATTGAAAAAAATAATAATGAAAATAATTGATCTTTCGGTTCAGAAGCTTGCTTGATTAAAATAATTTTCTTTCACGGTCTCAAAGTTGAGTCTAGTACTTAATCGACGCTTAGACTAATCGACATAATAGATGCTCAATCTCTTGTTGAAAATCGTACTCTATTCATATTTTTCATTCGCCATCTATTTGTATTTTCTTGAAACGACTTCACTCGGGTGACGCAATCTACTATAGTTATATCACTATGCGACTGCAGCGCGTTGCGAAATTTGGCGACAGATGGGCTGCACGCTCGATTTGCAGCGCCATCTAGGTTTTATCGGTAAGTTTTTCTGCTGTTCCATAAACTGTAGATAAGTTAACGGAGGTTCACACGAGCCCAAGATACTGGCTTAGCCGAGTTTGGGGCCCAAAATAATGTTATAGGTTACTTAGGGCCTTCTTAGAAATGTTTATGGCAAAAAAACTTTCGGGCCTCGCTTTATTGTATGGGAATCAGCTAACTTATCTTATTCTTTACCATTTCCCACTAGCCTGGAATAAATCGGGAATCAGCTATCCTCTCCTGGATACTAGATCTAAGGATCTGAAGATCCCTGCTCATAGTAGCCAGCTAAACCTAATGCATTTTATTCAATTACTAAAAAAAATTGTTAAACAGCACCATACTCGTATTCTGGATATGTTTTAGATATTGCATTAAACCTTGAGTTACGCCGAGTACAGGGTTGCAGGTACAATCGCGATGGGTGATAAGGCCGCCCTATTGTGCAACTATCATCGTTCTGCGTACACTAGAGATTTTTTTATATTGTTACTAGCTGACCCGGCAAACGTTGTTTTGCCTCACTTAGGGGTATGAAAAATAGATAGTGTAGCTTATATGACACGTTCATAGATTTGCCATAGCAGCGCCATTCATTGATTACTTACTCAACCCAGTCAAAGGTATCGACATCTGTTAGAATCATTTGGAGTTAACAGATAGGTAATTGTGACTGTCAAATAATAACAGACAATAATTAGCAATAAATTAAAATTGCGACTATAATTTGAGATTTAAACTATCCTATCTCTCAAGTTGGATCGAACTGCACATGGTGTGCGAATTTTATTATAATCGGTTAAGTGGTTTAGGAGTCCATTGAGGACAAACATTGTGACACGAGATTTATATATGTTAAGATAAGATGTAAATAAACTGTAGTACTTTTAGCCTGTGTTAAGTAGACCGTAGCAGTAGTAGGTACGAAACAATATGTCAATAACTGGTAAGTAATATAGCTTTTTGCGAGTTTCGTTATTATTAACTTAGGTAGGTATATAGTAAGAACTATAAAACAGTAATAAAAAAGGAATCTCATCAATTCTCATGAATCTAAATAGAAGAGACGTGGAGATGATGCAAATACAACAAGAGCTTTCATAATAATCTCGACGCCAGATGGGAAAACTGTTTGATAAATTTTATGTGCATTGCGGTTTTCCAAGTTAGGTTTGTTTTAGTTCTATGTATTAGCAGCGATGTATTTGAAAGCTACTGATTTTTTCGCGAGTTAGAATTCTCGGTTGCGCAGTAAGCGGTCTGTATTTTGAATTTACTACGCAGCAGTCCAAAGCCAAGGTCGAATGTCATTGTTTATTCATGATAAAATGGCCCACACTGCTGTATTTTTTATTTTTTACTTTACCACATGTTTTTATCGTAGTATTTTTGGCAAAAATATTTAGTTTCGTAAATATTTTTGAATTGATGATCCCGGAAGAAGAAAAAATTGAATATTTTATTTAAAACTTACCTACTCACGTAGTAAAACTTGGAACATTACTTAATATGGACGTGATAGTTTTTTTAAGTAAATAATGATATGCCCTATTTCAATTTTTTTTTCTGATCGAATCGATCGATCTAACCAATATTATCATATACTTATTTAGACTCAAACTTCGTCTAATAAATAAATAATAAATAATGTACGTAACAAAAATGTTTCGTGACAGTAAACATATACATATATACCTACTAAGATAACTAGCATTTAATACACACACGTGTGTATCTTCTTATCTTTGTAAACACATCATCAATCTTACGCAGATTTATATAACTTTTAGTATCGGACAACGTGATATCCGACGTAAGCCTAGAATGTTTTAGTAAAGTGCGTAGAAAAATATTTTTTTTTAGCTTTGTACAGTCTTGTACAAAACTAAAGAGCAGTAAATAGCAGTTCGCGTCTACTTGAGATAGCAGATAGTAATTATGTACTTTTTAAACCTCGAGTACCATAAATCTATAGTAACATTATAAAGAGTTTGTTTGTTTCTTTGAACGCGCTAATCTCAGGAACTACTGGTGCCAATAGAAAAATCTTTTTGTGTTGACTAGACCATTTATCGAGGAAGGTTTTAGGCTACATAACATCACGCTGCAACTATTAGGAGCGAAGAAATAAAGGAAAATGTGGAAGAAACGGGGAAAATTATTCATCTTTGGGGGCTTCCTTTGCGTGCGCTGCGAAAACGATTCAAGATATCAATAAAATATGTACGAAATAATTATTCCTCTTAAAATGATCAGCACACGCGGGCGGAGCCGCGGGCAACAGCTAGTCTATCATAAAGTGGGAAATCTACGAGTACCTACCATACATTATATGGATACATATTAGGTTTCAGATTCATTTTAGCTTAACTTTTATGGAGCGATGACAGTCTGCCTCCATTTAGCAAAGGATTATCTCCTGAACAGATGTTGTGTCTGGAGACGGCCGTCATATATTGTAGCTAGGACCAGTCGTACGCGCGTTGTAAATACCGCTTGCGCGATTCAGAACCGAGCGCTCTGATTGGTAGCGGATGATGTGTGGTAGTGGCGCCACATTTTTATTACTTACTTAGTTTTTCTAAATTGGAACATGTTTTACGCATACTATCTTTATAAGGCAAGCAACGCCAGAAACGTTCGAGAACTGTCTCTTTGTACAAATTTATTTTGAAAAAGTATTAAAAGATTGCCTTCATGAGATTTATCGGCCTCCATTCCATCACACCAAATAAGGGAGAAGTATATATGTATTTTCACTGCCATATAGTAAAGCGAAGTTTAACCAAAGTCTATCTTGACCTATTCCAGTTCTCCACGAATAACGTTTCTAATACAGAAATACAGAAGTTTATTAGCCACAAATAACATACGACGAAAACGATTCTGCATGCTCCATATTCATATAGTATTCGCCTCAGACTACAGGAATAAAGGCAGACGCCGCGGTGTCAAGCGCACAAGTGAATGCGACTTTTTATACATGTGTGCGTGGCACACATAGCCACGTGCTTTTTACACTGTAGCGACACGCGTCGTCGTGTGCGTGTAATGTTGCTAGTATCAGCAAACAAAATACCTTAAATTTTTTGATGTACTTTGTTAGTACCTATTTCTAGTGACTGAAATTGACGTAGTAATAAAAACACGTGACGCTAATTATTTTATACACCTTTATTTTGCACCAATTTTTTGAAATATTGCCTTTTGGCATCTACTTTAACACTTCTCACGGTCGTTTCTAGTTTTGAAATATGGTGAAGCCGTATATTTAAAAATTTCTGAATAATTGACTTAATTAGGTTAACCTTGTGGTCTGCTCCATGGCAAACATGCGCATTCTCAATTTCTTTAAAAAAAATCATAATTGTAGTCTTATTCGGACTTCACTGTCACATTTTCTTTTAAGATTAAGAAAACTGGTACTTTAGCATTTGTTTTTATTCCAAAAAATTTAAGTATGAGAACGAAAATTTTGATGACATTAAAGACACTGAATTTAAATCTATAATTATTTGAAATGCCTCTAATACATCACATGAATCACATTATTACACAAAATACTAAGTGAAAACATTGTTACCACTGGATTATTTTATAATTTGAACTAGATGTGGCTGTGCGCGGTGTGCGGGGGGTGTTTTCAAAGGGGGGGAGGGGGGGTAAACATGGGCCACCTTTGAATTAAGTTAAAAATTTTAAAAAATCAAGTCGAGGTAGAAAAGAAGGTAAAAAACCTTAAATTCGGTCGAAAATGGGCTGATGATGATGATGATTCTTTATGATCTGTGACTAACATACAAAGCAGTAGTTTAGGATCGAAACATACATACAAAGCAGTAGTTTAGGATCGAAACATGATAAGGCTGTCGGAATACTGATAATGAACCCCAAATCAGTCAAATAAAAAGGTAATATACATCTATGCAATTTTGTAAGGTTGATGATAAGATATGCGCAAGCTAAAATAATATTATATTTAAAAATAAAAAAAAAACGACAATAGAATTGAATTTCCCTATAAAAAGTAAAAAACTCCATCCATGACGACAAAGGAAAAAATTACCCCACACTATGGATAAAATAATTTGACGCATACTTGTCACACTGGCCCAAGCTTGTCTAGGTTTTGTGTTCCAAGTAGTTTTATTAAAATATTTTTACGATTTTATTACAAATCATTGAAGAAAACAACAAACTCACCTATGAAAAGATAATCCGTCGTGGCTCTTTTGTTTTTGGGAACTATTTTTACAATCACGAAAGACGCAATACGGCATAATTTAATAAAAAGATACGCTGCGAAGTGACAACTGCGGAGCCGTCCGACCCGAGTGTTGCTTGGTAGCGACTGCGAGCAGAAACGTATTACTGGAGCATTTAGTATTACTGAACTTGCAGTCACTCGTAAGTTCGACACCGCGGCGTCTACCTTTATTCCTGTAGTCTGAGGTATTCGCTTAAATTATAAAAATAATTACTTTCACAAAAACTCTTTATTTTCTGTTTAAACATACTAGGCACTATTAAGATTTGTTATTTTCTCTGGCAACTTGTTGTATATTAATATTTTTGTATAACATCCCTGTTTCTGTAGTTTAGCTAGTCTATTTGCTGGTAGAACGTTACCTATCTTCCTACGTAAACAATATACGAATAGAATAGCATCTATTTTTTTTGTAACATTTTATTTTCACGAATTTCTAGCAGGCTATATACATATATATTGAAACTACTGTCATTATCCGATCCTTTTCAAAATATTTCCAAGCTGAGCTACGTTTAATGTAATAGTATCTAACTAAGTACTCAATAATAGAGTAAGCCTTACTAACCTACAAGTCACAGCCTGCAAGATATTGAACTCAGAAAACCTTGGCCGTGGCCGAGACTCGTCTTGGCAATGAACGATGGCACGAACTAGAAGCGTGCTCGGTGATTAGTGTATAGAGTACTGAGAACACTTCTGAACTAGGTAGGAAACCAGCAAACTAGGATAGATAGATAGATAAATTCTTTATTGGACACATAAATAAAAAAAGACACAGTATAAGACAATTAACTTAAAATTAGTGTGCCACAATTGGCGGCCTTATCGCTTAAAGCGATCTCTTCCAGGCAACCTTTCATATACATCTTCTTCTAATCTTCTTCTTCTAATATATAAAATTTCCATGTCACAATGTTAGTTACCATACTCCTCCGAAACGGCTTGACCTATTTTTACCAAATTTTATATCCTATTCAGTAGGTCTGAGAATCGGCTACTATCTATTTTTCATACCCCTAAGTGACGAAAACAACGTTTGCCGGGTCTGATAGTTATAATGTGTATTCTAGTTCGCTGGTAACACTGTTCTCAGTTCAGATCTTCGTAATATGTACAGGCGTACCCAAGAGGGAAGGTTTAGGAGTTCAAACTTTCTCTTGAAATACGCTAAAATATATAAAAACAGCCCGTCCCGGCTTTGCACGAGCTATATAAGAGTAAAAACTCTAATATTTTTCGGAAAAAAATATAACCTTTGTTACTCGAGGATAATGTAGCTTCCCAACAGTGAATTATTTTTTCAAATCGTTTCACTAGTTTTGAAGCCTATTTGTGTCACACAATGAAACTTTTCTTAATATAATATTTATAGTCTAAAATCGACGCAGATGGTAAAAGCAGAGGGAGGTCTATGTCCAGCATTGAGTTAAAAAAGATTGGAAAATGATGATGGATCAGTGACTACACGATCCAGTCTTCAACGTAATAAACAGATACATAGATAGTAAATTACTGTGTGTGTTTTCCATAAAACAAACAAAATACTTTAAGGGAAAATGTTTCGAAAAACATTTAAAAGTTAATTTACACTTTGGAGATAAAGGCGCGACCCAAATTAGATGCCCATAAATTGAAACCCAAACAATTTTCCACGAAAAATATCCATCAAAGACGCTTGTTTTCGTATTCAATTTCCGAGGCTATTGTTTTTAGGGATCAAACTCATGTATATATTTATTTCAGAAGACAATGTTTAAATAAATATGGTACCCATGTCCTACCTACATCTCCTTATTTCAATTGGTTTTTGTTTCTGTATTTTGGTTTTAGTGTAGTTATACTACATTTGTACAAAACCTTTTTTTTTGTAAATAAAGTATATTCTTTAAACAGGGCTACTTGTAATGGACCAACGCCATTTTCAATAAGCTATTATAGCTTAAAAAAATCTTTAATAGTTTTTTTACTTCTAAGTTATTACTAATATTAAAATTACTAATTCGAAAGTGTGTGTGTTCTTCGCGATAGAACAGCTGAACCAATTTAGATGAAATTTAGTATAGATATAGATCAGAACCTGGATTCCCTGTAACCTGGAGACACATACTTTTCTATAGGATAAACGTGGGTCACACCGCAGGGCGGTACTAGTAAATATTAATATTGTCAATTGTCATTAATTTTAGTTAAGCGCACATACCCGGTGTTAATTATATATTTTTTGTACCAGAGAGAAACAACAATAGACGTCAGAAGACTAAAATCAATCCCTTTTCAAGGTTTCAAAGAAGTCCATTGTATTCAGTTATCAATTCTTAACTACAAACGGAATAGCAATTGGTATTCTGCTTTGGTATTGTAATCTTTGTCTGCTGTTGTATTTTTAAAAGGTATTGCTATTTTGAAGGCCATGAAGATAAAATGTTAGATAAAAAAATTATACGAGTAACTAGGATTGTTGCTACAGATAGAACATTATTTAATTGACATGGAGACACATGCAGGAAATTACAGAATCAAAGAGGCTCAAAGAGGAAATTGAGGAAACAAATAAGTGTAAATAGATATATCGACATATTATACGTGTATGCTTGTAAAGTACAATAAAAGTGTTTTCGTTTTTACTATTCTTTAAACTTTGGATGGATTACCGAAAAGAAGCATTTAAATCTGTGGGTTTACGCAGAAACTGTAGTAAACAGTACTCTGTTTTTTTTCTGATCCTTGATACAATTATTAATTCATTTATTTCAGAATAATCCATCCATACAATTCAAACAAATATCAATAAAATACAAGTAAATACAATCAAAATAAATAAAATACAATCAAATTAAATTAAATACAATCAAACTAAATTAAATACAATCAAAATAAATAGAATAACAATAGAAACATAGTAAACGAATTTAATAACACTTTTTCAGCCATGGAAGATGGCGGCTTGAAAACTTTCGATACTTGGCCACATACGAGTAGCTCATACGAAGAACAAGAAGAAAAATCCATGTTAGATATCTAGGCGGTTTAAAAACTATCAATACCAGAACTCTTATACTTATATATTTTAATTTTCAACTCGCATTTTTGAAGAACAGACAGACAGACGGAAAACTCGACGACCTCGTTGGCGTAAAGGTTACCATGTCGGACTGCTAATCAGAAGGTTCCGGGTTCAATTCCCGGCCCGGTCAACATCTTTGTGCTTAACTAAATTTGTTGGCTGTGGGTCTGGGTGTTAAATATGTATTTATATATAATATGTATGTATGTATATGTAGTATATCAGTTGTGTTAGGAACCATAATACGAGCTAGAAATGGTTCAGTATGGGGCTAACCAACCGTGTGTGAATGTGTCCTAATTTATTTATTTATTTATAACTAAGTGATTCTATATTACTCGTACCTTTTGTGGTACGGAGCCCTAAAACATTAATCTTTATTGGCAAATTCAAAAGAAACCTGTCTCTAACAATAAGGCTATTAGAATCGAAGAATTTATATTCACGTGGCGGCATTCAATATGACTAATCGTGGCTATTTGAATGGAGGAGCTACATAACACTTTAATTGTTTTTCTAACCTTAACCGTGCCCTTGACAATGACTTTCGTTGTGTAACGCTACGGTGGCCATGAATTATATTTTATCTCTAAAATTATACTATGTATTTTAACCGACTAAAGTAGGATATTCTCAATAACATTGTATGTTCTTTTATGTTTCTTACTTCATATCATAACTCCGTCTTATATGATCCGAATTTGCTTTGTTTTTGATTACAAAAAATATACTTGAAATACTGATACTTTAAGATATTCGGCCGTTTATTCTAGTTCGCTGTTTGGTTAGTAAAATTAAAAACTGGAATTTTAGGATCTGATCTTTTCAGTGACTTAGTTCGAATTTATCTAGAAAATATATTTTTCATATGATGGTGACCCTACGGAATCATCGCCGACGTTCATTAGACATGCATTCCTTAAACGACATGGTGCAAATCGTCTGTATTGTTACATTGATATAATGCTTATATAACACATTGATTATGGAGAAAACATTGATACTATATAGGTAGGGAAATATAATACTCTTATTTCTTCTTCTTTGTATGAGCTAAGTGGCCAAGCTCTGGTGTCGAGAGTTTTCAAGCCACCCTAAGGACTCTGACTTGGCTTAACGACTGTTTGTACTAAGACAATAGCCGGGATCTACAATTTAACGTGCTATGCGACCCACGGTAGCGCCCAAGTAAAAACGCCATTTGAAAAACGACAGTCTTGTGCATGGTCACCCATCTAAACCTTGTCCGCATAATAAACATATTCATAATATTTAAGTTTTAACTTTTACAAATAGTTTATAAGTTTTAAATCAGCTTTACCTCCATAGCTATGGTATATTAAGTACGCCTGCACTCGATTGATCTTGTAGCTAGCAAGGAAAGTAAAGTTACACGTGCACTAAACACACACATACCTAACATCGGTTTAAAATAATTAAAAAAAAAATTGTTTTTATTGTAAAAACACGTGCCAATTGTTTTTCCTGCATACTAATTATATAATCGACCTGCTAATGTAAACAACATAGATTAGTAACGAGTTTGTAAAGCTCGGGGGTGTGTCTGCTAGGTACTAAATGACTCAATATTACGTGTTATACAGAGTTATAGGTAACGAACTCAAACATCAGTAACTATTCGTAATTTTTTTACCCAGCTCAGCTAGGCATTTGACTAGCACGTCACGTCACCACACACGTGGAGGACGCTCTGGCTTCAGGTAGAGTATGCGTTGTCTAGAATAATTTGCATAACAGTCTGTAAATGGTTGAAAGGTGATGAATGAGCAATGAATGGGGCTTATATTTTATTATTGTTTTTATTTGTAAACCTTTATTAAAACGTTTAATTTAATTTATCGAAATGTTATCAAAATTGACAAGTCCATATTGTTGATTGTTGTGAATAATTAAGTTATATATCTAATTATTACACGCCGGTAGGCAGAATGTAGTGCACTTTTTGTTTGACCGAATACCTGTCTTTATACTCGTACTATATTCGCAATAAATTGATGAATATGAATTTGTAATAACTATATATCAATATGACAATAAATACATTCTATTCTAATGTGATTCGAGTTGCCATACTATGATAAAAAGTAGTAAATAAGTTTTAGTTATTTAGTCATATGTAAGAATAATCAACATAGGCGCTTTGGCTGAAATGTTGTGATGACATGATTATATTTAAATGAATTAATATTAATATGTTTAATAATTTTTACTTACAAAAGTGATACAAAAGTATTTATATTATGTAGTAAGGTTTTGTATGAGTTGTTTTTACAATTAGTTACCCGGTATGCACTGAACTGCGTATAAATGACTCACTCACGAGTAGTTGTGTATCTGAAACAACACTTTTTAAACAGTAAACATGTTCAAGGTCTGTTTTTAACTGCATGAACTATGTTAATTGATTAATTTATAGTAAAACCCAAACTCTATTAATGTTATTGTTTTCGTGTGCTAGAAATTGGATTGTACCTATTTTGTATTTAAAAATGTGCGCAGTTTTAATTTAATACTGACTTTAGTTATACTGGTTCAGCGCTAGCATTCGATTCTAAGCGCTGCCAGCTAAACGTGTTAGGTAAGTATATGGCAGCGAGCTAGAATAAATAGAATAGTAACTTGGCCGATAAAATGGCTCCACGCGTAATCGTAAAATATCGCGGTGGGCGGGGCAAAGCAGCCACCCGCGCGCCCACGTGGCGTCACATGGTGTGGCGGCGACCAATCGCGTGCGAACTTTGTGTGTGTGTGTTTCGTTGGGATAGCAGTATAATTGTGTGCGTAGATGGATCTAAATTCTAAGGAGCAATTGTATGGAGTTACTCTTTCGTTTATTCTAGTTCGCTGGTTAATGGTAATGAAATTCGACAGAGGAGCTACTAATCAATCGGTGTTTTCTAAGATGGGTATCTTAGAAAACACCGCTATAAACGTTGCTTAATTTCGATGGCTTTTTAGATCCTGCTACCACCAAATCTATTGGTGTAAAAACTTCTTATAATTTATTTTTATCATAATCTTATCTACTAAATATGCATGTTTACAAGTATTTGTCTGATGTTAATCTTATTTTATTGTACTTGTTTACAACAAAATAAAATGACTCATAATTCTGCAAAGACATTACATCTAAATTACTTACCATTAATCTTTGAGATTTCAGTATAATATAGTATTATCTTTATTATTGCAACGGATGATTTACAAATGATTCGTAATTCTGATAAGTACTACAAATAAAAATCCTATTTTGTTTCTTTTCTTCTTATTGGTGTCTAAGTTCTAGTGTCAAGAGTTTTTAAGCTGCCCGTAGACGTCTGACTTGGCTTAACGACTTATTCGTACTAAGACTAACAGCCAGGAACCTTTAAATTTAACTTGTCATTCGATCCACAATTTTTTAGTGCCCGGGTAAAAATAACACCTTTTAATAGACCCTTTCGAAGGCTCACCGCGTCGACCGTTGCTTAACCTCGATGATCTCGTCAGATCACCTTAGTTAGTCGAGCTACAGGCACTACATGTTTCTTTTAACACACACAATCGTGGACCCAATATGGCCGAGAAAAAAAAACTTCAATATATTTAAATTAAATGCTGACAAAATACTAACACATGGTAACAACATTGAAATTCAATACATTGAGTTCCTCAGACTTGCACGTGGCAGGAATAACAAATAACTTGCAAATTAACTTCTTATTCAAATCGAAAACATTCTCAGCAACAAACGTTGTGTGTAGATTGTTGAATTCAAAGAAGTAAGAAATTTATTGGTTGGCTTTTGTATTCAATATGTCCTTATAAATAAACAAGGAAATAATATTTTTGTTACTTTTATAAAGCTAATACGATTTTATGTACCTATATTCTCGTAAGATATTATTTACAGTTAAAAAAACCTATTTCACAGTTATTAATTTTTATTAGCCTTTATTAATAACAAAACATGTAAGTACATATATATTACTCAATATGATAACATATTATGAATTATTTATTTATTTCTATGCTGTTCTAACAGCAGCAATTTCTACCTACTAGGAAAATAGTAAGTAATATGTCTACTTTAGAGCTCATATTTTTCGTACACATGTACATTTATCTCGAACTATCTTGTCTGTAGATATAATCAGGCACAACGCTTTTATCATAATTTTCTTAAACTTTATTTACAATAATACTAACTATGATCCGTCAAACCGTTTATTTTCTTTTTGTCAAAAATAAAAACCTTACAATTGAAATTAAAATCTCGCATTTAAAAATGAGCTTTAGCGTAATATAACATGATATGATGCAGTATACGTTCGTTCTATTGATGCTGTAAAAAGAAAATAAACTAAAATCTAATTATTGCAGACCCAATCGTTGGATGGGTTATAAATACTACAAGAAGTAGGCAATTTGGATAAGTGGTCACACTTACTTAAAATTTGTTGGATTTACATCCGACAGGTTTCGACGCATTACATTATTACGTTTTCGTGTAAATATATAATATGCCTTACGATAACAGTTTACAAAGAACAATTTGGATAAGCTTTAGAAAAATAACTAGAATAATGAAAGGTAATTAACATCTCAAGCACACTACCAACATGCTGGCAGTATTATATAGGTCTCTCCCAAGGCACGCCATTGGACCCTGGCCAACAAACACACCAGAATTTTGAATAAAATTAAATACACTATAGAGATATCTTTTAATATATAAAAAACATCTGTATAGGCAGATCTAAAAAAATCTTTTACTTTTGCTAAGTTACAAGGTTACAATTTTTATCATAAATAACAGTCAGTCAACTTTTTTAATTTAGAAATAGAAAACTGTGAAATTGGGGTACCGTTTTGTTTTCCTAAACACGTGACATCGTGACATTTAATTATAAGAATTCGTTACGCCGAGGGACTAAAATAAAATGTTCACGTGGACCTTATTGCTAAATTTGTGGACCCTTCATATAAATGGACAAAGTGTTAATTTATTTTCGGCTTGCTTTCACAACCTTTCGCAAACCGAAATAAATATTTATTTTTATTTTATTACTGAAATATTTTTTGTAAAATACTGAGAGGTACCTTCAAAAGCAGAGTAAATAGGTATCTTCTAGGTAAGCGTGCCACATCGTAGACTAAAGCGTAGCTTTACATCAAGCAACCTGTAGACAAACGCAAACCTATCAAGGGTAAAAAATATGAATATTAATTTAAAACAATTTAGTATCATTGTAGACATTAGTTGATAATTTGGCGCCGACTGACTTTCTTCTACATTATAAGTGACTTATGATATCTCTAAGTCAGGACATAAGACGACTGAAACAAAAGAAGATTATTCAATATTTTTAATGACATGACTACGGTAGCGCTACGCCATACAGAAGAAGTAAACGCATGTCCTTATAACACGTCCTAAGATACACGTGTTTACAAATAGGTTTTTTCCTATCGTCAATTTGTAAACGCATTGTGATGATCGGTGACGCAGCAAAGGATGTCCGAGGACCCGCTTGACCAGTTGACGATCTTGACCAGTTTCCGGAAGGCGTTTGAATGAAATTCATTGAGGGCGTTAGGCGATACCTTTGCCCAGAAGAAGACCCATATATAGGTTAGCCAAAAGAAACACACAGTACTGCCGCTATAGGTTTTGTAATGCATAATTTGAACTGCTACTGTAACTGAAACGGGCAGACGTGATATGATAATTAAAATGTATGATAATAAAACTTTTGGGTCATACTCACTTATCCAATAGTAACAGGGTTAGTGCCTTATAAAATCACACTCGTTTGTTCACCTAACAGTAGTTGTATGTATAGTTGGTAGAAAACATCTGTTTTAATTTTTTTGAAATCTCGAATAACTTTGCGAAATGTTCCAAACTGCGTCTAAATGTAGCTAGCTAGTTTAAGCTGTTGATTTTGTTACGAAAGATTTCTTATAAAAAAAGGGGAACAAAAGATTCTGATTCTGATAGATCTGTATTATAAAAATTGTAGCCTTTTCTGTGTCATATACAAAATAACATTGGGTAATATTATTATCTATTAATCTGTTGTTATGCGTATAATCTCACAAACCGCGTGTTGCGCAGTCGCAGATATGAAAATGAAAACAAAACAACGCGTAATGCGTGTGGCGCGATGACTCCACCTACGAGTAATATACGGAACAGATACGAATATACGTATGTATAAGTGGACTGAGATGTAAAACATGAATACTGGGAGTGGGTGGCCAGTTTAGGGTATTATGATTAATCAAAAAAAGAATCATTTCATTTGTTTTTTTTAAGACGCAGTCACTGACTCGTAGTTACACGCCATTCTAGTCGAATGCCAAGCTGTAATGCATATAAAATCTTCATACTCTATAGTAAAAGCTTACAATTGTTCAAGCATGAAAGACTAACAAACATACACATACATTTACAAACTTTAACAGCAATAATATTAATGTGGTTTTAAATAATAATTTCAGTGTAAAAATAAATAGAATAAAATGTGAACAACGTGCGGGAAAACACGTGAGTACGACCAGGTCGATAACAAATAGAAATATTATTTAGTTTAGCCATGTTCTACATATTTCTGCTTCAGAACAGAAATAAGTATAATTAATTATAAACGTAGTGTTTTTTTTTCACAATTCTGTTTTTTTTATAACCACTAAAATAGTTACAACAGTTATTAAATACTAGCAGATCGTCCCGGCTTCGCGCGGGCTATAAAATAATCTAAGTTGCAAAGAGAGACAAAATACGAGTATAGCCTGTGTTACTCAGGGATAATGTAGCTTCCCAACGGTGAAAGAATTTTTCAAATCGGTCCAATAGCGAAGTACTAGTTATTATTCTGTGCCAATAGTTTCGGAGCCTATATGCGTCACACAAACAAAAAATTTAAGTTTTCTTCTTTATAATATTGGTATAGAAAAGTGTTAACTTTTTTAGATTATGTATTGGTAATATATATCATGAGTTAAGAGGTAGGTATTGTAAAAATTCATGATTTGTCCTACAAATCTTATCTTGGGGCTATTAAATGTGGCTTAGTATTTTAATATCAGTTTAAACTATTTTTTGTGTATTTTTATCGCAAAGATACGAGTGTTCAACCGAAAGAACAAAGGGGTGGCATGTAGCTTATACAAAATAAACTATACGCATGCGCTTATCCTAACCCTGATCAGGGTTAGGGCCAGCTCTAACAATGTCCAGATGATTGCGTCGAGGTGGGATTGCCCTTTTCTCTGGCATTGCTGCGAGAGGCATCTCCCTGTGGTGGTGCCAAAGAGGAGGTGTCTTGTGACATTACAACTACGCGTAGAACGAAGTTGTTCCAAACGTTGCACATTTTGTTTCAAAGAAACCAATAGATAAGGGCCTGTCCATTACTAAACGTCATTGTATGAAAACATACACAAAAGAAAGAATTTTGCTGGTCAAATGCTAGCTGTAAGGAGTAAAAAAGGTAATGAATCGGGGATTCTAAATGTATATGACGAAACAAGCCAAGCAATGCCATGGCCGAAGACTAGTAGTGTAATAAAATTAATTTAGCAAATTATTTCGGTCCCAGGCGACGAGTGAGCGCGCAGTGCGTTGGTAGCTCTCTATTAATAAACAAGGAAAATATCCAATACGTTTGTTTTTATTACGAGAAACTTTCTTTGTTTTCTCTTCTCGAAATATGTAGAGAATAGTAAAAAAAATATTTTTCTTAGCGTCTTAGGAATCGTGGTACTTGTAATCTTCTTCTTATATATAAAATTTCCTTGTCACAATGTTAGTTACCGAACTTCTCCGAAACCAAAATTTATATGCGTATTCAGTAGGTCTGAGAATCGGCTACTATCAATTTTTCATACCCCTAAGTGAGGCAAAACAACGTTTGCCGGATCAGCTAGTAATATTATAAATGCGAAAGTGTGTATGTTTGTTACTTCTTCACGCTCAAACTGCTGAACAGATTTCGACGAAATTTGGTAAAGAGGTAGATAAGATCCTGCTTTACACATGGACTACTTTTTATTTCGGATTAACGCAGGTAACACAGTTAATTTTCTTCTTCCACTTTCCTCTATCAGCCGTCGTCTCTACACTCACTCCTTTCTCTCTCATGTCCTCATTCACACACTCCATCCATATCTTCTTCGGTAGGGCTCTTGCTCTTCTTCCTTTCATTTCCATACATCTTTACCTGTTACACAACTTTTTAACTATACAACTTTAAGAATATTACAAAGTATGGATTATATATACAACTTTATAAATGTATTTTGCTATCGAATTTACTGCGTGTACGAGAAATAAAACAGATATTCGGTCAGTCCTTGCTCTTCTTCCTTGCATTTCCATACATCTTTACAAGTTACAATTTTTTTAAGTAAATATAATAAAAATAAGTCGGGTCTTCCTTCCTCACACTATAACTCCAGAACGCACGAACCAATTTCCACGTTTTTGCATTTGCATTTGTTGGAAAGATATCGGGCTCCGTGAGGTTTTTAGTAAACAAAATTAAGAGGAAATTCGATTCGACAAAAAAGTCTACCTACACGCGGAACCGCGGGCAACAGTTAGTTAAATATACAACAATTCAATTCATTTTATTTTCACATAGGAATGTATAACAACAGTTATAAAACACTTGTAAAAAGTCAACATCTAAATTACATTATAAAGAATATGTATAAGAATATTTACAAAAGTAAATATATAGATCACATTATCAAAAATTGTCATATGTCAAAAAAAAAATTACGTTACAAATTTCCAATTCAATAAATTAAATGAACATGTCAAAATATTACCAATAAAAATAAACTTAACATTAATTGTAGGTACAAATTTCCACCATGTCTTCACGCCATGCTTTTGCATCTTTGAAAAACTCACAAACCGAATAATAGGCTTTTTATAAGATATTCTTTATAATAATTTTAAATTTAATACAGTTGAGATTTCTTATAGAGTCAGGAAGAATATTTATGAATTTAATACTATTAATTTTGAAAGAATTTAAGATTTTTGATAATCGAGTTTTCGGCACAATATATTTTACATTTCTTCGACCAGAAAAGTGAGCAGTACGTTGAACATAGTGAGGCATATGTTTTTTAGCATACAATAAGCAGGCATAAATGTATTGACATGGCATTGTCAGAATGTTGATAGTTTTAAAACGTTCCCTAAGAGAATCTCTAGATTTGAGTTTATACATTGCCCTAATGGCTGTCTTCTGGAGTACAAAAATGTATTTACTGTTCGCCGCATTACTCCAAAGTAGAATTCCATACGACATTAGAGAATGAAAATAACTAAAGTAAACAAGTCTAGCTGTTTGAACGTCAGAGTATCCTCTAATTTTTCGAACCGCATACGCTGCTGAGCTTAACTTCTTTGCCAGATTTTCTATGTGTAAGCCCCATTGTAGTTTAGAATCTAAAGTAAGACCCAATAATTTTGTTTCATTTGTGAAAGGTATTAAATCATTATTTAGTTTTATAGGATTCATTGTTTTATTAAGAACTAGTGTAAAATTTATGCAGTTTGTTTTTAGTGCATTTAAAGCTAAATTATTAGAACTAAACCATTTATAAACGTATTCTAGTGTTTCATTTAGTTCAGTTACAGGGTTTACAGTTTTTCTGTTGACTTTAAATAGGAGTGACGTATCATCGGCAAACAAAATGACTTTGGTATGCTTGCTGGCAAAAAACGGCAAATCATTCATGTAAACCAGAAAAAGAAAGGGTCCCAAAATAGAACCCTGTGGGACGCCAATACCAACCGTCTTAGCATCAGAAAGTTCACCATTAATATCCACCTGCATAGTTCTCGAGGATAGATAAAAATTCAGAAGCCTAAGTGCACCGGCTCTCACACCATAGTGTTTAAGTTTATCAAGTAGAATACTGTGTTGTACGCAATCGAAGGCCTTAGAGAGATCACAGAATATACCTATCATGTCTTGTGAACCCTTCCAAGCCTCATAAATGTTTTCCACAAAGGTTGTAACAGCATCAGTGGTTGAACAACCCTTGGAAAATCCAAATTGCTTGTCATAAAGGAGACCATTACAGTTAAAGAAAGAACTTAGCTACAAGAAGATTATTTTTTCGAAAACTTTACTAAAAACTGGAAAACTATTACAACATACATTCTATTGTCTAGTAATAAAACTATTAGAAGTATTATAAAGTATGTATTATGTATGCAACTGTATATATACATTTGACTATCAAATTTACTGCGTGCATAAGAAATGGTATACTGATAGAGCTATGTTTATTTCATGGATATCCTTGAAAATCTATTATCTTTTGAGTTGTCTGCATTTCTAAGTAGGGTTTGTTTATATGAATTATCAGTCTATCTGACTGACGTGGTGAATGATAATGTTGACATTTGCAAGTTAAAGTGGACTATTTTCACGAAAATGCATTGGCATTGTTGAAAACATTTAAATCATAGTCTTATCTGATGAATATCTACGACTAAGTATGTATGGTTTCCTCGGATTTAGTAAAAATATGTAGATAAATTGGAACTTCAATTTCCACTGCATTTTTAAGTGGTAACAAATCTCCACTAGCGACATCGTCAACTGAACAGCTAAGTTGGTGGCATTGTACTCATACATGTGTATTTTTCTGGAAAAAAATCACTCTAATATATGTTTTATTTATAGCAATACCTTTTTTGCGATCCAACTACACCATTTAACTTTATGTTAAGTGATAACTATGTAAAAATCTTAGTGCAAATGGTCAAAAATCTGAGAAGAATTTAGTATGACGCTCGTAAGGCCTTAAATAAGCGAGTGTGGATCGGGGGGATATACGTCTGATTTTCAATTAGACAACCCCTGGTTCGTTCCCGGTACATTAATGACTTGTTCTTCAAGCTATGTGTGGATTTGCACTCGCTTTACGGTGAAGGGTAACATCGTAAGGAAACCGACATGTTTGACGACCACAATATCTGAAGACAAATGTCATCCGCTAACCCGCACTTGGCCAGCGTGGTAGATTATGGCCTATATCTCTTTTAGCATGACAGAAAACCCTGAGTACCAGGAGTAGGATCGTATAATGGGCTGCTTATGTTAATGCTCTGTAGGTAAAGCACTATTAATTGTTTGCTCTAAAGCAATCAACGAAGTTAAGAAGAAGATATTAACAATAATATGTAATAATAATAAAGCCATTTATTCCAAAACTCTTATCTAATACCAATTTATGTTAGTTAATACTAAAAAAAATATTTGAGAAAATGTAGTGTGATTAGCTTTGGTGACGAGTTTTGGACACCTATTTAGGTAAAGGCCTCCTCCATCTTTTCCTATAACTCTTTGTCTTTGCCTACCTTCATCCAGTCGTTTCCTGCAACGTTGTGTCATCAGCCCACCGTTTTAAGATAAGTTTAGAAGAAGATATTATAACCATGCAAAAAGAAAAATGCCATGTGATCGGAGCTCTACCTTCGGATAACATGTTACATATTAGGTTCCAGATGTTAGTTTTAGTACATATAGCAGTAGTTAAGCTAGAAGCGCGGTGGCAATTTAAAAACTATCAACACCAGAGTTGGCGACTTATCATATTTGAAGAACAAGTTAAAATGTGCTGCCAATAAATAAAAAACAACATTAATCTGAGTAGATATTGTTTTATCTATATTATCTAGACAAATCAAGTTTATAAATAGGTGTATTTATATTTACATATGTAACGTTAATTAAGTCTAGCGGTTTGATGTCATTTACCTTGAACTTTCTACAATGTTTATGACCAGATTTCGACTATTATTATTTATTTATATTATTCGAGAAATATAAGCAACCCGTAATAGAAGTTTAGGTAACATTAGTGCTAGTTTAAAAACAACTTAAAATATGTCGCAATATGCCGATGCATGCATTTTTTTTATATCCTATCGGATGCAGACAAACATAGATAATCAATAAATATTAATCAAAAAGACAAATGTACCTACGGCATTACTTCTACTTTTACTTAGGTACTATACTAACTTATAAGCAAAAGTATGTTATTTAATCATTTTATATAAAACTTGTAGCGCCTGTAGCTTGCCTATCTAAGGTGATCAGACGCGATCATCAAAGCTAAGCAACGGTCGATGTGGACGGTGCTTGGATGGGTGACCATGCACAAGACTGTCGCTTTTCAAGTGGCATTTTCATCTGGGCGCTACCGTGGATCGGGTGACACGTTAAATTGTAGGTCTCGGCTGTTAGTCCTAGTACAAGCAGTCGTTAAGCCAAGTCAGAGGCTTGAAAATCTCGACACCAGAGCTCATACTAAGAAGAAGAAGAATATAAAACGTAAAATAATCATTAGAAACAGTATCCATCATTAGAAACACATATTATTACAGTGTTTCTAATGATTATTCCGTTTTATATTTAAAAATGATTGTTTAACACACTTGTGTTTTAAAAATTGGCCTCTAATCACCAAACAGAGATTTTGCCAATTTCCCATCAAATCTAACTCGATTTATTTCGGATTATAAACTGGCTATGCTATTTGCTAACTACGCATAAACCGCACACATACTATAACATTGTACGTAAACATGACACGTGCGTGTGTGAGTGTATCGTTCGATAACGCTGTCTATGTGTGGGTGGTCAAAGATTATGTAACCGATGTAAACACAACCAGAATTCTTCCTTTTGGTCACGTTTTGTTTACTTTGCTTTTACAAGGGGCGTCGAAGAAATATAATCGATGAGCGAAGTAAATTATGACTCGAGTACAGTAAGACCCGAGTAAAATGAAATTAAAAGCAAAACAATGTTTTGTAGCGAATGTTTGGCGAAAAATTTAAAAATACACGAGTACTAATATATAATAAAATTGAATTACATGTGTAGGTTTTTAAATTCAATGTTGCGATGTCAAACTAGATAGTATGTAAGCCTATGTATGTTTTTAAATTTTCTCTTTTATGTATTTTAATGTGTAATTATTTGTTTTACTTATACTTTTTAACGTAGCCTAAGCATGAGTGAGCTAATAGATAATATTTTAAGACACTATATAAGTATTATATTATTATATTATCAATAAAACTAATCATCTCATCGGGACGTACAATTTAACGTGTCATATGACCATTGGCATTTGGCCTTATGCACATAATGAGAAGAGAGTGTTATTAAAATTATACCTAACATTTCTCTTACAGCTATAAAACTTTTAGTAATTTAGTGTGTATGATATAGAATAATAAATATTAACTCCACTAATCCCGTCACTTCTATCAACATGTATAATCTTTGGATGTTTTGGTGTTGCGCGCTCATGTGTGTCGTGTATACATGTAACACTGCGCTAGTGTGCGTGCGTGGCCGCTAAACGTATTTATTTTAGGCAGCGCTTGAACCCGGCTCAGTCCTACTTGTCTTTTCGAGCGACCAACAGTGTCAGCGCGTGTGATTTTGGGCTCTAAGTTTGAAAGAATAAGGTTGAGAATTGAAAATGTCGGCGTCACCTATTGCGAGACAAGCCTCCCATAGCCAGGCGATCCCTACGAGAAGGGTGCTCATAAGTGACCCCTCGCAGATGCCTGATGTCTATTCCAGCACCCCTGGAGGCACCGTGTACTCTACCACGCCTGGAGGTAATTGCGCTACTACGCATCTAACTATTTAACTCTATGGAAATCTATCGAGTCTATAAAAAAAAAACAACAAAGTATAGAGGTTATTAAATACAGCAAGGTTGATTATATTCATAGGAGATTTTCGTATTTAAAAAAAAGTATTTATTCTTTTTCACTTCAAGATAAACTATTGCTGTTTTATCTTTTACATTTTTCACTTCTTACCTAGTATACATAGAAACGATTTTCAACGGAATGCTAACAATACATTTGGTTTTATTTACGCATGAATAAATTATTTACGGCAAATATTGTAAGTAGGAATTCAATAAGAAGCAAATATGTACACTATAGATGTAATTAAATCTTCATAACATTTTGTCATAGAATAACAAACAGTGCGACTGGAAAACTAGCCTAAATATGCGCACATTATAATAAAATTCGTACGTAGAAATCGAGTAGGTACTGTCACATGACACTTGGGGTCAATTGTCTTTAATAGGACACGTGGGTGTCAATATATCTAGCCTGGATTTGACCTCAATTGAAAGTCCAATAGCTTGTAACCAGCACACGGTACTAAATTGATAACCGTGACGACTGATAAGCCGGTTATCAAATTATTAACGCTCTGTAAAAAAGTTGAATAATCTGAAAGGAATGAAATTTTCATGAAAAGGAGACGTGAAAGATTACGGGATTTGCAAACAAAGGAAAGTATACATAAAAGATAGTAGGTAAATAGAGATATAATAAAGAAAAGCGTTCGTTGTCTTTTAAATAATAATCTTGCAAGGAATTAAAATGTTTATTACAAATCTAACTGAAATTACTCACAAAACATGTTTGTCCACCAAATGCTACCATAAACGATAATTAAACAGGATAAACACTATCCGTCTATATCAGATTAGTTTAATCAGCCTTTCCATAACTCAAGTAGCAAACTCTGGTCAAATAGTTAGTTTTAAGAAGCATTTAACTTAAATAGATTAAAGTACATAATAACGACTAAGTTAACATCTTGTTGGGAAAAGTTATATTTAGCTATGACGATGACCTCGACCATCAAGAACTATTGTTTTATTTAACTTAAGTTTTATACGACTTAGAGGTTTTATTTTATTTGTGTTTAATGTCAACCTAGATAAATATCATATTGATGTAAAATGCCAGTAAAACTTTATCAAAGAAACCAAATCACAGCCGAGAATAAACCAATATGGAATGAATAACAAAGTAATCTCTACCTACTTAACAGTTTACAATACAAAATAATTATTGCTGATCTTAAATCAGGCGTATTTTGTTGAGGTTGTCTCAACTTAGCTGAATCTAAACCTGTTGTTAATAAATGAGTATTAAATTAACGATATCTTAGCAAAAACGTGACCGAAGATACCTATCTACATAAACATAGTTGCTGTATGACTTGTTTTATTATCAAACATAGAATACCTAATGTGTAATGTCATTCGAGGCGTCGACACTTGATTTTACGCGCACATAAGCAATGTTTACTTATGTATGTGTGTGTGTTATCTGCACACTAAGATAAACTTGTTGTCGACCGGCAAGTTACGTAAGACCGCGTGGTTATAAAGTTTTGTAAATAAATGGCTAACCTTTCGAGGATTAGCGAGATGAACTATCTGGAAATAAGAATCAATATACATAATCGTACATAAAAAGCAATATTTGGGACTCAGACCATCATTTATCTTTTGTTTTTCATTACTAAAAGGAATTTATTTTGCAACTAACCTTTTTTCACAATAAATATTAGAGATCAAACGCGCTTTTCAACTCAAAAGGTAGGTACCTACTAGTAGTTGCTTGAGTATGAGACATCAGATCAAATGGCTATCAGTTTTGGCGCGCATAGTAACAGGTTTTTTCTTCCAGATACTTCACCCGTTTTTATCTTTACGCATGATAAAGTAGGATTTAAAATAGCAAAAAATCAAGGTCGCTTTGAAAAACACGTGTTCACACGTTTAGCTTCCGCGCACGCGCACGCGGACTAATGAATTTGTAGGTTATGGTTAACATCTACACAGTCTGGCAGTTTATTTTTAAAACGAGGATAATACTTAGTTAATTTTGTGTTAAACGTTTAATTGAGAGCTTTATTAACCACAAACATAGAGACTTTAGAATTCTTTAGACTTTAGAAAAGGGAAATTAGAATTTCAAACCCTAAAAACGTAATAAGTAGGACTTGAAAAGTATTCGATTAAAAAAATAAAGGACGTGTATTGGGGATAGGTATAAACGTTTTAAATTTTTAGATTATTCGTAAAAATCTCTCTTAGTTTTATGTTTATTATACTCCTTTAAAAGTTTCATTTAAAAAACACTGATATAAATAGTTTGATTGTGAAAACCTAAGTAAAACCACAGAATAATAACTATTACGTAAAACGTAGAATACTACAAAACTTTTAACTAACATTTTACATTGAAGGTTACCTTTTCTCTTAATACTTTCTCTATTTAAGCTAATAAAATAATGAAGTAATTCGGAACTAGAATAGGAAAATATTTAAGTCATATTATACCATCTAAAGATCTTACGCAAATCTTTTAGCATAATGTTTATCGTAAGCCCACGATTTCCCACCGTAAAACGCTCACACCCATTTACACTCGTATTCTATGCACCTGAAACAATAATAGAATAATTGAGCAATGAACCAAAACCCGTTTGCGAGAATATCGCAGTATTTAGGCTAATGATGATGTAGAATAACAGAGTATGTTGGAATGTTGCCTACTCGCCAGAACACGTACGCACGCCGAGATACAGTGAGCTGTTTATTTACACCTCTACTATTAGGTATTCTATTTAGAATTTGTATGTCTAGTTTATTCTATTAGTAGATAGGTTCATATAAAACAGTTTACCTACTTAATTAAAGATTAATAAAACCATTATTTTGTTGTTTATTATGTTCTCTTTTTTTGTCCCCTTAAATCTGTAATTATTCTGTTATCGACGTTTTGATTAAATTGATTATAATCGGCTATACTTGTAATATTTTACGACCCAAAATTAAAAAAATATACTTGCGATGAATGCAAAAGTTATGTTAGTACTATTCTATTTATTTATTAATATAAAAAAATACAATATATTTTACCGCGACCGCATGATGGTCTGGATGCTTTGGTCTCTGCTTGCCAAATTTAGATTCTTTATTCGAGAAATGAGATAATATCTACAATTGCAGATCACTGGTTTATTAAAAATAGATGTTCAAAGCGGTTAATTTGTATAAAATACAAATACAGTGTAAACTCCATGTAACGTAAGTCGATTTAACGACAAACTCTCTAAAGCGTCAAACCAATTGGCTTTTGTTTGTTTAGCTTGTTTTCCATTCACATTCCATTTAACGACCACTCTCTGAAACGCCATAAAATGCACAGTCCCTTCAGTGTCGTTATATAAAGTTTGCAGTGTATGTTATTTTATATATAAAACATATGATATTGGTCTTTTAATCCAATGTAAATGCATTCAATTTTTATAAAATGATTATGTACAAACATTATAACTAAAGCAAAACTTTACCGTGTATGCAATAAGAACTATTTTCTAAAACCTCTTTTCCCTCTATTCCAGGTACCAGGATAGTGTACGAGCGATCTTTCATGATGTCGCTCCGTCAGTCCCCGATCTCGCAGACGCCTCCGAAGTGCGCCCTCCCGGCGGCTCTGCTGAAGAACCCTGGCTCCGGCCCCACTACCTCACCCGCGGCCACCAAGCCGCGATCCAACTCGATCTCCTTCGACGAGTCACAAGAGACTTTCAGCATGGATCTCTAATTTTAGCTTTAAGTTCGTAGCTGGTATTTTTTGTACGATTTGGGTAGGAACTTCTAAAAAACCGATTTGAGAATTTATAAAGTATATTTCTTTACGTCTTACCGTTTTCGTCGAATTATTATGAGTACGTTTTCGTTCTACGTACCTTTTTCTGTTCCGGAATTACACTAAGAAATAGTGTAAAATAGTTCTTAGTGTAATTTCGGAACAGAAAAAGGTCTCAGAATACCAGAGTACTTTAAAAGGAAAGAGAAATTTTGTGTGAATATGCTTGAATGGTTTTTTAGGGTTTCTGTACGCTTATCGCACAAAAACCTTCAGCAATG
Organism: Mellilla xanthometata; assembly: GCA_035578125.1. Taxonomy (NCBI): domain Eukaryota; kingdom Metazoa; phylum Arthropoda; class Insecta; order Lepidoptera; family Geometridae; genus Mellilla; species Mellilla xanthometata. Next base: position 2,918,621 of record JAPUBQ010000014.1, on the reverse strand, counting down.
TACACGTTAAGTCACGCCAAAAAACCTTTTTTTGTAGCTCAAATTACGCGCTTCCATGTCAAGGTTATTTTTAGCGTTACTTATCTGTTATTTAGTTAGAAAAACAGCGTGACTGATATCGTTGCGTTATAAACGCTATCCTTCGTTGCACCAACAAAAAATCTATAAAAAATAAATAAAATTAAAAAACTCAAGTACAAAATTACAAAATATTAAGTAAATAATTACATAAAAAATTATAATCAATTTTTAATGGAATGGCTGCGATCAGAGTGTAATGTTAACGTTTTAAAAAAACAACGAGGGATTTATTTGTAAATATTATTTAGTTATTAAGTATTAAATGTTCGCGTGTGACGCACAGTTAGGTGCTTAGAGTATAGTCATGTTTATTCTGCAAGTGCCATTGTGATGGGGGAAAATGTGTTAGTTTCCCTCGATATGCATTTGCTACAGTTTTACGCAATCTCAAAATATGCGTATTTTCACGTTTTATTCGTAGAATTAATGTAATTATAGCAAAACTTGATTTTAGCTACATTCAGCAGTTAGATCTAACGTGTGGCTGAGGCAATTTAAAACATACTTTATAAGTATCTGACACTATCTTAACTAATAATGCTTTTACATCTGACCAGAATGCTTGATTTTTATTTGATATTTTAAAGTATTTTTTATGTTAACGCAATGCACCGTAATGTACATTTGAATAAGACATTACTCGTATTCACAAGTGAACTATTTCTGGTGCACAGTATATTTTCTTTATTAATTAATTAATTACTTAGTTAATTAATTACTTTTGTCAGTCATAATCAAACAGTAATTACAACAACAGTAACATTAAGAGTATTTCAGAAGCTGTCATATTATTGCTAGGTATGTTCTCATTAGATTGCCCCAATCACATTTTAGCTTTAATAGATGAATCTGGCTATAAAAAAGAAGGTTATATTATAATAAAAATAAATCCAATCGCTTATAATAAATAAAGATATTTAATCAGGTCAAATGAAGATGAATTTGAATTTTGATTATAATCCATTCTAATATTTTGCTCTACATTATTATAATTCGTAAGAGTACTTTGGATTGGAAATGGTGCTTTGTTTATTGGAGACAACACATTTTAGTTAACCAATCCTTTGATATTCGATCCGCAATTAATTAATCGTGTTGAGTCAAAAATAGTTTGGAACTGAGATAAATCAAATCAAATAAATCAAAATCCAAGAATGTACTCGTAAACTAAGAGCGCTTTTATACATATTTTAGTAAATTTATGAATAATTGTAAATTGTTTAAAGCATTTAAATATTGTTAAAATTACGCTTCTATATTTGATAGCTGATTTTCTCTTTGATATTTCTCTGTATTTTAATGTCTATATGTTAAGTCTTTAATACCATAAATATTATGTGACAAATGTTCAAATGTGTACTACAACAAAGATCACTTTTGAAAAGTGTATTTTTAAAAAAATAAATAATTTAGAATGAATTGAAATAGTCATAAATTTTGTAAAAGACTCTCTGTTTTGTGTACTTAGTACCTTAAACATATTTTCCTAGACAAATTCAAATTACCAGTAGTACAACGATATTAATGTGCCTAGTAAGTGTCATGTTTATCTACTCTATCTTTGATATTATAAATTTTGACTGCCAAGTATGAATAAAATAATTAAAATTAAGACTTGTTTCTTTTTATGAAATATCTAGCATAAACATTTTATGGATTAGCTACAAAATATTAACCCACCAAAACACAATTCGAAATGTAAATAAAAACCATGAAAAACTTTACTAAAATGAATGAAAATCTAAAAGAGTGCCGAATTCTGTAGACTGGCATTTATTTATCCAACTTTGTAAGAAGGACAAAAAAATCTAGAGCAATTTTATTCACATGTAAATATAAAATATATACGACATAATAATGCGACTCTCACGCTGGCTCGTTCCTGATGCAAAAGTTGTCTATTTCTATTGTAATCGCTGCAACGAAAGAAAGAATTAAAGAAAACTGTTTATTGAGCAAAAATTAAGAAAATACAAAATATGCCTTACGATAACAGTTTACAAATTATGATGTATATATCTTACTTTGTAAATTGTTATATTCGAGTATGTATATATTTTTTTTTTTGACACATTCACACACAGCTGGTTAGCCCCATACTGAGCCATTTCTAGCTCGTATTAAGACTCGAATATGTAGTAATTGGTATGATATACATATATGTTGTCTAGGTACTCCAGCGCTAGTTAGTAGTACGAGTATATTATTTGATTGGGTTACGAGTTTTTAATTATATTCTTTTTTATTTTATTCGTACAAACTGTAAACAGTCGAAAAAAACAAGGTACTTACTCGTATGGTAGACAGATTTATACCTAAGTAAAGTAAAAAAAAAACAGAAACATCCGATTTCTAGATTTATTGATCCCATTACTTTTACCCTTCTTTTAATTACGGTGTGAGGTCACTGAACTCTTGCATTCCGGCCACTGCAAATCCGACATGCGTGCAAAGGAGCCTGCACATAATTTTCACCCCTATTTCTTATTAAAATAAGGTATAAAATGGTGTGCATGATGGTTACTAACCACCCTCGCCCTATGAAGGTATAATCTGTCTGGGAATAATCGGTTCGTATTTGTTCTAGTGTGTTGGATGGCGTATGACGTAAGTAAATTGATGTGGAAATATATAAAATCACCAACGTATAGTAATGACTAAGAGTGATGTTAAAGGTTTTGACACCAACGGCTTTAGGAAAATGGGTATCCTTAACGTTTTCTGAATTGATGTTAATCTTATATATAAAATTTCTGTGTCACAGTGTTTGTTACCGTACTCCTCCGAAACGGCTTGACCGATTTTTTCAAAATTTTATATGCGTATTCAGTAGGTCTGAGAATCGGCTACTGTATATTTAGAAATAATTATCAAGACAAAACAACGTTTGTCGGGTCAGCTAGTTTATCATAAAATCTCGCTTGACTTAACGTTTCATATTTGGCTTGGAAGATGTAAGAGGCTAAAACACATTAATATTTTTTTGTCTCGGTTAAACTCCGGTGACATCTCGGAGAAAATTTAGTTTATAATAATAAGAGTGAGGCTCGGTGGTATAAACGTCTGCTTTTCGATCAGACGGCCACTGGTTCGATCCTAGCCCTACACCAATGACTTGTTTTTCAAGTTATATGTGGATTTGCACTCGCTTTATGGTGAAGGAAACATCGTGAGGAAACCGACACGTTTGAGGACTACAATTTACGAAGACGTGTGTCATCCGCCAACCCACACTTGGCCAGCGTGGTGGATTATGGCCTCTTAGTTATCTCTCTCCTAGTGAGAGAAGGCCCCGAGTCCCAGCAGTGGGAACGTATAGTGGGTTGCTTATGCTGAGTGCGTCTCATCAGGAGAACGTTGTAATGCAGTCGTATCGAATCCAGCCCTACAACAATGATTTGTTTTGAAGGTAAAAACAGGACTCTATTTGAATACGAGTAAATAAATAACAAGAAATATTAGGACACAATTCACACACGGCTGGTTAGCCCCATACTAAAATTATTTCTAGCATATATTATGGTTGCTAACATAACTGATGAACTGAACTTCTATTGTCAACTGCCGTTAAAATATTCCGAGTGGCAAGTACTTTCTGTATTTTATCTTTGTAAAATAACAATGATTCTCGCCTTTACAAATATCGTTTAGAAGACGGCCTAAATATCAAAGTAACGATATCAATTACCATTACAAAACAAAAACGGTAAAGTGACGAAAATTTGGAAAAGCACCGCCTTTTCATAAGCTTTGTTACGAAAATAAACGCGAAATTAAAAAACTTCCTGTTGTTTCTTTTGTCGCGAATTTTTGGGACATTTCAAAGGTCGTACAAAAACATATTTAGCATTATATTCCTTTGATCATGCGTTGATTACGTAATGTAACTTTTGTTTCATTTGCATATATATTCGACGTTTGTACAAAGTACGACTTATATTTTGTAAAAACTGTATTTAACATGCTTTTTTGCAGTATTTCATATTAATCATTATATTAGTAACAATTAACTTATTGACTCAGGCGTTACTTTGCGGAAATCCATTGTAAATAGATGACAAAATTAGATGACTCTCGACTTGTCGTTCGAAGAGTCAGCATCTCCTGATGATGCCTTGTGGTTAGGCGAAACACGTGTAGAGTTAAGAGTTTCCGAGTTGTGATAGGTAACGTTAATCTTAATTAATCTTAGTTAATTGATCTTAGTTAATTAATCTTAGTTAATTAAGCTTGGTTAATTGATCTTAGTTGATTTTTCCTTTACTTGTCTTAATTTGGATTTCAGATCACAGCGGAAGTACACTAAATATTTAATTTTGTCATCTATTTTAGTAACAATTTTCGAGATATTAAGTATAATAAATACGTTACGAAATAACTAAATCGAGTTTATATTTATATTTTTTTACTTTTTTACTCATTTCACACACGGCTGGTTAACCCCATACTGAACCATTTCTAGTGTATGTTATGGTTGCTAACACATCTGATATACTACATAAACATACATACATATTTTTATATAGACACATATTTAACACCCAGACCACAAGGTGATTGTGGGACCACAGGGCATAGCAAGTTTATATTTTTTGAAACTCAAATTAAAGCACTATAAAGCAGCATAAATTGTGCAATTTATGATAAAACTATTCTTTAGGAATTTTAATAGTATATTTCTCTAGATCATTTGAAATCGTAAATCTTCAAGATCATACATATCACGGTCTAGGTCCGTGATAGCGAGGTCGTCTGTAATTTGTTTAGTGGAAGCCCTATCCACAGAGCGTGTGTGAACTAAGCCGTTGTTTACATTCATTTAGGGTTGTCACGTGTAAAATAGACAGTTAAATGCAGATCAAAAAATATTGCCAAAGTCATTTCATAAATTAATATTTCGCCTAGTTGTTATAAAAGAAATACATCATCTGTGAAAACTTCAACTCAGGCACGGCAAAGATATTTTAAGTTATAGTTCAAACTATAATACCACTTAGTACTAAACAATTTGACTAAAATAACGGTATTTTAGTTAGGAAAACATCGTGAGGAAACCGACACGTTTGAGGACTGAATATCTGAAGACGTGTGTCATCCACCAACCCGCACTTGGCCAGCGTGCCGGATAATATCTCTCCATATATCTCTCCTAGTGAGAGAAACGTAGCATTCCGCAGTGGGAACGTATAGTGGACTGCTTATGCTTATGCCATCAAGTATAAGCCGAGTCCATAAAGAAATAATTTGAAAGTTCATGTTCTATCACTAACCCTAAAATCGAATTTGGGTGTGAGCCAGAGGAAGTGAACTTACATATGTTTTTTTTATTGACGCGAGTCATGTTTGACCAAGTTTGTTAATTATTTATTATAACACCCCTAGAATTATTTGTACATTACTCTTTAGCAAACAAACAATAATACGTACATTACAATTTAGACAAAAAGATATAAAGAACACATTTAAATATTTTTATTATTTTTTAATATAGGACATATTTCACACACGGCTGGTTAACTCCATACTGAACCATTTCTAGTTTGTGTTATGGTAGCTAACACAACTGATATGCTACAAATGCTTACATACATATTTTATATAGATACATATTTAACACCCAGACTTACATCCAACAATTTTTATTAAGCACAAAGATGTTGGCCGTGCCAGGAATCGAACCCGGAACCTTCTAATTTGCATTTGAGTCCGGCATGGTAACTTTTACGCCAACGAGGTCGTCAAATTAAAATATACATTAAATCAAGTGAATAAAATTAGAATGCAACACAGCCTCAACTCAACATAATGCTGGTTTATTTAATACTAGCTGTGCCACGCGGCGGTACCCGCGTTAATCCGGGATAAAATGTAGCCTAGGTGTTAATCCAAAGTCTAACCTATATTCATAGTAAATCTCATTAAAATCGTCGCCGTTCTAGTGTGAAGAAGGAAAATGGATGTTGAAGTTATTTGAGTATACCACGGGAACCACAATGGTTTTCGGGATAAAAAGTAGCTTATGTGTTCATCCAAGATATTACCTATGTACACAAAATTGGTTCAGCCGTTTTAGCGCGAAGAAGTAATAAACATTATTCATTTACGCCCAAACTTTCGAATTTATAATATTAGTAGAATATATTGCTCCTTTATTTTATTAAAAATTCATTAAAAGTCAGGAATACCATATTTTTGTATTTGTTAACTGAGATTTTTCCCTCTTCGTTACTTGGAGCGTAACTTGCTTATCTTCACTTAAGAGTTGCACTTACTTTAATGACGTCTATTCACGTTAATTTAAGGTGGAACATTAATCTGTGAAATGTCATGTCGAAAATACAAGCGTTGCGTTGTTAAAGTAAACATTTTTTTAATAGGTACAAGTAGTTTTTTATTGTTTTGCAAATTTTATAATTATTACATGTAATATTAATATGATACTCTAAAAAGTATTAATTTTATCTTCTTCTAACATATGAAATTTCCATGTCACAATGTTAGTTACCGTACTCCTCCGAAACGGCTAGACCGATTTTTACCAAATTTTATATGCGTATTCAATAGATCTGCGAATCGGCTACTATTTATTTTCCATACCCCTAAATAATAAGGGTTGTTCACCCATAATTTTCTTTTATTAATAGAATTAATTTATACGCGGCAATACAACGTTTTCTGGGTCAGATAGTATTATATAAAATTACGTCCAATTTAGGATTATATTCATATTAAATACACGTCACTAATAATTAAAAATAAAACCTGCACAAACACGAAAAACAACTAAAACAGATTGAGCTCCCCGCGCTTTACCGAAGGTCCCCAATGTTTTTTTTATAGGATTTTGGAAGTGTTATTTGAACGACGCTAAGTTTTTAAAACTCTTTTCAGGCGCGAGCCAAGTCGCTGGCAAAACCTACACTCGAACGTTTCGTTGCATGTATGCTACGAAATTGGATAACTCGTAGACGCGCTACGAACCAAGAATTGATAGAATCAGATGTACTACGAACGTGAGGCTAGGCTACGCCTATATTTTAATATAATATAAAAAGAATTAAAAAATAAATAAATAAAATAAGCTTTTATTTTTTATCACTACTAATGTAAGTTTACAATCAAAGCATATACATGTATGAAATTACTTTTACAATACAGATAGACAATAGATACATATATGTTATAAAATGAATAACTGTTGACTGTTGATAGATTAACTTTAACGTTGTCAGTTATTAGCTAAGTTAAGTAAGTGCTTTAAAGATTATATAAAACTAGTTTTATTTTCCATTATTACAATTAAATATCTAATATTTTTTGACAACTACAAACTAGGTTACAATTTAAAACACTAGTGTTACACAATATTTAGGAGCAATAGTCGCTTGTTATCGAAAGCCTTTTTAATGAATGAATGAATGAATGAATGTCATTTATTTTCCAATAAGTCACAAAGATATTACATTTCACTTATAATACTAAACTTCAAATTGGAATCGTCAAAAAATGTCATTACAATAATTACAATATTTCTTAGCTGTAAAGGGGCCTTGTCATACAAAATAAATAATTAAAATCAATTTAAGTAATGTAGGAGATCAAAATGTAGACTTGTTAATATCATTATTTGCCAGTTTACTCAACTTTGTTAATATTGCTATATTATAGTATTATTTTAATATTTTTGTCGTAGTTATCGATCTGTACAAGGATTAAAAATTTATTTTTCTGAGTACTAAAGAAAATCTTCGCAACGATAAAAATACACTTACGAAAGCTTTCGATATAAGTAGCAAAATCTAATTTCACCACTATATTTGTCTCCATCCAAAGGTTACCTGGTAGATATTGCTTCTAGCAATACGGCTACCACTGTTTTTTCTTTTCTTTTTCACGTGTGATTTGAAAATAATAGTTAAACATGTATTTATGATTTAAAGATAATCACAATATTTTATATTAAACTAAACATTTTTTTATAATAAATGAAATAAAAAAAAACATAAATATACTATTAAAATACAACGGCTTTCTCCAGTTTTCCAAATATTTTTCCACAAAACCATAAAATATCGGGAAAGTGGCAGTAAACCCTTATGCTGCGCTCATATTTAGGTCGTCAACTTTTATTTGAGCTACCGTCTGCCCTTCATTGTGTATTTTAAGGTTCATAAAAACGACATTCCATTTGATGGAGTGTGGGGAACTTTGAGAAATTTTCAATTAATGTAAGAAAATGTTAACGAGCAGAGAAAAGCAAATTGAAATTGTTTTGATCGCAAATACTTAGATATCTAAATGACAGACAATTAACGTAATTAGCAGTTTCGTTTGTATGATTAAAAAATTATTAGCCAAGTGCGAGTTGGACTCGCTCATGAAGGGTTCCGTACCATTGTTGTATGGGAGCCCCCCTTAAATATTATTTTTTAATTAAATTATTTAAAAACGCTGCACAAAGGCTTACAAAATTAAGTCTAATTTAAATACCGTCCATTAGGATTTCATTTGACAATTAGACAACCAGAGTTGTGACATGGTTGTCATGGTTACATTAAAACCCCATACTGAATTATTTCTAGTTCGTGTTATGGTTGCTAACACAACTGATATACTACTTAAACATACATATTTTATATAGATACATATTTAACACCCAGACCCACAGTCAATAAATTTAGTTAAGCACAAAGATGTTGACCGTGTCGGGAGTCTAACCCGGAACCTTCTGATTGGCTGGCCGGCACGGTAACCTTTACGCCAATGAGGTCGTTGTATATGTATGTTTATCCTATTGGTGCAAATAAATGGTTTATTATTATTATTATAACCCTGTATATACCATAGAGCGTAGTAACGACGGTGCTTAAGCATGAGAGCGTCGAGTTCCTCTAACACGCTTTTGTTTACTTTCCTAGGTAGTGAAAACCAGTTAACTAAGTCACAACTTTGCAATAATTAAATTTATATCAGAAAGTGAGCGCAGAATAAGCATAGAAATCTAGAAATTGTAAAAAGGTAAATTAAATAAATTAAAATATGAAATAACGTAGACTAGGATCCCCAAAAACAAACCTGGTGAGGGACCTACAACTAATAAAAAAATAAAATATAAAATAATGTATATTTTAATTACTTTTCTAATCAGTGAGATGCTATATTGTAAAAGCAATCGTATTCAGTTAAGTTCTCTTTGGTGATTGATAATAGCTGTATAGGTGGTCTTCATTTCAGTAATATTGATTTGGTTTTGAAAGTATGTACCTACATTAAAACTTTAAGAAAAGACAAAACAAGAGAATAACGTAATAGCCCAAGAGCCCATACGTTTCTGACCTTCGTCATTTTATAAAAGCTGAAAATTGTTCTATGTGTGTCCCTAGTAGAGGTAAGAATAATCCCCAAACATGAAGCTGAGGCAGCAGTGGCTTTGGCAGATAACTGGTAACAAAGGTGTTTAAAATTCCATCTCAAATTCGTTATAGTATAAAACCTGATTTTTTCACATTTCATTCATTATAATATCAAAAGTCGCGTTGCTCATTGCCAGACGGTTATTATGGTGGCAACCCTCTGCCAGACACCCTTAAACTATTATAATTTATGAGTATACTTACGCTATATTATAAAACCTAAATTTTATATATAATCTTTTGGGGGCCTATTAATCTATGTTTACATAAAAGCCGGACAGTTTCGATAGTTCTATCATGTTGCCAGACGCATTCAAAGTGAGCAGTTGTTCGGGGAGCAAGGAGCGTATACAGTAACTAGTGAGAGTTAGACGCTTGGTCTAATGCAGCCCTTCACTGTGCATCCACTGTAATCAAGTTTTTTTTTATTATTAATTTCTTAATCAAAAAATTTCATTTTTTTTTACAGTTTGAATAACACATTTTTTTTTTATATATTTATTATTATTTATTATTATTTATTATTTATTGGACATTTCACACACGGCTGGTTAGCCCCATACTGAACCATTTCTAGCTCGTATTATGGTTGCTAACACAACTGATATACTACATATACATACATACATATTATATATAAATACATATTTAACACCCAGACCCACAGCCAACAAATTTAGTTAAGCACAAAGATGTTGACCGGGCCGGGAATCGAATCCGGAACCTTCTGATTAGCAGACCGGCATGGTAACGTTTACGCCAACGAGGTCGTCAAAATAATATAAATGAAAAATAATATAAATAAAATTATTAGAGTTTCGATATGATTGAAGTTGTATTAGAACAATTTTAATGGGTATTGTTTTAAATATTTGTTATTCAAACTGTAAAAAAAAGAATAATGATTTTTTTTGATTAAGAAATTAATAAAAAAAAACTTGATTACAGAGGATGCACAGTGAAGGGCTGCATTAGACCAAGCGTCTAACTCTCACTAGTTACTGTATACGCTCCTTGCTCCCCGAACAACTGCTCACTTTGAATGCGTCTGGCAACATGATAGAACTATCGAAACTGTCCGGCTTTTATGTAAACATAGATTAATAGGCCCCCAAAAGATTATATATAAAATTTAGGTTTTATAATATAACGTAAGTATACTCATAAATTATAATAGTTTAAGGGTGTCTGGCAGAGGGTTGCCACCATAATAACCGTCTGGCAATGAGCAACGCGACTTTTGATATTATAATGAATCAAATGTGAAAAAATCAGGTTTTATACTATAACGAATTTGAGATGGAATTTTAAACACCTTTGTTACCAGTTATCTGCCAAAGCCACTGCTGCCTCAGCTTCATGTTTGGGGATTATTCTTACCTCTACTAGGGACACACATAGAACCATTTTCAGCTTTTATTAAATGACGAAGGTCAGAAACGTATGGGCTCTCGCTCTATAAGTATAATAGAAATAGTAGAAGATATTTTTTTATCAATAGTTAATGTATACGATATAATATCGATGTAGTAAAAAAAATGTCTTTTGGGGTTTCCTTACTGCGATAAAGTAAAGAGGCGGGATCGTGGCGTCGAGCGCCGATGCCTCTTAATGGCGGCGTTTTTAATGAAAATTGTATTTAGGTCAGGTCAGCGCAGTCTCCCTGCGCGCCTACTCCTGATGCAATTACAGGTGGAGCCAGCGGCTGCAACGGCAGAGATCAGATTATCAGCGGCGGCCGCATTATTACGTAACATCCGCAATAATCATCCGCCGCGGCCGCCCCCCAACCGCTATTATATGCTTATGAGGACGGTCGGAGGAATTCTGCGACGGCGCCGCACCGGGCTGGCGACGCTGCGTACAGCCCACGCACCAGACACACGAAGGGATAATTGTACTTAGGTCCGAATCTGTGTGTGAGCTTGGTAGTGTTTGATCCTTTGTGTAAGATCGGATTAAACCGCGTTACGACCTTAATAAAACAACATAAAGGTCTCATCGGAATCGCGTAAGCCTACCGCGACGCGACATCCTGACGAGCACGTCAAGTCTTAATTAAAATTAATAAGGTATAAATAATAGCGCGATTAACGGCGGAGAGGGTTTGTTTACCGGGGCGGGTCGCGCGGGCGTCAGCTGGGTGGGTCGATAGGGCGGCTTGCGGCGCGCCGGCGCGCGGGTATCGAGCTCACTCGCGCCGGGGCCGCCGCACGGCATGCATGCGGGGAGCTAGCTCGGGGCGGTGCACGCGCGCGCCCATGGGCACCGTGCTCAGCTTCAGCCCGCGCGAGCGGCGCGCGCCCGCCGCCGCGCCGCCCGCGGATCGCGCGCACCTCGCCTACTCGTACGAGCGCCTCAACAACGCCAAGAACCGGGAGAACCGCGAGCTGCCGCGCGACGAGCGCCGCGCAACGCTCGACGACGCCGCCAAGATCATCTCCGAGAAGACGGCGCTCGAGAAGAATCTCAAGAAGCACTCGCTGTTCATCAACGCGCTGTCCTGGAAGCGGTTCTCGACGGCGAACAACAACAAGAAGAAGCTGGAATGCAAGAGCAAGAGCGTCGCGACGTTCCGGCCGCCGCTGGCGGACAACGCGCCGCTGGACCGCAACAAGAATGTGGCGTACAGCGCGCGCGCGGTGCCGGCGCCGGCGCGCGCGCCGCTCGCGCTCAACAACAACGTGTGCTACGAGAAGCTGGCCGCGCCGCCCGCCGGCCCGGCGCTGGCGCCGCGCAAGACCGTCATCCAGGCCTCCACCTCGGAGCTGCTCAAGTGCCTGGGGCTGTTCCTGCACGCGCGCTGCCACCGCCTGCGCGACTTCCAGGCCGGCGACGCCGTCATGTGGCTGCGGACTGTGGACCGCTCGCTGCTGCTGCAGGGCTGGCAGGTACGTCGCGCTCCCCGACACACTCGCTTCTGTGTTGTACCTGCAGGCTGTGGCAAGGCGTAGATGATGACAACCAAAACAAACTCCTTGATATCACATAAAATTCTTATCGATACAAAGTTCCTATATCGATGATAATGCTAATCACAAACACTAAGTCACAGGTAATCCATATCTCCTAACCTTGTATAAAATATCTGGTTTAGTATTTCAGACGTACAGTTGTTGCATCAAAAACGATGATTTTGCAGAAAACACGAAAAGCGATTGGCATAGATCGTGCCTGTCAGCGCTTTGCTTTCTATTTGTCTTTTTCGCGCTCATGCCAATAGCTGGTGTTAGACAGAGATAGAAAGTTGGTAAAGTTCGCGCTCTCCTTTGTCTGCTAACTTCATTCATATGCCAATTCTTCTTGGTTCTTGTGATCCTAAACATGTGTTTGAATCAGCAATGCAGATAAATTTTTCTCATTTTCTGTATGCTACGTATTCTTCAACGCTTGACGCTCAAGTAATACGTAAGAGGTAATAGAATAAAAAAGTCATTTATTTAATTACACTTAAACATTTTTAAAATACCAACATATTTATAACCAGAGAGCTACTGATTAATAATAATTTAAAATAAAAGAATATCAACATTTTCACCAATATTGTAAAAGTGTGTTCCTATAGTTAGCTAGATTTCTATTTCATCTTCTAACATTTTATTTATTTATTTATTGAATTTAATTAAACGGTACATAGACCAATTACATTAATTAAATAAAAATATAGCATACATCTAATAACAATAGTTTCATACTTGTAGATAAATCATTAGTTTCATTAAATTAGATTTAGTTTGTTTAAGTTTTATAAACTGGAAAACAAATATAAAATTACAAACTAAACACAAAAAGTTAAGAAAATTTACCCCAAGAATTTTCATCCTTCCTACTACTATTATAAAGGCGAAAGTTTGTAAGTATGGATGTATGGATGTTTGTTACTCTTTCACGTAAAAACTACTGAATGGATTTGAATGAAACTTTACCACAATATAGCTTATACATCAGAATAACACATAGGCTACAATTTTTGAGGTTTTTAATGTGAGGTCGTAAAAAAAAAACACATTTTTTGCGCTTACATTGCAAACGCTAACTGAATCCTACAAGATAGATCAAAACAATTTACTACAGTATTGTACAATTTAAAAAGGTCTACAAAAAAGTCCGTGATGGTATATGTTTATCTCTTAGGAATAACTCACAATAACCATTTTTTATCCTTTACTTTGTACGAGAAATAATGGCTTATTTACGAAGCGATTTTAAGCAATACAGTATTAATCCTTATCCAATTAAGTATTTTAAATACATTGTGCATTTAATAAAGATCAATATGGCTTTTTACAGCATGTAAATTAAATAAATATTTTCGAAGATATCACAGATTTAAAATGCAGAGTCATAGCAATTTCGGGATAAATACCGGCAGCGGCGCCAGGCAAACGGGGCGTGGGGGGAGCGGGGTAGGTGCGGTGGGGAAGAAGTGGCTCATCGCTGAGTGCGCGACCCGAACGCGGGCAGACGCGTGAGGGCAGATGTCGTTGACGGTTGTTACCGTTTTGCGAATTTTCAAGGCACTAGCGATTTGATAAAAACGTATGGTCGCCTACTTTAAGTAATATAGGCCTAAGGTTAGTTATTGCCAGGTTTCTTTTTGGTTAGGAGTAACACGTACAAAAAGATACTTCATTTTTACGAATTACTTCATTGATAATTCAATTACTATATAGATAGGTTACTTACTTTTGCACTTAGATGTTGAAAAGCAAAATTCCAAGATAGTGAAATGAATAATATTCTCTTTTGCGTTATTATCAGTAAAAAATAGCAGTAATATTTATGTTCTAACCATTTCTCTTTCAAGTTTCCACAGACTTTCGATGACGAAGTTATGGAATGACTTAAACTGCCGTTCAGTCCAATAAGAAAATACACAATTTTATCAGACATATGAGTCATTTAAGTAATATGAGACTTTTCTAGAAACACGATAGCTGAATATCGCGACTAAAGGTTTGCTAATGATATATTTCTATTGTATTGACTTGCGTGGGTGTTGTATTGGTGTTAAAAAGTTTCTCTCTTGTTTTTATCTGCTCATCCATTTAGCTTCAATGCGTAATTGATATCTTCCACTTTTATTAGCTATTTATGTCTCAGTTTACTTTATACACTCTGGTGTGTATAATATGTGTATATATATATAAGTGCACTTGTTCTTGCTATTTTTTAACTAAATCTTATTTTAATTTTAGAGTTGCATACCTCAAAGGTATCGGGACCCTATTACAAAGCCACAGATATCTGACTGTCTGTCTGTCACCAGGCTGTATCTTAGAGACCGTGATAGCTAGAAAGACTGAAATTTTAACTTATTGTTTTTGTATTTTTGCTTTATATAAATAACGGTAGCAGGTAGGTCCCATATTTTTTTTTTATTAATATATACGTTTATGTTCGTAAAAAACGATCTAGGGATTGTTAGAGTTTTTAATTTCAGTATTGTAAATTGTTGATTTTATCTACAAATTATTTCGTGAAAATTCTACCTGCCGCTCGGCAAGCACTTTGCTAAATTTTTTAAGGCTCGGCAGAGCTCAGTACATCAGTATCTTAAGTACAAAAATCGGTTACGGAATTTGATATCTCAATTCGTAGCGCGTGGCGTAGAACGCTGCTACGCCATTGCTACGTCACCACAAGTTAGGTATATTATGCTGACTACTGTATTAATCCGGGACTAAACGTAGCGTCTATAGTAATTCTGGATTTGAACTACTTAGACTGATAATTTTATCTAAACAGGTTCTGCCGTTTGAGAATGCAGGATCAAGGAATTTACTTGACTAAGATAGATAATAATATATAATAATAGGACACATTTCACATACGGCTGGTTAACCCCATACTGAACCATTTCTAGTTCGTATTATGGTTGCTAACACAACTGATATTATTATACTACATATAAATACATACATACATATTTTTTATATAGATACATATTTAACACCCAGACCGACAGCCAACAAATTTAGTTCAGCACAAAGATGTTGGCCGTGACAGGAATCGAACCCGGAACCTTCTGATGGCAGTCCGGCATGGTAACCATTACACCAATGAGGTCGTCAATAGATAATATAGATATCTATCTATAGATAGATACATTATTTGTTTCACACACTAATTATTACATTAAATTATTCACAAAATAAACTTAAAACTAGTGCCGAAATAGGCAGCCTTATCGCTAAAAGCGATACTACCTACTTTATAATTTTAGGAAAAGTTTCAGTTAAATTTCTATCGTCATTGATGTCTTTAATAAAATCTATAAAAAAACGGTTATGTGAAGAGCGTTTGACCTGCATTCTAAAGATAGACCGTGACACAATTATATCGACCCTGCATTAAAGTAGTCAATTGTGTTAATATTAATATTCTAGATTGCATTTTATTCGAAGGTATATAGTATATTTCAGAAACTTGTATATAATCTATATAGCCCTGAAATTTTCGTATAAGTATATTCTTTGTGCGTAATAAAACTTCTATTTCATTTCTTCATTTCTTCTTTAATTTTACTGTATCCTGTATTTACAAACAAGATTTATTTTTCATATATTTTTGAGGCGACGAAGTATTTATTTACATTATATTTATTTATATTAACAATTGTGTATCTCAAAAAATACGAGTACATCAAATGAAATAATGATAAGAGTATACGAATAAGTTTTCAGTGTTAAATAGACAGGACTGTAAGTAACAAAAAAATATTTTAAATAATTTTTACGGACTTAATTTTCTGCGGAAAGCCCTGATGATGTGTTTAATAAAATACTTGTACATTACGTATATTTTATTCAGTATTTTTGTTATTTATTTGTGCGACAGTTTACACTCTATGCTATAATATTTTTTAATTTTACCTAATCGCGGCTTTGGTACCTTCGAACAATTTTTTTTCTGCGACTCTTGGTATTTTTTTATTTGTTACTAACTGTATGGATGACTCAATTTGTTTTTCTAAAGTCGTTAAACAAAACTCGTTTCTCAGAACCGAGGTGGCCCAGAAAAGCTTTGGTCTAGTAATATATAACCCATTATAACGTTTTTTTTTCCCAATTCTACACAAAGTACTCAATTATTTTTTCCACACAACCTAATATGATAATCAAAATGGACCCATATCCGACCTCGTTTTCGAGTGCTTAATACAGAAGGAAACCTTGACCGGACTTTATATGTTTCGATAAAAAACACGTAAACTATTACGAAGGACACCATGATTGCGATGATAGCAATAACGTTATAACGAGACTGGGTATTGGGGAAAGACACGCGACCACTCTCTTCTTGTTTTCGTAAACATGTGTTTTTATGTCATCCATGTAGCGCCTGTAGCTTAGCTAGCTACCTCGTTGGCGTAATGGTTACCATGCCTGACTGCCAATCAGAAGGTTCCGGGTTCGATTTCCGGCACGTACAACATTTTTGTGCTGAACAAAATTTGTTGACTGTTGGTCTGGGTGTTAAATATGTATCTTTATAAAATATGTATGTGTGTATATGTAGTATATCAGTTGTGTTAGCAACCATAATACGAATTAGTAATGGTTCAGTATAGGGTTAACCAGCCGTGTGTGAAATATGTCCTAATATTAAAAAAAAAGCTAAGGTGATCTGACACGATCATCGAAGCTAAGCAACGATCGATGCGGACGGTGTTTGGATGGGTAACCATGTACAAGACTGTCGTTTTTTAAGTGGAATTTTAATCTGAGCGCTACCGTGGGTCGGGTGACGCGTTAGATTGTAGGTTAAAAATCCAACGATATTAACACTGAATTTAATCTAATAAAGCCCCTATAATTTTCGCAGGATTTGGTCATGGTCAAAGTTGATATTGTTGTTATTTCTTCATAAATTTTCTGTTTCACATGCAACATTCTATATTTTTCCTTGGTAATATTTGCTCTTGATCTGACAAACACATTCAAACACCTTAGGTGCTTCAGTCTATATTTTGGAATGATTAGTGCGATTGCACCCTTGACTGAAAAATCCTAATAAAAAAAAAGGACACCACTGAACACATTATAAAAAAAAATACAAGCTAACTTATCAACGTGTTAACTACACAAAGGCTGCCAAAAACATAGACTTAAAATCTCTTTCTACGTCCAAAACATTTAGTTGAGAGATAGAACAAAAACCCTTATCATTTCGTTTGTGGTGCGCGTTCCGACCCAACATGTGGCGACCTTTCTCAAGGAAGAGTTTTGGCCGAAAGGTATCGGCGATTCCGAAGCCGGTTTATAGTTTTTAAGTTTATTGTTTTAAATATGTATTAGTTAACAGTGTTTGTATTTACTCTAGAGTATATTAGTATTGTAATAATTAATACAATTACATGTTAAAATTATTCAATGTTAACAGTTGTTTTATATTTATATATGTATTGTATTTTATGGGCCTCTAGTTGCCTGAAATAAAGGAATAAATAAAATAATTTTCAAAACTGTGCTTCAGCCTTTTTGAGGGCTCACCCAACCCATAGTTATCTATTCACGCAATGGGACTAACATACTAACTAGTTTAGCATAAAGTTTTTCCAGTCTGTTTTATGAGTTTAGTCCGTTAGTTTAGTTTAAGTATTTTGTGGTAAAACACTCCTTGTACATGTAACGGTTATATATAAGCATAATTATTGTCGCGTTGTTACATACGAGTAGAGTATGGCTTCGGATGGTCATGAATGTTGATGTCAAGGAGATTTACATACTTAGAATGCTCATATGCTTCCAGCCAACAGTGCTATTTCTGCAATATTTGTACGTTTCCTGCTTTGTTTGGGTAATGAGAAGGCAACAATTTTTGGTTTTATTTGTTAATCACGTGTCTACAGATTTATAGTTATAGACCTTTTCAAATTTATTATGTTTCACACTCATACGTGCCTTTGTATCCCGAAAACAAAGCATAACAAACAAATACAAAGTAGACAATTCTAGTATTCAAACTCTATGTTACTCTTTCACGCTCCTACGGCTGGACTGATTTTGATGAGGTTTACTATAAAGATAAGTTAGACCTTGGTTTAACACATAGTGTACTTTTTAATTCGGATTAACTTTTTTGTCCCGGGTTAACGTGGGACGCCGCGGCGCGCTATACATATGTATATAATAATAATACAACATACTTTAAAAATTCGAAATCTTTCCACTAGTGAACAAATTCAGGTACATAAACCGTTCATTACGACTTAGGTACTCCATCTATCAAAAAACCTACTAACTGTATATACCTTGCTTTACATATATAATAATAATAATACAACATACTTTAAATATTCGAAATCTTTCCACTAGTAAACAAAATCTGGTACATAAACCGTCAATTTCAACTTATGTACTCCATCTATCATAAAACCTACTAACTGTATATACCTTGCTTTACATATATAATATTAATACAACACACTTTAAATATTCGAAATCTTTCCACTAGTGAACAAAATCAGGTCTATAAGCCGTCCATTACGACTTAGGTACTCCATCTATCATTTATATATATATTTTTTTGTAAAAATTAGTCGCCAAGTGTTTAAAAATACATTAATTGTGTAAAAAGTTTCGATAGGCTTAATGATCCTTGTAAACGTAATTTTAAATATTGCTACAAAATAGTAGGATCCAAAAGCTTGTATGTACACTACTGTTTTGTAATTTATTTGTATTTCTGTATATAATAAAGATAATTAAAAACTGAAAAAACTGAACTCCATCTATCAAAAAACTTACTAACTGTATATACCTACCTTGTTTCTTACGTAAATCTATAAATAACATTCACGAAAATCTTACTAGCTAACAAAGACACTTGTTACCAGGCCCTCTCGAATTCATTAGAACCAAAACATCCCATACCATCCCGTCAATGTTGCCATGTCCCATAACTCAATTCTCAGAACCCCGTTCCATTCACCGTAGACAGGGGCAGGGTAGGTAGGGGTGGCAACCGTACGCAACTTGGCAAAATCGATAAGACGCGACTCCGGAACACCCTAACGCGGGTTTCTTTGATTATCCAGGGGATTTGTTTTGCTCGGAGGGCATTGGCATTATTACCTAGAAATGTCAGACTGATAAGTAGCTTTTGGGATCTGTTGTGAGCTTTTGGTGAGAATCGGGAATGGTACCCTACTTGTTGGTAAATTTGTTCTAATAAACTGTTACTGAGGGATTCTGGTACCAACTTAAACCAGTTTTTTACACATTTTACACACGGTTGTTTAGCCCTGAACTAAACCATTTCTAGTTTGTTTCTATGGTTGCTAACACAACTGATATACTACATATACGTATACGTACTTTATATCGATACATATTTAACACCCAAACCGACAGCCAACAAAAAAGTTTATCAATAAATCCGTGTAAATTTTATAATATCGTTAATCAATATGTCCGTGCCAGGAACCGAACCCGGGACCCTCCGGATGGCAGTCCGGCATGGGTTCAAATACACCAACGAGGTTGTCAACACACCGCGTATTTTATATATCTGGAGTTTGGCATTTTCTCTTTTTTATTCTCTCTTCCCCAACATTCTTCTTCTTCATAAAAACGTGATTCGGTCTCACAATGATGCTCGTCAACTTTGAATCAGCTCTTCATGCCTTGTCCTGGTATTCCACGAAATATGGACGCCCCAAATACTTGAGCCGTTCGAAATGAGTGAAGTTGACGTAAGCCTCGGCAATTATACCGGTCAATGAATAAGATATGGTCACCCTAAACGTAGGACTAAAGGTCATCGCATATTAGTCGGAGCCAAACGCGCCGAATGTTACAAATTTTAGTTTTTTTTTTTTGTTTAATATGATGTGTATATGCCCTGGTGTGTTACTCACGTTAATCCGGGATAAATGTTGCTAATGTTTTAATTAACTATCTCCGTACCAAATTTAATTAAATCGGACTTTAAGCCGTAAAGAAGTTACCAACATACACATTTACACACAATTTTCACATTTATAATATTAGAAGAAGGACACACTCGCCCCTGAAGATGGTGCTCGGAAAGCACCGAAACTGTTGGATTCATTCCAACTTTTAATAATAAGTAAGTGTGACCGTTTTCTACGCGAAAATATTAAGTTGCCTTACGTGAACAGTTTACAATGTTTATTAGAAGAGGGAGTATCATAAGTATGCCAGACAAGTACGCCAGTTGCATAATTTATTACAACTGGCGTACTTGTCTTGTCCGTGTTGGTTTGTCTGAATCCTGCCTTCCTCTTTCTTGGCTTTGGTTCTTTCATCGCGTTCGGCTCTGGCTAGTGTGCTATCTCCTGAATTGTAACCTTGGCTCAAGAATAACTTAGTAGCTGTAGCTTAGCCTTTACTTGATACAGACTGAATGAGTTTATGATAAATTCAACGCAGCTGGCTCTGTTTAGGTATAGGCATACTAAGGCTGGGTTGCACCAGCTTACTTTAACATATGTAGTATGAATAAAGAAATTAAAACAAACGTTATTTCTTTTAGTAGGTAACATTAACTTTAAATATGAAAAATACTCGAAATTAAAAAAAAAACTAGTTAAATTTAAATCTATTTATTAAATCCTACTAAAATCAATTTAATTAAAAAACAACTTTAAAAGTTTCAAATATTTTGGAACTTTTAAATTTAATTAAATATACGAGTATATTCTACATATTGAAATACTACACACAATAGCAATCGAGCATGAATAACGATACTGCAAGCTCCATATTCGCTTAAATTATAAAATTATTACTTTCTCAAAAACTGTAAATGGCCTTTTTTTTTAACATATTATTATTAAGATTAGTTATGTTCTCTGGCATCTTGTTGTACATTAATATTTTTGTATAATATCCCTGTTTCTGTACTTTAGCTAGTCTATTTGCTGGTCGAATTTTACCTACCTATCTTCCTACGTAAACGATATGGAATAGCATATTTTTTATTTTGTAACATTTTATATCTGCTGTGATAATCACAGCGGAAGTACACTAAATATTTAATTTTCTTCTACCAATAAGAAAATAGCATATTTCAATCCGTCAAAGCCTTTCCGACTTTAGTTCTCTGCGTTATGCTATGAACTATGAGTCATGGAGTTGTATTGATCGACCGAAAATAGGAGCTATTTCGTCAGGTTTCAAATACACGAAATGTTTCTTTCTGTCGGTATTTACTCGGTGAATGACGTTAAACTGAGCTGAGAATTGTAAATGAATTCCCTTTATAGCATTTTTCCTAATTATGTTTCTATACACTGGTATTAATTTACTCTTCGACGACATTACAGCTATCGCGGGTCGAACCTGGACTAGATTGGCACAGGACCGAGACAGATGGCATGACAAGAGAGAGGCCTATACCCAGCAGTGGGATAGAACAGGCTGAGGATGATGATGATGAATTTACTCTTTATCTATTTTGTTTGATGACCTCGTTGGCGTAATGGTTAAGACCAGACTGCCAATGAGAAGGTTCTGGGTGCCATTCCCGGCACGGCCAACATCTTTGAGCTCAACTAAACTTGTTGGCTTGGTGTTAAATATGTATCTCAATAAAATATATACGTATGTATATACTGTAGAACTTCTATAAGTCGAACATCAAAAGAGACGCCAAAAAAATCGAGCTACAGAGTTTTCAACTTGTGGAGGATTTCGACTTGGCGGATTTTGATTCGACATAAAGAGTTTGAGGTTTATTCTTATAAATTTTGAGTTAGAGAGGTAAAATAAATAAAAAATCAACTTGCAGAGGCGACAAACATATTTTTATTTATTATAAATCAACAATATTTCAAATCATTTTAAAATAAAAGTCAGTCATTTTTTTTTGCTATAGATAATTTTGTTGTTCTAATTAATGTGTATTGCAGTAGAACCAATCTACTTCTGATAGTATTTAAGTCGAAAACTAATGACTTGCTTAGCTAAATTTCAAAGGAAATTAAAATTGAACACCTGACACCAAGCAAGCAAACACGTGTCTCTCACTCCTAAAATGTTTTCTAAGAAGCAATAGTGTACTCACATTGTCGGCAAGTTCTTAAAGTCGGTAACTTATTTTTGTACAAACAAATCGAGGTAATAAATTCCAAATGATCAAGTTGCAAAAGTTGTAAAACAAAACGATGCTATATTCGAGGTGCAGAGGTCAAATTTAATTTTGACGTGACAACGTCTTAAATTAGGTTGCGTCTGGGAGTCACTTATGAAAAAGTGTAACGCCCGGTAACGTTACGATGAGTCACCGAACGAGAGAGAGGCCCGCCGAATGCCTTGCGTCTCTCTCCCACTCAACTATGATCGGTCAGACGTTGTCACGTAAAATCTTCGCCTTTAAACCGACTTTGCAGGCAACCATTTTTTTTTGACTCGGTGATTATTTCGACTAACAGAGGGTCAAGATTTCAAGTAATGCAGTTTTTGGTGTTTAAAGGGAAGGGAACAAAACATTTTTTCGACATTTGGAGGTTTTGACTTATCAAGGTTCGACTTAACGAGGTTCTACTGTATAAGTAGTAGTGTTAGCAATCATAATAATACAAACTAGTATGGGGCTAACTAGTCGTGTGTGAAATGTGTCCTAATGTAGTATTTACTTTAATTTCAGGATGTGGCGTTCATAAACCCCGCGAACGTAGTATTCGTGTACATGTTGGTCCGGGAGCTGGTCGACGGTGAGCGGATAGCTCGCCCGCAGGACCTGCAGGCGGTGGTGCTGACGTGCCTATACCTGTCCTACTCTTACATGGGCAACGAGATCTCCTACCCGCTCAAGCCGTTCCTAGTTGAGGACTCCAAGGATAAGTTCTGGGATAGGTAAGATAATAATTTATTAAAAATACTACCTGCGCCCCGCTCTGTTATTCGGGACTAAAAAGAAGTTAAAAAGTATATCATAAAGTTATTTTAATATATTCTTTAATCAATACTTAGCTTAAAGTTATTTCAATTTTACGTCGTGACTGTATAGAAAGTAGAATTTTTAAAATAATTTGACAATTGTCAGTTGCAAAGCGATTCTCCAGATGCGATGTATTACTTTCATCCCGCTCCTCAGGCAACTTCAGACCTACTTTCATCTTTCACCACCCAAATCAAAACAAATATACCTAAAATCGTATGGCGATTTTAAGAAATGGCACGCTGAGAAAGTAAGAAAATAAATTTCTTTTTAATTATTTTTTTACTTATCTTGTATTCATAATGAAAAGCACAGTGTTTACCTCAGGTTAAAAACTTATTTAGTTCTTTGAATTATTGGCGCCCTCACTTCGTTCGGGGCGCCAAACCCCGTATCGGCACTAAATAAGTTACTTTCATCTCTAGGGTAACAACGTACTATTACTACATATTATTGTTGTAAGTATAGTACGGGTCGAATGCACTGAGGCCCCACGGTAGCTTAAGAACCGGAATTTATAAAGCAATCGTCAATTTTCGCAGCTAATGAGAATTTTCTTGGTGAGTTAACCTGTGCCTAGCGGTAGAGCGTACGGCTTAGTTTTCCGGATACGCGGGTTGGAATCCGGTTGGTCGTAGTATATTCGATTGCTTTTCCTTAAATATTTACTAGTTGCTTAGCATTCAGGGTTGCTAACTTAATGGTTGAGTGCTAAGTAATATCTCAAATAGAGCTAAATTGCTAGAAATTTCCAAAAATAGTGACAAATATATTGTTAAAGGAACTGAAATGATTAAAAAATAAATATAACTGGAGGGATCGTTGGGGAATGTTCCATACGTAAAAAAAATGCTAAATCTAGCACTCAAGGTGTTGAGTTGGCAACCCTGCTAGCATTTTCTTTCAGCAAGTGATGACAGTGACAGAGGCATAGTTGTAAATTTGCAATGTGTCGTTTCCAGGTGCCTGCTGATCGTGGACCGGCTGTCATTCAACATGCTGCGAATAAACTCCGAGCCTGGTTTCTTCACGGAAGTGTTCACTGAGCTTAAGGCGTGTGGTGTTGTGGAGAGTCCCCCGCCGCCCGCGCCCACGCACCCCGCCCCGCTGCCGCCCCACGCCTTGACTGCCGCCTGACATACGGAGGTGGCTGTTCTTAGGCTGGCCCTGACTGACCGCCCGAGTCGAGTTTGATGTCGGCTTTTGACTTTTGAAAGTCTTGGTCAATCTATTCCATAGCGATGCGGTGAGCCGTTTCGATAAGTTTCTCTTGTATAAAAGGTTGTATACTATCGGGTTAGGCTGAGTTTGAGAACGAATGGTTTTATGCAGCAGTTGTGTTTTAAAAGATAAAAGTTATTTATTTATTCATTACTCTTATAATAAGTTAATTTTAGAACGTCATCTTTCTTTTTGTTGGTGAGAGACTTGTAAAAATATGAATTTGCTAAAGCGGTTTTCGAACACGGCTTTCTCGAAAGATTGACGATTTTATACTTTATATTATCGTTGGAACGAAACAACATCAATTAGGTAGATATTAATCTCAACCGCATACGTTTTACAAACAAAAGAATTACCAACTTAATCTAGAAAATTTTCATTATTTTATTAGAAAAAATATAGCAAATCATTAATTCTAGAATTTATCAAGTTTAAATTCTACCTAAATTATTGAAAAAAGTACCTATAAACTTTGCTATGTTCTTTGATATACAAGTATTTAAGAGCGGTTGGACATTTGGGTGGAGGCGACGAAATACTTTGAATGAACTTAGGAAGTTAAGAAAGAAATATTTGGCTGCTCAAAATACGATTAAAGCGACTAGGGTAAGCGCAAAGACCTTATAACTAATGACCAAGAGAAAGATTTACCAAGCCTTTTAATTATGTCAAAGTATTTATAAAATAAACGTGGATACGAGTGATTAAGGAAGAATTTAATGCCAGCACACTCACTGTGAGGCCGACCTTGTATTAAAGTCTACATTTACTGATAAAATCGCGCCTAAAAAGTCAAGTATTTGTGGATAAGTTCGTTATACGGCGTAATGAGAACATTGCGTGAGCGTTAGCCTTAATGTTGCCAATTTAACTACCCTACAATAAGTGGTTGAAATATTACTCACAGGCCCCGTCATTTTTTATTACAAGCTTGGGAGTAGAACTGGGTTTTCACGCCAAAAATAGCCATTGTACTCTGGAATCTATACAAGTATCGTCGAAGGACATAAAACAAAAATTTGACAACAAATACGTTTCACCTCACGTTAGAAAATTGAAGTTATCAGTGAAGAGAACGCAACTTGTTTAGAGTCACTGCTATATAAGTACTGTTCTATGGAACTACTTTGAAGTTTATTGTAAATAACTGTTTTTTTTTTATATTAAATGTCAGAAATATCTAAAACTACTATTTCAAATGGACAGACTAATGACTAATCATCATACATATTATCGTAGTAATTAAATAAAAAGTACTAAACAACGGTTCGAAATATCAAAGTAGTTCCATAAGACTAAATATTTCCAAGACTCCTGTTGAAGTAAAAGTGCAACATTAACTTGTGGTCTATAATCTCCACGTTAAATAAGTGCACTGTTTGTATCGTTGGTAATTATGTAGGTAATCGTATGATAATTATAATATCGCAGGCTATTCATCTGTGTCGAGATATGATGTGGAAACTGCAAATAATAATATGCAAACGAGAAAGTAATTAGCAAAACCTATGCACCACTGGTGAAAGTTTTATCGAATGCGCAAAATTACATTTTAATATTCGTTTTGGTAAAGGTCTAACCAAAGAAGAAACAATAATTATATGACAGTCTCATTGGTCATCAACCAAACAATTTAATTAATGAGATCGTTTTTTTGCATCATCGGTTTTGTGCCACGTAAAAGTTTTTTTTATTGTTACTTATGAATTTTTTTTTTGTGTTGTTCGTGTCACAAAATAAATGTTCCTTTCTTTCTTTCTATTTGTTTACGTATAGAACCGAAATGTAAACTATTTTGTAGTTTTGTGCATTTGAAAAAAATATACTAGGGGTACAGGCTATAGTTACCGTCAATGAACTCAAATTCAAAATCTGTTTCGAAGCACATATCGTTGTGTTATGTCAGCCTCCTTGCGAGCCAGTACCTACAGACCAGAACGCCGAGTCTGAAAAGAGCCATTCGAAATTGATGCCGCTGACAATAAGAAGATAATTCTTAGTCTCAACGGATACAAAAAATACTATTCACAATGGTGGTCAAACGTCTGACCTCTCACATAACTTATTCTGTAACTATATAAAATAGAAGGTTTGAACGATTTTGAGAACAAGTATGGGGTTTCAAAGAGTATTTGACTGAAAAATTGCTTTGCTCTGAAGAACCTTTCTATTTTCCATAGTTGCAGAATAAGTAATTTGTAAGAAGTCAGACCTCTGACTCGCATTTGAGAATGGCATTTTTTTATCAGTTGATGGGATCAATGGGATATCGGGATGCAGGACATAGAGTCACTGCCTCGTGAAATTAGTTCAGCTTAGACCACTCTCTTCTCTTCTGCTCTCGACACTTATGACAGCCCATTATTTCATAAGCCGTACCAGAGCGGTAATTTAGTCCAAATAGAACAACGGTTAGATAAGTTTAAGGGTTTCGTAAATGTAGTGAATTGATTGTATTACCGTATAGTTAGAGGATATTATTAGACGAAATGTCCGGCGGGCGGGAAGGGTGCAATAAAGGTAAGCCTTATTATGGAGTATTTGTTTAAAGGTATGATCCTAAAGCTCCTAAGCTTTAGGGTATTCGTATCATCTTGACGTGAGGATGACTTTGCACACTGTATGGCTTTATACAGCCTCTACTTCAAGTACATAAATTGAGCTAATAACAGTATGTTATCACCTGATAGTAAAGATGGCGGATGATAGATGAGAGTAGAAGAGGAAAATTGACATTTCCGACCTCAACTACTAACTAAGGCAGGGAAGAAAACAAAAGAAGATTTTTAGACCTGTCAAATAAGCTGAAATTAGTCAAATTGTACATCGCCCTTATTAAGCTACGAGTATACCAAGAGTAAAGTAAATTTAGCTTGGGATAGCGTAGCCGAGCAGTTTTTAACGAATGACTGCTAAATACAGACTATGCTATCAAAACTACGTCATGTGGTCTTCTTCAGCTATTAATGAGAGTTAAGCTAAATTAGATTTAATTAGTTCTTGGTGTGCATTAACGATGATTCCCGTCTAACTTTAAAGTTAGAGACTAATACAGTGTGCAAAGACTATAAACTTATTGTCATTGAATCCGGTAAAACCTTTCCTCAAAGTGTACGTAAACAAAGGGACGACTCGAGCCATATAGATCAAGTTTCGCGAACGAATAAGCGTTTTGTACAGTTAAATTGAGTAATGTAATAACTAAGTCTTTAATGGTTAGATTAAATTAGACAAATGGATGGTAAGGTCAAGCGTTGGAGGCACTCGGCGGAAATTTAAACTTTGAACTGTCAAAAGTAATAGCTAAAGTTAGATTTGAAACTCAATTTGTGAATCATTTCTAGTTTGTTTCTCAGTTACTTGCTAATTTTAATTATTATTATTATTTCTTATACACCGTAACGTGTTCCTCTATCCTTAAAAATGAAAAAAAGTCAAAACACCAATTATTCAATCAGCAAAATTTTTTTTTGACGTGACAACGTCTTAAATTAGGTTGCGGCTGGGAGTCACTTATGAAAAAGTGTAACGCCCGGTAACGTTACGATGAGTCACCGAACGAGAGAGAGGCCCGCCGAATGCCTTGCGTGTCTCTCTCACTCAACTATGATCGGTCTGCCGCGCGCGCAGCACGCGGCAGACGTTGTCACGTAAAATCTTCGCCCGTAAAACCGACTTTACAGGCAACCATTTTTTTTTATGGAGTTTGTACTATATAAATTACGGA
This sequence comes from Mellilla xanthometata, assembly GCA_035578125.1. NCBI lineage: Eukaryota > Metazoa > Arthropoda > Insecta > Lepidoptera > Geometridae > Mellilla > Mellilla xanthometata. The sequence continues at coordinate 2,890,265 of JAPUBQ010000014.1, read as the reverse complement.
TTATTAATATAAATGGAGCTTAAATCTGGTGTGTGTTTAACTTTAAAGTGCATTCATTTTATGAGCACAGCTCTAAACTAGAAAACAGCATATGCTCAGCAAAAAACAAGTCCGATGAAAATGCTACTGATTTATAGTACTACGTAGCGAATAACTGTGAAAGTTCATTATTTGTAGCACTCGAAGGCACATAGTTAAAACAAGTATTTAGCTTATTTCTACATAAATGGTGAAAGTATCACTATTATTACTATATCTACTTCATAAAATAGCCTTTCTACTAGACTATAAAATACATTACTAACTCATTATTATGTATAGTCCATCCCCATAATAAATTTTCTTCTCCCGCCTATTGTTTGAAAATTCCAAAGTATAAATATATAAATCTCGTAAATTATTTTGTAGGCTGTGTCTTACTAGCAGTGTAGCGTAGAGTTTCATTAATTATTGGTAATTAATTTGTAAACTCAACACACACAACAACACACACACACACACACAACACGTTTCACAGACAATTACATGAAGTTTTATTCCAGATCACGCTTGATTGTTTTCAAACTGTCTAGAAACAGTTTAAACGCAGTCGTAAGTTAACGCGTACTTCTTTTTTCACTTTGGCTAAAGATGGAGCATGCTAAGTATGGAATAGCTGACTTTCAAATAACACAAATTTAGCTGAAATTTTACTGCCTTAACACAAATTTAGCTAGGCAACAGATTTTTCAAATTAAGTATCGTTGCTATCCAAGCAGGCACTAGAAAATGCTATACCACCATGCAAACTTCTATTCAATGCAACTTTAACTTTGTAGTAGGCAAAGTGCATTCACATTACAGGTACATTGAAAATAAATTATTGTATTTAATGTATACGTTAATCATTTGTTTTATACGTGCTTCTGTAGAAAATATTAAGCAAGTTAAGTTATGAAGTTCGCCATGAATTATATTATTGTATTTAATCTAAACGTGCATTTTTTCGTAAGTTTATTTTTGTTACTTTCTAGTTAGTAGTTCTACCGAGTGCCATAGTTAGGCGAATTGTTTAGAATGTTTGTTGTCATGAAAGTGATGGTTAAAATAAGTATTTTAATGGTAAACATAATTCTCATTAAATGTTCAAGTCATTAATGGATAGGTAAACGTAGGCGTCTGTGATGTTTTGAGGTTTAGTTTTGTGTTTGTGATAATATGTACTACTACTATTTTATTATTTCGTAAGCAATTTTTATTATTTACGTACTTTACACGTTTAAGGTCCAGTTTTGATCTATTGAGTTAAAAAAACTAAAGCAAAACCTTTGAAAGTGGGCTAAGGACATTTTTTTTTTATGTTTAAAAAAAAACTTTTGGAAAGTAGAGGAAAACATTAGAAGTTCAATACAAAAATTTGTTTATCTATGACAAAATGTATCGAGCAGTCAATTTTATTGATTTTTAAGAGTTTTCAAACAAACCGCCATTCTTAAAAGGTTATGTAAGTTAATTTCTGCTTATTTGTGTACTTTATCTACTTCACAATGAAACACTTTTATATTTTGTTTTTAATTTGCATAATAATAAAATAATGTTGATAAATAAGCTTACTGATTCGCTAATCAAATTAAACGTATTTCTGCATAGAAAACTTTCTTAAATTTACTTAATTTAAGTAATTACAGTCATTTTACGTCCATGAATGGTTATATTAACTGTTAGCGTGTTACATGTGTTTGTCCATTTATTTTTAAACTTTCCTTTTCAAGGACCATTGTTGAATTATTGCTTTTCAGTATTTGGTGTTAATTTGATTAGATTATTGTTTTGTATTCTTAAATTATTCGTCGAAGTTTTATTTTAAACAATGTTCTAGTCTTTGTGTATTATTATTTTTAGATCATTTGTTATTGTTAATTATTTATTGATTTATGTAACTACTTATTTAATGTATTAATTTGTACGTCGGTAAGGGTAAGCGTAAGTACCTTTTATGAGAAATAGTCACGGTTACATTCCAATTACTAATGTTAAGTCAAATAAGTCCAAAAGTAATGGAAAGTTGAATTTAGACTGGTGACTAGTATTTTTTAGTTTCGCGGTCGCATTAACGATTTATTGCGTTACTTCTTCTTTTTCTTTTTGTTCTTTTGAGTTAGAAGGCTAAGCTCTGGTATCAAGAGTTTTCATATCACCCGAAGGCTTCTGAGGTAGCTTTAATGACTGCTTGTACTAAGACTAATAGCCGGGACCTACAATTTTACGAGACTTTTTAAAAAATTACACTATTTAAACGACAGTCTTGAGTATGTTCACCCATCAAAGACTGTCTGTATCAACCGTTGCTCAATCTTGTCAGATCATCTTATGAGCTACGCAGGCACTACATAAAATACTTAAATGCTTTAAAGTTATCAAAGTTGCCAGTCTAAGCTCAACTTGGAGTCGAATTTCGATAATCTCTAACTAGGATATTAATAGTGTAACTTTGATATTTCAAAAGTGCGAATGTGAATTTCAGAAGAATAGTTTAATCAGGACGAGTAGGTATTCTGTACCTCTTCTAACATTATTCATGTAACTCACGTTTGTTAATTAATCTATTGTAAATATAACCAATTATTAAAAAAACTTTCGTATATACACAACTGTAGTTTTATTTATATCCTTCATTTACCCTTAGTACGAGTACAACTAATATACCTAAGGTATACACAGAACTAAGGGATATACAGAACTTACATACCTGCCTAAATATATGTCCTATTAAAGTAGTCGTATACTTTTAAACTGAAGAGGAAAAGCTGAATTGATTAGTATTTTTTTGTTTTACCCATCAAATAAATTTTATTAAAACTACCTCCTAAACCCATAAACATATTTATTTTAATTATACCCCTATGCCACAATTATGTTAATTTTATTATTTTTGTGTATTTTTATGTTGTGTAGAGTTAAGTTAAAGAAGCAATTTTCATCAAAATGCTGAACCTAATAAAATATTATAATTATGTACAATATATAATAATATGAATTGTTTAACCGTAAAAAGAGAAGATATCAGATGTCATTAAAAAAAAGATATTTGATTTAGACAGTGACATATAATATGAAAATCGAGATCATGTCATCGAAGAATGTATCCAAAATGGGGGTTTTCCCCTTGATGTGGGGGGAATTCAGACGTCCAGGGGCTTTATAAGGCGTGAAATTATTTGGGTGTGAAGCCTCGAACCCATTAACAAAAATCATAATATATTAACCAAAAGCGTGGCTAAAACTTTATCAGCTGAAACCTATTGTTTATTGTTATCGATGTTACAGTTCTATAGGATACATGATTGTAATTTGATACTCTATTTCTCCAAATCATATTATTTATCAAAATTTAAAAAAGAACTTATGGAGCGACGAAAGTCTGCCTCCATTTAGCAAAGGGATATCCCCCCGGACAGATGTTGTGTCCGGAGACGGCCGTCCGACGGTCATGCATTGTAGCTTGAACCCGTCGTACGCGCGCTGTAAATACTGATTGGTAGCGGGCGATGAAGTGCGACAGAGACGCCACAAACTCAAACTAATCAATAATATAGGGTATTTCAGCGGAAATTTAGGTTGGTGTTTAGGTAGAAAATTCCTTGAGGGCTGGCAGCACTGACGTCAATTAAAAAAAATGTTTGTTTTCGCGGTTTGTTTTTGTTAAATTGAAAATATAAGAGTAGTTTTGATTTTTGTTCGAAATACTTGATATTCTTATATAGAAAAGTGAAGCACAGTTACATGAAATTGTAAATAGAAGCAGAAACGCTGCAAATGAGTTACAAATTAACAATTAAAAATCGTGTGTAACCGGTTGGACAGAATCTTGAAACAAATCATAATGGGAGACTTTCCGGATCCTGATGAAGAGTATGAGCTCATGTATGCTGATGAGCTGGAGATGCTCCGAGATGAAGATGATCATACTGGTATGAAATATAATTTTAATCTCAAGATTTATTTATTGAGGTTATGTTTAAACTTTTCCAAGTAAATTTAGTTTCGAAAGTATGTTTTGCTATTTGCAGCATGTTTACAATAGTTTTTCTTGTGTTAGTGTACAGGTAGCCTGCTACAATATATGTTTTTTTTCTTTAGATGGAAATTTAGTAAAGCCAAAATCACTACCAGCAAAACGTAGCCTTAACTTCGCCAGTCCATCATCACAAAAATCCGTCAAACTAGCCAAAAATAGTCATGAAATGACATTATCACAGAGTATACAACCCTTACCAAGCAGCCAAGAAGTTTTTACTCCAAATTTTCCCTTAGATAGTTTGTCTAAAACAGATGCAAATTTGCATTTCACAACAATACCTCTACACACAAGTTCTACTGATACTCTGGACTTGAATGATGTGAACGGGCCAAGTAAACGAACTGTGAATGATCTCTTTGGTGATGTGGGTGATATAGATTTTGATGAAATACAGTTACCAAGTAAAAAACAAAAGACTGAAGAAGAAAATGATTTAGACATGATTCATAAGATATTAGAAGGGAGAAGGTTAAGACAAATTTTGGCCGAGCCTTCAAGTAAACATCAGATTGATTTTAAATCTGTTTATGACAGGAAAGAAAACCTGTCCTTAGATATTCCAAGGTAAGCTTGATCATATATATCATTACTTTAAATCATATTCAAAAATATACAGTATAAGTGTAACAGTATTATGTTTACTATATGGGAACTCCAAAAAATACAGAAAGTAGTATAGTATAAGTGACTATCATATTCATATTTAATAAACAGACAGTAATACTTTCCATATATAATGAAATTTGCAATAAGTTATATGTATTTTATTTTGACAATATACATATTAATACTTATGTAATAAATATAAGTAGCAACTTATATTTTATATGAAATCAATGATTTACTATTCAATGGGAAAAATTATGTTTTTGCAAGTAGAAAGTATTTGTTCGATTTATAAGCAAACAGCATTATGCTCATGTGCCTGTATCAAGCTGGTTTTTAAAGCTGTTCACTGATCAAAATCAAATCATTTATTAACCTTATGACTACTTGTTGGAAACCCGTCCTTCGATACGGATGTATAGATCCTAAACCGGTTGTGCGGAGGGTAAAACTTAAAACACAGATGACTATTTAAAAGACAAGTTTACTTGTGGATAGAAAGGTTATAAAATGAACATCTTATTCTAACTTAGTTAACGCGGCGGGCAGCGCTCAGGCGAGCGCTCTAGGATTGCGATCAGAACTGACTTGCTCCTGTTGGAGCAGCACTCTATATCCCTGTTGTCGCTCCCCACCGCTCGCAACACTATGTTGGGCATTTCTAGGAATCACATCTGTGCCGGCAGGCCGATGCCGAACTCTTAGAATTATGCTAAGGCAACAATTAGTCGGCGGGGTGTCAAAGAAACTATTAGTCGGCGGGGTGTCAAAGAAACTAACCCATCCTAAAATAATAAAGCCTAACTAACATCGTAAAACAAAGAAATGGAGTACAATATCTTTTTAGAAATTGCCTTAGCGATAATTCTAAGGTTCGAAACATTAAAGGCCCAACATGTGCGCGCTATTCTTAAAATTATTTTATAACTTAACTACATTCCCGTGGGAACTTGCTGCGCTTCCCAACACTACTTTTGTCACAGCACATCATTTATTACATTTTTTTTTATTAATTAAACTACATAATAAAAATAAAATATCTATTTTATGTCACTGAATTTAATTTATATAAAATGTCATTGTTGATTAAATCTTATAATTATGAAATGTTTTATTATTAATTTTGTCATGTCTGAACTAATTACTACTATTTATAACATGTCAAAGCTTTAATTACTGCAATATCATTTTAAATAATGTCAGATTTTTAAGATATTAAGTACAGACAAATGTCCATTTGATACCATTTTAATTCAGAATATTATTTTCATTTTGTACAATTTACATTGATGTAGCACTGACCACATCCTCAGAAAACTAGTTCCATTTGTGAACCACTCTGTTTGATGAGTATTTGATGCTTCAATTTTCTGATGGTGCTATGTTCACAACAATTACAGTTTTTATAATTTTAAGTTTTTTTAATAGGCCCCCCTGGTTATTTATTATATATTGACACATTACAGATGGGCATTCCTTCCACTAACCAATTCAGACGGTGACCGAATCTATGTGAAGTTAGAGTCTGAAGACAGCTGGGATAAATCATTAGATGCAGCTGCAGAGCATGTTTCCTTACATTCTATGTATGCTGCTACATGGGAGGAAGCTAGAAAACTTGTAAGGCACTTCATTTTTCTCATATGTATGCATCAACAACCTCATTGACTTAATGGTCCCCTCCTCCTTTATTCTTATTTTATGATGGGGGCGATCAGACCTGCACAGACAACCTGCAAGAGGCGTATTGTGCATAATCCCCTACCAGCCTCTACCAAAGCCATCCAAGCTCCTTAAAATAGCAGAGCACGGTCTTGGGTCACTGGTATACCTGTTCCACGGTCATTGCATCAGATGTTGTGGTACTTCTATTAAAACAGCCTCCTCCTCAAGTCTGTAGCTCAGTGCTAAGCATTGTGATGACCCCAATCCACCACCTTATTGACAATGTGTCGCCAGTTATGTCGATCCGCAGCTTGCAGAGCCAGTGTGTTCAGCCACCTGATGGGACCATCTTGTTGGGCTTCAGCCTCGGGATCTTGTTCCCACCATTTTGCCAGTGACAATGAGCTTCTCCAGATTGTCCGCTGGTTTCCGTGCGATATGCCCGAAGTATTGCAGCACTCGCTTCAGGCATACCGAGGACATGCATTGTTTGACATGGAGCTCTTTTAGTATGGACTCGGTTCGTTCTAAATGCTGTCCATGGGATGCGCAACATACGCCGCCAGCACCACATTTCAAAGGCGTCCACTTAATGGTCACCATATTGCCAATCAGAAATATCTGGGTTCAATTCCCAACCATTACATCAACGAGGTTGTCAATGATAAAACTTAATCTGTTTAACTGCATTGATAAATGTCTTATCAATTTCAGTTAGAAGCAAAACAAGAAGCCTCTGTGGCAGAGCCTCAGTGTACACCAGTAGAAGCTGTCCAGGACTCACTGTGGGTGGAGAAGTACAGACCACACTCCTACCTAGACCTGCTCTCCGAGGAGCCTGTCAATAGAGCTGTGCTGCATTGGCTACATTTGTGGGATAAGGTATGTGCTATTGTTTTAGTTAATTATGTACTCATTTTTACTTTACAAATAAACTATAAAATAAAAATAATATATAAGGTGGGCTCCCATACAACAATGGTACGGAACCTTTCATGCTTTGATGTATGGGGCTTAATATACTTTTTTTAAAATTTAATATACTTTTATGTATTTTGTAAAAAAATTAAGTGTACACACAATTTAAGTTAGCACCCAACCATTATTGATATATAGCAAAAAAATACGAAAAAACACGTTTATTGTATGGGGACCCCCATGTTGTTATAGCGGCATGAGAAATACATGACTTGTGAAAGCTGAAAGCTGAAGCTTTCACAAGTTATGTAGCTAGTATGGTTCCTGAGATACCGCCTGGAGACAGACAGACAGTGGAGGCTTAGTAATAGGGTCCCGTTTTCACCTTATAGGTACGGATCCCCAAAAAGTATGTTCCAAATTTCATTACTTTCTAAAGCTATTCTATATTATATTTTCCAGATAGTGTTCAAGAAGGAGGTGAAAACCAAAGAGCCCCAGCAGCGGACGAGCTTCGTGAAGCGCACGGGGCAGTTCCAGCTGACGTCCACGTGGAAAGGCAAGCGCGAAGCCGAGCCCGAGGTGGACGAGGACGGGCGGCCGCACCACAAGGTGGCGCTGCTGTGCGGCCCGCCCGGCGCCGGGAAGACTACCCTCGCGCATCTCCTGGCCAAGCTCGCGGGTGAGCACTTCATCACTACATCTAGTATAATAGAAACATAACACTATATTTTATGCTGAAACGGCCCCTACGCGATGAGCGAATTATATTTACGCTTTATCCTAAATCCAAGATATCGATGTCTTCTGTAGTGCAGTTTAGCACTGTGAGCTACATAGCATATTTAAAATAAAATGTGTATATTTCAAAAAAAATAATTAAATGTGTGCGTATTTAGGATTTTAGTTTCTAGATCTAAAATAGTTTTAGCGCTTTGATGTAAGAACTGGTCTGACAATTTAAATGAATTATGAATAAGGTCAACGATTTTTGTACTAAAACAGGCGATGATGACAAGAAATCTTGAAATTGCAGTTTTTCCGTTATAAATCTTAAACGGTAAAAAATAGCTTAAAGACCGTCTATAGAACAACTCTAGGAATATTCACACTTATTTTGGTACCAATTTCAAGCAATGAATTGGAGATAAACTGATTTAAAAAACCTTTTTTTTTGTACCAGGTATGTCGGGCTAATACCGACAAAATAAACGTAAGTGATAGCCGGTTATACAAACATTATTCATATATACCTTACGAAAGTTTTAATACTGTCTGTTTTATTTCATATTGATAAATCAGATTGCATACCAAGAGAAGCATAAATATTCTTAGGGTGGTTCTTGAGACTGGAGATAAAATTATTGAATAAACACCATAGTGTTTATGCAATAATTTTATAGGTATATAGCAAAACAACTGTAAATTCAAGATTTTTTAAAAAGGCAGAACAATGTTTGCCCCGTCAGCTAGTAGATAATATGTCTCTCAATTTTATCTTCAGGTTATCGACCAGTGGAGTTGAACGCATCGGACGAGCGAAGTACAGATGCATTCCGCAACGCCTTGCAGAGTGCAACCCTCATGAGATCCGTGCTTGATGCCGAAAAGCGACCTAACTGCTTGATATTAGGTGAGAAACTGTTTATAAGTTCCGAGGAAAAAATAACTATAGTAAAGGAACATTTAAGGATGATTTTCTCAACTTTTTCCCTAGATAAGTTTGCGTCGACGATGACGCTCGTAATGCTTCGAAATCTGTTGGACGCATGTCGAACGATATTTTTTTTTTAAGTAATGGTAGTATATAGTAGTATATAAGGGTAGACAGAGAGTCAGACCACCAGCCTGATAGTCGGATGACATCGTTAGGCACGTTGGAAAGAACTGGTGGAAACTGGCTGAAGACATACTATATGGCGTGTTGGAGAGGAGGCCTGTACCCAGCAGTGGGAAGACACAGGCTGATGATGATGATGATGATGAAGGGTAGTATATTTAGCTAATATTATAAATGCAAAAGTAAGGAAGTGTGTATGTTTGTTACTTCTTCACGCTCTAATGGCCAAACCAATAGGCAAGAAAGACCCTGGACTAACACATAGTCTACTTTTTACCCCGGATTAATGCGGGTAGCACCGCAGGGCGCAGCTAGTATATAATATGCCTACGATTCTTCTTCTTCCTCGTATGATCTGAGTGGGCCATCTCCTGACTTGGCTTAACGACTGCTTGTTCTAAGATTAACAGCCGGGACCTACAGTTTAACATGTCATCATGAAAATGCCAGTTAAAAACGACAGTCTTGTGCATTGTCACCCATCCAAATACCGTTCACGTAAGGCATCTTAATATTTTCGCGTAGAAAACGGTCACACTTACTTATTATTAAAAGTGTGAATGAGTCCAACAGTTTCGGTGCTTTCCGAGCACCATCTTCAGGGGCGAGTGTTACAGGACCGCCGCCGACGAGCTCCGCCCGTGCACTCAAAAAACAAAAGTGAGGAAAGCACGGAAACTGTTGGACTCATTCCAACTTTTAATAATAAGTAAGTGTGACCGTTTTCTACGCGAAAACATCCAAATACCGTCCGCATCGACCGTTGCTTAGCTTTGATGATCGTGACAAATCACTTCAGCTAGCCAAGCTACAGGCTCTAAGCCTTACGATAACAGTATACAAAGTTAAATAGCTTTTATATATCAACATTTTCAGATGAAATAGACGGTGCGCCCTTACCCACAGTGGAGTTGCTAGTGAAGTGGTGCACGGCTACTGCAGAAACTGGCAAGAAGAAGGCCAAGTCGCAACCTCTACGGAGACCTGTCATTGCTATATGCAATGACTTATACGCTACTTCGCTAAGGCCGTTGAGGTATTGATCTTGTTTAGGGTTCTGTACTCATAGGTAGAAGCAGGGACCAGAATAAACAGATAAACAAATTTATTGGTATAATGTACAAAATTACAAGTCTGTTATTACATGTCATTGTTGTATTATTATAATTATAAAAATTGTGTTATAAATTTATATTAATATAGGCACATTTATGTAAATATTACTCTTGTATGAAACGAAAACTTTTCATTTGGCTAGTCTAAAATTCCTCAATAGAGTAGAACGTATTATGAACGAGCCAGCGCGCTCCACCGTTGACCTCAATGTCATTTACGATCACGTGAACTGTGGTCAAGCGCTGACCTATTTAAGAGTAAAAAAATACTGTAGCCCCGCAGCACAGGATCGAAAAATACTTAGCGCGGGGCACAGCGTCCCTATAACATACCACACAATGTTGCTACTTATTCCCTCTTTGCACATAATATTACATGTACGTACACGATTTAAAAGGAAAATAATAGTACATTGTTACACAAGGGATGAAAGTTACTTATTTAGGCCCGAGAATGGGTTTGGCACACACACACACAATTCCTTTATATCCCATAATACTTTCATCCCGCTCCTCAGGCAACTTCAGACCTACTTTCATAGTAGTAATGTTTTTTTTTTGTTATCCTTTATTTGGAGCAATCTGTCCATGGAGACAATAAGCTTCATTTGTGTCATTATTGACTGTTGAGGTATGCGCCCAGCGACGCATCCTTCTTTTTATTCAGTTACGCCTTGTGGCATCTTCCTTTTTAGTCTCTGCGGAGGCCCTCTTCTGGTCAGTTCTCTAACCTCTTCATTTGGATGTTGTAGGATTCTCTTTAGATACTTTTGGGCAGTATTTTTAACCTCCTCTTGTACCATTGGTATCTCTAGGTCATGGTGCAGAGCATCGTTTGTGACATACCATGGAGCATCGGTGATCATCCCCAAGATTATGGATTGGAATCGTTGTAGAATACTTAGATAGGTTTTCGAAGCTGTACCCCATAATTGGATGCCATATATCCACACTGGCTTTAATATAGTTTTATAAATTAGTAATTTGTTTTCCAGGCTTATTTTGGACCGCCTGCCCAGCATCCACTGGTATTTTCGTAGTATTAGGCTAAGTTGTATTCTTTTTGAAAATATGTGTTTTTGCCAGGTAATTCTTCGGTCAAGGTGTATTCCTAGGTATTTGACATAGTAGTAATGAAAAAATATTTTGTTTATATTTGTTTGTACTTATCTCCATCCCTTTCTTTCCAGGCCGGTATCTCTAATAGTGCAAGTAGGCGGGGTGTCCGTCCAGCGTCTCTCCGCCCGCCTGGCCCGGGTGGCGCTGTGCGAGGGAGTGTCGGTGGCTCCGCACGTGTGCTCGGCGCTGGCTGCGCGTGCGCAGGGCGACGTGCGCGCAGCTATACAAGTGCTCAGCTTCATCAAGGCGCGCGCCAGAGCGCAGGTATGTTTGCACATTACTACTGTGTACTTCTACTACTACTACCATAGGCTAATATCATAATTGGGTCGAAGGACCAGCGCTGCCGGCGAGTCTGAAGTGTACTAGATGGTTCCAGTCTCCCGGCCTAATGGCGCAAGGAGGGAACACCTTGGAGGTTTTAGTCGGTAGGGGTCGCCACTCTGGCACCGAGTCCGACATACCCCGCCACCACCCCCGAGAATTAGCGGGCATGCGTAACTGCATTTCCTCCAAGTCAAAAAAAAAAGGCTAATATCATAATAGCTCAACCTCCCCACACTGACGCAATGACAGTGGAACAGGTACGCCAGTGACCCAAGACCGATTTTAAGGAGTTTGGATGGCTTGGGTAGGTTGGTAGGGGGAAATGCACAATACGCCTCTTGCAGGTTGTCAGTGCAGGTCTGATCGCCCCCATCACAAAATAAGAATAAGAATAACCTCCCCACATTCAATGGCTATTAAATTATTTAACAAAATACCAGATGACTTAAAGCATATCGATAATATTAAAACTTTCCAGACAAACTTAAAAAACTTACTCGTAACAAAAGGTTATTATTAAATAGAAGACTTTTTAAATAACGGAACATTAAAAAAAAATGAATTAACAGGGTTGCTCATCTCCAGTAAATAATTGCAATGCCTTATGGGTAATTATGTAACTTTGTGACATAATATTGCAATAAATTGTTTGACTTTGACTCTGGCTCTTTTTGAAAATCGTACGGCAGCTAGGCTGCGCGCTCGATTTGCAGCGCCATCTATGTTTCATCGGTAATTATGGCAAAATCCCGCGCCACGCTTTATTGTGTGGGTATCAGCAATTTTTTGTAAAAAAAAATGTGCCGCAATAGTTGGTTTTATCACTTAAAGCGATACCTTCCAGGCAATTTTTGGATCAAGAATAATCGTTAGATGATATATTCAAAGATAAAAGGGAAAGCATTTGAATATTATACTATCTGCTTCGGAAAAAGTAACACTGAATATTCGTAAATAACTGTTTGTGGAATTTAGTTTTTTAAGTGAATTAATATTAAAGCATCCATACAGATATTTAAGTTAGATAGAAGAAAAAAATATTATGACACATTTCACACACGGCTAGTTAACCCCATGCTGACCGTTTCTAGTTCCGTATTATGGTTGCTAACACAACTAATATACTACATATACATACATACATATTACATATAAATACATATATTACACCCAGACCGACAGCCAACAAACTTAGTTCAGCACAAAGATGTTGGCCGTGCTGGGAATCTAACCCGGAACCTTCTGATTGGCAGTCCGGCATGTTTACCATTACGAAGTCATCAAAAATTATTTAGTATGCATTTTTTCTTCTATCTACAATAGATTTTCGCAAAGTAACGCCTGAGTCAATAGTTTATTGATATTTTATTAAATTAATTCATGTATTATGTGTTCCACAGTTGAGTATGGAAGACGTGGAGAACACGGCGATCGGGAGCAAGGACTGCGGCAAGTCGATGATGCAGGCGCTGCAAGCTGTGTTCTCTGTCAACGACAAGGATCCGCACGCTATAGCCAAGACTATACAGTCGGCCGGGGATTACGACAGGTATATTGCAGAATCTTGAGCATCGCCGCCTGGTGGCCAGCCTTTCAGATTTTATAGGTTACATTTCGGTGAGTGTGCGACGAAATTGCATGATTTAATTACCCCCGCCACATTCCACTATCGGACGAGCAGGGAAACACCAAAGCGGCATCTTTATACTGCGGAGGTTCCAAAGGCGCGTACTAAGCGGTATGCCTCCACCTTCATTGTGAGAAAGTGTGGAATTTTATGCCAAGTACCCTGGTCCCGGGAAGTTACAATCTGGCGGTTTTCAAAGCAAGAGTGCTTATAAGTATATCAAATAACTTCTTCGATTGTACTTTTATGTTCTTGATTTGATGTAGGCATACAATTATTTCTCTCTTTTTAGTTACAGTTAGTATTTATAACCAGTTGGTATAGTTTTGAAAGCGGTTCTTTGTTTTTTTGTAACAATTTTATTTGATATTAGTTGTGCCCTGCAGTTTTACCCGTGGATATCAACTAAGGCTGTAAAACATACTCATACTAAAATATAACAGCTATATTAAGTTATTGAGAACGGATTTCAATTCAGCGCAAATCTTTGACAGTTTGCGTATCCCATGGAAACCATAATTGTCTACGAGATAAAAAGTAGCCTATGTTTTAATCCAAGGTCTAACCTATCTTCATAGTAAATATCATCAAAATCGGTCCAGCCGTTGGAGCGTGAAGAAGTAACATAGATTTTCAAGTTATTTGCCTATCCCACGGGAATTACAATCGTTTTCGGGACAAAAAGTACACACATCAAAAAACGATTCTCATCGTTGGTAAACATATAACATTACAGACTAGTGGACGGAATATTCGAGAACTATCTAACCGCTCGCGTGGACTCGCGACTCCTCATCGCGTCAGAGACACTCTCCTGGCTCCTGCTTCACGACATCGTTCACTCGTGGACGTTGAGGAACCAGAATTATTCTCTGTACGGCATGTTGCCGCTGTGCATCACGAGGTGCCATCATCTGTTGGCGTCCAGAGCACCGCAGAGGGTCAAGTTCCCTATGCAAGCGCAAGAGGTGAGTGTTTTAGATACTTGTTTCTAATTCTAGTTGGTGTAGATAAGAAAACAGCGATTTCAGGAACATAATCATAATCACTTTTACTCGTAATAATGAGGATACCATCATGTAAAATTGCTCAAATTGAGTGTTTTGTTGTCTGCGCTATAACAGTAGTAATTATAAGTCAAGTATTGGAAACATAAGTAGAATGTTACAACATTAGTGTAGATAATAATATTTTACAGGTTAATTCACATTCTAATTAGACATACATAAATAAAAAATAATAATATCATAACAATAAATAAAAATACACTTGAGTACATTTCAAAATTCTACAATATGTCATAAATGTATAAAAAAATATAGAAAACAACATGATTTTTACGTGAATATTTATTTATGTATTAACTTAAAATAAAATTTAAATTTAACTCCCATACAAAAACGGTACGGAACCCTTCATGCGCGAGTCCAACTCGCACTTGGCTAATTATTTTTTATGTTTCCAGATGTACCGCAGGAAGCAAGAGTTGGATAGTATAACGGTGTCGGTGGTGCGCGGCTGCGTACCCGCGGTGTCGTGCGGGCGGCGCGCGCTGCAGTTAGATGTGATCCCGCTACTGCCGCATGTACTCAAGGTCGCTCTGAGGTCCGCTAATGTACAGGTAACACTTGTTATAAAAACCACGTTAGCGTAATTGTTGGTTTTTTTACGGTTCCGTACCTAAAAGGTAAAAACGGGACCCTTTTACTAAGACTCCGCAGTCTGTCTGTCTCCAGGCAGTATCTCAGAAACCGTAAAAGACAAAGAAGAAAGGTAAGCGACATTAGAAGAGTGAAGTTTTGGTGTTTAAAAATGGAAATGTGAAGCCAGTATATGTTCCACCGATTATGCTGAATGGTGTGCCTCTGCAGCTGGTGAATATGAATGGTCCGGGGAAACATGGTTGCTCGCCGGTTTGCTCGCTGCTCGAGGGAAGTGAAAATAACTCTTTTTAAAGCATACTGTCATTCCTTCTACTCGAGTAGCGTGTGGGTGAATCATACTCGTCGGGCTGCCAGCGTCTTGCGCGTCCAATACAATGACATTTTCAGGGTGCTGATGCGGCTGCCTCGCTGGTGCAGTGCATCTTTGATGTTCGCGAAGGCACATGCAGATAATTTTCATGCGATTATTCGCAAGAAGGTCGTCTCATTGTGACAGTGTGTGCGAGCCAGCAGCAACAGCATCCTGAACATGATTTATGACCGTCTAGATTGCCCTATACATTTGAAATGGATGAGAATTGTGACGGGAGAAAAATTACGACTACTATTTTGATTTGCTTTTAATTTGATTTTTATATATTTTAAATTGATTTTATATATTTGAATTGTATTTTATTGATATTTGTTTGAATTGTATGGATGGATTATTCTGAAATAAATGAATGAATGAATGAATTAATTACGATCTAAGGTGAAGCACGATTACCCAGAAAAACCTGGTTCACTCTTGCTTTGAAAACCGCTAGATTGAAATGAATGTTTGTGATTGCAGTTGTGCAGTGAGAACGAGCGCAAAGCTCTGACCTCGTGCGCGGGCGCAATGTGCGACTACGGTCTGCAGTATGTGCAGCAACGCACGCCCGACGGACTCTACGCGTTCCAGCTAGAACCTGATGTTTATAAGGTGGCTTTCTATGGTGAGTGATTATCGTGGTTATTTGATTTGACGTATAATTGAATAATTATCAATAAATCTCTTAATTGACGACCTCGTTGGCGTAATAGCTACAATGCTGGACTGCCAATCTGAAGGCTCAGGGTTCGCTTCCCCGCACGGCCAACATCTTTGTGCTGAACTAAATTTGTTGGCTGTCGGTCTGGGTGTTAAATATGTATCTATATAAAATATATATGTTATGTATATGTAATATATCTGTTGTGTTATCGCTTACTTTAATTTAAATTGTAGTCTTTTGATTTTTCTTGTTATCTTTAAGTTTGGATATAGTATTTTAATACTTTTTACTGCAATAGTTATTTGTAAATAAATATGTTTCATATATCAGTTGTGTTAGCTACCATAACACAAACTAGAAATGGCTCATTATGAGGCACAGACATTTAAGCTACTCTCTTAAATGTCTGTGGTATGAGGCACAGACATTTAAGAGACTCTTAAAAGTCTGTGGTATGAGGTTAACCAACCGTGTGTGAGTCCTAAATATTTATTTATTATTATTTATTTATTATACAAAATCTTTAATCTTTTCATCATAAAAATAAATATCAAGCCGATGATAAAGGCAAAGTCTTGAATTTACAGTTATTACGCTATAAACCGTTTAAAGAACCACTTTAAGAATGTTTATACTTAATTTGGTACCCATCAGACTTATCGATATGAAAAAAAAACTGGTTCAAAAAACTTGGCAGTCAAAATATTTAATTATTATTAAATAGTTTATTTCAGAACATAATTACATATTCCATATAACACATTATAAATTAAGCAAATCACAAGTACACATTTATCTAAACAAAATAATAATTAGCAATAAAAATCAAAATAAAAATGTTAATACTAAATTACAATTTCTCTCCAGTCACAATTCTCAACCATTTGTGTTGGATTGGGCAGTCCAACCGATCATTGATCATCATCAGAATGCCGTTGCGGCTGGCTCGCACTCGCTGTCGTAAGGAGGCGACTCTCTTGCGGATAACCGCGTGGAAGTCGTCCGTACGTGCTTCCGCGAACATCAGAGATGCACTGCTCCAGCGAGGCAGCCGCATCAGCACCCTGAAGACGTCATTATATTGGACACGCAAGACGCTGGCAGCCCGACGAGTGTGTTCGACCCACAAGCTACTCGAGTAGAAGGACTGGCAGTAAGCCCTAAAGAGTGTAATTTTTACTTCCCTCGAGCAGCGAGCAAACCGGCGAGCAACCATATTTCCTCGGACTGCCAGCGCCCTGCGCTCCCTCTCTATGTCATCATCATCATTCAGTTCTTCAGTCACAATGTGCCCTAGATACTTAAATCTAGTCACCACCCGTAGAGCCACACCGCCAAGCATAATTGGCGGCACACACACAGGCTTAATTTTGCCACTTTTAAAAATAAGTACTTCGCTCTTTTTCGAATTATATCTTAGTCCGTGTTCCGCCATGTACGCTTCACAGATGTTGATTAATTTGCGAATCGAACCCACCGACGGGCCCAGCAGAACCATGTCATCCGCATAACTAATATTATTAACGCACACACCATCAATGATGCATCCCGTATGAGTACTGCTGAGCTCGCCGATGAGGTCGTTAACATAAACGTTGAACAACAGAGGAGAGGTAATTCCCCCCTGCCGAACGCCACACTCCATGCCATACGCCTCAGATAGAGTCCCTGCCCATCTCACTCTATTTTGCTGACTACCATACCAACTTTTTAGAATGGAAATAATCTCCGATGGCACGCCCGCAGCCCTCAACTTGCACCAAAGCTTTCCATACAAAACCGTATCGAAAGCCTTAGAAATATCAAGAAAGCAGGCGTACACCGGGGTTTTCCTGTCCGTGTAATACCGAACAGCCTGTTTGAGACACAATATTGCAGTTTCTGTCGACAGCCCAGCCCTAAAGCCAAACTGAGCATCATGCAACTTGACATATCGCAACATTGTGTCATTAATCAGGCTGTCAAGGACCTTTGCTAGTATGGTTGCCAGCGAAATAGGCCGGTAATTGTTCTTATCTGACGCATCTCCAGTTTTACACTTCATAATAGGCACTACTACCGTTCTCGTCATCTCTTCAGGTACGTACCTATGGCACAAACACAGATTGTAGAACATGGAGAGCACGCGCGGCAGGTGTACTCCAGCATACTTAAGATGCTCGATGCTGAGACTATCTATTCCAGGTGACTTTCCTCTCTGCATGGTACTCACTACTTTCTTTACCTGCTTCACATGGAAGCTCACACTTCTCTCTGGCTCAACAGTCCCAACATCGATCATCTCAGCAGCATCTGAGCCAGCGTTTGATACAACCCTAAAGTGATCTTTAAAGAGGTCAGCAATTTCTTTATGATCACTCACCTCTTCTACATTCACAGGGAGGCCAGGCTTTACATTCAGCTTGTTTGTAGTTTTCCAAAAGTTTTTGAAATCTTTGGTGGTGTGTTGTGAGGCAAGTATGTCCATTTTTATTTGCTCTTGGCTATTTTTGCACCATTTCAGCTTTTAATAAGCTACCAGAAAAGTTAAAGAAAATTGACAAATATAGTACTTTTGAAAATAAATTAAAACTATTATTGTTGCATAAATGCTATTACTCTATTGACGAATTACTAAACGATAAGGATTTATTTTTTGCATGCAAATAAACCGGCTCACTCCTCTTGTGTTGCGATACACGAACAGGGTCCATTATTAGATACCTACCTTTTTAAATGTATAACATCGTAATTATGCCATAATGAAGCAATAAATATATTTAACTCTGACTTAATTTTAGATTTTTTTAACCAGTTTTATTTCCAATTCGTATAAATTCTCAGAGTGGTTCTTTAGACGGTCTTTAAGCAATTTTTCCTTTCCTTTAATTAATTTTTTTTTTGATGTATAGCGTAAAAACTGTAAATTCGAGTTTTTGCCCTTATCTTGGCATGAAATGTGAATTCATTTTTCAAATCAAAAAATTAATAAATAGTACTATTAATTGTTGTTTTATTGTACAGGTAACGAAGAGAAAGCCCGGCCACCGCCCGCCGTCAGGCAAGCTATATCCAGGGAACAGCAACTTGAAATCATACGACGAAATGAAATTATGGTAATACAATGCTACCTACAATACAATACAACAATACAATAATCCTCTATTGTACAATAAAGGATCCAAAAACATTATTTTTTTTGGATCCTTAATTATAGTGAAAAAAAATTATTTCAGCCATTTTGTTGTACAATAGGCGGCCTTATCGCTTGTAGCAATTTCTTCTAGACAATATTTGTATGGAAAATTCAATTAACATAATGGGAATGTACCAAACAATTAATATTTTCATTTTTTTATTTTTAGTACTTGTTGTTATAGCGGCACAGGAAATACATATCTTCTGAAAGTTTCAGCTTTCTAGCTAACACGGTTTCTGTGATACATCCTGGGGACAGACGTCTGTCTGTCTAAAATACTTAAAACTAGTGCCGAAGCGGCCTTATCGTTAAAAGTGATCTCTTCCAGGCAACCATAATTATTCAGTTACGAAGTAAAAAAGCTTCAGTAAGAAAACAGTTCTTAATATTTAACATTTATTTGATCATTATCAGGCGAGCAGAGTAAACAACAAAGCAAGCGGAGTATCGTCGAAGCGGTGGAGCACAGAGGCGGCACCTGGCGGCAAGGAGTCAGATAAACAGAGCAAGGAGACTCGTCTCCCGAACCATTTGCAGCGGCTGAAGCCTAAGGTGGTCGAGAAAACTGCGCCGCAGGTCAGTTTGTTACTATTTTTTTAACCTTAATAGATCTACGCTTGACCACAATTCACCTGATGGTAAGTGATTTTGAGGTCTACGGTGGAACAGTACTACATGCATGGTCCAACTTGTGCCTGATATAATATAAGCAGCTGTTCCTGTGTGAAGTACAACAATAAAGAAAAAAAGAAAATTTTAGGTTGGTCCTGGGTCCCACATTAATTTATTGAAGTTTGGTATGCTAATTTTGAACATTTTGAGGATTTGGGTATGGTCGTATAAAAATATTATGTTTTCAGTTTTTTACTTGAAAATTTATTAACATTATGAAGATACATTATCCTACTTTCTACTAATATTATAGATTCGAAAGATAGTGTGTGTGTGTGTGTGTGTAATATGGGTAGCCTAGGCTGACTCAGGCGTTACTTTCCGGAAATCCATTGTAGATAGAAAAAAACATATTTTATATACTTCCGCTGTGATGGATCACATTTTCTTCTATCTGTAATATGGGTATTAAATAAAAGAGCTTGATTATAAGAATTCATACACAGTGATACATTTTGAATCCAAAATGGCCGTCGCTTCAATATGTCGAGTACGAAGTTTTTTAGTTTTTAATTTAAACTTGTACCCCACAAATACCTAGGTCATTCCTAACGGGCGTTACAACAAAACAACTGGACTGCAAAACTTTATAATTCTCTTCCTGAGTCTCTGATTCCTGAGAAGTACCACCTTGGAGTTTTCAAATACAAAATACAAAATTTCTTTATTTGGCACAGTAAATAATAATCAACAAAATTATATGGAATTCAAAGGTTTCCAAACTAGTTGTATAAACTGTATATTGGAAGACAAGACAAAAAAATTGTTCTCCCAAAAAAAAAAAAAACTATATGTATACATAATGTCAGTTTTACAAACTAAAATATAATTAATTATTTTACTAGTAGTTAAAAAAATAATTGAAAATTTAGCACACAAATTAGTTTATATTACTATTCATCAAAGTACTAATTAATAAGTTACATTTAGATTTGAATACATACTTATTTGAGAAATCTAATGTTAATAGGATAGCTAGTCGTGTAACATCGTAGACCATACGTTTAACACCAGGCAAGCTGTGGTCAAACGCAAACATATAACTTGTAAAAAAAAAACAATCTACGCGGCATCCAGATATGAGATAGCACGAGTGGTAAGGGCAAGGCAGGGCTAAAAGACCTCGTTATGCTCTGAATAGCCGGCAGATTGAAGTTGACACGCCTGATGGAATATATTACGAGTAACTCGACGGTCATGTCGCCCGGTTACTTTTATTTTGATGGCCGTACGGGTTCCGTACCTAGAAGGTAAGAACATCATCATTATCAGCCCGTAGTCGCCCACTGCTGAGCATAGGCCTCTCTTCTTGTACGCCAGTCATCTCGGTTTTGCGCTGCTCTCATCCATGTCCTGCCTGTGGTGTTGCGGATGTCGTCTACCCAGCGTGTTACATAAAAAAAATAGAAACAGTTAAATATATTACCTCCTTCGGTAAGAACATACATAAAAAAAATAGAAACAGTCGAACATATTACCTCCTTCTTTTTTTGAAGTCGGTTAAAACGGGACCCTATTACTAAGCCTCCACTTATAGGTAACACGATTGTCAAATACTAGTTTTATATTGTAAATGAAGGTAGAAAAATAAAATAAGTCTTTGCATGATACTCAGCTCAATAACTAGCTGTGTAAATTAATTACACCGCTGTCTGTCTGGCTGTCTCCAGGCTGTATCTCAGAAACAGTGAAAGCTAGAAAGCTGAAAGTTTCACAAGTTATGTATTTGCAGTGCCGCTATTACAACAAAATATACTAAAAATAAAAAATGGAATTGTTGAGAGGGGTACAAAATACGTGTTTTTTTTTGCTTCATATTAATAATGATAACAGGTAGACACTAGAAATGTTTGAAAAATATAAAATGTATATACCTATTACTTTTCGAAAGAAATTATAAAATTAAAACGTTATTGCTTGACCAATTTTTTCATAGGTGGCCACCATCTAAATCTCAACAAATACATTAAGACAATTCTAACTCTAACCTATAAATATATCTCGATAAGCTGTGGCATTGCTAACAGCGCGTACGTAAGAGTAGGTAAGCGCGGAGCACTCGGCGAATCTGCTAATTAAAGCCGTGTTTGCTAAATCCGCAACGCGCATTGTGGGAGCGTGAAAGCGCTATGCTACCTCGCAAAGAGTAAGGCCGCTGGTACAGATGTGTCTTTAAGTAAAAGTAAGTAAGTTTCGTTAAGCAACCGATGCGGAACGCCTCTGGATGGGTGAACATGCACAAGACTGTCGTTAAAAAAGTGTCAAAGTTATTAAATAGGAATATATATTTTCCTCAAAATTTTGGCGAACTTTTTTTGCAAATTTAGAACTGTTTATACTTGTAACCTGTTATGTTTATTAATCTTTTGACTTTACTTTGAAATATTGCTTATCTACGAGTAAGTCAGTATCCGCGGGTAAGGTGCCTAAAATGCAGGCGCCATTACCTCGCTAGATTGCCAAAATAAAATAATGAAATAATTTTATTTTAATTTCATTTGCCTAGCAAGCTAAAGCCCGCCTTAAAAGACTTTGTCCTAGTTTCCTAACACTATGTCTATAGGCATTTTTCAAAATACCATCTGTACCGCATAATCTTTGTAAGCAAACTCTATTCGGAGTCACGTAATCACGGCAATCTCGTGCACAAAAAGAAACAATTATACCATAGCCACTTGTCACCGTTACCCGCTCTATGGACCTTCCCTGCACCTTCACTCAGCCACTCTCTTTCACTTTACACATCTGTGGTTAAAGAACGAAAACATTTAATGTCATGTCCTTAATACTTGTTTGGTTTTGGCTTAGACGTTGCACAGTCTGCATATAAGTAATAAGTAATAATCGTATATTAATAAATTGACAATCATATACACTAACGAATGTCAATTTACAATATTAAAATGTCAATTTATAATATTAAAATGTCAATTTACAATATTAAAATGTCAAGTACAATATTAAAATGTCAATTAACAATATTAAAATGTCAATTCATCGGACGAGTAGAGAAACACCAAGGCGGCATCTTTATACTGTGGAGATGCCTAAGTCGCGTACTAAGCTGTTCGCCTCCACCTTCATTGTGTGTACTGCCAAAGTGTGGAATTCTTTGGCAAATTCCCTGTTCCCCGATAACTATAATCTAGCGGTTTTCAAGGCAAGAGTAAACCGGTTTCTTCTGGGCAAGCGCGCTCCACTTTAGATCGCAATATCGCTTACGATGGTAAGCGATAGTAAAGGTGAATTGTGATCAAGCACAAGCCCATTACAAGTTTAAAAAAAATATTAATTCTTCTAAATCAAATGTTTTTATTTGCAAAGTTTAGGTCGAGAGGTGTTACATAAGTCTTAAAAAATAATGCACTCTATACTATATCCGTGAGGGTGTGCAAATTTATGTAAGATCTAAATATTCTATTGGCTTATAAAAGATCTCCACCAAATACGGCATTATGGCGAAGATAACGGCAAAATCTGGGAGTTACAGTTTTTCGCTGTCGCAATCGTAAACGGAATATTAATATAGAAAAAATTGTTTAAAGGCCGTCTAAAGAAAACCACCATGAGAATATTTATACTTATCTTGGTACCAGACCTATCAAAATGAAAACTTGATTTTTCTACTAGGTAATTAAACATGTATACCAACATTCTATATTAAATTATAACAATTATTTATTAAGGTATTTGATTACTGAATCCACAAACGGATCGAGTTAATGATAGTACGTCGTCGTCGTCGTCGTATTTAATTAACTATACAACCGTCCGATTGCCGGTTGTATAGTTAATTAAATATAAGAGAAGAACTGGTCCAACTAGCTGTTTTTCTAACTGTACCCCACTTAGTGGAAAAAGGTTGAAGAAGAAGAAGAAGACTTATCAATATGAAAAAAATGGTTATTTTTTTTAACCGAGAACCGAAATACAAGTAAAATGTTAAACTTTTTAATAAACATTAAAACGTAATAATTTTTGAACCCTTCAAACTCAATACTTTCGCAACGAGCTTGCCTAATTACCGCGTCCATTATTGAAAAAGCTCGCAGAAACCGACATAAATCGAGGGAGCCCTCAAAAATGATCAGTGTCAAAAAGCGGTGGGAAGTCGCGATTTTTAATTCCCTTTACTGAGCAAGATGTTTGGTCTTTCGATTGTAGGCAGAGAGACGACTGTAAGTCCGCTAAAGGTGAATATTATTTGTTTTATATTATTTCGGTTGTTCTCATTTATACGCAATACTGGTAACTAAGACAATCTTAAGTTTGGCTTTAGTACGTCTTGACAAACACCTTATTCTAAGCTTTTTGCATAGAAATCTGCTTACAAATATTAATGGATCATAAAAAACGCTGCACAAAGGCTCACAAAATTCAGCCTAATTTAATGTGTCATATGTCATGTGACATTAAAATGTATCATATAGTACTGTACTTTGTACTATCTACAGGAGTTTTTTTTTTTGCTAAAAGTTGTTCGTCTATATTTTCTGTCTCTGGCCTAAGGCATCATGCCTAGTCCAAAGTTATTGACTTTCAAGCTTTCAAGGTTATCTGAATGCAAATGACTGAAAAAGTTCTCTTTTACCGATAAGGCTGCCGTTTTTGGCACTAGTTTTAATTTTATTTTATTAAGTGTGTGAAAATAAAGAATTTATGTATCTTGCTATAGATCTTTACAAAAGGTGAAAAGTTGAAGTAGCTCTAGTGTTTAGATTCACCATATCTCCGACTATTCTGGACCGCTACGGGGGCGAGTTTCCCCCTCGTAAATACAATAACTAATCACAATAAAAGGGTTGTGGCCGAGGCTCTATTAAAAACTCGCCAAGAATACCCGCGGAGGGGTTGGAATGGGGGACAAGGGGTTGCTTCGAACACCATTAATTTACCATGTTTTTTGTAACTACCGCTTTATGATGTTGGTATTTGTTCGTCGATGACTTTATGGTATTTGGTAATGATATTTTGATTCGGTTTGTTTACTGATTGGTTTGTAAAGATGCTTAATAAAACGTAAGTGCCTTTATTGAACATTATTGATTATGAAAAGAAAATGAATTGATGCCAATGCGTTTGTGTAAGGTATTACGTACGTATTTTGGTTTACCTTTATATTATTGTTTATTTTACACATTTTTTTTTATCTGCTTGAGCATTCTTCAAAGATGTTACTAGCATCGATTCCTTCGTAATTAAATTATAATTTGTCATGCATTTGCTTCTACATTTTTTTTATATTAGGACACATTCCACACACGGCTGGTTAACCCCATACTGAACCACTTATTCTACATATACTAAGGAAAATTAAAATTAATAAAGAAATTGATTATTTCCAGAAACAATAATCTTAAGCATGTAGATTATTAGTTCTGCAAATTATCCTTTTTTCAAGTAATACTATTATTCATACCTTTTAAAGTCATAAGCTCATTCTTTGAAATTATGATTTGTTATGCACTTGATTCTACATAATTCTACATATGCATAAGCATGTATAATTTATTGTTTTCTGGAAATTATAATGCAGTCTCAGCAGGCTAGCACAGTGAAGTGTATTTTATCCGTGTTATGTGCTCTAATAAATTGTTATCACTATCCTTTTGTCATGCAATATTTTTATTCATACTATTTAAACACATACGTTCACTCTTTCAAACAGCAAAATTATATCTTTTATCTTACAAAATAAGCACCCATTAAGCCGTATAAATAACGAAAGTCTAGTTCTCTAGCTACATTACTTCATTCCTTAATCGTCGAACATAAAATCACAACGAATCACTTAGGTCCATCCCACTAAACTACCACTATAAGCGGTCAAAACGCGGGGTCATTGTGTTAGCGATGAGCGGAAAGTAAAGTATTAAAAATCAGTGGAACCCTTAAGGCAAGTTGTATTTCTTGAAACGACTTCACTCGGGTCATCCAATCTACTATCGTTATATCACTATGCGACTGCAGCGCGCCTTGCGAAATTTGGCGAAAGCCATTGCGGGATTAGCAGCGCTATTTAGGTTTCACGCATTATTGTATGGGTATTAGCAATCATTTATAGTATCCTGATCCCTGCTAACATGTACAGTGTAAACTTTATATAACGACACTGAAGAGACTGTGCATTTATGGCGTTATTGAGAGTGGTCGTTAAATCGAGTGACGTCACATAAAGTTTATACTGTATTAAAAATAGATAGATAGATAGATATTTTTTTTATTTCCCACTAATTACATTAAATTATACACAAAAGAAACTTGTACCGAAAATGGCGGCCTTATCGCTAAAAGCGATCTCTTCCAGGCAACCAGAGGAAGGACAGTGATATAACAACAACAAAATACAATACAATATGACTTTATTGCACACCAAAATACAAAAAAAAAAAACAGTTTTATAACAAGAAAAAGAATAACAGAGGTAGTACATTAGGCGGCCTTATCGCTTAAAGCGATTTCTGCCAGGCAACCTTTGGATGGATTTAAGTTGCGAAGAGAAATCGTTTCACTGTCGAAGTTCCGAAGATTCGCACAAAGCGTTTTGCTTCGACCTTCATTGTGAGAACTGCGAAGCTTTGGAACTCTCTTCCTGAGTCTCTTTTTCCCGAGAAGTACAATTTGGGGGTCTTCAAATCCAGAGTAAATAGGTTCCTTCTAGGCAAGCGTGTTACATCTTAGACCACAGTCAAGCTTAACATCAGGCTAGCTGCGGTCAAACGTAAGCCTATTCACCGATAAAAAAAAGAAAAAGTTACGGATAAGCAGAAGGTGGTGTAAAATAGTGACGTGAAGAGTCGGTAACTCGCTACTCGCTGTCAGTATGGCTGCAGAAGCAAGTAGCGTGTACACACTGGCGAGTTAACATCCAGTAAATTTATTATGTGGGCGTGAACGTACATTCTCCGAGGCTGGTAATGGAGCGCGCGGTCCGATCTAATGCCTGTTAATAAACTGGCCAACCCTTTTATTGGAGCCGCTTATTTTTACTGTGTTACTAGCGCTACGAGACGGGTCGAGCTGTTTGGATCTCGTTTCGACGTTTTCTTTGATTTTTACACGCTTTATATTAGCTTCACCTGTATGTTTGTTTGTAACCGACTTCTTTGGACGCGATTTTGACCCACTTTAAACGGCCAGATTTCGTTGAAACTTTGTTGTAGATTTATTGAGGACCGATGACAATACACTAATTTGATAAAATTATTGTTAATTACAGTGTAAACTCTTTATTACGACACTGAAGGGATTTGTGCATTTTATGGCGTTATAGAGAGTGGTCGTTAAATGGACAGAGTGTATATATATACTGTAAACTAATGTATCATTACAAGATAAACCAACTAAAACCAATTGACTTCGACGCTTTAGAGAGTTTGAGTGACGTTACATGGAGTTTACACTGTAGTTTTGTTGTGATGTTTGCTTTTTGTCTTAATAGTTTGGCGTACACCAGCGACTGTGTGTTTGTGTATTGTGAAGTTTGATGTGGTTGTCTTTCTGGTATCGTCGCTATCGAACGGAAGTACCGGTTTCTAATAAATTTTTAGGGTACCTAAAAGGTAAAAACGGGATCCTATTAGTAAGCCTCCGCGGTCTGTCTATCTGTCACCAGGCTATTATCTCAGAAACCGAGCTAGAATTCTGAATTTTCTCAAGTTTTTGCATTTCCCGTGCCACTACAATAACATGTACTAAAAATAACATATGAAAGGGGTCCCCGTACAATAAACGTGTTATTTTTCGTATTTTATTATTACGAGTATATATCAATAACGGTAAAAGATAGAGACTTAAATTTTTTACCGAATATATCATGTTATATTAGCTTTTATGTACATTATATAAGCTTTAGAAATAAAAAAAAAAAAAAATATAAAATTTCCGTGTCACAGTGTTTGTTACCGTACTCCTCCGAAACGGCTTGACTGATCTTTACCAAATTTTATATGCGTATTCAGTAAGTCTGAGAATCGGCTACTATTTATTTTTTATACCCCTAAGTGATAAGGGTTGTTTTTAAGGTAAAACAAAGTTTGCCGGGTCAGCTAGTAATTATGTAAAAAACGGGTTCACATACAATAATAATATTACGATATTTAAGTAATTTTTACTCGATCATAACGACATTGGGTAGACTCTCTATATGAAAGGCTAGAAATTTTAATACATATATGAACTTAGTTATTTTTTTGTACCAAAGTGTCAGTTGTAAGAATAACAAGAATAGTCGACGTAGCCACTAGACTCGCAGTTAGCCGGAAGAGTGGTAGCAATTAGCGCGGCGTAGACGACCAAACGACGCTCTTAGCCGCTACGATGCTGTTAGCGAGGCGTAGCACTGCTACGAGTGTAGCTGTGTCTACGGAAGTAGCTGTGTCTACGAATTCTTTTAATTTCGAATTCCTTCGAGTTTTAAATCTTGGAATTCGAATTCGTTAAAATTATGGTATAGTATTTTATTACTACTAGTTTTAAATATGCACTAGATCGGTTGGTCACGTAATAAATATGAATAAAGGTAATTTGAAAACTCATACTAAACTGCGCCTACGCACAATCATTTATGTATTTATTTTTTAAAATGAACTGCACATTTGTTACTGCACTTAAGATAAATCATAATAAATTTATGAAATATTAAAATATTTTACTCATTAGTTACGCATTCAAAACATATACATATTACAAAAATATCACACAAGTACAAAAAAAATACAAATAAATATATAGTTATGTATTACATAATATTAAAATCTACAGATTTGCTAACTGAATTGTCTGATTTAATAGTCATTACTGTCTGTTACAGACCGAGTAATATCATAAGTTTGATGACTACATGCAAGGTAGTCTTTTAACTATGCGATCTTCACATCTCCTACCTATAAAAAAACAAATCAAACATCTAAACAGAACACGAAGATAAATATCAATCCTTCATAAAATCAAGCAATCAAACGTAGTGTTTTCTCAAAATCATCTGAAGCTTTATGCGCATAATCCGATTCATCTATCGTTATGAGAAACAATGAGTCTGTCGGTAAGTTATACCCGACATTAAGCGCTCGTATACTAATAATGGCAATAACGGAGTAAGAAGGAAAGAGCGCCCTCTATAATGCGTCGGGTAAACGAATATGCGGGGAAATTGCCTTCGGGCCGGCGCAGATGCGATTGCCACGGTCTATAGGGATGGGAAAATACAGGCAGTGTATTAAATCGAGGCAGTCCAGTCTTGCAAAGTAAAAAGAGTTGAATAAAACTTATATTTGATTGTGTACTTAGACGGTAAGTTTCCTTGCCTTTGTTGTCCGAACCGCAAAACTTTGGAATTCCTTGCCTTCTATGTAAGCGCGATCCACCGTAGACCTCAATATCACTTACCATCAGGTGAATTGTGGTCAAGCGCTGACCTATTCAAGTAAAAAAAAAGTGCACTAAAACTATAATACTTACGAAAATACATTGTACATCTCAGAAATGTATAGCGTAATATCGCTTGTGATGCGAAATTTTTGATATAAAATTACCAAATTAATATAGAGCGAAGTTTTTTGTTTATTGATGTGGTTTCTCCGTCCTACTTTCGCTAGACTTATTTTAGAAAAGAAACACATGTAGAATAAACATTTACTAATAGTTTTTTTCTATTATTTGTAGAAATCAATGCAATTGTAGACATTTAAGAGTTAGGTTGACACGAATAATTTGAGTCGATAAATTTGACAAAATTACCGGTTTTTGATACTATGACTTACATATTGTTACGTGTACGATTAAATCTAAATTTAAATATAAGTCTTACAAAACGCCAAAAAATTACAAAAGACTGGACCTAAGATCGAGTTTATCTCAAGGCCAAGTTTAGCAGCAGAATAAAAGTACCCCATCCCTATCGGATGCTCGCAATCATCAATCTCCCCCCTAGCCGGGGTAAGTCGTAAATCACGTGTACAATGGACTAGGGAAGTTCTTAAGAAGAAAAACTATAGGCTATATCCTTCCGGGGCATTGCCAGGGCCACATAAGGGGTTTGGGTGGAAAGGGGAAGCTTAGGACCAATCGGAAACGCCCGGGAGGGTACGTAAGCGTAATTGTAGAGGAAGTTATGGATAGTAGTGAGTGGTAATGAAGTGGATTTACTGGACGATTGTTTGACTTGATTGTTTGGTCTACCCCCTTCTTACTTTACTGACTAGGTACTAATGCTGTGGCTGTGTGGGGCTATTTACTGATATGATGTAAGTGGTAATCAAGGCTTCTTCTTATTCGTTTTCATGGTTCGGTACCTACAATGTAAAAACGAGACCCTATTACTAAGACTCCGCTGTCTGTCTGCCTGCCTCTAGTTTATATCTCAGGAACTGTAATAGCTAGAAAGCTGAAACTTTCACATAACGAAAAATACAAAAAATGAATATATTAAGGAGGGTCCTCATACAATAAACGTGTTTTTTCCTATGTTTTTGCTATATATCAATAACTGCAGGCTAGACACTTAAAATTTCCACAAAATACATAAAAGTATATTGGCTATCAAATTAAATTATAAAATTGAAATAAAATAAATATTTAAGGAAGGCCCATACAACAATGGTACGTAACCCTTCATACGCGAGCCCAACTCGCACTTGACCAATTATCATTTAGTATTTTTTGTTTTTATATGTATGTATTTTTATTGATATGATAAGTTATTTTTCTTGTTTGTTTGTTAAACGTTTTAAATGTTTTGTTGTTAACGGATAAATTGAGATTTCATTTTGCTTTATAATCAATATCGACGACCTTGTTGGCGTAATGGTTACCATGCCGGACTTCCAATCAGAAGGTTCCGGGTTCGATTCCCGGCACGGCCAACGTCTTTGTGCTGACTTAAATTTGTTGACTGTGGCTGGTTGGATCTGGGTGTTAAATATGTATCTAAATAAAATATAATATTCATGTATATGTAGCATATCAGTTGTGTTAGCAACCATAATACGAACTAGAAATGGTTCAGCATAGGGCTGGCTAACCAGCCGTGTGTGAAACGAGTCCTAATATAAAAAATACAATATTTTCAGTAAAATAGTCGTTAAACTTAATCAGAGGGTTTTTGACGTCTTGAAAACTGTCGACATCCACTTGGTTCGCACAAAAAAAGAATTAAATACATAAAATCAAATATTATAAAGCTGAGCCGAAGTTCGGGAAACATTGAATTAAATAACCAGACGTGATTCACTGACTGTCAGAAGAATAGAGGATTATCCGTAATCCGCGGGATGACATGCGGTGCCAGGGCTTGACTGCGACAGGGAAATATTGATCACATTTACATGTGGCGGCTACCGTGGCTCGGATGACACTTAAATTGTAGGTCTGGAAACTTATTCATACTCACATTTTTGTTATCTTACGGTGCAGTGGGTAAGGCGTTCAAAATGTATGATGATAACGCTCTAATAGCTTACCTAATAAGCTATAAAGCTAACAATGTAAACTTAAAATTAACCAATGTGGATTAAGGCCTATATCTCTATCCTAGAGAGAAGGCCCCGAGTCTCAGCTGTGGGAACGTGTAATGGGCTGATTTTGCTAAGGCAATCGAAAGGCAAAAAAGGCAATTATGTATTTTATTATGAACATAATAATGTTTATCCGTAACTTTAATCCATCCAAAGGTTGCCTGGCAGAAATCGCCTTAGGCGATAAGGCCGCCTAATGTACTACCTCAGTTATTATTTTTCTTGTTATATAACTGTTTTTTTTTTGTATTTTGGTGTGCAATAAAGTCATATTGTATTGTATAATACACAGAGGTTTTCCATGATATGCTAGAATTGTCAGTTAATATTATTTGTGTTAGTAATTTAACAACTAAATGCATAACAAAATATTTAAGTCCCTTATTCGTACTATAAAAATAAATAAATACCATAAAACCACAATCGCACAACAGAATAGAACTGTAACTAAACCCGCCAACCCTAAATATATCAAAACACACAATATCTTTCCCGAATTCATTTGCACTGGCAACACTGAGCGTGGAGCGGTGTAAAATTTGAATTTAGAACGCGGTCCCGCGGCGGCGCGCTCGCGGCAAATTGCGGAATTAGGGGCGCCGCGGGCGCACCGCTCCCGCGCTTGTTAGCTAGTTTTTACGCTGGCAACCCCTTTGAGCGAACAATTGCATCAATGACGTGACTGGTTATTTAGAGCCGTGGACAGACTGACGCAGCGTGCTGCTTGGTTGGCTCGCGTATTGTTTCTTTGTGTGTATTAGCTTTATGCTGAGATACATTGTTCAGTTTCAATTACGTCTAAGTTTGAAGTTTGATTTTTTGTACGTGTATGTGCTATGGTATAATAATAATGATAATAAATTGATCTAAACACCACCACCTTATATGATAATGCAGAAAGCTGCTATTTCTTGTCCATGGAGATTGATTGCTTATGATACTTACTATGATGGCTCGCTAACCCCAAAATGGATCCTGGCCTCCGACACCAAGAGACGCCACTTTTTTCTATCCTGTGCTGTCTCCTGCCAGTCTGTGGCATGAAGTGTGCTCAGGTCTTGCTGCACTAGGTCTTCCAAGCGATACTTGGGACGACCAACTGGACGTCGACCAGACCTTGGTCGTCCCAAGTATGCTCGCCTCACAGCTCGATCCTCTCCAATCCTTTCCATGTGGCCGAACCAACGGAGCCGATGTGCTTTACTTGATTGCTTATGATGATGATAACAAGTACAGTGTAAACTCCATGTAACTTCACTCGATTTAAAGACAAACACTCTAAAGCGTCGAAATCAATTGACTTTAGTTGGTTTAGCTTGTATTCCATTATCTCCATTTAACGACCTTTCTCTATAACGCCATAAAATGCACGGTCCCTTCATTGTCGTTATATAGAGTTTACACTGTATTACAATTCCCGTTTGTAGCCAAAGTTAAACTCGGCTAGATTGTCTCAGCACGACGCCATTGTTAACTGTTATTAGAGGCGTCATTAGTTGTTTTTATTTGTCACTGGCAACACTAACAGCCCTCTCTCAGTGGGGAGTGTAAATGTTGCATTTCTATTTATCGCTCTTAATACTTAATTTGAACTTGACGTGAATAGTTCATAGTTATTTATTGATAATAAAAGTTACACGTCATAGCATTTTCAATTAATTATTCAATAATCAAAAATTTCCAAAAAAGTATATAAAAACATATTCTTATAATATGTCTATGTATTTAAATAACGGTCACATTAAAATATGAATGATAATAATATTTAATGTAATTGGTCTATGTACCATTTTCATTAAATTCAATTAAACAAATAAATAAAAAGCTACTCGTTCTATCAAAAACTTCACATATTTTATGTTTCCTTATTTGAAACATTTTATTAGTCTAACTTTTCGAAAATTCTATCAAACTACACAAAAACCGAATTTCGAATCTCGATATTAATTATTATACATTAAGTTGCCGAAACTAGCGTTATTCCGCTGATTTGGCACACGACGTGTCTTGATAAATCCCCTGTTAAATTATTAAAGGGCTTTGTTCGCTGTAATTTTCATTTCATCCCGTATTTGCGGATTACGCGCCCAATTCTCCGACCCCCACCACTTCTGATATTGTTGCTAATCTTGTCACTAAATCGTGCTAAGATTATATGCGAACTCGGTTCTAAATTCGAATTATTCGTTTGTACAGTCAGCTGCGCAGAGATGCTAGATAAATTATGTCAGCTTTTTTACGGTGATATTGACAAAATGTTGTATTTGCAGTCTTTTAGTTATAAGTCATAAAGGGATATTAGAAAGTCTAAAGAACCACCTCAAAAATGTTTAAAAAACTGGTTCAAAAATAGAATTTCAGATTTTTTTCCCAGTCGGTATTCAAGCTGTTATTAATTATTTTACAGTTTATGATAAACATTTAAAAAACTGCTAGTGGAACCCACTATTTTTAAGATTGTTCATATACTTATTTGCTTCCTTATCTATAAAGAAGCCAAGAATGTTTCAAATACACAAATAAAAATACTATAATAACAAATAATAAATAACTTGAAATTACAACATGATATATGATCTTAAAGACTAATGATGCTGATTGTACACTTCTAAATTTGAACAATTTGAAAAGCACACCTACCCCAAAATGCGGTTCCAAATTTAAACACGCGTATAATTTTCAAAATTCGAACAGTGAGCGCCATATGCAACGCTCGGGGCGTAGTTTTTTTGGCGCCATATCGTCGCAGTGGGCACCATTCGTTTGGGTTAGTTTAGTTACATTGTACTCGCGGCTCAGTCAAAGCAGTATGGAATATGTGGACATGTAGCTTGTTTAAGAAGTTTATCTCTACCCAGGTACCTTGATTTTTCACTTTCGTCAGTCCTAATATCATCGTATCGTGGAGTTGTTCTGTTAATGGAGGTAAAATGTCGTGGAATATAAACATTATAATTTACATAAACAAATGACGTGCGACAAAGATTTCGAGTTTTAGATAATCATTTGTAAATATGTTCCATATTCCGGAAATTTGTATTTGGATCTTACATAAACAGTATTCTAACCAGTATTTAAAAATAGACTCTATAAAACTGAAATTTTCGTATATCGTATATAATTGAATTGAATTTGAATAAGGAAAAATACCTATTTTGCCTTATATACTGTATCAGTTTTATAGAGCCATCTATTTTTAAATACTGGTTCAAATATTTATCGTCTTACAAAACTAAATACAAATTGGCGAAAATTTACTATATAAGGAAAAATACCAATTTTTCCTTATATACGAAAGTTTCAG
Source organism: Mellilla xanthometata (assembly GCA_035578125.1). Lineage (NCBI taxonomy): Eukaryota > Metazoa > Arthropoda > Insecta > Lepidoptera > Geometridae > Mellilla > Mellilla xanthometata. The sequence goes on along the minus strand of JAPUBQ010000014.1, from coordinate 2,855,641 downwards.
TTATTAGTTTTCCCTCGGATTATTAATAAACCGTGTCAATAAGGAAAACATTAAAACTTGATTTTCTCTCGATTGCATGAGTGTGAGTGAGAAAAAGCGACCTCTCAAATATTTTCTTGATTGAATTAAGTTATATCGCTTTTTTTTTGTTTTAAGTGTTCCTACTGTTTTCGTAGCGTTATTAAAGCAACATTAACAATCAAATATATTCAGTCGTGGGGTGAAGGAAGGGATAATAAACGGTTTTATTATCCGCGCGCCGACGTCTGGGCGCGATCCAACGGTGCCACCAGCGCTTACTGCCTGCTTGTACGCACTGCTACCGACTTGATTTTAGTGTTTAGATTTTTTTTCGTATGAGCCAAGAGCGTTCTTATATCGTTGATTCGCAATATCTTAATATATATAAATCTCGTGTCACAATGTTTGTCCTCAATGGACTCCTAAACCACTTAACCGATTATAATCAAATTCGCACACCATGTGCAGTTCGATCCAACTTGAGAGATAGAATAGTTTAAATCTCAAATTATAGTCGCAATTTTAATTTATTGCTAATTATTGTCTGTTATTATTTGACAGTCACAATTATCTGTTAACTCCAAATGATTCTAACAGATGTCGATACCTTTCGACTGGGTTGAGTTAGTAGTCAATAGATGGCGCTGTACCCCTAAGTTAGGCAAAACAACGTTTGCCGGGTCAGCTAACAACAATGAAAAAATAAAGTGCACAAAAAAATTTTGGGTAAACATTGCAATTTATAGTTTAAAAAACAATAACCCATATCAATCATATACATTCATTCACTATAACTCTAATCCGAGGTTTTACGGTTTTGAATGCTCCAGGCACTCCACTAATAATCAAAATTGCTCGCCGAGATTTTATTGTTTGAGCTACATGAGAGACGATCAACTATCAATGTTCGATCATCTGCTTACGGAATGTTATATAGTATTTTAGCTATGTGACGTATATTTTTATCACCGTTACTACGGTATAATATATGTGCCATTACACGATTCTATACCAAGTTTCATTAATCGGTTCAGTTGTTTGTAAAAGTAAAACATATCTATCCAAACCTTCACAAACATTGGCATTTTTAATATTAGTAGCAAGTATATAAATATGATTCCTTACACTACTAACATTAACTAAGTAAAAATTTATATTAATTAATTTTCTATTATTTATATTAATTTGTGCATGTTGTGTTTGTGCAAGTGCAAGTGTATCAATTAACTGTAAAACCACATCAACTTTAGAAAATAAGTACGTGAATGATTGTATTTGCTATTGACAAACCTAATTCAATAAAATAAAATAAAAATGTGTAAACCCGCGACACTTAGTTATTTTGTTTTATTCATAAGTAATTGAAACTAATATTTACTGGTGAGTTGTCACTGTAAAATATAAAATCTAAATTCTTCACTGATAAAATTGTTTTAAAAAACAAACAACCGACTTCAAAAACACAACTAAAAAGGGAAAAATAATTTTTTGCCTAAATCAAATCAAGAATATATAAATAGAATAGGAGAGTTTATTTCATGTACTTATAAAAAACTATTTGCAATTTTTACTAATCCTGTATTCTTGGAGTCGGTGCCAGCAAAGAAAGACAATTGAAAATAGTTTTTTTTAACAAACATTAATTTGTTCCTATTAGCTGGCACCGACTTCAAGAATACAGGATCACTAAAAATTGCAAATAGTTTTTTATAAGTACATGAAATAAACTCTCCTATTCTATTTAAATATTCTTGATTTGATTTAGGCAAAAAAATATTTTTCCCTTTTTAGTTGTGTTTTTGAAGTCGGTTGTTTGTTTTTTAAAACAATTTTATTTTTACATTTTTAGTGGTTGGTAATGATATTTTGTTTAAGTTTTAGCTATGGAGAGCCAAATAAACTTCACGATGAAAAAATTTGGCGTGTGTCAGGCAGGCAACCAATTGGGAGCAAATCGAGCTGGATGCGAGCGATGCGAGCGCGAAAATTTTCACCGTATTTGTTCCAACCGTTTGAGTATAAAGAAGTCCAAAGCAGCACAAATCACAAAATGTTTGTTGTGTCAAAACGTACTAGAACCAAGTGCGAGCGAAAAGAGATGAATGCGAGCGAAGCGAGCTATGCGCGAGCGAAGCGAGCGCGAAAATTTTCACCGTATTTGTTCGAACCGTTTGAACATAAAGAAGTCCAAAGCAGCACAAATCACATAATGTTTGTTGTGTCAAAACGTACTAGAACCAAGTGTGAGCGAAAAGAGGTGGATGCGAGCGAAGCGAGCTATGCGCGAGCGCGAAAATTTTCAACGTATTTGTTCCAACCGTTTGAGCATAAAAAAGTCCAAAGCAGCACAAATTACATAATGTTTGTTGTGTCAAAACGTACTAGAACCAATTGCGAGCGAAGCGAGCTGGATGCGAGCGAAGCGAGCTATGCGCGAGCGAAGCGAGCGCGAAAATTTTCACCGTATTTGTTCGAACCGTTTGAAGTCCAAAGCAGCACAAATTATATAATATTTGGAGTGTCAAAAGCCCAGAACATCCTGGGGGAAATTCGAACGAAGCGGGATAACTCCTAGCGAAGCGAGCGCGTAAATATTTTCCTTATCCGTTCGTGGATCTTGTCTATTAATATATAAAATTTTACAGTTCCTTCTTCCACTAAGTATGACCCAAGTGGCCAAGCTATGGCGTCGAGAGTTTTTCAAGCCCCTGATTTAGTTTGACCCCTGCTTGTACTAAGAGTAGTGGTCCAGGCCCAACAAATTAACGTGTTATCCGAAGGATGTTATGGAAGTCTTGTGCATGGTCACCCATCCAAAGACTGGCCGCATGGGCCGTTGCTAAGCCTCGATGTTCGCGTCAGATTACTTTTGTTAGCCAGACTATAAGCTGCCGATTTTATGAGCGAAATCTGTATTGCCGTATGAGCGCTAAGAAGTAAAATAGGTTATCGAGTTATTTGGGCTTCCCACGGGAATAGCAATGACTTTTAAGATAAAAAGTAACCTTCGTGTTATACAAGGTCTAGTCTACCCCCTATATCAAATTTTTGCGAAATCAGTGTGTCATGTTTTATTTGGTGCATCTCACGGGAACAATAATTATTTTCGGGATAAAAAGTAGCCTATGTGTAAACACATAGTCTAACCTATCTTCATTCCAAATTTCATCAATGCCAGTACAACCGTTCGAGCGTGAATAAGTTAAAAAGATTTATATGTTATTTGGTGCATCCCACGGGAATAGTATTTATTTTTGGGATAAAAAGTAGCGTGTGTGTTAACACATAGTCTTACCTATTTTCTTCTCAAATTTCATGAATATCAGTACAGCCAAACGAGCGTGAATCTCTCTACATGCGTAAAAATAACCTAACTTTTTAGGTTTTTCTTCGATTTCCCTAGGAGTCCATCATCAGAACCAGTTTTGGTGACAATGGGACCAATTCAGAACCATACTCTTTCAATTAAAAAAAGAATTTTGAGAATCGATCCACAAATGGCTGAGAAATCGGTGAACATACATAAAAAAAAAAAATACATACACGTCGAATATATAACCTCCTCCTTTTTGAAGTCGGTTAAAAACCATATCAAATTTAGATAAATAGTACTGAAGATATATGGCTACATTGGTTTCCAGTCTTCGCGGGCAATAAGAAATATAATTTAATCACGGCAATAAATTAGATTTAATTATTATTTATTTTCATTTACCGTAAAATAAATACTGAAATGCATTATAATCGAACGCAGTGCGTATAAATACACTAAGAAGATTCTTAATATTGTATTAACGATTTTTTCTCCTTTGATAGAACGCTGTTTCATCTCGGATATCAATTACGTCTTCCATTTATATTCCATTGATTAATGGAGATGATAGAGTTAACTATATTGAAGTTTTTCATAATAAGAACACAGCTCTCGCAATTCAATGCCTTAGTTATGAGCACACGTATTTCCCACTAAGTCAAAGTAGCTTTTTCTAGCTGTGTCGTATAAAGAAACTAGCTGACCCGGCAAACGTTGTTTAGCCTTTAACAAAAGATAGTAGCCGATTCTCAGACCTACTGAATACGCATATAAAATTTGGTAAAAAATCGGTCAAGCTGTTTGGAGGAGTACGGTAACTAACATTGTGACATGGAAATTTTATATATTAGATTAATCAAAGACTAAAAAGCAATGTTAACAAACATATGTAGTATTTTAAATTCTTTCCTAGAGGACCACCACTTTCATTACCCGTCTTTTTGTCCACTAGCTCTTTTAATAAAACTCTTTATATCCAATTCTCTTGCAAGTCGTTTGCGGTCCATTCTGACCAGCAAACAAGTGCCATATGATGGTATCAGATTAGCGCAAACATTGGTCTACGGGGCCCTTTGAGGCGCGCTCGCTTCGGGCTAAAAGTACCACACATAATGTTAGGGTTAATTGCAATTTGTTTGACAAGAGACCTCTTTATGCGGTTTGAAAGGAGAATGAGTAGTTGCTGCGAGCTAGACGCTTGATTTCGTGTTTAGACAAGCGGGTGCTCGAAGAAAGTTCGCGATAGTTAAACCGGTGCATAAAAAAGCTGAAAAAACTGACCCCAATAATTATAGACCCATTGCGCTTTTACCCACGTCTTCGAAAATATTTGAAAAAGTCATGCAAGCACGTTTAAATTCATTTTGTGAGAAATATAAGATTTTCGATAACGCTCAAGAAGGGTTTAGGAAAAACCGGTCCACAACTCTGGCGATTTATAAATACGTACAAGAGATATTAGATACAATCGACAATAAAAAGTATGCTATAGGTTTACTTCTTGACATGAGCAAAGCTTACGATAAAATTCAATTTAAATTATTGCTTGACAAACTTTATGACATTGGCATTCGCGGGATTACACATGACTGGTTCACTTCATACTTAAACAATCGACAACAGCATGTAGAAGTAGAACACTATGACCGCGATACAGGCATAATAAGGACGTTTCGCTCTGCCCCCATATTAATTGACCACTCCATACCCCAAGGAAGCGTTCTTGGGTGTATCCTATTTCTGATTTATATAAACGACTTGCCTAAATCAATAGATGAATTTTGTGTACTATTCGCTGATGATATTTCTATACTGACATCTTGTAATAATAATCTTAACTTGACTACAACTTTAAATGACATTTTCAATAAAATAGTAAATTGGCTGACCGATCACAACCTTGAAATAAATTTAAATAAAACTAAAATTATGCAATTTCGACCTCATCAAAAGAAACATCTTGACATTCATTTTAATTTTAATAATAATCAAATACATTGCGTAGACGCGGCATCTCTGTTAGGATTAGATATTGACATGCATTTAAATTGGAAAAATCATATAAAAAAAATTAATTCCAAACTGGCTAGCTTTACATACGCTTTCTCAGAATTACGACGAGTCACTGACGAAAACACAGCACTTTCTGCTTATTACGCGTATGCCTATTCTTGGATACGATATGGTATTGTACTCTGGGGAAATAGCACAAACGTACAATCCATATTCGTTAAACAAAAGAAATTAATACGTATTCTCGCTAGTATAAGACTTCCCGACACAAAAATAAACCATTTTCATAAATCATTTTTTCAAAAATACAAAATACTGACTGTGACCAGCATATATATTTTAGAATTATGTAAATTTATAAAAAAATATCCAGAATTTTTCAACAGAGCAGACCAAAAGCAAAATCGAAAATACCAGCTAAGGCCTAGATATGCAAATAATTTATTAATACAAAAATCCCGTTTAGAAATTCAAAGTTCGGGCCCAAACGCTATGGCGATTAAAATATATAATAAACTACCTGATAGCTTAAAAAATATAGAAAATGATAATAAATTCGAAAAATGTCTTAAAAGTTTATTATTATATAAATGTTATTATGACGTAAAAGAATATATAAATGACAATAATTTAAATGACGTAAACATAGAATAATTAATAATAACTAATGATAATTATATAAATCGGCCCGCTCCAAATTTACATTGCTACACCCTGACCATGGGTATATTAAGTGTTATTTAAGCAAAGATTGTTACATAACATTTAATTCTGCAATAAATGATTGACTTTGACTTTGACTTTGACTTTGAAGATTTTGGTTTAGCTAAGTTTTTTTTTTGCTTAATACAACCTTGATTTTGAAGTTTTAGCTTTGTAATGAAGGTTTCTACCTGGCAATTGTGGGTACGAAGGCCTGAGAAAGACGTGTATGTATGTCTATGGTGTCTCCAGTACTAGATGGCAGATAAATTAGGCTTGATTTTGATGTTACGTGATTTAAGAGGTCTAAATTTTGGTTCCGAAATTTAATTAGGATGCAAAAATGTCGTTATTATAACTAGTTCATTTTGTACAAAATTTTGTTCAGAACAAATAAAATTACATCTGTTGTCAAAAACTTTACAAAATACTCTAGAAGCCTCCTTGAAAGCCTTTTAATCCAGACTAGACATATTCCACTTCAGCCCTGAGTGTTGCTGACGCGTGTGGTTATGCGCCCTGCTTGTCTAATGCCTAGCTGTAACGGAGTAAATAAATAAAATAAAAAAAACATTGTTGGTAAAATAAATAAGAAATTTGGTTTCAGGAAAAAAGAACATGTATAGAGTTTATTCACAAACTCGACGTTAATTTCTTTTAAAAGTTGGCAATTGCCTTAGAGAGTGTACTTTTAACTGTTCCCATTGACACTGATAGCCTATCGATCATCTGGCGCGCCTCCAAGGGGAAACCAGTGAGACTCACTTACACGATGCGACTGCCTATCGACCAGGGATCAGAATAATAGAGAGGATTGCTAAATCTCATTAAATAAAGCGTGGCGCAGAAATTTGCTATAATTACCGATGAAACCTAGATATCACTGCAAATTGAGCGTGCAGCCTAGATACCGTCAAATTCGCGCTGCAGTCGCATAGTGATATAACAATAATAGGTTGCGTGACCCGAGTGAAGTCGTTTCAAAGAAATACGAAAAAATGGCGCCACTTGTATGATTTGATTCACGTAGAATGATTTTCAACAAGAGATTGAGCGTCGTATATTTATTAGTCTATGGTCACGAAGAAATTTTTACAGCCATAGAAGCCTGTAGCGCTTGTTAGTTACGCTAACTGAGGTGATCCGACGCGATAATCGAGGTTAAGCAACAGCCAATACGGGCAGACTTGGATGTGTGACTATGTGCAAACCTGTCTCTTAAAAGTGGCATTTTCATCGACCGCTACTGTGTGTCGGATGACACGTTAAATTGTAGGTCATATATATAGACATATTCCATAAAACCTGGAGGCTGCCGGAACGCACAGTTAGGTGTTCAGCAATTGATCTTTAAAAGGCTTTTTTTAAAAGGCTCTTTAATATGTTATGATTTAATAAAAATCACATCGTTGATTGTAAAACAAGTATATAGGTTTGGGTAATTTCAATTTTCGCTTGAGTAACAAATCGTTTTCTCGTTCAATGTAATTTGCGTGAGAGCATTTACAATTTACTCTTCCTGTAATGTGGTATGCGCTGTTACAATGAATTAGTAATGCTGATTAGAAATACCGACACATGTTGTGAATAATAAAAATTATAAAATGAAACAACCATTTATTCAATAACGATTTTTTTATTTCATACTAGCTGCGTTAACCCGGGACAAAAAAAAATACAGGATGATTCTGGTTCTAGGCTACCTCCCCACCAATTTTCAGCTAAATCTGTTTAGCCGTTCTCGAGTTATAAGTGGTGTAACTAACACTACTTTGTTTTAAATATATATATATATTTATTTAGTCGTATAAATATATTGAATAGGTACATAATATCATATAATACAAATAACATGATTAAGCCTAATATCAGTCGTGTCTTTAACCTATTGACTCAGGCGTTACTTTGCGGAAATCCATTGTTAGATAAGTTTACTTCCGCTGTGATCTGAAATAAAACCACATTAAATATTATTATTTTTTTTCTAAACGTGTCTCATTTATTGTGTAAATGTCTCCTCAACGGCATAGAATATCAAAATTGTAATAATGATACTTGATTTTTTTGCACAAGACTAGGCATTTAACCTACAGGGCGCGTAACCACACCAGACATCGACACTCTGGCTTAAGATGGAGCATGTTTATTCGGAACTAACTGGCTCTCAAGGAACACACGGTTAGGTGCTTGGTTTTTCAACTCGCTGTCCAGGCGGGCACTAGAAAATGCTTTTCAACATACCATACAACCAAGCCAACACTTTCATAAATCACTAGTTAAGTAGCAAACAACAAATAGATTCCTAAAACAATGACCCACCCTAATAATTCAAATCAAAGAGCACAAATCATCCACAGACAATCAGTTCCGAGAAAAATAATAGACCAAATATTAAGTAAATAGAAAAACCATTTTTCCTCTACCTTCTTCTGAATAGTTTATGTTCAGGCTATTTATTGGACGACCCGTCCACCGCATTATTGTTTGCTTTTATTGCCCGCAAATAAATAACGCTAAGAACATTGTAAGTGTATCAATAATTGTAAGTATTTTCGGATAATGTCGAGATTGCGTGGGCAGTTGCTTTCACCTTTACCTATAATGGTGGTAGAGTTCCGGCAACCAGTTATACCAGACTAGGCGTACTCCACCTGGGTCAGAGTGTCGCTAACTCTTGTGTCGTTACGATAGTCAAATACCTAGCTGAACTAACTACATCTTCTTCTAATATATAAAATTTCCATGTCACAATGTTAGTTACCGTACTCCTCCGAGACGGTTTGACCAATTTTTAGCAAATTTTATATGAGTATTCAGTAAGTCTGAGAATCGGCTGTTTTCTATTTTCCCTAAGTGATAAGGGTTGTTCACCCTTAAAACTTTTTTACGAATTTTATGTTTTTATAATGTGGCATTAAATATACATACAATCTTAAATTTGAACTTTTTATTATCAACCCCTATTTTTTATGGCCATTTCAGTAAATTAATCATTTTTCATCCCGCTCGATAACTGATCAATTATAGTGTTTTTAACTGTACTTAAGGCAAAACAACGTTTGCCGGGCCAGCTAGTGAATGTATAAAATCAATAGTAATTATTCTACTTAATAAATTGAATGTCTTAATTTTTCTTGCAATGTTTTTATTTTAAAGTTTTAAAATCATTCTGAAAAAGTTAGTTCTATTCTATCTTTGTCTATGGCCTCTACGGTATGACCGTAATTTCGCCAATGTCACGTTACAAGAGAGCCAAACGCAGATTGGAAAAAAGTTAGTTTTCGCAGCATTTTCAATAAAATTCTTATAAAATAAGCACAGTATAAGCAAGGTAGCTCCGCAATATATCGCCTCCATTCACGGTTCAAATGGGCAATTTGCTGGTAAATATATTTCGCCCGCGTGATGTATTTACCATCGGTGTGCGGAATATGTATTGCGGCATTACTGGGAGAATGTACTCAAGTGTATTATTACTGTTTCATAAGTATAGTGCCCGACGACCACGCAGACGATGGCGCGACGATATCGAAGAAGCAGCAGAAAGTACTTTTACTAGGCTAGCTCAAGATCGAATGACTTGGCAACGCATGGAGGAGGCCTACACCCATATGTGGGTGCCCCAAGAATCTTTATAATATTATTTTAATTAATTGTAATTTGTTATTAATAAACATAAGAATGTATTCATATATAAAACTAACATAGATTTCTTTAACCCATTATATGATTTTTAAGTTTCTGGGGAATAAATGGCTTTTTTTTTAAGTATAGTGCCCGAAGCTTGGCTACCTAAGGTAATCTTTTTTGCCGACCCCGTTGGTGTAACGGTTACCGTGTCGAACTGCCAACCAGAGGGTCCCGGGCTCGATTTCCGGCACGGCCAACATCTTTGTGATGAACTAAATTGGTTGGCTGTCGGTCGGGGTGTTAAATATGTATCGATATAAAGTATTTATGTATGTAATATTTTGGTTATGTTAGCAACACAACTGATAAATTACATAACAATTCAGACAAACTATATGTCCTATATTTATATATAAAAACTGACCGCTACCATTCGTTGCTAAGCAACGTCATTTGCATGGTCACCCATCCAAATTAATTCACTTTAAGCATCGTGGTTTAGCATTTCCTAACGCTCGTCTTGCTAGCAACCACTCTCAAGTCTGTCGCCAAGTACCTAACGATGTGTTCCGGCATCTTCCTTGCTAGCTAGTAATTCCAGACTAGGCATGCCTGGCGATAGACTTTTCAGCTTGAAAATGGTTGCTAGACAGGCGAGCACTAGAAACATTTCGACCATGCAATATGAATATATTTTCTGTTCATCTTGTTTCTATGGACATTATTAATCTAGTCTCGCAATTATATTACACCAGTTTATTATGATTAATTTAATCGAATACTTAATCAGATAAAATAATATATTTAGGCACCTAACCCGCGGACACTGACTTAGGTTTAATTTACTATTTGTAAGGTTTTTTTAATGATTGTGTAGTTTGTTTATTTTTCTAATAATATGTTTTATTACATGAAATTGAAGAAACATTGAAATGTTAAATATACAAATTAAATCTAAATAAAAAACTACAAACTAAATGTAAGCGGGGCAAATGACGGGTATAGAAGACCACATAGTTTATTTAGAAGACTTCTCCGGACTGAAACTGATGGAAAGGTACCCATAACGCTCGTGGCATTGCCGTATTGTATAGCGATGGATAGCCTCTGCGCCAGGTAAGATTTAATATATATTTTATTAACTACTTCATATTCAGTGCAGTGTACCAATAGGCACTTGTGATAAATAACATATCAAAACTCTTCAGCTATGTCATTTGTAACACTAAATAAACTAGTTCGGAACCCTTCGCTCGATCAATCTCGCAACTTTTCCTCGAAATTGTATCCCTAGGAATCAAAACCCTTTCAAACAAATTTCCGTGTAGTTATCCCGCAGTACCCTATTTACGAGCTATAACAAATAAGTATTGGGAACGAGAGGCTACCGGGGGCAAAGGGTTGATCATATTTGAGCGTTTTTTATGTATTGTAGACTCACTGTGTGCTAATCATCAGATTGATAATGATAGATATGTTTAGAATACTGCAGAATGAGCCTTAAAATACAGCGCCTGTAGCACGGCTAGTTAAAGTGATCTGACGAGATCATCGAAGCTAAGCATCGGTCGATGCGGACAGTCTTATGCTTGGTCACCTCATGCACAAGACGGTCGTTTCTAAAGTGGCCTTTTCATCTGGGCGCTACCGTAGGTCGTTGACACGTTAAATTGTAAATTCCGGCTGCTAGTCTTAGTACAAGCTGTCGTTAAGCCAAGTCAGAGGCCTCCGGGCGGCTTAAAAACTCTCGACACCAGAGCTTGACCATTTAGCCCATACGAAGAAGAAGATTAAGCCTTAAAATGAATCACGTGAAATGGATACAGTTTAATTTTCACAGATTTCGTCGATTTGTCGTTACAGTTTGAACTAACTTAAATAACACATTGAAATTGATTATTAACAAGCACAATATTATATTTATGAATAAAACGTGTGTGTTGTGCTTTATTCTTATTTCGAATTAAAAAAGCATTATACGCTACAAAAAGGCCGTGATTCAATTACACGTCTTACATTAATTAAAATTCTTCGTTTTAGTTTTTGGATTACAAAAACAGTAAAAGCAAATAAAGCTATTTATTACATTTATCACGTCATACATTTTTCAAGGAGCTGATATGATTAAAAAAAATGGAATTGCACATACTGAAGTATTTACTCGTAATATAAAGTGGACAACAAACCACAAGCCCCATAAAAGAATCATTTAACTGCAATGCTGCAATAAAAGAAATAAAAATAAAAAAATGAGAAAAATTTTGTGCCGACCCCACCTACTGGGATAAGGCAAGGAGGAAAAAGAAGAAAAAAAGAGATTATTAAAGCATTCAATTGTTATTTTTATTATTCTTTCTCTGACGGATCAGATCGATTTGATACAGCACCAAAAACACAATGTGAACTTGCCCTAAGAAACGCGACAGTATCTCCACAGAGTGGAAACAATGAAAAATGACCGTTGGAAAATTGCACGGATTGTGCGCCAATCCGACCGCGGGACGCCGCGCGAGCCTGCTTAGGAAACACGGGGAACGGACTCGGGGGTCCGTGGAGAATTAAATATATAAAAAAACATTTAAAGCCTCAAAAAAGAAATAAATTAAAAAAACTGGTGTCTATACAACAAGAAAGATGGAAAGAAAATTTATTTCAAACACAACAGCTTTTCAATCAGACGAACACAAATACAAATACAAATCATTTATTGATAACACCAAAGTTACAAGTCAAAAAGGCCCCTGGTTCGAACCTAGCCCTACACTAATGGCTTGTTTTTCAAGTTATGTGTGGATTTGTACTCGCTTTACGGTGTAGGAAAATGTCGTGAGGAAACCGACATGTTTTAGGACCGCATGTCCGAAAACGTGTGTCATCCGTCAACCCGTACTTGGCCACCGTGTTGGATTATAGCCTATATCTCTCTTCTCGTGAAAGAAGGCCTCGAGTTCCATCAGTGGGAACGTAGTGGGCTGCTTATGCTATAAAGTTTCTAAAAATACAAGAAAATCTGGAATGAAGTAGACCGTTGTTCCTTGAACGATATTAGGACAAATTAATTACGGGCCTAAAAGTAGATATTAAAGCTAGCTGAAATATATATATTTTTACTTCGTTGTTTAAAAATATCTCTATTGTAAGGTTTATTTTTCGCTGAATTTGGCGCCAGTTTATACATACGTAAACTTTAATTTGACGTATAAAGTTAGTAAAAATACGAATCCACTTAAAACACGTACCAATTTAGGTTTGTTTTTACATACCTGCTCAACACACTTTGAATGTTTTCTTACAGACATTTTATAATAGACTCGGGGCTATAAATAAAGCGTAAGCATAAGCAGCCCACTATACGTTCCCACTGCTGGGACTCGGGGCCTTCTCTCACGAGGATAGAGTTATAGACCATAATCCACCACACTGGCCAAATGCGGATTGGCGGATGACTCACGTCTTCGGATATTGTGGTCCTCAAACATGCGGGTTTCCTCACGATGTTTTCCTTCATCGTAAAGCGAGTGCAAATCCACACATAACTTGAAAAACAAGTCATTGGTGTAGGGCCGGGATCGAACCAGGGGCCGTCTGATTATTACCACCGAGTCACGCTCGCTAACCAAATTTAGTTAAATTATTTTCCAGTCGGCGCTTGATTTTCGCGAGCCTAGGCCCTGAGGCGGCCCTGTCTAACCAAGCACTCTATTTTCCTATTTGCGCGGCAGATTGGCTCTGATTGTATTGTTTGCGGTGGGGCGGGGCGTATTGATACCTAGCCCCCACCCCTCCCGCCAGGGGCTAAACCCCCTTTCTGCCCCCGGGATGCATCCAACTGGAAAAATGTTATCCGCGTAGAAATATTGTATGTTTGCTATAAATATTTGAGCGCAGAATGAGTGTATCAATTTTTTTTGCTACAGCTACGTGCGGTGACCGTCGTATGGATTTTTTAATATGCGACCTGAATGTTTGGTATCAGATTACGCGGGGGCGAAATATGCGATTTGGGGGATAGCTGGATCAGATTTCGGGTTTCATGTTTTTGTAATTGAGTTTTAGTAGTAGCAGCGCTTGTAGCTCGGCTAGCTAAGTTGATCTGAAGCTATCTTCGATGCTAAAGCAACGGTCGTTGCGGACGGTGTCTAGATGGGTGACCATGCACAAGATTGACGTTTTTATAGTGGCATTTTCATCTGGACCCTACCGTAGGTCGGATGACACATTAAATTGTAGGTCCCGGCTGTTAGTCTTAATACAAACAGTCGTTAAGTCAGAGGCCTTCGAGCGGCTTGAAAACTCTCGACAACCATAACTTGGCCAAGAAGATGAAGAACTGAGTTTTTATTGATTTTATCTCAGAAGAATATACGAAAATATGGGTTAGTAAATATAACTTAATGACTAATGTTAGTTGACAGTATGGTAATATGGTATGGTGCAAATGGAGAATAGGGTAAGAGAACAGAGCTGTACTCTATAAAGGCAAGACTGAGGTGACCATGAATGAACATCAAAAGCATGCTCATTCTACCCAATCATCACTTTTAATATTTCACATGTTTTTTATATTCACGTTTTACAATAAATCAAGCGCATCATACACTTATTTCGCAATAAAAATACACCATAAATCACAATATTACGACCCCTCTCAAGCCCATCTTCTCAAGAAATTCACCTCGATCGTTGATATCGTAAAGTTCAATATAACAACCTCCTTGCATCGACTCCCGCGTCTGTACTTTGATAATAAGGTTCATAACAGCGCTACAGAAGTGTTAAGGAAAATATTTTAACTTACTTTCCGTTTGTACGTACAAAGGTATTCTTGAGTAGTAGTTTTGACTTACTATCAAAAAATAAGACAGTAGAAATCGAATGTCTGCACATTAAATATAAAAACAAAAACTGATGATGAATTTAGAGGCAATCAAAGAAGAAAAAAAAAAAATTAAAATAACTTCCGACGCAAACCCTGTTTTAAGTTTGACGTGTGTGTGTTTATTACCTCTCCTCGCTCAAACGGCTGAACTGATTTCCATGAAATATGGTACGGACATAGTTTAGATTCTAGATTAACGCATAGGTCTCTTAACCTCGGAGTAACATGGGTGACACCGCATGGCGCAGCTTGTTTCAAAATACAGTGTAAACTCTATATAACGACACTGAAGGGACTGTGCATTTTATGACGTTATAGAGAGGGGTGGTTAAATGGATATCACTGTATGGAATACAAGCTAAACCAACTAAAGCCAATTGATTTCGGCGCTTTAGAGAGTTTGTCGTTAAATCGAGTGACGTCACATGGAATTTACACTGTATAATTACTTGTTATCTAAGTTCCATTACTTAAAAGTCAGTTATTATTTGCAATTCAGTAATTTCAATATGTCATACATAATATATAGCTAAGTCAGAGGCCTTCGGGCGGCTTGAAAACTCAACACCAGAGCTTGGCCACTTAGCTCATATGTGCAAAAAGAAAGAAAAGAACCAAGAACCCAGAGAGAGAATCACCGGTAATATATAAAGTAAGAAACAAAGAAAAAAAATTAGTGTACACATACCCTATATATGATCGCATACAAAAATCATAATATGTGATGTATAGTTAATAAGTATGTGCACAAAAGGAGCTGGTTCTGCATGATATATCATAAAGCCTACCACACTTTAACAAAACCTAGCTTGGTTTACAAACTTACTCTTTTGGTACCAAACTAGTAAGAAATTCGTCTTTCCATATTCCGCCCCCTTTCACAATCGGACGGGCAGGGAAACACCAAGGCGGCATCGTTTCACTGTGGAGATACCTAAAATGCGCACTAAGCGTTTTGCCTCCACCTTCATTGTACGTACTGCCAAGGTGTGGAACTCATTGCCAAATGCCCTGTTCCCCGAAAACTATAATCTTGCGGTTTCCCAAGCACGAGTGAACCGGTTTCGTCTGGGTAAGCACGTTCTACTTTAGATCACAATATCGCTTACCATCAGGTGAATTCTGATCAAGCGCAAACCCATCATAGTATAAAAAAAAATAAAAAAAATATCGCGGGCAAAGTCAGTAGCGTCAACTTCCTTTCTCGGCCGTAATATCATTCTATACGCTGTATAAGGTTGCGTTGTCGCCCCGCGATAACTTTTATGAGTGCCAAATTGTGTTTATGCGGTTTTGTGTCGCGATTTACCGCCGCCTGTACGCGCCCTAATCGGAAATATTGCGCCGGAACGAAGTTACGCTGTGGTCTATATTATAAGACTTTTGTCAAGATGGATGTTAAAACACTCTACTTAATATACTAATCGATTGTAGCGCCTGTAGCTCGGCTAGTATGGTGATCTGACGCGATCATTGAAGTCGCGTTGCACGATTGAAGCGGATGATCTTTAGATGAATGCTCAATATAATCGTTTTAAAAGTGGCATTTTCATCTAGATGCTAACGTAGGTCGGATGACATGTTAAATTGTTAGTCCCGGCTGTTAGTCTTAGTACAAGCAGTCGTTACGCCAAGTCAGAGGCCTTCGTGCGGCTTGAAAATTTAGACTCTAGATCTTGGCCACTTAGCTCTTAAGAAGAAGACTTAATCGTTGGAAGTTAAACATCCTACTTCATTGGTTAATCAACTACCTGACATAACAGGGTACTAAATAAAATAAAAAAATATTTTGTAAGTAATTGTAATAAATATGTAAACCTAAGCAAAGAACATGCACAATATTCCTTAATCCCTGTCTAAGAACGTGCAACAGTGAAATCCGAAATCATAACTAAAAAACCAGTAGTTTTGTAAATAGACGACAATATCTGTACGGCATACACACGATATACATAATACATTTACATAATAACTTACATTTTAATTACATATATACACGTCCGGTTAGCCCCATACTAAACCATTTAAAGTTTGTATTCTGGTTGCTAACACAACTGACGCAAACACAAAAATAATTTATAGCGATACATATGTAACATTCAGACCGACTACAAATGGTTTAATATGGGGCTAACCAGTCATGTGTGAAATGTGTCCTACTATTTATTTATTTATCTATATTGATAAATCTGATTAGTTTCAAAATATTCTTAGGGTGGTAATTTTTTTCAATATTTTTACCTTATATTACTTATAAAGAAACAACTGCATACTCAAAATTTTGATATACCTTAAACTCAAATAATCGCCGAAGCTTTTAACTTGTACCACACATGATCCTCCGCGTGGCAACTCACTTTGTTCTCGATCCCGATCAGTGGTATCCGCGCGAAACAACTAGTAATTGGTTTGCTATTGGCGCCCTAGATACGGTACTCCATTCTGTTTCAGCATCCCTTACATTTATTTGTTAGTCAATATCAAATAGCTGGATTGTTCCAATCGTTTGTTATATTACGATTTTTTTTTCTGAATCTGAAATCTTCACAAACTATGTATTTCTGTTGCCGCTATACAACACATATTAAAGGGCGATATTATAAACGTAGTTTTTATGTATTTTTTGCTCTTTATTTATAACGGTAAAAGCTAGATACTTAAAAGTTTTATAGAATATTTGATTGTATATTAACTTTACAAATAAATCGCAAAATTAAAATTAAATAACGTAAGCAGAAACCTCCAATACAACAGACGTGTATCATTAATTTTTTTTGAGTAATGGTACAAGACCGTAATGCGTGAGCCTGTCTCGCAATTAGTTTTTTGTTCGTGGCTCTTCGCAGATTTGATCTTCATGAAACGGAAATGCGTTTCTTGCTTGAAAAAAGCTTGCGTTTAGCTCTTCTTTGATTCAGTTATATTTATAGTATAGTGTATTGAAAGTATTGTATATAGCGTTTTTGAAAATCTCTTGATTATAATATTATCAAACGAGATTTTCAATACATTTCCCCTCTAAGCTTCTGTAAAACCAGAAGCGAACTGAAACAATGATTGCATTAACAAGTTTAACGTTTAATCCGTAGCAGTGCTACGCGCTCCTACGGGAGCGTAGCTAATCTCGTAGCGCTACGAACGCTACGAGATCCAATTAACTACGGCCGCGTGATTCGTAGCCGCTTTTTGCTACTTTGCCCTAATGGAATTTGCCATTAGCTGCTTAGGTGTTATTTTTGCACGTTCGTGTTAATCTTCACTGTCTGAAATGTCTTATAAACCACTTTTTTACCATTGAAATCGATGGTGTTGTCCCCATAGTATTTATCAAGCTTAGCCTTGGTCTCGGTAATGGTTTTACCGTCTTCAGATTTTGTGACCCATGAAACGTATAGGTGTCCTTCGTCGTGTGTTCTTTCGCCGTACGTGTGAGTGCAAATTCCATACATAACTTGTAAAACAATTCATTGGTGTAAAGCTGTATTCGATTCGGAGTGCTACGAACTGCTGTTCTCCATTCTTTCATTCAACGACATGCTTTTGAGAGTTTCGTTCGTTCATTAAAAAATTGAGTCATAAACTTGATAACAACTGATTACGCCTAATTCTAACTATGCAGAGTTCTAAATTATATATTATACATATGTATGTATTATACTAATATTATTTTTTAAATATTCAAGCTTGAGATTGAGAGATATGTATGTTTGTAGTTGTAAGATCTTTATTATACTTTTAAAGCAAGTTTTGTGCGGTCTAAGAGTCAAGTGTACTTTACTAAATAAAGCCAATCCTACTCCGCTCCGCTCCGCTTTAAAGTCATGAGTATATATTTATAAAACAAAGTGTGAAAGCGAAACAAAGAAAAACAGCAGTTGCTTTAATACAGTCACATAATAACACCATGAAATGTTACAAAAGCAAGAAGAGCATGCCTTAGGGCTAGTGCGAAACCACAGAATAAAGACAAAACAGTGGGACTGAATTTATAAATTAATTTAAAATACATTATTTTATTTAGGTCTGAAAAACTTATATCTAGGTAACATTGCGTTCATCTATATATTGAATGTTGCAGCTTAGGAAAAACAAATGCTATTATTATATTTTGATTATTGAGATAGTCGGTGTAAATGTTTTATATTTTTAGGTAACAAATAGAAAATTTACACAATGTACCTATCAAATTAATAAATAAATTAAAAGAATGCAAGAAATAAATGATTTCATATGAAAATTTGGTAGATACTATATTTGCGTTTTGGAATCTACACAACGAAACGTCTGTGCAACGAAACAGGTCCACTTTTAAACCTTTTACTAACGCAGGCACGTAGGCACTTCAAACTAATAGCATCCCGTTGTTTGTGCGTCTTGGATTCTAAATAACTATTCCTTAAATTAAGAAGATACCGGCTGTATGTAAGTAAAGCAGTAGTTACGCTTTTGTTAAAATCTCGATATCAGATCTCAGCTTCGTACTCGTACTTCTTTCTTACATAAATAGAGCACCGAAAGGACAGTAAAATTAGAAAAAGTGAACCTTCTGTAAAAAGCGAGTGTGGCTCGGTGGTAGTAACGTCTGCTTTTCAATCAGATGGCCCCTGGTTCGATCCCAGCCCTACACCAATGACTTGTTTTTCAAGTTATGTGTGGGTTTGCACTCGCTTTACGGTGAAGGAAAACATCGTGAGGAAACCGGCATGTTTGAGGACCACAATATCCGAAGACGTGTGTCATCCAGCAACCCGCACTTGGCCAGCGTGGTGGATTATGGCCTATATCTCTCTCCTCGTGAGAGAAGGCCCCGAGTCCCAGCAGTGGGAACGTATAGTGGGCTGCTTATGCTTATGCTTATGAACCTTCTGTAAATCCTTTTTTGTATTCTATGTATCAGTAGAAGTGCAAGCGAGACGTCGTTAGCGTCGATTGCGGTGACGATACGTCATTACGGCGTCGCGACGTGACACTAGGGCTCGCCACTTGGCATACACCGCACATGTACCACTAGTTATCTTCTATGACTTCCTTAGAGTAAGGATCTCCGGTGTCTGAAACACAAGCTTGTCGCTCAGTTCGGAGCCGGACTCTGACCTCTGGGGAGTGTCATTGCAATAGGTAAATCATATAACTTAAAAAAATATGTACCTACACATGAGTTTTGTAACGCTTAATAAATAAAGATTTTTGATTTGATTTGATTTATTCCATGCATTGTCTTTGTTCCGATTAGATGACTGTCTGATGTTTTTAAGAGTACCAAATGCCCGTAGCTCGTCTAGCTAAGGTGATACGTGATCATCGAAGCTAAGCAACGGTCAAAGCGGACGGTGCTCGGATGGGTGACTCTGCACAAGACTGTCGTTTTTACAAGATGCATTTTCATTTAGGTGCTACCGTGGGTTGGATGACACGATAAATTGGACACTAGGGCTCGCCACTTGGCATACACCGCACATGTCATGCTACCACTAGTTATCTTCTATTCCATACATTGTCTTTGTTCCGATTAGATGGCTGTCTGATGTTTTAAGAGTACCAAATGTAACGCCTGTAGCTCGGCTAGCTAAGGTGATCTGACGCGATCATCGAAGCTAAGCAACGGTCGATGCGGACGGTGTTTGGATGGGTGACCATGCACAAGATTGTCGTTTTTTCAAGTGGCATTTTCATTTAGGCGCTACCGTGGGTTTGATGACACGATAAATTGGTCTAGCTTTTATTCCATACAATGATACATTTTCTCAATTCAACGACCACTCTCTATAACGCCACACTCACAGTCCCTTCAGTGTAGTCATATAGAGTTTACACAGTGTTTCTATTCTGTAATAAGATAAACACTTTATTACTGTATGTATGCTGTATAAAGTGTTTATCTATCTATCTATGATATGCACTTGAAAACGTCTTTAATTACTAAACGTTAAAGTAAAAAATTGCATAGCATTTATTTATTGAACGAGCTAGTTCTAAACTATGTGTGTGAGAAATATACATTGACAGATCTTTGTTCCTGTCAAAAATAAAAGTCAAAATTGCTATTACACTGCGTTGTGGTTGTTGTTATATTTCAGTTGTGCTAATTTGACATAGCCATAGACCATGTTTTTTTGACGTGACAACGTCTTAAATTAGGTTGCGGCTGGGAGTCACTTATGAAAACGTGTAACGCCCGGTAACGTTACGATGAGTCACCGAACGAGAGAGAGGCCCGCCGAATGCCTTGCGTCTCTCTCCCACTCAACTATGATCGGTCTGCCGCGCGCGCAGCAAACGGCAGACCGATCATAGTTGAGAGACGTTGTCACGTAAAATCTTCGCCCGTAAAACCGACTTTACAGGCAACCATTTTTTTTCAGTTTTTTTTTAATGATAAATGGGCTTACGTATTACAGCAGCTTTTCTGATGTTAAGCTTGATGTACCATATACAATTTTTCTGTGATTAATTATGTATATTCTGGTTTAAATTAATTAATGTTTGTTTCTTTGTTTCAGGTGCACAAAGATTTCTTCGGTAGAATAGTGCCGCTGTCACAAGTCCAACGTAATGGTAAGGCCATTCTACATTTGTCTTTTGTATCAAATCAGATTTAAAGAAATAGATAAATTGAGAACAATTTGGCGCGGTGGTACAAACGTCTGCTTTTCAGTCAGACGGCCCCTGGATCGATCCCAGCTTATACCTGTTTTTTTTTAGTTTTGTGTGGATTTGCACTCGCTTTACTGTGAAGGAAAACATTGTGAGGAAACCGATATGTTAGAAAATCACAATATCCGACAATGTGTGACTTTTGCCAACCCGCACTTGGCCAGCATGGTGGGTTATGCTATATCGCTCTCTTCGTGAGAGGAGGCCCCGAGTCCCAGCAGTGGGTACGTAGTGTGTGTATAGTAGACTGCTTATAATGAAAGTTACCAAACCATCATATTTGGAACCAATCTTCTTAATGCCGTTGCTAAACTCTTTACCGGTAGTATAATCAACAATGATTCCAATACTCGTCCCCGCATTATCTCATAACGCTAATCCCGCGACGGCGGCCATTACTCTCAATACAAGTCGGGAGGGTTGTTTATATTCATTTGCGTGCGGTATCGAGCACCTGATCCCGACGATTGCTCGCCGTATTAATTGTGATAAAGCACGTTTGCTTCATAATTGTCGACAGATAAATGGGTGAATTTGTTGGTTGGTTAAGCTCGGGGCTTTATGCTCGAAGTCACGCGAAACGGGCGTTTTTTTTACACAAGTTGTCTTGACGACCTTATTGGCGTAAAGGTTACCATGCCGGACTGCTAATCAGAAGGCTCCGGGTTCGATTCCTGGCCCGGTCATCATCTTTGCTTAACTAAATTTGTTGCTTGTGAGTCTGGGTGTTAAAATATGTATCTATATAAAATATGTATGTACGTTTATGTAGTATATCAGTCGTGTTATCATTTACTTTAATTTAAATATGTATATCAGTTGTGTTAGCTACCATAATACGAACTAGAAACGGTTCAGTATGGGGTTAACCAGCCGTGTGTGAAATGAGTCCTAATAAAAAAAAATATATAGTCAGATTCAGATTCAGATACATTTATTGTAGTAGTCAAACGTACTTTATAACTTACAACCTTATCTTACATAGCTTAGGATGACTAGCCTAAAGAATGTAAGCCGAAACATCGACTCGGTATTCTGTAAACTAAATATATCCAAAACGACTTCTATTTAAAGATCTCGTTAGCATGGCCGGACTGTCAACTAGTGGTCCCGGGTTCGATTCCCGGCACGACTAACATCTTTATGATGAACTAATATTATTGTAATAACTGTCGGTCTGGGTGTTAAATATGTATCGATATAAAGTATTTATGTCATCAGTTATGTTAAGCAACCATAATACAAACTACATGTTTTTTTAGTATGGGGCTAACCAGCCGTGTGTCATATTCTTTAGTAATAATTAGATTTTTATTGATCATAAGCTAAGGTGCTGCACTGCACATTAAATGTACATCTGATACCAATATATTATTATTTACATATTATTGTGGAATATATTTATATTTGTTTATTTATATCAGTGCTGGTACACGTATAGAACATGTGTACCTACTGTAGCACAGTCTAATCGCAAAGCAAGCTAAGCCCAGTCTACACCGCACCACGAAATTAGTCGCTCCAGAATCTCATCGTGCGGAGTCCAAACATTCGTGTAAGCGTGGCAATTAGCCCGTAGGTATAATAGCGGGGTGTTTGCCGTAGTTAATTGTCTGCCGCCTACACCCCCTCCCCGGGGCAGGCAGGGGCGGGAGGGGGGTATGTAAATGATGTTATGTAATCTGGCAGACAATGAAGAAGTGAGTGCGACTCGTTTCGATGGAGACGGGGCGTCGTTTGGTTCGGATACGACGCTTGGCGCTGGGTTTGCCTGTCATTGGTACGATTTTGGAACATTTATGCAGACTTTGTTGTCGTCGATTTTTTTCTTATTTAGTTATGCTCATTTATTTGGGGGAGACCTTTGCCCAGCAGTGGGATAGTATATGTTAGAAATAAAAAGTGTTAGGCTGGTGCTTTCTTTATATTACGCCGAAGTAAAATAGCTAGTTATCGTACTTGCCTTTCTTCAACTGTTTTTGATAGGAAAACCTGTACTAGATCGCCGGAAAATCCTATTAAATTTGTACTAGGTACTTTTTGGGTCGTAATGTTGATGTTTTTTTTACTTAGGTATTTCAAACTATAAGCACTAAGAGCCTAAAATACGCATTCACTGCGGCTATTAAAGGCTTTTTCCTGAAAGGAAAAGGGTATAGGCCGTAACTCACACAACAACACAAATTACATTACAAACTAAAGTCAATAATTTCCTTCATTTATAATTTTAACAGCGCACAAATTCATTCTTCGGCGTGAATGCAAAACAAACTATCATTTCAATTCCCACCCCCCTACATCGCTTAGAATTCATTAGCCGAAGAGACAGAATCAACCAATCACACGGCGGATTACGTCGCTAACCAGCTGTAAAATCAATCTTCTGCTGGGATCTAGATATTTAACAATGTGAAATAATCGGGCTGTTCATTACATCTGTGCTGCCGCAGACTGGAGGGGTGTAGATGATGCAATGTTTGATTTACAAAATTTTCATTCAGAAAATGTACAACAAAATTATCTATTGATTTTGGGTGTGCATAGTAATGGAATCTCTGTCGTCGTCCTGGACATTAAACTTTGTTAAAACACTGAAATGCATAAGAAATGCACATCTGAAAATAATCATCATCAGTGATGCATTTAGGTACTAAAAAATACAAGTACGTAATTGCTATTTTCTTTTTTTGAAGTAAAACATTAAAATTGACATCAGGTAAATTTTAATCAAGCGCAAGCCCATTCAATTGAAAAAAACCGTGATTTGTGTTATAAAGAAATAACACAAATCACGATATTAGTTTACACTTATTTTCTTATTATAACAGTCAAAATTTTAAAAATAATAAAATTAAAAATGCCTGTATGAAGTAACACATTAAAAGTAACGTCATTAACTTTACTACAAATTTAAATCAAGGGCATACTTTTTATTATGTTTTGTTTATTACCTCAGAAGTAACGTGTCTTTCAAATGTATCAAATGCCATTATTTGCACATGAAAACAGTTTCAAATATTTTCGATGAACTCTTGTTAACTTAAAACTTACACGTAAAAGAGAACTTGCGTTATCTATGCCTCTCCCTAAATCAGCGGTGCTACCAAGCGGTGTAAATCAAACAATAAGTCGATTTAACATGGCCGCGGGCTCCTGTGTGCACAATTAAATAGACGGACCTCATTATAACTTGATCGGGTACTGCACTCAACAATGGGAGGTGCTCGATGCCACGTGGTATGAGATTCTGTTGACACTTTATTGGTATGGTAGGTCTTATTGTACACTCGTTTATTATACATATATAGTGTACGAGGGTGAATCAAAAAATTCTTGGAATCAATATTAAAAAATGCAAAGATTTAAATAATAATATTTTATTATTCTACATAATCTCCCTCCAATGCAATGCATTTAGAATAACGCGTTTCTAACTTCCTTATTCCTTGTGAAAAAAATTTTTTTCCTTGACTCTCGAAAAAGTCCTCTACGGCAGCTATAACCGCGTCGTTATCGTGAAATTTTGTTCCACGAATTTCCTCTTTTAATTTTGGTAATAAGTGAAAATCACTTGGGGCTAAGTCCGGAGAATATGGTGGGTGGTCAAGGAGATTGAAGCCAGCACAGCAGGAGCGTTATCTTGAAGGAACAACACACCCAACGACAGTTTTCCACGACGTTTTTCTTTAATCGCTACACACACTTTCGGGATTAAATTTGAATAATAGGGTCCAGTTATCGTCTGGCCTTTTGGCATGTAATCAATAAAAAGGATTCCTTCACTATCCCAGAACACAGAGGCCATAACTTTGCCAGCGGTAGGAGCAACTCGAAATTTCTTAATGGATGGAGAGGATGGTCGTTTCCAAGATATGCTTTGTCTTTTAGTTTCAGGATCAAAATGGTGGACCCACGTTTCATCCATGATGACAAGACGACGGCAAAAATTATCCGAATCACGCTGGAACATTTCGAGATTACGCTTGGAAATTTCCAAACGTCGCTTTTTGTTTTCGTCGGTTAACATTCGTGGCACCCATCTTGCAGACACTTTTTTGAACCCCAGTGAATCAATTAAAATGGATTGAACGCTACCAAAAGATATCTTTAGGATCTCAGCTATATGTTTTATAGTCATTCTTCTGTCTTCCAAAACCAGATTCTCAACCTTTTTGACATTTTCTTCTGTAACGGAGGTTGAAGGCCGCCCAGAACGCGGGTCATCTTTACAGCTTGATCTACCTCTTTTGAATTCAGCCACCCAGTACGCAACCGTAGAATAGGGTACAACATCACCACTTAATGTCTGCTGAATGTCCAAAAAAATTTCCTTCGTAGACATTTTTTTCAAACTGAGATATTTTATCACCGCACGTAACTCACTTTTATCCATAATTTTAACTTTTTAGTAACTCGTTGCACAAAAAAAAATATTACATGCGAACGAACTGACAAAAACAAGTGACAGTCTGCATAAATATAGTGTGATATACACTCTTTAATTTGAATATCGAACTTGATCCAAAGGTTTCATATATATGCACTTCTAAGAACTTTTTGATTCACCCTCGTATAAATGAATTCATTTTACTAAAACATTGATTGGATTTATTTTATTAAGACATTAATGCTTATTTAGAATGTACGAGTACATAATTGGTATTTAATTATATTTTTTGAATAACTATGTAATTAAATGTGACATGTAAATTGACCTTACGAAAAATAAATTATTATGATTATCATTAGGGCTATTATTGGTTTCCTTTTACTGAATCTTTTTATGTAGTGGTGATATTTTTGTCTTATTTTATTATAAAAACGGGGGTTTTTTGTCATGATCTTTTTTTCACTTAACCGATTTTGACAAAACAAAGTTTTGACAAAGCTTCTAATTACAGTGTAAACTCTATATAACGACACTGAAGAGACTGTGCATTTTATGCCGTTATGTATAAGTGGTGGTTAAATGTAGAGAATGTATCATTGTATGGAATAGAAGCTAAACCAACTAAAGCCAATTGATTTCAATGCTTTAAAGAGTTTGTCGTTCAATTGAGTGACGTTACATGGAGTTAACACTATATAGGTATGTAATCCACCTATGAATTCCAATTTTTTGAAGAGTACCAGGCAAACAAACAAGCAAAAGTTACAAAACATTCTTTAATATAGGTCTTTTGGAAAAATATTGGGACTTGATTTTCCTGTCTTATTATAATATAACTAGCAGATCGTCTCTACTTCGCTCGGGATATAAAATAATTTAAGTTGCAAAGAGAAACAAAATATAGACCATATTACTCGGGGCAAATGTAGCTTCGCAACGCGAAAGTAAAGTAATTTTTCAACTCGGTCCCGTAGTTTCGGAGCCTATTTGCGTCAAACAAAGAAACAAACATTAAATCAAACTTTTCCTCTTTATATATTGGTATAGATGTATTGTTAAAACGTTTCATAAACAAAATGTATTTATAATGTAAACTTATTGTTGCAGATGCCTTACCGGATGTGATATCATCAAGCAGTGTCTTCTATCAGTACAGGGAGGGATTCAACAACGCCGTGAGAAGAAACGTGCGGACTAAGGACTTGTTGTGATTTATATAAGAATAAATAAATTATTGTAGTTTAAGTGATCTGGATCATTTTTTCTAAGTTTAACTTTGCTAAGCAAATACATGTTTTATTTTGTCAAAACAGTTGTTTGTTTGTATATAGATAAAAGTATAATATAATACAGTGTAAACTTTATATAACGTCACTGAAGGGACTGTGCATTTTATGGCGTTATAGAGAGTGGTCGTTAAATGGAGAGAAAGTATTATCATTGTATGGAATACAAGCTAAACCAACTAAAGCTAATTTATTTCGACGCTTTAGAGAGTTTGTCGTTAAATCGAGTGAAGTTACATGGAGTTAACACTGTATAAGGGTTGTATACCACTGCTTGACGTAGACTTATTTCTTATCTTTCCAGCAGTTTCAGATGCTGCTTCCTAACAGCTTCGGCTTTGCTGGTTTAGTTAATGTTATGACTAGATGCGCCCCGCTGTGTAACCCGCCTATATCCGGGATAAAAAGTTACCTAGGTTAATCCAAGGCCTAACCTACCTTCGTAGTAAATCTCATCAAAATAAGTCCAGTCGTTGGGAGTGTGAAAGAGTAACAGATTTTTAAGTTACGAGGCTATTCCCACGGGTGGGAATCACAATTGTTTTCGGGATGACAAGTAGCCTATGTATTAACCTAAGGTCTAAACTTACTTGTATATGTTTGTTACTTCTTCACGCTCAAACGGCTAGACCGATTTTGATGAAATGTAGTATGTCTTCATACTAAATTTCATCAAAATCGGTCAAGCCGTTTGAGCATGAAGAAGTAACAAACATACACAATTTTTCGCATTTATTATATGATTAGGATTGGCATGGCCGATTATAATTATTAAGAAAAAAATATATACTATTATGAAGAGTGCACAATTTTTAAGCCACGTCGATTGCCGAGTCCTTTTTGGTGACGTAGTAAAAAAGGCCGTAACTGAAGACGACGCTACAAGCGCTTAAACATAATAAAAAGCCGATATAACAGCGTTCCGAGTTAGATTTACACACAAAGTTGGAGCCCAGGTGCGACAGTCTGAGGCAGACAGACGGACGGCGCAACTTTGCGATTTAGTGCGCAATAAACATCCCTTACTGCGCTATTGTGCTGCGCTACACTTATGCGATTACTTTCCAACACGGAAGAGTAGCGCCTGTAGCTCGGCTAGTTAAGGTGATCTGACGCGGTCATTGAGGTCAAATTCAAAATGTTTTTTTTTAATCCATGATAGGTTAGCTTTTGACTACAGTTAGCCTGATGTTAAGCTGCACTGCAGTCTACGGTGTGGCACGCTTACCTAGAAGATACCTATTAACTCTACTTTTGTAGGCCCCCGGATGATACCTCTCAGGAAACAGAGACTCAGGCAGTGAGTTCCAAAGATTCGCAGTCCTAACAATAAAGGTCGACGCAAAGCGTTTTGTACGAAAGTTTGGAACTTCATGTCTCTATTAGGACCGAGAACAGTAGAGTCTCCTAGTATCTGAGGCCAGGATCCGCTTCGGGTCGACGCGCCAACCCAGTAAGTTAGTTAGCAACACAATTATTTTTGAACAAAAAAAACGTGCAAACGAAAGTCAGCGGACAGTCTTTAGATGGGTGAACCATGCACAAGACTGTCTTATAAAAAAAAGAGGCATTTTCATCTAGGCGCTAAAGTGGGTCGGATTACACGTTAAGTTGTAGGTACCGGCTGTTAATCTTGATACAAGCAGTCGTTAAGCCAAGTCAGGGGTCTTCGGGCGGCTTGAAAACTCTCGACACCAGAGCTTGGCCACTGCTCAATGGCCAAGCGCTGGTACCATCGGGTGACTTATGATCATCAAAGGTTTGTTTTCAAATATTTTTTTTGTATAAAACCAAGGCGTATGATAAATACTTTCAGGCTGAATAAAATGTTGATGATATACGTTATAAATATTCATTCATTCAATATTTAAGAGCTGGGCTCTTGTCTGTGGAGTTTTTCCCAGGTAGTTCTGTCTTCGATCAAATCCTTGACCTCCCTATACGACATGACTTTCACCTTCTCCTTAATTTGGTCTAAATATGATCTTCTAGGTCTTCCTCTTCCTCTCCTGGCTTCTATCTTTCCTTCTACGATATTTTTAATGAAATTGTCATGTCGTATAAGGTGGCCAACCATCTTTCCTCTTCTGTTGTCTATTGTATTTATTATGGTTCTTGGTTCTTCTAAATATATGTTCATTATAAATATTACTTGGCCGTATTAAATACCAGTGTAGCCACGCTGATCTGACTTATTTATGTGTTAAGTTAAACTCGTGTTGATGTATTTATGTTGTAAGTTTTAATGGCGTCGTGTTTTGATCATCGTAAATGTTTGTGGTGATTCATTTGTCTCAGCAGAGTTTTGTTGTTTGGTCGATGTAGCTGTTGTATAATAATAATAATAAAATCGTATATTATTATAAGAAAGCGTTTAAGAGTTTATGCGGTCTTGCTTGCATAGCCTATGAGTGCAAGGAAGAGAAACTTTATAAAAGCTATACGAATAATAATATTTTGATTAATTTCTAAATGATGTAATAAATAATATTAAATTAACATATGATTAAAAACTAATAAAAGAAAAAAAACACTCATAAAATTAATTTAATAGGCCACTCCGGATAGAACCTGACGGAAAGGTACCCATAACGCCGCGTTGTATGGCTATGGATAGCCTTTGCGCTAGGTACGATCCGGAGCGGTATTCGCCTGATTTTTCTTTTAATCTACGCCCAAAAGCTATACTGGATATAGATATACTGGATACAATAACAAAGCGCGCCTGTTGCTCGGCAAGTTAAAGTAGTCTGACACGATCAGTTAGCAGCGATCGATGCCTGCCGAAAAACATTTCATTCTTTATTCTTCTTCTTCGTAAGAGCTAAGTGATCAAGATCTGGTGTCGAGAGTTTTTCAAGACCCTGCCTTAGTTTAACGACTGCTTGTACTAAGCGGACCTACAATTTAACGTATAAAACAATCCACAGTAGCGCACAGATGAAAATACTATTTTTTACAACAGTCTAGTGCATGGTCATCCATCCAAAGCACTCACCACATTGACCGTTGCATAGTTTATTTAATGGAAGAAGTATTTTTTTTTTTTTGTAATTTGTGGCGGCAAGCCAAACGGTCCCCTCTGCCGCGCGCGGAGGTGCGCAAACGCAAAGGAAGGGGGAGAAGAAGAGGGAGAGGTTACGCAATAAAGCGACCTACACGCGGGTGGAGCCGCGGGCAACGGCTAGTAGTTAATAAGAGAGTTACACAGTAGTAGTAACGTTTACAAATGATAATTGTAAACGTTACTAAGTACTACATTCGATACACAAACAATAACGAAGGCCACGAGGCCTTTGAAGAAGAATTGTGTGAGTGAAACATGAGACCGTCTTCAGTCTATGGTATGGTGTGGCATTTCAGTCCCCAGTAAAGGCGCGGCAAATTTTAAGTTTTTAAGATTGGTAATACTAAGCATATATCAGGTTAAATTTTGTTAGTTATTTTCTTTAGTAAAAATTAGATTTTTACTCGAAGTACAGTTAAAAACACTATTTTGATTTGGCTGCACGATCCCCTCTCTCTCGCACTTGAATAGCTGTACGGCTCGATCGCCGCACCGTCTCTTTCGTACGCGCGCTTTTCTCGCGCACGCTTCGGTTTAGTAGATTCCGTTGAATGCGCGCGGGTGTGAGTGTATCAGCTGTGTATTTACTTAACAGTCAGTGTGTACGTCTGTACCAAGTTTACACTCGCGTTATGCGTTCCTATTTTTTTTTTACCGTTTTATCTGAATTTACAATTTAAATTACTTAGAAAAATTAAAAAAGAATTTTGAGAATCGGCCTACAAACGGCTGAGAAATCGGTGAACATACATAAAAAAAATACATACAGTCGAATATATAACCTCCTCCTTTTTTGAAGTCGGATAAAAAAAGGTTTGCAATGAGAAACGTCTGCACTGTGCAGGGGTCCGGGTGAAGGGGAAGGAAGTAGACAAATTTAAATAAAACTTCACAACTTACTGGTATGTACGTAATAGTTTATTTCGTCATAATTAAAACAGCTAACATGGCTCAGCTACGCGACTATCTTACAACTTGATTACTATAATTATTTAACTAATAACTAAATATTTATATTTGACACAGGCTAATGAGAAAAGATTACGCTAAATTATAAATATTAAAAAAAAATATTTCTTAAAATGTGGATTTTGTGGATTCCACAGTTGGGTTTATTTTCAAATATACATTTTCGATGTAGGTAATTTCATTTTTGTATTTTTTTTATACATACAATTTTATTTGTTTTTGCCACAGTTACAGTTCATTTTAATAATATTTTTTTTATAAGTAACAAGCTGACCCGGCATTGTTTTGCCTTACTTAGGGGTACAGCGCCATCTATTGATTACTTACTCAACCCAGTCGAAAGGTATCGACATCTGTTAGAATCATTTGGAGTTAACAGATAATTGTGACTGTCAAATAATAACAGACAATGATTAGCAATAAATTAAAATTGCGACTATAATTTGAGATTTAAACTATCCTATCTCTCAAGTTGGATCGAACTGCACATGGTGTGCGAATTTTATTATAATCGGTTAAGTGGTTTAGGAGTCCATTGAAGACAAACATTGTGACACGAGATTTATATATATTAGATAAACATATTATTAGGTAGGTATATTGAATTGTAGAAATGTCTGTTCCAGACTAATATTTAAGTAGGTTTAATTTATCCTTTTATTATTCCGTAAATTATTTTTGTTACTCCTTTTCTTCTAATTAGTTAAGTACACCTCCCTTTTTCTTTCTTATATATTTTTCATACAAAAGTTTCCTACAAGAAATTGCTGCATGCGATAAGGCCGCCTATTGTGCTACTTTTTTATCTCTTATTTATTTATAGTTTAATTATAACTGTGTTTTGGTGTGCAATAATGAGTTTTTGTATTGTATCGTAATATGAAAGGATGTACAAAACAGCTATTTCTTTGAGGTTTCCAAGTCGATCTTCATGTCCGAATTGTTATATTCCAATTTAGCATAATCTTTGCTCACAAACCTATTTAATGTATAATAAGTATTATTACAAGTATAATCCGCAGCCACAATTCCAGAAAATCTGTGCATTCAGCAGTGTTAAACATTGTAAACTGTTCACGTAAGGCATCTTAATATGTTCGCGTAGAAAACGGTCACACTTACTTATTATAAAAGTTGGAATGAGTCCAACAGTTTCGGTGCTCTCCGAGCACCATCTTCAGAGGCGAGTGTTACACGGACCGCCGCCGACGAGCTCCGCGCGTGCACTAAGTAAGTGTGACCGTTTTCTACGCGAAAATATTTAGCAGTGTTCCTTATCTCTCGTTTAATTACAAATTAAGATGCGGACATTTAACCCTCGTATTCTTAGAAAGCAGAGAACTTTTGGAATAAACTTTTATTTTGTCTTCTTCTTCGTATGAGCTAAGTGGCCAAGCTCTGGTGTCGAGAGTTTTCAAGCCGCTCGAAGGCCTCTGACTTGGCTCAACGACTGCATGTATTAAGACTAACAGCCGGGATCTACAATTGTCATCCGACCCATGGTAGCGCCCAGATAAAAATGCCACTAGAAAAACGACAGTCTTGTGCATGGTCACCCATCCAAACACTGTCCGCATCGGCCGTTGCTTAGCTTCGATGATCGCGTCAGATCACCTTAGCTAGCCGAGCTACAGGCGCTAATTGTATGTTAAGCAGACCTCCGGCAAAAGTCGGAATCTTTGTCACAGTTGTATATCGCAGTGTGAATACAGCCTTGCTTAGACTACTAGAGCCTTAATTCATTTTTAATTATTTTCGTCGTTATCGATATTGTGAACTTAATAAATATAAAATAAATTATTTTCGTCGTTATCTTTATTGTGAACTTAATTAATATCTATGGTTAATAGAAGTAAGTATATAATTATTGTTTAATTTCAATCAATCAGGTCAAGGGTCTCAACTTAATATTTAGTAGCTCTAAGAATAAGAGGGTTCGGTTTCATATAGTTTTCCAGCTGTGTTTTTAGCATTTTACAATCTATATTTAACTATAATATTTTCTTATATTGCATTTAAATACTTAAGCTTTGTTTGGCCATTCATAATACTGTTACACTTCTAAAAATAATCTAATCGATTAAAAGATTTTCACTATTTACAAAATCTAATATCTATATAACTTCTAGAACACCAATTATTTCTACAATAATATAATAGTACCTTATTTATTTACAAGTAATTAATAACTATAAAGATTGGATATTGAATAACAAATTAAAGGAAATATATTCACAACAAGTTTTGGTCGAATACTGCATCGGCAATGATCTTATTATATTTTATTTACAAGTTCTACATACATAGTTAATAAATCTAATCACTATGAAAAAACCTTTAATTTTGAGATAATTCTAACCTATTTATAATATATAACTTTGCAGATGTCGTATACATACAGCTTTTGTATGAAATGCTAATATTTTTACTCTTCTAATCTATGTTAAAAACAATATACAAAAAACAACTACTAATACTTTGAATTACAATTTGGCATGATAGCAAAATATGGCACTTTGGAACTGGCACACTATGTTAGTGTCGTTTTGAAACCATGGTGGCTTTTCCATAGCTTAAACAACATCTCCATACATTTTGAAGATAAAAAAATAAAACGAATCTTGATACTAACCTAACTAGTCTAGAGACCTAGTGCCTATACACCAGCGGCAATTGTTTCAGGTATCGTTTCAATTCGATATCGTCAAATGACGTGTAATCTATGGAAGTGACGTAAGCTATCGAAACGTCTAGTCGACAGTCTACGTCGCTCCCACTTCATCTGGAGATAACGAATTAAAGCGAACCTTAATACGAATGCCACTTCTAAGAAGCACAGATTTATGAATGGTGAATTTTAATGTCTTTCTAAAGTTAGGGAGTGCTTAGGTATGCATACTCGTATGTATTGTGCCTCTGACATGTTTTATATGAACACTAAGAGAGGAAAATAGGTTGAGAAACCGTCTATGTCTTATTGCAACTTCTCGACACCTTTTTCTTCTCTCAACTTCTTTCTATAGTTTTCTTCAATCAAGATGTTTAGGCGGGTCGGGAGCGGTGGGCGCGGGGACCGGCGGGGTGCTATCATGGGGTAGAAGATGTAACGGTAGCGGCGGCAAGTGCAGTGGTAAGAACGCCCTGGACTGGAAGCTGGCCAGAGAATGGAGTAGGGCTGCGGAATGCTCGTGCGCTTTACGCCGGAGTTCTGCCACACTCGAGGAGCGAGCCTCTTCTTTAGGACAGCAGGGGCAGGGTGCGCCCCAACCTGTGGCAAAAACAATTATTTGTTAATTAATTTGATTGGCAGTCCACAGGAGATGTGTCTTCAGATGTCTATCTGTTCCATTATAGAACAAGGGAAACATTAGTAAAAATACCAATTCACTGTTGTAAGTCTCTAGAAATGACAAGACATGACGAGATTAATAATAAAACATCTTCTTGGCATTTTATATAAACTACATTTAGTGACACAAAATAGAATTTTCATATGAATTTCATTATCACTCACAGCACGAGAGAAAACTCTCAGTGTGAGTGCTGCGCGACTTACTGCACACACATTTACAGAGTAGTCATACAATTATATAATGTACTTCGTTTTTGTGAGCTTTGTAAATGTTTTAGAAGTAAATAAATGATTGATTGATTGAAATGATTGTTTTTTATTATGTAGTTTTATGATTATGATTAATTTCTTAAGAAATATATAATTTTAATAAAATGTTATTTGTAAGTGACGTGCCGTGTATGACGATATGATAGATGAATGAAGATATAAACGATTTGATTTGATTAGATTTTTCGCACCAAGCATTTTGCTTCTATCTTCTTTATAAGGACTGCAAAGCTTTGAAAATCTCTTTATTCTCCGGTTCTTGAAGTACTGTTCGGTGGCCTTCGTTGTACAGATGCGAAGCGAGTGTGGAGCACAAAATTCGAGGACAGGTATCTTACATGGAAGGATCCGGGCGATATTTCTAAGGAAGAGGCTACATTGTACACTATTTGAGATTTTTTCATTGTACACTGGGATGTAATAACATCACTTTCTTTTTACTCTATAGAGTTAGGCGCTTGACCACAATTAACCAGCTGGTAAGTGATGTGAGTGTTACCTTTCAAAGGGAAGAACGGCTGCGAGAGATGGTTGAGATGCTGCGACAGGTGCGAGAGGTGCGGGGGGAGGAAGAGCGGGGGCGGCGCAGGCGGCGGGTCGCTCGCAGCGCCGCCCGGGGACGAGCGGAATGCACCCGAACTAAAACAAAGAGAAACAAATTAGGGACACGGTCAAATTTTTACATCAATAAATATGATATACTAGATGCGCCCCGCGGTGTTCCCCACGCTTATCCGAAATAAAAAAATAATCTATGTGTTAATCCAATGTCTAACCCATCTTCATAGTAAATCTCATCAAAATCGGTCCAGGCGTTGGAGCGTGAAGGAGTTACATAAATGTTGAAGTTATTTGCGTATGCCACAGGAACTACAATTGTTTTCGGGATAAAAAGTATATAATTATCTTCACGCTTTATCCGAAATCCAATAGCGATGTCTTCTGTAATGCCATCACTAGCATGTGTGCGTATTCAAGATTTTAGTTTTTAAATCTAAAATAGTAAGCGCTTTGGTGTAAGACCTGTTCTGGCTATTTAACTGAATAAATGAATTATGAACAATACTCTGGCCTGAAGTGGAATACACCCTCCGTTTTCGTCGGTCAAAAATCGAACAGCACCATCGTCTCCTTTACATAAAATGTATTATTAAAGACGGACGCGGGAGGCGGCCCTTTGATCTGCTGCCAACGGATCAGTGACGTCATTCGTCGCCAACCAACCGCGACCGGCACTTGAGACCGGCTCAACTTCGATAACAAAGTCATATAGTTATTCCATTACAACTTGCGCATTTGATTTTTGAATTTGGAATTTTGTTCGAAGTGGATTGCCTTAGTCTGGACGAAGGAGGTTTGTAAATGGAGGCGCTTTTACATACATAGCTTCGTTTTCGTCCAAGTAAATATGTCAGCAGATGTTGTACTTTTTTTCAACAAAGGTACTCCAATTCCAATACTCGACGACCTCGTTGGCGTAAAGGATATGCCGGACTGCCAATCAGAAGGTTCCAGGTTCGATTCCCGGCCTGGCCAACATCTTTGTGCTTAACTAAATTTCTTGGCTGTGGCTCTGGGTGTTAAATATGTATCTATATAAAATATGTATGTACGTATATGTAGTATATCAGTTGTGTTAGCTCCCATAATACGAACTAGATATGGTTCAGTATGGGGTTAACCAGCTGTGTGTGAAATGTGTCCTAATAAAAAAAATGTAACACGTCTTTAGTAAACCGTAAGTAGCTACCCCTGCGGTCTTTCACGCGTTTATCTGGATAATAGGAAAGCATTATAATAAAGAAAACATTTGAAAGATCGCTTCTTCCTGCTCCTACTCATTTATTTATGCAAGAAAATCAAGCAAACGAATCTTAGGCACTCCAAACCCTAAAACCCTGTCCAGAATACGTTCAGTCTCGAATCCAGCCTAACGATTCCCCAATAAAATTCGCATGACACTCAAAACATTAGGAAATTTCGCCAAATCTAGGCTACAAAAAGGTCCATCAGCTGTGGACCAAAAAGCCGATAGAGAAACACTAAAAGCATCTAGACGGTCGCGCCACCTGGTGGCTGCGACATGCCATCAATTATTAGCGGGGTAATGAACGCAAATCCTTTGATTCCATTGAACGGGCGCCGGGGGAAATGTTGGTGCAAGTTGTGGGATGGAGCGGGACTGTGATTTGTTGTTTGCCTTTCAAGCTAAATAAGCATTTAACACTGGTTTTCCTGAAGGGGCTACAGTTAAAGTAAATGTGGTCTACAAATTATTGAAACCATAAATACAAAAAGACAAAAATAGAAAACAACACGGGTTCAAAGAAGAAAATATTAGTGATGTAAGTTTGTTTTTTATATGATGATACGAAAAATTTATTCACATGTACGTAATGTGTTATATATGTATGTTTCGAATGTGTTCAAAAGTAGAGTAAATAGTTTTCTTCTATCAAATTTAAATTAAAAATCCTATCATGATAGTAAATTTCATCAAAATTGGTCAATCCATTTGAGCGTGAAGATCAAACATACACACACATACAAACTTTCGGATTTATTATATAGGTACGATATTAATCTTTTTTTTTATTATTATCAATCACAGCTTCAAGCAAATTTTATTAATATGCCATCCGCTCCTATCCCATTCTCTGATTAAACCGTCTTTTCGTTCGTGTTGGCTCTCGCTCGAGAACCGCTCCCGCCCCCGCCTGTGAATCGCGCCGGCACCGTCGCGGCACATCAAGTATTCACTGAGGGAATGCGGGAGCGCAGTGACACCTCGGCCGGCGTTCATTTCATTGTCTCCTCCCCGTGATGCGATCTCTCTGTGATGCGATATACTCTGTGCCTCGATAGGGCTGCCACATTCATCTTATCTTATATATAAAATTTCCGTGTCACAGTGTTTGTTACCGTACTGCTCCGAAACGACTTGACCGATTCTTTCCAAATTTTATATGCGTATTCAGTAGGTCTGAGAATCGGCCACTGTATATTTATTTAATTTTTTTATTAAGGCAAAACATCGTTTGCCGGGACAGCTAGTAATCATATAAATATAATAAATAAATATTAGGACACATTTCAAACACGGCTGGTAAAACCCATACTGAACCATTTCTAGTTCGTATTATGGTTGCTAACACAATTGATATACTACATATACATACATATTATATATAAATACATATACATATTTAACACCCAGACCAACAACCAACAAATTCAGTTCAGCACAAAGATGTTGGCCGTTCCGAGAATCGAACCCAGAACCATCCGATTGGCAGTCCGGCTTGGTAACCATTACGCCAACGAGGTCGTCAACATAACATTGCTCTCCAAAGTTTTCTTATTTTTTTTTTGTTGCCCTGGATATCATCGCAAATTGTTACGTTTTAATGTGTCCAGATTACGAATATATTCGTAAAGGTACTAAATGTGCTCGTTTTAACAAATTGAATATTGAACAATTTATCGTTGAAATTAAATTTTTCAGTCATTTATTGAAAAAACGGAGCAAATCTTACAAAATCATTGATACGACTTATACGAAGAAGAATGAGTTGTCATATTCATCATCATCGCCATTATTCATGAGACTAAGAATGACTTTATCAGGAAATTTACGATAAATTTTATAAAAAAATAATTGATACTCTAATGTTATTAATTCTGGGAAATAAAGGTTATTTTTATTTATCTTAATATATATAAATCTCGTGTCACAATGTTTGTCCTCAATGGACTCCTAAACCACTTAACCGATTATAATAAAATTAGCACACCATGTGCATTTCGATCCAACTTGAGATATAGGATACTTTAAATCTCAAATTATAGTCGCAATTTTAATTTATTGCTAAATATTGTCTGTTATTATTTGACAGTCACAATTATCTGTTAACTCCAAATGATTCGATACCTTTCGACTGGGTTGAGTAAGTAATCAATAGATGGCGCTGTACCCCTAAGTGAGGCAAAACAACGTTTGTTGGGCAGCTAGTTTATTATATAATGTTTTTAATTCTGGGAAATAAAGGCTTTTTTTATTTATTTATTTTATAAGAATGACTTTGAAAAACAATCAGTAGTGACCCTAAGGCGGGTGTCTCAATGTGATATACTATATTTGAATTTTGCACTAGTTCTACTACCTGTGCCTTTGTAATGCCGTCGCTGAGACAAACGGCATAATCGTCTGCCGCTTTATTTATACAGCTTCTTAGTAGCCTACACAGCTTCTTAGTAGTACGAGGATTCATATTTAACTTTAAGGAGATGTAGTGTAGAGTGAACCGGTTCCTTCTAGGTAAGCGTGTTTCACCGCAGACCTCAATGTCACTTACTATCAGGTGAATTGTGGTCAAGCGCTGACCTATTTAGAGTAAAAAAAAAGTGCCTAGATCAGCTCTGCCATACATATTTGAGGGTAGCGCCTGATCCACGATAGTAGATATTTCAGGAAATAAATTCATATAGCGAAACGAATGTGGCGCGGTGGTAAAGACGTCTACTTTTCAGTCAGACGGCCCCTGGTTCAATCCCAGCCTTACATCAAAGACTTGTTTTTCAAAAAATCAAAATCAAATAATTTATTAACCTTATGACTACTTCTGTCATACACAGCATGTCACTTACAAATAACATTTTATTAAAATTATATAATTTTTAAGAATTAATTCACAATAATTAAGATTATTAATAAAAATAATTTTTTTATTAATAATCTATTTTTTTGAGTAAATGTGTTTTTTTTTGACATTTATTTTAGATAATGGTACGGAACCCTTCATTCGCGAGCCCGACTAGCTTACTAGCTTGGCCTTTTTTTTAAGTAAACAACACGAGGAAACCTGCTTCAACTCATCTGGCAGCCGATAAAAATAACGAGAGAGATGAAGTATTATTAGTTCCTAGCAAATACGCAAATTAAATCAAATTCCTCGACGCTCGTCGTTATTTTTCAATTTCAATTTCAAAATATCTCTATTGATAAATGCCAAAATACTATATATAACAATGCCAGTGTAATATCCTAGCTGTTATAGATACGATTATAAAATTATTTTAAAACACAAGGCTTATCTAAAACTTACAATATGAGATTTATACAATAACTAGCTGACCTGGCAAACGTTGTTTTGCCTTAATAATGATTTCTAAATATACAGTAGCCGATTCTCAGACCTACTGAATACGCATATAAAATTTGGAAAAAATCGGTCAAGCCGTTTCGGAGGAGTACGGTAACAAACATTGTGACACGGAAATTTTATATTTAAGAAAGATAAACATGGTGATTACATACAATATACAAATAAAATGAAAATTTACAATATGCTTGCTTTGAACTTAAGCATAATTAACAAATAACGTCGTTATTGGTAAAGCATTAAAATTTGCAACCTTAAATTCCATTAGAGCATAGGGTCAAGTCATAAGTTGGGGCGGCGCGCAACGAACCGTGTCTCTAATAATTGATTTTCTGTGGAGGCGGGGGATGTCCTTTCTAATATGAATATTCAACTATCCAAGCTGCGTACAACAAAGAGAATTAATACAACTGGTAACAGCGTTAATGCTTTGATTAAGACGCGCTGAAATTGAGTGGTGGAATTAAATATTCATAAACAGTATTGAGATATATAACTAGCGGTGGTAGTGTGCAAATTAGGATGGGTTTACACGGGTGTATGTGTGATAGAGGTCTTTACACTTGTACTCAACTTTCGGGTTAGGCGAGAGCTACACTGACTGTCTTATATTAAAATAGAACATCGACGAATTTTTAAAATTAAATACAATTGAAGTCCCACTATTATTAAAACGTATTAAATCATGTACGTATATTACTCGGGCGAAGACTAGTCGATAGGACGGGGGATCCCCGTTCTCGATCGTACTTGGTGCAGAAGATAGCCATTGCTATTCAGCGTGGAAACGCAGCCAGTGTTATGGGCACCTTTGCACCAGGTACGGTCATGGGCGGGTTTTCCTAACTTTGAATATTTTCACATGTATTTTTACTTGATAATTTGGAATTTATTGTGTCTATTATATATATTTGTATTTAAATATTTTGGGAATATTTAGAGGGATTCATCATCTATATTAAAATAATTATATTTACGTATATTATATTACTTATCAGTAAAAGCCGACCTTACGTCACAGTTACAGTCTATGTTTTACACTTGGTATGTCTTTCTTTATTACGTTTCTGAAAAGAGCTAGTTCAAATTTTCAAAACTAGATGTCGCGTGAAGAAACATACTCGTACACATTAACATATCTATAGTATACTAGCTGTTGCTCGCGGCTCCACCCACGTGGTATGTCGATCTTTTTGCGAATCGAAATTTCCCTAAATTTTGTTTGCAACAAACCGAGACCTTTCCAACGAATGCAAAAATGTGGAAATCAGTTCGTGCTTTCTGGAGTTACAGCGTCAGGAAAGAAAACCCGACTTATTTTTATATATCAGATATTCCCGAGACACAAAAGTCAAAATTAGCGTAAAATAGTGTTGTTTTTTATTTCTGTTCTCCAATTTACCATATCCTTTTTTTCGGTAATCCCGGGTAAAGACCAAAAACAAACAGTTACATGCAGAGAGAGAGAGAGAGAGAGAGATATTTTATTTCCAATTTTCCAGATTAGGTACTAAAGAAATAAAGTAGATTTGACCTCTATAACTTTCCATTTAGCGTCC
Organism: Mellilla xanthometata; assembly: GCA_035578125.1. NCBI lineage: Eukaryota > Metazoa > Arthropoda > Insecta > Lepidoptera > Geometridae > Mellilla > Mellilla xanthometata. The sequence continues at coordinate 2,814,374 of JAPUBQ010000014.1, read as the reverse complement.
AAACTCGAAGCTTACTCTCGGCTTTCCTCGCGGGCGGTGTAAGTCACCCGGCCGGTAATCTACTTATCCCTCACTAGTGACATAAACCTATAATCCACGCGTTAGTGCGGGGCGCGGGGCGGGGCGGCGGGGTACGCTATAATCAGTTAATTGCATGAATAATTGAACCCGCTCATTAGGTGTGCGGGGTTGTTGGTACTACGACACACTTGTATAGTTTACCCGCCCTGTGGGTAGGAAGCTAACACTGTAAGTACTCGTATAGTGTAAACTCCATGTATTTCATAAGAAATACATGGAGGGCTGGTCGTACCTCAGAAAGTCGCTGTGCTCTGTGCTAGGTACCTCAAGGGGCCTGTAATGCAGAGCATCAGAGATCTCACACAACGATACAATTATACCACAACTTGTACAGCTAACAAATTTAGATCAGCACAAAGATGTTGGCCGTGCCGGGAAGCGAACCCGGAACCTTCTGATTGGCAGTCCGGCATGGTAACCATTACGCCAACGAGGTCGTCGAGTAGATATATTTATTGAACTAAATGAATAAAATAGATCTATAATAATAACAATAATGAGATGCAGCACTTAATTCACGAAAGCTGATTGAATCTGTATCAAAACGCCAAAGAGTTCCCGCACACAAACAGTGTTGCCAGTAATTACCGTCAATTTATGATAGTGCATAATTAACTCGCTACCGAGTGCCGCCGTGATCGTTTATTCATGGCAACACCAGTCCGTGACGTCATGAGATCACGTCATGGAAGCTAGAAGACAGAACTTGTTCAAATTCAAATTATATATTTCTTGCAAAATAGGTACAATTGGTGTTATTACAGTAAGTTGGCCCTCTATTTTGACCGTCAGGTATGCAAGATTACAATGTCAGTAAGAAAACTTGTGGAGACAAATAACTAACCAAATAATTTAAGAATACGGTAGGTTACCCAAAATCAGTTGAATTTGTAACAGAAATAAAAATAATTGGCCAAATGCGAGTTGGGCTCGCGCATGAAGGGTAAATATTTATTTTATATATTTTATATTCTTGTATGGGATCTTAAATATTTATTTTATTTCAGTTTTTTGTGAAAATTTGTAGCTCCAAGTTAAACTTAATTCTGAATTAACGCAGCACAATCAGTTACTATATATATGGCACCAAACTACTGTAGCGCCTGTAGCTAGCCGAGCTACTACGAGCTAAGGTGATCTGACACGATCATCGAGGCTAAGCAATGGTCGATGCGGTCAGTCTTTGGATGGGTGACCATGCAAGATTGTCGTTTTAAAAATGACATTTTTATTTGGGCACTACCATGAGTCTGACGACACGTTAAATTATAGGTCACGGCTGTTAGTCTTAGTTACAAGCAGTCGTTAAGCCAAGTCAGAGGCTTTCGGGCGGCTTGAAAACTCTCGGCACCAGAGCTTGGCCACTTGACTCATACGAAGAAGACGAAACAGCAAACACCTAGCTGCAAAAAACCATTTACAAATCACCTAATTCCACCATTATTCGCAAAGAGAAAACATTAAACGGGCCAACACTCAATTTGTGTACATCTTTAAGGTATAAAACTCAATTTGGGAAGGTAGGAGCACGGAGGGGAGGCGGCGGGATCCTCCTAATTGCCAATTTTCCTTTTACGCCATTTTTTTCAGCTTTTAAGGAGCAAAATTCGTTATTACATATTTAATAGCAGTAATCGTCCCCCCTCTCACGAAATTAACTGTTGCCGACGCCCACTGCGGCTTTTTTGTGTCTACGTCGCTTATTGAAGCAGTAGCTAAGTAATTTTGCATTTTAATACCTAATTGTCAGAATAGGCTGATAAAGTTTTCTAAAACTTTTAAAAATCAAGCGTGATTAATGTTGCTATCAGAAAATCTTGTACACACTCAAATTTAAAAGGCAGCATTGCCCCGTTGAATAGCTAAACCCACTCTTTGTAGAAATAGCTGCCAGCTCTTGGATCTCCAGAAGCTAAGACCAAACGCTTCCTTGTCTTATTTAATAAGTAACTCGTATATATGTAGTTTATATCTTATCCGTAATGTGTTCCAGAAATCGTTTTAGTAATTTACTTACTTAAAAAATCATCATGGAATTTCAGAACACCAAAAAGAAACAAAATGCTCATAAAGTATTTCAGGAACAATTTAAAAATTCTTCATTCTCGAATAGGTAAAATACAATTTTTATGAACCATTTTCCCAAATTTCTTATCCCGAGCATTAGAACACCAAAAAGAAACAAAATGCACATAAAGTATTTCAAGAACAATTTAAAAATTCTTCATTCTCGAATAGGTAAAATACAATTTTTCTCAACCATTTTCCCAATTTTCTTATCCCGAGCATTAGTTCCTTAACCCCACAGCCCCAACTATCCAGTCTCCCGAGCCCCGCGCGTCCATAATCTCTCATGTTATAATGCGACCATATAAATTTCAATTTTAAACCTTCGCGTTTCAGGTTACACACCCATTTGTGGGATTACAACTCTGCCAGTACCTCTCTACTGCTACCGTTACATCTGAAAATAAACTCTAAACACCTATACGTAAGGTTCAGACTGGCTTGATATTCAAGCACCTCATACAGAGCTTTCCTTATGGCTAGCCGCGTAAGACTGAAATTTCGAAATTGTATATTCTAATCCAGTAATGCGTTCAGTCGCGACAACATAAATAAATAAGTTTAGGTGCATCTGTTTCATGAATTTGTAATATTTTTTTGCTTATTTCAAAGTTTTGAGGCTAACTGAATAAGTAATGGAATGTAAAACATTGCTCTGCGGTTCTAAAGGTACTGGTTATGATTAAAATATTGACCAATCCAACAATATGGACTATAAAAGATATAAAGTATTTGTTAAGAAACAAAATTAACATAATCGCAAGTTTAAAGCGTTACTTTAGCTTTCTACTATCAGTGATACAAATATAATCTCCGCTAGCTATTTCTTATAAAGACTAAGTTTAGCTATTCAACGGGGCAATGCTGCCAGCGTCTTAGGAATTTTGCCTCGCAGCGACAGCCTGGATGGTGAGCTTACTTTAATTTAAATTGTAGAGTGTTTTGATTTTTCTTGTTCTTTTCTTTTTATCTTTGAGTTTGTACATAGCATTTTAAAATTTTTCTGTATATAATTTTATTATATTTTGCTGTCCTGTTTTTAAAAAAACAATTTGTTTTTATAGTTAGGTACTAACCACACAAGTCAAGGACCCTCAGCTTCAATATTTGAACAACAGTGCACCAATTATGAACCCTCCGTTAAACGCTGTCGAGTCAAAATAAACACATTCGGTAACAGTTGTTGGTTATAATAGACCACAACCCCGCCTGAGGTCGTATTAAAAGTCGATAGAATGGAGGGTTAAGAGTACAAGGTGAAAAAATCTGAAATACTTTTTGGAGAATAGTGATGGGGAAATAGAGTAATTGTTCATATACCTTCGTTATCGATGGCTTTATACATGAAAAAACGTTTAGGTAATGTAAATAATAATAATAATGGTAATTTAAATATTTTAAATTATTGGTACTAAATAAAACCATTTTTTTATAATTTTAGCATCACTTTTTGAATCAGACTACCTACTTTATATTAAAAGCATATTTTTATTTCCTTACTAAGAACAGTTTGTAAGAAAAAAAATGTTTTTAGACTATTATTATTATTATTATTTAATTAGTTTAGTATGCATTCAAATGTTTTTCTAGAAACTACATATACACGTACACAATAAGTGTGCAAGAGACAAAAGGAATCGATTTAAATAGCCTGGGGAGTATTGAAAACAGAGGGAATAGAGTGAACGTTGAGATGGTGGCTGATAAAGAAGGTGAGAAGAGTAAAATAGTAGTGCCAACTCTCCTAGTGGCCACTGTGTATACAACGCAGTAGAACAAATTTAGCATAATCGAGTATATCGTACTAATTCTACTGATTTAATAAATGCGAAAATTTGTGTGTAAGTTTGTAAGTAAGTGTGTGTGTTTGTTACTCCTTCATGCTCAAACTGGACCAATTTTAATGAAGTCTACTATGACAACAGGACTAACAGAGGCTACTCTTTATCTCATATAAACGCAGGTAACTCCACGGGGCTCGGCTAGTTTTAAATAATTTGTATATTAAATTCGGAATTCCCATCTCTACACATGATGTTCGTCAGTGTTGTCTGCGAAATAATAACATTTGCTAAATCCTCTCCGCTAATGCACGCGCTCCCTGCGGACTTTAAACTGCTTTAAACCGACTACAGTAAGAGGCTTCAACAATAAGACATCGCTGAATTATTGAGGGAATACGTTTTTAAAATTTATGGGATAAAAGGTCGAGTTTACTTGGCCTTTGGCTTTTGCATAAACATACGAGGGACTTTGAAAGTTTTTAGACATTGTTTCATCTTTCCGCGTAGAAAACGGTCACCCTTACTTATTATTAAAAGTTGGAATGAGTCCAACAGTTTCGGTGCTTTCCGAGCACCATCTTCATTGTTTCATCTTTTCTATCTTAGTTCTAAAGGACCAGCTTAGTTTCTAATTTTGCCATTAACGACCTTTAATTTTGTCTCATCGATGGCTCATCTTTACATTAGCCATAAAATCCTTAAAATGACGATAATGTGACGACCTAAATGGAGTAATGGTTACCATGCCGGACTGCGAAACAAAAGGTTCCGGTTTCGATTGCTGGCACGGCCAACAGATTTGTGCTAAGCTAAATTTGTTGGCTGCATGTATGTCTATGTAGTATATCAGTTGTGTTAGCCATAATAAAATCTAGAAATGGTTTAGTGTGGGGCTAATCAGCCGTGTGTGAAATGTGTTCTAATATTAAAAATAATATACAGTATAAAAAAATAAAATAATAAAAAATATACAAAATAATGTGTTAAGTATGTGTAATGGGAGTCAATTGAATATTTCAAAGTTTATGTCCCCACACACTTGCATAAGCAAGATGTAAGCAATAAAAAGCGAACTTACAAACGTTTTCTTTATGGAATCAAATAATAGTTAAATATTTATAAACATGACTAAATTACTGCTTTAAACTAAAGTGAGTGAAGTGCACCCGCACTTCACTCACTTTAGTTTAAAGCAATCGATCTCCCGTTTATTCGCTCCCACTGAACCATTCAAAACCATATCAATATTCATCGTTTAATCGAATTAAGCTCTCAACTGAACCGGACCGTTCTCATAATAATAATCGAAACACATTTGTTAGAATTACGCGTTTAAATTGAGACAGTATCGTTTCAGCTCTCACCACTCATAAATTTCAATGAAAATGATCGAATTAGAAAAATTAAAAGTGATAAATAAAGTCCAATTAAGCGTTATTGCGTAAAAAAGGCATAAATTAAACGTTGGGCGCATGTGCTAGTGACGCGGACGCGAGCCAATTCCAGTAATCGAGCATGCTGTAGGGGTGGGCACATGCGATGAAAATAAATCGATTGATGGCTTTTTAACCATTATCATTTTGCTGTTATAATAATTTCTGTGCTCATAATTTTCGCCGTTCTATCGTGTAATTTTGCTTTTTTGTTGAAATGTTTGTAAAAATTAATTACATTGATTAATTATGTAACAATTCATATTGATTGCCCTGTACCTACTTCTTTCTAAATATTTGACATAATTATAATTATGAATAAATGGTTTATCTTGTTTATGATTTATTCAAATTCAGATATTTGTATTTTTACAATGCGTATTAATTTGTACTTAAGCGCGCTAATAATAGATTGGCCCAAGCTCGTTTATAGCCAGCAAATAGTTCTTTTAAACCTATCAATTACATGTTTTTTTTTTGTTTGCAACATTATTAACACCCAAGTATTTAGAATATTATTAAGATCACATTTGAAATCAAATCAAAGTGTTTTTTTTTTGCTTTTTAGTTTAATTATAAATTTATCGTAACTGTGAGATATTTTTATCGATACTTTCTCAACATCACTATTCTATGTGAGTCACACGTGTCCTCTAATTACTCGCTTAAATTGCATTAATTAGAACGCGACTGAAAGGGTTCATTATACAATACTCTCTGTCGCAAACTACTTGCCACATCATTTTGTAATAACTAAATTAGTTTTGTTTTAAAGCTGATTTGTAAACGTAATAATTTGTGCCAAGGATATCAAATTATAATTTATTAGATAAGTTTCAAGAATGTTATGGTCTTATGAGTAGAAAGAAGAAAAAGGTATGAACTCCTTATACGAGTATATACGTTTGTGAATAATGTCGTTATCTTACCTTCTTATCTTATGTATAAAATTTCCATGTCACAATGTTAGTTACCGTACTCCTCCGAAACGGTTTGACCGATTTTTACCAAATTTTATATGCGTATTCAGTAGGTCCGAGAATCAGCTACTATCTATTTTTCATACTCCTAAGTGAGGCAAAACTTCGTTTGTCGGGTCAGCTAGTAATTAATAAAATAGCCAAACAATATTTATACTATAAAGTATTTAACATGTTAGTTTATATAAACTAACAAGTTACATACTTAAAAATTATCCAAGCAAAAGGTACTATAGGAAAATATGACCTTAAATGCATTGGGATTCAAAACTCGAATAACACGATTCAATAAAGGACACATCTGCAATTTCACTTCCTCTTGTTAGCAAGTAAGAGGACATGAACTTTCAAATGCTTTCTTTACTGACTTAAGTTATAAACCGTAGTAAGGGTATTGAGACAATCTTAAATAGTATTAAATTGATTTATAAGAGTATACAAATACATTAATTTCCTATCCAAAATACTTTGATATTTATGTGCTTTTACCATGCACTAGGTATTATATTGTTATAATTTCATACCTATACTTATTTTATTTTATTTACTTTTTAATTTTCAAAATATTTTTCTTTCTATTTTGTAAACTTTCTGAAATAGTGTACTTTATTTACTACCTATGATTGGGAGAAGACATCGGCTTCCGTCATACAGTTATAAATTAGTTCGGAAGCTATATATATATATATATATTTGTAACAATTACTGTGTCAAATAAATACATTTTGTATTTGTATCTATTTACACGTAAGTAGAACCAAATTTGAGACAGCTTATTAGTTGGCATTCCAATGAAATCCATCGCCATTGTTCTCAGTTACATTGCGTCACTTATAGGGGTCATTACCATATTTAATTGTGTTATTAATTTTGCCCACTATAACGGGTGTTATTTTAATTAATTAATAGATTTAATCGCATTGTTTGTTACTCTCTAAAATTATGACTTTTATTTACTTTCATCATAATCATAAGATATGTTTTTTTTTCGTATGCTAATGCTAAGTTTTTAATATATATTTTTTTATAACATAGTTACAAATAAAAAAAAACATTGAAATAAAATACTAAATGTACTGATTTCGATGTAATTTGGTACGGACATAGTTTAGAGTTTAGATTAACGCATTAAGCTTAGTTTAACCTCGGAGTAACATGGGTGACAACGCGGGTCCCAGCTAGTCCTACTAATATGTTAATCCTAGGTATATTAATGCGTAAGTTTGTGTGTGTGTATGTTTGTTACTTCTTCACGCTCAAACGGCTTAACCGATTCTGATGAAATTTGGTATGGAAATAGTTTATATTTTAGATTAACACATAGGCTACTTTTTATCCCGGAATAACGCGGATAAGACCACGAGGCGCAGCTAGTACTAAATTAAAACTAAATTTAATATACGTTCTTCTTCTTCTTCTTCGTATGAGCTAAGTGGCCAAGCTATAGTGTCAAGAGTTTTCAAGCCACCCGGAGGCCTGTTATACCTTTATTGTCTTTAAAATAAGTACCTGGATGACCGAACTTTGCTTTGCCGGTTTTTTTTTCGAATTTGACATCTTTTAAAAATGATTCCTAGCTAGATCGATTTATCGCCGCCGAAACCCCTATATACTAAATTTCATGAAAATCATTGGAGCCGATTCCGAGATTCACAATTTACAAGAATTGCTCATTTAAGATATTAAAACTAGATTTTCCAGTTCGAACGACTGGTAGCCAAAAAACCACTGCGTTTTCCGTCTTATAAGCACATACAGGCTTCCAATCCAATCTATTGCACTATAAATCAACTCGCCGTACTCCGACAGGGCGTGGCGAACCTCCCCACGCTTATATAAATAACAAGATATATACCTAGAGATATACCACCTATAATATAACACGGAAAAGTACCTGCGAGGAGCAATTTCACTTGTGAATAATGCATTAGAGTCCGCCCCGTAAACGCGTTACGATTTTTCATAATAGCTCTTTTGAAGCTACCTACCGCGGTTCGCTGCCTCTAGAGCTGTTATGCCAGTTTTATGTTATGCAGTTTAGTTTTATATTATTTCCCTTTGAAGGAAACTACGTTTCGAGATAGTGTTTGAGTTTATGGCCGATTGAGCTGATTTGTGTGGGTTGGTTTTTTGGTTGTTAGGGTTTGTTTCGGTGCTGTGAATAAGTTGGTTGAGGCAAGCGTTTTTTTTTCATTGTGGCTTTTATGAAAATACTTTAGAATTGGTGTGATTCACGTAGATTCCAATGAACTGAGTCAAACTAAAGAAAGTTGGTATCTAGTTGGCAGAATATGCAACATCAATCAAATAAGTACATAAGTCCCAATATATTTTACGTTTTTGCATTTTTTTTTTATTTTTTTTTTCAATTTTGGTTATACGAACACATATAGGAATTAAGGTGTTGGTAGAAACATCGGGTCGAGGGTTTAGACCAGCCCCTCAGCACTGGTTTACTGTGTAGACACGGACCACCAAATTATATCTTACTTATATATAATATTTCCATGTCACAATGTTAGTTACCGTACTCCCCCGAAACGGTTTTTACAAAATGTAATATGCGTATTCAGTAAGTATGCGATTCGGCTACTATCTATTTTTCATACCCCTTTTAGTGAGGCAAAACACCCGGGTCAGCTAGTTGCCATATAAAATTTATTATTTCTGAACTTCAATATAATTAGCAAAACTTTCTTTTCTGTCATTTTCACACGTAGACAACTTCCTTTCTAGCAATCTCGGAGTCGATAAAGCCCTCACTAATCGGGGGGTTACATGCTACTTTTCTGTAGAAAATGATGTAGCCAAAGTTACAATCCATGTTTTGTATTTCGGAAAATTCTTTAATTATGAAAATTTAAGGTTACTATTTCCGTAACATTATTAAATAACATTTATTACACGAGATAGTTAATGTTCGAAACTAGATGTCGTGTGAAAAGACAAGCTCATTAACAGATCTTTATTCCTGAGATACAAAAGTCGAAATAGTATTTCAACCATACATTTATTTTAAGGCGAGCAGAATTATGCTGATGTGCCTATATCACACTGAGTTGAAATACGATTTTGGCAGTTCGCATAATAAAAAAAACCTGATTTTCCATATCCTATTTTTTTTTCTTATCAAAATCAAAATCAATAATCAAAGCGTTTTTAACCTTACGGCATCGCACCGTACAGTGGCCTGTACGGTGCGATCAATTATTTTTTATTATATTAGTCAATTTACAATTATTTATTTATTTATTTATTATCCGTGTTTTACTGTCACACCCACACGTAGATAATTTCCGTCCTAGTCCTTTCTCATCCAGACTCTCCGTTCGGCTTAATACATTAAATGTAGGCGGCCATCTTGATTTCAGTGTTCAGGAATGTCAAAGGCGCCGTCGCCGATCACACAAAGAGGCGGAATAAGTAATCGAGTCACGAGTGGAGGCGACGCGGGTCTCGCGCAGGCACTGGCAAGCAGAACATGTCTGAGGGTTACAAATCACTAGTGATTTTCTTTATTTTGCCTCGACAGAAACGAGAAGGTAAACATTTTATTAATACTAGCAGTTACCCGCGGTTCCGCCCGCGTGTAGGTCGCTTTTAGCGTAACCTGTGGGAACTAAATTTATCCAGACTTGTAATAGAAAAAATCAAATAATTCAATAGTATTATAATCCCTTAGGGGTGGATTTTCCAAAAATCCGTTCTTAATAGGTACACGTCTACATACTAAATCAAAGACTTCTCAAATTTTCATACGGTCCAGCCGTTGGGGCTATATATAGATAGTAGATATAGAAAATATAAAATAAACATATTTGAGCGAAGTGCCTGCCGCGCGGTTACAGATAAATAAACGGAAACAGTTTCAGATATTTTTTTCTATGGTGATGTTTTACAAGTCTCAGTCGCATCATAAAATTTGAGCGCCGCAGCTGACCTGTGGTAGTAGGCTTTTTTCAATATTGTAAATTGTTGAATTTATATGAATTTATTTCGTGAAAATTCTATTGCCGTTTCGCCTAAAAATCTGTATGGCGCGCCTGATCTCGGTACAATAACTTAGCTTAGCCTTTAAACTCTTCGATTTAAATGATTAATAGAATGTGTGGAGCTATACTACTGTCTTGTTCAGGTGTAACACAGTTACAACACAAATATACTCGTGATTGGTAAGGAGGCACCGCCGCCGGCGTCGAGACAAATTGAATCACACGTTTTTCAGACGCCATGCGCCAATTACACGTGATTGCCGATTTCAGTGGAGGAAATATCACTTGACTTCTCTTAATGCCTAACACGGGCCGTGTTTGACCAAAACTTACCTGATGCTGCTTTATAATAATAATCATGACATATTTGAAAGAAAGAAAGAAAAGAAAGAAAGAATGATGACAGATTGTCATCCATTGTAGGTATAGGTGCGAACTACAAATAAATTTTAGAATAATAAATTTCAACATTAATATCAATCTTAATCATATAAAAATTACTAGAATGTCAATGAATGACAATTTAAATTACAACATTACAAAATTTTACAAAATTATAAAGCTTTGGTGTGTTCTATGATTTAGAGCGCTAGTCAGAATAATAATTTTCAGGGAATAAAGAATTGGAAAGATCTGTAAGTGCACACTAATTATTATATAGGATAAATCTGTCCTTGTCTTTAAACTTGTTATTTTACAAAATAAGGGAATTTAATTCGTCTGAAACTTTCTATTGATATCTATATGTATGTGCTCTATGTTATCTTTATGTGTGTATCGGCAACCCTATCTTTGGGACGTTATACATTTGGATCATCATCATCTGACTAATGTTGGAAAATTCAACTCTTTAGTCCAATTTCGATTTGATTTCTTGTTAAGTTTGTTTTCAAAATTCAAATTCAAATAAAGAAATATTAAAATATTTTAACAAATATGACTGAATGTCACTTTGACTTGTGTATTAACTGCAATTTAATAATAATGCAAGTATATATATATCCACAGCACACGGCGCATGGCTAGTAGATTGCATAAAAACCGTCAACATTTACTCTTTAACCGTTAATAAGTAAGAAAACAGCGCTTACATTTACTAAAATTACAAAGTCTAAACGTAATTTTCCCTTCCAGAACTCAGTGGAATATTTCAGCTCCAAAGCGAAAGTAAATAACGTAATACGGTATGTAGCAGCAAACCATCGGCGGTCGTTCATTACCGCTGTATTATTCAGCACAAAGATGGAAATAACAAGCACCGACTCGCCGTGAGCAAAACTCAATTATCATATTTTATACCTCATAATACTTACGGAGAAGATATTCAATTATATAATTTTTCCTCTGGAAAGGAATCCCTTTTCATTTCTCATTTGGATTTTTCTCTTAAGCAATTACGGGCGCGCCTCGGGACTCCGAAGATTGGATCGCGAATATATTTCAGACGGACGAATCTTCTAATTTATCTTTTAACAAGCTACGGAATGTAATGTTAACTTACGCTCGGTTTTCCGTTTAATATAACCGTGCTTGTGCCGCGGTGCTGTTTGAATAGAAATGAGCTAATTTCGCGCTTAATATGTTTGTTTACTTTTCTTTTTCGGATGTGTAAATATGGTCGTTACGAACTATGGCGACTCTTTTTTGTAATTTGTCATTTTTACACACTGCCTGCCTATGCAGTAGCCTGCAAGGGATATTTCTGAATCATAAAATTCATCATCTTTATAAATTACCTGTGGCTATGCAAAATAAATTAACTCATTTCATTTCCGTCTCTGCTTGTCTATGATTACTTATAGGTACGGGAATTATATATTCGTATATAAGCGTGGCTAAGGTCCTCTATTGTGTGGTTAAGGATATATATATCTAATGGCCTTGCTCGTGGAATACCCATGTTAATCTGCAATAAAAAGTAGCCAAAGCTACCTTCATAGCAAATTTTATCAAAATTGATTTAGCCGTTTGAACGTATATTGGTATTCGTAGAAGTAAAAAACATACACACACACACACACATATATTTTCGCATTTATAATATTAGTAGGAAGTAGAATGTATTTCAATAATATTGTTACCTTATACCTTAAGGTTCTATAAACATCGTTACATTACGCTTTAGTTAGTCAAACGTAAAGTTTTAAGCCGAATCATCCATTATATACTCGTACATAAACAAACACAGACTTCAACACAGAGATACAGTGAAGTTTAATTCGGCGCCATCATTATAATGCGAACAAACGAAGTTGTCCGCCAACTCGATCGGAGCGGCGGAATTGGATTCGAGCCGGATCGGATTCGCAACTCGGTAATCGCATCGCGGCGCGGACGGCCCGATCCCCAACACAAATTATTCGTCCGAAACTCGCGTAACTTCGTCAACCCTATAAAGGAGGTAGAACAAAGCGGCACCACAATTGGCCGTATCGGGCCGTACCTGGATGGAACTTTTAAAAATGGCGGCTCTTTGATAGCAAACTCGATAAGGTCTCGCCCGCGGGACGCGTAAATGCAATTTGTGAGAATCGCTCGTGCCTTTGAGAAGTGACGCGGGCGCTTGTTTGTGCCTCTTAATGTTGCCTCGCCGAGACATGCAAATACGGAGGTCCGTTCGTGAGTCGAGTACGATCGAGTACTGATTGCTACAGACTCGATAGAATCGATAAAAGAGTTTAAGTAACCTGATTTTATTTGACTGCCTGTATCTACTCAAACACCTAAGACGGTGTAGTATGCTCGATTTTGATCGCAATAACTGATATTATATCTAATTTAACTTATTTAAAAAATAATATTATTTAAAAAATATACAGTAGTAGTAGTAGTAGCTATTTCTATAAGCTTTAGACAAATAATTAAAGCTAGTCAAAAAGCTCTAGCCCATTACCGGAGGGCAGTGTGCCCATGATGCTGGCAGCATTACCACGGTGAGCCCAAAAATAGCCCAGGATTTTGGGAAATAATTTTTATTTTCTGAAAATTATTATTAACTTTATATTTTATTTAACTTAATTTTTTCCTGGGGTCGCTGCAATAAGTAGGTACTCGTAATTCCTTTTCACACTTTTCAATCGGCCGATTTCTTCGCCTTCTTTTCTATGTAATAAAAGTACTTTTTTCAATGAATCAACATCACGAACAATCTAATCTCACCAGAAATAGCTTGTTAATTGTGTATCGCCAGAAATGGTGAAAGTTGTAAATGAATGAACAAAATTAGGTAAATCATTCCGTTCCCTAGGGAGGGGGTAGACAAGTTGGTAGGAAAGATACGCTGTGCGATGCTAGGGGAGCCATGGTTTGAAATTTTGTAGATATTACATGATAAAACGAGTGTAGCTTAGTGGAAAAACGGTTGCTATTCAATATGACATTCCCTGGTTCGATCCCGGCCCAAGTTTTGTGTGGATTTGCAACTATTTTTACAGTAAATACATTGTTACCGATATAGTATACATATACTCCCAACTCCACCTATATACCAAAATACTGCGTGGGAGTCACAATCCTCAGCAATGATGAATACTTCTAAGGAGGGGTTATTTCGTAGAGTGGTAAAGTATTCTACTTATTTTTAGTGTGAGCTATGTGTTTAGCCACTCTAAAACTCTCTAAAACTAAAAAGTTTTCAAGCAACTCAAGTGTCTATGAAAATGGCTTATCGATTGTTTGTACTGAAACTGGTATCTGGAAACCTAATTAAAGTAAATTTTACATGTCATCTTTAAGTACCTGTCGCATTTAAGGTGTTAAAGTAAGCAAGCATACTATGCTTATTTCATTAAAATACCTAAAAGTACCAAACATAAAACTGTTTTTATTCGTAAGAAAATATATATACTCATTGGTAGCATTTAAAAAGTCAATCAATCACGTCTTGATGGGAAAACTAAAGCTACTTAAATAAAGAAATTGAAACAAATGGTGTCTCTACACTAGACATGATCGCCATGCAAATTGTACAGAATGATAGAGCAACTTTGTGAATAACTCGGCGAACATTTTAATTTGTTATTTGGATCCGTAGCAATTAGCTACGAGATTCGTAGCGCTGTAGCTCCGTTGATACAGTTACGAAGATTTTGTTTCCACGAGCGACTTTAAAGCTTATATTTTTATTTATTTTATTTTGTTTTAATGCGGAATAAGAGATAGCCTTTATTCTAAGTCAAGTTTCAAACTATCTATATAATAAGTAAATTTCGTTAAATAAAATAATAATCATGCAATTCTTTAGAATTGCATTTATAAAAATGATGCTATTTACTTCTGCAACTTGCCTAGTTCAAGAAGTAAATAGCCGAAGAAAAAAAATAGACAACAATTTAGATATTTTTCATATTTAACTTACTTTTTACTTACGTTATTCAAATATGCCTTACGAAAGTTTTAATACAGTGATCTTATTTAAATGTTATAACAATGTACGTATTGATGGTGCTTAACATAATATGACTTTTATTTATTTCTTGGCACATACATTTGTTAAGAATTTATGTATTTTACAGGACTAAAGGATATTTACAAAGCATAGAAAAGACGAATATAAAAAACTTACTTTTTTATATTTTAATTTTAATTATTTAAAATAGCCGCCAACTTAAAAACGCTAATTAGTTCTTAAATAAATTATATCTCTTTCAGCGTTTTCATCGCTCGTGCGAACAGCAACTTAATAAGATGACGTAGCGGATTAATTTCGAGAATTATGGACATCGTTATTTTCATTATTAGTAATGAATAAACAATGTTTAATTTCTGAAAACTTGGCCGGAGGTTTCATTTATTTTCCAAATGGACTTTTAATATTTGAATTAAAATAAAATCTGATGAATTTTAATTGTTTACCAAGGATAAGTAATAAGAGAATTCAATGTTTGAAAATGATGATAATCACTAGTAATAAATAAAAAAACAACTTAAAAAGTATTGAGTTTACAATAATTATTATTATTTAGATTTTATAAATAATTATTATTATTTAGACATTATTTGTAGCGCCTGTAGCCCGGTTAAATAAGGTGATCACAGTCTTTTAATGGATGACCATGCACAAGACTGACATTTAAAAAGTAATATATCCCCTTTACATTATTTGTTTACAACATTAAATACAGACTAACTTAACAAGCAGAAGAATACCTTTACCTAACCGTGAGATAATTAAGACAGTTGATAATGATAATGATGAAAATTCATTATCATCAAACGTCCTTCCTATGTCATTTTTTTAATTTTATTCCTTAATTTTCACCAACTTATGTCTTTATGTGCGATATAAATAAATTTTACATACGCACCAATATATTTTCCCACTTTCATACTTTAAAAGATTTATAATTTTAAATTTAAATAAAAATATATTATACATATATGTATTAAATACATAGGAACTCAAACGCTATGCAACATTTGAACCAGCCCTTTTTAGCTTCCGACAAAGCTACCGCAAAATTCACCTTTGCTTCTAACATTTAGGGAGCAAATTAAATTGGTTCCCGAAAAAAGAGTTTTGGCACAACAAACGAACCCGCCGTAACGTCGTTACTCGTCGTTACGTTATCGTAACGCCGCCCGTTAGTTTATAGTCGGCGAGTCTACTGCTGGTTTGCTTACGAATAAGATGACTTTTGTATTTGTTTCAATTCCGTTACATATTGTTGAAGAAAAAATATTATTAACCGTTATAATAATGAAGCTCTTCTTACAATAAAGTCAAAAGCATAAGCATATCATAAGCAGCCCACTATACGTTCTCACTGGTGGGGCTCGGGGCCTTCCCTTACGAGGAGAGAGACATAGGCCATAATCCATCACGCTGGCCAAGTGCGGGTTGTCAAATGACACACGTCTCCGGATATTGTGGTTCTTAAACACACCGGTTTTCTCACGACTTTTTCCTGCACCGTAAAGGGAGTCCAAATCCATTACCACCGAGCCACACTCGCTTGTCAAAAGCCTTTTATTAAATTCTTTTTATTGCTATTTGTATAGAAATTTATGCACTGATTTAATATACTAATAAATAACAATATACTGTTTGATATTAATGAAGAGCCATCCATAAAAACGTAGAAAGAATAATACCTTTATAATAATATACTGTATAACATATAAACAAATTAAATTATATTATATTCTATTTCAATAATATTTTTTTTATTTAATTTAATTGATAGTTGTAGCCACTTTTTTACGTCTTTTAAACATCTAAAACCTTGATAAGTTTATATTGTATATCAAAATGTGGTATAAGTTAAACTACCGTTGGCTCTCGGACTATAACCGTTACGACGCGCCAATCGAATGAGAGTTCGTTAGGTTAACGAATGAAAAGTTTTGTCAGTATTCCTCTATTCTATTTGATTGGGCGTTCAAAGGTTTTTCTAACGATCACTGATGCTAGTTACGGACACGTATTAGTTTTTAATCAATTTTTCGTGAATCTTATACGAGCTTTTGAACATTTAGCTTTTTTATAAAAAAAATATTAGTAATACATTTCCATTTAGAAAGAAGTTTCAATATTTCACTAAAAACCGGACTAAAGGAACTGTGGAATTAAAATATTTAACCGTACTGGCATATTTAAAACGATCTGAAGCGGTTTCTGTAAGTTATACTGGAATATTTATTGACTTTGGGTAAACTTAATTTTCAGTAAAAAATGTGAAAAGAAAGTTTAATTTGCTCATTCCTAATACTATATCAACATTTATTTGACGACCTCGTAGGCGTAAAGGTGTCTATGCCAAACTGCCAATCAGAGGGTCCCAGGTTCTATTTCCGGCATGACCAAACATTTTTGTGATGAACTAAATTTGTTGGCTGTCGGTATGTGTGTTAAATTCATATGTACCTATGTATGTATCAATATTAAATATTTAAATATGTATATTTAATAACCATAACATATTTACAGTGTACACTTAAGTTTACTGCACTGGATTTAACGCAAACTCTAAAGCGTCGAAATCAATTGGCTTTAGTTGGATTAGTTTTTATTCCATACAATGATACATTCTCTCCATTTGACGACCACTCACTATAACGCCATAAAATGCACAGTCCCTTCAGTGTCATTATATAGAGTTTACACTATATGTGTGTGTTTAGTAGTCTTATTAGCAACCATAATACTAACTATAAATGCTTTAGTATGAGACTAATCAGCCGTGTGTGATTTTTTTTTTTCTTTTCTTCCTATTTCTATCAACAGATTGGTAACTTAATTCTTTAGCCCTTTTAATTCTCAGCCCATTAAGCCACCAGTAATCTCGACCACTTACTAGCTACTTTAGTCACGCCTGCATAAACAACAATCGAAGTGGCTATAAAGAACCCACTACAATAAATCAGCGGGCCGCGCGGCGACGCGTGAAGATCGAGTGTGACGGTGCCTTTATGTTAACCCTACGCTGACCACCATGCGGGTTAAAGAGTTGATTTCATTTTAATTGTATTTCTTTAAGAGTTTTTTTTTAAATGGTTGAATATTATAAAAAAAATATTTGGATAGGTCAACGTTCAAAACCAATTCTATCCTACTGCTGGGTATAGGCCTCTCTCCTGTCATGACACCTATCTCGGTCCTGTGCCAATCTAATCCAGGTTAGACCAACGAAAGCTACAATATCGTTTTCTCATCTTGCAAAAAAAAAAACAACCAAATTATTTGGAATTTGATATACTATATTTTAATTCTTTAATTTTGGTTGTTGATAGATAGGAGGTGAGATCCCAAGGCTGGATGGTTCACGGATGCACACAACACCCAGCAAGTGACACCAGCCATTCAGCGCAGGAATACGGCCGCTATAACTTTTGGACAGAGAGCTTTTCGAGTTGGCACTTTTGACAATGCATCGGGCTACGTTTGGCTTGATCCTGACTATAAAGGGTTTGACATATACAGTACATAGGTATTGCATATTATGTAAAGAAAAACATACAAAAATATATCTGCAAATTTTAAGCTACAAACAAATTACGTATTTAGAAAATGATATTATAACTAATTCAGGAGACCGCATCGGATAAGTAGACGTTGTATGGCGCTGTGTCTAAGATCTTAAATAATCAAACATACTTGATAAAATTGAAAACGTAATACGAATAATTGAGATAGAAAAACAAGCACACGTTAGCAACTTAACTGCAATAAAACAAAGATATAAAATTCCTACTATAACTCAATACGTAGTTCACCAGCAAGAGAAATAAAGCAGCATACACACTGCACTCGAAATCGCGCGGCACGTGCTCTTGTCGTATTATAGCACAATATTGTGGATCGCCCGCGGCGACTCGGCGGGCGGTCTATCGTTCACGCACGCCTTGTTGCCCGTGGTTAGTGTAAAAACGATCCAAATGACCCGAAAACGATACAACGCCCCTATGTTTTTTCAATCAAAGTCGGCGATAATAAAGTCCGATGTGTTTTTTTTATGTGAAAAGGTTCGCCACTGATTGACCCTTTAATTCTCAGAGTGAGTTGTGTGTTGTTATTGTGATTGAAAAGGCGATTTGTGAATTTTATTTTAAAAAAACTTTTAGCCTTGCATAAACTTATTGTTAGTAAAAATAATATAAAAGTATTAAGCATATTAATTAAAAAAATATTTTTAATCTTACAAGACAGTAACTAAGATGGTACAGACTATAATATTCACAATCAAGCTTAAGAAAGAAACTGAACTTTTAATACTGAGAATACATTTTATTTTAATATTTTTATCGAAATATGTAATTTTATATTTTTTGATTATGTGTAAATGTCATGTTAATATGTACTATTTTTATATTTGACGTATAATTGTATAATTATCACTAAATAATGGCTTATCTTTTTATTATTAGTATAATAATGAATAATCTCTTGTATATAAGTTTTTGTCTCCCACAGTTTATTAATAGATACATTTTACTTCATAGCTTGTACAAGATGTTTCTGTCAATTCTGCCCAAAACTGAGCACAACAAACAATCCAAATGAGTCATCAAATCAGATTCTCGCAACAAAATCAAGATCCAATTACGGTACATTTAGCTTCAATAGCTCCACTTGAGCTATTCGGCACGTGCCGCGCACGGGTTTTGTTTATCTGCCAGATTCGAGGCAATTTAGCGTAAAGCGATCGGCCGCTAGGTGCCGTGTCGGGGTGACACCCCTGCCATTAACGACTGGCTTTCTGCTTCTTTCCGCTTTTTTAATCGCCGTCGGGTCGCCCGGGCGATTATTCATGGCCAGTGTAAACGCGCCCTAATGTCTTTTGTTTGGATTGCGTTCGATGATCGTTGGCATTTGCCTCGCTTTATGGTAGTTGTGTGATTTTAGGGTTCTGTAGGGTTGAAAAGTTCGTTCTGTCTGTTTGTTTGTCAATCTGTCTGCCCTGTCTTACCGACCGAATAATATTGCGAAAGTAAAGTGAATTTTCAGAAATAAAAAAAATAGTTATTCTTTTGTACAAAGTTCTAACTTACCGTCATGATTAAAATTTTATACAAACCAATTATATAAAATACAGTTTTAAATGTAACAAACAACATAAAGACTACGTGAAAAAAAATTTATATTAACTTTTTCCAGAACTAAAGGTCTGGCAGTTTTTCTTCACTGGGTGGCGAAAAAAAATACTGTTTTATGAGAATTACGTTAAAATTTGCTTTAACAAAAGCTTTACTTATTCGACAAATATTATGTTTAGGCATGAAATACCTACTACATGTAGGTATATCATGATATGTACTACATGTAAGTATATCATGATATCTACTACATGTAGGTATATCATGCCTGAACCCTCCACCAAGCAAACTCACCAAGCAATTTCATTAAGATTGTTGCCCAATTCAGTTTATTAGGGTCAGATCTAACAGACAGCTCAATTACCCTCGGAGACTATAAACATTAAGCTTACTTAGCTCATTATTGCACTTTGTACCTCCTTGAGTATATTGTGTAAAGTTAAACATTGCAGTGGAGGCAAAATTTTATTTTTAGTGCATTACATGTCGTTGTTTTTTTTTAGATGACACTATGATAGCTTATTTTTTTCCGAAAAGGTATGTCAAATACAGATAGACATGTATGGACTTTTATGTAAATTCTGATATAACGGTATTTATTGGAAAGTGAGAAAGATTATTTATTAAAGTTTGAATTTTACGCTGATCAACAATAAATGCATTTAATTACACTCTTGATAGTACTATTTTCCTTTAGAACTACTGCGTAAGTTATAAAATTTACTCGTACTTTGGGATGTAACACATATATATTTATTTGTTATTATTTCTGATCGAACTTCACTTAGGTAAGTTCGTTTGATCATTATATTTATGTGATATTAATAAACTAGCTAATTAGTTTATTCATTTAGGTAGTGAAGCTAAAAATTACGATCTTTTCAGAAACATTGGTCTTAGATAATTCAAAATTTGCTACGTCCAGACATAATTATATAATTATCATAACTTCAATTTTACCTAACGTGCCATGTTAAAAAGTTTGGGCCACTCCCTTTAAGTGAAGAATGACATTTCAAGTTCCAATTTCAAAAATCATCTCGATGTCAGCGCCCTCTGTCCTGTGCCCCGAACAATAGACTCGAGTAAGCGCCAGACAATAATGTCAATTACGATTATTTGAATTTCGAACGCAATATCAGCGCGTGCGCAGCGCGACGAGACAATCGTAATTGAAGCGGGATAGTGCTTCAAGTTATTAGAAAAGAAAAGTGTCTCAAATACCATTTATTATATTCACGAGAATAAAATTAATATTTTTTACTAACGTATAATACATTTTACATATACTACCTATATACCTACATAGTATGTAGATACATATATGTACAATTACCTATGTACCTACATAGGTACATTGTACATATTATTGTTATTACATAATATGTATGTAGGTATTCATAGTCTTATAACAGCTTTATATTAATTGTGTGTTTCGTTTAAGTTTCCGACTGTTAAACTACCCATGTTAATCTGGGATAAGAAGTAGTCTTGGATCTAAACTCCATACCAAAGTTCATAGAAATCAATCAGCTGTTCGAGAGTGAAGAAGTAAGAAACATATACACAAACTTTCGCAATTATAATTTAAATAAATATAAAGTCACAAAGAATTACGGTATATACAATGGAATAAGAACAATTGAAACTTATTTGATTTGATCTACTTACAGTTGTATACAATATTATAGTTATATTATATTTATATACACTAATAAGTCGCAACTAGAAAAATAAGTCACAACTAAAGAAATTGAATTTTATTCCGACAAGAGTTTAATAAAACAATACAAACAGTAAACAGAAAAAAAACTACCAACTGTTAGTTAATTAAATATTTTTTCTAAGAAAAAGGATTAATGTACATGATGAAAGCGTAAACATAATTAAGTTAATTCACACACCGTTCACATAATACCGCATTACGTGAACATTACGTTATGAATTAACATACACTCTTGAGTTTCAGCTTTTGAAATGAATATGAAATTGCGTTTTGTCGCCCCGGAGTGGCTTTGCGCTGCGTCTTCTATTACACAGCTCTACATATTAAGGTGCAGTCTCGTTGCGTGTAACAAAAAGTGTAAGTTGCTCCCACACTGGCTTTAAACAGTATTTTATAATTGTGCTTAACAATATCTATACAAATATTTGTGTATTATTTTCATGATAGGTACATCAGTGTATACGATACATTTTGAAGGGTGTGCAATGGAGCTGCATAATTTCATTCCCGCTTCTCCATTCCACTACAGAACGAGCAGGGGTACAGCGAAGAGACATCGATTCACTGTCGAAGTTACAAGAATTCGCACAAAGCGTTTTGCTTCAACCTTCATTGTGAGAACTACGAAGCTTTGGAACTCTCTTCCAGAGTCTCTTTTTCCCGAGAAGTACAATTTGGGGGTCTTCAAATCTAGAGTAAATAGGTTCCTTCTAGGCAAGCGTGTTACAACTTAGACCACAGTTAAGCTTAACATCAGGCAAGCTGCGGTCAAACGTAAGCCTATTCATCAATAAAAAAACGATCTTTTAAAAGATGTATCAAATACTAAATTAAAGCATAGACTAATAAATATTATAAACGTTCAACCTCTAGTTGAAAATCGTATTATAAAGTAGAAAATACGAATAGATGGCGCTACGTGTATCTATTGTTATACGGAGCGCCATCGATTCGTATTTCCTTGAAACGACTTCACTCGGGTCACTCAAATCTACTATCGTTATATTACTATACGACTGCAGCGCGTTGCGGAATTTGGTGACAGCTAGGCTACGCGCTCGATTTGAAGCGCCATCATCGGTTTCATCGGTAATTATGACAAACTTCAGCCTCACGCTTTTATGTATGGGAATCAGCAATTTTCTCTAGTATTCTGATCCCTGATTAACGTAAATGTCAAATGTTATAAATGTTTGCAATATTTTTCTGTGGAAAACGTGTTGTAAAGGCGGTATCCATATATGACAGGTTTAGCGGTGACACTCTAGGGACCCCAAATATTGTAATAATAATTAAGTCATAATATTTGAGATTGATTTGGTTTTTTGAAAAATGTTTTTGTTTCCCTGATTTGTCTCAAGGAAGTACGAGTATGATACGTAAATATAATACGTAAATACGGAAGTTTGTGTGTGTTTTAGTGTGTATTTTTGTCACTTCTTCACGCCCAAACGGCTGAACGACAATTATGTTCTCATTCTAGATAAACACAAAGATTTCGTGTTATCCTATTAAAGCCTCAAAATCGGGTAAAGTGTAGTTTAACTTTTTGTTTTGAAAAATAAAGTGTTCAAGCTTTCGAAATTTAACTAAGTTGTACAAGGCATTGTTTACGTATTGTACGATATTTTAAAAAATAAAGTTTCAAGCTTTCGAAATTTAACTAAGTTGTACAAGGCATTGTTTACGTATTGTACGATATTTTAAAAAATAAAGTTTCAAGCTTTCGAAATTTAACTAAGTTGTACAAGGCATTGTTTACGTATTGTACGATATTTAAAAAAATAAAGTTTTCAAGCTTTCGAAATTTAACTAAGTTGTACAAGGCATTGTTTACGTATTGTACGATATTTTAAAAAATAAAGTTTCATGCTTTCGAAATTTAACTAAGTTGTACAAGGCATTGTTTACTGTACGGTATTTAACATAAAAAATGTGTTTGCCATAGCGAGTATCAGAAGAATACCTTATCCATTAGGCGTTCACGCAGCAGCAATGAATTATCATAACGAATGTATCAACGTCTAGCCTCGGGACAATTTGTTCGCCGAATTATTATTGAATTACAGCGAATTGTATCTAATTTGTTACTCGTACCTACCGCTCCGTGGAATAACAAATCAGTTCTGGCGCGTCGCTTTCAAAAAAGTATATTAAAAAGCCTTTTTCGGAATTGTAGGTACCCAATGAGTAAAAAAGTTACAATGGTTACTGTGAAACGTTGTCATAGAAATAAATACGTTTCGTATAAGTTTTTTTTTTAGTTTTCAATATTTTCGTTTTGACTATGCTTTGTAAATATTATTCTTAAATTATGTTTAAATCTTTTTTTATAATAACTTCTAGTTTTGTCAATAAACGTTTGTATTTCGTATGATAAGTACCTTATTATTATACGTTTGACAGTGGCGTTTTCAACTTGGCTCTACTGTGATTCGAGTGACACGTTAAATCGTAGGTCCCAGCCATTAGTTAGTCACTAAGCTTAAAAACTGTTGAGAGTTTGGCCATTTAACTCATACGAAAATATTATTATAATTCATTAAATACATTAATTCATTAAACTTCCATATAATAATAAACATATTACTAATGTAGTTATTTAGAAGATTTCGACGAGTTATCTATAAGATATTTAAAAATAAGTCGAGTTTTGCTTCCTGACGCTATAACACCAAGACGCACGAACCGATTTCCACGGTTTTGCATTCGTTGGAAAGATCTCGGGCTCCGTGAAGTTTGTAGCAAAATACAGGGAAAATTCGATTAGCAAAAAAATTTAACTACACGCGGGGGAGCTGTGGGCAACTGCTAGTTATATTGTATTTAGAAGAGTTGACGATATCGAATTGAAACGACATCTAAAGCAATGACAAATTGCCTATGCCCTCTGTATTAAAAAAACAACAAAACAAATGAAATTGTAGAGCATCAAGCATATCGTCAACCGTCTTGTGAGTCTACTCCGCACCCGCGGTAGGTACTCGCATAACCAATTGCGCAATTTAAGTCAATTGTGCGCTAATTAATGCTGTTAATGGATCAGTTGAGACGCAAACTGCGCGCCTTCCGCCCGATGCAGGGTAAAGAAGGACTTAAGAAAGGTCGGTATCGCAAGAGTCAATATTATATAAAGTAAAAAATAGACGAATTAATCCAAGGTCTAACCTGTCTCCATATTAAATTTCGTCAAAATCAGGCAAGGCGTTTAAGCGTGAAGGAGTAAAATAAATTATGAAGTTTTTTGCGCATCCCACGGGAACCAGTAGAGTTTTTTTACCATAAAAAGTAGCCTATGTGTAAATCCAATGTCTAACCTGTTTTCATACAAAATGTCATCAAAATCGGTTAAACCGTTCGAGCGTGAAGAAGTAACAAACATACACACACACACACACTCACAAACTTTCGTATTTATTATATCAGTAGGATTATCTTAATATATATAAATCTCGTGTCACAATGTTTGTCCTCATTGGTCTCCTAAACCACTTAACCGATTATAATAAAATTCACACACCCACCATGTGCAGTTCGATCCAACTTGAGAGATAGGATAGTTTAAATCTCAAATTATAGTCGCAATTTTAATTTATTGCTAATTACTGTTTGTTATTATTTGACAGTCACAATTATCTGTTAACTCCAAATGATTCTAACAAATGTCGATAACTTTCGACTGGGTTGAGTAAGTAATCAATAGATGGCGCTGCTATGGTAAATCTACGAACGTGTCATATAAGCTACACTATCTATTTTTCATACCCCTAAGTGAGGCAAAACAACGTTTGCCGGGTCAGCTAGTATTATGTATATTAGGGCACATTTCATCACACGCTTTCCTTCACCGTGAAGCGAGTGCAAATCCGCACATAACATGAAAAATAAGTCATCGGTATGAGGCCGGGATCGAACCAGAGGACGTCTGATTGAAAAGCAGACGCTTTATTCTCTTCATTAATCATAAGAGTTAAAAATAATAGTGAACTATCTTTCCTAGCCACGCAGTACATCTTAGTAAGAGCGGCAACCGTGCACGATACAATTGTTGCTAAACTGATACTCAATTTGGTCCAATTAACTGTTAATTAAAGCCGCTAATGAACATCGAGCTGCTTGTTTCGCGGCACAACACTAGTGTATGTAAGGGGATGGATACACAACAGTAGCGAGCGAGAATCTAAAAAAGGGTGAATTAGAAAACTTCGCAGCTTAATACAAAAATACATATTATTTTAATATAACCATGACAACCATGTCACAAGTCTGGTTGTCACATTGTCAGATTCTATTCCAATTAAAAAATGTAAAAAAGTATTAATAAAGAATTATTTTAAATTAATTTTTATTATGGGAATACAACGATGGTACGGAACCCTTCATGCGCGAGTATTGGTATTTCATTTAAGACCAGTGAGCTAGCATATTCTGGAAAACAGATTTTGTAACTTGAAAGTGGTAGCTGACCAGGCGAGTGCAACAACCATGCAAACTTCGGTTATTATTTGTTATACGAGTAGATTCACAAAAAATAATAAGAACTTAATAATAAAAATACATAATTACGTGTGTACAAATGGGCAAATATATGAATTTTTGTCTGTATAATGCATATAACGAGTGCTTAGATAATGTATCTATGTATGTTAACTGCCAATGCGCTTGGAAAAATCTCTTTCATTGGTATAAAAAAATACTGAAAGAAAAACAAACTGATTTCCCCAAAATCTGTTGTTTTTTCACCTATCAGAATGTAAAGCTTCGTGTACACTGTACCATCCTGCGCTCGCACGTGTCCGGCGCGATAAGCCGACGTTATCGCATTAGAAACACTTCCGGCCGGACCGGATGTGCCGCCATCTTGATCTCACGATCGACAGCTTGCTATCCGCTTGTTTCGGGAAGTGCAAAACTTGGGGATAAGCTTGTTTGTGTGTTCTAAGCTTTATATTACGTGAGCGTGAGGACGTTTTACGGAGTATTTCTAGTTTACGTACACAGAGACAAATTAAGTGAATTAAAGTGTAGATTATTTTTTTAACCTTGGTGGTTTTTTTAAACTCTTTACTCCTTGCAGCTAAGCATCTGACACGTATCCAGGTGAGTTAGCAACACTCTGTATATCAAATACCCTACCACCAAGCAAAATGCCCGCATAACGACACCCGAAATATATAGGTAATCAAGTGGTTTTCAAGGCACGAGTGAACCTAGGTTTCTTCTATCACAATATCGCTAGCCATCTGATTGTTTTACCTTTGACAAGCAAGGCGCGTAAACACATGATTCAGCGACATTCTGACCTAAGGTGGAGCATGCTTAGTCTGGAATAACTGGCTCTCAAGGAGCATGCCGGAACACACAGACTGGTGCTCGGCGATAGGTTTTTTAAACTTGTATTGTTGCTAACCAGGCGACAATAGAAAATGCTCAAGCAACCAACTGTCGCTAAGAACCTAACGGTATGTTCAGTAGCTTCCTTGCAGGTCAGTTATATTTTTTTTTTGGACACATTCACCATTTCTAGTTCGTATTATGGTTGCTTACACAGCTGATATACTACATATACATACATACATATTATATATAAATACATATTTAACACCCAGACCCACAGCCAACAAATTTAGTTAAGCACAAAGATGTTGACCGGGCCGGGATTCGAACCCGGAACCTTCTGATTAGCAGACCGGCATGGTAACCTTTACGCCAACGAGGTCGTCAACTATTCCGGATGTCTATTCCAGACTAGCCATGCTACACCTTAGGCCAGAGTATCGCTAATTTGTGTGGTTACGCGCATTGCAAGTCAAAAGTCTAGTTGCACTGAATAAAAAAACAAATATTGCTTACAAAGCGTATTTCTACGAGTATATCAAACAAAGCAAGCAAAATGATTCATTAACGAAACAAATATGACCACATGTTCAATTAAAATTAATGAATCAACTTCATTACGGCCTTTATTAAAGAGTTGTTTAAAAC
Organism: Mellilla xanthometata; assembly: GCA_035578125.1. Taxonomy (NCBI): domain Eukaryota; kingdom Metazoa; phylum Arthropoda; class Insecta; order Lepidoptera; family Geometridae; genus Mellilla; species Mellilla xanthometata. The sequence continues at coordinate 2,786,792 of JAPUBQ010000014.1, read as the reverse complement.
ACAATTAATCTATTAAAATACTTAAACGTGATGTGGTCAGTTAGTTATTCGACACCATTAGATGATGGAATCGGATGATATCTGAAATCTAATGGAATACTGTAATTAAAATATCATCATATTTAAAGCTATAAATTGACTTGAATTGGAGTCACTCTTATCATGGCGAATAAACTTTATAAAATAAAATTGACAACTGACAACGCGTAGGCTTACGGTTTGACTTGGGTTCAACCAATGTATTTTAATTAGTTAGATTTAAATATTTGTCATAATTTGAATTATAATTACTTCTTAAATAAATAGGGCATTCTCAGTATATAGAAATAAAAAATAAAATTAGTAAAATTGACATACCATTAATTAGTATTTAACTTCTTACTCGGTTTTTTTTTTACACATTTTACACATGGCTGGTTATCCCCATAAAACCATTTCTAGTTTGTATTATGATTGCTAACACAACTGATATACTACATATACATACACTAATACTTAACACCAAGACCGACGACGGCCAACAAATTTAGTTCATCACAAAAGATGTTGGCCGTGCCGGTAATCGAACCCGATACCCTCTGGTTAGGCCGGCATGCTATCATTACGCCAACGAGACCATCATAGTTAAAGTACAATGAATATACGTAAATATCATCAAATTTAGCAGATATATATTGCGTCTTTACGAGGGCTGACCAGCGGGTAGGAGAGCGACCTCGTGCTCTTTTCCCGTCAACTTGGCCAACTACCACGAGCTTCTCGAGGCAATCAGGGTTTCTACGAGGGACTTGTCCAAAATATTTGAGAATAAAACCTCAAATAGCAAAGTTAAAAGTCAACAATTACACATTAATTAATCAACTTTTTTTTCTTTCTAAATGCCAGTGTCTCACGCGTCAGTGCACTGCGTTGGTCACCCTCGACGTCTGAATTGTGGCAACCCTTTCGCCCGCATTGCGCCTAATTGTGCGCTTAATGGGACAAATATATTTACATCGCGAGTGTGTCGACACCCTTACACGCGGGATTAACTAACGCGATCAACTTGTGTTCGTATGAACTTGGCTTTATGTTGTAGAATCTTTGAAACAAAACGCGTTTAGAATCTTTGAAAACGCGTTTTGTTTCAAAGATTCTACAACATACCTTAATATGGCTTAGCTTACTAAACACGCGTGTTAAGTAAGCTAAGCCCGAAAGTTCGTTAAAATATAAATGTTAATATACTTTGAAAATATTTTTTAATGATAAAATTTGACAAATGTAACTTTGTCATTTATTTTTGTATGAGAAAACCTAGTTAATTTATGTGAAATATGTTGGCCGGTAATCGAACCCGGGACCCTCTGGTTAGCAGTCCGGCATGGAAACCATTACAACACCGATCGTCATTATGTTTGCCGTTTTAGAAAATGAAGAGACTTGAGAACTCTAACCAAGCGGTTGGTAGAGGATTCGGGTGTCCAAAATGCTGGCTTTTATTAAGATTGAATTTAAAGACGCAGCGCTGCCAGCTTCGCTTTCCTTTTTGATCTTCTCAAGATGTAAGGTTTTTTAGTTGTTATTTTAGGTAAGTTCTAGTAACGGTAAGATTCTAGTCTTAATTTTATATTATAGAAGCATAACAATGGGCAATCAAATGTTTTAAATAATGAATAAATATCAAACATCACGATCAACTTTAAGTCTCCAAAGATTGAGTGAAATCGAATCAGCTCAAGTCAAGTTTAAATAGCTTCACCGAGGTTAACTTGCGCTCTCAAATTAACTTTACACTTTAATTGGCTAAGTATCGAACAAGTTAATCATGATTGATACTTTGATAGGCCAAATTATATTTCAGTTAAGTGATACATTAAGTTAGAGTTTAGCTGATTGACAAGTGTAATGGATTAATTTAGGTTACAGAATTAATTAGAAACATTAGATTAGGTACATCATAACCTAAATATAACACAACTCTTGCAACAAATTTCATATGAAGCAAGAAATAGAGATGAGAAATAGTATTTTGTACCACCGATGGGGTGTTATAAACATGTCTGGGTGTATGTGTGTGTGATATCGTAGCTCCCGAACAGATGGACCAAATACAATACAATTTTAGCTATGCAAAAATAGGTGAAAATTTCATCAAAAATGATAATCGGTCTAAGATGGCCGCCGCAACAAAATGGCGGCTAATTAGTTTATACAAGCGAGAGAACAACAACTTATAAATGTTTTCTTTATTTACTTTCAAAAACATCAAACTTTATCTACCACAGTATAATCGGTTGTCATTAAGCCGCGTGCACATTGCACATGTTCGTCATAACTTTGTTACGACAATTTGTCCGCGCTAATGCTGACGAGTTAATCCTGCGACAAATCGCATTGTCGTGTTGTTCGGGGGTCGGCTGGTCGAAACGTATATAGTTGACTTATGTGGCACAATTGACAAAGAGTGTGCAACTAGCCTTATTGTTAAAGAGCGTGAAACTAGACTAAACTAGCTGCGAATTGTGTTATAAAAAGTAGCCTATGTATTAATCTAATACCAAATTTCGTAGAAATGGGTAAAACCGTGTGTGTGAAGAAATAACAAACATGTTATCGCTAACACCCAAACATTCGCATTTATAATATTAGTGGGATAGAGAGATAAGAATTTTAAAGATACTTCACAGAAGATAATCATTGAACTGATTTCAAGCACAGGTCACATGATAAGAAATGCTCGATCTAATCCTTGGCTGAAAAAACATAAAACTAGCACAATTAGAGAGTAACAAATTAATTGATAATCATTTGTAAATATAACACTAGGATCCTATCATCAAATCCAGACAAAGAGACAACCACCAATGAGACGAATCTATCTATCTCCTTGAACGGCTGGATCTACTTAAAAGGTGTATTTTATTTGTTTCAGGAAAATCGCTCCAAGATGATATTATTTCAAATCCAAGAAAGCCGCCGTAAAATGGATATACTAATTTTTTTAATACAAATAATATATGTTTTTTAAATCTAAACACCCTCAATAACTCTCAGTATTCAGTGTTATGAGTCTTTGTTGCTCGAAAATAAAGAATTTGAATTCGAATTTTAAATTATTAGTGCTTTTCACTCTCAACAGATCTACGTAAGTGTACAGTGTTCTTACAGTCCCATCTAACCACAAAGGCGGTCTCAATTTAATTACTTGCAATGAATGTTGGCGCGGCAGTGTGGTGGTAATCAAGTAATTGGCCACAAGTTGGTGATGACAACATACTCATAAACTCCTGCCCTGTCCTAACTGGGTAATGGAGTGGCAGTTAACCATTATCGTATTAAGTAGTGCAGCTAGTTCAGTGGACTGTTTGAATAATAAGGTCTGTTAGCTTCCGGGTTGGTATCACACAATGTATAAAGTAATCATAAATTTTAAGCCCCGATACAAAAACAACGGTCAGTCTTGGATGGGTGACCATGTATTTTAACAAGTGGCATTTTCGTCAGGGCGCTACCGTGGATCGGCTGTCACGTTAAATTGCAGGTCCCAGCTGTAAGTCTCAGTATAAGCAATCGTTAAGAAATTTTTTTGAAAACGAACTACATCAGATCCTAGGCCAAACAGCTCATACGAAAAAGAAGAATGTAAACCCTAAAAGGCGGCATATATACTTCTAGACAAAACAACATTCGTTATAAAATTACTAACTTTAAAATTAACAAGTCTATAATCGGGCTTTGCTCGAGAACTCGGACTCAGAAGTAACGTAAGGAAATAATAAAGTATAGTGTGATGAATTGATTCATATCTTAGTTCTAAGTGCTCTAAATAAAATATTCAAATATTCAAAACTGTTCTACGACTGGAAATGCGTCTATGTACTCGAATATGTCGAAATATAAAGTATTTTTTTTTGCTTTGATACTTAAGTCAAATTATATTAGGCTTTCCCTTTATTGTTAAAGAAAATCTTATTTACCGCCACAAGTACATAGTACTCGAACTTTGAAAATTATAGTTATTAACCTGAAATGTGGGCATATCGATATGTTTATATTAAACACTAGCTGACCCGGCAGACTTCGTACTACCTCAATCGGCTAAACAAAAGACCTAAACTTCTGTAGCACATAATCTATGTATAAAAAACATTTTTTGAATGAAGTGATTTTTTGTGGGAAAAGAAAAGGTTTTTTTAGGGTTTTAATTCCGACAATTATTAAATTTTCTTTATTTTTTTAACAAACATTTCAAGACCAAGATAAGATAAATCCGTCGTTCTTGAGTTTTAGCGACACTAACAAACAGCAATTGATGTTTATATATATAGATAGATAGCTTTCGTGGAATGCCTTCAGGGATGTTTTTGTCGATTTTGCAGCCAGCACTGAAAAATGTATTATGTATGTAGGTATATATTGTTAATCGTGTACCTCTTCAATCAAATATATAAATATTTAATCAAAGGGGTACCGATATTGTCTGTCACAATAATAAATTGATTTCTTTCTTTCTGATTTATTAATAACTTCTTATTCAATCCATTAAAAATCTGTGCCTAATAGCTTATTCGAACACAGTCTGGATCACATGAAATCAACTCTGATTGACATTGATTTAATGCTTCTCAATTTACATCAATAAAAACTGATAGCAAAGAACTATTCAGGACAAAGCGAGTTTGTTTAATTATGTCTCTATAAATATTGACGCTCTCAATACAGTATTGACGTCACCAATTCAATTGTAAAGGTCGTACAAATTAATAAGTGGAAGCAGAGATTGAATGTATCAGCGCTTGATAGAATTCTCGGAAATCTTAATATATATAAATCTCGTGTCACAATGTTTGTCCTCAATGGACTCCTAAACCACTTAACCGATTATAATAAAATTCGCACACCATTTGCAGTTCGATCCAACTTGAGAGATAGGATAGCTTAAATCTCAAATTATAGTCGCAATTTTAATTTATTGTTAATTATTGTCTGTTATTATTTGACAGTCACAATTATCTGTTAACTCCAAATGATTCTAACAGATGTCGATACCTTTCGACTGGGTTGAGTAAGTAATCAATAGATGGCGCTGCTATGGTAAATCTACGAACGTGTCATATAAGCTACACTATCTATTTTTCATACCCCTAAGTGAGGCAAAACAACGTTTGCCGGGTCAGCTAGTAAATATATGTGATTGTAAACGATGAGGTCAAGTCGTTGACTATAAGCAGCCTACTATACGTTCCCACTGCTGGGACTTGAGCCGAGAGATATGGGCCATAATCCACCACGCTGGTCAAGAGCGGGTTGGCGGATTTCTTTGGATATTGAAAGGAAAAGGAAACCGATATTTAGAAATTACGAACTCTGGCTAGATATTATATTATACTAGCTGACCCGGCAAACGTTGTTTTGCCTCACTTAGGGGTATGAAAAATAGATAGTGTAGCTTATATGACACGTTCGTAGATTTACCTTAGCAGTGCCATCTATTGATTACTTACTCAACCCAGTCGAAAGGTATCGACATCTGTTAGAATCATTTGGAGTTAACAGATAATTGTGACTGTAAAATAATAACAGACAATAATTAGCAATAAATTAAATTTGCGACTATAATTTGAGATTTACACTATCCTATCTCTCAAGTTGGACCGAACTGCACATGGTGTGCGAATTTTATTATAATCGGTTAAGTGGTTTAGGAGTCTATTGAGGACAAACATTGTGACACGAGATTTATATATATTAAGATTTCAAATAAAAATTATCAGAATTAATTATTTCCCTTATATTCTAGTAGATAATATAATTATAGGATTTCTCATATATATATTTATTCTTAAGAAATATTATAGCGATGCAATTTAACAAGTCCGAACGTGGCCGTTTTCAGTCAGTTAGTAATGTGGGCTCTTAAAGAAGGAACTTACTGGTCGAAAGGAGAGAAGATGTTGTGAGAAGGCCTGGAGTCGGTGGGTTCTCGTGAGCCAGCACTGCCTACCGACGGTGCTGGGGACGCGCAGCTGGTTTCTGATCTGAAAAATAATATTTAAATTCAATATGGGATAGCTCCATCACAGATATGGGTTATTGTGCATTTCTTTTTTTACAATCAGCTGGTTAGCCCCATACTAAACCAGATAACTAGGTCTTTCTTTGTGTACTGTCTTAGAATTGGTTGCCTGGAAGAGATCGCCTTTAGCGATAAGGTCGCCAGTTAAGGCACTAGTTTATAAGTACTTTCGGTGTTTTCTGTAATTGATTTTTTATTAGTGTTTTGATAAAGTGTTTATCTATCTATCTAAATCACGTCATCAACAATAGTTTGTATTATGGTTGCTAACACAACAGATGTACATACATAAATACTTTATAATCGATACACATTTAACAACCAGACCGACAGCCAACAATTAATTCAGTTCATCACAAAGAAGTTGGCCGTGCCGGGAATCGAACCCGGGGCCCACCGGTTGACTATCTGGCATGGCATTACGCCAACAAGGTCGTTTCAGCATCATTCTGTGTTTGACCACTTCTGGACATAAGGCTCTTCCAAGAAGTTCTAAGGCACGCCGGATAACCCGATGCAGTGTTTCCCTTCGCTGTCAACGGTATGCGTTTAAATATATCAATTGCTTACTTGTCAACCCTAGGTGAGCGTGTAGGTGACCGGCGAGGGGAGAGCGGGGAGCGGCGCGGCGAGCCCGGGGTGACGGGCGGAGAGGCGCGGGGGGAAGCTGCCCCGGACACAGGGGACGCCTCCGCTGATCCCCGCGACATGCCGCACTCTGAGGAACCCTGGAGAAGGAGAGGTTTGTAAGAGAAGAAGAATAGTATATATATTTACTAGCTGACCCGGCAAACGTTGTTTTGCCTCACTTAGGGGTACAGCGCCATCTATTGATTACTTACTCAACCCAGTTGAAAGGTCTGATACAGATCTGTTAGAATCATTTGGAGTTAACAGATAATTGTGACTGTCAAATAATAACAGACAATAATTAGCAATAAATTAAAATTGCGAATATAATTTGAGAATTAAACTATCCTATCTCTCAAGTTGGATCGAACTGCACAATGACATGGTGTGCGAATTTTATTATAATCGGTTAAGTGGTTTAGGAGTCCATTGAGGACTAACATTGTGACACGAGATTTATATATATTAAGATTTATATATACAATAATGGAAATAAAAACACACACACACACACAAAAACCTTACAAATAGTAAATTAAGTCTAAGTCAGTGTCCGCGGGTAAGGTGCCTAAAACGCTGGCGGCATTACCTCGCTGGATCGCCAAGCTTATACGTAGAAGAATATTGAAAAGGGAGAAGAACATTGAAAAACAAGAAGATTGATTTTAAGTAACTAAAGTAATATGTAATAGGGCCATTTTACAAACGCGCAGTGCCGCATTGCGCGTTTGTGAAATAGGCCTTAGTTTGAGTTCTGCGGTGATACTCGCTCTAATCTAAATCAAGGAATAGTTTTTTTTTATGTTTTATACAAAGTATAAAATTACTACATTCATCTCAATCAATTTGGAGAACGAACGAACGAACGAGCAAGGGCACAGCGTAGAGACACCGATTCACTGACGAAGTTCATATTCGCACGAAGCGTTTTGTTTTTATTGTGATAACTGTGTAGCTTTGGAACACTCTTTTTCCTGAGAAGCACAATTGGGGGGTCTTCAAATCTAGAGTAAATAGGTTCCTTCTGCGCAAGTATGTTACATCCTAGACCATAGTAAAGCTTAACATCAGGCAAGCTGCAGTCAAACGTGAGCCTATTCATCACTAAAAAAAAGGGTATATCTAATGGGGCGTAAAGAAAAACAAACATCCATACATTCATCCTTAGAAATGTTCACATTTATAAAATTAGTAAGAAGTATAGTAGGAAGTAAAGATATGATAGTGGAATTCTTATTCTATGTTGACCCGCAGGAGGCGTATTGTGCATTTCCCTTTACCAGCCTACCCAAGCCATCCAAGCTCCTTAAAATAGCAGAGCACGGTCTTGGGTCGCTGGCATACCTGTTCCACTGTCATTGCGTCAGATGTTGTGGTACTTCTTTTAAAACGGGAGGCGTCCAAAATAGCGGGATTAATGAGACTATTAATGATACTATATATGGAAATTTGAATAAGATTCTTTATGGAAATCAGTACATACCTTATCGTCACTGGGATCTCGCTTGGTAACCATGTCGGTGCCCTCTCTTTTCCTTTGCTCTTCTTTTAATCTTTCCGCTTTCCGCCACTTTGCTCGTCTATTTTGGAACCACACCTGTTGAACAAATAAGTTTTTTTTTACAAATACAAAATAAGTAAAAAATATTTCATTCCGCCGACTTAAATTAAATACGAACATCTAATATACGTTGACTAAATATAATACGAGTAATTATTCTAAAAGTTATTTAGTTCAAATTACAAAACATTTTTTTCCGTATTTTGTGTAGTTTCTTCTCACTAGGTTGGATTGGCACAGTCAATTTCCATTCTTTTTATCAAGTATCTATCATTTCTACGTTTTTTTTTATCTCTCATGTCCCCATTCATATACTCAATCCACATTTTATTTCTCTTCACTTTACTTTGCTAAGCCAATTCTGTAGCAAAAATAATTATCACGATTTTTGAAAAGTTATAGTTTAGTTATACCAGTAAATGTATACCTGCTGAAAATAACAGCGCTATTAAAACTCTATTTGTACTTTTGCCTCAGTTGTATCTCAGAACCATTAATATCTATCAAACAGCTGTCAAACCAAATTAGCAGCCTAATCCAATTCCAAAACACCCATAAAATATGAACCACCATAGAAACCATAATCCCAATATATGGGCTGTCAACATCTCGGACAGTAATACCACGTCATTACCACCCATCCTACCCCCTCGTTCTAAGCTAGTTACAAGCAAAGATTACAGATCATTCACCATCAAACCCATAAGGGAAAACCATACCCTCAACCAACAACTAAGACCTCACGCGTCACACAAAATACTCGCTACGACAGCTCTTCATAAAATTGACAACTCCACTAACCAGCCAGTGTAAAAGATCTACGTTGTCAGAAATATTCTTGGCACTGCGAGATCAAGTTTGGCTGGATATCGTAAGCCAGTTAGCTAAGTACTGCAAGGGCCACATTTGCACTGCAATTTTCGCAATTTGGTTTTAATAAACCCTCTGTCGAACGAGAGTGGTACGTAATAAGAGGCAGTGATTAGGTAATTTGAGTACAGAGAGGACTTTAAGAAATACCTAATCAACTTAGAACGATTTTTTTTTCATTTTTAAGTAATTTTCTCCATATAATTTCTGTACTTTGATAGAACCAGTATACAGACAATGATTGATTTACATTATGAATAAATTTATCAGTTAAACCCACGATTAACAATTAACCTCATTTAATGGATGTATGTAGTTAATTCGATTGTTACTAAAACTTACAAATATTTAATTTTATTATATTATCAGTTTGTCAATTATGACACTAAAAATCATGAGTTTTAAATTAACTTATGTATAGACTTTCATTAAAATAGGCATAAATTCGTCATTCATTATGTATGTAACCCTAATGTACATAGAGCGTATCAATAAGTACACAAGTATATTTTTCTAATTTGATCTACGGGTATATTACTCGGAAAAAGCACTTCATTAGCCGGCATGGTATTAAAAAAATCTCACAAATAATACGTAATACTTGTAATTAGGAAGAGGAACTACTTTTCTGTGCTTTTAACTCTTTGCCACTCATAAACTTTAGTTATATTCCCTTAACGATTGTAAGCTAATTTAGTTAAAGTAATAATCCACCATAATCCTACAACCCCCTAATAGTTTTTATCCGACAAGGGCAGTATTAATATTTGAACAGGGCATCCCTACACCTCTATCATCACCCTTGTGTTAGTTCTAATTGTATTTTTTATGTTAGTAGGCTAGTAAGTGTATAAATTATTTCCTCCTAGCCTTTTTTTTACGTTAAATACTCATATTTTTTACACGCTTTCTATTAGCTTCACCTGTATTATGTTTGTTTGTAACCGACTTCTTTGGGCGCGATTTCGACTCACTTTAAACGGCCAGATTTCGTTCAAACTTTGTAGATTTATTGAGGAAGATGACAATACACTAATTTGCTTTAATTATTCAATTTTTTGTTTGTATGTAACCGACTTCTTTGGGCGCGATTTTGACCCACTTTAAACGACCAGATTTCGTTCAAACTTTATAGATTTATTGAGGACCGATGACAATACACTAATTTGATAAAATTACGGTTTTCTATAAAAAGCGTGATTTTTTATTTTTTTAAACTATTATTTTTTTACGGTATTAGTAATCAGGAATAACAAGCTCTTAAAAACTGCCGGAAAAACATTTAATTTGGTCAAATAAACGTTTTATATATTAAAAAATTAACACAGCGTTAGGATTGTTTTGTTTGGTGGCACAATTTTAATTTGGTGGTGTTAGCTAGTTAGCCAGACGAGCACTAGAAAATTCCCTTAATTCTAATAAAGGCAACAAATATGTAAACTTATAAATATGACATTAAATATAATTTATTACAGATAGAAGATAATAAGATTAAAAACTAATAAAAAAAAACACCGATAAAATTAATTTAATAGGCCACTCCGGACAGAACCTGACGGAAAGGTACCCATAACGCTCGTGGCATTGCCGCGTTGTATGGCTATGGATAGCCTTTGCGCTAGGTACGATCCGGAGCGGTATTCGCCTGATTTTTCTTTTAAATATGTAAACTAATCACAAACGCTATCATAAAATTAGAACAAAACACAGTTTACCTATTAATGACGGAGCAAGGAGTGGATTAGGATGAAAAAGTGGCCTAGTTCTCATTTGACCAACAATCCACGTCATTAATTGAGACATTAATATATGTATTATTCCATCAATATGAGATTAATAAATAAAGTTAACGTTTACCCAAAAATAAAATAAAATCTATTTTACAAAAATAAACAGCCTCAATTTTATAAAGAGCTTGTAAATACTTAACTTTGACATATTAAGTAAAATTCAATTCCCAAACACACGTCAAGTACAAACTTAAGATCACCAATCACAAGCTTGCGGGTTGGAAAATTGACGTGAAAATTTTCATACATTACTGGCAAGTTTAACGACAGGGCTGTCACTTAGCCGCGAAAACATTCTGTTAAAAGTACTTAACAGCCCTCTTCAGGTTTCTTAACATGCTTTCAACAGGCATGTAATTTAGGCGAAGTGTAGACGTGCGACTACGAGTAAGTTCCAAGGTTTCTCCTTCTGAACATTTGCATCGAGTTACAGTACCCTTTAGAAATAAAAAAAGGGGTTCCCTTACACAATAAATAAAGATAGTTACTAAAGTAAGTTCAATTGGAGATTAATTATATTTTTGTAAGTATAAAAAGTATTTCCTTGACCATTTATTTCCGTATAATTACGAGTATCTCAAGAATCCATTTATTTAAAATAGTTTATTAATTATTCTGCTTGACAATTAAATGCGAATACAAGATAATTTGAAGTTGTATGCTTTTCATATAAATATACTTAAGATAAATAGTAACAAATTATTTAGCTTCGTCTAACCATCGATTGATTACAAAGTAAGTACGCCGCTGCAAAAGAAATAGTAAACGTTAATGTCGCACGACAAATCGCGAGTCTGTTACGGCCCTAAACTCAACTTCCACAAGCTTTAGCGTGTATGAAGTATTTAAACATTACCGAGTTTTGACGCAATTAAGCCGAGTGATAACTTGGCTTTTTAACTTAAACTCGTGACGTATGAAGTGGCGAGCACGCGTTTAAGTATAACTTAACGCTAACTCGAATGTATGAGTTTTAAAATTATGCGCTGGTTCGCTTTGAGTTTCGGTCAAATTAATATGATGGGAGTAACATTTTGAAATTAGGGGAAATTCCTAATTTAGTGAGTTTAACTTTTCTTTTAACATTATGAAGCTTGGTAATTTAGGATTTTTACTCGAATTTTAGGTACTAAAAAGGATACGTTATTCAAGTAGGTACTAAAGTTTAGAAAAAATAATTTGATCTTGGATTGTAAGTGTTTTACTTTTCTTTCTTTGGATTTGGATTACTAAATATTTATTTAATAAGTGTTTCTAAAGCAAACTTTTATAGGCCCCTTTAAGATGTCTAAATTCAAAGAAGTGTTTATCTTTAGGGAAAAACGTCCATAGAAACTTTAGTTCAGAATACAAGCTAAACCAACTAAAGCCAATTGATTTCGACGTTTTAGAGAGTTTGTCGTTAAATCGAGTGACGTTACATGGAGTTTACACTGTACTTTTTAATTATAGCTCGAACAAAATTACATCCGAATGTATGTATTTTATCTTTACAAACATAAGTCATACCCGTTCATATTTGTAGTTTTAATGTTTGGTTTTTTCATCCACTCAGTAAAATTCCAAGAACAACCCGCGCAAGTAAAAAGTAATTACTCCAAAAGCCAGTAAATAATCCCGTGATGATCGGCGATAGATAATTTCCGAGTAAACATGTTATACGGCTTCCATTTTGCGCAAATTACACCACTCTCGAGTAGCAATCTGATTACTGCTCTGGGTGTTGGTTCGAGCATGGAGAAGGTATTATGTGAACTAATTCAAACTAAATGGGTGAACTGCAAGTTTTACAAAATAAAATAATAAAAATGTTATTTAACTATCACTATTTAACGGAAACTAAAACCATTTACCAGGAAACAAAAGTAATGAATATCAAACAGTTATATAAATACAATATTTGTATATTTGTTCGCAAAACAATCGAGAGTAAACTTCACTCAAACTTGCGGTTCACTAAACGCAAAACTGTTGCGCGCCCCTGCACCCGACGCGCAAGCTATCTCGTTTTGCCGAAGGTTCGCACGAACTACGGCAAAACGATGATAACGTTTGCAGGCGCGCAGAGTTATAACAAACTACCCTCAGACCTAAAAAATGTAAGCCCGTTCACCGCATTCAAAAGTCGACTTTACCAGCACGTAATAACGGATAGCTCACTTTTATGAATGCGTTGGACGGGCAAACTGTTTATTTACATGTACATTTAAATTGCTTTTTAATTTTATAGTGGCGACGAATGTTATAAATAATATTAATTCAAATATGTTCTCATGTAAGTGATAATATCTTTTGTGAGAATAAATATCTTTAAACCTAAACCTAAATACTAGATATTTTTAATCAGCACAAAAAGTAGTATAGGGTGGCGCCTGTAGCTCGGCAAGCTAAGGTGATCTGACACGATCATCAAAGCTAAGCAACGCAACGGCCGATGCGGACAGTGTTTGGATGGGTGACCATGCACAAGACTATCGTTTTTCTAAACAAAATATAATTTTAGGAAAGGACACCTTGTTATTTTTTTTATTGAACTCGGTTTTCCAACTTCTGATTATTCACTTGTTAGTAGTAACATATATTCTTACTCAGTAATTCGAATAAAAATACTTTATTGAAACGAAATAACTTCAAAATCTATGGTACTCTTTCACGCTCCAACGGCTGGTCCGATTTTGCTGAGATTTACTATGAAAATAGGTTAGATCTTGGATTAACACACAGGCTACTTTTTATCCCGAAATAACTTCTTTTTGTCCCGGATTAACGCGGGTAACGCCACGGGGCGCTACAAGTTTGAAATAAAGTGAAATATTTGATAAACCTTCACTGAACTTCAAATGTAAAAATCTATACTTACATTTGAAGTGTTGGAAGGTGTTAGCTTAGTGCGTACAGTCAGCTTAACAAATAACTCTCTAACCACACCTTTAAATTAGGTGGCTACTGTTCCAAATAAAATAAGTAAAATACCATATCCAACTTCAACAGTTCCAAGAACCTTCCAGCCTAAGAAGGGATGAAGCAAGATTTGCCGAGCCCACCCCTAGGGGGCGTCGGGGTGCAATTTACCCCTAATCATGTGATGAAAAACTTAACGCCACACTTCTATCCGGCTAATATAAACATACATTATTTATGATTGTGATTGTACAGGCAGGAACAAAAATTGGCAGTAAAAAACAATTTATAATTTTACGTAGAAAAATGTTCACGTAAGGCATCTTAATATTTCTGCGTAGAAAACGGTCACACTTACAACTTTTAATAATAAGTAAGTGTGACCGTTTTCTACGCGGAAAAAATTACTTATTTGCTTTATAGTTTATCTATACCAATATTATAAAGAGGAAAATCTTGTTATTTTTGTTTGTTTGACGCAAATAGGCTTCGAAACTACTGAACCGATTTGAAAAATTCTTTCACCGTTGGGAAGCTACATTATCCCCGAGTAACATAGGCAATTGTTTCTCTTTGCAACTTAGATTATTTTATATCCCGTACGAAGCCGGGACGATCTGCTAGTAATAGACATATTGTAAGTAAATAAATATAATTTTTACAATTTAAATATTCAATAAAACTAAATAATAATATAGTGCTTATGAATTTTGGAGCATCACTGATAATAGGCAATCACATACAAAATGTATGGTCGATTTGTCTTGACCTTTTTTAGGGTTCCGTACCTAAAAGGTAAAAACGGGACCCTATTACTAAGACTCCGCTGTCCGTCTGTCTGTCTCCAGGCTGTATCTCAGTAGCCGTAATAGCTAGACAGCTGAAACTGTATTATATTCACAATATATGTATTTCCCGTGCCGCTATAACAGCAAATACTAAAAATAAAAATATTAAGGGGGGTGTCCATAAAATAAACGTGTTTTTTTCGTATCATTTTTGCTATATATCAATAACGGTAGCTTCTAGACACTTGAAATTTCACAAAATATATAAATGTATATTAACTATCAAGTTAATTTATAAAATTTTGTAAAATAATTATTTAAGGGGGGCTCACATACAACAAAGGTACGGAACCCTTCATGCGCGAGCCCAACTTGCACTTGACCAATTTCTTTTTAATACGGTAACAAAAGATTTGAAAAGAAACCCTATTTTCCTTCTACTAATTTTCCACGCTGTCTGTACCTTCTCAGATTAAGTTTATAATCCTTTCAAGTAAACACACAGCAATTGTTTATAGTTAATTAATTTGCTCTTTGCTCGGTAATCAAGTATAAGGATTAGGTTGTTTAATCGAAAATTTAACTGGAATTACTTATTAACTAAGTTACTTTCAAGTTAAGATTACGTGGAAGATATTTGTAACACATTTGAGGTTAAGTTTAACTTGATTTGCTTTAGTATTACTTGTATTTTAGATTTATTAGCTAAATTGTTACGGAAATACACAAATATAAGCTTCTTTTTATTTAACATGTTTCTATTATAAGTAATATGTGTCAATGTTATCTTGTGATAGCCCTAACTGAACAATGGGTTTACTTCATTTACATCATCCCAAAATCTTCTTCTTCTTCGTTTATGCTAAGTGGCCAAGCTCAAGTGTCACGAGTTTTCAAAGCTTGGCTTAACGACTGCTTATATTAAGACTTACAGCCGGGACCTACAAGCGTCGACTAGACTGTCGTTCTTAAAGTGGCATTTTCATCTGGGCAATACCGTGGGTCAGATGACACGTTAAATTGTAGGTACGGGCTGTTAGTCTTAGTACAAGCAGTCGTTAAGCCAAGTCAGAGGCTTGAAAACTCTTGACACCAGAGCATTGGTTATTTAGCTCAACGAAGAAGAAGAAGACTGTTTTTTTTACCTAAACGCTCTTGCGCTTGATCACAAATCACCTGATGGTAAGCGATGGTAAACGTACCCAAAGCACAGAAAAAGTATCAAATAAGTTTTTTGTGTTCTAAAGATATACAAATCTTTATTTAGCAGTCTTTTTTATTAATTTTGACGTCAAAATTATAGTATTTAAAAAAAGAAGAGTTCGATGTAACGCGTCGTTAGAGTTTGTCACACGATGATAGGGTTACCACATTACACCTAGGGGAATAAACATTTATTTTGCAGCATTTGGGAATAGAAGGGTAAAATGATCAAATATGACGTGTAATTGCTTAATTATTATTGAAAAACGGATAATTGATATGAAATGAAATGGCAAATACGATTTTTCACAATCATATATTTATTTTTTACATTAGGACCCTTTTTACACTCGGCTCGCTAGCCCCATTTCTAGTTTGTATTATGGTTACTACTATACATAAATACTAAAAATACAAACATAAATTCCTTCACCGTTGGGAAGCTACATTATCTCTGAGTATAATAGGCTATATTTTGTTTGTCTTTGCAACTAAGATTATTTTGGAGACCATGCCAAGCCGGGTCGGAATGCTAGTGTCCGAACAAAAATCACTCGACTCATAATTTTAATGAATCTCCAATGAATGTTTAAGTAAGCCTCGCACCCTATATTTATCAAACACTTGAGTGTATAACATTTCAAGTAGCAATTACCGTGCAAACAATAATTTATCGTTATTACCAGCCCTGTTAAGCCCCCTCAGGGTTGTCGCGAGGGCCATTGAGCACGCTTTGTTTCACGCTGTAACGCGCTTTGTTTGTTTGACAACCCTATTGTTTTGCACAAGCAGCCTCTATGTCAACGTCGTGTTTTGGCGCGAATTAAATTTTAAGTTGGTTTTTGACACTTGTGATTGGAGTGGTCGTTCTTCTTTTGTTTTTGTGAACTTGTTAAGGTGGGTGGAAAATAAATGAAGCTTTCTTATTTTGAGTATCTTTGCCCCTCTTTACTCTGTCGTCGGATAAAAGGTAATTTAGGCAAAACAACAATTGACGATCAGCTATCAAGAAATAATAAACCATAGACAAAATAGACGATAATATAATAGTGATTAACCGATAACTTTAGCTATTGAATTTTCGTAAAGAGATACTTAACTTGTTAAGATGAACAATAAATGATATTGTTTTTTATTGTAAGCTTTTTATTTTGAGTGTCTTTGTATCTTTTTACTCTGTCTCAACAAAATCGGTGTATTCCGGTTGCCTCTTAGATAGCAAGTTATTCCAGACTAGGTATGTTCCATCATAGGCCTACGCGACCCGCTGGTCAAATGCCTAGCTGGAATTAGTAACAGAAAAAGATATTTGGCAATAAATTTCCTTTTTTTTTAGGTATCACGGAAAGGCGATTCTAAACTGTACCAAATTGTGTATTAACAAAATATTATTTTAAAATCTGTGCTATACTCAGTTTCACAAAAAAAAACATGTTTATTTTTCATTTTGATTTCTACCATATGTATGAAAAAGTAAATCATTCATAACTTCCATATGGAGTACCGCAGGCGCGCTCCGCGTGTCTCCAGTAATCCAATATGTCTGACAGGTGTTCCCGATGCTTCCTTTTTATATTTTTGCGCGAATTATCACCGACACCCGACCGGACGAGGATGCGAATCAAATTGAAAGCCGACTCAATTATATTACTGAGGCTCTTTAGGGCTGTACGTGAACTTTCTTTTGTCCGGAGATTTAACCCTAACTGAGGATAAAAGTATCCTTTGTGGTGATACAGGAATTAGGACACCTCCTATATATTATAAAGTCCTTATTAGCAACACAAGGACACAACACAAGCGCAAGGAGTGATCATGTAGAAAAATTAATATAGAAAGAAAAAAATAACTGCTATGAAGCATAAAGGGTTCCATACCATTATCTAAAAAAGGCAACATAAACTTTCTATATGTATCTTTAATAAAGCATATTTTTCTATATTATACCAACTGTAAATTATCAACCTTTCCAATATAATTTACCATAACAAGCAAATGACCTTTACTTAATTTTAAATTTAACTTTAAATCAATCATAAAACACAAGTCCTGAGCCGTATCAAGTTTCAAACAAATGAGTTTAAGTCACATTCCCTACATGCAATTAGAGAAAAGTGGGCAAAGTCTAGAATTTCACTATCAACCCGCTCCGTGACACCCCTAAATCCCTCGAGCACGTGCCGAGGGGAGGCCGGGGGTAGCCGGAGCCGCGCGGGGGGAGCGACCTCATACCTTAATACCATTCCGAGATGAGCGACTTAAACGCGTTACCGACCACCAGCGCAAATTGACCTGCCTATCAGAGAAAACCTATCAAACTCGAGAGATCACACTTATCTGGTTTGGGTACTCGTATGTGTTCAATTCTCAACTGTTTTGGCGGTTTTGCCAACTAGAGTGGGCTTTTGACAATGGACTAGGTAGTTAATGGAAGTGGATTTCTCGGAATCGACGGACGGAATTGGATATTCTTACGTGACCGCGAGTTTGTTATGTCGATTGGGCCTATTACTGAGATGGGATGGTATTTGACGGGTATGATTTGATTAGAGAACCATTCTGACTCTCGACTTATTGTTTTGAAATATTGCTGACCTTTTGAAAAATATTATAAAGAATATATTTTCAAAAGTATTACAAATTCCCCTAACAATTTTTATGGATTTGGGTTTCGGTTCAAAATTAGTGTTCTACATAAGCGGGTATAACAAAAAGCTAAAGCTGAAAAGTTCTTCGTAACATTATGTAATTGATTAAAAAAACTTTTGTTCTACTACATAAATCTCTCAATCTCTACACACAGAAGCTGTGTGCTATGCAGTAATAATATACATACTTCCCAATGCACTAACCATACACATTTGTAGTTAGTTTACTTTGTGTTAAGTTTTTTACATAATTTTTTTGTTTATATTTATTATCTTCATTGGAACTATCTCTATTATCTTTACTGTAGGAAAACGCAACAAAATCCACCTATAACTTTGCCTATACAAGAAAAATATAAAGTTACTAGATGTTTAAGCCGGCTTTAATAAATGTTGTTGTGCTTAACTAAATTTGTTGGCTGTGGGTCTGGGTGTTAAATATGTATTTAAATATAATATGTATGTATGTATATGTAGTATATCAGTTGTGTTGGCAACCATAATACAAGCTAGAAATGGTTCAGTATGGGGCTAACCAGCCGTGTGTGAATGTGTCCTAGTATTTATTTATTTACCTAAATACTTGCTTAGATCCTGCGTCTAGGTCAAACTCGTCCCTAAACCTAAACACTCGATGTCTACCAGCAATATATCTTCACAGTCCCAGTTATCACTTAGCTGATTTCCACAGCGAGTTTGCCAGCCGTATCCAACCCGGCCACGTATGTTCAACGACATTTCTGCACATGCCCGCCCGTGAGTTGAATTGGGCAATTTTTATTCGAACATAAATAAAACACGGCTGCAATTTGCCTAAAACCAGCACGAAGCGGCTGTAACCGGTTAGGTAGGGACGTGAACTGGATAAATATATGAGATTATATTGGACTAATCCATTCGGTGAGCTTAAATATAGACAGAAAGGTGCTGCAATGGGAGGAACGAGTTTTCTAGAGATACGTGTAACATTTTGCGTACGTGGATCAAAAAGTAAGTATATACTTCGTGTAATATTTGATGAGTTTTTACTTTGATGAGCAATAATAGGTAAAAGATTTTTAAAAAGCAATGGGAAATATCACAACCAGGATTCGAAAAGCCGTGAAAACACTCGATTGCTATTTAACTCCGGTTCTTACGGGTTCGTGGCGCCATCTGTGCTGATAGATCAAGACTATTATAACAAGCCCTTGTAATATCGATTAATACGACGAGATATTAAATCTATGCTAAAAAAAGGTTTACACTTTTAAGTAGGTAACTTAAATCTATCCAAAGGTTGCCTGGCAGAAATCGCCTTAGGCGATAAGACCGCCTAATGTACTACCTCTGTTATTCTTTTTCTTGTTGTAAAACTGTTTTTTTTTTGTATTTTGGTGTGCAATAAAGTCATATTGTATTGTATTGTAGGTAGAATCTGTTAAATAGTTTGTACAAAGGAAAATTACAAAAATAAAATCACATGTCAAATAAGTCTGTACGAAAGTCTGATTGGAAACCCATTTGTGCGATAAATTTCACGTCATTTTTTTACGTTCCGATATTTCCATAAAGTCGATCAAATTGCACGTAAAATAACGTTAAAATGCCGAGCTTTGAATATAAATACGCGTTATTTTTACGATGTCTCGAATTATACGAGAGCACTTCCGTGCATTGATTGAAGCTGACAGGCGAAGGTTTATTAGTCCATTGAAATGTTACATTTTTTAGGCCTAACCTTGCGTTTTTTAGAGGACGCAATTTTATTTTTTTGATGTGTAGGGGGGGTCAGTGTAAAGCTAAAACCAAGTTTGTGGGGTCACCACCCTTGTCCCACGGCCGCCATCTTGAAAATAGGGGTTGAAACGGTTTTTATGATATATCTCTTAAACTATTTATTTGATAAAAAAAATTGTTAACATTTTTTGTTGCAAATTAAATTTTCTACAACTTTGGTCCCGTAACTTTTCATCGTAAAACTGTAAATAAAAAAGTTATAAGCGAAAATCTTCAGAAATTCGAGGAAAAAATTTTAATTTTTCGATATAACTTTTTTTTAAATCATTTTACGAAAAAATAATATCAGACCTTTTTTGTAGATCGTTTTTTGGGGAACAACTTTTATGTACATCATTTTTTCATTAAGTTAATAGCTAAGGTTTTACAGCGCTCCGAAGTGAGTACTATTGTTTAGTACTCTTAACTATACCTATACGAGGGTGAATCAAAAAGTTCTTAGAAGTGCATATATATGAAACTTTTTTGGATCAAGTTCGATATTAAAATTAAAGAGTGTCTATCACACTATATTTATGCAGACTGTCACTTGTTTTTGTCAGTTCGTTCGCATGTAATATTTTTTTTTGTGCAACGAGTTGCTAAAAAGTTAAAATTATGGATAAAAGCGAGTTACGTGCGGTGATAAAGTATCTCAGTTTGAAAAAAATGTCTACGAAGGAAATTTTTTTGGACATTCAGCAGACATTAGGGGGTGATGCTGTACCCTATTCTACGGTTGCGTACTGGGTGGCTGAATTTCAAAGAGGTAGATCAAGCTGTAAAGATGACCCGCGTTCTGGGCGGCCTTCAACCTCCGTTACAGAAGAAAATGTCAAAAAGGTTGAGAATCTGGTTTTGGAAGACAGAAGAATGACTATAAAACATATAGCTGAGATCCTAAAGATATCTTTTGGTAGCGTTCAATCCATTTTAATTGATTCACTGGGGATCAAAAAAGTGTCTGCAAGATGAGTGCCACGAATGTTAACCGACGAAAACAAAAAGCGACGTTTGGAAATTTCCAAGCGTAATCTCGAAATGTTCCAGCGTGATTCGGATAATTTTTGCCGTCGTCTTGTCACTATGGATGAAACGTGGGTCCACCATTTTGATCCTGAAAAAAGACAAAGCATGTCTTGGAAACGACCATCCTCTCCATCCATTAAGAAATTTCGAGTTGCTCCTATCGCTGGCAAAGTTATGGCCTCTGTGTTCTGGGATAGTGAAGGAATCCTTTTTATTGATTACATGCCAAAAGGCCAGACGATTACTGGACCCTATTATGCAAATTTAATCCCGAAAGTGCGTGAAGCGATTAAAGAAAAACGTCGTGGAAAACTGTCGTTGGGCGTGTTGTTCCTCCAAGATAACGCTCATCCATCGGAAGTTGCGCTCAACACAATCCGCTGTGCTGGCTTCAATCTCCTTGACCACCCACCATATTCTCCGGATTTAGCCCCAAGTGATTTTCACTTATTTCCAAAATTAAAAGAGGAAATTCGTGGAACAAAATTTCACGATAATGACGCGGTTATAGCTGCCGTAGAGGACTTTTTCGAGAGTCAAGAAAATATTTTTTTTTTCACAAGGAATAAGGAAATAAGAAACGCGTATCTAAATGCCATTGCATTGGAGGGAGATTATGTAGAAAAATAAAATATTATTATTTAAATCTTTGCATTTTTTAATATTGATTCCAAGAATTTTTTGATTCACCCTCGTATTATATGTGTGTACTAATAATATATCATCAGTTATTATTTTTTATTTTTTTTTGTTATTATAATTTTTTTTATTACAAATTTAGCAATTACCTGAACAGTATTCCCTGTAACGGCCATCAGATTTAAAATTATTTTAAAAATCAATAATTGTTCAATAAAAATCCTGTTATGGAGTGAGAAAGAGTCAATAATTAATTATTAATAATATTGCTTAATTTGTATTTAAAAAAGTTATAATTACAAAATAAAAAAAAATAAAAAATAACTGATGACATATTATTAGTATACACATATAATATAGGTATAGTTAAGAGTACTAAACAATAGTACTCACTTCGGAGCGCTGTAAAACCTTAGCTATTAACTTAATGAAAAAATGATGTATATAAAAGTTGTTCCCCAAAAAACGATCTACAAAAAAGGTCTGAAATTATTTTTTCGTAAAATGATTTAAAAAAAAGTTATATCGAAAAATATATTTTTTTTCCTCGAATTTCTGAAGATTTTCGCTTATAACTTTTTATTTATAGTTTTACGATGAAAAGTTACGGGACCAAAGTTGTAGAGAATTTAATTTGCAACAAAAAATGTTAACAAATTTTTTTTATCAAATAAATAGTTTAAGAGATATATCATAAAAACCGTTTCAACCCCTATTTTCAAGATGGCGGCCGTGGGACAAGGGTGGCGACCCCACAAACTTGGTTTTAGCTTTACACTGACCCCCCCTACACATCAAAAAAATAAAATTGCGTCCTCTAAAAAACGCAACCCCAAATGTAACTTTTCAATGGACTATATAGATCCACCGCTACTAAAAAAACGTAGACATTTTTAGAGAATTTGCTTTAGAGGTTAAACTTAAATGACTTTGTACCAAAAAAGAATGTAATACAACGCACTATATAAAAATTATAGTGTATCTTTCATCGTTTCTTCTTTACATATAAAATTCGATTGTGGTTCGGTAGGGACACGTCTGCTTTTCGATGTGACGACCCCTGATTCGATTCCGGCTCTACAAAAATGACTTGTTTTTCAAGTAATGAGTGTATTGACGGTGAAGGAAAACATCGTGAAGAAACCGACATGTTCAAAAGCCATAAAATCCGAAGACTTGTGTCATCTGCCAACACAAGTTTGTCTAGCGTGGTGGATTATGGCCTAATATCTCGTCCTCGTGAGAGAAGGCCCCGAGTCCCAGCAGTATACTACCTACATATAGTAGGCTGCTAATGCAGTAATTATTATGCTGTTATTTTTATACCATGATGACCTAACGTTTTTTTTTGTATTATTTTAATTATTAGTACCTACATTAGTACATAGTTTCTTATGGGTTATGTTATTTTACCTGAAATAAAGCTTATTATTATTAGTATTAAAAATAAAATCATAAAGTAAAAAAAAATCTGTCGAGGGTTGTATACATTTTTAATTTCTAACTTAGTACTATCACTTTAACTAAACAACATATTTTATCGACATCTACCGGTAAAGACGGTAACTAACCTGCACTCTCGCCTCAGTGAGGTTAATCTTGAGAGCGAGATCCTCTCTCGTGAACACGTCGGGGTAGTGGGTCTGCGCAAACGCAGTCTCCAGCTCTTCCAACTGAAAAATAGGGTAATACTTCAATCATCAGCATCATCAGCAGCCCACTATACGTTCCCACTGCTGGGACTGGGGGCCTTCTCTTACGAGGAGAGAGATATAGGCTATAATCCACCACGCTGGCCAAGTGCGGGTTGGCAGATGACACACGTCTTCGGATATTGTGGTCCTCAAACATGTCGGTTTCCTCACGATGTTGTCCTTCACCGTAAAGCGAGTGCAAATCCACACATAACTTGAAAAACAAGTCATTGGTGTAGGGCCGGGACCATACCAGGGGCCTTCTGATTGAAAATTAGACGTTATTACCACCGAGCCGAGTCATCCGCCAACCCGCACTTGGCCAGCGGGGTGGATTATGGCCTATATCTCTCTCCTCGTGAAGGAAGGCCCCGAGTCCCAGCAGCGGGAACGTATAGTGGGCTGCTTAGATTATGTTTATGCTTAGATGTATCGAATCGTATATGTTGTTATTGTATAATCTAAGCTATATTCTTCCTATATACCAAATGTAATCATTATTAGTTTAGCCGTTTGAACATAAAAGTCTAAACACCTTCGACACCATTACTTTTGACACTATTTTGTTCGATCATAATATGTTACCTGCTGCAGTGTGAAGGTAGTCCGGTTCCGCCTCTGCTTTCTTCGGACGAATGTGTCATCGTGGATCGCAGGGTGGTATGAATAGCTCGTGTCTGCAAATAAAAAACCAGGTAAATTTATTACCGTTTGCGCGATTCAGGACAAGCGCTCTGATTGGTAGCGGGAGATGAAGTGCGACAGAGACGCCACAAAGTGAAGTCAGAGGTCTTCGGGCGGCTTAGAAACACTCGACACCAGAGCTTGGCCACTTTACATTTGGGAGGTAAATTTATATTTAACTTCTTATTTTTATCTTATCTTATTTCTCAAGTCTTCTCATTTCACAGTTTTGCCTGAGAGGATTTCCAGGATTTTTGATCATTGATGATATTACAGATCTCTAAAGCTCGATGTCATTGGCGGGGATCGAACCTACAAATTGCGGGACGTAATGCGGCGGACGCCCTACTGAGCTGTAATCGCTTCAAATTTTACTTTACTTGCCGCAATTTTATAGTTTGCGTAACTTTGTTGGTTAAATAGCGCGAAAAAAACAAATTACAATAATTATTTTACAAGAAATAGTAAAATTAAATGAAACTTAAAACAAGAAGGGTATTAACATAGTAACGTATAATACAACTGTGATGTAATGACCTAGGAAAACAGAGCTGCATTTAAATAAAAGGCAAATAAATAAATGTAAAAAACGCATCTTTAATGTCCCGAAGTTAGAAAATCAATATAATAATATTGTACTTTGTAAACTGTTATCGTAAAGCGTATTATATATATGCACGAAACAAACGGTCGCACTTATTTAAAAAATTAAAAAGTATTAAGTAAGTATGACCGTTTGTTTCGTACAAATATAAAAAAAAAACAATATTTGTTCATAATGTGCAATATCGTGATAAAAGTTCGGAAATTGTGCCCTATCAGAAGAGTACGCCGTCATGGAAATTAATGACACAACACTAGCTATAATGTGTGTAATGTCATTATAAACCATGGATCTTTAGTTAGACTCGTATTATAATAATTTATCATTAATATAATTTGTCTTACATCACACAGCAACTCCCATTAATAAACTTTTGTTGGTTGAATATGATAATATCTGTTTTTACACTATCTAAGATAAATAAACCTAAATAACGGCACAATATTTAAAATATAATGACATTTAACCATAATCTGTATATTCACCTAACCTAACATAGTAAAATCAGTACAGCCATATATATAATACTTAATCATTGTTAAGTCATTACAAACAACATTACACTAAATCGTTACCAATTGTTTCATTTTAATTGTGTATTTCTTACTTATGTCAATAAAGGATTTTTTTTTTTATTTACATTACGTCTGTCGAATCAGTTAGTGATAAATATAATTGAACGTTGAAATATGTTCTATTACTAAATTTATAAACAGTCTCAAAAGATCTCCGTCTTGTGGCGACCCTACATAAAGCGACAAACTATTAGGGGTGGTACTCACAAGCGTTTCTATTATCTCTACATAATGTTGTTTCGTTACTTGACGAAAATTGCCCCTCAGTTACCCTTAATAGCCATCTATAGAGAGCTGTCATCGGCTGTATTGTGGATGTCGGAAGTTACTTCTAGGGCAATTAATTATAATGGTTCTCGTGATTTATTTGTTCTTTGATTTTGTCTCTAATGCAAAGGCGTGATATGCATTTTATTCTGTGTGTGACTGATTGTCTTAATTCGTATTCAAAATTCAAATACCAATTATTTCGTCAATATTTTTCTAGATCATAGAATCACAAGCACATAAAATGATAATAATGAAAATGTTCCAAAAGTTAATCAAGCCGTAGTCACTAAAATTTGTGTAGAAAATGCACTTCTAAGTTATGTTACCGTACTCTACTGAAAAAAAAAAAGAAAAAGGAAAAGCGTAAGTTTGAATATTTTGACGTGACAACGTCTTAAATTAGGTTGCGGCTGGGAGTCACTTATGAAAAAGTGTAACGCCCGGTAACGTTACGATGAGTCACCGAACGAGAGAGAGGCCCGCCGAATGCCTTGCGTCTCTCTCCCACTCAACTATGATCGGTCTGCCGCGCGCGCAGCACGCGGCAGACGTTGTCACGTAAAACCTTCGCCCGTAAAACCGACTTTACAGGCAACCATTTTTTATTTGCCTTTTTGGTGGGAGGGGGTTAGGGAAATAAAACTAGGAAAATAAAGTTTGGAGTAATTCATCGAACTTACGGGGTTAGCCATGTAGCAAAGAGCCAAGAACGCTTGCAGCATTCTTGCGCTGTATCGCAAGTGAAATCCATTGCTCAAGGAATCTTTTTTATTTTTATTTTTTAATAAGTGTTTTTTTTAATTTATTTAAAAAAGGTAATGTATTCAAAGTTTTAATATTTTACATTACTTAATCCGAAAAATGTTTTCAGTATTAAGTGTATTTATTAATATAATAGCTTATTTTTTCTTAAAGCTTTAAACGAGATAAACCGCGTCAATTTTCCCGCAAATTTTATAACAAAAGTGCATGAAACTGGTGCGAGTATGTTTGTTCGCTCATTGCTAATGGACTCGATTAATTGGTGCAATTGAAACCGTTACAATGCAATTAATATCGGCGACGATGCATGGAGCGAGGCGTGGGGTGATTGTTCAGTCTGTTTCTACTTTTGGGGTGAACATTTAGCTTAATATTGTACAACTTATTTGGAATTTGAGTCAATTTTAATAAAATGTTATATAGGTAACCTAAGTTCCACAGTGTGTATCAAATAGTTTTCGCGTAGAAAACGGTCACACTTACATTATTATTAAAAGTGTGAATGAGTCCAACAGTTTCGGTGCTTTCCGAGCACCATCTTCAAGGGCGGGTGCTACACGGACCATCGCCGAAGAGATCCTGAAGTTAGGGCTCAGAAAGCACCGAAACTGTTGGACTCATTCCAACTTTTAATAGTAATGTAAGTGTGACCGTTTTATACGCGGAAATTATTAAGATGCTTTACGTGAGCATTTTATTGAGCAACTAGTAAAAAAAAAACATTAAAATGAAACAAGGAAATACCCAATTACTTTCTCACCAAACGAAAAAAAAAACATAAAACAAACCAACATCAAAAACAAATCCTTTCTCCAAACACTGAATCTTAATTTATTTTAAAAACCAGATTAGCCACAATCCTTTCTGATTACCCCGGATTATGATTCCCATTAATTGAATGTAAATAATTAAATGTCCATCTGCCTCTAGAAAAATCCCTGTGCGGGGCGGAAATTAAAAAGTGGTTAAACTTCCGCCGGAAGTGGGGGCAGTCTGCAGCGGAAAAAGTTGCCAGGAGATTAACTAGCTTTTATTTTAATGCGGTGAAGCGCTAATTGTGGAACGCTGGCGCTGGCTAGTTGCAAGTAGGTACGCTACAAAGATTATATAACTGCGTACATATTTTTAAAACCTAAAATATATCGTTATTCCAAATTTAAAAGTAGCCCAGTAAGAGAGAAAATAAAGAATGGAAGGTTAGCGTGGTATGGACATGTGATGCGTAGAGAGGAGATGCATGTCACTAGGAGATGAATGGAAATGGTAGTGCAAGGAAGAAGAGTAAGAGGCCGCCCGAATATGACAAGGATGGAGTGTGTGAATAAAGACATGAAAGAGAAAGGATTGAGTGTAGAGATGACGTCTGATACAAGAGAGTGGAAGAAGAAGATTTGCTGTGCCGACCCCACCTAAGTGGGATAAGGTAAAGAAAAAAAAGAAGAAGACTATCCTAATTCCAAATATCGATTGTTATACAGAATAGTATCGCCACGATCCTTTCTATGCATTCAAGTTTTATTAAACATTAATTACATATTCTTAGGCTTCTGACTGTAATTCGTTTTCTTGCATTCTTACGCGTAATTTGGTTTCAGATCACAGCGGCAGTACCTATACTAAATATTTCAGTGTTTCTTCTATTTAGATTTTTTCACTTTTTTTCTTTGGTCATTATGTGTTATGGGGATTATGTGAAAGAACACTTGTTATTATTAATAGTAAATTAGCTATTTACTATTAATATCAAACGGCGGACACATCCAAGTATTAAAGTCATAAAAAGTATTTTTTAAAAACAAAAAGTACGCTGAAAAGCTTACAATATGAGGTTTTTTAGCCAACAGTAAATTTTCAGAAGATCCTATCTCAAAACTAAGCTTCCTTTTCTGAAAACCATCTCAAAATCTCATCACATCACCATAAAAGAAAGTAGCAAAAGCCTGAATGCACCTAACTGGCCGCCAAGCTTGAGCACCGCAGAATTGCGGCTACATATTTAATAGATCAGTTTAAGCCTCTTTTTTATCCACCTTTTAAAACTCCCCCTTTAGAGTGGGGGCAATACGTTAATAGATTTTAAAAATTAATAACTTTTACGCAATTACGCCGACGGCCTGTCATATTGGACGTCCCAAATGGAATAATGGCGTAACTTAGTTACACTTGAATTTTCCTTTGATCGTTGTAAAAATGGAGCGGATTCTAGTAGCTATAATCGGATGTGACGTGACACTTATTAAGTTAGCCTGGAGACCCCTTGTGTATTAATAATTAAACATTTTGTTATATTTTGTATTCTACACACAACAAAGTGTGGTGTTAAAAAAGATTCAATGATTTGTTCGATGTAGTTTTTTGGGAATGCTTATATAAAACCGCGATTATCTTGCACGTCAATACTATTATAATAATTTTGAAAATTTTAAGTTCCCCCAGTAAAAGTGTAAACAAACACATTTTTATAATGGATTACAGACGAAATCTTAGTCACAACTTTTCTAAAAAAAAATTCCTTGCATTTTGCACCTCACGTGCTGTGTTTTCTACAACTCACAAAAATGTTTAATTTCATTTAAATCATTTATTCAGTAAAACTAATTATATATAAATAAACACACACACACACAAAACCCTTACAATTAGTATATTAAATCTAAGTCAGTGTCCGCGGGTAAGGTGCCTCACATATAATTTACTCATATAAAGAATACATGTACGGGGAAATTAAAATATTTGATAACACAGTTCATCAAGCAATTTGCAAAAAAAAGAGTTACAAGTTGCATTATACCTCACGCATCGCCGTCGCTTACGCGAAGGGACCGCTTCAAGCGACAGTGACTCAAAAACTATTTTGTGAATAATAGATTGTGCGCCGGCTGCGACCAATCCCGAGGGGGTCCCGCCCTCCAGGCCGGGTCCACCCTCGCCTGCCTTCTATTCATTAGCACATTACCACCCCCGCGGGGTGAAGAAACTGATTTTTGTACGGTAACAGCAACCCTTTTGCCATGGCGGTTAGAAGCAAAAAGGTTTTTCGTAGGTATAATTATAAGGTTTTAATTAGTTTACTGCTAAACGTATAACGATTGTACACAAATTGTGCAATTTTTCGATAAGTCTTATGCAATGAGATAAAGAATAATAATTTGTTGTATGTATGCGACATTTTAAATACAATAAATACGATGCAAAACCCATATATTTTCGTAAAGTTTTTTTCAGTTTTTTCAGGAAAACTGTACTTTCATTTATTGATGTACAATATTTACGAAATTTTTTGGGTTTTACATCATATTAATGTATATGCAATGTATAAAAAAAAACATTTGTTTTTCACATACATTTCAAAACTAAAACTGATAAGTTTTTAGTTTTAAGCAATTTTCATAATTTTATCTGGGCTCTACCATGAGTCGGATGACACGTTAAATATAAAATCCTGTCTGTTAGCTTTAGTACAAACAGTCATTCAAACAACCAATTCTTTGAGTGGGTTAAAATCCTCTCAGGAGATTACCCACTTAGTTTAATTACGAAAATAATTATCATTATTATAATTTTGATCCGTGAAATCTTATAATACTCGTTCTACCTATAATACATTTCAAGTAACCCGGTATTATAATTAATTTTATCTTTTCTCCCAATAATAATAGAATTGTTACTAATACGGCTCTATCGGATATAACGTGGTTAGTCCGAGAGCGTCGGAGTAATTGTGTTACGGAAGTTTGCCGACCGATATTAATTGGAGTAATCGAAGCTTCTAGACTAGATTGCATTAAGATTGTCTTGCCAGTAAAGTTATCATAGAATTACCACTGTAAATGACTAAAGACTTAAATAAATACCTTATTTCATGTTCTAACTCTACTATTGCCATTCATCGTGGCTATGCTGCTAGCATTTTAGGTACGTTTAGTAGTAAGTTTTGTTTAGCGATTATTTATGTATTTTAGGTTTTTAATAAAAAAAATATTCTTATCAAATAACATTGTGACATGGAAATATATAACATTTACAAATGGAATTGGTATATATTTCCAGGTCACAAATATAACATTTCCAAATGGAAATGTTATAATATATTTCCATGTCACAATGTTATTTACCGTACTCCACTGAAACGGATTGAACGATATTTTTACCTAATTTTATATGTAGCGATTTATCGGTACCGTTCGAACTGTACAGTCTGATCGTAACGATTT
Organism: Mellilla xanthometata; assembly: GCA_035578125.1. Classification (NCBI taxonomy): domain Eukaryota; kingdom Metazoa; phylum Arthropoda; class Insecta; order Lepidoptera; family Geometridae; genus Mellilla; species Mellilla xanthometata. The sequence goes on along the minus strand of JAPUBQ010000014.1, from coordinate 2,756,114 downwards.
CTCGTAGTGTATATGGCCACCATAAGTGATAAGGCAAAACAACGTTTACCGGGTCAGCTAGTATATAAGTAAAATTATTTTTAACAAATTGAATATAGGGAATATTTTAATTTGCAATTTTCAAGTTGATAATAGAAAAGCCTACGAGTTTTTCCCACGTTATTAAGGCTATATAGTGTAGTAACTAAAAAACTGTACTGTGTAGTAACAGACGGACATCGGACAATAAAAGTTCTGTTTTAGCCTTTTACGGAACCTTTAAAACCAGACTAAAACCAAAGTTAAGTCTAAACTGAAAAAAAATACGAAAAAAACACGTTTATTGTATAGGGACCTCCTCAATGTTTATATTTTTTAATTTTTTTAAATTTGTTGTTATAGCGGCACGGGAAATACATATCTTGTGAAAGTTTCAGCTTTCTAGCTATTACGGTTTCTGAGATAAAGCCTGGAGACAGACAGACAGTGGAGGCTTAGTAATAGGGTCCCTTTTTTACCTATTAGGTACGAAACTTTAAAAAGGAACCTTAGTTTGTCCGTTATCCAACTGTTACGTATAAAGGCTGAAACAAAGAAGTTAACAAAACACTGAACTTACAAGGATGTGAAGCTGTGAAGGGGTACTCGAGTGTAGGCAGGCGATGCTGGTGCGGCGGCAAGCTCGGCGGGCAGTGGTAGCAGAACAGGCCGCGCCCGCCGCCGCCACCGCTCGCCAGCTGCAACGGGGGTAACCACTTTATATAACTACCTTATACTAATACAAATACAAACATTTATTGACGTTGTGGTGTACAGTTTATGCATTTATAGTCTGTGGCCTAGGTATTACAGTCTATAGACGACTAGCACACCCAGCGAACTCCGTTTCGCCACAAAGTAGAAATTTGCCAGAATTTTATTTGCTACAACCTCACGGAGCCCAAGACCTTTCTAATGACTGCAAAACCGTGGAAATCGGTTCGTGCGTTCTGGAGTTATGGAGCTATCGTCAGGAAGGAAAACTCGACTTATTTTTATATTATTGATAGCCTAGTCTTTGGCATATCTATTGGCGTGTGAAGACCACTTTTATAACTACGTTACATCTAATCTAATGACGACCTCGTTGGGGTAATGGTTGCCATGCCGGACTGCCAATCAGAAGGTTTTGGGCTTGATTCCCGACACGGCCAACATCTTTGTGCTGAACTAAATTTGTTGACTGTTGGTCTGGGTGTTTAGTATGTATCTACTATAAAATATGTATATTTTTTTTTACACATTCACACACGTCTGGTTAGCCCCATACTGAACCATTTTAGCTCGTATTATGGTTGCTAACACAACTGATATACTACATATACATACATATTATATATAAATACATATTTAACACCCAGACCCCCAGCGAACAAATTTAGTTAAGCACAAAGATGTGGCCCGGGCCGGGAATCGAACCCGTAACCTTCTGATTAGCAGACCGGCATGGTAACCTTTACGCCAACGAGGTCGTCAATATGAAGTATATCAGTTGTGTTAGCAACCATAACACAAACTTTGTCGGCAACTTCAGTCTAATGTCTGTCCTTCATTGCTATCTATTCTACAAGCACTAAGACCTTATAAACTATGATTACTTCTATCACAACATGACAATACAATTGTTCTTAGCGCCTTATTATTACGCGGCCTCATTCCTATGCAAGCACTGACTCTGTCGTGTTGCTATTATCGTTTCTGGGCTGCGATTGTTGTACGCCGGCGCTTATAGCTCCTAATTAGTAGTTGATATCATCATCACCATCATCATCAGTTAATCTCGGAGCACACTTGGGTACAGGTTTACTATGCGTGCCAACTAAGAATAGGACTGTCAAAACCGCCATCTTGTTCAATCATAAGCGCAAACTTTATAACCAAAGTGTATGGTGTGCAAAAAATTTTATGAACAAATTATATTCAGTTTATATGTTTAATGTACGCTGTTTTGCTATTTCTTATACATTTCACGCCAATTTTATTATAAATGAGTAGGATTGGAAAGTAAAAGCATATTTATAAAAATATAATTTCTTTTTCATTGTTGTCACTTATTTTTGTACCAAATAAAAATAGTTTATTATACTGCTTTACAACACTTAAGTCGAAACTATCCAAAACCAATGTCTCGTCACGTGTTTTTTTTAGGTGTTGTTAATTTGACTTGGGTACTTCTTACCTGTAGAATTAATAAATCCAAAATTATCCAGTAACAAATCAAGAATAATTAAACAATAATTAAATTTATATCTATGAACCAAAAAATATTTAATAAATTTCTTTTTTACGCTTTCTTTGCTAGCAGTACTATTTTGACAGTTATCGTGTGAAGTTGAAGCAAGCGCGATTCTATTCTTAGTTGGCACGCATAGTACTTTCACTTATGCCAGGACTAGCGGCGTATAGATACATATTTAACACCCAGACCGACAGCCAACAAATTTAGTTTAGCACAAAGATGTTGGCCGGTTTGCTGGGAATCGAACCCGGTACTTTCTGATTGGCAGTCCGGCATGGTATATATACATACTTTAATATCTATAGCAATATTATAAAGAGGAAACATTGATTGTTTATTTGTTTGACGCGATTAGTCTCTGAAACTACTGGACCGATTTGAAAATTCTTTCACCGCTAGGAAGCTACATGATTTGCAACGACATTCTGATGATGATCAATGATCGGTTGGACTGCCCAATCCAACACAAATGGTTGAGAATTGTGACTGGAGAGAAATTATAATTTTAGTTTTTACATTTTCTACTATTTTGTTTTGATTTGTGTGTTTGTATGATTTGTTTTAATTTTAATTTTATTTATATGAAATGTAATTTTATTCTGAAATAAACTATTTAATAATAATTATTAATAATATTAATTATTAATAATATTAATATTATTAATAATATTAATATTATTAATATTATTAATAATAATTTTTAATTATCTCCGAGTAACATAGGCTATATTTTGTTTCTCATGGCTACTCAGATTATTTTAGAGACCGGGCGAAGCCGGGACGAGATGCTAGTATACAATAACACCTGATATGCTATTATAGCCGTAGCTTTGTGATAACAGACTATAACTAAGCCGACATTGGTCATTAATTCACACCAACCATCATTAATTCCTTCTTCGATTGAATATAAAGTACGAATTGACAATGGTGCAGGTGGACTGCATTCTATCCATGCCAGCGAACTAGAATAAGTAGAATAGTAACTTAGGCGATAAAATTTATATTAGAATTTTTATTGACATTTGTATTAGTTATATTATATTTAATTTGATTGTGTGACTTGTAACTGCATTGTTATCAATAAATTACTTTGACTTTGACTTTAAATGGTTCCACCGTACGCGTAAAATACCGCGGTGGGCGGGGCAAAACAGCTACTCGCGCGGCTAGTATCGGTGGCGTGACCTTGATGCGACCAATCACGTGCGAGCTTTGTGAGTGTGTGTGTTTCGTTGGGAAAGCAGTATAAGTATACAGTTTTCATAGTATGTAAGCACGGTTTATTAGATACTTTAGAACAAACTTCAAACAACTATAAATTTTAAAAAAACATACCTCACACATATTTTTGCGTTGGTACCCATTTTTTATAATTAGCTTAGTGTATATTATATTTTAATACGCATGCCCTGTCATTTGATACCTATATTGAGGCAGCTGTGAAAAAATATGTTATCCGCCATTTATGGCGGCCGCCATCTTATATTTAGTTCATCACTAGCTGCACCCGGTCTTACCCGTGTTAGTCCGGGATAAAAAGTTGCCTACGTGTTAATCCAATTCTATTTCCACGCTAAATGTCATCAAAATCTGTTAGGCCGTTTGAACGTGACGAAGTAACAAACATACACACACACTTTTATCATATTAGTAGTATTCGCTTCATTTGTCATTTCGTGGTGGATTATGGCCTAAATCCACCATATCCGAAGACGTGTGTCATCTGCCAACCGGCACTAGGCCAGCCTGGTGGGTAGTGGCAATCTCTCTCCTCGTGTGAGAAAGCCCCGAGCCCCAGCAGTGGGAACGCATAGTGGTCCGCTTGTGCTTATGCTATTAATTATAATAAGTATAAAAGTAGTAACTTCCCTAGAGAGCTGCATGGTGGCGCGACAAAGGACGCGTCGAGCATAAATCAATTAATTTCGATGGATAAATTGCTGGATTGCAGTGCGGATGCAACCGCCGGCGCTCGTACCTCGAGCCGGCCTTCTAGCTTTATTACTACACATATATCTATACGGTACAAGTGTAAAGCATAAGCAGCACACTATAATTGTGTCCCCCAAGCTGGTTGGTCCCTGTGGGGGAAAGAGACCATAACCCTCTAGCTAGCACAAAAAGGAAAGAAAATAATTAATCATAATCATAATCATATTTATTGGTAAAAAATATTTTACAAGTCAATTCATACATACATTTTTAATAAAATATTATAACAAAACGAATATAAATATACTTTTGTACATTTTAGAGTTAAAATGTACAAAAGAGTTAAATTAAAAAAAGATTAGATATAAGATAGCTAGAGGAGGCCTATACCCAGATTGGGGTTCCAACAACAGAAGAGAATAATTTAATTTCGTAAAAAATACTTAACATAATTAGATATACGTACATAGTTATATAGGTTTAAGCAATCATGTTATGTTTTTAAGTTGTTGGAAATAAATTGGGCTTATTATTATTATTATTATTATTATAATTGTGTGTTCCCCGATAACTATAATCTAGCGGTTTTCAAGGAAGGCGTGAACCGGTTTCTTCTGGGCAAGCGCGCTCCACCTTGTATCGCAATATCGCTTACCATCAGGTGAATTGCGATCAAGCGCAAGCCTGTTAAAAGTAAAAAAAATATATATGTTCCTAATGCTGGGACTGCAGGCCTTCTCAGGAGAGAGATAAAGGCCATAATCCACCACGCTAGCCAAGTGCAGGTTGGCGGATGACACATGTCTTAGGATATAGTGGTCCTCAAACATGCCGGTTTACTGACGATGTTTTCCTTCACCGTAAAGCAAGCGTGCAAATCCACACATAATTCGGAAAACGAGTCATTGGTGTAGGGTCGGGATGGAATCAGGGACCGTTGATGGAAAAGCAGACGTGTTTACCACCGAGCCACATTCGCTTTTTATTTTATTACACATTCTTTTTTCTTATAATTTGGCAACTCCGCGTTAGAACCAACTACTAATAGAACAAGAATGTCACCTTACTTTAAAATGAATAAATATAGCCCACACAAAAACGGATGTGCATAACCTGGCATCCGCGAAATTAACTCAATATACCTTTAATAAAATCTCAGCCATACATTCCCAGTGACATAACGTTGTTTGCGAGAGGAAAATGGCAATGATAGCAATTGATACTGCGCAGGCGCAGCTGCAGGTCACATTTAGGGGGAGGGGGGGGGAGGACGATGACATTCCAAATTCAAAAATAATTCTATTACAAATAGAGGTTAAAAAACAATGTCTCGTCACGTGATTATTCTGATGATCTGTGTCGAAGTTATATGGAGAAAGACGTAACGATAGAACATGTTTTACTACTGTCTTATGACTACCTACCTACCTATACCAATATTATAAAGAGGAAAAGTTTGATTGTTTCTTTGTTTGACACGAATAGGCTCCGTAACAACTTGACCGATTTGAAAAAATCCTGATCTCTATGTAAAGAGCAGCGTTTTCGTTATAGCATGATATTGGTGGCGGACTTCTGAGACTCTGTTTCCCTCTCTCTCTCGCACTCACCCCCACCCCCCTTAGCCCCCTTTCCCTAGTTCCGTACCTGTGATAACAATTGGTAGCGAGACCCACGTGTCGGCGGCGACGGCGCGTCTAACGGACGGTAATGGCATCGAGCTGCTAAACGATGCGCGGGCGCATGCGAGCCAGCGCGTCACGACAGTGCACAGAGAATATACTCGTAGCTGGCAGAACAATATTATAGATTCAATGGATGAAATTAATTGTGCTCATAAACTTATTCTCATATTTTATTGACGATTATTTTTCATAAAAACTCAGTAGGTACGAATTAAGAATTTTTTAATTCTGGTTATTTAGAAAATAGCTGGCAGAACATTATAGACGCAATGGATGAAATTAATTGCGCTCTTATTCTTCTCATATTTTATTAATATTCTATTGACTATTATTTTTCATAAAAACTCAGTAGGTACGAATTAAGTTTTTTTTTTAATACTGTGTTTTTGTAAAATAAATTCTTGTTTATTCTATGATACATATTTTAGGCCTTTATATTGGTAGGGTCTTTTTTAATTTTATAATTAAAGAAAATGTTTCAAAAAAGCTTGAAACCTTTGATTATATCTCCTTGGACCGTGGTCGTGAGCTAGCAAAAGAGTAAAACTGAAAAAAAAAATGCGACTCGCATTTTGTTTTTCAGTTTGCCCGATAATAATTCTTACTGTGGTCTAAGGTGTAACACGCTCGCCTTGAAGGAATCATCAGCTTACTCTAGATTCGAAGACTCCCAAATAGCACTTCTCAGAAGACAGAGACTCTGGAAGAGACAGAAGCTTTCTTTTGCGCTGAATAGCAGAAAATGTTTATTTTTAACCTTTCCCAAAACTAATATACATTTTAATTTTAATGCTGTTTAAATCCAGTTATCTAACAGTTAAAAGTAAAAGAGTAATTTATCAAAATTATTCGCGATGACTAGCTAAGTGCAGAAGACAGATAATATCCTTCTTAGGTACATCAACATTCATTCTCAATTCAAATCCAGTCAATGAGTGGATTACCGCATTAAACACCCACGGGGAATAAAACATCGGAAACGTAACATTGAACCTACAGCATCCTGGGACCTTGACTCCGCGACATCAGATTTATATTGATTATCTTTTACGTGAATAAAATTTTGAACAGCACTAACAAACGAATGACGTAAATTTCGCCAATAGGTTTTATTCAAATCTCTAAAAAAACAAAATACAACAAGAAAAGGCGCGAGGCTATAGCATTCCAAATTCAAAATCGACATTCATGAACTCCTTACTGGTCTGTGACATTCATCCATCTTATTTTTCATTTATTTGAACTAAGAACTCTTTTGATTATTTCCTTATTTTTCTTTTTAATGACAATGACACTTCATTTGACAGGCGAGAGTTTGTCGCCGAGAGGAAGGTTTGAGAGCGAGGGGGCTTTTGTTTAAGCCGCCAAATGTGGGAACCGATGACTTATCGGCCGACCTTATTCATGTTTTATTCTATTAGCAGCTTATTTTATCATCGAGCTTCGTTTGTTTTAAGTGGTAAAGCGGTGCGAGATTTCACAGCGAGATTTGCATGGGCTTTGTCAGAAGTAAAAAGGCTTTTCGATTCAGAGTTTTCTTATGAGATTATTAGATAAACCTTTTAGGTTAAAAATACTAAAATTAATTTACGAAGATACTTACTTGGTAGTCAAGTAACACAAACAAATCAGTTAGTATAGATACTTTATGATTCAAAGTAATTTTGATATTGTTTTCTACTCGGTATAAATTTACTTATTAATGAATCTGAAACCGCTTGACCAACATCACGTAAAAAATATAATGTTTTAGGATTCCGTATCAAAAGGGTAAAGGTAAGGGTACAACGGAACCCTATTCCAAAGACTTCACTAGTCTGTCACTAGGCTGTATCACATGAAGTGTTATTGGTGCCTTATTTCTGGTGCCTTTATTATAACAAAAATACTAAATAATATCAATATTTAAGGGTGGCTCCCATATAAAAAAAAGTTTTGTTTTGGAACGACAACTGGTAGAACACTTGTATTGCACTTTAAAAATAGAAGAATACTGTGATTTTCGCTCTATTTCGTTCAAAATTTTACGGAACCCGTGCAAGTTTGACTAGCATTTGGCCAATTATTTAAACCTAACGCAACCTAGCTCATTTATAAAACATTCATTCGAATGATTAGCTCAAACAAACAGAGGCTCTGAAGTTTCCAATTCGATTTATGCGATTAATTCGAGTCGATTCGGAATTAACTGATACAAATATAATTTACCGAGCAAATTGTGTTTACCCTCTGCAGATTTGTTTGTGCAAACAAGCAGATGGAACTCTCTCGAAAAATCATAATTCGAACTTCACAAAAATACCAAATTACTTTAAGTTATTCAAACACTAGAGAATCCTGTGTTTTTTAGGGTTCCGTACCTAAAAGGTAAAAACGGGACCCTATTACTAAGACTCCGCTGTCTGTCTGTCTGTCTCCAGGCTGTATTTCAGAAAACATAATAGCTAGAAAGCTGAAACTTTCACAAGATTTGTATTTCCCGTGCCGCTATAACAAACAAAAATAAAAAAAAATTAAGGGGGGGTCTCCATACAATAAATGGGTTTTTTCGTGTTTTTTCCTATTTACATCAATAACGGTAGCTTACGATACTTAACATTTTCACAAAATATATAAATGTATATTAGCTATCAAATTAAATTATAAAATTTAAACAAAATACATATTTGAGGGGGGTTCCCATACAACAAACGTACGATGGTGGATTAGAAAACTTCTTAGCCTAATACTTACACTTACTTAAACTATTTTAATGTAACCATGACAACCATGTCACAACTTAACTGTATTTAAATTAGGCTGCATTTTGTGAGCCTTTAAAAATAATATTTAATAGGCTCTCATACAACAATGGTACGGAACCCTTCATACGCGAGTCCAACTCGCACTTGGCTAATTATTTACACAATACATTTTTTTCACTCTCATATTTTGTAAGTATAAACATACTACAAGTTATCCTATGAATATTATTATATATGCAAAGTGTGTGTAAGTGTGTGTGCATGTTTGTTACTTCGTTACTCTCAAATGGCTGAACCGATTTTGTATAAATGAATTTTTTCATTTATTTTTGTGAATAAATGAATAATTATGTATTATTATTATGTATGAAATTTGGTATGAAAATAGGTTTGACACCCAACGCTAATTAAAAAAAACAGCGCTCTCTTCGCTCGCGCATTGGTTGGAAGGCTAAACATATAAAATAATTGCGCTGACTTGAAAACCGTCACTCAATAACTATATTTAGCACTTATGTTTGAGTATTTCCCCCTTTAACTGATTGTCTGATAACCTGCGGGTAACACCACGGGGCGCAGCTAGCTTCGTCTATAATTTTTTTTTTTTTTAAATATTAGGACACTTTCACACACGGTTGGTTAGCCCCATACTGAACCATTTCTAGCTCGTATTATGGTTGCTAACACAGCTGATATACTACATATACGATACATACATATTATATATAAACACATATTTAACACCCAGACCCACAGCCAACAAATTTAGTTGAGCACAAAGATGTTGACCGGGCCGGGAATCGAACCCGGAACCTTCTGATTAGCAGACCGGCATGGTAACCTTTACGCCAACGAGGTTGTCAATTGTTCATTGGTCGTGTAAATCGATACAAATTAGCATGCCTGATTGTGTTTAATATCGTTAATCAGTACCGCAGTCGATCGGCCCTAACTGAAATTGATGAAATTCATCCGTCAATAGGGTTGGCGCACATGTAATTTTGATATCATTATCAACAGCAGCTTGCTTGGAGCATTAATATTCCGGAAAAAAAATGACACAATTTTGTATCTGCGTATGGTATATATCTGTATGTATTTTGTAGTTTGCGTCATCTTAAGAGAAATAGGGGCTAATTGTGTTCGAGTATTTAAACTTTGATCGTATTTTATTACTAACGATAAAACTGTTAAGTCGTGATTTTGACTTAAATCTACTGATTATTTTGCCGCCTATTATCTAAAATGCCGTTATCTTAGTCAAATTGTTGAGAACTTAAGGCGAATATAATAGTATTAAGTGTGTTTGGGTACCAATCAGACTTATCAATATGAAAAAAACTGGTTTAAAAAAGCTTTATATTAGATTGTTTGAACATATTTTTGTACCAATCAAATAAGTGAATATGAAAAAAAAGGGGTTCAAAAACTTAATTTTAGTTTTTTTACCTGTTTAATTTTTAATCCAAAGTCTGACTGGTACCAAAATATGTATAAATATTCTTAGTGGTTTTTAGACGGTTTTTAAGTTATATTTTTCCGTTTACGATTTATAGCGAAAACACCGTAAAATCAAGACATACAAATACAAAATTTTATTAATAACACTATTAGTTAAGTACATGTCAAAACAATAAAGTGAATTAATATGTTAAATGTCAATAAATTACTATGTCAAAAATTATATGGCCTTATCTTTGCCTTAACGCCAGTGGTGGCGATTCAGCGGCACACACGACTAAACTAAATTTAAAGTAGCTCTGTCTCTTTTCGTCATAAATGACCAAAAAGAGATGGTACGATTTAAACCATAGACAAAACATCTAAAATCACGTCAAACACGTCAGATTTAGAGCTGATACGGGTGCGCTATAAAATCGCTTACATTTTCATGTTTGACGTGATTTTAGTTGTTTTGTGTGTGTCTCTTTCTGGCCACCTAAGATAAAAAGAGACGGGGCTTCTTTAAATTTAGTTTAGTCGTGTGTGCCGCTGAATCGCCACCATTATATAAGCACGGCAGTATTACGAGTACAACCATAACGCAACAAAACAGATTTGAACCAAAACAAACAAACAAGTCTCAATATTGTAACTATTACAAATTGAAACAAATTATTACATGGAGCCCGCTTGCAGACAAACAATCACTGTTATTTAACGATATTTAATCAATACACCCGATACTTCTACAAAGTGTAATGGATATCAATCGATTTAAATTAACTAGTAATGAAGCTCGATGGTTCAATCGAGACAATCGGATCTCTGCTCTGTGATTCAAGGAGACTAGGTACACAAATTACTTATGCATATTGACTTTGGATTCGTAATATAGAAACGAAGTTCCTTATCGCACGTTGTGAAAGGGGGCTAGACAGAAAAAATCTTACGAAAAGTAGTCACGACATTTTTTGCTATACCTAGTATTGTAAGCTGTGCGGCGTGTGCATGTTTCCCTGTCTGCCACTCTCTCTCTCTCTCTCTCTCTCTCTCTCTCTCGCACATAGAAAGCTAGCCAGATATTTTCATTCCTATTTCGCATTGAATAGTGCGGTGTTACGACGATTATTTTTGTTGAATGTATACAGGATTTTTGTTTGAATAATAAAAATATAATAATAATGAATAATAAAAATATAATAATAATAAATGACAGTGAAGGAACTTCGTTCCATCCAAGTTTTTTTTAATTACTCACTTTTTTTTAATTATGAACAGGCTTACGTTTGACTGCAGATTGCCTGATGTTAATCTTGACTGTGGTCTAAGATGTAACACGCTTGCTTAGAAGGAACCTATTTACTCTTGATTTGAAGACTCCCAAATTGTACTTTTCTGGAAAAAGAGACTCAGAAAGAGAGTTCCATAACTTCGCGGATCTCACAATGAAGGTCAAAGCAAATCGCTTTTGCGAATCCTCAGAACTTCAACAGTGAATTGGTCTCTTTGCTAAGGTACTCGGGTTAGTAAAGAAAACATTTCAAATTTCCACTTAAATTAACTACAAAATAATCGATGAATATCCACAAAACAAACGTATTTCACCCCTACAGGGTCCTGTCAGTCATAATTTGCCTAAACGGGTCTATCTGACCTTTAATCGAGTTTATGATATACTAGCATCTCGTCCCGGCTTCACGCGGCTCTAAAATGATCTGAGTAGATTAGAGAAACAAAATAAAGCCTATGTTATTATACTCGGAGATAATGTAGCTTCCCTACGGTGAAAGATTTTTTCAAATCAGTCCAGTAGCTTCGGAGCCTATTCGCGTCAAACAAACAATGAAAGTTTTTCTCTTTATAATATAGATATAGATTATCTTTACTGTTCTGTAAATTTTATTCGATCAATACAATATACATTTCTGTTGTGAAGGAAGCATGGTAGATTGTTTTTGAAGTATGGATATGATAGTAAGAAAAAGCGGAATTAGAAGTCGACCAAAGAAGACGTGGATGAATTGTGTGAAGGAGGATATGAATGAGAAGGGAGTGAATGTGAAGATGACGGCTGATAGAGTGGAGTGGAAGCGAAAAACTGTGCCGACTTCACCTAGTAGGAAATGGTAAAGAAGAAGTAGATTGTTTTTGGGCCAAGTGACGTGCCTTGGAAGAGCCTCTTCATCAGCTTATGCTCGTCCACTGCTGGACATAGGCAGTGAACAAGGCTGATGATGATGATAATGATGAAACTATTTTTACCGTACACCGGCTTCTATGCTAAAGTAGTGAATACCACCCGGTTGCTGCAAACTAAGACCCAAGCTACACTGCACAGTTCTCAATCAGAGTAACACAATAAAAGGCAATACACACACGAGGTCCCGGCAAGACAATAAGCCCAATCAATGGTATTGAAATGCAATCGCCGCGGCGCCTCGACAATTTAATGTAGCGCTTGTACTTTGGACGGCGAAAGATAAAACATCGATATAGTACAGTAGTGGTCATATAAAATAATGGGAAGATGTTTTCACACTAAGATGTATCTATAACTAATTAAATGTCATTTTTTAAGGTAAAAATGGGCCTCCACTGTCTGTCTGTCACCTATATCTCAGAAACCGTGATAGCTAGAAAGCTGAAAAAGATATGTATGTACCTATATCCCGTGACGCTATAACAACTAAAAATAAAAAATGAAAATATGATGGGAGTTCCCATACAATTAACGTATTTTTTTTTTTGTTATATATCAATAACGGTATCTTGTATTAGAGACTTAATATTTTTTTGCAGAATATATAAATGTGCCTAAGTTCCCTTCAAAGTCAATTTATAAAATTATAAAAAATATAATAAAACAGTCATTTATTGCAATCCTACGGAACACTTCATGCGTGAGCCCGACTCGCATTTGGCCAATTATTTATTTCTCTCGGTATCATAAAAAAATTCAAAAAACCACTGACCTCAATACATGATATCACTAATAATGATTAGCTAAAACAAATCAGCAGGCTATTTTAATACAACTTACTTCTAAATATGGTATTCCTTTTTATTGGCTGGTCACGTAATTAAGAATGCTTTAATAATTTACCAATGATGAAATCTTGTTTTCCAAGTTATGTGTGGATTTACACTCGCTTTACGGTGAAAGAAAACATCGTGAGGAAACCGGCATGTTTGAGGACTGCAATATCCGAAGACTTGTATCATCTGCCAGCATGGTTAATTATAACCTATATCTCTCTCCTAGTGAGAGAAGGCCCCGAATCCCAGCAGTGGGAACGTATAGTGGGCTGCTTTAGTTTATGCCCAACACAGCTCATTCACAAATTCGTAGTTAGAGCTAAGTGAAGTTTAGAGGCAGAGTATGAAATTAGCCGCCAGCCCGCGTCGACTGCTTTGTGAATATTGGAGTGAGACAAATTGAGTTGTTTCGAATCTCTATCATCAAACTAATAACGGAACCGAGTAGCTTTATTGCTATTTACTATACATATAGCTAGACTGACCATGTTTATTATATATATGTGTTACCCGCGTTAATCCGGGACAAAAAGAAGTTAATCTATTACATGATATAATGATAGAAGACAAAATTAAATATTTAGTGTACTTCCGCTGTGATCCGAAATCCAAATTAAGACAAGTAAAAGAAAAATTAACTATAAATTTGGATTTCGGATCGCAGCGGATGTACACTAAATATTTAATTTTGTCTTCTATTTACAATGGATTTCCGCAAAGTAACGCCTGAGTCAATAAGTTATGATATAATGAAATACAAAAATACCTTTTTAATAAGTAGTAGTTTACCTAAGAACTTTATTAACCATAAATAACATACGTTAAAAGCAAGCCATACTACATTAGCATTAGTTTGATTAAATTAAATAAACTTACAAATTTCATTAAATAAATATTCTACCCCATTAAATACTACCTACACACAATAGCACTTGTTTTTCATTTCATTTGACGCCCTCGTTGGCGTAAGTTACCATGCCGGACTGCCAATCAGAAGTTTCCGGGTTTGATTCCCGGCACGGCCAACATCTTTTTGTTAAACTAAAGTTGTTGGCTGTCGGTCTGGGTGTTAAATATGTACTATCTATATAAAATATGTATATATATACGTATACATAGGTATGTAGTATATCAGCAACCAGAATACGAACTAGAAATGGTTCAGTAACCAGCCGTGTGTGAAAAAAAAATGTATGCAAAGATAAGTCGAGTTTTCCTTCCTGCCGCTATAACTCCAGAACGCACGAACCGCATACGTTGGAAAGGACTCGGGTTTCGTGAGGTTTGTAGCAAAACAGAGTGCGCCTGGTTTGCTAGTCCTGTATAAAAATTAGCCTATGTATTGTAGCTCGCCTAACAAAGGGGATTTAACGCAATCATCGAAGTTAAGCAACGGTCGATGCATGCAGACTCGATAAAAATCAAATCGACTTCATCCCACACGTGATTGTTTGACGATATTTTTGCATCATGGCATGTAACCCGTCGTTTGTTTCCTAGGAAATACTATGTATGTTAATGTGAAATTAATAAAATATATTCAAATTCTAAATCACACTTTAAAATATTTAGTTTTTTTAGAGACCCAAAAGCTTTAAATTTCGAACTCTTTCGAACACCCCAAACACGCCTGATATTGTTGTATTGTTTTTTAATTTATGTAGGTACTGATCGATTGAGAATGGTTCTCCAAAGCTGACGTAAATTCAAGTTTTTTCTCAAAAATAATATTTTTCATTTATGATCAGTTTTTTAATTACCTTAATTACTAATTACCTTATTTGCGTCCGAAAATATGTTGTTGTCTTCGGCGGGAAGTTTTCCCGCCAACTCCGTGTTCGATACGCGCGTCACCGCGCTGTCAATGTCATCGTGCACTCGCGACACTAGCAGCGACTACACGTGCACCGTCGCCCGTCGCCGACACACGACTGACTCGATGTTTTCCTCGCGACGAGTTACCGCTCAGAAACCGCCCTCGCCAAACAAAACCCCACCCGTAAAGAGCATTTTAGCGCGCGCGCCTCCCCCCTACCCGCTCTGATTTAATAGCGACGCGGGCACTGATTCACTTAACCGAACGCAACTACCGATAACGACTCTCTCCCTCGCACTCGCACATTTGTAACCCCCTCTCTCGCTTCGCGTCTCGCGTGGGAGCGAGATGGAGTCGCGGTCGGACACTTCTTTCCTTCAACTCGATTTGCATGCGGGGGTCGCTCAAACTTTATGTCCTCGTTTCGTAAATTATTTATACGTTTGGAAATACTTTTGACGGGAAAGATTGGGTAAGACGAGAGTAAAAAGTGGAATTAAGTGGACCACCCGGATTAGCACACGAGGTAGATAATGTAATTTTGTCAGTTCCGTCTGTGTAGCGGTTTCATTTCAGGATGTAATTATAAGAGTCTCTTAAGGCCGCGTTTCGATTTGGCGTTTTAAAGTTTTTGTTGCTTATTGCTAATCTAGAAAATCTTAACTGGTTTAATTAATGTATACATGGAAAACAAAAACAAAACCTTTTATCTGATTACGGGGAATTATCATTTATAAGAAAGCAAATAAAACTAAATACCTACCTATTACTACCTATTATAGGTACTTATTAAGTAAGAGATATGTTAAATTATATATTTAAAATGTTAATATTCATACGCTAATGTAAGAAAATTCTACGAAATCAACTTCTTGCGTAGACGTGCTACGGCATTGTAGCATTTCGTCGTAGCTTCTCTTTTTAAAGAATATTCATTTTTATGACTACGCAACTTATCGTCAAAAAACCTAATTAAATTTGTAAAAAAGCTTACAAAATGTACAAGTGTCTTGTAAATACGTTTGCAATATTTTTTTCATTAACAAATAGCAAACCAAGGCAGCGAATATGTCGCTGCCTTCTGCTTTAAACATTAAAAGAATGTATATATTTTTATTTAATTTGTTTTTAATTTTTATACCAATTGTAAATGAAAACATATTGAATTTGTTTTATTTATACATTTCAAAATATACACAAGTCTATATATATTTATAATTGTCTTTTAAGGAGCTAAAAACTATTAACGGAAAGGAACTTCAAACTAACAATTTAAATTTGTAATTCTACGTGATTAAATCAAATTAATATCCTAACCTTTTTCTACGTACTCGTATTTTAGAAGAGTTTAAAGGTTTACTTATCCCGTTAGGATACAGGTATAACTAGATTGGCTTCTATTATTAGATCAATATGACTCCGTTAATATAGATAACTTCTAATGCAAACCGTGAGCTGTTTACTTACTGGTATTTGGGATGTAACTACGGGAAAATACGAGTCATCTGGTGTTGGTCTGTTTTCCAAAACTTATATTTTTTTATTGTTTTTAAGTAGCAAACAATGTTTACCATAATTATAAACTTACAATTTAATTTTCATTCTACTAGATAAAATATAATTTATATCTTAATCTATTTTAATTTTTTGGGATTTATGGTAAGAGGTTTACTCATCCTGTCAGGATTTAGGTATAGGTACATGGAAAAGACTGGTTTCCGTTAAAAGAGCTAACTAACTATTAATGCAAACCGTGAACTGTTTACCTTCTTGATGTAACTAAAGGAATATATTTAAGTCTTTTGGTGTCGAAACGTTAGGGTCTTCGACAACACCCATACTAATTTCCAAAGCTTATCGCTCCTGATCAAAGTGGCGCGTGACCAGTATTTTCAGGTATACCTAGCCTATAGTATCAGCATTGCTGTTCAACGCGGTAATGCTGCCAGCGTTTTGAATATACTGCCCTCAGGTTGAAGGGGTTATATTTATTATACTGGCTAGAGCTTCCGTTTTAGGGTTCGATACCTAAAAGTAATAACGGGGCCCTATTACTAAGCCTCCGCTCCGTGTTTCTGGATATTACGATTTATATCGCTTCTTCTTGCCTGCACACATTTAGTTTTATAGTGAGAAGAAGATATTTAAATGCTTTCTTTATTGGCATCTTCTGAGTTATATATGTATACGTTTTAAAATCATTTGTTATAAATGACAGAGTTACGAACCAATAGTAGTGCCCTATTTCACCGATGTACTATTAATGCGACCGACACTCGATCAATTAACTAACTCACTCGATACTCGTTATTCCGTAACTGGCGGCAACATGATCGCGTTACTGGCTGAGTAGGAGCTGATTAATTTTAAGGTTTACTGGGTAAGTACGGGATATAAATAACGCTATTTTAACTTTACAGTTCTACATGAAGCAAGTGAAATGATATTTTAAATTCTTTTTTAAATTAGAGTGGTGTGGATATGTCATTATCCTAGTAATATTAGGTGTAGAGCGAAATTTTCGAGTGTGTATGTTTTGTACCATTTTACGCTCAAATGGCTTGACAGATTTTAATCAAATTTGGTATCCGGGAGCAACAAAGGTTAGACCGCGCAACGCAGCTTAGAATTGAAAATAAATGATTTAAATAAAATTGAGTAAAATAAATTTCTCTCAAAAGCAAAAAGATCTAAAGTTTCATGAAACAATAAGACATCATTTACCAAATATTCGCGGACAATCCGAAATAAGCATCTTATCTTAATACTTCATAAGCAATCGTTTCAGCAACTGATTCTTTAATCATTGCGCTGATTCAAAATTTACTTGTCTTGTATATTCCTTGGACAATTTTACATTTGCCGCACACATTTTAATCTTGCTAAGGAATTTCATCCTTATGTGTAACCAAATAGGATCTAACTCATATGAAACTTGTTTCTGTTCGCAGCAAACGTACGTTGGTAAAGGTGTAAGTGACAATAAAATGGGAGCTTAGCTCTCGAGGCCGTCTTCAAGTGGAACGGTAAGACGAGGGGGGGGAAGAGTGAGGGGGACGCAAGGCGGGGCTTTCAACCGTACTGTCATCTCTTTCACACAAGAACCTTTTAATGGCGGTTTAAATCTAGTCCAGTCCTTTTCGCATTTGTCCGCTCTCGCTGATTTCCCGCTACATAATTCATTTTGGGTACGTTTAAAAATTTGGTCGAGATACCAGTTTAGGCGGGAAAATGGGGGGACGAAATGAAAATAATACGCCAAATATGGTAAATGATTTCATTTGAATGGCCGCATTCGGTGGTAATGGAGCGGAAAGCGGGGATACATTGTGCGTGGCGACTAAATCGCTTTTCATTTAGGTTTTATGTGCTTTTGTTGCTTGGCTACTCTCGTTTATTGCCTTTTCTTGTCGCTGTTGTCGATTATTGTAAATATTCAATGACTGTTATGTTGCAGCTTGTAAGGATACGATTATCAATAAGATAGCGCTAAAATTATAAGAATGTTTTTTTTGTTTTACTTTAAATAGGTCAACGCTTGACTATAAATTCACCTGATGGTAAGTCACATTAAGGTCTACGGTGAAGCGCGCTTACCTAGAAAGGTTAGTGTTCGAACCGCCAAACTTTGGAATTCCTCGCCGAATTCTCTGCACCCCTATGACTAACTTATAATCTAGTAATTTTCAAGGCGAAAGTGAACCGGTTCTTTCTAGGAATGCGTGATCCACCGTATACCTTAACATCAGGAGAATTGTGGTCAAGCGCTGACCTACATAGAGTAAAAAACGTGTTTGTAAGGATACTGAATATATGTAAAATCTACTATGTACTTTAATTAAATTAATTCAGAAAGTAAAGTTTCAATGAATTCAGAATATAGAGCCTTCAAAATAGTCACAGTTTTAGAGCCTACCTACTGGAAAAAACATAAAAACACCAGTCAGTAATTAAAAAAAAATACTTTTAAAAAAAGGTTTTACTTTCTATACCGTCACGACGTAAAATTGAAATACCTTAAAGCTAAGTATTGATTAAAGAATATATATTTTAAATAACTTTATTATAATTCATTTTCAACAATTTATTTAAAATTACTTAGATATGGGCAAAATATTTACTATTTTTGCAATGATGAAAATAAAAAAATAATGGCCAGCCACAGAAAAAAAAAACAAACAAAATGGCGGGAAAGCGGCAATTCGATCTTCATTTATTATTTCGATTTGAAAACTTTTGTTTATACGTATAGCAAATATTTTGTACCCATAAAATGACTTCATCTGATTCTGATATCAATTTAACGCCTGATTTTATAAGAGAAGGGGCTAAAGCGGTAGTGGAAAACCTTTTACCACCCAAATCAAAACAAAGATACCTAAAATCGTATGACGATTTTATGTAATGGGCTAATGGCGCGCTGAGAGAGTAAGAAAACAAATTTCTTTATTAATTTGTTTTTTTACTACTCTTGTATTCGTAATGAAAAGCACAGTGTTTACCTCGGGTTAAAGACTAATTCATTCCATCGAACTATTAGCGCACTCACTTCATTTGGGCGCCATACCACAGAATAATAACTTGTACTTCGTAGCCAAACCCCGTCTCGGGGCTAGATAAGTTACTTTCATCCCTTGGGGAACAATGTAGGTACTATGGTACTATTAATTAATGTATTTGGTCTATGTACCGTTTTAATTAAATTAAATTAAATAAATAAATTACTTATTTTTGATACTTATTATATTAAAAAGATCTAAGTAGTACAATCACAGAGTCCATGGGCGTTAGCTAATAATACAGAATAAAAATAATATAGAAGCGTGTGTGGCGCGGTGGTAAAAACGTCTGCTTTTCAATAAGTCGGGCCCTGGTTTGATCCCAGCCCCACAAAAATGACTTGTTTTTCAAGTTATGTGTGGATTTACACTTGCTTTACGGTGAAGGAAAACATCGTGAGGAAACCGACATGTTTGAGGACCACAATATCTGAAGACGTGCGTCAGTCGCCAACCCGCATTTAGCCATCATGGTGGATTATGGCCTATATTTCTCTCTCCTAGTGAGGGAAGGCCCCGAGTCCCAGCAGTGGGAACGTATAATGGGCGCTTACGCTGTAGCTTTAATACAGTAATTGCACAACCCTAACGATCACCCCACAAGACAAATCTACACACCAGCAAGGGTTTAAAAGCTTTCTTTCATAAATCACTCGAAGGGTGGACTAGAGATGAGGTAAACGGAAAATAGGGTTGCCGGAAAATAGGTTGGACGGTTGCAGTTTTTTTTCAGATCTAGTAGGATATGGACAAAATGTAATAATAATAATAAATTCATTTATTTCAGGCATGGTGGCCCATAAGAAAACACATTACTTTAATTAGTACAATAAAAATAATAAAATGGAAACAGTTAAAGAAATTAAATTAACAATAAAATTAAAGAATAAAATTTAAAATTAGGTCAATTCAGTAATAATAAAAACTAAAATAATGTCAATATAGGTACAATAAAAAAAATATTTTGAGAATCGGCCCACATATAGCCGAGAAATCTGTGAACATACATAAAAAAAAACTCCTCCTTTTTTGAAGTCGGCTAAAAACAAACATACATATATTAATAGTACCAGAGTCCTACCCGTAGACGGAGAAACCAAAGAACTGTGTGACCGCACATGAGATAGCGATATTTTCGGACAATGTTGCCACTTTAGTAAAATTTCATTGAAGATATGGAACTTAGGGTTAGGGCTTACACATAATAAAGAAAAAGACTTCAGATTATATTTCTACGTTTTATTAAATTGAAGCCACGCGCTTGCGCACGATTGCCGCGAACACACGCCGACAGATAAGAAAACAAAAAAATACGAAATAGGCTCGTTTATGGTATCCCTTATTATTTTTATATTTTTAGTACCTGTTATGTAGCGGGAATAGAAACACATAATTAGTGAAAAATGGGCCAATATTTTGTAGCAATTTGCGTAAACGTCTAGTCCTCGCTACTAAGATCCCAGCACCCCGAGACAAATGAAAAAAAAAACCACTGGCAATTGATGCGACTGTCAATAAGAATTACCACCCACGTCTCAACTGATAAAAAATTAACATTGTCAACGACGAGTCAGAGGTCTGACTTCTTACATATTACTTTTTCTGTGTGAGCTATGGAAAATAGGACTAGTGGCATTAATTGCGAATGGCTTTTTTAGACTCGGGGTGCAGAGCTGGCAGCTATTTCGCTCTATCTATCGAATTTCCAAGAACTTTAAATGCTGCTGTATGAAGGTTTGTGTCGTAGCAAAAATAAAAAAAAATATTTTTAACCATAGACCACATTTTAGTTATCTGTGGTTGTAATGTGCTGCCACCTGTGCGCTCGGTACGTACAATCATACAATGGGCTTCGAGATAAATACATCGTTGGTAAAACAGTTTAACTTCCGGAGTCAACTAAAATAAATTATATTTTATTTGTTATTTATAAGGTGATTTCATATATTATTTATAAACAAATCACCATTTAAAATTGAATTAGATTTTATTTACCAATTTTTTTTAAGCAATATAGAATTTCTCTATTTATTGTTTACCTATTTGTAAATGCCGCCAAATCCAGCGGCATTTCAGCCATTTTGTGAACCCCTCAACAGGAAGTGAGTGTTGTCCGTGCTACGCAGGCGCAAATTGACCTTTCGGTTGAAGAACCCGTCGGTCACATGTGAGTGTCGATAAATATCTTTATTTTATCGTGAATCCCTTATTGTTAAGTTAACAATATAGTTTTCGTAAGTATTTTACGTGGTGAACTTAATTTTGTGTCTACAGGCGATACCGCAGTGTGGTTTCTGTGTAAATAATATTACTGCCAATCCGCCGCGGCGCCGGCACGTTTGTCAAATTGATGATTTTTCGTTATCTCCAATTCGGTATAAAGATCAAGTTCATTCTGCATTATTGCAGTATATGTGTGCCTAAAGTTATCGTGTGAAAAAATAAAACGGTGTGTGGTTCATAAATTCTGTGCATTTGTGGTAATCAAGACCATACCCAAGATGTCTCTTTTGGGAGAGCCACATGTTCGGATACCACACTAGACTGTCATCATCGGGTCAAAGCAGGCTTGATATTACTTATTACTGTTTGTACAGCTATATTTCATTGATTTTTCGGTTTCGCTCTGTATGGATTTGTACACACTCTTCACAACATGTCAACCATGGTCTCATAAAGAGTTCGCTCACGCCTTGTGTGGGGTTAGGTGCAGAAAAATCTTTTTTTGAATGTATCTTTGCTATATCTCGTAGTAATTTTTGTCTTGTAGGTGATATTGAGATCCAAATCTAGGTTGTTGTGATGTTTTTTAGGTACTATGACTTCTCAAATTTGCTTTTGACACATTGTCCGATGTAGGGAGTTAGTATGACTCAGTTCTGGCTTAAATTCTTCAGATATGATAATTTTGATTGACCATCTTGAGTTATTTGCGACCAGATTAAGAAATATCGGTTTCATGAGAGGTTTTGCTATTAGTTTTCCTTTGTAAAGTGAAACAGCTGTTTTGCTGTAAATCTATTTTCAGCAACTTATTCCAGGTTTTTATATCATATGTGGTGTTTTAAGTGTCATTCATTGAGCTCTGTTTGAATTGTAATGCATTTCTGTTGGGAAAGTGTCTTCATAACTACATAAGACACCTAATCCCTTTCACTAGGTTTGTTAAATTTGTATCAGTTTTAAACTATTGAAAATTATGCCTCTGCCTCTGCCTATGTATACTCACAACATGTTACAAATTGTCAAAATCTACCATTCACATTGCTAAAATTGGTGAAAGTAATATTTCTGCCCAACCAGTTTACTTAAGTAGGTTTAGTTTTTGGGTCATTTGTACACTGTTAAACCTCTGGTTATAAATATAAACTGTTAAAATCTATTTTCGAGCCCATAGAGTCGCGATAGCAGTTCCATATTGCCATCGTGCTGCGGGTACTCGGAAACTATAAACCAATCCCGACTATGCGTCTCACTACATGACTGTGTTTTGGGATCACCGTCCAGGGGTACATTCTAACTTATATTCTAAATTATAGTTCAATATGCATTGTTATATATACTTCAAGAAAGAAATTTATAGAAGAACTAATTTTCTTACCAAAAGCAAATGGATCAGCTTTTGTTTCTTTTGGGGTAATCCTAAACAAATAGGTGTGAACTGCAGCATGATAAAGTTAGAATTCAATTATTATTCATCTGATTTAACAAATATCATAAAGCAAACTTATTAAACACACTTGTTAATTCATTAGTTTTTACTATTCATATTAATTGTAGTTTACCGTACCCTTTTATTACTGACTTTCTGTTGACAATTTAGAAAGTTCTGACCTAGAGTAGGAATATTGCATTTTTTAGTTTTAACATGGTAGGTATACTAAGTTAATCTGCCCTGATCATGTACCTTATGCTGTGCAGAATGTAACCATTATATACATGTTTTATTAAAAAATTGGCTTTGTTTTATCAAGTAGCCTTTTGTACTGGCCAAAGTGTTCTTTAAGAAGTCTCCACTCCTAATTTCCATGAATAATTAGTCCTTGTTGGCTTTTCAGTACAAGGGTTCCACATACATATTCGTACTGCTAGGTATAAGGGTCATTGACTCGAGGTCAACAACCTCTGTGCTAATTTTTTCCTCTAATAAGTATGAATCACACCTTTACTGTTCATGCCAAGGTTCTATTGGTTAGATGTAAGGTGATTTTTATCTAAGTCATCATTCATGTTATATTGACTCTTTTATTAGAAAAAAAAAGGCTTATTATAATGCAGAATATGTTGCCTGATAGAACTAACTAATCTGAAATTATATTTATTCTTCTTCTTCCTTGTATGAGCTAAGTGGCCAAGCTCTGGTGTTGAGAGTTTTCAAGCCGCCTGAATGCTTAACAACTGCTTCTACTAAGACTAACAATGGAGGCCTACAATTCTATTTATTATACTATACAGTGTTCTGGCAGAATCTGAGTTGGGTTCTGCCAGAACACTGTTACAATATCCCACCTCTAGATTAGGTCCATCTCTATTGTTTGTGTTCCGTCTCATGCCATGAGCAAGTGATAATAATATAAGAATAAGTCATTGGTTAAGCCACAACTGATGAGATGAGAATCAACTTTTTTCATTACATAGTAGAACTTGTTACATGGGAAGAGCCTGAACTGTATATAACAAGATCTCTAATATTGACTCTTAGTGATGGGAAAGTTGGTCTCTTGAAAGCTGGTCTTTGATTGTATTATCCTTATGGTTATGTGGTAGATGCTGTGAATGTTATTAACTTTGTGAGTCTGTAGGCTTTATTTTTAATTTTTTTCTTATTTCTCTTTCTATCCGCAATTGGCGCCATAAGCAGAACTGTTGTAGAGTGGTCGGGTTTTTGACGCTTGGGGTCCTGTGACCTCACATTCCTGCTATTTTCTTGACAGGTCGGCTATTTTGGCTCTCTTAAGCCGCCTGCATGTGCCTTCGTTGTTTTTAAGCTGAATAGCTAATGGGTTCACATGTCTCTCGAGCCTGGCCTGGTATCTCTTACTGTGCTTTGTGACTTCCTCTTTTATAGTAGGCATTTCTAGAAACATATGTATTTCAGAGGTTTTCACATACCAAGGTGCATTAGCTATATTTCGGAAAACATTGTTTTGGAACCTTTGAAGTACCTCTATGTTGGAGTGACTTGCAGTTCCCCACAGTTCTATACCATAAGTCCACACTGGTTTGAGTATACTTTTGTAGATTAGCAATTTGTTGTTGACTGATAACCTGGACTGCCTTCTTAAGAGCCACAAAAGAGAATTTTGCCTTATTTTGCATTCATCTCTTTTCTTTTGTAGGTGTGTTTTCCAGGTTTGACGCCTGTCTAGCCACATGTAGGCTTTAACTCAGGTTATTGTTATCAAAAGGCTGTTGATTATTTGATGTGGATAAGTTTATTATATAATTTTATTTTTTAACCAAATTTTTCTATATTAAGTCTGCTTTGTGACTTGCTTTCATCAGAAGGTATTTTCATATATTGATAGCACACTATCTTTGGTTTTGATAAAATGTGTTTGGTTTGCGGTCTGTAATGTGTTATACTTTTATCTTAGGATTTTATTTACCTATCAACTGCCAACCTTGTCATTTAAAGCCAAGTGTTTGATTCTATTGTGATTAGTAAAATATTTCTTGAGGTTAAGTGCATTGGTTTTGTATGTATTGCACATTTCAAGCATTTGACCAGCAGTGTAGCATAGTCATATTATTAAGCAACACTCCAGCTAAAGGTCAAGCATGCCTGGTTTGGAATATCTGAAATTTTGTAATTGTTTTTACAAGTCATTATTACCTACTAAACTGTATGTACTAAGGCCCTATGCTTTCATACACTTGTCTGATTGTTTGTTGAAGATGACCTCTCTTATCTAAGTATTACCTGTCAATAACCTGGCTACCTAATATTCATACTACATATTTTGTTTTGTTCACATCTTAGTAAAATAGTGAACAGTGATAGGTGAAATATTATTTATTATTTCAGAATAGCTACTAGTCATAATGTAAAATTTATTTTCCACATGTCTTTAGACACAAGTTGAACAACCTTATTTACCTTATTAACACAATGGGTTTTTCAACTCTGGTTGTTTGTTTTACTTATCTTAAAAGTAGTCACAACTTCTAAACTTCATAGGGTATAATAATACACTTAAGTACCAATTAATTATGAATAATATCATTTGTTGTTTTTGTATGTAAAGTGTGGTCTACTATATTTAGCTTGTTTTATTCATAGTAAACACTTTATTAATAATAAAACGGACATTAACAATACATATTTCTGACTCCACAGATCACTCCAGACTGTAGATTAAAGTTAGCCGGTACACAACAACCATGGGTGACATCGAGGATACTCACTTCGAGACCGGGGACTCCGGTGCCTCAGCCACCTTCCCCATGCAATGCTCGGCCCTCCGCAAGAACGGATTCGTCATGCTGAAGGGACGTCCCTGCAAGATTGTGGAGATGTCCACTTCCAAGACTGGCAAACACGGTCACGCCAAGGTCCACTTGGTTGGCATTGACATTTTTAACGGCAAGAAGTGAGTTTCTTTTTTATTCTTATGTTTTTTTTATTCTTACAGGTGTAGGATTTTCTTTTGCTAGCAGCAGTGGGGTTTTACAAAAATATACTATGTAAGCCCCACTGTGGTACCAGTAGTATGCGCATATTATAAGTCTAGGATATAAAGTATATGGTCCTAAATTACATACAACATTTCAATTTTCTATTGGTTTAGCCATTATAGTGTGAAATAATAGCAATATCTGTACACTCACAAACTTGTACATTTACAGAATTAGTAGTTTTCTTTTGCATAGAGAAATATTGTGTTAGAAAGACATTCATGGATATTCTATTGATACCACCTAAAAATTGCAATTTTTATAGTCTTGAACAATCATAAGAGGAAATACTATTTTCAGTTTCAACTTGGAATTTGATAATTAATCATTGTCTGTAGTTGCATTAGAAATGTGAATTCAAGGTATTTATTTACAATTTTAATATCTTTTATAGGCATAAGTTACAAGAGTTGTTTCATTAGTTTACCCTCTAAATTTTCAAGTCAGTTTCGACGAAGTGTTGATGGCTGTATCTATTTTCGAGCCCATAGAGTCGCGATGGCAGTTCCATATTGCCATCGTGCTGCGGGTACTCGGAAACTATAAACCAATCCCGACTATGCGTCTCACTACATGACTGTGTTTTGGGATCACCGTCCAGGGATACATTTATAGTACTAACATTTCTCAAACTAAGCAGTTTGATAGCTAGTTGCAGAAAACTAAAAAAATATCTTGCTATGTGATAAAGGCACATGAGCATAATTCTCGTCTATAAATCCAATGAATAAATAAATAATTCGTGAATAAAATGTTATTATTTTCTATACTCTTCACAAAGTTGAAAATCTGTCATTAGCAAGCCTTATGTTTATGTTCTGGTAGCTTACTTAAAGGCCAATTATTCAACTAGGCATGCTCCACCCAGTCTAGTGCTGTGACATATGGTTATGAGACTAAATGGTCAAATGCCATCACTATGTGATAAGTGTATAATAAAAGTACTATTATGATGCTCTCATCACAGATTTTTGATAAAATATGAACCAAAAAAAAATTATTAATTTTCTCTGAAGTTAGATTGCAAGAGCTAAAATTTTGCAGGCAATCAAAAACATGTAACTGGGGCACACACTTCCTAGAAACAAATCTAGGGCATAAATGGTATTAAGTTCGATTAAACAATAAGTCATCTAGTTTTTGCTAGGGCTACCATATTAAAGTTACAGAATAGAAACATGTGGTCTATATAATTATGCTTTATATGCTTATTGTTGCAAAAATGCTATTACGAAATTAATGAATATCTAAATGATAAAGATTTTTCGTATACATACAATAGTAACACATTAGCTACATTTTATCTTAGATTAATATCAACACATAGTCCAAACTGCTATAGGTACCTAAAAACATGAAAAATGTTAGTGAGAACTAAGGAAAGATTTTTAGACATTTAACTCCATATGGCGCAAGGGGGTCAAGTTTATATGCTGCAATTTTATCGGTACAGGCTTACGAAGTCGTGGGCAAAAGCTAGTAGGATACCATATTGGCCTAAGCCTAGTATGATACCACAATGGCCTAAGTCCATCTTGGGTTTACCCAGCCTGATAGAAAAGTATTTAATTTAATATTTTTCCTAGCATAGCATAAGCAGCCCACTATACGTTCCCATTGCTGGGACTCGGGGCCTTCTCTCACGAGGAGAGAGATATAGGCCATAATCCACCAAGCTGGCCAGGTGCGTGTTGGCGGATCACACAGGTCTTCGGATATTCTGGTCCTCAAACATGTCAGTTTCCTCACGATGTTTTCCTTCACCGTAAAGTGAGTGCAAATCCGCACATAACTTGAAAAACAAGTTATTGGTAGGGCCGGAATCGAACCGTCTGATTGAAAAGCAGACGTCATTAACACCGAGCCACACTCGCTTTTTAAAAATATTGAATATTCTTCCTACCATACTATAAATATCGTCTGTTCCTCCCCCAGATACGAAGATATCTGCCCGTCCACCCACAACATGGATGTGCCGCACGTTAAGCGCGAGGACTACCAGCTGACGGACATATCTGACGATGGCTACCTGACCCTGATGGCTGACAACGGCGACCTCCGCGAAGACCTCAAGATACCCGACGGCGACCTCGGCACCCAGCTGCGTTCCGACTTCGACAGTGGCAAAGAGTTGTTGGTGAGTTGACATCTGTTTTATGTTAACTATCGAGATATGCAGAGGTTACACAAATAATTAAATAGGCTGCATAGGAAAGAGATAAACATTGCTGCCAGTTCAAATAAAATAAGGCTGGATTACCAAACAGCAAAAATATTGAACATGATTTTTTTTATTTGGATCACTAACCAATATCGACGAAAATACAATGCGTTCAAATTTCGTATCACGTCACTTATGAGTATGGAGACAAAGGACTCTTACATTTAGAATACATTTAGTGAAGAAAGAAGTAGAAGAAACAAACTAATGCTTTTGCTCATGCCAAAAAGCCTTATAAACTAAATGAGGCTGCATATATATTATTATATGCACAGCTTTTTTTAAACTTGTATTGAGCAGAAAGGACTTATTCAAAACAAAAACTAGTTTTCTACAAGAGTTGTTTCAGTCTATTTATTAACAGACTGGCGGTAAAAATATATGATACAAAGTCAGGTTTATGTAGGTTAAAAAATTTAGTCTTGTAAGAAACTAGTTTTTATTTGGTTTTTGTTTTTTAATTATGTCCTTCCTGCTTGACACAAGTTAAAAAAGCAATGCATATACATTTATAACAATTCGTATGCAGTCTTATTTAGTTTGTATGACTCTGGCATGAGTAAATATATAAGTTAAAAAAACTTATTTATTAGTTTCAGTTTATTATTTAAATCAATCAATATTTATTTAGATAGATACGAAGTTTTTGCAAACAATCAAACTGACTTCGAGTATAGAGTCTCTGACATAACCATTTATGGTTAGTTGGTGCTAAATCTACTCGTAAATAATAACTTTACCCAATACCTGGGCTAGTTCTGATAGCTAGTCATATGGACTTGTGGGTTTGAGGACACATTTCATTATGGATAAGGAATACAGAACTTTATTAGCCATAAATAATATACATTAAAGGCAAGTCACACTACAATAATTACTTAAAAATACTACTAGATTAAATAAACTTACGAATTTCATTAAATAAATATTCTACATTATTAAGGTTAAGTATGGGTTGACGAATTTAAGTCCTATCTGGACAAAGAGAGTCTTATACGTATTAAACATTATACGTCAACATCGGTTGACTTCTTAACTTCACCTCACCCCAAAACGCATTAAGTGTTCCAGTCGTCGCAGATAAAAACAAATATATTTTTACCGATTGTATTTTACAAAAAAATTGTAACGTAAAATTTTAGGTCCCCACTTGTTAGTCTTAGTACATGCAGTTGTTAAGCCAAGTCAGAAGGCCTTCGGGCGGCTTGAAAACTCTCGACACCTGAGCTTGGCTACTTAGCTCATACGAAGGAGAAGATACAACAAATATATGATATTCATTTATTTTTGTACATTTACTTTATCGTTCTGCCTAAGTTGGTTGCCTACAAATCTTTTGAAAAGTTGTCCTTAATTCATCAATACTTGCTGAATATATTATGCCACCTTGAATACAAAAGGCGGTGACGTCAAGCCCTTGTAGCGTTATTTATGGACACAATAGTCCTCCTTACTTATCAAAACATTCGTGTTTTTCTTTGATATTTTCCTTCTGATTTGTACCTCAGGTCCGTATATCGTGTTTCTAACAACTAAGACTATATTTCTTTTGAATGCTTTGTAAGCTTCTATAATAGTGTAAATATGGCAAGGCTGGCCTTCAACTTACCTATAATTCGATTCCAGGAATTTTAGGGAGAAAGTTTGCTTCTTTTGCAATTCGGTGGGCAAATGAAAGGATATGAACTTTCAAATGTTTTCATTATTGACTCTGTTTATACGTCGACAATCGTTTTAGCCCTATTGATTCCCCCTATTGATCATGTTAGTAATATAATAATTTGTGTTGTTCCAGTGCACCGTGCTGAAATCTTGCGGCGAGGAGTGCGTGATCGCAGTTAAGGCAAACACAGCTCTCGACAAATAAACCAACACAGCATTTATAGGGTTACAACATCGTATAATTTTTTTTTACAATCAAACACTCTTACATAAATGTTAAACATAATATTATGTACTATAATTTAACGTAAAATATTGGTGCCGCTGCGCTCGGCCGCCCGCTCCCGCGCGGGACTGTGGAGTGACTTGCTGGCAATAATCAGTGCACACGAGCGCGCGATGTGGTCTAATTGTTTTAAGGACATGACTCTAGAGAATGAGAAGATTCGATCGATAACAGGTCTCTAGTTCTTGTGGTGAAAATACGAGCGCCCATGTCAACGGCGACCGCAACTTCACGACAAGGAGCGAACGGCCGACTTCTGAAAGCCTCTGTGTGTACGATTATTGCGCGGAATTTATAAATTCAAGGAAATAGATGCGCGGGTGCGCGCTTGAGCATTAATTTATTTATACACAATGGAATGGGTGTGCGGGAGGGGGCGCGCGCAGCGGCCGCCGGACAAACTTCTCGTTTGTTTTTGTTTTGTTTGTTCTCTTTTCGCTTCAACTTCAAACTAAACGTACGTGTTCACGTACTTCGATCGGTGATCATTCGAGCGGTGGTCGTATGATTTTTATAAATAAAAATATGGTTTGTAAACCAGACGAAAAGATGGACGCAAACTTGAAGTTATTTACCATTATTTTAATGCTAAATTAATTAATACATTCAAGGAAAAAAACGCGATAAAAAAACTCAAAAAAATAGAAATAAAGGAAAATTCTTGAACGTGGTGTGTGATTGATTAGTCAGTCCTACGGCGCGCGTCCGTCGAGCGGGCGCCGCCGAGCTCCCTTCATGTGTAACTATTGCCGTCTGTTCAAATAGTATTCTCGGCCACGTTGGGGCTCGCGCGCTGCGGATTCCTGTCCTCGCTACGACACCGGCCGTTCAACGGAAAGCGAATGGAAACGTAAACCGCACCGCCGCGGCCCCGTGCATTCCAACCTATCAAAATAACTGCTCCTTTTAATTCTTGAACTCGTGCTAAAATCTTAAGACTGACTGGACGCCGGCCGAGGCTCGATCTCGGTCGACCGACTTGCATTTTATAGAAAAGAAAATAGTTGTTTTTTAGTCGCGTTACTCTCGGCCTTTCCTTGCTCTCTTTGTTTGCTCATTTGAACACATGCGATGTTACACATACTCGAGTGGCTTACTATTGCCTGTTCCATGTTTGATGTAGAGGTGCGGCCGCTCTAGTGCCGCCCACAGCTGTAGGTAGGGCGTAGGGTACACTCCACTCGAATGCCAGTGGACTTATCAAGTTTTTTTTAAACATCAGATTGTCAAAGACGATATGATTATACGAAATTAATGTAAGAATGTAAGGTAAGGCCCTATAGAAGATATTTTTTTAAGCATTCAAAATTCTTAACATCGCTGGTTGTAGATTTACTTAGGCTTCTCTTGATTGCAGTATCATCGGTCTGTACCGATCTGTGCAACGTTTTATTTCTAAATTGCATAATCGTTATTGTTGGTAAAGTTTTTTTATACTTAGCAGCTTGTAATCGGGTTTTTATTTTATAAAGACCTAAGTTATTTTATGTAAAGACATCGGGAGGTGTATAATAAAATACGTTTAGTAAAAAGTACTTTTTTTGTCTTGTATAGACAAACTTCTTACCCCAACTACCTTGGTAATCGTTGTAATATTCGATGTGGATCTATTTGTGTAATATCATAACCGTTAGTCATAGTGCAAGGTGAATGTTACTTGTAATCGTTTAGAATTATTCGTGCACTCGATAAGTTATGTTAGGAATTGATTCTATTGCACATGGTATCTTGCTTACATTGAGCTAAAAGTGTGCGCACATTCTGTACCTAACGGTTCAAGCCGGACCATGAACTTAGAACTAATCACCAAACCTTATTAGTTATACTTATTAGGCTTGGTTACTAGTTCGCAAATAAGTTCTTTCGTTCGAATTGGTAATGTGCAAACACTCTTAGACATTACGTGTATACGCGCCTCTAAGCGCGTTCTGCTTTTCTAAATGTTGACTATGGATTGCCAATTCAATGTAATATCAGAATTAATTAGAAATTGTAAATTGATGGAAAGAATGAGGTTACGCCTTGTAGCGTTAAGAGATGGTTAACATTTTGTAAGGAAACTAAATTGAGCGTATTTTAGTTTAGGTAACTTGAAATTATTTTTTATATTGGAGCGTGTAGGGTCGGCTCGAATAACAGTGACGGTTAGTTCTAATGGTATGTAAATAAGTAAGGTTCAAGATCAGGCATGGATTTGCTGGGATGGGCAAAGGGCTTATGCGGATGGGCGCGAGAGAAAATTGGCGAAAAAGACCTTTATTCTCAGCAAGAGAAAGTCTTTTTTGTCGTGACTCTTCCCTCATTTCGTGGCCTCTACAGTTGTCCATTGCATGGGTTAAAGATTTCCTCATTCACAACGCTCTGACAAAGAGTCTTGTCTACATTTTACGATGTGCGCGTTCAGTACACATAACCGAATTTAATAGCGATGGCCAATATTGTAAATGCAGTCATAAGTATTTAACAGTCTGTCGATTAAAATCTGTACAAAACGAATTATCGTGACTTTGTGATTCAGTCCCTTTTTGTTTCGTTTTGTAGTTAGAACCCCTGTTTTGTTTTTACTCTGTAGTTTTAGAAAGTAGAAAATAATACGTATTAGACAGTGAAAATCGAGTACTATAGATCTACATTAAATACTTTTCCAAAAGACTGATAGATAAGGGGTGATTAAAGAAACAAAAAAAACATTTTTTGGAATTACTGTCTGGTACGTTGTAACTTCGAAGCCAACGTATTTGAACGAGATTCAGAGATGAATTACATATATTCAGGAACATTTTCAAAATCGAATAAATGCAAAAAAATGTGTATGTTTGTTACTTCTTCACGCACAAACGGCTGAACCGATTTCGATAAAATTTGGTACGTGTATAGTTTAAGACTAGATTTAACGCAAACTACCTCAGATTAACGCGAGTGACACCGCGGGGCGCAGCTAATAGAAAATTAAATGATACGGCGGCAAATTGGCTCTTTAGGAATGTCGGGGCAATAACTCAACAGTAGGTTGAACCACGACATAATGCTAAGGCACTAGATAACAACAGTAATCTCTGTAGCGCACAGGGTACCTAGCCAACGACTAAATAAATAACCCATACAGGCCAAAAAAGCATCATCTATCTAGCCTATAAATCAGACCTGCAGGACAAAAGCCCTATCCCTCCATTTTTGTCTGTCCTGGGCACCGGTCTTCCAGTCTGGGTGTGTGTCGAGGTCATACCGCCACAAAAGCATAGCTCTACGTAAGTATCTTTCGGTAAGTACCTATTATACATTTCGCTTGACAGTTTCAATAGGTACCTATTTTATTACATTGTTGCTCTACCGGGCTAGCGTAATCAAGATTCGAGCTCAGTAGAAATGACTAAGACTTCAAGGGGTTATTGCATAATCTGATAAAAGGAGACTGAATGTTGATAAACTTTAAAACGGTTAACATTTTCACAGAGTAAAAGTAGATATTTATATAACCTTTCGAAATACATAAATAAAATCTCGCTGGGCGTGATTTTGCGTGCGTTATTTCTTTTCCATATAGCAAATGTCATTTTTAAGCTCTATATTACTCGATATTTTTACCGACATTTGGTAGACCCTCTAAACATTCAGAGAATATTTAATTAAGACATAGTTACATTATTTATGAAGTTAATACAATCTATTAAAAAAATAACGCTGTATTTATTAACTTCATAGCGTAGTTTTTCCATACAACAAGAAATGTAATTTTTAAGCAATATATTACTCGACATTACATTTATATGCGTAGGTATTCAGTAGATCTCAGAATCGGCTACTATCTATTTTTCATCCCTCTAAGTGAGGCAAAACAGCGTTTGCCGAGTCAGCTAGTATAATCTAAATTCGAACACATTAGTAGTAGCAATTGGTGAGGTTTCAGGGGTTACCGGTTATTTTTATGTTTCACATAATCAAGTAAAAGACTGCAAGTATATAACATTTTTTATTCCTTTATTATATGTAACTGTAGTAAAAATTATGTAGGACTATTTACACAGATACTATAGAACTACAATCTACGTGACCAAAGCAGAAAAAAACATATGTAAAGTAAATATTATAAAAGGTACCGACTGAATGAGCGTATAATCAATCCACGAGTCGAGATAATAAGATAACGAGGAGAGAAGTAGGTCATAATCAACCACACTGGCCCTGTGTGTGTTGGCGGCTGACACGCCTTCAGATTTTGTGGTCCTTGGAGCATGTTCGTTTCCTCACGATGTTTACCTTCACAAATCGTAAATTCCACACATAACTTAAAACACAAGTCATTTACGAAGAAGTATTAGTGTGGGGCCGGATACGATCCAGAGTGTCACACACTGGCTCCCAAGTCTCAAAAAAACCATTGCCATTTAATGCCACTCACATTGAGAATGCAGTCCAATGTTCACCCGACGAGACTCGATCGACAAAAGCCAATGCTGAGATAATTTCCCCTGGCGTCTGATTTATAAGAAACGGCGCACTGAGTCAGCAATGACGGCTGAGATACGTAGGTAAAGGCATTAGGGCTGTACTTCCGTATTATCTCGATTTGTTGAACGGACTATACGGCTCATTAAGCAATTTTTACAACAGTATAATAATAATAATAAAACAATTGAGGACGACTGCTTTCTGTATCCGACCCTTGACCACCATCTCAAGAGCTTTCGCTAGATGGACGGATCAAAGGTCGGATACAGAAAACAGTCATACTCGACACGGCGCGCATTGTCCGGAGGTTCCTGTCCCTGTAGCTCCTACCGCCGGTAGCTTGAGCCTTGCCTCGCTGCCAATGGCACGCTTTTAGGGATTATTAATAATATTTTTGTATTTTTTTAATATGAATTTATTTAAAAAAAACTAAAAAGATAAACGAATGCGAATAATAATATAACATTTGAAAACTCAATAGTCTACGCACACCAGGCACGCGCGGACTTGCAGTCTATGAATAAAATTAGCACCTAATGATTCATTTAAATAATTCGATGAAATTTAGATAGGTATTATTTCTTTGAAAAATTATTTAAGCCATATCCTAATAAAATGAATGTCCTTTCGTTTAAAATTCCTCTGTCCTTTGTGCCGGTGCTCGTAGTTCTTAACATCACGTCAATTCTCAACACATTAAAATACCATGCTTTGTTATAAAATAACAAGAAGAAGAACCTTCTTTTAGTAAATTGGTTCTGTCTCGGTCCTTTACTAAACACTAAAAAAATCAAAACAATATGCTAGTCTAGTAGGTCTTCCTCCTCCTCAGAATCCGAGCTATCAGAAATTTCTACAATCTCAAAGGGGTCTTCAATATTCATGATAGTAACTGTATAGTCGTCTCCTAACTCTGCCAACATTCTCGGTATATCTAGAGGCTCTTTTTTCACCTCCATGTTGTCTGACGCTTGGACTTCTGCCGCTGTTCTTTCTTCTTTTTCCGTTTCTCGAGTTGTATGTGTGAAAACTGATATTTCTGCATCACTTGAGACATATGTTTTTTGAGGAAGGAGGGAGGGCTCTTGGTGGTCTTGTATCGTAGCTACTTTAGAAGCTGTAGCTTCTACATAATTTGTAAGAGTTTTATTACTTTCTAAAGCTTTAATGTTATCAATATCGGCGTTCAGCCGATCTAAATTCGGTTTCGTATCTTTTTCAATCTCTAACATTTCTCTTTCGTCCATGGTACTATCATCATCTGTACTTTCTGTATCACTACTTTCATCTTCTTCAACAATATCTCTATCTTGACCATTTGTGGTAGGCAATGGACCATTTGTGGTAGGTAATTGATCATTTGTGGTAGGTAATTGATCATTTGTGGTAGGTAATGGACCATTTGTGGTAGGTAATGGACCATTTGTGGTAGGTAATGGACCATTTGTGGTAGATGATGGTCCATTTTTGGGAGGTAGTGGTATAATATTGCCCAGTAAAGTAGATTTGCCTTCGAGTGTACAGTACACAACTGGTATTACTTTGTCACGAGGAAGTTGAAAAGGTAAATTTATGATATTTTTAGGTTTTTTTTTACATTTATTTATTTGCATGTTCTCAGTGATCACGCTACAACTATCGTTATAACTGTTATTTTGTAATCTTTCATTTGAAGTATTAGCATTATCCTGTACTATATTAAATTCATTGCTGGCCGGAATAACTTCATTAGGCAAATTTACTTCTGCAGATATATTAGGAAATGATTCTTGACTGTTGTTGTGCAAATCGTTACTTGGTGAAGGGTCTACGGGCTTTATCCCATAGTTCTCCATTTCAACATACCTGAAATATTCGAAAAAAAACTATATTATAAATTTGTTAACATTCATAGGTGTGGAATACTTTGCTAAAAGCTCTATTCACCGAAAACTATAACCTAGCGGTTTCCAAGGCACGAGTGAGCGTTATTTCTGGGCAAGCGCGCTCTACGTTAGATCACAATATCGCTTACCATCAAGTGAAAGGTCAATTAAGATCACAATATCGCTTACCATCAAGTGAAAGGTCAATTAAGATCACAATATCGCTTACCATCAATTGAAAGGCAAGCTCATTTAGTGTAAAAAAAAATCCTTCACATGAAGATGAATCAACTATGTTGAAATGTAGCTTTCATCGCTTTGAATATGTAGCTTTCGATTACCTTGTACCGATCTTACACCAATGACTTGTTTTTCAAGTTATGTGTGGATTTGCACTCGCTTTACGGTGTATGAAAACATCGTGAGGAAACCGACATGTTTGAGGGCCACAATATCCGAAAATATATGTCACCCACCAACCCACACTTGGCCAGCGTGGTGGATTATGGCCTACATCACTCTCCTCATGGGAGAAGGCCCCAGCACTGGGAACGTATAGTGGGCTACTTATGCTATTTCAAAAATCTTTATCCTTATTTTTTTATGTTTCTTACCTAGAAAGTAGATCCTGTTCATTCTTGAGAGCAAGCCTAGCGTTGTCCTCCAACCTGGCTTGCAATAGGGGGTCCGCGTCTGCCGGGTCAACGACCTCTTGCTTCGCGTACCGCATCAGGTGGCGCCACTCGCGCTTCCTACGACTCTTCTGGACAGTTTCACCGAAGCGGATGAATAATGCTCGCGCTGAAATATGGTAAAAACGTTAGTTAAGTTTTTTTTATGTTTAGCTAATTTACATACATTATGAATAATATCTTATAATGGTGGCGATTCAGCGACACACACGACTAAACTAAATTTAAAGAAGCCCCGTCTCTTTTCATCCTAGGTGGCCAGAAAGAGACGGCACGTTCTGAACCACACACAAAATAACTAAAATCAAGTCAAATATGAAAAATGTAAGCGATTTTAGAGCGCACCCAATTGTATCAGCTCTAAATCTGACGTTTGACGTGATTTTAAAGGTTTGTCTATGGTTTAGATCGTACCATCTCTTTTTGGTCATTTATGACGAAAAGAGACAGAGCTACTTTAAATTTAGTTTAGTCGTGTGTGCCGCTGAATCGCCACCATTATAAGCTAATTTACATACATTAGGATCTTTGTCTATAAAACGTTAAGCGAGCTCTCATGTTACAGAACTTATGCTTATCGATGATAACAACTGCTAAATTTAACAAGAACAATCCAAATGGAACTAGAACAATAGAAGGTAGAAAATAAATTTAACTAACAAAGCTGTGACAACTTAGTTGGAGGAATGGTTACCACCCAGAAGGTTCCGGGCTCGATTCCTGGCACAGCTGACATCTTTTTGTTGAATTTAATTTGTTGGCTGTTTTGGGTGTCAAATCTATATAAAGTATTTATTTATATACGAGTATGTATATATACTTTATCTACACTAATGTTGTAACATTCTACTTACTACTGTTATAGCGCAGACTTATTTATATAGATATATTATAGATATATATATATATATTATAGATTAGAAACAAAACACTCAATTTAAACAATTTCACATAGTTATAATGTGATATTACGATATCGATGTGGATATTCCACATCGACATCACATTATAACATCGCTCGCTCGCTCCATTTAACGACTCTCTATAACGCCATAAAATCGTCCATAACGTCCCTTCAGTGTTGTTATATAGAGTTTACACTGTACTTTCATGATGCTGTTAGGGCTAACCCGGACTCTGCGCACCAGAGATGTTCATCTCTTGCGCATGGTGGCGTAAAAATAATCAACGGGCCATGCTGCGAATCCTGATGCGATGCAGCGCCAAGGCACCGTCGTAAAGTGGCTTGTCTTTCAATATTTTCCAGATTGCACTTCGGTGAGTGTGCGCAGGAGTTGCACGATCTCATCCCTCCTTCACCCTTCCACTACAGGACCAGTAGGAGGTCAGCTTTATCATCCATTCCTTGTGGAGATTCCAAAAATCCGTACGCAACGATTTGGCTCCATATTCATCATGCGTACTGCTAAGGAATGGAATGGATTGCCTCCTACTGTGCTTCCTAATACATATAACTTGGATTTTTTCAAGGCGAGAGTGAACAGATTTTTTCTAGATCAACGTGCTTCATCTTCGGCCACAGCTCTGCTTACCATCAGGTGAGTTGGTGGCCAAGTGTAGATCTATTCTATTTAAAAAAAATGTACTGACCTTCCAACACAACAGTTTTCTTTTCCCAACCAAGACTGTAATATAGATTGGCCGCCTCCACACAATTCATCACATCTTGCATGTCAGGGAACGGAGGGTTCCCGTTCTCATCTATCCTACTGTTAATGAATTCTTCGAGAAACCGAACTGGACCCTCGTGCCGACCTTCTGCAACCTTGAAAATAATGAGAAAACTGTATCACCACAGCTTGATCTACTGATTGAAAGTAAGCACAATTGAATGCCTCAATAAAATTTATTTATTTATTATTATCTTTGCACAAACAAATGCTCATACTTACTTAAAAAAAACGTTGGATATACGTCCCAAGCTTCGATCAAACATGTACTAGATTTAAGGTGATATCTCTAAAAATGGCAAGGAAAATAAGACCACAAGAAAGAGTGTGGTCTTATTTGAGTTTGAGCAATTTAAGTGTTATTAGTATAGTAATACAGTTGAATTTTCTAACGCTCACTGTGTAGGATCATAAAATTTTATAGCTGTTGTCGCTAGCTTATTTTTCATACTGCACTAATCGAAACTCAACCTTAAGATACAGTGGTAAGGTTGACTTGAATTGAAGTATTTTTTGTGACCTTGTAATAGATACAATAGTATAGTAACCTCATGCCATCTTTTTGTGCTATGTTTGTTTGCAACACTGAATCTGGTATATATTTGATCGAAGGTCCTAAGGGTTTCTACGCATTACGAGCGTCATCATCGGAGACGTTCATTCCTCGAGATACAAGCACGACAAACTAATAACACCCCATCGTTTTTGCGTGGGGTCTCTATAACGCCATAAAATGAACAGTCCCTTCAGTGTTGTTATATAGAGTTAAAACTGTACTTTCATGATGCTGTTAGGGCTAACCCGGACTCTGCGCACCAGGGATGTTCATCTCTAGGGCATGGTAGCATAAAAATAATCAACGGGCCATGCTGCGAACATTCACACCGTCTAAACTAATAATACCCCATCGTTTTTGCGTGGGGGGTTTAAAAAGTAAAAAAAAAAGTACCTTTAGGCGGACTTTGCGGCGCTTAACAGCTTCAGAGCATGTGAGTTCACAGAGTGCTTTATATTTAATCAGCAATTGTTCTTTGTAACTGGAAAATATACAATAGAAGACAATTGATAGAAAGTTTCTATGTACCTATCTTAATATATATAAATCTCGTGTCACAATGTTTGTCCTCAATGGACTCCTAAACCACTTAAACGATTATAATAAAATTCGCACACCATGTGCAGTCCGATCCAACTTGAGAGATAGGATAGTATCTTAAATTATAGTCGCAATTTTAATTTATTGCTAATTATTGTCTGTTATTATTTGACAGTCACAATTATCTGTTAACTCCAAATGATTCTATCAGATGTCGATATCTTTCGACTGGGTTGAGTAAGTAATCAATAGATGGCGATGTACCCCTAAGTGAGGCAAAACAACATTTGCCGGGTCAACTAGTATTATATATGTCTCAATCGTATGAAATCAAACCAATTTATAATGACTTATATCACTTGGTCATGGAATGTACCCGGAACGCAAACTTTAGAGAAAGACCCAATCTAGAGGTGGGATATTGTAGGTGTTCTGGTAGAACCTAACTCAGATTCTGCCAGAACACTGTATAGATTTAAAAAAACTTGAGAGGTGTCAAGGAACACCCGGATGGAACGAAGTTCCTTTCGATTAATAATTATTTATTAATCGAAAGGAATTATTTCCAACATCTTTGTGCTGAACTAAATTTGTTGGCTGTCGGTCTGGGTGTTAAATGTGTATCTATATAAAATATGTATGTATATGTATATGTAGTATATCAGTTGTGTTAGCAACCATAATACGAACTAGAAATGGTTCAGTATGGGGTTAACCAGCCGTGTGTAAATAAATAAATAAAATATCAAACATGGCACACCGAAAAGCTCCGTCTTAATTGGCCCATTATAGTGGCCATGTTCCCATGCTGATTGGCTATTGACACTTGCTGTATAAAAACCATCCATCCCGGATATCTCAAACCAATATTGGAAATTAATTTCTTGGCTTCTGCTCATATACATACATACATAATTTATTTGGATACATATTTAACACCCAGACCCACAGCCAACAAATTCAGTTCAGCACAAAAATGTTGGCCGTGCCAGGAATCAAACCCGGAACCTTCTGATTGGCAGTCTGGTACCATAACGCCAACAAGGTCGTAGAAATCTAATTCTATTCCATCCCTAATAATGGAGAGATTTCTAAGTGTGCAGCTATGACAGTGATTTTTTTAAATACAATTTTTATACTTACAATTCAGTCAACACATATGGTGATCTCTCATGGTCATCATTATCCCAGTCAAGTTCTTTATTTTCCAACTCTACAATCATGTCGTTAATTTTTTTGATAGATGTCTCCAGTTGCTGTATTTTTAATTTTAACATTGTGTCATCTTCTGGTATTACTGGTGAGTTATTAATGTTGATATGACCATCGGCATTTCCAATTTCAATGCTTAGATCTACTTCTAATGCTTCAACTAAATGTGATTTATCAGAGTCATTCTGCAATCGCGATATGTTTTCTTTATCTGAGTTATCAATTTCGTCATCTATTAAAATAATGTCATTTATATTGCTTTCGTTATTATTCTCGTTTTTATTTGAAATTCCATTGTTTACAAAAATGCCTTTTCCTGTATTTGAGACATTAGTTATAGTATTATTATTGTTTTCCGACTTATTTGATATATCTTCGGCTTGACTTCGGACATCTGTTATTACGATTTGCCTTCCATTTACTTTATTATCATTTATTGGGGTGTCAGAATTTTTTTCTGGTGTGTTTCTTTCTATTAAATCTTTATTTATATCACTATCTTGGCTGACTAAAGCATTGGTTGGATTATTTGTATCTTCAGCTATTAACACATCAACATTAGCTCCTATGTCATTATCTTCATCATCATTGTCCAAGTTTATGACATCCAATTTCCTTTTTTTTACTGGTGTCCCATTACTACACAAAGATTTTTTTTTATTATAGTACTTTTTTATATCTTTGCCTGAAATGTAAATTCACAATAAAATCAAATATATTTTATTGAAAATAATTATAAGAAATTACACTTATACTATTAGAAAAGCAAGTGTTAATTATTTTTAAAGCTTAAAAATTTGGATGTGACATAAATGTAGATTTTAAATACATGTTAGTCTATTTTTAATTACAAACATCAATTACCATTCAATTTAGTCTCCAATGTAGTCAATTCCACCCTCTTTTTGTAAATACCAGTCTTCATAAATTCGCAAAAATCTTTTAAATGTGTAAATTTTTTATGTGGTTCTGTTTGTAGTTTCATTAAGGCTTTTGTCAAATGCCTCTGGAAAATGTTTGATTTTTTAAAATCTTCACTTGTGTCTCTGTAAATTGGCATTACAGTTCTGTTTATGATTCTCAACATTCCTGTGGAGTTTTCCATGTCCAAGCAAAGTTCTATGAGCTCTGCTACAACCTTGTCTTTTTGTAATATTTCTTCAAAGCCAACCACATCTTCACGGTTGGTTTTCTTAACCTGTTTATCAGCCTCTTTTACTGTTATACATTCAAGGATATCACAGTCATTATCTTTATCAGAGTCCTCTTCTATTACAATAGCATTGTCACTTTTCTTTACATTAATGCCTTCATTGCTGTTTTTACTACTGCAAATTTTTTGAGTCTTAAATTCT
This sequence comes from Mellilla xanthometata, assembly GCA_035578125.1. NCBI lineage: Eukaryota > Metazoa > Arthropoda > Insecta > Lepidoptera > Geometridae > Mellilla > Mellilla xanthometata. The sequence continues at coordinate 2,713,432 of JAPUBQ010000014.1, read as the reverse complement.
TTAGATGGCACTTCATAACATTTCAAATCTTGTTTAAGTTTAGTTTTAAAACTTTTTGGCAATATAAGAATTTTACTCTTTTGTTTTTCCTCTCGTTCATCATCAATTATTGTGCAATCATCTTCATCCAAATCCAAAGGGATTTGATTATTGTAATTTATATTATGAACTGTTGTGCCAGGTTTTTGAAGCCTAACCGTGTCTTCAGCAAGACTTTCTTTTGAGCTTTTTATTTCAGATATATCCATAATGTCATTATCACCTTGGTTTTCTACTTTAACAGCTGAATTTAGGCAAGAGTTGCCTACAACCATTTCAAATCCATTGACTATGGGCACCTCAAAATCATAACCCTGAAAATAAAAATAAAATTGTGTTTTGATTTTTTTAAAATTTAACATCAGGCTACTATAGGTTTCATCAAGAAAGTTATGACTGCAATGCAAGAACTACAAGAGTCACATTTGTCTGCTTCCATTAAGCAAAAGAAACAGATATTATATTCAAGGCTGGCCAATGTACAGTCATGATAAACTTAAACTTGACTCTCCTGTAGTTAGTACGTCATATGTTTATTGGTATTTTGCTCTACGTAGCTGCATATTACTGCACAATACGGATATATATTTACATAAGTAAGGCATATAGTTAATGTATTTTTATTATGTACATACAAAAGTGTATGGAACATGAGATTTGTTTTACATCAGTTTAATTAATTTGCCTAATATATGAGACATAGGACTTACAGTTTCTAGTGCTCAAATTCGAGGTTGTTGGTGAATGAAAATAGTACTATTATTCGTGGTAATTTAAAAACAACTAGATATGGCATACCTTAGATGAGTTCATATTAGCTTTGATTAATACTCTTAACACACTATCTATCCTTTTTTAAGGAAAATTACTATATTTAAACAATTAATTTTAACTTTTTTAAAGTTATGAAAATCAAAACAACTAAACAAGCAATCTAGCCATTTTTAAAACATTGACAGTGACATAAATAATGCTGTTTTTTTTTTACGTTTGTCGAAGCAAATAGATTAAGTACCTACCTATCTGTTAAGCTAATTTCATTATCATATTATTCAGATTTGTTTAAGAGTCTTTCAAATTCATTTCAAATTCATTTATTCCTTAAAAATATAGCATTACAGAGACTTAGTCGCTAAAGCGCTACATTTCTTAAAAAATAACATGTAGACACTAAAAGTAAACATTTACACGATACTTAATTAAATAAAAAAGAAAAACAATTAATACGTAACTTATTAAACATACAAATTATATAACAATATACAAATACTTAAATTACTACAAGAAAGGAGACTTAAATACATGAAAAAGACTGAGATAAATAAAATAAAAAACATGAAAAAATAATAATAATAACTAAAAGATAGTAAGTTATTGTACACTAATATTGCTTTTAATAATGTCTTGATTTTCACAGTATGTTAGTGTACTTTTAGAGAACTGGTGCCAACTGTCCGCGAATATGTCTACATGTGGTTGTGAGCAAGCTAGAGTGTTAAGATGGTGATGCGCTCTCAGCAGCGGTGCCTGAGCACGCGCTTCCGTGCGCGGCGGCTCCGGGGAGAACAGCCGCACCCGCCCGCTCCGGAATCTCGCTCGGTGCTCTGGCACCGCCAGCCGAGTCACTTCAGAGACTAGTGAAGGACATTGTATGATGCCGTTTAAAATCTTGTATAGGGTCTGTAGTAGATCGTGTAATCGACGGGTTTCGAGAGAGTTAAAACCAAGTGCACCTAAAACATAGTTTGACGGATATAGGAAAGGGTAATATCCATATACCTTTTTGTAAAGATATCTCAGAAATCTACGCTGAACCTTTTCTAACATAAGTACATATTTTTTCTCGTGTGGGCTCCATATGACTGAACTATTCTCTATTTTGGTTCTTACAAGAGCTGAGTATAGTAGTTTTAGGGCGGCAGGTTTTGTAAAATTTTGACAGTTTCTGTTAACAAAGCCCATTCTCTTAAAACATTCTGCTGTAAGGTTTTGGATGTGCTGGTGAAAATTAAGCTCGGGGTCAAAAATGATTCCTAGATCCTTTATGGAATTGGTTCTATTGATAATTACTGTTTCGATGGAATATTGATAGCAAACTGGCTGTTTGGATCTTGTATAACTTATAATATTGCATTTACTTATATTTAGAGGAAGTTTGTTTACTATGCTCCATTGGTTTATAGCGTTAAGAGTTTTTTGCAAATTGTTGGCGTCGGTTATGGATTTGATGTCTCGGTAGACTTTGAGATCATCAGCGTAAAGTAGGCATTTACAACCATCCATGCACTGCTCTATATTATTTACCATAATGGAGAATAATAACGGCCCGAGAGATGAGCCTTGACTAACACCAGATCTTGTGTGATATGGATCAGAGTCAAAACACCCAAGACGCACGAATTGTTTTCGGTCTTTTAAATAATCTGCAAAAAAGTTTAACAGTTTTGGTGCAAATCCGATTTCTTCAAGTTTGTTTAATAAAATATTATTATTGACGAGATCAAAAGCTTTTTTAAAATCAAGGTAAAGGACATCAACCTGTATACTATCGTCAAGCTTCTTTGATATGAAATCTGTAAGAGTAAGGAGATTGGTATTCACTGAGCGGCCTCTTCGAAACGCGTGTTGTGTATAACTAAGAAACGGTTCTATTTGTCTGTATATTTTAGCATATAAAAAACTTTCAAAAACTTTGGCAACCCCCGATATAATTGCTATGGGTCTGTAGTTCTGAGCTACTAACTTGTTTCCTGACTTATGAATTGGGACTACCCTGGATTTTTTCCACTCTGTGGGGTAAATACCTTGTATGAGTGATATGTTAAAAATGTGTGCAAGTGGTACTGATAGTAATGATTTAAAAGCTTTTAATATGTACATAGGCACATTATCCGGGCCTACTGCACTTTTAGATTTTAATTTATTGATTTGGTGATATATATCGTTAGGGGCTACAGCCGGTATATTGATTATGCTATTGTTTCCGAGAATATTCGTTTGCTTGGTGTCAAGTTTAGGGCATTCGTCTAGGAATACACTGTTAAAATAATTTGCAAATATTTGTGCGGCTGCTTTCCCTGTGTAGTTTTTACCGTCATTGGTAATATTGGGTTGGAAACCCCCTTTACATTTTAAGTTCGATATATATTTCCAAAAATTGGCTGGGTTTTTACTTAAATCATCTTGAATTCTCTCTAGGTTTACTTTATATGCTGCTTCCAATTTATGTTTGATGTTACTGCGTAAAGCTTTATAAAAATTGTATATATAAATATCTCTACTTGTTTTCCATATTTTGTGGAGGTCATGCTTAAGTTTGATTTCTATAATAATGTCTTTCGAGTACCAAGTAGGGTATCTGCGGCTAGGCTTACTACTTCTAACTTTTTTCGGAACAGTCTTGTTAAAGCACTCATACAGTGTCTCATAAAATAGGTAAACGGCCTTGTTAGGATCAGTTTCATTAAGGATCATTTCCCAATTTATATCAGTAACCTGTTCATACATAGACATAAAGTCAGCTTTTGAAAAGTTCCAATCCGTACTGCTATTAATGTTACTGGGTTCTAGGAATGGATAAGTTTTGCGTTTTTCTACACCGATAGCTATTTCAAGTGGAGGGTGGTAATTATCAATTTTTTCAGTCAAACTCTCGTCGGACTCCATCACAATAACTTCTAGCACATCTTTACTCACAAGGACAACATCAAGTTTGCTTCCACACTTATTAAAAATATCATTACGTTCGGATAGTTTACAGAATGTTAAGAAATATTCCATATAATTATTTACACTTAAATTAGCACTATTTAAATTTAAGTCTCCTAGAATAATTAGCGGTGAATTTTGCAGTTTAGAGCCTACGTTATCTTCTACATTAGCACACCATTGTAAATAGTCCTCTTCCGTAGCAGATGGCGGTATGTACACTACACATATGAAATATTCTCTCTGATTATGTATATAGGATACCCATATATCTTCCGTTTTTGTAGCCTCAAGTTCCCTGCGTCTTCGAACCAGCAGGCCCGGTCTGGCTGCAAGTAAAACACCTCCACCCAAAGTAGGACGATCTCTGCGGTGGAGGCACCAATCAGAGGGGAATAATTCCCTGTCATGTACCGTATAATCTAAATTCGTTTCAGAGACTGCAACAAAATCTATTTCATTACAAGTGATAATTTGCTGTCTAAAGAACGGCAGCTTTGTCTTGAGCCAGCGAACGTTTTGTGATAATATATTTAGTTTTCTTTGTTTATTGCCTTTTTGCCGCGGTGTCTCCCCAGTTGTGGTCCTGGCCGGGGGTGCGGGATCTTTGCACTGTGACACGCCCGGCGGCTCTGGGAAACCATTCTCGCACTTCCGTTCCAGGCGGCCATGCATTATTGTTAACTTTACCACTAAAAAAATAAGTTTTGAGACTATTAAGCAAATAGCTTAAGCTAGCTTAATGATCTTTGTTATATAATAAATAAATAATAAAATACAAAAATATTATAAAAAGCCCAAAAAATAGCAAGCCACTGACAGTGAGGCAAGGCCCAAGCTACCGGCGGTAGGAGCTACAGGGACAGGAACCTCCGGACAATGCGCGCCGTGTCGAGTATGACTGCTTTCTATATACGACCCTTGATCCATCCATCTAGCGAGAGCCTCTTGAGATGCTGGTTGCGAAGCTCGTTTACCGATACAACTATCGGGACAATGATCGTCGAGTCAACATCCCACATGGCGGTAATCTTGTGAGCCAAGTCAAGGTACCTACTTGCTAACTTTGTGCTATTCGGCTTTTACGAGATTCTCGTCATGCGGGATGGTGATATCGACGATCATTGCCTGGCGCTGGGATCGGTCGATATCAGGCTAATTGCAAGTAATAGTCCTGTCGTGATGATAGAGCGCTCCCAGTAGAGCAATGCACGACAATTATTCTCGAGAACTGGTTCGGGCGCTTACTGATAGTACGGTAATTCAAACTCTACAAAGTTGTATTCAGGAGCAAGTCTGTGCAAAAGTCCAAGTTCACATACCTAAGCACTTTTCGTAGAACACCGTTTGAGCACACAAACGACGGGTTTCTGAAGAATCAGTCGAAAAACATCACAATATTGTGATCACCTACTTCTTCCGTATATAAATAGATATATTCGTGCTTGATTTTGCCTGGACTGTCAAAATAACACCCGGAGCGCTACAGTTACAAAAAGATCAACGACTGAATTCGAAAATAAAGACGAAAAACGCCGTGAAACTAATAAAAACAATAAAAAAAATTCGGAGCCAGAAACTGTTGTGGGGCCGCCTACCCTCGCTTTTCAGTCCAAGTTATATTATTATCTCAGACTACAGGAAAAATGTGAGAAAGAATAAGACTGAGATTATTATTAGCGTGTCATCTACGCATCTTGAGTGGTGACCTTTTTTAACCTAATGTTCATGTGTTAAATAAAAGGAATGATTTTTTATTTGTCTGTAAAGAAAGCTTCGAACCATCAATAGGGACTAATTTAATTAATTTTTTCACTACTTTACATTACTAATTTAATAGGTATATCATTGTAACACAAGCGAAACCATAGTGGGATAGCACAAGGTAGCAGCTAGGATGGGCTGATCCGAGATTGCACGAGTCTAAGTACTTTGAGTCTTGGGAGAGGCCTATGTCCAGCAGTGGATGCAGACGGGCTGATGATGATGATGATGATGATGAAGTTCTTTGAGTAGAATGTAATATACTTATGTCCTGAAGGAGATCGCATTTAGTGATAAGGGTGCCGTTCGTAGCACTACTTATAAGGTTTTTTTTCTCTGTTGTGTATTAAATAAGAATACTTAATAATAAGAATAAAAAATATTTATTACAAAAAGATAATTATGCTTACAAATTACTAAAGAGAACTAAAACTTACTTAAAAACTATACTTACATATTATAACATTTTAGTACGTATTGTCTTATATCTGTGTTGCAATGAAGAGTTTCTCTATCTTTTTTTTTATCCTTGATAGGTTTGCCTTGACTTGACCACAGCTAGCCTGATGTTAATCTGTGCTACCGTCTACGGTGTGGCACGCTTACCTAGAAGATACCTATTTACTTTTGAAGACCCCCGGATGATTCTTCTCAGGAAACAGAGACTCGGGTAGAGAGTTCCAAAGCTTCGCAGTCCTCACAATAAAGGTCGACCCAAAGCGTTTTGTACGAAAGTTTGGAATTTAAACGCTAAAATAAAACCATTAATTCAGATAAATATACTTTTATTCAGAGAGAGGCCAATAAAACTATTGTTATTGTGAAATTAACTTGCAACATCGAATTGGCTAGTTGCTATTATACCGTCTTAACATAATTATTATAAATCTCTTAACATTACAATTTACATACCTTACATTAAGATACATTTTATATTCTATAAAAAAAATACTAAGCAATAAAAAATGCGATGGATGACATTTGGGTGGATTTCTTTATAGTAAAATTTTACAATTACTTGGGCCTATGCTTTAAGTTAATATTAATATTTTTTTTTAATTTACTTTAAATGCATTAACTTATTTAATAATAAGGACTATTTTTTTCAAGCACCAAAATGGCCGCATTGAGTTAGAATATTCGTAGATTCAATCAAAATTGAAAGTAGGTAAATGCGACTAGTCCGATTATAATCGGACTAGTCGCATAATATAATTATATTATAGTTTCAGCAAATAATTAAATATTGAAATACAAATGGAAAAACATACTAGCTAAACATTTTGGCAGTTATTCAAATTTGAAAAATGAGCATTCATTTAGTTTTTTCTTTACAATTATCATTAGTTATCAATTAATTTGTTAGTAATAAATATTTTCTAGTTATAATTTGTTTGCCTGAACTATAGTTAGTAGCACAATGAATTATAGCCAAAGAGTATATAACTCCTAGAGATACTTTGAAATTTGGTCTGTCATTATTGATGTGAGAAATAGTGCATTCTGATTGGTCGAATTTGCAGTTACCGACATTAATTTGTTTCAGACATGGCTTACGTTACAGTTAAGGTGGGTTTACACCAGACAAACGAATCCGCAATCTTTGTAAATTTCTATAAGTGTTAGCAAAAACAGAAACTTCATTCGTTGATTTTTCTTGGCTCGCATTGTGTGAAATTTTCTAGATATGTTCGCTTGCTTGATGTTAACGGCAAAAGAGCGCACAGGCTTAGAACGTTCTTAGGTGTTCGGGATTGCTTACCGGAGCCGTATTTTCAAATATACTTGTGTTCTAGCGAGAAACGAACATTTATTCGTCTGATTTAAACACTTTTCTAGTTTTTTTTTATAATTCTTGGTTCTCAAATTGGGCCGTTGATATTTCGAAAAACACTAACACAAACATCCGTTTATACTAAAAGATCAAGAAAGAATGTTATTGTTCTATGTCCGTTGGTGTAAACCCAGCTCTTTGTTCAGCTCAGTCCAGCGAGTGAGGATTCTAGCCGATGGGAGAGAAACTTCGTTGTGTGAAGGAAGGTAGATTAATCATACTGGTGTGAGTTGTAGTGGAGGTGTGGTGGTCGGTCGGAGGAACACACCAATTTTTTTTAACATTTTGATGTTCTCTTTGCCTATATCAATTTGGTTTCTAATCACTGCGGAAGTACACTACATATTTCAGATTTTCTTCCATCTACAATGGACTTCTGAAAGTAACGCCTGAGTCAAAAGGTTACTACACATCTTAGATATAATGAATTAGAGTATCACCCATAAATGAATGGGAACTATGAAAGTTACGACCAAGCCACCTTCTAATACAAGAAATCTCTGACCCGTTTTACATAAAATGCTATCTGTTGACAATATGAGCATTTGTTGCCTCTAGGGGTTTTATACTCCACGTTTTCTAGCAGATACTTAAAGGTGCAGAATCTAGAATTTACAGTTTTTTGTCATAAATAACAAATGGTAAAAAAATATGCAAAAATAGTCCAAATACTGACTAAAGATTTATTCTTATTTTGGTACAAACAGATTTAGCAATGCGAAATTGCGCTCGCGCCTTAAGGGACGATCTGCGCGCTCATTAAGTTAATTATTTTTCTTTATGTCACAAACTTGCAAGAATCATTCACCTTATTTAAATTTATTTCAATTTCTAAGGTGAATTTTTAAATTATTTTTCTTTATACAATGTAAATATATAAAAAAATAAAAATAAAAAACACGTTTTATTTTTATTTTAGATGTTTAGAACCAGATTTTCTTCTATTTTATAAGGCTGATTTGTACCAACATAAGTATAAATATTCTTAGTCTATTTCTTTAGACAGTCTTTAAGCTATTCTTTCAATATTTTTGCCCATTTATAACGAATAAACTGTAAATTCAAGATTATCTTCGCCTATTTTACGATATATATTATTAACGACCGTTCATACGTTTAGACAATATTAGTTTTACTATATTATTAACACTGCACAAAATGCGTTCCTTGTATTTTCTTAATAGCACTAGTTACCCAAAATATCCACCTCACCTGAAAACAAATAGCAGAATTAGTTTGAATAAATAATAATCTTATCGTGCATGCACAATACGCCTCCTGCGGGTTGTCAGTGCAGGTCTGATCGCCCCCATCGTAGAATAAGAATAATCTTATCTTAATATATATAAATCTCGTGTCACAATGTTTGTCTTCAATGGACTCCTAAACCACTTAACCGATTATAATAAAATTCGCACACCATGTGCAGTTCGATCCAACTTGAGAGATAGGATAGTTTAAATCTCAAATTATAGTCGCAATTTTAATTTATAGCTAATTATTGTCTGTTATTACTTGACAGTCACAATTATCTGTTAACTCCAAATGATTCTAATAGATGTCGATACCTTTCGACTGGGTTGAGTAAGTAATCAATAGATGGCGCTGCTATGGTAAATCTACGAACGTGTCATATAAGCTACACTATCTATTTTTCATACCCCTAAGTGAAGCAAAACAACGTTTGCCGGGTCAGCTAGTAATAAATAAATATTAGGACACATTTTACACATGGCTGGTTAACCCCATACTGAACCATTTCTAGTTCGTGTTATAGTAATAATGATGAATGATGCAAGGTTAGGTTTTATCTAGCTTTGTCAATTTCTTATGCTGATATCGTATATATACATATAAACATTTTCGGTGTAAGTGAGTACATATGTATGCTAGTTACTTCATGATGAAACTTGGTATGAATAAAGTTTAGACCTTGGATTAACACATAGACTACTTTTAATTCCGGATTAACGCAGGACGCGGCTAGTATTTTATAAATGCGAAAGTTTGTGAGTGTGTTAGTATGTTACTTTTTCACGTACGAACGGCTGAACCGATTTCGATGTAATTTGTTATGGAAATTTTAGAAACCCTGGATTAACACATAGGCTACTTTTTATCCTGTATTAACGCGTGTAACAATACAAACTTAAATATAATTAATTAATTTACTACAAGGAAAGTTAAACATTACAATTGAGATGAAGTCGGTTAAAAATGTGGAAAACAAAATTAGTTTGTAATGTCAAATCTAAATCAAATCATTTATTACCCTTATGACTACTTTTGTCAAACACGGCACGTCACTTACAAATAACATTTTACAAACGGATATAGCAACATGGCTGAGAAAGGCTAAACCGCCGCGTAGCAATATTAATAGAGAGGAGACCAGGGCGCTTAAAGAACTGCGTGATAATAAAGATATTTTAGTTCTACCCGCAGATAAAGGGAATGCCACAGTTATTGTTGATACGGCTGATTATGAGCAGAAAATTGGAAATCTATTGAGTGATAGTTCTACGTACAGAAAAGTCAGCTATAATCCAACTACCCGTATAACAAAAAGAGTAATGGATCTCTTGCAATCGAGTGGCGATGCTGATCTATTAATGAAACTACGCCCTTATAACCCTACTTCCCCGAAAATCTATGGCCTTCCTAAGATCCATAAGCCCAACTGGCCGTTGCGTCCTATAGTAAGTCAGATTGATGCGCCTACTTACAAAATGTCAAGACATTTATCCGCAGTTTTGCAGCGGTTTATTGGAAAAACTGATAGTTTTGTAAAAGACTCTAGGCATTTCATTAATCTGTTATCGGACCTAAAGATCGCCACCTCGGAAATTATGGTGAGTTTTGATGTTACGTCTCTTTTCACTAATGTCCCGGTTGATGATACCATTGATATAATAAAGAGTCTTTTTCGAAGTACTGACTTACCTTCTGAGTACGTAGAATGGACCGAGTGCTGTCTCAAGAGTGGATACCTGGTGTGGAAAGGAGACCACTATCTTCAAGTAGACGGCGTAGCAATGGGTTCGCCGGTGGCGCCAGTGGCGGCGAACATATTTATGGAATGGTTGGAAGGAGTAGCGCTACAGAGTGCCTTATGTAAACCCCGCTGTTGGTGGCGTTATGTGGATGACGTTTTTGCAATACTAGCACAAGATTCGCTTGCCCAATTTACTACACACCTAAATAATGTTCATCCAAAAATACAGTTCACTGTGGAAATGGAGCAGAATGGTGTTCTACCGTTCTTAGATGTGCGGGTGGCTCGTAATTCAGATGGTTCAGTGTCACACACGGTTTACCGCAAGCCTACTCACACCGATCGGTACCTGAGAGCTGATTCACACCATCATCCGTCGCAGTTAGCAGCTGTACCTAGGTCACTCATTAATCGAGCTCTGAGTTTATGCGATCCGCAGCATCTGCCTCAGGAGTTAGATCATGTGAGGTCAGTGTTGGAGAGTAACGGGTACAAGTGGAGTCAGTGTTGGCGATGGGCGACTAATTCCGGCCAGAAACGAATTAAAGTGGACCGAGCGCCGATATATTTGCCTTATATAAAGGGAGTGACTGACAAAATCGGTTCTTACCTGCAGCGAAAATATGGAATACGCGCCTTTTACCGTCCACCGGGTCAACTTCGTCAATGGTTACGGTCGCCTAAAGATCACGAACCACTAAACGTGCCAGGAGTATACCGGATTCCCTGTGATTGTGGGAAATGTTACATTGGAGAAACACGGCGTAATATCTCTACACGTTTGTCGGAACATATACGCAGCGTTAAGAATGCGGACTTCACAAAATCCGCAGTAGCTGAACACGCAGCGGGACATGGCCATTTTCTACGGTTTGACAAAGTGTCTGTCCTAGCTAAAGAAAAGTTTATGGTTCCACGTAAAGTGCGTGAGGCGATTGAAATTGATCGCCATCCCAATTTCAATCGAGATCGTGGTTGGACTTTGGCGCCTTCTTGGAAACCTGTCCTGAACTCTGTGAGCCACTCCAATGTAACAGATCCAGTACAGGACACAGTCAGCGTGGTGTGTGCGTTTCCGAACATACTCTCATCATCATCATCATCCGGCGACGAGGAGGAGTTATCATCTATCCAGCCGGCGGTATCTGCGCGAGAGCAGAGAGCTGTAGCACGCGCGGCGCGGGCTGAGGCGCGGGCGCGGGGTTCGACGTCCGGCAGTGCACGCGCGGATCTCGTCGGCGGCGGTCCGTGTAACACTCGCCCCTGAAGATGGTGCTCGGAAAGCACCGAAACTGTTGGACTCATTCCAACTTTTAATAATAAGTAAGTGTGACCGTTTTCTACGCGAAAAAATGAGTACCTAGTCACACTTGCTAGGTCAAAAATTACCAACCAAATGTAGTTCAGTCGTCGCGCGCGTGGCGGCGCTGTTGGAGCGCTAGAGCGAGGTCCTTCTTCAGTTGCTCGTTGCGCTGCGTCACGTCCGCCGGAACCACGGAGCGGAGCCCGTTCACTATGTCCTTGGTCTTACCTGGAACACCATTCATTTACAGCGTAACTCTATGTAACATCACTCGAAGCGTCGAAATCAATAGGCTTTAGTTGGCTTGTATTTTTATTTTTAGCTTGTATTCCATACAAAGATACATTTTTTTATTTATTGTTTTATTGATGAATAGGCTTACGTTTGACCGCAGCTTGCCTGATGTTTAGCTTGACTGTGGTCTAAGATCTATCACATTTGCCTAGAAGGAACCTATTTACACATCCACGCTTGCCTAGAAGGAACCTATCTACACATCCACACTTGCCTAGAAGGAACTTATTACTTACTTATTTACTCTAGATTTGAAAACCCCCAAATTGTACTTCTCGGGAAAAAGAGACTCAGGAAGAGAGTTCCAAAGCAAATTCTCTCCATTAATCGACCATTTTCTATAACGCCATAAAATGCACAATCCCTTCAGTGTCCTTATATAGAGTTTACACTGTATATTCAAACTACACAGATTGCAGTGTAACTAATATATATAATTATTTTTGAGCCTTGCGCATCGTCGCATAGACCACTCATCAGGCCTTACAATACAATGCCAAGTCAGAGGCCTTTGGGCGGCTTGAAAACTCTTAACAACTCTTGGCTACTTAGCTCATACGACGAAGAAGAAAAAGAATGCCACAAACCAACAAACTCGAAGATCTTATTTTTCTTCGTCGTATGAACTAAGTGGCCAAGCTCTGGTGTCGAAAGTTTTCAAGCCGCCCGAAGACCTCTGACTTGGCTTAATGACTGCTTGTACTAAGACTAACAGCTAAATTTAACGTCTCATCCGACCCTCGGTAGCGCCCAGTTAAAATGTCACTTCTTCAAAGACAGTCTTGTGCATGGCTTGTGACCAAGCTAGCTAATGACACCAGCACCATTTAATTATCTTAATATCATACTGACCATATACATGTGTTTTATAATTGTGTTATATCTTGTAATTTTATTCTTAATTTTAATAATTAAGAATAAAATTACAAAAATTACATTAATTTATAATTCATATAATTGCGTGTTCTCCTTCTTAGTGTACCGTGCGTGACGTCACAGCCAGCCTCAACGGAAGACCAGCGTTGGTTGCTCTCCAGCAACCAGCATTATGCTGAGTTGAGGCTGTGTTGTGACTAATTAAAGTTATGTGTACTATTTTAAAAATTATATCTTGTCTTGTGTAGTCATATCATATTAATTTGTCATAACAAACAATTTTCTTTCTTTCTTTCAGTCGTTAAGCTAACTCAGAGAGCAAAGTGTGGCTTGAAAACTCTCGACGCCAGAGTTTGACCACTTAGCTCTTAGGAAGAAGAAGAAGAAAGCTTACCAAAGTAGATGTCGTTGAGTGTATTCCTGATCTTGTTCTCCATATCCTCTACCATGCGGCCGATGTTCGCGATGTGGGGAGTCACATCGCTCACCGCTGAGTCTTGCTCGGCCTGCAAATATTCACATACAAATAGTTTTTATTTATTTGATTTATAGGCGAGCAGCATCACGCTGATGTGCCATTATCACACTGAGTTGAAATTATTTATTTTAATAGATCACATAATGTCCACTGTTCAATGGCAATGTTTAAAGTTCACTAGTGCACTGATCACAGGTTAGCAAGAGACTTTTTGTTTTCTGCAACCAGCTATCAAGCCGGTTTTTAAAGCTGTGCACTGATGTAGCACTGACCACTTCCTCGGGCAACTTGTTCCAATTATGAACCACTCTGTTGCTGATGTATGCATTTCATTATCTACAAAGTTAAACAAATACAAATGATTTTTATTTTACATTTGAATTGTGTCTGTTCGTGTAATATTATGTGCAAAGAGTGAATAAGTAGTAACATTGTGTGGTATGTTATAGACTTCTTTCTTTTTTTCATTTTTCCTTGTTGTGTTTGTTATTGATAGGAGAAGGTACTTGTGACAAAAAAATTGTTCATGTCTCAGAATACAGAAAGGTTCATGTCTTTATTTCCATAATTCTTAATTACATGGTACTCACACATTATTTTATGCGGTTGCTTTTTAGGCGTGACCAAGATAGATAGATATATCAATTTATTTGAGGATGATTTGCCTTACCTCTATCGAGTATGTTTTTTTATATAGATTTTCTGGTCTGGGAACGAGTATAGTTTGTATATAAATAGTTTCTAGCCTAACTTTGTTCCATCCGGGTGACCCTTGACACCTCTCAAGTTTAAAAAAATATTTTTAGATATTAGTTCTACTATTATTAATTAATAAAATTAAAAGCTAATTATTAATCAATAATATTAAAAAATAATAATTTATATCAAAAGACTCAAAAAAAAATATTGATGTTTGAGAACTCGTATTAACAATCATACCATGAGTATCCACCGCCATTTTCAGATCTATTCTCTACCTGCGCGGCTTATAATAACATTTCTTCCATACCTGTCTAGTGAGACTGCCACCAAGGTTCATGGTACCGCTGCTCTCCTTATTAGTCTGTAGCCACAACATAGCCGTGGAGGTCAGCTTATAGTGGGCGTTGCGACCCGAACTCTTCTCAATCACTTCTACCACATGGATGGAGTCCCAGCAACCCTTGATCTTCTGTGAGCCGTCGCCGGCCTTCTTGATCAGTATTACTCCTGGAAGGGTAGATTTACAAGATTTGATAAAAAAATTGTGTCATTTGTTATAAATACTGTTCATGGCAAGGTTCTATTTATTTATTTTACACATTTCACATGCGGCTGGTTAACCCCATACTGAACCATTTCTAGTTTGTGTTATGGTTGCTATCACAACTGATATACTACATATATATACATTTTTTATAGATACATATTTAACACCCAGACTATTGGTTTGCATTCATTTTGGGGTGCAACTTGTGTGAATTTCAAACATTGAAAAAATTATTCAATCATAAATACTCTTTATTCACTTCTTGTAAAGCTCAATTCTTCAATGCAGGATTACTCCTGGGTAGTTGTAGTGGATTGCCTTAAGGAATTTAAGGAATTAAACTTACGAGAAATGAATCAAGTGTATTTTTTTTATATTGACAAGTCTGATTGGTACCAAAAAAAGTATTAATATTCTTGAAGTGGTTCTTTAGATGGTGTTGAAGCTTTTTTTTCGTTTTTTTTTTTCAGTTTACGATTTATAGTAAAAACTGTAAAATCAAGATTTTGCCCTTCATATCCCATGTAACAAGTTTTACCACATGATTAAAAAAGTTGATTCCCCCCTGTGCAGCACTGCAGTTGTGGGGTCACTGATGACTTGCTCATGGAATGTGCCCGGAACACAAACTTAAGAGAAAGACCTAACCTAGAGGTGGGATATTGTAACAGTGTTCTGGCAGAACCCAACTTGGATTCTGCCAGAACACTGTATAGATTAATAGATAGAATATAAGATTAGATAGTATAATTTTAGTATAGTCTTATCAGGCAACATATTCTTTCATAGAATAAGCCTTTCTCTAGATTATAAAAAAAAAAAAAAAAGGATTTTGCCCTTAACTTCACCTAAAAAACATTTGAAAGTTCTTACTGGTGCTAGGACCAATTTTATAAGCTGTTTATGACATCATCATATATCCGAGAAAACAGTCAGACTTACATTTATGAAATGTTGGATGGTGTCCAACTTGTTTCTGTGAATTTGCAGTACTTTCATTAGGGACATATGCATACCCTGGTCTTTGGACACATTCCAACATTTCATTAATGTAAGTAAGTAAGTGTAACCAATATTTCATAAAAATAGGAAACAATTAAGAGTTCACCATTCACTTCAGAAAGACTATACCAATATACAATCTTATGTGACTGCATTTCTTACATTGCATGTGTATTATAATTTTTTTAAGATAAATGTATTTATTAGTGAGTTTGTCTAATAAGTGTATGTACATGTTTAATTAGAGCTAGTTAGAGTTTATTAAATAAAAAGTATGAGGTATGTTGTGTTAGAAACTACTACTTGTGCAGTAGTACTACTACTTGTGTAGTATCCACTCCGTTTCTATGACAAATGACACACTGAACAGATAGACAACACAATTACTTACGAGACTTTACAACACAATTACTTTACAGGCATTTTCGATCTAATAACAAAATACAAACAAGAATATCTTGATTGAACAAGTTAACAATCGAAACAAAGCATAGAACAGAGAAGGACTCTTTTTTATTTGTATTAGACCCTACATGTTTATCATTTATAGTGGACTGGGTCAATTTAGAATTGACCAATAGTCATAATGATAAAGTATGCAACTTGAGCCAACAGAGAAAACATTTGAATAATCATATAATTATGTCCTCTCACTTTACTAAATATGTGTGAACAAGAGGAAATAAACTTTCAAATCTCTTTATTATGAACTAGCAGATAACCTTGGCTTCGCACGAGCTATAAAATAATCTAAGTTGCAAAGAGAAACAAAATATAGCATATGTTACTCAAGGATAATGTAGCTTCCCGAATTGGTTCAGTAGTTTTGAGCCTATTTGCGTCTTATCTTATCAAACAAACAAAAAATTGAACTTAACCTCTTTCTAATATTGGTACAGATATCTGCATAGTATGAAAATGATTTGTGTTATTCGGTTTAAATATGTAATGATGTTATATCTTAACAAATAAAAGTAATCTTAACAAATAAAGGTTCAATTATTATAACTTACCAGCAAACCCATGGTCCATGTCCCACAAATATACAGAGCTAACTCCACCCTCAAAGTACATCTCTCTGTACTGATCAAATGCATGGTTCGCTTCGATTTCTAGTTTCCTCAACCTTTCCGACGGCATAGAGCCATCTTCTAAAGGCGGGTCGTAGGTATTCGACCACGGAGACCTGTACGAGTCTCCATCGCGGTTGTAGTCACATAAAAGGTAGTCTTTCCCGTTACTTTTATCCTGTGCTATCTTTAATGGCTGGTCTACTGACGATAACAAATCATCGCACATGCTAGGCACGAGATCGATCAAATCCGTCAAATTCTTCTCAATCTGTTGAGGAGGCAGTCTCCTCATCAGGTCCAGCGCGCAATCCATCTGCTGATCAGTCTGCAAAACGAAGAAATTCACAATAATTTTTCAAGAATTAGTCATCACAACAAACAAGTGCCCCACATAGTTTTATAGGTCATAAGTATAGAATTTCAACTCACCATCTTTGACTAGGATTACTTGGTATTTAAATGCACTAAATAAAGCTTTAAGCTATAGAATTAATAAAGAAACGGTAAAGTTTAGCCTATAATTTATTTCCGAAATCCCAGCCCGATTTGATAACTTGCTTTGACGTAATTTGACAGACAGTTATTCGTTCGAAAATAATTTGATGGCTATTTCAATAGTATATAAGGTAGTCTGTATTCTGTTCATTGAATTACCCGGAAATGGATGGCACGTCACTAGGCTTTATTTTTGTTATGTTGGTAAACTTGATCAACGCCGGTATTGCTGTTTCCTTTTTGCATAGGGAAAGTAAAAGAGATAGACTAACAGATTAGCCAGGTGTCATTTTTTACTTCCGCTGAATTGTCAGTTCGTCGCGGTGTTGAATGTTGTGTGTGTCAAAGTTTTGTTGTTATTACTTTTAATTGTTTTAATTCCGCTATAACTGTGCTGTGACTATTCAAACACTTTTATCAATGGTATTTTAATCTCCTTTCGTAGTGACATTGAATAAGCGTAGTTGTATTCACCGCGCGAGTTTGTAAAGGTGCGTATTGTGTACACAGTTACGGTTTTATAATGATTCATGTTATGGGAATGTAAAACGAGTTATTGTAATAATGCTCCTATTATGTGGTCCATAACAGGAAGCATGGTATACGCAGCTGCCGCTAAGTATTGCTACTTGTAGTTTTTCCAAAAAATAAGTAACCATTGAGTAATCCTATTTGGTGGTAGGTTAAGGCCTAAGCCAAAAGCCTACAGAAACCTTAGAGCGCCTGGTAAGTGCAGGTAATGCACTTACGTATCTTTCAGCATTGTAATATAAGTATTATATGTTATAGCTGTAGTTAAATTGTACTGTTCCATGACCAAGTAAGTACTTTAATAGTAGACCTTGTATTACTCCATATAGGCATGTTTCTGTATCACTCACCGATATTTCTATACCTTTTATGTAGTCTGTAGAAGCTGCTATGTGCCTGTAAATATTGTAGCTCTGAGATATATGATCTAATTATAAATAGTCAGATATGTTTCAAAACTTCTCTTTTATCCATAAAAACTCACAAAACACCTGAACAAATAAATATTTAATTTCAAGCTGTGTTGATCACTACTTAATATGTCTTAGTATGTAGAATTATATTATTAGTAATTGAAAACCAGCGCTGGGGTACCTGGTACCTCCAGCATTATGCTGAATTTGCTTCTTTTGTGCGCATAGGCTTATTTTTTAATAATAAGAAATTGTATATATGTATTTTTTTTGTGTGCACAATAAATAATTTTCTTTCTTTCTGTATTAAAAAAAATACAATTAGCAATGGTAAAATAGAAAATAGTTTTTGCTTGTGCAAATTCCATTATGTAACAAGAAATAACTGTTCTCTTTTCATAATTCCAGTGTTGCCAGTAACCAGTCCTGTCTCCGACTGCCATGATGCCGACCCAACTGGCCAACCAGGATAACCATGTAAATGACATCCGTGTCAAGACTGTGTATAGTGGTGATGTGATGATAACCTACATCAACCACAATATCACTTTCGAGGAGTTCATGCAGGAGATGGTGGCTATCTGCAGATTTCCACCTGATCAGGTATTTCATCACACAGAAATATACCAACCAAAAACTGAGTAATTATGCTTCACAAACAAGAACAATTTCTTAAGTTTTTAATTGGCAGTTGTTCCTCAATTATTTCTGCACCTTAAACTTAGATTGCAATATTGCCTGCCATTGGGTCTATTGCGATCAAACGCAAGCCCATTAAAAGTAAAAAAAAACTTCTATGTGAAGATTTTCCAATGTATATATATATTTATATATTTACCCTCTTTTTGGACATGGCAATATTATTTTCTGTATATTGTTTTTTTGTTCCACTTTTACATGTCCGTTTGCCAGGTGGCAAAGGCCTCCTCCAATCTTCTCCATTCTGGCTTTTCTATGGCCACTCTACCCCATATTATTCCTGGGACTTGCCTAATATTGTCGTCCCACCTTTTTTGTGGTCTAACTCCTTTTTCTCTTTCCATCTCTTTGGTACCATTGTGTGATTATTTTACTCTATTTATCCTTTGTTCATTGTATATAACAATTTCTATAAAAAAATGTTTGTCAAGACAGTCAAATAAATAATAAAAAGGCGCTGCAGTGTAAGACTATACAATAAAATATTTCTTTGTATATTCCAGGTGTTCACTACAAAATGGGTGGATGAAGAAGGAGACCCATGCACCATATCAACCCAACTAGAGCTTGATGAGGCGCTGAGGTTGTACGAGATCAACCGAGACTCGGAACTCACTGTGCACGGTGAGTACTCACTTCATTTATACTAGTTTTAATTAAAAAAACACTATAAAGCTATGAGTAACAATGCACCAGCAGGATTATTGTTCTTATGCTTTGATGGGTAGGTCAGACTGACTGCACTGCACTGACTACCCATAGGAGGCATATTGTGCATTCCCCCTACCAACCTACATAAGCCATCCAAGCTCCTTAAAGTAACATAGTACAGCTTTAAAGTAACCAGCGTAATGTACCTAAATGAAAATTGTGTAGAATGGCTGAATAACATTTCTACAGTATCTGATGTTAACTAATTAGTAAACATATTGTATGATAACCTCACTGCAGGTTTTGAGCATTTCAAAATAAAAATTATAAAAAAATAATATTCTATTACGTATGTTAGTCAGCATAATGCTGACACCTAATACAAATAAGTAAATATGTAGGTAATTTGGCAAGCCTTAAAGTTCTGGCACATATTTCTGTTATTTCCTTAGAGAAACGAAATAAAAAGAGATGCCATTAGCTATCTTTTTGGCAAAGTAAACTGGCGAAATTTGGTATACTTTTTACACTAACACTGTCAAGTTTACTAGAAAAGTATGGAAAAACCTAGTAACAGTCTGAAATAAGCAGTGACTATGGATAACTTTTGAATGTGCTGCTATGTACTGTAGTAAGTCTGCCTCGAATATCTTTACTGTTGTGGTTATCGTACCCATAACTGCTACGGTCAAAAGTTTTCAGCAAACTTCTGTTTCGCTACATTCGCAATAGATGGCGCTAGTAGGTTCTTATAATAAAAGAAGCGCACGTAAACGTAAATAAGCGTAGTATTTATGTTTCACTTCAGATTTCATGTTCTGTATTACAATAGGAGTTGAAAAAAAAATAACTTGAAGAAAATGTTTTAAAATTTAATTTTTATCGAGAAAATGAAGTCTATCTAAAAACTGGCCAATCATGGAAATTAGATGCAGCGCTTTTTACTCGTCGATTGTAATAATATTTGATAGAGTAATTAAATGCAACGTAACCTTTCAAAGATTTAATGTGAATTAAAATATAATTCGTAAGTTATTGTTATCATAAAGTGTTGATACATCGTATTCTGATTATTGAAGTGTTGATAATTATATCGAGCCTCCAAACATGCATAATTTAGCTAAGACTCTGAAAGCAAGTTAAGATAAGCTAAAATAAGATTTTTATGTATTTATTTCTTACAATAATTTTTTTCTTACATAATTATTGTATAAAAATGTTTTGCATAAATAAAACAACAATTCTTTTCATAAATAAAATGATTATTATACTCGGAATTTTAGGAATTTTGGTGAAATATGAAGCATCACGGGCCTAAGCCAAGTGATGTTCATGTTCGAGTTCGGTTATCTTTATTATTATATTATTCGCGAGGTCTACCATCGGAGAACTACATTAAACTATTGATCTGCAGTATAAATATATATGGAGATGTATTTGTATGTATCATTCCCAGTCAGCCTACTTAACATTTGAACTTGCCGTGTTTATGCCAATTGCCGTGTTTAATACTAGACGCTTGTTCAATTGGGCGTCGTCTAGTGTTTTTTTTACTTCAAATTGGTCAGTGCTTGATCATAATTCACCTCATAGTCAGATCCTCCTTTGTAGTCGGAACTTTTGTTTTTTTTGGGCAAATTCCTATTTCCTCAATACTCATGGTACTAATCTGACTAAAAAATAAACTATTATTGTAACATGTTTTCGCTTATCCAAATCGAACTACTTTAATCTATAAAGTTAATCTTACACAAGGGTGAATTTATTAATAAGAGGGTTAGAGAATAACATCGAGTGCTTTCAAAATAATGTTTTGATATTCTTCGAAACTGGACAGTCTGCAGTTCTACTATAGATACATATCTATTCGCAAACGTGTTTCCTTCGTTGCGGTAGCTGCTAAGTGCTTTACAGTATAAGAAACTCCAGTACGCGTAATTAGAACTAATTAACGCTATTATTACTCCCAATTAGCTTTCGATAATGAATTAATGTTTGTTGTTTTCCGCTATCGGTAATAGGAAAAACCATTTTGATATCCCTTATGGACTCATGTGTTACTTTGCCAAAATCTATTGTAGGTGGAAGAAAATCTGAAATATTACTTCCGCTGTGATCTGAAAACAAGTTAAGATAAGGAAAGAAAATATTAAAAACTTGAGAGGTGTCAAGGGACAACCGGATGGAACAAAGTTCATTCATCTCATTAATAGTTAAATAAATAATCTATAATCTCATTAATCGTTGCGACACCACACTGTTCAATGCGAAATAGAAATGAAATATCTGTATTTTCATTTCTATTCTTCTCTTGGCTTGCTTTCTTCTAAGCTTGCTTTCTATAAGGGGGAGAGAGAGAGACAGAAAGATAAACATGCGCACGCCGCACAGCTTACAATAGCTTACTACAGCAAAAAAATGTCGTGACTACTTTTCGTTAGAATTTTTCCGTGTTTCACAACGCGCGATAAGGAACTTCGTTTCAAAAATATATTTTTTTACACGTAAGTACACTATACATTTCTCTAGATATTCTTACACCAAATTCAATTCAAATACCATTTATTTTGACTATTTGTTTAAAACCATAAAAATTTTCGCATATGTTGCCAGAGTGCGTGTTTTCTCAAACACATTGTATCGAAAACTCAGCGGTGCCGTAATGCGAAATCCTTGAAATGCTGCTAACACAACTGATATACTACGCATACATACATAAATACCTTTTTATCGATACATATTTGACACCGAGACCAACAGCCAACAAATTTAGTTCATCTTGAAAATGTTGGCCGTGCCGGGATTTGAACCGGGAACCCGGTTGGCAGTCCGGTATGGTAACCATTACGCCAAAGTAATAGTAACGTATTTTCTCGTCGCATAGCGGAAGTTAATCGTTGCTAATCGTTGCAAGCTACCTCGAAAAGCGGCTACCTCGCTAAAAATCGCGTTACGGCGCCGCTGAGTTGTCGATAAAACGTGTATGAGAAGCTCCGCACTCGGTACACCATTGTATGTTTACTCAATATTTCTCTGTTCTCGTATAACACGGCATTGTCTCACATGCAGAGGATGTGGTGTCGACTCTTATGATAGCAATTTCCTTCGCACGTACTTGTTCCTCTCTTGTTTTTCTTGTCTACAAAAATCTTATTCAACGGTGACACGAAAAACAACTCTGTTTTTGCATGTCTCATAATTTCTCACGTTAGCACGAGGTTTTTGGTTAGAGAGGAGAAATTGCAGAGCCAAAAGTTCACAGATGTGAAGCACTTTTTGAATAATACAACCGGGATAATATCAAATATAGATTTATGCACTCAAACTTTGCTAAAATTTGGGACAAATTAAAGTTTATTATGTGTACTATTTTAATTATTATATTTTGTGCTATGTTTTAATATGTCACAATAAATAATTTTCTTCCTTTCTTTCTTTCCAAAATTAAATGCTAATGTTACTTTGTATGTCTTAATAAGTGTTTATGTTTGTTACTACTCCTCGCTTAAACGCCTGAACCGATTTTCATTAAATTTGGTAAGGAAAAAGTACATTTGTAGCCTAGACTGAAACTTAACACACAGATTTCTTCTTATGCTAGATTACCGTGGATCAAATCGCGGGCGCAGTTAGTCCTGTTCATTATAATTTTGTATTCTGAATGAACTTGATTTTGTATTACTATGATTTTTTTCATTGCGTTTAATATAGACTACGCCTGAAATTAAAATGATTTGATAAATGTTGAATATATTAAAAACGGCACATAAATATTTGCCTCTATAATATTAGTGGAATAAGTTAATGCATTTGGCTTAACTTTAGATAAGCTGCAGTGAAACGTGACATGACAATAAAATAAAAGTGTAATAAATGTAATCCAATCCGATATAATATAAATAATCCAGTCAGAAAGAAAGAAAGAAAGAAAGAATCATTTATTTTGTGACACGAAATAAAAACGACAAAAAATAATACACAAGAAACATAAAAAAAACATTTACGTGGCACAAAACCGGCCCCAGCTCAGCGTGTGCTGACTGCAAGCAATCAGCGCTGGTCTTCCGCTGGAGCCGACCGGTGACGACACATACGAAATTACAGAAAGCTTCTTACAAATATTAAGGTAGGTAAGACAGCTCTTCTATTTGTCTAGTCTGTGCACGAATCTTGCCAAAACTTAAGCCGATGAAGCCGGCTCGTGGCCAAGCCGAGTCTGGTGTCACGTATTAGTATTACCATAAATGAATAAGTAATTTTGGCCAACATTTACCTAGAGGCGGGCTATGGCTCGGATAGATTTAGCGATTTCATCGTTACTTGGCTTCTTGTTAGCTTTTCGGGTACAGTTTGTAAATCGCCTGGCTGGCAACCAAGCCTCTAACAGTGTGTTTCGGTAGGCTTCGTGAGAGCTGGTTATTCTAGACTAGGCATGATCCACCTTACGTCAGGGTGTTAGCTAATTATACTATATTATGAATACAAAGAGAAGTGTTAGTCGTGCAGCAAGATGTATCGACGACATTACAGCTTTCGTGGGACTAGATTGGCAGAGGACCTTAAATGGCAGCCTTATACAAGTATTTATTTGCATAAATACTTTTAATTTGGTAATTATTTTATGTAGGTTTCTATATATTTGCCCTCAGTGGCTGTTATAATGAAAAGCTAACTTATTTCATACAAAGTCTAAGCATTGAATGTGTTGTATTGCTTCTTAGCTCTCTTAGATTACTTATTTTATTTATTAACATATGTTTTTAAACCCTTAAAAAAGTAAAGGTCTACCGGGAAGCGTTTGTTACTGGGTTTATAGAGGCTTTGTTGCAAAAGGGTTACGTGATTTGTCGAGTTTACGGCTAACCTCGGCTTTAGATATTTGTACCTACCTAATAGTACGTTTTTTGTCCATTAGGTGCATGTATTTGATAACGGTTTGTACTTTATTTTTTAAGTAATTGTTATAACAGTCTAATTATATCTTGAATCTAATCTCTTGTCCAATTGGTGTAGTCTTATGAGCGTAAAGAGTAAGAAATATCTATTTATACCTACATTCTTACGTTATAATAGTATTAGGAGATTGATTAGTATTAATAGTAGTATAAGGACATTGATTAGTATTAATACATTGAACTAGATTAGTTAAAGAATATCGTAGATTTCTTCTTAGATTCATACTTAATTTGTATCTAAAACCAGCTGCAAAGAAAAAGAGATAATAAGAGTCAAACTTATATACCGCACTTTAATTCAAATACCTAAAAGCTAGAGCAGAAGCTTAGCCAAATAGTACTGGGAATATATAAGCTTCCCGTGGTAAAGCATCCCATAACATCCATAGAGTTCACGTTTACTTATTCACTTTCGCTTTACGGATTCAGCCCAACACTGAAAAAATAAACAAAAAAATACACTCGTGCCGCGGTTACCCCGAAACGAAACATGAATATCCCTGCATAACATATTTATCTCTTGTACACAGTCGAACAAGACCCGCACTCTCAGTCCAAAAACGACCACATTTAACATACTCGTATCTTGCCCATGCCAATATTACAATGTTACAAAAGTTCGCCGGACCACGGTAAAATTCTTATCTACCCGCATTGCGAATCCGGTGCCCATTTCCATATTCAGATTGGCGTCGACGAAGATATTTGTCATTTCTTTTTTTGGCGTCGTAGCGTACGGACGTATCGAGTCACGTTCGGGAATCTACTCTGAATAATAGCTTTGTTTCCGCACTGTGCTGTCCCTTGATAGGTCAGCTTTTATCGGCAGTAAAAAAATCACACTTACGACTAATCGACGGTTTTGTTGAATCGAAGAAATAATAGTTATAATAAGTAACTATAATAACTAGTAACTTACACCATTTTAAGGTCCAATTGATATATAATTGAAATATAAATACTTTGCGAGCATCTATTTACCTACTGATTTCCTAAAAAAATATAAGAATACCCTCAATTATTAATTACAATTACGATTGTTGCACGTATCTGAAGCAGTAGAAATAAAGGCTATTTTTATAATAACTAGTAATAAAGGCTACTTTTATAGTAAAAACTGGTATAGCTTTGTAAGATAAATGTATTTTCTACTTTTTATGGTTCTAGATCTAATATTTCGGGTGTTTTAGTTAAATTAAACAACTTTTGTCATCGAAAAGCAAGACGTAAGAGGTCTTATTAACATTTTATAGATAAAGATCCCTGCGGAAACCGCGTAATAGTTGCCAAGTTTTTCTGTCACCGCACGACAAACATGCAAGGTGTGTGCCAATAGACCCTCGTCCCTCGCAACGTGTATGTAAACACGTGAAGAGGAAGTTCCTCTAATAAACTACAAACACTGGGGAAGTGGCGCCCAACACGGCACGTGTTCTACGGTGCAAGTTGTCACTTTAAGCCCGTCACACACATAGATGTAATATATAATGGTGGCGATTCAGCGGCACACACGACTTAACTAAATTTAAAGAATCCAGAAAGGGACGGCGCGTTCTGAACCACAGACAAAACGACTAAAATCACGTCAAATGTGGAATGTGCAGGCAGTTTTAGAGGTGATACAAGTGAGTGCGTTCCAAAGTCGCCTATATTTTCTACATTTGACGTGATTTTAGTTGTTTTGACTATGGTGCAGAACGTGCCGTCTCCTTCTGGCCATCTAAGATGAAAAGAGATGGGGCTTCTTTAAATTTAGTTTAGTCGTGTGTGCCGCTGAATCGCCACCATTAACTAGCTGACCCGGCAAACGTTGTTTTGCCTTAAAAATTGAAGGGTGAACAACCCTAAATTATATTATTTAGGGTTGTACACCCTTAAATGTATGAAAAATAGATAGTAGCCGATTCTCAGACCTACTGAATACGCATATAAAATTTAGTAAAAATCAGTCAAGCCGTTTCGGAGGAGTACGGTAACTAACATTGTGATATGGAAATTTTATAAATTATCCCCTTTATAATCTTTAGCACAATACATCACTCCACGTATATTTTCCCAAGTAAAGATGTTACCATAACACACACAGAAAGTTCTTGCGTTCCCAAACTGAAAGCAAGCACGCTAATAAACTGTAAACATTGCGGCTAGAGCGAGATACGGTTAGTTGGAGACGAGAACAACAAGCTTCATTAAGATGCGGTAAACTTTCATTATTCTACATGTGCTACGCTCCTTTTTTACACGCTTTATATTAGCTTCACCTGTATGTTTGTTTGTAACCGACTTATTTGGGCGTGATTTTGACCCACTTTAATCGGCCAGATTTCGTTGAAACTTTGTAGATTTATTGAGGACCGATGACAATACACTAATTTGATAAAATTATTATTTTTTTTTGTATTTTTGTTTGTTTGTAACCGACTTCTTTGGGCGCGATTTTGACCCGGCCGAAAACGGCCAGATAAGCGTGTTTTTTAGTTTTTTTAAACTATTATTATTTTTCTTTTTCCGTACCCAAAAAGTACCAAAGAGGTCCTATTACTAATACTCCGCTGTCCGTAAACGTGATAGTAATACAGTTGGGTATCTAAATATAAGTAGTATATCAGTTGTGTTAGCAACCATAATGCAGACTAGAAATGGTTCAGTATGGGGCTAACCAGCCGTGTGTGAAATGTGTCCTAATATTAATTATTGATATTGTATTTTATTGTAAACTGACCTGTAATTTGACATATCTTAATATATATATTTTTTTTTTACTCTGAATAGGTCAGCGCTTGACCACAATTCACCTGATGGTAAGTGATATTGAGGTCTACGGTGGATCGCGCTTACCTAGAAGGAACCGGTTCACTCTCGCCTTGAAAATCGCTAGATTGTAGTCATTGGGGAACAGGGAATTCGGCAAGGAATTCCAAAGTTTGGCGGTTTGGACAACAAAGGTGGAGGCAAAACGTTTTGTGCGTGGCTTGGGCACCTCAACCGTAAACCGATGCCGCCTTGGCGTTTCCCTGCTCGTTCGATAGTGAAAATATATATAAATCTCGTGTCACAATGTTTGTCCTCAATGGACTCCTTAACCGATTATAATAAAATTCGCACACCATGTGCAGTTCGATCCAACTTGAGAGATAGGATAGTTTAAATCTCAAATTATAATAGTCGCAATTTTAATTTATTGCTAATTATAGTCTGTTATTATTTGACAGTCACAATTATCTGTTATCTCCAAATGATTCGATACCTTTCGACTGGGTTGAGTAAGTAATCAATAGATGGCGCCGCTGCTATGGTAAATCTACGAACGTGTCATATAAGCTACACTATCTATTTTTTCATACCCCTAAGTGAGGCAAAACAATGTTTGCCGGGTCAGCTAGTTATCAATAAAATGTTTATCTGTTTATCTATTTATTTACTTTATTTCCGATTCTATCCCACGGCAAGGTTTAATACATCTATATAAATCGACACTCTGGCTAAGTAAGGTCGAGTATGTCTAGACTGGATTAATGAGCTTTAAAGAAGGTTACCTGGTTAGTAGTATCATTAGGTTTTTGCATTAGTCAATATCTTGAAACACCTAACGCGTTAGACCATGCTAGAAGCATTGAAGCGATCTGAAAACTTAAATAACTTAGGCTGTTAGGAATAGCTTATCACATTTGAAAGAATCCTATAACAAAACGACAGTCTTGTGCATGGTCCCATCCAAACACCGTCTGCATTGACTGTTGCTTGGCTTTGATGATCGAGTCAGGTCACCTTAGCTAGCCGAGCTACAGGCGCTATAGCTACCTATATATATTAAAGAGTATATCGAGCAGTTTTCCCATCGAGGCGCGTTCAATTAACAGAAAACGATTCTGTATTGTCGCTCAAAATGTTCGCAAGGTTAATTAAAATATAGCTTAATAGCATCGCGCAGGATGGGCTCAAAAGTCGATTTCGTTTGAGCAAAAATCGTTGCTTCATTCTTCCCATTTCGTGTACAAAATAGTAGGTATACTCTTCCAAAACTGAACGCCGCTGTTCTAAAAGGAATCAAAATATTTTAACGTGTAAGAGAATAAAATATTTTCTTTATTACTTGCAACGATTAAAATACTTTATTTAACTCTCTTATTGTTAGTACAGAAAGCATGATAAAAGAGAAAGGTGTTATTTCGATGTCTCCAACTGTAAACAAATGTGAGTAGACTTGGTAAGTTTGAAATTTAAAGCTCAACTAAAAAATTACAATAAGAACAAACAAAATTACAATAAATCCAATAGAAATGAATATTAGCGCTCTCACGACCTACAACTAAGTTGTAGCTCGGATAGCTAAGGTGATCTGACACGATCATGGAGGTTAAGCAACGGTCGACGTGGACGGTGTTTGGATGCACAACTGTCGTTTTAAAAAGTGTCATTTTCATCTGGGCGTTACCGTAGTTTGGATGACATTGTAGATCCCGGCTGCTAGTCTTAGCAGTCGTAAAGTCAAGTCAGAGGCCTTTATAACGGCTTGAAAAACTCGACACTATAGCTTGGCCACTTACGAGCTCGTAGCTCATATGAAGAAGAAGACGACCACTAAGATTTCTTCTATGCTTAGTACGTACACAACAGCTATTATTCTCCGGGAGTCGAATCCGGGATCCCCACTAGAAATCTCGACGAAATGTACTATCTGAAAAAAACTCTCTATGTTTCTGTTAGCTATATGTAATCCAGTTAGAAGCTCGTCTAGTCATCAGTAATTGATATCGGGTAGGTGTCGGAACTTTTACCTCGTCCATTTAACTTTTATTGGTTTTGGTCCGTTGTTTGGGCGGATTTAAATTTGACTCTGTTGTCCGTGGTGTATTTTAATTGTTCTCTGTGTGTTGACCGATTGTATTAATTCTGTTTGCGCTGTTGACGCGATGAGTTTTGATTAATTCTAGAGGGTTTCGGTGGCAATAGACAAAGTTTTGTTAGACGTAAGCCATAAGCGTTAGAGTCGTAATATTTTATTGGGTAAACAGGTTCCTTCTAGGTGAGCGTGCTCCACCGTAGACCTCAATGTCACTTACCATCAGGAGAATTGTGGTCAAGCGCTGACCTATTTAGAGTAAAAAAAATTATTTGCCTGGGGTTCAAAATTGAATGAAATCAAAAACAAAATAACTTTGAGCTTGTTTAATATAAGCATGGAAAATTAGAACTTATTGTTTGGAAATCAGGGGATTAAACTGCAAATAATTTTACAGACTGATTACTCGAAATTTTTTTATTTTCGATAAGTGTTAACTTTGTATTAAAGTAATGTGATAAACATTGCTTGATTTTTTTTGACCGGTCATACCTAAAAGCGTACTGACTGACGGAGTTAAACTATTAAAAAGTTCTTTGTAATACAAGACCCTTAGAATGCTTTAGTCTCTATTGATTGTTTTCTAGTGCGATCGACCTATTTTCGAGTATAGATAGCAAGTTTCTAATTTACAGGTGAGAAGACACCGCAGTGTCGCGGCAAAATGGCGGTCTTTACTCGTCTCCTAATTAATGTATCAGTTTAGAATTTCTGGAGTGGTTAAATTGTGGTTTATTGCCGATATTAGATGGTAGTAAAGTGTGATAGGTAAATAAGTAGCTTTTATTTACATTAAATGGGCTTACGCTTGATTACAATTCACCTGATAGTAAGCAATCTAAAATATAAAAAAAACCGATTCACTCTTCCTTTGAAAACCGCCAGGTTATAGTTTTCAGGGAACAGGGCGATTGGCAAAGAATTCCACACCTTGGCGGTTTGAATAATAAAGGTGGAGACAAACCGCTTAGTACGCATTTAGATATTTCTTGGTTTTGCAGGTTACGACTGCCTCCTTGAGAGCAAACTATTTCAGGTTATGCATGCTCCTCTTTAGGCCAGTGTAGCTAAGCCGAGTTACTCGCCCTGCTTGTCGTCTAGCTTTTATGAGTAAAAAAGTTAGACCAGATATTCATAGGCATCTGTAGTACGAACTCAAAGAGCCAATCAGGGCGTGATAAAGACAGCTAGACTAATCAGAGTTCAGAAATCGGTAGCGAATAAAGCATACAGTTCTATTGCTGATCTACAGATTATGTGATCTACGAACAGTCCTTTGCTAAATCATGAGATTTGGTCTCGATTCAGTAATTAATTTCCACTAATTTTACTCGTGGTTTGGCTGGCGCAGGCTTCATTAATAAATAAGGAATGTGAAATTTGGTAACAATTTTTTTTTTGGAAAAAAAAAGAAAAAAAAACATGTTTTGTTATTGCTGCTGACTGCTTGTACTAAAATCTGAGACCTACAATTTAACGTGTCATCCAACCCACGGTAGCCCCTAGATGAAAATGCCATTTGAAAAACGATAGTCTTGTGCATGATCACTCATCTAAACACTGTCCGCATCAACCGTTGCTTAGCTTCGATGATCGCGTCAGATCAGCTTAGCTAGCCGAGCTACAGGCGCTATGGCTTATGCGTGAACCTATACTGCTATAGGTTATAAGACTTAAGGAAACATAGAACTTAACTTATTGACTCAGGCGTTACTTTGCGGAAATCCATTGTAAATAGATGACAAAATTAAATATTTAGTGTACTTCCGCTGTGATCCGAAATCCAAATTAAGACAAGTAAAGGAAAAATCAACTAAGATCAATTAACCAAGCTTAATTAACTAAGACTAATTAACTAAGATCAATTAACTAAGATTAATTAAGATTAACGTTACCTATCACAATTCGGAAGTTCTTAACTCTACACGTGTTTCGCCTAATCACAAGGCATCATCAGGAGATGCTGACTCTTCTATCTCTCGACTTGTCGTTCGAAGAGTCAGCATCTCCTGATGATGCCTTGTGATTAGGCGAAACACGTGTAGAGTTAAGAACTTCCGAATTGTGATAGGTAACGTTAATCTTAATTAATTTAATTTTGTCATCTATTAACATAGAACTTGCCTAAGTAACATATTCGTATAAGCATGCAACCAGCGGATTGAAAAAAAAAAACAACTATGGTAAATTTATGTAAATTAAGTAAATAGTAAGATAAAGTAGACTAAGATAGAATGATATTAAGTAGAATAGCATGATTTTAAAAAGACTAAGATCCACAAAAATAATGTGGGGACCACATTATTTTCTTAAATTATTATTTTATCAGAGTAGGACGATTTAATAAAAAAAAAAAACCCGTGGATTGGGTTGTTCCAACACACGACGGTTCTCAACTCATTAAAATGATTTGAGGCTTCATCGAGCTAATGATGTAAAAAACATTGACCTAATTAGGAGCTCTATTTTCCAATAATACCCTGAGAAACCCTAGGAGACTCTTAATGAGTTTAATAGGTGTACTTGAAACGAGAAATACGTTCAAATGTATTTAAGACTCTGGGTATAATGGTTGCTATAGCAACTGTTTCATTACGGGCTTGCGAAATTTTCCTATAATAATTTTCACAAAATACCATGTCAATACACGTAATCTCTTTTGAAGGAAAATGAGCTTCTGAATGGTAAATAAAAGTATTACCAAAAACATTTTGAATTTTTATGAATTAATAGCTAATTTTCAATAGATTACTTTTCGAATCTTTCATTTCGCTCGTTTTCGTCGTCACAGTAAGATCTTTCGATCCGGATTACAGAGATTTTACGGTTAATTGGCGTCTTTTCATTCAAAGGGAGTAATGAACTTGGGAAAAATATATTTTTTGGAATTATTATTTCATTTTATTCCTGACTGGAGTCGCATGTATTACGGTTTCTGAGACAGACAGCCCCATACTAAACCACTTATAGTTTGTATTATGTTTACTGACACAACTGATAAGTATACTACATATACATATATAAATAATTTATATCAATACATATTTAACACCCAGACCGACAGCAAACAAATTTAGCTCATCACAAAGATGTTAGCCGCGCCGGAATCGAAACCGAGACCCTCTGACTGGCAGTCCGGCATAGTAACTGAAAAATGAAAATGAAATGAAAATATTTATTTATTAACTTATTACTAGATTACATATTCTCTTGTGACTACTTAACTAGGCAAGACGGAATCTAAGTAGTCCAATTAAACCTGTTTGCAATTTAAAATAAACTTAACCTCTAACAAGACAGTATAACAAATAAAACATAATACAAATAAAACAATGAATACGATAACGTTACTAACTACTTAACTAAGACT
This sequence comes from Mellilla xanthometata, assembly GCA_035578125.1. Taxonomy (NCBI): domain Eukaryota; kingdom Metazoa; phylum Arthropoda; class Insecta; order Lepidoptera; family Geometridae; genus Mellilla; species Mellilla xanthometata. Next base: position 2,680,860 of record JAPUBQ010000014.1, on the reverse strand, counting down.
TATTTAATAATATAAACTATTACGCCAAAGAGGTCGTGAAAATTGCTGAAGTACTTGTATTCGAATGTAAGATTCGAAGGTTAATAACCTCCTCCTTTTTTGAAGTCGGTTAAAAAGCGTGTCTTGTTATATTTGATTGTTGTTTTGGCAATAGTATCAAAATATGATGACATTGACTTGATAGACGCGTGAAGGGCTAAATCACGGTTTAATTGGACACAGAACACTGACAATCACAAATTGTTTCTGTACTGTTTATAAATGTTATCATACAACGTACCAAAATACGAGTATCTTAATTACAGTGTACACTCTATATAACGACACTGAAGGACCTGTGCATTTTATGGCGTTATAGAGAGTGGTCGTTAAATGGATAGAATGTATCATTGTATGGAATACAAGCTAAACCAACTAAAGCCAATTGATTTCGACGCTTGTTAAAGCGAGTGACGTTACATGGAGTTTACACTGTAATTAAAAATAATAGTAGTTTAAAAAACTAAAAAACACGCTTATCTGGCCGTTTTAAGTGGGTCAAAATAGCGCCCAAAGAAGTCGGTTACAAACAAACATACAAACAAAAATACAAAAATGTAATAATTTTATCTAATTAGTGTATTGTCATCGGTCCTCAATAAATCTACAAAGTTTCAACGAAATCTGGCCGTTTAAAGTGGGTCAAAATCGCGCCCAAAGAAGTCGGTTACAAACAAACATACAAACATACAGGTGAAGCTAATATAAAGCGTGTAAAAAAGATGTTTAACGCTACTATCACAACGTTTATTTATATTTTAATCATATTTTGTCGCGTAGACACCCAATATAGTTTCAAACGCCTAAATATCCCTGATGATATCGGGTATGAACCGGATGGCAATTTTTATGATGAGCGTAATTGAGCAGGGACGACGTCACAGGCTGCGCGGGCGCACGGACGTTGCCCGACATACGATCCTACAAACTTATATTTGCGGACGGAAAAAAATGAAACTACGCTAACCACCGGCGATTGTGTACAACTTGTATTTGCGTCTCGACGAGTGACGCCTTGACCAGTGGCAAAGAAAAGTTTGCCAATCTACGTTTAATAACTTGGCATGTTTATCACACGGTGTTTTTCATTTTATTTGGCGTTTTGTATATTCTTGTAGGAGGATTCATATTTGTTAGTGCTTGGGTGGGCAGATAGTTTGCCTGAAGCATATTTGCATTATGATTATGCTATTGTCGACTTGTTTTTTAAGTATTACAGTGTAAACTAAATGTAACGTCACTCGATTTAACGTCAAACTCTCTAAAGCGTCGAAATCAATTGGCTTTAGTTGGTTTAGCTTGTATTCCATACAATTATACATTATCTCCATTTAACGACCACTCTCTATAACACCATAAAATGCACAGTCCCTTCAGTGTCGTTACATAGAGATACCACTGTATATTAATAATAACGAAGAACTAAATTAATTTGCCTGTATTTTATTTTGTGTTTGTTCAACAACAAGAATTTCGATTGTATGAAACGATTATGGTAACTTTTTTTTTACTTTTTTTGCATTAATGCATGCATGTGCGCGACAAATAAACCAATTACGCGATATCACTCCAACCTTTTTCGAAAATTATTTTTATTGGAAAGAATATACTCCCAAAATGGTCTCGTAGTAATTTTATTGAAATTCAGTGTTATTAATTGAAAAAAAAATGTCTGCTTTATAATTGTTTACTTGTTCATTGGAATATTAGGTTGTATCATTTGTGTTGTTAGTCTTGTAAAATCATATGTAGAAGAATCTTCGCTCAGTTATTTTAATATTTTAACCAAACTGTACCATTATTAAAGGCATAATCCCACATTACAAAGGCAAAAATTTTTAAGTTAGTGTATATTTAGTATATTTGTTACCCCTTATTGGCTGTACTGGTTTTGATAAAATTTTCTTTGACCCTGGATTAATATGTACTACTTTTTATCCCGGATTAACGCAACTTGTTACCCGCGTTAATCATTCATAGTTTTCAAAATCAAAATTGTCTTTCAAAGTAGTATTTGTCAAAACTTGTAGACCGTAGAAAAGCAAAGCATTAGTTAGGCTGTTAGATCATGCTATAAGCTTTGTCCTGAAATTAATTGCTCAATTAACGTCGAAACTTGTGCAAATAGCCTGAAAACTCATTAGCACGATAATAAATAATTTCTAAGTAGCTGCAAAGCCTGCTCATTGTTTGACTTGAAAAAATATTTATTGGGTACAGAAAGAAATTAGAAATGAAATATTTTTCTGCCTTATCAGATTTGATTTTGTTTGTTTATATAATATAGCAATAGAGTTTATTGGATCTAGTCTGATCTTAAAAATTAGAGTTGTATTATTATCCCAAATCAGAATATAGACGCTTTTGCGCTTCAAATCGCGTTTTTAGTACAAGATTTAGCCTTGTTCAACTACGTGTTATATCATTAAAAGAAAACTTCATTAGGTGTACAGCACTAGTAAATGATCTTAACATCATTTTGAAATACCAAAAGAGATTTTAAGTTAACAGAGAAGCGAAACATTCTATCATGAATGGCAAGGAAATGTATCAAAACATTAGATTGCCAGCGAAAGAAGTCGAGTCCACACGTAACACCGCGAGTTATGTAAATGTAGTACCGTTCATCTCATCTCGGTTCATTGTTCGCTCAATCGAAACAATCGACTGCGGAGGTCACCGCGGGACCGCCGGCTGACCAATTGGCACGACTGCTCCACTGGCCGCCGAACGAAACAGTGTAACAGTCAACACCGGCTCAGCGGAGCGAGCGCCCGCACTGCGCGCACGCAACTTCCGCCGCATTCGCGTTGACAATTTCGCATTTCGAAATCTCCGCTCGATTGCAGCTAACGTATCCGAGTACGCGTTGCTGTTTGTGAATCCATGTTAGAATGGTTGCTATGACCTCGCGAATACTCGAGTTTTGTGTTTGTTGTGTTTTCTTTTCTACCCCCCCGCGCAAAGATAACAAGTGACCCACATATACCTCTAGCCTTGCATAAGGTGCGTGCGTGTTGAAATTTCACCGGATTTACTGCCGATAAAAGTGGTCGTATTGTGCACGTGCGGTTACCTTGCCGATTGCGATCTGTGCTCCGTATCGGTGTACAGTAATGTTATTGTATTATCTCGGTTTCGCTCGACGACAGACAAAGGTTTTCTCTATTCTGTTATCTGCGTGAAAACAACGCGGCTTGAATAAGCAACAGATCGGTGTTTGTGGACCCGGAGAAATGCGAGTCCACCTTCCAAGCAAAAAGTGTAAAAGTTAGTCGAGATTGCGGACTTTCGGCTAAATAAAACACGCCTGCAATGCCATTAGCGACGGCACAAAGGATCGGAGCACACTTTTGAATGTATTAAACCCGGCTTCGCTTAAAGCGCTTTTTGACATGAAACTTAAAATGCATCTCTCTTAGGGTGATGAGCCGTGCTAGGGATATTTAGAATTTCAATTTTCGCTAATGGCGCATTCTATACGATGGCGTAAGTACTGTGACTATTCTTTTATGAATTCTGAGTTCTTATAATCTACAAATGAGATATTTTATGAAAGCATACGCATATTTGCGGTAAAGCAACCTACGAGTTCGGCTTACAAGTCTAGTCTTAACTGGTTTCTAAATACATACCATACGTACGTGTATCTCAGCCATATCCATGTAGTAGAAGACTGAATAAACAAATCAAGTGAATTCAAAAACCCAAACAAACAAAGCCAGACGGCTCAACAACAGCTGCCGTGGCGTTAAGTGGCTAGATTTCTACATTACTTCCTCAAACACTCGAATGCTTGTTATCGATATTAGTAAGACCTTTTCGCATAAAAACTCTAACACTAGGTGCCTCCAGCCTCTACGATTGTACCAAAATACTCTTCAGTTTGAACCTTATGACGTTATGAATAGAGCTGAGGAAGTTAGTTTAGGTTATTGGTAGGCCAATACCCTCCCCACGGAAGCCTTGATCTCGGAGCTCTGAATATTTTGGTGACTCACATCTAGGATTGCCAGACTGTGTTTTTGTTCAGGACAAGAATATCTCGTCTCCTATTTAACTGATATAACTGTTTTCTTCGCTAAAAAAACTACTACGTGATGCAATTTTGGATAGTAGGAGATTTTTTGTTGCGCCGATTTGATTGCTTAGGTAAAGACGATTCATTATGCTGTGGTCAATCAAACTTCAAATATCTGTTTACTAACCTTTTAAATTCATGCATAAATAATTATTTACTTTTGCAAATTATCACTAACATGTTCACAGCCCCGCTAATCAATTAGAAAATGTTTAATTCCTAAATCTAAAAATTCCCAAATCTAATAAAATTCGCCAAGCTAAATAAGCGTTCTTTGTAATCAGCTTAGACATCTGACATAACATGTGAACTCTAACTTTATTGTAACAAAGTTTAAATTAATTTGCATAACACAACACGTAAGTTATGCTAAACTTTGTAAGCAAATTCATAACACGTTGATTACAGTATGAGCAGTACAATGAAACTTTACTGTGTTAGCGTTTCCTTATCTTTGGCTCATATTTCTGTATTGATTAGTGTGTGTAACCTAATCGATTTTCGTTAGACATAATAAATACATTGTGATGAAGTGTATTTAACAATAAGTAATGGCTATAGTTAAAACTAGATCAAGAGTAGTAGCGCCTGTAGTTCGGCTATCTAAGTTGATCTGACGCGATCACCGAACATCAAAAACTCGACACAAACTCGACGCTTGATCATTTAGCTCATACAAATAAGAAAAAGAAGAATTAGAACAAGAGTTAAATATTGGCTTTAAAATTATGGACTATAAATCTGTATGTTATTAAAACATTTGTTTTTATCCAAGTTTTACTGCAACTATTTAAATTTAGTACACCCATACTGTATATTACTTCATGTATCCTCGTTGTAATCAAATAACGAAACAACCGTGAATTCTAAGTGCATTTGCACTAAAGCGAAGATAAAACCGGTTCTCTATACATTTTAGTTTTTGTAATATATGTGTTTGTAAAGTTTGCCAAATTAAGCTTTTTGAGGAAAATTTTGTGGAAGAATTAAAAAGCGAAACTTGCCCGTATTTGAATATGATTATAAATTTATTTGCGCTTCATTTTAAATTAAGCTTGGCCTCTTATAGCAAACGTTTATCATTATCATTATTAAATATAAAATATAATTATTTAAATACAAAATATATAACCCCATTCAATAAAGAAAACATTTTTTTATTTATTTTAATAATCACAAACAAAAAATCTGACTTTTCCTCTTTATATATTGGTATAGACGAACAGAATACATATAATTGAAATATTTTACATAAAAATCTGGGTTTGTCACGATGAAGGAAAACATTGTGAGGAAACCGACATGTTTGAGGTCCACAATATCCGAAGACGTGTGTCATCCGCCAACCTGCACTATATGTCTCCTCGTGAAGGAAGGCTCCAAGTCTCAGCAGTGGGAACGTATAGTAGGTTGCTTATGCTTATCCTAGGCATATGGTAGCCAATTGTGAACCAATCTGCAGCGATTATTAACTTCTCAATACAACTAAAAAAAAAAATAATTTTTTTATTAATTAAAAGCTGTACATATTTTATTTTCCCTAACCCTCAAACTGGACTGAGCGCCCGTGTCATGGAGGTTAGTTCCTTCCAATGACTATTACATGATGTACGACACTCTAATTTGAGTGTCGTACATCATGTAATAGGACTAGAATTTCAAATATTTGTGACATGCTTTACCATACTTATCCTAACAAAATCAATTTTTAATTATTATTATTATTATATTACATTACATTATCATTTTATTATATTTACTACATTATATTATCACTCTATTACATTCATCAAATTATATTATATGAAATTAAATTATATTATTATATTAATCAGCAGAAGGCGTCGTTAAAATACATTAAGAAACGAATGCTAGTTAGTTCTTTACATAAGTGTTTGGTAAGTAGTAGGGACTTACACTGTACTATGATTGAGAAAACAGCAATCAAACTATGAATGGAACAGGCTTATTATTCTGATTACAACCCCGGGGCAATAAGTAGCGGTGCATTAAGTTATAAGTAGGCATTATCGAATGGTTACCTAACGTACGAGTGTTTCGCAACTTTAATGCCGACTTTCACTCAAGGCCGCAGTAACAGATAACTGGAGCCAAAGTGAAGAGTTTGTCAGAATAATAAGAGAGTATTTTGAATAGCATACGCAGCCTACTATACGTTGCCACTGCTGGGACTCGGGGCTTTCTCTCACTAAGAGAGATATATAGGCCGTAATCCACCTCGCTGGTCAAGGGTGGGTTGGCGGATGACACACGTCTTCGGATATTTTAGTCCTCAAAGGTGCCGGTTTCATCAAGATGTTTTCCTTCACCGTAAAGCGAGTGAAAATTCACACATAGCTTGAAAAATAAGTCATTGGTGTAGGGCCGTCTGATTGAAAAGCAGATGTTTTTACCACCGAGCCACACTAGCTTATATCGCTACATTCGCTTATATGATATTATGAATATTTTTTATTCTTCTGACTAAATTTTAAAGTAATGAGCGGCTTTAACATTATGAGTGGTTGAAAAAGGTGTGATAAATTGGTTATTGTTCTAGCTAAAATACATAAAACGTGTTAAAGAAAAAATTTAGTTTCTACTATGTTGGAAGCCCGATTTAGAATATATTATTGTCTAATACAATACGTTTACATTTATGTTTTTCAGTGTTTGTTTGACTACGTGTTTAGTTATTTTGTATAATAAAATTTCTGATCAATTCCATATTTGCATAATGCAGTAACGCAGCCTTGTCAACAGAATCAATGTCAAGAGAAACAATAAAGTCTTAATTATTATTATGTAAATAATTAAACTTTTAGCGTAGCATCACGACTTTATTGCTTTGAATTTAATTAGTCTGTTTCAGTTAGTGTCGTCTTTTTAATGTCGTTTTAGATAATTTAGCTCTGAAAAATATAAATCTAATCACACACATGCGCATTTTTATTAGAAATAAGAGAATAAACAAAACATTTTTAACTATGAACTTTTTTAATATTTTTATTCAAACGATAAATATAAATATTGAATACACACAAATTATGGTCAAATATATATAAAATGCCCACTCCATTTGAATCATATTGCACAAAGGTTAAGCTAAGAAAGTTTAAAAAAATAATAAATAGAAAAAATACAGATTAAACATAGTCTTTCAATAACAGTAACTCAAGTTGAAGTGTAGCAAAAAAACAAACCTCAATTAACCCTAAATAGAACACCATCTGTCACAAACCTTCTTTTTATAAAGTTGACCTACTGCTAACAAGAGCAGTGGTCCGGTTCTGCCTGACTTGCCAATCTCGCCATGCCACGTCTTCTTTCTCCCTCACACACGTTTGAAGCTATTAAGACAAACAGAGACGACTATATTTAGGTATCTGAGTAATCTAGACTTGGGTGAAAGTTTATTTGGCTGGTTGGTTAAGTCTCAATGCGTCCTCTTAGTTGTATAATTGCATTAATCAAGCTAACAAGTTAGGAAGTTTCGGCCTAAGTCCTTTCGGGCTTAACTATTGTTGAAGGTCGCTTGGAATAATTGGCGTTAGATCCGCTAGTAGAAGGTTTTGTGAATATTTTATATTATAATAGATATAAAAAATACTACTAACACACTCGTAATAGAGACTTGGACTGAGCCTTTTATTAGTATCCCAAAATTAACAAAATTTCGGTTGAAAAACATACACAGTATATGTTTTCAACCCAATGAAGATGCAACATTCCTAAGAAATAAAGAAATAATTTGAAAGTTAATGTCTTCTCACTTGCATGACCTAATGAGTGTGAGCAAAATAAATAATAAATAAAATAAATATTACGACATTTCGCACACGGCTGGGCCACATACTGAACGATTTCCAGTAAAAAAAAACTACTTTATATAGATACCTATTTAACACCCAGACCGATAGCCAACAAATTTAGTTTAGCACAAAGATGTTGGTCGTGCCGGGGATGGAACCCAGAACCTTCTGATTGGCAGCCCGGCATAGTGACCATTACGCCAATGAGGTCTTCAAGGAAAATAACTTTATTTTCATTCTTTATTGAATCGAGTCGTACAAATATTCATATGTATCAAACATTTCATACATCTAACGTCAAAAGGAAACAACTGCAAAACGATAATTGTGCTACTGTCAATGTCATTGTCAATTTTTAAAAACAATTTATAGTTTTGAATCAACAGTCTCCAAAACCCAACTTCCTGACTTTGATCCATTATAATCGACTAACCTGAGTAAAATGACATCAGTGTATCGCGAATTTGGCGCTCAAAATAAACAAACAATAATGAGGTTTGATGACCTGTTTCATGCTTACTTTTTTTAACGAGTTCATTGAACTGACTACGGTTTTCTTGGGAAATGTGAGTTGGTGAATGAAAATTATTCACTAAAATATAGTGTACTAATTCTGGTTCATTTTTTCACGCTATAGGTACAGTTAAGCATTTGACCAATTGGGAGCGTAATCATACTACTCAGTTAGGCAGTGGTCCCACCGGCGACGATGAACGAGAAACGAGTAGAACTAGAAACTATAAACGAGTTGGCGATCAGCGGGAAGCGAGTGTAGTTTCGATAGTTTTGTCGCCGGGCTATAAGTGTGTAAGTGCGACGAGCGATTACTCCTTACCACTCGCCTCGTGCGCCATTCAATGCCGCACTGTATATAAATGATAAAGCGGGCGAGTATCGCTGAACGAGTATTGCTGAGCGAGTTTATTTTTGAAAGCTCGTCGCTTAAGCGATAAAACTAGTAAAGCGAGTCGTCGCCGGCAGTGCAAACAGTCAGCGATCAACTATTTGCATCTCTTTTATTTACACGGAATGTTAAATCTATTGAACGTTTCTTGAGCGAGAAAATAGTCGATAGTTAATCGTTTACTCGCCGTTGGTGGGACCACTGCCTCATTCTGGCTGAAGGTTGAGCATGCCTAGGCTAGGATTACTGACTCTCAATGAGGCTGTCGGAACACATGCATGGTAACCACTCTCAAGCTGAAAATCTGAAGTCAAGCACCTAATGGTGTGGTCTGGCAGCCTGCTTGAGTTTGTATTCCCAGACTAGGCATGCTACCCCTGAGGCCGTGTGATTACGTGTCAAATTCCCAGCCGCAATGAGTAAAAAAATACATCGCTAGGTGTTTGTGATAGATTTTCAACTATAAACAAGTGAAGAATGAAAATTATACTGAAGTATGTACCTATACTTCGTTTATTTTCAATATTGAAAAACAACAAAACACGTAGGAAATTAGGAATTCAATATTAGTTCTAAAAAAAATATATTTTCGAAAAAGTTTTCATATTCAATATGGTTTTCGATAAGTTATCTTTCAAAAATTGTTTTCCAATCACTTCGTTTGTAAGTTTAAGTAAGTTAAGCTACAAACATTTAAAAAAAACTCAGTACTTGCAAGATGTGAATTTTCAAATGTGTCTGAACTGTAAATTGCACAGTTAAAAAAAAGGATGCGTCACTGTTATATCGTTATTCTAGTTTAGAACTTGCATGTATATTATGTTATTTTTGTCGGATGATAATAATTCGGATTAGTATAATAATTTTTGTAGATTTTATCTGAGCAACAGAGACAGATCTTGTGAATCTATCTTAATGATCTAGTAGATACCTACTGTACTAGAATAACATCCGTGTTTTGTGATACATACTAGTATAAATTAAAAATATCTTCTATCTTCTTCTAAGCTTCTTCGATCATATTAATTCATTCACTATATTATTTAACTTTATCATTCACAATTTACAAAGCATACCATTTCAAATGAATTATAAAATCTTCTTCTAATATATAAAATTTCCATGTCACAATGTTAGTTACCGTACTCCTCCGAAACGGCTTGACCGATTTCTTACTCCGAAACGGCTTGACCGATTTCTTAGCAATTTTTTTACGCGAATACGCGTAAAAAATTTGCTAGAAATCGGTATCAGTAGGTCTGAGAATCAGCTACTATCTATTTTTCATACCCCTAAGTGATAAGGGTTGTTCACCCTTAAAAAACTTTATTTGAAGTGTTTAACAATATTTTATGTTTTTTTTTATAATGTGGCATTAATAATACTTACAACCCTAAATTGTCCGTTTTTTTATCACTAACCAATATTTTTATGGCCTTATTAGTAATTTATAATACTCTCGAGTAAGTTGTACATTTTTAGAATCATGGTCTCCCCTACTAATATTCAATATATCTGAAGCATTTTTATAAGAGCTTAACAATAACACATTTACGTGTATGCGAACGTTCACATGATTATGTCATATTTTAGGTCTTTTGTTTCGTGTTTCTAATCTAACGGCTAGCGTGCTGGGGATCAGTGACCTTAACAATGCTTTGTTTTACATTATTTTATTTCATGTACCTACATATTTGTTTAAAGTTACCGGATGGTACGCAGTACTTTTCTGTAGAAATTAAATTAGCTAATCGCACGTTAATGTTTTGACTCGCATCTATAAAGAAAGCAATTGAAAGTTCCCTTCCTCTCGCTTACACACATTGTTGACGACCTCGTTGGCGTAATGGTTACCTTGCCGGATTGCCAATCAAAAGGTGCCGTGTTAAATTCCCGGCACGGCCAACATCTTTGTGATGAACTATATTTGTTGGCTGTCGGTCTGGGTGTTAAATATGTATCGATATAAAGTATTTATGTGTCTATAAGTAGTAGTTGTAGTAGTATATCAGTCAAACTAGAAATGGTTCAGTATGGGGCTAACCAGCCGTGAGTGAAATGTGTTCTAAAATGTATTTATTTATTTTATTTAAATTTCCGGAACGGCCAACATCTTTGTGATGAACTAAATTTGTTGGCTGTCGGTCTGGGTGTTAAATATGTATCGACATAAAGTATTTATGTGTGTGTATGTCAGTATATCAGTTATGTTAGCAAAAATAATACAAACTAGAAATGGTTTAGAATGGGACTTAGATCCAGCTCTAGGTTCAGGCTTAAAAAAAAAAAAAAAAAAAAAAAAAAAAGGTTCATCAGGCTCTAAAGCCTGAACCAATCACCTAAATGATTCCAATCACCTAAATGATTGATACTAGTCATTTTAGATGGAGTTATTTTCCAATGTTTGACTGTGCCGCCTGCAGTGTTTGATGACGTCACGCCTGTACTCTCATAACACAACAGTCCGACTGCTAATATGTTCATTTAGCGCATAAGCACACTTCTCACCGTTAGGATAGAGACACAGCGAGTACTTGCGCAGGCGCAGCGTTCCGACACAACTAACATATGATTTACGTTAACTAAGCTAAGCTTAGCTATTGTTGCTCCCACTACTATTAATAATAATTAGACTTAAAATAATCTTATTAAAATCCATGTATTTTAATTTAATTATTTTTTGAATTTCTTGTTGTGGTTATGATACGCTCATTAAGTCGTTATTTGGGACATTTTATAGTTAGAACATTAATTCGGTTAAATTAAGCCAATTATTCACATATTTTTTTTTTAACAAATAGGTGAGGTTGAATTTCTTGAAATTGAAAATGGGTGTAACAACATGTTTTCCGCTTGCAATTCACTTTGTCAGAGTGCAGAGTTTATCAAACATTAATTAAACATAAACTGTATCGACAACTCAGTGGCGCCATAATGCGCAAGCTTTGAAAAACTTGATGCAGCTATTGGTTGCCGAAATCACGTGGGTGTACTTGCGGTAGCCAATCATCGCGATACGACGCTATCACGCTACAAAGTTATCGATACGAAGTGTTTATCAAGTTCTGTATTCATTATCTCTTTAAAATAATTTTCACACATCACATCCACTTCCTCTAGTCAATTCAAACAATCTAATAGTTTTGTACAAGTCTCAGGTATACATTTTTATTAAAATACATTTACAATTGTCGTTTCAAATAAAATGTAAACTATTTCCTCGGGCCGCTATAACGAGGGTGTCTCGGTGCGCCTCGGCACCGTTTGCTCAGATAATTGTCCACAATTGAGCTCGGACGTCCCAGATACTCGGTCGGTCAATATTCCTCTGGAGGACTTGGGATTCAACTTACGAAAATATTCTTTTCAATTGTATGTAGTTTTTTTTTATTTTAATTTATATTAACTATGAAATTGTCCTATAGTGAAGCATAGGGTACACCTTGTTGTTGTACAATAAGTATATAAGTTAATTTTGTAAAAATATTCTACTTCATTATTGTACACTACTTTATTTGGTGGACAGAACAATTGACCCAAGAGCTGGCGCTTACCTCGGCCAACGTAAAAGTGTGGCGATCCAGCGAGGTAATGCCGCCAGCATTTTAGGCACCTCACCCGCGGACACTGACTTAAATTTAATCTACCATTTGTAAGGTTTGTGTGTGTGTGTGTTTTTATTTATATAATTAGTTTTGATATAATCACTGTTAAATCAATTATGTTTAATAAAAGAGGGTTATTATGATATTTATCAAGATTTTTATCTTTATTTGGACAAATAAACGTATTATTTATTATTATTATGATATGAAACCATCTTAAAATTACGAGTAGATATTTTTGTTATCTATTAAAAAGAATGTGGTGCTTCGGGATGTTGTTGGATTGCAATTCGCAGCACCTGGATTTAATCCGGCACTGTAGAGCTGGATTTGTGTACCGATGACTTGTTTTTGAAAACAAGTAATATACAAGTATATTAAATTACAATAACATAAACTTATTGTTGTCTAATATACTTGTATATAAAAAAAACTAATTGTAATTTTATGATGGTTTCATAGTTTCAAATAAAAATTTAACTACACACAATTGCAAAAAATATTTTAAATATTTTTATTATAGCAGCATTTCACTTGAGTGATATGTGAAATTTCAACTTGCTCATACGGTGAAGGAAAATATGATCCGTGGCTGAAAATTAAATAAACTACGTGTAAATCCACGTGTGTCATCCACCAACCCGCAATTACTCAGGCATATCTCTCCTTGTGAGCGAAAGCACGAAACCCCAGCAGTGGAAAGGTGTAGTGGACTTATTTTGCTCATGCTAATCTTTTAAGAAATATGACAAAATTAAGTAGTTTTATTTAAAAAAAGCACTATTATTAGAAATGATAATCTCGTCCTTTTTTGAAGCCGGGTTAAAACTAGCTGAATATCTAAGTAACTCTTGAGGTAATAAATGTTTTTGATTGTTGATGTACTAGACATTTATCACGAATGAGCAAGTCATCATAACAGATATAATTACATTTATAAGTGGTCGCACAATACGAGTAATTACAAAGTTTGTACGAGAATCAGTAATTACACAGAATGGACTTAACGCCTCTAGCTAACTCTGCATTCTGAGTTTAGGTAACCTTACCTCTTCGTCTTAGATAAAAGGCCAAGGTTTTGTGTTTAAAGAGTTTTTAAGTCGCCTGGGGGGCTTCTGACGTTTCGATTAAAGCCTGCTCTCTACATACGATCACAATTATCAACACTTTAACGTGAACGTATCAAGATCTGACCAGTAATTAAATATTTGGGCACATTTCACACACGGCTGGTTAACCCCATACTTAACTATATCTAGTTTGTGATATGGTAGCTAACACTACTGATAAATTACATACCTATATAAACATATAAATTACATACCTATTTTATATAAATACATATTAAACGTCTAGACCCAAAGCGAACAAATTTTAGCTAAGCACAAAGATGTTGGCCGTACCGAGAATCGAACCCGGAACCTGATTTCTGATTGGCAGTCCGGCACTATTGCCCGGTGTCCGGTGACTATTGCGCCAACGAGGTCGACAGTTATAAATAATAAAAGTTTGATTTGTCTGTTTGTTTGACGCGAATGGGCTTCAAAACTACTGGACCGATTTGAAAATTCTTTAACCGTTGAGAAGTTACAAAATTTCCGAGTAAGGCTTTTTCCAAAAGTATTAGAAATCCTTATTAAACTCCAAAAGTGTAACAAAAGTCCGTGCAAAGCCGGGGCGGGCTGTTAGTTGGAAATATAATTATTTATGTAACATATATCTTTAGCCTACATCTTACACACAGGTGGTTTAAACGGAAATAATTATGCATATTACTAGCCTAATGAAGGAAATAAATACTTGAATGTTTATACAAAAAACATGGTGATTCATTTGATGTAGTGTTGGTATGGTGTTACAAGTAATAATTAAAATTAAAAAAAAAAACCGGTAATACTTATATTGTGGTGGCCATCTTTGATTTCAAACAAACAGACAAACAGAAAGTCAAACTTATAACAAACGTTTGCTATTTCGTCGGGGTTAAAAATAAGTTAGAAGGTAAAACTAAATCAAAACCTTTTAATACATTGAACATTTAGATGAACGACTTTCAAGACTCTCATGAGGCCCTGGTATCGAACTGCTTGTACTAAGGCTAACAACTGAGACCTACAATTTAACGTGTCATCCGACCTACAATACCGCCCAGATAAAAATGCTTTTTTTTTAAACGACAGTCCATGCCCAAGCATGGTCACCCATCCAAACACCACACGATAACACCCAGATAAAACTGTCACTTTTAAAACGACAGTCTTTGGCCATGGTCACCCATTAAAACACCGTCTGCCTCGACCGTTGCTTAATTCAAATTCAAATTCACATCACCTTAGATAGCCGAGCTACAGGCGCTACATACATAAATGCTATGATTATAATTATTTTCTTGTAAAAAAATCTATGCTTTTGTCGGCGAAGTTTTACTAGTAACTCTGTAAAAAAACCAAGAGGCCATACCTAATAACATCTAATAATCAATTATTAACAAATTTTGAAATAAACTCGCGGGTTGTTTGATTCACCGTTCACGGTCAAATTGCTTCTCACAGGAAACCGCTAATTTATATTTGTTATCGACTTAACTTCCGGTATTATTCTACCTAGTTAGCTATCATAATGTAGCTCGGCTGGCTAAGGTGATCTGACGCGATCATCGAAGTTAGGCAACGGTCGAGGCAGACGGTGTTTGAATGGGTGACCATGCACAAGACTGTCGTTTTAAAAGTGTCAGTTGTATCTAGGTGTTACCGTGGGTCGGATGGCACGTTAAATTGTAGGTTCTGGCTGTTTTAGTACTAGCAGTCTCTAAGCCAAGACAGAGGTCTGTAGGCGGTTTAAAAACTCTCGACACCAGAGATTGGCCACTCGCGTATGAGCTATCAAACTAAGAAGAAGAAAAAGCTATTAAAATTACACATATAGCTAAAATAGTGTCAAAAATCATCTGCAGTATTATTAAAGTTTGCAAGTCTTGGTACGATCCGATTCAAATGCTAAGCGATCAGGGTGTGACATCACTAGTGAAGATGTGTACAATTTGTATAAAAAAAAATACGCTGAATATTTTTTTATTAATACGACTGCATGGTTTCGCTAACAAACTAAATAAAAATGTAATAAACTACACAGTTCGAGGGGTAATATTTTTTTTTTTTTTTTTTTTACCCTTTCGGGTAATTATATTTCGTATCACGTTATATTTAGATGTCGATTTTCAACTTTAAACGTTATTTATTACTCAACTACTAGATAGTGTTAGTATAAAATCTACCAAATAGATAAGATTTTTTTTATACAAAATACAAAAATGTTTATTACACAAAAATGTGCTTAAAATATTTACGTAGAGGCCCTGCCTGCTGCTTTAGCGCGAGCTGTGTTGCAGCAGTCAGTCTTCCCCAAACAAATCATTATAGAATAAACACTTATAATAACTAAAGTTAAAACAATTTTTTTTTTTACTATACTAAACATCGAAGTTAACTTGTTTAGTTATCTAAAATGAAAACAGAAACAGATGTATCCCGTAAACTAACCTACTAAAATACCAACTCTATATTTCACGGAGATTTAAAAGGAAACCTAGGTTTTTCCGATCATTTCACGCCAATAACTTAGGCTTAACTCCGACGTCTAGATTTATCGCTTCTATCTGACGGTGATGGGTGCAAATGTTCTGAAAAATGGTGATTCCCGAGCATTTCTGACGTTAATCGAGGTCAACACAGATGCGCCTGGTTAGACAAAGTTGTTGCACACCGAATAAAAATTTAAGTAAATAGTTTTGATGGAATTCTCTTTGGTGTCTTCGTACGTTTAATCGTTCATCATCATCAGCCTAAGCTCGTCCTCTACTGGACATAGGTACTCTCCCAAGGAATGCCACGTGTGCCGATCCTGTGCTTCTCCTCGCCATCTTAATCCGTTAATACGTTTAATAATATGTATTTGTCGCGGTTTTATAATATTTTTTAATTTTGGTTATGTTACCACTATAATTAGTTTTACAACTATGTATATACTTTAAAAGTTTTACAATTACTTAAAATCATTTACAAATACTAAAACTGAATATAAGAGGTGGGCTCCAATACAACAAAAGTAGGTACTTTAAAAATTAGTTAAACGTATAGTAACTTTAAACATAGAGTTTTATTTTGTAAAAAAATAATAAATTATGACTACGTCAAAGCCCCAACGTACCCGTTAGAGTGGCAATGTAAATAAATATCTGAAAGTAATAAAATAAATATCTGAAAGTCCCCCCAGGCTTCCATAAAACAATTTTTTTTTTTGCATTGTTTATAGATAATACGATGTACAGTAAGTAATACATTTAAAGTTAAATTGTGTGAATAATATGGAAATAAAAACTATATATCATAATGATTTGAACATATTGACTTTAATATTTAACTTTTTTTTGTAGTGGTCTCAAACTTTTGACTGTGTACATAGTACGGAAATCTTCATGCGCTAACCCGACTCCCACTTGTCCAATAAAAAGGATATCTTATTTAAAGAATATCTTCTAAGTTTTCACCCTACCATGATATCTTCTAGCGAGTTTTTCATCGTGTCGCATCGATAGGTACGGTTTGCGGAATCCATTCGGATCAACACAGATGCGGGAATGTCGTCGCTGTTTTATTTCATCCATAAAAGTTTATCGGCGCCCATACGCGATGCCTACTTTGTGCTACAGAGTTTTATGTAAACAAATTCTTTATATGAAAACGTTGTTGAAATGAAAATAGGTTTATGAGTGCCTCTTTTAGTAGAACCGCCTTAAGGAGTTAGCACGTTGATTTGCTATCTCATCGATTTGTTTTTTTACTTTTAATGGGCTTGCGCTTGATCGCAATTCTTCTGATCGTAAGCGATATTGCGATCTAAGGTGGAGAGCGCATGCCCAGAAGAAACCGCTTCACTTGCTGTTACATTAACTGTTCTATTACATACACATTAGCACCTACTATTACAAACACAACATATGCGTGCATATTATCTGTACCTAACCTATGTATAATATTTAATTAATATAAGTTTTTTGTTTTTTCTTTAAACATTCAAATTTGTTTTAAATAGGATATTTTCTTATTGTTACTCCTTCCGTAAGATGTTGACTTATCGAAAATCTCAAATGTATTCAAATCTAGTATCTTATGTAACTTCAAAGTACTACCCTGATGTATAATGCAAACTATTTTTTTCCAAATTTTCAAAATTTCATGTTTGACCATAATATCTGATGACGTGTCGTGTCATTCAACATACGCGACTTTTTGTTGTTTCGGATTATTGTACCCAAAGATTTCTGTTCCTGAAATAAATCTTCTTTCATACTACCGTGCATATCATATAAAATGACTTTATCAGTGTCTCATCTCGTGTTGTGCAGACGTTGGAAAAATCACCCATATCGTTGGAACACTTGCGTTAAATTCATACAATTACGCGCGAGTACGCGAGGGAGACGCGTAATAAGTCCTAACAATATCTGGTTTGTGGCAGTTTCAACTGGATTTTACTCGTTAATTGTTTATGATTTGAAAGCGTTTTGTTTGAGATTGAAAGCATTATTTTTAATAAAGAAACTTTCGAGATTTAGGCGAAACATCCAGTGTGTACGGCATTTGAGTCAGTTCCTCGAAACAAGACATACTCCACCTCAGGCTAGAGTGTTTCTAATTCTGCTGGTTAAATGCCTAGCTGTACAAAAAATACATGAAGCGCACTGAGCTTGTTCCATAATAATAATTTGGTATGTGACTAAGCAATGGTGTCGAGAGCTTTTATGCCGCCCAAAAACGTCTTGGCCTAACGACTTCTTGTACTACGATTAACAGCCGGGACGGCGTAATGGTTATCATGCCGGACTGCCAATCAGAAGGTTCTGGGCTCGATTCCCGGCACGGCCAACGTCTTTGAACTTTATTTGTTGGCTGTCGGTCTGGGTGTTAAATATGTATCTATATAAAATATGTATGTATAAGTAGTATATCAGTTGTGTTAGCAACCATAATACGAACTAGAAAAGGTTCAGTATGGGGTGAACCAGCCGTGTGTGAAATGTGTTCTAATATTTCAATCTTATATATAAAATTTCCGTGTCACAGTGTTTGTTACCGTACTCCTCCGAAACGGCTTGACCGATTTTTACCAAATTGTATATGCGTATTCGGTAGGTCTGAGAATCGGCTACTGCATATCTATTTTTAAGGCAAAACAACGTTTGCCGGGTCAGCTAGTATAATATATAATTTAACATGCCATTCAGGCTACTGCAGCGCCCAGGTGTATATGCCACCCACATAATGGTCACCCATCCTAAGATTGTCCGCATCGACCGTTGCGTCACTTTTATCTTAGTTGACAGAACTACTACGCTATACAACGTGTCCTAATTACCATACACAAGCACCGCACAACACGCTCGCTTACTTCCACATTCAGTTCCTTCACGGGCTATAAACTGAGCGAGTGATTGCATATTCAATGTCGACCTTCGCGCTGGAAACGGCCGCTGGGTCGCTGCGTTACATATTGTTATGGGCTTACGTTAGTTACTCTTTGTTTACTCAATTTTGGAAACCTGCGCCGGATTCTCTGTTCCCCAAAAACTAAAGCCATATAATATTAAATAAATAAATATTAGGACACATTTCACACAAGGCGGGTTAACCCCATACTGAACCATTTCTAGTTCGTATTATGGTTGCTAACACAACTTGTGTTGGCAACCATCAAATCAAATCATTTATTCACAGAATACAGCAATTAAAAGATGTTACATGTAATTAAAATATATAAAGTCAGCTATATTCTTACCCGTAAGGCGCGTGAAATTGAAAATAAATCTAAATTAAAATCGTAAGTTACTAATACTATACAACCATAATACGATATACGATAACGTTGTTTTGTTATGTTTTATGTAACTGCAGAATAATAAAATAATGACAGCAGGCTTCAATTTCAATTTTCAAATTATAACATAGACGTAAAATATTTAAATATCTATTTTCTTATTACGCCAAAAGAGATCGAGTGAAACATGCAATTGGTCCATTCTCGTTTTGAATTCTTATTTCATGCTGATTTTATTACTGCATTTATTCCAAGTGTGGTAAACAGGAAACTATATTTTTAGTAACTGTTATAGGGTCGATAAAATGCATTTTTATGCTCAATAATCCAATCCAGTGATATCTAAACACCATCACGGTTTATTTCCAGTGAGTTTATACTGATTGTGTGATAGTTTCTGTACCATACTGCGAAATAGGGTTATATTTTTCGAGCGTATGTACATATGTATGTAGTTAGGTATATCTGAGTTGTATGTATGTATACAGATTTGTGTATCGCTCTACAGCCTAAATGATTGGATAGATTTTGACGAATGTAATATAACGAATTGGATAGATTTTGACGCTTGTAATTGTAATGTCATATAGTACAAAAATTATAAGTTGCTAGGATTCTCGAAAAAAATTACAAGGAAAATTGATGTGATCAAAAGTAGAACGCTTACCGCGGCCAACGTTGAAGTTGGGTCATGCAGCGAGGTAATGCCACCAGCATATTAGGTACCCTACACGCAGTCACTGACTTAGGCATAGTATGTATAGTATTTAATTTTTATTTTAACATTCCTGCAGATTTAATTTAATTTAGTTTCGTTAATTCAATGTAACATTATTTTAATATATTAATAAATTTTTCTAAATAGATAGCCTCCATGTGAAGGCTAATTTAAGTAAAAACATTAAGATTTTACTGGTTTATAGAAGAATAAAAATATTACATATATTAATATAATTTCAAAAGTAAATACATGTTACGTTTCTAGGTTACAAAATAAAATTAATATAAAAAAGCTTATTGAGGATGATTTTTTCACAAAAAACAGAAACCTTTTATATAAACCTTAAAGTTAGAACGTATTTTTGATATAATGATTTACGTTTCTCAATTTCCTGAGAACCGTTGCCCCCACCCTAAGTCTCTTAAGGTGCTTGCACACTTGAGCTTGATAAGCTTTTATCAGGTGGCATTAATCCAGCATCAAGGGGGAACGAAAATCTTACAAGTTTAATGGTATTTACCGAACACTTTAACATTTCAATAGGAATACGATGTGATATGAGTTACCTTATTGATTGTATAGACTTAAAAAAAAGTATGACAGCGGATAGCGGAAATGACGTCACTAGAAATAGAGGTGTGAATACATAGATGACGAATGTTAGAGAAGTTTGGAAGAGTCGTGCATTCTAAATTGACCCTACATGAAATCTATCGCGCTTTAACTATAATGCCATTATGAACTAAACAATAAATAAATAATATATATTAGGACACTTATCACACAAGGCTGGTTAGCTCCATTATAATCCATTATTAGTTTGTAGTATAGTTGCTAACACAACTGATATACTACATATACATACGTACATAAATACTTTATATCGTTTCATATTTAACACCCAGATCGACAGCCAACAAAAATTAGTTCATCACAAAAATGTTGACCGTGCCGAGAATAGAACCTGGGGCTCTCTGGTTGGCAGTTCGGCATGATAAACATAACGCCAACGAAGTCGTCTATTAACTTAATAACGGTATTTTAGTTAGGACTCGGCAAAAATAGGATACGGTCAGGCAGGACCAGAAAAATAAAGGTAGGGTAAGGACCAAGGTAAGGAAAAATAAAGGAGGGTTATTTTTGTGTATCGTAACCAATTAAGTTTGATTTTCATAGGTATCATATTATATATGCCATTGTAAAGTTTTGGTGTGAACAAGGGGTTAGTTAATAGTAAAAAACACGGTATACACGTTTCAGAAGATTTTAAAATACATACAAAAATGAAACGTGCCACTTAGTTTTAGCTTAGGTCTTTTCGATATTTCATCAGATCTTAGTGGCTTTTTATTTCTGATACCCTTCTAGCGGCCATGTGACGTGAAAGAGATCTTTACTTCAGATAATTATTCGATTTCCTGATTGATATAAATCTTCAAGGTCTAACCTATAAATATTGGAACGTGCGTACATAGAAATGAATTTGAGTCATACACATTTTTTACTTAGTATTATACTACAAACTATTAAGTTGCTCTAACCTTAGAAAAAATCGTATTTAGTATTCGTATTTGGACTAAGGTATAGTTCCAGATATTAGCAGTTCTTTCTACGAAAGATCAGGCACAATTGAATTTCAAACCACATTCACAAATCATCCGTGCTGCCAAGGTAGTCCTAGAAAATATATAATGTTATTTAAATTTGCAGTAAAATCAAATGAAAGCGTTTATTTCTTGCTACATTTAAGATAAACAATACTTAACGATGTGATTCAGCAGTCTTCTTGAGAGTCAGTGATTCCTGACCAATCATGCTACACTTTCGGCCATAGTTTATTCTTATACTGACTGGCACCCCTATACAGTGCCTGTTATTATTATTATGATTTAATTTTCATATGGGTTATTTTGTGCCTGAAATAAAGAACTTTTATTTATTATTATTTATTTATAGTTTCTATCTCTTGTGGTTACGCGCCCTGTTGCTTAAATCTCGTAGCTGTGTCGTGTAATAAGGTCTCTCTCTGTCGGTTAACAACAGTGTTTAATATCTCGAAAACTGAAGAGCATTTTACATCTCCGATATACGTATTTACATAGACCTTTACATTGTCCTCCCCTAATACCGAGTTGCGATCGTATAACGTCGTGAGGCGGGCTTGGTGACAGCCCATCGGTTCGTCGCGAGAGTAGACGATGACATGAACATATTCTAATCGATTACTTTGCTTCATAACGATCGAATAGTCGAGTAGAATTAAAATTCGTTTGGTTATAGAGAGAGTCGTCGATAAAAAATTAGAAAAGCTAGCTGAAGTACAAGCTTATAGGTTATCTTTGTTTTCAGCTGTTTATTTAATACAATAATGTACTCTTTTTAGTATACATTCTTTTTTCGTTTGATTTATATTTTTGTACCAAATTTACTGATGAGCCTGAATAAAAATTTGATTTGATATGATATAATATATAGTTGCGCTTTCAACTGGACTAAATTTGTTATTACGTTTTTAAAGTACGTAGATACCGTAAATTTCCACTTTAATTCTATCATCAACTATAGTTTTATTTTACTATCCGATAACAAAGAAAGTCTTTATGTACATAATATCTTCCTCAAAATTTGTCGATAGATTCATTGTATAATAGATACACGTAGATTTAAAGTTTCTGAACGTTTTTTTCTTATTCTTAACCAATTTAGTGACACATATTGAGTACTTTAATTATGAGAATCGAAACTAGTTTATTTGCTCTACAAAAACCAGTTTACTACCATTATTTTTGCTCTAAAAGTAGGTACCAGTTACATCATAATTTATGTCACCATCCACCGAATGATGCGGCGGTTAAAAATTGTACTAATTTTGTTTCAAGTTAAATTTTCTAGTTTCGTTCATAAATTGCGATAGTGGCGCTCTCAATGAAGTGATTGAGAACATTTTCTGATACCACCAAAGATCTATGAACTGTACAGCCTTCACCTTGGTCGGACCTTGAGTTTTTTATGCTAGTTTTTTAATAGTTCTGATTGCGCACACGATTAACATTGTTTAGATGTGTGAGAATACATCGGTCGTGACTAGTATTATACTTACTCGTATATATGTACATAGTCTAATGAAACTTTTAGCTTTGTTCATATGATTGGTGAAATACAGACATTCACTTTTCTAAGAGTTCTGTGAATTTGGTGTAAGAACTTTTTAATGTTTAAGCATACGAAAGTTTGTCTTAATATTGTTCTAAAGAAAAATCTCACTCTCTCTGAGTAAAGAAATTAAACACTCACTTTCCTTCCTTAAGATTTTTTAGCCCGGTACTTTGAAGCTATAATAAATCACAAAAAAGTCTGTGGTCCTCAAACATGTCGGTTTCTTCACGAAGTTTTCCTTCAACGTAAAAAGAGTGCAAATTCACAGCTAACTTGAAAATCCAATCATTATAAGGCTGGCATTGAAAAAGGAACTGTCAAATTAAAAGTAGAATAAAATTTTAAAAAAATCATCAGAATTCACATATCTAAATTTGTAAACCTTTCGGCTTTTCAGTCTGGTCTATAGACAACTAGGCATACGAAACGGTAAAATTGAAATACACATAGAAAAAAATCTGTAAAATTAGTGCTTCCTAGCGAACAATCTAAATGATACAAATGTTAGTTTAGTAAACGTCGCTGCTCGCGAGCCACCGTTTATCTTATTTAGTAGTAACTGCAACAAATGTCCAGTATTCCATATAAATATAGTCTGAGACATCTCCTATTCGAGTCGACGATATAAATGCGATAGAAAACATTTGTTAATTACACGTGTTTCCGACTTTGGAATACCGAATTCAGAACAGATTTTTGATATAAAGAATCAAAATGTAGATCAATTCCAATTTGGCTTAAAGGATTATTAATTTCAGTATAGAACCTTTTTTAAAAATTAGTTTTGCATTAACCAGGAAAATCCAAAAAAGACGAAGTTACTAACACGTTTTAATTAATAATTTCTAAACCCCCGGCATTATATTTTTTTGAGGGCGGCCATCTTGGATTTCGATTTTATCGTAATGATTGTATTCTACTAGTCCCTTCATTTAATATTCGTATTCAGGGAGTTGTGAAAAATATTTAATCCGCCATTTTGTAGCGGTGGCCATATTGGACCACTTTTCACACACTGTCGACCACAACTGAATCAAAATTGGTCCATCCGTTCGGGAGCTACGTTGCTACAAATGACACATTTTGTAGTGCCTGTGACACCATTATCGAAGCTAAGCAAAGGTCGATGCGGATGGTGTTTGGATGGGTGATCATGCACAGGACTGTGGGTAGAATGACACGTTAAATTGTAGGTCCCGGCTGTTAGTCTATGTACAAGCAGTCGTTAAGCCAAGTCTGAGGCTTTCGGGCGGTTGGAAATTCTCGACACCAGAGCTTGGTCACTTAGCTCATACGAAGAAGAAGAAGATAAACACAGTCACGTGAAACTTAACACGTCGCCGCTATTGCGTCGAGGGTCAAAGAGATTAAATACGAGTACAAAATAACGATCCGTAATTCTACATTGTTCACATTTGCTAGCACGAGCATTTTTGGTCAGTGACAAGAACAAAAATCCCTGGAGTTAAACTATCATCGCGGTAATACACATCCGGGATACGTTTCCAGTTTAAAACTGCTTCGCAAACTGAACACGTGCGTTGTACAAGATTACCTCAGAGCCAGATGTTTTGTAAGCTCGGGAATAATAGAGAGCGCTCTAGATACAGTTTTACGAACGTGTGGACATTGAGTCTTACTTTATTTAAAACCGAAGATATAGGAATGGGATATAGAGTAATATAGGATGATTAGAAATATGAGAATAGGACAAAAAGAAATATAGAAATTGGGTAATTAAAAATATTAGTTGCAAAAGATGCGGGGGAAAAAAAAGGTTAAATATGCGGGTCTTGAGTCTCAATATTTTTTTATTCCTTTCGCTGTTGAGGCTATGGGCAGTTGGGGTGCAGATGCGAGGAGGCTAGTAGAAGAACTCGGGCGAAGACTACTGGCTAGGACAGGGGATCCCCGTTCTCGACCGTACTTGGTGCAGAGGATAGCTACTCAGCGTGGAAACGCAGCCAGTGTTATGGGCACCTTTGCACCAGGTACGGTCATGGGCGGGTTTTCCTAACTTTAAATGTTTTTTGACATGTATAATTTTTATTATATTTATGGACATGTAATTAATTTAAGTATAAAAAAACAAAAAATATGGGAATAGGATAAAAATAGATATAAAAAGGATAATTAGAAATATGGGAATAGGACAAAAATAAATATAGGAATAGGTAAAAAGAAATATCGGAATAGGATGAAATAATGGAATTGGATAAAAAATAGTATGTTGTGTTGACGACATATCTGATATCATGTATTTATGTTATTAGTATTTGTGATATTTGACGAATATGGCAAACACAATATTTTCGTACGTTAATTTATGACGTTGGTACTATTTGCCTGTATTTTGTATGTTTGCGTATTCGTCAATATTTAAGTCGAATGCAGCAGACACTGAATAACAGAAGCGAATAGCGATGACAAGCCAGCATTAGGTATTATGTAAATTTCATTGCCCGTTTCGCCAAAACTTGACAATCAAATATTACTCGATTCAATATAGAAAATATTTTAAACTTCATCCTCTTCAACCCATCTTACATCATGCCCGTAACATAACTATATTAGTGCGTACAAGAGGAAGCGATTTGTTTATTGACGCAAGTTATAAGACAGCAGTGCTGCGTTTTATATTACTTATTTATCTAAAATCATTCCAAAATATTTCATTCTTTTTTAAGTTTTAATCTAAAGAAACGTTATTCGGCGAATAACGGCAGTGCTTTCAAGATGTCGTTCCAAATCAATCCATTAATTCAACAAATTGACCGCGCTTGCTACATTTGCAAGTCACCACACTTAGACTAACAAATGCCCTCGACGCGATGGTTGAAGTACGTTCTATTAAAGAATAGCTGTAGTCTTTTTTACCAGCGATTTAACAATACAATTCTACTGCGTCTGACGGCCAAAATAGCCATTCTCGTTCTGAACAATTTCTATCAAATAGAAATGTTTTCCATTTCATTTCCATGTAAATGGACAGCAGGCGTCCTCGCCTTCTGTAAATGCGAATCAAAACTATAAGTGGAAAAGATGTAACTTTGATTTGAATATTAATATTTTTCGTCGTATTTTTTCGAGCTTCGAAACAGTTTACGATTTCTTCGTAGACTTTGAATTGGATTTTATCTTATGCAAATATAATAAATATACTCTTATCTGTCTCGGTAGGTAAAGGCTAGATTGTATCGCAGTTGTTTAAATATGAAGATAGATACATCTTTAGATAGAATATTGTTTTTATGAAAACCTGTTTTGCATAAATATCGCCACTAATTTAGATGCGATTTATGACGACTATAAGAATATGTATGCTTTTGCTGCAGTCTTTTCTCTTCTCGCTTCAGAATACGAAATCGCAATCGCATCCAAGTGTTATCAGACATAGAGACATCCGAGTTCGCTGCGAGTACCTATCATCGGGTGTCGAATGTCGAGCGAATCCGATTTCCGCACAAAGGGGCTAGCAGGCACGTCTGTGCTGTCGCCCGCGGCGTTATCACGTCGCCGCCTCGCAGACAAGCCTTTGTGCCCACCTGACAGATGTAGCTTCTACCAAGTACCACTCCAGCGCCTTAAACCCTTCGCACGCGACTAAGTCTTTTCAAATTAATACTCTTATTTACGTCACGTCACTGAGTTTCCCGTCCGCACAATAAAACCCGGCTAAAACGTAGGTGCGGGATTGCTCGCTTCTCTGCTGATATTTTATTTATTCAGACGCGTCGCCCGGCGTACGCTCGCCGGCGAAATATCACCTAAAGCCCGCACCGCTCACAGAATATTCTATACGCTTGAATAATGTCCGTTCTTGCATAAAGAATGCATTTGCATACGTTGTGCTGCAACAGGCTCTCCCTAATGTAAACCAACAAACACAAAACCCGCCGTTTGTCCGCGCAGTGCCATGATACAGTGAAATGAAAAAGGAATGCAGTGATGGAATGTCTGACCGGCGTCGGTGCTCTGAAAACGGTGAAAATGTTAGTGCTCTCGAACATATTCCGCTCGAGCCATCCGCAGAACCAGCTGATGACGCGGGAGCTGAACGCCCTCGCGTCAGACGAACACAAGCGAATGGATAACTCGAAGCTAGTGACGCAAACCTCGTTGAGAATAGGACGAACAAAAACACGTGAAAACATCAACTTAGTCGACGGAGCGGGCGGCGACAAAAAGACCGTGAGACGAGAAAAGTGCCTCTCGAATAGTGTCGACGCAATAGTTTCTCGCAGTGATACCAAAAGTAAAGTGATATGTAGTGCCAAAGGTTTGTTAGAGACTAATTTAGACGATTTGTTCGGGGACGGGTGGTGCGTGGAGCCGAAGAGTTTGGGTGTGAGCGAGCCGACCCTGCTCACGAGCGACGGCAGCTCGAAGGACGTTAACTTGGGATCTGTCGTGTCGGGGGACGACAGTGACGATGACTCGCCGAGTGACAGCGAGTACTCGGGCGAGGCCGTCCGCGACCAGAGGATGTGTATGGGCGCGAGACGCATCGGACACATGCTCAGGAGAGTCATATCTAGAAATGGTAAGTCCAGTTCAGGAAATCAGCCTTCGCAGATCTATTGCGTACCTAAATGATTCTTTCGTATTTGGCAGTAACTACTAACTAAAATGGTCACATCTTAATATGACTCTTCTAACAATAAGAACTTTCTAAAATGTCAGTCTGCTTCATGAAAACATAACTTTCTTTTGCAACACACTCTACTCATCATATGACTGTTATTCGTATTTTTCAACTGTGCTGCAAATGGGGACTAGTGAGTTAAAAAAAAGATAGTTGTAATATTTTTATTGTCTTTTTTATTTTTCATTATTTCGTTCAGAACTTGTCTATTAAACACTCAGCACAAAGATTCGACATGGGTGGTCGTTTATTCGTAGCCAATCGTACCGTCACCTACCAACCGTGATTGAGATGACCGAGGCAAGACCTCGTTATGTCTCGACAATTTTATCGAGCCTTATCGGCGATTTGATCTCGACTCGGAACAATGTCTTTGTTGGAGCGTAGCTTTACAATTACTTGTGTAGGCTTGTTAACGGCTTTTCTTTTGTGTTTTTCTTCTTTCTTTTTTATTGCTTTGTTAACTCTGCCCTGTTGTGTTACCAGTGTTATTAGTGGAAAAAAATAAAGTACGTTAATTCAGCATTTTTATAAGTACAGTGTAAACTCCATGTAACGACTCTCGGTTAAACAAACTCTCTAAAGCGTCGAAATCAATTTTCTTTAGTTGTTTTAGCTTGTATTCCGTACAATGATACATTCTCTCCATTTAACGACCGCTCCCTATAACGCCATAGACGCACAGTCCCTTCAGTGTCGTTATATAGAGTTAACACTGTATTGAACTATTCTCATTATCATCTTTTATTATTCTAAACGACTTGTGTTATTGGAAGGACTAGCTAACGCATATTTTGGTAGCTTGGGTCAAATGTACTAAGCGAGTATTTTTTGTACTATAAATATTTTCGATATTTTTTATTCAAGTGATCTATGCATTTATGAATAGGGTACAAGTGAGTTGTTAAGCTGTAAGTTGATGCAATGTTCAGCGCAATGGTATTACAAACATACATACATACTTTCCTTATGTTATGTTATTTTTTTTATTAGAAACTCGTAACTTCTTTGTCGTTTTATAATTAGCACAAATCGTAATCGGACTGATTATCTCAATTTAATTAGGTATCGGTAAATTGGAGAAACGATTGTACGAATAGTAATTAAAAAGAAAAACTTCAAAAGACAGTTACGTAAGTGTTACGTTAATGTTACAAATTGCTATGGAAGAACCAAATAAAAAAGCAATTGTAATAACTTTGTCTCAAAAGCAATTGTAATAACTAGAGCCTGTAGCTCGGCTCGGCTAAGGTGATCTGACGCGATCATCGAAGCTAAGCATCGGTCGATGCGGACCGTGTTTGGGTGAGTGACCATAGACAAGACTGTCGTTTTTCAAGTGTCATTTTCGTCTGGGCGCTACCGTAGGTTGGATGACACGTTAAATTGTAGGTCCCAGATATTAGTCTTAGTGCAAGTAGTCGTTAAGCCAAGTCAGAGGCCTTCAGGCGCCTTATAAACTCTCGACACTAGAGCAACTTAGCTAATACGAAGAAAATGTCTTTAATATGCAATATTTAACAATATACATACTATACCATACCTTTATTACATAAATTTATACATACTATAATTGATTTATATGGTGATTTACTATACCTAATATTAATTTAATATTAGGTTTAATTTACTAATGACTAAATTATACCATACCTATATACTTAAAATAATAGTTTACCATCTACTTCGCAACTTAATTTCCCATTCAGGTCTCTACATAAAAAAAAAAACGAAGCCTCTCGATTCTAAAATGAACAAAACATTCCCCCATAAAAACTATCACATGTGTGCTGTAGGTACAACAACTGCGGAAGATACGGACTCATTGGCCCGTTTTAAAAACGATATTGTCTAGTGGAACTTGGTCGCAGTTACAAAACTTCCTTCATTGTACAATTCTAGATTTAAGAACTTCGTACCTTAAAGGTAAAAAAAAAATGGTTGCCTGTAAAGTCGGTTTTACGGGCGAAGATTTTACGTGACAACGTCTGCCGCGTGCTGCGCGCGCGGCAGACCGATCATAGTTGAGTGGGAGAGAGACGCAAGGCATTCGGCGGGCCTCTCTCTCGTTCGGTGACTCATCGTAACGTTACCGGGCGTTACACTTTTTCATAAGTGACTCCCAGCCGCAACCTAATTTAAGACGTTGTCACGTCAAAACGGAACCTATTACTATGCCTCCGTTGTCTGCCTGACCGTGACAGCTAGATACCTGAAACTTCACAGATTATGTATTTCCGGTACCGCTATAACAACGGATACAAAAAAATATCGAATTTTATAACGACATTTGGTAGAAGAAATGAAAATAAAATGGATATTTAAAGGATGCTCCCATACAAAAATATAATTGGCCAGGTGCGAATTGGGCTCGCGCATGTAGGCTTCCGTACCATTGTTGTATGGGAGCACCTCTTAATTATTTATTTTGTTAAATTTTATAATTTAATTTGAAAGTTAAAATACTTTTATATATTTTGTGAAAATTTTAAGTGTCTAGCAGCTACCGCTATTGATATATAGCAAAAAATACGAAAAATACACGTTTATTAATGGGGACTCTCATTAACATATTTTTTTAGTATTTGTTGTTATAGCGGCACGGGAAATACATATCTTGTGAAAGTTTCAGCTATTACGGTTTTTTGAGATACGGTCTGGAGACAGACAGACAGACAGCAGAGTCTTGGTAATAGAGTCACGTTTTTACCTTTTAGGTACGGAACCCTAATCATGATACGTACGATTATCATGATTTTTGTATGGGAGCCGCCAGGCTGGCACTTGGCCATTTTTTTTTAGATCTTTCTAATCATTCTTATTATTCTAATTCTCATCTACATTTCTGCGGATTGGAGACCATGCACAAGACTGTCATTTAATATGTGGAATTTTCATCTGCATGCTATACTGTATCTGCTACTGTACTTATGTGTGTGCGTTTTACTAAGTATTTGTTGCTCATACTGGTATCTACTCTTCGATATTAGCCGCAGTAAGCCTGCCGTATTGGTATTAGGTTTCGCTTTTACACAGGTAAAACTGTATACGGGGCAAAAATAGCGTCAGCCAGGGCTGCCAAGTTTGCACCGTAACTTGTCTGTCAAAAGCATGTGTATTTTTGTGCCAGCTGCAATGCGCTTTGAATTTTAATGCTATGTTGTTGGTTATGTCGATGTGGTATTATTTTTTGGTATGTATAGTGCCGAACTGATATTTGTAGAGTTTTGTGTTTGGAAATGCAACCAACGAAGTGTTAATCTGTGAAAACAAAACTTGTACTTTAGTAAGAATGACGACCTCGTAGGCCTGCTAAAAAGGTTCCCGGGTTCGATATCTGGCACGGCCAATATCATTGTGATTAGCTAAATTTGTTGGCAGTCGGTCTGAGTGTTTAAGTGTTAAATATGTATCGATATAATATTAAAGTATTTATGTGGTATATCAGTTATGTTAGCAACCATAATATAAACTATAAATGGTTTAGTATGGGGCTAACCAGCCGAGTGTAAAATGTGGAAATAAAGAATAAGTCATCTTGCAAAAAACATGCTTTTGACAAAATCAAATATTCAAAAAAATACCTTAAGTATTATTTTTATAATTCATTCGTCTGGTATCAAAGTATACATATCCTAAAGTTCTTATAATTATAATTTTTATAAGAAAAAAAAAAACATTTATAAGCACAACCGTTATATAATTATTTATTTCATGTTACAAGAACTCATATAAATACATAATAATGAAACAAAAAAATTGCTTATGAACGGTTAAAATATTTGAAGACAAGTTTTTTCTTCAAGATTTTGTCTATGTCTATCTATGCCTTACAGTTTGTTGTGGTACAAGCGCTTCATACATATTGTAAACCATTGTAAACTGTTCACGTAAGGCATCTTAATATTTTCGCGTACAAAACGGTCACACTTACTTATTATTAAAAGTTGGAATGAGTCCAACAGTTTCGGTGCTTTCCGAGCACCATCTTTAGGGGCGAGTGTTACACGGACCGCCGCCGCGGCGCCGTGCACGCGTGGATCTCGTCGGCGCCCTCGCCCCTGAAGATGGTGCTCGGAAAGCACCGAAACTGTTAGACTCATTCCAACTTTTAATAATAAGTAATTGTGACCGTATTCTACGCGAAAATATTGTAAACCCTGTGTATTTCCCTACAATATATGCCAGCAACCCTGCATAAGCCCCGCAACAGCACAGCAAAGCCCGAACACTAACGAGTTTTTAACTTTAACGATTATTAAACTCAAAATAATGGCGAGCAGCGTGTAATCCACAGTATACACAACTGTGAGTAACATTGTTCGGTGGCAGAATAATGCAGAGGGAGAACTTTAGCAGTTACAGATCTGTTCCTATTATTAAATGTAACCATTTCGTAAGAAATACGATTGTTTCAAAATCACTCGAATAACAATACTTTATAGTAGTGGGAACGAAACGGGTAATGCAGATTTAGGATCTCCAAGAATAAACCTAGGAATAGGAAGTAGGACGTATAAAAAACGTACAACTTTTTTACTTTCATTCATTTCATGAATTTTTGCGTCATACATTAAATTACATATATCGGGATTTGGCATAGCATTTTATATCTACCTAATTATATTTTTGACACGTGTGATATTGTATTTTGGCTAAAGAAAGCAATATCGGAACTACGCCCTTATTATTTTTTATGGTATAATTTTAATTTACCTTTTCTTATTTTAACTTTATAATTATTTCTTCGCTAAGCGTCTTATCTTTCAAGTCGACAATAAAGTTAAGTCTCTGCAATATTCAGTACTCTGCAGATACAATTTTCTTTAGCAAACTAACACGTTCGTGTAAGAAATTGCTGTGAAAAGTGCCCGAAGTTTGGCCACTTTGGCTTTTGACTTACCCGGGTGTAATGAAAGTGCGTTGTTTCATGCTATTTTTTCATATGAAAATGAAACTTTTTTAGACTTTAATTTTATTCTATGTATTTGAATACGTGAAACTTTCCGCGACGCTCTCTGTCAATCTGTAGTTTTCATCTGCGTCGGATGACACGTTAAATTGTAGGTTCCGGCTGTTAGTCTTAGTACAAGCAGTCGTTAAGCCAAGTCAGAGGCCTTCGGGCGGCTTGAAAACTCTCGACACCAGAGCCTGGCCACTTAGCTCATACGTAGAAGAAGAATGAGTAACAAACATACAAATATACACTAACGAGCTCCTTTGTGTTTGTATGTAGGTATCTAAATATGAAGTAGATGTTCTCTTTGAAATCATAAATATGCTTCCACATGTGAGTGAAATGCTTGTATTTGAACAGATTTTCCCGCTAAAGATAGCTTAATAAACAACTCGCGAGAGCAAACGAATGCGGTGCCAGAAATGAAACATGATTCTTCCCTAGATAAAGCTACGAGCACATCGCGGCCTAAATTATCACATTAATTATATTAAATTGATTTATTTATACTATCTTTCGTAATCCTTAAATAACCGACTTCTTTTTTGTGTTTCTGTTATCTCATCTACGTTATGAAACGATTTTAAAAATTATATTTGGTCGGAAAGGATTTTATGTACTTATCGAATGATCCCATATACTCGTACGTTGTTTTATCAATCTAATTAAAATTAGCTCACTTGTGGGAACCATCGGCATCGCTCCAATGAAAAACCGCCGACGTTATATAATAGGATAAGACCTTTTTTTCACCTTTTTTTTCTATGTATCTGGAATAATAATGAGATTATGCATTACTTATCTGATTAATATTTTAAAGGCGTAAGATTGTTTCTAAGTGTAACAGTATTTTGTTTCTTCCCGCTCAAACAGCTGGACTGATTTTATTGAAATTTAGTACGAAGATAGCTTTGACCCTGAATTAACACATACTACTTTTTAGCCGGGATTAACGCAGATCAGTTAGTGAAATAATAATAACATTAAGCGGAGCACATACGTACATATTCATTAACTAACTAAAGTTCAAGTGTATTCGCGGCATAATGTTTGCTAGTAGATGTCGGATTACGTAAACACTAATCAAATTAACGCTCCAATGTTCGTTTGTGTGTGGCTTGTGACGTCACTGTGTACAAGCCAACTTCCGACTCGCTTTGAATCGGGCGCTTCTGTATTGCAGTTTGATTTAATGTGAACAAACGAAACATACATTTTAAGTTTTTTTACTGAAAAATTACGGAGTCATGGGCAGTGATTCTACCTTTCTATATGAACAACTTTTTCTTTCCACCATGCAAATAAAATCGAGTATCTGATAGAGGTATGTTATAAATTTGACACACACACACACATGTGAGTACACACATTATTTCATTATATAGGTAAAATGTAAATGTAATGTCTTAACCTAACCTAATTTTCACCAACCAGTTTTATGTTGTTTCTTTCTAAATTTTTATCTGTTGTGTGCACATAATTAGGAAAATGATAAGGTTTTGATCTAGTTTAATTATTAAATTTGGTTATTGTTTTGTTTGTTTTTGGTTTTGTGAACCATGAATAAATAATAATAATAATAAACATTTATTTCAGATATTGTTTTTTACATAGATGGAAGGAGAGAAGGGAACACAACAGGCTTATAATAATAATAATAATTGTTTTTTACACCCTTTTTACACATAACTTAAAATATAAATAATACCTATAAAAGTGAAAAAAAAATGGTTGCCTGTAAAGTCGGTTTTACGGGCGAAGATTTTACGTGACAACGTCTGCCGCGTGCTGCGCGCGCGGCAGACCGATCATAGTTGAGTGGGAGAGAGACGCAAGGCATTCGGCGGTCCTCTCTCTCGTTCGGTGACTCATCGTAACGTTACCGGGCGTTACACTTTTTCATAAGTGACTCCCAGCCGCAACCTAATTTAAGACGTTGTCACGTCAAAAATATCACAGTCATTTGCGGTTCGCACTCTGGTGTACATCGCGCTACGCTTTAAAAATTGGGCTATTAAAGGCATCATAGGTATTGTAAAATAGCATTATTTAGGCATTCTAAAATTCCAAATAAATTAGATAAGTAATATTGTTTGCACCGCGCGTCCAGTGATTCGAGCTTCAAAGATAGTCCATTAGAGCAGCGACAGGCCGGTGTTAAATTACACTGGAACGAGGTTACTGCCAATTCTTAGAGCTAACGTGTTATATTCAGCTGGACTTTAAAATGAATTTGCACTTAGAAAGTTGGGTTTTGCCTCGTAACTGAGTCTAGACTTTGTTTGCGTACTTTCAAAATCTACTGCTATATTATGTTTGGTGTAACTTTATATTTGCGACTTAATGTTATTTACAATTCAGTTCAGTTCAGTTTTAAAATTCTTTATTAATGTATGTAAATATATAACTTAATACAACACTAGTGTGAGTTCTTATCCTAGTGGTACATTATTATGAGGAATCCTTTATTCATTTACACCGTAATGCATTTAGAATTTTAGCCGCTGTTAACTTAGATACATAGACACACTATTTGTATTAAATTTTTACGTTTAACATAAGATTATTTACATATGCTTTAGTTCGAGCAATATGTTTTATAAACAATTATTTACAATTACGATATTATCGCGTTGGTCTTATGCAGGGTATACGCGGTTGCTGGTTACGACTACATTCAATATTCTCTCCTCATTCATTTGCTTATGCAACTGAGAAGAAATGACTATTCATATATTTTCTTTAGTGACTCGAAATATACTTACGCAAAATCATTAAGAGGTGGCGAAAAAACAATATTCTAAACAAGCAAAATTATTTCTACTACTTTAAGACATTCGTGAATAAAATTTCGTAGCTTATTCCTTGTGAACCGCGCGACACCCATCGAAAGGTTGTCTACATCGACCGTTGCTTGACTTGGATAATCGCGTGAGACCACCATCGTTTTTTTACACAGTACAGTAAGTTATTTGACCAGCTGGACGCGCAACTACACCAGTTAGCGGCACTCATCATGCCCAGTCTATATAATAAATAGCCCTCAAGAAGCCTGCCGAAACACAGCGTTATGTGCTTGACAAGGAAGCACTAGAAAATGCTGTAGCACAATTTAAGGTTATTCTAGCTACAAGCGCTTGGTAGCACCTGAGTCCCGAGTGCAAAGCCTGTCAGACACATTGTATTGATAACTCAGCGGCGTCGTAACGCGATGATTGGCTGACGCAAGCACCTTTGCGAATTCGGCAGCCAATAGCATCAAGTATTTCAAGGTTTCTCGCATTACGGCGCTGTCAAGTTCTGTATACAGCGTGTTTGAGAAGCACCTGGCTATCTCTAATCTTTGTTACACAATCACTGATGTTATGTCAGTTACACAACGGCAACGCATTTCCTGTAACTTTCATCGGGTTCGCTTTCGGGCGCTCCTACTCGTATGGCGGCCAACGTTTGTACGCGGTCATTTGAACCGTATCGAGGCGTGGCTATAAAGGAACCGCTCGCGTGGCTCTCTCACTATTAGGTGTACGCACTACGGGCGATGTTTTGACAATGATAATATTTCACTTGATGGCCGATGAAAGCAATGACTCATATTAGCGATGTTCGCCTCTGCGGTCGCGGGACGGGGCGATAGCTTCTTTCTTTGTGTTTCCTCGTGTGAGCTAAGTGGCCAAGCTCTCTGGTGTGGAGACCTTTCAAGCCGCCGAAGGGGCTCTGACTTCTCTGTGACTAGCACAGCTACATGCGCTACAAAAGACGCTAGGGCGCTAGCAAAAGACAGAGCTATCTATAATGCAATGCGTCCGTGCGAACTTCTTTCGAATCCTTAGAACAAGACGTACCAAAAAATTAAACGGGGCGTCGGGGTTTTAATTTTCGCGTGTACATCATAATTATTGTAATACCAGATTAAGTAATTTACGCATTACAGAAAAATTAAGCCGGACTGAATTTATTTATTTAAACGTAAAATTAGTGCGTAGCAAGGAAAAATTAAGTGTAATCACATAGTTGTTTTGAAAGAGGTATAAAGTTATGTGCTATAAAGTAGTAGGTATATTTTCATTGTATTTTAGGGTTCTGCTGCCACATATATGCGTTCGTTTGTGTACCCTTCTACAGCTATGACCGTAAATGTGTGAATTTTGGTACACTTGTGTTTTATATCGGTTTTATTCAGAACTGCATGACAATCAAATAATAGGGATACAGGTTTTTGGCGTCCCTTTTTAGTCTAATCCGGGACAAAGGTCGCCTCTTGTTATCCAAGGTCAAAGCTAGGGTTGGGTTGGAACCCTAACAATGGGCTTGAGATTCCGGCGGTGAAGGAAATCATCTTGAGGACACAATAGTATAGCGGTAGAGCTTTTTCTAGTGCTCGCTTCTCTCCCTTGTCTCGAATAAATAGACGAAAATAAGTCTATATAAATGGACGAAAATAGTTCAAAACGATAGTTCGAGAGGAAAATATCTATAAATAGACGATAGTCTATACCATGTCTGGCGTGCGGCCGCCTTACATCCCGAAGGTCGTGAATTCGGTCCCCGCCAATGAACTCGAGCTTTCGGTGAAGGCAAACAATGCGAGGAAACCATAGAATGGTGGTAGGGAATTTTCTAGAGCTCGTCTGACTATCAACCATTCTAGTTAAAAATCTTTCGCCAAGCACCTTATGGTGTGTTCGGCAGCCTCTTCAAGAGCCCGTAGGGTCAGACTAGGCATGCTCCACCTGAGTGTCGCTAACCCGTGAATTTACGCACCTTGCTGGTTAAATGCCTACCTATACAAATACAGATAATTTATTGATAACACCAAAGTTACAAGTCAAATATAATATATAATATCATTACAAAAGTATATGATATGTGATTGTGTTGACAGATATATTTTTAGTATTGTATTTTACAGGACTAAGAAGGAGAATATTTTCATGTAGAAAAGACGAAAATTTAAACTAAAAAAAATAATAATAACAAAATAAAAAATTAAGCCACTCGCCCAAACGTGCCCATCAGGCTTGCCGCTTTGTATTGCAAGGGAAATTTGTTGCACAAGGTATTCACCGGCCCGCGGGTCCCGCCGCCTATCGCGGAGACGCCGCCCCAAATTCGCCATAAACTTTTTTGCTTCTGAACCCCACGGCCCAGCAATGATTGTGATATGTAACAAAAGTATATGGTATGTCATGATATGTGATATGTAAAAAAAAAAATCGGAGTATGTGCGTATCCGCTACACATATTAGTGCAATGGCAACGCCGGTTATGATTAATGCGATGCTAATGGGGCATTGTGAGGAGCTTATTGGCGGACGACACGGAACGCCCTGATGGTATTCCTGGGCACGACTTAATCACTGACGATTTTACCATTTCTAATACAGCTCTATCGCATAATTAGGATAGACAATATAGTATATGGGTAATAAATACCTATATTTACACGAAACAAACGGTCACACTTACTTAGAAAGTTTTTAAGTAAGTGTGACCGTTTGTTTCGTGTAAATATATAATATGCCTTACGGTAACAGTTTACAAAGTACAATGAAAAACCTATTTATGTTATTATTACCCAACTGATACATTTTTTATATTACTATATATTTCATGAATCTATTATTATTATTATTTTTTTTATTCTTATTGTGTCAGTTAAATTATTGTGTAAATTTTGGTAAGGGCTAGCTGCCAAGGCAAGGGCTAACGCCTATTTTGGCAACTAGAGCTTAATGATTAAAATATGTATTATTTTGCGCCAATATTGTTCACCTGTATGTATGTTTGTAACCGACTTCTTTGGGCGCGATTTTGACCCACTTTAAACGGCCAGATTTCGTTCAAACTTTGTAGATTTATTGAGGACCGATGACTATACACTAATTTGATAAAATTACGGTTTTCTATAAAAGCGTGTTTTTTTTTAACTATTAATTATTTAATTTTAACTGGCAACACTTACTTTATCTGTTTCTACCTATGTGGTGCGTTGGATGTAATCTGTGAATTATATAGTTGCTGAATAAATAATTAAATAAAAAGAGGATAAATACATACATACGATTGTCATTAGCAACAAGTTTTCGACCATTTAATGCAAATTACTTGCCAAAGCGATACAAAGTATCGGTGCCTAGGAAGATCGTAAAACTGAATTGCTATCCCTGTAACCATTGCTTAGCCCTTTGCAAGGTCTGTGCATAAAATTTTACGGTATTACTTAGGTATTACTGGTAATTAGCTAAAGGCCTATTAACCTCGGCTCGGGCCTTGATGTATGTAAGAGAAACAGGAGTTTTAATTTGCTGTTAATTATCATCATATTATAATAAATAATAGTAGTTATGGAAGGAAGTCTGTGATATTTAGTGTACTTCCGATGTGATATACTAAATATTTTTTCTTTTATCTATAATGAATTTCCAGAAATTTGATCAAGACTTCTGCAAATTTATTTTTTATTAAGTATCAAACACATAAATACATAAAATTTTCCATATCTTCTACTAGAAGGATGTGCCTGCCTATATTAGAACATTTTGAAGTTTCATCTCTATAGATGTAAATATTTAATCCGGTATTAAAAAGAACGAATAAAATTTATATAACCACATAACTTACTATCATAACTGCCGTACCCTAATAATATATTTATATGTTCATGTTATTTAACAAAAGAGAACTATTTTACCAACAACTTTGTCAGCTTGTTACTTTTTTATCATTAATATACCTATTAGAAAGGTTCGGTTAAATTTTATCAGGCTACTTATTTAGTCTCCCAACCAAGCGACCTGTTATCTCCGATCTAGGACCAATCTAGGGCCGCTATTAGAGCTGTATCTAGCGCAAACATCTGTGAACATTGCCGGAGAACCATTGTCTAGGCGCCGCTATTAGAATACCTACGTGATGTTAGTACGATGGAATAGACGCTAACTAATATTGTATTCGTAGCAGTATTGTAGGCTAACATTTGTAATTTGTTGTAGAGCTTTGCCGAGAACTAAAGTAGCAAGTCTGGATTCAAGTTATAATAAAATCAAGACAAAAGCAGTCGAATGGTGAAAAACAGATATAATAATTTGCCAAGTGAAAGTCGGCCACGCCCGTATATGGGGGCCCTAAACATTTATTTTATATTTTTAAAGGTTGTCAAAAATGTCAAAAAAGCTACATACCAGTAATTACAGTTTTTCTCCAGCTACCACTCTCATCCATTGTTATTGATATGTTGTAAAAAATAAGAAAATAAGTTTATTTTGTAGGAACCTCCCTTAACATTTTTTTATTTTTAGTATTTGTTATTATAGCGGCACGAGAAATTCATATTTTGTGAAAGTTTCAGCTTTATAGCTATCTCGGTTTCTGAGTTACAGCCTGGTTACAGGCTGACAGATAAAGACCGCTGAGGCTTAGTAATAGGGTCCCATCCTACCCAAAGGCCTCTGACTTACTACTTACAGTACTAAGACTGACAGTCGGGACCCTAATGAACCACTTACGTGTTTCGAAAGAGGAGCGAAGCTATGAGCTATCAAGCGGGATATTATCATTGGTCTGAAACCTATAGCTGTCCTGTCCACGCGTCCATTGAAGACGTCTCAGAGGCTGTGCACAGTCCAATGGCCCTTAGCGGGCATTGTGTGGCAAACCTTCACCGTATTAGGCACATCGGAACGTTTTGTTAGCACAGAATGTAATACGAGAACGTCTCCTATTCAAACATTTGTGAATAGAAAGAATAAGATCCGAATAAGTTTCAGTGCGGTTTGGAAATGGAGCGGTCCGCTTGAGAGTTTTTGAATTGTAACTGAATAATTTTGTTGTAAGATTTTTCTTTGAATATGACGCTCAAAAGAAATGTTTTTCTTATGTTCAGTTGTGTATATATTTTTTTGATTTATTGAGTGAGGGCAATTTATGTAAAATACAATGTAATTTAGAATTAATATGATAATATT
The DNA here is from genome assembly GCA_035578125.1 of Mellilla xanthometata. Lineage (NCBI taxonomy): Eukaryota > Metazoa > Arthropoda > Insecta > Lepidoptera > Geometridae > Mellilla > Mellilla xanthometata. The sequence goes on along the minus strand of JAPUBQ010000014.1, from coordinate 2,640,100 downwards.
GGGACTAGCTGTGTTTAGAAATGTTTCTGGTGTATTTGATTCAATTGTTTTAATTTATTTTATACACAGTACAGTTAGGCATTTGACTAGCATGGCGCGTAACCACTTAAATCAGCGACGGTCTGGCGAAAGGTGGAGCATGCTTAGTCTGGAATAGTTATTCTAGACAGTAGGTATGCTCATGGAAGCTGTTTGGACACACCGTTATATGCTTGGCGACTTGCTTGGAGATTTATCATCCAGGCGAGTACAAGAAAATTATATACCATCATGCTACCATAAAGATTTTGTGTGTGAACAAACAAACAAACAACCAAATTTTTCCTCTTTATAATATGTATGGAAAAAAAGTACTTATCTAAAATAAGTTTGTAAAGTCTGCGTCTATCCAGTCTGCTCTTATGATGATATAATTCTGTGATGCTATTTATTGCATCATTATCATTATTATCTGATATCAATCAAGCCACAGTTTGACTTCTTTTCCACTGGGACGAAGAAATCTATATTTATTTAGTTACCTTAATCCGAAGTTAATCGCGTCCATACTTCATTCCGGTTGTCAGAGCGAACCCAGGTGTCGCCGTTAATATTGGCGTAATAGCATTATCTAATTGTTTGAAGAATGTCCAGTAAATCACCCGAGCTATATGCGTAATTGATTCGTTACTAACCCTTTAACATATAGGATATATGATATAATGGTGTATGTATGTATATTTATAATCAAAGTTCAACCAAGTTTTCTGACAACTGTTTATTAAATGGGGAATTAAAGTTACCAAACGTATTTGGAAAATTAATAAATAGTGGTGTTATCAAATCATTTACTTCTTCCTAGAATAGTATGTTCAAAATCCTTCCATAAAATCCTTATTTAAATCCTGACTCTGAAGTAAACTCGGCCTACTTAGTAGTTCTCTCGAGATTTTATTACATAAAATAAAACGTTACAGATTATTAGATGACTTTATAAACTTTAATAACCTAATGACTAGTCATACATAAATATAAAGTATGGTGTTTATGATTGACTTAATACTTACGTAATTTACGTTAACTACTTTATTTGAGTTAATAAATGGAACTTTTCTTGTCTTTCAAACATAATTTTCACAGTAATTTGTATATTGTTAAGAACTAAAAGTTAAATCTTTATTATAAATAAATATATTAAAAACAATTTCAGTACTAAGTGTAAATACTGTTAATTTTTCTATTTCAAAACTTTTTCACATTTCACAGTATTTTCCTTTTTTTGTTTCATTTATTACAACAGGCTATAGAGGTTGTTCTCAAGCCGTACAAACTGAAGCTTTCTTCTAAACCAAATTAATCGAGTGAAAAAGTATAAATCAATACACAACAGTATATCACCCACACACTCACTTCATATAGGAGTGATATTGGATCACCAGAATCCCCATTAATATAATTGGAGCACCATTTGCCATATTGCTATTGCCGAGGTATTTGCCAATTTGGTAACGCACTTAATTTATTAGTCGCTATTATTACATGTAAGTAAATCACACTAATATATTGGACGGGCAATATAATTCACTCAGTCACGTATTTACTTTGTGAATAAAAGGAATGCTTGGATTTACGAATTATCATAATAATAAATAAATTTGCTCAGATATTTAAGAATAAGTTACATCGGGTTACATAAAATAAAAAATACAATTACTTTTTAAACTATTACTATTGTTATTTAAGTCGTAACTCGGGGGACTCTGTACTCCACGCTAGAATCGACCTGAGTCTTGGAGTTCAGGCTCTTTCTTACATACAAAAAATTAAAAATATGAACAATAATTTATAAATTGTGAATATAAAGTTATCATAATTATTTTAATGCTACTCGATTTTTTAGTCTACGAACGAATTGAAAACTCGCTTAAAAGAAACGGCTTCACATTCTCTTAAAATAACATATAAGATTGTGTTTTTTATACTTTTTCTCCCATAACTAGAAAACCAAAAATAATGTTTAATTTTCTATTGTGACGTGGTTGCAATACTTTCATTTCAAGCTGATGGCCGCAATAGTTGCTACAAACAGTCATAATTCGCTCTATTTTATAATATATCCATTACTGTTATCTCTTACCATCACAGAATAAGTCAAGAGCAGTCTTCATCCCGCATTCCGTATCATAATTAAACAAACGCATTTCACCGTTTTCCATGTCTATTTTATGTGTGTTTAATATAGGAAAATAATATTGTAGTGCCTGTAGCTCGGGTAGCTAAGGTGATCTGACGCGATCATCGAAGCTAAGCAACGGTCGATACGGACGGTCTTTTTTGGATGGGATGGGGATCTTTGGATGGGTGACCATGCACAAGACTATCGTTTTGAAAGTAACATTTTCATCTGGGAGCTACCGTGGCTCGGATGACAAGTAAAATTGTAGGTCCCCGCTGTTAGTCTTAGTACAAGCAGCCCTTAAGTCAAGTCAGAGGCTTTCGGGTGGCTTGAAATTTTTCGACACCAGAGCTTGACCACTTAGTTCATACCAAGAAGAAGAAGATAGGAAAATAATGATTCCACTAATTGTTTACGGTATTAAACTCTAACGGTGTACAGCGCGTGAATAATTACGACCCCGGATTATGTTTAATAACTAACTATTATTCTGAGAACATTGTTCATCAAAATTATCGTTTAAACTTGTAATTGTATATATTGAAGTTTGATAGCAAATTGGTGATTTAACTTTGGGCTTTCGTCTCAAATTAGGGATTTTGTATGGGTTGGTAATAATACGGTGTTATTGGATCATTTTCAGTAGGAACAAAGATGTAACTGTATTAGAACTTCATGCTAAAAGAGACTTTCGCAAGCTTTGAAAAACTTGTCCATGGAGCTGATGTTCGAATTTGTATGTCCATACATACAAACCCGTGTCGTGTCCATACATAAAAATACAAATGAATATAATTCGCTTTAACAAAGAAGACATTAAAAAAAATTTAATCATTTATTGTTGTGACAGGAAAAACATATAAGTACACAAATAACAATACACATGAAACATTTCCGATCACATGCCGGCCTCACCTCTGCATGTGCGGGCTGCAGGCAACCAGCGCTGGTCTTCCGTTGAGACCGACAGGTGACGACACGAACGTCGAGAAAACAGACAAAAGGAACTATAAATTTTTTATAGTTCCTTATACAACGTTATTTGTAAGTCCATGAAAAACTTTCAAATTATCTCTTTTTGACGCAAGATATAGCGGCCAATATGTTTTCTTCTAAAACCCCGTTAACACGGGATATAAGATCGTCTCTCAACAGCTACTTAAAACCCTCTGAAGAAAATAAAAAGGCTAGTATATCGATATCGACATGATGTATGCAGAAGTTAATTTACTCGAATTTAAAATTTATTTATAACCAACATAACAATGATATAAAATACTAAACTAAAACTTAACCTACAAAAGTCCAGGGGTAGAGGAAAAGGTGCCCAAAATGCTGGCAGCATTGCCACGTTGGATGGCAATGCTTAGTTTCTGACTGAAATAAAAGCCAGCTTTCTGGACACCCGAATTTAAAATTTATAATCCTTTAACTTACTTACGAAGATTTATGCCACATTTCCAATTTCCCCTTGTTGGTTACGCACGTATTTTGCCTACCCAATTTCTAACAATTTCTGCGTTAATTCGGTGACCGTCCGTAACAGTTTAACAGCTCTTTTAACTGTTAATAGCAGTTTTGATTTCAACGCTATTTGCGAACGATTAGCCGCAGTAAAAGTGGTCGTCACGGTGATTGAGCTACCATTGTTCTAAGGTGTTGTGTTGCTTGTGCTACTTTACTTTGCGGTTGCCGAGGTTTAAACCTGGACATAGTTAATTCAAAAACCTCAACAAACTAATATGAGTCGAATAATAACTATTAAAGAGTGTGAGCTATGCATACTGAACTTTAAGTTCTGTGCGAATCGATTCAAGGGTTTTAAGTGTTTGTATTGCTTGTGCTACTTTAATTTACGGTTGTCGAGGTTTAAACCTGGACATAGTTAATTCAAAAACCTCAACAAACTAATATGAGTCGAATAATAACTATTCAAGAGTGACCTATGCACACTGAAGTTTAAGTTCAGTGCGATTCGATTCAAGTGTTTTAGGTTTAGATTTTTTCGTACTGCAAAGAGTGAAAAAAAGAACGTACTGGTAATTGTCTTTCTTGCTTAAATTTTTAGTTTAGCATACTGTTTAGTTCGTTATAATTGTTATGACGCTGTTTTTTACGCTACGATATTTGGGCTCAGTCACTTATGTGACTTCTCAGTTTACAGGTTTAGAAAAAAATTAGAACATAACATACAAGTTAACCTAGAATGAAAGCGTGATTGAGATTGTGAATATGACAGCTGCAAACAGAATGTTATGTTTGTGTAAAACTTAATGTACCAACCACACTTTTTTATATTTTTTTTTTTATTGAGAAATGGTGAAGTGAAAGAAGATGAATGAAGTTATCGTACTGTGTAGGCTAGTGTTGGCTGTTGGCGCCCGTCAAAGGCGCGGCACACACAATGGGCGAAAGCGCATCCAATGCGATGTGAATTGACGGACGGTTGACGCAACTTAGTCACGGCCTGATTTTTACTATTACCGGGCTGTCATTAGGTGGATCGATCGTTTAGTAGCTTTCCGGACTTTAAGTTGGCGATAGTTTTCTTATGAGAGCTTAGTTGAGGTACCTATATTAAATGGGTTTGCGCTTAATCTTTTATCATTTCATGTTCATTATCATCATCCTCTACAGCCGGTTCTCTCCCACTGCTGGTAATATAGGCCCATCTTTTAGCATGCCATTCATCTCTATCCTGCGCCAATCGTGGCCAGATTCGACCTGCGACTGATATTAATAATAATAAAATAAATAAATATTTGGACACATTTCACACACGGCTGGTTAACCCCACACCGAACCATTTCTAGTTCGTATTATGGTTGCTAACACAACTTATGTACTACATATACATACATATTTTATATCGTCGATCTTGCCGGCGGACGACAGACGCATTTAATGTTATGATAATTATTTATTATTTGCAGATAGATATATTTTTACGGTAAAGATCTTGTTTGTTTACGCTCGTGGTTATTATACTTATGTTTGTATAATAGGCGTTTTTTTCCCTCACAATTTTTCGCTAACGCCTGGCGATACAATAGCAATAATTTATTAATATTAATTGCAATATCTTTAATCAAATTCAAATTAGCCTTTCAATTCTCCTGAGAATGTAACGGTATCCGCTCTCAATATGAAATGCCATCCATTCTGCCCAATTAATTACTAAATCCAAATCTTATGCCACTCGTTAATTATCCCACGTATTCCTAAATTAACGTTATAATTTTATCATTTCAGGTAAGTGTAACATCGACCCCCGAAGCGAGGCCGGACCCTTGAGGTATCCCATTTCACGATTTACTTCCTCTTCTTTATTAATTTTGAAACGGCCGACTGATGGGATTAATTTTGTGTTTATTTGAATAATTTTGCGGGTAAATATTACATGTTTGAGTTATCCGGTCGGTGTCAGTGCACGTTTTTTAAGGTTGCGGGATTATTTTTGTTACATTGGTATTTTAAAAAAAATACTTGATGATACCTATTTGTTACCTTTCCGTTCATCATACATGTATGTTTGTATAGCGCCTGTAGCTCGGCTCGCTAAGGTGATCTGATGCGATCATTGTAGCTAAGCAACGGTCGATGCAGACGGTGTTTGGATTGGTGTCCATGATCGTCATTTAAAAAGTGGCTTCATCAGTTGGGCTCTGTCGTGGGTCGGATGTCACGTTAAATAGTAGTTTCCGCTGTTAGGCTTAGTACAAGTAGTCGTTAAGCCAAGTATGAAGCCTTCGGCACAGAATAATAACTTGCTTCGGGCAGCTTGAAAACTCGCAACACCAGAGCTTGGCCACTTAGCTCATAGGAAGAAGGAAAAGCGTACTTTTTCACAATTTGTACCTAACGCCACTATTGGCGTCACGTTACGGGTTGCATAGCATTTTAATCGGATAGTTAATGTGTTGTTGAGGAACGATGAATGATTTATAATGAAACTATTTTTTTATTTATCTTTCGTATAATAACGATTAACAAATTATTTACATTATTTGAAACACCCATCCTTAACTTTGACATCTTTGGTTGAAAACGCATACAAAATATTTAGAAAATAATTGTTTTAACTTTGCATTAACAGTACTTAATCTATCTTATTATGACGAACCCCATCGTCAACTTAAAAAAATCCGTCAATTATGTAATTTTGCTTTACTCGCTAAGCGATAAGTAGGATAGTACATTTGAAATAGAAGACAAAATTAAATATCTAATGTACTTCCGCTGTGATCCGAAATCCAAATTAAGACAAGGAAAAATTAACTAAGATTAATTAATGTTAGTTAATTTTTCCTTTACTTGTATTTCCTATATTTAATTTTGTCTTCTATTTACAATGGATTTCCGCAAAGTAACGCCTGAGTCAATAAGTTATTAGGATAGTACATTTTTTCCCATTCCCTTAATGTATTTTTAACCTTTTCCAGATTCCTGACTGCCCTCCGACTTCCTGGTTCCTTACTCCATCTCCAACTCCCAAGAATGATTTATATCTAAAAAACTGATGAATAAAATAAATCCTTTACTAACACGCTTTGTTCCTTTATTTCCTACATACCTTTCCTATCCGTCATAATTATGTAGTTATCTAAAACATAATTGATCTTCAAATACTGAATGTAACAGCTGAATAAGACGCCTCTAGCGGCCACAAGTTGAACTATAGACGTATAGACATAATCGTATAGACATAGACGAATATCGTATAGACATGCTACTTACCAAATTTACAAGTCCATAGTTTTACCTTAATGTAATAGTTGTATTATGGCCGATACACGAAACATATCTTAGATCGGACGGTACAGTTCAAACTACAACGATAATTATACATGTAAACAAATGTGAAACATTTCAAGATAAAAATCATTGTTGATCAATAAGATATGCGATATTGTGATAACGCAACGATTTTTCGCAGCGGATATAAGAGAAAATTTTTACATTATATCCGTTCTTGGGAATTCCCAGGCTAAAAAGCTGCCGTTTGAATTGTTAAGAATTGTAACAGTTGGACGATACACTATCCGACCAACATCGTTCGAAGCCTGTGTGCGGACATTAGTGTGTTTATGTAATACGAGTAGTTTCACTTACATAAGGTTAGATATTTGTCGCGTCTATTAATAACTCTTATAACGTCAATAAAACTATCTTCTCGCTATAAATAATAACACGTAGCTTAATTCCATAAGTAGCGACGTATATCAGTGTAAATAGCGCAAACGCTATGTTTTCCCTTTATTTATTAGGCAATGTATCACATCTGTTTTCCTCCGCGAAAAAATGCCGACTGCGATATAAGAAAATTATTTTTCGGGTATGAGGACAGTTTTGTTATAAAAAACTAGCGATTAAGGCACTACAGGAGCAAAATACAATATTTTATATATACATATAAAATCTATAAAATCCAGCGTAAATGATAGGGATTACGGTTTTTTCAGCTGTATTATCTTTAATATACGATTACGCGAAATTCGCCGTTAGTTTTAATTTTGAAAAATAGTCGTTTTAATATATAACAATTTAGTGTTACTGAAAGAAATCATCATCATCATCTGCCTGTATCTTCTCACTGCTGGGTATAGGCCTCCTCTCCAACACGCCGATGGTCAGATGACATCGTTAGGCACGCTGGAAAGAGCTGGTGGAAACTGGCTGAAGGCTACTGAAAGAAATAAAGAAATTAAAATAAATCTTACTTTTTTAGAATCGTCAGAGCTTAAAATTTAGATATTGTACCTAAATTGTTTGTTTTTGTATGAATTTATTTTGTAAAAACTCTAACGCCGCTCGATAAGCACTTCGCTCAAATTTGTATTGTGCGGCTCAACTAGGTTCAACTTAGGTTACATTCTTAACGTTTTCTCACCTTTCTCGCCTTTAAACGGTGAAAATATCGTATCATTTAATTTTAAATTTAGCGAAGAGCTTGTTTTTTAAAAATAGTTTTGAGGAAACTAAATTAATTAAAAGAACGCAATCTCCAGGTACTGTCAATAGCAGAAGCAATTTTAAGTTTAAACTTGAAGTAGAATGCAGTGAGTTTCAGGACACTTACACGGGTTCCTATAATTGAAAGGACGTTGAAATAAAAGTACCTTTAACTGAAATCGACTCGTACTCCGCGACTTCTATTTGCACAGTGAAATTGGAAAGCTAAGGTAAGTGTCGAATAAAAAGAAGTATAAATTGAAAATTTAAAAACCCCTGACGCAACGTTACCTATGTGATGAAGCGCCTGTAGCTCGGCTGACTAATGTGATCCGACGCGATCATTGAGGTAAAGCAACGGTCGATGCGACAGTCTTTGGATGGGTGACCGTGCACAAGACTTTTTGAAAAGTGCCATTTTCATCTGAGCGCTACCGTCGGTTAACGCCTTAAATTGTAGGTCCCAGCTGCTAGTCTCAGTAAGCAGTCATTAAGCCAAGTCAGAGGTCTTCGTGTGGCTTAAAAAACTCGACACCAGAGCTTAGCCACTGAAGTAACTACAAATAAGAAGAAAAAAAGTGTGTGATGGAGGCATCTTATTAGAAATGTATCATAGTTTTCTACTCGTCTTCATTCCCTTTTTATTTAATATCCATATTATTTAATGCCTGGAAGAGATCGCTGTTAGCGATAAGGCCGCCGTTTGTGGCATAAATTTGTGTTGTTACTATTTTATTTTGTATTGTACCTTTATTTGCCCAATAAAGAGTTCATCTATCTATCTATCTATCTATCCATATTAAGGAAAATGCGAGAAAATACGAAAAAAATATATGATCCGCCATTTTGTAGCGTCGGCCATCTTGGTCCGATTTCCATGAAACATAGCTAATAACACTCCCGCCTGATACACTTTTAAACAATAAATACTAAATGAAAATAGGTCCGTCCGTTCGAGACCTACGTCTATAACAGATATTTGTGTCGAATCTTAATTCGGTGAAAAATTACTTAAATTTTTTTACAATAGAAAATTGATTTACATTTGTTTAAAACAGCTGCTTGTTTTTGTTATGAATATGGTGGATTGTAAAGAATTTTTCTAGTAGTACTAGCTTGCCTAGCATCCACTTCAAGCTGAAAAATCTGTCACTATGTACCTAACAGTGTGTTCCGGCAACTTTCTTGATAAGTTACTTATTCCACAATATACAAGCTCCACCTGATAGTCGCTGTCTGGTGTATTTACCCTATTGGTTTGATGCCTAGCTGTATTGAGTTAAAAAATCAGGTGTAACAAAGCTGTACAAAGGCCTCTTCCCTCCTTCCAGACAGACTTAGTTAGGCCACTGTATGAAAACTTTCGTAAGGCATATTTGAATAATGTTTGTAAAACCGGCTATCACTTACATTTATTTAGTCGGTATTAGCCCGACATGTTTCAGCACAATCAGTGTGCCATTCTCAAGGGCAGGAACACAGACAACGTACGCTCGCAAAGATGGATGGTTAGGCCAGTTTATATCGAGATTTTCGACTAATATACATACATACGAGTACATAGTTGTTATAATCAAAATACCAAAACTAAGATTTTAATTTTCTTAATACGACCTCGATATGAAAGCTCGTTTGATAAATAACGTAGGTTAGGTAAACCATTAAAAATAAAACCATCGTTTCATTCAGATGGTATCTAGCTTAAAACAATAACAAACTACCGAGTGAGCTATGAAAAATGGCGATAGACTCGCGTGAGGACGGCTGGCTCAACTCAACAAACTTAGCACTCCGCGGTCTCAACCAAAGAATTGAATTCTGTAGAAGAATAGATTTAAAACATAGACTTATAATTATAATAGACGCTCAACCTCGTATTGAAAATCGTACTTCGGGTATCATTATGATGATGATATACGTAGCGCCATCTATTTGTATTTTCTTACAGAATTAACCGTTGCCTATCGAGGCTAAGTAACGGTTGATACTATAAGAAAATACGAATCGCGTCAGATCACCTAAGCTACACACACTAAATACACACATAAAGTACATAGACACAGAAACACACATGCACAAAACGCACACCAATTCGATTTATCAATATGGAAAAAATAGATTGTTTGAATTTGTTTTATTTTTAATTAATTAGTCTGAGTGGTACCAAAATAAGAATTATTATTCTTAGAGTTGTTCTCTATAAGGTCTTTAAGCTGTTTACTTTCAATATTTTTTACACCTTATGATATTATTTATTATCACTTTTTTTTTTTTTTTTTTTTTTTCCTCCGAGGGTAGGAAGTGAAAAAAGATTACCTCTGCATTTTAAATACATTAAAAATAGTTTAAAGTGAATTTACCTGCTAATGTAATGTTTGTTTGTAAGCACTAAAACCTTCTATCTGCCAGGATATGTTTTTATTCCTTGAGAACTAAACTTTTTCACATCAATTTTTCTCCTTTGTTGATCACTCACTTAACCTCAAAACTGAAAATGGACCAAGTTCAAGAAACCCTAAACCAACTGATGGTGGCTTTCAATAAGCGGCTGGATACTATACAAGACCAGCTACCGGCAGCCAGCTCACCAGGGAGTCCTTCAACTGTGGCAGCGGAGCTTGCCAGTTTCAAAACATTTGCTTTGGCTACATTTAGGGCCTTGCAAGCTCAGATTGCGATACTAGCTAAACAGGTTGATCTAGGTGAGATGCGGGCGCGCCGTAAGATGCTGATGATTCATGGTGTTCCAGAGGAATCTAGTGAAAACTCATCTGCAGTTGTTGCTAAGGCAGTGGTTCAACATATTAAATTGACCGAGTTCAAGCCGACAGATATTACTAGGTGTCACCGGCTGGGTCGTGCTGCTGCAAATAAGCCACGGCCAATTCTTTTCAAGGTACGTGATGTGGCCTTGCGAGATAAGATCTGGGCGTCGAAGTCGAGTCTCAAGGGTTCGGGGATAACTCTCTCCGAATTTCTGACGAAGACTCGGCATGACGTGTTTCTCGCAGCTCGCCAGCGTTTTGGAATCTCTAAATGCTGGACGAGGGACGGTAACATCTATGTTCTCGACTCTGAAGGTAACCGCCATCGTGTGAGCTCTTTGGAAGAGTTGGAGAAGATATCACTGTCAGTTGTAAGCCCGGCTGCAGCCGCTAAGTCGAAGGATGCTTCTGTTGCTGTGAAGGATGGTACGAAGGCTGCCCCTAGGCAAAAGAAAGTCGTGTCGAAGAAGAAGTGATCTTGTGTTTTTGATGCGTGTGTTAGTATTTCTCTTGTTTTTCACATGACACTATTTTGTCACTACTATGTGTTCTAAACTTTAAATTCCCTAAATAGTATGTGTTAGAGATTAGTTAAGTGTGCTTTAATATAAGTCTGTGAGTTTCAGCTCATAATATCAAAGTTTTTTCCGAACATAATATGCTTTAACATTAATTGAGATTGTTTTGGTTTTTTACAAACATTCCAGAGCTTTAACATTATTAGCTGTCACTGTCAAGGTGTATACGTCTTTTTTAGAGTATTCGCACGATGAAGTTATTAAGTTTTTTTTTAATTTGTTAATTTCTTTACTTCATAGTTTTGATAATATTTTTGATCTCTTTTGATTTCTTTTTTTTTTATGGTGTATGTGTGTGTGTGTATTTTATTTTTCTTTTTGTGTATGTTTTTGTCCTATTGTAAAGTTTAGTTTAGTTTGTTGTTTTTTTGTATTTTTTTTTCCGTCAGTGTCAACTGGCAGATGGATACATAATTTGATTAGTTTTTTTTTTTTTTTTTTTTATTATTTAGTTTTTTTTTGTGTTTTATTACATTTATACAAATTTATCTACATTTCTATTTGAGATGCTTTGTGACAGTGATGATGATACCTGTTCTGAATATTTATCCTGCTATTCTTCTAATGAGGATAGTGAAAATAGTTTTAGTAGTATACCTACCCTGTTTGACTCAGTCGAGTCTTTTGTTTCTAACTGTCCTAAAACCTTTAACGCGTTCCATATCAATGCTCAGAGTATTGCGGCACATTTACCTATTATGCAGGCGTCATTTTGTAATTCCAATATTCATGCTCTCTTAGTTTCCGAGTCTTGGTTAAAACCAGCTCTTCCTTCGAGCTGTGTAATGTTGCCAGGTTTCCAACTCATACGGAATGATCGTGTTGGTCAGGGTGGTGGTGGTGTCGCTATATACCTTCGCTCACATATTCCTTTCTCTATTGTTAGTATGTCAGCGCAACCACCTCCATCTAACGCTGGTGAGCATTTATTTATTGAGGTCACCCTGCAACACACTAAAATTCTTCTTGGAGTATATTATTCTCCCAATTCACATGTTAATTATTTCCAATCACTAGAAACACTTCTAGAAGATATTTCTACAAATTATGATCACACAATTCTAATGGGTGACTTCAACACGTGCCTTTTGAAGTCTGACCATAGGACTCGCTACTTGCAATCTTTGGCCACGGCGTGCAATCTTAACATTCTGCCCCTTAATGCAACTCATAATCCTCCTAGCTCAGTTCCTTCTCTTCTTGACATCATGATGGTTTCTTCTCTTCAGCGCGTCGTGAACCATGGTCAATGTGCAGCAGATTTAATTTCTCATCACGATCTTATCTTTCTTTCCTATAAAATACGACCTCCTAAATCTAAGCCTAAAATTCTTCTACAGCGCAGTTTTGGTGGTATGAACTTAGATAATTTGCGTAAAGATGCATTAGAGTTAGATTGGTCTAATTTGCTAACTGCAGACAGTGTCGATGATAAAATTCAAGAATTTAATAGTAACTTGTCTAAGTTATATGATGTCTCTCCTCTTTCCTATACTGGATTACGCTGACGTCTGTTATTTGGATTTAACCGAAGAGCAACTCGACAAGCTCGAGCGGCTTCAAAATTTTTGTATTAGGTTTATTTATGGATTGCGTAAATATGACCATATTTCTGAATTTCGCCGTAAGCTCAAATGGTTACCCATTCGCCTTCGCCGCAATTCTCATATTCTTGCTGTCCTCTACAAAATCCTTTTTATTCCTGCTACTCCGCTCTACCTCAAAGAGCGGTTCACGTTCGTCACTCCCTCGCATTCTGTTTCCCTACGTACTTCCCGCTTAGTCCTCTTGAAGCATCCTAGCTGTCCTCAATCTAATTATTTCTATCATAACTCCTTTACTATCAAAGCCCTTCAGTTATGGAACGCGCTGCCACTGCCGATTCGGCAGGCCAAGTCTCTTCCCATTTTTCAGAACATGGTCTATCATCATTATATGTCCACACTGTAAGTCAATGTGAAGTTTTGTGTAGGTATAATTTGTCTTTATTTAGTATTTATAAAGTTAGGTTAGTTCTTTTGTTTATTTATTATTTGTTTTGTTTTTTTTTTTTCTTTCTTTTAAGTTTGTACACCACCCTCTGTTTGTCCGTAACTTAAATCCATCCAAAGGTTGCCTGGCAGAAATCGCCTTAGGCGATAAGGCCGCCTAATGTACTACCTCTGTTATTCTTTTTCCTGATGTAACTGTTTTATTTTTTGTATTTTGGTGTGCAATAAAGTCATATTGTATTGTATTGTATTGTATATTATTATATACAGAAAAAACTGTAAATAAAATATTGTGCCTATGTATCATAGCCTCAATCGGCTCATATTGCTAATCCTAAAAAAGTCCATTCTACGAAAAAATAAGCATCGAATTTAAGTCTTCAAGACTAAACTAAGTTTACCCTTGCAGTGGATTTACGGGATTTCTTTGCTTTATTCATGGTTTGCAGTGTTTGTAAAAGAAAATTGTTGGTTAGCTTGCGGATCTAGCGGTCGTGAATTTAATATATCAACGTCTCTTCCTGGTTTTGTCAAATAGTTTTTATGTAAAGTATATATGAATGTATATGTAGTAAATCAATTGTGTTATCAAGAAAAGTTGCATCACTTAGCCTTACTTTTAGTACATGAATGACAGTACTGTCATTAAGGCAAGAGAGAGAATCGGTTTCTTTTGGGTAAGTTCTATCTATTCTAGATCGTAATATCACTTAACATCATATGACCATTCTATTTACTGATTCACATTCGGTGCAAATATGTCTCTAATCATATTCATAAGTAAATGGAATTTAATTGTCAAAAACGTTAACCGCTAGCCTATCTTATATACGGCGAAGGAGAACAGCGTAAGGTAACCGGCATGTCTGAGGACCACAATATCCGAAGACGTGAGTCATCCGCCAACCCGCACATGCACAGTGTGATAGATTATGGCCTATATATCTCTGTCCCAGTGAGAGAAGTCCCCGAGTTCCAGCAGTGGGAACGTATAGTGGGCTACTTATGCTTTTGCAAGTTTATCTAACACAAATTTGTAATTAGCAATGTCTTTGGAAGTTTGTTAAGCGAAATCTTTTAAGCTTTTTTAACGGATTTTGTTTTGTCGAGTTTGGTCACGAACAACAAACTTTTGAGACACAAATTTTGTTTTGACATATTTAAAACATGTCAAAGATTTACAAAGAAAAAAACACTGAGCAAAAATAATGTGAAGCATCTTACTGTATAATTACTATGATTTGAGTCTTCTTCGTCGTGTCGATAGTTTGAACTTACTACTAAATTATACTATTTAATGAAGTTTTTATTTATATCAGAGCAAACTGGATTTTAATTTTTCCGAATACATAACAAGATAAATTAAACTTAATCAAATTAAAAACTACACAATAATTTTTAATTATAAATAAAACCTAAATTTCAAACAATATTTTTTACCTTAGTCTGTGTCCGCAGGTAAGGTGCCTTATACTTTATTATTAACTAGCTGACCCGGCAAACGTTGTTTTGCCTCACTTAGGGGTACAGCGCCATCTATTGATTACTTACTCAACCCAGTCGAAAGGTATCGAAATCTGTTAGAATCATTTGGAGTTAACAGATAATTGTGACTGTCAAATAATAACATACAATAATTAGCAATAAACTAAAATTGCGACTATAATTTGAGATTTAAACTATCCTATTTCTCAAGTTGGATCGAACTGCACATGGTGTGCGAATTTTATTATAATCGGTTAAGTGGTTTAGGAGTCCATTGAGGACAAACATTGTGACACGAGATTTATATATATTAAGATTTACACGTAGAAGAAGAGTTATATTGGTTAAAGGAAAGAAATTAATTTGCATTTTTAATATAGATATAAGAATTCGACAAAAATTCATAACCTAATAAAAAAATTCATAGACTAAATTATCTAACTCTGTAGAAGCCCATATAACTTACGTAACAGCTAAATAAGAACCAATCTTCACTCGCGTCTCGTTCTCACATAATTCACTCTCAGTGCTGCCATAATTCAAGTTATTCAACCGAATTGAATATTCTAAATACGACGGCCCGATCCGCTTTATGTTTTCACGTCACAGAGTTATGAAAATACGAGTACTTAGATATCAACTCAACAATTCCGTATCTGAATTTTCAAATCAAATAATCATAATCATGTTAATTAGACATTCTGCGTCCAATGTTGGACATAGGCTTCTTTTGTTTCTTTTTTTTATAAGGACACATTTCATATAACTGAATTTTCAAATCAATTATGTCATCATCATCTTAATTAGACATTCTGCGTCCACCGTAGGCTTCTTTATTTTCTTTTTTTTATAAAGAGACATATCACACATGGTTATGGTTAACCCCATACTGAACTATTTCTAGTTTGTGTTATGGTAGCTAACACAACTGATATACTACATATTAAATATACATACATATATTATACATTTACATATTTAACACCCAGATCAACAAATTTAGTTAAGCACAAAGAAATTGGCTGTTCCGAGAATCGAACCCCGAACCTTCTGATTGGCAGTCCGGCAAGGTAATTTTTACGGCATCGTTGCCGTCGTCTGCGGTCGTCAAACCACATTCTCGTAAGGCACATATCAGTATTCTAGGCATTTCAACATATTAATAACCTGACTACTTACAACACTCAATATTTTCCTATTTTTCATATAGGTTTTAAACAAAAAGGATATTATTTAAAATCATTGATTAAATTAAATAAAACTAATTTTCATAGACAATAAATATTTCATTCAATAATTGATTCATTCAACATTTTTACACATTGCCCTTAACATGCCATAATTTTATGGAACTTGAAATTTTAATTAATATGTGTAACGTACATTTTTATTAGACTGTGGATTCAAAAAAAAAAAAATTCAAAATAATTTATTGGTACCAAAAAAATACATATTTTTAACATAAAGCTCTAGTTGCCAAAATAGGCGTTAGCCCGTGCCTTGGCAGCTAGTCCTTCCCAAAATAATCCAATAAATTGTCTGATTCAATTAGAATAAAATAATAATAGATATATATTAACATTATTAACTAAGTTGATATTTCATAATAAGACATTAATAATACATAATATGACTGATAAAAGATGTGTTAAATTTTAATTTTAGATTATTGCATATTAATTTAATTGAAACATAATTGCTTACATGTCATGAATATAATACAAATTTTAAATTTAATTTAAATTAATAATTAATAATTATTTAGTTTAATTAATTATTATTATATAGCTATTTCGATAATTCTTCTTATTAGTAAGTCTTATAATTAAAGTGGTAAAACAGTTTATCTAAAAGTCAAAAAATTTAAATTGAATATAAGTTACATTATTTGCATATGGTATTTATAAATAGTATAATATTGCTCAAGTCAAGTTTAATGAAAATTATACAATACATTTAATTTATTGAGTACGTTTTGTCTAGTCTAAAGTCACAAATAGTTTTTCTGTCTCATCATATGATAGTTTTTGGAGCCACGGGACAATGACCAGTTTTAAGTCCTTAAGGGAGAGAGGAAATATATTATTTGATTTGCTAATAGTGTTGTATAGGTGAGAGCTGACGATCTCAAAGTGTCTCTGAGCTAGAGCGGTTCGACGTTTTCTTATTGGACAGACACGGTCCTTTCTCCGCTGCTTATTGTAAGTCTCGGCGTTTAAAGATAACATTTTATGCTTTCGTACTATAACTTGATAAATAAAAAGTTGTCGCACAGTTAGAACGGCGATGCCTGTATATAGGTCTATTGTCGGGTACCGATACGGCTTACCACTCATTACTTTCAACACTGCCCTCTGAGCTCTCTCCAGACGCAGCATATGAGTGGAATAAGTCCCGCCCCATACCGGGATACAATAAGTGATGACAGACTGAGCCAAAGCATAATAAACTTGTGTTAAAATTTCTAACGATGCCACTGCCCTAAGTTTTTTGAACACATACAATAATTTTCTTAGGCGTGGTACCAAGGCTATTATTTGTGGGTTCCAGTTTAGTGTGCAATCGATTATCACACCAAGATATTTAATTTCATTTGCTCGAGTAATTTGGAGACAGGAGCAATTAGCATATTCCGTTAAGTAAGTGGAGCTGCAAGTATGGGCTTTAAGACTGAAGAGGAGAGGCTGAGATTGAGTGCTTGCAGAGAAAGTTATGTACTGTGTTTTTTGCACATTCAATGTTAAGACATTATCCTTAAGCCAGGACATAACCATCTTTAGAGCAGTCTCTGCGTGTTTCTTGGCCTGATTCCAGGTTTTCCCATGTATCAGAAGGGCCGTGTCGTCTGCATAGGTAAATATCTGGCAATTCGGTACAGGTAGCTTGCATAGCTCATTTATATATAGTAGGAATAAGGTAGGCCCTAGCACACTGCCTTGTGGCACGCCATACGCTAAAACCCTATCAGAACTATAGTGATCTCCTATTTTAGTACATTGCGTCCTATTTGTAAGGTAATCTTTGAAAATTTCAAGAGTTACTCCTCTAATTCCTATCCTTTCCATCTTTTTCAGGAGCAGCGGTACAGAAACAGTGTCAAATGCTTTAGTTAAGTCAAGAAAAACACATAGAGACTTGTTTTTTAATTCAATATGTCTAACCACGCTATTAACAAAATCAAAAACAGCATCCTCGGTTGACATTCCCGCTCTGAATCCATATTGATTACCTGCAAGATATCTATGACTTTCCAGGTAATTTACAAGTCTCTTATTCAGCACTTTTTCAAAGATTTTTGAAAGCGTAGTCAGAACCGAAATTGGCCTGTAATTGTTAACACTGTTTCTGTCCCCGCTCTTGAAAATAGGATGGACGAGAGCTTTTTTAAAGGCATTCGGGAAGACTCCAGAAGATATGCACAGATCAAACAGGTGTGTGAGAGGAGGTATTATGCTATGCTTTGCATATTTGATGATCTTAGAAGGGATGTTATCCCACCCAGTCGCACAATCACTACGAAGACCATCGATTATTGCCTCGATTTCTTTGCAATCAGGCGACAGTAGGGTCATGGAGTTGCATGGGGTGTTATTCGAGTTGCTTTTTAGGGTGGTGGATAGCGGATTAGAAGCACTATTTTCGATTTTATCAGCTAGATCTCTCCCAATGCTCACAAAAAAGTTATTTATTTTATTTACAGAATCTACTGGGTTGCTAGATATATTGAGCAGCTCGGTAGGAATGGCTCGATTTTGTTCCAAACCAGCGACACTTTTGAGGACTTTCCACGTTGCTTTGGGGTCCCTCTTCGCCATTTCAAAACGCTCTCGATGGTAATTCTCTTTTAGCTTTCGCATGAGTTTTGTGCAGTAATTTCGATAACGACAATAAGATAGCCTAAGAATCATATCATCAGGATGTTTTTTTACTTTTTTATGCATTCTGTCTCGAAATCTGAGGCATCGTAGCATTCCTGTCGTAATCCATGGTTTGAGAGTTCTCTCTCTCTTAGGTAATTTGACAGAACTAGTACAGTCCTTAATAACACTAGATATAATTTGTACAAGTTGGTCAGCAGCCAAGTTAGCGTTTTTATATAAGAAAAAATCTTTAAAGCTATATTTACTTAGACGTTGTGCAACAGTTAGGTAGTCTACACGGAAACCTTCTTTAGGACAACGTTTCTTAGTATGCGAAGAGTTCTCCAGGTACAGTAGAAAAGGTGAGTGGTCCGTAACAAGCGTGTCCATTATGAGCGCGGTGGCGTTCCCAGATTTTTTCTTTAAGAAGCAATGATCTATGCAGTTGCCATTTCGAGTAGGGAGAGAGTGCGTTGGAAGTAGCCCATGAGCAGCTGTTAGATTGAGATAGGTCTCGGCATCTTTATCTTCAGAGTCAACGTTTATTTTTATGTTTACATCTCCAACTAATATAATAGTTTTGTAGTTTGACAGTTGTAGAAGTAAATTATTTAAAAAATTGAGAAAGTTATTCCGATTTTTAAAGCATGGTGGTCTATATATTGCTATGATTGCAAGATCTTGACCAAAACTAGTGACTACGCAACTGCACTCAACGGCTTTGATGTTAATAAAATTGTGTTCTATTTGTGGGTTAATATAAACAAGAACACCGTCATTTTGGTTACAAAATGAGGATTTATAGGTGGTATAGTTCTCTATATTTGGTACCCTTGCTACTTTACTTAACCAGGATTCGGTCAGAACTATAACGTCACTCATGAAACCCATCCGTGCAAATAGCGCAATCATATGATCGAGATTATGGTTTATACTGCGGATATTGGTATGGAAAACAGTCAAAGAATTTTCTTGAAAAGAGATATGATTTTTACATTCCTCAGGTGTACAGACTAAGCAGTTTGCAATTTTCAGAGTTTCAAGTTCACTACAAATCTTATCTATGTTATCCATTATTGAGTTGAGAGAAAATCTTTGGTCTAAGTTTAAGGCTCATCAAAAGACACAGGTGAATGTTACAACAACTCGAGACACTAACCATACCAACACTCTCTACCGCTTTGAATGACAGCACAAAACACTCATAATTGTTTAAAAAACAGTACCAGATTATAACTATTAAAGCTGATTTCATAAAATGGGGTGGTGGGATACCACTCTCATAGCTCGCTGAAAATACCATATGACTGACATTATTTTCTAAATTAAATAAGTTAGTAATATAAAAATTAAAAGCATGCAATTGTATTCTACTCACTAAATAATAGTAATACTGGAATAGTCATTGTGCTTCCTTTAATTGTACTAAGTCCGACTCATAGTTCACTCGCACCAAGGGGGCACCATCCGCTTTTCGTAAGTATATCTTCCCATGGGAACTCCAACAAAATTTATAGTTACTGGTCTTGGCAAATTCCCTCGCAAGGTGGAAGAGCTTGCGCATCTTTAGAGTTAAGTTCTCCGATATGAAGACAGGTCTAGCTGGTCCATCAATTCGTAAGTTGCTGGTGTTTAACTTGCTATTTCTATTGGCCTTGTTATAGATCTTTACAGCATTTAGGAATTTTTCTTTGTAAATAACAGAGCTAAAATCGACAATGATGGGTCTGTTCGCGGACTTAGTGTTAACTCTAAAAACATCTCTTAAATCTGTGGCTTTCAGTGAGAAGTTAATGATTTTCGTGATGCGCAAAACTACTTCCGCAAGATTGTCTTTTGTTTCGGGACTCACCGGAGGAATATTTCGTATTTCGATGCTGCTGGCCCTTTGGTACTTTTCTAGAGATTCGGTTTTTTCTTCCAAAGCCTGAACCGAGGCCCGGTTTTGTTTACGTTCCGCTTCTAAAGTACCAATTTTTTCCATCACAGAATCGTATTGTTTGGACATGTAATCCACGGTGGTAGTTAAAGTATTTAATTGGTTGGTCAGTTCACGTACAGTACTCCGGATACTTTCAAGACATTTCTCCTGTTGCTTCTTAAAATCATCCAGCATGCTGCGCATATCTGACATGAAGGTTTTTAAGTTTTCGTTACCAGGAGGAGAATGTGGTCGCTTTCTCCTTCTTTCTTTCGGTTTATTTTCAGATACAGAAGCAG
Organism: Mellilla xanthometata; assembly: GCA_035578125.1. Lineage (NCBI taxonomy): Eukaryota > Metazoa > Arthropoda > Insecta > Lepidoptera > Geometridae > Mellilla > Mellilla xanthometata. The sequence goes on along the minus strand of JAPUBQ010000014.1, from coordinate 2,619,094 downwards.
TTGCTTGGATTTTGCCTGACTCTGAATCCGAAAGCAAAATATGCGATAAAGCTAAGGCTTCCGGCGGCGGTGTCCGCTCCATTCTGGGCATCTTAAATGTTTTGTAATTAAATGTGTACCTGAGTAAAACAGCACTGAAGCGTCACTTGCACGGCGGTGCGCTTAGTTGTTCAGGCGCTTGTGCCACCGAACGCAGCTACCAGGCTAACAGCGGTCAAGAAGCGTATGTTGTTCGCACGTAGCACGTTGTAGCTCGCGTAGCGTGGGAGGGGCAAGCGGCCGCACTATGTCCGCGTGCAGCGTAGCAGTGGGCGGGGCGCTGTGTCGCGTACCGTAGTCGATGACGTAACACGGCCGTCTCACTATCTCTCAATGCGCGGCAGCCGTCGCAGATTGCACCTCTTCGATATTTCTGCCGTCCTATTTTTCTGCACTGATTTACGTTGCAAAACTTTGTATTTAAAAATTAAAATAAATAAAATACGGTCTCTCCTAAACACGTCTGTGCTCCTCAGCGATCCGGGGGGAAGGTCTAAGTTGTATAAGAACTCTATGGTAATAATGAGAACAACCGAAATGAGTTTTGATGTCTTGTGTTGTACAATGTAGGGTGTAAATTAGAATACAACGTTTGTTGTTGTGCTTGTTGATTTATTTGTGGCTAATTTTTTATATTTCTCGTGTGTTATGAGTTTTTTATAAATCCAAGGTAGGATGGAAGAAAATAACCTGATCGGTATCATCTTCTTATATGGCACTGACTTTAAACGCCGAAAGTTTGTGCGTGCATGTTTGTTACTCCTTTACGCGCAAAAAAAAGAACGGAATCGCCGATTGCTATGAAATTTGTACATAGATTGTTAAGACCCTGGATTAATACATACACACATGCTAGTTAATTCTGAAAATGAAGAAGTTTGGATGGATGTATGTTTTTACTCTATCACGCACAAACGGCTAAATAGTTTTGAATGAATATGTATTAAGATAAGTTAGACTGAATTAACTTAGGTTACTTTACGAATCGCCGCGGGTAACAACTAATGTTTGAAAACTGGGTACCTAACTTTATTATAATCGCTTAAGTTTTTAGTAGTCTATACATAATATTTCTACATATATATGGCGACCACGTTGGCGTAATGGTTACCATGCCGGACTGCTAACCAAAGGGACCCGGATTCGTTTTCCGGCACGGCCATAAGTCTTTGTGATGAATCTAATTTGTTGGCTGTCGGTCTGGGTGTAAAATATGTATGTATAGATATCAAGTATTTATGTGCCTATGTGATATGTAGTATATCAGTTGTGTTAGCAACCATAATACAAACTAGAATTGGTTTTGTATGAAGCACACTAGCCGTGTGTGAAAAAAGTATGAATACTTTTATTTATAGATCTAACTACATACGTTCTACTTATAATTACCACAGAAGCAAAGGGAGCGGAGGAAAGTAAAATATTCTAAAGCTTAACAACAGCATTGGTTACTAAGTAAGACAAAGGCCGTTTTTCAGAAAGCAATTTCCAGCAAGTTGAACAATTCCCGCAGCCTTTGAAGAATAGAGAATACCTCCCGTAATACAAGGTCACTGGGAATATTTTAACAAAACGCGAAAAGGTTTCGACACAAAGACGACCTCGTTGGCGTAGTGGTTACCATGCCGGACTGCCAATCAGAAGGTTCTGGGTTAGATTCCCGGCACGGCCAACATCTTTGTGCTTAACTAAATTTGTTGGCTGTCGGTCTGGATGTTAAATAGTATCTATATAATATAAAATATATATGTAGTATATTAGTTGTGTTAGCAACCATAATACGAACTAAAAATGGTTCAGTATGGGGTTAACCAGCTGTGTGTGAAATGTGTCCTAATATTTAAAAAAAATTGTTTTCGTATTACTTAATTTGTTTATAATTTAGTTATGAACAGTACAAGTTTAAAGAGCTGGACTACTTAGGAAGTAACTTAGCTACTGAATTCCCGGACCACCTGAGGGCAACCTCTTGTATGCATAGTACAACTCTCTTGGGTGTTAGTTAGAATAGAATACCTTCTATGTTTTCTATTATATGTTAAGTTCATTAAGCTTTTGTTGTCCCTACTGAAACAATAAAACTGTATAATGATGATATGTACATATTTCTTTCTTTGTTTATATTATTATATTATATCCTATTGCAGTGAAAAATGAGTCTTAAAAATTGTCAAGTCATGCTTGTACATATTTAAATATTTAATAGTAGATACATAGTACATGCCTAATTAAATATAATAGCCGTCCCACATGCGATAACAATTAGCAGGTATTATTAATGGCTAGCAAATTTGTAACATTTTTACTAAATTGATAGTTTACAATGGTAAGTTCAAAATATGTACTCATTGTTGCCTGAATAAACGATTATTATTATATTATTATTACTGTAATAAGTCTTTTTTTCTTTAGTAGTTTTGTAGGTAAAATAGAATAACTATTCTATTTTCTATGTTATGATTGAGAATCAATTGTTGAATTTGTGTTCACATTTTGTTAGTAGGGCCTGTAGCTTTTAACGCCTATAACTTGCCTAGCTTGGGGATCTGACTCGATCATCTAAGCTAAGCACCGGTCGATGCGGACGGTGTTTGGATGGGTGACCATGTACAAGACTGTAGTTTTAAAAGTGGAAGTTTCATCTGGGCGATACCGTGGGTCAGATGACATGTTACATTGTAGGTTCCGGCTATTAGTCTTAGTTTAAGCAGTTGTTAAGCCGCGTCAGAGGCCTTCGGGTGGCTTGAAAATTCTCGACACCAGAGCTTAGCCACTTATCTGATACGAAGAATAAAAAGAAAGTTTAGTTATATTTTAGTTTTAATTTTAATTTATCTTAGTCATTTCCATAAAAATATTTGAAATTGTTTTTGTATTATAAAAGTGTAAGGGAAGACACTGTATCCCATAACACAGGATGTACCTCTTTTATGGCAGACTTTCACGCCACGCTTCCTTGTGTGGAAATCAGCAATCCTTTCTAGTATTCTGATCCCTGGTATATATGTAAGTAGGTACTAGCTGACCCGGCAAACGTTGTATTGCCTCACTTAGGGTTATGAAAAATAGATAGTGTAGCTTATATGACACGTTCGTAGATTTACCATAGCAGCGCCATCTATTGATTACTTACTCAACCCAGTCGAAAGGTATCGACATCTGTTAGAATCATTTGGAGTTAACAGATAATTGTGACTGTTAAATAATAACAGACAATAATTAGCAATAAATTAAAATTGCGACTATATTTTGAGATTTACTCTATCCTATCTCTCAAGTTGGATCGAACTGCACGTGGTGTGCAAATTTTATTATAATCGGTTAAGTGGTTTAGGAGTCCATTGAGGACAAACATTGTGACACGAGATTTATATATATTAAGATTTCTAGTAAAATACGAGCACGCCCCATCCCGTGACATAGAATCCCAGCTTCCATAGTTAGTCCGCAGAGTCAGTTCGTTTCATATTTCAGCCGGTGTAAAGTCAAAGCCGTATATTCCTGACTGCAATTAAGGTTTCCCAGATTCAAGCTAATATTTCTGTTAGGCGACCGCAGTGAGGCCCCGCCGTTAGAGTTATTTCACTGTGGGTTCACAGTATTAGTTATTTAGGCAGAGAGCTTTTAGTATTTAGCTAGGGCGTCTGTAAGAGGATTTTGTTGTAGCAGAAGTGTAACTACATTTACCTATTAGTATGTTTATATCGTAAGCTAATAAATAATGAATAGAATATAATAAATTTATTCGTCATAAGGTACAAATTAAGTTACTATTAATAGTGAGATACAGAATGGGATCGTCAAATAACTTACGTACAATATTATGATTAATAATTCAAATATCGTTTAGTTATTATGTTTTGTATGTTTATATCATAAGCTAATAAATAATGAATAGAATATAATATCTTTATTCGTCATAAGGTTATTGGCGACCTCGTTGGCGTAAAGGTACATTTAACACACGGCTGGTTAGCCCCATACTGAACCATTTCTAGTTTGTATTATGGTTGCTAACACAACTGATATACTACATATACTTACATAGGTATATATTATATATAAATACATATTTAACACCCAGACCCACAGCCAACAAATTTAGTTGTTGTTGTTAACACAAAGATGTTGGCCGTGCTGGGAATCGAACTTAACCATTACACATTGGATTTTATAGGATTAGTCAAAACATGCTATTTTGCTCCCATCGCGACCTAAACATGCCTTAAGGCTTAATGGCACTTGCTTAAGTTTGTGCTTCCTGCACATTAGAAATATTGAAGTTATTTTAATGGTATTTTCAAGATTGAACTAGTCAATAGAAACCAGACAAGTTTCTGATCCCTGAAAGAAACAAAAGTTCTCGAAGTTAGGAAACCACAAAAATATATATATTTGACATTTTTATTTTCGAAACTTTATTGCTCATGCATTGTGTTGAAACTTTTGAAAGAACAGTTTTAAATTTCGACCTAATTTCTTTCGTTCCGCATCTTAGCTATAAAGTGACTAAAATACGAAATGGCTGTCGTACAGTGGCAACTGGCAATATTAATATTTCAAGTACGAGTGCGACAGAAAACGTGAGTCGCAATAGTTTAATTTTAAAAGAATTTTTGAGGCTTATTTTTTGCATCTAATCCAACATACTTCAAATTAAATCTTTAAATGTGACAATTTGTATATTTATTAAATATGAGAGCAAGCCCATAATAAAATTACTACTGACCACATTACCTGTGCCCCGCAGTTTTATCCGCATAATGATCCATATAAATTATATAGATAAAAAATAGCTTATTTGTTAATCCAGTCTTAACTATTTCCATACGAGATTTCAATGAAATCGATGAATATCGAACATAGACGCACTCACACACAAAATGTCATATTTCGTATTTAATCACAGAAAAACATACTTAAAAAAAATCATACAACAGACACAATAAAATTAAATAAATTAGGTACGGAAAAAATATTAAAATACTATATACAAACTTAAATATAAAAACAAAAGAACAAGAAAAATCCAAACACTATTTTCAAGTTTTTCTATTTTCACACTATCCAAATTCAGGCTGTCGCTGCGGGGCAGAGTTCCCAAGACGCTGGCAGCATTGCCCCGTTGAATAGCTAAACTAAGTTTTTGTAAGAAATAACTGGCAGCTCTTCGTATTTCTAAATATTTTCGCACTTCACAATATCTTCATAACATTTGTATAAAAGAAAAAAAAAACATTTTACACAAAAAAGGTGGCATACTTAGTCTCAGGTTACGCAACCTCAACCTTCTTTGTAATCCTACAAAGAAGGTTGAGGTTTCTAAGTTGTTGAGTTATCTGTATCTGTAGGTACATCTTAAATGAGTCAACTTTTATCGTGCCTTCCAGGGCACTCTATTGTCAGCATATAAAACCTTTTACGACTAGTATAGACTCTCCAGATTTGAGCTCGTAAAATTTTAATCGCACAAAAGTGCTGGAAGTCCTTTAGATGTCTCTAATTCTGGCGAATACACGCGTAAAGAGACACTTTTTATCGCCTCGGGTGGTAGTTACTGGCTACGGAATTGCTTGCGTTGAGACCTTAAAAATTAGGTTAGAATATTTTGTGACTGTAGGTCATTTAGCAATGGATAGAGACGAGATGGCCAGGATAGGGTCGTGGCGTGTCTTGGGAGAGAGCCTATGTCCAGCAGTGGATCCATACTGGCGGGGTGGAGGATGATGATGATGATAAAGTCATTTAGCGCTTTATGAAGAATAAATAGAAAGTTAACATCTTTTTATGCTTTAGCCTATGAATTTGTCATGGAAGTTTTTCTCTTATCTCTGTTCGCTACCAAAGTGTCACCTCTTCTTCTTTGCCTTCACCTTTTCCCACTATGTGGGGTCGGCACAACCCGTTTTTTGCTTCCACACTTTTCTGTCAGCCGTCATATCTACATGCACTCCTTTCTCTTTCATATCCTCTTTCACACAATTCGGCCACATCTTCTTAGGTCGTCCTCTACGTCCACTACCTTTTACAATCATATTCATACTCCTCCTAGTCACATGCATCTCCTCTCTTCTTTTCTCTTACCTATAGGGAGAATATTCGAAAACTTGTGAGTTCATTAGTTACTCGTACATCTATTCAGGAGGTCCATGTGGACCTCTAAGGGTCCCTAGGAGAATCACAGACAGAGACAGAGGGTTATGTTGGCGTGTCAAAAAAGGAGGTCCACAAGTTATTAGGTCTATGAATCTATGTATGTACTTTTCATGTAATTACTCGTAGGTAAATTGCTTCACTTCTCTTATGTGTTAATGAAATTAATTTCAAAGGTAATTAACTATTAGCGGCCGTTTGTATGTGGCAAGAGTCTACCAGAACCAGCAATTTTTTGAGTTTCCTATATAAGAAAAAAGTTTGGGAACCTCATGTCTATACTTCACATTACAAAATGGCCTAGTGCACCTCTACATAGGAATATTTTCACAACTTACTCATAGCTCTACGGTTTCTTTTGGGCAAGCGCGCTCCACCTTAGATCACACTATCGCTTATCTTCAGGTGAGTTGTGATCATGCGTTTATTTTCGGGGTAAAAGAAACCGAAAAAATATTCTGACTGTTAAATTAATACCTTAAACGGCAGTAAGAGCTGCATAATTCAACCAACAATAATGAAAACATGCATGCATGTAAACCAGAGTTTATAGTGCCATCTAGCGGCGGCATTTGCATGAAGTCGTTTATTTACTTAGTTCGGTTGTGTCGTCGAAGTTTGCTCCTGCACTAATTTAGAGTTTAAACGTAGGCTAGTTATATTTTATAGACTAATCAAGTTGTTTTAGTAACTATTAGGTTCAGACCTTTAGAACTAAACTAGTAGATCGTCCCAGCTACGCACGGGCTATAAAATAATCTAAGTTGCAAAGAGAAACAAAAAGAGCACATGTTACTCAGGAATAATTTAATTAGGTGAAAGAATTTTTCAAATCGGCCCAATAGTTTCGGAGCCTATTTGCGTCAAAGAAACAAAAAATCAAACTTTTCCTCTTTATAATATTGGTAGGTACAGATTTAAAACTAGCTCTTCTACGAGTAGAAAACTATATTCATATTTTATTCTTATATCAAAGTAAGCGTTGGCGTTTGTATTTTTATCTTTACTTATATTATAAAGTGGTAAAGTTTTGTTTTTGACGCGATTAGGCTCCAAAACTTCTGGACCGATTTGAAAAATTATTTTACTGTTAGGAAGCTACATTATACCTGAGTAACATAAGTAGCTATATTTTATTTCATTCTGCAACTTACTAGTAGATTATTTTAGAGCTCGTGCGAAGCCGGGGCAAAAGGCTAGTTTATAATATACGTCTTTACTTAAAAGCCATTTGTTATCTTAAATTTTTATTATAGCTGTTTTTTTGCTTCAATTTTTCATACAACCTTGCAGGTCTATTATTGCTCTGGTCCTAGCTTAAATGAAACAAAACTGAGACGTACCCAAAGTAAGTTATGCGAATTTCTGCAGTGCTTATTTTAGGCTTTGAGTCTTTTGCAGTTAAACATGCAGTTGTTTAATTACTTTTGTTGTCTGCGGTTGTTAGAAATGTTCACTAATATTTTGAACTAGTTTAAGTTCTGTAAATAAACATATTTTTAACACTAGGTTAGAAATGTAGTCAAACGCAAACTCATAAAAGGTAAAAAAAAGCAAGGAGAATACCTGGTCTGGAATAAATGTCTCTCAAGGAAGCTGCCAAAATAAATCCTTAGGTGCTCGGTGACAGATTTTTTACGCTTAGACTTGCGCTTGACCATAACTCACCTGATGTTTAGTGACATTGCAGTCTAAGATAACGCGCGCTTGCCTAAAAGAAACCAGTTCACTCTCGCTGTGAAGACAGTAAGGAGTTCCACAGTTTGGCCGTCCGTACTACGAGTAGAAAAAGAATTGAATAGAATAGAATAATTTATTTCATACAAATTAGCAGCGCACATACCAGTTTACATAAATGTTATATACCTTTTTGTTTGTTGTTGTGGTGCGTTGTAGGAGCACAGTGTGGAACATTTCCACTGTATATCAGTGCCTCTTAAGATTATTAAACATAAGAGTGTTTGCTAACCCAACGAGCACCAAAAGATGTTCTTCTACCACTAAACTATTTTAATAACTTATCAACGCTATTATTTTTAATTGGCTGACAGTTTGCGTCATTAAAATAAAATGACACACGGCCATAAATAGCTACCCGCTGGCAAGTGTTGTGCGACCTATTTCTAGCCCGGCCTCACATCCTACCAGCCTATAAAATACGTATAAACCCAGTAGTTTGCCAGCCGACCAATTTGGGACTAATTTATAGAGTTGACCGATGAGAACGTAAATTTTTCGCCGCTTGGCTTGTATAATCGACGACCTCGTTGGCGTAAAGGTTACCATGCCGGTCTGCTAATCAGAAGGTTCCGGGTTCGATTCCCGGCCCGGTCAACATCTTTGTGCTTAACTAAATTTGTTGGCTGTGGGTCTGGGTGTTAAATATGTATTTATATATAATATGTATGTATGTGTAGTATATCAGTTGTGTTAGCAACCATAATACGAGCTAGAAATGGTTCAGTATGGGGCTAACCAGCCGTGTGTGAAAGTGTCCTAATATTTATTTATTTATTTATTTATATATTCTGTGCCTACGAGCAATACATGGCAACGCTAACATACAGAACCGAGGCTTTAAATAAATATAGGTACAGTTGATAATCATTCCCAAGAAAGGTTGACGTCAGGTAGGCAGGTCACAAAACTCTGCCACAACCATTCACAGCAATGGACAAAAGTTGACCGAAGAAGACATGGATGGAGTGTGTGAATGAGGGCATGAGAGAGAAAGGAGTGAGTGTAGAGACGACGGCTGATAGAGGAGAGTGGAAGAGGAAAATTTGCTGTGCCGACCCCACTTAGTGGAATAAGGCTAGGAAGAAGAATAAGAAGAAGGTACAGTTGATGATCAGAATGAATGCAGCTCTTCTTAGTTCTGAAACACATAACTTTATTGACCACTAACATTCCATCCCGGCTTCGCACGGGCTCGAAAATAATCTGAGAAAAAAATATAGCCTATGTTACTCGGACATAACGTAGCTTCCCAACGGTAAAAGAAATTTTCAAATCAGCAGTAGTTTTGGACCCTATTCGCGGCTAACAAGCAATCAAACTATACCTGTTTATAATATTGGTATAGATAAATAACGTTTAAGGCAAGTCTCACTTCAGGCATTATTTAAATACTTAAAAAGACTTGGGGATTTTCTGAATCTAAGAATTCGTAAAGAAAATCGACCACTTAATCCTTTTGATTTTTTTTTATTTTTTATATTGGTTTTATACATGTGACAAACTAAAAACTAATAATAGTAATACTAATACTAATCAAATAACCCGATCCTGCTCCCTTTTTTATATTATTAGAATAGATAGAATCAGAATACTAATATGTATGTATTAAAGTGGCACTTCAACAAAGTCCTAATGGTTCCTGAAGACAGCCATACGTCCACTACACACGCGAAAAACAACATCTGTCTCGCGCACCAGCAACTAAAAAAGGTACAAACTAGTAATTCCTTAGTCCCCATCTAATCCCATTTCCTAATGGGTAGATAAATACACAGATACAAGTATAGTAACGTTTAGAAGCCGAAGCCCGGTCACGTCCTGCGACCATGTAAAGTTAGCTAACTTCTAACGGAGCAGAAGTAAATTCTCTCAAACTTATTGGCGGGGTAATGGGGAAGTTCTGGCTAGGTGGTGGGGACTTAATCCCTCTATGGTTTCTACTATACTTATATAGGCTGAACTGGTACAGCAATTATGCCCTGTTTTATGTTATTCGTTTTCGACCTAGGGTCTCGCTTCCTAGCCTAGGGTCTTGACTTTATGATATTATATGTTAAAGTTAATATGGTACAGCAATTATGTCCCGTTTCAAGTTCTTCGTTTTCGACCTAGGGTCTCTTATTAGACTTCTGTGTCAAGTATTTTGACCGCCTGTAGCTTGGCTAAGTAACGCGATCTGACGCGATCATCCAGGTTAAGCAACAGTCGATGCAGATAGTCTTTGGATGGGTGACATGCACAATCTTTTAAAAAGTGGCATTTTCATCTGGACGCTACCATGGTTCGGATGACACGTTAAACTGTAGGTTCCGGCTGTTAGCCTTAGTACACGCAGTTTTTAAGCCAGGTCAGAGGCCATAGTGATCTCTACCAGGCAACCAGGAATGGAGAGGGATAGTACAAATGGAAGAAAGCCGAAAACTCTTAAAAAATATAAAACTTTATTTCATACTTTATACTTACACTTATTTCATGTCGATATTTTGGCAACATTTGACGCGTAAAGTATTTTAACGTCAATAAAAATATCATTTGGTCCAATTGTTGGTATGAATCGTTAAATTTTACGAGGTTACAATATTACAGCTCAGGGTAAGCGTTAAATAAAGCTATTGCTTTTCTCAGAATACTGTTATTGGTGTAAAAATCAAACCTTAGGCAAAGGCGTTTTCGCACGCAGTCCACATTGTCAATAAATAAATTACTGACATAAAAATAATAATAATAATAGTTTAAAAAAACTAAAAAACACTATTTTTATAGAAAACCGCAATTTTATCAAATTAGTGTATTGTCATCGGTCCTCAATAAATCTACAAAGTTTGAACGAAATCTGGCCGTTTAAAGTGGGTCAAAATCGCGCCCAAAGATGTCGGGTACAAACAAACATACAAACAAAATTACAAAAAATTGAATAATTTTATCAAATTAGTGTATTGTCATCGGTCCTCAATAAATCTACAAAGTTTGAACCAAATCTGGCCGTTTAAAGTGGGTCAAAATCGCGCCCAAAGAAGTCGGTTACAAACAAACATACAGGTGAAGCTAATAAAAAGCGTGTAAAAACATTTTTACAGTCATAAAATGAGTTACAATATTAACAAGTTATAAGATTAATCCAGAATTGTATATTTTAGATTTACATCAATTATTAAAGTTTCAGAAAACGACAAAAAATAAGAAAGCTAATTTGTCAGCATTAATCATTTTGAACCCTATTTAACGACTCCCAAAGGGCCTTACATACATTAAAGTTATAGGGAGTTGTCGTTAAATCGAAAAAAAAAAGTATTACTAGTTGCGCCGTTTTTCCTATTTGCTAAATTAGGAAAAACGTTATCTTAGAAAAGTACTTTCCTTGTCGATATTTATGGTGGATGTGCCATATATAGTCATTGTATTAAAAATAAGCAAAACAACCATAGTCTAGTTATAAAGACGCTTTAGGAAATTGACGTTATATCGAGCATTTTTGCATGGAGTGAACACTGCATTTATGTTTATTTACATTTCTATACCTACTTACACTTACTGATATAAATTTTTATTATCTTGATTTTGCTAAATTTTATAAAAAAAAACATTTTTCAAAAATATTCTGTACAGGTTTTTTAGGCAACCCATTTTTAATATATTTTCTAATATGCTAAATTTATTGGGAAATTAATTATTCGGAAATCATTATTCAATAATCAATTCAGTGAAGGTATAGGCTCGGATCTTCTACTAACTATAAGATAAAATGTCAAGCCTTAAAATAGCCTTGCCGAACTTTTGAAAAGCCGAAACTATTGAAAAGGGTAGCAAGCCAATATTTTCACACTCTCCGCTAGGCACAAATCATGTCTGCAGATCGCTAGTTCCGATTTTTCTCCGCAGACAAAGGACCGAACCGACCTATTTGGATTCGGACCAACTAACGCTGGTTTATGATTTTTCCGCCAAAACTAGGCCGCTATTGGCATTTTTCGATGCAACCGGCGAAAAAGGTGGCTGTAAAATCACTCTCTCTCGTAAATATTTCATGTTTGCGCTAGATACGCGTGGCAATCATTTTGTAAAGAAATAGTTCTATAAAAATATATATTTTGTTAGCAACCATAATATAAACAAGTAACGGTTTAGTAAAAATATATTTACCAACGATTCCCGGCATGGCCAACATCTTTGTGATAAGCTAAATTTTATAATTGTCGGTCTGGGTGTTAACAACTATAACACAAATTATAAATGGTTTAATGTAGGGCTAACCAGCCATGTGAGAAATGTGTTCTAATATATAATATTTTACTTTTTTTTATACTAAATAATATTCAAATGTATAGAATTATCATGCTTTAAAAAGCAATCAAAGATTACGAAACGTACTCAAATATTGGCTCCAAAGTTAGCCGATACATACAAAAGAAACGACCGCGTAAGTACAATAAATAATAGCTTAATATAAAACCTCTTTTAACCCCATTTCCTCAACACCCCAAAGCCGTACTCGTATGTAGCATAAAATTTGAAATTTGTAGCCATAATTCAGAATAACAGGTATTTTATATTCAAATCGCGTCTACCGCCGAGTGGTCGCATCTCTAGGTGTACTTTGAATCCTTATTCGCCTACATTTAGCTCAAGGTACGGTGACCATATCTTCCAATGTACGTGAGACTAAAATTGTGTAGACTTATTTCAATTTCAGTATGATCATAGATTTATTATCTATGCCGAAATTAAGCTAATGCCATTTTTCTAGCGAATAGCGACATAAAGCGAGGCATTTTTTAATTTTACTTTGTACTGTCAGTCAGTTACTGAATTGGCCAGCTTACGTGATTGCAATCAATAATTAACATTGTCATAACATGTTTAAATACAAAAGTATATTTATTTTTACAGAAAATCTTATGTCCAGTTAAAAAAATGGCAAATATGATTACTCAATTATTTTATGTTTAAATTGATAATAATTTTACGACACTGAGACTAAATTCATTACTATAATTTTAATGCTATGCTCTTAAAAAAGGTACTAGTAAAAATGATTTGTCGAAAAGTCCTTATAAAGTACCTAAGAAATCTTATAACGGACTAGCTGACCCGGCAAACGTTGTTTTGCCTCACTTAGTGGTATGAAAAATAGATAGTGTAGCTTATATGACACGTTCGTAGATTTACCATTGATTACTTACTCAACCCAGTCGAAACGTATCGACATATAATTGTGACTGTCAAATAATAACAGACAATAATTAGCAATGAATTAAAATTGCGACTATAATTTGAGATTTAAACTATCCTATCTCTCAGGATCTATCGTAGGATCGAACTGCACATGGTGTGCGAATTTTATTATAATCGGTTAAGTGGTTTAGGAGTCCATTGAGGACAAACATTGGGACACGAGATTTATATATATTAAGATAACAGATTACAGACATTTATCGATAAATAAATATTTAATTTAATTACCACACGCGGTACTTATAACATCGTCACCCTAGCGTAGTTTGTAGTCGGGCGGTACATTCGCAGAGTGTTTGGACATGAATTCTCGCGCACTTCAATTCACGTGTATTCAGAACCAATTCAAGTACCTACTTCAGAATTTTACTTGTGTAATAAATAATATGAACTACGGTTCTTATCATGCTGTATAAGGAAATAGGAGTTTTGATACGATGTTTTAAATAATGGGCCAAATGTGAGTTGAGCTCAGGCATGAAAGGGTTCAGTACCATTATCTTAAAAAATTGCAAAAAAAAATACGGAAAAAAACACCTCTTAATATTTCCATTTCTTATTTTTAGTATTTGCTGTTAAAACGGCGCGGTAAAGCAATATGCATGTTTTTTATTATTTTTAATATTTAAATTATTCTAATATTATATACACATTTACATACGTATTTCACAATATCATTTACATACATATGTCTTCTATTACATACATATATCATATGTATGTAATATAATTCATATATCATAATATGTATATATTATATACTCCTTTTTCAGTTTCGTTTGTAAATAAAGTTCATAGCATATTATAAAGTCTGTCACTAAAAATACGTTCCAATTAAATAAACCGTTTTAAAAACTTTGAATTGAATAAAAAAAATATACAAATGTACATGCACGTCAGATTGCATTGAACATTTTTATTCCTCACTATGAATAGATTCTCAAAACCACACGTTCCTTCTTCAAAAAAAAAACTACATTCGAAAGCTTTTCATAAATCCATCGAGTCCGTATGCATACAGGTTTAACTGGTCAGGTTAAAAATAGGTCGAATATCAATTAATTTCTGATCTCAAAAAAAAGGTTGCAGTGCTCTGTTTTGTATTTTTATAGCGCTGCGCTTGCTCGTACGGTGATGGAAATTAACTCTGTCTCTTTTCACCATTAGTGAAAAGAAAGAGACGGCACAATTTAAACCATAGACACAAAAACTAAAACCACATCAAATATGGAAAATGTAGGTAGTTTTAGAGGTGATACAATTGGGTGTGTTCTTCGCCCATATTTGACGTGATTTTAGTTGTTTTGTATATGGTTCAAATCGAGCTGTCTCTTTCCTGTTCACTAAAGATGGAAAGTGACAGGACTACTCTAAATTTAGATTTACTTCTAATTTAGTTTAGTTGTATGTACGAAAGAATTGTCACCAACTCGTCTCGCGTTTGGACAATTTTATCTGGTCTCTTCGTACATTGCCTTCGTCGATAGCCCAGTATATTCTTGTCGAAATGAAAAATGTTCCGTTCTGGAAGGGAGTGGCGTACGTGTATTTTTGCTCGGGGTAATACCTAGTTTGATATTCACAAACCATTACTCTCTGCTCGCACCTCGCGAGCCTGATATTAGCTTATAATTCGCACACTCGTACAATATTGTTTTCTTATATTAGTATTCTTAACCCCTGACATAATCGGGGACCCTTGTATACTAGGAGTCTGCATTATTAGTCTATTTATTTTTTATAAAAATATTAAAAAAACAACATAAAATTTAATTTATTAGTGTTTATAGTTATAATTATAATTTTTTTGGAGATGATTGGCTGCAGCAAAACAGCTCCCGCTAAAGCAGCATTTTCTTTTTAAGCCATCCGAAGGTCTCTAACTTGTCTTCTTCTACTTAGACTAACAGGTGGGACCTACAATTTATAGTGTCATCTGACCTACGGTAACGCTCGGATAAAAATGTCACTCTTTAAAAGACAGTCTAGTGTATGATCACCAATCCAAAGACTACGCATCGAAGGTTACTTAGCCTCGATGATCGCGTCACGTCACATCAATAAGCTGAGGCGCTACGATTCACTACAATTTATACTATGTATCTATATAAAATATGTATGTATGTATATGTAGGGTATCAGTTGTGTTAGCAACCATAATACGAACTAGAAATGGTTCAGTATGGGGTAAACCCGCCGTATGTGAATAATGTCCTTATATATATTTTTTTTATGCCTAAATGATTGTTTCGATGTCGTTTCCGCGAAACTACCGCAAGGGACGATCCTCGGTCCGCATTTGTTTAACTTCGCGTAAGTTAGGAAATAATGTTTGCTCAACCGACGTGACAATACTAACTTACAACACAATGAGACGTGGGAGCGACTTATACAGAACCTTTGTTAGAAGACCGTTTTAGGGTATCGTGGTCTCATACGGAACCCTTATTTGGCTTTGTCCGCCCGTCCGTTTTTAGCGTTTTAACAAGTCATCCGAAAATATCCAGCTACTATCTAAAATAGTTTACTATTTTCTATTGCAGTTTTAGACGACTGTTTTACAATACAATAAATACAGAAGTCTTTTACATGACTTAAAAACTCATCTCACAGCCGCTCCACTAATTCATTAACGCATTATAAAATATTAAGCAGATTTCATATATCCGTCCATGCCAATATAACAAAAGCATGTTATATTTTAGTACATAATAAACTTTTACTCTTGATATTTAGCATAGATTAAACCACAAGTTGACCAAAACTCGAAATAGGATACTATTCATAGTCATCATCATACAATATCGTTTTAATAAGCGCACTATACATTTTGTAAATAATCATAAGTACAAAAAAAGGTTTTTTAAAGGCAGTAATAACCACAATGTAAAAAATAAGGACTTGTACACAAATATACAACAAAGTTAGTTTACACTCAAAACCAGTTTTCAGTTACTGTTCAGATTTATCGCAGCAATTAGTAGTTGCAGGACTTTCAGCGAAGCATTTAGCTTAATAATTGCCCCCGAGATATCTTGAAATAGCTTCGGCATAACTCTTGGCTCGAGAAACCTGAGATAATGGTGCTAGAGAATGAAAGAGATGTAAAATTGAATATTTTAGTAGAATGGTCTTGAAGGCAAGTAGGAGAGCTTTGAGCGGCTTGAGAAATCTTAACACCAGCTTCATCTCAAGATTATATGAAGAAGAAGAATGTTATATGAGACTAGCTGCACTCCACTGTGTAGCATAAGCAGCCCACTATACGTTCCCACTATACGTTCCCACTCCTGGGACTCGGGGCCTTCTCTCACGAGGAGAGAGATATAGGCCATAATCCACCACGCTGGACAAGTGCGGGTTTGCGGATGACACACGTCTTCGGATATTGTGGTCCTCAAACATGCCGGTTTCCTCACGATGTTTTCCTTCACCGTAAAGCGAGTGCAAAATCCACACATAACTTGAAAAACAAGTTATTGGTGTAGGGCCGGGATCGAACCAGGGGCTGTCTGATGGAAAAGACGTTTGTGTAACTAGCTTTTGCTCCGCTGTGTAACCAGCGTTAATCCGAAATATAGAGTAGTATGTGTTAATCCAAAGTATGAGCTACATCCATAGTAAATTTCAACAAAATCGGTTCAGTTGTTTGATCATAAGACGTAACATACACACAAAAAACTTTGCATATAAAATAGTAGTGGGATTTAAAAGGAACCAAAATTACCTATATTGACTCGGACGTTACTTTGCGGAAATCCATTGTAGATAAAAAATGCATTGTTAATTCTGGCTCCATACAAAGTTACTCGTAGCGTAATACCATTTTAACACCCTTGCTCGTAAAGCTGATGTGATTTCACCGCTTTTAAATATGTAAAGCGGGTCATAAAAAACGCGTGTGTTACCAAAGCAAATAGTTAAGTTAAAACATTATTATTTGCCATTTCAAATATGGAACTGATCGCGGCCGCACGACTCCAGCTAGTGAATAGCGCGCTGTTGCTATTCAAATTTCGAACTAAGCAGCGCTAGCTCGCTGTTAAAATGGCGGAAAAGCAACAGCGTGCATTCACAGATTGAGTTTATTTAAAATAAAAAAAAAACCGTTTATTCGGTAATTTAAAAACTTGGCTACATTCTCTAGCGTCCATTAATACCTTTTTTACTCTCTTAATGAATTCAGGTCACATTCAATAACAGAATCTTCATTCTTGTAGCAGTCTTATAGTTATAAAGCTTTCAAACGATTCCAGGTGAATGAAAAAATATAGATATAGATATTTATGTAAAAAGAGTGTAGGTATTATAGGCATATAAATTTAAGAATTTAATTGTAATTTGACTTGCCCAGTAGGGCGTGATGCCGTAAGGCTTGTAAATAATTTGATTTTGATATGATTAAGATTTCAATAAGACATCTTTAATTTGGAAGCACTGAACACATTTATTGTGAAAAACTGACCTATCTACAAGACAGTTGAAACCTCCGCCGAAAAGCAAAAGCTGTTGAAATATACCTCCAGAGAGGTTTATGAGAGGTCCAAACGGAAGCCTCCTAGATAACGCTATTTGGCATCGTGACAACGTTAAACAAAACACTCGCGGTTTCCTGCTTTTATTATGTCCGCTGTATATATAAGAAAGTATAGTAAATTAAGTTGTTTGGACAGCTCTAATGCAAAGCTATATTTTTTTGATCGCTAAAAGTTATATATTAAATTCATTATGTAAATTACAAAATGAAATGTAACTTTTTAACATACTCCAAAGCAAGCAGAAGATTATATCAATTTCTTTTTGCATTTAATATTATGATCAACTTGCAACACCGAAGATTCCCGTATTATTCTGTTTATGAACATTTTATATTATTTAAATAAAGTTAATTCAAATATATACATTAAAAATTATGTACAATTGGTTTTCTATTTTTAAAATTGTTTTTTTTTCCCAAATTTGAAATTGACGCTTGCTTTAAGAAATAAATAAAATAACATTTGTTATCCAAAACAGACAATCCGCTAGCCATCAAATCTTAGCCTCGCGACCCAGACAGTTCTCGTCAGAGCTTAAGCCACCGTTTCGCTATTTGTCATCTTTATAGACGTCCTCAATTCTGCTCGAGGTTCTATTGAAATGAATTCATTAGTTAGGAAGATGGCGCGTAATATTTTAGCGGATGAATGGAAGAAATTATTTCTGAAGGCATTCATCAAATAGGAATTGGCATTCACAGCTGTTAAAGCTAGTCTAATTAGAGTCTTATGTCGTTTGTGTTAGAATCGGTTTTGCTTTTTTGGAGTGATAGATTTCTTCGCTAATTGGTTGTTTGTTTTCCTGCCTGCCTTTATACCTGTAAAGACAAACGATGTCTATTCTTTAGTTTTTATTAATAAAATATTCCTAAGCAAGACTAAGATAAGAAAATATATAAGGATAGGACACTAAATACGTTCACAACATCATTGTGCGGAATTGGCATTCACAGCTGTTAAAGCTAGTCTAATTAGAGTCTTATGTCCTTTGTGTTAGAATCGGTTTTGCTTTTTTGGAGTGATAGATTTCTTCGCTAATTGGTTGTTTGTTTTCCTGCCTGTCTTTATACCTGTAAAGACAAACGATGTCTATTCTTTAGTTTTTATTAATAAAATATTCCTAAGCAAGACTAGCAAGACTAAGATAAGAAAATAAATAAGGACAGGACACTAAATACGTTCACAACATCATTGTGCGGAATTGGCATTCACAGCTGTTAAAGCTAATCTAGTTAGAGTCTTATGTCCTTTGTGTTAAAATCGGTTTTGCTTTTTTAGAGTGATAGATTTCTTCGCTAATTGGTTGTTTGTTTTCCTGCCTGTCTTTATACATGTAAAGATTGACAAACGTCTATTCTTTAGTTTTTATTAATAAAATATTCCTTAGCAAGACAACTAAGCATTGCCATCCAACCTAGCAATGCTGCCAGCATTTTGGGCACCTTTTCCTCTACCCCTGTACTTTTGTAGGTTAAGTTTTAGTTTAGTATTTTATATCATTGTTATGTTGGTTAATCTTAATATATAAAAATCTCGTGTCACAATATTTGTCCTCAATGGACTCCTAAACCACTTACTTAACCGATTATAATAAAATTCGCACACCATATGCAGTTTGATCCAATTTGAGAGATAGGATAGTTTAAAACTCAAATTATTGTCGCAATTTCAATTTATTGCTAATTATTGTCTGTTATTATTTGACAGTCACAATTATCTGTTAACTCCAAATGATTCTAACAGATGTCGATACCTTTCGACTGGGTTGCGTAAGTAATCAATAGATGGCACTGCTATGGTAAAACTACGAACGTGTCATATAAGCTACACTATCTATTTTTCATACCCCTAAGTGAGGCAAAACGTTTGCTGAGTCAGCTAGTTATATATTTTGAATACAATTTCATATTATGTGAAAATTTTAAACGTCCACCTATTACCGCTATTAATATAGAGCAAAACTAAGATAAGAAGATATATAAGGACAGGACACAACAGTCGCCGGTTCTAACACTAATGATTAAATACGTTCACAACATCATTGTGCTCCAAGCCTTAGTTCCTCACAACATTCTCGCAGGATGTTATGATTTTAGTGCAGAATTTAATTCGTCATGCATATTTATGACTGTAAATGGCTGCCAGGGGAGTCCTTTTAGTGGCGCACGTAAATAACTCACTGGTTAGTGAATAAGTTAGTTTAATGTGAACACATGTGTCGGTAGAGGAGGTGAGTGAAAATACTTGTCTTGTTCTTCTTCGTATGAGCTTAGCGACTGAGAGAGTTTTTCAAGAAGGCCTCTGAATTATATTAACGACTGCTTGTACTAATACTAACTACCGGGATCTTCAATTTAACTTGTCATCCGACCCACCGTAGCGCTCCGATGAAACTGACACTTTAAGGGCTGTCCACGCTTAACCCCAATGATCGCGTCAGATCACCTTAGTAAGCTCCTTTTGTCAAGTTACATAGACATTGTTTATTATTTTGTCAGTTCTGTTGATTATTTGCCTTACAAATGATTGGTTTTCATTTATAGGTCCATAATACATTAAAGGAGTTCTTATTTTCAGCCATATCGTAGACCTTTGGTTTTGATGTTAAGCCGTTAATTACAGTAAAAAAAAAACTAACAAAGCATGTTTAGTTAGAAAAACAACAAGTTAGCCAAACCTTGCAGTCTCCTTATTTGTTTGCAGTAGTACTTTTTGTTTAAGTTGGTATTATTACTATTTACCGTATTTTGTTGAGAGTTAATTGATTTGTTTTTATTATATCGTTGTGTTTTTTTTTGTTACAGGTAAGTTATGGTTTGATGATTACCAAAACACCACAATACTTAGAACGCAGATTCAGGTTTTACTGATCTCACTCTTGAAGATTATAGTTATCAACATTTATTAACATTCTAAGGTAAGCAAAGAATAGTTTTAATTTATTACTAGCTGCGCACTTCCGTTTTAACCGCGTCATACGATTTAAAAGCATATGTGTTACACCGGTATTCAATGATACTGGATTAACGAATTTAAGGAAATCAATAAGTTTTTTAGCCGTGAAAGAGCACAGAATAGACACTCTAATATATAAACTCTCAAATAATCACAAATATATCCTACTGTTTTATATTACTACAAATAAATAGATTATAAAATATTTTATTATATATAAGATAAACTTTACGCTTAATTTGTTGCCGTGCTTTAGCCTACAATAAAAAAGCATAAGCAGTTCACTATACGTTACCACTGCTGGGACTCGGGGCCTTCTCTCACGAGGAGAGAGATATAGGTCGTAATCTACCAAGCTAGCTGGCTGGCCAAGTGCGGGTAAGCAGCTGACACACGGAGCTAGTGTAGCTCGATGGGAAAACGTCTTCTTTTAATCTGACGGTCACTGGTTCTATCCCGGCTACCATTGACTTGTTTTTCAAGTTATGTCTGGATTTGCACTCGCTTTACGGTGAAGGAAAATATCGTGTGTAACCAACGAGTTTGAGGACTCCATAATCCGAAGATTTTAATAAAAAGACATCATAGATTAATTTAAAATACTTGTAGTATAAGAATACATCATAAAAATAGATTCGTTATTTCTATAATGTCTAGAAACTTCAATATGCCATTTTCAGATCACGTAGAGCCTCAATTCTCGGAAAATACTCGAAATAAAATTGAATTAAAAAAGCTTCTTCGGCCAAGTTTTTCGTATCGGACATAAAAAGAATGTTAATATCATATATTAAAAATTTCCTCCCAGCTTTCTTCATTTTTATAACATAGTTACCTAATTTTGTGATAAAAATGTAGACGTTTTGACTAAGTCTATACTTACTTATGACTTGTTAGTAAGTTTAGAATATTTTTTGATTAATGTTCGATTGTTCTGTATATTCTTCTTCTTCTTCGTATGAGCTAAGTGGCCAAGCTCTGGTGTCGAATTTTCAAACCACCCGAAGGTCTCTAACTTGGCTTAACGACTGCTTGTACTAAGACTAGCAGCTGAGACCTACAGTTTAACGTGTCATTCGACCCACGGTAGCGCCCAGAAGATTTTTTAAAGTACAGTGTCGTAGCTCACGCACAGATAAACCGATTTGAATTTAGTGTTCTTTTGTTTGAAAGATTTGTTAGTCGTAGTTCAAAACAAGTTTTATGGAAGTCTGACCAAGATAGAAATAGAAAGTACCAAATAGAGAAATAGCCACTAGAATTAGAACTGCCTAGAAATAGAGGGCCATTTATTATATATAAAGAAAGCGCTTGATCAGAAGAATACGAGTACATACACTATGATACATTTTAAAAACAAGATGGCTGCCAATTGACATGTTGAGTTGGTGTTTATTTTATTTTTCCGTACGTTTGTTCCATATCGGTATGAAGTACAATAAATTCTACGTAGCTAAAGCTTTTTCTTTAAAACGAATTACTTTTCTTAATTTTATTTTTCATTTCTTACTCGCAGACAAGCGGAAGCTGGCTTAGGGCGGAAGTTCCAAATTGTTTTAAGGTTCTTAACAGCGACAGACCGGAAGCGGAAGTATGCACAATATATCATATCTCGAGCGTTAATGTCTGGGATTAGTGCATTGACTTTTGTTATTGTTTACTTACTGCATATACAGTTACTGTAACTAGATTTTCTAAAAATAAATAAAAAGTAACAATAAATACTAGGACACATTTCACACACAGCTGGTTAGCCCCATACTAAATCATTTCTTGTTTGTATTATGGTTGCTATACTACATATACATAAAATATGTAAATACTTTATATCGATACATATGTATTTAACACCCGGACTGACAGCAAAAAAAAATTAGTTCTTCGCAAAGATGTTGGCCGTTCCGGGAATAGAACCTGGGACCATCTGGTTAGCAGTCCGGCATGGTTGCCATTACGCGATCGAGGTGGTCAAATTCTTCTTCTTTAGCTTTTTCTTCGTATTAGGTAAGGCTAAGCTCTGGTGTCGAGAGTTTTCAAGCCGCCCGAAGGCATCTAACAATAATCAATCTGGCTAAACGACTGCTTGCACTATGACTAACAAATATATTTAAAAAAATAAACCTATCAAGTGAAATTAAAGTAAACGTGTTTTGGACGGTTTAAAGAACAATTATCGTAACATTTTTACTTATTTTGATAGCAATCAGACTTTTGAATTAGAAATAAAATTTAAATACAAATAATTTATTTTGCAAAACACGGTTAATACATAATAATGGAAAAGAATGTTATGAAAATAAGTCTCACCAGGTTTTAAAAGTGGTTTTAAAAAATCTAAAATATTTTTTGGAACCGGGTTTTTTTTTTCAAATTTATAAATCTAATCTATTTGTATGATATAAGTATAAATATTCTTAGAGTTGTTCTTTAGACGGTGTTTAAGCTACATTTCATTTCATTTTTATTACCGTTTGTGATTTAGATCAAAGGAACTGTAAATTCAAAATTTTGTCCTTGTGAAGCCTTAAGCATATCCATAAGTAATGAACTTGTCTACATTAAATATGAGCGAAACATGGCTCCACCTACCGGTGCTGTGGTAACTAAAATAACTTATAATTAAAGCCCACCTTCATTAGACATGTTCTAGTGGTCTAGACAGGCAATCAACGGTGCTCATTAAAAATTGACGATAGGGGTGAAAATGATACGAAGATTTATGTAACCAACTTTATGATTAAATATTTTTCTAGTGTATGACAACGTTTTTACTTTGAGACTTTAATTTTTCTCTTTTTGTTTGTCTTTGAGTTTTTTAAAGAGTTATAAATACGAGTAACAGTAACCTTCAATTTACCCTACAAGAGGCTTTCTAAAGAGTTATAAATAACAGTAATCTTTAAATTTACCCTACATGTGGCGCCTGTAGCTCGGCTAGCTAACGTGATTTGGCGCGATCATCGACGGTCGATCCGGACGGTGTTTGGATGAGTGACCATGTACACGACTGCCGTTTTAAAAGTGGCATTTACATCTGGGTGCTACCTTGGGTCAGATGATACGATAAATTCATAAAATTAAGTAAATTAAAGTAATTATTATATTGCAAAAAACGATAGTTTGGGTGATGCAGCGTTATTTTAAAAAGTTATACACATAAATAATATTAGGTTAAAGAATTTTGTAATAACTCAAGTTTTACTACTTCAACATTCTATATATTCTTTATCAAAGCGTGAAAGTGTATAAAGATAACTGTCATTCGATCAAGCGAGGTAATTCTACCAGAATACTAAAATATGTCCGCGGGTAACCCTACCCATAGACATAGGTATAGTTTATTATTAATTTAAATTACTGTGTGGTTTTTTACAGTTATTTAAAATTAATATATATTTAAAAAATGAATAAGTATATTTGAATTACCTATTCTTATTTATTAAATATCAAATTATTTTTTTGTTCATTGAAAAAAAAGCACTAGCTACCAAACAAGTGTATTGACGAATTTTCGTGCCAAGTCATTAATCAAATCCACATTACTGGCAGTTAATAGATGGAAAATCACCGCCCACAGCGCAGTTAGCCATTTGCTGAAGTGAAACAACAGTCGTTTAAACTAAGGGCATGGATTTAATGACCGAAACTGTTAAGTGGCCATAATTGGCTATCACTATCATTGGAGGATATGTGAGAGTTAACTATGATTTGAGGCCATGAGAACCATAGTGCCCTAACAAATTTTGTTACAATACTGAGTTTATGATTTTTTTCAGTTCAAATTTACCATTTGTGTGTTCACCAGAGTGGCCTAAGGAACATTAATAGGTCAAATAAAACGTAAAAGTAATAAAAAGCAGGTATTCTGAAAAGTGATAGTTGATTTAAAAAATGCTGTTTTTTAAAAATACATATATTGTGAAAGTTTCATCTTTAAAG
The DNA here is from genome assembly GCA_035578125.1 of Mellilla xanthometata. Taxonomy (NCBI): domain Eukaryota; kingdom Metazoa; phylum Arthropoda; class Insecta; order Lepidoptera; family Geometridae; genus Mellilla; species Mellilla xanthometata. The sequence continues at coordinate 2,594,498 of JAPUBQ010000014.1, read as the reverse complement.
CTATTACGGTTTCTGATATACAGCCTGAACACAGACAGACAGCGGAGGCTTAGTAATAGAATCCGTTTTTACCTTTTAGGTACGGATCTCTAAAAAATTAAAATCTCGCGGTGTTACTCCAATTGAAATACAACAACTTGGTGCTTACCATCAGACCACCGACTGGATCGTCCCGCCACTCTTCATGGTGAAATACGTAATTGTAATTAAAAGCATCTTTGTGAGTTAAACCGGATGGAAACGAGCATTTTCATAGCGCTTTGCTTAACCATATGTGATGATATTTGATAGAATACATACATATATATGTATGAGTATGTTTCAGTGATACATTTGTAATCGTTTATTAAAGAAATTAAAGAACGGTCAACTTAAATGTTGCTCAAAACTATAACTAAAATTTTACCGAATATAAAGTAGTAAAATGACTTATGTTATTTGAATATTGCTCTTAAACTTATTAGAAACAAGTATCATATAGAACAAGTTTAGTCCAGATGTTAACCAAATCTATGAAAACAGTAGTCTTCTAATAACACCTGAAGCAAGTGCCGTAGAGGGTCTACGCCGTAGCACGTATCGGCGTAGCATTCGTAGCACGTCTACGCCCGCTCAGTGGGCAATCATTACCAAGTCCTACTCTCGAATAGATTTCGTTTAATATTTATTTATGGTCCAATATGCTCCCAGCGTTTGAGAACGCCTATTTTTCACTAACAACTAGAAGTATACTTCAAATTTTGTGGATTTTTGTTGCATTGACAGTCTTTGAATGGGTGACCATGATTGACTTTTAAAAAGTGGCATTTTCGTTTGGGCGCTACCGTGAGTCGGGTGACACGTTAAAATTTAGGTCCCGGCTGGTAGTCTTAGTGCTAGCCGTCGTTAAGCCAAATCAGAGGCCTTCGGGCGGCTTGAAAAACTCTCGACACCAGAGCTTGACCACTTAGCTCATACGGAGAATAGTTGCATTGCCTACATTTAGTAAATTAAATATTAAATGATGGTTTAAGTAAAATGTTGATACCGAGCCAATGCGTTGTGAAAATTGATACTTGGAATTTTACACTCAAGTTTAGAAATCTGTCGCTAAGTTTTTTTCTTTGACTCAGCCTTCTTGAGAGCCAGTTATTCCAGACTAAGCTTGCTACACCTCAGACCAAAGTAAAATAAATAATAAATACTAGGACAAATTTCATACATTGCTGCCCCGACCAATACTTTTTATACTTTAAATAGATCAACGCTTGACCACAATTCAAGTGATAGTAAGTGACATTGAGTTCTACGGTGAAGCGCGCTTACCTAGAAGGAGCCGGTTCACTCTCACCTTAAAAATCGTAAACCATCAAAACAATCAACCTAAGAGTGTATCTAATTTATGTGGTTACGCGCCCTGTTGGTCTAATGCCTAGCCGCAATATATATAAAATAATAATAATAATAATAATAATAGTAGTTTAAAAAAACTAAAAAACACGCTTATCTGGCCGTTTTAAGTGGGTCAAAATCGCGCCCAAAGAAGTCGGTTACAAACAAACATACAAACAAAAATACAAAAAAATGTAATAATTTTATCAAATTAGTGTATTGTCATCGGTTCTCAATAAATCTACAAAGTTTCAACGAAATCTGGCCGTTGAAAGTGGGTCAAAATCGCGCCCAAAGAAGTCGGTTACAAACAAACATACAAACATACAGGTGAAGCTAATATAAAGCGTGTAAAAAAGGCGTCTACTCGGGTGGGCAATGGATAAAATGGATTACAATTCAATACCACGTATCAACGTCTATCAATCAAAATAGTAGCAATGTTATTATAGTACCAAAATTACAGGTAGCTGAAACCATTTCCTTGAAAGCCTTTTTATCAAAAAATGCTGCACTAATTACGTAGAGTAAATTTCCACTGTTGACAGAGCAAGCGAGCAACAGGCTTGTTTAATCACAGGCACTCGCACGCAAATAAAAATACGCCTTTGATATCGCCTTGTCCGACCTAACAGATGATGTAGTTCGGGAGAGTACTGGCAGCAAAAAAACATCGTCATCATCTTCCTCAGGCTGTTCTATCTCACTGTTGAGTATATGCCTCTCTCCTGTCATGCCATATCCTACGGCTTTGTTGGGCAAGCACGGTTAGTGGATAATAATTTATCCACCGGGAGAAGCTATAATCAGCTCGTTTTTGTAACTTTCACTTGAAAATTTATTTTAATGCTGCGTTTGAAGTTATATTTTTGTAAAGATTCTTTAAAATTTTTGCAACACATCATCGTCATCTTCCAGGCCATTGTAGGGTATAGATACAAATACAAATCATTTATTGATAACACCAAAGTTACAAGTCAAAGGCCTCCCTTCCTCCTTTCATGCCATCTGCTACGGCCCTGCCGGGCAAGCACATAGTGGATAATTTATCCACCGGGATAGACAATAATCTGTTTGTTTTGTAACTTTCACTTCAATATTTATTAAAGTGAAAGTTACAGTTATGCTGTGTTTGAAGTTATATTTTTGTAAATTTCTTCGAAATCTTCTCTTCTCTTCCCTTCTTGGGCGGGCTGTCCTAACATTTAACGTTCTTGACATTTTTTTTTTAATTTATTGATTTTAATAATTAATTTGTTATAAAGGTTATTCATAAATTATAAAGCTTTTTTATTCAAATTTAAATTCTAACTTACAAATAAGTCTGTGTTAGGGTCGCGGAGATGGCGAAATTAAAACGTTAGCCGAGACATTTGTTCAACCTATCAGCCACTATATTTCTTAAAAAACCTTACGAGCATATATATAACTAAATTCAGACTTCTATAATCTCAAGATAGTGCACACGTTTCATTTTAAATCATATTGCCAATAAAACTCACATTTATAATATTAGTAGGTTTATTGAAGTCAATCCTTCCAACACCTCCTAAGCTTAAGCCAATAAAACTTAAACCAATTAAGTTATCAAGTTTTCGTTTTTACAAAGTTGTTTATAAATTAGTCTGGTTTAAGCGTCGGGGTGTCTGTCATAGTTTTATGGTAGCTTAATTGACTTGTCAGTTCTTTTAGCGCATTAAACTCTTTAATTTAAAAGCTAGTCTTAGCTTAAAGGTTGTTTATTAACAAGACGCGTTAAGGTTACATTAAGTATCATTTTAGCAACTTAAAAATAGAGATCCGTTGTCCATGTAGGAAGCCTTATATTGTTACATACGGCTCTATTGATGTCTATCAATCCTTTCGCGTTTGTCACAGGTCTGTCCGTTCTCTTTACCCTTTTTATAGTTTTTTATCAGCTTTTACAATTATAAATTAAAATGTTAGAAATTTGGTACTCATTATTCGTATTCAAATAATAATGAATTATATAAATAAAATTCTACAAAATAACATTCTTTAATTAAATAAGAATAGTATGGTAAATAATACATAATAGTAATTAATTAATTATTAATACCTATAAAATAACAAAATTATAATATTAGAAGTTTGGTTTGGTTTTACTTTTGGATATCTTTAAGAACTTATTTTTGTTGAATTCTACTTTTTGTCCTAGAAGACGTATCGGAGGTTCATCTTATAAGCAAACACTCAATAAGCGCAATAATTCTGCACTCGGATCTTAAACTATTTATTACCAAGATAGTACGTACCCACTGAAAGGAACTGCAGATCTCCATAAGTCCCCAACTCGACCATTTAGTTGGTAACTCCGGCGTCCCTCGTTAACAAAATAAACAAACTTTGTCATTTGAAATGATAGAATGGGATAATCAAGTTAAGGATACCTTAAAACGAGTTCTCCAGTAGCTACGGGCGCAACAAAATTCATCCTCTCTTATTACTTTCCGAAAGTTATTAATTAAGTTTTTGAGCATTATTAAAGCTCGGGAGTAAGTTTTTAAAAGCTTCAAGTGCGCCTACTTACGGAGTTGTTAGTGTTCTTCGTCTGCTGTAAGATGGCAAGTTTTATTCGAATTTTCTCAACTCCCGCAGTTGTACTTACTATCTTTAGTAATTTAAATAAAATCGTACCTTGGGTTTCAGTTTTTGAAATCTAGACAGTTAATTTAATAAGATTTTATAACTTTTGACGTTCTGTCAGAAATCGTTATTGACATGCTTTAGCATATCAGAAAAGTGCGCCCTATACACGTTCCGGTTGTTGCTGTCGGTACGTCAAGCTATGCTACGTTTTTGCTGTCGGTACGTCAGGCCAGGCTACAGTTTCGCAGGAAACGTCATAATCATATGATAGGCGGCTGCGGCGCCACCTGTCGCCGCGCCTGCGTCCGCAGTGACGTCACCGGGCGAGCGCGCCCGACGCCGCCCGACCGCGCTCCGCACCCCATTGATCCGACTCAGCCGAGCTAATCTAATGAGCTTAGCGTTCACATCTCGCCGCGACACTGCCACATCACCTGCCATCACATTCCTATATAGCTAGAAAAATAGGGCTTGCGGTGTCCGGGCGCGCTGCCGCCTCATCCAGTTAATCCGAGATAAATATTACATCAATCGGGTGCGGGCCGGCACGCAGGCGCGCGGCGCGGCGGCCCGGCAGTCACGCTCCGGCCGCGCCGCCCGCCGCACGTCTCGCGGCTCCCGGGCCGACTCAGTGCTCCCGGCACGGCCCGCGTCAGCGCCCTCCACCGGCCCGACCCACGTGCCCGTTGCGTAAGTCGGCCGAGCGACTCCGCGGACCTCTCCCGCGGTCGCGCGACCAAACAGATGTTAGCCAATATCGATCACGGCGTGTTTATGATCGTGTGTGAAACGAACGCACGAGTGCCGACACCGGCGAGGTTAGAGGCTTCTCCTTAATGGGGTAATCCGGACCGCGCCCGCGGTGTGGCGACCCTGCCGCGGCCGGTTGACCTTAAGCCGGAGCCCGCGCGCGGCTCCGTTTGTTTATGAACCTGTAAAATGCTTTATAGCTCGTCACTTATCATAATTAACGGCTGTTTGTTCGTCCCGTAGCAAACCCTCTTGTATGTTATCTACGAATTAGTATTCATCCCTTGTAATCCGTAGCTCTAACTCACAACGGTCTCAGCTAAAAACCTTCGCTCGTTACTCTTGCTTCATACCGTTCTACTCTGCGAGCGTTTGGAAAATAGCCGAAAGCTTCGACGCTCTTGGCTAATTTCGGCATATTTGTATTCGACGCAGCATTTTAACTTTTTTAATAGTCTCTAATGACCGCCGGCTTCTAATTAATGACGCTCGACGGTTGGCGCGATGAAAATTCGCCGGAAAATTTGGTGGTAACTTAAGGTTTCCTCGCCGACAAAAAATCGCCACTGTCAGCATATTTTTCTTCAATTTTCCGAGTCATTCGCCGTCAAATCAAACAACCCTCGAGATTTTTTTGGATAATTTTTAAGATTACGACAGCTTTTCTTTTTGTTCAAGCGATTCTTTTTTTATTCTTAAATAAAATACATTTTGTTCCAAAATTATATTTGAATTTATTTGGACTTTGTGCAGATGCCGGTTTATTTAAATACAATAAATATATAAATATCATATCTTCGCTTAGTTAAAAAATGCAAGCAAGAGTAAATTTGCCGCTTGTTGGTTTTTACACTACACAATTACACACCATAAGAAAGATATATTCACATTCAAGTAAAAATAAACATTAATTCATACTTTCGCTGTGCAAGTTAGTTTCAAAAAAATCCATCTAACAAAATTACCCTCATATACACGCCCTAGGCGTAATAAACTGAGCCCTAACACTCCCACGTAGCCAGCCCTTATCATCAAAGTGTCTCGTAACAAACACTCTCATAGGTGCCCTCTGTAAGGTTTAATAAACTACCTAGAACCTTAATAAACATTATTTTTTAAAACTAGAGTTTAAAAATCCCATTTTATTTCAATAAATAAATAACAGTTTATAGTTAGAATGTGTGCCAATTTTAATATTTTTAACGTCAATGCAGTATTTCCTATACTAACATACAAACCTTTTTTTAGATTCCGTACCCAACGAGTAATAAAGTAAATTTAAAAATGTTTTTCTTTACATGCCCGCGACAAATTTTCAAAGAACCCTATTACTTAATCTCCGTTTTTCGTTTTACTGTCACAACAATAGCAAATTTTCACAAATTGTATATGTATGATATACACATATTATATTATGATATATATTTATATGACCGCTATAATTACAAAAACAAAAAAAATACAAAATTTTCGGTTTTACTATCCTTTGTAAATAATTTTCACTTCACTATCTACTCATAAGTTATGTTTAAACTTATTTTGAGCATTACTACTATTTTTGTTTTATGTTGTATAATAAAACTATAACATAACTTGACGACCTTATTGGCGTAAAGGCTACCAGGCCGGTCTGCTAATCAGAAGGTTCCGGGTTTGATTCCCGGCCCGGTCAACATCTTTGTGCTTAACTAAATTTGTTGGCTGTGGGTCTGGGTGTTAAATATGTATTTATATATAATATGTATGTATGTATATATAGTATATCAGTTGTGTTAGCAACCATAATACGAGCTAGAAATGGTTCAGTATGGGGCTAACCAGCCGTGTGTGAATGACTTATATATAAAATATTCGAATAACAGAATAAAATTAATTCCACCACGAGCCCAAGTCTCTTAGTTTTGAAATGCTACAAGATAATTGTATATTTTTAATTAAATAATGTTAGAAAGACAAGCTAGATTCAAGGCTGTGTTCTAATTATCTTAGCCCAGAGCTGTAAAGTCGTTTGAATAGGGGGACCATTTAAAGCCGCGAATAAAGGAGGCCTTAAGGAGTATTTTAATTAGTTCTTCTTTTGATGACCCCAATTTTCTTAAGGAAAAACGTGATGCTAAAACTTTGCAGCATAAATTCGCTTTGTACAGAGAAAGTGAGAAACAGTTTGTGCCAAACTTAATAGAATAGAATTATTTAGTTATATCTTTAGATTTGCCTTTTTAACTCTATAAGCATGAAAAAACTAATTAGTTTAAAATACTAACAGCGTTAGTTGAAAGGACTAAATGTCAAGTCAACTCAGCAGTGGATTTAAAAAAAAAATGTATAAAATTAACTACAATATTGAAATAATTAGCTCAAACAATTCTAGATAATAGCAATTACCTACAAAAAAAATATTTTTAAAAATATCTTTATATCTTTATTTTTTTTTAATTTTAGAACGATGTTTTGTAAATAAAACTGTGGAGCGAATTTTACGTAATCGTATTTTGGACCGTTACGTTTCTTAACACTCAAACAAAGCTCATAAAACGGAAAACCGTTACACTATCATTTACGCATAATTTTATAAAAAATTTCAAAATATGATATTTTGCACCTACAGCGCATTAATGACTAAATCGGTACCATATTCCATTCTTGTCCATTAATTAAACCAACGAGTTTAAATATATCTTGTTCTTTAAAAGAACTCGTTAGTCCTTGTTAATTTCTAGCTGCGCGCTGTTATCCGCATTGATCCGGCATAAAAAGCAGCCAACGTGTCCATATTAATCCGGATTTTTTTTTTATCTATTTCTTTGCCAAATTTCCCCCTTATCAGTTCAACCGTTGAAGCACGAAGATATAAGCAACACAATAATATACAACGCCCTAATAATATTAGTGGTTAAAACTGAATTAACCATCATTACATATAATTCAAATAGAATTATCCTTAAGCTCACATTTCAAAACCAATTTAATCAAAAATATATCATTATGTACATAAAATATCTCGTGCCGTACCGGTATAACGTAAACCACGGCTTCCGGTCTAAGTGAGGCTATTTCGAAGACGTTACCAATGATGTCAAACCATCATAGTTTAAGTTATGTACTCGTTTATATTTTTGCGACTAATAAATCATTCATGTTGATGTAGGAAAAAATATTTTTAGGGACTATTTTTTTTGTAAAGGTCTCCTTGCTAGCCTAGGCGTTGCAATCCTCGGCTAGACTGGTCCAGCAAGGAGTAGGCCTTTACCCGCTTTTGGGTGCCCTGATATCAATAGATAAAAATCTTCATAATTAAATATTATACAGAATTTGAAACAACCTAAGAAGTGAATGAAATGTAATATTTTAAACGAGGGATAAAGGCTATTTTATTTTATTATTTTATATATATTTTTTTTTATGTGATATAATATTTGACCGAGCACGTAAAACTAGCGAAGCGCTACTGCGTTGACTTTCTAGCTTTCGTGTGTGTGTATGTTTGAATCTTAGCTCTTGTATAAAGTCTCAAGTGGTGAAATTTTTAACATATCTTGTCGAGCATTTCTAATTTCGATGTTGTATTGTCAACATTTTACTAAAAGTATTACGACAGTTTATTGAACTAGATAGAAACAACCCTATTTCGAACACTAAGTATATTTTAATAAGAAAAAAAGACCTATATTAGGCTTAAAAATAAGAGGCGAAAAAAAACTCAATTAAACTGAAACATGAATTACAAAAAAAAAAGGTATCGAACAGTAGATTTCATTAATAAATTATTTGTGATAATGTTTGTATAACCGGCTATTATTTACGTTTATTTTGTCGGTATTAGCCCGATATGTTTCAGCACAATCAGTGTGCCATTCTCAAGGGCAGGAACACAGCTAACGTACGCTTGCGATGACGGCTGCGCCCGCTTTGAGTTAACTACTAATTACATTAAAAAAATTGAAAACGACTATATTAAAAAAAAACAATGGAGTGAATTTTTCGCAGTCATGTTTTGGAAATTTTATTAACTTCTTTAAAAAACAAAAAATCATTATAGTTAAGTAATAATGAAGCAGTGTAATTTCTCGTGGTAGACCCCAAGCCGGCCTACTTAAATATTAATGTGCACATGATAAGAACTTCTTGGTCAATTACCTCTTTGGTAAAGGAAGGTTGACTTACATGGGTTTTGTCATTAGCTTTATTTATCATAGTGGGGGGTGGTTTTTAGATAACATTTTAACGAATGTATAACTATTTAATTTACCATGAGAAGAAATGTTTCTTTCGTAACCGACATTCAGTTTTTATTTTTTACAAATAATTATTTTTTATCCACACATATTTGCGACTCTTGCTGGAGTATGCATAGTCTGGAATGACTCGCTCTCAAAGTGGTAGCTGGAACACGTTAGATATTTGTCGATATTTACTCGTAGTTTATTTTATTTAATGTAGGTAAGGCTCAAAAGTACTTATAAAACTGTCTATTTTAAATTGAATCAAACTTTTAAGTAACCCATCAACTGGCAGGCGGCCAGATACTGGTTCTTTTAAAAAACATTCATATGGCTACCGGCCATACTGGTCATAGATACTGGTCGTTTTTTTAATGTTATTCTTTGGAACCACAGTTTGAAATTGGAACCCACGTTTGGAACCACAGACCAAGTGATAAATTACATGATTACTAAACAAATATAATTGTTAAAAGTTATTTTTTGGATTCATATACTTGTTATTCTAACATAACTATAATTTATGTCTATTCATAAGTTTTTCTCACAATCCGAAAAGAATAAAAGTGTGCTAAAACATTTCCCCGTACGCCACTTCACCGTCCCACTAACTATCAACTCTCTCATTTAATTTGTAAAACAAAAGCTTTTACTACATATAAAACAAAACTAGAACACAGTGCTTAGCTCTAGATGTCACAGTCTAGCGTTGTCTGCTAATACGAAATGACATTCTGTGCCGGATGAGCGACTGTTTTGCTTCCGGTTTCCTAGTCTGTGACTGCGATGGCAGACCGTGTATATGCATAAATGTTCAGAGAGATGTTTGTTTTATTAAAATAGATTATTGTTACACGAGTAGAAATTATAATGTTTTGAAGTTATTTAAAGCTACAATTAAGTTTAAAATATAAATTCAGTCCAAATGTATTTTTTGTCTGTAAACTTAAGATTAAATTTATGTACACCATTACTAAAAACTTTGACATTTTTATTGGGTAATGTATTTTACAGGACTTGAGAATATTTACACAGCATACAAAAGGCGAAAATTTAGTAAACTAAAAAAAATAAACACCATTACAAGACTAATACACAAATGAAATAATTAATACTAGATTTAGATTGTTTTTGCTCTAAACCTCACTCTAGGCAAGCCTGTGTCGCGAGATCCAGGGTCCTTTCCCGTCTTAGTACTAATATTCAGCTCATTAATCTTCAAGTGGGGCATTTTCTAGTGCTCGCCTGGCTTGCAACCATCCTCAACTTCAAGTGGAAATATCTGCCACCAAGCACTTACCGATGTTTTCCAGCTGCTTCCTTGATAGCCAGATATTCGAGACTAGGCATACTCCACCTTAGGCCAGAGTGTCGCGACTCGTTTGTTTTTACGTGGCCTGCTGTTCAAATGCCTAGAGCTGTCGGAATGCTTATAACCATCTCTCTCTTTCTTAATGCAAGGACACGTTGCGTGAAACTTTTGTCATAATTTACTATGCTATGTTATGATTGTCCCTTAGCGTAATATTATTATTAAAAGCCTGTTTGATCCCACTGTTGGGCAAAGGCCTCCCTACCCTCTTTCCATTTGTCCTCATCTAGCGCTATTGTGGACCAATCCTCTAGGTGTTTGTCGAGCTCGTAGCTCGCCCTTAGCGTAAACTAACAATTTCTTTCTAACATGTTATCATATTTTGCTACGAAAGTGTAAAGATTTTTCTCCAACATAATTTAAATCACCATCCCCAGACAGGCAAATTAGTGAGTCACTCCAAACTTTCGGCCGAAAAATGCGGAGACAAAACAAATTATACAAAAAGTGGGAGAAGTACGCGTAGACACAATTAATCAACGTCAGTACGGAAAGCAGGACACATTTGTCAACTCTTGAACGCTTACATTCGAGCCTTGGTCAGACTTTCTCGTGTAACGATGTTTATAATAAACGAACGGTTAAACTGTTTTTACAAATGCAAATACAACATTTGAAATTTATTTATTTGACACAGTAATTGTTACAAATATTTATAAAGAAATCCAAAAGCTTCCAAACTAGTTCATAACTGTATGACAGAAGCCGATGTCTTCTCCCAATGGTAGGTAGTATAGTACATACATAACATACATAAGAAAGATTTCAAAAATGGAAAGAAAAGTTTTAAACATTGTTAAACAACCGATGAAAAACGCTTGGATGATATAGACTATTGGAATATTACGAGTATATTAGACTGGCTACGCCCCAAGTGTATCCCGATTTAATCCAGGATAAACAGTAGCTCATGTTTTAATCCAGGATCTAAGCTGATTTCATGCCAAATTTCCTCTTTCTCGAAATCAGTTCTGTCTGAAGAATTAACAAACATACACACACTCTTTCGCATTCATAATATTAGGAAGATACACTTGTATTTTCATTGATTTCTTTTTACATAGTTTTCTTCTTAACACTCTATTTATTTCTACTTCTTCGAACCTGTTAAAGCTAATCGATTAAGAACTGCATCCATTATAAATAAATGCGACGTAAACATTAAAAAGTTCCACAAACAACAAATCCATTACCCTAAGTTCACAATAAACTCTACTTGGCTGAAACACGAGTAATTCGTCCACCATTACGTCATTGCACAGATTACTATAGAAAAGATTTCGCATTTGGACTATGATTTTATAAAACACAAATTAAATCTGGACGTTAATAAAATCATTTCAAAGTTTTATGGGGAAATAGCGCCTGTCGCTCAGCTAGCTAAGGTGATCTGACGCGATCATCGAATCTAAGCAACGGTCGATACGGACAGTATTTGGATGGGTGACCATGCACAAGACGTCGTTTTTCAAGTGTAATTTTCATCTGAGCGTTACCGTGGGTCGGATGACAATTGGAACGATTTTGTGGTGCTATTGTTCTTAACACAACAAACAAAAGAAAATTGATCTTAAACGTAGAACGCGATTGTTATTATTTTATATAGTGACGAGCTGCGAGTTTATTAAATTAAGCTTAGCTTTTACTTAATTTCTTTTTCTTTATGTTACAAACCTGCGATAATCATTCGCCTTTTTTTAGATTTATTTTAATTTTTAAGGTGAATTTATATTTTAAATATTTCTGGAAACAATGTAAATAAATAAAATAAAATAATAATAACAATATATATGTTTTTATTATTTTATGTATAGACTTAGTCTGCAATAAACGTAAAATAATTTGATTTGATTATACGTTTCATAATGTATAGTATCTATCTATAGGGGTGTAATCTTCACGTCCGGGCGACTTTAGCCACTTTATGATGTCGTCATAAACTGGTGAATTAGTGTCCCGGGCTGAATATGACACTCGTAGTATAGTGTACAGCCTTCACGGTAAATGCTATATATTTTTACACATTAAGGCTTTTTGCCTTAGAGTCTATTTTCATGTCATCTTATTTATAAGGCTCTAGGGAGAAGAGTTTTGAAGACGATCGAAAGTTACATTACTATATAACCGCTTATTTATGAATTTTGCCTTTATTATAACTGACCTTTTTATTAAGCAACCAGCAACTTGCAATGTTGGAAGAAAATGGTCAAAATTATGAATGAGCATTGAACTTTCCATATTTGGAAAAACTCTTTTTTTATTTGTAATATTTTCGTAGCTTCGGCTTTGAAGTTTGTATGTTATTTTTTTTTTCAATCAATTGTAAATATTTTTTTTATAATTTCATATTCATAAATAATCAAATAATTACATATGTATATGTAAAATGTCAGTTTATACTTTTCTCACAATAAAGAAGTTATTTGTTTGTTTCATTTTAATAACTGAACGGGCGTTCATTTATTGAAATGAAACAAATAACTGATAACGAAACGGTGGAAATGTGAAGCGAAATTCTATTGGAATTTCCTGTTAAATCTATATCGGGATCATGAAAACTCTATGATTAAATATGAGACACAAAGTTTCGGCAAACTAATTAATTTCGAACAATCTGTGAGTGACTGTAAAAGTATATGAAATTATATGTTACGCTCCACAATTTGTTATTAAAAAGTGAAATTGTATTCCTAATTTATCTTTAAAAAATACGAAAGTAATTTTAAAAACGTAATTTGAGCTGATAGATTTCTATCATTACACCTGAAATGCTGTATTTATTTTACAGGATTTTCAGTATTTTATTTAGTCGTAATACGATTTTTGTAGTTTATAGATAAGAGCACTAATTTACGTTAATTATTTAAAGTAAGCTTTTTTTATTGTAAACAACCTTTACATAATTTAAAAATTTCGCTCAAAATAATAATTTGCTAAAAAAAGACTTTAATATATTTAATAAAGGAAAAATATTGTTATGTTATTATATTGTAAATTAAAAAAATAAGCGATTAAAAACCTACCTCATACAAAAAGAAAGAACTTCTAAACACACTTTCATGAAAGCTTTCAAAACTCCCACACAATTAACTACACTTTGATCTCAACCGCAAGTTTATGTTTCTCAAGCAAAGAAGAACGTTCAGTAACAAGAACCCAAACTCAAAGTACTTAGTCTCGAACAAAGTTTACAAGCAATCAAACCCTAGGCTCCATAGCACATGTCGAGGCCAAACTTTGCCGCGTAAAACCAGCGCTGGCCCGGCTATAACGCGGAGTAACACATTCTGCAGAGAGACAACTCACAATTTTCTAAAAATGCATCTCATTTAAAGATGTTGCGCAGTCAGAGTCGAAACAGACAACCATATATAGTGTAAACTCTATATAACGACACTGATTGGAGAGAATGTATCATTGTATGGAATACAAGCTAAACCAATCAAAGCCAATGACGCTTTAGAGAGTTTGTTGTTAATCGAGTGACGTTACATGAAGTTTACACTGTATAGGTATATTCCTACAAATAAGTACGCGTCAAGACAACTAAAGAGATTTCGGTTTTGCTATGACAACAAATACTTTAAAAATTAAGCGGGGTCCCCCATACAATGAATGTTTTACTTTTTTAAAACGGTGAAAGGTAGACGCTTAAAAGTTTCACAGGATATTTAGTTGTATTTGTGTATGTATTTACCTTTCAAAATAAATGATTAAATAAAAATACAGACGTAATTTTGAGCATTTCTTATATTGAAAATTGACCTTAAAAATACATTTTATTTTATTTTATTATTATTTTTTTTATTTAAGGAAGGCAAATCCGCATTACTAACGTAATTTGTCCCATTTTTTTGATAATGGTACAAAACCCTTGCGCGAGCCCAATATGCCTTTGTCCAAATTGATAGATTCTTGTTGATTTTGTACTGATTGAGACAGATAAAAATTAGCAACTAATTTTTATGTGTCTGATAAAAATTTGCAACTTTTTTTTTTTTTACACATTCACACGGCTGGTAAGCCCCATACTGAACCATTTCTAGCTCGTATTATGGTTGCTAACACAACTGATATACTACATATACATACATACATATTATTTATAAATACATATTTAACACCCAGACCCACAGCCAACAAATTTAGTTAAGCACAAAGATGTTGACCGGGCCGGGAATCGAACCCGGAACCTTCTGATTAGCAGACCGGCATGGTAACCTTTACGCCAACGAGGTCGTCAAATGTTTATCTCTCTGCCATATTCCTACTCCGCGCTATAACTAACCGACTTTGGGCCATAAAACCTGTAACTTGGCCATTAATTTGTCGCCTGTTTTCAAACTCACATCCTGCAAGTTCCTCTGCAGATCCGTGTAATGAAATAAGTTGGCAGGCACCGGGAAAATCATAGTTTCGTGTTCTTGCTTCGGACTGGCATAGTTATGCAAGATGACAGATCAGACACAAGTTTTGTAAAAACTAAAAAAGCCAAATAATTAAGTCACTAAAGTTTACTAAAGTTACCAAAGGTCTTTTTAATAATAATAAGCGTTTAAAAATATTTAACAATATTTTTTTTAAACGCTTAAGACTACGAAAAAGAGTGTATACCAAATTCATAATTAATATTTTTTGTTAATCTCTAAACTAAATCTTAAAGTAAATAAAATATAGTACAAAACAATACAAAATAATTTTATTGGACCAACTTACATTCTAAACAAAACAAACATTAAATATAGGTAGGTACCTTAACTAATTAATACTAATTCTAGAAGCTAAGTCTTAATGTAAGTGTGGTGGCTAGCTCCTGCAGTAGGATACCCTGTGTTTGCAGGAGCTAGCTCTCTTCAGAGTTGCTAAAAATGATTGTACATTAGATTGTAATATGAATTGTTGAAATAAGTACATATATTATGTATATTGGGACACATTTCACACAAGGCTGGTTAGCACCATGACAGCCTATTTCTAGTTGTTCATATACATTCAAAAATACATTATATCGATACATATTTATCACCCTGACCAACAGCCAACAAATTTAAATCATCACAAAGAAAATGATGTATGCTGGGTGTAGAAAAAGCTGCAAACAGCTTATCTTATAAAAAAAAAACTTCAGAACATGTTTGTATATTTTGTTTTGTATTTTAAATACATACTTTTGCATACGTAAAAAAAAACATTACACTTTACATTGCGCATCTAGAACATATTATTTTTATAACGCTCTAAACAATTACGTCTTATTATTTACCAGTTATATTCCCATTCAAAAAGGTAAAACACATTAACCCAATTGATAATAATAAATTAATAAATAATAAATATTAGGATACATTTCACACACGGCTGGTTAACCCCACACTGAACCATTGTTAGTTGGTATTATGGTTGCTAATACAACTCATATACTACATATACATACATACATATTTTGTATAGATACATATTTAACACCCAGACCGACAGCCAACAAATTAAGTTAAGCACAAAGATGTTGGCCTTTCCGGAAGAAGTTAAACACAATGTTTAATTTTCTTGATTTACCTCA
This sequence comes from Mellilla xanthometata, assembly GCA_035578125.1. NCBI lineage: Eukaryota > Metazoa > Arthropoda > Insecta > Lepidoptera > Geometridae > Mellilla > Mellilla xanthometata. The sequence goes on along the minus strand of JAPUBQ010000014.1, from coordinate 2,578,615 downwards.
CGAAGGCATTAAGGAATGAAATTAGCCACTTGAAATCAAATCAAATACACAGGTATCAAAAGCCTTTCCACATCAGTAGGTAACCGACAGCCGCAGGAGGAATATTCGCTGCCTCACTGATTACGCGGCAAGCAAAATCATTTGATGCCTTAGAAGTGATTGCGAGTCAATGATAAAATCGTAAAAGCGAACGTATATATTTTTTTTATACACACAGCTGGTAAAGCCCCATACTGAACCATTTCTAGTTCGTATTATGGTTGCTAACACAACTGATAAACTACATAATACATACATATTATATATAGATACATATTTAATACCCAGACCCACAGCCAACAAATTTAGTTAAGAACAAAGATGTTGGCCGGGCCGGGAATCGAACCCGGAACCTTCTGATTGGCAGTCCGGCATGGTAACCTTTATGCCAACGAGGTCGTCAAGTCATTCGTGATATTGTTTTAAACCGGGCTCTCGTTGAAGTCTTGAAGTGTTTTCTATTCCTTTCTTTCGGTTTTACGAAAACTTATATGTATACGGTATAGACCTATCTAATGTCCCACCACTTTTTACACCGACGGGGTCCGCTTCAGTCTCCGAACGGATGGGCCGATTTTTCTATACCATCTATACCAATATTATAAAGAGGAAATTACTTCTTAGACCACAGTAAAACTAAACATCAGGCAAGCTGCGGTCAAACGTGAGCCTATTCATCGTAAAAAAAACAATAAACGCTATGATACATTTCAAATCCAAGATGTCTCCAATCACAATATGTAACTAAGTTAGTAATAAGGTTTATATATCTTCTTTTCCTTTACCATTTCCCACTAAGTGGGGTCGGCACAGCCTTTTTTTCGCTTCCACGCCACTCTATCAGCCGTCATCTCCACATTCACTCCCTTCTCATTCATATCCTTCTTCACACAATTCATCCACGTCTTCTTTGGTCTACCTCTCCTTCCGCTACTTCTTACAATCATATCCATACTTCTCCTAGTCACATGCATCTCCTCTCTACGCATTACATGTACGTACCACGCTAACCGTTCACTCTTCACCTTCTCTGAAACAGGCGCCACTTTCAAACTTCCTCTAATATACTCATTTCTTACCTTGTCAATTCAAGGTAAGAAATGAGTAAGGTTTAAAGGTAAGGTTTATATATTTTTTTTTATTTATACTTATATCTGCCCTGGACGCTGGTTTGTGTAATCATAACTATTATAAATAAATCAATTTTGTCCATAACGAATTTTATCGTGCTCCTTCATCAACAATGGTTTCTTTGCTCACATATTTTTCTTTATTACTATTACTAAAGGGACACGCAACTTTTATTTAGTTTGTTTCCTTTTTCTTGTGATACATAAATTCTTGTCAAGTTTGATCATGATTTAGGCGTCCTTTACTCATATGTATAGGACAGACTAAATTATTTGTTTGTTTCATCTAGACACGGTGTAACAGTAACAAAAAATATATATTTGGAAATCTTTTAACAGCTTTGAAGTAAATTTACGACTTTTGTGTTTTAATGCACTATTGAATTCAATCCATTAAATTAAAGGAGTAAGTGTAAAACAACTATAAAGGGATTTTTGAAGGTTTAATCAGAAAGTTAAAAGCTTTTTAAAGTTTTAAAGGTAGACTGGTTAATTTAATTGATGTCAACTACTCCGCATTAAAAACAAAATTTGATACCAATATATTCTATAAATAATTTTTCTATATATCAAACGGAAGTTATGAAACCGATGAATCGAGTGTCTTTTTTATGCCTTTATCGAAACATATTAAGTAGATCTCATTGGCGGGGATTGAACACATGACCTGCGAAGACTGCACGCTCGTCTAAGCATACTGTACTTTGTATACTTGCTTTTGCTGCTTCATACTCGCTTTAGCCTTATTTGTTGTTATACACCCCGATCCACAATAATGTTACTGGAAAAATGCAAAAGGCTGAACCTTTCAAACCAGAATCAACCCTTTACGTATGATATTTAAGGCCAGTAAACATCTGTACTTCTGTACCAACATTGTATGGACATTAGATCTAAGATCTATATATCTACAGCTAGTATAAAGTTGTCCTGTTTATCTGTATCAGCATGTTTCCGTGTCATTTAGCCGCGCCAAGCCGAGTGAGGTGAATGAGTATCGACTCGTCACGCCGATCCCATCGACTCAATGAGATATGAAATGAAACTCGCTCGCGGTTCGCCTGAACAGAAATACTTTGAACAACTTGTAAACGACGATCACTTACCTATTTAGACCTTATAAAAAAAAAAATTTACCTTAACCGAAAATAAAACAGAGTTAATGGTTTTGTTAGAGTTTTGAGTAAGTACAAGTAAGTAAAATGTTTTTAGGTGATTATTAAATTGCAGTCGGTGTAAGGTCCGCCTGTGGCGGTAAAAGCCTCCTCCAATTTTATCCATATTTCTCGGCTTTTGGCTGTACCTAATTTTGACTTTACCTAATTTAGACCTTACTCGTAAAAATATTTCCCTCTAGACTATCTCTGCTTTTTAGTGAACAATTTTATTTTTAACCCCTTCTTCTTCTTTGTCGTGTCGATGGCATTTAAACTTAATACTTAACTTACTAGTCTATACTGGTTTATTTTTCCGATTCTTTTTTATATTATTAAAAGATATGTCTGTTTACATACACCTTAGTATATAAATGGATTATTAACAAAATGTTAGTATATTTTTCCATATCAATATTATTTTAACCCCTAACGAAACTGACGAAAAATGTTACATGAAATCTGTCCACCATTCATAGTCCATCAGCCTCAGCAAAGATCTAACCTCGCCGTGGCAAACAAAAACTAACTAAAACATCGCGACGCGGGCACGGTCGGCAAGTCTAAAAGGCTCAGCCTACCAACTAGACCTGTAGCGCATGGCCATCTGACTTTAGTGCAATAACAGTGACAAACAACCAACCGACAAAATGGCGTGGGGTTACTGGTCGGCGTCGTCGGTGATGCCCGACAGGGGACGCAGTCCCCGACGCGCGGGTACAGCCGCTGTTCACGTCCACCCGAACCCGCCGACAGCGAGGGAAGTGGAACACGAAGACAGCATCATCCACACAGCGTCGACTTCCCGAGACAGTCGTGACCACTCCGCGTCCCCTCATTCCTCATCGAACGGGGGCCACTCACACCACGGTCACGAAGTGAGACACGCTGTCCCCGCCAGCGCGTTGTTCGGAGACAGCTACGGGGAACTATCCAGACGACCGTCTCTGGACCTCGGCTCCGTTCGCAGTGCGTTAGCATCGTGTTCTGGGGGCGGGACGCTCAGTGCCGGCTCGACTTTGACCCGGGGGGGTACTTTGGCCGACTATTTGCCCCCGGCGCCGTGTCCTCACCATCAGAGAGTGTACGTGGACCATCACAAGCACTACGAGCAACCCATACAGCCGGTCCACGTGGGGGTCCCGCATCACTCCCACTCGCACGCCTCCAGCAGACACCATACTGATGATGAAGACGATCTCGAGCCTGCGTATGCTACAGGTGAGTTCTAAATACATTTTATTTATTATTGTGTTGATTTAAGGTTTGCTCAGGCTGAGAGGAATCAAACATAATTGAGTTGCTCTGAAATTACAAAGATTTTATTAACACAGCATGTATTAACAATACAAACTATACATATCAGGTGAAGTTACGGTTAAAATCTCACTTGAAATTGCAAAGAAACGACCATTATGCTTATACTTTTGGTTTGGGACTTGACTAGTCTATGAAATTCCATTGACGAACCAAAATCTCTTATTGAATGGTTGTTATCGTACATATTTTATTTTTCTGAGAAGGTTTAAAGTTAAGTTTCATTTACTGAGGTACAAATCTGCCTTTAATTTAAATCTATATTATCGTCAGTGTAGGAACTATAGTGATAGACTCGGTTTATAACCCAAAACTTAGAGGTCCTTATTTTGACTCGTTCATTTATTTTTTTGTGTATGTTCTATATGATTTTAGGTGCTTTATTTTACAAGATAATATAAATCAAAAGTAAATATCCAAACATGAAACCTCCATAAAATCAATCTCAGTATTGCCAGGCATCACGTATACAATATTACGTATTTATAAGCATCGCGTCGACCTACTTTAGGCACATTCGTCGTAGTTCAATGTTGCCAGCGTGTTTAAGCAACAGTATGGATAAATAAATCTTATTTCGGGCCTGACCTTATTCGCCGATGGCTCCCTGAAGTCGTGTTTGGAACTTGAAAGTTATGGACCAATTTTGGGGCCATTTATTAGATTAGAATGTATGTATGTGCATGTACTAAAGGTAGTATCTAACAATGTATTACGAACATAAATCATCAAAATTTGAGCAACGTTCCATGATTTGCCAGAAAATTGCCATTCAACGCCATAAATAGCAACCTTAATAGTTTTCTCCGCTACGCAACGATGCAAATTCGCCATAAAGCCCCATATCTTTGTTGGCAACACTGCTCTACAAAATACATCGAGGCATTTTCATTTAGCGCCTAATGTACCGTGGACATTAACGAGCGAGTACAAACGAATTCCGACCTTATGCCTTTTGCATAATGACCTTTATGGAGATCAGCTGGATGGTAGATTTAACGCATGCATACTGAACGAGGTGTTGCGTAAAACGACGCTCGCTGCGTAGATTGGCGCGCTTTTTGTGAATGGATGGTTTGAAATTGGAACGACGTTAATTTGATTTTGGACCAAAGAGTAATAAAGACTGGTATTGTTTTTTCTTCTGATACTGTTGGAGGTTAAACAAAAACAGGTTGGTGTCTTAGTATATTTTTGAAACGAGCACTAAAAGGTATACATTTTGGTTGTGTCTTTGCCCAACATTCATATTCAAATATTTTATACAAAAAGAGATTGTTTTAATAATCAAAGTTACAAATAATATTTAATTAGTTGAAAATTAATATGTTTAATGAGAAATTGTGTATTTCTTCTAACAAGAAGGCTATTACTGCAAAAATCGTACGTCCTTCGATCGATCGTCCATTGTAATTTATTATAGGAAAATAAGTACTTCTTAGTTATACTATAAGTACATATAAAAGAGAAACTATAGAAGCATTCGGCAGTAAGTCAGTAAGTGCCGATATAACAATGGCATTGTGTTGCCATTCTCAAGTTCCGGCGAGTGTAGGTTAACGAGCGGCAACTTTACGGGGTTGCCCTCTTCAACTTGTTTATTAGATAACTGCCGCGTTATTGCTCGGTTGCGCAATATTTTTACTACTAAAGAGTAATGAAGTATTGTTGTTAATATAATGGACGGATCGGTTTTTCTTTTTTGTCACGAAGCTAAAACTTTATTCTTTTTTCAAAAGAAAGAGGTTCAGATGTGACAGTTTTAAACCCGTTTTAGGAGGGGTTTCAAGACAAATTCTATGTTTAAGTGGATATATTTTAAAATATGTGGAGAAACATATTATATTGTTACTACTTAAGAGTAATGAAGTATTGTTGTTAATATAATGGTTTAAATTCCTGTCTAGCATTTTTTATTTCATACTTTTGAAGTTTTCATTTTTATTCTTTACATTTCTTTTGGTTTTCTTTGCATTTTGTCTTTGTTAAAAAAATAAAAAATAAAAATTTGATACAAATTACTACCTTTTGCCTTTAACTAAATAACCAATTATTTTTAACAGATTTCGATTCAAATTCACATAGGTATTGATCACTCGTTCCTAATCGCTGCTAAATGACAAACTATATCTATGAACCTACTAAATTATCTAACTTATTAGCTCTTGGCTCTGAATACAAACTGTATAATTATGTAAATGTCTGTTCTATATATTCTGCTGTGACATAATAGCTGTAATTATGTTGAAGAATAAGTAATTGATACAGCATTCTGTTCTGAAGACTATTATTAACTTTGTTTGGAAGACTATTATTAACTCGTTGTAAGTGGTCTTTGTTTTTGTGAATGGTTTAGATTATATCGGTAGGTTTGCCCATATATTATGTATAAATACGAGGTATTTTAGGTATTATGGATGAACAAGCATATTTCCCGCAGTTTTCTCGCGTTTAATTGGTTTTAGTTAAACAAAATGACAATAGTTTCTTTTATGTTTGAAAAAGAAAAAAGTTAATATAAAAAGTTATTTATTTTTATTTAATTATAATATATTTTACACATAGTGAAATTTTCACGCAATACAAGAAAAAGACGTTGTTACTACGTATAAACTACTCGTATTATAATTCTTTTATATAGTAGCCTATGTGTATGGTTGCCATGCCGGAACGCTAACCGGAGGGTCCCGGGTTCGATTCCCAGCACGGCCAACATCTTTGTGACGAACTAAACTTTTTGGCTGTTGGTCTGGGTGTTAAATATGCATCGATAATAAGTAATTGTGTATGTATATCAGTTGTGTAAGCAACCATAATACAAACTAGAAATGGGTATGGGGCTAACCAGCCATGTGTGAAATGTCCTAAATATTTATATATAACTAGCTGACCCGGCAAACGTTGTTTTGCCTCACTTAGGGGTATGAAAAATAGATAGTGTAGCTTATGTGACACGTTCGTAGATTTACCATAGCAGCGCCATCTATTGATTACTTACTCAACCCAGTCGAAAGGTATCGACGTCTGTTAGAATCATTTGGAGCTAACAGATAATTGCGACTGTCAAATAATAACAGACAATAATTAGCAATAAATTAAGATTGCGACTATAATTTGAGATTTAAACTATCCTATCTCTCAAGTTGGATCGAACTGCACATGGTGTACGAATTTTATTATAATCGGTTTAGTGGTTTAGGAGTCTATTGAGGACAAACATTGTGACACGAGATTTATATATATTAAGATTAAGATTATGTGAAAGTACTATAAGTTACAAACTTATCACGTTTTTTTAAATATGCTTCCTACCAAATAATAAATGCGAAAGTTTGTACGTTTGAGTGCGTGTATGCATGTGTTTGTAACTTCTACACGCCCAAACGGCTAAGCAAATATGGTAATAGTTTAGACCCTGGATTACACGTATGTAGGCAAATTTTATCCCAGATTAAAACGGTTTAGCGCAGCTAATAAACAATTAATAGTACATTGTTACCCTAGGGGTGAAAGTAACTTAGTTAGTCCCGAGACGGGGTTTGGCACCCCGAACGAAGTGAGGGCGCCAAAAGTTCCAGGGACTAAAGAAGTCTTTAGCCCGAGGCTAAACACAGTGCTTTTCATTACAAATAGAAGAAAAGTAGAAATAAAAACATGAATTAACTAAAGAAATTTTTTGTAAAATAAATGAAGATCGAATTACAAATCCTTTAAAGAAGCTGTCAGTTGAAAACGATTCTCCCTAGGGATGAAAAGTATTACTTTCATCCCGCTCCTCAGGCAACTTCAAACCTACTTTCAGAGTATGAGTAATGAAAATTAACATTTGGGTTATGTTGAAATAATTTTGTTCAGGGTCAATGAACTCCTTTTTTTTCTCCATGAACACTTTAGTGTGTGCGTGACCATGTTTCTTTACTTCAATTTCTATTATTATGGTGGCTTTTTAATTTCTTATTGCCTTCTAAGATTTACGTCTTGCGATCACGTGACCAACACCCGCTCTGTCAAATTAATATTCTACGACCTCGTTGGCTAATCAGAAGGTTCCGGGTTCGATTCCCGGCCCGGCCAACATCTTTGTGCTCAACTAAATTTGTTGGCTGTGGGTCTGGGTGTTAAATATGTATTTATATATAATATGTATGTATGTATATGTAGTATATCAATTGTGTTAGCAACCATAATACGAGCTAGAACTGGTTCAGTATAAGGCTAACCAGCCGTGTGTGAAATGTGTCCAAATATTTATTTATATTTATTATTTATTTATTTATTATTTATTAGTAAACTTCTCACAAGTATTTTTTGTATTACTCAATACAATAATAGGCCAAGTGCGAATTGGGCTCGCGCATGAAGGGTTCCGTACCATTGTTGTATGGGAGCCCTCCTTAAATATTTATTTTATTTGAATTTTATAATTTAACTTGATAGCCAATACACTTTTATGTATTTTGGCAGCGGGGCTAGGCCCAAGCTACCGGCGGTAGGAGCTATAGGGACAGGAACATCCGGACAATGCGCGTTTGATATACGCATTGAGGTATTTGTGAAAAAACATCCGCTATTATTGTTAGAATCGAGAGATTGGAGCCTCGTCATGAAACCAACTTCAAGTCTTTTGTGGTGCGGTAACCGACGCATTGTCTCGGGAAATTCTGAGGATGAGTTCTGGCTGAAAGGTGTCGTGTACCGGAGTTTTCGTGGCCAGCTGCGCGGCACCAGCCAGCGAAACACGACGCCGCCTCTTCGTGTGTAATAGTTAATATGTCTAGTTTGTAGGTGATTCATATGTATTAGTTTATTTACAATTATTATTGTAATGGTATGTATTCTATGTTATGGGCCACAGTTGCCTGAAATAAAGGTATAAATAATTTCAAAAAATATATTATATTTATTCGTTTTCGAGGCTTTTTTATCAGTGTTCTATACGCAATACGTAAAAGCGCGAACTAAATGTAACTTGTTTAATAATAATTGACCCAGAATCACGTCTTAGGTTTACGGCACCAATAGCGACCTCTGGTGGATGCGGCCTGCATAACTTAACCGTTTATATCCGTTGTTAGGGAGAGAAAGAGTTACTTTTCTTCATTTGAATTTAGAAGGGCTTTGGGAATAATAGGTTTTTGCGTGTCTTGGTAATTTTAGGTAAGTCTAAGTTACGAAGAAGTGAAAAGTAAAAATAATAAAGAAGTTAAAAGTAAGTAAATTCATACTCACAAGTCCAATATTACTAACTAGACGCAACTCGCGGTTTTACCCGCGTTATTCCAGGATAAAATATACTCGTATCATATATAGAACCCTATTTTTTTCCAAAATAAAATATAGTCTATGTTACTCGTGGATAATGTAGCTTTCGAATGGTGAAAGAATTTTTAAAATCGGTCCAGTAGTTTTTGAGCCTATTCATTACAACCAAACAAACAAAGTTTATATAACTTTATATAGTGTAGATTATCAATGAAATAATAACATAATAAAATCAAGTCAATTAATTAAATTAACATGTCAATAAAAACCTTTATTTCCAAGAAATATATTCTACAAGCCATTTCAGTAACAGAAAGGGCATCAGCAAACGTGATTTCTTTTCAGAGTTCCTTTCTGAAGTTATTGAAGGAGATTATACGAACGATCTTCGTATTGGAAAGCGGGACTATTTGTATAACCTATCGCTTATTCGGTGCTTATTTCAAATTGGTGGAACCTAACGTGGGGGGAAGTTTATGTTACTAAGAATTGAATTTCAAACACTATTGGATAAAAATTCAGAAATAATCCCACTTATCATTCTTCTTATCTTATATTTAAAATTTCCATTTCACAATGTTAGTTACCGTACTCCTCCGAAACGGCTTGACCGATTTTACCAAATTATATATGCGTATACAGTAGGTCTGAGAAACCGCTACTATTTATTTTTAAGGCAAAACAACGTTTGCTGGGTCAGCTAGTATTAATATAAATTACTATACCATATATTTATATAAACTAGTATACTATATACTAATATATATATACTACTACTAGGATAGCCATTGCTATTCAGCGTAGAAACGCAGCCAGTGTTATGGCTGGACGGGACCTTTGCACCATGGGCGGGTTTTCCTAACATTAAATGTCTTTGACGTGTATAATTTTTATAATATTTATGTGTTTAATACAATATAATAAAAAGTCTTAAAACAATAAAAAACTTAGTATATATAAATCTCGTGTCACAATGTTTGTCCTCAATGGACTCCTAAACCACTTAACCGATTATAATAAAATTCGCACACCATGTGCAGTTCGATCCAACTTGAGAGATAGGATAGTTTAAATCTCAAATTATAGTCGCAAATTTAATTTATTGCTAATTATTGTCTGTTATTATTCGACAGTCACAAGTATCTGTTAACTCCAAATGATTCTAACAGATGTCGATACCTTTCGACTGGGTTGAGTAAGTAATCAATAGATGGCGCTGCTATGGTAAATCTACGAACGTGTCATATAAGCTACACTAAATATTTTTCATACCCCTAAGTGAGGCAAAACAACGTTTGCCGGGTCAGCTAGTATATTTATATATATAAACTACCATACAATATACTAAACTAAAGATACTTTCCCGATATCTACGTATTATTTTGTGACAATATTTCCCTAACCGATGGGTTGTGAAGGACTCTACAAGGGGTGCTACAATTTCCATATTGAACCCTCTCGCGCCGACCTCGCGCGGGGAAAGTAAAGACGCGGCACCGGGGTGGGATTTACATGAACTGGAATAGTCTTTTTTCGTTCTATATTTTAACTAGCTACGGCCTGCGATGTTACTCGGGGATAAAAGTAGCGTGTATTTTAATCTTTAATCTTACGTATATGCTACCTTTTGAAGCAGTGTTTATTAATTGTTCTCAGTGAAATAGTAATGTATTTTACAAGACTTATGCTACCTTATCCGCCAACCCGCACTTGGCCAGCGTGGTGGATTATGGCCTATAACTCTCTCCTCGTGAGAGAAGGCCCCGAGTCTCAGCAGTGGGAACGTATGTGGGCTGCTTATGCTATGCTATGCTTATGCATGCTACCTTAGATTAAGTCATACTCTATTCCGAATTTCATCCCAATTCCAAAAAGTAAACAATTGGACATAGTTTTTACATATACAAATTTTCGCAAACAAATAATATTATTGGTGAAACAAGATGTTGGTCTATGAATATAGTCATTAATATGAATATAAGGTAATATAATACAAAACTACGTAATAATAAAAAAATAATAACCTAAATTATAATAAATAAATTATACCTAAGTCTATACTTAATTTAAAATAAACATAAATTAAAAACTTTGAAATTCCGCGACAAAAGTAACGGCTATTTTTTTTTTAATTTATCGGTGTATATACAAAATTCTACTTGCTAAGTCTTTTCATGTGAACCCCACGTGTTGCGAAAATTAGATATCCGCCATTTTGTAACTAAACAGTTTCATCCGTTCGAAACCTACGATGCTTCAGACAGACAAACTTACACATAAAAAAGCTAAACCAAAACTTATTACTAAAAAGCTAAAACTTATAACACCCCTTCGTTTTTTCGTCGGAGCTCAAAAATTTGTGTTTGGAAATTCAATTAAAATACCAACTTAAAAACAATGCGAACCAGTTCCAAAAAGAGCAAAACACGATTACGATACCTCAGTATCACGTACCCCTTTACGCCGGTATTTCATTAAGTAGGCTGTTCACATTGTTCTCGTATATTCGAGGTGAGATTACAAACTGGCCCGCAAGCCTAGACCTCGAGAGGGTTTCGTAGAACCCTCCAAACCTCATCAAGTTAGCAAGAGGCGGTATCAGGTCCGAATACACTTCGCCAAAGCCACTTCGAATGCCGTACCGAGTCAGCAACACAGTCTTGTTTTGGTACTCCAGCCGTAGATTACTCTAACTGTCAGTAGATACAGCCGATTGTTTCTGTTTAGATTTATGATAATTAAATAGATAGCTCAATGGACGTCGTATCGTGAGCGTATATTTAATCATCTTAATTCAATAATAAAGTCAAATTACCTGTATTTAATTAGGTATGATTTCGACTTGTAAGATCTCGTTTTAAAAACGCGTACGCAACTGTTTTTTTATTATTACCGTGACGAGACGAAGTACAGTAATACCCCGGACTTACGCGATAGTTGGGACCGAGCGCTATCCGCGTAAGTCGAATTCGCGTAAGTCGGGGTACAATTTTGCATATATGTACATACCTATAAAGCCATACAAAGTATGTTTAATTGGGACCGGAGACTATAATTTAGGAAATATAAAACAATAATTTAGGAAATAAATTTTAATTTAATAGATAATATGACAAACTATATTAATAAAATGTATAAACACAATCTGAAGTGCTCGATTTTCAAACAAAAAACGTTAAAATAGACGAGAAAATTAAATCGCGTAACTCCGAATTCGCGTAAGTCGGGGTATTACTGTATGCTTTCGAAACGTGTGCCAAGGTCCTTAGTATGTGTACTAAAGGCTATCGTAGAATACAAGGTGCTATCGAATCGAACTACTCCATAACGATGTCATTATTATTATTTTCATGCTGTCTACGATATCTTTTGCTATCTCATAAAGCTCGTGAGTTCATCTATAATAACCCGCAAAATAACCTATTGCCTCAGACATTACTTTGCACAGATCCATTGTAGATAGAAAAAAAACTTAAATAGTGTTCTAGAGGTTTTGTCTCTTCGAACGACAGATTGAAATATGTGTTTCCTTTTTTCCTGGGGATTTTTCTTTGGGGATTCACTAAATATCAACCCTCAAAATCCTAAAATTATTTTTACAAGCTTCATAATAGGAACGCAATGAATGGTATTATATTCAACCCTATTTATTTCCATTTCGCATAAATTAGAATTAATTCTTCAAGTCATACTTTTTGCTTGCTCAGATATGCAGTATCTATGCATAGTAATCATCGTGAACAGTCCATATACGAGAATAAGCTATATCAAGGGACTACAAATCTCCATCGTATTTGTAGAATTAGCCGGTCCACTGGAATCAGATAATCTTGGCTTAGCCAGAAAGGACGGCAGAGGTCACACTAGTATATATACATGTACATATGTATAAAGGGAAACAAGAGATCCGATATAGCGTGTGTTGTTTACTAAGCATATTATCTATATTGTATGGCGTATGTACCTAATTCTACTTTCCTACTAATATTATAAAAAGAAAGTTTGCGTGTATATGTATACGAGGTGTGTTCATAGAGTATCGCGTATTTTGAATTTTCGCGGGTTACGTATATTCGAATTTCGATTTTTTTATGGCGTTATGTTGGTACATATGTCTCTCACTTATGCTTACAAGTTCGGCCATTTTGAATGTTCAGTTAATTGTTGACAGCTGCTTTGCTTGCACGTGTTTTGGAGAGTCTTCGATTTTTACCTATTCAAATAAATGGAACAAAGAAGCTGTATCAAACTTTGTTTCAAAAAACGAAATTAAGTGCTCGGATGCATTCCGAATGTCGTTGTGGCATACGGAAAAGCTACTTTGGACAAAAGCAACGTGTATTGGTGGTACAAAATGTTTTCGGTGGTGCGAGATTGAGTTTTTTTGGTACGAATTTTGTGGCTATGGAAAGGAAAAGTACCTTAGTCATATTATTTGGCATATCGTCCGTCAACTTCTGACACCTCCTAATTTACATTTGAGAATTTGAAAACTTAAAACTCCTAACTTCCGTCAAATAAAGAAAAGCTCAAAATAATAGCTATTTTGCAACATTAGTAGTAAAAGCATTTAAAAAATGACCAAGTGTTTTATTTTAATTTTTTTAAATAGTCTTCACGGTGGCTAAATAATCAGTTTATTGTTCCTCCTGCAAAATGTGCGTATAATCAGATAGGAGATCTCAGAAGTTCACGGACGATATATGAACGAGGCCTATGACGTCATAGCGAAGTATCTGTCACACCGGATCGGCATTGGCACAACAAATTACCGCCCGTTACCGTCCTATTAGTCTGTGCTAAGCGAGGCGCAAGGGATGAGATTCTGTACTACTTTGTAGCAGACTAGCATACTCTGTTGGAACTTCTTCAAAAAAAAAAGAAAAACTAATAAATATAATAAACTAGCTGACCCGGCAAACGTTGTTTTGCCTCACTTAGGGGTATGAAAAATAGATAGTGTAGCTTATATGACACGTTCGTAGATTTACCATAGCATCTATCTATTAATTACTTACTCAACCCAGTCGATAGGCATCGACATCTGTTAGAAGCATTTAGAGTTAACAGATAATTGTGACTGTCAAATAATAACAGACAATAATTAGCAATAAATTAGAACTATCCTATCTCTCAAGTTGGAACGAACTGCACATGGTGTGCTAATTTTATTATAATCGGTTAAGTGGTTTAGGAGTCCATTGAGGACAAACATTGTGACACGAGATTTATATATATTAAGATATTTAACACCCAGACCGACAGCTAACAAATTTAGTTTAGCACAAAGATGTCGGCCGTGCCGGGAATCGAACCCGGGACGTTCTTTATGGCAGTCCGGCATGGTAACCTTTACGCCAACGAGGTCGTCAACCATTAAGTGAGAACACATTAGATAGCTGATGTAGTTCCGCTTATAAATCGAGCCAAGCGTCCCACCTATGAGTATCTTCTTGTTATACGCCATTGACGGATATGAGTGAGTACACGGCTTTACCTTGGTCGGCAGTGATCTACGGACGTTATCTCGACATGCTGTCCACCGACAAGGGTTCTCCATGTTTAGGTATTTAGGTGTTGTCTAGGATTGATAGGACTGAGCGGAGTTTTGTTATTGATTAGTGAATTTCGAGTAACGCCTGTAGCATGGCTAACTAGACTTGGTGTGTCTTTTTGGATGGGATTCTATTTTTGATTTAAATGCCTTTTGGTTGGTGCCTATATTTATTTTTTTACACATTTCACCCACGGCTGGTTAACCCTATACTGAACCATTTCTAGTTCGTATTATGGTTGCTAACCCAACTGATATACTACATATGCATACATATATATTTTATATAGATACATATATTAATACATACATACTTAAGTGATATATTTATATTTTTGAAAATAATATTATTCTTCTGCTTCTTTACCATTTCCCATTTTGTTTTAGTAAATAATATTATATTAAAAAAAATAAAGACTTAATCTAAAACTGAACTAGACAAAACCTAAAAAAGAGCAGGGTAGAAGCAAAGGTTTCTAAAATGCTGGCAGCATTGCCACGTTGGATGGCAATGCTTAATTTTTGACCGAAATGAAAGCCAGCATTTGAGATACCAGAAACCTCCTAAAGGATTTGATTTAGAACCAAAAATACTCTGCACCAATAACACTAAAGTACTATTTTTACTCTTTCCTTGTAGCGCCTGTAGCTTTTTTTTTCTCATAATGGGCTTGCGCTTGATCGGTGAATTGTCACCTGATGTTAAGCGATATTGCGATCTAAGGTGGAGCGCGATTGCCCAGAAGAAACCGGTTCACTCTTGCCTTGAAAACCGCTAGATTATAGTTAGCTCGTCTTACTAAGGTGGTCTGACGCGATCATTGAGGTTAAGCAACGGTCGATGCGAAAAATCGTCGGATGAGTGGCCATGCAAAAAGACTTTGTGTCTTTGTATGTCTTTTAAAGATAACCAGAGGAAGGGCAATGATAATAAAAACAAGACAGTATGGGCTTATTACTCTGTCACTTGTCGCAAACATATTGTGTGACAACCTCGTTGGCGTAATGATTACCATGCTGGAATGCCTATCAGAAAGTTCCAGGTTCGATTCCTGGCAAGGCCAATATCTTTCTCCTGAACTAAATTTGTTAGCTGTCGGTCTGGGTGTTAAATATGTATCTGTAAAAAATATGTATGTATGTATATGTAGTATATCAGTTGTGTTAGCAACCATAATACGAACTAAAAATGGTTCTGTATGAGGTTTACCAGCCGTGTGTGAAGTGTGTCCTAATATTTATTATTTATTATTATTGACCCGTTTTTACCTCAAATATCCTTCGACGAAGCGTCGTCCTGAAGGCGTTGCTCCCCTCCCTCAAGTCTTTCAACCAAGGTTACAGGCCGCTATATAATATTAACGTTAACGTCTGGCCCCGAACTACGGCTCAGAATATATATGAGTACATTTAGCACTAACCTGAGTGTGTGAGCCTGAATTAATCAGAACTGCGAGATTAGTTTTCTAGCGGTACTTC
Organism: Mellilla xanthometata; assembly: GCA_035578125.1. Taxonomy (NCBI): domain Eukaryota; kingdom Metazoa; phylum Arthropoda; class Insecta; order Lepidoptera; family Geometridae; genus Mellilla; species Mellilla xanthometata. Next base: position 2,562,680 of record JAPUBQ010000014.1, on the reverse strand, counting down.
TGACGTTCGAACGGCCGGCCACTGCCCAGTTTTTTGTGTTCTGTACCTAAAAGATAAAAACGGGACCCTATTACTAAGACTCCTCTTTCTGTCTGTCTCCAGGCTGTATCTCAGAAACTGTAATAGCTAGAAAGCTGACACTTTCACAAGATATGTATTTTTCGTGCCGCTATAAGAACAAATACTAAAATAAAATTAAAATTAAGGGTCCCCATGTGCTTTTTTCCTTTTTTTTTGCTTATTTTTTGTTATATATATCAATAACGGTAGCTGCTCGACTCTTAACATTTTCACAATACATACATGTATATTAGTTATCAAATTAAATTATTAAATTTAATAAAAAAATATATTTAAGGGGTCTCCCATACAACAATGATACGAAACCCTTCATGCGCGAGTCCAACTCGCACTTGGCTAATTATTAAAATGATTGGCCTCAATGGCCGTAGCTTAACTTCGATGATCGCGTCAAATCACCTTAGTTAGCCGAGCTACAGGCGCTACAAAAATGTATTTAATTGATTCGTGTAGATAGACTCTTAAACTTAAACAGACGTGTACGTTCAAAAGGCAACGTGATTAAAATATAACACTTAATATTTAACACCATCTTTAAGAAGCCGAAAAGGCGGTTGGAAAAACGTTTACTCCATATTAATATAAAACATTAACGCCGTGAAAGCAGGTGGTGAATAAATAAATCTGAATCCGATACGATACAGCCGCGTGAATATTTAAACTGACGGAATCGGTTTAAGTGAGGTCGGTTAAATCTTTAATCTGTTTTTCTTTTGTACATGGCGCTGTTGATTTGTGGTTACACATTTATTATTCATCGCTGGATTTAGTAGTGTTTGTAAGTGTGCTAGTTTATGATGGGGTGTTTGTTTTAGACGTGTAGCCAATCGAACGTCTTTTAAAATTCAGATCCAAATTTGCTTAATACAGAAAAATATTACAGAAAAAAGACAGAAGATAGACCTTAGTTACAATATAATTTATCAGTTATAATCTTGATTTTGCACTCTAAAGTGTATTTAATTACCAAACGTTAAAATGAAGTTCAAGAAAAAAGTTGCATAGCGTTAATTTATTCTGATGATTTTTACTAAATGTCGTTTTAGATGACATACATACACTGATAGATTTTTATTCCCGAGATCTAAAAGTCGAAATTGGCGTAACTTATAGATGTACATCATAATTCTAATGACTGATTTGAAATGACATGTCAACAAACAAGACATTTTCTTGTGTGTATATCAATTCAATAACAGAATTACAATTATAACACGTAAGAAATTAAAGTTTTATGTTCATAGTTTCATATTTGTATTACTAAGCTGCTGTCTAACGACATTTCTGGTGGCCAAACATTTTAGCAACAGAAGAACGCACTAATAAAACTCCCGAGCAAAGTATTTCACATAGAAAATTAAAACATTAACTGACAATTTCACCGTCCTTGCATCCTGAAGCTAACCAAACGCGAAATAAGCTTCCCAAAGCGCCACCGACATCGATAATTACCGATAATCCTCCCACCGGCAGTTATCGGCAAACCTAGCACATGCCTAGCCTACACAAATTATCGGAAAATCTAGCCTATTCTATAGTTCAATTAACAGTACACCTCACGAAACCGTCAGATTTTTCCGTGCGTGTTTGTGTGTGGCATAGTAAAACTATAAGATGTGACAAACCGATTTTGATTTTGTTTTTATAAAATTAATATTGCTAGTACACAAGACACCATGTTAAATAGTCATATCAAAACTCTGAGCGGAATATACCTTGAATCAATAAAAAAAAACGATTTAATGTTTATCAGAGTGTGAACAAGCAATCGTTTTTTTTTTATTTACTCGAGTTATTACATTATAATTATACTAGATATATAAATTTGAACGCAGATTTTTTTACTTTTTAACCTCTCTTTTTTCCTTTCTTTTGGATGGAACCACTTCTAAAATCACCGACGTCAAAAATAAAACAAATCATACAATTTACATACCAAGTTTCTTCAAAAATGGTAATTAGAAGGTGTAAAAAAAAATTTGGCTTGCTAATGCAACGATGCGCTCGCTTCGCTCACTTGATCAATTATTGGTAAACGTAGGAAACATCGGTAATCATCGACAAATCCGGTGTAGTGCACTCAAATGTCGTTTTGTGGTTTATGTCCGTTAGTGAGTAGATATTTGCCGCAAGCCAACTGGGAACTAGATTATGTAGAATTGAACGAATGAACGAGTGAACTGAAAATCATGTTCATATGTGTGAAATGAAGCGGGGAGGTGGATAGCTTCTGGAATGGATTAGCTTCTTGATAGCGGTCTTCAAGGCGAGTTTGAGAGGTTTTGCACTACATAAAAGTGTGATGCACTTCGTTTATATCTTTTATATTTTTAATGTAAAATCGTTTACAAATATTTTTAATAGCTTGATATGATTACGTTATTTTTTCTAATATCTTGTCTAGTTTTATGTCCATTACTGTTTAAGATAGACTGACTGTATTGAGCATATAACTTCATATTTAAAACAATTTTCCAGCTTTTTTACGATAACAAATAAATAATACTAAAAATTACTATGATTACGGTCATAAATACATATTATCATTATACTTTTGTTAAAACCTTTTTAAGCAGTGAAAATCGGTGTATATGGTAATAATATTAACAATAATCATGTTACATTATCGTACTACATGTCGACTAACTAATATAGCTAAAAGCTTCGAATTTTCACGTCCTACTCTGTCGATTTCTCTAAAATATATGTTTCTGTGTATACTTAAGTCATCCCGTATATATCTGATCAACATAAAGCAACATGGTCCCCACTTTTTTCCACGTCCCTTATCCCTACGCAAAAAGTATCTAAAGCTATAAATTCCTCCGCCATTGGCGTAATAATTGTGTTTGTTCAAGGAAGCTTACTCCTTGAGCAATTGATTTAAACATAAAGAAACTGAGAAAAGTCCCAGGATATCTTTACGGCAATGCGTGTTCAGCCATTCAATTCTCTCCCTTACCAACCCGGAATAAAGTCGAAGGTCCAAGTTGTAAATCTAACGACCGAGGACTTATGAAGAATATTTAAGCGAAAGTTTGTCTGAAACTTAATATAAGTCCGCGCATGAGGATTTGCAAACAAGATGGTGGAAGGGATAAAAATATATCTGTTTGTTTTCTTCAGTATTACGATGTTTGGATTTGTTTAATGAAAACTATGAGGTCGTACTTGCGAATGAGTATGGAATAAGAATACGTTCATTTTATCCTTTCTAGTCCGATTTCTGTTTACACTTTTATAATCGTATATTAAGATATGAAAATAAATAAAACAAAATTATCTTTGAGTATGCCAGAACATTTATAAAACATTTTTCATTGGTTTTTTATACTACAAGTCAAATGTACATATCTTGTAAGCTGAAGATTCTATTTGGAACTAAATTTAAAAGAGGGTTTTAATACTAACTCCTGCGTTTGAAAAAAAAACATGATTATCATAATAATTTTAGCCATATATCGCCTACTACTGAGCGTAGGCCTCCTTACGTGTACGCCAGTTTGGGCCTTGTGCTGTCTTTATTAAAAAAAAACATTCAACGTTTATAATAGTATATTTGCAAACGGTCACACTTATTTAAAAATCTTTACATATACGTCCAACGGATTTCTACGCATTACGTCATAATTGGGGACAAGCATCATAAGTGTGACCGTGTAAATTTTTATGTTGTTTTTAAAAAAAAATGTATTTTAACATTGTTATGTGTTTCACAATTTTAATGTTTCTTTATTTCTAATTTCATAGATTTATCCGGCTCTTACGAACAATAGCATACTGTCTAAGAGATACTAACTACTAAGGTTATTTATTGTAACCAAATTCCAATGAACATGTTACTTGTTCAAAGTCTACGAGTAATTGCGAATAGTTGTATAAATAGTTGGAGATCCACAGAACTGTTCCAACAATTTAACTTGTACAAAACTACGGAACGATTCTTGGCGATTTACCAGTTAGTTAGTATCTTACAATCCTTTGAATATAAAGTCGCTTTAAATATAGTTTGTGGTATTCCAATATATTAGTGCAACTTGTTAATTATTTTGAGTAGAAGAAAAAAAATGGAAATGTATGGAAGTAAAAATCTTAACTATTTTATCGTTTTTAGGTAAGCGCGCTTCAGTGTAGACCTCAATATAAAAATTACCATCAGGTGAATTGTAGTCAAGCGCTGACTTATTTTAGCGCGTTTTTGATAAAGATGTTAGCTAAATATAATCTACCCACCGCTTTGCGCATAAAGTCATTTTTTAAAAGGAACAATTTACGAAACATAAGCAATTTTCGCAAGAAAACATTCTCAAATACTTCCATTAAAAACTCAAACACCAATTCCTGCCACCGTTCCATTCTCATTTGCAAAGTTTCTGCCTTTATTTGCGTCTGATTACTGTAAATTTTTGCCATGATTATGGTAAGTAGCCCTTGTAGCACAGTAATGGGAAAGATAAATTTATCCTGGTATTAAAACAAGTTTGTTTTATACGCTTAAAGATTTTAAGACACGGTTTAGTATAATATAAGTATACAAATATTAGTATACTATAAGGACCCATTTCACTCACGGCTTGATAGCCCCTTTTAGTAAGGGGCCATCCATTACATTTATAGTGTGTATTATGATTGCTTACAAAACTGATATGCATATACGAGTACAAACATAAATACTTTATCGATTCATATTTAACACCCAGACCAAGAGCCAACAAATTTTGTTTATCATAAAGATGTTGACCGTGTCTGGAGTCGAACCCGGGACCCTCCGGTTGGTAACCATTGCGCCAAAGAGGTCGTCATTATATCGTCAATATGAAAATAGAACCATTTCTTAAATATATCTCTGAGTTAAAATAGTTCTTTTACGTGTGACTTAACGCACAAAGCAAACGATATTAATAATTCTTATTGGTTTCTATATAATAAACTCGCAAAACGATTTGCGTTAGCTGCTATAATTTTTTGTTTTTACGCATGGATAAAATTGTCTTTCCCTCTGTCATGTTACCAACCCAGTATGTTATACATTGTAGATGTCCCGCAAACAAATGCCATTCCGCATGTTTCGCTGTTTCCCTGAATCTAACCACACATTACTGGGGCTCAAACGAATTGTTGCATGATGGAAAAATTCTAAAAGCCTGCTGCAAATATGCGGGTACATTTATACTATGTGTACCTATTCAGTATACAGGGTAACGCAAAATCCGGCGACGGTTTGTGTTCTTTTTTCAAATGTTTGACAAATTATAGGAAAGGGTCCGAGTGAAGAAGATGTGAATGAAGAGTTTGAATGATGATATGAGAGAGAAAGGAAGTGATGACGGCGGATAGAGAAAAGGGTAAAAAGAAAATTTGCGTTTTGTGTCTTTAGTACAAAATTATACTCGTAGAAAGACACATTAAACTCTAAGTACCGGCAAGTCTTAATGCAGAAGTCTTAAATTATAAAATTGAGTGATTTCATTGTAAATTGCATATTTTGTTGTATTTTACATTAGTATATGTTTATTTCTTCCTACATGCATGTTTCTTATTAAAGACATTTAGACTGTGTTACAAATTCAGCCATAATCACATTTTTAATTTACTAAATATTTGTCAAGTTACATAATATGATTGTTTCGTCAATTCCACATTTTTTTTCATGTTATGGTAGCTAACACAACTGATACATACATGTATATTTTATATAAATACATATTTAACACCCAGACCCACAACCAACAAATTTAGTTAAGCACAAAGATGTCGGCCGGGCCGGGAATCGAACCCGAAACCTTCTGGTTAGCATTCTGGCATGGTAACCGTCGCGCTTCTTAAAAACTCTGTTTATTGAAGAACCATGTACGGACAACGGCAACAGGGGTTAAACGCAGGTCGAAATATTAAATACGTGCCGACTAAATTTTATATGAGAGTGCGTTTTTAATTATGAAATGGATGTTTTCCGTTCATAAATTTAATTATTCTGGTATTTCTTTATACGATACTTTCTTTTCGAAGTTAACGCATACATATACATACCTATGTATATATGTAGTTGTGAGTAACAAAGGTTACACTGAATAAACTGTTGGAGCTAGAAATAGGTTAATCGAATGTAACTATTTTCGTAAAGCAGTTAGATCGATGAGATTGCAGTGCCGTAGCTGCGTAGCGCCGCACCGTAGACTTGCTACGGGCTACGAGGTTTGTTTGCTACGAGATTATAGCTACGAACCGTATGTAAGAAAGACAGTGGTGGTGATTCAGCGGCACACACGACTAAACTAAATTTAAAGAAGGTCCGTCTCTTTTCATCTTAGATGGCCAGAAAGAGACGGCACGTTCTGCACCATGGTCAAAACAACTAAAATCACGTCGCCACCAGTTTGAGCTTTAAAATAAAAACGACCAAGTGCGAATCAGTTTTTTTTAAAACTAGATGGGCTTGCGCTTGATCACAATTCACCTGATGGTAAGCGACATTGCAATCTAAAGTAGAACGCGCTTGCCCAGTAGAAATCTATTCACTCGTGTTTTGCCGCTAGATTACTTTTCGTAACAGGGCCTTAGAGTAATTCGCACATTTCAAGCCAGTAGTTTCGTTTACTATTATTAACGGCAAAAAATAACATATATACATATTATGTTACTGCAAACGCAGAAATACATTGTGATGTGTGAAAATTTGAACAGTCTATCACGGCTCATGAAATACACAGTCTGATGACAGACTGAAAAAAACAGAAAGACGTTAGTAATAGGGTCTAGTTTGGGTTCGCAAAGAAATCGATAAAGATTCCTTTCACTAAAAAGTCTTTATAATTTGTTGAACATAGAACTTCTGACATTTTAATGCTTCCATTCTAAACCTTCATTAATTTCGTTTCAGGTAAGTCCCCGCATATACCACAAATCAATGTGTGTCACAAAAATAGACGGCAAAAGGTGAGTCATTTATCACTATAAAAGGTTCTGTATAGAAAAAAAATGGCGACATATCTCAGGATGCGAAGATTTTCTTTATTTAAGCGCATTCAGACAAGTAATACTTCTGATAGCTTGTTTTTACTAATATAACGTCTATTATGAACTGTTTTATATTGTTTATTCACATAAGGGGGGCAGACTTTCCAATATGGTATTATTGTACATAAAATACACATAATATAATATGTGTCTCACAAAAAAAATAAAATTCGTAGATATAAAAAAAAAACACGAAAAGCGGGATTCAAACCCGCGTCTCCGGCAAACCAGGCCCAATGCTCTAGCCACATTTTTTTTTCAAAATAATATTATATGAACCACATTTAATATAAAATATGAATAACCTGTTTTATTTACAGACAATAAAAATCCTTTGATGTTTGATAATGACTATGAAATTAATAATATAATTTGAAAGTCACTATAATAATTTGCTTATTTATTATATTTGTAGTGTTCATAGTTCTTAATAGAAGGTCTTTTAATATTTGCCCTGACACTCATAGCATTTTTTTATTTTTATTATAGCTTCCCGAGGTAGATCTCACAACCGTGATAGCCTTAACCGGCCAGTTTTCAATACACCAGCGAATGATGTCCATCCATCATTCGAGAATGGTCGACCGTTTAGTATTTGCATAATGGGCTAAATTCAATTTGGATTAAATACGCTTTTTATAGAGGTAGCTTGTATGAAAGGTCGGATAAGGGACGTTTCTGATGTCCCTTTGTGAAAAGCAAAATGTATTTCTGAGCTAAGTTTTTTTAACCTTTATTCTCTGTAAGTAATGTTCTCATCTTTATTGTACACTACGTCCTTGTTCAGTTTATAAACTCCTCTCCATCCAAAGGTTGCCTGGAAGAGATCGCTTTAAGCGATAAGGCCACCAATTGTGGCACGCTTATTAGTAAGCTCTTTCTTTATGTTTTTTTTTTTTAATTTTGTGTTTGTGTCCAATAACGAATTTTCTATTTATCTACTGTTGATAGGTAATACAACAATCTTGCTAAAAAGTAAATGACGAAAATATTTTGGGGTCCGATGTTTAGATTGGTCACGTAACTTTAGTTTTGTAGTTTTATTCGTGTACGTCTTGCTTATATGCAAATTCTTCAAGTCCCACCCCCGTACTTTTATGCATAATACTCGTATATGAGCTTTTTTTCTATGATTTGCTAAAAAAAAGACATCAAAATGATTTTATTTGCTTATAATTATTTTTTGGTGACGTATAGTTCAAATTTAGAAAGTACCAAATTACTGGGTTGGCGTGAAAACTATTCCTTTTGTTATACTTAAGGCTATCTTTCACCGGCCAAGAAAACTGGTGGAAGAGGAAAAGAGATAAATGACACTAGAGAATAAAAGGAACACACAAATATGAATAATACGAAAACAAAAACATGGGTACACATATTATAAAGCATAAGCATACGAGTATGCATAGGCATGTACATAGTATAAAGTCATAACAATATATATTGTAAGAATATGTTACTCTGAATCAAACAATATATATACAATACGTTCATAAACACACATTGACCGCAGCTCTGGCAAACGAATGCACCCCCACTAACTTAACGCTCATAAATTCCATACAAAATCTGCGAATAATATCTGGACATATCTATGCCGGGGCCTGTACCACAATCTGCAGACGACATTGAGTTTCAACATTAAAGGTATGGATTTTTTGTAAACAATAATATAGTACACATCACTATTTTTAGGTACTACACGTGAAGAAAAAAAATCCTTAGACGTTACTTGTGTGTACGAAGTGTATCATTCGAAACACGTAGCGCCATCTATTCGTATTTTCTTGACACGACTTCATTCGGGTCACGCAATCTCTACTTTCGTTATGATTATATTTTTTTTCACACAATTTTTTTTAACCTTATACTAAACCATTTATAGTTTGTGTTATGGTAGCTAACACAACTGATATACTACATATACATATGTCGTGGCCGCATCGTAGAATTGATCATTTCATGAAATGGAATTTCATTTCGTGAAGTGTTCACGTTTCATGAAGTGGCCAACTAATGATAACCAAATCATTAAACGATAAACGTTTAACGATTTGGTCACCCACGTTTGACCATATCGTGGAAATGGGGTAACCATAAAATATTTAATGAAAACCCAGAACAATTGTGTTACATACTTGTCTATTTTAGTTGTTAGGTAACCTAACCTAGAAGATACCTAAACTCTACCTTTGAAGACCCCCGGATGAATAAAATCAGGAAACAGAGACTCGGGTAGAGATTTCAAAACCTTCGCAGTCCTCACAATAAAGGTCGACGCAAAGCGTTTTGTACGAAAGTTTGGAACTTTTACTCTGTAACGATGTCTCTTCGGAGATGATGGTAGGGCGGCATTTTGCGCCAGAACTAAATAGAATCCGGTTCGCATGCGATCACACACACATATTTGGCCGCGCGCCAGCGAGTGTGGTGCTGAGAGGATATTGTTGTAACCGGCAGGATATGGTACTGGTTCTGATAAGAGTTAAAAGTTAGGACGATAATGAAGGCAAAATCTTAAATTTGCAGATTTTTCGCAAAAAAAAACGTAAACAAAAAAAATATTGAAAAATATCTTGAAGACCGTCCAAAAAACAAATCTATGAATATTTATATATTATTATAACAGTAAGAATATTTTGGTACCTATAAGACTTATAAATATGAAAAATGACTGGTTTAAAAAAAACTTTTTTAAATCTGTTCTATCTCTATTCATAATTCTGATTAGTAATACAGTAAGATGTCATTGTCTATATGTTTGTTTGCATCGAATAGGTTCTGAACTCATACGTTTGGTGATTGCCAAGTCGATGAAGAAGACAGAAAGATGTTATAATTCCGTTACATTGATATCACACGAGTTAGAAAAAAAATAAGTATCGTTAGTAATCGTAACCAACTGTGAAAAGTGAATTATCAAATGTTCTTTTCAATTCTTTATAAATAAGGTTAAATATGCGGTCTTGAGTCTCAATATTTTTTTATTCCTTTCGCTGTTGAAGCTATGTGCAGGTGGGGTGCAGATGCGAGGAGGCTAGTAGGAGAACTCGGGCGAGGAGGCTAGTCGATAGGACGGGGGATTCCCGTTCTCGATCGTACTTGGTGCAGAGGATTAGTCATCGCAATTCAGCGTGGATACGCAGCCAGTGTTATGGGCACCTTTGCACCAGGTACGGTCATGGGCGGGTTTTCCTAACATAAAATGTTTTTGAAACGTATGATTTTTATTATATTTATGTATAATTTTTATTGATTAAATGATTTTTTTATAGATCTAAGTTAACAAATCCAATTATTATAAAACACAAAGTACAAAAACTAAATGGGCCGCATTGATGCGCCGCCAAAACCTTGCACTCAGAATGTTTTGCATTTAAAAGAATATCAGTCGAGTTGGCACGGACCTAGTGTTCTTTGGATATACCCAACAAGGCCGAAGCATTCATTGCCAAATTGCATTGTATTCTGTGTCTGGGTTATCATGAGGACTTCTCTTGTTTTATTGGATGAGATTAGGCACTAGGCACGAGTGAAATAGAGTTTATAATAATAGTAGTTTAAAAAAAACTAGAAAACACGCTTATCTGGCCGTTTTAAGTGGGTCAATCGCGCCCAAAGAAGTCGGTTACAGACAAACATACAAACAAAAATACAAAACAAAAGTAATAATTTTATCAAATTAGTGTATTGTCATCGGTCCTCAATAAATCTACAAAGTTTCAACGAAATCTGGCCGTTTAAAGTGGGTCAAAATCGCGCCCAAAGAAGTCGGTTACAAACATACAAACATACAGGCGAAGCTAATATAAAGCGTGTAAAAATAAGACATATTATTTTGTGATTCCTTTTAATTATGTTTATGTATACTTATTATAATTGGACTATTTATTATTTAATGTAATGTATTTTGACTGTAATATTGTAATTTAATTTAATGTCATTTAAATGTAACTTGCTTTGTAATTGGTCTCGGCCGTAAAGTAATGTGAATAAATAAATAAATATTTTTTATGCCTTTGACTTTACTTAAAAATTAAGTTGTTAAGAATAACAATCTTAATTATTATTTTTTTTACGATTTATGTAAAAAATTTCTTAATATAATTCAATTCAATTCCTTATATTAAACGCGTTACTAAATCAATCAATATCTGCCATTACATTTATGTACATATATTAATTTACTAAACAGACAATATAAAATTATCTGAAATGATTACTACTATTACGAATTACGAATCTCGTTGAATTATCTGCTTCCAAATTAAACGATAACGTCAATCCGAAAAATTAAACACACCATTTCTTTTTGATGTACAGTTCAATACTCAATTGGGTGTAAAATAATATTAAATTAACCGGAAAGATACTTCAAATGGAAGCTGAAGCGCCCTGAGATAGCTGATATTTTGTATTTATTTTGATTTAAATGTTATTACAAGGATTTAAAGAAACATTGAAACGATAAACACAAATTAAAACTAAATAATGGTATATTACATTGTTGTTTATAAAAGCGAGTGTGGCTCGGTGGTAATAACGTTTGCTTTTCAATCAGACGGCTCCTGATTCGATCCCGGCCCGACACCAATGACTTGTTTTCATGTTATGTGTGGATTTGCACTCGTTTTACGGTTAAGAAAAACATCTTGAGGAAACGGCATGTTTGAGGACCACAATATCCGAAGACGCGTGGCATCCGCCAACCCGCACTGGTGGGTCGTGGATTATGGCCTATATCTCTCTCCTCTTGAGAGAAGGCCCCGAGTCCCAGCAGTGGGAATGTATAGTGGGCTGCTTATGCTATGCTATACATTGTTATTTAGTTAAAGTAAGATTTTAGCTTGATGCCAAAACCTTGAGCGGGAGCTTGTTTGACCTAAATTTTATTATAATATTTCTTTTAGACATATGTTCAGAGTAAGTAATTTCCATAAAATATTACACTTGAAAAAATTAAGTCGTCAAAAAGTCCATCTGCACATCTAGTCATAAAACTTTATAATATAAACTTCACTACTTCGTAAAATAAAACTCTCCAATCCATTAAGAAGTTTAACTTTTACTGAGCAATAATAGCCTTTATATCGTGGGCATAAAGTGCAGTTTTCTGTAGCATTTAGCATTAGTAGAGTACATGTCAATGCAGCTACTAGGTCGTAAAAATCTCATTCTTGAGATGGCGAAGTAGTGTATAGAGAAGTACAGTTTTATAACTCTGAGAACGACGTCGGGTGATTCTATTAGTATACATCGCCTTGAACTTTATAGGGGGTGGTTAGTGTCAACGGGGTGGTAAAAATGTCGCAGAGAATGTAGTTTGTTCCACGATACGATTGTGTCTTTTTAGTGTTCCGTACCTAAAAACTAAAAAGCGGGGTAAAAAGGGGGGTCCTTAAAGAATATTACTAAGCCTCCGCTGTCTATCTGTCACCAGGCTGTAGTATCCAATTTTATTTTTGCATAAAACATAAATAGTTAGATGCTTTAAATTTTCACAGAATATTTAATTGTATATTACCTTTATAAAACACACCATTCAGAAATTTATAAACGACAACTTTGTTAATAAAAATAAAACCTTTGAAAATAAATGGTTTAATAATATCAAAGTTACTATTATGTTTATTAAGTAAATATTTATATTTACTTACTTCTTATTCAACATAAATTAATTGGGGAGCTACAACAAACCAAATTTTTCACTAGATCTTCATTAAACGATAATCCTCTCTAAATACACTGAATATTCTCGTAATATTTTGCCTTAATTATTATAAAGTAGAAGATGCTTAGCATAGCCCAGACATAGCAAGAATATACAATTTCCTTATAGACATACTGGACTCTAAATATAATGTCAAAATTACAAATTTCAATATAAATGTCACACACTAAAAACTAAAACTAATACTAATCAAATAACCCGCCCCTGGTCGCCCCCGGTGCAAAGGTGCCCATCACGCTCGCTGCATTACCGCGCTGAATAGCTATGGCCAACCTCTGCACCAAGAACGACCCGGAGCGAGAGTCACCGGTGAATTTACAAATTTACAAGAAACAGCTACATTATAACAAGAAAGATAAGAAACAGCACCGAAACCTCCAAAATCCACAATTATGACCTCAATTCAGAGCTGTGAGAAAGGTACAAGATATTTGAGTGCGTCTCGTCTGACATTGGGGGACAAAGGGCCGTTTAAGAAATATTAAGGGCATTACACGGGGAACTTTTGAAGAGGCGAGCTCTAAGGGCGAGGCTTTCACGCAAAAACCGCGGCGATACCTTAAAGACCACCCATTACGAGCTTTTTGAATTTTGGTGTTGTAAAAATATTTTTTTTCGGTTCATATCTGTACAGCAAATGAAAAAAGTCTCTCATCCAGACTCGTATACATACATGTATAAGTCTCCGGATTCGGTTATTTTTTTTCTAACCTGTACTTTTTTTACTCGCGGCTAGTTAGCCCCGTACTAAACCATTTCTAGTTTGTAACATGGTTGCTAACACAACTGGTATACTACATATACTAACATACATACTTTATATAGATACACTTTAAAAACCCAGACCGACAGCCAACAAATTTAGTTTGTCAAAAAAATGCTGACCGTACCGGGAATCGAACCTCTGCTTGGCAGTTGACAGATATACCCTCACTAAGCATCCAACGGTGTGTTTTGGAACTTTTCATGAGAGTCAGTTATCTCAGATAGACAAACTCCACTTTAAACCAGAGTGCTGCTAACTCATGTAGTTACGCGCCCTGCGGTAACCGTGCCTTTTTTTACTCATAATGGGCTTGCGCTTGATTACAATTCACCTGATGGTAAGCGATAATGCGATCAAAGGTGGAGCGCGCTTGCCCAAAAGAAACCGGTTCAGTCTTGCCTTGAAAACCGCTAGATTATAGTTATCGGGGAACAGGGAATTTTCCTTTCCTTTCTTGACGGTACTGTGTAAATTAAAAAAAAACCTTACCTTTACCAACGTAATGGTAGTATAAGATGTTTTATCTCTTTGAGAACGACACAATAGCTTCAACTTAGGAGGATCCACGAGGCTCGCAATACCGCCGCAAAATGGCCGCAAACAGACGCAAAATGGCCGGAAAGGCCGCAAAACTATTCAAGTTCATATCGCGTTACCTGTTGGCAAAACAAAACAACTCTTATCTGCATTCTCTTGTTCGAACTCAAAAGCGGTGATAAGGAGAGTGCGCTTGTTACCGTCTCGCAGGAAATGTCGAGGTGAAAAGGTAGTATTAGGGTGAAAAGAGAGGAGTTAGGGTGCAAAGAAAGAATTTGGTTGAATTGTGTTTAAAAAGTTTTTGTAAGGAGAATTGTGAATTAAATATGATTTATTTCTTTATTTGAATTCTTTTGAAACTTGTGTTAACCTCACAACTCAGTCATTTATAATACGATTATAAAAATATTTAATTTTATATAAATGTTATCGAAATAAGTTCTTAAATTGAAATCGATTTTATTTACCTTTTTGTTTTGTATTTTTCGCTTTTTCAACCTACTTATATTCATGAACAATGTGTAAGCAAAACTTAAGACTGATCCATTATCACCTCTTACATTATTTATTTCTAAGAAACAAATGAACAGCAAAGCTTTAGCTTTCACATTAATTCATTGTTTTATCTTTTTCTTAACATTTATCATCTTCTATATCACTTCATTGAAGATTTTCTTCCGTACTAGGCTGAAAAAATGTAAAAGCCTTGTCGTCATCACTTAAAATTAAACAACACTCATTCATACCAAGTATCTGATAACACTGATTAAGTGTTGCTACACCACGACAGCGGTTAATATTGTCGCGTCACCTTGTTTTCAAGTGACCGGTAAAAGCGGTATCTGAAATTTTACCATAGCCTATTTTTTAGTTTAATTACCCTCAAAGTCGTGACGTAAGGTTTCGTTACGTAAAGTTGTGAATTTACTTTTATAATCAACCCTTTCGCTATCAATCAATCAATCATTTATTTATTTCTAAAATTTACTAAGCTTACAAAAACTAAGCACATAATATAAAACTAAAACTATTTTGTAAATGTATGTACAGTATAATTGACGCGCAGCACTCATACTGAGAGTTGTCTTTCGTGTGAGTGATGCGTCCTTCAGTGGTGTATACTAGATTCAACGTAAGATTATGCATTGCTTTATAAACAAAACATAGGCAGCTAGGCATTTAAACATTGTAACCATTTGAGTTTGTGACACTTCGGCCTAAGACAATGCATGCCTTTTTTTGGTGAGGAAATGCATTTACGCATGTCCTGCCGCAAGCCTGGGGGAGGCGAGCGGGGTATGTCGGGCTCGAAGGCCAGAGGGGCGTCACTACCGACTACAACCTCACGGTGTCCCATCTCACGACGGAGCAGGGATGCAGGACCGCTTCGCGCATTGCCGCTGCTCTCCCCGCCTACGCTGACCGATTATACGACCTTCTTACGTAGAATAGAATATTGGAAACTAAATCTGTATCTTCAGTCTGTGAATTTCATTATATTGCACAAAAATAACCATATCGATTTAAATGAAATTTGGCACTGAGATAGCTCTGATCTCAAGAAATATATCGTCTACTTTTGGTTTCCTAAGTAACAGGAACAAAAGGTTGACTTTACCGCGTTCTTTTGAACGATCTATAAAGTTTTGATATATGGGTAAAATGAATGCCGTGTACTAGAAGGTTCTTTGGTCATATTTTAGTTATAATTAGGAATTCCAAATAATATTCGAGTACTAATAAATACTGGTTTGTGTTAAAATATAGCTCGACTAAAGCCATAAATGTCTTAATTTTCAACAAAATACAATGTATTGCCTTTAATTGGCTGTTGCTTGGAATTGTATAATTTAATTTGATCTATATTTTCAAATAAAGAACTTTTATGAGTTTTGCCATTATTTATTCTTAAGACTAAATTTAGTGCAAATATAGAACCTTTAAGCAATAAACTAAATAATTAATTATTTACTGACTTATTAAAAATACTTTCTTCTCTATAGTAAAAAGTAGTGAAACCAATAAACTAGCAAAAGAAGCACTTAGTTAGATGAAAACATCTGTCCCAAATACAATTTTTCCTCCTTATCTGACAAAGAGTATATAATTTATATCTGTACAGAAGCGATGGTGCATCGTAGGTAATTAATAACACAGAAACGGTGCGATTTATCGCTCGTTTACTTGCTAACGTTTTTAATGAACGATAAATACTGAAACAACAGCTTTCGTATTTATTATCTGTGGTTAATTATATTTATCCATTTTATTTTCTATTCTTAGACGAAAGTATTTATACTTTAATCAGGCTAAATCTGTTACAAACTTTTTAACACTATGTGTAGGCAAATACAAGAATTACCCATTTTTGCTTGCGTTTGACCCGAATTCACCCGATGTTAGGTAATAAAGTGGCCTAGGAAGAAGCAATCTTACCTAGGAGAAACCGGTTCACATAAAATGAAAAAAAAAACAACAAATTAATTAATTACCTAAGCAGACTTCGCAAACAAGACAGAAGCCAATTGAAAAAAAACGTAAGCCTTTTCTTTAGAATCCATTTAGCCAGTACTAATTAAACTAAATAACATAACCGTGTGAAGTCCTAAAAAAAGAAACGTCACATTTTCATTCCCGCCAAATACCGATTGTCATTTGTCAAGCGTCTATCACCATAGCCAACTCGGGAGGGTAACATTGACTTGTGATATGGCAGCATTGTGCGTCTGTGATTTCCCCGGCGTACGCTGGGTTAAACAAATACACACATTGCAATGTCAAATGATGGAGTGAACATTGTTTTGGGACTTGAAGTCTCTTATTAATCTTCATATATTTAAAAAAAAGTCGCTTATTTTGATAGTGCTTGTTTGTGAAGCTACCATAATCCCGATATACGAGTATTGTTACTCAGTTCGGGTTTGGTGGCAGCTCAAACCAGCTGCGATATTTAGTAAATAAGTCTAGTTCCTACTTACTAATATTGTAAAATCCTTGTTTAAATTAAAGTTATTTTTATGTTTCATGTTTATGTTTAATATCGTCAGGTTTATCTTTAGAGATTTATATTTTTAGCTACGAGTATAAAACATCATGTTATTCAAACGACATTCAGAAGTAACGTTATTTATCTTCGATCATACGAGTATATATACCAGATTCAGTGATGCATACAAACACAGCACAAAAAAATGGCATGAGTTTACTATACTATTGTATCTAATACAATACGTCACAAAAAATATTTCAATGCCAGGTTGAGTTTTAATTAGTGTCGTGATGAACATAAGCTATAATTTTATTTGAAAGGTAATGTACATTTACACATTCCGTGAAAATTTTAGATGTCTAAATGCTACCATTATTGATATATAGCAAAAAAAAACGAAAACAACACGTTTACTGTACGGGGACCCCCCTTAATATTTTTTTATTTTTATTTTTAGTATGTGTTGTTGTAGTGGCACAGGAAATACATATCTTGTGAAATTTTCAGCTATCTAGCTACGGTTTCTGAGATGCTATATACAAATCTGGAGACAGACAGACCACGGAGT
The DNA here is from genome assembly GCA_035578125.1 of Mellilla xanthometata. Taxonomy (NCBI): domain Eukaryota; kingdom Metazoa; phylum Arthropoda; class Insecta; order Lepidoptera; family Geometridae; genus Mellilla; species Mellilla xanthometata. The sequence goes on along the minus strand of JAPUBQ010000014.1, from coordinate 2,544,991 downwards.
CTTAGTCATAGAGCTCTGTTTTTACCTTTGAGGTACGGAACCCTAAAAAGTAAGATTTGTTTTTTTTTTATTACTTCCAGAACTACAATCAAGTTTTTAAACGATTTTTTTTAAATAAACCTAGAAAATTTTACTTAATCGTGTTTTTTTTTAATTTTAGCAATATTTTATACCTAATTAAAGATAATAGAGCTAAAAATATCGTAGTCCTATCGTTTACGATGGATTTATTTAGGATTTTTCAAGATATTTTATATCGCTCCGGTATGAGAATACCGCTTTAAGTGCGTGCTCAAGAAAATGTGAAAACGTTCCATATTTCCAGCCCTATCTCAATATATGCAGAAGGTACTCAATTTATCAAACGTACAGAGTTCAAAGGGCGCTCTAAGCGCCATAAATCGTCTTGATAATCTCTCGCAATTACTGGGTACTTCATCACATTAATATTATTATAAAAGCATTAGTTCGTGAGTATATTCACGATCAAATACAGTGTAAACTCTATATAACGACACTGAAGGGACTGTGCATTTTATGGCGTTATAGAAACGGTCGCTAAATGGAGAGAAGACAAAACAGAATTAGAATACAAGCTAGACCAAGTAAAGTCAAGCCAAAGTGCAGGTTGGCGGAATACAAACGTCTTCGGATATTGTATTCCTCAAACGTGCAGTTTTCCTCACGATATTTTCCTTCACCATAAAGCGAGTGCAAATAAATAAATAAATATTAGGACACATTTCACACACGGCTGGTTAACCCCATACTGAACCATTTACATATATAACACAACTGACATATGTGTTACATATACATACGAGTACATACATATTTTATTCAGATACATATTAAACACCCAGACCCACAGCCAACAAATTTAGTTAGCACAAAGATGTCGGCCGGGCCGGGAATCGAACCAGGCACCTTCTGATTGGTAGACCGGCATGGTAACCATTACGCCAACGAGGTAGTCAAAAACAAGTCATTGGTGTAAACAAGTATTGGCCCGGGATTTTTCATTTTACATTTTCTTTTTTGTTTCAATTTATAAAAGAAATGTCACTTAAATAATTTATTCAATTGTTCAAAGTTCGAAAGTTCAAAATACAATTGAAAGCCAGTGGTAAAGGGCAAACAGTAAACTTGGCAAGTTCAATATTTCAGACTGATTCTGAAACTCGTCTTGGCAAAGTTCTGAACATTGATGGAATTCTCAAACATTTCTGCGAGTAAAAACTATTGATTCTACGAGAATTGTGGCGAAGCGCTTAGTCAAAAAACTAATGTGGCTTGGTGGGAAAAACGTCTGCTTTTCAATCAGACGGCCCCTGGTTCGATCCCGGACCTACACTAATGACTTGTCTTTCAAGTTATGTGTGGATTTGCACTCGCTTTACAGTGAAGGAAAACATCGTGAGGAAACTGATATGTTTGAGGACCACAATAGTAGCACATTCGATAAAACCCTGAAGGAGATATTATTACATAAGTAAGTGTTATTGTACAATTGACGAATTCCTAAACGATAAAAGTTTAAATGACACATATGTACACCCTTTACTGGAAAATAAATAAATCAGCTCGCTTCAAACCGGCATTGCCACACCCTGATTAGGGTAAATTTTCATGTTTTATGATAATTTAATATTGTATAACATTTAAATGATGCAATAAATGATTTGCATTTGAAATTTAGTCGTGGCTGTTAGTCTTAGTACAAGCAGTAGATAAGCCTTAGGGCGTATTGAATACTGTGGACATTAGAGCTCAGTCACTCTGCTCATGCGAAGAAGAAGAAGAAGAATTAAAGCTTTTGCCTATGTCTTAATGAAATCTACCCCTAGACTGCCTATAAATATTTAATAACCAGTAACTTATTAACCTATAACTTTTAAAATTATCTATAGATCCCTCTTTACTGCAAGCATTGGAATGGGAGCTTTAGAATTGAGTACTCGTAAAGTTTGGAAATGTTTACTTTTGCTATTTTGTCTGAGGTCAAAGAAAAGGCACATCAGCTATGAATAGGTATGTATATTTTAAGTCCCTCACACTAACTTGTTGCTAAATATATTGTCTATTTTTTAGAGTTCCGTACCTAAAAAGTAAAAACAAGACCCTATTACTAAGACTCCGCTGTCTGTATATCTCCATGGTTGTATCTCAGAAACCATAATAGCTAGAAAGCTGAAACTTTGACTAGATATTATGTTTTTCCCGTGCCGCTTTAACAGTATATACTAAAAGTAAAAAATTAAGGGGGTTCCCATTACAATAAACGTGTTTTTTTGCTATATATCAATAATGGTAGCTGCTAGACTCATCAAATTTTCAGAAAATATATAAATGCATATTAGCTATAAAATTAAATAATAAAATTTAAATAAAATAAATAATTAAGGGGGGCTCCCGTACAACAGTGTTACGGAACCCTTTACGCGCAAGCCCAACTCGCACTTGCCCAATTATTTTGTTTTGTAATTATATATTTTTTTTATTTGTTAGCCAGCTTCGACTATTTACTCCATAGTAAATATAGAGCATTAAGTGTTACTGTTTGTTAACTAATAAAAAGTATCCTAACCCAGCAGTAGTAGGAAACCAGCTGTTAAGGCTGATGATGATGATGATTTTATGTTAGGTTGAAACGACTAACCTTTTTATTCGCATCTCCTTGTACTCTGTAAAGGGACAACAATGTCTAAACTGATGGTCGATCGTAAACTTATCTTGAATTGTTTCAAAATTGCTCTGAATTAACGGCTGGTATTTGCCCTGTAATTTTCTGCGAATGCTTTAACCATGAATTACTAAATACAGACAGACAGATACGTTATAAACGTACATCTTTGTCTCATATCTATGTGTGTGTGTATTTTTGCAAAATATACGAATGTCCGCAAACACGTCCAAAAATATGAACATACGTAATATACAAATACATATGGGTATTTATATATATTATGGGTACCTTTCCGTCAGGTTCTGTCTGGAGTGGTATTCTAAATTAGTTATGTGGTCTTCTAAATCCGTTAAAAGTTTAAATTTATCGTGCTTATATTTAGTTTGTTTTTTGTTATAATTTCAATGTTTCTTGTACTATTAAATAAAAAAATAATAACCCTTCGAAAATTACAACGGCAGCCATATTGAGTTTGGAATTTGTCATAGTATATTGTTTTGTATTAATCAAGGTATTTTAAATATAATCCGCCATTTTATGGTTCACCCGTCTTGGACCAATTTTATTTTTAACCGACTTCAAAAAAGGAGAAGGTTATATGTTAGACTGTATGTTTTTTTTTTTTCTTCCTATGCATAGCTAAAAACACTACCCGTTTGGGAGGTGCACCTTTTAAACAGAACACTAAATACGAATCGGCCTATCTGTTCAAAAACATTGATGCGAAGCCAAAAATTTTACACGCCACAGATTTTGTGCCGTGGGTAAATAATAGTAAAGAATAAGAATAATAGTTCTAAAAGATAGAACAAGAAAATGATTTCTAAGATTCCTAACTAATGACTCGAGTCAAAAAAGAAAGTCAAAAAACATTTGAAAGTTCTTGTCCTCTCACTTGCATAACTTAATGAGTGTGAGCAAAAGTAAGCGAAATGTCAAATGTGTTCTTTACTGATTCTACTAACATATATTTATGCTGTAAATCTAACCTGATGATCAAAGCAGTTCTTCAATCCGTGGGTTTTATTTATTCCATGCCTTAGCATTGACATTAGTCTACTATAGTAGGGGAGCCGAAGAAGGGTCTTTTTTAGTATCTCTAGTGCGTCAGAATAAGATATGGGAGTTACCTTTAATCCATTTAAGTACCTGCCCAAAATATAAGCTTACCCCGTTGGTTGGTGGGTTTGACTGTATTAACGACAAGCATCCTGTCCCGGCTTCGCACGGGCACTCAAATAATCTAAGTAGCAATGAGAGACTAAATATAACCTATGTTACTCGGAGAAAATGTAGCTTCCCAACGGTGAAAGATTTTTTCAAATCGGTCCAGTAGTTTCGGAGCCTATTCGCATCAAATAAACAAACAATCAAACTTTTCCTCCTTATAATATTGTATTGATTACAAAAAAATGTATGGCAGACTCCTCTCCAAATTGACAGATTAGGCCAATGTAAATTATAAACGTCCTTAAGAGATTATATTTTAAAAAATCTGTCAATATAAATGTAACACTCGGGAGTGAGAGGGTCTCATACGTTAATAATTCTGAGTAACGGCCAAATCCTTACGTTTAGCATCAAGGAATGAATTTAAGCATGTTAAGAAACTTATAATCTGTCGATTAATACAAACATAAATAAAAAACATTACCTATTATGTAAAATAGTATGTTATCAAAAAGTATCTGATGGCGCCCATCATTGGTAGATAAGATAGGTCCCATACAGTTTCTTTCACGTAAGGAGTACAATATATATATATAATATATATTTTTTTTATCAAAATAATATCTTATATCGCTTACCATCAGGTGAATTGCGATCAAGCGCAAGCCCATTAAGAGTAACAAAAATATCTACGTTATAGCTCGAGTAAGTACATTTTTGGCATCGTGGGCTCCCCTACTATTACTTCGATGCCTTTAAGATACCTTCAATAGCATCAAAGGCGGGATTCAACGGGATTTGTCCCTTGCTTAGGATTACATTCAGTCCTTAATAGTGACGGTATTTGTATTGACTTCTTACAGGCTTCTTTTGAGGAAGAAAACTTAAGCGTATTTATTTATTTAAATAAATAAAATGTATTTGCGTGTCTACATTTAGTTTCAAAGCTAATTTTATATTTTCTTGTACCTGATAATTGTTTTGAATATAAAATTAACCGTCTAAAAGAAACGCTGATATTTTTTCATGTAAATAAAAAAAAACGATGTAATTTTTAAATTACCTTTTTTTGTATGTATTAAGAAAGAAAGAAAAGAGTTTATTGTGAAATTTAGGACACATTTCACACACAGCTGGAAAGGCCCATATCTATTTCGTATAATGGTTGAATGCAACTGATATACTACATATACATACATAAATACTTTACATAGATATATACTATATTTAACACCCAGACCTACATCCAACAAATTTAGTTCATCGCAAATATGTGGGTCGTGTCGGGATTCGAACCCGGGATGCTCTGGTCTGCAGTCAAGCATGGCAACCATCGAGCCAACGAAGTTGTCAAATTATCAATATTCTTAAAGAAGTTTTCAAAACTTTTTCAAATATCGAACTACCTACTCATATCTCCAAAGTTGCTATAAATAGCATTTTTCCCTCCAAGTTGGCAACCCCGGCCAGGAAAGCCGGAATCCATAGCTGGCAATAATTGCACCGATTATAGCTGCAATTAGAGGACCCGCTCGCGCCGCGTCCCAGTTAGCCCTCCGTTAATCCGTCCTAATTGATTGGGACGCATTGAATTAGGCTGAACGGGGTTTTGATCGCCTGGAACAGGTGTGGGAATGTCAGACAGTCTTAAAAAAGGCAAGGCTTCATCATAAGTAAATACATATTAGGACATTTCACACACGGCTGGTAAGCCCCATATTAAACCATTTCTAGTTTGTATCATGGTTGCTAACACAACTGATGTACTACATTTAGCATAAATAACCCACTATACGTTCCCACTGCTGGGACTCGAAGCCTTCTCTGACTAGGAGAAAGATATAGGCCATAATCCACCACGCTGGCCAAGTGCGGGTTGGCGGATGACACACGTCTTCGGATATTGCAGTCCTCAAACGTGTCGGTTTCCTCGCGGTGCTTTCCTTCACTGTAAAGCGAGTGCAAAACCACACGTAACATGAAAAACGAGTCATTGGTGTAAGGCCGGGATCAAATCACGGGCTCACTCGCTATATACTACATATACATAAATACATGCTTTATATCGATACATATTTAACATCTAAATAGTTACCATGACGGTGTAAAGAAAGGTCTATTAACTTTGTACACGAATAAAAATAATAATATATAAAAATATTAATTTTTCTCATCAACTTTTCTGGCTCCTCGTGATTCTTTATGCGTAACCGCGTCATGTAACGCAAAAGTCCTAAGTGAACTACGACTAACGATCCATTCGTGCTGTTAAAAAGAAAATAATCGGTTGTACCTACTCGTAAGTTTATACGTAGTATATTTCATAGAGATACAAGTATAAACACTCTACATATTTTTTTTTTTTTTGACACATTCACACACGGCTGGTTAGCCCCATACTGAACCATTTCTAGCTCGTATTATGGTTGCTAACACAACTGATATACTACATATACATACATATTATATATAAATACATATTTAACACCCAGACCCACAGCCAACAAATTTAGTTAAGCACAAAGATGTTGACCGGGCCGGGAATCGAACCCGGAACCTTCTGATTAGCAGACCGGCATGGTAACCTTTACGCTAACGAGGTCGTCACCATGCACTGACTATCTACTATAATGAAGATAAATAAACTTCTTATTTTCTATTAAGCAGAGTTTGCCCTTTATCTCCAGATATCTGAACAAAAAGTGTTCTGTTTAAAGACGATCTATCACCGGAGTCCTGACATCGAGGCTTACTTCTCGGAAACCGCCTCTTTCTTGTCTCAAGCCCAAAATAGATGGTTCTATAAAAAGAAAGATCGGGAAGGCGTTGGTGGATAACGTATGACGGAAAATTGATATGTGAGATTGTTATTTAAGGTATATTTTCACTCGAGCAAAATGGCGTGTATATTGTGCTCAGAGATGCATATGCATAAGCAGCCCACTATACGTTCCCACTGCTAGGACATGGGGCCTTTTCTCATGACGAGAGAGATATAAGCCATAATCCACCACGCTGGCCAAGTGCGGGTTGGCGGATGACACACATCTTCGGATATTGTGGTCCTCAAACGTACCGGTGCAAGTGCAAATCCATACATAACAAACAAGTTATTGGTGTAGGGCCGGGATCGAACCAGGGGCCGCCTGATTAAAAAGCAGACGTTGTTACCACCGAGCTACACTCGCAGATCGATCAGAGATGACTTTTGTTAAAACTAGTCACTAACTATTAACCAGTCTAATACTGAAGTAAAATTCGCCTTCTATTTGGTCAATATATGTTACTCTATATATCAGACTAGCTGTTGCTCGCGGCTCCGCCCACGTGTAGGTAAGTTGATTTTCGTAGACCGAATTTTCCCTAAATTTCGTTTGCTGCAAACCACACGGAGCCCCAGACCTTTTCAAGGAATGCTGTACCGTGGAAATTGGTTCGTGCGTTCTGGAGTTATAGCGTCAGGAAGGAAAACTCGAATTATTTCCATATTATAGATAGATATAGAACTCCAGTGATTCGGTTAAAATAAAGTTTATTTAAATCAGACTTGTTAATAAATAAAAAATAAACATTAAATGTTTTATTTTTCTTATTCATAAGTCTAATAGGTATCAAAATTACTATTACTGTTATGAACTGCTTACTGAAAATGTTAGATTTTGTTTCCATAAAAACATCTCATATTAGTATTAACAATTTTATCGTAAAAACTCGAAAACGGAATCAGAACTTTAACTTTTTAACGACGTTACTGACACTGCAAAGATTAACCCATGCATTGCGTACGAAAATCTTAAGTTAAAAAAATCCTATAACACTGCGCTAAAAATGACACCAAACCTCACTTTAAAGGGTCTCTTAGAGTAAGGTTTAACTTGTTAATTTGAGAGGTGCTTGTTTCACCGTGCTCTGAGTATCTCTTTAACAGCTCTTATGCGTCGTGAAGAGACGTTTAAAATATTATGTCTAATAAAGAATGGAAACGTTGCGCAGTGTACTATCCTATTGATACCACATCTTAGTAGTTTTAGCCGATTTAGTTTTTAACTAAGACTTATATTTGTAGTTTAAAAATAGTAGACAGAAAAAATATTTGCAAAAAAGTGCACACTGTATTTTAATATTAAACTTAGAAGATAAATTCAAAATAATTTTGAGACCTTACCTTTGTTAAAAAAAAACAAACATCAATATTATATATCATGGGAAGTTAGAAAGTAAGATTATGTTTGTTATTATTTCTTCATAGAAAAATGACTAAACCAATTGGCGTGTGAAATTAGGTTTACCTTAGAGTCTAGCTAGATATGAACATAAATTACGTTTATTCCAGTACTTAAGTTTAAGTTCGAAACGCCAATGAATGTTATTTTCTAAATAATATGTCGATTTAGTAGCAAAGAATTTTTTTTTCACACACGGCTGTTTAACCCCGTACTGAACCATTTCTAGTTCATATTATGGTTGCTAACACAACTGATATACTACATATACTTATGTTACATATTTTATATAGATACATATTTAACACCCAGACCCACAGCCACCAAATTTAGTTTAGCACAAAGAAGTCGGCCGTGCCGGGAATCGAACCCAAAACCTCTGATTGGCAGTCCGGCATGGTAACCAATACGCCAACGAGGTCGTCATCGATATACTAAATCTTGAAAGAAAGATAAAGATAGTCTTGAATAACTTTCAAGTAACTAAACTTAAAGGCTCCTCTAACAAAATCACGTCCTACAAATCTTTCCACGATATAACGATGTCATTTTTCCGTCAAAGATTACGGCCATTTTTTTCTCTGCTGTGACAAGGATGATCCCCTTAAACGGTTTTACTGACTACCTTCATTTTTGGCACAAAACACATAAATCTTTTGAGGTCCAGAAGCCATAAAAACTTAAGCTTAAGTCCGCTGTTTCGCCGGGCTCTGGTTAAAATTATAACTTGGGGTAACGTAGAAGTTTTTGAGGTTAGCTCTGGGCTCGGTGGATCAAACTTTTTAAATTTATAATCGACTTTTTTACTTCGGAAATATTATTAACTGCTACTTTTTCGGAATAAGGTAAAAGAAACCTATAGTCTTAAGGTTCGATACCAATATTTTTGTGTATCATGTTGAATAACTATACATGTCAGTCATTCAAGTCTAGGCAAGCTCAACCTTAAGCCAAAGTCGGTAACTCGTGTAGTTACCGTTACCGCCCCTTCTGGTCTAATTCCTAGCTGTAGGGAATAAAAAAAAATTATTGGTCAAGTGCGAGTTGGACTGCGCATGAAGGGTTCCGTACCATTGTTGTATGGGAGCTCTTAAATATTATTTTTTAAATTATTTTATAACTTAATACATAATTCAATATTCTCGAATGTATTGAACCCTCTATACTCTTGCTGAGTAATCCTGACCTTTTCTTTTTGATAGTTTAAAGCAAGCGACGCAAGAGTGCAGTTACAACTATAAAAACACTTTTTTTTTCCAAAAGAAAGGTTTGAGTCTGAATACAGCTTGAAAACTTCTAAATACAACTGTTGGTAAATTTCCAGTTTCAGTATTCAACTCTATTTCAACTCTTTTTTATCCAGAACATTCGAACAAAAACCAATGTGATACATTGGCATCCAAACTCCTAGTTACCCCGCTTAATGCAGTGTTTGCATGAACCCGCATTGCGTAGTACATTGCCGGTGCAGTAGGCCACAAGCAAACGCAGCGCTCGGCCGAGCAGCAATGGGCAGTAAATTCGGCGTGCTCTCATGTACCAAACGACGTTGACCTATTTAGGTAATTAGTAGGCGTTTTGGAGATTTTGTACTGTTTTACTGATGCTTTAGGTACTTCACTTTTAGATTCTATTTTTTATGTGAAAGGAAATCTGAAACTACGAGTAAGATATAAAACCTAAGTTAGTAGATGGATAGTAGGTATATAGGTATACGTATATTGTACATGTATAGATATACCTTGAAATCAGGTCAATTGCTGTCAAGAACAACCCTAATACTATATAAAGATAGTTAGATAAATACACTCTTTAGAACACAATTAAAAGACAATGCAAAACAGAAAAGAAAAACTTATAGGTAGTTGTACAAATCTTATCATTAAAAACAATCTCTTCCAGGCGTTCATACTGTATTTTGTTATTGATATTAATTGTATATGTAATAGTATACCTTATGATGAATAAAAATATTCTATTCTATTCATATTTATAAAAATTTAAAGTATTTAACTTATCTTTTCTTATACATTTTCAATGTTTTAATAATGGCATATTTAAAAAGTAAATTCCCTTCTAATTATTTCGGTGTGTTCGCGAAGTCTCCTTGCGAGAGTTATTCCAGATTAGCCATGCTCCATCTTAGGCTTTAGTGTCGCTAACTCGTGTATTTTCGTGACCTGCTGGTCAAATGCCAAATGTAATTTGTAGAATAACTTTTAAAAAACCCGGATTACGAATACCTCAGTGAGTAGTACTTATTATCAATTAGCATTACTTAAATACCTAAAAAGGCTAGAGATAAATTTAATACAAATTTAAATTATATACAAATAACGTCAAAACATTAAAAATGAATCAAACAACTCGCCTCTGCTCGACCCTGGTGCAAAGGTGCCAATCACGCTCGCTGCATTACCGCGCTGAATAGCTATGGCCAACCTCTACATTATAATAATTAAATTTTATGTTCTCTATTGATATAAAAAAATATTAATTGACGTGTAACTTTTGGTGTTACCAATAAAGCATTTGTTTTTGTATTTTGTATATTACGGATATAATAGCAATGTACTTAAAGTCTTTTCCAACCCAAAAACCGTGCATTTACGAGTATATAACGTCAACCATTCAATAGATGGTTTTATTACGCTTTCAGTTTGCGTAGCACGGATAACTGCGCTGTAGACATCCGGATATATGGATGTGTACACATACTATATATTACTCTACAGTGCAAAAAAGCGAGTGTGGCTCGGTGGCACCAACGTCTGCTTTTCAATCAGACGGCTCCTGGTTCGATCCCAGCCTTACACCAATGACTGTTTTTCAAGTTATGTGTGGATTTGTACTCGCTTTACGGTGAAGGAAAACATCGTGAGGAAACCGACATGTTTGAGGACCGCAGTATCCGAAGACGTCCGCATTTGGCCAGCGTGGTGGATTATGGCTTATACCTCTATGCCAGAGAGAGAAGGCACAGAGTACCAGCAGTGTTTCGTTTTAATATCCGACGCAAAAATAAATAAATAAAAATATTGTAACTATTGTATGCTTGTCAGAAAAAAAAACTTTTTTTTTAGGGTTAGTGTAGCAGATCTACAGAACTCTATAAATAACCAACACCAATGTCTCACAGAGTTTGGTGAAGATAATGAAAAACACAAAGAATTTATGACCTACTTGTGTTGTTACAAAGGGTGTAGGCTCCGACAGATGACGCTGTGCTCATAATTAATCTGATTCATTAACATTATTAAACACATAAATATTCTGTGAAAGCAGAATGGAGGCGGTTTTATGTTCTGAAAATATATTTGTGGTTCCTAATATACATACATATATATTGTAGCGCCTGTAGCTCGGCTAGCTAAAGTGATCTGACGCAATCATCGAAGCTAAGCAACGGTCGATGCGGACGGTGTTTGTATGGGTGACTATGTACAAGACTGTCGATTTTTAAGTGGCATTTTCATCTGGGTCGAATGACACGTTAAATTGTAGGTCCCAGCTGTTAGCTCTGTTAGTATTAGTACAAGCCGCCGTTAAGTCAAGTCAGAAGCCTACGGGCGGCTTAAAAACTCTCAACACCAGAGCTTGTGGCCACTTAGCTCATATGAAGAAGAACAAGTACAATTCAGGACAAACTAACCTAGTCGAAAATGATTCTACCCCCATTTGTTTCCATCTGTATTGTTTCCACCAAATAATAAAAGGATGCCCAATATTAGCAATAAACACCCATTTTGTCGGAAAATGTCACATAATCGCTCCACTTCCGGTCACCTGTGGCTTCCTAACCGTTTTCTTTGTCACGTCAATCATGTAGTACTGATAGCCAGTATTCAATACATTCACACTGTATTTACAGTAAGGACATAATTTACCTATATAAAAAATTATATAGATATCTTCTCGCTTCTAATATATAAATTTTCCATGTCACAATGATAGTTACCGTACTCCTCCGAAACGGCTTGACCGATTTTTACCAAATTTTATATATGCATTCAGTAGGTCTGAGAATCGGCTACTATCTATTTTTCATACCCCTAAGTGATAAGGGTTGTTCACCCTTAAAACAACGTTTTTGATCTTATGACGAAATTTTTGTTTTTATTTTATTATATTATAAAATATAAAAAATAAAATATAAAAAATGCAACCCTAAATTTTTACTTTTTTATCACCAACCCCTGTTTTATTATGGCAATTTTAGTAATTTACTTTAGAACAAAACAACGATTGCCGGGTCAGCTAGTGTACCTATATAAATAAATATTAGGACACATTTCACACACGGCTTTTATTTTTGCTATTATTTTCTTCCATGCTCATCTTATTAATAGTTAATTACTGAAGCTAATGTACATTTTCTCATTACAGGTAAGTCCTCAGAAACTATTAAAGCCCCGGCTTACTAAAGTAAGTTGTCTGCGTAATACGTTTTGGTAAGTTACTCAATACATAATCTCAACACATGTGTTTTCCGAGAAAGACTTTTACTTGCTGAAGAAGACCGCCTGATAAATAAATTATGCAGGGAAGTAAAGACCCTCAGCAATACTCTCCTATCCTATTAATATAATAAATGTGAAAGTTTGTGTGTGTGTGTGTGTTTGTTACTTCTTCACACTGTAACCAATTTTGATGAAATGTAGTGAGAAGATAGACCTTGGATTAACACAATAGGCTACTTATTATCCCAAAAACAATTGTGGTTCCCGTAAAATACGCAAATAACTTTAAATTCTATGTTACTCCTTTACGCTCCAACGGCTGGTCCGATTGTGCTGATATTTACTATAAAGATAGGTTAGATCTCGGATTAACACGCTAGGATAGTTTTTATCCCGGATCAACTTCTTTTTGTTCCGGTTTAACGCGAATAACACCGAAGGGAGCAGTTATGAATACAGTTGAGCAAGAGAGAGTAAAAGTTATTTTTTATTACTTACAGTTGGCATTTGACCAACAGGGCGCTTAACAACGACATAGCGACACTCTAGCCTAAGGCGAAGCAAGCCTAGTCCGGAGTAACTGGCTTTAAAATAAGCTGTCAGAACTCACTGTCACGTGCTTAGTGACAGATTTTTCAACTCGAAGGTGGGTTTTTTTGATAAGCTTGCGCTTGACCGTAGCTCACCTGGTGTTAAGTGATGATGCAGTCTAGGGTGGAGCGCGCTTACCTAGAAGAAACCGATTCACTCTCGCCTTAAAGACAATAAGGTTATAGTTCAAAGAGAACTGGGATTCCGGCAACGAGTCCCACAGTTTAATTGTCCGCACAAATTGAAGTAAATGTGGCAGCGAAACGCTTTGTGCGGAATTTTAGAACTTCAGCTGTATAAAGCTTTCTACCAAGTTTGTTCAAACTACAACCTAACCAACAAGACACGTTTCTTACAACACGTAATGCAGTTTTCAAGCCAGTAAACTGCCTGGAGTCCATTAAAGTTCCCTATTCACGGTAACCGAACTAGTTCAAACCGGTAATTACCGATTCTGATACGAAACGCGAATCGGTAAACTTGTCAGTATCCCGAACACTTCCGAAGTACATTTCTATGTGTTCGTATTGCAGCTCGTATGCATTGCTCTTTGCAAAGTTTGACGTTTATTTATAAACTAGATGCGCGCCGCGGTGTTACCCGCGATAATCCTGTATAAAAAGTAGACTATTGAAAGAGAAAATCGATAGATAGATCATGTTTATTTGAACAATCGCATCATCCGGGGGTCTTCAAAAGTAGAGTAAATCATAATAAGCTATTTTCTAGGTAAGCGTGCCACATTGTAGATTACTGCACAGCTTTACATCAGGCAAATTGTATTGAAACGCAAACCTATGAAGGGAAAAATTTACACTAGTGCAAACACAAGTTTCTAGTGACTATAGAATATATATTCTACTATTACAAATGTGAAAGTTTGTATGTAAGTGAGTATGTTTGTTACTTCTTCACGCTCAAACGGTTAATCCGATTGCGATGAAACTTGGTATGGATATAATAATATGTTTGACCTCGGATTACACATAGACTACTTTTAAATTAAACCAACCGGACTAACGCGGGTAGGACTGTGGGGCGCAGTTAGTTAATACTAATTCATTATACGAGTACATAATTAACTCTCTGCAAAGCTATTTACTATATCTTTCTACCCGTTTCTCGATACAGTAATACATTTAGTTCCTAGCACGACCCGTTTCTTGATACAGTAATACATTTAGTAGCACAAAAAAAAGCTTATCATTAACCCAAATTCCGCCTAAGGTATCGTTAAATAGAGATTTTTTGCGTGAAAACCTAAACAAGTGTCATTCTGTTATTGTCATAGGACTCAGAATTAATTAACACCTTAACAGCCTACGTCACGTAGATACATTGACATTGAGCTGGCAATAGATTATCTCTTATAGATTGTGTAAATTGAACAAATAATTTTACTATTATTATGAGCCTGTTTTGTCCCATTGAAGAGCAAAGGTCTCTCTACATTCTTTCCATTTATCACGATCTATTGCTTTTCTTGCCAGTTTTCGCAATGTTTATCCAGTTCGTCCCGCCATCTCCGTCTGGGCCTGCCGCGACGTCGGACGCTCTGTGGTACCTGGGTGATGCGATTAGCCCACGGATCCTCTGACATCCGGATGATGTGCCCAGCCCAATTCTAAAGCAAAATAATTAAAAAAAAAATACAAAATATTTAATTGTGCCAACAAACATTCAATATACGCATACGAATTATAATTAATTCCAAATTCTACTAAATACGAATTAATTATAATTTGTAACATAATGTAATGTAAGTTCGATACTGAATTCTCAACTAAATAGGTTAGTGATAAGTTGTAAGTTTAATGTACATGAATGAGTGAAAATGAATAAAATATTTTGCATTTCGAAGTGAATAACTTAAACCTTAATTGTTTCTACCCGTTAGCGCTTACTCAAAGTTGTGAAATTAACGTCTTAGCTTAATGACTACTGTAGTAGGAACAGGCGAAACCTACAATTTCACGTGTCACCTACATGTTACCGTATGTACTCGTAGGTACCTCAACTACATACGGTAGCGCCTATATACAAATTACACTTTTATTTAAATGACAGTCTATTTTTTATTAAGAAGGATAAAGAAGTTTTTATAATTCAACGGATAATAATTTATCGCTGCCATTTAAACTTACCGACTGATGTACTTGAACAAAAAGCCGGGACCCTCAGACTTACATTATATCCGATCTACGAAAGCGCCTAAATGACTTTAATCGATTAGACATTGCTGGATTTTGCTGATGGCAACTGATTTACTCAATCAGATAAATAACTAAAACCTATTTACACGAAACAAACGGTCACACTTACTTAAAAAAGGTTGGATATACGGCCAACGGGTTTACGTCCAGTCTGTGTGCGGATCTCGTCGGTGACAGTCCGTGTGCAGCTCGTCCCCGATGATGACGCTCGTAATGCGTCCAAACCCCTTGGACGTTTATCCAACGTTTTTTAAGTAAGTGTGACCGTTTGTTTCGTGTAAATATATAATATGCCTTACGATAACAGTTTACTAACTAAAACCTGTTAGATCCTGTGTGATCCTGTATCTTGAAGAGGTAATCTTTACATTTTGCGGATAAAAGCATGGCATAATGAGGTGGTGGGAACGCGAACACTCGCCTCACGGAATTCACTAGCACCCTTCCACAATTAGAAAAAAAAATGCCAGAAGGGTTCAGTACATTTTTTCTGAAATTTACGTGAAAGGTTTTGCGCATTATTTTAAGACAATATTGGGGAGCTTCTCTTTTCGATGTAAGAATGTAAAATGTTTTTGAACTGTTTCCTACTTTTGTCGTTTTATTTAGGCTCGTTTTTTGTTAACTGGTTTCTTTCAGAAATGTTATTTTATGTGTAAAATAAGTGGTATTTTACTAATGAAAACAGCGTGCCGCTGCGTTTTTCGTATCCGCTTTTATTTGAGTTAAGAAGAGCGTTAGTGTTAATGCAAGATACAAGCTACCTGCTTTCGTCTGTCCATTTGTTTGGGTGTTAGTATTAATTGGTCAAGTGAGGTTACAGTGTTTCAAAAATTACCAGCGATGTTCAAAGAAATTTTATTCGTGAGGTTATCGCCACATTATCATTATTTATTAGTTAAAAATATTTGAGAATACATTTACTCATACATTGATGGTAATAAATATAAAATATTCAGTTAAAATAAAAAAATCAAATTCAAATGTATTTTTATTGTTCTATAAACTTAAGGCTAAATATATACACCATTACTAGGCTAAAGATAAAGATAAAAATGAAAAAAATAATACTAGGGGTAGGTTGGTGTGCCGCTGAATCTCCCTCTAGGCAAGCCTGTGTCGCGAGATCCAGGGTCCCTTCCCTTCTCAGAACTAATAAGAAATACTTAAGACTAACATTTTACAAGGGGTCTAAAAGATATAAACTAGAATAAAAAACCAGAATATAAACTAGAATAAAAAACCAGTAAAACCAAATAAAATACTAAAATGGAACTCTGAAATGTATCAAATTACAAGCATTACTGACTGTCACCGCGCTAATGACCTGGTCTATTCCCAGGGGTTACCACGGACTCCTAGCTATGAAAGTTAAACTATTATACGGTGTAAAACTACCAAGGTGGCAAATTCGTGTCGAAGGGTCGAAGTCTTAAATTTACAGGTTTTTCATTATAAGTTGTAACAGTAAAAATAACACTCTATCAACCACTATATTTATACTTATTTTGGCACCAATCAGACATATGGATTAGAAATAAAAATATATCTGCCATCATTTGTTATCAGTAAGTAATCCAGTATACGTCAAAATAAAGAATTTTTATTGAAAAAAAAAATGTCTGATGTGAATAATTTTCTTCGTTCAGACCGCAAAAAATCCATTAAATTATTCAGCATCTGCTATAAACTAGTATTTTTTTTAAAAAAATAGGTATATACCTATTCATATTATATATTCTAAAGAACGTATTATATAATCCAAGACTGCTCCCAGCGCGACTTGCCAATGTCATTCGATAAATAAGAATTTGTGACTCGCTCGCTTTTTGCGTCGGATCGCTATCGAATAGTGATGTGGTACTGTCGATATTTCTTTCGCTGGAAGACAGTGTACCGGGAAAAATGGCTTTAGAAGTTTTTGAGTCTGGACATGTAAGTATTGTTTCTGCCAATATGTCTTGGACAGTTTTGTGGGTTTCTTTGTAGGTTACAGTCGCATTGTCGGTCTTGTACATTTTATTCAATATTTAGTTATGTACATACACATTAGTAAATTTAATTCAATATTTAGTTATGTACTGTTACACATTGTTATCCAACTATAAGTACTACGAATTAGATTATATCGATGATATTTATTATTAATTTCTTAGTATTATAGGTCGTCTGCTGGTCTAGGTTTTTTATAAGGTCTGGTCTAAAAAACTGGCTGTGTTATTATAAATTTACGTTAACTAAGGTTTTTATCCAACAAATGTAATATACAAATTTAATTATGGTCTCCTCTTAAAAAAACTGGGTATGCAAAAAGCTAGTGTGGCCAAATAGCGAGTGTGGCTCAGTGGTAAACACGTCTGTTTTTCATTCAGATGGCCTCTTGTGCAATCCCGGCTCTACACCAATGACTTGTTATTCAAGTTATGTGTGGATTTGCACTCGCTTGCGGTGAGGAAACCGACATGTTTGTGGACTGCAATATCCGAAAACGTGTGTCATCCGCCAACCCGCACTTGGCCAGCGTGGTGGATAATGGCCTATATTTTTCTCCTAGTAAGAGGAGGCTCGGTTCCCAGCAGTGGAAATGTGTAGTGAGCTGCTTATGCTATAGGTCGTCTACTGGTCGACGTATGTTTTGTGGCCTGCTCTAAAAAACTCTGGATATGTTTTATAAATTTACGTTGTTTTAATCTTTTGTAGACTTTCAAACAAAATAACTTATTGACTCAGGCGTTACTTTTCGGAAATCCATTGTAAATAGATGACAAAATTAAATATTTAGTGTACTTCCGCTGTGATCCGAAATCCAAATTAAGACAAGTAAAGGAAAAATCAACTAAGATCAACTAACCAAGCTTAATTAACTAAGATTAATTAACTAAGATCATTTAACTAAGATTAATTAAGATTAACGTAACCTATCACAATTCGGAAGTTCTTAACTCTACACGTGTTTTGCCTAACCACAAGGCATCATCAGGAGATGACTGACTCTTCGAACGACAAGTCGAGAGTGAGTCTCACTCTCGACTTGTCGTTCGAAGAGTCCTTTACTTGTCTTAATTTGGATTTCGGATCACAGCGGAAGTACACTAAATATTTAATTTTGTCATCTATTTACTTTCAAACAACAAATGACAAAAATGTTCTCATTTTGGTCTAATTAAAAAACAAACTAAGTAGTTTAAAAAAAACATAGTTTTATAATATGTTACCTCTCAGGCTTTTACCCGTACTGATTGAAACTGTCCAAACCAAGATAAATCCGGTTCTCATTATGAGAGAGGTATTGCAGATATTCGCCGCACGTTCCGCCATGTTATATGTTAATGCGACCCCTTCCCCAGATAGGTTTGTCCCCGGTCCCTTTTCATTTGGAGTGCGGGCCGCGCATCAATCATGTTTGAAACTAACGTCTGGAAATGCTGCGTCTGATTTGGGCCAGTTGCGACCGGATTGCTCTGTGCTTGGGTCCTTTTTCTCCCACTGCTGGGTATAGGCCTCTCTTTGCATGTGCCACCTGCCAATGCCACTTAGAATTAAAAGGAAGTAAAAGCTAAACGAGTACATTTGCCAGAAAACAATCATGTTTTTTTAGTCATGTTTTTTTTTTAACATATTCCACACACGCCTGATTAACCCCATACTGAACCATTTCTAGTTCGTGTTATGGTAGCTAACACAACTGATATACTCCATATACATACATATATATATTTTTATATAGATACATATTTAACACCCAGACCCACAGCCAACAAATTTGGTTAAGCACAAAGATGTTGGCCGGGCCGGGAATCGAACCTGGAACCTTCTGATTGACAGGCCGGCATGGTAACCTTTACGCGAACGAGGTTTTATGTTTGTGAATTTTTGTGATGCTAAAAATGAAATATACATATTTATAAAATATGTGATTTATTGGATAGAAAAGCAGCGCACTATTATCTGGGATCTCAGAGCCTTCTCCAAGGAAGGCCATAATTCACTACGATTTAAGTGCATAACACATTTTACAATATGAAGATATTAATTATTAATACTAAAACATTATATTACTATTGTAGACAAGATTAAGATATTTCCTCAGTGTCAAATTATACGTAAGCGAGTGTGGCTCGGTGGTAATAACGTCAGCTTTTCAATCAGACGGCCCCTGGTTCGATCCCGGTCCTACACCAATGACTTGTTTTTCAAGTTATGTGTGGATTTGCACTCGCTTTACGGTGAAGGAAAACATCGTGAAGAAACCGGCATGTTTGAGGACCTCAATATCCGAAGACGTGTGTCATTCGCCAACCCGCACTTGGCTAGCGTGGTGGATTATGGCCTATATCTCTCTCCTAGTGAGAGAAGGCCCTGAGTCCCAGCAGTGGGAACGTATAGTGGGCTACTTATGCTAAATTATACGTGCTATAAAGATAGTCTATTACGTAATTTTTTCCCTCAGTTTGAAATAAAAATCTATTCTTCTGCTAGTTATTACAAATCGGTTCGACAGTAAACTACGCTTCCAATCCATTAAAACAAACATTACTCTTGATTTCTCGCAAGATTTCCTTTGAGAAATCTATGCTTAGTCACTTTGCGCTGTAACCGCTTTTATTACCTTTATCAAATATAACGAGCAGATCCCTAGACTTTCTTATTATATTGACTTTACGGCAAATTAGAAGCTATTACCTAAATGGCATTAAAAATGTGTATGACTAGGCTAAAAAAAAGTTTGTGAGGATGGATGGTTGATCCTTTCACACACAAAAGGCTGAACCGATCGATGTACATACATAGATGAAAATTTATTAAGTAGTTCAAACGTAAGTGTTCGTAAGTATTATGCGTGCCAGATAAGAATAGGACTGTCAAACCGCCATCTTGCTCAGTAATACGCGCTAACGTCATTACCAAAGTGTATGGTGTGCAAAAAATTAGTAAACAAATTATATTGAGTTTATATGTTTAATGTGCGTTTTATTGGTATTTCTATTACTTTTCTCGCCAAATTAATTATTAATGAGAAGGATTTGAAAAAAAAAAGCATATATATAAAAATATACATTTATTTTCATTTTTATGAATCGGTCGTAAAGTTCGTTAGATACGGATATGTTACCATAGATATTATCTATATTAATATATATACATCGATAGTGTTAAACTTCGCAGAAGTACATTAAGGCACTTTTTTTTCATTTTCGAAGTACTTGTGCACATTAAAAACGATTTCTCGTGCTCAACAATGGAGCACCGCACCTCTTCTGAGTTTGAAGAGTACATTTATTAAATCTATATATATGAAGAAAAAAATATATAAAAAATCGGTTACAGAAATTCGTTTAACGAAATTTATTATTTAGAAATACATTAATCATGATTCGTCTAGGTTTTAGGTTATACCCGACCTTGCCTTAACGAACCCTGACCGAAATTCTAGGTCTTCTTCATTTTATTTAGGTTGCCATTAATCAGTTACGGTCTACGAAATCCCTGGTACGAAAAAAGAATTGTAAATATCATTAATTTGATTTGAACCTTGGAAAATTCGAGGCGGAGCTTAAGCGATATTATTGAAAAGGTTTGGTAACACAATATCTCGGTTTTTATATTGATCACGCAAATTCCACAAAGTACAGTAATAGTTCACAGGTACTACTGCTTGCTATAGAACTGATTATTATTCGGAGATTTCAGATTGCGAAAATGAATCTCACATTTATTTTCTTCTAGGCTAAGTGTTATTATTATCTTCTACTTATATGTATTTATTATAGCTGTATGCTCGTCCTATAAAAATAAAAAATAAAAAGGGTATTTAAAATAAGTAACTATAAAATGACAAATCTTTAAAATTATGTGAATTTAAATAAAATTGAACAAGTGACGTAATTAAATCATTTATTTCTTGCAAAATAAGTACATTGCGGTGTTATTAAATAAATTGACTCTCAATTTAACGCCAGAATTGAAAACGCCAGACCAAGGAGGTTTATAAGGGGGAGGCCCTTATCTATGGTTTCTGTGAAAGAAAATTCGCTAACGTTTGCAACATTTTCCTGCAAGTTGTATTGCCATTTAACACAACAAACAAGGGTAAATTGTTTCAAATCGTGGAACACGCTTGTTTATTAAGCCTAAGATAATGGCAAAAATCTTGATTTTACCGTTTTTTTTCGCCGTAAATTGTAAACGGTAAAAAAATTCGAAAAAAAATCTTAAACACCGTCTTAAGAACCACTTTAAAATCGATATACTTATTTTGGTACAAATCAGACTAATGATATAGAAATAAAACTAGTCCAAAAAAGCTAAAATATTAATAAGTCTGATTCTTTCTTTAGACTTTTAAGCCATTTTTATTATTTAATTTAATTTGATTGTATTTAATTGTATTTTATTGGTATTTGTTTGAATTGTATGGATGGATTATCCTGAAATAAATGAATTAATAATTTTTCGTTTATTTTACCGTTTATGATCAAAAACTGCTAAATCAAGATTTAGCAATTTTTTTTCAAGGCAAACATCGCCTTAAGTATGTATACGTTTCATGTCTGTTTTAAATATAATGTTATATGTTTTTTCTTTTCACTTATTGTTTTTGATTGTTTTTAGTGTACAATAAAGGATTCTTGTTTATTGTATAATTTATTTATTAGAAAGTCAGAAATAAATGTCAGAAAATTATTCTCATAGGAAAACTACTAGTTATACTATATTATGTTACATGTATTTTTACTCAGATAAAAACAAAGATATCAATAAAATTACGAAGTTGAGATCGAGAAAGAATTAACTTTCCAAAAGTCGCAAAGTCGTTACAAAAGCTTTCAAAAAGAACCGACGAATCGACACAGTAAGCTCAAATCAGTCCATTATTCGGCCTTATCTATGCGTATTTACCGAACACTTAAAACTTTTTCTATCAGGAATGGCTATCGATCAAAGTAGGTGATGTTGTGAACACAAACTGCCAAAAAGGAAATTATCTATATAGTCCGGTCAATTTAAACATTCGAGGGCATATAAATTCCCGTCAAGCTGAAATCAGTAAGGTTGTTAAAAATATGATTGAAAATAAAATTTGAACGTTTCCCATTTTTCCCTTGTATGGAAAAAAATATTCAATTTTCAATTCAAATGTATGGAAAAAAAATAAAAAAAAATATTTTAAAAAATATAGTTTTTGCGATTGTCGTTTTTCAAGTGGCATTTTCATCTGGGTGCTACCGTGGGTCGGATGTCACGTTAAACTGTAAGCCTCGGCTGTTAGTCTTAGTACAAGCAGTCGTTAAACCAACTCAGAGGCCTTCAGGCGGCTTGAAAACTTTCGACACCAGAGCTGGGCCACTTAGCACATACATGACCACCATTGTCCTACATACATAATTAATTAAAGACATGATTGTAAACAAAAAACAATTAGGCCTAATTACGTCGTAACATCGAGTTGGGTTTAGGTAATGGGGTTTTTGGGCCCTAAAAGCTTGTAAGTCTAATGCTTGGACCTTATATTGTAGGCTTAATGTATTGTAATTAAATTAAATATATCAATGTATACTTAAAACAACAATAAACAAAGAAAATAATCGGATCTACTTTCACTGTTGTTACTGAAGACTAAAGTTTCTTAACTCTGAATTAAAGATAATAAAACTGATCATTTTAACCTATTTTTACTAACCGCTAGAGCTGTGTGAATATAATACTACTAATACTTCTCATCGTAGTGTATCTTTTTCAACATTCGAAGATATGATTGTTAATCTGATTCTAATAATAAATTATTTAAGATTTAATCATCTTCAAAAAAGGCTTGCTCTTTTTACGCTTTTATACAATTTAATTATCACAACTTAGTAAAACTAAGCTTCACTTACTTTATCAGTTCTTTCTTAACTAATTTCTCTTTCTACGCCTTTGAGAATAACTTCATTATGACAATTAAGTTAATTTTTTTTTTTAACATTATTATTAAAATTTTGCTAATTTGCATTCAAAACCGCCTTAATAAACTGTAAAATGTATTCCTGATCAATAAGAGTTTTTTGTATGTAATCGTACACAACTTCTATTGCTTCATTTTGGAAGAGTTAGAATTAAAGTCCGCTGCAGCGCTTACACAAAAGTTTGTCATCTAACCAACTATCAAAACATGCAGCGCTAGATCGTTTATAGGGAATAAAATAAAATACTGAAGACAAAAATGCTAGCTCTAACGCCCTTTGCCAAATGTCTTGTTCCCCGAAAACTATACCTACTCTAGCGGTTGTTTAGGCACGAGTAGACTTCTTCTGGGCAAGCGCGCTTGCTATGTCGCTTACCATCAGATGAATTGTGATTAAGCTCGAACCCATCTAGTATAAAAAAAGCTAAGCTTCTAATGCAACAACTTTTGGGGACAACACGGCGCGGGTATATAACGTTTATATTAAATTTATAATGAATTTAATTTTAAATTTTGTAATTTTAGTATCTGTATTAATTTGACTAATGTTTTAGAAATGTTTTAAAACAATTAAACTATGATGTATGTGTATAATGCATAAGAAAGTATTTTACCGAAAAAAAAAATACAGATTTATTTTATGTATTAAATTAGATAATTTCATTCTGTAGGTAATTCACAGTCACAAATTAAATTAGTTTAAGTGTTAGTTTAAAGTTAAATCGTGTAAAACCATTTTTGTTTTGTTCATTTTGGATATGAATCAAAATCATTTATGTATAAAATAAGTTTATATATAACCTTAGGCGTTACTTTGAGGGAATCCATTGTAGATAGAAGAAAAAATATTGGTTTTTGTAAAAAAAATAACATTAATTTAGTTATAAATTTTATTTTAAAGTAAGATTTATAATTACCTATTAAAGCCTCTGAAGTAACAGATAATTAAATAAAGTTAAATAAGAGCTATTATAACTTGATATTATAAGTTGTTTTAACATTGTTTTAAACGATATCGAAGCCTTGTTAGGAAGTTTTGACGCTACTTTAATTTCATTATCAGTTTATGTAATACAATCTGGCTGTTTGAGAGGTATCCTATCGAGCTATTTGTTTAATTATTATTTATTATATACTTATGGTATGTATATAAACGAGTGGGGTTCGGTGGGAAAAACGACTCCTTTTCAATCAGATGGCCAGGTTCAATCCCAGTCCTACATACCAATGACTTGTTTTTCAAGTTGTGTGAATTTGCCTAACTAACTGTATTATGTAAAAAAAACCTTTTTGTTTAATTGGCAAAATATATCAGCCTTAACAAATACTTTGTCACGACGAAACAATGAAACTAGCTTTGTTCTTTGTAAACTGTTATCGTAAGGCATATTATATATTTACACGAAACAAACGGTCACACTTACTTAAAGAGTTTGCGTGCGGATCTCGTCGGTGACAGTCCGTGTGCAGCTCGTCCCCGATGATGACGCTCGAAATGCGTCGAAACCCGTTGGACGTATATCCAACGTTTTGTTTAAGTAAGTGTGACCGTTTGTTTCGTGTTAATATAGAAACTAGTTTTTTTGCGAGTTTCCCAAAGATTTAAATGAAGAAGTTTTTTGTTTAATGTGTAAAACCGCCCTTTAAAAGTTTTTATGCCAGGATGCTACCTCGTAAGGTTAACCTCCCTACTGGTCCACTGGTAAAGCTCAACACTGTGTAAATAAACTTCATCATTCAAAAAATTCCATACAGGAAGAGTTCACAGGTATTGCAAATATACTGGCAGCAAATAGATAATAAAAACAGAAAATATGAAAACGTTGGAAAGTCGGTTAAAAGAATTTTTATTGGAAAAATTCCTAGACAATTGTGTCGATATGAAAGGCGTTCGAATAAATGCCAGTACACAGGGAGTTTGTTTATATTAATTTACTAGGTACGCCCCGCAGTTTTGCTTGGCTTCAACGTGGGACTAAGATCTTGAATTCACACGTGTGACACAATTAAATATGGCTCGACGGGAAGATGGTGGACTTCAATCTGCGATACCCCGGATCGAATCCAGGCAATGACTTATTTTTATGTTGTGTGGAATTTTACTCGGTTGTACGGTGAAGGAAAACTTCGTTAGCATGTGTGATTTATGTGCTCCACGAACCAGAAATTCCGATGACATGTGTTATCCACCAACCTGCACTTAGGCAGCGTAGTGGTTTATGTTTTTACCCACGTAGTACGTAGATATAATACCCGAATTTGATTTATTTTTATTATTTACTTTGCAAGGTGTGTCTTGAGTATTCTTAGTTTTGTTTGATGAAAATAGATCTAAATAGCAGATAGCATATTTTTTCACATCAGCCTCAATATCTCAGGTTCTGTTGTCTGTCTCAATGTCAGGTTCTGTCCGGAGTAGTCTTCTTAGTTAGCTATTTTAATTTTATTATTTAATTTGAAAAGTAATATAGTAGTAAAATACGTTATTATATGTGTGAGTCTGTTTTATAAATGAATGCAATTAAATTAAAAATAAACATATATTCCAAATGCAAGATGGCTGCCACGCCTCCTCATAATATTGAGTCGCAGTTTTTCTATAATAATTTTTTTATTTACTCACTACTTTCTTCATGTTAAACTGCTAAATTCAGGTATATTTTCATCGTTATATAACAAAAAATATTATGTACACTATCAAATTTCCTTTACAATTTAAAACTTTAGTAAGCTCCTAGTGAACTTTCAGAGTAACGACGATATCCCGACTCGACTTCCCTTTGAAAAACTAGCTTTCGCCGTTTGATGCATTCGATACGTGCAGTTCGGTTTGTGAAGCTTTTTATGAAGGAAGCTTTTGAATTATTTTTTATACGAATCACTAACGAGAGAGGTTGGATTTCCATTTTCTATTTGTTGTTGAGCGTTGTTTATTTTGAAGAACTACCTTTCATTCTGACGTATTTTATCTTCCTTTTTTACTTAAGGTAGAAATTGATGTCGTCTATGTAAGAAATTCTGAAATCCTACTAATACTATAAATGCGAAAGTTTGTGTGTAATGTATGTTTTTTACTTCTTCACGCTCAAACGGCTGAACCGATTTTGATGAAATTTAGTGTTAAGATCTCGTAAACAATTGTTGTTCCCGTGGGATACGCAAATAACTTCAAAGTCTATGTTATTACTTCACGCTCCAAAGGCTGGACCGATTTTGATGATATTTGTCATGAAGATAGGTTAAGTGGTCTTGGATTAAAAGACCGGCTACTTTTTATCCCGGGCTAACCAACCTACGATAGCGCCCAGATGAAATTTCTATTTTTGAAACCACAGTCTTGTCCGTGGTCACCCATCCAAAGACTGTCTGCATCGACCTTTGCTTACCATCAATGATCGCGTCAGATCACCTTAGCTAGCCGAGCTACAAGCGATACTTTTTTTGAGGTGCAAGCATCAAAACTAGAAGCTCCTTAAGAAAAAAGCGAAGAAAAAAATAAAGAAAGGGGGTATGACCGGAAGTACAGTGATATATGATGTTTGTCCGCTTGCGATGCTACTTCCGGTCACAATAACCTTGCAAGATACGTGGATTCATGGGAACATGGGGGAAAGGTTGTGTTCGGATACATTGTTTAAAAAGGCCACCCCGAGTGTAGAAATAATAGAATATATAGTTATGTTTTACAAAAAAATAGTTTTGTGTAATAGATTATCTTTATAAATCTTTACTATAAAACAAAATTAAGAAATAAATTGGTCAAATCACTAAGTAGAGCACTGGAAAATGTTCTACCACCTGTTTTAATGATTATGTTAAAATCGAAATATTATAAATGTGTAACTAATGTATATTTCTTTCTCTTGCAGGTAAGTTGAGAAATAACAACAAATAGGATTTTTGTAACCTATTTGCTGCAAGGAATCAGGTAACAGTAGAATAAAAACAATTTGTTATATTTCTTGATAATTTTGCGGAACACGAAATGTTCATTTTATGAACGCTTTCTCTTTTAACTCTCGGTTAAAGTTCAAATTTATTGGCTAAGCTTTTTTGGTAGGATAAGCTAATCTTGACGGGAAATAAATATATTATTTCGTCATTTTCTTTAGTAACATTAATTTTCAATTTGACTCGAAATAAACAATTGGTCTATGACGTCACTAGTAAAAAAAACGCAATACAAATGCACGAAAACATTTATATTCGCGATTCCTAAATAAAACTTTCGAGCGAATTTACTTAATCCTGTTTTGAATCGAATGATTATTATACAGTATTAAAGATACGAAAATAATAAAAACGCTCCATGATTTACGCAAGATTTTTAATTTTCGAAAATATGCTATTTTGCTCCTCTTTGCTACCTTAAAATAATAATAAATGGTTCTCCAGGCTGCTTGCTGTAGGGTTTATGAAATATCCGCAGTTGCAAGATGCATTTTGATGCAAATACGACGCCTGAAGCGATGGCGCCGGTCGCACTTACTGGACGAAACATAAGCGGCAAGCGAGTTTACTTAATATAACATAAAAACGTCATTAAGGAAATGTAAAGACACGGATTTATATGCAAATATCTTCTTCTTTACCTCTTTTTTCTTTGCTTTTCCCGCTCAGTCGTCACAGCTTGTTTTTCTTATTATTCGTCCTAACACTCATAGCTGTGAAGCAAGCTGAAGTTAAATGCAAAACTATTAATTCAGAAAAAAAATTAATAGATTTTTATAGCCTTTGATTAGAACTTTAACTAAGTATGAAAAATCTTCGCTCACAGCCTTTCAAATAATGTTATATACTAGTATTTAAAAAATACAAATTTTCTACCTCCAGCCAAAAATATTTAAATGGCCTTTTTAAACCTCGACTGTAAAAGAGAAAAGAGGTTTCTGTATAGAAAAACACAAACCTCTTTTGAAAGATTTTTGTTCTTTAAAGTATTATAGAACAAAAATTATAAAGCAATTCCCTACGTAGGAGCTGCTCAAGTAATGTAACACTTAAAATGTACAGTATGATAAAATATACAGACTTTTTTAAAAGTAAATTGTAAAATGTAAAAAAGGAATTTTCTTACATTGAATAAAACATTAAACTTTAGTGCAATGTGCAACAGTATTTCTTTACAGACGTGACAGAAATACTAAACGGTTAAAACTCAAACAAAGAGAAAAAATACCATAGACTAATAAATATAATAGACTCTCAACATCTTCTTCAAAATCGTTCATAGTGTTTTTTAAATAAAAATAATATTTTTCATAAATATGAGAACACATTTCACACACGGCTAGTTAGCCCCATTCCAAACCATTTCTAGTTTGTATTAATTTAACACCCAGACCGACAGCCAACAAATTTAGTTTAGCACAAAGATGTTGGCCGTGCCGGAAATCGAACCGGAACTTACTGATTGGCAGTCCGGCATGGTAACCATTATCGCAACGAGATCGTCAAAGTTAGCTTGTTGTAATAAGCGCGCCATCTATTCGTATTTTCTTGAAACGACTTCACTCGGGTCACGCAATCTAATATCGTTATATCACTATGCGACTGTAGCGCGCTCGATTTGCAGTGCCATCAGGTTTCGTCGGTAATTATGGCAAACTTCCGCGCCACATTTAATTGTATGGGAATTAACAATTATATTATACATATTACTTACTAGTGATCAGAATACTAAAGAGTAGTATTTAAAGAGTAAGTAGTACCTACATAGCTCTTGAACGGAAGAACAGATTTTGATTAAATTTTATTTATTTTAGTCAAGATTGGCTCTAGCTATGTTTGATAAAATAAATAGAACTAAGGTGCCGGACGTCACAAATGATTGATGACATATTTTTTCACAACAGCCTCAAAATGATTATGAAACAAAAGGGTATTTTTGGATAAGTAGTTTTGGAAGTATTTTTTTCAGATTTAATTATTTTTTAAATTGACGACATATTATAATTATCAAATTGTATCGAGTGAAATATATATTTTGTTACCAAAAATGAATTGTAATTATACAATATACATAATGTAAATCAAAAAGAAAATGATAAGTAGAAAATATACATTAATATACATTTTTAATCCAAGATGGCTGCCACTGCAAAATGTCGGAGGTTTTCTCAATTTGTAATTTATATTTGTCTCTGAATAACTGAAGCGTAGTGCATTATGTAAATGGAATGACTGAAGACGCCAACGCGCCGGGACGCGCCGTCCGATCCGCTGTGAAGTCATTAAGCTTAAATAACGAATATTCATTCAGACATTTGTTTGAATATGTATATTGGTTTATGATGATGTGGTACGCTATCTTAATCTTAATATATATAAATCTCGTGTCACAGTGTTTGTCCTCAATGGACTCCTAAACCACTTAACCGATTATTATAATAAAATTCGCACACCATGTGCAGTTCGATCCAACTTGATAGATAGGATAGTTCAAATCTGAAATTATAGTCGCAATTTTAATTTATTGCTAATTATTGTCTTTATTGTTATTATTTGACAGTCACAATTATCTGTTAACTGCAAATGATTCTAACAGATGTCGATACCTTTCGACTGGGTTGAGTAAGTAATCAATAGATGGCACTGTACCCCTAAGTGAGGCAAATCAACGTTTGCCGGGTCAGCTAGTATTTAGATATATTTAGATTTAGCATTTTATTTTATCGGTTTTGTTTTATTATGGGTTAATTGCCTGAAAATTAATCATTATTATTATTATGTAATGTAGGTGCTAAGCGCCTTGAGCCCTCGCTGCGCTCAACCAGGTCGAATGCCATTGAAGCTGATTTTTTTTATTGGAGAACTAGCGGCCTAGAGAGACAAACTAGAGCCTTTGATAGTCTAATATAGCTTCTCAACGGTGAAACTACACGGTCCAGTAGTTTAGGAGCCTATTTGCGTCAAAGAAACAAAAAATCAAACTTTTCCTCTTTATACATATATTGGTTTAAATTTCTCTGGTCAAAAAAAAATGTAATGTTTAAGTTAGGCTAAAAACGATTACGAAATAAATAGTAATATTTTTAAACTATCCAAACATTAATATTAAAGTAATAAATAAAAATAAAAACGTAACAAAACTTTCAAATTACGTTAAAAATTAAGAATATTTCTTATATTGGTAAAAAAGTAAGCTATTAAAATAAAATATCTTTTTAACGGTCTTCAAAATTGATTCAAGAGTGACCAGGGCTATTCTTTCGAAAGAAAAATAATGGAGTTTGAATTGTTAAACAAGTAAACCGCAATTGGGTTATTTGAATATGCCGCCAACATTATTTCGATGGTCGAACGAGCTCTTTATTAGATTTCCGCGTTCCGTTAACTTTTTGACCACACCCTGTAGACGGTCTCTGTGAATCCGACTCGATGCGACCGCGGGATTTCCTGACTTTTCACCGCTTCGTTTGTTTTGGTTTTCTTATTTTAAAATTATATTCGCATTCCATTTTTAAATTTTATTTATTTTAGTTTATTTTTGGAATCTTGTATTTAATTTTATTTTTCGGATATCGTTTTTTTAATAGCGTTCGTGTTTTTGTTTTTAAGGTGATTGGTTGTGCTTTTGTTTTTATGACCAGTTATTTTGATTTTACGTTAAAGTTACCAATTAAAGTAGATAGAGACATTTTTGGGAAATAATTTATTTACTACGCCTAATAATATAACCAATAAGAACAAGACTAAGAATTTGTAATGATTTTCTTATAAATAAATCACATTTAGATTGTCATAGAAATTTAAACCTTTCAGCTTTTAAACGCGTTAAAATTGAACGTTTTCACTAAAACCGTTTACGTAAAATCTCAATAACTGTTTCCCGGTTAAGCTCCCCTGACACTGACAATAAAAATATTTCTATGTAGCCGTTAGCTTTCGGTTCCATTCCGCTTTCCGCTCTTCTAACTTTCGGCTGATGTTTCTGTTTCTATCTAGTAAATCTGGTTTCAAATGGTTTTCACTGGATACATTTTCATTGATATAATAATAAATAAATTAAGTTCCTGGTTACAAGACCATTTGTTTTATAGTTTTGAGAATTATATAGATAATATTTTTAATTTTTAATATAATATGAATATAAATGTTAAATGACGTAACTAGAATGTAATTTTTGACATAGTAATTTTATTGACATTTAAAATATTAATTCACTTAATTTTTCTTTTTGTCATGTAATTAATGGTGTTATTAATAAATATTTGTATTTGACATTTTAAAACGGAAAAATGAGTACTTGGGTTGTTTAGGTTAGTACCTTTTTTTTTAAACTAGTTGTGCCTTGTGGTCTTACCCGCGTTATTTCTAAATAAAAAGTAGCCTATGTGTTAATCCAGGTTCTAAGCTACCTACATACGAAATTTCATCAAATTCGGTTCAACCGATTGAGCGTGAAGAAGTAACAAAGATAGTAGTAGGATGTATTAGCGCTCGATTTGTAGATCCGGAAAAAAATACATATTATTTATTATTCTAACGTAACGCGTCATCTTATTTGAAAAGAAGGTTAAGAAAATAGTTTTATACTTTATATACATACGAGTAGATAGATATTTAACACCTAGATCGACAGCCAACAAATTTAGTTTTAGCACAAAGATTTTGGTTGTGCCGGGTTTCGAACCCGGAACCTTCCAATTGGCAGTCCATTACGCCAACCATTGATAGTAATCATTACGCCAACGAGGTCGTCTACAACCAGCCTTCAAGAACGTAAAATTTTGAAATCAACTGTAAAAAGGGAAGGTCAACAAACTTAACAATCTTTTTAACAAACAAAAAGCGAACACTTGACACTGATTGCAGGAAAGCGCGAAAGAATCGCCCTTTAATCCCGATAGCGAGTCCACAAATGAAAACTGGGAGCTCCAATTCAGCGAAATTTTCCACTAAAAACTTCCACTCCAATCCGGCTCGAGGCGAGAGGAGTTACGTAGCTTGCAATCATATTTAAAAAGTTACACAGTTGCAGCTGGAAATGCGGACACGAAACATTTCTTGGGCATTTGAACTTCCAGCTATTGTCTATAGTGAATAATGCCTTCTTCGTCAAAAATATAAATTCTACTGTCGGTTACTTATTTTGTCATGGATTTTTCTCGTTAATTCTTAGTTCGGTTAGGAAAAGTATGGGGCCGTTTTGCCATCTATCTAAACTTTACCAAAAAATCAATTAATAGTTATATTAAAAGTGGTCTGTGGTTTCAATGGCTTTAATTTAGCAGGATTTTTTGGCATTTAACTATTTGACTTGCATATTCCTCTCCTTAAAAAAATGGTTTTTAAGAATTTTTCAACTGTTGCAAACTGTTCAAAAGATTTCATTTTTGGACCATGCTCCGGACTTCATAGTTAGACTTCTTTGCTGTCCAGCTGATTCTCTTCATGCGTCTCCAACACCACATTTCGATTGATTCCAACTTTTTTCGAAGCATAAAAGAAAAGATTAAACTAATTAAAAACGTTTTATTATAGTTTTGCGAATTTTAAGCCCAAGACGCAATCTTCTTCTTATATATAAAATTTCCATGTCACAATGTTAGTTACCGTCTCCTCAGAAACGACTGATTTTTACCAAATTTTATACGCCTATTCAATAGGTCTAAGGATCGGCTACTATCTATTTTTCATACCCCTAAGTGAGGCAAAACAACGTTTGACGGGTCAGCTAGTAGTCAATATAAAAGTTTAAAAACTAAACATACCTAAAGAGGATGCATTGCAGCGAATAATATTCAGTATTATAAAAGTTGAAAGTTTAGCTTACAGACCGGCGCTGAGCGCTGGACTTCTGAAACTTGAGAAAAACTTAGTTACACCGGTGCCATCGGGGTGGAATCGCAGTCTTCGACAAATGCAACTTGGTAGCACTTTCCTGATACTGTACAATGTATTTTAAAACCCCCGACGGAAAAATGGAATGTTATAAAATTAGAAGCGATTTGAATTCAGATTGTTTGCATGAAATGTGTATTAAGCAGGAGTATTCTTAGTTGACGACCTCGTTGGCGCAATAGTTACCATGCCGGACTGCCAATTAGAAAGTTCTGGGTTCAATTTCCGCCACGGCCAACGTCTTTGTGCTGAACTAAATTTGTTAGCTGTGGATCTGGGTGTTAAATATGTGTCTATATAAAGTATGTATTAATATGTTGTATATAAGTTGTGTTGGCATGGAGTGGATGAATTGTGTGCAGGAGGATATGAATGAGAAGGGAGTGAATGTGGAGATGACGGCTGATAGAGTGGCGTGGAACCAAAAAACAGGCTGTGCCGACCCCACCTAGTGGGAAATGGTAAAGAAGAATAAGATATAGGTCGTGTTAGCAACCATAATACAAACTAGAAATGGTTAGCCTGAAGCGATGGTAGCTTGTTACTAAGCTAATAACCGTCCGTATAGTCCAAAAGGCCCTAAGCATAGTTTTGAAACGCGTGAAAATATAATTTCCCGTAGATTTCCCCGCTCGTTTGTGTTGCCTTGCGCCTCGGGGGGACCCCACCTAGAAGGAAATGCTGAAGAAAAAGAAGATATAGGTAGTAACCATAATACAACCTAGAAATGGTTAGCCTGAAGCGATGGTAGCTTGTAACTAGACCGATAAGCGTCCGTATAGTCCAAAAGGCTCTCAGCATAGTTTTGAAACGCATGACAATAAATAATTTCCCGTAGATTTCCCCGCTCGTCTGTGTCGCCCCAGGAGATTCCGCCCACTAATTTACGTTTCATTTGGTAGATCAAAGCTCAGTTCCAATTGCACATACCGCCTCCATTCCTTGACTCAGGGGACGCATATTTGATCCTCAATTTTCATCATTTTGGACAATAACTTTGCATTTTCTGAATAACGTTTCTGTCTTCTTTTCTTATTCAAATCGCTAGGGAATATAAGGTATAGATAGATAGATTAACTCTTTATACAACATAAAAAGATTTTCAAAGTGCCACAAAGTGTCTTATCGCTAACAGCGATCTCTTCCAGGCAACCTTTGGATGGAAAGGAGTTGAAAGGACGAGAAAAAAGAGGGGTTGCACAATAAAGAATAGTAATGCTTATAATTATGATGGAAGACTTAAAATAAACAAGTAAATAAATTATATTATAATTAACTATACTATTGGTATAGCCATATAACTCAAATAATGATCTAATATATATTTTTTTATAAATTGTACTACCTCAATATAATGCCTTTATTAATATTTTTTTCAAATAGAGCGAGTAATTGTAGTGCAAATAAAGTGTGAGAAATTCACGCGACGCCATTGGTCGAAGCGAATTTTACGTCATAATATACCTATATATTGTTCCAGACTTTTTGGTTAAACACATGAAGAAGAAGGTTCCTATGGATGGTTTCCTATGGGAAAAACATACTATACACTATACATACCATAGTATATATATATACTATGTTATAGTATGTCTCCCATAGGGAAGATATCATACGAGTACATATCATGGTATATTATTAAGTTCTATTTAACCTGCCCTTTAAAAGTGTGCTCTAAAGCTTAATGGTTCTAACCTTTTAATTTTCGTAAAATGTAGACGTGTTTTTAACGAAATATTTTTAGCATTAAGCTTCTTTTTGTCTAAGACTAAGGCTGAAAAAGTAAAATCAAATCCTAAAAACGTCTCTGCATTTCTTCAACCCTTTGTTGTAGACACTCTAATGACCGTATTAATCTTGGAGAATTATTGTCCTTTCAACTCTTTAATCTCAGCAAAAAACGGCCATTTGTAAAGATTTAGATTTATACCATTAAGGCGCTATGAGAGCAAAATAGTATGTTTTGAATATTGCTATTAAAAAAATCCTGCTAGAGTTGTGTTGTTTTATTAGTGTTTAATATTATAATTTATTTTAAATTGTATGTTTCTTCTGTTTGCTACAACTTGTGAAATTGATTTTAATTATATATACCAATGTTATAAAGAACAATAGAAGAAAGTTTAATTATACATTAGATAAGTATTTTATGTTGTTCCTATTATGTATGGGTTATTTGTAGGTGAATTTAATCATTATTAATCTTTTTGTTGTGACCATCTTATTTATTATAATTTTTTCTCGATGCATTGGTTGCCTGGAAGAGATCGCTTTTAGGAGTTAGGGACTTTTAGGTAATAAAAGAAAAACATTATTAATATCAACCACTAACCAAACATCAATACCATAAAGTTATCTAGCATCATACCTAGGTATCTAACCTTCCTTAATCTATGTTTAGAACTGAGTCCCGATTCCTAGCTGGTCGCCTAGGTAATCTAGATGCGGGCGAGCTAGCTTAAAAGCCTTACGGGTGGCTAGAGCTGGTAAGACCTAGGCTACATATTATAGAGTAGGTTAACTTATGCTAAACTCTTAAGGTGGCTTTTGTATACCTACTTGTAGGGGAACAAGTTTTGTTTAACATCTTTTGAATCTTAGTAAGTGTGCTTCAATTTAGGCCAATACAAAAAGATCAGGGAAGCACAACTGATATACGACATATATGTACATACATGTATACGTCTGCCAACAAATTTAGTTCATCACAAAATCGAACGAATCGGTCGTGCTGGGAATCGAACCCGGGACCCTCTGATAACCACAATGCCAACGAGGTCGGCAATACATGACTCTCGCAGCAGCCTATTCCAACCAGATGGTATTCACTACTTTTCTTTAGAAGCCGATGTCTAAGCCTATCTTAGGATAATTTATATGTATATTTTGACGTGCCTATTATTACGAATTGTGATAAGGTTAATCTTATATATAAAATTTCCGTGTCACAGTGTTTGTTACCGTACTCCTCCGAAACGGCTTGACCGATTTTTTTCAAATTTTATGTGCGTATTCTGTAGGTCTGAGAATCGGCTACTGCATATTTAGTTTTTTTTTTTTTATTATTAAGGCAAAGCAACGTTTGCCGGGTCAGCTAGTAAATGTCTATGAATCTATGAAATTACTTCAAAGACCGTGGCTGGTGGTAATTGGGCTTTCTCCATCACCGCTACTTCGACCTGTCAAGGGAACATCTGACATTACTAAGATAATAAACCACAAATCTAAATAAAATTACGTTTTGTACTTAAAAAAGGATTATTTAACATTAAAAGTTAAAAATATTTTTTTATAAAATAGTGTAAGCAATTCTAATATACGAAAGAAAAAAATACTTTATACACAAAAAGAAAAACGTATGATACAAAGAAATGTATACTTACACTAGCTGACCCGGCGAACGTTGTTTTTCCTCACTCAGGATAGTAGCCGATTCTCAGACCTACTGAATAAGGATACCTATCCAATTTGGTAAAAATCGGTCAAGCCGTTTCGGAGGAGCGGTAAACTAGCATTGTGACATGGAAATTTTATATATATGATTATTTTCGTACCACACACCTTTGCGTTTCGTTTCTGTTAGCACTTTTGCGTTTCGCTTCTGTTAGTAACACAACTCGACGTAATTATTTGACATTTTCCCGCGCAATTTGACATCGCTTTTTTAATATCCACTTTTTTTCATCAACGCGCCGCGTCGTGGCTTCGAATGAAACAATTTGCCAGCCTGTGTTTCAGCAAATTGACTCCGGTATTTTATGAACAGTCGATAGCGATCGTTTTGAGACTGATTGTTCTTTGTACGTCCCATGAATGTGCATGACTGTCAGCCTCCGATGTAATAAAGCCGCCGAGAAAAATGTGAAAAGGGTTAGGACGAAAACAACCAGCCCATACGTTCGAAATGAAAAAGTGGCCTTTGAAGTGTATCTTTTATTTGATCCTTCACGACTACCATATTCAGACCAATGATAGTCTTCAGATAAAGGAGTCTGTTTTTCAATTGATAGAAAATTAAATAACGCAAGATATAAAACTCTTCTTCTTCTCCTTTACCATTTCCCACTAGGTGGGGTCGGCACAGCCTGTTTTTCTCTTCCACGCCACTCTATCAGCCGTCATCTCCACATTCACTCCCTTCTAGATATAAAACTATAATAACAAGATATAAAACTATAATAACTAAATTAATATAAAGCAAGATGAAGAAATAACATCAAGCTTTATTTCTATCTACGTTGCGCCTGTAGCTCGGCTAAATAAGGTGATCTGGGGCGATCGTTAAGGTTAAGCAACGGCCAAAGCGGGCAGGTTTTGTTGAAATTAATAATTTACTTCTGGTTCTTTGTTTTGCCCCAGAATTGTATTTGTTCAGTACCAAAAATACACATCGGCATTATTTTCATAAATGGTTTTTGTTTTGACAGGCGGACTATCTATCTCTCGATATCGACTTGGCTAGTCTAGCCAAGAGTATTCAATACGCGTGCAGATAATCTACAATCTACAGACTAAAACCTTTTTTTATGTGGAACTTCAAAGATTTAGACCACCAGTACGAGCATTTTGTTTATTATGACTTCGCACGAGTCAAGTATTGAGCTAATATTATCTATTTTCACTCCTTATGTAAAATTCTTAATAAGTCTAATGTTTGTACATTAACAATCGACTCTTCTTATAGTGTTTGCTGAAACTATAATAGTGACATAGTTATAAAAATACTTTTTAACACAAATACTGTTTAATTCGTATTCCAGATTCGAAATTTCAGTAATGCCAACCTAACAGAACTGTTATAAACGAGTCCTAATGGAGATTAATGCCACAGAGAAGAGAAATAACAAAGTGAAAAAAGCCGATATCGAGGTTAGAACGCTGAAGCGGAACGGCACATCTCGTGTGATGAGTGCACATTTATCATTGAGAGATACCTACCACCTCCGTTTGTTTCCAACCTTCCTGTTACTAACCTTCTTTAGCAAACTCTGCGGTCTCGCTCGTTTCACGCATATATTTTCTTTTGTTTTTTGATTTTGTTCCACACTTTTTGCTATTTTTCTTGGCTTTAATTCAATCAATCAATCAGCCATTTATTTTCTTAAACAATTATAAAGCTTAGACAAATTGAAGCACATAATAAAATAGTACGAGTAATATATAAATGTGTGTACAATATATTTGTCCGTCGTGCTGTGAGTGATGCGTCTTTCTATTCTAACTTCAATTGTGCCTAACCATTGACATATACTCTGTGGGCAGGATTTTTTTGTAACAAAAATTTATAATTCATTCATTCATTTATTTACATTACTTTACGGTCGAGACCAATTACAAAGCAAGTTACATTTAAATAACATGAAATTAAATTACAACATTATTGTCAAAGTAAATTAAATTAAATAATAAATAGTCAAATTATAATAATTATAAATAAGAATAATTAAATTAAATTACAAAACAATTGAATTACTAATTAAATTAACAAGGTCAAGCGAGGTCAAGCGAATCATGGAATATCGACAGCATTCTTATGTAATAGACAGCACAGTTTATATACTTTACGAAGAGCTTATTGTAGAATATAAACGTAGCTAAAGGCGTTGGTTATGTTACCTTATTTGTGCCAAAACTTACTTTTATTACGGAATAATTAGCAGCTACGTAACACGTGTGTCTACATTAAATTAAGCATACTCTAGTTTCTTTAACTTGTGGAATGGGAGGCATTTACCGCAGTCAAGTTAGGGTCATCGCACATAACGTGGTATTTTTTACATTTAACATGAGGGTAGCTTTAGAGCTGATATAAATGGGTGTGTTCTTAAATCGACTACATTTTCCAAGGTTTGACGTGATTTCAGTTGTTATGTATTGTAGTTGTGTATTTCAGATCGTGCTTCTCTTTCTTGTCAAGAATGATGAAAAGAGATAGGGCTACACGAAAAAAATAAGAAAGTCTCGGTGGTATAAATGTCTGCTTATCAATCAGACGGCCTCTGGTTCGATCCCGGTCCTACACCAATGACTTGTTTTTCAAGTTATGTGTGGATTTGCACTCGCTTTACGGTAAAGGAAAACATCGTGAGGAAACCGGCATGTTTGAGGACCAAAAGATCCGAAGACGTGTATCATCCGCCAACCCGCACTTGGCCAGCGTGGTGGATTATGATCTATATATGTCTTCTCTCCTCGTGAGAGAAGGCTCCGAGTCCCAGCAGTGGGAACGTATAATGGGCTGCTTATGCTAAGGCTACTCCAAATTTAGTTTAGTCTTGTGTACGCTGGACTCGCTATCATTGCCAAGTTAAATCAAGCCCGTAAGCGCATCGCTTGTTCTCTTCACGTTTCACTATAGTTAAAAGCACGTCATTCGTGTCACATCAAGTGACAGCTACGCTTACGAAGCTCACGCTCCGTGTGCGAACGCCCTTACAGATGCAGGGCGGCAAAAACAGGCATCATCAAAGGGTAAAGTAAAGGTCAAAGAGACCTTTCAATTTGAGACCCGTAATTGCTAAATGGGTGGCTCAGTTAATTAGAACAAATATTATGGAAACCCATGTATGTATGTACATATATATACTCGTATGTACTCGTATGTGGGTTGATCTTTAACACAACATTTGTATATACTCGTATATATTGTGTTTAGATATGTTGTTGAATATGGTTTGTTGTTTGGGGCAAGTACGTAATTGTTTTGTCATTATCGCCTTAAATGGGACTAACTTTTTTATAACTAATACCACATTTTCAAATCAAAATTGATTTTTAAAGAGCAATGCTATGTAAAAAAAAACTCCTTTACATAGGAAGAGACCATCGAATAAAAATGTCCTATGAGGAAATTTTGTTTCAATAGAACGTTTTCAAACATAATTGTTGAATGATTTATTATTTAATAAATATTTATTATTTTTTATCATATCACTATGTTATACAACATAGTAATATTATAAAAAAAACAGCAAATTATTTCTAAATCATCATCATTCATCATAAAAAAATCTGCAAATTATTTAAAAATCATCATCATCATCAGCCCGTCTGCTTCCACTGCTGGATATAGGCCTCTCCCAAAAGTACGCCACGCGACCCTATCCTGGGCATAACGTCTCTATCCACAAATAAACATAATATAATTTAAATAATTAATTTAATACATGTTTGAAATGCTAAACAAAACATAATCAGTATTCCATTTAGTCACAAAACTACTCATGGATAATTTCGCGGCATTGTCAAAGACAATTTAACAAATGAACCCTAACAAGGGTGTCACAATCCATCATCCTAACCAAAGTCTGTTTATACCTCGCATGTGGTACCAACTACCGACCTACTTCGGCTTGTCGAAACTTTGTAGGTAATATACGAGTATGTACATGTCTGACGACCTCGTTGGCGTAAAGGTTACCATGCCGGTCTGCTAATCAGAAGGTTCCGGGTTCGATTCCCGGCCCGGTCAACATCTTTGTGCTTAACTAAATTTGTTGGCTGTGGGTCTGGGTGTTAAATATGTATTTATATATAATATGTATGTATGTATATGTAGTATATCAGCTGTGTTAGCAACCATAACACGAGCTAGAAATGGTTCAGTATGGGGCTAACCAGCCGTGTGTGTTTAAAAAAAAAAAAAAAAAAAAAAAAGTACTTTAAGTTTACAGTCGAAGATAAATGAATACGAGTGTTAAGCCAATGTAATTTAAAAAAAATAACTTGATTCCTAGTCTTCTTCTTCTTTGAATGAGCTAATTAGCCAAGCTCTGATGTCAAGAATTTTCAAGCCGCCCAAAGGCCTTTGACTTGACTTAACGACAGCTAGTTATGACTAACAGGACCTACAATGTAACGTGTATTCCGACTCACGATAACAGCCATAATATGAAACTGTCACTTTTTATAAAACGGTCTTGTGAATGGACACCCATCCAAATACTTAGGTATCTACATACCTCGATGATCGCGTCAGATCACCTTAGTCATTAAGATTTATCGAGTCTGATAGACCTTGTTGACATAGATTTATTCAAAGAAATCGTAATTTGAAACCGTCAAAACAATACCCTTAATTTTAATGGCAGTTGACTCATAAATGCAAGGCATGAAATACAAGTAAATCTTACAAATTTGATCAATAATAAGTCTACCTTTCAACATCACTGCTGCAACATTTTTAGGATTCCATACTCAACGGAACCTTATTACTTACTAAGACTACGCTGTACGCCTGTCTGTCTGTCTTTCTGTCAGGCTGTATCTCATGAACTGTGATAGCTAGACAGCTAGAAATTTACACGGAAATTTTCACAGTTTTATTTCTGTAGCTAAACAGAATAAGATAAATATTTAAGAAGGCTCTTCATATAACAAACTTAGTTTTTGGCGTTTTTTTTTTGTGATGGATTGGAACTTTTCGTGTGCGAATCCGCAAGCTTGAAAAATAATTCAATTAAGGGGACAGGAGGTCACGAAAAATAATTAGCTTAAAACAATGGATTGGACATTGAAAAGAGACAGTGCTAGCACATCTTGTTACGTCTCACTCTTGCGCAGTCTTCTTCTTCGCATGAGCTGAGTGACTAAGCTTTGGTGTCGAAATTTTTCTCTCCGCTCTAAGGCCTTTGACATGGCTTAACGACTGCTTGTACTAAGGCTAACAGCCGGGACGTACAATTTAACGTGTCATTCGACCCACGGTAGCGCCCAGATGAAAATGTCACTTTAAAAACTCCAGTCTTGTTGCATGGTCATCCATTCAAACACCGTCCGCATCGACCGTTGCTTAGCTTCAATGATCGCGTTAGATCACCTTAGATAGCCGAGCTACAGGCGCTATGGCATCAATGAGCCGTCCGATACTTTGCGTGTAAAAACTTCAAGCGAAAAAATCAGTACTTATTAATTAAATTACTACACGGGTGAAAAAGGGGATCGCAAATTCTGTACTGGAGTATGAACTGCATGAAACTGATGCGGTCATTTCAATATATTTGTTTATCTGCGGTTGTACATATTAATTGTGATATTGCGGTATACCGCCGTCGGTGGCCGAATATTGCCTTTCTGTTAAATATACAGGCTATAAAATGTTGTATTTTGGCAAAATTCCAACACTGCATATTATGCAATAATACATGCCTACGTATTAAACCTTTTTTCAACCAGAAATATATGCATTGTAGATATAATTTAAGCACAAGGCCCCAACCTGAACATAAGTGGCATCTTGAGAACTTTATTATATTTTTTTTATCTTTGTCTTCTTAATTAATTAGCGGAAATTCTGCTCCAATAAACCTCTAGACTCAAAATAAAAATACCCCAACCACATATAAGAAACCCCTGCATCACCAAATTACAAGCCGCGTCGTCAAAATAAAAGATTTAATATAGTATAATAAACAAAACGGCGTACGCCAATAAAACGTTATGTCAGAGTATGGTGATTCGACGTCTGATGGGTTTAATTTACGCCGCAGTAGTATTATGGAAATGAATCTACATGACGCTTTTATTAGGAGTGGGTGTTGCGCCTCGATGCTCTAAAACCTTTTGTTGAAATCATTTTGGTTGTTGTTTATAAACATGATAATTCGTTTATATGACATACATATGAAGGTTTCGAAAATTTTCACATACTACACACAATAGGACTTGCTTTTCATTTAAAGGAATTACTACTAATCTAAAAGGAATAACTTTCACAAAAACTCATTATTTTCTGTTAAAACATACTACTACTAAGATTTCTTATTTTCTCTGGCAACTTGTTGTACATTAAAATTTTTGTATAACATCCCTGTTTCTGTACTTTAGCTAGTCTAATTGCTGGTAGAACTTTACCTATGATCTATTTTTAATTTTAACAGCGTACCTTTTTTACTTACACATATTCGTAATACAAAATGTAGCCATTTCTTAAAATCGTTTTCACCCATTTTCCTACGCTCCTAGATCCATTCAATATAGGACGGTACTTTTAACCTTCCGACCCCGATTAAAAAAATATCAGCCGCCGTCAAATAAAGGGAATAAAGGTCAAAGTAGCGAATCTTCGAATAAAGAATTCATAAACTACTTCCTGAACCCGTAACGGCTCTCCTCCGAGGTAAGATAAGGAAGGAAGAGCAAATAATCCGGGCATAAAATAGATGCCAAAACTGCTCGAAGATTATGTAAAATTGTGCTCAAAATTGTGTGGATGGTTAAAAATGGAATAACGGTTTGAAAATTTTGTTACTTTTTAACATAGAATGGGATTGCGCTTGATGGAAATCGGTACGCGATATTGTGATTTTTAAGGCATATAATTTAAACTGTAGCATAGTGAAGGCTTGTAGTTCGGCTAGCTAAGGTGATCTGACGCGATCATCGAAGCTAAGCAACGGTCTATGCGAACAGTGTTTGGATGGGTGATCATGCACAAGAATGTCGTTAAAGAGGCATTTTCATCTGGGCGCTACCGTGGGTCGGATGACACGTTAGTGTGTTAGTCTTAGTACAAGTAGCAACACGTATAATGTATGGAGACGCCCATAAATAGTTGTCTTCTTCACGTTTAGTAAACTTTTATAATATCGGCAACAGAAATATACAATCTGTGATTTTCAACTTTCTAGTTATCACGGTTTCTGAAATACAGCCTGGTGACAAACAGACATCGACGACCTCGTTGGCGTAATGGTTATTATGCCGGACTGCCAATCAGAAGGTTCTGGGTTCGATTCCTGGCACGGCCAACATCTTTGTGCTGAACTATTTGTTGGCCTGGGTGTTAAATATGTATCTATATAAAATATGTATGTATGTGTATATGTAGT
This sequence comes from Mellilla xanthometata, assembly GCA_035578125.1. NCBI lineage: Eukaryota > Metazoa > Arthropoda > Insecta > Lepidoptera > Geometridae > Mellilla > Mellilla xanthometata. Next base: position 2,501,028 of record JAPUBQ010000014.1, on the reverse strand, counting down.
ACATCAGTTGTGTTAGCAACCATAATACGAACTAGACTATGGTTCAGTATGGAGTTAACCAGCCGTGTGTGAAATGTGTCAAAAAAAAGTCAGAGGAGGCTTAGTGATAGGAACCCATTTTTACTCTTTGGTACGGCACCTTAAAAACATCTTTACTCAAATATTTTGTGTTTGTCATAAAATACAGCGATAGCAATAATAAGCAGAGAACAGATAGGTCTTTAGATAGGCTTTTCAGGAAAATAACCTCGTTAAGGCTATCTTTGTATAGGTAGAATGAGATGACCTAGATATCAAATCACAATTCATATGTCCTATAGGACTGAACGTAAATGGAATCGGTAACATTGTCTTTCTTTTGTTTCAAATAACAAAAGACACAAAAGCTGTGAATTATAGAACCTTGTATCGTATCTATGTATGTATTTTAATAATTGTAGCAGAATATGATAAGATTTTAATATTGATAAAATAATTAGAACGTTATAGTTATTTTTTGTATTATCTTCTTCTTATATATAAAATTTCCATGTCACAATGCTAGTTACCGTACTCCTACGAAACGGCTTGACCGTTTTTTACCAAATATTATATGCGTAGGTATTCAGTAGGTCTGAGAATCGGCTACTAACTATTTTTCATACTCTTAAGTGAAGCAAAATAACGTTTGCCGGGTCAGCTAGTTTTTTTTTTTATAATGATTGCAAATATTAAAATATTAAATAAACCGAGACACGTTCAAAGTTTTTTATTTTATAAAGAAAAATGTAATATTGAGTTTTCTTTTGTACAAAATTCACATACAGAACACAAACTTTCAAGTACTGCTTGTACTCAGATTAATATTTGCGTCTATGTTTACTTAGTGTATTTTCTAATTTTGAGCTTTCTTTTATACAAAATCACATACAGAACACAAACTTTCAAGGACTGTTTGTACTCAGATTAACATTAGGGACCTACAATTTAACGTATCATCCGACTCACGGTAGCACCCTGGTGAAAATGCCACTTTTAAAACGAAGTCTTGTCATGATCACCCATCCAAACATCGTCCGTATCGAGCGTTGCTTAACTTCGGTGATCGCGTCAGATCACCTTAACTAGCCGAGCTACAGGCGGTTAATATCTTAATATATATAAATCTCGTGTCACAATGTTTGTCCTCAATGGACTCCTAAACCACTTAACCGATTATAATAAAATTCGCACACCATGTGCAGTTCAATCCAACTTGAGAGATAGGATAGTTTTAATCTCAAATTATAGTCGCAATTTTAATTTATTGCTAATTATTGTGTGTTATTATTTGACAGTCACAATTATCTATTAACTCCAAATGATTCTAACAGATGTCGATACCTTTCGACTGGGTTGAGTAAGTAATCAATAGATGGCGCTGCTATGGTAAATCTACGATTGTGTCATATAAACTACACTATCTATTTTTCATACCCCTAAGTGAGGCAAAACAACGTTTGCCGGGTCAGCTAGTTGTCTTATAACAAGCTTTTACTACTAAATTCTTAATTAAAATGGCGTACAAGAGAGTCCGTATTTGCATAAGTCACCCTGCGGGCCGGAGTTAACATATGCTGACAAGCGTCCAATCTAGACTACGGTAAGCGATTACTTGTATCACAATAACCGGTAACCGGTTTGTGTATCACAATAACCGGTAACCGGTTTGAACCGCTTCGGTAAACAGTGTCCGCCCATAACGATTCGATTACGATAGTTACTGATTTGGCTGTAGGGTCTTGAAGTACTCAGGACACCTTTTTCTTGGAGTACCTTGAACATGACTAAGGTTACTGAGGTTTATTTTTCTTTTTAAGGCGCTATGGAGTTTAAAACTCACATAAAATTCTGCGAAAAAGCTTTTTTGTCGCTTAAGGCGCTATGGTACTTTATGATGATCTACCGCGCCATACATATTTGAGCGAAGCGAAAATATTTAAATTATAAGCTGTAACGATTCTTGTTAATATTATTTCCTACAATAGGGCTTACTTACCCCTCGTTGTAATTTTTTTTTTAATTTTTACAGAAGTACAAAATATAAATTTTTCTTTAAAAAATAATCAAGCTAGTTTTTGTAATCGTATTTCGGAACTCTTATGATTATTCACACTGAATTTAACCAAAGATAACAAATAAATAAAACGCACTAATATTTACGCAACTTTTTTAGGAATTTTCAAAATATGCTATTTTGCTCCTATTATTTGCCCTAGATTTGATATTGTTTTACCCTTTTATATGCAATTTTTTAACATAATATCATTATTAAAAGGCGGGTTTTTTTTCTAAAATAATAACCAATATTTATTATTTCATCCACCTTAACATTCTACACCCTTTTCCATCTGCCCCTGGCCAATATGTTAGTACTCGCGATGCCGTGATGAGATTACGCGGCCGATTTAACCGTTCACCTTAGTTTAACCCGCTGTTGCCGATAATGTGCCAATAACCCGCTTCGTTAACCCGCTGTATGGTGATAATGCTTATTGGGTATCCCGCACATACTATTAAAGCTGTTTAAAGGTGGGCCGGATCGTGTTTTGTTTTAACCTTCTATTTAAATCTTATCTGAAGGGCAAGAGACAGACCGGAGAAGACATGGATGGAGTGTGTGAATGAGGGAGAAAGAGACATAAGAGAGAAAGGAGTGAGTGTAGAGCTGACGGCTGATATCTATGGCTATTCAGAGGATGGATGGATTGTAGAAAATATGCAAAGTACGGAAGAGGATGAAGTGGAGTAAAATGGACACAGCTTTCTAAATTTGCACTCAATACATTATCTTATCTGGAGGGCAAGAGACCGACCGAAGAAGACTTGGATGGAGTGTGTGAAGAGGGAGAAAGAGACATGAGAGAGAAAAAAGCGAGTGTAGAGACGACGGCTGATATCTTTAGCTATTCAGAGGATGGATGGATGGTAGAAGAAATGCAAAGTACGGAAAAGGAAGAAGTGGAGTAAAACGGCCCCAGCTTTCTAAATTTGCACTCAATACATTACCTTATCTGGAGGGCAAGAGGCCGACCGAAGAAGACATGGATGGAGTATGTGATAGAGGGAGAAAGAGACATGAGAGAGAAACGAGTGAGTTTAGAGACGACGGCTGATATCTATGGCTATTTAGAGGATGGATGGATTGTAGAAAAATTGCAAAGTATGAAAAGGAAGAAGTGGAGTAAAATGGACACAGCTTTCTAAATTTGCACTCAATACATTATCTTATCTAGAGGGCAAGAGACCGACCGAAGAAGACATGGATGGAGTGTGTGAAGAGGGAGAAAGAGACATGAGAGAGAAAGGAGTGAGTGTAGAGACGACGGCTGATATCTATGGTTATTCAGAGGATGGAAGGATTGTAGAAGAAATGCAAAGTACGGAAGAGGAAGAAGTGGAGTAAAAAGGACACAGCTTTCTAAATTTGCACTCAATACATTACTAGTATGTTATCTGCAGTCCAAGGCCACAATGACAGTACAGATGCGCAAAATCAAACCTAGATCCAACGATAACTGACTAGCCCAAGGACGTACCTACAGCGCGATATCAAGGAAAAGTAGGCCAGATAAACACTTCTACTGCATGGAGGAGATATAACACAGAGCGTATAGACTTACATAAGTTTTGTTCAGATAATACTGCGTAGAATTTATTTAGATAAAGAGCAAGAATAATAGTTCATTGATCAAATGATAGTAAAGGTATTTCGATCCTGAATTCTTCTTTGTTCGATGTCGTGATTTATTTTGATTATTACTTGATATAATACTATATCAAACTTTCTTATTAGTCTCTAATTGTTTAGATTTAGAACAATTCTTTTCATAATTACGCATGAAATGACCAATAAAATATGTTAATGTTTATTTATTTGACACAAATAAACAGAACACGTGATGACATAATGTGGATGAATTTGATATTTATGAATGAAATCATTATATACTTTTACTAGTCGTAAGACTGTAGCTTGTTAAGTTTAAAAGGACATTATTTTTGTATGCTTCTTTGCCTTTTACTAAAAAATATAAGAAACGATTCCCATAATCGAATATGCTACTTTTTTTAAATTAGATCTACGCTTAGTCACCAACTCGCCTGATGGTAAGCGAAGCTGTAGCCAAAGATGTAGCACGTTGATTTAAAAGAAATCTGTTCACTCTAACTTTGAATAATCCCAAGTAATTTTTCTCTGGAAACACAGTAGGGGGGCAATCCATTCCATTTCAATGGAATGTATTATCTATTTCTGGCTTCACCTTTTAATCCGTGTGCATCTTAAGCTTATCTAGTCTGAGCCCTTCAACATATGAACTAATATTTCGTGAACAGTCCGCATACGGTTTCCGCTTGATACGAACAAGTTTCCTATACATATTGTTTTTGTTTTTTGTTAGTTTATACATTTTGTTTTTCGTTAGTTTGTGGCCGCGAGTGTTTGTGTTGTTAAATTGAATTTGTTTGTGAACGGAATGTTATTTAAATACTTGTAGTTGAGGCAGTGTTGTTGTAGTTATTACTATTTTTTTTTTTTTAATTTAGAACTGAGGGACACGGTTTTCAGTCAGTCATCGATCAAGTTTTATCGAGTAGATTGTGTGTTGTTTTTTTATAACACATATTTATGCGAACATTCTGTTAATCATTTTGAAACAAGATAATAATTTAAAATTTTTCGCTATTATATTTACCGGTCATCATAAAATGTATCGAAAGTATAATTTATGATATGCAAAAAAAATACTTTTAGCTGTATATGAATAATGCATAATGATTTATTAGTGAATGTACATACAGAGCTGTAGAAAAGCGTAAATATACTGACAGTCAGCTGACTATCAGTATACGTATATACAGTCATCTGGGCGCTACCATGGGTCGGATAACATTTTAAACTGTAGATTCCGATCAGAGGCCTTCTAACCAATTGAAAACTCTTAACGCCTGTGTTTGTCCACTTATCTCATACGATGAAGAAGGCCAAGCAAAGTTCAGTCAGATAGATAATCTTTCGCGTGAAATATGTGTCCAATATGCAACAAATCCAATCATTAAAAAAAACACAAACCGACGCAGGCATTCTCGTAACTCGTACATTTGTAACGGGCAATAATCCATATCAGTAATCTCTACACATTACTAGCGGCACTATGTGTTGGCAAAGTGGCAAATCTGATAGTGGAATTGAGATCACATGCACCATAGAACATTATAGCGCATACAAAGTTATGTAGCTGTATGTATAGTTGTAGCTTTATACAGGTACACACGTACTAAGTATTAGAATCGAATCCGTTTTCAAGTTATTGCATAAACATAAGCAGACCACTATACGTTCCCACTGCTGCGACTCGGGGCCTTCTCTCACTAGAAGAGAGATATAGGCCGTAATCCACCACGCTGGCCAAGTGCGGGTTGGCGGATGACACGCGTGCCGGTTTCCTCACGATGTTTTCCTTCACCGTAAAGCGAGTGCAAATAAACACATAGCTTGAAAAACAAGACAGGTGGAGATATAGTTTTATGTGTAATTTGTAGCTTTATATTAGTACAATATCATCAAACATTGAGTCGAAATATTTTTATAATCTTACCAATTTCATTGAACACATTTCCTAAATTTCCAATTGATCATATTGTCACGTGACACCAAAATAAATAAAATAAAATTATGTATTATGAAGTAAAGCTACAAACTTAGGAAGTTTAGTATGCGTATTTCTAGATTTTTAGAGCTACAATAAAAAAAAAACTAAATGCAACCAAAACGTTAGATTTTAATTTTGATGTTGAGACTAAAACACATCCTAGCTGCCCGTATTCCACTGACGTAACTTCAATTCCCATCAACACAACATTGGTTAATATAACATAGAAACCAATAACTTGAAATGAACTAATTCTAAACAGTGATCTAGTGAGTGAAATCCTAAAATGGTGCACAATAAGCATAGAAACGATGAGGACTGTTTTTTGGAACTTTTCTCTCTACTCTGCGACCAAAAAAAGCCGCCTCGTAAGAAGAAAATTAGAAAAGGTCAGTATTATTATTTTCTTTGCTTTTGTTTTACCCAAGGGAATATTACAAGATAGTTTTTTACCGACTGTAATACCTATTATCAATTTGACCTACTTTTAGTGTTCAATATTTATCGTAAACAGTATACATGTTCAACATCTTTATCAGGAATTAAACACACGTAAGTTTTATTAGCAGTTCTTTAGATAAGCCGTAGCGCCTGTAGCTTCGCTAGCTTAGGTGGTCTGATGCGATCATCGAAGCTAAGCAACGGTCGATGCGGACGGTGTTTGAATGGGAGACCATGCACAACACTGTTTTTCAAGTGTCATCTTCATGTGGCGCTACTGTAGGTCAGATGACACGTTAAATTGTAGGTCCCGGTTGTTAGTCTTAGTACATGCAGTCGTTAAGCCAAGACAGAGGCCGTTCGGGCGGCTTGAAAACTATCGTCACCAGAGCTTGGCCACTTAGTTCATACGAAGAAGAAGATAAGTTACAAGACGAACGAGTCGCTCGTCTGATTAGCCAAGCTAATAGAGATTACGCGCCTAGCTTTTTGAACTGCAAGTAAAAAAAGAAACAAAAAACTCCTAATCAAATAATCCACAGATTAATGAAGATAACTTTAATTAGCATAAAAAAAGAAAATGTCGCTCGCTCATTATCAAAACAAACCTGTCTTTACATTAATACTTACCTTTTAGTAGCTTGTATTTCTCTAGGTGCGTATACACTGCCAGCCAAAAGTTTGAGACCACGCACCGAATGAATTGCTCGCATTCCAAGATTGGTAAAGCAAGTTATAAAATGCAAAGGAGGATATTTTGATGAAAAATCTGTCTAAGCTCTCTTGTCTGTATTTTGGAAGTAATTTAGTATTATCATTAGATTTTTTTTTTTAACTTAAATTGTGTGTATAATATGGAAATAAAAACTATATTTCTAATTTGAACATGTTGACTTTTATTTCATTTTTAAACTTTCTTTGTAGTGGTCTCAAACTTTTGACCGGTGTACGTATATACAGGACTTTAATCCAGCTTAACAAAAGTAAATTTCGTTCAATCATTATCGAAATCACCTGTCTTAACGAAATACATACCTTTAACTAGTTAGGTTCGTACATATACAGGGTGTGGCGTTATCAGTCTGATAATACGATGTTACTGATAACAATGTATCCCACCAGTCGCGGCTCAGGCCGCGTGCTATTTGCTCGCTAAACAAGTAAACGGGCCTTATTTACTTTGCACACAATCGCATTGCCGTATCTGTCTATTTATTTTGTTACTCTGTGATGGGATTGCGGTTTTGTTCCTGTGCAATTTGGGAAGAAAGTTTTGGTAGACAGTGTTTAAAATGTGTTTGTGTGAGTCAGGAAACAAATTGTTTTGATTGTCTTGGAATTTTGCAGTGACGCTTTCTAGAACTCGTTGGAATTAAATATATTGATAAAATTATGAGTAATATTAATTTGTACCTACTTGGTAAACTGTTATCGTAAGGCAAATATAATATTCATTCGTATAATTCGAATCAATAAAAAACAGATTTGAATGTGTCTATTGGCTCAAGCGTTACTTTGCGGAAAATTAAATATAAAAGTGCGCTTCTTCTTCTTTATTTTCTTCCATTTCGAAGATCATGTGCTTTCAATTGTTAATCAAATGATTGGGAACAAGAGAAAGCGAAGTTACACATATGATTATTAATATTATTGACGCGAAATAGTAATGTATGGTTTGTAAATACTTTTTATTATACCACTATAAAGTGACTTGAATTTAAAAGTCAACAATGCGTTGAAAATATGTCTAATTCTGGTTTCAAGAAACGAGTGTATTTATATTTTATTAAACTAATATTAAAAATACGGACTAATAACTAACCTCAGTGTTCTAAAATCAGAACTGTTTTTTTAAACATATTTTTTTATCACTTGCCAGAAAAACTCTACTAAGACAATAAAATTAAAATCCGTGTCTAAATTGTGTAAATGTATGACATAAAGCTAGTTTACTATGTGTCCTGACTCCATGATAGAATCATGAATACGTTTTGGTCGGAATTTCTGTCCGCGGCGGCCTCGCACCCTTTGCTGTCGATGCCTGCTGACTGTATATCTCCTGTCACGGACTATGACAGCGACTATGATGGTATGTATTGTAACATATAACACATATTGACTCAGACCCATTTCTAGTAATGACTATTTTTGAACGCATCATACGAGCACGCCCATATGATGCGTTCAAAAATGTAATAAGGATATTATTTTATATTTTTCCCTTTTTTATTTATTATTATTTACTTTTCGACAAAGCCCCTATACTGCTAGCCCCTAGCTGTTATTCTTTTAAATAAATTAAATTATTAATTATTATTGAATGAAATACTGACGAGTCCGTATTGATGATAGTTATGATTATGTTTATATAATGAAATAATTATTTAACAATATGATAATTAAGAAATTCAATTCTATTGTATTCATAACATACATATACCATACCTACCATTTTTTAAATAACACACGGCTGGTTAACACCGTACACAGCTGATATACTACATATACATACATTACATACATATTTAAAATGGGTACGTATTTAACACCCAGACCGACAGCCAACAAATTTAGTTAAGCACAAAAATATGTTGGCCGTACCGGGAATCGAACCCGGAACCTTCTGATGGGTAGTCCGGCATGGTAACTTTTACACCAACGAGGTCGTCAAATATTAATATTAATATCAACATCATCATCATCCCGTCTGCGTCCATAGACATAATATGCCTACATACCATATAATACTATATCATATATATACCATATAATATACATGTAAGTATTAGCAGCCCAGGTAACGTTCCCACTACTGGAACTTGGGACCCTCTCTGACAAGGATATGAATATAAGTAACAATCCACCACCCTGGCCAAGTGTGGGTTGGCAAATGACACACGTTTTCGGATTTTGTCATCCTCGGAACATGGGTTTTACTCACGATGTTTTCCTTCAGCATAACAAATTCCACAAATTAGTTAAAAAACAAGTTATTGTACTTACCTCCTTCTAGACTTCACCTAACTATATTTAACTCTAGGATAAAAGAAAACATTTAAAAACTCATAACTTCTAGTTGGGTGTAAGAAAAAAGAACATATTTGACATAAACATCACAATCGTTTATCTTGTTTAATATAGATAGTTATAGAAACCACTAGCACAGATTTTTTAGATGAGTTATCAAATCAGTTTTACATTAATTACTATGTTATATTATTTTTTTATTCTAGTTATTATTGCATTGCAAAAAATTAAATTAAAACCAATTAAATTTAGATGCGTAATTTTAGTAAACACAATGTAAGCTCCTGCGTAAATTTAAGCTTAAAACCCAGAGAAGCTCACACCGCGGGTTGCGGTCTCTCTTGGACAAGTTTTTTTCATCACACACTTGCGTCTGTTCCCTCTCTTGCTTTAAGTCTGGTTAGATACAAATTGGAATGTTTTGTGCAAAAAATACCTTCCGGGATTAAATAAATAAATATTAGGACACATTTCACACACGGCTGGTTAACCCCATACTGAACCGTTTCTAGTTCGTATTATGGTTGCTAACACAACTGATATACTACATATACATACATACATATTTTTTATAGATACTTATTTAGCACCCTGACCGACAGCCAACATATTTAGTTCAACACAAAAATGTTGGCCGTGCCGAGAATTGAATTCGGAACCTTCCGATTGGCAGTGCGGCATGGTAACCATTACGCCAACGAGGTCGCCGGTTTCCGCCCGCTGACCTCGGTAGGTGTAAAGCTTTAATGCTCTTTTTAATAATGTCTGCGTCTAATAAAGGGAAGCTCGTTCCCGGTTAGATTTACCGCTTTGTATCTTTCGGCCGTACCCAAGTTAAACAAGACAAGCCCAAACAAACCCGCCTCCCTTGAAGCCTTAATTACATACGGACTAAGACAATTTGGTAAATTGTGATACCAAACTTCGCACGTTTGAAGCTATGACAGCTTAGTCGGGCGTACGGTTGCTTCACGTTTCGAAAGTCGTGGTATTCGATCCCCGCCAATGAGCTCGAGGATGCATCATGAGGAAAGCATTGCATGGTGGTAGGGTAAGTTGAAATGTCTGTCACCAAATGACCTGACAGTGTTCCGTAAGCATCCTTGAGTGCCAGTTATTAAAGACTAGGCATGCTCCACCAACTATACTCCATATAGAGTGTCGCTAACTCGTGTGGTTTTGCAGCCTGCAAGTCAAATTCCTAGCTGTAAAGAGTAAAAAAATATTTTAAAAAAGGTCACATTTTTCTTCTTTCAAGAGCTACGTTTGTTTGGTAGAGTATAATGAATTATATCTCTCTATCGTATGCCCATATCATTTACCATCTTGTATGATTTGACCTTCACTTTCTCTATGGTCTACTTCTTCCTCTCCTTGCCTTTTTATTAAATAATAAGGAATTCGTCATTTCGTACATGGTGGCCAAACCCCTTTCCATTTTCAAATGTCACTAAAATATTGTGTTTGTCTTGGACCAATTAAAATATTTAACATTTTTAACCAAAATAACGGTCGTCGCGCAACAGCGGAAGAAATAAATTGATCGGCCGAAACTTTCTGAATAATTGAATAGAAATCGGAACAAAGAGGATCGGCTCGCCCCTTCATCTCGACCTTGGGAGGGCGCAAACGAAAACCGTACTATATTTTCATATCGCTTGCGCAAACTTGTAGCTATCGCGTCGTATCTCGCGACTCGATTGTTATCAAGCACCAAGATAAGAGATTCCCCGACGCCCCGCAATGTATCGCATCCAGTATTACTTTCGTCGCGGTCCAACGTCCCCGTGTCGATATCTAATCACAGTGTTGTGAATCACGCGGTCGTATCGATACAATTGGATTGAGGAATTTATCTTATCGAGTAAGAATGCTATGCTATCTGTAGCAGGCTGATTTAGTGACTCGGGTCTCCTTGGCCTCGATATGTAGTGTTGTGTTGAATCGATACATCGATATGCGAGTGCCGGGCGCTGCGTTGTGCTGGTCCCAAACCGTGGAGGGTGCGAAGGAGGTGGCATGGCAGACGCTGTACTGCGGCCTCAGTGCTTGCGAGAAACTCGCGGTGGCTTCACATTTGATAGCACAGCCTTACCCGCCGATGGATGTCGTGGTCACCGCTCCGCAGTTTGCCGCTGCTTGTTAGTATAACATAACACACATATACAACTCCTTTGTTTACATGCATACTAGACCTAACTTTAGAAAAGGCGCAACTACAGAAACAAAAAAAAAAAAGAAACGTGAGAAAAAGTAACGGGCTATAGTTGTGCTGAATTAGCACGATCAAATACAAGAACCATAACGCTATGTTACGGCAATTTAGACTTTTAAATGTCAGGAATAAGGATCTATCAATGTGTATGTCTTCTCGCGACATCTAGTCTTAACGTTAGTACTAGGTCGTTAAATAAATGAATGCTACGCAAATTTAAATTTTTAACGTATCGTAATCAATATTCTTTTTCGAGTGCCAAATATACATTGTAACTTTGACATAGATTTGGCTACATCGGCTTCTATTGAAAAGAAGCTTGGCTTAAAATCTAAGCAAGCTTTGTAAACCACAATCTCAATGAGAAGTTACTAGTAGTTAATTTAATTGCTCAATTGTGAGTAAACTAAATGCTACGAGTACATTTATATTTTTACTAAAATCTTTCTACCACCTGAAATTCATGCTATCTTTTTGATTTTATAGCTTATCAGGTAGCGTTTTCGTTTGGCGAAAATTTACATAACTCCATGTGTGTAAGAGTTAGCAGTTTGTTGTCTTTATATAGTGATAACATTAAACTAGGCGAGTACGTGAGTAGGCTCACTGAGATAAGAAAATAAGAGTCTTGCCAATCTGATCTTGAAAGAGGTTTATACGAATATTTGAAAATCAATTTATAAAGAAAGAAAGAAAGAAAGAAAGAACACATTTATTTCAGATACAAAAGACACATACATTTATTTAAATAACATAAAACGAACATGAAACAAATAAGAAAGACAGCGTAGTATGGTGTCTGTCCCCTAGCGTTGGAAAAAGGTCAGCCCTCAGTATAAACGCTACAGATTTCTCTGCAGCACTGATATATTATACATTTTCTAATCGCGCCCCATGGTTGTTACCAGGAAGAATCTGGGATAAAATTAGCGTATGTTAATCCGATCCGTTAATCGAAATTTAAGCTTAAATTGATTTTAAGCTTAAATTTCGATTAATTTAAGCTTAAAATATTTAACACCCATACCTGAAACCAACAAATTTAGTTCAGCACAAAGATATTGGCCGTGCTGGGAATCGAACCCGGGACCCTCTGGTTGGCAGTCCGGCATGGTAACCATTGCGCCAACGAAGTCGATTTATGTCTCCCTTGAAGATGTTATTCGCTGTAGTCTACAATTTTATTTAAATCCATAAAAACGAGGCAAAATTCGGCTTCCAGAACCCGGCTGGAGGCGCCATCTGGCGGTCTTAATTTAATTGTTTAATTTACTACTTCCTTGCGTTTTGGTAAAGTTTCAATAAATTTTACTTGGCATAAAAGCCACGTACAAGACTGGGTTGGTTTTAATATTTTCACCGCTAGACTTAGTTGTTTAATTTGCTTATCCTATTAATGTAAATTGTAAGTACCTATAGTTTTAGTATGTATTTTCCTCTATTTTAATTTCTACGCATATCTTTTTTTGAAATAAAAATTCTTTATTCTTATTCTTATTCTCATTTAAATTATCCTACTTATAATTAGATACGAAAGTGTATATTTGTGTGTTAGTTTGTTTGTTTTTTACTTCTTCACGATTTAACGGCTGCATCGAATTTAATAAGGAGATAGGGTAGACTCTGGATCGGATGTCTGGATCGGGTGTACAAAGTCGCGCGTAACACTGTGGAGCGCAACTAGTAATAAAAGAAAACAGTCTTTCCGTGGGTCGGATGACAGATTAAATTGTAGGTCACGATTGTCTCAGTCGAGTTGTTAAGCCATTTCATAGGATTTTGGTTGTGCATTGAAAAATCTTAACACTATAGAGCTCTGCCACTTAGGTCATACGAAAAGCAGAGTAATCCTACTACGAAAATATGTGTGATAGAATGCGTTTGTTTTTTTCTGACTTCTTCAAACGGCTGAACCCATTTAAATTTAACTCTCGTATGGTAGCTTACAACGTAAAATAAATAAATAGTAGGACACATTTCGTACACGGCTGGAAAGGCCCATACTGAACCATTTCTTGTTTGTGTTATAGTAGACATACATACATATTTTATTTAAATAGATACATACTTATTTAACACCCAGACAACAAATTTAGTTAACCACAAAGATTTTGGCCGTGCCGGGATTCGAACCCGGAACCTTCTGATTAGCAGTCCGGCATGGTAACCTTTACGCTAACGAGATCTCCATGGACATGGATTAACACATAGACTACTTTTTATCCCGGATAATGGGATTAATCAGCTAGTAAACAATACAGCTAAAATAATAAGCGAATTCGATATGTTAATATACACACGCAATTTCAATTACTTATTAAAACTCATTTGGAAATGTGTCGAGTTGAATGAACAGGGGCGGATTAAGTAGGGCAGGGTACTGTTTGTTGCCAAATATCATTTTATATAAATGCAAATTCTGCTCGGTGTTTACGTACATATATCTTATAGTTAACAGGGTGTTTTTGGGTATTCATTTCTCATCATTTACAGCTGATTCTATCCCACTACTGGGTATAGGCAAACAAATAAATTATTATAATAAGTTTACTTTTCAAGCAACCAACTGACTGACTTACACTTTTAAATAATTACTTCCACGAATGTCTGAAAATGTCACTTTTTATTAATCTAAAAAAACATTTTGAATTTTGATTCTATCCCACTACTGGGTATAGGCCTCTCTCCTGTCATGTCATCTGTCTCGGTTCTGTGCGTTCATTAGGTTAATGCTAAAAATAATTTACCTAAAAAACAAACACTACTTTTATTCCAATGATGAATAGACTCACGTTTGACTGATATTAATATTTACTGATGTCTAAGATGTATCACGCTTGCTTAGAAGGAACCAATTTACTCTAGATTAGAAGACCCCCAAATTGTACTTCTCAGGAAAAAGAGACTCGGGAAGAGAGTTCCAAAGCTTCGCGGTTCTCACAATGAATGTCGAAGCAAAACGCTTGCGAATCCTCGGAACTTCGACTTGAATCGTTGTCTCTTCGCTGTGACCTTACTCGTTCTATCACAGTCGATTTTAATTTAGTAATTTTTTTTCACTTGGCTGTGATCAACAAAAAAATTAATCCAGCTATCTAACAGGCTAGATTTTACGGTACGGGTTTTGGGTACATCACCGAGGATCATTATTATAGTTTATTTTCAAGATTGATGGACACGTCTGTACGGGGGGCTTAAATTAGTCATCATTTTTAAGTTTTAAACACATTTTTTCCCTGTTTTTTTTTTTCTATCAATTGTAAACCTAATGTAATTTCACTTTATTATTCTTAAGTTATATATAAATCTTTATTTTATCTATCTATACCAGTATTATAAAGAGGAAAAGTTTGATTTTTTGTTTGTTTATCGCAAATAGCCTCCGGAACTACTTGACTGATTTGAAAAATTCTTTCACCGTTGGGAAGCTACATTATCCCTGAATAACATAGAATATATTTTGTTTCACTTTGCAACTTACATTATTTTATAGCCCGTACGAAGCCGAGGCGATCTGCTCGTTATAGTTATTTACACCTTATTAGGTACTTATTCGTTTTAACCGTTCGGTTTATGGAACTACATTTCACATAAATTTAGTAGTTGAAAACTTTTATTGTCAAAGTTTAGACAATCATACACACATGCTGTTCACCTATGTCTAAAGTTTAATGTCAAACAAGAAGTTTCCTGTGACAGCTTGCCAATTAATTTACTAAATGCATTTGAATGGTACCTAAGCAGGCTTTGGTAGTTAGTAGAAAATACTTTATGATATTGTGGCTTACAACTTGTTTGTTTAAATAATAATTCAACATGTTTCGTACTTTATTTTAAAATTATCCTTGCGAATAGTGGTGTTATAATTCAAAGTGGTGATATGGCATCGAGTGGCTTTTTTATGAAAAAAAAACATTAATGTTATCAATTTTATACGTAGAGCTAATTATTCCGGATAAGATATTCTCCACCTTATGTTACAGTGTAGCTGACTCCTGAGTTTACGAGACCTTCTAGTCAAATGCCTAGCTAAAAAAGTTTTTTTTTTTGTTTTTTTTTTTTGTGAATTATTAGAGTCAATAAAATCACAATTATAATCGTACATCCCAAACAATTTGCCAATCAACGCTTAAATGTGATGTTCTAGCTAAATCAAAACCACCAATAAGTAAAGTTGGTAAACAGGTTATTAAATAATTCAGTTAGTTTAACGATGTGTAGTATCATTTAAATAGTGAGAGAGGCTTGATGCATGCAGAGCTCTGATTCGCATTGTGTTTATTCATTTCGCTTGTTTAACTCAATACTGGCTGGCAATTGGTCCGTACAGCGGGTGGTATTATCATGGAAATTATTATGAGAAGACTTGCCAAGCATTGTTTTGCAGGCGTCGAATGAAACAACGCATTGTTTCAATGGAATTAAAATTATTTTTAATGCATATTTAAGTAGTAGCTGCGCTAATCGGCCCACCTTTGTGGATTTGGGATAAAAAGTAGCAGGATTGATACGTGTTAATCGAGTGTAAATTGGTGGAAAAACGTCTGCTTTTCAATCTAACGGCTCTTGGTTCGATTTCAGTCCTACACCAATGACTTGTTTTTTAAGTTATGTGTGGATTTGCACTCGCTTTACTGCAAAGAAAAGACGTATGTCATCTATGTTTTATACAAATAAAGATATTATTATTATTATTATCTGCCAACCCGCACTTGCCCAGCATGGCAGGCTATGTCCTATATCTATCTTCGCATGCTTTTGCTCAAGCGCAAGCCCATTTATTGTAAAAAAAAACACTTGCAAAATACACAAAACGCACACAAAATATTATTATTGGAATTCATAAATAACTTAAAAATAATTGCCTCATCACTACAAATGCCAATAACTTAATTCGGTTAACATCATAATTGTGCTTGAAACGTTCGAATGCAAACAAAATTTCAACGAAATTCAGCTTCAATATGTCCAAATAAACACATAAAAGCTGTAAACTGAAAAGTGATAATTACAGGAGTGTCGCATGTGATGCGATAAGCGCTTCGTTTGAGCTCACTTCATTAATTAATTCAGGTAAATACATATTTACCGACATTTAAAGCGAATTCGATTATTTTGTCCATTGTACATTTGTTAATGGATAATTTTATCCATGGGCAGGTGTCGTGTGAATTTGTTGATTATAAATAATTATCTATAATATAAAAATAAGTCGGGTTTTTCTTCCTGACGTTATAACTCCAGAACGCACGAACCGATTTCCACGGTTTTGCATTCGTTGGAGAGGTCTCGGGCTCCGTGAGGTTTGTAGGAAACAAAATTCAGGGAAGATAATATTCGTAAAAAATTGTCCTACAGGTGGGCGGAGCCGCGGGCACCAACTAGTTAGCATAAATTTGTGTATTTTCAAAGATGGGCTGTTTTAAACTCTACTCTTGAACTGTGCTTATCGAGCATTATAATAAATCACGGCTAAAAAGATTAGCTTACAGTAACTAATAAAAATTGAAAAACCGACTATAATTTTGAAAATACTGAGCTAATTTCTATAAATTACTGAAGTAACTTATATGGAACCATTCGGAAAGTAAATTCCGATTAAAAAATCTAAATGACGGAGCTATGAGGTAGCATCAAACACAATTAAATAAAAAAAAGACACGGCTGGTTAGCCCCATACTATACCATTTCTAGTTGCTGTATTATGGATTGCTAACACAACTGATATACTACACATACATACATAAGTACTTTATATCGATACATATTTAACACCCAGACCGACACAAATTTAGTTCATCAAATGATGTTGGCCGTGCCGAGAATTGAACCCGGTAACCACTGTGCCAACAAGGTCGTGTTGGATTAAAAACCTCGCTCCGAAACTACTAGACCGATTTGAAAAATTCTTTCACCGTTGCGAAGCTGAATTATCCCTGAGTAACATTGTCTATATTTTATTTCTCTTTGCTACTTAGATTTTTTTTTATAACCGGTCGCACCGGGACGATTCGCTAGTGTAAAATAAATTTTTCGTTAATATTTCCTCGCTGGCATGCACAATAAACTTAGTACCATAAATATTAACCGATGATAGTTATAACAAAGTTCCTGGCTGGTTGGAACAGCCTGTGCAACTAGCCCGGCTGTAAAGTTGACCATAGTAAAAGCTTGGCCAGAATTTATGTAGTTTATTACTACAGGTACTAACTACGTCGCGCTACGCTGCCTATAGCAATAGACCCCGTGAGTGCTATTTTAGATAATAATAATTGGCCAAGTGCAAGTCGGTCTCGCGCTTGAAGGGTTCCGTATCTTAACCAAATAGCAAAAAAACAATAACTCCCGCTAATATTTTCTTTCTATAAAAAA
Source organism: Mellilla xanthometata (assembly GCA_035578125.1). Lineage (NCBI taxonomy): Eukaryota > Metazoa > Arthropoda > Insecta > Lepidoptera > Geometridae > Mellilla > Mellilla xanthometata. The sequence goes on along the minus strand of JAPUBQ010000014.1, from coordinate 2,483,301 downwards.
TGACAGCTTACTAGCTGTCATGGTTTCTTAGATACAGCCTAGTGACAGACAGCGGAGGTTTAGTAATAGGGTCCAGTATTACCTTTTAGGTATGGAGCCCTAATAAATGCCAAAAATACGATTGTTGTATGTAAGACCACCTTAAATATTGATTTTAAAACTTTTTCTTTTCCATATGAGGTAGGTGGCCAAGCTCTGGTGTCGAGAGTTTTTAAGCCACCTGAATGCCTCTGACTTGGCTTAACGACTCACAGCCGGGACCTACAGTTTATTGCATCATCCGACACATAGTAGCGCCCAGCTGTAAATGGCACTTTTTAAAACAGTCTTGTTCGTGGCCACCAATCCAAAGACTGCCATGTCCGCATCCACCGTTGTATAACCTCCATGATCGCGTCAAATCACCCCAGTAAGTTGAGCCACGGGCGCTACGTTCACGGCGATCAAAGCGCCTTTACTGCGAGGCGTTAGAAATCATAGAAATCATAGATATTTATTAACCTTATCACATTTCGTAACAATAGGCACGTCTAAATATACATATGAATTATCATTAAAAACTACTACAATTAATTCTAAATAAATACTATATACATGATTGATTTCTATACACAAATGAAGACTCTGCAAGAGGCATATCATAAATTCATTTATCGAGTAAAATGCATTTGCCTTAAAAAACTGTTTAGTACATCTTTTGAAGTCAATAAGTTAGGTATCCTGTTCACGGCCTTCGGATGTTTAAATAAATGACGTAATAGGTATGAACCTAAATGAAATGAAGTACGAGTAGAAACCTCTTTCGCCTATAATTTAGCAACCCCCTACGGTTTAATATATAGCCTGCTACGTCTAGCTCCTACCCCTAAATAACGAATAGGAAGCCGTGCAGAGTTAATAACAGATTATATACAAGCAGATGCATAACTTTGGATTCACGGAATTTGATTGGAATTTATGTTTTGACTGCACTTGTACACCAGTACATCATGCTTGGTGGGCCTCGGAGTTTTGAGAATTTGAAATATTTATAAAAAATAAAAAAAACAGATGTCATATTGATAAAATTCGTTTTTAAATTAAAGTTATTATTATGGAAATTTATTTTTTTTAAAATAACATCATCTAGATGCGATTCATCCCGCTGCAAACACTCTTCGAAGGTGTCGTTCACTTACGATGTTTTACTGCACTTATCCTATCATATAATAAATATAATATAACAAATGCGTAATCATATAACAGTTTCATTTTGTGATTTATTTTTTTGATTTGATTTTATGTTGCTCTTACATGCTTGCGGCTGAACTAATTGGCTTTTAATTTGGTATTGAGTTAGACTCATAAGTAAATTTTTGTATATAGTATTTTTTAAATATAGTTAATCAATTTTCTACTTAAAATTTGAAACAGTTTTGTCGAGAAAAAGTTTGCCTAATTTCATAAGAAAATGAAACACGCTATATTATCCCAAGCTCGAACCAATGAAGTTTTCCATCTGTTTCAAATTATTCCGCTACCACACACGGTATCGCCATAAAAGTATTTTCAGTAAAGGTTGGGTCATAAAATTGTATATGTTTATGTTTTAGAGCACTTTAACTTCGCATATAAACATTGTAACAAATTGTCCGGGACGTTACGACTTGACATGACGCTTACTTGACGTAGCTTTTATTGGCTTACGTTGACTTTTATATGCTAAAATTGCAATATTTTATGGGTAGTATTTAATCTTACAACTGTAAAACCACATTTTTCTATCAAAGTATTTGAAATTGCTAACAAAAATACTGAATTGCACACAAAAATTGCCCATCAAATAAATCAAATATACTACTGTTTGATGTTTAAAGCTAAACTATTTAACTGAATTATCCGGTAACTTATATTAAATCTAATTATCCTTTTAGTGCAACGATACATTTAATCTGGTTTTTTGGATGACGTCACCTATTAAATTTTAAGTAGAGGTGCAATTAAAATTTCTCCATATTTTATTAGCATTTTTGTACGTACAGAATTGTAGCAGCTACGCCCGTAGCAAGTACGTAAGCTATCTACGCCGTAGCATTGTAGACGTGCTACGAATGCTTTCTCAGTCGTCTTCTAACTCTTAGGGTAGAAAATAACTACAAAATATAAACTTAAAACATGTTTATTTGTGCAAAAATGTCTTAAATTTAATTTTAGTAAGTACATTTTGGAAGTCAAAGTTATATTTATTGCTATATATGTAGTAATTTTGTTACAATATCCACGATTAATAATATTAAGATATGAACACTAACAATTCTAGGTACTCATAATATAAAAAAAAGTCAATTTTCTTATATTTTTTTTATAAATTTAACAAATATACCATTTATATTTAAGAAGACTATTTCAAAGTTAAAGTCAAAGTTCTTTATTAATCACAATTAACAAGTCAATAAAATAAATAAGGAATGTCATAGAATAATATATACTTTGTTACAATAGTAACCGTGTCGGAAAGCCGTCGACATTGATTTTTAAAAACGCCTCAAAGCTTTCTCATAAAAATTAAACTATCGAGCGAATTTTACGTAAATAATCGTTTTTTAGCCAACTATTCTTAACACTGAATCAAAAATAATTAACCTGAAAATCGTAGGTAGCCCTATCAATTTAGCACGATTTTATAGGATTTTTTTTAAATACGAGTATGACATTTCTTTCCCATACGGCCTCAACATAACCACCTTTTCACAGCCCTCCTCTCGTTTGTTATTGGCAAAAACAAAACCGTAAAACAAAAGAAATATGGGCGAAATTTCCGAAACGCTTCAATAACGTGTGTGGTAAGATCGGGCGATAAGGCTTCTATTTACTTAGTAGTGAGGTAAACAGTGAAGTTAGGTGGAACTAGGAATGAAGTTAGGCGAGGTTTGGTAAACAGAGTCATTTGGAACTACTTTGGTGCTAGCAACCTTCGGTAAGATAACAATTTGGCAGATATTCAACTTCAGTTACAAGGTTTTCTAGAATTTTGTGCCAACGACAGTTATTAGGTTAGAATAGATCTTTATTGTACAACCACAATAAAAAAATATTTTTCAAACTTTGTTTTTAAAAGCTGATAAAGATAAGTACTTACAGACAGTAGCAAAAATAATTAGGATAAGTTAAAGTGCGGGCAGTGTCCATCTTTTACTTAGTTAATATTTGTATGTAAATAAAGAATTTTGAAAAAAAAATTACATAAAGTTAAATAGAGTATCACTTATGCTGATTCCTATCAGGCAACCGGGAGTGGAAAGAAAATAAACATACAAAAAACATCTATAGAAGAATATTACTAATTTTGCAATCAATAGGCCAACAAATTAGTCGAATTCACACTTTAAATGAGACAATTTTTGTGTGCTTACTGGCTAAGCTCTAATGTAAATATATTTCAAGCTGTCCAAAGGCTTTTAGAAGTAGCTTTTCTTTTACAAAGTGTTTCTTTGAATCAAAAATAGAAATTAAAATTGTAAGCTATTTATGGATAACTAACAGTGTGTTGCGCCAACTACCTTGGGAGCCAGTCATCCCAGACTAAACATGCTCCAGAAATTAAGCCAGAATGTTGTTAACTTGTGTGATTACGTGCCCTGCTAGACAAATAACTAGCTGGTAAATGGAAAAAAAAACTATACCGGAAATGCCAAAAATGCGTACTAAGCGATTCGCTTCCACGTTTATAGTACGGTCGGCCAAACTGTGGAACTCCTTACCGGAATCCCTGTTCCCACTGAACTACAACCTTACTGTCTTCAAGGCGAGAGTGAACCGGTTTCTTCTAGGCAAGCGCGTTTCATCTTAGACTGCAATGTCACTTAACATCAGGTGAGTGACCACAGTCAATCGCAAGCTGAGTGCAAGTTATTATACGTAAAAAAAACCTAGGTCAGAATATTAATCCTATATTTTTAACTAGATAAATTTTATTATCGCTTCTAACTTTACGCCCAGTGTCATAACAATGACATTTGAAAATCCATTAAAAAGAGGATTTATAAATTGACCATTGAAACTTCCAAAAACACAAAAACAGCTCGACAAAGCCGGCCGTGGACAAACGAACGCAATGCAATTCAATTACGCACATTTCCCTTTCATAAATAAAAAACCGACTGACATAAAAGAGGGGTGATATAAAGAGACAATGGGCGGCGCCAGACCAATCCCTGTGAGGACCTTTGCGCTTTGTGATTCTCATTTGTTATCACGAGATAGCGATTTGCTCTGATGGACAAAACGGTATTTTGCTTCTAATATCTGTGTTAAGGCGACATGGGCAAAAATCTTGATTTTACAGTTTTTTCGTTATGTCATAAACGGCAAAAAATATCGAAAATATAGCTTAAAGACCATCTAAAGAACTACTCACAGAATATTTATACTTATTTTGATATCATTCAGACTTGTGAATAAGAAATTAAAACTGGTTCAAAATATCTCATTCATTCAATATTTAAAAGCTGGGCTCTTGTCCGTGGAGTATTTTCCAGGTAGTTCTATCTTCGGCCAAATCCTTGACCTCCCTATACGACATGACATACAATATATCTAAAATTAATATTTAAGGTACCATACAACAATTGTACGGAATCCTTCTACCCTTCAGCCGACTTGCACTTGGCCATTCCTTTTTATTTCGAGTGGCAAGATTAGCTGCCAGCTTCTCCTTAACGGCCTTTTCTTATTGCAGCCCATTGCAGTGATACCTCACAGCTTGAATAATGAAGAAAGTCTTCATCTTTCAAATACCACCACCGTAGACGTCAATGTCACTTACTATCTGGTGAATTATTGTCAAGCGCTAACCTATTTAGAGTATTAAAACCGCCTAACAAAAAGACTACTTAAAAACAGAAAACCAAAAATACAAACACATAACATCAGTGCTTATACAAAACTTGACTGTCAAAATACAAAATATGTTTACATTAACTAATCTGAGAAAGTCCCAAATAACAATTTGGTATTTAATAAAGCAAGTGTGGCGCGGTGGTAAAAACGTCTGCTTTTTCAATCAGCCGGCCCCTGGTTCGATCCTATCCCTACATCTTTGACTTGTTTTCAAGCTATGTGTGGATTTGCACTCGCTTTACGGTGAAGGAAAACATCGTGTGGAACCGACATGTTTGAGGACCACAATATCGAAGACGTGTGTCATCCGCCAACCCGCTCTTGGCTAGCGTGGTGGGTTATGGCTTTTATAACTCTCCCTCGGAGAAGGCCCCGAGTCCCAGTAGTGGGAACGTATAGTGGGAACGTATACTGCTTATGCTTAGGCTTATTATTTAATAAAAACATCTGTATTTTTGTCTATTTTGTATTAAATTCGTAACACAAGATATACTTATAAAACCCAAGCCTTGCGCGTCGTGTCAAAGAGGAATATCAGATTTTCCTCATGCACCCTCGTCATAAGTATGAAAGCACGATTTATTATTGTCTTTGTGGGAAGGAATCGAAGCGATCCGTTGCTCTGATTGTAGGAATATTTGTGGTCGCAATGTCACAATCTTTGTCTTTTATCAGATATCGGCAAAGGAAATAGAAAGTATTGGAAGATGGGGCCAAGAAGGAAAGGTATTTTAGAAATGAAATAACCAGCAAGTGCTAGTTGGGCTTGCGCACGAAGGGTTCCGTAGCTTTATAAAGAAAACGGCGAATAAATCTCATTTTTTTTAGTGGAAATCCCTTTTAATATTTATTTTATTCTGACGATAGTTTTTGTTGTAATAGAGACAATAAAGAGATAAGATATACCACAAGTGGCGGCGTTATCGCTTAAAACAATCTCTTCCAGGCAAGCTTTGGATGGCAAGGAGTTAATAAAAGACGTAGTATACAATAAAAAAATAATAAGTTACATATAAATAATTATTATAATATCATAATTTATGCTAATACATAAATAAAATATACTAATACATAAAGTACCTATTCATAATATTATAAATATACAATAGTTAATAAAATAAAGAAGGGAAATAGTCTTAAGGCAGCGAATATAAATACCACTCTTCAACATACATATGTATAAAGGTACATATATTATTATTAATAATATTAATACGGCTATCTTTTTATATAATGGTAGTAGGTACAATCTTCTCATAAATTTTCTACTTCCACTCTCTTCTATCAGACTAAGTCGTCATCTCCACACTAAGTCCTTTCTCTCTCATGTCCTCATTCACACACTCCATCCATGTCTTCTTCGGTCTGCCTCTGGTTCTTCTTCCTTGCACTATCCATAATCTATAAATCTCCTAGTAACATGCATCTCCTACATAAAGATACCTATTATCTCCTACATATAGGTAAACCTTTAGGGTCTTACATATAGGATTAAAACGTTGGCATGAATATAAATATATTAGGAAAAGCATGCAGCGAGTAAATAAGCTTGAAATAGCTTGTAACTCGTTTTTGCTTGCCGCAAAGTTTGTAGACAAATCGAGTTTTCATAGCAACCTCGATCGTAGGCAAGTTCCCGGCACGGCAAAACAGAACCTATACAAATCTAATTGTGTGTTTTGCGACATACAAACAACCGGACACAGGGGTGGAATAAGGACGTGTTGGGGCGTAGCAGTAGATAGCAAAAAAATAATATATAAAGTTTAGACTTTATTTTTTTCCATCTTTTAACACGTTAATTATCAAAATAAATATTGATTTTAAAATGCTGTTTTAATTTCTAAGACACCGAAGTTTAAGCTAAATAATAATTACTGGCCGTTATTTCTATCTTTTACTTACTCACCTTGACATATTAAGAATTCAGTTGACAAGTTTTGGTATTCAAAGCATCATAGATGTCAATTAATCGCTAAGTTAAATTTAAAAGTAAACTTTTTGAGTGCATTTTTTGCGACAAACTACGTTATTTTTTTTTATTGGTGGGCTATACAAATTTAGCATAACCTATAAATGAATATTATCATGTTCTGCTTATTGTGTAAAGCATTTTTTTTTACTACTTAACTGCAACTTACAAGTGGTCAAAAATACATTTATTCTTAAGTATAAAACATACTCTTAAGTTACAGAAATTACAATAAGATACATAATATAATTGTTAACATACAGTACATAGTACTTGTTTTAAAATATTTATTACTTTATAGTTATTGTTTTATATTTATATATGAAATGTATCTTATGGGCCTCTAGCCTTAAATAAAGGAATAAATACAAATAAATAAAATAAATAGTATATTTAGGTTCTAATACCCCCTAGTTCGGTATTTCTAAACCTAAGTACGTCCTCTAAAGCCAATTTGCATTCCAACTACAGTTGACATTTTATTCAATTTTTCGCAAACATTTTAACGGAAATTCGTTTATCGTGCAGATTTTGCGAAAATTGATTTATTTGTTTCAGTAATGGACGGATTTATCTATATGGCGATTAGTTTGTGGTAGCTTTTGTTTTTTGACTATTTGCAAATTCTGTATGCAAAACGTTTTACTAAAAGTTTTAATAAAAGGTGATGTAATTTATACCCTTGACGCATAAACTATAAGTTTTCTGTTCTTGTATCTGTGTGTGTGTCAGTCTGATACTGTAGCTCAGGAACGTAGAACCGATTGTGATTCAGTTTTTTTTGTTCAAGAAGAGTGTTTTTATGAAAACATATCTAAGATGGCGGCTGCCACAAAATGACTAATGATTTTTTCACAACTATCTCAATACGGGTTTCCAAAGAAATGGCTTGATTAGTAGAACATACATGAATTACAAGTTTTACTAAATACTACAAGACTTACTAAATATTTGATCTGACCTTTTATAAATATTTTTAGATTTTGTTTACAGTACATATTTAGATTTAATAAATAATAATATAATCGGCAGAACCTTTGGAGCGAGGCCACGCTCTGGTCTCAAGAGTTTTCAAGCCGCCCGAAGGTACGTCAGGACCTACAATTTAACGTGTCAACAGTCCCACAGTATCGCCCATGCAAAATCCCACTTTTCAAATGACAGTCTTGTACATACATGGTCATCTATCTAAAAGACCATCCCCATCGACCGTTGCTTACCCTCGATGATTGCGTCCCATTACCTTAGTCAGCGGAGCTACAGGCACTACGTTTATTATATTTTTGTTTTATGTATTTTTACATATGAAACATCTAATTTTTTTCAACAAGATTTAAGTCCACACAGCCTTGCACTAGTTCAAACGTTAGATTACCTTCCTTGCGCTCGCCCTCTCTGTAAAAGAAGCAATAAGCTTCGATTAGTTCCGATCAAAGAAACTGCCGAAAGGAACCGTTTCTTGAAATCTATAGCTGAAAAATCTCTTGAGAAAATACTTTAATTTCTTTGTTCTATATAAAGATGTACTTTATTGTACTTATATTTTACTCTATTGTAAAACATAGCTTGACATTTTACATGTGATGCTATATTTTTTTAGGGATTGCGCGATGTTTTCCTGTAATAGAACTATAATCTAGCCTACTAAGCTAATAAATAGTATTAATATAAACTACTAATTACGTAAAGTCCTTGGATTTTATTATCACTTAATATTTAAAACGATTTTGCGATCTAATAAATAAACTATATGAACATATGTTATCAAATGGTAGAAGATAGTTTTATAACCAAACAAGGCATTTTCTTAAACAAATTTCCACCGTTTCTATAAAATCATCAGCATAATTCAAAAGAGAAGCAAAACGAAAATCACTCGTATTATCCACGAATTCGCGTCCCGTGAATTACGAAACTCGAATGCCTACGTTTTGAGCATTCTTTTACTTTTTTTGAATGCAGATGCAATTTACGATAGTAAGTTTCCTCGCCTCTTATCTACTTTAGCTGAACTTTAGGCCCCGCGCTTCCGTTTCCGACGGGGAATTTTTATTTGACTTATTTCAATGGAATCGCAAGTTTAGTGGTTTTTAAGTGCTCCCAACCCGGCTTGTTTGGTTTCTGCGGGTAGTTTTTCATTTGTTTTTAATTCCATTGTTTGTTAGGAGCTTCGCCAATGTTTGCCTCGAGCTTTTTGTTTTCCTTTGGGAAGTTTTTGCGGAGCTTAGACGATGGAAGTAGGGATGAGTTTGGAAAGAATGCAGGAGTTTCATTTGTTAATTCATTTTGTTTTAATTCGGCACAAAGTTGACGACCTCGTTGGTGTAATGGTTAAAATTCCGGGTTGCCAACCAGAGGGTCTTGGATCGAATCCCGGCACGGCCAACATCTTTAAAGATGGTAACATAGCTTATACAATACTATAACGAAATTCATACATTTGTTACCTCTATAGCGTTGCAACGTATACAAATACAAATCATATATTGATAACACCAAAATACAAGTACGTATAACAAACGTAGTAACTTCAAAACAACTTTTCATTATGTTGTCAACGCTAACAAAAATATATTTTATGTGATACACAAAATCTTTTATCATATCTCCCTAGCATCTTCACGCACACCCATAAATCATATCACAGCACCGTACGTCAATACTAACTTGGCCAACATACAAGTTTAAGCCGCGTCGACACCGTTCGAATAAACTCGGACCAAGTCTAAACGGCTCCATTTGGGTAGCGCATGTAGTTTGGCTAACAAATACAAATCATTTATTGATAACACCAAAGTTACAAGTCTTATAATATTATATCAATTATATTAACAACATTTTTTTCAACAAACGCCTCTAGCTAAGGTAATCTGACGCGATCATCGAAGCTAAGCAACAGTTGATGCGGTCAGTGTTTGGATGGGTGACCATGCACAAGACTGTCGTTTTTCAAGTGGCATTTTCACCTGGACACTATCGTGGGTTAAATTGTAGGTCCAGGCTAAGTACAAACAGTCCTTGAGCCAAGTCAGAGGCCTACGGGCGGCTTGAAAACTCTCGACACCAGAGCTTGACCACTTAGCTCATATGAAGAAGAAGAACATTCTTTTTAAAATAAATAAAATAAAATAAAAATAAAAAAATTAAATCATTCATTGACCTTGCAACATCTCATCGCATTTGGCAAGTCATTTAAATTTAGTTTAAGTAACACAGAATGATATTAACAAAACTAAACTTAATTATTATAACATAGACTAAAATTGTAGGTATTTCAAAATTAGGGATGTTATTGCAAAATTATGTCAGAAGAAAATGAAGATTCATCAAATTGCATATTCAAGAATTCTTTTATAGAATAAAATGGATTAGTTTTAAAAAAAACTTTTACACTCATACAAAGCTTACGACTGAACAAACCTGGAACGTGTCATCGCGGCCTTACCGTCGAGTAAACTTTTTATACCCATTTCCCTTAGCAAAGTGGCTGAGGGTATGACGTCATATCCTGTTAGCTAATGCGTCCATGCGGCCAAGTTTGCTCTCGGGTTTAGTGACGTCACATCCGGCGGGTAAGATGGCGATAAGCCCGGTTTTAATGCGAAACTAGGGAAGCTAATAGTCCACATTGAAGCTGTTAACACACTTGTTTTCGTGTGATCGGGGATCTTAAAACACCTGTTTGCTTGAAGTTGAAGATAGTCGTTTACTTCTACGAATATCTTTATACCAATATGATAAAGAGGAAAAGTTAGATTTTTTGTTTGTTTGTTTGACGCGGATAGGCTCCAAAACTACTAGACAGATTTGAAAAATTCTTTCTTCGTTGGGAAGGAAGCTTTATTATCCCTGAGTAACATTGGCTATATTTTGTTTCTCTTTGCAACTTAGATTATTTTATAGCCCGTGCGAAGGCGGTGTTAGATAAAGTGTTAGGTAAATACAATTTTGGAACCGCTCTTAGCTCAACTGAATTAGGCGATCTGAAGCGATCGTCGGAATTAAACAATGGTGCTTGCTGTTCTTGGTTGGGTGACCGAAAAGTGGGTTGAAATGCAAGATAAGTAGATCTTTTTGCAAGGTGGTATGGCGTTATCTAGTGCTTGCTTGGCTAGCAACCACAATAAAGTACAAAAATCTGTCGCCAAGAATGCAATGATGTGTTCCAACAGTCGCATTCAGAGCCAGATATTCGAGACTAAGCTCCACCTTAAGCCATAGTGTCGCTAAGTCGTGGTAACGTGTAAAATAAATATTATGAGTTTGAATTTATGTAAACATAATTCGGCAAGTCGCCGGACAGTGCTTTTACCCTGGAACGTTTGATACCAATCACATCGTTCAATAAATTTGCCGGAATCTTTTCTATTCTTTGATTGGCTCAAATAATAGTATGTTTGAGTTCCCGAAAGTGCCCGAAACAAGCCTTAACAAAAGCCTCTCGAGCCGAGTTGAAATCGAGAGCTCCTGATGCGCAAATATGGGATTGTAAAGATGATTTTACATTGAGTACTAGAAACGCAGTTCTTTTTTTTACCCACTGTAATATTATATCATATACATATTCTTTCTAATGTAATTTAGATGTTGACTTTTTACAAGTGTCTTATAACTGTTGTTATACATTCCTATGTGAAAAAATAAAATGAATTGAATTGTAGTATTATCGCGGGCCGTAGCTCATTTATGATGTGATGAAAATCTTCACAGGTGCTATTTAAACCAAAATTCTTTATATTTTTTAAGTTAGTAAACTGGGTATAATGTTTATTATAGTGAATCTATTTTGATTACATTTACATATATGGGACCAATCGGAAAGTTCTAAATAACTGTTTTTTGTCCAACCTTTCCAATAAAAAACAAATTCGTAAAAAAAATATAGAGAAATTAAGGATCTTCTTTTTGTAGTCGATTAGATATGCCAAAGAAAGTTTTATTCGAACCTATCTACGTTTAGCCATTGGTCATACTATCACTGACATGCTAATTAATACTTACACTGAGATCTTATTTGAACTACTTTTATATGTAAAATAAATGATATTCTTTTGTTAAATAACTACTTTTAGATTTAAATAGAGAGCGTGAAAATGACGCGCAAAATTTATCGATTTTCCTCAAAAAACATATCACATAAAGCAAACTAGTAACTGCGTTTTTAACTGCAGTGTAAAACCCTCATAATCATCGAATATCGTTCCCGAAACCCCAATTCGCAGATGGCGTATGAGTAGGCATATTTCGAATGTACGGAACGAAACCAATCGGTTCTCTTTTTCTCGTGTTTTTCGATAAAAACATACTGTTATGATTCGAGGCAATTCCTGAGCTTTTTCAATGGCTTCTTTTATTAGAAAATATAACGACGTATTGTACATATTATTTGTTTTTGATTTGAAATTGTGGTTGTCTACATTTATGGAAATAGATGTTTTTCATTACCTGAGTTATTTCGTATTGGCGTTCTTCGGACACAGGCTGTATTTCGCGTCCACAGCACTCTATCAGCCGTCATCTCCACATTCACTCTCTTCTCATTCATATCCTCCTTCACACAATTCATCCACGTCTTCTTCGGTCGACCTATATCCATACTTCTCCTAGTCACATGCATCTCCTCTCTACTATATAAGTATAACAAATAAATATAGACGTAATTTTTGTAGCAAAAACTTCTTTAAAAGCCACGTCAATGTGAAACACAATAGAGTCTATGTTTATCCCGAAAAGCTAAAGAAACGAAGCCTAAAGAAATCACAAGCAAACAAAATACACCACAAAGCAATGACGGATAGGTTTTCCTTTGTAAATACTTTATTTAGAGAACGTAAGGCCTTTATTTAGCATTGGGTTGGAAAACACAATCGTCGCCATTTACTCTGTAGCTTATTTCTTTCGCTTTCAAAAGACTGGATACACAAAATATACAGCGCAGAGGAGTGGATTAAACTTTGTCATACTTAAAAACCTTATTCAAATTGTGGTCTCTCTAAATCTATAGAAAATAATTAATAGTATATTATTGCTTTGAAACTTTCACAAAAGTCTGATTGTTAGATTGAAAAATTAAGTTAATTTTATATTAATGTATTTCGTGACATACCTGCTACCGCGCTTAAGGCGCTTTGCTCAAATATCTGCGATCACTTTAAACGAAACTTAGACTATTTGTATTGTATAATGCGTAGTTGTAGTTATGTACTAGCTCTGTAATAGCATAGACTAATAAATCTAATAGACGCTCATCCTCTTGTTGAAAATCGTACTACATGCATCATTCGATACATGTAGCGCCAACTATTCGTATTTTCTTGAAACGACTTCACTCGGTGACGCAATCTACTATCGTTATATCACTATGCGACTGCAGCGCGTTGCGGAATTTGTGTGGCAGCTAGGCTGCGCGCTTGATTTGCAGCGCCATTTAGGTTTCATCGGTAATTATGGCAAACTTCCGCGCCACGCTTTATTGTATGGGAATCAGCAATTATCTCTAGTATTCTGACCCCTGGTAGTAACATAGCTTTCTGTAGCTTTATAGTTTAGACCAAAATGCAATTTTGTTTGGGAAAAAGAGGATTCGAGAGACGTTAGTGACCGTTTCGGTTGGTCGGCGCCGCGCGGGCTTACGAAGCGGTTACTGTTATTTTGTTTTCCGGTTACATGCGCACTGGGTTTGTAACCGGTTTTTGTCGTTAAAATCCGAGAAGTTGGACGGTTTATTCGAAGCAGAGGGTTAAATACTGCAGTTGAAAAGATATGTTTCAAAATAGAATCGAAATATAACATAACATCGAAATATAACATAGCTGATTTCCGCTGTATGTTTTTATGTTCACTAAGATGCATGATGTATATTAAAGATTTTGATATACATTTGAATAAAAATATTCTGAGGTTTATTATGATTTTACACGTGTTTTTATCTTAAATCATTATCATTCAAGGTTGCCAACATTTCATGCTCACTTCAGGTAAATAATAGTGCCAGATAGAAAATAGTGCTAGGTCTAGCACAGAAAGTGCTGATCTATATTGATCTAGATTTTCACGTGCTAGATGAGCACTAAATTCTGTATTTTTTTGATTAATTAGATATATATGGCACTATTTATTAAAATTTCCAGCTATATATGTATGTAGCACTATTTGGGATATTACATAGCACTTAGCCGTACCATTGAGTTGGCAGCACATTCATGATCATCCACAGAAGGCTTTTCTCATATTGGGATCTCTGGTATCTCTTCAAAAGATCTATTTACTCCATATCCATACCTTATCCATATCAAAACGAATTCAGATGTGTTCTACTCGTGTTCTTATATTTAATACCGTGTAAACTCCATGTAACGTCACTCGATTTAACTACAAACGCTCTAAAGCGTCGAAATCAATTAGCTTTAGTTGTTTTTGCTTGTATTCCATATACATTGTCTCCATTTAACGATCATTCTCTATAACGTCTCCATAAAATGCACAGTGCCTTCTGTGTCGTTATATAGAGTTTACACTGTACTAACATCACCTCCCGACTTTGGTCGGGCTCTAAAAATAATCTAAGTTGCAAAGAAAAACAAAATATAGACTATGTTACCCGGGGATAATGTAGCTTTTCAACGGTAAAAGAATTTTTCAAATTGGTCCACTGGATTCGGAGCCTATTCGCATCAAACAAACAATCAAACTTTTCCTCTTTGTAATATTGGTATAGGTACTCATAGTCAAAATTACCTTGTATATATTCTTTGAATGTACTCGTATATACATTTAATAGCCTTATTTAATCTAGAATATTTAGTACAAAAGATCAAAGGTCAAATGTTAGGTAAGCTTTTGGTAAAAACTGTGACAGACAGACAAAACATAGGACAACCCTGTAACCTTGTTTTTGTCACTAACTGACCCGTTTTAAGACGGGTCGAACAAAGCGGGCACGAAAATTCAAATGTCTAACAGTTTTTAGGTTTAGTAACTAATATATTTAATTTTTAGAATTTACTAGCTGACTCAAATCAAATAAAATGAAATCGTTTATTGCATCATTTAAATGTTATACAATAGGCGTCGCAATGCTGGTTTGAAGCGAGCCGATTTATTTTATTTTCTTCCAATATATGGTGTACATATGTACCATTAAAACTTTTATCATTTAGGAATTCGTCAACTATATAAATAACACTTGTATAATAATATCTCCTTCAGAGTTTTTTCAAATGTTTTATGATTATTTAAGTTTTTAATGTGGCCGGTAGATTATTTTGTATTTATTTTATTGCCATTTGGCCCGGAACTTTGCGTATTTAGTCTAGATTCTAATCTAGATTTGGCGAACTGTTCCGCTTTGGAGGCAATAAATAAGGGATTTTATTTTAAAAAAAGCATCCTATGGTGGTTTCCTGGTTCCGTTTGTTTGTTAACAATGTATTTAACTATAAATGTCGTCATAACAAATCAACCGCTGACTCCCGCTCCGGATCTTTCCTGATGCAAAGGATAGCGATTGCCATTCAGCGCGGGAACGCTGTCAGTCTGATGGGCACCGGGAACTACTAGGGGCGGGTTATTTAGTTAGAATTAAGTCATTTATTATAAATTTAATTTAATTTTGACATTTTATTTGTATAATGTCGTCTTATTATAGTGTTGTATTGTTTCAGTGTTTCCCAATGTACCCGCTGCGCCGGGTATGCCGTGTGCCGGGGAAGATAGTGAGTATTTTCTTTATACTGTTTTTTTTTGTAAAACATATTCCTGCAATTTTAAATATCCTAACCACTAGTACTTAGTGACTGAAGTACAATATATCCATTTGAATACAAAAATACTTTGAAACTTTTTTTTATATATATAAACTGAATGTAGGTTAAATAACATAAGTTTTGATTTAATAAATAATATAAATAATTAATATTAGGACTCATTCACACACGGCTGGTTAGCCCCATACTGAACCATTTCTAGCTCGTATTATGGTTGCTAACACAGCTGATATACTTCATATACATACATATTTTTTTTTTTTTATTTAATTTTTTATCTAAACATATATACATATATTCTTTATTCAATACTAATGTCATTTATTATGGTCAAATCTAAAAATAATGAAAATTTGACCATACATATTACATATAAATACATATTTAACACCCAGACCCACAGCCAACAAATTTAGTTAAGCACAAAGATGTTGACCGGGCCGGGAATCGAACCCAGAACCTTCTGATTAGCAGACCGGCATGATAACCTTTACGCCAACGAGGTCGTAGATTTTTGTTTTTTTCTCATCTTTTATCGTCACATAATTTTGCATAATCTTTTGTACAAAGAATTTAATTCTTTGTATCATAATTGTGTCAAACAGACTTGTTCATATTCTGTGGGAGAGGCCATCGCTGCTGAATCACAGTTCCAGAACTAGTTCAGCACTAATGGTTCAAATTAAATATGTATCTTCTATGTTTTATGCTAATAAAGATATTATTATATAGTATACACCCTTCTTCTTCTTCTTTACCTTCTTCCTCTTCTTTACCTTAACAGAAGATAAATTATGTCCACCATTTCCATACTTCTCTATCATTCGTCTTCTCTGTCATCACACCTTTCACACGGATTGCTTGAATAATGTGAGTGGGAACTCACATTATTCAAGCAATCCGTCCATGTATATCACTTGGTCTGTGGTTCCAAAAGTAGGTTCCAATTCCAAACTATGGTTCCAAAGAATAACATAAAAAATGGGATGGGATATATGATCATAAAATTATATGCTTTTTTATATATTTATTTTGTACTCTTAAAATAAGCATTACAGATTTTCTCCCTTTCGCTTATCCAAGTCTTTTAAAGTAATCATTGTACAAGTATTTTTGAATAATTTATCCATTTCGATTCTAAAGTTATTATCTAAAGGTAAAATACCTTGAAACAGGGGTTTCTACTAGTTTTCATTCGGGGCTGGCACTATCTGAGAGTAGTTAGGGTTGGCACGCGTGGGACAATGTTTGCTCGATTCTGCCAACTGGCGCTTACCGTATTAGCATCCGAGTATTAGGGTTGCTACAACTTTTATACTGGGCCTACGGAATAGCGACATTATTTTGTAATAATTAACGATGGGCCAAGTGCTAGTCGGGACCGGGCATGAATGGTTCCGTAATGTTATTTCTTGCATGGAAACCTTTGAAGTTTTGTTATTATGTTAATTTTTCATTTATTCGTTTGTAAAATATCAAAATAGAAATCCAAAAAGTATATGTAACTAACTGTTGTATTTTTACTATTTTTGTTGTTAACTTTTCATCCCAAAAACAATTGTGGTTCCCGTGGGATACACAACGCTTAAACGGCTGGACCGATTTTGATGAAATTCATTTAAAGAAAGTAACATTTATTTTGTAACACAATCAATAAAGAAAAACTATACACAACACAAGAAACATAAAAAAAAAACATTTACGTGCCACAAAACCGACAGGTTAGACCTGAGACTAACACATAGGTTACTTTTTATACCGTATAAACGCGAGTAACTCCGCGGCTCAGCTAGTAGGTATATAATACACTAGCAGATCGTCCCGGCTTCCCACGGGCTATAAAATAATCTAAGTAGCAAAGAGAAACAAAATAATATAGCCTATGTTACTCAGGGATAATGTAGCTTCCCAACGGTGAATGAATTTTTCAAACCAGTCCAGTAGTTTTCGAGCCTATTTGCGTCAAACAAACAAAAAATCAAATTTTTGCTTCCTATAATATTGTTAAAAAAAAACTAGTACAAGTAGACAACCCTGAGTTGCCAATAATTTCCTTTTATTCCGTAGATCGTCCGAGTTATCCAGTGCTCGCGTGCCTATTGTCCCCACTCGATATCAACTCAACTGCTGAACTTCTCTATCGCTGTATCATCTGTGTCACACTTTATCTGAGCCGGGAAATGTGGTTTGCTAGTTTCTACCCGCAACTCAAAAAATTACGCCCGCTTTGTAAGATATTTTTTATTTATTATTTTTCGGGAAGTAGCCTGTCCTCTTCTTCTTCGTTTTCAAGTTCGAGTTGCCTTGGCTTAACGACTGCGTATACTAAAACTAAGAGCTGGAACCTACAATATAACGTGTCATCCGACCCACGATAGCGCCCAGATGAAAATTTGTAAAACGATAGTCTTGTGCATGGTCACCCATCCAAACACCGTCCGCATCGAGCGTTGCATAGCTTTGATGATCGCGTCAGATCACCTTAGCTAGCCGAGCTACAGGCGATACAGTAGCCTGTGTTGCACATAGATTGTATATATATGTTTAGCCGTAAATAGGTAACAAACAGATAAAGAGAAAGATTATCCATTCTAGTTGTTGATAAGTTTAATGGCTATAGGTACGTCTGGGTTTTTTTCTGGTCATATTACCCTAGAAGTCTGGGTTTTTGTATTAGCACATCTAATTTATTTATTTCATCTTGCGTAATTTTGTAAATTAATTTAAACGTTTTAATCCTTTGCCTACTCAACCTAGGCAATATATTTGTAAAAAAATTGATAATAACAAAAATCCGGCATTAGCAAATTAAAGGCAACCGATAACCTTTTTCCAAAAACTGAATTTGCAATGTTCCACCAGAAATACAGTCACTAAGTTCGCTTAAAATGACGATAAGATAATATCGATAAAATAATAAATATCGTCAGTATAACACCGGTCGTTCAACTGAATCGTGTTTTTTATCAGCAATCGCTACTACATTGTGTTCTTAACTAAACCGGGCAAATTACATCGATTACCCAAAAATTGCCATGTACAAACGTCATATTCCCTTTAAGTAGCCAAATATTTGACAGGTCCTATATTGACAGTACATAAAGCTTACGGTGGACGCAAAAACAAGTGAGGATTGAGGGATGCGAGTGAAGCTATATTTATCTGGGAACCGTAAATTTGGCGCTTCTAATCCTGTGTTTTGATCGTGTAAATTAATATAACGTAATATGATTTACTGTCGCTTTTTAAATAATTGTTTACCAGTGTAAAGACCCATTGAGTGAGATTGTGACTATAAATATACAAAGTATACGATAAAATGACAGTTGTTTCGAATTTCAAAATTTGTATCTGTCATAAAAAGATTAATCGATAGTGCGATAGCATGAAAATTTAGTACAATGGCCAGCTTCAAAAAAACAAGTACATACTTGCATGGAGATAGCATATCGACAATGCAGACGTCTTGGTTTACGAGCGAAGATAATAATTGTACTAAAAACAGAACTTTTATCAAAAATATTGTGTTAGTGATCAAAATGTTCCTTGCTTAAGTGGTATAAAAAATGTGTTGGTTTGCCAAAGTGGTTGCTATGCAAATCGTTTAGGAAAAGACGCTGGGAAAATTTGAAAATAATTGTTTTCATTTTAACTCGCGAAAGAAACAACAACAATTAGTTATTAAATAACAAATGCTAGCTAAATCAAGCAACGTCATTGTTTTTAGTGTTGTGAGCGGAAGGATTTTTTTTTGGCTTCACACATGAAAGTGCATTAAGCCCAAACAAAACTTATTTATAAAACCAGTGTAATATTTGTGTGCATAATTATTAGTTAATCAAGACTATGCGGCCCGGATTGTTAAAGTATTGTAATTCGATCGCGTGTGAAATTAATGAGTGTACTAGCGATAGAGGTGTGTTGTGCCCAAACACCCCATTTTTGGGGTAAATATGGCGTTGGCAACCCTATTGTTAGTGTGTCAAGCTCAAGACTCGACAAGAGTGTTTTCGGTTTACTTTGGTAGGTTGGCAGCGATATACCTGGATGAGGGTGGGATTGCACTGAAGGTAGTAATAGTCTTGTTTTGCCAGACTTTTTTAATTAAATTACGAGCAATGATTCGAAATTGGAAATAAATTTAATTCGTAAAACATTAGTTAATTTATTTCATCAAAATAATTAAATCTGAAAAGATTATCTTTTAACGTTAAATTTGTAAAATGCCTAAAAATATTATTGATATTTTCAAAGACTGACAAATTGGTAACATTAATTATGTTATAGTAACATTGTTAGTGATATAGCATATTCTCAATGAGATACATTTAGCCATATATCTAGTATAAAATAAAATATTATTGAATTAAAAATTAAATTACATCATGTTAAATACTTGTTATTTCTTTTTTAAATTCATATTAAATACTAGTAATTTAATTTTTAATTAAGATTGGTTTAAATTAAGATATTTGGAACATTGTTATCTGATTTATTGATGTTTTATTGTAAAACTTTCTAACTAATATAAATTCACAATTATTACTAACAAGTTACTGCTGTCCACTTTTTATGGGATTTTTAAAATAGCTACCTCCAGTGCGATTTTACCCTTATACCTTAGTGCTTGGTGCTTACAGTCCACGTTTGGGTTTATGTTATTAACTTGTAACTATGCTTTGATAGATTGGGAGTTACCGTGTTTTAAGCGTTTAGGGTTTAAAGCATTTTTATATTTTATTTTCCAATAACTACCACATTTGGAAGCTATGCTATATTTTCTTTATTGTCGTTCTATGTTATATATTTACCGCTCAATTACTTATTTACTCTTACTTAGCACCTTCAACGCTGTATCAATATCGTCAATGTTATTTCAATATTGGCAAATGTCTTTTGTAATATCTTCATGAAATTTCTCTTCATATTGAAGGCAAGAGAAGCCTATTCGATCATACCTAATTTGGCAGTGCGCTGTTTCTTGTATTTAACTGCCAAAATAGGTTACATCTGTTGTCGAAATCGACCTAGAAATCATCACTATTCATAATTTTCTTACAAAAAACATATAACATCATTGAAAAATAACGTATATAGTTCATAGAGGACCAAGTTCTCTGGTATCAATATTTATTGACCTCTCTTTTTAGGGTGCCGTACCTAAACGGTAAAACGGAACCCTATCACTAAGCCCCCGCTTTCTATCTATCTGTTTGTCTGTCTATCCGTCTTTCACAAGACAGTATCTTACGAGCCAAATTTTTAAAACGGACCTCCTACACACCAAACCATACCTGGGTCTCTGTTTCCTGAGAGGTATCATCCGGGGGCCTTCAAAAGTAGAGTTAATAGGTATCTTCTAGGTAAGCGTGCCACACCGTAGACTGCAGTGCAGCTTAACATCAGGCTAGCTGTAATCAAACGCTAACCTATCAAGGATAAAAAATAAAAAATCATATTTCTGAATCATTTTTCAAAGATTGTGATAAAAAAGATAGTAGTGCGACCCCAACCCGTACTTGGCATTTTTTTAAACAACTTTTAAACAGAGATGTTTTCTTATCTTCCAGGGAGTATATATAGACGGGGAGCTCGGCGGTGGAGGAAGCTTTATCGCGTCAATGGACACATTTTCCAGGCGAAACGGTTTAATAGGGTAAGTTTATATAGATACTAGCTGACCCGGCAAACGTTGTTTTGCCTTAATAATTATTTCTAAATATACAGTAGCCGATTCTCAGACCTACTGAATACACATATAAAATTTGGAAAAAATCGGTCAAGCCGTTTCGGAGGAGTACGGTAACAAACACTGTGACACGGAAATTTTATAAGAAGATACGAATACACTCGATTCAATAGATAAAGACAACAAGATCATTTTAAAATTCCGTCATCAAGACTTGTGAAAACCGGAAAATCATTTCATGTGAGTTGTATTATATTCTTTAAAAAATAAACTTATAAAACCTATTGACTCAGGCGTTACTTTGCGAAAATCTATTTGCATCATCCATCCACGGCTGGTTAGCTCCATACTGAACCATTTCTATACTTCCGCCAAATTCGATGTGAACTAAATGTAAACAAACAAAAAAAATACAATTTTAGGGTTATCACTTCAAGAAAGTGCTTCGGATATCAGAATTTCTATATTTTGTCATAAAAGTCGTCCAGCCTTTTTTAATTTCAATCGAAAAGTCATATTTACTGTATTTAAAGATCAATAGCAATAACAAATTGCCAAAAAGCGGGTTTTAAAAGAAATCAGAATATACATTGATTACTTACATTGGAATTTGCATCAACCCTAGCTATTTTTTCGTTTGAGTGCAGGAATCTCAAACCATTGGCCACTTTTCTATTATTCTTCCAAATAAAATAAAACAAAATTCCAATTAACAAGTTAGTTTTGATTTAGTCGCATTATTGACCTAATATATGATGTTCCGTTGTACGCTGTATTTTAGTAAGATGCAATTTCAACAAATATTTTTATTTAAGGGAAATAGTAATTTTTAATCACTAAAAATAACAGTTTTAGTATACATCTCAATGACAAGTTTCTTATAAAATCTACGTCATACTTAAGTGCTATTTTAGGGAGAATACAATGTGAAGATGTATTCTTGTAAGGTATCAATAGTGTAAAACGAAACGTGCTAAAAATAAATTGTAAACAAACATCTCAAACATGGCCGCTCCTTCAACACTTGTTTGCCGACATTCGTTTGTATTACAAGTACTATTTCTATATTGAACTTCAGAAAAAAAATTGAACATTAGAAAACAAGTTCTTTACCACTGCTGTCAGTGGT
Source organism: Mellilla xanthometata (assembly GCA_035578125.1). Lineage (NCBI taxonomy): Eukaryota > Metazoa > Arthropoda > Insecta > Lepidoptera > Geometridae > Mellilla > Mellilla xanthometata. Next base: position 2,460,868 of record JAPUBQ010000014.1, on the reverse strand, counting down.
TGCTAGGCAACGCTTTGTTAGTAAACATTTCACATCGAATTTGGCGGAAGTATAGTTCGTATTATGGTTGCTAACCCAACTGATACACTACATATACATACATACATATTGTATATAGATACATATTTAACACGCAGACTCACGGCCAACATATTTTATTAAGCACAATTTTGGCCGTGCCAGGAATCGAGCCCGGAACCTTCTGATTAGCAGTCCGGCGTGGTAAATTTGAGGGAGAAGAAGAGGTCGTCGTTGGTTAAATTAAATTAGGTTGCAATGATTTAAATACGGTCTGCTCTTTTCTAATCGAATTAGGTTTCATCTACGCAATACCTAGGCACATACTGTCTACTAGTCTAGAAATAGTCGCATTTATTATAGAAATGTGTGGAAGTAAACTAGCGCCATGTTTGTTCTCGTCGTTGATCGATTCACGTTTGCAATAGTTCTGTTTATTGTATGGTGATTTGATTATTACAGTGTAAACTCCATATAACGACACTGAAGGGACTGTGCATTTTATGGCGTTATAGTGGCCGTTAAATGGAGAGAATGTATCATTGTATGGAATACAAGCTAAACCAGCTATTTGATTTCGACGCTTTAGAGAGTTTGTCGTTAAATCGAGTGACGTTATATGGAGTTTACAATGTATATTACTATTTTTAATCACCGACTCAAAAGCGACAGTGTACTGGAAGTTTGACGTGCCTGTGTGTGTGTTAGTTTTTTTGTGTTTGAAAGTTGAGTTAGTCCAGAGTGTTTTTAGCTGTCCGAAGAAAATTTATCGAAGACGGCCGTCGGATCTTTCCTAAATATTTATTATCATATACTAAATTCTTTAAATTTAAAACCTTAATTGCCGTGCATCTGAAGACACTTCATATGACACGAGTCAATAAAGAAAAACAGCTAGGCTGCACGCTTGATTTGCAGCGCCATCTAGGTTTCATCAGTAATTATGGCAAACTTCCGCGCCGCGCTTTATTGTATGGGACTCAGCAATCTTCAGTATTCTAATGTCTGATAATAGTGCACAAAGATCCATAACAATTATGATATACGTACAATAAGCGTATGATTACGTACAATATTTAATAAGCTACCAGAAAAGCTACAGGAAATTGACCGTGAAAATACTTTTAAAATAAATTAAAAATATTATTGTTGCATAAATGCTATTACACTATTGGCGAATTTTTTAACGATAAGGTTTAATTTTTTGCATGCAAATAAACCGGCTCACTCCTCTTGTTTTGCGATACCCGAACAGGGTCCATTATGAGATACCTAACTTTAAATGTATAATATCATAATTATGCCATAATGACGCAAAATGTATGTATTTGACTTTGACATATAAATAACAATATACTTCTCTCTGATGAATGAATGACTGATTACATTTTTTCTTCTTCTTATTATTTAAGCTTTTTCTTTAATTCTTTATTTTGTAACCTTACTTAGCCTTAAATTTTGTTTCTTTTTACTTTATTTTAAAGGAGGAGCCTGGACCGCACGACACAGGTCACCCTAGAGTGTGGTCCAGTGCACACCAAATACATTTCACAATAATATGCAAATTATATTACTGTACAATTAGTGTAAATTTGGTGTCAAAATGTAAATACCTTTAAGCTTATGATCAATAAATAAATCTTATTATTATTATTAATCTTATTATTTCAACAACAACTCGATGTGCGCACAATGCCGCGAGTAGCTCCATAATTAGTTATAATAATTTATAATGTATAAACTAGATTTAATGAGAACTAAAACACAACCTACAACAGTTAGACATAAGTTAAAATAGGTGATATTAGCCTGCAAAACACTAGATCATAAGATTAAATGTTACATTAGTTATAATAACGCTGTGTGAACATACTTTGTATTATTGTTTTAGGTCAATAAAGAAGTCTGAAAATCAATCAAATCTCTCTGATTCCAGCGGGCATTCTGTGCCTTCTGCCAAGACCGTATCTGGGGCCTGGGCCGGCAGGGCTTCAAGTGCATCCAGTGCAAGCTGCTGGTGCACAAGAAGTGCCACAAGCTGGTGCAGAAGCCGTGCTCCAACGAGCACGTGGACCCGGTGGAGGTCAAGGATGAGGCTAATGGGGAAAGCACTCTTGGCCGCGCCTCGTCCGTCAGGTCAGATGATTTGCAGACTCTCAGCATGCCCTTATTGAATGATTGAATCGATAAAGTAAACTGTTGAAAATGAAAATGAAAAATATTTATTTACTAACTTATAACTAGATCACATATTCTCTTGTGACTACTTAACTAGGCAAGGCCTGAATCTAAGTATTCGACCTGTTTGCAATTTAAAATAAACTTAACCTCTAACAAGACAGTATATATACAAATAAAACATAATACAAATAAAACAATGTTATTCAATAACTATAAATTTTGAATTTGAAAAATCTTAGACTCAAAATTATGTGATGGTTCTTCTTAATCAAATTATTGTGTATAAATGACGTCACAGCCAGCCTCAACGGAAGACCAGCGTTGGTTGCTCTTCAGCAACCAGCGTTATGCTGAGCTGCGGCTGTGTTGTGACGAATTAAAGTTTATTATGTGTACTATTTTAAATATTATATCTTGTCTTGTGTAGTCATATCATATTAATTAATAATAAATAATTGTCTTTCTTTCTTACTTCTTTTAAAGCAGTAGGCGTCCGAGTATAGCATCGTCAATCCTCTCTAGTATTGTGATCCCAGGTATAAGTAGTGATGTCCAGGTATAAGTAGTGATGTCCAGGTATAAGTAGTGATGTCCAGGTATAAGTAGTGATGTCCAGGTATAAGTAGTGATGTCCCGGTATAAGTAGTGATGTCCAGGTATAAGTAGTCTGTGGTTACAGTTCCAGGTCGCGTGGAGAGGAGCCCCCGCTGGCAGAGACCCCGCCGGCCCCGAGCGTGCGGGAGGACCTGGAGCCCGGCTCGCAGCGCCAGTACTCCCTCGACGACTTCGAGCTCATCCGGGTCATAGGACGAGGCTCTTATGCTAAGGTACATACTGCTATAACCCTGCAGCCTGGGTGAAAGATAAGGCTGAGGAATTGCCCCTGCCTGTCGTAAGAGACGACTAAAAATGGCATCAGAGTCGAGGGTGTTCGGAGATGGGGTTCCGACACCCGCTTCATCGAGGGTGAACGACGGCGTCGCGTGACCGTCGCCGTCGTTGGCGGACTGGAAAGCAATCTGGGAAGGGCTACAGCGCAGTGCAAGCTGCTCATCATCAATGATGATGATGAGTTGGCAGCTCTATTTGTCGGTCGTCCGCCGCCAAGATGGGTTGACGATATAACATCAGTCGCAGGTCGAACCTGGACACGATTAGTTTAGGCTTTACTTATATAATTAACTCCAATATTTCAGGTGCTGATGGTGGAATTGAAGCGGACGAAGCGCGTGTACGCCATGAAGGTGATCAAGAAGGCGCTGGTGACTGACGACGAGGATATAGACTGGGTTCAGACAGAGAAGCACGTGTTCGAGACGGCTTCCAACCACCCGTTCCTGGTCGGCTTACATTCCTGCTTCCAAACTCCGAGTCGGCTGTTCTTTGTCATTGAGTTTGTGCGCGGCGGTGACCTTATGTAAGTAGGCTGGTTATGGAAATTTATTGGACAGTGACGTCATAGTTCGAGATGCTGATGCATTATGAGCTGTACAGACTCAAGATAATTACTCCAACTTGATGTATTTTGGCTCTATCCTCCAAAATTGATGGCGATATTGGCCATGCCATAGCGAGCCGAATAAACGCCGGATGAAGTGCAAGAATAATCGAAAAATGTCGCTACTACTAATATGGAAAATTTACAACACGATCATTAGAACTGTTGTATTGTATAGATCAGTGTGTTGGGGAACAAAAATAGGGCATGTAAGAGTAGTGCATGCGGCAGAGATGCGAATGTTGAGATTGATGTGTGGTACTCCACAAGAATGGACAAATTGAGAAATGAGTACATTAGAAAGAGTTTGAAAATCGCCAGTGGATGAGAAATGAAAGAGTGGAAGGTTGGATGAATGAAAAAGACTTGGATGGAGTGTGTGAATGAGGACATGAGAGAGAAATGAGTGAGTGTAGAGACGACGGCTGATAGAGGAGAGTGGAAGAAGAAAATTTGCTGTGCTAATGGGATGCAAGGAAGAAGAAGGAAAAGAAGAAGATGATTTAAATATTTGCCAGCAAAACAACGTTTCCAGTAATAGTCCTATACAGCGCATGTGTCGCTCATATAACGAGCTGGTACTCAAATGTTGTGACGCCTCAGATAACAACCAATGTAAGACTCACATTACTGAACTGGATGTATTTAGTAACAGCCTCAGTCAATTTAGAAATAATATAAGTTGTAGGTTAAATTTCTTAGTACTTAAGATTACCCTTTTTTATTTTTTATATGTATATCAGAGCTGAACCTACCTTCTTACTAAGTTTATACTAACATGCTGTGTACTCTGTTTTGGATTGCAGACATGTTTTTGTTCTTTGTAGTTTAGTAATGTTAAAATGAATGTTTGTAATCTAAAAAAAATTTTTTCGCGTAGAAAACGGTCACACTTACTTATAATTAAAAGTTGGAATGAATTCATTCCAACTAAAAAACGTAGAAAACGTAGAAAATGTAGAAAACGGTAGAAAAACTAAACGTAGAAAACGGTCACACTTACTTATAATTAAAAGTTGGTATGATTTCATTCCAACTTTTAATTATAAGTAATCATTCCAACTTTTAATTATAAGTAAGTGTGACCGTTTTCTACGCGAAAATATTAAGATGCCTTACGTGAACAGTTTACAATGTTTAAATAAAAATCCTCTCTAGCATTCTGATCCCTGACCTGACTAACATAATATACATGGAAACTTCCAGGTTCCACATGCAGAGACAGCGTCGCCTGCCGGAGGAGCACGCGCGGTTCTACGCGGCTGAGATTTCCCTCGCCCTACACTTCCTGCATGAACGTGGCGTCATCTACCGGGACCTGAAGCTTGACAACGTGCTGCTCGACCACGAGGGACATATTAAACTTACCGACTACGGAATGTGCAAGGTACTGACTGTTATGAGATTCTGGGTAAATTGGTTTTAAAAAAAGACTTGAATTAGAAGACAAAATTAAATATTTAGTGTACTTCCGCTGTGATCCGAAATCCAAATTAAGACAAGTAAAGGAACAATCAACTAAGATCAATTAACCAAGCTTAATTAACTAAGATTAATTAACTAAGATCAATTAACTAAGATTAATTAAAATTAACGTTACCTATCATCATTCGGAAATTCTTAACTCTACCCGTGTTTCGCCTAACCACAAGGCATCATCAGGGGATGCTGACTCTTCGAACGACAAGTCGAGAGTGAGGAGTAAATATTGAATTTTGTCTTCTATTTACAATGGATTTCCGCAAAGTAACGCCTTTTAAGTTAAGACTTGAATTAATTTATGAGACAACCGTCTTGGATTGTGGATGGAATGAGACTGGTTAAAGGCTGGATGGGATATCGGTATGAAGGGTATTAACTGCTGACTAGGCGAAAGAGGGATGTTTGGGTAAGCACTATGAATATACACAAGTAGTAAATTCGTTTTCGTAGCAACGCAACATGTATACAAGTATAGCATAAGAAGCCCACTGTACGTTCCCATTACTGGGACTTGGGACCATTTCTCACGAGGAGAGACATATAGGCCATAAGCCCCCACGCTGGCCAAATGCGGGTTAGAGAATGAGACACGTCTTCGAATATTGTGGTCCTAAAACATGTCGGTTTCCTCACAATGATTTTGTTCACCGTAACGCGAGTGCAAATCCACCAAATTGTTGTTAGACTTTCGAATAATTGAAAGTTTGAACAAAATCGTTTTTTTTTTCGATGAGTAGCCGGTGCTGGCCAGTTCCGTCCGACACATTCATGCTTGCAATAATACCAGTTTAAACCTTTTTTTTTTTTCAATTTAATGAGATTGCCGTTGATCACAATTTACATTCAATGGTAAGCGACATTGTGATCTAAGGTGGAGCGCGCTAACCCAGAAAAAATCGGTTCACTCTTGCGTTGAAAACCGCCGCATTGTAGCTTCCGGAGAACAGTCCTTTTCAAGAAAAGCCTGGCAAAGAATTCAGCACCTACGCGCTTCGCACAATAAAGGTGGAGGCAAACCGCTTAGTACGCGCTTTTGGAGCATCCTCGGTATAACGATGCCGCCTTGGTGTTTCCCTGCTGCTTGGCGACTAATTGCTCTGTAGTCCGGTTAATCGCGATATCTGACATCCGGATTATTGAGTTTCTACTGTACTTACAAACACTTTTATTCGTCGTTCCCTCATTCAATTCCATCATCAAAATTTCTCCATATTTTCCAGGAGGGTGTCCGTCCCGGCGACACCACCTCGACCTTCTGCGGAACCCCCAACTACATCGCCCCGGAGATACTCCGCGGCGAGGAGTACGGCTTCTCAGTAGACTGGTGGGCGCTCGGAGTACTAACATACGAGATGTTGGCTGGACGGTCGCCGTTTGACATCGCGCAAGCTGCCGACAACCCTGACCAGAATACTGAGGACTATCTCTTCCAGGTAACGTCATATAATTTAGAGCTCTAGTAGTATGGTGGGCGTTGGAATGTTGGGATTACTAGCATATGAGATGTTGGCCGGACGGTTGCCGTTTGACATCGCGCAAGCTGCCGACAACCCCGACCAGAATACTGAGGACTATCTCTTTCAGGTAACGTTATTCAATTTAGAGGTCGTGTAGTATGGTGGGCTGTGGAATATTGGGATTACTAGCATACGTGATGTTGCCGTTTGACATCGCGCAAGCTGCCGACAAACCCCGACCAGAATACTGAGGACTATCTCTTCCAGGTAACGTTACACAATTAAGAGCTCTTGTAGTATGGTGGGCGTTGGAATGTTGGGATTACTAACATACGAGATGTTGGCCGAAAGGTTGCCGTTTGACATCGCGCAAGCTGCCGACAACCCTGACCAGAATACTGAGGACTATCTCTTCCAGGTAACGTCATATAATTTAGAGCTCTAGTAGTATGGTGGGCGTTGGAATGTTGGGATTACTAGCATACGAGATGTTGGCCGGACGGTTACCGTTTGACATCGCGCAAGCTGCCGACAACCCCGACCAGAATACTGAGGACTATCTCTTCCAGGTAACGTGATACTTCTTGGAGCTCTTGTTAAATCAGTCAATTTGACATGCTAGAATATTCCAAACGGCGAAGTCTGGGCAGAGTGCCGAGACGAGATGTCGGCTGGATGAATGCCATTCGACATTGCCCACACAACAAGCATTACTTTAATACTTAAAAAGACTTGTTACATAAATTAAACTTATAAATTTAGTTAAATTTTCTACACCATTTAATACACACAATAGATATTGTTTTTTCATATCTATAAAGCATAAATGATTCTTTCCAGAAAGAGTAGAAAAGAAGTTTTTTTAGGACTTTTTTGCTTACTGTATTGCTTCTGATCTAGTAGATAGTCAGTGATCTAGTAGATCAGAAGCAATACAGTAGGCAAAAAGTCCTGAAAAACATCTTTGCACGAAACAAACGGTCACACTTACTTAAAAACCGTTGGACGTATATCTCAACGTTGGATATACGTCCAACGGTTTTTAAGTAAGTGTGACCGTTTGTTTCGTGCAAATATATATAATGCCTTACGATTACAGTTTACAAAGTACAATAAAAAACATCTTTTCTACTCTTTCTGGAAAGAATCATTTGACCATGCTCTATGTAGTATCTCTAAGTAGCCGACTTTATATTCCATACATGTATTCATACAAATGTCCTCACTCGTGTGTTTCCAGGTGATCCTGGAGAAGACCATCCGTATCCCGCGCTCGCTGTCCGTGAAGGCTGCGTCGGTGCTCAAGGGCTTCCTGAACAAGAGTCCGGGCGAGCGGCTGGGCTGCGGAGAGCATGGGTTCATGGACATCGTCAACCATCCCTTCTTCAAGAGTATCGAGTGGGAAATGGTAAATAGCCTCACTTCTTTGCTAGGGTTAAAAGGTAAAAACGGGACCCTATTACTAAGCCTTCGCTATCTGACTTTCGCCAGGCTGTATCTCATAAACTAGTGAAGTGCTATCACAATAGCTCGCTCGCTTCATTTGTGTCACATAATCTACTATTTTTAACATAACGTAAACATAAGCATAACTAACTTAAACTAGGATATTACAATGATAAGTAGGAACTAGTGATTATCATACAAAATATCGCTGCTTGTTTGAACTTCTACCAAACCCAAACTAAGTAACAATACTTGTACATGGGAATTATGGTAGCTTTTCAAACAAACAGTATTAAAATATAATGTATGAACTAAATTTCTTACAAATTTTCTTTTTGTGTGTTAGTACATTTTAAGTCGAAACTATTATAATTTTATTTTGCTACCCAAGATACTTCGACACTCAGTTAGGCTATAGGAACAACCTGACCTATGCGACTGCAACGCGCTTTACGGAATTTGGCTGCAGCTAAGCTGCACGTTCGATTTGATCGGTAATTAGCTAGCTTACGGCACAATTGGTTACATAATGTTGACTGTAACTGAACGATATACGTATAAATTGTGAATTAACTTATGTAGCCGTAATTGTAACATAATCTACTGCACAATCAACGTTTTATTTATATATTTAATTACGGCAACATCCCGCATTACGCTTTATTGTATAAGAATCAGTAATTCTCTGTAGTATTGTGATCCTTTTTTTAACATGAGTAAAAGCTTACGCATCTCCCGCTACAAGCCTGGGGGAGGCGAGCGGGGTATGTCGGGCTCGAGGGCCAGAGGGGCCGTCACTGCCGACTACAACCTCACGGTGTCCCATCTCACGACGGGGGCAGGGATACAGGACAGGTTCGCGCAATGCCGCTGCTCTCCTGGCCAGGCCACTGTCCGAGCGGACCCACCTCAGTATTCTAATCCTTGGTTTTAGATAAGGTTTTGTTTAGTATTAAATAAAAATAAGTTTTAAACATTAAATAATTGTGTATTAAAAAATGTAATTTGTAGATTTCAATTTGTTCTATTTAATGTATATCCCACATCTGTGTACGAGGGAGGTGAACATTGCAATACGTTTGCTAATATTCCAGCTGGAGCAGAAGCAGGTGGTGCCGCCGTTCAAGCCGCGGCTGGAAGGCGAACGTGACCTGGCCAACTTCCCGCCAGAGTTCACTGACGAGCCTGTGCATCTCACACCCGATAATGAGTAAGTATTTTTTTACTTTTTACAGGTAGGGTTTTGACAAGCATGACGCGTAACCTTACGAGTTAGCAACATCTTGACCTAAGGAGGACCATGTCTAATCTGGATTGTCTAGCTCTCAAGGAGGCCACCAAAACGCACTGTTAGTTGCTTGGTGACAGATTTCTACGAAATCTGAATAATCTACTCGATAGGAAAAAAATAATTAACAGAGAGTTGAGGTAACGTTTACTGCAAGCAGAAATGAAAATATCGACACAACTTTTTTTGCTGGCGCCCATCTTGGAGTTGAAACACCATTAAGTAAAAAAATCTACTTATTAATCTAAATCTACTAATACTACTTATTTTTATTTGCACGAACAAACTATTACACTTAATTAAAATCGTTAGTTTTACGTCCAACGAGCTTCACATGGACTGTCACCGACGAGATTCGCGCGCAGACTGGCATGGTGCATGTTGTACCGCTGCGCCCGCGCCTCGCGCTTCCCACGCGCCGCGACACTCCGCACGCGCCTCTGCCCTCTGTTCCCGCACAGATAACGCCGGTTGGATGAAGATTGTTTCTTCCTCATCACTGGATGAGTTGACTGTTTGTTCGTGCAAAATATACAATATGCCTTACGATAAGCAGTTTACAAAGTATCACTTTTTTTCTGTCCCAGGCCTGGGCAAAGGTCTCAACTCCCTCCACAAATCCCGGTTAACAGCAAAAATGTAAAAAATAACATAATATTGATGTTGTTTTCCAGCACGGTGATCGCCGACATCGACCAGTCCGAGTTCGAAGGGTTCGAGTACGTGAACCCGCTCCTCATGTCCCTCGAGGACTGCGTGTGACATCACGCCTGCCTGCTGCATCCACACCACGACGCTCACCAGGTAACGTGGGGACCAGCATGCTCCATCATAATGTTCGAAGGGTTCGAGTACGTGAACCCTCTCCTCATGTCCCTCGAGGACTGCGTGTGACATCACGCCTGCCTGCTGCATCCACACCACGACGCTCACCAGGTAACGTTGGGACCACCATGCTCAATCATAATGTTCCAATTAATCTCTGGAGTGTCCATCGCACTACCATTAGTAGTATAAAAAAATATCATACGCATTCCAAGCGCTAATGGTAATGCGGCCAATTTTTGGATATTTGGGGAACATTTCCATCTATATAAATATCTATATATACAGTGTAAACTTTATATAACGACATTGAAGGGACTGTGAATTTTATGGCGTTATAGAGAGTAGTCATTAAATGGAGAGATTGTATTATTGTATGGAATACAAGCCAAACCGACTAAAGCCAATTGATGTTGATGAATTGAAAAGATATGAAGTGTTGCATAAATTATACGTTTTTTACTATTGGAATCACAAAACATTTTATAAAAAATAGATACATATATTTCAGTAACTATGAGATCTCTCGCCTTAAAAGACAATTTAAAAAATAAGTCCAGAAGATCCAGTCACCACTGAAAAAGTGCATACTACAAACGCAGGCGTTTTTTTATTATTTGTATTATGTATTTAATTTTATTAATTAATTTGTATATTTTTTTTACCATTTTCCACTGTTGCTAAATTGTATTTATATATTTGCAATTGCAATCCTAAAAATACATACGCATTTTATAGGAAATACTAAAAAAAACACCTCACTGGAACTCCTCGATTAAACTTCTCGAGTTGGCGCAATTAAAAGAGATTTTATGGAACTAAAGAAGTTTTTATTTGTTTCCAGGCTTACGGCTACGGCGCGGAGTCATCTTCCTCCGATTACGATTCTGTCGCCTCGGAGCTGCCCCCCCGCAAGCCTACCCTACTCCAGCACATGTTCTGTCTCCCTCTCAACTGACAAAAGCACAAACAGAGCAAGCGAGACAGCACTACACCGTAGCTACGCTTGCCTGTCACAATGTTAGAACCTCCACGAATATAGAAAGAGTAATGTTTATTTGTCCGACAAAACCGAACCAGATGTTGATGGTTCGATTCTTGTCTGCTGCAATTATTTTTGCTCGTTTTTTTTCGTAAGTATTAATACTCTACTCACAGTATAAAACAATTTAAAGTATTATTCTTGTACTTATATTTTTATTACCTTACTTATTATTTACGGCTTAGTATTATATTATTTATGTTAAGCATTAATTTCCTCCGAAGTATGATTTGTCTCCCTTTCTCAATTTGACAGTCACTGATGTTGAAGCGAGATAGCACTATGTTTGTAAGTCTTGAATTCAAAACGTTTGTCAACCGCGATGTTAATATAAAAACCTTAAAATGAAACAAAAACATTTTTTCGGCTATGCACAAATAAGATTAGTTGGTACTTAACTAATTTATAGAATTTTTTTTTCCTTTTTTTTCAAATTTAACAACATTAATAGCATTAACAACATAAATAATATTTAATCCCGCATCAAATTAAATTAATGAAAAATGTTTGTCCCTAGATTAAAATATTTAAACGCTTTGACACATTCCTGAGAATTCTTTAATTTGAATGAATTTTATTGTTTTTTTTATATATACATATAACAAGACGTTGCATATTTTTTATTCCTCTAACATTCCACTACCTACAAATCCTATCAATTCTTAAATATACATAATATAGATCTGATATTTATTTGTATAAAACACAGAAAAAGGAATTGAAAGCGAATCCAAACAAAAGTATCAAAAATCATAGATGTTTTAGGTGCTCGTGAAATGATGCAAAAAAACGCTTGGATGCGGCGAAAATCACCCTTCTCTTATTAAATAATATTAATATAAATAAATAAAGATATTATAAAAAAAAAGTAGATCCCTCACTCCTAAACGGTATGCTTCGTGTATATAAAATGTTTATTATATACGAGATTTATATAAGACTTAATATTTTTGAAACTATTGTAGTATCTATCCCTAGTACTTTACTTTCTTTGAGAAAGGAGAAATAATATCTACTTATGTATAAAAATGATAATTATTTAGGCCACTAATAAAAGGTTAACATCTAGAAAATGATGAAAGATTAAAAGGCATTATGTACCTTATTACCGTTAATGTAAAGTCGAATGTTGGAAGCTGTATATAGAATTGTGGTCGCATATTGTATTCGAATAGTGTTTAAATGTATACTTACGTCTATATAATATATTATTATAAATGTCTAATACTGTATCGAGAATGAGCAAAATGCCTGTATAATAATAATTTACTAAAATTATAAATGTGTAAATTGTTCACGTAAGGCATTTTCATAATTTCCACGTAGAATACAATCACACTTACTTTATTTAAGTGTAATAATGTAAGTGTGACCGTTTTCTACGTGGTAATATATAAATGTATAATGTTAATGAATTGTAACTTTCTAGATTATCCGTGGTCATTATGATAAATTCAAAGAAAAAAGAAGAGAGTTGATTAAATGATCCACAAACACTACATAATGATAAAAATCGATTCGACTAAAATCGACGCCATTTTGTATGTCGATTATGAACGTAAGAGTATGACTAAAATATACATCAGAAAAAATGGTGCAAAAAATAAAAATCATAGCCATCATAAATAAATTATTTAAAAGCAATTCATCCTATGGTAAACGCGTGTTTAATTAAACTTATTTAAAAACGTACGTCTACACGTAAAAATTCTTGTTTTGATTTATAATAGTTGACCAATTTACAACAGAATTTGACAACAAAGTCTTCACTGGCACAGTCCAAATTCACATACAAAATGTAGGCACGGAGCGTTTAGGTTTTGACGTCACTGCTTAGGAAATAATTGCAATGTCTTATGGGTAATATGTAACTGTAAAGTGACATAATATTGCAATAAATTCTTTGACTTTGAATATGTATAGGTGTTGAATGTAAGATAGAAAAGAGAGATACAAAATTGCTTTGACAAAATATTATCAGGAAACCTTGCTCATTCTCTTCTCATTATTTCGAGCAATAATATTCTAGAAATGTAATTTATGTATATTATTATGTATGTATGAATATTGAAGCGAGAGGTGATCTGCTCAAGGCACATAAGGAATTAAAAGTAGAGGAGTATAAAGACTCAAATGTCTTGGAAAAGTAATAAATTATAGCCTTGATTCGACTTAGCGTATTCCCTAGACGCGTAGACGTAAGCTAGATCCTTAACTATTCTAAAATCGTGTGGAAGACGCCTGTTCTGTAACTCGATGTATTAATAGAAATATTCCAATTATTAGATACCTCACTAAAAATTGCCAAATGCAAAACTTTCTTGCTATGCACGTTATAAAATAATGATTTGTCTTTGTAAAGCAAAGTTATGAAGGCGTCTCCACACTAAATATTGCAATTAGTAGTACAGAAAGTAACCTGGCTTCCAAAATTTGTAATATAAATAAAAATGATATTTTAAATAGCGTAGGTTACTTTAATGCTTTGATGTATTGTTTAAATCTACTTCCTGTGCTATTAACTGCATGTTTTATTCCTCCCTATTCGTAGATTCTGTTCGTCCTATGATATCTATCACTCGTTAGGTAGCCAACGAATTTTAATAAAAAATAATAATAATATAATAAACTATATAATATTGAGCACTGAAACAAATTTAAAATTGTGTACGTTATATTAACAAATTGTATTGATTATTATAACAAATTATTGTTAAATGTAGAATGGAAGACTTATTATAAAAAGTACTATCGGATTCTGGGTGGCGATGCTCAAAAAATAAGAGCTCAAAGTCCACAGACTATTCTAAATAGCGCGTAGTGATCTATTAGACATTTTGCACAGATTATAATTATTATAGTTAAAACACACGCAAGTTGGTTCTAAATCTTGTCTTAACTCCCTTTAATTGTAATAATCAAAACTGTATCTCCAAGCGGGAAAAGAGATCATTTGATATATTACAATTTAATATTATAAAACATGTTTTCTTAAACTGTCCTATTTGACACAAACGGTTGGCGCCACTTCGTGACGTTTAGTATCTAACTGCAGTGGCATTATTATGTCTGTGAAGAATAAACAATTAAGAAATGACATAATTTTGACAGAAAATTTGGCGCCAATTGAGAAATAACTTCATATTCAAATGTCAAAAGTCATAGTTCACGAACATTCCCAAAAAAATACTTACAAAAAAGTGTTATTGTTGCATTTCCTAATGTATTTTATCGATGCGTTGCCAAATCAGGGTGAGATTTGTGCTGTTAAGTTGTAGCTGGAGCTGTTTGGTGTTATTTTGTATTAAAAATTGTATTTAATCGTTAAGCGTTAGTATTTTGGTACTATTATGCTTTAGGTGTGTTTAGTTACATTCCAAGTGTATATGAATTTTGTTGACATCACATTCTGTTAACCTCTACCAAGTGCACCGAATGTTTTAAAACAAACGTTAAGTTTGGACTCGATAGAAGTTTATTACCAAAAAGTTATATAATAGTTGTACTAACAGCATGACAAACACATTCACTTTAGACGTAAGAGATGTTTATGATAGAACAAATTATGTATTAAAATTATGTTTAGTTTCGGTTAACTCGCAATTTAAACAAAAGGTAAGAAATTTGTTGTAAGTATATGTAATGTTTTATTTAATTTCGCTGTATTCGTAACTTGGGATATTGTACTATTCTATGCTTAACTAAAAAATAAAGAAGAAATAATCCGATTTCGTGTTTCATTCGCTGAACCCTTTCATCTCTTCTAACGTTTATGTTAGGTATTTAGTTTTATTAAAGATTAAAAAAAATACTTTAATAGGTACTAGGTAATATCAAAGTTTTTTTGTCTTTTTTGGAAGAATCAGTTTCATAAAATGGCATGGGAAGATGAGTACCTATATGTTTTTTGTTTTTGGCAATTCTACTTAAAGAATAAAACTCTAATTGTCTTAAGAAAAAAAAACTAGTAACTTTTTCTATACTGAAATATGGAAAACTGCAAAATGTCTGTCTGAACACATTACATATTGTTTTTAGCCTAGGTGTTGTCAGGAATATACGAGTAAAAAACGGCACTTTATATTAATTTTTATTCCAGAATATAAATAAAATATGCTTATCAAAATTATTATTTTTTGTAACTTAATTATTGTCCGAAATAGTCCAGCCGAGTCGGTGACTAGATGCGACTCAGATCTTTATTTTTCTAAATGCAAGAAATCACAACGTCGGTCGCTCAGCGAAGCTATCACAGCGACATCTTTGGAATTATACACCGCGGGGCGGCATTGTGACACTAAGTGTAGCTTAGCAACTTGGTTTCAAAGGTAATTCTCAAGAACTAGGGTGCACCACCTCTGTTCGTAATTAACTTTAATCCTGTCCGGGTTTTCTTCAGTCTGAGTCAAAAATCTGGATTCCTGCTGAAAACCGGACTCGTGTGGCGTGACCTTTGAGTGTGACTAACTTGTTTTTTAAAAAAGTGCCTCAAGAGTTGCCACTTAAAACAAGTTTCATGACACAATGTATCTTAGCCACTTGCTTACGAGTAGCCATTAAAAAAAGGAAGAATTTCGTTGTTTTAGAATGAGACACCGGGTGGTTACTCGCTACTCTTCATCTTCATCAGCGGCCCGCAGCGTGCGGCACGCAACATCATTATCCCGCCCCAGCGCGAGCGTGCGGCCAGCCACAACCCTCTTCCACTCCGCACCGCGCGTCACGTTGAGTCCCCGCGCACCCACTACGCCCGACAGCTTCAATTCCTCGCTAACTTCATGGGCAGGTTCCGTTGAGCGTACGCACAACGCCATTCCGGAATAGAAGTCCAAGTCCAACGCGATGCGGAGACGCGGCTCGGCGGTGAAGGATCTGCGCGCGCGCAGGTCTGCCCACGGGACGCGGACGTGGGTCGACGCATGCGCAGTTAAGCCCCCTCTTAAGGACAAGCCGGCGCGTGCGGTCCGTTGCCAGAGGGAGACAGTCGCATGCGCGTCTAAGGCTAGCGATATGGCGGCGCGTGTGGCAGATTGTGTCCAGACACCGGCGGCGAGGGGCAGGGAGCCGCCGGTCCAGCGCGCCACGCGAGCGCCGCGGACTACGGCTGTGGGAGACGAGCCTGTGCCTGACCACACGTGGCCGAGCAGCTCCGCCTGTCGACAAAGAAAGAACAATATAAAATTGACATATCAATATCATCGATAGTACAAATTAATATTAAATTTATTTATTTGACGCAGTATAAAAATATATAAATTAATTAATCCAAAGGCTTCCAAACTAGTTCAGAACTGTATGACGGTAGCAGCTGATGTCTTCTCCCAATCGTAGGTCGAAAAAAAGACTACCGTCGATGCTTATGCACATATTATGTCAGAAAACTTATCGAAAATGGAATTGAATCTGCTAGGGGCAGTCATTAGCGCGTTGTAAATACCGAATCAGAACGAGCGCTCGGATTGGTAACGTGTGGTGAAGTGTGACAGAGACGACACACAATCTACTATTTCGTATCGATAAATCTGATTGTTACCAGCACCATCTTCTTCTTTATCTTTACCTTTTCCCACTAGATGGGGTCGGCACAGCCTGTTTTTCGCTTCCACGCCACTCTATCAGCCGTCATCTCCACATTCACTCCCTTCTCATTCATATCCTCCTTCACACAATTCATGCACGTTTTCGTTGTTATCAATGTCATGTGCTGAAACAATCGTGCCTCACCTGCCCCGAGAACAACGTGACATCGGGCAGCCTGGCCCCGGCCACGCTGAGCGCCAGCCCTCCCTCCATGTCTTCCTCGGGCTCGTCCTCCCCT
The DNA here is from genome assembly GCA_035578125.1 of Mellilla xanthometata. Taxonomy (NCBI): domain Eukaryota; kingdom Metazoa; phylum Arthropoda; class Insecta; order Lepidoptera; family Geometridae; genus Mellilla; species Mellilla xanthometata. The sequence goes on along the minus strand of JAPUBQ010000014.1, from coordinate 2,443,813 downwards.
CCCCCCGTGAGCGCGTGCAACCCGCGCGTCCACACCTCCACCTGATGACATTTGTTGTAATAAGTTTGTTTATCATTTCCTTTTTATTTAATTTTAGTAATAGATAAAAGTAGCTATACTAGTGTACTTTGTAAACTGTTATCGTAAGCCATATTATAATATATTTGCACGAAACAAACGGTCACACTTACTTAAAAAAAGTTGGATATACGTCCAACGGGTTTCAACGCATTACGCGCGTCATCACCAGGGATGAGCTTCACACGGACTGACCGACGAGATCCGCGCGCAGACGTTTTTTTAAGTAAGTGTGACCGTTTGTTTTGTGCAAATATATTGCTATACTATGACTGCTAGGTTTAAATAGTAGTATAATAAACATAGACGGTTTGACTAAATGCTGTAAGGTTATGTTTCTTGTTTATATTTAAATAAGTGAATAAATTAATTTGTAAAGTGATTTTAATTAATTTGTATTTGTATTCAGAGGTCTCCAACCAAGCGTACTAAATGTAAATATTGTATTTGTTTTCTTTTGTAAATTGTACGCATAAATATATTTTTGTGACAAATATTCTATATTCTTTATATTTATTATTCTAAGTTTTTTTTTATAATGACCTGCAGCTCGTCGCTCGCAGCGCCGCCTGGTGGGCGCGCGGTGAGTGTGACCGCGCCGCGCCTCAGCACGCCGCCCCGCGCCACTTGAGCCGAGTCCAGGGCGGCGCGCCACTTGCCCGCGCCGCCCGCCCAGCCCAGCGCTCGCGTCAACACGTGCGATGTTCCTGGCAACAATGATCATCATTTAGTAGTTCTGCGGTTTTTATGTGTCTAACCATTGCTAAAAAAATTACACATTAAACTACACTAATATTACATAGAGGAAAAGTTTGATTGTTTGAATTAACATAATAATGTTAATTAAATAAATAGTTGTTGGGTGACCATGGAGTACATAAATAATTTAAAATTCTTACCAGCATGCGCGCGCGCATCCCACGTAGTGAGTTTCCTCGGCAGTAGAGGCATCAGCGAGCGGACTGGCTGCGCGTCGCTCAACGAATCCAGTCTCTGCCAGAGAACTCGCCGCAACTCGTGCGCAGCCGCACCGCGCTCCGAATGAAGAGCCACAGCCAACTCCAGCACTTGTAGCGGTGCAGCCGGCTGTTCTGAAGCTGCACGTTTCTGTACGACAAGATCTAACGCCGCCGCGCGCACTTCCAATGGGAGAGATGTATTAATGGCCATGCGGCCCAACCGACGTAGATGCGCCGGCGTCACGTCAGGTGCGTAACGTAACGCGCTCAGAGCCGCACTCGCCACGCTCGGCGCGTCGCTCCCCGCGCTTCCAATCAACACGTCCGCGGCAGCAACGCGAAGGTTACCCAATGCGAGCAAACGCGCGGCGCGACACGTGTCAGTCTTACACCGGGTCAAACCGCGCGTTACAGCATCCCGTACGGCCCCACGCTCGGTGGACCGAGCGCCAGCCGCGGCTACAGCCAAAAACGCGGCGTCTTGAATGGACTCGTGTTTTGCTCGTTCAGCGAGACGCAACACGTGTAGAACGGCGTCTGCGTGCGGCGCGTGGGATAACGCGAATCCCGCTAGGTAGTGATGTGCGAGAGAAACCAGCGGTTCACGCGCGTCGAGACGTAGGAACGAGGCAGCGGCTCGCGCGGCGGCGGGCGTTCCGACGAGCCCCAACGCACGACACAGTCCAGCGAGACGCGCCGGCGGTCCTGCCTCCGCTGCCGACAACGCTTGCTCCAACGCGCGTTGTTCCGCCTTGCTCAGCGCAGGCAGTAACGCGAGCAGGGCCCGCGCAGAGTTGATGTCCCCGCCCGCGCCTGCTTCGTCATCGCCGAGAGCTGTCGCGTGTAACTCGATTGCTTCTTTCAAGTCCTGCACAGATACAGAAATGTTGTTTTCAAATACATATTTTGTATCGAAGAAGTGCAATCAAATAATAGGACTTAACAAAGCTAACACAATTTAACTAGTTTTGAAAATCAGCGCTGGAGTACCCTAAGTGCTCTTAGCATTATGCTAAATTTGCTCCTTTTGTGTAGATACTTTTTGTAAGTAGTAATTAAGCTATCGTATATTGTAGTTCTTATGGTTTCTTTTGCACAATAAATATTATATTATTTGTATTTTCTTTCTTTCTTCCCTAGTAATATAATAAAAGACATACTACCAAGCCCATTACCTACATATTTTAATTTTTGGAGTGAATCTGTTATGCTAATTTTTAAGGTTTTTAAACAAATAAATCAATCCAAATATAATTATGGTTCATGTAAAAAATCATAGATCGCGTTTTGAACAAACTGATATAATTATCGTTATACTACCAACAATTCTAAGTAACAATTATTCAACACGAAAGATTGATTAGTTCATAATGCGAGCCAGGCCGCGGGCAACAACCAGCACGAAATATATAGAAAATAGCGACCATGACCCCCGTTCAGTTTATCATTAAACGCATGCATAATAATTATAACTAATCCTAAACAAAACATTGAATTCACGACATAGTTGTCAAACGGTCCATTGGAAAGGAAACATTCGAGAGTTGTAGATAACACTATAAATGACGTGGCGTTAAATAATATCGCACAGTACGGGGCATATAGGTCAGCAGTGGAACAAGTCGACTGATACGGACACCGGGGACAGATAAATTAATGAAGCTGGAGAAAGACATTTATATTATAAATAGCTTTTACTGCTAAATATACACGCTGTTACTTAACTAATTAAATTTAATTCTCTTTAAAAACGGTAAATTGAACGTCTTACCCCTAATCAGTTTTTCGAATAATATTTAGGTAATGTACCTACAGACACTGAAGTTTGTGTTGTCTTATTTTTATTAACTTATTTTCGCAACATATGGCATCAAATATGGGTATCAAATGAAACAGTTGGCGAGTACAATATAACAAATATATTTCAAATAAGATAGACACTATCACATAATGCAAAAAAGGTTTAATGTTTTAGTTAATACTAACTTGTTAATCTAACACTCCAGATTCAATCCTAGCCCTACACCATTGACTGTGAAATACCAATAAGGATTTCTTATAGTATTTTTGTATTTTATTGAAAATTCACAAATCAGTAAATTAATTATAACTAACTTCAAAACAAATAACGAGCGTCAACTTACTTCATGATGTGAATCTAACATGCTTACTTACATATATGTATATCTTTTTCATTAGGTGCTTGGTGAAAGATTTTTCAACTTGAGTGTGGTTGCTAGTCAGGCGAGCACTAGAAAATGCCTTATCACCATGATATGGTTTCCTCATGATCTTTTCCTTTACCGAAAGTTCAAGGTCATTGACGGGGATCACGACCTTCGGCACATCAGGCGGCCTCAGGCCTTACTGAGCAGAATTCCTCGCCGGATTCCCTGTTCCCCAATGACTATAATCTGGCGAGAGTGAACCGGTTCTTTCTTGGTAAGCCCGCTTCACCGTAGACCTCAATGTCACTTACCATCAGGTGAATCGTGGGCAAGCGCTGACATATTTAGAGTAAAAAAAAGCTGTCATCACTTCAAAAGAACACTAAGGGTGTGGGACTCACATTTATCTGATCCTCCTCTTCCTCGACGGGGGAGCCTTCAAGGCCGAGCTGAGTCTCCTCTAACAGCTCCAGGTCTGGCTGTGTGCTGGAGCGAGCCTTGTTGTCCACATAAGTGAACTCATGCCAAGATCGGATCTTCACTGCTTGCTCTAATGTCACCACCTGCGCACGCGCACTTGCTGTTCAAAAGCTATGCTTGGGCCGTGACGTCATTAGTAAGGTGTGGTACAATTTGCAAAAATATAACAGGTTCTGTATTAAATTGTTATGGTGATTTTAGAATTAATAATATAAACACTACTAATACTATTTTTGGGTATTGATTTGCAATTTGTACCAAATGTCACTAGTGAAGTCGCGACCCAGGTAACCCAAAAAAACACCTGAAACGGATTTTCAATATGTGTTAGTACCCATAATTATTTTTATTAATCTATTTTCGACTGAGCCATGGCAGCATCTGTGCATAAATTTGGCTTAATTTGCTTTCCTCTGTCCCTATGTATGTATTTACCCAACACTAAGTAGCAAGGACCGTATTTAATGTATTATTACCGTTGCAAGGACCATATTTGTATAATATACCTTATCAAGTATTATCGACCCCTTTAGCGGTAATTATAATACAGATTATCGGTGATAAGTATGATGTACCTTCTCAGCTGTTAATATAATGAACCACATCAGTGGCTAATATAATGTACCTATTCAGCAGATAGTATAACGTACAACCACGGCTATTAATATAATTCAAATTCAAATAATTTATTTCAGACATAGTCCATATTACACATAATCAAAATCATTAAAATCAAAATCATAAAAATAATAATACTAAATCAGAATCATAGAAAAACAAAAATAAATGAAATTAAATGTACCACATCAATGGTTAATATAATATACGTACTCAGCAGATAGTAAAATGTACATCCTCAGCAGTTAGCATAATTTTAATTTATTTATTTATTTCTTCATATATTTAACTATAAACATAAACCTACAGCATTCCAGCCATACCGTCATGTTTATTTTATTATTAACTTAAAAACTAGTAAAACTAGTATAATGTATCTCCTCAGCAGTTAGTATAATGTACCTCCTCAGCAGTAAGTATATGTACCTCCTCAGCGTGCAACGCGCCAAGCGCCCCGGTGGGATCGAGCGTGTAGCGCGTGATGCGGCGCGCACTGACCGCTGCGCGCGCGTCGTGCGAACATGCGCGTTTTATCTTGCGCGCACCACTCGCAGCCGCCTCGTATAGCACATCGCATGCGCCACTGATGTCCGTCTCGTTTCGCTCCACTGCAGCGTCTAGGATGGTGTCTGCTTCGAACTGAAAAACATACTCGTAAAATATTGGTCGGCTTTCCAAAGCGACGCATTCGAGTCTGTTTATATATAAATAGTAATAATTAAGTTACATATGTATATGGCTTTGATATTCTATTTTTAATTATGTAACTATAATTTAGGCTGTGTTTTTATTTGTTAAGTTCATTATATTATATTTATGTGTAGTTTATACAAAGTACGTGAAACTATATGTGATGGACTCTTAGGCTAAGTATTATTATTATTCTCACACACTTATATTTATTTATCATGGGTGTTTATTCGTCTTATAAAAATAATATACAAGGGCAGAAAACCATATCGAAGACCGTGCTCCGGACGGCTTGGGTAGGCTGGTGGGGGCAAATGCATAAAACAACTCCTGCGGGTTGTTCATTGCAGGTCTGACCGCCCCCATAATAGAATAAGAACCATAACAAATAAGGCACTAATGGGTAATTAGCATTCTGCTTCTTGAAATGCATTGGAAGTGGTTTACGAAACAATATTGTTGAAGGTACCCTGAAGAAAACAGCACTTCCGGCACGAGACTAGTTCTCAGTGTAAGTGCTGGTCGCCATATCATATCATTATTAATGTTCATTTTTATAATATTTGTTTTGTTTTGATCTGTAATATTTTTCTTCTGTATAAACAAATTTGAATTCTGTGGGATTATTTTTCACTAAAACCCCTCATGATTCCTTGATGGTGGCGATCCGACACAGTCCTTGAATTTAACTTTTGCCTACTCCCCAGACGAGTGCTTAGATGCCAATGTGTTAACAAAATAACCGATATCTAAGACATTTTTAGTACATTACGTATGGTAACTGCAGAATATAGTCAAACCAATATAGGAAAAATAGGCAAAACCATTGACTAATAAAAGAAAAGTAGCCGAAACCCTTTCGGAGTTTATCTTTATATCAAGTGTCATTACATGGAGCTTACATTGTATTTATATTATTACCTGGAACAGCGAAGTAAGAGCACGCTTGTAATTCCTCACATCCTTCGAGTCAGCGGTCGGTAACATCAAAGTCTTGACAGCGCCGCCTTCGTCGATCCTTGCCAGCCATGGCTCTCCTCCGGTGGAGTCCCATAGAGAACGTCGGCTCTCCCACTCGGCTGAACGGTGCTTTCCCCGCACTAACAACTCGGTCCCTACAAGCTGAAAATTAAATTAATTTAGTGTTCTTGTTGTATATTCGTGTAGAAATTTATTGTTGTTTGGAAGGATGGGATTTACATTATATTTTTATTGTTTTGGTGTAGTACATTTTTATTGTAATTTATTGTAATAAGCACAAGTTGCCATACTAGGTTTAAATATTTATTAGTATAAAACACCAAGGGTTTGGCTGAAATGCTATAATGTTATTTTTGTATTTAAATAAATTAATATGAATCTGACTTTTGGAAGTATTTATATGATTGTAAAGGTTAGCCACGCACGACGTGCGAGCATCACCCGTTGAATTTGGTTTGAGCGTACGTAACCTGAGTAGTAACTGAAGTAGAGGTCAACCTAGAAAGATGTTTTGAGTAAAAGAGGCTATAACGAGAAGGAAATGTGTAGAAAATGACTGGTAGAATAGTGGCTAGTTAAAATTGTCAAAAGGGTGGTTTGAAATTACGTTTTCTATGGTATTGTATTCTTTATTTCAATTGAGTAAAAGAGGATATGAAATTGAAGGGAATGTGCAGAACACGGCTGATAGAATAGTGGCTAGTTATGAGCTAAAAAAATGGGTTAATAATTACGGTTTCTACTCGAGTTCCGGTTAAAACGATGTTCTAAAACACGGTTACGCAAAAATCGCTCGATAGTTTTATTTTTCGAAAAAATTTGCTTTAACCTTTAAAAATGATGTGCTTCTGATTGTAAAAAAGAAAGTAAATCAAATATTCCTTTTTTGTAAGTATCTAGAATTGTTAGAACTTATAATGTATACTGTTAATTGTTGATTTTATTTGAATTTATTTCGTGAAAATCTTGCGCAAGGCGCTTCGCTCAGACATTCAAATACAAATTCGTTTATTTACATAAATGACACTTACATATAAACCAAACGTATCACTTAGACTAGTAGAAAATTAAACTAAAATAAATTACATTTATGGCTTGTCTTAACTCAGTACAATAGCCAGCCATGTTGCCGCGGATTAAATAGGCCATCGGGTGACTGAAGCCATAAACCTGCTTCTAGACTAAATTACTGCGCCAGTGTCGCTATTAAATGTAGGTATACCTATTAAGTTTTAGTTAATAGATATGTAGTTGTTATTTTTAGTTAATATTGTATGTACTTTACTTGCTTAAACTGAAGGGGAAAATTTACAAAACGATCATTAGACCTGTCGTATTGTATGGATCCGAGTGTTGGGCGACGAAAGTAGTGCATGAGAGAGGATTGCATGCGGCAGAGATGCGAAAGTTGCGATGGATGTGTGGAGTAACAAGAATGGACAAGGTAAGAAATGAGTATATTAGAGGAAGTTTGAAAGTGGCGCCTGTTTCAGAGAAAGTGAAGAGTGGACGGTTAGCGTGGTACGGACATGTAATGCGTAGAGAGGAGATGCATGTGAATATGAGAAGTATGGATATGATTGTAAGAAGTAGCGGAAGGAGAGGTAGACCAAAGAAGACGTGGATGAATTGTGTGAAGGAGGATATGAATGAGAAGGGAGTGAATGTGGAGATGATGGCTGATAGAGTGGCATGGAAGAGAAAAACAGGTTGTGCCGACCCTACCTAGTGGGAAATGGTAAAGGAGAAGAAGAAGAAGAAGATTGTATGTACTTTACGAACAAGACTAAAGCTAATCACTATTTTAAGACCTCGTCTATGTACACAGTTATGCAATATTAATATATTCTTACGTCGGTAGGTATTTACCGAGAGCAAAAGTTACGTTGACATAAATACACATCAAGACTTATTATATACCAACTGCGACCTAAATCAATGCCGGATCAAATCAATGGCGGAATAAACCGTTATAAAACAAAAAACATTTTTGTTGAAAGTCTTTGGGCGTTTGCTAGAAAAAAAAATCTTAATATAAAATGTTATATGAAACAGCGCAGGTTTAAATAAATGATCTCATTTCTTTTCGTAAGGGCTAAGTGATTGAGCTCTGATGTATTAATTTTTCAAGTCATTCGAGTGCCTATAGAATAGCTAACTGATTTTTCTACTGGAGTAAAAAAATCACGGGCCTAATTTTACGTTTACCAAACTAACTGTAGAGGTATCCCGTTTTCTGTATAGACAAGTGTGAATCGTACACTCGCACAAAGGGTTCCGTAACATTTTGAATAATACTGCAAACAATAATGTTTGTTGTATGGGAGCCTCATTAAATATTTATATTAATCTATTTTTAATATTTTTGGTTAGCAACAGAAATACGTCATCTGTGTCAATTTCCAACTGTCTATCACGGCCTGGTGACAGATGGACGGACGGAAAGCGAAGTTTTATTAAAAGGATCGTATTGGTTCCATTTTTATACAGAACCCTCCATAATTTTTCGCTGAAAAACAACACAAACGTAAAAATATAAGGAAACCAACATCCAAAACATTTGACAGAATTACTTCCTTATTCACGTAAAAGTTATTTAAATTTAAAATAAATAATCCAAACTCAAGTTCGATAAATTTCGACATTCATTTATATCCCTATCTGTGTAAGCAATTAAGATGCGGGACAGACCATACAAAGATAACCACGTCCATACATATGAGTAGATGTTTGTATGTGTGAGTAACATGTATTATTAACTAACTACTACAATAAGCCATAGAGTCCCGTTAGAAAACCGTAGTAGACTCGTAGTAAGAATTCGCACTTTGATAATTATGTTTTGATTCTAGGGTTTTGCATATTTGTTTCTAGTATACAAAATTGCTTTTTCGCATCCATTCATACTTTTATTTAACAAAATATTGATAAATAAAAGTATGTTATGAATAATATTTAATATTAATACACTGCAACGAAATAAATTTTACCTAGACGCGGCTACTGCCTCTGCTTATAAAACTGATAAATATTTACTGAGATTTAGGTACCTATATAAAATACAGTTATGATACTTACTACTAATTTGATCAGTAGGGCGCGTTACCACAATAGTCAGCGATACTGGCCTAATATGGAGCATGCCTAGTCAGGAATATCTAGCTCACAATTAGGCTAAAACATCGCTAGATGCTTGGCGATAGATACATATTCAACTTAAGAGTGCAAGAAGTATTTTTAGTGCTAGCCAGGCGAGCACTAGAAAATTCTCTACCACCATATACTAATTAAAAAACATTTACCATTCATAAAAAAAATATGCCACTAATATTACAAAGGCGAAAGTTTGTGTGTAAGTACCTACGTATGTGTTTTCTTCTTCACGCTCAAACGGCATGACCGATTTAGATGAAATTTTGTACAAAGATAGCTTTGTTCCTGGACTAACATAGGCCCGAACAAACACGGGTAACACCGCGGGGCAATGCTAGTTGAAACTAAATCATGACATTGGAGTTCTGACCTGAAAGCGCAGAAGCACATCCTGCGAGTCTTGCGGAACCGGCGCGACATGTAACTCTGTCTTTAGCCGGTACCCTACGTCTCTGTCGCGTCTCTCGGCACCATTCATCAGCAGCGTCGTGAGGACCGAATAGCGCGCGGGCTCGGCCAACGATCGCCGGATCAGCGCTGGGTCCTTTACTTTGGCGGCGCATGCGCATAGCACGCACAATACCAACCAAACACGCCGCATGTCGGTCACTAACTGACACTTTAGGTGTGCCCTCTATGAATCTGACGCGGCTCACGGCTGTTTGCCCTCCCCCCTCCTTCCCTCACATAGAAAATATGTAATAATCGTCCAACAGCGTCCCAAGAACGTACCACAAAATGTACTTACTTCTTCCACTTTTAGCTCATAATTATTGTAGGTCAACCTTAAAGTAAATAAAAAAATATTTGTATTTATTATTTTGTATTTGTAATCTGTGCGACTCGAAGATTATTCGAATCAGAGATGACGCAGCGCGTAGGCGCTTCCCTAATGGCACAGAGGAGTAAATTGAAACAAGTTCTAACGCCTGCCAGTGATCGGCGCGTGCGCAATTCTGCGCTAACAAATAGCTATGATGTTTTGAACAGGCGATTTTGTACTTTTATCTTAGGTTATTATTATGATTATGGTTTACTATTGAAGGCTTGGGACATGGGAAAAAACTAATAATACATCAAAACTATGACTTGATTTTATTTAATTCACAAGTAAAGGCGATTGATACCAGTAGTATTTATTGGACATTCTAGACACTTTTATAATGACTATTTAAAAGTAACATTACCATTTAATAACATTTAAACTCCAAACCGTTCTGTTTGAAGCTTACCCACCTTTCACTCGCATTTAATGTATAAATGAAGTTAATCTATTCAAATGAAATAGGACTTTCATAAAGTCAGATAACTTGATACTTACCTAAACTTAAGTATCAAGCTATCTTATCAACTCTCATTATTTGTTTACCCCACAAAACTTGAGATAAATCCTTGTAATAAAAGAACATCTAGGAATGTAACGATTTATTGGAATATCATAATAATGTTAACAAGTCGCATAATATTAAATCACATTATCTTTGAAGTGACACTGAGCTTCCCTCCATATCTGTCTGTACACTTTATCACTACACCAACACTAAAATAGTATCTACTAACTAAACATATGATACACGAAGCGAGAGCGCGCCGCAAGTCCACTGAGATTCAAGCTATTGGCAGAGTCTTTACGCAATTCCGAGTCAAAGTCATCTTATGATCTTACTAGTCTCTATAGCACTAATTCTAACTCTAGGTCCGCGAGAGTTGACGCACACACGCGGAATGATATCTCGAAATCAAGAAGACACTCGGTTGCGGTATAGAGCCCAGTTATCGCGTAGTGTCAATATCTATTCACTATTCTGATTCCGAGTCAGTATCAGTGTCAGAGCGCGAGAGCGAGCGCTGCGGGGCACAGGCAGGGGCACAGGCGGGGGCACAGGCGGGCGCGCAGGCGTCGGGCGCGGGCGCGTGCTGGCGGCAGCGTTGCAGCAGCAGCAGGCACGGCGGCAGCGGGTCGCCGGGCGGCGCGCGCACGGCCAGGCGCAGCGCGCGCGGCACGGTGCGCGCGCCGCCGCCCGCCTCCACGGCGCACGCGCCCGCGCCCGCCCCGCGCCCGTTGAACTCCAGCGTCTGCGCGCGCCGCCCGCAGCGGCACGCCGGCGGTCACGCCGCGCCCGCCTGCTCCAGCACGGCCGCGCCCGCGTACGACCGCCCCACCGACATGGTGGCCGCCAGCAGCGTCCACGAGTCCGTGTGCGGGTCGAACACCTCCACCGTGGACAGGTTGGCGGCGCCGTCGTCCCCGCCCACCACGTACAGGCGGCCGCGGTGCGCCGCCACCGCCGCGTTCCGGCGCGCCGAGTGCATGGCGGGCGCCGGGCTCCACGCGCCGCCCGGCCGGTAGCGCTCCACGGAGCGCCGCACGGCCGGCCCGTCGTGCCCGCCCACCGCGTACAGCGCGCCCTCCGCCACGCCCACCCCGCAGCCCGAGCGCCGCACCGCCATCTCCGCCACGCTCTCCCACGCGTCCGCGGCGGGGTCGTAGCGCTCCACCGTGTGCAGGCACTGCCGCGCGGCGCCGTCGTACCCGCCCACCGCGTACAGCGCACCCTCCAGCACGGCCACGCCCACCGACGAGCGCCGCGTCGACATGGAGGCGATGGGCCGCCACGAGTCCGAGCCCGCGTCCAGCGCCTCCGCCGAGCTCAGGCCGGACGCGCCGTCGAACCCGCCCACGGCGTAGATGGTGCCCCCCAGCACGGCCACGCCGAGCGTGGAGCGGCGCGCGCCCAACGCCGGGCCCGCGCTCCACGTGTCCGTGGCGATGTCGTACACGTCCACCGAGCGCACCCGCAGCGTGCCGTTGAAGCCGCCGACGGCGTACGCGCGCCCGTCCAGCACGGCCAGGCCGGCGCGGCACCGGCGCGAGGGCAGCGGCGCGGCCGAGCGCCAGCCGCCGCCCTCCAGCCGCAACGACTCCACGTCGCGGATGGCCTTCGGCGCCTGGCCGCCCGCCACCAGCAGCGCACCCCGCTCGGCGGCCGCGGCGCGGGGCCGCGCGCGGGCCGAGGCCGCCGCGGCTGCGGCCCGGCGCGCCGGCGGCAGCAGGTGGAAGGAGAGCGCCTCTATGAGCAGGTCCTTCACGCGCAGGTCGGCGGCCGCGCCCGCCAGCGGCGCGGCGGCGGCGCGCGCCACGAGCGCGTCCTGCGCCAGCAGCGGCAGGCGCACGTGCTCCAGCAGCGCGCCCAGGTGCGCCTGGCGCGCGGCCGGCTCGTGCTGCATCCAGCGGATGACGGCGTCCAGCACCAGCTCCTCGCTGGCGGCCACGAGGCGGTCGGAGGCGAGCAGCTCGGCGAGCGCGTCCGCCGCCAGCGCCAGGAACTCCTCCGAGTCCTGCACCTGCTGGAAGTGCGCGTGCACGTAGTCGGTGGCGGCGCGGCGCAGGTCGGCGCAGGCGTGCAGCTCGGCGAAGGCGCGGATGCCGAGCGCGTTGTCGGGCGCCAGCGCGCGCGCCAGGAAGGCGGCGGCGGCGTCCCGCACGCCGGGCAGCGCCAGCAGGGAGCCGCCCGCCAGCAGCGCCTGCACGTTGCGCTCGGTGACGCGCAGCGAGCGCGGGCAGTACACCCACTCGAGGATGGCGTCGAGCGCGGCGGGCTCCACGCCCGTGATGGTCACCTCGGGCCGCGAGCGCTCCTCGAACTGCGTGAACATGGCGAGGAAGTAGGGCGAGGCGGCGGCCAGCACGGCGCGGTGCGCCCACTGCGGCTCGCCCGGCTCGCTGTCCTCGGCGGCCCGCGCGCGCAGCCGCACGTCGCACAGCGCGCCCGCCGAGCGCAGCCGCGCCAGAGCCGCCAGCAGGGAGCCCGCGTGCGCCTCGCCCCCCGCATCGCCTGCCCCCGCCCCTGTGCCGCCCGCACCGCCGCGCGTCTGGGACGACTCGTCCAGAGACGACTGAGAAGCGCACCGTAACAACCTGCCACACAACATATCATAATTACCTCTAATATCATATCTACCTTAACTTAGCTAGCTCAACTTACAAATAGACCAATCAAAACATTCATTTACTTTTTAATCTCCATAGTTTGAATAGATCAGTGCTGCAGGGATTTTTATTTTAATTTATAATTCAATGTATGCTTACCCATATCGGCTACCACGCTCATTGTCTCCTTCAGCAGCACTATTCTCTCCTGCCCTAAAACATAATATAGACTAACTGTAATTTAGCTCTAGGCTACCACGCTGTAGCAACTGGAATGATCCCAGCTCAACAGACTGAATAGCAACTGGACAAATGTCTATAGTGTAATAACAATGTGAAGGGCAGTATTACTAACTGGAAGTGTATGCTTTTCAATTCAATTCAATAATGTTTATTTCGGAATTTATCCCTAAGTAATCCAGTTTTCATTTTTGACTATTTTTAACCGACTTCAAAAAGGAGGAGGTTATATATTCGACATGTATGTATTTTTTTTTTTTTTTATGTATGTTCACCGATTTCTCAGCCATTTGTGGATCGATTCTCAAAATTATTTTTTTAATTGAAAGAGTATGGTTCTGAATTGGTCCCATTGTCACCAAAATAGGATCTGATGATGGATTCCTAGGGAAATCGAAGGAAAACCTAAAAAGTTAGGTTATGTTTACGCCCGAAGAGAGATTCACGCTCGTTCGGCTGTACTGATATTCTTGAAATTTAAGATGAAAATAGATAAGACTATGTGTTAACACATAGGCTACTTTTTATCCCGAATATAATTACTGTTCCCGTGGAATGCACCAAATACCACATAAATCTTTATAACTTCTTCACGCCCGAACGGCTGTACTGATGTTGATGAAATTTGAGATGAAGATAGGTTAGACTATGTGTTAACACATTGGCTACTTTTTATCCCGAAAATAATTACTGTTCCCGTGGGATGCACCAAATAACACATGACACACTGATTTCGCTTAAATTTGATATGGGGGTAGACTAGACCTTGTATAACACGAAGGTTACTTTTTATCTTAAAAGTCATTGCTATTCCCTTGGGATACCCAAATAACTCGATAACCTATTTCACTTCTTCGCGCTCATACGGCAATACAGATTTCACTCATGTAAAATTTGATAATATATTAATAGACTAGACACTCGAACGGATAAAAAAAATATTTACGGGCTCGCTTCGCTAGGAGTTATCCCACTTCGTTCGACTTTCCCCCAGGATGTTTTGGGCTTATGACACTCCAAATATTATATAATTTGTGCTGCTTTGGACTTCTTTATGCTCAAATGGTTTGAACAAATACGGTGAAAATTTTCGCGCTCGCTTCGCTCGCGCATTGCTCGATACGCTCGCATCCAGCTCGCTTCGCTCGCCCTTGGTCCTAGTACGTTTTGACACAACAAACATGTTATTTGTGCTGCTTTGGACTTCTTTATGCTCAAACGGTTTAAACAAATACGGTGAAAATTTTCGCGCTCGCTTCGCTCGCGCATAGTTCGGATCGCTCGCATCCGACTCGCTTCACTCGCATCCGGCTCGCTTCGCTCGCTGTTGGTTCTAGTAAGTTTTGACACAACAAACATTATGTAATTTGTGCTGCTTTGGACTTCTTCAAGCTCAAGCGGTTCGAACAAATACGGTGAAAATTTTCGCGCTCGCTTCGCTCGCGCATAGCTCGCTTCGCTCGCAATTAGTTCTAGTGCGTTTTGACACAACAAACATTATGTAATTTGTGCTGCTTTGGACTTCTTTATACTCAAACGGTTCGAACAAATACGGTGAAAATTTTCGCGCTCGCTTCGCTCGCGCATAGCTCGCTTAGCTCGCATCCGGCTCGCTTCGCTCGCAATTGGTTCTATTACGTTTTGACACAATAAACATTATGTAATTTGTGCTGCTTTGGACTTCTTTATGCTCAAACGGTTCGAACAAATACGGTGAATATTTTCGCGCTCGCTTCGCTAGCATACAGCTCAATTTGCTCGCAATTGGTTGCCTGCCTGGTATACGCCAGAGGTTTTTTGATCGTGAAGTTTATTTGGCTCTCTATAACTAAAACTTAAAAAATGTCATGACTAACCACTAAAAATGTAAAAATAAAATTGTTTTAAAAAACAAAGAACCGACTTCAAAACACAACTAAAAAGGGAAAAATAATTTTAAGCCTACATCAAATCAAGAATAGTTATATAAGTAGAATCGAAGAGTTTGTTTCATGTACTTATAAAAAACTATTTTAAATTTTTATTTATCCTGTTTTCTTGAAGTTGGTGCCATCTAAGAAGAACAATTTAATGTTTGTTAAAAAAACTATTTTCAATTGTCTTTCTTTGCTGGCACCGACTCCAAGAATACAGGATTCATAAAAATTTAAAATAGTTTTTTATAAGTACATGAAACAAACTCTTCGATTCTACTTATATAACTATTCTTGATTTGATGTAGGCTTAAAATTATTTTTCCCTTTTTAGTTGTGTTTTGAAGTCGGTTCTTTGTTTTTTAAAACAATTTTATTAGTTACTTTAATGTGTTGGTTCTTGTTTAATTTAATATGTAATTCGTTGTTCAATTAACTTAGCTTAAGCAAGAGTGAGCATATGTGATGTTCACTTATTACGTGTGCAATAAAATAATAATAAATCAACACTGTGAATCTGCCCAGCGGAGAATCGGTTGCTATGGACCTTTTATATTGACAAAAAGAAATCTCCCATATGTTGAAATATACTTTGAAGCAACTGGGCGAGTTGAATTTAGATTTCTCACTTCTAAGTATTTACTACGTATTTGTCTCAATATAAAATAACAGATAGTAAATCTCCTTGTTGATATCCTTGTTCCCATTGAACACATACATACATACACGCATACTGCTAAACAATTGAATGGGTTGCCTTGTACTTTGTTTTCTGAAAACTGTAACACAGGTAAAGCTAGACTGAACTGATTTCTTGAATATCAACATGCTACATTTTGGGCCACAACTTTGCTAACCATCAAGCAAGTTGTTTGTCAAGCATAGGTCTAGATATATATTTTTATATTGATCTATGCATGAAAAATAGCTACACTTAAATATCATAAGACGAAAATATCATAACTTTCTCACAGATATCAAAAAAGGTTATTGTAAGTATTTAATGTAACTAGTATTTTGAAGTACAGTAATACCCCGGACTTACGCGATAGGTGGGACCGATTTAATTCCAGATAATATGACAAACTATATTAATAAAATGTATAAACACAATCTGAAGTGCGCGGCTTTCAAACAAAATATAATAAAATAGACGAGAAAATTAAATCGCGTAACTCCGAATTCGCGTAAGTCGAGGTAGCGTAAGTCGGGGTATTACTGTATTTAAGTAATTATTGAAGTGTGATTTGCCTTTAACAAATGTTATTTATGGCTAAATAAGGTTCCATTTATCACAACCTATAGATTGTGAGGGTAGAGAGGCCTTTGCTCTTCAATGGGATAAAACAGGCTCATAATAATTATAATATAATTAAGTTCTGTATTATTGAAACATGTTACACATCTGTACAAGTGTAGTATTTTACTAAACTGGCTTAAGAAATTCAGAAGTTTACACTTTTACACTAGAATAAACTTCAAAATGTGTTAAATAATTCAAAAAGTATGTTTTTAAACTTTGTTTGACATAATGCAAGCATGAGCCAATTTAGCCTTCATCTTTTAATATCTCTCAAGAATCTATTTGTTAACAAATGAAGTAAGGGATTTTTTATAATGTTAAACGTGTTATTGTAAAAGGTTTATTGTGATAAGGATTAGTTAGAACAGAGTTCATTATGAGATAACGGAACTATTTTACCGTGAACTAAATCCTATTCTAGTGTACTCACAATGGGCGGACACGGTCGCCTTCAGTGCCAGATCCTTCTGGAGCTCCGTCTTCCATGGCGAAGAAGCTTAGGTTCTTCACTCCATTTACCAAAAATGTCCATATACTTCAGAGCACCTCGATCGTGCAATAAGCACGTTCATTAGACCAACCGTTACAGAAACTTATTTCTTTCAAGGAATACGTTCAGCACTTCGCTCTTCGACTGATCACAAAGTGGAAATCTAAGTTTACCTTAACATTTTATCGTTAAATTTACTTTTCTACTAATTTTGAATCAACATTAAAATAGGGCAGTAAGGAAAGTCAATTTGTTTTTTATTTACAGATTTTTGTGATTAGACATATAGATATTTGTGCTGTCAATGTCAAATGGTTCATAGAGAACTGGAGGCCTTATTGCCATAAAATTCAGCATGTGATTTTTTATACATTTAAGCGCGAAACTAGAACAGAATTAGACATTATCTACTTAGTTGAAACTGATTTAAATAAAATACAAAAATAATCAAAATTCATATGTTTTGGTTTCTCCGTCTACGGTTATTTCAATGTCCTCGATATGTATATTACAAAGTATCCTTAATATATAATCAGTTATGAATTTAAAAAAATATATGTTGGAGTTACGTCTTCTTTTCTGTAGAAAAGTCATTAATTACGAAATGTAAAAATGTAATATTTTGTAATAATTTAATACACACAGTTTCTCTATCTACAAATCTAATATCTCGTGTGAGAACATATAGCCCAAGAGCCCATACGTTTCTGACCTTCGTCATTTTATAAAAGCTGAAAATTGTTCTATGTGTGTCCCTAGTAGAGGTAAGAATAATCCCCAAACATGAAGCTGAGGCAGCAGTGGCTTTGGCAGATAACTGGTAACAAAGGTGTATAAAATTCCATCTCAAATTCGTTATAGTATAAAACCTGATTTTTTCACATTTGATTCATAATAATATCAAAAGTCGCGTTGCTCATTGCCAGACGGTTATTATGGTGGCAACCCTCTGCCAGACACCCTTAAACTATTATAATTTATGAGTATACTTACGTTATATTATAAAACCTAAATTTTATATATAATCTTTTGGGGGCCTATTAATCTATGTTTACATAAAAGCCGGACAGTTTCGATAGGTCTATCATGTTGCCAGACGCATTCAAAGTGAGCAGTTGTTCGGGGAGCAAGGAGCGTATACAGTAACTAGTGCGAGTTAGACAGAGCGCTTGGTCTAATGCAGCCCTTCACTGTGCATCCACTGTTATCAAGTTTTTTTTATTATTAATTTCTTAATCAAAAAATTTAATTTTTTTTTACAGTTTGAATAACACATTTTTTTTTAATATTTGGACATTTCACACACGGCTGGTTAGCCCCATACTGAACCATTTCTAGCTCGTATTATGGTTGCTAACACAACTGATATACTACATATACATACATACATATTATATATAAATACATATTTAACACCCAGACCCACAGCCAACAAATTTAGTTAAGCACAAAGATGTTGACCGGGCCGGGAATCGAATCCGGAACCTTCTGATTAGCAGACCGGCATGGTAACCTTTACGCCAACGAGGTCGTCAAAATAATATAAATGAAAAATAATATAAATAAAATTATTAGAGTTTCGATATGATTGAAGTTGTATTAGAACAATTTTAATGGGTATTGTTTTAAATATTTGTTATTCAAACTGTAAAAAAAAGAATAATGAATTTTTTTGATTAAGAAATTAATAATAAAAAAAACTTGATTACAGTGGATGCACAGTGAAGGGCAGCATTAGACCAAGCGCTCTGTCTAACTCGCACTAGTTACTGTATACGCTCCTTGCTCCCCGAACAACTGCTCACTTTGAAAGCGTCTGGCAACATGATAGAACTATCGAAACTGTCCGGCTTTTATGTAAACATAGATTAATAGGCCCCCAAAAGATTATATATAAAATTTAGGTTTTATAATATAACGTAAGTATACTCATAAATTATAATAGTTTAAGGGTGTCTGGCAGAGGGTTGCCACCATAATAACTGTCTGGCAATGAGCAACGCGACTTTTGATATTATTATGAATCAAATTTGAAAAAATCAGGTTTTATACTATAACGAATTTGAGATGGAATTTTATACACCTTTGTTACCAGTTATCTGCCAAAGCCACTGCTGCCTCAGCTTCATGTTTGGGGATTATTCTTACCTCTACTAGGGACACACATAGAACAATTTTCAGCTTTTATAAAATGACGAAGGTCAGAAACGTATGGGCTCTCGCTCTATAAAGGAATGTTGTATTTTAATTTATCCAAATAGTAATTCCATCACTGCAGATGGCAGCACTGTAAACGTAAGAGTTTGTTATCTGTGCTGATTGTGTGAATGAACAAATGAAGAAGTTTCTTATTGGTCAGTAGTGCGTTCACTCAAGGTTTGACTTGAATTCATTTCAGTCTGCCACGAGAAAGCGCCTTAATCTTGATATATATAAATCTCGTGTCACAATGTTTGTCTTCAATGGACTCCTAAACCACTAAACCGATTATAATAAAATTCGCAGACCATGTGCAGTTCGATCCAACTTGAGAGATAGGATAGTTTAAATCTCAAATTAAGTATAGTCGCAATTTTAATGTATTGCTAATTATTGTCTGTTATTATTTGACAGTCACAATTATCTGTTAACTCCAAATGATTCTAACAGATGTCGATACCTTTCGACTGGGTTGAGTAAGTAATCAATAGATGGTGCTGCTATGGTAAATCTACGAACGTGTCATATAAGCTACACTATCTATTTTCATACTTCTAAGTGAGGTAAAACAACGTTTGCCGGGTCAGCTAGTAATAAATTATATATAGGCGGCTCCGATAAGACAAATTATTTTATGGAATATTTTTTGCCTTTATCTCTATAATTACAGTTGTTAGATGCTTAAATATTCACAGAATATTTTTGCTATGTAATTTAAAAATAAATGACAGGTATTTAGGCTAAAACCTTCTCGAGACTTCTACAAATGATTTAATGCCAAAATTTGCCAAATAGGTCAAACTATTCTTGAGTTTCAACCAGACTCGATTCAATTTATTTTTAACCCCTGAAGCAAAAACTATGGGGTGTTATAAGTTTAACGTGTCTGTGCATCGTAGCCCTCGCACGGATAAACCAATTTTCATTTAGTGTTTGTTTAAAAGTGTTCAAAATGGCCGCCGCTCAAAATGCCGGATGACATATTTTGCCTCAATACGCATGTGTATCAAATGAAAGGACTCGATTAGTGCATAAAGCATAAGCAGCTTACGTAGCAAGCATACGTTCCCACTGCTGAGATTTGGGGCCTTCTCATGAAGAGAGAGAGATATAGGCCACAATCCACCATGTTGGCCAAATGCGGGTTGGCGGATGACACACGTCTTCGGATATTGTCGATTAGTGAATTACATGCAATTTGATATATTTAAAATCTAACCTGGTTTTCAAAAATTATTATAATTTACTTTTGTTAAATATACAGATTTTGATACGTCTCGATAGGTCAGGAATATGGAATGATAAAATTCAAAGGAGCCGAAAACATGGGTAATAAAAAATATACATAAATATACTTTACAGCCTACCTTGTAAGCAGATCTTTGTCTTCCGTAAAATGATGAGCCTTGACACTGAATTTCTATTCAGTAATTTAGAATGATAAATAGTCCCGTCGGGGTTGGTTCCACTGAGTGATGCAGGACAAAAGTTCCCAGTCAAATTATTCAGTAACTTTAGCAGTGACTTTGTGGAAAACCTTAATTTGATTAACTGGATTTTTTTCAGAGTTGACAGGGTTTTTAATTTGATTAAAAAAAGAAGAGATTTGTATTTCCTAAATAATTAAAACTGTTATGACACGATGACGGTTTGAAGCTATAACAGGTCAGTAGGGTGTGCTGACGCCTTACGTTACGCAGTTCATGGGTTTGATCCCCGCCAATGATTTTGAGTTTTCTATCGTGAACAAAACATAGCGTGGTGGTTAAGAATTTTCTCGTTCCTAGCTAGCTATCACGCCAATCTATCGCCTAGCATCTAACGGTGTATACCAGCAGCTTCCTTAAGAGCCAGTTATTCCAGACTAGGCATAAGCAGCCCACTTTACGTTCCCACTGCTGGGACTCGGGGCCTTCCCTCACGAGGAGAAAGATATAGGTCATAATCCACCACTTTGGCCAAGTGCGGGTTGGCGGATGACACACGTCTTCGGATATTTTGGTCCTGAAACATGCCAGTTTCTTTTCCTTCACCGTAAAGCGAGTGAAAATCCACACATAACTTGAAAAACAAGTCATTGGTGTAGGGCCGGGATCGAACCAGGGGACGTCTGATTGACAAGCAGACGTTATTACCACCGAGCCACACTCGCTTAGGACTACGCTACGCTAGGAGACTAGGGATACGCTACTTGGAAAATACCTACCTCTTATTAAAAAAAATACAAATTCATACTCATTATGAGTATAAATAAATTTGTAATACATTTATCATATTTTTCCCAGTACTTCAGAAAACTCCATAACACTCCACAATGTCCTCATTACCCAAAAATGCATAAATATTAAAATATGATTAGAAAGTACCGTTTCGGCCGCCATGGTAAAAGGAGGAATAAAATTAATGTCAGGCGGTCCCTTGAGTGCTTTAAATTTATGTCCTATAATTATTGTTCTTTATTTATATAAAATAAAACAGCGTGGTCAACTTTTAAGTATTTTTTTCATATAATAAATCAAAATATTTTACTTATATTTTTTTTTAGTTTTTAATCTTATTATCTTCTATCTGTAATAAATTATTTGAAAATTTATTTAACATGTATTTTCAAAATGTCAAATATATAATTAATTATATGTATGTTAAAATACATTTATGTAAACCGCATTCCTGTTTAAATGTTTTAATGCTGTGTTTAAGCTTATATTTTTGTAAATAATGTTACGAACTTATAATAAAAGAAACGGAAAATAGAAATCGTGTTTAATATAATGTTTCCGTAGAAAAATAACCAAAGATATTGCAAAAACAAATTGAATAGGTTTGACATGGTAAAGTATGAAGCGCCTGTAGCTCGGCTAGCTAATGTGATCCGACGCGATCATCGAAGCTAAGCAACGGTCGATACGGACAGGCTTTGGATGGGTGACCTTGCATAAGACTAGTTTTAAAAGTGGAAATTTCTTCGGATGATACATTAAATTGTAGGACCCGGCTGTTAGACTTAGTACAAGCAGTCATTAAGCCTAGTCAGAGGCCTTCGGGCTGCTTGAAAACTCTCGACACCAGAGTTCATACGTAGAAGAAGAAAATTATAAAAGTTTTTGCCTTTTTAACGCGGCAAAGCATAACTATGAGTTTTTTGTAGGATTACAAAACCTTCAAACTGTTTGTAACAAATGTATAGCATATTGTTATATGCTCCCTATATCTATAACTATGTATATGTTACGAGTCTTCTAATAGCCCAAGAGCCCATACGTTTCTTACCTTCGTCATTTAATAAAAGCTGAAAATTGTTCTATGTGTGTCCCTAGTAGAGGTAAGAATAATCTCAAAACATGAAGCTGAGGCAGCAGTGGCTTTGGCAGATAACTGGTAACAAAGGTGTATAAAATTCCATCTCAAATTCGCTATAGTATAAAACCTGATTTTTTCACATTTGATTCATAATAATATCAAAAGTCGCGTTGCTCATTGCCAGACGGTTATTATGGTGGCAACCCTCTGCCAGACACTCTTAAACTATTATAATTTATGAGTATACTTACGTTATATTATAAAACCTAAATTTTATATATAATCTTGTAACGCTTATGAATTTGAGGGTGGCTGTATTGTGATTTAAATGATACACTGATTACAAGATAGATATTTATTTATGATTCACAGTTTGGTCGTAGAACAAGGTAACTACTATTACATATAATCTGAATACAATATAACCAAAGTGGCGCAGGCTTGAGCATGAGAATAAAGATAAATTTGGGCGCCGTGACATAGAATGTCTTAAGTAGTATGTAATAAGGATCTCCCTTGGATAGCGTACAAAGGTCCAAGGAGTCCTGACAATAAAATATGAAATCTCTAGGGTCGTGATTCAAAGCCTACATAGATCTTAGGTATTAGGTGCAACCATTAGTACTTAGGTATTCATTGTTTAAGTTAAGAACGACACATTAGTAAAGAAGACACCGGCCACAAGGAGTGTCCGGTGTTACCATTAGCCAAGTCGAGGGTAGGTGGCGACCGAAGGCGGGCTCCAGCGCGGCAGGGAGACAAGAAGAGAAGAGCAGAGGGCTCCCTCCACGAGCTGGAAGCTCCGTCGGCTCGCACCTCGAGGCACGTGGGTCAAGCGGTGTGTCGTCGTGGCAAGTGTGTCCGACGCGGACTTGAAGCGGGCCGGAGAGGACTCCGTATCCCGTGGGATGCGACGCTAATGTCGCCACATTAGAAGGTAGTGACTATATCAAAAAACCCTGTTAACAAACAGTTCTACTTAGCCCTCATACACGTGTCGGGATCAAAGGTTATAATGTGCAGTGTCATGAGAACTTACCCTAGTTTTGGGGTTAAATGATGCTGCCGGGGCCTGGCCGCGGGGCGAGGACTCTCGAGGATGAGGCTGCCAGGTCCACGGGCACGTATTTCAACGTGCACTGTAATAAAATTCGACGATTGAACGATACCGAATCGAAATACGACGTGGTCTATCTACCGCACAAAAACTCACGGAACACAAATCTTTATGATGGCGTCTGCGTGGCGGCTGCTAGTCCATCCGTTGGTGGCAGGCGGCAGGAGACCGTTGATGTCGATCGCTTCAGAGCAAGAGCGGCGCGGGAAAAGAACTTGCCCGCCGGGCAGCTAAGCGCCGCCCGGCGGTATGCCCACACCAATCCCCGCGAGTCAAAAACGTTGAAGGCCCAGCGGACTCGCTAGTCTGGCTCGCGAACTCCCTCCATCTTCCTTGTTGACTTTGACATATAATTTGTCACCTGTCATTTAGTCTTTTTTTTAATACGCTTGTCTTTGGTGTAGCGAATAGAATCAATCGAATAAAGGGGTTACACAAGGCCCCCAACAGAAACAGAATTCACGCCAGTGAATTCTCGGCTGCCCCCAGCCGTACCCTACTGCTGTACGACCAAGAGTTACCTCCGGCGGTGATTGAAGAAGACAAATTAAAAATCCAACGCGTCCAAAACTACAAAACAAAATTGAACGAAACTATCCAAACCAAAAAATTAAACGATCAAATTCTATACTTGAATTAATAAACCAAACGAATACTTGAACTACTAACCAAAATATTAATTAATCTAAAATCTGACAAAAGTCCAAAACTATACTATAAATTGAACGAAACTATCAACACTAAAATCTTAAGAAAACTATCCAATTCTATACTTGAACTACCAAACTAAACAAATAGGTATGAGTGAATCAAAAATCTTACATAAAACTATACCATAAACAAACCAACAATCTAAAAACCAAACAAATGTCGAAAACATTTCAAAACACCAAACGAAATCAATATGAGTTATCAAAAAATCTAACCAAAGTCCAAAAACGCTAAATCAAACAAGTACGAGTATGACTATTAAAAATCTTACTATAGTCAAAAACTAATGTTCTAAACATTAAATCAAGCAAATCTGAGTTAACCCCATCATGGGTAACTACAACAACTACTAAGTGTATAATTAGTATTAAAGTAAACTTATTAAGATAACCTATATAATAGGTACTGTGTACAACAACTACTAAGTATATAATTAGTACTAAAATAATCTTAACCTATAGATAACAGTGTTTTTCTTTTGTTTATGTGTATTAGAGTACCAGCTGTAAGTAACTAGTGAAATTAATTTATATTAAATATAATAAAGTAAATGTGAATGTAGTAAATGTTATACTTTGTTCCGTTTTATTATTAAATGACTTTGTGGAAGGAATAGGAATATATTTCACTTTAATAATGTTAACTCCCTACAAAACCCATATAGTTATACTAGTACATAGATATTTATATAAATTGTCTAGCAGATAGGTTCTGAAAATTAAATTATTTTGCAGGCCATTGGATATAACCAAATGGACTGGGAATAAAATTAACTTCTTGCCTTCTCTAAGTGATAGAATAAACTAATATATTATCTCCCCGGTATAATCATCATCTTATCTTCACATAATATGATCAGATGAGTGGTATGCTATGGCTTATTTTTATCGAGGTACATCACCGCCCCGTTAAAGTTAAAAGAGTTTGCTAAGGCTTATTTTTATCGAGGTACAACACCGCCCCGTTAAGATTAAATAGATTTTTTGTGCTAAGGCTTATTTTAAGAACAGGTGCACCCCCGCCTGTATAATATCCTGTGTATCGGCACTGTTAAGGAGTCAGTATCCGCTTTACATGGAGTTTAATTTAATTAAAAGGTACGCGTTTATAGCTTATTTATAGAGTCCGCGAAAACTGCTCTAGTAACTTAGCGGCTTTGCCAATTTATGCAATAAATTTACATAATATAATCTTGATAATGTGATATAAATAAACTTACATATGTATCTTATAGTCTATCCTTCCTAGTCTGTATATAATATTTGTACTTAAAGCATTTTAGATCCAAAAAAATAAATTTATAATTTAGTTGCTGATTTAAAGTGAGATAAGAAAATGGTATATTGCCAAAGGCACCCTGGGTTGGGAAGAACCAAAGAAATATTAAAAAAAATCAGGTCAGCTAAACTAAATCAAGACTCTATGTTAAAGCAACTTACAATGTGATTAAAATTTAAATTAATTTTGAAAACCAAACTATCTACTGTTATCTAGAACTAATTTAAGTTATATCTAAGCTATCAATTTAGTTTTAGAAGTATTTCAACCGCTCTTCAGCAATAAACAGAATAGATAAAAGGAAAAAGATTAAGAATTAGAAAGAAAAATGGAAGAGGAAAGTCACCTTGGCTTCGGTTTAGAGTGCCCGACAGAATGGCCTACGGTGGAATAGTTAACACCTATATCCTACCTATATCCTACATTAACCTAACCTAACTAACTTAAATTATAGCCATTCATAACATCATGTTCCTTCACATTTATAAAGTACATCACTGTATGGTACTAAGTTCCAAAGTAAAGTTTTAAAATGTAAGTTTATGTGTATGTGTATATTCTGCCTGCTTAAGTAAAAATTATATTTAATAAAAGATATGCAAAATAGTAGTTAGCTAACATAGTAGCAAGTTAAACAAACAGCAAATTACAACAAAAAGTGGTACTAAAAAGTCTAGACAAGTGTGAATAGTACTTGAACTAGTTCTATCCTAACTATCAACTTTATAAAATTGTTCATAACATGCCAACCTATCTGTTCACCACACAAAACGAGACAACTCCCCATACCTGGGTAGACAGGTATTAAGAATACACCTATAAGTAACGCCATAGGACGCCAAAGATCTCCCTTCAACTGAGTAGCAGCTGACAAGAGCAAATAGCAGTGTCGAGTAACACACTGAACTATATAAAAACCACCTGAATAGAATAACAAGTGGACAAGGTGTAATTCCCATAAGTATATGAACAGAATAAGAAGTAATAAGTGTCCAATAAGGACACCTCAGTATTCAATCTAGTTGAACCTGGTAGCTCCCCTAACCAATCATAACTACAAATGAATAAAGTTGATAGTTGTACCATCTCTTCTATACCACAACAAAGCAGTGAAAACAATTTGGCTGCTGAACAATAAAACTATCCTATCCGACAGCAAGCAAGATGAAGAATGAAACACAAGTTTATCTTTCTTCACTAAGGAAGTACTGCTTACCCGAGACATTGTGTAGTGTGTTGTGTTTAAAATTATAAAAAAATAATGTTTGTTAAAGTAATTTTTAGATTATTATTGATGTGTGTTCAAGTTTGAATGAGAATGATTTATGAAGACTGAAGTTACAAATGAATTTTAACTTTTACAACAAAATTTAAGTCTCCGGCTGAAAAAAATATTGTTTGACCGAGTTGCACTATTGGTTGCATCTTTACAATATGTGATTTAACAAATTCCACTAAGTTTTATACATACAATATCACAAGAACACATGAACACAATATAAATTTATGCAGAAATAATACAACATACACTTACAACTAAAGGAGTATCAAAACAACACAAATTTCTTTATAAATTGTTGAATTTTGATTGTTAGTACTTAACCTAAGACCTGGTTGCACCTAGATCCTAACCAGTTGAGGCGCCACTGTAACGCTTATGAATTTGAGGGTGGCTGTATTGTGATTTAAATGATACACTGATTACAAGATAGATATTTATTTATGATTCACAGTTTGGTCGTAGAACAAGGTAACTACTATTACATATAATCTGAATACAATATAACCAAAGTGGCGCAGGCTTGAGCATGAGAATAAAGATAAATTTGGGCGCCGTGACATAGAATGTCTTAAGTAGTATGTAATAAGGATCTCCCTTGGATAGCGTACAAAGGTCCAAGGAGTCCTGACAATAAAATATGAAATCTCTAGGGTCGTGATTCAAAGCCTACATAGATCTTAGGTATTAGGTGCAACCATTAGTACTTAGGTATTCATTGTTTAAGTTAAGAACGACACATTAGTAAAGAAGACACCGGCCACAAGGAGTGTCCGGTGTTACCATTAGCCAAGTCGAGGGTAGGTGGCGACCGAAGGCGGGCTCCAGCGCGGCAGGGAGACAAGAAGAGAAGAGCAGAGGGCTCCCTCCACGAGCTGGAAGCTCCGTCGGCTCGCACCTCGAGGCACGTGGGTCAAGCGGTGTGTCGTCGTGGCAAGTGTGTCCGACGCGGACTTGAAGCGGGCCGGAGAGGACTCCGTATCCCGTGGGATGCGACGCTAATGTCGCCACATTAGAAGGTAGTGACTATATCAAAAAACCCTGTTAACAAACAGTTCTACTTAGCCCTCATACACGTGTCGGGATCAAAGGTTATAATGTGCAGTGTCATGAGAACTTACCCTAGTTTTGGGGTTAAATGATGCTGCCGGGGCCTGGCCGCGGGGCGAGGACTCTCGAGGATGAGGCTGCCAGGTCCACGGGTACGTATTTCAACGTGCACTGTAATAAAATTCGACGATTGAACGATACCGAATCGAAATACGACGTGGTCTATCTACCGCACAAAAACTCACGGAACACAAATCTTTATGATGGCGTCTGCGTGGCGGCTGCTAGTCCATCCGTTGGTGGCAGGCGGCAGGAGACCGTTGATGTCGATCGCTTCAGAGCAAGAGCGGCGCGGGAAAAGAACTTGCCCGCCGGGCAGCTAAGCGCCGCCCGGCGGTATGCCCACACCAATCCCCGCGAGTCAAAAACGTTGAAGGCCCAGCGGACTCGCTAGTCTGGCTCGCGAACTCCCTCCATCTTCCTTGTTGACTTTGACATATAATTTGTCACCTGTCATTTAGTCTTTTTTTTAATACGCTTGTCTTTGGTGTAGCGAATAGAATCAATCGAATAAAGGGGTTACAATCTTTCGGGGGCCTATTAATCTATGTTTACATAAAAGCCGGACAGTTTCGATAGTTCTATCATGTTGCCAGACGCATTCAAAGTGAGCAGTTGTTCGGGGAGCAAGGAGCGTATACAGTAACTAGTGCGAGTTAGACAGAACGCTTGGTCTAATGCAGCCCTTCACTGTGCATCCACTGTTATCAAGTTTTTTTTCATTTTTAATTTCTTAATCAAAAAATTTCATTATTCTTTTTTTTTTACAGTTTGAATAACAAATATTTAAAACAATACTCAGTAATAATTTTATTTGTATTATTTTTTTTTTATGAAAAATAATATAAATAAAATTATTAGAGTTTCGAGTTTTTTTTAATGAAAAATAATATAAATAAAATTATTAGAGTTTTAATATGATTGAAGTTGTATTAGAACAATTTTACTGAGTATTGTTTTAAATATTTGTTATTCAAACTGTAAAAAAAAGAATAATGAAATTTTTTGATTAAGTAATTTAAATGAAAAAAAACTTGATAACAGTGGATGCACAGTGAAGGGCTGCATTAGACCAAGCGCTCTGTCTAACTCGCACTAGTTACTGTATACGCTCCTTGCTCCCCGAACAACTGCTCACTTTGAATGCGTCTGGCAACATGATAGAACTATCGAAACTGTCCGGCTTTTATGTAAACATAGATTAATAGGCCCCCGAAAGATTATATATAAAATTTAGGTTTTATAATATAACGTAAGTATACTCATAAATTATAATAGTTTAAGGGTGTCTGGCAGAGGGTTGCCACCATAATAACCGTCTGGCAATGAGCAACGCGACTTTTGATATTATTATGAATCAAATGTGAAAAAATCAGGTTTTATACTATAACGAATTTGAGATGGAATTTTATACCCCTTTGTTACCAGCTATCTGCCAAAGCCACCGCTGCCTCAGCTTCATGTTTTGAGATCATTCTTACCTCTACTAGGGACACACATAGAACAATTTTCAGCTTTTATTAAATGACGAAGGTCAGAAACGTATGGGCTCTTGCTCTAATACACATTGATATAAGACCGTAGACAGAGAAAGCAAAGACAGATCTTTAACATAAAAAGTCTTTTTCATATTTCCTTCGTTTGTCAACTTGGCACAGCCATATTATAGACGATATTTTTCCTGACGTGCCATATCCATTTTTCTGTTGTCCGTGATCCGTACAAACTTTGCGATATAACTATTTTATTCACGGTAGGTATCTCCTATTCGTACAAAGTTTAGGTTCAAAGGTTTAAATGTTTTTCTTTCGCAGGGGACACGAAACTGGCCCCTAAGTCCTGTGTTTAAACTACTGTTATATGTTGAGACAGAGTAGAGTTGAACTACCTATATTCACTTCTGAAACTTCGAGCCCTTTCTCACAAGGAGAGAGGAGGCGCCGTGCCAAATCAGTGCGGGTTGGTGGATGACACAACACCATCATTTACTGGTCCTTGAACATCCGACTGCATTTTGATTAGTGTCTTGGCACTGGGCTTTCTCGAGTTTTGTTTTCTTTACTGTAATTAATAGAATCTGTAGTACCTCGCCTTGACCTGTTGCTACGATGCTAATGTATCCTGATACGATTAATGTCATCACGAGCCTAAAAGCAACAACATTCTACGTAGGAGTAACCCGTCCTAAGAACGGCTCCGCAGGGCTCCCCTCCTGCGAGCGCCCCGGGCCCCATGTGCGCTGTCCCCTGCACATATATACATAGCCCAGCCTCGATGCAGCTTGTCACGGTGCGCTGCGCGGCGCTATGTACTGGCGAGCGCACAGAATAGGCAGCAGTGAGTACGCGCGGAATGTTCGGAGCGGCGTCGGGCGCGCGGCAGGAGGCGGCGCTCGGCTCGGCTCAGTGAGTCAGTGCCGCGCGCGAGCCCGCCCGCGCCGCTTGCCGCGCCAGCCATGGAGCACTTCATCGACACCGTGCGCCGCTACCCCTGCCTCTGGAACACCTCCGCCATCGAGTACCGCGACCAGGAGCTCAAGGATGCCGCCTGGACCGAGGTCATGAAGGAGACGGACCTGTCTTCGGGTGAGAATCGCTATTAGTGTCGCATGCGAGCACGCACACAGGCGGGCAGAGCCGGCCGCGCGGCGGGCGCGTCGCTCGGCTCTCTCCGCCAGCCGGCCACAGCTTGCGACGTAGCTACTATGCCAGCTGCCTGAGACGCCGGCCGAGACGTAGAATACTGCATAGTTACTAGCTACCCGTGCAACGCAACAACGGCGGGCCGACAGTTTACTAACATAGTAATAGGTGCATGTGAATTTAATATAGTTTGGTACCTAACTCAAATGGCCTTGGTAAACAATTAAACATGCCTAAGACCTAAGTACACGAGTAATTAATTTGCGTAGATGTGGCATGGTCAGAACCGCAGACCGCTAAACCTTTGTAAAACTTACTTGAGCTAGGTACGTATTTTTCAATTTGTGTTTGGGTAGCTACCAGGAGCCAATGAAAATAGAGCAGCTGCAATTTCGTTATGCAAGCTTGAAATGAAACAAAAGAAGCGCGCGGCGCGGTGCCCCGAGCCCCGCAGCCCGCCATACTGCATACCCGCCGGGCGCCGGCCGGCCGCACCGCACCGCGCCGCCGGCCGGCCCTACCTTCTCAAAGCTATTTCTGCTTATACCAGCTGCACACCGCGGTTTCACCCGCGCCGCAGCAACTCAACATTTAATTTAATTCTAAATACAGTAGTAACTCGATTATCCGGCCCTTAGTTGTACGGATTTGCGATTATCCGCACTACAGATCAATTACGGACGCAACGGAACTGGCATCACCCCGCCCGAGCCGGCTTATCATCGGAAAATTAAAAAAAACTTTTTTCTTCATACTTTCGATTATCCGGATTTTCGTTATCGGAATGTTAGGCATTCGTATAATGAACTTCCGGATAATCGAAACCAAAAATCAACAACAATTAACAAAAGTCTGGTTTAGCAATTTTCAACTGTAATGGAATAAGAGTTATACGAGACTAAGATTTATTTCACACAGATTTTCAATATTCAGTCCCTTGAAAAGTTAATTGGTCATCCTTAATATCAATGCTACTGTTATTATGCTACTATTATAACGTAATTGCTCCAGATATAGTATATTTATTCAACACATAAACGGCATACCTATCACATGTGAAAAAGAATTACAAGTCTTATTCGCATATGCTCGGTTTGTAGGACGGCACAATTCTCTGAAACCGACTGATTTTAAAAACTTTGGTAATAAAATACCCGATCTTCCACAGTGACAATAATGAAATAGAATGGCTTCTGCTATCAATGGCTGTAGATGACACGTTAACTTGTAGGTCCCGGCAGTAAGTCTTAGTACAGCAGTCGTAAGTCGTCTTCGAGTGGCTTGAAAACTCTCGACACCAGAGCTAGGCCGCTTAGCTCATACGAAGAAGAAGAAGAATGCAAGCTAAACCAACTAAAGCCAATTGGTGTCGACGCTTCAGAGAGTTTGTCGTTAAATCGAGTGACGTTGCATGGAGTTTAAAATTATATGTATACCTAAACTAAAATAATAAAAAAAACTAACGAGCGTAAACTGACTTCACGGTCTAAATATAATATGCTTACTAATGCTAATGTACAAAAGTTCCTTATGCCCTAACTACATCTTGTAATAGGCAACGACATTTATAATGTCTTAAATGTAAATGTTGGTAATAGGTATAATCTACACTCTAGTAACACAAAAAAGCTATTCTCACATAATTCTACAATTAAATTAACACCACTAACTACAATTGAATTAATTCTTACAGATTTTTTAAATAATTTACAAATGAATAATTTTGTTACAGTAAAAGAAGCAAAACTGAAATGGAAGAAGCTCCGCGACAGTTACCGCGACGCGCTCAAGCGAGCAAGCGACATGGCGGCTCGCGGCGGCCCTGAGGGGACAGCTAACAAACGAGGCTTCCCTTGGAAATATTCAGCGCGCATGCAGTTCCTACAGCCCTACATGGGTAACCGCAAGAAAGCGGGCGAGTCCCCTCCGACAGCCGTGCCTCCTGCTCGAGACTCGTCCTCCGAATCCAGTGACTCGGAACCGGCCCCGCGACGCCGTCGCCACGAGTCGCCCAGCCCCCCACAGTCCGAAGATAGAGACCCGCTCTCAACGTTCTTCGAGGGCATGTGCCAAGCGACCCGCAGGCTTCCACCGCACACTCAAATCGCTATCAAGAAGACGTTATTCAGCTGCGTGATAGCCGCTGAAGAGGCGGCGCTAGCGGAGCGCCAGCAGCACAACTACGCCGCCCTGTGGCCTAGACGAGCGCGTAACGCAGCCTCTTCGTCAGGTAGTGAGGCGCCTCCTTCGTGACTGCGCTTCCAACCTCCTTAATTATACTATACATGACTACGTGAGATCTAAGGTAAGAAATACTCTTAACCATCACTCTTTTTTTTATTTATGTCATGACCATGGATACAAGTCCTTCAGTCGATTAACCATCACTCCACCAGCCAGTGTTGCTAGCCCGTTAGGTTAAGCGCCCTGTTTCTCAAATACCTAGAAAAAAATCTTGTCCCTTGCGACTCTGATAGAGACTTAGTTGACCTACGTAACGGGATTAGTCTATCCATTGTATTTTTCATCATCATCATCATGTTGTTAAATAGTAACCTAACTCTTACTTGTTGATCTCCAAACAGTCATTCGCGATAAAGACATTTTATTTTAAAATCGTTGGTAACTACCCCGAAGTCTTGTGTAGGTATAAAATACTGGCAACTGACGTTACTCCCAATGATAATAGCCACTGCTGTCAATGGCAATATAGGTATATACTACGAGTAGGTATGCTTAGCGACGCCCGGCTCTAAAATCTTATTTATTCTCTGTCAGAATAAATTATAAGTAAGATTTTAGACTGCTTATGTAAACCCGGACTACCTACTCCACAATCGGTGAAGCTTATGAGGTTATTTTGAGCGTGAAAAATGAACAAAAAGTCTCTTCATGTCACCATTTCACGATCGTAGGTATACCTAGCAAACTCTTTTTTTTACATAACAGTAGTGTGTCATCCTCATACCTACACTACATTATGAAATTATTGAGGGATGCATAGGTATAAATTACTAAAACAAAACTCGTCTCGGTGCTTGCCGACCTCGTTTACCGAATTAGTAAACAAATAAAATGATAGTGAAAAAATGGCGGGAAGATAAGCGTTGCGTCACCGTCCCAGCCACTGCGAGCAGCCCAAGCGGGCAGCTCTACAAAAATTGTACGATTAAAATGGCGGGAAAGTGCGATCGAGCGCGCCGCGCGACGCGTTGTTTGTTCCACAGTCGAGCCGGGCAGCGCCACGATACCGAATTTCTGTGATCTACGCGCGCATACAAGCCAGTGCGGCTCGGAGTCTCGGTGACGTAGGGACCGTGTTTCGCGCCTTTGCACCAACGCTACTTTTATTTTAGTTTGTGTTTAGTTCGCCATTGCGTTTTGAGGTAAGATAATTTTGTTTTAATTACGGTTGAATCAGAGGGAGTATTTTGTGCGTTATTAGTGAAAATAATTAGTGCAGTTAGCACACGGTGGCGTGTTATCGTTGTCAAGCCCACCGCCCGCCGCGCCGCCGCGCCGGGCGCGTCGCTTGGCCTCGCGTCTGTGGCGTTATAATTTCTATGTAGACTTATTTTTGCATTATTAGAGGACATTTGCAGGTTATTTTTTTGGTAGATATGGCGTTTTTGTAACCTACTTACAAGCAATGGCGTCGGTTTATAGTAGCTTTTATAACGGCCCGAAACATAAACACTGCTAGCGTCCAAATACCTAACCTAAGTAGGTAATGGATGACATGTTCTGTAGGTTCCTATTTGAAACAAGAGTTGATTACGCCTAATTTTGGTATTTTAGTCATTTTCAACACGTGTATTTTCGATGAATGACAATGACCTCGGACCTGCGTAGCGTCCGCGTACCTACTATTATTAAAATATGGGATGCCACAACCAAAATTAAAAACTCTTATTTCGATTAGGTGCTATATTTGTGACATGCGCAGTCGCAAGAAATAGATATGGAGGGGATAAAGCCATTTAAGTTAATTAGGATAAGAAATAGCTTTTAGTATAAAGCTGTTCTTTTTTTACATTTTGTATTCAACCCTAACTAGGTATAGCCGTTACTATTGAGTTTTGGCGTGCCTTGTAAGCATACATGAGTATCTATCTCAATGTTAACGAGGTATTTTTCAGACTAATAAAACGCAGTTATCCTAAAAAAAACGTATAGCCGTGAAAGATTACGCACAGAATTTTAAAGTTTGGATTTTGTATGAAAAATTCTCATTACGGGTCAATGCTTACTCTCATTTTAATCGTCTTATTGCCTCGTAAATTATCTACCTATCTGGGTGCAAGAGGTTACTGATAAGTATTACTTATTTACTTAATGTTAAATCTCCATTGTTGCAGTTCGTTACCACATTCACCATGACTGAGAAACCGAAACGCCCCATGTCCGCCTACTTGATGTGGCTCAACAGTGCCAGGGAAGAGATCAAGAAGAAACATCCCGGTCTCAGAGTGACTGAGATCGCCAAAAAGGGTGGAGAAATGTGGAGAGCCATGGAAGACAAGAGCGAGTGGGAAGAGAAGGCAGCTAAAGCCAAGGAACAGTATGTTAAGGACTTGGAGTCTTTTAACGCGAATGGCGGCGAAGTCGGTGGCGGTGTGAAGAAGCCGGTCAAGCGGACGCGCAAGGCTAAGGCGGCGCCGGCCAAGAAGAAGGCCAAGGAAGAGACGGAGGATGATGATGATGATGACGACGATGAAGGTAGCGATTAGGCTTATCTTCGTCTCGCTTTGTGTCGCCTCGCCAATCTTCGCTCGCCTTATGGTAGCCATACACAATACTTCCTATCGTCCAATCGGCATGACGCTGTAGCTTGATCCAATCTGCAGTTTGTCCATAGAGACCACACACACAACGTTTGAATTGTCCAATCGGCAGCAAAGTTCAGTTGAGAAGCTATGGTGTCACCGGTGACAGACAAACGGTGTTTTACTCGTAAAAATGAAACAAAGAAAAAATCTAGTAGTTTGGTGCAATAAGTGGTTAATGAAAAGAAAACAGTTTACTCGTACAAATTTTTATATCATCTTGAGCAGACTGAAATGACAATCGCATACCGCCATGCACGGTCCAATCTGCATGATCAAGCTAAAAGAATCGAAATTCGATTGTATAACTGTCATGCCAAATAATACCAATCCACTCCCACACATGGTCTGTTCTAACTGATCAGTAGCATCATGCCGAATGGACAATAGGAAGTATGGTGTATGCCCAGCATTACACCTCGCGTCTTATGTTATACCAATACTGAAGCACCAGCTTGAGAGGTGAGGCGGGAGGAGAGAGGCCGTGATGAGGTTGTAAGGACAAAGTGAAAGTGAGTAGCTGCTATTTGTAAAAGTGTGTGGACGAAACGGGTCGAAGACTATATAATGGTGTCAACATAGTTGAAGTTAATTGTCTAACAATGCCGACTGAACACTATCGGTGTTCTAATATATCCAGAAATTTATTTTAATAACATATCTATCTATATACTGCATCTGTACTTCTTCTACTTTTTATGTTGTACTTACAGTTTTAGACATTGCACAAGTCATCTTTTACATTTTATTTTCTATGCCACTTTTAATCTGTATTAAATGTAAGAAGTTGACATCAGGATAATAATATTCGGCCTACAAAGGCTAACGTTTGTAGATAATAATAATATTATAATATCTAGTTACTTGTGAAATGATTTATTTGTAAGTAATAGGTATTGTCTGTGCATTTATTGTACTTTTAAGTAAGTAAGTGTAAAATAAAGTATTTGGATAAGATATCAGGTTGTAACTCATTAATAGATATAACTATGCCTTTAATACTATAAGCATTACACACAAAAAGTATATACAGTGTAAACTCCATGTAACGTCACTCGATTTAACAACAAACTCTAATCGACTTGATTTAGTTGGTTTAGCTGGTATTCCATACAATGATACATTCTCTCCATTTAATGACCACTCTATAATGCCATAAAATGCACAGTATCTTCAGTGTCGTTATATAGAGTTTACACTGTATTATAATAAATTCATGCAATAATAGCTCCGTAAATTATGGGTATAGGAAAATAAATGGCCAATACTTTGTAACACTCATAGAAAAGGGTTCTGTTTAGTAATTTTCATTTTAATACAATAAAATGTTTAAACTTCAAGCAATTACAAACCTCAAGGTACCTAGTGCCATCAGTTTTGCAGTTTATGACTTTGATGCTCAAAGAAAGAATGGTATTCTTAATAAAACCTAGTTCTTGCCCTTGCACTTAAGATTATATTTCTAAGGTCCATCCGACTGACAATCGTTGGGTAGGTAGACTTAATAAAATCTCAATATATAACCCTTTCGTTAATAAATTTGTAAGATAACGCTAAAATTAATGATATGATCAAACATTTTAGAATGTATACACCTTTTGTTGGATTTCATGTCGATCCTAGCTCCAGGTCTATACTCTCTCCATTCATCCTACTAATATTATAAATGCGAAGGTTTGTGTGTGTATGTTTGTTACGTCTTCACTTTCAAACGGCTGAACCAATTTTGATGAAATTTGGTGTGAAGATAGGTTAGACCTTGGATAACAACACAGTCTACTTTGTGGCATATGCAAATAACTACAAAATCTATATTACTCCTTCATGCTCCAACGGCTGGACCGATTTTTATGAGATTTACTATATGAAGATAGGTCAGACCATGGATTAATACAGGCTAATTTTTATCCCGGATTAACGGGGGTAACGCCGCGGAGCGCAACTAGTTACAAATAGGCTTAAAAAATGAGTTTCAAGCATTTCTGAGGATACCTAGGTATACCTATTACTTAATCGCTTACAAATTGTTGCCAGCCAACCTCAGCGCTTTTAAATCTTATCATGGAAGATGATATAATTTTAACAAGAACGCAAGATTAGTTTTCGGCGCTGTGTTAAATAAATGCCACGCCAAGCCAGTCCTGTGGTCAAATAGATTAAAATATAGATAGTTAGATAAATTCTTAATTTCACACACAATTACATTAAATTATTTACTTATGAAATAAATAAACTTAAAACTAGTGCCGAAAATGGCGGTCTTTTCGTGAAAAGTTATCTTCCAAGCAACATACTATAAGGTTTAGAATCGTATTGTTTTGTTTGTTTCAAACAAACAAAAATCATGCCATATTTGTACGTTATAGACACACTATTAATTTGATTACGCAAGTTTTTTCACCTTGATATTTTTTTTATTCAGACAAGGCAATTTGAAATAGCATGGTAACCCGTTGAGTGTCCCTGTTCCCCTAGTTACTCAGATGAAATCATCAATAAAACAGATAATAATTTACAAATGGCGTCCGTTTCCAGCCGAACCGATTTGCATTATTCAAGGGTAAATCCAGGTCAGACTCAGGTAGGAAAGGATAAAACTGCATATTGAGTTGGTATCGCGTCACTGTTTTAATCAACTGTTTCCTACGAAGGCGAACTTATATGTTACAGTGTAAACTCTTTATAATGACACTGAAGGGACTGCATTTTATGGCATTAATTAGTTTGTTATTTAAATGGAGAGAGTGTATCATTGTAGGTATGGAATACAAGCTAAACCAACTAAAGCCAATTGATTTCGACGCTTTAGAGAGTTTGTCGATAAATCGAGCGACGTTACATGGAGTTTACACTGTATTTATATTTCGTGGTTATTTGCATAAAAATCTTACTATACTACGACATTCACGACTCGAACCTACATAGGTACCTATCACTAATACGAGTATCAGATATGAAGTTATCGGTCCACGTACTAACTAGCTATAATAGTAAGTTAGTAAATATATGTTGGTATCTACTTATACATCGTACATTTATCTAGCGCTAAAACTCTCACAGCGAGGCGAATCGATAGCCGGCCGTGTGGAATTTATAAAAAGTGTCGGAGAGGAGCGGGCCGGGAGGCGAGACGGCGACCACGTCTGCGCCCTTGCTTGTACCCATGCGTGATGCGCGCCATCCCTCTCTGCCGCGCCGACTTAGCAGCGTGTTGGAGAGAGACGGTGTCCGGTGCGCGCGTGTGTGTCTGACGGCATGCGCGCCGCCGCGTCGCTTGGTATTTTATGTTTTATTCCGCGATGGAGCGGAGCGGCGACGGCCGGTCGAGCGAGGAGGAGTACAGCCCGGCGGGCGCGGCGCCGGGCCGGCTGCGGGTCGGCGCCGGGCTGGCGCGGGCGCGGGAGAGGCGCGCGGGGCCGTCGGCCACGGGCCGCCTCGTGGAGAGCACGCAGGCGGAGGACCGGCGGCTGATCGCGCTGGTGGGCGAGCGCCCGCTGCTGTACGCGCGCAGCACCCTGCCCGTCGCCTCCTACTACTCGCAGGTGAAGCGGCTGTGGCAGGAGGTCGCCGACCTCATGGGCTGGACCGGTATGATCTTACCTCGTTCTACTTATGTTTATGTATTTTTTTGACACCGCTACGTTTGTGACGCGTCGCGCCATCTCGCGTGACTTGACAACTTTGTTTATGCAATTTACCTACATAACTTTAAAGGCTGGATTTCACCGTTTTGTTGCGTTCGTAATAAATTTTAATTCTACAATAATTTTCTTATATTGTATATTTACGTACATTCTCTTATGTATTTTATGCAACGCGATCACTCCCCAAACATCATTTTTTTTTTTTTGTCTCAATGTCAGAAAAAATAATACATACGATTTTAGACTGCTGTCGCACCGCTGAGCCTTGTGATGAGTCTATTACCACTGAGAGCAGTGGATATTATCATTGGCAGTGGCGCAAGTTGCCAGTGCGAGACTTGCCCACGAACTCAGGTAAACAACTTAATGGCAACTTACCACTCTCATTGGTAATGGCTTCTGCTATCAATGGTAATAAATAAAATATTTTACTGCGCTGAGTACCGCTACAGTAGTCTAAAATATATATTATTGATTTATTCTGTCTGTATGTCAGTAATGAGAGTGTTACTTACGTTACTATTGGCTAAAATATGAGATTCGTTGGACCCAGAATAGAGGTCGCTATATACGATATTATTGTTCAAAATTCAAATTTAAAATGTTTTTATTCATATTCATATGTACAAAACAAACTTATTCACTAACCCTCAAACTGGACGCATTCGCGCCCGTGCCATGGAGGCTAGTGCCTTCCAGTGATTTAGATAAGTACATATATAAAAATTTAAAGATTAATAAAAAGTGATATTATATACCCTTATATCGTATATAGAGGAGGATATACACTAGCAGTATGGTGTAGATATTGATAATTCTACTAAGGATTTTTCAAAATAGCTATTCAAATTCATTTAATTCAAGACCAATCCAGGGTAAAAAGTATCATAAGTGTTAATTTAAGGTCTAAACTATCTTCATAGTAAATCTCATCAAATCGGCCCAGCCGCTGGAAAGTGAAAGAGTAACATAGATTTTGAAGTTATTTCCATGGGAACCAGAACTGTTTTTGGTATAAAAAGTAGCTTGTGTTAATCCCAGGTCTAGCCTATCTTCACACCAAATT
This sequence comes from Mellilla xanthometata, assembly GCA_035578125.1. Lineage (NCBI taxonomy): Eukaryota > Metazoa > Arthropoda > Insecta > Lepidoptera > Geometridae > Mellilla > Mellilla xanthometata. The sequence goes on along the minus strand of JAPUBQ010000014.1, from coordinate 2,403,637 downwards.
TCATCGAAATCGAAAGTTTAGCCGTTTGAGCGTGAAGAAATAACAAACATACTCATAATAAAAATAAAGGAAATAAAAAAAAAACATTATTCAACTACACATATTTATATGAATATTATTTATTGTGCAACCCCTCTTTTTCTCGTCCTTTTCAACTCCTTTCCATCCAAAGGCCTGGAAGAGATCGCTGTTAGCGATAAGGTCGCCGTTTGTGGCATACATTTGTGTTGTTACTTTTTATTTTGACTTGTACCTTAATTTGCCCAATAAAGAGTTTATCTATCTATCAATCTTTAGGTTGTCATCTTTTCCTTTGCTTCCATATCGCCAATTTTTTTTTTATTTGACCTACAGTTGCGGAGGTCCGCCGCAAATGGTCTCACATCCGCAACTCGTATTCCCGCCACTTGCGGAACGAGATCCACGGGATGCGGACCGGCCGCGGCCGCATGGTCTCCAGGTGGTACCTCGCTGACGACCTGGAGTTCTTACGCCAGCACATGGCCACTGACACGTGAGACTGTTTTATTTTACACTTTACTAGGCTAGCTTAGCTAAAATTTACAGCTGGGCATTTGTCCAGAAGGTCGCTTTATCACCTAACTTCACCGGCTAGCAACACTTTGGCCTAAGGTGCAACATACCTAATCTGGAATCTTCGATCAAATGTTTATTAAATTCAGTGTTGCATATAAACACAGCACAAAAAATGGCATGAGTTTACTATACTACTCTATCTATTACAATATACACAGAAATACAAAATATGTTTCAATTCAAGTCAACCTTACCACTGTATCGGCTGAGTTTCGACTAGTGCCGTAATATAGGCTATCTTGCTCCGCGATAACAGCTATTAAATTGTATGACCGTACGCAGTGAGCGTTAGAAAATTCAACTGTATTACTATACTAATAACGCTCAAATTCCTGAAACTCAAATAAGACCACACTCTTACTTGTGGTCTTATTTCCCTTGCCGTTTTTAGAGATATCACCATATATCTAGTACATTATTGATCGAAGTCTGTAATACTGATTTTAATTTGGAATCTAGAATACTGGTCCTCAATGAAGCTGCTGGAACATCGTTAGGTGCTTGGCAACAGATTTTCAGCTTGAGGGTAGTTGCTAGCCAAGCGAGCACTAGAAAATGCCCTGACACCACGCAAATGCTTATCTAAAAATTAAATCTTAACTCTAAAAATACGAAATTCTCGTAAATCCCACTTTATGGGAAACATAATATTATGAATTACCAACTATATTAATATGGAACTATTATTATTTTTATTCTAATTGTGTTATTCTATTTATTGGATAAATCTTGGGAAGGACTGCCAAGGCACGGCCTATTTTCGTAGGTAGAGCAAAATGAACAAAACAACTATTAGTGCCAATAAATTATTTTGTACTTTTTTTTTAATTTCGAATGGCAACTCTCACTGATATTGACCTCAGCTGTCAATGGCAATAGATAAAACAATTGCTGCGGGACACGTATTTTAGCCAATCACAACTGTTGCCACTGCGTCACTGAAAATGACCTTTGCTATGAATGGCCAATAGATAAATAATTAGTTTACTGAGCGACGCGTAGTCTACAATCTTATTTATTCTAACAGAAATCTGAAAAAAATACAGACAGCAATACGTAGATAGATTATATTACAGTTACCATTGTAGACCAATGTCGCGGCGCTTAGATTGTTACTGAGGTTATTACCAGTGACAGTGGCTACAGTAGCCATTGACAAAACTTACATGACTTGCGGGGCCGTATTATAGTCCGTATTAATCCAGAGTGTAAACTACCAAACAAAATTGGTCCTGCCATTTTATTAAAACTGAAATGGAAGCTTCATCTGGCGTGCCTTCTTTTTGGGATTGTCAAATTTAAAGAACCTTCCTATCTGCACGCCAAGCTAAGGTGGAAGTCGGAGCGGCACTCGCACGGCGCCCGCGCCTGCGCCGCGCCTCTGCTCACGCAGAGACACGCCACTGCCGCCTTCAGAGGCAGCTTCCGTTATGCCGCGACGAGATGTTGGAACAACATCCCGCCGCCGATAAGGAGCCTGCGTTGTTTGTTTTCATTTAGATTAAAATTAAAGAGTTTTATTTTTGAGCACCAAAAACGGGAGGCACTACTAGTTGCTGACACCAGCGCCATTTAATTCGTTTCATTGTAAACTAATAGTACTTAGTTTTATTTATGCTGTAATCATGATAATTTCATCCACATTTTGTGTTTTTGTATTTTCGTTTTGTCCTCTATAATATGTATATGTTGCCTTTTTGTCTGTTTACTTCTATGTTCCCTTATATAATTCGGTTTTATTTGTATATCCTTATAATATAATATGTTAATGCGTGTACTTTTTCCTTGTGTATCGTGCGTGACGTCACAGCCAGCCTCAACGGAAGACCAGCGTTGGTTGCTCTCCAGCTGAGTTGAGGCTGTGTTGTGACAAATTAAAGTTTATTATGTGTACTTTTTTAATTATTATATTTTGTCCTGTGTTTAATTTGTCTCAATAAATAATTTTCTTTCTTTCTTTCTTTCTTTAAAAAAAGTGTAGATGTTTAAATAATACGAGTAATAATGGCATAATTCAATCGTTTTGCCTGTCTTTACACTAAAGTAATACTAACAAGAGAGTAATATTATTTTACTAGCTGCACCATCCGGTGTTACCCGTGTTAATCCGGGATAAAAAGTGGCTTATGTGTTAATCCCGGGTCTTGCCTATCTCCATACACAATTTCATCGAAATCGATTCAGCCGTTTAAGCGTGAAGAAGTGACAAACACTCACACTTCTCACTTACAAACACACTTTCACATTATAATGTTCGAAGATTTCAAAATTATAAATTTCTAATTTATATTTTTGATTTTACAAATTATAAATAAATTTATTATTTTAAATAAATTTATTATTTTAAATAAATTTATTATTGGCATTTTATATTTTTGACTTTACAAATTATGAACAAATTTATAATTTTTATAATAAATTAATATTACTCTCATTATTGTAAAGACAGTGAATATTTATATAAACGTCTATTCCCGTTGTCCCCTCACGCCGTGTCCCCCCAATGGGACAACGAAATGTAATTATTATTTTTTAATTAACCTTTTATTAATTTTACCGTGTCTGCATGTTCCAGTCGACCATCCTCCTACTCGATGGTAACCCAGTTCGCGCCGACTCTCTTGGAACTAGAATGCGGAGAGCAGCAGGGTATGATTCCGAGTGGGGCCACGCCTGCGTGGTATGCTGCCCCGGATTCGCACACTCTCCCGGCGACCTCAGACGACTCCTGCACAGCGAACGCGGACGATGACAACGCGGATTACTTCCACTTCTTTCGCAGCCTCTACAGTGACTATCGACAGCTAAACCTCGAAAGACAAAGGTGAAAGGCTATCAATATAGTTCAATTATGTTAGCTTGCAATACTTCGACATAACGCTATATCACTCTCGGCTGTGGAAATAGATAGTCAAAAAGCGCTGACTAACTTTGTTCTGAGGTAGCTACAATCTGGTGGTTTTCAAAGCAAGAGTGAACCGGGTTTTTCTGGGTAAGCGCGCTCTACCTTAGATCATAAATTCGCTTGCCATCAGGTGAATTATATCAAGCGCAAGCCCAATTGATGTAAAAAAATAGGCTAGACGATGCCAATAGATGACAAAATTAAATATTAATATTAGGAACTCCTAAACACTAAATATTTAATTTTGTCATCTATTTACAATGGATTTCCGCAAAGTAACGCCTGAGTCAATAAGTTACTAGACGATGCCTTTACTAATTCAATTAGGCACTGCACAAAAACAACATTAAATAGCTTTATTCTAAGGTTTGTTGTGAAAATAAGGAAAAGAAAGGTCAGAGTCAGCCCAAAAGTAAATGTTTTACTTATTGGTAATAAACGCCATTCCAAGAATGTGAAGACATAATTAATTACTAGAAAAGCCTGCGTATGAAAGGTTTAAACGCAAAAGTTGTTTGTAGCATCTATGGGCCTAATAAACCAACCAAGTATATACCTGCGAGTAACGGTTCTAAATAGTTTTACAGCTAGAAGTTTTACAAATTAACTTATTAAATTTTTACTGATTTTAATAGCGTTTTCTGTTCTAAATATGTATTGTTTCAATTAAACCAGCTCCGTTGTTCCACTGGTGGGTCATACTCGATTATATTTGTTTGATACCTTCATGTTATATGTTTGACGAACTCGTTGGCGTAATCGTTATCATGCTGAACTGCTAATCAGAGGGTTTTGGGTTCGGTTCCCGGCACGGCCAACATTTGTGATGAATTAAATTTGTTGGCTGTCGGCCTGGTTGTAAAATATGTACCGATATAAATATATGTATATGAAGTATATCAGTTGTGTTAGCAACCATAATACAAACAAGAAATGATTTAGTATGGGGCTAGCCAGTCGTGTTTGAAAAGTGTCCTAATACTTATTTATTTAACAAGGAATACTGATATTTTCCAGAAAGTTCCGTCGCCAATGCCTGCTGTTACTTCACGAACTTGTTGACGCTTCAGACGGTGCAAGACATAACGATGTGGAAAGTGAACCTGAAGACAATAAGAGCTTTATCCACACTATTGAGATAAATCCCTTGGAGGCTCAGGGTATTGAGGTTAACGGGGAACGACCGGATGGGGATGGCGATGCGAGTGGGGAATAAAGTTATAGACCCAATGGGACTGGTGCCGGTTCTGTCACGGTTTGGACCTTGTTTAAATTCAAAGCAATTTAATTGATCTAAAATTGTCTGCATGTCTCTTTATCTGACACGTAAGTGAGATAGGGATAAACAGATACTTTAAAAAATTACAAATAAGACAACTGTATCTAAGCTGATTAATAAATTAATTTAATGGGAAGGATGTTAAATTATTACTATGTAGGGTAATGGACAATGTGATTTATTTATTTTATTAAGAAGAATCAATAAAGAATTGTTGTTAATATTTGCAAGTATTTTATGTGTATTGTATTTATTTAAAAGTCTGCGCCAAAGTTTATTTACTCTACCTAAGTAGGCACTTATATGCTTAGTTCAAACATTTCAAAGCAACAGAAAGTGAACCCTCAACAAATGGTTCTCAGAGTCCCCGATTCAATTGTATGTTTTTTATGTGTTTGTGACATCATATTTTCGTTATTCATAAACCTATTTATGAAATTATTTCTTTGGCGAAGAGATTTGTCCCAGAGCTTGATCTTAGGGTAAATGACATCACCGGAGACTCTCGCTCCGGGTAGTTCTTGTTGCAAAGGTTGCCCATAAATATTCAGCGCGGTAATGCAGCGAGTGTGATGGGCACCTTTGCATCAGGGGCGAGTAGTTAAGATTTTGTCATATTAATTTTATATTAAGTCTTATATTTAAAAAAAATTGTTGAATAAGATATACTTTCCAAGTTGTCCCTATATGTACATTATATCAAGTGTGTTTTAGTATTTCCTAAATTGAGGTCGCTTTTCTTTTTCCTTATTGTATTACGGTGGTTCTGTTTATGTTTCTGTTTTTCGACTGTATTTTAGTGATTAGTAAAACAATATCCCCTATTGTATATTTATTTGTATTCATATACTTTATTTGTATTACTATTGGAAGTTTAGCGCCTACAGACATCATAGTTTCATGTGAAGTAAATGATAATTCGTTTAGTTAATAAAAAAAAGAAAAAAAAAGCGGCCAGAGCTCTACATACCTAACACAGGCTTCCGCAACTTCATCTGCTTCACTTCCACATTCGTTTTCTAACAAACGAAAAAGGTTGCGAAGAAAAAGTTCTAAATGTGTCTGGCTTCGCAAAGCTTGGCCTTTGTACGACCGTGAATATTCATATTTTTTTGTCAATAAAAAATAAAATAATATATCAAAACTTTATAGACGCATACCAACCACGGTGTCACAGGGCACGTACTATTATTTTCAAAGGGTCGTCGAGCAACAATAGACTCGAGCACCGAGGGGACACTGCGGCAGCTGCATGTATCGTGAAATTGCACATGTGGGGTGTGATTTTATTATTGGATACACAGATTTTAGTAGAACTATTAGTCTGAACAAGGTTTCTTGTTCCTTTGAATATTGGTTCGACAGAACATTCAAACAAATAATAATCTTTATATTTATCATTACCGTAACAGTAAACTGTATATTACTTACACCAATTCCTTGTTCACTTTTTTCCATTACTCGGTCTTAAGACGTAATATATTTCGTACAAATGGATCCAAAGAAAGTGCTATAACCCACAGACTCTGCTTCATCAGATTAAGATGCACAAAGGCCCATGATGACAGAGTCAATAATCCAGATATGTGTGAAAAACAAAGACTACATTACACTACTACAATTAATAGCTAGTTGAAAACCTAAACGTATATGACCATCTTTGTAATAAGTTTATCTAAAAGTTTAGTAGACATGTCCGAATGCACAGAACGTAATTATAGTTTCCGTTTCATCATACGTATAGTATGGACAAATAATATAGGTACATAAGTCAATTTCCTTCCTCCTTTCTTCTGCTAGACGTTTGAACCAATGAGATCATTTTTTTTTGCGTAAGGAAATTAAAACGAGAACCAAAATTAAATAGTTTTGCTTATCAAAAATTAGTTACTATGTCTAGGTTTCGTAATTTCGCTACGATAAGTCACCCACCGTAGCTACAGTGCATTAGGACCAAGCGAAGGAAACCAAATGCTGTAAGTATTATCAGTATCTCTCAACAGATGGCGCTATTAATTTCTAGTCCGAAAGAAGAAATTAAAAAACCGAGTTTATTGTTATCACAAGTTATGACTGTTAATATTGTACGGCAGATGTAAATTTAGTTTATTCAGTATCGATATAAACTTGACGAGAAAGTTAATAAAATAATACGCCTGTGAAAGTTTGTGAGCAATATTTCGAAAATGGTTATTCATTGAAAGGCTCCATTTTTGCCAAGGCATACTAATTACGATTTTCACTGAATAAACCTCGTTCTTATTAATCCTCATTTTAACAGTTCTGCTCGGAATCATGATTTTTATCGAAGAAGATTAACATTTTTTATCGAATTATTCACGGCCAAAGAAATGAGCAACTTAAGAACAAAGAAGCAAAATTTAATTATAAGAACAAATTCATCAGGAGTAATTTAATTTTGTTGTACTTAAGTAACTCAATTTCGTAAGTAATTTAATATTGTATTTCGCAGTCTCAATTTAACTCTTAATCTAAGGGTATTACTAAAGTTTATATATAAGAGGCGTACTAACTCAAATTATTGTAGGTATTTAGTTCCGTTTTCACTGGGGGTTTTCTGTGTTCTTTGAGTTTCTATCGACATATTTATAATTAATCTATAAAAACGTCATTCATATTCTATCTCGGAATCAATCAGATTTTTCTTATATACCGGTATGATAGCAGAATTACTATTTTAAATATAACGCCTGCTAGAAAGATACTAGCAATACTGCGGTGAGTGATTTGATGATATTTGTGAGCGCCAGGCAAATTCAAACCACTATATTAGCAACACAATCTTCCAACACATAAATCTGTTCTGAATTAATAGGGCATGTCTAAGACTACTTAAAATAAATGATAAATCACCATAGATAAACGAACATTGGGACAATCATTAAAATTAGTTATAGCAACAAACAGGCGTTTATAAAATTGTAAAAATATTTACTCTGAATAGGTCAACGCTTGCTTGACAACAATTCACCTGATGGTAAGTGATATTGAGGTCTACGGTATTGCGCTTAACTGGATGGAACCATTTCGCTCTCGCCTTGAAAATCGCTAGATTAAAGTCATTGTGGAATGGGAAATTCGATTCACTGAATCAACGACAAAAACGGATATTCACCATTATATTGATGGACAATTCTTAATAAACCATTAAAGCTTTCCTAACTAGCTTATAAGCTATTTTTTCCGTATTAGCTCCGTCTCAATGGAAAAGCGCCCCAAACCGCGAGTAAGGCAGGGCCATTGACATATTATACTCTATAGACAGGAACTTTTTAATACAATAGCGTGCCACGAACATTTACGTTGTACGTCAAAAGACTTACTTTCCTTGGAAATTTACAGCGTTTGTAAGAAAAACTACAAAATTTCGGCACATATAGCCATTTTTTTGTTATGTAAAGTTATTCGATTTAGTGCTTTTATGTTAATGTTTAAGTAAGTGTTATTAAGCAGCGAGTGTGGTTCGGTAGTGAAACGTCTGATTTTCAATCAGACGGCCCCCGGTTCGACCGGGCCCTACCAATGACTTTTTTTAATAATAATAAATATTAGGATACATTTCACACACGACTGGTTAGCCCCATACTAAACCATTTCTAGTTTTTATTATGGTTGCTAAAACGATTGTATTATGGTTGCTAACACAACTGATTACATACTTTATATAGATATTAACATCCAGACCGACAGCCAACAAATTTAGTTAAGCACATAGATGTTGGCTGTGCTGGGAATCGTACCCGGAACTTTCAGATGGGCAGTCCGGCATAGTAACCATTACGCCAACGAGGTCTTCAATGATTGCTACTGTCTTTTAGTTTAACTTCTCCATGGGCAGGGTGGCAACTTGGCAACAACCTCCCCTAAAATATTCATTGATTGGTTCCCCGGAAAAAATACAAAGGAACGCTCGACTTCGCCGCATTGACTCCCTAAACCTTTTTACGCTTATTGATGACTGCTCGAAGCTTAGCGAGCGGTGAAAAAACGTTAGGCGATGTCGTTTATCTTGGTTCGTTTGAGATATGGTCGGATTACTGGTGCACTGGCTAAAGTATGTTTACTTGTTCCATATATAAAGTAGCATATGTAACTTAATAGTACTTTGATGAAGATTAATATAAACTAATTTTGCATTCTCAACTTTCAACAATTTTCCGCCTTCTCTCACTAGGAGAGATATATAGGCCGTAATCCACCACGCTGGCCAAGTGCGGGTTGGCGGATGGCACACGTCTTCGGATATTGCAGTCCTCAAACGTGCTGTTTTCCTCACGATATTTTCCTTCACCGATATGGTTGTACGAGGTAGCGGAAGTAGAGGTTGACTTAGGAAGACGTGGCTGAATTGTGTAAATGAGGATATGAAAGAAAAGAGAGTGAATGTAGTAGATATGACAGCTGACAGAATCGTGTGGAAGAGGAAAACATGCTGTGCCGACCCCACCTAGTGGGAAAAGGTTGAAGAAGAAGAAGAAAGTTTTCCTTCACCGTAAAGCGAGTGTGAAAAACAAGTCATTGGTGGGGATTCAGCGGCACACACGACTAAACCAAATTTAAAGAAGCCACGTCTCTTTTCATCTTAGGTGGCCAGAAAGAGACGGCACGTTCTGAACCACAGACAAAACAACTAAAATCACGTCAAATATGGAATGTGCAGGCAGTTTTATGAGTGCGGTCTAAAGTCGCCTATATTTTCTACATTTGACGTGATTTTAGTTGGTTTGACTATGGTGCACAGCGTGCCGTCTCTTTCTGGCCACCTAAGATGAAAAGAGACTTCTTTAAATTAGGTTTAGTCGTGTGTGCCGCTGAATCGCCACCATTGGCTTAGAGCCGGGATCGAACCAGGGGCCGTCTGATTGAAAAGCATACTTTTTACCACCGAGCCACACTCGCTTGTTTTCTTGTAAAATATGAATTTGCAGGGGAAGTCATTAGACGCTATCGTTTATTCTGTACCATTACGCGAAGGGAAGCGTAACTGTGCGTGAACTAATCTCGCTCCGGACACTTTTACATCCTCATTAACATTAACGTGGTTAAATGAGGCTTGCGCGATCACTGCTTCAATAATACATGAGCACTGTTGCCTCTGACATTTAGTTGTAGTACTTGCTAAAGTTAAGTAAATGGCCAAGTGTTAGTTTTTTTTGAATGATTATTATTTTTAATATAAATTCATTAGAATGTATAAAATTAAGGAAACTCTATGAATCATACGCAACTCTTGCATAAATGTCATGTAAGATAGCTTCTTCTTCTTCTTTTATGCTAAGTGTCCAAACTCTGGTGTCGAGAGTTTTCAAGCCGTTCGAAGGCCTCTAATTTGACAACTGATTATTTTTTGACTGATCTTACTAAGGAGAGACCTCGGTGGAGTAATGGTTACCATGCCGAACTGCCAACCAGAGGGTCCCTGGTTCGATTTCCGGCTCGGCTAACATCTTTGTGATAAACTGAATTTGTTAATATGTGGTCTGGGTGTTAAATATGTATCGATATAAAAGTATTAATATATGTATATACCCATGTACAAAATAAAAACGAAATCAAAGCTAAATATTGCTAACCAATATCCTGCCGTATCTTACGGTCCGGTGCCGTACCGGTGCCGTGCCGACAACAGTGCTCCTCCCTCGAATGGAAATGAATGATCAGTTCGCAAATGGAACAACGAGCTGAGATGAGTTATGGGGTCCATTTCCGGCGTCCGGTCGATTTCCTGCGCACATCTATCATGGCGGTCCACCGGGCCGGTGCCGGGCCGGGGCCGGGCCGGCAGATACACGCCCTGCCCGGCGCGACCCGGCGATAGTCTTACATCAGCTGGTTTATATAAAAAGGTCGCTGACCTGTAACATATTGTACGTTAAAGTTAATGTTTTATTTTGCGAATTTTCTCAAGTCTTCAAAAGTTGATAATTATTCTTCTTCGTATGAGCTAAGTGACCAAGCTCTGGTGTCGAGAGTCAAGCCATCCCAAGGCTTCTTTCTACCTTAGCTTAATGACTGCTTGTACTAAAACTAACAGCCGGGATCTATAATTTAACGTGTCATCCGACCCACCGTAGCGCTCAGATAAAAATGCCACTTTTAAAACGACAGTCTAGTACATCGTCACCCATCCAAGCACCGTCCGCATCGACCGTTAGTTTCGATGATCGCGTCAGATCACCTTAGCTAGCCAACCTTCATTCTACGAGTACATACAAACGTGTAATAAAGCGTTTCAATTTAAATCTGTCCTTCCTAGTTAAACAATAAGTAATCAATAATTAATAGGAAAATGTACTTCAATTTGAAATATAGATACTTGACAAATTATGAGTAGATATCTATGCTGGCTGGTTCCTTTCGACACAGCGCGAGAATGCTGCCAGCGTTCTTTTTTGCCGCCACGCCACCGAGCACGGCACAGTGGAAAGACGTCACTGCCGAAAAGCTAGTCATGATAGATATTACCTCAAATCTTTTGTCAGATTTTGAGTACTTTACTAACAGCTAACAGTGAGGACCACCCGCTGGTTTTGCAGACGTGCGTGACACCGTAGCTGATAAGTTTGGTCTAATAGGGTTTTACTGACGTAGGCACGGTGTGACCGACGGCTGTTGAAAAAAATGTTGACCAGGCGAATGGTAGAAGGAAAATCCGTGTTGGGATTCGTTTCGCAGCTTGATCATTTGCGTAGGTGCGCGTGAGTACTTTCTACAAGGCTTGTGCCAATCTTAGTTAAAAAGACAGCTTAGACGGGCGTGTGGACGCCTCACGTCTCGAAAGTAATGGATTTGATTCCCAATGAGCTCGAGAGTCAAGGCTTTCGGCGTAGGAAAACATCGTGAGGAAACCATAGCATGGTGGTAGAGCATTTTCTAATGATAATGGCTAGCAATGATCCTCAAGTTGAAAAATCTATCGCAGCTGTCTTTGAGAGCCAGTTATTCGAAACTAGGCATGCTCTACTTTAGTCCGGAGTGTCGCTAACTCGTGTGGTAACGCGCTTTTCTGGTCTGCCTAGCTGTAAGGGGTATAAAAAATTGCAATAAATAAATAAATAAATTTATCGCAAAAAGAACTGCGATTCTTGAGAGGTTGTTGGACAAATTATGCCACTTAAACTTGACTAACAAATAACACTGGCAGCATTCTCGCGCTGTGTCGAAAGCTCGTATCGTAATTTGACCAATACCTTTCAAATTGAAGTAAGTTTTCCAATTCATCATTTGTTACTTATTGTTTAACTAGGTAGTATGTAAATTTAAATTAAAACGCTTTCTTACACGTATGTAGTATAATAATTAAGGTTAAGTTTTAGTTAGTTATGTTTTATAAGAGTATTGTGTTAATTATAAATAGATAAGATGTTATTTGTGTTGTATTTCCATTTCTCAATATTAGAACATTATAGAATGCGCTGTAACCGAACTAAAAACGTCCTCTAAGAATATCTACTAATAGTATTGATATTTCTAGTTTTTCAGGTAAAACACACAATTACTATAAGTACCTAATAACTTGTAATTTTCCACCACTTTCCTAATTGAGCTATCGTCAAAGCGACGTGAAACAATTACTAGATTGCGTCAAACGAAACTAGAATGACGCGCGACACTTCCTGACATTCTGGCAAATATACGTTTTCAACATTTTGTGTTAGAGAAAAATCATTTAGCTATTTTGTGTTTTAATTTTTTACCCATGACAGATTTGCGTTAGATTACAGCTTGTATGATGTTAAGCTTGCCTGATAATTAGTAAGTCTACGATGTGGCACGCTTACCTAGAAGATACTTAACTCGTCTTTTGAAGACCCCCGATGATGATAATGCTTTGTTTTAGTGTTTCGTATCTAAAAGCAAAATTAATCATGAAATATATTTAAAGGGGGCTCTCATACAATGATAGTACGGAACCCTACAAACGCGAGCCTGACTCGCACTTGGCCAATTTTATAATTTACAAACACATAACGCATGAGAATACTGAAATTGAATATTTCATTGATTGTAAACTAGAATTGAGATAGATTTACTTTCACACACTTATTAATGTAAGCTATTTACTCGTACATTAGATAACATATGCGTATATTCGTATAATTTAATGTTCTATCTTCTAAATTAGAAACTAATTTTAAGCGTTATGGGAGAAAATAAAATATGAAAATATTGCGAAAAAATCTTATTTCTACGCGTATGATAGGGCTACGATTTTTTCAGCTATAACTATTATCTTTGATCCAGCGTAAAGAATTATTAGAGTTCACGCTTACGTCTTATCCAATATTATCTTCTTCCAACTAATATATAAAATTTCCATGTCATGTTTGTTACCGTACTCCTCCGAAACGGCTTGACCGATTTTTACCAAATTTTATATGCGTATTCAGTAGGTCTGAGAATCGGCTAGGTACCTATTTTCCATACCACTAAGTGATTAGCAAAACAACGTTTGTCGGGTCAGCTAGTTCATAAATAAAAAACAAAAATAGTATTTTTTTGATTGATTGTACAATAATTAAATCTCTATCTATGAACGAAAAAAATATAAGAAATTTATTTTTCCACTTTTTTCCTGTACTATTTTGACAGTTATCCAGTGAAGTTGGCAGCAAGCGGTAAATTATGAATAATACCTACTGTTTACTCCATATTTCTATCCAACGTCACCCAGCCATGCCCTCATATTGGAGATGCCATCAAATTAATCAGAGTAGCCTGGCTTCCGCAAACCAAAATACTTCGTCTTCCTGTTGCGTCAGATAACAACCAACAACTTCTTGACGAAGACAGCTGATAAAAAAAGCTCGTGGATTTAGATTTGGCTAACTTTGAGCGGAAACGGACGAATCAAATCAATTTTAAAAATAATTTACGTCATAATTAATGATCAAACGGCCTTACCTAAGTGATGATAATGCGTTATAAATAAAGAAAAGTCAAAGTCAAAGTATATTTATTAACCTTAAGCTCAATACAAGCTCTTGGTTTCGGCAATCACTACAAAATGTAAAAATCAAATTATACAATGTATGTATAAAAGTAGAATTATAAAAATAAAACTTATATAATCATGGTCAGTAGTATGTTTTTATTTATAATTTTAGCCAAAGCAGGTATTGTAAAAGTGTGACAATGAAATCTATTTGCTGTTTAGAATTAAGGATAATTAATTAAGGCCATAATAAAGACAATCGCAAATTTTAAATTCGAATTTTAAAATTTGCGATTGACTTTTCTTTATTTTAGAAGAAAATATCTTTGATTCCTCAAATGAGCTCTCTAAACATCCGTGTGGAGGTCGGACGTGGAAGCACGCCTACAAACGGGTAAACCTTTATCGCCTCGAATGCTCAAATAATTATGCTCGAAGCCAGATCACAATTTTTCAATGCACGTTAGTCGCTTTAGGCGGGCGACATCGACAGTCAAGTCAGCAAGGCTTAGGGCGGGCGCCGTCTAATTTGCAATATTAATGTCCACGCTTTGATTCAGAGCAGGAAAAATGAATAGCTTATCATTAAATTGATAAATTATTGTTTTCTCCGCTAATAAAGGCGCGGTGTAAACTCTTGGCAGCCGCACAAAAAATATTATTAATGACCAAGAAGCTTTTCTAGCAATTTGTTTCATTAATTAAATGTGCTATTTCCGTTAAACGAAACGCTTCGCGCTTTGCATTCATTTTAGAAAAGCCCGGCTTTATGAGAAATGAGAATTCAAAACGATTTGCTCGGACAAATGCAGTTCTCTATGATTTATGTGTTGTAGGGTAAATCCTTTTTTAGGGTGCCGTACGTAAAAGGTTAAAACGGGACCCTATTACTAAGACTCGCTTTCTGTCTGTCTGTCTCCAGGCTCAGAGGTATCTCAGAAACCGTAATAGCTAGAAAGCTGAAATTAAAACACTTGCCTAGAAGGAACCTATTTACTCTAGATTTGAAGACCCCCAAATTGTACTTCTCGGGAAGAAGAGACTCAGGAAGTTCAGGAGTCCCAATGCTTCGCAGTTCTTACAATGAAGGTCGAAGCAAAACGCTTCAATAATTCATTTATTCAATCATATGGTTAGAACAGTTTCTGATTACACCAAAACGCTAACTATTTTATATCTTACAACTAAAAGCATGAATAACGAATTGTAGGCTGGTTTTGTTTTCTGATTGAGCAATTTTATCGTAATTGTTTACCTACATGGTAAGGAGGTATATTCGTGGATGACTCCACATAAAATACTCTGATTTACAATACACAAGGTGCATACATGATTGTACATGAGTTGAAACAAACGTCAAAAAAACTCTACCAAGATTCACATTTAAATAAAGATATTTGGCATGGTATGAAAAAATAGTGCTAACTATCTTAATGCATACTTTAATGTCTTCATCGTCTATTATACAATATCCACTCATGATTTCAACACGTTTACTAAATCACGCCAGGTGGTAATCAGTCGTATATTTCCAGGTACTTTGTTAACTCTTTATCTTCAAAGGGACATTATTTACTACTCGAGTTTGTACTTTATCACCTGTAGCTACGGTTCAGATTGATTTATACGAGGCTTGGAAACTGTTGACGATCGTCCAAGCTGTCTATCTAGACAAGCTGGCGCGGACTGGGCTGACGCAAGGTGACCCGGCATCGCTCCAACTACTCCTACTACATGTATAGGATGTAAAATCTCGTACAAGATATGTGACACCTGTGTTAACTGCTGGCTAATCTGTATTCCTCCTCGGCAACAGTGATGGGTTGTACTTTGGTAGTTGCCAACGTCCTGACATTACATCATTTTCATTTGTTACTTCTTTTTTACTACAAGATATACTTTATATTGGTATAGAAGCATGAAATCAAAAGCTTAGTTCAACTCTAAATCTGAAAACTGGTACTTAAGTATCTATTGTTTTATAAACGAAACAAACGTCAATCAAAATAGCACAGATATCTTAGATGGCTCTGCAACAAACTGCATCAGTAGATACAAAAACCACCAAGAGAGGTAGTACGTAGTAGTATGAATGCACCGACAAGTATAGAATTCGCAGCAATAGAAGTACCTGCCCTATTTATACCTATACTTTATCAGAGAACGGCCGTCGTCCGCCCCTGAACTTTCTATATATACTGCTGCATATTCTGTGACTGTACTTGGTGCCAAGAGTTATTTCTCAGAATGACGTGACGTGAGAAGTACATAATTACTAATTACCGACGGTTCTGGGTCATATCATCTGACTTTTGTTGCGATCTCCGCTCTCAGCGGGTTTTTCCTATATGATATCATCATCATTATTTTCAGTCTGTCATCGTTCACTGCCAGCCATAGTCTCTCTTTTTGTACGCCATTTGTCTCGGTCCTCTGCTAACAACTGTGTTGATTTTATACTATAATTAATAACAGTCAAGGATGAAGTCACTTGTCTGTATCCCTAAGACTTAAATAGTAAATACTTATAATTACATACATACGATCGATGTTCTTCTGACTGTAGTTACCGTACATTCCATACTATCATGTGTAGAACACATTATAACCCACCCAATCTCCATGGAAGCCGTAGATGGTAATAGAAAGCAATAATAAAACAAAAACCAATCTAGCCTCTGTCGGTACGGATTTGTTTAGGGAGGTGCGTGTCAACTTCTCATCGGCAGCGTTAATGGCAGAGCTTTCGTTCAAGCTTTATTTTGATGTGGGCTTTAATCGGTCTTCTTGCACGCACTTGTTTGCGATAGCCGTTTTATTGACCGCCTTGATTGTGTGACTAATGTTATCGTTTTTGAGGGGCTTGGGAGGAGATAATGGATTTTATATTGTTTTATCAGCCGTGTCGTGTGATTTTACTACGGTCGTAAAGAAATACTATCTTTTACCTGGTAAACTATTTACTACTTTCAACATTCAGCAGGAAGAATTGTATTGAATGTTTTTCATTAACTGAAGGGGGTTCACCTAAGAGGGTTTGAGAAGCATAATGTTTCTTTGTTAGTAGGATTAAACTACTTTTTTTCTATTTTCACTCACGGAGAGTTTGCAATCCAGCCAAAGTAAGTCTTCTTCTACTTCTCTGGTGAGTCTCTTCCCATCACGTTCAATAGTTTGTTGGTTATGTTTCTGTCTATATGTTTATCTACTAACAGAAAAACAGTAACGATATTTTTGATATAAAAATATGGATTTAAGAATTTTCCAGTTCAAATACGATCTCGTTTTGCAAAGTAGTTGAAGTTTCAAGATCACGCAATTGGACTACACAGTGAGCAAAAATAAGATCACAAAAAGTCCAAAGCATGATTGCGTGTAGGGAACGTACGCGTGTGAGATCAGTTCTGAGAACTGTTGGCAAGATACAAGACATCTGTCACCGTTCACGTGTAATATTAACTCTGTCGTTGTCTACATATATTAATTACCTATACATTGTATTACCTAACTGTACTTATTGGTTCATCATCATAATTCTATTCACTTTTTCCTAATAAATAAGGTCGGTGCGGGATGTATTTAGTTTTCATTTCACTCTATCTATTGTCATTTTATAGTTTTATTCTCTTTCTTTTACATATACTCATCTCTTTTTTGACATTGAACCTGGTAGGTAAGGTTATAATTATTGCTGTGTCTTATATGCTTTGACTGAACCAAGATCCTTTTATTTTTTGGTACCATACAAAACAATATTTATCTTAAGTTCTGCCTTGGGATACCTCTCAAGTGTGAAAGACAAGATTTCCTAGATTATTGATATGCCGTTAAAAGCAAAGTTAACAGAAATAGGTACCAGAAAGACAAATGCGGGTTAGCATATACTACAATAGTATGTTTTGAGGATAAGGATAATGGCAACACATAAATAGTACCAAGATGTACCTATGCTGTCAATCACGTTTTAAAGGGTTTCGGGAAAGCCTCCAAACTGTCTGCTTTTTGGAGCTCCGTTTGCTTCAGGATTACCAAACTTGAGATTAAGGCATAGAGCTTAAAGTCCCTTAGCAGGGTAAGAATGATGCAAGACCTAGTAATACCACTGATCTCTTTACGTTCATAATATGCTGATATTGTGCCAGTTGCAACTACTGTTTTAATCTGGTGTCCACACGTGTGGAAGCTTCTTGTAGTTTCATTGAATTGTCTTCATTATAATATGAACAGGCTTACAGACATCAAGTCTGTGATGCTGACTCCATAAATGAGATTAGCAAGTATTTTGAGACCTTCTACGGGTGTTACCAACCGCCGAAATAAATCTTGTCACGAGATTTTCTTGCTCTATGATTACTGACACATTGCAGTTTAAAGTTTTAACGACGAATGTCTAATTTTTGTCAACTTGACAGTAGAGTTTGTTTAATCATTGATTTTCTACTTCGAGTAAAATGCAATGATGTTATATGAAAATGTGACATAAAAGAATTGAATTGGCTCAATTGAAGACAAATGCAATTTTTGACCTATATTAATTTAAAAAGACTTTGGACCTTGTCCTTTTGCTTTTCAAATTGAATCAAGAAATTTTAATGATACCGAACTACAGGTCAAATAAAAAAAGGGAAAACAGGTCAAGAACTTTCAAGAATCAAACTTTTTATTGATCTACACTAAAAGCCAAATGTTCAAGGCTTGACTTATTTATTGTATAGCCACTATCAATCAATATACATAGTTAACCATCTTCGTATTTTATGTACAAACTCAAAAATAAAAAGAAAAGAACAAGAAAAATTAAAACACTACACGCCTGGTAAAACTTGATTTTGTGACAATTGTTATTGTCGAATATCTTATGTATGTATACATAAGATTCGATTCATTCGCTGATTCGTACCAGTTAATTCAGAGAGTTAAATAAAAATACTTTGTTCGTAGTTTTTCTCGTAGGAGATTTGGTTTTTGTTTAGTATTATACAGTTATTAGTTAAACCAAAGTCAATCAAGCTGTCATCATCTTTTCCATGGAAAATCTGGTCGTTCTCTCCAAAGAAGTCATTATCACCTTCTTTTTGAAGTTATGCAAATTAGTCGTTGGCAAGGTGCCCTGATGAGATGTAACTATTACAGTATTCTGTAACTAGTAGCTTTTGCTTCTTTCTCACATCGCTTCACAGTTGACAGGTTCAGGGCCAAATGACAGTGTAGAATGTCACTGTCAAAGTCAGCTTTATTTGTAGCTCTACAAAAGAAAGGGGAACTATTTCGGAGTATCTATCTTTAGAATGTTAGTAGGCAGGTTACGTACGTGAATATCGTACCAAATTTTAAAATCACAAAATTGATACCTTCTCTCACATGCAGTGAGATATAGGCCACAATAAGAAATATAGGTATAGGCCATAATAAAAACTGGCCAAGTGCGGATTACACGTCTTAAGATTAAGGGGTTCTAAGAGTAGGTATATTTTCTCATGATAATTTCATTCATAAAATAAGTGAGTGAAGATTCTACACACTTCTTCATCTTGGAAAACAAGTCTCTGGTGGTAGGGCTGGATTCGATCCGGGGTATCGCTTATGAGCTAAGTGGTTAAGCTCTGGTTTCGAGTCGCCGAAACCTCTTTGACTTGGCTTATCGACTGCTTTTACTATGACTAACAGCAGAGACTTACAATTTAACGTATATTCCATCCCACGGTAGCACCCAGATGGGAATGCCACTTTTTAAAACACAGTCTTGAGCATCGTCACCCATCCAAAGACTGTCCGCATCGACCGTTGTTTGCGTATCTAGATGATGGCGTCAGAATAATCTTAGTTAGCCGAAATACAAGCGCTACTTACGAGTACATACATTAAGTAAAGATATATACTCGAACATAATAAGTACAGAGTAAACAGCCGCACATACAAACAAGACTATAAATAAAGCAGCAGACACCCCGGAACAAACAATGTCATAAATTACGATTAAACTAATTCTCAAGAGGAGTCGTGCGCTGCAAAGTTATTGATTTGGGAAGCAGTTATGCCTCCTGCTCGTAACTGCTGAAACTATAAAGATAAAGATATATTTATTTGCAAAAATAGCTACAGATAGACACTCAATAGTTTTAAAGAGGTTTTTTTCCTGTCACCGATGTAGAGTTAGTCAATATAATCGATACGTAAATAGAGTCTACTAGCTGCGCCCCGCTGTGTTACCCGCGTTAATCCGGGACAAAAGAAGTTAATACGGGATAAAAAGTGACCTATATGTCATTCCAAAGTCTAACCTATCTTCGTCTAAAAAATCTTAAATCTTATCGAAATCGGTTCTGTCGTTAGAGCGTGAAGGAGTAACATAGATTTCTCTCGCGATTCAGCGAGGAAATGCTGCCAGCCTAATGGGTACGTTTGGGCGAGGGGCTTTGACGTAGTCTCTTTAGGATATTAGACTTAATTTTATTTATTTTCATTATTTTTAGATATGACCATAATAACTGATTTAATTAACATAGATTTATTTGTAGTTATTTGCATAAACAATGGAAACCACAATTGTTTTCGGGATGAAAAGTAGCCTATGTGTCAATTAAAGATGGATGTACTTGATTTTCTGAACATAGTTTCTGTAAACTAGGCTCCAGTTTAGAAATTGCCACTCTCATTTCGTCGTATCGACATATTATGCCTTTGGCACAACGTTGCGATGCCCCAGGGCGTCGCGACGCATAGTTAAGGAAACCCTGGTCTAACCTATCCATTACTTCCTAAATTTCACCTCTTTTCACACAGCAAATTTCTAAATCGATTCAGCGGTTTGAGCGTGAAGAAGTAACAAACATACACACACAAACTTACGCATTTATAATATTAGTAGGATTATAAGCCATTGTAATGCGTGATCAATCATGACGGCGATCATGCGTGTTTCTCGATTACGATCAGTCGAGCACAGATCACTCAATCTTGCACGACCGTGCATTCGTGTACGTGCAAGATAAAAAAAAGCGATGATAGCTTAGACGGGCGTGTGGCCGCCTCACGTTCCAAAAGTCATAGATTCGATCCCGCCAATGAGCTTGAACTTTTGGTGAAAAAGTCCATCCGTCCGTCCGTCCTTCCTTAAGGGGGTGATGTGGGCAAAATCTTGAAATTGCAGTTTTTATCGTTATAAATCATATAGAGTAAAAATATTGAAAAAAGATTTTGGTATAAATCTTATTTTGGTACCAATCCAACTTAATCGAATCGAATTCGAATTAGGAACAAAAGCTATTTGCAATATTTTTTTCCGTAAATGTTTTACATTTAAAAAAAAATAAGATTTAAGAGCCAGTTATTCCAACTTAGGTATGTTCCATCTTAGACCAGTGTCACTAATCGTCACTGATCGTATGACTCGTGTTATTCAAGTATCAAGCTGTTTTACAGGGATTCTTACTAGTTGCTACCACATACATATACTCGTATAATGAAAAATATTTAATTTAAGTACGCTTTTGAATAGTAAAGTATTTAGACAAAAAAATGCTTACGACTATTTAAGGAGCCGTGCAATATTTCAGTTTCGTTGTTTAGCACTACAATCTTTATGATTTTGGTTTATTCCCGGCATCGCCAATAGGTTTCTTTACCTCTAAAGAACATATGGCATATTAGATTAGGTGTGTCTCTTTCCAATGTGAATTGAAATTAAAATCAAATTAGCAAAGAAAAATAAAAATACTTGCTTATCTTAAAAATTAGGCTTCACATCTCAACGGAAGCGTTTCAAAGATAAGACAAATTTATTGCTTATCTTAATTTGGTTTCAAATTACAGCGCGTGTACACTCCATCATCATCATCATCAGCCTATGTTCGTCCACTGCTGGACATAGGCCTCTCCCAAGGCATGCCACTTGGCCACACACTTAAAATATTTTAAAATTTCTTCCCTCTACAATGAACTCCCAAAAAGTAACGCTTCTAAACTCTCGCTTTTACGAGTACTCATTTGTCGTGCAAAGAAAACCTCTGTTTGTTGTATCGTATGACAATTATTTCCACAATTTTTAAGGCCTTTGTTAGCTACACTTCATAACGAAACAATTATTATTTCTACCTCGATGACGACCAAAATAAGTATCACTTATAATTAGAGTGACAACCGACCACCCTGCGTCGCTCCACGGGTCAACCAACAAGCACCTTAACTCGTTGTAATAGAGACTATTTTACCTTGTTACGATGAAGTCTTTGTTTGGATCTCTCGATATGTTTTGTCGTTGATAATAGGCTCTATTGCTATAGAAATAAAGTGGAAAGTGGTTTGGGTAGTGAACTCCGAGGGTAGTCGATAAGGCTTATTTATGTCATGCGCAGTCGGCGTAGCAACAACCGGTAGGCTGATAATAGGTACGCTTCTCTTTGCAAATACAGCTGAGTCGGTATAACAGCTGATAACGGTATTGATTATTATATCAATGGAGAAAAGTTAGTTATAGCGCTTAGAGGGAGAGATTGGCTTGGTTAGAACAGGGGTTCTTAACCTGGATGGTCGCGAAGGGAAGCAAAGTAACTTTATAACTATCCAACATCGATCCATTTAATAAATAGATAAACTCTTTATTGGGCAAATTAAGGTACAACACAAAATAAAGAGTAAAAACACAAATGTATGCCACAAACGGCGGCCTTATCGCTAACAGCGATCTCTTCCAGGCAACCTTTGGATGGAAAGAAGTTGAAAAAGACGAGAAAAAGAGGGGTTGCACACACTGCACAATAAAGGATATTAATATAAATAATTGGCCAATTGCGAGTAGTTGTGAAACTGAGTTACTTACGCTAGTGATAGAGTTAAAAAAATAATAATATTAAAAATAATTTATTTACTAACTTATTACTAGATGACATATTCTCTTGTGACAACTTAACTAGGCAAGGCCTGAATCTAAGTAGTCCAATTCAACCTGTTTGCTATTTAAAAAACTTAACCTCTACCAAGACAGTATAACAAATAAAACATAATACAAATAAAACAATGAATACGATAATGTCAATGACTAAATTACATATTTTACAAGAAATAAACAAAAAATTTACGATAAAGTAGTTAGTTACTTGAAATAAATGAATTAGGTATCTGAAGTTTAAGAAAATGTATAAATACTTAATATTTCTCACACGGATAACCTTTGGATAGGTGAAAGAAGGTACATGAAAGAGATCGCTTTAAGCGATATGACCAAGAGGAGTCCATTGTGTCCAAGAGTCAATTGTGGTATACTATTTTTAATTTTAGTAATTATTTTAGTTTAATTATGGTCTCCTCTAAAGAATAACCCATCTATCTATAGGTGATCATACAAGTCTGTCTTTTAATACGTGTCATTTTGTGTTGTTGTTGGCTGTGGGTCTGGGTGTTAAATATATATCTATATAACATATGTATGTATATATATGTAGTATATCAGTTGTGTTAGCAACCATAATACGAACTAGAAATGGTTCAGTATGGGGTTAACCAGCCGTGAGTGAAATGTGTCCTAATATTTATATTTTCATTTCTTCTGGTCGCTACCGTGAGTCGTATGATACGTTAAATCGTAGGTACCGGCTGTTAGTTTTAGCACAAGCAGTCTATAAGCCAAATCAGATGCCTTCGCTTAAATAAATCTCGACACCAGAGCTTGGCTCATACGAAGAGGAAGATTTATAGTCTAGATTAGAGTTTATCAATTCATGATTTAAAACTGCCGACGTCATCCCAGCTCGTTGAAAATAAAGCTAAGTTAGAGCAGGGCCGGGGCGGGGAGAGGTTTGGGAGGGGCGAGGGGCCCTCCGTATCGACCCGCGACCTTGGCACTTAGAGGTCGGATATTTATAGCGGCTCCCGCATCCACTGCATCTAGGTACACTCTGTACACTTAGTCGTATGTTGCGAGAGTGAAAGTAAAGTTATATTACATCAAACAAAAATAATTGGCCATGTGCAAGTCGGGCTCGTGTATAAAGGGTTCCGTACCAATGTTGTATATGAGCCCCCTTAAATATTTATATAATTTTTATTTAATAATTAATTGCATAAGGTTATATACATTTATATATTCTTTGATTTGTTTTTCTGTTACCATTATTGATATATAGAAAAATAATTCGAAAAGACACGTTTATTGTATAGCTTTAATATTTTTTGTTATAGCGGCACAGGCATATAACTTGTAAACATTTTAGCTTTCTAGCTTGATAGTTTAGACGGTTTCTGAGATACAGCTTGGTGACAGGCAGACAGACGGCGGAAGCTTTATAATAGGGTCCCGTTTTTACCATTTAGTAACGGAGCCCTAAAAAATCTCCTCACCTGTTATCACGATTTGTAGCAGCCACCATATTATATCAATTTTCATCAAACATAGCCGAGATTTTTTCGACTAACGCACCTATCGAACAAAAAACAAATCATAATCGGTTCACACATACTTCGGTTCATACACATACACAGAGAGAAAGAGAGAAATAGAGAGAGAGACAGCGAGAGAGGACGAGAGATAGAGATAGACGTCAAACTTATAAAACCTCGTGGGTTTTGCATTCTGGAAAAAAAAAACACGAGGGATGGATTCATTCAAACACGGTCGGTTCTGTTCAGTTTGTTTAATTATTATTTTTTACTATTTTCTTACGTCTAATTCTTATAAATGAGTACATGTGCACTTATGGTATGAGTATGTTATTTTCAATCTTTATCTTTTCAATATTATAATCAAAGAGTATTAAGTTTCAGTCTTAAGGCCCACACATGCTTTGAGTTAAACACATTTTGCAAACTTATGTTAGAGTATTAAATGGCTGCGATTTAACAGCACGCTTTTCAAATGCTATGCGACTTGGACCATGATGTCACTTGTGGCGTTTGGTACAGTTTTCAAAAGTAGGTACACGCTAAAATATACTAATGTATAAAAATTTTCGTTAATAATAATACAACAATACTAAAGTAAAACATTATACATTATATTTTACTTTAGTATCGTTGTTTTACATATTATTAAATAAATATTATCTTAAATAAATACCAAAAACAAGTTTTTAATATGGGAGCCCTTTTAAAATATTAATTTTATAATTTATTTTCAAAATTATTTCATAATTAAATATTCGAGACGTCACTGCTCAAGTCGCATAACATTTGAAACGGAATATATTAAATATTTTCCAGTGACTTCAAAACTCTTGATTAAAAATAATATTTATTATTGTGCATATCGTTTTCCTTGGAATCAGCGGGGAATAGATGTTCACAATTAACGTCAATTGAAACTATTTTATTAGACAATTTTTTTCTCAAAATATACCATAAAAGCATGGTACATGTTACCATGCTATAAGTGTATTTCCACTGTCTTTTTTAATGGTGGAAAGACTATGTGTCCCTTGCTAACCCAGCAAAGATAGCCAGTACTGTGAAATCTACGTGAAATCTACTGATTGGTCAATCACCGTCCATGCCTCCTCAAACGACAGCTTCGACCAAGGCTTTAGCCGAGCTACAGACGGGTCTTATAAAAGCTGCAGCTGATGATGAAGATCACGCCATATCCTGGTAAGTGTTGAGCGGCTTCGAGTCCTGGGCCTGTTCTGCATCGAACTCTTCTTCAGCTCGCAAGAGGGCGTCTAATACTTGTCTCTTCAAAGAGTTCTGTTGACGACGCCCGAGACGCTTCGACGCTTGGCAGACGCTAGAAAGATAGATAGATACTTGTAAATATACTCTTTATTGCAACACAATTAAAAGCAAAATATGAAACAGAGAATATAAACGGCCTTATCTATGTAATGATGTATATTATGGGCAACCAATGTTTAGAGTGGAAATTACAATAAATAAGATGGGGTGTTCAAGAAAGAGATAATTACACCTACAAATTAGCAATACATAATTAAGACCTACATAAAATACTTATACATACGAGTATATATTTATACAAAAAAATATATTAAATAATGGAAATTGACATAAAAGATAAACAAATAAAAGGTCAAATATTTACAGTCTGAAAAAGTAAGTATGATTCACATACTTTCTTTAGGAAGAGAGGTAGACTTTAAGCTGAAGATTGAAGCGATGACGGCTCAGTTGGCGTGCGAGGCCACTTTACTTCCAGAAAATTGTGGGTCCTGCCAGTGAGCTCAAGCTTTCGGTAAATAAAAACGTCTTGAGGAATCCATAGCGTACTAGTAGTAAATTTTTTAGTGTTCGTCTGGCTAGCAGAGATGATGATGTCAAGATGAATAATAATAGTTTAAAAAAACTAAAAAAACACGCTTATCTGGTCGTTTTAAGTGGGTCAAAATCACCCCCAAAAAAGTCGGTTACAAACAAACATACAGGTCAAGCTAATAAAAAGCGTGTAAAAATCTGTCGCCATAGATTCCAAACCAGCGTCCGATCAAGGAAGAAAAGTAAGAGGCCGCCCGAAAAAGACATGGATGGAGTGTGTGAATAAAGACATGAGAGAGAAAGGATTGAGTGTGGAGATGACGTCTGTTAGAGGAGAGTGGAAGAAGATTTGCTGTGCCGACCCCACCTAAGTGGGATAAGGTAAAGAAAAAGAAGCTAGCGTCCGATCACCTTAGCTAGCCGAGCTACAGGCGCTAAATACATCCAGTGGGATATATCGGAACCGATGAATTGACATGAGCTGATAGGTTACCTTGCGAAGAACAGATCCAGTGCATCATGGTCGTTGTTCCCGGAGTGCCAGCTGTCCGGCTCCTTGACTGCGGCTTCGCCGTCCGAGGGGGCTTCGCTTTCGTCCATCTTAATGTCGGACTTTATTCCGCGCCGTCTGAAAACAACAATAACATTTATTTGTAACGTTTTTTACACAATATAACTAGACATTTATGTCCAGTAGAGTACGTAACCACAGGAGCTAGCGATACTCTCGTCGAAGGAGCATGCCTGGTTTGAAATTATTGGCTGTTAAGGAGGCTGCCGAAATATAGAGTAAAGTGCTTGGCAATAGATTTTTAACTAACGGGAGGTTTTTGACGTGACAACGTCTTAAATTAGGTTGCGGCTGGGAGTCACTTATGAAAAAGTGTGACGCCCGGTAACGTTACTATGAGTCACCGAACGAGAGAGAGGCCCGCCGAATGCCTTGCGTCTCTCTCCCACTCAACTATGATCGGTACGTCTGCCGCGTGCTGCGCGCGCGGCAGACGTTATCACGTAAAATCTTCGCCCGTAAAACCGACTTTACAGGCAATCATTTTTTTATTTTTATATTCTTTGAAAATTGTCTACCTCCAACCGTTATTGTTATAATAGCAAAAATTACGGAAAAACAGGTTTATTCCGCTATCTATTTGTCTGTCTGTCACCAGCCTGTAACTCTTCTGAGTGTAAATTACGGAAAAATCAGGTTTATTGTATGAAAATGTTTTTTTTAGTATTTGTTGTTACAGCAGTACGTAAAACATGAGTTGTGAAAATTTCAGCTTTCTAGATATCACGGTAGAAACCATGCAGAAACTTAGCAATAGGGTTCTGTTTTTACCTTTTAGGTACGGAACTTTTAAAACCATAAATAGTTCTTGTCTATCAAGTTTCAATAAAGCTGATTTTATACGAGTTCTTTTCGTGAAATACTCTTGCCGCGCTACGCTCAAATTCGTTTACGCGCTTGAACTCAGTACAATAGCATCTTAAGGTCATAGCTCACTCTCTCATGGTGATGTATGGGAGCACGAAGGCCATCCTGGACTGGAACCGCCACCGCTTGCAAGGCGTGCCGGCCTTGGTCCGTGCTCCCTGCTTGCTCCTCTTCAGCGCCTGCCGCATGCTGTCCCGCAGTATCTTCCATTCCCGCTTCAGGGAGTCACCTGCAATAAATTATCGAAAAATTATCTGACACAGAGAAATGCCGAAAGGATATAGTAATGAAAATATACGAGGTCAAGAACAGCCTTTATTCAACGTTTTCCATGATTTCTTGGTGGCTTTGTATACAATAAAATATCTAAAATTACTGACATAAGAAGCCTTAACACACATTCAGTTAAAAGTAAAGTCACTAAAATATTAAAAAACCTATCGTATGCTGACACAGAAAATCTCTTACAAGTTTTAAGCTAACATCGTTCCCACTCCTTGCACTTGCTTCTCTCACGAGATGAGAGATATAGGCCATAATCCACCAGGCTGGCCAAGTGCGGATGACACACGTCTTTGGATCTTATAGTGCTCAAACATTTCTTTGAAAATGTTTCCTCGAGATGTTTTCCTTCACCGTAAAGCGAGTGCAAATCCACACATAACTTGAAAAACAAGTCCATGGTGTAGGGCTGGGATCGAACCAAGGGCCGTCCGATTGAAAAGCAGAGGTTTCCCCATCGTACCACACTCTTCTCACTCTCTTTTTTATTGATTTAAAGTTTTAAACAAGTCTATATTAAAAGTAAAAGAAAACCGTCGACCAGTGTTTTGTCGTAGCGGTCATCTTGGGTTTAAAACTTATTAAAGCGTATGTAATTTTGTAATTAGTAGCCTTATAATTATTAAATTGTTTCTTATATTATATAATTTAGTGTATTTTTTTTAAAAGAAATTTAAGAAGGTTTGCCTAGTAGAATATATACAATATTACAAATTTTACATACAAGATGGCCACCGCCTCAAAAAATTTGGTCGGAGATATTCTAATTTTACACAATACACGTTAGTTACAAGCATTAGGTATTATAAAAAGTCATTTTATCTATTCAAATTCAAATTCAAATTGTTTATTACAACAAAAAATGTTACAAATAATTACAAAATATATATAAGAAAACAAATATTATAAAAATGAACAAGAATAATAATTTGATATGGCGTCCAGCACTTACACTGAGAACTAGTCTCGTGCTGTAAGTGCTGTTTTCTTCGGGGTACCTTCATAATATAATTTTCGTAAACTACTTCCATTTAACATTATGTAATTTCAGTAATAAAAATAGGATTTAGAACAGTTTAGTCATAATAATAATAGGATTTAACATAAAATAATAAAAAAGTACTAAAGAGAACGAAAGAATTTATCTATGAAACTATGCTATGGTAAATATACAGAAGTGCAACGCCAACAGATTAAAAAAAAACTCACTGCTAGCGCCCAGTCGCTCCGAGATATCTTGCCAGCATCGGTCCCGCACATCGATATCTCGATGTTGCTCATGTTTCGTATCGTATAATACTGGAAACTTCTTAACTTCGTCGATTAATCTCTCCCGATACTGCGTGGTTTCCATGTCTCTTTTTATGGTAGAAACTAGTATAGTATGGTAGAAATTCTAATCGCAAACTCGTTTCGTCCAATCGATATCTCGTCCCTTCAAACACTCGTCTCTAAATCGATATCTCTTCCCGAATTTTCGTCCCGTCTCGACCGCACTAAACTCGTCCTTTAAAAACTTGTCCGATTATTACTTACTACTTTTCAAGTTTTAAGTACACTGCGTTTAGAGATAAGACGAAAGAAATCACTAGTCTGTGACCGAACATAGTAAATACAATCTTATTGCTAGCTATATAAGGTCGTAAACGACTTAAAGACAGAAAACATCGCAACAATTTTATTCATTATTCAAATGTAGTGGTATACAATAAGAGATAGACGCTACAGGTTCAAAGATATTTTGAATTCAAATATATTTTTTTATTGTAATACTTTAATTATGGATATATAACCACGTTTGAATCAGGACAAGTGAAAGTGTAGCGACGCGACGCGGCCTCCCCGGGCAAGGCTAATGCGATACTGAAGCGAGACGGAGCTATGCGTTGCTTTCACATCGCGTAGCTCCGACTAGCTGTGTGCGCTTGCCTGACGCTGCGCCGAAGTACAAGTTATTATTCTGTGGCTGCGCTGGGTCTTGTTACTGTTGTTTATTCTGTGGCCATCTGTTACTGTTGTTTATTCTGTGGCCAGTTCTATTGGGTAAACCGTATCGAAAATTTAAATTCTAATTCGTTTATTTTATACAGAAAAATATTCAATAAAAATATTACTTATACTTATTACAATATTGACTTGGGTTCAACCAATGTATTTTAATTAGTTAGATTTAAATATTTGACATGAAATATACTATAAACATACGCTGACATGCTCTTGAACAATTACAGTGTAAACTCTTTATAACGACACTGGCAGGACTGTGCATTTTATGGCGTTATAGAGAGTGGTCGTTAAATGGAGAGAATGTATCAGTGTATGGAATACAAGCTAAACCAACTAAAGCCAATTGATTTCGACGCTTTAAAGAGTTTGTCGTCAAATCGAGTGACGTTACATGGAGCTAACACTGTGTTAGACATTAGATAGAAGACAATATTTGCGTTATTAGCTCAAATAAGCTAATAACGCAAATATTTGTAGCACTATCATTTACGCAAGATTTTATAGGATTTTTAATACCTATTTAGCTTTTTCTCCTATACCTAGTACCGCTTAGAGATTTAACAAGCAAAGTATTTACATAATGAGTTAGACAAATGTTTGGGTCTATTCTGAATCTATATTTAGCCTTTGTTTGCAGGCGTTCAATGTCTAGGTGACCTAAAGGTGAACCCTGTTGAATTGTGAAATAGCTAGAACATAGATATCTAGGTTTAGTGCCCAAAATTTATTGTTGCTTGGGCAGTATTTGCAGTTTGTTTCTCTCAAACTAAAATGTATTTTTTTACCGAACTCGCAATTCTGTTAGTATTTATAGACCGTGTGTTTAAACAAAAAGAATATAACCCTTAAATGGACAAGTTGTTTTTTTTAAACGACATACTAAAAATCACACATAAAATTGACCTTCATTTGATTATTTTTTAATTTTGTGCAATGTATTTTGTAAACAACACTCACATTATTGCAAAAGAAAGTATAGTAAATTAATGTCTAGTTTTTTTTACTTATTTTTCCAGACAGAGACATGTCTATTACACAAATATATTTTTTTTAAAACGTGAAACACAAATCGTCCATTTAAGGGATAAGTAATTAAAAAAAAAAACAGTGAAGGAAAAATATTCAGGGCATCATTTTATAAATGTACATAAAAGCTAACTTTATATCTTTCATAGACTACATATTTACATCTTTTATATACTTTATAACTTTATATCGTTTATCAACCAACTAGCAGCGCTCCGTGGTGTTAACCCTAAAATCCGGGATAAACATCCAATTCGTTAATCCAATATCTAACCTATTCTCATTCCCAATTTTATTCGAAAGTCTATAGAAGTAGGTATTTGAGAAGTGAGATTTTTAAATATGCAATATTAACTTTAAAGCAATTCGATAGATATTTTGGGTTTTTTATACATAGAAAAATTGTTTTTTTTTTGACGCATCTGAAATCTCTCGACACTAGAACTAAGCCACACACTTTTTCCTCAGAAGAAAAAAGAAGCAGACTAATCTGCCTCCTTTTCAAGTAACCAACATCTATTAAAAACTTCAAAAAGAAAAGAAAGAAAGCCTTTTTGAAATACCCTGTACAAAATTAACCACCTGTAACCAATTCAAGGACATGACATCATCTATAGCCGTCTCTTTCTATCATACGTGTAGGTAGCTGTTAGTGGGAGCAGGATGACGATAAGTTATGACGCACTGTAACCACATAGCCTGTCCCTGTTTAACAAGTATTTTTTCAGGTATTTTGTCTCGTTCTATCCCGGGATTCGGCAGACAGTGTGTCGCCGAAGCCGACAATAATAAAGCTGGCTTCACACAATGCTTTTATAATTATTTCTTCGAATTGATTTTACCTTTTTGAAGTTTAAGTCACGGTTTATGACTTTTTGCCAGATTTCGTGTACTTTTTTTTGCCGCAGTACGTGTTTCTGTATATTTAAATGTTGATTATAAAGGTTAGTTATGCCCTGTGGTTTCACCTTCATTATAGGTACTAAGCACGCGAAAATTATAATTAGGTATGTAAAAGTAATAATTATTTCTACTAGGTACTTGGATTTTAACCTGGGCTAAAGAAATCAAATCTAAGACTGTTTTTAAGCATTTTAATAACTATGTTTTGTGATAGTTTTTATCTAAAATTTGTTTTGAACTTATTATGTCTCACCAGTTTTTTTTTGCATGGTGTTAGAGAATTTTCTAGTGCTTGCTTGGGTAGCAACCGCCACCAAGTTGAAAAAAACTGTCGTAATGAAGCTAGCGGTGTGGTCCGGCAGCCTCTTTGAAGGCCAGATATTCCAAACTAGGCATGCTCCATCGTAGGCTAGTGTCGCTGACTCGTACGGTTACGCGCTCTAATGGTAAAATGTCAAGATGTCAAATTAAAACAAAAAACAAATTTACTTTGTAGCTTTTTTCTTTGGATTCTTACTGATGGTAAAAAGCCAAGCTAAGGATTAAAAGCAATACCATAGTAAATTAACTTACTAGTTTTTTCTTTGGTATTATCAAGCTGGATTTAACTTTTTGTGACAGACAAAATAACAAACGTTTTTATTATATGAGTATGGAATAGGTATGCATTGTCGATATTTAATAAAGGTTATTGTGTAAAGCTAAATGCTACCTGCATTGTTAAAACCGAGTGCACGTTTGGAAAAGTTTTTGCTTCACTTTAACCCAAGTGCCGCCCTCATGATGTCATGGTGGTACTATTATACATTTAGCTTACAGGGTTATAAGCAACAGAGATCAAATAAAAAAATGGTCAAGTGCGAGTCGGGCTCACGCACGAAAAAAGGAGGATTTCGATATCTATAAGTCATTAGATATCATTTTTATTTAGATTTTGCAATTTAAATCGCTTAAATACGAGTAGCGTTGTTTTTTTGTTTCCAAATTTCTTTATTATTCATAATGGTTACATTTAATATAATTATGCTAGTTTACATAGAATATTAACCTAGCAAATTAAACAGTGAAATTTGGATGATAAAATGCGCACGAAGCGTTTCGCTTTCACATATACCTATATTGTGCGGACTATCAAACTGTGGACCTCTTTGTCGGAATCCCTGTTCCCTCTGAACTATAGCCTCAATGTCTTTAAGGCGAGAGTGTACCGGTTTCTTCTAGGGAAGCACGCTCCACCCTAGATCGCAACATCACTTAACATCAGATGAGTTGCAAACAAGCGCTTGCCTATCAACATAAAAAAAAATATCGTTCAACCTTTTGAAATAACCCTGAATGCTTTGTGTACATGTTGTGCACTCCTTAAAATTGATCATATTGTAATGACTTAGCAAATGCGATTATAATTACTTTGTATTTTTCCATTGGTCAATTTGTTTTGTGCTTCAGGAAAACCCGACATCTTCTAAGCGATTCAAACGAAGTTTGTTGATAGTTTGTGGAATTTAAAACAATTAAAAAGCATGATAAAAATATGGTTAGTTTTAGTAATAGAGAATTAAATTAGGCGCGATATAAACTTTTGGTCAGTTAGTTTAAACTATTTTTTTTGTAGTGATGCCAGTTTTGTCAGCCGTGTGTTTGCCTTGTTTATCGCAGGATGTGGGTTCGACCCTCTGCCAATGAGCTTGCGCTAAGAAAAGGAAAACATTGTAAGAAAAACATACCAAGGGCATTTCAGGAAAGACATACTTCACTTTTTGTCCAGGCTGTCGCTGATTTGTAAGGTTACACGACCTTTTGGTTAAATGCCTTTATACATAAAAGTGAAATAAATCAATTAGTTTTGACGACCTCGTTGGCGTGACTGTTACCATGTTGGACTGCAAACTAGAGTTTCCAGAAGTCCCGGTTTCGATTTCCGGCATGGCTAATTTAGTTATAAACGAGTTCCTATTTTCCTCTGTCCTAACCTATTTGTCAGTAGAAAAATGCCGGAACCTTCTAGCGTGTGTTATCAATAAGCCTAATTGTGACATTGCCTGTTATCAGTGAATGTGACGCACAGGCTGACCTCGCTTCCGGTGGGTAAAGGACACCCCTACTTCCGCTGCTGTTACTTAGAGGAAGCTGTGGCGTTACTATCGTAGGAACCTGTGGTGCAGTGAACCAGGACCTCGGACCTCAGGGGCCCTTTGCCTGCAACCTACTCTTTGACACGAGCGGGTCGGGGAACCGCAAAGTCTAATTCTAATTCTAAACCGCAAATCTGTTAAAAATAGTTTAATAATAATATTTTTTTTTGCGACGTGTCGGACAAAACCGTAAACTTTTGCAGAGCGTCAAACAGCGCAAAGTTGCATATCTGGGCCTCGTGCTTCGGCACGACAGATACGAGCTTCTGCAACTTATTATGATGGGAAAAGTTGCGGGGAGGAGGAGAGTCGGTCGCAGAAGAAAATCGTGGTTGCGAAACATTCGAGAATGGACCGGGATCAGAAGTGCCGCTGAATTGTTTCGCTTAGCAATGGACAAACTGAAGTATGCAGAGCTGGTTGCCAACCTTCACTAGTTGGAGAGGCACCACAAGAAGAAGAATAATAATTTAATTATCAAGAGAAATCAGGCGAATACCGCTCCGGATCGTACCTGGCGCAAAAGCTATACAACGCGGCAATGCCACGAGCGTTATGGGTACCTTTCCATCAGGTTCTGTCCGGAGTGGCCTATTAAATTAATTATATGAGTGGTTTTTTTTATTAGTTTTAATCTTATTGTATTTTATTAATTATAAAATAAAATTAATATTCATTTAATTATTTATAATTTGTGCCCAATAAATAATTTTCTATCTATCTATCAAAATCGGTCCAGCCGTAGCCATTGGAGCGTGAAGGAGTAACATAGACTTTGGGGTTATTTGCGTATCCCACGGGTACTTTTATTGTTTTCAGGATAAAAAGTAGCCTATGTGTTAATTCTAAGGTCTAACCTACCTGCACACCAAATTTTATCAAAATCGGTTCAGCCGTTTGAGCATGAAGAAGTTACAAACATACTTACTAGCAGACAAACTTTCGCATTTATAATATTGGTAGGATTGTATTTAAGAGTAACTGCTAGCATGGATTGTATATTATACTAGCTGACCCGGCAAACGTTGTTTTGCCTCACTTAGGAGTATGAAAAATAGATAGTAGCCGATTCTCAGACCTACTGAATACGCATATAAAATATGGTAAAAATCGGTCAAGCCGTTTCGCAGGAGTACGGTAACTAACATTGTGACATGGAAATTTTATATATTATTATAAGAAAATTTTGTCTATTAGCTAACTGATGCAAAACTCACGACTGGCTCAACTTCAATGTAATAATTCAAACTCAGTGTACCAACAATTTTTGTGCCAAGACCTTTTACTTTATTAGGAAAGTCGCGAAATAAATGAACTGATCCATAAATAAGAGCTTCTTAAGAGCATTCTTGAGGAAGAAACCTTCCAATGTAGCTAAAAATATACCAAGTTTAATCCCAAGTTAGAAACTTAGCCAATTAGTTCTCTGAAAAACATAACCCTCTTACGCAGTAGGGAAGGAGTACAAGTCAAACTTGTGAAGTGCTTTAAGTAGGGGAAGTTAAGACGGTATCGAAGGAAAATATAATATATAATAAATATGTACTATTAAAATCACCGGTGACTGCCGCTCCGGGTCGTTCTTGGTGCAGAGGTTGGCCATAGCTATTCAGCGCGGTAATGCAGCGAGCGTGATGGGCACCTTTGCACCGGGGGCGAGCAGGGGCGGGTTATTTGATTAGTATTAGTTTTTAATATGTGACGTATAAAACGAATATTGACATAAATAAAATTTTTTATATAAATACTAGATATATATACATAATATGTATAAAAATCTGCCTAAACCTGCGTAAATGTAAAGGTAATTTCACTTTTATTATCTTTAATTGAGTGTTAAAAACACCGTTTAACTTCCAAAACACATTACCGACATAAAAATCGCACGATAGTTAAACTTTATGAAAATAGCAGTTTTATCATTTGAAAATGTTGTTCTTCTGAGAGTAATAAAGAAATTACAACATTTCTTGCTTTTTTGTTGCTATTGATGTTTACTAGTATAAAGAAGATTTATTTTGGACATGCACTCTTGCGTACTATAATCCGAACTAATATGTACCTAAAAAACTAAAGCCCAGAATTAACGATTCTGGGCTTATAATTTAAATAACAATCGTTGATTTTATATGAATCTATTTCGTGAAAAATCTACTGCCTTTGCTTGGCGTGGTCTTTGTGGTACATTAGCGCACTAACTTTATAACAAGTAAGCCAACCATAGTTAGAAATCGACTTTCCCTCCAAATGTCACTGCAAACATCTAAAATACTCTACTCATTCCGTTCCTAATACCATGACATGTCTCTACCATTGTTACTCGAGCAATAATACGCGAGTTTTCAACAAAGAACCGCCACAAAAACTCGTCTAATTTCGCACAATCGCTAGAACACAATGGTACAGCAAAAATGTAGCAAAACAAGCGCTTCATCAATTAAATATGGAAACTTACTGTTGGTAAGAAGGTATTGTTTTTATGTGGGAAACTGTACTAGGAAAAACTATATTTGAAATTAAACTCTATGTCGTAAAGGTACGATTCTTTTTCAAATGGAAATGAGAAGTAGGAGTTATCAATAAACTCTATTGTTCGGAATGATGTAGAAGAAATGCTGTTGCTAAGCGGATAGAACATGAAGCGAGTCAGTAATAAAAATAAACTATCTAAACAAGCTTTTAATTAACTTAGCATACAAGCATAAGCAGCCCACTATACGTTTCTTCTTATACGTCACTTCTCTCATGAGGAGAGAGATATAGACCATAATCTACCACCCTAGTGCGGGTTGGCGGATGACACACGTCTTCGGATATTGTGGTCCTCAAACATGCCGGTTTCCTCACGATGTTTTCCTTCACCATAAAGCGAGTAAATTCCACACATAACTTGAAAAACAAGTCATAAGTGTAGGGCCGTTATCGAACTAGGGTCCGTCGGAATGAAAAGCAGACGTTTTCCCACCGATCTACACTCGCTTCCATTTAATTTCAAGCTGTGACATCTTAGTCGGGTTCGCGGTAAACACCACTAAAGTATAACAATACGCCAGTAATATACATACATACATAGTTCAATACCTGACGTTCCGTAGGTCTTCGGTTTGATCCCTGCCTATGGGGTCAAGCTTTCGGTGAAGGAAAACATCGCGAGGAAACCACAGCATGGTGGTAAGGCATTTTCTCGTGCTCGCCTAGCTAGCAACCACCCAAGATAAACCAAGATAAACCATTTATTGATAGTTATTCAATTATACGTCAAAAATTAAAAAATGCCAATATGAAATACAATTAATTTGTAATAAATGTCAATATGGAATAATATCAATATTATACCTAATAAAATAATACTAATATTCAACAATTACATGTCAAACATGATTCACATAACATTTTTTACCGATATTAAAAAATTCGTCCATAGAATAAAAAGTTTTCTGAACGACGTCCGGCGTCCTTGAGAGCATGTATTCCCAAACTGGGCACGAGTATTCCTAGCTCGTGTGGTTACGCGCCCTGCTAGATAAATGCCTAGCTGTGATGATAAAAAAGGTATAAAGAACCCCGCAACAATTGATGTATAAACCGATAAGTGCGTTCGAGTCGATACAGTTCGTTAGCGCACAATGGTGGATGGATCATTGTAGACCGACTGACAACCTCTGACATCAGGGCGAGCCGCTAGACACGACCACTCACTCTAATCAACTTTATAGATATTTGGATTAATAAATCACTTTACTATCATGTCTTTCTAACCCCAGATGCAATAACGCCGGGTTCTGAACGTTTGACGTAAACGTGAATGTAAACGTAAACGTGAACGTGGACGTAAACGTATACATGACGTAACGTGAACGTGAAAGTAAACGTGAACCTAAACAAGAACATATTCAATTCAATTCAAATCATTTATTTCAGACATAGTCCATATTACACATAATCAAAATCATAAAAATCAAAATCATGAAAACAATAATACTAAATCAGGGTCATAGAAAAACAAAAACAAAACATAAACGTGAACCTGAACGCAAACGTGAAAATAAACGTGAACGTAATCATGAAAGTCAACAAACGTGTACACAAAAATAAACGTAAACGTTAACTTGAACGTATACGTACACTAGATCGTAAACGTTAAGAAAGAAAGAATACATTTATCTCAGACACAGAAGACACATACATATACATTATTTTAAATTACATAAAAATGAACATGAAAAAAAGAAGAAAGACAGCATAGTATGTGTCCCCTAGCGTCCGAAAAAGATCAGCCCTCAGTATAAACGCTGCAGATTTCTCTGCAGCACTGATTTTCAGGACTAACCTTTAGAAAACGTTAACGTTAACGTAAAGTTATCGCGAACGTTAACGTTCACGTTTACGTATAGCTCTGAATCCTCACCGTTTTCACGTTCTATGATATCCAATACATTGTTGTTGAATCGAGATGGTGCGATATGCTAACAAAAATATTGTCGGCTTCTGTGTAACAAACTACCTGTAGCACAATCGATTGTTCTACATTATGTAAATTGTCATTCGAATATTCCACACGGACTCGAATAGGTATGAGTAAGTAAAGAATGACATCATCGTTGACTTTACAATTACAAAGCCTCTGTGTCGTTGTTTCTTGCCTACAAAATTGTTTTTAGCTCGATTAAGATGCAAAACGTACTCGTATGTTCTACTCAAAGTTATTTGTATCTTCTCTTTAATTTGAAAAAATCTTACATGTTACTGTATATATTTTACTTTATTAAATACAGTAACTTTACTTGTAAAATAAATACATTAACATGCAACTTTTTTTTCTTGCGTATATGTTGCTGAATAAATGATAGAATTACCCATCAAACATCTTTAAGAAATAGTTTTTTCAGTCAATGTTCTAAACGATGTTCTTAATATTATTACTATTGTGATTTATAAAATCTTCTTAATAAATAAGTAAGTTCTTAATAAAATCTTAGTAAAATGTTATTTGTAAGTGACGTGCCGTGTATGACAAAAATGGTCATAAAATTAATAAATGATTTGATTTTGATTTAATGGTAATGCGATAAGAGATAAAACAATGTTTCTTCTGTAACATAAAGTTTTGAAAGATGTATACTCTAAAAGCCCACTATTTGTTTATAGTCTTTTAACTACACGATTCGGCGACACTGGCGAGGTGGAGTAGACTAGTTTAGAATTACTGACCATCCAGAAAGCTGCTGAAACACCACTAGAAAGTGGTTGGCCAAAAATTTTCAAGTTGAGGGGAGTGAATGTCATTCATGTCATATCTTTGGCAGCTGACAGAATCGTGTGGAAGAGGAAAACTTGCTGTGCCGACCCCACCTAGTGGGAAAGGTTGAAGAAGAAGAAGACTATATACTGTATGTATAAGAAGTAGCTTGTAAGATAAAGTTCTAAATATGTCTTAAGAATAACCACAAATTGAACATCATTAGTTCCAATCTAACCATCATTAGGCATGCTTTGATCAATAACTACTTATCTGTTGTAGATTACAAGGTACTTGTATTTATATTGATTGGAACCGGTTAGGAACAGTTATCTGAAGCCACCATGGTCTGTTGCCACGGCTACAGCAATGTTTTTTTTGCACTCGATTTTGACAGGCCGCTCTTGAGTTTTTTGCTGCATTATGTCATGGTGGTGCCACAGAATAAACCATAGTCGCTTGCCTATTCGCAAACTGGTATTATTTAAGGCGAAGATAAGGGCAAAATTTAGATTTTAAAGCTTTTTCGCTATATATAGCAATCGGGGGAAAATATCATAAAAATATTTACAGTCGATATATAACCTCCTCCTTTTTTGAAGTCAGTGAAAAATAGCATACTCAAAGGCCGTCTAAGGAACCACTCTAACGATATTTATACTTATTTAAGTACCAATCACACTTATCGATATGAAAATAACTGGTCCAAAAAACTTATTTGAAACAGTTTAATTTCTAATTTAATAATTCTGATTGGCACCAAAATAAGTATTAATACGACGACCTTGCTCTTTTTTCGATATATTTTTTTATTAACTTTGCATTTATCTTCGCCTTAATTATTTTCAGTCATTTTTATCAAACCAAACTCTTTGCGAATCTGAACCTTATTTCTTTTGCTGTAAAAGTTTAATGAAAAGGAGTGTCTTCGTTTTTTGTGGAGCCATAAATATTCCACTAGTTTATCTCATGGTACGTTTACACGCTTGCCAAGCCTTGGCAAGGATCGACAATCGCAAGCATGTAAATAGGGCGTTTGGCTTGGCTTGCTTGGGCTTGTGCCTGCTTGCTTCCGATCCAGTCGAGTGTCGGTTTTTTACGCAGATCAAAGGGCGTTTGCTTGGATGTATATTGCAGACTGACGTATTCACAAGCGTATAAACGCCTTTCAAACGATTTGTGGAGATTTGTGGAGGCTTGGGACTGTTTGCAGTTTGCCAAGGCTTGGCAAGCATGTAAACGTACCATCAGAACAGGATGGGGTAATGACGGGGCGATTTCTTTAATAAGAATCAACTTTTTGTGTCGTTGCGTAATTTCTTTCTTTGAACTTTATAATTTGAATCGAGCATTGAGCATCTTTGCGATGCCAGATGTTTGCTGACGTTTGTGTTTGGGAGAGAATTATTTTCGTCTTGAATGCGTTTTTGTGTTTGTTTTGCAATTATTTGGTAAGCGCTTTAAAGAAAAGTAATAAAGCGCTAGTCAGTTAGTCAGCTAGTATTGCCTAGGTGTCTTAATTCTGACTATCCTATGAATGCGTTTTAGTGTTTGTTTTGCAATTATTTGGTAAGCGATTTAACCCAGGGTAATGGGTAGAATCTTTTTTTTTAAATTGCTTACCAAATAATTGCAAAACAAACACTAAAACGCATAGTGTTTGTTTTGCAATTATTTGGTAAGCGCTAAAGAGAAGATTCTTCCCATAACCCAATGGTTATGGGTATAATCTTTTCTTTAAAGCGCTAGTCAGTTAGTCAGCTAGTAGAATAGTCAGAATTAAGACTAGGCAATTCCAGGTATCTTAATTCTGACTATCCTATTTTACCCATAACCGTTGGGTTATGGGTAGAATCTTCTCTTTAGCGCTTACCAAATAATTGCAAAACAAACACTAAAACGCATTCAAGACAAAAATAATTCTCCTATTAATAATTCTTAGTCAGAATTAAGACACTCGACTAAGTCTATCCTACTAATATTATAAATGCGAAAGTTTGTGTGGGTGTGTGTGTACATGTTTGTTACTTCTTCGCGCTCAACTGGTTAAACCGATTATGATGCTATATTGTGTGAAGATAGGTTAGAACTTGGATTAACACATAGGCTACTTTTTGTCCCGTAAAAAATGTGGTTTACGTGGGATACGCAAACAACTTCAAATCACACTCCGACGGTATTGGATTAACACATATGCATTTTTTTATAAAGGGTTAACTTTATTTGTCCCGGATTAATGCGGGTATCTCCGCGCGGCGCAAAATACGAGTAGAATAAAAAAATATATGGATATCCTTATAATTACTAAACGTAAGAGTAGTTTCGTTCTAGATCATATTCCGATCAAATGTGTTTAGAATAGAATAGAATAGAATATTACTTTATTGTACAACCACATAAGAAAACAGCTTAACCTTAACACCTATGGTGATCTCTACCAGGCAACCAGGAATGGAGAGGGACAGTACAGATAGAAAAAAAAAACACATTTACAACATGATCTAATTTTATACATTACTTAAAATACAAAAAGGTTAGTGTCTTTATTTAAATTGCGTATATTTTCTTGATTATGTTTTAACAGGAGAATCAATTAAAAGGGTAAGATTTGTTATACTTTTAAATTAACCTCTATCTTTAGTACGTTTTAGTATTCGATTAGCAATTAATTGGCGATTCTAAGCACGCATATATTTTGTCGCGTCGCGTGTAACATTTAAAGATTTGACACTGTTTGAAATACGTAATCGATACAGTCTCTATTTTGCACGCGTTCGTTAAAAATAAACAAACAAAAATGGTTTAGATTGAATGATAAATGTCGCGTGCGTATTCATACGTTGATTCATTCGTTGTTACATAATTTTTTTTTTGTAAACAAAAATTGTACACCCAATCGTATAGGTGTCTTAATTCTGACTTCTGTATATTTTCATTTTGAGTCGGATGACATGTTAAATTGTAGGTTCCGGCTGTTACTCTTACTAGCATTCGTTAAGCCAAGTCAGAGCTCTTCGGGCGGCATTGAAAACTTT
Organism: Mellilla xanthometata; assembly: GCA_035578125.1. NCBI lineage: Eukaryota > Metazoa > Arthropoda > Insecta > Lepidoptera > Geometridae > Mellilla > Mellilla xanthometata. The sequence goes on along the minus strand of JAPUBQ010000014.1, from coordinate 2,361,640 downwards.
CCACACCGGGTCTTGGCTACATACATATGAAGAAGAAAAAGAAGACTTCAAAATTGTGTATGTAAGATGCACTCTTTAGCTTATCTATTTGAATAGCATTAAAACCCCATGCGTATCACAGATTTCGCGATACCATATATGTCTCGTAGAAAAAAAGACACTACTTACCACAGATTAGTAATCAGTCCGCAACTTACCAACCTTTTTTTGCAGCAAAAAATTAACGCTCCAGTCACGTTGTTCGGACTTACGCATGTTGCTTCCAAGGTGAAGGTTTTTATAATAATGTTTATTGTATCTCGTATTGGGTTACGTTTTTTTTAAAGCTCTTCCAAGCTCCGGACAGCCTGAGAAAAGTTGTTTGAAACGTTGCAAAGTTTATTTATTATGAAAAATTTATTTATTTATTATGAAAAATCCACAAACAGAGTATTTCATAGAGTACTATATCTAAATATAATCTATTATATCTAAATTTCAAACGTATAAATATTTATCTTAAGTACAATAGAACTACCCCTATAGTGAACCTAACTTACAAAAAAAAACAGTCGCTTTTACGTGCACTACAAAACTATGCTATAACATTAAATTCTAAATATGAAAAAGTTACATCTATTACATTCAAACTACTTTGAAACTTATAATCTATATTATACTATACCTATATTAATTTAAGATTAGACAACACATTTTTTACATTGTACTTAATTGAGGGAAGCGAACCAAGTTTAAAAATGTCAAAAACCATCCTTACTTTCTCATAAGTACTACACATTCGATAATACTAATAGTGGGGAGTGGGCTAGCATATTTGTACGAGAGACAGGTAAATTAAAAGTATTTTTCCATACAATTCTGCTACATGGCAAAGGGACTTGAAATATTATTTTCTGTATAATTTCGGGACAGTCAACAAAAGTTTGAGAAAGATGTGGCAATCGTCGAGGTTTATTTTGAGCGGTGGCTTTGAAAAGTTTTCCGCAAGTTAAGAATTTGGTACAGTTTTATATTGGGTACTTACGGAGGTAGGAAGTTAATAGAGCATTTTGAAATACCTATCCTTTTATTTTGTGCTTAGTTTTTAATTTAGTTTCAATAAAGTATGGCCTTGGACTTTTATTAACACACTGAGATTTTATCTAATAATTGGCCAAGTACGAATCGGGCTCACGTATTATCTATAAATAAAATAGCAAAAATGTAGGGAGCCCCCCTTGATTATATTTTTAGTATTTGTCCTTATACGAGTAGCGGCAACAAAAATGAAATACATCAACTGTCAAAATTTCAATTCTCTAGCTATGTCTAGTCTAGTGACAGACAGACAAACATAGACGGGCGAACATCAAAGTTCCAGTAGAACGATCCCATCAATACCCTTAGTAACTGATAAAGCTCCATAACTTAACCAGTAAAAAAAGTGTCACCATAAAATACCATGATATTTAACCTACTTAAATACTTGGCTTCGTGTATACTACTTTGACGACCTCGTTAGCGTAAAGGTTACCATGCCGGTCTGCTAATCAGAAGGTTCCGGGTTCGATTCCCGGCACGGTCAACATCTTTGTGCTTAACTAAATTTGTTGGCTGTGGGTCTGGGTGTTAAATATGTATTTATATATAATATGTATGTATGTATATGTAGTATATCAGTTGTGTTAGCAACCATAATACGAGCTAGAAATGGTTCAGTATGGGGCTAACCAGCCGTGTGTGAATGTGTCCTAATATTTATTTATTTATTTATACTAAGATAGTTATAAAAGTTGTAAATAAAAATAAATAGATTATAACATTAGCACAACTGTATAATTAAATTTATGCATGCATGTATGTGCTAAATAAAATATGTAGTATAATAAGTAAATAGAGTAACAACGCAGTGTCCTAGTATGTAAGGTCCCCGATTATGTCAGGGGTTAAGAATACTTTTTTCTTTTTATCTAACCTATATTGTCCCACTGTTGGGCAAAGGTCTCCCCCAATGATCCCCACGCTTTTCTGTCCTTTTTTTTTTTTTGTTTCACGACGGGGGCAGGGATGCAGGACCGCTTCGCGCATTGCCGCTGCTCTCCCCGCCCTGACGCTTTTCTGTCCTGGGCCAGTTCCTTCCAGTTTGTGTGAAAGTCCACCAACTCCTTGCGCCATCGAGTTGGCGGCCTTCCTCGTAAGAATACTTATAAAAAAAAAACTTGGCTTCTTTAATTTTCATTGCTAAAAATACATCGTCTGAAACAAACACACACACGGCAGCCAATGTGGCTGCAAAAACAAACAAACCGACGTTGGAAGCGGTTCACATTAACGCTCGTATACGATCCACTTACACAAAGGGTAAACATGCACTTAACTGCAATACGGCTGAGAATTATCAGAGCTATTTACGTAAGCTTACATCTCGTGTTTTATTTTTATTTATCTCAGTCTTTCCATATATTTAAGTCTTTTTCTGGTAGTAATTTAAGTGTTTGTCTTATCTTTATATTGTTACTAGCTGACCCGGCAAACGCTGTTTTGCCTTAATCATTATTTCTAAATATACAGTAGCCAATTCTCAGACCTACTGAATACGCATATAAAATTTGGAAAAAATCGGTCAAGCCGTTTCGGAGGAGTACGGTAACAAACACTGTGACATGGAAATTTTATATATAAAATATAATTTGTACGTTATATTAAGTTACGTATTAATTGTTTTTTTTTTATTATTTAAGTATTGTGCAAATGTTTACTTTTAGTGTTTATATGTTATTTTTAAGAAATGTAGCGCTTTAGAGACTATGTCTCTGTAATGCTATATTTTTAAGGAATAAATGAATTTGAATCTAACATTTACAGGGTTATTTCTAACTAGCAGATCGTCCCGGCTTCGCACGGGCTATAAAAAATAATCCAAGTTGTAAAGAGAAACAAAATTAAGCCTATGTTACTCGAGGATAATGTAGCTTCCCAACGGTGAAAGAATATTTCAAATCGGTCCAGTAGTTTCGGAGCCTATTTGTGTCAAACAAACAAACAAACAAAAAATCTAACATAGGAAATGTTAGAGTTTATATATTAGTATAGATATAGATAGGCTGTTGCAGCGCCTGTAGCTCGGCTAGCTAAGGAGATCTGATGCGATCATCAAAACTAAGCAGATGCGGATGGTGTTTTGATGGGTGACCATGCACGGGACTGTCTTTTTAAATAGAATAATAGATATTTATTAGCTTTATGACATTGCGTCATAAAAGGTAAGTTAAATTACATTCATCAAATCACTTTAAATTAGTCAATTATTTTAAATTATCGTATGTCTTAATTTTTAAAAGGGGGATTTTCATCTAGGCGCTACTGTGGATCGTATGATACGTTAAATTGTAGGTCCGGCTGTTAGTATTAGTACAAGTACAAGTGCAGTTAATCCAAATCAGAGGCCTTCGGGAGGCTTGAAAAGTCTCGACACCAGAGCTTGGGCACTTAGTTCGTACGAAGAAAAAGAACCGAATCCGATCCACGGTATCCAGATAAAAGCCAGTCCAGATGAAAATGCCACTTTAAAACCGACAGTATTGTGCATGGCCACCCATCCAAAGACCGTCCGGATCGACCATTGCTTCACTTCGATGATCGCGTCAGATCACCTTAGCTAGCCGAGCTACAGTCGCTACGATTATGATCTCATGTAATTATCACTCATCGCACCCCCATCGTTCCAGATCGTTTCACCCCTATCATCATCCCATATTATCGATCGCAACTGCATCCCATACCTCTTCGCTTCACTTGTCATTATATCGCTGTGCCTCTGGCGTGATACTACTACTTATTCTGTACACCAGCAAACACATCCTGCCACACTAATATCCAAACGTCACATATCCATCCAGGAAACAACCAAAAACGTGCTTTATTTCTTTACTGTCAAAGTTGAAAATCGCTAGTAAAGAAGTCAGTATATAGAAGAGTTGTTCCGTAATGTAGCAACGGATGATATCGTAAACAAGTGTTAAGGGAACACGTGCATTGGTATTAACTGATACATAAGCTGTGTTTGTTCAGAAAGCGACCAAACGGGTTGTGAAGGGGTAAACGATTATTTTTAGATGGTAGGTCTAATAACGTATGAGGTATCGACGACAAACGAAGCTTCATTACGTTTCCTGGATAAGATCATCAGAAATTCGGGACCAAAAAAAACTACAGGCCAAAAAGACTGACACTAATGATGATATAATTACCTTTCTTATGTTTTGAAATGTAGCACCCTTAGCTCGGCTAACCAAGGAAAGAAAGAAAATGCTTAGTTATGCACAAAAAACAAATACAGTGTAAACTCCATGTAACGTCACTAGATTTAACGATACACTCTTTAAGCGTCGAAATTAATTGGCTTTAGTTGGTTTAGCTTGTATTCCATACATTGATACATTCTTTTCATTTAACGACCACTCTTTATAACGCCATAAAATGCACAGTCCCTTCAGTGTCGTTATATAGAGTTTACACTGTTTATACAAACATAACATTGTCAACCTATTTTTCTTTGTGCATCAAAGACGCGGGTTCAGCATAATGCTGAGAAGACAAGGTACTCAAGCACTGGTTTTCAACCTACGCCTTTAATTACTGGTCATCTGACGCAATCATCGAAGCTAAGTAAAGGTCGATGCGGACGGTTTTCGGATGGGTGACCATGCACAAAACTGACGTTTTTAAAAGTGGCATTTTCATCTGGGCACTACCATAGGTCGGATTAAATGCTATAATATAGGTCCCGGCTGTTAGTCTTAGTACAAGCAGTCGTTAAGCCAAGTCAGAGGCCTTCGGACTGCTTGAAAACTTGGCACCAGAGCTTGACCACTTAGCTTACCATACGAAGAAGAATAAGAAGAATATTGTGAAATTTTCATTTAAAAATCTGGCCGTTTAAAGTGGGTCAAAATCGCGCCCAAAGAAGTCGGTTACAAACAAACATACAAACATACAGGTGAAGCTAATAAAAAGCGTGTAAAAAATAGGTTGCACGAATAGAAGTTTTGAGACTAGATATACCTCTGGGAATAATATGCATGTACTTTACAATTTACCCAATAAAAAAAAATTCTACATAAATTCTTGAAAATACAGTAAACTCCATGTAACAAGTCTCGATTTAACGACAAAGCCTCTAAAGTATCTAGATCAATTGGCTTTAGTTGGTTTAGCTTGTATTCTATACAATGATACATTCTCTCCATTTAACGACCACTCTCTATAACGCCATAAAATGCACAGTCCCTCCAGTGTCATTATATAGAGTTTACACTGTATGTAACCTTCTTAGATCCACCTTTTTACATCTCCATGCTTTGTCCAAGGAGTAACACGGTGGGGCGCATTGTTCACAATGTTTAACCGACGATTAAAGTTAAACATTTGTTCTGGGCCAGTGTTTGTCGCACCATGTGTGCTTGCATGTTGGCTCATCGTGTTAGGCCTCTCTGTTTATTGAGGCCAATGCACTTCGTTTATTCCAACAAGTGCTTTATAATTATCAAGTGACAGAAAAAAAATATGTTTTTTTTCTGTTGTTTTACTTGACTTTTCGGATAATTGGTAGTAATTACACTTTTATCGCAGGACTAAAATCTCTTCTTCTTGTTTTTTTTTACATATTAAAAAAGCCATTTATTCAGTTACACATATTAATTTTACATAGATCAACATTTGAAAGTTCGCTTTGTCCTGCTCGCACCCATTAGGTTATGATTAAATTTAATGATTATTATTTATTAATAAAAATGTAATTAATTGACGTGTTACAATCAATAATTTGTATATATATGCAAGCGAGACGATGTCAACTTAAAAAATGCTTTTTTTTATTGGCGTTAGTTAGAATATCGTTATGTCAACAGGCATTCCTTCAAACTCAGTACTACAAATTCGTTGTATGACGGCAAACATTTGACACATGGATTTTGCTAACTTAAGGAAAAGGGTACTGATCCAAAAAACCATGTCCAAAATTAATTTAAGTATAATTAAATGAATATTAGTTAAGTGCTTCCAACTCTCGTTAACCGTAATCGAGGCAGTTACGCGCTTCCTGCGTTTAACCACCCGTTAATCCACCGGTTAAAGTAACCTCATAATGTGCCGTGTAATTATTTTTTTAATAGTGAATCATGTTTATGTTTTACCTAGAACAGATGTTATTTTCGCATAATCAAAGCATAAGCATAAGCAGCCCACTATACGTTCCCACTGCTGGAACTCGGGGCCTTCTGCCCACTAGCAGTGAGAGATAGGCCTCAATCCACCACGCAAGCCAAGTGCGGGTTGACGAATGACACACATTTTCTAATATTGCAGTTCTCAAACGTGATGGTTTCCTCACGTAAAGCGAGTGTAAATCCACACATAACTTAAAAAAACAAGTCCTTGGTGTAGGGCCGGGATCGAACCAGGGGCTGTTTGATTAAAATGCAGACGTTTTTACCACCGCTCTACACTCGCTTTTTTGTTGTTGTACGTGCCTGTACATAAATAGATGAAGTAAGTAAGTAGGTATAGTGTATTGTGAGGACAGACGAGTCTGCACTGAATACAGATTGCAAGATTAAAGTTTGGACATACTGGCATAATTGACAGAAATAGCAAAGTTCTGGTCAAGTTTTCTTTCTTCTGTACAAAAATACAAACGTATGTTTGTTGCTTGTATGTATGTGTGTTGAAACACGTGTATTTTTTTTCCTTTTTTATCATATTTTAGGTTTCAGATCACAGCGGAAGAACACTAAATATTTAATTTTGGCTTCTACGGAAATTATATTTGTAGTAAAACATTTAGTGTAATATAAATAATATTTGATTCACCATATACAGTTATACATTGATGATAACACTGCAATTTGAATAAATATTAATAATATGATACAGTTATAGCAATTACTGATAACTGTATTAATGCCAGGAAGTTTGTCTGTTTATTACCATAATAGTTAAAACGCTGGTCTAATATCAATGTACGAGTAAGTTATTGAAAAATAACTTTATTTCGTAGAGACAAAGTTTAGAATTGAATGACCGAAACTCGATTTATAAAAATACCTTTTTTATAAACATCCAGTTTGACTGACGGGATATGGATAATAAATAAAAACATCGTTCTAGTTGTTCAACGATTCGAACCAGAGGTTCGATCCCGGCCCTACACCAACGACTTGTTTTTCAAGTTATGTGTGGATTTGCTCACGCTTTACGATGAAGGAAAACATCGTGAGAAAACCGACAAGTTTGAGGACCACAATATCCGAAGACGTGTGTCATCCGGCACTTGGCCAGCGAGGAGGCCTATATCTCTCTCCTCACGAGAAGGCCCCGAGTTCCAGAAGTGGGATCGTATAGTGGGCTGCTTATGTTTTATATTGTCTTAGTGTGGAGAGAAGTACCACAATATCCGAAGACGTGTGTCATTGGCTCCGCACTTGGCCAGCGTGGTGGATTATGGTCTATATCTCTCCTCTAGTGAGAGAAGGCCCCGAGTCCCAGCAGTGGGAACGATATAGTAGACTGCTTATGCTTTTCATTGCCTTAGTGTGGAGCGAGGCTGCACATTTGCTTTACCTTGTAAATAAATACTAGTATATACTGTTTAGTATATAAATAGGTATGTAATTGTAACTCTAGAAACCTGCCAGCCTTGATGTCTTGACTCATAACATAACAGACGCGGTGTCGCCTGACTCCGGTTTACCTCCTTATACAGGGCTAATAATAACCAAATAACATTGAAAAAAAAAGAAATAAATACAGTAGGGCCTCGGTAATCCGGACTCGCGATTGTTCGGTGATCGCTGTAATCCGGACGGGCAACGGGCTTCGTGGGCGGCCACTGAGTCGGTGCGTCGTCAGTCTTTTGTTTAACATCATGGCGCCGCCACGTAAACATTCGACATTAATATTATAAGACAAATTGCGAATTATAGAAATGTTGGACAAAGGTGTTAGCTACCCTGTCTACTGTAGGCGACATAAAGAAAAGAAAAGAAAAAAAATGAAGTTTGTTAGCCTAACAGAACGTGGTCCCGGTGTACGAAAAACACTGAAGAAATTGATTAAAGAAACTTAGGTTAAACATGAGTTTTATTGCCATTAAATATGGCATACTATAATCCGGACGCCTCGATATTTCGGAAAGGGTCTTGTTTTTGCCTCTCCGGATTACCGAGGCCCTTCTGTAGATAGTATAAATTAAACGAAAGTTCCAGCCTATTCCAAGCAGTTGAGGTAGTGGCTACAGTTACTTAGGTTACATCAGATATTCGATCAAAAATGTACTAGATTTAAGGTGATGTCTCAAAAAACGGCAAGGAAAATAAGACCACAAGAAAGAGTGTGGTCTTATTTGAGTTTGAGGAATTTAAGCGTTATGTGTACAGTAATACAGTTGAATTTTCTAGCGCTCACTGGGTACTGTACCTCGTCAGGGCTGCCTAAACACTTTTCTAATACATTAATTGCAATTCCTAGAAATGCGATACTTTTAAATGCGAGGCTTTAATTTGAGTTGAGAGGTTTTAATTTTCATCCAAAAGAAAACACGGTTTGACGGATTATAGTCAAGTTGTCGTCTGAAGAGCTCAGAAATCTTTAGTGTCAGCCAAAAATAGAACAAAAAGTGTGTTTGTAACGCCTAACGTTCGCAGAATGACTTCTATTGTGGTCAGTTAGAACATGATATCATAATTCTTAAGGCTTACTACTTATGTAATTACTACGCTCATGTAGCGTGCCAAGTGAATAGGTAAATAATGGCGAAGATTATTTGATGTGTATATATGCTTTGGCTTTTATAATGCGGCTGATAAGTGGAAAGATACTGTGGAAGATTGTTTGCTTAATAACAAAGTAAGAAGGTTTTACTCGTTTGCTAGTAACTGATGCAAAAACAAAGAACCGTTAGAAGGGATGACAGCGAAGTCCGGCGTGGGATTGCCTCGCGTCCCGTAGGTCCTGGGTTCGGTCCCAGATAATGAGCTCGAGCTTTTTGGTGAAGGATAACATCGTGAGGAAACCATAACATGGTTATTTTTTTTTTTAATTTGTTCCGCCAGTTCTTTTAACACTTAGTCAAGGACGTTTGTGGTTAAAAATTTTGTCGCCAAGCACAAAAGTGTGTTCCTCTCAACAGCCTCCTCGGTAGTCAGTTATTCCAGAATAAGCATACTCCACCCACACTCCACCTTAGGCCAGAGTGTAGGTAACTCTTGTGGTTGAAGAGTTTTTTATTTGACATTACTTTATGTACCTAATTTTAAGATGTATACACAATAAATAAGAATTTGAATTTGAATTTGAAGAGTAAAAATAATTAAAAACCTCTAAGATTGGATTTGGTACATTTTGGAGTCTCTCTTTCCTGTGAAGAACCATCCTGGGCATTGCAAATATAGGGTAAATAGATTCTTTCTAGATAAGGTTGGTAGGTGCCTGTAGTGCAGCGTAACATCACACAAGCTGTAACAAATAAACAAAAATAGAGTTAAAGACAAGTTTTTTGTCTAAATTTTACACTAAAAATTGTTTTAGGTGTTTTAGAGAATTTGGGAATAAAACGCTTGTCTCTTTTGTTGTCCTAACTTTTTTATGGAATAACTGCAACCTATGTAATATTTCTTTTTGCAACCTTCTGTAGCCGTAGCCGTAGGTCAAATGTACGGCCCATGACCGTACATTTGACCTACGGCTACGGCTACAGAAGGCTTTTTAGTACATACATTGCTCTTACGCTATATACTTCTCCTACTATATAGTAACTTCCTGTATATAATAATAAATATTAGGACGCATTTCACACACGGCAGGTTAGCCCCATGCTAAACCATTTCTAGTTTATATTAGGTGTTGTACCTAGCACAACTGATATACTACATATACGAGTACATACATAAATACTTTATATCGATACACATACATATGTATAACACCCAGAAAAAGACTCAGTCAACAAAAATTCAGTTGACCGTGCCGGGAATCGGACCCGAGACCCTTTGGTTGGCAGTCTGAGTATGAGTACAGTAATACCCCGACTTACGCTACCTCGACTTACGCGATTTAATTTTCTCGTCTATTTTAACGTTTTTTGTTTGAAAGCCGCGCACTTCAGATTGTGTTTATACATTTTATTAATATAGTTTGTCATATTATCTAGAATTAAATTAAAATTTATTTCCTAAATTATTGTTTTATATTTCCTAAATTATAGTCTCCGGTCCCAATTAAACATACTTTGTATGACTTTATAGGTATGTATATGCAAAATTGTACCCCGACTTACGCGAATTCGACTTACGCGGATAGCGCTCGGTCCCACCTATCGCGTAATTCCGGGGTATTACTGTACAGAATATTAGCCATTAAACCAACGGGGTCGGTGCGGAACCGGTGCGGTGCCGGTCCCGGCATGGACCGGTGCTGTTTTTGTCAGTGTTCGTGAGAGAAGAGATAATACATGCAGCACGGTAACTCGGGGCAGCTTGCTGCGCCGCAGTACATAAACTTCACTGTTTGAACAGATTGAGAACGATACAATGTGTGCTACCTATTCTATTATGTATATAAATTAAATTGTTGTGTGTAAAAGAGTAGGTTGAAAGCTGTGCTGTGGTTGCAAGTGTTTGTAGTATAGTGCTGCTAATTTTGCTAGACACACAACTAAAATAAATTTCTAGTTTATTTATTAACTCACACATGTATGACATTGGGCTATGGTTTTCACTAAGCACTGGTCTGCTTTGCTTTATTCTTAAATTACGACTATGACTTCTTAATCTTCGTATGAGCTCAGTGGCCTAGCTCTGGTGTCAAGAATATTCAGTCCACCCGGAGACCTCTGACTTGATAACGATTGGTTGATCAGCCGGGACAATGATGATTTATGATTAATTTTCAGCAGCTAAGCAAGGCATGCATGTTACTGGCGTGCTCTAACTATAATGGCGTTAAGTACTAAACAATTTGACAAAGATATTTTAGTTAATTGAATAGACGACAGATTATTTGTTCTACCTCTGAGAACGCAAACTTTTTGCAGAAGTTAGTGTACTGTCCTCTTTAGACAGCTGTGCGATGATGTCATTTCAGTAAAAAAGTTCACAAAAACTCGGACAAAAACAGTTGGCAACATAACAACTCGACGATTTTTTTTCAGATTGAGATTTCAAATGACAGCTCCACTCTCGACTGTCTTTTCAATCATAAAAACGTTATTAATCATAGTTTATGGGTTTTTTAATTACTCATCATACATAATAGGTAGGTGTAGGGGTCTCAATGTACAAAAACCCAGGTCTGGTCAAATACATACAGGTATCCGTTCACTGATTCTTAGGCTATAAGTATGATAGCAAAATTAATTTAACTTCAGTAGATGCTTTAAATATTCCTTAAATTTCATGACAGTTACGATTGTATATATCTATACCAATATATAAAGAGAAAAAGTTTGATTTTTGTTTCTTTGACGCAAATAGGCTCCGAAACTACTGGACCGATTTGAAAAACTCTTTCACCGTTGGGAAGCTACATTATCCCTTTGTAACATAGACTATTATACATAGTTTCTCTGGGCAAGCTTACATTATTTAATAGCCCTTGCGAAGCCGCAAGCCGCAAGATCTGCTAGTTTTCTATAAAAGCATATTAAAAATCATTTTTCTATGAACAATATTTGGATTATACATAGTGAAGATATATTTACGTATCTTAAGCAAGCAAACGCATCTGCAAATCGCGTGATAATATTTTTTTTAATATTATATTTGTTATATATTTTGGCCATTTTGTGACGTCATTAAGATCTATTGTCTTTATCTAAGAATGAGAGGAATAATAAGAAAGAAACTGTCAAATATGTTCTTTATTGATTCCAGTTATACCTAGCTGCTAAGGTACGGAGCAACAACGACAATTTTAATATATTGATCTAACTAATTTGTATCCAAGTTTGTACCATATTTTTTGGTCTAACTAACTAGCAGATCGTCAAGCTTCGCACGGGCTATAAAACAATCCAAGTTGTAAAGAGAAACAAAATATAGCCTATGTTACTCGGGAATAATGTAGCTTCCCAAAGGTGAAAAAAAATTTCAAATCGGTTCTTTGTTTCGGAGCCTATTTGTGTCAAACAAACAAACAAAGAATAAAACTTTCCCTCGTTGTATATTGGTATAGATTTAGAATTTAAGTTGCTGGCTCACATATTGGAGAGATCACAAAATTTAGATTATGGATGACGCTTTTTTGTTCGCGAAAATTCGAAGAACTTAATAGCTACGGATCAGAAAAAAACCTTAATACCTAATGCTTAGTCCAGTTGGTTAAAGTCACGGCTGTCAATCCTAGCTACCGAATGCAACTCGATACCTCGCTTAACAACAGACAGCTTGCACTTTTTGCTTCTGCCGAGTTTTTAAGGTCAGTTTTTGTGTTTGCACAGGTTATGTAGAAGTTTCTAGACCTTGCCAAATATAGAGTCCTGCATGCAAGCGTCCGAGTGACTAAGATAGAGTCATTAGTCAGTTTTAATAATCTCCGAACACGAAATGTAAAATGGTTATTGTTGAGATAAAAGTTTGCTTAAATTAATATTAAGCTCGGTGCCTAAATACAAAAAAAAAACTTTTTAGGGTTCCTTACCAAAAGGTAAAAACGGGACCCTATTACTAAGCCTCCGCTGTCTGTCTGTCTGTCTCCAGGTTGTATCTCAGAAACCGTAATAGCTAGAAAGCTGAATACGGGAAATACATATCTTGTGACAGTTTCAGTTTTCTAGCTATTATGATTTCTGTGATACAGCCTGGAGACAGACAGCGGAAGCTTAGTAAAAGGGTCCCGTTTTTACTTTTTAGGTGCGGAAACCTAAAAAGTGAACCATCAAGTACAGCTCATAAAAAAACTATTGTGTAGTTGTCCTCTAATGATAGCAAAACGAATTCGCTTTTTAAAGTGTAATTAGCGTAAAATGTCATTGTACGAGAGGATTGCGTGCGATCTATTTTTAGTTGGCACAGCACAGTAGTTGAGTTCAATCAAGCCGACTCTACAGGGTTATGCAGTACGAGGACAACTCGTTGTTGTATTATATTAATGTGTTGAATATATTCATGACATGTATGTTTCAATTCAATTGATATGTTATAATATAAAAATTATGAAATTTAACTCATCTTTTATGAGACATATTATGTATTATTGTTATGAATTAGCAACTTAGTTAAGACATATTATGTATTATTGTTATTATTTAGCAACTTAGTTAATATGAATCTATTATTATTATTTATTCTAATTGTGTTAGTCAAATTATTGGATAAATTTTGCGAAGGACTAGCTGCCAAGGCACATTAAAATATGTATTTTTTGTGCCAATAAATTATTTTGAATTTTTTTATTCAACAGTAGGCGCTCTGAATAAGAGTTATAACAGATCTATATGAGATCTAAACAGAACCTAAGGCTATAAAGAAGTTCTATAACGCAGGAGTTACAGCACGTTCTAACTGTGCTTTACCCCCGGATTAGGCACAAAATCTTGCAGCCTTAGGTTCTATTATGTCGATATAGTGAAGTTACAGAATGAATTTAAGCGGTATAGTAGAGCAACAGTGGATAGATACAGATAGTGCACTATTTCCAGTATAGCTTGATACTTGTACCATGATAATGGTTGGATATTATCATCATTGAATTTTCCCATTGTTATATACTATGTATAATTTCTCCTTCCTTTTGACTACATTATATGTATTATTTGTTTTATTCAGTGTACTAAAATAAATAGAACAGTAACTTGGTCGATAAAATGGTTCCCCGTCCACGCGTAATATACCGCGGTGGGCGGGGCAAAACAGCTACCCGCGCTTCTAGTTCGCTGATTTTATTGTACAGTTTAATAAGTGGCATAAGCATAGCATAAGCAGCCCACTTTACGTTCCTTCTGCTAAGACTCGTGGCTTTCTCTCACCAGGAGAGGGATAAGGGCCATAACCCACCACGCTGGCCAAGAGCGAATTGATGGATAACACACATCTTCAGATATTGTAGTTCTCAAACGTGTCGGTGTTCTCACGATGTTTTTCTTCGCCGTAAAGCGAGTGCAAATCTATACATTACTTTAAAATTGGTGTAAAATGCAGGCATAATATAAAATATCCATTAAATAGTGTTGTTCAGGCTAACCCTGTATAGCGACAATGGTACGTTACATATGACAATACGCGTCACTCCCACCATCTATCATCATCACCGGTTCTCATCAGGAGGATTAACTCAATTCCACAGTTCATTACCCTTTCTATACAGGGTTAGCTAACATGTAACCTAAAACTGGTAATTTTAAGAGGTATATATGCAGATAGATAAACTCTTTATTATTAGCAACGCAACACACAACTTTGCTTCCAAGTTTTACTATTTTTTTCAATGCAAATTACTTTATATTTCCGCGTAGAAAACGGTCACACTTACATTATTATTAAAGGTTGGAATGCACTAATTCGAATGGTTTTGTTCTTTTTAGTCTAGTCAAAAATTTATTTGGCAACTGTTCACGTATGTCATGTTGTTTGACGCAAATAGGCTCCGAAACTACTGGACCAACTTTAAAAAATGTTTCACCGTTGGGAAGCTACATTATCCCCGAGTAACATAGGCTATATTTTGTTTCTCTTTGCAACTTAGATTATTTTATAACTCGTGCGAAGCCGGGACAATCTGCTTGTTATATATAACCCTGTAATACTGTAACCGAGCTAGACAGTGGGACGCTTTGGAACTTGTCGTATAGATATACTATAGATATAGATATAGGTATAGGTATAGATATAGATATATAGATATAGGTATAGATATACTAAATGTAGTTGTATACTTACATCTAGGATATCATACATACATGTACATATCTTAGGCACAGGTATTATTTATCTTCTTTACCTTCTTCTTCTTCTTCCTCTTCTTCGTATGAGTTAAGTGGCCAAGCTCTGGTGTCGAGAGTTTTCAGGCCGCCCGGAGTCCTCTGACTTAGCTTAACGACTGCTTGTACTAAGACTAACAGCCGGCACCTACAATTTAACGTGCCATCCGACCGACGTTAGCACCCACATGAAAATTTCACTTATGAAACGACAGTCTTGTTCATGGTCATCCATTCAAAAACTGTCTGCAAAGACCGTTGCTTAGCTTCGATGATCGCGTCAGATCACCTTAGCTAGCTGAGCTACAGGCGCTATAGGTACTAATGAGAAGACTAAAAACATCAAAACAATTCGAGTTAGTGTAGTGTTGTATTAAATCGTAAGTGATAGCGAAATTCAAGAAATAGAAGACATGAAAAATTTGTATTCGACTTAATAGAGACATTAAGAAAATAATGCACTAATGGGCACTAAAGCACAGAATAATAACTTGTACTACTAAAGGAAGGGAGCTGGAAGGGCATAGAAAAAGCCCTACCACCATGCTATGCTTTCCTTACGATGTTATTGGCGGGGATCGAACCCTGACCTCCCGGACGTGAGGCGGCCGCAACCCCGACTGAGCTGTCTTCGCTTCAAATATGATAATGATACACCCGTACTGTGGAGACAGGAAGCTCTAATTGGGTTCAGTAGCCTAATCTAGCCAATTTCTAGTCTCATATTATTATTACTACTTATCATTTTAATTTAACAAGCGTATGTCCTATACTTTATGTTCTATGTACATTCAACAGTATTAATGTTTGGATTTAACTATGAACTATCAAAGGAGAATAACCCTTATAGTTATTGAAATAGAGTTGCATCTACAGTCCACACGGGATCCAATTAAATCTGTCATTCACAATGAAGTCACGTAACCTTGGAGCATGTCAAGTTCAGGCTCATTCTACACCAGTATATCCAGACCTGTCCAATTATACTGCTGACGTAACAACAGTTTTAGGGTTCCGTAAGTAAAAGGTAAAAACGGGACCCTATTACTAAGCCTCCGCTGTCTGTCTGGCTGTATCTAAAAACTGTGATAGCTAGAAAGCAGAAATTTTCAGAACTGATGTATTTCTCGTGCCGCTATAACAACGAATAAAAACAATATGGAAATATTAAGGGGGATACAACAAATGTGTATTTTTCGGATTTGTTTTGCTATATAACTATAACGGTAATTAGAAATACATTTCATGTATTTCTAATTACATAAATAAATAAATAAAAAATATTTATAATGCCATACAACGTAATTTTAAGCAATTTCTTAGTCTATCATTATAACGACATTTGGACACCTTCCAAACATTCAATATTTAATCATGTATTGAATTTGAAAATTAAAAATGTTAATTTAAAGGGGCTCCTATAAAAAAAATATATATTGGTACGCAACCCTTCATGTGCGAGCCCGACACACACTTATTTCTTTATTTTTAACTTTGAGAATTTTATTTCAACAAAACTTTATAAATGCCTAGAAAATAAAGATGCTAAATCTTAAAAACGTCTTTTCTCCTATTTCATTGCAATGGCCGTAGCTCACGAAAAATGGACTTCACCACCATTATGAATGTCGAGGCTACCCAGATCCTTGACAATACACATGACATACTCGTAAGTAGGTACATAGGTTCCTTCTAGGCAAGCGTGTTACATCTTAGACCAGAGTCAAGCTTAACATCAGGCTAGCTGAGGTCAAACGTAAGCCTAACCAATCTAAGCCTAATCATCAATAAAAAAAAAGATTAAAAAGAACGAAACCATTCAAATTAGTGTAATGTTGTGTTAAATCTTAAGTCGAAATCCAAGGTGTTTAGTGCTGAAAATACAGTGCAAACTCCATGTAACGCCACTCGATTTAATGACAAACTCGAAATCGATTGATTTTAGCTTGTAGGTATTCCATACAATGATCCATTCTTTCCATTTAACGACCATTCTCTGTAACGCCATAAAATGCACAGTCCTTTCAGTGTCGTTATATAGAGTTTACGGTGTATAACACATGAACAATGTGTACTCGACCTAATAGAGACATTAAGAAATGAGCTAATGGGCATTTTTTAGAGACTTTAACGTAATTAGTAGTTTTATTAGCTAAGTAGCCTAGCTAGATTATAATTTTATTAAGGGCTTTTCCTAAAAAAATAATAAATTGAGCACTTGAAAGTGTTTAACTACAACGATATGGCTTCCTCGTAATATTTTCCTTCACAGAGAGCGCGAGCTCAATGGCGGGTATCGAACCAACGATCTGTGGGACGTAAAGTGGCCATACACCTGACTGAACTGTCATTTCTTCTAAAAACATTCAATGTTTTACTGACTGAACAAATCATTAAATACATTTAATTTGTGGCATTTTATTTAATTTGATTTTAATATAAGAACATACAATTATCTATTTATTTTCCAATGGTAACGTCTTGCCTAATGAGACGAGATGCAGTAAGGCCAATCAATTATTTATCTTATCTTATTCCTAAACCCAAAAGTATCCGATAAGCTAGCAGCTTTATAGCCTCTCTGAATAGCCAGCGATACAAGCAATAAACTGACCAGCCCTACATTAAAGTTATTTTAGATTTATGTTTCACGTTTAAAAAAAACATTTGTGTAAGAGACATGTATTACTGTCTAGGAAAAATTAGTAAAAAAATCTAGTCATCAATTTACTATACATTTTTTGCAATAATGTGAGAATTGTTTATAAACTACATTGCGCAAAATATAAAAAAAATATATATATGAAGGTCAATTTTAAGTGTGATTTTTAAAATGTTGTTTAAAAACAACATTGTCCATTTAGGGGCTAAGGATTGGTTTCAGTTGCCAGGGCCAGGATATGCTGGCCGTCCGCGGAATATTATGCTAAAAGCCAATTACACGTTCGCCGAAGTAATTTGCTTACATCATGTCATTATTGTGGTAAATTACGGAAACCTTCCATTTGGCGAGTGCCCGGAGTATATTCTCCAGGGGGTTACTAAAACATGTAGGTAATGCTGTTAGTTTTAGTTTTGATAGATAGATTTACTCTTTATTGCACAGATAATTTATACAACACAATATAAAAAGTAATGTATAGATTTGCACTCGCTTTACGGCGAAGGAAAACATCGTGAGGAAACCGACACGTTTGAGCACTGCCATATCCGAAGATGTGTGTCATTCACCAACCCGCACTGGTCCAGCGTGGTGGATTATGGCCTATATCTCACTCCTAGTTAGAGAAGGTCCCGTTTCCAAGCAAGAGCAAGTAAGAACGTATAGTGGGCTGCTTATGCTAATATAAAAAGTAACAATACTAAATATTGTTTCATCGTGCCACAAAAGGCGGCTTTATCGCTAAAAGCAATATCTTCCAGGCAACCTTTGGATAGAAAGAACGAAAAAAGGGAGGTTGCGCAATAAAGAATATTAATACTCAGGCAAAAGGTTATTGCATGTTGGTAAGGTATTTTCTAATACTCGCCTGGCTAGCAACTTAGTTGTAAAATCTATCACCAAGCACCTAATTAGTGTGTTTCGGCAGCCTCCTTGACAGCTAGTTATTTCAACCTAGGCATGCTCTACCTTAGGCCAGAGTATAGCTGACTCATGTGGTTACGCGCCTTACTGGTCAAATGTCTAGCTGTAAGGAGAAAATAATATTATACGGTTACATTATTATCTATCTTATGACATTTTACATTTCAATATCTCCATTGTGCAATTCTTCTTTATCCCACTTAGGTGGTGTCGGCACAGCAATTCTTCTTCTTCCACTCTCTTTTATCAGCCGTCATCTCCATACTCAGTCCTTTCTCTCTCAAGTCATCATTCACACACTCCATCCATGTCTTCTTCGGTCGGCCTCTTGCTCTTCTTCCTTGCACTACCATATCTATACACCTTCTAGTAACTGTTCAAGTAAAGTCAGGAAAATCTCACAGTTATCAATTATTACGCCATCGCCAGGTCACCGACCGAAATTTCAATTGAACCTCTCTCAAAAGGCGATCCTAATGACTCAACTGACACAACTGCATACGAACAAAAAGCGAGTCGATTTATTCGTCTATTTAAAGATATAGCAATAACTTCACAAACAAAGCGACCTCAAAAACACATGTGGAGTCCTATACAAACCCATTTCCATTGGATCAGGCAAAAACCACTTCTAAACTCTGAACAATAACTTTTAACCCGTCCGTAATTCATTGTAAAGACGCACACAAAGTCGACTCGTCTTAAAAGGCTGAAATGTAAACTTTATCGTTTCTGATTTAGAAGCTTTTTCAAGCAAGTTTAGTTTAATTCTATCGGTACAGAGGTGCTATAAATCTCGTTGTCTTACGTCGTCATTCGGGGGGCTTAACAAAAGCGGTGCTTATGTTATGTGTGAAATATATCCGCAGTTAGGTAAGTTTTTATAACTCTTTATGGGCAGTAAAGGTTGTTTATAGTCGGTAGGATTGGCAGCGGGCTTACTTTGCGATGTGGAGTGGAGAGTTATGGTGTTATGCGTTTTGAGAGGTTTCTTATGGGAGTTTCTATGTCTATTTCAAAAGCTTGGTGGTCTGATGGCGTGTTTTGCTTGGCACGGTTTCGGTGTGTTATAATTATTTCGATTTAACGCTTGTTTTTTCGATCTGGCCACCCGGAAATTGGGTTCCTGCACTTTGCTCTATCGTTTATCCGTTTGAAGCTTAAGCTTGTCTTTTGCTGGTTATCTAATTTTTTTTTCAGAAACCTTAGAAACCTTTGTTCGGCTTGAAAACTGGAGCTATTTGGTCTTTTAAAAACTATGAGAACATTTGTTGCTTGGTAAGTACATCTATTACTTAGCATTATTTTTGCTATTAATAATCAAGAAGCAAATAATGTGTGATATATCATAAGTCTAATTTGTTTACTTCGAAATACATTTCAAGAGACATCTGTACATGCTTTTGGGATGGTTAATATGAAAAGCGATTGAAGAATTTATTTTCATATTAATATTTGGATAAGTTAAGAGTAATATAGTGTGTAATTACATTAAAATTATTTCGGTACAATAAATACAATTTATATTCTATTCTCCCTACAAATAAAAAATAATCTTTAGTTAGTTACTTCTTTAGTTAGTACGCGTGCCTAATCCTAATTCAGCATAAAGACTATCCCCTGTCAAGTAAGCCCATTACTCTAAGACCGCGAAAATGCCCGCAAGTAATTCATTACGTTACCGTACTCTCTCGGATTAACTGTAAAATGAGTACAAGAAAACAGCATCAAGAAAACAACACACCTCATTCACCTTCTAATCTCTCTGGTGCGCGTAATTTGACTAATACCTGTGCATTACTGAGCAGGGGAGGTTGCAGTCCCTGTATTAAGGAAGGGCACAAAACAAACCCCTTAAATTCTGTGCCCTTTCCAAAGTTAGAGACTGCGAAGAGCGAGAGGCAAGATTCTATGTGGCTTTTTTATATCTTTATGTCAGTGACTCGGTGTATAACAGTGTTCTTCTACTTCTTATAATCTAGATGGGCAAGCTTTGATATCGAGTCTTCTGAAGCCACGAGGGCCTCCTAAGGGCAGTGTGTTGATGATAATTCGGGATGATAGTTTGAATGTACTATATGTAATGTATGTATGTAATGTATTTGTATTTTATACTTTAGAAGGTTACAGGACTATAATTATCGGAGGTTGTGACGATTGGAAAGGTGTGGTATAAAGATAAAAAGGGTGTGCCCTTTACCACTGCAGAGAGTACAGTATCTGATTTGTCAGAAAGTTGATTTATTGTACAGGAAATTTAGGTTTACAGCTTCTTGTACATGTATATGGTTTGCTTAATGCGTGAAAAGAAGCCAATAGTGCGCTGCGCCTTACACACTAGGTCAGTCAAGCTGCCTGAACTGTGGGGCGGCAGAGGCTCCCGCAGGACTGCTCACCATTACTTGTAGGTACATAGAGGCCTGATACTACATATTTGAAATTGGAATGCGGCTTTCGTGAATTTAGGCAAAATGTCATCTAGCTTTTTTACTTGCTCTAAAAATTTGTGCGTCTCTCAAGTCCCTCAGACCGCGTCTGTTAAGCTACAAAGCGGATAAAAGCGGTGTGTACCGGAGTATACCGGTTAATACCAGTGCGGGACGGCTCCCGTCAGATTACTGGGCTATCTAGCAAGCGCGGGCGTCATTTGTTTGGCTCGTTACCGCTATGGTTGCCATTACACGCCTAAATAGAAACTGCTTGAGAGCTTTACCAAATTATAACGCGGGTTTGTGGGGAAATTAGGCGATTTACTTAATTTCCGGCTTGAATTAGAGCTGATCACCTTTGTGATTGAGAAAAAATGTTTTTTTATGAGTTTGGGACGTTTCTCTTCTTATGTTTCCCTCTGATAAAGAAAAGTATGTTCATCATCATCAACCTGATCTAGCCTCAACTTTTCCTTTTCCTTTGAACCTGTACTAGTGCTAGAGAGCGAGTGTGGCTCGGTGGTAATAACGTCTGCTTTTCAGTCAGCCGGCCTCTGGTTCGATCCCGGCCCTATACTATTGACTTGTTTTTTAAGTTATGTGTGGATTTGCACTCGCTTTACGGTGAAGGAAAACATCGTAAGGAAACCGGCATGTTTGAGGACCACAATATCCGAAGACGTGTGACATCCACCAACCCGCACTTGGCCAGCGTGGTGGATTATGATCTATATCTCTCTCTTCGTGAAAGAAGGTCCCTAGTCCCTAGTGCAGTCGGAACATATAGTGGGCTGCTTAAGCTTATGCTAGTGCTTAACTAAAAACCCTATTCCTAATCTAAAAAACCAATGCCAATGGGATGAGCCGCTCTAAAATGCCAGCCGAGTTGTCTCTTTATATATCGATACACTGATACGTTGTGCAAAGTAGAGGCCGACATTTTGGTCGCAAGAGGCGTCGACCAAACGCGTCTTTTAACTTTTTACTTAGCTTTTAAGCTTCTGGTCCTCACTGCTCCAGTGTGTTTCTACCCCAACATTTACTTAAAAAGGC
Source organism: Mellilla xanthometata (assembly GCA_035578125.1). Classification (NCBI taxonomy): domain Eukaryota; kingdom Metazoa; phylum Arthropoda; class Insecta; order Lepidoptera; family Geometridae; genus Mellilla; species Mellilla xanthometata. The sequence goes on along the minus strand of JAPUBQ010000014.1, from coordinate 2,339,622 downwards.
AAATTATATACATATTTTTAGGCAAATAAAATTAAAAGGCAAAAGTCAAACAATTTATTGCATTATCTTGTGACTTTACAGTTACATAATTACCCATAAGGCATTGCAATTATTTACTGGAGATGAGCAACCCTGTTTATTAATTTGTTTTTTTATTGTTCTGTCATTAAAATTACTTTTTTTAGAGTTACTTATTTAGGTTTTGTCAGGAAAGTTTTAATACTATGTAGTCAATTTACAATTACATTACCCATAAAGCATTTTAATTATTTACTAGAGATGAGCAACCCTGTTTAGTAATTATTTTTTAGTGTTTCGTCACTTAAATAATCTTCTATTCAATAGTAGCTTTTTATGATTTAATTTTTTATAGTAATATTTTTTTTTATGTTTGTCAGGAAAGTTTTAATATTATGTAGCTGCCTGACAACCCTGTCTTGATGTATGTATGTTAACGCGTTGTTACCACAGGGCCTTATGTATTATGTAGCTAGTGTGTTATATATACGTATCTGTATATATAGCATTGTTCTGTAGTGTAATACGTACGTACTGTAGGGCGTAATGTGCGGTTTTCTGCACTGAATTCAATTATACAGTGATTGCTTTCGCTCGGCACTCGGTAATGGGTTTCATTGTGTTGAGTTTAACTATTGGCTGTGTTTGTGTACGTAGATTGAAAATTAAGTATTGTTTTGTTTATATAACATTATAGTTACATTAATTAATACAAAATTAACTTCATATTTAAAGGACGGCTTTTGCTAAGTACAGATTTCTAAAATTATGTTTTTTTTTTCTTCTAGGAAACAGACGTGTTTGAGGACGACAAGATTATCCGTAGACGTGTGTCATCCGCCAACCCGTACTTGGCCAACGTGGTCTATATCTCTCTCACTAGGAGAGAGATATATAAAGGTAGACCACGTTACAAATTAAATTTATTTTTTTTATAGGAAACTTGTACGTGTTTGAGGCCCACAAGATTGGCATATCCGAAGACGTGTGTCATCCGCCAACCCGTACTTGGCAAACGTGGTCAATATCTCTCTCCTAGTGAGAGAAGGCCTGAGTCCCAGCAGTGGCAACGTATAGTGGGCTTATGCTATATTCTATATACATAATACGAGTGCTATTTCAAACATTTTTTATAATAAAGAGAAGATTTTAGACACTCAACTCTAGACCAATACATTTCAGTATATTTTCCCGGTTTTTTCCACACTTTCCTTTGTTTCTTCGCTCCTATAAGTCACAGCATGATGTTTTATTGCCTAAAGCCTTCCTCGATAAATGGTCTAAACAAAAAGAATTTTTCGATTCGCAACAGTAGTTCCTGAGATTAGCGCGTTCAACAAACAAACAAACAAAAAAACTCTTCAGCTTTATAATATTACTATAGATAAGAAATGTATTATGTATTGTGTTTGTATACTCGTATGTATTCATTTATTTTGTGTACATTAAACATTTTTTCTTTCTTTTCTTTTCTTAGTATATTATTTTAGTGAAACAATCAATTAAAAACTTGTCCAATAGTAACAAAATTACGATTCTGTTTTATATTTATAAGCATAAGAACGATTTCCAATTTGTTTGGCTCCAAGTAAAACAATAAAAGAAACTTTGACTCGGCGAAGAGAGGCACCCATTGAAATTGATGGAGGCTCCAAACGCAAGAATACAACGGAGGCTAAAGCTGCGTATACAATGTTCAAAGACGTTTTTATTTCAAGATTGTCGTATTTTAAAATTAATTAAATTTATTACACTTTTCAGGCTAACCTACCTAAGCAACGGATGCGGACGATGTATGGATGGGTGACCGTGCACAAGACTGTCGTTTCACAAGTGGCATTTTCATCTAGGCGCTACCGTGGGTCGGATGACACGTTAAATTGTAGATCCCGGCTGTTAGTATTAGTAAAAGAAGTCGTTATGCCAAATCTCAGGCTTCGGGCGGCTTGAAAACTCTCGACAACAGAGCTTGGCCACTAAGCTCATACGAAGAAGAAGAAGCTAACCTATATTAGTTCAATATATCTGAGATGTATGGTAAAACTGGCTTGCAATTCAGAAAAAAGAGTTTAATAGTTTTTGAGTAGATTTCAAATGCTTAAAGTTTTAAAAGGCAAATTACGAATAATGTAGAATTAATTACTAACCATGCATTAAGATTAATAAATTGTATACTGCATTTAATTTTGTGCTATACATGTGCTTTCGTGATTCTACTGCGATAATATTTATAATAAATGTTTTTTTCAGTAATTGTCATTTGTATCTTTTAATTATACAAAGTTTGGATTTTGTATTTTACAAAAATAAATAAATTGTCTTTTAAAATCTAGTACCACATACTCAATAAATAAAAAAGAAAAATAAAATTTTGTAACAAACTCAATAATTAAATGTTCAGTGGCTACACTACATCATAAACTGTTCCTTACAAAACAAAAAGATAAACGATAAAACCACGGCTATTAATTCCGCGGGAGACGAATAAAAAAAGTAGTATGTATCCGAAAACAAGAAAATTAAAAAGTGTACGGACCGGTTTGCTACCGGTTACATATACGTAGAGAGATGCGGGGGGCGGTGAGGGGCGCGGGGAGACCTGCGGGGCTACGGGGGCTCAGAGAGCGGGGAAGCGGGGAAGCGTGGGTGCTGCGCCTTATATCAACATTTGATAAAGTGTGTTTTTTTTCGAAACTCTATTTGAAATGAATACATTTTTATATGAAAACATAAATATTAAAAACATAAAAATATCTTTATTTAAACAAAGAATTTACAATATTAGTAAGTAGGAACTAGACTTATTTACTAAATATCGCTGCTTGTTTGAGCTGCCACCAAACCCGAACTGAGTAACAATACTCGTATATCGAGATTATAGTAGCTTCACAAACAAGCACTATCAAAATAAGCTACTTTATTTTTGTTTATATTAGTTTGAGGCGAAGCTCTCACAATTTTATGTTCCTACTTTTAAGATTACGACATTCAGTTAGGTTGTAGAAAGGACCTGCTCTAGAATGTCGATTAAACTATTTTAATATGTATATGTATACTTATTGTGGCCAGAGCCGAACTACGTAACTAGGTCAAATATGCCAAAATAATGATTAAGGTCTGTAAACAATGTTATAAATCTAATAAAATTGTGTGTATGTGTGTGTTTGCGGGCGTGTTTGTGTGTGTGTGTGTTGTGTGTGAAAAGATGTGTTTTAGATAAGGTTTTACTTAATTGCTTTGATCAATTCAATATTTTTTTGCACATAGACTAAAAAAATATATTTAAAACAAAAATGGCTTTTCCATTTTTGTTTTAAGGTTTGGTTAAGTTAAGTTGAGGTTTGGTTCTTCACCTCAAATGTGGTATTCATGGGTGGCATTGTTTATGAATCTTACTTTTAAGTTAATAAATCATATACAAAATAATTATAAAAATAATAAAAGGCTCGTATATGGTCATGTAATAAAATACCGAAATACAGAACTTTATTAACCATAAATAACACACGTTAAAGGCAAGTTACACTACAATAATTACTTAATACTTAGTTTTTTTCACTAATTAATTTTATTGGTAAAATAAATAATAAAAGTCAAATTACAATGTCAAACAACAAAAATAGTCAGGACAGCCCGCCATCGACCGCGCAAAGGTGCCCATAACGCTGGCCGCGTTTCCACGCTGAATATCGATGGCATCTCGCTTCTGTACCCCAACTGCTAAGCGTCTCAACCGCAAAAGGGACAAACAGATATTGTGCCTCGAGCCCTGCACACTTTAGTCTACTTAGATTAAATTAAATAAACTTACAAATTTCATTAAATAAATATGCTACCCCATTAAATACTACACACTTAGCACTTGTTATCCATATGTATAACATTTAAAATACTAATTTTTATACGTGAATAACGATTCTGAAAGCTCCATATTCATATATTCGCTTAAATTATAAAAGGGATTACTTTCACAAAAACGCTTATTTTCTGTTTAAACATACTTCTATTAAGATTTGTTATTTTCTCTGGCAACTTGTTGTACATAAATATTTTTGTAGAACATCCCTGTTTCTGTACTTTACCTAGTCTAATGATATAAAATATGTAATTTCTTTGTAAATCATAGGTGCTGTTTACGTTGAAGTCTATCAGGTTCCTGTCAGGATATGTAAACAATAACATTAATAACCTTTCTGTTAGTTGACGTGAAGAGCAATATTTATGATGTTGCTTGCTTAAACATTGACAGTCACTATACTCGTATAGATGTCTGTTCAGTGGTAAAAGTAATAACTATTATATTACATAGCATTTTTATTTTATTTTAATTAGATAAACAAAAAAAAAAATTGAAAGCATCGCACTGGAATAAACGGAAGAGTAACTCCATACAATTGCCGCTTAGAATTAGTATCCATCTACGCACACAATTATACTGCTATCACAACGAAACACACGCTCACAAAGCTCGCACGCGACTGGTGCCGTGCCATACCATGTGACGCCACGCGGGCGCGCTGGTTGCTATTTTGCCCCGCCCACCGCGGTATACACCGCGCGAGCAGCTAGTGTTAAATATTATTATTTATGTATTTATTATATTCTTTACGGTGCTTTATTTATATGTCAGCTGCAAAAAAAAATCAGTTTTACGTCAATTAAATCAATCATTTAATATGTAAGTAAATCAAATCTAAAATGTATTAAATTAAAAGTATATCTTATCTAAAAAACAGTGCCAGTAGGAAGAGTACCTAGAACACCAGCCGAGTTGCCTCTTTGTATAGCAACGCTAATCCGCTGTGCAAAGTAGAGGCCGACATTTTGGACACGAGAAGCGTCGACCAAGCGCTTATTCTTTCAAATCATTGAATCCGGTCTCCACGGCCCCAATGTTTCTACCCCGAGAGGAACAAATAAATAACCACTATCCAGGTTACTACGTATAAATGTTCTAATTCTAATTTGAAGTGGGGGTGATTGAGAGGGGGTATTGTGCATTCAAATTCCTTACCAGCCTACCCAAGCCAACCGAGCTCCTTGAAATAACGGAGCACAGCCCTGAGTCGCTGGCATACCTGTTCCACCCCTGTTGCGTCAGATGGTCTGTTTATCTGAAAATTAGCAATGGAAGGCGAACTTTCATCTTGAGCTGCTATCATCAGGTATATACGTATAAATGTTATTTTGAGATAGCCTTGTATAGATGACGTATATTGATGGTCAGGGATTGATTCTGTATCTGGTTAGTTACAAGACTAACAAAGACAGAAATAGCATCAGCCAAGCCAAGGGCGGACAGAACAGTTTATAGGCCCATAAAGTTTGGACATTTTAAACCTTTGATGATCGAAATAAAAGATGTTACTCAGTTTTTAGGGTAGGCTGAGTCCGCCGAACCAAAAAATAAATGTTACCAATATATGGTATATATATAAATCTCTAAGCATTATTATACAAAGCACTAGAATTTTTTTATTCACTTTTACTTCATCTGTATCCCCACGCGTCTCTAAAGGTTGGTCCTGAAAATCAGTGCTGCAGAGAAATCTGTAGTGTTTATACTGAGGGCTGACCTTTTTCCGACGCTAGGGGACACGTACTATGATGCCTTTCTATGTTATAATGTATATGTCATCTGTGTCTGAAATAAATGTGTTCTTTCTTTCTTTTAATGAGAAGAAAAATAAAGCTCGCTTTCCTTCATAGAAAACTAAAACATTGCAAGGAAAACATGACATTTTCTATGGCTCGCGTAGCTAGCAACCACCCTCAAATCGAAAAAATACTAAGCAACGCCAAGCACCTAACAGTGTCTGTAACTAACCACAACTTTCAGCAGCCTTCTTAAAATTCAGTTATTCCATACTATGCATGCTTCACCAGTCGCTAACTCGTGTGGATACGTGCCCTGCTGGCCAAATGTCTGCTGGTAAAGAATGAACTCATAAACTAATTTATTGGTAATATTAGTTGATTTGATTTTGATTTTGAAATTCTTTATTAACATAAACAATATTACATAGCAAGTTCACACAGCGTTATTATGACTTACATACATATGTAACATTTAATCTTATGAAGTGAAGTGTTTTACTGGCTAACATCACCTATTTAAACTTATGACTTTATATTGTAGGAGTTTTAGTTCTCATTAAATCTGTAAAAAAATAAAAACTACTCGTAGTAAATAGGTGAAACCAGGAAAGGCTACATCGAGATCACGCGCCAGTAAATCGTCCCACAAAAAAACATATTGCCAACAAATGTAACTAACAGCAACACAAAAACAAATTCAACTCTCAAGCGAGTTCACAAAAACTAAACCTATTCCAATGGTAGTGTTGGGACTTGTACATTTTGCCAGCATGGCTATTTCTATCGACAGCTATCGAACTAAGTATCGACTAAAGGAACAACGACGAAGGTGTTTAACTTTAGTTGAAAAAAAGAGTTTATTGAGTATATCTTTTAAACAATTATATCAATCAAAATTATTTAATTGAACTATTACAGAAGGTTGAGAAGAATTAGTTTTGTAGGCGTAAAGAAAGTAAACAAAAGTATGAGTCCTCAGAATATTTTTTAACATATGATAAGCAATGTATATTTGATTGGTCTTTAAGGCAGCTTCTTTTTCTTCGTATGAGCTAAGTGGCCAAGCTCTGGTGTCGAGAGTTTTTCAAGTCGCCCGAAGGTCTCTGACTTGGCTTATCAACCGCTAGGGCTAATGCTTGTGTTTCCCATCCATCGTTGATCGCGTCAGATCACATTAGCTAGAGGCTACAGAGTACAAGCTACAGGAAAATAAAAAAGGAAATGTAAATTCATCATTTTAGTTACCAATTGCTAGTCGTGAAGTAGTGTTGAAATGAGCAAAGAGATGGATTCCCACCTGTTTCTTAATCATTTAAATAAATAGCTAAATGATTCCACACTATCAAGTCGGTACATCTGTTAAGTGCAAAATACAAAGCTGTCCTCTTATATTTTTTTATCAGAGACAAGGAAAGCTCGCCTTTTCAAATTGAAGTTTATTTTTACTAAACCTACGCAAGTATGTTTATGCAAGTATATATCTACCTTGAAATGGTTCAAATAAAGAATTTTGATTTACTTAGTTGATTAAAAGACACTAAACTCTTTTTTCAACATCATTCATTTAGTCGATACTTAAGCTATTTAATAGTACTATTTTACAAGTTACAAGTTTGTACAAGTTACAAACTAGACTGTATAATTTGATTATCGATAAAAAACTATCTATACAGCGCCCGCACTAACACAACAAGTGTTGCGCCGTAATATGACGCGGGTCCATATATCAGCTGAGAAAAAAAACCGGGAGAGCCTCGAGATGGTCCATAAACATACATCCTCTAGCCATAGAATAGGTAACAGTTATAAACTAGACCTTCCGACCTGTTGTGTTGCTGTCTCTGTCTGACGCGTGGTGTGTGAGGGAGATGGCTGCAAGCAGGTCCTGTAGGAAATGAATCTTTGTTAGTTAGACCAACAAGTTATTATTCTGTGGTTAGACTGAAGTTGTGCTCTTACTTTCTGTCTCTGATGACTTTTTTTTTACTGAACTGGCAAAAAGTCATCTCAATACTGGATATGAGCATAGTATGTAGTTTTTTATCCTTGATAGGTTTGCGTTTGACTACAGTTAAACTGCACTGCAGTTAAACTGCATGTTGAACCTGATGTTAAACTGCACTGCAGTCTACGATGTGGTACGCTTACCTAGACTATACCTATTAACTATACTTTTGAAGACCCCCGGATGATACCTCTCAGGAAAGAGAGTACATACATACATAGCATGTAGTAAAATTATTTTAAAAATATTGAAGGTTTAAAGCGTTCTAAACAGTAGTAGTAGCATTGACGCAAGAATTTTGAAAAAGCCTATCTTTCTAAGTCATGTAATTAAAATCCTACTATTCCGATTGAGGAACTTAATACTTAAATATCTTCATGATTATTTTAAGGGTACAAAATAAATAAATAAATGACTATCCTAGCTTTCCAGCAAATCCTACTTATATTAAGAGTATACATTTATGTGGAAGTTTGTTTGTATATGAAAGGATTTTTGTTATTCCTATCCTTTGACGGATAAAACAATATATGTAAATGAAAATTGGTTAAAAAAGTTTAAGCCCTGGTTTAACACACAAGTTACATTATCCTGGATTAAATCGATTACACTGCGAGCCGCAGTAAGTGTAATAAAAATTATTGATATAAAAGAACCTTTACCGAGGAAACCATCCATCCTTAACTTAATTACATAACTAGTGGTATCACCATTAAGGGTCGTCCCTTCTTCACATTAGATTATATGATTAGTGATGTAATGTTAGATTTTCGGCCCCTTAACTGCTAGATTGTTATAATGTGATATTTTGTTTTTTTTTCTCTGATTTACGTTATACGTTTTGATCACAGGTTATCATCTTAATATACATAAATCTCGTGTCACAATGTTTGTCCTCAATGGACTCCTAAACCACTTAACCGATTATAATAAAATCGCACACCATGTGCAGTTCGATCCAACTTGAGAGATAGGATAGTTTAAATCTCAAATTATAGTCGCAATTTTAATTTATTGCTAATTATTGTCTGTAATTATTTGACAGTCACAATTATCTGTTAACTCCAAATGACTCTGACAGATGTCGATACCTTTCGACTGGATTGAGTAAGTAATCAATAGATGGCGCTGTACCCCTAAGTGAGGCAAAACAACGTTTGCCTGGTCAGCTAGTAGACTATGTATTTGAGAATTGGATACAGAAATATTTTTTCAAAATTACCGTAAAAATGCCACCCTAAATGTTATAAACGCAGTAGGTATGTTGTCTGATAACGAAGATGACATCACTTTCCAACTCTTTTAGGGTTCCGTACCTAAAAGGTAACCACAGGACCCTGTTACTACGTCTCCGCTGTCAGTCTGTCACCAGGCTGTATGTCAGAAACCGTGATAGCTAGAAAGCTGAAGTTTTCACACGTAATTTATTTCCTGTGCCATTATAACAACAAAAACTAAAAATAAAATAAAAATATTCAGAGATGTCCTCAAGTTTTTTACTTGATCTTGATGACAACATTTGGTAGTGTCTTTAAACATTCACAGAATATTTGATTATGTATTTATTAACTACACAATTAAAATAAAATTATTATTTAAGGGAAACGTGTTATTTTGCTATTTACGGTACGGAACCCTTCATGCGCAAGCCCAATTCGCACTTGGCTAATTATTTACTAATTGCAGCATATATTTAATCAACAGGGCGAGTAACTCCATATAAACTTGGTAAAAATATATTTATTTTCAAAATAACATCTATTCATATACAGTGTAAACTCCATGTAACGTCACTCGATTTAACGACAAACTCTCTAAAGCGTCGAAATAAATTGGTTTTAGTTGGTTTAGCTTGTATTCCATACAATGATGATACATTCTCTCCATTAATGCCTAAAAATGCACAGTCCCTTCGTTATATAGAGTTTACACTGGACATAGCACACAATTACGCGTTATATAGGTTAGGTTAACAAACTTGTGTAAGTACCTAACCTAGATATAGTTAACGACACTGCGGAACCAAGGCCTACTAATTACCTCTAATGCTTATCATAACACTTAGTTGTTCCGACACTACCTACTGGGCGAAACAGTGACTTAACATCACTGAGGTATTAGATAGATAGATAGATTCTTCTGGTACCTAGTGCTAAGCGCAGCGACTATTCTTTACATGTCCTCCTTACGGCATTAAACAAAGTCAAAGTCAAAAGTCAAATTTCAAAGTCAAAGTTCTTTATTAATAAATTCACAATACACAGAACCTATTTGCATGTTTACCTACTTGTAGTTATATATATTATTATTCCTTGTTGTAAATATCTTGTTTGCTGAAATAAAAAAAAAAAAATTGTAATTTGTATTTGTAGATAAATTCTTTATTGGACACATAAATAAAAAATAAAAAAACACAGTAAAAGACAATTAAATGCATCTTCTTAATCTTCTTCGTATAAGCTTAGTGGCCAAGCTCTGGTGTCGATCGTGTAATATACGAGAAAAAATTAACAAATAAAAAAAAAACATCTATTAGCATCTTCAACTTAAGAGCTTTTAAAGTGGTTTAACACTTTGTAATCTCACAAAGTGTATCTTTCTAAAAATCATTTTTTTTCGATGGTAGAAATCTCAAATATATATCTATTACATACAAAACACTAATTAATAAATAAATCTACGAGTAAATTTATTTATGTCAATATTGGTTTTATACATGTCACATATTAAAAACAAATATTAATACTAATCAAAAAACCCGCCCCTGCTCGCCCCCGGTGCAAAGGTGCCCATCACGCTTGCTGCATCATCGCGCTGAATAGCTATGAAATACATTGATTAAATTGCTAGGTTATTTATATTGTACTCGTATGTACTGTACAGTATTATTTAGCCCAATTAATATTAGTGAATCATAAAGAAATTTAGAAACTGAAGCCTAGATACTGTTTCAAGTTAAACCGAGAGACCTTCCATTTCCCGGAGTGTCGCCTCGCCAAACTCACATACAAGTTACTCTAACTCTAACCAAGTTAAACTAGTTAAGTTGGTAATGCGCCCCTCGGTCTCAAACTCTCAACTTTTGGCTTGATTCTTGCCCATATTTTTGGCTAGCTTGTGATATTTTTGGAGTATTGTAGAGCATCCTTTTGAAAGAAAGAAAGAAACATTTATTTAGTGACACGAATAACAAAGAAAATCAATACGCAAGAAACATAAAAGAAAACATTTACGTGGCACAAAACCGGCCCCAGCTCAGCGTGTGCTGACTGCAAGCAATCAGCGCTAAGTCAAATCTAAAATTAATTAAATTAAAAGTATATCTAATCTAAAAAAAATTGTGCCATGGGAAGAGTACCTAAGATGCCAGCCGAGTTGCTGCTTTGTATAGCAATGCTAATCCGCTGTGCAAAGTAGAGGCCGGCATTTTGGTCACGAGTAGCGTCGACCAAGCGCTTCTTTATCATTGAATAAAGATTTAGCTCCCGGTCCCCACGGCCCCAAAGTTTCTACCCCGAAAGGAACAAATAAATAACCACTATCCAGGTTACTATATACTTATTACATATATACACTACACAAATATACAGGTAAGTAATAAATAAGTATAGAAGTTATTAATTACGTTCATCATTTTAAAAGTTATTTACATTTTACACAAAATTAAAATAATTATACAACATATTCGTTTAAATCCATTCTATATGGCACTAGTGTTATTTTTAAACGGTGCTTGCTCTTTTGTGTTAGGTATCCTTCGAGACGTACCGCTAATGAAAACAGTCCAAGTTTTAAGTTATCGTTATCTTTAAGTTTTGGGCTTGTGTTTAGTAAATTTCGAGTTTGTAAAGTTTAAGCTGAATGAACAATGCGTATTTGTGTCAAGTTTGGAGTTTATTCTCTAAGTTTAGAATATGAAGACAATTTTGAACGTAATTACTCGTAAGTAGTAAGGGTACGTGAACGTTAGAACATTAGAAATGTCTTATACCAATTTATTTAATACTTGGTTTGTTTATTTTTGTGTTAAATTGAAAGTGAAATGTTTTGTATATTTCTGTCGTATAAATGCTTTGTATAAATAGAGTAAGAAATTTGTTAATAAGAATCCAATCAGACTAATAAATTAGAAATAAAACTAGTTAAAAATCTAAAATTAAGTTATTTGGACCAGTTTTTTTTTTCATAAAATAACCTGATTGGTACCAAAATAAGTATAATTATTATAAGATTAGCTCTTCAGACGGTGTAATAATTTTATGTAATTAAATTTCTAATAGTCTAAGTGATACGTTTGGTTTAGCTGTAAGTGTCATTTATATAAATAAACAGAATTTGAATTTGTTAATTATTTTTCGATATATTTTTTCCATTACGATTTATAGCGAAGTAACTGTACATTTTTGCACTTCTCTTCGCCTTAAGACCCAATAAAATATCTTTATCTATTTTGGAAAAATAACCGGCCAAGTGCGTGACAGATAGAGAAAGAAGTCTTTGTAACAATGTTCCGTCATACCCTTTAGATACGGTATTCTAAAAAGGTCTGAAAAATTCATAGGTTCTTTTACCAAACAATTACATCTAGTTTTTTAATATAATTTATACATTATAGTTATGCGTACATAATAATAAATAATGCCAAGAATTTAGCGTAAAAAATTACTTTCACGCTTAGTTCCAAACGTTGTCAAGAGATGGCGCTACTAGTCTCGAGCCAAAATAAAGCGAACAAAGAAAACTGCGTTACTTTTCTCTTGGTAACAGAAAAGTGTCTGTTTGTTCTTTGTATGATCTGACCTACGTTATTTAAAATAGATCGAACAGTTATTAAGTACTATAAATAAATAAAAAACAGAAAGTGTCGTCTAAATGGAAAATTACGACTTTCTAAAACTTCACGTGTTTGTAAAGTTGACATAATCAAATAAAATAAATTGTAAGTGTTATATCCTTTATTTCATAAATTTAGTTTCTTCGTTGTTTTTCGTAAGAGTGAAATTGTGTGTTTGGATGCTAAATGGCCTTGGATGCTATATGGGAATATGGCCGACAAAAGGTAAACAAATTAAAAAAATATCGACGACTTTTAGTATTGCTTTAGAAAGTTATAATATCTTGACAGTATGCATAGTCATTAGTAGAAGTAACCTAGAAACTCTATTCAGAATACACAGTTTTTTTGATAAATAAAAATAATTACAAGTCAAAATGTAAAAAAAAAAATACTTATGATTACCACATATGGTAAAATTATCGTTATAATATTCTGCTAAACAATAGTACGCCTTTCTAATAAGAAACATAGATTTCTTTAACTTAGATTTGAATATGCCGAAGGAAACTGCAGTTTTTATATTTTATTCACGAGAGTAATATGTTATATTATATTTTTGGAGCACTTTTAAAAAACACGAATGAAACGGTCGAACACGTTACGAGGCTACTAAACAAACCAGAAGAAGTTACGGCCTGATGATAGCAGCTCAAGATGAAAGTTCGCCTTCCATTGCTAATCCTCAGACAAACAGACCATCTGCCGCAACAGGGGTGGAACAGGTATGCCAGCGACCCAGGGCTGTGCTTCGTTATTTCAAGGAGCTCGGTTGGCTTGGGTAGGCTGGTAAGGGGGGAATGCTCAATACGCCCCTAGCGGGATGTCAGTGCAGGTCTCATCACCCCCACGTCAAATTAGAATTAGAGCACTTATAAAAACGGGTTTTCCTACTTGGTTAAACGTGAGCAGGTACACACATGTATATAGATAGAGGTATATAGTTGTAAGTAGGTAGATATAGCAATGACATACACAATACAAGTCCAACACAAACCTGTGCCAGAAAAAGAAGCGTAAGTCGGTAGCAAAACAACAACTAGGGTTGTCTCATACGTACTATATTATTATACTACTCAACTTTTTTTTTAATAGTTTGAAGAAAAACCCAAATTTAGTAAGAAGTAAACAAATTTACGACCAGAAACTTGGGTTTTCAAATGTTCATCTTTTTCGTCTTCGAACTTCAATTTAAAAAATACCGAAGTGATTTGATAAAACTTATATGGTTATTCCTTATAAGTTGTTTCGGGAAGCGTATACTTTACAAAAAAATTGAAAAGGCGCATAAAAGACAGACTAATGAGGTAAACACACTGGAAAAAGAAACATAAGGACGAATTGGAAACCTCTATTTTTAAGTTGACTATAAATAAGAACGTGGGTTCCACATAAAATGCCGTAAATTTACTAAAGTGTATTTGAATCCTTTTGACGCGTAAGTTTTCCTTATTTCATAAGATTCAAATAAGTCCGATTATTAAATCTTGTTTTTTCATCATTCTAAACTTAAATGTAAATATTATTATGTAATAGGTATGGTGTAACAGAACAGAAAAAAAAACTCAAATAATTGTACAAAGCTAATAATAACTTACATAATCATCAATTCATTAATCACGTCTGCAAGAACGCGTTTCGACTTAAGTTTTTAGTATTGATAATATAATATTCAACCTTAATTCTAACAAAAAATTAAACCACAAGTATTAGTTTCACACAGAAGCTGCCATATCGAATAATAATTATAATAAAAGACCCGTGAAGAAGCTTTGTCTCGATGTAGCTGATCGGGTTAGAATTGCCAGTAAAAAATATTAATGCGCAATTTTTGTAATACAATAACAATCAACTTTTTTGTGATGACCCTGAAATGAGAGGCAAGCCTCCGGGCACGACCAGTTTTTCGAGTTTTCGCTACTAACCAAAGATTTCGAGCGCCTTAAATACTGATTTTTGTCACGGAAAAATCTACTCTAAATCTTTAGGACAAGGCTGAATTTCCCCCGTACAGTCACTGAATGATATACCCTTTTGGTATGAGAAGAAAGCGCTCTCGCATCGAACCCTTTCTCTCTTACAGTGACAATATATTCGCATCTCTTTCTAAACAGCTGTCAGAGCCAGTTTTCACAATAAGGCTTGATACTTGTACATTAACAAATGATACAGGTTCCTCTATTGATTTCCGTTTATTCTTCGGAGATGATAAATAATTTGTGTAATATATTTTTATTGGAGTGGTATCCGTTATTTTGCGTCAATTTGTGTCTTCAATTGACGTCAATATTATATTGAGGAAATAGATGTTTTTGGAAATGTTTACGATTCTTTATCTTGATATTTATATAAGTACATAATACTCGTATATTCTTATATATAAAATTTCCATTTCCATCTTGAGGTTGGTTGCTAGCCAGGCGAGCACTAGAAAAATGCCTTACCAGCATGCGAATTCACACTTCTGTTTCATATGTATGTACATATATAGAAAGATAGATAGAGAGTGTTTTAATAAAGCGTTTATATAGATAAACATTAAGCTAGGAGCGATCTCATCCAGGCAACCAATTCCAAGAAAGTGCACAAAGAAAGAACTTTGACGAGGTGTAATAATAAAAGTGCATATGTAAATCTAATCTTATAATATATAAAAAGTTTTAGTGTCACGATGTTAGTTACCGTACTTCTCCGAAACGGCTTGACCGGTTTTTAACTAATTTTATAGGCGTATTCAGTAGGTCTGAGAATCGGCTACTATCTATAGTTTCTAGTGTCCGTATAAAGTTTTAGGTATAGGTACATACTCTTAATTTGCATGAAACCTTATTATGAAAAGGAAACCTTATTTTTAATTATACTCCATGACGACCATGGTGACAATCATTATCATCAACCCATCCCAACCCGCAGTTGGAGACTTACTTTATCTAACGCCAGTATAAAATAGATTTAATTAAATTAAATACTAGGACACATTTCACACACGGCCGGTTAGCCCCATAGTAAACCAATTCTAGTTTGTATTATGGTTGCTTATACAACTGATATACTATATAAATTAACATACATAAATACTTTATATCGAAACATATTATTTAACAGCCAGACCGACAGCCAACATATTGAGTTCACCACAAAGATGTTGGCCATGCCGAGAATCGAACCCGGGGCCCTCTGGTTGGCAGTCCGGTATGGCAACCATTATGCCAACGAGGTCGTCAATTGTTATAATATTCTATCTTTTGCTTCTCGGCCCCTGAGTATGCCTATACATATATTACGATATTTTTTATACCTTTATTTTTACCATACCATCGTATTTTTTTTTTCAACATATTTTTTTATTCTAAACAGGTAAGTATAGTTGCCCACACGTCTCCAAGGGTCCACGCGTGGGCGTGGGCGTGGGGGACATAAGATGGGCTTTTCTCAAAGTGTTGTGTTTATGTAAATCTGTCAAACTCTAGCGTTTTATCTATTTACTAAATGCTCGTTTGAACGGGGATAGTTACTTGCCCGTAAACTTATACATAGTTTAGTAACTGGTATGTATGTACATTATAATTGACAAGAGTTTAATATATGTACATGTAAATATGATGTAGTTGAATAAAAGGCTTTTTTAATTTTCTTTTACTTATACTTTACTATGTATGTACATATGAAATAGTATATATATTTAAAGTTACTTCTCTTTTATTTTTATTTGTCTTCTCTTTAGGTTTCCTTCAGTTCTCTATCACCGGGAGACATGATATTAATTATTGTAATGACACAAACTGTAGAAGAATCTCAGATTTTGTGAATTAAATAATAGCGAATCAAACAGTAAAGGGAAAAAAAAGGAAAGAATCCAGAAAGAGAGTTTTCAAGCCACCCGAATGTCTCTGACTTGGCTAAACGACTGTTTGTACTAAAATTAACAGCTGGGACCTACAATTTAACGTGTAATCCGACCCACGGTAGCGCCCAGATGAAAATGACACTAAAAAAGGACTGTCTAGTGCATGGTCACCCTTCCAAGTACCGTCCGCATCGACCGTTGCTTAGCTTCGATGATCGCGTCAGATCACTTTAGCTAGCCGAGCTACAGGCGTTACTGGAATGATAAACTGGAACGTTTTAAGGAGGCTTTTTCTTAAAACTACCTGCTAGTCGTGGGCGGGGATAGTCACAGTATAACTACGAGTTTCTGGAAGAGGTAACCCTTTCTATCTATGATTGACCTTGGAGAGCTTTTAGGGTTCATCAAGGGTTACATTCAAATAAACCTTTTAAGGGTGGCCCAAGAACGTTGTAATAACAAGTTATCTTTACCAAAAATGTATCTTCATCTTATCTTTGTAACGTAAGTAAGTACCTTTCATTTCATTCGTTCATTACAATGTAAGTACATTCAAAGATTTTGATATTTGCTAATAAAACAATTTAAAAACGTGTGTAGGTTTTGGGGTATTGATTGATTGATGATTCCCGGCACAATCCACATCTTTGCGATGAACTGGTATGTATGTAGTGGCATAGACAAAATATACTTACTAAAGTATATTTTGTCTATGGTAGTGGTATGTATCAGTTGTCTTAGCAACCATGATACAAACTAGAAATAGTTTAGTATGGGGCTAACCAACCGTGTGTGAAATGTGTCCAAATATATAAAAAAATACAGATCAGCGTATGATTTTCTTCTATCGAAATTTAACTTCCGCCGTTTTTCGGATTGATTAAAGTTTTGTATTTTTCAAACAAATTACGAAATAAATATAAAATATTGGTATTATTGGTAGAATGTTTATTTAAATTTCAGTAATTTATTACAATACTTATGTAATGAGAATTTACAGAACCATTTTTCTACCATTCGTTTTAATTATCTCTTTTTATGCACCCCATAAACTAGAGATTTTAGGGTTTCGTTGTTCTACAAGGAACCCCTTTAGTGTGGTTCTCTCTGTCTTTCGATCTTAGCTTCTTTTTATCCCTACTCTCCTCTACATATGAAATCAAATCAAATCAAATGTTTTTTTTTGCAAATTATAAGTCGAGAGGTGTTACCTTATGTAATGTATTATGTATTAAAAAATAATGAACTCTATACTATACCCGATAGAGTGTGCAAATTTATGTATGATCTAACAATCTAAAATATGTATGATCTAAAATTATAGTCAGAAATATAATTTTAAATTGAGGGAAAATGTTCTCTTTCGTTATTACGAAATTTGATAAATAGCTTTTGAAATTTAAAGTTTGAACATCATTATATTTTGAAGTAAGGGCAATAAGTGCCGGAATCCATATGCGGAACCCATCCATGGCCGTATCCTGTCAGGCTCATAGCCATTTATTATCAGTAATCGTTAGTTAGGGGTCCGTGAAAGGGTTCCAAATTGGAAAAACGCTCGATCATAATGATTTGTGTTTATGGAATTAGATTTCAATCCCATTTCCAGATGTTTCAAATGTTTTGTTAAGAGGATGTTAGGAATCGAAGGGGTTTTTGGCTTTATCTCACTCGTGTACATGTTCCTTTTAAATATATTTTGCCCTAAAAATGTCTTTAACAACTATAAAGAAAATCTTTGACGCTTTAGATTTTTTTTGACTTTTTTCAGATACACACTTAACGACCTACACACACACACACACACACACAGATTTAAATGTAGCTTATAATCTAATATTAGATTCCTCTACAACCTCGTTGGCATAATGGTTACCATGTCAGACTGCCATCAGATAGTCCCGGGTTCTGTTCCCGGCAGTGCAGTTTTGGCTGTCGGTCTGGGTGTTAAATAAGTATCAATGTAAAGTATTTAATATGTATGTAGTATATCAGTTGTGTTAGCAACCATAATACAAACTAGAAATGGTTTAGTATGGGGCAAACCAGCCGTGTGTGAAATGTATCCTAGTATTTATTTATTAGTTTGCTGTTAGTATTTCTGGCCTTACCTGGCCAGCTTCAACCTTCTGGGTACAAAATCTGTCGCCAAACAGCTAATGGAGTGCCAGATATTCCAGACCAGACATGCTCCTTTGACCAGAGCGCCATTGGTTCGTGTGGTCAAATGCCACATTAAAAAAAAGTGTTTTTGTAATTCATTGTTCTCTCGCTTATAAAAAAAATAAAACATTTTGATGAGATCATAACAGATAAGCATTTTATCTTTTTATGAATCTAATTTTAACAATGACTAGCACTTATGGCAAAACGTAAGAAAAACATCACTCGTATAGCTCTATCGAATTACATAACATATGCACGCCCATATAATATATGTGTATGTGTGTGTGTGTGAAAATAATGACTATGTGTGTGTGAGGAGTCACCGCATGCATAACAATTAGAATCAGCCACAGAAACCGTGATCAAGTCATTTTAATTTAAGGGAAAAGACACTTTAACATATAAATTATAATGTCGATTTTCCCGTAAACAGATCTGTCGCTAAATATGTTTTGATTAAACAGTTCCCAGATGCTGTAGAAATATCTGCATTATGGTGATTGATTCAACGTATGATGTTTTTTTTTTGTTTTTTTTTTACACATTTCACACACGGCTGGTTAACCCCATGCTGAACTATTTCTAGTTCGTATTATGGTTGCTAACACAACTGATATACTACATATACATACATACTCGTACATATTTTATATAGATACATATTTAACACTCAAACCCACAGCCAACAAATATAGTTAAGAACAAAGATGTTGGCCGGGCCGGGAATCGAACCCGGAACATTCTGATTGGCAGGCAGACCGGCATGGTAACCTTTACGCCAACGAGGTCGTCAAGGATATGATATTCAAAACAAGAAGCGATGACAGCTCAGTCGTGTGTACGGCCTTACGTCCCTTTTCGATTCCTGCCAATGAGCTCTAGCATTCTGTGAAGGAAAACATCGTGAGGCAACCATAATATGGTGGTAAGGCCTTAAGGCTAGTGCTCGTCTGACTAGCAACCACCAACTTCAAGGTCAAATTGAAAAATCTGTCGCTAAGCGCTTAACATTGGTGGCGATTCAGCGGCGCACACGACTAAACTAAATTTAAAGAAGCCCCGTCTCTTTTCATCTTAGGTGGCCAGAAAGAGGCGGCATGTTCTGAACCACAAACAAAACAACTAAAAGACGCCAATATATTCTACATTTGACGTGATTTTAGTTGTTATGACTATGGAGCAGAACGTGCCGTCTCTTTCTGGCCACCTAAGATGAAAAGAGACGGGGCTTCTTTAAATTTAGTTTAGTCGTGTGTGCCGCTGAATCGCCACCATTGTGTTTAAAGTTCTGTTACGCGCTCTGCCAGTAGTTTTATGGTTTATTTTTTACGTTAGTGAACATATTTTTCAAGGTTATTCTTAAAATAGTAACAAAATCTCGTTGACTGAAAAATATAACTACTAATATACTAATAAATGCGAAAGTATGTTGCGTGTTTGTACGTAGGTTATTTTTTTACGCTCAAACAGCAGAACCAATTTTGATGAAATTTGGTTGTGAAGATAAGTTAGACCTTGGCACATGGGCTACTTTTATCCTGGTTTAACGCCTTTTTTGTCGCGGGTACCACCACAGGGCGCAGGTAGTCTATACCAATATTTTAAAGAGGAAAGGTATGTTTGTTTATTTGACGCGAATAGGCTCCGAAACAACTGGACCGATTTGAAAAATTCTTTCACCGCTGGGAAACTACATTATCCTCGAGTAACAAAGGCTATATTTTGTTTCTCTTTGCAACTTAGATTATTTTATAGCCCATGCGAAGCCGGGACGATCTGCTAATAATAATTAAAAAAAAAACCATACTAGATTACGTTTATTTTAAAGTTTTTGTTTTTAGTAGTAGTACCTGACATTTTACTTTGTTATTTAGGTATTATTAGTTTACTTCGTATGTTATTATGTAATTATTATTATGATGTAACCCTCTTTAAAAAGTCTATTTGCAAAACACTTGACAAGATATAAATGTTTCTAGAGTTTTCTTATCGCTTGTCTAGACGATTTTAAATACAGGCTTATCTATTGATAAGTCTTAAGTACTCTTATAATAGAACAACCACGTCTATTATTCCAAGTACTTTTGTTTTCTTTTTACAGTTAGACATATGATCAGCAAAGCGCGTAACTATATGACTTGAAGACATTCTGGTATATCGTAGAGCATGCTTAGTTTGGAATAACTGTCTCTCAATGAGGCTACTGGAAGACACTGGCGTCAGATTTTTCATCTTAAGGGTGTTTAGCTCTGATAGGACTCGGGGCCTTTTCTCACGATAAGAGAGATAAAGGCCATAATCCACCACGCTGGCCAAGTGCGGGTTAGCGGATGACACACGTCTTCGGATATTGTGGTCCTCAAACGTGTCGGTTTCCTCACGATGTTTTTCTTCACCGTAAAGCGAGTGCAAGTCCACACATAACTTGAAATTAAATCATTGGTGTAGGGCTGAACCAGGGGCCGTCTGAGCAAAAAGCAGACGTTTGTACCACTGTGCCACATTCGATCTTTACACTACTCCAAGCATTATTTTTTTATTTGCAATTGGTGTCTTTAAATATGGCTATGCCTTTTGCTTCAATGAAAAAACTACGTTTCAAAAGGCGAAAAAAAAGTTTTTTTTTCAAGTATTTTATGAACATATTTTCAAATATTGAATATATTGTTATGACATACTATATCGATAACAGTTATGACATACTACATATATGACATACTAAACATAAAATGGTAAAATATATTGTGTTCGCGTGATTCACACATACGAGCGAGTTTCGTCAATATTTATAATTGATATGAGATATAGTAACACCAGGATGAGACGAAATGAAACATTCTAAAACCAATTGAAATAATAAATTAATAGTAAAAAATTAAGCGTATTTAATATTATTTTAATTGGCTTGTAAAATACACATGATTTTGATATAACTTTACAATTGCTTTATTACAAGTATGTATTTTTAAATTATCATAATCTAGGGCTATTTTTAAACTTCTGTTGAGCGTAAGCCTCTCTTTCTAATATTATGTGCTATTTGCGTAGATCTAATGCAAACTATTAGCTAGAAAATTTACATAGGAACAATAATAAACGTAAAGCTTTTCAAAGTCAAGCTATATAGGCACATAAAATATCTTCTATGTATAATGTATATCTACAACTCAACGAATCATACATTTGCATAAGTGTACATTAGGCACCAAGCCCGGATCAAGGAAGGGGGCATGCCTTAGGCGGCAAGTTCAGGAGGGCGGCAAAATTCATACTTTCTCATATATATTCAAACAAGGATTTTTCATTCGTACTCTAAGAGGTTTAAATGGGGTCAACATTTTTCAAATATCAATAAATTAATTAATTAGTCCATTAATTGACATTTAGAATAGAATGGAACATATTATTATATTTATTGTATAACCTCAAATTAAAATTAAAATACATAAAGGTAAAGGCACAGTACAATGGCGGCCTTATTATCTATGGTGGTACCAGGGAGACATAAGATAGATAAATAAATAAATAAAAAAAATTGCCATAAATATTAGTTAACATTATTTAGCAATGTGCCCCAAGCTCGGCTAGGTCATAAAAATAAATTTATTGAGTTTAAATATAAAGTGAACGTATACATTAAGTTTTATAATTACACGTATATTTTTGCCTGAGGAAAGTTGGAGAACCCCTTCGCTCTGTCCTAGTACTCTAAGAAACTTGTTTTGCAGAAAATCTTAGTTGAAACCATTATAATGATAAATTATTATTATTAATAATTTATTTAAATTCGTGATACTCTGTTTTATTATTATTTAATTTGATGTAATTGAAAAATAAATAAAATAACTGTTAATTATAAAATTAAAAGCTAATAAAAAACCACTAATTTTTTTTTAATAATTTAATTAATTATTATTTTATGTATTATTTTATTATTATTAAAATAAAGGTTTAAAACAAATATCTGTGGTAAGGGACGGCATGTTTTAGTTTTTGCCCCACCTTAAAAATCAAGATCCGGCACTGTTAAGCAACATATATACATAGCTAATAGATAGGTATATACTCCTATCTGTTGAAAAACATATTTATCAGCGAAAACATGTGCGAAGTTTTCAAGGTCTGCCAAATATGGGTTACTGGTTGTTTTCGCTGCTATAAAACGGGTTTACTAAAAGACGCCATAATACCTATTTAAATTTTAAATTCGACGATAATGGTTGTTTTTCACTATTGTGTTTTTAAATAGGAGAACCGGTTTTAGCGTTTTAGTGTTTTTTTTTAAAATAGGTATGTCTGGTTAAATTCCAGAGTTTATTTCATTTTAAATTATCTTGTTATTTTAGTGCTCAAGTGCAAAAAGATTATATATGTGTTATTTATTGTGATTTCCTCTCCAAAAATATGTTATCATTTATGTATTAAGTATTCATAAATTAATTATTAATATAAGTATTTATAGTTATAAGGTAGCAATAGTTATAGTTATACGTATTTTTTTCTCTGTAATTGTATTGTCCTTTATCTGTGTTGCAATAAAGAGTTTGTCTACGAGACAGCGACACTGGCTAAAAGTGAAGTATGTATAGTCTTACACAACTGGCTAGCAAGTTTTTTTTAGTATGACCTATATACCTTTTTAGGGTAAAAAAAAGTATATAGCCAGCCATAGTCCTCTGAACTGGCTGACAGCTTGTAATACATTTACAGCCGGACCTACATTTTACGTGTCATCCGACTCACTCGACTTGCATAAGCAAGTCTTACTGCAAGGTCACCCATCCAATAAGTATCCGCGCAAACGTCATTTATGGCGCCGATGTTGTTTTGTTTTCAAATTATCTTAATTTTTAAGTAATTAATTATAAACTCAACTTCTAGGAATATATGTACACTAGATGTAGGTACATATATTCCTAGAAGTGAGAAACTTAATAAATATAATATGTTAAATAATTATTTAACAAATTGTTTTAACTTATTGCAGGCTGTAGGAAATTCACGAAATAAATAAATATAAAATCAACAATATTGAAAGAATAAGCTCTAACGATTCTAGATAATATTTACAGAATTAATATTTACTAAAGAGCCCTTTATTAATTAGATGCACAAGATTTTTACTCGTAAGTTAATAAACTAAATAGGCGCGTCCACACAGAGCGAGCAGCCTCGCGCGGCAAATGCCTCGCGAGGCTGCTCGCTCTGTGTGGACCCGGCTAATGACTATTAAAAAAAACTAAAACTATTTATACTACAGATAGTAAAACTGAAAAAACCGTAGAAAGACCTATCTATCATTTCCGTAAGATTTTTCATTTAATCCTCAAAATAGTCTATTTCGCACCCATGCCATTGTAACTCTAGTGATCGCTACAGATCAACTTAGAAAGACAAGCTAGGAGCTAACCTATTTTGCACCCATGCCATTTTAACTTTAATGATCGCTACAGATCAACTTAGTTAGACAAGCTAGGAGCTAACCTATGTTGCACCCATGCCGTTTTAACTTTAGTGATCGCGACAGATCATTAAAATTAACACTAAAAATCAAATTAATTAGTCATCAATATATTATAACCTTACTTGTATAACATTCGCGTTTATTAACTTTTGCATTATGTAACTTTAATGTATTACAGAAAATATATCAGTGATTCATCCGAACAATTAAATACTTTTATATCCATTAAGTACATTATATTATTTCATAACTTAATGGTTATTCACATGACTCATAACGAATAAAACATTCAATTTTTAAGTTGCTATAACAATTTTAACTGCTTTTTAACCGGTGGAAATCGGTTCAAATCAGGTCTAAGTCATTAATTGTTTACTTACCTCGCATGTGTTGAACAGAAACGATTATTTTACAATGGATATGACCTAGACTTTATGTAATTTGCACTGACTCATTAGGGTTTGTGAATTTCAGGTATTTTCAAAGCAAATAGCAGTAATGAATTTCATTGTCACATTTCTTTGTGGAATTATATTTTACTGTGTTTTTTTCTAAGAATGAGTGACATTTACTTAATTACATTTACTTACTACATATTATAAAGATGATGATATAAATGAGAAACTAAAGAGTGGGTTATTTTAATGAGAAATTTAAGAGGTTAGCGTGGTTAGGGCATGTGATGGGTAGGGAGGAGATGCATGTTAGTAGGAGATGTATGGAAATGAAAGTGCAAGGAAGAAGGGTAAGACCGAAGAAGACATGGATGGAGTGTGTGAATGAGAACATGAGAGAGAAAGGAGTGAGTATGAAGATGACGGTTGATAGAGGAGAGTGGAAGAGAAAAATTTGCTGTGCCGACCCAACCAAGTGGAATAAGGCAAGGAAGAAGAAGAAGAAGAAGACTACATATAATTTAGCGCCTGTAGCTCGGATAACTAAGGTGTTCTAATGGGTGACCTTGTACAAGACAGTCTTTTTAAAAAAAATGTAGCATGTTCATATCTAGACACCTAATATTAATAATTTCATGTACTTATAAAAAACTATTTGCAATTTTTACTAATCCTGTATTCCTGGAGTCGGTGCCAGCAAAGAAAGACAATTGAAAATAGTTTTAATTTGTTCTTATTAGATGGCACCGACTTCAAGAATACAGGATTACTAAAAATTGCAAATAGTTTTTTATAAGTACATGAAATAAACTCTCCTATTCTATTTATATATTCTTGATTTGATTTAGGCTTAAAATTATTTTTCCCTTTTTAGTTGTGTTTTTGAAGTCGGTTGTTTGTTTTTTAAAACAATTTTATTTTTACATTTTTAGTGGTTGGTAATGATATTTTGTTTAAGTTTTAGCTATGGAGAGCCAAATAAACTTTACGATGAAAAAATTTGGCGTGTGCCAAGCAGGCAACCAATTGGGAGCAAATCGAGCTGGATGCGAGCGAAGCGAGCGCGAAAATTTTCACCGTATTTGTTCCAACCGTTTGAGCATAAAGAGGCGGATGCGAGCGAAGCGAGCTGCGCGCGAGCGAAAATTTTCACCGTTTTCACCACAAAAAAAGAATTTTGAGAATCGATCCACAAATGGCTGAGAAATCGGTGAACATACATAAAAAAAAAAATACATACACGTCGAATATATAACCTCCTCCTTTTTGAAGTCGGTTAAAAATACTACATTGCTAAAATTTTATATTTTTAAAATTAAAAGATATAGATCTGAAATGATTGCGTCCCAGCCCCTCGCCCAAACGTGCCCATCAGACTCGCAGCATTTTCCCGCTGTATAGCAAAGGAAAATTTGCTGTGTTATTCTATTGAATTTGAATACAAGTACTAGTACAAACTGTCGTTACGCGAAGTCAAGAGGCCTTCGGGCGACTTGAAAACTCTCAACACTCTTTTTAAAAGACGTGTCTTGTAAGTGGTCACCCATTACTCATTATAACTATTTTTAATTTATAACAGCACTAATATGAAACATACATCGTCAATAAAACATAATTAAATCTGAAAAGATTGTTTACTTTTTTATTAGCTTCACCTGTATGTTTGTTTGTAACCAACTTCTTTGGGCGCGATTTTGACCTACTTTAAACGGCCAGATTTCGTTCAAACTTTGTAGATTTATTAAGGGCCGATGACAATATACTAATTTGATAAAATTATTCCATATTTTTTTGTATTTTGTTTGTATGTTTGTTTGTAACCGACCGGCGAGATAAGCGTGTTTTTTAGTTTTTTTAAACTATTATTTTAAAACGTTAGTAGAAGTTACATATCCAGGTCGTTTATCAATTGAATTGGAATGTACTAGAATGATAAGCGAGTGTCTATATTGTTGCTGAACAAATAAAGGTGGATTCTAGATACGTGCTAGGTATCTTTCCGTATTTGCCAGATAACCAGTGCCAAGGTCGACATCGACTTATGTACATATATGTATGTATACTTTATATGTACATACAAGAAGAACACAAAGAGTCATTGTGTTTGTATGTTTGTTCATTTATTGTGTTTGAATCAACACATGTGTTTGGTTTGCACTTGAATTTGCATAAGAAATACCTTTAGACTAAATGACATAATCGATATACATATTTAAAAATACTTTCAAAATTAGTTTTTTGATTTGTTTCGTTATTTTGCCGTTTCAGCCAATTTAATTTCGATTTTCATGTTCCGATAGATCGAAATTCTACAGCATTTGTTAACTATCTTTTTATACAGTAGAAAGTAGTCGATTATCCGGCCCTTAGTTAAACGGAAGGATTCGCGAGTATCCAGACTACAGACCAATTATTATCCAAAGTCGTATGTTTACGCCCGCGCTGGCTTCCTATCGGAAAATATTTTTTTTCATACTTCCTTCGATTATCCGGATTTCCGATTATCCGAATTCCTAACAACAACAATTAGTAAATACCTAACAACCCAACAATTAGTAATAAGTAAATACCTTATTAATTTTGGTATAGGTTGTTAACTTGAATTGTATTACATAAATGGAAAGAGAAAAAAAAAAATACATACAGTCGAATATATAACCTCCTCCTTTTTTGAAGTCGGTTAAAAATATGCTGTACTGACCCTACATCGTGAGAAAAGGCGAGGACAGTGAGACATTTGTTGTAGTGATTATTTGAAAAAGAAACCCAGAGTAAATGTAACTTGCTTTTAAATGTAACTTGCTTTGTTATTGGCCTCGGCCGTAAAGCAATGTAAATAAATAAATAAATATTCAAATTCAAACCTTTATATCGACTAATTCTCTAAGTCACAGAAACAATCACAAACACAAAAATGATAAAACCACAGTAATAAGCAAATATATTCTTATTTTCGACTTTAAAAATGGGTTATGATACTTTTGTGCTAGCATTGTATAAGTATTAGTCTAATTTAGTCTCGTTTAGTTTTCGTTGTCACATTGGAAGATAAATATTGGAGAAAAAAGTATTTAGACTGGCAATGTTGGTGAGATGGCAACACTAGAAAGTATTATTATGAGGAGGAATAAAAGTGATAATTTACTTTATATCCTAAAATTCGAAAGTTTGTGTGTGCGTTTGTGTGTGTTACTTCTTCACGTTCAAATGACTTGACCGATTTTGAAGAAATTTGGTATGCAAATAGGTTAGATCTTGGATTAACACATAGACTACTTTTTATAGCGAATTAATCCCTCTTTGCCCCGGATATACGAGGGTTATACCGCGAAGCGTTTGAAAATAAATTTAAAATAAAATATTGATGTGTTTGTTAATATTTGAAAACTATCCCGCTCACCTGATTTATGAATAACCTAAGCATGTGATCAGACAAACACAATTATGACAAGGATAAATAAACAGCGGCCTAATTAATGTAGTCTGGTTGCTTTCCGTACAGACAATCCAATTGCCCCGCGATATGTATATACAGTAGCAAATACAAACATACAGAAGTAATTAACCACCTAGACTTTAATGTCAACATGTCAGTCAAGCCGACCTTAATGTGCCTAATTACCGGAGTAAGTATGGGTAAACAGACATTCTGTAAATGCTGGTCAGTGTTTCTCCAACATTTTAGCCAAACGAGAAGTTTTAATAATATTGACGACCTCGTTTCCGTAATGGTTACCATGATGAACCAGCGGATCCCAAGTTCGATCAAATGAACTAAATTTGTTGGCTGTCTGTCTGGGTGTCAAATATGTATAAGTAATATTTACACGAAAGAAACGGTCACACTTACTTAAAAAACGTTGGATATACGTCCAACGGGTTTCGACGCATTACGAGCGTTATCTTCGAAATCGTAATGCGTTGAAACCCGTTGGACGTATATCCAACGTTTTTTAAGTAAGTGTGACCGTTTGTTTCGTGTAAATATATAATATGCCTTACGATAACAGTTTACAAAGTACAATGTATAACTAATATACCTCGTATGTATAAAATTCAAAAATAAATTATAAAATCAAAATTAAATGGGTCTCCCATACAAAAAACGTGATATTTTGCCATTTTAAGATAATTTAATAATTTTTAATGGTCATGCGCGAGTTAGACTCGCACTTGGTCGATTATTATTTATGTAATTTTAATAGGCGGCCTTATCGCTTAAAGCGATCTCTTCCAGGCAACCTTTTACATTTTTTCTCAAATGTATTTAAAGTGAAAAGTTACTCGATTTTATAGTTTTGACGTTTTAAGAAAATACATAAGTGAAAGTTTGAGTACACGTGTGTAAGAGTATTCGGGCTGTGCGCCAACGCAAGCGAGTGCAATCACTCCGCTATAAACACGGCTGCGGGTATTTCTGGACGCGAGTGTACGTCTGTGAAAACAAATGCCGAGTGTGACGCTTTGCATTCCCGGGAAAATGGAGAAAATGTAGAAAAATTTACAATATGATATACTATATTATGTATTCTAGCTGACCCAACAAACGTGCTGTCTTTACGATAATAATATAATAATAATAATATTGAATACTTGTCGGATTGTACGTAAGTTTTTGCAAGAAGAGTCTAATGAAAATGAGCATCACTTGACTTAGGCCCGTGGTGTATAATAAAAATAACGGAAATCCCTGCTAAAAGTATGCTTGGTGATAGATTTTTTAACTTGAGGGTGGTTGATAGCCTGGCCAGCATTAGAAAATACCCTGCCACCATGCAAATAACTCGAATTTTCGTTGAAAGAAAACATCGTAAGTAAACCATACTCGCATTGCTAGCAGTTCAAGATGTTGCCAAGCAATGAGTTGAAGCAGCCACTTTGACAGCTAGTTATTCCAACCTAGGCAAGCTCTACCTGAGGCCAAAGTGACGAACCCCCGAACTGCGAAACTGAATTCAGTACATTATTGTATTAAAACTTTCGTAAGGCATATTATTGTTAGATACGGGCTAATACCGACAAAATAAACGTTAGTGATAGCCGGTTATCGAAACATTATTCAGTAAATAATTGTTTGCAATAGGATTACATTCAAGGTACATAATTGAAACTAGCACGCAGAGACTGCGTGTCGCGACGCGGGCTGCGCGTGGGCAACCGACAAGCAGTCATAGAGTAATTACAACAGTCATACAACACCATTCAAACAGTAGGGGACTCAGCACGTGACGTCATCAAACGCGTTCGGAACAGCTTGCATGAAAAAAAGGAGTTATAATTTTAGTATATTTGTGGCACGTTACCTTGGTAGCATGTCATAATATGCTATTTCTATACCAATATTATAAAGAGGAAAAGTTTGATTGTTTGTTTGTTTGACGCGAATAGGCTCTGAAACTACTGGACCGATTTGAAAAATTATTTCACCGTTGGAAAGCTACATTATCTCCGAATATCATAGGATATATTTTGTTTCTTTCCTACTCAGATTATTTTAGAGCCCGTGCGAAGCTGAAACGGGATGCTAGTGTGTCATATTAGTTCGATGATTGGTAGGTTTAAAGAATTACAACACGTTGCTTCGTATCAGATGTTTTACTACATGTTGCCGAAAACAATGCCGAAACACACAAGAAGAAAAAAAAATGTTGCCAACAATAAAATTAGTTAAGTTAGTTCTTGTGTTTATTTATTATTATATTTTTTTTTGTACACCACCCTCTACTTATCCGTATCTTAAATCCATCCAAAGGTTGCCTGGCAGAAATCGCCTTAGGCGATAAGGCCGCCTAATGTACCACCTCTGTTTTTTTTCTCTGTTAATAAAAATTGTTTTTTTTTATTTGGTGTGCAATAAAGTAATATTGTATTGTATTGGTTAATAAAAATAAATATGTGATCCGAATTGGTATGTACATGGTAACCGTAAATTTTAAAAAAATAACAAATATTTATTACATGCTACGATAAATATTTAATGTAAAACTATATCTAATCTAATGCAGAAACTGATTCCCAACAATTTTATTAAAATTAAAATGAAATGATACATTGTACAACAGAAAACAAAGTAATGCAATGTCGTGACTCGCTGATATGGAGATAGTTTTTAGAGTGCTTTTGGCGATTACTTTGATAACACAAATGTTGAAGTGGTGACACAGATTCAGTCTAAAAATACTCTCTAAAAACTCTTATCTCAGTATGTCTATTTTACTTATATACTATAAAAAAAAAAAACTAAAGGCAACAACTTCGAGAACTGTATAAAGTTTGACCTCTTCATGTTTGTGGAAATAAGTTTTGAACATTGCAAAATGAATGCTCATTAAAAAATGTACTAAGTTTTTTTACATTCGTATTAAATATAAAAAAATAAAATCCATTGTTACAGCATATTGTACTATTTAATCAGCATTTTATTATATTGTTCAAATATTTAATTTGGAGAAGTTTACTAAGCTCACCTTAGTAAAATATACATTTTACTAAGGTGAGCTAGTATAGTAGATTTATCGTATTTTACATATCGATACCCTCATTTGAAAACCTACAAACTCCTTTGCAGATTTTTCAAGGGAGACTCAAAACGTCATAGTAGCTTTTCAAATTCAGATTTTCGTTGTCTGTATTTTACACATGAAGATTTTTTTTTGTGTAGAGAGATGAAGTGGGTCTACTCAATCCGATCTCTCTGTGTTCTCGCAAATTGATCAGTGTAAGCGACGTAGGCAATGGTTAACAATTTAGTTTGTTCAATGTATCATATTGATACTAAAAGCCATTTTTCGCATACCACACAAGATAGCGCCACTCTGGCCTAAGGTGGCGCAAGCCTAGTCTGGAATAACTGGCTCTTAAGGAGGTTGCCGAAACACACTGTAAGGGGCTTGGTTGATAGATTTTACAACTTGAGGTTGGTTGCTAGCCAGGCAAGCACTAGAAAAATGCCTTACCAGCATGCCAATTCCCACTTCTCTGTTTCATGTTCTATATGTATATGATATATAGATATATGTATATACAAGGTGATAGACATATTTAGAATTCAGTTCACAAGGTTTTGTTATTCTAAGTATCATTGATTTCAAGTAATCGCAAGATGAACTTCAACGAAAACTTTAAGAGTTTCAACTCTACAGCTTATCATTGAACAAAGACCTTGACTAACACAGACTAACTAACTAATTAATGTCTGGAAGTACCACAATATTACTATTATTTAAATTGTTATACGTCAGATGAAACATCAGATTGTCAAAAAGTTTATACACCATATTAAAACACTCACAAAAACCAAATAAATTACAAAAAACACTTAAAGTACTTAAAAGCTAGTGTCTTTACAGGCGACCTTATTGCTAAGAGCGATCTCTTCCAGGCAACCAGTTCCAAGGAAGTACACATAGAAAGAAGATAAAGACAAGGTGTAATACTGCATATTCAGTAGGTTTGAGAATCGGCTACTATCTATTTTTCATACCTCTGAGTGAGGGTTAATCACCCTTAATTTTGTTTTTCAACGATTTTTTTTATGATTATTTTTTATAATGTAGCGTTTAAAAATTCAAACAACCCAAATTTTTTATTATTTTATCACAAACCCCTATTTTTTGATGGCCATTTTAGTAATTAAATAATTTTTCATCCCGCTCGATTACTGATCAATTATAGTGTATTTAACTGTACTTAAGACAAACAACGTTTGTTGGGTCAGCTAGTAATAATCAAATGGTCAGCTAGTAATAATAAAATATTATCAATATCTTGTGCAAAGAATGAATGCGACTAGGAACTTGTTTACATTAGATACAAGTTTTTTTTGCTTTCCGCATGGAGACCGCAAAAAGTTAAAGAGTTTTTGCTATAGTTAAATCGATTGTTGGCAAAAGGAACGGTAAATAAAGGTTGAATAAATTGTCTGGTGAGGTATTACAATGTTGATATTCAAATTTTCAAGGTAAGTCGTTCAGGGTCGTGAAAAAACTAGCTTTACGATAAGTACAGTTTTTGCCAGTCAGGTTTAGTACTACATAATTAAGGGTTTATTTTGACTAGAGCACAATCTATTGCAGGTTATTCGATTGCGTAAAGATGATAGAAATTAACAAGTACAAATGAATTTAAACTCTTCTTCTGTTTTCAAGTCGATTAAATACCATTTAAGGATTTTTTTTCGAGCAATAAAGTTTTTGACGGTTAATAACAGTATTGTAGTAATATTAACAGTATTTTATTTTTCTTAAGTACTCGTATTTAAACACATTTTTTTAGCGTCACGCAAAACTTATTACAGAATACAGAACTTTATTAACCATAAATAACATACGTTAAAGGCAAATCACACTACAATAATTACTTAATACTTAAAATACTAGTTAGATTCAATTAAATAAACTTACAAATTAATCATTCGTTAAATATATATTCTACACCATTAAATAATTGAATAGACTTAAAATTTCATTTAATTAATATTCTACACCATTAAATACATACAGAGCACTGTCCAAAACAGATTATACTCGATTACGTAGAGTTGTCAAAGCGTTTTGCTTCGACCTTCATTGTGAGAACTGCGAAGCTTAGGAACTCTCTTCCTGAGTCTCTTTTTCCCGAGAAGTACAATTTGGGGGTCTTCAAATCTAGAGTAAATAGGTTCCTTCTGGGCAAGCGTGATACATCTTAGACCACAGTCAAGCTTAACATCAGGCAAGCTGCGGTCAAACGTAAACCCATTTATCATAAAAAAAAAGATGGTATAAAAAAACAAATACAAATTAATTTGCATTTGAACGCGTCTCTTATGAAGTCGATTAAATACTCTTTAGGGTTGCCAATTTTATTTGTAATAAAGTATAATCAATTAGTAGATAGTATTATGAAGCGAGTGTGGATCGGTGGTAAAAACGTCTGCTTTTCAATCAGACGGCCTCTCGACTCCAGCCCTACACCAGTGACTTTTTTTTCAAGTTATGTGTGGAATTGCACTCACTTTACGGTGAAGGAAAACATCGTGAGGAAACCGACATGTTTGAGGACCATAATATCCGAAGACGTGTGTCATCCGCCAACCTGAAACCGCTGACCAGGGTCCGTCTGATTGAAAAACAGACGTTTATACTACCGGGCCACACTCGCGTTTTAAATAGCCAAATTATGAATTATTGAAAATTTAATTAATACGATTCGCTCGCTCAGTCTATTAGAGTTTCTCCGGAAACCGATTACAATGAAGCTTCTCTGTTGTGTAAAACTATTGTTGTTTCTAGTTTAGTAGTCGTTAGATCGTGACTTTCATTAGATACATCCACATGAACCTGTGTTTACTTTGGCCGGCTATTTTAAAGACTCCTTGACGCCACTGAGTCACTCTAGCTTCGCGTGAACACACAGAATAGGGAAGTTCAGAGACTCATGTATATGACTCATAATTCATAATTCATTTATACAATCAAACAGTTATTTCAAGAAATCGCTAACTATTTTAGATCTAAGGACTAAAGCGCAAATGCGCTCACAATGTTAGTGTATCGATGTAGTGCCATCACTAACATGAAATATATCTAATTTAATGTTAATGATGGCACTAAAGAAGACATCGATATTTTGGATTTCCGATATAGCGTTAAGAAGTACATAGTATATCTAGCAAAAATACTGAAAAAACATGTTTCTTCCTGCTTCATACAAAAGGTATGATTAAAAATAGTTCAAAATTGAATTAACAAAATAATAAAGACACATTAATGACTTGTTATGCATGTTATCTATGTTACGAGTGATATGTTAAATAGGGTATTATAGAATATTGAAAGCTCAACATTCTTTAGAAAAATTTTGTATACGCCCAGCTTAGCGTAAATAAAAAAATAGGTACGAAAAATAAGTATGTTTCTAAGATTAATGTTAATTGAGATAAGGACGAAAATATATATAAAAAACGTGCAATGTAAAATTTTTAATTACTTTTGTATTTTCTAATTATCTTTTTTTTATTGACATATCTGATTTTGTTTTATTTTTTTTATTAACATTGTGTTTTGGTTAATTAAGTTTTACTTAACATGTTTGAGTCTTTGTTGCTCGAAAATAAAGAATTCGAATTGAAAAAAAGTAAACTATTTCTACGTCGAAACAAAAACCGATGCTACGATTAGATACAAAAAGTTACGAAACATTTTTTTGTTTTGTTAGATTGAAGCTATTGTTGAACATTTGCTTCTGCGCTTGTCACATCTGTAACGATGTTAGCTTTACGTATATTAGCATGTATCTGTTGATTATTCCAGATTGATCTGAACTAACTGTTGCTATAACTGCGTCTTTATTTCATACCAACTATTATTTATACTGTGTCTTTCTTCGTACAAACTTCGTATTAAGCTGTGATTCCTAGAACTCGTTATCTCTTCTTCTTCGTATGAGCTAAGTGGCCAAGCTCTGGTGTCGGTAGTTTTTAAGCCGCCCGAAGGTGTCTGACTTGGCTTAAGGGTTGCTTGTATTAAGACTAACAGCTGGGACCTACAATTCGAGTCGTCTGACCCAAGGTAGCGCTCAGATGAAAATGCAACTTGAAAAACGACAGTCTTGTCCATGGTCATCCATCCAAACATCGTCCGCATCGGCCGTTGCTTAGTTTCGAGCTTTGTGTGTATGTGTTTCGTTGGGATAGCAGTATAATTGTGTGCGTAGATGGGTCCAAATTCTAAGCGGCAATTGTATGGAGTTACTCTTCTGTTAATTCTAGTTCGCTGATTATAAAGTAGGAAAGGACTAGGAAATATATAGCAAAAAAACAAGTTCGCTTAGTTGACTCATAGGCCATTATGCAATCTACTATACAACTAGACTGCGTTTCTTGATTAGTACACAAGTGTCTACTATATACGTATATTATCCTCGTGTAGACACAGTTTAGTAAACAGTATCACCAGAGCTCGTGTAAATTATTTTATTTCGACAAGGTTGTTCAGAAATCCTTTTAATAGCATAATGCTTAGCGATTCTCAGAACACTAGACTTCTCGAATAAAATTTCTTGGAATGGTACGTCGTTTGTACAGAAACTTTTTGTGCTTTCGCAATTACTTTATAAATATTTTTTGGATTAACAAAATTGATAGCTGAAATTTGAATGTCAAGGTTATCTTGTGTTTTAGCTACTTTTTCTTTTCCAATATATTTTTTTAAGCTCTCACAAACTCGGGGTGTCCCAGCGTGAGAGCTAGGGACTTATACAAATATTTAATAATTAATAATCATTAAGTTAAATATGGTTAATTTGTTGCTCAAATAAAATAATATTGTATTTATTGTTGTTTATTAAATGCATACATATGTGTGTCAAATAGAAGAATAATGATTATTATTTTATCCTACGTTTGAGTCTATTACGAATGTACTATCTATTCTTATTTTTTTTCATTACCTTCAAAATCGATTAGTAAATCATACTGTAGTAAATTTTGCAGTTTTTTGTGGGAAACCCACAAACAATAACCAGCAACCAGCATTATACTGAGTTGAGGATGGGTTGTGAGAAATTTAAGTTTATTTACTTTACGTTTTGTAATTTAATTATGCATTATATATTTTTTTCATTAATAGTAATAGCATTATAAACTGTTGTCTTTATAAAACCAATTATTACACAATATTATTTATACATATTACTCGTTTATTAAAATAGTAAAGGGAAAATATTTTCGTTCTCTCTTTCTTTCAATAAAAATTCCAGACATGATAAACTATTATCTTTATAAAACTAATTATTACACAATATTATTTATACATATTACTTGTTTATTAAAATAGTAAAGGGAAAATATTTTCATTCTCTCTTTCTTTCAATAAAAAATCCCGACACCAACATATTTCTTGAATAGACTAAACTTATACATCGTGTTTCGTCGAGAATGGTTTAAAATGCGTCTTCTGCTTGAGTTGAATTTGAACACACAAAAAAAAATAAAGTCAATAGTAGAACTTTTATACCGAATTTCGTCAAAATTGGTTTGAAAATACGGCCTCTATACGAGTCAGATGATGCAGTGTCTCTTCGCATGTTTCACTCGCTCTGTCAGTGAAGTATACCTAAACACTTTAAAATGATAGGTCTGCTAAAATGTTAAAGAGCTATGTAAATTAACTCGTGTATTTGTAAGATATACAAGGAGTTCTTGAAAGGTGTGATAATATTAATAAACCTTCATGTATATTATTATAATTATATATTTATTTATGATAAATACCAAAATATGAAGATCAAATCACATTTTTTTACCATGCAAAATCAAATATTATTTTTTATTTATTTTAACGAGTCAGATCAGATCATACAGCATATCATTGTTCAATGATAAACTGTAGGATTTGATAAGGTCTGTGATGACTCGTTAAAATAAATAAAAAACAATATTTGATTTTGCACGGTAAAAAATGGGTGTTGATCTTTATATTTTGGTATATATGTATAGGTATATAATACATAATAACAATAATAAATGCTTGAAGACCTTTTAACATTATCACACCTTTAAGAAACACCTTGTATAAACTGCTTACAATGTCTAAGTATGTACTTAGCGATATAAGATATGACATAAGCACCTATGTAAATGGTGTTTATGAACCAGTGAATTAAATAGTAAGAAATTACAATGTTTTATATTATCAGTGCTAGCTGTATTACTGAATATATAATTTTTGTATAACAAAAAATTTATTAGTAATAATATCTAAAAAACTCAAATTTTGAAGGTTTTCAATTGAGTATAAAATGGATATATGTAAGTACTTCATACATAAACATGCTTAGTATATCATTATGCATTTTTATCAATAAATAAGCATTTATTTCACAGTTTTCACATAGTTTAACTTTTACGCATATTGAATATCTCTATATATATCGTTCTGTTCAAGAGCATGAGCAAAAAATATAATAAAGAAATTTATTGATAAAGATAATTTACGTTATTTTTTGAAGTATTTGTTCTTTTTTTACACATTTCACACACAGCTGGTTAGCCCCATACTGATCCATTTCTAGTTTTATTGTGGTTGCTAACACAACTGATATGCCGTTACGGCAACAAGGTCGTCGTATATTTTTTATTTTTTCATTTTTCTTCTAAAGACAACCGTGATCCGTGGGTCGGATGATACGTCAAATTGTAGGTCCCGGTTGTTAGTCTTAGTACGAAGTAAATGTTCTTTTTAAAATGCTGTAGGTATATACAATATTTTAAAGTCCTGATTTAATTTAGAAATTTTTAGCTCAGAATTTTACAAACTTTCATTATCATTATCATTCTTTTATATTATCGGTGGCACAGTAGAGTCTATGCCACTATACTTGCACTATAAGGGTCCACGTGTATACCTTATCAGTTACCATCAGAAAACCATGAGGGGCTGAATCTATACAGGGTTACACTTCATTTAAACTAACATTATGTGTTTTTTGAAACAGTACATCTAGTCATTTGACCAGAATAGAATAGAATAGAATATAACTTTATTGTACAACCACAAAAAATATATATATATAAAATTAAAAAAAACTTAAAAGTAGAGTACAATGGCGGCCTTATCACCTATATGGTGATTTCTACCAGGCAACCGGGAATGGAAAAATAGAACATATAAAAGAAGACCAGCTGAGCGCGTAAACGATCAAGCTTGAAGATATTTATGGGTAAAAGCGAGTATGGCTCGGTGGTAATAACGTCTGCTTTTCAATCAGACGGCCCCTGGTTCGATCCCGGCCCTACGCCATTGACTTGTTTTTCAAGTTATGTGTGGATTTGCACTCGCTTTACGGTGAAAGAAAACATCGTGAGGAAACCGGCACGTTTGTGGACCACAAAATCCGAAGACGTGTGTCATCCGCCAACCCGCACTTGGCCAGCGTGGTGGATTATGGCCTACAATATACTTCGCTATACTTTATAGTAGTTTTTATTATTTTTTTATGCAAAATTAATAGTGAGCTGCTTATGAAGCTTGTGTAACGACCTCACGTTGGTGAAATGGTTACCACGCCGGACTGCCAACCGGAGGGCCCGAATTTACAAAGATGGTACCGTGCTGGGAATGGGACACGGTCTACATCTTTGTGATGAACTAAATTTGTTAACTCTCGGTCTGGGTGTTACATATGTATCGATATAAAGTATATATCTACACTAATGTTGTAACATTCTACTTATGTTTCTAATACTTAACTTATAATTACTACTGTTATAGCGCATACAACAAAACACTCAATTTAAGCAATTTGACATGATGCTGTAATACCTATCCACATCGATATCGTAAAATCTCATTATAACATCGCTCACTCGCTCCTGATTGGCCCTGCGCGCGCTGCTGAACTCTCATTGATTGGCAAGTTCACTGTGAAAATACACGTACGCGTGAATTTTTACTCTTGTTGTTTGATTCATTGCATTAGTGAAGATATTAAAGTAGTGTATGCAACTGCATATAACACGGGTATTAAAACACTCGTTACTATTATGAAACTCGCTGCACTCGTTTTATAAACTCACGCTCGTGTTTTGATACCCTTCATTATAATAATATGACAGTTGCATAAACTACTATTATGTATGTATATGTAGTATATCAGTTGTGTTAGCAACCATAATACAAACTGTAAGTGGTTTAATATGGGGCTAACCTGCCGTGTGTGAAATGTCTCCTAGTATTCACAAAAAACCTACGAATATAAACTGTAAATGCATATAGAATAGGGCTAAACAGCCGTGTGTGAAGTGTATCCTAGTATTCATAAAGAAACCATAGACCCTTTTTGTTCTAGTTAAAATTTTCAGAAAATTTCCGAAATCGTTAGAATTGTTATCTGCCCCGCTTATTCCGAATTGTGTGCAAGTTGCATATAACCCTGTAATTCCAAACAAGGCTATCAGTCATCCAGCTTCGACTGATAAGCCGTCAAGTCATCCATCAAGCCGCTTGACGGCTCTTGGTGACGATTTTTTATTAGAAGGCTTGAAAATAAAAATATTTGTATTATTATGAATCATTCTTTTTTGACCGAATGAACGAAGTGAGTGAAGCAACTCTGCATAGAAGCATTATAGTAGAACGATATTTTTTTTAACTAAAAAAATACTAACAAAAGAAATAATTCAGCCGCCCGTCCAAACATGCCCATCAATGTGTTCTTAAGTAATTTTAATTTTAGATTAAAAAAAGTAAAACGCAAATTAGTTTGTAAGTTGTGCAACTGGGTCAATAAATATTTAATAATTTATTAGTTACAGTCAGATAGAGATAAATAGCCGGTCAAGTGCGAGTCAAAATGCGCTCCAAGGATCTCGAATTTTGCAAAATATCACGTATTTTGTGGAGAATGCTTATTTCATTTTATTTATTTTATTATGTTTTTCGTAGAACCTACTATTAACTCAGGCGTTAGTTTGCGGTAATGCATTGTAGATAGAATAAAATAATAATATTTGGAGTTATCACAGTGGAACTAAACTAAGCATTAAAAAATTTCCGCTATGTTTCTAGTATTTGATGCTATAGCGAAATACCAAAATCACGAAGCTAGTAATGCGAACCCGTTGGTACCCCTTTACATTATATACAGAGAGAGATGAAACAAATACAAATATTTATTAATAACACCATTAGTTACATGTCAAAATAATAAGTGAATCATTGTGAATTGTCAATAAATTAATATGTCATAAAAATGATTATAACTTCAATTATTTGGAGTATTTTAATCAAATTTTATTATAGATCTTTATTAATGTTCGAACAGTGTTAGTAAATTATATGAAATAATTATTATAATAACTAGAGATTTTGACTTTCCCTCTTTTTGGACAACTTTAATTACAATCAAACTGAAAACACGATCGGAGTTCTCGCGCCAGATTTCATTCTTTACAAAAAGAAACAAATTTCAAAGAAAAGGTTAGAACCAAGGAGAAGATGAATTGTGGAATCAGCACAATATCTATAGTGAATATGAAAATAGCACATAAGTACCTAGTTATCATAGATGATAAATTATTCATTCTTTCATTCATTGTAACACATCACTTATAATGTCAAAAAAAGTCAAGAAAATTGGTTCAAAATGGCCGCCGCCGCCGCAAACTGAAGGCTTACATATTTTTTACAATCGCTCTATATACATAATAATATAATATCACATGAATTGATTTTGACTAGTAGAATACAACAATATGACAAATTTCAAATTCACTACACTGCTACTGGAAATATTGATGGCGGTTTTCTAAATTTATAATTAATACTTGTTTATTTCGTTGTGAGTTAAAATTTCCGATATAAATAAGAGATTGGTTTTTTCTGGGGTTTTCATACTATGTTATTAAAATTACAGCTAACTTTTCAAAGTCGTATGCTCTATCTACGAGTAAGTCGATAATATTTATACAGCTAACTTTTCAAAGTCATATGCTAAATCTGCTAAGTCGATAATATTTATTATTTTTTATCTATGACAAAGTCCCTTTACAGCTGACATACATTGTATTTTTATTTGTATTTTGATTATAATATGAAATTCCTGTGTTTATGTGTTTATTATGGATTAATATTAATATTGACATTTTAATTGAAGTGAAACTTGTTAATGTAATAATGAATAATGTATGAATGTGAAATTGATGAGAACGTATTGTATCCTTTTATTGAACCTATAAATTGTTATAATTAGGATACATTATGACGAATAAATGAAATTCTATTCTATCTGAAAAAATAATCTCTTCTCCAAATAAAAGAATCGGAAATTTCTATTTCGCCTTCAAATTGGGGGCGGGATTTTATTAAAATCAAGGGTAGGAATATTTTTATATTTTGACACTGGTGGTATTTTTTTTTTAAATTGCATCTCTGTCGGCTGCGGAGGGCTCGAATTTGCATTTTTATACCGTAATTAAGCTCAGAGACGGAGCCGATTGAGTTTTATGGGGTCCCTTTAAAATTGGATGCTGTTTAATAGATTTTGTTTTGGAAATGAACTGGAAAGTTGGGAAACAGAACTTTCAATTTCTTCGAGTCCGCCCTTCGCGCTGCGAAATTACTTTTTAAATAACATTCGAGGTGATAACAACTTAACTTCCATTTCAGTTGGAATAAGTCGCCGGAGTGGATATAAATTTTGTTCTGTTACTGTACTTAGGACTTCTCTGACAAAACTTATTGGGGTACATGGTTATTACCATGGGCATGGTAAAAATACATATATATGACTAGCAGATCGTCCCGGTTTCGCACGGGTTATAAAATAATCTAAGGTACCAAAAGAAACAAAATATAGCCTATGTTACTCAGGGATAATTTAGCTTCCCAACGGTGAAATATTTTTTCAAATCAGTTCAGTAGTTTCGGAGCCTATTCAAACAAACAAACAAGAAATCATTCTTTTCCTCCTTATATATATTGGTATAGAATATAGGTTATAAAACATAATTATTTAACGACATAGTTTTTTTTTATAAGTTTATGATATTTAAAGTCACTTAATTCACCAAGATTATAAAAAAATAGCATAAACAAATAGAGTTAATATACGTACATTTCCTCCCAATGTAGCGCTCAAAATGTCAGTAAAGCAGCATATACTTCTACCGTACCGCTTCAGGTGTCACTAAGCACCAAAATACCACTCTTGCAGCGCTTTAAGTCTTAGTGTTACTGTATCTCCACTGTTGCTCTTCTATACCGATTAAATTCTCTACTGTAACTTCACTATATCACCATAGTAGAACCTAAAGCTGCAAGAATTTGTGCCCAATCCGGGGTTATAGCAGAATTATAGCGTGCTATAACTCTTACGAAATACTACCTAATAGCCTTAGGTTCTGTTTAGATCTTTAAAAGATCTGTTATAACTTTTATTCTTAGCGCCTAATGCTAGTTGGGTTACTACCCAACCCCATACCCATATATAAACCACATATAACAAATATAATATAATATAATACGCTATTCTAACTTAGCTGTCTCCAATTTTCCCTTATACTTTATTCTTGTTAGTTGTCTCTAACCCTGAAGGCGACCAGAGTATATTTACACATAGTAACACATGCCAGTCGTTACCCAGTTTACGAGACGAGATCGTAACTGTCAGATGACGTAAAATTGTAGGTCTCGGCTGTTAGTCTTAGTACTAACAGTCGTTAAGCTAAGTCAGAGGCTTTTATAATAATAATAAAATCTTAATTTTCAGACACAAAGTCCATAGAGTACAATTATCATACATGGCATTCAGAAAAAAATAAATTTTAAAAATAAAAATAAACTATAATTAATAAAAGATCATACATAGGTAACATAATATTAATGAAAAAACTTAGGGTATTATTGTAGTAATCCAATTTTTCATAAAATTAAATGAGCTTTTACTAATGTCTTGAAGAATGATATTGGAACTATTTCTTTTTCTATTTAATATAGAAAATACGCGTTTACTCAAAATTGCGTAAAAACCATCAACTTCTGCATCGGCAAACGTGTCAAAATCGAGGAAGTCCCACCACCATTCGAAAAATATTGTTGTCTCAGGGCGGCTCGAAAACTCAATATCACTTACCATGAGGTGAATTGTGGTCAAGCACTGACCTATTCAGAGTAAAAAAAAAAAAAAAAAACTCTAGACCACAGAGAATTGCCAAAAGAAGAAGAAGAAGAACATTCAGATGCATAATTAGCCAATTTAGAAGACATGAATGACGATGCCGTAGGGTGACACTTCGTTAGGTTTTTACGAGGAGCCGCCGGTGTCACGCGACACTTCAGCTTGGAACAGTCATAAAATGTGACTCCTCATCAAGTTCCACTCAAAATTTCATACTCCTTTGGGCTTACCGTTATTTGCACGTACTTGTATTCGTATGCGTGGTTATAGTGCATTTTAAAACTCACGCGGGGAGTGTAGTTTAATACTCATGTCATTATTCTCATGTCAGTAATTTTAGGAGAAATTAATGTTATAATAAATAATTTATTAAATAATAACTTATTTACTTAATATATTGTATGTATAATTAATGTAAATAACTAGATCTAAGGATAGTATTAATTCATTAATTTTAAGTAGTCTTATTCTTGCCCTAATAACGAAGCACAGGGTGCACATTTTTTGTAATTTTGTAACCTTTAAACCAACGAGGTTGTCCAACGATTACTTTACAGATGATCCAACCAAAGATTTTACGAAGTTATAGTGCAATTTAAAACATATTTCCTGTGTAGGTACATACTTTTGTTTACGCTGTCTTTTAATTTAAAATGAACACAAAAAAAGTTAATGCGTAGCGAAACTTTTTTATAGGTTTTTTTGGACACGAACATAGCGGTGGCTTACCATAGCAGAACGAAATAATTAAATCGACCATGATTCACAACAAAACATCGAGAAAAGTGTGTAGGTAACAATCTTTTTGGGAAAAAGAGCATTTATATAATAAAGCGAGTGTGGCGCGGTGGTAAAATCAAAATTCAATAATTCAAAATGTTTTTATTTAAATCATAGAAATCATAGAACTTTATTAACCTTATAACATTGCGTTATACTAGGCACGTCAAATTTACATATTACATATATTCATTAACAATCAATTAATGAATTAGTCAATATCTTAATATTATAATTAGTCATACAATGTCATTATAATATAATTATTCGTACAATGTCATAATAATAAAATAAAAAATAACAACACATTTACATATAATTCATGTCACTTTACAGTCCATCATACTTAAATAGAGATTCTGAAAGAGGCAACCTCATATATTCATTTAAATTCACAAGTACAATACAAACTTATTCACTAACCCTCAAACTGGACGCATTCGCGCCCGTGCCATGGAGGCTAGTGCCTTCCAGTGACTTAGATAAGTACATATGTACATAATAATGTAAATCTTCTGCTTTTCAATCATACGGTCACTGGTTCGATCCCAGCCCTACACCAATGACTTATTTTTCAAGTTAAGTGTATAGATTTACACTCGCTTTACGGTGAAGGAAAACATCGTGAGGAAACCGGCATGTTTGAGGACTGCAATATCCGAAGACGTGTGTCATCCGCCAACCCGCACTTGGCCAGTGTGGAGGATTATGGCCTATATCTCTCTCCTAGTGAGAGTGCTTCGGGTCCCAGTAAAGGGAACGTATAGTAGGCTGCTAATACTTATAGTATGCAATAAATCACCATGACATGGTAAATATTTACACGACACATATGATTTCTGCCAAAAAAATTATTAGGGAGAAGGCAGTTTTCCGAGAAAATGTTGTTATCGAATATTATCAATGATAACAACATAGAATAAGTCTCAGTACCTACATGCTTAAGTAAACATCCAAACATTGTCAACAAAAACAAATTATGACGAAGTTATTTTTTATGGTAAAATGATGTTGAAGATAAAACGAAATGAGCTGTTTTCCTTTTAAATTTACGCAGAAAATAATGGAAAATAAGGAGAAAATTGAGATTCGTTGTTTCATCTTTCGTGTTTTTAAATTTAGTAATAAAAGGAAAACGATTTTTTGTTTGTTGCTAAGTATGTATAAAATTTTGAAGTAATAGAGGAATTTGACT
Organism: Mellilla xanthometata; assembly: GCA_035578125.1. NCBI lineage: Eukaryota > Metazoa > Arthropoda > Insecta > Lepidoptera > Geometridae > Mellilla > Mellilla xanthometata. The sequence continues at coordinate 2,294,663 of JAPUBQ010000014.1, read as the reverse complement.
ATGTATAAAAGCACATATATTTAGTAGTAACAAACGTTGTTTAGGTAAATAAATTAATCTCCTCATCTTATCTTATAAAATTTCCATGTCACTATGTTAGTTACCGTACTCCTCCAAAATGGCTTGACTGATTTTTACCAAATTTTTTATGCGTATTCAGTAGGTCTGAGAATCGGTAACTATCTAATTTTCATACCCCTAAGTGAGGCAAAACAATGTTTGCTGGGTCAGCTAGTAAATAAATATTACGACACATTTCACGCATGGCTGGTTAACCCCATACTGAACCATTTCTAGTTTGTATTATGGTTGCTAACACAACTGATATACTACATATACATACAAACATATATTATATAGATACATATTTAACACCCATACCAACAGCCAACAAATTTTAGTTCAGCACAAAGATGTTGGCCGTGTAGGGAATCGAACCCGGAACCTTCTGATTGGCAGACCGCCATGGTAAAGAGGAAAAGTTTGATTTTTGTTTGACGCAAATAAGCTCCAAAACTACTAGTCCGATTTGAAAAATTCTTTCACCGTTGGGAAGCTACATTATCCCCGGTTAACATAAGCTATATTTTGTTTCTCTTTGCAACTTCGATTATTTTATAGCCCGTGCGAAGCCGGGACGATCTGCTAGTAAGTTATTGTGATCTTTCAATAAAATCCATTCGGTAGTTTATTAGTTTATGCGTGAAAAAGAAACAAAAACTTATACGAACTTTCAGCCGTTTGAGCGTGAAGAAGTAACAAACACACACTTACAGACAAACTTTCTTATTTATAATATTAGTAGGATGTATACATAGATAAGATACATAATATTAAGCAGTAGGTATTTCAATTTAGAATTTAACGATCCGCTCCAAGTCCTGAAGGAAACCAAGAAACGCCAGGAGCGCAGCAATTTGCCATCATTACGGCTACCACAAAGGCGCTTCTCCTCTGAACGAGGCATGCGCCAAATTGGGCGTTCCTCAAGTAATTGCTTGTAAAAGTGTCGGCGAAACTCGACCTTAAGGCCAAGATGGAAATAGTTTGAGGTAATGAAGTTGAAATTCTCGCCGAAACTTTAGAATTGTACTAGTTCCTCCGCCCGGTTTTGTTTGACATATAAAATAATTACGAAGAAACTCGATTCCGGATAATGTATTCAGATTCATTTATTGACACTTCACACACAAAATAAAAATCATTGTCATCAATTATTGTAGTATGTATAGGGGAACATAAGCAAAGATTGAACAATCTTATATATAAAATTTCCGTGTCACAGTGTTTGTTACCGTACTCCTCCGAAACGGCTTGACCGATTTTTTTCCAAATTTTATATGCGTATTCAGTAGGTCTGAGAATCGGCTACTGTATATTTAGAAATAATTATTAAGGCAAAATAACGTTTGCCGGGTCAGCTAGTAATTATATGAATTAATACTTACTAGTATTTAGAAATAATAATACTCAAACAGAATATGATATTAAGTAAATTTATGCAGTTCTACAGTCTTATTTCATTTTTGTAAATTATAAAATATAAAGTTACTAGCTGACCCGGCTTAAGGGTATGAAAAATAGATAATAACCGATTCTCAGACCTACTGATTACGCATATAAAATTTGGTAAACATCGGTCAAGCCGTTTCGGAGGAGTATGGTAACTAACATTGTGTCATGGAAATTTTATATATCAGACTATTAATATTTTATAAGGCAAAAAAACAACGTTTGCCGGGTCAGCCGGGTAGTCTTAATTATAATTATCGGGTGAAACTACAGCGCGGATGTAGTTCAGAGCATTTTAATCCATATGCAGCGGGTCATTGACCGATGATAACGATAACACTGCAGGCGAGATAACAGTTATCAGCTGCTTGCATGATAAGAAATATGGGTTTACTAAAATATGTGTGTATTTTTTAGAGAAAACTACGCTCAAATTGATAAAAAATGAGTACATAATACGGAAATCATTAAATCCACAAAAACCAAAAAAAATAAGGTGGATACAAAATAGAATTGACGGTGTCATAATATCCTACTAAAATGAGTATGAAAGAAAGAAACATTAATTTTGTGATACAAAGAAAAACAATACATAAAAAACATAGCACAAAGCCGGCCCCAGCGTGTATGTGTTTGTGTATGTTTGTTACTTTGTCACACTCAAGTGGCTAAACCAATTTTGATGAAATTTCGCGTGGAGATACTTTTGATCCCGGATTAATGTCGGTAACACTGCGAAGTGCAGCTAGTAAATAATAACGCCAATTCACTCTAATGGCCGTTACACACGTCACAAATCGAACTGTCCAGTTTAAACTGCCCAGTATTTCTAAACTAGGCATGATCCACCTTAGGCTCGCTGAGTGTCGCTAGCCAGTGAAGTTACGCGTCAATCTAACAAATGTCTAGCTGTACTATGTAATAAAAAAATTACATCCCTACTCATTTGCAAGTTTTACGACCTCATTAGTGTAATGGTGACCATACCGGACTGCAAACCAGTGGGTCCCGGGTTCGATTCCCGTTACGGTCAACATCTTTGTCATGAACTGAATTGGTTGGCTGTCGGTTAGGGTGTTAAATATGTATTGATATAAAAGTATTTATGTATGTCTGTATATGTAGTATATCAGTTGTCTTAGCAACCATGATGCTAACTAGAAATGGTTTATGGGACTAACCAGCCTTGTGTGAAGTGTTCTAATATTTATTTATTTTTTATATTTATTTATTTAAAGGGACGTAAATGCAAAAGTAAACGGACAAAGAAACTGAGAGCTAGCATGGACGTAAAGTTCCTTTTAAGCCAAACAAAAGCCAATAAGTATAAAGGAAAACCACTTTATCCTGACTCAATAAAATAGGGAAAGCTGGGAACGGATCATTCCGAGCCGAAAAGCTCGCAAGCACAACAACTTAGAGCTTTTAACTATAGAAGACTAATTATGAAAACATCAAAAAATCTTTATTTGAGCAAAAAAATGTACACATAAATTTTGTTAACAAACTAGGCTTCGAAGTATATTAAGTCTTACTTAAATCGGTCACAAATTACATATTTTTTACAATTCAATAAATATGAGTATCACATGAAAGGACTTGAATTACACAGAATACCAAAATTATGATAAATATAAAATCCTGCACCGAATATGTTTATGTATTTTTTCTCTTTTATAGTTTTCTCGTGAATTATTTTGATGATACTATCAATCTAATAAGTAAAACATCTAAGTCTGAGTCCGTAAAAAGTTTTACTTCTAAGAAGGTGTGTGACCACCGCCATATAATATGCATGGACGAGCCTCAACCACTTACCATCAGTCTAGGGACTGCTCTGTTAAGTACAGAGGTCAAGAATCCAATTCGATGTAGGTATAAGTTTATTTTAAAGTACAGTCTCACCTAATCTGAAATCAGCCGGTACTTCAAAGAATATTACTTCAACTGAATGAAACGAATAATTTCATTACGACTGAAAAGATTGATAACAAGATAAACCATTTATTAATAATTATTCAATTATACGTCAAAAATTAAAAATGTCAATATGTCAATAATAATAATAATGTCATATGGAATAATGTCAATTTTAATACCTAATATGACTTTGACAGACATAGCTAGAGTGGCTACATTGTGATAAACTATGTTACACGATTACCTAGAAAGTACCTTTTGACTTTAAGTCAAATCAAGGAAATAGCTCTGTACTGGCTGAAATCCAGACGCACAGAGAGTCCATGATTGATCGCTTAAACTTGGCCCTTAAGGCAGTCTCCGACTGGGGCGATGCCAATTTGGTGAAGTTTAATGCGTCAAAAACACAGGCGTGTCTTTTTTCCGCTAAAAAGAGGCCTTTCGATTTGACCCCCACTTTCCGAAATGTAACTGTACCGATTGCCGACAACCTCGAACTTCTTGGCGTAACCTTAACTCCAACCCTCAACTTTGGCTCGTACATTGAGTCCAAGGCTCAAATTGCGGCCAAAAAACTGGGCATCCTCTCAAAGGTTAGACAGTACTTCACACCGGAACAGCTGCTCACTCTATACCAAGCACAAGTTCGGTCGTGTATGGAGTATTGTTCGCACCTTTGGGATGGCTCTGCTAAATACCAGCTTCAGGCGTTGGAGGCAATTGAGAAGAAGGCCAAGAAAGTTATAGGTAATGACTCCCTGTGCAGTGCGAAACTTCAAAGTTTGGAGCACCGCCGCACGGTTGCGAGTCTGTCGGTATTCTACCGGTTGCATTTCGGTGAGTGTGCGTCGGAATTACATGACTTAATTCCCCCGGCCCCTTTCCATTACCGAACGAGCAGGGAGACTGCTAGGAGACACCGATATACAGTGGAAATGCCGAAATTGCGTACTAAGCGATTTGCTTCCACGTTTATAGTACGGACGGCCAAACTGTGGAACTCCTTGCCGGAATCCCTGTTCCCACTGAACTACAACCTGACTGTCTTCAAGGCGAGAGTGAACCGGTTTCTTCTAGGCAAGCGCGTTTCATCTTAGACTGCAATATTACTTAACAAACACCAGGTGAGTTGTGGTCAAGCGCAAGCCTATTAAGCATAAAAAAAAAAAAAAAAAAAAAAAAAAAAAAAAATACTTCAGAATGAAGTCTTACTCTAAAGACTTTAGAGTCAAATCAAGAAAATACTTTACTACTCTGTAATGAAATCTAACTCTAAAGGCTCTTAACTCCGGTTGTTGAAAGGTACTTTCTTAATTTGTACATTCGCAGATAGTAACTTCAAAAGGAAGGCCAGTGCGAATCCATTTAAAGTAAAGTAAAAATAAACTTGAGCATAACTTTGGGATTTCGAGTGTGTATCTTATCGCTGTGTATCATTTAATTATCCATGTGAGAAGAGATTAACTTTAAAATGGTTTTCCTCACTCATGAGAGTTAAATAAATGAAAGATATTATCATTGTAATAATATAATTGGAAAAACCTCTGGGTTTTTTCATTTATTTTAAATCTTGATTCTTGTTAAGTATCACCTACTCGTGAAAATATTAAAGCAGTAAAAATAATTTTGGCCTTTTTTAAAGAATTATTTTTAATTACCAATTAAAATAAGTAATCAAAACCAACAGGAAATCTTAAACCAGCGAACACGACTGTGAAACGAAACTCGAAACTTCTATGAAACATAAAGCTAAATTAACGCTCTATTAAAAAACCTTCTTAGAAAATGTTTGAAACGCATTGAAAACAAAATAACATGTTCCGATTAAAATCTCTAAGTTTCAACACATGTGGATCGCATCACTAACTTACAGAGTTTCAACGTCACCTCATATTTATTTTCTTAGCCTACTCCTCTCAAACAAAACTAACCCTTATTTCTCGAGACATAAGTTCTATAATTAATCTTTTGAACTAATGACTTCTAATTTCACATTAATTAATGCATGCTCTTCAATAAGAACATCCACTTGTCTTTCTTGGTCTTCAAATAGAACTGGTTTGTCCGTCAATTTTGAACCTTATTTAGGACTGTTTGGTACTATTTTTGATTGAGTTTGTTTGGTTTAAAAATCGCATGCATCAATGATATTAGATTCTTCATCATTAGAATTAAGGTTGATATTTGCTTCTGGGCTAAGAGCGTCTTCATGAGAATTGATTTTGAACTTTGTAGTTTTTGTAATAAGGGTCAAAGTAGGTATGTATTCTAAACTACGATGTTTGAAATCTATGGAGTGGTTGGTATACACGTGTGCCACCATTATATCGAGTGGCTGTCTGTTTCTTTTCTCCAGTATTGTTTTGACAAGACGTTTTATTGTACATATCTGTACAATTATATATTGTTTGATAGTAACGGAATTTCAATATTGACGAGTTAATTTCTAAAGTAAAGGGTTAATTATTAAATATAAACGTATTGGTAATGTTTTGCTTGCTTATTTTTATTAATATTTTAATATCTATGACTTCAAAAATTATTGAAATAAATTGTACCTATTTGAATTTTCTTACGCTACTGCGTTGAAGAAGATTATAGGTAGACAATTCGTAAATTCTGCCAATTCATTTTATTTTATTGGTGTTGATTGATTATAGACCCAAAAATACATAATATTTGTCAACCTGTCGCAATATGAGTCGAATACAAAATTGAATTTGGAGCTTTTTAAAAAGGCCTTATTAAATTATCTACATCAGTCCCGTTTAGAGCTTTTAAACCCTATCTCTGCTATAAAAAGTTGCAAAATGAAATTGCGCGAATCCCCCCTTCCACTGGGTGACGAGATGTCAAAGTTTCATCACAAAAGTTTCAGCAACTTGTAACTCAATGTGTGCAAGGAGGCAGTAAAAGCTTTTTAACTTGTTTCTTCTTTACTCGCAGCTTCCTGCGGACGCACCTGAGAGCTTTTAAGTTTCTTTTATTACTTCCGAGCTTTCCTTTATTTTTTCTACATGAAAATAATTATAAAAGTCGAAGACGTGGGGATTCGGATTGCCAAGTTGAAGTGGAGATGGGCAGGACACTTGGTGCGTAGGGAAGTCTCTAGGTGGACCAGGGCAGTCACCGAGTGGTATCCGAGGAACGGAAAACGACAGAGAGGCAGACCACCAGCCCGATGGTCAGATGATATGGTTAGGCACGCTGGAAAGAGCTGATGGAAACTGGCTGAAGACCGTACTATATGGCGTGTTGGAGAGGAGGCCTATATCCAGCAGTGGGAAGATACAGGCTGATGATGATGATAAATAATTATGAAAACGAGTTTAGCTTTGGCTTTGACTTATGATAATTAAAGTTAAGCACATTCTACTGTCAGGGGTAAACAGCGTCTTTAGCTCGTGTAACTTAGGTGATCTAAAGCGATCGCTCAAGTTAAAGTGACTATGCAAGCATACAAAATGCCCAATGGTGGTGGTAAAATGGTGCAATATTCTAGCCCATGGCGAAGGGCAATGAAAATAGCTTTTATTAATTTTAGTTATAGCAGATGAATCAAGGCTATTTTATATTGTCAATAGGATTAAGATTTGATTTTTAGATATATATTTTTAGGTATTTTTTAAATATGACAATGTGTGACTGTATTGAATTCAATTGCCTCAAATATGAATACTTAGTTTTTGTTAATTACATTCTTTTGTTTTGTCTTTTAGCAGAGGCCCAGGAAGAGAAATTCAAAGATTCCTGTTTGCATTTAGTTTATATACTCTTTTAAGAACCTAACAGTGCGTTCCGGCAGCCTCCTTGAGCGCCAGTAGTTCCAGACTAGACATGCTCGACCTCAAGGCAGAATACTGATGAACCGTGCGGTTTCTTGAAATGCCAATCTGTATGCTGTAAAAACATTCTTATGTACATGTTAAGTTAATATTAAACATTGTAAACTGTTCACGTAAGGCATCATAATATTTTCGCGTAGAAAACGGTCACACTTACTTATTATTAAAAGTTGGAATGAGTCCAACAGTTTCGGTGCTTTCCGAGCACCATCTTCAGGGGCGAGTGTTATTATTATTTTGTATCTATATTTACGTTAGACTCACATGGTGCTTACGATAATTAATTTGCAAAATTAAATTAACAAACATCCAAACTGAGTATATCTTTGTAATGTGATATAGCAATGCCACCCGGCGTCGCCTGTGAAGTGCGTTAATAAAATGTTGTCTCGCTTAATGATGATAAATTACTCAGTAATACGGAGGGTGCGAGTACTAACTGACAGACAAACTGTGGTACAGACTTAATTATCTGTGTTCAATGGGATTTAGATTGAAATTTTTGCATTTTGGACCTCTTTTTCTGGGTGTTTTAAAGTTGCACCAAAATACGTAACCCAAATAGTTTGATAACAGTATTCTTTTATTATTTTTATTTTATAGGACGAACAAACAGGTGTGAGAAATAAACCTAAGATTATAGAATAATTTTCTATGAAAATAATTTATAATAATAAAATTGTTCTACAAATAGTATAAAATAAACATTTGTTTTGTGAATATTTAAAACTAATAATATCACTTATTTATAACCAACATAATAATCATGTAAAACACTCAACTACCTACAACTTAACCTACGAAAGTCCAGGGATAGAGGTAAAGGTGCCCAAAATGTTGGCAGCATTGCCACGTTGGATGGCAATGCTTAGTTTCTGACCAAAATAAAAGCCAGCATTCTGGACACACGAAACCTTTACCAGCCGCTTGGCAAAATAAAATAAATAAAAATATAATTAAAAATAAAATGCATTTATTGCAGGCATACATTTGACATATTTACTAGTTACAATTAAGGTACGATTAGAATAAAATAACCAACTAACTTAAACCTTAAACAATAATAACAGTAAAAGTATGATAAAATTACGGTAGGTAGATATAATTTAAAAATACAAAATACAAATACAAATAATTACAATTCGTTTTAATAATATAAACTATAAATCGGAAGCTTATATTTCGGATGGTGTAGCATTCGCCAATTATAAAATTAAAAGGTTATATAAAAAAGACATTTCCTCGTTTTATTTATAAAAATATTATTATCTGTAGAACATCCAACCAATTTATAAATAACACCAACACAATAATATTTTAAGAAAATTATGCAGTTATGCAAATGTACGTTTAAAAATACTTACACATTTTCGAGAAAACTCGCTGCATTCAGATATTATAAACCTACAACGGTGAAATCCAAGATTATTCCGGTTCTTGGACGCAGAGTTTGTACAAAAATAATCCTTATAGTTAAGCCTATACAGTTTAAAATGCCATTAACCGTTAATGTAGATTTATGCCTTGATGGATAGTCTTGTTTTCAAAGATAAAAGTTTATGCATTTAGTTATATTTTATAAAGATTTATCGTATAATATATGATATTAGTTCGAGTGATTAGCTCGACGTACATAGCTACTCTTGGTAACAACTGCTAGAGGAGATAGGGTCGAATGGGTGTAGCGGGTATAGGTATATGTAAAAGGTATATCAAATTCAAATTCTTTATTTCGAGCAACAAAGACGCATACATCTTAAAAAAATAATTTGCTATATACAATGTCAATAATAATAATAAAATCAAAATAAAATGAGGGGCGGGTAATTTATTTAGATTTAAGTTATTTGTAATACATTTAAATTAATTTGGACATATTAACTTTAAATAAAATTATGGTGACATTTCAAGAGTATTAAAAAACCACAAGTTACCTATTTTATGATTTCACACTAATGGAAATTGACTGCTATTTACTATGGTTCAACAATATCCATAACATCACAGGCATTTACCAATTAATAATAAGTAAATCTAAATTTATAATTTAATTTAAAAACAAAGCACTGGTTTTATTTATAAACATAAAATAACATTAATTTACAAAACAAACATTTTCAATATATCGGGATATCGCGCAGTGTCTTAGGCACCCATTATTTATATTTATATAATTTCGGGATTTCAGATTTTTTAACATCATTTCGGAATTGTATCTTTGCATAGTATTAGAAATGAAAGAAGAGAGAGAGACCTATGACATTTTTACATCACGCAGGTGAAACTAAGAAAATAAAAAGTTCCACAGTTTCGCAGTTCTCACAATTGGTTAGGTACACGATTAAGTGTACTATATATTTAAATGTTTATTTTTAAAATGTGATCTATTTTCCTCTAGTTTCCCCTATCAGTTGCTAGGGCGCGTATCGGAATCAGAAGATTTATCAAACAAGAACGATAATATAAAGGGCAAATGAACGTGCAATGTGTCCTTTACAGTCACAGGTAGGAGAAAGTTACAAATAAATATAATACGAGTAATAATGGCAATTGCAGATTGGGTAATCGTTTTATCGGAGGTGATCGCACCTGTTACATACCTACTACCACCGTACAATACATTGCATAGCGCCTATCGCTCAGCTAGCTAAGGTGATCTGACGCGATCATCGAAGCTAAGCAACGGTCGATGCGAACGGTGTTTGGATGGGTGACCATATTAAAAAAAAAAAGAAGAAAGCGTCAGCCTCTACTCAGCATGAAGGTGTGGCTGCAGAGCAGACACCGCTGGTCTTCCTTTTGTCCAGAACCGTAGTGAATGTCGAGTTATTAAATTATTATTTCTTCAATAAATCAAACCACACAAAATCAATTTTACCTGAAATAGTAAAAAATAATAAGTTTAAAAAAACTAAAAAACACGCTTATCTGGCCGTTTTAAGTGGGTTCAAAATCGCGCCCAAAGAAGTCGGTTACAAACAAACATACAAACAAAAATACAAAAAAATGAAATAATTTTATCAAATTATTGTATTGTCATCGGTCCTCAATAAATCTACAAAGTTTCAACGAAATCTGGCCGTTTAAAGTGGGTCAAAATCGCGCCCAAAGAAGTCGGTTACAAACAAACATACAAACAAAAATACAAAAAAATGAAATAATTTTATCAAATTAATGTATTGTCATCGGTCCTCAATAAATCTAGTAAAGTTTCAACGAAATCTGGCCGTTTAAAGTGGGTCAAAATCGCGCCCAAAGAAGTCGGTTACAAACATACAGGTGAAGCTAATATAAAGCGTGTAAAAACTATAGAAGTATATTTTGTCCATACCTATTTCTAGAAAACGTTTTCTCTCTGCAGCTTGGCTCCCAAGGGAACCCACCGAAGCAGCAGGCCAACATATATTCCGTAACTTGCCTCGAGGGTGGGAATTCTTCCACGAAATTGCTCCAAACCCTGACTCAGCAAACCAACTGCTAAGACCTCTGCTTCCCTTGAAGTTATTCGCAACTAGGGTTCTATGTTGCTGGACGGCATGACTATATGTATACCTAACTACATAAAAGTCTTAAAGAATGACTTGTAGTTATTAAATAATTTCACATACTAAAAAAGTAGTAGTAGAAAAATGAACTTCTTAATTCTTCTTTTTAAAGATACAAGAATAAGAAGAAGAAGATCTTTAAAGGAGAAGTCTTCTAAAATAAAAAATGACTAGGCTTTGACGATTGACAGTTTTATTAAAAGTCTTGATAAATGCCATAAGTAAAAATAAAAATAAAAAAAAAATCTAAACGTATGTACGAGATAACAATTTAGCACGTTTTTCAAAAGATTCAGTCTAGTTACTCTTAATTATTCTGTGCCATAGATGGGTCTATCCCGGTGGTTGGATCTGGGCAAAGATAATTTTTTTATGGACGACCGATGTAAGCAATATCTCACATAAGCGCTGTTCGCCTCTGCGGTCGCGGGGCGGGGTGCTAGCAAAGGACAGAACTATAGTGTGTCTGTGCGGTAGAGCAGGACGGACTAAAGAGTTCAACGTGGTGTCTGTATTTAATTTTTGCATGTTCTTGATAATTTCGTTTCAAGCTTCACCTTCGACCACAGCTTTGCTAACCAACAAGCGAGTTTGTGGCCAAGCGTAGATCTGTCTAATAAAAAAAACTGTAGTTCCTGATTAAGTTATTTATGGATATCTGAAAAATTAAGCATACCCATAGAAAGAAATAGCAAGCTTTCTGACTCTGATTTTATTCATTTAGACATAGAATAAGTGCGCGGGAAGAGTCAGTGATGAATCACTTACTTTTCTCGGAAGAAGCGTAAAGCCATGGTCTATCTAGAAGGGTATTATAATTGGTCCAGGGTATGTGATGATTGATTATGTGCCAAACGAAATATGGCAGAAAGTCTTGCCGCTTAGTAATACGATACCGGATTGGACGTGCGATTACAGAGGTTTATCATCAATCTTATACATATTACGTGATGTTTTGCTTGTGATGAGGCCCATGGGTTGAAAACAGCTGACGTCAGAGCTAAGCTACTTGATCTAATGCGAGAAACAACGTAACTAATTGACGTAGATTAGAATTTGGACTTTCAAAAGTGTTGCTCTCAGAGATTTTTTTTACACAGAGTACAGGAGTCTGCGAATCGACACTTTGGTCTGGATGCCCATGCACAATTTGTTTTAAAAAGTGGAATTTTCATCTGGGCGCTACCGTGTATCGTATGACATGTTAAATTGTAGGTCCCAGCAGTTAGTCTTAGTAAAAGCAGCCATTAAGCCAAGTCAGAGGCCTTCAGGTGGCATGAAAATTCTCGACACTAGGGCTTGTCCACTTAGCGCATACGAATAAGAAGAAGATTAGGTGCTTGACGAAAGATTGAGGGCATGCCTAGTCTGGAATTACTGCTCTAGCTTAGTAACTTAGCTAACATAGATATGCAGTAAAAGCTTTTTTGAAGGCAAGTACACTTATAAGCTATTTGGAACTTTGAGACGTTTTTTTTATGTTATACATATATGATAATAATTTTCGGTCGGTTGAGAACCAAATAACTTCTAGAACAAGCAAGATTTGTTTTAGATAACAATATTTAAAAGCTGTATAAGCTAAATTGTAAAATCTATCTATAAGATCTAGCCGACTATCAGTGGCAAGCGTACCCAATATACAAGAAGCATTGGCGTATGTTGTAATTTAAACATAGCTTCCCTCCCTCTTTGATAGCTTTAAAATAAAATATACTTACTCACGTTCGAGGCCAAATTTATGTTGTTTTTAGGCCATCGGCAAAATTATCAAACTAAGCATAATTCTTTACTCCACTCAGAATATTCGTAGATAAAATCTTTTGTTCTTTTCATGTCACAGGTAACACCGCAAGTCACGTACTACCAAAATATTTGTCTTCGTCAAACAAAAACTGCCTCACGTATCACAGAAGCTGCTTTATCTTCTAAACGCATGACATTGCCATCTCTTTCCAACCACAGAAAACAGAGGGAGAAGTAAAATGCCTTTGTCACAACATGGCCCTGGCTTTTAAGCAGGTACTAGTAAAACTTTGAGCGCATTAATTTTGTTTATGGTTTGTTTATTCAACATGTAAAGATAAGAATAATCTATTATGTTTCTTGAGTCTTAAGTAGGACATTTTGGAATTGGTTTGGATTGTGTAAAAGTCAAGCTTAGTAGGCAGTGGGATGAGCTATGCTGGAGAGATTAGAGCTTTTGATTTTTGATTAAATGAGCTAGTTAAATATAGTTTTCTTTTTAATTACAGCATGTATTTTTTAAATTTTGTGTTAAAGATGTTGCTTTTGTAATTTCACTGCCCATAACGAGTCAGTAGCGCCTAAACAACGGTTGATATGTACAGTGTTTGGATGGGTAACCATGCACAAGACTGTCGTTTTTCAAGTGGAATTCTGAATGGAAGAGGCTTTCGGATGGCATGAAAACAGAGCTTGGCCACTTAGCTTATACGAAGAAGAAGAAAAACTGACCATATACTGTGCCTAGATAGTAAGCAAAGGCGCAGGTAGAAGACTAGCGCTGGAGTACCTTCGAGGTACTCTCAGCATTATGCTAAACTTGCGTCTTTTGTGCACAAAGATAATTTGATTGTTTATTTTATGTTTTTAATATAAACAATTATTGTTTTTTATTTTTCTTATATAGAAAAATTGGCGAGGCATCGTGAGGCGTGTACTATCTGTCCCATCCACCACTACTTCTTGACGATCACGACCGCTCTGTCAAGACCGTACAGACTTAGAAGAATTCTTTTTCGTGCATAAAAACATTCTCCATTCTTCCTTTCTGTCACTTGACCAGCAGGCACGTAAAAACACGAATTGGCAACACTTCTAGCCTATTCCAAGGTGGAACATGCCTAGTCTGGAGTTATTAACTGGCTTTGGACACTGCCGGAAAGCTCCATTAGGCGCATGGTGATTTTTTTTTTATTTCGGTTTGTTGCTCGACCTTTAGAGCGCATAACGACACGAGATAGCGACACTCTAAGGCGGAGCATACCTAATCTGGAATTATTGGTTCTAAAGGAAGTTGCCGGAACGCATCAATAAGTGCTTGGCATTAAAAAATTTTTTAGCTTTATGGTTGTTGCTAACCACGCGAACGGTAGAAAATGCTTTACCACCTTGCTATATGTAGTTTTTCACGTTCTTCTTCACCGAAACCTCAAGTTCTTTGGCAGGAATCGAACCCACCTACAAGACTGCACCTACAGTGAGGCTGCCGTACTCCCGACAGAGCTATCATAGTTTCTAAAGGCTTAACAAATGCCGCGCAGAGATTATCAACTGGGACCTACAATTTGATCCCTAGAGTACACAAAGTACACAAGTGTTTATTGTCCATCCATCTTCTAAAAGCTAAAACGTCTATATTCGGCTCGGACGGATGGACGGACGGTAAGACAATTACTGTTACACTCAATTTTGTTTTATGGACCATTGCACCAGGCACCATTTACACCGTAACAGCTCGATGTACTTGTTTGGCGAATAAGGTGTTCTTTGATAAATATGTATGATATAGACTAATTGAGTTTTTGATTTGATGTATGATATAGATTATTTGAACTAGGAGAGATTTAAGCGGGGCCCTATAGCCTTCGATGTCTGTCAATCGTCACAACCGGCTACATGGCGGTAGTGACAAAATAATGTATTTATGCTTTTCTATACCAATATGATAAATAAGGGGGAAAATTTTGTTTGACGCGAAAGTTTGTGTGTGTGTGTGTGTGTTGGTATGTTTGTTACTCCTGTCACGCTCAAAGGGAGTGAAACACTTTTGATGAAATTTGGTGTGAAAATAGGTATAGTAGGATAGTAGTATATAGTATGATACTATTTATTTCAATAAACTATTATTGTGGTTCCCGATGGATATGCAAATTACTTAAAAATCTGTATTACTCCATCATGCTCTCTTCATGGACCGATTTTGACAAGATTTACTATGAAGTTAGGTTAGATCTTTAATTAATATATGGGCTACTTTTTATCGCGGATTAATTATTTTTTATCCGGACTAACACGGGTAATGCTGCGGAGCGCAGCTAGTTTATAATAAATATAAATAAAAAATCTTACTTAATTTTTTATTTATATTTTTTTCTACATTGCTCTTCCCGCACTGTTCTCATCAGTGCAACATAGACCGGTCACAGAATAGCACGTAGTAAGTAGCCAGGTTATAACATTACAGGGAAGGGAGTTACATGCCATTAAACAGATCTCCGGTTTATGTACTGAGCGTAATGTCAGCCGCACCGCAATCACCCCGACAATGCTACTCGATGGTGTAACAGTAGGACAGCCCTAATGTTAAACCGAATGAGCAAAACTTCATACAGTTTTTTTTCACTTACAACTTAGCTTAGATTCTCGAAAACGCGCCCTTCTGGTCATTTATCAAGAATCAGTATGGTGTAGCGCCTGTAGCTCAGCTAGCTAAGGTGATCTGACGCGATCATCGGAGTTAAGCAACGGTCGATGCGGACGGTGTTTGGATGGGTGATGCACAAAACTGTCCTTTTTAAAGTGTCATTTACATCTGAGCGCTACCGTGACCGCGTGGGTCGGATGACACGTTAAATTGTAGGTCCCGGCTGTTAGTCAGTAATTCAGAGGCCTTCAGGCGGCTCGAAAAACTCTTAAGACACGAGCTTAGCCACTTATTTCATATGAAATAGAAGAAGATAGGTCATTTTCACCTCGTAATGGTTACCATGCCTGACTGCCAATCAGGTTTCGGGTTCGATTCCCGGCACAGCCAACATCTTTGTGCTGAACTAAATTTGTTGACTGTCAGTCTAGGTGTTATATATCTTAATATATATAAATCTCGTGTCACAATGTTTGTCCTCAATGGACTCCTAAACCACTTAACCGATTATAATACAATTCGCACACCATGTGCAGTTCGATCCAACTTGAGAGATAGGATAGTTTAAATCTCAAATTATAGTCGCAATTTTAATTTGTTGCTAATTATTGTCTGTTATTATTTGACAGTCACAATTATCTGTTATCTCCAAATGATTCTAACAGATGTCGATACCTTTCGACTGGGTTGAGTAAGTAATCAATAGATGGCGCTGCTATGGTAAATCTACAAACGTGTCATAAAAGCTACACTACCTATTTTTCATACTCCTAAGTGAGGCAAAACAACGTTTGCTGGGTCAGCTAGTTTATTATAAAAAAAACTGTCATAATAAAATTGTAGAACATTACATAGGCTATAAATTATTCCCAGTCTAAAGTAAAGCACTTATATCCGTGTCGGTCGTATCCGCTCAAGTTTTTGCCGGCGACAGCTCCCAACTTAAGTGCTTTAAAATTGCAAACAGCTGTTGAATACGTTCGTGAAGGCAACTTTGTCATTTTGGACGTGAATAGCTTGGTAGGGTTTCAGAATGCCTATACCGCAATTCTCATCGCTGTAGAGAGATTAACACAGCTCTATTAAAAATAGTTAGTTTTTTGTTGCTCTGGATATCATCGCAAATGGTAACGATTTAAGTGCCCAGATTTCAAATACAGTGTAAACTCCATGTAACGTCATTCTATTTAACGACAAACTCCCTAAAGCGTCGAAATCAATTGGCTTTAGTTTGTTTAGCTTGTTTTCCATACAATGATACATGTTATCAATTTAACGACCACTCTCTATAACGTCATAAAATGCACAGTCCCTTCAGTTTTTTTTAACGCATAGGCTTGCGCTTGACCACAACTCACTTGATGTTAAGTGACATTGCAGTCTAAGATGAAGTGCGCTTGCCTAGAAGAAACCGGTTCACTCTCGCCTTGAAGACAGCAAGGTTGTAGTTCAGTGGAAACAGGGATTCCGGCAAGGAATTCCTCAGTTTGGTCGTCCGTACTATAAACGTGGAAGCGAATCGCTTGTAAGTTTACACTTACATAAAAGTACTCAATGACAAACTTAATAATTGTTACTCAGTAACAAAACCAGTGTTGACCATTGTAATCAGTGACGCAAAGGAAAGTAAGACAGAATATTTCATAACATATTTTTAGGTGAAGACAACAAACCTGTAGCGCCTGTAGCTCGGCTGACGAAGGTGATCTGACGCGATCATCTATCATCAATATCTATATATATCATCTATATATCAACAAATCTTATAGTCTAGTCAACAAGTGCCTTTTTGGTCAACTTTTTTCAGCAGTCTCCGAAAATTATGATTGAGGTGTCATTCGAATCGGAATGGCATTTATTCATTCCTTCGGACCTTGAATGAATAAATATTATTTAAATTTATTGAATATGAAAATTAAATTTTGAAAAAATTCAGGTGCCTACAGGATAGATCAATAAACAATAATCCGTGGTCAAAAACTTTAATTTTTTTTTTATTTTCATTGTTTTCGAAAACTATCTGGATGCCATTCCGAATCGAATGACACCTCAATCATAATTTTCGGAGACTGCTGAAAAAAGTGGACCAAAAAGGCACTTGTTGACTAGACTATTACTTTTTTTTTTTTTGGAAAGGTATTATCTAGAATCGTTAGCGCTTATTATTTCAATGTTGTTGATTTATTATTTTATTTTATTGACCAAATACATAACAAGATAAATAAAACTAAATTAAATTAATAACTAACACAACAATGAATGTCCGGGTCAGGTACCTAATATAATTAATATTTTTTTATGTTATTTGTTTTTTTTTTGCTCAAATTTGTATGGTTCAACTGAACTATGCGCCTACAATAGCGCCTTAATGCTTCAAACGCAGAATTAATCCTAACTGTTTGATCAATCCATAGAGAATATAGAATTAGTCGACAAACTTGATCTCTGCGAGCATTTCAACCCGAATTCATCTATTCTATAGCGAACAGACGCCGCTCCCTCACAAATTGCAACTCGTAGGTAAAGCCTCAAAGAAGCCAGAAATGCCTCATATCCTAATTTACCGAGGAAACATTCTTGAAACTTGCCAACTTCATGAGTTTTTCTTCCGTCCCTTTCTATCTTGGATCGTTGTCTCTTTCCCACTCAATCTCCATTACAACGATCAAGCGACATTGAGCGTGATATTGCGTGCAAGGATCTGCCAAAATTACCACCTGAATTTAAACCGTTGCTTTTCGATTTTCGTCTTTATTGCTTTAGGTTTAAAGGTGAAGCGGGATGTAGAGGAAAGTTTGCATAAAGATAAGGAAGTGCTTCCCTAAGAGGGTAAGCGTAAGAGTAAGTTCTGATGTCAGCTGAGCCATCAGCAGCCGTGGGATATGCTTTAACTAACCTTGCCTCGCGATTTTGCCTGAAATCTTCTGAATTCTCTTTGAGTTGAATTTCATTGTTAGCATTTCGTTATCCACCTAAAAATCAGCTAACTGTGTGTGTGATCTGATGCGGTTACTAAGGTTAAGCAACGCGACGGTGGATTCGGACATTCTTGGGATGGGTGACCATGCAAACGACTTTATAAGGCATTTCCTTCTTGGCGCTGCCGTGAGTCGGATAAAACCTTTGAATATTTGAATATATAAATAAAATCAACAAATAGCACACATACACGGCTAGTTAGCACCATACTAAACCATTTCTAGTTAGCATAATGATTGCTAACCCAACTGATATACTACATATACATACATAGATACTTTATACATATTTAACACCCAGACCGACTAACAACTTTACTCCAGCACAAGGATGTTAGCCGTGCCGGGAATTGAACCCAGAACCTCCTGAATGGTAGTCTGGCATGGTGACTAATCATCACTCCAACGAGGTCGTCAAAATGAATTTGAATTAAAAAATAAGAGAAAAAATATATACTAATAATAATAATAATAAAGCCCAATTTATTTCAGACAACCTTAAATAACATTATAACTACTTAAACTTATTTGACTATTTATATCTATTATTGTAAAGTATTTTATGTTAAATTTAATTTTTATCTTCCGTCATTGGAACCCCACTCTGGGTATAGGCCTCCTCTAGCTTATTCCAAGTTATTCTATTCTATTGTTTGCCTTAGTTATCCAGTGTTTTCCTGCTATTGTAATTATATCATCTAACCACCTGTTTTTTGGTCGAAAAAATATATACTAACAGACATACAAATAATCGCACAGAGTTTCCCATAGATATTTCCATAGTTAAGCGCAGCGGTGCCTAATTTCTCTATGGTAATGAGCCTCTACGAAGGGCTGATGACTTCAAGGATTAGAGGGGGCTTCATGATATTTGTGCAATTTACGTCCAAATGTAATGAAGGTTTGGATATTTATGGCGGATTACCAACTCGAGGGCTGGGTTTGACGGCTTGTGATAAACACGGGTGGAAGGTGAATGGAGTTCATTGAAGGGAAGGTAATTTATACACAGGTATTTAGGTAGTTTAATATATAAAGAGATCGCTATTAGTGATAAGGCCGACACTTGTAACACTAATTATAAGTTTTTTTATTTTGTTTCTCGGTTTTGTATTTCCTTTTGTGTTGCAATAAAGAGTATATCTATCTATATATAATCCGTCTTCATTATATAGGGTATTTAAGACGTTATGCCATCAAAATAGTAATATTTGAAAAACACACACAATGCTGCGTAAGTGAAAGGTCTATCTATATTTTTCAGTTTTATAATCTCTAAGTCAGTTTTAAGAATAGTTAGACCTCTATAACACCAATACATATAATTCTCTCGATAGTTTGTTAAATTTAAAAAATTGTCTAACAATTATTTTTTTCAAAAATTCTTCTTTCTAAGATACTTTCAAATTTAAAAAGTTTTGCTTTTAAATATACGAATAATAAAGAAATTAAATAAATCTTACTCTTTTTGTAGATAATGATATTATCTATTCAAGAATCAATAATAGACATTGATTAGGTAACGAATTAACACATAGGCTACTTTTTATCCCGGATTAAGGTAGCTAAAAACTCGTTAATCTTCTATTAGTGGGGTAGAACATTTGTATTTATCGTCAAAGTATTCAATCACGTCAACTTTCAAGTTACACTGATTTTAAACTCTTTAAATAACTTACATCACATTTGCAATATCGTGCCAAATATTTATAAAGGGCATAAAACATGTACATATAATAAGAAAAAAAGCATTTATTGAAACATGTAATGTCTCATATTCAAAGCATTAGCAGAAATCCAGGCCGTTGTACCAAATCCCGAGGGATTCTCGAAACTTCGCAAATGATTTCTTTTCTCTTCGACTCCCACATTCGTGGATACATTTAATTTCGCCAAGTGGTAGGATATTCCCTGTGGCAAACAGAGCAATGTCAACAAACGCCCAGCAGGGCAAGTCCCGTAAGGAAACGGCTAAAATCACTATCGTTTCACTATAGTTGCCACAAGTATCTTTAAACACTGGAACACCAGTTCCCGGTATAAGCACATTTTCGCCGCAACTGTTGACATACCGGGAGCCGGTGTGGGTAAAACTAAAACTTGGAACTTGGACTTGTTTTCAACAGATAATACAAAATGGGCTAATGTCATTCAACATACGAACGGATAAGCAACTGAACCTTAATGTTTAGATTACCATCATTATAAGCATTTTTCATCTATTACAGTGATGATCTAAGCAGTATATATTGTAAAGTACTGTACAACTCTTTTGATACCCATATAAGCCATCTTTTGAACGACTGCGATGACCGCAACAAAAGCAGAACTGTTTAATTACTGGGTTGAGATATTTTCTATATCTTTACCAATATTATAAACAGGAAAAGTTTGATTGTTTGACATAAATGGGCTCCGAAACTACTGGACCGATTTGAAATATACTTTAACTGTTCGGAAGCTATATTATCCCCTATATAGGCTATAGCTTGTTTCTCTTTGAAACTTAGATTGTTGTAGAGACCGTGCGAAGCCGGGACGAGATGCTAGTTATATACTATTCTTAAATAGTTTACCATCCAGTTTTACCAATGTAAGATGGAGATGAAAGTAGTCTGTTTGTTAATCTATGGTCTAAACTATGTACATATATGTATAACAAGTGTAATTCTAATATTTTCAGCCGTAAGTGTATAAAAGGAAGAAGTGGAAAATAATCATACATATGTATGTAAATCCATCCACGTTCTCGCATTTAATATAAATCTCTGATAATAAGAATCCTAGGTGTTAACTAGAGTCTAGGCTATATCTATCTTCACACAACATTTTATCGAAATTTGTTCAACCTCATAAAAGTAAATGAGGAACAAACATGCCACAATCATTAGTTTTACTACAATTGTCATTAAGTAGCGGAACTAGGTTTATTTAAGACACTGACAATTAGTGGTCTTAACCATTGGACATAGGAGACTTCACATCCATTGGAGCACTTTACACCTTGTATACACTCGTATACAGTGTGGTAAAGGAGAGTAGTGTTGTACCTGACAGATAGTCTATAAATACTTTCGTAAGGCATATTTGAATAATGTTTGTATAACCGGCTGTCACTTACGTTTATTTTGTCGGTATTAGCCCGACATGTTTTGCAGGGCCACCCGTCGCCGCAGACGAACGTTGGCTGTGTTCCTGCCCTTGAGAATGGCACACTGATTGTGCTGAAACATGTCGAGCTAATACCGACAAAATAAACGTAAGTGATAGCCGGTTATACAAACATTAGTCTATAAATAGAAAGCAATTCTATCGATGATTTGTTCACAACGGTTACCTAAGTTTTGGTTACTAATGAACATCTACTTAATCGGCCATACTTCATTTGTAGGTTATTAAAAATCTCCTTGATCGTCGAATAATTTTAGAAATTTCATAGAAATATCTAACAATTTTAGTATTGATAATGGCTTTTTTTCTTGACATTAAAGCCTAAATTAATTCGATAAATTATATTGGGTTAGATAAATAGATGAATTTAGTAGATATGATAGCACAGTCGAGCGAGGAACCTTCATTCCACAGGTCATGGTTTGATCCCCGCCAATGAGGGGGGAATCCAACATTGGGTGGAAGAAAACATTCTGAGGAAACCATAGTATGGTGGTAGAATATTTTCAAGTGCTCGCCTGGCTAGCAACCACTTAAGTTGAAAATCTGTTGCCAAGCACCTTGACAGCTTCCTTGAGAGCTATTTATTCCAAACAAGGCATGCTTCTCTTTAGGCTAGAAAGTCGATAATTCGTGTCATTACGCATCATGCTGGTCAAATGCCCAGAAGTTTAGTGTAACAAAAATCAATAGTGCATTTGTACGTTCAATAATTCTATCTTTTATCGATATAAAAAATGTCGATGCTATACGTATCGTATGCTGTATATATCGATGCTATGGGCTGTATGTATCGATGCTATATGCTATGTATCGATGCTATGTATCGATATCGATGCTGTATGTATCGTCTATCGATATAATAAAATGTCGATGTTGTACAACACTAAAGGGACGGGAGCCTCGAATACCTAATCCGCAAAATGTATGCGTAGCGGCGTGATTACAGACCTCGCTCGTATGTTATTAGGATATCTCAATTTTACGTCTGTTATTCAATACGTAAGTACGAGTATATCGTATTCATAAGTATGAGCATATAGTATAAACTCTATACTTATAACGACACTGAAGAGGGTATGCATTTTATGTGCGTTATAGATAACAACCAATGTAAGACTCATATTACTGAACTGGATGTATTTAGTAACAGTCTCAGTCAATTTAGAAATAATATAAGTTATAGGTTAAATTGTTAAATTGTTTAGTACTTAAGATTTCCCCTTTTTTTATGTGTATCTGAACCTTCCTTATCATTAAGTTTACACTAGCATGCTATGTACTCTTTTTTGGATTGCAGACTTGTTTTTGTTCTTTTTAGTTTAGTTATGTTTAAAATGAATGTTTGTAATCTGTCCGAGTGCCTAGTAAATAAATAAATAAATAGAGAGTGTTCGTTAAATGGAGATAATGGTGGCGATTCAGCGGCACACACGACTAAACTAAAAACTAAAACTAGAAATCGCCACCAAATGTATCATGGAATTTCACCAATTGTATGGAATACAAGCTAAACCAACTAAAGCTTATTGATTTCGACGCTTTAGTTAGAGAGTTTACCGTTAAATCGAGTGACGTTACATGGAGTTCACACTGTATATTGAAGTATTAATAAGTATATGGTAAAAAAAACTTAAATATCATAATTAAACAAATAAATTAAATAAATATTATGACACATTTCACACACGGCTGGTTAATCCCATACTGAACCATTTTTAGTTTGTGTTATGGTAGCTAACACAACTGATATACTACATAATTATACATACATATTTTATACAGAAACGTCATATTTAACACCCAGACCCACGTCTAACTAATTTAGTTAAGCACAAAGATGTTAACCGTGCCGGGAATCGGGCCCGGAACTTACTGATTGGCAGTCCGGCATGGTAACCTTAACGCTAACGTAGTCGTCAAAAAAAAACGAAAAAAAAGTAAAAGTACCGAAATATTTGTTGTAAGCGCGTATAATAGTATCTTTATTTTGAAAGCCGAGATTGACTGTTGAAATTGATTCTAAATTAAGACATTTTATTTTTAATTACAGTAAGACATTGATCTTATTTTATTTATGTACATACTTGAAAGCAGAAATACATATGACTGTTTTTTTTTTGCAGAAATACACACCGTGAACCTCAATATCACTTTACCATCAGGTAATTTGTGGTCAAGCGCTAACCCATTCAGAGTAATAAAATAAAAAAGGTATAAATTCAATTCGCTATCGTCAAAAGTTGTGAAATGCAAAGTCGACGTAAGCGATCGAAAAGTCCTGTCGACTGATTACGTCACTTCCATACATTTGACGTCATTAGACGATATCGAATTTAAGTGATAACTGAAGCGATGATTATCTTTGGTTCAAGTAATTAACTAAGTGAAACAAGCCTAGTTCTTCTTCTTATATATAAAATTTCCATGTCACAATGTTAGTTACCATACTCCTCCGAAACGGATTAACAGATTTTTACCAAATATTATAATGTGTATTCAGTAGGTCTGAGAATCGGCTACTATCTATTTTTCATACCTCTAAGTGATAATAAATCAATTATAGTGTTTTTATCTGTACTTATGGCAAAGCAACGTTTGCCGGGTCAGCTAGTATCAAATATTATAAAAAGTTTGTGCGTGAGATTGTAAGTGTGTATGTTTGTTACTTCTTTACGCTAAACGGCTGAACCGATTTTGATGAAACTTGGTCTGAAGTAAGATTAAACCTTAGATTAACTCATAGGCTTCTTTTTGTCCTGGATTAACGAAGGTAACACCGCAGAGCTTAGCTAGTAACATACATAAATATTCAAAACATAAGAGTGAACCGGTTTCTTTTGGGCAAGCGCGCTCCACCTTAGATCGCAATATCGCTTACCATCAGGTGAATTGCGATCAAGCGCAAGCCCATAACAAGAAAAAAAATACACTGAAATTTCATCATGACAACATTAGTGTCCGCCATCTTGTTTTGGAGGCAAAATAAGTTACCCCTATAACACACATAGCATGTCTCTTATCGTAACTCTTAGTTCCCGTGAGATGAAAACATATCCAAATGTCAATTACTGTCTTAAAAGCAGGTTTAATATTAAAGAGGTTTCCTTACGTGGGTGGTACAAACTCTTTGCACTTTGATCGATATGCGCTTCAAGGCAGCTTACATAACATACATACATAAGCAGCTTACTATTCATTCCTACTGAGGGAACTCGGGGCTTTCTTTCACTAGGAGAGAGATATAGGCCATAATCCACCACACTGGCCAAGTGCGGTTTGGTGAATGACACACGTCTTCGGATATTGCAGTCGTGGATATTGGTGTAGAGCCGGAATCGAACCAGGGGCCGTCTGATTGAAAAGCAGACGTTATTACCACCGAGCCACACTCGCTCTAAGTCAAACCGCCTTGGGCTTATCGGCTTAACTTTTGCCAAAAGGCCTAGTCCAAAAATAGCTTGACAAACACCCCATAACGTACCGGATGCCATTTGACCAGAATCCCAACATTTTTTACTGTCAACTTGCATCTGTACCCAAATTACTTTAAAAATAACATCTGAATTCTGTCAGCTGACTGCCCCACCCTGAGAGTAAACATACTACACAAATATAGACTCAATCTCTTTACAGTTAAAGCTTATTTTCCCGTACAAGTTTACTCTTAGGGTGTAAAAGGCAACATAAAGAAATCAGCTGTTCAAGAAGAAATTGGAATTCGGTCGAGGGTAAGGTTTTTAATAAAATAATGAATGTTCGAAAGTAATTTTGTTTCGCACTACGAAACAATTTTGTTCGCTTAACTGGATTTTGATTTGATTTAAAATTGAATTGTTCTATTAATAAGAAAAATTGGTTTTTATGCAAGTGTTTTTGAGATTGTTTTTTATTTAATCTGCCATCTAGTTTTGGACTTACTCTTGTACATTATAGGTAATAGAGTTAGTTATTCATATTTTCTATCTTAGAATTAAATAAAATGTTTAAATATGAATATTAAGCCCAGCATAAGCATAAACAGGCCAATACGTGCTCACGCCTGAGACTTGGAGCCTTCTCTCACAAAAAGAGAGGTAAAGGTCATAATCCACCATGTTGGCCTGGTGCGTTGGCGGAGGATACGCATCTTCGCATTTTGGAAGCAGCATATGAGGGTTTCTCCCGATGTTTTCCTTCATCGTACTTCATCATCATCATCATCATCCACAGCCTGTTCTATCCCACTGCTGGGTATAGGCCTCTCTCCTGTCATGCCATCTGCCTCGGTCCTGTGCCCTCATCGTATATAATGAGAGCCAATTTCATACATTACTTGAAAATAAGCCGTTGGTGTTAAATTGGATTCGAACAGGCGTATCGTCGACTGCATCTCAACATCCTCTTACCGAGCGTCACTCGCCAAGCTAAGCCTAAATAAATCTAATTGATCTAAATTCACATTTTTGTATTATGAAACAGTACCGTATGCTATAAAAATAACAAAAACATACCAATACAATTTACTTACCAAAACCTCACTTTCTTTTCATATTACGAGTACCATGCGTATCGTAAAACAAGTCACTGTAAATCCGAAACATCCAATCACAAAGTTGCTTAATAAACATAAAGCGAAATGCACACGAAGTTTACAGCCCAAGTCATACATTCGCGTCAAGCAAACAAAAGCAGACAAGAACAATCAGTACAACGAACTTTCCACTGACATACGTTCATTGCATACAAAATGTCTGCTGATAAAACAATATAAAGAAAAGGAACGCATAAAAGCGAGATTCTTTACGCCCCGCGTTAACATATAAAGCGGCTGGCATAAGCGCATGTATATTTTACGACGCACTTACACCATCTTAATATGAAGCGCGATAAAGCGCTACTTTTGCTTGCTGCTACCCTTATTTTTTCACCCCCACGCCCTGTGGTGAGTCGTAAACGTAAGCTGTTTTATGTCCCGGCACAAGGCACAATTCAAAAATGGCGGTGAAAAAATTGCAGCTGTCATGTGTCAATAGCAATTGATGAAATATGGCGGATTTTGTTTTTTTTATTATTATTATTATTGGCGTCGTAAGCTCCACGCATTTAGCCAGTGTTAACTAAGGTTTATATAGTTTGTCATGGTGTCGATGCATGGAAATTGTACGTTGATTGATCGAATGCCTATTTTAGTGTGTCGTTAAAGTTTTATGTTCGTTCTATTCAATTCACAGAGCGCATGTGGGTCGGTCTGTAAGCTCTAACTCGATCAAATTGTTTAAATTGGTTTTATTTTTAGTCTTATTTCATTTCAGCTTTTTATGAACTTTTTCATATTGTTCTACTTTCTTGCGTATATTTTACAATCTATAAGTAATAATATAAATTTTCTATCTGCTTGCTATGGTTCTACCAAAAAATAGAGAAATTTATTGCCACACCACTTGGTGGTCGATTTCAATTATATTTAGCAAACGATTCAATACCATTTGATCGAAAACAAAATAATTGGTCAAGTAGTTGTTAATATATTATGTAATGGTAGAAATAAGGTTTCTGCACACACAGTGTTGTAAGAAAATGTGTTCAGGAGGTTTACTATTCAGAGCATAAGCACCTCAATATATGTCCTTACTTGTTGGACTTGGGGCCTTCTCTCGCTAGGAGACAGATTCAGACATCTCGCTGGCCAAATTCGGATTGGCTGATGACACATGCTTTCGGATTTTATGGGCCTCAAATATATCAGTTACGTCACGATATTTTCCATCCTTGAATTTTAAGTTTAAAACGAGTGCACAATCAACACATAACTTGAAAAACAAATCATCGGTATAGGGCCGGGATCGAACCAGGGGCCGTTAGATTAAAAAGCAAACGTTTTCCCACCGAGCCTAGTGAACTCTGCGAAAGCGAGAGCTTTTAGTGTTAAAAATAAAAAGATATATAAAGATAAGTGATAAAAATGAAACCCTAAACAGTAACTTCATAGTAGTTTAAAAATGAACTTGTAATAACCATAATGCATTTCTGAATTCGTTCATCAGACAAAGAGTATTAACGTCAAGAATCTTCAAGTAGGTGTTTAAATGACCGAAATAGCCTCCGCTCGACAAGCTCGGGTAATTATACCCTAAAATAGTAACATGCGAGGGTAGGTATTTTAATATGAAATCCAAGGGAAGACACCCCAACCCTCATGAATATGTATTTATTGCAAGCGGTGGTTATGTATGCTTAACATCGATGCATATTGGAATATTTTTTCATGAAGGGTAGATAAGATTGCTCATTTTATGGCAAACGCCGAAAGTTGCGAAGATAATTATGTTATACTAGCTGTGCCCCGCGGTGGTACCAACGTTAATCCGGGATAAAAAGTAGCCTATGTGTTAATCCAAGGTCTAACCTATCTTCACACCAAATTTCATCTAAATCGGTTCTGCCGTTGGAGCGTGAAGGAGTAACATAGATTTTGAAGTTATTTGCGTATCCCACGGGAACCACATTTGTTTTCGGGATATTAAGCAGACCGTGTGTTAATCCAAGGTTTAAGCTTTACACCAATTTTCATCAAAATAGGTTCAAACGTTTGAGCGTGAAGAAGTAACAAACAAACATACACACATCCCCTTCCCCTCTCACCTTGGTCGAAGTGACACATAGCTCCTCTTAATTAATTCATATTAACCGCAAGACACAGTCCTACCAGTGAATTTTGGACGTAACTATCAAACCGGCTGAGCTACATCACACTGAACATATTAGATCTGGTAAATTATACTGTTTTATTACCGATATTAACCAAAACAATTTGCATTAATCATAACCTACAACATGCAGTGAGATGACATATTGCAAAATCTTATTGTCAATATCAACTGACAACTGACAGTTCCATCTAACCAGTGTTGCCAGTCGAAAAAAATACCCCGTTTTTGGCAAAACCGATACAAGGCAAGGAATTATTTAATATATTTCCTTAAAATGTCGTTGCAACGCACACCGCCATACAGTCTTAACCCTGTTTCTGCACTTGTATTCGCCACACCTATCGAGCACCCTACAGATAGTGCCACCGAAACAGCAGAAGAAGCCGGCAACAGCGAAGCCTCTACAGGCAGCCGAAGCTCTAAGATAAGTAGAACGGGTAAAGATCGAATACCAAAGAAGCGCAAACAATACGAAACGGAAGATATAACCAAAGCCGAATTTCTCAAAATGTTTAACGCCGCCCAAGCAAGACAAGACGAAAAATTCGATCGTCTCTTTAGCAGCTTAAACGAAGTAAAAACATCTGTTGACATTGCCACCACCAAACTAGAAGAGCAGAAAGAATACATAAAATACCTACAGACAGAAAATGCTGCTAGTAAGGCCGAAATCTGTGAACTTAAAAACCAAGTTGAAATGCTACAGCGCAAGGACAGGTGTGCTAGTATTGAAATCAGGAACATCCCACCTCTCACCCCTGGACAAAATGAGTCAAAGCAAGAGCTCAGAGATATAATTTTTAAGACTGCAAATCTTCTGAAAATTCCACTCCACAACACGGAAATCAAGGATGTTTATCGTATACAAACCAAAGCTGAGATCAAGCCAATCATAGCCGATTTCACCACCGTATTGGCAAAGGAAAACTTCTTAGCTTCGATCAAGCAGTTCAACAAAGAACACAAAGAAGACAAACTTTCTACCTCCCATCTAAACATCTCTGGACCTGCAAAATCTGTGTACATCTCTGACAACCTTACACCTAAAGAGCGGAAATTATATTATTTCGCGCGTGTCTTTGCAAAGCGCCACAACTATGCTTTTTGCTGGACATCTCGTGGACGCATCTTCTTACGGAAAGACGAAGGTTCTCCCCAAATACGAATCTCATGCGAAGAAGACTTGGAAAAGGCTGTACCTAAATGACTATTTGTAAAAATTGCTCGCTTGTTCGCGATATGTGACCAGCGTGCATTTTACTCTCATAT
This sequence comes from Mellilla xanthometata, assembly GCA_035578125.1. NCBI lineage: Eukaryota > Metazoa > Arthropoda > Insecta > Lepidoptera > Geometridae > Mellilla > Mellilla xanthometata. The sequence goes on along the minus strand of JAPUBQ010000014.1, from coordinate 2,265,341 downwards.
GCATAACCATAGGTATTTAAAAATACAAAACTACATATCTCTAGATAATCTTTGTAACCCCCGTGTATTACTTTTATATACTATACTAAGTTACCAGGAATACGTATCCAACTATATTCACAATTTTAAGTACACAACTCATTCACAACTCAAACAAGACTACACAAGCACATCCATAAACCAAGCTACAAGCAGGCGACTTAAGTCCCCAGTACAGCAGCAGATTCGTACTATGTACGTTTATCGAAATTTTAACTCTGCCATTGTAGACAAAACCTGCTTACTATCCTATCCAAATACTACTGCCATCGGTCCCCTGAGCCTGCTCCCGGAACACACAAACTCATCCCTCGCCAACCCTGCTTATCTATCGAGAAAATGTTGTCAATGCTTTTTAATCAATAAGAAAAAAACCCCTAACATACAGGTTTTAATGGGGTTTCCTGTGCTTTACTATCTAACTAACGCAACATAGATACAACATACAATGGACAAAGTTGATCTAATACATAGCATTGATGACACAAACTTGATAGACAATTGCAGGGTAGCTGAGCCGGAAGAATGTATAAAAGTCATGGGTGATCCAACCCGACAAATAACGATTGTGACACAAAATATTAGGAGTATCAATAAAAATTTAGACGAATTCCTTGTTTTTATAACGAGACTACACTTTCTACCAGATGTAATCATTCTAACTGAAACATGGATTGACCAAAATTTCCAGAAGATTAACCTTCCAAACTATAACTGTCACGCATCGAAAACACTTCGCAACCAAAATGATGGTCTAGTGATATTTACTAAACAAGGTTTGAATTTTGAAGTCACTGAACCCAGTTTTGAAGATGCAAACTGCCTTGTACTTAAGCTTGAAAATATTCTAAGTATCATAGCAATTTACCGCAGCCCCTCTTATAAGAACACGCGACTATTTAACTCATTTCTAGAAACTAGCATGGCAGCCATCACAACGGACTCCTGCATCATTACTGGTGACATTAACATCGACATCTCACCATCATCTTCGGACAAAAAAGCCGAAGACTTTCTCGAATTGACCGCTAGGCACGGTTTCATTCCAGGACATGTTTTACCTACACATAATCGCACTTGCCTTGATCATTCATTAATAAGATCTAAAAGACCTTCTCGAGCTATTATATGTGAATCAGACATTACTGATCATGACATGATCATAACCGGTATTGATAGTCCCCAGACCAAAACCCCACTCAAGAACAAAGTATTTTCTAAAACCAATTATATTGATGCTATAGCATCTCTTGAAAAAATTAATTGGGACTGGTTATACGATCAAACGGATGCAAATATAGCTGCTAACTATCTAATTCATAAAATAAGGACAGTAGTAGTTAATTGCACTTCTGAAAATAAAATCCGCAGCGCTGATGTCCTCATAAAGCCCTGGATGACCAAAGGACTCCTCAAGTGCGCTAGACACAAAGACTCGTTGCATCTCCAAACTAAGAAAGACCCCAAAAATCTGACCCTTCTGAGCAAATATAAAAATTACCGTAACCTCTACCAGACTCTTCTCAGATCCATTAAAAAGAAATATGACGCTGACCAGATTGCGGCCAATAAAAACAATAGCAGAAAGTTATGGAGTACAATTAAAGATATTTGCCATATTAAAGCCTCCAAAACAAGCTCAAGCGATCTCTTAGAGACAGGCAAATCTTACATAGATTCATTAAATGAAATAAATAAATTCTTTTCATCTGTAGGCGACTGCCTGGCCCAAAATATTCTAGACAAGCTTAACAAAAATGAAAACGAATTAGCTGACTCCACTCAAATAAATTCTTCCCCGCTTGATTCACTTTTCCTGACACCTACAAATGAATTTGAAGTCAACAAAATCATTTTTGGACTCAAATCAGCATCAGCCCCAGGGTATGATCAGATCAGCAATGATCTTCTCAAAAGAGCTTCTCATATCCTTGCGAAACCCATTGCACATGTATGTAATACTAGTATGGCTCAAGGGAATGTACCCGACTGTTTAAAAATAGCCGACATTTGTCCTATATTCAAATCGGGTTGCACGACAGTAGTGTCTAATTACCGACCAATTTCTCTGCTTCCCTCAATTTCAAAAATTCTAGAGAAAATAGTGAACAAACGTCTGCTTGGTTATTTTAATACACATAACATTCTTTCACCCAATCAGTTTGGGTTCAGATCCAAGACTTCAACAGAGGATGCAGTAGTGACTCTTGTCAATCAAGTCGCATCGAATCTTGACTCCAAGAAGAAATGCTTAGGAGTCTTCCTTGACCTGGCCAAGGCATTTGACACAGTGTCGTGGCCAATCCTACTACGGAAACTAGAGCTTCTCGGAGTCAGAGGAACCGCCCTGAATTGGTTTGCTTCCTACCTGAAAGATCGTAAACAAAGAGTCCGTATCTCAAACCTACACAGCAACTACGAGGCGATAGCTTTTGGTGTTCCTCAGGGCAGTGTTTTAGGGCCAACGCTCTTCCTGGCTTATATTAATGACTTGTGCCAACAAAATATAAAGAACGCTAACTTATATACCTTTGCAGATGACACTGCACTCGTCTTCTACGGCAATAGCTGGAAAGAGGCTGCTGACTCAGCCCAGCAAGGTCTAACGCAGGTAGCTGACTGGTTGCAAGGCAACCTCTTAACCCTGAATACTACTAAGACTAAATACATTGCATTCAGGATCACAGAGCGCTCTCGTCCGAAGAAAATCTCACTCAAACTACACTACTGCCTACCGCAACAACAACACAATTGTGACTGTGCAGAACTTGAGTGTGTTGACCACATCAAATATTTAGGTGTCATTATCGATCAAAACTTAAAATTTGACAAACATGTTGAAGCTCTCCACTGCCGACTCAGAAAGCTGATTCACATATTCAAGCGCCTTGGCTCTGTGGCTGACCCTGTAACTTTGAGAACAGTATACCTTGCACTTTGCCAGTCTATTGTAAACTACTGCATTGTGTGCTGGGGTTCAGCCGCAAAAACAAGACTTAAGAAAGCTGAAATTGCCCAACGAGCAATTATCAAAGTAGCTTACAGAAAACCTATAAGATACCCCACAGATTTGCTCTACAAGGAAACCAATTACTTGACAATACGACAATTATATATACTAGCTGCTGCTCTTCGCTATCACAAAGTTGCGCCCGGCACTGCCCACGTAACTTCTCGGGCCATCACTTGGCATATACCCCTTGCAAGAACGAAAATTATCACCAACTCCTTCGCATACAAAGGACCTTTTTTGTACCGCAATCTTAATGAAAAGCTACAAATACTTAACACTACACGACGAGTCTGCAAAAAAGAAGTAACCTCATGGCTCATGACAAACAGTTACACAGATACTGAACTTATCTTCTCCAAATCGAAATACACGACTTAATTCGTGCTGGACTTTAATTTTATTTTCAGATCGACCAACTTGACATTAGTATATATACAATGTATATATATATATAAATACAATTGATTTATCCTCTTGGGAGCTACGTGCACACACATACTCACACACACACACACACTTACACACACACACACACACACACACACTTACACACACACACACTTACAAAAACACACACACACACACACACACACTGATACGTACTGGTTTTTTTTTATTCTAGTTTATATCTTTTAGACCCTTTGTAAAATGTTAGTCTTAAGCATTTCTTATTAGTTCTAAGAAGGGAAGGGACCCTGGATCTCGCGACACAGGCTTGCCTAGAGGGTTATTCAGCGGCACACCAACCTAACCCTAGTATTAATTTTTTCATTTGTTTCCTTAGTCTAGTAATGGTGTATATATTTAGCCTTAAGTTTATAGCACAATAAAAATACATTTGAATTTGAATTGAATTTGAACACACAAACTTTCGCATGTATTGCATTAGTAGAAACTAGGATAGGATTAGTAGGATCACGTAAGAAAGTAAAGTACCTAGCCTGTAGCTCGGCTAGCTAAGGTGATCTGACCCGATCATCGAAACTAAGCAACGGTCGATGCGGACGCTATTTGGATCGTTGACCATGCACAAGACTGGAAGTGAGGTACGGGCGCTACCGTGTGTCGATGAGACGTTAAATTATAGGTCCCGGCTGTTAGACCTACTATACACAAGCAGTCGTTAAGCCAAGTCAGAGAGGCCTTCAGGCGCCTTGAAAATTCTCGACTTCAGACATTGGCCACTTGGCTCATTCGAAAAAGAAGAAGATGCAAGAAAAATCTCATTTTACTACAATAGCCATTGAATCTGATTACCTCACGTAGAAACCTGATACTGGCTTCTCGATCGACCCTTTGGGTTCATCGTAAAAAAGTAAAATGAGTGACAATAAAATGCTTCACAAGGCAAGTAACTGACCGGATTGAGTGTCTGACGGTGAAAAAAAAAACAATTTTGATTGTAATTGGTCGATTTGAAAATGGAAATTGATGTTATTGGATTGTGTGTTGGGTTTGAAATGAGTAGTTGGTATAATATAAGTAAAAATTATTCTTAGCTGTAATAAAGAATACAATATTATGGAGAGAAGATTTTGATTGAATCTTTTTAAACTTGGATTTGAGTCTTCGGCTTCGCACGGGCTATAAAATAACCTAAGTACCAAAGAGCAACAAAATAAAGCCTATGTTACTCAAAGATAATGTAGCTTCCCAACGGTGAAAGAATTTTTCAAATCGGTCCAATAGGTTCGGAGCCTATATGCGTCAAACAAACAAAAAATCAAACTTTTCATGCTTATAATATTGGTATAGAATAAATTACCAAATGGTTGTCAAAAATCTATAATATAGTTATGCATTGTAGAATTATACTTTGCTCAATAAATGGGTAACTCCTCAGCAATTTCAATTTTAATTATGTAGATACGAATAAGTATCTATTTATTATGTATAAATCATAACATTATACAATTGTCCTGACTAAAAACACAGCTACAATGCTCTTTTCTTTCTTTCTCGTTTCTTTCTTCACAATGAAAATAATCCTAAACAGACTCTAAACAATGATGGGTAACCGGTCCAACAAGAATCGTAGTAAAGTCGAATAGGGCCTTCAAATATACAAGATATCCTTGGTGCCACAGAATAAGTAATAGATTCATAGAAAGAATAGCCCTAAATCTTACAGGGTTAGTATCATGGGAAGCGCAAATAAAAAATTGCATACAATTTAGGTTTTTTATTCAACATACTTTCCTTTCGATTTTTACTTTTGATGTGACATTGACCTTTAATAACTTTTCATGAACACCTTTTTCTGATATAAAAAAATTAAGTTATATACAGTGTAAGCCCTATATTTAACGACACTGAAGGGACTGTACATTTTATGGTGCTATAGAGAGTGGTCGTTAAATGAAGAGAATGTATTATTGTATAGAATACAATCTAAACCAAATAAAAGCGATTGATTTCGACACTTTAGAGAGTTTGACGTTAAATCGAGTGACGTTACATGGAATTTACACTGTAATATAATTAGCATAGTCACGTGTTATTTTATTAACATGGTAAATTGTATTTTATTTAATTTCATTAGTCATTATGTTTTGAAAAAGGCCGCCCGAAGAAGACATGGATGGAATGTGTGAATGAAGACATTAGAGAGAAAGGAGTGAGTGTGGAGATGACGTCTGATAGAGGAGAGTGGAAGAAGAAGATTTGCTGTACCGACCCCACCTAAATGGGATAAGGTGAAGAAGAAGAAGAAGAAGTCATTATGTTTAGAGCACTGTACCGGAAACAAAAAAAAAGTCTGGACATTTCTGTTACTCAACTTTTATATTACCTTACTGAGCTAACAAAGGCTCTTCCTCTGAGCAAAAGAAAACAAATAAGTAATCTCTTGAGCCCTCTTGCCCAGGGTGGGCCGGGATCGTAAAATAAAAAGAATTAATGACCGTAACTCATAGATAGCAAACCGTCTCCAAAACATAAGGACTATTTGAGATAAGAATAATGTTACGTGGTTTTAGGTATAGACTCGCTTTAGGACTGCGAAGCTTTGGAACGAGTCATGTAATCAAGACTAGGTTTTTTTTTTAATTTAAGGACTCAAATAACACACGGCTGGTTAACCCCATACTGAACCATTTCTAGTTTGTATTATGGTAGCTAACACAACTGATATACTACATATACATACATATATATTTTATACAGATTTATATTTAACAACCAGACCCACAAATTTAGCTAAGCACTAAGATATTGGCCGTGCCGGGATGCGCCAGCTCAATTTTCAAGATATCAAGCTGAGTTTTGGAGGTTTCATTTGTCTAAAAAAGAAGCGTTTTAGACAAAAATTCAAAAAAATTGTATATACAGGGTTATCAGGAAAGGGTATGGTAAGCCGAAAACACGCTAAAGTACACATCATTCTGAACATCTTTTGTTCAAGCAGTTTCCCGAAAAGCCTCTTAGTTTTTGAAATAAAGCCTTCTAAAGTTTTCACAAAAAAACGTCATTTGCGCCCCTAATGTTCCGGTCAATCACCCGCGCACAGCTAATTGTGACCGTACAGAAATGAAAGCAGTAGCCTAACTTCTTGGCATACGTAACTAAGGTAACAAAACTAAATATGTGGTACGGCTGAAGAGAGTAAGGCACACATACAGTATTAGTACTTTTCAATTTTTGTTTATTAATGCTTGTATTGTTTTTAATAACATTATTTTCTTCAGTCTTTTGTTTTTCGTTATAACACATGTTTTGTTTCGTTAGTAACGTAATGACAACCAGTTAGGTAGGTACCGATCTCCTATTTTAGTGATTAAATTAATTTCCGTGAATTTATTAAAGTTTCATGTAAGTTGCTGTACTGTATCTACGAACGCCCGCGCTCGCGCATTTATCAATGAACAACGCGGTTAGCGGGGTGCGGGGTGGGTGTGTGGGTGGGATAGCACGCGGTGCTCTGATTGGCGCTCCAATCGTTCCCTGCCTCTCGCACCGATACGACGTCCCGCGCACTCCTGTTGTACTATCACGATCACAAGTGAATTGCTGTTTTCGTTAATTGTTTATTGTTGTCGATTGTTATTATTTGTTGAGTTTGTTTGTTTAAGTTTGTCAGTTAAGTTTTTTTTTTGGTAATATTTAAAATTGATTTTAAAATGCGTACTAAAAACATTGTTTTAAAAGGAAATAAACATTTTGTATAAGAATAATAATTAATTATTATTCTTAAACATTTTATACAAAATGTTTATTTCCTTTTAAAACAATGTTTTTAGTACGCATTTTAAAATCAATTTTAAATATTACCAAAAAAAAAACTAAGAACAATAATTAATTATTATTCTTAAACATTTTATACAAAATGTTTATTTCCTTTTAAAACAATGTTTTTAGTACGCATTTTAAAATCAATTTTAATAAATAGTTTTAATAAATGAAGAAGTTTAATCTATTTCGTATTATTTTCTAGCATTAGCACTGTACATGAATTTTGAACCACTCCCACTCAAATATCCAACCTGGTACATAAAAAAGGAAAAGTATTGTGTGCGTGACAGTACCCATGCGCAGTAATCCCCTCCACCCGAAGGTCATAGCCAAACTTCGCGCGATCGCCGCGCGATCTGTATCTACGAACGCCCGCGCTCGCGCATTTATCAATGAACAATAAGTCAACAAACTTTAGAGAGAGAGAGGGACAGACAAAAAAGAAGGAGACAAACATAGGACAATCCTGCCGGACGGTTTTAAGCCGACTACACACTGGAGTCAGATAACTCACGTAACATAATTACGAGTTACAACATTTTGGATAAAATAAATTTACTCAAACGGAAAGCAAGCAAGCATTAGATGTTGATGCTTAAACTAAATAATTAAATAATGACACAGACATGATAATATTTTTTTTACAAGGAATGGGTTTGCACTTGGCCGTAATTCGCCTGATGGTAAGCAATCATTACGGTCTAGGATAGAACGTGCTTAGTAACAGAAATTACAATTTCAAATTAGTACAGCTTATCGTAGTATGACTAAGATAAAGTGTAAGAGGCAAACAACTTACTTGAAATTTAATTTAGAATTTTAACAATCGGTACTCATAAATAAAATTGTTGATTTTCACGGAATAGGCCATCAACTCGTTTGATGAAAATTGTTAACCTAGTTAATGTTAATTCTAACATGTACAAATAAATTGTGTACTCGCCTTTATTTTTTACAACTATCTCGTAAGTTATGAAGTCCTGGTATTTCGCTCGAGCACGTAAAATAAATTATGAGAATTGTCGTCTGCTCGCTTAGCTGAGGAGTCTTTTATTACTACTTAAAACTTATGGAACCCTGGTATCGCGGCCAGTTGCCTACAAACTTTCGCGAAACAAACCAAAAAAAATCGCTACAAAAAGACCGCGCGCGCGGCGTCTCTTATGTCGGTTCCTTTGTGTCATGGCGGCAATGCTATATCAATAGAATCTGACTGTACAGAAATGAAAGCAGTAGCCTAACTTCTTGTCATACGTAACTAAGGTAACAAAACTAAATATGTTGTACCGTGAGAGAAACGGCTGAAGAAAGTAAAGCACACATACAGTAGTAGGATATGAAAATACCAACCAAATAAATTGTTATAATAAAAAAATAATATTTATTTTGCTAGTTTTAACGAATAATCAGGAATTTATGTGTTGAAAGTAAGATACATAAAACTTTTTAATTTTTGTTTATTAATGCTTGTATTGTTTTTAATAACATTATTTTCTTCAGTCTTTTGTTTTTCGTTATAAAACATGTTTTGTTTCGTTAGTAACATAATGACAACCAGTTAGGTAGGTACCGATCTCCTATTTTAGTGATTAAATTAATTTCCGTGAATTTATTAAAGTTTCATGTAAGTTGCTGTACTGTATCTACGAACGCCCGCGCTCGCGCGGCTTCTCTTTTGTCGGCTCCTTTGCGCCGTGGCGGCAATGCGATATCAAAGGAATCGGTAGCTATCATAGAAAACTTAAAACACAAGACGCAGGGCGTAATGGAGTCGCTAATAATTTATTGTTTGCGGAACTAGGTAAAATGTTAATTTATTATTTAGTACTTTTTTATTCGGATAAAGGCTGATTGTTGTCAAATGGTATATTAATGGTAATATTGACACAATCATCATTAAATAATAAAATATTTTATAGTAGGTAAATCGAAATCGATAAGTTAACAATGTTTTTTTTTTATTTGGTTAAAAATATTATAATATGCCGCCACTTACCGATATAGTATACTAGCTGCGCTCCGCGGTGTTGCCCGCGGTTTTAAAGGATACTAATGCTGCCCTCCCAAACATAAAGTGCAGTAATAGGAAAAACGAATTACTGTTTGTGTTGTTACATTATTTTTGTTTTAAAATACAATAATTATAACCATTAAGTTTTTTTGGTCTCTCTTACTACAAGTAGTAAAAAACAAAAAAAATATAAAAAACTAGTTAAAATGTATTAAATTCTACTATTACTACACTTTTAAAAGTATACCTTTAATTTTACTTACTGAAGTGCAGTATTAATATAAAAAAACTGCTGTTTAATAGATTTTTTAAATAAGATACTGAAGTTCTTTATTTACAGTGAAAGAAAACTACCTTTAAATTTAATATAAAAATTATGCTTCTCCACTAATTAAAACCACTATTAAATTTAAATGCTACTTATAATACTAAAATAGTTTATGGAAACATCTTACATAGAGCAGTATAAAAATTAAACCCTAATACGTTTCAAATCTTTTTTTACCTTCATGAAAAACCAAATATTTGGTTTTTCACAGGTTCAAAAAAATCTACACAAGTTAAAATGCAGTAATAGCAAATGTACTGAACTAATACTGCACTTTAATTAGGGATACAAATAAAAACTACATTTGCAGTAAAATCAACTTGTATGGAGGCAAATAATACTGCACTTTAATAGGTTTTTTTATTTATTCTCCTAGATAAACTTACCACTTAAATTGTTGCAAAATATGTGAAAATACTGCAATTTCGCCGGAGAAATCAAATAATTCTTATGTACTTAGTATGTTTTTACTGCAATTTAGCTGGGAAACACTGTATATTTTCAGCAGAATTGACATATTTTTGCAATTTCCGTAAAAGAAAAATATAAAAAAAAACTTCTACAGTTGTTTTAAAAAAAAATATTAATTTCATTTATAGGTTTTTAAAATGCGGATTCAGAATATTATTTAGTTTAAAACTAATAAAAAGTAAATACTGCGGTTTAGGCTCGGGTCAATTTCTCGCATACCAAATGTTATCAAAATTAATTATCATTATTACTCCACTGCTTTCTTTATTCGGTTTTATATTTAATACATTTTATTTTTTCAACTTGTTAGTCTGCTATTAGCTATCAGTTCGTGCGGATTACGAATTTTGAAAGCTCCCGGATATTTTTATTTTGTTTCCGTTAGTTGTATTGTTTTGTTACTTAGTTTATTTGTTGTTACTTGTTATTTAGTTCGTTTTGTGTGTTATTGTTGTGAGTGAGAATGGTGATGTACTCGAATGCAGAGTATTATCACATGATAATGTGCGTAGGTAAATGTGACGGTGTTCTTACGAGTGCGCGAGAACTGTACGCGGAACGGTATCCCAACTTGCCCCTACCGTCATACAATTGTTTTCGTAGTTTGACGAGCCGTCTTTATTCGACGGGGAGCGTGCGTTCATCGCAATCTGAAGGGCGGCCAGTTCCGGCTAGTCGGAGCCGAACTGATTTGGAAGAGCAAGTGCTGGAATACTTCAGAGAGGACCCGAGGCGCAGCACTACCCAAGCCGGTCTAGCTTTTAATTTAAGTCAGAGCGCAGCGTGGGCTATCGTTCACAATGACGACCAGTATCCGTACCACTTCCAGCCTACACAGGAACTTGTGGCGCCAGATTACCCTCAGCGAATTACTTTCTGTGAGTGGTACTTGGCCCAAGTCAGTGAGGACGAACATTTCGGCAGCAAAATATTGTGGTCGGATGAATCCTCCTTTACCAGGGGCGGGATTGGCAACATCCATAACGAACACTACTGGGCGCACGAGAATCCTCATGTATCGAAGTAAGATGCATTCCAGTTCAAGTGGCGGATTAATGTGTGGGCTGGGATGATTGGGTCGCGCCTTATTGGCCCAATATTTCTTCCCAGCAGTATGGGTGCTGCTCAGTATCTGGAGCTGCTGCAGACAGAGCTAGAGGACGCGCTAGACGAGCTGCCGCTGTCTGAGTACAGGAATGTCATATTCCAGCACGACGGCGCGCCAGCTCACTACGCCCGCTCTTGCAGGGCTCACCTTGACGAACGCTTCCCGCTGTGGATTGGCCGAGGTGGACCCGTAGCTTGGCCAGCCCGCTCGCCCGACCTCACGCCCCTTGACTTCTTCTTGTGGGGCTACGTCAAAAATAAAGTTTACGCAGACGATTGCAGTACACAAGAAGACATGCGAGCTCGAATAAGCTCAACATTTGATCAATTGCGAGCGTCGCCGGACATGTTAGCCCGCGCCACAGGTGCCGTTCGACGCCGTGCTGCGCTCTGTATTGAGGTGCAAGGGACCCACTTTGAACCGCTACTATGAAACTTGGGCAGGTATGTTCTTCCTATCATTTATTTATTCATCGCACAGATACAGAAATTAATTTGATTTGTGGTGTGTAAATTATTATTGCCTAAATATTTTGTTTTAAATAAGGTAAAACCAGTTTTGTAATTCAATAATTTAGCCCTGGTACCCGATTGTCTTCTTGCCAAAAGTAAAATAGGTAAAATAAACGTGTCTTGATTTCGGCGCGCGCCAGTCCGAGGCGGCGCGTAGGTACAGAACGAAAAATGTGAATGAATCTACTAGGCGCACAGATGCCACGCGCAGAGTTAACGTGTAGCCGAGAGGCCATCTTGTTTCTTTGATTGTTTTGAATGAATGGGTGATCGTAGTAATTTAGGGTTGTGCTATTTTTTTTATAAAAAATAATTTTCAACTTTTGTATGGAAACAAAAATTTGCTGGTTTCCCGCTGAAACTTTCAGAACACATTCTTTATAACGAGTACTTTTAGGGATTTTCGGCTTACCATACCCTTTCCTGATAACCCTGTATATTGAATTAGTCAAATGTATATGTAGTAGTAGCAGATATAATTCAAACAAAACATGGGTTTTTATGGGTCTAATCAGCCGTGTGTGAAAAAAATCGAAAAAAACTTTTTTTCTAAGAGATCCGAAAACATTTTTTTTCCAAAAGTAACCTTTGAAGGTTTGGTTTAGTCACGAGTAGCCCTGCAGAGCGTCTTGCCTCAGCGGGTTTATGGGCGGATGGTACTTTGAGGCAGTTTTACTAAGTGATAGTAAAAGGTTTATTGTGAGGGCTCCAAACAAAGACATGAAAAAGTATGTTAGGTACTTTTTTCTTTAAACAAAGGGAAGTTCGATACATTTGCATAAACATTTGAAGTGATGATAGCTCGGTGATAGACGGACGTGCCGCCGGTTTACGGACCCTAGATCAAGGATTCGAATCCCGTCAATGGGCTCGTACATTCAGTGAAGATAACATCATAAGGAATAAATACATCAACAACCTCATCAACATTTGACGACCTCGTTGGCGTAATGGTTACCATGCCTGACTGCCAATATTGAGGTTCCGGGTTCGATTCCCGGTACGGCCAACATAGGTGCTGAACTAAATTTGTTGGCTGTCGGTCTGGATGTTAAATATGTATCTATATAAAAAAATGTATGTATGTATATGTAGTATATCAGTTGTGTTAGCAACCGAACGAATGAACTAGAAATGGTTCAGTATGGGGTTAACCAGCCGTGTATGTATAATAGCTTGGTGATAAGGTATTTTCTATAGGTCGTTTGGCTAGCGCCCACCTTCGAGTTGAAAGATCTGTAGCCAAGTGCCTAATTATGTGTTCTAACAGCTTCCTTGAGAGATGTTCCATACTAACCTCGCAACCTCGTGTTGTTACGCGCCTTTTGGTCAAATGCCTATAGCTGAACTGTATACAAAAATTAACTGTCTAAGAAAATATTATTTTACCTTTTTGATTTTCTCACAAAAAAAAAAAACAAACTTAAATTTTATTGACTAACTCGTAATATCTTAATTATTTCAATTAGTGTTTCTTATTGTCTATTGCAATAATTATAACCGTTTTTATGTCAAAAAAACATTCCTTCTTCGTCCTTTTTTGATGTCACAAAAACTATCCTTCCTTTCTTTCTGTCTTAATAATTATTTTCCGACAGCAACTAAGCGAAAATCCACACATAATCCTTCTAACAATATCTATTCTTTATTGAACACAACAACAAACCGAATATTCTATAATGGTGTTACTTGACACCATTATTGTTTGTATAATTATAGTCCAAGCTTCGCCCGCAGGCACGCCATACAATCCCGTATCTACCCCATAACAAAAACTGGGTAAATTTATTGTGTTTTTTTTACCTCTATAGTGTTTTAAGACAAGGGTGAACCAAGTAGAAAGGTGTTCAATGTATAACTTGATTCAACAAAGGAAACATTTCAATGTTCATGTATGACCCTTTAAATACTAGAATACCTTTATAGTACCCTTATATAACCTTTATAACACTTTAGGTTCTAAAGTAAGCTGTATTGGCAGCTATAATGTTTGTTGAGTGTCTTTTCACTTCAATAAACACCTGAACTATATCCTTACTGTGTTCAAGGCGAGAGTGAACCGGTTTCTTCTAGCAAGCGCGCTTCATCTTAGATTGCAATATCACTTAACATCAGGTGAGTTGTGGTCAAGCGCAAGCCTATCGACGACCTCTTTGGCGTAAAGGTTACCATGCCAGCCTGTCAATCAGAAGGTTCCGGGTTCGATTCCCGGCCCGGCCAACATCTTTGTGCTTAACCAAATTTGTTGGCTGTGGGTCTGGGTGTTAAATATGTATCTATATAAAATATGTATGTATGTATATGTAGTATATCAACTGTGTTAGCTACCATAACACGAATTAGAAATGGTTCAGTATGGGGTTAACCAGCCGTGTGTGGAATGTGTCCTAATATTTATTTTATTTATTTATTTATATATTAAGCGTAAAAAAATATAAAAAATAACCTAATGAGTGTGTGTATACTCATGATCGGTTTTTTTGGTCGATTAGCACTTGAACACAATGCGAGGTAAAAGAACATTTAGTATTCGCCTGGTTAGCTACCACTTTCAAGTTAAAAAACTTTAACCCAACCTAACCTAACAGTGTGATCCAGCAGCCTCCTTAAGAAGTAGTTAATGTATCCTATAGTAGTCTAGAAGAAGTATGGATATGATTGTAAGAAGTAGCGGAAGTAGAGGAGAAGACCAAAGAAGACGTGGATGAATTGTGTGAAGAAGGATATGAATGAGAAGGGAGTGAATGCGGAGACGACGGCTGACAGAGTGGCGTGGAAGCAAAAAACAGGCTGTGCCGACTCCACCTAGTGGGAAATGGTACAGAAGAAGAAGAAGCATGCTCCATCTTTGACCAGTGTCACCAACTCTTGTGATTACGCGCCCTACTGATCTATCCCCTCATCATCATATGAAATACTATCTATACCCTCATCATCAAATGAAATACTAGTCATTTAAACTATTATTTGTATAGTGCAATTATTTCCTGTTCCCCAATGACTATAATCTAGCGATTTTTAAGGCGAGAGTGAACCGGTTACGTAAGCGCGCTTTACTGTAGACCCCAATGTCACTTACCATCAGGTGAATTCTGGTCAAGCGCTGACCTATTTAGAGTAAAAAAAACTGATGTCAAATAGGTTCGCTTCTGAAAGATGACCAGTATTATAAAGCACTGTGGTCTACTAAGAGCACTTCCTCAGAAGACCTCTTGATTGAAGATCCCGTGATGATACTACTCAGGATACAGAGCCTCAAGTAGAGTGCCAAAGTTTCGAAGACCTCTCAACGAAAGTTGAGGCAAAGCGCTTTGTGCGAATCTTTGAGTTACCACTAAGTAGCAGTGTCTCTTCCCTGATACTGATAGCTGGAAGTCATGTACATTCGCCCAAATGTATTTTATAGTATAAACGTTGAAACATAGACAAATATATATATACAGTGTAAACTCCATGTAACGTCACTCGATTTAACGACAAACTCACTAAAGCGTCGAAATCAATTGGCTTTAGTTGGTTTAGCTTGTATTCCATACAATGACTTGTACATTCTCTCCATTTAACGACCACTCTCTATAACGCCATGAAATGCACAGTCCCTTCAGTGTCGTTATATAGAGGTTACACCGTATATAGTACCAGTGAGCTGGCAACATTTAAGAGTTATTACAACAAGTACTAAAAATTACTAGTACTAATATTAATACCCCATACAATAAACGTGTTTTAAACCTATTTTTTTGCTATATATCTATCAATAACGGTAGCCGTTAGACGCTAGATTTCTCAAGAAATGTATTTTACTCGTACTTTTCAGATTAAATTATATAATTTAAATAAAATAAATATTTTATAGTAGCTCCAGTGCAACAAACGCAATTTTGTTTAAGCATTTTTTTACTCAATCTTTAACGAGATTTGGTAAACCCTCTACACATTCACAGAATGTTTTATTATGTACTAACTTTTAGAATAAATAATAAAATTAAGCTCCCATACAAGGATGGTATGGAACCCTTCATAAACAAGCCCGACTTGCGCGTGGCCAACTATTTATTGAAGTTATACCTATTCTGTACCGAAACCTGTCCTCACTCAAACCATAGAATACGTAACAGTTAAGAAGGGTGCATCAAAACTTACCCTGTGGCTATTGAAACATAATATTTTGTGAGCTTTTTATGTTTACTCGTGTGATGACCAAGTTTGGGGCAAAAAATAAATAGCCCATGAATATAATTCGATGTTCTTTGTCACACACTGGTGTGGAGAAAAAACTTTGCGATGGTGGAGTGTTTTTTTTACGATGACTGATAAATTGTTGTCATACCGCGGGGTAAGCAAGGGACGAGGACTTAGGTATAGTCTTTCCACCATTTTTTTACCTCTCAGTGGAAATCCACCTTAATAGATATATAAACACATCAAAAAGAGATTAAATTACAGAAAAAACTTTAAGTACTAAAATGTAAATTGTAAGTAGTTAAGTACCTATACCTAGTTTTAGTATGTATTTTCTTCTATTGTAATTTGTACGCATAACTATATTTTTTTGAGATAAATATTCTTTATTCCTTAAGTACATAAAAGCTAGTGCCTTAACTGGCGGCCTTATCGCTAATGGCGATCTCTTCCAGGCGACCAATTCCAAGTAAGTACACAAAGAAAGAACAATATAATTGACGAGGTGTAATAATTTAAGTGTATAAGTGAATTCTAATACATAATAATAATAGCAACAAGGAAAAATTTCACTTGAAAAAAATCTCTTGAAGTTAATTGTGGACATTTTATGTCACTATTTCTCACTGTATCCACGTTAAACGATTACACTCTTCGATTGACATATGGCAGGGGACAAACTAACATCTGATTTGGAGGTGGGGATAAAAGGAATGTACGTAATCGTTTTAAGTTTCCATTTCTTTCTATAAGTTGGCAATATATGTCGTCAGGCAGCTAACAGAGTGTTCCGGCAGCCTTCTTGATTACCATTTATTCCATACTAAGCATGCTCCACCTTAGGCTGGAGTGTCGCTATATCGTGTGACGCGCCTTGCTGGGTCTAATGCCTAGCTGTAAAGAAAAAAAAGTAAAATTTCAGCATGAGCAGAAGCAGCCCACTATACGTTCCCACTTCTGGGACTCGGGGCCTTCTCTCACTAGGAGAGAGATATAGGCCATAATCCACCACGCTGGCCAAGTGCGGGTTGGCGGATGACACACGTCTTCAGATATTGTGGTCTGGTAAACATGCCGGTTTCCTCACGATGTTTTCCTTCACCGTAAAGCGGGTGCAAATCCCACACATAACTTGAAAAACAAGTCATTGGTGTAGGGCAGGGATTGAACTAAGACCGTCTGAAAAGCAGACGTTATTACCACCGAGCCACACTCGCTTTTCAACAACACAATTTCAGATTGACTCATATTACCTACAACTAAAATTACTTTACCTAAAGCTGGTTCCGTTTCTGAGCACTTTTCCCTCCGCAAATAAACAGCTATCAAAAAACTTAATCTGCAAGATTAGGTTTTTCCTTATTTTTAGTTGAGTTTTAGTCTAGATTTAGTATTCTGTATACAAAAGGATATCGAGGTCAGCCCAGACAAAGGTGGTGACATAATCTAGACAAATATGACATAAACTGGGTTAGCATTAGTAGTATGTCGGGCTCGAGGGCCAGAGGGGCGTCACTACCGACTACAACCTCACGGTGTCCCATCTCACGACGGGGGCCGGGATGCAGGACCGCACAGCGCAATGCCGCTGTTCTCCCCGCCCAGGCCACTGTCCGAGAAGACCCACCTCAAGGGAAGGAGGAGCATTCCTAGTCTAGAATCTGTTCTAAAGAGCAGAGCACAGAGTGCACTAAAGTACCTTTCCAATCCTCATTACAAAACACCATATATGTACTAAGCATTGGTAGCACAAATCTATCGAAAAGCCATATAAAACCCAAATCTACTACACTCACACTAGCAAAGACATTTTTTTGTCATTTGAACTTCAGCAAATTTGAATATGAATGCCAATTTCGATTACCCATGTGTTTATGATATATGATCGTTCGTAGAGGAAGCATTTTTGGAAAGGAAATATTTTTATGATTTGAAATGACTATGATCGAATCTCATAATCCTCTTCTTGCTATTTTATTTTGTTTGAAACTATTTTTTCTAATTAAAAGGGAATTTTATAGGAAAGTGAATATTTTCGATAGGTTTTGGTTTCGTGTATATTTATTCATAGCGCATACGAGCAGCAGAGTGCTTAACATTAGGCCAGTAGCTTGCTCATTTTATCATCGCCATTAAAAAGTTTTATAAAAGGATTTACAACTTTTCTTGCCCATCTCAGACTTCAAAAGCTTCCATAAATTGTTTCACCTTTCATCCCCAACTACTATTTTAGTTTGAAAATTTTAAATCTCTCAATGCATCGTTAAAACTTTTTTGCTCTTAATCCCGAGATAACTAATAATTTTATTTTAATCCTCAAATAACAAACTGCTTAGGAATAAATGAGTGGAAGGCACCCCGAATCGTTTTTAAAACAGTTTGGAGAGGCGTGACGACGGTCTCGGTGTTTTAACGAACCGTAATTAACTTCTATTGTGCTCTGTTAATGCCTTTTTAACGATTAGTGGCGATAAAAAGAAAAGAAATAATTAATTGTGAATTTATACTCGATACTAAAATCGATGGCTTTGTTAAAATAGTAAAGTGTTGAAATGAAATATATTTATTTACTAACAACGACATTTATAATAAGGTATTTATATTTACTAACATATTACTAGATTACATATTCTCTTGTGACTACTTAACTAGGAAAGGCCTGAATCTAAGTAGTCCAATTCCACCTGTTTGCAATTTAAAATAAACTTAACCTCTAGACAGTATAACAAATAAAACATAATACAAATAGAACAATGACTACGATAATGTTAACTAAGACTTATTTAATAATTTTAAAAAGATTTTCTGTTGCTACGTATGACAGTCTTATTAACTAAGACTGTATTAATACTTTGGCACCCAGAATTTTTTTATTTCTTAGGTCACAAGCTTTGATAACGTTACTGTATACGAAGGCATTAATAAAGTCACCAAACCGTTGAGCGAAATTGTTGTTTAAGTGTTACTTTCTTTATTATCCAAAATCTGGCATCAGACAAAATTGTATAAACCATTGCTTAGGTATAGCACTTGTAGCCAACGACTTTAATAATACCTAAATAAGTATGGTTGCCTGAAGCTCGGCTAGGTAAAGTGATCTGTCACCACCACGGTCGATGCGGACGATGTTTAGATGGGTGACCATGCACAAGACTGTCGTATTTTAAGTGGTATTTTCATCTAGGTGCTACCGTGAGTCAGACGACACGTTAAATTGTAGGTCCCGGTTGTTAGTCTTAGACAAGCAGTCTATAAGCCAAGTCACAAAGACACCAGAGCTTTTCCACTTCGCTCTTATGAAGTTGAAGAAGAAGAATTGTTTAACTTGCTAACTTTGAGTCAAATGTATTCAGGCGCTTCCCAGATACATATAATTATCTTCCTTCCTCTTCTTCTTCGTTTGAGCAAAGTGGCCAAGCTCTGTTGTCAAAAGTTTTCAAGCCGCCCCAAGGCTTTTCTGCCTTGAAATGAAATGAAATATATTTATCAACAAAAGTCTCTTGCTCCTTGGCTTAACAACTGTCAGTACTAAAGACAAACAGCAGAGACCTATTATTTAACGTGTCATCCGTCCCACGGTAGCACCCAGATGAAAATGCCAATTTTTAAAAGAGTCCTATGCATGGTCACCCATCCAAAGACTGACCGCTCGATCGTTGCTTAACCTCAATGATCGTGTCGGATCACTTAGAATACTTTCGTATAACTAAAGTATTTGCTTTCTTTTTATATATCTTTACACTTTTTACTATCAATTCTACGTTTTGTGTCCATTCCACTTGAACTCCCCTTAAAGAGGGAATTAAATGGGTTTTATGACTTACCTATATTTTTATTTCTTTGTTAATGGTTCGCATTATCGTAGTTTGAATTGGTCTCCGGGGGTTGCTTTAGAAAGGTCTCTAAAGGCCTTATTTGCATATTCGTGGGAATTTAACTTTTTTATTGTATGACAGAATAGATTTGGAGAATACAAATTCGATTCTTAGTGTTGAGATAACAATAAGCTACATATAGGTATACTAACTGGCATTTTAGCTTGTAGTATTTCAACTTGTACAATGGTTTTTTTTTTGGGTTTGAGCTTGACCAAAATTAATTTGCCGCTTGCCTAGAAGTTTTTTTTATAATTCAAAGTCTATATCGAACAGTTTATTGCATTATTATATCACTTTACAGTAACCTACATAAATTACTCATAAGGCATTGCAATATTTACTGGAAGTTAGATGGTTAGTTCTTGCATTGAAAACCGGTTATTACTGATTGACGAATAAATAAATCGAAATACAGTGTAAATTCCATGTAACGTCACTCGATTTAACGACAAACTCTCTAAAGCATCTAAATCAATTGGCTTTAGTTGGTTTAGCTTGTACCTATTCCATACCTACAATGATGCATTTTCTACATTTAACGACCACTCTCTATAACACCATTAAATGCACAGTCCCTTCAGTGTCGTTATAATTATATAGTTTACACTGTATATTTATGTAATTTAGGCTGTATTTAGAGTTTTTAAAAATTATTCAAAAGCAAAAACCTTCCATTTATCATTATAGGTAGGTACCGCCATGAACAGAAATACAAAGAGCATTCTTAAACAAAGAAAGTAGAAAACTGGTACGGATTATGTCACATAAGGCATAAGCCAATTATTAAAATAGTATCTACGATGTATCGCTGTAGGCAATAGGTACAGAAACTTTTTCACTGGAGCTTCGATCAATAACAGTAACTTATCAACCTAAAATAATCTTTAATACTAACAACATAAAGTCGAGTTTCAATTGAGTAAAGGTCGTTGCTTTCATTCGACTGTTGCCAAGCAGGCCCGGGCGAGAGCCAGGGATCACCAACCTTTTTCTAGGACATCCCTATTCAGTACTTTCACCTTTCTTAACCCTAGATAATACAATTTCGCGAAATTAAAGGATTCTACTTAAAGCATTCAAAGAAAATATTTTTCTATTTATGTTATAAAATGTTTTTCGTCGAAGGAAAGCCGATGTTTTCATACGACGTTGCTTTTGATGTGTCTTCTTTGTTTGTTTATTTTGATATTGACATGTTATTTTTTTCATTTCTATAAGAGGTAATAATAATATGATCTTAGAATTAATTCTGCTCATTTCACAAATATTTGTCTTGCTTTTGATCTGTGAGTACCGAAGATACCATAAAACGGCATGAAAAGAATTCTTTGAGCATAAAATGCCTTACTTTATTGATTTATCGTAATATTTCTGCAAACCAATTACCGTGGTAACAAAGAACTTCATACTCAACTCGTGCACTAATCAATATCTCTTAGAACCCTGTTAAATGTTCATGTCACTAAACAGTTACTCTCACAATAAAAAACACAGAAAAAGGTTGACGACGCACTCACTGGCGTAAATGCAAGCGCAACGGGGATATTACACGCCCTGAACAGTAATGGTGTATAAGGCAATCACATCCACTTTTTATTTTAAACCTTATGCTTCAAGTAATAAAGGCGACGGATGTGTCAAATTCTTTGTGAAGGTCGTCGTCGCTTACGCTCGTTTTCTCTTGGGGTGCGACTTAACCGCGCGCGTGGTTGTGTGCGTAGCGTCCCGTGTACGTGTGAAGCCGGCTTTGCCTGTGTGCGCGCTACATTGGTTCGGTCACGTAGGCTTGTTTAACTGAGGGTTGCTACGGAGTTTTTAGGACGCTTCTCTGACGCCCGCAGCGTTCTTTGTTCGTTTGGTTCGTTTTTCGACGATTTTGGGCTGAATTTGAGAGCTTTCTTTGTATTTTCTTTTGAAATGTCATTGGAAATATACATTACAACCATGTCACGTGAAAAAAATGACAAATTCACAAAAAATGTAAAGGACTTTAAAATTAAAAACAACGCGATTAGATGTTTGTGATTGCTTGTTTGCTTGAAATAAGCACTTGTGAATCGATAATCGTTGTCGTCATTTTTTTTTTTCAAGTACCCTCGATAAGTCCGCTTGGCTCGGGTGTTAGTCCACATAGCAACAGTTCCATCAGCTGTGCCGAGTGCTGCCGAGTTCTTGCCGGAGAAGGCCGAAGCTTGCCGATTGATTCGCCGATGCGTCGAGAAAGTTTCTGTGTTTATATTCTACTTTGTTAGGTTTTGGACCGTTTTAGAACGAACTAGGAGAGGAGTTACAACCACATCTGTGGCTTCTCGAACAAAGGAAGCTTGCATGTGCGGATTATCTAAGTCGTGATCGACGCGTGGGTATTATGGCCATACTCTACCTAGGTAGGTAGGTACCTATTCTCTATCTGAACAGCCGTGTTGCTCACTTCGTGACTATCTTATTTGTTTAGCAGATAAACTAAATGTTAGAGTTGAGATGTAATAAGATTAATAAGTAGATTCCAGCTTAAAAGTATTAAGTAGGTAATATTATGTTTATCTACTTACTTTTGTTGAATTAGAAATGCAACATTTTTGAACTAGAAATTCAACATTTTTATGACCAATGTCAGTGTTACATTTTTATCTTTAGTACAGTAAATGTGTACCTACCTACTAGGTATATATTTAGGCTTAAGTTTAATAACAATACATTTGAAATGCTGAATTTTGTCCTAAATGCCTAAGGAGTAAACAAATGGTTTTTAAACAAAAAAAAATCGCCCAAATCTAGGTAGGTAGTTGGTTTTATAATTTCTCTTTGTTCGCTTTTGTCTAAAACCTCTGTAGGTAGTTAGGTAACGAATAATCTATCAGTGGTGCATACAAGTATGATATAGGTACCTACTTCATTATAATAATGAAATTACACATAGGTACTTAAAAATTCAATATGACATAAGTCAAAGTTAAAAAATTTATTGCAATAGGTATTATGTCACTTTACAGTTACATAATTACCCATAAGGCATTGCAATTATTTACTGGAGATGAGCAACCCTGTTAATGCATTTGATTGTTTTAGTGTTCCGTCATTTAAGTAGTCTTCTATTGTATAGTAGCTTTTTTTATTCGTAAGTTTTTTAAGTTTGTCAGGAAAGTTTGAATGTTTGCTGGATTATGGCCTTTAACTCACTTTCCTAGTGAGGGAAGGCCCCAAATCCTAACAGTGGCAAGGCCGCCAGGCTATCCTTAAAGATTACCTGCCCTGCACTTGTCATGCGCCAATCCCAATCATAATTTCCAATTTCACGCTTCAGTTTGCCGAAAAAAATCACATTTAGTATCGACCCCGTGTCAATCAGCTGTACTACCCCACCCTCAAGGCAAACAGGTGCCTTGAGAAACCCCCTTGCTATGGGAATATCAACCTAAATGTTTTAGCTTTACTGATCATTTTTCTATAATGTCGCCTTGAGTAAACGTCCATGGTAAACGAAAACGAACTTAATTTTTTGTGGGTTGAAGTTCATTTTTACAAAACACATAATCTAATCAGCTGAGTGTTCTTTTTTGTTAGAAATTGAGTCTTATGCCTTTGTGATACGGGTGTTACAAACCTGTTTTTTTTCTGGTAAACGTACCACGTATGTTCCCGACTAGGTATGTGGGGCCAAGTGGGAACGCAATTCTTTTTTTTTACCAAGTTTTTTCCACGTCACGGGTAAAAGGTAGACGATGTATTTGACGTTGTACCGGTAATAGTTTCCGTAAGACACCATATTTTTTACTTATTTCAATTTAGCTTCTTCGGATTTATGGGAATTGGGGCAAGACTAACTAAGCAAACTGCTTTTATGTTATTTTTCAAGTTTTAGAGAAAATAATAATCATCGACAATCTAGATCTATCAATCTATCTAATCTACTTCTGGACATAGGCTTTAGGCCACCTTATAGGTAGGTGTTTCTTACGTTTACATATTGTGTGCATTCTCCATAATAATATGACGAACCTTCTTAGCGTAATGGTTACCAAGCCGGACTGCCGACAAGAGGGTCCCGGGTTCGATTGTAAGTAGGTATATTAACTTAGTTTAGTAAAAAAGTGCTTATTTTAAACCAAAATTAAAAACCTGAATTTCTAATAATAAATTATACCTAAATCGGTGTCTACGGGTAGGGTGCCTAATATGCTGGCAGCATTACCTCGCTGGATCGCCAAACGTTGAACCAACCATAAATATATTTACGCACATATATTACTCCCTACGCATTGTACAGTAGGTATTACATACAGCAAGGGGTGTGAGCTCAACCGAGCACCGAACAAAGGAATCACCACGCATGAAGAAATAGAGCCAAATTATGCTAAAAAGTAAAAACGTGGCCATTACGGCCTTGTAGCCAGAGTTTACCTTTTTACCCTGGCGCGGGTGAACCCATAGCTAGCAACTAGTTTAATAAAACCACTAGCAAATCGTCCCGGCTTCGCACGGGCTATAAAATAATCTAAGTTGCAAAGAGAAACAAAATATAGCCTATGTTACTCAGGGATAATGTAGCTTCCCAACGGTGAAAGAGTTTTTCAAATCGGTCCAGCAGTTTCGGAGTCTATTTGCGTCAAACAAACAAAAAAACAAACTTTTCCTCTTTATAATATTGATATAGACTAGCTGTTGCCCGCGGCGTCAGCCGTTTGTAGGTCGCTTTTTTGCGTAACCTGTGGAAACTCAAATTAGCCAGACTTATAAAAGACTTATGATAGTTATTTCTATAGTATCTTATACCCGTGCCAATAGTATAGAGCTTGCTAAAATATCAAACTGAATATAATAACATACATACTATCACATCCTGATACCAGAGTAGACGCAGCTTACATATTACAGAGGTTTCTAAAGACCAAACAATGCATGGCTTGTTTGGTCTTTAGCACGACACCAGAGCTTAGTCACTTAGCTCATACGTAGAAGAAGAAGAATAATTAGAAGATGTTACGATACGACCATATGTTTCGTCAAACAGTAACTGAACTGGCTGGCTGTTATGGACCTATTTGCCCCCACCCACGCACACTCCATAAATAAAGTGTGCCACGAATAATGTAGCGGTGGAAAAATAAAGAAGTCAGAAATAGTTTGATCACTATAATCATAAATTCATATTTCATAAATATATGAGTCTCTCATCTCAAGAGGCTTTCTCTAGATGGATGGATCAAGGATACAGAAAGCATTCATATTCGACACGGCGCGCATTGTCCGTAGGTTCCTGTCCCTGTAGTTTTTTATAATTTGTTTGTATGATATATTTTATATAATTAATTGTTAAAGAGTTAGAGAAATAAATTAATACGTAAAATAAATAATAATTAATATTAGGATGCATTTCACACACGGCTGGTTAGCCCCATACTTAATTCAAGTTTGTATTATGAGCGCTAACATACTTCACTTTCTTGCATTATCCGTAACATATATACAAAGTACAAACATACATGAAAAGTGAAATAAAAACTTGGAAAATATAAACCTATACGCTTCTAAATACTCTAATAAAATTGACCGATATTTTCTTACGTAAAATTAGATAAGAATTTATGTCTTTTTCTATTACGTATATTTTACTACGCAATCGTTACAGTCAAACTATTATCGTGGTCAAAAAACCCCAAGATAGAGAAGGAATAAAAAGCGTTATGTTATCTCTTGTTAGTCGTATAAAACTTTACGACGTCTACAAAGGGTATACAAGATGACTTTTTGAAGGCAGATAGAATATTTTGACTATTTAATTAAATTAAGTAAATTAAAGGTGCCATCTTGGATTTAATGATACCTATAATGAAGTAATTGTGAAAAAATACGCTATGTGCCATTTTGTGACAGCGGCCATCTTGGACTGATCAAACAAAAAATAATTTTGAGAATCGGTCCACAAATGGCTGAGAAATCGGCGAGCATACATAAAAAAATAGATGCAGTCGAATATATAACCTCCTCCTTTTTGAAATCGGTTCAATAAATTTGGGAGCTTCGATGCACCACACACATAGACAGACGCCCAATTTATAACACCCCGTCATTATTTCGTTGTGGGTTAAAAATAAGTAATAGGACTTAAATGTACATATAATTACTTTTTAGTATGGTATGGTAGAAATTTTCGGGTTGAATTCAGTCATCAAAAAAAAGAAACTTAAATTAATTATTGCATTTAAATAAAGCTACGGTACATAATAATGAAATCGATAAACATCATAATAGAAATGTATGTGAAAAACATATTGCCGATAAAATAAAACTAATTTAATTTGTATTGATAAATGCATTTTCTTAAACATTATAGTAAAATTTTACATATTTAAACCAAGAGATAATTATGTACATTAGATAAAGTTATCTATGGATAAGTATCCATCAACATTATGATAGTTACTTAGACGTTTAAAGCTAAAGATAAAAAAATAGCACTATCAGATCTTTTAAAACAACATTTACGTAATCTGGCACAAAAAATGTTTGAATAACAAACACTTAAATCCTAGATTTGCAAAGATTATTTCAATGTCAATCTAAAGCAATCTTTTGATAACATTATGATAAGAATTAAGCGTTATCAGCCTTTGGCAAAGTAGGCCTTCTTCCGGTATACTTACAAAAGACATTAATGGAAATCGAAACAAGTTTAAATTAAATTTAATAGTTTATTTATTTATTTATCGATATTGGTTTTATTCATGTCACATATTAAAACTAATACTTATAATACTAATATTATTAAAAATTAAAAAATCCGCCACGGTCAGTCATCTTGTATTTGAAATGTATTATAATGTATGTATACCAATAGTCAAGCCCTTTCATTTGACAACCATCTTGCATTTGCGAAAAAATATCCGTAATTTTAACTATACTGTATATGATAAGTTACAATAGTTAGTACGTAAAGTAATCATATAAGTTTAACTATTTGATGCCTTTTAATTTTGATAAATGCTAAATATGTCGACTTGAAAGTTATTGCCGATGTTAAAATAACCAAGTACAAATAAAAGCGAGTGTGCTAGAAACGCCTGCTTTTCAATCCAACGGCCCTTGGTTATATCCCCACCCTACACCAATGACTTGTTTTTCAATTTATATGTCGCTTTCTTCACTTTTTTACGGTCAAGGAAAACATCGCCAGGAAGCCGACACGTTTGAGGACTGCGATATGCGAAGACGTGTGTCATCCGCCAACCCGCAGCGTTGTGGATGTCCCATATCTGTTTCCTAGTGATAGAAGGCTTCGAGTCCCAGCAGTGGGAACGTCTAGTGCAGCCCACAAAAAACAAAACACAAGCTAGTGCGAACATTATCCTGAAAAACTTCAGCGAACTTTTAAAACGCACCGAGTTAATTGGAATCTTTTCAAGAGATTTTTGAACCGGAAACCTTGAGGCTGTGTGTTGGGGCTGTTCCGTCTGGAGGAAGATCAAACGGTTGGGGTGGCCATGCGGAAGGGTCCTTCTCTCGGTTATAAACGCCTTGGACACCTAAGCTGAAAGCCTTTTTAGCCCTGGCCTTAGATATTCAAATTAATAAAATTAGCAAGCAACACAATTCAATTTAACATGATAACTACCTTATGAGATATTCAGGTCAAATTAACAAAGTAGGTAAATATCGAAATGATTTATTTATTTCAAATATAACATTCGTTTCATGTAGTGAATGTTAGCTCGGCTAACTAAGGTGATCTGACGCGATCATCGAGGTTAAGCAATGGTCGCTGCGGAATGCGTAATCTTGGGATGGGAGACCATGCACAAGTCTGTTTTTAATACAATGGCATTTCCATCTGGGCGCTACCGTGGGTCGGATGACACGTTAAATTGTAGGTACCAGCTGTCAGTCATAGTACAAGCAGTCGTATCAGAAACCTTCGGGTGGCTTGAAAATTCTCTACACTAGAGCTTGTCCACTTACCTAGCGCATACGAAGAAGACATTCGTTTTACTTTTATTTTGCTCTTTTTTTATTGGTTAGAGAGTTTATCTTTCAGTTCATACGACGGATCTATAATATGGATATCTACAAAAAAACTCAGACAAGTTTCAACTAATTATACATACATATTACAACTAACTTCCATATTACCATCCAAATGTAGCATCAAAGCGACTACAGTAACCTGTTTGCTTTTTTAACCCGAAAACTGGTCCCAAAATACATCTAAAGCAGACAAAGGAATACCCAGTAATATTCCATGTTTAGAAAGAGAGCGAACATGTTATTTGTCTATCGCTGTCTCGCTCTAGCTATGGGGATTATGATGACGTAATAACAGCCTTGAAAGACCCTTGCAGTGATGCAAGAGGGGTGGTGTGTGACGTAATCAGTTGGAATAAGGGTCAGATTTGAATGGAATGTAACTTACTGCAATTGATGGGTGATGGTGTGGGGATGCTAATTTAGTCGGGGAGCTGATGTTTAGCGTGTTATATGGACATGTTATGCATAGAGAGGAGATGCATGTGACTAAGAGAAGTATAAATAAAATAAATAAATACAGTGAAACTTGGTTAAGTGGGACCTGGATAAGTGAGAAACCTCCATAACTGGAACTCATGCTGAGGTCCCAACACTTTGGCACTAAATTACCTCTGTTAGAGGAACGAGGTAACCTCTATATTTTTGGGATTTGTTCTTTCGATTTATCATCATAGTTACCTCTATAACTGAGACAGCGAGTAAATTTTATATGCATAAACCTCTGTAACTGAGATAACATTGTTTGTTTAGTCATTCTTATTCTACCCACAAATTCCACACGTGATTCCAAGTACGTAAATACTCTGTAAATGAGACAGATATTTATTTATACCTGTATATCTGAGACACTGGGTAAGTGAAATACCTCTATAAGTGAAACGACATTGCAGGTCCCTTGATGTCTCACTTAACCAGGTTTCACTGTACTAGGACACATTTCACTCACGACTAGTTAACCATATACACACTGAACCATTTCTAGTTTGTGTTATGGTAGATAACAAACCTGATATAGATACATATTTAACACCCACATCGACAGCCAACAAATTTAGTTAAGCACAAAGATGTTGACCGGGCCGGGAATCGAACCCGGGACCTTCTGACTAGCAGTCCGGCATGATAACCATACGCTAACGAGGTTGCCAAAAGAAAAAAGTATTATTATCTACATTGTGAATAGTTAAAACATAACAGCTACATATCAAACTACTTACATATTTCCTGAATCATATTTTAGTATTCCAAAAATGTATCCAAACAAAATACCTTGTGAGTCAGCTATTAGCATATGTTAAAATACATAAATATGTAAATTAATAGCTAATAGAAATATATTGTTTTCCTTAAAAGTAGAAAATACAAAAATCCAACTTTATAATGTAATAATTAAGGCGAAAACTGCTTTAAATAAAATACTACATTACCACAAAAACAAGACAAAACAGCGTCTATATAATTTAAAAAAAAAACACATGCTGTGATAAAGACGGTCTAACTCGTTTAACTAGCTTCCAAAATAAATTATGCATATTTTAATATTTTACTGCTAGGTAGAATAATAAGATATAAAAACATACAGATAATATAATAAAAAAGCGTTAAAAACGCCTGCCTTACAATCAGACGGCCCCTGGTTCGATCCCGGCCCTACACCAATTACATACTTGTATTTTAAGTTGTGTGGATTTGCACTCGCTTTACGTGGAAGAAAAACATCGTGAGGAAACCGACACGTTTGAGGACTGCAATATCCGAAGACGTATATCACCCACTAACCCGCACTTGGCCGGCGTGGTGGATTATGTCCTATATCTCTCTCCTAGTGAGAGAAGGCCCGAGTCTCAGCAGTGAGAACGTATAGTGGACTTTTCGAAATAAGTAATTGAATAAAAAAAGAAGGGGACTCCCATACAACAAACGCAATTTTTAAACATATGTTTTCTGGATCGTCATAACGACATTTGGTAAGCCATCTTAACATTTACAGAATATATAATTATGTATTTGAAATAAAAATATAATTAATATATGAGGACGGCTTCCATACAACAATAATCTTATTTGCCATATTTTTGATATGGAAATCTTCATGTTCGCACTTGGTAAATTTTCTTTCTTTTAATTTTTATTTATCGTTTTTGACCAACAGCATACATAACACATTTATTTTTGAGATTTCTTTATTAACTATATTTTTATCAGTTGTATAAATTACAATCGTTGTATTTGGTAAGGAAAACTCTAACCCTAGCTCTTAGACTATACGGTCCAACCCTTTAGACCGTCTTCAATTGGAGATTTATTTTATTTGCAAAAGGGGAAAGAGAGTTTTGCACAGAATATGCAGTAGTTAGTATTCTCGAATGAGCTTACTAATTATTTAAACCTATAGGTATGCATAGTAGGTACTTACTATATAATATTTTCTTAATTCAGGAACCACGCCTTGCAGAGATTTTTTGCGAAAGATATGCTTTTGCTTGACCTGATGTTAAGTGATATTACGGTCTAGTAGCGCGCTTGCCTAGAAGGAACCGGTTCACATTCAAAGACACCTTGAAGACAGTAAGGTTGTAGTTGAGTGGGAACAGGGATTCCGGCAAGGAGTTCCACAGTTTGGCCGTCCGTACTATAAACGTGGAAGCGAAACGCTGTATACGGATATTTGGAACTTCAAGGGTATATCGTTGTCTCCTAGTTACTTCAGGGGTTGGTTAATTCAGGGTTTATTTTCTTACAAAATATTATCACAATCGGTTCAACCGTTGAGCGATGGTTAGAGGTAAGCGAAAATGAGATCGAACCTCCATAAATAAGGGCAATTTATTCCAAATCATGGAATGCGCTTGTAATACGTTCATATCTGATACAAATATTGTCAAATTTTCTGAAAAAGTATGCCTAAAACGTGGCACGCATTTGTAGGTAGTTAAACGTCCCTGTCCATAGAGTACTTATTACTTCTTCTTCATCGTATGAGCTAAGTGGCTAAGCTCTGCTGTCGAGAGTTTTCAAGCCGCCTGAAGGCCTCTGACTTGGCTTAACGACTGCTTGTACTAAGACTAACAGCCGGGACCTACAATTTAACGAGTCATCCTTCCCGCATCCAGATTAAAATGGCACTTGAAAAACGACAGTTTTGAGCATGGTCACCCATATCCAAACACGGTCCGCACGGACCGTTGCATAGCTTCGATGTTCGCATCAGATCTTAGCTAGCCGAGCTACAGGCGCTACTTATCACTGTTAGTACGAAGTACAAGTTATTATTCTGTGCTGCTAGGAACGGAATATTCATGCACACAAACGTACCAAAAGGTTAACGTGTCGGTGTGTACGCACACATGCGCAGCTCACGCACACAGCTCGGCTATGACAGGCGTGCTAGCCAGTCGGGCCATGCCGGGTGGGCCATTCAGTCGGCTCGTGGAATTACGTTGTACACTTTTATCACAATATTTGCTCTGCCAATTCTGTTCCATTTTCAAATTGTATTCCTTTTCCTTATTTATCTATTGATCCGTCGTCAGTTACGTTTTGAACGTTACGACTGTTCTTATTTTGAATTTGTAAACATAATATTGTTATTGTATTGATTGTAGGACCTACTATCTCGTTCTCGAATACAGTATATAAGTATGACACAATTTAAACATGTTCATGTTTAAGTAAGTTAGATATTAATTCGATTTCTTATTTCAGCGTCATTATTTAAAACTTTAGTCAAATATAATCGCGTACTTCGCTGTATTTTTAACATAGAAAGCAGTACCTTAGTCCTTAGTCGTTATTTTTACAATTTGTCAGATATTTTATCCAAAAATGCCTCCAAAACCTCCACGAGTGTACTGTTGTGTAAATGGCTGCATTAACATGTCAGTGAAAAGACCAGAGTTGTCGTTTTTCAAGCTACCAAAAGAAAAAGATAGGTAAGGGATTCACTCATTTATTTGTATGTGTCGTAGGGGCTAAATTTGAATAGCAAATATTAACAGATGACTTGGGATTTAGAAGTTTTTTAAAATTCACCATATTTTCGTCACATTAATATAGCGAAATATTTTCCTTTTTTCTTCTATGCATAAATCTTTGGGCTGCTTATGCTTTTGCTACTAAGCATACATCAAATTAATAGTTAAATTGTACTCCTTTTCTAGTTTTAATTAAGTTACCGACCTCTGGTTTAAGGGGTTAAGAAGCCTATCACTTTGTAATAAACATTAATTAAATTGACAAGGTAACTGAAAGATCGTGTACTACAAACGCAAAGATTTGTTTAAATATAATTGTGTTATAACTAACGTAAGATGATTGACAGTATGTGTTAGTAAAGAAAATAAAAATAAATATTAAAATACTTATAATTTATCTCCACTATTTTTTCAAACCATAGAGATACGTAAACACAAAAATTACGAAGAATAAAACAATTAAATCAGATGTCTCGCATATTCAGAATATAAATAATACAAAATATAGGTACCCATTTTATAAGTATAATTCATGAGCCAGTACGTAAACCATATGGCAATGGTTCATATACTGACAGACAAAACGATTTACGATAGCATTAAAGATTTTGTAAGCAGCGGGCTAGCCCGGATTCTGTGCAACAGGAATGTGCAACTCTTGCGCACAATATTAATGCTTCTATGTCTTCTTGACAGACGCAACAAGTGGCTGAAGCTGATCTCCCGCGAAGACCTCTCCGGCATGAAGGCCAAGAGTTACGTGGTCTGCGAGGAACACTTTCACGCTCACGAGATCCTAAGAGCCGAGCACAGGAAGAACTTGAAGAAAAATGTTTTGCCTTCACTCAAATTGCCCGGAGATAAGATTCGCAAGAAGGTTTGTAGAATCACTTGTTAGCTCGTGCATGAAGAATGATGTTTAAACAATAATGCTCAGATCCTCTCCAATGACCTCACGAACACTCTGTCAAGACCGTCATTAATAAGAAAAATAATAATGCTAAGGATCGCTTTCGAAAACTAATGTTCACATTAATACTAAAAGCATTTTTAAGTATCTCAAAGATTATTTTATTCCATCATTTAGATGACATTATATCAAGTAAAAGGTTAACAAATTTTCTATTATTCAGGTGGCTGTGATCGATAAAACGCTGCCTAAAGTGGAGAAAAGCACGCAAACAACAGAGACAAATGCTAGTCCTATATACCAAACAGACAGCAGTGATTCAAAGAAAAGAAAACTTTATCAAAATGCATCAGGAAGTGTGAAAAAAAAGAAAAAAGATGAAGTAGATAATCGGTCTCTTAAACATCAAAAAGAATTGTTCCACAGACTTTGTGATAAATTCTTGACAAAAGAATATTCACAAGTAGTAAAAAATATAAGCAATAAAGAGCCTATAATTAAAACACCACATATACCAATAACAACAGAAATAAATGAAAAAGTACTATCAATCTTCAAGGTTAAAGTTGATAATATGAAAGAAAAGGAAAGAGTATGCTCAGTGATCATAGATTGTATAGATATAAGAACACACATTGTGTACAATGCTAGAGATGATAAGTTTTTAGGATTCCATGAAGTAGATGGAGTACAGACAAGTGACCCTGCTACGGTAGCTATAGTACTTATGGTAAAAGGCATAGTTTTTAACTGGCAACAACTAGTTGGATTCGCACTGCTTTCAGAATACAGAGATTATCCAAATGTAATCGTGTGGATAGACAAACTGATATTTAAGCTTGGAGAAATAGGGCTAGATGTGAAAGCAGTAGTCTCTAATATGGAAACAGATATGTACAATCTGGCAGAAGTACGAAAAACATCTCCTGAAAAACCTTTCTTTTCACTTCTAAAAATGAAGAAGCTTTTCTATGTATACGACGCATCGCATCTTTTGATTATGATTCGAGACAGTTTCCTGCAAAATGAGTTTCATTTTCGAGGCCACGTGGCTAAAATTGATCATATAAAACAGTTTTACTCTAACGATTTCGAGAAGACAGCTCGATTGGCTCCCAAATTAACACAAAATCATATTGATCCTAATGACGTTGAAAAGAAAGATGTGCGCGTCGCTGCACAACTGTTCAGCAACTCAGTGGCGGCTACAATTCTAACATACTTAGACTTTTATGTGATAGACGAATCTGGACGTGACACGGCCATACTAATCAAACTGATAAACGATCTGTATGACCTACTAACCAGTATAAAACTTAAGGATGACAGCGATAATGTTTTCAAAACTGCATTCAACGGAGATCCTGCTCAATTAAAATTGCTTACCGAAGCCGTTCATTTCTTCCGGACCCTGAAACTTGTCGACTATTCGAACAATGCTGACGTCACATCAACGGCTAAATTTATTGAAGGGTTTCAAATAACGATATCTGCGGTAATGCTACTTCTAGAAGACCTCAAAAAGAGTGGTATTTCCTACCTACGAATAAAGAGACTAAGCACAGGCCCAACGACAAAATTCTTCTCTCAAATACGATCAAAGTGCGGGATTGCGAACAACCCAACGAGTAGGCAATTCATGACGGCTTACCGAGAACAGTTCATAAAGGATCTAATGAAGCCACCAGCTGGCAAAGACTGTTCTATAGATATAACCAATTTTCTATCAGGCAACAGCACCTCAAGAGATCTTGATAATGGATCTGATAAACCAAGCGATACAATCATAGTTCAAGAATCAGATAAAAAGGTTCAAGTCAAAAGTTCTGATTATAAGCAAATTCAGATACCGGAAAACAACATACTTGTCTACCTCAGCAGCTACCTTTTGAAACGTTGTGCGGAAAAACACAGAGACTGTAAAATTCTAAGCAAATATACAGCTTCCACTCCAAAACAAAGAAACAAAATCTCTAAAGGTGATGTCCGATATAAAAAATACAGGGACTATTCGGAAAAAACTTGCAGCTCCTTACTAGTTGTTCCTAACGATGACTTCATTGCGTATGTGGAGCTGATGGAGGAAGAGTTTAGAAGATGTTTGAAAAGTAAACGTGTACAAACAAATTTTGCAGAAAATATTTATAAGGAGATTTGCAATATGAAGTTCGAGCCGCCGTGTCCGTGCTTTCCTTTAGAGTATTTAAGAAGATTATTTATCAGAATAAGAATTTTCCATACGGTTCAAGCCAATAATAAAAGATGGCAATTCGTATTGGCTAAACGAAAGTTTTTTAACTTACCAAGTCTCTAGATTCTTTTACATTTTTTTTAAATATTTTTTTGGGTGTTTTTACAAACTACAAGTTACCAATATAAAATGTGAAAGAAAGTATACTGTTGTTTTACACTTCATATATTTGTACACCACATTTTCTTAATATTTTTTATACAAAGGGTTCATTAAAATTTCGAATCCATGAACGTTAATTTAATTATAGCCAAATGAAAAACGAGCGCTTATGCATCCATAAGTGCATAATATTATATTAAAAACGCGAGTGATTTATTCAGAGAGAAATCACACAAGTTATACAAATCAAATTAAACAATCAACATCCAAACAGAGAACCATTAGCTTGGAAATTAAGAATAACAGCCCCTGGCCTATCGGGGGGTTACCATGCAACATTTTTGTCAAAATTTAATTTACAGCTATTTTATTTGTAGAAATGTCAATGTCAATGTCAAAAGTAAGCAACTTAAACAATGAATCAAAGAGCGTTTTGGTGAATTAATCACTCTTATGATTCCTAATTATGAGAGTAAAACGAGTGCGCCAGGATGACCTCTAGCAGAGAAAAATGGCATCGTGAGGCGTGTACTGTCTGTCCCATCTACCACTACTTCTTGACGACCACGACCGCTCTGGCAAGAGCGTACCGACTTAGAAGAAGAATCATGAGAGAAGGAGAAAAAACAAATCATTGTTTTTTCCCCAGCATAGAGCTCGAGTTTATTTAGGAGAAGAAAAGAATCGTGAGGAAACCATAGCTTAGTGGTAGGGAAGTTTCTTATAATGAAATGTTCAGGCAGCCTCCTTGAGAGCTAGTTATTCCAGATTTTGGCATGCTCCACCTTAGGCCAGAATATCACTGACTCGCCTGGTTACGCACCCTGGTCAAATACCTAGCAGTGGAGTGTAAAAATAATATTTCATGTTTGTTTATCATACTTATTACAATTGAAACTATTTTGACGTATTATTTTCATAATATGTATTTAACCATCTCATGACTTTATATGACTAAATCAATATTTAGTTCTTAACTTACTTACTGCGGAACTTTCCCTTAAAAAAAACAGGTGAAAACAGTTTCTAAAATACAATTAAAATACTACTAATTGTGCTGATAGTACCCACCCCACGTATTTGCATAAGTGGTGCTTTATAATCACACAGGGGTCTTCTACTCGTCAGATTAGCCCCGACTCCCCCGGGGGCAGGAGTTCTAGGGGGGAGGGATATAAGCTGCTTTTTGAAATGACGTTCCGTGATCTAGCGTGTCGCGGAGTAATTAAAAAGGCAGCATTTTTGGGTATTAAAATTGGAAGGTTTGTTTTGACGTGACAACGTCTTAAATTAGGTTGCGGCTGGGAGTCACTTATGAAAAAGTGTAACGCCCGGTAACGTTACGATGAGTCACCGAACGAGAGAGAGGCCCGCCGAATGCCTTGCGTCTCTCTCCCACTCAACTATGATCGGTCTGCGGCGCGCGCAGCACGCGGCAGACGTTGTCACGTAAAATCTTCGCCCGTAAAACCGACTTTACAGGCAACCATTTTTTTACAAGCCGTGGTAGTCGCTAGGCTGAAGGTAGCACGGCTTGTGCTTAGACTACAGGAATAAAGGGTAGTCTGAGTCCCTTTATTCCTGTAGTCTGAGGGCTTGTGAGCAAGTGCCGAGCACCTTTGTTTGTCTATTTAGTTACTTTAATATGTTCCTACGTGTCTTTATTTGTGGCATATATAAGTGAGAACACTTTTGCGCAAATAGGCCAAGCAGCAAGTTAATTAAAGAGGCACTGCATTGACTCTTTGCCATTTAACATTTGTTTTACGCACAAAGACAATTTAATTTAATAGAGATAACAAATTTAATGGGCAAAGAGGCAATTCAGCAAGTTTGATGGGCAAGAAGGCAACGCAACAATTAATGGGCAAAGAAGCAACGCAGCAAATTTAATGGGCAAAGAAGCAATTCAGCAAGTTTGATGGGCAAGGAGGCAACGCAACAATTAATGGGCAAAGAAGCAACGCAGCAAGTATAATGGGCGAATAGGCAACTCAGCAAATGTAATGGGCAATGTAGTAAGTTTAATGGGCAAAGAGTCAACGCGGCAAGTTTAAGGGCAAATAGGCAATACAGTAAGTTTAACAAACAATGGACAGAGGTAATTCTGCAAGTTTGATGGGCAAGGCGGCAATGCAGCCAGTTTAATGGGGGGTTGGTTTTGACGCCGTATCCTTATGAATGATTTAAAGTTATGTTGTTTAAATAAATCTGCGTATTGAATTATGTACTGATTATATTATATTTTACGAGTATATGTATCTACTAGCTGACCCGGCAAACGTTGTTTTGCCTTAAAAATATATAGTAGAAGATTCTCAGACCTACTGAATACGCATATGAAATTTGGTAAAAATCGGTCAAGCCGTTTCGGAGGAGTTACGGTAACTAACATTGTGTCATGGAAATTTTATAATTCTTTATTGGACACATAAAAAAAGGCACAGTAAAAGACAATTAACTTAAAATTAGTGTACCACAATTGGCGGCCTTATCGCTTAAAGCGATCTCATCCAGGCAACCTTTGGATGGAAAGGAATTTATAAACGACTAAAGAAGGACGTAGTGTACAATAAAGAATAATAAAAAACATACATATAATATTAATAATCTTATCTTAATTTATATAAATCTCGTGTCACAATGTTTGTCCTAAATGGACTCCTAAACCACTTAACCGATTATAATAAAATTCGCACACCATGTGCAGTTTGATCCAACTTGAGAGATAGGATAGTATAAATCTCAAATTATAGTCGCAATTTTAATTTACTGCTAATTATTGTTTGTTATTATTTGACAGTCACAATTATCTGTTAACTCCAAATGATTCTAACTGATGTCGATACCTTTCGACTGGGTTGAGTAAGTAATCAATAGATGGCACTGCTATGGTAAATCTACGAACGTGTCATATAAGCTACACTATCTATTTTTCATACCCTTAAGTGAGGCAAAACCTAGTTTGCCGGGTCAGCTAGTATTATATATTAGACAACAGTTTAGCTCTGAGAAGAACTTTTGCGTATGTGTAGTTAAAAGAACAAAATCAAAAAAAAAAAACCGAAAATTATTAGACTTTGCGCACGACCGCTGTGATGGGAGCCAACCTCGCGACTGAGCGGCGCGGGTACCTTACTCATAGATCTAAACACCCCTCCCCCGCACACGCCCTCTTCGCAACGGGCCGTGCAGCAGAAATCGTAATATTTTAATTTCACCATAACTTCAAAACCAAACGTCCAATTTTAATCATTCAAAGACCAAATATTATCAACACAAACTGTTCTTATTGATGAAATAATTTATTTTGATAAGGATTAATAGTGTATTGCTTAAAATCGCTTCGTAAATAAGCCATTATTTCTCGTACAAAGTAAAGAATAAAAAATGGTTATTGTGGGTTATTCCTAAGAGATAAACATATACCATCACGGACTTTTTTGTAGACCTTTTTAAGTTGTACAATACTGTAGTAAATTGTTTTGATCTATCTTGTAGGATTCAGTCAGCGTTTGCAATGTAAGCGCAAAAAAGGGTTTTTTTTACGACCTCACATTAAAAACCTCAAAAATTGTAGCCTATGTGTTATTCTGATGTATAAGCTATATTGTGGTAAAGTTTCATTCAAATCCATTCAGTAGTTTTTACGTGAAAGAGTAACAAACATACATCCATACATACAAACTTTCGCCTTTATAATATTAGTAGGATTGATTTTAAATTGTAACTAAATTATCTGAGAACAGGTATTTCGTTGCAAAAAATCACCTTGATGAATTGATAGACTAAAGAATATTTAGGCGGTCACCCTGAGACGTGGCTGTGCCTTATGAAGCTATTTAGGTATCTATAGACATGTATATGTTTCTACTATAGTATATAGGTGTAAGTTTCCTATACAGGCTCATCAGAGGAGGTTAAGATAAGTAAAAAAAAGTTTACTTGATTTATCGACAAAGCGATGAAATCACGAAGCTAATACGAAACTTTAACCGTAGAACGAAATTAACGTAATCATGTTTTGGAAATCTGACGATTTTTAAAACTGAATTAATGATAACAAAACCGAAAAAATTGCCAAGTGCGAGTCAGGCTCGCGGATTAAGGGTTCCGTACCTTTATCTTAAAAATATTGCAATAAACATATCTGTTACAACAGATATGTTTAATTATTTATTTAATTAATATAAAAAAAATAATAAAGATTAAGGGGGGCTACTGTTAATGTTAAAAAATGTTAATGTTGTTTGCCTAATGTTTTCTTTTATTGTTTATTATGTTTTTTTTTATTGTCTTTGTGTCACAAAATAAATGTTTCTTTCTTTCTTCTTTCTTTAAATATTAATTTTATTTTTGTTTTATTATAGCGCGTTATACGTGCTCACTACTGTGACTTGGAACCTTCTCACACATAGGTAATAGCCCATCACGGTATAATAATAAACCACGACTGCCAAGTACGGGTCTACGGATGACACACGTATTCGGATATTCTAGTCCTCAAATATGTCAGTTTCCTCACGATATTTTCCTTCGACGTAAAGCGAGTGCAAATTCAGACATAACTTGAAAATCAAGTCATTGGGCCGGGATCGAACTAGGGCCGCATGATTGAAAAGTAAACGTTTTCCCACCGAGTCACACTAACTTGTACAAGCAAATAGTCCTGTATATAGTAAAGTACTAAATAGGTATGAGTACGGTATAGTTATTGCGTTGAAGGTCATCCGATATCAGTTCTATTCGCTATGTGTCACTTATGTTGACATTGAAAACTATGACTCAGAGAGTTCTAGAACGCTATAGGTATATAGGTGTAATAGATATACCTTATATGAGTAGTTCCGTACCTAAAAGGTAATAATTAGCCACATGCGAATTGGGCTCTCGCATGAAGGGTTTCGTACAATTGTTGTATAAAAGCCCCCCTTAAATATTAATTTTTACTAAATTTTATAATTTAATTTGATAGCTAATATATATTTATACATTTTGTGAAAATTTTAAGTGCTAGGCACTTAAAGTGAAAATAAAAAGTAAATTAATTAAAAGTAAAGTAAACTGATTTCGACGTTTTAGAGAGTGTGTCGTTAAATCGAGTGACGTTACAAGGAGTATACACTGTAAGTTCATTTTTCACGGCCATTCGTCATCGTGGTGGAAATTTTACAAGTTACATCGATTACTCTGTATCGAAAATGAATCGATACGAGGAATAAACAGCTATATCGTTATCGCTATCAGTGATAAGGCTTATCAGTTACGAGCACTTATGTAATTGCATCTATGTATAAGAACGTAAATAATGTCATTGTTGACCTATTTATGTATCTGGGCATACGTATAACGATTTAATGGGTACCATGCCGGAATGCCAATTAGAGGGTCCCGGCTTCGATTCCGGGCGCGGCCAACTTCTTTGTGGTGTACTAAATTTGTTGGCTGCCGGTCTGGGTGTTAAATAATATTTAACGGTATAAAATATGTATTTATGTAGTATATAATATTGTGTTCGCATAAGTTTTTTTACTCAAAAATTATGTCTTTATAACCTTTTTAGTAAGGTTTTGCCGTTTGTACGTAAAGGAATATTATATTATAACTAGCTGACCCGGAAAACGTTGTTTTGCCTTAATTTTTTTTTCTAAATATACAGTAGCCGATTCTCAGACCTACTGAATGCGCATATTAAATTTGGAAAAAATCGGTCAAGCCGTTTCGGAGGAGTAGGTACGGTAACAAACACTGTGACACGGAAATTTTATATATAAGATATTCAACATACATATAACATTGTATTAAAGTATGCGTAAGCGAGTGCAAATCCACACATAACTTGAAAAACAAGTCATTGGTGTAGGGCTGGAATCGAACCAGGGGCCGTCTGATTGAAAAGCAGACGTTTTTCCCACCGGTACACATTCGATTTTTTCAACTCGTACAATGTTGTATAATTTTATTTTATTATTTGGTTTTTTAAGGTTAGAATTATTTGCAGGGTAAGTGGAATTTAAATCATCTACTTTGAGTAGGAAAACTTCAAAAGCTGACCGCTGAATATTATATCAGTTTCAGCGCAAAAAGCGCCTGAACCTCAATTTACAACTAAATCTGATTTTCCTTTCACCATAAATATACAGAGTTCTACATAAAAATATCACGTTTCAGCCTATTGCAGACCTTTTCTGGCTTTGATCTTGGATATACTAAATGTAGATAGATCACAATGTTAACTTTTACTTACTAACCAACGACGGAAAAACAACGATGGGGTGCTATAAAGTGTTTATGGTGTGTCTCTCTGTGGCATTAGATATGTATATAGATAGAATTGTTTTTACTGGACACCACTTCCTACTAATACATATAATAAACTAGCTGACCCGGCTAACGTTGTTTTGCCTTAAAAATTGATATTAGCAGATTTTCAGACCTACTGAATACGCATATAAAATTTGGTACAAATCGGTCAAGCCGGTTTGGAGGAGTACGTTAAATATCATTGTGGCATGGAAATTTTATATATGTATAAGATGGAAAAGCGTGTGTGTGTGTGTTTGTTACTTCTTCACGCTCAACGGTTGAACCGAATTTAATGAAATTTGGTATATACATAGCTTAAACCCTAGATTAACACATAGGCTTCTTTATCCCGGATTAACACGGGTAAGACCGCAGGGCAAGCGCTAACTTTCAAGCCACCTGATAGCCTCTGACTTGGCTTATCGACTGCTTGTAAGACTAACCAGGATCTATGTAATATTGTTACCATATTTAAGTTTAGTATATTTTATGTAGTAGTAAATAAGTGTGTATTATATAGTATGTAGTATATTTGTATATATTTGTTTTTCTTTGTTATACACCCCTCTCTTGTTTTATTATTACTGTCCTTCCTCTGGTTGCCTGGAAGAGATCGCTTTTAGCTATAAGGCCGCCATTTTCAGCACTAGGTTTAAGTTTCTTTTGTTAATAATTTTATGTTATAAGTGTGTGAAATAAAGAATTTATCTATCTATCTACAATTAAAATCAAAATCCAGAAGAAGACAATTGAATGCTAGTAAACGAAAATGTTTGTAGATGCCTCATCTTCCGATACAATATCGACGGTCCATATTATCGGGGGTCCTTTTTTCGCCCTCCTCGTGAAATGAAGGGTCTCGGAGACCCCTGAG
This sequence comes from Mellilla xanthometata, assembly GCA_035578125.1. Lineage (NCBI taxonomy): Eukaryota > Metazoa > Arthropoda > Insecta > Lepidoptera > Geometridae > Mellilla > Mellilla xanthometata. Next base: position 2,223,130 of record JAPUBQ010000014.1, on the reverse strand, counting down.
GTCAGCTCGGGTTCTGTCAGCCCGCGGTCAGCTTTGTCCTCGGCCGATAAATATACATGTTAGAATGTTAAGGGGCATCGAGAGGGGGCGGCGCGAACACTTTTATTTTAAGGTGCTTTGGGAGAAAAATAGCATATTTTGAAAAATACTGCTCAATTTCAGTTTTCCATTTTAATTAATCAGTGTTTTTATTATTTTACTATCTTTAATCCAAAACACGACTATGTAAAATTCGTTCAATAGTTTTTTTTTTAAATAAGCAATCTAAAATTTGTGATTTTGAATGTCAAATAAATTTAAACAAATCTTACTTTATTGTATTTTTTTTTCACACACGGCTGGTTAGCCCCGTACTAAACCATTTCCAGTTTGTATTATGGTTGCTAACACAACTGATATACTACATACTATAAACTAGAAATGTTTCAGTATGGGGCTAACCAGCCGTGTGTGAAATGTGTCCTAGTATTTATTTATATTTCATTTATTAAACTTCACAACATTAGCTGGCATAGCAACTAAAAGGGGCACCCCAAAGTTCTAAGACTTTCCAAGAACGCCGGTCGAAAAAACCTCACAAGTGAAAAAAGGCTCGGTTTCCGCTACCTTACCGTTAACTTCCTTCCGAACAGCTGATTCCCAATGAGAGCGTTTTTTTGCCCAAAGGATATTGTGGCATTTGGCAGTAACTTTCTCTGGCTTCTCTTTTTTGCCTTTTCAACTGATCTTATTTATCGCTTGAATGTAACTTCTACTACATATATATTATTTAGTTAATCTTTGAGCGTGTTACGTGAGTTTAAGATTTTTTTATTAACGAGATATGTGACATACATACTCGTACATATGTTTTTTTTATTGTACCTCAGAAATTTTACTACTTTCGATCATTATGACGAATTTTATTTTGGGGAAACGCAGCGGGAAAAGATATAGCCTTCAGAGCCCAGAAACGGTGCATTAGGGCTATCTGTGGTATTCGCCAGACTAACTCGTGTAGGCCTCATTTTGTTAATCTTAAACTTTTGACACTTCCCTCGATTTACATCTTGGAAGCAGCTCTTTTGGTCAGATCTGAGCTTGGTAAATATGATACGCTAAAAAGTAGTAGATATAAAGGAAAGCTATTCCCCGTGAAAGCAAGAACCCAATTATTTCATGGTAGTATTTTCTGTATGGGTGTAAAAATCTACAATAACTTGCCTCTGTCAATTAAAGAGACCAATTCTTTGTTTGCTTTTAAGATAAAATTAAAATCTTTCCTTGTACAAAAATGTTATTATAGCATAAAAGAGTTTTTAGAAAGTAAATGATTGAAATATTGCTGGATTATTTTATAATTGGATTTTTAGTTAGGACTGTTTATTGTGTTTATTTACCATAATGTAAATTGAAATCACCTATTGTTTTCTACAAACAAATTAAATTCACAGAAAAAATGGTCTATGACCTGTGACTGATGCACTTCTATTAGCGCTCTTCACATAATTTTGTCCTCTAACCCTTTGAAATACGTTTCAAATTCAATTAAAATATGTGGTCCAATTTATTTAAACCACACACGATTCCACGCACGCGATTTTGAACTTTACGTCTGTAGAAATAAAGTTGAAATTTCCCCGATCTTGTGATAAAACTGTGAACGGACAAAGCGAGTCTCTAAAATGGGCTTTTGTGATCTGTCACGCTCAACTGACCACTGGACCCTTTGGCGAGGTACAATGGGTATCGAAAATGGGTACAGTGGGGTACAATACAATTAGTGCGAGCTTTGAGGGCGAATTGGTTAAATTATGCACTCCGATAGAAGGCCGGAATATTTACCGACACCCAAGCTATCTGGGGACGATTAATTCAGATCTTCATGCCAGATAATGTAGTTGGAAAGCGTGATCTATGTACTCGTAATCTATGGTAATTTTAAAAGGGCCATTTCAATGAAAAGGGGTCGAATGGGCAGGTGGGGCACCTGATGGCAGGTCATATTGTAGTTATCTGTTTATACTTAGTTATCTTTATAGCGTAGCCGACATACGCATAAGCAGCCCTCTATATTTTCGCGTAGAAAACGGTCACACTTACTTATTATTAAAAGTTGAAATGAGTCCAACAGTTTCGATGTTTTCCGAGCACCATCGTCAGGGTCGAGTGTTACACGGACCGCCGCCGATGAGATCTACGCGTGCACTCCCTGCCCCTGAAGATGGTGCTCGGAAAGCACCGAAAATGTTGGACTCATTCCAACTTTTAATAATAAGTAAGTGTGACCGTTTTCTACGCGAAAATATTAAGATGCCTTACGTGAACAGTTTACAATGTTTAATAGAGCCCTCTATATGTTCCCACTGCTGGGTTTGGGAGTCTTAGTTCACGAGGAGAAAGATATACAGGTCATAATCCACCACGCTGACCAAGTGCATCTTCGGCTATAGTGGTCCTCAAACATTATGACGGTTTCTATAATAATAGATGTAATAGACGCTCAAGCTTTTATTGAAAATCGTACTACGTGAAAAGAATGATACACGTAGCGCCAACTATTCGTATTTACTTCTCTCGGGTCATGCAATCTACTATCGCTATATCACTATGCGACTGCAGCGAATTGTGTAATTTGGCGGCAGCTAGGCTGCTCGCTCAATTTGCAGCGCCATCTAGGTTTCATCGGTAATTATTGCAAACTTCTGCGCCACGCTTTATTGTATTGGAATCAGCATACTAGCATAGAATACTTTTTGATCCCTGTTCTTAATATTAAGCGTAACCAAGATGCAAAAATAGTCATACTTTCAATTCAGTTTCCAAATTTCTTAATCGTTGAAATTAAGTTACATTAAATAAGCTAGTGTACTTCAATTGTTACCGCTAGGATAACTACTAACTGTACTACTAATAATTAACTATTTTTATGCAAAATAAAGAATTTCCAAACTAATTAGATGAAAGTTAATTGTGTTAGCGCTTGGCTGCCACACCATTACTCGAGCCCGGAAAGGCCGGAGCAAACAATGCACAACATCAAAAAGTTGTAAACAAGTACCTTCATAAACAAGCTAAAAATACAAGCAAAATGGTTGCCCTCGGAACAATATGGCCGACCGCTAGCAAAATGGCGAGCTTGGCCAAATGCGGTCAAATAACCCGCTGGGCTACCATGGTCTCTAAATTATATAATCCCTACTTTTTTTACTTACCCTAAACGTAAAAAAATAATACATACAGTCGAATATATTAAAATAAATAATAAAAATAAAAGTAGTATATGTATAGATAACCTTTGTTAAGCATAATTTATTTAACAGTGTTCAAAAATTTGTATTGTACATATATATTTATATTGATCTGTAATATTTTTCTGTATAAAATAAATGATTTTGAATTTGAATATCACCTCCTCCTTTTTTGAGGTCGGTTAAAAATGACGGGATTTTACGTGTTTTGTTGTGGCATAAAACCTTCCTTGAAAAGTGTTAATATGACTAACCTAAGAGAAACCATTACAATTCTTCGTCTTCTTCGTCGTATAAGCTTTCAAGCCGTCCAAAGGCTAACTGACTGACTACTTACTCGGCATATCGCCGAGCTAGCTACCTTACTAGCCTGCTAGTACTAAGACTAACAGCCGGAATCCGACCCACGGAAGCGTCCATATGAAATTACCACTTTTAAATCGACAGTTCTGTTTACACCCATCCAAAGACTGTCTGAATCGACCGTTGCTTAACCTCGAAGATCGCGTCATATCGCCTTAGCCGAGCTACAAGCGCTACAGTATTCAGTCAGTGACGTACCGAATTTTGTTATCCAAATCTTCGAAAGCTTTTAGTTTCTTTTCGAACAAAAAGGAATAAGCACGGATAAGATACTACTTTGATTTGGTCGTGGTAGGGCCCTGAGCCCCTAAACACAGGCGCCAGCTAAAATGTTTAAGATATATTGCGATAATGCTCTCAGGGATTCTCTTGTTTTTGTGGCAAAAGTATTGAGTGAAAAGGCGTCGGTCAGTCGCTTTACTTTGTTTATGATAATATTGTATGTGTGTGTGTGTATGTTTTTTATTGCGGTCGTTTGTGACAGGATCTGCTTAAAAAACAAATGTTTTGACAAGAGTAAGTAGGTACAAGATAGTATGAACTTTTTTTTGTTAAACAAGTTAAAATCCACACATCACTTGAAAAACAAGTCAGAGGTGAAGGACCAGTATCGATCCAGGGGCCGTCTGATTGAAAAGCAAAAGTTTTCCACCCAAGCCCCACTCGCTTTATACCATTCTGTATTATTTTTTAATTAAGTAGTGCAGAAGAATCAAGATAAAAAAATATAATTAGGACACATTTCATACACGGCTGGTTAACCCCATACAGAACCATATCTAGTTCGTATTATGGTTGCTAACACAACTGATATACCACATATACATACATACATATTTTATATTGATACATATTTAACACCCAGACCGACAGCTAACAAATTTAGTTCAGCACCCGGAACCTTCTGATTAGCAGTCCGGCATGGTAACCATTACGCCAACGAGGTCGTCAAATATTATAAGCTACGTCGCGACATGCAGACAGTTTTATCCTGTTTTTGTTTTATCTTCATCTTAGACTGGAGTACATATAGAAAACATGGCAGTCATTGTCTTGCAGTCTGTCGCCACACCGCCGCGGGGAGCTGCCTGGGGACGTAATGGGAGGAGACTGAGAGGGATATTTTCAGTTTAAGTCATAATAAAAAAAATAACTCTAAATTTGACGTTTATCACACTTTCGCGGACATTTAAATTATATTATATATTAGCATTAAGACATATCCACTGTAAATGACGTACCAAAAATAATGAATGTTATTATGGTTAATAAAACATCTGAATCTGAATCTGAGAAGTTTCTATTATGGGTGTTATAAAAGTGTTTTAGCTTTGGTAGTTTTAAAATTATTTCATCGTTAAGATAACGGTATGGCGCTTTTCTTCACTATGGGTTATCAGGTTATTATTCTCTTCAATTAGGCATGCAATATTTGCAAAATCATACAAAAAATACATCTCATAATTAAGTATCTATAATGATTATAACGCAACTATTGCAATCATGTCCAATGGGGAGAATGCATCTCTAATATACAAGCTTACACGCTTAGTTTGGAGATGCAGGCTCATTACTTGTAGCTCTTAATACAAAATATGTAAAAAACCATAGGTAAAGAGACCATAAGAAACATTTTTGCTACCAATTGTATAAAATTGTGTATAAATAAATTATTTGAATTTGAAAGCAAAGAGTGTGAGGAACATTAAATTATAGCCTGTAATAACCCGATAACCATACATAGTCTGCAATAAATGAATTGAATTTGAATCAGATTGTAGCTTTTGGATTCTAATTTGACTTGCCCTGTATGACGCGATGTCATAAGGCTAATAAATATCTATTATTCTATAATATTACTCTATTATTTTATCCGCAAGTTACCGACATCTAGCCGAAGGTGAAACATGCCAGGTTTGGAATAACTGGCAATCAAGAAAACTGTTAAGTGTTTGACGACAGACTTTTCAACTTGAGAGAACTTTCTAGCCAGGCAAGCTTTAGGAAATGCCAAACCTACCACTTTGCTGATGGTTTTCTAACGATGTTTTCTTTTGTCGAAAGCTCAAGCTCGTTCGTGGTGATGGAACACGCGACCTTCAGAACGTAAGGCGGTCGTACGCTCAAATTAGTTATCATCGCTTAAATATCCGTTCTACTACAGAACAAGCAGAAACCGATACAGAGAGCAGGGACACCGATACAGAGTTGAAGTTCCAAACTTCCGTACGAACGCTTTGCGTCAACCTTCATTGTGAGGACAGCGAAGCTTTGGAACTCTCTACCTGAGTCTCTGTTTCCTGAGAAGTATCATCCGGGAAACTTCAAAAGTAGAGTTAATAGGAATTTACTAAGTAAGATTGCCACGTCGTAAATCAAATGCAAACCTATCAAAGTTAAAAAAAAATAATAAGTTGACCCCTTTTTATTTTAGTGCATAAAAAGCTCCTAAAATGTTGGCACCACAGCGCAATGCCATATCTGTCCCAAATTTTGTCACCTTTAGCAGAATTGCATATATCGCAAACAATAGAACCCAGCTAATGTGGGAGTTACTACGTGGTCAACGGACAGAAATTCCCATATATTCACCATGGCCACCCAATTAGGTAGCCCTTGATTTAATGGCGGAAATAAATTGTGGCGTTAAAAAAGATAAGCGCAACCCTTTGTTCGTGGCCCCTTGTTACGTTTGGCACCGGACGAATGTTAAGCAGTCAGGAAAATAGGTTAGAAATACGGGTAGGACATATGTAATTTAAAAAATAAAAATATGTGTACTCTTATATAAATAGATCCAAAACTCATTGTTTTGACTTGGCCTTAATTTGCGTACTTTAGTTTACACTTTACTTTAGTTCCTCTATGAAAGTCAAAATCAAAATCATTTATTGCTTCATTAATTGATACATCAATGCAAAAGTACAATACAATAGTCATACAATAGTATGTTTTCATTCTTAGAAAATTCTTTACTGCTACTAAAATGTTCAAAAATCTTTTTGAAGATTTCCCCTCGTCAAAGAAATTTACACTAGAAAAGACGTAAAAAACACAATTATTCAGACTCAGAATATAAATAATATAACATAAAAATAACAAAAACAAATTACATACCAAAAAAAGTTAAAAAGAAAGAAGATTGCGTATGTGTTTAGTTTGACAGAAACTGTTTAATAAACTACCAGAATCAGTAAAAACTAAAAAAAAAAAACAAAAAATTCAAAGGTGTATAAAAATTGTATTGCTCGACAAGACGCTGTACACGGTTGAAAAAGTATTGGGAAAAATCTTCTTCTTCTTCTTTACCTTATCCTGGGGGGTCGGCACAGCAGATCTTCTTTCACTCTCTTCTATTAAACGTCATCTCCACACTCAATCCTTTCTCTCTTATGTCCTCATTCACACACGTCTCTTGTGTCTGTACACGCCAAATAATGTCGGTTCTTTTTTTTCAATGTTTATGTATAATTTAAACATAATTATTGTCGCCCCTATTAGTAAGCGCTACTATGTTGTTATTCTTGTTTCAATAAATCTATCTATCTATCTATCTTGTCTGATCGATATACTCGTGTGATCGATATACATATGTAGATATTCCTAATTACCCGCTTAATAAACGTTTCTCTAACTATACATTAACCTGCGCCGGTGTTGGCATTTCCGAGGTGTCATATAGGGTAAAACCCGGATAGTTGCCTCGGTGGGATACATGCCTCAGTTTTTAGTACACTATGTTAGAACTATAATATATGTTAATGCTTTACCACAATAAGTAGTGACCCCCTGCAGGCCTCAGTGACACATAAGCCATCGAAACCGGTGCATTTGTTTTGTCTGTGTAAGCAAAAATCTTCCGCGGCGAAACTTTGACGAGCGTTATAATTATATTGGTAAGTATTTTCTATAGAATATTTTTATTACTGATCGTTATTTCAGTCAATTTTTTCTTTCTTTGGATGCATTAGAGTTTAAATCACATTGTTTCATATGTTTTATTATAAAATAATTATTATTTATTTTGTAAATAAAAAGGGCAAGTATCCACATCAAAAAGGATAGTCGCCCCACTTACTTTCGCGGATAGTTGCCCCTAGAGTGACTAAATATTTTTTAAGACGCAAAGTTGGATTTAATTTTTTTGTGTTTCTTCAAATTTACTGTGACTTTAACTTGTTGTCAATAAAAGAAATATCAATTTAACTGTTCTTTATACTTATTCTAGATAAGCAAAATGCCTCGAAAATATAAGCGAAAACCAGGTGTGGTGCCACGCAATATTAACTAACTGGACGGAAGAAAGTTTAGTACTTGCCATCGAAGCTTGTGGAAAAAATTAATGTCAATACAAAAGTTAATTACCAAATTGTATTATTCTTAAGATAAGTGATAATATTATATAAAAACTTTCATAACTTTAAGTTTGAATAATATTTTTATATTATTAAAACTGAAAATTATTTAATAGTGTTAATTAATATTTCGAATAGTATTTAATGAAAGATCTCAGTAAATTGATAAGACTGTTAAATAAATAATAAATATCACTTTAATTGCTATAAATTGATTTTTATCCTAAATAATAATCATACCGAGGTTACTATCCCCGCATGAGGCAAGTATCCTCCGAAGCATTTTCTACTCTAGGCTACTATCCGCCACAGAAGGCAACTATCCCATTTCTGAGAGGTGAAATAAAATAGTATTTATTCGAAAACGTTATTAATTATGTATACAAAAATAGGCTATTATAAAAGACAAAAGACCTATGTTTTAAGATACATACTGAATATTTTTCAGGAAGCTCATATTTTAAAAAAATTAAACGTTTTCGAAAAGTGAGGCAACTATCCGGGTTTTACCCTAAAGGGCCCCTCCACAACAGAAGGCAAATTAATTGCTTGTTCACGGCGTACCTCGACATTAACAAACGAAATTGGAACAACGAAAAGCTTTCTCAAACGTATTTTACGGTTTCATTTCAAATTAATGACGATACACATTTGCTGTTCTTTTTCGTGTTTTGTTATTTTCCACGAGACTTAATTTTGTTATAATGGTCTCATAAAACCGTGTATTTTATTGCCTTTTTCAGCGAAATTAAGTAAAAATTGTGTTATGTATTTTAAAGGTCTGTTGACAAACCTGTGGCATACTATTTTGTGCAACCATATCCAAACTAAATTATGATTTATTTAATTTAATATGTTTGTACAGAAATGTTGGTCAGAAACGGAACATTGCATTATGGTCAGATTAATTTATACAGCCTTTTAGCCCTGACGCAAAAACGGCAGTCGTGGGCAACTTGGGCTGGCTTTTTTCTTAATGTTCAGTTATTAGGCAAAAACCAGTATAATTATAATTGGCGTATATTTGTATTTGTTTTCTACGCAATTTGTATAAATTACAAGGCATACCATACCTATGTTATTCTCAGAAATCCTACCTGACTTCTAAAAACACACAACATGAACTAAGTTGAAGACAAAACTGGATTCTTCTTCATCTTCGTATGAGCTAAGTAGCTAAGCTCTGGTCTCGAGAGTCTTCAAGCCGCCCTTCTTGTACTTAGAGAAACAGCTCGGACCTACAATTTAACGTGTTATCTGACCCATGGTAGCGCCCAGATAAAAATACCACTTGAAAAACGACAGTCTTGTGTGCATGGTCACCCATCCAAACACCGTCCGCATCGATCGTTGCTTAGCTTCGATGATCGCGTCAGATCACCTAACTGGATTAAGAAGAATAAAACTGGATAAAAAGAATAAAGGACAATTCTTAGCATAGCAACTCGAGTAGCAACCAATAAAAGGGAAACTACAGTGACTTGCAGATTATTCCTTACGCAATTCCATTGTGTTCTATATAATTACCAAAGAATACGGTAAGTTTCTAGGCTATTATGTGAAAATGATTGCGCCAAGGAAAATGTATGCTACAATCATACCATGCTGCGGTGAGCATGAGTTTCCGACGATCGAGATACTTTGAATATAACTATTTTAAATATTTATAATTAAGAAAGTGTAAATGGTTTGAAAAACTGTATATCTGTATATATATGCTTTGGTTAAATACAAGTATTATATTGGAAAATTTTAATATGTTGACATGCTATTTTTATGAAATTTTAACTACTACTATTATTGACTATTTTATCGAATACTAGCACCCAGTTTAGGTTTTGCACGGGCTTTTAAAATAATCTAAGTTGCAAAGAGAAATTATTACTGATATTGTAGATTCCCAACGGTGCAAGAATTTATCAAATCGGTCCAGTAGTTTCGGAGCTTATTCGCGTTAAACAAACAAACTTTTCCTCTTAATAATATTGGTATAGAAATGAATTATCGTTTTGATTGTTAATGTTATACACTTGGAAATTAATATTTATATTCTTAACTTTTTTACATTGCACCAGTAAGCACTAGCCCACAATCTACTCGATCGTATATCTCGCGACATTTGAAAGTTTGCTTCTTCATTTGGTTGCGAGTGAGAGGACATGTTTTTTTTATTATTTCTATATTGACTCAAGTTTTAAGCGATGTGTGGACAGCGTGTTTACTTAAAAGAAACCGGATTACTCTCGATTTGTAAACTGCTAGATTGCAGTTATCGGGAAGGGGAAAAAGTTTCTACAAAATCTAGAAAAATATAACAGTATGTGGCAGCGTTCCAATATATTGTTGACGACAATTTTTTCGGCTTCTGGATATATGATCTTCTATGTCTCCTTTCCTCTATAATCTATTATGTCAGCACAGATAGATAATAAAAAGTAAGGTTAAATAAATTTCAAGGTGAGACAACATTACAGCCTGCCTGTTATGTTTTTTATAGTAGCAACTATATTTGATATGTACCTATTTGAATTGTCCTTTTGAATATGTACATTTTTGAACAGTTATAACTATAGGGTACATTTATAATGTAACTGTTTTGTATATCCTTTTGGTGCAAATAAATGATTTATTTATTTTCTTTCACTAGGCAGAGGTCAATTGTAATGTTTCTGAACAAGATTCAACACAACTTCTTATATTATTGAGAAGAAATTCTAACAAACCCACAATTCTTTATCTAGTTTTCTTCCATTCAGAACAAACAATATTACGACAAAGGAACCTCATCATTTACCTCGTTATAACTTACACCAAAATAGCTGGTAGCTCCGACTTCCAAAACAAAATGATTAGTTGCGAACTACACCGAAACTTTCCGAAGTTTCGCGAAGTTTGCCGAAGAATGTCGGTTCGTTCATTCGTACATTTTGTTGGTAATGTCTGTTTAAGACAGAGAAGCGAGGGCACCCTACTACGTACCAATAATGGGCCACGCACAATGGCCCGAGTTGGCCAATAAAGTACCAAGATTAATGCGTGAACTATCGGCCAAACCCAAAAATGGTTCGTGGCACAAAGGAAAAGTTGGAAGGTATTCGATTACACGAAGGTAACAATGCTTTCTTACAGTAAATGTGAAAAGTCGTGGAAAAGTGTTGGTAGCTGAAGAATAACAGCAGAACCGCTAAGTTTCTTTACGTATCTACATAATACTACAAATAACTTTTCAGTATAGGCAAAACTGGTGCCATTGTGCAGTAAAGTTTGTCAACTTATTGATGAATAAATAGTATGCATTTTTTTCGATAGACGAATAATTTAGGCAAACCATTTACTTACACTTTTTTAAAGAAGAAGAAAGAAGTAAGATTGAAATACATTTATTCTGCTCAAATAACACAGTTTATGATACAAAAACAATTAGAATTCATAGTGAGTGCACAAAAAGAGCAAAATCAGCATAATGCTGAGTGCACTAAGTACTCCAGCGCTGGTTTTCAATTTGCTCCTTCACACTTGTGTAGGCATAATAATATAACTTTTTATATGGTTTTCTGAAATTAATCTTAATTTAATGATAATTGATAATGTGCTAATATCACTTCCTACCAATATCCTAGATGCGTTAGTTTATGTTTGTAAGTGTATATGTTAGTAACCCTCACATGAAACGGCTGAACCGATTTCAATGAAATTTGGCATGGAGTTAGAACAATCCCTGGACTAACACCACAGTAAAATTTTGCAATACTGTCTTAACACGCAGGTTATTCTTTATCCCGGATTAACGCAGGTCACGCAGCTAAGCTAGTACTTACATAATTACAAATTTTACAAACACACACACAATTTGACCACAAAATGCTATTTGCCCTGCCATTTAGAGTTCCCTGCTAATAATAGACTGTCCAAAATAATTTGGATTGTTAAGTGGGACTGACAAGTCAAACCTCTTTCATGTCCCTCTATGCAAAGTTCACGAACCAAATATTGACCTCTGACCAAAATTATACCTTTGCATGCGAGACAAAGTTTTTGTTTGCGGTAACTTAGCATCTATTCCGTTGCAGTAAGAGGTGCAAATCGCGTGTTTTTTCGTTTAATAAATATGTTTGTTAAAGTTTTCTCTTGGTCTTTTGTGTGGTTGTTGTTTTGAACGGTACTGTCGCCTACACATTTGTGATCGTGATTTTTTAAATTTAATTCTTTGTCGAAAATGTTGAAGAACCTTATATACTATGTGTATTTATTTAGTAAGCGATAGCCCCACAGTGTTACCTGCATTAATACGGGACGAATAGAAGTTATTCCGGAATAAAAAGTAGCCTATATGTTTATCTAAGGTGTAACCTATTATAGCTGTTTGAGGGTGAAGCAATAACAAACACACACACACACACACACACACAAACTTTCACATTTATTATATTAGAATTTAGAGTTAACAGGTTCCTTCAAGGCAACTTTGTATAACCAATGCAAACCAGATGCAGGATACCAAAATATCTTAGGGAATCATATGCATGTAACAAAAAACTTAGAAGAAAAAGATACAGTAGCAGTACTTATTACTAAATATGACAACTCGATGCATTATTCTCACGGAGGATACATCAAAATGCTAAATAATATGATAAATCTACAAGAAAGAAGGTTTAATGTAATAATAACTGGTCTACGATACAATGGCATTCATGACAATGAAATTTACCAGATTAATGTAAGGATAAATAGTATGGCAAAAGCAAATGAAAATGTAAAATACCTAGACCCAAATAAAAAGTATGAAAATATAAGGAACTACAAAATATTGAAAGATATGATTACACAAGAGGTAATTGCCAGCATTGGAACTAAATTCCATGGGTCATCTGTTCTGCAATTTGTGAGATGCCAAGGAGACAGCCAACCAATAAATTTTCCAACAAGGACACAGCCCAATCAAAAACCATAATTGTACATGCCAATGTTAGGAGCATACATAACAAATATCTAGAAATAGAACATTTAGCAAATACACAAGATTGTGATGTACTATGTTTAACTGAGACGTGGGCCAAAGACCATCAGATTCAAGCGATGACAATTGATAACTACAACCTTGCTACTTGCTTTAATAGATCATTTTTCGAACACGGTGGATCAGCAATATATGTGAAAAACAGTGTAGATTATAAGGTTAGGAAAGATTTAAATAAGTTTTCTTTTGAAACAAATTGTGAATTAGCAGCTATAGAACTTAGGTCTCCAAAAGTTATTATTGTTTCCCTATATCGCCCAGATTATGATATAAATTTATTTTTTGAAATTTTCAGTAAGTTACTTAACAAAGTGTGTACAGAAAACAAGCATGTGGTAATAGCAGGTGATTTCAACCTAAATGTTTTAATTGAAAATAATAATATAAAGCGTTTGGATAGGATTATAAAAAATTATAATTGTAAATGGTTACTGAACCAACCTACAAGAACTGAAACTGACTACCGAGGGAAAACTAGTTCATCTTGTATTGATAACTTTATTGTTAATATTAATGATTGCACAGCATCTATTTTAAGCCAGAAATTGTCAGATCACAATGTAATCAGATTAGATCTATCACTTCAAAAACTACACTCTAATTTAAACAAATTTGTGCCAGCTAGAAATTTTACTAAATGTAATATCGAGTATTTCCATTATTTATTCAATAAAAATTATGAAAATGTTAGGTCTGAATTGTTAATGGCTATAGATGCAAACACAAGGGCAACGATGCTGCAAGATACATTGAATTATTGTTTTGGGATTGTTTTTCCGAAAACCAAGAAAAATATTTGTAGAAAACAAAAAATGTGGTCTACCATAGGTATAGAAACAAGTAAGAATAAATTAAGTGAATTACAAATGTTACAGCAAATGGAACCCAGTATGGATAGGAAACAAAAAATTAAACAATATAGGAAAGTATTAAAAAAAGTCATGACTGCAGCTAAAAAACTACAGTATAAAAATAGAATCATGAAATCTAAAAATAAAATTAAAGAATCTTGGAAGATTATTAATGAGCAGGTAGGCTCAAATAAAAACAGTAAAAGTAGCTCTAAAATTAATGTAGTCAAAAATGATAGTGGCCAAGCCATCTCAGATCCAGAAGAAATTGCAAATCTATTCAATGAATTTTTCCGTAGTATTGCAAATAATATAACTGGCAACTTAAATATTGAAGTAAATAAGTGCTTGAAATATTTAGGTAATGGAAAAAGTACACAAGTCATCATTTTCAAATCAGTAGATCATAAAGAGCTCAATAGTATAATTATTAATATGAAACAGAAGTCCTCTTTAGATATCTATGATATGAGTACTAGGACAGTTAGGAATCTTATTTTAAAAAATGTTTATTTGTTTGAATTGGTATTTTTAGTAATTAATTCATGTTTATCAGAAGGTGTATTCCCAGATGTTTTTAAATCAGGTAGAATAATACCACTTTTTAAAAAAGGTGATTGCACTGATCTAAGTAACTATAGGCCAGTATGCATATTGCCCACTTTATCTAAGATCTTAGAAGCAGTAATAAAAAATAGAATCGTCAAATACTTTGAAGAAAATAATTTATTTACTATGTCACAGTTTGGCTTTAGGAAGGGTAAATCAACGGAAATGGCTATTAGAGATGTAGTATATTTTATTTTAGAATCATTAGACAAGTCAAATAGATGTGCTAGCATATTCTGCGATTTATCTAAAGCATTTGATTGTTTACGGCATGATATTTTAATGATGAAGTTACAACATTATGGTTTTCAAGGTTCTGAACTAAGCATTATGAGATCATATTTAAGTAATCGTACCCAAATTGTTACAGTAGGAGAAAAATCGTCAACCATAGGAAGCTTATCAATCGGAGTACCACAGGGATCAATTTTGGGGCCAGTTTTGTTCTTAATCTACATTAACGATCTTGTAAATGTTATGCCCAACTGGTCCCATATAAGCTTATTTGCCGATGATACTCATGTAGGAATAAGAGATAAAAGTAAAATCAAGTTAGATGAAAAAGTAAATGAAGTAATGACATTGCTTGAAGATTGGTTTAAATCAAATGGTATTATATTAAATTCAAGTAAAAGCATTGTGATGGAATACCAGTCCAGATTAGGTATCTATGGTAACTCATTAAAAAAAGAAAATGTATTCTTAGGCTATACAATAGATAACACTATTCAACATAGTGCACATATAAAAAAGCTTTGTAAAAAATTAGCTAGTGCCAATTATGCATTGTTTAAACTTAGACCTTTATTAGATAAAAAATCACTTGTATCTGTTTATTATGCTTATATACATTCAAATATTAGGTATGCCATTACTGTATGGGGAAATGCAACTGATATATTCAAAGTTTTGAAATGTCAAAAGAGGTCAATCAGAATAATAAATGGTTTAAAGAAGCGTAGCTCAGCTCGGAAATATTTTGAAAAGGATAGGATAATGACAGTAATTTCAATGTACATATATAATAGCCTGCTAGAAATTCATGAAAATGAAATGTACCAGAATAAAAAAGATGTTATTCCTTATTGTTTACGTAGGAATATAGGTAAAGTTCTACCAGCAAATAGACTAGCTAAAGTACAGAAACAGGGATGTTATACAAAAATATTAATGTACAACAAGTTGCCAGAGAAAATAACAAATCTTAATAGTAGTATGTTTAAACAGAAAATAAAGAGTTTTTGTGAAAGTAATTCCTTTTATAATTTAAGCGAATATATGAATATGGAGCTTGCAGAATCGTTATTCATGTGTAAACAGTAGTATTTTAAATTTAATAAACATGGAAAACAAGTGCTAATGTGGTATTTAATGGGGTAGAATATTTATTTAATGAATTTTGTAAGTTTATTTAATTTTATCTAACTAATGTTTTTAAGTATTAAGTAATTATTGTAGTATGACTTGCCTTTAACGTATGTTATTTAGGGCTAATAAAGTTCTGTATTTCTGTATTTCTGTATTTCAAGCGTGATACATCTTAGACCACAGTCAAGCTTAACATCAGGCAAGCTGCGGTCAAACGTAAGCCTATTTATCATTAACAAAAATATGTTAGTAGGGAGTAGAATGATTTTCCTATTTCTAATTCAACAATATTTGAGCACGACTGTACAGTCATGTTTATCTATATTCCGTTATTCATTGTTTGTTAGTTACGTGATGAAACGCTCGGTAATTGAATACAATCGGAAATTGCCGGCTTCAGCTTCTACTATGAGTTGCTATAACATTAGAAAGAAAGAAGAAAGAAAGAAAGAAACATTTATTTTGTGACACAAAGACAATAAAAAAACAAACATAATAAACATTAAAAAAAAAAAATTTAAGTGGCACAAAACCGGCCCCAGCTCAACGTGTGCTGACTGCAAGCAATCAGCGCTGGTCTTCCGCTGGAGCCGACCGGTAACGTCACATACGAAATTACAGGAAGAACAGGTTACATAGTAAAATTTTAATATATACAATAACAAAACAAATAAAATAAACAGATAACAACAGAGTTAATATATAAATAAACATTACACAACTAATAAGCAAAGAATGTAAATGCAATTATGTGAACAAACACAACGATTTATAATAATAATTCATTTAATTAAAAAAAACCTTACAATTATCAAAATATATAATCCATAAAAAACATGGCAAAAATAATCTAGGACGTCGAATGAGGGAGCGAGGTCAGGATCCTCGGTCAGGGTGGTTTTTGACGCAGCGAGTTTCCTTGGCAATCCAGAGGGGTAACGCCGCCAGCATTTTGGGGACCTTCGGTGCAGCGCGGGGAACTCAAAGTCTGTGTTAGTTGTTTCTCGTGTTTGTGCAGTTTTTATTTTGTGTATAAGTGACGTGTATTTATTATAATATATATAAATCTCGTGTCACAATGTTTGTCCTCAAGGGACTCCTAAACCACTTAACCGATTATAATAAAATTCGCACACCATGTGCAGTTCGATCCAACTTGAGTGATAGGATAGTTTAAATCTCAAATTATAGTCGCAATTTTAATTTATTGCTAATTATTGTCTGTTTTTATTTGACAGTCACAATTATCTGTTAACTCCAAATGATTCTAACAGATGTCGATACCTTTCGACTGGGTTGAGTAAGTAATCAATAGATGGCGATGTACCCCTAAGTGAGGCTTAACAACGTTTGCCGGGTCAGCTAGTATAATCTTATATTGGACGTAATTTTAAATAGTAATATTCAATTAAATTCATACAGTCACAATAAAAAGAAGAATATAAGTAAAAATAGTAAAAAAATCTAGTACTCATCAGGTTTATGATCAGATCTTAGATGGAGCTTGCCTAGTCTGTAAATTCTGTTAAGAAGGCTATAATAATAAATAATAATAAATATATTAGGACTCATTTCACACACGGCTGTTTAACCCCATACTGAACCATTTCTAGTTCGTGTTATGGTTGCTAACACAACTGATATACTACATATACATACATATATATTTTATATCGATACATATAATATAACACCCAGACCCACAACCAACAAATTTAGTTAAGCACAAAGATGTCGGTTGGGCCGGAAATCGAACCTGGAACCTTCTGGGTAGCAGTCCGCCATGGTAACCTTTACGCCAACGAGGTTGTCCTGCAACGAAGGCTGCCTGAACACATTATCATAAACGCTTGACGACAGATTTTTCTGTCTCGTCGCTCCTATTTTCCTGCGTAAGCAATAAGATTACAGTCATAGTGATTTGCACCATCAATTTAGTTTAACAAACAAATCAGGCCAAGCCTTGAGCCGTTCATCTGTTTGTTTCCCATCAGGCCGCCATAAACCTCTATCAGCACATAAAGTTGTAGAGCAAAACAAGCACAATGACTTCCTGTAGAACCTCCTCAATCTATTTAACCTCCCCAAGTCTCCAATGTCAACAGTACCACAATGGTTTTACAATAGTCGCCAATTATTTCATGCAATCGATGTGTGAGCAAGATAAAGCGAACTTCTAATTGTTTTCTCTATTGACGTGAGTTGTATGTATAGCGGTAACGGTAACATATTTACCTCTACTCAATTATAAACATACTTGATGATACCAACTGTATTTTTAGATTATAAGATTGATAGTATAGTATTGTAACAAAAAAGTCATATTTCATTAACATTATAAAAAGTCTGTTATATATTTATTTTATTTTAAAAACTAGTATAATATGTGAGTAATAGATAATAAAGGCTATTTTTATTTTATTTTATTTATGTATAGCGGTAATGTAGCGTGTGTGCAACACCTTTGCATCAGAGGCGAGCAGTGGGTTATTTGATTAGTTTTAAGATATTAATGACATTTTCATAGTAATATTTTTGACTGAAATCAAGTTTTAATTAACGTTTTTAATAATAATAAAGCTTATATTTGAGAAACACATGGGCTATAAGTTTTTTGAATTTCCAAAGTTAAGAAAATAACCGCTATTTTCTGATCCGTGAAAAATAATATGATGAATCATGGCTTATAGTGATGATATAAAATTAAAGTAAATATTAAAAATGTTTTTTTTTCATACAATTTATTTATTACCGTGTAGTCCTTCTTTCATTGGAAAACATCGACAATAGTTTTGGGCCCTTCTCAATATCAGACTTGGGGGCCTGTGTTAGCAAGCAAGCACCGGAACAGGATCTTATCCGGAAGGGCCATAAAAAGGAATTGTTTACTTTTATTTATAAGCTATAAAAGTACTTTCAACTATTTGTTGTTTTATGACTGCTCATAGTAAACACACACGGTGGATTATTAGAAGTAGAAATGTATATTTCTGTAACTAACTGGTGCCACATCTTAATATATATAAATCTCGTGTCACAATGTTTGTCCTCAATGGACTCCTAAACCACTTAACCGATTATAATAAAATTCGCACACCATGTGCAGTTCGATCCAACTTGAGAGATAGGATAGTTTAAATCTCAAAATATAGTCGCAAATTTAATTTATTGCTAATTATTGTCTGTTATTATTTGACAGTCACAATTATCTGTTAACTCCAAATGATTCTAACAGATGTCGATACCTTTCGACTGGGTTGAGTAAGTAATCAATAGATTGCGCTGCTATGGTAAATCTACGCACTGACACGTTCTATACTATTACTTCTATAAGCTACACTATCTATTTTTCATACCCCAAAGTGAGGCAAAACAACGTTTGCCGGGTCAGCTAGTTTTTTATAAATATGGCTGGTTAGCCCCATACTAGACCATTTCTTGTATGTATTATAATTGTACCAGTCGTTTTTAAAGTCGCATTTTCATCTGGGTGCCAACGTGGTTCAGATGACACGTCAAATTGTAGGTTCCGGCTGTTAGTCTTAATATAAGCAGCAAGCAGTTGTTAAGGCAAATTAGAGGCCTTAGGCCAAAAAAATTTGATTGTTTTATTGTTTGTTGACGCGAATAGGCTCCGAAACTACTGGGCCGATTTGAAAAAATCATTCATTGTTGAAGTAGCTACATACATCATTCCCGAGTAACGTAGGCTATATTTTGTTTCCAAAAATATCAGAAATCCTTACTAAAATGTGTAACAAAAGCCCTTATATAACCCGTGCGAAGCCGGGGCGGTCTGCTAGTAATCAATAAAGTAAACATGTAGATTCAGGAACGAATAACAAAACAAGCAGGCACGTAACTATTTGCCAACATAACCCTCCCTAAGTAAACGTTACGGTCGTAGTTCCGCCATTTCGCCAAATAAAGTGCGCAATAAAACATAGGATCTCGATCATCGATCAAATAACTCGAGTAAAAAGATCCGAGCGGACTCGTCCCGATTTGATGAATCGCGGGACAAACGGTACGTCCCTAGTGGGACATAAAACGACTCGTAACTGCTTAGGGTTGGCACCAAACACTAACGCTGATTGTGACACGATTTTAAACTATTAAGAACTGAACCATTGCGTAGACTTTAGACTTTTTAAAGGGACCAGTCTAAACTTTAAAAAAAAATACACACGACTGGTTAACCCCATACTGAACCAATTCTAGTTTGTAATATGGATGCTAAAATAACTGATACACTACATATTTCCTATATCGTCGCCGTAGTTGGAAAATTAAATAACTAACCATTTTCGTGAAATCGACTTTTTGCATTATCATAAAGTCCAATTCAAGCGGCATCTTTCTGTCTCACTAAAATTGTAATATCTTAATTAATCACAAAATAAACTACACATAAACATTACAACACACTATAGTTGGAAAAATAAATATCAAATATAAGAGAATAATTTAGCGAAGGAAAAGAAGCTAACTCTGCAGTAATTAGCTAACTACACCCATGCGTCAATTCAAGAGCAAATAAAGTGCATAAAGTATTTTGTTTAATTTTCCCTCGACACTATTGGACCAATACGGTCTCGAAAAAGGTTATTAAAGGCAGTTATGTAATATTTCGTGTCTCATGGAATGTGATGGTTACACAATTATGTAATTGTTGTGTGATCTACAGTAGCACCCAGATGAAAGTACCACATTTTTATATGACAGTATTGTGCAGTATTGTCACCCATTCAAAGACTGGCCGCATGGACCGTTGCTTAGCCTCGATGTTCGCGTCAGATTACCTTTGTTAGCCAGACTAAGGGCTGCTAGGAGGAGCTAGCGGGAAGAAGTAGAATAGGTTTTTGAGTTATTTGGGCATTCCACTGGAACATCAATTACTTTTAAGATAAAAAGTAACCTTCAAGATCTAGTCTACCTCCATATAAAATTTTAGGAAAATCAGTACAGCTAGAGGAAGTTAAAGAGATGTGTTATCCGGTGCATCCCACGGGAACAGTAATTATTTTCGGAATATAAAGTAGCCTATGTGTTTGCACATGGTCTAACCTATCTTCATCCCAAATTTCATCAATATCTATTGATGAAATTTAGACAGTACAGCCGTTCGAGCGTGAATCTGTTCAGGCGTATAATTAACCTAACTTTTTATAGTTTCCTTCGATTTCCCTGGGATGCCATTATCAGATCTTAACTTGGTGCCAATGGGAACATTTCAGGACTATACTCATTCAATTAAAAGAATAATTTTGAGAATCGGTTCACAAATGACTGGGAAATGGGTGAACATACATAAACAAATATAATAATGCAGTCGAATATAATATAACCTCCTTCTTTTCGAAGTCGGTTAAAAATACTACAAATTACTTTTTCAGAATCATTTCATTCCATAAGTTCATCATTACATTCCATTTCATACTTCATTCACATTCTAAATACATTATTAATAACATTACTCATGGTTTTATTTAAAAAACTTCAATACATTTTTAGGTTTCTCATTCCTGGGCTAAAAATCCTATCTCGCATGTCTTTTTCCATCTCGGTTCGCCCATTTTTGAGCAAAGCTTGCGGGATAGCTAGAAAAAACAGATTCTGACCTCACGGGCTGACCAGTTCCAACACCTGCCGGCACACGTCTCTATGGTTCTCTTGCGGACCTGCTTTGGGATGCCCAACTTCACTTATGTCATGCGTACGGCGCCAACATGGAAGCTCCCGAAGGAGGTCCTTCAATTTGATAGCAGTTTGAAACGTGTGATCGAGGATCGGCTCAATATCAGTTTTAGTGAGGAGCAATGGTGCCAGGCTAATCTGCCTGTCCAATTAAGAGGTCTGGGTGTTAGGTGATTACAGGAATGCGGTACCATTGCTTTCCTGGCATCAGCTTATGGTGTCTTCGGGTTGGTTCGGCATATTCTGCCTGAATGTGGGGACTCGTTCACCATCCCTTTTGTATCAGAGACGCACGATGTCTGGGTAGCGATGCATCTTGGTGCAGCTTTGCCAACGAAGCCCAACTCACAAAGGTGCTGTGTACTAAGCCGGAGTACGAGCCTGGCTGCATTCACCTCATCTGGACACACTGCTGGACGACGAGTCTTTTAGGGTTGGCTGCAGGAAACCGACTCGGTTGTGTGGTTTGTGAGCTCCACGTTTGCATCTGTGGCGTGCGAGTAGAGGCGAATGGCTTACATGCTCTTAGTTGTTCCCGGTGTGCAGGACGCAGACCTAGGTATCATGCCATTAATGAAATTTTAAGGAGGGCTCTGGTGCTAGCCGAAGTTCTGTGCGTGTTGGAACCTCCCGGCCTATCGCGCTCCGACGGTAAACGGGCGGATAGACTTGAGAAGTTGATTCCTTGCCAGAAAGAATGCTGTCTTATCTGGGCATGCTAGGTAATCAAGGTACTCACGAAAGTAGCATTTGCGTGAGTACCTTCGCATCTTGCCATCTTCCAGCTACTCAAAGCGTGGCTGGTGAAGGTGTGGAGGCGGCTGCACTCAGTAATCACCAGAAGTATTCTGCCCTGGAATCGGGGTATGAGTTTGTGCCTTTTGCTGTCGAAATAGCGGGGCAGTAGGGGGAAGAGGCAAAAAAATCTGTCGTAGACATTGGGCGTCGTTTGCGTGAGAAAGGGCGAGACCCGCGGGCAGGGCAGTACCTAAGACAGCAAAGTTCCCTTGCCATACAGCGGGGAAATGCTGCGAGTCTGATGGGCACGTTTGGGCGAAAGACTTGGATGATCTTATGTTTGAATAATTTCTTTTTTATGTTGACGTTATATGTAAGATATTATTAATAATAAAAAAATAAAGAATTTGTTAAAACTTAATTAGTAATCAAAAATCAATACTTACAATTGGGTTGGATATTCTAGTAATAAATAAATAATAGATCAATTATAAACTTTCCCGTTGAAGGAAAATTAAATAAGTGCTTTTATTATGGGCTTTTTATATCTTAATGAAAGATATTGGCGAAGGAGAACTAAATAACTAACATGCAAAACTAAATAATTACATAAAATATTAATATTTTGGGCGAGGGAGAAATACATAGTGGCTATTTTTAGCTTTTCTCACAAACGAATCAATTAAAATAAAATTTCTTTGAATGAATAACTAGATGCTTTATCAATCTTTAACATATTAAAATTTGTACAGCAAAATTGTTTTTCAAAAAAAAGTTATCATCATTTTTGTTGCAAAAAAACAGTTAATCGCGTTTTTCTCGCAATTTTGATTTTGTTAGTTATTTAATTTTCCAACTACGGCGACGTTATATAGTAATTTAACACCCAGACCCACAGCCAACAAATTTGGTTCAGTACAAAGATGTTGGCCGTGCCGAGAATCGAACCCGGAACCTTCTGATTGGCAGTCCAGCATGGTAACCATTACGCCAATGAGTATAAAAGAAAAGAAGCCTATGTATATTAATCTGAAGTGCTACCGACATCAAATTTTAACCTTTACACTTCCATTTCTTCGTATGAATAAAAATAAATGGTCGAGCTCTGATGTGGAGAGTACCTGAAGGCTTAACGACTGTTTATACTAACAGCCGGGACCTACAATTGAAAGAATGTCTGCATCAGCCATTGCTTTACCTCGATGTTCGCGTCTGATCACCCTAGTTTGCCGAGCTACAGGACAGGAAGAACAGGAAGGCCTTGAAGAAGTTAGAAACAACCATATTACGCCGAGTGGCAACCCTGATAAATTCTCGCGCTTCCTCGTAGAGTTACGCTTAGTGGGACACGGATTATTACACTAGTATTGTAAAGATGAAAGTTTGTTTGTATGTATATCTTATATCTTTAAATGACCAATTCTTGGGATATATAATTGGCATCTCGGAATCGGCTCCAACGATTTTCATGAAATTTAGTATATAGGGGGTTTCGATCTAGCTAGGAATTATTTTTAGAAAAAGCCATATTAAAAAAAAAACTCGGTCACCAAGTATTTACTGTATTCTTTATTTCTTCACACAGTAGCCGAAAAAGACTTATTTGCCAAAGTACCAATGACTAATGTTACTCGGGGATAATATAGCTTCCCAACGGTAAAAGATTTTTTCAAATCGGTTCAGTAGTTTCGGAGCCTATTTGCGTCAAACAAACAATTAAACTTTTCCTCCTTATTATTGGTATAGATTTAATTAATCGTTCTGGTTATTTGACAGTGCGTTGAAATTACAAATACGCCTATGCTCATAAGGTGCATAGCATAGCATGAGCATAAGTTGCCCCTATACGTTCCCACAGCTAGGACTCGGGGCCTTCACTCACGAGGAGAAAGATATAGACCGTTATCCAACACGTATACATAAGGCCTAATATAATACACGTTTATTTCTATTCGATTCAGATCAACCGCCACCCGTGTTTAAAATATAACCAAAGCTAGGTAAACTGCCTCCGTAACTAATTTCAAGGAAATCTGTAGTGCCTGGAAGAGATCCCTCTTAGCGTTAAGGCCGCCATTTATAAGTTGTTCTTATAAATTAGTTTACCTACTATAAGTGTTATCTTCTTACTGTTGTTTGAGCGAGAGTTAACAAACACAAACACTAACACACAAACTTTGACCTTTAAAATATAAGTGTGATTTAAATCGAGTAAAACCACGGTAGGCCGCTAGAGAGTCACCAAGCTATAGAGTGGGAAAGAAATATTACCAAAGAATCGGTTAAGTTACATACTTAATTTCATGGAAATCGGTTTAGCCGTTTGAGCGTGAGTAACAAGCATACACACTTACATGACCTCGTTGGCGTAAAGGTTACCATGCCGGTCTGCTAATCAGAAGGTTCCGGGTTCGGTTCCCGGCCCGGTCAACATCTTTGTGCTTAACTTAATTTGTTGGCTGTGGGTCTGGGTGTTAAATATGTATCTATATAAAATATGTATGTATGTATATGTAGTATATCAGTTGTGTTAGCAACCATAATAGGTACGAGCTAGAAATTGTTCAGTATGGTGCTAACCAGCCGTGTGTGAAAGTGTCCTAATATTTATTTATTTATTATTTATTTACACACAATGTTTTTTTTTGACATATTTCACACACGGGTTATCCCCATACTGAACCATTTCTAGTTCGTATTATGGTTGCTAACACAACTGTTATACTACATAGACATACATATTATACATGTCTAATTTTGTGTGATTTAAAACGAGTAAGACCGCGGTAGTCCGCTAGTGCGACACTAAACAATAGGGCCGGAAATTCGTTTATCTTTACTCCGTCCTCACAATAATAGGTCTTGTCCTTGACCCTTGATAATTAAGTTTAATATCTGTAGCTCGGCTAACTAAAGCGATCTAGCGCGATCATCAACGTTAAGCAACTAATAATAATAACGTTATGTTAATAAAGATTTATTTATTTATTTATTTATTTAATAAATGATAGTCAATAAAAAAAAGTTTGAGAATCGGTCCACAAATGGCTGAAGAATTCGTGAGCTTACATAAAAATACATACATACTCGTATCTACATATTTTAGTGGCATAAGAGAGAGGAGGTTTATACCCAGCAGTGGGACGAAATAGGCTGATGATTATGATGTCAAACATATTACTCTGTCAAACCTCCGCCTTTTTTGAAGTTGGTTAAAACATTGGTAGTTCAGACTTGTATTAATACCTATTATGTTTTTTTTTGTGTTAGATAGTATCAGAACTCCGACATCAGTTAAATCTTTTTTTAATGATACTTATACTTTCCGATAGGCCCTTTAATATTTAATAGAAATCGGTTCAATATTTTTTCTAATTAAAGTCGGTTCTAGCCAAATTACAATTCAATTATTCTACTTTAAATTACTTGTATTAAGTTAAGGTACTTGTATTTAACACAGACTCGAATTAAAAAAAAAAAAAAAAAAATTAGGACACATTCACACACGGCTGGTTAGCCCTATACTGAACCATTTCTAGCTCGTATTATGGTTGCTAACACAACTGATATACTACATATACATACATACATATTATATACAAATACATATTTAACACCCAGACCCACAGCCAACAAATTTAGTTAAGCACAAAGATGTTGACCGGGCCGGGAATCGAACCCGGAACCTTCTGATTAGCAGACCGACATGGTAACCTTTACGCCAACGAGGTCGTCAGTCATTAGTAGTATTTCGATTTTAGCCAAAGTCTCCATAGTCAATTTATTCACCTACTAGACTCCCGCCCCGGCTTCGCACGGTCTCTTAAATAATCTGAATTGCTAACAGAAACAAATTATAGCCTATATAAAATTATTCGGGGATAACATAGCTTCCCTACAGTGACATATTTTTTCACTCCGGTCCATTACATTCGGAGCCTAGGTATTCGCATCAAACAAACAATCAAACTTTTCCTCTTTATATTGGTATACACGGCGCGACATATATAAGTACCTACATACATACCTACCTACCTATAATAAGTTTTTCGAATTCGCATAACTACATCATAGGTACCTAGTTTCATTTTCGGTAAATTTCTATTAACAGACAAACGATCAGTAGTAACTAGGAGCCAATTTTATTAGCTCGGCACATACAGTAACATAAATGAAACAAAAACTCCAAGCAGATTTGCGCATTCGAATAAACTTATTCAAAATCGACGGGTCTGAGTCTTTTGAGTCCAACGGTGAATGCAAGGCACGGAGCGGTCGACCTGCTTACGGCACCGCGTCCCCGCCCCTCGCAACCCCGCTCCCCGCGCGCCCGCGCGTCTCCTACTTACACGTGTAAATCCCCTCCCGCCACGATGTTTACCCCGCGCGGTATCGTGCGGGCAGCAGCTAGCGGGCGGCGGGGGGACAGCCAGCAGTCGCGTGTCCGACGCTCCGTCGACACGACGCGTCTATTGCGTCATCCACATCGTGCACGGCGACTCCCGCGCGACAAGATGGCCGACGTTTGCGCAATGAAAGATTGTCCGTCAAAAGCAAGCGATCCCGATAGAAGATTCTTTAACTTTCCACATCAACTGACTCGGTGAGTAACTTGTCTTAATAGCAAAACAGTTGTATATTACCTGTATCGATGTGTCGCATCCGATTGAAAAACTTAAGGAACTGGACCGTGACGTCACAGCTTAGCGTTTGCTTTAATCACATAGATATTACCTACATATACCTAGAAGCTAATCGGTAACCAAAACTGTACGCATGACTTTGTAGGTAATAGGTATACAGGTTTACTTGTACATTACCAACACTCACTTTTAAAGGACAAACAACTTTATACAGGTTTATTTGTACGTGACTAATCAAACTTTTTAAGGGCATCTTTGAAAGGCTAGACAAACTATTTTGTTCTATAAATTTAAGAAATTTATGGAAACTTTGACAAACTATTTTGTTCTATAAATTTAAGAAATTTATGGAAACATTCTGACCATTATTTGTTACCGAACTATGAGGAAAATCATTCCAAAATGGCTGCCGCCACGAAATGGCGGAGTATACTCGTAATTCACAACTCCCTCAAAATATAGGTATCAAATAAAAGGGGATGAGTACAATAATATACCGGGTTACAGGTAACTGGCGACTTTAGTAGGTCTTAATAAAAAAAAAACACATTTTGCGTATAAAAATCAGATGTTCCATACAAAGTGATGGCGGCGCGCTGCAAATTGTTAAGAAGCGTTTTTTTTCCAATTTTCTAAAATAATGTTTCTAAATATTTAATAGTAGTTTATGAAACTGTCATATAATGTAGGGTATTAAAACACGAATGTGAGTTTATGAAACGAGCGCAGCGAGTTGCCAATTCTAGAATATCCGGAGGCGTACAAATATCATCGTCGCTATCCATTTTTAACCGACTTCAAAAAAGGAGGAGGTTATATATTCGACTGTATATTTTTTTTTTTTAACTTTGAATTTGTATGTTAAAAAGAAAACACATTGCGAAACATTAAATTCACGCTGTCACAGTGAACTTGCCGCCATTAAAATCTAACCAATGAGAGCGCAGCTGCGCGTTCTTCGCGTTTTATTGATGTTATAAGGAGATTTTACGATATCAATCTGGATATTATACCATTTTGTAAATTGCATTGAGTGTTTTGTTGTCTGCGCTATAACAGTAGTAATTATAAGTCAAGTATTGGCAACATAAGCAGAATGTTACAACATTAGTGTAGATAAAGTTCTCTTAGGGTTTACGTAATCCTGCATAAAAACGATATCCCAGATTGCCACCAACTACAAAATAGTTGACATTTTTTAGTTATTTTTTATTACTATTAGTATAAATTTATTTATTTATGTTATAAAAAAAAAAAATCGCACATTGCTATATTTGTGAAGATTGCCTTGTAAGATTCCCCTATGTGATGTCACATAAACTCTCGTCACCAGAGTTGCTTGTTAGTAATTTCCAGCCAATTTAGTTTAGACAAAGAAAAGATGTTTTATAACTTAGTGACGTCTTTATAAATAGAAGGTTAAGTTTTAGTCGAGTTGAGTGAATATGATTATTATATATTATATTACAGTTGGAATAGAAGTTAAAAGGTAGAACAAGATTTCAAAGATACGAATGACGTCATGTCCATCCGAACCATAGAGAATGGAAATAAAAGGTGATTTCGCTGAAGCAAATTGTACAGAAATTTGATTTATACTTTTTATTACAAACGCTGTGAATTTCCTAGGATAGTAGGCCAAAGAAATTTGTAGTAAAAAAGTTGTTTCCATAGACCAATAACATTACATAGACATGTCAATGATTCTAAACGACACAAAGAAGGCGGTTTCTAGGTAGTGTCTCAAAAGTTTGTTTCAAAGCTGCTCTTAGAAAGTTTTATTTTATTGTTGGGGATAAAATAAAAATAATAATAATAATCATAATTATTTAAGGTGATTTTGTACTAACAACCCTGTATTACTCCTGTTAAAAAAAGGGAGGGTAATTTTGTTTTTTCTTTTTCTTTTAACGGACTTAAGATGGAGGTTATATATTCCACAGTATGTATTTTTTTGGGTACTCTATTTAACCTAGATTGTTGTGCTATTTACATACATAGCATTATAGAAATAATAATATAAAAACTACATAACTTACTAAAAAAGAAAGAAAAAATATAAAAGATATATTTTGATCAAATTAAAAAATACATATAAAAAACGTTATTTTCCGTACTACATATTTCTGCATCTCAGCTATGCTTATTGCAAGCAATCAGCGCAGGCCTTCCGCAGCGTCCTACAGGAAAATAATGCTTAATGACCTCTTAGTACATTTACAATATTAAGCTTATGCTTATCTAACTGGCCAAATTGTTCTATGTTTGTATGTGTGTTTGTTTATATTGTGTACAGGCAGCAGTTAGATAAAAGATATTAATAAGATAAAAGAGATTCAAAACACATGTAGTTACAAATATGCTTTTACACTGTTCAAAAGAAAGAGAAGGAGAACATCTAGTTTGACCTTTTGTAATATTTCAGAATGAAGACATGGGCGGAAGCGTGCGGCCGGCCAGATCTTGCAAATGGACAAGTCCCTTACTATATGAGAGTCTGCGACCTTCATTTTAAAAAATCTGATATGCTTAAACGCAACGTGAGAGCATCTTCGACACCTTTACCATACACCATCAAGCCAAACGAAGATAAGCCCGTTCAGGTATTGGATTCCGAAAACGATGCCGAGCAATACTCCCCACGTCCGGGCCCCAGTACCTCCAATGACGCGGATGACTTTAAAAATAAAAACGCATCATATAAGAGCCAGTGCAAGAGACTGCAAAAAAAAATATTGTCCTTAAAAAATCATAAAACTATCAATAAAATTTTCAATATAGTCGAAATATCGGAAAAAGTTAATTTTGTTAATAGTAAATCGAAGACTTATGCCTTATTCTTGTACCTTTCTGGGCCTTCGACATATAAAGTGATAAGATCATCTACGAGCCTACCGAGTGAAAAAGAACTACGGAAAATTGATATCGGGATCGATACGGTTACCAGTCCCAGTGTCACGGAAAGCTTGAAAACCAAAATAACCTTTTTTCCTGAAAAAGACAGGCACTGCACTGTATGTATGAAAATAATAGAACTGAAGCGATTTCTTTATTATCGTATCGCTAAAGATAAAGTCATTGGATGGCAGGATATTAACGGAAATCTTAAAATGAATCCAGCGACGCACGCATACGTAATCGTAGCGCGGGGGCTGCGCGCTAAGTGGGAGCAGCCTTTATCTTACTGCTTCGTGGCCGATGAGCAACCAATGGAATATATTGGTTCGTGGCTGGACCAGACCGTAAGTAATGCTATGTCGATTGGCTACAACGTGGTAGCGATAGTGGTTGATCACGAAGATTTTTACGACTATTTTAAAAATCGAGTCGTTTCTTTTGTAAAGCCTTACTATTTCCTAAATGGACAAAAAATCTACTGCATTTTTGATTTGCCGCAGCTAATAATTTCCTTAAGAAACCTTCTGATGACTCACGAATTACAATTTCTTGACGACGATGGATCGAAAGTAGTAGCTAATTGGGGAACCATACGAGATTTGTTTACAGAATATAATGTTGACGATAGATGTCTACTTGTCCCTAAGCTAACAAAGTCTCACATATATCCAGGAGAGGTCGAAAGACAAGAACTCAAATACGCGGCACAAATATTCAGCAAATCGGTTTCGATGGCCTTGGAAATGGACGGCAAAAGGCGCGGCCTTCAAGATACCAAGATGATTGGGACACAGATACTGGTCGAGCAGGTCAACGAAGTGTTCGACATCCTCAACTCGTCCACTTCCAACCATCACAATAAGTCTAAGAACGCGTTTACTGGTGCGCCGTATCAAATGAGAGCCATTCGACAATTTATGAAGTTCTTAACAGACGTCAAACCTAACGACTGTTTCTTCGAAGACCAATCGTTCGACTGTATTTACGGATTGAGGATATCCATAATGAGTATCAGCATCATTTTGCGAGACTTGTTGCCGAAAGGCATATCTTCGCTAATGACCCATAGATTCAACTTGGATGCCGCAAATCGATTTTTCGAATCTGTGAAACGAAAGTCTAAAAGCGAAAAGCCGACTGCTGTTCAATTCTTTAAGTTCTATCGGCAAATTTTCATGACAGAACTAATGAAATATCCCAGAGCTTGCAAAGCGTCAGACGATGTTGAAGTTTTCGCTGACCAATTGAGTACGGGAATAACGAAATCGCTCAACAAATATATGCCAGATGGTAAGGGTTGCAAGAGCATCAAAGTACACACAGTCGACTACCGCTTCGAACTGCCTCCGACTAACGGCTTCAGGTACATGTGCTGGTATTTGATGAAGAAATGTTACGAAGTGCACACGTGTGACAATATACAAAATCCCGAGTTCATATTCTGTGACCACGATCCCCGGTGGTTGGGGTACTTTGATCCGCCTGAGTTGTTCGTAAAGTATATCTTGTTGTTAGACAGGGAATTTGTAACAGCATTTGGGAAAAAAATAATGTTTGGTCTTGCCTTTGACATATTGAATAACTTACATTGTTGCAGCTTAAAGAGTGTCTGCCCTTGCTTTCCGGTGCCTTATCTTCATAAGCTTTTTGTAAGGATGCGCATATTTCAAATCTTTCGATACAACAACAGGAACTTTCGTGACGACTCTTACCAATTCTCTGTTGATGATAATTTAAGTAACACATGCCCCACTTCCTTTCATTATAGTTAATATAACTTGTTATAAGACATTTTAAATAATTACTTACAATAAAATTAAGATATAAGTATATAATACACTTTTTCATTGTGCATTATAAATGCAGTATATTACCTCTATCTTTATTTACAATAACAACCAACTATTCAAACCAAGAATTTTGGATTGGTGGAGTGGCCTTTTAAATTAAATTCTTCAGTGGTTTTGTTTTTAGTTTTTAATTTTATAACTTTTTTTAAATTGTATGCTTTGTAAATTGTGAAAGTGTTATATCAACTAAAATAAATAATTTATTTTGTATGATCACATATCTTATATCTTTAAATGAGCAATCTGAATCGGCTCCAACGATTTTCATGAAATTTAGTATATAGGGGGGTTCGGGGCGATAAATCGATCTAGCGGGTAACATATAAATATTTTCTGTCTCAATAAAAAATAACTGAAGAGAAAAATTAATAGAAAACGATAATAAAAGAAAAAAGTTTGCTCCAGAAAAAAACACATTTATTATAAAGCGTAACGAATTACAATATATTGTACTATACTACAATTGGAAATGCGTTTATTCTATCTCCTGCTTAACATCCACTTCATGGTAATCTTCAGGATGTTTGCTCCTGAGGACCTGCTCCTCAGCAGAGGCGATTGCTTCAAACGTTTGGCGTTTCACTTGCAGTTGGAGCAGTGGAGGAAGCTTCTTCGCTGATTCTGACATGGACAGGAAGAATCTACGGATAAAGAAAAAAATTAAAATCTGTCAATCGAGATCTGATCTGAGAATCTGTCAATTGAGGTGGACACACACCCAACTGAGCTGACATCGGTTCAAAAACTAGTTTTCTAGTAAAATTTAGTTTACCTATCCATGGCATCCAAATCATTGAGATGTCTAGACGAATGTCCTTCAACAGATTCGTTTCTGTTTTCTTCCAACATGCAATCAACAAAAACACTATTTGTTGTCTTGCTTCTACAACGAGGGTTGGTAGATGACATCTGTTGGAGATCAGGAGCAGTCTGACAAAAGAAAATATATTTTTTAGGTAATGAACTAACTGACATATAACTTTTTGTCTCAGTAGTTAGTTTAATTGCGGAAATCCGTTGTACGTGGAAGAAAATCTTAAATATTTAATGAAATTCCGCTGAGATCTGAAACTAAGTTGAAATATATAACTATATAACTAAGTAACCATTATGCCAACGAGGTCGTCGAAATATATCAAACTGACAGTCAGGATCATTCAGAAGAACTTACCTATTTTGTAATTTTGATAAGTGTGCGTTTGCCTACAGCTTGCCTGATGTCAAGCTACGGTTACCTGAATGATAGAGTCGTCATCATGCATTGATTCGGCCTCTGTTTCCGAAACGCTCGTTTTCTCTTGTGGTCTCGTCTACTATAGTCGCTTCTCTTGTATCGAGGTTTGCTTATTTCAATATGGTTTCAGATCACAGCGGCAATACACTTAATATTTATTTTTGTCATATAAATCTTCATTTAAAATCATCCAGAAGAACTTACCTATT
This sequence comes from Mellilla xanthometata, assembly GCA_035578125.1. Classification (NCBI taxonomy): domain Eukaryota; kingdom Metazoa; phylum Arthropoda; class Insecta; order Lepidoptera; family Geometridae; genus Mellilla; species Mellilla xanthometata. Next base: position 2,190,065 of record JAPUBQ010000014.1, on the reverse strand, counting down.
TTTTACCCTTGATAGGTTTACATTTGCCTACTTATTCTGATATAAAGCTACGCTTACCTGGGGGGAGACATCATCATGCATTGATTCGGCCTCTGTTTCTGAGGATTCAAAATGTTCCTCTTCTCTGGTGGTCTCGTCTCCTATTCCCTCTTCTCCTATATCAATCTTCATGACAGGAAGAATAAACGCCATAGCATCATGATATTTGTATGGTTTGTTTCGTGAAGTGTCTCTGCCTTCAAGAAAGACCTTTCTTCGCTTGTGTAAAGCTTCTCGAAATGCGTCCCTCAGATTTTTCCATTTCTCCTTTGCTGAGGCGACTGAAAATTATACCATATATTTATGTGTGTATATATTATTTTTCTTTCTTATGTATGAGCTTAGTGGTCGAGCTCTGGCGTTGCGCGTTTTCAAGCTGCCTTAAGGCCGCTGACTTGGCTAAATAGCTGCTTGTGCTAAGACTAACTGCCGAGATCAGCAATTTTTCAGCATGTCATCCGATCCAAGGTAGCGCCCGGATGAAGATGCCACTTTTAAAACGACAATCTTTGCATTTTCCACCGTTGCTTCGCTTTGATGAACGCGTCAGATCACCTTAGCTAGCCGAGCTACAGGCGCTACAGTTTGTTGTTGGTCTAGTGTTTTTGCTGCTTTTAAAATGATAATGACCTTGTGACTATTTATCTTCAAAATTCATGGAACTATCAATTTTGTAAATATGCTCGGATTAAAAAAATATATTATATTTTATTTTTAATCAGCCGATAATTGTTCAAGTGCAAAATATACAAAAATCCTAAAAATACGGGCACATTGAAAACATTTATGAATATATTTACGTAAATTTACTTAATTTAATAATAGCACTTTTTTTGCTGTTTTAATTTTTTTCACACAACGCTGAAAAAACCATATCTAATTTGTATAATGGTTGCTAACATATCTTATATACATAAACTTACATAAATACTTTATATCGATACACATTAAACATCCAGACCGATAGCCAACAAATTACCTCACCACGAAGATGTTGGCCGTAACGGGAATTTAACTCGTGACCCTCTGGTTGGCAGTCCGGCATGGCAACCATTACTACGCCAACGGACCAACGGAGTCATCGATTGTATTGTTTGCTATTATTTAGGAATGTAAATAATACAACATACGAACCATTCGGTAAAGAATCAAAATGATCAGCTATGGACTTCCAGGCAGCATCTTTTGTGTCTCTTTGTCTGTAAGAAGCTGCATTCACGTCCCATAGACAGCGGTAACTTCTAACACTTTTTATAAATCTCTCTGTTTCTGTACTTTTCCTGATATTATGTCTGCTAAATTTGACACGTTTTGCGTCTTGAGTGTCAGAAGAATCCATGGCTGTAAAAATAATACTATTTTACTATATAAACTCTATATAACGACACTGAAGGGACTGTGCATTTTATGGCGTTATAGAGAGTGGTCGTTTAATGGAGGTATATAAGCTAAGCCAACTGAAACCAATTGATTTCGACGGTTTAGAGTTTGTCGTTAAATCGAGTGACGTTACATGAAATTTACACTGTATTTAGATAGATATACATAGATATAGACAGATAAACACTTTATTTTTATTTATTTATTTTTATATTTTTATTTTTGTTTTATGTCCTATCTCAAAGTAAGATTTTTTTTTGCAGCCAGTTAAATTGTTTATAAGAGCGTAAAGTTTTATTAATCTCATATCCAAAATATTTGATATTTATTTGCTTTCAACATTCTCCATTTATATTGTAATAATTTCATACTTTTTTTTTGTAATTTTTTATAAACTTTTTCTTTTCTTTTCCTATTTTTTGAAAATTTTGTGATATAAATTATGTACTGAAAACCTAATTAAGTTCTATACTTTAAGTTCTATACCTACGATTGGGAGAAGACATCGGCTTCCGTCATACAGTTCTGAACTAGTTCGGAAGCCTTTGGATTTCTTTATATTATACTAGAGGTTGCCCGCGGCTCCGCCCGCGTGTATGTCGCTTTTCGCGTAACCTGTGGAAAATTCTATTGTATCCCATTCCCGTGCCAATTTTATATAAACATTACACTGCTACGATAACAAAATGAGTCGCATCTGTCTTTCCGCATTTGATTCCTGAGATCTACTTAACCTCTGTTTTTAGCTACTTTGGTGATGATGCGAAAGATTAGATCGTGTTCTCCAAGCCATTTTTTAAACTTAAATAATTAGAATACGCGAACCATACCACCAAGTGGAACACATACTTAAATTCCAATTCAGAAGTATTTAATTTCAAAAACACAAAACTTTCCCTTTGAACTTTAAACCCTAATGGCATACCTTAATGTACTCCAGGCAAATATTATAACAAATTTATTTTAACCACCATATAAGCTACAACCATAACATTTTTCAAGGCTTTAACTTGATAAATAAAGAATTTTCCAAACAAACTTTCGCCCTCCCCCCTCCCTCCTACAAACCCTTAGTAAATTCCTGGCAGAAAACTTGATACTATTATTTTTAATTTTACATAAACTATAAATATTCCAAATACCAATGCCAGAAGTTCAAAAACATAGAAGTTTCATACAAACTGATTTACCTCCTTTCACCCCCTTAAGGGTAGAATTCCCAAAAATCTATTCTTAGTACACTTTAAAGTACTAAAATATATACGCACTCCAAATTTTACACCTCTAAGTTCAAAAACACAAAACTTTCATTTTTAACTTTCAACCCCAATGGTATCCCCATTAATGCACCCCTGGCAAAAAAAATATAATTTCAATTTAACCATTAAATAATATACTACCGTAACAACTTTCAAGACTTTAACTTGATAAATTAAGAATTTTCCATACAAACTTTCACCCCCATTACAAACCCTTAGTTCATCCCTGGCAAAAAAACTTGATACTATTATTTTTAATTTTACATAAACTATACACACTCCAAATTTCATTGCTGTAAGTTCAAAAACAAAGAAGTTTCATACAAACTATTTTACCCCCTTTCACCCCCTTAAGGGTAGAATTTCCAAAAATCTATTCTTAGTACGCGTTTAAGTACTAAAATATATACACACTCCAAATTGTACACCTCTAAGTTCAAAAACACAAAACTTTCATTTTTAACTTTAAACCCCCATGGCATCCCCCTTAATGCACCCTTGGCAAAAGTTTTTTTAATTTTAATTTGACCATTTAATAAACTACTACTATAACAACTTTCAAGACTTTAACTTGATAAATAAAAAAAAATCCATACAAACTTTCACCCCCCATTACAAACCCGTAGTTCACCCCTGGCAAAAAAACTTGATACCATTATTTTTAATTTTACATAAACTACACATATTCCAAATTTTATTGCTATAAGTTCAAAAACAAAGAAGTTTCATACAAACTGTTTTACCCCCTTTCACCCCTTTAGGGGTAGAATTTCCAAAAATCCGTTCTTAGTACGCGTCTACATACTACAACAAATATACCCTCCAAATTTCACAACCCTAGGACCAGCCGTTTGGGCTCTGCGTTGTCTATAGATGAATGAATGAATGAATGAATGAATAAGTCAGGACAAAGAGTCTTATAGTATAGATTTGTAACATTTACTTTGTCAAATAAATAAATTTTGTATTTGTATTTTGTATTAAAACACTCACAAAAAAGTAGAACAAATTACCGAAAACACATAAAGTACATAAAAGCTAGTGCCTTAACTGGTGACCTTATCGCTAATAGCGATCTCTTCCAGGCAACCAATTCCAACAAAGAACAGAAAGAAAGAACATAATGACGAGGTGTAATAACATAAGTGTATATGGGAATTCAAATACATAGATAATATATTTTAACAAAATAAGTATTAGTATTAGTTTTTAACATGTGACATGTATTAAATGTTTTGAATGAAGGTTCTGCGAGTGTTGAGTTTTGAAACTTTTTAATCAACACGCACTTGCGTAATTGTTAAATGTGCTTTATTTTGATGAGTATTTAAATTAATTAAAATAAAAAATCTAACAAAATAAATATATAATACTAAACACAAAATATATATATACCTACACACACACACACAGTACAATCAAAACATTCAAAATATATAATAAGAAAGGTCAATCCATCAAGATGCAAGAGATAAATATAATTTTATTAGTAGTTTTAAATGATTATTATTAATGATGCTTTGACATTTTTAATAATCTATTGTTTTTTTTTAGTTATTATTGATGTGTATTTAATTTTAAAGTACCTATTTGAATTTTTTTTTAAGTGTTAGGACATGATTGAAATTGTATGGAAGCATTTCTGAAATAAACTATTATTATTATTTACCTACGGACGAACTAGCGAGTGTGATGGAGAAGGGTCTTATAAACGTAGGTACTCAGAATATAGAAAGAACTGTATTCTGAGCGTAGGTACTTAGGTGACGTCCCGCTCCCCGCTCCCCGCTGTGACGTCACGAAATCTCGCGAGCAGCGTCGCACCGGACAGACGACGCGCGATACTGCTGAACTACCGAGAGACTTGAGCGAGAATGCGGCCTCGCTTGGCGATATAGCGCTATCTCGCTCTATCTCCCGGGCGAGTCACCGACGCGAGCCGCGAGATTTCTAAAAGGTAAACTGTTATAGAAACAAAATATTAGGTTTGACGACCTCGTTGGCGTAATGGTTACCATGCCGGACTGCCAATCAGAAGGTTCCGGGTTCGATTCTCGGCACGGCCAACATCTTTGTGCTGAACTAAATTTGTTGGCTGTCGGTCTGGGTGTTAAATATGTAGTAACCTATATCAGTAGTGTTAGCAACCATAATACGAACTAGAAATGGTTCAGTATGGGGTTAACTAGCCGTGTGTGAAATGTGTCCTAATATTTATTTATTTATTAGGTTCGAGCCGAAAATGTCGCGGTATAGTAAGATTTTCATGCAAATAACCACGAAATATAAATTCCGTGTAAACTCCATGTAACGTCACTCGATTTATCGACAAACTTTCTAAAGCGTCGAAATCAATTGGCTTTAGTTGGTTTAGCTGGTATTCCATACAATGATACCTATAACGCCTTTTTAAATTTTAGAACACATTTCACGCACGGCTGGTTGGCCCCATACTGAACCATTTCTAGTTTTTATGGTTGCTAGCACAACATATACACACATAATTATTTTAAATATATAAACACAACAAATTTAGACCAATATATTTAGACCAATCTGAGTTGCAAACAGAAACAAATTATAGCCTATATTTTACTCGGGGATAACATAGCTTCCCTACAGTGAAATATTTTTTCACTGCGGTCCATTACATTTGGAGCCTAGGTATTCGCATCATAAGCCTGCAGCCTGGGTGAAAGAATAAGGCTGCGGAATTGCCCCTGACTGTCGTAAGAGGCGACTAAAAGGGGCATCAGATATAGTGGCCGGCAAATAACTTGAGCAAAAGTCGACGTAGAGGGGGTAAGTCCGCGCATGTACACTTCCGGACATATTTTATTGGTCATTGTTGATACCAATAGAAACATAAAAAAAAATATTGTCAAACATTATTCGTAAAAACAAAATTTATATGCAAAAAATATGAATTTTACAACATGAAATTATTAAACAATTACAATTTGTTGTCTTTGCTTTCTTTTACTATTCGTTTTACGGTACTAACAGACGTTTTAGTTGCTTCTGCAGTCTTTTTTATAGTTTCCATTTGTTTTGTAGATTCCTGTTTAAGGAAGCAATACACATCATACACCATTTTTCTAGCTGGTCTCTTCAGAACTGTGTTATGTTTTCGCGGCATAGTCAGAAAAGTTTTATGGTATAGGTATAAACACAATATAACAAAAAACAAAGTAACAATAATATAAATTAATATAAAACTTTAACAACAAAACTTCTTAACTCGAAATAGGCTATTCAAACTGCACGCAAGTGTAATCGATGCCAGTACAGATGCTAGCGGGACGAACGCGCGGCGCGGGGGACAGCGGCAAACTGATAGGCCAATCGCGGGGCCTCGTGCCGACAGAATGCCCCCGCGCACCTCTCCTACCACCAATGATACCTTAAAATCGTCTACTGCGCACTCAAGGTCATTGCTCAAGATGTTTGCCGAATATTATACGAGGGTGTTCGGAGATGGGGTTCCGACACCTGCTCCATCGAGTCCGGTTTGAACGACAACAATCCGGGAAGGGCCACAGCGCAGTGCAAGGAGGTCTCCGGTGTGTTTCCCGGAAGAACCCGGAGACCTCCGTTATGCACAGAGGCAGGTCACATTTGCAGGTCGTTCTGCAGACAACATCGGACCGGTGGCGGAACCATCACACTCCTGCGTGACGATTTCAACTATACGGTGGAACAACAAATAGCGGACCTATCTATCGAATTATGCATCGAAATTAGTGCTATAATAATACCTAAAATTCAAATACTTTTAATTGTTATCTACCGGAGCAAAGATCGAGCCGATTTATTTAATATCCAATTTAAACAACTGCTCAAAATGCTCAGGAATAGATATAATAACATTGATATAATAATTAGCGGCGATTTCAATATAGATATGACGCAAATGAGTAGTGAATCTACAGCTTAAAGAGTTACTGCTAGAAAATAACTTTTATCAATTCGTAAGCGATCCGACCCGAATAGGTATGTAGAACAAAGGCTTCGTGCTTAGATTTAATTTTTGCAAATTTCGATAAAAAAAGATTAATTGTATCAGTCCGTGATTATGACTTTTCTGATCATTTTGCAGTATATTGTCAAATAATTAATGCTATAAAGCGAAATGTTCCGCTTCACTGGAAAATTGAAAAACGGATATTTAATAACAAAAATATAGAAATATTTAAAAATAACCTTAAAAATATAAACTGGATTAAACTGCTCAATACGGATTTAAATAACATAAATGAAAATTTCACAATATTTACAAATACTCTAATTGATATTTTAAATAAAACTATACCAAAAAAAAAATTAAAATTAAATTCTAATAAAAAATATACCTGGCTTACACCTGGTATCAAAACATCGTGTAAGAACAAACGCACCCTAAAATCATTTGTAACTTATTTTCAACATCCCGTCCTAACAAACTACTCCTACATAAGATTTATAATCTTATGTAAAATTACTTAAAAAGACAGTAAATATATCAAAAAGAAACCAATACATTCGAAATATGAAAAAATCGGAAAATAAAACTAAATGCATGTAGAAAATTATAAAAGAGCGCACTAATAAAAATGTAAGTAAACCTAAAATTAACATTAAATTGAAGTTAAACCTCTGAGCCATCGCAAGTCGCAGATACGTTTAACGAGTACTTCGCGTCAGTGGGTGCGGGGGGCGCGGGCGCGCGCGGGCGGCCTGCACTCACGCGCACGCACACTACCATGTACCTGCGGCCGGCCGAGCCGCGCGACGTTTATAATGTTACTAGCTGACCCGGCAAACGTTTTTTTACCTTAATAAAAAAATAAAATCTAAATATACAGTAGCCGATTCTCAGATCTTCTGAATACGCATATAAAATTTGGAAAAAATCGGTCAAGCCGTTTCGGAGGAGTACGGTAACAAACACTGTGACACGGAAATTTTATATATAAGATTAGCCAGCTCAAAAGTAAATACAGCCATGGTATTGACGAACTTCCGCCTATCCTCATTAAAAGTTGTGCAAAGGAACTAACACTACCTTATTATACATTGATAAATCAGTCGTTTATCGAAGGAACGTTCCCGGATCAGTTAAAAGTCGCGATAGTTAAACCGGTGCATAAAAAAGCTGAAAAAACTGACCCCAATAATTATAGACCCATTGCGCTTTTACCCACGTCTTCGAAAATATTTGAAAAAGTCATGCAAGCACGTTTAAATTCATTTTGTGAGAAATACTATAAGATTTTCGATAACGCTCAAGAAGGGTTTAGGAAAAACCGGTCCACAACTCTGGCGATTTATAAATACGTACAGGAGATAGGTATTAGATACAATCGACAATAAAAAGTATGCTATAGGTTTACTTTTTGACATGAGCAAAGCTTACGATAAAATTCAATTTAAATTATTGCTTGACAAACTTTATGACATTGGCATTCGCGGGATTACACATGACTGGTTCACTTCATACTTAAACAATCGACAACAGCATGTAGAAGTAGAACACTATGACCGCGATACAGGCATAATAAGGACGTTTCGCTCTGCCCCCATATTAATTGACCACTCCATACCCCAAGGAAGCGTTCTTGGGTGAATCCTGTTTCTGATTTATATAAACGACTTGCCTAAATCAATAGATGAATTTTGTGTACTATTCGCTGATGATATTTCTATACTGACATCTTGTAATAATAATCTTAACTTGACTACAACTTTAAATGACATTTTCAATAAAATAGTAAATTGGCTGACCGATCACAACCTTGAAATAAATTTAAATAAAACTAAAATTATGCAATTTTGACCTCATCAAAAGAAACAACTTGACATTCATTTTAATTTTAATAATAATCAAATACATTGCGTGGACGCGGGATCTATGTTAGGATTAGATATTGACATGCATTTAAATTGGAAAAATCATATAAAAAAAATTAATTCCAAACTGGCTAGCTTTACATACCTACGCTTTCTCAGAATTACGACGAGTCACTGACGAAAACACAGCACTTTCTGCTTATTACGCGTACCTATGCCTATTCTTGGATACGATATGGTATTATTGTACTCTGGGGAAATAGCACAAACGTACAATCCATATTCGTTAAACAAAAGAAATTAATACGTATTCTCGCTAGTATAAGACTTCCCGACACAAAAATAAACCATTTTCATAAATCATATTTTCAAAAATACAAAATACTGACTGTGACCAGCATATATATTTTAGAATTATGTAAATTTATAAAAAAATATCCAGAATTTTTCAACAGAGCAGACCAAAAGCAAAATCGAAAATACCAGCTAAGGCCTAGATATGCAAATAATTTATTAATACAAAAATCCCGTTTAGAAATTCAAAGTTCGGGCCCAAACGCTATGGCGATTAAAATATATAATAAACTACCTGATAGACTAAAAAATATTGAAAATGATAATAAATTCGAAAAATGTCTTAAAAATCTATTATTATATAAATATTATTATGACGTAACAGAATATATAAATGACAATAATTTAAATGACGTAAACATAGAATAATTAATAATAACTAATGATAATTATATAAATCGGCCCGCTCCAAATTTACATTGCTACACCCTGACCATGGGTATATTAAGTGTTATTTAAGCAAAGATTGTTACATAACATTTAATTCTGCAATAAATGATTGACTTTGACATTGGGGGGGTTTTAGTGGATACAAATCCCACATAACCTGGCTGCGCCCCATCGTAGCCAGGTATCTTATCGAAGATTTCCCCCTCGTCAACAAAAAAAGGTACCTATTCGCATCAAACAAAGTTATGCGCAATGAAGCTACCTATGATTCATAGGTAGTTTCATTTTCGATAAATTTCTCAAGTTTCTGTCAGTCAATCAGTATCAGTAAATTTCAAGCTCGTCACATACAAAGTAAGCCACGAGATCAAATATTTACGTACAGTACCATAAATGAAACTAAAACTCCATGCAGATTTGCGCATTCGAATATACTTTGAGTCTCTTGAGTCCAACGGTGAATGCAAGGTACGGAAGTACGGAGCGGTCGACCTGCTCTCGGCACCGCCACAGAATAATAACTAGTACTTGGCACCGCGTCCCCGCGCCCCGCAACCCCGCCCCCCGCGCGCCCGCGCGTCTCTCGCACGTGTAAATCCCCTCCCGCCACGATGTTTACCCCGCGCGGTATCGTGCGGGCAGCAGCTAGCGGGCGGCGGGGGGACAGCCAGCAGTCGCGTGTCCGACGCTCCGTCGACACGACGTGTCTATTGCGTCATCCTCGTCGTGCACGGCGACTCCCGCGCGACAAGATGGCCGACGTTTGCGCAATGAAAGATTGTCCGTCAAAAGCAAGCGATCCCGATAGGAGATTCTTTAACTTTCCAGATCAACTGACTCGGTGAGTAACTTGTCTTAATAGCAAAACAGTTGTATTACCTATATCGATGTGTCGCATCCGATTGAAAAACTTAAGGAACTGGACCGTGACGTCACAGCTTAGCGTTTGCTTTAATCACATAGATATTACCTACATATACCTAGAAGCTAATCGGTAACCAAAACTGTACGCTTGACTTTGTAGGTACTAGGTATACAGGTTTACTTGTACATTACCAACACTCACTTTAAAAGGACAAACAACTTTATACAGGTTTATTTGTACGTGACTAATCAAACTTTTAAGGGCATCTTTGAAAGGCTAGACAAACTATTTTGTTCTATAAATTTAAGAAATTTATGGAAACTTTGACAAACTATTTTGTTCTATAAATTTAAGAAATTTATGGAAACATTCTGACCATTATTTGTTACCGAACTATGAGGAAAATCATTCCAAAATGGCTGCCGCCACGAAATGGCGGAGTATACTCGTAATTCACAACTCCCTCAAAATATAGGTATCAAATAAAAGGGGATGAGTACAATAATATACCGGGTTACAGGTAACTGGCGACTTTAGTAGGTCTTAATAAAAAAAAACACAATTTGCGTATAAAAATCAGATGTTCCATACAAAGTGATGGCGGCGCGCTGCAAATTGTTAAGAAGCGTTTTTTTTCCAATTTTCTAAAATAATGTTTCTAAATATTTAATAGTAGTTTATGAAACTGTCATATAATGTAGGGTATTAAAACACGAGTGAGAGTTTATGAAACGAGCGCAGCGAGTTGCCAATTCTAGAATATCCGGAGGCGTACAAATATCATCGTCGCTATCCATTTTTAACCGACTTCAAAAAAGGAGGAGGTTATATATTCGACTGTATATATATATTTTTTTTAACTTTGAATTTGTATGTTAAAAAGAAAACACATTGCGAAACATTAAATTCACGCTGTCACAGTGAACTTGCCGCCATTAAAATCTAACCAATGAGAGCGCAGCTGCGCGTTCTTCGCGTTTTATTGATATTATAAGGAGATTTTACGATATCAATCTGGATATTATACCATTTTGTAAATTGCATTGAGTGTTTTGTTGTCTGCGCTATAACAGTAGTAATTATAAGTCAAGTATTGGCAACATAAGCAGAATGTTACAACATTAGTGTAGATAAAGTTCTCTTAGGGTTTACGTAATCCTGCATAATAACGATATCCCAGATTGCCACCAACTACAAAATAGTTGACCTTTTTTAGTTATACTTTATTACTATTAGTAAAAATATATTTATTTATGTTATAAAAAAAATAAGTCGCACATTGCTATATTTGTGAAGATTGCCTTGTAAGATTCCCCTATGTGATGTCACATAAACTCTCGTCATCAGAGTTGCTTGTTAGTAATTTCCAGCCAATTTAGTTTAGACAAAGAAAAGATGTTTTATAACTTAGTGACGTCTTGATAAATAGAAGGTTAAGTTTTAGTTGAGTTGAGTGAATATGATTATTATATATTATAATATAGTTGGAATAGATGTTAAAAGGTAGAACAAGATTTTAAAAATACGAATGACATCTTGTCCATCCGAACCATAGAGAATGGAAATAAAAGGTGATTTCGCTGAAGCTAATTGGGGTAATTTTGTTTTTTCTTTTTCTTTTAACTTCAGAAAAGGAGGAGGTTATATATTCCACAGTATGTATTTTTTTGAGTACTCTATTTTACCTAGATTGTTATGCTATTTACATACATAACTTTATTCACTGCATTATAGAAATAATCTTATATATAAAATTTCCGTGTCACAGTGTTTGTTACCGTACTCCTCCGAAACGGCTTGACCGATTTTTTCCAAATTTTATATGCGTATTCAGTAGGTCTGAGAATCGGCTACTGCATATTTAGTTTTTTTTTTTTTATTAAGGTAAAACAACGTTTGCCGGGTCAGCTAGTAATATATAAACTACATTACTTACTAAAAAAGAAAGAAAAAATATAAAAGATATATTTTGATCAAATGAAAATATATATATAAAATACGTTATTTTCCGTACTACATATTTCTGCATCTCAACTATGCTTATTGCAAGCAATCAGCGCAGGCCTTCCGCAGCGTCCTACAGGAAAATAATGCTCTTAGTACATTTACAATATTATGCTTATCTAACTGGCCAAATTTCTCTATGTTTGTATGTGTGTTTGTTTATATTGTGTAGAGGCAGCAGCTAGATAAAAGATATTAATGAGATAAAAGAGATTAAAAACATATGTAGTTATACATATGCTTTAACACTGTTCAAAAGAAAAAGAAGGAGAAAATCTAGTTTAACCTTATGTAATATTTCAGAATGAAGACATGGGCGGAAGCGTGCGGCCGGCCAGATCTTGCAAATGGACAAGTCCCTTACTATATGAGAGTCTGCGACCTTCATTTTAAAAAATCTGATATGCTTAAACGTAACGTGAGAGCATCTTCGACACCTTTACCATACACCATCAAGCCAAACGAAGATAAGCCCGTCCAGGGATATAGTACAAATAGTATTGTCCTATTGAATTCCGAAAATGATGCCGAGCAGTACTCCCCACGTCCGGGCCCCAGTACCTCCAATGACGCGGATGACTTTAAAAATAAAAACGCATCATATAAGAGCCAGTGCAAGAGACTGCAAAAAAAAATATTGTCCTTACATAATCATAAAACTATCAATAAAATTTTCAATATAGTCGAATTTCTATTAAACATAGAAATATTGGAAAAAGTTAATTTTGTTAATAGTAAATCGAAGACTTATGCCTTATTCTTGTACCTTTCTGGACCTTCAACATATAAAGTGATAAGATCATCTATGAGCCTACCGAGTGAAAAAGAACTACGGAAAATTGATATCGGGATCGATACGGTTACCAGTCCCAGTGTCACGGAAAGCTTGAAAACGAAAATAACCTTTTTTCCTGAAAAAGACAGGCACTGCACTGTATGTATGAAAAGAATAGAACTGAAGCGATTTCTTTATTATCGTATCGCTAAAGACAAAGTCATTGGATGGCAGGATATTAACGGAAATCTTAAAATGAATCCAGCGACGCACGCATACGTAATCGTAGCGCGGGGGCTGCGCGCTAAGTGGGAGCAGCCTTTATCTTACTGCTTCGTGGCCGATGAGCAACCCATGGAATATATTGATTCGTGGCTGGACCAGACCGTAAGTAATGCTATGTCGATTGGCTACAACGTGGTAGCGATAGTGGTGGATCACGAAGATTTTTACGACTATTTTAAAAATCGAGTCGTTTCTTTTGTAAAACCTTACTATTTCCTAAATGGACAAAAAATCTACTGCATTTTTGATTTGCCGCAGCTAATAATTTCCTTAAGAAACCTTCTTATGACTCACGAATTACAATTTCTTGACGACGATGGATCGAAAGTAGTAGCTAATTGGGGAACCATACGAGATTTGTTTACAGAATATAATGTTGACGATAGATGTCTACTTGTCCCTAAGCTAACAAAGTCTCACATATATCCAGGAGAGGTCGAAAAACAAGAACTCAAATACGCGGCACAAATATTCAGCAAATCGGTTTCGATGGCCTTGGAAATGGACGGCAAAAGGCGCGGCCTTCAAGATACCAAGATGATTGGGACACAGATACTGGTCGAGCAGGTCAACGAAGTGTTCGACATCCTCAACTCGTCCACTTCCAACCATCACAATAAGTCTAAGAACGCGTTTACTGGTGCGCCGTATCAAATGAGAGCCATTCGACAATTTATGAAGTTCTTAACAGACGTCAAACCTAACGACTGTTTCTTCGAAGACCAATCGTTCAACTGTATTTACGGATTGAGGATGTCCATAATGAGTATCAGCATCATTTTGCGAGACTTGTTGCCGAAAGGCATATCTTCGCTAATGACCCATAGATTCAACTTGGATGCCGCAAATCGATTTTTCGAATCTGTGAAACGAAAGTCTAAAAGCGAAAAGCCGACTGCTGTTCAATTCTTTAAGTTCTATCGGCAAATTTTCATGACAGAACTAATGAAATATCCCAGAGCTTGCAAAGCGTCAGACGATGTTGAAGTTTTCGCTGACCAATTGAGTACGGGAATGAAGAAATCGCTCAACAAATATATGCCAGATGGTAAGGGTTGCAAGAGCATCGAAGTACACACAGTCGACTACCGCTTCGAGCTGCCTCCGACTAACGGCTTCAGGTACATGTGCTGGTATTTGATGAAGAAATGTTACGAAGTGCACACGTGTGACAATATACAAAATCCCGAGTTCATATTCTGTGACCACGATCCCCGGTGGTTGGGGTACTTTGATCCGCCTGAGTTGTTCGTAAAGTATATCTTGTTGTTAGACAGGGAATTAGTAACAGCATTTGGGAAAAATATAATGTTTGGTCTTGGCTTTGACATATTGAATAACTTACGGTGTTTCAGGTTCAGTGTCTGCCCTTGCTTTCCGGTGCCTTATCTTCATAAGCTTTTTGTAAGGATGCGCATATTTCAAATCTTTCGACACAACAACAGAAACTTTCGTGACGACTCTTACCAATTCTCTGTTGATGATAATTTAAGTAACACATGCCCCACTTCCTTTCATTATAGTTGATTTAAATTGTTATAAGACATTTTAAATAATTACTTACAATAAAATTAAGATATAAGTATATAATACACTTTTTCATTGTGCATTACAAATGCAGTATATTACCTCTATCATTATTTACAATAACAACCAACTATTCAAATCAAGAATTTTGGATTAGCTTTAGATAAACATCTTATTTAATTTTAATATCTTCTCTATTGTGCCCTACGCCCTTATAACAAGAGATCGCTATAAGTAACTAGGCCTAGGTTATTTTGGAATTGAAATCTAGTCCAAATGGTCTAACGTCTCTACCTGAGGGCAGCATGGCCAACATGCTGGCAGCATTACCACGTTAAATAGAAATGCTGATACATTATTTGATCACACGTCCCTAAGTTTCAGAAAAGTTTCCAGCTTTTTAGCAAGAGGAAGCCAACTTACAATTTTTTTCTTTTTTGACTCGCGTTCTTCAGAACCCGCCATCCAAATATCCTATACTTTTTAATACGAAACTTCTTTATTTTTAAAAAAATAATAATACAATATAAATAAAAAATTTAATAACTGACCACGTGCGAGGCAGACTCGCGCATGAAAGGTTCCGTAACATTTAAAAAAATAAACATGTTTTTGTACGGGATTTTATTTTATAATTTATTTGTATTAATACATAATTAAATATTCTGTCTCTGTTAAGAAGGTTATAAAGATCGAGTATAAAATTGCTTAAAAATTACGTTTCTTGTATGGGAGGCCCTCTCAAATATTTATTACAATATATTGTAGGTACTAAACTACAATTGGAAATGCATTTATTCTATCTCTTGCTTAACATCCACTTCATGGTAATCTTCAGGATTTTTCCTCCTGAGGACTTGCTCCTCAGCAGAGGCGATTGCTTCAAACGTTTGGCGTTTCACTTGTAGTTGGAGCAGTGGAGGAAGTTTCTTCGCTGATTCAGACATGGACAGGAAGAATCTAAGGATAAATAAAAATTTTAAAATCTGTCAATTGAGATCTGATCTGAGAATCTGTCAATTGAGTTGGACACACACCCAACTGAGCTGACATTGGTTCAAAAACTAGTTATCTAGTAAATTTTAGTTTACCTATCCATAGCATCCAAATCATTGAGATGTCTAGACGAATGTCCTTCGACAGATTCTCTTCTGTTTTCTTCCAACATGCAATCAACAAAAACACTATTTGTTGTCTTGCTTCCACGACGAGGGTTGGTAGATGACATCTGTTGGAGATCAGGAGCAGTCTGACAAAAGAAAATACATTATTTAGAACAGTTTTGTGGAAATATACTGTAATGAACTAACTGACATATTACTCTTTGTCTCCGTAGTTAGTTTGCGGAAATCCATTGTACGTGGAAGAAAATCTTAAATATTTAATGAAATACCGCTTTGATCTGAAACCAAGTTGAAATAAGCAAAGAAAACATCTTTTTTTGAAACAAATTTTCTATAAATAAATATTATGACACTTTTCTCACACGGCTGGTTAACCTCATACTAAACCATTTATGGTTTGTATTATGGTTGCTAACACAACTGATATACTTACTACATATACACAGATAAATACTATATATCGATACATATTTAACACCCTGACCAACAGCCAACAAATTTAGTTCATCACAAGCATGTTGGCCGTGCTGGGAATCTAACCCGGGTTGGCAGTCTGGCATGGTAACCATTACGCCAACGAGGTCGTCGAAATATATCAAACTGACAGTCAGAATCACCCAAAAGAACTTACCTATTTTTTACCCTTGATAGGTATGCCAACAGCTTGCCTGATGTAAAGCTAAGGTTACCTGAATGTGGGAGTCCTCATCATGCATTGATTCGGCCTCTGTTTCCGAGGGGTCGAAACGCTCGTCTTCTCTTGTGGTCTCGTCTATAGTCTCTTCTCTTGTATCGAGGTTTGCTTATTTCAACTTGGTTTCAGATCACAGCGGAAGTACACTTAATAATTTCTTTTTGTCATATAAACATTCGTTCAAAATCATCCAGAAGAACTTACCTATTTTTTACGCTTGATAGGTTTACATTTGCCTACAGTTTGCCTGATGTAAAGCTACGCTTACCTGGGAGTCATCATCATGCATTGATTCGGCCTCTGTTTCTGAGGAGTCAAAATGTTCCTCTTCTCTTGTGGTCTCGTCTCCTATTCCCTCTTCTCCTATATCAATCTTCATGACAGGAAGAATAAACGCCATAGCATCATGATATTTGTATGGTTTGTTTCGTGAAGTGTCTCTGCCTTCAAGAAAGACCTTTCTTCGCTTGTGTAAAGCTTCTCGAAATGCGTCCCTCAGATTTTTCCATTTCTCCTTTGCTGAGGCGACTGAAAATTATACCATATATTTATGTATGTATATATTATTTTTCTTTCTTATGTATGAGCTTAGTGGTCGAGCTCTGGCGTTATGCGTTTTCAAGCTGCCTTAAGGCCGCTGACTTGGCTAAATAGCTGCTTGTGCTAAGACTAACTGCCGAGACCAACAATTTTTCAGCATGTCATCCGATCCAAGTAGCGCCCGGATGAAGATGGCACTTTTAAAACGACAATCTTTGCATTTTCCACCGTTGCTTCGCTTTGATTAACGCGTCAGATCACCTTAGCTAGCCGAGCTACAGGCGCTACAGTTTGTTGTATGGAAGACTGGTCTAGTGTTTTGCTGCCTTTAAAATGATAATGACCTTGCGTCTATTTATTCTCACAATTCATGAAACTATCAATGATTTTGTAAATGTGCTCAGATTAAAAAAAAGTCATTTTAAATTTTATTTTTAATCAGCCTAATTGTTCAAGTGTAAAATATACAAAAATCATAAAAATACGGGAATTTAACTCGTGACCCTCTAGTTGGCAGTCCGTTATGGCAAACCATTACGCCAACGGGGTCATCAATTGTAACTTATTGACTCGGGCGTTACTTTGCGGAAATCCATTGTAAATAGAAGACAAAATTAAATATTTAGTGTACTTTCGCTGTGATCCGAAACCCAAATTAAGACTAGTAAAGGAAAAATTAACTGAAATCAATTAACTAAGATAAATTAAAACTAATATTAATTAAGATTAACGTTACCTATCACAATCCGGAAATTCTTAACTCAACACGTGTTTCGCCTTTCCACAAGGCAATCAGGAGATGTTGACTCTTCGAACGACGAATCGAAAGGCTTTCGATTCGATAAGATTAATTAATATTAGTTTATTTATCTTAGTTAATTGATTTTAGTTAATTTTTCCTTTACTTGTCCTAATTTGGGTTTCGGATCACAGCGGAAGTACACTAAATATTTAATTTTGTCTTCTAGTCATCAATTGTATTGTTTGCTATTATTTAGGAATGTAAATAGTATATACGAACCATTCGGTAAAGAACCAAAATGTTCAACTATGGACTTCCAGGCAGCATCTTTTGTGTCTCTTTGTCTGTAAGAAGCTGCATTCACGTCCCATAGACAGCGGTAACTTCTAACACTTTTTATAAATCTCTCTGTTTCTGTACTTTTCCTGATATTATGTCTGCTGAATTTGACACGTTTTGCGTCTTGAGTGTCAGAAGAATCCATGGCTGTAAATATAATACTATTTTACTATATAAACTCTATATAACGACACTGAAGGGACTGTGCATTTTATGGCTTTTAAAGAGTGGTTTTTATTTATTATTAGTGGTCGTTAAATGGAGAGAATGTATTATTGTATGGAATATAAGCTTAACCAACTGAAACCAATTGATTTCGACGGTTTAGAGAGTTTCTCGTTAAATCGAGTCAAATGGATAATATATAATTTACATGAAATTTACACTGTAGTTAGATAGATAGATAAACACTTCATTAAAACACTCACAAAAAGTAGAACAAATTACAGAAAACACATAAAGTACATAAAAGCTAGAGCCTCCAGGCAACCAATTCCAAGAAAGAACACAATGACGAGGTGTTATAACATAAGTGTAGGATATGGGAATTGAAATACATAGATAATATTTTTTAACAAAATAAATATATAATAATAAATACAAAATATATAATACACACACACACTACAATCAAAATATTCAAAATATATAAATAAGCAAGGTCAATCCACCAACATGAAAGAGATAAATATAATTTCATTATTAGTTTTAATATAAAATGATTATTATTAATGATGCTTTCTTGACATTTTTAATAATCTATTGTTTTTTTTTATTATTATTGATGTGTATTAAATTTTAAGGTATTTGAATATTTTTTTTATGTGTTAGGACATGATTGATATGATTGTAATTGTATGGAAGCATTTCTGAAATAAACTATTATTATTATTTTCAAGAGATTCAGAAAGCAGATATAAAGAGTGGAAGGTTAGCGTGGTATGGACATGTGATGTGTAGAGAGGAGAAGCATGTCACTAGAAGATGTATGGAAATGGTAGTGCAAGGAAGAAGAGCAAGAGGCCGACCGAAAAAGACATGGATGAAGTTTGTGAATGAGGACATGAGAGAGAAAGGATTGAGTGTGGAGATGACGGCTGATAGAGGAGAGTGGAAGAAGAATATTTGCTGTGCCGACCCCACCTAAGTGGGATAAGGGTAAGGAAAAGAAGAAGAAGATCCAGAAAGCAGCAAGATACCTACGGACGAACTAGCGAGTGTGTTGGAAAAGGGTCAAATCAACGTAGGTACTTAGGTCACGCCCCGCTCCCCGCTCCCCGCTGTGACGTCACGAAATCTCGCGAGCAGCGTCGCACCGGACAGACGACGCGCGATACTACTGAACTACCGAGAGACTTGAGCGAGAATGCGGCCTCGCTTGGCGATATAGCGCTATCTCGCTCTATCTCCCGGGCGAGTCACCGACGCGAGCCGCGAGATTTCTAAAAGGTAAAAGAAACAAAATATTAGGTTTGACGACCTCGTTGGCGTAATGGTTATCACGCCGGACTGCCAATCAGAAGGTTCCGGGTTCGATTCCCGGCACGGCCAACATCTTTGTGCTGAACTAAATTGGTTGGCTGTCGGTCTAGGTGTTAAATATGTGGTATACAGAATACAGACATTTATTGATAAATAAATATTTACAAGTCAAGATACTAATATAAAAAATATAATTAATTACCATAAGCGGTACTCGTTTCATTTTTAAATTCTCTAAGAGAATAATAAGATTTGCCGACTAAAAATTGTTTTAATTTGGCTTTGAATATAGAGACAGAAGCTGCATCTCTTATACTACTAGGTAGTTTATTATATAGCTTAGGGCCACAAATGTAGACCGATTTTTCAAATTTGGCTATCGAGTGGGCAGGTGTGGCGAGCCTGTCCTTCCACCTAGTGCCGTAATCATGGGATGCTCCCTGTGCGGTAAACTCCTCAGGATGAGTCCTCACAAACATACATACTTGGAGTAATAGGATGCTCGATACGGTGAAGATTCCTAGCTCAGAGAAATGCGGTTTCGCAGAGACATCCCATTTTACTCCGACTATAGCGCGGACGGCGCGCTTCTGTAGTATGAGCACACGCTCCGCGTCGGCCGCGTCCCCCCACAGCTCCACTCCGTACGCGAGTATGGAGTGAACCGTGGCGAAGTAGCAGGCCAGCACGGCGTGCCGCGGTGCTGATGTTGCCAGCCGTCTCAGCGCGAAACAGGCTTGCGTCTGGCGAGCGCACACTGCGTCAATATGGGTGTTCCATTTTAAGGCACGGTCTACATGAAATCCTAAAAGTTTAACGTGGGGTACTTGTTGCAGTGTTGTACCATGCACCGAGACGTATATGTCTTTCTGTTGTCTGTTAGATAAGTCAAAATGTATAATGCAGGTTTTGGAGAGATTTAAGGCGAAGCCGTTTGCTGCGAACCATTTCTGTAGCTGAAGGGCGACAGACGATAATCTCTCTATATCAGTTTTGCTAGCAACCATAATACGAACTAGAAATGGTTCAGTATGGGGTTAACCAGCCGTGTGTGAAATGTGTCCTAATATTTATTTATTTATTAGGTTCGAGCCGTAAATGTCGTATAGTAAGATTTTCATGCAAATATAAATACCGTGTAAACTCCATGTAACGTCACTCAATTTATCGACACTCTCTAAAGCGTCGAAATCAATTGGCTTTAGTTGGTTTAGCTGGTATTCCATACAATGATACCTATAACGCCTTTTTTAATTTTAGAACACATTTCACGCACGGCTGGTTAGCCTCATATTGAACCAATTCTAGTTTGTATTTTGATTGCTAGCAAAACATATACATACATAATTATTTTGAATAGATAAACACCCAGACTGACAACCAACAAATTTAGTTTAGCCCAAAGATGTTGCCCTGAGCCAGCCTATGTAATGGGCATGCCTAAGAGTATCGGGAGAGACTGGCGACCCCAGCCCACTCCCAGGTCTGAGCAGTCAGTGTATATTGGTGGACCCAGACTATTTAACCATTTGCCTGAGTATATCAGAAATACAGCTTCCCCTAACATATTTAGAAGTAAGCTGAAATTATTTTTAATCAATAAAGCACACTATAGTGTCAAGGAATTGACATAATTATGTATATTAAATAATTATTGTAGAATGACTTGTAAATGTATATCTATACTATAAGACTCTTTGTCCTGACTCATTAATTCATCTATAGACAACGCAGAGCCCAAACGGCTGGTCCTAGGGTTGTGAAATTTGGAGGGTGTATTTGTTTTAGTATGTAGACGCGTACTAAGAACAGATTTTTGGAAATTCCACCCCTAAGGGGGTGAAAAAGGGTAAAACAGTTTGTATGAAACTTCTTTGTTTTTGAACTTCCAGCAATGAAATTTAGAATATGTATAGTTTATGCAAAATTAAAAATAATGGTATCAAGTTTTTTTTGCCAGGGGTGAACTAAGGGTTTGTAGTGGGGGGGTGAAAGTTTGTATGGAAAATTCTTTATTTATCAAGTTAAAGTATTGAAAGTTGTTATGGTAGGAGATTATTAAATGGTTAAATTAAAATATATATGGTTTTTTGCCAGGGGTGCATTAAGGGGGATGCCATTGGGGTTGAAAGTTAAAAATGAAAGTTTTGTGTTTTTGAACTTGCGATGTTAAATTTGGAGTGTGTATATATTTTAGTATTTAAACGTGTACTAAGAAACGTGTACTAAACAGAGGTTAACTAGATCTCAGGAATCGAATGCGAAAAGACAGATGCTGCTCATTTTGATTTCGTAGCAATGTAATGTTTATATAAAATTGGCACGGGAATAGGATAGAATACAATTTTTCCACAGGTTACGCGAAAAGCGACCTACACGCGGGCGGAGCCGCGGGCAACCTCTAGTTTATTAATAAATTATCTGTATCTGTATTTCCTTACGTAAAATAAATAAAAGGTCGCTTAGCATTAAAATGTCGGATTATATGTATATCGTAGTCTTACAAATAAGTGTGCTCTTAGTCTGCTTCAGTGGTGTACAGTCTTTGATCTCATTAGCAGCCCCTCAAGTCGCATATTTTAGACAATGACAATATTTTGTATGTCATTTTGTTAGTTAATCATTTCGTAAACAATTTGAATATAACAATGTTTAAGTATTCGCGTGTGCACCGAGCTCGTCGGCTGCGGTCCGTGTAACACTCGCCCCTGAAGATGGTGCTCGGAAAGCACCGAAACTGTTGGACTCATTCCAACTTTTAATAATAAGTAAGTGTGACCGTTTTCTACGCGAAAATATTAAGATGCCTTACGTGAACAGTTTACAATGTTTAATGTTTAAGTAATTACACTAGTATGTACAAATTAACTACTTAAAATATTATAAAAAAAAAACTGTACAAAATTTTCAAAAGGAGAACAAACATTTTTCGTATTATTCGATTCGATATCGATTTAGCAGACCATCTAATATATCAGCGTGCGACAGAGTTCCCAGGATTCTGGCATTATTTCCTCTTTGAATGTGGCCTAATTACTCTTATTTATTATTGGATTGTAATTTTCTTCTTAGAATAAGCCTATTTTTAATGTTTATTTACATATTTATTTAACTATTGCCACTTTCAATGATAATAATGATCTCTGCTATCAATGGCAATTCATTAAAAAATGACTATAATACTAAGAAACGCGACAAGTTTACAAACTTATTTATTACGAGTATATTTTGTCTGTATGTCAGTCTGTCTGTCAAAAAAAAATAAGTTAGTAGACTACTGTCGCGTCGCTCTTTACAGTATTTTTTTAAATCATTGCCATTGGTATCAATGAGAGTGGCGACAGTTACCATTGGCTTAAATACGTGACTTGGGTGGTAGTACTGTAACCTAACCTAACTATAGCGTCTAGGACCCGATCAGACGAACTGCAGGGCTTCGCTCATTGCACTAGAATGCTTTATGTGTATGAGCTTAGTGGCCAAGCTCTGGTGTTGAGAAATTCTAAGTCACCCGAATGAAAAACTTAAACTCTAACTAGATTTATCACTTGTGTTTACCATGATACATTCGGGACCTAAAATTTTACGAGTCAACCGACCCACGGTAGCGTCCAGATGAAAATGCCACTTTTATAATGTCACTCATTCAAAGACTGGACGCATGGACCGTTGCTTAACATTCACTAGTCATGTCCTAGACAAGTGCTAAGGAAAATATATGTATATACATACATACTCTACATTTGACGTGATTTTAGTTGTTTTGTCTGTGGTTCAGAACGTGCCGTCTCTTTCTGGCAACCTAAGATGAAAAGAGACGGGGCTTCTTTAAATTTAGTTTCGTCGTGTGTGCCGCTGAATCGCCACCAATTATTATCAAAATTGATTCAGTGTTTTTTAAATTGAAGTTGGTTTTGCAAATTCTTTATCTATTAATTTAAAACTAAACTATTCTTAAAAATGTTACGTAGTAACCGTCACTGGAGTCTAGAACGCTGGTTGGTTCCTAGCGCAAGAGATTGCATTGCATGACAGCTCAGTTAGGCGGCGGCACACACGACAAAATAAATTTAAAGAAGCCCCGTCTCTTTTCATCTTAGGTGGCCAGAAAGAGACGGCACGTTCTGAACCACAGACAAAACGACTAAAATCACGGGCTCCCATACAACAATGGCACTTGGCCAATTATTATGTTCTTATATTACAAATTTAATACTTACGGCAGGTTTGGTCCGAAGGTTCAAAGTCGCTCAGCGAGCTATGGAAAGAGCTATGCTTGGTGTTTCTCTACGGGATCGTATCCGGAACGAGGTTATTCGACAGAGAACCAGAGTCACCGACATAGCCCAACGCATAAGCAAGCTGAAGTGGCAATGGGCCGGACATATCTGCCGAAGAACCGATGACCGTTACGGTAGACGAGTTCTAGAGTGGAGATCGCGTCTCGGCAAACGTAGTGTAGGACGCCCTACAACCAGGTGGAGCGATGATCTGAAGAAGGTAGCGGGTAGTGGATGACGAAGAGAAGCACAGGATAGGGCCAAGTGGCGTGCCTTGGGAGAGGCCTATGAAGATTTTTATGATTTTTTTCAAAGTATTTTATTTTGCTCACACGTTGCATGGAATACAGCTAGCAAATAGACGAGCAGTATAAGCAGAAAACATACACTTTTTTCGTCAAAATTAGAACCACTTAAATAAAATACGTCACATTAATATCTACTATTGTCTAATTATTTATTTTATTCAACACTAGCATCCCATACCGGTTTTGCATGGGCTCTAAATTAGTAAGTTAGAAAGAGAAAGGAAAATATAGTCTGTTACTCGGAGGTAAGCTAGCTTCCCAACGGAGAAATAATTTTTCAGATACAAATAAATACAAATACAAATAGTTTATTCAGCACAAATACTGGGGTACAACGTATTAAAACTAATTAAATACTAAATATATAAAAATAAATAATAAATAAAAAGTCTTTATTGCAGGCTAATTGTACCCATATGATTGTATAAAATAAAGTTAATATTAAATTGTTGACACTGTAGAGGGGTGCCAGTCAAATTTTAAATGTATAAAATAAAATAAAATAAAATACACAACGGCACGAATATGGTGCCAGGTCACTTTTTGTTCTGGTCTCTGTGAGCAGAGATCCAGCGGTTATACATTGGACTCTGGACGTCGTCAGACACAGCCACGAGAATTTTATTGTCAGAACGGCGCAGCCCTTGCCAAAAAGTAGCAATGCGAGATCTGAGTACTGCAAAAAAGTCGGGGACCCCTGCGTCCGCAAACATAGTGGACGCGCTGCAGCACCGCGGGAGCCGCATAAGAGCTCGGAACGCATCATTGTACTGAACTCTTATTCGACTCATTGTTTTCTGCGTGAACGTTATCCACAGCTGGCAGGTGTACATGCCAAGGCAGTATGCCTTGAAAAGTGTGGTCTTTACATCCTTACTGCATTTCGAAAATCTCCGAGCGAGCATGTTGCCTCTGACTGCAAGGGCCCTCCGCTCGCGCTCTATGTCATCATTATCGTGCAGCCGTTCTGTCAATATATGTCCTAGGTACTTGAACTGCTTAACAACATTAATTTTCGAGCCATTCAGATATACCTCAGGTACCTTTTCCGGTCCTGCACCCGACGTGAACACCATCATTTCGGTCTTTAAAACATTATACTTCAATCCATGAGCATTACCATAATGCTCACAGACTGAAAGCAACTTCCGTAGCCCTTTGATAGAAGGAGAGAGGAGCACCATGTCGTCCGCATAGCTAAGATTATTAATACAAACATTTCCCATATGACAGCCGACTTTGGTGCCCCTCAGCTCCTCAATCAGACCGTTCACGTACAGGTTAAACAGGTCCGGAGAGGTGACCCCCCCTTGGCGAACCCCACACTCTAACCTATACCTACTAGAGGTTGCGTCGCCCCATTTTACAGTATTTGTTTGGTTTCCGTACCAGAATCTCAGCAGATTAACCACTTCATTAGGAACCCCAGACTCACGTAGCTTTTTCCAGAGAATTCCGTAATTGACGAGGTCGAATGCGCGGCTGAGGTCTAAAAAACATGCATAAACTGATGTACTACGCCTCGTATAGTGACTGACTGTGCTTTTTAGACTAACAATAGCGGCATCTGTCGAGAGACCGGGACGGAAACCAAACTGTGCATCATCAATATTAATGTTCTTAAGCAGTTCAGGATGAAGTAGACGCTCCAAAATTTTCCCTACTATTGTACCTAAGGAGATCGGACGGTAATTAGACGCAGAACTCAGATCGCCAGTCCTGTTTTTGACAATAGGCACAACAATTGTGCGCATCAATGCCTCCGGTAAATAACTGTATTTAATGCACAGATTAAATAGACAGCAAAGATGGCTATATATCTTGTCACTAGCCCAGAGTATGTGCTCAACACTGAGCCCGTCATGTCCCGGTGATTTACCACGTTTCATACTCAGTATGACTTTCGAGATATCCTCACGTGTAAATACTATGACGTCATCGCTGTGACTGGCTTCAGTATCAGGCACACACTCCGCAGCTAGGGGACTGACTCGGAACCTCTGCGCAAACAACTCAGCGATACCGGACGGTTCCTGGCAGCCCTCCACGGATACAGGTAAGCTTTGTTTATGATTTAATTTCTTAGTTGCGTTCCAAAACTTAATAAAATTTTTATTCTTTTTATGTAACGCTAAGATGTTCATTTTGATACTTTCCTCATTTCTTTGACACCATTTAAGTTTATTTTTAAATACCGTTCTACTTTCCCGCATTTTTTCAAACTCAGTTCCGCTGGAGGGCCTTCCAGCAAGCGTCCAACACCTAAAATAATGCCGAGCTTTCTCGTGGCTATCTCTGACGTGGTAGTTCCAACCAGCCACCTTCTTACGTTTTCTCTGCTCACAAACACCAGAGCTCACAATTGCCGCGTTCTGGAGCACATCTATTATATGCATGTAGTAATTATCAATACAATCATAATAATTTTGTAAATGAACACAATGTAAAATATTAATACAATCACAAGTAAATACATTCGAGCATAAATCTAAATTATTAAAACAAAATTCACCATATGTGTTTATTTGACTAGTAGATCTCTCGCCCCATTTCACATATTTGAGCATATCGGATCGATATGTCCAGCAGTGGACGAGCATAGGCTGATGATGATGATATTACAAATTTAATAGTTACCTACTTGATTATTTAAACATGCATATGTGTATCAAGTAAGTAGGTATGTGAGTTATACATAATAATAATACAATCAGCATAAACACAAATGACGTTGCAACTGTTCAGTATTCTGCCAACCTTTGTTGCCAGTTGGTCACAATTGAATCGGTTTTGCTAAAGAATATTGACTCACAGATGTATATGTTCAGATTTCGCTGTAAAGTGCTGTCGGTGGCAGAAGCTTTCATAATTTTGGTAGCTACTTAAATACAAATACAAAATGTTTTTATTTGAAGGAAATACAACGTTACAGTTTACGCTTACAATAATAAAGAATACATATACTTGATTAATAAAGTGTAAATGTAGAGGCCCTGCCTGCTGCTTTAGCGTGAGCTGTGTTGCAGCAGTCAGTCTTCCCCATTCAAATGATAACTAGCGTACAAAAACGAAACTATTAGTCAGTTTTTTATTTTTAAAAGAGTAGTCTTTAAAACCGTGACTGTAGTCTCCTTTGTATGAGCTAAGTGGCCAAGCTCTGATGTCGAGAGTTTTCAAGCCGCCCGAAGGCCTCTGACTTAATTAATGATTGCTTATACTAAGGCTAGAAACCGTGACCTACAATTAAACGTGTCATCTGACCCACGGTCGCGCTGAGACGAAAATAAGTGCGTTGAAAAATTCAAAAATAATCGGCCAAGGGCTCGGTCATGCAGGGTTCCGTAACGTTATCTTAAAAATGCCAAAAGTCACATTAATTATATTTCCCTTAATACTTTTTTCATATAGCGGCATAGGAAATACCTACATTATGTTTGAAATTTCAGCTATTTAGCTTTCAAGTTTGTGAGAGACAGACAGCGGAGGCTTAGAAATAGGTTTCCGTTTTGACGTGACAACGTCTTAAATTAGGTTGCGGCTGGGAGTCACTTATGAAAAAGTGTAACGCCCGGTAACGTTACGATGAGTCACCGAACGAGAGAGAGGCCCGCCGAATGCCTTGCGTCTCTCTCCCACTCAACTATGATCGGTCTGCCGCGCGCGCAGCACGCGGCAGACGTTGTCACGCAAAATCTTCGCCCGTAAAACCGACTTTACAGGCAACCATTTTTTTACCTATTAGTATAGGTCGGAATTAGGTAGAGTTATTTATGTACTTGTATCGAAATATTGATATTAATATTTACCTTCCCGGGATTTCTAATGGACAATCCCGTGTGGCCAAGAATATTACAACTAAATAATAATAAGAACGTCAGAGATAGCCAAATAAAACAAAGATAATTAACATACAATTTTTATTAGTTTACATTAATTCACAACGTCGTACGTGCAGTAGTTTAAATTGTGTAAAAGTAAATAACTTTTTATTTAAAAAAAATCACGGGATTTTGTCTGCTCTTTAAAATTAATCTAGCTTTGAGGCATAAGCATTTTATTCTTTCGCTGTATGAAATAAGTGTAAGTACATGAATAACTCTAGCTAATTCCAACCTCTGCCTATTAGGTACGGAAACCTATAAATACCCAACACGTCCATCTGGTGTTTCCTATTCCCTTGTTACCATGCCGGCCGGGTTAGGCTGTAGGCAGCCGAGTGTAACTCCATTGTCCGAGGACTTGAAGCCGAATACTTTCTAATGGCCTTTCTGATGCTAATTCTGATGTTTGCTCGAGGACTCAAGGCAGGTCGCGGCTTAAGGTCGTTGATCTGCTTTATGAAGTCTAGAAAGGAACCATTGAATAGAATCTAGATGTTTGAGTATAGACTATGCTAGCTTAGTCAAATAGTACTTGGTTGACCTTTTTTTTATTAATATGACATTTTCTAAAAATTATTCCTAGCTAGATCGATTTATCGCCCCCGAAACCCCCTATATACTAAATTTCATGAAAATCGTTGGAGCCGATTCCGAAATTCCAATTATATATTTTGTTATATATATTTATAGACCCGGCAAACGTTGTTTTGCCTCACTTACTTAGGAGTATAAAAAATAGATAGTGTAGCTTATATGACACGTTTGTAGATCTACCATAGCAGCGCCATCTATTGATTACTTACTCAACCCAGTCGGAAGGTATCGACATCTGTTAGAATCATTTGGAGTTAACAGATAATTGTGATACTATAAAAACAGACAATAATTAGCAATAAATTAAAATTGCGACTATAATTTGAGATTTAAACTATCCTATCTCTCAAGTTGGATTGAACTGCACATGGCGTGCGAATTTTATTATAATCGGTTAAGTGAACTTTAGTGGTTTAGGAGTCCATTGAGGACAAACATTGTCACACGAGATTTATATATATTAAGACGAGATTTATATATATTAAGATATACATACATATTTACAACTTAAACAAATTAGAAATATAAATTTAAGCTTCCACTTACCTATAAATATTCAAAATCACGAAATTTCGGATCATCAGCGTGTATGATGAAAAGTAGGGGTCCTATCGCGTCCCCCTCACCCTTGACCGTCATTTCAATCAATACATTCACCAAGGCTGTTGCAAGCAACCCTTCTCGATTCAATGAGTCCTATTCGAGCATTGCAAGGGGTTTACTCGTACGTAATAATACCATCATGGTTTTAATACTTATTTGTACTCGTATATCTAACTTTAACTAGCTCTGCTAGAATCTATCTAACTTCAGAAGGTTTAGAATAAGCAGTGCTATTTTTCTATACTTACTAATATTATAAAGAGGACAAGTTTGTTTTTTTGTTTGACGCGAATAGGCTCCGAAACTACTGGAACGATTTAAAAAATTCTTTCACCGTTGAGTAGCTACATTATCCCCGAGTAATATAGGTTATATTTATTTTCCAAAACTATCAGAGATCCTTAGTGAAATGTGAAACAAAAGCCCTTATATAACCAGTGCTTAGCCGGGTCTGGTAGTTATTTATAAGATCCTATAAAGTTCCAATTATTTTAATCTCTTTAGCGGAAAACAGCAAAATTATTGCATAGTTATTTTTATTTGCATTGGCAACTTTGTCTACCTTATTCTGATTAATTAAAATAGTTTGTTGTGACAATGTAAAATGAATACTTGATGGATTTTGACAATAAACTTTTTTTTATTTATTTTTTTTATTTCTTATTCTTGCACTCTTTATTGTGAACAGAAATCCTATGAAATGAGTACGATATAAATACATTATGTATTTAATAATATGGATTCTGTAACAATGCTCCAAATAACTAATACATGGAATTTACCATGCTATTGTTTATTGTATTTTTCAATTCTAATAAACATTTTATTGTATAACTGACGATTTTAGATACATGTAATATGTCTACAGAATTGTATGCCATGTATATGAAGAAAGATGTTATTAATTAATTTATTATTTATAAATGTAAGCTGTAATATAAAACCGTAAGATCGACCTCGTTGGCGTAATAGTTATCATTATATATTCTGATTCGCCGTCAGGCGACGGCGAATCAGAAGGTTCCGGGTTCGGTTCCCGGCACGGCCAACATCAATGTGCTGAACTAAATTTGTTGGCTGTCGGTCTGAGTGTTATATATGTATGTATCTATATAGAATATGTATGTATGTATATGTAGTATATCAGTTGTGTTATCAACCATAATCCGAACTAGAAATGGTTCAGTATGGGGTTAACCAGCCGTGTGTGAAATATGTTAAAAAAAGAAAGAAAAAGAAAAAAAAAACCATTTACAGAAATAGTCAATTTCAATTTCAAAGCCATAATGATATAAAAATTGTTTAGTAGGTCTGTAGTAGCCCTCCCAGGCTATCGAAGCATGCACTATTGAATACATTGTTACAAACAACAATGTATACACTGCATGGTAACAGCCACAGAATACCCTATAGTACAACACTTAACAATGTGGCCTATTTTTTGATAACCTCTCAGAGAAAGGTCTGATACAAATGTGTGAAAAACTGCTAGTGCAGAAAATAAAAGCTGTTTTGTATTGCATTTGCGCTAAGATGTGGTTAATACGCGTACTTAATTGTGCTAAGTATTTAAGCCCTAGTGTTAGACTTCTGAAGTCCCCTGAAAATCTAGGGTTTGATGGATAGACAAATCTAGGATAACAAATCAGGAACTAAGCGCGTTATTGTAAAGATCGCCTCCAACTGTTATAATGATATAATATGTACCTAGTATGTTTAACTTTTAGACAAAGAACACATATAATTGTAACACTTACACAAACATGAATAGAGGAAAACGTAAATACTAATTCATATTATTTTTTATATAAATGATGACGACCTCGTTGGCGTAATGGTTACCATGCCGGACTGCCAATCAGAAGGTCCCGGGTTCGATTCCCGGCACGGCTAACATCTTTGTGCTAAACTAAATTTGTTGGCTGTCGGTCTGGGTGTTACATATGTATAAAGTATATAAAGTAGATAATAAAATCTATGTAAAGTATGTATAGTATATCAGTTGTGTTAGCAACCATAATACAAACTAGAAATGGTTCAGTATGGGGTTAACCAGCCGCGTGTGAAATGTGTCCTAATATTTATTTATATTATTTATAAGACCAGTAGCTACGAGTACATAGTAACTGCAGTGAATTGTAAACTCTTGGCAAATAAACTAAAGTTCTAGAAACTTACGGGAAACAATAAGGAAACTCATATAAGACTAATACATTACGTACAAATATTATTCTTTGCTTTGATCGTAGGTTAAATATAGGACAAACATACTCGTATTTATAGATAGTCATTATTTAGCTTCTTCACTTCCTATAAGGCGCGGAACTGCGCAGACGTACTGTTCCTTGAAAACTATAATTTAGTCTTTTTAGAGGCATGTGTGAACTGGTTTCTTCTAGGCAAACTCGCTCCGCTTTAAACCCAATTGTACAGCATCAGGCAAATTTTGATCTAGCGCAAGCCTAAAACGAATTTTATACAAAACTGGCAAATAGTGTTGAAAGGGTCACATTTAAAATATACAATTTTCAACAAACAAAGCAGAAAGAAAATCCCTAATCCTGGGTCCTACTGAACTATCCGTCCGCACCCTTATTATACAGGGTGGTCATAAACCGCGTCCCACCTATTTTGCAATCGTAAAAATGTCTCGTAAATTTTGTGTCACAAATGCGTCTCATTGTTGGTGGCAGATAGGACCCCTCCCGCCCGAGCGAGGGTCGCTGAGGACCCCTGAGGGGACTGATAAGTTGCGATGATGCATACTTGACGTGCGTCGATAGTTTCTGATGGCAAGACCCTGATGTTGCAACATTGCATTTAGGGCACGAACCCTTAGTGTGGAAAAGCGGTTTCGGTTTGGTTCAGTTTATATTGGGTTCTGTGATAAAATATTTCCATTTTAAGAAGCTTTTGTTTATAATATGTAGTTAGTTTCTATTATTTAGAGGAAGTGTGAAAGTAGCGCCAGTGAGAGAGAAAATAAGGAGTAGAAGGTTAGCGTGGTATGGACATGTGATGGATGCGTAGAGAGGAGAAGCATGTCACTAGAAGATGAATGGAAATGGTAGTGCAAGGAAGAAGAGCAAGAGGCCGCCCGAAAAAGACATGGGTGGAGTGTGTGAACGAAGACATGACAGAGAAAGGATTGAGTGTGGTGTGACGTCTGATAGAGGAGAGTGGAATAAGATTTGCTGTGCCTAAATGGGATAAGGTGAAGAAGAAGAAGATGTAGTTAGTTTCTATCGAATCGATATTTTTCTTTAAGCTACTAAAACTTACCTTCATCAGAAGTGTTTGCTAATCTTTTCTTGCGCAGTATGTTTTGTACAAGTCTAATTGTTCAATCTTGTTACAAAATGTTACCAAGATGGAACTTTATGGTTTATTTTATGGCCACGACCGTCATTGTCACACCATTCAGCTACTGCAAAAAACATTATTTCCCATATAAGAATATTTTACTGTTGCATTTAATACTTACATTTTTGTAATAGCTTTCTCACAAACACACATCGTTACGTAACAATAGAGGGCGGTCCGTCGCGTATTTTTGTTTGCATCTTCCACTCTGTCATGACAAAAGCTTGACAATAATCTGTCAGACCCACAACGCCGCCATATTGTTTTTTAGTTACGACCGTTTAGGACAATGGTTCGGAAATCCGCAGAGTAGCTCTCGACTTCCTCCACCATAAATGCCATAAACTTGAATGGCGTCGAATAATTTACGCTTCGTATAATGTTGGCGAAAAAATTTGAGGGGGCCATAAATTGGCACCACCCTGTATGCTCAGCTTTTAAAATTGAAATTGATTTTGATCCCGTTTTATGGGTAATTTGTTTGAATAATGCAGATGAGTTTTTTTGCTTGGAAATAGGAAAATATATCTGTCATGTTTTCATTGCAAAAGCAATATTCAGTTGCGACCCTCAGCTTAAGATGTGTGATATCTATAAAACCACACAGAACATCTTGTTCTGATAAATTTATTAATATGTAATTAGTTTAG
This sequence comes from Mellilla xanthometata, assembly GCA_035578125.1. Classification (NCBI taxonomy): domain Eukaryota; kingdom Metazoa; phylum Arthropoda; class Insecta; order Lepidoptera; family Geometridae; genus Mellilla; species Mellilla xanthometata. The sequence continues at coordinate 2,156,758 of JAPUBQ010000014.1, read as the reverse complement.
CTGTTAGGTATATACATCTGAACTCATTCTTTGATTTCCATATCGATGGTCTTGATTTAACACCACCCTGAAAACAAAAAGATTTCAGTACTTTAAAATTAATGTAAATTCATAAGTAATTGTTCACTTTACCTATCAAGCTAAGCTATCTATATAAAAATCTCTAATAACTTAAAAATAATAAAAGTGGTAGAAAAAAACCTACAAAATATACTAAATTACTGAACTCTCTTCGAGTAAATGTATTTTCGGAAACAGTTTAATAAAACCAAGAGAAGCCGGAGGGAAAGAAACGATTTGGATAGTCAAGTCACGTAACCATATTACTGGCTCTGATATACTTACCCCAAAACGTAAGTAAAACCTACGCCTTAGGGACAAAGAAAACTGGCGAAGGAAGCGTCCAGATAACCTGACCTAACCTTTAAAGGCAACAGCTCGATAACACGGCTCTAATTATTCTGGCCGAGAACGATTTATCGACCGGCGATAGAGAGCTCTCGTTATGTTGGATCAACACAAGAGCAGAGGTCAAGTGGAGTGGTCTCTCTCATCATTCACAAGAAGCAAGTTCAGTGGAAAAAGGTACCTATGTAATGTGAAAATGCGGATAGTGAACGTTTTTTTTAAGGTAAGAAAGACCGAATTATGTACCTTTGCTCTATTTTGGTGGCATTGTCAATCATTTTACTAGCACAGTAAATACCAAACTTGCATTATTGTAATTTTAATTGTACTTATTTGTATGTTTTTTCTGAAATAAATAAATTTATAATAGTTATGTACGAGTTTATATGTTTGTATTCTCTAAAAGTGACTTCAGCTCAAGAGAGGGCTAGTTAGTGATTTGAAAATCCTATGTTCAGAGTTGAAAGTCGGTAGGTGGGTAGGTACAATACCGCGTTTGATCTTTTTGAAGTCTTCTTAAAAAAATATTCAGTATAAAAAAATAATAATGATTATTTCCATAGCTATGTGAAATATTTATACGATGTTTAAAACAATTAGAAGTTATATTTAAATATAATAATCACTGTAACAGTAATGTCATTTCAAGGTGTTTTTTTTTTACATTTATTTACGTTAAAATTCAAATGCATTTGAATACTTCTTAAGTAAAAATGGACATATTCTTCTCACATATGTTCATTTTTTCAACATTATACCATTATTATATTGCCATGAAAAAACGTATTTTCGTTCTCTTCTCCTTTCTAATAGTATTTAGCTGATTTCAACTAACATCTCTTTAAAACCATTATGCGCTTCTTATTTTTGTTAGTAATGATATTACCTAGAATCGTTTTAACTTTTAATTTCAATATAGTTAATTGTTGAGTTTATATGATTTATTTCGTGTTAAATCCACTTCCGCTCGGTTCAATAGTGCCCTCTGTTAACAACATTTCTTCTATCCTCTATATATACTTTCACTCGAAAAAGGGCGTAACAAGATTTTGCCACGGAGTTTTTACGCCATCTTTGTTTTAACCCTCGAGACCTTCGGTCAAAAATGAACTAGATTTAAGGTGATGTCTCTAAAAACGGCAAGGGTAATAAGACCACGAGTAAGAGTGTGGTCTTATTTGAGTTTGAGGAATTTAAGCGTTATTAGTATAGTAATAGAGATGAATTTTCTAACGCTCACTGCGTACGGTCATTAAATTTTATAGCTGTTATCGCGGAGCAAGATGGCTTATGTTTATTATGGCACTAGTCGAAACTCAACCTTAAGATACAGTGGTAAGGTTGTCTTGAATTGAAATATTGTTTGTAACATCGTATGTATATTGTAATAGTACAGTAAACTCATGCCATTTTATTTTGTGCTGTGTTTGTATGCAACACTGAATCTGGTATATATTTGATCGAAGCTCGAGACAGAAAATGAATGAGTCGATGTAAGCGTTTTACTCCGAAGGGCACGTAAAGAGGCCCTCGGAGGTCCTGATTAAAATAACGGAATTCTATTTTGTCTGCGTCGCATTGTTAATTTTATAGTTAGTCGTTATCGCGTTTATTGAGATTGACGAGGTTTGGGCTCTTGGCCACTTTAGTAAACGGATGGGGTGTTTAATTAGGGCCGTCAGAGGTTTATGAAGGTTGCTTATTGCATTGCTCACTGTGACGTTTTATGGGGAATTTCTCCTGTAAGATGTTAACTTGTGTATCTACTATATTAACTTGTTTCTTTAATTTTAGTTTACTATTTGCAAGCTTTTTTATTTTATTATTATTGTGTAGTTTTTTTCCATGTAATGTTTAATATTAGTGTAGTTATTAATTTAATTTGGTGTTGATAGTAAAAATAAGCAATATTTCACTTGCGTGCGATACCTACCTAGGATGATATACCTACCTGCCTAATAATTATAAATGTTATCGTTAGATGACGAAATGTCAATCAACTCTTCACACACACAAAAACCAGCTCAAGAAAGTTATATCTGGATCTATAAACCACCATGAACTCGATATTTTCATGAAATTCAAATGTACCTATTACAATATTACCACATCAGCTGTGAAAAAATTAAATTATTCCAAAAACAGAGAGAAGCGATAAACGCGCGCGAGCATGCAACGTCGCGCAGCGTGCACGAACATACAACGTCGCACGATCGCCGACGACGCTTCAGCTACAAGTATGTTCGCAAAGGCACAGAATAATAACTTGTACTTCGTAAACCAATATAATAGATTAAAGGGATACCATTACGCCTTTGTCTCGGCATTATTACCACGACAAATTTTATAAGCTAATATAACCTACTCAGTTTGTTTCAGTTTTAATCATAGCATTTACCAGCACCTATACTATAGGTACCTAGATAGGTACCTATGTTCGCTCATTTCGCGGTCACGATTAATGTGAACGCCAAATCATTAAACTTGGTGGAAAAAATCTCGTAATAATTTAGATTTCTTTCCAGTTGTAAGCTATTTTACTATTAGAAATAATATGCCTACTAACTGCCCGAAAAGTCCCATACCTATTAGGTATAATATTTAAGTAGTACTAATACCTAAATAGTATTCAGGTTCAGTATTTTTAAAATTGAAGTCGGTCCTCCACTTTTCAATAAATAGTTCACTTGTACACGTACATACAATTTATCCACGAGATAGGTCTTAGGATAAATAACATCACCGGTGACTCCCGCTCGGGGTCGTTCTTGGTGCAGAGGTTGGCCATAGCTTTTCAGCGCGGTAATGCAGCGAGCGTGATGGGCACCTTTGCACCGGATGCGACCAGGGGCGGGTTATTTGATTAGTATTAGTTTTAGTTTTTAGTGTGTGACATTTATATTGGACGTAATTTTATATAATTTTATTGAATAAATGATTAACATTCGTACATACATCAAATAGTTTTTCTTTCTTTCTAGTAAAATGGAAACTCACTTAGGTACATAGGTTTGTAGGTCTTGTAGCGAAAGAGTTCTAGACGCAGAACTATCGAACGATGCAAGCCACGAACATACGGCGCGAGCGAACGAGCGAACGAACGCGAGCGAGCGAGATCGAACGAGAATTCTGTGTTCCCGCGCCAGTTAGCCATCGCGTCGCGAACGAGCACCGCGCGCCGAATTCGCTCGCGTCGATATTTACGAGCATAATATATATTACTTTGAGCTAGGCGCCATTTGTCATTTGTTTGTTCCTTTTGTCACAGAATAATAACTAGTACTCTTTTGTTGCCTTCATTTTGGCTGGACGTTTGGTTATCGAAATTAACTGCCAAAGGTGAGTAAAGGTTACGTGTAATCGAAATGCGCTAGCGATAGCTTTTTAATAACGCTTTAAATGTTAAGTTTGGTCTTACTCGACCAATTCCAACCAAACGGCACTTTGGCAAAAAATGTAAAGAAACTGTCGCTCGTCACAAAATTTGTGTTTTCCGTCGAAAACAAACTAGTTAGCAACGCAAAAATAGTCCTCGATAACAAAAGGAACATAAACACAACTTTCTAGACGCGGACACTAACTTATGTAATGAAAATAACGCTAAATTTTACATACGAAAATAGCACAAACAATTTTAGGTTAGAATTCTCTATGACGTCTATTATAATGGTCTACAAAGTTAAGGGTGTATGAAAGAACCAAAAAACTAGGTCGTGCTCGCGCAAGAAAAGTTTCATACCTACCATTTTCTAAAAATCACGTCTTTTAATTAATTAATATTGAGCAAAAAATACGTACAAAAACACATTTAGTGTGCCTACGTGTATAACTTATTGACTCAGGCGTTACTTTGCGGAAATCCATTGTAAATAGATGACAAAATTAAATATTTAGTGTACTTCCGCTGTGATCCGAAATCCAAATTAAGACAAGTAACGGAAAAATTAACTAAGATTAATTAACTAAGATAAATTAATTAAGATTAACTTTACCTATCACAATCCGGAAATTCTTGACTCACGTGTTTCGCCAAACCACAAGGCATCATCAGGAGATGCTGACTCTTCGAACGACTTGTCGTTAATTAATCTTAGTTAACTTTTCCTTTACTTGTCTTAATTTTGGATTTCGGATCACAGCGGAAGTTCACTAAATATTTAATTTTGTCATCTATGTACCTACGTGTATTTTTTTTTCATTTTCAGTCTTTGTTGATATAGCTGCAACAGTTTCAATTCAACTATTTCTAGCTACCTTTCACCGTTTATGAGAGACAGTCTTTTTTTTTGTCATGGAGGAAATGCATTTACGCATGCCCGCCAAACCTCGGGGGTGTTGGCGGGGTATGTCGGGCTCGGCGACCACTACCGACTAAAACCTCTACGGTGTTCCCTCGCTGCACCTTAAAGCCGGGGCCTTAAGGGGGGCTGGAACATGTATGTACTCTTCAACCTCCCCGGCAGTCCGTTTATGAGATACAGCCTGATAATAGACGGCGGAAATGAAAGGAAATGAAATAATTTTATTTGCGTAGCCACAGGTAATATAAAAACATGGAAAATAGTATAAAATGTCCCTTGTAGGCTACCGCATATGCGGTGTGCAAAAAGTCAATTAATTAGTTAATTTATAAGTTAATTGCACTCCACTATAATTTACAGCTAAGCAATAATATTTAAAAGAAATGTCAAAAGATTATAAGTATACAATATAAAAAAAAATGTCTAAACTAGCTAACTGGGTTGGCACGTCGACCCGAATCGGATCTTGGCCTCCGATACTAGGAGACGCCACTGTTCTCGGTCCTGTGCCTTCTCCTGCCACTGCGTGGCCTGAAGATTGCGCAGGTCCTCCTCCACTTGATTAGGAGGATTAGTAATAGGGTCCCGTTTTTACCGTTTACGTGCGGACCTTATAAGTATACCCCAATTTTATCGTTCATCTTTCAGAGTACGACATTCACCACCCACCAATGATGTCGGAGATAGAATGGACCAATAAGGCTATAGCGCAACTCATCGAAGAGTACAGAAAGAGGCCGCAGCTTTGGAACAAAGAACATGAGTTATACCGGGCACAGACTGCCAAGTACGAAGCCTGGGTATCTATGGCCAGGTAATATACCTTTAGTTTTTGGATAGATAGATAGATAGATATACTCTTTATTGCAACACAAAAGGAAATACAAAACGGAGGGAAAAATAAATAATCAACTTATAAGTTGTGTTACAAGTGGCGACCTTATCACTGAAAGCGATCTCTTCTAGGCAACCAAATATAGGAGAGGTGGCTGTTGAAAAATACTTTTTTCTTCGTAAGAGCTAAATGTTCAAGCTCTGATCTGAAAGCCTCTGACTTGGCTTAACGACTACTTGTAGGTACTAAGACTAACAGCCGGGACCTACAATTTGTCGTGTCATCCGACCCACGATAGAAGTCAGATAAAAATGGCGACTTAAAAACGTCAATTTTGTGCATGGTCACCCATCCAAACCGTTGCCTAGCTTTGATGATCGCATCAGATAACCTTAGGTAGCCGAGCTACAGACGATGCTTGACTAAATGGCTTTTACTTCTGCTTGCAACCAAGTCTCGTGTTTAAGACACTGGCAACTTGCGCCACTCCTAATGATAATAGCCACAGCCATCAGTGGCAACAGATACCAAATCACATATTTCTCAAATTATCTATACATTTTTGACATCGTGAGGAAACCATAGCATGATGGTAGGGCATTTTCTAGTGCCTGGCTGGCTAGTAACCACCCTCAAGAAGAAAAAATTGTAACCAAGCATTTAACGGTGTTTTTTTTATCTAGATAGGCTTTATTTTCTTATAAATAAATTTTCCATGTCACAATGTTAGTTACCGTACTCCTCCGAAACGGCTTACCAAATTTTATATGCGTATTCAGTATCTAGGTCTGAGAATCGGCTACTATCTACACCCCTAAGTGAGGCAAGACAACGTTTGCCGGGTCAGCTAGTATTCATATATAGATAGGTCAGATGAATCGTGTGATTACGGTTAGCCTAATATAAAGCCTATATTGGGCCAAAGAGTCGTATATATCATCATCCTCAGCCCTTTTTCCTACTGATGGGTATAGGCCTCCCACTGCGTGCCACCTACATCGATCTTGTGCAGTCCTCGTCCAAGGAGGACCTGCGACTTTAATATATAGGTATAATTTATTTCTCTACAGCATATTTGAATGCGAGATAGCAGATCTGCGTAAGAAGCTAAACTCCATCTTCGCGTCGTACAGAAGGGAGAAGGCCAAGATCAGAGCTGGTGGAAAGTCTACGTGGCTCTTCTACCATAACCTCAACTTTCTGAATAACCACCTCGGCCAGCCTGTGGTAAGAAATAAAATAAATAATATGACACATTGTAAACTGTTCACGTAAGGCATCTTCATATTTTCGTGTAGAAAACGATCACACTTAAATAATACTTTTAATAATAAGTAAGTGTGACTGTTTTCTACGCGAAAATATGACACATGATGTAAAAAGCCACTGCATTGCATAGATATTCACTTTTCTTTTGAAATCCTTCCTGACACAAAAAATAATAATAACAAAATAAGCTTAAGAACGCGGTAAACGAAGCTAAAATCACATACGTCGAAACGCTTCGTTTTTCAATCTTCTTACCTTTCTTTCGTTCTCCTCAGTATAGCATAAGCAGTGGGAACGTACAGTGGGCTATACGTTCCCACTGCTGGGACTTGGGATATATACCACTACGATTGCCAAGTGCGGGTTGGCGGATGACACACGTCTTCAGATATTGTGGTCCTTAAACATGCCGGTTTCCACACGTTATTTTCCTTCACCGTAAAGCGGGTGCAAATCCGCACATAACTTGAAAAACAAGTCATTTGTGTAAGGCTGGGATCGAACCAAGGGCCGTCTGATAGAAAAAGAGATGTTTTTACCCCCGAGCCACACTCGCTACTCCTCAGTATAATTTAATAATTTAAAACACGCGTTCCTAACCACATTCTGATGTTGTTTTTTCGGATTCAAGAACATTCTAGTTATAATAGTTATACCTACGCCTACGGTACTGCGGTTGTGCTATCAGCAGTAATTAATTGTTTGTTTCATTTTTACATTACAATATATGGGTTGAATAAAATCTGCGGTTAATAAAATAAAATAGTAATGTTAATAATTTTGTAAACAGCACAGTAAAAGAATTGTTAATTTATTTATTATATTTTTATAGGACGAACTTACAGCTATGATATACGAGTAAGTTGGTAATATAATACTTAGCCTAAAAACTCATCACTTATGGTTTCACATACTCGAAAAACAACAAAAAGAATTTCCAAAAATCATACGTAATGTTTCTATGGCTATCTAACATCGCCCTTCAAATGTTTCGCGTAAAATACCATTCACTCAGTTTCAATTCTAAGAACCAATTTTCTATGTTTCGCAGGATAATCAAGATTCTGACAACCAGATGGAGCAAGGACACACATCAGAGGAACAAGATGCAGATGATTATGAAGAAGAAGTCATAGTGAAAAGTGAACCAGTCGTCGAACACGTCCACTCAAAATCTCTGCCTCAGAAACTGAAATCCTCTAAACGCCTCAAGCGGACCGTGAAACGAAAAATAATCAAAGACTCAACACACAGCGCAACACACTCAAATCATATAGATAGCAAATTACTCGAAATGCTAAGACTTCTAAGGAAAACTTCAGAAATTTCAAAGAAAAAAGACGAATGCGACAGTTTTGGCGAATACATCGCTGTTTCGTTGCGGAAACATGATGAAAGATCACAGTCTATGATAAAACAGGCGATCAACAATATACTGTTTGAACAGGAAATGAAAAAGTACGGCGCACAGTATATTGAAATTTCTGATAATCCATTAGTGTTGGGAGATGTAGAGAGTTGTGACTCTTGAGAGTTAGTGGAAGACGGTGATACTGTATTTATTGTGCAGGTTTAAGAAAGAACTGACTTTAATAGGTAGGAAATGTGTATATAAGTTTAGTGCTGATGTGTCAGATTTTGGGATAGTTTTACTATATTTTTTATATATAAAATTTCCGTGTCACAATGTTAGTTACCGTCCTCCGAAACGGCTTGACCGATTTTTACCAAATTTTATATGCGTATTCAGTAGATCTGAGAATCGGCTACTATCTTTCATAGCCCTAATAAATAAGGGTGGTTCGCTTAAATATATATTTTTTATTTTTTTGATTTTTTTTTGTATTTATTTTTTTTATAATGTGGCATTAAAAACCATACAAACCTACATTTTTACTTTTTTATCACCAACACCTATTTTTTTATGGTCATTTTAGTAATTTATTCAAACCAACTTAGCTGTACTTAAGGCGAAACAACGCTTGCCGTGTCAGCTAGAAGTTATATAAAAAGAAAAAAACTGTATTACTGATTTATAACGTTTAAATAAGAATGCCTTATCATAGTATGTACTACAATTTATTGTGAATAATAAATACATTAGGACAGTACAGTTATAAATATTATACGTTTTTGTTGGTAAATTTTATGCTTTTGCCTTGTAAAATTATTCAAATTGTGCAAATATCAAGCGAGCCAAATTACTTCGGTTTCTCTGAGAAAATGGTTCTTGCATATTTAGTTTAACCACTCCTGATTGATTAAACCTATTTACAATTGAAATGTCTTGTTTTGCATTGCGCTGGTTGCTTTACAAAGTAATTTAAAATTTAAACATAATTTATGGTCAGCACTGGTTCGTTTACATAGTAATTCTTTTTCGTCGCAGGACCGGCTCCTATTATAATTTTCCTTGGTTCACGGACAGTTTATCACTGTGTAAAACAAAAAATACGAAAAAAATTACAATTTAAATCATAAATCTGATGGACGCGTCACAAATACACGTTTTAAATTCACTAAATACCTGCCGATGCTAGCAATGCTAGCTAACATGCCTACTCGTACATCTCAATGCGATGCTACGATAAATACTTTGAAACTGTCTATAATTACAGTAGCCGCTTCGATTTAATCGATAAGAACTGCTACAAAAACTTCATCAAGCCGTACAATTATCAACAGAATGTGTTCAGAATCGTGTTTTTCCTTTTTTACCTCTATTCAAAATGTGGAGCGTCTACGTGATGCTCCACACGATTTTCAAGACCATCCACCCCTGCTGGCTCGTTATTAAATCTGTCGATAACATTTACAATCTATTCGTCATACATTAATCACTCAGTATTGGCTTGGTTGACTGCACTACTCATAGAATCATCAACGGATGCGTCAGTCTTTATAGAGTCTAAATGCAATTTGTTGCAAGTCACACCCATTTTAATTATGTTAGCGATCGTTTGCCGTTTCTCTGCATGTTAAACTTACACTGCTGGCTGGGTTTGATTGTGTTCGATTGAGTATTCGTTGTGAGCAGTGATGGTTGCAAAGCTGTTGTGTTTGTTAGTGTTTTCATCGTATCGGTGGTAGGTGGTAGTTGATGCACGCTAGATCACGCCACTCGACGTCACGCGGTCTACGCGTGTTTTTACTGCAGCTATATCTGCATTTGCATTTAATTGCGGCTTGTTTTTATGCAGTTTTTGCTGATCTTTTTGTTTCGATCAGTTTTGCTGTTTGCTTGAAATTGAATAGCAGGAAACTTGAGACGAAAATAACAAGCGTTTGCGTGACAAGCTGTTATATTGTTATCATTTGCTTTTAATAATATTGATGGCAGGGCAAATTAAATTTAATAATTTGTAAGCATTCGTGTCCTCAAATCTTCAAAATCATTTATACTTTTTCCATCTATTAAAACTTTAACAAAGACTTGGCACTCTCCAAAAAACCTTAACCACAACTTTCTTATAACAGCGCGTCCCCTCTCATAGCAACAATACAACGAATGAATCACCAGTTTACAGTGAGTATTGCATCAGCCAACTTGACGGCTCCGAGCCAATCCTTGCATCAGATAATAATTACATGAATAATGGAGCGAAGGAAAAATCCACGCTCGCAAATAGAAGACCATTATACGAGTAATTACTGTATGATAGTATGTACTATATGTACTAGTGGATATATGAAGAAAACGTACTCTTTCAGGAACTATCTTTACTAAGTATTGTGAGTGGAAATGTAAATAAGTGAGATTTTTCTTATTCACTGAAGTACCTTTATGTCTATTGGTAGGTACATTTTTATTTAGTATTTTTATCTACAAATGATTTGTTATATACCATATTAAGAAACGAAGCTACGAAATTCAGGTTTGATATATCGATGTTACCGACACCACACCAAAAAGTTAAAAACATAATAATATTATATTTTTCCGATGATGATAATTACTATTTTTTTTTTTCATTTATCTCAGTTCACTATAGATCTAAAAGCAGAGGATTAAGTCTAAAGTCACGAAACCCGTACAAAAATAAATATCTAATTGGAAATTCTACTGTTTTTTAAACGCAGAGCATATTCGACGTCTTTGTTTAACTAATAAAGCTGTTCTAAACAAAACAGTTAAATAGAAACACCAAATTGGAACGCTCCCACCACTTCCCCATAACAAAGCCATCACGTTTCAGCAATAAGCAGCGGAACACATTCAGCATCAGCCCTCGATACATACAATAATAGTTCCATACAAACAACATACTCGAAGCAATTTCCCTCTCAGACATATTGTCGCCCAACTAAATATAACTCCTTACGCAAGTACCACTTACTTGCACCTATCGTGTTATTTCCGTTTTCGATTTCGAGTCTTGTTGCTTTGCGTTAGGGTTCGATTTTGCTCACAGCGTCTTCTGATATAGGTCGACCTCGACGTATCTGATAGTCGATATTATTTGTTTTTGCTGTCGTTATCAGCAGGATGTTATATCGCTTAGGTAATCAGGTATATCTCGATACGTTTCTTCATATCGTCTGCTTTGTTTTCAGAATTTGGCGAGCATGCGCTGGGAACGTGATCGGTGGTTTGATTATTGGAGCTGTTCGTTGGAACGATGAAGACCTTGATTGTGATTCAGGACGTTTGGTCAATTGAAGTGATTGTTGCTTGAGATCGGTAAATTTGTTTCAATATTTGCCGCTGTTTCCTTATTATGTCTAGTTATTTTGGATAGAGTTTTTAGATTGTTGAGGACAGTGTGGATATTAAAACATCTAGTGCCCACTTAGGTAGGAATACCTTCTCAAAAGCGTTTCCCGCCCTCCCTCCCACTTCACTTACTTTGTATGTATATGCTTATATATACATACTATGTGTTTACTGTGTCTATTTTGTTACAATCATCATCCTAATAATCAGGCTCTAAGGAGACCTTTTTTTTGACGAAGGGAAAGTCTTCAACAAGATACCCGGCAACGATGGATCGCAGCCAGGTTATGTAGGATTTGTACCCACTAAAACCGCCCCGGTGACCTGCTTCTGTGCTTAGCGGAGGACTCCGGGTTCTTCCGGGAAACACTCCGGAGACCTGCTTGCACTGCGCTGTGGCCCTTCCCGGATTGCTGTCCAATCCGCCAACGACGGTGACGGTCATATGACGCCATTGTTCACCTAATGTCCACCTAGGTAGGAAAACGTTCAAGCGTTTACCTCTCTCCCTCCTCTTTTTCATTATGTTTGTTGACTTCTTATGTGTTTACTGTATCCATTGTGTAACAAACGGAGCGGGTACAACTGCGGTTTGTTAAGGCTCCAAGAAGAGCTAGCTCAAGACGCAGTTTTTCCCACAACATACCTCAAACTTAATTAGTAAATATTATATTATAACTAGCTTTTACTTGGAAGTAAAAGTGTATGTATAATTGTTATCTTCTTCTTAAAATAATAATTTTCAAGTCACAATGTTAGTTGCCGTACTCTTCCGAAACGGGTCGACCTATTTTTACCTAATTTTATATGCGTATTCAATAGGTCTGAGAATCGGCTACTATTTTCTATACCCTTAAGATATATTTTTGAAGACTTTTTTTGCATATTTTTTTTTAATGTGGCATCAAAAAAATACATACAACCCAAAAATTTTCCTTTTTTATCACCAATCCCTATTTTTTTATGGCCATCTTAGTAATTTAATCATTTTTCATCCCGCTCGATAACTGATAAATTAACTGTAACAAAATAAATTTATCTTTATCATATTACTTAAGGGAACCAGCGTCTTGCCGACACAGTATGAAACTAAAATTATAATATGGTCTACTTCAAATAACATACTTTTCCGGTACTTATTAAGATTATTTCAGTTGCCGTATCAGTGTTTCCATGACAAATATTTCCAGAAACTACTGTCAATATGCATAGCGTTGACATGTGAATTAATCTTTCCTACCGCGTACCTAAAGTTGTATACATACATAAACCTGATGATAACATTGTGATAAACCATTACATAATTATGATTGAGTCATTCGTTGTATGTTTTGAACCAAAGGAAGTCCCATGGCAACTAACAAACAAACAAGTGAAAACAAATAAGAAACAAACAAACATGAGATACTAGCAATTTTGTGCGGTTTACTCAGGTAATTAAATCTTTAATAATGAAATAGCGCCTGTAGCTTAGCAAACTTTGGTGATCTGACTCGATCATCGAGGTTAGGAAAAGGTCGATGCGGACAGTCTTGGATCTTGCACAAGACTTATAAAAAAATTGGCACTATAAACTTGGTGCTACCGTGTGTCGGTTGACACGATAAATAGTAGGTCCCATCTGCCAGACTTAGTGCAAGCAGCCGCCAAGTCAGAGGCATTCGCGCGGCTTAAAACTCTCAACACCAAATCTTGGCCTCTTGAGTCTTTTGCATAGTCACCCACTAAAATACTGTCCGCAGCGACTGTTGCTTAACCTCGATGATCGCGTCAGATAACCTTAGTTTGCCGAGTGTTAGATTAGATATCGATTTCTTTGTATGTAATGAGTCATCTTTTACAGGTTTAGAACTGTACCTAACCCCCCTCAATATATATTTTTTAAATTTTTAGCATTAGTTGTTAAAGCGGCACAGGGAATACATAACTTGTGAAAATTTCAGCTTTCTAGCTATCACGATTTCTGTGATACAACCTAGTGGCAGAAAGATAGACAGACAGCGGAGGCTTAGTAGTTAATTGGGTGCCATTTTTACACGCTTTATATTAGCTTCACCTGTATGTTTGTAACCGACTTCTTTGGGCGCGATTTTGACCCACTTTAAACGGCCAAATTTCGTTGAAACTTCGTAGATTCATTGAGGACCGATATCAATACACTAATTTGATAAAATTATTAAATTTTTTTGTATTTTTGTTTGTAACCGACTTCTTTGGGCGCGATTTTGACCCACTCAAAACGGCCTGATAAGCGTGTTTTTTTAGTTTTTTTAAACTACTATTATTACCTTTTAAGTACAGAAGCCTAAAAAATAATCTCTTTTGATAAAAAATCGTGCACCAAAATTCCCATATTCACCGAAACGTACAGAAATAGGAATCAGTAGACCAAGGACTGTATTAGATTTATATCGTCGAACAGTATTAGCAGTTTGACACATACCTAGTTAATCTAATCGTGTGATGACGCGGGCGGTGGCCTCAAAGCGAAAATATCGCACAAAACATTTAAACATCCACACTTCAGAAGAAAAATTCATCATCATCATCATCAGCCTATTCTCGTCCTCAGCTGGACATAGGCCTCTCCCAAGGCACGCCACTTGGCTCTATCCTGTGCTTCTCTTCGCCATCCACTACCCGCTACCTTCTTCAAATCATCGCTCCACCTGGTTGTAGGGCGTCCTACACTACGTTTGCCGAGACGCGGTCTCCACTCTAGAACTCGTCTACCGTAACGGTCATCGGTTTTTCGGCAGATATGTCCGACCCATTGCCACTTTAGCTTGCTTATGCGTAGAAGAAAAATTACATAAAAGTAACTTTCGGATTTTAATTTTCATTCGAACACAATAATATTAGAGTCTATTCCACCTCTTCATATTCATTTATGAGCTAAGTAGCCAAGATCTGGTGTCGATTGTATTCAAGCCGCTCGAAGGCCTCTGACTTCGCTTAACGACTGCTTGTACTAAAGGCAGCTCTTTTCGGTAGGTCTAGGTCGGCTAGACCTATTTCCGAAGTCACTTCATAAACCTAATTCTCTTCTTACGCCTCATTTAGATATTTCGGTCTTAATCTATATATGATTGTGACGCTTGTACACAAACTTCTTAACGTTGTTCAAAATACAAAAATAAACAAATGCCACTCGACGAATATTCTGAATTCAAAATGACGTAAAAATACCGATCAATCTGTCAAAACATTCTCGAAGAAGCGCGGGTTTTGGCTTAGCGCGGACGTGCATTCCGCCATGTGGCTGCGAAATTATGTGGCAGAGATCTATTTATAGCGATGACGGCATTAAGAAAACAAAGAGAGTTAAGAAAATAACTACCTAAATACAATGAGAACAAGAAACGTTATCATTATATGGAGATAGGTATTTTTAACCCCATGACGCTCGCGTGCGTGAGTGTGTTTGTGTGTGAGTCTGTCTGTGGCATCGTAGCTCCCGGACGGGTTAACCTATTTTGATATGGTCACCCATCCAAAGACTGTCCGCATCGACCGTTGCTGAACCTCGATGATTGCGTCAGATCACCTAAGTTAACCAAGCTACAGACGCTACTGTCCGCAATTGTAACTTCACTAATACTTCCGGCCTCAATTCATCACCATTTATTCTCATTTCTGCAACACCTGTCCGGAGTACGTGACCGTTTCCTCGTCTCACACAATATCCATATATAAAATCTTTATTACCGCCGACTCACAAAACGCCAAAAATACAACTCGAAATAATGAGGCGAAAAGCAAATTATTGTAACCCAAACCAGGTAGTTATTATCCCAACAGACCCTTGGTTCCCCATCTGCCGTCTCTCTCACACGCGTTTAGTTGTTTGTGCCTCTCTCTTTTGCGTCGATGAAAAGAGTCACGTAGGCAAAGTTGGCACGAAACGGTTTTCCTTGTAGTTTTTTTAAATTATCTTTTAGCCTAGATATTGAACGGCAGGGGTCGGTGCGCGTGAGCTGGAGTGACTGAAGGCATGTAGGCCTTAGAGGACCGTCAAGATAACAAAAAGTAGACTACACTTATTGTGTAACGTCTTATAGTTACATAAAAATGGATAATAATAACTAACGACAAAGTAAGTCAAGTCAGAAGCCATCGGGCGGCTTGATAAATCTCGACACCAAAGTTTGGCCACTTAGCTCTTACGCAAAAGATAACCAAGAACGACAAAGTAAAAACAGTAATTTGAACAAAAGATTTAAAATGTGAATGTTTAGGAAAAATTGTAATATACTAAATTAGTAGCGGCTTTGCATGTGTTATAAAATAATCTGAGTTTTTAAGAAATATTCTAGATGTTAAAAATGAATTAGTCATTTTCAAAAATGCCTACTGAATTTCGTGTTGAAGTTTTTTCATGTATTCGTTAAACTGACGAAAATGGAAATATTTGGTGCATAGATCCTCGTGTAACATTATTGGAGTTTTAGAAAGGACCTATGAATAATATTATTTTGTTACAAGTTTTAAAGCTTGATACACTCAAAGGAGTAATCAAACCTCATAAAATCTTAAGGCCATATTCTTAAATGTGTTGTAATAAGCAGTATTGTACAGCATTGTTAGTAAAAACCACCAGATTATTTAGTAAAAATATTATTTAATCTACGAATTTGATCACGTCATGTTCTTTTTCTTTCTTCTTATTCGTGACGCTCTTGTCAGAGCGGTCGTGATCGTCATGGAGGGTCACTAGAGGGGGCGGTTATAATTTCCCGCACGACATCTCGCCATCTTTGCCTGCTGGATGTCATCCGGCTACAGTCATATTATAATGATACCTCCAACTGCTGCATTGATTTGGTCAGTCCGCCTCGTGGGTGACCTTCCGCGCGGTCTGGTGCCTTCTAATTTCCCTTGTACGACAAGGCGCTCAGGTTCTATTCTTACTTATCATCAATAATGTCTTCAGATCTAGCTGCCGTAATTAGGCTGATGATATGAGGCTGTATACTGATCGCCTTCTTCTGTGGCAACGTTTTCAACAGAACTGCAACGTATTTTCCAAAACAATCAAATACATCCTCTACTGGTGGTTTCATGCTTTCTATAGTTTTTGACAGGTCTTTGATTGCACTCACAATCGTATTTCGTTGGCTTTGCTGCTCATCTATGTGTTTTCTAATACTTTGACCGATAAAATTGACACCTCCTTCTATGGTGCTTTTATCTATTAATGATAAAGAAGATTCTTCTGCATTGGAATTTCCTTCTGCATTTTGATCTGATAATGTAAACATTTTAGTCATCTTGGGGTCTGAAGAAGCGTCTTCTAATTTTATTTTCTTGGGTTCATTGTAATCACTGCTGTTGTTTGTTATTTCTGCCTCTTGTCCTATGTCTGTATCATAATCATTTGATAAATCGTGTTCTCTTTTAATCGTTACCCATGTTTCCGTATCATCTTCGTGCCAAACCTAGAAATAAAGAACAAAATACCATCATTATCAGTGTCTGCGCCTTTTCCCACTAGATGGAATCGAGACAATATATTTTCTAATTCTTTCAAATACATGTTTTGATTTGGATTTTTGCAAAGCCTTATTGCAAGATAACAGTACACGGTTATTGTTGTTAATATGTAAAGGAGGTCAATTATTACTCTCAAATCAGGAAAAATATCAGTTGTGCCTATTTATTGGTGTCATTCTAAGAGCCCGTCAAGCTGCGGAGATAGTACCTAAATTGTATGGAGTAGCTTATTACAATTAATTGTTTTCACGATGTCAGTGTTGGTCCTATTAGAACAAAGTTGTATGAGAAATGTGATTCATACAAGAAGTAGGTATCTATTTGACTTGGTACAGAAATTCGCTATAAATTTGAAATAAAAAGGGTTAGTGTTTACTAACGTAAAACACTTCAAGAGTGGTTTTACTTAAGGAAAGTCGCAAAAAATTAGATTTTCCTTACGTAGTCCTGCGTGATAAAGAACTTTTTGTATGGAGCAGCTAATTTTTTCCACGAATTTCCTAAAGTTGTACAACAAAAGTTGTCTGTCTAGATGTACTAAACTACTTTTGTTTTTGTTAAGCCAGTAAGCCTGTATTCAGTTCCTAAAAAAAATTACAATTCTCTAAAGCAGCAATTTGCAATGTTATACTAATCAAGATATTAAGCGGCCCCAACGACAGAACCGAACGTGCACATTAATTCATTTAATTATGTAATAACAGTTAACTTGCGTGAGTCAGAACAAAGTCAAGGTTACAGGGCAGGTTTGCAATGGCGTCATAATGCGAAAACAGTAGATATTGTGACAGTATACAGGCTTCTTACAGAGCAAATCAATGGTGACGATTCAGCGGCACACATGACACGGACCGATTTGAAAAATTTTTTCACCGTTAGGAAGCTACATTATCCCCGAGTAACATAGGCTTTATTTTGTTTCTCTTTACAATTTGGATTATTTTATAGCCCTTACGAAGCCGGGACTGGCTGCTAGTTATAATTAAACAGAGATTCGATGACACACATTTACTGTGGTGATTAAAGAAAACCCTTTTTAGGCCTAGTTTAGTAAGTCTAGACTAACATATTATGTTATGTTTATGTTATTTATATAGATTTGATAATTAAAAACCTTACCATGATGTTTTCAGATTTATTCCCAGATGGTGTATTGTTTCTAGTTTGTATGTATGGTCTCAGAAACGAATGAATGTATTTAAACCAGAATACAATGGGCTCATAGGTCTTTCCTATCTCTATAGACCTCGCTATCCTTTTCAACTCTTGGCTGTATGCATTGCGTATGTTCTTAAATTTTGTTAACACATGTCGCTCTGTGAAATGCGGGATGTTGAGAGCTTTAGCTATCTTTTCGGTGGCCAATTTTCTGCGGGCTCTGTCTCTGTAATCTTCATGACCAGGTTTCCATAGATATTCCTCTTCTTTATACAGTCTAATAAGTTCCATAGTCTGTTTTTCGCTAATGCGAAGTATTGCCGCGTCACTCATTTTCAAAAGGAGCCAATTGTAACAGTGGATATTTGATTTCTTTTTAAATTACGAATTGTGACGAGAAAATAGGATTTGTTAGTGAATAAAGGAATCACGCGTGACAATGAAAGAGCGTGCGAGCTCAAAGCGTGGCCACGCGTTACTAGTTCTGGAACGTTCGGTAAGGAGAGGCGTGGCGTGCTGCTTTACCTCGCTATTGGCCAAAGCAGACGCGTGACCTCGAGCGTGAGTCGAGTTGACTATAGATACGCCATCTTTTTTTTGGCCTTCGGGTGCGAATGTGAATGCATTATATAGATATTTTTGCAAATATGAGAATACAATAGTAAAATTTAGATTCGAACTCATTTGTAAGTTTTTCACTTTATTTTTTTATATGTAGTAACTTAGTCTGGAATGCTGGCCTATATTTTGGCCCGAAATTTGGCATAAGCGTTTTTTGTTTTCTATATTAGTCAAGTTTTAGTTTAGTAATAAATTGTGTAGGTACAAAATGTTTCATCCTATTATATAGGTATGCTAAAATGTTAAAATGTTTTTGCTAAAATACAAAATTGGAAAAAGAACTGTGATGTTAAATTTTGTCCCCAAGAACATGCTTTACGAAAACTTAATCAAGTATCTAGGTACATATTTAGATTAGGTGCATTTTAAAACGGGCGAAGCTTCGGGTTCTCGATAGTCAATAATAAAATGTTTACCTATGACACACAAAAATAATAATTTCAAATAACATTGTAATTTTTATTAGAATTATAAACTCGAACGTGCCAGAAACTTCGAGAGTATTATATTATTTATATAAGTACCTACATTTTCTTTTTCTGTTATCTGTGGTAACTGTGGTACGTAGTACAAGTTATTATTCTGTGACTGTGGTAACCTTGTTTTCTAAATCCCTATCACGCTTTCACATTTATTATATACTTAAGTAGGATTTATAATACTAAAAAAACGCTAAATTCACGCTACAACATATTTAGCGTATCTGTTTGCATATGCAATGACGTTACGGTCCAAGACACAATGGCATTAGAAACGAAAAGAAGTCCTCACTGACAGTTTCAAAGTTAACATTTGAATCCTAGGCTTAGAACACAGTCACATAGCAACTCGGTACTCACTGGCCTTGAAGCCAGCTCGTCGTGAAATTAGCCTTCACCTTGACGTAATCACGAGCGTGACTTATATTTTCCGTAAAAACCACACAATTAATTGTAAAGATAGGGTTACATGCATAACTGACTGAATTAGGTTGTTGCCGAGGTAATAAAACTAACCTACTAATGTTACAAACGCGAAGGTTTGTGTGTAAGTGTGTTTGTTTGTTACTTCTTCACGCTCAAACAGCTGAATCAATTGGGATGAAAATTAATGTGAAGAAGGTTATACCTTGGATTACGAGTAACACATAGGCTACTTTCCATCCCGAAAACAATTGTGGTTCCCGTGGGATACGCAAATTACTTCCAAATGTATTTTACTCTCCTTTACGCTCCAACGACTAGACCGATTTTGATAAGATTTACTATGAAGATTTTTGATAAGATTAATTTTGATAACATTGACTTAGTGATAGTTATTATGTATATCATAAATTGTAAGTGTATTTTGTTTTGTGCACAAAATTTATTTTCTTTTGTGTAAATTTATTTTCTTTCTTTCTTTCTTTCTCTCTTTCAAGATAGGTAACACCGCGGAGCGCAGCTAGTTATAAATAGTAATATTTTTTTTAATTCATATTTAATGCCTAATTTCATTACCACGTTGTTCTCTATTTTATCTATGTTTGATTTTACATGAACCAACTACAATTAACTATTGACGTATAGTTTTATAAGAGAAGAAAATCAATTTAATTTAAAAAGCACCATAAAACAACTTTTATTCTTTCACATTGGAACCAAAAAGTTTAGTAATCTCACTTTTTATTTGTGTAAAAGTTTTTATTTCTATTTTAGCGTGTAGAGTAGTAAACTTGTCATTTAGATTTATGGCCCGCCGAGTGGTTCCGGAGCTTGTCTTGTATTTTATGGCTCTCGGTTTAGTTTTTAGTTTAGTTTCGTGACACACTTGGGATGGTATCATGCAACTCTGAACGGGTTCCAGAAATATTGGTATTTTAAGTCAAATACCTACTTAGGTACAAAATCTTTACAGAGATCTCTTTTCAGATTTTACAGTACGGAAAAATTATCGAAAAAAATTTTTTTTTATTTATTTATTTAATAAGGTACACAAAACAGAACACAACCTTAAATTACTAAACATGTATACATAGTTTCCTTCTAGATTATATCCTTATAAAATGTATACACATTTGATCTATGTAATAATATATTTACATAAAATACAAAAAAAAATTATAAGTACCTATATCTACTAAATTTACATACATTTATTTTCAAGCACAATATTTTATACATTATGTTACGACAGAAGAATCATTTAAAAATGATAAGATTTTACGTTTAAATTTAGGCACAGAATAATAACTAGTACTTCGTACATTTAGGTAAGTTACAATCATAGCTTGAAGGCTGACCACTCTAAGAATATATTTATACGTATTTTCGTTACAATAGCTGTGTCTCGCTGTGTTACCCGCCATAATCCGGGAGAAAAGAAGTCAATCCGGGATAAAAAAGCAGCCTATATGTTAATCTAAGATGTAACCTATCTTAATAGTAAAACTCACCAAAATCGTGAAGTAGAAACATACATTTTGAAGTTATTTGCGTATCCCACGGGAACCACAATTGTTTTCGGGATTAACCTAACCTACCTTCACACTATGAATTTTATCGAAATCGGTTCAGCCGTTTCAGCGCGAAGAAGAAACAAACATAGGTCCACATTTACAAACAAACTTTAATAGTATTAGTATAGGATATCACAATTGTATATGTTTGTCGTATTGTTCAAAGCAGGTAGAATCCAAAGTTTTCAAACAGTGTACCTACTATGATATATTCTGTAACAGCGGACCATGATTTATCCCCTAGGGTCCACAAAAAACCCCACAGGCTAATAAAAATGTCAAATCCCTAATCCAAAGGCTTTAAAAACGTGAAATCGAAAATTTTACGTCCGAAAAATTTACACAGTGGAGATTATTTTATTGGTCATAAAAATTAACACGGGATATTAATAAAAAAGAAATATAAAGGATTTAGCCTTTTATATGAATTTTATTTATTGTGCTTGAGAAAGAGTTTTTATTACATATAAATTAAATAAAAGATGTTCTTTTTTATCTCGAAAGAATAGCGTTTATAAGTTTTGCTAAAATATCTAAATCAGCCCATTGAGGTTAGAAATACAGTCGATGTTCCTAACGATGTTCCTCAAAACAAAATAAAACAAAACTCTTTATTTCAAATATAACTAGTGAGGAAAACTTACTCAATACAAAATAAAACATAACTCTTTGTTTTAAATGTAACTAGTTTTAGGAAAAGTTTTATTAAATCATAAACATAATATCATTTTTTAAATATATTAAATCGAAACTTAAATATACTGAATTCTAAAAAAGGCCTGGCGTGGTTTTTCTGGCAGCATTGCCACGTTGAATGGCAAAGCTTATTTCAGACCAAAATATATTTGGGGAATATCCGAAGATGTGTATTGTTCCATTACCGAACGAGCAGGGAGACTGCTAGGAGACACCTATATACAGTGGAA
Source organism: Mellilla xanthometata (assembly GCA_035578125.1). NCBI lineage: Eukaryota > Metazoa > Arthropoda > Insecta > Lepidoptera > Geometridae > Mellilla > Mellilla xanthometata. Next base: position 2,134,557 of record JAPUBQ010000014.1, on the reverse strand, counting down.
ATGCCGAAAATGCGTACTAAGCGATTCGCTTCCACGTTTATAGTACGGACGGCCAAACTGTGGAACTCCTTGCCGGAATCCCTGTTCCCACTGAACTACAACCTTACTGTCTTCAAGGCGAGAGTGCTGGTTTCTTCTAGGCAAGCGCGCTTCAACTTAGACTGCAATATCACTTAACATCAGATGAGTTGAGGCCAAGCGCAAGCCAATTGACGACCTCGTTGGCGTAAAGGTTACCATGCCGGTCTGCTAATCAGAAGGTTCCGGGCTCGATTCCCGGCCCGGTCAACATCTTTGTGCTTAACTAAATTTGTTGGCTGTGGGTCTGGGTGTTAAATATGTATTTATATATAATATGTATATGTAGTATATCAGTTGTGTTAGGAACCATAATACGAGCTAGAAATGGTTCAGTATGGAGCTAACCAGCCGTGTGTGAATGTAAATAATAATAAAAAAGTGTAAAAAAAATATTATCCGCCATCCCGCACTCTCTCCTTGTGAGAGAAGGTCCAGAGTCCCAGCAGTGGTAAGGTATAGTGGGCTGCTTATGCTATTCACTCTTTTAGGAAGGTATAATAAAAACTGTTATTTTATGAAGTTTTAATATCCTCGCAATAGTCATTACTATTATTTTATGTGCGATTCAGCGGCACACACGACTAAACTAAATTTAAAGTAGCTCTGTCTCTTTTCGTCATAAATGACCAAAAAGAGATGGTACGATCTAAACCATAGACAAAACATCTAAAATCACGTCAAACACGTCAAATTTAGAGCTGATACAATTGGGTGCGCTCTAAAATCGCTTACATTTTTCATATTTGACGTGATTTTAGTTTTTTTGTGTGTGGTGCAGAACGCGCCGTCTCTTTCTAGCCACCTAAGATGAAAAGAGACGGGGCTTCTTTAAATTTAGTTTAGTCGTGTGTGCCGCTGAATCGCCACCATTTTGTCGATAACATAAAGTAGATCAATGTCACGTGCAAACCGCCGTGAACCGGTTTCTTTTTAGAGAACTTAGCAACCAACACGCTCAAAATGGTCACAGTCTTATCTTTAAATGAACATACATATATCTAATCTCATCCATACGTAAGTACTGCTATACCTATTATGACGACCTCGTTGGCGTAATGGTTACCATGCCGGACTGCTAACCAGAGGGTTCCGGGTTTCGATATCAGACACGGCCAACATCTTTTTGATGAGCTGAATTTGTTGGCTGTCAGTCTGGGTGTTAAATATACATCGATATAAATATATGTATATGGTATATCAGTTGTGTTAGCAACCATAATACAAACAGGCAATGGTTTAGTATGGGGCTAACCAGCCGTGTGTGAAATGTGTCTTAATCTTTCTTATATATAAAATTTCCATGTCACAATGTTATAGTTACCGTACTCCTCCGAAACTGATCAATAACTGATCAATTATAGTGTTTAACTGTACAAGGCAAAACAAAGTTTGCCGGGTCAGCTGGTATTTATATATTTTATATATTTATCTTTAAATGTTCATATCTAATCATATGCACACGTCACTACAGCTATATATATTGATAAAGGACACAAACATACATTTATCAGAATATATTACTGAGCAAATTTTTGTTATCTTGAAACGCCTTGGCCTGGCCTAAAGAAGGTTATGATAGAAACTATGAAATAGGGTTGGTAAAGATCATTCGTTTTTTTATCAATGTATATCGCGCTATTTAAATTAAATTAGAAATTCAAAACCAAAATGACCTCCAAAATGTGATAGAGAATTTCTAAATTAATTCTACTTAGTATATAAAGTTTTAGTTGTAGTTAATAAAAATAAATAAATAGCTCTTATATTGTCATCAAATAAATAAAAAATGCTTTATAACATTATACCTACACTAACATTATTACGATCTAATAGGTCTTTACTTAACATATCATTTTCTATAATTTATAACTTATAACATAACTGCTTTGCCCTTGTAGGTAAAATAATGCAACCGCAGTAATTGTAACCTATACCTTAGGTGTGCATTACAGCATGCTATACGTTATTAAGTTCTATATACTTAGAAATAAGGTTGATATTAGTTTGCAGGGCTTGCCAGACAAGCTGGCACCGTTCTTTGGCTCTGTCTTTGGCTTGACGAGAAAAGTTCGTCCAGACTGACGCGGTGACAGTGGGTGGTCGCGACTGAGGAAATGTTTAAATTACAGGTAAGATATAACTAGTACTGGGCGGGGAGAGCAGCGGCAATGCGCGAAGCGATCCTGCATCCCTGCCCCCGTCGTGAGATGGGACACCGTGAGGTTGTAGTCGTTAGTGACGGCCCCTCTGGCCCTCGAGCCCGATATACCCCGCTCGCCTCCCCCAGGCTTGTGGCGGGAGATGCGTTAATGCATTTTCTCACGAAACAAAAAGAAAGGTAATTTATAACTTGGGATCTAAATACTAGAGATGATTGCTTATTCCCATACAATAAAGCGTTTCGCAGAAGTGTGGCAAGGTTACCGATGAAACCTAGATGGCGCTGAAAATCGAAAGTGCAGCTCAGCTGCTGCCAAATGCCGTAACGCGCTGTAGTCGCATAGTGATATAACGATAATAGATTCAGTGACCCGAGTGAAGTCGTTTCAAGAAAATACGAATAGATGGTACTACGTATATCGATGTAGTACTATTTTCAACAAGAGGTTGTTCGTCTATAATCTTTTTTAGTCTATGGATAGAACACAACCGGAACTATCTTCTTTTTCCTCTTCGTATGAGCTAAGTCACCTAGCTCTAGTGACGAAAGCTTTCAAGCCGCCATTTTTATCAGGGCGCCAAATTAAAGGCCTTAGCCTTTAATTTGGCTTAACGACCGCCTATACTAATTCTATCAGCAGGACCAACAATCTGACGTGTCATCCGACCCACGGGAGCGCCCTGATAAAAATGCCACTTTGTAAAAAACAGCCTTGTGCGTGGTATCCCATTCAAAGACTGTCCGCATCGACCGTTGCTTAGCTATATGTAGGTACCCATTGCTACCGCTATCACCGTTCGCGACAGCTTGGTTTCACCTTTAGAGATGACGTCAAGTCACGCCACACCGCGTGTGATGCAAGTGTTAGTCAAGCCATGTCAGTGATGATTCTTTTCACCTGAACACCTATCATACAGATATGATTATATATATATGTATATAGGATATACCCGTATATACTAAGCAAAACAGGATGTACATAGGTATTTGAATAGATATTATCCTGTCATAGCTCGAATCTAATCCTAGAGCGTTAAAAATTTATTTTAAAATGTGTAACTAAATATTTTGTGTCACTAAGCATTTTGAGCACCTTTCCCTACCCCTGGACTTTTGTAGGTTAGGTTTTAGTTGAGTGTTTTAAACGATTATTATGTTGATTTTTACATTTTTATTATTTACTTGTAATAAAGCTCGAACCTATTTTTTTTGTATTCAAATAAGGTTCGAATACAAAAAAAATATCTATCAGTTTCAAAAAGCACCTAACCGGCTGAAGAAGAAAACTTCCTCTGAAAAACCATTACACGTATAATTTAACCTACACTAATCAATTTAACGTTAACAAGTAAACTAATTAATTCGGAGAAAGTAAAGCAACACAATGGAGTAGTCATATAAAATTGTGTACCTAACCGAATATCTTGGATGAGAGATTTGGTTCTTTGTTCTTTGTTCTTTCATGGGAAATTCTGAGAAAGGACTCTGAAGGTCGTTTCTAACCTAACTTACCAAGCTAATGTATTTTTCAGAGGATAATGTAAAAAACTCTCACAATTTTTGAAATTATATCGTCTCGCACCGAAGGATTCAGGCAGCCTCCTTGTGAGTCAGTAACTCCAGACTACGCATGTTTCACCTTCGGTTAGTGTAGCTACTATTGTGTGTAAAACAGTGACATTGCTACGTTCAAAACTATTCTTACACGTAAACCTTTGAGGACAAAAAAAGACAACAGACAAGAAATCCCTAATAGTTTAATTAATATCAATATATGTACCTATCTAGTTAAATACATTATAATATTTGACATGTCCTAGTATGTTATCTTTATACAGGGTTGACGGCAATTAATGCAAAACCTATCAAGGGCGACAAATAAGTATTGAAACCAAATACATATTTTTCAGACTTTAATTATTTCTTAAAACTAGGCATTTTTGGTCGCGTAAACACACGAATGAGAAATAACATATTAAGGCAAGAAGATAGAATTATTAGTAAGTAAATATGTAGGAAACAATTAACCAAATGCAAACAAAACCTCTGATCATGTTAGGGAATGTTTTTTTCTTATTCTTCTTCAACCTTTTCCCACTAGGTGAGGTCGGCACAGCAAGTTTTTCTCATCCACACGATTCTGTCAGTTGTCATATCTGCATTCACTCCCTTTTCTTTCATAACCTCATTTACACAATACATCCACGTCTTCCTAGGTCGACCTAGCTTCCGCTACCTCGTACACTCATATCCACACTTCTCCTTGGAAATGCTTGTGACTGCATTTCCCCTACGCCCATACCAAGATAACCTTCCGCTCTTCACTTTTTCCGTCTCTGTCTTGAACTTAAGTTTTGTTAGATAAAATGTATATGAGGCCATTCGAAATGTATTTCCTTTGCATTAACTAAATAATATTTAAAATCATCTAATACAACGGTCGCGATTCAGCGGCACACACGACTAAACTAAATTTAAAGAAGCCCCGTCTCTTTTCATCTTAGGTGGCCAGGAAGAGACGTTCTGAACCACACACAAAAAAACTAAAATCACGTCACATATGAAAAATTTAAGCTATTTTAGCGCGCACCCAATTGCATCAGCTCTAAATCTGATGTGTTTGACATGATTTTAGATGTTTTGTCTATGATTTAGATCGTGCCATCTCTTTTTGGTCATTTATGACGAAAATAGACAGAGTTACTTTAAATTTAGTTTAGTCGTGTATGCTGCAGAATCGCCACCAATTTTAGAGATGCAAGTACATATCTTTATTCAAAATTTTCATTAGTCTAGGAACAAAAGTTGTTTGTCTACTAGCCTCTAAACCATAAAAGACTTAGTTGAAATTATCTGTGACCCTGTATTTATCGGGCAAGCAACATCGTACGATGGATTGATAAGACCTTATACCAATAAAACTAGTAGGAAATAGTGTCATAATGGTTACTAAAATAGCACTTATTTGTGTCAGACATCACTTTAGTTTTATCAGGGATCGGAATACTAGAGAGGATTGTTGTTTCCCATACAATAAAGTGTGGTGCGGAAGTTTGCCATTGAAACCTAGATGGCGCTGCAAATCGAGCGTCCAGCCCAGCTGCCAAAAAATTCTGCAAAGATTTTTTTTTTTTACACATTCACACACGGCTGGTTAGCCCCATACTGAACCATTTCTAGCTCGTATTATGGTTGCTAACACAACTGATATACTACATATACATACATACATATTATATACAAATACATATTTAACACCCAGACCCACAGCCAACAAATTTAGTTAAGCACAAAGATGTTGACCGGGCCGGGAATCGAACCCGAAACCTTCTGATTAGCAGACCGGCATGGTAACCTTTACGCCAACGAGGTCGTCCTTATATATGTCATATGCAGTCGTATAGTAATATGACGATAGTAGATTGCATGATCCGAGTGAGGGCCAGGTACCGACCGCGCGTTTATGAAATGGCACTGAAATTGTTTCAAGAAAATACGAATAGATGGATAGATTATGATAGATATACTTTTTTTACTGACGACCTCGTTGGCGTAATGGTTACCATACCGGACTGCCAGTCAGAAGGTTCTGGGTTTGATTCCCGGCACGGCCAACATCTTTGTGCTGAATTAAATTTGTTGGCTGTCGGTATGGGTGTTAAATATGTATCTGTATAAAATATGTATGTATGTATATGTAGTATATCAGTTGTGTTAGCAACCATAATACGAACTAGAAATGGGGCTAACCAGCCGTGTGTGAAATGTGTCTTAATATTTATTTATTTCTATTTTTTTAAACTTTTATTTTTTTTCAATTTTGTGCTAGTAGTCAAGGGTTTCTAAATTTTTGTTTATTCACTTTGTCTTAGATAAAATTTGCAAGATTAGTGAAGGTCGTTTTTTAGATCGGGATCTTACACTATTCCTCATTATTTCAAATGAACATAGTGATTTAGCGATAAAGAGAACTATCTTGAAATGCATCAATCGCTTTTAAAATTTCATCATCATCAAGCCAGCCACGTCACGTTACCAAGCCTTATCACTTTCTTATCAGTCATTATTACTCACGTGAGGCAGAAATTAAACTTCACTTAGTGGAATGTTGTGAAATTATCAGCAAATTGCGAGTGACTCAGGCGAGTGAGTATTAGTCGCTTGACATACGAGTAGCTTGGGTTTTTAATTTCTAGGGCTCCGTACCTTAAAATAAAAAGAGGGACCCTATTACTAAGACTCCGTTGTCTGTATGTCTGTCTGTCTGTCTCCAGGCTGTACCTCAGAAACTATGATGGCTAGAAAGCTGAAACTTTCACATGACATGTATTTCTCGTGCCGTTATAACAAATACTAAAAATAAAAAATTAAAAAAAAGATATTATGGGAGGAGGTTTTTTCATATTTTTACCCATACAACAATGGTACGGAACCCTTCATGCGCGAGCCCAACTTACACTTGGCCACTTATCAAAGCAAATAATTTTATGGAAGCCGTTTCTCAGCTTTTCTTAACAAAAAAGAAAAAGATAGGCATTTCTGAAGTACACTATTTGTAAGATTTTTAAATTTTTAATTATTGTGTAGTTTTTTTTTATGTAATTTTTAATTTTTATGTAGTCGAAATAAATGACATTAAATATTATTTTACTATTACGTACTATTCACTAGTACGAACAAAAAATTAGGAGGTTACAATTCAGAACCCACCCAATTGAAATTCGGACAAACCTTGTTACAAATAAATCAAATATTTTTTTTACACGAATTTGGAACAATTTAAAAAAAACCATAATGATAAAATGACGGGGACAGAACTGTAAATTCAAAATTTATTCCATGTCATCGGCTTAGGCATCATGAGAAACCTAATGTTGAGCCAGCAGTAGGTATTTCAAGGTATTGAGTAAGCAACCATCTTCAGGTCAGAAGTTGGCATGTTCCGACTACGCATGCAAAAGCAGCTAAAAAAAATTGCAATTAAGGTTGTGCAATCTACATATAATATACAGAAAAGAACATACTGTAGCTCTGTCCCTCATTCATTCAATATTTAAGAGCTGGGCTCTTGTCTGTGGAGTTTTTTCCAGGTATTTCTATCTTCGGCCAAATCCTTGACGTCCCTATACGATATAACTTTCGCCTTCTCCTTAATTTGGTCTAAATATGATCTTCCTCTTCCTCTCCTGGTTTCTATCTTTCCTTCTACGATATTTATAATGAAATTGTCATGTCGTATAAGGTGGCCTACCATTTTTCCTCTTCTGTTGTCTATTGTATTTAATATGATTCTTGGTTCTTGTACTAGGCAGAGTACCTCTTCATTCGTTTTCTTTTCTTTCCAACTTATCCTTTCCATTCTTCTCTAACACTACATTTCAAATTTGCTCTGTCCCCATGTCACTCAAATTTGCTCACAGATGTTCATTACCAACGAACTAGACGTGTCATCCGACCCACGGTAGCGTCCAGATGAAAATGCCACTTGAAAAACGTCAGTCTTGTGCGTAGTCTCCTGTCCAAACACCGACCGCATCGACCGTTGCTTAACTTCGATGATAGCTAGCAGTTTTTTTTATACAAGGTGACTGGAGCCGCCGGGCCGAGCTAGTATCCAGTATTCCGGCTACATACGCAGAGCCACGTGATCGGTGGCGTGACAAACACAAGCCTCTACCGATGCTGATCGAGATGAATCAGTTGTTGCTAACCGCATTCTGAAATGTTCTGTGGACTGTATAGTGTAGGCACGTGATATTTGGTGCATTGTGTGAAATGACGTCATCGTAGTCAATGTATAAGTGTTAGTTCGATATCTACCTCGCTATAGGAGGTGATAGTGATGATAGTCAAAAAAATAAATAAATAATCAAAATAGAAGAAAATATTTTTTTAATTTACTACTAAAGAAGTTAGGGTAATAAAATAGTTTCCAAATCAGAGAAGAATATAGCTCCAATGTTTTTTAATAAGACTTTGTATTACCCTTGGTTTCAGCTTGTTATTACAATATTTATATCCTGATATACTAAATTCTTTACCAGATATTCTTTACTTAGAAACATCATACATGAGTTTACCACATCACAAACATATCATTCCAAATCAATTTCCATTCCAACCCGCCCTTTGAAAAGGCATTTCCTAGAAGTTCTACAATCTCAACGATAGCGTTAGTATGATTTCAGTACGAGGCTATATTCGCAACGGAAGGTTCTGGGAGGGAGTCGTTACCGAGGTACGGTGAGGAGGAGGAAGGGGAGAGATTGCATCATCACTCGGGAGCTGAGGGAGGGGAGAGGCAAACGGGCGGGGGAGACGCGGCGTTTCAACCGCTGGAATGTTGAAAAAAGCTTAAAGACTATGTAAAATTCACAAAAAAATCAGAAATTGTAAAAGTAAATTCCTTAAAACAAAGTTCTGTGTGCTCTGCAAATCAATCAATCTCGTCGGCGACAGTCCGTGTAACACTCGCCCCTGAAATTGGTGCTCGGAAAGCACCGAAACTGTTGGACTCATTCCGACTTTTAATAAATAATAAATAAGTGTGACCGTTTTCTACGCGAAATAAAGCAATAACTATTAGAGCCTTATATCAACCATATTATTGTAATTTGTATCAATCCACTGCTGAACCTAGGGCTGTTTTCAATAAGCTTAATATTTTTCTTTGTAAACCAATGTGGAATGTCAACTTCTTCTTCGTATGAGTGGCCAAGCTCTGGTGTCGAGAGTTTTCAAGCCGCCCGAAGGCCTCTGACTTGGCTTAACAACTGCAACTACACCTAACAGTCAGGACCTACAATTTAACTTGTCATGCAACCCACGGACTACGAGTATATTATCTATACACTAGCTGACCCGGCAAACGTTGTTTTGTCTTAATAATCATTTCTAAATATACAGTAGCCGATTCTCAGACCTACTGAATACGCATATAAAATTTGGAATAAATCGGTCAAGCCGTTTCGGAGGAGTACGGTAACAAACACTGTGACACGGAAATTTTATATATAAGATTATATTCATTGTACAGATTGGTCATTGTAGTTCTAAGATTTTAGTAACTTTGGTTAGACTTCTTGAAGTCCCATTTTTTTAACGTGAAAAAAAACCATCTCGTCTGTGAAGTTCGTCCGACAATCACACAAATGATTGAGGAATTTATGTGCGTAGCGCAGGTGGCGCCACCTACCGGTTTATTGCGACAGACGCACCCTGTATACGCAGCCGTTGGAACACGCTGTATATGAGCGGGTAGAGTATAAAAATAGGTGATTTAGTGAAACGAGATTTTTGTAGCTTTGTACGGCAGGAATGACGAGTTATTCTGTTCAATATTTTCTGTGTTTACTTTCAAAGTACTTCGCCGGTAGCTCGGTTGAAGCGATCACAAATATTAAATTTGCTGCGTTTCGTTATAATTAAAAAATAAATTACTATTCGGAACAATTTACAAATACTTATGCCATATTTATTATTTTAAAAATGATTTAAATAGATTTACATAATAATACTCGTATAAAAAGATCATTCATATGTAAACTTTAGTAACGAATTCATTATGTGTAAAAATTATGGAAATAAAATTGTTTTAAAAAACAAACAACCGACTTCAAAAACACAACTAAAAAGAGAAAAATAATTTTAAGCCTAAATCAAATCAAGAATATATAAATAGAATAGGAGAGTTTATTTCATGTACTTATAAAAAACTATTTGCAATTTTTACTAATCCTGTATTCTTGGAGTCGGTGCCAGCAAAGAAAGACAATTGAAAATAGTTTTTTTTAACAAACATTAATTTGTTCTAATTAGATGGCACCGACTTCAAGAATACAGGATTACTAAAAATTGCAAATAGTTTTTTATAAGTACATGAAATAAACTCTCCTATTCTATTTATATATTCTTGATTTGATTTAGGCTTAAAATTATTTTTCTCTTTTTAGTTGTGTTTTTGAAGTCGGTTGTTTGTTTTTTAAAACAATTTTATTTTTACATTTTTAGTGGTTGGTAATGATATTAAATTGGGCGTGTGCCAGGCAGGCAACCAATTGGGAGCAAATCGAGCTGGATGCGAGCGAAGCGAGCTATGCGCGAGCGAAGCGAGCGCGAAAATTTTCACCGTATTTGTTCGAACCGTTTGAGCATATAGAAGTCCAAAGCAGCACAAATTACATAATGTTTGTTGTGTCAAAACGTACTAGGACCAAGGGCGAGCGAAGCGAGCGCGAAAATTTTCACCGTATTTGTTCAAACCATTTGAGCATAAAGAAGTCCAAAGCAGCACAAATTACATAATTTTTGTTGTGTCAAAACGTATTAGAACCAATTGCGAGCGAAGCGAGCGCGAAAATTTTCACCGTATTTGTTCGAACCGTTTGAACATAAAGAAGTCCAAAGCAGCACAAATTACATAATGTTTGTTGTGTCAAAACGTACAAGAACCAATTGCGAGCGAAGCGAGCCGGATGCGAGCGAAGCGAGCTATGCGCGAGCGAAGCGAGCGCGAAAATTTTCACCGTATTTGTTCGAACCGTTTTAGTATATAGAAGTCCAAAGCAGCACAAATTACATAATGTTTGTTGTGTCAAAACGTACTAGGACCAAGGGCGAGCGAAACGAGCTGAATGCGAGCGAAGCGAGCAATGCGCGAGCGAAGCGAGCGCGAAAATTTTTACCGTATTTGTTCAAACCATTTGAGCATAAAGAAGTCCAAAGCAGCACAAATTACATAATGTTTGTTGTGTCAAAACGTATTAGAACCAATTGCGAGCGAAGCGAGCGCGAAAATTTTCACCGTATTTGTTCGAACCGTATGAACATAAAGAAGTCCAAAGCAGCACAAATTACATAATGTTTGTTGTGTCAAAACGTACAAGAACCAATTGCGAGCGAAGCGAGCCGGATGCGAGCGAAGCGAGCTATGCGCGAGCGAAGCGAGCGCGAAAATTTTCACCGTATTTGTTCGAACCGTTTGAGCATATAGAAGTCCAAAGCAGCACAAATTACATAATGTTTGTTGTGTCAAAACGTACTAGGACCAAGAGCGAGCGAAGCGAGCTGGATGCGAGCGAAGCGACCATGCGCGAGCGAAGCGAGCGCGAAAATTTTCACCGTATTTGTTCGAACCGTTTGAAGTCCAAAGCAGCACAAATTATATAATATTTGGAGTGTCATAAGCCCAGAACATCCTGGGGGAAATTCGAACGAAGCGGGATAACTCCTAGCGAAGCGAGCGCGTAAATTTTTTCCTTATCCGTTCGAGGGTCTTGTCTATTAATATATCAAATTTTACAGTTCCTTCTTCCACTAAGTATGACCCAAGTGGCCAAGCTCTGGCGTCGAGAGTTTTTCAAGCCCCTGATTTAGTTTGACCCCTGCTTGTACTAAGAGTAGTGGTCCAGGCCCAACAAATTAACGTGTTATCCGAAGCACAGTAACGCCCAGATGAAAATATCACATTTTTTATGGAAGTCTTGTGCATGGTTACCCATCCAAAGACTGGCCGCATAGGCCGTTGCTTAGCCTCGATTTTCGCGTCAGATTACTTTTGTTAGCCAGGCTGCTAATTTTATGAGCGAAATCTGTATTGCCGTATGAGCGCGAAGAAGTAAAATAGGTTATAGAGTTATTTGGGCTTCCCACGGGAATAGCAATGACTTTTAAGATAAAAAGTAACCTTCGTGTTATACAAGGTCTAGTCTACCCCCATATCAAATTTTAGCGAAATCAGTGTGTCATGTGTTATTTGGTGCATCCCACGGGAACAATAATTATTTTCGGGATAAAAAGTAGCCTATGTGTAAACACATAGTCTAACCTATCTTCATTCCAAATTTCATCGATGTCAGTACAACCGTTCGAGCGTGAAGAAGTTAAAAAGATTTATATGTTATTTGGTGCATCCCACGGGAATAGTATTTATTTTCGGGATAAAAAATAGCGTATGTGTTAACACATAGTCTTACCTATTTTCTTCTCAAATTTCATGAATATCAGTACAGCCAAACGAGCGTGAATCTCTCTTCATGCGTAAAAATAACCTAACTTTTTAGGTTTTTCTTCGATTTCCCTAGGAGTCCATCATCAGAACCAGTTTTGGTGACAATGGGACCAATTCAGAACCATACTCTTTCAATTAAAAAAAGAATTTTGAGAATCGATCCACAAATGGCTGAGAAATCGGTGAACATACATAAAAAAAAAAAAAAATACATACACGTCGAATATATAACCTCCTCCTTTTTGAAGTCGGTTAAAAATAGCTTAAGGATTGTCTAAAGAATATTTGTAATTATTTTGGCACCTATATGATGTATAAAAATGTGAAAAAAAAACTGTTATAAGGTGGTTCTTTAGACGGTCTTTAAGCATTTTTTATAATATTTTTTACCGTTTAGAATTTACAATAAAAAACTGAAAATTTAACATTTGGCCTTTTTCATCGACTTAACTAAATTGACCGTTTGCGATAATCGAATATTAATTGTTATCGATAATTTGCAACCTATTTTAGTATCTTAGCTTTAGGGTTTTTCATAATTCTTTTAACGCGTGAATCATCGAGTTCTTGTTGTAAGGCTTATGAAATTAAGCAGTTTAGTAATCATGTAAAAACCACAGAAATAATATGACAAATTTGACCGTCACTCATACATTGTGGAGGAAAAATGTATGTAATATATGTGTATCATTAATCATCAATCATGGATGATGAAATGGGATGATGAAATGCGTACATACAGAGAGTAAGCGTGAGTGTAATTTTGAATTTCACTTTAATCATAAGAGGTTTTAACCGATTATATTTTTTAAATGAGTAGATAAAGTAAATAAAGTTAATATTGAATAATAAACTTTAGAAGTTTTGTAAACGCCATCTTAAAGAGTTTTACATACAAGGAGCTTTATTATATTTTTTTGCGATAATTGCACCATTGCACAATATGACGGTTGCCGCAAAATGGTGGATGTACATAATATATTTTTTCACAGCCTCAATATAAGTATCTAATGAAAGGGCTTGATTAGCAGAATACATACACAGTGAACAATTTCAAATCTAAGATGGTCGTCACCGCAAATATTAAATTAAATATATTAATGAATATTAGGACACATTTCACACACGGGTGGTTAGCCCCATACTAAGCCATTTCTAGTTTGAATTATGGTTCCTAACACAATTGATACCTACATGTGCATACATAAATATTTTATATCGATACATATGTATTTAACACCCAGACCGGCAGCCAACAAATTTAGTTAAGCACAAAGATGTTGGCCGTGTTGGGAATCAAATCCGGGACCCTCTATTCGGCAGTCCGGCATGGTAACCATTACGCCATCGAGGTCGTCAAATTGTTGTTGAGTCGTGGTTTTCTAATTTTCTCGTTAAAAGGTTCTGTAATGTACCTTCATTTATCGAAATGATTTTCCATTTTGCATTTACTCGTAAGTACCTAGGTATTAAATGCGCGTAGAAATCTAATCTAAAATTAGCTAATAAGTCACTTTCCATTGGTCAGGCGACCGAGGCGGGTTTACGCAAATTATGGGCAAAAAACTAGTTTGGCAGGACTTGGCTAAACTTTCTCCTGGCAGTAGTCAGCTCATAGAAATTATCTAATTACATTTTTAGTGCTGGAAGCTACAACCACTTATATAAAACTTGAGAGGTGTCGAGGGACTTTATGACACCCGGATGGAACAAAGTTCTTTACGATTAATTAGTGAAGGAATTGTTATTTTATTTTTTTAAGTCATATTTATATTTTTTTATTATTAACAAATATAATGTAAATAATGTAACTTATTCAGTAGGCTCAAACACATTGTTCAATGCGAAATAGAATTAAAAATATCTGGCTTGCTTTCTATAAGAGAGAGAGAGAGAGAGAGAGAGAGAGAGAGAGAGAGAGAGAGAGAGAGACAGACAGAGAAACATGCGCAGCCGCACAGCTTACAATAGCTTGGTAATAGAAAAAAGTGTCGTGACAGCTTTTCGTAAGATTTTTTTCCGTCTAGCCCCCTTTCACAACGCGCGATAAGGAACTTCATTCCAATAACAATGAATTAAATAGTATGTATGTACATTACATGTTATTTGTATTACTTTTCAATAAAAAATAATTTTCGATTTTTTAAACCACTTTTATTTGTAACTCATAAATATGATTGGTACCAAAACAACTATAAATATTCTTAGAGTGATTCTTTGGATAATTAGGCACCGACTCCAAAATTACTCATAATATAAATAAACTCTTATGTACTTATATGTTCTTGATTTGATGTAGGCATAAAATTATTTTTCACTTATTAATTATGGTTTTGAAGTTGATTGTTTGTTTTAAAAACAATTTTATTACAATTCATCAATTTGATTGGTACCAAGTATATTCTTAGAGTGTTTCTTTAAGCAAACTTTTTTTCGATATTCTTTACCGTTTACTAGGTATGCCGTTCGACGACCTCGTTGGCGTAATGGTTACCATGCCAGACTGCCAATCAGAAGGTTCCGGGTTAGAATCCCGGCACGGCCAATATCTTTGTGCTGAACTAAATTTATTGTTGGCTGTCTGTCTTGGTGTTAAATATGTATCTATATAAAACATGTATGTATGCATATGTAGTATATCAGTTGTGTTAGCAACCATAATACGAACTAGAAGTGGTTGAGTATGGCGTTAACCAGTCGAGTGTGAAATGTGTCCTAATATATATATATTTATGTTTAGCGAAACAGTTGTTAATTCAAGTTTTTGTCTTTAAATAGTAGCATCTGATATCTCTGTGCAAAATTTTCCATCCGTTTCCTTTGACATGGCAACCGACGAGCAATCACAATGGCCGATGGTTTACAAAACACTCCGCTTTCGAACGAACTCCTGCGAATTACAACAACACTAGAGAAGGAAAAATATGTCGTTTGGTCGAATCATTATACAGTGTAAACTCCATGTAACGTCACTCGATTTAACAACAAACTCTGTAAAGCGTCGAAATCAATTGGCTTTAGTCGGTTTAGCTTGTATTCCATACAATTATACTTTCTCTCCATTTAACGACCACTCTCTGTAACGTCATAGTCGTCTTCAGTGTCGTTGTCGATAAACTCTTTAAAGCGTCGAAATCAATTGCTTTTAGTTGATTTAGCTTGTATTCCATACAATGATACATTCTCTCCATTTAACGACCACTTTCTATAACGTTATAAAATGGACAGTCGTTTTCAGTGTCGTTATATCGAGTTAGCACTGAATGTCAAAGAACAGTACTTTTAATTCATAGGTATTCCTTTTTAGATATTCTTAAAGATATCGACGGTTAAAAGGCAAACTGCGTTAAGCGACAAATATTTGAGTTTTGAGTTATATACATATTTGGAATCAGCGATTTTTTCTGCGTCATCTGAACCCAGTTTTGTTCAATTCTGAGCACTTTTTTGTCGCTTGAGACCATTGCAAAAATTGGCCTATTTTTGGCTTGCATGGTTTAAAGCGACATGGAATTTGATCATTTTCGACACAAATGTATTTCAGCTGTTTTAAATTGTTCATAATTTCATATACATTGGCACTTAAGTACACTGTTTGAAAACATGAAGTCGGGTAAGATAATTGACCTCGAATTAAAATAAACAGTGATGTCGCTTGAAACATTTTTCTTTTCATTCAAATGAAAGCATCGTGTCGCTTAAACTGTTTCATTCTGAGTATGCTTTAGGGCTATTTGGGACTTAAGCTGGTTTGCCGTGATGTGATATCGATGTCAAGAGTCATATGAGCCTGTTATGTAGTCATAATATTTTTCAATATTGGTCGTTTCAAACAAAACATTAAATACATTTTAGAACTTAAAACATTTTTCAACATGTCGAAAAACGGAGCCTTGGAGGATAATCTTCTCGAAATCTACTTTGGCAGCGTAAATAGTGTCGGTTCATTCAAAGAAATTTTCTCGCGCACATGTACTAACCTCCAGCGTGTAGCGAGAAACGCCATCTGCACGGGCGCTTCAGTCAGCAGTAATACATCGATGGGGACGGTTGTGTGTACAAGTTTGCTTCGAAGTAAGTATTAAACACACCACACGGAAACAGTATGCTGCTATTCTACTCAAGAAAATATGCTGTTTATAATTTATGTTTTTATGCAAGCATAACAAGAAACGGATTTAGTTTTACATGGGGGGAAGCTGGAGGAAAAAGAGGTGGCGATGAAGTAACCACGATTTTACAAAAGTATATTGCTGATGTAGATTCACGTGATACGATTAAATCCCCGATTTTATACACAGATTCGTGTCCGGGTCAAAACAAAATCAAAATTGTGCTTGCAGCTCTTCATAATGCACTCTTGCAATCAGTGCATTTAGAGACCGATACAGGTGAACTATTTGTTCCCAGGGCATATTGAAATGACGGTAGATAGCATGCATGCTACGATCAGAACTTCAATACGAAACAACATTATATGAGCAATTTATTTTTTTTAACGTGAGGATATGCTTTTACGCATGCCCACCACACCTGGGGAGGTGGGTGGGGTATGTCGGGCTCGATGCCAGAAGGGCATCACTGCCCACTAAAGCCTCACGATGGCCTCCTCACCGGAAAGCGGGGTGAGGTTCCGCTCTTTGCATCAACCCACTATCCCGCCCACCTCGGCTAGCCTGCGACACTCCTCCTGAAGGGATGACTGCCTTAGCAGTGCACCACTTGTGTACCGCAACCACCTCGGGGACCGTGAGTGCAATGGACGCTGGACAACTCGGGTCCGACGTCTTAGGTCCCCCGCAACGGGTCAGGTCTGTGGCCCCGTCACCTGCCACTACGGCCGCAGAGAATAGGGAGAGTGGCAGATAGTGGTGCCACTTCCTTCTTCCTGCAGATCCACCGCGCCCGCCATCAACCGGTGGCGACCCCGTAGAGGTAGCGGCAGGTAGGAAGAGCGGCGCATTGTAATACCGACACTTCTCTCCTGCCGTAGCCCCACACCTTCGGCTGCAGTGCCTCCATATCCACACCACAAGCCCGCCTCAGTTGCAAAACCCCCTCCGGAACGAGATTCCGCAACCTACTGGTGCCACTCCATCTAGAACTAGCATGGAGGAGTGAGTGAGTACAAGTCTAGGGAGTGCCCGCCTCAGGGACCTTCTTCGCTTCCCCGTGGGTGACCAGACCACGGTTACTGACCGCCCCCGCCTTGACAATGCGGGGCCCCACGGGGGATTATATGGGCACCCTCGCAATGGGCTACAGATTTTCAGCTGGCCAGAAATGATCCATCCATACCAAGTGGAGACGCTGACTCACTTTGATTTCAAAAATTATGAAGAGATGTCAGACCAGTTTTTGAAAGGAAACCTCACAGGAAAGATTAGCAAATACGGGTAGCGATATTTAAAAATCTCCGGGCATAGTGACAATTAAAAACAGTATGAAAGAAGATGCAAGAGCCGAGACAATCCCTATAGTTAGACCGAAACCAATAAATGGAAAATATAAATATATGCTGCCAATAACGTGGTAGTTATTGGCAGTATAGATAAATACAACGAATTGAAAAAACTGTGTGATAATGGTGTAATTCAAAAAATATTCCAGTTGGAATACACCAATCTGCCTCACCGAATCGGAAAAGATAAACAAATTGATACCGACATAGAAGATGAGGTAGATCAAGATTTATAACTTTTTTGACACCATTGTATGCTGAATATGTAACTAAAATTTAAAAATAAAATATCATACTAGGATAATTGATGATATAGACATTAAGATTAAAATATATATATTTTTTTATATAAAGTGATTAATTAAAACGTTCTGTTAAAATTATAACACTCATAAACGCTGTTTTAATGCGATCAGTCATTTATTCAATTCCATTACAGGTTTATTTTTCTTATCGATTGTCATTAAGAATGAGGTTTATCTGACAAGCTTACAAACATTATTGCATTTTAGCGAACTTAAGTCAATCTGGCTAGTATGTCCATTGTCGCGTGAGTCACTTTTCCTTTATTGTTTTTAACTCTTTGATACACTCTTGCCAATTTGACTCGTTCTATTTTTGTAATTATGTTGAGCTTAAAGCATTTTACTTCGATCTAAATATGAGGTCACCTGCACTTAAACATTTTTTGCTTCGAACTTATTTTAAATCCTGTGGCGGTTCAGTCAGTTATCCTTATCCCTAAATAATGCATTTGGGATTAAGCGACACTTATTTTTCAAAATAATGCTTGTTAGACCACGAAACTTTTGCAGTAGTAGCGTTTGACTAAATAAAAAATACGTTTTTCATCATTCTTTAATCCACCCAAAAATTTCTTGATTATGATTTTTTTTCCGAAATAAAAAACTTTGAATGGCTCTCCTGTAAAGTTCAAAAATTGTCGCTTAACGCAGTTTGCCTTTTAACCGTCGATATATTTAAACTAGCAGAGCCCGTGGCGTTACTAGCTTTAATCCAGTATAAAATCATACTGGATAAAATTAGTCTATGTGTTAGTCCAAAACCGTTTGTGCGTGATGAAGTAAAAATAACAAACTTTCGCATTTATAATATTAGTCGGATTAAAACAACAATTTATGTGCTGATTTATTTATATTTAAATGTCACCATATTAGCATAGCTTAGCATCGAAAACTGGCTAAAATATCGGTTTCTGCATCCAAAATCTGCTTTTTACTTATCTTTGTTGAAAAGATAAAACTATAATGAAGTCAGTGGGAGAGAAAAATCTAATCTTAATTTATATTTATGATGAATTTATATTTACCTTCTTTCTAAATCCGGCCAAAAAACAGCTCTTAATAAAACCTTGCATTTCGGTTAACAACGGCACTTTTTATCTATGCATGAATCATATTATATTTAGGTTTCTAAGTAGTTGAAAAACGTCAATGAAATTGGCCGAAAATGACTCAATTTAGGTTTTGTATAAATTATTGGTCAAGTGCGTGTCTGGCTCGCGTGAAGGGTTCTGTACGAATACCATTAACACGTTTATTGTACAAGGCCCCCTTAATATTTTCGTTTTTTTTTAAATATTTGTTGTTATAGCGGCACTGGAAATATTTACATGACTTGTGATAATTGCAGCTTTCTAACTATCACGGTTTTTCACATAATAATAATAAATATTAGGACTCATTTCACACACGGCTGGTTTACCCCATACTGAACCATTTCTAGTTCGTATTATGGTCGCTAACACAACTGATATACTACATATACATACATATATATTTTATATAGATACACATATTTCACACCCAGATCCACAGCCAACACATTTAGTTCAGCATAAAGATGTTGGCCGTGCCGGGAATCGAACCCGGAACCTTCTGATTGGCATGGTAACCATTACGCCAACGAAGTCGTCAAATATACAGCTTTGGTGACAGACAGACAGACATCGGAGACTTAGTGATAGGGTCCCGCTTTAACCTTTTAGGTACGGAAGGCAAAAAAGGATATTAAAGTTGCTTAACTTCAATGATCGCGTCAGATCACCTTAACTAGCCGAGCTACAGTCCGTTGACCGATGACTCATACATGTCGATACGGATATAATGAAGAGCTTTAAGAACCGGTACTGTTCTACATTACATTAGTTTTAATATTGAAAAGCATAAAAACCCGATAAAAACTCAAATCCTTGACGATATGTAAAGCAAAACCTATTTAAGTACCTACCTAAGTATACTATATATTTTGCAGTATCTTCTGTATTTAGTAGCTTTGGAATTTTTAATAGTGAAATATCTTGAACTCAATCTGTTGGATGTCGTTCTGGGTGTTAAATATGTATCGATATAAAGTATGTAAGTATGTATATGTTGTATATCAGTTGTGTTAGCAACCATATCTTATCTTAATATATATAAATCTCGTGTCACAATGTTTGTCCTCAATGGACTCCTAAACCACTTAACCGATTATAATAAAATTCGCACACCATGTGCAGTTCGATCCAACTTGAGAGATAGGGTAGTTTAAATCTCAAATTATAGTCGCAATTTTAATTTATTGCTTATTATTGTCTGTTATTATTTGACAGTCACAATTATCTGTTAACTCTAAATAATTCTAACAGATATCGATACCTTTCGCCTGGGTTGAGTAAGTAATCGATAGATGGCACTGCTATGGTAAATCTACGAACGTGTCATATAAGTTACACTATCTATTTTTCATACCCCTAAATGAGGCAAAACAACGTTTGCCGGGTCAGCTAGTATTAATATATATCACTTAGTAACTGATGACGTAAATGCCAGGAAATCATTTTATCATTACAACATTATTATTCTGCAGCTTGTATTATGTAATATTTGATAGCGCGTCGCCAAATCATCTTTAAAAAACCTTGTGAAATGTAATGTCCGCAAATGATAAGAATTCTGTTTCCGGGTATAAATTCGCAAGGAAAAAGTATTTATTGGAAATTGCGGTGAATGATAAGGGAATTTTTCGCCATGTTATTTTTGGACCACCTTGCCCCAGTTTTGCGAATTTTCTGTCGTTGCTTTTTTTCGTGTTTTCTTAGAATGATAATATAAATTGTAAGTACGAGTGTTTTTTTGTTATACTGTTTTTTTATTTATAAACTTAATTTAGGTTTAGTAACATTATTTATGACTTTTTCTCATCTCATAAAATAATAGTTTATTTATCAAATTTATTTATTTATTTAATTTACGGTGTAAAGATTTCTTGTGACTTATGCACCTATGCTAACAATTTCTGATTTAATAATTTTGCCAAGGATTTTAAAAAAAAAATTTTTTTTGACGTTATATTGACATTTTTATTTGTATAGTTTTTTTTATTTTTTTTTGATTGTGTATGAATTATTTGAATGTTGTTTTTTATGTTAATTTTAAGTTCATTTAAATTTGTATTAATTGGTGTGTTGTATTAAATTTATCATTAGTGTAACTCGTCTGTGCGGTGCTAATTTGATAAAAAAATAATAAAATTTAATATAAAAAAATGCACTAGGAGAACCCTGTCTGTCGAATATCTTAACGTAATTTTGCTTAATCTTTTGTATAAATCCTTTGCATAATAATTGTTACATGTTCATGTTCTGTGGGAGGCCATCGCTGCTGAATCAGTACGATACAAGTTCAGCACTAATGGTTCAAATTAAATATTACCTTCTATGTTTTATGTCAATAAAGATTTTATTATTATTATAGTATATTCATAAACAAAATACTTGTAAATTCTAAGCGGCAATTGTATG
This sequence comes from Mellilla xanthometata, assembly GCA_035578125.1. Lineage (NCBI taxonomy): Eukaryota > Metazoa > Arthropoda > Insecta > Lepidoptera > Geometridae > Mellilla > Mellilla xanthometata. The sequence goes on along the minus strand of JAPUBQ010000014.1, from coordinate 2,113,040 downwards.
GAGTTACTCTTCCGTTTATTCTAGTTCGCTGCCAAATATAAAGGTTACCTTTGTGAACCTTCTTTGTACCTTTGTGAACCTTCTTTGTACCTTTGTTAACTTTCTTTGTACCTTTGTGAACCTTCTTTGTACCTTTGTGAACCTTCTTTGTACCTTTGTTAACCTTCTTTGTACCTTTGTGAACCTTCTTTGTACCTTTTTTAACCTTCTTCGCACCTTTGTGAACCTTCTTTGTACCTTTGTGAACCTTCTTTGTACCTTTGTGAACCTTCTTTGTACCTTTGTTAACCTTCTTTGTACCTTTGTTAACCTTCTTTGTACTTTTGTTAACCTCTTCGTAATAAGGATTACCTATTGCAGATAAACATGTTCTAATAATAAGCGTTGAAGTGGAGTAATTACTCCTTATATGGAAATAATTGGCAGCAACGGATAAATTGCATGGCTTTGACGTCATTTGTGGTGGTTAAGATACTTAACTACTATATTACTTTAGGTAACACAAGTGATTAATTCTTACTAGACACTAATTAATAAAGAATTTAAAATTAATGAGATCTAAAAATTATAATAAGCAAATCTAGCTTTTTATTTATTAATTGCTTATAGTGTTTCTTATTTATTAGCGAGTGTGGTTCGGTGGTAATAAAGTCTGCTTTTCAATCAGACGGTCCCTGGTTCGATCCCGGCCCTACACTTGACTTGTTTTTCAAGTTATGTGAGGATTTGCACTCGCTTTACGGTGAAGGAAAACATAGTGAGGAAACCGACATGTTTGAGGACCACAATATACGAAGACGTGTGTCATCCGCCAACCCGTACTTGGCCAGCGTGGTGGATATATGGACCTATATCTCTCTCCTCGTGAGATAAGGCCCCTAGTCCCAGCATTGGGAACGTGTAGTGGGCTACTTATGATTATGCTAGTGTTTCTTATTTTACCTTTTGCTGCACGTATGCACAAACCGGTTAATTGTTCTTCTTCGTATGATTTAAGTGGCCAAGCTCTGGTGTCCAAATTTTCAAGCCGCCCGAAGTCCTCTGACTTGGTTTAACGACTGCTTGTACAAAGAGTAACAGCCGAAACCTAAACTTTATGTGTCATCCGACCCACGGTCGTGCTTTTAAAAAACGGTCTTGCGCATAGTCACATAGGTGACCTTTAGCAACGGTCGATGCATGAATGGTCATGCATTGACCGTTGCTTAACCTTAATGATCGCGTCTGATCACCTTAGTTAACCGAGCTACAGGCTCTATCGAATCAATTTAAGAAAACTTTTGATAATTAATTCCCTCTTGCACATTTAGATATGCAAGCGAGAATATTCAAATTTTTTTATCTGTTTTTATAAGACTTTACCTAAGTCATATAAAATAACATTAAAAATAATTTAAGCTAGATAAACAAGATAAACCATTTATTGACAATTATTCAATTATACGTCAAAAATTAAAAAATGACAATTTGAATATAAATTAAAAAAATGACAATATCAAGCTATGCAAATACTGCATTTATACTTTATAAAGAAATATTCTCGTATTTAATTCTTTTTTGTCCTCGTTCTGTATAAAAATAGATACAGTTTAAGAGCAATTTTCCTCAATTCACAACAATTAAATATCAATTACATAAAACCTAAGGTTTTGCAAAAAATGGCTAAACACAAAATCGTGATAATTCAAAGATCGCATGCAAACGAGTTATCAACCTCTATTGTTCTTTGCTAATTAAATGTAAAATGCAAATCTAATACAAAAGTTTTTTTTTCCATGAGACGCTCAGTTGATTGAAGGTAAGACGGCAGAAGGTTCCGGGTTCGATTCCCGGCACGGCCAACATCTTTGTGCTTAACTAAATTTATTGGCTGTTGGTCTGGGTGTTAAATATGTATCTATATAAAATGTGTATGTATATGTAGTATATCAATTGTGTTAGCAACCATAATACGAACTAGAAAAAGTTCAGTATGGGGTTAACCAACCGGCTTGAAAACTCTCGACACCAGAGCTTGGCCACTTAGCGAGTGTGGCTCGGTGGTAGGAAAAGAAGAAGCGTGTTTCTTTAATATTTTGAATCCTATCATCAAAGGCCCACTTTTAATTTTGAGTGTCTCTGGTCCAGTTACAGATAATTAGGTAAATGGCAGTCATTATATCATTAAGAACGGCTTAATTGTTTGGCAGTTTGTGTACGTGACTGCAGGCTGGTAGGCATACTAACTCAGTCGTTAACTGTGGCGTCTATACTTTTTTATTATTATATACTGGTGGCGATTCAGCGGCACACACGACTAAACTAAATTTAAAGAAGCCCCGTCTCTTTTCATCTTAGGTGGCCAGAAAGAGACGACACGTTCTGAGCCACACACAAAACAACTAAAATCACGTCATATATGAATAATGTAAGCGATTTTAGAGCGCACCCAAATGTATCAGCTCTAAATCTGACATGTTTGACGTGATTTTAGATGTTTTGTCTATGGTTTAGATCGTACCATCTCTTTTTGGTCATTTATGACGAAAAGTGACAGAGCTACTTTAAATTTAGTTAAGTCGTGTGTGCCGCTGAATCGCCACTAATAGTGAGAAGAAAGTACAGCATAAGCAGCCCACTATACGTTCCCACTACTGGGACTCGGGGCCTTCTCTCACTAAGAGAAGGAATAGGCCATAGTGCTTTTTTATTGTATAGTTTTGCATTTGTATTTGTTTATATTCTTATATTGTATGGATTTATAAGTAGGTGTAATAAAATTGTATGTAAAATTCAGAAGGCACTTGCTTCTGTAACACAGTACATATTATATACTAGCACAGAAGCCAGGGCTACCGTTTAAAATGTTACTTGTACCTTTATTTAGTTCAATAAATATATACTTGATTTGATTGGCCACCACCTTGGCCAATTGCGGATTAGTAGGCTAATCACACATTTACGCAGGTACTGGTTCGGTTCCGACTGGTACGTGTCAGACGTGCTTATTCCGCCAACCACATCTGTTGGTTTACGTCAATATCATCATCTTTTGTGCAGCCGCCTGCGTCATTAGACACACATGATACCATGTCACTTGACGTCAGATTAATTTTATTTAGATTTGATGTAAATATAAATATTTAATTGACTCTGTCGAACTTCCTATCAGTATGGCAACACTAGCCTATTTCATCTTCTTCTTCATCTTATGAGCTAAGAGGCCAAGCTCTAATGTCGAGTTTTCAAACCGCCCGAAGGCCTCAGACTTGTCTTAACGACTGCTTGTACTACTAAGACTAACAGCTGGGACCTACAATCTAACGTGTCATCCGACCCACGGTAGCGCCCAGATGAAATGCTACTTGAAAAACGACAGTCTGGTGCAAACACCGTCCGCATCGATCGTTGCTTGGTATAGAATAGAATAGAATGTCTTTATTATCATATTGTTAAATAATTATTACATTATATAAACATAATCATAACTATCATCAATATGGACTCGTCAGTATTTCATTCAATAATAATTAATAAATTAAATTAAAAGAATAGCAGCTGTATAGGGGCTTTGTCGAGTCGATTAGCTTCGATGATCGTGTCATATCACCTTAGCTAGCTAAGCAACAGGCTATTCAATAAAACATAAAGTCTAAAACATAGAGTCTAAAAATAACTTCAATAATACATACATACACTTACCCCTATAGTAATAAAAGGTCACCAGTCAACCCCACACCAAGTACTTTAGTTCAGCCGAGCCATTATCGCGCTAAATGTTAATAATGTCAACTGTAAGGAACAGCTGCTGTTATGAGCTCGCTTCGCTCCCTGCCTAGCAACACGCTATTTTTATTAGCATAATTTTTGATACATATAACTTCCAATGTACATAAACTTCACTGAGCGAGCGAAGCCTCTGCAGGATGCTTGGGAAATATTTTGGAAAAAAATTGTAAAACATCAAAACAGCATACTTATTAAACATGTATGTAAAGTCATGGACATCAAAATAGCATATTTTGAAAAATTCAATAGTCATCGATATCAAAATAGCATATTTTTATAAATTCAATAAATTCATCGATATAATAATAGCACATTTTGAAGAAATCTATATAAGGTCATCGATATCAAATAGCATATTTTGAAGAAATCTATTAAATCATGGACATCGAAATAGCATTACGAGTACAAGTATCAAAAAGATTTATAAAGTTCTGCGTAAATGATAGGGCCAGATTTTATTCAGAGTTTAATATATATATTTTTTTTTTTTTTTTTTTTTTTATATTAGGACACATTTCACACACGGCTGGTTAGCCCCATACTGAACCATTCCTAGTTCGTATTATGGTTGCTAACACAACTGATATACTACATATACATACATACATACATATTATATATAAATACATATTTAACACCCAGACCCACAGTCAACAAATTTAGTTAAGCACAGAGATGTTGAACGGGCCGGGAATCGAACCCGGAACCTTCTGATTAGCAGTCCGGCATGGTAACCTTTACGCTAACGAGGTCGTCAATTCATCTTTAGATTTCATAAATAAAATAATTCATCTTTAGATTTCACAAAACACGATTACGTAAAATTTTATATTAGATATGTATGTATTACGAGTATATGTAGTATATCAGTTGTTTTAGCAACCATTATACGAACTAGAAATGGTTCAGTATGGGGTTTACCAGCCGTGCGTGACATGTGTCTTATATTGATTTATATATCCGTTCGATCGATTTATTGAAAAATAAGCCGTTTTAATACTGAATACTTTGGGCTCCTGAGAGTATTAAACATTTTAAAAATCTAGGATAAATACTAGCTTTAACCAGACCAAATTTATTGGGCATATTTAGTGAATTTTGAATCACAAATCGGTTGGGCGTAAACGACAATCATAAAAAACTCCACATAAATACATCAATATATCAATTAAAGCCTAGGACCTTCCGGCGATCTCCTTAAGAGTCAGTTATTCTAAAGTAGGCATGCCCTATGTCCCGACTTGTGTGGTTACACTACTGGTCTAGACATATATAATATTCGGCAAACATCTTGAGCAATGACCTTGAGTGCGCAGTAGACGATTTTAAGGTATCATTGGTGGTAGGAGAGGTGCGCGGGGGCATTCTGTCGGCACGAGGCCCCGCGATTGGCCGATCAGTTTGCCGCTGTCCCCCGCGCCGAACATACGTCCCGCTAGCATCTGTACTGGCATCGATTACACTTGCGTGCAGTTTGAATAGCCTATTTCGAGTTAAGAAGTTTTGTTGTTAAAGTTTTAATGTTTTATATTAATTTATATTATTGTTACTTTGTTTTTTGTTATATTGTGTTTATACCTATACCATAAAACTTTTCTGACTATGCCGCGAAAACATAACACAGTTCTGGAGAGACAAGCTAGAAAAATTGTGTATGATGTGTATTGCTTCCTTCCGCCATACCATCCGGATTTAAATCCCATCGAGATGGCATGGGCCGCTATCTAAGGCTACGTCAGTAGCAAAAATGTGAATTGGAATGTTCAAAAAGTCATGGAGTTAGTGAAAGAAAAGGTTTCCTTAATGGGTGCACAAGAATGGAATAAATTAAGCCAAAAAGTCAAAGATATCGAAGCAGAATACATCAAGAGTGACCGTCGACCGTATCGTAGATTTGGTCACTGACCAATTTATAATCGTGAATGATGAAGATAGTGATGACACGGAAGTAGATGATACCTCAGATGATGATGAAGATGATGGCAGCGACGATGCTAATGATTTATTGACCCCCAGTACTAGTGCTTCTGCTAGTTTCGACCTAGTAGAAGGAGTATCGTTTCTTCCTCAAGATTAAATTGTAATTGTTTAATAATTTCATGTTGTAAAATTAATATTTTTTGCATATAAATTTTGTTTTTACGATGTTTTACAAAATTTTTTTTTTTTATGTTTCTATTGGTATCAACAATGACCAATAAAATATGTCCGGAAGTGTACATGCGCGGACTCACCCCCTCTACGTCGACTTTTGCTCAAGTTATTTGCCGGCCACTATAGCAAAGACTAATGCCTAGACATATATCAAAGACTAATGCCTAGGCATATAGCAATGACACATAAAAGCTGTGTGATATTAAAGTAAAAATAAAATACAAACGCTTCGACAAATTTCCACGAAGCTCCATCAATTAAATTGTATCGCATCAGTCCTCAGATCGATATTTCTATGTCAACAGAATGTCATTCGATCTCTTTCAATTATTGTGTGAATATAATTGTTGCCCCTCGCTCGCTCCTGACAACAAGGGGGGTTGGGGCAGATGCTTGTATACAGAGCTATTTGTCAATTAAAGACGTAGGTCTAGAGGTCTAGAATCTAGACTGCAAAACTCGAAGTCACAGGTTCGCTTAAAGCAATGATATTGGCAAAATCTTTAATTTGCATATTTTTTCTTAATAAATGCCAAAGTTTGTGTGTAAGTAAGTGTGTATGTTTGTTATTTCCTCAAGCTTAAACAACTAAACCGATTACGATGAAATGAGGTATGGAGATAGGTAAGACCCTTGATTAACACATGGGCTCCTTTTTGTCCCGGATTAACGGAAGTAACACCGCGGAGCGCAGCTAGTAAGACAGAGGGTAAAAATATTGAAACAATTGCTTAAAGACCGTCGGTATCAAAATAGGCTTTAATATTCTTAGGGTGTTTTTTTTAGTCAGTTTAAAGCTATTTTTATTTTACCGTTTATAATGATGGGAATAACTGTAAATTCAAGATTTTCCCTGGTCATCACCAAGCGAGTTTTCAATTCCTTTGTTATTGTCTAATTTTTTTTATTTGTCTAGTTGTTTGTTGAATATTTTAATTTAATTTGGTCTCGAACCCACTAGGTAGTTGCAAGTAGCCCTGTATGTACGCGTGGTTTCCTCACAGATCGGCCCCAATTTGAATAATATGAAACGCCACACGCGGTGCCGTATTTTTACTTCAATTACATTTTATGAGACGTTAGCAACAGAGAATTGGAAAATGTGAGAGAAAGAAAAAATAATAATAAAAAAAGAACTGACGTAGAAATGTAAGTTTATCTCGTCTTACGTACAAGAATCTGAGACTTAAAAAATGTATGCAGTTACCTACAATCTTCGCCTGTAAATGTTTATGAATGCATTTTATATAGATACTCGTTTTATGCATATTTGTTGTTTCCCTTTTAGCGATAAGGCTACCGTTTGTGGCACGATGAAAAAAAAATAAGTATTCTTACTTTTTGTATTGCTGTACTTATTCTTATTATCTGCCCAATAAAGACGATTAATTTACGAGTATGTATATATCCACATATGTATAATTTAGTATTAAACTTAAAATTTTTGCTTTCGTTAAAATTCTAACTGAAACAGCGTTAATACGGGATAAAAAGTATTCTTCGTGTTAATCCAAGGTAAAGTCATATCAAATTACGTTTTAATCAGTTTAGCCGTTCGTTTAATAAGTAACAAACATAAACAAAAATGAAAATATAACAATCCTTTAAGTATACATTTTAAGAATGTTTTTTAAACTCTTGCATGAATTTTTGAGTTACCTTTGCCCATTTGATCTAATGCTCAAACATTTGTTGGAATAAATGACCACTCTTATTTACTTTTATATCTGTGGTAGAATGTAAATGTTGCGAGTAGAAGTTATTAAAATACGGCTTCTTTTACAGCGCTCGTTAAATCGTGCCGTTTGACAAGATTTGCCGTCGGCAGGCTCTAATTGAATTATTAATAGGTGTTCTGTATAAAATAGACATTAAAAAGACATAAAACCAAACCTTTCTGGATTTCGTCATATACCTACTAAAGGAGAATAGATATTACTCGGATGTAGTTAGAAAGATTGGATCACTTATTAAAAACTCTTAAAAACCTCATAGCTAGTGCCTAAACTTGTGACCTTATCTAATAAAGCTAAAGCTTAAAATGATATCTTCCATGCAAGAAATTCTAAGAAAGTACCCAAAAAAAAAACTATTAGACAAGGTGAAATAACATAAGTGCCTTTGTGAATTTGAGTAAATATATAAATTATTTAAATACCAAATATATAAAACATACATATATACACATGGCATGTTATGACTTGTAAATTTAAAATTTATCAATAAACAACTTTTACTTTGATTTTCTTGAAATGACCAAGGCATTAAAATATAAAATGAAATATGTCCATCCATTAAGCTGCGAAAGAAAAATATGCTTTTTGACTTCATTACTAAAAATGTGTGTAATGGAATTCAAAACCAAATTCATTAGATATGCAATAAATTAATTAAAACCCCATCTGAAAGTGTTCAAATGACCACGTTTATTATTTTTGTTGTCATATTACTTATGCATACATAATAGCTATGCAAGAAAGCTCTATTTACTTACCAAAAAGGTTTTCAATTCCAATATAACATGTACCTATATTCACACATTAAACGTCTAAAGCTATAAATAGATAAATTATAAAAAAGCAATAATAGTAACGTAAGGTCCTATTACCAATGTATAGGAAAATCAGAGATGATTATAGATGAATTATAGTTCTATAACTAAGCCTACGGTTACCTACTCAAAGTAATAAAATGATGAAAAAAAAAGTATCCAGTAAACGAAACGAATTCGCTTAGTCACAAAGCGGTGCGGTCACGCGTCGGTACGCGCAACTAAAAGTCAGTTAACAGTAGCTTGTTGCCATGCGCTTACGCAGCCATAGTGGCTGGGTCGTTAATACATTAAATATACCATCTTAATATATATAAATCTCGTGTCACAATGTTTGTCCTCAATGGACTCCTAAACCACTTAACCGATTATAATAAAATTCGCACACCATGTGCAGTTCGATCCAACTTGAGAGATAGGACAGTTTAAATCTCAAATTATAGTCGCAATCTTAATTTATTGCTTATTATTGTCTGTTATTATTTAACAGTCACAATTATCTGTTAACTCCAAATGATTGTAACAGATGTCGATACCTTTCGACTGGGTTGAGTAAGTAATCAATAGATGGCGCTGCTATGGTAAATCTACGAACGTGTCATATAAGCTACACTATCTATTTTTCATACCCCTAAGTGAGGTAAAACAACGTTTGCCGGGTCAGCTAGTAGTATATATAAGAGAAGCCTGGACCGCACGACACAGGTCACCCCAGAATGTGGTCCAGTGCACACCAAATACATTCCACAATAAAATTTAAATAATTTTAGGTACTGTGCAATAAATGTATATTTGGTGTGAAATGTTAATACTTTTAAGCTTATGATCAATGAATCTTTATTATTATTATAATTATAGTTATTTAACTCTCGACGATGTCCTGGACATAATGTCATTGACCCCCGCTCACGACTGTACTATTTTTACCCCCATTTTTGTCACGCCAATATTGAGACCCCTGTCAAAAATCCCGTGGACCCCGGGGGTCTACATCTGACCACTTTAGGAACTACTGGTCCAGATGTACTAAAATTAATTATATCAGCTGAACCCCAGGGGGTCCACCACTGACCACTTTGGGTACTTGGTCCAGATGTATTAAAATAACTTTGCATCAGACCAGCTGGTTTGCATATTGCACAAATGTTACGTAAAACTTGGAGTTAAATTTAACACAAAGACTATATCATTGACAACGATTAAGGCTAATTGGGTCAGTTAAAAATAAATTAAGAACAGATTTATTACGTGGCTAATAATTTCTGCATGAAACTGGATTATAGCAGTATTTGATTTGTTGACGTCTCGTAAACTAACCTACATACTTATTACTACTGCTACTAAATATTTTATTTATATCCAAACTTAATCTTAACTTATTTTTAAATTTGCTTATTTCGGTCAGAAACTAAGCACTGCCATCCAACGTGGCAATGTAGCCGGCATTTTAGGCACCTTTGTCTTTTGCCACCCCAGGTCTTTTTTTAGGTTTAGTTTAGTTCAGTTTTAGTTAAAGCCTTTAATTTCATTTATTTAAGAAAAGTGAACTTTGTTTATGATTGTTATTTAAATCGTAATATAATAAATTAGAAATAGAGACGGCCGCTTCGACAACAAATTTTTGTCATGATATTTATAATTTAAATTTGTATACTTACTTAATTTAATAAACGGGGTGTCATAGGGAACATTAGGTTAGCTTGATCCTTCATGAAATTCCTTCATAGAATATCATCAGTATCATCAAACCAAAAAAAAACAACAATTTTCAAAATACATTTATAAATAATCTCAATAATTATATACATATGCGACTATTTCGAGAGCATACCTTTGCAATGAATATTTGTCAAAATGGTTTATTAAATGTCAAAGTCTAACCTCGTTATATTAATATTAGAATATTTATTAAGAACAAAAGTATACATAAAACATAATTGGCCAAATGCGAGGTGGGCTCGCGCATGGAGGGTTCCGTACCATGTTTGTATTGGAACCTTTCTTAAATAATAATATTATTTAAATGGGTCACCTTAATATTTTTATTTTTTTTTATTTTAGTATTTTTTTGTTGTAGCGGTGCGGAAAATACATATGTTATGAAAATTTAGCTTTCTAGCTATTACGGTTTCTGAGATACATCCTGGAGATGGACAGCGGAGTCTTACTAATAGGGTCCCGTTTTTATCTTTTAGGTACGGAACCCTAAAAAAAACACGTATCCGAATAGAAACCTCATCCTGTTTTGAAGTCTTTAGGAAACTCATTGATTGCCTTTTCAGGAATGCAATAATTTTCACGACCTTCCAAATGTATGGAATAATTCATGGCGGGGTTCTATATCATTTGATGTCATACAAATGTAATGGAACACACGACACTCCGAAACTGATTTCCTCAAAATGTCATTACCTACCACGGTAATTATTAATCGCCGTGCGCCCTTCCCGGTAGGGTTGAAACCCACTGGGATAAGGTCGTTATAGTAGCATAGCAATAATACTGAACAATCCCTTTAAATGCTTTGTGACCTGAGCCGGCGTTGCTTGTTACATTTGCCATAATGCGCTTGCAAATGAATTATTATTTTGAAATTAATCATTAATTTCATTTTAATCCATACAAACCATTAATAAAATACAATCTAAATAATTAAAATTAAAATCAATAATTTATTTCCATAGCAATTTTGAAATAGTTGGTTGACCGACGAATGCAAAATAGTCCCTCGCTTAGCGCAATCGGTCAATAATTTACTCGTATATTTGGTTTTTTCTGCTCACTACATATTCGATAGACTTCAGTGGAAAGGATTTTTGTGCTAATATTTTTTAACACATCATTATATACATACACATATTCTAGTAAATACTAGTAAAAAAACAAATAATGCAACATTTCATTTTCTATTTTCTTATCATTTCCAATAAAATCTTGTCTGAACATGTAAACTACCCACAAAGCAGCATACGTTTTTTTTATTCCAAATCTATTCAGCTCCCAGCTACCTGCCGAACCTCACAATGGTGGGTTAACACCATAATGATACTCGCTACGGGAGCCATAACAACATAAATCACCGAAATAGCCCCAAATATTAGTAATTTCGGTTCGGATCTCCGCCATTGCCTCCCCATAACTATAGCCATAGGTTCGTCTAACCTTTGCGAGGTAATAGCTTGGAATACCTACTACTATATAATATTGATAGGTTACGCTTGATTTCTTCATATTCTTATTCTTATTAAGTAGCGAGGCTCTGGTGTCGAGAATTTTCAAGACGCAAAAGAGCTGTCTTAAGGCATCTTCATCTTCTTGTAGCGTCTGTAGCTCGGTCAGCTAAGGTGATCTGACGTGATTAAGCAACGGCCGATGCAGACGGTGTTTGGATGGGTGACCATGCACAAGACTGTCGTTTTAAAAGTGGCATTTTAATCTGAGCTCTACGTCAAACTAATAACACTCGTTTCAGTTTTCTTTATTGACGTGTAAAATGAAAATAGAGGAAAAATACTTATTGTCTATGTCTATTTTCTATCTATCCTAATTTTTTGCTACAAAACTTACCATGTTTTCTAAATTCATTCTTTACAAAAGCTTTGATAAAGTTTAGCGATTTCATATTACAGGACTTCATAAAAGTTTTCTTTTCAAACAGAACCAAACGGAGAGGGAATCGGTCTGAAAACATTTCTGACTTTAAATATCTCAATTCATTTATACTCCCCCTTGAAAACAGAATTTAAATCTATATTTGTAAACATATATGTATATAATATCAAAATCAAAAATAAAAAAACAAAAACGTTTATTTAGGCACCGGTTAGGTACATAATGAATAAAAGTAATAGGAATCCAAAGGCTCCCAGGGTAGTTTTAAAAACTGTGTTATGGGAGCCAATGGCATCTCCCAAGCTTATTCTACGGTAACAGTAAACTTATGCTAAAGTACTATGAAGTTAATAAAGTACTATAATATTGTTGGTATATACATAATTCGTTAGAGTTAAGAGCGGAAAGTTATCTTGGTATGGGCATGTCATGCGAAGAGAGGAGAAGCATGTGACTAGGAGAAGTATGAATATGATTGGACAAGGTAGTGGAAGTAGAGGACGACCTAAGAAGATGTGGACGAATTGTGTGAAAGAGGGTATGAAAGAGAAAGGAGAAAATGTAGATATGACGTCTGACAGAAGAGTGTGGAAGAAAAAAACGGGCTGTGCCGACCCCACATAGTGGGAAAAGATGAAGGCAAAGAAGAAGAAGATATATATAATTCGTTATTAAACTAAAACTCAAAAGGTAAAAGGGCGTCATTATATGAATTGAGTATTGAAACTTCTGAATAATCCTATAATAGGTAGCGTAGCAATAGGTCTATTTCTGCCACCCTTCATTCACCCTCGTCTCCCCGGTGACCTACCCTGTTGCTAGCCGCGTTATCGAGCGAGCAGCTGAGCACCCCCCGCCCCCATCCGAGGGGTGAGGGTGGAATCCTAGGCTTTATGTGTAGGTGCTTACTGAATGAGATTGAATTGGAGCGATTTTCAATTTTGTGCGTTAGGTGTGGTGTGAATTGAATTTCAGAAACGAGTAATATGTTTGATGTATATTCTAGAATCACTTTGAATTTGTGTACCAGAGTGATACTTAAGTAGTTGTGTATAGATGAAAATATGTTTGGTTTGTTTCTCTTTGATATGAGTGTTCAAAAATAGCGCGAGAACAGAATTAATAAGTATATAACAGGGGATTAAATTGATATTTTTTCAGCAAATAAAATACCGGCGTTAATCCGGGATAAAAGTTGTAAATACGAGATAAAGAGTACCATATGTGTTAATTCAATATCTAAGCTACCTCCATAGCAAATTTCATGACAATGACAATCGACTCAGCCGTTTGAGCGTGAAGAAGTAACAAACACACACTTACATGTACTCACACAAACTTTCACATTTGTAATAAAAAAATTAGTAGGGTTTTGCCCAATGTGTAATTACATTACCATAAGTATGTTTAAATAAAAAATACAATTAGAAGAAAAACTACCATATTTTCTACTTAATTTAATTCTTGTATTACTTTGAGGGCACTTTACTTTGTACCTAGGCTACTAAATACTTACCTGTATTAATCTTATTCATTTGTTTCTTTATTATTTATAATGACTCAATAATACTTACTTTGGCGAGGCAATCCGCCGTAGTTCCAGCTTCCAACTATTTTGCTCCAAACCAGTAGTGTGCAAGCTGTAGTGACTTCAGGTTTGAATGACGTTGTGTTTATTGAAATAATTTGGCATTAAGATTTGATACCTATGAGGATCCTATGATACTTACTACGGGGATCAGTGGATACCTATGGCTTAAAGTACACTAAGGCAAAGTTATACTTTAGCATTTAATTAGTTATAGTACATTTCACCCCTGTTTTTCTGCTAAATATTCTATTTGTATTAAGTATGTATTTTTTATCCGGGCTTCTGCTTATAGTTAAGGAGACAGCCAATTCGAATGAAATAATTAACATTAGGCAAGCCACGAGCTTTTGATGTTATTTTCTTGTATAGTTAGTAAAAAATTTTCAACACGGCTGGTTAACTCCATACTAAACGGTTTCTAGTTTGTATTATGGTAGCTAATACAACTGATTTACTACATATACATACATGAATACTTTATATCGATATTTGTTTAACAACCCGACCGACAGCCAACAAATTTAGTTCATCACAAACATGTTGGCCGTGCCAGGAATCGAACCCGGGACCCTCTGGTTGGCAGTCCGGCATGGTTACCATTACGCCAACCAGGTCTCAAATATATCATCAGAGTTAGAACTTAAAAACCTCAATTCTAAATTGATTATTGAACACTTTTAACTATAGTATACTTTAAACCTACTATTGTCTTCGCGTCTTTTTAAAATAGTGTAAATATTATATTATCTAACTTGTATGATATTAAATTATAAAAGTTTTTTTTTATATCAAGGTCACACGTGTTCTTAAAAACCATAAGAACAGTTTCTTTTTTGATGTATAAAATAAGATTATTAAGAAACCAGAACACAGTTATCAGAATTCATTAATCTTTTTATAAATAAAAGATAATACTGTCTATCATAAAGATTGGTGTTCATTTATATTATCTTTGTAATAAAAACTTCGCGACACAGTAACCTTTGTGAAGTTTTATTTAGCGATAACCTATTATTTCTGTAAATATATACTACATATATATTTCATTTTATCTCAAATTGTGTATTATATAATCTTTAGTTCGCTTTATATGCCTACTAGTTCTTCATTACTTACAATACACATTAAATAACTGACAAGCTTGTTTTCTTCGAAATATACTTACTCTCATATTCTGCAATCCGTTTCAAATAATAATAGTCATTATCATCAGCCTATGCTCGTCCACAGCTGGACGTAGGCCTCTCCCAAGGCACGCCTTAATAATAATAATAAATACAAATGTTTTAATTAATTTCCAATGATATGGGACTTGAATCATAACGTCATTAGATACAAATTACAGATAAAAATGCAAAAAAATATAATGTACTTAATTATTTTATTTTACTAAATATTTTATACCCATGTTATATATCAACGTATATTTTTGAAAATTATACCACATGTGTATACAATTTTATTAATGAGTGACGTCACAGACCAAGTTGCATAGCATTTGAAAAGTGTTTCATGAATGTTTGAAGTCAAGAAAAAGATAAGTTCTATTTATAAAGTTCCTTTCTTATATTTACGGTAGTTATAGATAATAATAGAAAAAACAACCTATGGGGATAGAGGATATTTAAAAGAAAACAACAATTTTACACAAAAAATGTTTATTTAAAAACTTTGTACATACATTATTACCTGTAACAAAGAAATATTTTCGAATTTCCTATTTGTTAAAATTAGTATTGGAAGACTTTAATAAGATACATAGTATTTTAAATAATGAGGCTTATAAAATAAGATGAGGTACTTAAAATATAAATTATAACTAGACAAGTATATTTATGAAACATTTTAGAGACCAAGTTAAGTTTAACCTAACTGCAATATATAATATTATTGCAGTACGCAATAAAAACTAACACAACACAGTTTAGATAAGATTCAAGGCCACCATAAGTAAATATAATTTAGCATATATTTAACTGGTACATTACTCTAGAACATATCTTTATTTACTTACCTACCTACTCAACGCATTTATAATGCAACAAAGAATATGTTTAACCCAACATTTAAAATATCAACGAAATACCTTAATAAACTAAACTTCTGTAAATGGTGTAAATTTATGCAATCTGCAGAAAATCTATACAATCAATGACATACATTTAATTAATTTTAAATTTATTATTTATATTATTATTCAGAAGTTGTTTATTTATTTTTATTACTAAGAATAGTGCCATGATAATAAAACATAATAAATGATCACAAACAAATACAATAAGTTTCAAATGCCATGTGACTTTGGCGTCACAATTTGCAAACAAATACGCTAAAATACATTATTAAATCTCTTATTATCATTACAATTTAAAACTAAAAACGCTATATTTCAGCGTATACTTTTGCAAATTGTACCACACGTGATGTCACGGTTCAAGCCACATAGCATTTGAATCGCTATACCTACATAGCGTAAGTCTCTAACTCTTAAACCAAAGTAGGAAGATTCAACATCGACCGACAATATACAGACCCAACGCCGTTTGAATACTAAAGCACGTATTGAATACATAATAACAATGGCACACGTGTATACTGACATAAACAAAGCTTTAAAATGCTAATTAGGTGTTGCCTAAACTTGGCAAAGCGATGCACGCGCTATGCATTTTAATTACGCCAACCAGAGCGGCTGAACAATGTTAGACATGCAAATGTTGCTTAACATGGATAAAGTTGCCACTTATATATAAAGAGCTCACTAATATACAAAATGACTACTAATATACAGAGTGCTAACTAATATATAAAGCTGGCCAAAAGTAAATACATTACTAGGTATAACTTGACTAAGTCAGTAGGGCGTGAGTTAGCAACTCTCTGGCCTAAGGTGGAGAATACCTAGTCTAGAATAACTGTTTCTCAAAAAGGCTGCCGAAATAAAGTGTTAGGTGCTTGGTGACAAATTTTTCAAATCGATCGTGGTTGCTAGCTTGCCGATCACTATAAATAACCTACCACCAAGCTAAGGTTCCTTCACGATGTTTTCCTTCCCCGAAAACCTGACCTCAATTGGCGGGGATCGAACCCAAGACATTCGAGACATGAGGTGGACGCACGCCCGTCTGAGTTGTCATCTCTTTAAAATGATTCCCGTAAATACATGATAAAACACAGCTTATGTGCTACTGTGCTAATATTGATATCAATTCAGCCGTGTTAACACGATACACCTACATGCTAAACAAATATTTTTTAAATTAGATGTAATCGAAAAGATCAACATAGGTTGCGAATAGTCTTATAACAGAGGTGGTTACAAAACTATTGAATGCATTTATAATACAAGCTATGTAGACAAACAAGAATTTTATATTCGACACCGACGAGTCCCTGTTACAATGGTTTGCTATTCAATGCAAATTCTTAGTAACTGTTTAACAAATGTTTTCAAAGACTTTCGTACCCGTTGCTTCCCAAAAAGTAATAACTTATTATAACCTTGTATCTATATTTTGTTCTATGCGACGAGCTATCTAAAACAAATCTTAATTCAATATCTAAAATCCAAGATATCGACCGGCGTCTTTTGTTCTGTCATGACCAATATTTTTTAACCGACTTCATCTTTAATCAAATGTAGGGCTTTGATTTCACTGTAACTATTATTAAATGCGAATTTCATTGCATAAGCAGACAAAATTCGTGGTACAGCGAGCATCTAATATTGAAAAAATATTCTTCGATCCGAAGTTCGGGTGCAGGACAGGTAAAAAGGGCAAGCCCGAGAAAAAAGTATTGCGTCAGAATTGGTCTGACTACAGAAACAGGTCGTTTCAAAGTCGAAACAAGTAGGGACAAGACAGGCTCGGGCGTCACACGCGACCTCCAGTTGCCAAGCGGCCGCTATTGTGCCTCCATATTGAAAGAAGGGATCAGGACCCTTTGTCAAAAGCTTTTGGGACAGGTTGATACTTGCTAGCGGGATTTTCTTAAATCCGCTGCTCCAACAATAGGCTTTATTCATAATTTCTTCAATCGAATTTTTTCATGTAAGAAATTCGGTAATACGTTTTCCGGATCAAAGATCTGTGAAATTCTTCACGAGAATATTAAAGACTGAGCATGAAAAGAAAAGCATCAGACCGTCGAAGTATTTTTTTATAATATTCAGAAGTGTAACAATGGCTCATTAAATGTGACATAATGTTTATTAAAAGAAGACGAATGTTTAAATAATTGTATCGTTAAATAAACAAGCTGATGATATCGAGACATTTTATACGGTTACGGTTTATAGAACTTTATCTTTTCAAACATTTGCACTCGATTTAATTGAGAGCGGAAATGTTAAGATAAAATTTAGATTTTGAGCACGGCTACTAATATAACTGAATAAAATATATATAATAATACGTTGTCTTGATCACGTAAGCCTCTCTGATGCAACATTACGGTAATAGACGAAAAAAAACAGGAATTAAAAAGTATAGAAAAATTAATCTTAACAAATAGCGACATTTCGAGAGTAAAATAAATTGGTTTTACTGACATTTTCTAGTCGACCCATGAACTTATGCTTTGGCAATCGGTAAGGCTTGTGGCAGAGTTGGCCACGACTCGAGCGTCGTGCGTTCGATTCGCCGCGCATGACTCACGCCGCTCCAAGGCCAATCCGCCGGCCGGCTTATGCCAACCGGCTTCCCTCATTTCTCTTTTTGTTCAATTGTTTTTTGTGGCTTTATGCCGATTACAGCTCACAAATTGGTTACTGTTTCGCAGATTGCCTCGGTTGCTACCCGACTGTTCTAATCGTTCGCACGTTGCCTCCGAATGACTTACTTCACTTTCTTTATTCACGAATGGCTGCATTTGTATAATCAAACGAGCGTTTCGGTAAGGAATCGAATCTTGGGAATGTTGTTTGTAGCAGTAATGTCATGCAATGATAAATTTGAAATGCTGATAAGCGAATGTTATTCGGGCATGTAATAATGTTGTTTTGTAAATATTGACAAAGGAATTTCTTAGATGTTATTTTATAGGATAGGATTTCTCACGAAAAAATCTACAGATTTTTAATTAGTTAATCGTATTTTAAATGAAATCAGACTGGTTTGTGAATAATGTCATCACTCTAAACGACACGAAGACAAAGACGCAAAATACGACGAAACAATTACAGTGATGGACAAAGGGTATAAAAAGGGATCCGGAGCGATTACCTTTTTGTTCAGAAATAACAAAGAAAGTTTTGGAAGGGGAAACTTCTAGTTGGCTGATGTAATATCGACCCCAAATTGTAGGGTCCAGGATTGAAACGTTTTTCGGAACTTTTATTAGGTACCTATTGAATGCTTTCTTGATTTATTATTTTGTTAGATTTAAGTGAATTGTAGTTGACGTTGCCAATGCATCAATATATTGTTTTTTATTGTTTTGAACAAACATTTAGTTATAAAGTAGCCTATAGCTTTAGAAAATCGGCTTGGTGTCCGAAAACATTAACTATAACTTTTTATCATTTTATTTTTGTTGTGACAGTTTTGAGGCAAAATTTATAGTGTAAGTCGCAACCGATGATTGATATTAGAAGAGTTACACTGAAATGATGCCAACAGTATTTGTAAATTTCAACTGTTTGATGGTGCGCAAAATTATAATAAAAATATTTTTGCTTCCAAGACTGATTGAGCTCATTAATTAAATAACTGTCCCTTTAAAAAATTTTTTTTTTAACTGGTTACATTTTGAAATGCTTGTCAGTCACAAAATATGAGTATAGTTATTATCTACTCTGCCTCTCTCCTTCCTCCTGCCTACTCTCTTTTACGTCGTAATAGTTTATGTATTAAAAAAAAAGACAGTTAAATTGTTAATATTTCTTGTAATTCGAAACATTTCTCTTTGTTTTTTCTTTTTTAATTTTTAGCAAGTTCAGTACATATGCAAGGAAATAGCAAAATTATTGTGATCAGATAAATAAATAAGAAACAATACTTTATTTTGATTTACTTAGCCAACTATTTGACATAGCACGATTTGGAAGATCTAATTTAAAGATGGACAGAACAAAATTTTAATCTGCTTAGTTCGAAACTGCACCACCTCCGTTACTTACCTGACAAAACAACTATGACATTTTTACCATTTTTATTTTAATTTCACTTTACATGTTACATTACGAGACAAACATATGAATCTTATCTAACGAAGTCATTATCTTAACTCTACAGACAAGAATGGCCTGAGCAGCCGACTCGACGCCCGATAACGAACGTAATCTACTCGCTTGAAATACTGTTTCAACATAGGCAGAGTCGGAAACGTTCTAGCAAATTCTAACAATAAACGAACGGCGCGCGGTTAATTGACTGTTATGACTGTAGAAAACACTGAGGATTTGAATCTCGATACGAAACACATCGTATTAGAAAAATTACGTTGGACCACTAGTGGAGCACGAACAAAGAAAGCCGGCCGGCTCGCGGCGGACGCCGGCGCGGAGCGGCGTGGAGACGACCGAGAAGCGCGGCGGCCCGGCGGAACTGGCGCGCGGGGTCCCCGCGACCGCCCGGGCCCTCGCCTCCCGCCTCCCCGCGGCGCCGCTCTATAAAACCGGCGGGCGCTTCCCGGTGCCGTCAGTCCGTGACACAGAGCGACAGGGTCGGGTGGGTCCACAAGCCGAGGGCGAGAAACGAAGCCCTGTGGTTACGAGATCAGATCTGATGCGGTCGTGAGCTTCGGACGTTTTCTATTTCCCATCGATCTCTTCACGATAACTAGTCGCCGGTCGGAAGCCGGCTAGTTCGAGTGCGTCAGCAGTACAAAAGAGACTTGTGATATTTTCAAATAGTTAAGTTCCGCGAAGGAACGCTTTAATTTTTTTCGGAATTAAAAGTGTACAATATAAGTAAAAATTTGGAAAACATGGAAATCCTGTCGGTCAACAATCAGTTTAACGTCGGATTCAACAGTGAAAAAGGTGAGTCTACTTTCTATCTGGCGGAGTGAGGGAAGCGGCTTTCTAACTGGCCTCGGCGGTCGGCAGGAGGCGCGCGCACTCCGCGGGCGGAGTCACCACGGTCAGCTGTTCGCAGCCTCGCCGGCACAGCTGACGTGTCACATGTTACGCTTGATGCGCTCCCTTGCCCTTGGCTGCTGCCGGCCGGTCGATATCACCTTGCTATCATCTCGCAACCCGTTTTTATTCAATTACATGCTCATAACCGAACCGATTTTATCGATTAATTTTTTTATCTGTAAGTTGTTGATACGCTGCTTTATATTCTGATACTTTTACAGTTCTTTACATCGGAAGCAAATATATACCAAAGATGAATTCTAAATCAGTATAGTTAAAAAAATTCAAATTTTGCTTTACTGCATTTTCAACTCCACCAATATTGTATTCTCAATGGAGCTTTATTAACGTATGTCTGTATTGTCGTAGCTTGGAATGGTCCGGCGTGGCGCGAGGGCGCGGGCCCGGCGCCGGGCGAGGCGGCGCTGGCGGCCCGGCTGGAGCGCGAGCTCCGCGCGGCGAAGGGCGCCAGCGAGCTAGCGGCGGCCGAGGTGCTGGTGCCGGCGGAGCTGCTGGCGCGCGCCGCTCGCCAGACGCTCGCGCTGGCCGAGGGCGAGCCTTGCGGCGCGCGCGGAGCCGCCATCATCGTCGACGTGGCCGGCCAGAGGCTCGCCGCCTTCAAGATCGACCCCTCCACGCTCACCACGCACGAGATACACCTCCACCTCGAACACGATCAGACCAACTGGACGAGCATGTTGCCGCAATTCTTAAAGTGAGTATTGTCTCTCGCCTACCTCAACATGAGTATCGTCTCTCGCTCTAATGCCTATCACAACATTACTTGCATCATCTTCGATTTTATTATCGCCCGGAACGACCAGTGCCGATAGAAACTAACGATCGCTCTTCTTTGCAGAAATTTAACACGAAGCGGCACCATCATCATCAGCCCCCAGTTCACGATAGAGAAGCAGAAGCTGTTCCGGAGTCAGGCGGAGTGAGCGAGCTGTGATAGCGTGGGATGCGAGCGAGCCGACTGACTGCCCTCCTCGGTATCTACGTATCGTTAATTTTAACAAATATCAATATTATTATTATATATTTTTAATAAGAGAAGCACAGCGTGATATGAATACATAGTAGCAGCGGAGGCCCAGCGGAGGCCCAGCGCCTCCCGGGGCTCGGAGTGAGTGCGCGAGAGAGTGGCGCGGCGGCGACGTGTGCTTGCGATGATCTCAGGCGCCGCCGCGCGTGTGATAATGATACCCTGATCGATTTAGTCTTAGGTATTATTTTTTGTTTCGAGTTCGATTCTATTCTGAAGTTGTGTAGAGTTTGTATTTTCATGTATGTAATTGTATTTATTAGAGCGACCGACGAGGTCGGATATGTGTACGTTTTTCGTATTTGTACTAGTTCGTACATTTGTTTGTGATACTACTTTTGTAATAAGATAAAAAGAAAAAATATACTTTTATGAGAGTAAAACGAATGCAGATTTATGGAGTTAGAGGAGAGGTGTATGTATGGTGTAATAGAGTCGAGAGCGTAGGGAGGCAATAAGGTGGGCGCGGCGGCGCTCCCTGGCCGACGCCGCGCTGTATATACTGCAAAGATCTCAGGTTATATTATTATAGTTATAAAAGTATTAAGTTATTTAAGTTAATATAAAGATGTAATGTTTTTGTAAGATTGTTTTGTATCGCCGCGCGAAGCTGCGTTACTTGTAGCCCAGTGCAGGCGAGTAATGTTCGTATTGACGTTGTGAAGGCGACCTGCTCATGCAGGACGATGCATTTTCTTCATCCAGTGTAAATTACTACATTAAATGTAAATCAATAGACTAACAGTTTTTAACGAAATCTAAATGTTTGTAGGGTCCAGTGTTTAAAACGCACAATATCATAGTCCTAGATTTCACTTTCATCAATAAACAATTTTAAAATGCTACAAAATATTTTACTTCATGGAATTTCAACATATACAAAACTAACAATAATGATAAAAATGTATCAATTGTTTATAATTGATATTTATTTGATAGGCCGTAAAAAGAAAATGTAGAAATTATTGAAGAAAAAAAATACATAGTTTCAAATAATGGAAGGCATTGTTTTAATCCCCATATTCCTATTCCTCTATACGCATACCTGATAAGATAGTCTTAAACATACATGACACATCAAACCAAATATACCTATAACTCAGTATAAGTATATACATATATGCTCTTGCTTAAATATAGTCCCATAAAGAGCTTATTTCAAGCGAGTTACGAAACATAATAAAGACAAAGTCGATAATAAATTCGAAACAGATGACACTACAAGAAAAAACAAAGCGTCCACAGGGTATAATTTCCATACATTAACATAAAGTTAACCTAGCTAAAAACAAGCTGAGAGACGAAGCAATAAATCGTCCGCGGACCGGTCGGAACCGGCTGGAACCGGTTGCCCGCCTCGCAACAACTTCGTTAGCTAGAGATTGGTGCAACCCCATCCTCGTACGGTTTTTGTACAATTAGTGAGTACCACCGAACCAGTCGGCGCAGTTTTCTACGATCGTACTCCGTAAACGTTATTGCCTCATTATAAATCGATTTTATATGGACACTCGACCGACAATAACCACCGACCAGTTAGAAACTTGGCATAGAGCCAGACTCACGACTACAAACTCAAAACTAACATCTCCCAGAGGAAACAGGTTCAAACATCAGAATAAAAATTGAAGAAAAAAAGATTTTATTGCCTCGAAAGTGGGATACGGTCGTCGATAAAAAAAGCAGAGCTCTGGACAAACATACCAATTTAAACATACGAAAATGGCGTCGTCGCTTAACAACAGCAGCCATTTTTAACAACTGCTAAAATCACGCATACCAAAATAGGCGCTATTTTATTGATCTGCCTTTGTATAGAGCAAATAATGGCTTGCCACCAAAACACTCAATTATGGATTCTCTATTTCAAGATTTGACATGTAGAATTGCAAATAAAATTCACATGTTGAATATAAATTTTTAATAAGCGAAGAGAACTAGTGATTGAGCGTGCGAGACATGACATATTCGATGGTTTGTGCAATGGTTAATTTTATGAAAATGAGGGTTAGGTACTTATTTCGCTTTCTAACCGCAGCAAACGACATGATTGTAGCAACGATCGTGATTCTAATGCCGATTAGGTATCGGCATAGAATACTGCTAAAGTACCGATTCTATCGACACGGATACTGGCCAGAATATTAAGTCGATAGTTGCTATCGCCAGACGTGGCACAGCACTGTGTTTTTCAAATATTCTAGATAGGTAGAAAAACAACTATAAAGTCTTCAAATAAAATGCTTTAATCTTAAGTCTTTTTGACTTAAATGCATAATTTTTTTGCCATTTAGAACGTTTTATGTTTTTTCTTAAACAATTTACATTTATTATGTATACCTAGGTACATAAATTAAACCTACCTGAAGCTAAAAGCAAATATGTAGTCAGTTTAGATATAACTATCTATTCCATAAACGTACTCAATGACCATAAAGACAATTTAGTTCTATTACGAGGAAATTACGAAAGATACTTTACTAATAACGGTTTCAAAAGCATTGATTACGCTGTTGCTAAGTCGAGTAGAGAGTTATTCTAACTAACTTGTGTACACCTAGCGCCATCTGTTATCGTATGCAGGAACTACAAGAGACGCAAGAAGTCTTCAGGCGTAGGTACATTCGTTGTAGGTGCACTTTTAACGGATCGGTTTTACTGTCGCTAGCTGAAATATTTTACCGATAAACTGAAAAACATGTCCAGACGGAGCTAAGCTGGAAATTGAACTCTATTTTCGGGTGTTAAAGCGTTATTTGGCTTGGTTAGTGAGCTGCCAGCAGTTTTTAGTATTTGCCCAGCTCTGCTAATATTGATCCAAATGCGTTAAGGCCGTCCTATTTCTGTCGATTATCGTGGCTGTGTTTTGTGTATCCAGATATCAATTTATAGGTATATTCAGTAGTCTTCTTGGTCTTCGTATGAGCTAAGTGGCCGAGCTCTGGTGTTGGGAGTTTTCAAGCTGCCCGAAGGCCACTGACTTTCGCTTGACTACTGCTTGTATTAACTCTAACAGTATAATATTCAGTGCTTATGGTACAATCTGATATCGGCCATGACTTTGTTTGGTACTCGAGTCCATTTTTTTTTATAGGCATACGTTTGACCACAGCTTGCCTGATGTTAAGTTTGACTGTGGTCTAAGATGTATCACGCTTGCCTAGAAGGAACCTATTTACTCTAGATTTGAAGACCCCCAAATTGTACTTATCGGGAAAAAGAGACTCAGGAAGAGAGTTCCAAAGCTTCGCAGTTCTCACAATGAAGATCGAAGCAAAACGCTTTGTCCATAAAGAAAACTTTAGAAAGTTCATTTTCTCTCAATTGCATAACCTAATAAGTCTTAAGAAAGAGGAAGCGCATATTAAATTGTAGGTCCCGGCTGTTAGTCTTAGTACAGACAGTCGTTAAGCCAAGTCAAAGGCCTTTGAGAGGCTTGAAAACTTTCCACACCAGAGCTTGGCCGCTTAGCTCAAACGTCGAAGAAGAATAATCATATGAGTGTGTACAAGAGACGAGGCGTAACTTTCAAATTATTTCTTTATTGAATAGAGTTATGTGGAAATATTCAGCCGCTTAACCATAAATGTAATAACACACAAACACAAAAAGTTACACAAATTTGCATTTCATTTTTTTAACTCGTATATTATTATACTCGAATATTAATATCATATGCGCGTTCTAGAAAACTATAATAAATTTAACAAAGTTCACAGACAAACACTCAGGTTTATTATTTTGTTTTGAAACACGTGTAAACCCGAAGCGGGTCATTAGTCTTGCTGTATACAATGCGGCCTTATCGCTATGGTTATCGTGCAAGTACGTGTTCAAACGTGTTTAGCAAACCGAGCGCTGCCGTGCCCCGGATGGCCAGTTAAAAATAGGTCGATGACTTCAACTATGTTCATGTTTATACGAGTTCAACAAACAAAGCGCTGCCGTGCCTCGAATGACCAGTTACGCATCGGTAAATGACTCGTCTATGAACATGTTGAAACATGTTTAGCATACAGCGCTGCCGTGCCTCGGATGGCCATTTATAGCTCGGTCGATGTCGTCATCAACATTTGGTCATGTTCAAACGCGTTAAACAAACCGAGCGCTGCCGTGCCTCAGATGGTCTGTTAAACATCGGTCAATGACTTCATCTTTGAACATGTTCAAACGTGTTTAACAAACCGAGCGCTGCCGTGCCTCGGCATAGCCATTTAAAAGTCGGTCGAACATGTGCTAGACTTTCACATGATCTGAAATTATGTTATAACACTTTATCAGGTCAATACACTTTTAATTTAGATTGCTTTGACATTCGTTTTTAATGTACCTATTAGAGTAACAATTTAAAAACGTGATTGTAATTGTGGTGATAGCTATTTATAAATCAAGATACTTACTTACTAAGAAAAAATAAAAGCAAAAGTATGTCAGTAGTTTGTTTCGAAGCATGCCAGAACTACTTATAAAAAAAACTTGGGAGGTATGGACACCCAGGGTAGAACGAAGTTTCTTTCGATAAATTAGTGAAGGAATTGTATTTTTTTTTATTATTAACAAATATAATGTAATATAAACTGAATCAGTAGGCTCAATCGCAACTCCACCTGAAACGAATGGCGCTGTTGTCAATTAGTGAATACTTTCATTGATAGCCGTATTTGACTTCCGAACAAATTTTGGAGATGCGACGTTGCCATACCGTGCGCAAAAAGTGTCGTAAGATTTTTCCCGTTTAGCCCCCTTTCACAACGCGCGATAAGGAACTTCGTTCCAATTAAATTTTTTTTTTTTCAAAAACATTTCATTCTTCAAATTATAATTTATAAGTTTATCTTGAGAATGTCTCCTTCAGAAATTTAATAAAATAATATACATAGTGACAAAAATAGTTTTTTTTTGTTTACAAAGTACACGCGCCCAATCATCACCACACAAGTCATCGACGATCTGGCCTAAAGAGCATGCCTTGTCTAGAATAACTGGAATACATGACAAGAAGGCTACCCCAGGAGGCTGATCATCGCGAAACTGTACTAAAAATATCAGGGATTAAATTATTTCCTAAAGTATTTATTAGCCCCACGCTAATTCGGGATAAAAAGAGCCTTAATGTTAATCCAAAGTAAAAGCTGCTTCCGATCCAAATTTCATGTAAATTGATTTAGCTGTTACAGAGTGAAGGATTAACAAACATACACACATAAACCAACTGCCATTAATATTAGTGGGATAAAAAGGCTACGTTTCCGCAAGTAACTCCGCGGCGCTCAATTAGTTATTAAAATAATGATTGTCATCAAAACAAGATCTCCTCTAACTAAATTTGATTTGTAAGTTTTTTTTTCTTTATGAATCATATTTTGTATCAGCATTTCTAATGACTTTAATCTACATTTTTGTGCTAAAATAAAACGTGAGCGAATTTCACGTGATGTCTGATACACGTGATAATAAGGTTATGTTCAAAAGCACAGCAAATAAAAAAAAATACAATTATCGAGCTAATTTTATGTAATCGTATTTTGGAACTGTAACAATTCTTAACATTGAATCAAAGATAATAAAACTGAAAAAATCGTACCGTGTAAAAAAAACATTTACCCAGGATTTTACAGGATATTTCATAATATCACAGAATAATAACTTGATATTATGCTATTTTGCTCCCATAGCTCCATAAACACTGTCGCTATCAAAATACTTACTTGTTTTTATAAACATAGATATAAAAAATAAGAAAATATGTAAAAGTGATGGCTGACAATTTGTTTAAAAAGGAACCAGTGGTCGCTACAAGTCAAATATTTCTTAAGGTTATGTCACATCTTCAGGATATGTCACATCTTTAGGATATGTCACATCTTTAGGATATGTCACATCTTTAGGATATGTCACACATTTAGGATAGGTCACATCTTTATGATATTATGTTAGCCATTGCCTGTGTTTGTCTAACGTCTTAGATAAATGACTTGACCCGCAGATAATATGGATAAGAATGCTAAAAAATAGAGCCATAAAAGCGATGGCAGGTCAGTAGGGCGTGCAGACCCCCTTACATCCCGTTAGTCGTGGGTTCGATTCCCAACAATGAGCTTTCGGCGAAGGAATACATCGTGAGGAAAGTAGAGTATTTTCTAGTGCTCGCCTGTCTTCTACCACCAGTTGATCAATATGTCACCAAGCAGCTAACACTGTGTTCCGGCAGCCTACTTGAGAGCCAGTTTTTCCAGACTAGCTTGCTTTGCTTTAGGCTTTGTTTGACTTGCTTTACTTTAGGCTAGAGTGACACTGGCTCATGTAGTTGCCTTGCTGTTCATAGTCCGGACAATTTAGACATTCGAAGTTACATAAATTCACACCAAGCTGGAAATCGGTAAGATTGTTTAAAATATCATTAAAAACTAATTTTGAAAGTTCCCCAAGTAAGGAAAGAAAATATTCAAGGTCAAAGGTAAAAAAACGTATTTTTTCACGATTTTCAGCAAACCGCTAAGTTTTATCATAAAAATATTTCAAACAAAAAGTGTAGATCATAAAATTATCTACAAAAATTGTTTCAAATTTTTTTTAACTACAAAATGTTTTTGAGATATTTTCGGGATTTAAGTAAGTTTACTCTTATTTTTTGGTTTAACTTGACCGGACTATCATAATATGCAGAATACAGAATACATACATTTATTGGTAAATAAATATTTACAAGTCAAGATAAAGATAGATAATATAAAAATATAATTAATTACCATAAGCGGTACACATATCATTATGAAATTCTCTAAGAGAATAATAGGATTTGCCTACTAAAAATTGTTTTAATTTATCTTTAAATATAGAGACAGAAGCTGCATTTCTAATACTAGGCCTAATTTGAGTGTAAAGTAACGGCTAAAAATTTTCTTTTTTTTTATATTAGTACACATTCACACACGGTTGGTTAGCCCCATACTGAACCATTTCTAGCTCGTATTATGGTTGCTAACACAACTGATATACTACATATACTTACATAAATATTATATATAAATACATATTTAACACCCAGACCCACAGCCAACAAATTTAGGCACAAAGATGTTGACCGGGCCGGGAATCGAACCCGGAACCTTCTGATTAGCAGACCGGCATGGTAACCTTTACGCCAACGAGGTCGTCAAAAAAAAAATAAAAGTAATCTGCGGGTGTAAAGTGCAGGTAGTATAAATCCAATTCTTCAAACTAGCTTTATATTTAGGCCCCATTCTGTCGCCAAGCTAGTGGCTGAACCGACTAACAAACAAATAAATTAGCCAGCCTCTAATAAAATTGTTCATAATCACAAACTTATATAAACACATATACGATCTATCTTAAACCTTATTTACTTATCAATACGGGTTGTTGACCAGTTTTTGGGCTGTACTTATAAAGTTGTCAAGTACATGTGCACCAAATATAAAGTGCGTGCCGTGGAAATTGGAATGGACTCTAATTGTATTGAAATAGAGTTGAAAATTGTTTCTTTGGGTGGTTTTAACGGTTGGTTAAGTCCATAAGTGGCTCTAGTAGTTTAGCTATTTATAGTAAAGTACGCATGTATGTATGTATGTATAAACACGCCTAAAAGTGTGTGGGACGATATTACTTCTAAACAGAGTCTAAACTTGAGTCTTATACAGTAATACCCCGACTTACCTATGCTACCTCGACTTACGCGAATTCGGAGTTACGCGATTTAATTTTCTCGTCTATTTTAACGTTTTTTGTTTGAAAGCCGCGCACTTCAGATTGTGTTTATACATTTTATTAATTTAGTTTGTCATATTATCTAGAATTAAATTAAAATTTATTTCCTAAATTATTGTTTTATATTTCCTAAATTATAGTCTCCGGTCCCAATTAAACATACTTTGTATGACTTTATAGGTATGTATATGCAAAATTGTACCCCGACTTACGCGAATTCGACTTACGCGGATAGCGCTCGGTCCCTATCGCGTAAGTCCGGGGTATTACTGTATACATACTTAGACTGTTTTTCTCTAGATGTTTTGAATATTTACCGCTGTCTTTCGAGCTTACAGTTCAGTTACAATTAAATACAATAATTTATTGAAAACTCCAGGTTGAAAAACGGAAAGGAAACGAAAAATATTTATTTACCAAAAAAACTTATTATAACCTATAGTATATCTGTGACATGTCATATTATGTCAAAATTAAAACAATAAAATTTATGGCGATCCAGCGAGGTAATGCCGCCAGCATTTGAGGCACCTTACCCGCGGATACTGACTTAGGCTTAATTCACTATTTGTAAGGTTTTTTTTTAATTTTTAATTATTGTGTAGTATCTCTTTCACGTAGTTTTTATTTTTAGTGTAGTCGGAATAAATTTATTTGATAGTAAATTATGTAAAATTCCTAATTTAGTCAAAGTATTTGTTATTAAATAAAAGTATAATAAAATAAATCTATATTGCACTATAAAATGTATTATAAAATTAAAAATATTTAATTTTATTTACACAACATAGGTAAATAAAATTAAATATTAACGACTAATACGGCTATTAACTAGTTTGAAAGCCTTTTGACTCCATTTTTAGGGTTCCGTACCAAAAAGGCAAAAACGGGACCCTATTTATAAGCCTCCGCAGTATCTCAGTAGCCGTGATAGATAGAAAGCTGAATCTTTCACAAGATATGAATTTCCCGTGCCGCTATAACAAAATATAAATAAAAAAATCGACAGATAGATAAAAAAAAGTAAAAGAAAGGGCTTACAAATAAGTGTGCCACAGTTGGCGGCCTTACCGCTTAAAGCGATCTGAACCAGATTGTTATTCAAAATATGCCACTTTACTCATAACAAGAAGAAGAACCAAAGTCTTCGCCGTTGCTTAACTTCGGTGATCGTTTGAGATCGCGTTAGTTAGTCGAGCCTTCTAAAATACTGTCAATGTTTCCACTACAACTTATAACTGGAGCTAGTTTGACAGCTAAATTGAATTAACAGTTTGTGGAAAGTTATAAGGGGTATTATGGTGAACTTAAAATTGACTCAAATTATCAAATCTGATACAATTTTCAACAAGAAGCGGTGACATAATTATATACCTAAAGTATCTTACATTTTTTTTTTACACATTCACACATGGCTGGTTAGCCCCATACTGAACCATTTCTAGCTCGTATTATGGTTGCTAACACAACTGATATACTACATATACATACATACATATTATATATAAATACATATTTAACACCCAGACCCACAGCCAACAAATTTAGTTAAGCACAAAGATGTTGACCAGGCCGGGAATCGAACCCGGAACCTTCTGATTAGCAGACCGGCATGGTAACCTTTACGCCAACGAGGTCGTCAAATGTAATGGGGATAAATACATGTAAATACTTACATGTAATGGGGATAAAGCCCCTCTTACAATTTTAGTACTCAAATATTTGGAATTTGTTGTTATTGGGGCTAAAGAAATAAAAATCATCATCATCTGTGGAAAATTCTTTATATCTTTTTATATCTCTTTTTATTAATAAAGAAATACTTCCCGAAAGTCCCCATACTCATGGATATTTGTATTTTATCGAAATTTGTTTTTTCTTTATTGAATTTGTCCAATATTGATTTGTTTAGCTATGGAATATATTACAATTATTTTAATTGAGATCTTGTAAAAAAAGAACCAAAAGAAGTATCAAAATACAATGTTGATTGTATATAATTATTCTATAAGGCCTTTTTTCGTTTTTTAACAGCCTGCTGATACTTCTTTTGATTTTTTTTCCACAAGTTATCAATAAAAAAATAAAAATAAAAATATTAAATATTGGACAAATTAAAAAAAGAAAAAAACTAATTTTGATAAATTACATATTCATGCATATGGGGATGTTATGCATATGGAAGTAATTATTATTCCTTTTTAATAAAAAACGATTTTTCAAAACCACTTCATAAATTCCCCCCGAAATCGCTCCCACATAAATTATATCAGAATCGGTTTAGAATTCAAAATGAAGTCGTTTTTCCAAAATTTAAATTGTTCTTCTGCATCAAGACGTACCATTATGAAATTGTTCAAAGAATTTCTTAGAAAATTTTGCAAATTGCCTCGTCGAAAGCTCCAGCTGAAGAATTCATCAAAATGAGGCACAGGCATTTGTGACTCCTTAATTAAAATCAAGGATCGAGAAGTATAGAGACAGAGATACTTATGTATATTTCTAAAACTTAGAACACGTAAATTAAATTAACCTTTTCAAATATTGTTCATACACGGTTACTAGCAATGAGTATCAATGTGGACGGACAGATAGGAAGGGGGCGGCCTAAGAAAGTATGGATGGATTGTGTGAATGACAATATGACTAGGAAGGGTGTGAATACAGAGATGACGAATGACAGATATGTATGGAAGAAGCGTACATACTGTGCCGACCCCACATGAAGTGGGATAAGGTAAAGAACAAGATGACGCGGTTACTAGCATAAAACTCTTATTTATGTAGAGCCTTGTTAACTCATGTGATCTGACGCGATCATCGAGGTTAAGCAACGATCGATGCGGGCTTTGTTGTCTTTGTAAAGGTGACCCATCACAAACAAGTCTGTTTAAAAAAATGGCTTTTTTATCTGGGTGATACCATGGATCGGATGATATCTATGTAAGTCCGTCAGTTCTGCCTCTAATATTGATAAAACAAGGTTTATTTTACACTGTACATCTAGGCAGCTAGGCATTTGACCAGCCAGCCTGGGTGAAAGAATAAGGCTGCGGAATTGCCCCTGCCTGTCGTAAGAGGTGACTAAAAGGGGCATCAGACTCGAAGGTGTTCGGAGATGGGGTTCCGACACCCGCTCCATCGTGTCCGGGGTGAACGATGACGGCGTCGCGTGACCGTCACCGTCGCGGGAAGGGCCAGAGCGCAGTGCAAGGAGGTCTCCGGAGTGTTTCCCGGAAGATCCCGGAGAACTCCGTTAAGCACAGAGGCAGGTCACCGGGGGGGTTTTAGTGGGTACAAATCCCACATAACCTGGCTGCGCCCCATCGTAGCCAGGTATCTTGTCGAAGATTTCCCCCTCGTCAACAAAAAAAAAGGCATTTGACCAGCAGGTTATGTATGCAAATGAGTTAACGACACTCTAGCCTAAGATGGAGCATGCCTAGTCTAGAAGAGGCTCTCAAGGAGGCTGCCGGAACACACTGTTAGGTGTTTGGCGACAGAACTTTTAGCTCGAAGGTGGTTCCTAGCCAGGCGACTACTAAAAATGATCTACCATCAAGCAATGCATGCAATGGTATTTGCAATTTGCTTTGATTTAGTTTCTTGAGTCGCCCTCAAGGTTTTTTTAAGTAACTCTGTATATCTGTAAGTAAATACAGCGTTCTCAATTAAATAACTGGAATGAAATTGCGTAGGGCCTGAACTGAGTTCAAACATTACATTTTGTATTTCCAACTTGTACCTCGGCCAGGGACGGACCAAAACCTTTAAGAGTTAATTTAGCTAGAAGGACTTATCTTATATATAAAATTTCCGTGTCACAGTGTTTGTTACCGTACTCCTCCGAAACGGCTTGACCGATTTTTTCCAAATTTTATATGCGTATTCAGAAGGTCTGAGAATCGGCTACTGTATATTTAGATTTTATTTTTTTATTAGTAAAAAAAAGTTTGCCGGGTCAGCTAGTCGTTATATAATAATCGGCGGAAAAATAATCGGCCAAGTGGGAGTCAGGCTTGCAGACCAATTAACGTATGTTGTATGGGAGCTTCCCTCAAATTATTTTTATCTTATATATAAAATTTCCGTGTCACAGTGTTTGTTACCGTACTCCTCCGAAACGGCTTGACCGATTTTTTCCAAATTTTATATGCGTATTCAGAAGGTCTGAGAATCGGCTACTGTATATTTAGATTTTATTTTTTTATTAGTAAAAAAAAGTTTGCCGGGTCAGCTAGTCGTTATATAATAATCGGCGGAAAAATAATCGGCCAAGTGGGAGTCAGGCTTGCAGACCAATTAACGTATGTTGTATGGGAGCTTCCCTCAAATTATTTTTATTTTAAGTTATATTCTGAGAATATTTCGATTGTTTATATACAAGCTAGCAAGAGACAAATAATTAATAGTTTAAAAAAACTTAAAAACACGCTTTTTATAGAAAACCGTAATTTTATCAAATTAGGGTATTGTCATCGGTCCTCAATAAATCTACAAAGTTTGAACGAAATCTGGCCGTTTAAAGTGGGTCAAAATCGCGCCCAAAGAAGTCGGTTACAAAGATACAGGTGAAGCTAATATAAAGCGTGTAAAAACACATTTGCTGTTAGGGAGCCCATCGTTAATATTTATCTTATTAGTGATCAATATCATCATCAGTCAAAATTTCAGCTCTCAAGCTATTACGGTTTATGTAAACAGTCTAATAATAGATGGACAGACAGACAGACGGGCTTCTGTTCCGGCCCCTTGGGGCACGGAACCCTAAACCCTTTGTTCTGTCCGTTAGTCTGTCCATCCGTCCGTCTAAAGTGAACCACATAATATTTAACACATAATCTACCTCCATTAAATTTAGATTTAGACATTTATACTTTTTAGATTAAATTCTCTTTTAGGCAAAATTATTACTGAATCCTGTTAATATTAGAAATGCGAAAGTTTGTGTGTAAGTGTGTATATATGTTGTTCCTTCTTAACGCTCAAACGGTTGAACAGATTTTGATGAAATTCGCTGTGAAGATAGGTTAGACTATGGATTAAAACACACAGGCTACTTTTCATCCCGAAAACAATTGTGGTTCGCTTGGGAAACGCAAATAACTTCAAAATCTATGTTACTCCTTCACGCTCCAACGGCTGGACTGACTTTGATGACATTTACTATGAAGATAGGTTCACCTTGGATTAACACAACTGAGCTTCTTTTTGTCCCGGATTAAAGCGGGTAACATCGCGGGCGCAGCTTGTCTTCCAATAGTTCGACTTAAAATTGAAATCAATATTATATATATCAGGAGTAGAGCACCTAAGGGGCCACCCCTTGTTTCACCCCTTACGACCCTCAATTATTACGAATATAATCTTGGAAAGTTAAGTAATTATCCTAATTTACGTGAAAGGTGGATGGAATGGGAGCAACTGTAAAGGGGATGGGAGACCTTCAAACGATTTGTCTTTATATTATCCGTTCAGGTTTAAAACCCTACACAAATAAAAGCTAAACTTAATGTATAAGTAAAGAACCCATCTTCAGTTTACTAAGTCAAAATTGTAACTTAACCCAATTGTCACCAACAAGTTTTGTATTGTTTTTTTTCTAATACTTTTATTTCATCATCTTTTGTACACATAATTAGGAAAATAATCATGTTTTGATCCTGGTAAATTAATTTATTTTAGTTATAGTTTTGTCTGTCTTCTAATTTGTGAACCATAATAAATAAATAAATAAATTAAAAAAATCAAGAAAACATTAAAAAGCTCTTCACTTCTATCCTCACTATTTTTATTTAACCCAAAACAAAAAACAACGACGTATTCTAAGTTTGACTTATCTGGGTGTAATTGTATGTGTGTATGTGTGTGTTGTTCCAAACGGATGAACCTACTTTGATTTATTTTTTCTAAAGGTGTGTAGAGAGTGTTTTAGTTATGTTTAATGAAAACCGTTCGAAGATGGCGATCGCCACAAAATGGTGAATGCCGTATTTTTTCAGAATTGTCTCAATATAGGATCAGATGATAGGGCCTGATACGTTAAATACGTAAGCACATTGTATTAAATTTCAAGTCCAATATGGCTGCTAGCAATAAAAAAAAATATTACTGTTATGTAAACAAAAATACATCAGAAACACCTCACATAAATTATTTTAGGTGTGAACCCTATTATGAAATATTACAGTAAATAATCACAAACATAATTCAAATTAAATATAAAAATAAAATAAAAACATAAATGTATAAAAAATTGTTTTTGATTAACCTCCTTTCATTTCTAGCTACTCAAGTTAAGATGACAAAATTGTTTGTCTCAGAGTCCCTTTACAGACCTTACCGCTACGTTTGCAAGTTTACACCGACTAATCGGCCAGATTAGCTTGAGATGGTGATTAAGGAACTTGTGTAAGAAACCACTTTTGGTGGAAATTTCTAACTCCGATATAGTCTACTAGGAGCCAGTCCCGGCTTTGTACGTGCTATATATAAAATAATCCAAGTTGTAAAGAGAAACAAAAGATCGTCAAAAGAACAGAAGAGCCTATGTTAGGTGTTAAATATGTATCTGTATAAATATATATGTATGTATATGTAGTATATATCAGTTGTGTTAGCTACCATAACACGAACAAGAAATGGTTCAGTATGGGGTTAACCAGCCGTTTGTGAGTCTTAATATATTTATATATATTTACTCGGGGATGTAGCTTCCCAACGGTGAAACAATTTTTCAAATCGGTCCAGTAGTTTCGGAACCTATTCACATCAAACAAAGAAAGAGTCAAACTTTTCCTCTTTATAATATTGGTATAGAAATATTAGTTGGTAAAATAGTATAGTTGTATTTAACTTCAAACATTTTGGTAAACCTTGTAGCTGGCTGTGTCGGGTCCAGCGTACGAGAGCAAAATTGCATATTTTGAAAAAAAAACTGTAAAATCTTGCGAAAATGCTTCTAGTTTTATTATCTGTTATTAAGTGCTAAGAATTCAAAGAGTTCCAAAACTCGATTTTCTGAAATTTGCTCGATAGATTTATTTAACATGACTACCTGAAATTTGAGAGACAGTTTTATTTTGTGGAAAATAGTAATTTTATAATTTATAAATTGCATGCTTCTTAAAGTAAATCTTCTCAAAGAAAATTAAATAATTCCGTCGGTTATTAATCATATCTAGAATTGTTGGAGTTAATAATGTCTATTTCTTAATTGTTAGTTTTATATACATTGACTTTGTAAAAAACCGATGTTTAGGTGATTCGCTTTTTAATCATTTTTTTCTCAAACTACTAGACTGTTAGAAAAAAATACATTATTTGCGATCCTACAAAGTATTTATTGTACGTATGTTTGTTATAAACAAATATGTATATATATATCAGTTGTGTTAACAACCATAATACAAACTGGAAATGGTTAAGTATGGGGCTAACCTGCCGTGTGTGAAATGTGTCCTAACAATTATAAAAATATAAGAAATAAACAACTAATTAGATTCCATACACACTAAAATCAACCAGTCGAATCCTAAATGTATCCAAATATAAAAAAAAAATCTAATGAATTATAAACATAGGGTAAAATCTGATGATTGCACTTAAATGTTCGTGTATTAATTTCTTTTTACAACTAAAAAATATGATAAAAAATAATAAATATAAAATTCCTGCAACCCAAAACCATTCTCAACAGCGACAAAAGCTTTCGCGTATTTGTTGTCAAATTCACACAAACAATCATCAATATAAGTACCCACATACATTGTCAACCGACTAACTGCATCACTAAGATGCAAAAAACTATGCACCTTACCTGTTTCTCTGGAAACGCTACGTGTTTTTTTAAGAATTCGACGGTTACAAACACATCTGCTGCCAAAGGTGTCCGAAAGTCAGCTGATTCCAAGGTGGTTCAGTCAGCTGATCGCAAAAGTGGGTGTAATAAATAGCTTTTATAGACAAGCTTATTATAGCCCTTATGGTCATAACAAAGGGACAGAGTTGCTCAAACTTTTGCTCCAAGGACGCCTGGTAAATATTCTATAGATAATTTCTGTCTGCCCCCATTAACTAGTGGGATTACAGAAGAAAACTATGAAGAGGAAGAAAATAATATTTGGTTGACAAACAAATTTAGTTTGGTTAAAAAGCGAGCGTGGCTCGGTGGTAATAACGTCTGTTTTTCAATCAGACGATCCCGGTTCTACACCAATGACTTATATTTCGAGTTACGTGTGTCATCCGCCAACCCGCACATGGCCAGCGTGGTGGAAGTGAACCCACGACCTTTGGGACGTAGGACAGCCGCAAGCCCGACCTCTCACAGCTCCAAAGTTTGAGATCCACTTGTACCAGCATGTGTGGATACAATAGATAGCCATATGCCGACATACCAACGTCTGAAGATTGATAGATTAAACACCTCCGGCCTAATTATTGGAAATGGGTTGTGTATACTTCAATACATTACCCTCAATTACACGAATGTAGCTAAGAACATGTTTTAAAGAAAGCTATGTACTGTTCGTTCAAAAATGTACTAGATATAAGGTGATGTCTCTAAAAACGGCAAGGAAAATAAGACCACAAAAACGAGTGTGGTCTTATTTGAGTTTGAGAAATTTAAGCGTTATTAGTATAGAAATACAGTTGAATTTTATAACGCTAACATCGTCCGGTCATAAAATTTTATTGCGCGTAGATATATAGATAGATAATTATTTATTGAACACAAAATGTATATAAATTAAAATAAGGACTAAAAACAAAAAAAGTGTGCCTCAATTGTCATTGGTCTTATCGCTTTAAGCAATCAGTTCCAGGCAACCTTTATTTTTAAAAGCTTATTTGTTTTAATCTGATAAAAAGCCAACCTGTGCTAGCATTAGCTTCAAACTTATCTAACTTATATTCGTTGAGAAGTTAAAGATGGTACAAATGGTAAGTGGCAGTTAATCTGTTAATCGCTTAACTAGCGCTTAACCCAATGAGCATTGGAGATTGTATGATCGTAAACATCGCATTAGTGACGTTTTAAGTGCTCAGGATTGATAAGCGTTTGCATTTATTGGTTGTATATATGAGTGTGTGTGTTTTTTTTTTAACCGATAAAACTGAATTGTAGGCTAGTTAAGCGGGCAAAGTTAAGCTAAGAGATCAGTCTCATTGGAAAAAAAGACGGAGTGAGCCGACTGAAAGATTACCAAAAGAAGTCTCAGTAAAAAGAGAATAAGCATTAAGCATAAGCAGCCTACTATACGTTCCCACTGCTGAGACTCGGGGCCTTCCCTCACGAGGAGAGAGATATAGGCTATACCACGCTAGCCAAATGTGGGTTGGCGGACTCGTCTTTGGATATTGTAGTCCAAAAACATGCCGGTTTCCTCATTCCTTCACCGTAAAGCGAGTGCAAATCCACACATAACTTGAAAAACAAGTCATTGGTGTAGAGCCGGGATCGAACCAGGGGCCGTCTGGTTGAAAAACAGACTTTTTTACCACCGAACCACACTCGCTTTTGATCGAGCCACACTCACACTTAAAATGATATAAATACATCATAATAAGTACATCATAACAAGGTTGCCAGGCTCAAATGGGAGTGGGCGGGCCACGTGTGCAGGATGCACCCTGACCGTTGGGCAAAGGTTTCCATGGAGTGGGACTTTTTAGATGGCAGAAGACGACGAGGCAGGCCGCCAACTCGATGGCGCAAGGAGTCGGTGGACTTCTACACCAACTGGAAGGAACTGGTCCAGGACAGAAAAGCGTGGAAATCATTGGAGGAGACCTTTGCCCAACTGTGAGACAATATAGGTTAGATAAAAAAATCTTAATATACATAAATCTCGTGTCACAATGTTTGTCCTCAATGGACTCCTAAACCACTTAACCGATTATAATAAAATTCGCACACCCATGTGCAGTTCGATCCAACTTGAGAGATAGGATAGTTTAAATCTCAAATTATAGTCGCAATTTTAATTTATTGTTAATTATTGTCTGTTATTATTTGACAGTCACAATTATCTGTTAACTCTAAATGATTCTAACAGATGTCGATACCTTTTGACTGGGCTGAGTGAGTAATCAATAGATGGCGCTGTACCCCTAAGTGAAGCAAAACAACGTTTGCCGGGTCAACTAGTATGTATCTAAAAGTAAACATACACGAGTTGTCCTTTCTCCTAATCAGTGAAATAGGGCACCGGCAGCGGCCCGAGTCCTCAACCACTCCACTTGATGCTCTAAAAATAATCGTCAATTAGCCAATCTGCGGCAATTGAGATACGCTGGAGCTCGGGTGACAAGGACAACTGACTTTTAGAGATTACTAATTCACATTCATTTTTTAAAGATCTCTCTTTTTTTATTGATTACTTGGTTACTAGTTGATCGGGCTGGTTTCCCCAGTCAGGTCCTCTTCGTAGCTCCCATTTTGCGTGCCGACCAGCTGGTGATTAAACCAGCTACTTAGAGATTGGCTGCCAGAAAGCTTGGAATTCACTCAAAGGTGAAACTGTTCTCACCTTTGGGGTGGATCTGCTAAATACCAGCGTTAAAGTCGATTGAGAGGCGAGCCAAGAAGCTCATCGGTCAGCCTTGCGTATCTAAAGCAGGGCTACAAATCCTTGAACATAGGCGCAAGGTTGCCAGTCTGTCTGTATTTTATCGGATACATTTTGGAAAGTGTGCAATTGAGCTGCACAATTTAATTCCCGCTTCTCCATTCCACTACAGAACGAGCAGGGGCACAGCGAAGAGACATCGATTCACTGTCGAAGTTCCGAGGATTCGCACAAAGCGTTTTGTTTATACCTTCATTGTGAGAACTGCGAAGCTTTGGAATTCTCTTCCTGAGTCTCTTTTTCCCGAGAAGTACAATTTGGGGGTCTTCAAATCGAGGGTAAATAAGTTCCTTCTAGGCAAGCGTGTCGCATCTTAGACCACAGTCAAGCTTAACATCATGCAAGCTGCGGTCAAACGTAAGCCTATTCATCATTAAAATAAAATATTCCATTCAGCCATATTTAACAATGAAATGAAAACCAAATTTACAACTAAACTTCAAAATATCAGCTTGAATACAAATAGCTAGGCATGTTTTTTTAACTCCGATATCGTATAAGATAAACAGTTTAAAAATAGTTTGTCGCTGGATAATTGAACGCAATTCGTTCTTGCAATATCATAAAAGTTTACATCAGCTTTTGGTACGTGAATCTCATTTGCGGCTTATTTTTTTATCGAGTCAAAACTTGTATTGTATTTTATTACCTGACACTTTATTATTTGAGACGTAAAATCTGGCAATTGAATAAAGTTTGGAAATGTTAGAAGCCACATACTAGCTATGTTCCTGCAACTTAAAATCTAAACATTTATTTGCATAAATATCGAAAGATAACTGATAATTTATAATTACAAATAATTATTAGATAACTTTTTACATTACGAAATCTTATATAACTAGAGATTGAGGTGAAGATTCGATATATTTGACGACCTCGTTGGCGTAATGGTTACCATGCCGGGCTGCTAATCAGAAGGTTCCGCGTTCGATTCCCGGCACGGCCAACATCTTTGTGTTGAACTAAATTTGATGGCTGTCGGT
The DNA here is from genome assembly GCA_035578125.1 of Mellilla xanthometata. NCBI lineage: Eukaryota > Metazoa > Arthropoda > Insecta > Lepidoptera > Geometridae > Mellilla > Mellilla xanthometata. The sequence goes on along the minus strand of JAPUBQ010000014.1, from coordinate 2,071,884 downwards.
CTGGGTGTTAAATATGTATCTGTATAAAATATTTATGTATGTATATGTAGTATATCAGTTGAGTTAGCAACCATAACACGAACTAGAAATGGTTCAGTTTGGGGTTAACCAGTCGTGTGTTATTGAATAATAATGTGAATATTAATTACTAAAACTGAATACACAACAAAGAGAAATGAACAACAGGGTTGGTGCAAAAATTCAAATAAGTACACCTATATCTTAAGTCGACGAGGAGGAAATCCTTGGTGACCCGCCTCTTTGCTTGACAGAGGATTCCAGGTACTTCCGGGAAATATCCCAGAAACCTCCTTGCATCTTAAAGCTTAGTACATGGATCAACAAACACACATGCTACTGTTATCCGGGATTAACGCAGTCAAAACCGCGGGGCGGCGCTAGTGGTGCATAAAGTGTGGTCACCCTAATGGCAGCAATTGGAAGCGCTTGTCCAATCATTGTGTTACATAAACTAGGGTATCTAGGTCTCCCTCTTGTTGCTAGGTCTACAACTCTAGGACACTGCTCACCTGACCGTGGCACTAAGTATTACTAAACGTTCGGCTTCCTTCCTTATACAATAGTTAAAGAATATAAAGTGTTATTTGTTTGCGTTATAATGGTTACAATATGTAAATAAATATATCATATTTATTTCTTTCTTTCTAGATACGAGTATCTAAATACAAGTACATCTAACGCATAAACTTTTTAGTAAAGGGTCTTTAAAATAATTTGCCAAGTGCAAATCAGGCACGCATATGCACGGTTCCGTACCATTTATGTATAAAAATGAAAAAAAGTAGTTTGCTACAGCAAAATACGTTTTTAATTTTTTATAAGCGGTAGCCCTACTTTAATATTTATTTTTTATTCACATTTTAAAGTCGTCTTTTTTATGTTTTTAAAGCGGATACTCTATATGTTATATTTGTTTATTCTAATTAACTAAGTCAAGACAGTTTTGTCTCGCATTACAAAAATGATAGCAAAAAAAACTAAAAAATAAAATAAACGGTCATCAAGTCTTTGTTCGAAATAAACAATAGACCGACATAATGACTAGAAGGCATTTGCATATTTCAACAAAAAATTACAATGGCTCGTTATACGAAGATTGCGCTGTATAATTTTATTTAATTTGTTGCTCTTTTTCTGGCCGCTGTTACTATGGAAAGATTGTAGCGCAGAAATTTCTGCCCTCCTCACATAGCTCTGGGAAAGATAAATTTTATCCCAACATGAACGATTGTAAGATGAACCCAAATAATTTAAAAGAAAATTATGTTAAAGAACAAAGTAAGCTGATTTCAAGTAATTTTAAAGGACTACAATTTTCTAAAAACTTTAGGTAAAGTCCAACGGTTTTTAATTGCTTTCGTGTAAACATAAACATTCGTGTATTAAAGCAGTTAACTTAAGTTTAATAACGTAAAAACTTTTAGGGAGCGGTTTGAGTATATATCTAGTCAAACCGTTTTACAATTCTATTTAATACGGAAGACGAACAACGGATCATAAAAAATAATTTGGCGCTTTATTTTTGAAGTTCCACAAGTGAAAGGGATAAAAAATATCCAGGTCCACAAAAGCCACCTTTGAAAGGTTCTGGGTAAGTTTTTTTTTCACACACGGCTCGTTAGCCCCGTACTAAAGCATTTCTAGTTTGTATTATGGTTGCTAACACAACTGATATACTACATAAAATACACACATAAATACTTTAGATCGATACATTATTAACTCCCTGACAGTTGATAACTCCATGTATTCTGTGTATGGTGGATAAAAATGTTTTTCCCGTGGCTATGCTAGCTGAACTCTGGATAAATATCAAAGTAGATAGGCATCTACTTGAGTGGTTAATAAGGTTAAAATACGCGTTCAAGTTTATAGGCACTCTACTCTATGCACGTCATTCCATTTGTTCTATTGCATTTTTACTTTATAAATTAAGTATAAGAGTAGATTATTTTTATACTACCAGCTCCCTGCGATGTTACTCGCATTAATTTTTATTTTTTAACTCAAATCAAATCATTTATTGCATCATTTAAATGTTATACAATATTAAATTATCATAAAACATGAAATGAACCCTAATCAGGTCGTCGCAATGCTGGTTTGAAGCGAGCTGATTTATTTATTTTCCAGTAAATGGTATGCATATGTGTCATTAAAACTTTTATCATTTAAGAATTCGTCAACTGTATAATAAGAATAACACTTGCATAATAATATCTCCTTCAGGGTTTTTTCGAATGTTCTTAAATCTTCAGTCCGCGTGGCTGGTCTCTTCACACACCGGAACAACCTGAAACATATAATTCTAATATTAACATTGCCTATCTCAATTCGGACATTCTTACTCAACACGTGTTTCGCCTTTCCACAAGGCATCATCAGGAGATGTTGGCTCTTCAAACGAAGAATCGAAAGACTTTCGATTCGTTAAATTTGTCGTTAATTTTGTCTTTTACTCAAATTAAAATATTTATCAAATAGTTTCAAAATAAGAAGGTTTATCAAATGGCCGATTCAAATTAATATGGCTTCGTATATTATATGCTTAAAGTATAAGTACAAAAGTACTTAGCTTGTAGCATAGAAAAGGCTTACTTAATATCGCTAGGTACATATTAAAGTAAGCGATGTTAAAACAGAGGTTCATTCACTCGAACCTTGACATGAATCTACTCAATGCTTAAGTCTTACAACTACAGAGGCCCCTTTAGCGGGAAGCGGTCGCCATTTACAGTTGTTCTATAGCAGTCTCCAAGAGCTCATATGCCGCTAGATGGCGTTAAATCTTCATAAGTTTGTTTTCTTTACGCTGGCGTCTCAAATTATCTCTTTCGTAACTTCTGAATCATTTTGCGACAAATATTGTTAATGTATTATTTTTAAGGCTCATCACATAGCTTGTTTACTAAGCGTTGGTAGCAAACATCTATCAATAAGATGTTTTTTTGTGTACAAGCTTCTATAAAATTGTAGCGCGCTCCGGCTCAGTGAATGTGTTTAAGGCTGCATAAATAAGATTCCAAAAAAAAATCGCGTTTCGTAACGCGATTGCTTACCTCAGTAGGTGCTTCTGTAGGTTTCGAACTTTAGTAAGCCTTGATACTAACGCATGCGCACCAACTTGTTGTATTAGTTATACTATTATGATGTTTTTATTTTATATGTTCTTTATTCATATTATATTAAGTGCTAGTTGTTAAGGGCCAATTCTTCAGAGGTTTTAGTATTTTTAATATTGTTAGTCTTATAAACATCTAGATGTAGCGCATGTAGCTCGGCTAGCTAAGGTGATCTGATGCAATCATCGAGGTTTATCAACAATCGAAAAGGACACTATTTAGATGGGTGACCATACACAAGAATGTCTCCTAAAAAGTGGCTTGCGTGGGTCGAATGACACGTTAAAGTGTAGGTCCTGGCTGTTAGTCTTAGTACTAGCAGTCGTTAATCCAGATCAGAGACCTTTGGGCGGCTTGAAAACTCTCGTCAACAGAGCTTGGCCACTTAGCTTGTTACTGTCACACGAAGAAGTGTTTATAACTATCAATATTTTGTTTAGGGAAGAGTGAATGCTGCAATACAGATCTCGCTAAAGCAATAGGCAGAGCCTCCACGTACATACTTGAAGCATATTTTGTAAAAAAAAAATATTTATTGATAATACATAAATATTTATTTATTGATCCACTGAAATTAAAAAGTACATGAAACAAACAACACAATAATTAAAAATTAAAATACTTACCTTACAAATAGTGAACTAAACCTAAACCTAAGTCAGTTTCCGCGGGTAAGGTGCCTAAAATGCTGGCGGCATCACAACTCTGGGTCCGAACTTATACGTTGGCCGAGGTAAGCGCCAGCTCTTGGGTCATTTGTTCTATCCACCAGGCGTTTGGAAAGATCATAAAAGAACTAACGAGCGTTGGTCCCAAAGTTGCAACCTTAAAAGGCGAAAATATGTTACCCATCGCTTAGGCAATCGTATTGAGGTTTCCTTTTGATCCTTTTGAGGTTCTCAGCGTGCGAGGAAGCTGTGCCCGCCTCCCTGGAGGTGCGAGCCACGTGCGACGCAGCCAGGGTATTCACACAAGTGCACTGCACTGGGAATCATCCCCTGAGGAGGAGCCTCGCAGGCTAGCCGAGGTGGGCGGAGTGATGGGTTAATGCGAAGAGCGGAACCTCATCCCGCCCTTTCCGGTGAAGAGGTCATCGTGAGGTTTTAGTCAGTAGTGATGTCTTTTTGGCATCGAGCCCGACATACCTCACCCATCTCCCTGGGTGTGGTGGGCATGCGTAAATGCATTTCCTCGCGTAAAAAAAAGACTCCACGAAACAAAGTCAGCCATTTTATTTATTTGTATTTCGTATTTAGATACAATAGACAAACAAGCCAATAAATCGTAGTAAGTGGGTTTATTGGCACGTTTGGCAGTGCAATCCACAGCGACGCTATTCGGGAGAGGCAAGAATATAATAAACTGATTCGTCTTGTGTTTATTTAGTAGTAGTATATGTATCGAATATGTTACACCAATGTAAGAATAGATTTTTATTACGGGTATATTATATACGTAAGTAGCCTTATTTTATATTTCTTAGACGTCGAAATCAAATCATTTATTAACCTTACGGCATCTCGTCGTACTGGGCAAGTCAATTTACAATTATTGAATATTAAAATTTAATTTATATACACATGCCTAGAATACAATAGATAGTCAAATTACAAATTACAATATTAAATTATAAATTACACTGTCAATAGGGCAAGTCAAATTATAAATTACTATGTCGATCTTAAAACAGTCTTATAGCCGTCATTACTATTGTCCATATTTGTAAATATTATATTTGTTAAAATAAAATTATATAAATTTTAACATTCTGTCAGATGCGCTGTCATGAATACAAAGCGTTTTGTACGAACTTCAACTCTGTAGCGGTGTCTCTTCAAACACTGACTCTCTGCTCGTTCTGTAGTAGAACGGAGATGGTGGAATCAAATTAAGAAGTTCCAAAGCACACTCCCCGTAATGTATTGTGCTGTATTTGTATGCAACACTGAATTTGGTATATATATTTTATCGAAGCCTTTGTTACTCAGGGATAATGTAGCTTCCCAACGGTGAAAGATTTTTTCAAATCGGTCCAGTAGTTTCGGAGTCAATTCGCGTCAAACAAACAAATAAACAAAAAAAAATCCTCTTTATATATTGGTACTAGCTGACCCGGCATACATTGTTTTGCCTCACTTAGGGGTACAGCGCCATCTATTGATTACTTACTCAACCCAGTCGAAAGGTATCGACATCTGTTAGAATCATTTGGAGTTAACGGATAATTGTGACTGTCACATAATAACAGACAATAATTAACAATAAATTAAAATTGTGACTATAATTTGAGATTTAAACTATCCAATCTCTCAAATTGGATCGAACTGCACATGGTGTGCGAATTTGATTATAATCGGTTAAGTGGTTTAGGAGTCCATTGAGGACAAACATTGTGACACGAGATTTATATATATTGGTTTATTACATTTAGAACATTTATTTCTTTATCTACCGTTCTCAGGGAAGTAAAGTATGGTCTTTGACACGTATGATGGACTCGGGTTAACTCTTGAAACAGACTTGACAAAAACAGAACTAATTTGAAGAATACATGTGAAGTTCTACTGAGATAATACAGCAGTGTCATTAAAGCTTCACATTCAGCATTGTTTAACTTTATAGATATAAATAAATTGTTTGTTTTGTTACTTATATATTTTATTTATTTTAATCTTTACAATAGAAAATAAAGTTTAATCAAGACATTATTTTGAGGAGAATAAAATAATTACATTTTATACTATTTTTTAAAACTAGTTGCGCCTCGCGGTGAGACCTGCGTTCATCCGTAATAAAAAGTAGCTTATTTGTTAGTCCTAGGTCTAACTTCTCGTCATAGTAAATTTCATCAAAATCGGTACAGCCGTTTGAGAGTAAAGAAGTTAGAAACGTACACACTACACACAAACTTTCGCATTTATGATAATAGTAATATAACGAATTTTCTATAAGCAATAGAATACAAGTAGTATCAAATATGTAATTGTAAATTATGCTTATGTTGCGTCGAATTTCACAGTTTTTGTGTAATATCGATAAATATATGTGTATTTTCATATGGTACATTATACGACCTCGTTGGCGTAAAGGTTAACATGCCGGTCTACTAATCAGAAGGTTCTGGGTTCCATTCCCGGCCCGGTCAACATCTTTGTGCTTATCTAAATTTGTTGGCTGTGGGTCTAGGTGTTAAATATGTATTTATATATAATATGTATGTATATGTAGTATATCAGTTGTGTTAGCAACTATAATACGAGCTAGAAATGGTTCAGTATGGGGCTAACCAGCCGTGTGTGAATGTGTCCTAATATTTATTTATTTATTTATGTAGGTATCTTACATAAGCGAGTCATATGTTTTATCCACATTTTATCTAGTTCAATCGTTTTTGGTAAAGTTGAATAAACAAGACCATTATCAGCATATCGGCCGTGCTCCGACCGGTACGTAGATAAGCGTAAACATATTTTTATTAATATGGTTCTTCATACTAATAAAAAAATTATTGCATAACTTTTATTATAAGCAGCCCACTATACATTCCCACTGCTGGGGCTCGAGGCCTTCTTTCACCAGAAGAGAGATATAGGCCACTAACCAAGCTGGTCAAGTGCGGGTTGGTGAATAACATATATTTTCGGATATTGTGGTCCTCAAACATGTCAGTTTCTAAAGATGTTTTCATTCACCGTAAAGCGAGTGTAAATCCACACATAACTTGAAAAACAAGTCATTGGTGTTGGGCCGAGATCTGACCACAGGCCTTTTGCTTGAAAAGCAGGCGTTTTCTCACCGAGCCACACTTGATAAAATTGAAGAGCCCGCTTCTTCTCTTCTCTTCCGTTCTCCTTTTTTATTTTCTTTACTTCTCTTTTCTTATTTTTTTTATTTGATATTTTTATCTATCTCTTAGTTTTTCTGCATTTCTGGTACTTACCCACCATTCAAGCCAGCAAAGAAAATAGTAAATAATAAATCATCGAGGGATTCTTATACATGTATCTGTCCCACGGAATTCAAAGCTAAACTAAAACAGACAAACACTCGCACCCATCCGTAGATAATGCCTTATCTCAAGGATGAATTAAAAAATACAATTACGTAAGCTAGTACCGTAAACATGTTTTTCATAAAACTGTACAAGGCGATTTCGACTCTACTTGCTTACAGACAAGGTCGAATATTTATTGGCATTGGTGCTCGTATCTGTGAAATATATGATAATGAACTGAGTAGGTTTTAAATCTAGGTGGTTACTAAAGGTGCCAGGTCATATGATAGTTTCGTCTTTACCTATTTATTTATCTAAACAAATATTATAAAGAGGAAAAGTTTGATTTTTTGTTTGTTTGTTTGACGCAAATAGGCTTCGTAACAACTGGACCCGTTTTAAAAAAAATATTTTACCGTTGGGAAGCTACATTAGCCTTGAGTAACATAGGCTATATTTTGTTTCTCTTTGCAACTTAGATTATTTTATAGCCTGTGCGAAGCCGGGACGATCTGCTAGTATAAGATATTGGTATATTGTAGGCCCGGCTTAATAAAGTTTTTGATTAATCAGACACCTTAGCGTTTGTAGCTCGGCTAACTAAGGTGATCTGACGCGATCAGCGAGGTTAAGCAACGGTCGATGCAGCCAGTCTTTGGATGGGTGACCATGCACAACATTGGGGCTACCGTTGGTCGGATCACAGGTTAAATTGAAGGGCCCGGCTGTTTGTCTTAGTACAAGTAGTTGTTAGGGCAAGCCAGACGCCTTCGGGCGGCTTTTTTCTCTCTTCTTGTTTCTTCTTTTCAATTCTCGACACCGCGCCGTCATAGTAGAATAATAAGTAGAATATAATAATATAGTGCCAGATACTTATATACCTGTTAAGAATGGTAGAGGATCGGGCCGCTAAGAGAGCCTACCTAGGGAAGCCGGATGGACGCCGTCCTGTTGGCCGCCCTCGGTACCGCTGGAGTGACGCCGTCGAAAGGGACCTAGACGAGCTTCAAGTGGCTGACTGGAGAGGAATGGCGCAACGTGACGAGTGGCGCCGTCTGTTGTTGGAGACCAACACACACTTTAGGGTTTTGGTTTGGGGGTTTCGGAGCAGTAAGTAAGTAAATAAGACACTTTATATGGAATTTCACACAAGAAACATATAACCATAATATAAAATGCCACATCGTGAAATGACCAATAATATATATGACATAAGAAAAGTAGTAGAATATAAATTGATTTACGATTCGAAATGCTACTTTTCTTACTTTTACTTAAACTTGTGTATTCATGCATTTAAAAGATTGTAAAATAATATCTAATTTTATATTGTATTGTAATGAATTTTATAGTATTTATATAACAGTAACAAACCTGGCGAACTCCGTTTCTCAAAGTTGAAATTTTCCCTGAATTTTGTTTGCTACAAACCTCACGGAGCCCGAGACCTTTCCAACGAATGCTGTACCGTGGAAATCGGTTCATGCGTTCTGAAGTTAGTTAGTGATAGCGTCAGGAAGGAAAACCCGACTTATTTTTATATTAATGATTTTGATATAGTGACATGTAACCTGTCAATCGCATTTGACGATATCAAAATATAGCTATTCTATAGAAACGAATGCAACTTCCAGTCGCATTGGTTTAGTGCGCTACAACCTCAAAATTTCTCTATAGTTAGAGAAGTCTTGGCGAATTGGTCTAAAGGTCAACGGCTGGCAGAAAAACAACTTGCTGGTGACGTAGCTCTACATACATCTATAAATGTACCTAACTATAGCTCTTAGCTCTTTTGGTGAAAAAACAAAAGTTGCTAGGCGACTTTCTTTAGCGTTGTATATATATGTGTGTGTGTAGTGACTGTATGTTTTATGTATGTGTGCTCGTAGATTAACAATGGGTATGGTATTATAAATACCTATATGAGTGTGTGTGAGTGTGTGTTGTTTTGATGTTAATGTGTGCATTAGATTTTTTTTTTTTAGTAAATTTTAAATCAATAAATTTAAAGGCAGATTAGATAGAGTTTGAATTTGGCATGATAACTAGTATTTGGTGTTATTACCTACCTACTCGTATGTATATCATTATCATAACGAGCTCGTTGGCGTAATGTTTACCGTGCCGGACTGTTAATTAAATGGTCCGGGGTTCGATTCCCGGCACGGTGAACATCTTTGTGATGTGATATGAATTTGTCGAATGTTGGTCTGGGTGCATAGGTAAATTTGTATCGATATAAAATATTTTTGTATGTATATATGTAGTATATGAGTTGTGTAAGCAAACATAATACAAACTATAAAAACCCTTAAATTAATGGCTTAGGATATCCATAGCTGTCGCGCCAATGCCTAAAGTATACCTTTCCGTCCGGTTCTGTCCGGAGTGGTCTTCTAAATTAGTTTTTTGGTCCTATTTTTATTTCATTTTTATTTTGATAAGTCTACCTATCTAGTCTATCTATGTTTTACTGACGAAGAAATCTATAATATTTAATGACTCATTGGGTACATAACTAAGTGCATGTTTACTTCCAGTTAATGTTATATTATCGAAGGGCGACAGCAAGTCTGAAAGTAACCGATAAGTGACATATAATTTTGTTATTTGTCTACGCTGACATGGTCACGTAGGTACAAGAAACTAAATTCAATTATTTCCATACGAAGAAAAAAAATACGCAATGCAAAAAATTACTCGTTTAAACGTCTTCTTCTTATTCGTGCACTATTTTATTTTATTAAAATAAATAATAAATATTAAGACACAATACACACACGGCTGGTTAACCCCATACTGAACCATTTCTAGTTTGTATTATGGTAGCTAACACAACTGATATACTACATGTACATACATACATATTTTAATATAGATACTTATTTATCACCCAGACCCACAGCCAACAAATTTATTTAAGCACAAAGATGATGGTAATGCCAGGAATCGAAAATGGATCCTTCTGATCGGCAGTCCAGCATGGTAACCTTTACGCCAACGAAGTCGTCTTTTGTTCGACTGGTCGTGGGTGTCTATGGACAAGGCCCAAAGGGCTTTTTCAATCATGAAAATTCAATTATTTCCATATAAAGATAAATAAATAATACGCAATGTAAAAAATTGCTAGTCTAAGCCAATTTAAGTTTAAACTAAGTTAATACAAATAAATAAATACTAAGACACATTTCACACACGGCTGGTTAGCTCCATACTAAATTAATTTGCCAGAGAACAACAAATCTGTTGAGATCAACAGTAATAATTATGTTTAAACAAAAAATCAAGAGTTTTTGTGAAAATGATGCCTTTTATAATTTAAGCGAATATACTCATATGAATATAGAACTTGCAGAATCATGATTCATGTGTAAAAAGTAAGTTAGTTTCGAGGTTTTCTATATTTTAATTTCTCACTTGTTATTTCGTCAATTCTGGTGTCCAAATTAAAAAAAAAATGTTTTAAGTTTTTGTGTAAGTGATCCCTTTTATAATTTAAGCGAATATACTCATATGAATATGGAACTTGCAGAATCATTATTGCCTTGTAAAAAGTGAGCAAGTGTCTAGGTTTTTCTATATTTCAATTTCACACTTGTTATTTCGTTAATTCTGGTGTCCAAACTTTAAAATAAATGTTTTAATTTTCAGTTTCTACTTCTTTATTTCGTAGGAACTAAGCGGCTAAGTTCTGGTGTCGACACTTTTCCAACCGCCCAAGGGGCTTTTTCATGAATCATTTATCGCTTTTTCAGTAAACAACATTCCTATAATTTTCAGTTAGACACGCGTAGTGAGTCAGTGGTCGGTTTGCATACAATAGGCCCGGGGTTCACCTCCTGACCTGACTGAAATAGACCAGTCCGAAGGCCGGGAGAGTGATTGTATGTACATAATTACTGGGCTTCACAAACAGACAGTGTGGATGACGAATCTAACAATAGGTACCTTTAATCATGAAAAGTTGCACTAAGCATTTTGCCTCCACCTTCATTGCTGCGAACTGCCAAGGTGTGAAACTCTTTGCCTTATGCCCTGTTCCCCGAAAAGTATAAACTAGCAGTTTTCAAGGTACAAGTGAACAGTTTTTTCTGGGTAAGCGCGCTATACCTTATATTGCAATGTCGCTTACCATCAAGTGAATTGTGAAAACACAAACCCATAAACATTTAAAAAATATTAAAGCAGTAGAGAAGAGTAAATATCATATTTTGAAAAACCCAATAAAACTCCGCGTTAATGATAAAGCTATTTATTCAGTACTTTTTTTCAACTCACTGTCTTATCACTTGGATATCAGTTAGATAAGGATAAAAGTCGTCTGACATCTTTCTATTTATTCATATATCTGTCGGCAAACATAAGCTTGTCTGTTTGTCCGTCTCATAACGCCAAGAAACAGGTTATGTAATTTTAAATTGGCTTCGTTTCCTGGTTGGAATTGTAGTTTACTAATTTTATTTTGGAATAGAGCAAAGCTAATGTATAAACTCAAACTTGTATAATACTTTTTAAAATAAATTGTCCCATTTAAAATGGGACATTAGTGGGACATTTTAATTGTATAATTTACAGTTTGTACTAGTATGGCTAATTTTTCATTAATCAGTTAATTACTTAATCAAGAATTATAAAAATCGTGACAATCACGCGATAATAAAGGCACCTACATACGACGAACAGTTGCGTGCGTCTTGCTCTTCTGCATGGAAACTATATTACTTTTGAGCATAGACATTGTCATTGGTAATTTAATTTAAAAAAGCGAGCGTGGCTCGTTGGCAAAAAAGTCTGCTTTTCAATCAATAGTTCGATCCCAGCCAATGATTTGTTTTTCAAGTTATGTGTGGATTTGCACTCGCTTTACGGTGAAGGAAAAATTTGTGTGGAAACCGCCATGTTTGAGGACCACAATATCCGAAGACATGTGTCATTCGCCAACCCGCAGTTGGCCAGCGTGGTGGATTTTGGCCTATATTTTTCCTTTCTTCTATATATTTATCCATTTGAGAGAAGGCCTCGAGTCCCAGCAGTAGGAACGTATTATACGTTTATAGTAGGCTGCTTATGGTTAACTTAATTTTTAATTATTTTGTTTTGTTAATTAATACTACGGTCATTTATAATTTTTTTAACATTTTATGGACTTAGGATAGTTTTAAATACATAATTTGATTTTGTTTGATTATAAAAGAAAAAAAAATGGTTGCCTGTAAAGTCGGTTTTACGGGCGAAGATTTTACGTGAGACCGATCATAGTTGAGTGGGAGAGAGACGCAAGGCATTCGGCGGGCCTCTCTCTCGTTCGGTGACTCATCGTAACGTTACCGGGCGTTACACTTTTTCATAAGTGACTCCCAGCCGCAACCTAATTTAAGACGTTGTCACGTCAAAAAATGGTTGCCTGTAAAGTCGGTTTTACGGGCGAAGATTTTACGTGACAACGTCTGCCGCGTGCTGCGCGCGCGGCAGACCGATCATAGTTGAGTGGGAGAGAGACGCAAGGCATTCGGCGGGCCTCTCTCTCGTTCGGTGACTCATCGTAACGTTACCGGGCGTTACACTTTTTCATAAGTGACTCCCAGCCGCAACCTAATTTAAGACGTTGTCACGTCAAAAAATGGTTGCCTGTAAAGTCGGTTTTACGGGCGAAGATTTTACGTGACAACGTCTGCCGCGTGCTGCGCGCGCGGCAGACCGATCATAGTTGAGTGGGAGAGACTTATGAAAAAGTGACTCCCAGCCGCAACCTAATTTAAGACGTTGTCACGTCAAAATTTGCTGCCGACCCGCCCCCCTAGTGGGATAAGGTAAGGAAGAAGAAGAGTATAGAACTGTAAATTCGGTATTCGAATGTCTCTTCAACAGAAACTGGCAGCCATTATCTCTCACAGCATTGTGAGATAGCCAACATAACATATTAAATTAAACAAAATATTATTCTCATACAACAGATATTTCAACCGGCGACCTCCATTGCGTTTCGTTATCACAAAATAATAATAAACTATTTGAATAAAATAATCTTCTTCGACTGCTCTACGCATAGCAATATCAACCCTAAATTGTTGTTGCTAAATGCTGAATTGGCTAAGCAGAATAGTTGAAATATCGTAACCGATTTGCAAAAAGGAAGATAGCGATGTAGGTTGCTGTAGCTGGATAGAACCGGATTACTGTATGTGACTCTTATATATGCGTGTGTATGTGAAAAGGGGTCCGTTCTTTGTGACCACAAAACGATTTGCTCCTGTTTTAAAAAAACGAGTGTGGCTCGGGGGATAACGTCTGGTTTTTAACCAGACTGTCTTTTGCACAAACATTGTGAAACTGGTATGTTTGAGGAGCAAACAAAGACGTGTGTTTCCGTGAAAGAACTTTTGCGACCATTTCTAGGTATATACATGCCTAAGAGAACAAAAAATACCTCCGCCATGAATTAATTCAATAGCAGAGAGTCCAGAACTTTATATTATTGATTGGTTTGTAGGTATGATTATTTATTGATTTGTGAAAGTTTATATTCTTATGACATAAGCCTACTTCAAAACTTTTTGATGCGACTGATTTGGCTAAAAAAAGTTTTGACTAATATTATTTCTTTTTAGTTCTTAAGTGTGCTTTTTTAATTCAGTTATAAAAATTTTGTAACACCTGCACAGTTTTGTGCTACTAAAAATTCACGTATAACTATATAAATATACCAAATTTCACGTATACCGGTTTAGCCGAGAGTGAAACCGTAAAAACCATGTGATACTTATAATTTTGTGCCTATTTAATGTGACAGTAGCGTGGGATAACCATCCGTGCTTCGGATGACACGTTAAATTGTAGGTCCGGGCTGTTATTCTTTATACAAGCAGTCGTCAAGCCAAGTCAGAGGCCTTTGGGTGGCTTGAAAACTCTTGAAACCATAGCTTGGCCACTTAACTCATACAAAGAAGAAGAAGTGGGATAACCATAATAATATATTTTAATGTGATTTTTTTCTTCAGCAAACAATGTACGAACGCAAACGTATAAAGGGGCAAAGAGGAAGAGCCCGGGCATTAACAGATTGTCGCCAAATGGTACAATATAACCCACATAGAGGTTGTGTAGACATATCTTTTTAATATAACTGTGACGATTATAAACATACAGTTAAAGAATATGGTTCACATGTGTAATTAACAATTCGTGATCTGGTACTTTCTGTGAACTCCATAGCCAATGTAAAGATATCTTGTTAAGAAAGTGACTAAGATTAAATGTACCTCCTAGTATGTTTTCCATCACCGTTAAGAGAGTTTTAATCTAGATAACTTGTCGATAAAAATGAGTCAGTGGTGGCAATTCTGGCGAACATACGACTAAACTAAATTTGAGTGTAGTTCTATCACTTTTCATCATAAGTGAACAGAAAGAGACAGCACGATTTGAACCATATAAAAACAACTAAAATCTCGTCAAATATTGAAAATGTAGGCGATTTTAGAACGCATCCAATTGTATTAGCTCCAAGACTACCTACGTCCATATTTTACTTGATTTTAGTGGTTTTGTCAGCGCACTATCTCTTTCTGGTCATTTATAATGAAAAGAGACACAAGTATTCTAAATTTAGTCTAGTCGTATGTACGTACACCAGAATCGGCACCATTGGTCTCCAATAGATTCTCGTGGACTAATAATTTGACCCTGGCTGAGCTCTACGGGTTGGGATCGAACCAGGGTCCGTCAATTGACGACCTCGTTGGCGTAATGGTTACTATGCCGGACTGCCAATCAGAAGGTTCCGGGTTCGATTCCGGTACGGCCAACACCTTTGTGCTGAACTAAATTTGTTGGCTGTCGGTCTGGGTGTTAAATATGTATTTGTATAAAAGTATGTATGTACGTAGTATATCAGTTGTGTTAGCAACCATAATACGAACTAGAAATGGTTCAGTATGGACTTAACCAGCCGTGTGTGTAAAAATGTCAAATCAAATGTATTCCCTCTGAACAAAACTTGCATGTTTAAACATTCTATTATAACTATGAGTAATATTAAAGCTTAATTACTTATTGTAATTTCAAACCATTATTTCTTGTTTGTACTAGTTTTCAGTAAGTAAATAATCATATTATTATTCATAGTTTACTTTATGACTTCCATTTATCGCATTCTGAGCCCTAAACGAATGAAAATAAGTATAGAAATCGAATAAGTCTTGTTGAATATAACATAAAACATACTCGTACTAAGGTTTGTTAGAAAACCTGTCGAAAGGAACAAAGTGAAGCAATCAATTGTTTTCCATTGAGTTTCCTTGTTAAATCGGTAACTGATGAGTCAAGGTAGACAAAGGAGAGCTAGAGACACCACATTTTGTGGATTACTGGGACTTTTGTGTTTAAATATTGTTATTATTATTTAATATTTCTATAAGCTTGGCAACCGTGTAAGCTTGGCGATCCAGCGAGGTAATGCCGCCAGCATTTTAGGCACCTTATCCGCGGACATTGACTTAGATTTAATCTACTAAATAGTAGTAATAATTTAAAACAAATTATATAAATAAAAACACACACACAAAAACCTTACATATGTAAGAGTTCAAAGATCTCATATCCAGTTAAACATATTGTATAACAATTTTTTGGTTATCAGATTAATTTATTTTGCTTATCCACTTAAAAGTAATGCATGATTTTCTAGGAAACTTCTTTATTCTATATTTACTCAAATAAAATTAATATTTCTTATGATTTGGTTGTGGGGTAATTTTTAGTGCTCGCCTGGCTAGCAACAATTTTAAGTTGAAGTACCTTACATTATTTTCTTATCCTTTTTATATAGGTCGCTTATTAAAAACAATGTTTAGTGTACTAGTGTAAACTAAAGCAACCATAATACAAACTAGAAATGTTTTAGTATGGGGCTAACCAGCCGTGTGTGAAATGTGTCCACAATTTTTTTTTTCATAACATCTTTAACAACATTTTTTTGGTAGCTGTAATTTTGGACCGATTTTCATTAAAAATAAAACTAAGATTTACCTTTTAAACAAAAAATTAATCGAAATAGGTATATTTACTTGTGAGCTACGAAACCCTTTTGAAACTTATATCACCCCTTCCTTTTTGCGTCTGGGGTCAAAAATGAGTCACATCGTCTTTGTAACAAAGCATGGTCACCCTACCATAATTTTCACCATAAACACAAAGAAGTGAGTTCCCAGAGCAATATGTCGAGATATAACCCATTGTTTATTATATGCAACTCGTTATAAAAGCCGGCTATTTTTAGAAATGACTTCGCACGAACCGATCTTACTACTTAGCAATTTAAATTTTGGTGTTGCATTGAATTAATTTTGAGAGTTGAGAAAATACATTTAAATACCTATTTTGAGGATGAGATGATTTAGGAACTAGTTTGCAATAAATTCGGCGTCTGCAATATTTGCGGACCGTTTGTTGGTGTTTATGTTTTATGCAAATTTTCATTATTTTTAATGATAAGACTTCCTAAAAAACATAAATAGTCTGAGATTTTTTCATTTCCTTTCTTCTTCAGAATAAATTAATAAATAAAAATAAAATAAAATAGCCTTTATTTGCCCAAACTTACGACAGATAAATATTTTTTAAAGAATAAAGTTAATTAATTTAGTAGGTACATATTTGTAAATTATTAGTAAGTAATTTCAATTTAATGTTGGTTAGGGCACCCAAAGTCGGGTGTAGGCCTCCTCTTTAGAAAAAGATATTCTAAATTCCTTAATCAATTGAATAACTACTTTGCATAGCGGATTAGCGTTGCTATACAAAGAGGCAACTCGGCTGGCATTTTAGGTACTCTTCCCACTGGCACTGGTTTTTTAGATTATCTACTAATACTTTTAATTTAATTAATTTTAGATTAGATTTTATATTATAGGTTGAAATATATGATTGAGTATTAAGAATTTGACGTGTAAATTAGTTTTACAAAAATAAATTCGACGGTTAAAAGGCAAACTGCGTTAAGCGACAAATATTTGAGTTTTGAGTTATATACATATTTGGAATCAGCGATTTTTTCTGCGTCATCTGAACCCAGTTTTGTTCAATTCTGAGCACTTTTTTGTCGCTTGAGACCATTGCAAAAATTGGCCTATTTTTGGCTTGCATGGTTTAAAGCGACATGGAATTTGATCATTTTCGACACAAATGTATTTCAGCTGTTTTAAATTGTTCTTAATTTCATATACATTGCCACTTAAGCACACTGTTTGAAAACATGAAGTCGGGTAAGATAATTGACCTCGAATTAAAATAAACAGTGATGTCGCTTGAAACATTTTTCTTTTCATTCAAATGAAAGCATCGTGTCACTTAAATTGTTTCATTCAGACTATGCTTTAGGGCTATTTGGGACTTAAGCTGGTTTGCCGTGATGTGATATCGATGTCAAGAGTCATATGAGCCTGTTATGTAGTCATAATATTTTTAAATATTGGTCGTTTCAAACAAAACATTAAATACATTTTAGAACTTAAAACATTTTTCAACATGTCGAAAAACGGAGCCTTGGAGGATAATCATCTCGAAATCTACTTTGGCAGCGTAAATAGTGTCGGTTCATTCAAAGAAATTTTCTCGCGCACATGTACTAACCTCCAGCGTGTAGCGAGAAACGCCATCTGCACGGGCGCTTCAGTCAGCAGTAAGACATCGATGGGGACGGTTGTGTGTACAAGTTTGCTTTGAAGTAAGTATTAAACACACCACACGGAAACAGTATGCTGCTATTCTACTCAAGAAAATATGTTGTGTATATTTTTTTTTATAAAAGCATAACAAGAAACGGATTTAGTTTTACATGGGGGGAAGCTGGACGAAAAAGAGGTGGCAATGAAGTAGCCACAATTTTACAAAATAATGCTGATGTAGATTCACGTGGTACGATCTAATCCCTGATTTTATACTCAGATTGTCCGGGTCATGTCCAGGTCAAAATAAAAACAAAATTGTGCTCGCAGCTCTTCATAATGCACTCTTGCAAACAGTGCGTTTAGAGACTATACAGATGAACTATTTGCTCCCAGGGCATACTGAAATGACGGTAGATAGCATGCATGCTACGATCAGAAATTCAATACGAAACAACATTATATGAGCAATTTTTTTATTTAACGTGAGGAAATGCATTATTATTATTATTACGCATGCCCACCACACCCGGGGAGGTGGATGGGGTGTGTCGGGCTCGATGCCAGAAAAGCATCACTGCCGACTAAAACCTTACGATGGCATCCTCACCGGAAAGCGGTGTGAGGTTCCAGTCCCCGCATTAACCCACCACCCCGCCCAACTCAGCTAGCCTGCGAGACTCCTTCTCAGGGGATGACTCCCTTTGCAGTGCACCACTTGTGCACCGCAACCACCTCGGGGACCGTGAGTGCAATGGACGCCGGACAACCCCGGTCCGACGTCTTAGGTCCCCCGCAACGGGTCAGGTCTGTGGCCCCGTCACCTGCCACTACGGCCGCAGAGAATAGGGAGAGTGGTAGATAGTCACTTCCTTCTCCCTGCGGCCCCACCGCGTCCGCCATCGACCGGTGGCGACCCCGTCGAGGTCGCGGCAGGTAGGAAGAGAGGCGCATCGTAATACCGACACTTCTCTCCTGCCGCGGCCCCACACTTTCAGCTGTGGTGCCTCCATATCCACACCACAAGCCCGTCTCAGTTGCGAAACCCCCCCCCCCCCGGAACGAGGTTCCGCAACGTACTGGTGCCACTCCATCTAGAACTTGCATGGAGGAGTGAGTACAAGTCTAGGGAGTGGCCCGCCTCAGGGACCCTCTTCGTTTCACCGTGGGTGACCAGGCCAAGGTTACTGAGCGCCCCCGCCTTGACAATGCGGAGCCCCACGGGGGGATTATATGGGCGATTAGGATTATATGGTACAGTTTTTCAGCTGGCCAGTCCATCCATACCAAGTGGAGACGCTGACTCACTGTGATTTTAAAAATTATGAAGAAATGTCAGACAAGTATTTCAAAGGAAATCTCATAGGAAAGATTAGCAAAATACGGGTAGCGTCATTTAAAAATCTCCGGGCATTATGACAATTAAAAACAGTATGAAGGATGACGCAAGAGCCGAGACAATCCCTATAGTTAGGCGGAAACCAATAAATGGAAAATTTAAATCCATGTTGCCAATACTACCACTAAATACAACAAATTGAAAAAACTATGTGACAATGGTGTGATTCCAAAAATATTTCAGTTGGAATTCACCAATCTGCCTCACCGAATTGGAAAAGATAAACAAATATATAACTAAAAGTTAAAACTAAAATATCATACCAGGTTAATTGAGGATATAGGATACTAAGATTAAAATAATTGTTTTTTTATATTAAGTGATTAATTAAAACATTATTTTAAAATTATAACACTCATAAATGCTGTTTTAATGCTATCAGTCGTTAATTCAATTCTATTACAGGTTTATTTTTCTTATCGATTGTCATTTTGAATGAGGTTTTATCTGACAAGCTTACAAACATTATTGCATTTTAGCGAACTTAAGTCAATTTGGCTAGTATGACGATTGTCGCGTGAGTCACTTTTCCTTTGTTGTTTTTAACTCTTTGATACACTCTTGCCAATTTGACTCGTTCTATTTTTGTAATTTTGTTGAGATTAAAGCATTTTACTTCGATCTAAATATGAGGTCACCTGCACTTAAACATTTTTTGCTTTGAACTTATTTTAAATCCTGTGGCGGTTCAGTCAGTTATCCTTATTCCTAAATAATGCATTTGGGATTAAACGACACTTATTTTTCAAAATAATACTCGTTAGACCACGAAACTTTTGCATTAGTAGCGTTTGACTAAATAATAAATACGTTTTTCATCATTCTTTAATCCACCCAGAAATTTCTTAATTATGATTTTTTTTCCGAAATAAAAAACTTTGAATGGCTCTCCTGTAAAGTTCGAAAATTGTCGCTTAACGCAGTTTGCCTTTTAACCGTCGAATTATTATATTTATTATATGAATTAAATAAACTTTCCTTACTCAGTATAACATATTAAAATTTTTAGAGTCAATAGATTTGTCTCTAATGGTCACAAAGAAAATATGTAGTTCGCATTTGTTCTTTATCTAGCCCATATGGATTTAATCTGATGATGAATGACATAAGCCTTGGATTGGACAGGCGAAGATTGAAAATTCCTTGGTCAAGGCAGTTGTTGGTGGTCATAGGGGCTTCCTTAACAACAATTCTTCTTCTTCTGTGAAATATGCTAATGCTTTTAGACTTAGATTGTTTTGATATTAGCACTTAAAGTATTATTTATTTTAGTATTGAAAAAGACGGACATTAATGGTTTTAGGCTGGTAACAAAATGGACCAATCTGGAAAGGAAAATGAAAAGAAAATAATAAAAAGCTAAAGCGAAAAGAGGAATCACGCAAATACAAATTGTTTTTGTTTAACACAGTAAATAACTACAAATGATTAGGAATCCAGAGGTTTCCAAACTAGTTCGAATAACCATACAAAATTCCCCATCCATGTACATACACATGTACATTACAAACTTCAATATAATAATTAATTTACTGCTTATGAAGATAACTAAATAAAAATATTGTTTTTGACGTGACAACGTCTTAAATTAGGTTGCGGCTGGGAGTCACTTATGAAAAAGTGTAACGCCCGGTAACGTTCCGATGAGTCACCGAACGAGAGAGAGGCCCGCCGAATGCCTTGCGTCTCTCTCCCACTCAACTATGATCGGTCTGCCGCGCGCGCAGCACGCGGCAGACGTTGTCACGTAAAATCTTCGCCCGTAAAACCGACTTTACAGGCAACCATTTTTTTTTTTAAGAAGAATTTGTTTACAGTAAACATCAAAGTACTAATTAGTTAAATTAAGATTTAAATACACATTAAACTGAGACTTTAGTCAACATAAATTTTAAAATATAATAATAATTATATAGTTCACATTTTATCATTTTATAAATTTATTTTCTTTTAGATTTAACACGGGATTTGTTGAAAATTTTATGAGTTAAATTTGAAGACGCTAGTAGATTTGCCGAAGACTAAATCTTACTCGTATTGTTTTTCTAACTAGTTTAATGTAATAGCATAACAACCTTACACGTACACCTATTTGCTTATAACAATACAATTATACTCTCATAAAAATGTGATAAAAAGCCACTAATTTACCTAATCTATGTTCCGCTGTACCATAATAGAAAATAAAAATAGTTCTCGATTTAAATAAGCCTATTATAGACACGTAAATCCGTGGAGTATAATAGAGTGATGATATCAAATCATAATTTTTTGTTCCCAAAATAGATAATTGTGCCATCTTGTGGCGTGGACTCAGGACGGGGCTATGAATATGAAAAACAATCGTGTAATTTTTTTTTATCATGAAACAGTAAGTCATATTCGTACTTCTAATACTAAGGTAAGTAAGTGTAACCGATTTTATACGAACGTAATATGCCTTACGTAAACAGTTCCCAAAGTTTAACATACGAGTAGATGGCTTATGGAATTTGTATAAACCCTATATAGGATTGTATTTTAAACATTATCAGTAATCATGAAGACTTCAATGGTTACCATGCCGGAGGGTCCCTGGTTCGATTCCTAGCACGGTCATCATCTTTGTAATGAACTCAATTTGTTGGCTATTGGTCTGGGTGTTAAAAATGTATCGATATATATCTTTGCGGCTAACCAGCCGTGTGTGAAATATGTCCAAATTTTAAATGATTATTAATTACTGTATTTCTGGGTGGAGAAACGTCACCATAAATTTAACAGATTCCTTTGGATGAATTAATTTGGATTAAATAAATAATGGTTGGGGCAAAAATTTTGTTGGCAATACCCATAAAATGGAACTGATTTTGATAAAAGTTGACAGACGCAATAGAGACACTGCAAGGTAATGAGCCCCCACCCTTCCCTAACTCCGTGCCTGATATCCCGCGCTTTGCATACGTCGGAATTAGAATAATTCACCGATGTTTATCTAAATTGTTAATCTCATTTGCCGGCCTCGCCGTTTGGCCTGCTTTTTTAATTCGACATTGTGTTGTTTGGTTGATTAGTAAACAACAGATGGACCAGTTGGACAATACACGATGAAATGGTCGAATTCAAACAAAATAATTGTGTCGGTTTTACATTATAATAATTATACTGTATAAATATAAGTGATATTTCCAAAATTTATTTTAAATATATCTGATTTTAATTTAATTAAATAGCTTAAATTACTGATGCTAATAATAAAAATTTAATATCTTTATTCTTCAATAAGTTTAATGAAATTAGGCAATATAAGAGAATATAGATACTACATATAAAACATCGTGGGCAGCTCCTATTAAGGGTATGACATGACTGATAAGAAATACGTAGGTTAACGAAATGAGGCATATGTCCAGTACTGGGCAAGAAATGGCAGAAGATTAAAAACATGACTATCTAATCGAAAAATCTGCCAATACATTTTTTGAGAATTTCTGCTGTAATCTATTTAGATGTAAATAAAGTTTTTTTATTTTTCTATAGCCCTACGTTTTACATTCAGGGTCATAAAGTTGAGTCTCTGCGTACAAATTATTCTTTACCCGTCCGTATCCACATGGTTAGATAAATTTGTTTTTCAAACGAACGTGCGTATTGTGTTCTAGGCAAATTAAAGTGTTGGTGAAAAAAAAATGTTACTTTTGTTAGCGGTGACTTAACGAAGCGTTACTCGGAATGGTGTTTTGCATGAATAAAAACCTTTTGAAAAAAAACATTTTTAAATGTTGTTTGGTCTGGTCAAATCTTTGTTTTAATAATGTTGAAAAAGGGTCCGTCACGACATTTCGAAAATCAGATGTTCGATGAACGTAATCGGTTGAACTGACTGAACGTTAGTTCGAATTTACTTTTGTATGAAATAACTTTATATCTAAAAACGCTGCGAATTAACTTTTGTTCAAAGCAACGTTTGTTCGAATACAGTAAAGGGCGAATAAGTTTATCGTAAAATAAAAGAAATAGTTGGCGCTACCATTAACCTGGTTTATAAAACTGGTTTTTGTGGGGAAACAAGCCAAAACTAATATACATCATAATACAAAAGTATACAAACTAACCTTTAATTTCACAACATCAAATCTTACAACAAATAGGATCGAAATTTCATTAAAAATAATTACACACACAATGCGCGCATAATATATAGCGAGCATAAAAGTTGAGACTACCCGCAATTCCTAACAATATTATATTTACGTGTACATAAGATGCAAATAATCCTAATCAAATATTAAAATAAATAACATCTAATTTAATAATATGTCACAATTAAATTACAACAGTTATCTTTTCAGATTCAAAAAAAACATATTTAAAATAAAAAAAAAACTTAAAAAGTAAAGTACAATGGCGGCCTCATCACCTATGGTGATTTCTACCAGGCAACCGGGAATGGATATATGTATAAACATACAAAAGAAAGCGGTGGTACAAGTTAACAACATTAATATATACAAACATAATGGAAAGAAGAAAATAACATACAAAATTAAAGAATTGATAGAAAGTGATGAAATAAATGTGTTTTGAAAATATTGAGTCATTCAGCCTGCCTTATAGACAAAGGCAGAGCGTTCCACAGTGTGTAACAGCTCGCACAGTGAAAGAAGAGTGAAAGTATAAATTGGAGTGATCGAGTGTGTGAGGGAATTCCAGGGATAAGAGAACGGGAAGGTCGCAAAGAAGAAGAGTGTGAAGAAGTCACAAAGGAAAGAGAATCCTTGAAGTACGAGCCAGTTTTTAACCGACTTCAAAAAAGAAAGAGGATAGATATTCGACTGTATGTTTTTTTTTAAGTTTGTTTTTGAACACATTATCGCTTACTTAGTCACTTATTCCTGTAGATTCCTCCACAATTAGCCAATACTAATTGTAACAAAGAGAAACTCCAGCAATTATGCATCTGTGTACATAAAGTCAGCATAAAACCGGTAATTTCTAGTTACAACCGGTTTCGAACAGATAAGGAGCGTATCCTGCGAGAACCAAATTAACTGCAATATCTATTCGATACATTATTGTTTGCGTTCGTTGTTATTAGCTTATAGTCAGAGAGATAGCGGCAGGGCTTTATCTAACGTTTTAAAGATAGCGCGCCGAAACACGCGTGCGTTATATTTGTTTGACGTTAGACGATAATTATTATAATGATTGCATAAGCTATACTTATATTTTATTAAGACCAAATTTATCCATAGCTAAAGTTGTTACTAAATTTGCCCAAAAAGCTGCAAATTTAAAGTGGGATTGGGCTGGTCACGTCGGCAGCATGCAGGATGATCTGTGGTCAAAAATTGACACCCAATGGACGCTGGCCTGTACAAGACCTTGCGGCAGACCAAAAAAGCGATGGAGGGACTAGCTTGACAAACACCTGGAGGATTGGTCCACAATAAAGCTAGATAGGGACAAATGGAAAGTAGGTAGGGAGGCCTTTGCCCAACAGTGGGATTACAAAAAAAAGTACTAAATACATTACGATGTAAAAGAATAAAACAATTCAAATAATAATATACCACTAGGATAAAAACCCATATCCATGCACAAAATAAAAGTTGCGCAGCGGGCAATGGAAAGGGCCATGTTAGGCATCAGCCTGAAAGATCGAGTCCGTAACACGGAAATCCGACGCAGGACGAAAGTTACTGACGTGGGGGACCGTGTTACGCGACTCAAGTGGCGCTGGGCAGGACACGTTGCCAGACGTCATGACAATAGATGGAGCAAAATAACCACTGAATGGCTTCCACGGGATAGAAAGCGACCTATAGGCAGACCACCAGCCCGATGGGTCAACGACATCCGATCCATTGAGGGCACGCTCTGGGGCCGTGGAGCACAAGATCGTAGATACTGGCATAAGAGGGAGGAGGCCTATACCCAGCAGTGGGTAGATATAGGCTGATGATGATGATGATGAGTGTTATATTAAATTATTATATACATACATTATTAAAGACTTTTGAATCTGAAACTGATTAAGACCAAACCCTTTGTCTATGGTTTGATAAGTGACAACAGACTTATAAAAAAATCCGTACCACTTCTTCCCAATCCCATTCATATCATAAATGCGGAAGGTTGTGTGTGTGCGTGTTTGTTACTTCTTCACGCTCAAACGGCTCAACCGATTCCGATGAAATTCGGTACTGTCGGGCTCAGACCCTGGATTAACACGAAAGATACCTTTTATCCTGAATTAACGTAAATAACGTGCTAGTTTTCATATAAATTCGAATACAAAAGTTTCATCCGTTATCTCTTGGCCTATTCGTATCAAACTCTGCGCAGAGGCAGGTCGCATAAATCATGCATTATCGCGCGTGCACAGAATATGCAGCAGTTAATACGAAGTGCAGGTCATGAGCCTATTGCAGGGCGGTTACTTACAAGACTAGGCATAGAGATAACAATATAATACAGGCTCACTGGTTAAAGTTCCCACTAGTATAAAGGTCCCGGGGGTCTTCGAAAGCAGAGTTAATAGCTATCTTCGACGACCTCGTTGGCGTGAAAATCACCATGCCGGACTGCCAATCAGAAGGTTCCGGGTTCGATTCCCGGCCCGGCCGATATCTTTGTGCTTAACTAAATTTGTTGGCTGGGGGTCTGGGTGTTAAATTTGTATCTATATAAAATATGAATGTATGTATATGTAGTATATCAGTTGTGTTAGCTACCATAATACGAACTAGAAATAGTTCAGTATGGGGTTAACCAGCTGTGCGTAAAATGTGTCCTGATATTTATTTATTTTATCTTTCTTCTAGGTAAATGTGCCACACTGTAGACTGCAGCGCAGCTTAACATCAGGCTAGCTGTAGTCAAACACAAACCTATCAAGGTTCAAAAAGAAAGAAAACAAAGTTTTACCAAATTAGTAAGGCTTTACCAATCGAACTATTGGGAATTTTCTTCCCAATAGACCCACTAGTTAAGACCTCTGGGAACTTTGTTCCCAGTTGATATACCGGTAAAACAAATGTCCCAATAGTTCTACTTTCATGTGTAGTCTTTCATTAATTAATAATTCAGTTTTAAGGGCAGATTTTTTAAATCTGAAAATTAAAATTATAATAATATGAATGGTTTTTTTTTAAATATTAGGACACATTTCACACACGGCTGAACCATTTCTAGTTTGTGTTATGGTAGCTAACACAACTGATATACTACATATACACACGTATTTTACACATATTTAACACCCAGACCCACAGCTAACAAATTTAGTTAAACACAAAGATGTTGGACGTGCCAGGAATCGAGCCTTCTGATTGGGAGATCAGCATGGTAACTTATTGGTATTCTTATATTTTCACATACTATAAAAAACCGGTGTCCGGAGCTTACACATTTTAGTCATTTTCTCGAATTTTTAGTAAGTCTCAGTTTTGTTTAAAGTGATATTGTATTTATATTAATGTACCTATATACACAATAATAGGTATATATGTAAACACACAGGACGGCGATAATGTTTGTTTATTAACTTATTAATAGCTTCCGATAGCGGCGGTAATAACAATAACAAACTGTCGGTTTCTAGTTTATATTACTTATAGCGTAATAATTATATAGGTACAATTATACACAAAGGATAAATACCTAGACACAGACAAAGTTCCATCATAGTATATATATATCTTAATATATATAAATCTCGTGTCACAATGTTAATCCTCAATGGACTCCTAAACCACTTAACCGATTATAATAAAATTCGCACACCATGTGCAGTTCGATCCAACTTGAGAGATAGGATAGTTTAAATCTCAAATTATAATCGCAATTTTAATTTATTGCTAATTATTGTCTGTTATTATCTGACAGAATCACAATTGTCTGTTAACTCCAAATGATTCTAACAGATGTCGATACCTTTCGACTGGGTTGAGTAAGTAATCAATAGATGGCGCTGCTATGGTAAATCTACGAACGTGTCATATAAGCTACACTATCTATTTTTCATACCCCTAAGTGAGGCAAAACAACGTTTGCCGGGTCAGCTAGTATATCTATATGTGTATGGTCGTATTCACTGTTTTTGTGTTAGCCAAGTAGCTTGACCCTTAAAAATTCGTTATTTTTAATTTGCTTTATTCTGTGAGGAGTTGAATTTTTAGGCAATGGTTATGCCAAATAAGCACAACTGAAACAACAACCGTAATGCTTAGTTTCGCCAATTTCAACCTTCTTTCTTAGTTCTTTGAATAAATAATTGGCCAAATGCGAGTTGGGCTCGCGCATGAAGGGTTCCGTACCATTGTTTTTATTTAAATAGTCAAAATATATATTTTGTGTAAATTTTAAGTGTCTAGCAGCTACCATACATACATATAGCAAAAAAATACGAAAAAACACGTTTATTGTATGGGGACCCCTTATTTTTTCTTTTAGTATTTGATGTTATAGCGGCACGGGAAATACATATCTTGTGAAAATTTCAGTTTTCTAGCTATTACGGTTTCTGAGATACAGCCTGGATACAGACAGACAGCGAAGTCGAAGTAATAGGGTCCCGTTTTTACCTTTTAGGTACGGAACCCTAAAAGCATCTAAACCTCCATTTGTCTTAGAGTGTAGCTATACACAAAAACACCTCTAAACAAATTTTCAGTAATGTTTTAAAAGTCACGTACTGTATGATTTAGTTATAGATTCAGTTGAATTCAAATTCAAAATAATTTAAGATTACCTCACATTCGTCCACGACTCTACGCCACAGCTTACTTGGTAGTTACTACTGGAACGCCACAGCTTACCTAGCAGTTACATCAAGAACGACACAGCTTACCTAGCAGTTACTACAAGAACGACACAGCTTACCTAGCAGTTACTACAAGAACGACACAGCTTACCTAGCAGTTACTACAAGAACGACACAGCTTACCTAGCAGTTACTACAAGAACGACACAGCTTACCTAGCAGTTACTACAAGAACGACACAGCTTACCTAGCAGTTACTACTAGAACGCCACAGCTAACCTAGCAGGTACTACAAGAACGTCACAGTATACTTAGCAGTTAGTACGCAGAATCTGCATAACCCGACGACCCCAAACTAGGTGAGGGCCACCATATAGATTCAACTCTAGCTATCAGGTCACAGAATCGGACGTAGTTTCTAGTGACTTTGTCACAGATTCAATAACAGTCAGTATGGTCACAGGTAAACTTGTGTTTTGAAGCGATGACAGCTCGGGCGAGCGGCCTTACGTCCATAAGATCGTGGGTTCGATCCCCGCTAATGTGATAGCCAATTACGAAAACTGAATGTACTAGCCAATTACGAAAACTAGTATGGTGGATTACGGCCTGTCTCTCTTCGTAAGAGAAGGCCTTGAGTCCCAGCAGTGTACGTATAGTGGGCTACTTCTTCTTCTTCGTATGAGCCAAGTGGCCAAACTCTGGTGTCGAGAGTTTACAAAGGCTTCTAACTTGGCTTAACGACTGCTTATAATAAAAGTAACAGCCTAACGCGTCATCTGACCCACGGTAGCGCTATATACCACTTGAAAAACGACAGTGTGCATGGTCACTCATCAAAACACCGTCCGCATCGACCGTTGCTTAGCTTCGATGATCGCGTCAGATCACCTTAGCTAGCCGAGCTACGGGCGCGACATACTCTGCTTTTGCCTATGCGAAACTTAAGCCTCTCTTTGTTATCAGTCAAGGCCAAAAGGTTACATCAATTGTTATGAAATAATAACTTGGTAGGTACCTAACTACGTATGTATAAGTATTGAATTTTTCCATAACCATGAATAACATTATTGAATCAGTCACAGCTTCGACTTGAGAAATTAAAATACCTACAGTTTCAAGCTGATTTTTAAATTGATTTTCATTTGCCTCTCATTCATCCGATTCTGCACTCTGTTAAGAATAACTTTTAAAGAAATGTCTGCCTTATTTTCTATTACATAAGATAGGTTTTTGTTCGTGATTCGTAATCTAGGTATCCTTGGATAGGACGTTGAACTATGATTGCAGTTGCATACATACATATAGCTACATAGTACAAGCAAGTATATGGGACGTTACAATGTATTATGACTTAATAAATTACTCAATATTCAACGGGGTAATGCATCCAGAATTTTAAGCGCGCCAGACACAGACAATGTCTTTCTATATTTGTTCATTTGAATTTAGATTTAGTTTTTTTTTTCGAAAACGTAATTCTTCTTCCTAGCCTTATCCCACTTTAATAGGTAGGGTCGGCACAGCAAATTTTCTTCTTCTACTCTCCTCTATCAGCCGTCGTCTCTACATCTATAAGATCGGTAAATATATTCTTACGTATAGAACTAATATGTAGTTAATATGTAATTAAGATGATTGTTTTCACTTTTCCTGTGAAAATTATGAAAAAAAATGCATAATTTGGGAATTAATGCTTAATTTTAGCTTTTTTTTACTCTGAATAGGTCAGCGCTTGACCGTAATTCACCTGATGGTAAGTGGTATTGAGGTTAACGGTGGAGCGCGCTTACCTAGAAGGAACCGGTTCACTCTCGGATTTAGCTTTCGGATTTCACATAAATGCACACTAGGTACTACTAATTTGGTTTGGATCCAAGATTTTGAACAGATAATAATCTATTTTATCAAAAGAGCAAAGACATAATATATTGCTTTCAAGTTTCATATAGAGACGAGGCATCTTGCCAAAAGGCCATACCGATACCAGGTAAATAGCGCAAAGTTAAATTATGTGGTTAATAAATAATTAAATTTATATAAGAAGCACCACAAGATATCAACTTACAGCTAAGAAATTATTTATACCTGTATATCGGTGCACTTGTATATAATTTAGTTAATATAAATTAACTATAGTTAATTATTTTTTTAGAAAATGTAACTAATGCGTCTTCTTCTTTTGACTATGGGTTTCTGCGGTCGCTTATGGCCACAATTTAGCCAATGTCGCATGGTGTGTTTCAGAAAAACGCTGATTGGATTATTTTTGGATTATTAACTAATTTTGTCAAGCACATTTCACTTACATTACATTCTCACATCAAATGTCAATGTCAGATGTCATAGAGAAATCCATTCAATTGTTTTTTTTTATTCTTGATATGTTTGCGTTTGACTAAAGCTAGCCTGGTATTAAGCTGCGCTGCAGTCTACGGTGTGGCACGCTTACCTAGAAAATGCCTATTAACTCTACTCTCTGAAAACAGAGACTCAGGTAGAGAAAAAAATATTCTGTGACACTGACAGAATTGTAGTTTGGCGAAAATCAAAACTAAATTGTGACCATATTACAAATTTTTAGACTAATGTAATTATTATTTGTGTATAATACATGTAAATAATGTGATAAGAAATTGCATTGAAAACCTGTAACACTCTGACAAGTTTTATCGTATCCCTTTATCAATTTTCATGTTATAAATTCAGACAAGTGACGATTAGAAATATTCTGTTTTTCCACATCTTAGTGTTTTTAATTTATAGTAATCTAAATTTACAAATTGCGAGCGCACGTACCCTATTTTTAGGACAAATTCATAGCATAGTAAAAAAAATATTTTTATCGATATCGATATAAATATCGATTATTATTTTTTGCCACTCATAATCAATATGCATGAGTTTTAGTTGCCCGATAATAAAAATAATAATTAGGATTTTGATATCTTTACTTTTTTATTTATAATATATACTTATGAAACTCTTCTATCCTACTACATTATTATGATTAAATATGAGAAAATATGTGGAATAGATATATGTATGTTAGTTACTCCCTCACGACCTATCAGCTGAACCGATTTGGCTAAGATTTTGTATAAACATAACTGTGACTGTAGATTTACATATTATGCTTTTATCAAGACTTAAAGCGACCAAAACCACTGGGCACAGCTAGTATTAATATAATATTATCGCACATGTGCCTCGATGCATATGGATGCTCTTTGACTTTACAACGTCTTTTGGACATCTGCCAAGAACGCATTATTTTCACTTGCACTGCTGCACCGTAAAAGAGATGACCTCTTTGACATAATAATATTATATCGATAAAAACCATAGAACATGTGAGTGACGGTTTTTTATTATTATAGTGCTGCTACAGAGATTACAAATTATAGGCGTTTGAATAAGATGAATATATATTAGTTATGTTTGTATGCACAGTTTATATATTAAAAAAGTAAACCATCTATAGCAAATATTTAGGCATGTAATTTCAGTCATTTTGCAGATCGCTTTATTTATTATTTTTAAATTATCATTAGTAATTAATATAACAAAAGCATTGCTTTAATTGACATATCCTTGGTTAAACATAACATTAGTGAAAAATTAATTAATTTCTGCCTTTTTTGCTGAGCTTATAAGTTATTTTCAGTTACTATGTTGTTCTTTTTTATGTTTTTTATTCATAATAGGTATGTTTGCGTCTGTCAGCTTGTCTGACAAAATTATAATAATAATAACATGTATTTGTCGCAATCTGTATCTGTATCTGTATGTATAAACTCTTTATATCGCAATAAAGAGTTTATACATAGTCGATACATTTTATCGACCTTTTCACATCCCTAGCAGCATTATGTCATTGAACTGCAGAGCAGTTACCTAATCATCATGTCACTAATGTCCTACAAATATAAACACCAAATTACATAATAAACAATAATCTGTTGGTTTGTTTGTTAACATTTCTAGACATTTTACGACTGTTTAAAGGTTGAACGGGATTAATAAGAAAATCTTGCCAAGACTTTTAGTTAGTCTCTAGTGTACTTTTAAACATTTATTTTTAATCTTTACTGCTCTGTTTTTTGTTCTAAGTGACCTTATTTTTTTCGTGAAACGTGTTGCAGAAGAAAAACCTTTTCTAATAATGTGTGAAGAGATTTTTTTAATTTATACTTGAGTCTAAAGTTTCCGGTTAGGAAAAATCGTAGGGAAATGCTTATTATTTAAATTCAAATAGTTTAATTATTGGTTCAAAGTATTTTTTTTTAATTTCAAATGTATTTTATCATACAACAACAAAATAAAACTGTAAATAAATTTAAACATAAACATTTCGTACTAGTAAAAAATACTATCGTTATAATATTTTCCCTGTAGTTGTTCTATTCTTGTTTTATCTTCGTCGAATGCGTACGTGCGTGCGCGCATGTTGCGGCAGGTCATCACTCTGCAATCAACGACTCCCGCGGCGAGGTTATTTGCGCTACTGTACCTTACCTTGCATATTAATTATACCATTTATTTAGCTTTCAGATAAAAGCGTTTATTCATTAGTGATCCTTTATGAATTTTAAATAATGTTTTGTACATTTCTGTGCACATATTCAATCAAATAAATAAATTGACCAACACAAAACGGTTCTTATAGAAAAAAAGTGTATTTCTTTTTATTTGTTAACCGACTTACAAAAAAGAAGTGTAAGTATATGCTTATTACCGCATAATTCCGTCATTTCAAACCAGCTTTTGGAAAATAATTTTAATAGGTACTTCACGAATAATCTTTTATAATTTAATTTCAAAGGATTTGAAATTGTGGGCCAGCATTTTTTAAATTGTAGTTATTTTACAGTTATTTTTTTTTCACTTATTAGTGTACCTTTTCCCGTGTAACTTTTTAAATTGGTCCTTCGATACTATGGGAATCCTGTGTAAATAATAGGGCTACTGTGTTTCAAATTTTATTATCTCTAACTCAGTGTTAATAATTGTAAGAGTTTCAAAACGGGAATACGTAAAATACGCTCCGTTTTTTTAAATTTAAAACTGTTTTGCTACTTAAAGCAGGCCTGTGTCACTCCGCGTGTAGGTGTTAAAAACATACCTACGGGCGGCGGCCACTCCGGAGTGGCCGATCTAGTAGGCTGCCACAAGCGAACGAAAACACACGCGTGCGCGCTATATGTTCGACCACGTTCAACTTAATTATTTGCTAAGTACTAGTTATTATTCTGTGTTATTTGACTGATTCATTATATAATTGCAAGATGGACACAAAACGAAAAAAAGCAAAAAAATACTGTGCAGTATTTAATTGCTTAAATACGGATCGTGATCGAAATTTAACTTTTTTTTTGTTACCTAAAGACGCTGACATCTATTTTGACTGGATTACATTATGAAATTAATCCAAACTACAAACCGTTTCTCCCCGTACTATTCCAATATCCTAAAAGTACCTACAATAAAAAAGATATTTTAGTCGTTTCATTCGAGTTGCATTTCATCTGTCGTACATTTACGAACTTAGACTAAGAGCCCAACGCAAAATATTTTCGGTGATACTATAGATGATACCTATGGAATTCTATTCGCGCTAGATGGCATATTATTATGAAGTAGTTTCTCGAAGTAAGCAACCATAGTCCGTGGCTCTTTCAATACCACAGAATAATAACTAGTACTACGTATAACCATGTACAACATATTATGACCCGTAGCATATTGAATTAAGGCCCATATTCCTTTGAAAAGAAATTGGTAGGCAGCAAAATGATCACGTGATTGACTGGACCGCGAGCTAAATTAAATCATATTGTTTATCAGATTGAGTTCATATTTCTTTGAAAACCATTGCGAAGTGAAGCTTCTGTACGAAGTACAAGTTATTATTCTGTGCTTAAAGTAATAGATAAAGAAATTAAAATAAATCTTACTTCCGAAAAGGAAACAATATTATCTAGAATTGTTATAATTCTAATTAATTGTTGTTTTTTGAATTTGGTGAGAAATAAAGTGATATTGTATCGTATTGACAATTGTTGAATTTTTCAATTGTTGAATTCCTGAAAATCTACAGCCGCTCGGCAGGCGCTTCGCTCAAATTTGTATGGCGCGGCTGAACTCAGTACAATACAAACAAATACAAATACAAAAAAATACTTATTTACGTAAAGATCCTGTACCTTAACACTGTAACACCGTACACAATAACAATAACAAAGCTTCTGGTCTCGTGCTAGTCGTTAGACTGTGTCACGAGACCAAGTTCCTCTCCCAAAGCTTACGTTTATTTGTTACGCCTAGATTTAACGTCTTAATTCCTTCTATTTTCAAGCATTTCAGCCCTCAAACAATCAACCTTCTACGCCGAACCAAGTACACATGTTTTAACATCTGTTTTGAATCAAGCTGATTACAATAGTTAACGTTAAACACAGGCCGGGATTAACTAAAAATAGCTCAAAACAATAGGTACGCGTTGTTTACTCACCACATGACCCACATAGCTACAGGAAGCCATGGGCTAATAAACATAAATTAATTTATTTTATTATACCTAACGTATCGCATAATTAGGCTCCGAGCGCATAAACAAGTTTTATGTTTCAAATAGCTAAGGACCATGTCGGAATAAATTGAAGAAAACTGTTTTAAACGTTAGATATAAGGTATCTTTTTTGGCATATGTTTGCGAATTGAAATAAGTATTTAAGCTGTTATAAAAACTTTTTTTTTACTCTGAATAGGCCAGCGCTTGATCACAATTCACCTGATGGTAAGTGATATTGAGGTCTACGGTGGATCGCGCTTACCTAGAAGGAACCGGTTCACTCTCGCCTTGAAAATCGCTAGATTGTAGTCCTTGGGGAACAAGGAATTCCAAAGTTTTTACCTCTATTTAATTATGTGAAGAGCTCTTTGGCGTAATGGTTACCATGCCAGGTTTGATTCAAATACAAATACAAATCATTTATTGATAACACCAAAGTTACAAGTCAAATAATATAATATCATTACAAAAGTATATGATATGATTCAATGTCAATTTCCAATTCTTATTCCAGTAATATAAATTTCATTACAATAGTATAATATGATATTCCTGGCACGGCCAACATCTTTGGGATGAACAAAATTTGTGTTGGCTGTCGGTCTGGGTGTTAAAATAATATGTATCTATATAAAGTATTTATGTATGTGAATGTAGTATGTATATCAGTTGCGCTAGCGACCGTAATGCGAGTACAATCTAGAATAATTATTGTTTAAAAAAACTAAAAAACACGCTTATCTGGCCGTATAAGTGGGTCAAAATCGCGCCCAAAGAAGTCGGTTACAAACAAACATTCAAACAAAAATAAAAAAAAAAATATATCAAATTAGTGTATTGTCATCGGTCTTCAATAAATCTACAAAGTTTCAACGAAATCTGGCTGTTTAAAGTGGGTCAAAATCGTGCCCAAAGAAGTCGGTTACAAACAAACATACAAACATACAGGTGAAGCTAATATAAAGCGTGTAAAAAGTAAAAGTATGGGGCTAAAAAGCCGTGTGTGCAATGTGTGTCCTAATATATTACTACTAGCTGACCCGGCAAACTTTGCTTTGCCTTAAGTACAGTAAAAACACTATAAATGATCAGTTATTGAGCGGCATGAAAAGTGTTCTTATTACTAAAATGGCCATATAAAATAGGGATTGGTGATAAAAAAGTAAAAATTTAGGGTTTTATTATGTATTTTAAATGCTACATTATAAAAAAATTAAAATAAAAATACGACATAAAAATATGGGTGAACAACGCTTAACACTTAATATTAGGGGTATGAATAATAGATAGTAGCCGATTCTCAGACCTACTGAATACGCATACGAGTATAAAATTTGGTAAAAATCGGTAAAGCCGTTTCGGAGGAATACGGTAACTAACATTGTGACATGGAAATTTTATATATATTAGAATAATAAGATATATGTCATATGTATATATATAGATTAAAAGAAACCTGAAA
This sequence comes from Mellilla xanthometata, assembly GCA_035578125.1. NCBI lineage: Eukaryota > Metazoa > Arthropoda > Insecta > Lepidoptera > Geometridae > Mellilla > Mellilla xanthometata. The sequence goes on along the minus strand of JAPUBQ010000014.1, from coordinate 2,035,902 downwards.
GCCTCTTACTTGGCTTTTTATTTTACATAACATAATTTATTTTTCATACATTTTACATAGCATTTTTTTTTACAAAATGTTTGTTTCCTCTTTCATTTGTAAATAGTTTTTTTCGCGTTATAAGTCTTAAGTAATGTTTAAATTATGTATAAACGAAAAATACGATATGTATCTATATAAAATACATATGTATGTATTTATAGTATATCAGTTGTGTTAGCTACCATAACACGAACTTAAAATGGTTCAGTATGGAGTTAACCAGCCGTGTGTGAAATGAATCCTAATATAAAAAAAAAACATTTGGTTTTAAGTTGTATTTTTGTACATAACTACAATATAAATTAATTTTTATTTTTATTTAACGCAAATGAAAATGACAAGGTACTTAAATACTAAATATCTTTGACAAATAATGAGCCACGTGTATTGTAATACACAGACGTTTTGAATTAGTGTTTTTTAAATGTTTCTAGGTCACGATAAAGCTAGTTTTCAGGGAGGTAAATTAAATTACATGTTTAAAACACGGAACTTAGTTTGCTAAAGTGTTTAGTCTTTAAGTCTTATTACCGCAGTAAGTAAATAACTAGATACATAGCCTTCCTGAATATTTTCTGTAGTAAAGTAGACAAACAACTACTTATTTTTAATCAAATGAATATGGTAAACAGAGTTATAACAACCATTTGTGGATCAGTAATCCTATTTTTTTTTCACGTCATCAAACTAATCATAAATGTTGTGAACAGAGAATATGGCATTTTTAGGGTTCCGTACCTAAAAGTTAAAAACGGGACCCTATTTATTACTAAGCCTCCGCTGTCTGTCTGTCACCAGAATCTCATAAATCGAGATAGCTAGAAAGCTAAAACTTTCACAGGGTATGTATTTCCAGTGCCACTATAACAACAAATAGAAAATATAAAACAGAAATATATTATTCTATAAAAATGTGTCTTTTTTTCTATATATCAATAACGGTAGCTGGTAGACGCTTTAAATTTTTACAGAATACAAAAATGTATATTACATTTCAAATATATATTATAAAATAAATATTTAAGGGAAGCTTTCTTACAAAAAACTTATAACGACAGTTGGCAGGCCCTCTATACATTCGCAGAATATTTAATTATGAAACTTCAAAAAAATCTCATGGGTACATACAACAATGGTACAGAACCCTAAATTATTAAATGGTACAGAGCCCGATTCGCACTTGCCCAATGTTTTATTTCGTAATAAAAAAAAAATTGTTATCAATATTATTACATAAGTGAAAACTATTATATAAGGTATACTTTTAGTATTTAACTGACAGCGCCATAAATAGAATAAGGAAATGAATTAGCTGCAATTTAGCCAAACACATTTCCAAGGCGAATTAAAATACTTAAATATACAACAGTCATTGTGTCCAATGAATCATTAATACATTATGTATTCGCACTTTTGCTTGCTTATCCTAATTTACATTTATAATTATTTAATTGGTGTTACCAGCTGCAGCGAAATAAAAAGAAAACTCTGGGAAAAAGTGTATTTTTCTTATGGCAACATTTGCATACGAAGACCACAAATCATGGAAAGTTGTTTTTTACCGAATTCAAAAAAGGAGGTTATATATACGACTGTATGTATTTTTTTTATGTATGTTCATCGATTTCTCAGTAATTTGTGGACCGATTCTCAAAATTAGTTTTTTTTTTAATCCAGAAACTGGCCGTACCAACCGTGTCTTAAGCATATTAATTTCAAGTACTTACAATTTTCACAGAACATAATCTAATACACATTATCATATATAGTGTTGACGACCTCGTTGGCGTAACCATACTGGACTGCAAATCAAGAAGGTTCCGGGTTCGATTCCTGGCTCGGCCAACATCTCTGTGCTTAACTTAGTTTGTTGACTGTGGTTATGGGTGTTAAATATTTATCTTTGTAAAATATGTATGTATATATAATTTATATCAGTTGTGTTAGCTACCATGACACAAACTAAAAATGGTTCAGTATGGGGTTAACCAGCCATGTGTGAAATGTGTCCATAAAAAATACTTATTAAATATATATCCTCAAATATATTTATTTCTTTAAAGTCCCACAAAGTTCAAGTATTTTTATGACTTAGCCATAAAACTTTATACAAAGCCCAAAATGATCAGCTTTTAGGGTTACATATAACAAAGAACCCTTTTAGTTCCGCTATCGTTCTTCTACGGAACCTTTTATCTCTCTGTCATCTCTCTCTTTACTTTTCGCAATTCAAATAACATTACCGAATATAATTGCATAACTGCGTAATGCTTTTAGTCCTATCTTTTCTCTCTTTCTCTCTAGTGGAATATAAACTTCGCTATCTCTCTCTGGAGTCCTTCCATTAATGCAAATGCTAGCAGGTCGTAATTCATACAGTAGCCTTAAGTAGAGATTGCTAGGTTGAGGAAAAAAGCTATCGATAAAATGATACTGACACTTTTTATTGCTATGGAAAGAGTTACAATATGTTCTATCACAAAATAAACAATGTAATATTTTTAAATTCAATATAACAATGTAAGTAATATTAAAAAAAAGTGTTTTCTGATGAACTATATTTACTATACTATATACTGGCAAAGTTCCAAGAGTAAAACGATGAGCGTATTTTAATAAAAGTATTTAAATATTTCCAACACAATGAATTCTGAGTATACTATCGACACAAATATCGATAAAATATAGATGATATTGTCACATCTCTAATCCGACCCCAAAAGCAATAAGAGCTATAACTTTGCAATACATTAACCCCTGGTCAGAGAAGTCTTACGCAATATTAATGAAAACATCAGTACTCTGGGATACCTAAATTTTTACAAAATAAATAAATAATAGGACACCTTTCACACACGGCTGGTTAACCCCATACTAAACCATTTCTAGTTTGTATTATGGTTGCTAACACAACTGATATACATAAATAATATTTAACACCTAGTCCAACAAAATTAGTTATTCACAAAGATGTTGGCCGTGCCGGAAATCGAACCGGGAACCCGTTGGTTCCGCGTTGGCAGTCCGGCATGGTAACCATTACGCCAACGAGGTCGTCAAATATTTAAGTATTTTCCAGTCTATGCACTAGTATCCCGGCTAAGTAGTTTTTAAGTTGTTGTTTTTTCGTACCACCGCTTTTTTTTTTCTATCTGTATTGTCCCTCTCCATTCCTGGTTGCCTAATAGAGATCACCATAGGTGATAAGGCCGCCTTTGTACTCTATGTGTAAATATTTATTTCCTTAATTTAAGCTGTTTTCTTATGTGGTTGTACAATAAAGTAATATTCTATTCTATTCTAAGTATCTGTGATCTGCGATGATCTGTCATGATCACGGAAGTTAAGCAACGATCGATTCGGATAGACTTCAGATGGGTGACCATGCAAAAGGACTATTAGTGAACATCCACTTGAAATCGGGACCTTTTCTCACGAGGAGAGAGAAATAGGCAATAATCCACCACGCTGGCCAAGTGCGGGTTAGCGGATGGCACACGTTCAAATATTGTGGTGCTTGAACATGTCGGTTTGCTCAGTCTTTTAGTATTAATTTGTTAAGCCTAGCCTTGAGCCATGAGCCAAGGTGGCTTGAAAACTCTCGACACCAAAGCTTGGCCATTTAGCTCATACGAAGAACAAAAGCCATAATAATTGTCTAGATAAATAATATTGTTTTTGTTAATGAGGGAACATTTCGTTTATTTCTCGGTTTCATACCGCAATACACTTATCTTTAATTATGCCCCGAGGGAAAATTAAACGCTTTGTCGATATCACGTATTAGATAGGCACCTCATTACCTGGCATTTTAATAAAGAATTGGTTTATTTATATTCGTATCTTAAAACAGAGCAAAAATTATAGTAACTTGTATCTATAACAATTCAAGGTAATATATTTTATATTATTTAATTACTTATTTTAATATTGACATTTAAATATTGTAAATTGAGATTGTAATATTATAGATTGACATTGTATTATTGTAAATTGTCATTTTAATATTGTATAGTGACATTCATAGGTGTACTTTTGTACCTTTATTGAATAAAATAAACTGAACTGAACTGAACAAGGCTGAAGCTTGATCTCGCTCCAGGTCTTGCCTGGAGCGAGATCAAGCGAGACGCTCAAGACAGACCAGGATGGCGACGCACTGTGGACGCCCTCTAGGGGGGTTTTATAAATAAACTAGTTGACCCGGCAAACGTTGTTTTGCCTTAAGTACAGTAAAAACACTATAATTGATCAGTTATCGAGCGAGATGAACAAACGTTGAATTACTAAAATGGCCATAAAAAAATATAGGTTGGTGATAAAAAAGTTAAAATTTAGCGTTGTATGTATTTTTTATTGCCACATTATAAAAAAATAAAAACTGAAAATTTCATGAAAAAAATTAAGGGTAAACCCTGGTGACTTAGGGGTATAAAAAATAGTAGCCTCAGACCTGGAATACGCATATAAAATTTGGTAAAAATCTGTCAAGCCATTTCGGAGGAGTACGGTAACTAACATTGTGACATGGAAATTTTATATATTAGAAGAAGAAGATTAGAAGATAACAAATCGATTGATTTACATTATTTTTGTTGTGATAGGTAAATATTAGTAAAAGGTTGCTCGCTTACGTAAATAAATATTTATTTTCTCAGAATCAGAATTTAAATCAGATTAAACTGACCTTGCAGTTTTCATTGAACAAATAAACTTACCAACGAATTGGTGTCAGAAAAACACGAGTTTGCTTTAATTTTTATAAAATAAACAGTTATAAAATAAACAGACTCTTGCAATATCCGTAATACGTCAGAAAATTAATACACTGATTTATTTTTCTACCTCTTTGGCCTTAGCTCTAGTCTTAGGCTTAGGGCTTAGCTTAGATAGCAAAGTATCGCAATATCTGTAATACGTTGTGGCTTAGGGCTTAGCTTAGATAGCAAAGTATCGCAATATCTGTAATACGTTATGGCTTAGGGCTTAGCTTAGATAGCAAAGTATCGCAATATCTGTAATACGTTATGGCTTAGGGCTTAGCTTAGATAGCAAAGTATCGCAATATCTGTAATACGTTATGGCTTAGGGCTTGCTTAAATAGCAAAGTATCGCAATATCTGGAATACGTTAGAAAATTCATACATTTGTACTTTGTAAACTGTGATCGTAAGGCATATTATATATTTGTACGAAACAAACGGTCACACTTACTTAAAAAACGTCGATGATGACGCTTGTAATGCGTCTAAACACGTTGGACGTGTATCCAACGTTTTTTAAGAAAGTGTGACCGTTTGTTTCGTGTAAATTAATACACTGATTTATTTTTCTACTACTTAGATAGCAAAGCTTAATAAAACTTGATGAGTCAAATTTAGAAACCATTTTAAAGTTTATTTCTTCTCTCCTGCTTAACCGAATGAATATGAGCGAGAAGAAGCAAATTTTAAATGTTTTTTTACTCACCTTAGTTAGTTAAAATTCCAATAACTAAACTGATTTCTTTTTATACAATACAGCTAGACATTTGACTAGCAGGACGCGTGACACGAGCACAGATTACTGTAGAGATACATTTGGGATAAAAAGTAGTCTTATCCAAGGTTTAACCTATCTTCACACCAAATTTTATCAAAATTGGTTCAGCCATTTGATTGTGAGAAGTAACAAACATACATACACACTTACACACAGACTTTCACATTTATAATATTAGAAGGATTATAAATATTAGTAGCCAACAATATAGTATATTAGTAGCCAACAATATAGTATTAGTAGCCAACAATATAGTATATTAGTAGCCTACATTAATATAAAATCCCAAACTCCTTCACACTGATACTTAGCTTCCTACTTTGAATTATTTCATCTAGTATCGGGGCTGCCATACTTTTTTCTTATACAGTGTCATTGCACTGTTGAGATATAAAGAGAGCATAAAGTTGTGACGTCACATATTTAAGTATATGCAACTTTTAATTAATGTAGAAATGACAAAAATTCAGGGTTACGCTGAGGCAGTTTCCATTACATAATAACAGTTACAAGGTATAAGCAAAAAAACTAGGTACTCGTATATACTAGCGGTTCTCCAAACAGCAGACCTTGCGAATAAAATTTCTTTAGAATACCGTTTTGATGTGTTCTTTTTGTAATTTTAAATTGATTTGATTTGAGTCACCGAAACTTTATCAATTCATTTCTCAACAATCAATTGACAGTTTACAATTGTTGTTTGCTTGTTGTTTTCAGTTTGTTTTGAAGAATATGGTTTTAAATCTATTTTACTCATTCTATATTGTGCATGTTTTGTCAATGTGTTGCCTGTAAATAAATACATATTGATTTGAAATTACTCTCGACTATATCTCGTAATTAAAGTTGTCTAGTAAAAAGCTTTGCAACAATTTTTTCTTTCTTTGCGGGAACCAAATCTCAATCAAAATCAGTCAACCACAAAAAAAAACTATTAAGTTGTACATTACCAAATTTCGTCGAGAGTGGTTCAAAATTACGGCTTCTACGCCAGAACAAACTTACATAGATACAGACAAATGAAATCTCAATTGTACCTACAGTTGATGCAGGATTTGCACTCGCTTCGCTCGCTTGGTCTGTTATCGTACCTACGTAGTCATAAAAATATAGGCAAAATAAAGCACGTAGGCTCTTCGAATTTGCTAATAAGGCTTTTGAGGACATTGAACTGTAACGGAAATTGTTTTGCATAACAAATAATTCGATTTGTAATAAAAATGCATTTGTTATGGATTGTATTTGTGAACCCTGGGACGACAGATTGCAAAGCATCGCCCCAAGATGTGTAGTGTCCGGTTCTATTAAGTATTTTCAATAGAAAATGATCTCTTTGTTTACATAATATAGAGAAAAAAAAACCATGGAATGAACTTAACCGAAACGAAAATAATATTATACTGTTTTTTGCATTCCAAAATTCTCACACTAATCTTAATAAACTTTGTTATTATTATGGATTAGCTACCCAAAAAGAAATTATTATGCATAATAATTTATTCCTTTAACTAGTACGTTTTTACAATTGAGATTATAAAAAAAAAATTACAAAATCCCTGAAAGCTAGCGTGTCACTGGCAGCGAGGCGCGGCCCAAGCTACCGGCGGTAGGAGCTACAGGGACAGGAACCTCCGGACAATGCGCGCCGTGTCGAGTATGACTGCTTCCTGTATCCGACCCTTGATCCATCCATCTAGCGAGAGCCTCGAGAGATGTTGGTCGAAGCTCTTCGTTATGAAGCCATTTACCGATACAACTATCGGGACAATGATCGTCGAGTCAACATCCCACATGGCGGTAATCTCGTGAGCCAAGTCAAGGTACTTGCTGACTTTGTCCTTATTTTCTAGAATCTCGTGTGAAAGCTGAGAAAAAATATTAATAAATAAAATAAATAAATATTAATACACATTTCACACACGGCTGGTTAACCCCATACTGAACCATTTCTAGTTCGTGTTATGGTTGCTAACTCAACTGATATACTACATATATATACATACATATTTAACACCCAGACCCACAGCCAACAAATTTAGTTAAGCACAAAGATGTTGGCCGGGCCGGGAATCGAACCCGGAACCTTCTGGATGGCACTCCGGCATGGTAACCTTTACGCCAACGAGGTCGTCAAATTATATTATTATTCTTCTTTATCTTATCCCACTTAGGTGGGGTCGGCACGGCAAATCTTCTTCTTCCACTCTTTTCTATCAGCCGTCATCTCCACACTCAATCCTTTCTATCTCATGTCCTCATTCACACACTCCATACATGTCTTTTTCGCGGCGGATTATTATTATAAAAAACAAACCTAGTAATATCTGAATGTCTATAGGTTTAGCAGACGGAAAAAAACAAACCACTCAATGCTCAGTTGTTTTTTATTTTATTTTTTAACTCAAACTTTTTACCTCCACCTATAATTCCTGACTATCAGGGGCCTTATTTATAGTTATGTTTATTTTCATGTATTCTCTTAGGATTAGTCCTATTCCGCACACTAAATTTAATTTATTTTTATCTCATGTTTTTATATCTGGATTTCATTGGCAAAGAAATCAATGCTCAGTTTTAAGCACGTATTGAAACTCGTGGTTGGAAAGTGATAGTGAAGTATTATTATATCTGCGTTGAAACAAAACAGAACCTTTGGGCTAATGTAGGGCACGCCATTTGGTAAGGCCACACGCCTGAACTTTGTGTTACGTAAACTGAACCAGAGAATAGAATAGTGCAGATGTGTAACTTAAAAGATCACAATTTATTGTTGTACTAGTTGACCCGGCAAACGTTGTTTTGCCTCACTTAGGGGTATGAAAAATTGATAGTGTAGCTTACCTATATGACACGTTCGTAGATTTACCATAGCAGCGCCATCTATTTTTTACTTACTCAACCCAGTCGAAAGGTATCGACATCTGTAGAATCATTTGGAGTTAACAGATAATTGTGACTGTCAAATAATAATAGAAAATAATTAGCAATAAATTAAAATTGCGACTATAATTTGAGATTTAAACTATTCTATCTCTCAAGTTGGATCGAACTGCACATGGTGTGCGAATTTTATTGTGATTGGTTTAGTGGTTTAGGAGTCCATTGAGGACAAACATTGTGACACGAGATTTATATGTATTAAGATTTACATCGTCATCATCTTCGTATGAGCTAAGTGGCAAAGCTAGTGTCTAGAGTTTTCAATCCACCCGAAGGCCTCTGACTTGGCTTAAAGACTGCTTGTACTAAGACTTACAGCCGGGACCTACAATATAACGTGTCATCCGACCCGCGGTAGCACCCAGATGGGCATGCCACTCTTAAAACGTCAGTCTAACGATAAAGTTGTCATTTATTAAGTTATTTATAAAATTTTGTAGAAGCAATCTTTTATAATAACATTTCTTTTATAGCAAAAAAATGCAGCGTCGTATAAAATTTGAAATATTTCTTCGATTTTCTCATATCCATTACCAGGCTCTGGACATTAGAGAAGTAATCACAAATAAAAAATTAACAATGTTTCAAATCAATCTAGTATTAAATTAATAAATAAATATTAGGACACATTCACACACGGCTGGCTAGCCCCATACTGAACCATTTCTAGCTCGTATTATGGTTGCTAACACAACTGATATACATACATACATATTATATATAAATACATATTTAACACCCAGACCCACAGCCAACAAATAATCGATTTTGAGTATTCAAAAAAAATACAACAAAGATTCCAACAAATTCAGAACCTCTTTCAAAAGTGTATACTAAGTAAAAAGAAAACACAACCAAGATTCCTACAAATTCAGCACCTCACAACCTTTGAAATTTCATCCTAAGTAAAAAAAATCCTTAGCGACCCATCCTCCCTTCCATAAACTACCGACTTTATTAGACCAGACGAGGCTTAAAACCTCGCCGCGAACCCTCAGAATGGGCTCTTCATGTGCGTTGTGCCTCTGGACCCTCTATGGACAGCTCTCCTCTATAAATCTGTCAGTACGGTTTCCACTACATTGGCCAAGTTAGGCGCAAAACGGAGATGGTATTGGTCGCCTATTGGCTGGATGGCTATGGGTGCCTCTGCGGCCTTATTATGCGAACGATGTTAAAGCGGGTTTTAGGTTAGAATCATTATAATGTTACTTAATATGCTCCAATACTGGTCTACACTGGTTTTGTTGCCATTGATATGATAATGCTTTTGGGGGGGGAGGTATTTATGCACATAATTCATGAAAGTCATCAACGATTTTGTGAAATATGCTCAGATTGTTTTTTTACAAAAAAATTTGGACAATTACTCATAAATATTTAGCAAGGCGGTAATTGTCCAAAGAACAGATATGCAATATCAAAATTGAAAATTTTCATGATTATATTATCGACGATATCCAGGGCAGAATAAAAAATAAGTGTTTTTTTGTAGAGGAGTGTTATAATTTGACCATAGATTAATAATTTTGCTACTTTGCTAAGTTAAAGCATAGTTTAAAAAGAATTGAACTCCACTTACGAATTCGCCAATCAAATAGACATTTGTTGTTCAAATAGGCATTGTTGTTTATGTTCTATGACTATTTCTTACAAAAAGCTGTTCATTTTGATAATCTGAAACAGAAATTCACTTAAACTTAGTGATAATGTTATAAACAACTAGAAAAGTTAGTCTATATACACAATACGGTCGCCATTTTAGTATCGAGTATATAATGTTGTAAGAAACCAGCCAGATTTCTTTGTATATTTTGCACGCCCTAGTGGTAGGTTTCAGTTAGGACATTTAAATTAATTGTACAACATGAACACTCTGAAACCGCAATTATTTGACTTTGACTATATACCCGTTTTTTTATCTTTGATAGGTTAGCGTTTGACTACAGCTAGCCTGATGTTAAGCTGCACTGCAGTCTACGGTGTGGCACGCTTACCTAGAAGATACCTATTAACTCTACTTTTGAAGGCCCCCGGATGATACCTCTCAGGAAACAGAGACTCAGGTAGTGAGTTCCAAAGCCAGTGTAAAACCGACTTTATAGCAGTTTTCAGCAACTATCTATAGTTTCAGTATAGGTAGATGGTGTGTAACGGTGCCTAATAACCCATGAGTTTCCTCGTAGCCTGTTGAAGATAGTTTTCGGGCTCAAACTAACATTTACCTAGTTGGTTGGAAAGGCTTATGAGGTCGTAGAAAATATTGAACGTGGATGTATATTATGAGATAGTTTTACCTATTTTCTTATATAGTTTAAGAATAATATTTACAAAGCATAGTATTTTTTTTAAATTTTATATGTATTTTTAATGATTTTGATTACATCATTTAATTTAATTTATACTTAACAAGCGGCGATAAAAATAAATTTAAACATAGCTTAAGCTTAAGTTTAAGTTAAGTTTTCTTATATAGTTACTTTAATATAGGTATTTCGTACTGTTTTGTTTTTTAGGTAGTGTCATTACTATTATCTACTGTATATTGGTAAAGAATCAACAACTAGCAACTCTTTCAACTTGTATATAGTATTTTAATTGTTTTTTCTATAATATTTATTCGTAAATAAAGTGTGATTATTTCGTTGTAATAAATAAATTTTATTATATACAAACAACTAGCAACATTGAAATTATAAAAACTATTTTTTTAGTTTTTTTTTATTTAGGTAAAAACATGTAACAAGCATTGCCATCCAACGTGGCAATGCTGCCAGCATTTTGAGCACCTTTTCATCTACCCTTGAATTTTCGTAGTTTGATTTTTACATGATTATTATGTTGGTTATAAATAAATACAATGTAACAAAATAAATTAAGCGTTTTATTGGCGATTTTGACCATTATATCATTAGTACATAATATACCTACCATAAGTTTTTATGTATTTAGAAAATTGCCACAATTTTCGTAGTACTACTATTGGTATAAAATTATTATAGCGAGCGTGGCTAGGTGGTAATAACGTCTGCTTTTCAATCAGACGGCTCTGGATCGATCCCGGCCCTACACCAATAACTTGTTTTTCAAGTTATATTTGAAAAGAGTATATTTATTTTTTTATGAACCATGTTTAAGCACGGTAATTTTAAAATCAAAGTTGAAATGAAAATTAAACCTTTAACATACTTCCTAAAGGACCACATGACCGCTTTTATCCGCTTATTTCCACTAACCTGACAAGGGTTCGTCCCAGGTTAATTTTAACCCCAAAACTATTTCTAACAATTAACCTTTCTTCCATCTATTAACATGCTGTTAAGCCGATTCGACTTCCTCGTAAACTGCCAAACTGGCTCTTAACCGCCAGTTAGCGGTTAAAGTTGTTTAATTAAACGTTAGTTAACGCGGTGGAACCGGTTGATTAAAAATTGTTACGGTTATTGACTGACGACTTTTTAGTGTTATGATTTTGGCGAATCGCATCAAAAAGGGATTAGAGAGGAATTTTGTTTATACACAGAATATAAAGAGGAAAGTTTGATTGTTTGTTCGTTTGAATTGAATAGGCTCAAAACCAGTGGACCGCTTTAATTTTTTTTATCATCTTTGCGAAGCTACATATTTCCTGAGCGATATACTTAGGCTCTATTTTATTTTTTCAAATATATTTCAAATTTAAATTTAAAATGTCTTTATTAGCAACATAAATATACAGTAAAGGTGTGAAAGCACCCTGTGTTTCGTTATTAGGGAATAGCTAAGACTACAATTACTTAATACTATACTTATATCTAGTTATTAACATTTATTATTATAAACCGACTTAAAGTTTTCTGTCATAACCTCAAAAAAAGTCACGCTACCTCTATATTTTTATAAAATTCTATACTCATTATAAAAAAAACTCATTATAACGAGAAGTGTTTTGTAATTTCATAACTTTGATGAATAAAGAAACAAACTTCTGATGTATTTCTAAAAGTGTCTCCCACAATATTTTTAATTGTTATATTATCCTTAGAAGCCGGGACGGGTCGATATTTGAAATATAATTAGAAAACCATCGCTGGAGTACTTAGTGCTCTCAGCATTATGCTGAATTTGCTGCATTTGTGCATTTACGATTAGTAATATACCTATACCTACCTATTTATTGTAAATTCTTCGTGTTTTTTTGTTTTGTGCACAATAGATGTATTTTCTTTCTTTCTAAATATAGTATACAATTTAAAATAAATAACAAATATTTCTTTAAAAAATGATAATTCCACTAATATTACAAAGACGTATGCAAGTTTGAACGTATATCTTTGTTTTTAGTACTTCTTAGGCTCCAATGGACCCATTTTGATACGATTTGGTATGAAGATAGATCTAACCATGGATTAACACATAGGCTACTTTTAATCTGGTATTAAAGCGGGTAAAATCGCGGGGCATAGCTAATTAAAGTATAATATAATGTATTTTATGAGGTAAAGCGTGACCAAAATCCATAATTTAACAAGTGCATTGTAAATTACACAACCGATGAGTAAGATATTTAAAAGTTAAAACTGACAATGAGTAATACGAATAAACAATAAAGTCGTATAAATGGAATATCCTTTAAGTAATTTATCCGTGATTTTAAAGGCGTGTGTTTAATAAATTCGGTAAATAATCGACTGCAGGTCGACCTCAGTGGCAAAAGTCAGAGGTTACGTTTGTTCATAAAGTAACACTTTACAATATTATATATGCAAAGGTTTGTAGGTACAAGTACGTGTGTTCACACAAATATTACTTAACTTCTGAAAATTTCGGCTTTCTGCACAGACAGATAGACAGACAGACAGAAGAGGCTTAGTAATAGGGTTCCGTACCTAGTAAAACGGGACCCTATTACTAAGACAGAAGAGGCTTAGTAATAGGGTTCCGTACCTAGTAAAACGGGACCCCATTACTAAGACAAAAGAGGCTTAGTAATAGGGTTCCGTACCTAGTAAAACGGGACCCTATTACTAAGCCTTTGCTGTCGGTTTATCTGTGAAGTAAGCTGAAATTTTCAGAAATTATGTATTTGCCGCGCAGCTTCTAAATTTGTTGGCTGTGGGTCTGGGTATTAAATATGTATCTATATAAAATATGTTTGTATGTATATGTAGTATATCAGTTGTGTTAGCAACCATAACACAAACTAGAAATGGTTCAGTATGGGGTTAACCATCCGTGTGTGTTATGATTCCTAATAATTATTTATTTATAAATAAAATAATTCGCCAAGTGCAATTTGGGCCCGCGCATGAAGGGTTCCGTACCATTGTTGTAAGGGAGCCCCCTCAAATATTTATTTTATTTCAATTTAATTGAAAATAATAATAATAAAATATACATTTATTATACATTCCGTGAAAATTTTGTGTCTACATGCTACTGTTATTAATATAGAGTACAAAATTTGAAAAAAAAAACAGGTTTAATGTATGGGGATCCCCTTAATATGTTTTATTTTGATTATTTTTATTATTTGTTGTGATAGACGCTCAAGAAATACACATCTTGTGAAAGTTTCAGCTTTCTAGCTAATTACGGGTTCTGAGATATAGCATGGAGACAAGACAGACAGACAGCGGAAGCTTAGTAATAGGGCTCCGTTTTTAACTTTTAGGTACGGAACCCTAAAAAAATAAACAACTGTCGAAGTCAACCAGTTTTCGAGTACAAAGTATTTGGTATGTTAAATAAAATTATTTTTTCGCGTTGTACCATGCCGTATGTTTTTTATTCAAGTATATTTAAATTCATTACATTATATTCAAGAAGTTTTTTTCTAAAATATACCTACGTGTTTAACATTCCAAATAAGCAAAATAGATAAAATGTCGGATTTGTAATATAATTTGCCAAAATTGACCAAAATGTCTGAATTTCACCTTGAATCGACTTACGCAGTCTCTGCAGCAATTTGTAAACCTTGTATCGTATTATTAGATTTATTCAATGACACTGACTACAATAAGTGAAAAAAGTTTTTAGCGTTCCGTAAAGTAAACACCAATTTCGTACACGTAAAGGTAAGAAGCTTGTAAGAAGCTTATGTTTATCGATCCGGGTGGCCATAAATTTAAGCTAAATTTTTAACAGTTTTTTAGGTTTCCGTACATAAAAAGTAAAACGGGACCCTATAACTAAGCCTCGGCTGTCTGTCTGTCTGTCACCAGGCTGTATCTCAAAAATCGTGATAGCTAGAAAGCTGAATTTTTCACAAGTTATGTATATCCCGTGCCGCTATGAAAATATTAAGGGACAACCTATAGAATGGGGTCCCCACAGATGTCCCATTAAGGGACTTCATAGAACAAACGATCTTTTTTCGTATTTTTTGCTATATATCAATAACAGTAACAGGTAGACACTTCACATTTTCACACAATATATAAATCTATATTACCTTTCACAATATATAGTATTATAAAAATAAAATAAATAATTAACATGGGCTTCCATACAAAAAAATATTTTTTTTACTCGATCATATCATGATATTTGATAGGCCTGGCGGATGACACACGTCTTCGGATATTGTGGTGCTCAAACATGCCGGTTTCCTCACAATTTTTTTTTTCACCGCTAAGCGAGTGCAGTACAGCTTAAAAACAAGTCATTGGTCAAGGGTCGGGATCGAACCAGGGGCCGTCCGATTGAAAAGCGGACATCTTTCCCATCGAACCACACTCACTATTTTCATCATCTATATTTATACAATATTTCTTATAAAACAACAAATCTTGTATTTCTGGTTTGAGAAAACAAAAACCTTAAAAGCTGTAGAACTCTGTAATAACAAGAAATAAAACGTAAATAGATGAGCAAGAAATAAGAAGAGTATTTTCCTCCATTTTCTCGCGAAATGCTACTGTTTGTAAATTGGAAACCAAAAAAAATATTCTCCACAATTACTTGGTTATTGGAACGTGGTAGTGGAGCCATGAGTTATGTTTTTTAAGGGATAAATATTATCAATGATTTATATTTTATGATGATACATTTATTGCTTAGTTATGATTACTTAATTATGGTGATATATATATAAAAGTAAGTATGATGTCATGTCATTTTGGACCCCTATTCGGGTATTGCAGCACATGGGGTGTAAGCCGGATTATTTAAATGCAAAATTCATAATTCAAATTCAAAATGAGTTTATTTGCAATACAAATATTGTAAAAAAATGGATTAATAAATAAAATAATAATAATGTACCGTAATAAATCTTAATCGTTACGATGTACCAACTACGTTTCACGAAGTGTGTCCAACAAATAACCAACGAAGTGTGTACAAAAACAATATGTATTTTCGTAAGATGTTAGCGACTTATTCTAAAGGTTCTGTTACACTGTCTACGAGGTGGGTTAGTCAACGAGTCAACTAGCAAATGAGCGAGAAACTTTTTAAAATTGAATTCTTAAAGAAGACTCCAAGCGAAGCAAGCGGAAAAAAATGGGCTTGCACTTGATCGCAATTCACCTGATGGTATGCGATATTGCAATCTAAGGTGGAGCGCGCTTGCCCAGAAGAAACCGGTTTACTCTTGCCTTGAAAACCACTAGATTATAGTTATCGGGGAACAGGAAATATGGCTAAGAATTCTGAACTGTCCTTTATGAAACGATAGTACAATTTAATAATAAATGTAATCAGTTCTTTACAAACATATCTCTACGTATCTTCGCACAAAAGTCGCCCACGTCTTGAGGTGTAAGTGGGAACAGCACAAACTTATTTACATTGTTGCTTTCGTAGTGGCTTGGCTGGTTTATTCAGTACTCCTATTCATCCAGTCCGAAGAAAAACAGTACACATGGTCACCTTATCCGACCTAATTGTTCAGAAATCCTACAAGAGCGGAATAATGAAGCCGAGACGTGACTGATTGTACCACTGTTATGCAAAACCTGCGACTCAAAGGTGTAGGAGGGTGTATAATAACTGCTACATAGAACTCTTTTTTAGATTCAGGTGAAAAAATAAATCTTTAGATAGATAGATATATATATATATATATTGACGACCTCGTTAGCGTAAAGGTTACCATGCCGGACTGCTAATCAGAAGTTCCGGGTTCGATTCCCGGCCCGGTCAACATCTTTGTGCTTAACTAAATTTGTTGGCTGTGGGTCTGGGTGTTAAATATGTATTTATATAATATGTATGTATGTATATGTAGTATATCAGTTGTGTTAGCAACCATAATACGAGCTAGAAATGGCTCAGTATGGGGCTAACCAGCCGTGTGTGAATGTGTCCTAATATTTATTTATTTTATTTATTTATTTATTTATACTCTTTATTGCAACACAAAAGGAAATACAAAACTGAGATAAAAATAATTAATCAACTTTTAAGTAGTGTTACAAGTGGCGGCCTTATCACTTAAAGCGATCTCTTCCAGGCAACCAAAGCATGGAGAGGAAATTACAATAAATACGATACGGGGTGTTCAACAAAGATATTAAATGATAACTAAAAATACCTTAAAAACCTTTAAAAACCTTTAGAAACCTTTAAAAACCTTTAGAAACCTTTATAAAAAGTAATGAAGAATTGGCAGCAAATATAATAATGTCATATTTAGAAGATAACGTTACGTACGATAAAAAAATAATTGGACAAGTGCAAGTCAGCCTCACGCATGAAGGAATTCGTTCCATTGTTGTACGGGAACCCTCTTTAAATATTAATTTCAATTTTTTTTTCATTTATCTTTAAAGTTCATATGTAATTGAAAATTCTATGAATGTTTAGGAGATCTACTAAATGTCGATATATAGATCGAACAAGAAAAGGCTTGTAAATTACGTTTGCTGTATGAGAGCCCCATTATTTTTTTTATTTTAAGTATTTGTTGTTATAGCGGCACGGGAAATAATACATACATATCTTGTGAAAGTTTCAGCTTTCCAGCTATCACGGTTTCTGGAATACAGCCTGGAGACAGACAGACAGACAGCGGAGGCTTAGTAATAGGGTCTTGTTTTTAACCGACTTCAAAAAAGGAGGAGTTTATAAATTCGACTGTATGTTTTTTTTTCTACCTTTTAGGTACGGATGTCTAAAAAAAATGTTAAAAATTTTGCTGTTACAGCCACCCGGATAGATAAGCATAAGTTTCTTACAAGCTTTCTTTCAATGTTTACGAAATATTATCAATATCGGTTATTTTTATATAAGCTTTTCTGTATACTCATCAAAAAGACATAAATAAATAGGATTACTAGGACACATTTCACACACGGCTGGTTAACCCTATACTGAACCATTTCAAAAAGTTCCTATTATGGTAGCTAACACAACTGACATACTACATCTACATACATACATATTTTACATAGATACATGTTTAACACCCAGACCGACAGCCAACAAATTTAGTTAAGCACAAAGATGTTGTCCGTGCCGGGTATCGAACCCAGAACCTTCTGATTGGCAGTCCGGCATGGTAACCATTACGCCAATGAGGTCGCATCAATTAATCTAAGATACATACATACATAATAATAATAATAAATAATAAAATCTTTATTGTTCATAGAGTAAATGCTTTTGACCTAACTTACAACTATATTGGCGTTAATAAATACAGATAACATAATAATATACATATAAGAACAAAAAATATATTTTTAAAACATAGCTAATTTAGTAGGTAGTTAGGTTGGTAGAATGTCTGCGCTTTGCACTAGGATAAGATATAGCCTGTATGGCAGAGCAACAGTTCCCTCTTTTACCAACTTGGTAGAATAGGTAAGGAGATAGACATTTATAATATAATATTTAACAGAGACAGTAGATATAAAAGAACTTAAAATCACAATAAAGAGGGTATGTGATATATTTAGGTATGTTATGAGTGTACATAGTTAGAACAACAACAATAAATGAACGGTCATTTCAATATTCTCCTATTGTTATTATAAGAATATCTTATTATTTTCCTCTCTCATTATCACTCTAGTGTAAAAATAATGATATTTCCGGCAGGAAGTCAGAGTACGTACAATAATAAATACATTGTAAATAACACACACCACATGGCGACTAAATCAAGGTACGATTAAAGGTCAGTCTTGTTAAACAGTTTTATTATTAAACTTGTTTGTAAAATATAGGTGAGCGATTATTATCCTTTGGTTACGGTCAAATTATAATTATTTTATTATGTTGTTATAGAGGCTAAAAATAATTATGATCAGCTTTATTTTTATTGTGTTTTTGAATACATTATGTTTCCATGTGTTATGTTACACGTGATTAGAAGTATTTGGATAACATAATTAGGTTATTAATTTAAATGTTGTAGGGTTGTGTACTGTTGCCAACAATAGACAAAGGAAAAAAATATTTAGTAGATGGTTTCTTGTCTGTGGAGTTTTTTCGAGATAGCTCTATCATAGGCCATATTCTTGACATTGTAAACTGTTCACGTAAGGCATCTTAATATTTCCGCGTAGAAAACGGTCACACTTACTTATTATTAAAAGTTGGAATGAGTCCAACAGTTTCGGTGCTTTCCGAGCACTTCCAACTTTTGATAATAAGTAAGTGTGACCGTTTTCAACGTGGACACATATTTTTGACCTCCTTATACGATAAAACTTTCACCTTCTCCTTAATTTTGTCTAAAAATTACCTTCAAGGTCTTCCTCTTCCTATCCTGGCTTGTATTTTTCCTTCTATAATGTTTTAATGAAATTGTCATGTTGTATATGGTGGTTTGCCATATTTCTTCTTCTGTTGTCTATATATTGTTGTTAATATGGTTTTTGGGCTCGTACTAATAACATAGTACCAATGTGATCATATTAATAACTGCTAATTCAGAATAAAATAAATTGTTTTGCTGGATGAACTAGAATGTTAAGTTTTAATTTAAATTCTTCTATGTACATTATGTACCTACACATTAATTACTATGCTGTCTACTACTCCTATATAAATCCTACGATTCTTGAGGGGTTGGCTAATGTAATAATAGTTTAAGTGGAGAAAATATAATTACAGCAACCCCTAAAAAATGCAACCCCATACCCAAAACCATGTTGTTTAAATCGTTATTAATATACATTTTTAATTTACCTTCTAAGCATTCCCATCCATTCCGTGGCTATGTTGCTAGCATTTTGGGCACCTTTTCCCCCACCTCTGGTGTTTTTAGGTTAAGCTTTAGTTAGTACTGTTCTTTGTATGTATTTTTATAGTTTTAATATATGTATTTTCTTATTGCTTTGAACATTTAAGGAACTACGATTGTAACTGCTTCTTTAAATAGTGGTAGAAGTAGTTTCTCAAGTAAGAAGTAGTGCTCGTATGGTTAGCAATCACAATCAAATTGAAAAATCTGTCGTCAAGCATCTAATAATGTGTTCTTCAGGCCCTTGAGAGCCAGTCATTCCTGAACAGGCATGCTCTACCTTATAAACTGTTATCGTAAGGCATATTATATATTTACACGAAACAAACGGTCACACTTACTTAAAAACGTTGGATATACGTCCAACGATGATGACGCTCTTAATGCGTTGAAACCCGTTGGACGTATATCCAACGTTTTTAAGTAAGTGAGACCGTTTGTTTTGTGTAAATATATGCTCTACCTTAGGCTAGAGTGACACTGACTTGTGTGGTTACGAGCCGCAATGTAAATAATAATCAGTTTTGACGACCTCTTTGGCGTAATGGTTACCATGTCGGACTGCCAATCAGAAGGTTCCGGGTTCGACTCCCGGCACGGCTTTGTGCTGAACTAAATTTGTTAGCCGTTGGTCTGCATGTTAAATATGTATCTACATACAATATGTATGTATGTATATGTACTATATCAGTTGTGTTAGCAACCATAATACGAACTAGAAATAGTTCAGTATGGGGTTAACCAGCCGTGTGTAAAATGTGTCTTAATACATTTTATTTTTTAATATTTAGTTACTGCATATGTTTTGGTCACCCAAGCAAAAGCTGTATCGACCAAAGCTTAAATTAAGACCAAATATGTTAATAGATCAACTATACGGCTTCTTACATATTAACTACAAGACTATCTATATTTAAGTAGTTTTAATAGTTAGTAAATAGTATGTATAAAGCTACCAAGTGGTAGCAGTATTGCTTCACTATGAATTTGCAACTGTAATAATGCTAAAGGCAGTATGATTTCAGAATAATCCAGGATAAATTATGTTGTTTCCAACCATTACGTTGCATTTTGATGCCTTTATTGCCGTTTGTTTTAAATGCTGGATAAAATCAAATAGAAAGAAAATGCTTGATAATTTTTAAATCACTTCAAGACTTTCGCCAAAGATTTGTTATAAAATATGGGTTGGAATAAATTAAGGTTGACGTAAATTAAATATGATGGCAATTCAAGTAACTTCAGGGGTAGCTGTAGATATAAAGTATAACAGAATATGTAAATAAAAAAGTTTTTATTTACCGTAACCATAAATCGAGCAGAGTTTAATTATGATTTATTTCATGTGTAACCACTAGTAGATATGTCCAATGGACAGTGACATATTTCATGAAATGCTACCATTTCATAAAATGATCAATTCTACGATGCGGCCACGACATGTTTACGTACGTACGTGATGTAAATGAACAGTGCCTTTAAAGCTCCGCGATATAAAAGAAAAACAGAAGGTATATATCCAATTTATCTCATATTGTCTTGTCTCGTTTTTAATGAGGGAGTGAGTAATTCTTCGATTGTCAAACATTAGAAATAAAAATGACAAAGTAAACGAAATTAAACTCATTACAATTAAAATTAAAATAAAACGCGAATGGGCAATGTCATAAATTAAACCCTTCGCCTAAACATACCCATTAACTTCTCGTTTTCCATATCCCGTTTTATTTATTATTAATATTATCGATCGTGTAAAAAAAAAAACATCCGCAAGCATCCTCAAAGCACTGTCACTCTACAAATTCGTCGATTGCTTTGGCACAACGAGTGTACAAGTTGTAAACAAGTAATAAATCGCAATTAGTATGTGATAAAACATACCTAGGGTTACGTGATACAAGTAGCGTGACAAATAGAGTTTATTTATCCACTGGCCACCTTACTGGGGCAACACAATGCAATCATATATACCAACCTACTTATATTATAAAGAGGAAAATGAACATTAAAAACATGTCATAATTATACTATAACATTTCGTAATTCAAGATATTTCAGTTTAATTATCTTTAATCCAATGTCGCTCTAAGGTTTTGTATGAAACCCCTGGTTCTTTTTTTTTCAAGATTTGTGTGGATTTGTACTCGCTTTACGTTGAAGGAAAACATCGTGAGGAAACCGACATTATTGAGCACCACAATATCTGAAAACGTGTGTCATCCGTCAACCCGCACTTGGCCAGCGTGGTGGATTATGGCTTATATCTCTCTCCTTGTGAGAGAAGACCCCGAGTCCCAGCAGTGGGAACGTATAGTAGGCTGCGTATGCTTAAGCTACGTATTTCATTTCCTTTTACCCACTTTCCCAACATATAACGATTTATTTCCCGATTTAAGCCCCCAATTTCCCATTTAAAGGCAAGTAAAGGAACATTCGTATCAGTAGTAAACAAGTCAAGGTGTTTATGGGAGTCATAACGCAGCCACGTCGGGACGTTTGACTCATTGGGTGAAGACACGCGAGCTTTGACAGATTATACCTACCTAGTTTAGAAATGTACGTTTTCCAGGGTTAGTTTTTTTGGGGGCAACTTTAGTAAAAGGTTTAAAGAAAAGCTTATTTTTTACGCTCAGAAATACAGAATTTTATTAGCCAAAAACATTATATTAACATACGTTGAAGGCAAGTCACACTACAAAAAATACTTTATACTTATTAGTTAGATTAAATAAATATTAATATTACGACAAATTTCACACACGGCTGGTTAACCCCATACTGAACCATTTCTAGTTCGTGTTATGGTACCGAACACAGCTGATATACTACATATACATACATACATACATATTTATTGTAGATACATATTTAACACCCAGACCCACAGCCAACAAATTTAGTTAAGCACAAAGATATTGGCCGGGCCGGGAATCGAACCCGGAACCTTCTGAATGGCAGTCCGGCATGGTAACCTTAACCTTAACGCCAACGAGGTCGTCATTAATTAAATAAACTTACAAATTTCATTAAATAAATATTCTATCCCATTAAATATAACACACAATAACACTCACGGCTGGTTAGCCCCATACTAAAAAATCATTTCTAGTTCGTATTATGATCGCTAACACAAATGGTATACTACATGTGCATACAAACATACTTCATATAGATACATATTTAACACCCAGACCGACAGCCAACAAATTTATTTCATAACAAAAATGTTGCCTATGCCGAGAATCGAACCAGGGAACCTCTGGTTGGCAGTCTGGAATGGAACTATTTCTTTCCATATATTCTTCTAGTATATAGAATTTCCATGTGACAATGTTAGTTACCGTACTCCTCCGATTTTTACCAAATTTTATATGCGTATTCAGTAGGTCTGAGAATCGGCTACTATCTATTTTCCATACCCCTAAGTGATACGGCAAAACAACGTTTGTCGGGTCAGCTAGAATTTATTTAATTTCAAGCTTTCAAACAATTGAAGATCAGATGAATCGTAAAATGCAGATCCCAATTCTCTGTTATAAACAATACTACTGCGCCAATATTATTTTTCCCTTTCGCACCCGTATAATTCCTATAATGTATCTCTCTCTGTCACTCGAACATGAAATAAGTACGCACAAAACATGGTCCGAACTTCCGGCCTCTAGATTGGATGTTGTCAGCGTAAAAATACTAAATTAATTTCGATAAAGATCTCCTTTTGTTCCACATTAACATGTTTTTTTTTCGTTTCCAAATGAACATGTTAGAGGGTGACAGGTGATTTTGTTTTATGGAAATTATAATTCTAGCCTCTAATATTATTTGTTTGCCACTGACACGATTTTTTATTTTTTCATTGACATAACAACAAATATTTTGCATACTTGTCATAAAATGGTGTAATTTGTGGTTTTATAAAATTTCAATGTCTCTTTATGACTTTATACAGCATTTTCTTTTGTGTAAAACATCCACAAAACAAGTCTTCAGTAATGTCAAAGTATTTTAATCAGCATAAAATCATATCAAATCATTTATTGCCTCATTAAATGCTATACAATATTATTTGATCATAAAACATCAAATGTACCGTCGCAATGCTGGTTTGAAGCGAGCCGATACAAATTTTTCTAGTATAATTATGGTACATATGTGTTTTTTATAATTTTTGATTTCGTCAACTGTAGTACTATATTTTCCGGTTTTCCCTAACATTAAAATTTTATACATACAACTACCTGCGTATTTTCATACGGTTACGCGTACAAATATGTATACAATGGTGGCTTAGTTACAAATTTTGAGGACAATATAGGTTTTTAGAGGACAGCCATACAAAATAGAAGTCAGTTTAATTACCACCATTTTAACGAAAGTATGGTTTGTGGATTGGGCCACATGTCACGGTGTTTGATTAAAACATGTTAATCTGATAACAACTGGAAATTATGGGACATGCACGGATATTGTGTTGTGAACAACCTGTTACTGTATTTTTTTGTTTTTGTTCTTTTTTATAACCTTATTCAGGGATCAGTGTTATTTGTCTATGCTATAATAAAACTATTACGGGTTTTTACTGCGTCATATCGTTTTTTACCTATTTTTATAAAACAGGGGTCGCGTTTTCCCTTTTTACGCGAGGCAGCCTTTCGGTAGCAAATGGAGCATGCCTAGTCTGAAAATAAAGAAGAAAGGTAAGTCGGAAGTTTTCTTAGAGCTGCCAAGAAATTCCCAATGTCATATTACGAGGGTGAATCAAAAAGTTCTTAGAAGTGCATATATATGAAACCTTTTTGGATCAAGTTCAATATTGAAATTAAAGAGTGTCTATCACACTATATTTATGCAGACTGTCACTTGTTTTTGTCAGTTCGTTCGCATGTAATAAATTTTTTTGTGCAACGAGTTGCTAAAAAGTTAAAATTATGGATAAAAGTGAGTTACGTGCGGTGATAAAATATCTCAGTTTGAAAAAATTGTCTACGAAGGAATTTTTTTTGGACATTCAGCAGACATTAGGGGGTGATGCTGTGCCCTATTCTATGGTTGCGTACTGGATGGCTGAATTTAAAAGAGGTAGATCAAGCTGTTAAGATGACCCGCGTTCTGGGCGGCCTTATACCTCCGTTACAGAAGAAAATGTCAAAAAAGTTGAGAATCTGGTTTTGGAAGACAGAAGAATGACTATAAAACATATAGCTGAGATCCTAAATATATCTTTTCGTAGCGTTCAATCCATTTTAATTGATTCACTGGGGTTCAAAAAAGTGTCTGCAAGATGGGTGCCACGAATGTTAACCGACGAAAACAAAAAGCGACGTTTGGAAATTTCCAAGCGTAATCTCGAAATGTTCCAGCGTGATTCGGATAATTTTTGCCGTCGTCTTGTCACCATGGATGAAACGTGGGTCCACCATTTTGATCCTGAAACTAAAAGACAAAGCATGTCTTGGAAACGACCATCCTCTCCATTCATTAAGAAATTTCGAGTTGCTCCTACCGCTAGCAAAGTTATGGCCTCTGTGTTCTGGGATAGTGAAGGAATCCTTTTAATTGATTACATGCCAAAAGGCCAGACGATTACTGGACCCTATTATGCAAATTTAATCCCGAAAGTGCGTGAAGCGATTAAAGAAAAACGTCGTGGAAAACTGTCGTTGGGCGTGTTGTTCCTTCAAGATAACGCTCCTGCTCATCGATCGGAAGTTGCGCTCAAGGCAATCCGCTGTGCTGGCTTCAATCTCCTTGACCACCCACCATATTCTCCGGACTTAGCCCCAAGTGATTTTCACTTATTTCCAAAATTAAAAGAGGAAATTCGTGGAACAAAATTTCACGATAATGACGCGGTTATAGCTGCCGAAGAGGACTTTTTCGAGAGTCAAGAAAATATTCTTTTTCTCAAGGAATAAGGAAGTTAGAAACGCGTTATTCTAAATGCATTGCATTGGAGGGAGATTGTGTAGAAAAATAAAATATTATTATTTAAATCTTTGCATTTTTTAATATTGATTCCAAGAATTTTTTGATTCACCCTCGTATTTACGTATTTTATTCTATGTACTAGCGTCCAGTGGGGTTACCCGCGTTTATCCGGAATTAAAGATGTAAATTCACGTCAAAAATAGTATACGTGTTAATCTAAGGTCTAAGCTATCTCCATTTCAAATTTCATGGAAATCGAATCAGCCGTTTGAGCGTGAAAAAGTAACAAACATACTTACGTTAATTACTTGTAGTAGGATTTCTTACAACAAAAATATTACAAACATTTGAATTATTTTACCTAAAAATCTGTGAAAATAAATTGCAAGGTAAAAGTGTTCTCAAAAACCTCACTTAACTGTTCCACTCCGCGTGGCTGGACTCCTCACACGCCGGAACAGCCTGAAACATATAATTTAAATATCAACCTTCCTTATCTCGACTGGATAACTTACTCAACTCGTGTTTCGCCTTTCCACAAGGCATCTTTATGAGGTGTTGGTTGACTCTTCGAACGACGGATCGAAATACATTTCTTATTTTCTTCTATCTACATTGGATTTCCGCAAAGTAGTCCCGAGTCAATAGGTTATATACCACCTACAAATCAAATTAAATTTTTCTTTATTCGGACTACAAAGGAGTCCATGGGTTAGTAATTACAACTTAATAATAAAAAAAATGTAAGTATCTGATAAAAAAAAAAAAGAATAGAAATGAGAACAAAATCTGTCCTGAACAAAAGCAATACTGAGTTGATCCTGAATCATCGGAAGGACTCTCGCATTATTCACTTGTAAGGTACCTATGTGTTATCCTGAGCTATCCACACCCTGATCTTTGTTTTCTACTATTTGAAGTTAGTAGTATTTTGGCAAATAAGGACTGGTAACACCACCCATAAAAAGAAGATATATTTTTATAGTTGACGGACCACCGTCCGAACAGAGATCAGAGTGGGGATGCTAAGAAAGGGGTAGTCGATCGACAACTACGCTAGTGAGTGGACGACATTGTACTAATTAAGTTAAAGTAAGCCAGTGGATTTTGCAAAAGTAAAGCAATAAATGATTATTGAGTTGAATATGAGCCGTGGGTGTTTTAATTAACTTACCACTACTGGAGGAGGAATCCTATACACTCATCACTCTCAGATAATGCTAACCTATACTACACCTACCTTACTAACAGTTGACCCGGAGCGGGTGCAATAAAGGTAGTTATCAGGTGAGGAGGTATCACCATATCTGACGCTCGTTTGTTACCACGATAACCATCGAGGGAGCGCTCGCATTGTCTTTCGTTTTCAACGATGACTTTCGGACATTTTCCAAATTTTCCCTAACGGCTCTTGGTCCTTTCTTTGCTGCTAAGATTCGCAAATGCCGTGTCATAATAATCATCATCATAAGCAGCCCACTATACCTTTTTTTTACGTGAGGAAATACATTTACGCATGCCCACCACACCCGGAAAGGTGGGTGGGGTATGTCGGGCTCGATGCCAGAAGGGCATCACTACCGACTAAAACCTCACGATGACCTCCTCACCGGAAAGGGCGGGGTGAGGTTCCGAGCAGCCCACAATACCTACGTTCCCACTACTGAGTCTAGTCTCAATTACGAGGAGAGAGATCCAGGCTATTATAAACCACGCTGGCCAAGAGCGAGTTGGTGAAAGACACACGCCTTCGGATATTGCAGTGCTCCCAACGTGTCGGTTTCCTCACGATGTTTTTCTTGAACTTAAAGCGAGTGCAAATCCACACATAATTTGAAAAACAAGTCATTGGTGTTGGGCCGGGATTCGAACCAGGGGCCATCTGATTGAAAAGCAGACGTTTATACCACCGAGCCACGATCGTTTGAATGCCGTGTCGTATCAGACCGTGGAACCGTGTCCTGCGAGCCACACTCCGTTGGCTACTTTCTACCACCGCCGACCCTTTGTGCGGACCCACTGGCACGGCAAATTCAATTTAACATATACCTATCTATCTACACGAATTTCACTCATTTGTGTTCAGGAAATTGCCTTTTTTGTTGCTAAGCAGCCGATTGTGTTAGCAGATTGGTAACCGGAAGTCATTCTTATGGGATTTATGGATTGATGAGCAGGATAAATGTATTGTGATTTGATAAGTAGACACAGTTGTAGCGCTTGTAGCTCGGCTAACTAAGGCAATTTGATGAGGTCATCGAGGTTAAGCAACGGTCGATGAGGAGTCTTTGAATGGCCCATGCAAAAAAGTGTCATTTAGCAGTGGTATTTTCATATGGGCACTGCCGTGGGTCGGATGGCTCATTAAATTTGAGTTTCTGGCTGTTAGTCTTAGTACTTTAAGCAGTCGTTGCGCCAAAACTCTCGAAGAGGAATTTGATGAATAGAGCCCTTGTAAGAGTCCTTCGTTTTAGGAACAAAGGTGGTATGAACATGA
Source organism: Mellilla xanthometata (assembly GCA_035578125.1). Taxonomy (NCBI): domain Eukaryota; kingdom Metazoa; phylum Arthropoda; class Insecta; order Lepidoptera; family Geometridae; genus Mellilla; species Mellilla xanthometata. Next base: position 2,007,775 of record JAPUBQ010000014.1, on the reverse strand, counting down.
AAGGAATTGAACCTGATGATATTTAATATCAATATTTTTTTTGACTCTTTTTACAATAATACCAACTAGCTTAAGCAAATTTATGCTAAAAGTACTGAGAAGGTCTCCCTTCTTTTATTTCAATAAGCCTTTCCTCGAGTCCTTTTACCCAGAAATGAGACACAATAGGCTCATAGTAATATTATTAAATATTTTGTAAAGAAAATGTTAGTCACGGTAATGAAATTAATATTACGTCAAAATAGGTCTTTTTCATGACAGTTCATGTCACTGTGAACCAAACAATTACAACCAGTAAACAGAACAAATACAAAAAACATAAATATGTACATAAATTTGAATACAGTCGTCATGTTAAACTCCCATTAGGGCAGGATTACCTTCATTATCTTGTACATGTCCAGAAAATATCCATATCCGAGGCCGCGTTCCCGGAAAACCTCCCTTTATAGCCGTTTAGCCACCCTTAGAGAAACATAAAATAAATAAAACCGACCAAAACATAAATTAATAGCGGCCCTTTAAAATGAACATAAAACTAAAACAAAGCAAATTAAAAATTATACAATTTCAACCTTATTTCAATACGGATAGAGTTTAAAATAAGTTTTGGAACACGATAGAACGATGGTTTGTCACGAAACTTTGTGTCCATTTCGGGAAGAATGGCTTTGGTTATGATTAATTAAACTATGATTTAAGGGGTGGTGGTGGAATGTTGTGAATTTCATTATGTTTATGCGTACTTCAGGTAAAGTGTAAACGTAATTAAATTCCTTTGCTAATAGTTTCAGTTTTCAGTTCATTTTAATTCGTTCAAAATAATATCTACGTTTCATAATACATCCACATGGACTACTTTTTATCCTGAAAACTTTTGTGGAAAATTTTGAAGTTATTCGCATATCCTAGGGGATATGCGAATAACTTCAAAATATATGTTACTTCTTCACGCACCAACGTCTGGACCGGCTTTAAGAAGATTTACTGTGAAGAAATATTGATATTGGTATTGTACACACACACACACACGGCTGGTTAACCCCATACTGAACCATATCTAGATCGTATTATGGTAGCTAACACAACAGATATACTACATATACATACATACATATTTTATATAGATACATATTTAACACCCAGACCGACAGCCAACAAATTTAGTTCAGCACAAAGATGTTGGCTGTGCCGGTAATCGAACCCGAAACCTTCTGATTGACAGTCCGGCATGGTAACCTTTACGCCAACGAGGTCGTCCCGGATTAACTTGAATGTGTCCCGGATTAAGGCGGGTAACATCGCGGGGCGTAGTTAAGCATAGCATAGCATAGCATAAGCATAAGCAGCCCACTATACGTTTCCACTGCCGGGACTCGGACCTTCTCTCACGAAGAGAGAGATATAGGCTATAATCCAACATGCTGCCCAAGTTGGCGGATGACACACGTCTTCGTATATTGTGGTCCTCAAACATGCCGGTTTCCTCACGATGTTTTCCTTCACCGTAAAGCGAGTGCAAATCCACACATAACTTGAAAAATATATCATCGGTGTAGGACCGGGATCGAATCAGGGGCGTCTGATTGAAAAGCAGACATTATTACCACCGAGCCACACTCGTTTTTTTAGTTTAGTGGCGCAGATAGTTAAATGTAATTATTTAGTCAACATTATTTAGTCATACATAGGTAACGCAACTGCAGTAAATGTAAATCTATACTATAAGACTCTTTGTCCTGACTCATCTATAGACAACGCAGAGCCCAAACGGCTGGTCCTAGGGTTATGAAATTTGGAGGGTATTTGTTTTAGTATGTAGACGCGTACTAAGAACGGATTTTTGGAAATTCAACCCCTAAGGGGGTGAAAGGGGGTAAAACAGTTTGTATGAAACTTCTTTGTTTTTGAACTTATATCAATGAAATTTAGAATATGTATAGTTTAAGTAAAATTAAAAAAAATGGTATCAAGTTTTTTTGCCAGGGGTGAACTAAGGGTTTGTTATGGGGGGTGAAAGTTTGTATGGAAAAATCTTTATTTATCAAGTTAAAGTCTTGAAAGTTGTTATGGTAGTAGTTTATTGAATGATTAAATTAAAATTATATTTTTTTTTGGCAGGGGTGCATTAAGGGAGATGCCATGGGGGTTTAAAGTTAAAAATAAAAGTTTTGTGTTTTTGAACTTAGAGGTGTAAAATTTGGAGTGTGTATATATTTTAGTACCTAAAAGTGTACTAAGAATAGATTTTTAGAAATTCTTCCTTTAAGGGGGTTAAAGGGGGTAAAACAGTTTGTATGAAATTTCTATGTTTTTGAACTTCTAGCAATGTAATTTGGAATATGTATAGTTTATGTAAAATTAAAAATAATGGTATCAAGTTTTTTTGCCAGGGGTGAACTTAGGGTTTGTAGAGGGCGGGGGGAGGGTGAAAGTTTGTTTGGAAATTATTTACTTATCAAGTTAAAGTCTTGAAAGTTGTTATGGTTGTAGTTTATATGATTGTTAAAATAATTTTGTAAAAATATTTGCCAGGAGTGCATTAAGGTATGCCATTGGGGTTTAAAGTTCAAAGGGTTTTGTGTATTTTAAATTAAATACTTCTGAATTGGAATTTAAGTGGTTCACTTAGTGGTATGGTTCGCGTATTCTAATTATTTAAATTAAAATAATTGCTTGGAGAAAACGATTTAATCTGTCGCATCGTCACCAAAGTAGCTATAAACAGATGTTAACTAGATCTCAGGAATCGAATGCGGAAAGACAGATGCGACTCATTTTGATATCGTATCAATGTAATGTTTATATAAAATTGGCACGGGATTAGGATACAATAGAATTTGTCCACAGGTTACGCAAAAAGCGACCTACACGCGGGCGGAGCCGCGGGCAACCTCTAGTAACCAATAATAATTTCACCCTCGCCTCCTTCATCAATATTCAATGATTGACGATACAAAATGACAGCATAATTACTGTTCGTTTTGTAATTAAGCAAGGCCGTGCACGCACTAAGACACTTTTGTTACGCAACTTTTTTTCAAATACATATCGTACTATAATAATAAGAGAGAAGGAAAAAAAATTAACACAAAAGAACAAGAAAAATAAAAACACTAATTATGAGAATATAACAAAATACAATAATAAAAATAGTATACATATATAATATACTCGTAAATAAACTAAACTTAAACAAGGTTTATGAAGTCAATTCAAAACTATATTTGAATGGATAAATAAAACTTTCTGAAATATCAACTAAGAAATTGAGATAATAAAAACTAGTAGAACACAGATTCTAAACATTCTCAAAAAGGCGTCAAACCTTTTTTATCTTTGTTAACAAAAGCAGCTCTTAATAAAAATTGTATTACTGGTAATACTAAAAGAAAGAGACAAGGACAGGTAGAGGATGAAAGTGGCGTTTACAGATCAAATTAGAGAAAAGCTGTAGGTCACATAGAACATACCTAAAATACATAAGACCGCCAAAAGATGGTATGTGTTAAATAGGAGGAGTAGTGAGTAGAATAATTGGCAACACTTTGTTATCAATAAGTGTAATAAGTTTTATGTGTCTGTGTGTGTGTATGTCTGTGGCATCGTAGCTTCCGAACGGATGGACCGATTTTGATTTACCTTTTTATGTTTGAAAGATATGGTAGTCGAGAGTATTTTTAACAATGTTTTGTAAAAATTTAACTAAGATGGCCGCGGCGACCAAATGGCGGAAGGCACATTTTTTCACAAGTATATCAATTTAGGTATCAAATGAAAGGGCTTGATAAGTAGAACACATGCATTGATACCATTTATAAAATTGTTTTAAAAAACAAACAACCGACTTCAAAAACACAACGTAAAAGGGAAAAATAATTTTAAGCCTAAATCAAATCAAGAATATATAAATAGAATAGAAGACTTTATTTCATGTACTTATAAAAAACTTATTTCAATTTCGGAGAGTTTCTAGTTTATTAATTTACACATTTAAATAAACCCAGGAAACGGTGGCGTGACGATCCACGCAAGTTTGATAAGGACTGGGCCACCAAAGCCGAAGACCAGGCTGACTGGAAGGAGAGAAGGGAGGCCTTTGCCCAGCAGTGGGACACAACAGGCTTATAAAAAAAATGGTTGCCTGTAAAGTCGGTTTTACGGGCGAAGATTTTACGTGACAACGTCTGCCGCGTGCTGCGCGCGCGGCAGACCGATCATAGTTGAGTGGGAGAGAGACGCAAGGCATTCGGCGGGCCTCTCTCTCGTTCGGTGACTCATCGTAACGTTACCGGGCGTTACACTTTTTCTTATGTGACTCCCAGCCGCAACGTAATTTAAGACGTTGTCACGTCAAAAAAAAAAACATTTAAATGGAGGCATAAAAGTTGCCCAAATATTGCAAGTGTGTACCTTACCCAAATAGAGTCTGAAATTGCGTCAGCTTAGTACAAACTGTATAATAATCTGTGACCGAGGCAAAATAACGTAACACTCATAACTGCTGCTATTATTGGGAGAAAATTCAATTATATAGTTTGTTCAGTACCATTGTATGACAGTTCAAGGCGGCATTTGCAAGAAATAAGTGCCTTATTATTGTTAAATTTATATTATAGGTATTTTTTTATTTTTTTTATTTCATTGACTATTTTTTTATTTAATTTACTAATTCCATTGTTTATAATATTTTATTTAGTTGTGAGTCTGTGTTACTCGTAATAAACATTTTTTTTTTTAATTACACACGAGTTAGCGACTCTCTGCTCTTGAGTGGAGTATGCCTAGTCTCGAAGAACTGGCAGTGAAGGGGGCTCCCGGAACTCACAGTAAGGTGCTTGGTGACAGGGTTTTCTACTTGCCCCCCCGTGGGGCCCCGCATTGTCGAGGCGGGGGGGCTCAGTAACCGTGGCCTGGTCACCCACGGTGAAGCGAAGAGGGTCCCTGAGGCGGGCCACTCCCTAGACTTGTTATCCCTGTACGCAAGTTCTAGTTGGAGTGGCACCAGTAGATTGCGGAACCTCGTTTCGGGGGGGTTTCGCAACTGAGGCGGGCTGCGGTGTGGTTTGGGAGGCACGGCAGCTGAAGGTGTGGGGCCGCGGCAGGAGAGAAGTGTCGGTATTACGGTGCGCCGCTCTTCCTACCTGCCGCGGCTTCGACGCGGTCGCCACCGTTGATGGCGGACGCGGTGGGGCCGCAGGGAGAAGGGAGTGGTAACCGGAGACTACCACTTTCCCTATTCTCTGCGGCCGTAGTGGCAAGTGACTGGGCCACAGACCTGACCCGTCACGGGGGACCTAGGACGTCGGACTGGGGTTATCCGGCGTCCATTGCACTCACGGTCCCCGAGGTGGTTGCGGTGCACTACGTGCACTGCAAGGGGAGTCATCCCCTGAGAAGGAGTCTCTCTCAGGCTAGCCGAGGTGGGCGGGGTGGTGGGTTAATGCGAGAAACGGAACCTCACCCCGCCCTTTCCGGTGAGGAGGCCATCGTGAGGTTTTAGTCGGTAGTGATGCCCTTCTGGCATCGAGCCCGACATACCCCACCCACCTTGAGAGGTTTATTTAACAGGCAAGCACGAGAAAAGGCTTTATCACCATGATTTTCCATCGCCATGGTTTCAAAGCGATGTTTTCCTTCAATAAAAAGCTCGAGCTCAGTGGCTGGGATCGAACCAACGAACTGGGGTACATAAAGTACGCAGGCCCATCGAAGTAAGATAAAGCCGGTGCTCGATTGATGCGGTCAGCCGTAGGATGGGTGACCGAAAATGTGTTTTACCAATTTTAAGTAAGTTTAAGCTGTGTCAATTTGAACTGACACTCGTAAAAATGCAAGTAGATTTAATAGTGGTTTGAAACTTTCGACGCCAGAGTCAGGCTACTTAGCCCGTACGATGAAGAAAAAGACAGTAATTATTACGGATAGGCTATAAAAAGAAAAATATATTGAAATATTTATTAAATGCATAAAAATCATTACATCAAATAAAAAGTAATTTAAAAAAAATGCCGAAAATTTTTAACAAGACATCTAAGAGCTTTTTTTATTCGTTCGCTCTGTTTTTATTTATTTATATATAAAACTACTTTATTTATATAAACGCTGGAAAAAACTCTCAGTTTCCTTTTAAAATTACTAATCATCGACTTAAAATTTATCTATTTAGCTTATTAAAAATGCACTAATAAAATGTAAACCATATAATAATAAACACCACATCTCTCTAAAAGACTTTACAAATGTACTAAACTCTACCAGCGGGAATATTGTACTATTTTCTTATCAAAAAGAGTGCTCCATTTTACCACCGCTTTTTCTCTGCTTCTCATCGGCGTAAGTAATAAGTTCAGAGTACACTCTGGAGACCACAGTTTAAACTACAGTTACTGCTGAAAATGGGTCAAAACAATAAGCAAAACAAGCGGGCAATCATAACACTTGCCAAAACAACGCTGCGGCTATTTCTGGGCTACCACTGTAAACAACGCTTTGTTATTGACCAACGATAATATACCTGTTGATGGCTGATGTAAGCAATGTCTTATATTAGCACTGTTCAATGCTGATACACGCAAAGGACAAAGCTATAATGTATCCGGGGCCTAAAGCAGAACAGAGTAGATATAATATTTCAGTTGATGGCCGATGTACGAAATATCTTATATTAGCACTGTTCACTGCTGATGCACGCAAAGGATATAGCTATAATGTATCTGGGGCCTCAAGCCGGACGGACTAAAGTTATGATATATTAGATGAAGGCTGATGTAAGCATTGTCTTATATTAGCACTGCTCAATGCTGATATACGCAAAGGACAGAGCTATAATGTACCCGTGGCCTAGAGCAGGACAGAGTAGATATAATATTTCAGTTGATGGCCGATGTAAGGAATGTCTTATATTAGCACAGTTCACTGCCGCGGTCGCTGAACGGGTTGCTCGCAAAAGACAGAGCTATAACGTGTCCGTGTTCCAGAGCAGGACGGACTAAAGAGTTCAACAGGGTGCTTTCAAACCGTGCTTTCAGTAACTCCTGATTAAGTAATTCACGAGTACGTATTACTAAAAAATGTACTCGTATAATACCTGTAGAAACCAATTCAAGCATTCAAAAGGATTGATTTTAATGGCTTAAACATGAAATAGGTGTAAAAGATTACAGAGTTAGTGATCTTCTTCTTCGTGTGATGACCTCGTTGGCGTAATGGTTACCATGCTGGACTGCCAATCAGATGGTCCCGGGTTCGATTCCCGGCACGGCTAACTTCTTTGTGATGATCTAAATTTGTTAGTTGTCGGTCTGGGTGTTAAATATGTATCAACATAAAGTATTTATGTATATGTGTAGGTATATTATTTGTATTAGGAACATCCAACACAAACATATAATACAAACTAGAAATATTTCAGATTAGGACCGTGTGTGATAAGAGTTCTTTTTTATGAGCTAAGTGGCCAAGCTTTAGTGCCGAGAGTTTTCAAGCCGCAAGAAAGCTTCTGACTTGGCTTAGAGTTAGTGATGAATCATTTTGTTCTTTCGTAAGAATTGTATAGCTACGCGCCATCAACTGGATTTTCATTGTGCTTTCTACTACAAAGAATGCCGATTTATAGGTTGCGAGAAAATTTGAACTATACTTTTTAGCACATACTCACTACAAAGGATCACCTACTTACTCGTATTGTCTTTATAGATGTATAATCTAAAAAATACCTGAAGGTGATGAAAACACATATTTGCTTTTTTAGTAAGTATATTTATATAAACTTTAGTACCTACCAACTTAACTACTTTAGTAGCTACCAATAAGCCTCTTTGCTCGTCGCTCAATCGTCTCCAACGCCTCTGGCTACGGCGTTGGCGACTGCAAAACTTTGAAAATATCTGCCTGAAATTTTGTTTCCTGAGAAGTTTCATCCTGGAGTCTTCTGTGCGAGACGTACTTTCCTTCTAGGTAAGTGTGCTGAATCAGAGACCCTCGTGAAGCTTGTAGCTTGGCTAACCAAGGTGATCTGCAGCGATCATCTAAGTTAAGCTACGGTCGATGAGGCCAGTCGTTGGAAAGGAGACCATGCACAAGACTGTCTTTTAAAAAGTGGTACTTTCATCAAGGTGCTGCCGGGGTCGGAAGACATCCCGAAGACAAATTGTAGGTCCCGGCTATGAGCCGTACGAGTCAGAGGTCATCGGTCCGATTTAAAACTTTAGCTTGGCCACTTAGCTTGTAAAAAGAAGAAGATGTAGTAATTAAGCTTGATATTAGAAGAATGAACTTATAACGCATAAAAACAAACTATTAAAAGTAATCTCACAAACATGATACAAACTTCCGGCTTTTTTTCAAGTCTCTCCAATAACCAAACTGCGTGAGCAGTATGTCACGTAAAACGGAAATAAAAAATACAAACATAGCTCAATCGTAACCGAAACAGTACTGAATATACGCAGTAACCTTCCACTAACCTCCGGGAGGCAGGCGCGACGGCCTTGGGGTGGCCTTGCGCTGCGCAGCAATGTGGACACCCTACTGTGGGGTGACAAGCTTTACTGCGCATTTCCGGACACAACCATAGAGTATGCAATTTCACTTACTGTATTAGTAAGTACTACGTAATATTTGTATTTAGTCTGTAGTCTACTACATACGAGCGAATTTCAAGTAATCGTATTTAGAAACTTGAACGATTCTTAACATTGAATCAAACATAATAAAACTGAAAATAGATGTGTAGATCTTTAATTAATGAAGTATTTCATAAGATTTATAAAAAAAACCCCTGATTTTTGTATGTAATTAAGAACTTTATGTATGTGCAAAATAAACTATTCCTTTTAGTCTGTGACTGAGGTCATCTATAGCTGGTAAAGTCCTCCAATGAATGATAGTTATGTATTTCTGATTGAGAAATTATTTTCGTCTCTTTATATTCTAAATCGTCGATCGTATGAGAAATAGCGAAATTTGCGGGCTAGGGATTACCTGTGACAGCAAATTTCCTTAGCTATACAGCGGGGGAATGCTGCGAGCCTGATGGGCACGCTTGGGCGAGGGGCTTAGAGGTAAACTTTTGTGTTTTATGTTGTCAATTTTTTTAATGTGTATTTTGAGTGAAAAAAAACTCTCCATTTATTCATAAATACAAAAAAATATCGTATAATAATTAATCAAACTATTTCTATATAATCATTATAGGTAAAAAAACATGTAATAAAATATTTTTCTATTCTTGAAGATATTGGTAATGGACACCCTAGTGTGGGGTGACAAGCTTTACTGCGCATTGCCGCATACCACCATAAAGTATACAATTTTACTTACTACTACTTACATATTTGTTTACAGTCTGTGGTGAGATCATCTACTACTTACTATTTGTTTGTAGTCTGTGACTATGGGGTCATCTAGAGCTGGCAAAGTCCTCCAATTAATAATACAGTAGAAACTCGATTAACCGGACTAATTATTATAGTTGTTATAACTATTATAGCATAGAGTATGCAATTTTACTACTACATATTTGTTTTTAGTCTGTGGTGAGATCAGCTGGCAAAGTCTGCCGATGAAATATGATAGTTAAATATTACTATTTATTTCATTACAACTACAAATAAAAAAAGGTTACGACTGTTTGTTGCTAAGTCTTAGGCTATATAAAATCACCAGTGACTCCCCCCGCCCGGGTCGTTCTTGGTGCAGAAGTTGGCCATAGCTATTCAGCGCGGTAATGCAGCGAGCGTGATGGGCACCTTCGCACCAGGGGTTATTTGATTATTTTTTATGTGATATGTTATTTTTAATTGACATTATGTTTATTTTTACCGAAACTTTACTTTAGACTATTTTGTATATATAATATTATTAAAAATAATAATTATGTAATAAATTTGTTCATATATAATATTTAAAAAAAATATTCTTTAAATGTGTCAATAAATGATAATTATTAATTATTCCTACCATTCTTTTATTCTTTAGAATAAGCCAGACTATTTGTTTAACGTTATTATAGGAAAAAGAAACATCAAATAAAAATGTTGTCCTAAGTTCTTGGAGATGCTGGTAGTGGTCACCCTACTGTAGGGTGACAAGCTTTACTGCGCACTTTCGCACACCACCATAGAGTATGCAATTACAGTTCTACTTGTATAGTCTGTGACTGGATGAGGTCATCTAGGGGGATCTACTAACCAAGTCTGCTAATGAATCGTCGTTATATATTATATAACTTATTATTTCATTAGTTCTACTTAGAATAAACCAAGCATGTATATGTTAAGTATAAGTATTAAATAAAGACAGCTTCTCTCGTTTCGCTTGGTTGATCAATTAATAGTCTATCTATATTAGTGCCTTCTTCTTTTTCTTATGAGCTAAAAGCCAAGCTCTGGTGTGGAGAGTTTTCAAAGGTCTCTGACTGGGCTTAACGACTGCTTGTATGTACTAATACGAACAGCTGGACCCTACATTTTAAGGTGTCATCCACGGTAGCATAAACATAGCCACAGAATAATAACTAGTAGCATAAAGCAGTCCGCTATTGGCAGATATTATGGTTCTCAAACATATCGGTCTCCTCACTATGTTTTCCTTCACCGTAAAGCGAGTGCAAATCCACACATAACTTGAAAAACAAGTCATTGGTGTAGGGCCGGGATCGAACCAGGGGGCCGTCTGATTGAAAAGCAGACGTTTTTACCACAGAGCCACATTAGCTTTTACCAAAAGTCTAAATCTAGCGACACTAGCCTAAGTGGAGCATGCCTAGTCTGGAAAAACTAGCTCTCAAGAAGGTTGCCGGACCCAGCCTTACCTACAGATAGGGCTGGGATCGAACCAGGGGCATCCGATTGAAAAGCAGACGTTATTCCCACCGAGCCACATTCGTATTTTTTTATTTTTTTTAAATGCTTAATTTATTAGTACCTAACTACTATTGGCAATTAGAATAAGTTCTTTGTTCATCAAACTTTTACCTCGAAACAACTCACATAAATCAAACCATAGATTACGGGCCCTATCATAATAGTTCTAAAGAACTTCACGATAAAAATACAACTTAAAAAAAAACATACCAAATAAAAAGACAAACTGGCTGATTTATGACGAAGAAAGTAGAAAAAATACCTTTGTTTTTTGTAGTTTTTCTTAGTTTGTGACGGTTCCCGCTGAGATATTCGCTTCACCTATAAAATATTACGAAAATAACCTTATGAATTGCAGGTCGATAGAAATAAAACAAAGTTTAGTAATAAACTATTGGGGTTACGTCATCTTTGCTACGGCTGTTTTTTATTGGAGTGAGAAAATAGAAACAATGGAGCCAGGTTTGGATGAAGTTATTTTTTCGAGGCTATACAGAGATTTATGAATTTTAGTTTTTTTTTATTTTATTTGAGGCTTTGTCGCTGAGCGACCATATCGCCTTCTAAATCATCTAAGTTACCAAAATCACACAACAAAAAAAAATAACAAATAACGTGATTAGTTAGCAAAGTTAGGTCTCTTAAGACCTAGTTCTGCTAACTTATACATTGTGTTTGCCATGTTGGAGTTAGATAGATAGATAGATAGATATACTCTTTATTGCAACACAAAAGGAAATACAAAACAAAGAGAAAAATAATTAATCAATTTATAAGTAGTGTTACAAGTGGCGGCCTTATCACTTAAAGCGATCTCTTCCAGGCAACCATAGCATGGAGAGGAAATCACAATAAATACGATACGGGGTGTTCAACAAAGAGATTAAATAATAACTAAAAATACCTACAAATAACCAATACATAATAAGACCTACATAAAATACTTATACTTAATATACATGCATACATATATAAAGAGTTTGGACTTGATAAGATAAAATTACAAAATCCGGTCTCGAAAATTTTTTCTCCAAACCACTGTCGTCTATAAGATTCTTTTCGCACACATTCCACCAATATGATATACGTCTTCCAAAATTTTAGTATAATACGAGTAAATACATAAATCTTAACAAAATCAAAATTAAATAGGCTTGCGCTTGACCGCAACTGACCTGATGTTAAGTGATGTTGAGGTATAAGATGAATCACGCTTTCCTAGGAGAAAACAATTATTTCAGATTCAGATTAATTTATAGTCAAACTGTAAAGATTATCGTGTTACAAGTACATATATAGGTTATCAACAATATAATATGTTACTGCAGTTATAGAACTAAATAGCTTACTTAAGAATATGTGAAAAATATGTATGCTAAAGCTTAAGAAAGTTTCTTATATTAGCTATTAAATAAAATATTTTATTCGTAGGAAAAAATATTTACAATAGACACAATGTAGTTATATAAATTACAGAAAAAGATTAAAATACTATGTACAAAGTCAAAGATAAAAATAAAAGAACAAAAATAATCAAAACTAAAATTTTAATTAAAGTACGCTCATCATAGTTGTTATCGACAGTTTTGTTATTTTCGAAAATACAATATTTAACATTAAAAAAAAACTAAGAAAATATTCAAAATAATAATTTTATCAAATCTTGCCTTGAAGACAGTGAAGATATAGTTCAGAGAGAACTGGGATGTTTTGTGTTCCTGTTATTTGAGTATTCTGCTCATTCGTGAAACTTAGATACCTTAGCTTATTTCTAAAGATGCATAAGACCTAAGGTGATCTGACGCGATCATCCAAGCTAAGTAAAGGTCGCAGCGAACTAGTAATGCGGATGAAGGACAAGGCTGTGATTTTAAAAGTGGCATTTTCATTCGGGCGCTACCGTGGGTCGGATGCCACATAAATTGTAGGTCCCTGCTTTTAGTCTTTGTACAAGCAGTCGTTTAGCCAAGTCAGAGGCCTTGAAATCTCTCGACACCGGAGCTTGACCACTTAGCTCATAAGAAGAAGAACAGTTAACAAGTATTTTTCTAAAACCTCTGACATTGATTCTCAAATATTCAGAAGCTTTTCCAGAACTCTTTCCCAACAGGTATTTGAAAACAGCCTTGAAAACTCTCGACACCAAAGCTTGACCACTTAGCTCTTATGAGAAAAGAAAAACAGTGGACAAGTATTTTTCTAAAACCTCTGAAATTGATTCTCAAATATTCAGAAGCTTTTCCGGAACTCTTTCCCAATATAAACCTATTTCGTTGTTCCAGAAAATGTAAACAATGAAACTTTCTCCTGAAACCTGTTAAATACAGAAGATTTCTATTTAAATTTTTCTTGAAATTAAATACTCTATTTAGTAAACATTTCCAAATAAAATACCTCTCGTTGAATACAGCCTATAAAAACAAATACCTTATATATAATTAGAATCTCGTGCCGCCCATTACAAAGGGGGAAAAAATAAAAGAAAACATTGTTTTAATCATGTTTATAGCTACACTGTAGCGAATAAACAAAACAATTAACTTACACTAGCAATGTCCTGTGGTATTGCTCGCATTTAGTAAAGATATTAAAGTCAAAGTCAATTTATTGCATCATTATGTCTTATTACAGATACATAATTATTCATAGGGCATTGTAGTTTGGTTTATTAGATAGATCTTCGCTTGGCCACCAACTCGCCTGATGGTAAGCGTTGTGGCCGAAGATGTAGCACGTTGATTTAGAAGAATCGTTTACTGAAGATGAGCAACCCAGTTTATAATATAAATTTAGTTTTTTGATGTTTAGTTTCTATAGTACCATTTTATGATGAGTAGATTTTTGAGTTTTGTCAGGAAAGATTTAAATATGTATTATCGTTTTAATACGCTTTGGGTAATCTGGTAACTTGTTAAATATTTTATTAGCCTTTGAATTACTATGATAAACTTAAGATAAACAAGTAAGCTTAAATCTAAGTTTACAAGTAAACATATTAATACGTGAAATAATAAACAAACGCTTTCCCATAATAGTGAAAAAACTGCAGTGCAAATTAATTCGTCGTTTTAAAAAAGTATCTTTCTCATCCGGGCGCTACTGTGGTGCGGATGACACGTTAAATTGTAGGTCTCGGCTGTATGGTCTTAGTACAAGATGTCTTTAAGCCAAGTCAAAGGGCTACAGGCGGCTTGAAAACTCTCGACACTGGAGCTTGGCTACTTAGCTCATACGAAGAAGAAAGATCATTAATTCGTAATCAAACCTACCTACTATAATAGTAGTATACGAATGAATGCGTCAGGACAAAGATTCTTCTATAAGAATCTTTGTCCTTCATTCGTTCATTCAGCTATAGGCAAGGCAAAGCCCAAACGGCTCATTTTAAATGTGATGTATTTAAAAATGATAATTCATTTGTACCTAACAAATATATTATAACAAACATACATACAAACTTTTAGTTCGTTATATTAGCATGCCTAGAGCTGTTTTTGTCAGTGAATAAGATATAAATCAACTTGTTTTTCTGCTTCAAACCGGATTGAAATAGACGAGACCAATCCGAGCCCTTCCAATTGATAAATACTTAGAAATTTATTTATTTTTTAAATTTATAATTCATAAAATAATTTAAAATAAAAAAGAGACAATTTAAAATTAAAATTTTGAAAATGTTGAAACAACATTTTGTGTACTAGGCGGCCATCTTGAATTTGAATTATATCATAGCGTTAAGTCAAAGTTTTTGACGTGACAACGTCTTAAATTAGGTTGCGTCTGCCGCGCGCGCAGCACGCGGCAGACGTTGTCACGTAAAATCTTCGCCCGTAAAACCGACTTTACAGGCAACCATTTTTATTCATAAAATTTAATTTACATGTCACTACCATAATATATAAATATAATATGTAATATAACATTAAAAATAGTGTACTTAGAAGTATTTTTTTGTCATTATAAACGCAATGAAACTTATACATTTATACGAGTAGTTCTATACTTTTCGTACAGCCATCGGTACAGCCAACATATGGTTTATCGCACCAGTCATTACAAAATCATGAGTTTCTTGACATTTTCATTACTAATTAGTTTCTAAAATAAAATGAAGAAACTTAATTATGTCTTTTGAAAGCTCCTCATCCAAACGTACCTACCAGGCTGACAGCATTTTCTAGCTGAATCGCGAAGCAAATTTTGCTTATATTGAATATATTCAACTAATCGCGCTCTTTTATTTGCAGTCAAAACTTCTATTTGCTAGTTGAGAAAAAATATGTCATCCGCCATTTAGCAGCTTTCATGCTAGATTTGAAATGTATCACAGTGTATGTATTTTACTAATCAATTTATTACCTTTATTTGATATACCCATGTTTAGGAAGTTGTTAAAAAATATCTCATCCGCCATATTTGACAGCCATCTGTTATGTTTGAATATTAGTACAATTTTTTTTAGTTGAATTTAGTGAAAGATGTGTACCTATATACATAGGTACACACACATATTGCATAATACTGACATGTTTTTTAACTAATTATCTCGCGTAATGTTTTCGGCGCTGTTCTTGTTGAATTGTGTCTTTTCTGTTAGCTTGGTTTGAACCATTTTATACAAAGTATTTTATGTTTAGTTTTACAGTTCTTCGTCGGTTAATTACTCAACCTTTCGGTCTCAACGGAAGCACACTCGCTTGTTGATTAAGTGATAATTTCATCTTATTATATTGTCAGTAACACTAGAGGTATATTATATAAAGCGTGCTACGTATGCATCTTCGGATCAGTTCATGCAATATTCAAATTAATGGATCACGCGACACACCTGCGCACGCGTCGGTCTGTCTGCAGCCCAGGAGCTCGTGGCCATGCGCCAGCGCACTAACTCGGTTCTAATCTGTGACATCTGACGTCATAGCGGACTATTTCGCGAAAGCGTTGATTGAGATTTTCCGTATTAAAGATTATAACGTACTTGCTCATACCATTCGGGAACAACATTTTGTAAACCCCGACAAAAACACCTGTAGCTCGGCTAGCTAAGGTGATCTGACGCGATCATCGAAGCTAAGCAACGGTCGATGCGGACGGTGCTTGGATGGGTGACCATGCTATCATTTTTTCATTGGCATTTTCACCTGAGTGCAACCGTGGGTCGGATGACACGTTAAATTGTAGATTCCGGCTGTTAGACGTAGTACAAGCAGTCGTTAAGCCAGTGAGAGGCCTTTGGGCGGCTTGAAAACTCTCGACACCAGAGCTTGGTCACTTAGCTCAAGAAGAAGAAGAACCCCGGCACAAATTATAATTTAACGGTTTTTAAAGCAAGAGTGAACCGGTTATTTCTGGGTAAGCATGCTTCACCTTGGATCATAATATCGCTTACCATCAGGTTAATTATAATAAAGCGCAAGCCCATTAACTGTGAAAAAAAAGACACAAAATCTACGGGGGGTTAAAGTTTGACGTGTATGTTTGTGGCATAGTTGCTCGCGAATAGATAAGCAGATTATAATTCATTTTTTAAAGACATGTCGAGAATTATCTAGAAAAAGCGGAAAAAAAGACAGGTGACATGTCATATAGATTTCAATAAATATAAGTAAATGCAGCCGCTAATTTGTGAAGCTTAACCTTACCCTCTTCTTCATCGTATGAGCTAAGTGGATAAGCTCTAGTTTCAAGAGTTTTCAAACCACCCGAAGGCCCCACATTTTTAATGTATTTTGTTTGTTATCTAACTAACTAAAACATTTGTAGCGGAATAGCTTGTTGGTTTAAAGTGTTACAATATTTTTTCCCACCCAACGCTGTCAATCCACCTTAACAAGTTTTCCTTAAATAATCCCATCGCGATTACCCGGCGTTGTCTGCCAAAACACATTATACAAACAAAAAAACAGACACGTGTACATCACAGATTAATCTCAACATACCATAATTACATACAAACTATCAATCAAATCTGTGACACTTCAGTTACACTGTGACCACAGATTACTAAATAGTGACAGTCAGACTAGCTGCGTTTCGCTGCATCGCTCATTGCTCTATAGTTCGCTAAAACCTTAGATCAAATGCGTACATGTATATACTTGATCGAAGGTCAAAATAAAAAAAGCGAGTTTGCTGTTAGTTTGTTAAATATTATGTCCACTTCAGCTTCGTTATTATTTATGTATCACTTTTGGAATTATGTAAATTCTAGTGCCAAATTTAATAGTTTTATAGTTATTGAATCACATTCAGAATGACAGGAATAAAATTTATGATTAACCAGTGTTACTAAACGGCGAGTGTGGTTCGGTGGAAAAACGTCTGCTTTCCAATCTGACGGTCCCTGGTTCGATCTCGGCCCTACAACAAGGACTTGTTTTTCAAGTCATATGTGAATTTGCACTCGCTTTACGGTGAAGGAAAACATCGTGAGGAAAGCGACATGTTCGATGACTGCAATATCCAACAACGTGTATCATCCGTCCACCTGCACTTGGCCAGCGTGGTGGATTGTGGCCTATATATCTGTCCTCGAGAGAGAAGGCCTCGAGTCCCAGCAGTGGGAACGTATACTGGGCTGCTTATGCTATGCTTACGTTAGCGAGACAAACAAACATACAAACATTTACGCATCTATATGTATATTGTCGTACCTATATCTGTAAACAGTGTATACAGCTTTGGCGTAGTTTTGAAAACATGTTTTTATTAGATATATTTAATTTATGCTGTCAGGTGGTTTGTTTGTCACAGTCCTAGGTCGGGAGAGACGACAAAAATAGGCTGAGCCACTTTTGATGTTGTTTTGACATTCTGAAATTATATTTATTGGGTGGTCGTCAATGACGTAGTAAAACGGGTTTTAGTTTTAAAAGTTTACGACAAGAATGTTATTGCTTGTGCCTTTTATATCAGAGATCTGTATCGGAAAGGGCTTCCCGGAAGTTTTTATATTAGTATTTTTATGATTTTGCTTTGTGATTTGGATAACATACGAGTACATATGAATAACATACATATGTAGGTATACATATTATAATAAGTACAATAGGTAACTTTATGATTTTTCTTTAGTAAAAAAACGAATAAATAATAAAATAATAAATAAAAAAGTCCTAAGCTTATATAAATAAATAAAAATATTGGGATACATTTCACACACGGCTGGTTAACCCCATACGGAACCATTTCTAGTTTGTGCTATGGTTGCTAACACAACTGATATACTACATAAACATACATACATATTTTATATAGATACATATTTAACACCTAAACCCACAGTCAAGAAATTTAGTTTAGCACTAAGAAGTCTGGCTGGGCCGGGAATCGAACCCGAAACCTTCTGATTGGCAGTCCGGCATGGTAACCTTTACGCCAACAAGGTCGTCATATGATTGAATGATTGCGAATTTTTAAGGAAAAAAAATCATATGTTTTTGTACCCCAGGCGGGGATCGAACCGATGACCTTAGACACGTAAGGCAGGCCTGACTAAGCTGTCATAGCTTCAAAACATTTTATTACTTTTCATCTCGCAGATAAAACAAATGCTTAAAATGTACATTTTGAAACAAATAAAATTAAATGTTTAATCTGATCCATTTATTAATTTAGTTAAGTATGTATAGAAATGATTAATAGTAACAACAATTGGCAATGTTTAAATTCTTAGTAATTGTATACTCTAATACTATTATTTTATTAGTAGTATTAGTTTTTAATAAAAAAAAATATTTTTTTCAAGGTATTATACTCTAATTAAAAAACAAACATCTACTAAACAACCCACTGTCGAACAAAAACAACAAGAGCAAAATTTCCAAAAAAAAATTTCAATGAACGCATAAATATTCGTTTCTTGCCGAATATTGGTGTCTGCGGAGTACCTACCAAAGTGTTGGTCCGTGTCTTATCACTTTTGTAAAAAAATGTACGTGAAAAATATATTTAGGCACATTCCGGACCCTTTCCGGGAAAGTGGTAAGTAAGTAAGTAACTTGAATGACGTTCGATGGTTGAGAAAGCTTCGCTTCGACCTTCCTTGTGAGGAGTGCAAAACTTTGGAGCTCTCTTCCTGAGTCTCTGTTTCCTGAAGTACTATCTATCTGAGGGTCTTCAAATCTAGAGTTAATAGATATTCTCTAGGTAAGTTACTTAAGATAGACGTTCGATGGTTGAAAAAGAAGGCATCGACTTTCCTTGTGAGGCATAAGCAGCCCACCATACGTTCCTACTGCTGGGACTCGGGACCTTCTCTCACTAGAAGAGAAATATAGGCCATAATCCACCACGCTGGTCAAGTACGGGTTGGCGGATGACACACGTCATACACTCTTCTGGTCGTGGTCCTCAAACGTGTCGATTTCCTCACGATGTTTTCCTTCACCGTAAAGCGAGTGCATATCCACACATGACACAACTTGACAACAAGTCATAGGTGTAGGGCTGGGATCCAACCAGGGGCTGTCTGAGTGAAAAGCAGACGTTTGTACCACCAAGCCAAACTCGCTTTTTAAAATGCATTTAAGCGAGCTATATCAGAAAGATACTAGTAAAATCCCAGCAGTGTCGTTGCGTAACAAAGCGCTCCAACATTGTATTTAATCCACACCAATCCTCGTCAATGACAGATATAATAAAGTAGTGCATCCTACATAGCGGGTGTCGACGCGGATTGAATAATATGCTGCTGAGTGACAACCTAGTGATTAGGGCTGTGCTGTCTGGGCTGTGAGCGAAGCGAGAGCAAAGCGATTTTGATGACCTCGTTGGCGTAATGCTTACCATACCGGACTGCCAAGCAGAGGGTCCCGGGTTCGATTCTCAACATCTTTGTGATGAACTAAATTTGTTGGCTGTTGGTCTGGGTGTTACATAAGTATCGATATGAACTATTTATGTATGTATATGAAGTATTGTGTGTACAGTTGTGTTAGCAACCATAATACTAATTAGAAATGGTTTAGTATGGAGCTAACCGGCCGTGTGTGACATGTATCCTAATACATACATACATAAGCAGCCCATTATACGTTCCCACTGCTGGGCTTTAGGACGTGTGTCATCCGCCAACCCGCACTTGGCCAGCGTGGTGGATTATGGCCTGTATCTCTCCTCGTGAGAGAATGCCCCGAGACTCATCAGTAGGGACGTATAGTGGGCTGCTTATGATATGCCATGCTATGTATGGGTGCATCCTTGAGTCGAATGATGCGTTGAATTGGAGGTGCTGTGATTGTATACAAATTAAAAACTCTTAACCTCCAAGCTTGGCAACTAAACTCAAAGAAAACAAAAGCAAACTATGATGATGATGTATTTTCTCGATCTTTCCACTAGCCCTGTTTAAGAATTTCGCGGCTCGTCGAGATTGGGCCAACTGTTGGCCCAACGCCAAGCTCTGCTAGACATCACTCAGCACCCGACTTTACCCGAAAAATCCCGATTTCAGCCGAGATTTACGACCAACTAATGACTAATTAATACTCAGTTAACACATGTTTCTTCCAATTAACTTGTTGTTTTTAACCTTTTAGTGGAAAAGTCTAATGCTGTTTGTTTTCTGAACTCTGAAGCTTTTGATGTGGTTCTTCAAAATCGAGGTGAAAGGAAAGATAAATCTTGGAAATGCAAATAAAGCTCAGTAATCATTCCACTTCCTATTACCCTCTAATCTCGTATGAGCTAAGTGGCGAAGCTCTGTTGTCGAGAACTTTCAAACCGCCTGAAGGCCTCTGTGTGGCCGACAAACAGCCGGGATCTACAGTTTACATCATCCGAGCTACGGTAGCGCCCAGATAAAAATGCCACTTTTTAAACACCAGACTTGTGCATGGTCACCCGATCTAAAGACTATCCGTATTGACCGTCAGATCACAATGCAGATGCATGTTTATATTACAGTTTTTTTCTCGGTTTTCGTGGCCGAACCGATTTATATTTATGATAGATATGATATATTAAGATATATATTTAGAAAAAAAATACACACAAGCTACTTAAAAAAACACATAGACAGCTTAAAACACACACATACTACTTAAAAACACTCAGTCTACTTAAAAAACACACAGATTACCAAAAACACACTCAGACTAGGTACTAAAAAACACAGACTACTAAAAAAAAACACAAGCTACTTAAAAAAATGGCGGAGCGGTTAGCACGGGGTACTAGCACGTTAATGAAACTTAAATTAAAAATCGGCCATTCAATCCGTTTTAATATAATTAAAAACGTTAGTACACACGGTGCGTTTGCGCATATCATAACAGAAGCTAGCAATAAGCCATTTTCAAATTCAAATAGACTTCATTGCCACGTGTAAGTATGACATACGTCACCCACGAGAGACGCACGCTCTGCGCGCGCGCCGCGTCTTGGCACTCGGTATTGTTTTTGACATTTCATGAGAACGTCATTTGGGGAAATTTAGGGCAGATACAAACATTTAATTATTTATTCGCTACTGTCTCAGATAAATGTTGACAATTACAGTTTCACTTAAGGTGAAGATAAAGGCAAGTCTGAATTTTACAGTTGTTTCCGCTATACATCGTAAGTAGTGTCTGAAGAACCAATCTATGGAAATTTATACTTATTTTGGTACATCTCGGTTTGATCGGTACCAAAATATCGATCGATTGAAATAATTATCAGGAGCATCTAAATTAGAATAACTTTATAATTTAAAATAACTTTAGATGGTCCATATTATATTCAACATAAGTCAAAGAACTATTTGTTACAACTTTTTTTAATTCACCAATTTCCAAAAGTCCTAAAACAAAAGTAGTTTACCTAGATTTTCTATAACCGCCAACAGATTTTGAGTTAATCAATAATAACCACCGTGATTACCATGCCGGACTGCAAACTAGAGGATCCCGGGTTTGAATCCCGGTACGACCAACGTCTTTGTGATGAACTAAAAATTTTGAATGGATGTCGGTCTAGGTGTAAAATATGTATCGATATAAAGTATTTATGTATGTAAATTAACTATATCAGTTGTGTGAGCAACTACAATGCAAACTAGAACTGGTTTAGTATGGGGCGCACCAACCACGTGTGAAATGTGTCCTAATACTTAGATAAAACAAAAAAATTATAATATAAAAATAAGTCGTGTTTTCTTTCCTGACGCTATAACTCCAGAACGCACGAACCGATTTCCACGGTACAGCATTCGTTGGAAAGGTCTCGGGCTCCGTGAGGTTTGTAGCAAACAAAATTCAGGGACAATTCAATTCGCAAAAAATTACCTACACTTGGGCGGAGCCGCGGGCAACAGCTAGTTAGTAATAAAATATATATATATTTGTTTATCTATACATACACAAAGCTGTCAACATTCGGGCACCCATCCAAGTATTATATCTACACAAGTCCCTATAGCTTTGACGTTGTCAAGTATTTTACTACGCCAATACGTGGTGTGAGTTATGACGTCATCACTCGAGCGCACACGCTTATACAGGGTAGTTATAAAAATGTCTGCTTAAAAAATTTACTCCAACAATTAGGTAATTTGGTATCCCATGAGTTATGGAATCTTCTAAGGTAGTTTTTGATAATTTAATTTGTTATTTGACGACCCTATTTTTTCATCTTGAATAATCTATCAACAAGCACCTAACGGGCCGTGCCGGGAATTGAACCCGGAACCTTCTGATTGGCAGTCCGGCATGGTAACCATCACGCCAACGAGGTCGTCAAACCTGACTGAGACTAGTTCTTTAGTCAGCCTTTAGGTTATTTTTTCGTCTTATTTTCTGTTTAGCTAGAGGAGGCCTATACCCAGTGTGGGATTCCAATAACAGATGATAAAAATTTAATTTAACATTAAATACTTAACAAAAATAGATATAAAAAGTCAAAGAAGTTAAAGCGATTATAATGTTACTAGCTGACCCAGCAAACGTTGTTTTGCCTCACTTAGGGGTATGAAAAATAGATAGTGTAGCTTATATGACACGTTCGTAGATTTACCATAGAAGCGCCATCTATTGATTACTTACTCAACCCAGTCGAAAGGCATCTGTTAGAATCATTTGGAGTTAACAGATAATTGTGAATGTCAAATAATAACAGACAATAATTAGCAATAAATTAAAATTGCGACTTATTTTGATATTTAAACTATCCTATCTCTCAAGTTGGCTCGAACTGCACATGGTGTGCGAATTTTATTATAATCGGTTAAGTGGTTTAGGAGTCCATTGAGGACAAACATTGTGACACGAGATTTATATATATTAAGATTTCAGATTGTTGGAAATAAATTTGGCTTTATATTATTATTTTTATTATTTTCTGTTTACGATTTATAGCAAAGAAACTATAAAACCAAGATTTTGTGTTTCGCTTCTTCGCTTTGCATGATGTCTAACCCTGTATAAGAAAGAAATGTATTATGTATTTTATTTTCACTACGAAACTCGTGCCGCTAGTTTATATTATTAGAAACACATGTGTGGATGCAGTAATAGCTACACAGCTTAAACAATGTTAAAATAGAATGTACTCACGTAATTATGATTTAAATTTAGTAGTACATAGAGTTTTATTTTTAGAAAAATACATGCGCTTGCTATTTAGAAGGCAAGATTTATTTGTTGATACTAACTAAATATTCTATAAACTATACAAAAATATAAATAAACTAGCAAATCATCCCGGCTTCGCACGGGCTATAAATAATGTAAGTTGCAAAGAGAAACAAAATATAGCCTATGTTATGGGTAATGTTCCCAACGGTGAAATAGTTTTTCAAATCGGTCCAGTAGTTTCAGAGTCTATTCGCGTCATACAAACGAAAAATCAAACTTTTTCTCCTTATAATAGGTATTGGTATAGATAAATATGGACACAATTTACATACGGCTGGTTAGCCCCATACTAGACCATTTCTAGTTTGTATTACGGTTGCTAATAGAACTGATATACTACATATACATACATAAATACTATATATCGATACATACATATTTAACATCTAGACCATGACTTCATGGTCCAGATCACATAACATTTGAAACGGATTTAACTTGTGAATCCTGGAAAAAATAATGGGTATACTTACTTGCATAATTGTACTTTTTATTTACCTTTTTTTATTTAGTATTTTGTATTCACAACAAGTATAAATAAAAATTTAGAAAACCCCGGCATTTTTTTAAATTTAATTAACTCGGCGGACATTTCGTATTTTAAAAACTATTCTAAAGGTTAAAAATGTATGACATACAAATGATCCGCCATTTAGAGGCAGCTGCCAACATAGCTAAGAACACTCACAACAAAATCACCATTACAATAAATAATAAGAATTGAAATCGGTCCATACATTTTCGAGCTACGGTGTCACATACACTCTCTCTCTCTCTCTCTCTCACACACACACACAAACACATACACACACACACACGCATAAACACGTAAAATTTATAACAACACACTTATAATCGGGTTCAAAAATACATAAAGAGAATTTACCTAACACTAAAGCAGACAACAATAACGACAAATTCGAAGAAAAAATACATTCTTATAAATCTGACATCTTCTGATCTCACACACCTGTGTTTCTCACAAAAACCTCGAAAAAAATACACTCCGTTTTTCAATAAAATGGTCACGAAACGGCTTATCCTATCTTACTAATAAATGAGAAAGTTTGTGTCTGTTACATCTTCACGGTCTCGGCTGAACTGATTGCGATAAAACGTGATATGAAAATAGTTTAGACCTTGGAACACATAGGCTACTTTTATCCTGAATTAAAGCGGGCCGCATGCGTGGGCGCAGGTAGTATTTTAATATAGTATAGGTACATATTATATAGTACAGAAGTAGAGATGAGTCTTCTTTTGTTCAAGACAGTAGCTATGCAAAACACGCTGACAAACAAGTATTGCGATTTGAATTTTAAATATAGAATGCAGGTTTGTGGTAACCTTGAAGATGGAATGAAAAAAAACGGCCAAGTAGTTGTTGAGCTAGCTTATAGAGAGTTCTGTTTATAACTTTTTTACGTAACAAAGTTAGGCATTAAACCATAACCCTTTAGCCTGGGTGAAAGAATATGGTGGCGGAATTGTCCCTGCCTATCGTAAGAGGCGACTAAAAGGAGCATCAGATTCGAGGGTGTTCGGAGATGGGGTTCCGACACCCGCTCCATCGAGTCCGGGGTGAACGACGACGGCGTCGCGTGACCGTCGCCGTCGCGTCGTTGGCGGAAACAATCCGGGAAGGGCCACAGCGCAATGCAAGGAGGTCTCCGGAGTGTTTCCCGGAAGATCACGGGTTCTTCCAGGAAACACTCCGTTAAGCACAGAGGCAGGTCACCGGGGGGGTTTAGTGGTTACAAATCCCACATAACCTGGCTGCGCCCCATCGTAGCCAGGTATCTTATTGAAGATTTCCCCCTCGTCAACAAAAAAAAGGCATTAAACCAACAGGGCATAAGTAAGCAACACAACGGGGTCCAGTATGAAATCAGTCAAAGCCTGAGGTTGAGCATACCTAGTCTGGAATAACTAGCTCTCGAGGAGGTTGCCGGAATACGCCTACGCCGTTGAAGTTTAGCTATCGATTTTTCAACTTGATGGTAGTTGCTAGCCAAACGAGCATTACAAAATGAGCTATCTGGAATCAAATTTAAGTTGGTATTTAAATGAGAGTATTAGGTATTATTTTGTTCAGTTTTTTAAATAAGCGACTGTAGGTGATCTTACGCGATCGGCGAAGTTATCTTAAATGTTAATTTTTATTTTATGATTTAATTTGATAGGTAATATACATTGATATAATTTGTGAAAATTTTAAGTGTCTAGCAGCTACCGTTATTTATATATAGCAAAAAAATACGAAAAAAACACGTTTATTGTATGGGTACCCCCCTTAATATTATTTTTTGTTTATTTTTAGTATTTGTTGTTATAGCGGCACGGGAAATACATATTTGTGAAAGTTTCAGCTTTCTAGCTATTACGGTTTTTGAGATACAGCCGTTTTACCTATTAGGTACGGAACCCTAATAAGGAACCCTGAGAATTGTATTTACACGTGTAACTTGTCACCTATCTATGTATTACTAGTTAGTATAATATATGCACAGTAGTTTGAAAATAGTAAACAAGTCAATATTATTCATTATCTATAGTAGGTACCTATAGGTATTTAAAAACCTTTTAGCCGTAAAGGAAAAAAAATCTTTATTTTAGAAGATGTTACAATAATAATAAGTAGGAACTAGTGACTACTTAACTTAGTGATTACTTAGCTTAGTTGACTTACTTACTAAATAATGCTGCTTGTTTGAGCTAAGGCCTTAGGCCTAAGCTTAGTACACCTAAAATCTAGACAACAAAAAACTAAAATAAATGGGCAAGTGCGAGTCAGGTTTGTGCAAGAAGGGTTCCGTACCATTGTGTATGGGAGTCCGGCTAAAATATTTATTTTATTTTTAAAGTGTGCTAATTTTATTATTCTCTCAATGTTTAGAATTCTTTCGAGTAAAAAAAGCTTAAAAATTACGTTTATTGTATGGGGATATACTTTAATATTATTATTTTGAGTATTGGTTATTATATTATTATATCGGCGGAAATACATATCTTGTGAAAGTTTCAGCTTATTAGCTATCACGGTTTCTGAGATACAGCCTGGAGACAGACAGACAGACAGCGGAGGCATAAATTTCAATAAAATATTAAATTCTTTGTTTTAAAATAAAAGGTACATGTGAATATATCTAATAATATACCTATATGCTTATGATAATAAATAACTATCACAATAAGTAAAAAATATCACTAATCAAATCTATTTAAAAAATTATAAATGTTATGTATTAATGAAATTGTCTTATCGTATAGAATTTTATCATAGATTCATAGATTGACCTTATCACATTTAAACTACATATTTTTAATGTTTTGTTGAAATACATTAAAAGTACTTAGTTAATATCTTTAAAAGTATATTGTATAACAGTTTTATGCAATAAAAAATATCTTATCTTATCTAAGAGAATTAGAAAAACAAATTTCCCATCCCATTAAAAAGAGCAGCAAAGTAACATAATATATCGAATATATTATTGTAAAAGAATCAATGAATTATGTACGCAATAGAATACTGAAGAAATATGTCGCATAATGCATGTTTCTATTTGTAAGCGGCTAGATATGTACCTAATAATATTATCGATATCGATAAAGGCAAACTTATAGTTGTTTGTAGGTTCTCGTAACATGACCGTAGTTTTTTTTTATAAATGGCTCGAAAATTTGCGACAACAGAGCTTCTCCTATAAGCTCTTAAAAAGGATAATGAATGTATTAATGAGTATTTTCAATTGCTTTCTATAAGAATACTAGCTGACCCGGCAAACGTTGTTTTGCCTCACTCAGGGGTACAGCGCCATCCATTGATTACTTACTCAACCCAGTCGAAAGGTATCGACATCTGTTAGAATCATTTGAAGTTAACAGATAATTGTCACTGCCAAATAATAACAGACAATAATTAGCAATAAACTAAAATTGCGACTATAATTTGAGATTTAAACTATCCTATCTCTCAAGTTGGATCGAACTGCACATGATGTACGAATTTCATTATAATCGGTTAAGTGGTTTAGGAGTCCATTGAGGACAAACATTGTGACACGAGATTTATATATATTAAGATAAGATAGAGTGAGTGAAGTAAGCAATGTCCCCGCATTAAATAGGTTAGTTTTCATCTGTCTGTACGTAAGAAAGAAAAAGAGAAACCTTTATTGTGTAACACGAATAAACTAAAAAATCATATGAAATATTAAATTAGTAGTGTATATGTTCGCTTATAGGCCGTAATTTTGAACTAATCTCGACCAAACTTGGTATTCGGGATCTACTAATTAATATTTATAAATGTGTAAGCGAGTTTTGATTAAAATGAAAATGCTATGAAAAAATCGACAGCGTCAGCATCAACTGACCACAATACTAGTGTTAAGCATATTCAGTGGCAAGGAACTGTCCACGTGAGAGGCGAGCACTTGCTCCAGCGGCTGGAATAGCTAATGGAACGTGACTGCGCGGAGCAAGGCGGTGGCACCAGCGGTCATATTCAAGGACTGATTGAGGTTATAGGCAAATAGTTGACGATGTATATCAGAAAACTACATCATCATCATCATCAGCCTGTGTCTTCCCACTGCTGGGTATAGGCCTCCTCTCCAACACGCCATACAGTACGGTCTTCAGCCAGTTTCCACCAGCTCTTTCCAGCGTGCCTAACGATGTCATCTGACCATCGGGCTGGTGGTCTGAAGAAAACTACTAGAAAACTACATATTTTATTATTATTATTTTTACATATTAGGAAAAATTTCACACACGGCTGGTTAACCCCATACTGAACCATTTCTAGTTCGTGTTATGGTAGCTAACACAACTGATATACTACATATACATATTTTATATAGATACATATTTAACACCCAGACCTACAGCCAACAAATTTAGTTAAACACAAAGATGTTGGCCGTGCCGGGAATCGAACCCGGAACCTTCTGATTGGCAGTCCGGCATGGTAACCTTTACGCCAACAAGTATGAAAGATATATTTATTTTTATATTTTGTGGACATTTTAAGTGTCTAATAGCTACTGTTATTGATATATTATAGCAAAAACATGGTATGACATGACAGCGGAGGCTTAGTAATAGGGTTCCGTTTTAACCTTGTAAGGTAGGTACGTAACCTTAAGAAAGGGTAAGCGTATGTACGCGGAGCGCGGGGCGCGCGGGTTGCGGGCGGTGGTAAGCGGTGTGTGAACTCAGTCGTTCGCAAACCACACGGAAGAGCGCACGCTTCTTGCCGCTTCCTTCAAAATAACAAACTAAAATGCCACTATCCCGTGCCGCAATCATGTGCCTCGAAACCAGCCCACTCTTACGCTACGACACCCTTTTCACCGACGAACCTGGACCCAAACCGAGAAGAAGAAAGAGAAAATACTTGTGGCAAGAAAGTGCCGTTAGACAAAGAAGACAGATACAGTTTGCAGTAACTTACAGACAGTTGAGAGAGAATCCGAGCGGATTCTTCACGCATTTAAACGTCAGCGCCGCCATCTTTGATTATATTCTGGAACATGTGCGCGAAGGATTGTCTAACAGTATCCCAGATTTCATTCCGCCGGAAGAGAAGTTGTACATAGTACTCAAGTAAGTCAGTAGTCTATCTCCCTCCGCCTTATTTATTTATTTATTTATTAGGCACTCAGACAGATTACAAACATACATTTTAACATAACTAAACTAAAAGAACAAAAACAAGTCTGCAATCCAAAAAAGAGTACACAGCATGTTAGTGTAAACTTAATAAGGAAGGTTCATATATACATAAAAAAGGGGAAATCTTAAGTACTAAAACAATTTAACCTATAACTTATATTATTTCTAAATTGACTGAGACTGTCACTAAATACATCCAGTTCAGTAATGTGTCTTATACAGCAGTAATGTCTGCAGGACATACAAGTTTACTAGAAACTAGGACAAACCTTTAAGAGCGGCTTCAGAGCTAGTTAACTTTGCTTTAATACTAACTCGAGATAAAAATATGACTTTAACATAATTAACATGCGCCATTATTTCGTGCAATTTATTATACTAACTTCAGTTTGCTTGCTAAATAATTTAAGTACATGTAAAAAATATTTAATAACACCTTTTATATGAGTAAATAAAAGGAAGTTGATAAGATAATACTATTTTTTTTTATTAATTTTTAGTTATTTATTACAAAGTTCTGGTAAAAAAAAAACATACAAAATTTGGAAAGTATTCTATCTAAACGCAGCTAGCCATCAGTCTTGCATATTATATATCTCTTCTTTAATGTCTTGCGCTAGCGTGTCAATTATTTGTGAATTATACGCACTCGCCTGAATATTAGAGTCTTCAACAGTACTATCGTTGCCATAAATACTGACAGATACTTCATCTAGAACTGCTTGGGTTATCTTAGTTCGTAATCTTAATTTCTGAATAGGTCCTAGCTTGTCCATTTCAGGTAATAAACTCATCAGAAAATGGTAATTATCCGAATTCATATATTGGTTGCTTCTTGCTACCTCCTCTTCTAAAATCTTCATTTTCTTACGTTCCATCTTTAAAAGTTCTTTTTTTAAGTCTGCGTTGTTCTCTTTTAAAGTGATCGGAATGTCTCTTTCTTCTTCTTCATCATCGTCTTCTGATTTAGAAGAACCAGGAGATGTTGGAGACTGACTCGATGTTTCCTGATATGACTCTGGAAGATCTTTATTTTCATTTGGCATCCGATTAAACTGCGCTTGCAAAAAATACAATGAATCGTAGTGTCTCCAAGGCGATTTATAATTTTCATTCATTTGATATCTTTTCAACTCCTTGCGATATGAATCCTTCAGGTTTTTCCATCTTTTTTTCAAGTCATCAACTGTAAATTTTATAAAAACAAATAGATATTAGGTATTAAATAGATTAAGCAAGTTAGCATTAAAATTAAACTTGTTTTTTTCATATTTGTATTTATGAAAATCCCTTTCAAAGCGATTTAGATATTTATTCATTGCTCAAATATTTATTACACCTAAAATAGTATTCTTTGTTTCAGGTATTTAAAAGGTCTTGTTCCTGTGAAAACTTTAGCTGAACACATTGGTTTGAATACACAAGAGACACAGAGAGTTTTAGAAAACACGCTTATTATAATTTGGAATCAACTTCAATCAATTCACCTCCAGCCGCCTACACATACGGACACAACGGAATTGGCGCGACAATATCATCAAAAATGGAATTTCCCTAACTGCGTGGGTGCTTTGGGAGGCAAATACATTCGTTTAGAAAGTGAAGATAAGAAACCCAAAGTTAGAATTTTGAACATCGTTGTAGATGCCAATTTCCGGATTTTGACAGTATTCGTTGATAGTAAAAGGAGATTTGATGAAGTGTTTGTTAAAAACATGCCTTACCTTTGTGGGGCTCAATGCCTCCCCGGCACAGAGACGACAATGTTGCCACTAGTAGTGATAGCAAATGAGGCATATCTGCTCAAAACAAATTTAATGGTACCGTATGGCAAAAGAATTGAACGTCTGAGTCCTCCAAACCATAAGTTTAACGAGGCACTGAGTGATGCCAGGGTTCCAGTAGACGCTGTCTTTGCAATTTTGTCAGAGAAATGGCAAGTGTGTAATTCACCTTTCACAATGCGCTTGGAGGAAACCAGATTAGTTTTGAAGGTGTGCTGTTTGTTGTACAACATAATCAAGGAGCGAGAGGGCGCCCAGGATCCACATTTCAGATCGGCTGGCCGCTCGGATAAAGGATGCATTTCTCTGAACTTAATGAATAATCCATCTAATCAAGTGGACAAGACTAATTCACGAGCAAAGCTTATTCGAGATCAGTTCAGAAATTACTTTCAGTGGCATAAATATCGTAGGTAAATCCAGAACCCCTTATGTTGGCTCAAGCACTGCTTTCAGACTGTGAACTTATTTAGACCTGAAGTATTCTAAGAAGAAAGTAATTCCATTATTTTCTGAAATTAAATAACATTTTCTTTGATATTTTTTTTACTACACAGATCATACATTATTTTAGTAGGCCATGAATGTATTCGTAAATAAAGACACTTCGTTTTAAGTTTAGCCCTCCCCTACAAAAAAGAAAAAATCGACCTAATTTTAATAGACAAAACAATACAAACTAGATCAAGTCATACCTGGAATACCAGGGAACTTCTTCTGAATTCCTTCCCACATCTTCTTTATCCGCATTTTATTCTTGTAATGAGCATTATTTACTTCCCATATCCCAGGTCTTGCCTTCACCTCCTGGACAAATCTGTCACAGTCCATGGTGTATATTGACACTTGGCTTTTATTACCACTAACACTCTTTTCTAGACGTTTAAATGGGACACTGGCCAGGTTTGGGTCGTTATTTGTTTCGAGATATCTTTTAAGCGACATATTTTGGGTAACAGCAGACGCATCAGAAGGGGTGGTTTGAGCTGAGCTACTGCTGTGTTGAAATACTGTGACGACAGGTTCCATATCGTTATCCATCCTAGTTCTGTGTCAGTAATAAGCTCTTTATTGAGGAGTTAGTAGATTCCTGTAAAAAACACGTGTAGTTGAATATATTACCTCATTTTATTTAAGTCGATCTTCATGGTATGTGCCAAACTCTGGTGACAATGTAGAATAAAAATAACAGAGATAGCATAAGAGGTTAATTTGAATTCAAATCTTCTTCTTCGTATTGCTGATAAGTAGCGCCATGATTATTATTTATTACCCCAGCGTAACTACGTGGTAACGCCTCACCGATAAGAAAAAAAAATCTGCTGACAAAAAACTATTATCAACAAATTCGCAATCATAAGCTATGTATAATTCTTACTTGTCAAAATAGATCCAAAATCGCCCGAACTTCACTACTGCTCGGTATCAGTACAGTGTGAGGACCAGTCGCCGCCGGTTCAGCAAACTGCTACGTATTCTGTGACAAAGCGTTGAGGCGCGACTCGGGCCTCCGGTTGCGGCGGAAGGTCATGCGCGTCTGCCCCGCGCCGCGCCGCGCCGCCCCGCGCCGCTCCGCTCCATCTTTCACTCTGCGAAATCTGCCATCTCGCTCTCTCTTGTTTGTACATACCGCTCGCTGTCTCGCTCCCTCATGACGTATGCGAGTGAAGTTGTTTTGCACTCAGTTGAGCAATGCCTCAGTGTACTGCGGAGCTGTTTTGTAATAATAATACCAAAACTTTAGGCATGATTCTAATGTTCTCTATTTTACTTTGTAAACTGTAATCTTAGGGCATATTATATAATAATAGTAGTTTAAAAACTAAATTACTTAACTATGTCTCTGACAACTAATGTCAGAGACATAAACGGAAGTAATACGGAAGTATGGACGGAACGACAAAAAAAGCTATCCGAAAGAACTTAATGACTTTTGTAGGTTAAGATTCATTTTAGTATTTTATATGATTGTTATGTCGGTTATAAATAAATATGTTATTAAGTGAATAATATAAACTCCGAAAGAAAAATAATGAAAACGTTTAAAAAGTTACAAAATGGAAAACGTACAAACTTTCAAAGTTATAAGAATCTATTATTTGTATCGCACCCCAAAAAAAGTATTAGAAGACTCAATTTTGTTGTCAGTTATTCATGCAAAGCGAAGACAAAGTTTCAAACTTTTTCCATTCACAGCCCCTTCTACTCCGTGTCGGGGAACTTGGTCTCTTTACTTTCGTAATCTTCTTATCAATTTTCATTTCCTGACTTTTCACTAAAGGGGCCGAAAAAAGAGAATATTCTTTTTAAATTTTCTTCTTTGAGTTTGTGTTATTTTTATAATTTAACTTTCTATAAGGCTTCTTCAAGAAATTGTTTACGTCTAAAATTTAACTCTCTCATATTTAAATCCTAGTAATACCATATTACTTACCATATTACAATAAGTTGTTTAACTATAAACAACTTATTGAAATCGGATCAATATAAATAGAAGAGAAAATTAAATATTTAGTGTACTTCCGCTGTGATTATCACTTTCATGTAACTTCACTTGATTTAACAACTAACTCTCTAAAGCGTCGAAATCAATTGGCTTTAGTTGGTTTAGCTTGTATTCCATACAATGATACATTCTCTCCATTTAACGACCATTCTCTATAAGGCCATAAAATTCACAGTCCTTTCAGTGTCATTAATCATTATAATATAGACTATAAACTATATTTAAAATGGATTTCCGCAAAGTAACGTCTGAATCAATAGGTTACGGATCAATATATTTAAAGGTGAAGCCCGTATCATAATTTAAAACCTTCAGTTGTTATAAAACCAGAAGAAAATAATGATTGATAAGGAATAGTAGTAATATTTTCATAAACAGGGTGCATAACCCAATAAAAGATATCAAGATTCATAAAATGGTCATAAATCTATCAAGAACTAACAATGATCAAATAAATCATTTCTTAAAGGCAAACCTTATCAGTTTCTTTACCTAACCCTTTTATACAAACTACTATATAAGCATTGTCTTTATTGCTAATTATTCTGTGCATTAATTGCTTTGTTCAACAAGATTTTCAAGAAATGTAACTTTTATTACGTAAGACATAAGACGCAAACTCCGTTGCAACAAATGAAGTTGATAGTCAATCCGTGATTACTTATGGCCATGACCATCCTCAATGTTCAAGCGACAATGATATCACGTAACAAAGTTAATAACCTACATCTTTACTTATATACTTACCTAAACTTGTATACTATAGAAATATATACCAATATTATAAAGAAGAAAAGTTTGTTTGTTTGTTTGTTTGACGCGAACTGCACCGATTTGAAAAATTATTTCGATTTGAAGAATTATACCGAGTCACATAGGCTAAAGTTTGTTTTTCTTTACAACTTGGATTATGTTAGAGCCGGGACTGGCTGTTAGTAAATTATATTATATAAAATTGTTTTAAAAAACAAACAACCGACTTCAAAAACACAACTAAAAAGGGAAAAATAATTTTAAGCCTAAATCAAATCAAGAATATATAAATAGAATAGGAGAGTTTATTTCATGTACTTATAAAAAACTATTTACAATTTTTACTAATCCTGTGTTCTTTGGAGTCGGTGCCAGCAAAGAAAGACAATTGAAAATAGTTTTTTTTTTAACAAACATTAATTTGTTCTTATTAGATGGCACCGACTTCAAGAATACAGGATTACTAAAAATTGTAAATAGTTTTTTATAAGTACATGAAATAAACTCTCCTATTCTATTTATATATTCTTGATTTGATTTAGGCTTAAAATTATTTTTCCCTTTTTAGTTGTGTTTTTGAAGTCGGTTGTTTGTTTTTTAAAACAATTTTATTTTTACATTTTTAGTGGTTGGTAATGATATTTTGTTTAAGTTTAGCTATGGAGAGCCAAATAAACTTCACGATGATAAAATTTGGCGTGTGCCAGGCAGGCAACCAATTGGGAGCAAATCGAGCTGGATGCGAGCGAAGCGAGCGCGAAAATTTTCACCGTATTTGTTCGAACCGTTTGAGCATAAAGAAGTCCAAAGCAGCACAAATTTCATAATGTTTGTTGTGTCAAAACGTACTAGTACCAATTGCGAGCGAAGCGAGCGCGAAAAATTTTCACCGTATTTGTTCGAACCGTTTGAACATAAAGAAGTCCAAAGCAGCACAAATTACATAATGTTTGTTGTGTCAAAACGCGCTAGAACCAAGTGCAAGCGAAGCGAGCTATGCGCGAGCGAAGCGAGCGCGAAAATTTTCATCGTATTTGTCCCAACCGTTTGAGCATAAAAAAGTCCAAAGCAGCACAAATTTCATAATGTTTGTTGTGTCAAAACGTACTAGTATCAATTGCGAGCGAAGCGAGCGCGAAAAATTTTCACCGTATTTGTTCGAACCGTTTGAACATAAAGGAGTCCAAAGCAGCACAAATTACATAATTTTTGTTTTGTCAAAACGTACTAGAACCAAGTGCGAGCGAAAAGAGGTGGATGCGAGCGAAGCGAGCTATGCGCGAGCGAAGCGAGCGCGAAAATTTTCATCGTATTTGTTCGAACCGTTTGAGCATAAAGAAGTCCAAAGCAGCACAAATTACATAATGTTTGTTGTGTCAAAACTTACTAGAACCAAGTGCGAGCGAAAAGAGATGAATGCGAGCGTAGCGAGCTATGCGCGAGCGAAGCGAGCGCGAAAATTTTGACCGTATTTGTCCCAACCGTTTGAGCATAAAAAAGTCCAAAGCAGCACAATTTTCATAATGTTTGTTGTGTCAAAACGTACTAGTACCAATTGCGAGCGAAGCGAGCGCGAAAAATTTTCACCGTATTTGTTCGAACCGTTTGAACATAAAGAAGTCCAAAGCAGCACAAATTACATAATGTTTGTTTTGTCAAAACGTACTAGAACCAAGTGCGAGCGAAAAGAGGTGGATGCGAGCGAAGCGAGCTATGCGCGAGCGAAGCGAGCGCGAAAATTTTCACCGTATTTGTTCCAACCGTTTGAGCATAAAGAAGTCCAAAGCAGCACAAATTACATAATGTTTGTTGTGTCAAAACGTACTAGATCTAATTGGGAGCGAAGCGTGCTGGTTGCGAGCGAAGCGAGCTATGCGCGAGCGAAGCGAGCGCGAAAATTTTCACCGTATTTGTTCGAACCGTTTGAAGTCCAAAGCAGCACAAATTATATCCTGGGGGAAATTCGAACGAAGCGGGATAACTCCTAGCGAAGCGAGTGCGTGAATATATTCCTTATCCGTTCAAGGGTCTTGTCTATTAACATATCAAATTTTACAGTTCCTTCTTCCACTAAGTATGACCCAAGTGGCCAAGCTCTGGCGTCGAGAGTTTTTCAAGCCCCTGATTTAGTTTGAACCCTGCTTGTACTAAGAGTAGTGGTCCAGGCCCAACAAATTAACGTGTTATCCGAAGCACAGTAACGCCCAGATTAAAATATCACATTTTTTTATGGAAGTCTTGTGCATGGTTAGCCATCCAAAGACTGGCCGCATGGGCCGTCGCTTAGCCTCGATATTCGCGTCAGATTACTTTTGTTAGCCAGGCTGCTAATTTTATGAGCGAAATCTGTATTGCCGTATGAGCGCGAAGAAGTAAAATAGGTTATCGAGTTATTTGGGCTTCCCACGGGAATAGCAATGACTTTTAAGATAAAAAAAAATACATACAGTCGAATATATAACCTCCTCCTTTTTTGAAGTCGGTTAAAAAGTAACCTTCGTGTTATACAAGGTCTAGTCTACCCCCTATATCAAATTTTAGCGAAATCAGTGTGTCATGTGTTATTTGGTGCATCCCACGGGAACAATAATTATTTTCGGGATAAAAAGTAGCCTATGTGTAAACACATAGTCTAATCTTTCTTCATTCCAAATTTCATCAATGTCAGTACAACCGTTCGAGCGTGAAGAAGTTAAAAAGATTTATATGTTATTTGATGCATCCCACGGGAACAGTGTTTTTTTTTCGGGATAAAAAGTAGCGTATGTGTTAACACATAGTCTTACCTATTTTCTTCTCAAACTTCATGAATATCAGTACAGCCAAACAAGCGTGAATCTCTCTTCATGCGTAAAAATAACCTAACTTTTTAGGTTTTTCTTCGATTTCCCTAGGAGTCCATCATTAGAACCAGTTTTGGTGACAATGGGACCAATTCAGAACCATACTCTTTCAATTAAAAAAAGAATTTTGAGAATCGATCCACAAACGGCTGAGAAATCGGTGAACATGCATAAAAAAAAAAAAACATACACGTCGAATATATAACCTCCTCCTTTTTGAAGTCGGTTAAAAAAGGAATAGTTTTATTGTTTAATGCGAATAGGCTCCGAAACTACTGAACCGATTTGAAAAATTCATTCACTGTTGGGAATCTACATTATCTAGGAGTAACATTAGCTATATTTTATATCAAAAATAGTAAAGAACTTTACTAAAAATCCATTAATGTAACACAAGGTGTAAATATATATAACAAAAACACTCTTTTCATAACATGCGCTGCGAAAATCAAGTCTTGTTGTCGTTTAGGAACATTATGTTAGAAAAATTATATTTTTCACCTCATAAAGAAAACAAATGGATCAAAAAATATTTAAACCTTATTAATACCTTATAACTTGTTTGTTTTATATTTATATTGTATATACAAGGATAATAATTAATTGAGATGAAAACAATATTATAAATGTCATAATGGAACAAATGAAATAAAACATTTCAAGTTTCAATAGGTATAATATCTGTTTGCAATTGATTAATTAGAATTAGTTAATATCCCGTAGCGCCCGTAGTTTGACTAGCTAAGGTGATCTGACTCGATCATTGCAGCTAAGCATCGGGTACTAGTTATTATTCTGTGGCAACGGTCGAT
The DNA here is from genome assembly GCA_035578125.1 of Mellilla xanthometata. Classification (NCBI taxonomy): domain Eukaryota; kingdom Metazoa; phylum Arthropoda; class Insecta; order Lepidoptera; family Geometridae; genus Mellilla; species Mellilla xanthometata. The sequence continues at coordinate 1,969,913 of JAPUBQ010000014.1, read as the reverse complement.
GCGAACAGTGTTTGGACCATGCACAAAACTGTCGTTTTATCAATTAAGTGGCATTTTCATCTGGGTGCTACTGTAGGTCAACTGACACGTTAAATTGTAGGTCCCGGCTGTTAGCCTAGTACAAGCAGTCTTTAAGCCAAGTCAGAGGCCTTCGGGCAGCTTGAATACTCTCGACACCAGAGCTTGGCCACTTAGCTCATACGACGAAGAAAGGGTTTATATCCCATGCGAAGCCGGGGCGGGTTGCTAGTGAGCTTTAAAATAATATTGTGTTGATTATTTGAATGCTGAATCGGCGAAACGTTGTTTTAAATGCTGGCACGATTTTATTTCATAAACATGAAAATGGAACGCGTTGTTATGCAGATACTAATGTCAATTGCATACTTATATGGATTAGGATGCATATTTTGTTACCTACCTACCTTAGTATGTAAAGGCGCTGGTTGAAAACCAGCGCTGGGGTACCTTGAAAGTACTCTCAGCATTATGCTGAACCAGCACCTTTTGTGCACAAATGAAATTGGTAAATTCTTGTTGGTACATATTTATTTAATTTGTGCATAAAATTTTTTTTTTCTTCCTTTCTTTTTCTTTTCTTTTTTTATTAATTTCTTTTCTAAATAAGCATAAGCAGCCCACTATACATTCCCACTACTGAGACTCGGAGCCTTCCTTCACGAGGAGAGAGATAAAGGCCATAACCCACCACGTTGGCCACGCGCGGGTTGGCGGATGACACACATCTTCGGATATTGTGATCCTCAAACATGCCGGTTTCCTGACGCTATTTTCCTTCACCATAAGGATTTGTAATGAACTTAATTATATGTTAAATCCTATTATTATTATGACTAAACTGTTCTAAATCCTATTTTTATTACTGAAATTACATAATGTTAAATGGAAGTAGTTTACGAAAATTATATTATGAAGGTACCCCGAAGAAAACAGCACTTACAGCACGAGACTAGTTCTCAGTGTAAGTGCTGGACGCCATATCAAATTATTATTCATGTTCATTTTTATAATATTTGTTTTCTTATATATATTTTGTAATTATTTGTAACATTTTTTGTTGTAATAAACAATTTGAATTTGAATTTGTTGTTTATCGGTATGGGTGTTAAATATGTATCGATATAAAGTATTTATGTATGTGTATGTAGTATAATATCAGTTGGGTTAGCAACCATTATACAAACTATAAAAGGTTTAGTATGAAGCTAACCAGTCGTGTGTGAAATGTGTCCTAATATTTTTATAAACATCAAGGTATATAAATTAGCCTATAAAACAAAATTAGATCTAGTACCACCTGTGCACAGCCAAAATAGAAACATATACCTATCAAAATCAGTCCCAGACAACATTTTTGCTCCAAGCACTAAAGTGCACTTCTAAACCGTTTTAGAAAACCTAACCCGACCTAGATGGCGAAAACATCCGTCATTTAAAATATAGATAGGCCCATGTGAGAACATGTTTTTGCCAAGTCGCTGTACAACCTACAAAATAGACGTGCTTCGTTGAAATGACACCAAAAAGTCGGGTCGATTCTATATCTTTACATTGCCGTTTCTCTTAAAACTGTACAAGAGGTTTAGGCGACAAAACCAGCAATGTACAGCGTTGTGTTGTAAGCTCTCGTCTGTAAGTGTGTGCGTGGTACACAGGTAGTGTTGTAGATCTTTCTGCCTTCACTTCGGTTGCTAACCGAAAGCTGTGCATGTGTGAGTGAGTGCAGTGGCCGAGAGATAGTGCTGGGATTGGGGTGATATGTGTCGATATCGATACAATAGAATACAATAATCTATCACTTATTAATTTTGAATGAGAGTTAATGAGATTTTTAACTAATAACGGCGGTGGACAAATATAATCGTATTCTATCGAATTTATCTATGCCGATTCGCTTCGAACTTTCTTGTGCGGGCTGCGATATTTTGGAATTTTATTCCTGAGTCTTTATTTCCAGAGAAGTACCACCTTGGGGTTGAACTTTAAATCTAGAGTTGAAAGGTATTTTCAGGTAAGCGTGTAACATCTTATCACTCGAATAAAATCATTTTAAACTCAAACGAAAAAACATATAATATAGTATTATATATAATTACACTATAATATACCATATCCCTCGATAACGACTTGAAGACAGCAGATATAATCAAATTATAGAAAATTACACATTTTTTCATTCATCATACCTAACAAGATATTATTTTATTAGCTACTTATACTTACTCACTTACTTATCACAACACGCTGTACTCTCCATTCATCAACTAAAACAACCACTTCAAATAAACTAAATTGCCCAATTAATTTAAACACATTTCATAATCACATCTCTAACGAACACGCAATAATAAAACAAATTATAAAACCGCGGTGATACACTCTTATTAGGCGAATCGACAAAAAAGTTTCGCAATCATTTCCCCACACTATTATTATCTTTGAAACGTCACACACACTGACACAGATTGCATTCGATTACGGCCGTACAAAGTTACGTTTTGCAGTTTAGAAAAATGCTTTCTAAAGATTTTCGTTCTTATTTCTTCAGCCTGTCACTTTTGAGGTTAGATTTGGGCCGCATTAAAGAGTTTGTATAAAATAAACTGCGCTTTCTATGTGTGCGTGGTTTACAGAGTGGTAAGACCCGAGTCATCGACCTGTATCTAGAATAAACCTACCCCAATGTGAAAAATATGACTGTTTCCGAGTGGTAGCGTTTAGTATTGCAAAATCTTCGGCCATTTTGTTTTTATATTACAGTTTCATAACACACAGTTTGCGCAATGGCTGACCATGTTTTGGGAATCAGCTGATTCACGTGTGATATAATGTCTTACATTTGGTTGTAGTGAAACTAATTTGAACATATTTAGTATTTACATAAGAACAATAAGCGACTGTGGCTTGGTGGGAAAACGTATGTTTTTTCAATTTGACGGCACCTGGCTCAATCCCGGCCCTACATTGACTTATTTTTCAAGTTACGTGTGGAGTGACTCCCTTTCGATAATGGGACACATTGCGAGTAAATCAACATATTTAAGGACCAGAAAGGACCTGGGGTAACACGATGTTCATGCCCAAGAAAGCTAACTCCCACAAAGAATAAATTCTGCATAGAAGTCACTACTCCTAATGATAAGATAATTATACGACTAAATAGAAAAAACAACATTCTAATTCTGTGCCTTTTAAATATACGAGTAAGTTAGAATTTTAAACAACAATGAATCTTCTTCTACTTTACCTTATCCCACTTAGGTGGGGTCGGCACAGCAAATCTTCTTCTTTGACTCTCTTCTATCAGAGGTCATCTCGAACAACAATTAATATAAGCCAGATTTTCAGCAGAAGGTTGAAAATCGCTAGATTATAGTCAATACAATACAAAAACTTTTTATTGCACACCAAAACACAGTTATAATAAATCTATACATAAATAAAGGATATTTAAAGTTGCACAATAAACAGCCTTATCGCCTAATTTTTTTCCGCCGATTTCTTCCAGGCAACCTTTGTATGGAAAAATGAGAAAGAAGAAGGGAGACGTACTTAACAAATTATAGGAATAAACATAAAAAAGGATAAATTTAACCTACTTACATAAATTATGGACACAAAATAACTACTTACTACAATGTAAATGTGTTTGACGACTGTTTAAGTAGATCAGTAGTTCCAATAATTGTCACTAGATGGCGCTGTACCGCCTTAAAACGCGCAAACGGTGCTGCGCACCAAATGAGTGTCCTAACTTAGTAAAATAATAAACAAGTTTCCTTACAATTGAAGTAGTGTATTATTCATTGGTGCCGAAACACGGGAAGTAAAGTGAAGTGAGTGACGCTTAGTTGGACAGTGCTAAACAAAAGGAACTTGTGAGTAGAGTGTAAACAAAGTGACTGAGCTCGATTGATTTATTAACTACCTTACATAATTTTTAAATTTGCCTATAAATTGCAAAGTGTTGTACATTATTTTGGAACTTTATTGCTTGTTATACAACATTTTACTTATGCAAAATGGAGTCTATATCGAAGTTAACCTCACCTCAATTGGATCTTTATGAAAGATTGATAAAGGCCGAGAGAAATTACAAGAAGACAGCAAAAGATAAAATCAAGAAACCACTTATAGAATCCAGATTGGAGGCTTTAGAGGAGCTTTGGCAAGATTTTAAGACAGGTCACAACAAAATTCTGTCGAGTATATCTAAGGAACAACGCGATAAGGATGAATATTTTAAGAGTGATATTTACGACCAGTTTCAAGAACAATATCTGTCATACAAATGCTTACTGAAGGAAGTATATGAAATGTTTTCTGGTAGCAGAGTAGCAAGTTCACAGCAGGACATGGCGACGACAAATAAATCAAATACCTACGATGTTGTCAAGCTACCACGAATCGAGCTGCCGACTTTTAGTGGCAAATATAGTGAATGGCAAACGTTCTATGATATGTTTACGTCGGTGATCCACAACAATGTAAGTTTACCATCTGTACAGAAACTGCACTATCTGAAGAGTAGTCTATCTGGGGAGCCTGAGTTGCTCATACGAAATTATTCAACCACAGAGGCTAACTATGATGAGGCGTGGGCTCAGTTATTAAAACGTTACAACAATAAGAAATATAATTGTAATAGCATTATGAAAAGTTTATTCTCGCTTAAACCAATACTATCAGAGTCATCAATGTCGTTAAAAAACTTGCTTGATACTACAACTTCGTGTTTAAAAAGCCTTAAAAACATTGGAGTCAATACTGCGACATGGGATCCCATAATTATATATATGGTGGTGTCTAAGCTTGATCACGAGTCACACAAGCAATGGGAATACCAGATTAGTCTTATGTCGGAAGAACTACCTACATGGTCTCAGCTTGTCGAATTTCTGGAATCAAGATTCAGAGGCTTAGAGATGATAGAAAGCGGTAAAACCACAAGCAAGAATACGACCCAGAATGTCAAGCAAACAGTGAAAATTAAAGCTTTCAATGCAACTGTAGAAGAGAATAGAACTAATGCTACTACATGCCCATGCTGCAATGGCTCTCATCACATATGCCATTGCAAACAATTTGGCCAGAAACTAGTTCAAGACAGATTCACTCTGGTACAAAACAAAAGACTATGTTTCAACTGTCTTGGAGCTCATGCGGTGAAGAATTGCAAGCAGACTACTAACTGCAGAAAGTGTGGTAGAAGGCATCACACTCTACTACATGTCAACAAGGAACAAGAGGAGACTACTTCAACAAGCACTACTCCAACGAGCACATCGACGGAGACATCACGCGTTCATCAACCTAACACGGTAGAGGGAGCAGCAACTAGTATGAACATTGTCGCGAATTTCGCGAAGAACGTAGACAACAATGTATTACTAGCAACAGCCGTTGTAGAAGTTAGGTCACGAGATAATAGTAAATACGATTTCAGGGCTTTGTTAGATCAAGGTTCGGAAGCCTCTTTTGTCACGGAGGCTACAGCACAGTTATTAGGGCTTAAACGTATACCAGTCAGTGGCTGGGTGTCAGGCTTAGGTGGCGGTCTTACAAAGGTAAAACACATGGTTACACTTTGTGCGGAGTCACATCACAACCCTAATGATTATGTGGAAGTTGAAGCATACGTATTGAGCGCGCTGCCGTCAATGATTCCAAAAAGAGAAATACCCTCTCCAACGAAGTTGTGGGTAACATCAAAGGATATTCCATTAGCGGATCCGAAATATTCAACTCCAAGTAAGATAGACATTTTACTGGGAGCAGAGGTTTATAGTCAAGTATTACTAGAAGGACTGATGAAGCATCCCCAAGGACATTTATTAGCGCAGAACACAATCTTTGGTTGGATCGTATCAGGAAGAGCATCATCACCAAGAAGAGTGATTAGTTTACACTTACAAACAAGAACAGATGATTTATTAAAACAGTTTTGGGAAGTTGAGAACGAACCCCCATCAATCAAGAAGAAGAAGACGAGTGAAGAGCAAAAGTGTGAAGAATTCTATGAGGCGACTACAGTAAGAGCAAAAGTGTGAAGAATTCTATGAGGCGACTACAGTAAGATCAAAAGACGGAAGATACGTAGTAAGATTACCGTTTGATAGTGAAGATCCTGAGTGTCAATACGGCGAGCATAGAAAAATAGCAGAGAGAAGACTTACCTATTTAGAATCAAAACTTGAGAAGAAACCGGAACTTTATGAAGACTATAGAGCTGTAATCGAAGAATACAAAATACTGGATCACATCAAACCTGTAGACCAAGATGACATTAATAATCCAAAAGCCGTTTATCTCCCTCATCACGCTGTAGTCAGGGAAGATAAGCTCACCACCACCACCAAAGTTCGAGTTGTATTCGACGCTTCGTGCAAAGGTGTCAATAATGTGTCATTAAATGACAACCTTTTGGTTGGTCCAAAGCTGCAACAAGACCTTAGACATTTGTTGATGAGATGGCGAACGCATAAGATATGTATCATTGCAGATTTGGTGAAGATGTATCGTCAAGTGCGAGTAGCCGAGGAAGACATTAACTATCAAAGAATTTTGTGGCGAGATGATCCGAGTCAAGAGATGCAGCATTTCAACCTCCTGACGTTGACGTTTGGGACGGCATGTGCTCCGTATCTAGCAGTGAAGTCGCTGCAAAGATTGGCAGATGATGAACAAAGCAAATATCCGATTGCTGCAGAGATAACGAAAAATGATTACTATATGGACGACCTTATGACTGGATGTGATACTGCTGATGAAGCTATACAAATTTATGATGAAATGAACAAGTTGATGAATTCCGGAGGTTTTGAGCTGCAGAAGTGGAGTAGCAATAGTGAGAAGTTGCTAGAGTATATTGACAAGGACAAACATCGATCTAATATTTCTGTAACAATTCAACAAGACAAGAAAGGAAAAGTTCTAGGAATATGCTGGAACAAAGAATCAGACAATTTTGAATATTCAATAAATTTACCTGAAGTCAAAAGGAAATTTACCAAACGACAAGTGCTATCAGATATAGCGAGATTATATGACCCTATGGGATGGATTGCACCTGTAGTTATAGTGGCAAAATTGTTTATACAAAAGTTATGGAAATCAGGACTAGACTGGGATGATGATTTGAGTGAAGATTTATCTGCAGAATGGACAAAGTATAGAAGGGAATTACAGCAAATAAAAGATATATACATACCGAGATGGATCAATTACTCTCCTGGACTGCGAACCGAGCTGCACGCTTTTTCCGACGCGTCTATATCAGCCTATGCTGGATGTGTGTATCTGAGAGTGATTGACGAAACCAACAAAGTCGTGGCAGTTAATTTACTATCAGCCAAAACTAAAGTTGCTCCAATTGAAAAAGAGATGTCAGTTCCTCGTCTAGAACTGTCTGGAGCAGCATTAGCAACCAAACTTCTGACCGAGATTGCCGAAGTCATGGGTATCCCAAGAACCGATAGATACGCCTGGACAGACTCTACCGTAGTGTTGGCGTGGCTGAAAGGGCCAGCTTGCAGGTGGACGACATTTGTAAGTAACAGGGTGTCAGAAATTCTCACCATGTTGGATTATGAGCAGTGGGGACATGTTACTACAACTATGAATCCGTCTGACTGTGCATCACGAGGCTTGAGACCTAGTGATTTAGCTGAAAAATCCTTGTGGTGGCACGGGCCCACATGGTTACAAGAGTATTTACTTGAGAAAGGAATGATTGCGACACAAGATACACATGAAGAAGAAAGAGTAGTAGCGTTATGCACAACACAACAACCAACTGAAGAATTGCCATGGGAAAGATTTTCATCACTAACAAAGATGCTAAAAGTAATGTCATACTGCAGAAGAATATTGAATTTGAAGTTACCGAAAGCCGAACAAAAGAAAATGAAAGATTTTGTAACTACAGAAGAAATGAATCAAACATTGAAGAAAATTATTAAGATAGTTCAAGAGAGAGAGTTTGAAGAAGAAATCAAATGCCTAAAAATTCATGGATATGTCCCAAAAAAGAGCGCGTTACGTCCTCTTAGTCCCATTTTTGATGAGCATGGGATTTTAAGAGTTGGTGGACGTATCGATCTGTCTGAAGAAGATTATGATAAACGACATCCAATTATTCTGCCTAGTAAGAATCATCTTACTAAGTAACTAATTGCGGATGCGCATATAAAAACATTGCATGGAGGACCACAGCTTATGCTTAATGTCCTAAGAAGGACTTACTGGATTTTACGAGCTCGTCAGCAAGTAAAAAGGCACTTTAGAGAATGTGTTACATGCCTCAGATTTTCTAAAACAAATAAAACTCCCTTCATGGGGCAGATCCCGGCGGCGAGACTGAAGCCAAACCGACCGTTCAAATCGTGCGGAGTCGATTATGCAGGTCCAATAAATGTCAGATTTTCCCCAGGTCGAGGATCAAAGGCCTATAAGAGCTACATATGCGTATTTGTTTGTATGGTAACGCATGCCATACACTTGGAGGCAGTATCAGATCTGACATCACAAGGATTCCTTGCGGCTTTCAAGCGTATGACAGCTAGAAGAGGACACTGTCAAGATTTGTACAGTGATAACGGAACTAATTTCACCGGTGCGAGCAGAGAACTGCGAGATATGTTCGATGCTGCAAAATCGGGCTTGCCTGAAGAAATTGCTAAACTATTGGCGCTGGAGACTACCAAGTGGCATTTTATACCTCCTGCAGCACCAAATTTTGGCGGTTTATGGGAAGCAGGTGTACGATCAGTAAAGAATCACCTAAGGAAAGTAATCGGCGACAGTACGCTCACATACGAAGAGTTATCAACAGTTCTGGCACAAGTGGAAGCATGTGTAAACTCGCGGCCATTAACAGTCATCAGCGACTGTCCTGATGACCCACTCCCCCTGACACCCGGACACTTTCTGATAGGCGAACCATTACTTAATGTAACTTATGATGAAGTTTTTACACGGAATGTAAATTTGCTTGATAGGTGGAAGTTAACTAGTAAAATGACTCGAGATTTCTGGTGTAGATGGAGTGCGGAATACTTAGTGATGTTAAGCAACCGCTACAAATGGGTGACTCAGCAGGAGGAGGCTAAAATTGGTGATGTTGTCATAATAAAAGAACCCAACTTGCCTCCTGCTCAGTGGCTCATGGGCAGAATTGTAGAAACCCATCCGGGCAAAGACATGGTCACACGAGTTGTAACTATAAAAACCAAAAATGGTATCTGCAAACGACCATGTAGTAAGTTATGTTTTTTACCAAAAGAAACAAAATTAAGCAAGTAAATATTAGTACTTTTATGTATGGTGTTGCCTTGTAATTCTGTGATTATATGTATGTAAAATAGCTATAGCTTTAGTTAAAGTCAAAATTTAGTTAGAAGTTTAATTTGAGTTCAAGTATGAATTTACAAGCATCATTTCTTTTGTGTATAAGTTAAGTTGAAGTTTAGTTAAGGTTTATTCAAATATGTTCTGTACCTATCACTTTAGAAGCTAAGCTAAGGTTATCATAAGCTTAAAGTTTACTCAAGAATGTTTTGTGTTATCACTTATGAAGTTAATGTTAATTTTGTTTTGTATAAGTTTATTTCACGGTGGGCGGGACTACCATTTTCCAAATATAGTATATATGTATATAGTGCTGTTAGGTCACTTAAGTACTCAAATTGATGTTTAGTTAGAGTTTTAAGAACAAGTTCTTGGTGGGCGGTATGTTTAAGTAGATCAGTAGTTCCAATAATTGTCACTAGATGGCGCTGTACCGCCTTAAAACGCGCAAACGGTGCTGCGCACCAAATGAGTGTCCTAACTTAGTAAAATAATAAACAAGTTTCCTTACAATTGAAGTAGTGTATTATTCAACGACCTCGTTGGCGTAAAGGTTACCATGCCGGACTGCCAATCAGAAGATTCCGGGTTCGATTCCCGGCCCGATCAACATCTTTGTGCTTAACTAAATTTGTTGGCTGTGGGTCTGGGTGTTGAATATGTATGTATATATAATATGTACGTATGTGTATGTAGTATATCAGTTGTGTTAGCAACCATAATACGAGCTAGAAATGGTTCAGTATGGGGCTAACCAGCCATTTGTGAATGTGTCCTAATATTTATTTTTTATTGTAAACATAAATAATCATAGTACATGATTTGTGCCATTGTTTTGTAAAAATTAATCGATAAATGTTAAATGTATTTTATAATTAATATGGGTCCTAATAACCTGAATTAAATAAGGTTATATAATATTATTATATTATATATTATATTGGGGAATAAGGAACCCAGCAAGTAATTCCAAAGTTTGTCGGCGAAGTAAAGCTCAGGGCCAGCTGGTAACGAGGATCTGTAAATATCAAGCTACATTGTATGGCCTCCGATAAATTTGAGCTAACGAACGCGACTTTTGCCCTTTGGCGCCTTCGGGGCTTATCGGGTGACGTATTGCCTACATTATTTCGCCTTCCTACAACGTTACACTATTATGAGTAAGGGTAAATCAAATGGGAGCCATTTAATTTAAATTTAATTATGTGTTTACTTTGTGACGACCTCATTGGCGCAACGGTTACCATGCCGGACTGCTAACCAGAAGGTTCCGGGTTCGATTCCCGGCCCGGCCGACATCTTTGTGCTTAACTAAATTTGTTGGTCGTGGGTCTGGGTGTTAAATATGTATCTATATAAAATATGTATGTATGTATATGTAGTATATCAGTTGTGTTAGCAACCATAATACGAACTAGAAATGGTTCAGTGTGGGGTTAACCAGCCGTGTGTGAAATGAGTCCTAATTTATAAAAAAAAAAGCAGACAAGGTCCATACAGAAAATAATAAAAACATTTCATAATCAAAACATTCACAGACAAACAAACACTAATTTTGGTCATCCGATACAAATATTATATGTCATAAAATAAAATAATAGTAATAATTAGCAAATATTGAAGATAATACTAAACTAATTGAAATTAATTTAATTTTATTCTTTTATAACAAAAAAAAACTAATTTTTATTTTTTTTATAAGGATACATTTCACACACGGCTGGTTAACTCCATACTGAACCATTTCTAGTTTGTGTTATAGTTGCTAACGCAACTGATATACTACATAAATACATACATACATATTTTATATAGATACATATTTAACACCTAGACCCACAGCCAACAAATTTTGTTAAGCACAAAGATGTTGGATGTGCCGGGAATTGAACCCGGAACCTTCTGATTGGCAGTCCGGCATGGTAACCATTATGCCAACGATGTCGTCATTTTAGGGGGCTCCCATACACTTATATTTATTGCCATTTTTAATTTTTGTTAAATACTCGTAGAATGGTACGGCTCTTCTCGCACCTAACTAATTATTTTCAATTATTGTTTTAGACAAAATCTTTACTGATACAGTATAGTATCTGCAGTCAGTGTATAGTGATCAATTAAGTACAAGTTAACGCAGAGAAGGAAATTTATTATCCGCTGATTTCTCCTTCCTATGACCAGTTCAAATTAATGAAGGAAACGCTTAATTATAGTTTCTGTCGAAATGTTACTTTAGCGTGATTTATAGTCTTTCTTAATATCTGTATTAAATTTCTAGAAAAATTGTTAATAAATCAGACCAATCCTAGTTTAGTTTCGTTCAGACTTTTGAATTTTATACATTACTAGCTGACCCGGCAAACGTTGTTTTGCCTCACTTAGGGGTATGAAAAATAGATGATAGTGTGGCTTATATGACACGTTCGTAGATTTACCATAGCAGCGCCATCTATTGATTATTTACTCAACCCAGTCGAAAGGTATCGACATATGTTAGAATCATTTGGAGTTAACAGATAATTGTGACTGTCAAATAATAACAGATAATAATTAGCAATAAATTAAAATTGCGACTATAATTTGAGATTTAAACTATCTTATCTCTCAAGTTGGATCGAACTGCACATGGTGTGCGAATTTTATTATAATTGGTTAAGTGGTTTAGGAGTCCATTGAGGACAAACATTGTGACACGAGATTTATATATATTAAGACTAGTTGCGCCCCGCGGTGTTACCCGCGTTTATCCGGGATAAAAAGTAGCCTATGTGTTAATCCTAGGTATAACTTATCTTCTTAATAAGTCTCATCAAAATAGGTCCAGCGTGAATCCCCGAGTCCCAGCAGAGGGATCGTATACTGGGCGGCTTATGCTAGTGATAGAGTCCCGTTTTTACCTCGGTACGGTACCCAAATCGCTGTAATCTTTAGACGCTTACAATATATGTATAGAAGCTCATAGTTAGGGATATATCTCATACAAAATACATATATTCTATTATTAGGTAATGGTTCCATGTGCAACGCGAAGCTTCAAAGTTTGGAGCATCCCCGTAATGTTGCGAGTCTGTCGGTTTTCTATCGGTTGCATTTCGGAGAGTGCGCGTCTGAATTGCATCAGCTAATTCCTCCGGCCCCTTTCCACTATCGGACGAGCAGGGAGACGGCTAGGAGCCACCGCTATACCTACAGTTGAAGTTCCAAAAATCCGCACGAAGCGTTTCACTACCATATATATTGTGCGGACCATTAAACTGTGGAACTCTTTGCCAAAATCCCGGTTCCCTCTGAACTATAACCTTACTGTCTTCAAGGCGAGAGTGAATCGGTTTCTTCTAGGCAAGCGCGCTCCATCCGAGATCGCAACATTACTTAACTTCAGGTGAGATCAAGCGCAAGCCTATCTATAATAAAAAATATATAAATAGCTGTTATATATACATATATATATAATATACTTATGTATTCATGATGAAAACCGGTATGGTTGCTAGGTTCGGTCACTCATACTCTATGTACTATGATGCACTAAAGTTTATCGAAACTTTTATTACAAGAATGAAGTGGGTAAAATCGAAAATTTACAGTCTTAAAGAATTTAAGAGAAATTAAAGATATTTTTAATGATTGATTTGATATTGACAAAATTACTGTCAAAAAATTACACAAAGAATATTTTATACCAATTAATAAAATTAATATTTTTTTACGCATAATACGCTTGCGCTTCACCACAACTCACCCGATGTTAAGTGACATTGCAGTCTCAGATGAAGCGCGCTTGCCTAGAAGAAACCGGTTCACTCTCGCCTTGAAGGCAGTAAGGTTGTAGTTCAGTGGGAACAGGGATTCCGGCAAGGAGTTCCACAGTTTGGCCGTCCGTACTATAAACGAGGAAGCGAATCGCTTAGTACGCATTTTCGGCATTTCCATTGTATAACGGTGTTTCCTAGCAGCCTCCCTGCTCGTTCGTTAATAAAACTAAATTATGAATTTCGCATCAATATAAAGTATTTATGTATCCATATGTAGTAAATCAGTTGTGTTATCAATCATAATACAAACTATACTATAACTATTTTTATTGCTAACAATTTTGGTACAAGTCATGTCAATGATATCTAAAATCTATTGACGAAAATACTTAGGCCGACTTCTTAGATATAATATTTATTTTTCATTTGTAAAGCTTTATTCACGTTCGGTATAAAACATTAAAACTTAAACCTCAAATACTCAGAAGTGTGGGTATAAAGGAAGCGTTAGACCTCTTTTGAAATCTTCTAGACGAAGGTTTTGAATCTTCAAAGGAAACTTTTAGTCTATGATTTTTAATATTGAGACTAGCTGACCCGGCAAACGTTGTTTTGCCTCACTTAGGAGTATGAAAAATAGATAGTGTAGCTTATATGACACGTTCGTAGATTTACCATAGCAGCGCTATCTATTGATTACTTACTCAACCCAGTCGAAAGGTATCGACATCTGTTAGAATCATTTGGAGTTAACAGATAATTGCGACTGTCAAATAATAACAGACAATAATTAGCAATAAATTAAAATTGCGACTATAATTTGAGATTTAAACTATCCTATCTCTCAAGTTGGATCGAACTGCACATGGTGTGCGAATTTTATTATAATCGGGTGGTTTAGGAGTCCATTGAGGACAAACATTGTGACACGAGATTTATATATATTAAGATTACAATGTTATTTACAATGTTACTAATTACAATTAACGATTTTTAATAGCGCTACCTTGGGTCAGATGACACGTTAATTTGTAGGTCCCGGCTGTTAATACTGAAAACTCTTGATTGGAGCTTGGTCACTCAGCTCATACAAAGAAGAATATTCATATTTTCTTTTTCAAAAACGGTTTTTCTTTTATTTGATGTTTATTTTGACGATCTCGTTGGCGTAAAGGTTACCATGCCGGACTGCTAATCAGAAGGTTCCGGGTTCGATTCCCGGCCCGGTCAACATCTTTGTGCTTAACTAAATTTGTTGGCTGTGGGTCTGGGTGTTAAATATGTATTTATATATATTATGTATGTATGTATATGTAGTACCTACCTATATCAGTTGTGTTAGTAACCATAATACGAGCTAGAAATGGTTCAGTATGGGGCTAACCAACCATGTGTGAATGTGTCAATCCTAATATTTAGAGATTTATATTAAGAGATTTATATAAGTTTGAGAGATTTCCCAAGTGTCAAACAGCTTTTGTCCGCGCATGTACCGAATCAGGCGATATTAGAAAGCGCCGGCGCCGGTAATAATTATGCTGAACAACAAGAAAGCTGCGCGCGCGCCGGCGCCGCACTGCCCTCGGCTTGACTACCAACACTTTTGGCAATCATCATCATCATCAAAAGATTTTTTACACGCTTTATATTAGCTTCACCTGTATGTTTGTAACCGACTTCTTTGGGCGCGATTTTGACCCACTTTAAACGGTCAGATTTCGTTGAAACTTTGTTATTGTTGATTTATTGAGGACCGATGACAATACACTAATTTGATAAAATTATTTAATTTTTTTGTATTTTTGTTGTATGTTTGTTTGTAACCGAATTCTATGGGCGCGATTTTGACCCACTTAAAACGGCCAGATAAGCGTGTTTTTTAGTTTTTTTAAACTACTATTATTTACGTGAGGAAAATGCATTTACGCATCCTCGCCACAGCTCTTTTGTTTATGATGGATAGGCAAGCGCTTGATCGCATCTCACCTAATGTTAAGTGATGTTGCGATCTAGGGTGGAGCGCGCTTGCCTAGAAGAAACCGATTCACTCTCGCCTTGAAGACAGTAAGGTTATGTTCAGAGGGCACAGGGATTCCGGCAATGAGTTCCACAGTTTAATGATCCGCACAATAAATGTGGAAGCGAAACGCTTCGGGGGAAGTGGGCGGGGTAGGTCGGACTCGGTACCAGAAGGGCGACCCATGTCGACTAAAAACCACACTACATCCCTCTTCATCAGCGGAGACAGAGCGGTGGGACCTGTAGTTACAATACTACCACCAACCCATCATCAAACGCCTGGTTAAACCACTAGCAGGTTGAAAATCTGTCGCCTTATTACACGCTTTATATTAGCTTCACCTGTATGTTTGTATGTTTGTAACCGACTTCTTTGGGCGCGATTTTGACCCACTTTAAACGGCCACATTTCGTTGAAACTTTGTAGATTTATTGAGGACCGATACACTAATTTGATAATATTTTTTTTTTTGTATTTTTGTTTGTATTTTTGTTTGTATGTTTGTTTGTAACCGACTTCTTTGGGCGCGATTTTGACCCACTTAAAACGGCCAGATAAGCGTGTTTTTTGTTTTTTAAACTACTATTATTACTTTGAAACATTCTGTGTATATTTTTTTATATTGCATTGGTTGACGAAACCTGGAGCTCAAAATTAGGCTACGGTTAATAATGTAGCGCTTGTAGCTCGGCTAGCTTAGGTGATCTGACGCGATCATCGAAGACAAGCAACCCAAGATTGTCGTTTTTCAAGCGGAATTTTCATCTGGGCGTTACCGTGAGACTGATGACACGTTAAATTGTAGGATAAAATCATCGTGAGGAAACCGACATGTTTGAGGAGCTAAGACGTGTGTCATCCGCCAACTCGCATTTGGTCAAAGTGATGCCTCTCTCTCTTCGCGAAAGAAGGCTGCGAGTCTCAGCAGTGTGAACAAATAGTGGGCTACTAATGCTAATAAATGTCAATTCCAAGATGGCAGCAACAACAAAATGCTAGGATGGGGTTTCTATTTTTTAATGTTATATATAAATTCAAATTTCAAAAACGTATTTCGCAAAACACGAGTTAATGGAACACACATAATAATGATAAAAGCAAATAGTGTTATAAAAATAAGCCTCACCATGTTTTAGCATTAAGGCATAATTATATTCGTATTCAAAAAGTATATATTCGTAATAATTATTCTAATTACATATAAAAAATAAAATATTAGGACACATTTCACACACAGCTGGTTAGCCCCAAACTGAACCATTTCTAGTTCGTATTATGGTTGCTAACACCACTGATATACTACATATACATATATACATATAATATATAAAAACATATTTAACACCCAGACCTACAGCCAACAAATTTATTTAAGCACAAAGATGTTGACCGGGCCGGGAATCGAACCCGGAACCTTCTGATTAGCAGTCCGGTATGGTAACCTTTACGCTAACGAGGTCGTACACATGTGCTCACCTAACTTACTCCTAAATCCTAATCCATTCCATTAAATAATCGTTAGTATTTCAACTGGGTAATTTATTATAGTTTAAAGTAATACTGAATTTAAATTCAGTACAATACTAGCCTCAAATATCAACAGTATATAATAAAGGCGTGTTTAGACTGCACGGGGCTAGGGTTGCCATACGTCCGGAATTTTCCGGACATGTCCGGTAATATAGGTCTTTGTCCGGAATCTAAGCCGTCCGGAATTTCTAAAATTCAATAAAATAGTGAAATAAAAAAAATATAAGTCAAATATTTTTATTTCAAAATAAGGTAACAATCAACATTATATGTTATTCATTTTAATAATTTTACTGATATTTAGTGCTCCCAAAAAGTTCTGCTCC
The DNA here is from genome assembly GCA_035578125.1 of Mellilla xanthometata. NCBI lineage: Eukaryota > Metazoa > Arthropoda > Insecta > Lepidoptera > Geometridae > Mellilla > Mellilla xanthometata. The sequence goes on along the minus strand of JAPUBQ010000014.1, from coordinate 1,952,913 downwards.
GCGTGGGAGCGACAAAATTCGAGAATTTGCTGCGTCAATTCACATACAATATGCATAATATCGTTAATATTATATTTACAAGAATGTCAGGAATTTTTATCAAATGTCCGGAATTTACCTACTCCGGAATTTCGATTTTTTAATCTGGCAACCCTACACGGAGCTAACACGCGTGTCTGTCCGTCTGTCTTTCAAGCCTATATAAACTGACATTTCCACTCTGTCATGTCAATGTCACGCCGGGCAAACTAGTACGAGGTGCAAAAAAAGTCCAAGATGATTAGAATGAGTTTTGTTAAATTGATTTGTGTACCTAATTTTTTATACCAAGCGCCTTGGTCTCAGCTAAATAGGACGATTTGATGTAATCACCGAAGTTAAGCAATAGTCTATGAGTCTTCGAATAGGTGACACTGCAAAATCTCTGTTTTAAAATCTGTATAAATAACCCGTCTCTGCTCGCTCCTAGTGCAAAGGTGCCCATCACGCTCGCTGCATTACCGCGCTGAACAGCTATGGCCAACCTCTGCACTAAGAACGACCCGGAGCGGGAGTCACCGGTGATGTTATTGTTTGGGTTTGACGCTTAAATTTTCTAAAACAATGGAGTTATTTCACTAATGAAAGAGATGTGAATATGAGTAAATCTTAAACAAAACAAAGTCAAATCTAATTGACAATCTCCTTGTTTTGAACTGGGCTACAAAGACTTTTTTTTACACACGGCTGGTTAACCCCATACTGAACCATTTCCAGTTTGTGTTATGGTAGCTAACACAACTGATATACTACATAATATACATACGTAGATATATTTTATATAGATATATATTTAACACCCAGACCTACACACAGCCAACAAATTTAGTTAAGCACAAAGATGTTGGCTGAGCCGGGAATCGAACCCAGAACCATCTGATTAGCAGTCCGGCATGGTAACCATTGCGCTTACGAGGTCGTTGACTTGCACGCCAGTACACTAAACTATTAAACTATTTTCTATTAATTTCGTGATCATTTAATTTGCGAACGCTACAACGTTGTTTGTTCAAATGAAAGTTGGCTTTATCGTGACATTTAGGAAAATAATTATTTGTTTTCGTACCGTACCGATACCACGCGGTAAATATAGCGGGAAGTTAACCTTTGCCGTACCTTTAGCCCTTATTCATTTCTACAGTGCTACTGAGGGAAAACCCTTCTTGTAAGGGTACCGTACCTAAAAGGCAAAAACGACATCCTATTACTAAGCCTCCGATGTCTGTCTGTCTGCCTCTGCATAAACAAATGATTATAATTACTATTTAAAAGTCATTCCGGATTTGTTTTTTTTTAGATTATCAAAAGAGAGTCACATCAGTGGGCGATAGATAACAGGCTGATAATGATGATGATACAATAAGTAATACTACTAGTTTTGTAGTACAAAAAGTAGTAGTATTAGTTACTTACTTATTAATTAAAAAAAAATATATGTAGAAGCGTTTTTATTTTTGGTTGTAGCTCCTGTAGCTCGGTTAGCTAAGGTAATCTGACGCGATCATCTAAGCTAAACAACGGTCGATGAGGACGGTGTTTGGATGGATGAACTGTTAAATTTTAGGTCCCGGCTGTTAGTTTTAGTATTAGTAGTCGCTAAACCAAGTCAGCGGCCTTCGGGCGGCTTGACAACTCCCGACACCAGGGCTTGGGCACTCTAACCCAGCAGTCTGGGTGAAAGATAACCCTGCAGCCTGGGTGAAAGAATAAGGCTGCGGAATTTCCCCTGCCTGTCGTAAGAGGCGACTAAAAGGGGCATCAGACTCGAAGGTGTTCGGAGATAGGGTTCCGACACCTGCTCCATCGAGTCCGGGTTGAACGACGACGGCGTCGGGTGACCGTCACCGTCGCGTGGTTGGTGAAACAATCCGGGAAGGGCCACAGCGCAGTGCAAAGAGGTCTTCGGAGTATTTCCCGGAACCCGGAGACCTCCGTTAAGCACAGAGGCAGGTCACCGGGGGGGTTTTAGTGGGTACAAATGCCACATAACCTGGCTGCGCCCCATCGGTAGCCAGGTATCTTGTCGAAGATTTCCCCTTGGCTTGGGCTTGGGCACACATCTTATACGAATATCGCGACTCAGAATAAAATATCTTTGCTGGTTGTGTTCATTAGACAGTAACCATGTAGAAAGTTTACACGGGTCGTAGGTACGTCTATATAAGGGTAGCTTAATTACTTCGTTACGACGAACTGTTGTTCGAGAAAATTCGCGGAAAACTGATCCGTTCCTAAGAAAAAATATTTATTACATGTTCTAATAACGATCCACATGTGATCTTTAGTTGCCTGAATTAAGGACACGTTGATTTAATTTGTATAAGAACCAAGGACCATATTAAATACAATAGACAACAGACGAGGAAAGATGGTAGGCCACCTTATACAACATGACAATTTCATTAAAAATATCGTAAGAGGAAAGATAGATGACAGGAGAGGAAGATGAAGACCTAGAAGATCATATTTAGACAAAATTAAGGAGAAGGTGAAAGTACAAATTTTGAGCTTCAATTACCTTCAGTTTTAGTTTCGCTTTACTACCATACTGATGTTTATTTGAAAAATGTCAAAAGGAGAGCTACAATCGTTATCATTACGTGAAAAACTGAAAGAATGTAATGGAACCCTCTGTAAATGAGACAGATATTTATTTATACCTGTATATCTGAGACACTGAGTAATTGGAATACTTACCTCAATGTGAAACGATATTGCAGGTCCCTTGATGTCTCACTTAACCAGGTTTCACTGTACAAAAATCAAGCAAGTTTTTAATGACCAAATCGTAACACTTAGCTTATTTACATTTTCATCATAGTTAAATGAGAGTGCGGTAGATATTACTAAATCTGTTACCGTTCTATCGCTAGGTAATACCATAAAGCAGTGTTTACTGCTACCGGCCGTCGAATTTACCTCTACCGCAGAATAAATTATAAGTACTTACTTTCCCGATAGGGCTGCCATACTCATAAAATAAAATATATAATTATTAGGACACATTTCACACACGGCTGCTTAGCCCCATACTAAACCATTTCTAGCTTGTATTTTGGTTGCTAACACAACTTTTTATTTTTTTACTGATGAGTAAGTTTACGTTTGACCGCAGCTTGCCTGATGTTAAGCTTAACTGTGATCTAAGATGTAACACGCTTGCCTAGAAGGAACCTAATTACTCTAGATTTGAAGACCCTCAAATTGTACTTCTCGGGAAAAAGAGACTCAGGAAGAGAGTTCCAAAGCTTCGCAGTTCTCACAATGAAGGTCGAAGAAAAACGCTTTGTGCGAATCTTCGGAACTTTGATAGTGTATCGATGTCTCTTCGCTGTGCCCCTGCTCGTTCTGTTGTGGAATGGAGAAGCGGGAATTAAATTAACTACATGTATTTGTATAAATACTTTATATCGATACATATTTAACACCCAGACCGACAAATTAAGTTCATCACAAAAATCTTGGTCGTGCCGGGAATCGAACCCGGGACCCTCTGGTTGGCAGTTCTGCATGGTAACCATTACGTCAACGAGATCGTCAAAAACATGTTTAGGTTCGCAAGTTTAGTAAATATAGTTTTAATATATTTTTTTATCATTCGTACTTTGAAAGTTTAAAAGTAACCCGTATATGACTTCTTTGTCCGTGTGTCTGTCTATTTCAATGAACAAAACTTTAAAATTTGATCATCCTAATCGGCAACGTCGGTCTACCTGTTCAAGCAGTTTTTTACATTGCTCTCGTAAGCCTTGAGTAAATGGTTTTGTTGACATAGGTAAGTATCATTACCTGAAGCTTACAAATAAAAATAATAAGCAAACATCACTTAACATCAGGCGAGTTGCGGTCAAGAACAAGCCTAGTTGCCATAAAAAAAAATAAAAAAGAAAAAGCGAAAGAGGCTGCAACACCATCTGCTGCGTTTATTTGACACACTACGCCACGAATAGACGCGATGTCGTAGTCAAAATGAAAAATGCTGCTACTTTGATTAATGGCTAGTAATTATAAAAAGTACGAGGTATTTTTATTATTATTATTTTCAGCCTGTTGTGTCCCACTGCTGGGCAAAGGCCTCTCTTCCCTCCTTCCAGACAGCACGGTATTCAGCTTTGGTGGCCCAGTTTGTTCATATTCGTCTAGATCATGACGCCACCTTTGTCTGGGTCAACCTCGTCGTTTCGCAACCCCGAGGTTATTTTGAAAATGATTTCATCTGAAGGGAAAATTTTAGAACTTGCACGTTTATGCAAAATCGCAAGCTTTCTTTGTCTAAAAAAGAATGTAGCGGCTGACTGATTCTCCACGATTAATTAAAACCACGTGTATCAACAAAAATACAGAAAGTGAATTTGGTCAAACTTCAAAGAGGCCACTTAGCTCATACGAAGAAGAAGTAGTATCGGTAATTATGGGAAAAGAAAGAAAGAAAATTATTTATTATGACAAATTAACACAAGACAAGATATAATATATAAAATAGTACACATAATAAACATTAATTTGTCACAACACAGCCTCAACTCAGCATAACGCTGGTTGCTGGAGAGCAACCAACGCTGGTCTTCCGTTGAGGCTGGCTGTGACGTCACGCACGGTACACTAGGAAAGAGAACACGCAATTATATTATGAAGAAATTAAAAAATACTATTTACATAAACTAATCAGATAACAGAGAACTAATAAGATATAACAGATAACTAAATTAAGAATAAAATTACAAGAAAAAACAAAATTATAAAACACATGAGTATGGTCAGTGTGATATTAGGATAATTAAATGGCGCTGGTGTCATTAGCTATTGGTGCCTCACGGGGAACTTCCGAGCTACGTTTTGTATGGGAATTAGCAATCTCTCTAGTATTCTGATCCCTGCAGTTACTCATTTTGCGGGATATTCTGATCCTTGCAGTTACTCATTTTGCGGGATATTCTGATCCTTGCAGTTACTCATTTTGCGGGATATTCTGATCCTTGCAGTTACTCATCTTGCGGGATATTCTGATCCTTGCAGTTACTCATCTTGCGGGATATTCTGATCCTTGCAGTTACTCATTTTGCGGGATATTCTGATCCTTGCAGTTACTCATTTTGCGGGATATTCTGATCCTTGCAGTTACTCATTTTGCGGGATATTCTGATCCTTGCAGTTACTCATTTTGCGGGATATTCTGATCCTTGCAGTTACTCATTTTGCGGGATATTCTGATCCTTGCAGTTACTCATTTTGCGGGATATTCTGATCCTTGCAGTTACTCATTTTGCGGGATATTCTGATCCTTGCAGTTACTCATTTTGCGGGATATTCTGGTCCCTGCAGTTAGTCATCTTGCGGGATTGCCCTCCACGCCGGTAGCATGGCCATAACCGCTCGCGTGGCAACAGCGCGCGCGCAGATCTGGGTCGGTGCGATGACCTGCGCCCGCGCCGAGGGCCGCCGACACCGCACGATGTCACACGAGGCACAGCTACACCCGTGCGCCGTCTTCATACAAACTTTGTACCATTTTTAAGGATTTTTTTGGGGGTTTCGTACCTAAAAGGTAAAAACGAGACTCTATTACTAATCTCAAAAAAATAATAATCAAATTATTTATTGGCACATCAGTAAATTTGGTACAAATATATGAATTAAAGGAAAAAATACAAAAATGAGTACATTTGTATTACTTGAACAGTTGATCTACAGCTGTCTACGCTAGGCTGAAGAGCCTGTAATATAGACAGCTATACTTCCCCAAAATTAAAAATAAGCAGGTCTCACCGTCTTCATACCTTTTTCAAGTAATTTTTTAGGGTTCCGTACCTAAAAAACGGGACCCTATTGCTAATCCTTCGCAGTCTGTCTGTCTGTCACCAGGGTAAAACTTTTACTAGTACTACCCCACCCAAATGTTTGGGGTTACGTTCCTTATTTTTTTTTTATGGATACACAAGCGCTTGATCGCAACTCACCTGATGTTAAGTGATGTTGCGATTTAGGGTGGAGCGCGCTTGCCTAGAAGAAACCGATTTACTCACGCCTTAAAGACAGTAAGGTTATATATAGTTCAGAGGGAATAGGGATTTCGGCAATGAGTTCCACAGTTTAATAGTCCGCTCAATAAATATGGAAGCGAAACGCTTCGCGCGAATTTTTGGAACTTCAACTGTATAGTGCCTCCTACAAGGTAAGAACGGGATATCTCTCGTCAAGAGAGAAGGCCTCGAGTGCCATCAGGGGGTAAAGTGGGCTGCTTATGCTTTATAATATAACCTATGAACCTTATTCGTAATTTTCAAACTTTGCCTTCTGCAATTACTTTTCTGCGGCAGGACCTACGCAGCAGTTGCACTTTTTTCCAACTTTTATCAAATTTATTACACTATGGTGGTCATTTCGTTTCTAAATGAGACAGAAGTAGGCAAAGCTATTTTGAAATCTTATTTATTGTTCTGTGAAAGAAACGTTTTGCTAGCGTCCCAATAAAACAAATAATAAAACTGCTACTAATAAATAACAATAATTGCCAATTCTTTGGGATTAGTGAGAATTAGGACAAATGTTCTGTTTTAGATTGTTTAATATGTATTTGTCTTGTGCGTTTCAGTCAGTTCGTAAAATGTGATACTTGATGATAGAGTATTTTTTTAAAATTCAAATTCAAATTAGTTTATTTTCAAAAAGATTACAACCCTCTTATCTAAGCATTACATATATATATAACTTATACAATAAACGTTTTATGATAAGATAGGATAGTGTTCCAGCGAGCCCTGCACTAAAAGTGATCTTGAATCGCAGGCGCTCGCTATGGGCATTGCCTTTATCAAATTAACATATAGTGTGGTGCGGTGTTACAAAAGTAGCCGAATTGAAACAAAAACAATTTAAAAATTTTGAAAAAATTAATTATGTTTGCTAACTAATAATCTTAAGTATTGATTCGGTATAAGAATAACTAAGTGAAAGGAGGTACTGCTTGATTACAAGTTTACATTGTCTAGAATTTTTCTGCCGAATATTACATATTGTTGACATTTTGTTGTGTATGTAGGGGAACCTAAAGAATAAAAATAATACAGAGACAACTTATTGGTAATTAAAAAATAAATTACATGTCAAATAAATTAATCAATCAAATAAATAAACTATTTATTACCACATGAGGTAGAATTGTCTTTATAATATTCTGCTAAACAATAGAATGCTTTTCTAATATGAAAAGTCTTTAAATTTGATTTGAATATGCCCTAGTTAACAGTATTTCTTATACACAAGGGTAATAATTGTGCTATATTATATTTTTGGACCACTACAATAAATTTCCACAAAGTTACGACTGAATCAATAGTTTATCTAAAACTTTCAACTCCTGTCATTTAAAAAAAAAACATACATAGTTATTTTCTTTATTTCTGCTGACGTCACAAAGCGAGGTAGCCAGCAGGAGGCAATGTAAGAGCCCTTCGCGACATAAAAGGACCATTACTGTGACACTGTGTCATTTGGGGTGACCATGCTTTATACTTAATATATTATATAAATCTCGTGTCAAAACTCCTAAACCACTTAACCGATTATATAATAAAATTCGCACACCATGTGCAGTTCGATCCAACTTGAGAGATAGAATAGTTTAAATCTCAAATTATAGTCGCAATTTTAATTTATTGCTAATTATTGTCTGTTATTATTTGACAGTCACAATTATCTGTTAACTCCAAATGATTCTAACAGATGTCGATACCTTTCGACTGGGTTGAGTAAGTAATCAATAGATGACGCTGCTATGGTAAATCTACGAACGTGTCCTATAATCTACACTATCTATTTTTCATACTCCTAAGTGAGGCAAAACAACGTTTGCCGGGCCAGCTAGTGCTTAATTAATAATATAATATTTTAAATACAATGACGTCAAAAAGTCTTTTATGTCAATATTAGACGATTCACAATACTACTTTGCAATAATGCAATACTATTAAACATACAGTGTTAACTCTTTATAATCGACACTAAAGGGACTGTGCATTTAATGGCGCTATAGAGAGTGGTCGTTAAAATAAATGGAGAGAATGTATCATTGTATGCAATTTAAGCTAAACCAATTAAAGTCAATTGATTTCGACGCTTTAGAGAATTTGTAGTTAAATCGAGTGACGTTACATGGAGTTTACACTGTGTTATAAATTTTGTTTAAATACATAGTATATAATTTCATACAAGGTGGGATACAAAATTAAATACAATTTAACCTTTTTTACATTAAATGGGCTTGTGCGTGATTACAATTCACCTAATGGTAAGCGATATTATGATCTAAGATAGAGCGCGCTTTTCGAGAAAAAAAAAACGATTCACTCTTGCTTTAAAAACCGGCAGATTTATAGTATTAGGAGGGAGTTTAATATTAGTACTTGAAAATGCGAAAGTATCGTGCCTCACTCGTGCACGAGTATATGATATAAAAACAGTGGGCACAAATATGAAAAAAAAACTAAATACGAAACACAATTACGAAAATACTGTTTATATAAACACAATTAACATAACATTTATGTATAATAGGACTTTAACAAATAAATTATTTCCGTTAAAAAAAAAAACAAAATCGGTTCACAAATTTTAGAATTACGAGGTAACAAAAACACAAAAAAGTAAATACAGATGAAATTTGCCCTACTCTATGTGGATTGGGTTAAAATAAAGGGTCTAAACAAACAGATAGGCAGGTGTAAGGCCACGAAGTAATCCTCTAAGGATTTCTTTGTACCTTTTCAGGTACGGAACCCCAATAAGAAAAGTTAAACCGTAAACAACACATTTCAGTTTACACCTCTCCACACAGGGCTAACTGAAAGCAATATTTCATTCGAAATAAATAAAAAATGTATTGGAATCGCAATCAGTTCCCACACAAACAAACAGACACGCCCGTCATAGTGATTAGGGATGCTTGTCCGAATTTAATTCATCAAATATTAACCACTTTAGTGATGTAGCGCAACTCTCTAGTAAATTTATAATTCAAATTGAAAAGAAAATAAATATTAGGACACATTTCATACACGGTTGGTTTACCCCATCCTGAACCATTTCTAGTTCGTATTATGGTTGCGTTACAACTGATATACTACATATACATACATACATTTTTTATATAGATCCATATATAACATTGTAATCTTGCATGACTGACGGTCAAAATAGAGGGCCAATTTATTGTAATAACACCGATTGTACCTATTTTGCAAGAAATACTTTGATTTGATTTGAATTCATGTGTGGATTTGCACTCATGAATTCACAATACATTCAATTTCGTTATCGTTTTCAACGAAAGTGAACGCCAATTAGAACATATGCAAATCCTGTATCGGAGGAAATGCATTTTATAGTCCGAGAATATGTAATTGAAAAATCAGTTTAAAAATACAACATTTTTTTTTAAACTTCCATGAGAGAGCTGTGCCTTACCTATCCTGTCCACCCCATGTGATGGATGGTGTCCCTAATAACCCCCAAATCATGGATACCGTACTCCCATAATTGTTATTGCATTAGGTGGAATGTATTCGCCGGTTTCGACCTAGCTTTGTGCTGGGATTTTATTTTATTAATGAGAAAAGCAGTATTTTCAGATACCCACCTGACAATAAACTTATTACAAACCCTAAAATAAACTAAAACATTTACGTACATGGGCAAATTACCATCAAATTACCATTAAATTTACAGTGCTATAAAAAATATTTAAATAAAAATCATAACTTCAGATAGAACAACCTTAAACCATAGGTGATGATGTATTAGGCTATTTATTATTATTCTCTTCTACTTATATGTATGTATTTATTATAGCTGTTCGTCTTATGAAAAAAATCGAGTTAAGGTGTCGATTTTTCTAAAAGTAATTAAATAAATCAGAGCGAAACTATTTTTCTTTATTTATATCATCTTATTTATTTTCCGTATTGATAATTTAGATTTGAATCATAATTATTTGCTTTACTTTTGAATTCTGCATGTCTGAAGAAGATGAAGATTCGTATGAGCTAAACGGCCAAACTCTGGTTTCGCGAGTTTTCAATGGGTTTCTTGTATCAAATACTGGGTCAAATAAATAAATTTTGTATTTGTATTTTTACAAATGGACCCGGAGTTTGGATATATTTATTTATAAAGCCGTATATATCAAATGCTAATAATAATAAAGTAGCCAATAAATAAAAAAATACTTTTCTGCAAATTCTTTAAAATCATCACGAGAACTAGAAAGAATAAATTCTTACAATTCCCTAGCCCAAGCAATAAATTCTTATTGAGGTCAACCGAAATGATACATTACTGTGGCCTCGAAATCACTAAAATACCTACATAGACCTACATCCCTACTATTCTGGTCGGAACACACGTACGCTTATAGGGTTCCGTGCCTGAGTACCAATACGATCCTATTACTACGAATGAAGCGAGGGTTGTGGAAAAAACTGTTTCTAATCATACGACCGTTGGTTCGATCTCGGCACACAAGTGTACACTAAAAAAACTATAGGCTCCAAATCAAAAACAAAATCAATTTATTTATTGGCCTTACGGCATCACGCCGTACTGGGCAAGTCAATTTACAATTATTAATTTCTTAAATGTATATGCCTATAATACGAGTACACTCTTAATATTATTACATAAATACCTATTTATATCTATATTTTTTCATCCACTTAAAAGTTTTATAACTATAAAGCTGCTACAAGAATGAAGATTCTGATATTGACAAACTGTGACATGAATTCATTGAGAGAGTAAAAAGGGTTCTTTTCGAAAACTCCTAGTAGTACTACATCAGGGCGTAGTGCATCTTACTTATATCGTACCGGTTACTATATCATAATATCATAATATATAATATCATATACTATTGTAATGATGTTATAGTACTAGAATATAATTGAAAATTGACATGGATACATATCATATACTTTTGTAATGATATCATATTATTTGACTTGTAACTTTGGTGTTATCAATAAATGATTTGTATTTGTATTTGGTTGATTATAATATAAGGTTTGTAGATATAAGAACTCTATGTACGAGCATTTTTGTGTTAACCAGAATACATTTATCTTTATCCTATCTTTAACTTATGTTAGGTGGCAGCCATTTTGGATTTAACTTATGTATGATAGTGATTCTATTAATCAAGCCTTTCCATTTGATATCCATATTGAGAGAGTAGTGAAAAAAATATGTTTTTCACCATTTTGGACTGATTAGCCCAGTGAAATTAGGTAAAAAAAGGGGTCAACCTCGGAATGAAAGATAATAAGCTGGAAATTGGTAAAAACCTTTGTTTTGTTACCCTAAATATTGTCTCAAAAGTCACAAATGCTATCGTGTCCGCGTCTTAAGATATTGAAGGTCAAAGGTCACAAAAAACGATTTTTCGCGAATATCTCGGTTCCTATTGCTTAAATGATATTTTCACTTATTATAAAAGTTGTAAAGTATAAAATTCTCTACAACTTTTGTAAAAACTTTTTTTTTATACGATCAACCGTTTTTGAGGTAGAGCGCGAAGAGTGCGGCTAGTGCGGCGGATGAGCTAATGCAGGGTCAAGCTCACGCTTGACTGTACGCTGCGCACTCTTCGCGCTCTACCTCAAAAACGGTTGATCGTATAAAAAAAAAGTTTAGACAAAAGTTGTAGAGAATTTTATACTCTACAACTTTTATAATAGTGAAAATATCATTTAAGCAATAGGAACCGAGATATTCGCGAAAAATCGTTTTTTGTGACCTTTGACCTTCAATATCTTAAGACGCGGACACGATAGCATTTGTGACTTTTGAGACAATATTTAGGGTAACAAAACAAAGGTTTTTACAAATTTCCAGCTTATTATCTTTCATTTCGAGGTGAAACCCCTAATATGACTGGGCTATGATTTTTATTAAACATTACATAACGCTTATAAGAACGCTTCAAACTAACCAACCCATCAAAACAAAAAAAACACATACCCAAACACAAACACACACACACGCACATAAATTCGGGGCTTTTAAAAATAAATGTAACTAAAAAATCCCGCGTAGTAAATTTAAGTAAAAGTCGAAGTAATTTATTGATAACAATTATACAAGTTACAAGTCACACAATAACATTAAATATTAAATCAATATAAATGTCAATAAAATACAAATATAAATCAATAATTTATAATTAATCTAATAATAAAAAGTTTGTACTACGAAAGTAGTGTCAAGTCAATTTTATTAAAAAAAAATCGTAATCGTATGTATACAACATAGGTAGGTAGGTACCTATTATTCTATGAAGGTGGCTGACATCGATCTGAAAACTGGAACTGAAAAACGGATGTGTGTACTGGCCCTATATATTTTCTACCGCATTTTTCTTTGATCTAGAAAATGATTTTGTCGTCACTTGTAAAGCGTTGGCTTATTTACGAGTTTAAAAGTAGTTTCTGAGAGATTTATCAGCATTGTATTAGAATTTATGGCGGTGTGTAACTGGTTTTAAGTGGTTATTTAATGGGAATGTGCGGAAGAAACTTTTATGTTCGACATTTTAAAATCATAGGTAAGTACGTATAGTAACGGCTACAAAATTTTATTGTAAACGTTCTTTTTAACTAACTTTTTCACGGAAGAAAGGCAAGAGGCCGACCGAAGAAGACATGGATGGAGTGTGTGAATGAGGGAGGACATGAGAGAGAAAGGAGTGAGTGTAGAGACGACGGCTGATAGAGGAGAGTGGAAGAAGAAGATCTGCTGTGCCGATCCCACCTAAGTGGGATAAGGCAAGGAAGAAGAGATATATTATTGTCGAAATAATTTCAGTATTTCTTGAAATGAATTTAGTTTTCTGTATATCTATCAGTATATTAGTTGTGCTAGCAACCATAATACGAACTAGAAATGGTTCAGTATGGGGCTAACTAGCCGTTTGTGAAATGTGTTATAATAAAAAAAAAGTATCTAGACGGAGCCAGAGTAGCGAGTGAAATGTTTTTACATCACCATGCAATATGTCCACCTTTATACCAGCTGTGATTCGCAGTGATACTTTAATCCGGAATAAAAAGTAGCCAATTGTAATACAGGACTTTAACTATCTTAGTTCTATAACCACCTACCAGAATTTCCCAAAATACAACTTCTGATAATATATTTAAAATTAAAATAAAATTGTTGTTAACACAAAATTTATATTATAAAAAGGACGAGTATTTTAATTATCAAGTTACCGATGACAGTAATAGGTGTCATTTTTTATATATTAAAAGTTCTAAAATATATGAATCAAATAATATTCTGTATTCTATCTCCGAACTAAATATCCGCCAAGTCGGCTCAGTCATTTACGGAATCGTAAAAAAAGTAACAAACATACCCACACATACTTAAGCAAAATTCCGCTTTTAAATTTAAGTTTGAAAACTAATAACCACAATCATCATACAACTGACAGAAAAGTTCTGACGTAAACGTGTGTTTAAAAAAATTACAGGCCCAGTTAAACAAAAGAAGTTAATCGTCGATTCAATCACCGGTCGACGCCGTACAAACCTTAAACACATCACGAATACATCGTAAACAACAGACTAAAAAAGTCGACTCACGTAACTCGAACTGCCATAAACTGTTACTTTGATCTACAGTTTAATTTACACCTTATCCGTGTTAAAATAAGGTGTAAAATTGCTGTGTACAAGTTTAATTTAATATAGCTGCAGTGGCCATCTAAGTTTAGAAACGTAATCGGCTGTTAACCACTGTGATCCGGTTAGAGTGACAACAGCTTGCTTCTAAACTAAATGAACTAAATAAGATTTTTATTTGCTTCTAACACTGAGTAGGTACTTAATAAAGCAGCTATTTAAGCGTCGTAGAAGTCCAATTTTATTCAAACACTAGAAGTTCAAAAACAAAAAAGTTTCATACAAACTGTTTTACCCTCTTTAATCCCCTTAGGGGTGGAATTTCCAAAAAGCCATTCTAAGTACGCGTCTACATTCTAAAACAAATATTCAGGGTGATAGCACATCGTAACAATATACTAACGTTTGTGTTAAAAAAAACGTTTGACTGCAATCCACGACGTCCTGAATCGAATCCCTCTTTGCACCAGAGTGCAGAATCTATACACTCGTTGATTCAGAGAAAAAGAAACATTGTACAAAATCCACATGCTCCGAGAAACACAAAATTTAAAGAATTATAGCATCCAACAACCTACACTTGGCCAGCGTGATTAATTATGTCAAATACAAATTCAAATCATTTATTGCGTTATTTAAATGTCATACAATATTAAATTATCATAAAAACATGAAAATGTACCCTAATCAGGGTGTGGCAATATTGGTTTGAAGCGAGCCGATTTATTTATTTTCCAGTAAATGGTGTACATATGTGTCATTTAAACTTTTATGTCCATACCATGTTCCTTGGGAAAGAAGGCCCCGAATCCCAGCATTGGCAAAACTTTTAAATAGGGTATAAATAAAAAAAAAATACAAGTTTTTACTCGTACTTTTATGCTGGCCATACTGGTAAAATAAAAACTTTTTTAAGACCCAGAAAGTATTTATTTATACATTTTCAATCGGTTCATTAAATCCTCGTTCAGAATTAATGGGCCGTCAAATTGATTGTGAAACAGGCCTCCCCAAAAACTTGGCCGATGCTTTATTTTGTAGCCTTTAGAACACAATTTATTCTTAAACCAATGATTACATAAACATAGATAAAAGCATAAAGAATTACAAAACTTTAAAAATGAAATAAAAAACTTAAAAGTTTTGTTTCAAACAAAGAGGAACACATTAATTTTGTTTTTTTTTTTACATATTTATAATGTATGTATTGGTTTTGCTTCAACTTCACTTTCAACCTAAATAAAACAATTTTGATTAATTTTATCACGAATAATCATGATTAGAACATCTAGTCTTTAATATTGCAATACTATCTTATACTCGTATAAGTAACACGTTTAAAATCCAAAATAGTATTTATTAATAACCTATTGATTCAGGCGTTACTTTGCTGAATATGACAAAAAAAATATTTCAGTTTTTTTTACATACTTCACTCTGGCCTTAGTTAGAGAGAGCATGCTTAGTCTGGATAAAATTATGATTGTGTAAGATTACACAAATTAAACCTATTAAATACTAGCAGATCGTCCCGTCTTCGCACGGGCTATAAAATAATTGAAATTGCAAAGAGAAACAAAATATAACCTATGTTACTCAGAGATAATGTAGCTTCCCAACGGTGAAAGATTTTTGACGTGACAACGTCTTAAATTAGGTTGCGGCTGGGAGTCACTTATGAAAAAGTGTAACGCCCGGTAACGTTACGATGAGACACCGAACGAGAGAGAGGCCCGCCGAATGCCTTGCGTCTCTCTCCCACTCAAGACGTTGTCACGTAAAATCTTCGCCCGTAAAACCGACTTTACAGGCAACCATTTTTTCAAATTGGTCCAGTGGTTACGGAGCCTATTTGCGTCAAACAAACAAAAAATCAAACTTTTCCTCTTTATAATATTGGTTTAGATGAAATAGAATGAGATATTACGTAATGTATCTAGGTTGTTTTGCTTAGTGTGCTCTGCCTCGATTCCAGATAGCAGTGGAAATAAAATTATATTTCCGGTTTTTTATTGTATCTATGAGACGTATTCTACGTTGCTAATGAGAGTAGTTATACTCTGCCTATTTATGATTTTCCTGTTTTTTTCTGTATATTTTATTCAAGCATTCAGTCGAAGAGCTTTCCGTAAAATGTACATTGTTTTTGTTCCACGGCATTCAGATGAATTGTGATGGACTAAAATTGTTGTATTCGGTTTGGATGTTAAAATAAAATATTATTTTAGTTTTGTACACATGTCACATACGCCTGGTACATTACATTTAGTATGGGGCTACCCATACTATACCATTTCTAGTTTTTACTATGGTTGCTACTGATGTAGTATCTACATATACATAGATAAATACTTTATATAGATACACATTTAACACCCAGACCGACAACCAACAAATTTAGTTCATCACAATGAAATTGGCCGTGCCAGGAATCAAACCTGGGATCCTATGGTTGGCAGTCCGGCATGGTAACCAATACGCTAACGAGGTCTTCGAAATATGTATCGATTTAAAGTATTTATGTATGTACATATATGTAGTATAGCAGTTGTGTTAGAAGCCATAAATAATACAAACTGCAAATGGTAAGTTAGTTTAGTATGGGGCTAACCAGCCGTGTGTGAAATGTGTCTTAATATTTATTTATTTTTCTTTAAAATGCAAATTACTGGTATTCTCTTTTGTTTGAGAACAACAAATTCTTTGGGTAATATGTTACGGCGTATTACACGAAAAAGAAATTTGCAATTATCATTTGCATTATTTTACATGTTAAAATTTTAAATAAGTAGCTAGTGTATTTTTTAAATAGGTCATCGTCTGGTGGAAAACAATATCCACTGGGACTATTTAGAAATTACACAGGCAGATATGATTCCTAGATATACAACTAGGTATCTCATAAACGGAATAAAAATAGGTGAAAGAGATTTCCTGTGTAACATAAAAGAGTTTTGAACTTGATTCAATTAATAAAGTTTCTCTACCTATTCTCATTTGGCTATGCAAGTGAACGGACATGACTTTTCAAATGTTCTATTTATTGAATCTAGTCACCTCAGTCGCAACGTCCACTCTTCATCTGCCGCGGCGGAGGACGCTGCCTGTCGGAAAAGGGTCAAGTACGCTTCCTTGGAGCTGCTTTACGATTTTGTACCTTTAGCAGTGGAGACTCTGGGTAGTTGGAGCAGTGAGGCGAAGTTATTTATCCACGAGCTAGGTCTTAGGATAAATAATATCACCGGTGACTCCCGCTCCGGGTCGTTCTTGGTGCAGAGGTTGGCCATAGCTATTCAACGCGGTAATGCAGCGAGCGTGATGGGCACCTTTGCACCGGGGGCGAGCAGGGGCGGGTTATTTGATTAGTATTAGTTTTTAACATGTGACATGTATTAAATGTAAGTTTTGACATATAATATCAAATAAATTAGAGTGTACTTATCTAGTTTTATAAAGTACACGTCTGTAGTTAGAAAAAAAAAACATTTGCACCAACCCCTTTGTAACAGTATCAGCGCTAATCAGGCCACAGCTTGCAGCCGTAGTCTCATAAGTCAATGGTGAAAAAATAACAATCTGTTATCTATTAAGTCATCGGCACGCAGATTGAAAGCCCTATAAGTATCCCTATACCTAGTGCAGTAGTATCTAGTGCTACATACTAAGTATCTGTAACGTAAATGTATATTAATTAACGTGTTTTTGAAGTCCAATCTATCTGGTCTTCTATATTTTTCAAAAGAATACCTGCTGTCGGAAACCAGTACGATTATCAAGTAACGTATTAAGTAAACTAAAGTATAGTGTTAGGATATTCATATTCTAGTGCTCGCCTGACTAGCAACTAACTATTGTCCTGAATGTTATCACCAATACGGTGTTAATAGTAACTAACCTATTGACTCAGGCGTTACTTTGCGGAAATCCATTGAAGATAGAAAAAAAACTAAAGGTAAGGAGAAATTAAAATAGTTAAAAAATGTTTGGTGTGTTCCTCCGACCGACCACCACGCCTCCACTACAACTCACACCTGTATGCCTAATATACCTTCCTACACACAACGAAGTTTTTCTCCCCTCGGCTAGAATCCTTACTCGCCGGACTGAGCTGAAACAAAACGACTACGTAGTAAGCTTTTTTTAGGGTTCCGTACCTAAAAAGTAACAACGGGACCCTATTACCAAGACTCCGCTGTCTGTCTGTCTCCAGGCTGTATCTCAGATACCATAATAACTAGAAAGCTGAAACTTTCACATGATATGTAAATTTCCGCGCCGCTTTAACAACAAATACTAAAAATAAAAAAATAATGAGGGATGTCCCTATTCAATAAACATATTTTTTTGCTATATATCAATAGCGGTAGCTGCTAGCTAGATACTTTAAATTTTTACAAAATATATAAATGTATATTACCTATCAAATTAAATTATATAAATTTAAATAAATTATATATTTCAGGGGGGCTCCAATACAACAATGGTACGAAACCCTACAGTCGCGAGCCCATCTTGAACTTGGCCAATTATTTTCTCTTTTACAACAGTAACTATTAAAAGCCATAGTGTTTTTTTGTCCATTTACCTCAGAGACTTGGCAGCGTGTCCCATCTCGCTGGGACAATGTGGTTGAATGATTAAATCGACGTTCGTAGATGGAATAATAGAGTGGGGGAAAGTGCCTTCATTACCTGGACGAAGGTAAGAGAACCGTGTGACGAAATTAGAAGGTACATATATCTACCGGATTAAACATAAGCATAACTTGGTAATCTGGGGTGGGCGATTTGGTTACAACTGTAATGCTCTCTCTATAGATATGTATATATAATAAATAAATAAAAAAATAACCAGCCTACTCTATGGTCCTACTGCTGGGTCTCGAGGCCTTCCCTTACAAGGAGAGAGATTTGGCAATAATTCACCACATGCACGATGTTTTTAAGGTTCCGTACCTAAAAGGTAAAAACGGGACCTTATTACTAAGACTTCGCTGTCTGTCTGTCTCCAGGCTGTATCTCAGAAACCGTAATAGCTAGAAAGCTGAAACTTACACAAGATATGTATTTCCCGTGCCGCTATAACAACAAATACTAAAAATAAAAAATATTAAGGGGTATACCATACAATAAACGTGTTTTTTTACCTTTATATTAATAACGGGAGCTGCTAGACACTTAACATTTTCACAAAATATATAAATGTGTATTAGATATCAAATAAAATTAATATTTAAGGGAGACTCCCATACAACAATGGTACGGAACCCTGCGCGAGCCCAACTCGCACTTGGCCAATTTTTTTGTTATGTTTTTTGTTTTATTAAAATACATAAACAGCTGTTATACCTTAATATATAAATAGTAGATATATTATAAAAAATATGAGTACAGTAGATATATGTTTAAAGAAAGAAGGGTTTCTGGACTTAGCCGACATATACGCAAAAAACGGTTGATTACCACTTTTTCCTGTTTACATAAGACAAAGATTTGATATCTAGCCAAGAAATAGTAATAACACATAGTATGCTTCGTAAATTATTATTTTGTAGGTCAACAAACTTTCTAATGGACTAGTTGTTTTTAATCTTACAATACTGCAAAAATCACAACGCAAAAACAAGGATTAGAAGGGTTTTGAGTTGGACACTAGTACCTAAACCTGTATTTTTTACACGTAAAAGAATATGATAAGCACTACCAGACAACAATACGTTCCCGGGATTTGGGCCATTCTCTCACGAGAATAGAGATATATAATATTTCTTTTTTCGCGAGGAAATGCATTTACGCATCTCCCGCTACAAGCCTGGGGGAGGCGGGCGGGGTATGTCGGGCTCGAGGGCTCACGACGGGGGCAGGGATGCAGGACCGCTTCGCGCGATACCGCTGCTCTCCCCGCCCAGGCCGGACCAATCCCGAGGATATTATATAATATACGCGGACCCCTCAAGCCCCCCCTTGAAGTGGGTCCGCTCTAGAGACCCTAGAGACCCCCAGGTCTCTACGGCGTGATCGATGCCCTGGGACAAAATCGGCTCCTGGGGATTGGTTTAAGGTATAGGTACATGTTTATCTAGAAAAGACCCCGAGTCCCAGCCGTGGAAACATGCTGTCGTTTGCTTATAAAACTATAGAAAAAAAATGTCACGTGTCACGTGACGCAAAATCGTATCAAAAAGAAAACGTTTCTCGTCGACTGAACAAACGGGCTAGTTTGTTCTAAAAACGAGAGACATTATTGTAAATTTGCGAGTAATCGTCTAGGATTCCTAGTATTGTGTTAATGGATGTCGTTATCTGTAGAGATACACTCTCAATTTTATTTTGCCGGATGTAAAAATAAAATATTTTTTTTTATCAAATCAAGTCAGGGAGGTCCCTGTACTAAGTGGCCAAGCTTTGGTTTTGAGAGTGTAAAAGCCGCCCAATCAAGTCATGTCAGGGGGCGGCTTTTACACTCTCGAAACCAAAGCTTGGCCACTTAGAACAAGAAGAACATACGAATAAGAAGAAGCTGGATAACTCTATTTTCTTTAACCTAAGAAAACTTACGACAATTACACCTTTCATACCAAAAAAAATCTAAATCTATTTTTTTGTTCGAGAGCTATGATACTACATACAACCAGACACACACACACACACACACAGACACGTCAAACTTACAAAAAGAAAAACAGGAGGCATCCGAGTATTCACTTTTTTTTACTCTAAATAGTTCAGCGCTTGACCACAAATTCACCTGATGGTAAGTGACATTGAGGTCTACGGTGAAGCGCGCTTACCTAACCTAACCTTACCGAAGGAACCGGTACTGTACTCACTGTACTGTACCTACTATATCTATCTATCTATCTAAGCCTATAAATCAGCCCACTGCAGGGCAAAGGCCTCCCTACCATCCCTCTACTTTTGTCTGTCCTGGGCAACGGTCTTCCAGTGTGGGTTGTGTGTGTCGAGGTCGTACCGCCATTTCATCTTGTGCCGGCCGGAACGCCGTCTATTTGGTGGGCTCCATTCGGTGGTGGTTTTTGCCCAAAATGTATCCGGCATGCGGGCGACGTGCCCGGCCCAATCCCACTTCAGCTTTCCGACTTTCCGAGCCACGTCTACTATCTTTGTTTGGGATCGAAGTGTGGAGTTTCTGATCCGGTCGGATAACTTCACTCCTAACACACTTCGTTCCATAGCGCGTTGACAAATCCTACAAAAACCTACTATATAGTTTGTCTATATTGTTCCGGCAAAATCGGTACCACTTCACATTTCCATTTCGAAGATGTTTCGGTAAAAGCAGTTTAATCTCTATTACTCTGTAATGTGCTATGTCAACAGACAGGGAGCTCACGCCCACGCGGGCTGTGACGCTACCAACAGTCGACGACCTTTTTATTAATATTGATTTTATTGGGGTTCTGTACCTAAAAGGTATATTTTTTTCATTTTGAAATGAAAACTGGTTCCAAAAACTTTTACACATATATTTTTTAACCAGTTTTATTTCTTATTCATAAGTACCAAAATAGATATAAATACACTTCTAAAATATACTACTAAAATAAATATACTTATATATACTAATATATACTACCAAAATAAATATACTTCTTTATTACTTATTTTGTTAAATTTTTTTTACTGTTTACGATTTATAGAGAAAAAACTGTAAAATTAAAATTTTGTCGTTATCTTCGCCCTAAATACTTACTGCCGGAACACAGTGCTAGATTAAAGGTGACAGATTTTTCAACTTGAGATTGATAGCTAGCAGCTATAGCTATGATGTCTTTTTTTGTTGACGAGAGGGAAATCATCAAAGACACGTGACTACGATAGGGCGCAGCCTGATTATGTGGGAATCGTACCCACTGAAACCCCCCGGTGACCTGCCTCTGTGCTTAACGGAATACCGGGTTCTTCTGGGAAACACCCCAGAGACCTCCTTGCACTACGTTGTGGCCCTTCCCGGATTTCTGTCCTATCCGCCAACGACGGCGACAGTCACAGGCCGTTGTCCTCCCCGGACTCGATGAAGCGGGTGTCGGAGCCCCATCTCCGAACACCCTCGAGTCTGATGCCTCTTAATTATTAATTCTTCTGATAATTATTAATTACATAAGTAATAATTGTGTCTGAAGGGTGTAAACATTTTTTATTGACTCAGACCCATTTCCAGTAATGACTATTTTTGAACGCATCATACGAGCACGCTCATTTGGATAAGGATATAATTTTATAATTTTACTCTTTTTTTATTTATAATTATTTTCTTTTCGATAAAGCCCATAAACAGCTGCTATTCTTTTAATTTGATTTATTATATTATTATTGAATGAAATACTGACGAGTCCATATTTATGATAGTTATGATTATGTTTATATAATGTAATAATTATTTAACAATATGATAATAAAGAAATTCTATTGTATTCTTTTAGTCGCCTCTTACGACAAGCAGAGGCTTGTCCTGACGATTGTTTTCCTTCACCAGAAGCTTGAGTTCTTTGCCGGGTTTCGACCCTACGACCTACGGGATGTATGGCGATCGCACACTCAACTGGATCGTCATCGCTACAAACTTCGCTCCGAACTTTCCAGCGCTTTCAAGCTAGCCTAGTCAACTAATGACTCCCATTACCATGGCGTGTGTAATAAACCTCTCCATAAAAACAATGGGCCAAAACACTCAAAACGCACAGACATTAAAAACTTAGCTCGTTGGAACACTCGCTTTACCATAAAAATTGAATAAGAGAAAGAACATAAAAAACAGCGCACTTTTAATGAATGTAATAAATAACTAAGCGTAAACAGGAAGAGAAAAAATTGAGTTAGATTGTAAAAAAAATCTCATCCGGCCTCTTAATCTTTTTTTATAGTTAAGTTGTTTAGTTGTTTTACATAATATGATTTATTAATTTAATTTTAAAGTTTCACAAAGTCGTGTTCTACTTTGGCCTCTGGATATGAGTTTGAGTTATGAGGTTATCTTTTTATTACCTTTTGTTTTATTTAGATATAAGTTTTTAAGCGATAATGAGAGAAAAAAATCGTAAATTTACAGTTTATTCCGCAAAAACACATTGAAAAAAAAAATAGCATAAAGACCACCTACACAAAAACTCAACAATCAGCCTTTCGAATAAAAAAAAACTGACAAAAAATTCACGGGGTTTTCACCAAAAAACACCATTTTCGAAGTCTTAGAAATTGTACTACTATCTTAATATATATAAATCTCGTGTCACAATGTTTGTTCTCAATGGACTCCTAAACCACTTAACCGATTATAATAAAATTCGCACACCATGTGCAGTTCGATCCAACTTGAGAGATAGGATAGTTTAAATCTCAAATTATAGTCGCAATTTTAATTTATTGTTAATTATTGTCTGTTATTATTTGACAGTCACAATTATCTGTTAACTCCAAATGATTCTAACAGATGTCGATACCTTTCGACTGGGTTGAGTAAGTAATCTATAAGCATCATTATACAAACCCGCACTCTTTACGTTTTCGTCAAATTAAGACTTATTTACCACACGCATTCCGTTCCCACGTACTTAACTTTATTATTTTACAACTCTAAATAAAAACGCTATCAAAACTCAAGCGCCACCTCGTACAATACAAATAAAAAAAAACTATAAAATTTATGACAGCATTATATTTTATAAGCCGTTTTATTAACGTTTCTAAAATTCCCTGGCAGCAATATTTTTCTTCCGTAGTGCGAACGCAATGAAGATTTTTCAGCGAAAAATTCTACGTCGGAAAAGCCTTGATACGTAATTGGATTCTTGGCTGAAATAGAACTCGTGTTTTTAACATAATCTAATAATAGCGCAAACATATGGCGATGAAAAACAGCAAATTTTATATCACGGTATACAAATTGCTGAATAAAGGAATTTGGGTGATTGCATTAAACAATTTTTCTTTACCTTTTCGTATACTATATACGGCTTGTTCATTAGATCATTTTCACCTACTTTCTATCTATATTAACAGTACGCGAGTATATATAATAAATATGTTTTATATTTAACAATATATGATTTATTGCGTAAAAACTGTACATTCAAGCTTTTACTCTCAAAGATAAAATCAAAATATTAAATTCTAATCATCTTCTTCTTTACCTTATCCCACTAGGTGGGGTCGGTACAGCAGATCTTCTTCGTCCACTCTCCTCTATCAGACGTCATCTCCACATTCAATCCTTACTCTCTCCTCATCTCCTCATTCACACACTCCATCCATGTCTATTTCGGGCGGCCTCTTTCTCTTCTTCCTTGCACTACCATTTCCATATATCTCCTAATGACATGCACCTTCTCTCTACGCAACACTTCATTCATTCAATATTTAAGAGCTGGGCTCTTGTCTGTGGAGTTTTTTCCAGGTAGTTCTGTCTTCGGCCAAATCATTGACCTCCCTATACGACATGACTTTCGCCTTCTCCTTAATTTGGTCTAAATATGATCTTCTAGGTCTGATCTTATAACGCAACACATGTCAAAATATTTAATTCTACCAATTCTACTTTTATAAATATAGGTACATTTTAGCTACAGTTACAATTGTACTAAAGAGTTTTGCATTTTCCCTAAGTCCTAATATAGATTTTTTTAATCCCTAAAGCTAGGCTAGACCAGTAGGATGCGTAACCACACGAGCTAGTGACACTGGAGCATGCCTAGTCTGGAAATAACTATTAGGAGGCTGCCGGAATATACTATTAGGTGTTTGACGACAGGTTTTTCAACTGGAAGGTGGTTGCTAGCCAGCCAAGCACAAGAAAATATCCTCCCACCATTTAAACGATTTTCAATTTCTTGAGTTCAATTTTGTGGTTTTCTATCAGGCAAAAACTATGATTAAGCGCAAGCCCATTGAAAGTAAAACTCAGTTTAAAATTTTTATCTTTACTAACGATTCTTCTTCTTCTTATGGTGTCTCTAGAACTAGTGATGATTGGCAATCAGTTCTTTCATCTTGTCAATTTCACTCACCAGCTCACTTTATGTCACCAGCTCACTTTATCTTGTCCATTGCCAAACGAAACAATTCAGCGGCACTTCTGATCCCGCCCATTACCGAATGACGTTACTGGCGATTGGATAACGTCATTTTATTTAGTATTAAGTTCGTCTCTTTGCACGGGCTATAAAATAATCCAAGTTACAAAGAGAAACAAAATATAGCCTATATTACTCAGGGATAATGTAATAAATAAATCACAAATAAATATTAGCACACATTTCACACACGGCTGGTTAACCCCACACTGAACCATTTCTAGTTCGTATTATGGTCGCTAACACAACTGATATACTACATATACATACATACATAGATATTTTATATTGATACATATTTAAGCACGTAATAACGGATAGCTCACTTTTATGAATGCGTTGGACGGGCAAGCTGTTTATGTAAATTTCAATTGCCTAGTAATTTTATAGTGGCGACAAATGATACAAATAATATTTATGTAAATATGTTCTCATGTAAGTGATAACTTAATATCTTTTGTGAGAATAAATGTCTTTAAACCTAAAACCTATTTAGCACCCAGACCGACTGCCAACAAATTTTAGTTCAGCACAAAGATTTTGGCCGTGCCGGGAATCAAACCTGGAACCTTCTGATTGGCAGTCCAGCATGGTAACCATTACGCCAACGAAGTCGTATGTAGCTTCCCAACGGTGAAAGAATTCCATTAGTTTTGGAGCCTATTCGCGTCAAACAAACAAAATATGAAACTTTTCCACTTTATAAATTGGTATTGATGTTGTTTTCACGAATTTTTTTTTGCCGAATCGTGAAAACACACCAACCGCACACCAACAGTTCATTTGTAAATGTATGTTGCCGCCACACTTTGAAATTTATTTTTATTCTAGCGTACAGTTTGAATTCTTCCGGGTTCTTTCTTGTTTTTCTAGCAAAAACAATTTTGCACGTTTGTCATTGTTTTAGTTGCTTACAATAAAGCGTTGAGACATAAATACGAAGATAAAATGACACTTGGACACTTATAGGTGACTATAATAGATAAGTTATAATATTCCGTGCAATTTTGGAATACTTCTAACTCCTCTCCATTCAAAGGTTGCCTGGAAGAAATCGCTTTAAGCGATAGGGCCGCCACACTCTTATTAGTTAGCCTTTTCTTTTTTAAATTTCATGTTTGTGTCTAGTAAAGCATTTTCTATCCATGAATTAATAATGATTATCAAAAGATAAAAAAAAAACTATTTTAAACATTTTTGTAATATGATTCTGTTTTTCTGACATTCTATAAATTATTCTTGACTTCGATTGATATTGACTAGAAGGGCGCTTAACCAAAGAAGCTAGCGCCACTCTGACCTGAGGTGGAGCATGCCTAGTCCTACCTTGACAAATGCTCTACCACTATATAAGACTATCCTACCAACTGTCTAGTAGATCAATTATGGATTGAATGTATTGAAGTGACTTAAACTTTCTCGCTTGCAAACATTAGTGTGATTGTCACGTTCTAGAGAGTTCTCACTCGCGACAGTTTGATGTAACGGCGGATATAATGTAACGAAATTAACGACGCGACTCGAGTAGCGGAGCGCCGTTATCAGCTTTTATTCTTATATTTTAAGTTTTTTTTACATTCCTTTATATTTGTTGTACTATACCAACAGTACATACAAACTCTAAGCTAATATACGAGTAAATCTAATACTAAAGTATTTTTTATTTTTTTATCTGCCTTTATAATTGTTGTGCTATAGCTACTACTAAAGATACCAACTGTACTAACAAAATCTAAGCTATTACAATTCTTATATTAAAGTTTTTTTTTAATTTTTAGGGTTCCGTACCTAAAAGGTAAAAACGGGACCCTATTACTAATCATCCGCTGTCTGTCTCCAGGCTGTATCTCAGAAACCGTGATAGCTAGAAAGCTGAAATTTTCACAATTCAAGCCTATATAACAATAAATACTAAAAATAAATCAATAAAAAATTAAGGGGACCCCTATACAATAAACGAGTTTTTTTCGCATTGTTTTGTTATATATCAAAAACGATAGCTAGTAGACGCTTAAAATGTTCACAGAATGTATATAGCCTTTGAAACCAAATCAAAATTATTACTTATTTAATTTTCGTCAAAAAACAGATATGTTTTTTTTTTTCAAAAAACAAACTACATATATTTCTCGTTCCAAATAATTTTGGTAAACTTCCGCAAGTAATAAATAAAACATTTTTACAACACAAAATAAAACTTTATATAAATAAATAAAAATATATCGTCCTATCGCGATATCAAAGCGACTTTTATAAATAACGACTGTTCGGACCATTTGTTTCCCATTTAATTTTTTCAACCTCATTTATTACAAACCGGTTTCAACTGAATTCAATTAATTTTATCATACAGGCTTACTTGCGAATAAATTATTCACTCATTAAAGTTCGAGTTTTTAGAAAAAAATAATAATATAAAAATCGAAACGTAATTTTTATTTTTAGGTGGCTTTATATGCACGCAACGCTTTTTTATTTCGTAAATTTTAACCTCCGGCGCAAAAAGCATGAGGTGCTATAAATTTGACTAGCCTCTTTCTCTCTCTCTCTCTCTCTCTCTTTCTGTGAGTGTTATCGCATGTGGCATCATATGGCAACGTAACTTTTGAAGGGTTGATTTATATTTTGATTTTGGTGTATTATCAGAAAAGCTCCATCTTTGGGCATTTTTAATAATAAAGTCAAAAAATTATATTTATCTCTTTCATTTTGATGGATTGCCCTTTCTTATTATATATTTTTAATGTTTTGATTGTACTGTGTGTGTGTATATGTATTATATATATTGTATTAATTATTATATATTTATTTTGTCAAAATATATTATTTATGTATTTGAATTCCCATAAACACTTATGTTATTACACCTCGTCATTATGTTTTTTCTTTGTGTTCTTTCTTGAAATTGGTTGCCTGGAAGAGATCGCGATCAGCGATAAGGTCGCCAGCTAAGGCACTAGCTTTTATGCAATTTATGTGTTTCCTGTAATTTGTTCCATTTTTTTTTTGTGAGTGTTTTAATAAAGTGTTTATCTATCTATCTATTATGTGGCCGTGTCCTTAGCTATGTTTGATGGAAATCGGACTAAGATGACCGCTGTTACAGAATGGCAGAATACTTATTTGTCGCAATTTCTATAATATTGGTATTACTTGAATGAAAAGTTCGACGAGTAGAATACTATAAACTATATATTTTATATATACTATATTACTGAAGCATTTCTAGTTTGTATTATAGTTTTTTTTTTACTCTGAAAAGGCCAGCGCTTGACCATAATTCACCTGATGGAAAGTGACGTTGCCAACACAACTGATATACCTACTACATATACCTTGATAAATACTTTACATCGTTACATAATTAAGACCCAGACCAACAGCCATCAAATTTAGTAAATATGATAAATTTCATATAGGGGATTTTCAAATTTTTTATTTATACTTGTCTTGTTCTGATTTCGAATAACCTTGTATAGAAGTAATCCTATTTTAAAACGCTAGTATGATCCAAGTGGAGCATTCGAATGAAATAAGTGATAATTCTGTTTGCGTGGGCGCAGAGATTCGTGACCTATATTATACACACGTGATCGGGAATCTACTGGTGCAAAGAATATGGAAATTAGAAGAGAAAGGTCATGAAAATAGTTTAGGTAATCGAAATTGTGGAAAGAAAATTTGAAATTAATTCAGTGTGAATAGATAAACAGAACAGGGAGAAAGAACTAGAGAACTAGCTGCGTGCCGCGACGTTTACCAGTTTTATCCAGGATTAAAGGTTTTATCCAGGATCAAAGCAATTTCGATACCTTTTCCTTCTTCGTTTTAGCTAAGAGCCCAAGCTCTGGTGACGAGAGTTTTTTGACTTAAAAAGCTCTAACAAGACCAGGGTATAAATAAGTTGGCAAATCTAGATCTTACGAGACCTAATTCTGCTTACTAAACATATTATTTGTTTGTATTTGAATGTCATGTGATTTTTTGTGGATTGAATTTCCCAGGCGTTTTTACATTTTCTTTATTTATTAAAAAAAAAAGTTAAATTATAAATAGCTAGGTTTCCGCCCCGGCTTCGCACGGTCTCTAAAATAATTCAGTTGCAAAGAGAAACAAAATATATCCATGTTACTGGGTCCGGTAGTTTCGGAGCCTATTTTGTACAAACAAACAAAAAATCAAACTTTTCCTCTTTATAATAATGTATAATAAATATATGGTATAGAAATACTTTAAGGCACCTTTTGCCAAAAACCAGCATTTTCGGGATTTTTCAAATCTAACTAATATTAAAATATGAAAGCCACAATTTTTGAATTCAAGCACCAAATTCTTCATTTCAATCAGTACAAAAACGCAATTTTTTATTTGTATCATTTCAGCCATCTGTACCTACATTTTCTTCTCTCATCACCGAAGAGCGGGTAGTTGTACAACAAACACAGATAATTCACAATCGGGAATGTGCCCTAGAATTTTAATATTCTAGACTGATATATTTAAATGACGTCACACGTTCATTGCGCTACAATTCGCTATAATATGACTCATGTACCTAAACTTTTTAGTAGTCGTTAGGTCTGGCATAGTTCGGCTATATACTCGGCCGAAAATATTGTACTGAAGTAAGAAATGAGTTTATTTACGAGTATAGGTAAACTTCCACGTGGGAGTACAGCGCTTTTCAAACGCTATGCAACTTGGGCTATGACTATTTTAAAATCTTAGAAGAAATGGTCAAAAATCTGTGTACCATTTCAAATAGAAATATAAATAGTTTATTATGCACAAACAGGGGAGAAACTAAAATTACTATAACTAATTAAATTCTTAAATATAACTTTGCCTTAGTGTATGTTTTGCCATATGCACTGAGCCCCGCCCTAAGTATCATAATTATGGTCCTGGCGGGGCAGCATTATTCCGCTTTTTGTAACACTTATATTAAGAAGACATTGTGCTTAACTAACTAATCACACAGTTTTATAAAGCTAAAATAAACTACACTAACAATAACAAATAATAAAAACAAAACTAAATGTCAACTGCCAACTGTTTTTTTTATTTATTTCATGACCATGGATACAAGTCCTTCAGTCGAAGTCTAAGATAAGTAATTAATTTTTTACAAACATACTGCCAAACTTTGGTGCTGCCATATATGGACAAAAAAAATGGCTCACTTATTTATTTATTAAGTATGACGTTCGTATGCCCTTAATCTATTTTACGTAAACTCTTTTTCACCCGAAAATTATGCAAATATTTTCATTCACCAGTCCTGCTTCCATATAAAGAAGCCTGAGCCTGTTTGTCTGTTTATATTAAATCTAAGCAGGGTGGAGCCGGGGCACGAGCTTATAGCCTCCGAAGGCTTTCGAGGGCGCGTTGAGGGCCTACTTAGCATATTTTACCAATTAAACCTACGGAAATACTTTCCGTGGGGCCCTGAGTGTTTAGGTTTTGTTGTAGCACAAAGCTATGCGAGGCTAAACTTGCGCCTTCGTCAAGAAATGCAGTGTTCAATGCACGGATAACAGAAAAAAAGGATCTTATATACTACTAGCTGACCCGGCAAACGTTGTTTTGCCTTAATAATTATTTCTAAATATACAGTAGCCGATTCTCAGACCTACTGAATACGCATATAAAATTTGGAAAAAATCGGTCAAGCCGTTTCGGAAGAGTACGGTAACAAACACTGTGACACGGAAATTTTATATATAAGATTATTGCAATAATTGAGTACGCTTACATTCTATTGTGGAGGGACCTATTCCTAAAGATATGCGGACCAACATGGATGAGCCAGGCGAGGGAGAGAGAGAGTTGAAAATTAGCGGGGGAGGCCTAAGCCCAAGCGGCAACTTTTGCTTAAAAATGTGTAAAAAATATTTTATTTTAAAAATATGTATTAGTATATAATTTTACTTTACTTTACATTCTATTTAATCCTGGTAAAATTAAATGAAAAAAAAAATAGATAAAAAAAATAGTCGCACTGTCCACTCCCCGTCGACTGCTGTAGAGGATGTCTGTGTGAAGAAGAGACTGAAGTATTCTGCCCTGGAGCCGCTTCATCACTTTGTGCCTATTGCCGTGGAGACCCTGGGCTGTTGGGGCAAGGATGGCTATTAATATCATAAACTATTGTAATGATATTATATTATTAGAATTAGAATTGAAAATTGACATGGATACATATCATATACTTTTGTATTGATATCATATTATTAGACTTGTAACTATGGTGTTATCAATAAATGATTTGTATTTGTATTTGGCTTTGCTCAAAGAAATTGGGCAAAGGCTTAACAACTCAAGTCAACCGGTGACTCTCGCTCCGGATCCTTCCTGGTGCTAAGGATAGCGATTGCCATTCAGCGCGGGAACGCTGCTAGTCTGATGGGCACCTTTGCACCGGGAACTATTAGGGGCGGGTTATTTATTTAGAATTAAGTAATTTATAATTAATTTAATTTAGTTATAATCATATTTTTTTACTACTTACAAAAAAAAATATTAATATACTAGCTGACCCGGCAAACGTTGTTTTGCCTCACTTAGGGGTATGAAAAATAGATAGTGTAGCTTATATGACACGTTCGTAGATTTACCAAAGCAGCGCCATCTATTGATTACTTACTCAACCCAGTCGAAAGGTATCGACATCTGTTAGAATCATTTGGAGTTAACAGATAATTATGACTGTCAAATAATAACAAACAATAATTAGCAATAAATTAAAAATTGCGACTATAATTTGAGATTTAAACTATCCTATCTCTCAAGTTGGATCGAACTGCGCATGGTGTGCGAATTTTATTAGAATCGGTTAAGTGGTTTAGGAGTTCATTGAGGACAAACATTGTGACACGAGATTTATAAATATTAAGATTGAAAGATCTAGCACAGTTATAGCGTATCTGATCAGGCAGTGTGTTGAGAGCCTTAAGCTCGGTTGTTGACGTCTTAATGCTGTTTAAGTCTTTATTTGCATAACAGCTTAAAGCGGAGGCTTCCGAACTCTGAACAGAGCTTTCATAACGGGGGTTTTCTACGAAATTACTCATTTTGTGTGTTAGTCACAAAACCAAAACACGTGAAAATCTTTCCGCTTAGATAAATAAGAATATAATAAGTCATCTTTATTAAAACATACACATAATAAAAATTATACATGTCAAAAACATTTAATGTTAGGAAACCCGCCCATGACCGTACCTGGTGCAAAGGTGCCTATAACACTGGCTGCGTTTCCACGCTGAATAGCAATGGCTATCCTCTGCACCAAGTACGATGTAGAACGGGGATCTCCCGTCCTATCCACTAGTCTTCACCCGAGTTCTCCCACTAGTCTCCTCGCATCTGCACCCCAACTGCCCATAGTCTCAACAGCGAAAGGAATAAAAAAATATTGAGACTCAAGATTCGCATAGTTAACCTTTTATATATATTATTAGAAAAATAAGTAAATAACATATAAATATTAAAATTATTTCATTTCATTCATTTCATTCATTTCATTCATTTCATTCATTTCATTCATTTCATTCATTTCATTCATTTCATTCATTTCATTCATTTCATTCATTTCATTCATTTCATTCATTTCATTCATTTCATTCATTTCATTCATTTCATTCATTTCATTCATTTCATTCATTTCATTCATTTCATTCATTTCATTCATTTCATTCATTTCATTCATTTCATTCATTTCATTCATTTCATTCATTTCATTCATTTCATTCATTTCATTCATTTCATTCATTTCATTCATTTCATTCATTTCATTCATTTCATTCATTTCATTCATTTCATTCATTTCATTCATTTCATTCATTTCATTCATTTCATTCATTTCATTCATTTCATTCATTTCATTCATTTCATTCATTTCATTCATTTCATTCATTTCATTCATTTCATTCATTTCATTCATTTCATTCATTTCATTCATTTCATTCATTTCATTCATTTCATTCATTTCATTCATTTCATTCATTTCATTCATTTCATTCATTTCATTCATTTCATTCATTTCATTCATTTCATTCATTTCATTCATTTCATTCATTTCATTCATTTCATTCATTTCATTCATTTCATTCATTTCATTCATTTCATTCATTTCATTCATTTCATTCATTTCATTCATTTCATTCATTTCATTCATTTCATTCATTTCATTCATTTCATTCATTTCATTCATTTCATTCATTTCATTCATTTCATTCATTTCATTCATTTCATTCATTTCATTCATTTCATTCATTTCATTCATTTCATTCATTTCATTCATTTCATTCATTTCATTCATTTCATTCATTTCATTCATTTCATTCATTTCATTCATTTCATTCATTTCATTCATTTCATTCATTTCATTCATTTCATTCATTTCATTCATTTCATTCATTTCATTCATTTCATTCATTTCATTCATTTCATTCATTTCATTCATTTCATTCATTTCATTCATTTCATTCATTTCATTCATTTCATTCATTTCATTCATTTCATTCATTTCATTCATTTCATTCATTTCATTCATTTCATTCATTTCATTCATTTCATTCATTTCATTCATTTCATTCATTTCATTC
The DNA here is from genome assembly GCA_035578125.1 of Mellilla xanthometata. NCBI lineage: Eukaryota > Metazoa > Arthropoda > Insecta > Lepidoptera > Geometridae > Mellilla > Mellilla xanthometata. The sequence continues at coordinate 1,919,500 of JAPUBQ010000014.1, read as the reverse complement.
ATTTCATTCATTTCATTCATTTCATTCATTTCATTCATTTCATTCATTTCATTCATTTCATTCATTTCATTCATTTCATTCATTTCATTCATTTCATTCATTTCATTCATTTCATTCATTTCATTCATTTCATTCATTTCATTCATTTCATTCATTTCATTCATTTCATTCATTTCATTCATTTCATTCATTTCATTCATTTCATTCATTTCATTCATTTCATTCATTTCATTCATTTCATTCATTTCATTCATTTCATTCATTTCATTCATTTCATTCATTTCATTCATTTCATTCATTTCATTCATTTCATTCATTTCATTCATTTCATTCATTTCATTCATTTCATTCATTTCATTCATTTCATTCATTTCATTAGAACACGTTGCACACACGGCTGGTTAGCCCCATACTTAACCATTTCTAGTTTGTTTTTTGGTTGCTAACACAACCGATATACATACATAAATACTTTATTTCGATACACGTTGAACACTCAGACCGACAACCAAAAAATTTAGTTCCTCACAAAGATGTTGGTCGTGCCGAGAACCAAACTCGTAACCGTCTCGTTGGCAGTCCGGCATGGAAACCATTATGCCAACGATCAGATCAAACAAATTAACGATCGTCAGATAGATAAATAAACACTTTATATACTCATTGACACGTCATATATTTAAAATACTCACAAAATTAAATTACAGATAATATAAAAGGTATTTATGTACTCGTGTGTATGATGATGATGTCGTCCGCGTCGTGTCCGACGATGGCGAACCTGGCGGCTATTTTCTGGCGTGTGCTCGTAAGTGGCTGGCAAAACCAAACTTCGTTTTGAATACCCGGTCACATGCGGCGCAATACAGCTGACCGGAGCTATTAAAAGTATAGGCGTAGGAAGGTTTCGGACGGTTTTTACGAGCCTGTCGCTTTACGTCTAACTCAGACAGTCGAGTCTGCTCAAAAAGAGCAATTCCTTTTTTTATTTTTGAGCGCCAAGCAGTCCTCATCTGTGCATCCTCTCCCCACTTCTCCGTTGACAGGCCACATGCAGTTAGGCTTCTTTTAAAAGCATCCTTATAACGAAGGTACTGCCCGCCTGAGTTGCGCTTTCCACTTGAGAGCTCAGAGTAGAATACGCTCTTCGGTAGTCTGCAGTCATCCATCCGTTGCACGTGGCCACACCAACGCAACTGTCCTCTCATCAGCAGAGCCTCCATCCCGTGCGATTGCGATCGACGAAGAACTTCCGTATTAGTTATCCGATCCTGCCATTTTATCCGAAGAATATAGCGCAGACATTTCATATGAAAGGCATCTAGTTGTCTAATATCAGCTTTATATAAGCACCAGGCCTCGGAGGCATATAACAGAATCGGCAAAATGATGGCGCGATAAACCGCAAGCTTTGTCTGTAGGGTGATATCATGAGACTTCCAGACACGATGATTAAGCTTACCAAAAGACGCAGCAGCCCTCGATATTCGTGCAGGTATCTCGGATGCAAGACGATTGTCGTTACGAATTTGGCAACCCAAGTACCGAAAACTGCTGACTTCTTTCAGGATAGTTCCATCAACCTTCAATGCATCTTTATTAGTGTCGCAGCCTCTTGGGGGCTGTTTTAGAACTTGAGTTTTGCAGACACTTATCACTAGTCCGAACCTGCAACACGACTCTTGTAAGGCATCCATATAATTCTGCAAGGCTTCCATGCTATCCGCCATCAGGCAAACATCATCAGCGTAGAGAACGTCCATAATATAAAGATTAGTAGAAGAAGATTTTACTCTGAACCGTGAAAGGTCAAATACGCTCTTATCTGTTCGTACATTAAGCTGTATACGATCACTACATCTCCCGACAGCATCATTCATCACTGCTGCGAAATACAGTGCAAAGAGTGTAGGTGCCATCACACAACCTTGCTTTACTCCACTAGTAACCGGGAAAGGAGCTGAGAAATTACATTCGTGCATAACCTGGGCTCTCATGCCATCATGGAACTGCCTCACAAGATTGGTAAATTTCTCGGGACACCCAAATTTGCTCAGAATCAACCACAAAGCTTCTCTTGGCACTCGGTCAAATGCCTTTTCCAAATCCACAAAACACATGAAAAGTGGGCTATTCTGTTCTAAGCTCTTTTCTTGCATTTGCTTCACGACAAATATAGCATCAACAGTTCCTCTGTTTGGTCGAAAACCGCACTGCGATTCTGGCAGGAACTTCTCTGCCAATCTGCCAAGTCGTGAATTAAGAATGTGTGCAAAGACTTTACCAGCCACGGACAGAAGAGAAATACCGCGATAAGAACTGCAATCAGATACGTTGCCCTTTCCTTTATACAGCTTGCAGATAGAAGCGTTCTTCCAGTCTTGTGGCACTGTTTGTGATTCCCATACACTCATTATTAAATCAAACAGCTTGCATTTTACATTGGGACCTCCATATTTATATAACTCAGCTGGGAGGCAGTCTGCACCAGGTGTTTTAGCGTTTTTGAGTCTCTTCAGCGCAGTAATAAATTCATCAAATGTGGGGGGGTCAGCCAGATCTTCACAAACAGGCAGGTTATTTACGTCATTGATATATGCAAGATCAGCACTCTGTGTATCTGGGTTTAGTACCTCATTGAAGTGCTCTGCCCATCTCGCAAGTATATCACCCTGATCTGTTAACTGGTGTTGCTTATCCCGAGAGTAAATTGGTGCAATTTTTCTCAACCTAGGGCCAAATACCGCATGTATGCTCTCGAAAAATTTTCCCGTTTGATTAGAGTCAGCAAATTTTTGTATCTCTATGGCTTTCTCCATCCACCACTTAACTTTAATTGCCCTGACTTTAGCTTTCAGTTTTTGGTTTGCTACCCTTCTGTCCAAGACACTAGAATGATTATTTAAAGTGCTTCTGTAATTTTCCACAAGCCTCTGTATCTCCATGTCTGATGCATCAAACCAGTCTTGGTTTTTCTTGCGTTGTGTACCAACAACCTGTAGAGCACATGCATGGAGGTTTTCGGCATATTCACGCCATCTTTCATCTATAGATGTTTCTATAAAAGTAGATGAAACTGCACCAAAAGTATCATTCAAGTGATTTTGATGGTCTTTAGAATGGGTAAGTTTCGCCACATCAAGTTTTGCTGGGGTTTTGTGACAAGATCTTCGTGGTAGTTTTAGAGTCATTTTCAGTTTGGACCTAACTAGTCTATGATCAGTCCAACCTTGTGCACCCCTCATAGCGCGCGTTATACAGACATCTTTTAGATCCCTTTTTCGGACAATTACGTAATCCAAGAGATGCCAATGATGTGATCTTGGATGCATCCATGTAGTCTTGAATTTGTCTGATAAACGGAAATAAGTGTTAGTTATACTTAGATCAAATTCCGCACAAAGTGTGAGAAGTTCCAAACCATTGGCGTTACACTTTCCAACTCCATGGCGACCCAGGACTCCACTCCAAATATCAAATTCTGTACCGACACGCGCATTGAAATCGCCCAGCAAAACTATTTTGTCACTTAAAGGAATTCGCTCTAGAACTTGTCGCAATTCCTGGTAGAACTTGGCTTTGTCTTCATCTGAGGATGGAAGTGTTGGAGCATACACGCTTATAAAATGAACGTATAAGTTGTTTCTAAGCTGAAGTCTTAGCGTAATAATGCGATCATTGACCCCTTTCGGAAGCTCCGAAAGGGCGTCAGCCAATTTGTTCCGGATCGCAAACCCAACGCCACTACCAGCACGCTCACTTGCAGGTTTTCCACTCCAGAAGTATGTATAGCCACCCAGGTGTTCGCGAAGAACGCCGCTATCACGGAGATGGGTTTCACTCAATGCGACAATATCGATATTATAGCGCGCCAGCTCCCTAGCTATTAAAGCAGTCTTCCTCTCAGGACACAGGTTGTTGTCATCATCAAGTAAAGTTCGAATATTCCATGCTCCGAGTGTTAGGTCTTTCATTAGAGGTATACTTGTTTGTTTCTGTTTCTTTCGACCGCGATTAAATTCGATGTCTGAGTGACCGCGGTTTGCCACCCAGTTTATAAGGGAGGTGGACTATGTTTGGGCCACCTTTTCTAGGCCCCTCCCCTGTGCAGGGGAAAGCAGAGCGTTCCTAAATAGGGCTGCTTTGTCATCAGCCGTGCTGCCGAACCTGTCCTCCCACCTCAATCGATTTCAGGAGCGACCACTGATCGTCTGATCGCCTACGTGCAGAGCTCCAGCTAAAGCTTGGACACATCGTTGTCCTCACTCCACCACCACAACTCCATCGCCGTAGGACTTTCGAGTCTTGTATAGCCAGTAAAAACTTTGCCAAAGGTCATCCGCGCGTGATTTTTTAAAAGTGGGTAAGCAGTTGCGCTGGTACAAACCCACTCTCTCGTCCTCTATCCCTGTTAACCAATGGATTGGAAGCCAATACGAAAGGAAAGAAATAGAAGATGCAGTAATTTTGGCCACATATCACTCTTAGATCCTTGATAAGCGCCCTTTACGGCCGATTACTCTGCCGTGCTACATCGCCAAGTTCGCCGAAAGCCTTTGCCATACTGACGGTGCTCGCCTCTTCTTACCGACGCAGTCTTCGTGTGCTATACGGAGGATCATCCGTTCTCCCCCCCCCCCCTAGACTGATGTACATTTGAGGTACACAGCCCCCTCTGCTAGGTTTAGTCCACGGGCCGACATGGCTTACCAGGGTGTGGCCGCTGCGCACACAACAGCTACTTGGAGCCACTAGCAGAGAGTGGTGGAGGCTTGCAGTCCAGTCAGCTACTACCACACGCGCCGCGCGTGCCGGCCGGCAGTACTGTAAAGGTCCCACTGCTAAACCACCCACTACACCCCTCGTGTGTATAAGTAGTATATCAGTTGTGTTAGCAACCATAATACAAACTAGAAATTATGGGGCTAACCAGCCGTGTGTGAAATGTGTCCTGTTTTTTTTTCACATATTATATCGCAATTTCGCCAAATGACATGCCTTGATGAGTAGAATACAACACACTACTAATTCCAAAATGGCTACCATCACAAAAAAGGTTCTTTTTAATTCAAACCTGTACCGATACGCGTTTGTAAATATCGTGTACCTAAACAACCTTAATGGAGCGAGCGCATTCAAAAATTCAATTTATTCATTTCAATATTGATAGAGCTCGTTTTCCTATTCTAACGCTGTGGAGATACAAACAATGGAACAAGTCGGAAGCAGGTTGTGTTTGTCTATCTATAAGGGTACCTTATGCCCTTAGGCCGACACAGCAAATCTATTGAAGTAGGATTTTATTGATAACAGTTTACTAAATTTTAATGTTTAACTCAGCGAACTTGAATAAATGGAATAGTAACTTGGCCGACATAATGGTTCCACGCGTAATCGTAAAATACCGCGGTGGGCGGGGTAAAACAGCTACCGCGCGTGAGTGACATTCGGCTAGTATCGGTGGCGTGACCATGATGCGACCAATCACGTGCGAGCTTTGAGCGTTGAGATAGCAGTATAATTGTGTGCGTAGACGGATCCAAATTCTAAGCGGCAATTGTATGGAGTTACTCTTCCGTTTATTCTAGTTCGCTACTTTAACTTCATATGTAGTAAATTAAATAATCGTGTTAAGTTTGTAATGTCTGACATATGTATATAAATAGTCTTTTTTTATGGGAGAAGCCATAGGCTTCCAATTTACAGTTAATAGAACTAGTTTGGAAGTCTTTGCTTTCCAAATCATTTTGTACTGTGTGACAAAAAAAATGTGTCAGTTTATTTTAAGTCCTACATCATAATTATAAGTATTAATATTCTTTATTGTGCAACCCTTTTCTCGTCCTTTCAACTCCTTCCCATCCAAAGGTTGCCTGGAAGAGATCGCTGTTAGCAATAAGGCCGCTGTTTGTGGCACGTTGTAAATATTTTTATGATGTTACTTTTTTATTTGTTGTACCTTGTACAAGTTGTTCCTATAATTTCGTCGTTTTGGTGGTGAAGTGAGTCAAGCCACATTTTTTTCAAAATTGAGTTATTGATAGAATAATTCATATTATGAATCGTAATGAATCAGTTTTTACGGTGGTGAATAGAGCTAACCGGCTAATTGTTTCTCTATGAAAATCATAAAAGTGGTGAAAAGGTGTAATCAAAATATCCATACATTAATTTTGAATTACATGAAGTTTGTATGTGTGGCTTAACTCTATTCACTACCAAAGCGACGATTTGCCCAATAAAGAGTTAATCTATCTATCTATCAATAAACAAATTTAGTATATTTAAAAAAAAATATTTTATTATTTATAACAAGTTTACGACTTAAAACCAAATAAAAAAAATAAAAAAAAACTCTTACATAACTTAAGAATAATAAAGTAAAAATTACATTAAAATTATTATGTATGTTTTTTGTATTTTTGTTCAAATGTAGTACGTAAAAAAATATTTCAAAACTTTTACTTCTGATTAGACGCTACCTGTGTCCAGCCCTTGGCGCTAAACAAATATAATTTAAGGTCGAATGGAGACCAAACAAGCGGTGCGACCTCGATCGCTGCATCGCCTTCACTCGGTCGCTTGCTACTACCTCAGGACATGATACGATTGTATAATTGATACCACTTGTAGATTTTTTTCTTAAGAAATTAGTATATTAGAGGAAGTTTGAAAGAAACTGATTGATGATTGAAAAAGGACTGATTGTAAAAACTCAAGACTTTTCTTACCCAAATTAAACAAAAAAGTAACAAATAATTTACTAAAACTCACAAGAGGGGATCTACGTATGATGGTCGGCATCATTACGCGCCAATCTGATCTCAACTACCACCAACATAAAATAGGGGCGACGGACAGCCCTCTAAGTCGGGTCTGTCTAGAAGAAAATGAAACGGTAGAACACGTGCTATTGCACTGTGAGGCTACTAAACAAACCAGAAAGAGTTACGGCCTGATGATACGAGGGTCAAACTGAAAGTTCTTAGAAAATCAAAAACTAAGCATTCTAGCAAGTTATTAGTTTTATTATAACTTTTCAAAATAGCGTCCATTTACATCAAAACATCTCTGCATTCGATAGAACCATTGAGAAAAGCACCTTGCCCACTCGGCCGTAGGGGTCTCTTCGACGGCGTTTTGAAACGCAGCCACTGCTTCCTCGGCGTTCATAAAACGTTTTCCTCGAAGTTTTTCTTTTATTTTCGGGAATAAATAAAAATCGCAAAGTGCGAGGTCGGGGCTATACGGCGGGTAACCCAGTAATTCCAAGTCTGAGGTCGCCAAATAGTTGATCGTTTGCCTGGCGGTGTGCGACGAGGCATTGTCGTGATGAAGGAGGATCCTGCTGCGAGCTCGTTTTTCTCGAACTTTTTCCAAAACAAGTGGCAAACAATTGTTAGTGTACCACTCTGCATTAATCGTTTTCTGATCCTCTAAGACAATTGTCACGTAATGACCTGTCCTTCCGAAGAACGAGGCCACCATCTTTTTTCCAACACTTCGCCCTCTCTTCAATTTAATTGGCAACTCCTCGGAAGAAAACACCCACTGAGCAGACTCTCTTTTGGTTTCCGGATCATAACAGTAAATCCAGCTTTCGTCACCTGTTAGTATGCCGCACGCAGCATTTGAGTCACCTCCGTTAAATTTTTGGATCATTTCTCGGCACCAATCAACACGGCGGAGTTTTTGAGCTTCGGTCAAATTATGCGGTACCCAGCGGGCACAAAGCTTCCTGACCGCTAAATGTTCATGGAGGATTTTGTGCACTTGACTCATACCTATGCCTAGACTTGTCCGAATCTGCTGATAGGTCACTCTTTTGTCAGTCTCTATCATACGCCGCACAACACTGATGTTATCTTCAGTCGTCGCTGTAGAAGGCCGTCCCTCACGCAAATCATCGGTGAGATTAGTGCGACCACGTTTGAATTCAATAAACCAGTTGTAAACTGTCGCACGAGATGGGGCTTCATCGTGAAAGGCCAATCGAAGTCTATCATAACTTTTTTGTTGACTTAAATGACACCGAAAGTCATAAAAAATCTTTGCACGAAAATTTTCTCGGCTTAAATTCATTCTAACGTGCACAAACTATTTTCAATTTGCCGCCAAATCGTAAAACAAATGACAAATGAATGAAATATATACTCAATAATATTGGGAAATAGTTCTTTTTTAAAAATTTAAACTTATTTTTTTAATATAATGCTTTTAAGTGGCCTGTTCTAAAAACTTACAGTTTGGCCCTCGTAGCAGCTCAAGATGAAAGTTCGCTTTCCATTGCTAATCTTCAGACAAACAGACCATCTGACGCAACAGGGGTGGAACAGGTATGCCAGCGACCCAGGGCTGTGCTTCGTTATTTCAAGGAGCTCGGTTGGCTTGGGTAGGCTGATAAGGGGGGAATGCACAATACGCCCCTAGCGGGATGTCAGTGCAGGTCTCATCACCCTCACTTCTAATTAGAATTAGAATTAGAATTAGAAGTTTGAAAGTGGCACCTGTGTCAGAGAAAGTGAAGAGTGGACGGTTAGCGTAGTACGGGCATGTAATGCGTAGAGAGGAGATTCATGTGACTAGGGGAAGTATGGATATGATTGTAAGAAGTAGAGGAAGTAGAGGTCGACCAAAGAAGACGTGGATGAATTGTGTGAAGGAGGATATGAATGAGAAGGGAGTGAATGTGGAGATGACGGCTGATAGAGTGGCGTGGAAGCGAAATCCAGGCTGTGCCGACCCCACCTAGAGGGAAATGGTAAAGAAGAAGAAGAAGAAGATTTGTAGTTTTTTTTTCCGCCAACCTGCACTTGGTAGGCGTGGTGGATTGTGTACTCATGAAAGAAGGCTCCGAGTCCCAGCAATGGAAACGTATATAATATTTTTTTATACTAGATAAGTTTGCGTTTGACCACAATTTACCTAATGGTAAGTGACATTGCGATCTTAGGTGGAACGCGCTTATCCAGAAGAAAGTTACCATCCGGGTGACTTCAAAAACTTTAATAGGCGTCATCTAGGTTAGCGTACCAATGCCACTTTGATGTTTCCCTGCTCGTCCGATGGTGCAAAAGAGCAGGGGATTTAAGTTCGCTGAAAAGTTAAGGTCCCGTACATAAAGGGTACCAACGGAACCCTATATACCTAAACGTACTCAATTATTGCAATAATAGTATAATACTATTTCCTTACAAATACATTATGCACAAATAACATTAATACCCATTTGATATCTATCTACAAAAAATTAAATTACTGTAATAACAGAACTATTTCCATAAAAAATATTAAATACAAAAAAAAACATTGAAACATCCGCAGCACCAGTTAAAGCCAATATAATCTGCCGTAACGAACCATAAAAGCCTAACAACCGGTCGTTAATATTTACGTTATGTCACACGTGGCACAAAATTTTCCAGCAAATACATATATCTGTCCAAATCAACGATAATATCCTACTTGATTGCGCATAGCTTTACGCATCTTCCGAAACTGGTGAGTGAGTCATCACTAACTCTTTCCGCGTAGTTTGCAATAATCAGAAAGCCCACTATACGTTCTCATCGCTGGGACTCAGGGCTTTCTTTCACGAGGAGAGATATATAGTCACCACTCTGGCCAAGTGCTGGTAGGCGGAAAGCATACGTCTATAGATATTGTGGTACTCAAAAGTGTCGGCTTTCTCACAATGTTTTCCTTCACGGTAAAGTGAGTGCAAATCAACACACTTATAAAACAAGTCATTGGTCACGGCCAGGCTCATTTCGCAGGCCAGAAAATTCTTATTGAAAAGCAGACGTTATCCCACCGTGCCACACTCGTTTTTTGGCGAGAGAAAAAGATTTGAGAAAATATTGTATCATTTTATTAATAAGCCTTAATTTGTAATAAGTAGGACGTAATTACGGAGTACGTTATGACGAATAAAGGATATTCTATTTTATTCTATTCATTAGTTCGTCCTGCTCTACCGCACGGATACATTGTAGCTCTGTCCTTTGCTAACACTCAACAGAGGCGAACAGCGCTAATGTGAGACATTGCTCCCATCGGCCATCAAATGTAATATTATCTTTGGTCCAAATGCAGTAGCTATCATATAAGGTCGTAAAAATATTAAATTATCGACGAATTATACCGCTCGGAAAGTTGCCGGCGGCCCCTGAAGCTTGTTTATGGACGTATTTTAGTTAGGCAATGTAATATAGAATTATGAATTTAGCATGGTAAGTGAAAACAAGTTTTTCAAGGTAAACGTGTAATACTTAAAACTTAAAAAAAAAATTAATTAAGACCAAGTGTACCGAAAATAGGTATTTTCTCATGGCAAATTATCGTGAATTTTAGTTGTAATTTATAAAATCGGTAGTTACTCGTATATGGGTTCTATTGAATATGGTGCCATTAGGCTTCATGGTTTTAAATGTTTATTATTTATTTCACAACATTTCGTTATAACTGCTTTGTTAAGTTTACATACTATATATATATTAATTATCTATTCACTTACTATAACTAAAAAAAACATATAAAAGAGCTTTTTTATATTTATAAAATCTTTTATTTAATTTATAAAGAGGAAAAGTTTGATTTTTTGTTTGTTTGTTTGACACGAATAGGCTCCGAAACTACTAGACCGATTTGAAAAAATCTTTCACCGTTACGAAACTACATTATCCCCGAGTAACATAGGCTGTATTTTATTACATTTTGCAACTAAGATTATTTAAAAGCCCGTGCGAAGCCGAGAGGGTTTGCTAGTCATACATACTTTGAGACAGTTTATTTAACATTCATATCTTGTTGTAAATCCCTTGCTGTTGTATTTCGATTGTGAATTTGTAGATACACCCGCAAAAAAAATCTTTAGTTTCCATTGTTTTAATTCTGCGTGTAACTTTAATAATAATATGGCCAGTTGTAAATCCCTTGCTGTTGTATTCGATTGTGAATTTGTAGATGCACTCGCAAAAAAAATCTTTAGTTCGATTGTTTAATTCTGCGTGGAACTCGAATATGCCCAGTTTCAACACACCATATTTTAACATCCCTTTCAATCACATCATTTATTGCAGCACACAATACCCGATTATAATCTGGTACTCACTTTATTCAAAGTTTCCCAACAGTTGACACCGATATGACCCTCCAGCACAGAGCTTCGTTGTTGTAAAGGCCAGGCCACACTGACAAAGCTCAACAAATACACGTGAGCAAACATAAAGGCGTGCACACACCCCGGCGAGTTACACAATCCCGCTTTACTTTATTTACTGATACGAGGTCAAGCTTTTTGACGCCTTGATACGTAGATTAACAAGAGTTGTTTTTATAAGTTACGATAAGTTCTCACTTTTTAAATATTAGGACACATTTCGCACACGGCTGGTTAACTCCATACTGAACCGTTTCTAGTTAGTATTATGGTTGCTAACACAACTGATATACTACATATACATACATACATATTTTATATAGATACATATTTAACATTCAGACCGACAGTCAACAAATTTAATTCAGCACAAAGATGTTGGCCGAGCCGGGAATCGAACCCGGAACCTTCCTATTGGCAGTCCGTCATGGTAACCATTACGCCAACGAGGTCGTCTAGATCTTAGATTACAATTGGTTGAAAAAGAGAATCAATTGTGACCTATTCAAAAAAATAGGTTACAGTTCTCTTTAAAGGTTACAAATGGTTCTCTTCTTAAGGTAGGTTGAAGATAAGTAGTATTGGTTGTCTTTAGATTGCAAACAGTTTTATTACATATAATACTAGAAGCTAAACCCGGTTATAAAATAGTCCAAGTTGTAAAAAAGAATATATAGCCTATGTTACTTGGAGATAATGTAGCTTCCCAACGCTGCATCGGTGATAGGATTTTTCAAATCGGTCCAGTAGCTTCGGAGCCTATTAGCGTCAAACAAACAAACAATCAAACTTTTCCTCTTCATAATATTGGTAAAGGTATTCTCTATCGAAGGAAATAAATCATTGATTGCCAATACATTACAATTGTTTTTTTTTATAGTTTACAATCAAAGGTTCTCTTAAATATCAATAACGCAAGCTCATAGACACACACAATTTTCACAAAATGTATTTTTTTTAGGACACATTCACACACGGCTGGTTAGCCCCATACTGAACCATTTCTAGCTCGTATTATGGTTGCTAACACAACTGATATACTACATATACATACACATATATTATGTATAAATACATATTTAACACCCAGACCCACAGCCAACAAATCGTCGTTTTGGTGGTGAAGTGAGTCAAGCCACATTTTTTTCAAAATTGAGTTATTGATAGAATATGAATCGTAATGCTGATTCATTACGATTCATATTCTATCTTTTTACGGTGGTGAATAGAGCTAACCGGCTAATTGTTTCTTTATAAAAATCATAAAGTGGTGAAAAGGTGTCATCAAAATATCCATACATTAATTTTGAATTACATGAAGTTTGTATGTGTGGCTTAACTCTATTCACCACCAAAGCGACGAAATTTAGTTAAGCACAAAGATGTTGACCGGGCCGGGAATCGAACCCGGAACCTTCTGATTAACAGTCCGACAAGGTAACCTTTACGCCAACGAGGTCGTCAAAAAATAATACATAAATGTACATTTCAAATTCAATTATAAAATTTAATTAATTAAACATTTAAGGGGGGCTCCCTTACAACAATGATACGTAACTCTTCAAGCACGAGCACGACTCGTACTTTGCCAATTATTGAAAATGCTTCGTCCATCTTTAAATTAATCTGTTTAAAGGTTCCTTATTGTAAAACAGGTCGAGTTAACGTAATAATAAAACGCGTGTGGGCAGATCTGTACGAAGACCTTGCGATCTCTCGGTGCCACCAATAATATTGGTTTATTTGGGACGAGTGACAAATATTTGCTCCCAAAAGATGAGCAATGGTGTCTTGACATTTCAATGACGTTTAAAAGAATTCAATAGAGTTTAAAGGCCGTTGCTAGGTGACCTAGTCTTTAACTTAACTCTTTATTGGTTTGAGAAAAGGTATCGTCTTTTGTTGTAATTTGTGTTGTCTATAAATTTGTCTCAATATAACAACATAAAAAAAAAGTTAAAAAATTGCGTCTTATATTTTTATTGATTTAATGCTTAACAAAAACAGAAACAAAAAGTTTATACATGCATATTTACGATAGATGTCTAATCCATGTAGTATGGGACTAACCAGCCGTTTGTGAAATGTGTCCTAAATATTAAATTTATTTTTTTTATTCGATTCTTAGGTAAAAACTACCACTCTAAGTTTTTACCTTCGGCTGGTTAGTCCCATATAAGATTCAAATACAAATTCTGTTTATTTATATAAATGACACTTACAGATAAACCAAACGTATCACTTAGGCTATTAGAAAATTTCAATAAAATAAATTACAATACTAAGACTATTATTATGACTAGTCTTAAATACTACATTAAGGTTAAGTAAACTATCTGCAATTATATACAAATAAAAACAAAGAACTCCCTCCTACTTTTCTAGATCTATGTAATGTTGAATTTTAACATATTCCAATAAATATTATGGCATTGTATCTACCTACAGCATTCTAAATTACCATCATAACAAATTGATGTTGCTTATTTACAATTCAACATATGTATGGTATATCGTGAGCTATAAATAGCTTTACCTACAAGCGTTTTATGTGATTTAAAATATTAAAGCCGCGTAGGCAGCATCGCATTAAAATAAAATATATTTGAATAAATATTCAAATGGCGGCGCCGTGTTTTGAACCAAATTATAAAATTAACTGTAATTACTCATTTATATTCCGAAGTTCGTTTGGAAACAACCATTTTGGGAGATTTTACAATTTACATCCAAAAGTATTTATTTAAATTTCGTCTTGTTATTCGGAAAATGTTGGAAGCGTGTTTATGAATGCACCAAATTAAGTGTGAGGTAAACTAAATCGTTAAATTTCAGTCGAGATTTATTCAAGCTTAGGTCATAAATTTAGTTTTTTTTAATATATATATTACTCGTTATACTTTTTAATTTTTGTATCTTTTGTTTGCCATAATTAACAATTGTTTTATATACCTAACTATTATTAATCAATTTTCCAAGATTTATATTAATTTGTGCATGTTGTGTTTGTCTTAACATGTGAATCAATTAACTGTAAAACCACATCCAATTTAGAAAATAAGTATGTTAATTATTGTATTCGCTATTGACAAGCCTTATTCAATAAAATAAAATAAATAAAATAAAAAGCTTTAGTAAGTACATACAATATTTACAATACAATACGAGAACTCTTTATTGCACACCAAATAAAAGATACAAAAAGTTGCACAATAGGCGGCCAGTTTCTTCCAGGCAACCTTACGAAAAGTGAGAAAAGAAAAAGAGAAGTGCTTAAAACAATATAAGAATAGAAGAAACAATTAATTTACGGGATAAACAAAAAATACATAAAAACCAATCGATTCACTGCTAATCTGTAGAAGCCGGTGTAGCCAATTATACGTCAATGTTCCAATATATATTTTGCAGTCATAAGTTTTTAATTACGAAACTTTTACGTTAAAATTTGCGTATAATCTATTAATTAAACACCTCAAGTATCAACTTTGTTTCCAAAATCTTGTGCCAAAAACAAATCCTCATAAGAAATTTTTCAAAGAAGTAAAGCATTTTCTAGTAGTAGCTTCGACGAAACAGATTTTTCAATATAAGGATTCTAATTGACGACCTCGTTGGCGTAAAGGTCACCATGCCAGACTGCCTATCAGAAAGTTCCGGGTTCGATTCCCGGCCCGGTCAACATCTTTGTGCTTAACTAAATTTGTTGACTGTGGGTCTGGGTGTTAAATACGTTTCTATATAAAATATGTATGTATGTATGTACATAAATGTAGTATATCAGTAATTGGGTTAGCTACCAAAACACAAACTAGAAATGGTTCAGTATGGTGTTAACCAGCAGTGTGAAATTTGACAAAAAAAAATATAAAAAAATAAAATAAATACGTGTCGCCAAGCACTTAACGGATTAATCCGGCAATATCCAGTAATTCCAGACTAGGCATGCCCCGTCTTCGGACTAAATGTCACTTATACATAATTACGCTCCCTACTAGTCAAATGACTAATAAGACTGACGCAAAGTAGCCTGGTTAATGTCTTAATTTTGTTTCAAGTAACAAATACACTCGTAGATAACTAAATACAATGTTACAAAACATAGATTGTATTAAAAAGCACTTCCGTGTAATCTATAAACTATTTATAAGTGCTTGGAAACGAGGTTGGTCGCCAGAGAAGAGAAATTACAGACCAAACAAACAAGATATTAAAATAATAATAAAAAATTACACTTTACACTCGTCAAGTAGCACATTATTATTATTATTTATTTATTAATCACAAACAGTAAAAATATAAAAAAAACTTTTACTTAAAAATCTTGGGTTTATCCAAGGTAAAAAGTTCTCACTAGTTGTATTATTTCGAAGCAATTACTTAATGTAATGCCAACATGCCTAATAAATAAACAAATAAATGCCTAAATTAAATATTTTTTTAACAATTTATTTAAGGCAATTATGTTCCAGTTGAGGTTCCAGTTTTTTTTGCTATAAATCATAAACGGAAAAAATATCGAAAAATTGCTAAAAGACCGTCTAAAGAACCACTCTAACAATATTTATTTATACTTATTTTGGTACCAATAAATAATACTATAACATACCTAATATGAAAAAATCTGGTTCAAAAAAATTTTGATTTTTGAATCAGTTTTATTTCTACCATAGGTCTAATTGATACCAAAATAAGTATAAATATCCTCAGTTGTTCTTCAGACTGTCTTTCAGCTATTTTTCAATATTTTTTACCATTTACTTTTTGTTTATTACGGAAAACCTGTTAATTTAAGATTTTGCCCTTATCATCAATTTAACCTATAAATACGAAGTACAAGTTATTATTCTGTGCTATAAATGGACTATGTTGTTTTTAAGCAACATACTAAAAATCACACATAAAATTGACGTTCATTTTTATTTTAATTTTGCGCAGTATAGTTTATAAACAACACTCACACTATTGCAAAAAAAGTATAGTAAATTAATGTCTACATTTTTTTTACTCATTTTTCTTGCACAGTAAGTAATACGTGTATATTACACAAATATATTTTTTTAAACGTGAAACAAAAATCGTCCATTTAAGGGTTAAAACCCGGCTTCAGCCGTTCTCTGTCTGTCTCAACTCTCTTATCCAACGCAGCATTTGAATCTCCGCCAAGTGAGTGCAATTTTGTATTTTATTCGATTGTGAAATGACGACGTGCCGTGTTGTTTATCGGTTTATTTATCGCGGGCGAGATCGGGAACAGAACACGTGTATCACAGGAATAATTGAGCACAGAACAGATTAACTGGTGCACTTGTCTCGACCATTAGATTATATACCAATATTGTGGCGTGTTCCAAAATCACTCTCGACTTGTCGTTCGAAGAGTCAGCATCTCCTGATGATGCCTTGTGGTTAGGCAAAACACGTGTAGAGTTAAGAACTTGAAGAATTGTGATAGGTGTGCGGTACAGCCGGACCGTCCGCGCTCCTACGCAATTTCAACGAGCGGGGGAGCGGGGGCGGGGACTTTCGTGTGTGACGACTGCACCGCAACTCGAAGGGGGGATGCGCAGGGTTGTGAAGGGAAACACCAGTCTTCTTAGGCCAGCCAGTCTTTATTCTTCCTTTTTCTTATGGGAGTCTTATTGGAGTCTTCTTGAGGGCTTGAGGTACTGGAACGAACTGTGTTTGTTCAGGATCCCAGCCCTCAATATATACAAATTTCGTCTGAGCTCTGATTGGACTTGCAAATGAACACCAATTAGAATCTATTTAATTCGTCCAATCAGAGCCCTCTATTATGCTATCTCTTTCTAACCTCTCTTTCTAACGGGGTACTGACCTAAACTCTATCTTTACTGTAGGGTGAGCACCTACCTAATTTCCTCATTTTTCTACTAATTTCTTTATTAAAACCTACCTAAATTATTATTTATTTACTATACAATTATCAGTCTATTATATAAAAATATTGTTATACAAAAAAATCTACTTAAACTATTTCGCGCTTAAAAACTATCGGTCGTCCTGTACATCTCTCCCGCCGTGTGGTCTCGCCGCACTCCTTGGTACAGGAACGACGCTGTGGCTCGACGTTGCAGGGCTGCCGTTGTCCCTTGTCACCGGAACCTCGCCGTCGACCGCCGTAAGCTCGCTGTTGTCTTCTATTGGTAGGATGACTAGTTTCCTTGTAGGCCGACGTAGAATGCCATGCTGCGTCTGAATGTCGGCTGTCCTCACGATGTCGTCTGGTCCAGGGAATGTGGTGATGACTTTTCCTCGTAGCCATGTGTTTCTGGGCAGGTTCGGGTCGATGATCAAGACTAGGTCACCCGTTTTGAGTTCGGGCCCTTTACCATGGGGCTCCCGCCGTTCTTGAAGTGTCGGGAGGTACTCTTTCATCCATCGGTCCCAGAAATCTTCTGTCAGCTTCTGTGAGGCTCGCCAGCTGGACATCGTGACTGTATCTCTTTCGTTGAATTTCCCAGGCGTTGGTACTCTTCCAGGTCCTCCCAGTAAGAAGTGGTTTGGAGTCAGGGCTTCTGGATCTTGCGCGTCGACTGATACGTGCGTTAGTGGCCTGCTGTTGACGGTGTACTCCACTTCTGCCAGTAGTGTGCTGAGGACTTCTTCTGTCGGGTACTTCTCGTGTAGCGTCGCTGAGAGTGCTGTCTTGACTGACCTGACCATTCGCTCCCATGCTCCTCCCATGAACGGTGCTCCTGGGGGTATGAAGCGCCATGAGATTCTTCTCCTCGATGCTTCCTCCGCTGTTTCCGCTTCCACTGTTTCTCGAAGTTCCCGATCAGCTGCTTTCAAATTTGTTCCGTTGTCTGACCATATTTCTGTGGGACATCCTCTTCTTGCTATCATTCTCCTGAGTGCCATGATGGCAGAGCTGCTGCTCAATGATCCCGCCACCTCCAGGTGGATTCCTCTCGTTGTCAGACATGTGAAGATTGCGACATACCTTTTCTGATGTGCTCTTCCAACTGTTACTGTTAATGGTCCAAAGTAGTCCACTCCAGTGTATGTGAATGGTCTTTGATGGTGAGCTAGACGACATGATGGTAGATCACCTGTTCGTGGATATGACGGAGTTAAGGTCTTCAATCTGCAGTGTAGACATCTCTTTAAAATTGTACGCGTCGTTGGTCGCAACCGAAGTATCCAATAATGTTGACGACACTCGTTGACTGTGGTTTCTACTCCTGCATGATGAAGTCTTCTATGTACATTTTCTATCCAAAGTTTGACTGTCGTGTGACTTCCGTCCAATATCATTGGTGTCTTCACTCTTTCTGAGATCTGTTCTGCTGCTTCTATACGACTTCTCAATCTGACGATTCCATCTTCTATTTTGACGCTGAGTTGGTTCAATCTGCTATCCTTGCTGACCGTCTTCTGTTTCTTAAAATCTTCAATTTCTTGTTTGAAGGCTTCCTGTTGTGACGATTTCATTAAAAGCTCTTCTGCTTCTGTCAAGAGTTCAGCTGGTAGTGTCAAAAATTTCCTTTCTTCTTTCTTTAGTTGTTGAAGAGGTTTCGTTGTTCCTTTCTTTGTTTTCTTATTTCTCCAATCTGGATCCTTTTCTTTGTTCTTCAACGTCCTTTTGTAATTCACTGTTTCTTTGGCTGTTCGACATAGTTGAATGAACTGTAGAATTCTCGCTGTTGATCGGCAGAGTCTTTCCCATCTGGAGAATCGGGAAACGTCCGGCAGGGCTTCTGATAATGATGATTCTTCATCTTCTGTCACGTGGTTGACTCTTTCTTCCCCTGTCGGTTCTGCTGATGTTCTTATTTCTTTCTCTTTCGGCCAGAAGTCTTCTCCTTGATATAGAAATTCTGGGCCTTTGTACCATCGATGATTCCTGTCGAAGTTGATTGGTACATCTCTCGTGGCGTCATCCGCGATGTTGAGTTTCGTCGGTACCCATCGCCACTCTTGCACTTTCGTCGTTTCTTCTATCGCAGCAAGACGATGAGCAACATATGGTTTATACGATCGTGATCCTGTCTTGATCCATGTTAAAGCTGTCTTGCTGTCTGTCCAGAAAATCTTCGTATCTGGCTTCCTTTCGTGTTCTCGGATAACTGTTTCTGCCAGTCGTGTCCCCATTACTGCGGCTTGAAGTTCCAGTCTCGGAATAGATGTGAGCTTCAATGGTGCAACTTTCGCCTTCGCTATGATGAGTGACACGCTGATGTCTCCATTTGGTGCAGTCGATCTCCAGAACAGGATTGCTGAGTAGGCTGCTTCACTTGCATCGGTGAAAACATGTAGCTGTAGAGATGTGGCGTCGCTGTAGTTCAAATAACATCTTGTTATCGCCACATTTGTCAAATTCTTCAACTCTAATATCCAGTTTCGCCATTGTACTGCTAGATCTTCATCTATCTCGCTGTCCCAAGATGTCCCACGTCGCCAGACTTCTTGTAGAATCTGCTTTGCTCTGATGGTGACTGGTGATGCGAAGCCCAACGGATCGAAGAGTGACATGACTATCTTCAAAGCTTCTCTCTTAGTTGGCCTCTTTCCTTCAATAAGTGTCGGTGGGATTCTTGTCAAGTCGAGGTTGAAGGTGAACTCGTCCTTTTCTGGTTTCCATATGAGTCCAAGTACTCTTTCCATTCTGTCTTCTGACTTGTAGAGTTCTATGCCTTCTCTATTTTCAGTTTCTCCTATGGCTTCTAGAAGTTTCGTAGAATTTGATTTCCATTGTTTGAGTTCGAAGTTGGCTTTCCTCTGTATGTCTCTGACTTGTTCTGTAATTTTAATTGCCTCTTCTAAACTCTTGAAGCTGTCCAAATAATCGTCGACATAATGCTTCTTCACTATCGCTTTCGTTGCATCTGGATATGTCTCTTCATATTTCTTTGCGTTCAGGTTCTTCACAAAAATGGCTGTTGCTGGTGAACATGAAGCGCCGAATATCAATGATGTCATTCTGTATTCTTCTGGTGGCTGATCATCTCTCCTATTGCCTCTCCAGAGGTATCGAAGTGCATCTCTATCTTCCTCTCGTAGTTTCACTCGCATAAACATTTCCTTGATGTCTGCTGTCACCGCTATCTGATGCTGTCGGAACCGCATGACGACTCCCGGCAGCGACTCCAATAAATCTGGACCTTTGTGCAGCATGTCGTTGAGTGAAGTTCCTTTCGTTTTAGCTGCGGCGTCGTGGACAACACGTAGCTTCTCCGGTTTCAATGGATTCACAACTCCAAAATGTGGCAGATACCATGTTCTATTTTCTGTTTTTCTTTCTGGTGCTGGTTCTGCGTATCCTTTCATCACAAGATCTTCCATTTGTTCTGTGTATTTCAGTTTAAGAACGGGATCTTTGTCGAGTTTCTTCTCTATTCCGTGGAGCCTTTTCAAAGAGTTCTCATAGTTGTCGGGGAGCACTGCATCCTCTGTTCTCCAAAGTAGAGCAGTTTCGTATCTTGAGTTATCGATGTGGACTGTATGCCTTTCTAGAATACGTAGTGCTTGTTCCTCTGGATCTGATTTCGGTTTCTGTGGGTTGATGCAGAGCGCGTCCATTGTGAAATATTTCTTCATTAGTTCATCCATGTTTTCCTCTATTTGTTCTTCTATAAGATGGTTGACGAAGTCGCTATTTCCTGTCGATCGGGTCTGGCTTCCGTGAAGTACCCATCCCAGCGGAGTGAGTGAAGCCACTGGTTGGTCTCGTGGTCCTCTTCGAAGTCCTTTGGTGACGAGGAGATGCCAGTTGTCTTGCCCGATGAGTATTCCTGGCTTCGCGTGTTCGTAGGTGATGAACTTGGTGATGGATCGTAGATGTTTACATTCTCCAATGTGCTCTGATGAAACTTGTTGTGCTGTCACTTGAAGATTCTTCACTGTTCTTGCTTGAATCCTCTGTACGTTGTTATTGGCTCCTTTCAGGGTGACATCCACTCTTCTTGAGTTTGAATGTGCAGTTTTCAATGCATTGATTGACTCTATCTTCAGTGGTTCTATGGGTCCCGGCGCTCCGATCTTGTTCGCTATTTTCTCATCGATGAGTGTCACTGTTGAACCATCGTCGAGGAGCGCGTAAGTTTTCACAGTGTCTATTGGGCCCTTCACTGTCACTGGCACTATCTTCAGATAAGACTGCTTCCTCGAAGTCCACGCTGAGTTGATGACCTCGGGTTGATCCTTATCTTCACTTTCTTCTTTCTTCTGTGCTTTATGATGATGCAACATTCTGTTGTGGTAGAACTTGCATCCGTTGATACCGCACGATTGTTGACGACACGAGTGTGTTTTATTTCTAAACCGTAAGCATCGGAAACACAACTTTTTTTGTTTAGCAATGTCCCACCTTTCACTTGTGTCACAGTCCTTAAACTTTGAACACTTTTCTATAGTGTGATCACTTTCACATAATAAACACTTCACTATTGTTCTAGACAGTCCATTTATATCGTTCACACTATACAGTCTCTGAGGTCGTCTCGTTTGTTGCACTGTTTCCACTTTCACTTGTTCCGGTTCAGCGTATGGTCCGCACAATTCTGCTTCTCTCTTGAAGAACCTCTCTATTGTCAGCAGCTTGGGTTCATCCTTAGGGAGAGTGGCGGCAAAATCGAAGAACCGGAAGCGCATTGTCGGTGTCATCTTGTCAATTAAAGCTTGAGAAACTTCCACGTTGTACAGATGATACACACAGTTCAATGTCTTCAATGTTGTCACTGAATTAGCAATCTTGCTATAATAAACACAAATATCCTTTGGAGACTCGGTGAGGCGCGGCAGCGTTTTCAGTGCGTTGATCTCCATCCGCGCTATCACATCGGGTCTTCCAAATCTCCTTTCCAGGTGTTCCAGAACTTCAGCTGGATCCGTGTTGCTGATCAGTTGACTCTCAACAGCTTCTTTGGCTTTTCCTTTCAAATGTTTTCGAAGTCTGTTCAGATTCTCCGCTTTCGAGAACAGCTGCTCCGTTTCTTTGTATGCTGCACTAAAGTTGAGCCACTCCTGGTGTGCTCCATTGAAGAAAGGCAGCTCCATCATTTTCGGTCTTGAAGACCTTACGGCGAGTGTTATCGCTTCAGTAAACTTCGCAAAATCGGGCTGTTCAATCACTTGTTGCTTTGCACTATGTTCTTCCGACGTCTGTGGGCTCCTTTTCACTATTTCACATACACTTGGTTTCAAACTGTCCACAATCACTGGTATATTATTTTCAGCAGTCTTCTGTTGCTGATGTTCATCACTTTCGGCCAGCGTTGTGGGTCCTTTCTTCTCTCTGAACCAAGCGTCGACACGTTGTGTCGATTCCATTTTCGAAAACTCGGATCCATCGTCGTCCGTGTCGGAGTCCGCTTCAAGTACGGCAAGTCGTGCTGCAGCTAGCTCCAGCTTGAGGCGTGCTACCTCCTCCTTGGCCTTTAGTCTCTTGTATGTCTTCGATGCCTTCGATGACGTTGACTTGACTGGCCTGCTATTCTGTTTCATTTCTGCTCCATGCACCAACGGTTGTGCATTCCCGCCTTCTATAACTATAGGAGCTGGCGGTTCTGGCGGTTCGGGTGACAAGGCTCGTTCCAGCACCTCAGGTTCATTCCTCCTGGATTCCATAATATCTTCGGCTTCGTACGCTTCAATGGCGGCGGCGGTGCCCGTGGTCGTGGTGCCGTAGGTGATGCCGGTGTGTGCCGTACAGATGGACTGGCCCGTGACGGCTGACGTTGTCGTAGCACCCGACGATGACGACTGTTGAAGCTCCGTCGCGATCTTCTTTCCTTTTCCCGTTGAGCGCGTCACTGGCATGTTGACGTCGCTGACTTCACTGACGACTGGCTCGATGACCGACGACTGACGACTGATGACCCCCAGTATCCGGCGCCCGAAGGACCAAAATGTGCGGTACAGCCGGACCGTCCGCGCTCCTACGCAATTTCAACGAGCGGGGGAGCGGGGGCGGGGACTTTCGTGTGTGACGACTGCACCGCAACTCGAAGGGGGGATGCGCAGGGTTGTGAAGGGAAACACCAGTCTTCTTAGGCCAGCCAGTCTTTATTCTTCCTTTTTCTTATGGGAGTCTTATTGGAGTCTTCTTGAGGGCTTGAGGTACTGGAACGAACTGTGTTTGTTCAGGATCCCAGCCCTCAATATATACAAATTTCGTCTGAGCTCTGATTGGACTTGCAAATGAACACCAATTAGAATCTATTTAATTCGTCCAATCAGAGCCCTCTATTATGCTATCTCTTTCTAACCTCTCTTTCTAACGGGGTACTGACCTAAACTCTATCTTTACTGTAGGGTGAGCACCTACCTAATTTCCTCATTTTTCTACTAATTTCTTTATTAAAACCTACCTAAATTATTATTTATTTACTATACAATTATCAGTCTATTATATAAAAATATTGTTATACAAAAAAATCTACTTAAACTATTTCGCGCTTAAAAACTATCGGTCGTCCTGTACAATAGGTAACGTTAATCTTAATTAATCATAGTTAATTGATCTTAGTTAATTAATCTTAGTTAATTAAGCTTGGTTAATTGATCTTAGTTGATTTTTCCTTTACTTGTCTTAATTTGGATTTCGGATCACAGCGGAAGTACACTAAATATTTAATTTTGTCATCTATTTACAATGGATTTCCGCAAAGTAACGCCTGAGTCAATAAGTTACATAAATACAATTTGCAAGTACCAAGGTGTAGATCACAAATGCAGAGCTCGGGTCCACATTCTATGGCTATTAAAATATTTAACAAATTACCAGACGACCTAAAGCGTATCGATAATATTAAAATTTTCCTAACAAACTTAAAAAACTTACTCATAACAAAAAGTTATTATAAAATAGAAGACTTTTTAACTGACGGAACACTTAAAAAATCTAATGAATTAACAGGGTTGCTCATCTCCAGTAAATAATTGCAATGCCTTATGGGTAATTATGTAACTGTAAAGTGACATAATATTGCAATAAATGGTTTGACTTTGACTTTTATAAAGGTTAGGTTTTATAAAGAGGAAAAGTTTCATTTTTTGTTTGTTATTTGACGCGAATAGGCGCCGAAACTATAGGACCGATTTGAAAAATTCTTTCACCGTTGGGAAGCTACGAGTACATTAATATTATCCCCGAGTAACATTCATAGGCTTATTTTGATTCTCTACTACTACAACTTAGATTGTTTTATAGCCCGTGCGAAGTCCGGACGATCTGCTAGTGTGAAATAATGCACATTTTTTTTATCAATAATTATTATGTGATTTTGTGTTAAATTGCAGGAAAATATAATTATTTGGTAACTGTACTGTATAGAACTGTTTAGCACACGACGCTAAAATTATTCTGGCATGATTCAAGTTAACTTTGCATAAATCGTTTGCACAGTTTTTTTTTTCAAATCGGTCCAGCAGTTTCGGAGCCTATTCGCGTCAAACAAACAAGCTTTCTGAGGTGTTGAGGCAAATTAGCTAGGAACAGAGTATACACTCGGTAGTTTGCATTTCACTAGTAACTGACATATTTATTGTTTAGATATTTGCTGAAGCTTATCCGATGTTTGTCTGCTGGTAATACATAGGTAAGTTTACTTGCTATGTACCCATATATAAAGGATAGATATAAAGGATAAATATAAAGGATAGATATAAAGGATATAAAGGATAGGATACATTCCAAGAAGTTTTTGTTGGTAGGTATAAGAAAGGTCGAATTGGGCGGTGACGCAGGATCAATTCTACGGACTTTTAATTTTCATCACAATATGATATGTCAAAATTAAAAACTATTATTACAATATGGCATTCTTTTAAATCCATGAATTCATCAATGTCATAAAATAATTTGTCGAGCAACCATGTTTTAAGTTTAATTTTGAAAAGCAGGGTGAAAGCCCTTCTCATTTTTTCCTACTTACGAAATAGGTAAATAGGAGTGAGTTGAAATAGAGTGGTTTACTACTTTTTCAAATGTGTGTGTTTTTATTTTTATAATTAGTTTTAAATTAGAGAATTATTGTTCAAAGAAATTGGTTAATATCATATCATTTTTCAACTTCAAATTCAAATTGTTTATTACAAGTAACCAAGGTTCACAACTAAATAAAATATTATAAACAATAGAATTAGTAAAACTTTGAAAATTTGTAACTCTGTACGGAACGGATAGCCTCATAACCGATTGGAAGGCTAGGTCCTAAAGTTTTAATTTTTTTTTTTATATATATCTCTATCTGCGATCAGCTCTTATATTGCTATAAGCAGATGTGGTCAGTGTAGTTGTCGTTTTTTAAGTTTTAAATAACAAAAAATAAAAAACCTCTAAAATAGAAAAGTCAAAACCCTACCTCGCACTAGCCAGCTTTGTCTGGCACTATCTTCTATCGACTTATCAGAAAACCTATTTCCTTTCAGCCTATACGTTGGTCTTTAAAAAATCAACCCTATTGACATACAAAATTAGGCTACTTTTTGCTTAGCGAAGAAGACATTGTAAAGTATCTTGAACCTTATTAATATGAAGATAGGGATGTTTAAAGCTTTTTTATAAAGCGTACGAAGTTAGTGAGCTATTAAGTGACCCAAAGTTCTGAAATCGACTGTTTTACGTTTGCTATGAAAATCGCCCGGTGCTGATTTGTGTCGCTTCCGTGTAGGATGACCACGAGTTAAAGAAAACTAGTATTTCCGTAAAATACAAAGGAGTTAATTTTACACATTTTTTGTATATTTTTAACAGTATATAGGTTCTAGAATTCAATAAGTTTGTTCATATTTGAAAACTTGTCAAAAAATACTTCAGATTTTTAACACGTTTTTCCATATTTATAAGTGTGATTAATTCAAAAATTGGTACAAATATGTTAATAGTTATATATTAGGTGATTGATATGTATTAGTTTATTTATGATATTATTTTAATGGTATGTATTCTATATTATGGGCTTTAGTTGCCTGAAATAAATGTATAAACAAATAATAATGGTTTTTAATCGTCTTCCAAAAAATGAGGAGGACCGACTCCAACCGGATAAAAAGAACCGAAGTACTGGATTAAAAATTGTAACTTTAACATTAATAAATGTTTCTTTCTTTCTTATTTTTCAACTTTTAGTTATTTTTTATAAAAGTAGGTACAGTTTTGAAGTCGGTTCATTGATTTTCAAAACAATTTTACCGTTTAAATTTTAAATTTATGATTTATAAACAGATAAACAAATTTATTGGTAAAATGTACAAAATTACAAGTCCGTTATTGCATGTCATTGTTGCATTATTATAAATAATGTCCATGTTATTGTTTCAACAATACTGTATGTTAACATTTAAATAGAAATTATTCTCTAATTTACAAGTAGGTATAATATACCCACTTTATACACATAAGTGTATTATACACTTTATATCTACTGTACTTATACCCAGTGTTTTGTATACCTATAATAATATGACTGTGTATATGACATAGCAACTGTGTTAGTGCTAATTTCAAAAGTCATTGTTTACAATTACATAACTGCTTACAGAACTACGCAATTAAGTCAGCATGCCACTAATTGATTTGCAGCACAGCAGAATGCATTTTGTATGCATCATTAATTACTAACCCTACCCTAACATAGTTCAAATTGCTTCTTAATATGTTGCTCACTGCAATTCTGTACAATACTTTGTAAAGTAAGCAAATGAATGATTTTCACAAATTTTACCAATTTCAGATTATTTATGGAGAAGCGATTGTACATTATAATTATAAATAATATATTTGCACCAATAGGATATACATACAAAGCAGATTATATAAGTGTATTATAATTACAATTTATCCTTATATTTATGTACTGAAGGAAACTGAGCGTGTTCCTCAGAACTAAGCGAACTTGTATCTCTTATATAATCTACTTTACATTTCAATGTTTTTAAATTATGACGACCTCGTTGGCGTAAAGGTTACCATGCCGGACTGCCAATCAGGAGATTCCGGGTTCGATTCCCGGAGCGGCCAATATCTTTGTGCTGAATTAAATTTGTTGGCTGTCAGTCTGGGTGTTAAATATGTATGTATATAAAATATGTATATCACTTGTGTTAGCAAACATAATACGAACTAGAAATGGTATATGGTGGGGTTAGCCAACCGTGTGTGAAATATGTCCAAATATTAATTATTATTATTCGTATGTTTTTTTTAACAATCTGATTACATGTATTTATATTGTATTAACCATTCAAAAGAAACTGATAAGCCTTTGTATTCAGCTATATACTCGTATTATAAGATGGGTATTTTTGTACACTGCGTGTACAAAGGTGTTTTTTTTTTTAAGGTTAATAAATAGGTCATGTCCACGGAGTCCCAAACTCATGGTCGCTTCCGTATCGTGCCCCAGCAGAGTCCCGTAAACACGAATCTGAAACACGAAACTAAATGTAAACGTTCGCAGCTTGATTTGTAGCTTGTTATTCCGCCAAATTAAAGTTTTAGTTTTTTTTCTACCGGCAGTTTTTAGACACGTATCATCATATATCGCGTAAATTCGGGACAAGAAGTTAATCCAGGTTTGAAAGTAGCTTATGTGTTTATTCCAATCTCTAACCTATGTTCATAGTAAATTATTTTGATCAAACAGAGCTAAGAACACTCCTTCACACGTTTAAAACGTAACAAAACCACATTAGTACGCTGAGCTATTAAATGCCATTCTCTTAAAAAAATGCTAATTTATATAAAATTGATCAAGTAATTATTGAGTTACGAAAGTCGACAATTTTTAAGAAATAATAAAAATAATAAATCCGTCTTCTTCGTATGAGCTATGTGGCTTAAGTCTGGTGTCGAGCATTTTCAACAGCCGAGATCTACAATTTAACGTGTCATTAAACCCACAGTAATACCCTGATGGAAATGCCGTCTAGATAAGTGGCAAAATTCTGGTGTGCAGAGTTTTCAAGCCGCCTGGAGACTTAATGCCCGGTTGTACTAAGACTAACAGCCAGAAAACACAATTTAACGTGTCATCCGACCCACGGTAGAGACCAGATGAAAATGCCACTTGAAAAACAACAGTTTTGTGAATAGTCACCCATCCAAACATCGTCCGCATCGACCGTTGCTTAGCTTCGATGATCGCGTCAGATCACCTTAGCTAGCCGAGCTACAGGCAACTATATCGACCGTTGCTTAACTTCGATGATCGTGTCAGATCACCTTAGCTAGCCGAGCTACAGGCACAACATCGACCGTTTCTTAACTTCGATGATCGTGTCAGATCACCTTAGCTAGCCGAGCTACAGGCACTACATCGACCGTTGCTTAACTTCGATGATCGTGTCAGATCACCTTAGCTAGCCGAGCTACAGGCAACTATATCGACCGTTGCTTAACTTCGATGATCGTGTCAGATCACCTTAGCGAGCCGAGCTACAGGCGTATATAAATCCGTTATCAGAGTTCACGAGATCATCGCGCGTCGAGCTTGTTATCTTTGCGCTCGAGCCGCGCGGTGTCAGATGTCAACTCATTACATTAGTAAGATCAAAACCTCTCTAGATATTTCGAGGCAGAAAAGGAAACGTTTGAAAGTTCACTTCCTCTTGCGTGAGCAAGACTGAGCAAGACTAATGTGATATGCGATTGAGAGGACAGAAATTATAAACTTTTTCAATAAATCGAGAAGTCCGGCGCCAATAGTGACACACTTTTTTTTTTATTAGGATACATTTCACACTCGGCTGGTTAGCCCCATACTGAACCATTTCTAGCTCGTATTATGGTTGCTAACATAACTGATATACTACATATACATACATACATATTATATATAAATACATAACATATTTATATTTAACACCCAGACCCACAGCCAACAAATTTAGTTAAGCACAAAGATGATTGACCGGGCCGGGAATCGAACCCGGAACCTTCTGATTAGCAGTCCGGCATGGTAACCTTTACACGAGGTCGTCAACTACATCACTTTTGTTTTTAGTATTTTTTTAGTTTATGTAACTTTTGTATCCAATGTAGAATTATCTATCCAAGACTAAGTTTTTTTCGCAGGTTTTTTTTACTGGCAGGTTTTTTTAATACTAAACTGTTTTAGGGCGGCTTGAGCACATCTTGGTAAAAAAGTTTTAAAGCGATAACAGTTCAGTCAAGCGTGCGGCCGCTTTACCTCTCGCAGGTCATAGGTTCGATCCACGGCAATGAGATCAAGTTTTCGGTGAAGCAAAATATCATGAGGAAACCATAGCATAGTGTTTTGGCATTAAGTTGAAAAGTATATCGCCAAGGAAGTAACGCAACTCTTTAAGAGCAAGTTATCTCAGACTAGGCATGCTTCACCTTAACCCTGCAGCCTGGGTGAAAGAATAAGGCTGCAGAATTGCCCCTGCCTGTCGTAAGAGGCGACTAAAAGAGGCATCAGACTCGAAGGTGTTCGGAGATGGGGTTCCGACACCCGCTCCATCGAGTCCGGGTTGACGACGGCGTCGCGAAACAATCCGGGAAGGGCCACAGCGCAGTGCAAGGAGGTCTCCGGAGTGTTTCCCGGAAGAACCCGGAGACCTCCGTTAAGCACAGAGGCAGGTCACCGGGGGGGTTTTAGTGGGTACAAATCCCACATAACCTGGCTGTGCCCCATCGTAGCCAGGTATCTTGTCGAAGATTTCCCCCTCGTCAACAAAAAAAAAAAAAAGGCATTCTTCACCTAAGGCCAGAGTGTCGCCAAGTCGAATGGTTAAGCGCCCTGCTGGTCAAATTCGTAGCTGGATTGTGTAAAAAAACGTTTGTTAAAATTCCAAAAGCCTTAAGTAAAAGCCGTTTGTCTAGATAACGAAGCCGCCCTTAAGGTTTTGTGTTATCACTGACCCTGTTATATTTACTTTCTCAAACGTAAGTAACAATCTCTATGTATACTATATTATACGTAGAGCTATATACAAGGTGTTTGAAAGGTGTGATAATACTTGTATTGGTGGCGATTCAGCGGCACACACGACTAAACTAAATTTAAAGTAGCTCTGTCTCTTTTCGTCATAAATGACCAAAAAGAGATGGTACGATCTAAACCATAGACAAAACATCTAAAATCACGTCAAACACGTCAGATTTAGAGCTGATACAATTGGGTGCGCTCTAAAAATCGCTTACATTTTCTGTATTTGACGTGATTTTAGTTGTTTTGTGTGTGGTTCAGAACGTGCCGTCTCTTTCTGGCTACCTAAGATGAAAAGAGACGCTTCTTTAAATTTAGTTTAGTCGTGTGTGCCGCTGAATCGCCACCATTGTGTATTGTGCGTGTGATCAGTAATGAATTAAGACTGCCATTAAACAAATGAAAAACAATATTAGATTTTTGTATGGTACAAAAATGTGAATTAAACTTAAATATTTTGATATACAAATTTATTTATATCTATAAGTTCAAAAACAAAAAGGTTTCATATATATTGGTTTACCCTCTTTTAACCCCCTCTCGGATGAAATTTCCAAAAATCCATTCATAATACACGTCTACGTAGTACTAAAACAAATTGCGTTGCCTATAGATGAATGAATGAATGAATGAGTCAGAACAAAGATTCTTATAGTCAATCAATCAATCAATAATGTTTATTTAGGATGTTACCCATTTAACAGACTTATTATTCTGCAAGTATAAACACACACATTAAAATAAAATGAATTAAAAGCCATGTCATGATTCGAGTCGAGAAGAATATAAAATAATAGGCAAAATATTAATATGAAGCCTCTTAAATATAATTGACGACCACGTTGGCGTAATGGTTACCAAACCTGGCCAACCACAGTGTCCCGGGTTCGATTCCCGGCATGGCCAACATCTTTGTGATGAGCTAAATTTGTTAGCTGTCGATCTGGATGTTGAGTATGAATCGATATAAAATAATTATGAACGTATAATATGTAGTATATCAGTTATGTAAGCAAATATAATACGATATAAAAATGTTTTTAAAATAATTATAACTAAAATAATTAAATAATTAATCATTTTAAAATAATTATGTATGTTTATGTATAATATTATATCAATTGTGTTAGCAACCATAATACGAACTAGAAATGCCTTAGTATTGGGTTAACCAGCCGTGTGTCAAATGTATCCTGATAATAATAGATACCTTTAAGAAACACCTTGTATATAGAGGTATATATACCTACATAAGATCGTAGATTGTATGCCATCCGCAGCTCCAGTACAATAAACAATCAGTTGTTTGTATCGGCAAAGCCTTGAGTATTGCGCAATGTTCAGTACTAACTGTGGGCCAATCTGTGCCAAGACCCACTTGTTACGTACTGACTCTTGCGTAAACTGTGTCAATTGCTGTTGCTAGGGGCCATAGATTAGGCAGTGTAGATAGAAGTGCTGTTGGTAAAAAAGATCCTAATGTTTAAAAAGTTAAAATTAATCTTATCTCTGTATATAACTAAAGGCCTAAAGAAGAAGGCGTGTTTGAAAATTCACTACTAAAAAGTAGCTCAGCTAGCTAAGGTGATCTGACGCGATCATCGATGTTGGTGTTGGGTGGTTAGGCACTGGTGGCGATTCAGCGGCACACACGACTAAACTAAATTTAAAGAACTCTCTTTTCATCTTAGTTGGCCAGAAAGAGACGGCATGTTCTTGAACCACACACAAAACAACTAAAATCACGTCAAATATGAAAAATGTAAGCGATTTTAGAGCGCACCCAATTATATCAGCTCTAAATCTGACGTGTTTGACCTGATTTTAGATGTTTTGTCTATGGTTTAGATCGTACCATCTCTTTTTGGTCATTTATGACGAAAAGAGACAGAGCTACTTTAAATTTAGTTTAGTCGTGTGTGCCGCTGAATCGACACCAGTGTTCGTTCTCTTCTGCCTCCTCAGTCTTTGCGTTCGGTCGTTAACCCTTCACTCGAGGCCTCAACAAACAACAGCTGAGGTGCACACATGCACACACGCTAGTTTCACTTTGCATGTGTGTGTGAAGCCTAAATATTATATGGAGTTCAAGCCCTTTGTGTAAGCTAGCGCGATTGCTAATATAGAGACAGATTTTTCCGGAAAAAGTACCTGTTTCGTTCCACAAGAACACGAATGCACATTTGAGACGTTGTAGCATCTATTCGAAAGCTAGAGCTTAGCTTGGCTCATACGAAAAAGTAATGAAAAATACTTATTAAAAAAAACTTATTATAACCTATAATAGTATATCTAGTTCTTGCTTCACTAGGCGGTTGGCCTGTATCGATGATGTAAATACATTTTAGGATAATTTTACACACGGTTGGTTAGCCCCGTACTAAACCATTTCTAGTTTGTGTTATGGTTGCTAACACAATTGATTTACTAGATACACATACATAAATATTTTTTATCGATACATGCATATTTAACACCCAGACCGACCATTTTAGTTTTAGTATAAGATCGCTTTTGTTTAAATTTCAACTAAAAATAGTCAAGATTGAATGTCTTCTTCCTACATTAATTA
This sequence comes from Mellilla xanthometata, assembly GCA_035578125.1. Classification (NCBI taxonomy): domain Eukaryota; kingdom Metazoa; phylum Arthropoda; class Insecta; order Lepidoptera; family Geometridae; genus Mellilla; species Mellilla xanthometata. Next base: position 1,886,847 of record JAPUBQ010000014.1, on the reverse strand, counting down.
AAGTTATTCGTTAGTCTTTGTACAAGCAGTCGTTGACCCAATTGAGAGCCTTTCGTGCGGCTTGAAAACTCTCGACACCAGAGCTTGGCCACTTAGCTCTTACGAAGAAGAAGAAGGCTTCCGTTTGGCTTGAAACGACTTCACTCGGGTGACGCAATCTCCTATCATCATATCACTATGCGACTGCAGCGCATTGCAGAATTTGGCGGCACGCTCGATTTGCAGCGCCATCTAGGTTGCATCGGTAATTATGGCAAACTTCCGAGCCACGCTTTATTGTATGGGAATGGAAATGGAGTTTTCAAGCTACCTGAAGTACTCCAAGTTGACTTAACGTCTGCTTGTTCACTGCTTGACTGACATCCGAGCCCTACAATTTTAAGTGTCACGCGACCCACGGTAGGCTTCAGATGGTGGATAGGTCAAATATTGCCCGCATTCACGGTTTATTTTGTTTATCTGTCACTTTAGCTAGACGACCTACAGGCGCAACGATAGGATATATACGTGTACTATGTACATATACTCGTATGTATGCCTATTAATTTATTGAAGTACATATTTATATACAAATTTACAACATAAAACCAAATTTTAAAAATAAATTTAAACATTACTTAAGAATACTAAAATGACAATGATTTACAAATGATATATGAAACGAAAATTGTACATTGTTAACCGACTTAAAAAAAGGAGGAGGTTATATATACGACTGTATGTATTTTTTTTATTAGTGTATACATATCTAGCTACCTATACCTAGGCATATATGTATGTGTATAGTGGTGGAAGACGCAACACTGTATCCGCACGTCAAGGCGGCCCGCTCATTTCCATATTCACCATAATTATACAATACTAGAGGGACCATGCATTCCGTTCTATGTGGGATAAACATAATGTCACATGCGTGGTGGTAGAGAATTACTTTACCTTCCTGGTAAGCAAATATCTTCAAAATTAAAGATGAATAGAAATAAAAACACTATTAAGTAGTTGTGGCAAACACAAAACCTTAAACTCATATAATTATTATATAATACAATACAAGAATCCTTTATTGTACAACAAAAACAAATAAAAACAATAAAAAAACACACAGTTCTAGTATTTTTGTTGAACAATAGACGACCTAGCATAGCATTTTTGCCAGGCAACCTTTGTATGGAAAATACAATAAACATATATAACAATTAATTTAATATACAAAAAAAGAATAAAATAAACCTACTAACATACAAAGAAAGAAATAAATACCTAGTACTAATACAGTATACACAAATACATTTAAAATGAGGACAAGTAGTGCAAACATACCAACTTCTGAAAAACAGGAAGAGATTTAGCCTGCCTTACAGACAAATATAAATTAAAAACAAACGAACAAAGTTTGCCGCAACACAGTCGCAAGTCAGCAAATGCCGGTGATGTGCAGCTACCGGCGCTGGTATTCTGAATCGCATTTGTCTTCAATGTATGAGCTAAGTAGCCAAGCTCTGGTGTCGAGAGTTTTCAGGCCACCCGAAGGCCTCTGACTTGGCTTAACGGCTACTTGTACTAAGACTAGCAGCCGGGATCTACAATTGAACATGTCATTCGACGATAAAGCCCAGATGAACTTTTAAAACCACATAAAGCGTCTTGTGCATGGTCACCCATCCGAACACCGTCCGAATCAACCGTTGCTTAGCTTCGATGATCGCGTCAGATCACCTTAGCTAGCCGAGCTACACTCGCTACACTTTACATCCGATTACCACAAACCTTAATTAGTCACGTTATTCCAATTGTCCACAAAACAATATTATCATGGTCTCCGCATCGCAGTCGTATATGGCGGTCGCTGTAGACACCATTTACGGAGACTATTAGGTAACCTGTATGTGGGCGAAAAAACAACGTCACAACGTGTTAGGAGTTATGTACATAGGTACCTTTTTTCTAAGGTTTATTTGATACTAGCTGCGTCTTGCGGAGTCACCCGCGTAGTCCGAGGAAGTAGCCATGTAAAAAAAATAAATTCCTACAAAACAATTAACTTATTGACTCAGGCGTTACTTTGCGGAAATCCATTGTAAATAGAAGACAAAATTAAATAATTATTGTACTTTCGCTGTGATCCGAAATCCAAATTAAGACAAGTAAAGGAAAAATTAACTAAGATTAATTAAGATTAACGTTACCTATCACAATTCGGAAATTCATAACTCGCCGAGAGAGTCTCTCGACTTGTCGTTCGAAGAGTCAGCATCTCCTGATGATGCCTTGTGGTTAGGCGAAACACGTGTAGAGTTAAGAATTTCCGAATTGTGATAGGTAACGTGAATCTTAATTAATCTTAGTTAATTTTTCCTTTACTTGTCTTAATTTGGATTTCGGATCACAGCGGAAGTACACAAAATATTTAATTTTGTCTTCTATCTTACAATACACCAAAAAAAAATTTTGGATAAAGTTTTTTTCGTTGATTTACGTACAATGAAAATAGAGATAAAAGATTTTTTTAATGCATTTTATATGGGAAAGGGGACCCCCATGCGCCAGCTCAATTTTCAAGATATCAAATTAATTTTCAGGAGATTTCTTTTGTCTAACAAAGAAACTTTTTGACATAATATTTACTCCAAAAAAAATATTTTGAATCAGTCTAGTATGTATGTATATGTGGTATAATCAGTTGTGTCAGCAACCATAATACGAGCTAGAAATGGTTTAGTATGGGGCTAACCAGCTGTGTGTGAAATGAGTCCTACTATTTATTATATATTTATTGTACTACACCATACTGTACTGCATGATATCTTCAAGCCTATTTGAAACCCACACACGACCATCAAACATATTAAAGTTTAAAAGCTATTAAAACAAAGTACAGAAACCACTCGAGGTAGTCGCGTCATCGTACGACAAAAACAAAGCGGATAGCATATAAATAAATGTACATACGTGTACGTATAATAAACAGTAAAAATTGAATGTCTGTAAATATTATGTATTAAATATTTTTCAAAAAAATCTAATATTATGTAGGGGGGATTAAAGAGTGTGAGCGGAGCCTCACCCCGCCCTCTCCGGTGAGGAGGCCATCGTGAGGTGTAAGTCGGTAGTGATGTCCTTTTGACATCGAGCCCGACATACCCCACCCACCTTCCCGGGTGTGGTGGGCATGCATTTCCTCAAGTAAAAAGGGGGGGTTAAAGAAGAGAAACAGAAACTTTTTGTTTTTTTTTTTTTTTCAAAAAAAAAATACAAAAAAAAACCCAGTATTGCCAACCCAGCAATCGTTGTTTTGCCTCACTTAGGAGTATGAAAAATGGAATGAATAGAAGTATGAAAAATATGTTAGTAGCTGATTCTCAGACCTACTGAATACGCATATAAAATTTGTCAAAAATCGGTCAAGCCATTTCGGAGGAGTACGGTAACTAACATTGTGACATGGAAATTTTATATATAAGAAGAAGAAGATGTAATTAGCAAATTGTTTACTGTAGCAAGTTGTAATTACCTATACCTGAACAGAAAAAGCTTCGCTGTCGAAGCTTTGGAACAAAGCTGGGAGATCACGAAGCTTTCTCTAAATAAAGCTCGGCAGGCCACGGCGGGTTACGCCGATCCTATGAGATTGCTTATCAAAACGTTTTTGTAACCGGTTGCTTAGATACTGTTTCCATTGTTCATCTCGTGTGATTACGCCATTTTTAAGGTTCCGTACCGAAAAGGTAAAAACGGGACCCTATTACTAAGCCTCTGCTGTCTGTCTTTCTCCAGGCTGTATTTCAGAAACCGTAATAGCAAGAAAGCTGAAACTTTCACAAAATATATATTTCTTGTGCCAGCAAATATTAGAAATAAATAAAATAAATTTTTTGTTTAAATAATATTTAGTGTCTAGCAGCTACCGTTATTGATATATAGCAAAAAATACGAAAAATACACTTTTATTGTATGGGGGACCTGTCTATTTTTTTATTTTTAGTATTTGTTGTAATAGCGGCGGGACGGCACGGGAAATACATATCTTGTGAAAGTTTCAGCTTTCTAGCTATTACGGTTTCTGAGATACAGCCTGGAGACAGACAGACAGACAGTGGAGGCTTAGTAATAAGGTACCGTTTATACCGTTTAGATAAGGAACCCTATAAATAACTTCAATTCATAATTCTGATTGGTACCAAAATAACTAAAAATATTTTTAAAATTGTACTTTAGACGGTCTTTAGGCTATTTTTCAATCTTTTTTACCATTTATGATTTATAACAAAAATAAACAAAAATTCAAGATTTTGCTTATGTCATCGCAATCAACACCCAGGCCAACAGCCAACACATTTAATCCCTCACAAAGAAGTTGGCCGTAGCGGGAATCAAACCCTCCTCTTGCTAGCAGTCCGGCATGGTAACCATTACGCCAACGAGGTCGTCCGATATAAAGCCTTCGAATAAATTCAGTCCGTAAGACAACGGACATGGGAACTTACCAAACAGGTTTGGAGCAGGCTCTGAAGTTTAGAGAGAAAACTAAAGCCTGAGCCACAGATTCAGCAATAGTTGCCACCAGACCTGACAGGTTAGTCCACTTCTAGGCGTACAGGTTGATTCTCGATACAATACAGTAGCTGTTTTATATTGGGTTTACCGTAACTACAGTCTAAACTCCATGTAACGTCAATCGATTTAACGACTGTCTAAAGCGTCGAAATCAATTGGTTTAGTTTGTTTTGCCAAACAATGATACATTCTCTTCATAGATTAAAAAAAAATTTTATATACCTTTGTTTTGATATTAGTTATTGTTTAAAATTAGTATGTTTAGTATTTGAGCAAAATATATATTTTAGACAGCTCAAATCTGGGATACACACTTACATTACTGATTTTATTTTTAGCTTAACTTTCATAAATATTGGACTACTGTACTAATATTGAATGTTTAAAATTATAATTATATAATAGTTAGTTAATAAGTTTTGTAATCTTAAAGTATAAAACAGTGCTAAATTACGTAAAATAGTTGACTTTTTTGTATTGGGGCGGGATTTCCTACGGCCCTGCAATACAGGCTCCTTGTAGTACTACAGCAGGTCGTAGGGCATCCTTCAACGTACGAGTTAGTTAATTAATATATAAGGTATGTAGAATTAAGAACCCTAGGTACGAGCATTCTTGTATCTACAGTTATAAATGTATCTTTATCTTTATTTAACGACCACTCTCTATAACGCCATAAAATGCACAGTCCCTTCAGTGTCGTAGAGTTTACACTGTATATAAAATTTCCATGTCACAATGTTAGTTATCGTACTCCTCCGAAACGGCTTGACCGATTTTTATAAAATTTTATATACGTAGGTCTGAGAATCGGCTACTATCTATTTTTTTCTATTTCATTTTTCATGCCGCTCGATAACTGATCAATTATAGTGTTTTTAAATGTACTTAAGGCAAAACAACGTTTGCCGGGTCGGCTAGTATCTGTATAATGTAGAATGATGTGTAAAATCGTGAGAGAATACACTGTGTTTAGCTGAACAAAGTCTCCGACGACCTAAGTCAGAGGGTTGAAAGCAAAAAAAAAAACTGTATAAATGTGTACATATTTTATCGAAGCTATTGATGCATTATTTCTCTATGAAATCAAAGCTCTTTCGCCTTATTGTTATTCTACACGCCAGCTTTGAAGCTGCGTCCATTGAAAGGCTTCGTGTATGCCAACTCAATGCGTTGAAAGCGTATACAGTCCGTATCCTGCTCATAATAATAAATTCTAGCTCAGTGGCCAAGCTCTGGTGCGGTGAGTTTTCAAGCTAGGTATCCTGACTTAGCTTAATGACTGCTTGTACTAAGACTCATAGTTGGGACCTACAATATTACATGTTATCCGGTCTAGATAGCGCTCAGAAATTACACACTTTTTAAATTTAAATTATACTTTTCAAAAGGTAACATTTCTATCTGTGCGATACCGTAGATCGGATAACCCGTCAATTTGTAGGTCCCGGCTGATGGTCTTAGTACAAGGAGGCCTTCGACGACATGAATACTCTAGATCACTTAGCTCAATCAAAAACTAAGAATAATGGGGGCACTCCGGGGGGAAAACACGACTACGCTAAATTTTAGTGTAGTCCTATTTCATCATTAGTGAAAAGAAAGAGACAGCACGATTTGATCCATATACAAAACTACTAAAATCTCGTCAAATGTCGTCAAATATGAAAAATGTAGGTGATTTTAGAGCGCACCCAATAGTATCCACTCTAAAAATACCTACATTTTCCAAATTTGACGTAATTTTAGTTGGTTTGTCTATGGTGCAGAACCTACTATCTCTTTCTGTTTATTTATGATGAAAAGAGACAGAGCTATTTTAAATTTAGTTTAATGGTATGTACACTAGAATCGGCACCCATGTCTAATTCAAAAAAGTGTCATTCCCAAAATAGAACTACAAAGGTTCCCCGTCACACCAAAGTAACTACGTATAAATAAATACATACATATAAATGCATTATGTATGTCTTCTATATGAAGTGTTGCGAGGTGTAGCCAGCATATTAATTGGGATAGGTTTTGTTTACTTGTGGTCATCGCTCACCCGATCACCTGGCATTCGACGACATGTGAATACATAATGCTGTTTAAATGCTATGCGACTAGACTCATGACGTCACTAATATAAATAACTAGTAGTTCCTGAGATTAGCGCATTCAAACAAACAAACATGCAAACGTACAAACAAACAAACAAACTCATCAGCTTTATAATATTAGTATAGATATACAAATACAAATACAAATCATTTATTGATAACACCAAAGTTACAAGTCAAATAATATGATATCATTACAAAAGTATATGATATGTATCCATGTTAATTTTCAATACCTACCTAATTAATATTATAGCACCAGTAGCTCGGCTAGCTAAAGCGATCTGACGCGATCATCGAAGCTAAGCAACGGCCGATGCGGACAGTGTTTGAATGGGTGACCAATCACAAGTCGTTTTTAATGTGGCATTTTCATCTGGGCGCTACCGTTGGTCGGGCGACACGTTAAATTCTAGGTCCCGGCTGTTAGTCTTAGTACATGCAGTCGTAAAGCCAAGTCAGAGGCCTTGCCTATTTAGCTCATACGAAGTAATAAAAAAATAAACACCAATTGATTGATAAAAAAATAATTTTGAGAATCGGTCTACAAACGGCTGAGTAATCGGTGAACATACATAAAAAAATACATACAGTCGAATATATAACCTTCTCCTTTTTTGAAGTCGGTTAAAAAGGCGAATGTGGCTCGGTTGGAAAACGTATTTTTCAACTTAACGGCCCATGGTTCGATCCCAGACCTACACCAATTGACTTGTTTATAAATTATATGTTTATAAGTGTGTATTTGCACTCGCTTTACAGTGGAGGAATACATCGAACTGAAAAGTTTAAGGACCACAATATCCGAAGACGTGTCTCATTCGCCAGCTCGCAATGGGTCAGTGTGGTTGATTATGGTTTCAATCTCTCTCCTCGTGAGAGAAGGCTCCGAGTCCCAGCAGTGGGAACGTATAGCAAGCTGCTTTTGCTTTGCTCTGTCGGTTAAATTTATTATCTTTACGTTCATGTACGTGATACGTGAATCGAATACAAACTGCGGCGGTGAATCGTATAGGATAGGAATAGCTAAAATTATAATTATCTCAATAATATGCATACACTGCCGGCATACTGAGGTCACGCTAGTGATGTGACACATTGCCTTAGATCTTAGTAAAAAATACATATTTTAATACTAGCTGACCCGGCAAACGTTGTTTTGCCTTAAAAATTTAAGGGTGAACAACCCTTATCACAGAGGGGTATGAAAAATTGATAGTAGCCGATTCTCAGACCTACTGAATACGCATATAAAATTTGGTAAAAATCGGTCAAGACGTTTCGGAGGAGTACGGTAACTAACACTGTGACATGGAAATTTAATACTATATTAGAAGAAGTAGTTTTTGACAACGCGTAGGTTTACACTTTGACTTGGGTTCAACCAATGTAATTTAAGTAGTTAGATTTGACATAATTGATATAATTTGAATTGTAATTATTTTTGACTGTCACGAAAAGTATTATTTGACAGAAAATAATATTACTGACAATGTGATAAGGTAGTTTGTTATATTATAAGTAGTTTATTATGTAAATTAATTTTCCATAAACTCAAAATAATTAATTAATTTTGCACATTTCTTGTACTGCACACATACAATATATTATTTGTGTTGCTAATAAAGACATTTTGAATTTGAAATTTATTGTTAAATTGTTTAAAATGTAATGCAATGTAACTTTTAGCCTTAATTAGGGTGTATATTTTTTTCATTTGCAAGAATGAATAGTAAGTTATTCGTTACTTTTTTGTCATTTCTTCACACTCAAACGGCTGAACCGATTTTGATGAAATTTGGTGTGAAGGTAGGTTAGACCTTGGATCTACACATAGACTAGTTTTTATTCCACATTGACTTCCTTTTATTCCGTTTTAAAGCGGGCAACAACGCGGGACGCAACTAGTAGTATAAAAAGCTATACTTATATTATCATGCTTTGGGGATGCTAGTAACATAACTAGCATAGTGATGCTTACTATCAAGTTATTATGCTGGCTCGTCTACCCATTTCCTAGTATAAAAAATCGTGATATAATATCTCATTCGATTCGTTTACCCCATCCCTAGAGACTGGCTTTAACAATGGCCGATCGGTGTTTAATATGCAAGCTTGAGCATAGAAAGAGCCTGCTTTGCGCCGACCTCAATCCGAATTAATATTATGCAAAACTTGACGTTCTGTCCATGCAGGCTTTTGTTTACATTATGACTACCTATATCTGCCACATTTACATGCAGAGCTCGTGCAGTTTGTTAGTTAAATAGGTTTTAAATGTGAAGCTGGGTTAAAACTCTTTAGTCCGTAGTTTAAACGTATTTTACGTATTTTTGTCCGTAGTTTTGAAATTGAAAATTTTATCAGGTTTAGATAAAAACATTTTGCAAATAGAGATTTTGATTACGTATTGGCTAATTATCTTTTGGTGTCGAGTTTTCGAGTCGCCCAAAGGACGACTCGAAAACTTTCTGACATGGCATAACGACTCCTTGTACCTTCAAACAGACTAGCCAATGTTCAAAAAGAAGGGTTATATACCAACATTTTTATGTTCAATAAGTTGCTACGAATTCCTTAGCGTTTCAGAACTGCCATATAATAACTGTGATTTAAAAACAAAATGTTTTTTTGTTTTTAAAGCCTCCATTTTACTCCCTTTAAATTTATGTCGCAAACAATTACAGAATCTTTATTCTCGCAGCAAAGTATCATAATTTTTTTTAACGATTCTAATGGATGATATAAATAGATATATTATAATATATCTATTTATATTATATAATAATGCGCCCCCCAAAGTCCAACCTTGCGCCCGAGTCGACCACCTGACTCAAGTGGGGGGCGGGCAACGCTAATATCGAAACATAGCGGCTAAAAAGGCAATGGCAACCCCAAGATAATGGAGAGTAATAATAGAAGGTCACGTATAGGGTCGCTGCCCGGGGTTCGCCGGGGCACGTTCGTAGCTGGTGTCGGACGTGGCAGAATGCTAGCCAGCGACTCCCGACGCACCGGCTGGTCGGGAGTAGGGGATGGTAGGGACGGGTCCTCAGATGCTACAGCCGATGACAGCGGTGATACTTTGTGGGGCAGGGAGACATCTCCCATAAGCTCTGCCGGTACATCTGCATCGACCACGGGATCACAAAGTGATAGTAGATTAAAGTGGTCACATTTAGAATTAAGAGAACTCATGTTTTGTTACTATAAGGCTAAGGCCGGAGGTACAGGATATATAAAGAGGCTGGAGAAACTTTTCAAGGAAAGAAATTCTAATAACCCGAAGGCGAGAAAATTCACCGGAAATACACTTTCTAACCAAGTACGGAGCGTGCTTACACGCAAATGTTTACCAACGGAAGAACTAGAAGAGATCAAACATAGAGCGGAAGATACCGTGAATTTGACAACTGACACACAGACTTCAACCTCTCAAGACACATCCAACAATATAGAACATGAAATAACTTCTCCACGCACAATCTCTGACAATACACAAACATCTAACCTGCAGGAGCGTAAATGGACGAACTCAGAACTAGAAGAACTAATGTTCTGTTATTACTACGCAAAGGCTGGAGGTGCAGGATACATCAAAAGGTTAGAGAAGTTATTCAAGGATAGGAACCCAAACAACATAAAATCTAGGAAATTCACAGGCTTTACACTCTCAAATCAGGTGCGTAGTGTATTATCACGAAAATGTATCTCAACAGAACTATTAGAAGAGATAAAGAGACGAGCTGAACACACACACTTAACTACTAACGCACAACATATAGACTTACAGGATACACCACACATTGTAGAACCAATTTCACAACGCACAAACACAAACGATGATACACACCCACTTCTCTGGGAAGAAGAGCTTATTCCTCAACAAGTTACGTCTCAACAAGCACCACATATTTCGCTCACACAAGCAACGCATGAATCTACACTAACACTTACTCGAACAAACACACAGAGCACAAACGATGCTAATGTAGGATTAATAGTTACTCAGGACATAGAGGTGGATGATGATCAAGACCCTGCTATACTTGAATTTTTGCGAGTATTTGCAGAAACTAAAGAAACACCTATAGAACACAGGAAGTTTTTACCGAAGCCTAAATTTAATAAACAGTTTATACAAAATCTTCACAAAATCAACACGTATCTTCCGAATATTCTAATTATTAACAACTCTTTACGTGAGGTCAACGACACAATCTATGCAGCAGCCAAAACACTAATTGTACTCAACGACCAAAAACCTTTCTCGCCATCTAAAGTACAAAAGCCAAAAATGGATCCACCGTGGAAAAGGAGGCTGAAACGAAAAATTGAAGATATCAGGAAAGAACTAGGGCGATTTGTAGAAGTTAAGGCGGGAGTAACTAGTAGGAAGATGCTGCAAATCAAACAAAGATTGTATGTCAAATATAGAATATGCAATGACGACCAACTAAATATGACTATAGAGACACTAAAGCAGAGAGTCAAAGCGTTGGCAGGTAGACTTCGGAGGTATGACGAAATGAACGAACGCAAAGTACAAAATCAACAATTTTCAGAAAACCAGCATAAATTTTACCGATCGCTTAATAATTCACAGCAACAAAATATACAAAACACTCAAATACCAACTAAAAATCAAATAGAAAACTTCTGGACAGAAATCCTATCAAACCCCATAGAGTACAATAAGGAAGCGTCGTGGTTAGAAGACATAGAAAGATCTGCAGAAGGAATAGATCAACACCAGTTTGAAGATATTGACTTAGAGAAAGTGAAAGAAGCCATCAGAAAGACGCAGAACTGGAAAACACCTGGAATAGACAAAATACAAAATTATTATATTAAATACCTAACTAGCACCCATATTTTCATAGCCAAGCTGTTTGATAGGATCATGAAAGGAAGCGAACCCATAGAGGGTTGGTTTACAACTGGGCAAGTCATACTTATTCCTAAGAATGACAACACCCAGGACCCGAAGAACTGGCGTCCCATAGCATGTTTACCAACCATGTATAAAATACTAACGTCGATATTTGCCAACGAACTGTATATCCACTGTGACAAAAACGAAATACTAGCACCGGAACAAAGAGGTTGCAGACGAGGAGTGCGGGGATGCAAAGACCATCTTATGATCAACAAGGCTATACTAGAAGATGCACACAAGAGCCAGAAAAATCTGAGTATGGCATGGGTCGACTACAGGAAGGCTTTTGATAGCATGTCTCACGAGTGGATACTCAAAGTACTTGACATATACAAATGTCCACCAGCTATCAAAACCTTCCTTGGGATGGCCATGCCAACTTGGAAAGTGATCATGACAGCCCGCGGCACGAATGCATCTGCAATCACCGACCCCATCTTCATCCGCAGAGGGATCTTTCAGGGAGACTCACTCTCCCCACTTCTGTTCTGTCTCGGTATCAATCCCATTTCTCAAATCCTCAATAATTATCAGACCAAAGGCTACCAACTTAAAGATAACACCACCATAAATCATCTGCTTTACATGGATGACCTCAAAATCTACGCGAACAATAGAACCAACCTCAAAGTTTTGATCGACAGCACAGAAATATTTACTAAAGATATTGGGATGGAATTTGGATTGGGGAAGTGTAATGTCCTACACTTGACAAGCGGTAGAAGAAGTGACCATATAGGAGAAGGCCATGTTCTGCTTAGTGGAGAGCAATTTGACCATCTGCGGATGGGGGAGGGGTACAAATACCTGGGAATATCAGAAGGAGGGAAAATCGACCATGCGGAAGTCCGACAAAAAGCTGAGAAAGAATACTTCCGGCGTCTTAAGAAACTATCCAATTCACATCTAAATGCAAGGAATCTCTTGAAAGCTATCAATATATATGCAGTACCTGTCCTACTTTACATCTTTGGAATAATTAACTTTAAAACAGCAGACTTAAAACGGATAGACATAAAAACAAGAAAGACGCTTGCAATGAATAAAGCCCAGCAACAAAAAGCTGATGTAGAAAGGTTATACTTACCAGTGAATGAAGGAGGAAGAGGCCTTACAAACATTGAAACCCTTCATAAAACCCAAATCATTAAATATAGAGCATACCTACAAACTGAAAAAGATTATATTCTTAGAGCAATAGTTGAACATGACCGGCACAGAGAAAAATATTCAATTGTTAAAGACTCACGAGCAAACTTAGTAGAAATAGGACTAAACCAGAATGAAAAATACACAGATAAAGAATTAAAAGTAGCAGCAACCAGAAAGAAGATAGAGAGGATTAAAGAAAAGCCGCTTCACGGGCAGTTCTACAAAGCAGTGCTAGATAAAGAAAATATAGATACTGAACAATCATTTAAATGGCTACAAAAACAACCGGTATCACCCTCGTTAGAATCAGCAATTTTTGCTATACAGGATCAAGCAGTTATGACTAAACAACACCAACGAGACATACTGAAAATTGCCACAGACGGTAAGTGTCGGCTTTGCTTGGTAAAAGACGAAACCACGCAACATATAATATCTGGTTGTGAAAAGCTGGCCGGCACTTACTATACCAAACGACACAATAATGTAGTTCAGTACGTTTTCTGGGCACTAGCCAAGAAACACCATCTTCCAGTCTCCAACCTGTGGTGGGAAGAACACCTGACCCACCCACAGGTCAGAGAGAATGACACCTGCAAGCTAATGTGGGAGATGCCGGTTCAAACTGATAGAACTATAGTGCACAATAGACCAGACATCATTTACATCAACAAGATACACAATAAGATCTACCTCATTGACATCTCCGTACCATCAGACTACAACATAGGGCCAAAAGAAATAGAGAAGCTGAGTAAATATCACGTTTTAAGGCAGGAAGTCACCAGACTGTGGAAGGCACCCGCCGAGGTTGTCCCAATCGTGGTAGGAGCGACGGGCGTAGTGGCGAAGAGTTTGAAGAGGTATTGCGACCTGCTGGAGGCCAACATCAACACCCACATACTCCAGAAACAGGCCGCCATACACACAGTTACCATACTGAGTAAGGTACTTGGCGACACCATATTTGTAGGAGGGGAACCCGAACCACCTTTTCCCTGAGGGTCTCAGGGCGGGGGTTCGGTATTCCAGGCAAAAAAAGCCTGAGTAGAGTTAAACTCAGAAAACTTATAATATAATAATGCATGAGTATATAAATTTAATTTTAAGATTGAATTTATTCTTATTAATCTTTATTAAGTTATAATTAAGCTTATTATTTGGATAATTGTATCTATATTAACTTTCCCAATACGGCGCGATGCCGTAAGGTTAATAAATGATTAGATTTGTACGAAAACAGGCAGGACCTACGATTGAATGTGTCATAAGTACTCAAATATAAATGCATGTAATTTACGTGGTCACCCGTATATACTGTCCGCATCAACCTAAAAGTATGGAGTAAGAACGGCCTTATAGTTAATAACGAAATTAATTTATTTCAATAAATGTATTCCATACTCAAAAATACTGATTCACTACTTAGCAATGTATGTCACACAAAACAAACGTCCAAAAACAGAATTGAAAGCAAGCAGGTGGCAAAAGAAGTCCAAAATTAAAACCGAGGCAATAAGTTACACAGAATATCGTGGAAACAGACAGTGACAGAGAAAAATGGCCTCTCGCCGACTTAATAACACTTTAAGTTCAGTATTTTGAGCACCCCGCGGGAAATCTTGCCGGCTTACAGGATCGCAACATCTCTTGTATCCTACTGCTTATTCTGGCACTTGTATCCTACTGCTTATTCTGTGGTTTACGTCCGCGCAGGACATGACAAGTCGGATTAAAAAAGGAAAGAATAAAACCTTCTTCATTGTGTTTGAAAAAGGAATGAATGAAACCTGCTTTGTGTTTCCAAAATGGCTGCCGTGAAAAGACGGGAACACGATGGCGGGAAAACGTAGGTAACGATATAATGTAACCTTTTTGTTGATAGACCTTTGAAATACTTTTATATAATCGTGTCAGAGGGTGGATTTTGGTTTTCTTAGTCTAACTCAAAATATATAGATACTAAAAGATACTTTTTACCCATTTATATGCATTGTTATTTGTATATTATGACGACCTCATTAGCGTAATGGTTACCATGCCGGACTGCCAATCAGAAAGTTCCGGGTTCGATTCCCGGCACGGCCAATATCTTTGTGCTGAACTAAATTTGTTGGCTATCGGTCTTGGTATTAAATATGTATCTATATCAAATATGTATGTATATATATGTAGTCTATCAGTTGTGTTAGCAACCATAATACGAACTAGAAATGGTTCAGTATGGGGTTAACCGGCCGTGTGTGAAATATGCCCTAATATTTATTATTAATATTCATATATACGTATTAATTTATATGAAGGATATTTTTTACCTGAGAATTAATATTGTTGAGCTATAAGGATAAACGGATTAATGAATAAACATTTAAATCTATTTTGGTACGAACAATGTTCCATTCTTTTCCATTCCACATGTAAAGTAATAGTTAGGAAGGTCCACTGTTCGCGGAGCACTATTGGAGTTATTACTTCCATCAAATCACCAGCTGACCTTCGGTAGCTATTTCTGTCTCTCATTTCTATGATAATATTGAATCAGTCAGCTATGCCGGCGCCACTTTATATTTAATTTATTAATAACGCACCTATTTTGATATGGCAATATTTATTTATTCTACAAAAAAGTTTTTGCCCTGGATATCATCAAAAATTTTTACATATTTAAGTGCTTGGATTGCGAATATATTAATAAAAGTTATCAATGTGCTTGTATTTTCATGATTTTTGCATATATTATGCTTGGACAATTATCGGCTTGTTATAAAAAAGTTTAATTTTTCAACCAACTTTTGAGAAAAATATCAAGACAAAATCATCGACAGTTTGATGAATTATCATACCTTAAATCATTACCATAATATCTAAGGCAGCAAAACCACTGTAGACCATTACCGGTTTTTTTTATTTGTTGTTTTTTTTAAACTAAGGTTTTACCCGATTTAAATTTGGTCAACACCCGAATTACTAATCATTAAGAAATGGTAAGCAAATAGAAAAGTCACGTGTATTTTTTTCTATAAATTTTCAGGTATTTTATTCATTCATAAACATGATTCTTATTATATTTTTGTTATGTGAATTAAATTCGATTTATATTTTTCTAATCAACTTCTGCCAAAGAAGTTCTTCTTTTTTTTGAAAGAAAACACGTGTTTGTACCAAATTTAAAAAGCATATAAAAAGGCAAATAATTGAATAGCATGTTAGATCAATGTTAGTTGAAAAAATATTAGTCCATTTGAATGGCAAAGCAAACGTGGACTTGTTTTGCAATAGTTCACGTAATCAAGGTTATTTCAACTTTTCTTCATAGAGTAAGTAAATGTTGAATTTATTTTGACAGATTCTTAGCTTGTTTTTTGTTTTCGTACGATAACTTTATTTAGCCATTAGCTAACCATACAACTCAAATCGCATTAATCAAATAACTATAAGTTAAAATGCATTAATCCTTCTGTTTGCAAAAGAAAATTATGATGAATTTTGTGTACCCACACAAACTTATTATATAAAAAATGTCATCCATCACATCACATTTAGCAAAGAAGTTTCACTGTTTTTCTTTGTCAAAAAATAATAATTTGAAAATGGAACCTGCTTGTTTGGCCAGTTCCTTTATTTTTATTTGAAATTGGAATGCCATTTTATTTTGAATTGCCTCCCAATTTGGCGCACAGATAACGAACGAGGTTGGTCCGTTGTTAATTCCCACCAATATAACTCCAGTTCCGGCTAATTCCGGCGTAAACAGCGCCATCGCGCGTAATCGCGCGGAACTGACGTAGCTTACCTCTCCCTCAGCGCACCGTATAAATGCAGTAAAAGGAGAAATTAAAAAATTCCTCCTAATACTTAATAATTGGCCAAGTGCGTGTCGGGCTCACGCATGAAGGGCTTATTTTTTGACATGTAGGTGGTGTTATTGATAAATATTTGTATTTGTTCCGTACCATTTTTGTATAAGACCTTAAATATTGTTTTTAAATACCCCTTAAATATTAATTTTATTTTAATTTTATTATGTATTTTTAAAGTTAATATATAATTTAATATGTTTTACAATCAGATGGCCCTGGTTCAATCCCGGCCCTACACCAATGACTTGTTTTTCAAGTTATGTGTGGATTGGCACTCGCTTTACGGTGAAGGAATACCTATATCGTGAGGAAACCGACACGTTTGAGGACCAAAATATCCGAAAATATGCGGCAACCACCAACTTACTTAGATAGCGTGGTGTATTACAAAAATACAATACAAATACAAAATCTTTATTTGACACAGTAACTAACAACTAAATTATTTGAAATCCAAAGACTTCCAAACTAGTTCTTTAAACTTTACATTGCAAGCCAATGTCTTCTTTCATCAAAAAAAAAATAAACTATCCATATACATATGCCAGATATTACCAATTAAAACATAATTAATTAGTAAATTTACTACATACGAAATTAAGGAAGTAAAAATATATTATTTGTTAATTTAGAAAACAAAATTAGTTTACATAATACATCAAAGTACTTAATAGCAGATTATGGCCTGTGTCTCTCTTCTCGTGAGAAAAGGCCCCGAGTCCCAGCAGTCGGAATGTAAAGTGGGCTACTTATGCTATATTTAAAATGAAAAGTTAATAAAATATCTTTTTTTTAATGATGGCTTACGCTTGACCGCAGCTTGCCTGATGTTAAGCTTGACTGTGGTCTAAAATGTATCACGCTTGCCTAGAAGGAACCTTTATATTCTAGATTTGAAATCTAGATTTGAAGACCCCCCAAATTGTAATCCAGTAAGAGTAAAAAATATTTCAAGTATAATTTCCCTTACTGCATGTGATCTGTACAGCATCCGAAAAGCGGGCTGAAATTATACAAATTACTGCATAGAATTTTACGAGACGCTTTCATATGGGAAATCCGAATTATTCCGGATAATATACGAATTCCCGCGGGTTTATGAAGCCGTGTCGTTTTCGGAAAAATGTTATTGGTCCGCACGATCAGAGGGTCTGTTGGAGCTTCTCCCTTGTAAAGCTAGCACAATCCGCATTTTGCTTTCTTCTTTTCGTTTTTTTTTTTCACTTTCTCACACGGCTTGTTAACCCCATACTGAACCATTTCTAGCTCGTATTATGGTTGCTAACACAACTGATATACTACATATACATACATACATATTATATATAAATACATATTTAACACCCAGACCCACAGCCAACAAATTTAGTTAAGCACAAAGATGTTGACCGGGCCGGGAATCGAACCCGGAACCTTCTGATTAGCAGACCGGGATGGTAACCTTTACGCCAACGAGGTCGTCGTTTGAACATATCGAGATTTTTCAAACCACTACTTTTAGTAAAACTTTGTTCCTCGAGTCTCGTGTCTTTAATATTTAAAAAATACGAAAAAAAACACGTTTATTGTATGGGGACCCCACTTTTTATTTTTTATTTTTAGTATTTTTTATTATAGCGGCACGGGAAATATCTTGTGAAAGTTTTAGCTTTCTAGCTATTACGGTTTCTGAGCTACAGCCTAGAGACAGACAGACAGCGGAGTCTTAGTAATAGGATCCCGTTTTTACCTTTTAGGTACGGAACCCTAAAAAATGCAGTTTACTGTTCATTATTTTGCGAGTCAACCAACTTTTTTAAGGGCCCGTATCAAAAAGGTAAAAATAGGACCCAATTACTAAGCCTCCGCTGTCTGTTTCTTTCTCTGTCTATCACCAGGCCTCAAATATCGTGATAGCTAGAAAGCTGATTATGTATTTCCCGTGCCGCTATAACAATAAATACTAAAAAAAATAGAATGTTTAGGGGTATCCCCATACAATAAACGTATTTTTTGTCTATACCAATATATAAAGAGAAAAATGTTTGATTTTTTGTTTGTTTGACGCGAATAGGTACACCTAGATCGATTTGTAAAATTCTTTCACCGTTGCGTATTCCTGAGTAACATAGGCTTTAATATGTTTCTCTTTGCAACTTGGATTATTTCATAGCCCGTGCGAAGCCGGGACTGGATGCTAGTATAGTATAATTTACCTCCATACCTAACGCCTTTCAAATCATTTCAGAAGTTTGAGCGTAAAGAAAGTATCTGGTTGACCTAGCTATGCCCGGTTTTTTTAATATAACATTTTCTAAAAATGATTCCTAGCTAGATCGATTTATCGCCCCCGAAACCCCCTATATACTAAATTTCATGAAAATCTTTGGAACTGATTCCGAGATTCCTATTATATATATACAAGAATTGCTCATTTAATGATATTAGACTAGATTAAATTATGATTTAACAACTAGTATAAGTTACTACATTATGAAGTAGGAACACTAGTTATTTATTTTTAGACATTTGATCTGACAGATAAGCGAGTGTGGCTCGGTGGGAAAACGTCTGCTTTTCATTCAGACGGCCCCTGGTTCGATCCCACTACACCAATGACTTGTTTTTCAAGTTATGTGTGGATTTACACTCGCTTTACAGTAAAGGAAAACATCGTGTGGAAAGCGACATGTTTGAGGACCCCAATATCCGAAGACGTGTGTCATCCGCCAACCCGCACTTGGCCAGCGTGGTGGATTATGGCCTATATCTCTCTCCTCGTGAGAGAAGGCCCCGAGTCCCAGCAATAGGAACGTATAGTAGGCTGCTTATGCTTATGATCTGACAGAATGTGAAAAGTACCATCCGACACGATATTCGAGCCCGACAAAAGGTCGGCAGGTGTGAACAGCCTCTATAACCCTTCTGAATGGTGAGAGAGGAAATGAATTAATTTGGCTGAACATTTGGCTGCGAAACAACGAGATTATTAGATTGGATACAACATGAATCAGGCGGGACCGATGCGGGATATTGCTGCTTCATCATGGTATTGCACAACGAATATGGATTTTTACACGCTTTATAATAGCTTCACCTGTATGTTTGTATGTTTGTAACCGACTTCTTTGGGTGCGATTTTGACCCACTTTAAACGGCCAAATTTCGTTGAAACTTTTTAGATTTATTGAAGACCGATGACAATACACTAATTTGATAAAATTGTTACATTTTTTGTATTTTTGTTTGTAACTGACTTCTTTGGGCGCGATTTTAACCCACTTTAAACCGTGTATTTTAGTTTTTTTAAGCTACTATTATTATGGTGTACTTTTGTAGGTTATATGAATTTTTTCGCAAGCACGGCATTTTTTTTTTCCTAAAAGGTAAGAACTGGATTCTATTACTATAGCCTTCACTGTATGTCTGTCACCAGACTGTATCTTAGAAAACGTGATAGCTGACATTTTGAAAAGATATGTATTTTTTTGTTCTATTTTGTTGTTGTATCTCTATTTTAAATATTGTGTCCAATTAAGATTTTTCTATCTATCTTCCTGTGATGAAGTCTATTGACTAATAGGTAGATAAAAAAAATCTAAATGGACACAACATTTGTATCGTTATTTTTTACGATACAAATGTTGTATCGCATTCAATGTTTTATTTGTATGGTTATACTATCTTGTTAGAGGTTAAGTTTATTTTAAATTGCAAACAGGTTGAATTGGAATACTTAAATTCAGGCCTTGCCTAGCTAAGTAGTCACAAAATAATATGTAATATAGTAATAAGTTAGTAAATAAATATATTTCATTCTCATTTTTTTTCTAAATAAATAAAACTTACTTACAATTACTAATAAAATTTCGCAATTAAATTTCAACTGTTATCTTCATAATAACGTTCCTCTCAGTTTTTATAAACTCGTCAATACGATCGTTGCACGAATTTTTTTTTTTATTGTTTTAACATACCTACCAAGTAAACAGAATGGTAGCCAAAGTATTTCCATCGATGACTCAACCGCCGCGGAGTCATTTCTTGCTCTATTTGTACAGTTGTGAACAAAAGACACTTGTGCAAAACACTTGGCGGAAACTTAACAATTTGGCAAAAATTCGCAAACACGACCCACAATGCAAGGCCGCCAAATGTGGGTCGCTTTGTTGATTTAGCTCTATCCACGATAATGTACATAATTATAACGAGACATTCTACGAACAGTACTCTTCACGAACACATTCTTCTTCTTCGTATAAGCTAAGTGGCTCAGCTCTGGCGTCGAAAGTTTTCAAGCCGAACTACGAATGTGTGGAACTCTTTGCCAAAATGCATTGTTCTCCGAAAACTATAATCTAGTGGTTTTCAAGGCACGAGTGATGTTTTTATTCTGGGTTAGCGCGATCCGCCTTAGATCGTAATGACCCTTACCATCAAGTGAATTGTGATCAAGCTCAAACTCATGTAGTATAAAAAAAATAGCTAGAAAATGCATTACCACCATGCTATGGTTTCTTCACGATGTTTTATTTTGACGGAAGCTTTCATTTTCAGGAATCGAATCAATAACTGTCAGACATAATAATACATATATGTTTATTTTTAATTACACACATACACACACACACACATACTTACATACGTACACAGTCACAAACATACTTCTTTTATATTTCTATTGAACAACTTTTAGTAATAATTTATATAGTTTTCAAGTAATAATTATTTCTTTTTCCATTCAATAGTAGTAGTAGAATCATAAATATTGAATTATGTAACTGTAACTTACTAAATTAGCGCGAACTTCATACCAGGTAACAAAGGTACAACGGACCGCCAAGATACAGGCTCACGCCTAGGTTGGGGTCCATTGAACACTCACAGCGACCAACACAAGCAGTGTTATATCCAAACTTGAATGTAAGCTTTAAGTTATTACTATTATTTCGATAAGTTCTTATAAATCTTCTTAAATATTGTTACCACTAAATTTTTGTAATTTCTAAGAGGATCTAACATAATTTTGTAACAAACTGATTATAAAAAGCTTACAATTTTGGGAAAATTAATGTATATAGCTTAAGGTTTTTGGAAAATAAATATATATTATTATATTATTATTATTATTAATTGTTTGTAATATGTTTTTGTAAATATTATTAATAACTAACTGTGAATCGCAGTTTCACTTGCCTATGTGTTAATACATATTTCCATACGAAATTTCACTCAGATCCGTTCAACTGTTTAAGCGTGACGAAGTAACAAACATGCAAACATATCGCATGAACACATACAGTTGATGCAGAGCCGCTTCGCTCGCGTCCTCGCTCGGTCAGTAATAATTATAATTAATTTGTATCTGTATAGTTATATATAAAAAAAATGTTTGTTTGAACCTTAATGTGTTCGCAAATCTACTGCGCATTAGAAAAGCCTACCGGCTGTCCAAATAATTGACAAATACTTTTAGCAATGAAGTAAATCGTGATTCATTATCAATCTTAAAGAACTAAGAGATTTTTTCTAAAACCCTATAGTTATTTATTTTTAATATTAACGTTAGTAAAACATTCAAAATTGACGACCTTGTTTATGTATCTATATAAAATATGAACATACATATGTATGTATATGTAATATCTATATCAGTTGAGTTAGCAACCGTAATACAAACTAGAAATGGTTCAGTATGGGGTTAACCGGTCGTGCGTGAATTGTGTCCTAATACTTATTTTTTTATTATTAGTAAACTTCTCACACAATAAAAATAGGCAAATCTGCAAGCGTTAGTAAGTCGTAGTGGATTATGGTCTATATACGAGTATCTCCTCGCGAGAGAATGCCCGGAGTCCCATCAGTGGGAAAGAATAGTGGCCTGCTTCTGGTTATGCTACTCCTTGCAGAAATGTCCCATCAAGTTCATATTTCTGTTTACATCTAACAATACATACATACTCGTACATACTCAAGTTATAACTCCGATGGGAGACCACATTACTCGGAAGTGTCCAGTGACTGGCTCTAGTTACTGGCACGTGTAACTCGCCTGCTATGACAGCAACTGGAACCATACTTGTTTGCTCGATGATAATACCGCGCCAGGGTAATAAAGCGTATTATTTTATTGGCCGTGATGGGTATGTGGAATAATTTTTGGTTGCCATATTTGTTTGTCTATTTGTGCACTTTTTGTTCGAGTCTTACCTATAACCATACTATACCAATTCTAGTTTGTATTATGGTTGCTAACACAACTGATACATATACATACATAAATATTTTATATCGATACCTACATATTTAACACCCAGACCCACAGCCAACAAATTTGGCTCAGCACAAAGATGTTGGCCGTGCCGGGATCCGAACCCGGAACCTTCTGATTGGCAGTCCAGGAGAACCATTACGCCAACGAGGTCGTCAATTGTCGAGAGTTTGGTAATTTACTAGCTACATCAAACTTGATCATCGCGTCAAATCACCTTAGTTAGCGGAACAAGGCGCTTACAATTGAGTTATAGAAATATCAAATTTACTATTTAAGCGTACTTTTAAACTGTTCTATACTATTTCTAAATATTAGTAGAAGAGCCCGTGAAGATCGTCCTTCACCGATCTGATAACCAGATGAGACGTATTTTTTATTAAATATTTTTTATAAACAAATGTGCCTAAAATTGCTTGCCTATCGAAAAGTGCTCATGGCTATTTTTAATTAAATAAATTTTTTAGATTTTTTTTCATCACCTTCATACTTTTGATAACCAAATGAAATTTGTTTCACTGATAGTTTTTAATACACAGAATATGCCTCGGTATGCTTGCCTACTCATTTCAGTGTATAACTACCTGGCAAGCAGGTGTAAACAGGTAAGTCAAAATAGGTGACTCATTCGATTTTGATGCGCTTCATAGGAGTAAAAACGATTCTGAACAGTCAGAATGTTATTTTTATTTTTGATAATTGTAGCTAAATTATCATTTGACTATACAAGAGAATGCGCAAAAAAAAAGCCATGAGCACTTTTCGATAGGCAAGCAATTTTAGGCACATTTGTTTATAAAAAATACTTAATAAAAAATGCGTCTCATCGGGTTATCAGATCGGTGAAGGACGATCTTCACGGGCTCTTAGACTATATCCACACATAACAACATAAGTCCATTTTATACGTTTTCTGAGGCCATTGTTCACCACAACGCACTTAATTTAACGATCGTTTAACGGCTTGTTAAACGAATCCGAAGATAAAAGCATACATTAGGTTAACTGATGTAAAGTAATCGACTGGTTTAGTTAACTTTTTGTTAAAAATGTCGTAAAACTTATATTTAAATAGACATTTATGATGCTCGTATTTGGACTTAATGCTTGAAATTTAACAAGGCACTCTGTTTAACATTGTTATATTGTGTTAGAATTGACACAATTTAAGTAGTAAGTTTGTTTAACGACTGACGAGAAGGACTTACTGGCTATAAATAATAAATATAGTTTTAGAAAACCGGACCATTTAAAAAAAACAGTTGTTAAATTAGCCAAAGTACAAAAAAAGGAATGTATAGTAAAACCAGCTGACCCGGCAAACGTTGTTTTGCCTCACTTAGGAGTATGAAAAATAGATAGTAGCCGATTCTCAGACCTACTGAATATGCAAATAAAACGTGGTAAAAATCGGTCAAGCCGTTTCGGCGGAATACCGTAACTAACATTGTGACATGGCAATTTTATATATAAGAAGGCTAGCTGACTCGGCAAACGTTGTTTTGCCTCACTTAGGGGTACAGCGCCATCTATTGATTACTTACTCAACCCAGTCGAAAGGTATCGACATCTGTTGTGATAATTGTGACTGTCAAATAATAACATACCATAATTAGCAATAAATTAAAATTGCGACTATAATTTGAGATTTAAACTATCCTATCTCTCAAATTGGATCGAACTGCACATGGTGTGCGAATTTTATTATAATCGGTTAAGTGGTTTAGGAGTCCATTGAGGACAAACATTGTGACACAGGATTTATATATATTAAGATAATAATGTTTAATAAACTACCCCTACAAGTAATTTGACCCTGACAAAAATTGTACTTAAAAATACTATACTATACATTTAATTTATAATTTATGAAAAAGACAAACAATAATATGTAGATAACTTCAATTGTAACAAATTAACAAGTGAGAAATTGAATTTACATAATAATACGGCCAGACACAGTAGCTAATGCCATAGGATGTGTTTATACAACAGGAAACCACACTGTCGTCGTCTCGGCAACCGCGGGACATTTCACACCGAACGACATGCGAACGTTGGTCACTGGTGCACTCTTGCATAATTCAAGCCGAAATTTCCACATAAAGTCTTCACATAAAATCTTTCGATCGGCGGTAGTTAGAAGTTAAACACGCGTTTATCTATCGTCGCAATATCTATCGTTTTTATTCAAAATCAATAGCTTAAAGTGATAAATTTTGGGCAGAAATTGTTGTGATGCATTAATTAAACTTGTGTACGTGGCCTTTAAGTGTCCTCTCTGCTGTCTCTGTGTCCTCGAGCCAAAGTTAAAGAAACTGCTTAAAAACAAATTTGAAAGTTAAACATTGTAAACTGTACACGTAAGGCATCTTAATATTTTCGCGTAGACAACGGTCACACTTACTTATTATTAAAATTTACA
The DNA here is from genome assembly GCA_035578125.1 of Mellilla xanthometata. Classification (NCBI taxonomy): domain Eukaryota; kingdom Metazoa; phylum Arthropoda; class Insecta; order Lepidoptera; family Geometridae; genus Mellilla; species Mellilla xanthometata. The sequence continues at coordinate 1,861,565 of JAPUBQ010000014.1, read as the reverse complement.
TTATTTACACTCGCCCCTGAAGTTGGTGCTCGGAAAGCACCGAAACTGTTAGACTCATTCCAACTTTTAATATAAGTAAATGTGACCGTTTTCTACGCGAAAATAAATTTGGAAGTTTATGTCCTGTCAAATGTAAGAGAAAGTGAGCTCTTAATATTTTTTTTTATTTCGAGTTATATTTGCTCTTAAGGCGAAGATAATATCAAAATCTAGATTACAATCTAGATACGGTTAAAACTAAAATTGCATAAAGACCGTCTAAGAAACCACTCTAATAACATTGTATAATTAATCTGGAACCAATCAGACTTATAAATAAAACTGGTCCAAAAAATCTATAATTAACTTTTTAGAACCAGTTTTTTTTTCATATAGATAAGTCTGATTGGTACCAAAATAAGTAAAAATATTCTTAAAGCGGTTTTTACACATACAAAATTAAATATGTCCACTAATCATTATTATTCTACAAAACTTTTATAGTTGAAAACTATACTTTTTATCAACCAAGATACAGGCTCACGCCTAGGTTGGGGTCCATTGAACACTCACAGCGACTAACACAAGCACTGTTATATCCAAACTTGAATGTAAGCTTTTAGTTATTACTGTATTATTTCGATAAGTTCTTATATGTCTTCTTAAATATAGTTACCACTAAAATATTCTTGTAATTTCTAAGAGGATCTAACATATGTAACAAACTTATTATAAAAAGCTTAATGGAAAATTAATGCATATAGCTTAAGGTTTATGGAAAATAAATATATTATTATTATTATCATCGCATTCGCACGCTCCAAGCTCAGGTAAAACGTGACACTTTTTCGTCAATGCAGCCGACTGATAAGACGTTATAACGGAGTATAATGAGCCGCAGTAGGTATAGAATATAGGCACTGCATATAGTTTTTTTTTTCACATTCACACACGGTTGGTTAGCCCCATACTGAACCATTTCTAGCTCGTATTATGGTTGCTAACACAACTGATATACTACATATACATACATACATATTATATATAAATACATATTTAACACCCAGACCCACAACAAATTTAGTTAAGCACAAAGATGTTGACCGGGCCGGGAATCGAACCCGGAACCTTCTGATTAGCAGACCGGCATGGTAACCTTTACGCCAACGAGGTCGTCGAATTCTCTACAAGCTCCCAAGTCTCAAACTTATCTTAACCCTTCCGTGTTGCCAGCTTGTTTACAAAACTTGCCACTTCCCTCGGTTATAGGGTAAATTAATTATCGTCTTCAGGGAGTTTAGCGTCCTTCGGGGTGCCCAGTTAGGGACACTTTGCAGGCTTGCGCTTGACAATATTCCGCTTTGCATTTTAGATGAGCTTATTAAAAGCTCTGGAAAAGCTGCAAAGTTATGATGGGCTTAATATGAAAAGTTTTGAACCACTTACCTTTTTACTAAAATAACGGGGACGATGTTGTTTAAACATCTATTTTTGGACCTCGAAATTTAAAATAAATGCTCTCTCCCCGAGTCTCACTTTCCTGAGAAATTCAATTTGAGCGACTCCATATCTAGAAAAAAATATAGGTATATTTATGTATATGCAAACGTGCCATCGTAAACCACAGTTTTTTTTTGACTCATTTCACACCCGGAACCATTTTTCCCCATACTGAACCATTTTTAGTTCGTGTTATGGTAGCTAACACTACTGATATACTACATATACATACATATATATTATATAGATACATATTTAACACCCAGACCCACAACCAACAAATTTAGTTAAGCACAAATATGTCGGCCGGGCCGGGAATCGAATCCGGAACCTTCTGGTTAGCAGTCCGGCATGGTAACCGTTGCGACGAGGTCGTCAGTTAAGCTTAACATCAAGCAAGCTGCGGTCAAATGTGAACTTTGCATGGTGGTAGGACATTTTTCTAGAGCTCGTCTGTCTAGCAACCACACTCAAGTAGAAAAACCTGTCGCCAAGCACTTTACAGGCTCCTTGAGAGCCAGTTATTCCAGGCTAGGCATGCTCCACCTAAGGCCAGAGTGTCGCTTACTCGTGTGGTTATGTACCTTACTCTACCCTAGACAAATATCCAGCTGTAAGGAGTAAAAAATATGTGAGCATTAAAAAAACAAGGCATACCTACGAGTATATTTCTTTTATAAGTTTAATCTGTATTTTAAATCCTACAATACTAGTTCTTATTTAACTTTCTTCAATGTAGAATGAGGGCTTGGAGGAAAACCAGTTTGCGGAAACTAGCCCGACCAAAATAATATGAGTAAACATCTCTTGCTAAATATAAAATGACATAACGTTTAATAATTCAGATGTCAAATAAAAGACACTCAAGGACAAATATTAATTAATAAATGTCGCGCGACTGATTTCTTCAGAGCCGTTTATAATCAATATATACATATAGGTATAGTAAAAATCGAGTGTCTGTACATAGAACATTTTTCCAAAAATCTGGGGGCGATGTAAGAGGAGCAAAAACTTAATATTTTTTTGGAATTCTGTCTGTCTATCTGGGACGTTATACCTTGGAAACAACTCAACGGCTTTGAACGCGGTTTTCAGATAGATTATAGATATAATTATAATTAGAAGCGTTGTCAAAACTTTGTTTCGTCGAAAAAGCTTTTTTTTATAGTCAGTTGAAAATTTACCTCACACACTATTTCAAAACTTTTGAACAAAGATAAATACAGTTTACAAGAACGTATTTAAGAATTAACTAGTATTAAAGAGAAAAGAAAGAAGGTCAGAAACTAAGCATTGCCATCCAACGTGGCAATGCTGCCAGCATTTTGGGTTTTGCAGGTTAAGTTTTAGTTTAGTCTTCTAAATAAAAATTCCGTGTCACAGTGTTTGTTACCGTACTCCTCCGAAACGGCTTGACCGTTTTATCCAAATTTTATATGCGTATTCAGTAGGTCTGAGAATCGGCTACTGTATATTTAGAAATAATTATTCAGGCAAAACAACGTTTGCTGGGTCAGCTAGTATTTTATATATATGATTGTTATGTTGGTTATAAATAAATAAATGACTAGTATTATAATTGCGAAAGTTTGTGTGTTTACGTGTATGTGTGTGTATATTTATTATTTTCCCACGATAAAACGGCTGAACAGATTTCGATAGAATCCGGTACAGACATAGTTTATATAGGCTTAGTTCGCGACAGATTTCTTCAGAGCCATTTATAATAATTAATATAAGCATGAATATAGTTATAATATAAATAGCAAATACATAATTATAATATACAGCCGTATGTAAATGAAGCCCGTTATTTATAAGAGTCCAAAGTTGCATCATTCCGAACAAGTTTGTTGAACAATTAACTTCATGATAAAAATGATTTATTACTTCATATCCGTTTAATTTGTTTTTATCTGTGTTATATATAAACCATCGAGCTATTTATTCAATATTTTTTACCGTTTAAGCTCAACTTACATTAGGCGCTAAGAGTTTTTTAACAGATCTTTAAAAGATCTAAACAGAACCTAAAGCTAATAAGAATACTATATAATTATATGCGGTATTTTACGATTACGCATGGAACCATTTTATCGGCCAAGTTATTATTACTGTTCTAATTATTCTAGTTCGCTAATTGTAAATATATTAGAAAGCAACAAAATTAATTTTGATAAGAATTTATCATAAGTTAAACTGCTTCTCTAAATAAAAATTGTTACCTACGTGAAAAACTTTGAACATAGGTAACCAGCTTTTTTTAATATTGTTAATTTTTATTGGTACTAAAATAAGTATACCTACATACGAGTATAAGAACAATTTTATTGTTCTTTAGACTTTTTCGATATTATTTACCGTCTATGAGTAACTGTAAATTCAAGATGATCCTTTTCATCGCATTAAATCTAATACACATCAAAGCCCAAAAGTCCAAAATAGATAATATAGGTAGGTATAATAATAATAAAGCCAGCATAGTAAACAAAAGCTTTGAATTGAGCAAAACACGCGTTTAATTTATAGTCTAGCAACCAGTTTAATGATATTTGGTGAAGCTATACAAAAGGTATTAATCCACATGCCAGTACCGTGGCCTCGGATCGCTAAATATTGTTTACGACATACTTACCAGACCAAATTCAACTATAATATTAACGACATAAAGTTTAAATTTCAGTGCTCGCTTTTCGTATTCGACTACAAATGAAATTGGACTTAATATACAAATAATTAAATGATAATTTACAGTGATTATTGAAGCATGACACAGGTCGGATCATGTTTAATTGATGTCATTCAATTATGGTCATTGTGTCGTAACGAAATAAGGCATAATTTTCTGACGATATATCACTCAAGGCTGCGATAAATCGGTTGGAACGCATATTCCTGGCAAATATCATCGCTAATTAGCATTATTGTAATTTAATAATTCTATATGATTCACTATGGTATTGGTAGAAACTTATACACTTACCATTAAGACATTTGCCAGTACAATTCATTTCAAATGCTATGCGACCCAGTTCGTGACGTCACTTGAGATTTGCCACAATTTGAAAATTGTAAATTATTCAACCTTCTATTCTTCGTATGATCTAAGTGGCCGAGCTCTGGTGTCGAGAGTTTTCAAGCCGCCTGAAGGCCTCTGACTTGGTTTAGCGCTTGTAGCTCGGCTAACTAACGTGATCTGACCCGATCGTTGAGGTTAAGCCATGCACAAGTCTGTCGTTAAAAAAAGAGACATTGTCATCTGGGCGCTAACGTGAGTCGGAAAACACGTTAAATTGTACTTAGCTCATACGAAGAAGATGTATCTAAAGCGTTGAATATTTCATCACCCAATCAAACAGTCAGTTTTTTTTATTAAAAATGTGCTTGAAACCAGTTCTAGATAACAATAACAGAATAAATAATTACAACCATGTTTAACGCAAAAAAAACCTCGTTTATGGGGCGGTATGGGAGTAAACATCACATTTCGAAACATCCTTAAAAAAATCACTGTATTAAAACTTTCGTAAGGCATAGTTCAATAATGTTTGTATAATACCGACAAAATAATAATAGTAAGTGATAGCCGGTTATACAAAAATTATCCTTAAAAAAACCTACGTAAATAGGGCTACGATTTATTTAGTTTCAATATACAGATATACAATTATTTATGAAAAATATTTAATTTGTCTATGACAAAAATTTTATTCTCTTTGATTTTGTGTTAAGAATCGGTATAGAGTTGCAAAACACGATTAGATACGTAAAATTCGCTCGATAACTTTTTTTTCGAAAATAGATTTATCATTTAAAAAAAACGGAGTGCTTCTAAGATGTACAAAAAAAAATGTTAGTGTTTTTTTGTAGTGTTTTAGGTTAATATTATCTAGAATCATTAGAGCTTACTGTTTGTAAAATAGTAGTTGAGGTGCCTAAGGCACTAAGCGTTATGCCTCCACCTCTGTTGTCCGAACCGCTAAACTTTGGAACTCCTAGCCAAATTCCCTGTTCCACAATGACTATAATCTAGCGATTTTCAAGGCGCGAGTGAACCGGTTCCTTCTAGGTAAACGCGTTTCACCGTAGACCTCAATGTAAATATGTAAGATCAAAAAAAATATTGTAAAATATTATTTTATGTGAATTTATTTCGTGAAATACCTTCTACCGCAGTTCAGGCGCTACAGATGTGAACTCGGTAAAACATCGCCTTAATTAAAAATATAAGTTACCTAGTTACCTACTGAAATGATTTTAAATTATTATTGCCCGTCGAGTTAAGCTCGCTTCCTCGTAGATATTAATGGTGTTGCCAAATATGGCGCCTATTTGGTATTTTAAGCACTTTGAATAATGGGAAACGAATTAATTTGCGAAAAAAATGTATGGTGTGTACTCATTAATCAAAGTAGCAAAAAATGTGATTGTATTTTGGGCTGGCAAAGGTTTTGTAAAAAATAGTTAATTTGAAATATGTTTTTTATTTGATTGTTGTTTGTTAAAATTATTTATTAGATCGTATATTTATAGTTTTGGATTGATGTGTATACTTGTATGTATTATCTTCTTTTTAAACTTAGACGTAACACGAGGGAATGTTTTAAGTTTGACGATATAATATGTAAATTTAACTGCGTCAATATGGGTATCATTATGAAAGGGCTTCACTAATAAAATACATACACTATAATTACAGTGTAAGCTCCATGTACCGTCACTCGATTTAAACATTTAAACACAAACTCTCTAAATCGTTGAAATCAATTGGCTTAGTAGTTGGTTTAGCTTATTTTTCCATACATTCTCTTCATTTAACGACCACTCTCTATAACGCCATAAAATGCACAGGCCTTTCAGTGTAGTTATATAGAGTTTACACTGTTTATCTAAATCTAAGATGGCCTCCACAAACGTTTTCTATGGTTTTCAATTTTTTTTTTATTTATAAGTACATACTTATTTTTGAGATAAGATTCCTTCTGGCGCTTTATATCTTCAGAATCCACATAAATCTAAATAACTAGCAACCCGTCCCGGCTTCGCACGGTCTCTAAAATAATCTAAGTCGCAAAGAGAAACAAAATCTAGCCTATGTTATAGTGGCCGGCAAATAACTTGAGCAAAAGTCGACGTAGAGGGGGTAAGTCCGCGCATGTACACTTCCGGACATATTTTATTGGTCATTGTTGATACCAATAGAAACATAAAAAAAATAATATTGTGAAACATCGTAAAAACAAAATTTATATGCAAAAAATATTAATTTTACAACATGAAATTATTAAACAATTACAATTTAATCTTGAGGAAGAAACGATACTCCTTCTACTAGGTCGAAACTAGCAGAAGCACTAGTACTGGGGGTCAATAAATCATTAGCATCGTCGCTGCCATCATCTTCATCATCATCTGAGGTATCATCTACTTCCGTGTCATCACTATCTTCATCATTCACGATTATAAATTGGTCAGTGACCAAATCTACGATATGGTCACTCTTGATGTATTCTGCTTCGATATCTTTGACTTTTTGGCTTAATTTATTCCATTCTTGTGCACCCATTAAGGAAACCTTTTCTTTCACTAACTCCATGACTTTTTGAACATTCCAATTCACATTTTTGCTACTGACGTAGCCTTTGATAGCGGCCCATGCCATCTCGATGGGATTTAAATCCGGATGGTATGGCGGAAGGAAGCAATACACATCATACACCATTTTTCTAGCTTGTCTCTCCAGAACTGTGTTATGTTTTTGCGGCATAGTCAGAAAAGTTTTATGGTATAGGTATAAACACAATATAACAAAAAACAAAGTAACAATAATATAAATTAATATAAAACTTTAACAACAAAACTTCTTAACTCGAAATAGGCTATTCAAACTGCACGCAAGTGTAATCGATGCCAGTACAGATGCTAGCGGGACGAACGCGCGGCGCGGGGGACAGCGGCAAACTGATCGGCCAATCGCGGGGCCGCGTGCAGACAGAATGCCCCCGCGCACCTCTCCTACCACCAATGATACCTTAAAATCGTCTACTGCGCACTCAAGGTCATTGCTCAAGATGTTTGCCGAATATTATACTCTGGGATAATGTAGCTTCCCAACAGTGAAAAAATTTTTCAAATCGGTCTGGTAGTTTCGGAGTCAATTCGCGTCAAACAAACAAACAAAAAATAAAACATTTCTCTTTATAAATAATGGCATAGATAATACATACAAATACATTTATTATTCAAAGGGAACATATACATAAGTGACCAAGCACTAAGACTAGCAGCCGTAACCTACAATTACCGTGATACCTGTCCCACGGCAGCGTTCAGATGAAAACGTAGTATGTGCATGATCACCCATCCAAATACTGTCCGCATAGACCGTTTCTTAACGTCGATGATCGCGTTAGATCACCGTAGCTAGCTGAGCTACAGGCACTAATTAAAAACAATGTACTATGACTTTGACTACTTCGTTGGCGCAACGGTTACCATGCCGGGCTGCTAACCAGAAGGTTCTGGGTTCGATTCCCGGTCCGGCCGACATCTTTGTGCTTAACTAAATTTGTCGGTTGTGGGTCTAGGTGCTAAATATGTATCTATATAAAATATATATGTATGTATATGTAGTATATCAGTTGTGTTAGCTACCATAACACGAACTTAAAATGGTTCAGTATGGAGTTAACCAGCCGTGTGTGAAATGAGTCCTCCTCATACTATAATAGGTACTTATTTATTCGTACAAAACCGTCTTACACAGAAACTTTTTATGTAACTTTATAGCCTGTCTCAAGGCAAATATATTCGCTCTCAAATTCTGGTTCTAATTCTAAATGAAACTTCCTACATAAATCCAGTCTGCCAGATCCCCAGTATTAGTATTAAGTATTATCTTTATACCTACTCAGTTGCATAACGTAAACACGTGTGACCTTGGCCGCTAAACCACTAATACCCGCTCATATACTAGGTATGTATCTACATATAGTATACTAGCTGCGGCCCGCAGTCTTACCCGCGATAGTCAGTGACATAAAGATAAAGAAGATAAACATAAAGAATATTAATTTCACTTATTGAACTTTCGATTAGCAATGGACAAACTGAAGTATGCAGAGCTGGTTGCCAACCTTCACTAGTTGGAGAGGCACCACAAGAAGAAGAAGATTGAACTTTATGTATGTACAAAATAAACTATTTCTTTCTTTCTTTCTTTCAAAAAATATAGTTATGCGTACTGATTAAAATAGAGGAAAATACATACTAAAACTATAGGTACTTACAATTTACATTTTAGTACGCTTGTTTAGCCCTGAGCCCCGCAGGAAGGCTCGGGGAGAGCCTGTGTTGCAGGGCGTCAGTCGTCTTTATTTATAATTATACTCATCACTATTTAAACTATTAAACATTTTTGTGAAACTTAGATTTCTCACAAAAACATAAACTTATTAAAATAATAGTTGGACGGACACAGAGTATCACAAAATTTTTTAAGACGTTAATCCGGTATGAAATCTTGCCTAAGTGTTAATCCAAGGTCTAACCAATCTTCATAGAAAATCGCATTTCAAATCGACTCCGCCATTGGAGCGTTAGGGAGTAACATAGATTTTGAAGTAATTTGCGTATCCCACAATTGTTTTCGGGATAAAAAGTAGCCTATATGTTTAACCACCAAACTTTGGAATTCCTTGACTACAGTGTTCAATGACTACAATGTAGCGATTTTCAAGGCGAGATTGAACCGGTTCCTTCTAGGTAAGCGCGATTCACCGTAGACCTCAATATCACATACCATCAGGTGAATTGTGGTCAAGCGCTGACCTATTCAGAGTAAAAAACAATCCAAGGTTTATCATATCTTTCTCACCAAAATTTCATCTAAATGGGTTTTTAGCCGTTATAGCGTGAAGAAGTAATAAACATACATACTTACAAACAAACTTTCGCATTTATATTTTTAGTATATGTAAACAGTATTACATGCATTATATAGTAGTTTCTGTAGTTATATATACATACACGTGGAGCCACAGAGATGCATTTAATTTATGTTCATTAAAACACTCATTTTATTAATAAAGGAATATTAATTAATATTTGAATAACATGTTTCTGATTATGCAAAATGTGTATTGGTTTGGGGGATTTATGTTTTTTTTTTAATGGTGGTTGCACTTGATCAGAATTCGCCTGATGGTAAGTGGCTTGCGATCTGAAGTGGAGCGCGCTTGCCCAGAAGAAATTGGTTCACTTGTGCTTTGCCGTTAGATTATAGTTTTGGGGGAACAGGGCAAAGAGCAAAAAGTTTTTTGTTTCTTTTGTATTGTTTTTCTTTGTTGTTCGTTCGCAAAATATATATTTCTTTAAAATCGCTCAATATAAATAAATTTAAGCCTTGTTTAAGAAAATGGTTAATAGACAAAGAGTATTATAATAAGAATGAATATTTCGGAGTAGCGTTAAGTTAATAAAATGTATAGTTATATATAGTTATTAAACATGTATATTAAAAGTTTTAGTTAATAGATAGTTGTTATTTTTAGTTAATATTGTATGTTCTTTACGAACAAGGCTGTTGTAACCTAATCACTATTTTAAGATCTCGTCTTTGTACACAGTTATGCAATAAATATATTCTTATTCTTATTCACACCGTGGCAGTTTGTACAATCTATCATAATCATCATTATCAACCCGTAACTATCTAATGCTGAGCATAGGCATATTTTTTTAAGGTTCCGTACCAAAAAGGTAAACACGGGACCCTATTACTAAGCCTCCTCTGTCTCCGATGTCTGGCTGTCACCATTATAAGATACGCTGATAGCTGAAAGCTGAAACTTTCACAAGATATGTATTTCCCGTGCCACTTTAACAATAAATACTAAAATAAAATTTTAAAAAATGTGAGCCGTCACGGGACACCTGGCAGATGTGAAACATCGATATTATTTTGTAAAAGTAATATGCAGAAAAGAACATAATTATTGTGATAGGAACTAAATATGTCATAATGAAAAAATAAAATATTACGTTTTTCTTCCAAAATAACGATGACTATTATTGAATAAACATTTATTTTCATGAAATACAAAAATTTACAAATATATTCCATATCGTGACTACCTACTTAATTCGTTTGTTTTAAGAAGAAAGCAGTGTCTCCCTATAACATCATATAGCGTGGCGACGCGTCGCCACGACAGAAATTGGTTTTACGTGATATAGATGTTTCGTATAAAAAATCTACTAGCTTATACTTATTTATCTACTAAACCTATACATAAATAACATTATAAACAATAACAACCAGAACACGTGCCATCATAACAATAGTGATTATTATTCGCCAATCAATTAACACACAAAAATAATAATATGATGTTTGTACAATAACAAGTAAGCCCTATAAATAACTTGTTTGTTAAATATAGTAACTCAGCGATAGACCACATTTGCTTTTGTCTGTCTGTCTGTATGTATGTTTTTAGGTTTCCGTACTTAAAGGTAAAAACGGGACCCTATTAGTCAGTCTCCGCTGTCTGGCTGTAACTCATAAACCGTGATAGATAGAAAGCTGAAAATTTCACAGATTTTGTACTCGTATATACGTGGCCATTATAGCAACAAATTCTGATATTTAAATTAAATAAATAGATAAGGGCGGCTCCCGTACAGCAAACGTAGGTTAGGGTTATAGGTTAAGGTTCAATAGGTTCCTTCTAGGGAAGCGTGATACGTGGTGAAGCGTGGATCTTAGACCACAGTCAAGCTTAACATCAGGCAAGCTGCGGTCAAACGTAAGCCTATTTATCATGAAAAAAAACGTGTTTTACACCATTTTTTTTAAATAATGGTGCGGAACCCATAATACGCAAGCTCGACTCGTACTTGGCCAATTTTTACGTTACTTCTCGCGTAGCGGCCGTAGTTTTAAATCAATCTCGTAGAAATGAAAACACGTAACACGAGTTAGCAACACTCTGACCTAAGGTTCGTAGCATGTCTAGTCTGGAATAACTGGCTTTAAAGAAGGCTGCCGGAACATACCGTCAGGTGCTTAGACGGGAATAAAAGGGGAGCACAGAATATTTTTTTACTGGTAATGGGCTTGCGCTTGATCACATTTCACCTGATGGTAAGCGATATTGCAATCTAAGGTGGTGCGCGCTTGCCTAGAAGAAACCGGTTCACTCTTGCCTTGAAAACCGCTAGATTATAGTTATCGGGGAACAGGGAATTTGGCAAAGAATTCCACACCTTGGCGGTACGCACAATGAAGGTGGAGGCAAACCGCTTAGTACGCGACTTAGGCACCTCCACAGAATAACGATGCCGCCTTGGTGTTTCCCTACTCGACCGATGGAATAAGGGAATAATGAATTTTAAGGGATAGTAATGGATATATTACCTCGAATTTAAAGTAGGTATTGAAACCTAAAATAGGTTTCATTGAATTGGCTTACCTAAGTATTACTAAGTTTCTAGACTAGTTTCTCATTTACCTAAGTTGTTTATGTAAATTTAGCTCAGTCGTGATTTGTAGGGCTTCTTTTTCAATGTGTGACCTAAGTTTTGAACTGAGTAGCTGAGCTCTGGTGTCGATGGTTATCAAACCGTCACAAAGGCCTCTGACTTGGCTTGAATGCTGACTGAAGCCGGGGCTATCAAAATTAAGCAACGGTCAAAGCATCCAAGATTTGGATGGGTGACCGAAATTTTTCTTCAAGGCGCTTCCGTGTGTCGTATCACACGTTATTGTTAAAAGTTTAATTTAAAGCTAGTTCAGATATTGTTGTGGCTTTTATTGTTACTAAGCTCATATGACAAGAAGAAAAATAGAAGAAATAGCGTGGAAAAGATTCCTGTTCAATAAAAAAAACAAAGCTTACCAGCTTTGTTTATTTTTATCAACAAATTCTGTTTTTTATAGATAGATTCATATATAACTATAATTTCATCTTAATCGGTTCGGCCGTTTGCTAGCGAACAATTATTATTTAGCGCCAAATTTCAACAACGTATATTTTTTTTTATTGATGGATGGCTTACGTTTGACCGCAGCTAGCCTGATGTTAAGCTTGTGGTCTAGAATGAAACACACTTTTTCAGACACTTACCTTTTTACGGTTTGTTGGCTCATTCATAATATTGATATAGCGCTTGTAGCTCGGCTAACTAAGGTGATCTGACACGATCATCGAGGTTCAGCAACGATCGTAGCGTACAGTCGATGGGCGAACTTTTTTTACAACTAATAGATTTACGTTTGACTAAAGCTTGCCTGGTGTTAAGCAATACTGTGGTCTACGATGAGACACGCTTACCTAGAAAATTATTTGAAGACCCCCAGGTGGTACTTCTCAGGAAAGAGAGATTTCAGGAGGAAATTCCTAAAGTGCAAGTTGCACTCATCACAAGGTATAAGTCGAAGCGAATCGGCTTGTGCGATACTTAGGGACTTCAACTGTATATCTAAGAGTGTACTTCTTCTCTGAGTTTCTGCTCGTTCTGTAATAGAACGGAGATGGACCAGGCACTAAACTGACATTTTAAAAAGTATCATTCATCTAAGCTTTACCGTGAGTCGGATGACACGTAAAATTGAAAAGTTGCGACTGTTAGTCTTAGTAAAAATATTCGTTACGCCAAGTCAGAGGCTTTTGGTGGTTTAACAAATCTAGACACCAGAGCTTGGCCACTTAGCTCGTACGAAGAAGAAGAATATTGATTATATGTAGCGACATCTATCCACTCGATTATGAAACAGGATGTAAGTATGTTTACGTCGTAAAAAGCTCACACATCGTCTGACCAACCAGATGTATACTCGAGAGCAAAACTGCTATATGTAGGTACTTAAAATTAATTAAATCAATCGTGGTCTTTAGGCACGTGGTCATCCGGCACAAAAACTTTTTGTAAAGACATTGGGAGCGGTTGGTCTTCGCTTCTGGAGTTCCAAGAGCTGGCAGCTATTTCTTACAAAGACTAATTTTAGCTGTTCAACGGGGTAACGCTGCCAGCATCTTGGGTACTCTGCCCCGCAGCGACAGCCTGGATGGTGACCTTACTCTAATTTAAATTGTAGTGTTTAAGTTTGTATATTATATTTTAATTTATTTTTCTCTAATAGTTATTTGATAATAAATTGATTATGAGATATATATTAGAATCAATCTTAAAACAAAGATTTATAATTATACGGTGCTCTTCCGTATTTGACAGCAGTTGCTCTCACGTTTCGCCTTTCATAATGAGTGAACCACGTTATACCTACCTTAATTCGGGATCAAAAGTAAAAGCTTATATATGTTTTATCTAATCTATCTAGCCATATCATTTTATTTTAAAATTGTTCATGTTTGTATCCAATAAAGAATTTTCTATGTTTCTATCTATCTACTTACCTATAAAGGTTACTTCTATTTGGCATAGAAGCCAAGATAAGAATATTCATTATTTTATCTTGATTTTACAGTTTTACCAAAAATTAGAGATAAGATAAGAAGCACTTGTCTCTGCGACTGTACCGGGTCTCCTTCACGTGTGAGGCTATAATCTGAAGACGTCACGTAGCGCCCGCCCACTACTCTTTAGCCTCTACAGAGTTACCGATACAAATCTTTACCAAAATTATAATTCTTCTTCTTCTTCTTCAACCTTTTCCCACTAGGTGGGGTCGGCACAGCAAGTTTTCCTCTTCCACACGATTCTGTCAGCTGTCATATCCACATTCACGCCCTTTTCCTTCCTATACTCATTTACATAATTCAGCCACGACTTCCTAGGCCGACCTTTACTTCCGCTATTTAGGGTTGTATGTATTTTAAAATGCCAAAAGTATAAAAAAAATAAAAACAATAAATTTCATCAAAAAATTAAAAATATAATTATGGGTCTTCTTAGTCTTACTCTTGGTTAAACCCTTATCACTTAGGGGTATGAAAAATAGATAGTAGCCGATTCTCAGACCTACTGAATACTCATATAAAATCCGTTTAGCCGTTTCGGAGGAATACGGTAACTAACATTGTGACATGGAAATTTTACATATTAGAAATAGGAAGATTAGTTAAGAAATAGGAAAACTTTAACTATTGTTTGTTTGTTTGTTTGACTCCGGAACTAATGGACCAATTTGAAAAATTCTTCACTAATGGGAAGCTAGCTAACGAGTACATTATCCCCAAGTAACATAGACTATATATATTATTTAAAAAATCCCAAGCTCATTGGCGGATCAAACCCACGACCTTAGGGACGTAAGGCGGCCGGATACACGACTGAGCTATCATCGCTTCAAAAAAATAATTGTTGAACGTTCAACTTTTCCAAATATTCTACACACTATATAATGTACACTATCATACTATCCTTCTAATATAATAAGTTAAAAGTATATTTAATCGAAAAAACCAAAAACATTTCCTAATAACCCTGAACGTATACATTTTCAAAACTCCCCGTGATATATGTATTTGGTAAAGATGCGAGCGATAGCCGTATGTACGAGTAAGTTGCTCGTACCATAGATCTAAAAGTATACCATAGATATCCTACACAAAAAAGGTACATACATAAAAATTTAAAAAGTACATATAACGATCAAGAGATAATAAGCCGGACACTGTTTATGATGGCCAGAGACCCGATAACGTAAAATTTATAACTTCCTATGTTTAAAATTTACTAAATTAATAGGTAAGAAAATATACATAAAAAGCATTGACTCTTTTGTAAAGTTTTCGATATGTGTGCTATTTGATAAAACTCGACTACTGACTGAAAAATCTGTCGAGAGTAGATTTTATAAAATAAAAATATGCTTAAAAATTATGTGTATATGGGAGGCCTCCTTTATTTAATTTTTTTTTAATTTAATTTGAAAGATTATATATATTTATACAATCTGTGAAAATTTTAGACTTCTGTTTGAGGTAAAAAGGAAATAACAAAATTAATAAATGTATAGGTACCTACTGTATTGACACTGTATTCGCGTATTCGGTATACCTATATGGCGAACATGCAATGTCTGGATGAAATAATTGTTATTGTATTTGCCTTATTTACGTTTGACAAATATTGCGAATACAAAATACTACTAATAAAGCTCTTTCATAAGGTAGTTGTGAACAAACTATCTAATCCGCCATTTTGTAGCGGCCATCTTAGACCGATTTTCTTCAAACATAGCTAAGAACATTCCCAACTAACACACCGTTAGAACAAAAAAAATAACAAATCGAAAATGGTAACTCCGTGCGGGAGCTGTGTCACACAAAATCAAAATCAAATCAAATTATTTATTAGCCTTACGGCATCACGCCGTACAGGGCAAGTCAATTTACAATTTACTTAATTTCTAAAATGTATCTGCCTATATTACGAGTACACTCTTAATATTATTACATAAATCTATATCTATATCTATATTTTTCTTCCACCTGGAATCGTTAGATCACGCACACATATACACACACTCACACACAGACACGTCAAATTAAAAACATCCAAATCTTTTTTTTTGCCGGAGGTAAAAAATGAATACAAATTGAGGGAAAACTTAAAGTAGGCTTACATATTATTTTCTTAGGCTTAAATAACTTTGAAACAAATGAACTTACCCGATACCTACGTTCTTCACAACGGAACTTCTTCAATATTTTTCGAGCGGAAGAGTACTTTGTCTCCATAATTGATTCCTTTTGAAAGCAAACAAAAACCTTCTATAGACGATCAAAGGAAAAAAGCTAGTTAAGGTGACATGGGGGCAAAATAGCATATAGCAAAAAGATAAAAAAAAAACTTACAAATAGTAGATTAAATCTAAGTCAGTGTCAGCGAGTAAGGTGCCTAAAATACTGGAGGCATTACCTCGCTGAATTGCCAAACTTATACGTTGACAATAAATTATATTATTAAACGATTGAAATAATTATGAAAAATTGATGATTTTGTATGCATTTATTTGTTGATTACAATTATTTACAATTTATTAAGTGAAATTTCTACTTTTACTATTATTACTAACTTTGTTTGTTTGAAATATGTATGGCGCAGCTGTACACAATACAATAAATAAACAAATATTAGGACATATTTCACACACGTCTGGTTAACTCCATATCAGTATGGAGTTAACCGTTTCTTGTTTGTTTTATGGTGCTAACACAACTGATATACTACTACATACATATTATATACAGATACATATTTAACACTCAACTCCAACAAATTTAGTTAAGCACAAAGATGTTGATAAAAATATCTCCTTAACGATAAAAATATCGGTACTTCGTGAACAAGAACAAATTATAAACAACTTTGTAACTTTTTACTTTTAGAAATTACGTTAAGTGTGTTGTTCAGGAATGTTTTGTTTTCGTTAAGGGAATAATAAATACCTTATCGATATTTTCCGAAAAAACTCTCTTTACTTTAAGTGAATTTTTCTTATATTTTGTTTTTATTGGAACGTAGTTCCATATCGCGCGTTATAAAAGACTAGACGGAAAAATTCTTACGAAAAGTTGTCACGACACTTTTTGCGCACGGTATGGCAACGTCGCATCTCCAAAATTTGTTCAGATGTCAAATACGGCAGGCAATCAATGAAAGTATTCACTAATTGAGCCTACTGATTAAGTTTAAATTACATTATATTTGTTAATAATAAAATAATATTGTTATAACTTTAAAAAAATACAATTCCTTCTCTAATTAATCGAAAGGAACTTCGTTCCATCCGGGTGTCCCTTGACACCTTAGCTCTCAAGTTTTTTTTTTTTATTCTAGACTATTATCTATGATACAGTAGAACAACCCCTAATAGCTTAAAATTAGTATACTTGACTAAAAATGCCTATAGTACCTATCTTATCACCAGATATAGACCAGTGAGATGACTCAATTTACTGAACTGAATATATTTAGTAAAAACTGTAGTCAATTTAGAAAAGATATACTTACTATGTAATAAATTGCCATAAAAGCAAAATTGTTAGGGTAATATCATATTTGGACAATATTTAGTAGTAAGTAGCAATATAAAATAGTTAGTAGAAAATTTCACATACAGTGTAAACTCCATGTAACGTCACTCGATTTAACGACAAACTCTCTAAAGCGTCGAAATCAATTGACTTTAGTTGGTTTAGCTTGTATTCCATACAATTCATTTAACTCCCACTCTCTATAACGCCATAAAATGCACAGTACCTTCAGTGTCGTCATATAGAGTTTACACAGTATTTAGATTTATTACACATATTTACTCGAGATTTTCTTCCATCTACAATGGATATCCGCAAAGAAACGCCTGATTCAATACGTTATATTCCTTGTTCATTGTAAATGTGTGTTTATAGTATACTAGCTGACCCGGCAAACGTTGTTTTGGCTAACTTATGGGTAAGGAAAATAGATAGTAGCCGATTCTCAGACCTACTGAATACGCATATAAAATTTGGTAAAAATCGGTCAAGCCGTTTCGGAGGAGTACGGTGACAAACACTGTGACAAGGAAATTTTATAAATAAGATGAATACCTAGTAAATAAATAAAAGATAAAACTTTCCCACAATGCTAACAGGAAGAAAGTTACCTCAACCAACTAAACTGAGCTTTTCCTCAATTCCTAAATCAGAATAAATCCATCAACAAAGAATACAACCCGACCAAAGCTCGTTCACGAAAAAGGATGTTGATGAAAAACAACAAAACTGCTTCCTAAAGGAATAAACAAGGCGAAAATACTAGCGGATCCACTGAACACCCATCACGGAAATGCCTTGGAGGTAGAAATGTGGATCGAGCTTTACAATACGCATGACTATCGTATTATTTATTCAACAAACAAATACAGGACAGAACCTGGCGGAAATGTGGCATTGCCGCGTTGTTTAGCGATGGATAGCTTATTATTATTATAAAATCGTCCTACTCCCCAGATTATTTTTGGGATCTTAGTCTACTTAATATTATCATAATATGATGGATAGCCTTTACGCCAGGTACGATCCGGAGCGGAATTCACACGACCTTTCTCTTAGTTTGCGCCCAATTTCAGCTATAAAAATCTTGGCCTCAGTAAAAAAAATCGTATTATTAGTATTGTATTATTTATTTGAATGCTAGTAAGAGATAAGGGCGCCAATTGTGGCACACTTATCTTAAATTTTTCATTTAATGTTAGTTGTTTTCTTTATTATATTGTATGTCACAATTTGGGGGTCTTCAAATCTAGAGTAAATAGGTTCCTTCTAGGCAAGCGTGATACATCTTAGACCACAGTCAAGCTTAACATCAGGCAAGCTGCGGTCAAACGTAAGCCTATTTATCATAAAAAAAATGTGTCCAATATAGAATTTTCTATCTATCTATTTTTTTTTAATAATAATAATAAATAAATAAAAATCAACAAAATTTTATGGAATCCAAAGGCTTCCAAACTAGTTGTAAAACTGTATATTGGAAGCCAATGTCTTCGCCCAAAAAAAAAAATCTATACATATGTTGTATTTAAAATCATCATCATCATTTTCAGCCCTCTATCGCCCACTGCTGAGCATAGGCTTTCCTTCGTGTACGCCATTCGTCTCGGTCTTGTGCCACCCTCATCCAGATGGGGGTATTTAAAAACTAAAATATAATTAATAAATTTACAAGTTGTTTGGAAATTAACCAAGAGAATTGAATACATAGTTAGTTTATATAAATCTATCAACGTCACGTGTCTGTAGTATTACCTCCGAGCACCGCGCCGCCTCGCCTGAATGCCTGATGGGGCGCGTTTTTCATTCAAACCAGCCTTATCAGGATTGTGCTAGTCTTCAAAACGTCAGCCAGAAACACTTTTATTACTCGCCCCGTTCCCTGACAGCGTTGTTTTCAACTAAATATTATTAAACTCCCAGGACGGGCCGGAAACTTTCTTATTTTTCTTTCTTTTTTTCATTTCCTCTTTCTAAGGACAATGGTTGTTTGGACCGTATTGTTGGTGAAGTTTTTGACAGATATTCGGGTGGTAAGTTAATGTTACTTTCAAGGCCCTTTTTTTAGGGTTCCGTACCTAAGGTTAAAAAAAAACATAGAGGCGAATCTATAATCTCCTCCTTTTTTGAAGTCGGTTAAAAACGAGACCTTATTACATAGACAAAGAAAACAACTGTCTACGCCTTATTACTAAGCCTCCGCTGTCTGTCTGTCACCGGACTTAATGTCATATCTTGACTCTAGACAGCTGAAATTTTCAGAATGTGTATTTCCGTTGCTGCTTTAACGACAAATACTAAAAATAAAGAATAAAAAAATATAAGGGGGGCGCAAAAGTGATGTTTCGACATTTCTTTTTTGGATACAGAACTTTTCATGCGTGAGTTCGATTCGCACTTGGCGAATTATTTTACATAAAAATTTATATAAGTAAGACTATTTTCAATTTACACTATTTTACTTTGACATCGTCAGACTATTTTTGTAAGGAGTCCCCAAATTATTTCCCAATTTAACCATTGTCAATTTCTTTGAATAACCCCAAGTTCATAATCACACACTATCACAACATTCCGATGTTTATCAAACGATCAAGAACATAATTATATAACCGCTGTTGTTTTAGGCCAGGCCCCGGAAGCTCCCCTATTTACTTGTCTAAGATCGTATTCAGGGTTAGGTACTAACCTTGGATGTGTATGTATATACACTTAATTACATATTTTCTATGTTCAAATAAATTAATTGTAGCAATACTGGTTTTATACATGTCACATGTTAAAAACTAATAGGTACTAATACTAATCAAAAAACTCGCCCCTGCTCGCCCCCGGTGCAAAGATGCCCATCATGCATGTGTGTACTCGTATAAATTAAATTTTAATATTGAATAATTGTAAATTGACTTGCCCAGTGCGGCGCGATGCCGTAAGATTAATAAGATTAATAAATGTGTTTTTTTTGGAAAGCTTTAGTTCAGTTGAACTAAAACTTGTCGCCTCTACGCTATAACTCACCCGATGTTAAGTGATGTTGCTGTATGGGATGATTCGCGCTTGCTTAGAAGAAACCAGTTCACCGGTTCAAGTTTGTATTGAATTTTGGATTATGGAACTACTAATTATGGAAATATTAATTTTACTACCAAAGTTGAGTTTTACGTTAGGAAAGTTTGTGTAAATTTGTATGTATATGAAGTATGTATGTATGCATGTACATATGTATAGGTATGTAGTATATCAGCTGTTGTGTAAGCAACCATAATACAAACTAGAAATGGTTCAGTACGGGGCTAACCAGCCGTGTGTGAAATGTGTCCTTATATTTAGTATTATTTATTTATGATTATTTTATACGAGTAGATATAGTTGCAAAGTAGTCCTGTATACATGTTATTTCCGTCGGGTATGTTTATTTCCCGGAACTGAGACGTAGGAACACACCGCTTATAGTAATAAGCTGTTAGCACTTCCACTTTGTTGTTATGATGTTACATTCTCTCCCTTATTGGTAGAGTCTTCTTCTCCTTTACCATTTCCCACTAGGTGGGGTCGGCACAGCCTGTTTTTCTCTTCCACGCCACTCTATCAGCCGTCATCTCCACATTCACTCCCTTCTCATTCATATCCTCCTTCACACAATTATTCATCCACGTCTTCTTTGGTTTACCTATCCTTCCGCTACTTCTTACAATCATATCCATACTTTTCCTAGTCACATGCATCTCCTCTCTACGCATTACATGTCCGTACCACGCTATCCCTTATTGCTGGACCGATTTTCAAAGGTAATTACTATGAAGATCGGTTAGACCTTGGATTTAGACATAGCGACTCTCTCCCTTATTGGTAGAGTATTGGGAATTATGAAATACTAGTTGCACCCTGCAGTGTTACCCGCCTTAATCCGCTACAAAAGAACTTAATACGAGTTATTTTTGAGATAAAAAGTTGCCTATGTCTTAATCCAAGGTCTAACCTATCTTCATAGTAAATCTTGTCAAAATCGGTCCAGCCGTTGGAGCGTGAGGGAGTAACATAGATTGAATTTTGAAGTATTTTGCGTATACTACGGAAACCACAATTGTTTTTTGGATAAATATAGCCCATGAGTTAATTTGAGGAAAATATTTCCACACTTTTACTAAATATTTTAATTTTTCCTTAACTTATCTTAATTTGGGTTTCAGATCACAGCGGAAATACACTAAATATTTAATTTTGTTTTCTATTTATTTTTTCTCTTAATTCTAACACGTAATTTATTGTAATGGAGAAGAAAATAAAATTAGCATAAATAAGAATATCTAGTAGTTACGAGTATCTGCAGTTTATGAATATAATCAAAGAGGCTTTGATAGACGAATGTGTTACGGAGCTTCTGGCATCGCTGTTTGTTTGACACAGTATGAAAATATACAGTAAGAGCTCTTCAATATACTCGTATTTACAACTAGTTGTGTCCCGCGGTGTTACCCGCCTCTGTCCGGGATAAAAGTAGCTTATGTGTAAGATCTAGGCCTGACCTATCGCCATAGTACATTTCATCAAAATAGGGCTAGCCGTTTGGGCGTAAAGGAGTAACATAGATTTAGAAATTACTAGCTGACCTGGCAAACGTTGTATTACCGTATACATAAATTCTATTAATAAAAAAAATTAAGGGTGAACAATCCTTATTTCTTAGGGGTATGGAAAATAGATAGTAGCCGATTCTCAGACCTACTGAATACGCATATAAAATTTGGTAAAATCGGTCTAGCTGTTTCGGAGGATTACAGTAACTAACATTGTGACATGGAAATTTTATATATTAGATTTGCGTAGACCACAATTGCTTTCGAGATAAAAAGTAGCCTACGAGTATATGTTAATACAAGGTCTAACTTATCTTCACACCAAATGTCATCAAAATTACTCCGCCATTTTTTTTCAAAAACTACAGTCTTTTTAGGTTACCGTCCCACATCGTAATAAACAGAATTTGAATTTGAGTCGGAGACTACAGCGCAGATTTACATCTGGCAAGCGGTAGTCATATGCAAACCTATTAATGGTAAAATAATACAACTGTAAGTACATACTAGTGTAAGGTTTCTCTAATAAATACCCTAAATTTAGGGTAACTTTACCGGCAAAATGATTTCGATGGATTGGCAACACCGGTTGCCACTTGGCGGGCCGCGGCATTCAGGACGGTTGGAACCGAACAGGCGGACGCTGAAGGCTACCTACTTGTGTGAAATAAATATAGTTTTTGCCAGTGTAATATCTGGGTTTAATTACAATCCTCGTCGACACCTGCAGTGATGGATGGGCAGTTTACACTAGATTCTGATGCTCATGTATGCGCCTTAAAAAAAGAAAGATTACTTACTGTTCATTATCTATATTGTATGTATTAGTGTAGTGCCACAGAATAGCTAGTAGTGCGGTAAAAAACCTCTCTAATGTTGGCTGGCGCCGGCGCCGCGGAAGAAAGTGGCGCGCCCTGTCGGTCAAGCTGCTAAATGAAAACGCACACTCCTACCGGTTTGTGAACATATTAATTATGACATTGTTGGGCCGATATTCACTTGACCGAATGCTGCAGGGCATTGGTTCCATCAAAAGGGCTTTTTGTTTGGGCTATAAACGACAACCGAGTCTCTGTTTCCTGAAAGGTATCATCCGGGGGTCTTCAAAAGTAGAGTTAATAGTAAATAGTAAGAACTTGTACAAACTCTGCCTTATTACAATTCAAAAAGGCAAAGTTTTGATTATTTTTTAGGAATTCATTAAACATGAACATAGGTCTCGGTAATCAATCATCCGGGGGCCTTCAAAAGTAGAGTTAATAGGTATCTTCTAGGTAAGCGTGCCACACCGTAGACTGCAGTGCAGCTTAACACCAGGCTAGCTGTAGTCAAACACAACCAATCAAAGATAAAAATAAGACAAATGTAAATTAAAAATTGTAGCGGCACCTGTAGCTCGGCTAGCTAAGGTGATCTGACGCGATCATCGAAGCTAAGCAACGGGCATAAAGTGGCATTTTCATCTGGGCTGGACTACGTGGGTCAGTGACAACCATAACAACTTTCAAGACTTCAACTTGATAAATAGAGAAATTTCCATACAAACTTTCACATTACAAACCCTTAGTTTAATCCTGGCAAAAAAACTTGATACCATTACTTTAAATTTCACATAAACTATATACATATTTCTTTGCTGGAAGTTCAAAAACAAAGAAGTTTCATACAAACTGTTTTACCCCTTTTCATCTCCCTAGGGGACGAATTTCCAAAACTCCGTTCTTAGTACGCGTCTACGTACTAAAACAAATATGCTCTCCAAATTTCATACCCCTAGGTTCAGGTGTTTGGGCTCTGCATTGCCTATAGATGAATGAGTCAGGACAAAGAGTCTTATAGTTTAGTAGATTTGCTATTAAAGGCTAAAGGCAAAGGTAAATGAGCCTGCATCTCTCCAAACTATTATAATCGTTTAAGACAGTTAATCAAAAACAAACTTAATGCTTAAATTTAGGAGTTACAAAAAGGAACAAGAAGTTAGTAAGTTAACAAATAATTACTAGTGTAAGATAACAATAGTCGAAAAAACCGTCTCTTATTTAAAAAATAAAACACACCGTCCTGTGGTCTGTGTACCGCAAAGGGCACCGTATGCCCTAACTGTAGAACCGGCTTTAAAGGTCAATCCATCTACCGCGTCAATAGAACACAATACTATGCCTTACTCATATTTATTTACTAGTTGCGCCCGCGATAATCAAAGGTTCAAAGTAGCCTATGCTACTCGTATGTCCGAACTAAATTTCATCAGAATCAGTTCAGCCGTTTGAGCGTGAGGAAGTTAAAACATACACACTCACAGACACAAACTTTTGCATGCCACGCCACGCCATGCCACTTTTGTGCATGACTAACTAACACTCTGAATATGCACGAGTATGTAAATAAAAAACGATTTTACTTCGCTCGCGCATCTTTTGCAAAGTGTCGGTTGAAAGACCATATTCTTACTAAATAACTTCTTATGGCTATTATGATTGTGTATGACTGTTACCGACAGTCTGAATTTAATTGATATTTAAAAAAAATTTCGCGCTCATTTCTCTCGCGGATTGGTTGCAAGGTGTTGGTTGATAGTACTACCTCCCTTGATAGTTTTACCTAGTATTAACTTGCTAAACATTTACGCTCAATTGAAATCCGTTACTCAATAACTTCATATCGTCTCCTTACTGGTAATACATGGTAAATGCACTGTTTTATCAACATTTACTTAAAGATACAGATACATATATTTAATTTTCGATGCTTTTTCTACTGGTATATGGTAAGTCATAGATAGGCTTGTAAAATGGCAAGTTCCAAAATTAAAAGTGTTAGTGCAGAATATTAATTAAAACTCTACTGAGATAAGGACGTAAATACAAAAGGGGAGTTCAATGAAATATGCATTTATTATTTTTTACCAGTAAGAAGACGATATAGAAGTTATGTTTGTATTCTGTTGATTATCTCATAAACTGCGGGAAACACCGCGGAGCGCACCTATATAGTTTTAAGTATACGGTAAAATTCTTCTCCTGATTATACAGTGGATCATTTTATATAAAAAGTGCTTTTTATAAGCGGAGGCTTCTTCTTCTTCTTCTCCTTTACTATTTTCCACTAGGTGGGGTCGGCACAGCCTGTTTTTCTCTTCCACGCCACTCTATCAGCCGTCATCTCCACATTCACTCCCTTCTCATTCATATCCTCCTTCACACAATTCGTCCACGTCTTCTTTGGTCTACCTCTACTTCCGCTACTTCTTACAATCATATCCATACTTCTAGTCACATGCATCTCCTCTCTACGCATTACATGTCCGTACCACGCTAACCGTCCTCTCTTCACTTTCTCTGACACAGGCGCCAATTTCAAACTTCCTCTAATATACTCATTTCTTACCTTGTCCATTCTTGTTACTTTTACTTCTCTTTTATAAGCGGAGGCATTTTCCAAAAAATCTAAATAAAGTGAACAAACAAAATTAATAATTAAATCCTCCTACTTAAGTACAAAAAGGTCGCTCCATAAATAGTTAAATGTCCATCTATTCTTAATTTACCCTCCCCGGTATAGGGAAAGGGTAATATTTTTAAATTAAAGTTAATTAAAGATTTTACGACTTTTTTTACGCGTAACCAAGACGGTATGGCAGAAATGTGAGTCAGAAATATACGGGCTTTTAAAAGTATTGAAATTCTTGAAGATAAAATGTACATGTGACTTATGTACAACCTATATAAGTTCACATTATGTATTTCACAGTATGTATTATAAAGATCTGACGCGATCATCGAAGCTAAGCAACGGTCGATGCGGGCGGTGTTTAAATGGGTAACCATGCACAAGTATGACGTTTTTCAAGTGGCATTTTCACCTGGGTGCTACCGTAGGTTGGATTAAATGTTAAATTGGTGGTCGCGGCTGTTAGTCTTAGTACAAATAGTCGTTAAGCCAAGTCAGAGGCCTTCGGGCGGCTTGAAAACTAGGCAAGCGTGATACATCTTAGACCACAGTAAAGCTTAACATTAGGCAAGCTGCGGTCAAAGATAAGCCTAAGTAAGTATTTAAAAAAAATAAAAACTCTACTAATAGCACTCGGAAGACCGATTCCGATTTAAAAATACTGAAACGATATCGATAAAATTTTAATTAACCATTACCTTCGCATTTCCTTTCCATACAAAAAAAAATCCAGTTCATAAATCACAGAGAGATATGAGGTAACAATAAAAATATGTAAACTACTCTTTTTTGAAGTCGGTACAAAGAAAACATATCAATGATTGAAAGAGCCAATAAATAACTTCACTTTCAAAATCTTTGTTACATAGTACACATATATTCGTAAAACCCTCATATATAAAAAATACCAACCACTATTTCAAAACAAAGGTAAGGTAAAGAAAATCCAACATGAAACTGTTATTTTCCTTCAGTTTCCGCCCGTAACTAATGAATACCATAAGTTTTCTTTCATTCCCCACATCAAAGCAATCGAGCTTATCCATAATATAAAGAATAGGGATAAAGGTACCTATTTGTTAGCAGAGAATCATCAAAGGTGGGTCAGACTAGATATATGGCGGTCTTTGATCGAAAATATGCACGGGTCAAATAAAATTTTATTTATTTGTGTTGGTTATTGGCCAAGAATAAACTCAAGAGTGTTACAAAATCGATCTATATAGGATTATTGCTGCTTACTTTTTAGGTTAGATTTGTGTCTATCACCTTCGCAATATTGATAATTTAATAGCTAGGTCTAGCTAGGTTCGCAATAATGCTCGTAAAACAAGTGTGGCTCGGTGGTACTAATGTCTGCTTTTCACTCAGACGGCCCCTGGTTCGATCCCAACCCTGCACCAATGACTTGTTTTTCAAGTTATGTGTGGATTTTCACTCGCTTTACGGTGGAAGAAAACATCGTGAGGAAACCGACAGCGTGGTGGATTATCTCTCTTCTAGTGAGAGAAGGCCCCGAGTCCCAGCAGTGGGAACGTATAGTGGGCTACTTATGTGTCCATCAACCGGGTCGGTGGTCTATCACTACTTTTCTAAGTTCTAAGTCGATGCAGCCAAATAAATCAATATTATGCATTCGAAAAAGTATTTAATTACATGACTTTTAAGATGAAATTTGCATAGCATTTATTATTCAAACGAGTTAGTTCTAATTGTCGAAACTAGATGTCATGTGAGAAGACACACATATTGACAGATCTTTATTTCTTAGACTTATTTACTGAATTTTATGGAAATTAATCGAAACGATAAGCTTATTGCAAACTTTAAATTGTAAGTTTAAAGTCTATTTTATATCTTTAGTCTTCGTAGCTATACAAACAAAAAAATATTTATTGGTAACACCAAAAATTACACGAAAATTATTATATTTTAGTATATTATTATATCAAATGGCTTGACATAATATTGTACTTCAATCCAAATGGTCCGAAAGTGAAATTATATTGTAATTTATAGTTGAACACACGAGTACAGCATGTTACGTGTTAGTCAAATTACACCATAAATTAGTTCACGGTATTGTATCAAAATAATAGCAGTTGCTAGTTCTTGTGATTAATATCAGTTATTAAGACGGCAGCCATTTTGGAAACGGAACCGGAAACGTTCTTGCGTTGATTAGTTTCGAGTTTGCCCTCATTTGGCGATATTAATCGACTGCAAGGGAGCTATCGGATACCCCGTATCGTTACTTGGACCTGCAAGTTACTCGTATAGCTCGATTCAATAAAGAAAGCATTTGAAAGTTCGTTCCCTTTCACTCGCACTTATAACTCGTTTGAAACGTGTTCGATACAAAATGAGTGGACTGTATGCAAGTTCTGATTCTCACAAGGAAATTGCGAAACTTAGATGGGACCACGTACCTTTCATCCGCGACACGATTTAGGATATATAAGAGAGTAACTCTGTACTACGGCGCGGTGATGATAGTACGAGCGCGAGTTGACTCCCATGCGATTCCAGAGTGACTGCCTCAGACCGCGACGCGCGGACTGCAGGTTTTGTAGTTCTACCCTCATCTCACAATAATAACTTTATGAGAATCGAACAAAACGAATGTGATAGGACATGAACTGTTAGCATAAGCAGCCCACTATACGTTCCCACTGATGGGGCAATCTCTCACAAGGAGAGAGAAAAAGGCCATTACCCACCACGCTGGCCAAGTGCGGGTTGGCAGATAACACTCGTTTTTGGATTTTGCGATCTTCAAACATCTTGGTTTCCTTACAATGTTTTCCTTTTTAAAGCGAGTGCACACAAATCAAATCGGTTCAGCCGTTTGAGCGCTAAAAGTAACAAATATACATACTTTCGCATTTATAATACTACTAGTAGGATGTGAAATCATAAGGAATAATGTAAATATCGGCTTATTATACTAGCTAACAAGGCAAACGTTTTTTTTCCCCTTAAATACAGTTAAAAACACTATAAAGGGGTATAAAAAATAGATAGTAGCCGATTCTCAGACTTACTGGAAACGCATATAAAATTTGGTAGAAATCGGTCAAGCCATTTCGGAGAAGTATGGTAACTAACATTGTGACATGGAAATTTTATATATTAATATAAGAAAGAGAAAGAGAAAGAAGATATAATAAATGTACTTTCAAATGCGTCAAACATCATAGAGTTTTGCCCTTTCGAAAGCAAAGCATCGGGTTTTCATAGAGGAAGCAATCATTTATCCGAAGACATTCCACACATAATCCCGACTGGAGGGGGCATTTGTCACGCGTCCACATAAACAACCACATATTTATGTTTACATCATATAT
This sequence comes from Mellilla xanthometata, assembly GCA_035578125.1. Taxonomy (NCBI): domain Eukaryota; kingdom Metazoa; phylum Arthropoda; class Insecta; order Lepidoptera; family Geometridae; genus Mellilla; species Mellilla xanthometata. The sequence continues at coordinate 1,832,702 of JAPUBQ010000014.1, read as the reverse complement.
TTATGTTTATGGCCGCCACGGCACGACATGCGCCTAGTAATTGCATTTTTTATGTAAATTTGATGAACGAGCTGTTGTTTTGCCAACTTGTGGTCTGGATGAGAGCGAAGAGATGTTGCTTTACATTATTTGCTTTTTAACCGTCTTCCAAATAGAAGGTGGTTATATTATGTTCGACTGTAAGTAGTTTTTTTTTGTTTAGGTCTTATGTGAAGGCGAATTTAAGGACAAAATCTTAATTTTTACAGTTTTTCGCTATAAATCGTAAACGTAAAAAAAGAACTTGAAGGCCGTCTAAAGAACTAACTCTAAGAATCATATTCGCCGTCGTCTAAAGAAATATTCAAAGAATAATTATTTTGGTATTTATAAATTAGAGATGTACTAAATTGGAAATATACTAAATTAGAAATATACTTGTTAGAAGAATGTTTTATTTTAATTTATTCGATTGGTAGTTCCATCCTATCGAATGGCAGCACTGTGAACGCAAGAGTTTGTTATCTGTGCTGATTGAAGGAACGATTGTGAATGAACGAATGAAGTTTTTTCCTATTTGTCAGTAGTGCGTTCACTCGCGGTTTGACTTGAATGTGCTTCAGTCTGCCACGAAACAGCGCCTGCGCCATTTGTGCGCACTGACAATATTAAAACCCATAATGGCAGACAACGATGACGACCACGCTGATTCTAATCTAATTGAATCCGCGACATACTAATATCTTTAAACAGCCTGCCAGCTATTTTTTTTGATATTTTTTACCGTTTACGATTTATAGTGAAAAATCTTTTCTTAATCTTTAGACCTTTTCTTCGCCTTAAGCTACCACAATAGATGCACTGGGCAGCCTTTTGTACCTAATACTAATTAACTAAAACAGGGCGCGTAAAACACGTGTTAGCGACCCTCTGGTCGAAGTCAGAGCATGCCTAGTTCGGAATAACTGGTTCTCAATGGGGCTGCCAGAACACATTTTTCAACTCGAGTGTGGTTGCTAGCCAGGCGAGCCCTAGGCTAGAAAATGCCTTACAAAAAGCCTATGAGTGAATCTAAAGTAAAAGCTTCCTCCAATCAAAGTTTTATCAGTGAAATCATCACCGTGAAGAATCAGCTAACACACACACGAACACACACACATAATTACTCAAAGCTTTCGCCTGTATACCATTAGTGGGATTAAAATACATTCCAGAAAACAGAAGAGTAAATAAAAAAAAACCAATCAATTCCCGATAAAAAGTAAGCAAACAAGAAAACAGTTTTCCGGCAAAAATAATATAAAGACGTCGAGATCTCGTCAAGTGTTTCTCGTTAAAAAGGGAGAAAACCGTCGGCGATTGATAAAGGGCCCTAAAGGGAAGGGGCTGAGAGGCCGACGAGGCCCGAAAGCCCCGGGAAAAGGAAGGCCCAAAAATACTCGCAATTTCCTTTAGGGTGAGCATCTATTTTTAAATCTTCGGGAAATAACGAAGGTACGTAAATCTAAATACTTTGTGCGATGAAAGTATTACTATTTTTGGGCGCGCACGTTTTTAGCCTTTGACGCAAATACGGCGGCTTGTTATAAGTTTTTATTTGTGTGTGTGTGTGTGTGTGTGTGTGTGTGTTTTTTTTTTTTTTTTTTTTTTTTTTTTTTTCTCTTGGGGGGGGAATCCTTTTCACGGATTCCAGGCAAAGCTGCCTGGATATGTGGCGACTCGACGCGGCGTCATACTAAAAACTCGACGCTTACGCCCCTACCCACTAAACCCTAAACCCCATTTCCTTCTTTCCTCTAATCCCTCATGGAAACCGCCGTCAGGCATTACTTCGTGAAGGGAGGATTTAGCTGCTGCTCTTCCTTCTGGTAACTAAAGTGTTAATTTCCTTCCTTCTATATTCTGCTATTTGCTCTTCTTCTTTCGGTAGAACGCAAGTCTTTGAGGACTTCCGTTGCAAATGTGTTGGTAGCGTTCCACGCCGCTTCTGATGACAACATTGCTTCCACTAGTAAATCTGGTTGGATTTTCTGGTTCAGGATCCTTTCCAACTCTTCCCGCTGTGAATCAAAACGAGGACATACGAAGAAGACGTGCTCCGCATCTTCAGCAACTCCTAAGCAGGATGGGCACTCCGAAGAGTCATCGTGCTTAAAGCGGTGTAGATACTTTCGAAAACACCCATGTCCTGACAACATCTGTGTAAGATAATAATTGACCTCGCCGTGATTCCGGTTAAGCCAAATGTCGATCCGAGGTATAAGACGGTGCGTCCACCTACCCTTCTCTGCAGCATCCCATTGTAGTTGCCATCGACCTATGCTCTTTTGCCGTTCTTCAATTCTAAGTTCTTCGGAGCTCAGTACTGTTGTCCTTTTTCGCTGACAAAGGGCCCGTCTTTCCTTTGCTAGAATTCTAAGAGGTAGGGTTCCAGCAATAACGCAAACTGCTTCTTCTGATATAGTGCGGAAGGCACTAGCTACTCGTAGGGCACTCAGTCGATATACTGGTCCAGCTTTTCTCCATGCTTCTTGGGTTTCCAGTGCATCAGCCCAAACGGATATTCCGTAAGTAAGCACTGAGTGTGTGTGTGTGTGTGTGTGTGTGTGTGTGTGTGTGTGTGTCTATTTAATTTCCCTCCATCTCTTTTTACACGCTTTATATTAGCTTCACCTGTATGTTTGTTTGTTTGTAACCGACTTCTTTGGGCGCGATTTTGACCCACTTTAAACGGCCTGGTTTCATTGAAACTTTGTAGATTTATTGAGGACCGATGACAATACACTATTTTGATAAAATTATTACATTTTTTTGTATTTTTGTTTGTAACCGACTTTGGGCGCGATTTTGACCCACTTAAAACGGCCAGATAAGCGTGTTTTTTTTTGTTTTTTTTTTAAACTACTATTATTCTGTATTAGAAAATTCCCTACCACAATGATATGGTTTTCTCACGATATTTTTCTTCACTGAAAACACGATCTCAGCGGCGAGGATCGAACACACAAACTTCAGGACGTAAGTGGACTCGTCCATCTGAGCTATCATCACTCCGTATAAAAAAGTAGTTACGAGTAGATTCTATCTCTCAATTCAGTTTCCCTCGTCGATTGAAACAACAAAATCCTGGAGTGGTCCTCTGTCCGACAATGAAGCCCTAATCCCTTACAGCCGCATCATCCTACGTCCAAATATAATTAAACCGTGACCAGTGGAAGCTTAATGCTTTATCACCACTGAGGCAGAGCGATGCGAAGCGATCAACTGACTGATCAGACTGGAAAAGCTTTACCAGAGTCTCCAGGTTAACCGCTTAGTAAAATCGACAAGAACCTAAAGATGCGTTTCAGCAGCCTCCTCAAGAGCCATCTAGTCCAAACTAAGCATGCTCCACGTTCAGTTACGCTTGTGTTAGTCCTTGCTGTAAAAATATTAGATTATCTGTAATCACAGGGTAATCTAATATTGTTATTCTAATATTCTATCTATCTACTGTAATTAAATTTAAGGTTTTTATACAAATACTGTACTTAATTTTATCATGAGGGCTGTGCCTATTATCTAAACATATTGTTTTTGTAAATACACAATATCAAAAAAAACTATATGTCTTATTTTTTGCGTCGGTTTACATTCCTGCACTCCTTTTGACGTGACAACGTCTTAAATTAGGTTGCGGCTGGGAGTCACTTATGAAAAAGTGTAACGCCCGGTAACGTTACGATGAGTCACCGAACGAGAGAGAGGCCCGCCGAATGCCTTGCGTCTCTCTCCCACTCAACTATGATCGGTCTGCCGCGCGCGCAGCACGCGGCAGACGTTGTCACGTAAAATCTTCGCCCGTAAAACCGACTTTACAGGCAACCATTTTTTTTTTGTATCAGTCAGAACTAAAAAAAACTGATGTATACGACAAACATGGTTATTGGAAAAATACACTTTTTTAATTTTAGATTCAATTACAAAATAAATCGTACTGAAAACATCCACCATCTTTTGCAATAGTGTAAAAAAACGCTTTCTCATTTAACCCAAAGTATGTATCAAAAACTAGGTATAAAACCATACAAACAATGGAAAGTAATTGGCCTCGATTGACTCTACACTTTGACTTTGAGATTAAGCAACAATTAATGAAAAGGTAAGAATTCGAGGAGAAGGAAAGTATCTGCCGACCACACGCACGTTGCGTCGGCGATATACGAAACATCCTGGGCAAGATGGATGGGTGAGGGCTTCACAGGACCAGAAGGAATGGCTTACACGAAGAGAGGCCTAAGTAGAGAGGCCTATGCTCAGAAGCGGTCGGTGGCTGAAAATAATGATGATGAAGAATTCGATATCGCTTTGTTAGCAAGCAGTAGCTTAGCTAGTAATAGTTAAAGTACCTTAGGGCAGTATCAGGGCGGAATTTCACTCATGAATGGGGATATGAGAGGCCGCCCTCGAGGGCAGTTGTAGGCTGTAGGGCGCGAAGGCTCACGTATAATTTAAACTCAACACGTTTTGCTATGTTTTACTTATGATTCTAGAAGGTTACACGCACAAGTTTAATTGTGTTTTCGCTTCCATAGTTAAGAGGCAACTTTAACATGCAGCTAAATTGTTATGAGAAAATCTGCTAAATATCGTTTTTGTAACATATATAATACCAAAGGCTACTTACCTTATACTTACCAACGTATACTGAAAATGGACTTTAAACTAGATTCAATAGAAAAAACATTTGAAAGGAGTGAAGTGAAGGAAGCGGGTTCGAATCTAGCTATACATATAATAGTACATATTTTCGAATGCTTTTCTTAAATCTAAAAAAAAACATTTGAAAATTCGCTTTCTCTTGCATTTACTTTTTCAAATAAGAAGATACGTATTTCTAATGTTTTCTTCATTGATTCGAGTTATGCACGTGTCAGATGTGCTTAACTAGAATCAGTGCTGTAGATAACTAATTTAAAATTACAAGGAATTTAAAAGTTGTTTGATACATAAACCTTATTACATGTACCTTAGACAACAATTGCATAAAATACAACGATTTCCTCTCTCATACTATTTTTCCACTTTGAAAAATAAAATAAAAAGATTTATATCTAAAAAAAAACATTAACAGGAAAAAAATACATAGCGAGGTCATCTCGCATATAAACTAAGCAAATAGAGAGATATCGGCGGCCGAATGGGACCGTTTCTAGGAATGCAGCCGGGATAAGGACCCGGGATATTTTTGAAAGGCCGAAATACTGAGTAGATGAATGGCAGAGACCTGTCTTATGCTTAAACATATAAACCTTTACTTTTAAAAGTAGCGCCTATAGCTCAGCTAACTAAGATGATCTGAGATGATGAGACGAAACGCCACGCTGAGTTACACCATGCGACGCCATGCCATGCCACGCTATGCCACGCCATGCCACGCGAAATCCGTAACTGAAATACTTCATATAACTGTTATGTTTGTGTAACTGACAGTCTCCATTGATATGAAATTATTATCGCGCTCGCTTCGCTCACGCATCGTTGTAAGTTAGATGGGGATATTACTGTGTTAAACATTAGCGCTGAAATCAATTCCATTCTCAGTGACATCATATAGCTGTTATATTTGAGTAAGATTACGTTTTCCTAGCCTTAGTATCACATAATACGCGGGTAACACCGCGGGCGCAGCTAGTATTTTTATAATCATAAGGTCTTAGTTTGTAACTTGTCATTTTGACTATTATTTTTGTCAGTTATACTGTCATTTTAAGGGTTAAGTTTATTTTAAATTGTAAATAGGATATAAAATAAGATTACTTAGATTCCGGCCTTGCCTAGTTAAGTAGTCTTAAGATTACTGTAATATTGTAAAAAGTTAACAAATAAATTTATTATTTTATTATTTTTAGCCGGTTCCGTCCCACTGCTGGGCAAAGGCCTCTCTATCCTAACAAATAAATATTTATAATTATTTATTCATTTTCACTTCGTAGTTTCTCTTGAAGTTTTGTTGGTGAAGTCGCTACTCTGCCCATTTTCTACTCCGATCAAACCCTTCAGATAAACCGCGCGTGCCTCAGGGTAGAGATATGCAAAGACGCGTGGAATCCCAACATGTAATTAAACCCTCGCGCCAAGGCGGCCCTTTCACATTTAGATGGATTCTCTGATATAGAGCTCGGATATGGAGATATCTTGCTCAAATACAAGAGATAGAAAAAAATATGTTAAGATTGAAGGAGTTACTAAGGCCCCTATACAAACTATGAAGCAACGAAAATAATCTAAGTTGCAAAGTGAAACAAAATATAGCCATGTTACTCAGGAATAATGTAGCTTCCCAACGGTGAAATAATTTCACGAATCGGTCCAGTAGTTTTGAAGACTATTTACGTCAAACAAACAAACAAAACATCAAACTTTTCCTCTTCATAATATTGGTATAGACAAACTATAAAATCAAGGTTTTTGCCTAATCTTCGCATGAAACAAATACTATGCTGAAATATAACATGTTTCGTATTAAATTGTAGTAAAGTCACATCTTGTCAGTAACCCGAATGACCTCTCGTGGATTGACTCGTCCATCCATTCCTCGCGGCCATGTGAACAAACAAGCCTGACGGATGGTGTGTGCGGTGTACCGACACCCTTCTGTTTGCCCACAACTCTGCCCTTGCCACTTGGGCCAGCCCTGTGCTAACTTTATCACGATTACATTTAGGGTGTGTCAGATTATATAAGACTGGCTGTTACCTGCGGTTCCACTCGCGTTAATCCCGGATAAAGAGTAAGCAGTGGAGCCTTTAATAGATATAGATAGAAAATTCATTATTGGACACATACAATGAATTTAAAAAGAAAAAGAAAGGGCTTACATTTAAAGTGCATTCACTATGTCCAGAGATAGGTTCCTTTTAGATAAGCGTGCTACTACGTATTAGACCACAGCGCTGCCGTGTTAACGCAAACCTATGTAAAGTACACTAGCATCCCGTCCCGGCTTCGCACGGATTCTAAAATAACCTAAGTTGCAAAGAGAAACAACTATAGCCTATGTTACTCAGGAATAATGTAGCTTCCCAACAGTGAAAGATTTTTCAAATCGCCACAGTAGGCTCGGATCCTATTCGCGACAAACAAACTTTTCCTCTTTTTAATATTGGTATAGAGGTATAGATTAAAAAAGGCCTACAATCCATGCTAACTTTGCAGCAAATTTCATCCAAATTGTCACAGCCGTTTATGCGTAAAGAAGTTACAAACATACCTACCTACAAACTTGGAATTTTATTAATACAGTTTCGTCCTTATAATATACTAGGTTCCTGACCAAAGCAAACATTTCAGAAACAGCTTCGGTTGACATACTATTATTGTTCAAGGACCATCGATACGAAACAGCTGTTTGTGGTATTTTCGTATTTATTTTAATGTAGAAAAACTATTATTTGTTACCATAATAGTCTTATATATAAAATTTCCATGTCACAATGTTAATTACCGTACTCCTCCGAAACGGCTTGGCCGATTTTTACCAAATGTTATATGCGTATTCAGTTGGTCTGCGAATCGGCTACTATCTATTTTTCATACCCCTAAATGAGGCAATACAGCGTTTGCCGAGTCAGCTAGTATTTCTATAAATTTACAAAAGCACCTTGATCGCTACTAAAATACCTCCAAAATAATTTTAGAATGAAGTCTCTCAATAAAGATACTGAAGTATCAGTATCGACTTTTCTATATATACAAATTCAAAATTTAACAAAAAACTCTAATAATAAGGTTTCGGCTTTTACTAAAAACTGTAAAATAACTGTAGTCGAAACGAAAACTTTGTCACAAATAATCAGAACCACTTATTTATTATTACTTGTTTATACTCATTGTTTACAGTACCAAATTTATTTGTTAAATTCAAACATGATTTAATATAATAACGTATACAGAGTTAGGTATTTATAAGTACCACTTATTATTTTTACTATATTTTCACTATTTATTACTTTAGATTCTAAAAAAATACTAAATGTTAACGCTTTACTCTGATTGTCTTGGAGCAACATTTTGCGATTTCGATTTTGAAACCGAGTAAAAGTTGTGGAAGCATTTCTAAAATGAGTAAAAACATCGCTGCTTTTATCGTGGTTACAGATTTGAAAACGCGTAATAATATATTTTTTCGGCAATTTTATTTTCGTGATTTCCGAATTGAACCCGGTTTAAATGTTGATTTTTTCATATTAATAAGTAATACGGCACATACTTGGCTTATAAAAAGTATTTGCAATAACTCTGTACGTCTTTTTTTTTTCAGTGACAAGATTCATTTCCTCTTCATCATCTCCCCGGGAGGGGTATCCATCTTCTCTGACGATATCTCATACTGGGTGTCCAACCTGTAAATAAAAATAGGATATAAGGAAACTAGATAAACATGGAAAACAAGTGCTAATGTGTGTAGTATTTAATGGGGTAGAATATTTATTTTATGAAATTTGTAAGTTTATTTAATTTTATCTCACTAATGTTTTTAAGTATTAAGTAATTATTGTAGTATGACTTGCCTTTAACGTATGTTATTTAGGGCTAATAAAGTTCTGTGTTTCTGTATTTCTAGGATATTTAAAAAATGTGAAACTTCTTTCACCTTTGGGAAGCTACATTGATTATGATTTTGTAAGTACTTTATTGACATAATTATTATAACATATATGTACAGCGTTCTTATTCTACACAACATTAACCTTATTTACTAGGTTTTTTTTACTAGGCTAACAGTCTTTTTGCCTCCGCCTTTGTTGTCCGAACCGCCAAACTTTGGAATTCATTGCCGAATTCCCTGTTCCAAAAAAAACAGCGCCTTTTAAAAAACTTACGTCTAGGTACTATTTCTTATTAAATCTTATTATAAATAACAGCTCATTCTATATATCTAACAGTGTCAGCTCGTACGTTTATGGCGGCTATGGGAAGCTACATTATCCTAGACGTCATGCTAGTTAAAAGATACAAACAGATCGCCCCGGCTTCGCACGGGCTATAAAATAATCAAAGTTGCAAAGTGAAACAATATATAGCCATGTTACTCAGGAATAATGTAGCTTCCCATCGGTGAAATATTTTTTCAAATCGGTCCAGTAGTTTCGGAGCCTATTCGCGTCAAACATACTTTTCCTCTTTATAACAATAAAATAAATAAATAAATATGAGAACACATTTGCACACACACAAGTTAACTCCATACAGAACCATTCCTAGTTTGTGTTATGGTTGCTAACACATCTGATATACTACATATACATACATACACATTTTATATAGATAGGTACATATTTAACACCCAGACCAACAGCCAACAAATTTAGTTAAGCACAAAGATGTTGACCGTGCCTGGGATCGAACCCGGAACCTTCTGATTAGCAGTCCGGCATGGTAACCTTTACGCTAACGAGGTCGTCAACTAATAATATTGGTATAGATGGTATAGATGCCTACGCAGTGTGGTCACGAGGTCCCCGACCCCGCTCCCGAAGGTGACATGGAGATCAGGGAACCTGCATGAATAATGCGCACGCGCACAAAAACCATATTAGACTTTGACAACGCGGTGCTAACACATGCGTTACCGGGTGGAGTAATGTGGACTCAAGTGATTTCGATTAACATCTGATTTTCATTTTGAAATCACGAGGTGATCTGGTGATAGACGAATTGATAGGTCCTAGCTTGATTTTTTTTCGAAAACACAGATTCTACTGATGGAACCGATTTTAATAATAATTGACCAAGTTCTAGTCCGGCTCTCGCACAAATTTTGTAGGTTCAGTACCCATTACCTTAAAATAAAAACACGTTTATTGTATGGGACTTCAGTAAATAGTTGTTTTATTTTGAGTTATAATTAATTTCTTATAATATACATCAGTGAAAATTTTGAGTGTCTACCTGCTACCCTTATTAACGTTTATTGTATAGATACCCCCATAAGAATTTCCATAAAGAAATAAGAGTTTTTATAGTTTAGTTTTTAAATTGTTAGTATTTGTTGTTATAGCCGCACGATAAATACATAAATTGTGAAAATTTCAGCTTTCTAGCTATCACGGTTTCTGAGATACAGCCTGGTGACAGACAGACAGTAGAGGCTTAGTAATAGGGTCTAGTTTATACCTTATACCTAGGTACGGAACACTCTAAAAAGGACGAGATTCTCAATTCAGTTGTTCTTTTTTATGTTTATTACCTACCTCAAAACCCGGTCTTGGTTTTGATTTTTTTATTGGTCTACATAAACTTAAAAGAAAACAACTCTGGCTCCGGGCTTCTCTGGCTCTCTCTTTAATTATTTCCTAGTTAAAATCCTAGATTAAAGATCCAGACAACGAGCCAGGAACAATTATTTTTAACTAGTCCCATAAATGACCTTAAAATGAAGATCATATACAATCTCTAAGCTTTGTTTGCCATCGCTGAATTTAACGTAGTTTGGACTTATCAAGGAAAACCTTTGTTACCATCGATAGGAAGTAAAATGAACGTCAATTACCTTGTCTATTACCCATAATGACACGAAAAAAAGTAACAAGACAGCTTATAGTGTCCAGTCCAGTAAACAAGACATAATTCTCATAATGCTATCGTCAGCCATCTTGGTTTTTCTACCCTCAAAATTAACGTTGCGCTATTTTCAACCTTACGCTTCTGTTATAGAGTGCATTGTGCTTTCAGGAAAAGAAAACAATTTTTGTATAAAAAAATAGGGAATTAAGATAAATGTGCAGTAGTTTGGGGACGCGCTCGTGGCCCAAATGTTGTTTTTATTGGATTAAATAGGTAGCTGTTAGCGCGAGACGAGGGAAAATACAGAGCGCACTAAAAAACCTTTATTGAAAGGTTTTACAGTGGACCGCAGTTTACTGCTTTGACTCGGTATATCTTATATCTTTAAATGAGCAATTCTTGTATATATATAATTTGATTCTCGGAATCGGCTTCGAAACGATTCGGAAACGATTTTCATGAAATTTAGTATATAGGGGGTTTGGGGGGCGATAAATCGATCTAGCCAGGAATCATTTTTAGAAAATGTCATATTAAAAAAAAACGAGCAAAGCTCGGTCAACCAGGTACTGTCAAATACATAGAACATTTGAGGACTGTGTCGCCCCCGTCCGTGGGAAAATTACCCTTTATTCGATTCCCCACACGTGGTCCTTGGGTGGTGCAAAACAGGCGACACTCACACTGGTGGTAGGCTTCGGCCGGGGCTAGTGACCACCCACCGGACTAAGTCACGCCGCCAAGCGGCCTTGCCGTGTTCCGGCGTTTGGTCCGGTGACGCCGTTAGGGGATTTGGGTCGGGATAGCTGCTTCGTTGATGCATTTTAGCCGGTTTTAGACACATGAGCGTGGGGACATTGGGTATCTAGTCACGGAGGGTAGTGGGATCCGAGGCACGGTTCTCCGCTGGCCGACCGCAGGTAGTAGGGGACCCAAGTAGTGAGCTAGCTACTCATGAAAGGCTGTCCCGCCAACTAGCGAAAAATCCCGGGGATGCGCCATCGTGCCGGTTAGCGACCGGATGAAAGGGCCCGATGGACATCCCTGGGGGGGCTCGGGCGTCCCCGCAGTCTCCGGACTAGCTCCCCACTGGTGTCTTTTACGTTTCATGTGTCTTGGTAAGCATCGCGAAGCCTCGTCCCACTGCCATATCCCCACTGAACTCACTCTTCGCATTATGAAAAACAAAAGAACAAAGAACAGGGTACAACAGCGGATGCACTCCCTTTCGCTTAAAGTGCACCTCTCCAACATTCGAGGTTTGCACTCCAATCTCGTTGCGGTCCATCACCATCTGGAGACCGACAAACCTGCTCTCTTGTTCCTTACGGAGACGCAGATCAAATGTCCATCTGATACGGCATACTTGCAATATCCCGGTTACACCCTAGAGCATAATTTCAAGGCTCGGGCAGGGGTTTGCCTGTACGTCCGGGATAACATTTGCTGTCAGCGTCTCCGTAACCTTGAAAATCGCAGTTTCTCTGTCCTGTGGGCGCTTGTAGACACAGGCATAGAGAAAATTCTCTATGCCTGTGTCTATCGTTCGCACAGCGGTGACCAGGAGACAACCAGGCTTACTGATTATCTCAGTGAGGCAGCGGACACGGCTCAACAAAAGTACCCGACAGCCCAATTAGTGTTACTGGGGGATTTTAATGCACACCATCAGGAGTGGTTATTCCCATACCGGGACACAGACCATGCTGGTAGAGAGACGCGAAAGCTTGCTTTAACGTTAGATCTCACTCAGCTGGTCCAAGGTGCTACTCGGGTACCTGACGTTGAGACGCATACACCTTATTGCTTGGACCTTCTGCTGACAACTGATCCAGACCGGTACTCTGTGGCGATTTCGTCACCCTTGGGTAATTCCGATCATTGTCTGGTGAAATCTGTATCCGTTTATTCCCCATCTGACCCGAGCCCTAAGGGCAGTCGTCGGATGTGGCGATACAAGTCAGCAGATTGGGATGAGATGCGGTCATTTTTTGCATCTTATCCTTGGCAGTCTGTTTGTTTCTCTTCTGGTGATTCATCAGTCAGCGCGGATGCCGTGACGGATGTACTGCGACTGGGTATGGAATATTTCATACCCTACTCAGATGTACCTCTGTCCGACAAGGCTCGCCCTTGGTTTGGGCCTCAATGTGGACGTGCTGAAGCACTGAAACATGAGGCATACCTTGCCTGGGTCGATGCCCGCCACCGCAAGGCTGGGAATATTTGCCAGAAGAAGAAAGAATTTAACAAGGCTGCCAAGTCCTGCAAAAAGGTTTTGCAGAAGGCTCGCTTCGACCATATTAGCCGTGTAGGGAACAAATTAGCTTCTTATCCCGCGGGTAGTAAAGCATTTTGGTCCCTGGCCAAATCGATCGAAGGGAACTTCTGTCGCCCCTCACTGCCTCCACTGCTGAAGCCGGACGGTTCGCTGGCTCACGCAGCAGTAGAGAAAGCCAACTTATTTGCTTCTCTATTTGCTGAAAATTCACGTCTTGATGCTGGTGGCGCGTCGCCTCCGTCATCTCATGTCTGTGCGTCAGTGATGTCTGACATAAAGATACGCCAGACTGAGGTTCGGAAAGCGCTACGCGATCTAGACGTGAATAAAGCCAGTGGTCCCGACGGTATTCCAGCTTTAGTTCTGAGGACCTGTGCGCCTGAGTTGGCTCCTGTGTTGACACGTCTTTTTCGGCTTTCTCTTGAGACTGGTAAAGTGCCAAGTTCTTGGAAGCTTGCTAATGTGCAGCCCGTGCCTAAAAAAGGTAGTCGCGCCGACCCTGCTAACTACCGGCCCATTTCAGTCACGTCCATACTCTGCAAGAGTATGGAACGTGTCTTGAACCGCAGGCTCCTGGCATACCTAGAAGCGAATGACCTCCTAAGTGACCGACAATATGGCTTTCGCCGGAATCGGTCTACTGGGGATCTTCTAGCGTATGCCACACACATCTGGAGTGAGGCTATTGAGAAGTACGGAGAAGCACTTGCGGTTTCTCTGGATATTTCCAAAGCCTTTGACAGGGTCTGGCACGACGGCCTTATTGGCAAGCTTTCCTCTTACGGCCTGCCTGCTGGATTTCGTGATTGGATATCGGACTTTTTGAGGGACAGATCTATACGGGTGGTCATTGATGGCAGCTCCTCGGATCTAATGGCGATCAATGCCGGTGTCCCTCAAGGGTCGGTGCTCTCTGCGACATTATTTTTGCTGCATATTAACGATCTGCTAAGACCCGGTACCTTTGGGTATGCAGATGACAGCACTGTTGTAGAAAGCTACATATCCACTGCACGAGCCAGTGAGGCCGAAATCCGGTCTCATAGGGAAGCTATGGTTGAGCGCTTGAACTTGGCTCTTCAGGCAGTCTCCGAATGGGGCGATGCCAATCTAGTCAAGTTCAATGCCACCAAAACCCAAGCGTGTCTTTTCACCGCTAAGAGGAGGCCTTTTGACCTGGCCCCTTCCTTCCGAGGTGCAACCGTATCGGTTACCGACAGCTTAGAACTCCTTGGCATAACATTGTCTTCAACCCTGAATTTTGGCTCCTACATCGAGAATATGGCTCACGTAGCAGCCAAAAAGCTGGGTATCCTCTCGAAGGTGCGAAAGTACTTCACGCAGGAACAGTTGCTTATATTATATCAAGCACAAGTTCGATCATGCATGGAGTATTGTTCGCACCTTTGGGATGGATCGGCAAAGTACCAGCTTCAGGCGTTGGAGTCAATTGAGCGGCGTGCTAAGAGACTCATAGGCAATGACAATCTTTGCAAAGCAAGGTTGCAGAGCCTAGAGCACCGCCGCATTGTTGCCAGTCTGTCGGTATTCTATCGGTTGCATTTCGGCGAGTGTGCGACTGAATTACATGACGTGATTCCCCCCGCCCCCTTCCACTATCGAACGAGCAGGGAAACGCCAAGGCGGCATCGGTTTACGGTTGAGGTACCCAAGGCACGCACAAAACGTTTTGCCTCCACCTTTGTTGTCCGAACCGCCAAACTTTGGAATTCCTTGCCGAATTCCCTGTTCCCCAATGACTACAATCTAGCGATTTTCAAGGCGAGAGTGAACCGGTTCCTTCTAGGTAAGCGCAATCCACCGTAGACCTCAATGTCGCTTACCATCAGGTGAATTGTGGTCAAGCGCTGACCTATTCAGAGTAAAAAAAAAAAAAAAAAAAAAAAAAAAATTAGTTTTTTTATACATTGCTTAAGAATATTTTAGTATTGTCTTAGAGTCTAAGGGAAGGCACTGATTCCCACAGTTCCAACCGTGGGTCGGATGACACGTTAATTGTAGGTCTCGGCTGTTAGTCTTAGTACAACCAGTCGTTAAGCCAAGTCAGAGGTCTTTAGGCAGCATAAACACTCTCGAAACCAGCTTAGCCACTTAGCTCATACGAAGAAGAATATTTCAATTCAAACTTCTTATGCTATCTCTGTTATTTTCTATTCCACGTTGTCACAGCTACCAGGACAAACAGTTAATTCCACTACGTGGGTGTGAGCGGGACAGATTATGCTAAATGACGTGAATTTGACATGATTACACGAGCCATTCTGGTGGAAAAGGGTGGAGGCGATTACATGTGTTTCGTGCCAGAAAACACGTGTTTTGATCATTTTAGTGTTCATTCCGCTCGCAAATCATATACATTATCAAACGTAATATGCACGGGCAGTGTTAATCATTTTCTTTTGGAAGAAAAATTGAACCTACAGCCGGTTAACACGGTTTTTAGGGTTCCGTACCCTGAAAGGTAAAAACGGGACCCTAATACTGTGTGACACCAGGCTGTATCTCAGAAACCGTGATAGCTAGTAAGCTGAAATTTTTGGAAAAAAAATAACAAGAACCCCCTAACAATAAATGTGTATTTTTCCTGTTTATTTGCTATAAATTAAACAGTAACAGTACTGTTGTAATACATAATATAAAATATATAATATAATATGGCAGACGCTTAAAATGTTCACAAAATATATAGATGGAAAAATAAAATAATTATAAATAAAAATTAAATAAATATTTTTGGGAGGCTCCCATACATCAAACGTAGTTTTAAGCAACTTTTGACTCAATCTTAATAACGACTTTTGGTAGACCCACTACGTAAAGTCGCCTCCCATACAAAAAAACTCAATTTATGCCATATTGGTACGGAACCCTTCATGCACGAGTTCAACTCGCTCTTGGCCAATTATTTGTTATTTATTTATAGGTTAGTACGAGTATATAATGCAGATGGCACAACCAATTATATATAATGCAGATTCAGATATCCTCGTAAGCCTACATTATTAACTCCTTTTGCACCTATCCTTCGTAGAACTGTGTTAGGGGCCAATTCACCAGTGTCTAGAATTATTAACCTAATCAATAAATATCACAGTGATACATGTAATTTTGATATATTCATGGACTCTGAATCTAAATTCAAAAATAATTTATATGCTGTGCTTAGGTCACAAATTTAGTTTTTTTTATATATATATATTACTCGTTTTAATTCTCAATTTATGTATCTTTTGTTTGTTCACTATTTTTGTTATATAACTAATAATAATAATTTTTCCAAGATTTATATTAATTTGTGCATGTTGTGTTTGTCTTAACAAGTGAAGCAATTAACTGTATAACCAAATCCAATTTAGATAATAAGAACGTGTATTATTGTATTCGCTATTGACAAGCCTTATTAAATAAAATAAAATAAAAATAAAATAAAATTAGTCGTCCAATTTCAATAATCAACATCCCGTCCTGTTAGTAACTTCATAACCCACTAACGTACTTCAAGTAACTAACTCAATTTAACCAAGTTTACTCACGATTTCATAACACTTTACACATTTACCCAAAAGATGCTAATCAAAACGAAAAAATAGAGGAAAATCTCCAACATCGTCCATTCCAATAAGGATAATAAAAGCGGTCTGGTAAACAAAACTTTCCATTCCTTCATATACCGTGCGTGACGTCACAGCCAGCCTCAACGGAAGACCAGCGTTGGTTGCTCTCCAGCAACCAGTGTTATGCTGAGTTGAGGCTGTGTTGTGACAAATAAAGGCGAAGACAAAATCTGCCTCTATATATATTGCCCTAAAAGTAGAGCAATATCTGGATTTTACAGTTTTGTTCAATTTAAATCGTTAACGTTGAAAAATATCGAAAAAATAGCGAATAAACCACTCTAAGAATATTTATACTTATTGTGGTACCAATCACTTATTAAAATGAAAAAAATAACTGGTTAAAAACGGACACTGACTTACGTTTAAAATACTATTTGTCAGGTTTTTAATGTTTAATTATTGTGTAGTTTATTTTTCATGTAATTGTTAAAAACTCAATTTTAGATGTATTGAACCAGTTTTGTCTTTGCCTTCAAGTTTCCCTATTTTTATGTGAAATAATTTGATTATTGTCTTTTGTTATATTGTAATGTGTAGCTTTATTTGACTTAATAAATAATTTAAATTTTTTCTTTTTTTTCTTACTTCAAAGGTTTCCAGAAGAACACGGTTCAATGGCATAGCCTTATGCATCAAAGATGCGCCAGGCAGTCTCACTGCACTGAATAATGAGTTCGGCTACCTGGCCCATAGCTGTTCCTATCAAACAACATTATGTATGCTCCACATTAGGCCAGTCCTGGGGTTTGAAGGACCGGCTGCGATGGTCAATAGCCTTTCTTGCCCTTTTGAAGTACACGTTTGAAGGGAAATCTGTTAGTGTGTATTTTCAGAAAGGTATTGAAAAAGTCTGCCGATTTCAATCTGAATATTGGAATTTTAAAATCTGAATATTCTTGAGGCTGAATCTCGGCTAACTAAGGCAATCTGAAAGGATTACCAAAGTTTAGCAGCGCTCGATGCGGACACTCTTCGGATGGGTGATCATCCAAAATACTGTCATTTATTCTGTCTGGTCGCTACTGTGGTTATTATCACACGTAAAATTGTAGGTCCTAATTTGCTAGTACTAGTACAAGCAGTTGTTAAGTAAAGTCTGAAGCCCTTGGGCGGCTTGAAAATGATCGATTCCAGAGCTAAGCCACTTTGCTCATGCGAAATTATTTTCAATCGGAATGTTTAGTTATGTTTTTTTTAACTCTAAATAGGTCAGCGTTTGACCACAATTCGCATTCATTCATGTTTTAATAGTAATAAAAACAGATAAAATTTTGATAATGCAATCCTATATCAGTAGCTACTACGTACTACCTATGGTGATAGAGCATTTTCTAGTGTGTCTGTCTATCTACCACCCTCAATTTGAAATATCTATCATACACCTAACGGTGTGCTTCGCCAGCATGTTTGAAGACCAGTTAGTCAGACTAGGCATGCTCAATTAGGTCAGAGAGTTCCAACTAGTGTGGTTATACGCGCAAAATTCTAGCTGTACGGTGTAGAAAAAGTTACAGCTTATCGTTATTAAAGTACCTAATTCTGGTGACTTTTATCGACATGACCATTTATTTCTTTTTTATACTTATAATAGGCATTATAGAGTGACTCCAATTCGCTTATATAAGTCTACGTTACTTATATTATAATTTGACGACCTCGTTGGCGTAATGGTTATTAGCTTTGTGGTGAACTAAATTTGTTGGCTGTCGGTCAGGGTGTTAAATATGTATCGATATAAAGTATTTAGGTATGTATGTATATGTAGTTTATCACTTGTGTTAGCAACCATGATACAAACTACGAGTACAAATGTTTTGGTATGGGGCTAATCAACCGTGTGTGAAATGAGACGTAATATAAAAAAACACCATTTTTATTATGCTACTTCATTGGTTTTAAATTTATTGAATTATAAGTACACATATTGAATTACTTGTACAAGCTCTGCCTTATTACAATTAAAAAGGTCAAAGTTTTGATTATTTTTTAGGAATTCATTAAACATGAACATAGCTCTCGGTAAGGAAGAGAATGCTGATAGAGCAAAAAATATTTGTAGCTTTTTCTTTGCACAATAATTGACAAATTAATCACAATGGATTTCCGCAATGTAACGCCTGAGTCAATAGGTTATTGGAAAGAATACTATATCCCTATGGCAACAGACTCGCCGGCGACCGCTAGTAAAATACCCCATTAATTCCACATCATCATAATGTCACCTCCCGGCTACAGACCTCTCCATACATTTGAATTTATACATTTTCATGTATTTCATTTCAAGATATCTTGGGTCAATGATACGAGTGTGCGGGGGTCAGCGACCCGCGCTTCTTGACCCGGCGCTGTGCCGGCACTGACCTGTGAAGCTCTGATGACGTGAATTCGATTTCCACGTTTCGAGTCAGAAACTGGATGAAAGCAATGGTTAATCTTTAGTAGGCAACAATCTTTGTTGCTAAGCCACCTTGGCTTATAGTAAACTAGCTACTCCCCGCGTTGCTACCCGCGTTATACCGGCATAAAAAGTATCCTATGTGTTAATCCAAGGTCTCACCTATGTCCATACAAAATTTCAACAAAATCGGTTACGCTGTATGAGCATGAATGAGTAATAAACATACATGTTTATGTCTTATTACTGGGTGAAATCAAAGGTTAATCTTTGTTGCTAAGCCACCTCGGTTTATAGTAAAGCTACGCCCCGTTGTTACCCGCGTAATACCGGGATAAAAAGTAGCCTTCGTTTTAATCCAAGGTTTAACCTATTTCCATACAAAATTTCATTAAAATCGGTTAAGCTGTTTGTGTGTTAATAAGTAATAAACATATGTACATAGACACTGGGTGTGACACTGTAATTCAGAAAATCAAAAGATAGATAGATTAACTCTTTATTGGGCAAATTATAGGTACAAATTGTACAAGATACAACAAATAAAAAGTAACAACATAAAAATATTTACAACGTGCCACAAACGGCGGCCTTATCGCTAACAGCGATCTCTTCCAGGCAACATAGGTTAATCTTTGGCAAAGACTTGGCTAATCTTTGTTGCTAAGCCACCTGATAGATTAACTCTTTATTGGGCAAATTATAGGTACAAATTGTACAAGGTACAACAAATAAAAAGTAACAACATAAAAATATTTACAACGTGCCACAAACGGCGGCCTTATCGCTAACAGCGATCTCTTCCAGGCAACATAGGTTAATCTTTGGCAAAGACTTGGCTAATCTTTGTTGCTAAGCCACCTCGGTTTATAGTAAGTTGAGCCCCGCGTTTTGACCCGCGGTATTCCGGGATAAATAGAGTAACATATGTGGTAATACAAGGTCTCCACTATTTCCATACAAAATTTCATAAAAATCGGTAAGCTCTTTGAGCGTGAATGAGTAACAAAGATACATAGACACTGGGTGAAATCAAACGTTAATCTTTGGCAAGGACTTGGCTAATCTTTGTAGTACATAATAATACTACAATAGTAAGTAAATTTTATGTAACATAGACACTCTAGTATGCTTTTACGAGTTTTGATTCGAACGAATAATCGATCTATCTGTTATGTATTTATAAGAATTCACATGTTTTTTACACCTCGTCTATAAGTTCTTTCTTTGTGTACTTTTTTAGGATGGGTTGCCTGAAAGAGAACGCTATTAGGGATTAGTCCGCCAGTTTAGGCACTAGCCTTTAAGTTTTTTTAATGTTTTCTATCTATCGATCTTTAAGCACAATTACACGATTTACAATCAACATAGTAATTTTAAGGATTCATTTAAATAACATTTATTTTATTTTATCCTTTTAAAAGTTACGATGAACGAGATAGGATTTTCTTCTTCTTCTTTGCATGAGGTAAGTGGCCAAACTTTAGTGTCAAGAGTTTTTACGCCTCTGACTTGACCCAACGACTGATTGTACCAATACTTTCAGCCGGGTCAATTTAAAGTGTCATTCAATCCACAGAAGCGCTTTTATGAAAATTACACTTCTTAAAAGACAATCTCAATCTTGGTCACTCATCCAAAGACTGTCTACATCCACCGTTGCTTAACCTCAATGATCGCGTCAGATCACCTTGTTTAGCCGAGCTACAGGCGCTACGAAAACCATTGACAGTGTAATTACTATCCTTGTACGCAACGACGTATTTAATCAGCTCCATAGAGGTCTTAGATGGAGAAATCCGGCGCACCTCCATAAAGCTCTTTAAACCCCTTTATCATTGTTTGGTAGGTAATCTTCAAAGAGTGATAATGAAGTGATTACGGACCGGATTGCGGCCCCGTAAGTGTGCCTGCTTTCGGGTGGGCTTGTAGTATTGATTACTCCATGTAGATTCAAACTTAATAAAATATACAGTACAGGAAAATCAAAAGAAATGGTTATTACAGTGGTTGTAAACATAAAATACTTTTATTAATTACTAGCTGACCCGGCAAACGTTGTTTCGCCTTATAAATATTTTATTTCTAAATAGATAGTAGCCGATTCTCAGACCTACTGTATACTCATATAAAATTTGGTAAAAATCAGTCAAGCCGTTTCGGAGGAGTACGGTAACTAACATGGAAGGTAAGTGACATGGAAAATTTATATATTAGAAGAAGATAATGGCGACCAGCACTTACACTGAGAACTAAATAGTCTCGTACCGTAAGTGCTGTTTTATTCGGGGTACCTTCATACAATATACATAGTTTCGTATACGACTTTAATTCAATTGTAGAGAGACGTTTATTAAAATAGTTTAGATCCGCGTACTTAATTTTTTTCGAAAATAGCTGGGAATTTAACTAACAGGTCGCGTAACTGTACGACTCTTCACTATGGTCAAAGGTGGAGCTTGCGTTGTCATGGATTACTGTTTGTCTATGTGGCTGCCAGATCATACGTCACATGCTCGGGCGATAGATTTTCAACTTACAAGGATAGTAGCCAACCAGGCGAGCACTAGAAAACTCTTGCTTTGATCCGAACTTGCCTGATGTTAGCAATGTGAGGGCTCCGTCTTAGGAAACTTTTCAAATAACAATACAAGAAACGAGGCATAAATTAATAATACGAGAGAAAAATAAACATGCATGTATGAGCCCTCGTGTAGTTTCAGTACAAAACGGCGCCACTAGATGGCGCTGTACGTTAGCAGTAGTTTTCTGAATCACGGTGAATTTGTCTACTAATTTAGAAACTATATGATTTTATTATAGTCCACCCGCATTGTTTTGCAGTAGCTGATATTGCGCGTGTACCTACTTTTCGTTGCAACCTTTATTAAAACAATTACAAAAACCAGAAAACAGAAACGCATAAAGAGCTTAAAACCTAGAGCCAACCTTATCTTTGACAGCCATCTAAATGAGTTAGAACCAGATGTTGGCCCTGGAGATTTTTTCACGCTTGTTGTATCTAAATGGCGATTATCCACGGGCGAGTGGCAATCGCTAGCAATTAACCTCTTTCGTTATCATCTAGAGACGACCGCGTTACGAGCACAGTAGGCGCGCGGTAATGTGAGCACGTGGCAACACGATTTAAAAACAATTACTTAGATATGAACCAATGTACGGAGCCGAGGCAGACCATGCAGAAGATGGGCAGACGTATTCACTCAAAAATACGGACATGAATGGATGAGATTGGCGCGAGATAGACAACTTTGGTGCAAACTGGGGGAGGCCTACGCTAATGAGGCGACATCAGCATTCCAACATTTGACATAATTTAATAATCACGTTGACATTGACTCATTATAATTATACTTTTGACATCATAATTACTGACAAACTACTCTTTAAACAATCATAATTTGACTTAACATAATATTAAATATAATAAGATAAAGCGCATGTTAAAGAAGTAAGTAATCATAATGTAATAATGCAGATGAATAAAGGCTTTTTACTTTTACTTTACTTTTACTTTTACTAGATATGAACCTCACGAATATCATCAACCATCCACATGAGACCGGCGGAAGATATGGTAGAGTTGTAGGGGTTATAATACATTACAATATGACTTTATTGTACACCAAAGACAAAAACAATGTCACATGAGAAGAAGAAAAACAGAGGTCTGTATATTAGGCGATAAAGCCGCCTAATGTACTAGGCGGCTTTATCGCCTAATGTACAGATCGACCGACCGATCGACAGCAACATGTGGGATGGAAGAGCTTTATACTTATTTTGGAACCAATCAGACTTAATATGTAATTTGAACATTCACGGAACTGTGCATTGCGGCAGCTTCCTTAAGAGTTAGCTGTGCCAACAATTACAGACCTGGCGTGTTCTACCTTTAGCCAGAATATACACTTTTCTTAAACTAAATTTTCTAAAACCCTACTTCTTGAATGGTACACAAATGTAAATATACAAGTATTATCGAAACCAACTGAAGTAAGTTACGCAATTTTTAGTTGTTTATTTTGTACTCATAACGGGTTATAAGATATTACATTTTATTTGTGCAAAATGACCAGAACAAAACAAAACAAAAGACAGAGTAAAGCAGATTTGACACAACCGTGGCTTTTGTACACTACTTTTGACACAATCAATGACTGCTTTGAGTAATAGCAGCCAGAAGAAAGTCATCGCTGGTCAGCAGTCCTTCTCAGGAAACCATTGGATAGATAAAGACAAAACCTGTGTCTTTCAAGAAGGGGTTATACAAAACCAGTTGTAAACATCTAAGTATTCAAAGCTCAGAGGCTTGCATCAGTAAAAAAAACTTTTACAAATTGGCCAGGCCATGATAAAAGGAGCAAGGTGGTAAACAAGTGGTGCCTAAGGCCAGGGAAGAGGAGCGATCGTCGTCCAGCATGATTGGTCAACGACGATACAGCTGTCGTCGGTCCAACCTGGACAAGATGGGCACAGGTCTGAAGAAGACGACAAGACAGGAGAGAATCCTATTCCCAACAGTGGAATTGGCTGTGAATAATGATGATGTTGATACAAGATGGCTGCTAATAAATTGCCGAATGTTAAGCACATCTCTAAACTAAGCCATGCGATAGTAAACCTTGAACCGTTTCAAATTAATGGCGAATAGGAATTAATTGAATAGCGCAAATATCTCGGGAATTAGGGCTTCCTCTCTTCTTTGTGCTGTTGGAACATACATTCACATGGGCAGTAGGATAACCAAATACATACGTGTTTGGCTATAACACCTTATGAGCCTCGATGATTTTAACATGTGGAAGAATATTTTTTTATTCCATGACCAAGGTAAACAAGTACATAACAGGTCTTCAAATAATTTTTTGTATTAGCTAAGTAGCCAAGCTCTGGTGTCCAGCCGCTCTTCTTGTAATAAGACTAACAGTCGGGACTATCTATTTAGCAGCTATCAGAGCCACGGTAGCGCTCTGAAAGTTGCACTTTTAAGATTCATTTATTTAAATATAAACATACCCTAACAACATTAAGTCGAACCGTCTATGTTTATTAAGCTACTAACTTTTAACTATTTAAACCTAGTATGGCAACTTTACTTATTACAATAAATTATAACATTATTAAAAAAGAAAATAAAACAATTATATAAATATAATATACGAGTAATTCCCATTTATCCCTCATTCACTCATTCATCACCTTTCAACCACTACCTATAACAAATTGCTATTTTTTATGATGCTATTATCTTGCAAAATCAATCATCCAAAGACTTTCGACATCAACAGTAATTGTTTAACATAGATAACCACAACAGATCATCATAGTTAGATCGGCTAAAATCCTAATACTTTTTTGAAGTGAGATAGATCTAGCTTAAGTATCTAGCGTAGAATATATCAACATTAGTTACTGGGTTTGCCGCTAGGAAGCCGTATCTGGTAATTTGTATTGAAGCTAGATTACTGCTCGTCCCAATAGTAGGTACAACCTATTGCGTTATAGTTGGGGCCCTTTTGATTAAAACGCTCTCTCGATCGGGCTCCGTCCCCCGCGGGGCCGAGCCCTTGATTTGATGGCCCTAAGGTACGTTCTCTGTGACGCTAAAAATTAAATGACTACCTCGTGGACTTAGTGCTCTGTGCTTCATAGAGCATTATACTTGATAGTGCACTTTTCACACACACGCACCTTGAATTATTTCAACGCAGGGGTTCTAATAAAACGTGGGATTTTCGTAGCAACGTGAAGAAGATGCAACTGAAAACGCCGGTACATAGACTTGTGAAATTGGAGAGGTCCGTTAACGTGTTGGGGCCCGCGCTCTACAACCGCGTACCTGCGACTTCCACCGCCAGCTTTAAGACTAGACCACAGAATAATAACTTGTACTTCGTACAGAAGCTTCACTTCGCAATGGTTTTCAAAGAAATATGAACTCAATCTGATAAACAATATGATTTAATTTAGCTCGCGGTCCAGACGATCACGTGATTAGTTTTCTACCTACCAATTTCTTTTCAAAGGAATATGGGCCTTAATTCACTATGCTACGGTTCATAATACATTGTACATGGTTATACGTAGTACTAGTTATTATTCTGTGGTATTGAAAGAGCCACGGACTATGGTTGCTTACTTCGAGAAACTAATTCATATGCCATCTAGCGCGAATAGAATTCCATAGGTATCATCTATTATAGTATCACCGAAAATATTTTGCGTTGGGCTCTTAGTCTAATTTTGTAAATGTACGACAAATGAAATGCAACTATCTTTTTTATTGTACTTTTTGGATATTGAAATAGTACGGGGAGAAACGGTTTGTAGTTTGAATTAATTTCATTTCATATAGGAACATTATGTAATACAGTCAAAATAGATTTTACCCTTACCTGTCAGCGTCTTTAGGTAACAAAAAAAAAGTTTAATTTCGATCACGATCCATATTTAAACAATTAAATACTGCACAGTATTTTTTTGCTTTTTTTCGTTTTGTGTCCATCTTGCAATTATATAATGAATCAATCAAATAACACAGAATAATAACTAGTACTTCGCAAATAATTAAGTTGAACGTGGTCGAACATATACCTAGCGCGCACGCGTGTGTTTTCGTTCGCTTGTGGCAGCCTACTAGATTGGCCACTCCGGAGTGGCCGCCGCCCGTACGTATGTTTTTAACACCTACATGCGGAGTGACACAGGCCTGACTAGACTCAGGGTTTGGCTATTAAATAAAACTTTTTACAATATAAATGATTATCTAAATTTGAAAATTGAAATTGATACATATCATATACTTCTCATATACATATTACTATTTACTATACTATAATTATCTTTGTCCTGGCTCATTCATTCTTTCTTTTATACATCCATCTATAGACAACGCAGAGCACAAAGGGTTAGTCCTAGGGGTTTGAAATTTGAAGAGTGTATTGGTTTTAGTACGTAGTTGTGTATTAAGAACGGATCACATATTAATAGTGCTGTCTCCGTGAGGGATAAAGACAAAGTTTACCCATAAAATTATAATTATACTACGTAAATAGAAAAAACGTAGATAATCAAAAGTTTTTCTTTCTCGTAGAAAACGGTCACTCTTACTTATTATGAACACCCCTGAAGATGGTGCTCGGAAAGCACCGAAGCTGTTGGACTCATTCCAACTTTTACTAATAAGTAAGTGTGACCGTTTTCTACGCGAAAATATTAAGATGCCTTACGTGAACAGTTTACAATGTTTAATCAAAAGTTTAATTCAAATTAAGTATTATCGTAAATAATAATAGTTTAAAAAAAAAACTAAAAAAACACGCTTTTTATGGAAAACCGTAATTTTATCAAATTAGTGTATTGTCATCGGTCCTCAATAAATTTACAAAGTTTGAACGAAATCTGGCCGTTTAAAGTGGTTCAAAATCGCGCCCAAAGAAGTCGGCTACAAACAAACATACAAACAAAAGTACAAAAAATTGAATAACTTTATCAAATTAGTGTATTGTCATCGGTCCTCAATAAATCTACAAAGTTTGAACGAAATCTGGCCGTTTAAAGTGGGAGAAAATCGCGCCCAAAGAAGTCTGTTACAAACAAACATACAGGTGAAGCTAATAGAAAGCGTGTAAAAAATACTTTCCCCCTTTGTGGGAAACTTGAATAGCAATATAGGGAACAGGCCAGCCCTAACGGACCCTTGTTTCGCCGACGTGTCGACTTGTCCCATTGTATAGAATGCTTTGTAGACACGTAGAGATGATGTAACGCGCAACACGGGGGATATTTCTCGCCAAGAAAATAACGGAGAGATGTCTCCCGGCCTTATTCCATTTTGTTATTTGTGTTGCCCTGTCTTGTCTTGTCACTTGACGAATCGTTGTAATCGAGTTTCTGCTTTTAGTTTTTATCGGAAACGAAATAGAAGAAAATCGGGCGCGTTATTTTTATTTTATTGTTATATTTTGTTCGTTTCATTACTTTTATGTTTTACAGCTAGGCTCGTAAAGGCCCCAGACCCAAAATGGAGCGTGCCTAGTCTAGTATCATACTTCTCCTGCCTAATTACTCGTAGGTGCATGCTATAGATATATATGAGCATATAATTTATATAAAATAATTTGGACTTAAAAGCTATATCATGCTTACTAAACTTATTCATTTCAATGGATAAATATTAAGCTATATCATGCTTACTAAACTTATTCATTTCAATGGATAAATATTAAGCTATATCATGCTTACTAAACTTATTCATTTCAATGGATAAATATTAAGCTATATCATGCTTACTAAACTTATTCATTTCAATGGATAAATATTAAGCTATATCATGCTTACTAAACTTATTCATTTCAATGGATAAATATTAAGCTATATCATGCTTACTAAACTTATTCATTTCAATGGATAAATATTAAGCTATATCATACTTACTAAACTTATTCATTTCAATGGATAATAATATCATTTCCTGATTAAGTAATCTTTCTATACTACTTAAAACTTCAACAAGCAAAGATTTCTCGTATATCTAAAGAAAAATGTCACGATTTCAGTATCGTGAAATATTATTATATATCGTATATTTATAGAGTTACACTGTATATTTTTTTAGGTACAACGAACTCTTCTAATGTTTAATCGGAGCATTATCCCGTGGACAAGTCGCAATGAATATAAAGTAAGTACCCAAAGAGAGATCAATGCAGTTCGTTGCATGAGGTGACCCGAACACCTGGGCCGGCCTTTTCAGCTTTTAGGGTTGCCACAAAGATTATGTAAGAGCTCACCAGCTATGCTCCGTGGTTTTACCCGCGTGAAATTGGGATAAAAGTAAGCTCTTTCTAGAGTTTTCTACCTGGCCAAGAACCTAACTAAACGTGGCTACTATTTATTTTTCACAATGTGATAATGTGAAATATGCTTTTTCAAACAAATGCTTTTACACTAAACCTTTGGAATTTTACTAAGGATTTTTTTCAGTATTTTAAATAACATACACACAACTTATAAGCACAACAAAAACTACACACATATTACTTTCAGATGCACAGCATTATAAAGTATTTAGTACGAATATACAATACAATACAAAAACGATTGCACACCAAAAACACAGTTATAATAAATCTATACATTAGTAAGAGTAATCTATACATAACATAAAGTTGCATAATAGACAGCCTTATCGCCGCTTATTGTGCAAGACAATAAAACTACAAAAATTGTAACTCTAACACTTACGTAAAATTTTATATTTATTTATCATAATATCCTATTTTGCTTCCATACCGCAGTAAGATACAGAAGTAAAACAAAAAACTACTTGCAGTGGCAACCCTAATGCCACTTTATAAACCTCCACATCAATAAAAGCATCTTTTTATGCGACACTGCATTGATCAAATGTCCAATACAAAATAAGAACAAGTTTTTACACCCCTCCCTTTTACCTGTAGGGCTGCGTATAGACAAAAGGTAAAGGGCAATGGACTGCGGTGAACTTTTATACAGGATGGTTATATGGGTTACCTACTTTAGTGGCCCTTTGGGAACTACACGTTTTAGATGTGGAGTTTAAGTAGAAAAGTAGAGAATAAATTCTCTCTTTTAATTAAATAGAGAAAATGTATGTATGCACTAGTTATTTAAAATTCCAGTTTATTTAAACAAAAATTATTATAAATACCTATATATGTATTCAATAAAGATTTTTTATACTTTAAATAGAGAAAATAAATAAGTTTTGGTTATTAAAACGGGTGCACCTGATAGTTTCAAAACAACTAAGTATTACCATATAAACAAATTACATGTTGGTCTATGATATTACTTTATATGACATCTCAATATCAATTATTATAATTTAATAGTTGTCTGTATTAAGCCGGGATGAAAAGAAGCCTAAGTGTCTAAACTATCTCTATACCAAATTCCATCCAAATCAGCTGCGTTGTAAATAAAGAAAAAAAAACAGTAAAAAAGACACCATTTTGGTTATTGAAACTAGTTCATCTGATAGTTTCAAACAACTTAGTTATATCTTAGTAAATATATAATTTGTTTATGGTATTACTTTATTTGATATCTCAATATCAATTATAATAATTTACTAATTACTCGCATAAATCCGGAAAAAGAAGTAGCCTAATTGTTTCTTTGTTTGACGCGAATAGCTTCCAAAGCCCGTTCGAAGCCGGGGCGGTATGCTAGTTTTTAATAAACTAAATCTTACGTAAGAAGATTATAATTATTATGAGCACGCCATATAACACGTGACATGGTGTTAGGGTTACCATCATTAGAGTGCCACGTCGTATTGTAGTTTTGCACGTGCGCCGTGATTCAGGTTCCCACGGCACATGGCAACCCTATTCAACTTACAGTGGGCATAGTGTTGGTAAATGCTTCAATCGCTGGTATTGTGCTGATATTACATTAAACCCTACTAATATTACAAATTCAAAAGTTAATGTGTGTGTGTGTGTGTATATAATATAATATTATTGCATAAGTTTATATGTTTTAGTACCTCTTCACGCTCTCACAGCTGAACCGATTTGTATAAAATGTGGTATGAAGATAGCTTAGACTATGGTTTAAAACTTTTCAACCTAGACTTAACACGAGAAACACCGCGGGCGCAGCTAGTCAAATAATAATATAAATAAATGTTAGGCCACATTTCACAAACGGTTGGTTAGCACCATACTAAACCATTATTACTAAAACATTTCTAGTTTGCATTATGGTTGCAAACACAACTGATATACTACATATAAATACTTTACATCGATACATAATTAACACCCAGACCGACAGCCAACAAATTTAAGTCATCAGCTTTGACACTCTCTTCCTGAGTCCCTTCTTCCCGAGAAGTACAATTTTGGGGTCTTTAAATCTAGAGTAAATAGATTCCTTCTAAGCAAGCGAGTAACATATTAGACCACAGTCAAGCTTAACATCAGGCCTATTCATCATTAAAAAAAAACAGACAAAGATGTTGGCCGTGCTAGGAATCGAGCCCGGCACTCTAGTTGGCAGTCCGTCATGGTAACCATTACGCCAACCATGTCGTCATATGATAAAAATGATGATGATGATATAATCTGACCTGAGGTTCCGTAATCTGCAGTCAGATATAATGGAGATCCTCGACCGCGAGGCTAGCGGCGGCAAGAGTTGTCCTCGGGAACGTGCCACACTGAAATAGTTTATAATCTATTTATTCATAACTTATACATAACTAGCTGACCCGGCAAACGATGTTTTGCCTCACTTAGGGGTATGAAAAATAAATAGTGTAGTTATATGACACGTTCGTAGATTTACCATAGCAGCGCCATCTATTGATTACTTACTCAACCCAGCCGAAAGGTTCTGTTAGAATCATTTGGAGTTAACAGATAATTGTGACTGTCAAATCAAATAATAACAGACAATAATTAGCAATAAATTAAAATTGCGACTATAATTTGAGATTTAAACTATCCTATCTCTCAAGTTGGATCGAACTGCACATGGTGTGCGAATTTTATTATAATCGGTTAAGTGTTTTAGGAGTCCATTGAGGACAAACATTGTGACACGAGATTTATATATATTAAGATTACACCGATACACAGTGGAAATTCCGAATATACGTACTAAGCGATTCGCTTCCACGTTTATAGTACGGACGGCCAAACTGTGGAACTCGTTGCCGGAATCCCTGTTCCCACTGAACTACAACCTTACTGTCTTCAAGGCAAGAGTGGACAGGTTTCTTATAGACAAGCGCGCTTCATCTTAGACTGCAATACCGCTTAACATCGGGTGAGTTGTGGTCAAGCGCGCTATTAAGCGTAAAAAAAGCTTACACATAGCATAAGCATAAGCAGCTCACTATACCATTCCCACTGCTGGGACTCGGGGCCTTCTCTAACTAGGATAGAGTTATAGGCCATAATCCACCACGCTGGTCAAGTGCTGGTTGGTGATTGTCATACGTCTTTGGATATTGCAGTCCTCAAACGCGTGTCGGTTTTCTCGCGATGTTTTTCGATGAAGGTGTACAAATAACAACAAATTATCATTTATGCGCATATTTCGAATAGTACTATTTTATACAGAAGTATTCGATACTTTTGGGTCGAGTACCAAATACAGTTTCTCCCAGCTGCTCTTTGGAACGTCGCTATTAAAACTCAATTTATTAGGGAATCTGTTATTGCCGCTAGCGACTATTTTCCTAAAACCTACAGCCAATACTAAATCATAGTAATTACCTGGATCTGGCAAGGGTCTTGCCCTTATCGCTGGTCTTCTTCTTGTGCCGCACGAGGGTGGAGTCCCCGGCGCCTTGCAGCGAGCCTTCCACTGGAGTCGTGTTCTTCAGCGCGCTGCACTGGGACTCCTGGGGGTAAACCATACTCTTTTTTTATGCTTAATAGGCTTGCGCTTGACCACAACCCATCTGATTTTAAGTGATATTGCAGTCTAAGATGAAGCGCGCTTGCCTAGAAGAAACCGGTTCACTCTCGCCTTGAAGACAGTAAGGTTGTAGTTCAGTTTGAACAGGGATTCCGGCAAGGAGTTCCACAGTTTGGCCGTCCGTACTAAAAACGTGGAAGCGAATCGCTTAGTACGCATTTTCGGCATTTCCTCTGTATACCGGGGTCTCCTAGCAGTATCTACTCAGGTATGAGTAGTACCAAACTCTCGTACAAATAGCTTTGCGTCAACCTTCATTGTGAGGACAGCGAAGCTTTGGAACTCTCTACCCGAGTCTCTGTTTCCTGAGAGGTATCATCCGGGGGTCTTCAATAGTAGAGTTAATAGGTACTCGTAATTTCTAGGTAAGTGTACTTTTAACTGTAATCTTAAGTGTAATCTTAACATCAGGCAAGCTGTAGTCAAACACAAACCTATCAAGGGTAAAAAATAATTGGCTAAGTGCGAGTTGGGCTCGCGCATGAAGGGTTCCGTACCATTGTTATATGGCCCCCCTTATATATTTATTTTTTTTAATTTTACTAGCTGACCCGGCAAACGTTGTTTAGCCTCACTTAGGGGTATGAAAAATAGATAGTGTAGCTTATATGACACGTTCGTAGATTTACCACAGCGGCGCCATCTATTGATTACTTACTCAACCCAGTCGAAACTTAGGGGTATGAAAAATAGATAGTGTAGCTTATAATAATATGACACGTTCGTAGATTTACCACAGCGGCGCCATCTATTGATTACTTACTCAACCCAGTCGAAAGGTATCGACATCTGTTAGAATCATTTGGAGTTAACAGATAATTGTGAATGTCAAATAATAACAGACAATAATTAGCAATAAATTAAAATTGCGACTATAATTTGAGATTTAAACTATCCTATCTCTCAAGTTGGATCGAACTGCATATGGTGTGCGAATTTTATTATAATCGGTTAAGTGGTTTAGGAGTCCATTGAGGACAAACATTGTGACACGAGATTTATATGTATTAAGATAAAAGATAAGATAAGATAGCTTATATACATTTATATATTTTGTGAAAATTGTAAGTGTCTAGCAGCCACCGTTATTGATAAATGGCAAAAAATACGAAAAAAACACATCGTGGCGCCGTACTCGAATCGAATCGTAATCGTACCAAAATATTTACAAAGTCTTACCCTCCTAGAAAAGCCTTCAGCGCTGTAGTCGGTCACTTTCTGAAGCTGTTCACTGTCCGCTGGTCGCAAGTCTGTTTCGCGTGACTCCTAAACGTTAATATCATCCTCATTACTACATGTCGAGTAAACATTTCTACGTGTAACTAGATTAGAGTTCGAAATAAAAGATATTACATAGATAGAAAACGTACTCTTTGCAAATAAGGCGACCAAGGGCAATTCCATATCAGATGGGTAACTTCAATAGTATCCTACAGCGAATGGGGGAAAAGGGCTTATTTTTTACCAAAAAAGAGGGGGAATTTTGTGAATTTTGCCGCCCTTCTAGATCCGGAGGTGTTTACCAGAGACAATAAAAGAAGACCTTATATAAACTTCCAGCATGGCTCATTAGATAATGGCATAGCGTAGGTATACAAATACCGAGCAACCTTTTTAACCCTACAAGGTACATTTACCGATCCCAAAAGCCAAACTGTGTAGGTACTAGCTAACGGGAATATTCAGAAAATATAAACAAGACAAGAAGCCTTCCTGAGAGCCAGTACTTCCAAAATAGTAGGTATATTCCACCTTCGTCTAGAGTAGGTATCACTAACTCCTTTGGTTACGCTACCTGCTATGAAATGCCTAAGGAAACTCACATAACTGTCAATGAACTGATCCTTGACGTCGGAAGGTACACTGCCGCCCAACTCAGCATCAGAGTATTGGAACTTCACTTTGCCTGGAAACCTGAAATTATTTACAACATCTTGAATGAAAAAAAAAACAGAACAATGGATATCGTAGAAGAATATAGAATTACAGCTTGCGTTTATTGCGTAATTTAAAGTGGGATTGGGCTGGTCACGTCTGCCGCATGCTGGATGAACTATGGGCAAAAATTTCCACCCAATGGACGCCGGCCAATACAAGACCTCGCGGCAGACCAAAAAAGCGATGGAGGGACGATCTTAACAAACACCTGGAGGATTGGTCCACAATAGCGCTAGATAGGGACAAATGGAAAGAAGATAGCGAGGCCTTAGCCCAGCAGTGGGATTAGATAGGTTAAATAAAAAAAATCGATATGATGAGAACGATTGTTAAGATCCTGTACAAACTATAAGAGCAAGTCTCACAAATACCTTTGTAACAAAAGCTCAAGTAAAGTAAGCAAAGCCAGTGGAAAAATATGGACATTGATTACGGTTAGTCAAGAACCACCATTTGACCATGTTTACTAAAACTACCTGGGATTAAAATCTCTTTTCGGACTAACATAACATATAACTGACCATTTGCTAAAAACAAAACTAGTGCATCTAGCATCTTTGATTTAAAGAAGAAAGAAAAACTGTGTCTTGTGCTCAAATGCAGAACATAGAAATGAGTTTCGTGTATTATGTATGTGCAAAAAAGGAAAAGTATGCGCTATAAGTATTTTTGGTACTTTAGTGGCTGGTTTATGCTGAACTTATGCTACTTACTGCCAGTGATTGGCCAGTGTCTTAAATGACTGCAGACCTTAAATAACTTCACTCATACCAGTATTCCTTCGGTATTTCTTCAACAACAGGATAATCTAAGGAGGAACTGCTTGGCCAATGGGACAAGCCCACATCATCCGTGGTATCCTCAACTACATTCAGCTCGTGTCTGCACCAGGAGTCCTTGGGGGAGGGTTCGGGGGGTTGGTCTGCGAGCCAGGACTCCTCGCGTTTGGGGATGTAGCAGGGAGGGTAGGCGCTTGGCTCCTCGCCTGGATCGTGGCGGTAGAATTGCCTGTGGAGGAAAACGAAAACGAAAACTTTATTCAGAATTTGCGATTTTTTTAAATTGTTTACTAATAATCTACAGGTTTTGATTTAGCTACCAGTCACCCTATATTGTTTATACTTCGTACTGCTTCACACCCGCAGAATGTCTTCTATTAGCTAATCAATATTGTAAAGATAAGTGAAAAAATGATTGGCCAGATTTATTGCAAAATTGGTTTCTTGGTCATTATACGTCAGCAGTTTAATTCAACGGTATGACACTTTGAGGAAAAATTAACAAATTGTTTGGACTTTTCTTCAGTGTGTTAAGGATTTAAAAAAAATGGACTTCTGTTAAATTTTGAAGTATCCTTATACTTCGTCCTCCAAGTTCTTTAAGCCAGAAGTCGCGCTTAGCATTTTGACAAAAAGCGCATTCAAGCAACAACCCATCAAGTTGAAAAATCCGACAGCCTCCTTGTGAGCCAGTTATTCTAGGCATGGTCCACCTGAGGCCGAAGTGATTACGTGCCCTGCTGGTCAAATCCTTAGCAGCACTAGGAAGGTATATACCATAGGTACAGACTAAGAAGGTAGCTGAGCATTAAGTATTCACCAGTCAATAAGTTTAAGCCAGGCGACGGCAGCACAGTTTATCGTGAAGGGCGAGATCTGACGTTCCATATATCGCTCGTAGCCGTTCTGCAGAGCTGCTTCAAGTATCTCCTCACGTATATCCAGAACTATCAGGTCATTTTCCTCCTTTTGGAGAATCTCCGCCCTTCGAAAAAAGAGATACAAAGAGGGTGTAATCACTACGTTCGAAAGAGAGAAAAAACGTGTTAACAATTTTAAAAGTCAGCGCGTCACTGCCTCCCCGCCTGCTACCAATCATAGCGCTTGTTCTGAATCAATCAAACAAAGTGTTCAACGCGCTTACGATCGGTCCAAGCTTCAAAGCATGACCGTTGGATATCCCTTTGCTAAAGGAAGGCAGATCGTCATCGCTGTATAAACCTATTAACAAATTAAAATCTAGCTTCATCAGCTAAAAAGGGGTGATTGAAAGGATGTAAAAAGCCTTAAATCTGCATATTTTTATTATACAATAAAATTCCGGTCCCCAATCTCCAGCTTCCTATTTAGACATTAACAGCTGTCTCGAGTCCAACCTGGACTAGATTGGCGCAGAACCGAGATAGATGGCATGACAGGAGAGACGCCTATACCCAGCAGTAGGATAGAATCAACTCTGAAGAATACAAAAAAGCTTTAGGACCATCTGACATAGCTTAACGGCTATTATACACAAATGCAGAGATAGCTACGAACTTCAGAACTTGCAGTAGGTATTGATACAGATTACCTTGATTAAGCAGCCTCCTAAGAAAATTAGAATGAGACCATACCTAAATAATTTAACCTAATCTCTCAGCCTAGGACCAGGTATTGTATCTAGCATGTTTCTCCATTTAAAGGTGCGCAGATAGTTAAGTATGTTACCATGTTCTCTCTGGCACGTCCTTGGGTAATGCCACTAATGTCCTGGCGTCATCAGAAATCTGCAGTTTACGACCGCGTCGAGATATTCTGTATTTACTAGTTTGTGGCGATAGGTTGAAGGCCATAGCTATGTAGGTGTTGTTTCGTTATAAAGTAAAATGAATCAAAATATGAAGGTACTACCAAAATTCAATATTATTAACTCAATCAGCAAAGATTTGTCATATTTTTAATTTAAGGTACAGTGATAAAAATATATAAAGACTAGATTTCAATGACAAATATAAAATAAAAAGTTCAGGATTTGCTTGGTATTCGCAACTTCCGACAGTAGCCTTGGCTTTTCTAGGTCTGATTCCTGTTTCTTTCCAAAAAGAACGTTATCGTTACCTTCAACCTTTTTACATATCTATTTTTATCTGATTAGAAAGGATTATTCACCACGGCATTAACGATAACGCATTCCAATCGGGTTTCCGTGGTTTTTCAAAAACGTTTAATAAGAAAAAGGAAAACTAATTTTATCGTTATTTCAATTTTTAGTTGAACAGTCTCGATTGTCTATGATAAACCGGAAGTAATCAAAGAAGGTAATGAAAACAAAAAACGGTTAGAAACAAACTGACCATAAACCGTTTTGTTTTGACAGACGTTTGAAAAAGTGACAAAAACCGAGCGCAACTTACAAAAAATATTTAAATTTATTTTGGAATATATTTTAAGTGCTTGAAGATGAACGATTGCAGTTTTTAGAAAAGTGTGCTCCGTAACGGACTCTAAATAATGAGTGCTTATTTTCTTTGTTTCGATTCTGTTACCGTATCATTGTAGCGATGTATACTTTGAAGGGTATTTTTCCTGAGCCAAGTGAGTATTTTTGATTTGACTGACTTTTTCAACGTCAATCCCCCATCTTCGGTACGATTTCAAGGCCTCCTTTTATTTCAGAGAAGGAGCAAAAAAAGAACTTCATTAGGGAAAACATGAAGCAGTTAAAATTAATACAAGGAAAGTCGCCGAAAGAGCCCAAGTATGCGATGAAACCGGTGCACCCTCCGCGGCTGACCAATCCTATGGCTCCGGGCTCATCGCTCAGCCATGTGAAGTCTTCTCCTTCCACGAAGAGCGGCAAACTGTGTCTGAATGTCGGCAAAACTAGTTCCACCAGCACACGCAAGAAGCATCCCGAAATAAGGATCAAAAAGGGAGACATGGCGGAGTTTTTGAGGAGGAAAGAGTTGAGACAGTCGAAACCTGCCGAGGACTCGGGCGAGGAGGATAACAAGTCCACAGAGTCGTTAGAGTTAGGTCAGCTTAGAGATATTGGGTGTCAGACGATAGAAACAAATCTTTCACAAAGATTTGCTGATAGTGCTAAATTGACAGTATTATATCCTAAGAAGGATGCTGATGACGAGGCTAAGATGAAGGCGAGTGGGGACAGCGGTCACTACCGGAGTCCACCTCCAACCTCCCAGCCTCCGCA
The DNA here is from genome assembly GCA_035578125.1 of Mellilla xanthometata. Lineage (NCBI taxonomy): Eukaryota > Metazoa > Arthropoda > Insecta > Lepidoptera > Geometridae > Mellilla > Mellilla xanthometata. The sequence continues at coordinate 1,795,450 of JAPUBQ010000014.1, read as the reverse complement.
GCGAGCCGGAGACGAGGCCATGAGCGGGGAGAGGAACCATAGTAGACTTAATTCTATTCTTGAAAGAAAAGACAAGGATCCATATTTACCATCAGGTAGACAATTTGCTTTTAACTTTTTAGGAAATTTAGTATGTTCACACAGTTTACGTGCAATGGGCAACTTTTGTTTTATATTAATGTACACATCATTTTCAAGCACAAATTTTTTATGTAAAGCATTAATCCATAGTAGTATCCAAACATTAAATGTTCTTGCTGCCTTGTTTTCTTTTTTTTCATTAACTTTATTCTAACTGTAGCACATAAATGTTTCTCTATTTTTAAACAGCTTCTAAAAGATGATTCTCATTTCTAGATTTGTTTTAAGAATGGCTGTCATATCTAAACAATTTGATATATAGTTTTTTATTGGAAAGAATTTACCTCCTCAATGGTCCCTTATTTCAATGAAATTTATATTATTCTGTACAAGCTATTAAAATTGAATTTGAAAAACACAAACAAAAGCCTTAAAAATTCTATTTTTTTCTAGACAGAAATGCCATTAACCAGTAAGCCAGTACACAAATATACTTAAAGATACACTGTTGAAATTAACTAAACTAACCAAAACATATCCAAAATTTTATTCAAGTCAAATCATATCTGTCGGTATAATAGCAAGTATTTTGATCTACAGAAGAAATGATCATCACATCACCATTATCAGCTTATATAATAATTTAACTTTAAATTTATATAAATTGTGTCATAGTTTGATCATAAGCTTTGATTATAAAAAAAATTTGGATTCATTTCTTTTACCCAAACTTGTTTACTATAACTATAATAACATTTGTCATGATTTTATCACTTTGGTACCATGGTACTATGGTAAATTATAATCATCATCATCTTTCTTTGTCTCCACTCATTGTTATGTTCATAAAACCTTGTATTATTTGGTGGTGAAGGCACTATGTCCCACAACACAGGGTTTTCTCTAGTGTGGGACATAGGGATCAAATTAAACTGGGATCATACATTTGTAAATAATGAATAAGGTTGTCTTTTTATTGTCATAATATGTATGTATGTGTTTCTGGACAAATAAATGCATTATTATTATTATTAATCCATTGCTGGATGTTCATTCCAGGGTACCAAAAAGGCGTGCTCCCGAAGTACCTGCGCGAGCGCAAGGAGCCGGCGCGCGGTGAGAGCCCGCCTGGCGAGTGTCCGCCCGGTCACGTGGCGCTACCCGACACTGAGCGCAAAGAGACACTGCGGATGCTTAGGAATAGTCAGTATTGCATACACTCATCCCCCCCTCTTTTTAGACTGATAACATATTAATAAACCGCGACCCAGGGCTGTGCTCTTTTATTTCAAGGAGCTCGGTTGGCTTGGGTAGGCTGGTAAGGGGGGAATGCACAATACGCCCCTAGCAGGATGTCAGTGCATGTCTCATCACCCCCACTTCAAATTAGAATTAGAATATTAATAAACAATGATCTGCTGCATCATCATCATCATCCACAGCCGGTTCTATCCCACTGCTGGGTATAGGCCTCTCTCCTGTCATGCCATCTGCCTCGGTCCTGTGCCAGTCTAGTCCAGCTTAGCTACAGTTGTAATGTCGTCGACCCATTTTGCCGCTGGACATCCTACATTCTGCTTCCCTAGTCTGTTGAATGTCTGAATTTTTGTTGATAAGCAATAGAAGCTAGATTGGACTAAGCATTTGGCTTGTGATGCATCTATATCTATTAGTCTCCATAACTTAATTTTGAATCTTAGTCTTATCACATAATAATTACTTAAAATTACCGTCCATAAACAAGTTTATTGAGAACTAATATTTTATCCTAATGCAGCAAACAAAATGTCCAGTAGCCGCTAGTAAAAAATGACATCTTGAATGTTTGTTGATACTAAATTGCACACTAGCTGTAATTCCACAAGCACTTAAACTTTGAAGTTTTAATAATGATCATAATTTATTTTAATAATTTCTCAGAAAGGTAAGAATGTTAGCTGTTTTAAATTCACCCAGATGACACAACCAGGATGTACAAACTTGACTAGGAAATCTTTATATGTGTCTTCTTCTATTTCTGTATGAGCTAAATGGTGAAGCGCTTATGTCAAGTGTGTCTACTATATGTTGCAGGTTTTGCAGAGTTAGTAAGCGAATTGAACAAATTGCCCGTGAAGACAGACACACTGCGGATGCGGAACAGGAAGATGGAGCTTGAGAAGCAGCTTGCCAAGCTGGAGGAAGGGATCAAGGTGTTCTCTCGGCCCAAGGTCTTCGTCAAAATCGGGGAGTGACGCACATCCCTCGCCAACAACTGTTTGGATCCAAATCTTGCCAAAATACAGAACTATCGACCAAATCTATCACAGTTCAGTGATGACTTTGTCCCATCAAGTTTTCACAAACATTTCACAAGTGTGTTAATGAGATGAGATGAAAGTGTTGTACATGAATGTGATTGATTTTGTCAATGGTTCTGGTAAAAAAACTAAATTCCAGTGATAAATAGTGACAAATGTATTACACCAGCACAGTTTCAGTTTCTTTCTAAGCAAGAAATTATGAATATTTATGTCTATTTTTTTATAAATATAAGACCTAGAAATTAAAGTTGACTAAAGTTACTGTTCCGTCCGGTAAATTCTTGTGATCTCAACTGAGTAAGTTATGTTCTTGAATTGTTAGTTTAATTGTTTGTTATTGTTGTAACTGTTAATATAATGTAATGTTTGTATGGTGTACAGTGTTTCTATAACTTTTTTGGATATTTAAATACAATTTATTGTATTATCCAAATATTTGATTCTTTGGAGTAAATAAAAGGGGTATTTAAATAGAAATTGTATTTCTATAAACTGAACTACTATTGAATTATATTCAACATAACAATGACTGAAATGAATTCAGTTAGGAATCCTGTAGGATTAGTGACTGATTATGCTGACTTCTTAAACTACTGTACTATTTGATTCATAAATATAACATGTAACAAAAACTAAAAAGAACACATGGATTAACAATAAATAAAGCCTTAGAAATATTTATATCTAATCATAATAATCATAATAAACTTGTAATATGGTGAGTTTTGAATACCATATTTTTTTTCTACTAAAACATAGCAAAAATGGCATGAAAGCTTAATCATAATTTCGTTTCTACTGGTAGACATTCCTAGTCCTAACTTTTAATCCAATAACAGATTAAAATTTCACTATTCAAGGTACATTTCAATGATAGTTTAGATGCAAAACATGCCACAAACATTAAAATTATCCAGCCATATCTTGAGTCTAAAATTCTATAAAATGTACTATAATTTCCTCATCTTCATGATGATGACTATAATTTCCTAACATGTTGAAATAGATGTTTATTGAATACTATAGGTCCCTGTCTATACTGTATCTCTTCATCTTTATGCCATCGGTAGAAAGAAAAGTCAGGAAAGAAGAATTTGATCTCTCGTTCAGCTGATGATGGTGAATCTGAAAAAATAGTAAATTTTATGTCATTACTAGTGTAGATTAATGTTGTAGACTTAATTTCAAAGTAATTGTGAAAGGCTGGAACATGCTTTGCTGGAAATTATAAATATATAGTAAAGTTTTGCTATTATCCCAAGCCGTTAAATTCTTAAGGCATATAATATGCTAACATTCCATACACCTAGCTACTAGTACTTTATGATGTAAAAAATGTACTCTCCTCTATATGATATCTAGAGTGGCATCTATTACTGGCAATGTTTTCAAGTTTTGTATAAGTTTTTCCAGGACCTTCTTAATCTCTCACAATTTGCCAGATCACTATAAAAATTAATAATTTTATGTATAATATACCTTTTTTTGGCATGGAGGAAATGCATTTACACATGCTTGCCAATCCTCAGGGGAGGTGGCAGGGAATGTCGGGCTCAATGCTAGTATGGCAACCACTATCAATTAAAACCTCCATAGTGTTCCCTCCTTAAAGCAGGGGGCTGGTACATGTACATACTCCTCAACCTAATGTATCATATACCAAGTTCTTTATGCCAAATATTTTTTTAGAGATTGTTCTTTGAAGAATTAATAACTTGGATCAACAAGAGAAGACTATGAATATAATATTACCAGATCCATGAGCAACGTTTCTTGTATCAGAAATGCCGAACATGCCTCGCAAACAGTATGGGTCTTGGAACTGTGCCTTGTACACGCTCGTCGGGCCGAGCATCTGCCGCCATAGCTGGATAGCATCAGTGTGTCCAATTACATGCAAGTCTATGGAGCCACTGAAATATTGGGAAGGATAGCATGGTATAAATGATGTAACATATTACTTAAGTAAAGAATCATTTAGAAAGCTTTTGCTAAGTATTCTTTCGGTCTTTAAACCACCAGGAATATACAGATAAGTAAATAGGTTATAATTGCCCTACAAAAGACCCTTTTCAAGGCAAGGACAGGACTGCAAAAATAGATATTCATGAATTAATTAAATAACTTACCTCGTCATAAACGTAACCAGGCGATTGAAGAAGAACTTTCCTTCGTGTTCTTTATAGAAATCTCCGGCTTTTCTAGTGTCTAAAGCGACTCTTTCAGTTTTTACAATAACGAATTTGTTCTTGAGAACGTTTCTGATGTAAGACACCGCAATCGGATTTTTAACAGCATGGGGTTTTATTATAGCAAGTGTGAGCTCTAGCCTAGTCATTTTTTCTTTTAATTTGGTTAGTTCTATTCACATTTTCTAATTTCCATACTTTTCACGAATTTTGTTTATTTTTGAAATTTTAAAAATCACAGACGAAAATCTTGTATTTATCAATTGTGTGATGTGTCAACGTCAATTATATTAATATGTTATAAGTACTCAAAGTCGCAGCAATATAAAATTTCACTGTCAATTTATACATTTTAAAATGACATGTTTACAAATATTAATTTTTAAATACACTCTACCTTGCATTTTGTGAAAATATTCGGTACCTCATTCATTATATATATACAAAGTGAACTAAATAACTCAAATCTAAGCAATGGTTGTCTGCAAATTCTTCCAACAAGGCAATTGTCGCTATGGACAAAACTGCAGATTTGACCACATTTACGGGTCCAAATATTCCTATAACCGTAAGTATTTGTCCTAACTATTATGATGAACCTCTGGAGCATACGATTCTTACTATAGTTGCGATAATCATATAAATAAATCCTCAGCGAATCCACCATCTCAACCCGGTCCCGCCACGGTCACAGACGAACAGCTGATGCAACAAATCCAAACAGACGTCCAGGCTGCCCTGCGAGGAAACCAATGGCTACTGTCATGTTACGCACCCTACAAAGAGAAACCAGCATTCCCTGGCCTCTCTGACTTGTCCTTCGAAGAAGCTAGACTGTTTATTTACGAAGCGAAAGCTAGCAATAATGTGGACCAAGCTGTAAGTGTGAGCTTATCTTGTTAATGTATTTATTTATTTATTAGGCACTCAGACAGATTACAAACATTCATTTTAAACATAACTAAACTAAAAGGAACAAAAACAAGTCTGCAATCCAAAAAGGAGTACACAGCATGCTAGTGTAAACTTAATGATAAGGAAGTTCAGATATACATAAAAAAGGGGAAATCTTAAGTACTAAACAATTTAACCTATAACTTATATTATTTCTAAATTGACTGAGACTGTTACTTAATACATCCAGTTCAGTAATGTGAGTCTTACATTGGTTGTTATCTGGAGTGTCACAACATTTTGTATTGTAATATATTCATTAATTATTTATTATAATAAAACTAAATTTAATTTTCAGGTTGCTCACATGAATAATCTATTCAAAGATGCCAGATCAAAATATGAACAGCTTCTAGTCAGGAACGCCAACATTATGAAAATACTTCGTGCCATCTACAATGGGGAGAATGTTGCATCTAGCACCCCTGCTTCTTCAGTATTTCAAAGTCCTGTCCAATCATCACCATTCGGCCAGACCAATCAAGCTGCTTCAATCTTCAGTCAGAAAAACTCACAATCACTGTTTACCCAAAATGCTACACCGTCAATATTTGCCCAAAACAATACTACTCCAGATCCTGCTAAATCAATATTTTCTCTAGCTAACCAGCAACAGCAAAGTCCGTTCAATAGTCAACCTGCAAGTGTGTTCAGTATGCAGAATCAGAATAACCAAGAAATGAGTGCACCATCTAATGTTTTTGGTCCTCAAACTGATGTTGCCAAGTCTATTTTCGCTCAGGCTACTCAAAATACTTTAACTTCCCCACAAACACAGAGTAACCCGGCTAGTTTATTTGCTACTGCATCACAATCTACTTTCAATCAATCACCCTTCTCACAAAATCAAGGAAACATCTTTCAACAGCAAAACACGCAAAATCAAGCTTCTCTTTTCAGCTCGAATGTATTTCAGCAACAAGAGAATGCAGATGCTAGCATTTATAGTAAAATGGAAGATTTATCTGCAGAAGATCTTGAAGCATTTAACAGCAGTGATTTTAAAATGGGATTTGTACCTGAATTGCCTCCACCTCAATCTGTTTGTTTTTAGTTAAACTTTTGTTACTTGTAATGTAAGTTCAGTAGATTCTTACCTAAGTGTACAGACTGAATGAAGTATAAAGGACATAGCTTAATAACACATAATAAAAGCCTGTTTTTATATAACTTATCCTTTATTAACTCCTAATTGACTTAAAATTAACTTATCTAATACATTTACATCAATGAATCAGTTCTAAGTGTTATGGACACTCAAATTGATATCACTAATAAATCTGAGTTTACTTACACCCAAATTGATGAACCAATTATGGGTTTAACAGAAAGGCCAATAATATTTTAACAAAGCATGTTATACACTGCTGTTATAGTGTTACTGCTGCATAAGCATTGTCTATTAAAAACTAAATAGACAATGCTAATGTGATTACTGACATACTTTATAAATATTGCAGTTTCAAAGAGTATTTAATCTAAAAGTTGCTTTGCTCTGAAGAACCATACTATTTATAAAAAAATGCTTTGTCCTGAAGAACTGTTACAGAATAAGAAATGTGAGAAGTCAGACCTCTGACTACCATCGAGAATCGTAATTTTTGTAATGGAGGTCATTCTTACTATAAGTGGCATCAATTGCGAATAGCTTTCTTCTTTCTCTTTCCGACTCGTTTAAAGTTTCGTCATGTAATTTTTGCATGCATGCTGAGACTCGGGGCCTTCCCTCACGAGGAGAGAGAGATATAGGCCCCACACTGGCCAAATCTTCGGATATTATGGTCCTCTAACATGCCGGTTTCCTCACGATGTTTTCCTTCACCGTAAAGCGAGTGCAAATCCATACATAACTTGAAAAACAAGTCATTGGTGTGGGGCCGGGATCGGACCTGGGGCCGTCTGATGGAAAAAGAGACGTTATAGTAGACCACCGAGGCACACTCGCTTTTTTATTTATGTATTTTTTTTATATGATAATAGGCTTACGTTTGACCGCAGCTTGCCTGATGTTAAGCGTGACTGTGGTCTAAGATGTTGGATATTGTAGTCGAATAGTTTCCCATCTCTAATCATCTTTTATTATCTATGCTCAACTTGTCGGTGTTACCCATCACTAGTGCAATAAAAATGTAAAAAGAAATATGGCGTGTTTTCTGCTCCCGAGTATAATTATAATATAAAGTCCAAAGTAAAAATACATACAAGTTTAGTGTCCTCTGTTAATAAGGAAGCTCAATAGCACGCTTCCACTGCGCCATCAGTGAAAATCACGACAGCAAAAGTACTTAAAGGAAAAAAGTTGCGCCCACGCTGCGGTTGGGGCGCACGCGGTTTTTGGAAGCAAGTGAATAGAAATTATTATGGAGAAGATAATAACGTTGCCCATACTGCGGGAGGGCGACTCGTTTTCAAATTGGAAATTCCGGTTAACACTACTTCTACAAGAAAAAGAGGTTGGTCACACATTGGATGAAACTTATGATAAAATTACCGACAAGAATTACAGCAAGGCCGACAACAGAGCAAAATGTCTGCTAGTACAATGTCTCAGCGACAAATATCTTGAAATAGTTAAGAATTGTAATACAACGACGCAGATGCTTCATGCGCTGGAAGCACAACTCGAACGAAAAAGTGTTTGCAATAAACTTTATCTGAGAAGAAAAATTATAACCTTAAAATGCTCAAGTAGAACAAAACTTCAAGATTTCTTTATGGAGTTCGATGGACTTCTCAGTAAACTTAATGCCATTGATTGTAAAATTGAAGAAGTCGACAAGGTATGTTATTTACTAGCTGCTATGCCCTCAGAATATGAAGCAGTAATAACATCAATTGAAACTATGTCCAGTGAAAAATCTGTAAATTTAGATTTCATAAAATCAAGATTATTAGATGCGGAAATTAAACTCAAACAAGGACAAGAGACAGTCGAACAGAGTTTTTCTTGTTATACCTGTGGGTTACCTGGACATAAGTCATACCAATGCAAGAAGAGACACATAGAAAATGGAGAAAATTTCAATAATCAAGGACGGGGACACACCAACTTTGGACGAGGACAAATATATGGACGGAGACGATCCAGTCGAGGAAGAGGAAGAGGCACTTGGCAGCGAAGACCTCACTCACAGAACAGAAGCTCATATGCCCACTGCACGATGGAGGAGCAAACAAATGTAATATACACAGCTGCGGCAATCCAAGAAGATATTTGCTATCAAAGTGATGCGGAGAGTACAGGTATTAACTTTGTTGTAGATTCAGGGTCCTCAGAACTTATAATGCAAGAGAAATATAGAAGCAAGATGTATAATATAGAGCCAATTGAAGACACCAAAATTTATGTGGCAAATGGAGAATACTTAACAAGCCGAGAACGAGGTAAATTTAAAATCTTAGTTGATAATGAATATATTGTATTTGATGCACTAATTGCTGATAAAATCTCTCACAATTTACTTTCTGTCAAAAAATTAACCAAAAAAGGATTTGAAGTGATATTTTGTAATGATGTAGTATGTATAACAAAAGGAAATCTTAAAATTCAGGGTACTTTGAAAGGTCCTTTGTATACAGTCAATTTTGATCTTGATACTAATAAATGTATGGCAAGTGAAGTTTTGGACAAAAATGTTTGGCATAAAAGATTAGGACATTTAAATAGGAAAAGTTTAGGAATTTTAGGTCTTCCCATTTCTGATGAGACATGTGATGCATGCACACAAGGTAAGAGCACCAGGAGAAACTTTCCTGAGAGCACTGAAAGAAGGTCAAGGCAAATCGGAGACTTAATCCATTCTGACATATGTGAGGTAAGTATTCCTACAATTAATGGTGAGCGTTATTTTCAGGTTATTGTTGATGATTATTCACACTTTCTTACACTTAAGCTTTTGAAACAGAAAAATGAAGCGGAGCAAAACTTAATGGATTATATCAAACAACTTAAAACACAACAAGGATATATCACAAAGAAATTAAGACTGGATAATGGTGGTGAGTTTTCTTCAAATTATTTCAAAAATTACTGTCGACAAAAGGGAATTGTTATTCAATATACTACACCATACACACCAATGCAAAATGGAGTAAGTGAGAGGATGAATCGTACCATACTTGATCGAATGAGGACAAAATTTGCTGAAACAAAATTACCCAAAAATCTATGGGGAGAAGCTGCCTACTGCTCAGCTTATGAATTGAACAGGAGTCCCAGTAGAGTACTAAAGTATAAGACACCAGCTATGATTTGGTATGGATATAACAAAATTGACAACATGAAGATATTTGGTTCGAGAGCATGGAAGGTAACAATACCTAAACCTGGAAAATTAGATGTCAGAGCAAAACCAATGTATATGATGGGATACACAGGGAATGGATATCGCCTGTGGGATCCAGTGAGTAACAAAATTGTAGCATCTACTGATGTGATTTTTGATGAACGGAAAACAGTATTTAGTGAAGAAGTAAACAAAGAGGTTCAAAATGAAAAACAAGAAGAACAAAGAATAATTTATGATGATGATACATATGATGAAGATTACAAGCCAACTAAGAGAGAAGAAAAGAAAATTATACAAGAAATGTTAAAACAAAGGGAAGTACAGAGCAAAGAGAATAAAACTGAAAATTTTAATCAAAGGGAGAAAATTGATCATGAAGAAAATATTAATGAGGAAACCACAGACGAGGATGAAGATGATGAATTAAAGAAGACAAGATCTGGAAGAATAATAAAGAAACCTCAAACATATCAGATAGGAAATACAGCTTTTTGTTTGGCAACAGAAGGACAAGAAAATGTACCACAAAGCTATGAAGATGCAATTAAAGACAAAGAATGGAGAATAGCAATAGAAAAGGAAATAGAATCTTTGGAAAAGCTAGAAACATGGACAGTAATGGAGAATAAACAAGGAATTAAAGCAATTGATACTAGATGGATATTTACTCTAAAAGATAATGGAATTAAGAAAGCACAACTAGTTGTAAAAAGTTTTCAGATACCTGGAGACTGGAAATGCAAGAGAAATAGAGAAAATAAAGAAGCTATTATATGAAGAATTCAGAACAAAAGATCTAGGAGAAATAAATAAATTTTTAGGAATGGAAATTGAGAAAATTGAAGATGGAATAAAGATAACTCAAAAATCATATATAGAGAAAATGTTAGAAAAATTCAGAATGACTGAATGTAAAGAAGCAAGAACACCAATGGAAGCAGGATTCAATGCAGATATGAATGAAGAGATCATAAATGTACCATACAAAGAACTTGTAGGTTCACTGTTATTTGTTTCATCGAACACTAGACCAGATGTGACATTTGCAGTATCGTACCTCAGTAGATTTCTCGACAGACCAACAGAAAGTCTGTGGAAGGCAGGAAAAAGGATTCTACGTTATCTAAAAGGAACCAAGTATATGGGATTAATCTATCGGAGACAAGGTAATGCTAACTATGATTTAAAATGTTATTCAGACTCAGATTGGGCATCAGACAAGGCAGATAGAAAGAGTACCAGCGGCGGTGCGGTCTTTTATTGTGGTAAGCTCATTTCATGGTTTTCTAAGAAACAAGCATGTGTGGCGTTGTCAACTGCAGAAGCCGAGTATGTAGCAGGAGCTCAGGCAAGTACTGAAATTGTTTATTTACAAGGAGTCTTGTCCAATCTTCATGCCAATCCAATTTGTACTAAACTATTAATTGATAATCAAAGCACACTGAGACTCATTGAGAGCTATGAGAATAGTAAACGTTCTAAACATATTGATATCAAAGCACACTACATTAAACATATTGTATCAAGTAAATTGTTAAAACTTGAATATGTACAATCTAACAAAAACATTGCTGATATTTTAACTAAAGCTTTGCCATTTAATAAGCATTCATACCTAACTTACAAAATGAAACTTGTGTAGATCTAATATATATTATTGTTAAATTTCATATATTAATGTAGTTAAAACTAAGATCATACTGTACAAGAAATTATAATTGAAACCATAACTAAAAGCTAATTGTACCTATGTAAACACAGTATCTAAGATGTAATTGAAGACTAAAATAAGAGATTATTTTAAAACTTTATGTATTGTAGAATTGTTTGATATGTATACTAAATACCTATGTATAACAAAAGGTTTGTTATGTTAAGTTGTATTATGTAACTTAAGTATATAAGTTTATCAATCAGATTTAGAAAAGTAGGATGTAAACTGTTGTTAGAAACTAATAATAGGTATATAAATTTAGAAATGTTTTGAGTTTGTTCTATAGAATTTGTAAAACACCTAGTAAGATTAACATTACAGTTTTTGGGAACTAATTTAAATTTGAGATTATATACAGGGTGATTTTGAGCATAGGAGTTATTTAGAAATTAAGAATATTTTAAGATTGAGATGTGAAATTAAGAGGGGGTGTTGGATATTGTAGTCGAATAGTTTCCCATCTCTAATCATCTTTTATTATCTATGCTCAACTTGTCGGTGTTACCCATCACTAGTGCAATAAAAATGTAAAAAGAAATATGGCGTGTTTTCTGCTCCCGAGTATAATTATAATATAAAGTCCAAAGTAAAAATACATACAAGTTTAGTGTCCTCTGTTAATAAGGAAGCTCAATATAAGATGCCACGCTTGCCTAGAAGGAACCTATTTTTTTTTTTTTTTATTCACACATGGCTGGTTAGCCCCATACTGAACCATTTCTAGCTCGTATTATGGTTGCTAACACAACTGATATACTACATATACATACATACATATTATATAAATACATATTTAACACCCAGACCCACAGCCAACAAATTTAGTTAAGCACAAAGATGTTGACCGGGCCGGGAATCGAACCCGGAACCTTCTGATTAGCAGACCGGCATGGTAACCTTTACGCCAACGAGGTCGGTTACTCTGGATTTGAAGATGGGGGTCTTCAAATCCAGAGTGTAAGTGTACTTCTCGAGAAAAAGAGAGTCAGGAAGAGAGTTCCATAGCGTCGCAGTTCTCACAATGAAGGTCGATTGTCTCGGGTCTAGTGATCTATCTCGCCCAGGTAGAGCTGCTTGTCGGAGGAGGCGGACAGCAGGACGGGCTCGTGCGGATGGAAGCGCACGTCGTTGACGGCGCCGTGGTGGCCGGGCAGCTTGTACAACACGCGGCGAGACGTCGTGTCCCACACGTACACGTGCCGGTCCGCCGAGCCCGCGCTCACCTGGGACATACACATCATTATAAAGAAAGAAAGAAATATTTTTTTTTTTCTTTTTTTTTTTTTAATATTAGGACACATTTCACACACGGCTGGTTAGCCCCATACTGAACCATTTCTAGTTCGTATTATGGTTGCTAACACAACTGATATACTACTTATACATACATACATATTATATATAAATACATATTTAACACCCAGACCCACAGCCAACAAATTTAGTTAAGAAGTCGAACCCGGAACCTTCTGATTAGCAGTCCCGCATGGTAACCTTTACGCTAACGAGGTTGTCAAGAAAATATCTTTATTATGCACAAAAAATAAATATATACAAACATAACATTTTAAACCTATTTGGTTGTGCATAAAAGGCAATAATAATAATTATATTTATTTTTTTCATTTTGATGTATAGACTTTCCTTGTTATACTTTTATTTACACATATCACACACGGCTGTTTAATCCCATACTGAACCATTTCTGGTTTGTGTTATGTGGAGACAGACAGCAGAGGTTTAGTAATAGGGTCACGTTTTACCGGATTTAATAGGTATTATTATACAAAAACAGAATACATTTTATAAGTATATATTTTTCTCTTTTGTAATTTGTGCGCTTAATTATCTTTTTGAAATAAATATTCTTTATCTTATCACATTATAATTATTTTTTTTTATCTAAAAACCCAAAATCTTAAAAAAAAAACCTAAAACGGTAAACTTGGACTTAACCTGGGTACGGGACCTTAAAAAAGTAGACTACCTTGGATCCGTCGGGCGCCCAGGCGCAGCGCAGGAGGTTCTTCTCGAAGTTGTGCTGGTGGCCCGAGAGCAGCTTGACGCAGCGCTCGCTCGCCGCGAAGGGCCGCACGTCGCAGATGCGGAGAGTGTTGTCCATCGAGTTGGATAGGAGATACGAGCCGTCGCTTGACAGGGCCAGCCCTACAACAGAGTACATTTTTTTTAAGTTTAACGCCTTTAGTACACCTAAGCACTCTCATGCGGCAGCGAAACGACGAAAAAATTGAGGCCATTATTATAGAATAATTTAATCTGCTTTGTATGTATATCCTATTGGTTCCAATAAAAAAAAAAATAATAATAATACAAGCATAGTGGCCTAATTCGATGGACAAGCTTTTTGAGTATCATAGAAAATAAAAACATAATTTTTAGGGTTCCGTACCTAAAAGGTTAAAACGGGACCCTATTACTAAGACTCCGCTGTCTGTCTCCAGGCCGTATCTCAAAAACCGTAATAGCTAGAAAGCCGAAACTTTCACAATAGTTATATGTATTTCCCATCTCGCTATAACAACAAATACTAAAAATAAAATGATAATATTAATCCTCTGGTTAATACTAAATTACTTTCCGACAAACTTATAACCTAAGTGTCTTAATATGTATTTATTTATTGTACTATTTAGCTCCAAATTAAGGCAACTGACCTGTGATAGTGTCTGTGTGTCCTTTAATGGTATAAGAGATCTGGTTGTTCCTGATGTCCCACACCTTGATCACATTGTCTACGCCTCCCGAGATTATCTGGAAGTTGACACAAGATTATTGTATTAATTATTGTATTAGTCACAATAGTTTTTTTTTTTTTGTAATTATATATACTTGCGTAAACACAAAATTATTGTATTAATTACAAATTCATTTAATTTTGTTGTTATCTAATATATAAAATGTCCATGTCACAATGTTAGTTACCGTACTCCCCCGAAACGGTTTGACCGATTTTTACCAAATTTTATGTGAGTATTCAGTAGGTCTGAGAATCGGCTACTATCTATTTTTCATACCCCTATGTGATAAGGGTTCACCCTTAAAATTTTAAGTCAAAACTACGTTTGCCGGGTCAGTTAGCATTAATATATAGGCAGTGAATCACATCACTAGCGTGACCTCAGTATGCCGGCAGTGTATGCATATTATTGAGATAATTATAATTTTAGTTATTCCTATCCTATACGATTCACCGCCGCAGTCTGTATTCGATTCACGTATCACGTACATGAACGTAAAGTTAATCCTAACTGAGGCAAAACAACGTTTGCCGTGTCAGCTGGTTATTGTTTAAAAATTGGTTTTATTTTCTTGTAAATTTGTAAACTGTTTCTCCTCTCTTCGCATGACATGCCCATACCAATAACCTTCCGCTCTTTACTTTCTCAGTAAGTTAGTAAGTAGTAATAAGTATAATGCATAAAATAAATAAATAAGCTGACCTTCTCAGCAGTGTCGTTGAAGAGCACAGCGGTGACAGGGTACGTGCTGTCGAAGGAGGCCACAGGGTTGCGCTTGCGCGCGTCCCATACCTTGATGGTGTTGTCGTCAGATGCTGACACCAGGAGCTCCGGCCCGCGCCGCGCGCCTGCAAATATATATTTTTTTACACCGAATAGGTCAGCGCTTGACCAAAATTCACTTTTTTTTTTTTTTTTTTTTCGTGAGGAAATGCATTTACGCATCTCCCGCTACAAGCCTGGGGGAGGCGAGCGGGGTATGTCGTGCTCGACGGCCAGAAGGGCCGTCACTACCGACTAAAACCTCACGGTGTCCCATCTCACGACGGGGGCAGGGAAGCAGGACCGCTTCTCGCATTGCCGCTGCTCTCCCCGCCCAGACCACAATTCACCTGATGCTTAGTGATATTACGGGGCATCACATACTCAGAAACAGAGTGGTTCATAATTGGAATAAGTTGCCTGAAGAAGTGGTCAGTGCTACATCAGTGAACAGCTATAAAAACCGGCTTAATAGCTGGTTGCAGAAAACTAAAAAATCTCTCTCTTGCTAACCTGTGATCAGTGCACTAGTTAACTTTAAACATTGACATTGAACAGTGAACACAACATTACGTGAACTGTTAAAAAATAAATTTCAACTCAGTGTTATATAGGCACATCAGCATAATTCTGCACGCCTATAAATCAAATAAATAAATATTCAGGTCTATGGTGGAACGCGCTTACTTAGAAGGAACCGGTTCATTCTCGCCTTGAAAACCACTAGATTATACCTAGTCATTGGGGAACAGGGAATTCGGCAAGGAATTCCAAAGTTTGGCGGTTCGGACACCAAAAGAACAAGACGTATATTTACGTCATTTATTTGTTTATTTGATTTAAAGGCGAGCAGTACGCCAAAGCTCACGAACAAAGACCTCACCACCAAGTCGAGGCTATCTAGCTCTTTAACACACATGAGATAAGAGAAGGATTCTAGCTGAGGGGAGAGAAACGTCGTTGTGTTAGGGAAGGTAGTTTAGGCATACTAGTGGGGGTGTTGTGGTCGGTCGGAGGAACACACCAATTTCTTTTTACACGCTTTATATTAGCTTCACCTGTATGTTTGTTTGTAACCGACTTCTTTGGGCGCGATTTTGACCCACTTTAAACGGCCAGATTTCGTTCAAACTTTGTAGATTTATTGAGGACCGATGACAATACACTAATTTGATAAAATAACGGTTTTCTAAAACAAGCGTGTTTTTTAGTTTTTTTTTAACTATTAATTATTATATTTAGCTTTTCCATTGCTTATCTTAATTTGGTTTCAGATCACAGCGGAAGTACACTAAAAATTTCTTCTATTGACATTGTGTAGTGTTGTGTTAAATCTTAAGTGATAGTGTAATCTAAGGTGTTTAGTGCTGAAAATAGAACACATGAACAAAGTGCATTCGACTTAATGGATGCCTCCATTTAAGAAATGTTCTAATGGACACATTCTTAGAGACTTAACGTAATTAGTAGTTTATGTTAAAGTAATACAATTTATTAGCTAAGTAGGCTAGATTATAGTTTTATTATGGAATAACCTTGTGTATTGCCATAAAAAAAAGGCGAGCTGCATTAAGCTGTAGCGCCTGTAGCTCGGCCAACTAAGGTAACTTGATGTGATCATCGAGGTTAAGCAACGGTCGATGTGGACAGTCTTTGGATGGGAGACCATGCACAAGACTGTTGTTTAAAAAGTGGCATTTTTATTCGAAAGTTTCTATGGATCGTATGACGCGCTAAATTGTAGGTCTGATGTGCCTATATCACACTGAGTCAAATTTTACTTTATATTGTCGCGAAGCTCCCAGAACAGAATGTTCTAGAAAACACACGAACACCTTCGGTCTCGCTCTCACACATATTTGTTGTCTCACTGCTACATTAACTCGAACATTCTAGATTGTACTGGGGAGTAGTAAAGAAGATTCGAAAGCTTCCCGAACGCCGCCTGTTTGTTTACGTGTGTAAACAAACATCTTCTATCTCACTCACACACTACCTCGAATTCTCCTGTGGAAAAGTTCCGAACGTTCGATATATAGAACTTACGAGAGATTGTATGATCGAGTATAAAAGAGCGGACGGAACGATCGGAGGACAGTTATCTGCGAGATGTCGTAGAGTTAACTCCGAGTGATACCCCGAGCGAAAAGTGCGATTAGTGACTACGAGTGTACGACTCCGGCGAGGAATAAGGATTGCGACTGCACACGATTTGGACGTTTCGACAAGTTGGAAGACCAGACACGTATCCGGCGTGGGGATTCCATACTGAATAAATCCTAGTTATCCACGAAACCGACGTTTTAGTCATATACCCAAACCTTTATCCCGAGTGCCCCGTCCAGCACGTAACATTTGGTGTCAGAAGTGGGATAAAGGTGTGGTATATTGGTTTCTGCGTGGATGAACATGGAAGCAGGACGTCACCAGGGGAAGCAGGAACGAAGGCAAGAGGACAGCCTGGACCAGGCGCGATTCAGGAGTAACTCGCTGTTTGTTGGTGTCAGCGGAACAGAGCGTGAATCATCGAATGGTGGACAGGCTGGGGCCGATGCTGCTTCCCAAGGATCAGATTTGGAAAGTGCAGTTGAAACTTGCGATTTTGGTGACTTAATACGGATGTTGCAGTGTATGTATGAAGAGCAGAGACACATGCAGAAATGCATACGTGAAGAGCAGAAACGCATGCAGAAATGCATACGTGAAGAGCAGAAAGTGATTTTGTCGGTCATGAACAATTTGGTGGACCAGTGTCAGAAAAAAGTCAACATCTTCAAAGAAGGAGCTGACCAGGTAGTTCAGGAAGATGGAGCAGGCATCTTCAGAGAAGGAGCTGACCAGGTAGTTCAGGATGATGAAGCAGGTATCTTCAGAGAAGGAGCTGACCAGGTAGTTCAGGAAGATGGAACAGGCATTTTCAGAGAAGGAGCTGACCAGGTAGTTCAGGATGATGAAGCAGGCATCTTCAGAGAAGGAGCTGATCAGGTAGTTCAGGAAGATGGAGCAGGCATCTTCAGAGAAGGAGCTGGCCAGGCAGTTCGAGAAGATGAAGCTGGCATCTTGCGAGAGGAAACTGACCAGGCAGTTCGGGAAGATGAAGCTGGCATCTTGCGAGAGGAAACTGGCCAGGCAGTTCGGGAAGATGAAGCTGGCATCTTGCGAGAGGAAACTGGCCAGGCAGTTCGGGAAGATGAAGCTGGCATCTTGCGAGAGGAAACTGGCCAGGCAGTTCGGGAAGATGAAGCTGGCATCTTGGGAAAGGTAACTGACCAGGAGGTTAAGGATAATGAACAGGCATTGCACAGGAAATACGCTGATATTTTTAATGAGACCAGCAGCAAGTTGTTGAACCTGTATAACGAGGCATTTGCACATATCGAAGATGAAGAGGTTAACCATCCAAGGGACAGTGGGAAGTTGAGCCTTAGTGAGAATCTGCGAGGAAATAGTTATCACTTGAAGACAAATGAAATTAAGGTTCCTGTTGTGTTGCATCATTTAAAGTACACCAGAAGTTATATTGGAGGCAGTGGGAATCTGATCGGGAGAAGAAAGCGGATAAAGTGGATCAATCACAGAGAAGATGAGAACTATTGGATACGGAAGAACACGACATATGCAGCAGTGAGAAATCGTCATGTGTATATTGGAGGAGCGCGCAAGCTATACCATCACGATGTCGGGCCACCCTGGGAGAGAGAAATCATCAAGCATCGCGAGACCAGTACAGAACATTCGAGAGTATAGTTTGACAATGCTCGGGACGAGCATCTCTTAGGAAGGGGGCAGTGTCGCGAAGCTCCCAGAACAGAATGTTCTAGAAAACACACGAACACCTTCGGTCTCGCTCTCACACATATTTGTTGTCTCACTGCTACATTAACTCGAACATTCTAGATTGTACTGGGGAGTAGTAAAGAAGATTCGAAAGCTTCCCGAACGCCGCCTGTTTGTTTACGTGTGTAAACAAACATCTTCTATCTCACTCACACACTACCTCGAATTCTCCTGTGGAAAAGTTCCGAACGTTCGATATATAGAACTTACGAGAGATTGTATGATCGAGTATAAAAGAGCGGACGGAACGATCGGAGGACAGTTATCTGCGAGATGTCGTAGAGTTAACTCCGAGTGATACCCCGAGCGAAAAGTGCGATTAGTGACTACGAGTGTACGACTCCGGCGAGGAATAAGGATTGCGACTGCACACGATTTGGACGTTTCGACAAGTTGGAAGACCAGACACGTATCCGGCGTGGGGATTCCATACTGAATAAATCCTAGTTATCCACGAAACCGACGTTTTAGTCATATACCCAAACCTTTATCCCGAGTGCCCCGTCCAGCACGTAACAATATGTTTACACTCCACTAGTGCGCTGATCACAGGTTAGAAAGAGCTTATTATTATACTACATATATCCGTTCGTATGTTGAATGACATTAGCCCTTTTTGTATTATCTGTTAAAAAAAGTCCAAGTTCAAGTTTTAGTTTTACCCACACAGGCTCCCGGTATGTCAACAGTTGCGGCGAAAATGTGTTTATACTGGTGATTATGTTTTTTTCTTTTTTTTTCAAAAATATATTCTACTAGAGGTTGCCCGCGGCTCCACCCGCGTGTATGTCGCTTTTCGCGTACCCTTTGGAAAATTTTTATTGTATCCTATTCCCGTGCCAATTTTATAAACATTACGTTGCTACGATATGAAAATGAGCTGCATCTGTCTTTCCGCATTCAATTCCTGAGATCTAGTTAACCTCTGTTTTTAGCTACTTTGGTGATGATGCGACAGAGTAGATCGTTTTCTCCAAGCCATTATTTTAATATAAATAACGTGAACCGTACCACTAAGTGAATCACATACTTAAATTCCAATTCAGAAATATTTAATTTCAAGAACACAAAACTTTCCCTTTGAACTTTAAACCCCAATGGAATCCCCCTTAATGCACCCCTGGCATAATTTTTTTTAAATTTTAATTTGACCATTTAATAAACTACTACTATAACAACTTTCAAGACTAACTTGATAAATAAAGAATTTTCCATACAAACTTTCACCCCCCATTACAAACCCTTAGTTCACCCCTGACAAAAAAACTTGATACCATTATTTTTAATTTCAGATAAACTATACATATTTCAAATTTCATTGCTGGAAGTTTAAAAACAAAGAATTTTCCATACAAACTTTCACCCCCCATTACAAACCCTTAGTTCATCCCTGGCAAAAAAAACTTGATACCGTTATTTTTGATTTCACATAAACTATACATATTCCAAATTTCGTTGCCAGGAGCTTAAATACAAAGAAGTTCCATACAAACTGTTTTACCCCCTTTCACCCCTTTATGGGTGGAATTTCCAAAAATCCGTTCTTAGTACGCGTCTACATACTAAAACAAATACACCCTTCAAATTTCATAACCCTAGGACCAGCCGTTTGGGCTCTGCGTTGTCTATAGATGAATGAGTCAGGACAAAGAGTCTTATAGTATAGATTTGTAGAAAACACGCTGATAACCACAAACCTGATACACTATTGACAAAGTTAGAATGCCCCTTGAGTTTCTTCACTCTAGTTCCGGTGGGGACGTCCCACACGGCCACCGTCTGGTCCGTGGCACATGAGTACAGGTGACCTCCGTCCGGGGAGAAGCAGAGCTCCATGATGGCTCCCGTATGGCCCTTCATTACCATCACATTCTCGCATTGGCCGTACACATTCCATACAACTGGAAAACATAATAATATCATACAATAATCATAATCATTTATAACTTATTGACTCAGGCGTTACTTTGCGGAAATCCATTGTAAATAGAAGACAAAATTAAATATTTAGTGTACTTCCGCTGTGATCCGAAATCCAAATTAAGAAAAGTAAAGGAAAAATTAACTAAGATAAATTAACAAAGATTAATTAAGATTAACGTTACCTATCACAATTCGGAAAATCTTAACTCTACACGTGTTTCGCCTAACCACAAGGCATCATCAGAAGTGCTGACTCTTCGAACGACAAGTTGAGAGTGATCACCCTCTTTTAATCTTAATTAATCTTAGTTAATGTTTCCTTTACTTGTCTTAATTTGGATTTCGGATCACAGCGGAAGTACACTAAATATTTAATTTTGTCTTCTATTTCATTTTGTCTTCTATAATCATTTATTTTTGTAAAACCAATTTACATGTCAAATTCTTATTAATAAATCTTTTAAGTATGTACATACTTATTTAAATTCAATCAATCTTCTATAAATTCATAAATAACAATGTCAATGTTTATGTTTAATAAATTCATTAATACTATAAAACGAGTGCTCAATAAGCCAGCGCTGCAGTCGGAATTTAAAGCTAGTCAGACTGGGAGCATCCCTGATGGAGACCGGGGAGTTTATTATAAAATGTCGGGCCCATGACATGTGTGAGTTTATCCGACTTCGCGAGTGATCGTTTTACACCAACCAGTTTGCGAGTGTCACGTTTAGTGTAGAGAAGGTAGCTATCATAAGTGACATAGGATTCAAGATTTTGTCTCACATACATCGCTACTTGAGTATGACTACTGCTGGCAAAGTGAGAATCCCAAGGCTCCGAAAGTACTCTCTAGCGGGTGTATCGCATGGTACACCTACGATAATTCTAACGGCGCATTTAATAGACATTCAACTACTTGTTGAAAATCGTACCATGTGGATCATTAAATTCACGTAGCACCATCTATTCATATTTTCATCAAAGAACTTCACTCAGGTCACGCAATCTACTATTGTTATATTACTATGCACTGCAGCGCGTTGCGGAATTTGGCGGCAGCTGGGCTGCACGCTCGATTTCCAGCGCCATCTGGGTTTCATCGGTAAACTTCGGCGCCACGCTTTATGTATGGAAAAGTGTAATACTCTCTAGTATTCTGATCACTAATACTGTGCCCAGCAGAACCACATGAGTTAGCAACACATTGACCTAAGGCGGAACATGCCTAGACTGGCATAGCTGGCTCTCAAGGACATCTGGAAGGCTGGGCGACAGATTTTACAACTTAAAGATGGTTGCTAGCCAGGCGAGTGATAAATAGATAAAGTGATAAAAATGTGAGTGCAACTTGCGTGAATACTAAAACATTTCAATTTGAGCTTTCTCTTGCTCAGAATCATTTGGCTAAGCAAGTGAGAGGATATTTTTTTTTAACCTAGATGTTTTATTAAAATAAGTCTTAAATTTAGAGTAGTGTGACTGAGCATGAGGTACTAGCCCCTCGTGCCATAGCTAAACTCAACTAATAGCATTTTCCAGGTTCACAACTGTTGCCCAAGGACATGGTCAATGCTATCATGAGTGACTATATTACAGGTTCTTACTTTAAATATAGATTTGAACCTGTATTTAAAGCTATTCACTACATTAGTTGGTTGCAGAAAGCTTAAAAAGAATAACTAGCTAACCTATTGCAGCTTTTTTATTTATTGTTTAATTAAAATAACAAATAACAGCTTAAACAACTTCTGTTACTATTAAGATGGAATAGGAATGCCAGCAAACTAGGATGGGTAGGCTAGGCTAGGCTTGTAGGCTAAACATTTTGCAAAGTAGCTTTCAAATATTTGTCTTACGCCTAGACTTAACTTTCTACTTCACTAAAAAAAACACTTTTATTTTCAATTATAACATGAACAGACAATATTTGAAAGTTTCATCCCAAAATGTTTATATTAATTTATGTCAAATGATTAAACTTACAAATCTGTCTATCAAATCCAGCCGAAGCTAAATGTTTGCCTTCTGGATGGAAGTGAGCTGTAAATATCTCTCCTTGGTGACCTTCCAGCAGCATGATAGGTGCATAGAGGTTTGATGTGCGAGGAACCTGGAAAAATGTAATATTTAATCTGTAATATTTAGCAGTTTAATGCAAAATCAAAATAAAACTGTTTATTGATACTTCAAAATGTTTGTCTGTACGATTTTTCAGTAATATTTAATGGTATAAATATCTCATAGTAGTTATGTCATTTATCTATCATCTGATATGCCCGCTGCTGCTTAGTGGAATATTCTAAAATTGTAAAAACTTAGTATATAAACTATATATATTATTATACATAGGTTAATATCATATTTACAATGTTTACATGTCCTTCTGGAAATTTGTTGACTTCTAACAATAGCTAATCTTTAATGGAGTCAGAAAATAAATAATTACACAAAATAATGCTCAGTTTTCTAGATGAAACTTTAATTTACTTACAGCCGATGTAACAACAGCCTTTTCCCTCGTTCCAGCCACGGATATTTCATGTCGAGTTCGTTTTGATGGAACTACTGAGAGCTCCTCTGCTTTTCTTTTGAATTCTAGCTCCGGCATGGCTGTAAATAATTTTTTTATTTAATAGAAATCAACAAACACAAACATACAAATCATAACCTCGAATTACTATGTTTTCTACTTTTTTTGACGTTTCAATTCAACTTTTTTTTAAATTGTGTTTCTTGACTTTGGAAACAGTTTGTTAGATATTGATTCGATTCGATGAACTTAAATTTCAAACATAATATCACGTCACTACTACCGCTAATAATATTTGTTCTTTTTTACTGTGTAGATGTTTCATACTTCATAGGTTATGTTTAAAAAAGTCTTCAAAACATTTTAAGTCTTGGATTTGCGTTTACAAATTCGTGTTTTCTTGTGAAGGTATGTAAGTTTCGGTATGTATGTATAAATTCGGTATGTATATATTCTTCAAGAGTAAAACATTCATTCAGTATTACATTGTTTACAAAAAGCCCAATTTTTACTTATCAACAATGTAAGTTACTCATTGAAAGTTTTTAAATGTACGTTCCTCTGTCCATGTTATCTTTGAGAGTGTTGATTGTGAGTTTGTTCAGAATAATTGACATTTGAGACCTACCCAAATAGTTCCCTATAATCTAAACAAATCATGCTTCTGTAGAAGTACTGTAATATAATACTTTGTATATTGTTATGTGTTGGCCCTTAGTAATTCGAACACTAACCTTATGAAATGCTATAATATGATATAATATAAATCAAGCTTTATTTGATACTCCGTCACAGTCCAAACAAGCAAACAGATATTGTTTCTTAAAACTTTCGTCAATTAAGGAAACATTTGAAAGTTCATGTTCTATGCTAGAGGAAGCGAAGTATTCAAATGTTATCTTTATTGGCGGGAGTTTTAAAGCTGTAATTTGAATAAGATACTTGGTAACCATTACACCAATGAGGTTGTTGAATTATTCTAGACTCTTCCTATAAACATTACCACATGGTAAGGGTTGGTGAGTTAAGTAGTTGATATTTTTTTATCTGCATTACCATTTTCTTTTACAGGATTGGTGCAATATGAATAAGGGGCACATATACTTTATAGAGATCCTATTTGTTACTGGAATAGCAATAGGTAAGTTTCTTATCATCTCACTGGATTCTTCTTGGGCTAGCAGAGCCAAAAAAATTCTTCATGATCATAGACTTTCTGATACCAATTTTAATTTCAATTATAGGGGTAAGATAAAACAAGAAAAAGATAATATTTGGTTATTTATTCCTTTTATTTATATTATGTAGAAATAATTAAATAAGCAGCACACTGGCCCTTTTTCCTTAAAATTAGAGAGTTATAGGACATATTCCAATACCAAGCCAGACTCGCTTTTTTGAAGAAATCATTACTTTAGAAAAAGTTTATGATATCATTCTATGGTAACCATTACACAAATGAGGTCAAAAACACATACATACTCTAACACATTAAATATGTATGTATATTGAAAAAAAAAGGTCTATCTTCCACTTGAGACAAGGGACTCTAAAAGCTTTAGTGATTATTTTCACACCACTTACATAAGCAAAACAATAAACAGTGGCCAATATTATTTCTCAGAAGTGTGTTATACTTAAATTCTTCTAGGTATGTTATAATGGTTTATTGTTTGGTAGCTTGGCATAACATAACTACTTCCTTTGTTCCCGGAATAAGGATTTGTCAACCTATGGGGC
This sequence comes from Mellilla xanthometata, assembly GCA_035578125.1. Classification (NCBI taxonomy): domain Eukaryota; kingdom Metazoa; phylum Arthropoda; class Insecta; order Lepidoptera; family Geometridae; genus Mellilla; species Mellilla xanthometata. Next base: position 1,770,366 of record JAPUBQ010000014.1, on the reverse strand, counting down.
TTTTAAGTGATATGGGGTACAGTCAGAATATAATGTGGATTATTATTTTTGATTATTTATTTTATGGGGCTTTTAAGTGGTGTGGGGTCAGAATACAAAGTGGATATTGTTTTTATTATTTATTTTATTTATTATGTAATATTACAAAGATAGTGTTATAGTATGACCATAGCTACTGCTCTCAGTGGCAATAGACAAAACAATTACTGTGCTGAAAGACGCGACAGTAGTCTACAAGCTTATTTATTATCTACTAGCTGCGCCTTAGGCTGCTACCATCTCCATACCACATATTATGCAAATCAACTCAGACATTTGACGGTGAAAAAGTAACAAACTTTCACATTTTTATATTAGTAAGTTTATCAAATCTAGATGGGTTTGAAAGATAGATAGAGATACATTTTATTAAAAAACTTACAAAAAAATAAAATTACAGAAAACACTTAAAGAACTCCCAACCTAGTGCCTTATCTGGAGACCTTATAAAGGTATATTTTCCAAACTTTTATTCTTGGAGCGAAACACATACCTACGTTATGGAAATTTTCCCCAAATGTCCACCCATTTCGTAAACAAACTTAGGTAACTTCATAGAAAATTCTAATTTAACAATACATTTTTACATAATATAAATGATCTACTTATGAATAATTAAATAAAAATAAATATTAGGACACATTTCACACACAGCTGGTTAGCCATCTCAAACCATTTCTAGTTTATATTATGGCTGCTAACACAACTGATATACTACATATACATACATAAATACTTTATATCGATACATATCAACAGCCAGACCGACAGCCAACAAATTTAGTTCATTACAAAGATGTTGGCTGTGACGGGAATCGAAGCTGGGAACCTTTGCTTGGCAGTCTGGCATGGTAACCATTACACCAACGAGGTCGTCAATTGGCCGCACCATTAGTACGCGGGACGATTCCGGTACATTTTATTTTCGTTCTAACGGTAGTGAGGTTACTCCAGAGATTAATTATTGTGAGCATGACTGTACTGAGCTTTAAAAGTATTTTGACAAGGTCCATTAGTTCAGCATTTATTCAGCCAGCCATTCTTTTGTGAGTGGTTGTCTCGAACTGACGCTTGTCCAACACACCATTTTAAAGGTAATTATATAGTAACTTATAATAATTATATGACATGTAATTATTTATTTATTTCTGACATTTGATTATTAATCTATTTCTGACATGTAATTAAAATAAATAAACATTTTATTAATGATAGAAGATAATAAGATTAAAAACTAATAAAAAAAAACCACTCATAAAATTAATTTAATAGGCCACTCCAGACAGAACCTGACGGAAAGGTAACCATAACGATCGTGGCATTGCCGCGTTGTATGGCGTTATAATTATATTATAATGTCTGCAGTATTACAAATACAATTTTATTGGAGATTAGAAGAGCGAAGACTTGAATATACTTCTTGGATAACCAATCGTTTCCTTTTCTTTTAATTTTCAAGTAAGAAAAATATAGCAAATAATAGCTTGAAGACCGAATATTAAAACTTATTTTGGTCTTCTAATCCGAATTTTTTTTTTCATGAATTTCCGATTAAGATTTATAATAAAAAAACTTAAGATTTTGATCTTGTCACCTCCTTAATAGGCTAGAACATGGCGAGACTACTTTTATAACACTATTTACCATTATTATGTATTATCCATATCATCCGTGTTTTGCAAAAAATATTGAAATAGTTCACTACCTTATATACCTACTGTATATCTCAATACTTTTTTTATTTAATGAAAAAAAGACATTTGAAAATTTTTCGTTCCCTCTCGCTCACACACATTTAATTACGCAAGCAAGAGGGCATGCTTTTTAAAAAGTGTTCTTTATTGACGCGAGTTTAAAAGGCATGTTAGGATATAAAAGAAAATTTTCAACATTTTTGCTAAGAGCTGAGACGATTGAAACTTTTTTAACTTTAATTTTTTTCCAGGGTCCAAATTACTGAATTTAGAAGACAAACTGCAGTGGCTGAATGTTGGTAAGTTGTCCTCGTTTTTTTTTTCTCCCAAAAATATGCTAATTTGCTTCCATACTGCCTTAATGTTATAATATTTACAGTAGAATAAACTAGCCGGTCTAAATGTGTAAGTTTTTTTTAGCATAGCATAAGCAGCCCACTATTCGTTCCCACTGCTGAGATTCGGGGCCTTCCCTCACGAGGAGAGAGATATAGGCCATAATCCACCACGCTGGTCAAGTGCGGGTTGGCGGAACTTTTCTTTCCTTGTATGGAGTTCTAAAAAAGTATTTTTTTTTTAATGTAAATATTTGTAATATTAAGGCGGTGTCGACCTTAAAATTAAACTATTTTAACTTTTTTTGGTTAATCATATTATCTAGCTAGAATCGTTAAAGCTTATAATGTAAATATTGTTTAATTGATGATTTTATTTTAATTTATTTCGTGAAAAATCCACTGCCGCACGGGCTAAAATATGTATAACGCCGCTGATCTCGGTACAATAGCGCCTTAACTAATTACCATCGAGTAATTCATACTAATCACTTATTATTTATTATTAATCACAAACAGAATACATACTATAATTGAAATATTTTACCTAAAAACCCTGGGTTTATCCAAGGTAAAAGGTTCTCACTAATTTTTATAACAAATAAAAGACGCGTTACATAGCATTAAAGACAAAAAACTAAGACTAAGGAGCTCAGCAAGCGCTCACAGGCCGCGCTGCGCCGGCGCATGCAAGGCAGCGCGGTCTGTGAGCCTTAAGTTAGTGTACGTTGTAAAATAATAATAATTAATAGTTTAAAAAAACTGAAAAACACGCTTTTTATAGAAAACCGTAATTTTATCAAATTAGTGTATTGTCATCGGTCCTCAATAAATCTACAAAGTTTGAACGAAATGTGGCAGTTTAAAGTGGGTCAAAATCGCGCCCAAAGAAGTCGGTTACAAACAAACATAGAAACAAAAAATGTAATAATTTTATCAAATTAGTGTATTGTCATCGGTCCTCAATAAATCTACAAAGTTTGAACGAAATGTGGCAGTTTAAAGTGGGTCAAAATCGCGCCCAAAGAAGTCGGTTACAAACAAACATAGAAACAAAAATACAAAAAATGGAATAATTTTATCAAATTAGTGTATTGTCATCGGTCCTCAATAAATCTACAAAGTTTGAACGAAATCTGGCCGTTTAAAGTGGGTCAAAATCGCGCCCAAAGAAGTCGGTTACAAACAAACATACAAACATACAGGTGAAGCTAATATAAAGCGTGTAAAAATCAAACGTAATTTACTGACCACCTTTATTTTGATTTCAGCTCGCTACGCCATCTTTATTCTAACGATAGTTGCTGTTCAGGAAACCTGCCAACTGATACATAGACTGGTGTCTACTCAGGTAACTTATATTTTATTATTGTCTATCTCACCTTATCCCACTAGGTGGGGTCGGCACAGCAAATTTTCCTCTTCCACTCTCCTCTATCAGCCGTCGTTTCTACACTCACTCCTTTCTCTCTCATGTTCTCATTCACACACTCCATCCATGTCTTTTTCGGTCGGCCTCTTGCCTTTCTTACTTGCACTACCATTTCCAATTATGCAATTTATAAGTCATGTGATTCGGGCCCGTATCGTTATTTAGAAAGACATGTCCGATGAACGTAAGATCGACTGAACTTCGAATTAACTTTTGTGTGAAAGAATTTTATATTTCTTATATTTGCACGAAACAAAGCGAGTGTGGCTCGGAGTTAGTAACGTCTGCTTTAAAATCAGACGGCCCCTGGTTCGATCCCGGCCCTACACCAATGACTTGTTTTTCAAGTTATGTGTGAATTTGCACTCGCTTTACGGTGAAGGAAAACATCGTGAGGAAACCGGCATGTTTGTGGACCACAATATCCGAAGACGTGTGTCTTCCGTCAACCCGCACTTGGTCAGCGTGGTGGATTATGACCTATATCTCTCCTAGCTAGAGAAGGCCCCGAGTCCCAGCAGTGGGGACGTATAGTGGGCTGCTTATGCTATGCATGCACCTAACAAACGGTCACACTTACTTAAATAATTAGGCAGGTGCGAGTTAGACTCGCGCATGAAGAGTTCCGTACCATTGTTGTATGGGAGCCCCCCTTAAATATATTTTTTTAAATTAAATTTTTTAAAAACGCTGCACAAAGGCTTACAAAATTCAGCCTAATCTAAATACAGTCAATTGGGATTGACAATTTGACAACCAGAGTTGTCAAAGAGAGATTAGTATTAGTTTTAGTTTTTAGTGTGTGACATTTATATTGGACGTAATTTTATATAATTTTATTGAATAAATGATTTACCAGAGTTGTGACATGGTTACATTAAAAAAAAAAATGGTTGCCTGTAAAGTCGGTTTTACGGGCGAAGATTTTACGTGACAACGTCTGCCGCGTGCCGCGCGCGCGGCAGACCGATCATGGTTGAGTGGGAGAGAGACGCAAGGCATTCGGCGGGCCTCTCTCTCTCGTTCGGTGACTCATCGTAACGTTACCGGGCGTTACACTTTTTCATAAGTGACTCCCAGCCGCAACCTAATTTAAGACGTTGTCACGTCAATAATTTAAGTATGTACCTATTTATTTCGTCTTTTCCAGATTTCACCATCGGAAGTGATAGAGTACCTGGTCGCGTGCCGTTCCTACGTCATCATATACCTGGCGTCAGCCGGCGCGCTGCTGCTCGCAGACCAGAGGATATTCAGCCAGGAGTTCGTGTTCATCTTCATTGGATATCTGCTCGTCAAATATCCGGAAATGGTGAGGTTTTTTTAATATGTATATACATCGACGCATCTGTAGCGCCTGTAGCTCAGCTAATTAAGGTGATATGACGCGATCATCGAGGCTTTTTTGTATGCTTGAAAGGTTTACGCTGCGTGCGTTTAGTGGGACACTAGACTGACAAAGAGTAAGGTTCAATGGTCAACCCATCATACGAGGGTGAATCAAAAAATTCTTGGAATCAATATTAAAAAATGCAAAGATTTAAATAATAATATTTTATTTTTCTACATAATCTCCCTGAAATGCAATGCATTTAGAATAACGCGTTTCTAACTTCCTTATACCTTGTGAAAAAAAATATTTTCTTGACTCTCGAAAAAGACCTCTACGGCAGCTATAACCGCGTCATTATCGTGAAATTTTGTTCCACGAATTTCCTCTTTTAATTTTGGAAATAAGTGAAAATCACTTGGGGCTAAGTCCGGAGAATATGGTGGGTGGTCAAGGAGATTGAAGCCAGCACAGCGGATTGCGTTGAGCGCAACTTCCGATCGATGAGCAGGAGCGTTATCTTGAAGGAACAACACGCCCAACGACAGTTTTCCACGACGTTTTTCTTTAATCGCTTCACGCACTTTCGGGATTAAATTTGCATAATAGGTCCAGTAATCGTCTGGCCTTTTGGCATGTAATCAATAAAAAGGATTCCTTCACTATCCCAGAACACAGAGGCCATAACTTTGCCAGCGGTAGGAGCAACTCGATTTCTTAATGGATGGAGAGGATGGTCGTTTCCAAGACATGCTTTGTCTTTTAGTTTCAGGATTAAAATGGATTGGACCCACGTTTCATCCATGGTGACAAGACGATGGCAAAAATTATCCGAATCACGCTGGAACATTTCGAGATTACGCTTGGAAATTTCCAAATGTCGCTTTTTTATTTTCGTCGGTTAACATTCTTGGCACCCATCTTGCAGACACTTTTTTGAACCCCAGTGAATCAATTAAAATTGGTTGAACGCTACCAACAGATATCTTTAGGATCTCAGCTATATGTTTTATAGTCATTCTTCTGTCTTCCAAAACCAGATTCTCAACTTTTTTGACATTTTCTTCTGTAAAGGAGGTTAAAGGCCGCCCAGAACGCGGGTCATCTTTACAGTTTGATCTACCTCTTTTAAATTCAGCCACCCAGTACGCAACCGTAGAATAGGGTACAACATCACCCCCTAATGTCTGCTGAATGTCCAAAAAAATTTCCTTCGTAGACATTTTTTTCAAACTGAGATATTTTATCACCGCATGTAACTCACTTTTATCCATAATTTTAACTTTTTAGCAACTCGTTGCACAAAAAAATTTATTACATGCGATCGAACTGACAAAAACAAGTGACAGTCTGCATAAATATAGTGTGATAGACACTCTTTAATTTGAATATCGAACTTGATCCAAAAAAGTTTCATATTTATGCACTTCTAAGAACTTTTTGATTCACCCTCGTAAGTATGTGAAACCGTAACTGATGAACTTTTAGGCTAAGTAGTATTATTCTCATCTACTTATATCTTTCTTAATATATATAAATCTCGTATCACAATGTTTGTCCTCAATGGACTCCTAAACCATTTAACCGATTATAATAAAATTCGCACACCATGTGCATGTTCGATCCAACTTGAGAGATAGGATAGTTTAAATCTTAAATTAAAGTCGCAATTTTAATTTATTGCTAATTATTGTCTGTTATTATTTGACAGTCACAATTATCTGTTAACTCCAAATGATTCTAACAGATGTCGATACCTTTCGACTGGGTTGAGTAAGTAATCAATAGATGGCGCTGCTATGGTAAATCTACGAACGTGTCATATAATCTACAATATCTATTTTTCATACCCCTAAGTGAGGCAAACCAAGGCTTGCCGGGTCAGCTAGTTTCTTTATTATATTGTACTTTGTAAACTGTTATCGTAAGGCATATTATATATTTACACGAAACAAACGGTCACACTTACTTAAAAACGTTGGATATACGTCCAACGGGTTTCAACGCATTAAGAGCGTCATCATCGGGGACGAGTTGCACACGGAATGTCACCGACGAGATCCGCGCACAGACTGGTGGCACTCAGTGTTTTCAGTGGCGTTGAAACCCGTTGGACGTATATCCAACGTTTTTAAGTAAGTGTGACCGTTTCTTTATTATAGTTGTTTGTTAAATAAGTCCCGTTTTGCAGTCGGAGTCTGCAGCCGAGCCGTCAGCGCCTGCGCGCTCCAAGCCCTCCATAGCGTACGGAGTGGGCATGGCTTGCTCCTACCTGGAAGGGTACCTGTTCCACATCATACCCTCGGACGGCGCTGACTTTGTGGGCTTCGAGGAGAATATTACAGCGCTTGAGGTAAACAAAACTTTGGTGTAATAATCCTACTAGCGCTATAAACTAGTTAGTATTCAATTTAAGTAGGTAGCAGTTTTGCCATTCAGCGCAGAAACGCTGCCAGTCTGATGGGCACTATGAACCAGTAACTATTAGGGGCGGGTTATTTATTTAGAGTTAATTAATTTGTAATAAATTTAATTTAATTTTGACATAATATCTCATATATAAAATTTCCATGTCACAATGTTAGTTACCGTACTCCTCTGAAACGGCTTGACCTATTTTTACCAAATTTTACATGCGTATTCAGTGGATCTGAGAATCGGCTTCTATCTATTTTCCATACTCCTAAGTGAGGCAAAACAACGTTTGCTGGGTCAGCTAGTAATATCTATTATTCATATTAATTTCTTTAAATATAAACATAAAATTACAGTATTTTAGCCAAACCGTCTATGTTTATTATATTACTAACTATTTTAAACTAGTACATTATAAATGATATTGTGTAAGCAATAAACAACTCTTAAGAATATTTATAATTATTTTGGTACCAATCAAACTTATCAATGCAATATGATGAAATGGTTAAAAAAACTTTAATTATAGATTTTTTAAACCAGTTTTATTTCTAATTCATAAGTCGGATTGGGACCAAAATAAGTATGAATATTCTTAGAGTCATTCTTTATTTATTTTTTTTATTTATTTGATTTATAGGCGAGCAGCAAAATGCTGATATGCCTATATCACACTGAGTTGAAATTAAATTTTTAACAGATCATAAAATGTCCATTGTTCTATGTCAATGTTTAAAGTCCACTGGTGCACTGATCACAGGTTAGCAAGAGATTTTTTTGTTTTCTGCAGCCAGCTATCAAGCCGGTTTTTAAAGCTGTTCACTGACGTAGCACTGACTACTTCCTCAGGCAACTTGTTCCAATTATGAACCACTCTGTTGCTGAGTATATGATGCCCCGTATTAGTCTTGGCAGGATCACGCTGGATTTTCTGGTTATGGCTTCTGCTATTCTCACAACGATTACAATTTTTAAAGCTGTCTGCTAAATAAGGAAGGTTGTAGAAGCCATTAATAATTTTAAAAGACTCAATTAGATCCCCACGTAACCTCCTTTCTTCCAGTGTGGTGAGACGCAGGGCTTTCAATCGCTGCTCATAAGTCTTGCGACGTAAGGCTGGAGGAATCTTGGTAGCTCTTCTTTGAACACTTTCTAGGAGGTCAATGTCCTTTCGGAAGTATGGGCTCCAAACTTGGAACCCATACTCCAACAGCGGTCTGATGTAGGTCTTATATATCTTGGTGAAAATTTCAATGGTCATTGAAGAAAAAGCTTTACGGATCACATAGATAAAAGAGTTTGCCTTTTTAGCAATCATGCTTATGTGCTCTTCCCACTTTAGGTCAGATGAAATAACAACTCCTAGATCTTTTTGTTGCTGGACTTTGGCTATGGCATGACCCTCTAGGCTATAAGTTATCTGGGGATTATTCCGTCCCAGGTGTAAGACACTACATTTGGCAGCATTCAATCTAATGACCCAATCCATTGTCCAGAGTTGTATACGTTCAATGTCTTGCTGGAGTTGGCCTGAATTAATGAGCGGATTAGCAAAAAGTTTTCCATCATCAGCGAAAAAAGCCGTATCACACTTTATGAGCTCAATCAAGTCAGTTATGAATAAGCCGAACAAGAGTGGAGCAAGCACTGAGCCCTGTGGAACGCCGCTAAGGACTTGTCTACACTGTGACAAGCAGTCACCCACTCGGACTTGAAAGGTTCTATCCAACAAGTAATTAGTAATCCATCTTAGAAGCTTCCCTCGTATGCCGAAATGGTCCAGCTTCGCTAAGAGGCGTTGGTGCGGGACTTTATCAAAGGCACGTTCAAAGTCTAAATAGATAATGTCAACCGGGTTTTGACCATCCACCTGTTTGCACCAGGACTGCACACAAGAGAGCAAGTTTGTTACTGTTGACCGCTTCTCTACAAACCCATGCTGCTTCACTGAGATGACACACTCCCTATTCAAGAACCGTGTGAGCTGTTTGCATATAATTTTTTCCATCACTTTCACAACTATACTGGTTAGACTAATTGGACGGAAATTTTCGGGCTTAATTTTGTCACCTTTCTTGAATACAGGAGTAACAATAGCATGTCTCCAGGCCTGAGGTAAGTAACCTGAGTCAAAAGAGCTCTTCATAAGTACAGACAACACAGGAGAAATTACCTCTGCATAGTTTTTTAAAATGCATCCGTGAAGCAGATCTGGACCAGGAGCAGATTGAGTGTTCAGGCCCAACAAAGTTTTTTTCACTTCACATGTTTCAAAAGATATGTCACCTATGGATTCTTCAATGCGGGCAACTGTTGAAACTTGAAGATTTGTTGACATGGCTGGCTCTACAGAGTAAGCTCTTTGAAATTCATCAGCAAAAACGTTAGCAATATCCTCGGGCTTTGTAACTAGATCTCCGCTCTGACTTCGAATCGCTGGTGGAATACTAACTTTTGTGCTTATACATTTACGAATATGAGAATAAAATGTTTTATCACCGTAGTTTAAAATTCTGCACTCATAAATGCTTCTTTCTCTTCTTGACAAGGCCACACATTTATTATTCAGGTCACGGTATAGCTTATAATCATTCTGGTCATTTGATATTTTATACATATTCCAAAGTATTTTTTTCTTTTTTATTAATTCTAGAACTGTTTTGGTTATCCAAGGCTTATTTTTAATTTTAACAGGTTTAATTTCTTTCAAGGGAGCAAATAAATCAGAAGTCCCATTTATTGCATCTTGTAAATTTGTCCATAGCTGCTCAGTGCAAAGCGAGTTGTCATATGTATCAAGCTTGTTTTGAAGTTTAAATTTATAATCGTTGAAGTTTATAAGTGAGAAATTCCTTCTATACTTTGGCAATGTACGTACTGGTTGCATAAGTAGCTGAATGCTGAACTCCAATACGCAATGATCACTCTTTCCAACCGGAGGATTATATGTAACATCTTTGATTAAACCTTCCTCATTTACCAATATGAGATCTAGCAGAGACGGAGTCTGATTTATTTGGAACCGAGTAGGGTTTTCAACAATTTGAAAAAGGTTACTGTTAATATACATATTTATGAAGATATCCTCTGGTTTAGTAATCTGCTGCTTCATTTGTAACTCTCCAGGTGATAACGGCCACTTTAAAGATTTGTAGTTAAAGTCTCCCACAATAACAACAGTATTATTCTCCGATGCAGTTTGGATTATCTCCATCAATTTGGTGTCACGAGGTTTCCACAAAAAATCTTCTTTATCATCAGGTCTGTATACTCCAACCACAAGAAAATGATAACTACCATACTGGATATCAAGGAAAAGTGCTTCCACATCATCACACATATATTTTGTGTTCTGCCTCACTATAATAGGTACTCCATTGACCTGGTTTCTAACATACATAGCTACACCTCCACCTCTTGTTTTGCCTTCAGATTTATTTTTCTTATGTTTGCGGTCTAATCTATAAAGTGAGTATCCAGGAATATTGTATGAGCTGCTACGGTCCCTACTATTTAACCAGGTCTCGGTAACAATAACAATAGATGGGCTTGTGGCACTAACCCGTTGCAACAAAAGATCAAATTTGGGGTGTAATGAGAACAGATTTGTGTACATAAAAGTGATATCATAGTATGGACTTCTTGACAAGTATATTAGTTTTTTTGAACTATCTTTGGTACACCTTTCACATATTTAATCGTCAAATTCGACTCACCTTTTTCAATCCTTACTTTTAGATTTTCGCGAAGCTTTTGCAGTTCCTCCCGTTGCAGAGGTGTTTTGTCGTCGTATACTCTTACCTCCTTGCTCACCTTACTTTTATTTTTAAGGGTCAAGATGGCATCATGTCGCGATTTTAGTACTACCTTCACCGGGCGTTTCTTGCCCGGCTCACGGCGTCCCAGCCGCTGCACTGATACCACTTTGTCGGAGACGTCAGCCCCGTGCACTTCGCGCAGCACCTGCTTCACTAGCGATTCGTCGTGCGCTTTCCGCACGGTACCGCTGTCCGAAGCACTCTCCTCAACACCGACAAGCACTACGTTGCTGGCACGCCGCTCACGTTCCAGGAGTTCTTCCAGCACCGCATTAGTGTTGAGACTGCCTTTAAGCTATTTAATCTTTCTTCTTATATATAAAATTTCCGTGTCACAGTGTTTGTTACCGTACTCCTCAGAAACGGCTTGACCAATTTTTTCCAAATTTTATATCCGTATTCAGTAAGTCTGAGAATCGGCTACTGTATATTTAGAAATAATTATTAAGGCAAAACAACGTTTGCCAGGTCAGCTAGTAAATAATATGAAATATTATTATTAGGACACATTTATGCGATATGTTGCACAGTTTATGATATACAACGAAAAAACTGTAATTTAATGATTTTGCCCTTATCTTCGCCTTGATGAAAAAGAACCGAGTGAGGCTCGGTGGTGAAAAAGTTTGCTTTTACATCAGACGGCCCCTGGGTCGATCCCGGCCTTACGCCAATGACTTATTTTTCAAGTAATGTGTGGATTTGCACTCGTTTAACGGTGAAGGACACACATCGTAAGGAAACCGGCATGTTTGTGGACCACAATATCCGAAGACATGTGTCATCCGCCAACCCGCACTTGGCCAGCATGGTAGATTATGGCTTATCTCTCTCTCCTCGTGAAGGAACGCCCCGAGTCCCAGCAGTGGGAACATAAAAAATATGAGGTTTATTTTTTTTATTTGAAGGACCAGGAAGGCGTGTTTTTCCCAGTGAAGAAGATATTCATAATTATCACAAAGTCCCTCTACTCTCCCCCGGACCTCAAGCAGTTCAATAAAGGAGATGACCTGCCCAAAATTGAGTCTTTCAATGTGAGTACATGTTTATTTTTAACTTCAAATAAGTAGGAGGTATTCGATAGTGATACTCTAGGTATTCGATAGTGTTTTTTTTTTTAACTTGGTACTTCAGAACCTACCTCGTCTTGTAATATAATTTTTTAATTGGAGAAAATGATTTATACTTTCTAGACACAATCCGGGATAAAAAGTAGCCTATGTGTTATTCGACGGTCTAATCTGTCTTCATAGTAAATCTCATCAAAATAGGTCCAACCGTTGGAACGTGAAGGAGTAACATAGATTTTGAAGTTATATGCGTATCCCACGGGAACTTCAATTGTTTTCGGAATAAAAAGTAGCCTATGTGTTATCAAGGTCTGAGCTATCTTGAAACCAAATTTCATTAAAATCGGTTCAGCCGTTTGAGCGTGCTGAAGTATCAAACATACACACACACACACACAAACTTTCGTATTTATTAAATTAGTAGGTTTTTCCCACCAGTGTCTCCCAGACATAAAGAAGAGCGTCGCCGGCGTGAAAGACCGTAAATACCACAACACAGCATACAAGATAAACCGACGCGACGGCCCGCCCGTCTGTCTGGCCGCCGAGTGTGCCACGCCTCTACACACCCTGTCCAAGGTGCTCAACAACAGGAAGCTGTATGAAGGTACGCGAGATACACTGTAACATGTACGAGATACACTGTAACATGTACGAGATACTCTGTAACATGTACGAGATACACTGTAACGTGTACGAGATACACTGTAACATGTACTAGATACACTGTAACATGTACGAGATACACTGTAACATGCACGAGATACACTGCAACTTGTATGAGATACTCTGTAACATGTACGAGATACACTGTAACATGTACGAGATACACTGTAACATGTACGAGATACACTGTAACATGTACGAGATACACTGCAACATGTACGAGATACTCTGTAAGTGGTACGAGATACACTGTAACATGTACGAGATACTCTGTAACATGTACGAGATACACTGTAACATGTACGAGATACACTGTAACATGTACGAGATACACTGTAACGTGTACGAGATACACTGTAACGTGTACTAGATACACTGTAACATGTACGAGATACTCTGTAACAAGTACGAGATACACTGTAACGTGTACGAGATACACTGTAACATGTACGAGATACACTGTAACATGTACGAGATACTCTGTAACGTGTACGAGATACACTGTAACGTGTACTAGATACACTGTAACATAAACGAGATACTCTGTAACATGTACGAGATACACTGTAACGTGTACGAGATACACTGTAACATGTACTAGATTCACTGTAACGTGTACGAGATACACTGTAACATGTACGAGATACACTGCAACATGAACGAGATACTCTGTAACATGTACGAGATACTCTGTAACATGTACGAGATACACTGTAACGTGTACGAGATTCACTGTAACATGTACGAGATACACTGCAACATGTACAAGATACACTGTAACGTGTACGAGATACACTGTAACATGTACGAGATATACTGCAACATGTACGAGATACTCTGTAACATGTACGAGATACACTGTAACGTGTACGAGATACACTGTAACATGTACGAGATACACTGCAACATGTACAAGATACACTGTAACATGTACTAGATACACTGTAACATGTGCTAGATACACTGTATTATGAACGAGATACACTGTGGGGGTTGGTCGGAGGAACACATTTAATTTTTTTTTAAATATTTTTATTTTTCCTTTGCATATCTTAATTTGGGTTTCAGATCACAGCGGAAGTACACTAAAGATTTAATTTTGTCTTCTATTTATTAAAAAAGGCTTATTAATAAAATGTTTAATTAATATTTTTCAGAGATAGCCGAGATCGATGTAGAACAAGTGAAGAACGACTTCTGTACCACTCTACAGACTATCCTGAATAAGAGTCCCGAATGCAAAGGGAAATGCGAGCTTGTCTATTACGACCGTGAGTGTATATTACTATTGTTTCTCAATTTGACGACCTCGTTGGCGTAAAGGTTACCATGGCGGACTGCCAATCAGAAGGTTCCGGGTTCGATTCCCGGCCCGGTCAACATCTTTGTGCTTAACTAAATTTGTTGGCTGTGGGTCTGGGTGTTAAATATGTATTTATATAATATTATTAGTATGTATGTATATGTAGTATATCAGCTGTGTTAGCAATCATAATACAAGCTAGAAATGGTTCAGTATGGGGCTAATCAGCCATGTGTAAAAAAAAAATTGCTATAATCTAGCGATTTACAAGGTGAGAGTGAACCGGTTCTTTCTAGGTAAGCGCGATCCACCGTAGACCTCAATATCACTTATCATCAGTTGAATTGTGGTCAAGCGCTGAATATATATCTTCGTTTTCCTCTTCTTCTTATGAGCTCAGTGACCAAACTCCTGACAAGAATATATATATGTTAGAGGAATGTTTTATTTTAATTTATTCGATTAGTAGTTCCATCCTATCGAATGGCAGCACTGTGAACGCAAGAGTTTGTTATCTGTGCTGATTGAAGGAACGATTGTGAATGTACGAATGAAGTTGTTCCTATTTGTCAGTAGTGCGTTCACTCGCGGTTTGACTTGAATGTGCTTCAGTCTGCCACGATACAGCGCCTGCGCCACTTGTGCGCACTGACAAACAATTCAATTATAACGGCGGACGACGACGACGACCACGCTGATTATAATCTAATTGAATCCGCGACATATATATCTATACTAGCAGATCGTCCCGGCTTTGCACGGACTATAAAATAATCTAAGTTGCAAAGAGAAACAAAATCTACCCATGTTACTCAGGGATAATGTAGCTTCCCAACAGTAAAGAATTTTTCAAATCGGTCCAGTAGTTTCGGAGTCTATTTGCGGCAAACAATCATACTTTTCTTCTTTATAATATTGGTATAGACAACTGACACTTTCAGAACAGGTAAAGTACTTAGGTATCATTCTAGACACCAATTTAAACTGGGCAGCTCATTTAGACAACAAAATAAAAAAAGCTACAATATCATTCTGGCAATGCAGGAAGATAATTGGAAAAACATGGGGTCTCAAAATTTTTTATTAACATTTGTAGCACCCTTAACTCGGCTTGCTAGGGTAATCTGACGCGATCATCGAAGCTAAGCAACGGTCGATGCGGACGGTGTTTGGATGGGTGATCATGCACAAGACTGTCATTAAAAAAGTAGCATTCTAATCTGAGCGCTACCGTAGGTCGAATGACACGTTAAATTGTAGCAGCATTAAAAGCAGTTGTTTAGCCAAGTCAGAGGCCTTCGAGCGGGTTGAAAAACTCTCGACGCCAGAGCTTGGCCACTTAGCTTATACGAAGTAGAATTTTTTTTATTTATCTAACCTATATTGTCCCACTGTTGGGCAAAGGTCTCCCCCAATGATCCCCACGCGTTTCTGTCCTGGGCCAGTTCCTTCCAGTTGGTGTGGAAGTCCACCAACACCTTGCGCCATCGAGTTGGCCGCCTGCCTCGTCGTCTTCTGCCATCTAAAAAGTCCTACTCCATGGAAACCTTTGCCCAACGGTCAGGGTGCATCCTGTACACGTGGCCCGCCCACTCCCATTTAAGCCTGGCAGCCTTTTTTGCTACGTCGGTAGAATAATTTACACTAATTTAAATTTTGTGTTTAACAGATGAAGACCCAACTCAGAATCTGTCGGAAATTCTGTTGAAAAGGATCAGTGAGTTGGCGCCGAATTTCGAGGAGCAAATCCGTGAGAGAAGGGCCCAGAATCGCAAGGAAGAATAAATGTGCGTTACCATGGCAACTACCTGTTATCTGTCTGGAGGCTTTTTGTGTGAGGCATTAGTTTGTTTTGCGCCGGCACATAAATTGACCAATCAGAATATTTATACTAAAGTCAAATTAAAATACATACTTAAAGTTGCAATACGTTTGCTTCTTTTTCTGCTATATGGCTAATATAGTTTTGAAAATTCAGTCAGTGCGGTGGATGGCCTATATCTCTCTCCTCGTGGGAGAAGGCCCAGTGGCTATGTATAGTGGGGTTACTTATACTATGGATATGCTATGCTATGCTTATCCTAAGAGAAATGAAAAAATATTTTGATTGGTGAATTGATGTGCCGCTTGGTAACTCACACAACTCAACTCAATGTGGGAAAAAAATTTACTAAACGCTCACTAACAGTTTTAATAACGTATAAGTTTATACAAAATTTCTCTTGGAAATAAATATATACTTGATTAGATACAGACAGCTTCTTCTTCTTCTTCTTTACCATTTCCCACTAGGTGGGGTCGGCACAGCCTGTTTTTCTCTAGCGAACTAGAATAAAAAGAAAAGTAACTTGGCCGATAAATTGGTTCCACCGTCCACGCGTAAAATACCGCGGCGGGCGGGGCAAAACAGCTACCACGGCTAGTGTCGGTGGCGTGTCCTTGATGCGACCAATCGCGTGCGAGCTTTGTGTGTGTGTGAGTTTCGTTGGGATAGCAGTATAATTTTGTGCGTATATGTATTCAAATTCTAAGCGGCAATTGTATGGAGTTACTCTTCCGTTTATTCTAGTTTGCTGGTTAGAGATCACCAATTTGACCATCTTTTCTGGGATCAAAGTTGGTCGTAAGTTCACTGCCATATGCCCCTTTTTGCTTTGAAACACGCTTTCTTGAAAACTATTTTTGTAAGAGTTTTACTTTAATAGGTAGAGTGTTTTCAGGTGTGTTATAGACATAAGTAAATTGATTCTTTTACATGTTGATTGTAATCTGTGTTGCATTTATTTTGATTTTTAATCTTTTGACATTTTATTTTGTTTGTTCAATTATAACTTTCATTTATGTTGATTATTCTATTGACATTATTATTTTTATTTTATTGACCATCTTTTCTGGGATCAAAGTTGGTTGTTAATCCACTACCATATTATGACCCATTTTTGCTTTGAAACACCCTTTCTTGAAAACTATTTTTGTAAGGGTTTTACCTTAATTGGTAGAGTATTTTCAAGTGTTTTATAGACATAAGTAAATTGATACTTTGACTTTTTGATTGTAATCTGTGTTGCATTTATTTAGATTTTTAATCTTTTGACATTTTATTTTATTTGTTCTATTATAACTTTCATTTATGTTGATTATTCTATTGACATTATTATTTTTATTTGATTTATACTATGTTATTGTATTTTGTTCTTTTAAGTTAATTAATCCTCTGTGGTTAATAATGCAAAGAAAACTTTTTATTTGTTTGAATGCTTATTTTTATTCTTCACTATTTCACTGCTGAAAGTTCAAATTTAATTATCTAGTTTTTTAAGATTCTAGTCTTGAGTTTAAAACTTATGACATATTTGGCATTACATGTTATGGTTATAGATCTAAGCAAAAAAGTTTTTGATAGTTTATAGAGTTATCCGGCAAGCGGCTTTATTATGATTATTAAAATAATTTCAAATTCAGTTTATATAATAGGTAACTATGTTTTTATGTTGAAGCTCTAAAAATGTTATTTCACAGTAAGTAATATACATGATTTGATATGAGTTTTAATTTACATTATTTTGACACTTGTAAATGGTGAAATAATGTAAATTAAGACATTTTATTACTGACAACTTTATTCATATGTCTATTGCAATTCATTTTTTTTTCATACAATGTTCTATAAGTAAGGTATACTAAAAAAGTTATTGTACCTACTCTGTAAAATGTAGTCTTATCAGAATTAATGTATGTAAATAAATTTGTAATTTTGGTAAAATAATATATTTTAATGTGTATACATTTACAGATATACATTGTATATTGGAAGTTTATAATAATTTCAAGATTTATATGGTGACTTGTTAGTAAAGGAAAATGTGTTTGAACAGCTTTGGTACAAAACAAAAAACATTGTTAAATCTATGAAGATTGATTATTAACAGATTACTTATTATAGTTTTTTATTGTTAGATATACACTTGGCCACCAACTCTCCCGCTTGTAAGAAAAGTTGTGGCCGAATAGGTAGCACATTTTCTTTTATCTAACCTATATTGTCCCACTGTTGGTCAAAACCTTCCCCAAACTAGAAAAAATTTTTAACTAAAGCTTTTTTTCTGTTAGATTTAAATTAAGGCTGTCCTTATAAGTTTGAATTTTTTAAACTAGAACACAGACTTAATAATCATTAATACTCAAAATAATTTGTTGGCTTGTAAAATGTGAAGTTATGACTAAAGAAATGTAAGTTTTTTTTTAAAATAATCTTTTTTGAAGAGGTTTTATAATTAAGCCTAAGCCAAATAGCACTGATAAAAATTTAATGCTTACATAGTTTTTAAATATTTTAATAATGCTTATAAGATTTTAGTTCTTTGACTTAGCTATTTTAAATGTTTGGAATGAGTACTGATATAATGAAATCACATGTTCATTATGTCTCTTATATGTTTTACGTAGTAATTAGAAATTATATATTTTAGACTGAACGTGTGGTTTCAATATCTAAGGCATGAGAAGGAATTGACAATAATTTTGTGATTACTGGAAAGATCTGTGATGGTATGAGATTGATTAAGATGATTGTATTAAATAGATTTGTAAAAAAAACATGTTGGTTATATTTTTTTACCACCTTTGCTAGAAGAAGACTAAAACTTTTTCAGTATACACATTGCTTATTTGCCAGCTCTATCGCAGCAATTAAAGACTAATAAGTATGTAACTTATTACAGGGTAGATCGGTGTTATTATATAGCTGTTCTATAACTCGAGGTGCCAAAAAAGTTTGGAATACGTACTGGTACGTAATTATAGATTAATAGATACCTGTTAGGGCATCGCCCAAAAAAACAACTATCACGTATTACAGAACCAACCTCGGGGCGTTGCTAGTAGCGTCCAGAAGAGAAGATACTCTCGTGTTCCAAGAGCTTTCAACTCGTTTTGACCCCTTCACCAGTTGGGCCCCGAACTTATGTCAGGGAGGTGGGGCATGAGGTTTGCATTAGTAACCAAATTTAAGCTTGTAAACCTCAATCGGATATAATTATATTTTGTTTTTGGGTAGGCTCCTTTACTAAAGTTTCAGACGTAGTCAGTTTTACAGGTTGAATAAACGAAGTGTTTAAGCCCACACTTAAGAAACCCCGATTGATATAAATAAATGTCACTGTCAATAATTTAGTTATGTCATTTATGCATGTCAAACCAAACGCATGCAATTTCAAAACAAACACACGTTGCTTTTACTAATTATTTAGTAGCCAAATTACATGAATGACTTAAAATGGGGAAAAGAAAATATGATGATGGAAAAACAGACACTCCAAAAAAATCGAAGAAAGGCATAACTGTAGAAGTTGAAGAAAATAATGAAGAACCACCAAATTTTGAGAAGCCTAAAGATGATCAAAAACCTATGAATATCCATGGGTATGATGTTAAACACTTTCGGAAAGAGTTGGCAAGCAAACAAGGACAGACTATGGGTAAGTTAAATTCTATTTTTATTTAAAAACTCAAGTTTAAAGTACCATAAACATAACCTCAAATTATAGCTGTCTTTGGTTGTATCTCAATGTTATAAAAGTCGTCAAAACTCTTAATAGACCTGGGTATCATATTTTTTCAGTGCTAACACAATTCCTCCAAGTCTGTCTCAACCCAGACAGTGAAGTGGACTATATGTTGGAATATCTAAAATGTGGCGGCAACTCCCACGAAATCCTCCGCCAAATCACAGCAGATGGCAAAAAGAACTTGACACTGACCACACCAGCCTTTCATATCTTCCATCTGATAATTCTGAAGGTACAGTCATCATTACCTCACTTGATAGCGATTACTGAGGAAGCTTGCCGCTATTTTCTCAACACATTTATGTCCACAGTTGAGATTATGATTAGTGAAAGCTCCGGGCCCAGGCATAGGAAGATTGTTCTAAAGTTGTTGACATCGATGGTGACACTCAACTCAGATTTAGGTATTGAAGTACTGAATCAAGCTCCATTGACACCAAAACACTTGCAGCATATTGTAGAAAAGTGCAATTACAAAGAAAAAGATAATGTGCGGACTTGCTTTGTACACTTTATGACATCTTTCCTTGTAGAAGGACACTTGCCACTCACTAAAGCATTATTAGAAAAGCAAGGTCTGCTCGGGTTGGTTATTCCAGGATTGTTTCATGATGAAGCTGAAGCAGTTTTGATGTTCCTGAACATTTTGAAGAAAAATGTCATTGACAATGCCCTGATATCGAAGAGTTTGAAACTAAGAACCTTCAATCAACACATGCTGCATAATATGTTTAAAATATTTTCATGGAAAGGGCCCCCTGAGATTAGTTACTCAAATAAGAACGAGTCTAGACAAGAGATTGTCTCTCTGTTGAAAGAAATAATGTTGACATTGTTTACTAATCACAAAGTTGGGTTACATTTTATTGATAATGCTCTTGGTATGAGTGATGCTAATAAGAACCCTAATCTGTTCAAAGCATTGCTTAGTTTAAAACGGCCCTGGGAAAATGAAGCAGAGTCAGAAGTTATGCTACAAATAATAAGTAAATGTCCTGATCTTCACCGAGCTATTATAAATGTGATTGAGCAAAGTTTTGAACCGAAACATTCCCCTATCTGGGAGAAAACTATTGAGTTTACTTTGAAGCTACTTGACAGACTGAAACCAGAAAATTTGGTTCCAAGAATGACAAACTTGCCTTCTCCATTGATAGCTAACTTTGTCCGATTTGTGACATTACCAGTACCTTTGCTCAGGTTTATTCAGAATAATCTTGAAAAAGATGGCACTATAGCACTCTACTGCATTAAAGTTCTTGTAAAAATGCTTGAAACGCTAAGGAGATACATACAAATATTAGAAACCAATGATTCGTCAGCACCCATTACTGATCTTAGAAACCGGCTAGAATATTTCCTACCGAAGCATTTACCTGCCCCTACAACCATAGTAATGCTAATTGAAGATGTGATTGGGGGAAAAAAGAAGTCAGAAACAAGCAAAGATTACACTTTGCCTAATGTTGCTGACACTGAGGCACTTATATCATTGATAGACTTGCTGTTATTATACAATGATATTCACCCAACTTTCTTTGAAAGTCTGGAGGGCACTATTGATATGAAGAAAATTTTAGACTATTCAGTCACTTTGAAAGATGAACGTGTATCAGTTTTAAAGTTCAAAGTAGTATCACTCTGGCTGACCTTGGATAGCTCGGCAATATCTCTGAAAAACCCAATGTTTAAGGAGTTATTGCGTATCATGTTGGATGTCTATGCTAGGGAAGAGACATGTTTAGATGCAAAAGACACTTTAAAAAGCTTTTTCATAAATACTGGAATATTTGAAACAGATGAAGACGAAATCGACCTAGTGTTGTACACGTTAAGATACTCAAAGTGGGATCCACCTTCTCTCATAGGTGATGTGATAGAATTTGTGCTCGAAAATATAAAGGATTTGTCTGAGTATGTAAGAAGCCAGCTCGTCAATTTTGAGATATCAGACGAGAACAATGCGAAATCCTTAGAGAATCTCTTTGATGACTTAATGCAGAACAGAACAGCAGATGATAATGCATTTTTGGAAAACAAAGTGCCGTCGCCTTTTATTGTGGGATGCATACAATATTACCAGGCCAATAAGGATAAAAGCAAAAGCCTAAAGCCGTTCCTATCTTCGTTTGTGATCAATTTGCTTCACAGTAACTTTTCTCCGGAATTAACTGAGATTTTGATGGGTGACTGTAAACTGCAGGCTAGGAACTATGTTGCCAGCTGGACTGGACAACCCTCAGCTGTGCCTGAGAATAATGACCTCTGTGATAAAACTTTGACTAATATTACAAAATCAATCATGGAGAATGTAAGTCTGGCACCAACAGATATATTCCCTTTTCTCATGAACTGTGAAACAGAAGAGGACAAAGAAATTGTGTTGAACAAGAAGGAGTATAAGTTCGATACTGACAGACAAATTGACAGTTCAGAACTATTGATTTGGGCAAAGTATCTTATATTCTGTGCAGTCAGATTGTCTGATATGCATCAAATGACTCATGATGTAGTCAAAAAGATAACAGATTACTTCCAATGCATAATCGCACTTGGGCGGCGCCATCATAAGGTCGAGATCTGTCGAGCCATAATCTTGAATCTGCTGAAAAATCCCCATGTCTTGAAAATTTTCAAACCTCTGGATTTGAAAGGCGAAGAAAGCTTACTCGCGACTAAATTCATTTTGCAAGTGATTAGTGATAATAAAGATATAGTTACGTATTTGGAGACGAAGCATAAAGTTCTACATTCGTTTCAGCAAAAGAACTACCACGAGATCGTTAAAGCGTTCATTAAAATAAATAAAAGAAAGAATGTGAATTGCGATCACACTCTTCGAGTATTGGAGGTTGTTGGACTTTCCGATGAAGATGATGAAAGAGTTTTCAAAGAAATCTTTGGGACAGACGCGAGTAATTGCGTGAGAGACGACAAAGAGCCGAGTTTTGTTCTAGAGCTTCTCAGAAACCTAATTGACAAGTACTCAAAGACAGTGGCATTGGAATTGCAGCCGCAAATTTTGAGGAAATGTGTTATTTTGTACACCAATCTTCTGACAAATAAGGAGTTGAGCGCAAACTTGACTAAGCTAGAAGAATCTTTAGCGCTATACTTTGATAACAAGCCTCATCAAGCGAATAAAGTCTCGGACGAACTTTTCAAGAAATTCTATGAAACTAATTCTGTAAGGAAAACGACCTCGCAGTTGGCTCACGTTTTACTAAAGAACAACATAAAATTCTGCAATACATTTAAGGAACAAATGTCGAAGCCCGAAATACTGAGTCAAAGAGAACTAGCTCTACCTTTAGGCAGCGCAGTTATATGCCACAGAGGTTTCTTACTTCAAAACCGACAAGTGTTAGGACTTTTCTACAATGAGTACAAAACAAACATCAGCAAACTGTTAGAAAAACCCCACAAGGCCGGCCAAGTCTACATCAACAATTGGAAATTTATCCGAAAACTTATATTAGAATGTATGGAGATCCAAGATTGCGAAAAGTTGTATTCAAAGAGTCATAAATTCGAATCTGTTGAAATGAGCCACTTGAATTTAATGCAGACGATTTTTATGAAGCTTTGCACATCGGACAATGTAAAGAAAGAACATTTAATTAACTACTTTACAACAATGTTGCATCTGGCTACTATGGGTATAAAAGATGTCAAAGATGTGACGTTAGTTACAGAAATCGTAACTAACATTTATCAAGTTGTTCAAATCACCAAAATGGTGCCGAACTTTGATGTGAATCAAAAAGAAGACTTCAAAAAGATAACGGATGGTGCGCTTTGGCAGAACTTTTGCAAGGCAGTTCTCAAAGATTCTCTTAAAGTGAAAACGATGGACCAAGGAGTTTTTATAGGGCCGCAACTTCTTTGTCTGCTAACCAACCTGGTAAAGCTCTTTTACCCAGACGAGCATGAAGACGTCGGTTCTCTTTTCGAAATGGTCACATCCCATTCGGAGTTCTTAAACGTAATGCTGAGCTACCACAGTACGGAAATCAAATCGAGATTAATCGAGTTTCTCTACACATTGATTCGAATGAACAAATCTGTTATGAAGACGCCTCAAATCCCTGTGTACTTGAGCTCGTATCGCGCAACTCGATCTCCTTGCGACAGGCTGCTTTTAGCTATCCTACATCACTACGAAGTGAGCGGTTTACCGGTTAACGAATACAAGCCATACGTTTGGGGGGATTCCGGAGCCAACTACTACGCCGTTCGGAAAAATCGGAGTTCGTCTTTGTGGGCGCATCCGACCCCGAACCAAGTTCTGAACCTTTTCGAAAAGGATATTATCGAACGGACTGTACGAAACTTTCCCGTCTTGCAAACTTTGAATTACCACTACGAGTTACCGCCAAATATTGACGGGCTTAACTCCCATTCAGTCAGAGACGTCCTGGAGACGATGAATGCCGATGGTGTACTAAAATCTTCAATGACAAAAGATACGGAAAGCGTCGTTCTGAATTTGAAGCTGAAGAGCAAGTATAGTCAATCGGTGGACGTTTTCCGGTGTTCGGAGCTGGTGAACCAGTCGCACGGGTGTGAAGATGAGGGTATATATGACCCGTTGTTTGTGCTGCCGTTGCTGAGTCACCTGCTGGCTCCAGGGTCAGCTGCCTCGTGCTTCAGGCTGGTCCGAGGTGGCGCCGCAGCGCTTCCGGTGGTGGCGCTTTCCGCGACATGTCCTCGAGTCAGAGCTGCGGCTTACCACGTGCTGCATAGATTCTGCATGCTGTTGGATACTGAGACGTGAGTTTATTTTCTACTTATTTCTCTATGACCTTAAAACCAGTTTGCCTGAAGTTACACTTAGATATTGCTGATGTTTATACAAAGTAGCTAGTATTCATTTTTGTATAAGGAATATTAATTGAAATACATTGAAGTGTTCTTTCTTTTTACATGACTCCCAAGAAAGATTATTTTTCCAGTACATCTTGTTTGTAAAGTATTTACTACTTTAATAGCATTTTGTGATTGAGGATTCAGATGTTGATATGCTCCTGATCCTGATATTTCTTAATGATTTAAAGCGATATCAAAAACTTTCCTATCTATATGATCACTATACCATACTCACACATTGTTTTTTCCCGCTCCAGCCGCCACAAGAACGACAAGCTGTTCCTGACAGACTTCATCAACACGCTACGTCACAGTGTGACGTCATCAAACATGGCCGCCGGCCCGGCTTGCCCCCGCCTACCCTCGATAGCAGCTCTCTACCTCGGCCGGGCCCTCATGGCCACGACAGCCCCCTTCGATCCCCTCTACAAACCTGTCAACAACTTCTTGATCGCCAAACAATTCGTAGACCTCACAGTCGTCCCGGACTTTCTCAGTCTCTTCCACGATTGTGACGTCGAAGCCAATGAGAGAAGACTATGGATTCTAGATATAATAAAGGATGGAACCAAAACGTTAACAGACTTGAATGTCGTCTTTAAAACTATGTGCATAAAGATGATTATGGATTATTACTCGTCGGTTCTAAGCGATAGAGCTAGTAAGGAGAAAGTTTTGGGCGTTGTTAGTGCGTTGGTTTCGGTGCCTAGAGCGTTTGAGATACTAGTCGAGGGATACGGATTGATATCTTGGCTTCACGCTGTTTCTCGAAGCTTGAAAACCTCAGACAAACTATTGGCTAAAGGACTGTTGAATATAATCAGAAATGTGATATACAGTATGAAGATTAATTCACTAACAAACAGCTATCAATTAAACGCTGTCAGAGGGAGAACGAGTGATTTTCCCGAGCTAAAAATAAACAAGGATATTGAAAAGGAAATTTTAACTATTTTACATGATTGCTATAGAAACATTGAAGGCTTAGAAGAAGATGATATGATAGCAATTCTGAAAGTCTACAATTCTATGACTAAAAGGACGATTAAAAGTCTGTCTAAAAATCAGATGCTTAATATTATAAGTGTAGTAGGCAGTCTTAAAAAAATGGAAGAGATTTCTTTATTGAGCAAAGTGGTGCTTTCCAATGAATCGATTTTGCTTAGAAGTAGAATACTGGAAATGTCTAAAAGAGATAGTTTAATAGAACAGCTGACTTTGTTAGTTCAAACTAATGTTATGTAATAAAATAACAGTTAAAGCTATTTCAGGCCATGGTATGGGCAAAATCTTGAATTGACATTTTTATCGTTAAAATAATAAATTGATTATAAAAAACTAAATTATAGACTGTCTAAAGAACAACCCTAAGAATATTTATGTATACCAATTGTAGTATATGTACCAATCACTTAATAGACTAAGACATATTAAAAAACTTTATAAAAAAACAAAACTATTTTTTTTGTTGTTTTTCTTTTCATATTAGATTTTGCCCATGTCGTCTCCCTTGGATAAGATATGTTGTACAGAATAATGTTAAGAAAATAAGAAACTTTATGGCTAAATAATTGTTTTTCTTTTCACTTAGTTCCAGTTTTTAGTGAGTTAATTTTTTTATAAACGTTAGTTAATGATAATAAGTAATACATAAGTAGGCATTATCTTAATTTTTTCTTTACTGTTCTTTTTGCTTTATTAGTTAGAGTTAGCAAACATTTTGAATATATAAGAGCAAGATAGGTAAAAAATTATGTAATTTGTAAAGAAAAATAGCGGTTACTTGTTTTTATTTTGAGTAAAACTTTTAATGCCTTTCAAGTTCTATCCTTACTGAGACTGTGGCGTCTCTAAGTCACCTTTGGTACAATTTGCAAACAATAACGCTAAAATATAATATTTTTTATATTATTTAATATTCATTGTATTATTACATTAGAGCATAGACAAAGTATATACTTTGTCTATGATTATAGTATAGGATCTCGTTAAGAACGACCTTCATCGAGTTTATGGATCTAACATATTTTTTGTATAATTTAATAAATATATCTAAAAATATATTGCATATGGGTTGCCTAGCAAGCTCCGGTCCAGAATCAATATTTTTTTTAATTATATCGGTTTGGTTAATGGATAATTTCTCCAACAATCGAAAGCATGCAGCCTGTATCTTAGACTATTACAACGTAAGATGAGACAAGTAATATTACACAGTATAATTTTACACGCTTTATATTAGCTTCACCTGTATGTTTGTTTGTTTGTAACCGACTTCTTTGGGCGCGTTTTTGACCCACTTTAAACGGCCAGATTTCGTTCAAACTTTGTAGGATTTATTGACGACCGATGACAATACACTAATTTGATTTTTTTTTGTATTTTTATTTGTATGTTTGTTTGTAACCGACTTCTTTGGGTGCGATTTTGACCCATTTAAAACGGCCAGATAAGCGTGTTTTTTAGTTTTTTTAAACTACTATTATTTCAATAGGTACCACACTTTACTACACGTCTCGATCTTAATCGCCATCCTAACTCGATGTACGTATATTCTTATTCTTAGCATAAAACTCGAGCATCAACCGACTTGTAAAGCAAAACGTATGCCACTGTAGACCAATAAATATCCTATTAATTGTTAGGTACGTTCCACACAATGTCACGAAACCTGCAATTTTGTGCTTCGCGCGCAAACAGCTGTTATTTATGTGAATAAAAAACTACCCAGGCGGCTTTAATCAATTTTAATACAGGCTTCGCGTAAGCAGCCCACTATAAGTTCCCACTGGTGGGACTCGGGGCCTTCTCTCACGAGTAGAGAGATAAAGGCTCCACGTTGGCCAAGTGTTGGCGGATGACACACTTCTTCGAACATGATGATCATTACGGTTTACTCACGATGAGTGCAAAGCCACAAATAACTTGAAAAACAAGTCATTGAAGCTGGGATCAAATCAGGGACCGTCTGATTATATAGCAGACGTTTTCCCACCGAGCCATATTCGTTTCGCAATACAGGCTTGCAAAGTGAGTATTTTTCATTTAATTTTGACTTTTTTTTATAATAGTTCTAGTTTTCTGCTGACAAGCCTTTTTTTTTATTGAACAAAATAACTAAGAGCTTTATTAAAAACTAGCATCAAGTCCCGGCTTAGCACGGGCTATAAAATAATGTAAATTGCGAAACAAATGAACAAATGTTACTCAGGGATAATGTAGCTCCCCAATGGTAAAATAATTTTTCAAATCAATCCAGTAGTTTAGGAGCCTATTTGCGTAAAAAAAAATCTAACCTTTTTTCCTCTTTATAACATTAGTCTATAGCTAAAATATTTTTCTAATTTTTCCTATCATTAGTAATACTCTATACATAAATTGCTAGATTTATTCGTAGGTTCGTGGACTGAAGGTCAGTCACACGCCCTTGAGTAGTGAAGGTCCCCGATGTACGAGTATGGGTATTGTAATAGGTAGTATATACTTACATACAGATATTAGATATGTATTTATTCGAATTTATATATGCAACTAGCTGACTCGGCAAACGTTGTTTTGCCTTAAGTACAGTTAAAAACACTACTTATAATTGATCAGTTATCGAGCGGGATGAAAAATGATTAAAATTACTAAAATGGCCTCAAAAAATAGGGGATGGTGATAAAAAAGTAAAAATTTCTAGTTGTATGTATTATTTAATGCCTCATTATATAAAAATTAAAATTAAAATTTCTTCAAAAAATAAATTTAAGGGTGAACAACCGATCTATTAGCCGATCCTCAGACCTACTAAATACACATATCAAATTTGGTAAAAATCGGTCAAGCCGTTTCGGAGGAGTACGGTAACTAAGATTGTGACATGGATTATTGATGATAAATAAATAAATAAATAAATAAAATAAATGATTTCTGTTTTTTTTGTTATTGTTTTAACATAGTGTTTATCTATCTATTTTTTACCGAGCGAGCGAAGCGAACGAAGTATATTATATAGATACATATTTTCCCGACAGCCAACAAATTTAGTTCAGCACAAAGAAGTTGGCCATAAGAGAATTCGAACCCGGGGCCCTTTGACTGGAGTCCGGCATGGTAACCATTACGCCAACGAGGTCATTTAACGTTTATTGAATCCCTGTTTCATGCTCCAAACTTTTTTGGTAGTTGTCGTAGAAAAGTAATCAAAAAACCCTAATCACGGCTGTCAAAGCACGCAACCTTTCCCTTTCTAACCGTAATAAATCAATTAAAGAGCGAGTGAGACAGAGAGGTCACTGGCTCAGGTTAGAACCTTCAATAGTACCGCACGCGTTCGCGGGAAACGCACGAGCGCGATTCCAATTTCAAATTGTGACTTTTGTTACAAAACTTTTTGTGTGTTTTTTTTCTAGTGACCCGTTATGTGATTTTTATTAAGCCAGTGTTAGTATCAAGATAAATATATAATTTTCCTGTGAAGAAGCTGTCAAATCTTATCCTTCTTCTACGTATGAGCTGTGGCCAAGCTCCAGTCAAACCAATGTTGTAAGGAAACCTCCTTAATATTTTTTTTTGTATAATTGTTTTTAAAGCGGCGGAAAAAAACTTGTGAAAATTTCAGTTTTCTAGCTATCACGGTTTCTGAGATGCAGCCTGGAGACAGACAGACAAACAGCGGAGGCTTATTAATTCCGTTTTTATTTTTTAGGTACGGAACTCGAATGAAAAACTTTTTTTGAAAAGAATCCTTTATATTTATTGTATTTGGTAAAAATCGATCAAGCCGTTTCGAAGGAGTACGGTAACTAACTTTATGTCATGGGAATTTTATATATTAGATAAGAAGAAGATGTAATTAATGTTTATAAGCATTTTACGTTGATTGGTTGTAAGTAGTTTTGTCCAGTACCTATGCCGTAAGACTAATAAATTATTTGTTTTAGGTAGTACTTTATCTATTGCGGCTGATAGTGGCTACAACAATCAATGTCTTAAATATCAGACTTGGGGGCCATAAGATATGAAACATCCGTTTTTAGTTTCTTTTATTTATTCCTCACTAAAAGTGAATATCTGGTAAAATCAAGTTTGCGATCATATACTGCAGCTGCGTGCAATATAGAGTTACCTTTTTTTTTTTTTTTTTTTTTTTTTCAAATCAAATAGTTTATTTAGTACAAAATACAGGGGTGAAACGTACTATGAGTAATTAAATACTAAATTATAGCTAAGTCTGGCACTTGCTAGTTATCTCCGGATCGATATCGTAACCGATACCTCCCTCCCCTCGGATACTAAGGGTCAGCTCACACCGAGGCGCGACGATACGCGACGCTGCGCTCAGATTTTACATGGAGCGTCTCAAAATATACTTTATTTACTACACGAAAAGATACACATTTCATTGTGAGAATTCAGATACGTTGCGCTGCGCAGCGCTGCACCTCGAGACGCCTCGCGGCTTGTTCTCGCAATGAAATGTGTATCTTTTCCTGTATTAAATAAAGTATATTTTGAGTCGCTCTATGTAAAATCTGCGCGCAGCGTCGCGTCTCGTCGCGTCTCGGTGTGAGCTGACCCTTACACTACGAACTAAAGATATTTCACCATGTTTTATTTGTTTAAGCGTTGACAGTTTGGAGTGCGGCTGCCTCACGCCCAGAAGGTCGTAGGTTCGATTCCCGCAAATGAACTTGAACTTTCAGTAAAGAAAACATCTTGAAGAAATCATAGAGGTAGAGCTAGTAACTAGCAAGTTGTAAAATCTATCTCCAAGCAACTAACTGTATGTTTCACCATAGTGAAGTTAAATTCCTAGCTGTCATATGTAAAAATAAGTCGCGCTGTAACGTACCGAATTTGCATAATTCATAAACAAAACAATATATCTACATATATAATATAACAAACAAAAAATACTTTATTTTAGTAAAACATATTGGGTAAATACGTGAAAATACTATATTTATATTTGA
The DNA here is from genome assembly GCA_035578125.1 of Mellilla xanthometata. Lineage (NCBI taxonomy): Eukaryota > Metazoa > Arthropoda > Insecta > Lepidoptera > Geometridae > Mellilla > Mellilla xanthometata. The sequence goes on along the minus strand of JAPUBQ010000014.1, from coordinate 1,739,871 downwards.
AAACCGATTCCAGTTTAAAAATTGTAAGAGCCATAAAAAACAGTTCATAAATGACGGAGTTATGAGCTAATAAACACATAAAAATAAAAATACAGTCGAACTTAGTAAACATAGATTTGAATCCTTTTTTGAAGTCAGTAAAAAAAACCTTTTTGGAAAATACTTAACAATTTAACATCTCAAAATTTGTTCTAAAAAAAGTTGTTTGTGTTAAAACCACACAAAAGGATGATTTTACCTTTGTAAAACGGGTCGAGTCTGACTCTCTAAATTCGACACGGTAAGTAGGGCAGAGTCGCGGAAATGAAACCGATCTATCGATTCCCTGCTTGGATATTTGCGTGTCTGTTTATGGTCATAAAAATGGCAACGCAATAAACTACTTTTTTAAGGAATTTAGTACAGATACCAGTAAATACGTACGAGTAGGTACAAATACAAAACCTTTTGGTTCTGTTTAAAATAACATCGTTGAATGTCGACGGCCGCCGCCTCATACATACCAGTTACGAGTAGGTTAAGTAAGTCCAAAATACTGTACCAATCCGTACCATAACCGATATTAAGTAGGTTAAGTATTTACCTGCTTTATATTCCGCTTGTCATTCATAGCATGTTCATTGTTGGATATCATTTATTTACGTTACGAACTAGCTACGCTGTTCGGCGATACCTGCATTATTTCGAGATAATAATATATGTTAGCTTAAGGTACACTCAGACTTAATTATTTCATTATCGGAAAGTACCTACACATATTCGTTATAATACTAAATTACAGACTAACCATTGGGAAGGGCAGTGAAAAATGTATTACAGTTAGCGGATACAGTTAGTGAAATCCAAATAAATCGTAACACAACTTAAAAAATATAATTTCTTTATTATTTTAAAAATTTCCACTATCGTCATTTGTTATAGAAATACAAGTACTTACAATACTCGAAATCTTTGGCCTTGTTCTTGAAAAGATCATTTAGGATTCGCAACATTAACAGTTTTTGTGTGTTATACTCTACTCTATCGTCGTATTGTTCCGCCAGGGCTAGCTGCAGGCAGGCGGTCTCGTCTTTAGGGTTGTCCTCCACGAAGTGCTGGAGACAGTCCCGCATATAATTGAAGTGGTCTAAGAAACAGTGGCATGGACCGAAGTGCGGCAATAGAGGTGTGCTCGGGTCCAACACCGACGCCCGGCTGTCCTTGCGTGTCGCAGATGGTCCCTGCAGCTTCGTAGGCAACACTAGCCCCGTGTCCAACGGCGGAGGATCTCCTAATTTCTTCAAATACAATTTTCTGATCAACGTGGACGTGAGCACCGGTATCTGGCCGGTATGCACGGGCAGATCCTCGCGATCTAAAGAATACCTGTCTATAGCTACCGCTCGTTTCACTTCTGTGATGATGGACTCTAAGTCGTGAGTGGGGGCCAGCTGGTCTATCTTCTCGCAGAGGGTCTGGATGAACCAGGTGCCGTTGACCGGGTGGCGTAAGGCTGGACTGCCGATGTAGCAGCTGTGCAGGATCAGCATGTCGGCTTCCTCCGGCAGGTGGTAGGGCTCCAAGTCCGGCTCGGCGTCTGTCTGTATTTTTTTCCCCGCCTGCAACACTGGCACGGGCGGCTTGGTCTTCGTGCCGCGACACGCTTGGAGGATGAAAAACTTCGGTTTGGTCACTAACGTTGGCTTGTTATGAACTTTCAAGTGGTTGATTATCTCTATCTCATTGTATTTTTTGTCTTTGGCTCTGAGCCGGCCGTAGCGCGACCCGTGCGTGAGCACCGCCACGCCGACACAACCATAATCTGTGTAGTCTCGCTTCATAAACTCGTCTAGCTTTTCAAAGATTTCATCTTTGGTCAGATTGTCATGTATGTTATCTTTAACCTCGAATCCAAACCTTTCGAAAGTGTTAGTAAGCGCTTCTACATCAACGCTGGTTCCGTCTCTCTTTGTGTCGTCTATGTCTTCTTGGTTGAATATAATCAGCGCATGTTTATCATATTTTTCTAGCTCATACGTGGCTGCATACCGTAATAATGCCTTTTCATTGAAAGGTTCTAAGACTTCTTTTTGCTCCTCTATTTCTATTTTTGGTTCATGTTCGGCTTCTTTGTCTATCGGCGCGGGTACTGGTCCATCAGCTGTTCTGATCCATCTCGAGCCTTCTATTATTTGGATGCCATCTAACACTAACTTTATTTTTTCCTTCGTTGACGTTTCACCTTGATCCAGCTCAGGCTTTGCGTCACAATTAGATTCCTCTGACTCTGGATCCCGCTGTTCTGAATCTTCTTGATTTGTTTCACGAAGTAGATTACGTTTTTGTCTCCTCTTGCCTTTCTTCTTTCTGATCTCGAACTCAAAGCTGGAGTCTTCTTGTGAACGTTCCTCGTCACCCATCTTGTAGCGCGCAGAGAGTTAGCAATGTGCGGAATATCTTCTGTGACACCAATAAATAGAATGATTTACGTTAGCACTTCATTTTGCACTGTTAAAACTGAGTTTGACGGATGAGATAACTGATATCCTGTTATAGGGAATTTCTGACAGATTATGAAATTTTGCTTTTGTTTGGTAAACGCGACGTGTTCGAGCCTGGTATGGATATGATTCAATGCGTTATATTTCGCTATCACCTGAGGTATCTTATCGGGTCTCCGTTCGATATCCATTGCACCGATACGGTAATAAGTGATACGATTATCATAAGTTCCTCGTCGCATTGTCAGTCCAGTGCTGTATTGGGAATTCCTGAGATTCAGGTTTTTTTTTGCTATGACACACACCGTTCTTAATCAATCTTAAAATATTATTTCCCTAAGTGTACGTAGTAGCGTATTTTTTCCATTTCTAACGTCATGGTTTTGTACAAAAATCAAAATATTATTATATTGCTTACGTACATATATTTTATGTGTCATGTTTGTTTATTCCAAGATACCGATTACAATAAAAAAGAATTCGTTAAAATTTAAAAAGCCTTTTCTGGTAGAATTTTACCTAATCTTTTTACGTAAACAATATGGAATAGCATTTTTTATTTTATAACATTTTATTTTCATACATTTCTAGCAGGTTGGTAAGCATAGTGTTAAATTTGGTACCTACGTACACTTGTAAAAAGTTATATAAAGCTATTTGTATTTGTAGGCTAACTTCTAGAAGGGTTACATAGCAATGTATGGAGCGACGACGGTTTGCCTCCATCTAGCAAAGGGATATCCCCCGGACAGATGTTGTGTCAGGAGACGGCCGTCCGAAGGTCATGCATTGTAGCTTGAACCCGTCGTACGCGCGCTGTAAATACCGTTTGCGCGATTCAGCACAAGCGCTCTGATTGGTAGCGGGCGATGAAGTGCGACAGAGACGCCACAAATGTAATCTTAAATAGTGTGACTTCACTAGTTAAATTAACTTTGACAGTTGCGGGACTCCGGTCACAATAATTGTTCACTGATTCCGCTCATCCCATGTCACGATACGAACTCTTATACATATTTCAAAGTAGCTGATCCGATAATCCATCAGCTCTAGCGTAGACCTTATTTTCATACACATTGAGCTTAAATTCGCCAGTTTTTTCCTGAGGGTATAATAGAAGCTGGATTGTAAGTAAGTAATTCGAGAGATTAATCAGTTAGACGCCTTGGACCACCTACCAACAACTACCGATCCGACATCTGATACTTAGTTGTGAACTTCTGTCTTATTTTTTGTAAGTTACTTGAGAATTACAATTTTTTTTTTCATACATTTGGTTCTTTTAAGCAACTTCAAAAAGGAGTCGCTCAATTCGACTGTATTCTTTTTTAATTTTCGTTGTTGTAATTTGCATTAAATATGATAAACAATAACGCCAACTGATTTATATTATATAATGTATTTTTTATTATATGATATTGATTCTGATATTATTATATAAAGAACTAGCAAACCCGGCGAACTCCGTTTCACCACAAAGTTCTAATTGTCCCAGAATTTGTTTGCTACAAACCTCACGGAGCCCGAGACCTTTCCAACGAATGCTGTACCGTGGAAATCGGTTCGTGCGTTCTGAAGTTATAGCGTCAGGAAAGAAAACACGACTTATTCATATTATTAATATCTATACTCCACGATTAGATACGATATAGATTGTTTATGTTTTTAATTGAAGTTAGTTTGCCAATATTATTTGGACACATTTCACACGCGGCTGGTTGACCCCATACTAAACCATTTATAGTTTGTATTATGGTTGCTAACACAACTTTTATACTACACTTACATACATAATTTATAACGATACTAGCTGACCCGGCAAACATTGTTTTGCCTTAATAATTATTTCTAAATATACAGTAGCCGATTCTCAGACCTACTGAATACGCATATAAAATTTGGAAAAAATCGGTCAAGCCGTTTCGGAGGAGCACGGTAACAAACACTGTGACACGGAAATTTTATATATAAGATATATTTAACACATAAAGCCGATAAATTTAGTTCATCGCATAGATGTGACCGTGTGCCGTTTTGGGGTTCCGTACTAAGAGGTTACCAACGAGACCCTATTGTTAAGACTTCACGGTCTTTCTGTCCCTGTCTGTCTGTCACCAGACTATATCTAATGAATCGTGGTAGCTAGAGAGTTGAAAATTTCACAGATGATCTATTTCTCTTGCCGCTATAACAAAAAAAATAGACTACAATAAATATTTAAGAGAGGCTTCAACACAACTAACTACTTTTTGCCCTTTTTTATAGATAATGGTGCGGATCCAATCATGCGCGAGCAATACTCGCACTTGGCTTTAATTTATTTATTAACAGTTTTTAAATTGGCTCTAATATCTCAAGTGATGTAAATGAAGCTTTGCAAAATTATAAGATTTTTTACCCTGAATTTTATGCGATTGTAATGAAACTAAAAACTTCTGAACTTATAATGATCACTACATAGTATAAAACAAACTCGCTTTCTCTGTCCCTATGTCCCTTTGTATGCTTAAATATATAAAACTACGCAACGGATTTTGATGCGTTTTTTTAAATAGATAGAGTGATTCAAGGGAAAGGTTTATATGTATAATAACATCCATTGAATAGTGGAGAAATACTTTTACTTGTATTTTTGAGGATTCTTGTGATGTCGTTATTTTTTTTCCGCATACATAGCAAACGCAGGCTGAACCCTACGAGATTTATCAAACTGTTATAATATCTTATATCTTTAAATGAGCAATTCTTGTATATATCTTTATAACGCTAACCTGTCAAGGATAAAAAAATAATATATATAATTGGAATCTCGGAATCGGCTCCAACGATTTTTATGAAATTTAGTATATAGGGGGTTTCGGGGGCGATAAATCGATCTAGCTAAGAATCATTTTTAGAAAATGTCATATTAAAAAAAAATACCGGTCAACCAGGTACTAATTATACAAAAGTACACATTGATACAAAAGGTCTATAGGAAAGTCCACGATGGTATGTCTATGTTTTTCTGTAGTGTATTTAGTATCAGCGTTACACCCGTGTGAAGCCGGGTGTAACTGTGTCGCTAGTTTGTAATAAAATAAACATACGAATAAAACTATAACGCTATAACTTCTAAGAATTAGAAGATACCATTTCATTAAAAGGATACATAATTCATAACAAAAGCCTAAGCAATCATAAATTACAAGTTTCTAAACAATATATCACCAAAAAGAAAGGAGAATCTTTGTCCGGTTTTATCGAATCTAAATTGTCTTCGAAACGAATATAAATTACCGTGAATTTATTGCTTTATAAGCCACAATGGTGTTGTAATAGGTATATTTACTTTACTTATCCACAGTTACTGTTATGCCTGTAACCTATAGATAGGTTGGCCAAGGCGATGCCATGAACAAAAAATTTAAATGTAAAAAAGTAGATCTAAATATAGTATTAAGTAATTAATTTTAATCAGTCTTAGCTTTGCCCTAATAACTAAGCACAGGGTGCAAATTTTTTGTATATTTGTGTTGCTGGCAAAGACATTTTGAATTTGAACAAATCATAACAATACCATAAATTTTGATCCGATTTGTCGGGGCTTTGGTCGTTTGTTGACAAGTTACATGCGAATCTGACTTTCTGGTGAACCCCATACTGAATATTTCTAGTTCGTATTATGGTTGCTGACACAACTGATAACTATATATACATAAAATCTTTATTTGACATGGTAAGTAAATATAAATCAACAAAATTTTATGGAATCCAAAGGCTTCCAAACTAGTTGTAAGAACTGTATATTGGAAGCCAATGTCTTCTCCCAAAAAAAAAAACTAATAATTACATAATAATAAAAATACATACATACATATTTAACACCCAGACCGATAGCCAACAAATTGAGTTCATCACAAAGATGTTGGAAGTGCCGGGAATCGAAACCGGGACCTTCTGATTGGCAGTCCGGCATGGTAACCATTACGCCAACGAGGTCGTCAAATATCCTGTTTCTTAGTCCGATTTGACTTATGCAGTAACAAAAGACGGTATGGTCTAGCCACGGATCAGAAAAAAAAACAGTACGGTTCAGAAAAAAGGTCTTGCTCTTTACTTTTGAAGAATCTACTAAATGCAGTTTTAGAATTCAATATTCTGTGAATGTAAAGAGGGTCTACCAAATATTGTTATAAAGATCGAGTAAAAAAACTACTTACAAATTACGTTTGTTGTATGGGAGCCCCCCTCAATTATTTATCATATTTAATTATTATAATTAAATTTATTTAAAGATTTCAAAGATGTCATTTATAATTCAAATTATGTCAAATATTTAAATCTATATTAGTTTTGGAAACATTTTGAATATTCCACATCATTGCTTTTAAAGTACTCATATCATGTCAAGACCGTACAGCCTACTTTCTAATATTGTAACAAAGAGGTATGATGTGAAAATTAAAATAATGAGTGGAAATAAGAATGTTAAAACACCTCCAAGGTGTGTATTAACGTTTTAATGAAGTATGTGAAACCTATAGTTTGGATCTTAGCATAATTATAGCCAGTTTAGTCGAAGAGCTACTGAACAATAATTTTTATGTTACAATGTTGAAACTCTATTTCTATGTTGTTAGCCTCCGACGCAAAAACGGTGGGATGTTGTACTTTTGACGTGTTTGTGTGTGTGTTTTTTTTAATTCTGAATAGTTCAGCGCTTGACCACAATTCACCTGATGGTAAGAGATATTGAGGTTAAAAAAGATTACAAATCTTTAAAAGATTACACACCTTTTAAACCTCAATAGAAGATAGTGTTTTTAGCTATGTTTATTACATTACTGATTTTAAAAGATCAGATTCTGATATACTGGTTATACTGATCAAGGAAATAGGTCCAAAATGGCCGCTGCCACAAAATGGCAGATGACAACTTTTTTCAACTGTCTCAATATGGATATCAAATGAAAGGGAGTGATTAATTTCAGATTTTAAATTTTACACAAGTAAATCGTGAGTCGGATATGACGCGTTAAATGTAGGTTCCAGCTGTTAGTCTAAGTAGTTAGTACAAGCAGTCATTGAGCCAAGTCAGAGGCCTTCGGGCGGCTTGAAAACACTCGACAACAGAGTTTGTCCTCTTAGCTCATGCGGAGAAAAAAAGAAAGCCTTTTACTTACGACTACGCCTTATACTACGACAGACGATTTTATGTAGCGAATGGTTAGCTTATACTTTTTTTTTACTCTAAATAGGTCAGCGCTTGACCATAATTCACCTAATGTTAAGTGACATTGAGGTCTACGGTTTTACATCCACGAGAGAGGGTCTTATGCAGCGTCTAAGTATATAGTAGTAATATTATTAGTTAGCTAGCTCTTGGACTATACGAAGTTATAAATATACTGTCGTGTCACCCTCAGTAATGTGTCTGCAGAGCGGAAGTGGAATGAGCCAATAATTCAATGAAACAAGCTTTACGAAACTTGCTCGCATTTTTTTGTGCGCAATTTGAAACTCTCTAACTATAAATATTTTTTTAATTAGCCGCTGTTCGTAAGACTTCTTTTTCTTTTTGATAATAAGATACAAATGCAGAGATTCAATACACAGCTCAACTCAAATAGCTTTCTAGGAATGGCTCCTAACATTTATAATAACATTTCTAAGAGAATTAGATACACATTTGTATAAAAAGAAATTGAAAGAACTATTGTCATTCGTAGATATTTGAATTCCATTGACATTCAATTATTATTATTTTATGACATTTGTATTTTGATTATGTAATGCAAGCTTTCAATGACATAGCTCTCCTCCAATTTGAACACCCAAAGCGGTAAAAGGAAAAAAAATATACACATATTTTTGCAAATAATTATCTTTATCAAGTCTACTTGTAAATAGCGTGTTAGAAGAGAGGTCTTTTCCCAGCAGTGAACGAAAACCAGTTGTGGATTATGATGGTGAATATGATTTGTAACATGTACTTTAAAATTTACTGCAGCCTTTTCTATACACATTTCACACACGGCCGGTTAGCCCCAAACTAAACCATTTCTAGCTTGTATTATGGTTGCTAACACAACTGATATATTTATCTAGTGATTGATTTAACCAAAGAGAATTATTTTTCAAACTTTATAATAAATGTCTGCAATTTTTATTTCTTTGAAAAACTATAATTATACAAATTGAAAAATGAAGAATATCTTAAATTTACACACAGTTTCAAAAAAAAAATAGTTAATGACATGTCAAATACAAATTAAAGAAACATTAAATTAATTTAGTGTCCAAATTATAAATTAAACGACTGTAACTGTATTGTTATTAATAAATTGCCTTGACTTTGACTTTTAATTTCAATAATACACTTTTACTATGTAAATCTAAATAATAAAGTTGTTTTGTCTGTTTCTAAAAAAGTATTAGGAACGGTATATTTTTGTAGGAAACAGATAATTTCGGATATTTGCGGTTGTTTTTCAATTTTCCGGTGATCAAGTACCTAGTCTTGGGATAATACGTTCTCTGTTGTTCACTTTGTCTTTGGGTGAATGACCGAAATTTATATATAATAATGTCTATACTTACGAATATAATAATACTTATTGACTTTAAATAAACTTATAAAATTATAATGATAAAGTAAAGCTTAACATCAGGCAAGCTGCCAATTCAAACAAACTCAAACGTGAGCGTATTCAATATTAAATTTAAATCTACACCAATATTTAAAAAAAAAGACTTTTTCTCTTTATAATATTAATGTAGATTTATGTTTGTTTTTTTGTTTGCTTGTTTGGCGCGAATTGGCTCCAAAACTACAGGACCTATATAGAAATTCTTTCTCCGTTGGAAAACTACATTATTCCTGAGGCTACATTTTGTTTCTCTTTGCAACTTAGATTATTTTATAGCTGAGATTGGCTGCTAGTAATAATATCCATACTTACATGTTGAACATATACGTACATACTAAAATAGATCCTTACTGAAAATACGTTGAATACCAACTGTCATGCTTCGGGTTCGTAGCTCAAATATGTATGGCGTAACTGAACTCTGTACAAAAACGCCACCAAGGTTTAGGCTGAAAATTAGGGGTTAAGTCAATCCTAGATTACCTGTGATTACATCGCGTGGCACTGCCAGAAACTTCCATCAAATATATACCAAATTCAGTGATGCAAACAAACACAGCACAAAAAATGGCAAGAGTTTACTATACTATTGTATCTATTACAATATACACAAAAATGCAAAATGTGTTTTAATACAACTTAACCTTAGCACTGTAACTTAAGGTTGAGTTGCAACTAGTGCCGTAATTAATTACAGCTATACAATTTTATGACTCTACGCAGGGAGCGTTAGAAAATTCAACTGTATTACTATACTAATAACGCTTAAATTCCTCAAACTCAAATAAGATCACACTCTTACTTGTGGTCTTATTTTCCTTGCCGTTTTTAGAGACATCACCTTAAATCTAATACATCATTGATCGAAGGCTAGAAAGCAATAAATATTACACAGACACGTAACATATTTTATATGATACTTATAATGAATTAATTTACAAATCATTTCGAAGCAAACAAGCATGTCTTGTCGTGCGTAGGCGACGTTAATAATCAAAGTATTCGGCCTCTCACCAGGTGGTCTTTTAAAATAATCATTAGTTAATTATTGCTTGTAAAAAGCTATTGGGCTGTAGTAATTATCAATGCACGTTATTTGTTTAAACTTTTTATCTTTAAATCTCATATAATAATGAATTATTTCGTTTTCTAACAGCGCCTTTCGTCTCTAGGACTAAGATGTAGTTATAGACAAAGTATAAATTGCTAACTAAACTCTTCCTTACTGTTTAACCCATTTAGACCCAAACCAAGCTGAGCTGAAAAAAACCTTTGTTTGTATTAATTGTAGAATCTGACATAATGAAGTAAAAAAACGTAATAATATACATATTTTTTTTTTGATAGAAAAAAATGCCGTCCGCAAATGGGGCCACTGGGCTTATACAGTATGAAAACTTTCAAAACAAATGTTATCAATGCAAAGTGCCTTACAATACTTTTTGCATTGCCATCCCTCGTTTGAGCACGGCGAGATTAACAATCAGTTAGCTTTTTAAACTAGGTATGACTTTGCGAAAATCTATTGTAATTGAATGGTGGTAGCATAGACAAAAAAAATGGTTGCCTGTAAAGTCGGTTTTACGGGCGAAGATTTTACGTGACAACGTCTGCCGCGTGCTGCGCGCGCGGCAGACCGATCATAGTTGAGTGGGAGAGAGACGCAAGGCATTCGGCGGGCCTCTCTCTCGTTCAGTGACTCATCGTAACGTTACCGGGCGTTACACTTTTTCATAAGTGACTCCCAGCCGCAACCTAATTTAAGACGTTGTCACGTCAAAAATATAATTTGTCTCCCATTTTCTAGTGTTAGCCTGGGTAGCCAACCTCAAGTAGAAAAATTCTGTCACCAAGCATCTAACAGTGTGTTCCGGCAGTTACCTTTAGAAAAAAAGAAAATTGAAGTTATTTTGGCCAGCGTCGACGATATATTTCTCCTTGTGAGAGAAGGCCCCGAGTAACAGCAGCGGAAACGTATAGCGGGCTGTTCATATTTAAGCTTATGCAAGAGCATAAATCATTCGATGACAGCGCAGGTCGAGGGTTCGATTCCCGCCGTTGAACTCGAGCTTTGGGTGAAGGATAACATCCAGTAGAGCATTTTCTTTGAATTTGAAAAATCTGTCGCCAAGCTCCTAGTAATAATAATAATAAATTTATATGATTCTGCACATCTAAACATGTATTTCGACAGCTTTGAGAGGCCGTTATTCCAGACTATGCATGCTCCTTCCACCAGAGTGGCAACTTGTATGATCACGAGCCATGCTGGTCAAATGTCTAGCTGTACAAGTAAAAATCATGATTGTTTATCATACGAATAGTAATGTCAGTAAAAACAATATTTAAGCAATTTTCAGTAATAGCGCTCAACAGTCGCTAATAGTTCAATTACATCGAAGTTATCGGAGCGCCATCTCAGTATGATTGCAGCTATTAACGAGTTTGTCTTATTGCGGACAATTCTCGTGTTTTCGGCGGATAATTACCAGGAATCAGCCGGTGCCGTTAGTCGAGGCAAATATGTCGGCAGGCGACAGTCACTTGTTCAAGAGTAGCTTGTACGGCCTCCATATAAAAATTACAACTTTTTTCGTAAAGCTCCGACTCATTTAATCATACTTGTGTTTCTATCTTTTTCAGATTGATCGGCGGACTGTTACGAGTGCGAGGGAGAGGGCGCGTGTCCGAAGGCTGTTGCGCATGCGACGCGCGAGCGACCTCTGGCGTCAGTCGTTGTGCAACCACCGAGCGAGGCGGACCGTTGCTACGGACGCGTTTTCCAATGCTATACTCTAGTTAAAACTACGGGCTGCGACGCGGATAATTGCAATTATCGTATTATTTATAAAACAGTGAAGACACATGTGTAATACTGGGTAACAGAGCGCTGCCGTGCGACGGAGTGAATATTTATTGATGTTTTTGTGTCGGTGATGGATAGGGTGCATTGTTTTGGCAGTGTGTGTGTTTAGTGTTGTAGTGTGTGTGCGTATTGTGCCTTTACTGGGAATCTTATTGGATGAATTGGAGGTGAGTTTTGAAGGTGCAGGAGTTTGATGTGAATGATGGATTTAAGTTGGGTATTGTGTTTATATTTATCGATTATTAGCTGAGCCGGCAAACGTTGGTTTGCTTTATTAATAAAACTGAAGAAGAAAACTGTCATGATAATAGTTATAGACATGTAAATCAAATCAAATCAAATATATATTTATTTACATATCGTTTAAAATTCAAAAATGCCTTAAGGTTACATTGTGAGTCAAAGTTTAATATTTTTATCATCAGTCATCATTAATAAAATTATTTTTATATATTTTGGATAATTCACACACTATCTTTTAAAATTATGTATTTGTTATTCTGGTGTATAAGCTATACTATTTTGAACCTTCGTTCTATTCTGTAGTTTTTGCGAGAAAAAGGAACAACAATCTAGACATCCATACAAACTTTCACGTTTATATTTTTTTTTATATAGGTACTAGCTGACCCGGCAAACGTTGTTTTGCCTTAAGTAAAAATTTGAGCACAGACCTACTGAATACGCATATAAAATTTGGTAAATGTCGGTCAAGCCGTTTCGGAGGAGTACGGTAACTAACATTGTGACATGGAAATTTTATATATTAGAAGATGATTAGATGATGTTTATATAGTAGGATTTGGCTGTACTACTTGTACTACCTGCTATGTGCTAAGTTAACCAACGTATATAATCAATAATTGGCTATCAATTTAAAACATGTAGTAACGGACAAAAGCAAACCAGTTTCACCTACAAAAAAAACGAGGCACAAATAACATTGTAAAAAACTACAATAGCCGTACAAAAAACGTTATGTAAATAGCTATAGAGTCGACTAACGAATAATGGACGTATTAATATTTGCCTTCAAAATAACTGTCTACTTTAGTTCGGCTATTATAAAAGACCATCAATCAAGATAGATACGATCTTTAATGACAATAGAGTCTAAAAACTGGACCTCTAACTTAAGGCAATGATAAAGTTAAAATCTCGAATTTACAGTTTTTCGTTATAACTTATAAACGATAAAAAAAATATGTTTTTTTTTTACAAATACTAGGACACATTTCACACACAGCTGGTTAACCCCAGACTGAACGATTTCTAGTTCGTATTATGGTTGCTAACACAAAATCTATAAATATGTATTAACTATCAAATTACATTATAAAATTTAATAAAAATAAATATTTAAGGGGGGCTCCCATACAATAATGGTACGGAACCCATTATGCGCGAGCCCAATTCGCACTTGGCCAATTATTTTAGTGTAGTTGAAATGAAATAAATGTATTCGTAAGGTGGCATCGTTTCACTGTGGAAATAAGATAAAATGCGCACTAAGCGTTTTGCCTCCACCTTCATTGTACGTACTGCCAAGGTGTGGAACTCCTTGCCAAATGCCATGTTCCCCGAAAACTATAATCTTGCGGTTTTCAAAGCACGAGTGAACCGGTTTCTTCTGGACAAGCGCGTTCCACCTTAGATCACAATATCGCTTACCATCAGGTGAATTCTGATCAAGCGCAAACCCATCATAGTATAAAAAAAATGCTAAGTAACATAAAAGTATGCTAGCTACCTTGACTAGCGCGTAAACTAAACACGGTATGTAACACTTTGTTACAAAATAAAACAACGCCTAACAAAAGCACAATTTCAAACTTTCTCAAAGGTTATCGCCCCATCTAACGCATTGAGAACTCAGCTGGCTCGGTAGAGCGATGTTATCAAACAAAGACATCAACGCGTTCGCGATTCTCGTCCACAACGGGAAATGGTGCAAATGGAGGCAAGGGCTAATAATAATAATAATAATTTCCTATTAGTCTAGTCAACAAGTGCCTTTTTGGTTAACTTTTTTCAGCAGTCTCCGAAAATTATGATTGAGGTGTCATTCGATTCAAAATTGCCATCTAGATAGTTTTCGAAAAACAATGAAGTTCCGCAAATAAAAAAAAAACGTAAATAAAAAAGAAATTTTAAATTTTTTGACCCCGGATTATTGTTTATTGATCAGTCCTGTAGGCACCTGAATTTTTTCAAATTTAAATTTTCATATTTAATAAGTTTAAATAATATTTATTCATTCAAGTACGTTTTTTTATTTTTTTTTTATTTGCGGAACTTCATTGTTTTTCGAAAACTATCTAGATGCCATTCCGAATCGAATGACACCTCAATCATAATTTTCAGAGACTGCTGAAAAAAGTTGACCAAAAAGGCACTTGTTGACTAGACTATATGAGCTAAGTGATAATGTATTATCACTTTGGTCCTATGCAACAAACGTGTTTTTGCCATTTTTTAGGTAATGGTATGGAACCCTTCATCGAGTTCAACTCGCATTTGGCCAATTATTATATCCTAGCATACCGTCCCAGCTTCGAATGGCGTCTAAAATTATATAATGTGCAAAAAGCAACAAACTATAGCCTATGTTACTCAGGGATAATGTAGCCATCAACGGTGAAAGAATTTAAAAGTCCGTCCAGTAGATTCGGAGGCTATTCGCGTCAAACAAACAGACAAAAAATCTAACTTTTCCTCTTTATAATATTACTTGCAACCCGCCCCAGCATAAAAGCATTTGTTACAAATTTTACTGTTACAGATCACTGATATTTTTGGTAACAAAAATTAGCCTATGTTACTCATGAATAATGTAGCTTGCCAACGGTGAAATAATTTTTCAAATCATTCCAGTAGATTCGGAGGCTATTCGCGTCAAACAAACAAAAAATCAAACTTTTCCTCTTTATTAACCGACTTCAAAAAGGAGGAGGTTATATATTCGATGTGTATGTATTTTTTTTTTTTTTATGTATTTTCACCGATTTCTCAGCCATTTGTGGATCGATTCTCAAAATTCTTTTTTTAATTGATTGAAAGTTCTGAATTGGTCCCATTGTCACCAAAACTGGTTCTGATGATGGACTCCTAGGGAAATCGAAGAAAAACCTAAAAAGTTAGGTTATTTTTACGCATGAAGAGAGATTCTAGCTCGTTTGGCTGTACTGATATTCATGAAATTTGAGAAGAAAATAGGTAAGACTATGTGTTGACACATACGCTACTTTTTATCCCGAAAATAAATACTATTCCCGTGGGATGCACCAAATAACATATAAATCTTTTTAACTTCTTCACGCTCGAACGGTTGTACTGACATTGATGAAATTTGGAATGAAGATAGGTTAGACTATGTGTTTACACATAGGCTACTTTTTATCCCGAAAATAATTGTTGTTCCCGTGGGATGCACCAAATAACACATGACACACTGATTTCGCTAAAATTTGATATAGGGGGTAGACTAGACCTTGTATAACACGAAGGTTACTTTTTATCTTAAAAGTCATTGCTATTCCCGTGGGAAGCCCAAATAACTGGATAACCTATTTTACTTCTTCGCGCTCATACGGCAATACAGATTTCGCTCATAAAATTAGCAGCCTGGCTAACAAAAGTAATCTGACGCGAACATCGAGGCTAAGCAACGGCCCATGCGGCCAGTCTTTGGATGGGTAACCATGCACAAGACTTCCATAAAAAAATGTAATATTTTCATCTGGGCGTTACTGTGCTTCGGATAACACGTTAATTTGTTGGGCCTGGACCACTACTCTTAGTACAAGCAGGGGTCAAACTAAATCAGGGGCTTGAAAAACTCTCGACGCCAGAGCTTGGCCACTTGGGTCATACTTAGTGGAAGAAGGAACTGTAAAATTTGATATATTAATAGACAAGACCCTCGAACGGATAAGGAAAATATTTACGCGCTCGCTTCGCTAGGAGTTATCCCGCTTCGTTCGAATTTCCCCCAGGATGTTCTGGGCTTATGACACTCCAAATATTATATAATTTGTGCTGCTTTGGACTTCTTTATGCTCAAACGGTTCGAACAAATACGGTGAAAATTTTCGCGCTTGCTTCGCTCGCAATTGGTTCTAGTACGTTTTGACACAACAAACATTATGTAATATGTGCTGCTTTGGACTTCTTTATGCTCTAACGGTTTGAACAAATACGGTGAAAATTTTCGCGCTCGCTTTGCTCGCGCATAGCTCGTTTTGCTCGCATCCACCTCTTTTCGCTCGCACTTGGTTCTAGTAAGCTTTGATACAACAAACATTATGTAATTGGTGCTGCTTTGGACTTCTTTATGCTCAAACGGTTGGAACAAATACGGTGAAAATTTTCGCGCTCGCTTCGCTCGCGCATAGCTCGCTTCGCTCGCATCCATCTCGCTTCGCTCGCAATTGGTTCTTGTACGTTTTGACACAACAAACATTATGTAATTTGTGCTGCTTTGGACTTCTTTATGCTCAAACGGTTCGAACAAATACGGTGAAAATTTTCGCGCTCGCTTCGCTCGCATCCAGCTCGATTTGCTCCCAATTGGTTGCCTGCCTGGCATACGCCAAATTTTTTCATCGTGAAGTTTATTTGGCTCTCTATAGCTAAAACTTAAACAAAATATCATTACCAACCACTAAAAATGTAAAAATAAAATTGTTTTAAAAAACAAACAACCGACTTCAAAAACACAACTAAAAAGGGAAAAATAATTTTAAGCCTAAATCAAATCAAGAATATATAAATAGAATAGGAGAGTTTATTTCATGTACTTATAAAAAACTATTTGCAATTTTTAGTAATCCTGTATTCTTGAAGTCGGTGCCATCTAATAAGAACAAATTAAAACTATTTTCAATTGTCTTTCTTTGCTGGCACCGACTCCAAGAATACAGGATTAGTAAAATATGCAAATAGTTTTTTATAAGTACATGAAATAAACTCTCCTATTCTATTTATATATTCTTGATTTGATTTTGGGCTTAAAATTATTTTTCCCTTTTTAGTTGTGTTTTTGAAGTCGGTTGTTTGTTTTTTAAAACAATTTTATAATATTAGTATAGATAGAAATAACCTATTGACTTTGCGAAAATCAATTGTAGATAGAAGAAAAAAAATATTTACTATACTTCCGCGGTCCTTTGTGTATCACAGCGGAAATACTCTAAATATATTTTTTTTCTTCTACATAGATATATTTTTTTTGCATTCTTTAAGGATAAAGGTACGGAACCCTTCAAGCGCGAGTTCAACTAGCACTTGGCCAATTATTATACAGTTTAAACTCTACAACGACACTGAAGGGAATGTGCATTTTATGGCGTTATAGAGAGTGGTCGTTAAATGAAGAGAATGATTCATTATATGGAATACAAGCTAAACGACGACCTCGTTGGCGTAAAGGTTACCATGCCAGTCTGCTAATCAGAAGGTTCCGGGTTCGATTCCCGGCCGGTCAACATCTTTGTGCTTAACTAAATTTGTTGGCTGTGGGTCTGGGTGTTAAATATGTATTTATATATAACATGTATGTATGTATATGTAGTATATCAGTTGTGTTAGCAACCATAATACGAGCTAGAAATGGTTCAGTATGGGGCTAACCAGCCGTGTGTGAATGTAAAAAAAAAAAAAACCAACTAAAGCCAATTTCGACGCTTTGGAGAGTTTGTCGTTAAATCGAGTGACTTTACATGGAGTTTACTTTTCACTGTATATGTAGTAGAGATTCTGTGGCTACATCTCCCACGTCCACTTGTAGTAAGGAAAGAAGCTGTCCCACTTGATGATGCGGTCTGTGGGCCGCCAGTCGTCGGTCTGTTCCTTCACAAGGAAGGGGTTGGGGATGTAGCGCGGCAGAGCCTCCTCCCCGTACACCGTGAGGTGGATGGTCGTGCGGAACGAGAACACGAAGTAGAACTGCACGAACGCGGCCGACTTGAAGTACACGAAACATGCGTGCCTGAAATAAGGAATCCGTCATAATGTTTTTCTTACTAATATTTATTTATAGGGGGGGTAGGTTAAAAGAAAAATCAGGCGAATACCGCTCCGGATCGTACCTAGCGCAAAGGCTATCCATAGCCATACGAGTACAACGCGGCAATTTCACGAGCGTTATGGGTACCTTTCCGTCAGGTTCTATCCGGAGTGGCCTATTAAATTAATTTAATGAGTGTTTTTTGATCTCTTTGAATGAAGTTTTTAATCTCTTTATTTATTTATTGTACATACAATAAGTGAGCTCCACAGTTACCCAAAACGCTCAACTTTTTTTAAGCTAAGTTAATTAAATAAATACTAGAACATTGAAACAACAAAAAAGAGTAAAATTTAAAAACACATATGTAGATTACAAACTCTCTTATGCAACTGCTTTATCATTACTGTTTTTTTTTATATAAACTTAGGTTAAGTAACATTAGTTATGATTTTTGTTTTTTTTCTCATCTTTTATCTTTTGCTCAAATCCTTTGTATCATAATTGTGTCAAAAAGACTTGTGAATCTATTATTTATATTCTGTGGGAGAGGCCATCGGTGCTGAATCACAGTTCCATACTAGTTCAGCACTAATGGTTCAAATTAAATATGTATCATCTATGTTTTATGCAAATAAAGATATTATTATTATTATTAAAAATTTGTACTGTAGAGTCCATTGCCTCTCTGTGGATGTCTGCCTCTGTAATATTTAGGCTATTTACAACAGTAAAGCCTCGCATTCTTTCTTTCTTCAGCCATGTTTTGAAGCGTGATAATTGGACAGATGTCCATAGAGCGGCTACGACCTAGTCGTACAGGGCAAACTACCGTACCACGTGTAATTGCCGAAAGTCTTTTAACTTTATTTCTTACTGCTCTGCAGTGTTGCCCTGCACTGTTTCCCGCGTTAATCCGGGACTAAATAAGTTAATCCGAGATAAAAAGTAGCCTATGTGTTAATTCAAGATCTAACCTATCTTCACAGTGAATCTCATTATGGATCGAGAAGGAGTAACATACAATTTAAAGCTATTTGTGCATCCCACAGGGATCCACAACATACATACACACACACAAACTTTCGCATTTATTATATTAGTATAGGATCTCAACAATTGCTTGACCATTTTTATTTCATATTGGAAAAATTTATTGAGAATATGTTACTTGATTGCTCTACATGATAAGATCGATAGGAAACAGATGGATAGGAAACAAAAAATTAAACAATATAGGAAAGTATTAAAAAAAGTCATGACTGCAGCTAAAAAACTACAGTATAAAAATAGAATCATGAAATCTAAAAATAAAATTAAAGAATCTTGGAAGATTATTAATGAGCAGGTAGGCTCAAATAAAAACAGTAAAAGTAGCTCTAAAATTAATGTAGTCAAAAATGATAGTGGCCAAGCCATCTCAGATCCAGAAGAAATTGCAAATCTATTCAATGAATTTTTCCGTAGTATTGCAAATAATATAACTGGCAACTTAAATATTGAAGTAAATAAGTGCTTGAAGTATTTAGGTAATGGAAAAAGTACACAAGTCATCATTTTCAAATCAGTAGATCATAAAGAGCTCAATAGTATAATTATAAATATGAAACAGAAGTCCTCTTTAGATATCTATGATATGAGTACTAGGACAGTTAGGAATCTTATTTTAAAAAATGTTTATTTGTTTGAATTGGTATTTTTAGTGATTAATTCATGTTTATCAGAAGGTGTATTCCCAGATGTTTTTAAATCAGGTAGAATAATACCACTTTTTAAAAAAGGTGATTGCACTGATCTAAGTAACTATAGGCCAGTATGCATATTGCCCACTTTATCTAAGATCTTAGAAGCAGTAATAAAAAATAGAATCGTCAAATACTTTGAAGAAAATAATTTATTTACTATGTCACAGTTTGGCTTTAGGAAGGGTAAATCAACGGAAATGGCTATTAGAGATGTAGTATATTTTATTTTAGAATCATTAGACAAGTCAAATAGATGTGCTAGCATATTCTGCGATTTATCTAAAGCATTTGATTGTTTACGGCATGATATTTTAATGATGAAGTTACAACATTATGGTTTTCAAGGTTCTGAACTAAGCATTATGAGATCATATTTAAGTAATCGTACCCAAATTGTTACAGTAGGAGAAAAATCGTCAACCATAGGAAGCTTATCAATCGGAGTACCACAGGGATCAATTTTGGGGCCAGTTTTGTTCTTAATCTACATTAACGATCTTGTAAATGTTATGCCCAACTGGTCCCATATAAGCTTATTTGCCGATGATACTCATGTAGGAATAAGAGATAAAAGTAAAATCAAGTTAGATGAAAAAGTAAATGAAGTAATGACATTGCTTGAAGATTGGTTTAAATCAAATGGTATTATATTAAATTCAAGTAAAAGCATTTTGATGGAATACCAGTCCAGATTAGGTATCTATGGTAACTCATTAAAAAAAGAAAATGTATTCTTAGGCTATACAATAGATAACACTATTCAACATAGTGCACATATAAAAAAGCTTTGTAAAAAATTAGCTAGTGCCAATTATGCATTGTTTAAACTTAGACCTTTTATTTATTTATTTATTTAAGGGTACAATGGTACGGAACCCTTTATGCACGAGCCCAATTCGCACTAGGCAAATTATTTTAGTGTAGTTGAAATGAAATAAATGTATTCGTAAGGTGGCATCGTTTCACTGTGGAAATAAGATAAAATGCGCACTAAGCGTTTTGCCTCCACCTTCATTGTACGTACTGCCAAGGTGTGGAACTCCTTGCCAAATGCCCTGTTCCCCGAAAACTATAATCTTGCGGTTTTCAAAGCACGAATGAACCGGTTTCTTCTGGATAAGCGCGTTCCACCTTAGATCACAATATCGCTTACCATCAGGTGAATTGTGATCAAGCGCAAACCCATCATAGTATAAAAAAAATGCTAATTAACTTAAGAGTATGCTAGCTACCTTGACTAGCGCGTAAACTAAACACGGTATGTAACACTTTGTTACAAAATAAAACAACGCCTAACAAAAGCACAATTTCAAACTTTCTCAAAGGTTATCGCCCCATCTAACGCATTGAGAACTCAGCTGGCTCGGTAAAGCGATGTTATCAAACAAAGACATCAACGCGTTCGCGGTTCTCGTCCACAACGGGAGATGGTGCAAATGGAGGCTTAAGGGCTAATAACAATAATAATGATTTCCTATTAGTCTAGTCAACAAGTGCCTTTTTGGTCAACTTTTTCAGCAGTCAGCGAAAATTATGATTGAGGTGTCATTCGATTCAAAATGGCATCTAGATAGTTTTCGAAGAACAATGAAGTTCCGCAAATAAAATAAAAAATAAAAAAAACGTAAATTTTTGACCACGGGTTATTGTTTATTGATTTGTCTTGTAGGCACCTGAATTTTTTCAAATTTTAATTTTCATATTTAATAAGTTTAAATAATATTTATTCATTCAAGTACGTGTTTTAATTGCGGACCTTCATTGTTTTTCGAAAACTATCTAGATGCCATTCCGAATCGAATGACACCTCAATCATAATTTTCGGAGACTGCTGAAAAAAGTTGACCAAAAAGGCACTTGTTGACTAGACTATATGAGCTAAGTGAAAATGTATTATCACTTAGGTCCTATGCAACAAACGTGATTTTGCCATTTTTTAGGTAATGGTATGGAATTCTTCATGCGCGAGTTCAACTCTCATTTGGCCAATTATTATATCCTAGCATCCCGTCCCGGCTTCGAATGGCGTCTAAAATTATATAAGTTGTAAAAAGAAACAAACATTAGCCTACGTTACTCAAGGATAATGTAGCTACTCAACGGTGAAAGAATTTAAAAGTCCGTCAAGTAGTTTCGGGGCCTATTCGCGTCAAACAAACAAACAATAATAGGAGTTTAAAAAAACTAAAAAACTCGCTTATCTGGCCGTTTTAAGAGGGTCAAAATCACGCCCAAAGAAGTCAGTTACAAACAAACATACAAACAAAAATACTTTTTTTTTTATCAAATTAGTGTATTGTCATCGGTCTTCAATAAATCTACAAAGTTTCAACGAAATCTGGCCGTTTCATGTGGGTCAAAATCGCGCCCAAAGAAGTCGGTTACAAACAAACATACAAACAAACAAACATACGAACAAACATACAGGTGAAGCTAATATAAAGCGTGTAAAAATCTAACTTATATTATAATATTACTTGCAGCCAAGCATAAGGGATTTTGTGACACATTTTACTAAAGATCCCACGTCCACTTGTAGTAAGGAAAGAAGCTGTCCCACTTGATGATGCGGTCTGTGGGCCGCCAGTCGTCGGTCTGTTCCTTCACCAGGAAGGGGTTGGGGATGTACCGCGGCAGAGCCTCCTCCCCGTACACCGTGAGGTGGATGGTCGTGCGGAACGAGAACACGAAGTAGAACTGCACGAACGCGGCCGACTTGAAGTACACGAAACATGCGTGCCTGAAACAAAGAATCCGTCATATTGTTTTGAAGTGAAATAATTTTATTTGCGTAGCCACAGGTAATATAAAAACATGGAAAATATTATAAAATGTCCCTTGTAGGCTACCGCATATGCGGTGTGCAAAAAGTCAATTAATTAGTTAATTTATAAGTTAATTGCACTCCACTATAATAATAATATTTAAAAGAAATGTCAAAAGATTATAAGTATACAATATCAAAAAATGTCTAAACTAGCTAACTGGGTTGGCACGTCGACCCGAATCGGATCTTGGCCTCCGATATTAAGAGACGCCACTGTTCTCGGTCCTGTGCCTTCTCCTACTAGTTTTACCTCCTACTACTACTTTTTCTACTAGTATTTATTTATTTATTGTACAAACAATAAGTGAGCTCCACAGTTACCCAAAACGCTCACTCTTGTTTAAGCTAAGTTAATTAAATAAATACTAGAACATTGAAATTGAAACAACAAAAAAGAGTAAAATTTAAAAAGACATTTATGTAGATTACAAACTCTCTTATGCAACTACTTTATCATTACTGTTTTTTTTTATATAAACTTAGGTTAAGTAGCATTAGTTATAATTTTGTTTTTTTTCTCATCTTTTATCTTTTGCTCAAATCCTTTGTATCATAATTGTGTCAAAAAGACTTGTGAATATTCTGTGGGAGAGGCCATCGGTGCTGAATCACAGTTCCATACTAAGGTAAAGGCACCTATTTCCGCGGTATTTTCACCAAAACTTGAAAGGATATTGAATATTAGGCATTAACTGAACCTTTTTAACAGTTTGGCTATTTATTTTAGAAGCTTTATTGTTTTTACTTTTCAAATAGACTGTATATTTCATTATTGGGTTGAACTTTGTATTAAAAATTAAATTAAATCTGAAAAAAGTCCTAAGTCCCTTATTCCGATGTAAAAATCCTTATTCCGATGTATTTGGTCCTTAATTCCGAGTGTACAAAATAGAACCGGTAGGAATGATACATGTTGTTTAAAAAATGACTACTTATTTATTCACATTAATTATTTAGTTAAATCAAATCCATCCAGTAATACAAACGTCTTAATATAGGGCTCTCTGGCAGAGAGCCCTATATTAAAGAGAGCAAGGCATTATGTAAAATAATAGTAATAAGTACATACATTATTTGTATTTGAAAATTATTCATAAACGTTTACCGCTATCTTCCTTAGTTTGTGATAGTTACTAATGATTATGATAGGAGAATAATTAATTTATAATTTTTTATTTAGTTTTGCATTTACTAAAACTACCTTGTTACCTGTATAAGTTGTGAACACTCTGTATTTTAATTGAGCCTGTGCCGCGGAATTACGTGCGTATAGAACCTTATCCCGACCTACTGTACATCGGAATAGCGATTCATATAAAAATATCATGTTTCCCAATTCCGAGTACTAAAAAATGTCTAAATTTTTCATATTTTTTATACAGAAAAAATCTTATTTGCAATATCGTCGTAAATATATATTTTTCTTGCTAACACTTATATTAGATTAAATATGAACTTTAATTTTCTTTCTTATCTTTTCCATACAACGAATTAATAAAATAGGTAAATGAGTCATCTATTACATGCTATCATTAGTGAATGTGATGCAAAAACTTACCTCGGAAATAGATTTTAATATTTATTTAATATTTAATTTGTCAAATCCAAACCGAGATATCCTTATTCATAAAAACAACCCAGAAAATCTAAATATATATCAAGTCTATGAAATCGCTATTCCGCGGTATACATCGTAATTAGGAACTGACTAAAATATTTAGCACCTAATGCCGAGGTATATTCAAAATACATTTGGGGCTTAATTTACTCCGAAAAATGCACAAAAGTTAAGTGTTTTAGATTAAAAACATATTTTTTAAATAGTTTAACACAAAAAAGTAAACACAGAGTACAAAAATAACGAGAATAACACTATTTAAAAAAACATGGTACTCACGTGCACAGGGTCCAAAATGTATGAAACGTGCTTTTGAGCCAGCTGCTATCGCTATTCTAACCGATTATTTCAAACTGTTTACACATGACACCACTTTTTTGATGATATAACTACGCAAAGATATATTATCTATTGAATGGAAAATCTTGCATTAATTTTCATTAATTAAATCTCTTGTAAGCGCTATTTTTCTAAATACCTCGGAATATGGTGCCAATTCTAGAACCCCTCGGAATAAGGTGCCTTTACCTTAGTTCAGCACTAATGGTTCAAATAAAATATGTATCATCTATGTTTTATGCAAATAAAGATATTATTATTATTAATTAAATTTGTACTGTAGAGTTCATTGCCGCTCTGCGGATGTCTGCTTCTGTAATATTTAGGCTATTTACAACAGTAAAGCCTCGCATTCTTTCTTTCTTCAGCCATGTTTTGAAGCGTGATAATTGGACAGATGTCCATAGAGCGCCTACGACCTAGTCGAACAGGGCAATAACCACGTGTGATTGCCGAAAGTCTATTAGCTTTATTTCTTACTAGCTGTGCCCCGCAGTGTTTCCAGCGTTAATCCGGGACTAAATAAGTTAATCCGTGATAAAAAGTAGCCTATGTGTTAATTCAAGATCTAACCTATCTTCATAGTGAATCTCATTAAAATCGGTCCAGCTGTTGGAGAAAAATTTACTAAGAATATGGTACTTGATTGCTCTACTAAATATCATCAAAATAGCAACCAATTTCCGCCTGTTTTGTTCGAAATAAATTATAAAATAGTTTTCTGCTTTGATGCATACACATGTTTTACCACACTTCAATTTATATCTACAGGTAATGATGTCTGTCGTGAGCGTCTACGATACAGGTCTCGAACCTAGTGTAGGGCTAGAACACTCACTTGAACCTTCATAATTGTCTAATACTACTTTTTTATATGTAAATATTATTTTACGTGTAACACTGGCATACCCTGACATATTTTTTTAGGGCTGGCATGTTCAGTCATTTTAGTATAATTTAATATAAAGTTAGCTTAACTTCACATAAAATAAGTAGTATAATTAGGTTTTGTAAACCCTTTGGTAATAAAAAAATTGTATTTTGTATTGTATTTTTTGTACATAAAAAAATATATTAAAAGGGGGTTCCCATACAACAATGGAACGGAAAACTTCATGCGCGACCCTAACTCGCAT
Source organism: Mellilla xanthometata (assembly GCA_035578125.1). Classification (NCBI taxonomy): domain Eukaryota; kingdom Metazoa; phylum Arthropoda; class Insecta; order Lepidoptera; family Geometridae; genus Mellilla; species Mellilla xanthometata. The sequence goes on along the minus strand of JAPUBQ010000014.1, from coordinate 1,714,221 downwards.
TTGGCCAATTATTTTTCTGTTTTTTTTTTGTAAAGAACTAATAGATTCATAGATATTTACAACAATAGGCACGTCAAAATATACATATAAATTATCCTTACAAACTACTACAATTAATTCTAAATAAAAACCTTTATATATGTACATGGTCTATGTTAAAATTTCTATTATCAATAAATTAAGATTAATTTGAATTAGAAATCTACCGCCGAAACCCACCGCCTAAAGTCCCGATGTTTTTTCACATGACCTTGCGCGAGGCCGGACATCTCCGGGTGGCAGTTGTGCTCCGTCCAGAACGCCGTGTTGGTTCGGTGCGTCACCTCTTCCATCTTGATCACGGCGCACGTGAACTGAGCTATTCGAGATATTATCACCTGTAAACATTCCACTTATATTCTTATTCTATGATGTGGGCGATCAGACTTGCACTGACAACCTGCAAGAGGCGTATTGTGCATTTCCTCCTACCAGGCCTCTACCCAAGCCATCCAAGCTTCTTAAAATAGCGGAGCACGGTCTTGGGTCGCGCATCAGAAAAAGGACCGTCTTTTGTCGCTGGAGGAGGGACGGTCTCCTTGAGAATGGTTGCTAGCCAGGTGACTGCTAGAAAATGCTCTAACACCAAAAATGTCTAGAAAATGCTATATGGTATCCTCACGATGTTTTCCTTCATCGAAACCTCGATTCAATGGCGGGTATGGTACCCACGTCCTGCGGAAGTCCTACCTCCCCAATTTATGAGGAGAGTATGAATGTAAAATGTCCTGCGGAATGTAAGGCAATAGTACGCCTTGACAGAGCTTCAACAGCTATTAGAATTTCCCTGACACTGTGAATCACAGGAACTTCCCCAAAGCTGTGCTGACTCCAGGGGAAGTTTACAAGCATAGAGTGCAGTACAGATTCACTGCTGAGAATAGTGTGGAACCCACGGTTAATGTTCAAGTATAGTTGAATAAACAGTACTTCATACTTCATTATAAGATGTACTCGTTTAACAGAATATGGTGAAATAAGGCAGGGATAAAGAAGTCCCATACTAATATTATAAACGTGAGAGTTGTGTGTGAGTGTGTGTGTGTGTGTTCTCACATACACAACTTTCGCATTTAACAAACATACACACACACGTGTGTATGAGTTTTATTACTTCACGTTCAAACAGCTTTACCGATTTCGATGAAATTTTGTGTGGAGATAGTTTAGACATTGGATTAAGACATAAGCTACTTTTTATCCCGGATTAACGTGCGTAACGTCGCGAGGTGTACTACTTACATAAAAGAAGCCTCGAGCAAAGTTCTTGGTGGCAGTGATCTCCATCGAGTCTTTGTACATAGTGCCGCCGCGCTTCTGCCTGTTGCAGTTACCGTACTGCGTCGGGATTATCTTGCTCGCTGTAACATAGGGCTAGCATTTCACACCACTATTCAGCGTGTGCATATTGATAAATACGCTAACGTGCAAAAACAGGCAAATATCAAACAAACGAATAAAATTTAATGTCATCAAATAAAAAAATAAATGTTTCTTTCTTTCTTTCAAATAGGTGAATAAAAAAATATTTTATTATATAATATATTGCAATATATTTCCCTTGCCATTCAACAAGGCAATGCGGCACATATAGCTTGACTAGTTACTACTAGTTGTACCGCCTGTAGCTCGGCTAGCTAAGGTGATCTGACACAATCATCGAAGCTAAGCAACGGTCGATGCGGACGTTTGGATTAGTGGCCATGCACAAAGCTGTCGTTTTTCAAGTAGAATTTTCATCTGGGCGCTACCGTGGGTCAGATGACACGTTAAATTGTGGGTCCCGGCTGTTAGTCTTAGTACAAAAAAATACATATAGTCGAATATACATATAACCTCCTCCTTTTTTGAAGTCGGTTAAAAATACTTAAAGGGTACCTTTGTAAAGAATGAGCTGTATAGGCGAGAACCTTCGTATCCCGATCTTGTACACTCCGGAGCCCGGTTCTGGTTGCGTGACGATGTCGTCAATCCACTGGAGGTAAGCGTGTAGCTGCAGGAACCGCGCCGGGGCTCCGCAGCCCGCGCCACGCACGCTGAACCCTACCTGGGAGTGAGGCAGTGTCATTTTGACGATGCAGGTTCGCGTCCTGCTCGCTGTCATTATTTTTGCTTGATTAGCAATAGGTTGATAGCTATTGTAACTCTAGTCAATAATAAAAGCATTTGAAAGTTCATCTCCCTCACTTGCGTAACCAAACTAGTGTAAGCAGGAAGAGAAATTTCACATACAGTATAAGCTCCATGTAACGTCACTCAATTAAACGAACGACAAACTCTCTAAAGCGTCGAAATCAATTGGCTTTAGTTGGGTTAGCTTGTATTCTCTACATTTAACGACCACTCTCTATAATGCCATAAAATGCACAGTCCCTTCAGTGTCGTTATAAAGAGTTTACACTGTATTTTTTTTATTGAATAGAATTATACTTACAATTTTCCAGAAGCCCCAGTTTTGTCGGGTAATGAGTGCGACTCCGCCGTCCCACACACACGGCGGCATCGGACGCTTGCTTACGGCACACAGCATCTTCCCCGCGCCGGGTGACATGTTGCTTTGAGATATCTGGACACAAACCTTATTTAATGTAAACGTCTGCTTTTAAAGGCGCTATTGTACTGAGTTAACCCGCGCCATACAAGTTTGAGCAAAGCGCCTATCGGCAGCGAAATTATGACGAAATAAATTCATACATAATCAAAAATCTTATATATAAAATTTCCGTGTCACATGTTTGTTACCGTACTCCTCCGAAACGGCTTGACCGATTTTTCCAAATTTTATATGCGTATTCAGTAGGTCTGAGAATCGGCTACTGTATATTTAGAAATAATAATTATTAAGGCAAAACAACGTTTGCCGGGTCTGCTTTTAAAGCTTAATGTAAACGTCTGCTTTTAAAGGCGCTATTGTACTGAGTTAACCCGCGGCATACAAGTTTGAGTAAAGCGCCTACCGCCCGGCAGTGAAATTGTGACGAAATAAATTTATATTAAATCAACAACTAACTATATTATAATAATTAATTAATTAGCTTTAACAATTTAAGATAAATGTTTGAGTTTTAATTTCTTTATAACTTTCAGAAGCACCACGTTTTTCAATTTAAAAACGACTAATTAAAAACTATCGAGAAAATTTTACGTAATCGTGTTTTGAAATTTAACGAGTCTAACACTGAATTAAAGATAAAGACATGTGTCAACCACCAAACCGCACTTGGCTAGCGTGGATCATGGCTTATCTCTTCGTGAGAGAAAATGCTGAGTCCTAGCAGAAGAAACGTATTCGAATGGTGGGCTGCTATGCAGCATAAGGTGGCTAAGCTCTGGTGTCGAGAGTTTCTCAAGTTGCCCTAAGGCCTGACATAGCTATACGACTACTTGTCTTAAGACTATCAGCCGAGACCTATAATTTAATGTGTCATCCGATCCACGTGAAAATGGCACTTTTTAAATAGCAGTCTTGTGCACGGTTAGCCAACCAAAGACTGGACAGTCTTTGGTTGGCTAACGGCATCGACCGTTGCCTAACCTCGATGATCACGTCAGATCACCTTAGTTTGCCGAGCTACAAGCTTTGTAAAGTTGAAAACATTGTTCCAAGGTTATCCTTACCTTATTCTTGGCATAGAACTCTTCACATTCTTTCTCATCGACGTATTTCATTCTGTATACCTCTTTTTGAAGCTGTTGATTTTCTGAAAATATGAAATAGATAAACAAGATTAAAAAATGATAATTGCGTTTTGTGAAGTTACACGCATTTATATAGATAAAAATCCACTTAATGTGTTAGTAAAAAATTACATTTATAATATACGGGCGCTACCGTGCCTCGTGACACGTTAGACCATAGGTCCTGGCTGTTAGTCTTTGTTTTTATACCATTTGGAAGGCTTTGGCTGGCTTAGTGGCTTTTGACACCAAAGCTTGGTCACCTAATTCACAAAGAAGAAGATCTGTTACAGTTGAGTGTACAAATGGGAATATTGTGGAACATAACTGTTCCACATCTACAGTATCTACTTAAATAAATTAATAAATATTAGGACACATTTCACACACGGCTTGTTAACCCCATACTGAACCATTTCTAGTTCGTGTTATGGTTGCTAACACAAATGATATACTACATATACATACATAGATACTTTATATAGATACATATTATATTTAACACCCAGTCCTACAGCCAACAAATTTAGTTTAGCACAAAAATGTTGGCCGTGCCGGGAATCGAACCCGAAACCTTCTGATTGGCAGTCCGGCATGGTAACCATTACGCCAACGAGGTCATCAAACTTGTGGCCCGGCACATTAGTCACAAAAAAAAAACAAAAATATCCTTCAAATAACTACCTATTTACTGCAATGTGTGTACAAAATGTGAGTGAAGGCAGAGGTTGAAAACTGAAAGGATCAGCATTACGCTAAGCCTACGCCTTTTATGGACAGACAAATACTGGAGCTGTCACTATACTATATTTATTTCTCTGCTTTATTCTTGTAAATGATCTTTGTGCAATACAATACAAAGTTTATTATGCGTAAATAGAGGAGTGAAACGTACTCTTCTGTTCCTTTACCATTTCCCACTAGGTGGGGTCGGCACAGCCTGTTTTTCGTTTCCACGCCACTCTATCAGCCGTCATCTCTACATTCACTCCCATCTCATTCATATCCTCCTTCACACAACTCATCCACGTCTTCTTTGGTCGACCTCTACTTCCGCCACTTCTTACAATCATATCCATACTTCTCCTAGTCACATGCATCTCCTCTCTACGCATTACATGTCCGTACCACGCTAACCATCCACTCGGAGTGAAACGTACTATAATTAATTAAATAAAAAAAACTTAAGTTCATAACTTTGCCTCAGTGTACGTTTTGCCATATCCACTGAGCCCCACGCTAAGTATCATAATATGATCCTGTTATACGGGGCAACAGTATTCCACTTTTTGTATTAATAAAACTATTTTGTTTCTTTCTTACTCACGGTCTGTCATCCTGACGGCGTACAAATCTGTATATGTACCGGCGCCTGTCAGCGGGAGGCAAACTGGCAACACTGCTTCTATTGGAAAAATGATTAAAACAAATTAGTAGTTCTCTGTTCGGAAAGATTTTTTTAAACAATACCCCAATTACTTATAATTATTTACCCAACCCTAATCCCCAGATTTTGTAAAATTGAGACGGCTAGCTCTCGTAAAATTTCTATTCTTTTTTCTTAGACAGACTGTCTATAGAAGTTTTTTTTGATAACTTCAACCGTTTATGATAGTAGCGTCTGTAGCTAACAAAGGTGATCTGACGCTATTTTTTTTTTGTTCACACACGGCTGGTTAGCCCCATACTGAACCATTTCTAGCTCGTATTATGGTTGCTAACACAGCTGATATACTACATATACATACATACATATTATAAAAATACATATTTAACACCCAGACCCACAGCCAACAAATTTAGTTAAGCACGAAGATGTTGACCGGGCCGGCCGTCAAAGGTTAAGCACCGATCGATGCGAACAGTGTTTAGATGGGGATCATGTACGTGAATGTTTTTTATAATGTGGCATTTTCTTCATCTGGTTGCTATCGTAGGTCGGATGAATTTGTCAATTGTAGGTCTCAGCTGATAGTTTTAGTACAAGCAGTCTTTAAACCAAGTAAGAGGCCTTCGGGTGGCTAAAAGGCTCTCGACACCAGAGTCTGGCTACTTAGCTCATACGAAGAAGAAGCCCGTATACGATTTATAACGATAGAACTGTGAATTCAAAATTTTGCCCTTATCATTATCTAAACAGTGATAACATACTCGGGTTAGAGGAGAGGGTCTGGCCTTGCGTGGCGAGCGCTAGTATGGCGATGGTAGCAGCCGTGGTGTGGTACTCTTCGTGCACTAGGTACTCGCTCACTGTGATGGGGTACTTCAGCTTGCTGCTGTACCAGAGGATGAACTTGGTGTTGTTCCTGGGGAGAAACGCGAAGTGTTTGTGAGATTAAACGATGACAGCTCAGTCCCGAAGGTCGTGGGGTCCCCGCCAATGAGTTCAAGCTTTCCGTGAAGGAAAACATCGCGAGAAAACACATTGGCATGGTGGTGTGGAATTTGGTGGCTAGGCTACAAGCTTGATTTGCAGCGGCCTCAAGGTTTCATCGGTAATTATGACCAACTTCCGCGCCACGCTTCATTGTATGGGACTCAGCCATCCCCTCTAGTATTCTAATCCCTGATACTAATTCTGGACTTTGGGGGCTGATCATCTTAATTAATCGAGGCTTGGAAGCACATACATGACCTGTTCCGTGGGTATCTTGGCCATGTCGTATGCCGGTGCGATGGCGAACGCTGGATGTACCAGCACTCCAGAAGTTATGGCGAAGCGAGGGGTGTGACCTACCACTGCGGTACAAATACAAATTCTTTATTATTACATCAAAAGACAAGGTTTTTTTTTACTCTGAATAGGTCACAATTCACCTGATGGTAAGCGATATTGAGGTCTACGGTGGAGCGTGCTTACCTAGAACTAGGCTTTAACTTCTTGATGATGGTGCTCCTCCAAGACGATCTTCTGGAAGCAAGCTGTTTCCAGCTAGTAGCATCTATGGTACGAGTATATGAATTAATATGCCTCTTCAAAACATTCTATTAACGAAGATCCTGCCCACCAGCCTACCTTCTGATCTGAAAGTACCACTCTCCCTATTCTCTGCGGCCGTAGTGGCAAGTGACGGGGCCACAGACCTGACCCGTTACGGGGGACCTAGGACGTCGGCCCGGGGTTGTCCGGCGTCCATTGAACTCATGGTTCCCGAGGTGGTTGCGGTGCACCACGTGCGCTGCAAGGGAAGTCATCCCCTGAGGAGGAGTCTCGCAGGCTAGCCGAGGTGGGCGGGGTGGAGGGTTAATGCGAGGAGCGGAACCTCACCCCGCCTTTTCCGGTGAGGAGGCCATCGTGAGGTTTTAGTCGGTAGTGATGCCCTTCTGGCATCGAGCCCGACATACCCCACCCACCTCCCTGAGTGTGGCGGGCATGCGTAAATGCATTTCCTCACGTTAAAAAAATGGTTGCCTGTAAAGTCGGTTTTACGGGCGAAGATTTTACGTGACAACGTCTGCCGCGTGCTGCGCGCGCGGCAGACCGATCATAGTTGAGTGGGAGAGAGACGCAAGGCATTCGGCGGGCCTCTCTCTCGTTCGGTGACTCATCGTAACGTTACCGGGCGTTACACTTTTTCATAAGTGACTCCCAGCCGCAACCTAATTTAAGACGTTGTCACGTCAAAAAAAATGTACCTTCCGATAATTAAAATAGAGAAACGACTTAGCTCAAACAAAGTAGAAGAAGTCTTACTAAAGCTGTACTGGACGACTCCAAGCCAAGGGAAGCGGCCGATGTCGGCGATGGTGCCATCTGGCAGGCTCTGCTCAGGGTCCGAGGAGCACCGCACTTTCTCCCACTGCTCACTGTTGCTCTCGTATACTACACATCCGTAATAAATTGTAATGAAAGACAACTATACATTTCAAGTTACTAAACCTCCGACAACATTTTATAATGGCGGCCATTTTGGATTTGAAATTTTGCCCAGTATATTGTGTATAGTTAAGCCCTTTTATTTGATACACATATGATGGAAGTAGTTGATTAACTTTTTTGGTTTGAAAGGTGTTTAGTCGGGATTGTTCTTAGATAGATAGATAGAAAGACAAACGCTTTATTAAAACAGTAACAAAAAAAATACAGAAAACATTTAAAGTGGTACTTAAAAGCTAGTACCTTAACAGGACCTTATCGCTAAAAGTGATATAAAGCTTAGCTAAGTTTGATAAAAATATATCCTAGATGGCGGATAATATATTTTAAACTAAAATAACCCAAGCTTCGCAAGCAGATTGGTTGCACCGTGTTGCAGGTTTATCTTACACTTTTGAATACGATTTGTGGTGCAGTGGAATCTACACTTTAATTATATTATGTTTAAAATATAAGTAATATTTAATTGACAAAACTAGAAGTAATGATAAAAATCAATTGAAACATAACTTAAGAATAACATTTACAAAGCAGTAGCATTTAGTAAAAACGAAAAATTTGTAAACTAAAAAAAAATGTATATATTATACTAGAGGTTGCCCGCGGCTCCGCCCGCGTGTAGGTCGCTTTTCGCGTAACCTGCGGAAAAATTCTATTGTATCCCATTCCCGTGCCAATTTTATATAAACATTACATTGCTACGATATCAAAATGAGTTCGATTATTATTCGATATCTAATTACCAAAGTGCTACTTTGGTGATGATGCGAAAGATTAGATCGTGTTCTCCAAGCCATTTTTTTTTTATTTAAATAATTAGAATACGCGAACTATACCACCAAGTAGATCACATACTTAAAGTCCAATTCAGAAGTATTTAATTTCAAAAACACACAACCTTCCCTTTGAACTTTAAACCCCAATGGCATACCCTAATTCACTGGAAAATATTTTTACAAATTTATTTTAACCATCATATAAACTACAACCACAACAACTTTCAAGACTTTAACTTGATAAATAAAGAATTTTCCAAACAAACTTTCACCCTCTCTCCTCCCCCCTACAAACCCTTAGTTCATTCCTGGCAAAAAAAGTTGATACCATTATTTTTAATTTTACATAAACTATACATATTCCAAATACCATTGCTAGATGTTCAAAAACAAAGAAGTTTCATACAAACTGTTTTACCTCCTTTCACCCCCTTAAGGGTAGAATTTTTAAAAATCTATTCTTAGTACACGTTTAAGTACTAAAATATATACACACTCCAAATTGTACACCTCTAAGTTCAAAAACACAAAACTTTCATTTTTAACTGTGAACCCCCATTGTATCCCCCTTAATGCACCCCTGGCAAAAGTTTTTTAAATTTTAATTTGACCATTTAATAAACTACTACCATAACAACTTTCAAGACTTTAACTTGATAAATAAAGAATTTTCCATACAAACTTTCATCCCCCATTACAAACCCTTAGTTCACCCCTGGCAAAAAAACTTGATACCATTATTTTTAATTTTACATAAACTATACAAATTCCAAATTTCATTGCTAAAAGTTAAAAAACAAAGAAGTTTCATACAAACTGTTTTACCCCCTTTCACCCCCTTAGGGGTGGAATTTCCAAAAATCCGTTCTTAGTACGCGTCTACATACTAAAATAAATACACCCTCCAAATTTCACAACCCTAGGACCAGCCGTTTAGGCTCTGCGTTGTCTATAGATGAATGAATGAGTCAGGACAAAGAGTCTTATAGTATAGATAATTCAGTGTCAACTAATAAACAATACATTTGCACTTGCCTTGTAATACGACGCCTACGCATATCATCACAACTGTTTCTATTATTTCTATCATGTTTCTTAATGTCTTAGTTCTTTTATTATCTATTTTTCTTAGACACTAAAAAATACTAACAAGTACTTATACCAAACAAAAATACTAATCCATGTCAGCTGCTTCATTGAAACTAAGGAAACTTTTTAGAGCGCATATAATTTTTATCGGCTGTTTACTAAAAGTTTGTTTACGATTTGACTTTATTGAATCGTGAATCTTTGTCAATTTTCCCACGTGTATCGTGTATAAAAAAATGTTTTGTACACTATTCAACAACATTGCGACTACTAGAATATCTACTCGCTTCGGCAGTAGTATCAGTCAGGTCAGGCTTGCTTAAATGCTGTACTGTAACTACAAAATTTGTGAGTGACATTTTAAAATTTTAATTTGTAAAAAAATATATATGTATTGAAAATAAATAATATTATTTATTTTTATTTTTATAATATTATTTCTTAATTTTTATTTTGTTTTTATAATTTTTTTAGTTTACAAAATTTTCGTCTTTTCTAAGCTTTGTAAATATTCTTAAGTCCTGTTAAATACAATTATTTGTAAATTAAAAAAAAAAAAAAAAAAAAAAATGTAATATGTATTAAACAATATATGTAATTAAAGTATCAAATAAAGCGGCATCGTTTTTTCAGTGAACATACCAACGCACTAAGCGTTTTGCCTCCGCCATCTTTGTGCGAACCGCCAAGGTGTGACATTCTTTGTCAAACGCTCTGTTCGCCGTAAACTATAATAATTTAGTATCTAACAAATAAAAGTAATATAGTGTTTCAAGGCACGAGTGAACTGATCTCTTCTGCGCAAGCGCTCCACCTTAGATTACAACATTGCTTACCATCATGAATTGTGATCAAGAGTAAGGCCATTCAGTGTAAAAAAAAATACAGCACAGGGTTAAATGTAACTTACACACATCCTTTAATAATATTTTTTGTTTGTAGAGAAAAAAAAGTCTACAATAATCTGTCTGTAACTCTCAAAATGATCGATTCCGTGGGTTGAATGAAACGGTAAATTGAAGGTACACGTGTTAGCCTTAGTACAAGCAATCGTCAAACCGTGTCAGAGGCCCAAAAGTGGTTTGAAAGCTCTCGACATTAGAGTTTAGCCACTTAGCTTATACGAAGAATAAGATTATTGATAAAATGCTAGGGTCTTTGTATATTTTCATTAGTACACATATTGGTATGGTACTAAATAAGTTATTTGAATTTAAATTTTAATCGTTGCCGTTAAAACTTGCTCATATGTTATTCAAAAACTAACTTGATGTCTTAATTAGCTTAGCGTATTCGCTATTAAAATTGAAACAAGATTTTAAAAATATTATATAAACTTAAATAAATACAGCGATAAATAAAACTGCGGTGACATTTGGAACCTTTTGCTTTCCAATGAAGCCATGAAAATGTCAATCGAAAACGATAACAGACTATAAAACTTACAAAGTTATTCAAAACGAACTTTCAAAAATCAACTCTAAATCAATGAAATAAAGTATTAAATGGCACAACTTAGCACTGAGACATTTCGCAAAATTTATTTTTATGGTTTCTTCAACATGAAAAGAACAGTTTGCTTCGGAATGTTTTATAATTATTAATATTTTAATCCGCCCAATATTTTACTGCTTTTTAAACCAACAAGTCTTGGCAACTAGTATTTTAAATTCTATTGATTCGATTACTGGTAACTGACGGAAAACGTATTAATAATGTTCTTTAATTAGTGAAACTTATGTAAGGAGACACACAAGAGTAAAGAGAGTTTTCAAGCAGCCCAAAGAACTTGTCTTAACAACTGTTTGTATTAAGGCGATACGGGAACAATACAGCATAATTATATTGAATAAATTTCCGTGCGTAAATGATAAGGCTACGATTTTTTCAATATTTTAACTTTAATTCCGTATTAAGAATCGTTGGAATTCCAAAACACGGTTCAGTCGATAGTTTTATTTGTTTTAAATAGGCGTGCTAAATTTTAAAACGTTTACTTCCGAAAGTAACAAAGAAATTAAAACAAATCTTCCTTTTTTAAAGTAATAATATTGTGTAAAACCATTAGAGCTAATAATTTTATTTTTACTAAGTCTTGATTTTACATGAATTTACTCGCCCTAGTTAGTAGCATAGTGCAGGGCACAGAGCTCTATCTAACTTAACCCTAACTGCTATATATACTTACATTTCTTTATAAATTAAGTTAGGATTAAGTATGTACATAGTTTTTGAATAAAGAAAGATTCATCATTATTATTATTTCTTGAAATACAATTTGATTAGTATCTGCCCGAAACAAACGGTCACAATTACTGAAAAAAACATTGGATATACGTCCAACGGGTTGATTAGTATCGTTCGTAAAATAAACAAAGCCACAACTCTCTTTGGATTGGTGAAAAGTTCAAAGCAGAGTTCAAACAATGACTGTATGAATGTAGATAACTTTCGAAGTGCCTACTTGCATCCGCGCACAAACAAAGCCTCTACTGAGGCACCAACTCTCTCTATGCCTCAAGCAAACAGTTAACAGAGTTATGTGCTTACTGCCATAGCTTGCTCCATAGTTACCACTAAAACAGATCCAGTAAACATCATAGAACGTAAGAAATTATGTTGCATAACGTATTAGTATTTTGACTGGGGCACAAGTACAAATCAAATAAATAATTGGGCAATTGCCAGTCGGGCTCGCGCATGAAGGGTTCCGTACCATTGTTTATTTATTTTATTTTATTTATTTTATTTATTTTATTTATTTTATTTATTTTATTTATTTTATTTATTTTATTTATTTTATTTATTTTATTTATTTTATTTATTTTATTTATTTTATTTATTTTATTTATTTTATTTATTTTATTTATTTTATTTATTTTATTTATTTTATTTATTTTATTTATTTTATTTATTTTATTTATTTTATTTATTTTATTTATTTTATTTATTTTATTTATTTTATTTATTTTATTTATTTTATTTATTTTATTTATTTTATTTATTTTATTTATTTTATTTATTTTATTTATTTTATTTATTTTATTTATTTTATTTATTTTATTTATTTTATTTATTTTATTTATTTTATTTATTTTATTTATTTATTTATTTATTTAATACACTTATAATAAGCCTTACAGATAGAATCCAATTCGCTTATTAAAGTTCATTAGGGTACTTAACTACTTATACACTACACACATATTATATTATATTAAACTACTTAACTAATTGGTTTCAAATTTATGCTGTTATACACATCTCTGATTACTTTTACAAGCTCTGCCTCATTACAATTAAAAAGATCAAGATTCTGGTTCTGTTTTATTAACTCATTGTACATAAACATAGCTCTTGGTAAGGGAGCAAGCCGCCCGGCCTCTGTCCTAGCCAAGGGAACGCTAAATAAAACATGTCTCCTACCACTTATATACTTGTCGGGAAGCTTCAATCTCAGCCGCTCTAACACCGAGGGCAGGCTTCTGCGGCCCGACATGATACGCCACACATAGGTGAGCAGGGACACCGCCCTCCTTAGCTCTAGGGTATCGTACCCTAACATACCACTGACAAACATGCTAGGGTATAAGAAGGGGTAACCTACATAATAACCGTAGCGTTTAAAGTAGAGCCACCTTAAAAACTTTCTTTGTAATTTCTCTACACTTTGTATATAGACAGCGTCACATGGATTCCAAATAATTGCATTATTCTCCAGCCTACTCCTAACAAATGCATTATACACAGAATTCAGAGCTGGAATACTGTCAAGTTGCCTACCCTGCCGCATCACAAAGCCCAACATCTTAAACGCTTGAGCAAGTATTTTTTGAATATGGGTTCGAAACGAAAGGTCTGCACTGAGATGTACCCCTAAATCTTTTATGGTATCAGCTCTCGGTAGAACATAATCACCGAGCTTGTATTGCGCTACTACAGCATTTTTACTTCTTGTAAATGTTATTATGGAACACTTATTTTCGTTAAAAAGCAATCTATTACGTATGCTCCAGTTAAAAACTTTATCTATATCCGCCTGAAACATCGAACTATCTGTCATATCTTTAATTCTCATAAATAACTTTAGGTCATCCGCGAACAACAAACATTTCGCAGTTTTGAAAATTTCTGGCAAGTCGTTTATCATCAATAAAAACTCTAACGGTCCAAGATTACTTCCTTGGCTAACTCCTGATAATGTATAATATGGTTCCGAGACAAATCCTTTGTACTGCACAAACTGTCGTCTACCACGAAGATATTCACTAAAAAATTTAAGTAATTGGGGAGTGAAACCTGCTCTAGAAAACTTTTGCATTAACACTTCATTATCAACTGCGTCAAATGCCTTCCGAAAATCGAAATATGCTGCATCAACTTGGCCTCCATCATCAACGGCTTCTACCACATAGGACCAAAAAGAGAGGAGATTTGATGTAGTAGAGCGACCAGATCTAAAACCATGTTGAGCATCGTTCAGTTGGCTTTGAACTTGATTACTTATGTGACGTTGCAGAATAGATTCAAACAGCTTGCCAAAAACCGACAACACCGCGACCGGCCTGTAGTCACACACTTCAGAACCCGAGCTTTTAGGAACTGGAACAACTCGGGAAAGCTTCCATATGTCTGGATAAAAAACAGACCTATAACAAAGTTGGTAAATATAGTGTAACGGTGTACATAGAACCGCTCTACAATCTTTCACAACAAAAGGGGGGATGCCGTCTGAGCCTATCGATCGTTTTGGCTTAAGAGACTTTAAAGCCAACTCTACGTCATCTAGTAAAATAGCAGATAAATGTACTCGTGCGCTTGCACTGTGTACCGCTCTATCAACCTGTTGCGCATCAAGTTCCGGTGATTGAGTAGAATATACAGAACAAAAATATTCAGCAAAAAGTGAAGCAGCATGCCTATCTTCTACTACATTACCATCGTGCATGAGTTTTTTGGCGACCTTACTTTTCGACCGTTTTGAAGCTACATAACCCCAGAATGTAGACGGATCCCTGGTAAAATCTTTTTCCATTCGACATTTAAATATATTAAAATCATCTTTAATGTTTAATTTAACTCTGGCACGCCATTCCATAAACCGCTGCCTATTCTCAGGCAAACCCTTCGCTTTATATAAACGATGATAGCGAGCTTTTATTTTTATGTGGCTTATCGTCCGCTGAGAATACCACTCGGGGTACACGTACCGTTGTTGTATGGGAACCCCCCGTTAAATATTAATTTTATCTTATTTTTAAAGTTACTACAAAGTTAAATATTCTATGAATGTATCTAGTATCTATGAGTCAAATGTCTTTATAAAGATAAAAATCTGCTTATTAATTATGTGTATTGTATGGGTTAAATATTTATTTTATTTAAATTTATAATTTAATTTGAAAAGTAATATACAATGTAAACTCTATATAACGACGCTGAAGGGAACTGTGCATTTGTGACCTTGACGCGTGAAGTCCTTAGGGCGGGTAAGGTAAGGCGTAGCTCATGTAGATCGGCTGACTAAGGTGATCTGATCCGATCATCGAGGTTAAGCAACGGTCGATGCGGATAGTCTTTGGTTAGGTTATGTTAGGTGTCCACGCACACAAATGTATTTTTTATTAAAGTTAATTAACAGTAAATCATTATAATAGTATTAATTAAAACCTATTATTATATCAGCTTTTGTTTTTTATTTAAGCCGTAAATAATAGTGATTTCCCCCCTTTAGTTCAAATGTCAAGATATAAAAGGGGTACGATTTGTCCTAAGCAACGTTTATAGAATTATAAAATACCTAGATATAGAACTGTAGGGCGGCATTCTCTCCATTGTTAGTATATTGCTAATGAATTCGCACAAAACCCTTCCGCAGGCTAGCCGTGTGTTCGAATAAATACGCGTACAAAGCGTGTCTCGTACAAAGAACACTTGTAAAAATGCTGAACCTCAGATGAAAGAATAATAAAAGCGCTGAACACGCCTTTTGTTCAGCACTTATATTATTACTTCATCGTGGTGCAGCTTTTACACCAGTGTTCTTTTGTTAATTGATTCTAAGGATTGTATTTGTTTTTATTGTATTATTTTCAATTCTACGTAATATTATTTAGTTTCAGTGTATTTATTTGATACATACAAACGAGTTATTATTGACCACCGAGTCGTTCAATAGTTATTTATTAAAACTAGGATATTAAGTATGAGCTTTTTTTTTACAAAATATTAAATAATATTACAAAAATTGTGTGTGAGTGTGTTTTTCCTTGAAGCTTAAACGGCTGTACGGACTTCGATGAAGTTTGGCGTGGTTTGACTCTGGATTAGCACATAGGCTACTTTTGACCTCGGTTTAACGGACGTGGGTAAAACTGTGAGACGCAACTAGTAAAATATTCTGTTTAATGTACCTACCTATCTACCAATAGTTACTAAACTATAGGCTTATTTAAAAAATTGCTGTCGCCCGCCTGGCTCCGCCCGCGTGTCGTCGCTTCTCTCCTTCGCCCTCTTTCTGATTCTCATGATAGAATGAATGAATGAATGAGTGAATGAGCCAGGACAAAGATTTCTATAGTATAGTAGAAAATATAATTGGGCAAATTATTTCGCATGGAAGAACATAATGAAAGCCAAATATCTTTTCACTTTTGACAACGTTCTTTTTAGACGACGCGTGCTGCGTTCTGGTTTCCGTCTGCCAACGGGGCTTTTATGGCTTTTCTCATTGAGAATAATGTGAAACGAACCTCTAAACAACTGCTCGCCAAATTTGTTTTCATCCGTACATTTAGGCGTTTGAATTGATGGTGTATTGTTGATAAATATAAAAGCTATTTATTTTTTTAATGAATAATAATATATAATAATTTATTTCAGATTGTCATCCATAGCATACATACAAAAAATGAGCCTAAATATTAAGAATAATAATAAATAAATGACTTATCTTAATCAATCAATCATTATTAAAATAAAATAAGTATAATAATTACAATGTCAATTTAATATTTCAAAATTGAGTGAAATCATTCATTCAAAAAAGAAATTAAGGCTAAGAATCTAAATAGGTATGGTACGTAAGAAAAAATATGGTATAAGAATAAAAATATGGTACGTAAGAAAAAAAAGTCTACAAACAAAATTGAGCAAACATACAAAAAAACATCATAGTGATATTTTTGAAAACATTTCTTAAATTTACAAAACTCTTTGCTAGTTAAGCACTAAAAATAAAATTTGTAAACTCAAAATCCTTTCATCTCATCACCCCTCCATAACCAACTACAAAAGCGCTAACTTTACAATCTCTTTGTTAGTTCCAAATTCAAATCCCCTCGCACGGGAAGTGTCAACTTCATACACTTTCACTGAGGCACGCACGATCCGGAACCTCGATTAGTTGATAAGCTGACACGTGTGACGTCACGTCCGGGTCTTTCACGCGTCACGGCGTCATGTTGGTACACAGTTTGTCACTTGTTTTGATTGGGTACTGGCTGGAATTTGATTAGAATAAATATGATTTTGAAAGGAGGTTGTATTTAATGTTAAAAAAGAATGGTGTGAATAGATTTAGTAAAAAAATTAATTGAATTGCTGCTTCCATATTATATCCACTCGTAAATAACTTATTGACTCAGGCGTTACTTTGCGGAAATCCATTGTAAATTGAAGACAAAATTAAATATTTAGTGTACTTCCGCTGTGATCCGAAATCCAAATTAAGACAAGTAAAGGAAAAATTAACTAAGATTAACGTTACCTATCACAATTCGGAAATTCTCAACTCTACACGTGTTTCGCCTAACCACAAGGCATCATCAGGAGATGCTGACTCTTCGAACGACAAGTCGAGAGTGACTCTCGACTTACTTACTAACTTACTAATCTTAGTTAATTTTTCCTTTATTTGTCTTAATTTGGATTTCGGATCACAGCGGAAGTACACTAAATATTTAATTTTGTCTTCAATTTACAATGGATTTCCGTAAAGTAACGCCTGAGTCAATAAGTTATTTACGAGTGGATATAATATGGAAGCAGCAATTCAATTATTTTTTTTTACTTAATCTATTCACACCATTCTTTATGTTACGGCATGGGAGCAAAATAAACCATTTTTTTTACACACTTCGTTCACGGCTGGTTTAGTATGGGGCTACCCAAACTAAACCATTTCTAGTTTGTTTTATGGTTGCTAACATAATTGATACCCTAAGTAAACATTTATGTACATACATACATATTTTACTTGATATACAAATGTTCAATTTGTCAAATCAGACCGACAGCCAACAAATTTAGTTCATCCCAAAGATGTTGGCCGTGCCAGGAATCGAACCCGGGACCCTCTAGCTGGCAGCTCGGCATGGTTACGCCAACGAGGTCGTCAAATGTTTTTTTATAGACACGAGTTGTAATATGGTAGTTTTTGCGTGATAAAGGAACAAGCATCCAGACATCCATACAAACCTTCTCGTTTATAATATAATAGTAATAAAGGGATCAATGTATTTCCCAGTGTACTTTAAATATTATCTGATGGCAGCGGCTTGTATTGTGGCCCGGTATCAATTAACCTCCGATTGCCCTCTGACCACAGATTATTAAATAGTTACTACCTCTGACCACAGATTACTAAATAGTTACTCTCTCTGACCACAGATTACTAAATAGTTATATCTTACTTCGGGTTACCATGGAAACGGCCACTAACAAACG
The DNA here is from genome assembly GCA_035578125.1 of Mellilla xanthometata. NCBI lineage: Eukaryota > Metazoa > Arthropoda > Insecta > Lepidoptera > Geometridae > Mellilla > Mellilla xanthometata. Next base: position 1,696,035 of record JAPUBQ010000014.1, on the reverse strand, counting down.
CATTCAGCTGTTCCAAACAGATCTGTTTACTGAACTTCTAAATACATGAGACAGTTTCACTGTACTTGCAAATATTCATCTGTGAAATAAATTCTATATTTAAATTAAATTCTATTTTCCTTTTTCAAAATTGAGTGGTATTCTTTTTTTAAAGTCACGCGGTTGCAGTTGTTTTAGTTAGGTACGAGTTTGATATTTTTGTCGATGTGCTTTTGTTTCTAATGAAATTCTTTTGTTTTTTTTTTACCGTGCTCTTGAATGAATAAGACGCCGTATTCATTTTTGTGTCCTTGTTAAGTAATAAATAAACATTTATAGAAGTGACCGTGGAACTGTGATGTTAGAAGTGATAGGTACGTATGGATAATAGTTCTTTTCCGTTCATATGCTGAATTGTTTGTTCAATGATTTCGTTAGCCATTGTGAATTTGTGTACATGTTTGAAGTGCTAAGTAACGTATGTAAGTAAATCTTGTTTCTTTTTTCCCCTCTAGTATTATAAAGGCAAAAGTTTGTATGTGTGTGTGTGTAGATATGTTTGTTCCTTTTCGCGCTCATACGATAGAACCGATTTTGATGGAATTTGGAATGGAGATAATTTAGGTTGCTTCGGGGCATAGCTGGTAGCTCTAATAAGGCACATGTATAATCTAGGCATTGTAAAATAAATAAATAAACTTTCCCAGTTTCATAGATAAATATATGTCTATTTTTGAAAACGTAATTTTTTTGTTTTATAATTTATACTTATTTTGCTTGCTTTTCATGTACTGTAACTGCGAGAATTCTTAAAGAATACCCATATGAAATCAGAATAATTTGAACTTATGTAGCGCCTGTAGCTCGGCTAGCTAAGGTGATCTGACGCGAGCATCGAAGCTAAGCAACGGTCGATGCGGATAGTGTTTGGATGAGTAACCGTGCACAAGGCTATCGTTTTTTTTGAGTGGAATTTTCGTCTGGGCGCTACCGTAGGTCGGATGACACGTTAAACTGTAGGTCCCAGTCAGACTTAGTACAAGCAGTCGTTAAGCCAAGTCAGAGGCCTTCGGGCGGCTTGAAAACTCTCGACAGCTTTGCCACTTAGCTCATATGATGAAGAAGAATTTGATCTTTGTTTAATTTGTACGTATTATTTTTCGTGTTCCACCTTCCACCAACTTTACCTACTTTTAACCTATTTAATAAAACAAAACACGGTCTTAATAATTTATGCAAATTGCTTAATCATTAACAATTTACATAAATTAGAATTGGTATGTTTTTCTTTGATAAATAGTTTCGTTATAATTCTTTATCCTTAATCTATTTCCATACCTTGTAAGATTAGGAATGATCTATAAATTATTTTAATGTGATCTATAAACGAATAGAAGTTGGAATCGGACAGGCGTAAAATCGAATATGAATCAATGGTGACCGTGAACAATCACGGTCATCGTTCTATAGAAATTATGGTGCGGTTGGTATGGCGCCGGTTTTTTTTATAACCTTCACAAAATTCTAAGTAAACATTTGTACATTCAATATGTCGTCTAATGTTTTTTGATACTTTATAACTAGATATTTATATAAAAAAGATTTAATTAAGGGCAGTATAATTAAAAAATTATAATAATAGTAGTAAGGTTGTCCCTTAGTCGGCCTTTAAACTATATTATTATTCCATAATATTAACCGTTTATGATTTAGAAAGATAAAGCTACGAATAAAAAATTTGCCCATGTCATCGTTTTTTATGGTTTCGTACCTAAAAGGTTAAAACGGGACCCTATTACTAAGCCTCCGCTGTCTGTCTGTCTGTCTCCAGGCTGTAGGTCAGAAACCGTAATAGCTAGAAAGCTGAAATTTTCACAAGATATGTATTTCTTGTGCCGGTATAACAGCAAATACTAAAAATAAAAATAAAAAATATTAAGGTGTGTCCCCATACAGTAAACGAGTTTTTCCGTATGTTTTTGCTATATATCAATAACGGTAGCTGCTAGATACTTGAAATTTTCACAACATATATAAACGTATATAAGCTATCCAATTATATTATAAAATTTAAATAATATAAGTATTTAAGGGGGGCTCCCATACAACAATGGTACGGAACCCTATATGCGCATGTCCAAATCGCACTTGGCTAATTATTAAGTATATTAAAAAAAAAACACGCTTTTTACTTTTTACAGCTAAATGTTAGTCCAGTGCGTAAATACACGAGACACCGACTGTCTGACCTAAGGTGGAGCTTGCTTAGTCTAGAATATCTGACTCTTAAGAAGGCTGCCGGAACAATTCTTCCTGAGTCTGTATTTTCAACTTGAAGGTGGTTGTTATCGAAGCGTGCACTAGAAACACCGTGATATGTGATATGGTGCTTGCGGTGAAAATCGTGAGGAAACCATTCCTCACGCTGTTTTAGGAAAAAAATTGTTGAAAAAAGGTTTTATAATAGAATAGAATATTTATTTCAGCAAAACATGTACAGTACAAATTAAATTAATACAGTAACATGTACCCTGTAATTATGAAACATTAGGCTAGTCTTATGATTTACCTTAAAAACTAACATGAGATCATTCTGTAAAATCAATTTACATGTATGAGTGTGACAGTAAAGATTCTTTATTATACTTTAGGTAACATTAATTAGTAAGTATTTTTTAACACCGCAAGCTCGAAGCTCATTGGCAGGGATCGAACCCCCGATTCTCGGGATGTAAGGCGAGCGCCCTCCCGACTGGGCTGTCATCGTTTCAAGATTTGCTTATGGTATTTGCCAGTCATTCTTCTCACTTATCTCGCCTCACTTTCTGCTCACCTTATGTAAGTATTTGTACAGTTACGCCATTATTGTGCGGAGCCTTCCTTACATCATCATTACCGAGAGACATTGCCTTATTGTCGCTTCTCGGTTGGATGTTTTGTTTTTGTCATCTTGATATTGCTGCTTTATGATATATCTCATTTTAATATCATAGGATAGTTAATTCACAAAGAGATGCTTCCGCATTCTAGTTTTTTGTAAACGTTGTTTTATTATGAGCCGCACCCGATCGAGCCAATCTTTAGTGTTAACTAGACTTTTTTTATTTTACACCTTAGGTTCAGCATGAAAAAGTAACATAGGTACGTATAAAGTTTCGCATATAAAATATTAGTAAAACTAAAACTTCATACGAGTAATAGTTCGAGTTAGAGTAGTTCAGGTTTTAGTAAGAACCCTATTTTTGTAGGATTTAGTTAGAATCCCTATTTATTTAAGGTTTTAATATTAAGAATATTGTTTTTATCGCAGATAGCAAGCACCATCGTCTGAAGCCGTAGCCTAGATATTCTACTAATATTTATATTTTAAAATTCGAAACTTTATACGTTTGTTACTTCTTCAAGCTCAACCTAAGGTGCAAGGTGTAAAAATATTACCTACTCATTAAATGTCTTTCATTGCAAGTGTTTATAAGTACCAGAAAAGTTCAATATTGAAAGACGATATAGAATTATGAGTTTTAAGCGTTATTAAGCTAGGAGTTTATTTTGCAAAAATATTTTACGTTTTTTAAAAAAAAACGCGAAGTGTGAGGACTAAATCTAAATAAAAACTAAATAAATCTAATAATTTACTAAAACCCATTAAGGAACTACGATTTAATGTACAAGGGAGCCACAAATCAGGGACTTAAATTCAACGATCAAGTCTATTCTATCATGTATAGTGCTTTCTGCTTAGTCGTAATGTATGTCCACCATAAATCTTGATACTGTGATAGTCATTGGATTGACTCTTTTACTCTCAATGACACTGAGCTTGTTTACGAGTTGCTAAACGACAGATTTGAAAGCTAGCGTGTGACACGCAGGCCAGACAGTCTTCTTCTTCTTCGTATGAGCTAAGTAGCCAAGCTCTGATGTCGAGAGTTTTCAAGCCGCCCGAAGGCCTCTGACTTGGCTTAACGACTGCTTGTACTAAGACTAGCTTTGTAAGCAATGTATGCAATGTCTGATGTAAGCAATGTCTCATAATACAGCTGTTTCGCTTCTGTGGTCGCGGGACGGGTTACAAGTAAAGGACAGAGCTATAAAGTGTCCGTGCGGTAGAGCAGGACGGAATAAAGATTGCAACGGAGTGTCGGTATTTAAATTTTCGCGTGTTCGTCATAATATATGTATTTCCTAATTAAGTAATTTAAAGATTACTGAAAAACAAAGCTTACCTGTAGAAAGAAATTCAAGCTTTTAGACGGATTGATTTTATTTATTTAAACATAAAATAAGCGCATAACAAACTACGTATGATGAATTCACTTACTATTTTCGGAAGAGGGGTAAAACAAGTATACAGGATATATTATATTTTTTCTTTTTTTATTGTACGATTGGCTTGCGTTTAAACACAACTCACCTAAAGTTATATGACATTGCAGTCTAGAAAAGAGCGCGCTTGCAAAAGAAACCGGTTCACTCTCATATCATTGGCCTACGTATTATTATTTGAACAGTAGACAATCAAATCTGCAGCCTGGAGGTGCAGTTGCCTGGTGGTGGAGATATTTACTCATCACCGAGGCTCCGTCGATACAAATACTTGTGTAAAGTTCGCGGAAAAAGCTGCGCACACGCAAGTTGGCTTCAAACCTGTCAGCGGTCTCATAAGTGGTTTTTATCTTTACGGCTGGGATAGATGTTATAATCTACGGCGACATTTTATGGCTTTTCTGTTGACTAGAGAAAATAATGTTAGAACAAACGTTACGTTGTAATATTGAAGCTGAGTTTAAACTCTGTATCATGAGTTTTTGTAGCATCTCAGTTTTAATCGTTTTATTTTTGTGTGAAATGAGCTTGTTAATTGATATACAAATATTGCGGCAAATTACAACTGTCACATTTTGAGTCGCGTCAAAATACATATTTATAAGAAATTAATCTATTTTTGCAGAGCAGAAATAATATTTTGTAAAAGGATTTTTTTTCCTTTAAATCGAAGGTGAAAAAGTTCCTTCTAGGTAAGCGTGCTACAACGTAGGCAACAGCGCTGCTTAACATCAAGCAATTTGTGGTTAAACCTAATAATAACATAATATAAAAAGTAATCATTACTGTATACTCTCTTAACAGAAGCAAAATTGAATAACTAAATTGTTAAGAATGGCAATAACAAAACGTTTAACCCAAAAATAATGTTACATTAAATTGTTTGTTGTCATTTGGCAGAAAAAAGACGATCGTTGAATTTTGAAATAAGAATTCAAAAGAAAAATGTTTTGAATTCCACAAACGAACGTTTTGAATTCAGATGTGGAATCATGCCTCCGAATTGGTTAAATCTTATCTCTTCGAATTAAGCGATTCGTATGTGAATTTTTAACCTTTCCTTTTTCTTGTCCATGATTTCTGATATCAGTGTGTTTTATCTTATAGCCCAAGCCTAGTAATGTTATCGTGTGCGTTAATTTAAACGTTTTAATATCGAGCTAGTAGTGCTTCATAGCAATTTATTAGTTTACTTACTTTTACTTTATCGGGTTTTAATTAAAAGTAATGATAGATTTTGTCAATTAATTTGGGCTTTTAAATGGGAAAATAAACCTATTGTTAATATATTTGTATAAAAAAAAGTTTGGACAGATATAAGTGACTAAATCGTTACTATTCATTATTTTTCGTAATGAAGTTTTTGAAATCGATTCTAAAGTAAATAAGCAATAGCTTTTTTGTGTATAAACAAAAAGATACTTATTTTGACAAAACATGTTTACTTTGATTGATATCATCCCAGATACGTATTTTAATAAAAAAAATATGTACGCTTGGCAACCAACTCGCCTGATGGCAAGCGAAAGATGTGGGAGGTTGATCATAGAAAATTCCAACAATTACCACAAGGTAAAAAAGGATAGTAAGGGAGAGGTCCTGAGGATCTATGGTTTCCTTGAAACAAAGTGTGCCAACGTTTAGAACTACATATTTTGTTGTACGTAGTTGTCATGTCATTTAACACAACAAACAAAGGGAAATTGTTCCAAAAAGTGGAACACGCTTTTTGTTATATGTTTTTTCCTATCTGTAGTATTATATTATAATCTACGGGTTTGCAGCCTTTTTTTTAAGTTTCGTTTGCAAAGGAGATAGGAGCCTGATGTCTCAAGCATTTTGAATGATTTCTCCACTTCATCTCAGATGTGGGTCATAATTTGCGTATAATAGTCGGAAGCCCGTCCTCTAGGGCTGAGTTACTCGCATAAATAAGAGTGTAAACTATACATATACAGAGTTACAGGTAACAATGAAAAGTCTTTAAAGTGCTACTTTAGATCTTCTTCTTCCTATGAAGTGGTAAATCTCTGATGTCGAAAGTTTTAAAGGCGCCCGTAGGCCTCTGACTTGACTCAACGACTGTTTGTAACAGAGCTAGCGTAGATTTAACATGTCACCCGACTCACGGTAGGGCCTAAATAAAAAAATGCCTTTTTTTAACTTTCTTATGAGTGGTTACGCATACAAAGACTGTCCCGTATCTACCGTTGTTAAGCTTTGATGATTGCGTCAGATCACCATATTTAGCTGAGCTACAGTCGCCTCTACTTTTGATTAACTCAAATTCAAATTCGTTTATTGTGTATACATCTTAGAGTTAGGTACATAAAGTAATGTTTATACTTACGACGCGTAAATAAAGGAAGCATTTGAAAGTTCTCTTCTTCTTTTGGAAATATTGTCTTTATTAAGAGTTATGACGCATAGACAAACAATTTTTGTTGTACGAAGTTTTTACAATAAATGTAAAACTCTTCATTGCACACCAAAACAATATATATTTTTTTAATTATGATGATTCATTACATAAACAAGAGACAAAAAAGCTGCATAATGGGTGGCCTGATTGCCTGTAGCGATTTCTTCCAGTCAACCTTTAGTGAGAAAGAAGAAGGGTGTACTTATTTTTCTATGGAGAAGCGATTTTTTCGCAATTTTCCAATAGTGGTCTTGACGTACTGAAGCCGCCCTTAAGAGGTAGTTAGTGTTAGTTACCGGTAACCCTGTATATGTTTTATAACAAGAGGTAGAGAGGAAACGGTCCCATGATGCAAGCAGGATGGGCGCGCCTCTTGGATGCCTCCTTGTTGTTGCTAGGGAGAGAATACAGCCATAAGCGGAGCGATCAGCGGTTTCAGATTATATCAGTGTTTTAGTAGGTAAGCGTTCCACATCATAGGCATAAAAAATATGGCCAAGTACGAGCGGAGCTCATGCATGAAAGGTTCCGTATCATTATCTTAAAAAATGACGAAAAAACACGTATTTTGTATATTTATTTAATTTCATAATTTATTTTAGACAACTAAATATTCTATGAAAATTTTACACGTAGGTATATTATTTGTTTTCGTTGTTAATATGGTGCAAAAAAAAACGTGGAAAAAATTCGTTTGTTGTAGGGTCGCCGCGGTACTAGTTAGATAATATTTTTGCTTATATGATACTTTTTTGTATAAAAGGTCTTTATTTGTGACATAAATGTTTCAAAATATCCATAAGCGTAAGCGGTTAATTCAAATCGCTTCCGCTCATCCAACAAATGCCCTACCTTTAGGTAGGGCAAGATGAACGCCCAAGGTAGTCGATAAGCATCAACAATAAACCTCGTATAGTATGTTTGGTATCTTCATGTGATCCGTGACCGATCACCCAACATTAGCCCAGTACCGGTCACGCGATCCGACTGTGCTCACATGTCTTCCCAGTTGTGATCAGCGTGGTCAAACTGTATAGAGGTAGATGTAGGGCAACGTGTGTTCTTAGTGGTTTTTTTTTATTAATTAAGATCAAAGTATTATTATAAGCTTAAATAATGTGTCTTTGTTTATGAGGTAAGAATGTAATTATCACTAACTTACACTATCATACAGTGTGATGTAATAGCATCACACTAATGCTATCACTTCATAATTTGATTCCACCATCTCCGTTCTACTACAGAACGAGCAGAGAGTCAGTGAAGAGACACCGATCCGAGTTGAAGTTCCAAACTTTCGTACAAAACGCTTTGCGTCGACCTTTATTGTGAGGACAGCGAAGCTTTGGAACTCACTACCTGAGTCTCTGTTTCCTGAGAGGTATCATCCGGGGGCCTTCAAAAGTAGATCTTCTAGGTAAGCGTGCCACACCGTAGACTGCAGTGCAGCTTAACATCAGGCTAGCTGTAGTCAAACGCTAACCTATCAAGGATAAATAAAAATCACATTACACTAATATTACAATTGCGAAAGTTTGTACTTGTGTAGGTTTGTAACTTTTTCACGCTTAAACTGCTCAACCTATTTAATTTCAATTTGGTGTGAAGATAAACTAAGAGAAATATGGCTATTATTTTTTAATCTCAGATATACATCTCACAAACAGTTTTCAAGATCACGCCTTATCTGATACCATGGAGGTCATATAATAAAATGTAAAACTAAGAGAGTTTTAACTGGAAAATGGTAAACGATACGTAACGGTAAAATACCTATCACAAGTGGAACAAAAGATTTAAAACTTTCAACATGGACCCTATACGAACGAGAATACATTCTGCACTTAACCATTTTTTTGTTTACACAGTATTTGATACGAATAGATATATAAAGAAATCCAAAGACTCCCAAACTAGTTCAAAACTGCATGACGTAAGCCGACGTTTTTTCCCAATTGAATGTCGTAAAGTTAACATGTAGTAAATCATGTCGTTTCACTATTAAACATGAAAAATACAATAAATACATAAATACATAAAAATAAATATATAAAAGAAATGGTAAAAATAAATAAATTAAAAATATAACGTGTAATTAAAAACTTATCATCGAATAGAACGTGAAATTCTAAATAATTTAAAAAAATCGGGCACGTGTGAACATCTCATGCATTCCAAAAACAAACACTAACGGAATTTGAAAATGGAATCTCGGGCCGTTACAAGGAGTTACTTCACTCGAGCCACGAAATCGATCGTGCGTGGCCATCCGATCGATTATTATGCTAGCCATGAGAACAATACGGCAAAAACGTGGACTCTATCAGTTCATATTCATATTCAACAGTATTTTGAAATAGTACTACAAGCCTTGGTATTTAATTAACTATTTTTATGGCCTTATTCAACCCACACCTACAAAGTCTTTAGTTCTTTTTTCAAATGTTAGAGGAATTAAGTCAGAGAATTGAATTCTACCAGAATTCTTATTGTGAGAACTGCGAAGCTTTGGACCTTCTAAATCTCTTTTCCTAAAAAGTACAATTTGGTCTTCAAATCTAGAGTAGGTATATATAGGTTCCTTAAGCGTGTTACATCTTAGACGACAGTAAAGCTTAACATCAGGCTAGCTGCGGTCAAACGTAAGCCTATTTATCATTTAAAAAGTCTTGTATTCATTTAAAGGTTTCAAAAAAAATTAGGGAAAGGTAGATAGCTCATAGAGTCGAATTGTGAAAGTGAAAAACAGCAAAAAGTTTTGACGCCAGTCCAAGAATAAAAAGAAACGAAATTTCCCGCCCGTAAAAACTTCTTGGTAAAAACATAACTAAACTTCTTGGTTCATTAGAATAGCAATCAACATTAATTTGTTTAATGCAAAGATCGCGATTCTTCACACTTTTTTGTGTTTTCTCATACCGGTACGATAAATTAAAATAAAATCATTATGTTGATGGTATAATTGCCGTACCACAACGGAAATATAATTGCTTCTCGCATTCTACGGTGTATTTAACTTGATTTGTGTTTTAATTCTTTAGATTGGCTCACTAAACGTTAAAAAAATGTATGATAGTTGTTCTTCTAAACCATAACGGGGTGTTATAAGTTGTACGTGGCTGTATGTGTGTGTATGTGTGTCATCGTATTTCTCAAACGGATGGACCAATTATAATTATTTCATTTGTTTGAATAGTGTGTTTAGTGAGAGTTTTCGTAGATGTGTTTGATGAAAATCGGACCAAGAGGAGAGGCCGTCGCTTCAAAATGGCTTAAGATATATTTTTCACAACTGCCTCAATATACATAGGTATGAAATAAAGGGCTTGATTAGTAGAGTACGTATAATTTAATAAATTTAATATCAAAGCTCGAAGCCACAACGAAAGGTGGGCGGGGTTTTATTAAAATTATTTATTTATATATTTTTATAGAGAGACTAGCTGACCCGGCAAACGTTGTTTTGCCCTATTAATTGTTTATTCTAGTTTCTAGACAAATTCTAGTATAATTAAAATGTTACTTACTTTTTATAAGTGTGTATAGTATATGCGTGAAATGGGTATGGAGCGCCATGAACAAACGTTAAGGGAATATAAAAGTAACAAACGCCAAAAAATATTATGTTCAATCATATCTATTTAATAGTGTTTTATTTTAACAAACATTAATTTGTTCTTCTTAGATGGCACCGACGCCAAGAATACAGGATAAATACAAATTGAAAATAGCATGTTCATAAGTTAATCAAATAAAGTCTTCGATGGTACTTATGTGTAGGCATAAAATTATTTTTCACTTTTTAGATACAGTTAGAATTTATAAATGTAGGTATGATTTTGAAGTCTGTTATTTGTATAATACAATTTCATTGTAAAATTTTTAAGGTTAGTAGGTAATGATATTTTTCTAAAGTTGTAGGTATTCAAAATTTTTTAGCGATTCCATTCGAGCCGTTACCAAACAAATTACATAATATTGGTAGTGTCATTAGCTATGACCCAAAACGCCATAGGACCAATCGCGAGCGAAGCGAGCGCGAAATATTTTAGCATATTTGTTCGAGCCGCTTGAGCATAAAGATTTCCAAAGCAGAACAAATTACATAATATTTGTAGTGTCGTGAGCTATGACCCAAAACGTCCTAGGACCAATCGCGAGCAAAGCGAGCCGGATGCAAGCGTAGCGAGCTATGCGCGAGCGAAGCGAGCGCGAAAATTATTAGCATATTTGTTCGAGCCGCTTGAGCATAACGAAGTCCAAAGCAGAACAAATTACATAGTATTTGTAGTGTCGTAAGCTATGACCCAAAACGTCATAGGACCAATCGTGAGCGAAGCGAGCTGGATGCTAGCGCAGCGAGCTATGCGCGAGCGAAGCGAGCGCGAAATTTTTTAGCATATTTGTTCGAGCCGTTTGAGCATAAAGATTTCCAAAGCAGAACAAATTACATAATATTTGTAGTGTCGTGAGCTATGACCCAAAACGTCCTAGGACCAATCGCGAGCAAAGCGAGCCGGATGCAAGCGTAGCGAGCTATGCGCGAGCGAAGCGAGCGCGAAAATTATTAGCATATTTGTTCGAGCCGCTTGAGCATAACGAAGTCCAAAGCAGAACAAATTACATAGTATTTGTAGTGTCGTAAGCTATGACCCAAAACGTCATAGGACCAATCGTGAGCGAAGCGAGCCTGATGCGAGCGCAGCGAGCTATGCGCGAGCGAAGCGAGCGCGAAAATTTTTAGCATATTTGTTCGAGCGGTTTGAGCATAAAGAAGTCCAAAGCAGAACAAATCACATAATATTTGTAGTGTCGTAAGCTATGACCCAAAAGTCCTAGGACCAATCGCGAAAATTTTTAGCATATTTGTTCGAGCCGTTTGAGCATAAAGAAGTCAAAAACAGAAAAATTACATAATATTTGTAGTGTCGTAAGCTATGACCCAAAACGTCGTAGGACCAATCGCGAGCGAAGCGAGCCGGATGCGAGCGCAGCGAGCGCGAAAATTTTTAGCATATTTGTTCGAGCCGTTTGAGCATAAAGAAGTCCAAAACAGAACAAATTACATAATATTTGTAGTGTCGTAAGCTATGACCCAAAACGTCGTAGGACCAATCGCGAGCGAAGCGAGCGCGAAAATTTTTAGCATATTTGTTTGAGCCGTTTGAGCATAAAGAAGTCCAAAGCAGAACAAATTACATAATATTTGTAGTGTCATCATCATATTTGTTGAAATTTTTGCTCATACGTTCGGGGTCTAGTTTATTAGTACATCAAATTTTATAGCTTCTTCTACGTAAGAACTAAGTGATCAAGTTATGTTGTCGAGAGTTTTTCAAGCCCCTGCCTTAGTTTAACGACTGTTTGTGCTAAGAGGACCTACAATTTAACGTATAATCCGATCCACAGTAGCGCACAGATGAAAATACATTTTTTTACAACAGTCATGTGCAGGAGAGGTTATGCAATAAAGCGACTTCCACGCGGGTGGAGCCGCGGTTAAGTTAATAAGAGAGTTACATTGGTATAGCAAAATGATAATTGTTAACAATACTACTACATACGATACATAAACAATAACGAAGGTCGAAATTTGTGTAAACAGTGAGAGAAGTCTGTTAAGAAGAATTTTGTGAGTAAAACAGGAGACCGACTTCGGTCTATGGCATAGTGTGGCATTTCACTCACCAGTAAAGTAAAGGCGCGGCAAATTTTAAGTATTTAAGATTGGTAATAATCATAAGCATAAGTATATCAGGTTAAATTTTGTTAGTTATTTTCTTAAAAAAAAAGGGTTTGTACTCGAAGTACAGTTAGATACTATATTTGATCAGTTATCAAGCGAGATGAAAAATGAATAAAATACTAAAATTGTCATAAAAAATATGGAATGATGATAAAAAAGTAAAAAAATTAGGGTTGTATGTATATTTTAATGCCACTTAATACAAAAATAAAATGAAAAAATTCGTCAAAAAATTAAAAAAAAAATGTTTAAGGGTGATCAACCCTTATCACTTAGGGGTATAAAAAATAGATAGTAGCCGATTCTCTGACCTACTGAATACGTATATAAAATTTGGTAAAGATCAGTCAATCCGTTTCGGAGGTGTACGGCAACAAACACTGTGACACAGAAATTTACTAAAATGGCCATAAAAAAATAGGGGTTGATGATAAAAAAGTAAAAATTTAGGGTTGTATGTATTTTTTAATGCCACTTTATATAAAATTCAAATAAAAAAAAATCATCGAAAAAATAAAAAAATATATTTAAGGGTGAACAACCCTTATCACTTAGGGGTAAAAACGTTTCACGTTGGCCGATTCTCATACCTACTGAATACGCATATGAAATTTGGTAATGATCAGTCAAGCCGTTTCGGAGGAGTTCGGTAACAAACACTGTGACACGGAATTTTTATATATAAGAAGATATAAGAATAATCTTAGTTTATAACAGTTTAAAAATTATACGACTTAAATTATTCGTAAGACTGATAATTTCATAACAGGCTTAGACTATAGAATAATTCAAAATGTATACACCAAAACCGTGCGTTTCGAAATACGGAAAAAAGAAAATGGCAACACAGTTACAACCTGCCTGCTTTCAAGCTACAATTACAAATACAGACCGACCTCATCTGAAGTTGAACCTTATTTCGTTACTTTATAGGTTTGTTTTCGTCCAAAAAGTATTTTATCTGCGGTTTCAAGTAGCTTAGAACCTGAGGGTGTTGCAAGCAGTTTTAGTTACTCCAAGAAGACCGCAAGCTTGTTATTATGAGGCCTAAATTATACCCTCGGGTAGGTTTTTGCGTTAATAATAATGGAGCATTCTTTCACTAATACATTAATAATGCATTATTTTAAATTACTAAATTTAAACTGTAGTTCAAAAGAAACTAACTGAAATATTATAAGGAAAGTTTGTAAAGTAATCTATTAACTGATTTATTTCCTACAATGTAAGCACTTAATTTGAAAATGTGTCCAGAAAGTATTATTTTAAGTCTCTGAACAAAGTGACAAAGTATCGGACTTTATAGTAGATAGCGTAGGGTTAGGTTTTAATCAAACTAAGCTAAAAACAATCCAGACTAACACAAATGACCTATCAAACAAAAAAAAGCATCAAAATTGCTTCATCCAAATACAAATACAAAGATGGAAATTTAAAATTTTATTTAATGGACATTTATCTGTACTATCTTAAAAATCTGACATTATTGAGAATTTGACATTACAGTGTTTTTGACTTGGGTTTTCCTTGACATTAAATAAATAGTAATCATTAGTTCGAATATAACAAGATTATCTAATATAATAATAAAACATCTTCCTGACATTTTATATAAATTATATTCAGTGACATCAAATAGATTTTACATATTCATTTTAATATTAATTGTTCTGTTGTATTATTATTAATCTTAATTATTATGATTTAGTTAAAAAATATATACAAATTTAATAAAACAAATGTCGTAATATAAGATGTGCCGTGTATGATAAAAGTAGTCATAAGGTTAATAAATTATTTTATTTTAATTTTGAAAGCTATAATACCATAGGAATACAACAAGCACATGCACACTTTTTTTACGTCTAGGGTTAGTTTTAAAGTACAAGACAGTCGAAATGACAGACATTGATAATTTAATCATATTTTTTCCATACTTATTCAACTATTATACAAAAGGTGAAAATTATATGAAAGTAAAACCATTAACTAGTCGTTTAACTCAAGTCGATATTTCAATTTAAGTTAAGTGACAGTATCGACTATCGACTAGACAAGTGAAACTTCAATAAACTGGTTGTTTTCCGTTTTATAGATTTCGTAAACAATTCTTGGTTTTAGGTGTTACTTTGTTTTAAAAAGAATATTTAAGTCAAAATTTTATAACCTCTGTTCACAATAACTCGACTAATTTTCTTGATCCTTATAAAACTTTTCTATGTTTTAGTAATGATAATAAATATCATTATTAGGACACATTTCACACACGGCTGGTTAACCCCATACTGAACCATTTCTAGTTTCTGTTATGGTTGCTAACACAACTGATATAATACATACTCGTACATATTTTATATAGATACATATTGAACACCCAGACACATTTAGTTAAGCACAAAGATGTTGGCCGTGCCGGGAATCGAACTCGGGACCTTCTGATTGGCAGTCCGGCTTGGTAACCATTACGCCAACGAGGTCGTCAATAAGTCCTAGAAGTATTTACCAGTTTATTCCAAAGTCGACCAGTAAATGGTGCTGTAACCATCTATCCCTTATGAGAAAAAAGAGTCACATTTATGCATGTTTCGCGGACTCCCCTTAATTCTATATAATCTACTGTTTATTTAAGATTTATTATTTTACATCAAGTTCACTGATAATAGATAATTACCCTTTAACAGCTTATCCCTCAGATTACACATATTTAATACAATTCATTTTATTTTTATCACTCTACCTCCGACTTCATCATCATCATCATCATCCACAGCCTGTTCTATCCCACTGCTGGGTATAGGCCTCTCTCTTGTTATGCCATCTGTCTTCAACTCAACTAGTTAAGTAATTTTCAAAATATAGGCCCATAACTAAACTTGTTGTAACATTGATGTAAGTTTTTCTATTCCCAATAAATAATTTATTACCCCAAAATAAATCGTCGTAAACAAAAAAATATAAATATTACACTCGTGTATAAGTATAAGTTTTGTCAAGATTTGTTCAAAATTACAGTCTTTACGCGAGTACGTACGTAATCATACATATTATTATGTCCTTAAGCTAAATAGGACAGAAGAGAACAAAATTATCCATTTGATGCAGAAACACTTAGCTCGCTTCGCTCAGGCACAGATACTGCCTCACAGTATGACAGATCTACCTTTTCACACATTTGAAAGAAAATTGAAAAACTTCTTGGTGGAAAACCCTTTTAATGCCTTAAATGATTATATGAGGTTGCCTCTTTCAGAATCTTTATTTAAGTATGACGGACTGTTAAGCGACATAAATTATAAGTAAATGTGTTGTTATTTTCTATTTTATTATTATGACATTGTACGACTAATTATATTATTATGACATTGTATGTTTAATTATATTATTATGACATTTTACGATTGACTAATTAATTTATTAATTGTTGATGAATATATGCAATATGTAAATTTGAGGTGCCTAGTATAACGCAATGTTATAAGGTTAATAAAGTTCTATGATTTCTATGATAAAGCGGTCTAGACCAGTGCCACTAGAGTCTAATCTTATTATGCGACCAGTCTGCATAATGATGCCCAAGCTAGGCAATACTTCTCAGTCAGGTTATTGTTCTAGCAATGATAACAACCCAATTGATGGCCCATAGATTTACCCCTCTTCCTAAACATGTAAGTGATTTATCACTTACTCTAGTGCCTGTAGCTTGGTTAGCTAAGGTGATCTGACATGTAACTAGTACATAATATAAAAAGCATTTGAAATGTCAGTATTACAATCCAAAAACTCAAAATTATATTATTTGTGTAACTAATTAGATTATTAGTTATTATACAATATTAAATTAATTAATTTAGTAACATTTCGTCCGAAATTATTAAAATAAAATTTTTCTTCGACTCAAAAATTCGTTCACCTGAACGGTAGCGCCTTCTGAACGAGAAATTTTTTATTTTATTTTACGCACGAATTTATTTTTAAATATATCATTGTATGCGTTTGTTACAATTTCCAGCGAATGAGACGCGAAAATGTTCCCCTCTGTATTTTATCCGTCCTGCTCTACCGCACGGGCACATTATAGCTCTGTCCTTTGCTAGCACCCTGCCCCGCGACCGCAACGGCGAACAGTGCTAATATGAGACATTGCTTACATCGGTCATCAAGTGGGATATTATCAAAAGAAGAATCATCGTTCTCTAGGTAGAGACGACAGAGAACATTGTCAACTCTATGGTACTTCCATGATGTGCATTAAGGAAATGCAAATAGGATATGAATGGTATTATCCTTTCATTTCCTGTTTAATACTGTTTGTCGTTTAGTTTGAGTATTTTATCCTTAAGCTGGGTTTTTATTTCTAGCTATGATTTTACATATATAATAAACTAGCGGTGCCCCGAGGTCTTACGCGCTTTAATTCTGGATAAAAAGTAGCCTATGTGTTAATCCAGGGTCTTCTTACCTATTCCATACTAATTATCATCGAAATAGAAACAAAAATTGAGCCGTTTGATCGTGAAGAAGTAATAAATATACATTCTTACACACATACACACACCCTTCGCATTTATAAAATCAGTAGGATTAGCAGGATGATTATGATTAATTTAAACCGACATCCTTGAGGATCCAAAGATGTGGGTCATCCGCCAACCCGCACTGGGCCAGTTTGTGAATTATCTCTAGCCTATATCTCTCCGCCTCGCGGGTGAAGGCCCCGAGTCCCAGCAGTGGGAACGTATGCGTGGGTTGCTTATGCTTACTATTTGGATAGGCACCATAAGAAGAAGAAGACGACCCTTAAGTGGACGATTTTTGTTTCAAGTTAAAAAAGAAATTGTGTAATAGACATGTACTCAGACTATTCTAAAATAGTCTGAGTACATGTATTACTGTCTAGGAAAAATGAGTTAAAATATCTAGACATGAATTTACTTTACCTTTTTTTTGCAATAACGTGAGTGTTGTTTATAAATTACATTGCTCAAAAATTAAAAAAAAAATTAAATGAAGGTCAATTTTATCTGTGATTTTTAGTATGTTGTTTAAAAACAACATTGTCCATTTAAGGGTTAATGTAATGGGTCTGTTCTTGTTGATTTGTTATTGTTCACCTGTTTTCAACCTATTTAATATTTTTATATTCCTATTTTATAGTTTCCTTTCTCTGTTTTCTCGACGTTCGTGTCGTCACCCGTCGGTCTCAAAGGAAGATCAGCGCTGGTTGCCTGCAGCCAGCACATGCTGAGTTGAGGCTGGCTTGTGATCGGAAATGTTTTTTATGTGTATTGTTATTAAATAACTTATTGACTCAGGCGTTACTTTGCGGAAATCCATTGTAAATAGATGACAAAATTAAATATTTAGTGTACTTCCGCTGTGATCCGAAATCCAAATTAAGACAAGTAAAGGAAAAATCAACTAAGATCAATTAACCAAGCTTAATTAACTAAGACTAATTAACTAAGATCAATTAACTAAGATTAATTAAGATTAACGTTACCTATCACAATTCGGAAGTTCTTAACTCTACACGTGTTTCGCCTAACCACAAGGCATCATCAGGAGATGCTGACTCTTCGAACGACAAGTCGAGAGTAGAGAGTCTCTCTGGTTAATTGATCTTAGTTGATTTTTCCTTTACTTGTCTTAATTTGGATTTCGGATCACAGCGGAAGTACACTAAATATTTAATTTTGTCATATATTTGTATTGTTATTTGTGTACCTATGTTTTTCCTGTCACAAAAATAAATGAATTTGAATTTGAATGTAATATTGTTGTTCCAGTGATGGCGTGAGCGGCGCATGGGTGGCGGCAACGCCCCGCTGCTGGAGGCGGCGACGCGCGGCGACGCAGCCTACATCGCCGCCGCCGTCGCGGCTGATGCCAGGCTTCTACATGTCACTGACGAGGTGAGGAATCGTCGACTTTTCGATCTTGACAAACTTATGCAGCTGGTTGCCTAAGGGTGACCGCCTAAGTGTGACCGCCTAAGCATTTACCCAATTGCTTTGGCTTGTGACTTTCGCCACAGTCCTCTGGTAGCGTCTATTGATTATGTGAGGTGTTCTAGTCAAACTAATTCTATTAATACTTGTATCTCACTTAGTTTTTATTATTATTTTCATAATGAGTTCATTATGTGAGGTATTCTAGGGGATAGCGTCAAGCTGATTCTGTTAATACTCGTATATCACTTATTTTTAATTTATTTTTATACGCGTTACACATAGGTGGATTGTTCGAGTATTGCCAGTTAAAAGTTTAGTTAAAAGCATTAAAGATTTTCTATTAGTTGAAACATTTATGTAATTAACTAGGCCTCGCTTCGTCTATTGGGAACAAAAAGAAAATCAAGTCTAGGTGTTAATTCAGGGTCTAAAATATTTGAATAACACAAATTTATAATAAAATCGGCTCAGCAGTTTGTGCGTATAAGACTAAGGCGGATCTACTACGACTGTTTTTTAACACTTATCAAAATATTAGCGTGGCCAATAAAAACTCACAAAACTAAACGCCACGCCTATATTTTGTTAAATGTTTGATTAATATCAAGCCTATATTATGGGTATATATATATATACCCAGAAAAACAAAGCACAGAAGACCCAGCCTAACAAACATACAAATAAAAAACCATTCCTTATGAAATAAAAGTGTGATATAGGCACATCAGCATAATGTTGCTCGCCTATAAATAAATAAATAAATATAAAAGATTAAAATCTCTCTTAATGTTAACACATACCCTTGTATGCTGTAAAAAGAAACCAATAATAACTCAAGGGCCAATATAAGTCATTAATTATTGCTGTATCAATTAATTTAGCTCTGTCATTAATAATGTAGTAGAGAATCTGTTAAGAAAAGACGCCCGACCGCGAACAAATTAAGGCCACATTAAAGTTATTTATTGCCTCACAACTTGTATGAAATTGTGATCTGAATGTCTAATTGATTATGTGAATCTACTAGATTTATTCACTGGTTTTGGAATAAAATCAATTTGGTACTTTATGCGTAAATTATGTGCGACTCTTTTGTTGGCACCTCTTTGGAATTTAGTAGATTCTTAAAGTTCTACGATATTTTTAATTTTGTTAGTTAGTTTTAGACTTCTTTAAATATACTCTTATACTTTGCCACTGATTCGGGATAAAAAAAGAATAAGGTGAGGTGGGGTAAGAGGGTCAGCGGGGCAAGAGGGTCACGAGTCCATAACTAGTAAACTAAAGCGTTTATCACTTCAAGCTCTCCGTCAATAAAACAGAAAAGTCGAATTAGTTTGAACGGTTTTCACTAAATGTCGCTACGTTAGTCAAGAGCCGCCAAAAATGAGTAAACGTCAGACAGTTGTGAATTTGACTAGCACCAATTTGACGCGTTATTTTGCATGTGAATAATTACTTCAAAAAAGACTGATACAAATAATTTGATGGTGAATATACAGCGTGAAAACTGTAAGTATTGTGTTTTAATAGTTATTTTAGATTAAAAACCACTAATAATACGAATTTCTTTCACTTGTAAATTCTTACCTCAAAAAACATTAGCTGGTGTAAGAGGGTCACTATTGACGGGGAAAGAGGAACATACGGTTCTCTTACCCCATGGCAGGGAAGACAAACATTTTGAATATGTCATTTTAACTAGTATAAATAAAAAGGTATAAAGAGTACCTAATGTAACAAAAACATTCTGAAATTTAACATTTTGTGAAAGTACGAGTAAAAGTTAGAAGGATTGTGTTTTGTAATGTAAACGTCCCTTTTATAGTCGTTACTTACTTTTTATTAAAATAGTACTTTTTAACCGACTTAAAAAACGAAGTTATCAATTCCTGTATGTATATAATATTTCCAGAACTGCCCAGTTTTCGGATATGTTAGTCTATAAAAGCTTCTAAACAAGTGCGCCAAATTTAAAAAATGTATGTATGCATGTATGTAAGCATTTTATGTTTGTCCTCGCATTTCTCTGGAACTACTAGTCCGATTTTAATAATTTTTTTTTGTTAAACTAAATATTTTTCAACTTGGGGAACAGTGCAAGTTTCACAAAAATCGGTTCAGTAGTTTTTGAGATAGGGAATGTTAAGTGTTTTTTTCCCCCGCATAGGGGTGCTCTTTTCTTACATTCTTTCGCGCTGCCAATGCAGCTATGATTGACTTCTGAATTGATGTACTTACTAATGACTGTTACAGGAATAATACGAAAAAATGCCTCGAAAATATGTTCGAATATCGGATAGAAGCAGAATGAAAAATTAAATGACGCTGTCAAGGCAGTAAAAAATGGAACAATATCTGCTTACGCTGCCGCAAAACTTTATACCAAGTTCAACAATTGTGAACCGTGTATACGCAATAATTATAATTTATTTTTGAAGTTAAGAATTTTATAAGACTAATTCGCAATATTGATCTCGTTCATAGTACCATTGTTTTTTTTTTTCATGTAAGTAAAAAAAAAAGGTATAAGAGTGTTTAATTTTATTTTTGTATGAGATTAAATAGCTAAAGAAATATCACTGGTCCAGTTATTTTTAGTTTGTTACCCCTGATCGAACCTGTATGTTCCTCTTACCCCGAATTGGATTACACTTTATTTACATTCTAAATGAGACCTTATTTCAACAACAGTAAGATTCAATATTGACTGAAGCAGTTCTATCTAGAACTTCACGAGAATTTAGCAACGAATATTTAAATTCAAACTTAAATTGTATGAAATACAACGACTGTCCCTCTTACCCCAGTTGAGGGGGAAGAGGGACGTTTTTACAATTTGGACATTTACACAAATATCATCGTAACGACTATTAGTAGCGCAATGAAACTTTGTCTACGGGAAGCTAAAAGATAAAGACAATTTTTGCGTGTTTCAAAGATCTTGTAAGATTTTATCTGTTCTTCCTAGACCACAAAATACTTTCCTGAAAATGAAGTATGTTCCTCTTACCCCACCTCACCTTATTAGAAAAAAAATATATTGCACTCAAACTTAGGAAATACATATTTTTATAGTTAATATTATATATTATTAACTATGCTAAGGAATCATAGAGGAAGGAATTAAAAAGTTACATTAGCTACGCGACCGCTAAAGTAAACTAGGCCGAATTTCGGTACTGATTTGCATACAGAAAATACGATACAAACTCGATACATTACCTACGCGATACAATTTGTTGAAAAAATATCCTGTCCATAGAGTATAAATTTGGGTTTATTCGTGCAAATTATTTGTGTCTTACAGTGAACAATAAATAATATGTTGAATCACATTTAATTGAACACATTCCACAGTTAATGTTAAACTAAACGCAACTGTAATCGTGAAATTTGACATACGAATAAACCACAACGTTAACTATTAACTAGTTTAAACATATACAACGTTAACTACATGATGCAAGCCGTAGAAATTTATAAAAAAACTAGCTGACCCGGCAAACGTTGTTTTGCCTGAGTAAAAAAAAAAAAAACTGAATATGCAGTAGCCGATTCTCAGATCTACTGAATACGCGTATAGAATTTGGAAAAAATCGTTTCGGAGGAGTACGGTAACAAACACTGTGACACGGAAATTTTATATATAAGATTAAAAGTTAATTCCATAACTGGCTTAACCATAATCTTTGATACTTGGCAGTTGGTAATAATTATAACTAAAAGAGAAAAGAATTCCTAAACATAAATAGAAGTTATATTACCTAACACACATAAATTGCTTACTGCCATAGAGTTAATACTATAAAGCTATCACAGTAGAGCAACATTCCTTATTCGAGAGTAGAGTGCGCAAAAAACGGAGAATTTTTCCGACACTCGCCGCAAAGTGTAACTTTCTAAACCTTTAGCAATAAAGAACGATCGATTGCAAGCTCTCTACTACATAGCTAGAATTAGAATTATACATCTTCTTCGTATGAGCTATGTGGCCAAGCTCTGATGTAGAGAGTTTTCAGCCACTCGAAGGCTTCCGACTTGACCTAGTACTAAGACTAATAGCTGGGACCTACATTTTAAAGTGTCATCCTACCCACAATTTAAATAATAGGCCATTTTAAGTGGGTCAAAATCGCGCCCAAAGAAGTCGGTTACAAACAAAAATACAAAAAAAAAACAAAAAAAAAAACAAATTAGTGTATTGTCATCGGTCCTCAATAAATCTACAAAGTTTCAACGAAATCTGGCCGTTTAAAGTGGGTCAAAATCGCGCCCAAAGAAGTCGGTTACACACATACAGGTGAAGCTAATATAAAGCGTGTAAAAAAAAAAGATTAATTAACACGAGCATATACAAACTAACAACTTAAAAAATTATGAAAATCTGTACAAAATGTAAAAAAATCACAAAGGATTTATTTACTCACAGACTTAGCACACTATCCAATATATTGTATATATATTTACTAGCTGCGCCCCGTGGTCTTACCCGCGTTATTCCGGGATAAAAAAATTCTGTTTTAATCTAGGGCCTAAACTATCTGCATACCAAATTTCATCAAATTCGGTACAACCGTTTAGGCGTCAATAAGTTACAAACATACACACTTATACACAAACATTCGCATTTGTAATATTAGTAGGATGTAAGAAATACATTATTCTTTTTCCTAAAAAAAATTGTTTAGCAGTTGTAGCAAATCATCAAGTTGTTATACAGTTAACAACCGTTTTACAACGCAGCTTTATAACTGACCGCCGTGTAATTTACAAGGATCTGTATTAATATAATTTTCTGAATAAACGTCGTTAAATTACTACACGACTGATCTAATACGGATAAGCGCCATGTTTCAAGAAGACCTATTCTGGAAAATATGGTAATTAAAGAGTTCAGTTATTCTAGGTTCTCTCTCTCTCGACTTTAGACCGCACTCACTTGTATCACCTCTTAAACTGCTTGCGCATTCCATATTTGACGTAATTTTAGTTGTTTTGTCTATGGTTTAGATCGTACCATCTCTTTTTGGTCATTTATGATGAAAAGAGACAGAGCTACTTTAAATTTAGTTCAGTCGTATGTACACCAAAATCGCCACCATTATATAGAGTTTAAACTGTAACTGACAGTCTATTTATAAACACAGACAAGGTAACCATTCCACCTGGCTTCCCATGCCACTCCTAACCGGCCGCGTTCCGAACTCCAAACAATTAATTAAACATTCACTATCGAACCTTATCATCTGTCATCTAGCAAGCGAACCTTCCCGTATCGTCTGGACCATTAAACAACTTGTTCTTTTGAACCGGTTTCCGAACGCACTCTTGTTATTTAGCTTTTTTAGGGTTCCGTACCTAAAAGATAAAAATGGGACCCTATTACTAAGCCTCCGCTGTCTGTCTGTCTGTCTCCAGGCTGTATCTCAGAAACCGTTATAGCTAGAAAGCTGAAACTTTCACAATATATGTATTTACCGTGCCGCTATAACAACAAATACTAAACACAAAAAAAATATAAAATTTAAAAGGGGGTATTGGGTCCCCATACAATAAACGTGTTTTTTTTGGGTTTTTTTTTGCTATATTATATCAACGGTAGCAGTTAGATACTTAAAATTTTCACAAAATATGTTGATGTATATAAGCTATCAAATTAAATTATAAAATTTAAATAAAATACATATTTGAGGGGGGCTCCCATACAATAAACAAACAAGGGTGGATTGGAAAACTTCGCAGCCTAATACATCAATACTTAAACTATTTAAATGTAACCGTGACAACCAAGTCACAACTCTGGTTGTCAAGGCTGAATTTTGTGAGCCTTATGAAATAATTTAACTACAAAAATATATTTTAGGAGGCTCCCATACAACAATGGTACGGGACCCTTCATGCGCAAGTCCAACTCGCACTTGGCTAATAATTTTTTATTTTATTCCGTAGCGACTGGCATTTCGGTCGAGTACAATGTTATGTGTGAGAGAAATGGCTTCGGTTGTTAAACGAGTCTTTGCGATCTGAGTTAAGTGCTCCAAATTTTAAATAGCTGCTGAGGTAAGGTAAGCTTAGTTATTATGTTTATAGACGAAGTTTGTTTTATGAATAAACAAACGCTTTTTCATTCATAGGTATTCATGTCAATTGTATCAGGTCCCACTAAAAAATAAAGGCTAAAATTAAATGTATTTATAAATTAAATGTATTTATGTGCTCATTAAATTATGGTAGTTATGTTGTATTCCTAATAATGTAATTCCTAACCTTACCTTACGTTTATTGGATTTCTTTTTATTCTTTTATTATTTTTCTGTGTTTTATCAAACTTGCGAGAATCATTTGCCTCATTTAAATTTATTTAATATTTCAAAGTGAATTTAGTTTTTTCTTTGTACGATGTACTCGTAAATAAATAATAAAAAACAAAATAAAAAGCACTAAATTTAAAAACCGAATGATCAAGGAATTTATCAAGTATGAAACACATAGTAAAAGTGAAAAATAATTTACTCGTATTACTACTGCATACATAAAACATGTATTTACGTAATATATTTTTTTTTAATTGAAGTATCTGGTTGACCGAGCTTTCCTCGGTATATTTTTTTATATGACATTTTCTACAAATGATTCCTAGCTAGATCGATTTATCACCCCCAAAACCCCATATATACTTAATTTCAGAAAATCGTAGGAGCCGATTCAGAGATTCCAATAATATATACAAGAATTGCTCATTTAAAGATATAAGATAAGATATGAATGTAGAAGTTGGGTATAGGCCTCTCTTTTTTTAATCCATCCCTCTCTCTTCCTCGCTTGTGTCATCCACAATGGATCGTGATTATAACACATAGGCTACTTTTAAACCTTCATACACGCTTTTTGAGAGCTGTGAATATTGAAAATGTAAACATGATTTTCGCACTTTCTCTACAAATAAAGAGTTAACAAATATCGTTTTGGGAGGTCTTACGACTTCCCTAGTACTAGCTAATGTTGTTTTATGACAAAATAATACACTAAGAAACGCGATTAAAACCAGACTAATTGTTATTGTTAGGCATTCGGATAATCCAAAATCAGGTTAATCGAAAGTATGAAGAAAATCGGTCAAATCTTCCAAAGGTTGCCTGGAAGAGATTGCTGTTAGCGATAAGGCCACCGTTTGTGGCTTGAATTTGTTTTGTTACTTTTTATTTGGACTTGTACCTTTAATTTGCCCAATAAAGAGTTTATCTATCTATCTATTATATATATCAAATAATTATGTTTGTATGTATATGTAGTATATCAATTGTATTAGCAACCGTAAACAAACTAGAAATGGTTTAGTATGGGGCTAACCAGCCGTGTGTTGTCCTAATATTTATTTATTTGAAAAAATCATGTCCTCGTCTCATAGAATCGGGCGGGGATAATTTATCTTCACCCGGGACCATATTAGGTGTATCGATGTGTATCTACAGTCTACAGTACGTATCTGGTATCCACATACTTGTATCTAGGTACTTACATTATCTCTCAGTAATACAGGGTTTTTTGTCTTCATTTCCAAGTACAGAAGCCATCGAGTGTCTAGCGCGATCTTCCACGCAATCATTAACATTGCCATCCCACACACGACTCTTCAGGGGTACTTAAAATCTCTACATTGATTAAACCTTATTCCTTAGCAAACATGTTATAGTACATTGTCACACAAGGGATGAAAGTAACTTATTTAGGCCCGAGAATGGGTTTGGCGCCCGAATGAGGTGACGGCGTCAATAGTTCGAGGAACTAAATTAGTCTTTCACCCGATGTAAACACTGTGCTTTTCATTACGAATACACACACACAAACACACACGCGCGCGCGCGAGCGTTCTTTAATCAATATTAGCTTTAAGTTATTTCAATTTCAGTCAGTTGCAAAGCGATTCTCCATAGGGATGCAATGTATTACTTTCATCCCGATCCTCAGGCAACTTCAGACCTACTTTCAGCGTATGAGTAATGAAAAATATATTTTACATATCAGGTTTACAAAAGCTGCCGAGTCTACAAAAAATGTTATAAAATGGTTGATTCATTTTGTCGCGTCTGAGAATTAATCGGAACGCTTTGGAAGCTGTTTGGACAAGTTATGCTTTGATATGAAAATGCAGACACCATTTAGCACCTCAGTTGAAACCATATTTAGATAATACACTTAGATGATATTTTAATGATCAGTATGAATCATCAGTATGTAAAGAATTGTATACAGATAATTATATAAAAAAATCAGTATGTTGAAAATTGTATACAGATGTAAATAAATAATTTAATTTAAGATATTGACATCATCCCAAGTCAAGGCTTATTTTTTTATTTGGATCGTGGTAGAGCATTATTTTGGCTAGCAACCACCCTTAAGGTAAAAAATCTGTCGCCAAACTACTTTGTATATAAAATTATTCATTTTTACATACATATAATTTTTTTTACTAATAGAACTACACTATTTCATAAAAAATATAATATTATCAATAAAATAGTTCTAACCTCATGAAAATAATGTTGTTAGATTGACAAGTCAAGTAAACCGTTCCTCGTACTATGCGGAAATCAATTAATTGTAGATAGAAGAAAATCTGTAAAATCTAAATATTACAGATATTTACTATTAGTATACTTCGATCTGTAAAAATATCTCTACTCCAATAAATAACATGTCTACTTTGTACTAATATTTACGAGTGCGACCGCCGCGGACAGAATTTTAATGAACGCAGGTCTTTATACCGTCCAGACTAGACTACATAAAACATTGTTTGTTGATAAGTGTATATCATCTTTGGAATTATAGCACGTATGAAAATTAACACTTAATATATCGATATTGATTTGTCATTTTAGTACCAGTCCATTTACAAAATCTTAAGAGCATAATAAGAATGCTCTTAAGACTTGTTTATAATTTATTAAAATACATATCTATATTTTAATAGTAATATTTAAAGTAGTGTGATATAAGGCAACCATGCCCGAAATATAAGAAATAATTATGTATAAAATAAAATCTGAATTATGGGTCTAGATTGACAAATGGGAATATGTTTTATTCATACCTAACAATCGTATGTATTATATAACACTTTTGTTTTCTGGGTCAAAAATAAATTATTTAACTATGTTATTACATTAATAACCCTACTAATGTACTAAATAAAATATGGCTCAAATACCTTAGATTCCCAAAAAATCTAGTTTCAATATTTAAATGGATTTAATAAATTAAAGACGCAATTTGACTCAAAAACACAAAGTCGAAATCTAACCATAAAATGTACAGATATTATTTTTAAATAAAATATATCACCGAACAAGGCATTAAACAAATTGGGAACTACTCTATTTAATGGGAATTTACTAGTTTGATATACACGAAGAGACGTTAATAGGAGAATAGGCCAACAACGAGAAAGACTCTTCTCTGACCCACACCAACTACGAGTAAATTAAGATAAAAATTATAAGTTGTTTGCTCGCCATACGGCGTCCGAGACTAATCCCCATTTATCTTTCTTCGGTTTGTTGCTTTTAACGCTCATGTTATTCATCTAAATTAGCCGTTACGATTCCAATTACTAATCCCAATTAAATAACGGTCCGTATCTTTATAGAATGCTCGTTATTAAAAAGAAAGAAATAATCTCGTTCCGATTCACAGGAGCGCCCAATTTTATTACTATGATTGATTTATGAGCGGCCATAAAAAGAAACTGGCCACTGTTCTCATTTTTACGCGTGGCAACACTGATAGAATAGCTGTCAAAACTATTTGACGTAAGATGCAGGCAACCTCTTTGTATCTTGTTAAGAAAAAGTCGACGAAAAAGGTTTTATTATCAGCGCACGGCGCTCTCCCGCCTTCTCAGACTGTATTCATCGCATTTTAAATTCCACAAATTTAAATAAAATGATGGTCAAGTACACGGCAAGCCTGCAGTAATGACGCAGCCACCTATAGAGTTCCGCATACATTTGTTTATGTGAGTACAAGTAGGTAGGAACCTACTTCGAGAGACTTGCCTTCTAATATTAACGTAATACGTCTTATTAAAAAAAATATTGAAGAAACTCAATCTAAAAACATATTTTATTATGCAGAAAATTTAATCATTTATTTAAAGTGCATAGTTTACGCAAGTAATATCTTTTTAAAACTTTGCATCAAATTAATGTTTCATTCCGTTTTATCGATAATTATTCAAGGTTTGAAAGGTCGTAATTACAAATTTTATTGCCAGTTTACGCATTTAACGAACGCTTTAACGATTTAAAGTGAAAGCTGCATATTAAGAGGTCGTGATTTTTACAGCTTATTTTGTCGTATCGAATTAAGCATTTGACTTGCGGCAGCACTTTTATCTGTTAACAAATTGTTATGGCGGGAAAGTGTGACTTTGAATTACGAACTTTTAAATGTTAATCAACGCATGTCAGAGATTTTCCGTGAGATACGAGTAATATGTCGCGTCGGTTAGTTAGCCGGTTTATTCTGACATTTACACTTGTTTACTGAGAGATAAGGATTTATTCAAATGGTTTAATGTTGAATTTCATTAGACTTTCTGTACTTGTAATTCTCCGAGTGGTAGACTTCGTGAACACGATTATTTGAACCATCTGACGCGATCGTCAAAGCTAAGCAACGGTCGATGCGGATGGTATTTGGATGGGTAGCCGGATGCGGATGGTATTTGGATGGGTAGCCGGATGCGGATGGTATTTGGATGGGTAGCCGTTTACAAGACAGGTGGTATTTCATCTTGTGCGCTACCATGGCACGGATGCCACGTTAAATTATAGGTACTGGCTGTTAGTCTTAATACACTCAGTCGTTGAGTCAAATCAGAGGCCTTTAGGTGGCTTGAAAATTCTCGACACCAGAGCTTAGCCACTTAGCTCATGCCAAGAAGAAAAAGACCGAATCTTTATGATTTTCATATCTTAACAATCAGTTGACCAACCTAATTAATATTGACAAATGATTTATTGGATTGGATAAATAAATTATTGGACACATTTCACACACGGCTGGTTAGCCCCATACTAAACAATTTCTTGTTTGTATTATGTATATTTTTACAAAGACTGGCTTTAACTATTCAGCGGGGCAATGCTGCCAGCACGTTGGAACTCTGTCACGCAGTGATAGCTTGGACAGTGTGCCTAATTAATTTAAAATTAAATAATTTGTCAAGTGTTTTAAATTTTCTAGTTTTTTTTCCATTTATCTTTGAGTTTGTACATAGTATTTTAAGTACATATTAACTAAATTAGATTAAATTAGTACAAAATAAAGTATATATTGTGGTTAAATATAGTTTTAAAAGTTATGGTCACATTGGCACCTTAATTATTATATTTATTAAAGTGTAACCAAGCCAGCAAGTTGTTAGATGTCGAAACTCAATCTTGATGAGGTGCTAAGCCAATTATTATTTGATACAGCTCTCATATAGGCAAGTGGATGATAATTTGGCGTTCGTATTTTATACTCGTACATTGCGCGTACGCAGCCTTGCTTACGAACTTCAATTAGACGACTTCCGCTATTTTAGCTATTCGATCCAATTTCAAATTAGATTGTAATCTAACTTGTTATTTATAGCTTTTTTAACACTAATTAGTTGTTTAACCCCCGACGCATAAACGACGGGGCGTTATAAGTTTGAAGTGACTGTCTGTGGCATTATTTATAACTAAAATTAAAAAATAATAATAATTAGAATCAGTAACTATATCAACTTAATATTAATAAAACCTGCAAATAGACTGGCTAAGGTTCAAAAACAAGGTTTATGTACTATGTATGTTTAATAAGTTGCCGCGTAGAATTATAATGAATGACTTCAATCAAAAAAAAAGCTATACACTTTTTTGAACAGAGCCCATTTTACTCTCTCAATGAATTCATGTCACAGTCAATAACAGAATCTTCATTCTTGTAGCAGTCTTAAAGTTATAAAACTTTCAATCGATTCAAGGTGGATGAAAAAATATAGATATTTATGTAATAAGAGTGTATTATAGGTATATAAACTTAAAAATACATACAGTCGAATAAATAACCTCTTTCTTTTTTGAAGTCGGTTAAAAAGAGATGCTGTAAAGCCAATAATTGTTTTTTTTTTATTTTTATTATGTAGGTGCCGAATGGATGGACCGCTTTTGTTTTATTTTTATTGAAAGGAGTGTTGAGTTGAGAGTGCCCTTGACTATGCTTAATGAAAATCGGTCGAAAATAGTCAACGCCAAAAAAAAGTGCATTACATATTTTTTCACACACCTGCAATATTGATATAAAAGGGCTTGTTTGCTAGTTATATTGTTTGCGAATATACTACCATATATACATACAGTATATAAACTATTTTCGTTGTCGGATGAGACGTTAAATAGTAGGTTCCGGCTGTTAGTCTAGTTATTACAAGCAGTCGTTAAGCCAAGTCAGAGGCCTTCGAACGGCTTGAAAACTCTCGACACCAGAGCCTGGCCACTTAGCTCATACGAAGAAAAATAACGTTCACATGCGGGTATGCAGATGCAGCCATTAAATACATTTACGTCGCCGCAAACAAAACCGCAAAATTCCAATATAAAATAAGAGGCTAAAAATAGAGTATACTACATCTATCTCACAAGTACTCTTTCACGATAGACAAGTGCGGGTTGGTGAATGTTAAGCTACATAATATTTGACATAAAAATACATATTTTTTACCCTGAATGGGCTTCCATTTCATCACAACTCACTTAATGGTAAGCGATATTGTGATCTTATTCGATATTCTATCTTTAAAAATGCCAGATTTAGATACTATCTACATTATAGGTATTGTTTTTGTATAATTTATAGATAGACACGTTTAAAAAAACACGTTTATAAGATATATTTATAAGAACTGGCAAGACCGCAGACTCCGCTTAAATAAAGATAAATAAAGAATGAATAATATAAAGTCTCGAACTGGTTAGAAATCTTTATTGAAATCGGCAACGGCAACAAGACTAGCAAATCTTGTAAAATACCGCCGCTCGACCGAGGAACAAGCACTGCAAATATAACTCTAGACGTGTACAACTTTATCGACAGTGTCGCATCACTAGCGCGGGCTAGTGTTGTGACCGCGACACGACGGACGCCCCCGGTTCAACGTTTCTGTGACTTTTAGTTGAAGAGATGACGGCAATTTTGTCTACTCTTAGAACAAAGATCAAAGTTCAATAGAATCATTGACTTAATTTCTGTGTGTTTAGTAATTATGAACGGTGTCTTAAACTGAGAAATAAAACTTCATTATTAGTTTAATTTTAAAGGAGATAAAAGAGATATTACTTCGTTAATAATGTTTGTATAACCGGCTATCACTTAAGTTTATTTTGTCGGAATTAGCCCGACATATTTGAGCACAAACAGTGTGCCATTCTCAAAGACAGGAACACAGCCACGGACGTACGTTGGCTGTGTTCCTGCCCTTGAGAATGGCACACTGTTTGTGCTCAAACATGTTATACAAACATTATTCAAATATGCCTTACGAAAGTTTTAATATAGTACTTCGTTAATGTTTTATACATCTGGAACAGTATTTTTAATAAGTTACACCTGTAAGGAAATTGAAGCAAAATTAAGTAAAGATGATAATTAAATAACAATGTGGTTCCGTCGAAGGTTTTCAGTGGAAGAGAAACTTGCTTTGCTACTTAAAAGGAACTGTCAAATCAAAGTTTGACAAGCGGCTTGATAGACCTGTGTGTTCGTGGCTTTTCACATCAATGAAAGATGACTTAAGAAGTATTGTGGAGTAGAACACCTCTTTTGATGTCTATGCCTATTCTCAAACGACAGGGACGACTGCAATTAGAAAAAAAGTGTATGTGTTTGTAGTCTGATATTGAATACAATATTTATTCACTGCAGCTAGAAAATTACCTTTTAATTTGAAAGAGTACCCAACAATATACTAGTATTTGGTATGCGAAATTTTAAACGTCATTTCTTCGACTATCCACATGAATTCCTCTCACGACTTTAGCAACGTATTTCGTGTTCATTTGTACCGGTATACCACGCTTCATGACAATAATATTGCATTATCTTTAATCCTAGCAACATACACGTTATTACCATGGAAATAAGATGCAATTTTCAATGTTCATTCCCTATGACAATTGCGATGTGCCATCAGTGCAAAATGCACAATATTAACACGTAATCTAAAGTGCAATTTCGAACAAACTAGTTTCATGACAATTGCTTGGACGTGCTTTTCAAAAATAGCCTTAAAATTCTAAAAGATAAAGTGCATTTTGACGTAATGTTGTAAATAGCGATTAATATTTGCCCGCTGGACATTCTGCGAGTTAAAATACCTCGCGAAAGAAGGAGTATTATTTTTAAGTTTAAAAGATTCTACACAATCATAAAAAGAACAAGAAGATAATCGGTCTGGGACCGGCTTCAGTGATGTACGTATTACTTGGAGCAAAAAAAATATGACGGCTGACTGAATAGTATTAAAGCGAAATACTTGCCCAGCCAGCGTCACCTAGTGGGAAAAGGTGATCATAAATGCGAAAGTTTCTGTGTAAGTGTGTATCTTTCTCACTTCTTTACGCTCAAACAGCTGCACGGATTTTGATGAAATTTGTCGTGAAAATAAGATAGACCTTGGATAAGACAAAACTACTTTTTATCATATATATTTTTTATATAAAAGAATTGTGGTTCCCGTAGGACACGCAAACAACTTCAAAAGTATTGTTACTCATTCATGCTCCACGGCTGGACCGAGAAAAACGAGATAATTCTCTCTACCAGAGGAGGTACCAGCCGCGCCCGAATTATTTTGTTGCAGACGGAAAATCAAATAAAATCTTGATTTGCTTGTATAAAATTGAGTAACAGAAATAACAGAGTTTATACATTTACATTCAACAGTTTGATATACTTACAGCTGTCTAAGCTAGGCTAGAGCCTGTAATATAATATTATAGTCAGCTGTAATCACACTGCACTCGTATGAGAGAGATGCAACATAGAGTCGTTCCCGAAGAGATGGTCGGCCGAGGGAGCGGACTCTCCGGCGTGACGGCCGCGGGTGCCGGTGAGGCTCGTGCGCTCGGATAAGTTGTCGCACGTTATAGGGCCGAAGGTATATAACTGTTTACCTAAAGATATTACAAATGCATGTAATGATAACATTTTCAAGAATAAGCTCAAGAACTGGCTCGTTCAGGAAACTTTTTATTCAATGGACGAATTTTTTAATATCAGGAAAAATGTTATGTGACATGTATTACAATTTATTTGTATATCATATTGACATATTTTTTTTTATATTCATATTGACATTTTTTAATTTTTGACGTATAATTGTACAATTATCAATAAATGGTTTATCTTGTTTATCTTATGTACCTGCCATACATTTGATGATAGAGCATTTTCTAGTGCTCAACCACCCTCAAGTTAAAAAATCTGTCGCCAAGCAGAGAGTGTCTTAGAGCCAGTTATTCTAGACTAGGCATACTCCACTTAGGTCAGAGTGACGTTAGCTCGTGTAGTTACGCGCTCTGTTGGTCAAATGCCTAGGTATAAGTATTAAAGAAATAAGCATCCAGTACTGGTTGCAATCGCCTATATCTAACAGACATAATTAAGCCGATAGGTACACGTAAATATAATAAACATCCATGTCGACATGAGTATAAGTTTGCATTAGCCTCAGGATAAGTCAATTCAACGCTAACACCGGCTTTTAGCTTAACGAAGTAGTAAATAATTTAAAGTTATGGCCCCGTTAATCTACCTTGGGGTACGCCAACGAAACGACTTGTGCGTCGGAATATTTTCATGAGCACTAACTTACACCGCTTCTTGAATAGGTATAGTATATATCCCAAGTTAGTTCTAGTAATAGGCTACCTCTGAGAGCTTAGATATACCTATTTATAGTTTAACAAGAGTTAAAATATAGAACACTAGCAGCCAGTCCAGGCTTCGCACGGGCTATAAAATAATCCAAGTTGCTAAGAGAAACAAAATAAAGCCTATGTTACTCGGGGAAAATGTAGCTTCCCAACGGTATATTTGCACGAAACAAACGGTCACACTTACTTAAAAAACGATGTTGATATACGTCTGCGCGCGGATCTCGTCGGTGACAGTCCGTGTGAAGCTCGTCCCTGATGATGACGCTCGTAATGCGTCGAAACTCGTTGGACGTATATCCAAATTTTTAAAAGTAATTTTGACCGTTTGTTTCGTGCAAATATATAATATGCTTACGATAACAGTTTACAAAAGTAGTATTCACTAATATATTCGTATATATTCCTTCATGAATATATTCGTAAATGTAATAATTTACTATGATATCCAGGGCAACCAAAAAGGTTTTTTGTAAACCTGTGAATTACATCATTGACATTATAACTTTTTTCGTACTCGTCATAAGTCTTATAATAAACAAGGCATCACTAGATAATTGTAAATTAAAATATAGCTACAATAGAATATAGTTTTAGAAATCTGATTAAAACTTTTGAATGTAACTAGAATATAAAGTCAGTACGCGTCCAATTACAAGGCGTTTAGAGGCGAGCAGTAAATATAGCATGGTCGTAAACATTACGACTCGCAGTTGGCAGTTTGGATATTTCAATTCAATTGGATGCAAGTGGCGAAGAATTTTTTTTTAATTTATTTACAAATACAAATCTTTATTTGACATAGTAGGTAAATAAAAATCAACATAATTTTATGGAATCCAAAAGCTTCCAAACTAGTTGTAAAAACTGTATACTGGATTTGAAATAAGTTTGCGTTTGACCACAACTTGCATGAAGTTTTTTGCTAGATCGTTTGTTTAAGAGTCTTATGGTAAATATATAATCATAGAAACGACTAGCTGTTGCCCGCGGCTTCGCCCGCGTGTATGTCGATTGTTTGCTACAAACCTCACGGTGCCCGAGATCTTTCAGACAAATTAAAAACCGTGGAAATCGGTTCGTGCATTCTGGAGTTATAGCGTCAGGAAGGAAAACCTGACTTATTTTTAGATGATAACTCAGTCTATCATCCGGCCGCCTCACGTTGCGGGTTCGATACCCGCCAATGAGCTCGAACTGTCGATAAAAGAAAACAGCATGAGGATACTAAATAATGGTGGTGGGGTATTTTCTAGTGCTCACTTGGCTAGCAACCCCCCTTAAGATGAAAAAATCTGTTGCCAACCACCTAACAGCGTGTTCCGGCAGCCTTCAGATCCAGTTATTCCAAACTAAGCATCTTCCATTCTAGGCCGGAAAGTAGCTAACTCGTGTGGTTACGCGCCTCACTGTAACGAGTAAAAAGAGTCCCTGTAGAGTGCTCCCATGTCTGGGTGCACTTATAACACTTTACACATATATAGATCAATCACTAAGTTACACTGTACTGCTAGAATATTTCTGTAGAGACGTGTTGATAGCTTGACGATCCGTATTCGACTGCCCCGCGAATGACCTACCGACAGTGGCCCTCACACGCCAATAGATATGCCACAGACTGTCTATCGTCTATAGACTATCATCATACCTAGGCCACAGACTATACATACATAAACTGTACACTGATGTAGTGTACAGTTTATGTTTTTTCAAATTTACAATACCTTTATTAGCAACACAAATATTGTAATACAAAAAATGTGCACCCTGTGCTTAGTTATTAGGGCATGGCTACTTAAAATTAATTACTTAATACTTTATAATAGATCTAGTTATTTATATTTTACTTATTATTAATTTCTCTTAAAATTATATACTGGCATGTTGGTAATATTAATTATTTTACCTCTTAGGTAAAAAAAGATATCTTTTGCCCCAATATGGTTACTGAATCCTGCCCTGTACCTCTCGGTTGTGTATTTCAATTCGTTTATGAATGCATTAAATGCAACTCTGGCTCGCGGCCGTAACTTGCTCAGCTACGAGTATAAAGATATCAAATAAATATACAGATATTTCGTATCATAAAACTACGATAAAATATTAGAATGATACAATCATGCATGCTCTATTGGCTACTCTACACGCATTAAGCAAACCATACATGTCTTATACAAATGTACAAGTAGCTGTAAACCTAAATTTTCTGTACAATAAAAAACATTTTTCATTTTTTTTTATGTGTACTTATTTGTTTTTGAACTGGGAAAAAGGATGGGTGACTCATTTATTTGACGTTTCTGCGTGTGTATGCTCCCGAACGTATGAAACTGATTTTAATTTAGTTTTGCTTCTTTTTGATAGTTTTTTGCGGATCTCGGGAGTTATTTTACATTTTTAAAATCAAAAAATTTCTTATAAGGAAATCGGTTCAACAAAACGGCCGTCATGGAATGGTGGATTTCATATAAATGAAATCCGAAATCTTGAAATGATTTTTTGCGAATAAATAATTATTCGCAAAATAGGTAACAAAAGAGCTTCATTACAATTACATACATTCATTATTACATTTATTCGAATTTACACGCTATCAAAAATGTTAAATCCAAGATGGTCGGAACTACAAAATTACTGTCGCGAGTTTTTTAAATTTATAGAAAAAATAAAAATAGAAAAGAAGAGGTAAAAGAGCTCTTAGAAAATATACTAACTTATTAACGAAGATACATCGTTGCAGTTTGCGCAGATTTTTTGAAGCTTATCAGTGGATATATTTTAATTTAAAACCTAAACTTTAGGTACATATATTTTGTAGTTTTCTACAATTTCTTTTTTCTATTCTTGTTTTCAAGAAACAATAAGTTAATAAGTAGTAGGTAAGAAAATTTTACAATGATCGGTAGAGAAATTTAATTTTAAAAAGCAATAAATAAATCAATAAAAATGCAGTCAAAAATTTTAAAAGCAATAAATAAACCAATAAATAAAGCAGTCAAAAATCTACCTTTTTAACAATTTTTTTGTACTTACTTGACAAGGTGCTACATTTTTTCAATAAAAAGTGTAAGCAGGTGAATTCAAGTGACGAGTAAAAATATTAAAAAGTTATCAGAATAGCTTCCGTTATTATGTAATTACGCTGACATTTATCTCCCCTTCTAAAGCTATTAATACACTTACGTATTTACAATAATAATAGTATACCTATGTATGTACTGAACTTTAACAGACTTGATATTATATACCTACAATCAGCCCTCAAGTCTGCTATTTAAGGCACTTGTATCTGTCGCTACTACCAATGATAATAGTCACTACTGTCGCGTCTTATTTATCCATTTTATTTATTTATTGACGACCTCGTTGGCGTAATGGTTACCATGTTGGACTGCCAGCCATAAGGTCCCGGGTTCGATTCTCGGTACTGATCTTTGTGATGAACTAGATTTGTTGGCTGTCGGTCTGGGTATTAAATATGTATCGATATAAAGTATTTATGTATGTATATGTAGTATATTAGTTGTGTTAGCAACCATAATGAAATAGAAATGGTTTATTATGAGGCTAACCAGCCGTGTGTGAAATGTGTCCTCATATTTAATTATTTACAACCAGCCCCCTGAGCCTGCTACTTAATACATTGGCAGCTGTCGCTACTACCAATGATAATAGCCACTACTGTCGCGACTTATTTACTGGATTATATTTTTATTTATTTATAACCAGGCCCCCAAATAGGAGGCAATGGCAACTGTCGTCACTACCAATGATAGTTGCGACTACTGTCGCGTCGCTCAGCATATTAATTGTTGTATATACATATTGCCACTGAAAGCAGTGGCTATCTACAAATTATTTAGCTAAGAACGCGCGTCGAGAACACCAGAAAAGCGCGTTGAAGTTTTCCTTTTTATCCTCCTACGCAAAAACATCGCCCTTTTATAAGTTTGATGTGCCTATGTATCTTTGTTGCGCATCTGTGTGTGGCTTCGCACTGCCGAATGGATTAACCGATTTTGATCCTTGGTTCTTTGCGTAACGGATCTCACAATATTATAAAATTAAGGCAACAAACTCTGGCAGCGTTCCAGCGCTGAATCGCAAGCGCTGAAATGCTGCCAGAGTTCTTCTTCGCCTTAATTTTATAATATTACTAGCTGACCCGACAAACGTTGTTTTGACTTATAAATTATTTCTATTAATTAAAAAGAAATATAAGGGGTATTGTAAATAGAGAGTAGACGATTCTCAAACCTACTGAATACGCATGTAAAAATTAAAAAATAATAATTTAACCCATAAGTTCTCAAACTAGGTTCTCAAACTAATAAATCATATAACACGTAAAAAAGAACTTAATCTATAAGTTATTAATTAATTATTAAAAGAGTAAATATTTATATTTCTAATTATTAAATCTATTAATACCCCCATTAAAATTTGGTAATAATCGGTAAAGCCGTTTCGGAGGAGTACGGTAACTAACATTGTGACATGGAAATTTTATATATTAGTTACTTTATATTAGATATTTTATCTAGGTAGGTAATTGAAAATAGGTTTTATTTTTAAATTTTTATTACTGTAAATATGATATAAATATAGGTTCTTTGCCAAAAATATAATATTTTTCTCTGTAATATTTCCAGATCGGGCGCACGGCGCTGCAGCGCGCAGCCGCGGAGGGTCACGTGGATGTCGTGCAGCTACTACTCGTGCACGGGGCAGACCCTAACAAGCAAGACCATGTTGTAAGCTTACATTCAACATTCTTCTTCTTCTTCTTTTTTTTACGCTTAATAGACTTGCGCTTGACCACAACTCACCTGATATTAAGTGACATTGCAGTCTAAGATGAAGCGCGCTTGCCTAGAAGAAACCGGTTTACTTTCACCTTGAAGACAGGAAGGTTGTAGTTCGTCTTCTTAGAGCTATGTAGCTCTGGTGTCGAGAGTTTTCAAGCCGCCCGACGGCCTCTGGCTTGGCTTAACGACTGCTAGCACAAAGACTAACAGCCGGGACTTACAATTTAACGTGTTATCCGATCCACGGTAGCGCCCAGAGGAAATTTCAAATTTAAATAGCGTCAGATCACCTTAGCTAGTAAAAGTATATTCAACATTATATAAACAAGATTAACTGATAAAAGCAAGGCTTCAACCCCAAGATGGGTTCCCTGGTGTTAACAGTGTTCTAACGTTTTAGTAAGATGACTAAAATTTATTTGTTGTATTTTCTTATTTTGTTTTGAACGCTGTTTATTTGTTTTACACCACCGTCTCTCACTCTTGCCATGGTCTGTTTCATTCACGGTTGCCTGGCAGAGATCGCCATAGGCGATAAGGACGCTATTGTGCTCTAGTTTTTAAGTTCTATACCTTGTATTTATTTCTCAATTTTTTATTGTGCAATAAAGTATATTATTATTCGTATATGAAAGCATAGAAACTGCGGCCGTATAATTCGTATATGAAAGCATAGAAACTGCGGCCGAATAATAACTTTTAAACTTTCTATTGTCTACTTCTTCTTCTAAAAAAGTTTATATTTCCAGTACGGCAACACCGCAGCGCACGAGGCGGCGTGGAAGGGGTACAGCCTGTGCGTGCGCGTG
The DNA here is from genome assembly GCA_035578125.1 of Mellilla xanthometata. NCBI lineage: Eukaryota > Metazoa > Arthropoda > Insecta > Lepidoptera > Geometridae > Mellilla > Mellilla xanthometata. Next base: position 1,656,020 of record JAPUBQ010000014.1, on the reverse strand, counting down.
TTGTCGCGCGCCGGCGCCGACCTGCGCAGGCTCAACGCGGCCGGGTTCGCGCCTCTGCACTTCGCCTGCCAGAACGGGCACAACCAGTCCTGCAGGGAAGCGTTGCTGGCTGGCGCACCGCCTGACTTGCATAATACGGTAACATTAACAGTAGTGTGATAAATCTTAAAAGAAAAGCTCAGTCTAGCCAGCAGTCAACTTACATCTCGCTGGGATCTCTCGATTCATGAGTTTCAGCTTGCGTTGAAGTAATGACGTCCTTAGGAAACCTTAGTATCACCATACTAAGGTTTTCTAACACTTAAGAATGCTCTGCCACCGTAGAGCATTCTTAAGTGCTCACCTGATTAGACACCACCCTCAAGCTGATAAGCTACCGCCCAGCGCCTAACAGTGTGGTATCAGTAATCCCAAACTAAGCAATGTCGCTGACTCGTGTTGTTATACGATATGCTGGTAGTGTGTACGAGTATGGTGGTGCTGCTTAGCTATCAAAAATTTAAAACTACGTATATACGCTTCTTATGCAAAGAAAAACAATGAATATTAATTTATTAATATCTTAGAAATGCGTCGTAAATAAAAAAAATTAGAATAAATATCATTATTGAAACAATACTTATGTACATTTCAGTACGGCGACACGCCGCTCCACACGGCGGCGCGGTACGGGCACGCGGGCGTCACTCGCATCCTCATCTCCGCGCAAAGCAAGGTGTCCGAGCAGAACCGGAACGGTGACACCGCGCTACATATCGCCGCAGCCATGGGCCGGCGGAAACTCACGCGCATCCTGCTCGAAGCCGGCTGCGACAAGTCCGTCCGCAACCTGCAGGGAGAGACCGCCAGGGATATCGCCACCAGGAAGAACTTGGACGAGATTGTGCAGATTCTGAACACGCCCGTCGCCAAACAACCCAAGAAGAAACGGGACAAAAGCAAAGAGAGAGTCCTCGACGAACCAGATTCAGCCAGAAAAAGAGACAAGAGCAAGGAAAAGAAGAAGAAAAATGTGCATTTCGAAAACCCACCGCAAATACAGTGGTCCCCATACGGTTGTCATTATTACCCCGACCCAAAATATTTCCCGAAGCCAAAGTTGAGCTCGCTTCCCACCGAACCGCTAAGAAAAGGCGAGCAGTACTACCTAGACCTGGCCGGAAATATCAAGAAAGGACCGATCGGTGCTGGTTACACTTGCTATTGCGCTCCGTTTTTCAAGCACATGGAAGATAAACTAAACGAGGATAAGAAAGACTTGAAACGCCACATAGACATAGCGCACGAGAAAATAGATCAGAAGGTCACAGATTTGGAGATGAAAACTCAAGGACAGATATCTGAGTTGACGAGGTTTGTAGCGGCGGAGAGAGCGATGTGCAAGGAGAGGCATAAACATCTCGAGCAATGGATCACGAGAGGCATGATGTTCAGGGCCTCTGAACGAGTTAAAAAACTAGACTTCAGTCCTAAAGGCTCTCTCGACATTCCCCCCCTAAAAAGGACAAGAAGTCTAGAAATCTTGGATACCGAGGAATGGAATCGAGTTCACAGAATCGTGAAGACATTCAATAAGAACTGTGAACAGTACGAGAGCCACGCCAAAGACTTGAACGATAGCAAGGCTACGTCCAGGAGTTCCGATGTTCTGGATAAAAGGTCACCTAGTCCGAGAAGGAGAGTCATAAAAGGTTCAAAAAGTAATGACCATCTAGATGCAGGACCAAGTCGCAGATCCCGGTCACCTCGTCGGATCTCTAGCCCTGATCCCGAGCAAAGCCCACAACAAAGTGTTACGGCAGAAATCCATGTGAAACCTAACCGCATCTCTGTGTCACAATCCCCAGCTTCGATGGAAGTACGAGGGTACAGTCAATACACGTCTCCTAGTCGACAATCACAGGCAAGATCTCCGATGAGGCCACCAAGCGATACCACTGAGGTTCAACGAGAAGCGGGACCGTCATGGAAGAGCCAAGTACTACAAAGAACGGCCGACGATATTAGAAAGCGTGGCGATTTGGATAAAGAGATGTCCGAAGTCTTAGCGAGAAACACTTCAAAATCTTTGGACATATCTCAGGACGGATACGTCAAGTTGAGGAAACAGCAGATCGACGAAGGAGTGGAGAGAATGCCGATGAAATCCGTGCAGGAATTAGTAGCTCAGGTCGAGCAGCAACGGAGCTTGTCTCCGGAACCAGTGCCCATGCCAGCTCCCATGCCGCCTGTGAGAAAAGTGCAACCCACCGAGGACATAGAGCCGCCCATAGTCCCCGCCCCACCTCACCCCAGCATACTCAAGATGCCGCAGCAGCCTCTCCGACCCGCACCAGTATTAAAAGAGAAACCACCGAAAAGCAAGCGCTTCAGCTTACACAACCTCATCCCCTTCCCAACGAGAAAGACCTTCCAAGCCCCGCCGCGGGACAACGGCAACCAATCAGAGAGCAGCGACGAAGAAGATAACCCAATTCGGAGTTCGACGCAACCTTCGCCGCTGAGGAATTCTAATCTGCTGCAAACTTTACCCCTTCCCAATTACGAGGCTATGTCGAATAAGTCACCGTCTCCAAGTCAGCCCAGCTACCTCGACTGTCGCCCCACAGTGCCTAAAGACGCTTACTTCCACGAGATCCCGAACAGGCAGATGCCGTACCAAATAGACAACCAGTACCGGTACGATTACAACCAATCCGGGTTACCTTCAGGCCAGGTCCAGCCTCGAAGCAGGAACCCTTTATACGAGCACCAAACGGGCGTTTTCGACGCGATGATGCAGGACCACATGTTGCGTGAAATGGACCGAGTTCCACACTGCTACAGCGAGCGTTTAGATCAGAACACGGAGGTAGAAATCGCAAACCAGAACGACCACTTTCGCGACTTATACTACGATAACCGTACGCCGTACTTCAGAGGGAATATGAAGCCAGCTCCAGACCACAGCCTCCTGCACACTAGACTACAGTCTTTGGCCATAAACACCCATTTGACGGAAACTCAAAGTCAAACTGACAGAGAGTCTCATAACGACTCCGGGTACAGCACAAAGGTGTATGGGAGCTCGCAGGGACCCAGTCCGAGTTTATCAGGGCATGTGGAGGGATCCGAAGTATCGGGAAGAGTGCCTCATGGGAAGGCGTTGGGACAGATTGGAGCTTCCAGTTTGGTTTGACAAGCATAAGACTTGGAAATGAACAAATGGCGACGGAAATGATACTGATGTGTAATTCCTTTTAATTCTCGTTTACCTTGTTTTCTCAAAAGAATGAAGGCGATTCTTTGAATCAGTTTAGATTTGTCTTTAAATAATGAAAAAGACGCTTGGATCGGTATTGTTTTGGCCGGAGATTCGCATTAAGAAACATCTGTTTCATATAATATCCCTATAGCTATAGCTGACCCCTTTAAACGATTACCCCCTACGTCGTCTAAAGTACCCTAGCAGAGAGAAATGGCGTGGCATCGTGAGGCGTGTCCCATCTACCACTCTCATGATTCTTGATTCTTCATGATTATTTCCTTCTTTCATGACGACCACGACCGCTCTGTCAAGAGCGTATCGACGTAGATAAGAGCTATAGCTATCCACTTTGGTGGTAAATATTTAGTTTTCCATAAAAATGGATACTAGGAATGTACTATACGAGCGAATATTATGCAAGTTTTATATTTACTGCAGATCGTAGTAGATTGCACAAAAAACACGGCTATGAACATAAAATAATGCTAACAAAAAACTATCATAAAAAACAAAATGTATTTAGTCTGTTTTAATAATACACTTATGGCTACTACATACGTTACGAGTTATTTTGTCGCGTTTGGACGGTGCCGTTCAAACTGCGACTATAAACCAGCGGATTCTATGGGATTTCGTTTCGCCTATTATGTTAGGCTCGGCCACTATCTATTTCGGCATTTTTAACAAAAGTTTACAACTGTAAGCAAATTCCAATTTTAACTAGAATTAAAAAGTAAAAGCACACGAAAAATAATGAGAAAATCTACAAAAATAATAATAATAACACAAGAAAGTACAAAATGTAATTTAGCTCGATGTTGCCATGTCACTTAGGTAGATTAGGAACACTGTTAATAATAATACGTATACAAACTATTCACGTAAGGCATCAATATTTCCGCGTAGAAACGGTCACACTTACTTATTATTAAAAGTTGGAATGAGTCCAACAGTTTCGGTGCTCGGAAAGCGCCGAAACTGTTGGATCGAAACTGTTGAACCGAAAAAGTATACAATCCGTTTTAAATGCTATGCTACCTGGCCCCTAACGTCACTGGTGGTGTTTGGTAGAATTTGCAAACCAATTCAAGTGTATTTATTTAATTCCAAATGATTGATTATATTATGATCATTACAATTTATACTTGTTATATTTCAGCGTACATAATAGAAAATTGTACCACACGTTATTAATTAGTGACGTAATGGCCCGACTGCATTATAAGCCATGGTCAAACGTGAACCTATTCAGAATTGAAGATTTTTTTATTGAAACATTTCTTAACATTCTTCTAAAGTACTGATTTTGCCCTGAATTGGTTTCATGTTCGACTTTTTATCACTTAGGCTCGGTTGTACCATATTAGTAGTTAAAGTAATGGTTTATATCAAATTTCACGCTTCTTCAACGCTAACTTTAACTATGATCGCGGAATCTGTTGCACCATCATATTATTATTTCTTAGGTTAAAGCATAGACAAAATATATTTTGTCTATGGTTAAAGTTATCCGGGATGCCAGTCAATTGACACATGACAGCTAGTTAACATAAACTATAGCTTTAACCAGCGAGGTTTGGGCGGTTACGGTTACAGTTAAAGTTATGACGTCAATTAAAAATTTATTTCAACGGTGCAACTCATTTATTGCCTAACCGGTACTTTAACATTTTGTTAATGTTAAAGTAAATTGCAACCCAACCTTAAACTTAAGTCTAACTTATAATGTGTATTGTAGCATAGATAAAAATATATAAAGACTTTATATATTTTTGTCTATGGTTATAGATATTAAAGAGTGTCTAATGAAATCTTAATTAGAACTTAGAAAACACGCGTTTGTATTTTCTGTAATAAATAATTTAATTTATTGTGTTATTTTTGTACTGTTTGTAATTATTGATAATAATTATTTTTTTCTACTGATTTATTGATTCTAATAAAATGCACTTTGCAAGTGTCACAAACTAAAAATTGGTTTTATTTCAAATAATTTTAAGATGTAAGTAGGTATTTATAAGATAATTAGATTAATAAGATGAAAAAATAAAAGCAGTAATGTTATCGAGAGACAAAGCCATATAGCAGATTCAATCATGGATAAAAATATTCACGCAAATTGTATGATTAATGAAAATGATGCTATATATTATTTATATATGTGTAAAAAGGAGATGCTAAATGTGGTCGCGTGAGGAGCTTAACCGTATTAAAAATCCAGGCGCGCGGCAGGAACGCACGCGCCGGTAGTCGGTAGCTCTCTGCCTCTCGCCGCTGCCTTCCCGCGGCTCGAGACGCGAGACCGTTAAGGGACGCGAGGCGCGGGGAGAGACAGGCGCGGGGCGTTGGCAAGGCAACCGTTTTACTATCAATACCTAGTGTCGACTGAGGGCGGCGCGGGCGCTCGTATTTGCTAGCCGTTACATACTCCCCCTCTAGTTCGAACATAGCGACCTCGCGTTCGAACTAGGAACGAACTAACCTTAAAATGCGGGGGGGCGGCAAAATTTCGAACTACTGACACTGGATAAATAAAAGGGCGCCAACTTTTCCCCACAAACTATTTGTAGTCAGAAGGACTAAAACGCCTACGTGGTCGACCGCGACGTCTCTTTTCTTTAACAGGAGCGGAGACGGTTCCTACATACGGCGTAAGGTGTGCGACGTGATACTTTCCTACGTTCTCACCAGTGGCTATATTTTCCAACTCGTATGTGGTAGGACTCACGATTTTGGCTATTTTGTAAGGTCCATCTCTTCTGGGAATAAATTTAGCTGTTTGTCCGCGTTGAACATCATTCAATCCTTGTGTTTTTAGAAGAACATGGTTCCCTATTTCGTATTCGGGGACTTCACGGCGACTTTCGTCGGCATAACGTTTGGACTTGGCCTGTATCTTCTCGTGTGCATCCCTTGCTTCTACGAGGGTTACCGAAAGTTTCCTTAGGTACGGCGTTATGGCGGTAGGCACTGTCTCACTGTCGATAATTGTCTTCATATCTGATATGACGTCCGCTGGAGCGCGTATTTCTCGTCCGAATGTCAAATATGCTGGAGAGAAACCGGTGCTTGACGTAATAGCAGAATTCATAGCAAACCGTACAGCTGCTAGATGGATATCCCACGTAGCGTGGTCTTGACCGACGAGCATTGCTAACTGTGGCTTCAAATCTCGGTTCTTCCGCTCTATGGGGTTTGCCTCTGGGTGATATAATGGTGTCAGGTTCTGTTTGATGCCAAGCGTGTAACAGGCTTGCTGCATCACTGCACTTACAAACTGCACGCCGTTGTCACTAATCATCCGACGTGGAACTCCATACCTCAGAAACACTTCTTCCGTAAGCACTTTAGCGCACTCCTCGCTTGTTGCGGCCTCGAGTGCGAAGAGCTCGACCCATCGAGAGCATATATCTTCGACGATCAGTATCCAACGTTTGTTGTTGGTTGTCTTCGGCAATGGTCCAAATAGATCAACTGATATTACTTCGAATCTCCGCGCATAAGCTGGGGTCTGAACTAACCCAGCTGGTTTCCGCGTATCGGCTTTATACCTCTGGCAATCGATGCAGCTCTTCACATGCTCTACGACCGTTGTCTTCATTCCTGGCCAGTAGTACCTAGTACTCAGACGTTGGAGTGTACGTTATACTCCAAGATGGCCGGCGGTCGGAGCGTTGTGGAACTCTTGCAACACCTGTTGGCGTTCATGTTGCGGGATTACTAAACATGCTGCATCGTCACTATCCGATTCTGGTGCATAACGGTAGAGTACACCATCAGACAGCACGTAACCTCGGTTTGACCAGCTTCTCCCCCTAAATTCATCGTCATCTGATTCCATGTCTTCTATGATCTTACGAATTTCGGGGTCCTTCAACTGATTGTCTCTCATGTCAGCAGCATCTCTGCGTGGCATGTCTATTATGACTTCACACACTTCGCATGTGGTAGATTCCTCCTCTCCTTCACAGCAAGACGGCCGGCTAAGGGCATCCGCGACGACGTTCGACTTACCAGGCGTGTACTCGATCTTCAGATTGTAAGCCTGCAGCGTTAGTGCCCATCTTGCAAGACGACCTGTGGGAGACTTTAGACTCATGAGCCAGCGTAGAGGTTGGTGGTCACTCTTGACGATAACTTCGGATCCTTCAATATAACCGCGGAACTTCATCACGGCCCATACGACAGCCAAGGCTTCACGTTCTGTTGTTGTGTAGTTCTTCTCTGCGGGTTCCAGTAATCGGCTGGCATACTCAACCGGTCTCTCATCAGGGCCCTCCCCCTGCATCAGGACAGCCCCGAGGCAGTAGCCGCTACTGTCCGTCCTTATCGTAAAAGGCTTCGTCTCGTCAGCTTGTCGGAGGATGGGTGCGGCGACGAGCAACTTCTTGATTGTGTCAAATGCCTGTTGCTGTTCTTCTCGCCATTCCCAGGTTGCAGTTTTCTTTAGTAAGTTGGTTAGTGGTCTAGCAATGGACGCGTAATTGGGTATAAATCTCCGAAACCAACTCGTTAAAGCAGTGAAGCTTTTCAATTGCTTCACGTTTTTTGGTGGTGTCATCTCGGCTACTGCTGCAGTCTTCTCGGGATCGACCCGTATACCTCCGGGTACGATTATATGACCGAGGAATTTCACAGCATCACACGCAAAACAACTTTTCTTGCGGTTCACCCGTAGATTGAAGAGCGCTAGTCTGTCTAATACAGCCTTTAGATCTTCAATGTGTTCTTCGTATGACTCGGATAAAACAATCAAGTCATCGAGATACGCTAGGATAGTGACTGGTCTCCCTCGGAGGTTAGATGGCGCTCCGGTTCCTGTCTCTACTACTGCTTGTTTATCTACGAACAAGTTCGATTTTAGCCTGTCGATGAGTCTCTGGAATGTGGCGCCAGAGTTTCTTAATCCCATGGGCATCCTTCTAAATCGGAACGTTCCCGATGGTGTGACAAACGATGTCTTATCGCGGTCTTCTTCAGCCACAGCTACTTGGAAGTATCCTGACTGGAGGTCTAACGTAGACATAAAGTTGGTTGTTTTCGCAGCGTGTAGGACGTCCTCTATCCTAGGTAAAGGGTATCGATCGGGTTCTGTCACTTGGTTTAGCTTTCTGTAGTCAACACACAGTCGCATCCCTCCGTCTTTCTTCGGGACGAGGACTACGTTGGCTGCCCAAGGTGATTCGCATTCTTCTATAATTCCAGCCTGTAGCAACTTTTGCAGTTCGGTGTCTAGTATCTCTCTCCTGTTCTGCGATAGTCGATATGGCGGTGACGCGGTGGGCTCTTGATCATCGTTGACTCGGATCCGATGGGTAGCGTAAGTAGTAGCAGGGCCATCAGGCGCGAAACGATCAGCTTTACTTACGATTAGCTCATTAAGTTCAGTTTTTTGAACCGCCGTGAGCGTATATCCTTCATCTTCTCTGAGTTTCAGTCTTTCGATGTCGACTTCCATTATTTCTGCGTCTTTGTTCACCGGTATTGGCGCGGTGTTAAGTTCATATGACCTCACGAACGAATATTTCTGTTCAGGTTGGTCGGCAAAATTCCAGGTCATCTGTGGGAGATCGATCACGATGCGGGCGGCAATAATAAAATCTCGTCCGAGAAGAGTGCGATTCTCGGCTCCAGGGACGACCAGAAAGGTGGTAGGAACATCTCGCCCTTCTACCTTCACCACAGCATGGCCGGTCAACGTTTTGCGTATTTGTTTACTTCCGTCAGCGAGTCCTATTTCGCGTTCCTCTTCAGTAAATTTCACGCCGTTTTCTAGTAAAATCGAATACAGACCTGGGCTCGCGAGAGTGTTCGAAGAACCGCAGTCGATCATCGCAACACCCTGGCGGTTCGCGACTTGAATCCATATGGTCGGGCGTGATTGGTCCGAGCTTGGTATGTCGACGTTTAGAAAATCAGTTTTCTTAGATGAATCTTTATTCTTAGAAATATTGCACGTCTCACACCTAGACCGTATGGTCCCCGCTTTCCCGCAACCGTAGCAATACAAAGATGGTGAAATGTGGGAGGCGGCGCGATCGGTCGCGTTCGGCGCGGTTTTATTTCTACAATCGTCGACCACGTGACCAAAACGCTTACAATATGTACATCGCGGTCTATCTCGTTTATTTTCGTTACTAGAATTTCGCATGCCGGAACTAGAGGGGGCGGCAACTTTTCGCGAAACATTATTAGAAGCGGCGGAAAACTTGCACGATTCGTCTACAGAGGGGGCGGCAAAACGTAAGGTGTTATCACCCGAAGTGGCAGAAAAATGACGCCCCTCCGCAGCCGACGTGTTAACTACGTTAGGTATTGATAGGTCAACGCTTACCTCGCTCAACGACTCCTCTACGTACCTCGCTCGCACTAACAAATCGTTTACATCGATAACAATATTACGCGGCACTCGTTTACGAATCTTACGATGTAAAAGTCCATAAATAATGTCCGTTTGTATGACTTCGGGCACGGGATACGGTAAACGCGCGAAATTAGCACGCACTCGCGATATATATTGTACGGAACGATCGTTTTCTTGTTGTTCTCTCGCAAATATTTCTCGGAATATCTTGTGCGCGGGCCGGGGCACGCCGTACATAGAGCGGAGTCGGTGAATTGCTTCTTCCCACGAAGCCACTGAAGATCGGATGCCGCGCCAGTACACTGCGGCGTCGCCGGTCAGCAGCATTGCTAATCCTCGCAGGGCGTGCTCGTCGCTCGTTGCGGTGCACTCTTTGTAGGTTATCACAGCGTCCACGAAGCTCTCGAACTCATCTGCCGAGCGCGCTGCGCCATCGAAACGGGCGGTGCAGCGGGCGAAGTTACCGGTCAATCCTGTCGGTGCCGGCGGGAAACTGCAGCCGGAACTCGACGGCGTCGGTGTGGCGTCGCTGCATCTTCCGTCGGACGCGGGCGTTGCGGCGGCGATGGCGGTCATTCTGATAACGCTGGAGATAATTTTCGTCAGCTGTTCCTGGGAAAACCCGGTGATTTCGTCGCGGCAGGCGTCGGGTGCCGACGCGGCCGGTGTGGGCGCGAGCGCGGGGCGCGGAGGTGACGCTTCGGTGTCGCGGGCGTCGCATCTCGGCGCATCTTCATCGCTGCTCGTAGCCGTCGCGAACTCGTTCTCGGCACTCGTTGCCGGATTCGCGGAAATCTTCTTCCACGTCTTAGGCGGCATGTCAGGGTGTGATTGGCCGCGAGTTGGGCGCAAATGTAAAAAAGGAGATGCTAAATGTGGTCGCGTGAGGAGCTTAACCGTATTAAAAATCCAGGCGCGCGGCAGGAACGCACGCGCCGGTAGTCGGTAGCTCTCTGCCTCTCGCCGCTGCCTTCCCGCGGCTCGAGACGCGAGACCGTTAAGGGACGCGAGGCGCGGGGAGAGACAGGCGCGGGGCGTTGGCAAGGCAACCGTTTTACTATCAATACCTAGTGTCGACTGAGGGCGGCGCGGGCGCTCGTATTTGCTAGCCGTTACATATGTCTTTTAACAAAAAAACATTAAGTGTAAAATTACAAAAACATAATCCAAAATTTAATTTAATTTAAAAGACTACCAAAGACCATCGCCCAAACCTATCCATTAGATTGACAGCATTTCCTCGCTGAATTGCAATTCGTATTTTGTTTCGTTTCTATATAATCAAATTGTTAATAATAAATAAGCAAATCATTTTTTAAACAATTTTTATTTCCTTCTATGAGAACTCTATAAAACACACAGTTAACATACAAACTAACTAACACGACCTATTTACAAAGTAACATCTAAATATCCCCCGAAGTCGGATAAAATAATCAATGGCAACTGACGCTTTTCATATTGATAATGACGTCCACTATTAATGACATCAGAAAAAACAACTACTGCATGTGTAATAAGTGACGCGATAGTAGCGCCTGTAGCTCGGCTATCTAAGGTGATCTGACGCGATCATCGAAGCTAAGCAACGGTTTATGCGGACGATTGACGACCTCGTTGACATACTGGTTGCCATGCCGGACTACCAACTACAGGGTTCTGGATTCGATCCCCGGCGCGGCCAACATCTTTGTGGTGAACTAAATTTTTTGGTTTGAACTGTCGGTCTGCGTGTTAAATATGTACATCGGTATAAAGTATGTACATATGTTTAGTATGTAGACCATACACAAGACTGTCGTTTTTAAACTGGCATTATCATTTGGGCGCTACCAGGCGTCGGATAACACTTTAAATTGCAGGTCCCGGCTGTTACGTCTTAGTACAAGCAGTTGTTAAGCCAAGAGGCCTTCGGGTGGCTTGAAAACTTTCAACAACAGAGCTTAGCCACTAAGCTCATACGATGAAGAAGATTAATATCTTTATGTCAGCCTCTCTGTTACGAGTAAATAAATAAGATTATTTATGTCGCGTCACTTAATACATTAACTTTTTACGTAATGACATTGATAGTAGAGGTCATTAACAATGTAAGAAACGTCAGTTGCCACTGTCTTTTATATCTGACTACGGGTGCAGTTTTCTATTTGAGGTTTTATTAAAGACTTATTCGTAATTCCGCTCTATCAGCCCAACTTCTTGCCTTGTAAAACTCGGTCAAACTTGTCCTAAACAGCGGAACTCCAGCTAGAACAGAAGCCTTAGCACCCACTATCCTAACTGCTACATAATCTCCCTTTTCTATCTCTCTTACACTTCCACTCAAATTCTGATACTCCTTTCCTCTTCCTATAACCCCCATTTTATCATCACTTCCAAAAACTCTTTCGTTTTCACAATTAAAAACTCCTTTCTGAATCTCATTTTGACAACCAAACTCTTTTGCTATTTCCTCTTTACTTTTTAAACCTAAATTCTCCTCTCTGCTTTCTAAAACGTCTATTTTATTTAAATTGACGTTTGACGTTGACAAATCCAACCCAGTTCCTTCAGGCAAAATTGTTTGGTCAAAAACAACTTTTATATAGAACTCATTGCGGCCAATCAATTGTCCAGTTTTCTTTACAGTCCCTTCAACTAAAACCAGATGGACGTTCCCGATTTCTGATTCGTTCAAAAGTTGACATTTCCGCCGGTAGAGGGCGATCATACGGTTGTGGCGATCTTTCTTCACGTGTTCCGGAACGTCGTCTTTGTATCGGCGGTAGGCGGTTGTTTTCTGCAAAGACGGAAGAATGTTTAATATTATACAGTGTCACCAACTTAGCTCTTTAGTTGACGGCGTCGCTAGTGGAGATTTGTTGCCACGAATGCTGTCGACCTTGTAGTTCCAATTTTGCCCACCTGAACTGCTAAGTTGGTGAAACTGTAATTAGGGTGCGTTCCCACCGGAGATGTGCGTTGCTATGGATGCGTTTGATATCCACAAATCATATTCATTGGTGCACATAGCTTAGCGCTGGTGGAAACGGATCCGACACCCGAGTTAAGTGGACAATCTCTGGTGTCGAGAGTTTACAAGCCGCTCGGGACTTAGAAATTAACTTATCATTCGACCCACGGTAGCGCCCAGATGAACATGCCAATTTCTAACGACATTTACTAGTTATTCGCGTAATCCGGGACAAAGAAATTTTCGTGTAATTACATGTTTGTTACTTCTTCACGCTCAAACGGCTGAACCGATTTTAATAAAAGTAAGTTATAACTTGGATTAACAGATAGGCTACTTTTTATCGCGATAACAATTGTGGTTACCGTGGGATACGCAAATAACTTCAAAATCTATGTTACTCCTTCACGCTTCAAGGGCTGGACCGATTTTGATGAAATTTACTATGAAGATAGGTTAAATCTTGGATTAAAATATAGGCTATTTTTATCTCGGATTAACGCGAGTAACACGCCGGGGCACAGCTAGTTTATAATATTATTAGGATAGCTTACAAAATAAATCAATTTAAAATAACAAGTTCTCATACTGACCTCTCTCATGCTATAAGGAAAGAGGAAGGCCTGGTGGTAGTCCACCAGCTCCAAGAGGGAGAGCGTCTCCTGGAACTCCTCCTCGGTCTCGCCGCAGAACCCGCAGATCATGTCCGTCGACAGGCCCACTGCCCAAACACAACACGATAATGTGACTTATTTACTTTTCTACATCTTATATATAAAATTTCCGTGTCACAGTGTTAGTTACCGTACTCCTCCGAAACAGCTTGACCGATTTTTTCCAAATTTTATATGCATATTCAGTAGGTTTGAGAATCGGCTACTGTATATTTAGTTTTTTTTTTATTAAGGCAAAACAACGTTTGCCAGGTCAGCTAGTATTCTTATATATTCTTATGTACTTTAGAAGATGAAGCCAGAAGACTTCTATTTCCGGGAAGGAGCGATGCGCAATGACATCGTCCACTAGGTAGTGGAAAATGTCATTGCAGTGCTTGCCCCGGACTTTTGTGTGTATTGTTGTTTTTTTTTTGTTTCGATTCCTTTTCGTTTTGCTTGTTTTCGTGATTGTGACTGTGATGTTTTAGGCGTGCCGTCGGCCGCGTCAAGCGCTGCCTCAGCGCCTGCCACTATGCCAGGCTAGTAACGATTATACTGTGCTGTCTGTACAACTATCTGTAGCTAGCTAACATAGATTAACAAATATAATAGACGCTCAATCTCTTGGTAAAAAGCGTACTACGTGTATAATAATAACTAGATGTTGGGGTGTGCGCGGTACCTCCCGGTACAGCGTCCCTGACGGCGGCCACGAGGTCGAGGTAGGCCTCCCTGGAGTGTCCGCGGCGCATGCGCTGCAGCACGCCGCTTGCACCCGACTGCGCCGGCAAGTGCAGCAACTTGCACACGTTGTCTCGGGACGCTACCACTCGCAGCACCTGGACGTATTATCAACATTTTCTTTATTTATACTACAATAAGGTCCGCGGACGATAAGGGCGAGAAACAGAGAAGAATGGAGACCCTATAGAGGAAGCTTACGCCGCTAGGGCAACTTCTGCTTATAAAATAAATGACGAAATGGATAGCGAAGAGTGACAAAAAGAAATAAAAAGTGAAAAATAAATAAAATAATAAATAAATATTAGGACACATTTCACTCACGGCTGGTTAACCCCATATTGAACTATTTCTAGTTCGTATTATGGTTGCTAACACAACTGATATACTACATATACATACATTCATACTTTATATCGACACATATTTAACACCCAGACTGACAGCCAACAAATTTAGTTCAACACAAAGATGTTGGCCGTGCCGGGAATCGAACTCGGAACCTTCTGATTGGCAGTCCGGCAACCATAACGCCAACGAGGTCGTCATCACAATAAGGCCTGTGGATGACAAGAGCGAGAAACAGAGAAGAATGGAGGCTTATTATAAGCCCCTATAGGGGAAGCTTATGCCGCTAGGGCAACTACAGCTTATAAAATAAATATAAAAATGGATAGCAAAGAGTGAGAAAAACCACTAAAAAGTAAAGAAGATATTAAGTGTCAGTAGAAAAAAGGCTTTTTATTTTATTTTTCTTAAGGCAGCCTGGGTGAAAGCATAACGCTACGGAACTGCCCCTGCCTGTCGTAAGAGGCGACTAACAGGGGAATCAGACTCGAGGGTGTTTGGAGATGGGGGCCACTCCGGACTCGATAAAACGGGTGTTCCGACACCCGGGGTGGACAACGGCGGCGTGTGACCGTCGCCGTTGTTAGCAATCCGGGAAGGGCCACAGCGCAGTGTAAGGAGGTCTCTGGGCTGTTTCCCGGAAGAGCCCGGAGTCCTCTGTTAAGCACAGATACAGGTCACCGAAGGTTTGTAGAGGATACAAAGTAACGAAAATAAGCAATAACAATAAACACTAATCTAAAATATTATTTTTTTAGGAATCGCTTAAACGCGACATTCAAACCTTCTGAATATTTAAATATAAACGGTTCTTAATTTATTTAAACAAAACAGTTTATCTTCTATCTACACTACAAGAAGCAAATCAAAAGGTTTGAGTATTCATATATAAACTAACCTAACTCTCACCTCATCAGGGAAGTCCTTAGGATGTGCTGCGGTGAACCGGATCCTCATTTCTGGGTCAACAGCCGCCACCTGGTCCAGTAACTCTGCGAACCGCAGCCCGCCTACCTTCGGCTTGTACACTGTCTTAAACCCTGGGGAGAATAGAAGTAAAGTGGTGCCATCTAGTAATAATTCTCGCAACAATTATCTTTCTTTTTTTCATATAAGCTGAGCGGCTCAAGCTCTGGTGTCGAGTTTTGTTCTATTGCCGCATCGCCCGAAGGCGTCTGACTTGACTTAACGATTGTTTGCATGAAGACTGAAAGCAGAGACTTACAGTTTTATAGATTATTTTAACCATAAGACTGTTAGTCTCAGCTTTTAGTCTTTATACAAACAGTAATTAAGCAATCTCTTAAAAAAGGCTTGGCTCGGTGCGGCGGATGACTTCTCTTGTATCTATATAGGTGATGACATTCCGAGCGTTGTGATTTTCTTGACGCGTCAATCTTACAGTTGTCTAACTTCACCCAAGATGGAAGCAAAGGGACAGAAGCAGCTAAAAACCTCAAGCAATACTAACCTTTAACGCTAGATCTATAACTTCCTTTTTCCCTTGTATCTCTGTAGCTGTTGACATTCTGGCCTAACAGTGTGACCTCCTTGACGCTTTTTTCTGACAGTTGTCTAACTTCACTCAAGATGGAAGCAAAGGGACAGAAGCAGCTAAAAACCTCAAGCAATACTAACCTTTAACGCCTGAGCTATAACTTCCTTTTTCTCTTGTATCTCTGTAGCTGTTGACATTCTGGCCCAAGAGTGTGACCTCTTTGACGCTTTTTTCTGACAGTTGTCTAGCTTCATCCAAGATGGAAGGAAAAGGACAGAAGCAGCTAAAAACCTCAAACAATACTAACCTTTAACGCCAGAGCTATAACTTCCCTGTTCTCTTGTATTTCTGTAGCTGTTGACATTCTGGCCCAACAGTGTGACCTCTTTGACGCCTTTTTCTGACAGTTGTCTAACTTCATCCATGATGGAAGCAAAGGGACAGTAGCAGCTAAAAACCTCAAGCAATACTAACCTTTAACACCAGAGCTATAACTTCCTTTTTCCCTTGTATCTCTGTAGCTGTTGACATTCTGGCCTAACAGTGTGACCTCCTTGACGCCTTTTTCTGACAGTTGTCTAACTTCATCCACGATGGAGGCTGCAGGACGCGAGCGCTCGCGGCCGCGCGTGAACGGCACGATGCAGTATGTACACATGTTGTCACACCCACGCATTATGGATCTGGTGAACAGCATTGAAAATATGGGGTCAGTGAACCTTTTGAGGAAACCATTTAAGGGTGGCTTTAGTCAATTTAGACAAATTACTTATGTTCAATGACTTTTAGAAATATACGGATTAAAAAAGCTGTTCCATAGAAAAAAGTTTGTTGATAATGCAGCTCACTTATAACTCAAATAAATCAGCAAATGTACAAAGGATTATCTTTCCCACAACTTACCCTTTCCATTGTAGTATTTGAACCAATTGTAAAAATGATGGGTTGATATAACTACCTGCATGTAGTCTTACCTCACCAACCTCTACTGTAATCTACCTTAGTCACTCTTAGTGCATCAGGCCACACTAATCAACTTATCCACATACAACTTCTAAGTAAATTAATCATAGAGTATATAAATAATTTGAATTAGATGACTCACATGAAAGCAGACACACTGCCTTCATTCAGTCTAACCGGCACCACATCAGCATATGTCTCGTCCAGTGACAGCAGTACATTGACAGCTGTCTGGCCACTCTCAGTGACGGCCAGGAGTCGCGGCAAGTCCCGGTAACTGTCCGGCCCAGCCACTGGGGAGAACATATATATGTTTAAAAGGCAGGGTCATTTCATTTTATGACTTACAACCTTAGTGACTAATTTTCATACAGATTAAGTTGCTAACAAGAGTTAGTTACACATATTTTATCAGCATAAGGATGGAGTGAATGTGGAGATGACGGCTGACAGAATAGTGTGGAAGAGGAAGACTTGGCTGTGCTGACCCCACCTAATGGGAAAAGTTCAAAGAATATTTAATCAGTATAGCTAACATTTACGGTTAAATTTCACAAAGTACATAACAATATACTTTGTGGAATTTAGCCGAAAATGTAACCCATAATTATAGCTATACAGATAGGCAAACTTAGTCTAAAGGCAGTTAGAATATACATAATAAATATGCCTTACGAAAGTTTTAATACAGTAGAATATACATGTTATCTATCTTATAACAGTGTAACAGATTTCATTAACTAGGTATTATGTTGCAAGTGTTAGATTACTATGGACTTGATTAAGATTTAGTTGAGATTAAGATGAGTTCAACAAGCTTTACCAATATCCACTGATTTCTCCTTCTCAATAAGTTTCTCCTTCAGTCTCTCAGCCATGCAACCGAGGATGCCAATCTTCACAGCTCTCTTGTTCTTTGACAAAGCTCTCCGTTTGAAGCCCCTTAAGTGATCTAACCTGTGCCATATCTTGCTCTCCGCACCCTCCCTGATCGCACAAGTCATCACAAGGAATATATCCGCCTCCTCTTCCACTTCAGTCTTCTCAAACCCTTCCTTCTTCAATATAGACCACACGATCTCAGTATCATTCAAGTTCATTTGACATCCATACACGTCGAAAAAAACCTTTCGTTTCACTGTAATTACATCGTTATCTGGCAAATACGGTATGTGGGGACGATCAGTGAGAATTGGCTCCGATGTTCCAGCTATAAACTCCTTTAACCCAGGACCCTGTTTTAGTTTATCCTTGATTGAAACAGGGCGTACTGTCTCGGAGTAACGTCGACATTTTCTGTATGAAGACCCACATAAATGTTTTATTAAACGTTGAGAACGTTGTAAGAAAATCATTATTTTTACTTGGACATCAGAAATAAGATTAAAAACTGTTTATTTACAAATGTTTTTATTTAAAAATATTCTATAACAATAATAACCTCAAAAGTCAAACTTTACATTGGAAATCTTCAATTTGTCAAAAACAGCTGATTATGATATTGACATAATATTCAGTTACATTTTTTTATATGGTAAGTTGTTTCTCTACGGCTATATGAAAAAAAAAACAAAAATGGCGAACGAAATGCGTATTTAACATTGACGCATTTCTATATTTTGTAATTTTACAACACCAATTTCATAATTGTTCGTAAAATTTGTAAATAATTTAATGCAACACAATCCAAGCAACAATGAGTAGCCGATACAACGACTATAAAGGTATTCGAATGGTGTGGTGTTCGATAAAAGTTGATCCGAATATCACATAACTTTTGCGTTTAATATAATTTTACTCAGATGTGGTTTGTTATTTATCTTTGCCAGTGTTTTCACATTGGCAGGGTCGTCTCGATCCACGCGTGATGATTCTAGGCAGAACAAGGATGATCGGAAAGAGTACGAGAGGCGGCGGTCGCGGTCGCGCTCCCCGCGTCGTCGGGCTTCGCCTCCCAGGAGTAGCAGACATTCTCCGGCGAGAAGTACTAAGTATTCACAAAGTGAAGAGCGGGATCGGAAAAAGCATGAAGGTTGGAACTTGTTTTATTTCTATTCTAACCACATGAACTCATTTTATCACTGAGAAACAAAAACATTTCAGTTAACTAGTTAATGAAAATATGTACCATTAACGCTAGCAGTAATTATTTAATTGAATTGAAAGTGAATAGTAGATGATTCTATTTCCAGCATAGATCCTCCAAAATGTCAAATCATTAATCAATACTTTTGACTGTATTTACAGAGAGCAGAAGTCGCCAAAGATCCTCTGATAGTTCTGAAGAAGAATGCCCGGCGCCGCCGCCCCCGCCTCGCATCACTCCCATATCTATTGAGCTCCCCAAACCCAAAGGCCCTATCAAGATGAGTCTGAGTGGACCAGTCAAGGCTCCTGTGAAGAAACCGCTGGTAGCCTCCGTGTTTAATGAAGATGATGATGAAGAGGAACCTGAGGAGATGCCGGCTGAAGCCAGGATGAGAATGAGAAATATTGGGAGGTGAGGCTTTGTTTTACCTATATTATTTCAATCAACTGTCACTTATGTAACTTGGTTGAAACTATTGTTAAAAAAAACCCAAGAAACTAAAATATGTTTCTTTTTTTAATTTCGTAGGAAATAAGTATTTATGTTTTCCATATTATACAAATGTTGCTGCTAGTTGTTGGTTTTTAACTTGTTTTAAAGAATTACTTATTCTTTAAAACTGCAAACACCATTTATATCAAGACTTTGAATATGGAGACAAGAGAAAATTGGTAGCCACTGAGTAATCTATGAGCACCTTTAACATGAATAAGATTTACCCAATGACTTGTACACTTTACTGACACTCAGGCTAAAAAAAAAGACTCAGACCGAATCTGCTGATTGCAGATAGAAATATCAAATATATAAAATATTATTTCAAATTTTTTGTATAGTGCTAGCAAACCTGGCAAACTCCATTTTGCCACAAAGTTGATATTTTCGCAGAATTACAAACCTCATGGAGCCAGAGACCTTTCCAACAAATGCAACACCATGGAAATTGGTTTGTGAGTTCTGGAGTTATAGCATCAGGAAAAAAACCCGACTTATTCCTATTAGTATAGAATTCACTATACTTAATTTGTAATTCTATTATACACATTGTTTCAGGGAAACACCAACATCTGCTGGACCTAACTCCTTTGGTAAAACAAAACAAGGCTTCTGTGATGTCAAGAAAGTCTTTGAAAAGAACCTCAAGCAAGCTCTGGAGCCTACAGACAAGCCTTCGGGCCCTAAATTCCCACAAACCATTTACAAAATTAAAGGACCTTGATTTACATACCTTCATTAATTACCCTACATTTTATGTATACTTTTGTTTTACTCTAGACAAAATGATTTACTTGACAATGAATTCCTTAAAATGCTTAAAACTTTGCATAATGTATCAAAAGCTGTTTGTAAGTCTATTGTAGATTATTTAGAACATTTTGTTAGCTGTATAGTTTTATTTCTTAATAGTGGCACATTGTATTTGCATATTTGTGTATGCTAAAGTATGTACAGTGTAAACTCCATATAACATCACTCGATTTAACGACAAACTCTCTAAAGCTTCGAAATCAATGAGGGCTAAAGCGTGTGAATTCGGCGCTAGTGTAGAGTAAGGTCTCCGAAATGTCACTCGCCACGTTAGTGGGTAGGCTCTGCGGTTTTATTTATTGCATATAAGTTCAATTCTGAATTATTACAAATTATTTAGTTTAAAAAATCATTATTATGGCAAGTACGAGTTACGGGTCAATGAATAATAATTTCCTTTCTTTCATCACCATAGTTCCCAGAAAATTGACTAGGCACTGCTTTGGGTTTTAGTTTACTGCAGCATACTCGACATATTATTTTAAATTGTAAGTAAACTTTGTTTAGATGCCAGACATAATAGGTAACAAACTTTACCAGCTCTTCAAATTAAACCTCACTCGCCAGTGGCGCCAACTGGTGAGCACTAAAACGGCAGCCCTCATTGGCTTTAGTTGGTTTAGCTTGTATTCCATACAATGATACATTCTCTCCATTTAACAACAACTCTTTATAACACCATATTATGCACAGTCCATTCAGTGTCGTTATATAGAGCTTACACTGTATTTCTACTTGTAAGTGAACATGGAATTACATTTTCCACTTATTATTAAGACTTAACTTTGTATTTTATGATGCTGATTGTTTCAGGCATCTATAAAATGTGTGTGCTTAGAAAATATATATAGATGTTGTGTAATAGCTTCTACTATATGATATGTATTTACCTATTTACACAAAAGATGAAATTAATCATACTCTATTAAATAGGTTAGCTTGCCATTTTTTGGTGTTAGTATGTATTGCTAGTAGTGTAATTCATATTTAGTGTTTGAAATATTTTTGGTGAAGACCTAACTTTGTCAAACTATTGTATGTCTTGTAACTAGTATCTGTTGATGGGTATATCTAGCGTCGATAAAGAATACACAAGAAAGATTGCTTCCCTTTGTTAAAATCTATTTTTTTTTCATCTACATTGGATTTCTGCAAAGCAACGCCTGGACCAATAGGTTAGGTTTTTTTTTACCGTAATTATTTTTGCGCTATTACAATAGATAGATCACATTCATTCACCTGATGGTAAGCGATATTATGATTTAAGGTGGAGTGTGCTTACCCAGTAAAACCCAGTTCACTCATACTTTTGAAAACCGACAGATTATAATAGTATTTGGGGAACAGGGAAGCTTGGCAAAGAATTCCACACCTTCGCAGTTCGTACAATGATAAAAAAATTATTATTATTGTTGGTTATTTAAGTGGATAGTGGGAGGACTTGAACTTTCAGATGTTTTCTTTATTGACTCTAGTTATAAACCAGGTACTAAGCCTTAATGTAAATGGTACAAGATGGGTGCAAAATGTTATTCATACATTTGATCAGATTTGCAAGCAATAATAAATACTCCAATATAATCAAATAATCATATTAGAGAGATAGACAATCAAATATTTTGTTTATATTTAAGTGTTGTGCTTGTGGTGTCTTTGAATAAATATGTAGACATTAGAGTTTATCAATATTGTAAAAATATAGTTCTGAAATACATATTGAACTTAGTAATTGTTTGATTTCATCGGACTTCTAGTTTTAGGCACCCATAAGACTGAGTTGGAATTGAAATGCGAGTGTGGCTCGGTGGTAATAACGTCTGTTTCTGAATCAGACGGTCCCTGGTTCGATCCCAGCCCTACTACACCGATGACTTGTTTTTCTAGTTATGTGTGGATTCACACTCGCTTTACAGTGAAGGAAAACATGATGAGGAAACTGGCGTGTTTGAGGACCACAATATCCTAAGACGTGTCATCCGCCAACCTGCACTTGGCCAGCGTGGTGGATTATGGCCTATATCTCTATCCTCGTGAAGGAAGACCCCGAGTCTCTGGAGTGGGTACTTATAGTGGGCTGCTTATGCTGGATTTAAATTAGAATTCCTCTTGTTTAACTAAAAATACTAATATTTATTTTTCAAAATAGAGGTGAAGAAGCATGTGGACTACCTGATAGCATACTGTGACGCCGAGAGTCGGATGACACGTTAAATTGTAGGTCCCGGTTGTTAGTCTTGGAACAAACCGTCATTAAGCAAAGGACTTTGGGCAGCTTGTAATCTCTCACTCACTCAACTCATATGAAGAAGAATATTATTATTGTACTATGTAAACTATTATCGTAAGGCATATATTTGCACGAAACAAATGGTCACACTTACTTAAAAAACGTTGGATATACATCCAACGGGTTTCGGCGCATTACGTGCGTTATCATTGGTGATGATACTAGACGTACCTATATCCAACGTTTTTTAAGTAAGTGTGACCGTTTGTTTCGTGCATAATATAAATATTATTTCCATACCTAAGCCAAGCTTTCTGGCCTATTTATCAGTCATCGCCTTCCTGCTTGCAGTCTGCTAAGTGGATCGTTGACAATAGCAGTACAATTACAATATCTTCAAGTACGAGAAGTTCCACCATCGGACGAGTAGGGAAACACCAAGGCGGCATTGTTATACTGTGGAGGTGCCTAAGTCGCGTACTAAGCGGTTTGCTTCCACCTTCATTGTGCGTACCGCCAAGGTGTGGAATTCTTTGCCAAATTCCCTGTTAACTATAATCTAGCGATTTTCAAGGCAAGAGTGAACCGGTTTCTTCTGGGGAAGCGCGCTCCACCTTAGATTGCAATATCGCTTACCATCAGATATGAATTGCGATCAAGCGCAAGCCCATAAAGAGTAAAAAAATGTTTATTATAAATAGGACAAAATACTAAAACAAATTTTCTGCTCCTTAGCCAGCCGTTGTATTTAAATTTAAAGTTTTCTTTCTACTAGTGAAACCCTAATATTCCTCATCAGCCCACTATATGTTCCCATTGCTGTGACTCAGAGCCTTCTCTCCTGAGGAGAGAATACACGCTTTCGAATATTATGGTCCTCTAACATGTCGGTTTCCTCTCAATGTATTTCTTCACCGTAAAGTGAGTGCAAATTCCACACATAACTTGACAAACAATAATAATTCATTAGTGGGAAAACATCCAGACATGTCCACCAACACACACTTAGTGGACTATATCTTTCTCCTTGTGAGGGAAGGCCTGAGTCCCAAGAGTAGGATTGTATAGAGGGCTGCTTATGCTATTATGAAGAGAGGCTATCAATCAGTATGGTGAGTTTTGTAGACAAGTGGCTAGGATACTAATGCTATGAAGACCTATGTGGCGTCTCTGTCGCACTTCATCGCCCGCTACCAATCAGAGTGATTGTCCTGAATCGCGCAAACGGTATTTACAGCGCGCGTACGACTGATTCAAGCTACAATGCATGACCGTCGGACGGCCGTCTCCGGACACAACATCTGTCCGGGGGGATATCCCTTTGCTAAATGGAGGCAGACCGTCTTCGCTCCATACCTATAAACTTATGTTACTACAGGAAGGTATACTTAAAAAATGAAATAACAAATTTTTTACTTAGATTTTATTGATAAACCTACTTCCTCTGCACATTCTGCGGGCGGTTCATGTCGCGCGGGAAGTTGCTCTTGGGAGGAGTGCGGATACGTCTGTCCTTCTTCGACCTGTTCCGGACCACCTTGCTGTGGATAGCGCACGACACGCAGTAGTGGAGCTTCGCGTACAGCTTGGGCAGCTGGAATGCTGGAGATAGAAAAAACATATATAACTATAGGTCAAGTATAACCGTATCTGAAAAAGTCATTATTGTAGACTACTCGGAGACATCATGGAATTTATTTGAAATCTTATATCTTTAAATGAGCAATTCTTGTTTATATATAATTGGAATACCAATTACACACCGATTTTCATGAAATTTAGTATGTAGGGGTTTCGGAGCGATAAATCGATCTAGTTAAGAATAATTTTTAGGAAATGTCATATTAAAAAAAAATACTAGCTGGCTGAAATAGGTGCTAGCTACTGATACTTTCAAATATATGATCGAATATGTATCCTATGTTCATGGAACATACTTGGAACCCAAAATTGATATTGATGCCCATGGAAGATAACCTAAATTCTCTTATGATGGTATTTCAAAATAAAACTTGAGAAGGCTAGTCTGAGGGCGGATGGGAATGGTGTAATTGTTTGTTGCTTACATGAGTAAACGGAGGCTTCGTTAATGTCCCTGACGGCAGCCGCTTCAACAATATTCCTGATCACAAACTTCTTGATAGCTTTGTCTTTGGGCACGCAGCGCGCGCAGTTGGTGCACCTCACGGCCTTGACGTGGCCGCGGCCGTGCTTGGCGCGTCCTCCATTACGGCGTTTGCGAGTCTGAAATCAAAAATCCACCCTGAAACCACATGCTAGCCGCTGGTATCGGTGACGCGTGCATCTTTTGCGCAGCTTCAAAATCACGCACTATTAATGCAAATCACAATACTACATCACATTTGCGTTGGTTGTTGACGAATTTGAACCATTCAAATAGGTTTTAAGTATTTATTTCTTAAAAAACTTTACGCACCATGTTTCTAACCTCCGAGTCGGTGAACGAAGAACGACAGAAAAGAACTATTTAGTTTATAGACAATAGAGTAGAGCTGAATTCTCCTTTGACATTGAACGATTTCCGGTATTTGATAAATGTTGCCATATCATTACAAGTTTGTTCTCGTTTACGAATTTCTAGTTAAATTTTTGGTCACTTTGTTCATTCATTTCATTCAACACATCAATCAACAGAAAAAACTAATCGTCTGTCACGAAGAATTTATTTCATTGTAATATTTATTTTTGTTGCAAAAACCATTATATTTGTTCGAAATAAAAAATTGTTCGCTTTTTAGTGTACCCATTTCATCATAAAAATCGTTTCAATGTCGGCGCGTGATCAGATACGTAACTTTATTTACAACATCGTCATCGTGTGATCGTCCAAGTTCATCGTATTTTCCAACAAATTAGCCCAAAGCATTTCGTGCGTGCCATGTTGTGCAGATAGTGAAGAGTGCGCCGCGTGTGAAATGTCCCAACATGGGTGTCCGGAGAGACTGTCGAACAGGTCGAAGGGTTTCGCCGAGGAGGGCGGAAGCCAGCCCACGATGGAGTTGCTGGTGGAGACCCTCACGGGGACGGCGTTCGAAATGACAGTGTCTCCATCGGACACCATCTTCGCGATCAAGTCGAAGATATTCCGCGTGGAAGGTGAGTGGCGCTTGTTACACAACCTGCCGTGCAGCGTGCGTCATCCGCCGTACAAAGGACGTGGTGGTCGGCCGCGGTAAACAACGCCGCACGCTCCACTCGTGATACACACGCACGCTCTTGTCAGGAGCTAGGCTTGTAGACAGCTGAAAATCTCCACATACAATAATCTAATTAAGTAAACACCTTCACTTTAAAAATAGATTTACAATGGTAAAATTTCAATTAGCTTAAATTGTTGGTATTACTGACATTTGAATTCAATACATCAAAAGATCTTTCAATTATTTAAATAATATTTATTTTATACACAAACAAATGTAAGTATGATTGCAATGTTATGTACCTAAATTGGTAAGTGATTCATATTTTATCTACAATGAATTCTAAAAAGTAAATTTATATCTATATAAACATGAGCCTAACATATAATACTTATATAGGTATTTATGAAGTTGTTTTTTTCACATAAATTTGCACATCTCGTGGTCAGTTTCCGGTGGTACAAAAGACTTAAATCTTTATTAACATACTAGCTGTGCCCCCCAGTGTTACCCATGTTTATCGGGATAAAATAAAAACTGTTAATCTAGGACAAAAAGTAGCCTATGTGTCAAGTTCTAACCTATCTTCACAGTAAATTTCATCAAAATCGTTTCACACACACAAACTTCCGCATTTATTATATTAATATAATATCTTGATTATATGCAAGTTGCAATGAAGATATTTATAAAAAAACTCCATAATTATAGTTTAAAACATGTCCTTGGTGATGCTTTCACTTCCTTGTCAGATAATAACACACATATTCACAAGTATACACATGAATTGAGGAAGTTATTTTCATTCCTTATACTTAAGTTTTTTGGCATTTTTGTATCTACTTTTACTACCATTTTCCTTAACATGCAACCTATTTTTATTGTGGCATTCAATCAACTTCTAGAGGACCTTTAGTGAATATAAGCCATACTACTTTAATACTAATTCTGATTTGATGTAGGGGTGATAAGACTTGCACTGATATCCCAGTAGGAGTGTATTGTGCATTCAAATACAAATCATTGATTGATAACACCAAAGTTACAAGTCAAATAATATGATATCATCACAAAAGTATATGATATGTATCATTGTCATTTTTCAATTCTAATTCTAATTCCCCCTTTACCAGCCTACCCAAGCTAACCACCAAGCTCCTTGAAATAAAGGAGCAAGGCATTGGGTCACTGGCATACCTTATCCACCCTTGTTGCATCAGATGGTAAGGTTGTCAACAGAAGTTAAACTTTGATATTGAGATGCTTTTTTCAGGCCAAACTTCTCTACAATACAATATGACTTTATTGCACACCAAAATACAAGAAAAAAAAACAGTTACATCAAGAAAAAGAATAACAGAGGTAGTACATTAGGCGGCCTTATCGCCTAAGGCGATTTCTGCCAGGCAACCTTTGGATGGATTTAAGTTACGGACAAACAGAGGGTGGTTCTTTACTCTACTTATAATACTGTAACTGTGAATGATTGCAAGGATGGTTGTATGTATGTTTGTTAATCAGCTAAACTGATTGATTTAAAAAAATATGTAATTAAATCTCATAAAACTTGGATTAAAATAATATGCAGTTGGTAATAATTAATTTATTCTAAGAGCCAGATAGTCCATATAAAATATTAAATACATCATTAGACACTATTTATAAAATAACAGAATTAAATTGAAAATTAATTAAGCTAAGTATAAATTAGATGCTAATATAATTTAATACAAATTCATAAAAAAATTAATGTCAAAGATTATATTCATTGTTCATATTGAAACCTTATCTAAAAGTATTGACAAAAACATAGATATTATTTAGTTTTTATTACGGTCTTTTTCACAAAAATATTAATGTTTATATATATACTTATTATTGTACACATAATTGTTTTAAATAAAGATATATACAGGACAGGTTTATAACAAGAGATATCACAGATATACTAAAAATAACTGAATTCAACCTTGGATTATCAATTAATTAATTGCATCCAGATAGCTAAAAATAACATTTGTTATTGATTTAAAAATTATAGTCAATTGAATGTGAATAGATCTTTTATACATATCACATCATTCTTGTGTGAGATAAACCTCACCACCTATCTAGTATATTTTGACGAAAGAAAAAAAATATTTAGTGTACTTCTGCTGTGTGTGTGTGAAGTACTCTACATACCTATATCAGTTTTTCTTCCATCAATACTACAATGGATTATATTCTGCACGGTGAGGCCTGAGTCAATCCTACTAATATTATAAATATGAATCTTTGTTACTATTTCGCACTCAAAAGGCTGAACCGATTTCGATGTAATTTGGTATAGACCCAGGATTATCATATTGGCTAATTATAATCCCGGATAAACACACTAACACTGGAGGGTGCAGCTTTGTACATTAATATTTTGTTACATTGGAAGTTGCAACAACAAATAGTTATATAGCCTTTCTTTTCGTGTTGTTGCAATGGGTTTTTTTCCATTATATATATTTCTGATAGATAAAGATAAAAAGCAGATAATTCTATGTTTACCAATCGTCGAGATTAAGTATTATGACTAAAAACATGTAATGATGTTAGTCATACATGCTGAGAAGCAATATTTACATATACATACATGTATGTTTTTTATAATTATTAGATTTTATAATTATAATATACTTATGTACCTAATGATGCTCATGCCTATTTTCAATGTTAAACAATTTATTGCATTATTATGTCACTTACAGATACATAATTACCCATACCCATTTTCACAAGATTACAGCATGGTGCAGTATCTGAAAAACTTTTTAATGCTGTTTTGGATTAGTTTTAATTTAGATGTATTTTAGACTTGGATTAAACATGGGATTAAAGTAACTTCTACACCTACTAGGCCAATGGATCAACACAAACTATTGGATTATTTAACATCACTTATTACTTTCTATAACTGATCTCCCTTATATGTTAGAGGAAACTCACATGACCGAATATGAGTAACATTAACCAACCTGAATTTAACCATATAGAATAGATAAACTCTTTGTTGCTACCTGTGTAAACAACATTATGATAATAGAAAAAATAAACTTATATTTAGTGCTACAAACGGCGAACTTATCACTAAAAACGATCTCTTCCAAGCCAGTGGTGTTTGATGTCCATACTTGACCAACCAACATAGTAAAATATCTTTTTTGCAATATTTAGATACATAGAGTATTAACAAAATATATACATATACATACAGTATTAGCTTTTAAAAATATCAAATAAAATAAATATTTAAGTTTGGCGCCCATATAACAATCTACATTATTGTAATTTTTCATAGATAATAATGGCATGGAACCCTTCGTGCGCGAGAGTCCGACACGCACTTGGCCAATTATTTTGCTCCATGCTACGATTTATCAAAAACAGGTGTTCTATTTTAAGAAGACATTGCGTTATATTATCTGACGTTGGAGTAAGATTGTTTTATGGAGTAATATCAATGGATTTGATTTACGATTATGGGCGCCTATGATCATTCCAGGTTAAATACTCAATGTCTATAATTATTTTGTGTTTAGAAATTATTTGAATTGGCACTAGTGGTCAGTGGGTTAAAGATAAATGTGTTTTTGATTTGATGTCTACATTTAGGTATAACTAGCTATATAACTAGGAGAAGTATGGATATGATTGTACGAGGTAGCGGAAGTAGAGACCTAGGAAGACGTGCCTGAATTGTATAAATGAAGATATGAAAGAAAAGGGAGTGAATGTGGATATGACAGCTGACAGAATCGTGTGGAAGAGGAAAACTTGCTGTGCCGACCCCACCTAGTGGCAAAGTTATTATTCTGTGCTAGTGGGAAAAGGTTGAAGAAGTAGAAGAAGATTTAGGTATAACTAGCGTTAGTAGATAAAACATTTAAAAGTGCAAGTTCTCACTCTTTCAACAATTCAATGAGTGAGAGTAGACTTCATTTTATTTGAATTTTTAGATCGAGTTTTATGTGCCGTAGTATTTAAGTAACTTTTTTAAGTATAATCTGCAAAATTACTCCATAGCTCGAAGTTGTAGATTCGATTCCTGTGACGTAAAGTATTTTCGATTGTTAGATCCAAAACATTGCGGCAAAATGTACTTTATACGAGTCGGATAGCACAAAGGGTTCCGTGCCATTATCTACAGTGAAAACATTTATTAATTTATTTTCAACTGAAAGTAATATACAATGTAATCTCTATATAACGACACTGAAGGTATTTTATGGCGTTATAGAGAGTGGTCGTTAAATGCAGAGATATATCATTGTACGGAATACAAGCTAAACCAACTAAAGCCAATTGATAAATCGAGTGATGTTACATGGAGTTTACACTGTAATTAAATATTCGGTTTATATTTCAAGCGTCTACCAGTTATCGTTATTAAGGCTGAGAAAAAAAGATTGCAAAAATATCACGTTTATTGTATTGGAGCTCCCTTTAAATGTATTTTTTTTTATTATACATAAATTAACGTTCCGAAAATATTTCAATATATTCCTTAATAATTTGAAAATTCGAAGTGGGATTGGGCTGGTCACGTTACACCTGGAGGAACAATAGCGTTAGATAGGGACAAATGGAAAGAGGGTAGGAAGGCCCTTGCCTAACAATAGGATCAAACAAGTTTTATAATTAATATTTTATGGTAAGCATCAGTTTTATGGTCCTGTTAGTACGTTTTGGTGAGGCCCCAAAATCGTATTTAAAGCTTCTATTTCCAACAGTAGCCAGGTGTATAGGTAGAGGAAGATCTGATAGCGCTATCAGCCGGCGAGTGCCGGTGCCTGAGTCAGCTGGACGCTCGCCAGCCGTGTGATGTCACAGCTTTCGCCGGGGAAACACTCCCGGATAAATATAGTCGCTTGTTTGTGTTTACTAACGTGTTTTCCCACTTT
This sequence comes from Mellilla xanthometata, assembly GCA_035578125.1. Taxonomy (NCBI): domain Eukaryota; kingdom Metazoa; phylum Arthropoda; class Insecta; order Lepidoptera; family Geometridae; genus Mellilla; species Mellilla xanthometata. The sequence goes on along the minus strand of JAPUBQ010000014.1, from coordinate 1,625,531 downwards.
TTTCAATGTTATATTGTTTTTGTTTTCGAATAGGTTTATAATTAAGTTCGTTTGTAAGTTTTTAATTCGAGTAGGTACATACCTACACCCTAACTTCACCTGATTAATGTTATGCATAAGCAGACCACTATACGTTCCCACTGCTGGAACTCGGGGCCTTCTCTCACGAGGAGAGAGATATAGGCCATAATCCGCCACGCTGGCTAAGTGCGGGTTGGCGGATGACACACGTCTTCGGATATAGTATTTTTCATACGTAAGTCAGCTAGTATTTCTATAACTTAATAAATATGTTTCTATAACTTTTTGCCCTAAATAAAAAAATCAAGAAGTTATAAGCAAGCTATGTACTAGCTAGCCGAGCTACGGGCGCTACATTTGTCCTTTTTTTATTTTTTATTTTACTCTGAATGGGTCAGCATTTGACCACAATTCACCTGATGGTAAGTGATATCAAGGTCTAGTCTGCGGCGCAGTGCGCTTACCTAGAAAGAACCGGTTCACTCATCAAATCGCTAGATTATAGTCATTGGGGAACAGGGAATTCCTATAATATTAGTGTAATTAGGGGGCGAGCCGGGGCGGGTTATTTGTCTAATTTTTAATATGTGACATTTTATTATTTTTTAATTTACTTTGATTGGATAAATAATTTCGCAACCATGAAATAAGGTAGCGAAATTTAAAAAAAAAAGTATAATTTATTAAATCGAGTTACACGTACTTATTTTGTGTATATATGTATGTAAATATAACCAAAACATTTCCTGCAAGTGAATGAATTACCTAGAGCTCGCGGAATGTGCTGATAAAGGTTAGGTTTATCAATAAATGTGTGCCGGCGTAACGTGGCTGAGTAAAGTGCATTTCACTGCGTTATGAAAATGAAAAAAATAAAAATATTTATTTACTAACTTATTATTAGATTACATAATTATTATCTTGTGACTACTTAACTGGGCAAGGCCTGAATCTAAGTAGTCCGTTTCAACCTGTTTGCAATTTAAAATAAACTTAACCTAACAAGACAGTATTATAAATAAAATATAATACAAATAAATTAATTAATACGGTAACGTTACAAATATTCCTAACAGCACTATATAATAAGTTCGACGCTTTAAATGCTATACCTACGACAAGTCGTTACGTCACTTCTTCGTGATGAGCTAAGCTCTAGAGTCAAAAGTTTTCAAGGCGCTCGAAAACCTTTGACTCTATGCTTAGTTAAGGATTTCAATTCAGCGCAAATGTTTGACAGTAAATATTTGCCAGCCGTTAAACTGTGAAGACATCGTTCCTGCCTTTTAAGCGTGAAGAAGTAAAACACAAACTTTTGCATTTACAGTGTAAACTCCATGTAACGTCATTCGATTTAACGACAAACTCTCTAAAGCGTCGAAATCAATTGACTTTAGTTGGTTGAGCTTGTATTCTATACAATGATACATTCTCTTCATTTAACGACCACTCTCTATAACGCCATAAAATGCACAGTGTCGTTATATAAAGTTTACACTGTATAATGTTAGTCGGATAACTGTTGTAGGTAGGTAAATACAACTTACCAGCTACTGAGGTATTCGAAGAATGTTAATAAGTATGGATTTGTATCGCTGTATGGATAAGGAAACTAACAAATGTTGACCAAGTATACCCGGACTTCAACTTTCGAGTCGATTTTGTATTTTTACACGCGACGGGATGTCAAAGTGAAAGTAAAAAAACTTATTGTTTAAATATGTCACTTTACAGTTACATAATTACCCATAAGGCATTGCAATTATTTATACGGATATGGTATTTTCGTTCGAGGTGAGAGGATGTTTTTGGAATAAAAAGTCCTATGTGTTAATCCAAGATCAAACCTATTTTCACACCGAATTGCATTAATATCAGATCAGCCATTTGACCGTGAAGAAGTTACAAACATACACATTTACACACAAACTTTCGCATTTATAATGTTAGTAGGATGTTATGTTCAACGGCAAACCAACCAACCCCTAGTATTAAAATTACTTAATTTTTGTCTATAGTCCAGTAATGGGATATATATTTAGCCTAAAGTTTCCAGGTCAATAAAAATACAATTGAATTTGAAATCACAATTTTTCATAATTTGATTCCACCATCTACGTTCTACTACAGAACGAGCGGAGAGTCAGTAAAGAAACACCGATACAGAGTTGACGTTCCAAACTTTCGTACAAAACGCTTTGCTTTATTGTGAGGACTGCGAAGCTTTGGAACTCACTACCTGAGTCTCTGTTTCCTGATAGGTATCATCCGGGGGGCTTCAAAAGTAGAGTTAATAGGTATTTTCTAGGTAAGCGTGCCACACCGTAGACTGCAGCGCAGCTTAACATCAGGCTAGCTGTAGTCAAACGCAAACCTATCAAAGATAAAAAAAAAAATGAGGTGTTACCCCACCGCGAAGCTGATTTCCAATACGAAATAGCATCTATGTAGTTCTAATAGACGTATTATTGAGAAGCCACAGATGTGTTTAGTTTCGCCTACGTGTGCCGATTTTTCTCCTAGATTTTGAGCTCAACCAAATCTATTTAAATGAAATGTCTTTAAAATGAGGTTGGCGTTCGAATTAATTTCTCGTAATAAAACGATAGAATCTATTCCAACTAGGTGCCGGTTTAGGCACCATCATTATCGGCAGTCGGTTAGCTGTATGTTTATAACTGTGATATGGATTTTGCCAGTGAAGATTATTTGGTGCTACCTGTACCCCGCGGTGTTTCCCGTGTTTGGAAAATGTTGTGTTGCATGTCCTTTTTATTGTAAAAATCTATAGGAAACGTCATTTTAAGCTACAGAGTAAAACTTCATGTTCAAAAGTCAGCTAAGTTTATATGAAGAGTTAGAAGCACTTCGACTATTCCTTGATATTCAGTGTAAACTCCATGTAACCTCACTCGATTTAACGACAAAGTCTCTAAAGCGAAATCAAAATCAATTGGCTTTAGTTGGTTTAACTTGTATTCCATACATTATCTCAATTTAACGACCACTCTCTATAACGCCATAAAATGCACAGTCCCTTCAGTGTCGTTATTTTTTTTTTACTCCGAATAGATCAGCGCTTCACCACAATTCACCTGATGGTAAGTGATATTGAGGTCTACGGTGGATCGCGCTTACCTAGAAGGAACCGGTTCACTCTCGCCTTGAAAATCGCTAGATTGTAGTCATTGGGGAACAGGGAATTCGGCAAGGAAATCCAAAGCTATAGAGTTATATAGAGTTTACACTGAAAATGAAAATTAAAAATATTTATTGACCGAAAAACTTATTATAACCTATAGTATATCTAATGGTTGCTTCACTAGGCGGTTGGCCTGAACCGAAGCAGCTTTCTCTGTTACCAATATAACGTAACTTATCCTCTAAACAAGACAACACATTACTAATTTATTAACTATCTTACATTTAACTTATTTAACTATTATTAACAAATCTTCTGTTGTATCATAAGCCAACGATTGCAACCAGTTCCGTATTTCAAATGAAGCTTGTTGCTTGAACACTGTAATGCAAATCCGTCGTGTAAAATAAAATGTGTGTATATGTTTGGTTTGCAGGCATCCCGGTGGCACAGCAGCACCTGGTGTACAACCTGAAGGAGCTGGAGGACAGCCGCAGCCTGCGCGAGCTGAGCATAGCGTCGGGGGCGCGGCTGCGGCTGGTGCTCGGCATGCGGGGCGGGCCGGTGTCCACGCGCCGCCTGCCGCCGCCCGCGCCCGCCGCCAGCGAGCCCTGGCCCGACATCGAGACCCTGCTCGACGCCAACAGGTACACTATACACTCTGAGGAACGTGAAACCCCAGAATCCGAGACCCTGCTCGACGCCAACAGGTACACTACACACTCTGAGGAACGTGAGACCCCAGAATCGGCATGCCGGGTGTGGAGCGTGTCATACCATCCTATCGATAACTCTAAGCTACTAAGAAGAAGAACGCGATGATGCACCCACGAGATTTCGGCAGCCAATCGCTTCAAGCGATTCAAGGATTTTTGCATTTGAGTTAAAATTATATTACACGAGTTTGATAAGCTCCGCACTCGGCAATCTGGACAATTTCTCGTCCGGCTGAGTCGGTTTGCTGTTATTTTTACAAAAAAAGGTAAATTAAAATTTAATACATTATAACATTACAATATAACTAAAAGCATTTTTTTGTGATTACCGGCACTTGCTTCGCTTGGTTTTTAACTGATGGAAGCTCTGTATGTTCAAGTAGCGTGTTGTTTGTGTCGCAGAGACGAGTTGGAGCTGGCGTGCGCGGGCGGCGGCTGCAAGGTGACGGTGCTCGTGTTCCGGGACGGCGAGCGTGTCAACATGCTGCGCATGCGCGAGAACACGGACGGCACCTACTCGCCCATCGACTCTAGCAAATGTGCGTATACCCTTACAACGTGCTGCGAGCGCGAGAACACTGATGTGATAACCCTATTTCTGCCAGTATATACAAGAAATAATGAAATATACGTCAGTGAACAGCTTTAAAAACCGGCTTGATAGCTGGCTGCAGAAAACAAAAAAATCTCTTGCTAACCTGTGATCAGTGCACCAGTGGACTTTAAACATTGACATAGAACAATGGACATTTTATGATCTGTTAAAAATTTAATTTCAACTCAGTGTGATATAGGCATATCAGCATTTTGCTGCTCGCCTATAAATCAAATAAATAAATAAAATGTATTTGCAGTCTCGCCGTCTGCCCCGCAAGTGCCGGAGACAACGAACGCGGAGCCAGCGCCTGGCGCGCTCCGCGAGAACGCCGTCACCATGGGCAAGATGCTGGAGCTGCGCCGGCGCATGGAGTCGCTCACCATGCTGCGCGCCGCATGCGAGCCCGCAGCTGCAGGTAACTAACTAACTAGAACGCCGGCACCATGGGCAAGATGCTGGAGCTGCGCCGGCGCATGGAGTCGCTCACCATGCTGCGCGCCGCATGCGAGCCCGCAGCTGCAGGTAACTAACTAACTAGAACGCCGGCACCATGGGCAAGATGCTGGAGCTGCGCCGGCGCATGGAGTCGCTCACCATGCTGCGCGCCGCATGCGAGCCCGCAGCTGCAGGTAACTAACTAACTAGAACGCTGGCACCATGGGCAAGATGCTGGAGCTGCGCCGGCGCATGGAGTCGCTCACCATGCTGCGCGCCGCATGCGAGCCCGCAGCTGCAGGTAACTAACTAACTAGAACGCCGGCACCATGGGCAAGATGCTGGAGCTGCGCCGGCGCATGGAGTCGCTCACCATGCTGCGCGCCGCATGCGAGCCCGCAGCTGCAGGTAACTAACTAACTAGAACGCCGTCACCATGGGCAAGATGCTGGAGCTGCGCCGGCGCATGGAGTCGCTCACCATGCTGCGCGCCGCATGCGAGCCCGCAGCTGCAGGTAACTAACTAACTAGAACGCCGGCACCATGGGCAAGATGCTGGAGCTGCGCCGGCGCATGGAGTCGCTCACCATGGGCATATTGATTGAATTTATTACTTTCTTTTAATTTTCTAAAAAACTAATGTATCTTGTATCCAGGTGACAAAATGGAGATGGTGAAGACACGCAGCGAGGAAGCGCTGCCCACACACCTGCGTGACGCGCCGCCAGCAGAGCCCTACGATGCCGACGACTGTGCGCCGCCGCTAGACAACACATACACTAGGTAGATACAGAGATAATTATTGGCGGCCATCTTTTTGAAATTTATCAGTAGTTTTAAAGTGTTCCTTAATTCTTCTTCTTTTTATCGTACTTCATATGCGTCGGTACAATATGTCCGCCTCTTCCATACATCTCTGTAATCCTACTATCAATACAAAAATATTTTTATTTATATACTAGTGTACATTAGTAGCCGCCATCTTGAATTGTAATGTAATTTATCCATGTAATTTATCATAGCATTCACTTGACTAAGTAAATCAAATATGTTTTGTAATATGATCAAGAAACAAATTAAAGCCACGGTGTAGAATTCATTGCCAAACGCCCTGTTCCCCGATAACTATTATCTAGCGGTTTTTAAGGCAAGAGTGACTGTTCACTCATTACTTGAATACCATTCTTTATTCTGGGCAAGCGCGCTCGACCTTAGATTTCAATATCGTTTACCATCAAGTGAATTGGGATCAAGCTCAAGCCCATTAAATGTAAAAAAAGGGGCGGCCATCTTGGTTCTAAAATATATCATAGTTATATTATTATTATATTAGGACACTTTTCACACACAACTGCTCAACCCCATACTGAACCATTTCTAGTTCGTATTATGGTGGCTAACGCAACTGATATACTACTTATACATACATATTTAACATCCAGACTGACAGCCAACAAATTTAGTTCAGCACAAAGATGTTGGCCGTGCCGGGAATCGAACCCGGAACCATCTGATTGGCAGTCCGGCATGGTAACCATTACGCCAACGAGGTCGTCAAAATTTCTCCCCTAATCAAGCCCCATTGTCACCACACCACAATTCGCTCTTTAGAATTTATTTATTTATTTGATTTATAGGCGAGCAGCAAAATGCTGATATGCCTATATCACACTGAGTTGAAATTAAATTTTTAACAGTTCATAAAATGTCCATTGTTCAATGTCAATGTTTAAAGTCCACTGGTGCACTGATCACAGGTTAGCAAGAGATTTTTTTGTTTTCTGCAACCAGCTATCAGCCGGTTTTTAAAGCTGTTCACTGCCATAGCACTGACAACTTCCTCGGGCAACTTGTTCCAATTGTGAACCACTCTGTTGCTGAGTATATGATGCCCCATATTAGTCTTGGCAGGATCACGCTGGATTTTCTGGTTATGGCTTCTGCTATTCATTTATTTATTTATTTACATGTATTTTCTTGATTAGGTATTCGTACGAGTGCGGGTTCGGTTCCCGCTACACGCTGCTGCCCCCTATCGGCGCACGCGACGTCCCCGAACCCGACGCGAGGCATCCCGCGCTGCAACGGAGACAGGTATATATGCCTTGCTTCTTCTGCTTCATATGAACAAAGTGGGCAAACTCTAGAGTATTTTTTTACTCCTTACAGCTTTGATCAAAAATGTACTAAAATTATAAACTTGACATAAAATTATTATTGTAATTTTTTGATATTGTGTACTTATAATCTTTTGACATTTCTTTTAAATATTATTGTCTAGCTGTAAAACATAGTGGGAAATTAATTTATAAATTTACTAATTAATTGACATTTTGCACACCGCATATGCGGTAGCCTCCAAGGAACATTTTATATCATTTTCCATGTTTTTATACTACCTGTGGCTACGCAAATAAATTATTTCATTTCATTAAGGTGGTGTCTCTAAAAACGGCAAGGAAGATAAGATCACAAGTAAGAGTGTGGTCTTTTTTGAATTTGAGGAATTTAAGCGTTATTTGTATAGTAATACAGTTCAATTTTCTAACGCTCACTGCGTACGGTTATACAATTTTGTAGCTGTTATCACGGAGCGAGATAGCGTATATTTATTACGGCACTAGTCGAAACTCAACCTTAAGATACAGTGGTAAGGATGACTTGAATTGAAACAAATTTTGTATTTCTGTGTATATTGTAATAGATACAATAGTAAACTCATGCCATTTTTTTGTGCTGTGTTTGTATGCAGCACTGAATCTGGTAAATATTTGATCAAAGCCTTACAGCTAGGCGTTTGACCTGCGTAACCACATAAGTTAAATTTACAACACAGTCCCTTATTGTGCATTTTATGCCGTTTTAGAGAGTGGTCGTTAAATGGAGAGACTGTATCATTGTATGGAATACAAGTTAAACAAACTAAAGCCAATTGATTTCGACGTTTTAGGTTACACGACGATTTACATGGAATTTACACTGTAGTTATATAAATGTGTGTGTATGTGTGTGTGTGTGTTGTAGACGCGGCGCGAGGGCGAGGAGGCGGCTATCCTGGAGGAGTGCGGGGGGGAGGAGTGCGTGCGCCCCGACGCCGCGCTGCATCCCGTCGCGCACGACTACGGTACGCACCTTCCATATCCCAATCTCTTGTAACTCGCGGACAAAAATAATAGACGCTCAAAATATAATAGATGCTGAAAATCGTACTACGTGTATCATTCGATACACGTAATACCATCCATTCGTATTACTTCACTCGGGTCACGCAATTTACTGTCGTTATATCATTATGCGACTGCAGCGCGTTGCGGAATTTGGCGGCAGCTAGGCTGCAAGTTTGATTTGGAAACTTCCCCGCCACGCTTTATTGTATGGGAATCAGCAATTCTCTCTAGTATGATCCCTGCCCGCGGCAAATATATAATACTAGTTGCGCCCCGCATGTTTCCAGTGCTAATCCGGGACGAAAAGAAGTTTATCCGCAATAAAAATTTGCCTATGTGTTAATGCAAGGTCTAACCTCATCTTCATAGTAAATCTCATCAAAACCGGTCCAGCTGTTGGAGTGTGAAGATGTAACATAAATTTTGAGGTTATTTGCGTAGCCTACAGGAACCACAAATGTTTTCGGGATTAAAAGTAGCCAATGTGTTAATCTAAGGCCGTTTTTATAAGTGGTCCAAAAATATATAACAAATTACCCTCGTGAATAAAAAATGCGACTTATTCAAATCTAAATTAAAGACTTCTTATTAGAAAAACATTCTATTGTTTAGCAGAATATTATAAAGATGTGGTTATACCTACCTCATGTGGTTATAATTAGTAATTTTATCATTTTGACTTGTAATTGTTTTTTATTGGTTCAGCCGTTTGAGCGTGAAGAAGTAACAAATATGCACACAAACGGGCATTTTTTTTATTAGTAACAAACTAAAGAGTAAGTGGTTTATATGGGTTATGTGGTCCAGGCGAGTTGGTGGGCGGGTGCGCGTGGCGCGGCCACTCGGCGTCGGCGCTGCAGCTGCGCGCGGGCGCTCCGCCCTCGCACCTCGACGCGCCCTTCTCATCCTCCACCTCCGACCTCGAGAACCTCAAGAGGAACAGGTCAGTCTAACTTTGGACGCAGCCGGACCAAATAGTCTATTGAAATGTTACATTTTTTAGGCCTAACCTTGCGTTTTTTAGAGGACGCAATTTTATTTTTTTGATGTGTAGGGGGGGTCAGTGTAAAGCTAAAACCAAGTTTGTGGGGTCGCCACCCTTGTCCCACGGCCACCATCTTGAAAATAGGGGTTGAAACGGTTTTTATGATATATCTCTTAAACTATTTATTTGATAAAAAAAAATTGTTAACATTTTTTGTTGCAAATTAAATTCTCTACACATCAAAAAAAAAAAATTGCGTCCTCTAAAAAACGCAACCCCAAATGTAACTTTTCAATGGACTAAAAGGTCTCCCCACGGCATCGTATTTTATGTATGTGCTCAGCAACATCGTGGTTCACAATTGGAACAAGTTGCCCGAGGAAGTGGTCAGTGCTACGTCAGTGAACAGCTTTAAAAACCGGCTTGATAGCCGGTTGCAGAAAACAAAAAAATCTCTTGCTAACCTGTGATCAGTGCACTAGTGAACTTTAAACATTGACATTGAACTGTGGAGATTTTATGAGCTGTTAAAAATTTAATTTCAACTCAAGTGTGATGAAGGCACATCAGCATATTGCTGCTCGCCTAGAAATCAAATAAATAAATATTCCTGATGAGCCAAGAACACCTGAAATTGCACAAAAGATGGCTCCCGAGGGGGTTTCATTGGGAACGAACCCACATACCCCGACTGCACTCCAATGCATATTATATCCCCAATGCAGTTGGGGATATAAACATATTACCACGTCGTAAAAAAACTAAGCAGATCGCCAACTCGATGTTGTTGATTTTTTCAACAACATCGGGTGATGAGTTAGATTTTTTCAACAATATAAGAAGAATTGATGAGGTCAAGGCCACCATAAAGTTCCAGATGAAGAAGGTACTGTGCCTGTCTGTGGCTGTAGGTCACGTAGGCATGACCCCCGATGAGCTGGCTCAGAATGTTCACCTTTCCATCAACTTCCTCGTGTCCCTGCTCAAGAAACACTGGCAGAATGTGAGGTCACTTCACATGAAGTCCACCATGGGACCTCCCCAGAGATTGTACTAAGCTGACAAATATATTGACTTATTGACTTAATTTTCTTTCATTGGGGGACAATATAAGTTAGATAAAAAAAAGATGACTATTAAAAAAGCTAAATTAGAGTCAATCGGCAAGGGATTCCAAAGTTTGGCGGCTCGGACCACAAAGGGATGCACCAGGCTGAGTGCATGTCCTGTGTTAGTAGTGATGCACGGTGTGATGTTGCAGCCGGCTGCTGCCCGGGCTGTCCCGCGCGCGGCCTCGCGAGCACCTGCACCTGAGCGACGAGGGCCTGCACCTGCGGCACGACCATCCGCCGCCCACAGCCGACCATCTCTACCTGCGCAGGTACTCCCATCCTTAAAGCTTTGATCATCATCATCATCATCATCAGCCTATATCTACCCACTGCTGGGTATAGGCCTCCTCCCTCTTATGCCAGTATCTACGATCTTGTGCTCCACGGCCCCAGAGCGTGCCTTCAATGGATCGGATGTCGTTGACCCATCGGGCTGGTGGTCTGCCTATAGGTCGCTTTCTATCCCGTGGAAGCCATTCCTTAAAGCTTTGATAGATAATAATAATATATTTATTTGCAATTATCATGATCACTTGCGCACAGACAAATTTGCTTATAATCAATGACATTGTTGTGGTCGCGCATTGTAGGAGCGCTGTGCCCTGCTGTAGATCTCTTACGAGGTCTGTGCCGCACGGCATCAGAAACTCCCGCTCCGCTTATACATACAACACTGCTAAATAATTACATGATATCAGTAATTAAAACTAAAACATAATACATATAACAATAGTGACAGTAAAGAAACCTGACATAACCAATAGGTGTTGCCAGGTGCAAAATTAACAAATATATGGTAGAAAAATAGAGAAGTTGCGATGAGAGCTCAGTCAGGCGTGCGGTCGCCTCACGTCCTGTAAGGCCTGGGCTTAAACCTCGCCAATGAGCTTGAGCTCCTGGTTAAATAACCAGTACCTGGTTGACGGAGCTGTTTATTTTAATATGACATTTTCTAAAAATGATGCCTAGCTAGATCGATTATTCGCCCCCGAAAACCCCTATATACTAAATTTCATGAAAATCGTTGGAGCCGATTCCGAGATTCAAATTATACATATTATACTAGAATTGCTCATTTAAAGATATACGAGTAAGATTACATGGTTGAGTTGTGCTTTTTATGGTATTAAACATATGCCCTAGTTGTCATAGAAAATAAATGAGTCTTTAATTCATTAATTCGCCCACGCTAGCTGCCTAACTAACTTGAACTAGGTAACTTTAGAGCCAGTGATTCTAGTCTAGATATGCTCTACTTTCGACTATAGTATTGCTAACTCGTGTGGCTATATGATCTGCTGGTCATATACCTAGTTGTATGTGTATACAGATTGTAAAATAAATATTCCAGTCAATGTTATAATGCGAGAGGTGATAGACAGTGCAAAAAGAATCGCAAGAATCGATAAATAAAATTATCTCTATAGAATACTTTATTAAAGTACTGCATGCACAATAAAAAGTCTACTTACATTTTCATTAGTAAAGTCTTACAATATCACATAGCGCCTCTTAAGCGTATAGCATCTGTCAGTGTAAATGTATATTATCTGCCGGCTAAAGCAGTTAAGGCCGCTACTGGCTTGAGTTATTAAAGTCAGTCACCACAACTTAATTTGTATTTTTAATTTTATTTTGTTCACAGGGAGTCTTCCCAACCGAACGGAGCAGAAGATCGTCTTTACAACCGGCGTGAGGTGTCGTCGCAGCCGTCCGTGGAAGAACGTTTGTACATGAGAAGAGAAACAAACTCCCAACCCTGCGGCGGCGAGGACAGACTTTACAACCGGCGGGAAAACCACGAGGATCGCCTTTATAACCGCCGAGAGAAACTACACAAAGACGAAGATCGCCTTTACAACCGAAGAGAATCGTCACAAAATGACGATCGAATCTACCGTCCAACTCTCACCAAAGCACAAGAAATATACCTACGTCAACTCGACCGCTTGTACAAACCTAACGAAGACTGTGACATATTCAGGGATTCTCAACCCATCGGCATCGAGGATCGCCTGTATATGCAACAGCCAGAAGATAACATCTATATAAATAGGGACCAAATACTCCAAAGTTTGAACGAAGACCATTCTTACACTCAGAGGCATGTGAAGGAACAAATGTCGTATGAAGATAGACTGTTTATGCGTAGGGAGATGAATAACAGCGACGAACGCTTGTATAACAGAGGGGGGAAAGTGGGGGAGAAAATAGAGGATAAAGGACAAAAAGTGGAGAAGGTGGTGGAAACGTATCGGGGGTGTGAAGTGCCGCCGCCCATCGAGGCCACGGTTGAGGTCAAAGAGAAGAAGATTAGGTATGTCTTTGTTTTAATTATTAGCTTCTGCTTTAGTAAAAAACGGGTGTGGCTCAGTGAGAAAATAATAATATATTTATTTAACATACAAAAACTTACATTAATGTTACAACATGTTTAGTTATGGGTATATATTTTGAACATTATTCTTAATAAACATTAGAATTTATAGAATTAAGGGTACTCCGTGAAACATACGCAACTTTTGCTTATATGTTTGCACGTAACAACAAATGGTCACACTTAAAAAAAAACGTTGGATATACGTCCAACGGGTTTGGACGCATTACGAGCGTCATCATCGGGGACGAGCTTCAGACGGAATGTCACCGACGAGATCCGAGACCGAGAGATGTTTTGTGCAAATATATAATATGCCTTACGATAATAGTCTTGCATAAATGTCACCCTATTTTCTTATATTTTTAATATTAGGTATAAAAAACATCTACTTTTAAATCTGACAGCCTCTGGTTGATCCCAGCCCTACACCTACATGACTTGCTTTTCAAGTTGTGTGGATTTGCATTCGCTTTACAGTGAAGGGAAACATCGTGAAGAAACAATATCCCATTCGAGGCCTACAATTTCCAAAAACGTGTGTCATCCGCCAATCCGCATTAGGCTAGCGTGGTGAATTATAGGCTATATCTCGCTCCTCGCGAGAGAAGGCCTCGAGTCCTAGCAGTCATTGATGTTGGTACGTACTAGAGGCCATCAGATTGAAAAGCAGACGTTTTTCCACCGAGCCTCACTCGCTTATAGTTTATTTTATAACCTCATGTATTGTTGTGCAGGCTGCGATGCGGGTGGTGCAAGAAGCGGCTCTCGGTGGCGACGGTGCATCGCTGCCGGTGCGGGGGAGCCTGGTGCGCGCAACACAGGTACGCCTCTAGCGGTGCACATGTCGAAGACTGTCCTCTAATAGATTTTAACAGAACTTATTATTTAAAAAGAGGCATTTTCATCTGGGTCGGGTGACACGTTAATTGTGTGTGTCAGCTACAAGAAGTGCTGTAGTAAACAGTGACGTCACGTTCCAGGTACTCGGAGGTGCACGGGTGCGCGTGGGACTACAAGGCGGAGGCGCGCCCGCCGCCCAGCCTGCTGCCGCCCAAGCTGCCCAAGATATAACCGGACACGAGTGTGGCGCCACCGTGCCCCATGGCCCATGGTACAACATGGTGGACTATGACCCATGGCCCATGGTGGGTGCGCCGTAGACCATGGCCCATGGCACGACACGATATCTTTGCCGTGGACCATGGCTTATGGAACGACACGGGGGGGCACCATTGCAGTGTGAACCGTCCTCGAATGTGAACGTGGTGCGATGGTATACCATGGTGGGTCGACATGATCTTACTCTTACAGCCAACATTGTGTTTGAAACGATGGGCCATGGTGCACCATAGTTTACCGAGTTGCAGAGCTAATTTTTGTGGTTAATCCATGGGTCATATCTTTATGGGTGTCTACCGTTATGGCGCACCGTGGTGACCCAAATCGAAGCAGCATAATGCGTCCCCGATATTCACAGCCATTATAACGCTGCTGTTAAAATGTCGCTACAGTACTAACCGCCTGACAACGGAAAGATTCATACAAAACTTTTATATGGAAATAAATTAATAACTAAAAAAAATGTATTATTAACATTAAAACTTGCCGTGTATAAAATGTATGTACATAAAAATATATCTAATAAAATAAACATAGACGTTTAGAAACATTGATGTAACAATTTAATCCTATATATGAAGAGTTAGTACTAAACGCGACCGTAACAGACCTATTATATACCATGTGATATCATATTTTTGACCTAAAATTAAGATGAAAATGTTAAAATCGTCTGCCATGTGTGTGTTTGTTTTTTGTAATTAAATACTAGTGAAAAAAATTATTGACAAAAAAAATTATAGTGACCGTCGTATGGTTGGGTGTCGACGAGTGTATTGAGGTGCTTTGTTAGGACAGGCGGGCGTACTTACATAGCCCCGCTTATTGCGCTGTCGGTTAAAAAAACTAGCTAGATTTTGACCGTACTTATCTATGTATTTGTTTTAGGTACTTCATAAAATTAATTCATTTCAAAATATATAAGCATAGTATAAAGCAGCCCACTATACGATCCCACTGCTGAGTCTCGGGACCTTCTCTCACGAGGAGACATATATAGGCCATAATTCACCCTGGCCAAGTAAAAATATATATAAAAAATATATTTCTCATTGCTTTTGTTTTTCTACTGCTGATTCTTCGAGATAAATTTTGTTTCAATTTCACAATGTTTTCTTTTTTTTATTACACTTTTTCTCATTTGTTGTAAATGTGAGTAGCCGTTTTTCATTTGCCGTTTTAAATTATAAAACGTATGGAAAGACGGTACTTCATTTATTGAGTTAACTTTTCTTGTTTCAATTAGAATCATTGTGAAGCAACATCTGTTCTATCAACATCATTTTCTAAAGTCTATCTGGAGCTTAATTTTCAAACCTAAATCAATATATATAAATAACCGATGAATTAGAAACGTATATAATAATTATATATATATTGTAAATGTGTGTAAGTACGTCCGCCCGCCATATTGTTGTATATTAAACGGTGTAACATAGTGTAATGGATGCTTTATAATTAAACTATAATTATAGTTAATAATTAATTAATATACAAATATTATTGATTGTATTCACGTGGTAAAGCAAGATCAATTATGAAGTTTATAATGCGAGATACCTTTTCATTTACTTTCCTTATTTTTTACTTTTACTTTAAGATGTGTAAATTTTGAAAATGTATGTGAAAAGCTCAAAAGTAGACATCAGTCTGAAGGAGCGATTTGATTTTCCACAAATTTCCAATAGTTCAAGATTTTTACTGTCTAAATGTAGTATAGCCCTTAAGAGGCTGTGCAATCTACAACGAACTTGCTATTTTTTTTTTGTTACACCTTGCACTTTAGCCCTTCCCGGTCATTGTTGACCTATACCTACTGTAGATAATTCATAATTCAATAAAATAAAATAGTACGGTGACGGTCACACCCCGCCATCGTCACCCCGGACTCGATGAAGCGGGTGTCGGAGCCCCATCTCCGATCACCCTGGACTCTGATGCCCTTTTCAGTCGCCTCTTGAGACGGGCAGGGGCAATTCCGCAGCCTTATTCTTTCACCTAGGCTGCAGGGTTAAGTGTGCTTGTACCTTATGAATGTTTTTTTTTAAGATTTTAAAATTGACTCTTTAGTTCTGTGTGTTTTTTTTTACCTTTACACTTACGTTTCAATACGCATTTAAAGTAAAAGTAAAAAAAGGTTAGTACCTGGTATTATATACTAGCTCTAATAATTGTTCTCGATTGCCAGTAGCCCCGCCCGGCGCACTATATGGATTGTTTACGGTGACATTCTTGATGGTCGATGATCGGAATTGATTTGTATATTTTACTCTACGTTTTTTTTAAAACGTAATTTTGTGTTATTCACTTTGCTAAAATTGTATTTTGCCTTTCCCTTCTTTTGTGGAAAGTTTTAATCCTTAGGTATTGGTATTGTTATTGAGTTCAAATAAATAATAATTTCTTTTTTTTTGTATATTATACAGCCTAGGTATTTGACCAGCAGTTCGCGTAACTACTCGAGTCAGCGACTCTGGTCGAAAGTAGAGCATGTCTAGTTTGGAATGACTGGATGTCAATGAGGCTGCCCGAAAGTGCTGTTAGGTGCTTGGCGACAGATTTTTAACTATAAAAAATTAAAAACTCGTGAATTAGATATTATGTAATAATACAAAAGTACTCAAGCTTTTATGTGTCTATTTTGATATTATATGGATGTGTTAAATAAATTAACTAGTAAATAATATGATTTAAAACTTATGTATATTTAACTCATTAAATTGATGTGGAGTGTTAGTGAAAATTGTTGGAAAAATATATGAAATGAAATAAACACAACTTCGGCTTAACACACAATAATGTAATTTAATGATATTGTATATTTTATTAGTTTGAGGTAGTTTTGTGTTTGCATGAATTGTGGTATTGAATGTAATTGTTACTAATTAAGTACGTGACTGCACTGTAGGTAGTTTTTTTAATAAAAAGAAACTGTATTGAATAAACCATGTTTCACGAAAAATTGACTCTGAAGAAAGAAACTATTTTTCTGGGAGTTTCTTGCATGAAATGAGGTTTAAGACACATATGTATGTTAATGTATGTCTTTTAAAGTAATGTTTAATTCAATTCAAATGTTAAGAGACCTAGGACGTCACTGGTCGCGTTTGGTTCATTTGCAAAAATATACGCTGAAAAACGATTTTTCGAATTATATTGTGATGAACTTTTTTTATAGAAGATGGGTTTGCGCTTGACCATAGTTCGTCAGATGGTAAGCGACATTGCTAAGATGGATGGCGCTTACCCAGAAATGCAAACTTTTTTGTATTGATGTGTGTAATAATATTTGTAGTGACGTCACGCAGGTCGCTTAGCATTTAAATCGGATTGTATAAAATGGTTTATATCACTTATTTTGCTAATATTGCTTTCGTGTGTGAGTCAATGAGATTCTGTGATAAAAGTGGGGTAAAGCGATTTGGTATTTAGAGCGATGTCGGTAAGGTTTCTTTTTAATTAATTTGACTTCGAGAATGTCATCTTAGTGTTTATATCTTAAAGATTTGATCACTGAACGCTTTGGATTTTTTTTCTGGCATCGTTGTTTCTTCCGCTCGGGTAGTGTTTTTTTTCGATGTAAAAAAATTAAATACTCAGTTCGGTGTTTTCTTTTTCTGTAAAAGTGAAATGTCTCAGTGTTAAAACTTTAGTGCAATATTTTTTTTTTATTATTTTTCTTTACTGATTTTACAACATTTCAGTAAACGTAAGTGATGGCCGGTTATACAAAACTTATTCAATTATGCCTTTCAGTCAATGATGTTGATTAAAAAATTGACTGTCGATAACATTTTCTCTATCAACACTCTTCTGGTTTGACCAAACGTATCCGTCCAGTAGTTTACAAATTCTATACGTCAATGTTTTATGTAAAATGTATACAGAATTGCTGGTAATGAACTAACCCGAAAGCTAAGGTTACGAAATCTATAACCCAGAACAGCACAGATGATATTTAAATTAAAATAAGGCTGTTTTATTTGGCATATGACTAGCAGGAGGAACTGGCCTAAAGAGGAACATGCCAAGTCTGGAATAACTCGCCAACATAATATTAATTAGTACTATAAAGTTATATATATTCAGAAGATTGTCATTTAAATGTTCTAAATTAATATTAATTAAAAACAAAAATAACTAACCGAAAAAAATACAAAAAAAAATGTGTAAATTAACGGTCTGTGTGCGTGTTAATTAGATAGTGTAGTTGCCAGTTATTCTGTCATGAATACAGGATTGTTATTGGTGTTGTACGGCGATCTGGAGGCCGACCGCCTAACGCAAAGCGATTTAATTGCTATAGTTTGTGACTTTGATATAGCGAACGGAAGAGTAACTCCATACAATTGCTGCTAAGAAATTGATTCTATTTACGCACACGCACGCAATTATACTGTTATCCCAACGAAACACAAAGCTCCCACGCGATTGGTCGCATCAACGTCACGCCACCGACACTAGCCTCCCGGATAGCTGTTTTGCCCCGCCCACCGCGGTATTTTACGCGTGGACGGTGGAACTATTTTATCGGCCAAGTTACTTTTCTATTTATTATAGTTCGCTGCTTTGATGAATGAATGACGTGATATGTATGGGAGTGAAGTATAATGAACAGATGGTGGACTGGGCTTTTTGATAGCTTACGTCACTTCCATGCATTTTACGTTATTTGACTATAGCGATGGCAGTCAAAAGCAGTTCCATCGTTTTCCTTTAGACGATCGGCCCCCTGATTTGGTGATCAAATCTTTATCCCATCTAGGCCTACAATAACTGCTCTATAGAATAAATAAGGTGTATTGTGAAACGGGTGTTATTGTTTGGGACTTTGGAAAATGTTGGTGATGTGTGGTTGAATGTACAAGGTAATTCTAGAAAGGCGTCGTTATAGTATATTCAGCGAGTACAGCTAATAGGGAAATAAATGAGCAGTGCCGCGTATAGATAGCGTCTTTATCTCTCTGTTAGCTTCACTCGGTGAACAGACTATGAGTTGAAGAGAAATACTAAGTAATAAATATTTTGTATCTATGATTACAAATTGACATGTTGTATGCTTTTTTCTCTTGTTTTTTAAAGCTGTTTATTTGTCTGTCGGCTTAGCATGCCTTTTTAAATAACCTTGTATCGTAAATTAAATGAAAGATCGACACTAAAAAATGCATTAAAGCATGGAGCTTTTTATAGTATTAAATATAAATAGGAGGATAATTCGCTTTCATTAGGTTTTTTTTAATACCCATGTATTTATTATGCATACTTTGTGTATGAACTATAACAATAAACTTTATCATAATATCAAATGCTCCGGTGTGGTTTCTGTTTGCTTTATTTTGAAAAAAAAAAACAGGATTTTTGATAAAAAGAAAATAACAATGTGAAATGGTAATTTCTGATGAAAATGATGTAGGCTGAACTTTTGTGTTTTTTTTTTAATTTGTGAACTGTTTGAGGTTATCTTTGATGTAATATCTATTTGCAATCTTGCCTAAATTATTTTTCTTTTTACCAAGGCTAACCAATGATACTACACTTTTGAATGTCAAAATTGAAGTCTTTTTCGATCGTCTTTGCTAAATTTGCTTGCCTTATATTCGCTTTATTGCGATATAAATTTGATCAAACAGTAATAAAATACACACTTAGAGTAAATTGCAAAAATAAAATCTTTGCACTAATTTCATTAAATTAATCTTGGAATATACTTACATGTATGCAAATTGTGAAATATTGTTTTGTAAAATAACAATTTTGTTTTGCACATGGAATGCTCCAATTACTAAATAAATAAGTAGTTATATAAAAACTAAATACGAGTGAATATTGTGAAGATCTTTCATGCTGTCCTATATTAACCGTAGACTACACTAATCACAATTATAGAGATGTATTTTAACACGTTTACTGAAGCGGTTAACTTCGACCACAGGCCGACGCCATTTTGTGTGTCAATTCTAAATTCGAAATGTGTCATTTTATATTTACATTCAAAGATAGTGTCATTTGACAACTGCTTACTATGACATTCAAAAATATTACCTGTTCCATGTTTAATTTTCCTTTTAGTCTTACATAGAATCACATATTCGAGTAATACTGTAGTATAGTATATACTATTGATAAGTTTGTTTAGTATATGAAAAAACAATTTACTAACCATTTATCAATAGCTTTATACGTGATCATACTATGTAAGATTGTACAAATTAAATGTAGATCAGTTTTATTATACACTAGTTTTTCATTCTTAGTTTATAATTTAAAAAAAACACGCGTCACAAAATGGCGTTCGTTCTTGGTCATTATTATGAAGTCTCGTATCAATGTTTTGACTTTGTATAAATATCGCTATTGTTTCTGGCTGGGTGTGCCACGTATATTTTTTTCTTAATAGATTTGTACATTTAAGTTTATAGATAATATTTACTTGGGAGAAATAATTTTGGCTGATTTACGAAAAATAAAATATTTATAATGCGAAAGCGAACAATGTTTATTATTTATACAACTCCTTATATTAAGTAGGTATATAATATAATCTTTAAATACTCTTAGATTAATAAATAGTGTTCTAGAAATATATTAACTTTAGTAACAATTTGGCATATGGAGAAGTTTTTTTTAAGATTATTACAATACATTTTAGGAAGAATTAAGTAGACACTATTAACAATAACAGTTATTAAAAAAAATAACATAGAGCAATTAAATATATTACTTAGTTAATTAAGGACCAATTACACGTTTTCTATAATTTTACAATAAAGATTTTGATCATTGTTTTCCAAAAAAGATTTATTTATTTTGAGGAAAGAAACATGGATTTAATACTTTTGTAACATACCTCTTGGTAATTTACACAGACACATACATCCGTACGAAGCTTTTCGCTTTCACATTGTGCGGATAACCAAAATTCCTTGCCGGAAAGTCAGTTCGCACTGAACCATAACCTCACTGTCTTCAAGGTGAGAATGAATCAGTTTCTTCTAGACAAGCGCGCTTCACATAGATCTCAACATCACTTAACATCAGGTGCGTTTAAAACTTATAACAATTAGACGTTTTTCCATAACAAATTCTTCATCATAGCTAGCTTTTACTATGGATCAAATACTTATATTTTTATTCCCCTTGCAAAAAAACTATCCCCAAAACAAACCACAAACCAATCAAATAACCTGATCATCAGTCTCTCTCAAAAAACATTCGAAAATCTCCACAAAATTATCTATACCCTCCCGAAAATTGTCATCTACCGTCATTTCTTCCTCTTCATTGAAGAACGCGTGGGCGAAATCTATTATCTTGACTGTACCCCACGGGTTAGGGTTTGGGGAGTCGTAGGAAAGCTGGTCGAGGGTAGCTTTGTAGTTCATCTTGATTTTTGATACTTTGTCTTCGTAGTTGTGGTCAAAGGAATGGTTGTGGTTGAGACGCTCCAAGGCCTGCGACCAGGGGGAGGAAATGGGGGGAGGGACAGAGAAGGCAGACTGAGCGAGCGAGAGGGAAGTTAGAGGGACCGACGCTAGTTTCCTGTAGACTGGGCCCTGGAATTGAAGATATTATATTTAAGAAGATAAAATGCACGGAATTGTTTTCAATTTTAGTTGGATAACAGGAAGGTCGTAATAACTTTTAATAAGCGATCTTGTCGCGTATGATATAAACTGTGTCAACGTGTTGTATACTTTTCTACGCCAACACTGTCAAACTCCCAAAAAAGTATGTCAAAAACTGGTACGCTTGTTGAGAGTTCTTGTCTTTAGAGTAGGTACTTTATATGTCGATGGGTTACAATAACCAGTTCCAAGTTTTATGTGGTCTATCCAATATACCAATATTAAAAAGAGGATAAGTTTGATTTTTTGTTTGACACGAATAGGCTCCGAAACTAGCGGACCGATTTGAAAAATTCTTGCACCGTTGGGAAGCTACATTATGCCGTTATATAAATGCCATTGAAACTGTTGAATAAAAAACACAGTTGAACCAATCGCAGTTCAAAATATGAACTTGTTCGAATATGCGATTCTACGTTAACTGACTTACTGTAGCGAAAATTTAAATTAAGGGGCTTTTTTGCTTGTCACTTATAAGAGGTTAACATAAAAACATTTTTATTTAGCAAAAAGTATGTACATTTTTGTATATCGACACAAACTATGACTAAATAAGATAAGGCTTAAAAGTATAAATATGTGTTGATGTACTATACGTTGCTCCCTGAATCCCACACGAGGTAAATCCTGTGTTGTGGGATTCAGTGCCTTCCCTTAGACTCTAATAACTAATTATAACAATTACTTTAATAACTAAACACATAATATAAATATCCATCTTGATAGTATAATGTTAATTGTACCTTATGCGAGATCTGTCCGCTGAAGGGAGAGCCCTCGATGCAGTGCAGCGAGTGGAACGAGCGCCGCCGCACCGGCAGAGTCTTCTTCGGAGAACTGTAAGTACAAATTTGATAAAATTTAGGAAAATTTAAAATTTTCTATGAAATAAATTTTGACTATACCTCGGCTAAGGTAGAATTTCACGTTTATTGTTCTTACGTTTATGCTGAGGGTCGATCGTGATCGGAGCGGACAAAGATGAGTTAAGCAAGGAGAAAATACCAGCGGAGCTTGGTGACTCGGATACAGCGCACTAAAGTCGGGGAGTTGGGGATTGTGACCTTACGCTTTAGTAAATTTCGTACTGAGAAGTGATGTTGATCTAAGTGTGTATCTTCGTTGCTTTGTGACACAAGAAAAAATAACATACTATGCGTGCCAACTAAGAATACGATCGCGCTTGCTTCCAACTTCACACGATAATTGTCAACATAGTACTGTCAGCAAAAAAAGCTCAAAAAAGAAATTTCATATATTTTCTTCATAAATATAGATTTAATTACTGTACTACTGTGTTGAACTCAAAATGAGTTCGAAGAGAGGTGCTACACCGCACCTCTCTTCGATCTCATTTTTTTCGAGCACGAGAAATTGTTTTTAATGAGCACAAGTATTTCGAAAATTTAAATAATCGTGCCAATGAACTTCTGCAAAGTTTGATGTTAGCAGGAATACAAAATACTCCAGATGGTAACATATCCTTATCTAAAGAACTTTACGACCGCTTCAAAAAACACGAAAATATTTATGTAGGTATGTATATTTCTATAAATATGCTTTTTTTTCAAATCCTATACATTTATTATTTATTTTGGCGTGAAAAATAAAAGAAATACCAATAAAGCGTACATTAAACATGTAAACTGAATATAATCTGTTTACTAATTTTTTGCCACACCATACACATTGGTAATGACGTTTGCGCGTATTACTGAGCAAAATGGCGGCTTGACAGTCCTATTCTTAGTTGGCACGCATAATATTTTTTTACGAATCTAAAAGAAGGAATAATAACGTTTAATTCTACCCTCTTTCTTACCTATAGGTGGTGTCACGGCACTCTCTAAGCTTGGCGGCGTCGTATATAAGCAGCAAGGAGCCGCAGTAGACGCGCACGCGCCGCTGGCGCCGCGCCCACGTCTGGATCCGCCACAACTCTGATAGTAGTTGCAGAAGTAGTGCGCGGCACAGACTCACCCCCACGCCGTTCAGGTAGTTCCGTAATGCTGGAAATTACCAAAGAATTGGTCGTTGCACATAAAATATAATTATTGTTTGACATTGTAATTTGACTTTTATTATTTTAATGTTACATAAAGCATTGTATTCTAATACATACTCGTACATTAGTTAACTTCTAGGATAACTAACTAAAAAGTTCTTTCTAAAACTAATAGAAGACATTTAATACTATAATGATAATATGTAGTTTATTTTACAAAATCACTGTTCAAGTAAATGCTTTACATTTATAACTAAGTTTAATTTTAACAATACTTCAGCCAAATTTGATGTGCAACGGACCCCAAACTAGATTGAACATCTGTTTCTTGGGTAACTTCTAACATAAACTCTAAATCATCAGGTGAATTGTGGTCACGCGGCGATTTATACAGAATAAAAAAATAAATAATAATAAGCATAGAATGTAAAAAAACTTATTTAATATTGTAGCGGCCACCTTGAATTTTAAATTCAAAATAGTGTTTGTAATTTACTTGCATTTCATACCCATATTGAAGGAGTTGTGAAAAAATATGTATTCCGCCATTTTGTAAGGACCCAATTTACAAAGAACTGAATAAGCCATTGAAAGAACACTCACACAGACACGTCAAACTGACAGCACCAATTATAATAAGCGATTGCGATGAAATTTGGTATAAAGATAGCTTAAGCCCTGGATTAACACAGGCTACTTTTTATCACGAAAACATTTCTGGTTCCCGGGAAATCTTTGTTACTCCTTCACACTCATTCGCCTCGACCAATTATAATAAACGATTTCGATGAAATTTGGTTCAGAGATAGCTTCTATGCTATCTCAAGAAAAATAGCCTATGGATAAGCTATTTTTTTTTATCCCGGATTAACGCAGGTAAGGCCTCGGGGCGCGACTAGTATATCTTAATATATATAAATCTCGTGTCACAATGTTTGTCCTCAATGGACTCCTAAGCTACTAAACCGATTTTAATAAAATTCGCACACCATGTGCAGTTCGGTCCAACTTGAGAGATAGGATAGTTTAAATCTCAAATTATAGTCGCAATTTTAATTTATTGCTAATTATTGTCTGTTATTATTTGACAGTCACAATTATCTGTTAACTCCAAATGATTCTAACAGATGTCGATACCTTTCGACTGGGGTGAGTAAGTAATCAATAGATGGCGCTGCTATGGTAAATCTACGAACGTGTCATATAAGCTACACTATCTATTTTTCAAACTCCCAAGTGAGGCAACACAACGTTTGCCAGGTCAGCTAGTGTATAATATATTAGTGTGATCGTACCGTCGACGACAGCGTGAGAATGCAGCCGCTTGCCGTACTCCTTGTTGTAGTGACACAGCTGCCCAGTCGCCAGCCGGTACACCTACACACAACAACAAATAATTGGCCAAGTGCGAATTGGGCTCAAATTATACAAAAATATTAATGTACAACAATACTTATGACCGCGAAAATAACAAATATTAATAGTACTATGTTTAAACAGAAAATAAAGAGTTTTTGTGAAAGTAATCCCTTTTATAATTTAAGCGAATATATGCCTAGTCATAATAATAGTTCTTAGTATTGTAATTTATTTTAGTTTAATTTTCTACTAGTCTAAGTGATTCGTTTGGTTTATCTGTAAGTGTCATTTATGTAAATAAACGAATTTGAATTTGAATGAATATGGAGCTTTCAGAATCGTTATTCACATGTAAAAAGTAGTATCTTAAATTTAATAGAAATGAAAAACAAGTGCTATTGTGTGTAGTATTTAATGGGTAGAATACGTTTTTCATGTGTAAAAAGTAGTATAGGTATTTTAAATTTAATGGATATGAAAAACAATGGTGTAGATCAATGACATTCTAATAGAATGTCATTGGTGTAGATAGAATATTTAATGAAAT
Organism: Mellilla xanthometata; assembly: GCA_035578125.1. Lineage (NCBI taxonomy): Eukaryota > Metazoa > Arthropoda > Insecta > Lepidoptera > Geometridae > Mellilla > Mellilla xanthometata. Next base: position 1,600,320 of record JAPUBQ010000014.1, on the reverse strand, counting down.
TTGTAAGTTTATTTTTTAAATTGTATTTTTAAGTATTAAGTGATTATTGTAGTGTGACTTGTCTTTATCGTATTTTATTTATGGCTAATAAAGTTTTGTATTTCTGTATTTCATGAAGGGTTCCGTACGAGAGAAGGCCCTGAGTTCCAGCAGTAGGAAGGTTTGGTGTGCTGGTAATGTACCTGGAAGCCAGGTATGCAGAAGCCATACTGCTGCTTGCACAGGCTGTACTTGCTTTGTTCTCGCTTGATCTTGTCTTCACTCGCTAGGGGGTCCCACGTGCGCTTGCCTGAAACATAATATATACATATACAGTGTATATCATGTGTATGTCAAAAAAGATCAATCAGAATAATTAAAGATAAAGATAATTAAACGTAGCTCAGCTCGGAAATATTTTGGAAAGGATAGGTTAATGACAATAATAGTAATTCGTTTAAACAGAAATTAAAGAGCTTTTGTGAAAGTAATCCCTTTTATAATTTAAGCGAATATAATAAGAATATGGAACTAGCGGAATCTTTATTTATGTGTAAAAAGTTGTATAGGTATTTAAAATTTTATAGATATAGAAAACAATAGAATATTTAACGAAATTTATAAGTTTGTATATTATCTAAAGTGTGACTTGCCTTTAACGTACATATTATGTTATTTATGGCTAATAAAGTTGTGTTCTTTAAAATTCCATATGAACTCGATTTAACTACATTCTCTCAGGATCGATTTTTAAAATTTTCTAAATCGAAATTAGTTTTTTTTTGCTCTATTTAAGAACAACTCTTCTATAACGTCAAAATATGCACGGTTGTTTGAGTATCCTGAAATTAAAGGGAACGTATAGTGGGCTGCTAATGCATCATTTGAATTAATTCTACAACATGGCAACACTCTGAAACCGCAATAAATTATTAAGACTTCGACTGAAGGACTTGTATCCATGGTCATGAAATGAATTAAAAAAAAGCAATAAACTATTTGACTTTGACATTTCGCTACCTATTTTGACATCCATAATGCAAGGCTCCAGCATCCTGGTGCACAAGTCTTCCAGTATGATGTACTCCTGCGTGACCCCGGCGTACGTATGCTGGGTCGTGCCATAGAACTTCGGGATGCACTTCCTCAGCTCCACCAGCTCAGGGTCTGAGGAGGTGGAGACGCGCGAGTAGAAGTCCACCTCGCGCCGCTGGCACGGCTTGATGAGGGGCTTCAGGACGGTGCCGTCGCTGCGTTGGAGAAGACCTGAAGAGATTTTATTTTATTTGAATTCTTTTTACTTTAGTTAACCCCCTTTACGAAGATACAAAAATGACTAATTTCTTACCAAGATATTTAGTATCGACAGTGTTCCTATGTTCTACGACCTGTCGCCCTTACTTTTGTAATTGGACGATAAGCTTCGTAGACTACGCCATAGCCTGAGTGGTCAACTGGGTAAATTAACTGAGTGGTCAACTGGTTAATTATAACTGGTTTGTCCAGAATAGTAGGCTAGTTTTTTACTAAAGAAGACTTGTTTCTTACCAAAAAAGACTGGCTCGTTAACAAAGAAGGCTAGCTTCTTTATCGGATACATTTCGGAGAGTGTGCTCTGGAAATTCATAACTTGATTCCACCATCACCGTTCTACTACAGAACGAGCAGAGAGCCAGTGAAGAGATACCGATACAGAGTTGAAGTTCCAAACTTTCGTACAAAACGCCTTGCGTCGACCTTTATTGTGAGGACAGCGAAGCTTTGGAACTCACTACCTGAGTCTATGCTTTCTGAGAGGTTTCATCCGGGGGTCTTCAAAAGTAGAGTTAATAGGTATCGTCTAGGTAAGCGTGCCACACCATAGACTGCAGCGCAGCTTAACATCAGGCTAGCTGTAGTCTAAACGCAAACCTATCAAGGATAAAAAAAAGCTTCTCGCCAAAAAATACTAGTGTAAGGCAAAGATAACTAGTAGATTACTTTTTTTTATATCCTTGATAGGTTAGCGTTTGACTACAGCTAGCCTGATGTTAAGCTGCGCTGCAGTTACTTTACGAAAGAAGACTAGTTCCTTACCCAGATATTTAGTATCGCCAGTGCTCCTATGGCCTGCGACCTGTCGCCCATACTTCTGCACGTGGACGACAGGCTCCGTGGGCCAGGCCATGGGCTGCGTGGTCACCTCGTCTCGCTTCTTGATGCTGTAGTGCACTTGGTAGATGGACCGCTGTCGCCGAACTGGCGTTGTCTTCTTGGGCTTTGACGCGGCATCGGTCATTTAGATACGGCTCTGGAAATAAAGAAAAAAAATGCTAAGTCGATATCGCTACTACATCTATTTATTTTTATTTATTTTAGTACATTAGAGGAAGTTTGAAACTGGCGGCGCTAGTGAATGAGAAATTAAAGAGTGGGTGGTTAGTGTGGTATGGGCATGTGATGCGTAGAGAGGAGATGCATGTTAGTAGGAGATGGGAAATAGAAGTGCAAGGAAGAAAGGCAAGAGGCCGATCGAAGAAGACATGGATGGAGTGTGTGAATGAGGACATGAGAGAGAAAGGAGTGAGTGTAGAGACGACGGCTGATAAAGGAGAGTGGAAGAGGAAAATTTGCTGTGCCGACCCCACCTAGTGGGATAAGGCAAGGAGGATGAAGATGTGTTTTTTTTTATTTATACTCCTTAGCTAGGCTCTTGACCAGCAGGGCGAATAATCACACGAGTTAGCGAAATTCTGGCTTAAAGTTGAGTCTAGTCTGGAATAACTGGCTGTCAAGGACGCTGCCAGAACACAATGTTAGGTGTTTGGTGACTTTACTAAAGGGTGGGCGAGCCTGGCGAGGACTAGAATATGCGCTATCACGATGCTCTGGTGTTCTCGCGATGATTTCCTTCACCAAAAGCTCAAGTTCATCCGGTAGTTTATTAATCAACTAAAAAAGTGTGAAACTAAATTGTATGTAGATGAAATAAGAACTTACAAATTTTTTGAAAGAAAGAAACATATTTTGTGACAAGAACAACAGAGAAAAATAATACACAACAAACATAAAAGAAAACATTTTCCGTGTCACAAAACCGGTCTTAGCTCAGCGTATGCTATAACTGCAAGCAATCAGCGCTGGTCTTCCGCTGGAGCCGACCGGTGACGACACATACGACATTACAGGAAGGTCACTAACATTATACAACAAATAAACAGATAACAACAAAGTTAATATATGAATAAATACATTACACAAATAAAACGATCAGCAATAAATAAGTAGAAATAAATTAAATAAATTACGAATCAAAACGAAACTATCAAGAAGCAATAATCAATTATCCATCGTGATACTTTTTTCACAACATTTACAAAAAATAAACACACGTAGGCACATAAAAAAATTAAATCAATTGAGCTTCGATATTCTAAATCATGAAGAATCAGGAAAACTAGCAAATGTTAATGGACTGCAATTACACTAAATTGACACCAAAAAAACACAATTCAATTTAGTTACAATTTGTTTCCGCACCTGCTTCCTTCTTTGTGTTCTACCGACGGTTTATGAACTGAGAATATTGAATGGTACATTTGAATAGCTCGATTGGTATTATACGGTACGAGCTGATTCAAATGCTAAGCTACCTAAGCTATGACGTCACTAGTGGCGATTGGTACAATTCGCATAAATACTCGCTAATATATAAAAATTTTAGGGTTCCGTACCTAAAACGCAAAAACGGACCCTATTGCCTCCGCAGTCTGTCGGTCACCAGACTGTATCTCATAAGCCGTGATAGCTAGAAAGCTTTCACAAATTATGTATTTCTGTAACCACTATTACGACAAATACGAAGGAAATCATCGTGAGGAAACCGACACGTTGAGGACTACAATATCCAAAGACATGTGTCAGCCGCCAAACCGCACTTGGCAGCTTGGTGGATTATGGCCTATAACTCTCTACTAATTAGAGAAGGCCCCGAGTCCCAGTAGTGGGAATGGTATAGTGGCCTGGTTATGTTTATGATGCTTATGCCTTTATCACCGTCTTAATGAATGTGTCATTAAAGTAATGAAGTCATGAATTTGTCACGATTTTTGTGCATTTACTTGTGTTTTACAATTCTTAGTAAGCAGCTTGTGAGGTAAAGTTAGTAAGCTACCTAAAGTAATTCATCACACACGATTGTTGAGTTGTTGATTCATCTTCCCACACATACAGGGCTATTGGTAACCAACCATTTAAAGACGGCTCTTTAAATATGATGATATTAATGAAAAAATACAAATACATAAATGTTTAATTCACAAAAATATGCTTAAAATATATACGTAGATCTGTGTTGCTGTACTCAGTCTTCACCAAAACAAATAATTATAGCCATAAACACTAATGAACAATTTTTTTTTCATAACAACTGGTATGAAAAAAAAAAGGTTCTAACTAATATGTCTTAATATCTAGTTACATCAGGCGAGTGGATCGCCAAGCATAGATCTATCTGATAAAAAAAATAGATAAAAAAAAATAAAAATTTATGAAATTAATGGCAGAAGAAGGCTAGGCCGGCCCCTAACGAGACGGCGTAAGGAGTTAGTGCACTTCACTCCAACTGGAAGAAGCTGGGCCAGGACAGAAAAGCGTGGGGATCCAACAGTGGGTCAACAATATATGTTAGATAAAAAAAACTCTAAGTAACGTAAGTTTAAGGTTCTCATAATAAATTGTTTATTAATAAATATTAGGTAAAAAGTCAACATTCTGGCGCCAAAACTGTATCTACAAGTTATCAAAATTATTTTTGATAAAATTGTTATATAAATAAATACGGTACTTTCCGCAAATACCAAACCGTCCCTACTGATAACACTATCATCTATGACTGACAATGACGAAACGGCTCTTACGACAATATATGAACTTAACAAGCTGAGCCTCGCGATTCTGCCCGCGATAAAAACTTTTAAATAAACATACTACTTTGTAGTAAAAATTTATCCTTAGTTTTAGCATAGACAAAATATACTTTTGTCTATGGTTTTAGTAAGACCTCGCGAAAAAAAAGTTTGTATTTATCAAAACACTAAAAAATTACTTGGGCAAATTTATTAATATTCAAAGAATACGGTAGTTCATCCCTTTGAAAAATACCTTTAAAATCGACCAGTAATTAGCGTTGCAACAAATTTCCTCCTTTTTGTGGTTTACAGGCTGAAAAAAATCTACTGAGTAGTAATACCTGTATATAGAGTTTCGTCGTGATTTGTCTAAAATTACCACTTCTACTTGAGAACCAACATACAGTCTGATGAACGCAAAATTGGCCAGTTAATGCAGACTTCATCCCATCATCATCATCATTCATCATTATCAGCCCGTAGTCGCCCATAGCTGAGCATAGGCCTCTCTTCTTGTACGTCTTTACACTTGATGTGAACCACAAAAACATAATCATAATTAACCGTTAAAATTTGTTTTTTCAATAAACAATCGAACTCGACACGAAATATATTGATCTCCCACATTTTTTCTCACAATAAAACCTCTTTTTTGTTCGTTTGTAATATCCACAACATAACACTGCAATTCGCAAAAAAAAACTAAACTGTTTTACTTTAATTTAAATATGTTAATATTTGACTTTGTTGATATTCAATTTTATTATACTTATTTTTTTTATTATTTGCCCATAAATAATTTGTATTTGTAAAAACAAATACAAATTTATTCTGTATTGCCAACCAAAAACAAAGAAATTTCACAAGTACCTTTACAATTCGAACAAAAAACAAACGCGCGAAAATCCGCGTGCGAATTTAAGGACATTCGCAAACGTAATAAAGATTTGATATCAAAAATGTGAGCAGGCGCATTTTTGTTGAGATAAAGATTGTATTTATCTAATCAGGATTGAGGATATAAATCAAGATTGAGGTGGTTTTATCGATTCGCTCGTGTTTGGTCAAAAGTAAGTTACTAAACAAAATTAAAGTACCTTGTTATGTTCCCGGTACTCTGTAACACTAGCCTTAAGCTAACATTATATTGAATAATCTCTTCGATACGTTAGACGTAGTTTAATTATAGTCCTTAAAAAGTGTTTCTCAGTCAATAAATACTAGAAGGATTAGATAGACACGGGCTAACGCTCAGATTGATAGCTAAAGTCTCATGTATTTATAATGATTTGCTAATTTTACTGACAATCAATGAATTCTTAATTTGATTTTTCATGCTTACCAAATAAATACATTTATGTGAATTTGCGCCTGTAGCTCGTCTAGCAAAGGTAATCAAACGAGATAATGGAAGTTGAACGGTCGATGCGGATGGTGTTTGGATGCACCACACAAGACTGTCGCTTAAAAGGTGGCATTTTCATCAGTTCGGGCCGATTGGAAACTCTCGACACCAGAGCTTGGTCATTCATTTCATCATTCTCATCATATCGCAACATTCAAAAATCTGTCCCGCCGCAGGATTCGATCCCGTGACCCCCGTGCTTAGCAGTCAGGGACACAAACCACTAGACCAACGAAGCAGTAAGAAAAGTTAATTTTAATGTAATCGAACAATGACTAATGACCTATTTTCTTCACAATAGATGGAGCTAGTGAGACGTAAGTTTAAACATCATATTTGTGAGAAATTCAAATTTTTGTTAATATAAATAAAGGTACTGAACTCTTTGTGTTCGATTCCGAATGGTACTTGGCTTTACGAGTATTTCAGGCCATAAATCAGTCATTATTTTTGTTCTTATCAAAGGACATTTGAGTCGTCCAGACCATTGCAACGGTCTATTCAGCTGGTTGTCATTGAAAGATATGGGCAATAAAGAAACATTCATAAATAATAATGAATAAATAAATTACGATAATGTTACGTAGACATAGGTAAAGGAGACAAAAGGAATTTGATTGACAAAATTACCTGCAGTTTAACAATATTTTTCGATATATTTTAAGATAGACAATAGAACAAAAGGCGATCAAAAAACATGGGCTCTTGTCCGTAGAGTAATTCCAATGTTAATACTTCTCTAAGAATAAAAAATATATTTAAATCAACGTACTTGAAATCTTCTTAAAGATAATTACTACCTACTCTCTCAGATTTCTAAATTACGATAGAATTGCCTATTTCTGTTAAAATAATATATGCATTTTCAATATTATAATTTTTATTTTAATACTGTTATTACATGGCATACAATATGGCACACTAATTAATAAGCTAATACAACATGTAATCTAATCTAATTAGCAATATTTAGCAGTAAATATATTAAGTTAGGTATACGAGTTAATACTGGTCCGATATGTATAGCAAACATAAAATACTTTTTTTTAATTCAACTAGTCTCTTTTCCAACCCCCGACACTAAAAGGATGAAGTGTTATAAGTGTGACGCGTCTGTGTATGGTAACCTTTACGACGACCTCGTTGGCGTAAAGGTTACCATGCCGGACTGCTAATCAGAAGGTTCCGGGTTCGATTCCCGGCCCGGTCAACATCTTTGTGCTTAACTAAATTTGTTGGCTGTGGGTCTGGGTGTTAAAATATGTATTTATATATAATATGTATGTATGTATATGTAGTATATCAGTTGTGTTAGCAACCATAATACGAGCTAGAAATGGTTCAGTATGGGGCTAACCAGCCGTGTGTGAAATGTGTCCTAATATTTATTTTATTATTTATTTATTTTATGTGTGTGTCTCTGTTTGTGACATCGTTGCTCCCGAACGAATGAATACATTTTAAGAGTATTATTAGCTATGTTTGACGAAAATAAATCAAAGATGGCCTTCGCACAAAATGGCGAATGATACATCTTTTCACAACTGCCTCAATATCGGTATCAAATGAAAAGGCTTGATGTGTAAAATACATACCTACAGTTTAAAAATATTTCAAGTCTAAGTTGGCCACCACAAAACCTTTACTAAATTTTTTATCCGACTTCAAAAAAGGAGGAGGTTATATATTCGACGCATGTATTTTTTTTTATTAACACTTTTTTTATCATTTCTTCTCATCATATTTAAAAATGCCCTCGCCGGTTTTCCTTCCGTATTTTCCTTCAGCCACTAGTTTATTCAGCGCCCCTATAGGTCTAAAGACAGGGTCTCCGGTCTTCTCCAGTAGGATAGCTAGGATAGCCTTCTTGAGGTCCAGGCCGGTGTAGTCAGCCAGTTCTAAGGGACCCATGGGATAGCCCGCACCCAGACGCATCGCCGTGTCTATGTCGCTGGCTGACGCGTCCCCTGGAAATATCACTTAGGATGGTTAATTCTTTACATTGAAGTCAAAGTGAAAGATTTTTTTTTTGTTTATAAGGTGGGGAATTTTACCTATGCTTTATGTCGATACTATCGACAAGGATCGTATCGTTTCTATCGATAGAGCATTGCAGTACACTAGTGGGTGAAAACATTGGCTGACGGTTTCGAATGTGTTAGGATTGGATTCATATTTCTTGATATCTTATAAATGTCCATGTCACAATGTTAGTTACCGTACTCCTCCCAAACGGCTTGACCGATTTTTGTCAAATTTTATATGCGTATTCAGTAGGTCTGAAAATCGGCTACTATCTATTTTTTAAGGCAAAACAACGTTTGCCGGGTCAGCTAGTATTAGAGGATATTGTAGCGCCTGTAGCTCGGCTATCTAAGCCTGATCTATCACGATCGCCGGAGCTAAGCAACGGTCGAAGCGGACAGTGTTTGGATGCACAAGACAGTAAGTGGCATTTTCATCAGGGTGCTACCGTGGGTGACACCTTAAATTGTAGGTCTCGGCAAGTCAGAGGCCTTCGGGCGGCTTCAAAACTTTCTATACCAGAGCTTGGTCATTTAGCTCACACGAAGAATAAGCTATGCTTAACTATGCTATTATATTTAATCTATGCAGCTAGATTGGCAGCAGACCGCCTGACAGACAATCCTAGTCTGTCTACGATCCTAAGACAACCTTTTATTGATATAGAACAAAAAATCCAAAAAAAACTTTTATTTTACGAGGACGACCCTTAATATTTTGATTTCAATAAATAAAAAGTTGTAAAATTGTATTTTTATCGATAATTATTAAGTTTTTTATAGGTTTTCTACTGGTATCGAAATCCGATATAGTTTGGTTAAATATGGATTTTTCCCATCGTAAAAGATAGATAGTGATTATAACGGATGTAATAAATAATTCACAATGAACGACCTTTTCAAAAGTTATCTGAATAATAAAATAACAAATTAACACTTTTTATGATACTTTTTTATCAATTCGGAGTTTTATTTTTCAGTCACTAAGTATATCTATTTGTTAAAATTAAAAAAACTGGAATTGTCCGATTAATAGAATATAATTGAGATTTAGTAAGAAAACGCTTGGATTCAAAAATATATATATGTTTAATAAAACTATAAAAAAATACAAACGACGCATACCTACATATGAATACCTTATTTAATACAATTTTTTAAAGAAAGTACACATAATTCATGACTAAAATAACATTCACCTTAGAGAATAATATAATAATTATCATATTATATTAATATTTTAATATTATAATTTGTCATGTAGCACAAATTGAGCAATCACAAGAATATCATAAATTACATTTAATTTTTCAGAAATATTTTCTAAACAATTACAATATTTATTCCACAAATAATGAAGAAAAAATGAAAATGGTGCTTCTACACTACCGTTTAATTAAAAGCTTAATCTTTCATTGTCATGTACTCTTGAATTGATATGGCTTTGAGGCGATAACGGCTTAGTCAGGCGCGCGGCCGCGCGGCCGCCTTACATCCCGCAGTTCGTGTGTTCAATCCCCGCCAATGAGCTCGATCGTAATCGTAGGATAGATGATTATGCATGATAGTAGAGCATTTTCTGGTAACTACCACCCTCAAGTTGAAAAATCTGTCGCCAAGCATCTAACAGTGTGTTACGGCAGCGTTCTTTAGAGCCAGTTACACCAGACTATGAATGCTCCATCTTAGACCAGACTGTCGCTAACCCTACGCGCCTTGCTGGTTGAATAATATGTAAAACTTCTAACATTTGTCAGTGAGTTTGAAAAAGTTTTTTTTTTACTCTGAATAGGCCAGCGCTTGACCACAATTCACCTGATGGTAAGTGACATTGAGGTCTACGATGAAGCGCGCTTACCTCGCGCGCCGAACCGGTTCACTCTCGCCTTAAAAATCGCTAGATTATAGTAATTGAGAAACAACAGCGAACTAGAATAAACGGAAGAGTAACTCCATACAATTGCCGCTTAGAATTTTAATCCATCTACGCACACAATTATATTGCTATCCCAACGAAACACACACACACACACAAAGCTCGCACGCGATTGGTCGCATCAAGGTCACGCCACCGGTACTAGCCGCGCGGATAGCTGTTTGCTCCGCCCACCGCGGTATTTTACGCGTGGACGGTGGAACCATTTTATCGGCCAAGTTACTATTCTATTTATTCTAGTTCGCTGGGGAACAAAGAAAACTGTAGTGTAGGAGCACCAATAGACGCGAATTTAGCAACAAATCTCATTTCTTATATTTGTAAAATCCCTCTCCAGTCTTGATTCCCAGCTTGCCTTCTTCCACCATCTTATTCAGCATGGGTATGGGTCTGAACACTGGGTCCTTGGTCATGTCGTACATCACCTGCAGAGCGAACTTGTTCGTGTCCAGGCCAGTGTAGTCGGCTAGCTCGAAAGGACCCATAGGGTATCCTGCGCCTAACTTCATGCCTATATCAATGTCTTCTTTGCTGGCATCGCCTGAAACATACACAATATAACTAGAAAAACCTCCAAAAAAACAACCGTAAAAGCGCTTCAGATTTGTTTTATTTAATTTACTTCTTATGTATTTATTTATTCAAGAATCAATTATAAAACTAAAAACAAAACCACTAATAAAATTAATTTAAAAGGCCACTCCAGACAGAACCTAACGGAAAGGTACCCATAACGCTCGTGGCATTGCCGGGTTGTATAGCTATGGATAGCCTTTGCGCCAGATACGATCCAGAGCGGTATTTACTTGATCTCTCTCTAATTCTACGCCCAATTTCAGTACTGAATTTATCATAATAAAAAAAATTGCCGACCACAGAAATATGTATTACTGACAGATCGTAAGACAGGCTGCGGCCTAGTTTGGGGTTCGTAGAAAAAGCAACTCCTCAATTTCAATTTTTAAAACTTGTTATTTAATCTTAATATACATTCTATATTGTGCCTTTTTGTCAATGTGTATATAAATACTTTTTTTTTATTTGAATAGAATATGTTCCAAGTATAGTATAGATTGATTCGAACTAACGGCTTCTAAGCGAGTACCAAAATCCATATGGACGAACAAAAGTAAATTTGGACAGTTGATGCAGAGATGCTTCACTCGCTTCGATCGCTCGGACGGTCATCAAGGACTTTTTTGCAAAGAGCATTACATTTAATTAGTTCTACCTACAAGCATAATTACTTATTGTTACAGACAAAAACATGCAAATTAGGTACTTACAATATTTTTAAACAACCTTCAACATTCACACAGCACACTTGCTATTGTTTAAGTTAATTATTAATTATCATATTATATATATAATAAATATATACATATATTTATAAACCAAGACCGTAAAATTTCAACCCAAGTATCTGAAGAATATAATGTTATATTTATATTTTTTAGCACCCGAATAACTTAGTATTAAATTTTAAATTTATTTACAAATTATTACTTCAGCAAAAATACAATACAACACAATCAAATACTTAAAAATAAAACCGGCTTATTAAACCCATTCCCAATGCAAGGGCAACCAAAATAAAAATAAAAAAAAACAGTTGAATGATGATACTAACCTCTTTCATACATCCTCAGCGCCTCTGCACTGTACGGCCCAAGTAATCTGTTGACAACAAATCCGGGAGTGTCCTTGCATGTGATACAAGTCTTGCCAACAGACTTTCCCCATTCCATCATAGCTTTGTAGGTCTCTTCTGAGATATCCTTAGATTTAATCACTTCTAGAAGACGCATCACAGGCACAGGGTTGAAGAAATGTAGCCCACCGAATCTGCAAACAGTAAAACATATCATTATCATTATTACATATAAATCTATTACAGATGATTTACGTTGTGTTTTGTGTGACATAACAACTCTTTTCACAACAAATTTGTCCCTTTGATCATGCACTTAATATACTAATAGTCCACCTAATATACTATTAGTATATGAACATTAGTGCATGAACAAAGAGACAAAAGACATGCATGAAGCAATGTCAGCTCAATCGGGCGTGCCGCTTTACGTCCAGCGGTCATGGGTTCGATTCTCGCCAATAAGCTTGAGCTTTCCATTAAGAATATAAGAATATTTAATACCAATTTTGATACCATCAGACTTATTTACGAATATGAAATAAAAAAAAATATTTTTGAAGGAATGTGGGGTTTTTAGTTATCATTATTCTTCTTCTTCTCCTTTACCATTTCCCACTAGGTGGGGTCGGCACAGCCTGTTTTTCGCTTCCACGCCACTCTATCAGCCGTCATCTCCACATTCACTCCCTTCTCATTCATATCCTCCTTCACACAATTCATCCACGTCTTCTTTGGTCTGCCTCTACTTCCGCTACTTCTTACAATCATAACCATACTTCTCCTAGTCACATGCATCTCCTCTCTACGCATTACATGTCCGTGCCACGCTAACCGTCCACTCTTCACTTTCTCTGACACAGACGCCACTTTCAAACTTCCTCTAATACTTTTTTAATATCTGTAGACTATAGACTACAAAGAACCCTTATCATAAATGAATGGCGGTGAAATCGCTGGACTCTACTAGTACGGAAAGGGTTTTTTAAACACAGATATAATGAAAATACTCACTTGTCTTTCCTCTTGATACCAACTCCGATGGCGTTCACAGAGATGGAAGACGTGTTTGTTGCTAAGATCGTATGAGGGGGGCACAGCTGCAAACATTACATCACACTTACAATGGTGTCTTTGAAAATATGCAATCAAATAAATTACATGAATACATTACATTTCATTGCATATTGATATTGATGGAATTGAAAATATGCAATCAAATACAAATAGAAAATTTATTTATTTGACACAGTAAATAACAATCATCAAAATTATATGGAATCCAAAGGCTTCCAAACTAGTTGTATAAACTGTATATTGGAAGCCAATGTCTTCTCCCAAAAAAAATTAACTATCCATACACATATGTCAGTTTTACAAACTAAAATATACAATCAAATCAATGAAATGCATACATTATATTTAATTGCATATTTATGAATCAATATAGTGTTTATTAAATGAGATGTTTGAACTAATTATATAAATAAAAACACACACACACACACACGCAAAAACCTTACAAATAGTAGATTAAATCTAGGTCAGTGTCCGCGGGTAAGGTGCCTAAAATGCTCGTGGCATTAGAGATTTTATTGATTTGATTACATATTGAAATTTATATTATTTGAAAATATGCAATCAAGTCAACTCAATGTATTGTATTGCATTTTATTGATTTAATTGCATATTGATATTTATATTGATTGAAAATATGCAATCAGTTCAATTAATTGACAACATTCAAAGCGATGACAGCTCAGTATATGAATGTAAATTGTATACTAGGTATATTATAAACATACATAATTTTTGCCCAAGAAGGATTTTCTTAGCGAGTTTCTTCACATAAAAAACCCATTTATTGCATTGTATATTATGATATTGAAAGTGTCAGTAAGATTTAAAAAAAGTACTAGAAGAGAGTTTAAGAAACATACAAAAATAGTTACCTTGAAGAGCTCACACACATACAAAAATATTTATTGCATTGATTCTATTATGATATTGAAAGTAACAACAAAACTAGAAGCAAAAATGTACTAGAAGAAGTAAAAGATAGATGAAACAAAAAAAGTTACCTTATCAAGTTTATTGAAGAGCTCCTGCTTGGTGTCCAGTTTCTCCACAATAGCCTCCACGACCAGGTCGGTCTCCACTCCTTCCTCAACCTTCGTGGAGACCTTGATCCTGCCCAGCGACTCCTGCCATCAATATTTATGTTAAATAAATAATAATAATAATAATAATAAGCCCCCTAATACAACCACACGTCCAAATCGACCATCTGATTACGTGGGGGGCGGGCAACGCAACTAATAACTACTGGGCGGCCAACGTGGCTCTGGAATGTAGGGTTAGATTAGGTCACTAAGGAATGGGTAGGATAGGGTATAAGGAATTAGCTCAAATAAAAAAAAATAATAAAAAAAAAAAAAAACCATAAAGAAAATACAAAAAGTAATAATAGTAGGTAAGTATAGCATTAGTTAGAAAGTAGGTAGTTATAAGTAAGTTGGTAGATTGGCAGTCTACTGATGATATGTAAGCAAGTAGGTATATTTAGGTATTAAGGTAAAAATATATGAGTACTATTGCTCTAAGTTGAAATGAGGCTCCCCATAAGGCTCGCCAAGGCAAATGCTTACTGAGGCTATGGTAGGACAACTGGTGCCAGCACAGGGTACCAGTTTAGGGTGGTAGCGGAAGAGTGTCAGTAGTATACACCAACGGTAGCACCCACGGGCTTAGTCAGGTAGCCTACTGTGCACTCCCACATCTGGGCGAACGTGAGGAGTTAAATTAGCTCAAAAATGTATGAAAATGAAAACTCATAAATATAATTTACGGTCGCTGCCCGGGGGTCGCCGGGGCGCATCTGGAGCCGATGCTGGATGCCACAGCATGCGAACCATCGGTGGCGGAGAGCTGAGCAGGCGGGCCTCCGTCAGTTCTACATCCTCTGCGGGGGGTGTACGAGCAGATGCTACAGCCGAACAAATATCACAACATCCACCTTCACCAACCTCAACAACCAGTTTATTTGCTTCACCTGTAACTTCACCGCTATCATTTTTAGAAAATAGGACCAGACCTTCTTCAACAACAACAGTAGCCTCAGAGGATGCTGTGCAGGAGGCATGCGCCGTAAATCCTGCACCCACCAATGGGAAGAACCGTGCGAGAAAAAAATGGACAGCTGATATGAATGAGTTCATTTGGCGCACATACCTTATAGTAACAGAAAACGAAAAGAAAACTAGAGGATATTTAGATATTTTGCACAAAAAATTCAGCGATAGATTTCCAGAAATGGATGTTTCCAAACAACGCGTTGGTGATCAGAGACGCGCAATTAAAAATAACAAATTAGTCCCTCAGACTACTCTTAACACGATTAAATCGGAAGTAATACAGATTTTAGAGAACCAGGACAACGAATCAACATTAAATTCAGATAATGATAGGCATATGCAGTATGCAGGGGTGAGGATGAGATGGACAGATGACATCAATGAGGCAATCATAAGGGCATATTATAAAATAACTAATATAGAAACTAATAAAACAGGGTACAGAAAACTGCTACACACCACTATAATTGAGAAGTATCCTAATATGTCACATGTGTCTGAACAACGCATTGCAGACCAGCGCAGGGTGATAGTCAACAACAAACTTATAAACACTGAGAGGTTGCTACAAATAAGGCGGGAAGTAGAAGAGGAACTATGCCTATGTGCACACGGCACGGTTAACTCTACATCAACACTAAGTGAACCAGAAGATCCGTTCTTACACTTAACACTAGATCAAGTAGAATCTGTAATAGGGACACCAAATAATACAGACATTCAGACAACACTTGAAAATCACGAAGAACCAGATCAATTTTTAAACGAGGCGCTGAACATAAAGATATATGAGGTATTTAAGCAGGCGTATGATATGTTTATAAGCACGGATCCCACTCGAAGACCTTTTATACCTAAGCAAAAATCAAGTAATCGACTGAAATATATAACTGCATATATAAATACCGAATTATTGCCTAATTACACTTCACCAGATCAAACTTTTTCACATACACACACACTCATATACTGTGCAGCCTATACTACAGCGATCTGCAATGGATCGAAAATCAAAGGCCACGAAAATAACCCGCCAAATATACAATCACCTATCATACAAAAACGACCTTTCTGGCAAACTAGACTTGAAAATAAAATAGCAAAACTCAGAGCAAATATCGGTAGAATGACTCAGTACATCCGAGGTATGAGAGGCGCAAGACTTACAGCTCACATCAATAATATTAAAGAGCTGTATAAAATCCATACACGTCATGAAGGCCCAAATAGAACCAACGAAGAGTTTCTCGACAGTTTGAAACAAAAACTTAGCACTTTCACTAGTCGACTTCGTAGGTATACTAATTGCACTCTGAGGAAAGCTCAAAATGTAAAGTTTACAAATAATGAAAAACAGTTTTATAGGAACCTTTCAAAGAATTCTTCACATTTACAAACTGAAAACATAATTGACGTGCCTCCGCCTGTAGATTCACTTCATGAGTTTTGGTCAAACATCTGGGCAAAACCTGTTGCACATAATTTAGATGCCGATTGGATAGCCAAAGAAGAAAAGAATGTGGAATGTGTTACACAAATGGATTTCTCTAACATACCTATCGACACATTCTTAGATGTCTTAAAGAAAACGCATAGCTGGAAAACGCCAGGTTCTGACCACATTCATAATTATTTCTACAAAAAGTTAACTACATTACATCCTTTATTACATTGTCACGTAAGCGAGTTTGTCGAATTGCCGAGCTCTATGCCTGAATTCATAACAGAAGGACGTACGTTTATGATACCTAAAGAACAAAATATAAGTGATCCTGCGAAATACCGACCAATCACGTGCTTACAAACAATTTACAAAATCATCACATCAGTCATTGCACAACTTATTTACAGACACCTTAATGAAAAAAATATGCTTGCTGAAGAACAAAAAGGCTGCCGTAAAGGTAGTCAAGGTTGTAAAGAACAACTTACAATTGATGCCATTGCTATGAAACACAATATTAAACTCAAGAACGATATCTGTGCCATGTATATTGATTACCGCAAAGCTTACGATTCTGTTCCTCACACTTGGCTTAGTCATGTACTTCATCTGTACAAGATACACCCTACAATAGTTAATTTCTTATCAGAAACAATGAAAACGTGGCGAACCAAACTGAATATCAGGAATGGTCAGCAACTCTTAGAAACTGATTTTATTACCATAAAACGGGGTATATTCCAAGGAGACGCCTTAAGCCCTCTTTGGTTTTGCCTTGCACTTAACCCCCTCTCTAGTATGCTTAATGCCTCTAATGACGGACTTACTATCACAGACAACAAAAACATTCACTACAAATTAGCCCACTTAATGTACATGGACGATATTAAACTGTACAGTAATAACACACCATCCCTACATGCTCTTGCACATATAACTGAAATGTTTTCCAAAGATATACACATGCAGTTTGGCTTAGAAAAATGTAAAATGTTCACTTTATGTGATGGTAAGATTGAGTGTGATGACTATGTGCTAACCACAGGTGAACATGTTGATCCCTTAGATCAACACGAAACCTACAAGTACCTAGGATTCCAGCAATTATGCCAAATTGATCACAAACAGGCCAAATTAGACATAACACGTAAATTTAAACACCGACTCAACATTCTCACGAACTCACAATTAAACTCTAGAAACCTTACGAAAGCAATAAATACATTTGCTGTACCAGTGTTAACTTATTCTTGTGGTATTATAAATTGGTCCAAAACTGATCTCAGGAAACTGCAATGCGTTGTTAACAAAGCACTCACTAGTCATAGAAAACATCACCCACGCTCCTGCGTGCAAAGACTTACACTACCCAGAAAAGAAGGAGGAAGAGGCTTCATAGACATTTGTAATCTTCACAACAGTCAAATCACTGCACTTAGAAAGTTTTTTCACGCACATACTGAGCGTTCCAACCTCCATAGAGCAATTGTAACTGTTGATAAAAACATCACTCCACTTAACCTTTGCAGTAACAATACACAACGTAATCAGCAAATCATATCAATAAAAGACAAAATCCAAGCCTGGCAACAAAAGTCTTTGCACGGGAGACATCGCCATGACTTAGAACAGGAACATGTGGATAAAAATGCATCTAATGCATGGCTAAAGCGTGGCGAGCTTTTTCCGGAAACCGAAGGCTTCATGATAGGAATCCAAGATCAAGTAATTGATACTGGAAATTACCAACGATATATCATACGAAGACCTAACTACAATGACAGATGCAGACATTGCCACGCTGCTTCTGAAACTATCCAACACATTACTGGAGCATGTAGATCTATAGCACAAACCGACTATAAACACCGACACGACCAGGTGGCTGCCATAATTCACCAAGCACTAGCTTTCAAATACAAGCTTGTCGACAAGAAAGTACCATACTACAAGTATATACCAGAAACTGTATTAGAAAACGAGCACTATAAGTTATACTGGGATCGTACCATCATCACTGATAAAACTATACATTATAACCGCCCCGATATTACAATTTTGGATAAAATTAGTAAGACAGCATATCTGGTTGATATAGCTATATGTAACACGCACAATCTTAACACAACACACTCTGAGAAAGTAGCAAAGTATAACGACCTCTCAATAGAAATTAAAACACAATGGCGAATTAATAACACCAAAACAATACCGATTATATTATCCAGTACAGGTGTCATTCCAAAAACATTACACACAAGTCTGAACGTCTTATCCCTCCCGAAAACTATTTACATCTTACTGCAGAAAGCCGTGATCCTCAATACATGTCGGATTGTAAGGAAATTTTTGAATTGTTAAATATATTTTACTAAAAGCACTTGGCTTCGGCCCGTGCCATATTCTACCTCCTGTTGTGGGAGAGACACGTATACGTTAACTTGAATAATAATAATAATATGTATTAAGACACATTTCACACACAGCTGGTTAACCCCATACTGAACCATTTCTAGTTCGTATTATGGTTGCTAACACAACTGATATACTACATATACATACGTATATATTTTATATAGTAGATACACATTTAACATCCAGACCAACAGCCAACAAATTTAGTTCAGCAGTTTAAAGATGTTGGCCGTACCGGGAATCGAACCCGAAACCTTCTGATTGGCAGTACGGCATGGTAACCATTACGCCAACGAGGTCGTCAAATTATATATATTTCATTATTTTTTTTACTTCTTCAATACAACATATTATATTATTCATTCTTCTAGAATAGAGTGTATCTGAAGTGATGATGGCTCAATCGGGTCATACAGTTCTAAACTAGTTGGGAAGCCTTTGGATTTATATAATTTTTTACCAAGTACTGTGTCAAATAAATAAATTTTGAATTTTTTTGTTGGCTCGCCTTTCGTCCCGCACGTGGGTTCGATTCCCGCTAATGAGCTTGAGCTTCCGGTAAAGAAACACATCATGAGAAAAGCATAGAGACAGCTATAGTAGAGCATTATCTAGTGCTCATCTGGATAGCTGCCAACCTCAAGTTGAATATTTATCACCAAGCACCTAACAGCGTTTTCTGGAAGCCTCTTCTCTTTCAAGAGCCAGTCATTCCAGGCTAGGCATACTTCACCTTTGGCTAGAGTCTCTATCTGGTGCATAACGCGAGTTGCAGTAAAATACATGTCAGTATTCTGTATTCTATTACTTTTATTCTACTATATTTATTAATGGTCTTATTTGCTTATTCTCTTTTTTTTTAAACCAAATAAAAATATGTAGATGTAATGTACCCAGCAGAAACAACCCAGAGGCAGACCACGTAAGACGTGGATAGTGAATGTGGAAGAAGATCTGCAGGTCCTGGGAAATCTGGAAGGATGGAAAAGCCTGGCCCTAAACCGCACAAAGTGGCACAGACTGGTAGAGGAGGCCAAGACCCACCCAGGGTTGTAGAGCCACAGGAAGTAAGTAAGTAAGTCAATGTAGTGTACCTTAACGAAGATGTCAATTTTGGCGGCATCATCCTTGTAAGTCTTCTTGGCGACACGAGTGAGGTTTGCCTGAATAGACTTCTGTGCCTTCTCCAGTAGCTCCGGCTTCAAATCTACCAGCGTCACATTCTGGCCGGCCTGCGCTGCTACCTTTCAGTCAAAGATGCAAATGAACCTCATAAAATGTATCTGATAAACACATAAAAGTTGCTGAAAGATACTTAAATATTAAACCTGTATTATTTATGTGTAGAAAACGGTCACACTTACATTATTATTAAAAGCTGAAATAGTCAGAGTCAGAGTGATAGAACACAACACACTTTCATAGAAAAAAATTACAAATTTTAAAAGATACAGAAAAACCTTCCCTAGATATTCTTTTCCTTCTTCTGCATTACCTTATTCCACGTGATGTGGTCGGTACAGTATGGTCGCTTTTCCACCCTTCCTACTCTTTATGACAATATAGATAGATAGATAGATAGATAAAATCTTTATTTCCCACTAATTACATTAAATTATAGATAGAAAAAACTTATAACTAGTGCCGAAAATGGCGGCCTTATCGCTAAAAGCGATCTCTTCCAGGCAACCAGAGGAAGGACAGTGATTTAAAAACGAGAGAGGGGAGTACAAAAAGTATAAAAAAAAAAATATACTACATACTATATATTACATATACCTACAACTACTTATAATATACTAAATTTAAATATTATAACAATATTACAAATATACATATATACTATTTAGATTGCAAGGACAAGTACCAGTTTTTTACCAAATTTCGAAAAGAATCCAGTGACTGAGCCTTTCTAATATGTAATGGTAACTCATTCCATAGCTGTATAGCACGGATAGTGAATGAGCTATCAAAGAATGTAGAGTTGTGCTTGGGATACATTAAAGTAAGGTTTTCCGATGACCGGAGATCACGAGCGTGTGAAGTGTGCACGTATTTCAAACGGCACTTTAAATATTGAGGGGTAGAGGGATTAAATAATACATTGTATACTAAGGACAAGATGTAAGCAATATATGTACATCCATACTTTTTTGGTCACCCCCTATTCAGGGCAAAGAAAAGGCAAGAAGGTAAAAAGTCTTTCAAAAGATCGAAAAAAATTGTAGAAACACAATGGATAAGAGCATTGCTCTTAAATTTAAAAAATATAAAGACTCTCATTGTTAACTGAATTCAACTGCTATTGTGTTTACTTTAATGTGGGAGAGTAATATATAATTTAGGTATGTCAGATATTATATATGTATGTATATATAAAAATTCTGTGTATTGTTACAACAATTGAATTTTTAAATTATTTTAAGAGCTTCATAAATTTATTCAATTACTATATATAATTTATAACTGTTACAGAACCTTGATAGGCACTATGTTTTCATTAAGATGGAAAATGTATTCTCTGCCACCTTTAGTAATAGCATAATAACTCACCTTTTATGCCCATAGAATGAAGTCAGTTAAAAATAAGTTGAATATGTTTTTTCTTTCTTTCATAAATCTACCCTCTGTGTAAAATGGTATTTGATAATTTAACTTTTGCTTTGTCCATGAACATGGTAGTTTATTTCAATATCTATTATTATTTTTACTAAAATAAAGAAGAAAAAAAAACTGGCAACTAATAGCAATAGATCGTGATAACTGGAAAGCGGGTAGAAAGGCTTTTGCTCTTCAATGGGACAAAACAGGCTCATAATAATAAAAATAAATAAAGAAGAATCCTGGAAGAGATCATCTATCTATACTTGTCCCACAAACCCTTCATGAGTTGTTAGATATCACCAAAAAATCCAACATCATCCTGCCTAAACAAATACGGGACATCATACACTCGGCAACAGTGGTTCACAATTGGAACAAGTTGTCAAATATCAAATAACTTTACATGTCAAATTTATCATTAATTAATACTTAGTAAATAACCTAATAACTCCCCAAATCAATCCTGGTGCAATAAAGATATATACATATTATTTATTTTTCAATACTGAATATGAGAATATTCTTTCTTATTTTTCACTATTCTAAAGCAATGTCTTCTGTAAAGTTGTAAGAGTATAAGTAAACAAATGTTTAAAAAACATTTGAATTAGACTAAACCAATATAATTCATACCATGTGTTTGAAAAAAAAAACAGAATACCTATTAACTATAAAACCTGAAAAATATGGCCTCTCAGGTAGTATTACCAAATCTTACATATATCATTATAATCTTATCAGTTTTCTATTTCCACAGTAAACTAAAATTCTGCTTATCAGATATCTTGTTATAAATAAGCATTATTTTCTAAGCATGTCAGATGGTTCTATACTATTATTATACAGGATGCGTCAGAAATGGACCACAAGCAGATAATTTCAAAATATCCTGTAAAAGACAGTTTTTTTTTCAGTTCTATCAGTTTCTTAGTATTTAAGATAGGCAAATGTGACTTTTTGATGTTTGTTTTTTTTGCATTTCAGAGCTGAATTTTCTATCAGAGTAAAAAAAGTTTCAGAGTGCACATGACCAATTTAATTTTAACTTTGGCCTACTTTTAAACAAAGTATGAATAAATAAATAAATGAATGAATGAATAGGTAAATGAAAAATCAAAATATTTATTTATCATAAAAATATATTAGAACACAATTGAATATCAAGTGGTTGCTTCACAAGGTGGTTGGCCTGTGTCTCTAGTGTAAACTGTAAACTGAATACATACGTATTCAGTTTTCACAACTCTTTTGTGAAAACTGAATACATACGTATTCAGTTTTCACAAAAGAGTTTGCAAACCCTGTTTTATTTAATGTGGCTTAAGTCAATGGCCTCATTATAGTGGTACATAAATAACCCTACACAACCAATGTAATAACTGAGCAAAGTTATTTAGTAAACTAGAAATGGTAAATTCGAAAAAAAAACTCAGCCAATTATTTGTGATTACGATCGAGTCTTGCAAACTAAGTGAGTAGCGAGTTAAAAGAATATTTAATTACTTAATATTCACATAATTATACAGAGCATTGTGTATAGAAATGTTGAAAATAATACATAAATCCATCTTACCTGAGCGATTCCAGAGCCCATGAGCCCTCCACCGACCACTGTTACATTTTTAATCGCGCTTAAAGTAGGAGAACTGGAAAAGTTCCTCGAAAACCCAACTAACTTGTTCATGGTGAAACCGTGTAAATAAAACGAAAGTCACCGGCAGAATGGCGCGCATACGTAAACAACTTGTTTGCCGCACACTTCACTGCACAAGATACGCTCCACAAACGGTACAAAGTCCAAAACATTGATAAAAAGTGATAACGGTTAATCAGTTAAGGTTAGGTCTTAAAGTATTACTTACCTGGCATTTGTGAGCTCTGGGTGAGGCAGTGAGATAACACAACACATTCTAATTACAGATGTCTTAAAATACAACACTCTTTATACACACAATAAAAAGAAAATATGTTTAATTTTACTTTATTTATTTACTTTCAATCAGTTTCGTTCCGATTTACGCATTTTGTTTGACTTTGACGTCAATAGCCAACGTCATCAACATGATTTAAGGGGAGTGAAAAAAACTGTGGGAATATTTTTTGTACTAGTGACATCCATACATCACAAGAAAGAAATATGAAATAACATAAATACTGCAAATAAATATTTTAAAACTAAATTCAATTTATAAATACTGAAACAACAAAAAAAAATAACTATTTGGGAAATCATTATGGATCACATTATTAAAATTAATATTATAAATAAAGAAAATTCTTTTATTCACTTTAAGTGATAGTTCTTAACAAATAAATATCAGAATCAGTATATTTTTTTCTAAATTATGATAATGTAGTGTAGGTACTAAAGGCTATCACTACAGTTAAAAAAAGACTCCAGCGCCATGTGCCATTAGAAGTAACCAAAAAAAGTATTTTCATGCATAGATATTTATTGCATCTCTCATAAATATAAAGAAACATTTTAGGTATCTTTTTTGTATTTATAAAAACCTTCTCCAGATTTGACCCCTAACTTTACTTCTACCACCATTTTATCCAAAATAGGCACGGCATGGAAGACAGGATCTTTAGTCATTTCGTACATATGCTCAAGAGCGATCTTGTTGTTATCGAGACCAGTGTAGTCAATTAGCTCAAATGGGCCCATTGGAAAGCTAGCTCCCAACTTCATAGCAATATCTATATCTTCCTTGCTTGCATCACCTAGAAATAGAATAATCAACGATTAAAAATAACAAAACCAACTTCAATTTGAAAAACAGAGAAATGATTTCGAATTTCTATTAAAATTACATGTATGGAGCCACATAAGAAGTACATGTATCTGCTGTAATAAAAATAAGGTTTCGATTTTTTTTTGTAACGGAATTATAAGGTACAAACTTATCCAAAGGAATTGAGTAACTAACTCATATTTTCGAAGGTTGAATGAGAAGTTTCAGAGTTCAAACACCGTTCTTTAGAACCAAATTTGATTATGTATTATACCTGCTTATTAGCTCGACTTACTGAACAGATTATAGTGCTAGTTAGAGATCTTATTATTATTATTACCTCGTTCATACATCCTCAAAGCTTCAGCACCATAAGGTATCAAAAGCCTGTTAACTATGAATCCGGGGGTATCCTTACACGTGATGCATGTCTTTCCGATGGATTTTCCCCATGATAGCATAGCTTGGTAGGTTTCATTACACATTTGGTCAGATTTTATCACTTCTAGTAACCGCATAACTGGAACTGGGTTAAAGAAATGAAGGCCACCATATCTGAAATGCAGTGGTTTTTGTATTAGTCTATTTCGTATAATAAGTTACAGATTTATAGATGTGTAAGCATAGCACCAATAGTACGTAGATATGATCTACTGTTATGATGTATGATTACGGCTAATTAAGCTGAATAAAGTAAATCTTCATACACTTTTACCTGTTCTTCAGTTTGATGCCTGCTCCGATGGCATTAACGGAAAGTGACGTAGGATTTGAAGCCAGAATTGTACAAGGAGAGGTTTCCTGAAAATGGAAGAAAAGGTTATTTTGGTAAAATTATTAAGGCACTTACCATTATTTAAAAGTTATTTTATATTACCTGGTCCAATCTTGAGAATAATTCTTGTTTAATTTCGAGCTCATCAATGACATCTTCAATTATTAGATCGGCTTTTAGACCATCTTCTAACTTTGTAAAAGTTTTTATCCTACCCATCGTTTCCTGTGGAAATATATTCGTATTAATAAGCTCTAAGGTATTTTTTTTAAATGTAGTACTTTGAATAACTTATTCGCGACTCACTTTAACAAAACTCTCGGTGCTGGCTGGGTCATCCTTGTGATATTTCTGAGCTATAAGATAAAGGTTACCATGAATAACCTCTTTTGCTTTCTTTAATAGATCAGGATTGGAGTCTATCAAGATCACGTTTTGTCCAGCTTGTGCAGTAACCTACAATTTTATAAATATCTGTAATTTGTTGAGTTAATTTTAAAATAAGTCTAAGTTAAGATTTAGATGTTTTCTGTCGGAATATCTTAGCTACCTTAGCTTGGCTACTTAGCTAAAAATTAGAAAATTACTTTATTGCATATTTTTTTACCCACGCCACGTTTATCTCATTCATTCGTTACAATTGTATTATGGTCAAGACATCGAAATTAAGTAATCTTCTGAACAGTAGACTCGCGAAAGTTAATTCGTGGAAAACTGTTCATACAAACACTTCATATCTATATAAATACTCAACTAATGTTATTGACGTGACAACGTCTTAAATTAGGTTGCGGCTGGGAGTCACTTATGAAAAAGTGTAACGCCCGGTAACGTTACGATGAGTCACCGAACGAGAGAGAGGCCCGCCGAATGCCTTGCGTCTCTCTCCCACTCAACTATGATCGGTCTGACAGACGTTGTCACGTAAAATCTTCGCCCGTAAAACCGACTTTACAGGCAACCATTTTTTTAGCACATATTATTTTTAAGAAAAGTGTATTGACTTGCTCTTGCAATAATCCTCGAAGTGATCCTCGGTGTCGTTTTAGCAAAATTCCCCATTTTGTGAGCGTTATCCCTTAAAATATTCATTTACTAACGGCCCAATAAATAGTAGGCACTGAATATTAAGTCTTGTCTCGGTTGGTTCAAAATTACGGCTATTTAAATAGCTTACAGCTATTTAAATATAAAATATCTATGTATATTTAAATAGCTGTAAGCTATTTAAGGTAAAAGCAAATTCAACCAATAGATGCAGAAACGCTTCGCTCGCTCGTTTAATTATAAAAACAAAATCAAATAAACTCAAAAATTACCGAAATTATTATTAAAAAAAAATATTAAAACGTTGTTTTCTACTTAAGTAACTCAGGCTGTACAAATAAATATTACTCGTGCAAAGCCCTATTAATTAGTGGAACTCTACCTGAGCGATTCCAGTTCCCTTGACCCGTGCACCAATCACCGTAACATTTTTAATTTTATTCGTCACACTAGAAGTACTAAACTTTTTAGTGCACTTTAGCAGTTGATTCATAATTATCAATATGATAAATAATAGAGGTTGAGTTGATACGTGCTAAGTTTAAAACTAAATAACTGAGAACTGAATACTTATTAAACTGAATAACTCAGAACTTAATTTACCTCTGCTATAGGTATACAGCTATGTGGCTGATTATAGATTATAGGCAGTGATATAAGGTATAAACATAACTTGTATAATTACTTCAATTACTTCAAAGATATTATGTATGTGATTTTTTTTAAAATATTTAAAAGAAATTCCATACAATATTATTGGCGATTAACTCAGATAAATAATAAAACTCAAAGGCACTCATGTAATATTTTTGTGTATGCGTAAAACGGACCGCCAGAATTTTGACATATCCAAGGCTTTCGTATCTGTTGTTATCCTTGTCTATCTTATATCCTAGTAAATCAAGTTGTCTCTTTTTCTCCTATCATACAACTCAAGAGAAGCAGAAGTTGATTGAATTGAATTGAACTTTGGATCATTTGGATTTCGATTTGTGTAACTTTTCTACTTTGTTCGAGTTTTGGGAGAAAATATTTTTATAGTATGTCTAAAATGATCCAATTCGGTGTAATAGCAAGAAACTTTTCTAGTTCATCAGCCGTACAAAATGCAATCAAAAATGTAACTGTAATCGGCGGAGGTTTGATGGGATCCGGCATTGCCCAGGTAAATGACCTATCTTGTATTTAGCAATATTGTTACTGCAAAATTCATTAGTTTCAACACAATGATCTAATCCACACAGCGATTAAATCACCCACAAAATAATAAAAGTACATTTATTCTGTCTGTATGACATTGCCCAGGTAAATGACCTATCATACAGCATTATTGTTACTGCAAAATTAATTAGTTTAGTTTCAACACAATGATCTAATCCACACAGCGATTAAAGCACCCACAAAATATTATAATTAATAATATATTTAAAATGACTAGGTATTTGTGTGAGTGTAACATTTTAGATGCAATAAATAAATGAAAAAGATGATAGAATACTATTCACAATGAAAAGTCTATTAAGTTAATTTCAATTTTCAGGTGTCAGCACAAGCTGGACAGAATGTGACCCTCGTGGATACCAGCTCCGAAGTACTGACCAAAGCCCAAAAGTCTATTGCGGCTAACCTCGGCCGAGTAGCCAAAAAGATCTACAAGGATAACCCTGCGGAAGGCGAGAAGTTTGTTTCAGAGTCTTTGGCTAGAATAAAGACAACTACAGATGCTGCTGAAGGTGCTAAGTCCTCAGATTTGGTGGTGGAAGCCATCGTGGAGAACTTGGATATCAAACACAAACTGTTCAAGCAACTGGATGCTGTGAGTAGTTATAAAATAAGAGTGTGGCGTCTCTGTCGACTTCATCACCCTCTACCAATCAGAGTGCTTGTCCTGAATCGCGCAAACGGTATTTTCTACGCGCGTATGACTGGTCCAAGCTACAATGCATGACCATCGGACAGCCCTCTCTAGACATAACATCTATCCGAGGGGACATTCCTTTGCTAGATGGAGGCAGCCCAACGTCACTCCATAAGATCATTGGAAACAGATTCTAATCATTATAAAAGTCTCAGTATGATTTCGCAAAAAAGTTTCTAAGTATGTTTGAGATAGCTTGTTAAAATTTTTGTTTTTATTTTAACTTAGGTAGAAATCTTTGATTATAGCTTGTTTTGCTAATAAATTCTAAGTTTGAAATTTGTGAGTAAGAAGTTTTAGGTTTGATCTATTTGATAAAAAAAAACTTGCTAGTGATTTTTTTTTATTTGAGTAAAACAACAGAAACACTAATACAACCTATAAAATTTATATTGCATGTAATACTCTGAGCCAATTCTAACTTAGGTATGATTATGTTCCAGGCAGCTCCAGCCCATGCAATCCTGGCATCAAACACATCCTCTCTCTCCATCAATGAGATTGCCTCTGTTGTCAACAGGAAAGACAAGTAGGTTCTATCTATTGATTACAGTTATTACTGAAATTAGAACTTTTTTCAAATTCAAAATGTCTCTATTAGCAACACAATTAATGTAATATAAAAACTCCTACTTGTATACCCTTCCATTTTGAAGCCCACTTGTATTCTGGCAAAAAAATGTTTTATCAATATTTCATGCAAGAAACTGTTTTGTGATTTCTTTCATTCGATGATTCACTTTAACTGTTTTTTTTTCTACTGATTTATTAACATAATTGTATTGTAAACTTAGAGTATGTGGTATTATAAAACAAAACACCTTAAAACCTACTTTACTGCCTTTCACGAACTTGTAAATAGTAACTAAGTTAAAAAAGTCAATATATTATTTTCCAGGTTTGGTGGTCTCCACTTCTTCAACCCGGTGCCAGTGATGCGGCTCCTGGAGGTGGTGAAGGGTGGTGAGACCTCCGAGGAGACCTACAAGGCTATGATGGCTTGGGGCAAGTCTGTTGGCAAGACATGCATCACATGCAAGGATACTCCTGGATTTGTTGTCAACAGATTACTTGTGCCGTACATCTGTGAGGCCATCAGGCTCTACGAGAGAGGTTAATATTCAAATTCAAATAGACCCTACAACCCATGAAAAAATATATTTGATTATGCATCTATTGCACCAATATTACCAAAAAAAATTTTTGTTGTTCACAATACTTTACCACCGAAAAATTTACAACTATTTGTTAGTTATTTGGTCTACACTTTTGGGCATTAAGTTTTTTTATATTTTCAAAATTTACACATGGCTGGTGGGCCCCACACAATGAATATAATAAAACAAACCATTTACAGTATACATTATGGATGCTCACACAACTGATTTAATATATATATTTAACACCTAGACCAATTTCCAACAAATTTAGTTCATCACAAAGATGTTGGCCATACCAGGAATTGAACCCAGGAACCTCTTGCCTGAAAGTTGAATTGGTTGCC
Source organism: Mellilla xanthometata (assembly GCA_035578125.1). NCBI lineage: Eukaryota > Metazoa > Arthropoda > Insecta > Lepidoptera > Geometridae > Mellilla > Mellilla xanthometata. The sequence goes on along the minus strand of JAPUBQ010000014.1, from coordinate 1,570,857 downwards.
TGGAAGAGATCGCTATTAGCGATAAGGTCGCCAGTTAAAGCACTAGCTTTTATGTATGTACTTTATGTGTTTTCTGTAATTTGTTCTATTTTTTTGTGAGTCAGGGTGTCCACTCTTAATCGTCAAAACATTTCCCTGACTTTTCCTGACCACTTCTAAAATTTTCCCTGACCTTTATAGCTGTAATTATTCGAAGTAAAAATGTTTTTTCCCTGAATGATTGTAAGAGACAAAAATATATGTCTTCATAAACACTCTTAGAGAATTATTCCCAAGGTGTCCAACTATCAAGGTGAAAATGTTCAACACAGATAAATTGCTCCAACAGCTAATTAGAGAGAGGAAAATGATAGCAGTTTGATCATAGATTATTTAGGTAAAAAAAAGTTTTTTTTTTGTATTTTTTTTACATAATCTATGATAAAAGAACTGTCATTTTCCTCTCTCTAATTAGCTGTTGGAATAAAAATATGTAAGTACATAAGAAGTACTGATGACTGATAAGATAATATTATTTTTGTTTATTCTATACTTTTTTAGAATTTTGAATTAATTTTAAAGATCAATCATCAAAAAGTCCTGGTTTTCCCTGACTTTTCCAGGTAGAGAAGTCATTTCCCTGACTTTCCCTGACCCTTAATAGCTTCCCTGACTTTTCCCTGACTTTCCCTGACCTTCCAGGTCCGTGGACACCCTGTGAGTGTTTTAATAAAGTGTTTATCTATCTATCTATCTACCTCTGGTTGGCAGATGGGCATGGTAAACATTACAGCAACGAGGTCGTCAAAAAATGTACACTGGCTATAATCGTAGAAAGAAGAGCTACTAGACATTTAACTAATGTCACTTGCAATTGCAGTATTTTGTGTTATTGGTATACATATTTATATACTCGTAAGTTTTTGGATCAGAGCTCATGATTAATCGAATTCTGACTGTATGTTTCCAGGGGACGCGTCAGCCCGTGACATAGACATCGCGATGAAGTTAGGAGCAGGTTACCCAATGGGTCCCCTGGAGCTGGCCGACTATGTAGGCCTGGACACTAACAAGTTCATTCTCGACGGCTGGCACAACAAGTACCCGGACCAGCAGCTCTTCAAACCCATCCCACTTCTCAACAAACTGGTCTCAGAAGGAAAACTCGGTGTGAAGACCGGAGAAGGATTCTATAAGTATGATAAGAAATAAGTAGCATAAGGATAGTAAATCAAGTTTGTATGAATTTATTGCATGTTGATATACTGTTGTTGAGGCTGATATTTAAATAAAGAGATTGCATATATTGTCTTTTAAGTCCTTTTTGAGTCTTGGAGTCCTCCTATCATTTTTCTTAGCTTTAAGGTAGATGTAATGAGAAATTTCACAAACACAGGACAGTCACTAAGATTAACGGTATAAGTTGTCATCTTGTATTCAGATTACACCTACACTTCGTCGCATCTCGCTCGCGGCTCTGTGATGCCACAGATTTAGTAGCTTTGTAGTAGTTTGCGTGCGTCATATCATTGCATATAGTGCGACCAGTTACTACACTCCTAAATAACTAAAATGCATGCCAGTTGGGCAGGAATAGAATATATCTTTATTGAACAAGCAAAAAATTTACGTATTTAAAATTAAAAACTAACAAGTAAAGTACAATGGCGGCCTTATCACCTATGGTGATTTCTACCAGGCAATCAGGAATGGATAAATAATCATACAAAAGAAAGTGATGGTACAAGATAACTACATAAATAAATACAAACATAATAATGGAAAGAAGAAAAAACAAAAAAATATTAAACAATGGATAGAAAATTAAATAATTTAGTTTGGAAAATATGAAGAGATTCAGTCTGCTTTGTAGACAAAGGCAGAGCGTTCCACAGTCTAACAGCTCGCACAGTGAAAGAAGAGTGAAAGTATAAATTGGATATAAATTAGTTAGATAATAAGTAGACATTTACTACTATCCAGTAGCTGTAAAATAAAATTTTGATAAAGAAAACCAAATAAGTTCATTTTTCTTAATCCTTTATAAGGGAAAGGTAATGAGAATTTTACTCAGTTATTATGATTAGGAAAAAAACAAAATTAATTTTGAATAAAAAAATGTATTTGCCTTAAAATTATTTCATACAGTTCCCTAAACTTAAGCAGTACTTAACATCTTATACAAAACTTGTCATAGTCAACTACATATCATAGTCATCATCTTCTCTTTTCCGTTTCTGTGCCCCGCCTGGCTCGTCTACTTCCATCTTGACTGGCACATGTGGAGGACCGGCAGTCACACGCACTGCAGGCTTCGCTACCACCTGTAAAAATATTGGAACTAAAAATGTTATCTACTTAGAAACTTTACTTCTACTTGATACAGGTCAGTTGTCACATTAAATTCTAGCTTCAATCTGCTAGTAGTAGTAGCAGCAGGCTGGATTATGCAGTTTAGCAAGACTAATGAACAGCAATTGATTTTTATATATATAGTAGAGAACCTACAACTGCAGACTGTGGTTGAAGAAATTGAGGCAACAACCAATACTTATAGTACCAGACTAGCAAGACATCCAAACATACTCGCTGACAACCTGCGGACCCGCCAGTACACACCGAGACTTAAAAGGGAAACAGTGCTGCCTACTATAGACTGAATCTCAATAAGTCCCAAGGCTCCAAGGAAACATAAGTAGAAGCACCCAATGGGATGCTCACTTGACTTGCAATCTCCATACAATTCATCTGCTTAGAGTAAAAACACTGATCGCAGATATAGAAATGGTACAAATATATATATATATATAGTAGATCACACATCATAATCAGATGAGACAGGGAAATATTTTGAAAGATACTATTATGTTTATTCTACGATGGGATCAGATCAGACACACTGTGCATTTCCCCTACCAGCGTACCCAAGCTCCTTAAAGTAATGAGCATGGTTTTAGCTCACTGGCATACCTGTTGTTCAGATGTTGTAGTACTTACAATGATGTGTAAATATGTAAGCCATAAATACTTAAAATCCCTGAATACAAAATGCTACCATAATATATTCTTTCTTTTGACGTGACAACGTCTTAAATTAGGTTGCGGCTGGGAGTCACTTATGAAAAAGTGTAACGCCCGGTAACGTTACGATGAGTCACCGAACGAGAGAGAGGCCCGCCGAATGCCTTGCGTCTCTCTCCCACTCAACTATGATCGGTCTGCCGCGCGCGCAGCACGCGGCAGACGTTGTCACGTAAAATCTTCGCCCGTAAAACCGACTTTACAGGCAACCATTTTTTAGTTATATTCCTCATTACTGAGGGTCTTGAATCACCTGCAAAATTTACCCATTGAGGGAGTTCTCATAGGTACATACAGACATATACATTACATATATATTTACCTTGCTCCCAGAAGTAAACTTAAGTACAGGTTTGGGCACGACACCGGGCTTTGCCCCGGTCACATTGATCATGGCTCCCGGTCTCTTCACCACCATGCTCTGTGCTGGGACTGGCTTGGGTGTGGTCACAGTCTTTATGGGAGGTGCTATGGCTTTGGTCACCACCTTCTTTGTGGCTGGCTTCAGGCGGTAGTTGCAGGCTGACAGGCAGTAGCTGGAAATACAAATAGCTTTAGGTCTCTTTAACAGTGGTGGTCGTACCTAAATTTAACACTTATGCATACACAGAACTTTTATAAAGGAGACAGTAGACAGGATTAAGCTGAGCAGGTCATCAAGATAAACCATTTATTGATAATTATTCAATTATGCATCAAAAATTAAAAAATGACAATATGTAATACAATCAATTTGCAATAAATGTCAATATGAAATGATGTCAATATCAATAAATTCTTATATCTTTAAATGAGGCAAACCACATAAGACGTGGATAGAGGGCATTGAAGAAGATGTGAAGGTCTTGGAGAAGCTGGATGGAAAAGCTTGGCTCAAAACCGCACAAAGTGGCATAGATTTGTAAAAGAGGGCCAAGATCCACCCAGGGTTGTAGAGCCACAGGATATACATTGGTAAACCTCCGCACCTTGCACTAAGTACCTTTAGAGGTCCTGTAAAGCTGGGCTGCAGCAATCCTGTCGGTGCATGCCTCTATTTTTAAACACTTGACTTTGTAGCAGCAAACACAATGAAATGGGGAATAGTTTATTATAGCAGCACTAGTAGCTAGTAAGTAGTACATAAACATGAAATTAATGTATTTTGGCTCTTGTTTATTCTCTGTTGTGCGCTTTGATGCAAAAGTATCGCCATTTCATCTGTCGGAGCGGGGTAGTTGCTGACCCTATCACTGTCTGAGTTGTGGAATAAAATACTGAAGCAAGATTTACTTTGTTGTATTTAATAATAATTATTACAAGTACACGACTGTCGCGTGTGATCGCGGGAGACGACTGGTCGGCGGAGGGGGGCGCTGAGTCCAGCCGCTCTACATACTTATCAAATTACAATACATGTCACTACACATTCCCCCTCTTAAAAAATTAAGAAAATCACTAAATATAACACTAAACTTAACTTATGCCTAACCGTTGCGTCATCATGTCCAATTGCTCCTTTACACTGGGTACGCTGACGATGCATCTGGCGATAAGCGCGCAGCGGGCGGCGGAGTGCCACTAATCTGCTTCTGCAGCCACGTCGCAAGTTTCTCTTTTATTTTAACACATACCCAAAACATTAATATGACTGTTATGATAGTTGTAACCGCTATTAGCATCAGCGATTGATTCGCGAGGTGGGTGTCCACGTTGGTTGTGCCCCCAGTTTGGGCAATCACGATTCCTTCACGGTTTTCCTCCTTTGAATATTCCTTGCCCATGGTAATTTATTTAACACAAGTTGATCCGATCGAATCTAAGTTGAAATTGAACGTTATAGACATACGTAAATGCAATTGGATATGATGACCTCAATTCGGTACATAACACATATATGAAATATATAAAGACGATATCACCTTACTTAACAAACAAGGATTTGCTCTGCAAGTATGCAGTTTATATAAGAAACAACACATACCTACACCTAACAAATACCAACAACTAAATTAAATGACGTCAGTCATCGAGCATCGTGTTACATTCTTACGAGTACCATGTATCCTAATAAAAAACAAATACATTTAAAACATACTACAGTACTTACATTACACTAAAAACACTACACTAAAAACACAACCTATTACATTTTATATAAGGACACGTATAATTCTACAACATATTACATTTAGAGATGAAAACGGACTGGTTTTTTTACTTTTCGTCCGGACCTCGTTGTACTGGCGGATGGGCTGGCATCTGTACGTGTACCTTCTGTACTGTGATCTAGTGGTACATTGCTCGATGAGCTGCTCTGTGGCACCGTATTAGCTGATGCCTCAGATCGTTCCTCCGTGCCTGGGCTCTTTAGCGGCACGGTACACGATGTGTCTCTCTGCGGAAATACTGTCCCTTCCTCCTGGTCTGACCTTAATAAATAAGCAGGCTTCAGCCTATCTATGGATACGCGTGTGTCTTTACCGTTAATGAGTAATACGAAAACCTTTTCCCCTCTCTTAATGACACGGTATGGACCGTCATAGTTGGGTTGAAGAGGTTTGCGTACTGCGTCATGCCTAACAAATACATGCGATGACGTTTCTAAATCTGGATGCACGAACACTGATCGAGAGTGGTTGATTGCTCTTGAACATGGTTTCAATTTTCTAATTGTATCTCTAAGGTGGTCAACAAATGTCGCGGGATCACTTACCGGAAACTTTGTGACGTCGAAAAATTCTCCTGGGATGGGTATACCTTGGCCGTATACCATTTCCGCTGCACTTACTCCGCTATCACGCCTGAGAGCAGTTCGCAAACCTAGTAAAACTGTAGGTAGCTCGTCTACCCACGACGTACAGTCTAAACGTGCAGTAAGAGCAACTTTGAGGGATCGATGCCACCGTTCTATCATCCCGTTGCTTTGCGGGTGGTACGCGGTGGTGCGAATCTTCTTTACCCCCAAGTATTGCATCAGGCGAGTGAAAAGTGCACTTTCAAACTGACGACCTTGGTCGCTCGTGATACGACGACAAATACCAAACCTTGCGATCCATCCTTCGTAAACTACTTTTGCGACAGTATCGGCGGTGATGTCTTTGACCGGGAATGCTTCAGGCCATCTGGTGCACCTATCTATTATAGTCACTAAGTACTTATAGCCTTGGCTAGTTTCGGGTAGCGGGCCTACGATGTCCACGCAAACATGTTCGAACCTGGCTGACTGTTGAAACTGTTGTAGGTCAGAAACTGTGTGCCGTTGTATCTTCGTACGTTGACATCGTAAACACGCTTTTGTCCAAATGCCTACATCTTTATTCATACCTGGCCAAAAAAATTTTTGTGTTACCATACTGCGTGTAGTTCGCACTCCTGGATGACTTAAATTATGTACTGTATCAAATACAATTCTGCGAAACGCTACAGGTATATAAGGTCGGATATTGTTAGTAGATATTTCGCAATATACCTGTGTATTGCAATAAGGCAAAGTGGCAAGTTTCAACTGAATGTTATTTGATCCGTTGTTATTCGAGGCAACATACTCGTCGTGCGATTGTGCTTCTGCTAACGCTGCGTAGTCAATAGTTGACGGGCAGTATACAGTCTCAATTCTAGATAAGGCGTCTGCGCACTGGTTCTGTGAACCAATAATGTACCTTATATCTGTTGTGAACTCACTTATGAACATTAGCTGCCTGGTTCGCCTCGGTGTCTCGTTGTCTGTACCTATTTTCTTAAATGCATGTATTAACGCTTGATGGTCAGTATATATAGTAAGGTTGCGGCCTTCGTGCATATTTCTAAAATATTTGATGGCCATGTAAATTGCCAACAATTCACGATCATAAGCAGAATACTTACGTTGAACTGCCGATAGTGCTTTCGAGAAATATCCTAATGGCTTCCACGTACCTTGATGTAACTGTTGAAGTACAGCTCCCACGCAGGTGTCAGATGCATCGGTCATGAGTGCTAATGGGACACCTGGTAATGGATGAAACAACATGCAAGCATTTTTTAAACTTTCTTTACATTGTTGAAAAGCATTCTCTGCAGTGTCCGTCCATTCGATTTTAGTATTATCATTTTTCTTAGCTCCATGTAAATATGCATTTAATATAGACTGATACGATGCGGCCTTTGGTAGATGGGCGCGGTAAAAATTCAACATCCCCAAAAATCGACGTAATTGTGATACCGTTTGCGGTTGGGGGTACTTATCTATCGCCTGCACCTTATCTTCCAGAGGTCGTATCCCATCTGTTGACACTTCGTAGCCTAAAAATTCTAATTTGCCCTGCCCAAAACAACATTTCGACAAATTGATCGAGATTCCATACTGTGTAAGTCGCTCGAATACCTGAGTCAGGTGTTGCTTATGCGCGGTGACATCGGAGCTTGCGATTATTACGTCATCAATGTAACAATAAATGAAGTCTAGCTCTTTAAGTACTGTTTCGTTCATAAATCTTTGGAAAGTTTGGGCCGCGTTTCGTAGACCGAAGGTCATTCGTGGAAACTCGAACAATCCGAAAGGTGTTATGATAGCAGTCTTTTCTACATCATCAGGCCATATTTCTATAAAATGGTATGCCCTATTTATATCTAAACGGGAGAACACGTTTTTATTAGCTAGTACATAGGTAAATTCTTGTAGCCGCGGTATCGGGTAACGGTCTGGCTTCGTTATCACGTTGAGTCGTCGATAATCGCCGCAGGGTCGTAACTCACCATTCTTTTTGGGAACAACATGTAGTGGGCTGGCCCATGGACTTTTTGAAGGTCTGCAGATGCCCATTTCCTGCATGATGCGAAATTCCTCCTTCACCTTGGCGTACCGGTCCGGATGCAGTGGTCTCGCTCTCGCGTGCACTGGCGGTCCGGTGGTCTCGATGTGATGGTATACTGAGTGTTTAGACGGTTCCCTAAAAGAAACTGGTTTAGTCACATCTGGAAATTTTTGCAAAAGTTCAAAATACGGATGTTTAACGTCCACTGCGTATATCGGCGGTTCACTGTACTGAACTAATGGCGCGACAATGCATAAATTCGTTGTTTTATCCACGAGTTTTTGTCCACTAAGATCCACCAAAAGTTGATAGTGTTTAAGAAAGTCTGCACCCAGTATGGGCTTCTTCACATCCGCGATATAGAATGTCCAACGAAACGCTCTACGTAATCTAAAATTCACTTCTAAAGTTTTAGTGCCGTATGTTTTAATAGCGGAACCGTTTGCTGCGTATAACATAAAGTCTGACTCAATTAATTCGCGAAACGGTTTTTTGCTTACCGGAATCACTGATACTTCCGCACCTGTATCCACTAAAAAACTATAACCACTATTTACGTCTGTTATACAAAGGCGGTGACTCGAAAGGATCGTGCAGATTCCCGCCTCGTGCTGCACATCCTCTAGTTTTCCTGAGCTTTCCAGGCGCACGGTTGTACGCATTTCCGGGCGCGGGTCTTGAATCGGAAGTGGTAGAAGCAAAGCCAGTCGGGGCTGCGGGGACTACGAGAATTGCTCCTTGTGCGCCCTCGGTCTCCTCCTCCTCGCTGTGCTGCTCTGCCGCGTTCCATGTTGTTAATCCTGGTGCTGAGCTTAGCGATCTCTGCCAGGATTAAGTCTTGTCCACGGGCGTTGGGCTGACCACTAGTCGTGAAGACCTGCGTTTCGGCCACTTGTACAGACCGAGTCGTCTCTGCAATCTTGTCCGCGATTACACTCAAATTGTCTAGGTCCAGGGTCTCCGTCACTGCGAGGACTGCTCTGGCCGATTGTGGCAGATGGCCTTGCCACAAAATACGAAGTGTCTCGTCAGGAATTTTCCCTCTGGCGAGATCTCGCATCCTCCTCAGCAGTTGCGACGGTTTCTGCTCTCCGAGCTCCATCTCGCCGATAAGTTTTTGCACTTGCCTAGATTCTGATTCTTCGTAAATCTGTAGTAACCGTGTCTTCAGCGCTTCATACTTGTCGGGGGGTGGTTGTAGCAATATATCTGTTACCTGGACGATGGCGTCCTTGGTCAGCTTCGATATTACTATATTAAATTTATTGTCTTCGCCCATCTTCTGCGGAGTAAGGATGGCCTCGGTGCGGATGAACCACACACGGGGCTGGTCTTCCCAGAAGTCTGGAATTTTCTGTGACAGTGAAAGGGCTGACAAAACAGCCTCCGGCTTTTCATCCTCCTTCACGACCTGCGGCTGATGTTTCACGGCCGGGGTCGATGCTGCGGACGTCTGCATTTTTCACTTTTTTACTTAATTCGCTGAATTTCTAGATCTCGTGGTCACTCGTGTCCGGATCTTGGGGTCACCAGTGTCGGAGCGGGGTAGTTGCTGACCCTATCACTGTCTGAGTTGTGGAATAAAATACTGAAGCAAGATTTACTTTGTTGTATTTAATAATAATTATTACAAGTACACGACTGTCGCGTGTGATCGCGGGAGACGACTGGTCGGCGGAGGGGGGCGCTGAGTCCAGCCGCTCTACATACTTATCAAATTACAATACATGTCACTACACATCCATCATGTACTTTAAACATTGGCCAGTGGAAATTTTTTGAACTCAGTGTGATGTATACCTAGGCACATCAGCATAATACTACTTGCCTATAAGTCACGCGCCTTACGGGTAAGGATATAGCTGACTTTATATATTTTAATTACATGTAACATCTTTTAATTGCTGTATTCTGTGAATAAATGATTTGAATTTGAATTTGAATTTGAATCAAATAAATAAATATTAATGGCGAGGAAGGGCATCAATATAGAGGAATGGCATGAGATTTCATTGATATATTCATTTATTTGCTGTCTACAGTCACTATGAATTAGACTAAGAGATTTAAACTGCATTTACAAGCTTACCGATCAGGGGGCAGCCTCAATCCACAGTGTGGTTTGATCAGTGGCAGCGGGTTAACATTCTTGACCCTCGCGATCTCCAGCAGCACCTCCCGCGGCGGCGGCGTCGTGAAAGACTTCTCCAGTTGCATCTGCACAGCCATCCTCACATCCTCCAAGTCTATCTGCTTTTTCTTCGAGTGGTTAGCGAATACTCGAGCGTCGTCTATTACCGTAGTTACGTATTTGAACGTGAACTCTAGAAGCTGGTTCACCACACGTGGCTCATAGTCCGTGATACCCACTTCCTTCATGATAGACATGATCACTTGGGCATCTTTTGGGACATGTTTGGTTTGGGTGTTCGATTTTGATTTGTCTTTTTCAGACATGCTGAGTTTTGTTTACAAGTGATGTAAATATTAAATGATAATGGAAAGTATAGAATTGATTAAGAAATCGAATTATGTATTTTGTGTAAGAATATGAATTAATGTATGTAAACGTAATAAAAATAATTCAAAATTATTGAAAACAACACAACAAGACAACCACAGAGAACAACATAGATTAAATATCATAGTATTCTCTCTCTGCTCTGTGGCCGTCTTGTATATAACTTGTAAAAAAAAAAAACCTGTGGTCTTGTGCAATGTATTGTCAGCACCACAGAATTTCAGTAAACAATTCCGTCGCGCATATTTTTCGTCCTACCACAGCTATCTACGTAAAAGATAAACTTTCTATAGCAATACCTTTCTACCACAGGTAAATTTTCTCTTTCTACGATAAAAACCTGTGAAACCTGAGATGAAAACTTTAACACGACCGATATCCGTTTCCGTTTATATTTTATTTCTTATGGCAAATCAAAGAGGCGCGAAAATTCAAATTAGATCGTTTTTGCTTCTACGAAATTTGGTACCTACTACAAAAGGTTACTTACTGTTTGCGGTTACTTATGGCCAAGGATTCATGAAAGAATCAAAGTAAACTTGCTCGGTAGGACTTAGATCCTAAACTTCATGGTAGATGTTAGGGCATAAGTCATAGTGTAATCAAAGACGCTTGGGGTGAAAAATAAGAAATCGCCTCAATAGATATATACATAATGCTTAACTCTAATGGACTACTAAGAAGATTTACTATTACTATTTATTGGCCTAGTAAGCTAGATTATAGTTTCGTTATGGGACAACGTGCATTCCCTTAAAACAAGGAACAAGTATATATGTGAAGAATGGAAAACAAACGTGCGGGCGCAGCCGTCATCGCGAGCGTACGTTGGCTGTGTCCCTGCCCTTGAGAATAGCACACTGATTGTGCTGAAACATGTCCCGCTAATACCGACAAAACAAACGTAAGTGATAGCCGGTTATACAAATATTAAGGATAGAAAATAACCAATTCCTAATGGAATTAGACTGGATTTGGATCATTTCCCAACAAATATAAGGCCTAGCCTTAGTTATAAGGCTGCTATGCTAGGCACATAAAACTTTATACGATGAAAAGCTCTTTAAATACTAAAATAAATAGATAATATAAAAATAAAGTGGTACACTGTCAGGTAAAAATCAAACACATTTTTAATAACCATTTCGATTTATTCAGTTAAAATATGAAATAACTTACGTGTACAGTAAAAATAAGTTGTTTTAGATAGTCATCGAAGTGTTTAACCCAAGTATGTGCAGGCACTCTATATGCAGCTGGGTCGTGTCACAATACTTTCATTAATAAAATAATTAAAAAAAAAATTGACGTGCTTTTGTCTATGTTTTGAGTAACTGTTACAGAGTTTAAAGGACGACGTCGGGCTATCTCTATTTAATTAGGGAATTCCTTCGAGATGTGGTAGGGAACGGTTATTTAACGGCTTTGTAACTTGGGATCAGTGATTTCTTGATTCAAAAAGCGCGATGTGATTGGTTGTGGGCGGTGACGTGTGACAGTGACGCCATGTCACTTATTCATGTCATGTCACTCATCAGTGATGAGACATTGTCATAATATGACAATGTATTATTTCACCTTGTTAATTTTTCGTATCTCGTACGAATATCTTAGCTGTAGCGCATTACAGTTTCATAGATAGTATTTTACATCATTATGAGTTCTGAGAATGTAGTTTTCGAATATATTGAAGTAAAAGCCTGATGAAATTATTAGTGTGTCCGCGACCTAGCCGTATAAAGTTCGTGCACACTATCCCTAAAAGCCGCGCGGCTCCAACATTGCGACTACCTTTAAGGTGAATTCACACTGACAATCCTGTTCCTTCATAGACTAGTATTTCAATGGTTTATATTTTTTCTCTCAAATCTTTTGACATAATTGAGCAAGCCTGCCAGTGTAAAGTTCACCAAACACCTTGTTTACCAAGAGTCCTAAAATATGTTCTAAAGATTACATTATTGTTATTTGTATTAGGTACAATTTTAACGTATAAATGGACATTTTGGACGTACAGTTGTGATTCTCTCTATTTACTATAGTGATTAAACAGGATGTCCCTAAAGTTGCTTTCTTTTGCTCCATACGTTAGTTGAAACTTGTTTTTATTTTTAAATATATTTACAAAGATTTACACACCTTTAGAATTTACACACACCGTTTTGGACTATGTTATAATTAATTATCTTTCTAACTCAAGCTACTTAACGTAACTAGTACTAAAAAAAAACAAGTGTTATGTAAAATACTTGCATATTTCTTTGGCGTTTAAAATAAATATGGAACAAAAGCAAGTCAACAAACAAAGATGGCGGATCAAACTAAAGCGCAGCGATGCGTCCAAAAACAAAGATGGCGGACTCTTCCTAACTACAGACGTGTCCAAACCAACTGCTACGAACGTCCATGATATGTTGAAAACAAAAAAACAAATCACTAGCGTTTGATCGCCATAGAAATAACGAACTGTATGTTATTTATTGCTTTCGTGATTACTTCACAAGTATATTATAACCTATTATTTCGTGTCGCGTCCCACTCGCATCCGTTCCTGTACTTACATACTCGTTTAGCTAAACAATTGTGCTATTACTGAAGTTACCACCCGACGGGACTATCATTCAATACTATCCTTAATATACATTATATCACCTAGTAAGGTTCAAACAATAGCCTACGACGCTCCTCACACGATCAAATAAATACATACAAAGTAATATTATTTAAAAATAAATGGAGATTAATAAGCTTTATTGGCGATGATGATCCATTCGAGCTACTTAGGTACATCATGGCCCATTAGAGCTTTATGGGTACATGGTGATTCGTTAAATTAAGCTTTACAGGTGCATGATGATCCATCGAGCTATACAGGTACATCATGGTACATTCCAGCATCATGGTGCATTCAAGCTTTCTAGGTACACCACGACCCATTCAAGCTTAATGGGCACATGATATTTCGCTTAAGCTTTATAGGTATATGTACAATACCTACTAATGATACACTAAAACTATTGATTTTTTATTGCAGATTTCTTAACTAATGTCACCAAAATAAAAAGACTAGGTCTCTTTGTGGAGTAGGGTTATTAAAGAGCCTATTTTACCCTACCACATAGGGAGGGTTATGTATTAGTAGTAGGTAAGATCGCGCGAGGAGCCCTAAGTGAACTAGGTAGAAATGTACTTAGACAACTACGGCGTTTAATACAATATTATCAACAACGTAACTATAGGAGCTACTTACGAAAAACTATGAAAATCACAAAATCCCAACTATTTGACGTGTGGCTAACAAATAAACCAATACACCGTTCACACTCACGATTGCAAATTCATTATCGATATTACGTGACAAGTACCTGTGCAGGCCGTTAGATGGCGCTGTACATAATATTTGTTGATTTATGTTTTGTTTTAAATTATCGGGGACTCGATTCTACGAATCCAACGTTGCAAGATTTTGTTTTAAGGAAGTATCTTTCAATATTTAAGATTAATTAACCGTGAGATAATTCGATTTTATTGTTCAATATATTCTAGCAGTTGATAAGTAGAATCGGTCCAAATAAAGGTGACCACACACTAGCTGGAGGCAAACGCGCCGAGCGAAACTAATTTTAGAAATCTTGAAATCTGATGAGTTATGACAGAGCTCGCACCAAATCGTCTAAATCCGCTTTCTTAACTCTGATTCCTTCGACGCGATCGGCTCTGCCTAATGTGCAGTCACCTTTAAAGCCATTTCAACGGTATCAGGGAGCAATTTACAACAGTGTCATTTCAAAACAAAATTACGATTAAAAAGTTTATAATACAAAGATTGCACAATATCATAGAAATAGAAATAAAATTAAAAATGACAATAACATCGTAAGCTCAAACATTACCGTAAATATTAACATTTCATTCAATGTAAATAAAAATTAAAAAGTTTTTAGATAAAATATTGCGTGGAGCGACGGTAAAGGCAACGTCGCCGTCATTTTAAAATGTCGTTTTACAAAAATATTGTAACATCGTGAAGTCAGTCAGATTACTGTGATCACCAACTTTTATTCGCAAAAGGCACTCCTTAAGAGCTGGCGCACACAGAGACGCTAGTGTCGCGATATTTCATTATAAAGAGACAACTAGAGACAACCTAGCGCGCATAACCCTACGAGTGAGCGCGAGAGGTGATGTGCTTTCGATTCTTTTTTTATTAACGCTCTTCTATTGAATACAGGCAAAAGATGCGTTAAGTGCACTGCGTTCATTTTTAGTCTCTTATTGTTGTCTCTTGTCTATGACATAAACCACTACATCGAAAGTTTTCTTCCGACTCTTTTATGATAATCCTATATTTGTAAAATTATTCATGTACAATTTATTCAGCATAGAAATGCTCGTAACATCAATACAGTCTATGCACTGTCGTACAAGTTTTATGAAAAATCGATAGCTAAGTTGGTAGTATTTTTTAGCTGTTTACCTAAGAGACTTTCTAGCACGGATTTCTTAGACCATAGATTCTTCCACAACCGTCTCAGTGTGCGCGGGCTCTAATGCAAATAAAAATGTCGAGTGAACCGGGGCGGGGCACATGTATAGGAACCGATCTAGCTGTGGAGCCTAAAAGCGCTTTAACCATAAATTAATTACAACTTACTAACTATTTATTATATCATAAGAAACAGGAAGAGACTACAATAGATGATGGTTCGAAACGATACAAACAAACCGATCGAAATGTTTATTACTAGCTAGCTTTTTAAGACAAAATGGCCGAAACGAATCAAGAGACGGCCATATTTGTTTATTCAATATTTTGCCGCCATTTTGCGAATTGTGACCAACTTTATTTAAATTGTTGTAATTTATTTAAGCCTGTATTTAGGCACAATTTACAAAATGGCAATGACATATCAATTTAGCACAAGTTTTCACGAATGCACAAATTTTCATTATAGTTTTTGTTTGGTTTACGTTTTATCTAAGGAAAACTGGTCGAATTGGTTTAAATAATGGAATACAATAGTATCGTTTGTACCTATGTCTTCTGTCACAAAAATGTATGGAAATAATTGTAACGCAACGAAAACTATATTGCAAAACTGCGCATTCGAAAAATCTTGTACTATCCCTACTGTCATAAAAACCAAACTAAAGTCATGTCACACTACGGCATCCTCTAAATTGCTGTTTATATTTACCAAAGAGTTCGTCACTCACAATAAAACGATCGAATGAAAACGTTAATAATTTTGCACTTGATTCCGTGTTGTATTGCACGATTCACGATATTATGTACACAATGTCCAACTTCCTCCCTACTTACACCCAGTGTTGACTGTTTCGGGACTAAACTGTAACTTTGAAACATACGATCCATAGTTTATTTAATAGCTTGCAACACATACATTACTTACAGCTATGGTTACATTATTATTCGTAATGATGATTAAAAAAACAACGGAATTATCTAACTTTCGCAAGCTTAACTAGGTATTAACAAAAATACCCTCAAATTAAATAAATACTGAAAAAAAAATATCTAACGTATTCTGGCCCTTGTTTAATGAAACCACATGAGCCAATGACACTTACTACTACTGTTTGGCCTAAGGTAGAGTATGCCTAGTCTGGAATACAGCTATTCCGGACTCTCAAGGAGGTTTTTGGATGGGCAAAAGATGGCGATATATATGTATGTATACATATCACGTGAAAATTGATTAAAATAAAAGTGATAAATAACGTTACGAACGTCCCGAAATAGTCAACACTACATTTACAACTTTTTTATATCTTTTCGTAGAGCCCCCGCGGCGCCGCGTGCGCACAGCACTGCCTCGCTTCTCTTTCGAATCTTAAGGGCGGCTGGCTCGGTTCACACCTGGAATAAAAAAAAATGGTTGCCTGTAAAGTCGGTTTTACGGGCGAAGATTTTACGTGACAACGTCTGCCGCGTGCTGCGCGCGCGGCAGACCGATCATAGTTGAGTGGGAGAGAGACGCAAGGCATTCGGCGGGCCTCTCTCTCGTTCGGTGACTCATCGTAACGTTACCGGGCGTTACACTTTTTCATAAGTGACTCCCAGCCGCAACCTAATTTAAGACGTTGTCACGTCAAAAAAAAAACGTTATTTTTTATTCCAATTAATTATTGCTGTTAGCCCAATTAAACCCGAGTATACTTAAAATGCCACAAATATTTGTAAGTTTAGTCCACAGATGTACGATATTGGTGGCGATTCAGCAGCACACACAACTAAACTAAATTTAAAGAAGCCCTGTCTCTTTTCATCTTAGGTGGCCAGAAAGAGACGGCACGTTCTGAGCTACAGACAAAACAACTAAAATCACGTCTAATAAGTTAATAAGTTTGATTGTTTGCCTGTTTGTTTGACTCGAATAGCCTCCGAAACTACTGGACCGATTTGGAAACTCTTTCACTGTTGGGAAGCTACATTATCCCCGAGTAACATGGGCTATATTTTGTTTCTCTTTACAACTTGGATTATTTTATAGTCCTTGCGAAGCTGGGACTGGCTGCTAGTTATATATATTAGTGTATGGAGAAAGGGCTGAGTGTGGAGATGACGTCTGATAAAAGTGAGTGGAAAAAGAAAATTAGCTGTGCCGACCCACCTAAGTGGGATAAGGCAAGGAGGAATAAGGAAGAAGATCTTAATTTGGTTTTCTTAGCTGTAGTCAAACGAAACGAATACCTTTGTTTGATTAGTAGAGTAAAAAAAACTATTTGCCAAACAGCACAGTGATAAGGAGGCAGATCTATTAGGTTGATCCGTTAGGAAGCTACATTGTCCCCGAGTAACATAGGCTATATTTTGTTTTTCTTTACAACTTGGATTATTTTATAGTCCGTTTGAACCCAGGACTGGCTGCTAGTTATATAGGTATACACTAGCTGACCCGGCAAACGTTGTTTTGCCTCACTTAGGTGTACAGCGCCATCTATTGATTACTTACTCAACCCAGTCGAAAGGTATCGACATCTGTTAGAATCATTTGGAGTTAACAGATAATTGTGACTGTCAAATAATAACAGACAATAATTAGCAATAAATTAAAATTGCGACTATAATTTGAGATTTAAACTATCCTATCTCAAGTTGGATCGAACTGCACATGGTGTGCGAGTTTTATTATAATCGGTTAAGTGGTTTAGGAGTCCATTGAGGACAAACATTGCGACACGAGATTTATATATATTACTAGCTGACCCGGCAAACGTTGTTATGCCTTAATAAAAAAATAAAATCTAAATATACAGTAGCCGATTCTCAGACCTAATGAATACGCATATAAAATTTGGAAAAAATCAGTCAAGCCGTTTCGGAGGAGTACGGTAACAAACACTGTGACACGGAAATTTTATATATAAGAAGAAGATGGTGTGTTTACTGACTGGTGTCTATGTAGTGAGCGCGGGCTGCGGCAGGTCCGGGGGGTGCGCGAGCGGCGCGGGGGGCGGGGGCGCCAGGTACTCCACCACCTCCTGGTAGATGAGCTGCTTCCACTGGTCCACCGTGTGCTCGCGCTCGTCCACCGAGTGGTCGTACGACGCCGGGGCCGGCTGGAACATTACAATATTACTATTTACTTTCTTTGTTTTACCTCCACATAATCTAGAGTTATTAGGAAACATTTGACAACCTCGTTGGTGTAAAGGTTACTATGCCAGACTGCTAAACAGAACGTTCCGGGTTCGATTCCCGGCCCTGTTACATCTTTGTGCTTCACTTAAATTTGTTGGCTTTGGGTCTGGGTGTAAAATATGGATTTATATATAATATGTATGTATGTATATGTAGTATACCAGTTGTGTTAGCAACCATAATACAAACTACAAATGGTTCAGTATGGGGCTAACCAGCCGTGTGTGAAATGTAAAAAAAAAATCTTCAATAATCTTATTGAAGATTTTTTTTGGCATGGTGAGAGGACAGATTATGTTGTATCCTTACCTATAATGTGGGATTCGAAATCTACTTAGTGGGTAAGAAGAAACCCACTTAGTCACCTTACATACATACAGCACTCTTGGTGCCCGGCCTCGAGGCCTGATGGAGGGCTCCGGATTTTTCAGTGGAAATCTACCGAAACATTACCGGCTTTTGCTTATAAACTACGTGGTAGTGATCTTTCATAGACCCAATTTGAAAGGGCTTCTGGAAACCCCACTGCAAAAAGCCGATGAGTCTGAACTTTCGGTACCCCTGGTACATGATTTTACTAATGCACTATAAAACTTTTTAGTTTTTGTTTAGTTTTAGTTTTACCCACAGACAAATGATCTGATTGGTTCATATGTATTAAGTTGTATATTCGACTCTTTGTTGTTTATCAGTGATTACGTCATTGTATCGACGATTATTTTGTTTATTGGTGATTATGTCGTATATCGGATATATGTTGTGTATTGTTGATTACGTTGTATATCGGTAATTATGTCGAATATCGGTTATTTTGTAGTATATTGGTGATAATGTGGTATATCGATGATTACGTTGTATACGACCCAGACAAAGGTGGCGTCATGACCTAGACGAACATGACACAAACTGGGCCACCAAAGCTGAAGACCGGGCTATCTGGAAGGAAGGAAGAGAGGCCTTTGCCCAGCAGTGGGACACAATAGGCTGAAAGTAATAATAAGGTTGTATATCGACGATTATGTTGTATATCGGTGATTATTGTATATCGGTGATTATTGTATATCGGTGATTATTGTACATCGGTGATTATTGTATATCGGTGATTATTGTATATCGGTGATTATTGTATATCGGTGATTATTGTATATCGGTGATTATTGTATATCGGTGATTATTGTATATCGGTGATTATTGTATATCGGTGATTATTGTATATCGGTATGTATGTATATGTATACTGACCGCATTGACCTCGCCCTCGTCGTACCACACGTTGATGTAGGGGTGCAGCAGCGCCTCGTCCACGGAGATGCGCCGCTCCGGGTCGATCACCAGCATGCGGGAGAGCAAGTCACGCGCTTGCGATGCCTGCAAACATACAACCTCAACTGTTATTATTAAGTTCTTTCTTTGTGTTCGTTCTTGAAATTGATTGTCTGGAAGAGATCGCTATCGGCAATAAGGTCGCCAGTTAAGGCACTAGCTTTGATGTACTTTATGTGTTTTCTGTAATTTGTTCTATTTTTTTTGTGAGTGTTTTAATAAAGCGTTTATCTATCTATCTCAACTGTTATTATTACCCTCAGACTTATTGAGAACAAAACACTACTATGTTATCACTAATCATTCGTTTATTTATAACCAACATAATAATGATATAAAACACTAAACTAAAACTTAACCTACAAAACTCCAGGGGGAGAAAAGTGCCCAAAATGCTGGCAATATTGCCACGTTGGATGGCAATGCTTAGTTTCTGACCGAAATAAAAGCCAGCATTTTGGAAACTCGAAACCTGTAGCGATCAGTAATCTATATTTTTTTCTAAATAGTATTTATTTTACAATAAATGCTCTTGCGCTTGATCAATATTTACCATGGCAAATAACCTAAATTGAAAAATAGGTATTTCTCCTGCGAATTACCACGCAGTAGTGTAAGTGGTAGTACTATGTCATCTTTAGTCAATGTATAAGTATTTTTTGACAATAATATGAGGTTATTAATGGCGGGGACTTAAACCGGCACCTGGTCCCAACGGGCTGAAGTAGTAGTGACGAATCTCTTTATTCTATATTCTTATCATGTAAAGCGACCAACTTTTGTTGTTAAGAGTTTTCAAATCAGGGACGATTTGAAAAGGGCCTCGGTGTTACTTAAAGGCCATATCGCTTCAGTTTACCAAGGTATCTTTAAACAAAATATTATTTGACGACCTGATAATGGTTACCATGCCAGGCTACCTACCAGAGGGTTCGATTCCCGGCACGGTCAACATCTTTGGGAAGAACTAAATTTGTTGGCTGTCGGTTTTGGTGTTCAAAATGTATTTATATATATGTATTTATGTACTTGTATATCAATTGTGTTAGCAACCATAATACAAACTAGAAATGCTTTAGTATGGGGCTAACCAGCCGTGTGTGAAGTGTGTAAAGAAAAGAATGACCTTGAGTCGGTTGTGCTCGTTGCTGTCGGAGGGGAACAGGATGTCCGGGAAGAGCCGCTCGAAGCTGTACCCGGAGTAGCGAGGCCTGTTCTCCACGTAGTTCCGCACCGTGGGCTGCAGCCGCGCCATGAACGCAGCCGACGGCGTGCCCAGTTGCTCTGCACAAGGAAAAAACTTGCTTCAGCAAAGAAAATATTACATAGATTTAGAGAAGCGCGGCGAAGAGGGCGTGGCTTAGCCGCCCCACTGCTGACAACGTCCGAGCGAGCAAAGGAGGGCAGTCTCAGAGTAACGACTTCGTTACTCTGAGAGGGCAGTTGAAACATCGGGCGACGCGGCGAGTTCACTTTCCCTTCGAATCCCGGCGTAGACGGTCGTTGCACTATCAAAGTGCTTTGATATTTGATTTTCGTGTTAATATATATATTTTTTTGTTTAATATTTTTATTTTAATTTAAATTCGTTTCATTTGTACTTAAATATAGTTTATCATCTCTTGCTCGCATTGGTTTTATTTAACCTAATTTACGAGTAGTTCAAGATGAATAAACCAACTGCAGGTGGATTAATCTATCTATAATGACATTAATATGGATAAATCTAGAGTAAGTGGATAAATTTTCATCTGACTACAGCACAAAGTCATTATTTTTTTTTTCAATTTAATCAACTAATGCAAAAAGGGTGACCTTAGCATGTCTAGACAATAAATTTATTCTATGAATTTTGGAAATTCTCGAAACAAAAATTCTGACAATCGATAAAATGTGACGAGAAGTGAATAAGCTAAATTTAAATAGTCTTTTAACTAGTGTACACGCAGTTTAAATCTCGATCTGTAATACTTTTGGAACCATTTTTTTATAAACTAATTTTTTTGGAACTGTGTGTATAAACTTAAATAATTAACTTATCATACAAACAAAATTCCATACATATTATATTTTAGAAAAGCTGCAAATTCTGAATTAGACTGTTTTTACGTGTATGGCATTAGTACTTAGTTTAATGTTACAAAACGGGAGAAGTTATTGGCTTTCGAGTTACAGTTCTGTGAACTAGTTTAAAAGGAAAAAGGATTAATTAACCCCACCGCACCCCTCTAGGCGCTAAGGCACGGGCAACGAGAGATCGTAAGCAGGTAGCCCGCGCTTATCTGCTTCAACTAGTAAATTATCTATAGTTACCAGTGAGTGTACTAGACTACGGGGAAGGTAAGTGTTGGAGAATGTTTACCAATGATCTTGTTCCACTGGTCGATGTGGTCGGTGCCGGGGAAGAGCACGCCGCCGCGGATCATCTCCCCCATGATGCAGCCCACGGACCAGATGTCCACGTTCTCCGTGTACCCCATGCCCAGGATCACCTGGATACACACGGGGAAAATTATGATCGTTTGGGCATGGTTGTAAAACATAACAATTTAACACAATAATTGTTGTTTTATTTAACCTGATAAAATATCAAGGGGTAAATAAGAAAATCTACCGAATGAATGTACCTCTATAGAGCTACCTAAATAAATCGCCTTATTAAACCTAATTTAATTCAAGATGAATAAAGATAGATTCATCTTGAATTAGAAGAAATAAGATTAGTAGAGTAGATAAGACTTGAAGAAATAAGATTAATAATATATTTAATATGGATAAATCTAGAGTGAGTGGATAAATATACTTTTAAAGTTCAGTTTAAGAATGCACGCCTGTAATATAGTTTAAGATAGATAAATCTACAGCTTGTGTATAGGCGCACGACTATAATTTAGTTTGGATAAACGCACGTGGCTGATGTGGATAAATATGTACCTCTGGCGCGCGGTAGTATCTGGTGACGACATACGGCGTCATCATGAAGGTGGTTCCAGCGGTGCGCGCCAGCCCGAAGTCCAGGATCTTCAGCGTGCAGTCACTCTTCACCACGATGTTGGACGGCTTCAGGTCCTGGGAACCACAGGAATTATTCAGTTTCGTTTCTTATTAGTGTTCAGAACTCAAAGCGTAACAACATGCCTTATTACCAAACATTTTGTCTTTCAGGTACTGTTAATACAACATTTGCGATTCAAATACAAATTGTAACAATATTAACAGTTCAAATAAAGAATTTGTTTTGATTTGTCTGAGGTTCCGCTATCCACCCGACCCGCTGACCTCTATGTTACACCCTAAACCCTTAAGATCGCGGAATCGATGTAAACAACACGACGGCCATTTGCAATTACGCAATAAATGTCAAATTTAGTTCACTCAAGGGAGGCGCTTCAAATCGGCACAGAAAATTGCTGTCATTTTGTATGACATAGCCTGTCCAGCGTAGTATAGAGGTCAGTGACTCGACCGCTTGTGGCCAGGCTGTATCCCTTAAACCGTGATAGATAAACTGCCATGCCTTTTAAACTAAAAAAAATCGGAACCCATCGCCCTTGGCCGCTGTTTGACCACAAAATCAACAACAAACATTTGTTATGCTAATCCTAGGTCCCGTATTTCCTTTTAGGACGGAGCCCTAAAAAAGGGGATTCTAAAGAAGGGTTTTTTTTTACTAGGACTCATTTCACACACGGCTGGTTAACCCCATACCATTTTAAGTTCGTGTTATGGTAGCTAGCAAAACTGATATACTACATATACATACATATATATTTTATATAGATACATATTTAACACCCAGACCCACAACCAACAAGTTTAGTTAAGCACAAAGATGTCGGCCGGGCCGGGAATCGAACCCGGAACCTTCTGGTTAGCAGTCCGGCATGGTAACCGTTGCGCCAACGAGGTCGTCGGATGAGCATACCCGATGTATGATTCCTGCGAGATGCAGATGCTTGATGCCGCACAGCATCTGGTAGAGCAGGTAGGACATGCGCTCGTGGTCCAGGTCCATCTGGATGACGTGGCACAGGTTGGCGTCCATCAGCTCCATCACCAGGTACACGTCCTGGAACTCCTCCAGGCTGCGCTGCGGCGTGAACGCGTTCAGCAGACCGATTATCTGGAAACGGAACATCACCAGTGGTCATTATACGGTTTTTTGTATCATTAATATGAAAATGATATTGTGTCTTCTTTTTCTTCTTCTTTTTTTTTACCTTATTCCACTTAGGTGGGGTCGGCACAGCGAATCTTCTTCTTCCACTCTCCTCTATCAGACGTCATCTCCACACTCAATCCTTTCTCTCTCATGTCTTCATTCACACACTCCATCCATGTCTTTTTCGGGCGGCCTCTTGCTCTTCTTCCTTGCACTACCATTTGCCATAGTGTCTATTTTATGTTATTGTTTTGATATATTTTTTTGGTACTGGTTATTGTTTTGACTGTTTTCTGTTTTGTGAACCATAATAAATAAACTATGCGCACAGTTCTATGAACTATTAAAGATTCGGTGCTTTTTTTTTTCAAAAATGACTGAATGTATTTTATTTTATTTTTACTAGGCCGATAATTGAACTTGAATGTTTCGTTACACAAAACATTACAAAAAAATCAAATACTTTTCATTGTGCTCAACATACATTATAACTTTGACGTACGATTGGCTACATCGGCTTCTAAAGAAAGGTAGTGAGTAACACCCCGCTTGGTCAGTAATAATCAAGCGGGTGTATTATTATGGCTTTTGAATTTCAGTTGTGTCCATTTGACACAGCCTATGTTTTTCCTGACCATATACTTTTTTTCTCTTATCCATTAACATACCTATTAAAGTTGGGTACAAAACCTATTTTATGCAAATAATAATTGTTCCATTGCCAGACACAAGCTAACCAGTTTCATGACAGCTATATCCTGTCGCCAACTTTCACTTTTGAAATAACCCAAGCTAACTTTTAACTTTACGATCTCAGAGTCCGCTATGATTTTCAATTCAAGTTTCCGAAAACTCTATATATAAAGTTTGCGACATCTGTAAGCGTCAAATGGATTCTTAAAATGAATTATATCTGAACTGTGAGAAGTATTTCACATTTCGTTTAACTTTGCGTCGCTTGCCATTATACTAAATATTCAGTGTCTAAATATAGTGACTATAAAAGCGAAGTTGACGACAAAAGTTTGATTTAACAATTTTTTCGCTATAAATCGTAAACGGAAAAAATATCGAAAACATGCTTAAGACCGTCTAAAGGCAAGCTCTAAGAATATTTATAATTATTTTGGTACCAACCAGACTTATGAATTAGAAATAAAACTGGTTCACAAAATCTAAAACTGAGTTTTTTGAACCAATTTTTTTTCATATTGATAAGTCTGATTAGTACCGAATTATGTATAAATATTCTTAGAGTGGTTCTTTAGACGGTCTTTAAACTATTTTTTCAATATTATTTACCGTTGATGTTTTATGACGAAAAAAAAATGTGAGCCGTCAGATGTGAAACATCGACATTATTTTGTAAAAGTAATATGCAGAAAAGAACATATTGTGATAGGAACCAAATATGTCATAATGATAAAATAAACTTTAACATTTTTTTTCCAGATAAAGATGACTATTTAATGAATAAACATTTATTTTCATGAAATACAAAAATTTACGAATTTATTCCAAATCGTGATTACTTAATTTGTTTGTTTTTAGAAGAAAGCAGTGTCTGCCTATACCATCATATAGCGTGGCGACGCGTCGCCATGCCAGAAATCGGTTTTACGTTCGGCTATAAATGTTTTACATCAAAAACTGGACTGAAAAATTCAGGATTTTTCCCTTATCTTTGGACATTAAGTGAGATATTATCATTGATGGAGATGATGAAGAATTAAGAATGAAACTTACATTTTTATGATTGACGAGTTTCATGAGTTTGAACTCTCGGTACGCCCGCTTGGCGTGGGTCACGTTCTGGAAGGGGCGGGACAGCTTCTTGATGGCTACATTCTGCTGAGTCACCGTATCGTATGCCGCGCTGCAAACAATATACAGTTACATTACATAGAAGAACAGATAGAAAAACCTTTATTGGACACAAACATGAAAAATTTGAAAATAAAAAAGAAAAAACTTGGTAACTATATTGTTTTGATGTTTTAACAATTGATTGTAGTCGTAAAACAAATAATTGTTTTTAATTTGTAATTTTCAAATTTGTTTATTTATCCAGAAAAAATATTACAGATCAAAAATACATTTATAAAAACAATGATTAAATGAAATTTAAAAACGACCATTTAAATAGTTTTTGAATAAGAATTATGTACCTATGTCAAAGCCCAGTAAAAAAATTAGGGACAAAAGCTGCTTAAAAAACACACTCGTATTTTTACTAGGTAAACCATGGAAGGTAGACGGTATAATTTAAATATTTGTGAAAAATATATAAATACATATAAATGTTATATATTTAAGAATTAATACTTCCATAAAATCACATAAAATAAATATTTAAACATGGAACATGATGCATTATACAAAACGTGACTAAAATCTTCATGCGAAATTCACTATACATGATTAGTAACTTGTTAGTATAATTTTTTACAGGCGTGACCGGACGAACCAGTGTTATTAATAATAAATTTTACATTTTAAAAAAATATTGTTTGCCGGCGGCCATATTGAATTTTAAATTTATCATATATTTAAGTAAAATAAATACTGACCTATAATTTGACAGATTATGAAATGTGTCTCTATTTAACATTCTACTTGTCACGCCCCTTTAGTTTAAAACCTATATTAGGGCAGTTGTTAAAAAATATTTTATCCACCATTTTGTAAGGGCGGTCGTTTTTTAGCAAACATGTTTGTTAAACTATGTTTGATAAACACCCCCGCCATTCAAACATTTACAACAAAAAAAAAAAACAAAATCGGTTCGGGAGCTACTCACAGACACGTCAAACTTATATTGTAACACCCCGTTATATTTGCGCGGGGGTTAAAATATAACGTTTAATAAACAAGACGTCAACGAAGATTATAAATGTTATACATAAAGAGGTAGGTACATAAATCTATGTTAAAGTAACTTTTTAGTATCATGCGTGCTAAACGCATTATTGCCGCTTTGTGTATCACAAACATGCCAATCGTAAAAGAAGATTACCAACAATGAATATTAAACGTAAGTTTCACAACAGGCAAGTAATCCTAGAAGAGAAGTCGAGCGTTAACAAGTTAGTTGACAATTAGTGGTGAGAAGCGTAACATGTAAAGCCGCCATTTTGAATAAGAAAGCCGCCATTGGCCGCGCGGTAGCGGGCGGCAAGATGGCGGCGGGTCCTTACCACACCATCCCCTGCGCGCCCGCGCCCCGGCTCACGAGCTCAGAGTACCGCGTGGGCACAGTGAACACCGTGTCGCCGAGGGCCACGGAGTAAAACTCAACCATTCTACTCGCAACTCACTACTCGGTCAGCTATAAAGAGAAACAACATCACGTTGGCATACGCTGTACGCGGTGTCTGTGCTGGGGCTGGCGCGACCGTAGCTTTCATGCACGTTAAAAGAATACTGGAGAAGCTGCGCAAAAAAATTTACTATGATTGGGAGAATATTATAAAAAATAAATAAGATTAGACAAAAAAGCCCAATCCTTGAAGCGTTGAGAAGGGCAAAATCTTGAATTTACAGTTTTTTCGTTATAAATCCTAAACATATTGAAAAAAAATTTTGACAAAATCTAAAGAACAACCCTAGGAATATTTATACTTATTTTGGTACCAATCTGAAACCATATTTTAGATTTTTTGAACCAGTTTTCTCATTCATAAAAGTCTGAGTGGTACCAAAATAGATATAAATATTCTTAGTTCTTTAGACGGTGTTTAAGCCTTTTTTTTTTTTTTTCACCGTTTATTCATAACGAAAAAAGTGTAAATTAAACATTTTAATTTTGTTATCTTAAGGTTAGTTCAAAAACAAAATAATCAGCCAAGTACTTTAGTGCGCGAATCTAAACACGTAAATACAGTTCACGTAGTTCCACTTTACCAGGATTCATTTTAATCAAACGATTTCGATTTCTTAAAAATTCATCTAGAACATTCTCTAGATAAAATATCAGTTCGCTACAGCCCCTTAACAAGCGTCAATGTCGCAGTGTAGTGTGGTATGGCTGTACTGACATGCAAAAAATGAGTGCGTGCAAAAGAGAACGATGATAAAACCTTACAATGAAACTAACGTAGGCAATACGCAATAAACTATTATCGTGAGGCATATTATATATTTGCACGAAACAAACGGTCACACCTACTTTAAAAAAATCGTTGGATATACGTCCAACGGGTTTCGACGCATTACGAGCGTCATCATCGGGGATAATATTATTATGTAAATAAAGATTATTTGAAATTGAATTGATCGGGGACGAGCTTCAAACGGACCGTCATAATATATCCAACGTTTTTTAAGTTAGTGTGACCGTTTGTTTCGCACAAATACTCAATAAAACTGTCAATATCACGATGCAACGAATTATTTGCATGCTTTTGAGTGTATCCGAGTGCATGATGGATGCATAAGTCGCTTTGTGAGTGTGCGATGATCAGTTCGAAAAAAGTACAGTATTTAATCAATAGTAGTGCGTTTTAAAATTACGGCGCGTGAGTTTGAAAATGAAAATTTGTACAATGTACACATAAATAAAACAATTTGTTGAATAAATCATAATATTAAGAGTATACGTACTTTGTTTCTGTGGTAGGATTGTGTTTAAAAGTAAAAGTTAAAGCAGAATCCGCCTTGGAGAGAATATGAAAGTTTAACAGAATTCTGAAGGTAAATTTCTGGCCCGACAATCTTTCCGGAACTGATTGTACTAGAAGTTCTGGTCTTGTTTTTAATAATAATATAATCTAGTCTAATTATTAAGACTAAGGTTTAGGATACCAGATGATGCCTTGGGCACTGAAGGAACTGAGATGCTGGCAGCGGTTGAGAACGCAGGAACTTGTTTTGCAGTGTTAGAACACTTCATGGATTATATCCCCTATGTTCATATTTGGTTCACAGTTAACACTTACCAGACGAAGTCCCGGGCCCCGGAGTCAATGGGTTTAAGGTTTTGCTAACGCTTGAGTATATACAAACTTACTTAAAAGTATCCCAGCATTTTCACCCTCATTGCTATTAAAGTAACACTCACCAGCGATGCCCTGAACGCTGAAGCCAGTTTCGGTACCTGAGGTTTTGGTAGCGTTTGAGAACGTGGCAACTGATTTTGAAGTGTTTAGAATATTACAACAAATTCGCCCTTATTGCTAGAAGAATAAGACTCACCAGAAGATTTCCTGGGCGATGAAGCCATTGACCTCGATGAAGTTCTAGTAGTATTTGAGAACGTGGAAGCTGATTTTGAAGTGTGTTTAAAATATTACAACAAAGTCGTCCTTATTGCTAAAGGAATAAGACTCACCAGACAATTTTTTGGGCGCTGAAGCTAATGAGAGCTTGATGAGGTTCTGGTAGCGTTTGATAACGTGGAAACTGATCTTGAAGTTTGTGTAGAATATTACAACCAATTCGCCCTTATTGCTAAAGGAATAAGACTCACCAGACGATATCCTGAGCGCTGAAGCCTTTGAGTTCCATCGAGCTCATCATAACTTCATCAAGTTCTAGTAGAGTTTGAGAAAGTGGAAACTGATTTTGAAGTGTGTTTAGAATATAACAACAAAATCACCCTTATTGCTAGAGGAATAAGACTCACCAGACGATGCCCTGGGCGCCGGAGCCGATGGGCTTGAGGTTCTGGTAGCGCTTGAGGATGGTGAAGCGAGTGTCTCCCACCTCGACGGTGTAGAAGTGAGGGTGGCGCGGCGGAGCCGACATGGCGGTGGCGGGCGCCGCGTGGGGCATCTACTACCCCTACCTGGAAACACCATGGGTTGGATATGACATAAACAGTATCCACAGAGTAAAGAAATAAACAGAGAAGTTCATAATATATTTTTTGTCGCAAAAAAGTACTCTATGAAAATGAAGTATTATTTGTGTATGTGTAAATACACTGTAATTTAGAATTAATATAGTTCCCAAAAACCTGAATTAAATAAATTTATTATTATTATTGTATAAAATGGCACGCATTAGTTGAAAAAGGTTATTTAACAATGGAGTATTTTTGACTGCCATAGTTACAAATTCGGGAAACAAACGTTGTTGGTGGTATAAGCATAGTCTACTCAAAGTTTATACTGTTTCCTCGCATGGCGAGAAATCTACGCTAGCTAAGTGTGGGTTGGAGGATGACACATCTTTGGATTTTGTTGTCCCTCCCCACAACAAAAAGAGACAGCACAATGTAATTATTACTATTTTGTATGTAAGCAACTTTGTATAAACCGGTATTCATTTCAATCTTCAATCATAACAAAGGCAACAAACATACAACCTTGTGACAGACTTAGAAAAAGGGTACCTTTGGACACGAAAAATTGAAATTAACTTACTTGATAATATATTTGTTATATAGTGTGTGGTTGCAGTCCATATATTGCTCGAAGTTATTGTCGGTATACAGGGGCGGTATCACACGGTCAGTCTTGAAGCGAGGGTTCTACTGCGGCTGGTTACGTCTGAGGACAATGGAAAACGTCATGGTTAGGTTGTGATAACTATTCCACTAGTAGGATTGTTTTAGGATTCCTAGTACTTAACACGTAGTACATACTAAGAAAATATTAGAATGGGTACCTAGAGGTAAAATAAATGAGATAAAAGATATTTATTGCGTCTTGGGTATGAACACGGATTACACAAAACAAAAGTATACTTATTATCAAGCTTTTGAGTCGTGCGTTGCTGGATCATTGCGCCTCGCTGTAGGATTTTTGAGAAAACCTACAAAAATAAATATAACAAATACTAGCTGGATTTTCGCACCATGCAATTTTTAAAAAAGCCTATTCTTAAAATGTCTGAACTGATCGATTATTATATTTTATTTTTCAATAGAATAGAATAGAATAGAATAATTTTATTCATCATAACGTATCCTATTAGAAATACAATTATATCACCAACAAGATACAATATGGACTTGTCAATTACAATATACAATGGAAACGAATTAATAAAAAAACAACAATAAAATAAAATAACATTAAAGAAAATTTGTTTAAAAATCAAAAATGTCAGCTGTAAAGGGGCTTCGTCATAGATTAAAAATAATAAGATTTAATTGTGATTTGTGATTGACCAATGTCAACAAAATTAAAAAAATAAATGTGATTTTAGAGTTGCCATGTCATAAAGTAAAAAAATTCTAAAAATTAGATCGATACTATAGTAAGTTAAACTCAGAATAGTCATTTTCTAGAAACTCAGATATTTTGTACACAGTTTTTGTCAAAAGTAGTTCTTTTACAGTACATAAAATTTTTTTATATTTTGGATGTCTTGGGGTAATTTATTATACAGTTTCTGCCCCATTAGCTTCGGGAGCTTCTCGTACATTCTCAACTTATGTGGAATCGGTTTCAATAATTGAAAACGTTTACCAGCTCTTGGCTTGGAAAGGGAATTTCTTTGGTATTCATGTATTATAGTTATTCAAGCCTCTAGGGCCAGGTATTTAATTCATAACTGTTTTATTCTTACAATGTTGCCAGATTATTCAGACAAGATTGTTTAACAAGATTGTTTGTGTTTCATTCTGAAGACTTGTTATTATATTTCGCAGGTAAATCTTAAGTTCTTAAAGAATCCGACTCGTTTACAAACTAATCTAACTTGAGAGTAAAAGCATGGCACAATCTCACAAGTTCCTAACAGCTATTATACTACCAAAAATATGGTCCTGAAAATATGCCGTATAGAAAATCTTTAGGCTTTCTTATCTTCATCTTCGTATGAGCTATACTTCCGCCAAATTCGATGTGAAATGTTTACCAACAAAGCGTTGCCTAGCAACCACTGACAGCAGTGGTAAAGAACCCTTTTTTCTAATGTTCAATTGCTCACGCTCACGAAAGATATAGAAATACTTGTAATACAAACGAATGTCGGCAAACAAGTGTTGAAGGAGTGGCTATGTTTGAGATGTTTGTTTACGATTTATATTTAGCACATTTCGTTTTACACTATTGATATGTTACAAGAATACATCTTCACATTGTATTCTACCTAAAACATTACTTAAGTATGACGTAGATTTTTAAAGAAACTTGTCATTGAAATGTATACTAAAACTGTTATTTTTTGTGATTCAAATTACTATTTTCCTTAAATAAAAATATTTGTTGAAATACAGCGTACAACGAAACATCACATATCAGGTCAATAATGCGACTAAATAAAAATTAACTTGTTAATTGGATTTTTTAAGGGTTTTAGTGTTGTATTTTATTTTGTTTGGAAGAATAATAGAAAAGTGGCCAATGGTTTGAGATTCCTGCACTCAAACGAAAAAATAGCTAGGGTTGATACAAATTCCAATGTAAGTAATTACTGAATATTCTGATTTCTTTTAAAACTCACTTCTTGGCAATTTGTTATTGCTATTGATCTTTAAATACAGTGAATATGACTTTTTGATTAAAATTACAAAAAGTCTGGACGACTTTTATGACAAAATATAGAAATTCTGATATCCGTAGCACTTTCTTGAAGTGATAACCCTAAAATTGTATTTTTTTTGTTTGTTTACATTTAGTTCACATCGAATTTGGCGGAAGTATAGGTGTGGCCACTTGTGCTCTGATGTCGAGAGTTGTCAAGCCGACCGAAGGCCGCTGATTTGGCTTCACCACTACTTGTACTAAGACTAATTAAACTAAGGCCAGGACCTACAATTTTACGTGATATTCCAACCCACGGTAGCGTCCAGATAAAAAATCCTCTTTTGAAAAGACTTGTGCATGGTGTCCCATTCAAAGACTATCTTGGCTACACGATTACTTGTACTAAGACTAATAGGCGGGACCTACAATTTTACGTGTAATCCGACCCACGGTAGCGTCTAGATAAAAAATCCTCTTATGAAAAGACTTGTGCATGGTGTCCCATTCAAAGACTATCCGCATCGCCCGTTGCCTATTAATATTTGTTGATAACTATTAAATTTCGAGTATATTACAATTACATTAAATACATTTATAAAATGAATGCATTATTATTACAAACATAAAATTAAATACAATTATTAAATTAGTAATGTGCCAGATCATCTTCAAATCAGATTTATGCTTATGAAAACAAATCTAAGATCATATTTAATGCCAGATCATCTTCACATCAGATTTATGCTTATCAAAACAGATCTAAGATCATATTTAATTTGTTTTCTGACGCACTTTCCTTATAGACTTTTACCAACTGTAAAAAAGTTGGTACAAGTCAAGAATGTCTACTACCAAAAACCTATAAAAATAGAGTAAATTCGTAATTGTATTGCGACTACGGTCTACGGAGCACTGTAGCGCAGCCTCAGTCCAGAGCGGTACCACTTTAAACAACTCTTCAGATATCGACTTCTCTCCTCGTGGACTGATCTAGTGCGGGGCGATGGGGGCTGCAGGACCAATTCATAAATACACGTCGTAAGTACAATGGTGAGCAAGTTTCTTTTTAATTATAATTAGGCTTACGTTTGACCGCAGCCTGCCTGATGGCTTGACTATGGTCTAAGATGTATCACGCTTGCCTAGAAGGAACCTATTTACTCTAGATTTGAAGACCGCCAAATTGTACTTCTCGGAAAAAAGAGACTCAGAAGAAGAGTTCCAAAGCTTCGCAGTTCTCACAATGAAGGTCGAAGCAAAACGCTTTGTGCGAATCCTCGGAACTACGAAGGAAGGTAGGAAAGTACCAAGGTGTAGACTAGAAATGCATAGCTCGGGCCCACATTCAATGGCTATTAAAATATTTAACAATTTACCAGACGACCTAAAGCGATAATAATAAAAGATTGCCGACAAACTTAAAAAAATACTCATAACAAAAATGCTACTATAAAATAGGACTACTTAAATGACGGAACACTAAAAAAATCTAGTCAATAAACAGGTTTGTTCATTCTCGATCCTCATCGTAAATAATTGCAAAGCCTCATGGATAATTACATAAATGTAACTGGAAAGTGACATACTTAATATTGCAATAATTTGTTTGACTTTGACTATATGTTTGCAAGCCCCGAAATGGTATCACTGAGTACGTCCCCACTAAGTTATATATATTGCGGCAACACAGCAGCACTTGATAAGTTTGTAGAGCCCTCCATTGTTCGTTACTTGCCTCCGAGAGGTATCTCACGCCATCTGCACAGATTTACGATGTACTCGTAGGCAAATTTAAATTTAAATTGCATGTCACTAATTTAAAAATAATTAAATTTACCTTTTTTATTTTTACTAAAAATATATATTTATAGCACAAAAAAAATAAGGCTACATCGAGATTAGTTGTAATATAC
This sequence comes from Mellilla xanthometata, assembly GCA_035578125.1. Taxonomy (NCBI): domain Eukaryota; kingdom Metazoa; phylum Arthropoda; class Insecta; order Lepidoptera; family Geometridae; genus Mellilla; species Mellilla xanthometata. The sequence goes on along the minus strand of JAPUBQ010000014.1, from coordinate 1,537,020 downwards.
GAGTATACTTATCATTGTTTTCATAGGTCATATACATACATATAGAGAAACATATGTATAGGAAAATCAGGTGTCAAATGTATTGAAGCTTTTGATCAATAAATCATTATTGTTTTACTAACTGCGCCCCGCGGTGTTACCCGTTTTAGTCCGGGATAAAAAGTGGCCTATGTACCTATCACTCCATATCTTATTTCATGCAAATCGAATCAGCTGTTTGAGCGTGTACAAGTAACAAACAGCAAAGTCGTACCTATGCGAGTATTTATACAAATAAATATTTTGGTCTAGAGTTAGTCTCAACTATCTCCATACCGAATTCCGTGCACATCTGTTCAGTCGTTTGAGTGTGAAGTTATAGCATACACCCACATACAAACTTTTTGTTTTTTTTATTTATTAATTAGTGGAATATTGAACTGGGTTCTCCGCAGACCACACCTAGTGGGAAAAGGCAACGTTGATCTACGTTATGAGAGTAAAGATATGATCAGAATTAATATCACGGCAAATATTTATTTGAAAATACACAAAAGTTTAGAGAAAGACAAACTTTCGTATACTGCGTTACCCGCAATGCGGCATTATGTTTATTTTAAGTAACACGTTTGACCAATATCAGACGGTTTATATATTTTTGTCGATATATTTGACGAATAAAAGGGTCGTTGCCCCTTCGTACACAACTGTAGGCATACTAATGATGTTCAGTCTACACAAACGGCAAAGAAGGCTTCTGTTCTGCCAGAAAAAATACATTTTTAAGTTATTATTTATTCATTACTTATTTTACAATAAAAATACAGTGTAAACTCCATGTAACGTCACTCGATTTAACGACAAACTCTCTGAAGAATCGAAATCAATTGGCCTAGTGGTTTAGTTCGTATTCCATACAATGGTACATTATCTCTATTTAACGACCACTCTCTATAACGCCATAAAATGCAGTCCCTTCAATGTCGTTATATAGAGTTTACACTGTACTTATAATGATATGTGTAATGAAAAAAGCCTCGAACAAGTTTAACCTCCATTGCAGTGATTTCACTCATTAACAATACTAAAATAGCACTAAATATAATTTCATAATCTCAAGTACGAGTATGTATAACGTATAACAAACAAAACTAAGCCCTGGCAGACGGAAGTCCCAAGTCCCATTCTAACACGCGATCAGCAGTGCGAGTTAGAGGGAGAGCGTGATATGTCAGTCCCCAACACGGTACATCACGTGGGCCCGAAAGAAGGTTGCTTCCTATTGGTCAAATTAATTTGGTTTATGCAAGTGACAGGATATGATTTTTCAAAATTTTCTTTTCTGACTCGAGTTATAATTTATTAACAAATGTATGATAAAGTAGACCTAGAGGTCAGAGTCACAGACTACTAAGCTGGAGGCCTAGGATTCGAATACCGCGGCGACAGTATTGCGAACCTACTTAATATGTTTCGCATTTGTGCATGTGTTAATATTTATGATGTCCCCGATACAGTATGAGAAATCCTATACTCGTAGCTTAGTGTGAAATTTAGTTCTCAATATATTATTTTTAGTTTCAAAACGAACCATTTAATACTTATAGAAATACACTTACTGTTATTATAATTGTAGAAAAAAAATATTGTTTCGGTCCTACTCTATAGGTCGGTGTCTACTCTGAATGCAAAAAGTAATAAAGTTCTCTGAAGGAGTTCTCCAGAACTTTCTAGAGCTTTCCTACTCAGAGATGGAATTAAATTAAATTTAAATCACCGTGGAGCATGACGCCTCTCTATTTGAGATTGTGAAATTAAATAATTTGCATCTTTAACTGGTAATTTTCTCTAGATCTTTAAAGAATTTTTGTGTAACCTTAAACCGATGATATTTTTTTTATCCTTGATAGGTTTGCGTTTGAATACAGCTTGCCTGATGTTAAGCTGCGCTGCAGTCTACAGTGTGGCACGCTTACCTAGAAGATACATATTGACTATTTTGGAAGCCCTCCGGACGATAACTCTCAGGAAATAGAGACTCAGGTAGAGAGTTCCAAAGCTTCGCAGTCCTCACAATAAAGGTAAATTAATCTCAACCTAAAAACTTAATATTATTAAAAGGTTTTTGGTATGCCTACTTCTGATTTTAGAACAGCAAATTTTGAAATAAAAATATGTATTTCGTATATTTTTTAAACTGACTACACACAGAGGCGATAGACGACGGAAATCTATAGCGCAGTACATGTTTTTTTTTGTATAATTGTTGAAGCTGTAGGTATTCAACCTTCGACATGCAAAGCGGGCGCGAACCGACACAGACCGTGTGTCTGATTTGGTAAGGTATAGTTAGTTTGGCGATCCAGCGAGGTAATGCCGCCAGCATTTTAGGCATCTTACCCGCAGACACTGGCTTAGGTTTAATTTACTATTTGTAAGGTTTTTTAATTATTTTTAATTATTGTGTTTTTTTTCATGTAAGTAATTATCAAGATTAAAAAACTCGTTTTAGATCTTTGTCTAACATCATCATTAATTAATAGTAAGGTAGGATAAATACTTGAAAGAAGTTAAAAATATGAACATGAAGCCGTTTAAAGTAGAGAGAGGAGAATAATATAAAAAAAATATAGAAAACTGTTGATGAAAAATACCTCAAAATAAACATCTTCATGTCTGACCAAAGACAAAAAGTTGAGGCCACAATTTCTACAACACAATTTAAACTTTAAGCAAGAGATAGAGCATATCTTAAGAAACAATCCTAAGAATGCGTATTCCTTAACTTTATATCAACTCATAAACCTAGAAAGTGCTCGAATTTACGAAATACTAGAATTCATAGACATAACTAAACTTGTAATAGCGGTCTAGCAATGCTAGTGAATATTTGAATACTTAGACAGTTGAAGCAGTTCTATCTAGACTATTCTAAATTGCTGTCTCGACGTTTATAGAAGACAATAACCACTTTATATATGGATATTGAATTCTTGCGACTGTCTTTGACGCTAAATATACTTTACTGATGGCGAAAAATGAAACTACCGAAAAACAATACTTGAACAATATTAGAATTTGAATTTGAAATAAAAATATGTGTTTTGGAGAATAGAAAATTACGGTTATGTTAAAATAACTTTGGCTGCATATTCATATGACTAACAAACTATTATGTTTGCACTATGCAATATAATATTAGATTATTTGTTTACAGACAAAAAACTAAAATAACAATGTGAATTGGGAAAATAAATAAAATAGATAATAATGTTTAAAATAATATACGATAGCACTACTTTTATTTATTATGGATAAATAACAGATAATACAATTTAAAATAATGTATGAAAGCATAATGAAATCAGAAATTAGTCAAATAAAGACATGACAAATTAGTTAAGTCCTTTAATTTGAACTTATTCAAAAAGTAGCCGTCACAATAATACAACAGATATTTAATTAATGCTTTACAAATATAAATATTAAATTTCTAATAATTCATGTCGGGGAACGTAGTTTATTTTTAATAATATTAGTAATCGTTTATTTTAAGCATAAGTAGTTAGTTACATTTAAAGACACCATTTATGTTAGTATTTGAAAAAAAAAAATAAAAATTAGTTTAGTGTTATATATAAATAAATATTGTGTTGTTGAAGGCTTTCTCAGTAGGATTTTGAGAAAGCTATTTTCTCTTATACAATTTTACTTATATAATTATGTAGTTATGTATATAAATAACCGCATAAGATACTCGTATATACGAGGCGTTAATCTATTTTTTATTTGACAAAATTAAACACTTTCTAATCAAAAGTTCTCAAATTTGAGAAAGTAATCGTTGATAAGATCTGGTATTTAATCTTTGCTTTACAAATTCAAATCAAAATCCCTTACATTTGAGCTTAATTTAAAAAGCAGTCGTTAATATTAGAGCAGGGTTTAGCCCCGCCTTTCTGAAGCCAAAGTCAGTTTCAGAAGTCCAGTCTGACACAAAACCATCAGTTATTCAGCGGCTAAACCGCGATGTTTACGTCGGTAACAATAAATGGGTCCCTAAATGTGTTTTCTCGCGGATATATGTACATGGTTACCAATCTTGCGTAAAATGCGTCCTAGTATATTAACCAAGTTTTTTTTACTCACAATGGGCTTGCGCTTAATCGTAATTCACCTAATGGTAAGCGATATTGCGATATGCGATAAGAATTCCACACTTTGGCGGTACGCACAATGTGGTAGGTAGTAGATAAAAAGTGAATAATAAACTTCAAAGTATCCGTCAATTTGAGTCTTTTACTTCTTCGTGTAAGCTTAGTGACCGACCCTGGTGTCGACAGTTTTCAAGCCCGACAGCCTTGGCATAAGGACGGGACCTAAAATCCAAGCAACGTTAGCACCCATATGGAAAGGCACTTTTTAAATGTCAGTGCATGTAAATATAGTGTGTCACAATAAAGCACACTATTTTTTTTAATGCTGTTCCATTTCTAGCCAGTATTAAGAGCAACGAGTATTTTCCATTTTCACATTCAAAATCAGAATCCATTTCTGTCACTATTATTCTTTTTTACGGAAATTACTTTAAAAAGAGTCCTGTGTTACCCGGCTTATCAGCTCGGAGCTCGTTCGAAAACCTTTTGTTCCGTGAAAGCCAGCGCCCGATGGCGCGGCAGGAATTGGGGCGCTCTTTGTTTCCGAACGGCGCCATTGTGTAAGGAGCGTTTGGAATGGTGTTAGTGGCGACTGTATTTTTGCGCTAGTGCAGTAATATAGCTGTATTATTCAGCTAGTACATTTTTTATGTATACATCTATATTAATAAATATTAGGACACATTTCACACACGGCTGGTTAGCCCCGTACTAAACCATTTCTAGTTGGTAATATAGTTGCTATAACAACTGATATACTACATAAATATACATACATACACACTTTATATCGATACATATCAATATTTCACACCCAGACTGACATCCAACAAATTTAGTTCATCACAAAGATGTTGGCCGTGCTGGGAGTCGAACCCGGGACCCTTTAGTTGGCAGTCCCACGTGGAAAACATTACGTTAACGAGGTCGTATGGGCCTGACCAGCCGTGTGTTAAAAAATGGGAGAAATTACAGCTATTTTATGAGTAAGTGTGTTGAAAAGGATACTAAAGTAGGAAAAAGTTTTTTTTTTAATTTGATATAAATGTTCAAGTTACTTGAATATTCACGGTTCAGTTTAAAACGAGAATAACAGTATGACGTATATGCTACCAGCACTCAATGTATCCGACGCGCCAGTGCTCGGTCGAGTGCCGCAACTGTGTCAAGTGGCGAGGCGAGTAATTGGAGCGAGCTACTGTCAAGTGTAAATGCACTGCGTTACATTTTTGCCACTAGTGTAAACAAAATATCGTTTTGTAAAATAAGAATATTAAGATTCTATAGATTCACGGAAAAATAAGATCTAGTAATGTATTTAAATCAAAATGAAATATACATATTCTTGGGAATAATTGAATTTTTATTTTCTGTTAAAAATGGTTTCTTGCGTTTAGATAGCAGTTTTCTTCTAGCTGACTTAGTTTTAAGAAGAAAAAAATACAAGCCCATTTAGTGTAAAAAAATATAGCTGTTAGATTTTCGTATACTAAAATAGCAGTTATAAATACAATTTGTTTCCAAGTTTTTACCTTACCTCGGCATTGAAAGTAACTTTCTAAGCAAAGTAAATAACGATCTAACTCCGACACTTATTTCAAAATTCGGCTAAACTGGCGATATTCTTCGAAAGACTTCGATCTAGATTTTCTTTTGAACTTTTTGCTTCTTAGTATTTTGTTTTACGTCGTATGCTGAAATTTAGTTTTTACGGCAAATGTTATCGTTGCTGTTATAATACAGACGAAGTCAAAGCATTATGCTGAATTTGCTCCTTTTGTGCACATAGGCTTATTTTATAATAATAAGAAATTGTATATACGTATTTTTGTGTGCACAATAAATAATTTTCTTTCTTTCTTTCAAGTAATTTATTCATAGCAATGTTTGTTAATAGCAATGTCCTATTGTTTGAAAGTGGCGCCTGTGTCAGAGAAAGTGAAGAGTGGACGGTTAGCGTGGTACGGACATGTAATGCGTAGAGAGGAGATGCATGTGACTAGGAGAAGTATGGATATGATTGAACGAAGAAGCGGAAGAATATGTATTTATATATAATATGTATGTATGTGTAGTATATCAGTTGTGTTAGCAACCATAATACGAGCTAGAAATGGTTCAGTATGGGACTAACCAGCTGTGTGTGAATGTGTCCTAATATTTATTTCATTTATTTAAGTAGAGGTCGACCTAAGAAGACGTGGATGAATTCTGTGAAGGAGGATATGAATGAGAAGGGAGTGAATGTGGAGATGACGGCTGATAGAGTGGCGTGGAAGCGAAAAATAGCCTGTGCCGACCCCACCTAGTGGGAAATGGTAAAGAAGAAGAAAAAAAATGTAGCGCCTGTAGCGGATGGTTGCAGCTTCATGTTATAAAAACTTTACATAAATTGAAACGGTTTTGGTAATCTTCTTTCTTTATATCAGAAAGTAATACGCGTAGCTGTACTTGAATAAATATAAATGTTTAAAAAAGCTTCTAAGTTTCTGTACTATTAAAATCGCTTTCAAGAATAAAGAATAAAACAGAAGAAAGTAAAGGTTAAGCAGGCTCAAGAAGTAATTATGTAAATGAGTCAATTTTCTGGAGACTCCATCTGGCTTTCAAGTAAGGTACGGTACCTACAGTGGTTATTGACATTTCATATTTTTATTTAAGTCACTCGAGATAATAAACAAGATAAACCATTTATTGGTAATTATTCAATTATACATCAAAAAATAAAATAAAAAATGTCAATATGTAATACAATCAATTTGTAATAAATGTCAATATGTAATGATGTCAATATTAATAAAATTAAACAATTACATGTCACGACACACATTATAAAAATAAATATTTTTTTCGATATTAAAAAAAAACTCGTATATCGTTTGCAATACAGCGCGGGAATACTACCTTGCTTCTTTGGCATAATGTACTTTACTTGAGGACTATATTACTCGTATTTTTTTATTTTTTTTTTATTAGAAAGATCTACGCTTGGTTACCAACTTGTCTAATGGTAAGCGAAGCTGTGTCCGAAAATGTAGCACCGTTGATCTAGACGAAATCTGTGCACTAGTTCACTTCTTCTACTTTTTTAGTAATTTTCCTCTTGATCCCAGCAGTGGGAACTTTGTGTGGGCTACTTTTGCTTATTCTTGAGAACTACGAGTAATAATTAAAAAAGGTATTTCTTTGGAAAGGTAGCGCAAAGTGATTACCGGTTAAGGCCCGCGAGCAATTATCTTAATTAGTTAATTACCTAATGAGAGGCTAACGATGTGATAATTTGACGATATTCCAAGACTTGCTGGCGTGGGTCTCCACTCTTGTCGAAGTAATTAGAAAATGTTAAAAGGCAGTAAGATAAAGTCAAGTACGCATATTTTTTTTAAGTACAATAGAAGATTTAATTTTTATCTGGTTCAAGAGAAAAAAGGGTTATATTACATTTTGTAAGTCAGTTTTTGTGTCTAGAATACGAGATATATTTCACATTCGCTTATGAAGGAAAATATAGCGAGGACCCAAATACTCCAACTACCACAAAATCTGAGGTCTTGTCTCATCAGCTAACCCGCACTAGGCTAGGCCGAGTACCAGCAATGGAAATGTATGTACGAGTATGTCCTGCTAATGCTTTTAATCGGAATATTGTTAGGTACCACTATAATATTATAAGTTGCGAATGTGTGAGTGTAAGTTTTTACTTCTTCGCCCTGTTTTTAGCGTAACAAAGCAAAATAAATAATTTGATTTGATTTAAAGCATAAAAGCAGCCCAATATAGAAAGTTTTTTAAAGAAAAAGAACAAAAGTTGTTTCTCCAATCTCAAAACCATCCATAAAAAATTGCGTTACTTATAAGTAATCCTGTATGTAGATGACCTAAGTACCTATTTCATCAATCTCCTCCCATTTCTGAAGCTAAATATAAACTGTACCCAAGGTCTTTGTTTCCAGAGAAAGGTTATGACGTGAATGCTCTGAAGAGGGTCCGCCATTACTAGAAACTACAAACAAACGGCCAGACAGGTCCGCTCTGTATATAAATATGATGGAAACAACCCTCAATGGTAATTTCATTCATGGAAAATGCAAATCAGTTACTGGAACGTGTGCTTTACGAGTAACTCACGTTCAGTGATAACATTAAGTGAAACAAGTTTTGCCTCTGGCTTTTTTAGGATACTTTACACACACGGCTATATTAAATTAGCTCTATATTAAAACCAATTTGGAACATAGCATAAGTAGCCCACTATCCATGTCCCCATTACAATGACTCGGGGCCATAATGCTTTGGTGGATGACACACATCTTCGTATATTATGGTCTTCAAGCATTTTCTCATGATTTTTTTCTTAAAGCGAGCTTTTCTTGCAAATTTTCACATAGCTTGAAAACAAGTCATTAGTGTAGTACAGGGATCGAACCAGGGGCAGTCTGATTGACAAGCAAACATCCCCACCAAGCCACACTCGCCTCACGCCTTTTTTGTGTCAAGGTTGATAAATAATAAAATAATTTCAGATAATTAAAACTAATGATGATCCTAATGCTCTATTATACGGCAGCGTGCTTAACCAGTTTTTTTTACTTATTAATGTTAGCCATTTGACTAGCAGGGCACGTAACCACACGAGTTAGCGACACTCTGACCTAAGGTAGAGCATGTCTAGACTGGAATAATTAGCGTTCAAAGAGACTGCCGGAACCATTGGCACCATTGGCCGGAACACACTGAGTTTACTACCAGAAATACCCAAGCATTTTGATCACCTGTCGCTTCGTTCAAGCGTTTCGTTAATTAAGTTATTTACATGTTTATGATAAAATCTAATATATAAGTAGAATTAAAAAGGCTTGGGACAGTCTTATTATCGAGTAGCAGCTACGCCGTAGACAACTGCTACGAGGCACGTAGCAAACTATAGTACGATTCTCTACGGTATTTTCAGATGCCTAAATCGGAATCTAACTCTCTATTCAAATTATCATTTAACGTATGTAGTCTATAAACATATAAGTAACCATAGGTCGATCTATCTGTAAATACTGTTTTTATTTTTACATACAGTGTTTAAGTTAAGAATGTTACCTTTCAAATATGACCATAATATAGCAAAGTAAGTACTTAATTCGAAACGTGAGGTAATCACGAAAACGTGTTTAACTTTGCAACATTAGCCTACATACGTGAGCAAACAATAAAGGTCCATTCATGAAGAAAAATAATTAAAATAAAAAGACTTGTGAAAAAAGTTACAGTTAGTTATAGTTACAGTCAAAGTTACAGTTATAAAAAGTTACACACACAAACGAATATCCACCAATAGCAAACCTTCTTTAGATATGACAACACACCGCCAGCAAGGTATCGATTGGTGCCTAAAATATCTCTCTTACGCTACCAAAGCCCTCTCAGCGAAGGCTCTGGAAAGGTCAACGTCCGGTCTCTTGTATAACGACCTAAATCATCAGACGTGATGGAATAAAGCCTCCACAGATACCCATCCGTTTCTGCAAGTCAGAACCGATCTCGACCGAATGATCGTATTTCGGATTTAATAGAAAACGTGGATTACTTCGCCGCAGTCGAAGATACAGCATCACATTTCATTTTTCATTTCTTTTATTTATTTCAGATTGTCATCCATAGTATACATACAACAAATGAATTACAGAAGAAAATTACGATATTCCAATTATGAAAAATGAAAAATGGTTTGCTAACTAAATTACTCCAGTACAAAAAAAAAGAACGGAGGATTTTTGTTTTTTCTACTTTTTGCATTTGTGTTAAGTACATACTCGTATATGCAGTGACAAGTCAATTAATCTAAACAAAAATCTAAGACGAGAGAGTAAATTAGATAACTGTTTTCATGATTAATGTATAATACTATTAGAAAAAAAGGACATATAACAAGCTACTTTATAAACGCCCTATTCTACATACTTTGAAATTTCATGTCACCTTGATAACTTAAAGTTCCGTACCGGCCACTATACAGCGCGGCAATGCGGCTAGCGTTATGGGCATCTTTGTCCCGGGAACGGTCAGGGGCGGGATTTTTCATTAAGTTTGTCTTTAGGTATTTATTTATTGTTTATTAATTCTATAATATAAATACTCGTAAAATATTGCTTAATAATATGTATTATTTTCACTTCTATTTTTTGTTTTCTCTCTAGAATCTAGAAGTGTTAAGCAGTGGCAAAAAATTTCCAAGCTTAGTATTCAGAAGGAGTTTTCAAATAAGTCGGGTTGCGGCGTTACAAATTGACAAATATATCTAAAAGTTGGCGAGACTTTGCCATTTCTTAGCCTGTTGAGGCTAGATTCAATCTAGATTGAGGGCGGCACAAATGTTCCGTAAAATTGCGAAGCGTGAACCATTTTGTTTGACGTTTATTGGAATTTAAGAGAAGGTTTATCTTGTGGCAATCCCGATTTATGAAAACATGATTTATAAAAATTGTTTTTTTTTTGTGATAAGACGCAAGTTTACACGTACGAGTACATTGAAGATAACACTGAAAACTTAAAAAAACTAGCATTTTCTACACTTTTTATACTCGTAGTTTGTATTTACGTTACTCATATCTTAAAAGGCAGAGCCTGTATGCACTTCACGACAATAATTCTCCAGTGAATTACAGTGCACCCCACGTTTTAAATGGTTAGTTCATAATATCTTTGGTTTAATTTATTAAGGTCATTTCTGACCCGGTAATAAGAAGGCATTTGTGTACCTCGTTTTATAAAAATGTAATTTACGCGGGGACGGGCATTCTTGATTACAAGATGGCACTTTAATTATGCCTCTACGAAGGTTTATAATCTCTATATAGAGTATATACTCTATATACATAGAATACACACTTTATGTGAAGAATTCGTTTTTATTAAACAAATGATCTGAAACGTAAAATTTCACTTTTTGTGTCACTCTATAAAAAATAACTAAACATTGAACTTTATTTAATTAGATTATTTTTGTAAATAAACCTTAATGGAGGCGTAACTGAAGTGTCATCTTGTAATCAGAAATACCCATCTCTGCGTAAATTACATTTTTATAAAACGAGGTACAAAAATGCCTTTAGGCGATTCACAATAAAAATTGAATTTTGTTAATTGAAAGCGACGCCAGACATTATAGGAGCGAAGGGCCAGACCGCGATATTAGACGTATGTACTTGACGAAATAATTAACCATATTGAAATCATAAGCTCTAACAATTGTGTATAATATACAATATTAGCTAGATTTGTTTTTAATTGCTTTATTGCTTTTAGAAGCACATATATCTTAAAAAACTAATAATTTTAATTACAATTCTTTCACTAAAATCGAAAAGAACTTCCATCCGGGTGTTCCTTGAAGCCTCTCAAGTTTTTTTATTTTTAAAACGCCAATTTTTCAAATCTAACGCGCGCATTTTACGAAAAAAACCGTATCCCTTAGCAAAATTTGGCAAATTACGCTATTGAAATTAATTAAACGTGTCTGTCTGACTAAAAGTTCTTTGAAGTTAAACTCACCATAAGCTCCTTACTTGCATTTTGTTTATTTAAAAAGCAATTTGTTCGGCCCTGCACCATCTGAAATCAATAAATAAACTAATTAGATTTATAATTACTGTTGATTAAGAATAAGAAATGTCCTGATGTTTATTTACGAGAATACTCATATCAATTATAGCTTAGTTTTTTGACATTGACAGAAAAAACTTTATTAACGAAAGTCAAAATTTGCATTGCATAAATTTATTAAACGAACTAGTTCCTATCAAGGCCTCGAGTCCTAGGCAGTGGGACCGTATAGTGGGCTGCTTTTGTTTATGCTTAAGAGACCAGTTACCCCACTACGTGAGAACCGGACCTGTCAAATACACTGTATAAAATATGAGAGTAATCCAACGCTAACCTCGTGACCCAGTGTCCGACGGCCATTACTATTTATCCTGAGTCCCTAGCGGAGCTCTTCGAACATATGTATCGACAACTCAGCGGCGCGGTAATTCGAGAATTTTTCATTGTGCATTGCACCAATTTTCGCATTACAGTGTCGATTTCGATACAATGTATTGGACAAGTCTGCACTTGGGACTCTAAATTTAAAAAAAGCTAAGTGTGGCTCTGTGGTAAAAACGTCTGCTTTTCAATTAGACGGCCCCTGGTTCAATCCCAGCCCTACACCAATGACTTGTTTTTCAAGTTAGACATACCTATGTGGATTTGCACTCGCTTTACGGTGAAGGTAAACATCGTGAGGAAACTGAAACGTTTGAGGACCACAATATCCGAAGACGTATGTCATCCGCCAACGCGCACTTGGTCAGCATGGTGGATTATGGCATATACCTCTTTCCTAGTGAGAGAAAGCTCCAAGTACTGTAACGTGGTATTTTGAGACGCCAGGCGCCATCTTGGGACAACTAGCGGAACTCAATAGTGACAGCGAGAGGTTCGTAAAATTTACTCAGCGGGTCAATAGATTGATTCCATTTCCCGCCGGCAGGTGGCACTTTAGGGAGCAATTTACCTTTAAGATTTGTCGGAAAGGCGTCGTTGTCTCATTATTTTAAGTCGTTTCAGTGGAAAATTACTTTACTTAATTTTTAAAATCAAAGAGGCATGCATATCTAGGGCGAGAGAACCGATTAATCTCGAGTAGAAATTTCCGTGACGGAGCTCCATCTGTGAACGAGTAGCGACTTCATACAGTCATTGAGTTTTCCAACAGATTTGGGTTCTACTTTCGTTGACAGGAATGTTCTAGAAGGCCGATCTATTGTTCTACGTATTTCCGCCCGCGGCCCAGTTTCGACCGGCATTCGCTCCAGTTCCTTCGCTCGCGAAGGTTGTATCATCTAAATATATTTGAGAGGCGGCGTGGCGTGTAGGTACGTAAAAAATTCGTTGGAGAATTCACATTCAGTGACTAGTGCAGTGAAGCTCAATCTTATTCCGGGTGTTTCTGTTCTGTTCCTGTAGGCGGGGGCGCTTGTTGGAGCCGGCCGCGCCTAGGTTTTAATCAGGAGCGAATCCCAGCAAGCGAGTGTCGTGCAGAATTGTAGCAGGTATGTGGCACATGGTTGCGCCGTCGAAGCCGGCGTATGCCCCGTTTCCGTAACAAAGAATAATTGGGGAAAATGTTCTGTAGGTTCGATTGCGTTCTGCAGCCCCGTCTACGTCTCCGCACAGCGGCGGTCTCCGGCAGGTTTGGTCGGGCAGCGGCGGCTTGGTGCCTCCGTGGCAGGGAGCATACCGCACAGCACCGCACAGCACAGCACAGCACACGCTAGCCTGCGACCTCTGCTGACGCGGGGAGCCGTTGTATGGGTGGATACCGCCCGCATCAAGTAAGATAAAGCCAATAAAAAAAAAAGGGGTAGTAAAGTAATAATCCCGCCACAAATCAACCGACGTGAGCGTCCTCTTTAGACTCACAGCGGGGAGCCGCTTTTTCGAGCATTTCACAATTTATCATATGAACGTTCGGCTGCGAATCTTTCTCGCAGATCTTTTAAAACACCGTATGGGTGTAAAGGTTGGTTATAAGTGCTGGTCGCTATTTGTGTAGGTAGGCCAGGCTATATCTTATATATAAAATTTCCGTGTCACAGTGTTTGTTACCGTACTCCTCCCAAACGGGTTGACCGATTTTTTCCAAATTTTATATGCGTATTCAGTAGGTCTGAGAATCGGCTACTGTATATTTAGAAATAATAATTAAGGCAAAACAACGTTTGCCGGGTCAGCTAGTAAAAGTATATAAAACTGGTTGTTAATCAAACTAGCTAACCTAGTCGCTATTCATGTAGGTAGGCCAGGCTATATAAAAGTATATAAATCTGGTTGTTAATCAAAGAAGCTAACCTATTCGCTATTCATCAAAGTAGGTCAGACTATATAAAAGTATTTAAAGCTAGTGGCTAATCAAACTAGCTAATCTAATCGCTATTCTATTCTATGTAGGTAGGTCAGACTATTCATATATAAAAGTAGATAAAATAATTTATTAACTCTTAAGTTAAACGCTATTCAGAATTGTTTCATTATTCATAAAGTGTTAACAACTCATAAATTCTTAAGCGAGATGCTATTCAGAATTGTTTCATTATACATAAAGTATAAGCTATTGATATAACTAAATATTCATAAATTGTAGCTACTCATGTTGCAAGATTCTCCATTCATATCTCAAGACAAATTATGTGCTTAAATATTAACTTGTGTTGGTGACCTCATGAATTATCAGTCACTTGTTAGTCACAGAGGTTGTTGTTATTCCCGGAGTAGCCGGAGTGATTTATACCAAATACATTTTGAAAGTTAATGCATTGCCTTGGAACCTAAGTTGTAAATGAAGTTTAATTTGTATTAGGATATATTACCTTACAATATTTGAACAATAAGTTGAGTCGACCCACGGATTACCCTTCATAGATGTGAATAAGTATTGAAAGTGACAAAAGTTTTACATTAAAGTTGTATTATAGTTTTAGAAAGGGATACTCTCATGTAATATGCACTTTTAGAAACCGCTTTATATTAGTATTATTTATAGAAATATAGGAGAAATATACAAAAATAACATTTGAACCAAATTGTATCTTGTTTTATTTAATTGTTAGGAATTTAGATTTACCCCTAACTTTTTGTAACCCTTTTCCTAGCCGGGCAGGTTACAAAAATGGCGCCCAATGTAAATTTTTTTTAGAATAGCGACCAGCCTTATTATTTAATTTAATGTTTTTTTTTTCACTTTTCTGATGTTAAGTTGGCATCGGCATACTAGTTGTACTGAAGTAATAGTACTTAGTGACACATGTTATAAACTAAACGTGCTGCTGTTAGACCTTTAGTATATATGAATTATATACGTTTTCGGGACAATTTTGTAAAATTGTGTGTATGTGTTATATTTAACTGTACGAGATATCACATGTTTTTATGGTGAACATATTATTGTAAGGCGACCAGCATTTTACCATTTCGGGGTGCATAGCTGCATTCAGTTTAGGTCGTCCAACAGTCAGGCGGTTTTATTCGCGTTTTTTTTTGCTTTTTTTTGTGGGAGTAGGTAACAGAAATGGAGTCGCGTTCGTTACCCATCTATTCTCTCACAAAGGTTGAACTGCAATATGTTATGAAAAGCATTAGGTGCATGGCACATAAAAGATCTAAAAACATAGCCCGGACAAGTAAGGATTTTTATTGGTGGGTAGAACAACAGTCCTGGCAGTTGGTTTTGATTTGGGAATGAAGTTACTGGAAAGTCAGGTTTTGATGTTCAGAGAGGTCACGACTCACGCACTACATGTCAACCGTGGGTAGCGAGGTTTATTAGGGAAGCTTGGTAGTTAGGAGGAAATTACATGGAAAGCACACACAGTTCAATGTGAGGTTCTGCCGTGGCATTTTTTTATTTCGTTTGATTGGTAAGGAGCTTCCGCGGCGATACGTAGGAATCTCTTAACGGTATGAAAGGGAAGATATAGTAGTTTCGAGAGATGATGCGTGCAAGAGGAAGGACAAAAGCAACAGATGAATATATTTTATTTAAGGTGTATCTGGGGTAGGGAAGATATGTTAGTGGACAGAATGAATCGGTGGAAGGTACGTGCGTTGGGTGTGTCTGGGGTTTTCTTTGGTAGTCTTGTGTACAGTTTGTTGACATTTTGAGCTCGATCCATCTCTGAACAGTTGCATGTTAGATACCTAGTATTTTATTTTAAGGGTTTGTTAGAATATAAGAATTATTCTTAGGCTAAGCTAGCTAAGTTAATCTAGGTTGTCAATTGGTTCGTCTAGGTAGTTATGTTTTTTGGTTTACTACATATTGGTTAAGGTTAAGCTTACGGTTTTGCACATTTGACCATTTGTCATTTAGGTTATTTTTGACCTGTAAATTTTGTTGGCTAATTGGTTGGTTTTTTCTTTTATAGTTTTCACGCTGAGGGCAGCGTACGTTTCTGGTTACACCCGAAACTTTCAATGGGAAGGGGGGTATTGTAACGTGGTATTTTGAGACGCCAGGCGCCATCTTGGGACAACTAGCGGAACTCAATAGTGACAGCGAGAGGTTCGTAAAATTTACTCAGCGGGTCAATAGATTGATTCCATTTCCCGCCGGCAGGTGGCACTTTAGGGAGCAATTTACCTTTAAGATTTGTCGGAAAGGCGTCGTTGTCTCATTATTTTAAGTCGTTTCAGTGGAAAATTACTTTACTTAATTTTTAAAATCAAAGAGGCATGCATATATAGGGCGAGAGAACCGATTAATCTCGAGTAGAAATTTCCGTGACGGAGCTCCATCTGTGAACGAGTAGCGACTTCATACAGTCATTGAGTTTTCCAACAGATTTGGGTTCTACTTTCGTTGACAGGAATGTTCTAGAAGGCCGATCTATTGTTCTACGTATTTCCGCCCGCGGCCCAGTTTCGACCGGCATTCGCTCCAGTTCCTTCGCTCGCGAAGGTTGTATCATCTAAATATATTTGAGAGGCGGCGTGGCGTGTAGGTACGTAAAAAATTCGTTGGAGAATTCACATTCAGTGACTAGTGCAGTGAAGCTCAATCTTATTCCGGGTGTTTCTGTTCTGTTCCTGTAGGCGGGGGCGCTTGTTGGAGCCGGCCGCGCCTAGGTTTTAACCAGGAGCGAATCCCAGCAAGCGAGTGTCGTGCAGAATTGTAGCAGGTATGTGGCACATGGTTGCGCCGTCGAAGCCGGCGTATGCCCCGTTTCCGTAACAAAGAATAATTGGGGAAAATGTTCTGTAGGTTCGATTGCGTTCTGCAGCCCCGTCTACGTCTCCGCACAGCGGCGGTCTCCGGCAGGTTTGGTCGGGCAGCGGCGGCTTGGTGCCTCCGTGGCAGGGAGCATACCGCACAGCACCGCACAGCACAGCACAGCACACGCTAGCCTGCGACCTCTGCTGACGCGGGGAGCCGTTGTATGGGTGGATACCGCCCGCATCAAGTAAGATAAAGCCAATAAAAAAAAAAAGGGGTAGTAAAGTAATAATCCCGCCACAAATCAACCGACGTGAGCGTCCTCTTTAGACTCACAGCGGGGAGCCGCTTTTTCGAGCATTTCACAATTTATCATATGAACGTTCGGCTGCGAATCTTTCTCGCAGATCTTTTAAAACACCGTATGGGTGTAAAGGTTGGTTATAAGTGCTGGTCGCTATTTGTGTAGGTAGGCCAGGCTATATAAAAGTATATAAAACTGGTTGTTAATCAAACTAGCTAACCTAGTCGCTATTCATGTAGGTAGGCCAGGCTATATAAAAGTATATAAATCTGGTTGTTAATCAAAGAAGCTAACCTATTCGCTATTCATCTAAGTAGGTCAGACTATATAAAAGTATTTAAAGCTAGTGGCTAATCAAACTAGCTAATCTAATCGCTATTCTATTCTATGTAGGTAGGTCAGACTATTCATATATAAAAGTAGATAAAATAATTTATTAACTCTTAAGTTAAACGCTATTCAGAATTGTTTCATTATTCATAAAGTGTTAACAACTCATAAATTCTTAAGCGAGATGCTATTCAGAATTGTTTCATTATACATAAAGTATAAGCTATTGATATAACTAAATATTCATAAATTGTAGCTACTCATGTTGCAAGATTCTCCATTCATATCTCAAGACAAATTATGTGCTTAAATATTAACTTGTGTTGGTGACCTCATGAATTATCAGTCACTTGTTAGTCACAGAGGTTGTTGTTATTCCCGGAGTAGCCGGAGTGATTTATACCAAATACATTTTGAAAGTTAATGCATTGCCTTGGAACCTAAGTTGTAAATGAAGTTTAATTTGTATTAGGATATATTACCTTACAATATTTGAACAATAAGTTGAGTCGACCCACGGATTACCCTTCATAGATGTGAATAAGTATTGAAAGTGACAAAAGTTTTACATTAAAGTTGTATTATAGTTTTAGAAAGGGATACTCTCATGTAATATGCACTTTTAGAAACCGCTTTATATTAGTATTATTTATAGAAATATAGGAGAAATATACAAAAATAACATTTGAACCAAATTGTATCTTGTTTTATTTAATTGTTAGGAATTTAGATTTACCCCTAACTTTTTGTAACCCTTTTCCTAGCCGGGCAGGTTACAGTACCAGCAGTGGGAACGTATAGTGGGCTGCTTATGCTTTACTAGCTAAGCCCCGCGGTTTTACCCGCGTTAATCCGGGATAAAAAGCCTATGTGTTAATTATCTAACTATTACCTAACCTATGTTCTTAGTAAATGTTATCAAAATACATAGTTCCAGCCATTGGAGCGTGAAGGAGCAGCATAGATTTTGAAGTTATTTGCGTATCCCACGAGAACCATTATTGTTTTCGGGATAAAAAGTAGCCTATGTGTTAATCCGAGGTCTTAACCTATCTTCACACCAAGTTTCATCAAAATCGGTTCAGCTGTTTGAGCGTGAAGAAGTAACAAACATACACACTTACACATACACTTTTGAATTTATAATCTAATAAAATTTCACTGTCACAATGTTAGTTACCGTACTCCTTCGAAACGGCTTGACCGATTTTTACCAAATTTTATATGTGTATTCAGTAGGTCTGAGAATAGGCTACTATCTATTTTTTGAGGCAAAACAACGTTTGCCGGGTCAGTATTAGTATATTTATGCTAATCTTATTTACAATTGGACAGTTTAAAAGAAGAAATCTAGAAAAAAAAAACATTTATGTTTTAATTATTTCATTCGTTTCGCAATAGCTCCCCTGTCTCCCCTCCGCCCGGGGTTGCCTCGTTAAAAATAAACGGGAACAATGAAAGATGAATGCAGGCTTCCGTTTCCAAACAGAGCAGTTTTTAACTAAGTAATTAAACTTAATTACACTTTTATGGTTTCGAGTTATTTTAAGCGAGAAATTTACTGTCGGTTCTGAAAATTTCTGTTCTGTAAATCTAATATATGTATAAAATTTCCATGTCACAATGTTAGTTACGATTTTTACCAAATTTTATATGCGTATTCAGTAGGTCTGAGAATCAGAATCAGCTACTGGTGGCGATTCAGCGGCACACACGACTAAACTAAACGTGACTTTAGTTGTTTTGTCTGTGAGCCTAAGATGAAAAGAGACGGGGCTTCTTTAAATTTCTATTCTTTCTTTCTTTCTATTATTATTAATGTATGGAAACATTTTGCTACGATAGATATCTTACAGTCTAATTAGATTTTAATATATCGTCTAGTTTGCTACAAAAAAGAAAGCTACTACAAGCTACAGAAAAAAAGTAAAAAAAAAAAAACATAAAACCATAAATCGCCACCATTATCTGTCGTGTTCGATCATATTTATACAATACATTTTTTAAGGTACTATTTATAAAAAATACGTCTAAGATCGAGGTGGAACCAATTCCAATGCTCGTATCTATAAGTATTTTTGTAAACCGCATGGGCGCGCGTGTTTACTCCAATCTCCGCCAGTGAATGTGGAAAGCCCCTTGTGAACATTGCTGAGAGAAAAATGGCGGTAAATAAGCTCGCGACAGCCCTGTCCTTGGAAGACGTTAAAATAGGTAGCTAGAAAAAAGTTTAACATCTTGTGAACACTGCTGTCAAAAGATGGCGGCAAATAAGATCTGAGGGCCAAGACCAAGGAGGCTAGAGTATAGATCTATGGCCTAGACAAATTGTCATCGTTTGGGGTACGAGTACAAGAAGGATTCGTTTTATATAATCTATGGTTTTGAACAATTTCAAGGGAATGTTAGTGTCATTTAACACACAAAAACAAGGGGAAATTGTTCCAAAACGTGGCACGATAGTTTGAATTTTTGTTTGTTTGACGCAATAAGGCTCCGAAACTACTGGACCGATTTGAAAGAATATTTGACCGTAGGGAATACGGGGTAACATTATCCCCGAGTGACATAGGCTATGTTTTGTTTCTCTTTGCAACTTAGATTATATAGTAAATAAGCTTGACACCTCCCAACTTTTCGCTAAATTTGATTACTCTAGCAACACTATTGGTTTGCGTGTGTGCGTGTCGCCGAGCGTAATTTGCCTCAATTTTTGATGACCGCTAAGAACATACTTTCTATGCCTAATAATCCTAGGGCTTACGATTACGATCAAAAATTAAAGCCCATACCTACCTACCAGTTGTTAGAAACTTGGTGTTTCATGCTAGAAACAGGCATGCAACGTCGCACAGTTGCCCTGCGGAAATCTGGCAACGCCGCGTTCACGTCAGCGCCTAATTATGCATTCAACCCCACGTTTGCCCGCGGGTCGTTCGTCGTATTCTCCCAAACGAAAACAGGGAACTTTAACCGACAGTTTAAGATTACCTGAACAGAGTTTTGTTTTAAGGAGATGTTGTATAGAGATCAGTCGCAGCAAACATAATTGAGCGATGCGCCTGAAGCATGAGATATTTCACGAAATAGATTCGTATAAAATCAACAATTAACAATATTTAAATGTTAAACTCTAATTATTCTAGATAATATCATTGCTAACTAAATAACACAAAATTTTTCTACAAGACTCTTTATCAAAAATAATTCCTGCATATTATCTAATTTTACGTAATCGTGTTTTGGAACTCTAACGATTCTTAACACTGAATTAATGATAATAAAACTTTAAAAAAAAAAATGAGAATCAGTCCACAAATGGCGTACAAGTTATTATTCTGTGAAATGGCTGAGAAATCGGTTATGGTCACCGATTTCTGATGAAATTTGAGTTTGTGATTTGAGTTGATGATTCTATGTTCATATCTACATAAAAAATACATACAGTCGAATATATAACCTCCTCCTTTTTGAAGTCGGTTAAAAATCGTAGCCTTATGATATTTTTTATTAAGAACAGTTTTTATAGGATTTTTCAAATTATGCATGTTTGCTCCAACACAGCCTTAAAGCCTTTGTTGTTTGTAGCTATAGTCAGATAATATATAAAGATGTTTATAGATATCAAGAACCTGTGTTGTTTTAGCTTCTAGTATATGTATGTACATTGTATGTAGATATTTTATGTAGAAGTGCTTGGATATTAGATCCTTTGTCGTTTTCGCTTTCGTTTTGTAAATATTTACGAGGATATGTTTGGATATAGGAGCCTTTGTTGTGTTAGGCAGATGATTAATTGCGTCGATATTTGATTTAGAGAAAAAAATGAAGGCAGGCTGATTTTTTCTTGCAGATTTTTGCGTGTAAAGTGATACATTAATAGGTAATTATGGCAATATTTGGAATAAGTAGGGTATTTTAGATATTCCATCTAAAATTAATTCCGTTTATGTACGGCCTAATCATAACATGTTATTAATAGATAGTAATCAATACAGAGAGTAGTTTTGTTTGGAGCATGTACAAATGTACAAATGCATGTGTTGATCGGGAGTATTCTTAGCTAAAAGTCGATAATCATCCTAAAAGCTTTTAGGATGATTATCGCTACAAAATGGCGGATTATATACTTTTACGTGTATAACATAGAACTCCCCCCTTAATACGTGTATCAGATTGAAAAAAGGGTTTGATTAGTAGAATACATATACACATTACAAATTTAACGACCTCGTTGGCGTAATGGTTACCATGCCGGACTGCCAATCAAAACGTTCTGGGAACGATTCCCGGCACGGCCAACATCTTTGTGCAGAACTAAATTTGTTGGCTGTCGGTCTGGGTGTTAAATATGTTACATACATATTTAAAATATGTATTGTATGTATATGTAGAATCAGTTGTGTTAGCTACCATAACACAAACTAGTAATGGTTCAGTATGGGTTTAACCAGCCGTGTGTGAAATGTGTATTTAAAAAAAAACTAAGATGGCCGCCACCAAAAAAAAAAGAGTTTTTGTATATCTATTTAGGATATTTGAATGTTTCAGGTAAAAGAAATATTTTTGTGATTATTATAATAATAATAATCCCAAAAATGTTATCGCTCGGGTTGTAAAACTAAAAGCGTTGTCGCGATAACGGATTTATTGATAACTTCTTTTTTACAGCTTTGGGCTTTTGGAGGGTGTCGTTTGGGGCTTTAAAAAGATTTATTGTTAGCGCGGGTGAAGGTTAAAACGAGATTTCGATACGTAATATTTAAGGTTGCCATATAAAACCATTTTGTTTCTGTCATGTTTGGAAATAAAAAGGTTTGGTATGGCAACCTTTACTAAAATACTTTTGACATTTTAACAACTCAAACGGGTGAATCTTAAAATTACAAATAATACAAGAATTTAATAAGTACCGTTCAATCTGTCTGATAATTGGATATTTATGCTTCCGCTTCTTGATTCGTTTTATATTTTATAGGTAGGTAAGATAAATACTTTTATTCTAGTATAGCGGCAAGTTTTTTTTTCATGGTACTTTGGTACTTACATGGTAGTAGAATGAAGAAAACTGTTATTTTTGCGTCTTAGAATACAAAAACAAACAAAGAAAAACAAATAATTTAATAAACTATCACAAAATATATTCAACAAAAATTAAACAATTAACAACATTAAAAGTATTAATTCTAAAAACTACGTATAAAAAAAAACGTAATCGTGTTTAGGAACGATTCTTCACAGTGAATCAAATACAAGTCCACAAATCGTAGTTCTATCTGTTAAGCAGGATAAAAAAAAATTGCTATTTTCCTCCCTTTCTGCTTTAAACAAGTAACTGCTGATATTCTCCACGCATGCGGCATGTATCTCTGTTCCCGCAGCACCCGCCCGAGGCTCGGAGGGTTCTCTATAATTACGAACAAGCTTCATATTGGAGGTTCTTGTTCATTACTACGATCCCTATTTCGCGGGAACACATCCTGTTCAGTCATACACGTATCATACAACTCACTATACGATCTCACGAGGAGAGAGAGATATAGGCAATAAATAAATACGATAACATTTCACACACGGCTGGTTAGCCCAATACTAAATTAGCCCAATACTAATTAGCCTAATACATTTCTTGTTTGTATTATGGTAACAACAGATACACTACATATTTACGAGTACATAAATACTTTATATCGATACATATTTAACACACAGGCCGACAACAAATATTTTTCAGTCATCACAAAGATGTTGGCCGTGCCGGGAAGAGACCCGGGACCATCTGATTGGCAGTCCGGAATGTTAACCATTACACCAACGAAGTGGTCAAATATACAAATTAAACTCTCCTCGTATCAGTATGTAACTGGTGTTGTGTCAGTTTGATAATGATTAATAATCTAAAACATTTTGTTGTTAACACTTTTCTCAAATTAAATATAAGTCTATGTATTATACATATACTAGCAAATCGATCCCGGCTTCGCACGGGCTGTAAAATAATCTATGTTGCAAAGAGAAACAAAATATAGCCAATGTTACTCAAGGGTAATGTAGCTTTTCAACGGTGAAAGAATACAAACGATCCAGTACTTTCGGAGCCTGTTGGCGTCAAACGCACAAACAAAAAATCAAACTTTTCCTCTTTATAATATTGGTATAGATTTTCTAAGGACTATTTATTACCTATATGTATTGTAGTTGTTCAGTCAGTTTATGCTCGGTAGTTACGAAGGTTCGTGTCTCAAACTGTCGTTGAATGCTCATCAACGTTTTAAAGTTTACAGCCGCGCTTTACGACGGACCTCTGCTCAGTAAACACGGGCTAAATACACGGAGCGTGCGAACTCAACTGCAGTAAAAAGTTTGTTAAGTCAATGCCCTGCAATGCTGCGAAAAGCATAGAGAAAAGAATTCTAAAAAAGCGTCAAGGAATGTCACTGCATATATGACGTTGTGTTTTGCTTTCTTTGCTCGTTTATGACGATTAGGGGTTTTTTTTAATATTATTTAATTTTCGTTTTTACTGGGCTTTTAAATAATTTTTACTTTGTTATTCTTAAGTATGTTTAAATTTATTTTTATCATTAAAAAAATCTTGATTTTATAGTTTTTTCGCTAAAAATGTAAACGGTAAAAAATGGCGAAAAAATAGCTTAAAGTTAGTAATTAATATAAATACTTTTATTTTACTTCAAGATTAATACTCTTACATAGACTCGTATTTGTGAGACATCACGTTTTTATTTAGGTAAAAGTTAGTGTTTACATTTCATATCCTTAATTTCTTTTTAATTCTAAAGTAAAATTGAAATAAATTGTAAATCTTAGGTTCATTTGATGACAAAAGTGTATTTCGAAACACAGTTGGAAACTTTACTATCTGTATTAAATTAATGTTTGAATATGTAGTTGCCAGCGCACCCTTTCTCTCCCAGACATCGTGAAACTTTTCCGACAGAACGTAATTTACCACAAATCTGTCAGTGCGACAGTCTTCGTATGGAACTGTTTTCTTTTTTAGTAAATGGGAATTCTCAAAACAAACCACAAAAAAAACGTATACAAAAAACAATTGACGCTCGCTCGATTGAAATATAAACAAAACATAAAAAATAAAATTGGTCAAGTGCGAGACAAGCTCACGTATGAAGGGTTCCGTACCATTATCTAAAAAACACGTTTATTGTATCGGGATCCTCTTAATTTTTTAATGATTTTATTTCAAGTATTTTTATTATGGCAGCACGCGAAATACATAACTTGTGAAAATGACAGCTTTCTATCCATCACGGTTTTTGAGATACAGCCTGGTGACAACAAACAGACAGCGGAGGCTTAGTAATAGAATTCCGTTTTTCCTTTTAGGCACGGAACCCTAAAAAGCAATTCCAATAAACAATTGACGCTCGTCAGATTGAAATATGAACATAATGTAAAAAAAATATAGCAACATTGAAATACAACCTTTATTGAGGTAGACCTTTTTTTGCTATCTTAGAAGATTACAGATTTTCCGAGAAATTCATAGAAAATAATAAAGAAATTATTTTCGGTTTTCTCGTGGATTTATGTGGAATGTTGATTATAATCCGGGTTGGTGGGATTACCTGCGTTCTACACGATATGTTTTCTATAGCCGCGGCTTATTATTCTGAGAGTAACGGCCTCTTTGCGAGCATCGTGTTCGATTTTGGTTAAATTCAAAATGTTCATTCAAATGGGTTTATTCAAATGTTCATTCAAATGGGTTCATTCATTCGTTTGTATAAACATTACAGTAGCGCCTGTAGCTCGGCTAGCTGATGTGATCTGACGCGATCATAGATAGATAGATAGATAAATTCTTTATTGGACACATAAATAAAAAAGACACAGTAAAAGACAATTAACTTAAAATTAGTGGGCAACAATTGGCAGGTTTATCGCTTAAAGCGATCTCTTCCGGGCAACCTTTCATCATCGAAGCTAAGCAACGGTCGACGCGGACGGGGTTTGGATGGGTGACCATGCCCAAGACTATCGTTTTTCAAGTGGTGTTTTCATCTGGGCGCTGCCGTGGGTCGGATGACACGTTAAATTATAGGTCCCGGCTGTTAGTCATAGAAAAGCAGTTGTTAAGCCAAGCCAGGGGCCTTCGGGCGGCTTGAAAACTCTCGACACCAGAGCTTGCATGGCCACTTAGCTCATACGAAGAAAAAAAGAAGAACATCACAAATTCATTCATGAGGATTGATTTTTAGAAATACAAATACAAAAATGTATTTATTTGACACAGTAATTGATACAAATATATTAAAAAAAGTAACCCAATGGCTTCCGAACTAGTTCATAACTGTATGGCAGAAGCCGATTTCTTCTCCCAATCGTAGGGAAAAATATAAAATCATTAATATTTTTACAAAAAATATAGCCTTTATCGGTCCTTAGGTTGCGAGATATCCCTTTGTTGTTTTGGCCCGATCCGATCTTTATTAACTTTAGTTTAGACGTGATAAACAAACAGACACACAGTTACCAACGTTTTAATAATATTAGTCAGGATATGTAGATTATTAAAAATACAACAATACACAACATAGGTACGTAGTAAAATATTATTCTTCTTTGTAAGGGCTTAAAGACTTAAAAATTATTCTTCTTCGTAAAGACTTGGCTTAACAACTGCTTGTACTAAAACTTACAACCAGGACCAACAATTTAACGTGTCATATGACCCACGGTAGCGCCCAGATGAAAATGCCAGTTCTTAAAAGTTAGTCTTGTGCATGGTCACCCATCTGAAGAGTGTCTGCATCAAACGTTGCTTAACCTCGCGTCTAATCATCTTAGTTAGGCGAGCTTGTAGCGCTAAGGCGCTAAATATAGACAATATGAAAACTACAACTATACTACCTCGTTGGTGTAAAGGTTACCATGCCGGACTGCCAATCAGAAGGTTCCGGGTTCGATTCCCGGCTCCGCCAACATATTTGTGCTTAACCAAATTTATTGGTTGTGGGTCTGGGTGTTAAATGGGTATCTATATAAAATATATATGTATGTATATGTAGTATATCAGTTGTGTTAGCTACCATAACACGAACTAGAAATGGTTCAGTATGGAGTTAACCAGCCGTGTGTGAAATGAGTCCTCATATTATATTACTAAGTTAAAATTTGAAAAAACTAAAAACTCGATTTCTAGGAGTGTAGAAGCCAATTATCGAGCCCCGTATATCTAGCCCCCGGGGCGAGCCTTGCCAAACGTTTGCCGCAACCCTATTACGTAACGCCATTATTCGAACGCGTACCAGTTACGTACTACGTCACCAGTGACGTCAATGCTGGTGTAGCCTACTCGATTTTCGTTTTTTTTTTGTATCGAGATTTTTTTAGGGCATTTGACAAGCAGTATGCGTCTACGACACTGACCGATGGTGGAGTAGGCATAGTATGGAATTATAGACTCTTAAGGCAAGAACACACGATCAGGTGTTTGATGAACTGATGTTAAAACTGAACCTTGGACATTTGGCTTTTTAAACACAATCTTATTTGAGTAGGCACAATTTTATTTGACTTGTGTACGTACTATATTGATTGATATTTTTTGATTTAGCACTATTAGGCATTCTTAAGGTAAATCTGACGTAACCCAATAATAAATAAAGCGAACAATTAAAATTGGAAAAGTTACTTTTATTACTAAAATACAGTAGCAATTTCTTTAAAATATAGGTTTATGGCCGTTCTAAAAATGCATTTAAAAAATCGATCATACATGACAGAGTTATGAGGTACCTACCAATAAAAAAAATACAGCTGAATTTGAAAAGTTCTTCTTTTATGAAGCCTTATATTTATTTATGAATATTTTATTCATTCATTATATAAATATACATATATAGCAAGATACTGGATAGATAGGTAATTCGTTTTACAAGCACATATGTTACACCCAATTTTATAGAAAATTCTTGCAGCGGTATTTTCAAGTAAAATATTCGAGACCCGATAAGTGTAGAACGCAACAAATTGCCTCAAATCGAATATAAAACCGCGAATAAGTACCATCGGCGCGCGAAAATCGAGTTGCCAGTATCGAATTTTAAAATCCATCACGCGGGATAAAGTATGAACGCCTCTGCGATGATATTGCCACATCTACTGCTGTCAATCTGGCTTTTACTTCGGTAATGCATAGATTATATAATACTACAGATATGAAACGTATAATAACAAGCGCGTTCTACGTTTAAAAACAATTGTGTTAAATGACACTAAAACTATCAAGAAAATGTTCAAACTGTTGACAAATTTTGTCTAAAAGAAACCATAGATAAGGTCCTCTCGCTTACTAAACCTCGTTGTACTCGTACCGCAAGCGATGGTAATTTGTCTAGACCAAAGGTTTATGTAAATTCAAATTCTTTAACAAAATAACTGACACTTTAATTACAAATTATGCGTTACATAACCATAACCATGCATGCCTTAGTTATTATTATAATGTATCGTAATATAAATATCTATAGTTAAAATATATTACTTTGCTATATTTTACACTTATTTTTCCAACAAGGATACAATACAATTGGGCGTGTTCTAAAATCGCCTACATTTTCCATATTTGACGTGATTTTAGTTGTTTTGTATTTATTATGGTTCAAATCGTGCTGTCTCTTTCTGTTCACTAATAATGAAAAGTGACAGGACTACTCTAAATTTAGTTTAGTTGTGTGTTCGGCAGAATTACCACCATTAGCTATTTATTGTACGTGTAGTGCCAATAATGAAATCTAGTATAAAGAACGAAGAGAAACGCATTGTTATAAACAGATTCAATAAATGAAACAATCGAAAGTTCTGTTGCCTTTCTCTCAGGAATCACACAGTTGTGAGGAAAATAACGATATTTTTAATGGTTTAATCGAGTTACAAACAGGACTTGATAGATAAAATGTTCATTCGAACATTCTAGAAAAACTGTCCGCCATTTTAGCGTAGTAGTTCCCAGTTGTCCCGTCGCGGCAGCACATTCGCGTCCCAGCTGTCCGGAGCAGTCATTCTTCATGCGCCCGCCTCTTTGGTGGCACTTTGAACATACGGGAAACTCATTTGGGAAGCTAAACAAACGCGCGTAGCAATGGAATACTTCGCGTCATTTTATTTTTTCATTTTTCAAAACCTAATATGTTTTGCTGCATAACAATTTTAATTTAAATAATAATTTAAGCAGTCGTCTATAAGAGATTAGCTGGATTTATTATTAAATTTTTAACAGTCAAGTAATATTACTACTTACGTACATAGTTACAAATATTTAGTGGAAAAAGAATTTTACTAAATTAATATGACTAAATAATGCTTCGAAAATTTTCATGAATTATTTATATTCATGAAAATTGGTCTGATATTTGGTAAAATTACTCCTAATAGTATTATAAGTTTTCTATAAAATTAGATTTAATTTAAATAGCAATCAAATTCGTAGTTAGAAGACTAAGTATAATTAATAGTTTTCATTTGTAATTTAAAGTAGGCTATCAAAACTTAAAATTTATGCGCAATAACAAAAACTAAATTTAAAAACTCTAATAAAACTAAATTCAAAGAAATATCATATTTTATTAAAATAATAAAATATTTTTTTACAGCTAAAATCAACGACATCTTTGTTTTTTTTTTTAATTATGAATTAATACGTTTTTGCTTAATGTCAGTTAGTATTTGCATCCGTATGTTTCCATTTTCCAAAACACATGGCTCAGCGTCTATCGGGCCGTGAAAACTCCAATTACATTGCCTGTCTCTCTGCAACCTTACTGCTGCATCTATTGCAAGCCAGTA
Source organism: Mellilla xanthometata (assembly GCA_035578125.1). Taxonomy (NCBI): domain Eukaryota; kingdom Metazoa; phylum Arthropoda; class Insecta; order Lepidoptera; family Geometridae; genus Mellilla; species Mellilla xanthometata. The sequence goes on along the minus strand of JAPUBQ010000014.1, from coordinate 1,507,679 downwards.
TAGACTTTATCACGATGGATTAAGCACTTTTTGATGCGACTACAGAGTCAGCTAGCTTAGGGATTGTTTGAAAGCAAAATGTTTATGGTTATTACGGTCGGTACTGAAAGGTAGGGGTCGATGACCTCTGAATGTTTTAAGCTTCATCAGAATAGATATCATTTTGAAATTCTTGGTTCTTACAATTTATAGTAAGTCGTAATTTACAGAAATCTAGATATGAAAGTTTGGACGGGTTTATAGAGTTTTGGTCAGTATTCAATTTTTAATTCATTTTTATATTATTTATTAATATAGGATTTTTTTTAAACTTGTTGTCCTTATTATAAATAAATGCAAATTCATTTTATCTTTAGCTATATTAGGCTGTATTTAGCGATTTTCGACAGCTTCGCTTTATGAAGGCTTTTTCGCAATACCTTTTATAATTTTAATAAAGCTTTTAGTTTCAATTATTAAAATACAATCATAGTTTATTTAAATTTATATCAATTCGCTATCAACTCAAGAATCTCAATATGAAAAATAGAAATAAAAATATTATAATTACGCAATTAATTAAAGCATGTAATTAAAGTAACACACATAGCATTCAGTAATTTAATAAAAATAATCTTTGACATAAATAATTATCATTAGTTAAATAGTGCATGGGGGTTGTGCTGAAAAATGAATTCTATTAAGTTTTTATTTATTTATACAATTTAAGTTTTAGCCACTAGGAAAAAAAGGATACCATGACAATATTTTAAATGTCATTGTCATTTATCGTTAAACATAAAGTTCATACATGCATCTCTATGGACCGATGTTGCCATATGCAAGCAGTGTGTTGCCGCGCCGTGTACGCATTAGTATGCAGCGTGCATTATTCAACGCTGTTGGCAATTTGCACTGAATCGCGTTAGCAAAGTTAGTGACTGCATTTGTATTTATGGGGACGCAACTGATAAATATTTTGGAGCCTGTTAGTATGAGTTAGTTTCCGAGGCAAGCTATAGTGGCGCTCCAAAATAATTTTTAAACCATTTTATTTATGTAAAAGTATTTCTTACTTCTTCACTATGCAACGCGGCAACGGCTGTACCAAAAAGCTTTTCATATGGTATAGAGATTTTATAGCATAGAGATTTGATTTTGCATTAACCTATCCCATTTATTATTATCCTAGATTAAAAAGTCAACACCGTGGAGCACAACCGTCGCTGTTAAATTTTAATTGCAAATCCGTGTTCAGAATATATTGTATAGTTAACTCTAATCGGATAGTACATCAAACCTTCCTTCGAGTTCAAAGTAAGTAACTTTCTCTGTATACGTCACTCGCTGGACTAATTAACGACTGCAAAATTTAGCCCCTTTAATTTTTTAGCTGGCAACCTCGCCAACCGGATGCGGCGGAACTCGAGAATGAACTAAAAGTTAGTGGCCAGTTACAAACAACTGACGCTCGCGAAAGTTTCGTTCAAAAATCGGCGGTTTATTTTACAGCAAGGAGGTTGGACGCGTTGTTACAAATTAACTTAGGAACAAATAAGGAGGAAATGTATGTTCTCATTGCTCTAGCGATTTACATATACTCGTATTTGTAAACGGTTAATGTCATAGAAAAATCGTGATATAAATCGAAATTGTGAATTTGAGAAAGGGAATCAAGCCAATTTTCAACATATCTCCTTTACAATAAACGTAACTTTTAAACTACATATTTTTTACTTGATCATTATAACGTTATTTGGTAGACCCTGTAAACATTCACAGAATATTTATTTACTTACTTCCAAAATAAACTACAGTTTTTATTTCTCTGTTTAAAAAAATGTATCATTAGCTTACCTAATCAGACGTAACTAAAGACAATGAAGCTGTAGAACGAAAAAAATGGTAAATAAAATTACAAGTTAGCAGAAAAATACAGACAACTCTTACAAAGAAATAATCTAGTTTCCTTGAACCAAACATTTCTTCTTCTCTGAACTTTGAAGCGATTCGTAGAAGAATACACAATTTTAATAGACTTTATTATCATAATACTCTTAGGGGAAAAAGTATCAGAAAATGATTCCAAATAAATCATGGTGTTTGTGAAATTGATGTCTCAATGGATCAGAATTTACGACCGCCATTACAATTTATGTTATATTGTAAAGAGGTCGTTAGGAAGGAGGGTGGTAATGTGCGACCAATGAGGCAGGACCTCGCGGCCATGACACTAAAACCATTGTTAACAGTGTTCTATATTTAAAAATTAGATCTGTTCCTTTTTTTTATAAATGTTCAAAACCCATAATTATATTCTCTCTAATAAATGGTAATTACTTCGAAAACCGATTACTCATCATATATTATTATAAGTCATTGAATAAGTAGACAACAACCGAATTAAGAGTCAGATATACTAAGAGTTAAATTGGTACATAAGCTAGCTCAAGCTATCATCAATTGTGTGCGTAGATGGTTCCAAATTCTAAGCGGCAATTGTATGGAGTTACTCTTCCGTTTATTCTAGTTCGCTTTATCACCGTATGCATACATCGCTTGTACAATTATTTTCTCAAACGCCAGCAATGTTGCTTACAACCCGAAACTTTCTTATTCCAGTTATATACTTACACTACATAAACATATGCATAGCTGTCTATAGAATACGCCGGGTAGTGAATAGATCTCTAATTGCAGCTTACGTAAGGAGGAGGTTGTATTGATGTCGGTTTCAGAGCTAAGCTTTGTTGATAGATCGCTGCTCCTGCACTGATAGCGGTAATGCAAGTTTTAATGTGGAGCTGAAATTTGCAGAATGCTGAGTAAACGTATAATTTTGCGCGGTTGTTTCTCAAAGGGCGAGGACCTTAGACAGCATTAAATTTACTAAAACATCTTTCGTAGTTGTAAAAGGCCAATCCTGTTAAAAATCTTGTTAATATCACTCACAGATAACGATAGTTAATATATGCTAATGAACATAAGGTGTATCTTTAGTTATAAGATGAGTTAAAAAATTAGGATAATCCGAAAAAAAAAATAGTGTGGAGATTCATTTAAAACGGTGGACAGAACAAATGACCCAAGAGCTGGCGCTTTCCTCGGCCAACACATAAGCTTAGCGATCCAGCGAGGTAATGCAGCCAGCATTTTAGGCACCTTACCCGCGGACACTGACTTAGAATTAATCTACTATTTGTAAGGTTTAAGTGTGAGTGTGTTTTATTTATATAATTAGTTTTAATAAAATATGTAAATAACTTAAATCATTTTAATAAAATAATTAACTTGACCACGTGCGTCGATAATAGCTTTCATAAAATACAATATTGAATGGAGATATATTAATAAATATTTAAAGCGATACATCGATGCGTAATAAATTAATATTTTCTTTTAAAAGGTTTTTTTCTAAAGTTTGTAATCAAAAGTCGTTGGTGTAGACGAACTAAAGCAGCAGCAGACGTACGAGCAGCTGTAGTTTTTTTTTTAAAGGTATTGATTATAGTATTAAGTAACCCTGTGTATACGAGAATCTACTGGTATAAATGCTCCCATCAGGCGCACGCCGTGTGCTAGCATCCGAGATGAGCTGACAGCTTTGTTAGCGAACTGTCTACTGCAGACCTTCATTGACCCCTTGTGTTAGACGGAAGAAAGAATTAAAGAAAATCTTAATATATATATAAATCTTGTGTCACAATGTTTGTCCTCAATGGACTCCTAAACCACTAAACCGATTATAATAAAATTCGCACACCATGTGCAGTTCGATCCAACTTGAGAGATAGGATAGTTTAAATCTCAAAATATAGTCGCAATTTTAATTTATTGCTAATTATTGTCTGTTATTATTTGACAGTCACAATTATCTGTTAACTCCAAATGATTCTAACAGATGTCGATACCTTTCGACTGGGTTGAGTAAGTAATCAATAGATGGCGCTGTACCCCTAAGTGAGGCAAAACAACGTTTGCCGGGTCAGCTAGTACATTTATAAGTAGCGCCTGTAGCTCTGTTAGCTTAGGTTATCTGACACGATCATCGAAGCTAAGCAACCACCAATGCAGACGTTGTTTGGATGGGTGACTGACGACTGTCAGTTTTCAAGTGGCATTTTCATCTGGGCGCTACCGTGGATCAGATGACACGTTAAATTGTAGGTCCCGGCTGTTAGTTTTAGTACTAGCAGTCGTTAAGCCAAGTCAGAGGCCTTCGGGCGGCTTGAAGCTAAGCAACCGCCAATGCAGACGTTGTTTGGATGGGTGACCGACGACTGTCAGTTTTCAAGTGGCATTTTCATCTGCTACCGTGGTTTGGATGACACGTTAAATTGTAGGCCCCGGCTGTAAGGCTAAGTACAAGCAGTCGTTAAGCCAAGTCAGAGGCCTTCGGGCGGCTTCAAAATTCTCAACACCAGGGCGTGGCCACTTACGCAAACGAGGAAAAAAAGTGCTTCTTCTTCTTCGTATGAATTAAGTCGCTAAGTTCTGGTGTCGAGAGTTTTCAAGTCACCCAAAGGACTCTTGATTTGTCACTGGTACATTCTGCACTAAAAGACCTAAACGCAATATATCTCTTACATCAGTTTAACCCTTATATGGACAATGTTGTTTTTAAACAACTTACTAAAAATCACACATAAAATTGACCTTCATTTATTTTATTTTAAATTTTGCGCAATGTAGTTTATAAACAACACACAACACTCACATTATTGCGAAAAAAAGTATAGTAAATTAATGTCTAGATTTTTTTACTAATTTTTCCTAGACAGTAATACATGTCTATTACACAAATATATATTTTTTAACGTGAAACAAAAATTGACCATTTAAGGGTTAAAATACATTCTCCAGTAGGTATGCAATGAAAGTGTATATCTGGCAGACTGCCCACCGATAGCGTCCGTATCGACTATTGTATCTTATGTAACGCTGCAGCGCCTCTAACACTCTTATGAGAATACTGAGGCCAAGTTTTAAACACGCCAAATATACTGTTGCCTCGAGCTAACCAATGATACTCGTATGAATACCCCCTAGGCGCATAGACTTAAATCTTACGAAACATGTGGTTTTAGGGCTCGTTTACGTAATGGTTACCATGCCGGACTGCCAATCGGAAGGTTCCAGGCTCGATTTCCGTCACGGCCAACATCTTTGTGCTGAACTAAATTAGTTGGCTGTGGGTGTCAAATATATGTCTATATAAAATATGTATGTATGTATATGTTGCATATCAGTTGTCTTAGAAACCATAATACGAACTAGAAATGGTTCAGTATGGGGTTAACCAGCCGTGTGTGAAATGTATCCTAATATTTATTTATTTATTCATCACCAATATTAGCTTTTCTTTCAGCCCAGCGCCCTACACACTTACTTTATGTCTAAATAAATAAAAACAAGACCTTTAATGATTTCTCCAAGAATTCCAAAATATCAAGTATAGATATCATACTAGTATCTATGGTAGCACTCGAATTTTTAACCGTCTTCAAATAAGGAGGAGGTGATATACTCGACTGTATGTTTTTTTTTATTGTAAGCATACACAAAGTCAGAACAATCAAACTTTTTGCTAAATCATCAGGTAAAAGCTTCAAAGCAGAGTTGCAGTAGCAGGCACTTTAAAACAAGAAACACAAAGGCGTCCCACCCTGTTCGGTTCCTGGCTATTGAATCGGCAACTCCGAATAAACCTCGAGCTTCATAACCACTGAACAAATCATTTCTCTCCCCTTTCCCGATCACTTTACACGTAAATTGGAATTTCAACTCAATTCTCAGAAACGAAGAATCTATTTTCCCTTGTTCGTAATAACTGATACGCTCAAATTACGATATCAACTTAAATTTCTACGCGATAAAACTTACTTTTCCCTGAACTAAGAATTTCAAACTTGTCATAACGATGGAATATGGACTTTATTTTTAATTCGATAAATGTTATTTTTGCTTGCGTTCCGTACCCTAGTTGATAGATTGGTAGTATTGACAAAGTGGCAATTCATTTGGTACGTAGTCGGTGTAAGGTTGAATTATTCAATGCAGTAATGGAGTAATTTGCCATGGAGTAGGCGCAGAGCTGTTGTGACCCACGAGTACTCGTAGGTACGTGATGAAGTGAGCTTTTGAATTAATTTATTGCAAAATCGAATATTTCATTTCACACTTCACTTTTATTAGCACACTTAACTTTTATTATTCATAAGGCTAGACTAATTTATTCATTATTTTATGTGTAATATTATCTATTTATTTAATGTATGTTTTATCGTGCTTTTACTATAATGTAGTTAAGTTTTAAGGAATTTGAATAATATAACGGCTATTTAGTTACTAAATAAACTCAAATGTAAATATTTGTGATGTAATGTGAATGTAAATGATTTTGTAATTGATTATAGATTAAAATTTAAGTGAGTATTTATTAATTTTAGATGAAATTTTTGTATATTTTTTGCTATTATGGCATGCCTAAAGGCGAAGAGTGTGAGGGACATAAGACAATAACCTGTGATAACCTAACCTTACCTATTCTACAATAAATGATTTCAATTTGAATTTAGAACCACCAGCTTGAATTATTATTTTTTCTAGGCTTTTAGCTATGCTAGCACTAAAAATGCCCTACCACCCACAAAAAAGGTAACATGAGTATTAATTAACGATAAAAACACCGTAAAAAACCTTTAGAAAAATAACCCTTATAAAACAAAGCACGTCTGGACGTGTTGAAATCCAAAAAGCGAACTTCCCTCGTCGTAACAAAGTAAGGCAGACATGGTGTTACATCGGAAGGTATGTCTGCATGTAATATTAATCAAGAGAATATCATCAGACATCAAAGCTTCGACCAGAAGGAATTATTCATAAGGAAATAAACTGGGGGAAGGTGGGGAGACAGCGGCTCCAGCTATGCAGTGTTACTGCTAACTAATTAATTTGTTAAAAAATATTATATACTTTTTCAATTCACATATGCACTTTACTACAAAGTATAAAACAAAGTCGCTTTCTCTGCCCCTATGTATGCTTAAATCTTTAAAACAACGTAAATGATTTTAATAAAGTTTTTTTTAATAGATAGAGTGATTCAAGGGAAAGCTTTATATGTATAATAACATCCATTAAATAGTGGAGAAATACTGTATCCCGTATTTTTGAAATTTAATTTAACTTACCAAAATAAGAAATGTAACTTACCAAAATAAGTCAAATGGGTCACACGTTATCTGAAACAATTAACGAATAGGTTAGCTGAATATAAAATTATGACTTAGCTTAATAAATTCAGTTATTAAGAATAGCATAGAATATAATTTATTTATTATCATGATGATACATAATTATTAAATTACATAAAAATAATATATACCAATATATAAAGAGGAAAAGTTTAATTTTTTGTTTGTATGTTTGGCTCCTTATCTTCTGGACCGATTTGAAAAAATCTTTCACCGTTGGGAAGCTACACTATCTCTGAAGCTACATTAGCTTAGGCTATATTTTGTTTCTCTTTGCAACTTATTTTATTTACTATAAATAATGAAGACTTTCGATCCGTCGCTTGAGCAATCAACACCTCCTTGTGGAAAGGCGAAACACTTAATTATGGTACATTCGTATTAAATATACGTACAGTAGTACAGTATAATTGAAGTAGTGAAGCACATACTATTACATATCTTAAGCTTTTCTTTCAAGTGGTAAAGTATCTTTAATTCAATAAAAAGTCTTTTGAACGAGCCGGTTCCGTAGATTTTTCTTAAAAATGACATCGTTGCTAGAACTTTAAACCTCATTCGGGAGACAGTTGTAATCTTTATTGTATGAACAACAGTTTCACAGTCAAAGGCGATCGTGCCGCTAGTTCCTTCTCCTTTAAGTGAAAACTAAGTAAACCCAGATCACGTAGCACCGTAGCCGCGTAGCAGGTTACGGCGTAGCACTCTCGTAGAGACTTTCGTAGCATCAGTAAAAGGCCAGACAAGCGTTAAGTTATGGTGTTGATAAAGCGGGTAGTAATGATTTCTATTCTGTTGAAGTTCATGTAGCGAATTTTACGTCAAAGTTACTATATATTGTAAGTTTGTTTTTTTCTTTGTGTTTTCCTGAGATACGAGTATCTTTAGTTTAATGTTATCCGTGGTGTTTAAAGGCAGCGTTGTAGCGCCTGTAGCTCGGCTAGCTTAGGTGATCTGATGCGATCACCAAAGCTAATCAACGGTCGATGCGGACAGTGTTTGGATGGGTGACCATGCACAAGACTGTCATTATTCAAGTGGCATTTTCATCTGGACGCTACCGTGGTTCGGTGACACGTTAAATTGAAGGTCCCGGCTGTTAGTCTTAGTACAAGCAGTCGTTAAGTCAAGTCAGAGGCCTTCGGGCGGCTTGATAACTCTCGACACCAGAGCTTAGCTCATACGAAGAAGAAGAAGAATAGACAACGTAATGTAGTATGTATTAAAAAATTTAAAATCTCCCGTTGTAACATGTGTAAGCATACCCACACAAAGTTCGTGCTCGTTAAAATTACCCTTCAACCAAAAATGAGGCGAATTTATTAATAAATTTCCACGCGGGTATCCACGCAGACATTTTAATTGCAAATTCTATCATTAACACGAACAGAAAAAGTATTTAAACATTTTTGTTTGGAGCTTTTTTAAAAATGCGGCATTTAAACTTTTTTAATATGAAGGGCGAATGCAGGCTTTCGAGTTTAATTCTAAATTTATTTAGTTTCAATTAATAGGCATTTGACCCGCGTGTAAGTGACTTCACTTAACAATAGACTCAGCGACATTTTAGATGAAGGTGTAGTATACCTAGTTTGGAATAAATGGCTCTTAAGGAGGCTGTCGGGACACACTTAACAATGTGGCGGGTCGGATGACACGTTAAATTGTAGGTCCCGGCTGTTAGTCTAAGCACAAGCAGTCGTTAAGCCAAGTCAGAGGTCTTCTAGCTGCTTGAAAACTCTCGACACCAAAGCATGGTCACATATCTCACACGAAAAAGACTTAAACAAACTACATGATTCTCCATATCTAAGTGCTACGCGTATCGTCGTAGCAGCCTCGTAGTTAAGTGCTACGGCGTAGCAGGCTCGTAGCTCAGCTACGCCATTATGATAATGTAAGCGGAATGGAAATCATTCCTCGCAGAACGCGGAAGTGATTTAGGCTATCCATTTGCGTATCCTTCTCTTCTCCTTTATGGTAGGAATAATCACAACCGTAATGTTTATTTTATTTATCGTACCTAACTTACATTCATCGAGAATATGTACTCTAATTTACAATCGTAGTTGACAACTCTGTCATACTACTCAAACTTTATTCTTGATATTTTATGAAATTTATACTACTAATTATTAATTACGTTTTCGAAATTATTTTAATACCATGAATTGAATTTTAGGTAATTGATGTAATTAGTGTAATTGGTTTAATCTTGAAAAATATATAATTACTAGCTGACCTGGCAAACGTTGTGTTGCCTTAATAAAAAAAAAAATATTCTAAATATACAGTAGCCGATTCTCAGACCTACTGAATACGCATATAAAATTTGGAAAAAATCGGTCAAGCCGTTTCGGAGGAGTACGGTAACAAACACTGTGACACGGAAATTTTATATATAAGATTAAATAAATTATACTCGTACTCAGAATATGTTCGAGTTACGTAATGGTGGCAATAACACGCAGCCGCCGCAGTAATGCGGACCCGGATAGCGTTTAATGGCTAAAACGATCTTATAACTGATATTTTAAGTAATATTTGTATGTATAATCACTGACACTTATTTTGTCGGTATTAGCGGGACATGCTTCAGCACAATCAGTGCGCCATTCTCAAGGGTAGGAACACAGCCAACGTACGCTCGCGATGATGGCTGCGCCCGAAGAATAAGAAGAAGTATGGATTAATTATAATTGCTCTTCGTCGTCTTCTTCTTCCTTGTCATATCCCACTAGGTGGGGTCGGCACAGCAAGCCCTTACATACATTATAAATTGTATCTACTAACTAATAGATCGTCCCGGCTTCGCACGGGCTATAAAATAATCTAAGTTGCAAAGAGAAAAAAAAATATAGCCTATGTTACTCGGGGATAATGTAGCTTCCCAACGTTAAAGGTTGATTCAAATCGGTCCAGTAGTTTTGTAGCCTATTTGCGTCAAAAAACAAACAAAAAAACAAACTTTACTTCCATATAATATTGGTATAGAAAAAAACAACTTTAGTTTGTCGCCCAGCACTTAACGGTGTGTTCTGGCAGCCTCCTTAAGAACCAGTTATTCCAAACTCAGTGTATTTTAAAGACCTCTAAGACAGAACGAGAGACCACGCGTGTTCTGCGTATCAAATGCGTAAAAAAATACATTTACAAATGCATTACTAACTTACTTAAGGTCCTATGTCTTTCTCTTTGTAATATTGGTATAGAAAATGTCCAGCAACATTCCACTTTACTATTATAAACACTATGAAACCTTGTACCCTCTTCCACAACAACCCAACAATGTCTGACGTGGCACATAATGTCGCAAGCCAACACCAAAATGCGACATGCGACAGTTGTCGCGCGACAGAATGTAATATCGCTAGCAGGATATAAATAATGTCACTGCCAGCTTTATTGCTCGGTTTTGCGAGTGTCTGCTTCTAGCGATAGTTGTTTGTCTTTGTGATGAACTAAATTTGTTGGCTGTCGGTCTGGTGTTAAATATGTATCGATATAAGGTATTTATGTATGAATATAGTAACCATGATACAAAATATAAATGGTTTAATATGGGGCTAACCAGCCATGTGTGAAATGCGTTTTAATATTTATTTAATTTATGTACCTATATGTTTCTAGTTTAAAAAAATGCGAAGAAAAAGAGAAAGAAAAGAAAAAGAAGAGCGTGGGGTTGTCATTGGGGAATCCTTTGCCTAACAGTGGGAAAATATAGGTAAAGCAAAAAATGTGGAAACTAGCCTTCTGGTAGAAATTAAGACAGAACAAAAGACAGCGCAGAAATATATTGAATAACATTAAATAAATAATACTTTTGCGTTTATTACCAAAAATATAACATATAACAGTAGATAGTGGTTTTCAAACTTTTGAAAATAAAAGTTTCAAACTTTTTACCATCAAATATTAAGACATGCGTTAATTACCTTCCCTAGAAAGTACAACCTTGACAGTAAAGGTTTCTAGCGTGAACATGCGTGTGGGCCTCCTCGCATATTCCAACACACAAATGTCAGACATTAACTATACAAATTGATATCGAAACCAATTAGATTCAGCCACGGTATACAGGGTAACATGTAACTCCTGCGTATTTATTATTTACTAGTTAAATAATTTGTTGACAGTGCCGAGGATTATGCTGCAACATTTTCTTCGTATGAGCTAAGTCGCCAAGCTTTAGCGTCGAACGTTTTCAATCTGCCCGAAGGCGTCCGAACTATCTTAACAACTTATACTACACTTACAGCTGGGACATACAATTGACGTGTCATGCGACTTCAATTTAATTCCCCCCGTCCCCTTTCACAATCGGACGAGCAGGGACCACCGAACCAAGGCGGCATCGTTTCATTGTGGAGATACCTAAAATGCGCATTAAGCGTTTTGCCTCCACCTTCATTGTACGTACTACCAAGGTGTGGAACTCTTTGCGAAATGCCCTGTTCCCCGAAAACTATAATCTTGCGGTTTTCAAAGCACGAGTGAACCGGTTTCTTCTGGGTAAGCGCGTTCCACCTTAGATCACAATATCGCTTACCATCAAGTGAATTCTGATCAAGCGCAAACCCATTTTAGTATTAAAAAAAAAACTTAGGGTTACACCCAGATGAAAATGACACTTTTTAATAGACAGTCTTGTGCATGTTTAACTCGTTTTAGGTCACCTAAACCGAACTACAGGCGCAACAATGTTACTCGATGTGCTCTTCGTCGTTAATAAGAGCTTATAATTAGATAATTTCGCATCAAAGAATCTTTCACCGCGATCTAAGTTTGCCAATAGCGCCATCTAGTCTGGCACATACAGACTAACTATTGAAAATCAAAACGAAGTTTACTTACAGGCAACATATTGACAAATCAGTCACAATATGGAATAGGTAAAATAACACAAAACTTTGAAAATTAAAATTCAGTAGGTCACAAACTAGGCCGCAGCGGTGGTCCGTATAATGGAATAACTAGCTTACGTTGTTAACTATCACATTCAATATACATATAACAGAGACACGCCAAACTTAAAACACCGCAGGGTATCAACATGGCACGACCCTCGTCAATGACCTTAGCGCGAATGTCTGTTTGTCCGATAAATAATGCACGCGCGGATCGATAGCCGACACCGACCGTAACCCGACGTGCCATTTTACGTCAGACGCGACATGAACTGGTTATGGCCTTACCTTACTGGACGCCAGGCCACGTCGCTGGCTACGAAGCTAAGGCTACCTTCGGTCGCCACATAAAGTTGCCATGAGTGAGATGCCATGGCAACCTTGCCGTGCAAGTAGCAATCGCTATCTTCGGTTGCCAAACGAAGTTACCTTACATAAATTGTGTATGCATTTTTCAGGTTAGCCACCAAATTACATGGTTGTGTCGCACTGCTCGTGTATCATTTTATTGGCAACATCGACAGGAGGCCGGTCTCTAGAAAGAGAGACGTTAATTGTAGCTATGTATTCATGTATTCGAATTAGCGTAGTTGCCAGTCTAACGTGTAAACATTTCAATATGGATACGTCACCACCGACGTCGCCACATTCGCGTTTTCCTTAGTTTGGCCCTCAGTGGGATAGTTCATAGTTAGAATTAGATACTTATGCCAGCTCCCGTATCATGGCAGCTGGTTAAATTATGTAACATAAAAAAAAACTAAGTTAAACTCGATGTAAATTACATATTCTTAAGTCTCTTAGCGCAAATTTATTTAATCATTATTTTTATTTATACTATGTTTTGATAAAATATTTTACTACATTCGGGTGGTATTATTCTGTAAGAACCGGTGTAGCCGTTGTGTGCGTATAAAACAATGACATAAAACATTAAAGCGACATAGTATTAACATATATTTTTTTTAACATAGTTTAACTACAACATTTTGATACTCGAATATGCGACTCTAAGATAAAAATGCGATACATTAACTTGCAAACAACAATGTTTTAAATAACAAAGTGGCAAAACGTCGAAAATCAAATCGATAAAAATAATAAAAAAATATTTGTTTAAATGGTCACATGTTCATAAGAACGCAAATATTGATTTTATTAACATTTTGGAGTCTTTGTTTGCCGAAACAATATATTGGCCGGGTGTAACAAAAAGTCGTCGAAAGTTTAAGCAATATTTGTTGACAATCCCTGTTTTACTCCCACAACACCCGCGCTATATCCCAGAGCGGGGGAATCCCGCTAGATCCCGCGATCCCATCCCGAATGTAAATGAATGTTTTTGAAATCCGCGATAAAAGCAATTAGGTTTTTTTTTTTTTTTAATACTAAGATGGGTTTGCGCTTGATCAGAATTCACCTGATGGTAAGCGATATTGTGATCTAAGGTGGAACGTGGAACGCGCTTACCCAGAATAAACCGGTTCACTCGTGCTTTGAAAACCGCAAGATTATAATTTTCGGGGAACAGGGCATTTCGCAAAGAGTTCCACACCTTGGCAGTACGTACAATGAAGGTGGAGGCAAAAATGAATTTGAATTGAATTTGAATTATAAAAAATTGGCCAAGTGCGAGTTGGACTCGCGCATGAACGGTTCCGTACTATTACTGTATGGGGGCCACCCTTAAATATTAATTTTATTTCAATTTTATTTTTTAATTTGATAGCTGATTTACTTTTGTATATTGTGTGAAAATTGTAAGTGTCTAGCAGCTACCGTTATTGATATTTAGCAATAATATACGAAAAAAAAACACGTTTATTGTATGAAAAGCCCCCTTAATAATGTTTTTTTATTTTTATTTATAGTTTTGTTGTTATAGCGGCACGGGAAAGCTGAAACTTTAACATATCTTGTGAAAGTTTCAGCTTTCTAGCTATAACGGTTTCTGAGATACAGCCTGGAGATAGACAGACAGACAGATAGCAGAGTCTTAGTAATAGGATCCCGTTTTTATCATTTAGGAACCCTAATAAAGTCAGCTATATTTTTACCCGTAAAGCGCGTGAAATTGGAAATATATCTAAATTACATTACTAAATTTACTTATACAATGACATTATATCTATGTCAATATTTAAATCATGATTATATGTCAACCAGAGTCTTACACTATTGACCCTTCACTGATAGTTAATGAGGGTTGACTATGGCAGTTTTTTTAATAGTGATGATACAAGGCAAAACATTAGCTACGCTACGCCTGACTCGATTAGTTGATCGATAGCTCAATTCATCAAGCGGCCGGCTCAGCGGTTCCGTCGATGGCGAGCGATCCGACTGATTTATTCGATTGTATTCGCAAATTGGAGTCGCAATTAATCGAATATTTATCGGCGGTTTATACGTTTGACGGATTATTTGTTTTGTATTTATTTGCAACTCGAGGAATTTTATATAATCACGCTCACTTGTTTAAAAACATGTGTGCAGGCGTAATAATAACATTATATAAATGTTTTTTTAGTCATTTCATGCATTTTTTCTAAAACATTTTTTTTTAAATAAGCTGTCTTATTGAGAGATAGATAAAGAAGAAATTTAGAGCTGTAAACTATATCAGAGGTGATGATCCCAGATATTCTTCTTCTTCGGAAGTTAAGTGGCCAAGCTCAGGTGTCGAGAGTTTTCAAGCCACCCGAAGGCTTTTTACTTGGCTTAACAATTGCTTTTACTAAGACTAAAAGCAATTTGTCGTATCATCCGACCTACAGTAGCGGTAAGTTGAAAATCCCACTTTTCAAAAGACATGCATCGACCGTTACTTAACCTCGATGATCACGTCAGATCTACTTAATTAGCCAAGCTACGGGCGCTGCATATACTATGTACCTAATAAAATAACTACAGCTCTTTTCAAGAAAGTTTATGATTAATATAGATACTAAAATTAATGTTGTATTATGAGCTGAGATAACCAAGCGTCTTCCTAATATTTTCCTCACCGGCTTTGTGCGGAAGTGTGGGTTGCACAACAGTTGTTATTTCAGGGGGATCACAGTCCTAACCCCATGTTTATGGACGCAGTATACTCATATTTACAGAGTCGGCTCATGGGGCAGTCGGATAACTTCTTGTTTTTCTAAATCCAGTTCTCAACTTATATTTTTGTGCAGCGCGGCTGAAACCATACGTATTTATAACAGACGTTTGTTTGGATAAACATATTTGTGATATTTTGAACAATGGTATATTTTTCAAACGAAAAAAATACGAAGATGTTTTATTTGATTACTAATACGGCTCTTTGTTTTGAAAATTGTGGAAAACACGTGTTGAGTTAAGAATTTCCGGATTGTGATAGGTAACGTTCATCTTAATTAATATTAGTTAATTGATTTTAGTTAATTTTTCCTTTACTTGTCATAACTTGGGTTTCGGATCACAGCGGAAGTACACTAAATATTTAATTTTGTTTTCTAACACATACACTTTTTTACGTCCTGAGTTAAAAATAGAGCATCGGTCTGTGTCACTCGCAGTTAGCTCAGTTATTTTATCCGCTAGTTATTAATACCCGCTGTCTAGACGCTAACTAGACATCTAGGAATGCTGCACCGTATCTAAACATATATCTAAGGTATATCTACAGGGTTAACCATGCTATCAGATAAATAAAAGCAGAAAAGATAGACAATGTACACGAAATTTATTAGACCTTGGATTAACCCATTAAGTAGACTAAGATCCCCAAAAATCAATCTGTGGAGTAGGACGATTATAATAAAAAAAATATTATTTTTACTAATACGGCTCTAAGTTTTTCAAATTATGGAAGAGCAAAATGAAAATCAAGCAACAAGAAAAAAAAACTGTTTTAGGGACCCTCTGGTCGGCAGTCCGGTAGTGTAGCCATGACGCCAACGAGTTCGTCAAAATAGTACAGTAGGGAGGCCTTTGCCCTGCAGTGATCTGATTTATAGGCTTAGATAGATAGATTACTTTTAATTCCGGATTAACTTCTTTTGTTCTGGATTAACGCGGGTAAAACTGCGGGGTGCAGCTAGTTATCTATAAATTAAAATTGATTACCATACACAAACGAAGACGCTGTAACAGGCATCATCTCATATACTCATTTATACAGTAAAAAAAATGGACCTTGAAAAACTATTTAATGTAGCTCGTGCGAAGAAGTACATTTGATTTGTTAAGATGAGTAAACTAAAGCATGCATTGTATTAAACAAATATTTGTGATATAAAGAAATGTTCGACATTGTAATGTAGTCACTGGAAGAAACTAACCTCCTTGACACGGGCTTGCAATCCAGTTTTTTTTTTTCTTTTTTTTTTTTTAATGTTAGGACACATTTCACACACGGCTGGTTAACCCCATACTGAACCATTTTTTTATTTCGTGTTATGGTAGCTAACACAACTGATATACTACATATACATACATACATATTATATATAAATACATATTTAACACCCAGACCCACAGCCAACAAATTTAGTTAAGCACAAAGATGTTGACCGGGCCGGGAATCGAACCCGGAACCTTCTGATTAGCAGACCGGCATGGTAACCTTTACGCTAACGAGGTCGTCGTTTGAGGGTTAGGGATGTTAAATTATGTACATACATTCCATAAAAAAAAAAAATTTGAATTTTTGACATACACTCTCTCCAAATAGGTCTGTATTAGAAAGTATCTCTTGATAAACAGTATAGTATCTCTAAATATATTACTCGTAGAATGTATCCAGACGGCGCCGGCTGCCGACCTGTTTGTTCAGGTACGTTTGTTTCTATCGGTGAGAAAATAACACCTGGGATAGCGTAGACGACTTTTGAAACTAAATATCTTTTTGTCTGAGCGAACTTGAAACTTATGTTAATCTAACAGAATTTTACTGCGATATTTTAGGGGCTTGTTGCTATAATGATTAGGTTTTAATTTTTTTAACAAGGTTTTTATAGAAGGACATTGCTTTACGTAGACTATTTAAATATGAATCTGTTTTTGTGATTTTTCAGGTCGCTTTAAGTGATAGCTAGTTAATGCACTAACTTTCTTTAACCGACTTCAAAAAAGGAGGAGGTTATATATTCGACTGTATGTTTTTTTAATTTTATTATTTATAATTACCATTGTGAGTGTTTTAATAAAGTATTTATCTCTATCACCAAACATTGGACAAATAACATTAACATTGATAGATTTTTCATGATGGTAAAGCATTTTCTATCGTTTTCCTCGCTAGCTACCACCCTCAATATTAAAAATCTGTCGCATCGCACCTAATATAGTGTTCCGACTACCTTCTTGAGTGCCTGTTATTTTAGACTAGGCATGCTCTACCTTAGGTCTTAGTGTCCTTAACTAGTGTGGTAACGAACCCTGTCGTACAGTGAAAAAAAAAAAAGGTTGCCTGTAAAGTCGGTTTTACGGGCGAAGATTTTACGTGACAACGTCTGCCGCGTGCTGCGCGCGCGGCAGACCGATCATAGTTGAGTGGGAGAGAGACGCAAGGCATTCGGCGGGCCTCTCTCTCGTTCGGTGACTCATCGTAACGTTACCGGGCGTTACACTTTTTCATAAGTGACTCCCAGCCGCAACCTAATTTAAGACGTTGTCACGTCAAAAAAAATTAAAACACGTACGCGTCGAAAAGCGGGAACGTATAAGCTAATAGGTTTAAACATAAACATTCTTCAAGGAGTTACCGTAAAAGCCTCCTGCTAAGCGTAACTCTACCTGAGACAGCGCGATATTACCTAATCCCGGATTAAGAGACGGGATAAATCCTAAGATTGTATGTAAGTCCTAGATATTAAATTAAGTATGCAACGTAATACGGATTATGTTCGGTATTAAAGTTATTCTCTAGATAAATATGAAGTATAGTTGTGAGAGAAAATGTTAGTAATTTTAAAAAGTAGGTACTACATATTTTCAGACTTTTTAACTCTCTATCTGAGAACGATAACGCTTAGAAATTTAACATAATATCCATAATAGCATAGCATCGCAGAATGTATTCTGTCACGCTTATCTGATAGTAGTAATTAAGGAAAAAAAACAATGAAAGAAAATGTATTCATACATTGTATAAAGACTTACGGTAATAACACGGAAAATCTTGAATTCACAGTTCAGTTTACTGATTTAAATCATAATCGGATAAAATTACTAATAAACTAATGTATAGACGATCTAAAGAACAACCTTAAGAACATTGTAAACTGTTCACGTAAGGCATCTTAATATTTTCGCGTAGAAAACGGCCTCACATTATTATTGAAAGTTTATGAGTCCAACAGTATCGGTGCTTTCCGAGCAACATAAAAACAATGTAGTACCTTACGAATATTTTTACACTAATTAAAATACAAATCATATTTATTAATATAAAAAAAATATATATTACAATTTTTAACAAGTTTCTTTTCACTTCATATTCGTAATTCTTATTGGTATCAAAATTGTTATATATATTCTTAAGGTTTTTATTAGATTGCATAAGACAATTCTACGTTTCATATATGTAGCTTACCAATATGCGACAAGTACTGGCAAGGATAGCTATAAAACTATAATTACATAGTTCATATTAAAAACCTACAGTAGGTATACATATCTGCTGTCTCAAAGAAACGTGAGCAAATTTTAAAATAAAATCGCTCGAGACAATTTACTCCAGGCTCCATGTTAGCAGTGGGAAGTATCGAGTGCACCGTGTTAACAACACCGTCTAGCGAGGTGGAGACTTTTACGACATGTGTCGCCACAGACTAGATACAAGCAGAAGGAAAACTTGAATGTTACTGGTTTACGAGAGTTTTAAAATTTATGAAAGGAGTATTTTTACGAGACTGGACAAACAAATTTTATGACTTCCTTGACTCGATATAATTTAGTTGTTTCATGATGCCCTTGGCTATTAAACTATCAATATAGGTGATAGGCACCAACGTGAGCCTAATTGCGCCTCTTAGACGCTTAGATTGAAAAAAAAATGGTTGCCAGTAAAGTCGGTTTTACAGGCGAAGATTTTATGTGACAACGTCTGCCGCGTGCTGCGCGCGCGGCAGACCGATCATAGTTGAGTGGGAGAGAGACGCAAGGCATTCGGCGGGCCTCTCTCTCGTTCGGTGACTCATCGTAACGTTACCGGGCGTTACACTTTTTCATAAGTGACTCCCAGCCGCAACCTAATTTAAGACGTTGTCACGTCAATAAGAAAATTATTTGCTGATATGTTTTTAATCTTACAGATTTGTTGATGCACGCAGCATTACTCTCATTTATAATTATTATAATTAGTTTCTTTAGTTGTTTATAAATCATTTCCATCCAAAGGTTGCCTGGAAGAGATTGGTTTAAGCGATAAGGCCACCAATTGTGGCACATAAATTTAAGTTATTTTTTTATTGTGTCTTTTTTGTGTACAATAAAGAATTTTCTATCTATATTTCTAATATTTTTTTTGCATAAAGAACCAATATTGTGTAAAATATTCAAATTTAGATACCTTGAAAAACTTCCTTGATTTGACATAAATATAAGTTCATCCAGATCGCGAAATCCAAAAAAATACATTTAAATGGTGGAGAATATAGCATGTTTCTATTTATCAATAAGTAGGAAGAGACGGTACGTTCTGAACCATAGATAAAACAACTAAGATCAAGTCAAATATGGAAAGCATTGGCTATTTTAGAACGCACCCTTTTACTTCAATATCTATAACTTTATTCAAATTGCTTTTTTATATAACCTATTGATTCAGGCGTTACTTTGCGAAAATCAATTGTAGATAGAAGAAAAAATGAAATATTTAATGTATCACACCGCATAAGCATAAGCAGCCCACTATACGTTCCCACTGCTGGGACTCGGGGCCTTCTCTCACGAGGAGAGAAATATAGGCCGTAATCCACCACGCTGGCCAAGTGCGGGTTGGCGGATGACACACGCCTTCGGATATTGTGATCCTCTAACATGCCGGTTTCCTCACGATGTTTTCCTTCACCGTAAAGCGAGTGCAAATCCACACATAACTTGAAAACCAGTCATTGGTAGTAACCAGAGGCCGTCTGATAGAATAGCAGACGTTATTATCACCGAGCCACACTCGCACATCACACCGGATGTATACGAAATATTTTTTCTTTTACCGTTTTTTTGTAAAATCGTTCCATCAGAGTTGTCCCTCTGCTTGGTATATCTGTGTGCACAATCGTCCGTTGCCCGGGGTAGTACGCCGCGCGGTGGCGCCCGCGGGACAAATATCCAGATTGGCGTAATGGCTGCCCGGGGCGGGGGAGGGGAGGGGAGGTAATCGCCTCTACTCTACCTATACATACATTTTTTTTTTATTTATTTACATTACTTTACGGCCGAGGCCAATTACAAAGCAAGTTACATATAAATGAAATTAAATTAAATATAATACATTACATTAAATAATAAATAGTCCAATTATATATAATAAGTATACATAAACATAATTAAAAGGAATTACAAAACAATTGAATTACTAATTAAATTAATTAAACAAGGTCAAGAGATTAAAACATACAATATACAAATAACAAATTAGATTTCTCCTATTCTTCTATATATTCTTTAGATTCTATACATACATATAGATAAAAGCTTCTTTATTTCCCAATTCAGACTACAAGTTAGTTAATTCTGATTATTATTGACGACCTCGTTGGCGTAATGGTTACCATGCTAGACTTCTAACCAGAGGATTCCGGGTTCGATTCCCCGCACGGCCGACATCTTTGTAATGAAACATTTGTATCCTCCGCCAAAGTCAATAGAATATTAACTGATCTATTCACCTAGTAAGATACCCTTTTCGCACGACCTTCTTAAGTGGGCACACGAAATTTATAGTTAGTCATTATTCTTATTCATCTTCGCTAAGTGGCCAAGCTCTGGTGTCGAGAGTTTTCAAGCCGCCCGAAGGCCTCTGACTTGGCTTAACGACTGCTTGTACTAAGACTAACAGCCTTGACTTACAATTTAACGTGTCATCCGACCCACGGTAGCACCTAGATGAAAATGTCACTTTTAACATTATTGTGCATGCATCACCCATCTAAAGATCTGACCCTGACTGCATCGATTGTTGCTTAACCTCGATGATCGCGTTGGATCACCTAGCCGAGCTACAGGCACTAATATTCACCTAGAAAGTAACCTTTTTTGCACGACCTATTTAAGTGGGCACACGAAATTTATAGTAAGTCATTATTAAAACTAGTTTTGTGTGTGAAATTGGCGTGAAAGAGAACTCGATGATCGCGTTAGATCACCTTAGATAGCCGAGCTACAGGCGCTAATATTCATCTAGAAAGTAACCTTTTTCGGACGACCTATTTAAGTGGACACACGAAATTTATAGTAAGTCATTATTAAAACTAGTTTTGTGTGTGAAATTGTCGTGAAAGAGCATTAGGGCCAACCTTGTCAGGAATGTTGGCTTCGGGCCCAAGGTGGCGCGACTAGACGAGTGGCGCCTCGTGAATCACTTATCTTTCTCCATAGACCTTCTAGATTGGGACACAGAGACATTAGGGGATCTAGGCTGTTCCCCCAACCATCTAGCCTACATTGTTCAGTTAATTTTGTTGTTTTTCTGTCTATCACCGTACTATCTACTTATAATAGACATAAGAAGAAAAAAAAAATAGGTACGAGCACTTTTGTATTTACCTGAATAAATTTATCTTTATCTCATGAACCGTGGTAGCTAGACAGTTTGCCGAGAATAACAAATAAAAATCGAATAAAATATACTATGTTTAAAGAGAAAACAAGTCAAATCGATGTTTTTCCTATTCAGCAAACATGTTTTTTGTTGTTTTTCATAGGCTCCAAAATACACTAAACTGTTTTTATTTCACACAACAAATAGTCGTACAGACATAGGCGTTCGACCAATAAGATGCGACCATCTAGCGAAAGGTGAAGCATGCCTGGTTTTAAATTACTGGGTCTCATGATAGTTAAGCTATTATGTTACTGCGTCTCATCTTTAGTTTTAAGGTTAATTTTCTAATACCAGCAATAAAGGCTTATTTTTATTTTATTTTATTTTCCATTTCGTTAAAGATGTTAGGTGTCAGGAATTTAGTGAAAAACAGTCACATTATACATACAATACAAATATAATATGTAACGTTATTCTTTGTAACTGTTTAGCCGCTTACTCAGATGAATATCTGTAAATATCTCTAGATTCATTAAGTACAATTAACACATGTTTGAACTGTGTTCCAAACAACAGAAAGCCACATCTCATAATGACGTAGGTCGCTGACTTTGGGTTCCTCTTAATGATGTAAGTTATAACTTAAGTTAGGGTTTCTCTTGGTAACTTAAGGTACTTAACAAGCCGATTCGCGTCAAGTTGTGGATGAATACTTGACAACTTGGACTTGTTGGACATGTGGCAATGGAAGGACTAGCTTATGCGGTTATGAAATAACTTTGTTGGCGAGTTTAGATTTATTTAGAATTAGATGTGACAATTGACATTTGATTAATATAATATACTATTGTAATGATATTATATTATTAGAATTAGAATTGAAAATTGACATGGATACATATCATATACGTATTGATATCATGTTATTTGACTTGTAACTTTGGTGTTATCAATAAATGATTTGTATTTGTATTTGATTTCATAAGGTGATATATAGGAGGAAAATGGTATATGTATTTTGAAAAATCCCATAAAATCCCGCGAAAATGTTAAATTTACGATTTTTTATCAGTCTTATTAGCTTTAATTCAGTGTAAAAAATTGTTAGAGCTCCAAAACACGATTAAGTAAAATAAGCTTGATAATTTTATTTAAAATGTTGTGCTTCTAAAAGTAATATATAGGTACAATACAACGAATCTCTTTGTAGGTAATAAATCTAGAATCGTAATGTAATTTCTAGCTTGTAATTTCAATATTGTGAATTACTGATTTTATATGAATTAATTTCGTAATAAATTCACATTGCACACTTCATAGTGTTTCAAGGCAGCCTCTCTAATAGCCAGCAGTTCCACGTCCTGCTTTTCAAATGTTAAGCTGTAAAGAATTTAAAAAAAAATGTCGTATTCGCTTTCGTTATTTCGATTTTCAAACTGGGAAACTCAGTTACCAGTTCTCAGAAACTAGTGCAAACTTGGGCAAACATTATAAACGCAATTTCAGTCGGTACATTTCCTGCCCGGACGCTATTACAGGCAATACTGGCCGTTTTGTAGCGCTCCAGCGCTGGCAACACTGCCAATACTACGCCAAAACTAAATGTGAGAGGCCACTAGCTGAACTAAACTGTGATTTAGGGTTGCCATATTTTCCTATTTAGGGCGTGTTTCTAAACGGTTGTTTGTTTATAAGTATGTGTATTGAGACAAGTTACTTGTAATGTCTAAGTGAAGCGCGTTGGATGGAAATGGAAAAGTGTAAAATGTGACAAGAATAATGCTGCAATTGAACCGTTACAGAACTCGATATGTTTGCTGTTGATCATATACATAAGTAAGAATCAATGGAAAATTGATATAATAATTATTATTGTTTATCTAAAATTAATGTGATTTAAAATCACATTAATTTTAGTTTTTTTTTCATTCACGATTTCATTTGAGCCAAAACACTATTTCAAATTCACGATTTATAACTTTTATCAGCCCTAACTAATGCCTAGGCAGTTTGTAACTTCGCTATAGGCGCGTTTGACTCAGATATGAACTAACTTAGCAGATAACAGGAGAGTTATGTTACACTTTAGAGAATTATGTTTACACTTTAGAGACGAATTTTAACTAGCTGCACCAAATAAATAACGTGTTATTTTGGGATAAAAAGTAGCCTATGTTTTAGGACGAACGTGTTAGGACCAAAATCATTCAGACAGCCATACAAAATTTCGCGTTTATAAAATTACATACTAGCTAACCCGACAAACGTTATTTTGCCGTATAAATTAAATCTATTAATTAAAAAAATTAGGGTAAAAAACCCTTATCACTTAGGGCTATGGAAAATAGATAGTAGCCGATTCTCGGACCTACAGAATACGCATATACAATTTGGTAAAAATAGGTCAAGCCGTTTCGGAGGAGTACGGTAACTAACATGGAAATGTTATTTATAAGACTAGAAATGTTATATATGAAACACGCGAACCCTTCAGCTATAACTAACATGCTTATCGCATCCAATTAAGCACAGACTGGGAGTAAACAGGGTTCCTGCATATGAACAAACAAGCTTGCAAACAGCCGTTGCTTAGTTTAATACATACAGTATGAACATATAGAATGTCGAAACTGGGGATGCTTGCGCAGTATACTCGTAGTACATGGACAGGCCGTGTACAAAAAACATAATATACGAACTGTTGCAAAAGGTTATTCATTATCCTTCTTCGCAAGAGCTAAGTGGCCAAGCTCTGGTATAGAAAGTTTTCAAGCCGCTCCGAAGGTAAGGGCAAAATCCTCAATTAATAATTTTTACGTTATAAACCATAAACGGTAAAAAAAATCCATAAACTAGCTTAAAGGCCGTCTAAAAAAACACTCCATATATTTATACTTATTTTGGTACCAATCAGACTTATGAATTAGAAATAAAACTGATTAAAAAATTCTAAAATTCAATTTGTTATTTTTTTTTCATATTTATAAGTCTGCTTGGTACCGAAATAAGTATAAATTTTCTAAGAGTGGTCCTTTAGACGGCCTTTAAGCTATTTTTACCGTTAACGATGAATGGCGAAAACACTGTAAAATCAAGATTTGTCCATATCTTCACATTAACGCAAGCTTGTACTAAGACACCCGGGACCTACAATTTAACGTGTCCTGCACGTTAAATTTTCGAATTGTTCGAGCCTAGCTATGAGCAAACACATCTCTCTAAATTTTAACCGGCTTGTTTAGAAATAATTGTAAGAAAAACGTAAAAAAAAATACTCGTAGTACTGACAGTTGACTAAAGAATTAATTGAAATTATGACATCGTATTTTGTACACTCAAAATATAAAATAAATGCAAGAGGTTGTCACACGTTGTACACGCAAATGCTTACGTACGGTAAAAAAAAACTTTATCATAGTTTATAGCTAGAAGATCAGAAGACGACAAGGCAGACCGCCAACTCGATGGCGCAAGGAGTTGGTGGACTCCCACACTAACTGGAAGGAACTGGCCCAGGACAGAAAAGCGTGGGGATCATTGCCACCTGTGCCCAACAGTGGGACAATACAGGTTAGATAAAAAAAAACATGCGTACCACTGCAGCTTAGATCAAAGCTTTTATTATATTCTACTTCTAGCGAAAAGAGTCTACATGCCATTAAAACCTACACCATTAACTCACACTTTAACGTAAGGCTTTACAGAACGTACAAAAAATGTACGTCATTTTTCTCCCTTGCCGTAACGTGAAACAAGGCAGCCTCTTGTTTCACGTTAATGCCCGTGGAATGAGGGCACCCCTTGTTCGAGGGGGATGTTTTAATGGGGATGTTATAAGGACTAGACTAGTACGAGTATCGAACTCGTTACTGAGTTTAGTGCTTGTGCTGAGTGGTACTTACTGCTATAGCTTGACGGAACATTAACGAAGGGTTGATACTAACTATGTATATATATATATTTATATATATCGCACATACGTTGCTATAACGTCACTTAAGCAAATGATGTAATATTTCAGGAGAAGCATTTGAAAATTCAACATCCTATTACAACGTATAGTTTTTCTCGATAAACAAATAAAACGATAATAAATTTAAACTACAACTTTTAACTTCATTTTAAAATAAGAGCAAACATCTTACTAATTACTATTAAAGAAATATAAAAGTTAAAAAAAATTGACAAAAATTACATGAGTGACGTTATAGCACCGTATGTGCGATATGTATGTTGATACTAACTATAATATGTGTGTGACTTGCAAACTCGGCAATCTTTGTTTAGCCATATTAAAAAATTGGTGTTATAAATAAATAAAAATAGCCCTTATTACCCAGAATTAATAACATTACAGTGTGTAATTATAATTCTTTTTTTTATAAAATTTGACATTAAATAAACTGTTAAAAAATAGCATGTCAAGTTTAAATGAGATTTTTAAATTATATCAATTTTATAATATGTCAATTTTTTTACTATTTATATGTAAAAATTTCTAGCATTTTTAGTCATCTGGGATCGTCAAACGTTGGACGAAGGCCTCCTCTGACACTCGCCATGTGCTTCTCGATTGGGCGGTTCTTGTCCACAGTTTTCTCGCTATAGACTCTCTAAAAAGTCTCTAAAAAATTGGTATTAGAGGTCTAAAATCTCGGTTCTTCGCTAAAGATGAAAATTATCGGTCAACCACGGGCGATCTCTTACTATATTGCTACTATAAGTGAAATGTATGAATACGAATTCAAATAAGACCTCTGACTCACCCATTGGGAATGGTATTTTTTGTAGACTAAAAATGGAATTAATTATTTTTTAATTTACTTAATTTTTGTCAGTGACATCAATCGGGAAAGGCATTTTTTCAGACTCAGAGTACTGATCTACTAATCTATTTAATTAGCAATAGTTAAAAAAATCATTAAAATCTCTTTTTCATGAGGAAATTCTTCGATTGTGTAGTAACATTGAAGTAAACACCTAGTCTCTGAGTGTTATCATAAAGTTACGTGTGTTATATAAACTTGCACACCCTAACGGGTATAGTATTGAGTACATTAAATTTTAATACCTACGTAACACCTTTCGACCTATACTTTGCAAATAAAAACATTTGATTTGCTTTGATATAGTCAGTTTAGTCTCTACTGCTCTATACGTTCAGCGCAAATTTTCTTGTTTGTTCTTCTAGCCATTACCGGCCGAGTGAAACAATCCATTAGAGGTTGTAGGCGGTACTACACCATCACTCACTACATGTCACTTGACAGCATAAGGCGACCGCGGCACGGGGACTAGCGCAAGAACTGACGCGAGCGGAATGACGGATAGTGAATTTGTGGTTTTACTTCAAAATGTGAAGAGAGGAGATGCATGTAACTAGGAGAATTGTGAATATGATTGTAAGAGGTAGCGGAAGTAGGGGTAGACCCGAGAAGACGTGGATGGATTGTGCATTATTATGTCACAATTTTTAACATAAGCTTAGTATAAACAGCCCACCATACGTTCCCATTGCTGGGGCTCAGGGCCTTCTCTCACAAGGAGAGAGATAAAGGCTTGGTGGACCAAGCTGGCCAAATGCGGGCTGGCGGAACGCATGTCTAATTTTGTGGTTCTCAAACATGTCGGTTTTCTGAAGATGTTTTCCTTCAGCGTAAAGCGAATGCAAATCCACACATATCCTGAAAGAACAAGTCATTGTTGTAGGGCCGGGATCGACCGGGGGCTGTCTGACTGAAAAGTATACGTTTTCTCGCCGAGCCACACTCCCTTTTTCACATTGTTTTACATTTAAATCTGTGTATTCAATAATAACCTTAAGGTTCCGCTATAATTTATTGGAGTTGAGTCACCTAGAAGAGGTTGGTAGTTGGTTATTTTATGTGTTTTAATGTTCGGCCATTTAAATTTCCTATATTATCTTGGTTTAACACAAATAAGTTATTGATTAAGTAGCTATATTTTACTCGCTTTCCGCTCGAATCTAAACATTAGATCAGATTTACGCATCTCGTATCATCAATGGATAGTTCTTTTCGTAGTTTTACAAACCTTAAGACGTCTTGAATAAACTTCCACATACCTAGACTTCACATCTATTCATGCTCGATTTTTCTAGAGTTTCTCAGAGCTTTAGTGGTCTCTGGAGCTTTCCAGTATAATTTTTCAAGCTACTTAGTATTATTAGTCTCTAGCGATCCCTACTACCTCTGCGCGTTCAGTCCGCGCGGCTCTTCGCCGATTATCATCTACGATTACTCACTCGAACAGATTACCTAGCGTAGATACCGCAGTTTCTTTTTACGCAATACAGCTAGGCATTGGACCAATAGGAGATCCAAGCGCTCAAGTATTTCGTTTGGCGATTGACAGGCCAATTGACAGATAGGATGAAGTTTGCAGAGCTAATAGCCAACCTCCACTAATTGGAGAGGCACAATAAAATGATATGACAGTTTGTTTATACACAATACAGCTAGGCATTTATTTGACTAGCAGGACGCTTAACCACACGAGTTGGCTATCTATATTCTGACCGAAGGGTTAGTGGAAGACGATTCATATGGAAATGTGTAAATTAAAATAAAACATCTATGACAAATGAAATAAAAAATGTTTACGATACATTTCAAAGGTGAAATAATATGAATGCAGAGATCAATATTAAAAATCTTTCATATCGGTTTTATTTTTTATAAAAAAAACTGGTAACCGATTTTGTTAGGTTATGATATATTATAAAAAACCGATATGAATGCAGCAAATTTATATTAATTTAAAGTAATTGTAATGTAATTATTTAGTTAAGTATTTCGTTTCTAGGTTAGTTAGCAGTAGGTAGGTACGAACATCTACAGCTATGCAATCCATAAACAGTAATCTATGGTTTTGGAGAAAGCCAAATAATGGCCGACTTCAGAGAACGGACGCTGCTCGACGCTTTGTCTGCGGATTTGGAATAATAAATGGACCGCTTTACAAATCACGGCGATAAGTTCACCTTTTGTGTTGTTTCTCCATAAAATAACTTAAATAAATAGAAGTCAAGTTCTGTAATTTTTTTAAACGGCCGAAACCGAATAATTAAAATTATGATAAAAATTTATAGATAATATTAGTGCGAAAGTTGTGTGTGTATGTTTGTAATTTCTTCACGCTCAACAGCTGAAATTATTTCGATGAATTCGGTACGGATACAGATTATACCCTAGTTTAACGCATTGGTTTCTTTAAACCTCACAGTAACGCAGGTAATATGGTTATTATATTAGTTCATTCTTAAATACGTTTATGCGAACCGCACAATCTTTCATTACTAAATATGTCATAATGATAAAATAAAATATTACGTTTTTTCCAGATAACGATGGCTATTTATTGAATAAACATTTACTTTCATGAAATACAAAAAAAAACGAATATATTCAAATCGTGACTATTTAATTCGTCACAGTCAATTGCGCATGGCGCGTCGCCACACCGTACATACTACTGCATATAGACTGTATATATATACCATCATATAGCGTGGCGACGTCGCCACGGCAAGCGTCGCCACGCTAGAAATCGGATTTCCGTGCGGCTATAGATGTTTCACATCAAAAACTGTAAAATCAAGTTTTTGCCATTTTTCGCCTTAATACGTTATACAAAGCCCGGAATTTAATATTAGATTCTTGCTCAAACACTTACCACGAGTAAGTATGAAAAGTAATCTAATAACGAGAACCTTTAACGGAGTGTTTTTGTATTTTTCCACGAAATTGAATAATGATGTGTGGACGGATAATGTTTCTTTTATAGAGGATATTGAGTGTCGTGGAATAGAGAAAAATACAAGTAGAAAGTATACAGGGTTTCCATCAACAAATATCTGAAATGCGAGTTTAGTACGTCCCGAGTTCTAGAAAAAAGCTTTTGTTCTACGATTTATTTTATTTTTGCAACATATACATATGTAGTAAGCAAGAAATAACGAGACTGGCGCAAGACAGAGAGCACTGGAGCCGCATGGAGGAGGCCTACACCAGGCTATTTACTGGCTATTTTATTATATTTAAGGAAGAAAGAAAAAGGTTTTTCTATTTTTTTACATAGTTATCCTGACGTACCCAAGACGTCTCGAAAAATAATTTTATTTTTTACCCTGTATGGACGTCAATTGATTTAGTTGTCGCCGAAGACACGGGTTCTACGTAAAACCTTGTCTCAAAAGTGTTTAAGAGTTTGCGGTAGGCATTTATCGTAATAGTTCTTGATTCGGGTAAAGTGTTTAGTGTGTCTCCTACGAGTACATTGAATTGAGCCGAAAGAAGCCGACAGAGTACGTTGAAAATGTTGTTTTGTCCTTTTATCTCTCTATCGAACATCGAATAATTGTGGAATAAAATTTCTCCCTCGACTTTTCCATGATAATCTTAGTAACTAAATTAAAGTTATTTCAGATCTTAAAGCAAAACTTACGATTAATAGGAATGTTCAAGTTTAAGTTAAATAAATTTAAAAAGAAGTGTTTATATTTTATTTGGATACCCGTTTCCAGAACATGGAAAGAACAATCTTTATATCAGTTTTATTACGAATCAACTCATGCATTTTTAAATGTTTATTTTTAACTCATTTGATTCGCAGAACGCGTAATCACACGAGTTTCGTCTTCGGGTGAAATATACTTAGTTTGGAATAACTGGTTGTTAAGGAGGCTGCCAGAAAACACCGCTAAGTGCTTGGCGACAAACAAAACTTTTATTTTTCTATACCAATATTATAAAGAGAAAAAGTTTGTTTTTTGACGCAAATAGGCTCCGAAACTACTGGCCGTTTTGAAAAATTCTTTCACGTCGGGAAGCTATATTATGAGTAGCATAGGCTATATTTTGTTTCTCTTTGAAACTTAGATTATTTCATAGCCCGTGCGAAGCCGGGACTGGCTGCTAGTCAATTCATAAATTTAGTACAATGATATTTAGCATCGTGCCTCATAAGGCCACCATGACTCGCTTATTCCGCACCATGAAATCTAAAAGACATAAAACAGAATAACAACTTGAGTTCCAATAATAGCATAGCAATATAACGCGACAATGTTAAAGGCAATGGCTTAATAGCTTTACGGAGATTTGGACACAAACACTTAATCTTATTGACTGTATCTGATGTGGAAAATTAATGTTTTTTACTAACTTCCCTCTTTATAGCTTTTTGAGGGTACCACAGAGTAAATCTTAATATACTCGTATATAAATCTCGTGTAAAACAATGTTTGTCCTCAATGGACTCCTATACCACTTAACCGATTATAATAAAATTCGCACACCATGTGCAGTTCGATTCAACTTGAGAGATAGGATAGTTTAAATCTTAAATTATAGTCGCAATTTTAATTTATTGCTAATTATTGTCTTTTATTATTTGACAGTCACAGTTATCTGTTTACTCCAAATGATTCTAACAGATGTCGATACCTTTCGACTGGGTTGAGTAAGTAATCAATAGATTGCGCTGTACCCCTAAGTGAGGCAAAACAACGTTTGCCGGTTCAGCTAGTAGGATATAAGAAGTACTTAATTTTTCATTTACAAAATTGAATGGAGTATCTACAAATAGCTGTATACATTTATGAAGTGTACTTGGTACAGGTAATCAGCTCAGATTCAACTTCAATCAGCTTTCAGTTGTTTGCAGTCTTGTACGACACTTTGGAAATCCAATAGCCATCTTATTACCCTTTAAACCGCATAATGAAACGAAAAAAGTTGGACCGTACTTAACATATGCGAAACAGGATACACCAAGATCTTACCTGAAATATAAAAGATTTTTATATTAGTGCACATACAATAAATACATTTACAGAAATAATCACTATCTTAACAATGCAAGCGCGCAATAACGACTTTAATTAATAAACAATAATAAAAACAGTTAAAAAACAGCAAAGAAAAATTGTATTTATTGTAATGACATCTTTTGACGATTCCAATTTGAAGTTTAGTATTAAAAGTGAAATGTAATATCTTTGTGACTTATTGGAAAATATATAACATTCATTCATTTAAAAAATACTGAAGTAATTGTAATAAATTTATATGGAACCAACTTGAACACCTAGCTTTACAATAAAAAAATATTTTCCAAATTAGTTATTACATAAATAAAGAAAATTAATAGTTCTGGATAATTCCGCTCCGGATCGTACCTGACGCAAAGGCTATTCCATCGCTATACAACGCGGCAATGCCACCAGCGTTATGGGTACCTTTCCGTCAGGTTCTGTCCGGAGTGGTTTTCTAAATTAGTTTTTGTCTTGTTTTAGTTTATTTATTTATATTGTATGTTTAAAAAAATATGTTAATAAACTTTCATTAAACATGCTTCGTAAACTAAAAAAAAATATTTTGAGTCAAGAGTTCTGAAATAACATATATGTAAAAAAAAACAGTCACAATTTTAACCTCCCTTTGGTTGAAGTCGGTTTGAAACTGTTACAAATCGATGCACACATTACTCTCTCTTCCAAACTCTTATTAAATTCGCTGTCAAAAGGTTTTGATTAACGACTTTTTTCTTTACGTTTCTCGCTTTGTGGGAGAAAAATATAAGTAGAACACAAAGAGAACTAAATTCTTAAGATACATGACAGACAGCAGACACAATTCAGTAGTACTGCTGCTTGCTGATTCAAAGAGTGAAATAATAAACAGCTTTCATGTTTTTTTTTTAGCTTTTAGTAAAAACTGCTTATAGTTCCAATTAAACGGTCTCTGTTTCTTTTCAAGATAAGATTTACAATATGAATTCCTTTTATTTATATTATTTTATTTTAAAAATTTATTTTAATTATTATTTATCACTAAAATTAAAAATTACATGAAAAATATATATATGAATTCATATCTTTATAAAAAAATTAGGTAGATTATGAATAATAATTAGGTAGATCATTTCGATCTATGGAAGTGCTTTTTAGTCAAATCTAATCGAATTCGGTATATTCGCTCCGGAGCTACAATGTCATTGACAGCCACGTCAAACTTATTACACCCTATCGTTTTCACGTCGGGGTATAAAAAACGACTAAGTATGTATGTATTTCAAATAACATACTAACACGTGTAGCTACAATGCTACGGCGTAGCGCACCTACGGCGTAGCAACGTAGACGCGTAGACGTAAGCCAGGTGATTACTATCAGGGACGCCTCAATGGGAGGCTTTTACCTGACAACTCGATCTACTTTGGGGATGAACCTAAACAACATCTAAAGACCTTTTATAGGTGGATTCTAGACAATGAAATTTTAACATATTAGAAAATATAACCAGTTAAAGTGTTCACCACATATTAGGGTAAGCTTATGCTTTCCTTAGGTCGTTATTGACCTAAGGAAAAATTGGTGAAAGTGGGGCCGATCAATAAAATACAAAATCGGTAGAAGTGGGGCTGATGAATGAAATACAAATTACTAAACCAATTACAGTTAAAGTTATACCGGAGTAGTTTGAAGATCGATTGTATATCGATTAATGAATGGCGGAGTTGTGAGGCAACAAACACACAAAAATTTACAGTCCAAAGAAGGAGTTATATACGTTATAGGAGGATATATAGGTAGACGTGCTAACACTATAGACCACAGCGTATCTTAACACCAGACAAACCATGGTAAACCATGGTAAACCCATAAAAAGTTAAAGAAAAACCTATATTATTTGTCAATTAAGTCGGTTAAAAGAACTTACATATGAGTTCATATATACTTTTAGTATTAATTAAACATATGCAAATTTTTAATGCATGAAAGGGCTTACAAACTTGACACCAGGCTTGGCTACTTAATCCATAAAACGTAAGTCTTTAGTCCTAACTGGCTAAAGAACTGGTAACAAAAGGACAACTTAAAGGAAAACCCTCGTAACCGAAATGTTCGTGGATTCTTATATACTTATTTTGTTGATCTAAATACGTAGAAAACATTTATGACTGTCCTGAGCCAAAAATATATAATAAAGAATCAATAAGACTTAGTTTAGCTTTGAGGCACCATTGACGCGCCTACGGGTTTAGGATAAGCTAAATTCAGTCTCCAAATGTTATAAATGTCATTTTTATACGTAAAAGTATTTTTACGCCAACACTTTTACACTTCAATAGAATGAAACGAAGCTTCAAAGGAGCTTTTCCTCGAAAGCTATAAATAACAATGAGACTTTCATTTTCTTATTTATTTAAGTAATTTTCCTTATTACTGTTTAAGCTGGTACCTTGTATCGCTTTACTTGTTCTCTCGTTATTAGGATCATATTCGATACAATTACCCTGAAGGCAATGGATTATGAATTGATGTTCTTGCAAAATATTTCTGTACCAAATTATACTCGTACTTTAGGAATGTTGGTAAATTGTGATTTTCTTTTTAAGTCGTAATAACAAATCTGAAAAATAAATTTAATTAAAATGACTTTTTCTAACTTCTAAATCACCAATGAATGACTCGCAAGAATTTCATAGATAGTTTCATATAACGAAACCATTGAGTGCCAATTACCTAGTGTGTTATAATGCCTAGTTATAACTAAAGCTTTTTAAAAATTACAGTTACACTCAATATCTGAATGATCAAATTGTACGTACAAATCAAATATCAAATCTTAACAAACAACTGAAGTTGTTTATTGATTATATATTGTTTTCCACGTATGTTGTTTTCTCTACTGTATATTTAAATCATTATTAGATGTCAACGTTGGACAAAATCCTCGCTCATCACTTAAAACGCAATAAATACATCTTATAAATATTTCTTATATTGTATTGTGAAACAGTGTATACTCCTATAAAGCTAAACAGCTTTAGAGTTCTCCAATATTACAGCCATTAGCACAATTGCCTCGCTAACTGTGGAAACGCAACCAGAGATTTCAGTTCAACGCAGAACAATTTCCACCAAACAATTGCGGGAAAATTCAACAAAACCTTAAAATGTTTCCGCGAATAAGAGCTCAAAAGGAAGCATTTGGAAGATGGAATCTCGTAAAGACTCCTTTGATCTGTCTGGAACAAATTACCTAGCACTGGAAATTTTAATTTTAGGCTTACGTAAACCCTTTCTAAAGATTAGAGATAGGCGGCCTTTAGAATGCTACCTTCATGTATATTTTATTATTATTTTCATGTAATGTGTTAGCCATACAAACGGCCTATTTCCGAAATGTCAATAGAAAATAGTAATGACACCTTCTTAGTACAAGTGTATGTATGTGAAAACAAAATTTACTGCAGAAGAGTGCCGTAAATTACCCATGCATTTATTTACATTTAGTCTCAAATAATGGTTCGTCTAGAATAATGCAGATAAATTCAAGTAGTCGCTTACCTAGAAAGTATCTAGATTTAAATACCCTCAGCTGATATTTCTCAGGAAACATGAACTCAAGAACCTAAGACATTTCCTAGAAATTGTAGCGTCTGTAGCTCGGCTAACTAACGGGTTCTGATGCGATCATCACGGTTCAACGACTGTCGATTCGGACAGTATTTGGATGGGAGAACATGCACAACAAGACTGTCTTTTTAAAAGTAGCAATTTCATCTGGAGGCTACCGTGGGTCGAATGACACGTTAAATTGTATTAAGTCACGGCGGTTGCTAGTCTTAGAACAAACAGTCGTTAAGCCAACTCAGAGGCCTTCGGGCGGTTTGAAAACTCTCGACACCAGAACTTGGCCACTAAGCTCATACGAAGAAGAAAAAGCTAAGAACACACTCGAAAAAAAAAACTTAACCGGTTCATCCGCTATGGACCTACGATGCTACAGACAGATTAACTCATGCGAGGAAGAAGTCTAGAAAATTAACCGGAAAAACCGTTCAACAATTTTAAGGTAGCAAGCCGATCGAATGCAAAACCACACTACAGGACCAGTAGGAGGTCAGCTTTATATCATCCATTCCTTGTGGAGATTCCAAAAATCCGTACGCAACGATTTGACTCCCCATTCATCATGCGTACTGCTAAGGAATGGAATGGATTGCCTCCTACTGTGTTTCCTTAAAAATATAACTTGGATCTTTTCAAGGCGAGAGTGAACAGATTTCTTCTAGATCAACGTGCTTCATCTTCGGCCACAGCTTCGCTTACCATCAGGTAAGTTGGTGGCCAAGCGTAGATCTATTCTATATAAAAAAAAAAAAATTAAAAAAAAATCCCCACGCGGGGTGGCGTTGGTAATGCATTGCGCACTGTGTGAGGGTTGCGAGGTGGAATGACAAATGGCACAGTTTGGCGAGGGAAGCGGCCCTTTGTTTGGAGCTGATTGATTGGTTTGCCAAGGTTTGGAGCCACACTTTGACCACTCACGGGATAGAGTTTTAACACATTTTGTTGGCTGTTGGTCTGGGTGTAAATATGTATCGTATAAAGTATTTATAGCAACTATAATACAAATACTAACTAGAAAATGTAAGTATGGGGCTAACCGGCCGTGTGTAATGAATGGTGTTATAGTATTAAAAAATATAAAGATATATCTCATACTTTAACATCTTCTTCTTTTTTGCCTTCACCTTTTCCCACTATGTGGGGTCGGCACAGCCCGTTTTTGCTTCCACTCTCTTCACTCTGGACGATTTTTTTTAATTTGGAATAAATTAATAATGTGTGGTGACATGTAATTGTTTAATATTATTTTATTAATATTGACATTAGTACATATTGACATTTATTACAAATTAATTGTATTTAATATTGTTTTTTTTTTGAGGTAGGTATAACTGAATAATTATCAATAAATGGTTTATCTTTATCTTGTTATCTAATGCAGGAGTCTGGGATGAACTGTATGGTCTGCAAGCGCTTTTATAGCTAGTATATGTAGATGGATCGGGGTGTGGAGGTCTTCACAAGGGTACTGACTGAATAGGACCGGCGCTGAGTGGCGCCTGGGGATTCCATGTTTCAACACACACACCACTGAAAATACGAGTAGCATAAAGCTTGAGTCAATAAAGAAAACGTATAAGCTTGGCGATCCAGCGAGGTAATGCCGACCTCGTTGGTGTAAAGGTTACCATGCCGGTCTGCTAATCAGAAGGTTCCGGGTTCGATTCCCGGCCCGGTCAACTTCTTTGTGCTTAACTAAATTTGTTGGCTGTGGGTCTGGGTGTTAAATATGTATTAATATATAATATGTATGAATGTATATATAGAGTATCAGTTGTGTTAGCAACCATAATTATACGAGCTAGAAATGGTTCAGTATGGGGCTAACCAGCCGTGTGTGAATGTGTCATAAAAAAAATGCCGCCAGCATTTTAGGCACTTCACCCGCAGACACTGATTTAGATTTAATCTACTATTTGTAAGAGTTTTGTGTGTGTGTTTTTTATTTATGTAAAAAAAAAACACCTGATAATTTATTATAAATACTAAATATGTATTATCTTTACGCGTAGAAAACGGCCACACTTACATTATTACTAAAAGTTGTTACATTATTATTAAGATGTATTATCGTAACCTAACCTAATTGTCACAAACCAGTTTATGATCCAGTTTGTTCTTTCAAAGTAATACATTGTCGCATTTATAATATTAGTAGGATTACTTACATGTGTGTATGAAATCTTGTCCTACCGGCGCCTACGGATATATGCAGATGTGGTCATTACGTTAACAAATTCAAATTAAGATCATCAATAGTAACTAAATACTTATAAATTTTCTTCTGCGTATGAGCTAAGTGAATTAAAGTGGAACTTTAAGCCACTTTTTGAATTTAAGTGACCAAGCTCTGGCGTCGATTTTTCAAGCCGCCCGAAGGCTTTCGATTTCGCTTAATTTGTACTATGACTAACCGTCGAAACCTATGTTTTAACGTGTCATCGAACCACGATAGAGAACCGAAGAAAATTACACTTTTTAAGTGCCAGTCTTGTGCAAGGCGACCCATCCAAAGGCTGCTCGCCCGCATTGACCGTTGCTGAACCTCGATGATCGCGTCCGATCACGTTAGACTACATACTAATAAATAGGAACGCGCCGCAGAGCTCTTCATAGATGCTCTACATATATGAAGCTATAACAAGCTTGTTACGCTGATAACATGCATTGTTACCGACTAGATGTGACATACGCCGACACAACTCCACTCCAACAATACAACACCGGCCAAGTTACATAATAAACATCGTATTCACCGGGGAAACTAGCGAAATCTTTACAACTGCAATACGGATCGGACGCGGCGTCACCGCCATCTAGCGGGCGGCGCGCCGCGTTCTGGTTCCAACTCACCGGCTGCCGTGGCTTCTGCGGGAACCACGCTAGCAATGGTCTGTACTACAGGTTTGTATGTAATTAGGGAATATGTATGTGAGTGCACTGGAGACGGGGAGAGCACTGAGCGGCGGCGAGCGGCGGGCTCGGCAGACGCGCGGTGACTGGAGCCGGGCGGGCGACGCGGCGACTGCGCGCCCGACACTCGCGCAACCCGCCCGCTAGATGTGCCAACGACACGCTACACCCCAACAACGGTCACGATCACCGGCCGATTATTTATCGCTCTTCTTCTTCGTATGACCAAGTGGCCAAGCTATGGTGTCGAGTTTTCCAAGCCACCCGAAGGCCTCTGGTCAGAGTTTATCAGTACTCTTGATATTTATGTCTTCTCAGACACCTAGCATTAGAACTTGTTTAATAAAGGCAAACTAAGCTACTAAATTTCGTAATTGACGACTGCTTCGAGTGCAAAACAACGCCATGGAAGCTCGTGAAGACCTCGTTGATTGTGGAAGAACCCCAAACCAAGACCAAACCTAATCTAACCTAGCCCCGAATTTCCCTGGAGTCATCATTTTCAACGCGGCCTCGTAAAGCTATAAGCGAACATGAAAAAAAAACGATATCTTGATTCTTTTTGGCACAGTTTATTCTTATGGTGCGGGTATACGTGCGAGGCCTCATTAACATCAATTCCTATGATGCAGTCGGCTAGGATAAGTGTGCGTTTAATTTAAGCAATCACCACACACAAGACCGCGAATTTCATTGAAACCTTAGTCAAACCAACTTTACCACTTCCGAATATTCAGAGGTCCGTGTTGCGGCTGCGGGTAAATATATAATAGGAGCGGATTCATTTGATACTATGAATAATGGCCCTTTTGCATTTGAGCTCGGTTATTTTATTTACTGAAATATTTTAAATTATTTCAATGGAGATAAATAACGCATTTTGATTACTCTTATCATGACTAAGTAGGACTTGAAACACTTCAAACTTAAGGGGGACCTATTTAGCGTATCTGCGAGCCTGGAACAATCGAAACCATCTCCCACGTACTTTTCGAATGCCCCGTACATTCGGCAGACAAGTTTAATTTGGAACAAAGTTTTAAATTAAAATAACGATAGAAAACGCATATACATTATCGGATAAAAAAAGTCAGACAAAATTTCTTGAGTACAGTCAAAAAATAGCAGAAATAGTTGTAAAGCGTAACAAAACATAGGTTACATAACAATTGCTGGAAAGCATGCATTAAATTGTATGAATATTCCAACATATAAAATATCTTAGCAAAAGCAAAGAATAATAACTAGTAGGTATAGCAAAAGTGAGGATGTATGATGAATAAAAAAATAGGACAGTTTTCTGAGTCAAAGATTGTATCAAACCATGGTATATTTATTTTTATTTACTATTATTATTATTACATAGGTAAATTCTATTCTTATTTAGTACAGTTTTAACGGTATCTAGCGCAAAAGGCTCACGGCTAAAACGTTACGAGTTTTGGAAATTTACCTTTGGTAGTTACAATTATGCTGGATATATGCATTGATCTTAGCTCACCCTGTTGCCTTATCTGATAGCTCCACGTAAAACCTAATATTAGGAGAAAATAATACTAATATTATTATATACATTGATTTCGGACCGTTCGTTATAGCAGACTGGTATTAATTAGATTGTGTGGTGAAAATGAAACAAGTCATGCTTTCGTATGTACATATAATTATGTTTTATATATTAGTGCATGTAATTTGCCTATGGCTGATAAATACTTTGGGTTTTGACAAGATATCTGCATAGATCTACACACTATTACCTAATCTAATCGCCTGGTCTAGTACCTAATAGCATTCACGAGTATTAAGTACCCCGGTCCCCAAGCCCTCCATTGTGCAGAGATCTAGGCTCGGCGATCTCAGCGATTTATTCGCCTTACTGTGACGGCGGAAGTCTCATATTGACCCAGAAAGCCGCGATATATGGGCCAAGGGATTTAATGGAGAATGTGTCCCGGGATATAAGACGCAGGAAGACTGGCGCTCTCTGTGCAAACAGTGGGAGGTGGTTACCGGGAGGGGTTATTTTCCTTTTATGAAGAGATAAAGTTTGCTTGGTTGATACTATTTGCATCAGCTGAGTTGGATCCCGGTTGGGAATCTACAATTTTGTAGTGAGAGTAAATATCCAACTTATATTTTAATTCTTCTAATATTACAAAGTAATACTAATATTATAACTTTGTCTATGTTTGTTACTTCACGATCAAACGACTGAACCGATTTCAATGACATTTGATATGGAGATAGTTTAGACCCCGGATGAACATTCAGGCTACTTTTTGTCCTGGATTAAGTCGAGTAGCACGCAGGTCGCAGTTAGTTGACAATAAGATAGATAGATAAACTCTTTATTACAAAACAGATGAAGTATAATACAACAGAGAAAAATAATACTTAAATGATGCTACAAACCAGTGCTATAAATATAAAAATAATGTATTCACGTTATCGGATGGCAGACGCTCGACGGTCGCCCTGAGATATAGTTGAAGGTATTCCGTGATATTACGTCTGTAGGCTTACATATTTACACGACAAAGAAATGTCTGAATTACGTAACTCGGCGCAGGAAACCCTTTAACGATGTCTATTTCTGCGTCAAACCCACATTTTATGGAATTGTCACGTTGATAAGTCGCTCGTTCCATTCACTGAATCCTGACTACTTCTGTCGAGTTAATACAATATTATTGAACGAGTAAAAGGTAACTTCGAACCTATTTCTGACATTGTGGTTAAGGTTTTTTTTTACTCTTTACAGCTAGGCCTTTTAGCAGCAGGGCGCGTAAACACGAGTTAGCGACACTTGGGCCTAAGGTGGAGCATGCCTTGTCTAGAATAACTAGCATTCAACGAGTCTGCTGTAACACACTGTTAGTTGCTTGGCGACAGATTTTTTAAACTTGAACGTGGTTGCTAGACAGGAGAGGACTAGAAAACGCCCTATCACTAAGCTATGGTTTCCTCACAATGTTTTCTTTCACCGAAAGCTCATTGGCGGAGATCGAATCTACGACTATTGGGACGTGAGGCGGCCGCACGTCTAACTGAGCTGTCATCGCTACAAAAGCTTCTTTATCGTTTATTAGAATAGAGTACTCACAAAATGGGAACACTTGATCCAAAAGATCATTCCCCGTTTAATCTATTTCAATTTGAAAGCTTTTTGCTTCCATTGAAATCGCTATTTCTATAAGAGTTCATTAAACGAGCAAAATAGCCCCCGAACCTATTTTCAAACCGTAGCTTTGAGTGTAACGTAATTAAGATGGTTATTAGCCAATTGAAACTTTCGTAGGCATATTTGTCTGTATTAATTGGGATTGACTTCACCTGTAGGTTCATTTAGCTAGCTGTTTTAATCCTCTTCTAAACTCTGGCTAGCCACATTGCCAACTCTCACAAATTTAGATACCTATTTATAGATTCACAGATACATAGTTAGGTATTGATATTTCATTTCCACTTGAGTGTCACAGCAAATAAACTTGAGTATGTCCAATGTGGTATTATAATAATGAAGTCATTTTTGTACATTAAAAATAGTACTGGTCCAAGAATGGAACCTTAAGGTACTCCGATTCTTATGTAACTGTTTTACTTGTGCTCTATTATTATCTATAATAATTATAAAACTGTTTTACTTGTGCCCTTTATGTATATTAATTATTAAACTGTTTTACTTGTGCCCTTTATCTATATTAATTAAAAGTCTGCTTAACTATAGAGATTGTCTACAACTACGCTACAAATAATCTTAACAAAGAATTTAAGATTAATTTATTTCACTAAGACAGATTCTGGTTTCTGTTAGGTTCAGGAGGAAGATTTTGAGGTAGGACATTCAGGGATCGGATATTCTGCAGGAATCGGGATTTCTCCAGGGAGGGATCTGTAAAAGAAAGGAAACGTTAACATGAATATTTTATGTAAAATGTAGGTTAATGTGGTTTCAGGTTCAGGTTATTGCGTGAGCGAAATGATTTACGAAGTTTTCTTCATTTAAATCAGCAACACACCTACTAACGAGGGAAATTAAGCTACGAATTTTAACCACAATGAAATACTAAATATGGTGCGTTTATAATCTGTTTAACCGTTAAAAATGTTACATTCATATGCTTTCAAATAAACTAGAATACAAAAGACGCAACCTACATCGATATAGGGCATAGATCCAGGAAGGAACCAGGGACCAGAAAATGTCTATTAATAAGGGACCAGTTACCCAGTATAGGGCTTCAGGCTCCAGGCTTCCAAGTAACAAAGGAACCTAAGAAACGGCACAAAGTTTGCAGTACGTCTAATATCTTGATACTTCACTAAATTCGATAAATAAATTGCAGTACAGACTAAACTAAGTTTCTTAGAAGTGCTTCGTAATAGACGTCTCTCTGGAGAATCCACGTGTTTACCGCGCCTTATCTTCCCGCCTCGAATCGGTCTCCTGGCAATCGTTCGTGAAATTATACCTAACAGAAATATCTGTCTGGACTTGAGATATTGATATATGTATAGAGATATAGTGGATCTTCATAACTGACATGAATTTGTTCTTAATCATATTTCGGAGAATCGTCTGTTGTTTGTTTCTCTATTGATATTTGAGTAGGGTCACAATCCGTAGGATTTGTATATTTCTGAGTGATGAAAATGAAATAAAAATAGGCAGATGATCTTTTTGGATTTTAATAAAAATGCTTTAAATTAGCTCTACGTGT
The DNA here is from genome assembly GCA_035578125.1 of Mellilla xanthometata. NCBI lineage: Eukaryota > Metazoa > Arthropoda > Insecta > Lepidoptera > Geometridae > Mellilla > Mellilla xanthometata. The sequence goes on along the minus strand of JAPUBQ010000014.1, from coordinate 1,464,720 downwards.
TTGGCCTATTGAATTTGATTTAATTACAAACCCAACCATGTCACCACCACCTATAGCCTAATAAAGATAAATATAGGTATAAATATTTACAGCTAAAATTGGGTAAATTTTAGCTTTAGCTATTTATCCAAATATAATAATATTTTGATTTGATTTTGACACGGCAACTAAATATCTTATTCAATCTCTTACATGACTGTAAGATTTGTATGTAAAATCAGTATTCCAAAACTTTCTACCGACAACGAATGTTCCCAACAATTTTTTTCCCAAAAGTTGATTACAAAAGGGCTTTAAAAACCACCATCGAAGGGGTCGATTGTCGTATACCGGAACGTAGACGTATCGACGGGCGAGCCACGCCACTCGCCAACTCTAGTGCTGATTGTGCCGCACCTCCCGAGGGGATAAAGAAACTTTCAAACATGGTATAGAAAAATAAATATACGTGAGTCAACACAGAGGATAATCAATACCGAGATGCACAGTGGACACCAGGAAAGTAACGTACGTTGACACGATTTCTGGCTTAATTCGATAAAAAATTATGAACATCAACAAAAAATTATGACAAACAACTTGTTTGTCTAACAAAGTGTCATAAGTAGCAAACTTATCTTAACGGATCCTTGAGCATTACTTTAAAACAGTATTGATAACCAAACTATCAATAGTAATTTATGACATTTAGCACAATGCATATTCAGTATACAAGGGACATTTCTCAACAATAATTTACCAAGTTTATATGATGTTTTTCATGTTTATTACCTGTGGCTAAGCTAATTACATTATTTCATTCAATTCTAAGAAGACAACTAATTTAACATAAAGAAAGAAAGAAATGATTTATTGTACAGGAAATTTAGGTTTACAGCTACTTGTACATTTGTATAAGACATGTAAGGTTTGCTTAATGCGTGTAGAGTAGCCAATAGTGCGCTGCGCCTTACACACTAGGTCAGTCAAGCTGCCTGAACTGTGGGGCGGCAGAGGCTCCCGCAGGACTGCTCACCATTACTTGTAGGTACATAGAGGCCTGATGTCTAAAAGAAGATATACGGATTTTTACCTTATTATTACAATGTTATTTAAAAACAAAATAAAAAAATAAAAAAACTAGACTTACATTTACAATTCTACTAAAATACTAGGTTAAAGAAAGCAAACATAAACATGTAACTAAATTTGGCCACTTTTCATCTGTGCTTTTCATAGAGGAGGTGCCAGTGTTGCCAGTGTTGTCATAAGCCTACTGTGCTGTTAGCTTGCAGTGCTATTTATTTACAGTGTAATTTATTAGAATGTAATGGTTTTGTTTCATAAGTGTTATATTACGTTATTTATTGCGATCTCATATAAATTTTAAGTAATATGACATCCATATTCAAGATTTTGTCTTGGTTACAAAGTACAAATATAATTATTATACTAAGTATTTCTTGTTGCCAATAAAAAGTAGACATAAAAGTACAAAATAATAAAGTACAGTCATTGTGTGAGACAAATCACAAAGTTCCGAAAGCAGTATTACGAGTAAAGTAGTTCACCGGAGTCGGCAGGGCCAAGGCCCATGCGGGTAGAAACACCATGGATGTAGCGCAAGGCCACTTTTAGTGCTGCATGGAGATATAGAATACGAACACCATTCAAATTCAAGTGCTCTGCAATACTGGCTCCTTGTAGTATTACTACAACAGGGAGTAGGGAATCCTTCAACGTACGAGTTAGTTAAATATATTATATAAGGTATGAAGACATAAGAACGAGCACTTTTGTATTTAACTGAATAAATTTATCTTTATCTTCCAACATCGATTTGTTTTTACTTATTCAATTCAATAAACATTGACATTCACCGGTGGACATTTTGTGATCTGTTAAAATTATTTTTTCAACTCAGTGTGATATAGGCACATCAGCATAAAGCTGCTCGCCTATAAAACAAATAATAAATAAAAAATAATATTTATTTCGGATTTTATCTATAGGTTTATAACAGCTAGGCATTTGACCAGCGGAACGCCTAACTACACAAGTTAGCAATACACTAACCTAAGTCGATTCTTCTAACTTAAGTTTGGTTACTTAAATTATGATAAGTCTGGAATATTTGTGTTTCAAAGAGGCTAACGGAACGCATTGATAGGTGGTAGGCGACAGATTTTTCTACTTGAAGATGGCTTGCCAGGCGATCACTTGATAACACCATACCACTATTCAAATTAATTATGATGTACCAAAGATTCTCCTATTCTCATTGTCATAACATAAAGGTGATCGCACATTAGCCGGAGCTGATCGCACAGAAATCAACAAACGGACGGCGGATTCGGACGTTTCGACGCGGACAAGTGTGCAAGCTGTCATAATCCTACTTCCTACTAATATTATATACGTTCGAATTTGTATACATTTCTGACCGTTTGTTCCTTTTTCACGCAAAAACTAGCGAATGGATTTTAATAAAAGTTCACAATGATATTAGCTTACATCAGAATACCACACATTTAAATATAGTCTTTGATTTGTCCATAATAAAATAATACTTAATGAATAATGGCTGACTATTGAATGTTTACTTATAATGTAACAAATTCAAAATTCAAATTCAAATTATATATTTCTTGCAAAATAGGTACCTACATTTTGTCAAATACTAGATACAGGCAGCAGCCCTAATTATACACACATGCACAACAGTAAGACATATTACATAACTGCCAGTCAACGGCATGTCTTAATCTAAGGTTTTGAAACTTTTTTAATAACAGATTTGTTTTTATTAATAAGGGAATAAATACATTTACCGAGTCAGCTAGTAAACAAGAAAAATATATGTTTAACCGTTCGTATGTTGAATGACGTAAGCCCATTTTGTATTATCTGTTGAAAAAAAGTCCAAGTTCCAAGTTTTAGTTTTACCCACACCGGCTCCCGGTATGTCAACAGTTGCGGCGAAAATGTGTTTGTACCGGGAGCCGGTGTTTCAACATACCAGTGGATATATCATATAAAGAATGCTAAAATTCGTTCTGTTGGGCGCATTCGCCCTCTTCTAATGGGCTCCTTTAGACACTCGCATCGCGAAGGAAAGTCCACGCGGACGGAACAATGGCGATCCGTGATAAATGGAGGCTCGGTGCGGAGCGCGCCGATAGAGCGAGACGCACTATCTCAAAAACTAGACAACATATAAATAGTATTCCTTACTTTTTGTGACAGGAGGCTATTTATTTCATTGACAGTACTCTTCGAAGCTTGTAAAAGAAGTGTTTTTTTTATACTATATATTTTTTTTTCTAGGCATTTGATCATCAAGGGCGCAACCACACGAGTTAGCGACTCTCTGGCCTAAGATGGAGAATGTCTAGTTTGGAAAAACTGGTTCTCAAGGAGGCCGGAACACATCGGTGGAGGCGAACACCTGAAAATACTCCACCAAGCTATGGTTTCTACCACCAAGCTATGGTTTCTACCACCAAGCTATAGTTTCTACCACCGAGCTATGGTTTCCTCTCGGTGCTGTCCTTCACCGAAAGCTCGAGCTAATTGGCGGGGATCGAACCCAAGACCTTCGGGACGTGAGGCCACACGCCCAACTGAGCTACCGTCGCTTCCTTAACAATCAAAAACTTCCTCAAGCCTTTTCAGGTGCAAAACCTACAAAAGACGTATTACCTCATATCAAATTTCCACGCCTGGAAACTTCCAAACTGTAATCAGAGTTACAACCAAAAATGGTCCAATCACAGTTGAGAGTACGCAATTAAAGCAAACACCCGTCTGAGTAATACGGCACGAAGTTCGCAACTCCAAACACTTTGAGGGTAGTTCGCAGAGTTACAGGTAATTAGCTCGAGTGTCGGAGACAGTACTCCCTCATGCACCACGTTCATGTGTGAGGATTTCATGCTATTCATTTTAGAATAACGACAAATTCTTTGGTAATTTCAAGTTTTTGTTCTACGCTTTTGCTTTTGTTGAAGCGCCGACAGATCAATCGGGTGTGCGGCTGCCCTCCGTCTCGTAGGTCGTGGATTCGACTCCCGCTAATGAGCTCGAGATTTCGGGACCTACAATTAAACGCTCTTAGACAAATTCGGCACAGGGCCGAGGCAGATGTCATCACAGGAGAGAGATCTATACGCAGCAGTGGGATAGATTCGACTGTGGATAATGATGATGAGGAGAAAATACACTAGCAGTGAGTCACACTGATACAGTAACAGTTACAATTTCACGGAGACGCTACACGTACAAAGTCAACAAAAACGGAGTTGAAAAGGCTGATAGACACCGCCTCGGCGGAAGGGAGCAGATACCGTGACAAACATCGAGCTTATATGACCTTACTACAAATAAGTCTTGTCTCAGAAGCTTAAAGTACCTACTAGAAGTTTTGAGTGATTAAGAATTATACCTTTGCTAGTTCAACAGACTTTCTTATCAATTTTAAGAAACTAGGAAATGAAAACATTCTTAAAGAATAAAATACAGTGTAAACTGTATAACGACACTGAAGGGACTGTGCATTTCATGGCGTTATAGAGAGTGGTCGTTAAATGGGGAGAATGTATAATTGTATGGAATACAAGCTAAACCAACTAAAGCCAATTGATTTCGACGCTTTAGAGAGTTTGTCGTTTAATCTAGTGACGTTACATGGAGTTTATAATGAAGCATAAACCTCTCACAAGGTTAAGTCACGTGACCCTATCTAACTACGATATATAACTTATTATTATTAATAGCCTGTTTGGCCCCACTGTTGGGAAAAGGCCCCCTTACCATGTTTCCATGTGTCCCTATCTAGCGCTATTATGGACCAATCCTTTAGGTGTTTCGTCTAGCTCGTCCCTACATGAATCTAGCTTCTTTAAATTTTTTTTAACGAAGAACAAGCTAAAGATAAAGGTTATAATGGAAGAACAAGTTCAAGATGATGATGGTAAGAATCGAATAGGGTTTTCGCTCAAAAGTAATTGAATATTTAACAAAATAACAGACAAAGAGCTATAATTCAAAAACCAGCCACACAATACCTAACATCATCTCGGCTGGAAACCACGTAACGTCACTAAAATATAGAAGCCGTGTCCCGGCCAGGACACAAAGTGGAGACGACCAGGCAAAGCCGGGCGCGGCACAAAGCGAGCACAAACTCAGTTAAACCCGGCGGAAGCACAAAGACGTTTGCTGCAATAACCCCTAGCGCTTCAAAGGTAGTAGTCTAAAGTACTAGCGAACATAAAATGCTGAGTTTACTTCGTTAACTGGCAAGCTTTGGATGCGATGATACTCTGCTTTAGAATTGAGGGGAAAATGAGGTTGTGTAAACAAAAGAAGGTTGGTCACTAGAAAATTACTTTTGAAAGTTAATTTCCCAATTCTGCGATTAAAATTATGAAATTAAATTAAAATAAAATTATCTATGAATAAAATAAATACACATCTACGACATTCATAGATACAAATTAGTTAATATCAAGTACATGTCAAAAATAATAAAATTAATAAAATTAAAAAAAAAATATCTAGAAATAAAAAATAAAATATTATATACCAAACAAATAGTATTAAGTTGCAATTGTGGGGTCCGATTTAGTATAGTAGCCAAGTTTCATATCCGCCTTTGGTTTTTTTTTTAACTACGAATAGGTCAGCGCTTGACCACAATTCACCTGATGGTACGTTATATTGAGGTCTACGGTGGTCTCTTTGGTCAGCTTAAAATACAAAGATAACTATAGTGAGGAGTTTTTAAGCTGTCTGGCCACTTAGCTCATACGAAGAAGAAAAACAATCATTTAATAAAACTCTCTATTACTATTATTTATACTACAAATTATTCATGTTCGCGTTATCAAAATTTCCTTTTGACAATTATCTTTATTGTTGAAAATCCATCACTCAGGGCTTTAGTATGACCGTCAGAAACATTATTACGGTGCGCCGTAAAACTTTCGCTCAATAAAACCCAAATCGTTTAACAAGACGTGAGCCCGTCGGTTCCTTCCCTAACATTATGAATAGAACCAGGCGGACGTCTTTGGGATTCATTCCGATCGCATTAGGCTGGCAAACATAGTATAAAGATATATAACCGGAGTGTCGATAACAAGTGCTTACGCGCCCTACTGGTCAAATGTCTAACTGTAGCTAGTCAAGGCTACTTAGATATGTATCTCTATAACAATGTATAAAATGACAGAACTATTAAAAAATATCCCGGATAAAAGAATGTGTAATGATAATTTACTAAATTTTAATTTTTTCTATGCTTTGTAAATATTATATTTGCTTTATAAATTTATAATTAAAGTATCGTAGGTTTTATGACAAGAATTATGTACCTAAAGAAAGTCTAATATGTTTTTTATAATATAATGTTGATGACGGACGTTTTAATCTTGCTAAGCTAATTATAATATGACTATTCATTTGTTAGTAATAAATATGCTTCATAATTTTGCATTTTTCGAATAAGCTGAACTATGTAGGTTATTATATTATTGTTTTCATTTATTTAATAAAGTTAAATAATAGAGTAATATTTATTTACTTATTAGATTTATCGGCGAGCAGCATTATACTGATGTGCCTATATCACTCTGAGTTGAAATATATACCTAGATGTCATTGGTGTCTGTCATCGATGATATTTTTTATGATAGCTACGTGTTCGCTTGATTGTAACTAATCTGATGTTATATGCTGTTGCAGTCTAGACTGGAGCTCACTTGCCTAGAAAAAATCTATTAAATTATTAAATAAAATTAATAATATACTTTATCCATGTCCTAGGGTAACAGTTCCACACGCGTATAAATATTATTTTCTTAATTTTTTTGCGTTCCAATAAGCATATTACTATCTGCACTGAAGTCGCAGGTCCTACCTGGACGATGTCTGCACAAGATCGACGCAGGTGGCACATACAGAGGGAGGCCTATAACCAGCAGTGGGATAAAAAGGGCTGTGGATGATGATGATGGATGAAGCATATTATATTTGATTTGATTATACAAGTCCTGTAGACATACATAGACACAGCGAAGCGTCGCTTCTTTCCGCCTGAGCTCGGAAATTCAATAAACGAGGTAACGACCGGCGGAAATCGTTTTTTTTTTTTCAAGTAAGCGCTACCTGCGCGGAAAGTGGATATATCTGAAGTCCGATTGGAGGGTTTAGTTCGGACGGCGACTGACGGCGGACCGTTACTGTGTCTGCTCTTTATGGGCGGGAACAGCTTGGGGTTGACATTTAAATATTTTATGGCTGAATATCACACTTATATTAAAAATGTGTAAGTGTGCATCATTTTATATATACCCTAAAAATATATGTGAATAAGCTATTTATTCGACTAATATAATAAAATGATACATTCTCTCCATTTAACGACCACTCTCTATAACGCCATAAAATACACAGTCCCTCCAGTGTCGTTATATAGAGTTTACACTGTATTCTGAGACTGTGTGACTATTTTAATTTTTTTTACCGTTTACAAACTAAAGCAAAAAAACTGTAAAAACAAGATTTTGCCCTTATCTTCGCCTTAATCTGACGCGCTTTAGTTAATACAAAAATGCCTTCTTCGTCTCTCCTACTACAGATTCGTTTTCGAAAATTTTATCATTGAGTAAAACCGAAACTACAACAAATCTTACATGAAAGTGTATCAATTCTAAACTCTAACCCCGAACCGCCCTAAACAATTTTATCAGCCAGTTTACGAGGCCCATGTATCGCTTGTTGAAAAACCGTCCATTCCCGGCGGGTTATAAATCGCCCAAACAATGCCAGATAAGCTAACAAGCCCGTAAACTCCGACATAAAACCAAGCTTTGTTCTAAACTCCCGTATATAATATTCTAGAGGTTCTTCATTAGGAATTTCATTAATAAAGAAGGAGTCTGTACGGGGTAATTATAAGACTGTTTTGGCACAGAACCCGCACTTGATAAAGATACGGGACTTTATTTACGGGATACGGGATTTTAATTCCATTATACTCGTACCTGTAATATAACGACCTGATATGAAAAATTGCGGAGTAATATTAAAAAAGACCAATTAGTAACACCGTCGCATCGTCTCGTCAAGTCGGAGAGGTCGGTGTATATTGTAGGGCCCGCGGTATACAACCGCGTACCCGCTACCGTCCGAGATGCAGCTTCCATCGCACGATTCTAAATTAAACTTAGAGCTTGGTTGCTTGCATCTTAATAGTAGTATGTTTAAACAGAAAATAAAGAGTTTTTGTGAAAGTAATTTCTTTTATAATTTAAGCGAATATATAAATATGGAGCTTGCAGAATCGTTATTCATGTGTAAACAGTAGTATTTTAAATTTAATAAACATGGAAAACAAGTGCTAATGTGTGTAGTATTTAATGGGGTAGAATATTTATTTAATGAAATTTGTAAGTTTATTTAATTTTATCTAACTAATGTTTTTAAGTATTAAGTAATTATTGTAGTATAACTTGCCTTTAACATATGTTATTTAGGGCTAATAAAGTTCTGTATTTCTGTATTTCTTGACAAATTATTTTATGACATAGATGAATTCATGGATTTAAAAGATTATTGATGAATATCTTATTTTATTTTTGTTTTGTAATAAATTTTATCGTTTTAATTTTGACATAATACGACATGTAACATGGAGTTATCAATAAATTATTGTATTGTATTGTAAAAAAGCATTTGATACAAAACGCGACATTGGTCTATGACGTCACTGGATTGGAATTACATTCATAACTACGAACGTTTTCGTTTTACGATTTATTATAAGTATGTATGTCAACGAACGAGTTTGAATCAATCCTATTCCATGCACTATTAATATTCAGAGTATTAAAGCCTCTTTTGTCAATAATAGTGGTTTCTGAAATGTGTCCTACTATAATAAAATAAGCAAAAAAAAGAGGAGATTTACTTGCCATCGATTACTTGACATTGTTGTTGCTTACCATCAGGTGAATTGTGATCAAGCGCAAGCCCATTATTGTAAAAAAAGTAAGTTATGTCCTTCTAATAAACCTTAGAAGATTTAAAAACACGAGCAAGTGAAGCGTGACTTTGAAAGTCAATGACTTGGCATAATCTAGAATTTAAGAACAGCTATAGTCATTCCAATTTTATTGCGAAACTGAAGTGATTACAAAAAAAGCCCACGATAGATGACTAGCACAATTTTAAATTGAAATTCAAAAAAGATTTCGAATAAATTTTAGACCTTGAACATAATTAGAAAATCTACTGAAATTACTCAGCGGACTGTACAAATGAACGTAACTGCAAACTTATTTAATTAAAAGATAACAACAACTAGGGAGGGGACAACTTGCGTCTTTAGAAGGCCTAGTTTCCAGGACTTTAGCACTATTTCTAGTTGGTAATAACAAATATAATGCAAACATTTGCATGGTGGTAGAGTATTTTCTGGTGCAAAATCGAATATTCAATTAAAAATACTAAACTGATTTCGATAAAATATATGAGACCATAATATTAAAGTTTATTACCAGTATAGTTGTTACTTAAAAAAACATTCAAATTCGATTCAATCGATTTTTATATGACGGAGTCCTGAGGTAAGAAATATAAAAAAAAACTTCCTCCTCACTTTGAAGTTGGTTAAAAATTAAAAAAGAAATGAATGCGAATTTTTTATTAATGTAGTTGAAAAAGATGATATATCTTAAGAATAATAAAGTGAAATTGATACAATACAATTAATAAAAGAAAAAATTTAAACCTATAAAAAAGACAAAATGATGCCCCTCTTTCAAAGCGAATGGGTATTTGAAATGAGTATAGGTACTTACCTACAAAGTAAATGACAGGCCGCCTGAGGGCCTCTAATGATGACTTTGTTACACGAACTAAACTCTCAAAACAAATTATTGTATCGTAAGGCTTAATTTTTCGATCACGATGCTAAAATTAGCCTCCCTCTTTGTTCTATGTATAGACCATTCCAATTAAACGGGAAAAAGTATTTTGTTGGAAAAACTTTCAAAAGTCAAGCTCAACCCTTTCAAATAAAGATACTTTCGTGTGCGCGACATTCGTTTGCCGCTACGGAAATATGCACCTTGCAGTGGCAGGGTTAAGTTTTATATTTGTTTGTAGTGGGGTGGCTGCGGTGTTTGGTTTGTAAGAGGGCCGCGGTCCGAGGAGCCTCATAAAACTGTTAAAAGTGGCGGCTAGAGGCGCTCTGACAGTAGAAAATAGCGCCGCGAGCCCCAGCCCAGAGCATTCTCAACTAAAGGCGCTAATGTAACGAGATCACGACATACAAATTTCAACAAAGCACCTGTAGCCTGGCAGTGGAAAATTCACGAAAAAAATTAACAATTAACAATATTAGGTATATTAATTATATAAAGGTATGTATGTACATCGGTTGGGTTAGCAACCATAATTAAAAACTATAAATTGTTTAGTATGTAGCTAAGCCGTGTGTGAAATGTGTCTTAATATTTATTTATTTTGATTGAAATTATAAGCCCTAAAATAATACATAATTAATTATCTTTTAAAAAGTAAGATTTGTTTTAATTTCTTAAGACATACAGAAGCACAACGTTTTTAAACTTTAATACGATTTTCAAATAATAAAATTAAAAAGCGAATTTTGCGTAATCGTGTTTTGGAACCTAGCGATTATTAATCACTGAATTAAAGATAATAAAAGTGATAAAACCATAGTCTTCATCATTTACGTATAGTTTTATAGGGAGTTTAAAATATGCTATTTAGTTGTTCCCAAAGCGCTTCTAGACGAAGAACACAAAATAGCCTATTTTTAAACTCCCTATAAAACTATACGTAAATTACAGGGCTACGATTTTACAGTTTAATTATCTTGAATTCAGTGTTAAGAATCGTTAAAATTCCAAAACACGATAACGTACTCGTATAATACGCTGTATGGTTTTATTTTAGAAAAACAGTCGTTTTAAAATGTATAAATGGTGTGCTTCTGTACGTTATAAATAAATGTTAGCTTTTTGCAAGTAATTACTATTATTATCTATAATTGTAACAGCTTATAATTTCAATATTGTTAACAGTTAATTTTATATGAATTTTTTTCATAAAACAACTATTACCGCGCTTCGACAAATATTATATGCAGTGCGAGGTTTAACTCGGTACAACATCGCCTTAACGCAACTTATGCACGGTTGCCTTTACGGCACTTTGCTCATTTTCCCCGACTGGAAAAAAGTTCCTGCTCAAGAAAATTGTCTCAGGTTCTAAATTTTCTCAGCATTAGCATTCTACTGCTCCGATGAAATTTAAATGTGATATACCAACTAGCAAGTTTCGCGACAAAATTGCTTCCCGAAATGTTTCGAGTTAGCAAGGATTCTCATATAAGTTGTTGGCTAACTCCAGACAACAAAGAGAGATTCCCATTTGTCCCCCATAATAAAATGGAGCGTAGGTGTCAAGCCAGCCTGTATATGGCGCATTGATCCTGAACACTCACGATATTATAAGAAGTTTTTTTTTCTAAAGAAAATCATTTTATTACAAATGTGGTATTCAGTCAGTCAAAGGCGCACTGTATTCTGCCTTCCGGGCTGCAATAATTATTAAACTATGCCAAATCTTAAAACTACAGTGTAAACTTCATGTAACGTTACTCGATTAAACGACAAATTCTCTAAAGCGTCGAAATCAATTGACTTTAGTTTGTTTAGCTTGTATTCCATATAATTATACATTCTCTCCATTTATCGACAACTCTCTATAACGCCATAAAATGCACAGCCCCTTTATTGTCGTTATATAGAGTTTACACTGTACTTACAATATAATACAGGCCGGACAACACTTAAGCATAATGGCTGTCAAACATTCAACTAAAAACACTTTTTAACCGACTTCAAAATAGGATGAGGTTATATATTCGACTGTGTGTATTTTTTTATGTACGCTCACCGATTTCTCAGCCTCAAAGTTATTTTTTTACAGCTTACGATTTATAGGGAATAAGCTGAAAAATAAAGTTTTTGCCCTTATCATCATCGCCTTAGCTGTTTGTATAAAGCGTCGAGGCATGTTTAGCACTACAACCAGCCTGGTGAACGATACAGCCTCTCGTTCAGCAAATTGGGCGCAAGCGACGAATCCTCTGGCACATTACAATGCCGTCCGTGACATGCCTAATTCCAACGCTATAATATTGAATGATGTGCTCCGGCGAAGGTGTTCGGAGGACGGGATGGGATGTTTTATTCAGCAGTCTGATAACTCGCTCGGCGAATTGTTAATTGGCTTGGACGAGACCGACTTCAAGGGTACTCCTCTACTTACTGGAAAAAGAGTTTCAGATGACATTTATATCGCCGGGTCTTTTTACGCGACGAGGTTTTTGTTATACTAACTGCGAACACGCACGACCTGTATTCTATGCGTTATCCGGGCTAATACGTATGTCAATATGGTAATCTTTTTTTTTTGGTATTTCGTATTTGGAGCACTCTGTCCATAGAGACAATAAGCTTCATTTGTGGCATTATTGACTGGTGAAGTATGCGCCCAGCGACGCACCTTATTATTCAGTTAGGTCTTGTGGCATCTTCCTTTTTAGTCTCCGCGGAGGTCCTGTTCTGGTCTCTATTCAGTAATGTAAAGGAAAAGCTATTTAACGAGTGTGGCTCGGTGGTAAAAACATGTGCTTTTCAATCAGATGGTCCCTGGTTCAATCCTGGCCCTAGGTTAATGGCTTGTTTTTCAAGCTATGTGTGGATTTGCACTCGCTTTACGGTAAAGGAAAATATTTTGGGGAAACCGACAAGTTACAATATCTACAATATCCGAAGACATTTGACATCCTCCAACTCGCACTTGGCCAGCGTGGTGAATTATGACCTACATCTCTCTCCTCATTAGAGAAGCCCCCGAGTCCCAGTGGTAGGAACGTATTGGGCTGCTTACGCTTATTATGCAAAGAGCCTTTTCCACACATAATTTAAACCGTCGAAGAAATAATAAATATACACACTTTAAACACATTACAAACACACGCTTTAAAATATAAGTCGGATACAAGTTAATAGAGAGATCTGAAAAATGTATTCGAGTTAGGGAGGAATATATTGAAAAACAAAAATAGCATAGTATTTTATTTCATCCCCCTTCCCATCCATTCCGCAAACTTTTTATATTTTTTATTTTTATTTTTGACCCCCCATCGTATTTTAAATAAGTTTAAAAAATATTTTGATTTCTTTTTTTTCACAAACCCGGTTCCTTAAATAAAATACCACGGGTACTCAAGTAAAATCGGGGAGCGTACTTAAAAAAAACAACAAAGATTCCGAAAAATTGAGAACCTCACCTTTGTTGTACCAAAAGTTCAAAGGAAAGGTTACAATTTTAGAATTGAGATATTTTTGTTTTGTTGGTAGACCTGGGCGCACTGATGCGAGCCGAGTTCGGTTAAAAGCGTATTTAGATTGCGTGGGCGCTGACCTTTGCGAGAGGACCCCGGCCTGCGGCTGCGGTGCCAGCTAACTACCATCCACTAAACTATTACCAACCTGGCTTTTGTTTCACCGGAGGCTTTGAATAAATCGAATATGAAACAGATACATTTTCAAACGATGATAGCTCAATTAGAATTGCGGTCGTCGGTTCGAACCTTACCAGTAACTTAAAATGCCTTAACGATTGCTTGTACTAAGACTAACAGCCTAAACCTACAATTTATTTATTATACATGTGACAAGTATTAAATGTAAGTTTTGATATATAAGTAATAATAATAAATATATTCTTCTTCTACTTCACCTTATCCCATTTAGGTGGGGTCGGCACAGCAAATCTTCTTCTTCCACTCTCCTCTATCAGACGTCATCTCCACACTCAATCCTTTCTCTCTCATGTCTTCATTCACACACTCCATCCATGTCTTTTTCGGGCGGCCTCTTGCTCTTCTTCCTTGCACTACCATTTCCATACATCTTCTAGTGACATGCTTCTCCTCTCTACGCATCACATGTCCATACCACGCTAACCTTCTACTCCTTATTTTCTCCCTCACTGGGGCTACTTTCACACTTCCTCTGATGTACTCATTCCTTATTTTGTCCATTCTTGTCACTCCACACATCCATCTCAACATTCGCATCTCTGCCGCATGCACTCCTCTTTCATATCCTACCTTGGTTGCCCAACACTCTGATCCATACAGTACGACAGGTCTAATGATCGTCTTGTAGATTTTCCCCTTAAGCTTAAGGGGCATTTTTCGATCGCATGTTGTTCCTGAGACCTGTCGCCATTTCATCCATCCAGCGTTTATTCGGCTCGCTACATCACGGTCAATATCACCGTCGTTTTGGAGGATAGAACCGAGATACTTGAAGTCAGTGCAGACTGGCAGGGATACGCCATCTAAGGCAATTGGCGTGAAGTCCGAAGATCCGCCAAAGTCACAAAACATGTGTTCTGTTTTCGTTCGACTGATCTTCAGACCCACGTTCTCCAATCTTCCCTGCCATTGCTCCAATCTCCTCTGTACCTCTTGCCCTTCCTCGCCAACAAGTACAATGTCGTCGGCAAACAGCATACACCAAGGCGCCTGCTCCTGTATATTTGATGTTAGAGCATCCATTATCAGGACGAACAGGTAGGGGCTTAAAGCAGATCCCTGGTGTAAGCCTACAGCCACATAATAATAAATATATTATTACTTATTTATTCAAATCGTGCCAATAGCTTACGTAATCATCATAAATACAATTTATTATATACATATCATAGAGAGAGCATTGCAGTTGTCACCAAACCGCCCACCCCAAATTACCTAAACACACATAAAGATACAAATTTAACGTGTCATCCAACCCACGGTAGCTCCCAAACTCCTACAAGTTCGCTTAGTTCTGAGGAGCACGCTCATTTTTTTGCAGGACATAAATATAAGGATACTTTGTAAATATTATAGAATAATTTAATCTGCTTTGTATGTATATCCTATTGGTTCAAAATAAATGATTATTATTATCCCAGAGAGCCACCCATCTTAGCATGGCAGTAGGGCGTATTCTACTGCTCGCCTGGTTAGCTGTCACCGTCAAGGTAAATATCTATCGCCTAGTAACAAACGGTGTTTTCCGATAGTAGCGTGGAAACCATTTATTCCAGACAAGGCATGCTTCTCCATCGGCTAGGTTAACGCAGCCTTGTCTGGATTCTAGGTATTTATTTAGGAACGATTTCTAGGTATTTATTTTACACAATCACCTCTTTACCAAAGTCTTATTCAGTTAGTTCTATGTAAAGGTAAATTGTACATAATATTAGTGAACTACGAGTATGAAACTAAACATAACCAATTGTCGATAGCTGACGAAAACATTATTCAATACCAAAACATGTATGAATCATTATGCAAATAGCGAATTCCAGTCGATGGCGCGGTCGCTAACTCAATTAACTAATAATGCCCATTATATTACACATTAGGAGCTATATTTTGATGATAATAATACAAATTCTGAATATTGTGTCTGAAAATGTTATGCAAGGATTTTTTTTTATCACTCGTATAAACGAGTATATGAGGACATGAGAGAGAAAGGAGTGAGTGTAGAGACGACGGCTGATAGAGGAGAGTGGAAGAGGAAAATTTGCTGTGCCGACCCCACCTAGTGGGATAAGGCATGGAAGAAGAAGAATTAGACTAGTATAAGATTCGTTTACATAAGATTATGTTATAAAAATACAGTGTAAACTCTATTTAACGACAGTGAAAGGACTGTGCATTTTATGGCGTTATAGAGAGCAGTCGTTAAATGGAGAGAATGTATCATTGTATGGAATACAAGCTAAACCAATTAAGCCAATTGATTTTGACGCTTTAGAGAGTTTGTCGTTAAATCGAGTGACGTTCATGTGACGTTTACGATGTGGGTAGCGTTACACTATAACTGAACACATTAATATCGCCACTATACGTATACTTTAAATTTGACAAACGCAATAAGATATAATAAAAAATATATTATAACATATTATGGGTTCTTTCATTGAGATTGATTCAAAATTACGGCCTATACTGTTGATCCGGGTTTTCCAGTAGAGGCCGCCTATGTGAATCCAAGGTCTAACCTATTTCCATCCCAAACTTCATTAAAATCGGTTAAGCCGTTTGAGCATGAAGAAGTCATACAAACATACAAACAAGCACACAAACTTTTCGCGTTTTTATATTAGTGGGATTTCGCCCGTTCAGTCCATAATCTCGACATTTTTAAAATGGGCAATTTTCACATTACAATCTCGCTTGATACAATAATGTTTTCACGTTGTAATTCCGATGAAAATTCCCCGGATATTTTCACTCCGCGCGAGGAAATGGGCCGCGCTGTCGGCCCGCCCATTGTGTTGGTTTAAGCGAGCTCCGTGCAGATACATTATGGTACGTTTACACGCTCGCCAAGCCTTGGCAAACTGCAAACAGTCCCAAGCCTCCACAAATCGTTTGAAAGGCGTTTATACCTTAAAGGAAGGCTAAATGGAAGAGCCTGAACTCTACGAAACAGGTTCAACCTTCTGTGGAGTTCAGTGCACCCCTTGTCTTAAATATCCTAGTTCTTACTTGTAGCCTAAATTTAACTAATGCATAATTTAAGACTTGGTGTATAGATGATAAGTGGTATTGTGTACAAAATAAATAAACTGAATAAACTGAAACTGAAAACTGAATACGCTTATGAATACGTCAGTCTGCAATATACATCCAAGCAAACGCCCTTTGATCTGCGTAAAAAACCGACACTCGACTGGATCGGAAGCAAGCAGGCACAAGCCCACGCAAGCCAAGCCAAACGCCCCATTTACATGCTTGCGATTGTCGATCCTTGCCAAGGCTTGCCAAGCGTGTAAACGTACCATTAAGGAATTGAATTCAAAAGGCCCGCGTCCCTTCCACAAAGGCTACTAACAAAATAAGCTCGAATGCTTATAGAACGTTGTTATTCTTTAATTATTATTTCTGTACCTTTTGCTGTTTCGTAAGTCATGTAGGGATATTTGACGACCTCGTTGGCGTAATGGTTACCATGCCGGACTGCCAATCAAATGGTTCCGGGTTAGATTCCCGGCACGGCCAAAATCTTTGTGCTGAACTAAATTTGCTGGTTATCGGTCTGGGTGTTAAATATTTAT
Organism: Mellilla xanthometata; assembly: GCA_035578125.1. Classification (NCBI taxonomy): domain Eukaryota; kingdom Metazoa; phylum Arthropoda; class Insecta; order Lepidoptera; family Geometridae; genus Mellilla; species Mellilla xanthometata. The sequence goes on along the minus strand of JAPUBQ010000014.1, from coordinate 1,447,509 downwards.
CTACATAAAATATGTATGTATATGTAGTATATCAGTTATGTTAGCAACCATAATACGGACTAGAAATGGTTCAGTATAGAGTTAACCAGCCGTGTGTGAAATGTGTCCTAATATTTATTATTTATTTATACAGGTAGGGACGACTCCGTTGGCGTAATGGTTACCATGTCGGGTCCCGGCACGGCCAACATCTTTGTGCTGAACTAAATTTGTTGGCTGTCGGTCTGAGTGGTAAATATGTATCAATATAAAGTATGTATGTATGTATATCAGTTGTGTTAGCAACCATAATACGAACTAGAAATGGTTCAGTATGGGGCAAACCGCCATGTGTGAAATGTGTCCTTAAAAATACATGTAAGTAGGTCAAGTAGTAGAGACGTGACATACTCGTAAAAATTAGTTTCAATAGGTCATGTCGTACTGTCAAGCTGTCATATAGAATATATTGCCAGGATCCTACTCGTATATTAGTTCATTGAAAAGTTACATTTGGGGTTGGGTTTCTTATTCCCGACAAAACTCTGGAATTTTTGTAGCTATAGGCGTCTGAATGATAATAAGACTGACCATTTTTCTAGCGTATCTAGTTATTTTTTTAGGACACATTTTGTGTTATGGCATACAACACAATTGATATACTACATATACATATGTACATACATATTTTATATAGATACATATTTAACATCCATACCCACAGCCAACAAATTAAGTTAAGCACAAAGATTTTGGCCGTACCAAAATCTATCTAGCCGTTATGGCTGTAGAGCGAACCATACACATACTCGTATATGTACATATACCATCATTGTGGGGTTAAAAAGGCGTGCAAGTGTGGTTAGTTAGTAGCGCGGAATGTCCGAGGTATTTTTTATTGGTATTAGGTCAGGGCTCAGTACATAGAGTCACGGCACGTCGGCGCCACCAACCCCGACCGAGGCTAGAGGACTGCCTTTGGCCATTCACGTGTGTCACGTATATCAACATCATCGGCCTCTCTGCGTCTACTGCTGGACGTAGGCCTCTCCCAAGGCACGCCACGCGACCCTATCCTGAGCATATCGTCTGCATCAACTACCCGCTTTTTTGCGTATGTCATAGTCACAGGACGTTCTACAATAAGTGTGCCGGTACGCGGTCTCCACTCCAGAACGAGTCTACCCCAGCAGTTATCAGTTTTGCGGGAGATTTGACCAGCCTATAACCACTTAAACTTGCTGATGTATTGAGAGTTTCACAAAAAAGTAGTTATAAATATTTTTTTAATCTCAACGTAACTTGACACTAATCTTTCCTCCAACGCTACCTGATATGTTTTCATCGTAACATCTAATAATTCCAAATTTAATTCGCCTTCTTCGTATGAGCTAAGTGGTCAAGCTCTAGTTTCGAGTGTTCTAGCAACCCGAAGGCCTCTGACTTAGCTTATAAACTGTATGTAATAATAGCCAGAACCTATATTGTGATGTTGGCCATGTTGAATTTGATATTTAGCATAGTTTCCATACTCGGTTAATCAAATCCCTATATCATTAGATGGGTATCTAATGATATGGAGATTTGATTAGCAAACGACGACGTTGGCGAATGGTTACGATTTGGGACAGCCAACCAAAGGGTCCCGGGATTGATTCCCGGCAAGGCCGATTTTTTTTTTAATGATAGGCACAAATATACATATTATATTTGTATTGTATTTGTGCCTATGAAAAAATTGGCATTCGCCATTTTATGGTGGCGGCAATCTTGAACCGATTTTCATTTATCTAAGAACATTCTCAATAACTTACAAACAATAAAATCTAAATCCAATAATCGGTTCATGAGTTCGGGAGGCACATGACAAACACTCTCTCACACACACACACACACACACACACACACACACACACACACACACACACACACACACACACACACACAAACACACTCACACACACACACAAACACACACAAACAAACACATACACACAAACACACACACATACAGACACGTCAAACTTACAACACCCCGTCGTTTTGCGACGGAGTTAAAAACAAGAAAGACTTTAATCTACATTATCTAGCGTAATAAATTTATTACAGCAGACGATTTTGAATAAAAAAGGCGCTTACACTGAAAACAATAAATCCAATCGTGAAAGCACGCAGAACCTTCGCCTGGCAACTACTCCGTATTCTGTGGACATGCTCGGGTCAACACGGGACTGAATAACTTACAGTAACCGCTTTATTTGCATAGCGATGCAAAAAAAGTGACTGGTGGCGATTCAGCGGCACACACGACTAAACTAAATTTAAAGAAGCCCCGTCTCTTTTCATCTTAGGTGGCCAGAAAGAGACGGCACGTTCTGAACCACAGACAAAACAACTAAAATCACGTCAAATATGGAATGTGCACTCAGTTTTAGAGGTGATACAAGTGAGTGTGTTCTAAAGTCGCCTATATTTTCTACATTTAGTTTAGTCGTGTGTGCTGCTGAATCGCCACCAATAATATCTACTAACGCGCCCGCGTTGTTACCCGTATTTATCCGGGCAAAAAAGAAGTGAATCTAGGATAAAAAGTAGCCGATGTGTTAATCCAAGGTCTAACCTTTCTTCACAGTAAATCTCATCAAAATCGGTCCAGCCGTTTGGGCGTGAAGAATTAAACACACACACACGACACGTTAAATTGTAGACTGTAATGCTTGAACTAAGACTAACAGCCGGGTGTTACGTGACAACGTCTGCCGCGTGCTGCGCGCGCGGCAGACCGATCATAGTTGAGTGGGAGAGAGACGCAAGGCATTCGGCGGGCCTCTCTCTCGTTCGGTGACTCATCGTAACGTTACCGGGTGTTACACTTTTTCATAAGTGACTCCCAGCCGCAACCTAATTTAAGACGTTGTCACGTCAAAAACACGTGACGAAACATTGGTTTTTGATAGTTTCGACTTAAGTGCTGTAAGCAGTATAATAAACTCTTTTTATTTGGTACAAAAAGAAGTGCCAATAATGAAAAATATATATATTTATAAATATGCTTTTACTTTCAAATCCTACTCATTCATAAATAATTTGCCGTAAAATGTATAAGAAATAGCAAAACAGCGTAAGTACATTAAACATATAAACTGAATATAATTTTTTTCATTTTTTTTATGCACTCCATACACTTTGGCAATGACGTTTGCGCGTATTATTGCGCAAGATGGCGGTTTGACTGTCCTATTCTTAGTTGGCACGCATAGTACTTGATAATCGACCCCAAATCTTGGCCACTTAGCTCATACGAAGTAAATTATGTTTTATGCATTACGAATAGGTACATATTTAGCTTTGTCAGTATTTAATGGTAGATGAAATCACGTTATAACAACAGCAAAATCACGGCAAGTGACGATGCTAAAAGTACAGATTCACAACCCGATAATACCAGTCTCTTACATGTAAATGTGAACTTTGTCCAATCTTTCAGCTGCGTCCACAATAAATTATGCAGGATCGATAAATTGAAATTCAATCGGTTGAGTTGGAAGTGTTCGTTAAGCGAAGTTGCACAAAGGAATACTAAAGCGAGCGAGTGGTTTACCAAACCTATGACCGTGGTATGATCATTAAGAAAAACCCCTTATCTTTACAAAAGAAGAGTTTAAATGAATCCGTTCTATTATCTGAATGAGTTCATGACAGCGCAACTGACATAATCTTCATTTTAGTTATTAAGATTGTATATTAGTAATTAATTGTAATTTGACTTGCCCTATTGACATTGTAATTTATAATTTGACATCGTAATTTGTAATTTGACATTGTTATTTGAAATTCGACATTGTGATTTATAATTTGACATTGTAATTTGTAATTTGACATTGTAATTTGTAATTTGACATTGTAATTTGTAATTTGACTTGCCCTATATGACGCGAAGTCATAAAGTAAATAAATATTTATCATATATTCTATGCGTGTGTATATAAATTAAATTTTAATATTGAATAATTGTAAATTGACTTGCCCAGTACGGCACGATGCCGTAAGGTTTATAAATGATTTGATATATACGACGACAAACTTCTCTTTGACGTGTGAGCTAAGTATAGTAAGTAGTAAGCTCTGACGTTGAGACTTTTCACGTATATTTTTTGCATGGTGGTAGGGCATTTACTTGAGCTCGTCTGGTTAGCAACCATACTTAAATTGAAAAATCTGTCGCTAAACACCTAACAGTGTGTTCAGTGCCTCCTTGAGAGCTAGTTATTCCAGACTAAGCATGCTCCACCTTAGGCCGGAGTTAGCGATATACAGTGTGGTTATACCCTGCTGGTCAAATGCCTAGCTGTAAAGAGTAAAATCCAGTCAATATAGAGATGCCAGCGCAGTGGGACGTGCGGCCGCCCTACCTCACTCAGGTCCCGTAGGTTCGAACCCCGCCAATGATCTCGAGCTTTCTTCGTTGAAGGGAAAAATTGGGAGGAAACCATAGCCTGGAAGTAAAGAATTTACTATTGCTCGTCTGGCTGGCAACCAAACTAAAGTTGGAAACATATTTCATACAATTATTACGAAGGACGACTGTACAAATCTGGACTCCTTCACTGCCTTCTTGCCAAGGCAGGAACAATAAGATGTTTCAATAAATAAAACTACTTCTGCTGGATCGAAATTCAATTTATTAACGTGCACACAAAATACCCATGCACGCGAGAAAACACGCGTCACCGCGATTCAGAAATATTATTCTCACGTGGTAGCGCCATCTACCCGTACAGATCGGAACTAACACGGATGCTTATACAACGACCTATCCACTAAATGCGATCTCTTCCAGGCCAGGTTTTCGTAAACATTTCTAATTTAGACCGGTATACATATATTTAGCTCCCCCTGCAGGCAGGCCTGTGATCAAATCGCCATATCTTCCGCCCCCGCCCCCGCCCCTACCCCGGCCCGCGGCTCTATCGAATTATCTTCGAGTAGGACGGTGTGATCAGTAATCAACTCTGTGCCAACAGGGATGTACTTTGGTAATAGGCACTATGACTGGGTCATGAAGCAATGGTATTGACATTTTACCCCACCACTAATGTAAAAAAATCTACCGACTTGGGTAGGTATATTAGATATAAAAGTTAAAAAAAAATGATTTTTTATTATTTCATTTCGTAAAGTTTCCATTTGCCAAAACATCTTCACAAAAATGACGTCACTTAAAAAAATCGCACAAAAATTAACGAAACCTTTTATTATGGGAGGTTGGAACAGGCACTGTTTATATTAAATAAAAGCAGCAAAATAGAATAAACGGAACAGTAACTCCATACAATTGCCGCTTAGAATATGTATCCATCTACGCACGCAATTATACTGCTATCCCAACGAAACACACACACACACACAAAGCTCGCACGCGATTGGTGCGCGATTGGGTTCAAGTATCAACTTGAAAGGAAAGCAGAACCTTCTTTGTGTTGATTTTAGATATTTTCAATTAATATTATTCTCAAAGAACACAGGCAATTCCCTCACATAAAAAATGTAGAATAACTTGTGCGAGGGTTTAGGGCCGGATTTATTAGGGCTTTACATTGTGCCTTATTTCCTGTGCACCGTCCGTTCCTATCTTTACTCACGCATTTATAGCGCATAAATAATTAATTTACCCCAGATTTACATTATTGTTGTTTAGAACAGACCATGTTTTGTAGTCCCCCTCTCGCAGCGGCCCTGAGTCCGCTCCCCCGCGGGCTAAATAAGCGGAGGGGCGAAATCAGGGAACCCATTAGGATAAAAAATACCGGGCCAGGGCGTAATTTACACGTCCCCGGAAAAATGTGGCATTTTTCGTTAAAAGTGGGCCACAGATTGGACTTAATATACGACTTTCGGAGTTTTCGCATCAACGGGCGAAGTTGGATACAGTTACGAGAAAAGTTGAGAGCGCTCTGCTCCGGTATTTAGAAGAACCGGGATTTTGAGTTGCAAAATCAACGGAATATGTAATAACGATATATGAAATTCACACCCAATATAACCTAACCTATACCACTAAAAGATTGGATTTTTCAATTTGTCTGTCCTCTTGGCCAGGCTCTGCTGTCGATGGTTTTTTTTACAAGCCACCCAAGTGCCTCTATATTATTACTAAAAATGTATTACTAATTTTAACAAAATATTTAATGCAGCCTTTCTATCAAGCTGTCATCGCAACGCTTATCTAAGAACATAGACGAATCAAATCCATACCTTTCGATCTTCAACTCCAAATAATGAACGTTCAGTTCACAAACAGTTCCTTTTTTTGAGTCATTACTTTAGTTTCAGTTTCAAATAAGAATTTTAATAAACTTTCTCATTACCGTAATCAAACGCGATCGTTAAACAAAGGTCGATGTAGACCATCTTTGGATAGGAAACCATGCAAAAGACTGACATTTAAAAAGTAATCTTTACATCTGGGCGCCGTTTGTTATTATTTGTACCATCTATCGATAAAACAAGTCAGAGGCTCTTACGCGTTTTGAAATCTCTCGAAACCAGAGCCTGATATACGAATAAGAAGAAGAATACGGGATACATTCCACTATACGAAGTGTTAGCAAGCAGCGTATGTACTAGCGATGCGCGACTGTGAATGATTCAAGTCGAATTATTCGACTTTATAGATCATTCGACTCATTCGAATGATCTCCGAAAATTAGTAACTTACATGATACCCACTCGAAATTGACCGGACTGAATGAATACTACATTAGTTACTACTTGAGCCGACTCCACTCCAACGATTCATTCATATTTCATTCATTCGAAACTAACAAGTGACATTGACAAGATTCGCTAACAATCGAGTCTAAACGCCATTAGTAACTAATTAGTAGTCATCATTCGATTATTAAAATTAGTACTTATATTACTAATATTCAAGTCGGACGTGTATATTAGTAGTTGTAGATAATTCGACTGGTAAGATTATTAGTCTAGTCAACAAGTTCAAAAACGTGTTAAAGACATAAAGCTCTTTTTTTTAATTTCTTAAATATTATTATTTGAAAAGTTATTAACGAAAAACTAAATACCTTTTTTTTTCTTATTTTGTTAATAACAATCGCAATTTTTTATGTGCTAAAAAACCCTTAAAAAACATTTTTCTAGACGTCATTCCGCATCGAATGAGCTATGGCACATATTTTTAGGAGCTTTATGTCTATTTAACACGTTTTTGAACTTGTTGACTAGACTTTATTCGCAGTCGCGCATCTCTAGTATGTACTGTGAGCGGGAGGCGAGCGCGTCCCGGGCAGCAGGCAGGCTGCAGCGTGACGTCACGCGATCAATGGGCTGACGTCGGCACGCCCCGCGCACCCCGCGCGCCTCCCCTGCCGGCCCCGCACAGCACACAAACAGTGGGGCAACTCCATACGTAAACTATCTATACCCATATTATAAAGAGGAAACCTTTAATTTTTTTATTGTTTGACGCAGATAGGCTCCAAAACTACTGGATCGAGTTGAAAAATTCTTTCACAGTTGTGATACACATTATCACTAAGTAACATATTTTGTTTCTCTTTGCAACCTAGATTATTTTATAGCCCGTGCGAAGCCGGGACGATCTCCGAGTTCTATAAGTTGTCTTAAGTGAAGAATAAAAGATTGATAGTAAATTATGTATTAATGAAAATGACTAGGTAACCTACTGCTTGGGTTATGCTATGTCAGCATAACTACATACACGACGAAACGCGCCGGGCGGACGAGCGACAAATTTATTGTTTAAAATAACTGATTTAATTATTGATGTTCATATCGTACCTATACATTATATGACTCCAGTCAATAAAGACAACATTTGAAAGTTCATTACATAACCATAAAAGCAAAAGAAAGCTAAATTTCAAATACTTTTACCGTACCATTCTAAAAAAATTGCCAAAAAATCACGTTTATTATAATTATGGGAACCCGACTTACTATACTATAATTTTATTATTAGTATTTCTTGATAAAGCGGCTGCGAAAATACATAGTCTGTGAAAATTTCAGCTTTCTTGCTATACCTATAATGGTTTATAAGATACAGTCTGGTGACAGACAGACATCGGAGGCTTAGAAATAGGGTCCCGTTTAGTCATTTTAGGAACGGAACCCTAAAAAGGAGACTATCGCTTTTTTATACTCTGAATAGGTCACGGCTTGATCACAATTCACCTGATGGTAAGTAATATTGAGGTCTACGGTGAAACGCACTTACATAGAAGGAACTGGTTCACTCTCGCCTTGAAAATAGCTAGATTATAGTCATTGGGGAACAGGCAATTCGGCAAGGAATACCGCGGAGCAGCGGTGCTACCTTCTTAGTAAAGTAGTATATACTAAGCTAAATTATAGGTTTAAATAGACTAGGTTAGAATGATAATAAGAACACTAAATAGGTTGTAAATAAAGTAAATAGTAAGTCAAAGTGTACTAAGATAGAATGATGTTAAGTAGGATAGATGATATTAAGTAGGATAGAATTATGTTAAGTAGACTAAGATCCCCAAAAATCAATCTGGGGAGTAGGACGATAAATTTAAATAAAAAAAAAAATTAAAAATATATATATATATATACTAAGCTAACTGTTGCCCGCGGCTCCGCCCGCGTGTATGTCGCTTTTTTTGCGAATCAAGTTTTCCCCGAATTCTGTTTGCTAAAAACCTCACAGAGTCCGAGACCTTTCCAACGACGAATGCAAAACCGTGGAAATCGGTTCATGCGTTCTGGAGTTATAGCGCCAGGGAGGATAACCAGACTTATTTTTATATTTTACATAGAAGACATGCGACATCTGTTTCCTGAGAGGTATCATCTGGGGGTCTTTAAGAGTAGAGTAAATACATATCTTCTAGGTAAGCGTGTCCCATCGTAGACTACAGCGCAGCTTTACATCAAAGTCAAAGTCAAACAATTTATTGCAATATTATGTCACATTACAGTTACACAATTACCCATAAGGCATTGCAATTAATTACTGGAGATGAGCAACCCTGTATTATATTAATATATTAATTCATTGATATTATAATATACTAGCTGACCCGGCAAACGTTTTTTTACCTTAATAAAAAAATAAAATCTAAATATACAGTAGCCGATTCTCAGAACTTCTGAATACGCATATAAAATTTGGAAAAAATCGGTCAAGCCGTTTCGGAGGAGTACGGTAACAAACACCGTGACACGGAAATTTTATATATAAGACAAGATATACATAAATGTTCTGTCATTTAAAAGTCTTCTATTTTATAATAACTTTTTGTTTGTTGTATCAGGCAAGCTGTATTCAAACGCAAACCTATCAAGGGTACAAATAGTCGCGCAAACTTTTACTTTCAAAATTTAAGGCTAAAGCGAGTAAAAAGTAACAACTGGTGAGAGATGATTCACCGGAGAGGCAGCCGGCGTGCTTCCGGCGGCACCAGACACGGCAAATACAACATATCTATACAACACCTACACTGCAAACAATATCTTATCTTAATACATATAAATCTCGTGTCACAATGTTTGTCCTCAATGGACTCCTAAACCACTTAACCGATTATAATAAAATTCGCACACCATGTGCAGTTCGATCCAACTTGAGAGATTATTATTATTATTAAAAGCCTGTTTGATCCCACTGTTGGGCAAAGGCCTCCCTACCCTCTTTCCACTTGTCCCTATCTAGCGCTATTGTGGACCAATCCTCCAGGTGTTTGTCGAGCTCGTCCCTCCATCGCTTTTTTGGTCTGCCGCGAGGTCTTGTATTGTTATCTTATTATCTTCTTTATCAACTTGAGAGATAGGATAGTTTAAATCTCAAATTATAGTCGCAATTTAATTTATTGCTTATTATTGTCTGTTATTATTTGACAGTCACAATTATCTGTTAACTCCAAATGATTCTAACAGATGTCGATACCTTTCGACTGGGTTGAGTAAGTAAATAGATGGCGCTGTACCCCTAAGTGAGGCAAAACAACGTTTGCCGTGTCAGCTAGTATACGTATATAATAACACAGTAAAATCGAGTGTCTGTATGTACATTAAATATTTTTCCAAAATAATACTAAACCAAAATAACATTAATTAAACATTGTTTTTAAAACACTACATACTCTAAAATAAATAAATAGTTCTCAAAAAAACATTTATTGCATTTTTGTCTGTCTATCCGGTAGGTTTGACAACCTCGTTAGCGTAATGGTTACCATGCCGGACTGCCAATCAGAAGGTTCCGAGTTTGATTCCCGGCACAGCCAACTTCTAGGTGATGAACTAAATTTGTAGGCTGTGGGTCTGGGTGTTTTATATGTATCTATATGAAATATGTATGTATTTGTATTAAATCAGTTGTGTTAGTAACCATAATACTAAATAGTAATGGTAACGTATGGGCTTAACCAGCCGCGTGTGAATTGTGGAAAAAGGTATAACTTCGAAACTGTTCAACAGATTTGAACGTGATTTTCACACGTGGATTACAATTCAGATAGTTAGGATAAATAAATAAAACTTTTTTTGACAAAATGGGTTAAGTGAAGAAAAAGTTATGATCAGTTGAAAACTTACTTTAACCGGAACTGCTTGTTAACTGCTTGTAAACTTTGAAACAGAGGTGAAAGCGGTTTACAATAAACGTATTTAAGAATAAACTAATATTATAAATGCGAGTTATGTCTGTATGCATGCAAGTGTGTTAGTTTCTTCTTCACGTTCAAACATCTGAACTGATTTCGATGAAACTTGGTACGGACATACTTTAATCTCTAGATTAACGCATAGGCTACTTTTATCCTCGGAGTTACGCGGGTAACATCGCGGGACGCAGCTAGTATATAATATACTATCTCTGATAACAGAGACATTTGATAATCTCCTAAGCACCTACGGACTGTAAATATTAACTACTTATCTAGACCTTATTTATAAACCATTTTGGGTAGAAACTAGTGAAATTATTAATTTAGTTATAATAAAATAAGTCGGGTTTTCCTTCCTGACGCTATAACTCCAGAACGCACGAACCGATTTCCACGGTACAGCATTCGTTGGAAAAGTCTTGGGCTCCGAGAGTTTTGTTTTGTGGCAAACAAAATTCAGGGAAAATTGCAACTTTGTAGCGAAACGGAGTTCGCCGGGTTTGCTAGTTTAGTTATAAATAAGTTTTACTTTAAATGACATTGAATATAACTTCTATGTATGTACCTTGTTTTCATAGACAATGAATTGTTCATTCAATTATTCACTCACTTATAAGCGGGATTATGATTAGCTAATGAGGTTTTCATTGACGATCCGTTTTACAATATTGAATGAAATAATTTGCGAAAAGTTTTGGTTACCCCTTCAAACCAGCTGTACTGATTCACATGAATATGGTATTTGCTGTAAAAACAAATTAAACCCTGAGGTAATTTTTATCCCGCTACCGCGGCCGCAGCTGCCCTGACAATCTGAATGATCAAATATTTAACAATTTCAGCGCCAGAAAGTATTTTGTTCCGTTCGCGTTCACTATGCTTACCACTTTAGAGTTCCGTATCTAAAAGATAAAAACGGGACCCTATTACTAAGTGTCCTCTGTCTGTCACCAGGCTTTATCTCAGAAAGCTAAAATTTTCGCCATTTTTAAGATAAATAAGACAGTAATTAAAGGCGGGAGTTAATTCCAACTAATCAAAATAATTGGTCAAGTGCGAGTTGGGCTCGAGCATGAAGTGTTGCATGGAACTCCCATAAATATTATTTATTTTCCAAATTATTACATAATTCAATATTCTCTGAAAGTAACTATATTAGAGGGTCTTTCAAATATCGTTATGAAGATCGAGTAAAACTACTCAAAAAATACGTTTGTTGTTTTGGGACTTAATATTTTTTTATTTTATTTTTAGTATCAGTTGTTATAGTGGCACGGGAAATACATATCTTGTGAAAGTTTCAGCTTTCTAGATATACGGTTTCTGATAGCCTGGATACAGCCAGACAGACAGCGGAGGCTTAGTTATAGGGTCCCGCTTTTACCCTAAAAAAGTGAAGTTAACATAAATTCTGTATTTTGTTCAAATCATCGAGTAGTAGAATTAGGAATATTTTACGAGCCTAAGCCAATGTATGTGGAGTACGCAGTGCGAGCTGTGACCGCGGCGGAGCGATTACCCCCAGTTCCCGCGCTTCATGTAGCTTACATAACGCGCGGGGCCCCCCTCCCGCCTCCGCAGCCCCCTGCCGGCCGTATCGAGCGGCGCTCCTTGCCTGCCTCTCTCACTCGCACCACCTAGGGCTGCCAACATACTCTAATTAATATAAAAGACGACCGATACAGAGTTGAGGTTCCAAACTTTCGTACAAAACCCTTTGCGTCGACCTTTATTGGTGGCGATTCAGCGGCACACACGACTAAACTAAATTTAAAGAAGCCCCGTCTCTTTTTTTCTCTTCCTCTTGAAACTCTGTTTCCTGAGAGGTATCTTCCGGGGGTCTTCAAAAGTAGACTTAATAGGTATCTTCCGTAGGTAGGTAGGTAAGCGTGCCACACCGTAGACTGCAGCGCAGTTTAACATCAGGCTAGCTGTAGTCAAACGCAATCCTATCAAAGATATAAAAAAAAAAACGGTCAACCTCTTGTTGAAAATCGTACTACGTGTATCATTCGATACATTCGATAGCGCCATCTATTCGTATGTTTTTGAAACGACTTCACGCGGGTCACGTAATCTACTATCGTTAATCTATTCGTACAAATATAAAAATTGTATGTTGGATATTAAATTGGCAAAAATATGTATATGAAAAATTTGTATTCTTAACCCTAGGGGATTAAATTCCGATGAATGACAAAATTATTATATTACTAGTTATGTCCTGCGGTTATACCCGCGTTAATTCAGGACAAAAAGAAATAAACGGGCATAAAAATTAGCCTTAGTGTTAATATAAGGTCTAACCTATCTTTATAGTAAATCTCATTGAAATCAGTCCAGCCATTGGAACGTAAAGTAGTAACATAGATTTCGAAGTTATTTGCGTATCCCACGGGAACCACAACTGTTTTCGGGACAAAAAATTGCCTGTGTTAATCCGAGGTCTAATCTATCTTTACACCAAATTTAATCAAAATCAAAAGGTTCAGCCATTTGAGCGTGAAGAAGTAACAAAGGTACATACACCCGCACACACTATCGCATTTATTATATTAGTAGTATATCTATGTTTCATTTGTTGTCTGGGTTCAAGGTTGATAAGGTTGGGTTCATAAAGTTGAAATAATGATGATGCAGAAAATCAAAATAATCTATCAAATCCGGGCAACCCTAGTAAGAGCACTTGTTTAATGGTGTCTCCCTCACTCACGGTGCGACGTCACAGAAGCGACAGTGTTACTACTGTGACAGCGGACTCTAAAGAAGCAGTACAATAACTTGTGCCTTGGCAACATTTGCTGCATACTTAACCTACTGTATTTTGTGTAATTTTGTTCATTCACAGGTATTTAACTACTACATCTTTAGTTTATAAATGATTGGCCAAGTGCGAGTCTGTATCACACATGAAGGATTTCTTACCATTAAAATTACATTTGTTGTTGTTTGGCAGCCTCCCTTAAATATTTCTTTAATTAACTTATTTACTTAAAACCATTAGCTATTAACGCAATTGGAGCAATTGCCTTAATAGCTAATGTTAGTTACCGAACTCCTCCGAAACGGCTTGACCGATTTTTACCAAATTTTATATGCATATTCAGTCTGGTCTGAGAATAGCTACTATCTATTTTTCATACCCCTAAGTGATAAGGGTTGTTCACCCTTATTTTTTACTTTTATGGCCATTTTAGTAATTTAATCATTTTTCATCCCACTCGATAACTGATCAATTAAAGTGTTTTTAACTGTTAAAGCAAAACAATGTTTGCCGGGTCAGCTAGTATGTATATATAACACACCTATATTAAGCATCAACAAAGTTGATTGGCTGGACTTTCCAAAGTACACCATCAATTTGGAGACTCAGTTCCTCATGTTGTCTAGAGAATACTTTAAATTGAGCATTACTCAGTGAGAGATATGTTTTAAATGTGTAATAGTTTTCTATCTAATAATATCAATAAATAATATGAAACAGAAATAACACAAACTTGATTTTACATTGGTCTTGATATGTTTAGTATGAAACTAAGAAATGTATTATAATAGTAGAACTAAGGGCTGTATTTGGTGATGTTATATCGAGACACAGACCAAGACATTACTTATTCATAACTATTGAGGATGCCAGCATCGTAACGCCGACAATTCAGACATAATAAGATCTGTAGAGTTGGTCTTATTGTTATACCTAATATACATACAATACCGCACGGTACATTAAATACTGAAGAGATCGCGACAGCTTCGGTAGTGCAAGTCGTTCGTCGTCAAAAGAATGCTTACGCCTCATGTCAGCAGTCTACAAGATTAGCGAAATACAATTACCCTAATAATTCATGAATTTTTTGACCTATTTTGGCGCAAGAAATTCAATACCAAAACAAGAAAAAATAACACTCACCACTTTAAAATATGCTGGAACAAACTCTCAACTATATGAACACACAAAACAGACACAGTTTCACGATTACTATACTGAAATTTCCTTGAATTTATCAAATAATACAAGAACAATCAGCCAGCCAGTGCAGGCGAACGTGAGCAAAGCATTAAGCAAACGTCAAGTCTATGTTACCGGACATATGATGAATCCGTACATTAGCTACGCTACGTATCAATGGAACTCGAAGCTGATCGCAAGTGGCGCCACTGGTGGTGAGTGTCACAAATAGCCGTTATATTGAATTGATAATTTCTTGTGATTACAAATAAATTCGCAATATATATTTGACATTGATTGTAAAAGGCGCTTTCAACTGTTTTATTATTAGATTATTGTATTTGTTGGCATCGTTTTTATATATTTGCGTTGGAGGCATAGGATAAAAACTACTTAACCGGAATAGAAGGTGAGCTTGACGATAAAATACTTGAATTTCCAACCCTTGATGGTAATGCTATACAAAATTATTCACCTTATCTTGAAACCAATCGAGTAAATTCTTGCTAAATATATCTGATTGTCGAGAATTAAGTACTTGTTTATTTAATTAATCACAAATGAAACTCTTGTTTAGAGAAAGAAACGAAATACGTGGTACATTAACTGGAAAATGTAGTAGTTGTTAGGGTTTAGCACCTATAAGGTAAAATAGGATCCTATAACTTAGCCTCCGCTATGTGTCTGTCTGTCTCCAAGCTGTTTAAAGTGCCGATATAACAACAAATACAAAAAATAAAAAATAATCATTATTATAAAGTCAAAGTCAAATACATTTGTTTTTTCATTATGACATAATTATGCTGTTACTCATAATGGACCCTGTTCGGCTGTCGCAACACAAGAGCATACAATATAATAATAAGTCCCCATACTATAAACGTGTTTTTTTTGTATTTATTTTTCAATAACAGTAGCTTCTATAATTATGTATTATAGACTCTTCAATTTTCAAAATATATATAATTGTATATTTTTAATATAACAAAATATATTTTTCTAATTAATCATTCAGGAGGCTCCCATACAACAATGGTACGGACTCCCTTCATGCTCGGCACCAACTCACACTTGGCCATTTTTTCATAAAGCGTTTATCCAGCCAAAGCCTTGCAAGTTGTTGCAATCTATTGCTGCACATTATATTTTAGCAATCTGCCGGTGACATAAACGTTTGGCTAAAATGATGTCACTGTCATAATCATTACAGTTTCTATGAAATGTCAGAATATCATTATTAGAATTAATGTTAGTTATCTGGTCACTGATAAAATTAGTTTTTAAATAATAAGGATATAGGTACTAATCCATTATCCTAGATTTTAAATCAGGATTTATTTATTACAAATACAAATTGATCATGAAATTAGAATTCTACTTGTCTTATGTCTGCAGTAGGAGATTTTTTTATCTATGCGACTGTTCAATCTACGTTTCCGTTTTGCAAACAAATCGTTCTTTATTTTATTTTACTATAGCCAGTATGACAAAATTCTAGCTCAAAATATCATTTTTTTTATGTATACGCAAAGATCAGATAAAGTTTGCTTTGAAACTGTGGGAATAAAATTAAATTTTTGTATTGGCTAGGTATTGATCTAAATCCAATTTTTTACACATATTTTTGCTATATGTTTTTATTATTACTTAAATGCTGGAATCGGGCACATAATATGAAATTACATTTATTTTAAGTTATTAATAAAGAATGGTCTCATTGTAGTTTCATATTAGTTGATCATATTGGATGAGAAACACCTTAACGTTACTTACTTACAGGCTACAGGTTACTGTGTATATCTATTGTATGATGAATAACGAAAATAATTATAGTTTTTATTAAACCTAATTAGCTAAACATTAAATAACGACTGGCAACACTTAACCGGAAGTTGACATTATTTGCGTAGAAGATTGTGGTGAAGTATCGATTTGGTTTGGTTCGTTCATACTTCATTGTTCATTCGTCTCCATTTTGTGTAATCGTTGACGTTGTGGCTACTCAAGAATTAAAATTGTGTGAACTGCGTAGTTAATCCAAACGTTTTCTCCAATTGTTTAAAAAGTTTGTTATTATTGTGTTACCTTACAATATTTTGTCCAGGTAAGTAGATAAATCCTACTTTTAGTCTGAAATTGTAATCCGGCATAACGTCGCGCAATGCCGAGACCTATGATGGACGCTGCTGACTCATTTCGTGAATTTGTGTATGCGTTTCAGAAACTAAAATGCCGGGCGCCGGTACTTTCAAAATCTTCGTCGGGAATCTATCCGATAAAACTACTGATGCCGATCTTAGACCGCTATTCGAAAAGTACGGTACGGTCGTAGAATGCGATATCGTCAGAAATTACGGTTTCGTGCACATGGAAAACGAACAAACCGGCCGCGAAGCCATTCAGAATCTCAACGGCGAGTTAATTCACGGTCAAGCGATCAAAATAGAAGCGGCCAAGAGTCGCAAAGCTCCTTCGACGCCAACCACGAAAATCTTCGTCGGTAACCTGACGGACAAGACGCGCGCGCCCGAGGTCCGCGAGCTGTTCCAGAAGTTCGGCACCGTCGTGGAGTGCGATATCGTGCGTAACTACGGCTTTGTGCACTTGGACGCGACGGGCGACGTGAACGAGGCCATCAAAGAGCTCAACGGCATGATGGTGGACGGGCAGCCCATGAAGGTGCAGATATCGACGTCGCGCGTGCGCCAGCGGCCCGGCATGGGCGACCCCGAGCAGTGCTACCGCTGCGGCCGCGGCGGCCACTGGTCCAAGGAGTGCCCCAAGGCGATGGGCCCCGACCGCAACGGTTTCCGCGAGCGCGCCTTCGGCCGCGACCCCTACCCCCCGCCGCCGCCGCCGCCCTTCCTACGCGATCGCATGATGGGAGGATTTGGGGTAACGCGTTCTCTGTCTCTTACTCCCGAACCGTCGGTAACGACCGCTTGATCTTGGTAGGCCGAGCGCGCGGATGCTCCTCGCACGCGACGCGTCTCTCGAGCCGACTCGCTGTCCGATGTTTGCTACCGCCTGCTGTGTCCGGCGGCCGCTGTAACCTCCTTGTTGTGCAGGACCCGTACGATGGGTACTACGAGCGCGCGCGGTTCGACTCGCCGCGCGACCTGTTCGAGCGCCGCTACCCGGTGGGCGCTTCGCGCGGGCTAGAGATGGGCGCGTCGCGCGGCGCGCGCGGGGACTTCGTGTCGCCGCCGCTGCGCCGCGAGCCGATGCCGCCGATGCCCAGCTTGCCGCCGATGCGCAGCGCCATGGGATCTATGAGGTCGTCGTATGATGCTATGTACAGCAGGAGGAGCTCCCCGCCAGGACCCCAGATGTCCCGGGGGTGAGACTTTACCACTAGCATGTGTTACCTGCACTCGGCATAGTGGCCCATGTCACTGCACTCCACAGTATAGTACACTTGGCATTTCATATTATTAAGTATATACTTACATGTATATCACATAGTATTTATAACATCTAACTCATTCTAAGTATTACAAGTTAGTCTTTTAGCCATTATATCTTTTCAAATAAAATAATATTACTTCATTGTGTATCCTACTAATTTTATAAATGCAAAAGTTTGTAAGTGTGTTGTTTGTTACTTCTTCATGCTCAAATAGCTGAACTGATATTGATGAGATTTACTATGATAATATTAGACCTTGGATAACATGTAGGCTATTTTTTCCCAGATATAACGTGGGGTACCGCTACCACTAGTGTTACATCTTTTTTACTTGATACTCACCACTATAGCAAAGAATATTCGGATTTTATAAATCAGCAGCTGGAACAAGTCAGCAGTATGTGAATACTCAAAATAAAACTGTATACTGCTGCTGTTTCTCTTGTGAGTTCAGAAAATTCAACTTGTTATTTAATTTACAGGATGTATGAAGACTTCAGCCGGGACACCTTTGATGACAGAAGGTAATTATCACCATCTATCTGAAAATCTTTATATTTAAGTGGACTTGGTTTTGCAATTTTTGTCGCTTGCCTCTTGAATAGTCATATTGTAAGAATCAGTATTTTCGTAATATTATAAATTGTGTTATAATGAAGAGGTACAATGCCTGGTAGAAGAACAAAGAACCATAATAAATATACAATAGATGACAGAAGAGGAAAGATGTTAGGTCACCTTATACAACATGACAATTTCATTAAAAATATCGTAGAAGGAAAGATAGAAGCCAGGAGAGGAAGAGGAAGACCTGGATGATCATTTTTAGACCAAATTAAGGAGAACCCGAAAGTCATGTTGTATAGGGAGGTCAAAGATTTGGCCGAAGATAGCTAGATAGCTCTTAAATATTGAATGAATGAATAAATTGTGTACTTGATTGATTTATATGTACCTGTAGATTGTTAGTAACATTGTTTGCGTGTTGTTTCCAGGCCCGGCATGCGCGGTCCGTCGCCGTCCCGAAGATACGCTCCCTACTGAGTACGGAGCTATCCTAGTTGTAGTAAAGACTAATACTCGCCGAATCAATTGAAAGCTCTGTTCAGACTGTCCGAGAATTAGCATTTTATAGTTGATAAATAGTTAAATTGATGTAAGTGTGGTATGATCCAGGGAGAATGTGTGACTGAAACCATTATACGGTGATATGACTGCAATATGTTTGACGTAAGTAAATAAGCTGAATAAATATGAATTTAAGTATAAACAACTAGTTTTCTTTAAAGTTTGTTTTTATGATTGAGTAATCTGATGTCATAAGGGAAAAAAGCAACTTACATTATTCTCAAAATCTAGTACACCATTGATTGGAGTGATAGAAAAAGGCGCATCTACTAGAATTTTTAAATGTTATTCTGATGCATATTTTTCTCTTATATGGCAGCAGTATTGTTATTTATTTTATTTTGGACGAATCACTAGTCTTAGAAGAGCCAGCACCTTAGATAAAAAAAAATGTAATGTGTCAGGACTAAAATAAGAGAAAAAATATTTCAATGCTTGCACAGGACTTGTAGATTAAATAATTATTTTCATAATACAGTGTTAACTTCGTGTAACTCGATTTAGCGGCTAACTCTCTAAAGCGTCGAAATCAATTGGCTGTAGTTGGATTAGCGTGTATTCAATATAATGATATATCCCCGCTAATTAACGACCACTCTCTATAACGCCATAAAATGCAGTCCTTTCAGTGTCGTTATACAGAGTTTACACTGTATGTTAACAGTAGTTCTTTTTCTACTTTTGAAACCAAGCATTCCTACTTGTATGCTGTATATATCTAAATAGCTATAGTAGGGGAGCATCCTGGTCTTCCCTACCACTACCAGCAAAGAAAATTCAACCAAGATTTTAATTACTAGAGCCATAGACAAAAATATACATAATTTTGTCTTTGCTAGAGCCAAGCAGATAAGTACCTACAAAATTTTCATGTCATTCTTGTAAATATTTTACTGAAATCAGGAAATAGCACCGACAGGACACCTAGTATATATAGTCTGCCTTCACGTCATCCTCGTCTTGGATTCTCTCTTCAACCTTATCTACTGCTTGTATGTTCTCCAGCCAGGACACAGTTAAGAAGTGTCATCAGACCTAAAATAGTGCCTAACGTTTGCACTTAGTTTTGTAAGGTTTAGCGCTTCATTTCACTGAATGTATCAGATCGCTCGCTACATGCACTACTACTATTGAATTCGAGTAGCTATGGTTATATATTTATTTAATATTAGGACACATTTCACATGTCTAGTTAGCCCCATACTAAACCATTTCTAGTTTGTATTATGGTTGCTTACACAACTGATATACTTACTACATACGCACGTAAATACTTTATATCAATACCTACATCACAAAGATGTTGGCCGTGCCAGGAATTTAAACCAGGACCCGCTGGTTGACAGTCCTGCATGGTAACCATTACGCCAACGAGGTCGTCAACTAAATTCCACTACTAAGGATAAATAAAAAGTGCATTGATTGTGAGTCCATTATCATTTATTCGTAACTTAACTATCAACATGTATTAGATACCTATATTTACACACTGTACAGTGGGCGCTCGCCCAGTAAATGCTACCCGCACTTGGCCACTTCACTGCACACTTAGCACAAACACGGTGGTGATTCACAATGTGATTTTTGTACAATTAGTCAGCATTCAGCTCTAGCTAGCGATGTGATTGGTTGATGAACTGAGTAGAAGTGATTTATTCTTAATACGAGAATAAGCCTCGCCATAATTTACCAATCAATCACACACAGCGGCTTTGGGAAAATGTGTTATTATTGCAGAAGTCATAAGAAATTTTGTAAAATAAGTTTGATTTACTCCAACTTAGGCACTGTCTATGACATTCAGGACACAAAAATATTCTAATCAATTCTCTTGCTGTTGCGTCTAATCTATTCTAGAACGGTAGAGCAAATCAGAATGTGAATCACCAAGCTTGGCAGTGCCAACCCTACAGCATCATCGCTACATTTTGTTATAACTTCGATAAAGAAAATATTTAAAAGCTGGCTTCCTCTCTCTCTCGCACTCGTTAGCTATGCAAGCGAGAGGACAATAACTTTTAAATATTTTCTTTACTGACGGAAGTTATACTGTATATAATGGTTTACAATTTATCACAACTCTTCATCTTAGTCTCAATATTAAGGCCAAATTATATCAAGGCACACATATATTACATTCATGTGTCTATAATTAGAACACATCTCTTTATTATAAATATTTAGATCTAATAATGTGTTCGTCACGAATGTATATAATCTTGTACACGGTTATAACGTTTTATACAATTAAAAAATGTACAATAAAATAGAGTATACATATAGAAAGGAAGTTGGCCAAGTGCGCGGCGATACGAAACAAGATCTACGATAATACTAGTCGTGGCGGAGGCATCCCCATAAGACACTTAGACGCGTCACCGTCTTAATACTCACTCACTAAATATTAGTCTTTCATCAAGTTTAAGTACGATCACGAGACACGTCCGAGTAGAAATGCACGTTCAATGGCCGGCGGTTCGAGAGAACCGCTTCGTACGTCCACAGAGACTGTCTTATTGTCAAAATATCACAAAGTGCGCGTCGGCGGCGCACGCGCACGCACAGTCCGCCGAGGGCGAGATTCGAGCGAGGGCCGCCGCTACATGGCGAGCACACAGCACGCGCTCAGACCAGCTTGACGGCGGCGTCCTGCGTGTAGCGCGCCAGCGACTTCTTGACGCGCAGCGCCGTGAGCCGCACGGGCGGCGACGCGTGCCAGCACTCCGCCATGAGCGCCGCCAGCCCCGCCAGCGGCTCGGCGGCCAGCCAGCGCGCCGGCAGCGGCGGCCGCGCGCCCGCCGCCACCACCAGCGCGTGCATGTCCTCGAAGCTGGGGTCGGCGGGCACCATGCCGGCGTAGGGCAGCGCGTACGGCTCGGCGGGCCGCTCGGGCAGCGCGCAGCGCCGGCACATCTCCCACAGCACCAGCCCCAGCGAGTACACGTCGGCCATCTTGAAGGCGTCGAAGTCGCGCACGTCGAGCCGCTCGGCGAGCACCTCGGGCGCCATGTAGCGGCGCGTGCCGACGCGCGCGTTGGGCGCGATGTCCACCTCGTGCCGCTCCGCCACGTAGCGCACGGCCAGCCCGAAGTCGGCGATGGCGCAGGTGCCGTCGCGCTTCACCAGGATGTTCTTGGACTTGATGTCGCGGTGCGCGATGGCGGGCTTGCCGCGCGCGCCGAAGATGTCCATGTGCAGGTGCGCCAGCCCCGCGGCCACCGAGTGCGCCATGGCGAGCAGCGCGCGCGGCGCCAGCACCGCCGCCTGCAGGTAGTCGTGCAGCGAGCCGCGCTCGTGGTACTCCGTGATGAGCAGCATCTGCGTCCACGAGCCGGTGCCCTTGATGTCGGCGGCGATGAACCCGAGGATGTTGTCGTGCCGCATCAGCACCGTCTGGTAGATCTCGGTCTCGCGGAACCAGGACGCCTCCTCGGTGGTGAAGAACACCTTGACGGCGACGCGCTCCCCGCGCCAGCGCGCCAGCCACACCTCGCCGTAGCGGCCCTTGCCGATGGACTCGACCATCTTGATCTGCTTGGCGACGGTGCGCTGCACCAGCAGCGGCAGGCCGGAGCCCGAGCCCGAGGACAGGTCGGGCGGCGCGGGCGCGGGCGGCGAGGGCGGGCGCTTGCCGGCGCGCCGCCGCCGACACAGCAGCAGCGCGGCCGCCACGCACGCCAGCAGCGCCACGCACAGCGCCGCGCCCACCAGCAGCGGCGGCGCGGCGCCCCCCGCCGGCGCGCCGCCCTCCGTCACCTCGCGCGGCGGCTCCTCCGCCAGCATGGGCCGCAGGAACCGGTTGCACAGGTCGCGGTCGCTGCAGCACTCGATCGTCTTCGGGTGCTGGTGCGGCACTTGCGAGCTTTTACACTGAAACATCATTCAACTTACATTATTGTCGTGTTCTACGTCTAACAGAGGTCAGCATTGTTTTCATTTCGGGGATTGCTTCATGTCGCTATCGTCAAATGACATGAAATGTTTGAACTTCAAATGAAATGACATGCAACTGTCGATTGGCGTTTCTTTATCTTATGCCATCGACATAATTTCATGGCATGTGGCGATAACGAATCGAAAGATATCGTCAGAGTGCGGGAGGAGGCGCGCACCTGCATGAAGCCGGCCTCGTCGGGCGGCAGGCAGCCGGCCATGCGCTCGAGCCCCACGGAGCCATTGTCCTCGAGCACCTCCTCGACGGCGACGAAGCAGTAGCCGCCCACCTGCGTGACGCACGTGCTGTTGGCGGAGCCGTCGGGGCAGCTCACGCCGCTACACTCGCACACCAGGCCCCGGCCTGGAAACAACAACACGCACACGTTAACCACACCGCAATAGTTACATTATTACTTACATTCTATGTAAAGGCTTCATTTTCTAAATCAATCAGTTGAAATAGAAGTTTGACTCCTAAGGTTTAAAAAACCGTATGTATCATCAAAATAATTGACGAATTATAAAGCCATGCCTATTACATTCTTTAAAAAACACACATGGATTTAGTAAAAATACGAGTTAGTTTGAATTATAAACTATTCCAAATATTCTTGGAATTGAAATTATTGGGTATATATTGGAACAGTTTATACTTCAAATTAACTCGTATTTTTACTAAACTCATGTTTGCTTTTATTTATTTTTTTATTAGACCGCGAAAATAATATGTTATCATTAAAACCTATCGAATCAGGCGTTACTGCGGTAATCCATTGTAGATCAATAACCTTAATCCCCAAAATAGGTAAACCCGGAAACAAAGATTGTATCAGAAACAAATAATGATAAAATGGTGCACCGTTTCCAATTAACAAGATAGCGGTACAATTAAATAAGTCACGTAACACACAAGGACGAGGTAGATAAAAATAATACTCTGATTGTATTAATAAGGAAAACAATAATTACTGAACATGATATAGGTAGTCCATGAGTAATTTAATTAGTTTACTAATAAATAATTAAATTACTCATTACCTATTAAATGACAAACGACCGACGTAGTACAAATTAAGTCATGTGAAATAAAACAAGGGATATAAATAGCAACGTTAATAACTCTGTCAGTTATAAATAGTTGAATATTTAGTCAGTCAGCAAACGAGTAAGGAGATTCACTATACCCTTGTTAGATATACATTCACAAGAATCGATCGAAGATGTTGGAATTTGACGAAGAGGTTGCAATTTGAATCCGAGCCCTAACAAACACTGGAATGTATCAACTATATCATAGAGAAGTTAGAGTGACAAAGAACTATTAATGAACTTATTACAATGAAACTCCAACAATTATTAAGTATTTTCAACTAAATAAATCTACAGACATAGTAATAGTTTATTTTATAAAAAATTCGTAGTGTTGCATCCAATGTTATGTTTAATCCATGCTTTTTAACCAGGCCTGAAGAGATCTTGACGAAGTTAGTGTCGCAAGATCTGCCAAAGATGATGATGAGAACAGGCTTTACCCGCAGTATTCGCTGCATTTTTATAACACAACTAGCGATTATAAGTATACGAGTAATAGCAAAGTAAAAGAATCGTAAGAGTATAATTTCAAGGCTGATTGGTCACATCACCAGTTATTTCCTAGTGTTTGCGATGCGCTTAGTGAAGGAATAGTCCATTTAACGGGTTCTTGGTGCAAGAGAACTGAAACCGTCACGGCTATTGAAGCGCAGCCGACGTGCCATTGACACTCAATTCATACTACTCGAGAATCAATTCAAACAAACCTACACTCGCTGTGATGCTTATTTATACTTGTGAGGAAAAAGTAAATAATACGATATGATGATCACTTAGAATTTAAGATCATGGTGTCAGAAATCAATACTCATACTATAATCCATAAAGACAAATCCCAGGAATAAAGTAAAGTAGGAACAGAATCAGTAACATGAAGCAAGAAATCTAATTAAAAAAACAAACAAAAGTAGCGAGGAGACAGAGAAACGAGTGTACTTGAAAATTACGTTATTACCAATAACAATAAATATTAGAGCCTGTAGCTCGGCTAGCTAAGGTGATCTGAGGCGATCATCGAAGCTGAGCAGCGGACGGTGTTTGGATGGGTGACCATCTCTACAAGACGGTCTTTTTTAAAGTTGCATGTCCATCTGGACGCTACCGTAGGTCGGATGAAACGTTAAATTGTAGGTCCCGGCTGTTAGTACAAGCAGTAGTTAAATCAAGCCAAAGCCTTCGGGCGCCTTGAAAACTCTCGACACCAGAGCCTGGCCACTTAGCTCATACGAAGAAGAATAAATATTGTATATATACGCCCTTTTCTACGTAACGAAGAGAACCAGTTAATTTACATGAAACTGATCTGGTGGATAGCGATCTAACAATGTTGCCATCGTAAAATTATTCAACAGTATCAAATAACGAAATAATCAAACGCGTGTGCGAGAATCGATAATTTAATTAGTTTTATGCATTACTTGGACTCAAATGTCACATCAGAGGCTAACTTGTCTACGAATAGTTTTACATTAACTCAGCAGACATTCGTTTCTTATTCCATTTTATTATTCATGCTGGTTAAACTAGAGAAGTAGTTTCACGTGATTTGAGAGACTGGCGTTTGCAACAATATTTGTAATAAATCCAAACTCATGTAGGAAATTTGTAAACCCATGCGTTAATTAATTGTCTATCAATCTAAATCAAATATGTAAAGTAAGCTAGCACCCAGATAACGAAAATGTCAGCAAAAGTATATAAGAATCAGCAACAGGTAAACTGCTTGCAATTCAAAATGCAAAGAAAGCAAGAAGTGTGAGTTATACAGCTACGATCAATGCGCGCGCGCCGCTCGCGTCGCGTCCGAGTTATAGTTTTTTTGCCAGGAGCCGAGGGAACAGGTACTGCCGCCCTTCGGCCCAAACTTCCAGCCTCGAGATTGTAGAGAGCGACAAAAACCTATTGAATACAATAGAATAAGGCCAGGTAGAACTCTCCAACCATATTCATATGACCATTATCACATATATAAAATATATGATTGTTTAAAATATTCCATTGGTTATAGCAGCGACTTCTCGAATGTCGACGATTTTCTTTTGATACGTTATAGGCATCTGATGAACGATAACAATGGCATAATTCTTTCGAGCTTACCATAACACAATACACTGATTCTTCCTCATACTTCAACTTTCCGTAAACATAATTGTAATACTTTTCTAGATTATGTAACCGAAACCAGTAAATTGCAAGATAAAAATAATATAATTAAACTATCGAATAAAATGAAGAGGCCAGTTATCATTATATTAAATACAGTAAATTGAATTCACATTGATTATACTGAGCAGGTAATTGGAATTAATATTTGTAAACACAGGTCTCTGGATAAAAGCAATTTCTTGGCGGCAAATTAAACTAGCATACCAACTGTGTAGTATAGCATACTTGTTGTCGGTATAAAGGCATAGAAACCTGAGCTAGGTAAACTGGTGCTTGTGCTACATGTAAAGTTACATGTACATGGCATTAGAACCGAGAGACGAACAGTCACTAATGCAAACAATGTCATGTTTCTATGGAACGACGCGGAGCTTCTCTACAGACTTGCTCAAGAATTTACTTACGATATAGAAAACTCAGAAATGTTATGACAAAGGCAGGAAAGGCAGTGATTCAGTCTGAGCATCCTTCATTTTACAAATCCGTTCTAAAAGCGGAAACTACACACGGCTGCATCACATGCTAACATTACACTTATAACTCAATATCTACGGGGATCAAAACAACACTGGATGACGGAACACTGGCAGAGCACCGAACAGAAGTTGCCGGCGCGGGCTATACAACTAGCTTAGATGTACGTAGGTCGGAGAGGTGCAGGCGACGTACTTAGTCTCATGGTGGCGGAGTGCGATCGAGACGAGCCCGGCCTCGAGTCCGCGCTATCATTTAAATATAACTTGGGACGCCGCTGTCTGTCGCCGGCTTTATTTTTACACTGGCGAGATTATACGCGGAGTATGAGAACGCACGCCGTCTCTCGACAGAGGCGGTGTCGGCGCAAGCAGTGCACGTCGCGGCGGCGTGACGCGGGGCGCTCGACTGGCGAGGCGGCGGGCGGAGCGCCGGCCGCTCTCCGCGCGCGCCGCGCCCCGTGCACTATGCACCGCAGCCTCCACATGGCTCCGGCAGAGATAACGCGCCCGCCCGATGCGCGCCGCCCGATTCATTGACGCCACGCTCGTATATTGCCAACTGTTTATTGCTTTAATTATAAAACAAACACGCATGTCGCCAGCCCAACAATCAAAACAACAATGACGCTCTTGTCGATGCCGGAGCAAAAAGTGGTCGTTGAACGCAGCGCGATTACGAATATGAAGATTCTATTAAAAAGTTACAAGAGGCTATATTTGTTAAAGAAACAAGGAGTTCAGTTAACATCCGAGGAAATGAGCTCGAAGTGATCGCGATAAAATATTATGAATAACGGAGTCATTTATAAACTGCACGGCGTCGCAGATAAAAAGAACCCGTTAGCAGATATCGTAAACAAGCGTATAATTTTAGCGAAAGACATAAATTCGGGTAGAGTTCTTGAAATTCAACATCTGTCGGAAGCTGAATCTTTTTATAGTTTACGAGCGGCGTTTATATTCCTACTTCCACATGTTATTAGAGAAACGCAAGCAATAAACCCTAACTGAGAGCCGGCTAATCGGAATACTGCTGTAATGTGATGGTTTAACGACCGGCCGAGACGTGGGTTCCTTATAGTTTCCGTAGAAGAGAAAACTTTGATTTGGTATACCATGTACCTACCGGTACTTCTCTCCCGGGGCTTCTTCTGTAAGTATAAAAAGCAATAGAAGGGAAGGAAACAAAGAGGAGGTAAAAGAGCAATAGGTTTGCAGGTATTTTTAACATGAATGCCATATGGAATATACTATTCACATAGGTAAATAATAGACTGTAATGACAATAGCCAAAAGAAATACAAATGAGTGTTATGAATTCAGAAGACACGTGTTGAAACGCGACTATAATTGTTCTCGGGTATCAATTTGCAAATAAATAGATGGTATTAGACAATGATATGATATGACTGTACTGATATGTTGTATCGAAGAGTAGTTATACGTAATTGTGTCACTCTAGGAGATAATGCCATTTCCGCGGCCCTAATGCGATGGGTAGCGGATTCCCGCCGGTTCTCGTGGGAGAATTTTCTGTCACATTTAACATGCCATCAGAAACCCATCAGCGGTGATACTGCGCTTCTAACATGTGTATATACTATATAGCATTGACCTGTGCAGAAACACAGAATATACCCCTCAACTGTCTGAATGTGTTTGGGTGCCGTAAGGAAACCTACCGAAATGCGCAGCGATATTGCAACACGTGCAAACGTGGCCGCGTTTCTGGGAATGGCGCAGATGTTCCCGATATCGACGACTGTACTCTGCTGTATTCGAGAGCAAATCGAATGCCCATAACTCTGCAATTGCAACCGATCATACAAATCGATTTGTAAAAGATACCAGTAAAAGAGCTATCGATCACGATAGAGCCGCTGTAGAACACAGCATCGCTCTCCATCTCGTTTTAGATATGAATAACTCGATGGGGCGTGCTGTTGACCGATTCGGATTAAAATTGATAAATATCGCAATTCTCACTTCCGAGAAAGTAAAGCGGTACAGGTCTAAGAGAATACGCGCAGTCTCGGGCGGGTTATCCGGCGCTGTGTCGTGACTGTTGCAAGCTGGATCGGTGCGCGGCCGCAAGGTGAAAGGTCATCGTCGTATGGAGCGCAGGCGCCGGCGACGTACCGACCTCTAGGATTATCCGAGGCGATCGATAAGAGGGCGCGGGCGGGGCGCGGGGCGCGCGGGCCAGATAGGCCCAAGAACATAATTTATTCGGCGGCAGCGTGGCGCGCCGGGAAGGTGCCGAGCCCCGCACCCCGCACCCCGCGCCCCGCGCGCTCATCTCATGCGCCTCTCTAACAAACAGGATCCGTCACTGTTTTTTGTGGTTTCGGGGATTAAGGAGTATCAGGTTAAATGTACGTTACGTAATAGTTTTTATACACCCTTAATCTTGAGCAGATTGTGCTAGAGTTTCTAGAGCCTAGAAAATATCGTTTTCATTGTTTTTTGTAAAAAATTTTGCTAAAATATTTTAGAACGTTTGACAAAATGATTTTATTGATTAATCTCGAATCAAATTTGTCCATGTTTTTACCAATAGATATGTTATCAACTCTACTCTAGCACAATCTGCTCAAGATTGAGCAGATTGTGCTAGAGTTTCTAGAGCCTAGAAAATATCGTTTTCATTGTTTTTTGTAAAAATTTTTGCTAAAATATTTTAGAACGTTTGACAAAATGATTTTATTGATTAATCTCGAATCAAATTTGTCCATGTTTTTACCAATAGATATGTTATCAAAGCTGTAACCGGTAGATAGTAAACACTTGCACATGATGGAGTTCATTGAATCCTCGATAACCAGCAGGCCGCGGTTCAATATTTACAGAACAACATGTACTGCGACCAATGTGAACTGCTATCTGTGTACCTGACGTGAGAATTACTATTACTACATGCAGTATCGCGACAACCGATAACTTGACTAACCTTATGGAAAAATAAATTCAATTATATTCATGTGTAAGGATAGTGTGGTATAGATGTATAAAGTCCCCGAAAATATTTTGTAGTGACAACAGACTCAACCGTTCGGCAGCTACGGTTCTACAGACAGGTATATATATATACACACACACGTACACGTCAAACTTATAACACCCCGCCGTTTTTTGCGTCAGAGGCTAAATAAGTTCAATTATAAAAACAATCCGCACAAAAGCTATCTTCGGCTCAATTTATGAGTCACTAAAGATTAGGAAAACTGTAAAATTGTATAAAAACAATTAGGCCGAACCAGATAATGTGACCAATAAACAATGATATAATTTCCCAGTAGATGACCGATGAAGGCAATGCTTCATATTAGCGCTGTTCGCCTCTGCGGTCGCGGGATGGGGTGCTAGCAAGAACAGAAGCTATAATGTGTCCACGGACAATGGACGCGGCAAGACGGACTAAATAGTTCAACTGGGTGTCGGAATTTAATTTTCACATGTTCGTCATAATTGCTGTAATTAGTGATTAATTAATTTACGGCTTACTAATAAGTGAAGGATACCTGTTGAAAGAATTCAAGCGTTCAGACAGATTGGTTTTATTTATTTACTAGCACGCAGTCCCGGCTTCGCGCAGTCTCTAAAATAATCTAAGTTGCTAAGAGAAACATACTATATACATAAACATAATAGCCTATGTTACTCGGGGATAATGTAGCTTCCCAACAGTGAAAAAGTTTTTCAAATCGGTCTATTAGTTTTGGAGCCTATTCGCGTCAAACAAACAATTAAACATTTCCTCTTTATAACATTGGTATAGACATAGAATAGTGCGTAGTACATTGTGCAAAAAGATTAGTGATGAATCACTTACATGTTTCGGAAGAGGGGTAAAGCTATACGTCATCAGATGTGATATTATCATTGTCAATACAGCAGTATGACGTATGACAAATCGCGGAGCAGGCCGCCGAGTCGTGGCAACAAGCACGAGGCTTATCATGTGGAGCACACAGCTCAGGTAAACAACAACTGGCTTACCTACATACGTTTAATCAAATCATCACATGACATAATTACGGGCGATCTAATATAAACTGTTAGTAGCTCCTCCCGTAGGTCGGTTACATTGTAGGTCTCGGCTGTCTAAGTACAAGCAGGAGTCAAGCTAAGAGGCCTACGGGCGGCTTAAAAACTCTTGACACCAGAGCTTGGCCACTTAACTCATACGAAGAAGAAAGGCAAAGAGGCGACAGAGGCATGCGCACTGTAAGTACAAAGGGGAATAAAAGAACAGTAATTTAAGAAATTTTATGAACAAAAGAGTACCATTTTCCAAATACAAGAATCATCATCATCGGACAGTGTCATTCTGAAAGGCAAAGCCAAGTTAGAGGCCTTCGGGCGGCTTGAAAAACTCTCGACACCAGAACTTTGGCCACTTAGTATGAAATACTAGTATTTATGTAAGTACAATGCACACGAAACGCACATATATGTCAAACTTATAACAACCCGTAGTTTTTGCGTCAGATGTTGAAACATGAATATGCAGGAGAAATCGATCAACTTGTAAATGTCAGTCGCCAGACCGGACGCGCAAATTACTGCACTTTATACTCGTTGGTGCTTGCAGTGCGCATGCCTCTATCGTCTCTTTGCCTTTCTTCTTCATGTGAGCTAAATTAAATAAATAAATATTAACAACATATTTCACACACGGCTGGTTAGCCCCATACTAAACCATATCTAGTTAGTATTTTGTTGCTAACACAACTAATTTACTACATATAGTACATACTCGTACTTAAATTAAATTTACATCGATACATATTTAACACCCAAACCGACCGCGACAGCTAACAAATTTAGTTCATCACAAAGATGTGTGCCGGGAATCTTCGATCAAATATATAAATTAGTATAAAGTAAATTTTTGATCAAAGCCGGGAATCTAAACCGGGAACCTCTGGTTGGCAGTCCTACATTACCGTTGATGAGTGGCAACATTGGTCTGCTCAAACACCCCCACTTTCTCTCACCCCCAAACGCATATACCGGTCTCCGTTAAAATCTTCCACGACAGGCCATTGTACAAATCATTTATTGATAAAACCAAATTTACAAGTCAAATAATATAATATTATTACAATAGTATATGAATCAAATGTAAATTTTCAATTCTAAATAATCATTTATACTATCTAATAGCCAAACCCTGAGTCTAGTCTTAAAGCTGACGGTGGAAAGTGCATCCCAGACAGTCGCGGGTCCGCGGTTGTAGATCGCGGGCTCCAACACGTAAACGGACCTCTCCAATTTATACGCATATACATACATCATAGGCAGTGCGAAAGCAAACATAGGCTTTATTGTGTCGCGTGTAATCTCCTAATCACGCTGAGATAATGTAATAGTAGGGGCGCGGCCGCACTGAGACACTCGCGATACTATATCGTGAAGGCTCTAATCTGCTATCACATTATTATCTACTTGCGTACTACATTTATTAATCCCCCACGCAAAAACGAAGACGAAATGTTATTAGCTTAACCTGTGACTGCATATGTTTGTGTGTGTGTGTGTGTGTGTGCGTGTGTGTGCGTGTGTGTGTGTGTGTGTGCGTGTGTGTGCGTGTGTGTGCGTGTGTGTGTGTGTGTGTGTGTGTGTGTGTGCGTGTGTAGTGACGTAGCTCCCGAACGGATCAACCAATTGGATTTAGTTTATTAGGTGTTTTAGTCGGGAGTGTTCTTAGCCAAGTTCAATGAAAAGCCGTTGGTCGGATGACACGTTAAATTGTAGGTCCCGTTAAGTCTTAGTAAATGCAGTCGTTAAACCAAGTCAGAGGCCTTTTCTTTTTTTACTATACATACATGTTTGTGTCCAATAAAGAATTTTTATCCATCTATCTATACATTAATACTGCGCTGCGATGATTTTATCTCAAAACATAACACGTGAAATCAATACGAACATTATAATAACGGCACTAACGTCCTTCAAAAATCAGAGCGCAAACCAAAATACAATTCCAGTTCGATATTACGCAGTTCGAATTCAGATACGCCATGAATCACGATATAGATTATACAGTATCAAATACAAAAGAGGCGTAATTTACTTTGATACAATAGTATCTTATCGAGTAGATTAGGCACACAAAAGGATTACAGAGTTAATAACGGAGAAGAAACAAATAGAGAGAGAGAGAGAACAATAGAGACAAGTTAAAACTAATGATGTGTCGAGACGAGAGAGACAGACTAATTGATCGGCATATGATACGCAACAACAAAGTGGAGGTTTACTCAAAGAATTAAACACGAAACCGAGTGTCAATCAAAGTTATATCAATGCCGCTTTTTCGTATGATCCACTCCGATCGAAGTGTATGACTGACACACGACAGACATGTTCTAAAGTAACATAAAAACTGCTTGTAAACCCGTGTACCGGTTGACAAACTATCACAAATTAACCCATACGTTTTTATACATTACAGCTAGACTTTATTTGACCAGCAGCAAGGCGAGAAATCACACGAGTCAGCAAGCAACACTTGCTGTAGGAGCATGCCTAATCTGGAATTAATGGCTCAAAAGAAATCCGCCACTGGAACATACCATTAGGTGCTTGGTGACAGATTTTCAACTTAAAAACGCTACCCTAACACCACTGTGCAAAAATATACCAATAACATAGTAGAGTACAATAGTATGACGGCTGACCTTTTATGCTAATTATATACTACATAAAATTAAATATGACAGTCGTAGAAATAATAAGTCTATGTATGTGTACTGATAAATTATGTAAAATTGCACGTGTAGATAATGTTTGCTTTCCTTGAAATTAAAAGTATTCTAATATGTTTTTGATGAATGAAAAAAAATACAATGTATCGTACAAACCTCGCCCTTTTGGCCTATGGCTTTCTCTTTGACTCACATAGAAAAAATCATAAACAACATTTTTATTTCTTAAATGTGCTAACAACAATTTCGCGACCGATAAGGTACGACAGGTGCCGCCCACAACGTATGTATGTATATATAGAAAGTCGCGCCACTTCCGAGGGGCCCAGGTGACGAAGCTCTCGAGCCATGCTAGATCAGGGATCTGAGTGCTGGTTGCAACGAGCCCTTCTCCTCCTTCAGACTTCCTTAGTTTTCTTCTACATATCATCTTTGTTCTTGATATCTACATCAGTACCATTATACGTCCCTCTTGCCTCTCAGTGCTATATAATCTTCTTCTTCTTTGTTTTCTCTATCTGGTGGCCAGATAGAGAAAATAAATTGTCTTGGATCTGGCCAACGAACTCTCCGTGGAACTAACATGTCCCAAAAATTCAACCATTTAACAATTAACCGGCGTGAGGCAATAAATACAAAGGTGTATCGATTCTTCACACCTACGCCTCATCGAAGCACGATTTACCCACGTCGATTTATGTTTTGTTTGCGAGTACATTACAAGACGGCGACGCTTTACGACATCTGCTTTCAAAGAACACGAGTGTTGTACACGACATCGACAGGGTAAGATTTAAATTTACACGAGAGTTATATCATAAACAGCTTCCACGTTAGCTGCTTTATCACCCTAAAATAGTATCTCATCTTAGCTAATCACCAAATTCCGGAACATACAGTAATACCTCGACTTACGCTACCTCGACTTACGCGAATTCGGAGTTACGCGATTTAATTTTCTCGTCTATTTTAACGTTTTTTGTTTGAAAGTCGCGCACTTCAGATTGTGTTTATACATTTTATTAATATAGTTTGTCATATTATCTAGAATTAAATTAAAATTTATTTCCTAAATTATAGTCTCCGGTCCCAATGAAACATACTTTGTATGACTTTATAGGTATGTATATGCAAAATTGTACCCCGACTTAGCGCTCGGTCCCACCTATCGCGTAAGTCCGGGGTATTACTGTATTCCATCTGAATCTTGAAATAGATAAACGTGTATCTATTTGTGACTATTGGAATACCACGTAATATCTTCTTGGTCGTCAGTAAAATGTTCATAATGATTATACAAAAAGGCTGCACCACGCAGTCGCTTCAGGCGTAGGTGGGTTCGAACCAAGCGGCGAACTTTTGACCGGAATATGTGGCGAGTTGTGTGGGCAACCCACTCCACTTGCGCAAGCTCATTATCTATTTCATATTTATACTTAATACGTGCAATATTTTATATTCAAAAGCTTTTATATCAAATTATCCACGCTCAGCTTAAAATATCTAATAGCGTTATTATAATTTGCATTTTCTTCGTAGTTTATAACTGGCCTCCCGGTCAAAAGTTAATTGAGAATTAGATATGCTGACTGAATATCATTAGCATCGACGGTAGCCTTTCGATTAATAGTTCTGGAGAATTTAACCAGTTCCATTGGTCGGATTTTAATTAATTAAACACGAGGGTCATTAACGGATCCGATAGTTTTATAATGCGTTCAATTAAATCTATTATCGAAGTAAACAAAGTTATATTAAGAATTAGGCTCTGAATATGAGGAGAGGTGGAAGTTGAAAGTCTAAGCGCGTAGGCGACTTCCGCACCATTAGCCGTTGGAGACGATATTACCGTCCATCGGGCTGTGACACGACACCCATTACTATTATAATCCCATGTTGCATCGTACATATCGTATCACCGTCCTATATTTTACAAGATTTCATCATTAAGCTCGAGTTAATGGTCGAGAATGACGGACGGGATTACGGTGCATGCGACGTCGTCACATTTTGTCGTCAAATATTGAAATATATTATTTTGTAATGCCATTAACCTTTCCCTGAGAGCGCCATGAATTTTAATATTAAGCATTTTGTATAATATTTATCAGCTCGGATATAAAATCTAAGTGTGTAAGATGATATTTTATGAGCATATTATTTTATAGAACTAAACACGTGTCCGAAGCGTCGCGTCGTCGCACGAAAACTTGCCTCAACTATAAAACGCAAAAGTTTTTATTGTGAAACATAATCTGAGCCATCGACAGCTGCAGTATGTTCAGTCAACCTTGCTCCAGCTTATTAGGTGTCACTGATGTCTACGAAAACAAAGTTATTTTTATATTTACGCCAGTTCTACACTCGTGTACGTGACCGAGACACATTGGAATTTGGGGAAATCATCATGGACGCCGTTATTCACGACGGAAAAATGGCTAAATTGACCGAAGAATGGCATGAATTTCGCAATCAAATGGAGTCAATTAATAAATATGTGCCGAAGCAATATGAGATGAATATTCATTTTGTAATATTAAGATGGGGCGGCGTCGGTGGATCTGTAGAAAGTGTCGCCCACGTGTGCGAGAGGTCACTGTCTGCGCCCACGCACCCCAGCTTTGCTACGCCTACTAGATACCGCAAGAAGCGAGCGCTGCAGCCACCCGCACCTCTGCAGAGGAGTTCCGCACTCCATTACCGCAGTTATTGATGACTATTGCGCGGCAGCTTCCATTAGCGATGCAAACCGGGGGCGGGCTGATCACTTCAACTGATGGAGCGTCGATTAACGGGAGACAGCAGGGAATTTACGAAATTGCTCTTTGATGCACTTAATGGACGCCAGTTTCATGAGAAAAATACAAGATTTCTTTAAGAACAATTAAAGACAATTTAAGTATTGTATTGACGAAGTCTTACATTAGGGAGAGGATTTAGGTTGAATGATGAGATTTGTTTTTATATAATACACTCAAATTGATTAAGCATGAATTGCTCGTGCCGTGCCAGACTCGGTGGGCGTCAGCTGCCGTTATCACGGCCCGAACATGTTTGCAAATTGATACTTTTGATTTATTGAGTTAGGAAACTTTAATCACACACATTAAATGTTTGGTGTCGCTATGCTTACACACAACACGATAGCAGATAATGTTGGAGGACTTCTAAGCTAACTCGAAAGTGATATTGGAAGGAATAAAAAGGATGATGTACAATGCACTATATTGTCAGACATAGTTGCAGCGATAGTGAAATATTTAACACGATTTATTGCTAACGAAATAACAGGCACTATGTATGGTATAGGTAAAATTAAAAACCTAATAAACAACTCAAACACTAAAATTAAGGAGCATGGACTGTCTGATGATGATTTGTAATTGGCTGTCAATAATAATATATTAGGTGATGTCGGTCGCGGCCACCTGCCTGCTCGCTTTACTCATTTTGCCAAAATTATAG
Source organism: Mellilla xanthometata (assembly GCA_035578125.1). Lineage (NCBI taxonomy): Eukaryota > Metazoa > Arthropoda > Insecta > Lepidoptera > Geometridae > Mellilla > Mellilla xanthometata. The sequence goes on along the minus strand of JAPUBQ010000014.1, from coordinate 1,410,520 downwards.
ATGAAGAATCGATATTATTAAACTGGTTTCTTTTTATTGGTTTCATTTTACTGGGATTTTTAACAACTACAACCGACTTCCATAAAGATTTCCATCTTTAAAAAAATGATGGAGTCTTGGTATCCGTCATTACTTACATCCTTGTAATTTCAGTTATTACGTATTTGGTTTTTTTGACATTCACAAATTCGATGCTGGTACTGGACATCTCACGTAAAGTCCAATACAAATATACATATAATCCAAACAAAGAATACGATTTTATAAAAAATATTAAGTTAAATACGAGTATAATGAAAGCATTTCTTTAAACATTAACAAAAAAACATTTATGACTAAGGTTCACTCACATATTGATACGTAATAAGTGAACAGAGAGAAAAAAAAACGTATAAAGAAGTTTTTTTTACCTTTTATATGTTTGTGTTTGACTACAACTTGCCTGATGTAGTTGTAGCTACGCTGTAGTTACGATGCGACACAATTGGCCAACAACGTAGGTTAAACGGCATTGTTATTCATCGCCGTATAATACTCGTAACAATAAAATAGCGAAGCATAAACTCCCAATGTTTTGAACCCATAATCATAACTTACAATAGCGAAAACAATCATTATGCAAATGCCAAAGAATACTAATTCGGAATTCCGAAGAACTTTCAAACTTATGAATGAAGTCGACGCTGCGAGTGTGCATAGAGTTACGACACTGTTTATGCAAATAGAGATACGTGGTTCATTGATGGGCTACCATTCAACTCTGTAAAGTAACGGCTCTCGCGAGGCAACATTTCATTTCGTCGAGCAGCTAGCTGCGCCCGCGCAGGTACTTCATCAACCGCCTTTAAATGATATCTATTACATTTTATTTACAACTGCCTCGGATTAATATTTCAATTTCGAATGACGGACCTTTTTGTCGTCGCCGTAAACATGTGGTTAGATGGCTGGTAATGGAGTGCCACCATTTTGCCGATCGATAATGTCCATAAACAACGCCGTTAATAAATACGAGTATACGGCGGAATCATTATAAGCCTAATATGGCCTCCTGGTAATTTACTTAGCAATCTCTATAGCGTCTATCAGGATTATCGCTTGGAATAGTTATTACTTCAATATAATAATCATTACTGCAGCGAACCAGTCGCATATTTCTCGCCAGCTTGTCCTAGTTAATTACGAGTATTTTCGTCCACCCAACCCAATGCATTCGAGCCTTGAAACGTACATTCAACAAGATTCCAATAATTAACCTCCCGAGAATGTACCGTTCACTGAATTAAATTGTGTAGAGCCAAAATACATTTAGCAAAATTTGTTTAGCTGCTGGGTGTGCCGACTGCGAACGATTTAAAACTAGTTTTGGCAGTCGTGACCTCTTACTTTTAGACATGTCGCGACTCGATGAGATTAGCTTTCTTTGTAGCCTTAATCATTAAAAATAAAATAATATGTATAAAAACAAAAGAAACTGGCTGGCTGAAGCAGCTGCCAGCTTGCGGAGTGGACAGTGCTCGTTAAAGAAGTATTGTGATGATTTTGTAAGAGTTCGAAGACATTACGAAACACAATATAGCCCTATATAACACATCCGAGATTATAGATGATCTCTCGTTTAATTGATTTTTTACATAAGCGCATGCGCTTTTTGTCGATTACAACGAATGCGGCGTTGCATGCTCGCTTCCATGTCCATCGGTGACACAAATCTCCTCAAACGATATCACTGCGTCTTGTAAATAGGAATGTTTAGATAATTTCCCCGGGCACACAGAGGCGCGAGTGACGTGCGTGCACAGCGCTCTCAGTTTCCACACACGCTCAGTTTCCGGCCGCGGCTGTGAATGACGCTTACGCATGTTTACTACTGCCCGTGCTCGGCTGTCGATCATTTCGCTGTGTTACGTCATCACTCATTACAGAGGCGATCGGTGAGCTGCCAGCTAATTGCGTTTCAGTACACCTTTTTGTGATATATTTGGCACGTGATGCTATGATCCCGTTTCTGGCAATGTTACGTCATTGACTGACGCATATCTTCATTACGATTCCTAAGGCGCATACATGGGCAAAACCTTGAATTTACTGATTATTTTCGTATCGAGATTACTTAACATCATCTCAAGACTAAGTACCTACTTTAGGAACATCGTGCCGCTTTTAATAGCTATTTGTGAACGAATGCCCGAGTACGGTCTTATCTCGTGTGATTACGTTATTGGCTGCACGCGCTGCAACACCTTCAGTCTTATGCGCACGTTCAATAAGGTCGTTATTTAAATATCATTCGCATTGTTGCCCTCGGATATCTGTCGGGAGCTATTGCGATTAAAATAATGTATAATTAGAACGAGTACGTCACACGAGCTTAACGAGTAACTTGTAATAAATTCCGAGAAGATGAATGAATAATATAGATATTATTTTGCCGTTCGCCGAGAACACTTCAGCACAGGAGGATATTGCGACAGTTATATACCACAACATATCTATATAACTCTTATTGCCTCTAAACCATATCCCGATTCATGGCACAATAGCTTTACTACTCTTCCGCGCAGTGCGCCACGCACTTATTGTTTACAAAAATAAAAACAAACCGTGTTACATTCAAGATTGCTCAAATGAACCAACCAGGAATTATAGAAATTATGACAAACACGCGTAAATTAAAACACAGACACCCCATTGAACTTTAGTCGGTCCTGCTCTAAGTACTTTCTCCGTCCTTTGCTAGCAGCCCGTCCCGCGACCGCAGAGGCGAACAGCGCTAAAATGAAACATTGCTTACACGCGCCATCAACTGGGATATTATCATTGCTCTATACCGTATTTCGCACGTGATGATATCTCGTCGTTCATAAACGGATAAGCTTTCGCGTTCGAATGTCTCTAATAACGATAAGTAGAAGTGAGGCGGAGAAACTGGTCACTTGTATGGTAATTGAACGCGTCCACGCACACGGTCGCCAAACACATGCGAGTAGAAGTGAATTTTAATGCAAATTGTATTCTATTAGGGACTTACATCGAAGCTTGTGTCTAAGAGGCCCTTACAGTTACGACATATGAATATTGAATAGGCCCCTTCCTGGGACGTCTCGCTCGTGGATGCACTCAGTAAAGAGTCCAGACTGGTACAATAAGCTAAAGTCCCATTGATGCCAGTACACTTATCAACTTGAATCACAATATACTTTAAGAGTATAAGAGTAAAATAACGTACGTATAATGACCCCGGTGGTACGGTATTACATGTATCTTGTCCGTGTACCTATTTAATTACCGGTTAGACCGAGTTTGGGCTACCTAAACAAATGTAAATTAAAATTTTGGAAACCGTGGCGTGAACCATTCTGGCTTTAAAATGTATCACAATGTATGTATTTATTTTACTAATGTTTAAATGGGTGATCGTACACAAGCCTGTCTTTTAAAAAGTGGCATTTTCATCGGGGTGCTACCGTGGATCGGGTGACACGTTAAATTGTAGGTCCCGGCAGTTAGTCTTAGTAATAGCCGTCTTAAATCATGTCAGGGGCCTTCGGGCGGCTTGTGAACTTTCGAAACCAGAGTTTGGTCACTTAGCTCATACGAATGATAAGGACGTAGCCAAGTTGCATATAGCCAGACGACATATGGATGACGAATTCGTGACCCAGAGCAACATTGTCGCGGGCTCATTACGACCAACGTGCGAAGCCAACAATCTATCGTGAGCGGTTTATTTATAGACGATAATTTTAACTGCTTCCAAGATAAATAATTTAGCCGTGTGATGCTTAGCCATAAATCTGGGCCGGTTTCCTTTACTGCCGTTAACGTCGGACAAGTGTAACGAAATCATATCTTGTGCCTATTGAATATTGATGGCGTTTCATTGATTTATATCTACATCCTCTTCATAAATATGTAACATGCGAGTTTTATTCCATTGCAGCGCTACGGTAACTAATTCCCATATCGTATTTCGTACGCCATGGTATACTTCTTGCTGGACTCTGATGTTAGAACGATATACATAGATAACGGGAAATCAGTAGCGCTTCTACGATAGCTCGGCTGACTGAGGTGATCGATATCGATAAGACGAGATCATCCATGTTAAGCAATGGTCGAAGCGGACAGTCTTTGGTTGGTTTAAAAGTGGTATTTTCATCTGAGCACTGCCGTGGGTCGAATAACACGTTAAGGCACCGGTAAGTACAAGTCGTCAAAACTTTCGAACACTAGAGCTTTGGCCACTTAGTTTACTTGTATTAAGAAGACGGGAAATCGGGTCTTCAACTTACACATATGTGACCGTGATGTAAGGCAAAAATATTAGAAATTCAGGGAAAATTCGATTCGCAAAAATATCGACCTACACGCAGGCGGAACTGCCGGCGACAACTAGTACTATATAAATTAGTTATATATAGACTCGCTTAGAAACTAAGCGAAGAAGTATAAAATAACTTGATAAGTACACATAGATTTTTGATTCTGATCAACATGAGGTGATAGGTCTCCAGCAAGATCCGAAGATCCGAGAGTAATATCCATTACCTACGTGCTATCAAGATTCTATTACCTGTTACGTCATTAATTACCATGGACTAAGTGCAGTATCTTGCTATAAAGCTATCGCAGATAACGTCGGTTTCCTAAGCACTTGAGCTTGACATTACGGTCTCATTAATGGTATCTAGAAGCGTCGGGTGAAATTGAGGTTGTTCAGTTCTCCTATACTTCTCTATAAATGGGATGTAATAATGTGTAAATAGTGTACGAGTAAATAGTATATATGTCTAGAAAAGATGGTTGAAGAGAAATGGTTTCAATTGGTTCAGTTATACAGATAATCAATTAATTGTATAGATTCAGTTATTCAATTTTGCCGACTATAAAACAAGCCAAGATACTTAATTTGGTAAGTGCAATATGTGATCACTAAGTAGGTTTTCATATTTCACGTCTATAGTGATTTTACTAACGTAACTTCCAGCGAAAACAGATTAGTTTGTACAGAACGAGTAGGGGCACCGCGAGAGACACCGATACACTATCGAAGTTTCGAAGATTCGCACAAAGCGTTTTGCTTCGACCTTCATTGTGAGAACTGCGAAGCTTTGGATCTCTTCGTGAGAAGTCTAATTCAATTTAAAATTTTAAGTTCGGTCTTCAAATCTAGAATAAATAGGTTCATTCTGGGCAAGCGTGTTACATCTTAGACCACAATAAAGCTCAGGCTAAAATCAGGCAAGCTGCGGTAAAACATGAAGCTGCCTATTCACCATTAAAAAAGTATTTTAAAGGCGACCATAGATGAGTATATCATCATGGGCCTTTATACATCTTCATCAGATGATTTAAGCATCGTCCGTCGGTGAGCACCTTCGCTGGTGGCTGAACAACCATATCCGGGAGCCGCAGCCGCGATCGCACCGGTTGCATAAAATTGTAAGCGAGTTAGCGGCAACATGCTATTTTTGTGTCTATGTGCTCGCTTTTGAGCCAAAGCCCCGTCGGCGGTGATTTTTCTCCACTTGTCGCGTTCTTCAGCGAGGTCTTCCCAGTGGCAATAGTCGATGTCGAAGGTCAAATCAAATGTATAGGGGGAACGTAAAGCTATGTGCGCTAGGTGTGTATGTGGAGTAGTCCGGCAGCTGGGCGGCGACATCCGCGAGTGGGTGCCAAGTCCCGCGCTCGGCCAGCCTCGAGCGCCCCGCCGTCTGCCCCACACGGGGGCTGATATCATCGCCGATCTAATAATGCCATTTGCAATTAGATGCGTCATCCTCACGTTTCGGTGCTCCGACTCTAGTGCACATGCACTGTCGCTTTGGGAGAACTTCAACCGGATAGATGCTAAGATTGATCAAACACGTCACAAACGAACTTACAACGCGTTTCAAAGGTTATGTATGAGATTTGGGCCATGTTGTAAACTATATAAATTACTGAAATAGTAGAGTGTAAGGAGTCGATTGTAGCTCGGCCCAAATGAAGATGTCTAAAGATGAAGGCTTCGAAGCTAAAAGTCGTATGTTTAAAACGCGATAGTGGTTTGAAGTAGAATGCAGATAAACGATATAATGTATGATTCTTTACTTAAACGAAAGGTTTTCCTATGAAAGCTTTTGTAGAACACAAAGTCAAAACACCTCCTCGGTTATCAGTGCAGGTCTGACCGCCATCAAAGGATAAGAGCACAAAGTACAGCCAACGAGTTAGATATTCTCAAATTGAGGTAAACTAAAACTCATCAAAAATGATGACCAGCAGTATAGAGCTGTTGAAGTAATGGACTGGAAATCGCTGAATTGCCGCAGCAAATCTGAAACTGCAGACGTTGTATCGCTTAGCTAGTTGTTTCTCACTATCGAAGTATACGATGACATCATGCATCGAGATATTATTACGTTTGGTTATCTGCTATTTTATTTCATAACCCCTAACGTACAACGGCGGGGTGTATAAGTTCGACGTGTCTGTGAGTGTGTCTTTCTGTCTGTGGCATTGTAGCTTCCGAACGGATGAACTGATTTAGATTTTTTTGTTTGCAAGTTTCGCTATTCGAGGGTATTCTTAGCTATGTTTGATGAAAATACATCTAATATGCCACAGCAATGACCTATTATTTCATTACTGGCTCAATATGGGTATCAAATGAAAGGACTTGATGAGAAGAATACAGTCATGTGATAAATTCCAAGTCCAAGATTGCCTCTACCACAGTATGTAGAATCGGGGGTTATCGGGTAGAGCAAGTGATAAACATAGGTAATTAAGAAGTTGGCATAGTACGAGTGGTACAAGCTAAGGATTAGGAAAGAACAAAAAGATACCTTACGAAAGAACCTGTAAAGAACTACACAATGCTTGTACCATAGCCAACCATTTCGTGCCGGTCCGAAGTTCCCAACAAAAGGCAACCATTTTATGAGGCACAGCAACAGGTATAAACCCATAGACATGTGTTGCTCGACCAATACAAACTACTTCTCAGAACCTCGAGATTTTCTCAGGTTACAAAGGCGCGGACACAATGCACCGTCGCATCTGCCAGACACTGCGTCTGCAGACGACAATGCCCACCTTGATTTTATACAATTTATAATGATTTTCGAAAGAAATCATTAAGCCGTACCTGCTCCGTACCTGCTCTATTGTGCAGCTCGCCGGAGCGTAACGATTGGGTTCTTTTCAAATCTATTCCCTATTCAGGCATGAAGCAGAAAAAATTAAGATTTACGTTTATGTGCGTCGTATATTTTTTACGACTTATAGCTTAGTGTTCATTCAAATAGCACGGCTCCGACCATCACAACGAATAAAGCTTCTCCAATAATATTCTTATAGAAAATGCAAACTCAAAAACGCGTGTTCGAAAGCGATTCTAAACCAAAAACTATCCGGCCAACACCAAAAGCATTAATCACGGTTTCAGAATTGCAATAATCATCTCCAATTATATCGGCGCTCGCGCATGTAACTCAAAACCCGAGCAATTTGCCGGCTGCTGCGGCTGTTATTACTGCAAACACGTCAAATAATTCACACGGGAGGTAACGGGCACGTAGTTAAGAGTATGTTACCTACCACATATATATCCCTGCCTTATCGGCCTCCTCACTGACTGCTGTATATATGTACATGGAGCTATACTGGCTATTACACGCTCTATGGCATATTCAATCTGGTTGGCGGATAGTTATGCGGAGCAGTGTAACGTATATGGCCACGGCTGCCGCCGGAGACCATTAGCTAAATCGTTGTGTGAGTAATTATGGAGTTGCAGCTACAGGTTTTTATTTGATACGTGACAGCAGATACAACAAAGAAACGTCTTCCTGTTAAAAGGCTTATTGTCTCAGAAAATGACTTACCAAATTGTGTTTTTGTAAGACAGACTTACCTTAAGTTTGCCTGTACTATAATTAATCTTATTTTAATTGATTTTCTTGTATATTTTAACGCATTTTGACTGACTAACAATTACGAAAGACATATGTTAAGAAGTAAGGTGTAAATATCTAAAGCACACCAAATATAATATTGGTTATTTTCAAAACCTGAAATAGTTTCAGAAGCAGTTGCGGCAATAGAAACGTTGACCTGGCGCGGTGTTCCGAGTAGGTGAGCAGCCGACACCGGCAGTTTGCACAATGCCTCATTGACTTGTCACTGGAGGCGGGCCGAGCGCCACGCGACGCCGCCTGCGCCTGTGTCAATAACGCTCATCTAACTTGTTTGCATTTCCGCACAACGGTCCTCTAATGAAGGCTAATGTGCGTCTTGAAACGGCTACCACATAAACACTCAGTACTAGCAGATTAACGACGCAAACCGAGGAAACATAAACCCTAAACGACCACCGGCAAAGCCTCATTAGACTTTTTCGCACGTAGTTCTAATGGAACAGATAAAAGGCGAGAGTTCTATGACACCGCTAACGTGTAACGTAATCCGAGCTTTGACACCGCTAATAGAAGAAACTGGATATCAAAGTGGTAATAAAAATAGTATAATGTATGGGAAAACAGCGATAAACGTTGACAAATATGACAGTTACCGAGTTGTTCAGCCGAGGTGTCGACTAACGAGCTCTCGGTGAAGGAGAGATCAAATTAGACTCTCTTCATAACTCTGATTTACGAGCATGCCAATTAAAATTTGATAAGTTACCTCGCCCTGACCGATGTACGAACAGAAATAATCTCGAAACAAATTAATGGACCTCCGAGGTCGGTAAAAAAACGAGTCAGAATTTCGGCAGTCGCTAAATGAGCCGAAGACCAAATAGGTTGCAAGGGGTAAAACGCGAAGTCGGTAGGCGGGTCTTTTGATAAACCATTAATTATATTCACACCTCAGTCGAGCGCGACTCGGTCGAAGGTGTTTTTGTAATAGTGCGACAGTTCTTGGAAAGATGGCGGCGCGGCGCGTCGGAGCGACCGACAAAAAGTAGAAGTTGAGCACGAGCGACTCGTTCCGGGGATGTTTGAGGTCACGCCGGCACAAACACAACACGACGGCGGATACCGTCCGAAATAAACTTACTAAATGCTACATTATAATCCCAGACTTTAGGTATAACTGTCCTTCGATAAAATCCAAAATGATAAAGTCCACCAATCGAGAACTAACCGTTATTAGGCTGTTAAATAAATCGGTAATGGCGAAAACGGCGCCTATAATATTAGAGGTTTGACCCGTGCTTCTTTTAATCAGGTAAAGTATAATTGGTCAAGTGCGAGACGGACTCGCGCTTAGATCCCGTACCTTAAATAAATGCCTAAGACAAGCTTGTTGTATGGGAGCCCTCTTAAACAAAAAAAAATACTTTTTAAAAGTTAATACATTATTAAACATTGTGTGAATGTTTAGAGGGTCTACGAAATGTCGATATAAAGTTCAAGTAAAAAAAAATATAAAACATACGAAAGAAACACGTGTATTGTATGCGAACCCCCCTTAATATTTTTATTTTTAGTATTTGTTGCAATAGCAGCACGGAAAATACATAATTACTGAACATTTCAGATTCTATCATGGTTTCTGAGATACAGCCTGGTTACAGCCAGACAGACAGACAGTGAAGGCTTAGTAAAAGGGTCTCGTTTTTACCTTTTAGGTACGGAACCCTAAAAACATTAAAATGTAAACAGCTCTCACTGGCTGAGCACGAGACACTATAAAACTTAACAAGACGACGTCTATTGTAAGAAATGTTCCAACACGGGTTTTGTGGTTGACCCTGAAGATGTGACACCTCGATAGAGCTTCAGGAATCTGGGAACTTGTTCGGTCGCGAACAAAGACTCGAAATTCCCGGAACGCGTACCGCGGAGCAGTTAATTCTAACCCTGTCAAGACGCTTTTTTGTCCGTGTCCGCGTTTCTGTGTAAAATGCGGCAAATTCACTTCACACCAAATCAGGACGCTGTCGCTGTGTTTGCGGACCACATAATTGGCATTATATCTACTCGAGTCGCGCCTTACAAACCATTACATGTTTTTATGGACATATTAAACTTAAGCTTACAAGGATCGTTTATTAGGGTTCCGTACCTAAGAGGTAAAAACGGGACCCTATTACTAAGCCTCCGCTGTTTGTCTATCTGGCTCCAGGCTGTATCTCAGAAACCGTAATAGCTAGAAAGCTGAATTTTTAACAAGATATGTATTTTCCGTGCCGCTATAACAACAAATACTAAAAATAACAAAAATGGTAATATTGGGGGCCCCCATGCAATAAACGTGTTTTTTTGCTATATATAGGTAGGTGCTAGACACTTAAAATTTTCTCAAATTACATAAAAGTATATTGACTATCAAATTATAAAATTTATATAAAATAAATAATTAAGGTGGGCTCCCATACAACAATGATACGGAACCCTTCATTCGCGAGCCCAACTCGCATTTGGCCAATTATTTTTTAAGCGAGTTCTCGTATATACTTCTACTTATCTCGGATCCTCGTAATATTTAGTCCTAAATGGAATGAAATAAATATTTATTGAGATAGATAAAAACACGATAGAAACCAGTTGCAGCAAAAGAGTAGTTACATTTTATAATATGGAAACCAGTACGACCAAACCCGTTGGCATTGCCGATTGAAGACAGAATAGGCAAACGTGACCAGGCCATATTAAACGCAGATAGCGATTTTATCAGTAAACTCGCTGCAAAAAAAAACTATGGATAGGTAGGTACCTACTATAACTTGTTTTCAGAGAGTTTGACATAGAACAGACATCGCGGATGAAAGAAAGAATATTATGTATTGTGACAAATTAAGCAACACACGACAATATAACAAAATATAACAATAGTGCACATAAATATAGTAAATAAACTTTAATTAGTCTCAACACAGCCTCAAGTCAGCATAATGCTGGCTGCTGGAGAGCAACCAACGCTGGTCTTCCTTTGAAGCTGGCGTCACGCACGGTACATAAAGAAGGAGACACGCAATTAATTAAATTAGTTGTAAGAAATACTAGATCTTCTGTTGAATTTTCTTCATTTCGATGACCTAAATGGTCTCATAGCAAGAGTGAAAAAGCTCTTCACGAGCCACAAATTAAGCTTAAAGATGATGATGATGACTTAATCTAAAGCTACCCTGCTATACAGGAGGCGTGTAAGCGATGGGGGTATTGGAGTGTGTATGATGTAGAGTGTAGTGGACTGGCTGCGGCGAGTGCGGTCGGTGTCCAGCCGAGCCATGACGCGCTCTATCGCCCGCCACCGCGCTTGCAAGCCGAGCCTAGGGTAAAGGCATGTTTATACTGACGCACTCAAGTACTATGCGTGCCAACTAAGAATAGGATCGCGCTTGCTTCAACTTCACATGATATTTTCGCGTAGAAAACGGTCAAACGGCCGCCGGCGAGATCTACGTGTGCACGCGTAGATCTCGCCGGCGGCGGTCCGTGTAACACTCGCCCCTGAAGATGGTGCTCGGAAAGCACCGAAACTGTTGGACTCATTCCAACTTTTAATAATAAGTAAGTGTGACCGTTTTCTACGCAAAAATATTAAGATGCCTTACGTGAACAGTTTACAATGTTCACATGATATCTGTCAAAAAAGTACTGCCAGCAAAGAAAGCGTAAAAAAGAAATTTGATTATTATTTTTTTGGTGCATAGATATCAATTTAATTATTGTTTAATTATTCTTGATTGACTGGATAATTTTGGATTCATTAATTGTACAGGTAAGAAGTACCCAAGGCAAATTAACAACACCTAAAAAGAAAATCACGTGACGAAACATTGGTTTTGGATAGTTTCGCAGATTAAAACCTTTTCCGTTTGACTGTATTTTTTATTTGTTACCACAGAACTCTGATATTTATAAACCGATTATGAAAATTGAATTCTTTTTTATTGGAAAGAATTTACTTTTCGAATGGTACCTACCAAAATCGAACTTGGTTCAGCGTTTTCAAAATAGAAGTCGGTTACTTAATTTTTAATAGTTCACTTGTGTGTTTAAGAAATGTCATTGAACCAGATGAGAATTATGGTCTCCTGCCTAATTCATTCATTACATCTACTCGCGTGTTTTCTTCAAGAAATGTGAAAACTTCGAAAACTCCGTCCAGGTTTTCTGCCGCAACAATAATTATGAATCTTCTTCTTAATATAGCGACTGAACTTCCGAAATGTTGCGATGTTCGAGCGTGGTCCGTCCATCACTAGGCCAGTTTATGACCAGTAAAACTTGACAATTGTCAGATAATTATAGCTTGCGATTACGAGGCAACCATAAAACGCCGTAACATATCAGCGGTAATTTATGTCATTGAGCATTTATATTATCTAGTAATTTATGTAAGTAATTAAATTCAGTACTTTATGCGACATATATGCAAATCGTACCGACGCGTCGGCGCGGTCGTCGCTCGCAGTAAACTCTCCTGCGTCTGCGCACCTTCTTCTTCTTCGAATTAGCTAACTGGCCAAGCTTTAGTGTCGAGAGTTTTCAAGACACCCGAAAGCCTCTGACTTGACTGTCTACTGCTAGTACTAAGACTAACAACCGGGACCTACAATTTAAAGTGTCATCCGAACCACGGATGCGGCCAGATAAAAATGCCACTTGAAAAACGAGTCTTGTGCTTGGTCACCCATCCGAACACCGTCCGCATCGACCGTTGCTTAGCTTCTGTGATCGCGTCAAATCACTTCAACTAGCCGAGCTACAGACGCACCTTTACACTCGACTATTAAATAGTTAACAGTTCAGTGATTAGAGGTTAGGTATTCATTTCAATCCGCCGAGGCGAGTGTGTGCGAGTCTGTGGATTTATTGCGTTCTTTATTGGTGCGTTCGTAATTGAAACCGCATCCATGAATGAACTGGTTGGTTATTTGCTTACAATGTATCGTCGTATGAGGAAATCGAACGAGATAAAATAACACTCGCCTGTTTTATTTACGTATATTGAGCATTGAGTTCTACTGCAAGTGTAGCTCTATTATGCTTCGATCAAATACATTATATACCATATTCAGTGTTGCATACACAGCATAAAAAAATAGCATGAGTTTACTATAATATTGCATCTATTATGATATACTACGAAAAATCAACTGTATTACTATACAAATAACGCTTAAATTCCTCAAACTCAAATAAGACCACACTCTTACTTGTGGTCTTATTTTCTTTGCCGTTTTTAGAGACATCTCCTTAAATCTAGTACATTTATGATCGAAGCTATTAAGACTATATTTGATAGCTATCATTGTTACTGATTAGTAATCGTATAAGAAAGTAGTAAAAGGCTAAAAACTTATGTAGTTTCTTCAACAAAGGGCAAGCTATGCGTCCATAGAGATACTGCAGTTCCATGCACGAAGCTTTTAATATTCATAAATGGCAACCTTTCGTGGCGGATCGTGACTCTCAAATCCTTTCGGTATGATCTATCTTACTTAGATAATATCGCCACTGAGTGGGTTATTGTGTAAGGAAGTGGAGTGGAATTGTTGGAATACCTTAATGTCTGTCTTACTCTCAACGGCACAGGTTTTAGGATAATGTTGAGACCATGTTGTATTATATTTATACTAGACTATGAAGATGGAGGGTTTTTATTTCGAGAATATTATAGTTGTATGCATGTAAACATATATGTAATGTGTATATGTTGATAGCTATGTATGTATATGTGAGGATTTTTTTAAAATTTTGAACTGTTGGATGGATGGATTTTAGTGTATGGTAGAAATTACTTAGTCATTATTCGACTCTAAGTCACTTCTACCGTGTGCAATAAACTTAATATGTGTGTAATTCGCAAAAAAATATATAAAAAAATAAGATTTATAAAGTATAATATTATTATATTTTGTATATAATTATAATATTCTAGTATTATAATGAACCTATTTACTGGCACTCCAAAACGAGAATAAAATGATAAAGTATAAATATTGTTATTTATTATTAATTTCTCTTAAATTAATTACCTACTGCAAACAGGCGATATTATTTAGACACTCTATAAACAGACTTTATTATTTTGGAAGCAGAATACGCTACAGACTTCTCTGCAGATTTAACTCAGATTCTGGCAACGATTTTATAGGCCGACCCACTCCAAAAGCTATTTTGCAGTGAAGGTGAATTGTACCGACCGTAAGCCCGACTAAATCACGCCTTTGCCGCGCATTACCCGCCAAGGGCAAATAGCCAGGCCACATGAGACACTTTACATGATTTTATACTATTTCTGGCCCAGTAATGTTGGTGAACGTTCACATTTATCATAGTTTATACTGTGTTTGCAATGTATGACATATGTATGTATGTATATACATAGTTTAATTTTCTATGAGAAGACATTAGCTTTTAATATAAAGTTTTTCGAACTAGTTGGGAGCCTTTGGATACCTGATCAATTTGGACTTATTTTACTGTGTCAAATAAAGAAATTTAGAATTTGGCAGCACATTCTATGTATATGTAATTTTTTTTTTTTATCCTTGATAGGTTAGCTTTTGACTACAGCTAGCCTGATGTTAAGCTGCACTGCAGTCTACGTTGTGGCACGCTTACCTAGAAGATACCTATTAACTCTACTTTTGAAAATTATAATCTATACTTCAACTCGGGATATATATTTTTTTATTATCTTGAGGTTGCAAACTCTTTTATTAAGAAAAAATCTGTCCAGAATTTTTTTAGGCAACCCATTTTTTATATATTTTCTAAGATGCTAAATTTATTATGAAATTAATTTTATCAGGCTCGGATCTTAGACCATTGCGGGGTTTCCACAGCATTGCCGTACAGGGCAACATTTTTGTCCTAGTGCAGAGCACTGAGGTCGACCTAGCTTAATCTTAAAACCTAAATTTAAGCATAATGATATTTATTACTTCGCTAGAATTATGAACCATATTATTTTGAATTGAATTAAACTACGAGAAGAAACGAAACGAAAACTAAAATGTTGTTTAATTTATTCGAAAAAAAGTTGCGCTAGCCAAACTGATAATTTTATTAAATTAATCTAGTTCAGACAAACTTTATCGCTCCGGTCATTGACTGGAGGATCTCCAATAAAAATCTGGTGGGATAATTTGCGATTTTTCTCACGTTACGTTCTCGGGCGCAGGAAGCGCGGCTTGCACGGACCATTAAATTGCTTAATTGCAGACAACATCAATCCGTCGGCCAAACAACGACATACGGCGAGTCATGACCTATGTCATAATCCAGTACCAGCTAGGAGTTAGCTATCGACGGTTAGGCAGTAGTCCCACCAACGGCGAGTAAACGGTTAACTATCGACTATTTTCTCGCTCAAGAAACTTTCAATAGATATAACATTACGTAAATGTAAATAAAAGATATGCACATACAAATAGTTGATCGCTGACTGTTCACACTGCCGGCGACGACTTGCCTTACTAGTTTTATCATATTATGTATTGTTTAAAAATAAACTCGCTCGGCAATACTCGTTCAGCGATACTCGCCCGCTTCATAATTTCTATACACTGCGGCATTGAATGGCGCACGAGGCGAGTGGCGCGAGTAATCGCTCGTCGCACTTACACACTCGCTTATAGCCCGGCGACAAAACTATCGACACTACACTCGCTTCCCGCTGATCGCCAACTCGTTTATAGTTTCTAGTTCTACTCGTTTTACGTTCATCGTCGCCGGTGGGACCACTGCCTTATACGTGTACGTGTAAAGATACAGTAACACGTTGGTGGTAGGGCATCTTCTAGTGCTCGCAAGCAAGCTCGCCTGACAACCACCCGCAACTTGAAAAATCTGTCGCCAAGCACTTAAAACTGTGTTTCGACAGCCTCCTTGAGAACCAGTTATTTCTACACTGCATTTTACCTTAATTACCCGAATGGAAGCTATCCTATATTATAGAGTGAGATTAGTATTCTTGTTGTATATTCGTGTAGTAATTTTGTCGTTCTCGTTGTTCTCTGCTACATATTATTAGTATCTGCAGTATTTCTTCCAACTTTCAATGTATTTGCGTGTTCTCCTTCTTAGTGTACCGTGCGTGACGTCACAGCCAGCCTCAACGGAAGACCAGCGTTGGTTGCTCTCCAGCAACCAGTGTTATGCTGAGTTGAGGCTGTGTTGTGACTAATTAAAGTTTATTATGTGTACTATTTTAAATATTATGTTTTCTCTTGTGTAGATTACTTTGTCACTATAAATAATTTTCTTTCTTTATTTACAAAAAGATGACTGTTATGATGATGAAGAATTTTTCGTCGCTTAGCTGACATTGGTAACGCATCTTTGTCTCGACCTGTGTTTTATAATCTGTCGGCTTTACATATCGTCTTCGTGATACCGTTAAAGAGCTGCAAAAACTCTCATTCCGACGTCCGGTGTTTAATATACGTGAATAATTAATTTGGTCTCGAAAATTTGTGAATGGGTGCTTGTGGATCATACGATTTTTGGATGGACCGGTTTAACAGACGCTTTTATATTATGTAAATTGGACAACGAGAAGTTGTCGATTTATTTATGAAAGACTTTTTTGACTTACGCGTTGAAGAGTGCGGTCTTCAGCACGGTTTTCTGAATTTGTAAGGCTTAAATTGAAATATTAGGGGAATACAGATCAGAAAAGAATCATCTTTTTCTTCTATGAGCTAAGCGCCCAAACTCTGGTGTCGAGTTTTCAAGCCGCCCGAAGTCCTCTGTCCTTTAGCTTCTCGACTGTTTGTACAAAAAAAAATACATACAGTCGAATATATAACCTCCTCCTTTCTTGAAGTCGGTTAAAAACTAATAGCCGGGACCAATTTAACGTGTCATCCGACCTACTATGACGCCCAGATGAAAATGCTACTTTTCAAACGTTTTTTTTGCATTGTCATCCATCCAAAGACTGTCCGCGTCGGCAGTACCTACTAAGCATCGAACCTCGATGATCACGCCAGATCACCTTAGTTAGCCAAGTTACAGGAGCTACATCAAAAATGAATTATACGATTTGGAAGCTGTCACAAAATGTATAGTGACATAAGCTGTCAAACTTTTCGAATGAAATTAAACTCAAGCAAGCGAATGTGATTAGATTGGTTACATTTGGGAGAGTGCAACGGAATTGCATGAATTGATCCCCCGCCTCTTTCCACCATCGGACGAGTAGGGAAACACCAAGGCGGCATCGTTATACTGTGGAGGTGCCTAAGCGATTTGCGTCCACCTTCATTGTGCGAACCGCCAGGGTGTGGAATTCTTTGCCTAATTCCCTATTCCCCGATAACTATAATCTAGCGGTTTTCAAGGCAAGAGTGAACCGGTTTCTCCTGGGCAAGCGCGCTCCACGTTAGATCGCAATATCGCTTACCATCAGGTGAATTGCGATCAAGCGCAAGGCCATTATGAGTAAAAAAAAAAAGTCTAGGATCACATCAAACATTAAGCCGAGCTTACACTGGTGAGTAAAAAAAAAAGTCTAGGATCACATCAAACATTAAGCCAAGCTTTCACTGG
Source organism: Mellilla xanthometata (assembly GCA_035578125.1). Lineage (NCBI taxonomy): Eukaryota > Metazoa > Arthropoda > Insecta > Lepidoptera > Geometridae > Mellilla > Mellilla xanthometata. The sequence goes on along the minus strand of JAPUBQ010000014.1, from coordinate 1,393,016 downwards.
TACTTAGTAGAGATGTAGGTGGAGGCAACGGTATCAGAGAACCGGACGCAGTTCCTATGCAAGCCGAGGGCAAATGTGGTCGTGCACTCAACATGCACGAGCTCTGTAACTGTACGACATTTGCAATTGATTCATTTAACTCTGCCCGAGCTACCGTCTGTCAACCGCGCGACGAGAATGGCTAATGGTCGTGCAGGTGAGAAACTAGTTGTATATATTTGAAGGAGTAGCCCTAAATGTAGAAAATAATTCACGTTCAGATAGAAAGACGATGGAAGCTAGTTACTATCAAAAACATCAATAGACCGCCATGTTTTTTTTTCAGAGCCAAATGTTAAATAAAAGTAAAGGTTTCTGTAGGTTGTGCAATATGAGAGGCGAGCACTATGCGGTTGGCATGCTCGGGCGCAATTAACGAGAACTAACTAACGCGGCCGGAATACCGCGCTGCGTTTAAAATGCCGACAGTCCTCTAGGAATCCCAGTGTTACCTTTAATCGGACATCGCAACTCGCGTACTTTGTCCTAATGAATCGAGTAAACATTGTCTTGTCAATGAAACTCTTGAGAAAACCTGTTCTAATCAAGAATTATTTTAATCAAATTCAGATGGCATTCTCATCATTAGGTATACAATACAATATAATACAAAAACTCTTTATTGCACACCACACACAGTAATAATAAATTTATAAATAAATAAAAAATACAAAATGTTGCACAATAGGCAGCCTTATCGCCTATAGCAACTTCTTCCAGGCAACCTTTGTATGGAAAAGTTAGTAAAGGAGAAGGGAGGTGTACTTAAAAAATTATAAGAAAAAAAGAATCAAATTTAATTACCTTATGTGATAAACGAAAAAAAAAAGGTTAAATTAAACCTACTTATATAAAATTAAGGATACAGAAATTACTATATACTACTAGCTGACCCGCCAAACGTTGTTTTGCCTCACTTATGGGTATGAAAATAGTGTAACTTATATGACACGTTCGTAGATTTACCATAGCAGCGCCATCTATTGATTACTTACTCAACCCAGTCGAAAGGTATCGACATCTGTTAGAATCATTTGGAGTTAACAGATAATTGTTACTGTCAAATAATAACAGACAATAATTAGCAATAAATTAAAATTGCGACAATAATTTGAGATTTAAACTATCCTATCTCTCAAGGATCGAACTGCACATGGTGTGTGAATTTTATTATAATCGGTTAAGTGGTTTAAGAGTCCATTGAGGACAAACATTGTGACACGAGATTTATATATACGAAGATATAGAAATTACACAGAGGTATACTGTCTGTTTTGAACCTACATCTGCGAACCATTGATTCTGCATAAAAAATATTATTCCCGTAAGTAATGTTATATTGAAATCCATCAAACACCACCGCTAATTTACGCGCATAAAAAATTGCGTTCTGTCATCATAAAAGTGACACCACAATTGATGGATCCGTATTAACATAACCAGAACATTTCTATGCTGTTTGCTCACTCATTATAATTTTGCTGCAGGGACGTACCGTACGCCAGAAACACTGGATTTACATACCTGAAACAAGCAACACGTCTACATTAGTACAGGTACAAATGTTAATACATCAAAATGTAAATGTAGCGCCTGTAGGTCGGCTAACTAAGGTTGTCTGACGCGATCATCAAGGCTAAGCAATTGGTCGATGCGGACAGTCTTTGGATGGGTGACCAGGCACATGGCTGTCAAATACAAATACAAATCCTTTTTTGGTAACACCAAAGTTACAAGTCAAATAATATGTGTCGTTTTTCAAGTGGCATTTGCATCTGAGCGCTACCGTGGGTCAGATGACACGTTAATTGTAGGTTTCGGCTGTTAGTCTTAGTACAAGTAGTCGTTAAGTCAGAGGCATTCAGGCGGCTTGAGAACTTTCGACAACAGAGCTTGGCACTTAGCTCATACGAAGAAGAAGAAGAATGTAAATGTAAGGTATATTTGACAAGAGAAAGCAAATAACGTAAACATAAGAGAATTTCCTAACGCTCGAAACGAAAAATCGTGTACCAAGAACGTCGTCGTACGTGTCAACGCGATGTCCCTTTAAGATCATTCCTTAGATGGTGGACAATAGAAACTCTCTAGACGGAGTAAGCCGTCGCGCGAGCAGAGATCACGTACCGATAAGAGGAGGTAAACAACGCCAGCCTGGGCTCATTGGGCTCGACAAACAGACAGACGGAGCGCGTGTTTGCACTGCGCTTTACGCGTCCGCACCACAAATATTTGAACACAATTTGAAGGCACAACGCCCTCCGTCAATTAGCCAGCGTTACAGCGGAGACGGGATGATCTCGCTAACTTGAAACTCATACAGGTAATATAATGACCACGCTTGTCTATATCACATGCAAAGGCACCGCGAGAGTAATGCTTGTAGGAGATATTTTTTTTATTTGACTTGTAACTTAGGTGTTATCAATAAATGATTTGTATTTGTATTTGATAAATAATTGGCCAAATGAGCCCCCCTTAAATATTTATTTTATTTCAATTTTATAATTTAATTTGAAATCCAATATACTTTTATGTATTTTTTGTAAATTTTAAGTGTCTAGCATCTACCGTTATTGAAAAACTAAATTAAAAACACGTATTTTAGTATTTGTTGTGTTATAGCGGGACGGGAAATACATATTATCTTGTGAAAGTTTCAGCTTTCTAGCTATTACGGTTTTTGAGATACAGTCTGGAGACAGACAGACAACGGAGGCTTAGTAATAGGGTCCCGTTTATACCTTTTAGGTATGGAAGCCTAAAAGTAACTGGCCATTTGCAGCTCGCGCACGAAGGGTTTCGGTACCATTATCTATAAAGAACCGCAAAAAACACGTTTGTTATATAAGAGCCCGCTGAAATACTTGCTTTAATATGTTATTAGTATTTATTGCACCGACAACCGAAATACATCATATCGTTACTCTAATTTGCAAACCTACTGAAAAATACAATGACGTTTCGAGCCTCTCCCGTAAAAAAAACCGCAGAGGAGCCAGTAGGTTTGCAAATTAGGGTATCGATATGTAGAAATATGTCTATAGCAATCGTCGTACATGAGATCCAGCTTGGTGAAAAACAGGCACACGTACAATGAAGTTTGTAATAATGTCGTTATTAGTATTTATTGCAACGAAAACCGAAATACATCATATGAAGAAATATAAAATCTATAGCAATCGCCGTTCATGGGATTCAGACTGGTGAAAAAACAGCGGATCAACGGAGATTATAATAATGTCCCGTCCCCTAAAAACGAGCTCTGCAGTTGTATGTTAATGCATGTATATCGCGCGCATCTCTCGCGAAAGAGTGCACCGAGCTTGCGCATGCGCTCTGCCGGCATCAGATTCGCCGCCGCACAACGAGACACATTTGATATTCTGCCCCGGCCCCGACCGCACGCTCTGGATGGCGCCGACGCTCTTGTTAATCCTCACAACCCATCGCACAATGCCTGCTGCTGAACTAAATAAACTGCAGCCCGCCACGGCGGCCACGACCTAATAAGAATAAAATATTTTGGTGTCGACAACATTCTGTAACTCCGATTCCATTTAACACAATCGCTAACAGACTGCACAAATAAAGCAGTGACATTTTGGTTTGAAACCGATTTTGATGAATTTTTATGTTACTTTTTAATCCGAAATCAATTAAGGTTCCCGTAGGATAACGCAAATAACTTCAAAATCTTTGTTACTCTTTCACGCTTCAACAGCTAAACCGATTTTGATGAGATTTACTATAAAGAATTTAGACTTTGGATTAACAAATATGCAAATTTTTATCTCAAAAACAATTGTTATTTCCGTGGGATACGCAAATAACTTCAAAATCTATGTTACTGCTTCACGCTCCAAAGCCAGGGCCGATTTTGATGAGTTTTACTATGAAAAAAGGTTAGACATTGAATTAACACAATAAAGGCTACTTAAGATCCCGGATTAAGTTCTTTTTTACCCGGATTAATGCGGTTAAACAACGCGGGTGCAGCTAGTTGCCATATAAAAATTCACCACTATTATCGTGTAAAAAGAAGTCGTTTAGCCTTTTTTACATTTTCGAGAACATAAGAATTTTTCGTGCACGAAACTCGAATAAAACTGAGACGGTCCGATCAAGATCGAGGCGTGCTCGTTTAAATTCCCGGCGACGAGAGGTGGGAAATGTTTAGAGAGAAACGAGCACCAGTATACAAAAATGCAGATTTACCCTTGTAAGAATGTTAGTGACCAGGCCGGCGGGATTCAATGGGACACGTCCCTATTAAGAGCTCCTTTGAAACGACGCCGACCGCGTGCCGTATTACCTAATTACCATAATAAATTTAATAAAGCTAGCGTCGGATGGTACAGAAACGCTGTCGCCAGCCTAGACTGCTACAACTGGTACAGCTATGTAATTTCCAACCAAAATATATGCGGTATTAGGAAACCTATCGGCGCATATCTGAGATACCGGCCCACCCGAATCGAGGATATAATTTCATTGTCTGCCTGAAATAGGCAGTTACAAAACCCTCGTTACTTGCACTAGACGTAATAAACTAGACTTAAAAGGAGCTGTCCGAAACCGTGATCGGAACGTAAACAAAGCATTTCCGCGCACATGTTGACCGGCCGTTCCTGGAAAACATGGAGTCGCTCTTTGAGTAACCTAACACGGCTTCGGCTTTCGTTTATTTGGGGCTTCCCGGGACTACGGAAATTGGAATGTGTGATTCTCTTCACATAATATTTAATGGTTAATGAACAGTTGAGTCACAGCAGTGCGGCGCTGGCGACGAACCTAGGCGTGGCTGCCGTCATAACTAATAACCCAGCGCAGGTGATTTATCGATAAAAGAATCCCCGGTGTGATATACAGCGCGCGCAACCGCAGCGCAGCCCCGATCCCAATATTTATAGTTCAAAACTTATAGATGCTTATCAATAAAAATATTAAGAAATATCCAATAAACGGGTCTGACGCTCCGTGACGGCGTTACTTATATCGCAGATGGTTTACGACACAAAAAAATATAATTTTAATCGGATTATTAAAGTCTCGTCGGATTCTAGAGAAACGTCGGTTTATTTATTTATGTGAGACCTTCAGAAAACTGTGTAAGCTCTGAAAGGATTAGGTTGCGTCGGGCGGCCTATTGTGTGAGCTGGTGGTATTTTTATAACGATTGGCGTAGCGCGAAATTCTCACTTCCCGCGGCGAAAACGAGCAAAAAGGTAGCGAGTGTAAATGGCGCTGGTCGGAACAGGCTGCGTGGAAAAGAGAGCTGGAGCTTTCAACAAGTGGCCGCGCCGCGTGGCGTGCGAGCGCCTCATTAGCGCCCGGAAACCGCAACTACCGCCATAATTGCGAATACATTGCAATTTTACACAAACATTACGTGTCTGTATTATCATCATCATTGCTAATTACTTCAGCTTACTATATTTTTTACACAATTACCGCGTAGCTCGGCCGGACGCCAGCGATTTATAGTCCTACTGGCCTGGTCTCCATTTCATTTTATATTGCACTTTTAAAACAGGCGTGATTCTGATAGAGGGAAGTTAAAATTTTCCATCCAATAAAAAGTAATGATCGTTCGCTCTTGGTACTTAGCACCTCAACTAGCCAGCTATTTTTATAGGCGTATTAGCACGTCCAGTCGAGTTACAATCAGTAATGGCATCGCTAAGTACGTTCTTGTGTTAGTTATTAAAGTTTATTGCGCGAGGTAGTGTCGGCAGGCGCTGTCGACAGAACAATGCTCACGGGATTTATCGCGCGCCCCGCCGAGCGCTGCACGCTCCCGAACCCGAACAGAAAACAACATTTTTTGCATAAATCCAAAAGCGAGTCGACTCGGTGATCGTTTGCAAGAATTTGCAGTAAATTCTGGACTTTACACTTTCTTGTCCGACTCACGACACCTTTTCTGGATGTCTGACAGATTCAGTTTGTCCTTATCGAGATTCAATCAATGTATTACGAGTATGTTTTATTGCTCGCGTCGGCTCTACCAAACGGTTCCTCTGAGAACAGTTAATTTACATATCTGCAGTCTGACAATTGGGTATTTGAAAAAAAATAAAATTTGTGATAAATAGAAAGATTATATATTAGTTTTATAACAAAAATATTTTTTTATTATTTTTTTTGCAATAATTCAAAAGTTATTTCAAAATAAAAATTATTTTTTGAATCCAGTACCGAAGATACGCCGACAACTCCCGAACAAACCCGAGCGCGTGTGACGTCATAATGTTAGTTTTCACTCAGACACTCAATGCAGTTGATAGGAAAATAATGAATACAAAGTATAATAAAACTAACATTATGACGTCACACGCGCTCGGGTTTGTTCGGGAGTTGTCGGCGTATCTTCGGTACTGGATTCAAAAATTAATTTTTATTTTGAAATAACTTTTGAATTATTGCAAAAAAAATAATAAAAAAATATTTTTGTTATAAAACTAATATATAATCTTTCTATTTATCACAAAATTTTTTTTTTTTCAAATACCCAATTGAAATACAGACATTATCAATAATAGACCTTTAGCCAGAAGCGCTAGGTGGCGATCAGACCGGTAATCGCCAGTATTAATATCGGCCGGGAATGCAATGCATCAAGCCCACGAAATCAGCCCACGCGATACACAAATTGCAATAATTTAGAGTTGCTTGACACTGGCCTGCATAATTTGTGCCGTGCTGCAACCGGCGCAGGCGCAGGTTCCTGACATCAAGCTATCTCACTAAAAATGGACTGTCGCTACTACAAGGGATTAAATCAAATGATCTTATGTGCAGATTATTAGGTCAAGAGATGTTACAATAGTGGAAGAAATAATAAAGTACTTTACGTAGCCCAATAAAAAATCCTAGCTGTAAAATGAGGATATAAAATGATGTTTTGTATAGTAATTTCGTATAAGCTAAGTGTTCAAAGCTCTCTCAGGTCGAGAGTTAATATAACATATTATGTACATGTAATCCAATCCGCGCAAAAAAAAAACAAATTCTGAACAAATTACAGTCACAAAATTAAAATGAAGTTGTAATTGATTGTAATCAATAACGGGTTAGCTATGATTATTGGAAGGGTATTTAAACGTTATAATAAACAGCACGAGTTGATTGCAGGTGAGCGTCATAGCAAAACGCTCGCGGCTCTAAAACCATCTGATTGCGACGCAGAGTCGAAGCGGGGAAGTAGTGATGTAGCCTGTAGCTCGGCTATCTAAGGTGATCTGACACGATCATCGAGGTTAAGCAACGGCTTTTATAGACACTTTTTTGATGGGTAATCTGCGCAAGACTGTCTTTTAAAAAGTGTCAATTTGATCTGATCGATACCGTGGGTCGGATGATACGTTAAATTGTAGCTCCCGGCTGTTAGTCTTAGTACAAGCAGGCGTAAAGCTAAGTTAGAGGCCTAAATGGCAGCTTGAAAACTCTCGACACCAGAACTCAGATACTTAGCTCACACGAAGAAGAAGCGGGTAGTTATATGAACTTGCTACTTTAATTTGATCTGCTGCATTTCGGCAAGTGTGCATCGGAATTACATGGTGTGTTTCAGTTATAAGTTATATCTTTATTATAAGGTTAACAACCGTTAGAATAAGTTATGTATTAACTTTAAAAATAAATTATAGAATTAAATATATATTTTAGCTGGGCTTACAACAAATGATAGTTGGATACATTACAGCAAAGTACTTCACCTATTATAATCGCACTCATGTACGGCTTGTAATCGGTGTGTTGGGAAAATATTGTAAAAGCCACAGTAAGAAGTGTTATTATTACGCCAGGATGGGAACCGATGCTGTAATCTTCCGTATCCGGCGCGGATGGGCGCGGCGGAGTAAATCATCGGCCTCCATTGCCTCGGGGGGTTGTGTCATTACGCTGGCTTCTAATGAAGTGTTGCGGTTTCTTGTTCCTTACGTCCTCCGGGCTCGGGAAGGCGCGTTTTCATTGAGGCTGGGCTTAATGGCCACGTGTTACGCTAGAGGAGCGAAATACCAGCTTGAGGCGTTGGTAGTCCATTGAGCGGCGTGCCAAGAAAAGCTCATCGGTCAACCTTGTCTCGCCAAATCTAGAGTTCTTGTTTGGAGCACCGGCGTAAGGTTGCCAGTCTGTCGGTGTTTTATAGAATACATTTCGGAAAAAATATATCATCTACCATTTTGTACCGGCGCCCGATTTTCAAACATCAAACATCTATCATCAGCTAAAACTCTCGCCAAACACACCTTCCAAACAAAAAAACAGATTTGTATTGTTTCCATCCGTTCAATAGTTAAGATGCCATAGATACATACACAGATACGTGTCAAACTTCTAACCCCCGCTTTTCGTAGGTTATTAAAAAAAAACGGCGTTCATTCTGAGATTGTTTTCATGACATCTACGTTTCTGCTAGATATTGAGATAGTACTGTTACACCGAAGGAGGTTTCACATGAAGCACGCAGCGAGAACGCTGGGCGCATGCAAATTGTGCGCACACCAATGTGTTCCAGAGTACACTCACTCATGCAGCAAATGAGACAGGACTCGTTTAACAAGCAGTAATATCAATTTAAAGTAATCTCGGCTCCTGGCCAATTGTGTATTGCCATTTATCGAGGGCTGCGTTCGTTCGTAACGATCTACATATAGCATAAAATACGTTTATACAAAGTAACATGATTGTAGAGCTCGACTCTTTCGAACGGAGAACATTTTGTGCAAGTGCCCATTTTGTCAATCCCACTCTACTTTCCCACTGTTGGGACTCTCGAGGCTTTCTCTCACAAGGTCTATCCTTGTGAGAGAAAGCCTCGATATAGACCATAATCCACCACACTAGCCAAGTGCAGGTTAGCGGATCACACACGTCTGTGAATGTTGTGGTCCTTAAACATGTCGGTTTCCTCACGATGTTTTTCTTCACTTAAAGCGAGTGCAAATCCGCACATAACTTGAAAAAAAAGTAATTGATGTAGTGCCGGGATCGATACAGGGGCCGGCAGATTGAAAAGCAGAAGCTTTCCCACCGAGTCACACTCGCTTTTTAACTATCTATGTAAAACGTATTGAGCTACCAAGTAGCATGTCATTTAATTCCGGGAGAGGACTTCATAAATCATCTTGGTCGTACTGTAAGCAAGTCACGTAATTGAATGATATTGGATGATGGCAGGAAACCGATATTGGAGCGACGGTCGGTGGCGGCTGCATCCATCATCATCTTCGGTGACAACATGCAATTGACTCTAAATTGGAAAATACTGGCCTTCGCTCGAAGACCTTTAACGATATCAAATTAGGAAGATGACACTTTTTATATTAAGTTAAAGCCTATGATAAAAGGAAATATAAAATATCTAAAATAAAATTCAATATCGGAACTGCCCAATTGAATTATGAGCAATAAAAAAGAACTCGCTTGAATGGTCTCCTATGGTGATAGAAGATATTCGACAATCTGACTCTTCGTATTCTGACGTTCACTGAAAACGGTAAAACCAGTTAAGAATAAGACCCATAGCAAATATGAATTGAACACGAGAATCGAAACACAATTTCTGTCTCGCCACAATTAATCAACCAATTACAAAGCTAGACATTTGCCATGATTGGCTGGCGAACAAAACCAATGGGGCTGCGTTAAGCCTGCAGCAAAGAGCTAAGAGACGTTAAACGACGTTCAACAATTGACGGACGGTGATTTAAATTACAAATGTATTTTAACCACAAATAAAATAATCGTCGAATGACAAAATCATAAGCTGGCGGGCATTGTAGTATTTCCATTGGTAATCCATGTATTATTTTTAGCGACGCTATTGTTACACACGTAGTTTACGGTATTCGTGCTATTCATATCTCCCAAAAGTTTCCGATTCAAATGATCGCACGCGATCAAAGTTTAGTACTTATTTTTGGCTTGAAAACTCTCGACACCAAATCTTAGTTACTTAGCTCATTCGACAAAACAAATAAAAGTATTTCACCAGATTTTAATACGTGAGTGTTGATCTTATTGATGAATGAAACTAATTTACTGCAGAAGAAAGCAATCATATATTACGAACCCAACATACTAAAAGCTTTTTAAGTTTCAAAAATATTTTACACACAAAACCACTCTCGCTCGTTACGAATATTTACGAATGGACATATTTGAGAAATTTATTTTTATGGACATCATTAATGACCACAATTTAATGTGCTCTAATTTGCGAAATTGATATTGCGCAAGGGCTTTTCGTGATATCTGATGTGGTTTCTGCGAGCTTCAATTGTAATACGCATTATGGAGGGATTATTGTTTTGTCTAACTACTATAATATCCTACCTGTACAATCAAAGACAAAAAAATCAAAACCATTGGTGTGCGACTGAATTTGATCCGGGGTGCCGCGGAATGCAGTTCAACATTCTCTCGACGAGCAAAAACTTGATGCCAGCTAATTACTGTCAAAAGAGTTAAAAAAAAAAGAGGTAAAGCACCCAGAACTGTGATTACAGCAAGCCAATTAACATTGCAAAACTATCCACTAATGGCAAGTGGTTAAGCCATATACGATTCTACGTAAACGAATTGGGCTAATTGAGTTATTTACGCAGTCTTTCCAGTACCTGTAAATGTTATCGCGACCAAGAATTTAGAACACATTAGCCCGTGTCGGGTTATCGTCAGCTGATAAGGAAAACCCCATCGTTAATAATAAGCAGCACGAAAGAAGTGCGAAAGAACAATTTGTTCGTCAGCACATATATTCAATCTTGTTAGAGTGGCAGTTGGCATCGACACCGGACACCTCTGATGAAATGATTGATGGCCGTTTGCTCCGGGCCACAGGCTTGAGATCATTTTCGAGGGCTCGCTTGATCGTAACAGCTAACAGGCTTGATTTTGATCAGCAAGACGTCGACGATAAAATCAATGGGATGCAATAGTAACTTTCACTAATATATGTATGCCTTTAAAAAAAAATGTATGAAGTGATGATATCCCAGCGATACGAATAGTCAGCCTTTCCAATTCCGTCAATGTGTATGGTACACCCGACTCTCTGTTTAAATCTCAGGGTGTATAAAGTAAAACCTAACTGTATAAAGCAAAAACAAAAAGTTGCCAAATCACAAATCATAATATTCAAGGACTGATTTACGGAGATAAAGGGAACTATTAATCAGTAAGAATTTAGTGACGTAAACAGTTCTGACATTAAACCGGCGCCGAGACATGTAAACTAGGATGACCGGAAACGCGTATCAGTCGAGACGCCGAGTACAACAAGCTAGTACGGCCCAGTTACCGGCGACGGTACAAATCTAGCCGAACTGTTCGCCCGGAACCTGGTATCAGTTTCATAACACGCCGGGTCCGAATGGGTCACCATATAGAGTTACACTATTCGATATGTCATTCTGCAGATGTACCTATTATATCTGATTGTTCAGATCTAGTTTCCCACGGTGAGTCATACGTGAGCGTACTCCGTCGCAGCAGCGGTCCACATACGCGCTAAAAATACATCTATCGTTTCCTTCATATCCCGACTACGCATGAAGATAGAGATAAATAAATAGTCCAACTATTAAATTAACAAAAAAATATTTTAAACGTATTTTTTTTTTGTTTTGAAAATTTAATAAACCATGACTAAGATAAAGTGCAATGAAGTTCGTAAGTGCCATGTGCTGATCCCTGTTAGAGTTGTTCAGCTTCTTATCTGACTTAGATATTAAGGCTGATGATGATAATGATAATGACTTCACGTTTCTGCAAAATATATATTCAATGTCACGTAACATGAAATATAAACGCTTTGTTAATATTGTCAATTATTGGTTTGTAGCACATAAAAACGGGTTCAATATTTTTTTGTTTTGCTAATATAAAAGAGGAACTAAAACATTTTTAGTAATTCAGCTTATTGCTCCAATTCACATCAATCGAGAGCGGCTAAGGAAGTAAACGATTAACACATCCGATAAAAGTGATGCTGATTAATCGTGTGAGTTTATGAAGGATAACACTTTCAACAAACAGGAAGATCACAAGGCAAGATAAAGTTAGGAGCATCAAAGAACTCCGGGCAGATAAGTGAGTAATCAACGAGAACGTTAAAATTAACTAACTCAAAGGGGTCGCGGAGAGTAATGAGAACGAATGTAAACACTAATATGATGGTGTAAACGACGAGAAAGTCATAAGAGGAGCAATAACAAGAGTTGGCGACGCGATGTGTCGCTTTGATCACGCAAGGGCAGACATTTGATACGTATCGCGCGCGCGCTCGGCACACACGCGACTCACTCTACACATAAAATTATGCGTAAATGTACTTTGCACCTCAACTTATAACTCAAATCAATTTAAAAAACATTTGATACTTCATATACTCTTTGTATAAACAAATGAGTGCCAGCAAGAGGAAGCGAAGATTCAATCTATCCATAGGCACTACTTTCTTCTTGCATGCTAAAATTGGTAATGTTGAGAAAGGGGAAAATAGATATGCCATAAACGCATTATGCCCCTTAGTATACAGGTCAGTGCAATAAACTATCAAATACTGTTTAAAATATAATTGATAGTATAACATCAGCTTATGGACACTTAGAAATGAATGAAGATCTGATTGGCAAACAATTAATTGAATCTGGCCACTCCTAGAATCACTTGACAACGTATACCCATAAATTACAGAATGTAACCTATTAGATTCATCAATTTAAATTCGCCAATTTTAACGACCCCACGCCTCTCAATGATAATAACAATTTACGATGAAATAAAATTTCAAGCAAGACTGATTGTAATGAAATGTACTGAGTAGAATGAAGACCAAAAAGGGAAACTATCTTAAGCCAACAGGCGCGGGTTTTCGCCTGACCGTGGCTAAATCTTTACTCAGTTGCTTAAAGCCATTCTAGCACCTATCGCTGGTTACAACTTAGCTGTAGACCGAACAAATTCACCGAAATACGGCCTGTACTAATCGAATTGTGTAAATATAGAACATTCCTGGGAACTCGCAGCATCCATCCTAAATAATGCAAACCTTCAAAAAACATTTTAAAGAATTGCACTCTTAAAGTTCCCAATGCCAGACAAAAGGTTACTGAAATAACTATTGTGTGTAACCGAGCAAAATGCTGACGCTATTAACAGTTAACAATATTACGAAAACAACAACATAAAGATTTTTTTCGACGTATCTAAGTTACGAACACAAATACGGCACAATTTAATCAGATAATTTAGATAAAGTAACATAAATAGCAATGTATTCTAACTATCGAATAAGTAAACGTCAAGTTAAACAGTTGTAGCGGCACTCAGGTACGTAATAATTAAATGCGTAACGGTGTTCAGAACGCAGAGAGTCATCAAAGCAGAGCTCTCCCATATATATTGCAATGTAAGGAAGGCTGTTTCCAAAAACTTTTTTTTGTCGACGCGCGATGAAATGTACGGGGAAGCCTTATTATAATATTGCCATAAAACATTTACAGAACAATTTTCTAAAGGTCATAAAACAAATTTGTTTATCCAGACGTACTGAAGCCTCCCTTTAAAGGCTTAAGGTGGCGGTTCGCGCCGCGACAGAGACAAGTGACCGAGACCAGAGACTGAGACGGGAGACCGCGACAAGAGTCTCGGTCTCTCCTGCATGTACTGTAGGTCGAGACCGAGACTAGAGACCGTGCCTAGTATCTCAGTTCGGAGTGTGTGTCGATGGAGTCAGTTGTGTTCTGAGTCATGCATGATGGAAAACCAAGTTATAGAACTACTATTGGAGGAAGAAGAAGACGATGATTTGCTCTTTTACTATTATTACAAATACAAAACTAAAAGAAGGTTACCTATTAAGGAATTATATTTAACTAGAGGTCAAGAAGGATCATTTTCGCTATTAGTGAAGAAGCACCTAATGTGTGATGAAAAAGTATTCATTTTTTTCACACTAAACACAGGTGCTTTTCGAGCGCGACACGAGACACTACTGGTCCGAGCCAGCGACCGTCTCGCTGTCTCCTGTCTCGCGTCTCTGTCTCCTGTCTCTGTCTCGCTCGCGAACTGTCGCTTATACATTTCCTAACGTCAAGTAACGGTCGCGGTCGTCGGTCGCGGTCTCCGGTCGCGGTCTCCTGTCTCTGTCGCGGCGCGAACCGCTACCTTTAGAGTTGACCGTTCCCGATGCAAAGGTGTCTTATCAGACTAGCCGCGTTCCCGCGCTGTTAGCAATCGCCATCCTAAACTGTATTTGACCTTTTCAATGCTCTTTAATTTCTCATCTATGTACATTTTTTCTTTATCCTTTCTATATGATTACTAGCTGACCCGGCAAACGTTGTTTTGCCCTAAAAAATATATAGTAGCCGATTCTAAGACCTACTGAATACGCATAAAAAATTTGGTAAAGATCAGTCAAGCCGTTTCGGAGGAGTACGGTAACTAACATTGTGACGTGGAAATTTTATATATAAAATCTTCTATCTAATATATTAGATAGAAGATAGATAGAGATCTAATATATTAGATATTAGATCTAATATATTAGATAGAAGATTATTCGCGTTCTAAAAGGAACCAGCAAGCAGTAAGTAGCCCCCGAGTAAGCAGACGCGGCGGTACATTACAATTAATTAGCGGCGAGCGACGCGTCCCGATTTCAAGTGTAATTGGTGTCGCGCACATTGTATGATGCTAATTGTACACATTTGCAGCTTTGTTTATCTATGAAAATACAACGAAATTGCTAGTTTGTGCTCAGTATCTGGTATATCTTAAATAGATATTAGGGTAGTTGGGAACTGGATACTTCGAGGAGAGCACGCTCTTCATAGGCCTTCGGGTGGCTTGAAAACTCTTGACTCCTGAGCTTGGTCACTTAGCTCATGTGAAGAAGAAGAAGCACGTTCTACCGTCAACCACAATACAACTTACCACTAGGTGAATTGTGGTCAAGTATTTAGAGTAAAAAATAAAGTAAAGCAAATTCTTCATAGCGCGTGAAAACAGCCGTGCCATACAAAATATGGATAACTTATGACTCAGGCGTTACTTTGCGGAAATCCATTGTAAATAGAAGACAAAATTAAATATATAGTGTACCTACTTCCGCTGTGATCCGAAACCCAAACTCTTCTTCTCTTGAAGAGTCAACATCTCCTGATGATGCCTTGTGGAAAGGCGAAACACGTGTTGAGTTAAGAATTTCCGGATTGTGATAGGTAACGTTAATCTTAATTAATATTAGTTAATTTTTCCTTTACTTGACTTAATTTGGGTTTCGGATCACAGCAGAAGTACACTAAATATTTAATTTTGTCTTCTATTCAAAATATGGATTGTGCGAGAGTATGGAAAAATTTTTTGGAATATATTTGCAAAAATCTATATTTAGTACATAACTTTGGTTAATTGTTTAACCGCACTAAAGCCACACTTGAAACATTTAATCTAACTACCAGTTACCCTGTATATGACGAGGGTCTAAGAGTTTTAGAGTTAATAGTATTTCTTGCGGCGCCAGACTAATAGCAGGCGCGAATCAAGTCAAGCCCGATTAAAATAAAGTAGAAGTCAGATCGGAGGTCAATCGGTTAAATCCATAAAATGAATCTGTAATAAAAAGTCTAAGAGTTTCCAAAAAAATACTCGTTAACGTTTACGACTGCGATGAACAAGTTCTCGAATCGCAATATTCGACACCTGACGAAGAAGTTGCGATCGTAAAACAAATTAATATAAGATAACCAATCAATAAAATTTGCATGCAAATAAGCAATTCTTCCGCCTATTCTAGACTAAATGAAATCATGACTTAACAATTTTTCTATATAGTGTCGTATATGTAAAGATTTCAAATTCAAATCAATTTATTGCGAACATGGTAATTTAATTAGCACACAGACAGGTATTCGGTCAAACAGAAGTGCACCCTATTTTGTCCTCTGACATGCAATAATTCTGAGTGATTTACAAAAATCTAAAGTAAATTTGTAAACGGTAGACGACATTTCTATGAAAATCAGGTTATTCTATTTAAAACTCACAGAGAAACACTGACGTAAAAATATATATGAGCTGTAATAGTGTGTTTAAAATATTATTTATTGTATAAACAAAAATATTCGGTACCATAATGTAGTGAAAACATCTGCCCACCGGGGAATCGGCGAGCCGCTCGTCATTATTATTTTAACGACAGACGATGGAGCGGCAATCAAAATAGTTTTATTATTCGTACAAATAATAAATTAGGCTTTCCGGCGAGTATATTAGGAGTACGCACCCGGAATGCAGGAATTAGCAAAGCCATCCATGAACATAATATTTGGTATGTTTCAAGTGGTGCTACACATAAAGCGCTAACTAACGTGATAATATGACGCGATCATTGAGTTTAAACAACGGTCGATGCGCAAAGTCTTTGGATGGGTGACCATACACAACTCGTTTAAAAAGTGTCATTCTTATCAGGGCGCTACCGTGAGTCGGATGACACATTAAATTGTAGGTCCCGGCTGTTAGTCTCACTAGAAGCAGCCGTGAAGTCAAGTCTCTACTTTTTAGGTGCCTTAAAACTTTCGACACTAGAGTTTGGCCACTAAGCTCATAAGAAGTGCGATGCAAACTATTGAAGTGTCGTAAATCATAGCTGCAGCGTCAATGATGGTGTGACAATAAATCATAATAATTAATAAGAGAAGGATGCAATAACGTCAAAAGATGAAAGCGCAGAGGCCATTCATCAGCGCAACTGTCTAGCGCGTCGGATGCAACCAGAAAAACACGAACGATATACAGAGACTCAATTGACCTACATTCGGGACAAGCAAAGGAACAGTCTTGTGTATTTCTTACATTTTCTATGCTCTACATGGTGTTTCATAGAAGCTACGATATTGTGGAATCTAGTGGCTCACTTTGAAATATGAAACGACAACATTTAAAAAAATACCTATTTTATCAGTCATACATTTTATACATTTACATTTTGATAAAAAATATTTTAAATCTTATTCATTAATGCTCAACTGCAGTCAATACATCAATTTTGTAGTAGTATTTGCCCCGGCTTGAGAAATTGTGTTTGCTACATTCTACTAACAAATACATACCTTATTGTCTATAAAACTGTGATTCTTTAACTTCGATCGACACCCTGTTATTCCGTTACATATTGACAAAGTTAATTTCTTAAGTATATTTTCCGTCTATCGCTTTGTTGATTATGATAGACGAGATATAATATAAAGTGAGGAAACAGACATCCATTACGGTGTATTATCTCTGGCGATGTTTACAGTAGTGTATGACGGCGATAGTAGCGTGGCGTGCGCGGGCGCCGCGGAGACGCCCCGCTACTGCTCCATGGATAATTCATAAGGACGAGAGTTTCCATCCACGCGGCTTCTGCACTCGCGCTTCCGGGTATCCATACACAGATTATTGCTCACCTGATATGGAAGTCTAATAAGCTGAAATGCTTCGAAGACTGGATGTATTAATAAGGCCAGTTTCACAATCCTGGTTCGTGCAGCCTTTTGTGCACTACAATGAGCCTATTGTAGACAATGCCTTCGGAAAAGTTATGAACTGTGTCTGTAGATAGTTGCGCAAAACGAGCACGCGATAAGTCGCAGACTGAGCTCGATCGGGATTCAAAGGGGACAGTAATAAACAAGCGCTCGGCGCTGCTGGGAGGCCGCGCGCGCCGTGAAGCGCGAACTTGAAAATCTGCTCAGTTTAATGGTCCATACTCGAGCAGAATAAAAACTGGTCGTTTAAGACATAACGACGAGGGCAGGACCGCCGGCGCCAGCGCCGAATCGTTTTGTTGCTCGAACAAGTGACAGAGGGAAATTATCATATTTCACTACAACACTCGCGCTCGACTTTAATGGCATACGAGACGAGGGTCCTTCCTACGATTCTCACAATATTTATTAAAATTGGAAATGGCTTAAGGTCGTTTCTTAAACTTTTAAATTGGAAGGGACGATGACAGTTATATAGGTCATCAAAACTTTACGACTAACATGAAACGTTACAAATTTGTGTAAACTAAATAGCAATTTATAAAACAGAAACAGAGAATGGGGAAGAGATTTTCAACAGACAAGTAAAAGAATACTTATCTAAAATGTTGCGAGTTTGCAAGCCAGGTTAACTAAAAGCGCAATACTGTCGTATAAGGAGTAGAATGGTTGCGCAGAGTCACTATGCGGTCGGAATCATGCATGCGTGCTCAATCCCATGGCACGACGCGGTCGGGAGGCAGACGGCGACAGAAAAAATCTCACTTGCCTAATAAGGAGGTAGTACGTGCTCGGACACTACCGTGCGCGATTATCTCACGGTCCGCAACGAGGTCATGTGGGAAACAAATTGCAGCTTCTGCACTTAATGGCCGCATTTAAATGACTATGCTCAACTCGCAGGCACGGTATGCTTTGCGGATCCGTATGAGATGCGCGATAATAACATTTATATGAACTAAGAAATCCGCAAAAGCTAGCAAAGTGACGTGCCTTCGAAGGAACCGGTTTTGAGCAGCTCTTAAAGAGAATGTTCGAGTCGCTTAGTAGTTGTAATTGCTCAGGGTTCAGACAAATTACGCCCTGCCCGAGTGAGGATTGTAATCGGAGTAATTTGCTCATAGAAGTTGGCCGTGGAACCGTTCTTACTAAGGACATTGAAATGAACGACAGTTTGCACAAAAACGCATTATTGTACATTTATTGTTACGTATTCTACTGGCGTACCAATCGCTCGATTAAATAAGGTAATGGCGTCGATTAAACAGGCACGAGTAAGGCATACTTGTGCGCCGATAGTTGGAAAATCCTTGTTGAATAAAAATAATAAATACTAGAAACTTGACGTGGCTGTGAAACCGTTGTCGCGCAAGAAAGTATCCACGGATGAGCCCGCTGGGAATGTAATACAAATGACTGTAAACGTAATCAATTAAATGAAAGAAATAACTAATTGGCAGGGACGTCGAAAGCAGAAAAACAACTCACCTGCAACGCCAGCACTAAAATATGACGGCGGAAACAAAACAAGCAACAACTTTACTCACGACAATTTGTGATATAACGAGCAGTGGAATGAATTATACTCGTTACAAGAAATCCAGATTAGGAATTCTGAAGACGACCGCGAGAGTTGAATATCAAGATGGTCCGACCCATAAACGAAAAACGAACCGGTTGGTAATCGATGGCGAGTCGCGATAGGGGGCGCGGCGCCTGCGCACCCGCCGCCGACGGAATAATTGGGCACCGCGGGACTTCACACCATCACCACAATAGCCTCTCCGTGGCCAGCACACTTTATTGCACTCGAAGGAGCCTGAACACGCTCAGTTATATTGACCCAAGAGACGTTTATTAAATCGAGTAATATATCAAATATTCAAATCGTGGGGCTGAACATAATGATATAGAAATGTAATTTGAAGACCCAAAAACGACGAGCGTTTTTTTTGTGGTATCCACATTTATAAAACCGTAAACATCATGATATACTTGAATGTACAACAATTTAATGATAAAATTTTAGCTAGCACATTTGGTTAGGCCCTCTAAGGTGATATGTCGTAATCACAGGAATATAGTAACGTTTGGACATTTTTAGGTGGGTTACCATATAAAACAAACTGTTTTAATAAACTAAAATTGTAGGTTCAGTTTATTAGATAAAATTAAAATTGTAGGTTCAGACTGTTTTTAATACAAGCAATCATCAAGTCGGATAATTCGACACCAGAGCTTAACCACTCAGCTCACACGAAGAAGAACAATAAAAAAACGATCACTCAACAGCTGAATGGCATGTAATCGGTACAACAAACAAATGACAAGAAGCTGCTCAGAATTTCGTCAACATACGTGATGAGAATTGTATACTTAGACAAGATAAAAAAGAAAATACGGTACACAAGTCTAATCTGATGTCACAAAAGATCTGAAAGAATTTGAGAGGGTTATAATAAACATGTTCTCGTTACAATTTTCGAGATGAAACGTGACATTTAATATGGACACGTACAAACGTACATTACTGTTTTTATCAGTATCACTTATCATTCGCATAGTGAAACCAGCTAGTAACTGTTTACGCTGTAAGCGCCACATGTCCCCACAGCTAATGTTATCATTAGGCAGTATTTCACGACGAGTTCGTTACCCCGCTAGACGTCGCGGAATTCAGCTGCGACAGAGTATTTCCGTACCGCAGACGGATGCTGCAGCCTTCCTCGCCGCTAAATCCACGACACATAAATAAACCGCATTTTCAGAGTGCCACCGACGCACGGTTTCTGCGGACTTTAACTAGGGAAGAGCCGACCGCCCTTTACTAGGCTACCGAACTCATTCAGTCAACTCCATAGCTTTCTCTGCGGCTTGAAAACTCTCGACACCAGAGCTTAGCTACTTAGCTCATACGAAAAAGATGATTAATTGCTTTCCCGACTAATGATCAAGGAACTATTAAACTTTCTGCTAAATAAAACTTAAGCTCGAGTCAACAATTAAAAAAAAAAAGCAAAACCTATTTATTTTTTTACATTGAATGGGATTGCTCTTGATCTCAATTCACCCGATAAATTCAATTTTTTTTTAAATGAATCGAATTATACAGATAATGATCATTTGACATTTTGTTTCAACTTTGTTCTACCCGCTCACGTGCTACCAGTATCTTCTTGTTGCTTACAATGCAATGTTAAAACTACAAAGTTTGCGAATGACATTTAGACTCGTACGGAGAATTAGACAAGACTAACATTTATGTTATGATGTTGAAATTCATAGAAGCGGTCCGTTTGAATGTTTATAGGATTATTTAAACGAGTCCTACCGAGAAAGCTCCACAAAAGTAAAGCTAACAACACGCAACGCCCGCGCTTCCTCGCCTCTGACCAGCACACTGACAATGTTATGTTTATTCTGTTAGATGTTCACTTCAATATTCATAATATTAAACCATCGATGTAAAAAAACAGAAAGTATATGGCAAAGATTTTAATATGAGGGGACGTAAATGTTACTGTATTATTTGATTCAAAGAAAAAACACATTCTTATATTATACAACAACTATCTATCTATCTACAACTGTAAGGTCAAGGAAGCCGCAGCGTGGGAGTAATAAAGGGAAACCACACTCGGCGGCGCCTGCGCAGCCTCCAACCCGCACTAATTAAAAGGATTTTGTTAGCTGTCAACTTGAGATAGCACTACCTTTAATGTCTCCGACAAACGAATGCTCTTAAGACCCCCGATTTCAAACCAGCCTACCGTTTTAATTGGATATGAAGCAATGATTTGATATAAATGTTCCTACAAATTTGGAAACTCTGGTCTTTATTAGGGACGATAGTGGTTATTAGTTAAATTGATTTAGAGAGAACGTAAAACAGTTACGTTAATTCGAGTGACATGGTTAGGTGTCTCGTAAACATGTAATTGGAGGCATTTACTTTAGACGTGTTCTATAAAAACGTAGGATTTTATTTATACTACCTCTCGAGGGTCGTAGCATAAAACTGTAACTAGCTCTAATGATATGTTAGTATAATGAGATAGAATCACGAAACAACGTAAATAAAGAGGCAAAGAATAATAAACAAACCAGCATCAAAGAAATCAAAGCAAGATCGCATACGCTAATGAAGATTGATCATGATATACACACAGTACAAGAACATAATATAATTTGATCTATTTACTATTAGCTGTATGTATTTAATATACGCTTCAATAGAACTTGAAATTGATACTGCTGGTTTTATACCGACTTCCTCGTCGCCAGTCAAATGAGTCAAATCATTTATGTCATTTTTTCTCTCTTTCTTACATGTGACAATTTGATAACATCAATATTCTTCTGAATATATTTTGTTACTGACTGGACATAAAAAAAAAACTACAGTTCTTCTAAAATAGTTGTGTTTTTTTTAAATCAACTATCGAGATGCTTGTGATGTAAAGTTGCGAGTAAAGCCAATAATGCTATAACATCGGCGTATATTCCACCCAATGTGTGTCATGCTTTGATTAGAACAGACATTTCGAGGCAATTGGTGTTCGTTTGCGTTTCGAGCAATTTGCAATCATAGAGAACAATTCACAATCATAGCGAATCAAGGATGCCGTCGCCATTGTATTCGTAAGATGGTACAATCTGTTGGAAAAGTTTTGTGTTCGATCACAATCTGTTGGAAAAGATCGATCAGTAGAAAGTAGCGTGAGCTAAGTAGCCAAGCTTTGGTGTCGATTTGGAGTTTTGAAGCGGCTTAAAGGCCTCTTAGGATTTAGTTTAACGACGGCTTGTACTTAGACTAACAGCCGGGACCTACAATTTAACGTATCACACATTTTAATTATGTACGAGACTCAAAAAGTCTCCGTTAATGTCAATCAAATTAAATCAACGGAAATGACTCTGGTTCTGGTTAGTATGCGTAAAAAGCTTACAAGATTGCTTCACCATATCGAGCAGAAAAAGTATGTGCCTGTCGTCCGGGCCGTGATCGTGATCACAATAGAGGTCTAACGAAAGGATTAGAGCCGCGGTTGGATTTCGTTAATGAGTCGCCGTCTTTGTGGCCGCCTCCGCGGACACGGCCGACGGAAATCATTTATTTCACCGTAACCAATTGACATTACCATTTTTTCTCGTTTATAACGCGCTACACGGCTACAGGTTTGTTTTTAAGCCGGCGCAGGCTCGCCTACGCGCATCAAACCTACGTTACAAAACTAGTCAAGAGAGCTGTTACGAGTATAATGCTCATTAAATTAACCAATACCCGAGAATGATTTATTGCATTTTAAAAGTATTAAGCTCCGCTAAGCGGCGACACATTTATTGTTTTACAATAAGGTTTGTATACGATAATTTCGAAAGCTTTCGCTAATGCACGCTACAAATGATGAATCTATGAATATCTAATCTGTTGAATAAACAACGTTGGATCGCCAAGTATGTGAGGGCGTAGCACTAATTCTATGAAAGCAATATGGTTTATATGGTGAGGATATGGGACTGGTGTGGCGCCTGCCGTCAATCACTCGGCTGACGGTACACCACTGGTCGCTTCATAAAACATCTGATGTATAAACCACTGTAAACATAGCTCGATCCTACACATCAGAATGTTAATACTGTTTTATTTGTGTATAATAAAAACATTCTTCGAGCAGATATAGTTTGATTCGTTTCTCGAGAGGCCATTCAGATGGACAGATATCGCAGCGATTCTAAATACGAGATATTTTAAGATACACAATTATGGTTCTCCCATAAATGTCTTATAGTTCCAAATGAAACTGTTTCGCGCGTCTAGGCTCCAAAAGTATTCTACTGAAGACCTTATAAGTAAGGGCCTTATACGTTTTTTCAGAAGCGAAAAACGACATATAGATTAACGAAATTATCTCATTGGTTACATTGTTTGAAAGAACCAATGAGATTGACTTATATATACTTTGTCCAAGGATATAACTTTGCACAAAACGGGACATAGTAGTTTTGGGCATTCTAAAAAATTTATGCTAGCTCTTCAGAGTCCACAATACACAACGGGCGTACGAGAATAAAAATATACCTCTAATAATGTCTCAAGACACGGCGTCCAAAAAGTAAAATTGCTGAACTAAATAAGAAAAAATACAAGTCAGGGTCTATTAAAGTTATTTAAGAGTATCTGACAGTGACATGGGCGGCTATAAAACGTTAAAAGGATCAAAGACTTGGATAATATCGAGCAGAAAAAAACGAAAGCAGGATCGTATCGCTTTCAATACCGTCAAGCCACACCACGGCGGACATAAAGAGCTATAGAAAATCATTTAGTCGTGCTGCAAGAAATATCACACGTCGTAAATGGAGATGAGATGATACTATATGTATAATGGTAGGAAGAAGCGAGAAGCCCACGCTACGAAGCTTTTGAAGAGAGTCTTAACGAAGTCGAGACGTCAATCATACACGGCGAGTATCACTGTACACAATACTGCAATCCAAGCCAGAGCGTTCTGCTCCAATGAAATCATCAATGTATCTGCCACTACCGACAGACACAAAGAAATTCCACGTCGATATAGGTGGAAACTATAAAAACGTAAATAGACGTCGAGTTATAAAACAAAGGCGAACCGTTTTATGATACTAAACATTATTTTTGTGAGCCATTAAATAAACTGTTAATACGCATTTAAAATCAAATGCCTACTTTTATTTCCGGTGAAGATAATAGAAAAAGCTTGTTCGCGGACGTCGAAGTTATGTGATGGAAGTTATTCGAATTAACAATTCACGAAAGCACAGTAAAGATTTGGAACAAAATTAAATTAACATATTTTAAGGGCAATTAATCGGTTGATTTGAAATTCCTTTTAATGTTGGTATTTCCGGATACCATTAGAGCTGAATCGAATCAAGCTAAAACGCGTAACTTTATCGTAACTGCGATTTGGAAGTTTCGCATAACATATTATAGAATTGTGTAGGAAAAAAGGCGTCTATAAAAGAAACAAAAAAAGTTAGGCGCCTTTACCAAACGCCGCAATTGAGCATGAAACTAATGAACACTCGGCAACCAATTAATTCTTGCATCATAAACAGCGATATGCTATAAAAATATCGTTAAGATAAGTAATTGAAATAGTTGTACACGTATATATTCTAGAGTCGTTATATTATTTAAATGCCAATAACTGAAGTAGCTGTATAAGGCTGTGTTCAAGACAAATAAGGACGCTAGTGTACAACGGGATAAATAGGGCTGTAACCATTGTGGGACAAGAAATATACGATTACGCAGTCATAGGAAAGCCTTATACGTATGGAAACGAGTACTAGAGTTTTTTATAGTTATTTTTGTCATAAAATACGTAGAGAGCTCTTATAATGAGTTTCAGGCGAAGTAATTTACTATACGTATATGTACTTGTAGACATACTGTTACAGAGTGATCTTATTCGATTTCCATGTATCTGTGCATCTTGTTTACATGTCAGGAATCATTACGACAGCCTCTATTAACGACTCACACACCCAATGCATTAAATTTGCAACAGTAATCACTTCGACCCCGCCTCGGACGCCGCACATTTTTCAAAACGAACTAACTATTATTTATTCCATTTGTCGATGTATATTTCCAAGTGTAAAAACACGCGTTCTTAGGGCACAATGGAAGCGAATATGATTTATAGGTTTACAAAGACACACGTGCAGTGAATTTAAATTGAATTGATCCTAAAAACAAAGCCGATAAGAGCCTTCGTATCCCTACCGGAGGACGAGGCGAAGAGCTGCGCAGGCGCCACCGAGCCGCATTTTTTATGTTGAGATTTCATTTTATAATCCAACTCGAGGTCGGCTCGGCATACCGATTGGTGAATACTACAGGTATTTTTGTTATAGACTTGTGGAACTCCTCAACTTCGTCGATGATGCTACTACGACTAAGACGAAAAATAATTCAATTATATCATTACTTACTTGCTTGTGTTGCGAAAATATTAGGAGTAGTATAGAATTTGCTTAAACTACGTATTTATAATTTCAACAAATGATTTTTAAGATAACGTTAAATACATGAAACAAGGTAAGTAAAACTAGCAAGCATTCAATTACTTTAAAACTTAAAAATATGTTACTTCTTAGAATCAAGATAACAATGACCCAATTTTAATATTCGGATATTGTTATTAGTCTGGTATCGTAGAGCCGTGGTCTTTTATATGAAACTCGAAATGATAGCGCCGGTAGTGGCGGGCTGGCAGCTACACTCCGTGCATTTAGATAATGAGGGGGTAGCGCGACGCGGCGCCCGCGCAGCCTCCTCGCCCGCCGCCGCCGGTAGCCATTAGCGTTTAACTCCTCTACCATTACAAACGAAATCAATTAAACCCAAATAAAAGCTCTACCATGATACCAATTTATTGAAGAGTCACGATCCAAATACAATATTAAGCCCCAAAGGACTCAAGATGCAATCGAAAACTCACATAATCGATCTCGAACGAAGCGACATGGAAAATTAAACGACGCTTTTCGGAGGACACAACACGAACGTTATAAATCGTCTGTTCCCGCCATAAAAAACACGTCCAAAAAGAGTTAAGCGTTTGTGAGATCGTCGAACACAGATTACGGGGCGCAGGTGTTAAATAAAAATAATAAAATTGGACGCGTACGATGTAAAAAGAGAAGTGTGTGCGGAGCGGTCGGCCGGCGCTCAACGACGAGTCATTTTGTTTGCAACAAAAACAACGCGTAGTACGTACTTCAGAGCACGCGATAGCTTCGCAAACGTTCGCCATTCAGAGTCACTCGATGTCCCGGCGGTGCTCTATCTGAGTCCTTATATGAGCACTTGTAACGCCAAGCTACAGAGGCGTAGGTACCCTAATTGGCACCGATTATTTATTATCAAGATTTAAAACGCCATTGAAGGAAACCTACACTTTCATATACTCAAACTAAACAAAAATAAACTCGTAAATTTTTACGTTGGTGTAGATTTAGACATGTAAAAATTTTCAGAGGTCTTATCACGCCAGCTTACTCATTTCCTAAGACCGACAAATTAAACACACCCGAGAAGAAAATTCTATATGAGAAGCAATAAGAAGCAAATAAAATGGCCGGCGAACTCACACACGGCAATCAAGGAGGCAATCCCTCTTCGCACGTACGAACAAATTGCAGGCAATAGTGCAGACTTCGAACGACCGCAAAAATGGCAGCCTGCACAACGAAACAAAATGAGGAACGTAAAATTGACCACGTTTCCTTTTCATGCGGGCTATTCTATTTGGAAAAGTATTCTGCTGAGCGTGCAGGTAACAAATAACATATGCGTAATTTAGGAAACCACCTTTTACGATTAAAAACCTCAAATTTTTTTTTAAAGCCTAACTTTAAGACAACTATCATACGACTCGGCCAAGAAGACGTTCTAGCTACAGATTTACACCGAAAAAAACGTAACATCATAAACCCAATAACCCACAATAAGAAAAAGTAAGCCCTATAAGCCGTTCAGTTAGAGTTGGGATGGGGTCGTTAAGCTTTAGAGTCACTGAGGTATTTGGGGGGACAAATACCACCAAATATGTCAGCATCAGGCGGACGTTTGTCGAGCTCAGGCCGGATTTCATTAGGACCAGCGGAGGATGAATAAATAACCGGATTATCTCACCATCTCCCTGATCCGCGTATCCTTCTTTAAATTAAGCATGCTTTAAGCTAACACACATAAATACTGCTTCAGATTGAAGCTTAGATAACGGCCCGAGTTCTCTACACTACATCTACATATTCCACATACTTGGGCTTAGTTGAATGTTCTGTTTTGCTGGTCGAGTGTTCACCTACATAAAGCATGTCGATTTAATTATGCGGTGCACTAATTCGTAAAGGTTTGTTATCTGTAATCGGACACTGGTGAGATTGATCAGCATTAATGTGTAGCAGCCGCGTCGCCCGGCCCGCTGGATATATCAATACAACGGTAATAGGCTCCAGTTAAATACGTAAGGTTTCGATGACACTGGGCTCTCTTTGAAGAAATTTTGTAATTCTAAATTAAATGTATGTAATCTATCATCTATACCAATATTATAAAGAAGAAAAGTTTTATTTTTAGATAGTTTGCTTGACGCAAATAGGCTCCGAAACTACTGGACCGATTTAAAATTTCTTTCACCGTTGGGAAGCTACCATTCGTTATCATTCAATTTGTAATTTTTTTACCCTCAAGTACGTTCATTAGTAGGATTTTATAAGCAGGTACATCTCATAGTTCAATACTGTTATAGTGCGTTCTGTATATCTATAATATAAAAATAAGCCGAGTTTTCCTTGACGCTATAACTCCAGAACGCACGAACCGATTTCATATTCGTTTGTAGCAAAAATAAGGGAATATTTCCACTTTGTGGCGAAACGGAGTTCGCCGGGTTTGGTAGTGTATTTTAAATATAATAAAATACAAAATAAACTTTACATGCTGCTAGGCGATTGAGTTCACGAATAGCTTAACGCTCCCTGTCATTGAACTTCTAAAAATTCTGCTTTTGTGTATCCGTACGAATAAAAAAAATACTCGCTAGCTTCTAAACTCACCGACTAGCAGTTCCTAAACTAGCCCAGTGTCATCGAGCCTTTACTCCCGCGCCCATCCACTCCCTCTATCTCTAGATCTCTCCAGAGTTGTTCATATTTAATTTCAGAAGTCTCCGGGACGCCTACGGGATTCTAACCTGTTTTAAATACATCGATACGGGAATATCAAGAAAATAAATCAAACAGTGTAAGTAATAGCTAAGTGCGGATGTACAGATTTCTAGTCTGAGATACATTGAGATCATGATCTATACAATCCGTTTCAAATGCTTTGCGACTTGGGTCGTGACGTCACTAGCACACAGTAACTAGCGGTATAATTAGCAAAAATATACGCTGAAGCATAACATGTTTCATAAACTGTAATGATACTAAGATAATGAATAATTTTTACTTCTACAGAATATTATATTTCAGCGCAGTGACGTCATATCCCTGGTAGCATAACATTTGAAACGAATTTTAGGTTAAAATTTTCGTAACACGGAAAGCATAATGGCCCGGCGAGCAAGTACTAAAGTACTAATCCAATGGAATGCGATACATAGTTGTAATCTAAACTGGGCATTGTTGTTAAACAACCGGCTCAATTTAGAGGGGTAACGCCCCAGATTGTAAACTGTGTTATGCTTACAACAATACGTTCTTAGTATTTTCCGCCGGGTCAACGACCCGCGAACAGACGTATGCGAGAATCCAGAAATACGGCGCTACGTAATAATCTGTGACGTGTAAAGAAAACTCCGGAGGAAACTGTCTGCGAGCCGCGGAAACCGAACTATGAGCTAAGGCCGCTGAAACATGGATAGCGCCAGGTGCAGTCTCGCACCCATCGTTTGACGTGCTTGTTTACAAACGATACATTCACACATACTGAATTACAACCGTACTGCATAAGCATAAGCAGCCCACTATACGTTCCCACTGCTTGGACTAGGGGCCTTCTCTCACGAGAAGATTACATGACGTGATTCCCCCCGCCCCCTTCCACTATCGAACGAGCAGGGAAACGCCAAGGCGGCATCGGTTTACGGTTGAGGTGCCCAAGGCACGCACAAAGCGTTTTGCCTCCACCTTTGTTGTCCGAACCGCCAAACTTTGGAATTCCTTGCCGAATTCCCTGTTCCCCAATGACTACAATCTAGCGATTTTCAAGGCGAGAGTGAACCGGTTCCTTCTAGGTAAGCGCGATCCACCGTAGACCTCAATATCACTTACCATCAGGTGAATTGTGGTCAAGCGCTGACCTATTCAGAATAATAAAAAAAAAATATAGATATAGGCCATAATCCTATCCTACTACCCTGGCCAACTTATATACCAGCAACCAGACTAGATGCTACCAAATATTTGTCAAATATTTTGATCATTTTTTTACTTTAGCTCTGAGAGTACAGGTGAACATACAAACATACATAAGTGAAACAATTAGGTATTATTACAACGACATTCCCGCGGTTAGCGCGTGACATAATGAATAAGACTGACAAAGAAACTGATAGAACTAATAATGTCAATGATTCGATCCTAGATGTAATGTTAGGAAATTATGCAATGGTAATATAATGCTTATATTATAAATGCGTGTGTGTGTGTGTATATGTGTTTGTTACTACTGCATTTTGTTTAAAATTTTGGTGCGGAGGTAGCTTGTACCTTGAATTATCACATAGGCTACTTTCATTCCTGATAAGGATAACTCAGGTAGGAATAAGCCTGACAAATAAAATTATTCAACGAATAATATTATTCGTTACATTTCAACGCATAAAATTATTCAGCGAATAATATCAAAGATTCGATCCTAGATGTAACAAAAGGAAATGCTGCAATGGAATGTATCTAAATAATGACTGCATCGATCAAGCATCGAACGAAGGCTGCGGTCAGTAATGTAACCTTGCCCCTGGAGTGGAGGGAATCGAGAGAATCGGACGTGACGTGACCGCATCAAGGGGAATTTCGATTCGTCTCGGACGGCGAGCTCTGAGATGGATGGGATGGGGTCATTACTTGAGACGTGTGACCAACTAGCCGACGGATGAAACCTACAGCCCCATTATCTGTGCACTATTACAATCGCCTAGCGTGTATTGTTATGTTTTATTGCTGAAAAGCGACTGTGGATCGGTGGTATAAACGTTTCATTTTCAATCAGACGGCCCCCTTTTTTTAACGACATGGAAATCTTCATTAAGATACCTAGCTACAATGGGGTGCAGCTGGGTTATGTAGGATGTTTAGCCACAATCAGACGCCCAGACCCCTGGTACGTTCCCGGCCCTATAGCAATGACTTGTTTTTCAAGTTGCATGTGTGGATTTGCACTCGCTTTACGGTGAAGGAAAACATCGTAAGGAAACCGACACGTTTGAGGACTACAATATTCGAAGAAGTGTGTCATTCACCAACCCGCACTTGGTCAGCGTTGATTATGGCCTATAACTCTCTCCTAATGAGAGAAGGGCCCGAGTCCCAGCAGTGGGAACGTATAGTGGGCTGCTTATGCTTTGCTAAAAAGCAGACTTGGCTTAGCCAAGTTAGAGAGGCATGAGCGGTTTGAAAGCTCTCAACTTCTTTTCCGTCGTATGAGCTAAGTGGCCCAACTCTGGTGTCGAGATTTTTCAAGCCATCCAAAGGCTTATTATTTAACCTGACTTAACGATTGCTTTAAAAAGTCATGTACATGGTCACCCAAGGCTGTCCGCATCGACCGTCGCTTAACCTCGATGATCTCTTTAGATCACCTTTACTCACCGAGCTACAGGGGCTACTACCAGGACATCAGAACTTGATCACTTAGCTCATACAAAGATAAGACCTCCAAAGATGGTGTCGAAATAGAGTCTAAAAAATGTGTCTGTTTTACAAAACGTTCTGTAAAATTCAAAGGGCACTTTGTGAAGACGAGATCTTATTAAGTAAAGACACTTCAACAAGCCTAGGTGACAAGACAACTTACTAGATACATATCTTGCAGGGCACAACATATCGTGCTTCGCGTGGCTGCAACGCCTACCCATAAACCACGAGGGGAAGACGTTTTTATGTGCGGAACAAGATTCATAGGCGACGTCCTGAAGTCATCGCAACAATGATGCCTTCGTGAACGCGTGGGCGTACCATTGTCAAGAGCCCGCGACACCGGACGCTTTATTCAATCCGAATAACTCTTTGGTATTACAATAACTTTTTTTTTAATGGGAAGGAGTGACTAGACTAGACAACCGCTGTAATACATAGAAATTATTTTCCGTAAATTATTTTGATATAAAACATAAATTGTATTAACGAGTCACTCGAAGGGTATCTTATATACTAATTGTGTTCAATGTAATATAATTAAGTTAAATAAAGATTATTTGAAATTAAATTAATCCCGCAGGCCCAGTCCTATTGAATTTCCATCCCGACATTTGGATTAATATACCCAGCGAATCGCCAGACAGTGGTTGTCACAATGCCACCGAAAGTAACAACGTAGTAGTGCTTGCACACTACTGCTTGGAGACAAAATAACTAACAAAGTTACGGTACTTCCCCGGAAAGCCCCCGTAGTCTACCGCTAAAAAAGTAACCAGAAATAATAATTTTCAAAGTTAATCGTCCAATAATATACGAACACTGAGATGTATAATGTTAACGCAATGTTCTAACGTAACCCATCTAGCTATTTTCCTGTGGATTTTCCATGACTGGATTATAGTGGCTGGTGTAATGGAAGAGTAGGCGGATCTAATCTAGGCTCGCGTAACCACTGGACGGAAAATTAAAACCTATAAACGAGATTAGAATCAATGGTCGATTTCTTTATCGAATAGTGTAAAAGTGTTTTTCAAGCCTATTTATTATTCTGTCTAATATAAAAATAAGTCGGGTTTTCCTTTCTGACGTTATAACTCCAGAACGCACGAACCGACTTCCACGGTTTTTCATTCGTTGGAAAGGTCTCGGGCTCCGTGAGGTTTGTAGCAACACAAAATTCAGGGAAAATTTCAACGTTGTGCGAAACGGAGTTTGCCAGGTTTTGCTAGTTATGTCTAAATATCAGTCTGTCGGTCATAATAATTAAGCTTTCAGACTACTGTCGCGCCGATAAACAGTCATTCTTATATCTATTGCCAGTGGTAGGAGTGGCTATTATCATTGAGATTGAAGCCATTTGTCAGTGTCTTAAACCGAGACTTGGGGTACCCTACGGTGTTTAGAGACAGTAAGGGCGACCCTAGCAATCGCCTAGGAATGGTGAAAAACCAAGCACAGTAGTTACAGACCAACAGGAAGAAAGCATAAGTATTTCAGATTTAGATGTCTACAAGCAAAAGTTTCAGCTAGTAATTGTTCTAGATGCCAAGCAAATGTGCGTGTTTTGTAATCTAAAACTCTGGGTATCACTGCTATAAGAATGGATCAAGCTTGCCACCTAACTAGCTAGTTTTGTCACTCCTGCCAGGTTTTTTTTCTGATATTTCTTTCTTTTTTCTTCAGTGTCGTTATATAGAGTTTACACTGTACTTGACTTCTTTACAGTACTTCAGTACAGCTAGGCATTTGGCGGAGGTTCTAAGTATTGATATTAGAGCTGTAACAAGGTGCGCAGAGGATGTACAGCATTCGTGGAGGCTGCAGTGGACAATGGGCCGGGGCAGGCGCCGCGCCGCTGTCGGAGGTGTCGCTCCGCGGGGAAAAACGAACACGAATCCTCGCCCGGCCTTACGGTGTATCGTTAGGGGTGTGACTGAGCACAGTCTTAATATTTGTTATCATTATCAACATCAGTCAATGGCTCGTCCACTGTTGGCATATGTCTCTCAGAGCACGACACTTGACGACTCGACGACGTGACGACTTTGTTGGCGTAAAGGTTACCATGCCCGTGTGCTAATCAGAAGGTTCCGGGTTCGATTCCCGGCCCGGTCAACATATTTGTGCTTAACTAAATTTGTTGGCTGTGGGTCTGGGTGTTAAATATGTATGTATTTATATATAATATGTATGTATGTATATGTAGTATATCAGTTGTGTTAGCAACCATAATACGAACTAGAAATGGTTCAGTGTGGGGCTAACCAGCCGTGTGTGAAATGTGTCCTTATATAAAAAAAAAAAAAAAACTTTCATCTTCAGTGATTTTGAGTTATAAAATGAATTTTATCGTATTTTAATAGACTTAATCTATAAGGTGGCGTCATGACGCAGACTTTGTCTACAACGGTAAAGTTTTCTAACAATAGAATCAGTGAGATTTCGATACGAGTCTGTAACCTCTTTGTTAATTATTCAAATAAAACCGGTTGGATTTCAACTTTGACATCGTCCAAATGATTCAACCGAGCGAAATAACTTTCCAGATTCCATTAAGGTTTTTAATAAACTAGTTCTTTATCAATGTCTAGATAATATCAGAATTATTGCAAATATATGATAATGCTATATTTAAGTCGGACACGCTAGATAAGATGGTAAGGCTAAGTGAGATCATAGATTATGATAACGTAGCTAAAATTAGGTAAATGATGTAGTTGTTAATGATACAGACCAAGTTATTATTAAATATAATAATGATTATGAATATTGAATAAGCATTTTAGTCGTGCAACGTTACGTAAAGCATAAATGTATCAAAAATCGTGATCTTAAATACAAGAGGATAAGATTTTTTTATATGCGCCAGCCCTAAGCCAGATCCCTGCTATTGTTATTACAAAATGACCCATCTCAATGTCGATGGGTTCTTGGAAAGTTGCTTAGGGTCACATACACTGTACATACAGTGATCGAACTTTAAACATGCTAAAAATATGCATAGGTAACATATTTTTTAGGATTCAGTCTCTGATATTCTAAGGCGATTTCATGGGCTAAATTTCGAATTTACAGTTTTATCGTTATATAAATAAATAATTATAGTTGTTTATAGTTAGTTTTTTTGTTACCTTAGATAGGTATGATAATGATTTTGGGTCTATTTATGCATACGATTCAGGAAACTATCAATGCTTTTTTAAATATTTTTTTAACAAGCCGATAATTGTTCAAGTATAAGAAATGCGAAAATCATGAACATACGATCACATTGAGAACTTTTTTGGCACTTAAAAACATAAAAATTTGCGAAGATATCCAGGGCAACAAAAAACTTTTTTTTTGTAGGGCAGTGCAAACGGTTCAAATTCGTCGCTTTAAAAAATCTCTGCTGTTATAGTACAATAAACAATTAGTAGTAGTAAGTAGTTACTTTCATAGTCATCATAGGGCTAATAGGTATAGGCTATAGGTATTATCAAAATTCTCTAGAGCAATTCAATGAGTAAACAATTTACCTGGATTATTTCCAAAGTGAAGAGCTAACTATAAGAAGAGTTAAGCTTTAGATTCCTCCTACTGGCATCTCCATATTATGTATTAATTAGTAAGAACTATGTACTGAACTAACACTACTCAAACATAATAAGAAACTTAAATATAATATGTTATAGCATCTAGCCCTAAATAAGGCTTCTACACTTGTTAAGTGTAAATACATATATGAATTTTATGTACTGCCACGTTATTCCACTACGAGCGCGCCTTTAAGCGTTTTATAAAGGGCTTATTTCTGACACCTCAGATGAAACATGGCGCATAACGAATGCGTACGCGCATCCTAAAGCGAGCCCACCAAATTAGGGTTTTAAATTGGATTCTGAGCATATACTTTGGATGCAAAGGAGATGGGAAAACTTATGTATTTCTGACATCAATAATGGTAGAGAATGTTTGAGGGCATTATTGTTATGATAAGTAGTTATTAAGTACTGAGTCAGAATATTATATTAATATACATTTAAATCAAATTTATGTTATATTAGCCTTACTAAAGTATATTTAGAATCACTTGTCATATCACTGTATTAAAACTTTCGTAAGGCATATTTGAATAACTTGTCATATACTTAAGATGTGAAATATGGTTGTTGATTGGGTTGTAGATATAAATTATTTGATTATTTTACCCTACTAATACTATAAAATAATACCAAAAATCATACACCTAAAAAAATCTAGTATTTTTTTATTACATAATATTGTCTGACTACTGGCCAAAGGTCAGCCCCAATAATCCCCTTACCTATCTAGGGCTCAATTGTCTATCAGTTGGTCTTGATGTCCACCAAGATTTTTAATAATCAAAATGATAAAAAAAGATGCTTTTTGATTCTAACCACCACATATCTATGATGTCACTGATTAGGAACATTATACATATGTACAGATATTATTGGTTCAACATTTTATAAAAAGTATATCAACAATCAAGTTTGGAACAACTCTACTGTCTTTGAACATTATATATGTCAACCTATAAAAACTTGGATTAGATGTGTATTAGAGACCAAGACAATCACAAAAGGGAGTGCCTCAAACATCATGTCAATATTGAAATGAATAAACATATACAGTAGTTACAGCCTTAGGATTGATTTTGCTTACTCAAAATGGAATGTTGCTAATTACAAAATCTATATACACAATAATTTATATACGTAGTAAATATTAAGTTTTGTCAAGAACCGTAATTATAGCCTCTATGCAAGTACATCAACAAACAGGCATTCAAAAACTGTGTACAGACATTTAAAAGAAAATTTTGCCAGTCGAGATAAATAAATAAAATAATGGTATCTTCTACTGATATAGTTAATAGGTATGTCAGTTCTAGTTACACCAACATATAATAATGAGGCCTATGACAGGCAAAAGAAGCGTCGGTCGACTATTAACCCGCTGGGTCGACAACATCCATAACATCACAGGCAGGACATGGATGAGAGCAGCGCAAAACCGAGATGACTGGCGTACAAGAAGAGAGGCCTATGCTCAGCAGTGGGCGACTACAGGCTGATAATGATGATAATAATGAATTATTGATAATACTTTAAGTTTATTTATTACAATTCGTTTAAACATTTCCATATAAAAATAAGAAAATAATCTTAATTACCTTTCACCCACTGTCTTCCCAGTTACTTTGAGGGATAAAAGAGCCAGCAACATATGTGGGTTGGTATAACAAGTGTCTAAGGTGATGGTAAGTTCTTAACACCAGTTGGAATAATCAGGCACTTTGGTTTTGATTTTAAAATTAGTGTAGTTTAAAATTTGATTTAGTTATGTAAATTTAATGTTTATTATATACCTATCTGTGAATAAAAAACTTTCACAGCTTATTTGGCTACTATGTCATAAAAATAATTATTATTTTGAAGGCATTGTAGACTAGAAGTATTTTAATACACACAACATTTTAAAGTACATATAGTAATACATTAACTATTGTAAAACATTTAGATTTTAGTACTGTGTTATGGAGTTATAAATTTAAATACAAACTATCTATCTAAGTCTATAAATCAGCCCACTGAAGGGCCAAGGCCTTCCCTACCGTCCCCCCACTTTAAATAGAATAATTTGGAAATGTGTACAAATTTTAGTATTGTCTCTATTTTCATTATTTACTGTACAAACACGAAACAAGTAACGACATCTCTTAAAACTCAATGAAGTCTTCAACTAGATTTACTACTTCTTTGCACTATAGAATCTAGGATTTTAGGATTTAGATGGATAACTAGTAATACCTAGTTGACTTCTCATATCGATAGATAGATTTAAAAGAGCATTTTTAAGGAGTATGCCAATATCCTAACCGAGGCATGGCGGTCCATCATCTCAGAGAAGTTATTATCTGAAGTTGACTGATTAGATATTAGAGATAGTAACTTATGTTATTGTGCATATATATGGTAAAACTTTATTCATGTCACTAAACATTACACAGGCTATATCCTATAAAATACACAGAAAATAGAGTTAATTGCTAATACAGAAACATCCGACTCCAATGATTATGAGACCTAAATACTCTGATAAATGGACTAAAACATGGTTTCAATGCAAACTTTTGGATAAATAAAATAAATGCTTACCCATTTTCATCGAGATGAATTGATGAAACCCTTTCAAAGGTATTTTTCACAGAAAAACATTTACACACAAACATCACAAAACAGCAGCCATTTTGAATTTTGAGAAAGTGCTACCAGCAGAAAATAAATAATATAAGTCGTTCAAAATCTTGGGTTCTAATGTAAATGTCTTTTTAGTCTCATATTCATCTTCTCGTATATATAAAAACTTAACCCTATGGTAAAATCTATAAGTTTGAAGGACATTTATTTTACCAATACTTTTGTAAAGCTGTGATAATGATAGAATAAAATTATAATAGATTTTATCATTACCTTCCGATTTACTGTGTGTGGGAATCGTTATTTTATTATGAAATTGTTTTGGATTTAATCATTATAACATTTAATGTTACGTTTATTTAAATAGTTTTATACACTATTACAGGATACAATACATTCTGTATGCTGAATTTTATGCTCAAACATAATAATATCCCATGAATTATTCTAAAATTATTTAGAATCTGGAATGTATGTTACCTAACACCTTTGCATATTTTAGGTAAGTTACTATTTAGTTAGCATCAAGTACAAGTAAGTAAGAAAGTTGTTACCTACTTCTAATAAGTTAAACAAAATATAGAAAGACAATATTTTGATACTTGGTATTGACACCACGACGCAGTATTTTATTCCTCAACATCACCCTTGATTACTGTTGAAGTAGCAACCTGACCATCAAACTCTTGTGTCAACAAATATACAATAGAATAATAAATAATAATTTGTTGTCAGAATATGAGAAGGCACATCATAGACAAAAGAAAAAAAAGACGGAGGTACTGTGTGACCGCACATGAGATAGCGATATTTTCGGACAATGTTGCCACTTTAGTAGAACTTTAGCCACTTTAGGAAATTAGGGTTAGGGTATACACATAATAAAGAAAAAGACTTCAGATTATATTTCCACGTTTTATTAATTAAGAATAAATAAAGAATTTTCCATACAAACTTTCACCTCCCATTACAAACCCTTAGTTCACCCCTGGCAAAAAAACTTGATACCATTATTTTTAATTTTACATAAACAATAAATATTCCAAATAAATAAAAAAAAAATCACAACCCTAAGACCAGCCGATTGGGCTCTGCGTTGTCTATAGATGAATGAATGAATGAATAAGTCAGGACAAAGAGTCTTATAGTACAGATAATTATATAATATGGTAACTTCATGTCAAATAACTGGGCTTAACTTCACTGGGCGAGCGCGGTCCACCTTAGATCACAATATCGCTTACCACGAGGAATATTGAGACTAAGCGCTAACCCATTTAGTGAAAAAAAAAGCCCGACTAGCGAGCGAATGTTTCGATGGAAGTAGATTAAATTAGTAAAAGGACTGTTTAAGCAATTCTCAAGTACAGTGCAAACGGTTTTTGTAAAACTAGGGTTAAAATTGAAAGTCAGATTATGACAACCCTTATTCAATTTCTTGTAGGTTATGTTTTTATTTTGCATTTGCATGTTTTACCACTTTGAAGCAGAACTTTACATCCAAATCAATAGTACTTGAATTAATCCTATTTAATTAATATTTGGATTGATTTTAGAAGATATATTGTATATAAAAAAGGCCAGTACCAACCTGTGAAATGTAACATCACATAAACCAGGTTCTGTTCTATTCTAATAACTCAAAATACAACACTGCACCATTCTGTCGATGTCCAAAACTATTCACCGCGCGAGAATAACACTTACACTTGAATTTAAACGATATTTTTTCGAAAAAACACAAAATTCTCAGAATCGCAGTAATGTTTGACACCGAAACTGACAAATATGCTGGTGTCAAACAGTTACAACGACAGAGAGAAAAACAGTATAAGCCTTTCTCTTTCACGCATGTTATTTTTACATATGGCTGTTTCGCTGTTGAGTAAAAGAGATGGAAATGTGACTCCGTCTATTGCCTTCTCTGTCTACGAGGCACATCCTTTGAAGCTCTTTTGATTTGACTTAACCTATGTAATACGTTCAAAAATATAATTGGAAAATATTTTTTAATCTGTTGCAGTTTTTACAGTGTTGCCAAATTATCGATTGTTTTTCTTTTCCTGACAACAGT
This sequence comes from Mellilla xanthometata, assembly GCA_035578125.1. Lineage (NCBI taxonomy): Eukaryota > Metazoa > Arthropoda > Insecta > Lepidoptera > Geometridae > Mellilla > Mellilla xanthometata. Next base: position 1,353,726 of record JAPUBQ010000014.1, on the reverse strand, counting down.
TGTCAAAAAGGTTGGAGTTTTGTGTTATAGTGATTTTTTAAAATAAAATCCATGATAATCTTAATATATTTGAAGTGAAATAAAACGTAGAATAGTGTTTATCTTACTCTGTACCTAGGAGTTTATAGTTACTTTCATATTTCAGCTCCGAAATGGTGCAGCGGCTTACGTTCAGACGACGACTGTCGTACAATACAAAGTCAAACCAGAGGAGAATGTAAGTAAAATCCTATAGTTTTTAACTAGTTAATGTTAATACGAATACCTCTATCTTACGTATATCCCTTACTTTAGTTAGGTCATCTCAAATATGTAGAGTTTTGCATCATAACCTCAAACCTACACGAAACCCCATGTACTAATTCAATTTTCTATGCTAAAAGCCTTGGATGTGGTGAAGAAGTTGTTAAGTTTATAATAAAGAAACATTCTGCAAGAAGTGTCATAATTCATCCAACATACTAGTAAACAACACACACTTATCAAATATTCCTTACTTTGCTCCTTTTGTGGTCTGTTATCTGTCTATCTGTGGTCCGAAAGTTTTGTTTATAAGATATTATTCATATTTAGAGATTAATAAATGTTTTTGACCGTATTTATAGTGTTGATGACCCCACCTTATGGGATTAGTCAAGGAAGATGAAGGGTTTATTTACTGATACCAATCATCACTAATATCTCAAGAATATATTAAAAGTGCTGTAAATTATGTGAAGTATCCTGTATCTCAAAAGTTTTTATCCAATCAATTTTCTAAAATGGCTCTGCATCTGTTGTTGTAGTATATTGAAACAAGACATATAATTCAATATTTTTATATGCACCTAGACAATAATGATTAATGAATTAAGATATAATATAAAATCTGCCTCTTGCCTAACTGCCCTAAAGTAAAAGATCCCAGATTTGTCTAAATATCTAATCATAATCCATGAGAATTCAGTTGGGATTACCACCCATGCCCATATAGTATTATTATGTTTTATTATTATATATTAGGACACATTCACTCACGGCTGGTTAGCCCCATATTGAACCATTTCTAGCTCGTATTATGGTTGCTAACACAGCTGATATACTACATATACATACATACATATTATATATAAATACATATAGACTCAATTAAAGTGCCCTATTTTGGTCTTTAGTCAATATTATCCAAAAGAACAGTGTTATTTGTTAAAATATAGTGATAGCTTTAGGTCACCTCTTGCCTATCACCAAATTTTTAATGATATTTTTTTTATTTAAATTCCAGAGTGAGAACACCAGGTGGCCGCCTGGTCTATCAGTATGTAAAGAAGCCCAAGAAGATCCCGAGATGTGGTCAGTGCAAGAGCAAACTGCGCGGAATCCAGCCCGCCAGGCCCGCTGAGCGCTCGCGACTCTGCTACCGCAAGAAGACCGTCAAGCGAGTCTACGGAGGTGTACTCTGCCACAAGTGTGTCAAACAGCGCATCGTCAGAGCTTTCCTTATTGAGGAACAGAAGATCGTCAAGGTCCTCAAGGCACAGCAAGCCAGTGTCAAAGTTGGCGGTGGTGGCAAGAAGTCCGCCAAGTAAATGATAGGCTAAATAAAAATTGTAAAAAACCATTCTGTATTTTATTTCCTTTGATGATAATTAATTTATATAAGTTAAATAACCTCAGTAGGGGGAGAAAGGAACTGAGGCTTTGAAGTAATGCATGTCATATGCTATACCCTTCTTTACATCTTTGTGCTTAACTAAATTTGTTAGCTGTGGCTCTCAGATGTGTTAGCTATCATAACACCTACTAGAAATGGTTCAATATGGCGTTAGCCGCTTGTGAAACGTGTCCTAATATTTATTTATATGTAGTAGGCTATTACAGGACAGTATAGCAGTAAAAATAAGTTCACGCAATTTTCAATTTGTTTAGTCCAGGAGTTAATTGCTATCTACATAGAGACCACATGTCTCACTAAGGTAATTTTACCACGGACACGAAAAAAAAAACTTTTTTTTATGCTGGTAACAATAATGCTTTGTTCCAGAGATTTTGTACATTAAATAACTTTAGGGTGTTTTGTCTTTGTCATTACGCAAATGATAAAAAGAACAAGCAAATTCATGCGAGAAAAATAAACATATTTCACGGAACAATATGTCATTCAAGCTGTCATTTGTGTCACTACTTTATGTATTTAACTACTCTTTGTTCACATTTTCTGTGATCCAACACCACTGTCTGTGTAAATTTAAATTTTATAAAAATCCTGTTGCAGGAATAAATCAATCTGCCGTGCTGTGATAAATAAAAATAATTTAAAATTTCTAAAATGTCGAATCCTTGGAAGAAAGTAGTCGCACCAGCTGAAGTGCAAAATCTATCTGAAATCATGTCGGAGGAGATAGCGCGAGGTCTGCAGGTCAAAGAGGAAATTAAATTTGCCGAGGAGATGTCCGAGCAACACATTAGTTCCTCGAACGATATACCTCCAGAGTTGCTGAAACAAATCGAGGAATCCAATCTCAACAGCGTCTGTGACTCAGACGCGATTATTGCAAAAGTGTTGCAATGTCAGTTCGACAAAGAATACGACGAGGAAGTAAAGCGAGTGGAGAAGAAAAAGAACGGAGACGCCAAAGTTTCCGTCTCTTATGAGAACTACCGACATGTCCCCGACCACTTGCTGTACGATTCCGAGTCTGACGAAGACGAGCTCGACCGGATCGGGAAGAAAGACTGGGACCGATTTGAGACCAACGAGAAAGAGTTCGCGAGCCTTCCCAAGCGCGGGTTCGTCATGAAAGACGGCGCGATGGTAACTAAGCACGACAGCGTGATCAACGCGCGCAGGAACGCGTGCAAGGTGATGGCGTTCCCGCCGGAGGTGTGCACCGGGGACGGCGCCGGCTTCGACATGAAGCTCTCCAACTCCGTGTTCAACCACCTGCGCGAGCAGACCAAGCACCACCAAACGCGCAAAAACAAAATGTTAGATCGAAAAGAAAGTCAAGCTACCGCAGAGATGGGTCTCGATGAGCCCACGAGACTGATCCTGTTCAAGCTTATCAATAATGGTGTCCTGGAAGACATCAACGGGGTCATTTCCACTGGCAAAGAATCTGTTGTCCTCCACGCCAATGGAGATACGTCATTCCCCGATTTTACTGTTCCTAAAGAATGTGCAATCAAGGTTTTTAAAACCACTCTAAATGAGTTCAAAACTCGCGATAAGTATATTGAGGCAGACTACCGGTTCAAGGATCGCTTCTCGAAGCAGAACCCTCGCAAGGTAGTGCACATGTGGGCTGAAAAGGAGATGCACAATATGATGAGATTACAGAAGATCGGCCTGAACTGCCCTGACATGGTTTGCCTGAAGAAGCATATTTTGCTGATGTCTTTCATTGGGAGAGATAACAAACCAGCTCCCAAGTTGAGAGATGTTATTTTGAAGCCTGAGAAATGGCAGAGTGTGTACAATGAAGTAGTAGATGCCATGCACAAGATGTACAATATTGGGCACCTGGTTCACGCTGATCTTTCTGAGTACAACATCCTCTGGTGGGAGAACAAGTGCTGGTTCATTGATGTCTCCCAGTCGGTGCAGCCTGATCATCCTAGTGGCCTGGAGTTCCTACTAAGAGATTGTCGTAATATTGCCAATGTAAGCTGCAATGTCACTGTGTTACGTAACATAGTTGTTGACCTTGCTAAGACAATCTATTTTTGCTTCACTTTGTTTTGTTTCTGTCAATTACCAGATATATGTGATAAATGTTAATGTAATATAATGATTTAGTCACAATATCAACTAATTAGTTCTCTCTCTATTTCAGTTCTTTGAAAAGAAAGGAGTGGCCGACATGAAGTCAGCAGATGAACTGTTCAAGTGTATCACCGGCTTTGAGGAGGTGGATGTGAACATGCTGGAAGGTGTTCACACCACATACAACTCTCTCTCTTCAAGATTCGAAATATCTCTGGACGACAACAGGAACACCAGCTATCCATTTGAGTATTGCTGGCAGAAGTCTAGTGAAGTGAAACAGGTGAAAAGCGATAAGAGTGGAGACGAAGATGATGAGGACCAAGAAGATGAGTTTGAAGAGATGTGGACTCATGCCAAGAAGTCTAAGGATATTGATGCTGCCACCAACTTTGGCAATGTTGTGAAACTTGAACCTCCTCAAAGCTGCCCCAGCATCAGCCCTAAGCTTGACAAGAAAGTCAACTTTGCCAATGAAATTGACATTGTCATACCAAAAGATGATGATATAGGAAATACTAGTATTGAGAAAAAGTCTTAATCTTAACCTATTAAGTACCTAGTGAAGGAAAAATGAAATCAACTTTTTACATGGTTGACAAATAAAAATAACACTTCTGATTGTGGTTAAATCAGGTTGCATATTGGGGTTTGAACAAATAAAAATGCATATTTGAATTTTGGCTTTCATATTTTTTATTTGTTTTCATATTGACATGAGATCCATCTAAATATTGTTAGATTTATTGGAGCTGAATACAACTAGAATTGGAAACCGTAACATTTTATAATCCTTTGCTGCCTAGTAGCATGTTTGTTATATATTACAAGTTTACTGTGCTAAAACAGCAGTAGATCTATGACTAGGTCCTAAGGAAAGTGTGACCTGAAAACGTATAATACTTTTACTGGTCCTTAGTCATCTTAGTAGAATTCCACACACACATTCTCATCAGACAAACTAGTATAGGCCAAACTATTGCCTCGAGCTTCTTGCATCCAAGCCTAGTCAAGGTCCTTGCCTAGAATAAAAAGTTCAATTTTTTAAGACATAGAAATATAACTATATATTATAGTAGTACCAAAATTCATGCTAATGGCTTACACATCACAGCTCGCAACCAATCAAAAAGTATTTTTTATAATGAATAGGCTCACATTTGACCACAGCTTGCCTGATATTAAGCTTTAGTGTGCTCTAAGAAATAACACGCTTGCCTAGAAGGAACCTATTTACTATAGATTTGAAGGCTCCCAAATTGTACTTCATGTTTGTAGACTGGTAACGGTCATGATGGTTATATAACTCAATCCAGAGGGAATTCCCTTTTCTATATTGAAACAGGCAGATGTCCAAACAATAGGTTCATAAACTAGATGACATAGTTCTTCTTCTACTTCACCTTATCCCATTTAGGTGGGGTCGGCACAGCAAATCTTCTTCTTCCACTCTCCTCTATCAGACGTCATCTCCACACTCAATCCTTTCTCTCTCATGTCTTCATTCACACACTCCATCCATGTCTTTTTCGGGCGGCCTCTTGCTCTTCTTCCTTGCACTACCATTTCCATACATCTTCTAGTGACATGCTTTTCCTCTCTACGCATCACATGTCCATACCACGCTAACCTTCTACTCCTTATTTTACTACTAGATGACATAGTTATGTGAATGTAATTCTCTCATCGCGCTCTCTCCGCACCAATGTACTGAGAAGCGCTTCTTGTCTGGTTGTGGCTGCGCGGCGGGTGTCATCCGCCACGCTCGTGAGAGAGACCACGTCACCTGACGCGGCTGATATCACGAGAGATTGCAGTTTAAGGAGCAGGTCTGTGTTCAGTGGAAGTACTGGAATAAGGAAACAACTTATATGTAGTTACTCTTACACATCACTATATATTTGAATCCAACATTTGGATTTTTAATGTTAATGAAATGTATATAAAAATTTGTAAATGTTTGAAATGTTAATTGTGGATAGTTCAAATAAAATCAGGATTTTTACTACAAAATTCAGAGCTAATTAAAAACCATGTTAGAGAAGTACATTATAATTTAATTAATTATAATAACATAAGAGTCCACTATATATCCCCAGTGCTCGGAGTTGGGACCTATATAAGCCATAATCCACTACACTGGCCATGTGCGGGTTGGCGGATGACATACATCTTCAGTCATCGTCGGTGTCCTAACTCTGTTTTCCTTCACTGTAAGGTGAATAAATATGTAAATGGAAATCCACACATAACTTGAAAAATAATGCTGAGATCGAACTAGGGTCCATCAGATTGAATAGCAGACGTTTTTCCACTAAGCCACAATCGCTATTTAATGCTGGAATAGCACCATATAAAAGAACCAGACATTATTTTAGTCATTAGTAATAGATTAAACTAAGTAGTTAAGGTATACTCACAATGAGTTTCATTATCATTCATGAGATCTATGAACAGCTGTTTGAGTGATGCTGGCTTGTTCTCCTCTGAGGGCTTCACTAGCAGAGTTAGCAGTATCCTGTCAACCTGCAGCCTGGAACATAACATTTTAGGATATAAGTGATCAGACCTGCACTGACATCCTACTAGGGGCGTATTGTGCATTCCCCTTTACCAGCCTACCCAAGCCAACCGAGCTCCTTGAAATAAAGGAGAATGGCCTTGGATTAACACACTTTAATCCAGTGTCTAACATATCACCATACTAAATTTCATCAAAATTGGTACAAGTAACTTACACATAAAAAATTTCATACATAATAACATTAGTAATAAGTCATATTAGAAAGTATATTCATTGAAGCCTGGAGTTTACATGCAGTAAAATAATATCAAAATACAAAGGTACAGACTATTAAGACAATGATTGAGCGAAACTTATAAAAATCTATCACAATAATCATGTTTTTTTTTATGACAGATAGGCAAGCGCTTGATCGAAACTCACCTGATGTTAAGTGATGTTGCGATCTAGAGTGGAGCGCGTTGGCCTAGAAGAAACCGATTCACTCTCGCCTTGAAGACAGTGAGGTCATAGTTCAGAGAAAACAGGGATGTTCTAGCTATGTAGCTGCGCCCCGCGGTGTTACGCGCGGAATATCTGACAATCGGTTAAGACTGAGACATACTTGTGGCATCTCTGTCACACTTCATCGCCGTCTACCAATCAGAGCGCTTGTCCTCAATCGCGCAAACGGTATTTTCAACGAGCGTACGACTGGTCCAAGCTACAATGCACGACCGTCAGACGGCCGTCTCCGGACACAACATCTGTCCGAAGGGATATCCCTTTGCTAGACCGGCAAACCGTCGGCAGCAGACCGTTGTCGCTCCATATACTCAAACATAACAACTACTTGTATATGGCATTATTGAGTGACATATTTCAATTCAGCGCGAATGTTTGAGATAGCAACACGACCGCGATTTTTTTTACTTACTAATCGATACTGTGAGATATACTCAAACATAACAGCTGTATTGAGTTATTGACAACTATTGATGCAGTTGTTTTAGCATAATACAGATTTATTGGATTATTTGATTGAAGCTCATGAGAAACCATTATTTTTGGAATGAAAAGCAGCCTAGTTAATTGAGGAACGAATCTATCTATTCGACAAAGCCCCTATACAGCTGCTATTCTTTTAATTTAATTTATTAATTATTGTTACGTGCTGGACGGGGCACTCGGGATAAAGGTTTGGGTATATGACTAAAACGTCGGTTTCGTGGATAACTAGGATTTATTAACTATGGAATCCCCACGCTGACACGTGTCTGGTCTTCCACCTCGTCGAAACGTCCAAATCGTGTGCAGTCGCAATCCTTGTTCCTCGCCGGAGTCGTACACTCGTAGACACTAATCGCACTTTTCGCTCGTAGTCAACTCTACGACATCTCGCAGATAACTAATCGCACTCTTCACTCGTAGTCAACTCTACGACATCTCGCAGATAACTATCCACCGATCGTTCCGTCCGCTCTTTTATACCCGATCATACAAGCTCTCGTAATTTCTATATATCGAACGTTCGGAACTATTCTTCAGGAGAATTCGAGGCAGTGTGTGAGTGAGATAGAAGGTGTTTGTTTACACACGTAAACAAACAGGCGGCGTTCGGTAAGTTTTCGAATATTCTATACTAGAAAGTTCGAGGTAACTGTAGCAGTGAGATAACAAATATGTGTGAGAGCGACACCGAAGGTGTTCCTGTGTTTTCTAGAACATTCTGTTCTGGGAGCTTCGCGACATTGCCCCCTTCCTAAGAGATGCTCGTCCCGAGCATCGTCAAACTGTACTCTCGAATGTTCTGTACTGGCCTCGCGACGCTTGATGATTTTTCTCTCCCAGGGTGGCCCGACATCGTGATGGTATAGCTTGCGCGCTCCTCCAATATAAACATAACGATTTCTCACTGCTGCATATGTCGTGTTCTTCCGTATCCAATAGTCCCCATCTTCTCTGTGATAGATCCACATTATCCGCTTTCTTCTCCCGATCAGATTCTTACTGTCACCAATATAACTTCCGGTGTTCTTGAATCGATGTAAGACTACAGGAACCTTAATCTCATTCATCTTCAGGTGATAACTATTTCCTCGCAGATTCTCACTAAGGCTCAACTTCCCACTGTCCCTTGGATGGTTAACCTCTTCGTTTTCGATATGTGCAAATGCCTCGTTATACAGGTTTAACAACTTGCTGCTGGTCTCATTAAAAACATCAGTATATTTCCTCTGCAATGTCTGTTCATCTTCCTTAACCTCCTGCTCAGTTTCCTTTCTCAAGATGCCAGCTTCATCTTCCCGAACTGCCTGGTCAGTTTCCTCTCTCAAGATGCCAGTTTCATCTTCCCGAACTGCCTGGTTAGTTTCCTCTCTCAAGATGCCAGCTTCATCTTTCGGAACTGCCTGGTCAGTTTCCTCTCTCAAGATGCCAGCTTCATCTTCTTGAACTACCTGGTCAGTTCCTTCGCTCAAGATGCCTGCCTCATCTTCTTGAACTACCTGGTCAGCTCCTTCTCTGAAGATGCCTGCTCCATCTTCCTGAACTACCTGGTCAGCTCCTTCTCTGAAGATGCCTGCTCCATCTTCCTGAACTACCTGGTCAGCTCCTTCTCTGAAGATGCCTGCTCCATCATCCTGAACTACCTGGTCAGCTCCTTCTCTGAAGATGCTTGCTCCATCTTCCTGAACTACCTGGTCAGTTCCTTCTCTCAAGATGTTGACTCTTTTCTGACACTTAGTCTTGTCCACCACATTGTTCAGGGCCGACAAAACCACTCTCTGCTCTTCAAGCATGCGTTTCTGCTCTTCACGCATGCGTTTCTGCTCTTCGTACATACACTGCGCCATCCGTATTAAGTCACCAAAATCGCAAGTTGCAACTGCACTTTCCAAATCTGATCCTTGGGATTCAGCATCGGCCCCAGCCTGTCCACCATTCGATGATTCACGCTCTCCGCTGACACCAACAAACAGCGAGTTACTCTTGAATCGCGCCTGGTCCAGGCTGTCCTCTTGCCTTCGTTCCTGCTTCCCCTGGTGACGTCCCGCTTCCATGTTCATCCACGCAGAAACCAGTATACCACACCTTTATCCCACTTCTGACACCAAATGTTACGTGCTGGACGGGGCACTCGGGATAAAGGTTTGGGTATATGACTAAAACGTCGGTTTCGTGGATAACTAGGATTTATTAACTATAGAATCCCCACGCTGACACGTGTCTGGTCTTCCACCTCGTCGAAACGTCCAAATCGTGTGCAGTCGCAATCCTTGTTCCTCGCCGGAGTCGTACACTCGTAGACACTAATCGCACTTTTCGCTCGTAGTCAACTCTACGACATCTCGCAGATAACTAATCGCACTCTTCACTCGTAGTCAACTCTACGACATCTCGCAGATAACTATCCACCGATCGTTCCGTCCGCTCTTTTATACCCGATCATACAAGCTCTCGTAATTTCTATATATCGAACGTTCGGAACTATTCTTCAGGAGAATTCGAGGCAGTGTGTGAGTGAGATAGAAGGTGTTTGTTTACACACGTAAACAAACAGGCGGCGTTCGGTAAGTTTTCGAATATTCTATACTAGAAAGTTCGAGGTAACTGTAGCAGTGAGATAACAAATATGTGTGAGAGCGACACCGAAGGTGTTCCTGTGTTTTCTAGAACATTCTGTTCTGGGAGCTTCGCGACATTATTATTGAATGAAATACTGACGAGTCCATATTGATGATAGTTATGATTATGTTTATATAATGTAATAATTATTTCACAATATGATAATAAAATAATATCATTATATATTCTTTTTAAAAAAAATCTGCCCCGCTCTTCAGGGTGAGGAAGTAAACTAACACACATACAAACTCTCGCATTTATAATTTTGGTAGGATCAAGTGTAAACATAAGCACTTACTCAGCTAGTATATCTTCAGGTATGTTAAGCTTTGATTCGGCTAGTGCATTTGCAGTTTCCAATGCCAGCTCATATTTTTCTGAAAATTGAAGATTTTAGTTTCTTAAATCTAAGAAAGTGTTTTGTTTTTCTGTATTTTTTTGTACTAGATACATGGATCGAAAATACTATTTTGGACACAAAACACAGTAAACACTTTATAATAAAAGGAAAACTAAAAATAAGTGTGCCATAATTATTGACAGTCTTATCTTGCATCTTTTCCTACCAAACTTTTAATAGAAAGGAGTTAAGGCGAACAAGGGCAAAGGCACCCTAATAATATTTATACTTATTTTGGTACCAGACTAATAAATTAGAAATAAAACTGTTTCAAAAAATTTAAAATTAAGTTTTTTAACCAGTTTTTTTCATATTGATAAGTTTGATCCATACTAATATAATTATAGAGTGGTTCTTTATACAGCCTTTAAGCTTTTCGTTGATATTTTTACCATTTACGATTTACAGAGAAAACACTGTAAAATCATGTTTTGGCCCTTTTCTTTGTCTTAATAAAGAACTGAACAAGGTTGTAGCAATTATTATAATTACCACAGTCAATCTGCAAATCCAGCTTCTTTCTCAAGAGAGTCAGCTTCACAGCACTCTCGGTAACATTCTCCAGTGCCTGTTCCAAGTACTCCAGAGCCTCAGCATTATGCCCCAGGTATATCAGGTCCTCCACCAGTTCACTAAGTATGGAGACACGGAGAGGAGACTTCTCGGGGTACTTGTGGAGAGCCTGGATGAAGCATCCTATTGATGCCTGGAATCAATGTTTGAAATTACTAAGAACTTTTTTTTAACTAGCTAAAGGCTTATTCTATGGAAGAATATGTTGCCTGATAAGACTATACTACAATTCTTATATTCTATCTATTAATCTATATATAGTGTTCTGGCAGAATCCACGTTGGGTTCTGCCAGAACACTACTTGGATTCTGCCAGAACTGTAAACTGTTACTGTAGGTATATATATGATATATTGTATATTTGCACAAAAAAACAGTCACACTTACTTAAAAACATTGGATACTAGCTGACCCGGCAAACGTTGTTTTGCCTTAAAAATATATAGTAGAAGATTCTCAGACCTACTGAAATTTGGTAAAAATCGGTCAAACCGTTTCGGAGGAGTACGGTAACTAACATTGTGTCATGGAAATTTTATAATTCTTTATTGGACACATAGATAAAAAAGGCATAGTAAAAGACAATTAACTTAAAATTTGTGTACCACAATTGGCGGCCTTATCGCTTAAAGCGATCTCTTCCAGGCAACCTTTGGATGGAAAGGAATTTATAAACGACTAAAGAAGGACGTAGTGTACAATAAAGAATAATAAAAAACATACATATAATATTAATAATCTTATCTTAATTTATATAAATCTCGTGTCACAATGTTTGTCCTCAATGGACTCCTAAACCACTTAACCGATTATAATAAAATTCGCACACCATGTGCAGTTCGATCCAACTTGAGAGATAGGATAGTATAAATCTCAAATTATAGTCGCAATTTTAATTTACTGCTAATTATTGTCTGTTATTATTTGACAGTCACAATTATCAGTTAACTCCAAATGATTCTAACTGATGTCGATACCTTTCGACTGGGTTGAGTAAGTAATCAATAGATGGCACTGCTATGGTAAATCTACGAACGTGTCATATAAGCTACACTATCTATTTTTCACACCCTTAAGTGAGGCAAAACCTAGTTTGCCGGGTCAGCTAGTATTATATATTAGACAACAGTTTAGCTCTGAGAAGAACTTTTGCGTATGTGTAGTTAAAAGAACAAAATCAAAAAAAAAACGGAAAATTATTAGACTTTGCGCACGACCGCTGCGATGGGAGCCAACCTCGCGACTGAGCCGCGCGGGTACCTTACTCATAGATCTAAACACCCCTCCCCCGCACACGCCCTCTTCGCAACGGGCCGTGCAGCAGAAATCGTAATATTTTAATTTCACCATAACTTCAAAACCAAACGTCCAATTTTAATCATTCAATGACGAAATATTATCAACACAAACTGTTCTTATTAATGAAATAATTTATTTTGATAAGGATTAATAGTTTATTGCTTAAAATCGCTTCGTAAATAAACGATTATTTCTCGTACAAAGTAAAGGATAAAAAATGGTTATTGTGGGTTATTCCTAAGAGATAAACATATACCATCACGGACTTTTTTGTAGACCTTTTTAAGTTGTACAATACTGTAGTAAATTGTTTTGATCTATCTTGTAGGATTCAGTCAGCGTTTGCAATGTAAGCGCAAAAAAAGGTTTTTTTTTACGACCTCACATTAAAAACCTCAAAAATTGTAGCCTATGTGTTATTCTGATGTATAAGCTATATTGTGGTAAAGTTTCATTCAAATCCATTCAGTAGTTTTTACGTGAAAGAGTAACAAACATACATCCATACATCCACACATCCATACATACAAACTTTCGCCTTTATAATATTAGTAGGATACATGTAAGGGTTCCGACACATTATGTTTTTAAGTAAGTGTGAGCATTTGTTCCTGAGAATATAATTAAAACCTGCAGCAGGGGCCGACTACAGGCTAGCAATGATGATGATGCATAAAAAAACTTTCAGCTCGCTTATATAGGGTGGTCTCATATGTCAAGATCTAGCTCTCAGTGTATATTAATTTAGAGTAAAAAAATATGACATACATATTTAATTGTTTTTAATTACAGTATCTGCAGTTATGTATATGTATATACAGGTATTAATAGGTCTAGACCATGTATAGGCTTACATGCTGGTATAAAAACAAATTATTAGCAATAATTTCTATTCAGTAAGAATTTAGATATTGGCCAAGTATCATGTCATAATATTTACCTCTAAATTCTCCCTGTCCGGGCTAAAGAACTGCAGTGCTTTCAGCTTCTTTTCCGCCTTCATAAACTGCCGGGCGGCGGTGACGTAGTGTTCAGCTTCTCCTAAAGCATCTCCTAAAGAGGCTTCGCATTTGGCCGCGCCAACATACGCGTGTGCCGCAAAAGCAGGTTGCTCAGAGTGCTCACACTGTATAGCCAAAGCTATAAACTCGTTGGTAGCTTCAGAAATGTTAGGCTTTCTCATAAATCGCCTGAAAAGAGAAAGATGGGGGAAGTAGTAAAGGTGATAGGTCCCCGTCTGCTAGAAAGTATAGGTTTAAGTACTGGTTCCTACTTTTTTAACTTTATATTGATGTTCATAAATTGTTCACTAAAGCTTGCATTTAAATCTGTAGACATTTTAATGGCTTTTAGGAAAGTTAAGAGAAAAACTTATTTTGTTGTATTTTACGTTACAACAACAATTATTCAAAGAGAAAGCATAGATACCACTGTTCAGATCTCAGCTCAGCTGTTTTCTTTTTTTTCGGGTTGATACTGTGTAGCTTAATCGGACTACACGGATAACAGTTTAAAAAATCATCTATATTATAGTTTGGCAAATTTTACTTCACACATGCACCATGCACGTGAAATGTCTGCACATAAAATTGTGAGAACCCTCAACAAGTTTTCTTATTAAAAATGTGTATATTGGCAGCATGACACGAGTAACTTAAGCATACAAACTACTGTCATTGTCATTACACAAGGTTGCTTCGGTGCTTTGACGTGTCCGACCACGGACCGAAAATTAATTTATCGTTATCATTTTTGTAGTTTCGGAGATGATTTCTTACTAATTATTTCAACCAGGGTGCTAGTGCTGTTATAATAAATAATAAGAATGGATTTCCTGAAGAGCGGTCTCAAGACCGTGCTCGGAGCACCCGAGCCAGGTCACCAGCCGTCTGGAGCCGAAACAGTGAGTTTTATACTCAATTTTACGAATTATTACTCTAGTTAAACTATTTATAGTGTACCGCAGACTGAATCAACATTATATACATACCTATTTCGTTTATGCGTGGGCTTAGCATTCAGCAAGAGTCTTTAATTATTAAAATACCTATTATGAATAGCTGCACAGCGTTAAGAACTTCAGAAGTTCTTATCATAACAATTTGACTGTAACACTGTGATGGGTAACATTTACATACTTAATTAATTTTGAATTAGGTATGGTATGTACATAGTTATACAAAGTATGCATGCAGTAAAAACTTGAAAACTGGTTTTATTCTTCATTATCACAGAAAATACATTTTAATTTGCATTTGTATAAGTAAAAATGTAAATCTTTGCTTTTCCGTAGCCATCCATCAAAAGCATTTAGAGCTAAACTGTTATATCTATTTCTCTTTTTATACATATATTTATAACTATTATTTAATGTATATTAAGAATGCATCTTACAGTGGCAACTTAACTGAATCAAATATAATTCAGAAAAATGAAGGACTAAACAAGAAAAAATATGAATGTACATTCTCACTTAATCAATATTATTATATATCTCCACCAATCAATATAGAGCTGGGCTCTTGTGAATAGACTTTGTTCCACATACTTCTATTCTCTGCCAAATCCTTGACTTCCCTGTACAAAATGACTTTCGCCTTCTCCTTAATTTGGTCTATATATCTCTCTCCTTCTATGATGTTTTAGTTGTCTTCCTCTTTAAGTTTTTGTTAAATTGTCATATTATATAAGATATCCCACCATCATTCCTTATAATTTGAGATTTAAACTATCCTATCTCTCAAGTTGGATCGAACTGCACATGGAGTGTGAATTTTATTATAATCAGTTAAGTGGTTTAAGAGTCCATTGAGGATAAACATTGTGACACGAGATTTATATATATTAAGATGTATACAGTATATATTCATGATAAACAAAACACATTTGTACAAAAAAAAATGGTTAGACTTACTTAAAAATGATTGGAAAAAGTCCCACTCAAACACACTGGTGATAGTCTGAGTGATACTCTGATACCCGTCTACTATGATGATGCTCTAAATGCATCACAACTAGTTGGACTTCTTCCAGTGTGTTTTTAAAGTAAGTGTGACCGTTTTTTTGCTGTAAATATAAATATGCCTTATGAGGACAGATTACAACTTGATGTGCACACAATGTCATGAGTACCATCATAATTAGTTGTAATAAAATAAAATATATATAATTATAGATTTAATGAGAACTAAAACTCAACCTACAATAGATAGACTTATGTTAAAATAGGTGATGTTAGCCTGTAAGACACTTAACTTCATAAGATTAAATGTTACATTAGTCATAATAGTGCTGCGTGAACATACTATGTAATATTGTTTATGTTAATAAAGAATTTTGAAAATCAATCAAATCATTATTTAAAATATATATTGTTATTAGGTGGAGCGGCTAGTAGACAGAGTGCAGAGTTCTACCCTCCTGGAAGACCGCAGGGATGCATGCCGAGCACTTAAAGCAATGTCTCGCACTTACAGGATTGAAGTGGGTGCCCAGGGAATGAATGTGCTCAAACAGGTGAGAATGAAGTTAATAAATTAAATACATTAATTCAGGTTTTTGTCCATTATAAAGTTCTTGATAGACTGATGTATATCAAAAAATAAAAGTTTTTATTGCAGGCTAGTGAGACCCATATAGCAAATAGCAAACAGATTTAGAATAAAATGTTGTTTTACTAATGAGATTTTAGTTTTTTGAAATTGACTATTGTAATAAAAATTCAAAAAAGATTAAGAAATAGGCCCTTGAGCAGCTTAAAAACTACTATTTTTAATTACTAATTGTTACTTTTACATTTCTGTTCCTTTTATCTGCTCAATAAATATTTATCTATCTATTTTATAAACATGACCTCACATTAAATGACACATCAAAATAATTCTTAAATAATAATTTATTTTTCTAAAGAGTATAATTAAGCAAAAGTTACTGTCATCCTACTAATATTATAAAGGCGAAAGTTTGTATGTATGTTTGTTACTCTTTCACGTAAAAACTACTGAATGGATTTGAATGAAACTTTACCACAATATAGCTTATACATCAGAATAACACATAGGCTATAGCTTATACATCAGAATAACACATAGGCTACAATTTTTGAGGTTTTTAATGTGAGGTCGTAAAAAAAAAACCCTTTTTTGCGCATACATTGCAAACGCTGACTGAATCCTACAAGATCAAAACAATTTACTACAGTATTGTACAACTTAAAAAGGTCTACAAAAAAGTCCGTGATGGTATATGTTTATCTCTTAGGAATAACCCACAATAACCATTTTTTATCCTTTACTTTGTACGAGAAATAATGGCTTATTTACGAAGCGATTTTAAGCAATACACTATTAATCCTTATCAAAATAAATTATTTCATCAATAAGAACAGTTAGTGTTGATAATATTTGGTCTTTGAATGATTAAAATTGGACGTTTGGTTTTGAAGTTATGGTGAAATTAAAATATTACGATTTCTGCTGCACGGCCCGTTGCGAAGAGGGCGTGTGCGGGGAAGGGGTGTTTAGATCTATGAGTAAGGTACCAGCGCGGCTCAGTCGCGAGGTTGGCTCCCATCGCAGCGGTCGTGCGCAAAGTCTAATAATTTTCGGGTTTTTTATTTTATTTTGTTCTTTTAACTACACATACGCAAAAGTTCTTCTCAGAGCTAAACTGTTGTCTAATATATAATACTATCTGACCCGGCAAACTAGGTTTTGCCTCACTTAAGGGTATGAAAAATAGATAGTGTAGCTTATATGACACGTTCGTAGATTTAACATAGCAGTGCCATCTATTGATTACTTACTCAACCCAGTCGAAAGGTATCGACATCAGTTAGAATCATTTGGAGTTAACAGATAATTGTGACTGTCAAATAATAACAGACAATAATTAGCAGTAAATTAAAATTGCGACTATAATTTGAGATTTATACTATCCTATCTCTCAAGTTGGATCGAACTGCACATGGTGTGCGAATTTTATTATAATCGGTTAAGTGGTTTAGGAGTCCATTTAGGACAAACATTGTGACACGAGATTTATATAAATTAAGATAAGATTATTAATATTATATGTATGTTTTTTATTATTCTTTATTGTACACTACGTCCTTCTTTAGTCGTTTATAAATTCCTTTCCATCCAAAGGTTGCCTGGATGAGATCGCTTTAAGCGATAAGGCCGCCAATTGTGGTACACTAATTTTAAGTTAATTGTCTTTTACTGTGCCTTTTTCATGTGTCCAATAAAGAATTATAAAATTTCCATGACACAATGTTAGTTACCGTAACTCCTCCGAAACGGCTTGACCGATTTTTACCAAATTTCATATGCGTATTCAGTAGGTCTGAGAATCTTCTACTATATATTTTTAAGGCAAAACAACGTTTGCCGGGTCAGCTAGTATACTATATTTATTTAAATCCTAAGGTATCAAGTGGGTAAATTGTAGCCTTTTTTTTACTAAAAACTCATATTGCTTCCCACTAATGTGGTACAGTTCTTCTTTAATTAAATCAAATTAGTGTTAAAATATTTAAATTTTTATCAATAGATAAAATTAAATCAAATTATTATAAATAAATAAGTTTCAACAATCAACAGTCAGTTTCAAATAATCATCTAAATTATAAAATGTATTACTTAATAGCCACACCCTAAGTTTTGTCTTAAAGCTCGCGGTGGAAGGCGCGCCGCGGACAGATGCGGGTATGCGGTTGTAGATCGTGGGCCCCATTGCGGGCCCCCTCTCCGATTTGATGAGTCGATGTGTTGGTTACAATAATACATTTTTATTTATGGTAAATGTAGATGATTATTAATATAAATACTTATAATGTTTAAATTACAGGTTCTAGAACTGGACAGGGCTGACAACGAAACCATAAACTATGCTCTGGACACCCTCAACAACGTAATGTCTCCCACACAATTTGAAGAAGAAGAAAACAACCCATGTGTTCCCATGAACATCGGAGAACAGTTCACTGAGATGTTTATCAAGGAACAGAGCAATGTACAGTTGATATTGGATCTCCTTGATGAATACGACTTCAGAGTGAGGTTGTCTGCTGTACAATTACTAACCTCAGTCTTAACAAACAGACCCAAAGACATACAAGAAATAGTCCTTGTAAAACCTATGGCCGTCTCCAAAATGATGGACTTACTCGGTGACTCTAGAGAGGTTATACGAAATGAAACTCTACTACTCCTCATAAAGTTAACTAAAGGCAATGCTAATATACAGAAAATAGTCGCATTCGAAAATGCTTTTGACAGATTATTCGACATAGTATCATCAGAAGGTTATTCGGATGGAGGAATTATTGTAGAAGATTGTTTACTTCTCATGCTGAATTTGTTGAAGAATAACAGCAGTAATATAAACTTTTTCAAAGAAGGCAGTTATATACAGAAGATGCTGCCAATGTTTAATGCTAACGAAGAGCTGGAAGAAGCTGGCTGGTCACCTCAGAAAGTGTCAAACGTACATTGCATGTTGCTTATAGTACGGACTTTGGTTTCTCCAAGCAACTCTGTAAATATAGTGACAAGTTGTCAGCAGATCATGAAGAATGTGGGTTTACTGGATGCGTTGTGTAATATCCTGATGTCGAGCGGGGTGCCGGCCGATATATTGACGGAGACGATAAATACCGTAGGGGAGGTTGTGAGGGGTAATGCGGTGAACCAGGAATTCCTTGGCAATGTGATGGCGCCATCAAATCCTCCGCGGCCGGCGATAGTCGTGCTTCTCATGTCCATGGTTAATGAGAAACAGCCATTCTCTCTAAGGTACATGAACATATTAAAACTAGAAAACTTAGCTTAGGAAACTAGTGCTTTAGCGGGTCAGTAGATTATCTTTAGGCGGATGGGGATCCACCTAAAGATAATCTAGTGGTTTTCAAGGCAAAGTAAATTTCTTTTTGAATCTCGTCACAGTCATACTATACAGCACAAATGAGTACATGATATATTGTAATTTTGATCCATTTCTTACATAATGTGTGATTTTTTTTAAAGATTTTTTTCATTGTATCATATTCCAGATGTGCGATTCTGTATTGTTTCCAATGCTACCTCTACCGGAACGAGTCGAGCCAGTCAGCGTTAGTCCAAACACTCCTTCCTTCCTCCACAGAGGTATTTATATTATATCTTAACACATAAAAGTGATGTTCATTCATTATGGAATATTGTATGTGATGATTATTTGAACATGCTGATATCATAATTAACAAAACATTAATTATGAGTAGAAGACAAAATTAAATATTTAGTGTACTTCCGCTGTGATCTGAAACCCAAATTAAGATAAGCAAAGGAAAAATTAAAATATTGAAAAAATAATAGGTGTGTTCCTCCGACCGACCACCACACCTCCACTACAATTCACACCAGTAAAACTAATCCCTAATCTACCCTCCTAACACAACGAATTTTCACTCCGCGAAAAGAAAAACATCGTGAGGAACCTATAGTTCCGTGGTAGAGCATTTTTATTTTGAAAAAAGGCATTCTCCTTGCACCAGATGTCGCCAGAGTGTCGCTAATCCATTAAGTTACGCGCCCTGCTGGTCATATCTACCTACTAATGAAATCATCCTTTGGTTTTTGAGTCAGCCGTCTACTTCTTCATATAAGCTAAGTGGCCAATCTTTGGTGTCGAGAGTTTTCCAGAAGGGCTTCAGGTACATACTATAAGAGTACTTTAATGTATGTTACAGGTGTCCTCCCTAACCAGCGGCCAGTTGCTCTGCGGAGGGCTGTTCTCCTCGGACCCTCTGTCCAACTGGTTCTCGGCCGTGGCTCTGATGCACGCGCTCATAGACAACCCCACACAGAAGGAACAGCTGCTCCGGGTGCTGCTGGCTACCAACATTGGAAGCTCTCCCGTCTCCTTGCTGCACCAGTGTGTGCTGCTGTTGATGCATACCACCAAACATAGGCCGAAGGTAGATATGTCATTTTGTGCTTAAATCAGTCCACGATACGGATTTGGGGCCTTGTCCCGCAAGGAGAGAAGTATCGGCCAAAAAAAAAGATATATAAAGATTATTTTATTTACCAGAGTTAAATTATTATTGTATATCTTTTTTTGTGTTTTTTAATGTTTTTCGGGAAAAATAAACAAATTTGAATAGAAAATAGGCCGTAATTAACCACACTGATAAAGTATGTATGTGTGTTGCTGAATAACGATAATGTTTTAGACCCTACACCAATGACTTGTTTTTCAAGTTATGTATGAATTTGCACTCGCTTTACGTTGAAGGAAAACATACAAACAGAAACCGGCATGTTTGAGGACCACAATATCCGAAGATGTGCGTCATCAGCCAACCCGCACTTAGCCAGCGTGGTGGATTATGGCGTATATCTCTCTCCTCTAGAGTGAAGGTCCCGAGTCCCAGCAGTAGGAACGTATAGTGGGCTGCTTACGTAACGGTGCAACCTAGTGTTTGACCTATATTTGTGTAGTGTTGTAAGTGCACCCAGACACGGGAGCTCTCGACAACCTGTACAGTGCATGCTGTATCCCCCAGGTGGCGCTGCTGATGGTGCTGTGCGCGTGGTGCCACGCGTGCCCGGCCGCCGTGGGCGCGTTCCTGCGCGTGCCGGGCGCGCCCGCCTGCCTGGTCGCGCAGACCTGCGCCGCGGACGACGACGGGGACGGCTTGCTGCAGGGCCTGGCCGCCTTCCTGCTCGCGCTCTGCGTGCACTACAACGATGACTCCGTCGACAACTACACCAAGGTACTGTTATATCGGAAAAGACACGGCTATACATATAAAATAACCAATAACCGAGACTCGCGACGTACCTACGTCTAGTACTACTAACTCGTACACTGATCAAATCATAGCCAAATCATAACTACTAATTACATCAAATAAATAATGAATTAAACGCTAACTGACTCGGTGATAGCTGAATACTGAGAGGTTTCTATCGCACTCCGCGTTCACAATCTCTCGCATCTAACTAAACATGGAACAAGCGGTCGGCACTTCATATCACAACAATAACTTTACCAAGTTCAATTCGGAGCATGTCTTAGGAATAAGGTGCTTAGTTTCTATAAATACATTAACATCGACCAGATCACTTGCGGGGAATATACTTACAATAAAATAATCACAGACCAACATTCTAATGAGTACTAATACTATACGTATATCAACTTTCATCAAAACTGGTTCAAAATGGCGTCCTCTTCGCGAGAACCGACTAAAAAATAAAATCGCCGAGTCTCGCCTTGTATTGACGTCAATGCGATGCGAGACAATTGCAATTCCAATATAGTAGTCAGAGTTTGGATTGGGCTTCAGTCGCGTGAACACGTATTCTTAGCCACTTATAATTTCTATTTTCAAAAATAAATCAACGTAATTAAATATCGTTTTTTTTTAACTATTTCCTGACCTTCGCCTTAACAGTACACTCACGTTGTAAACCTTTTTTTTTTTACAATAAATGGGCTTGCGCTTGATCACAGTTTACCTGATGGCAAGCGACATTATGTTCTAAGGTGGAGTGCGCTTACCCAAAATAAACCGGTTCACGCATGCTATGAAAACTGCCAGATTGTAGATCTCAGGAAACAGGGAGCTCGGCAAAGAATGACGCACTATGAAGGTGGAAGCAATATGCTTATTATGTGCCTTTGGAACCTCCGCGGTATAACGGTTTCCTTGCTCGTCCGATAGTGGAATGGAACTTTAAGAGTAGTATGATCTGTGGACTTCTTTACTTATATTGTTTCTTATCTTTCACAACATTTATAATCAATCATAAATGGTAGGACCCATTCCTGGTAAACAATTTAAGTAGCTGTGTATTGAATTTCTGCACCTGTATTTTATTATCACGATAGTTTTTACTGCTAGTTTAGGAACTGTTGTTGGCTAATGTTTGTGTACAACTGCATGACAGTTTTCACTGATAGTCGTGGAACTGTGGTTGTCTAATGTTTGTGTACTACTTCGTGACAGTTTTTACTGCTAGTTTAAGAACTGTGGTTGGGTAATGTTTGTGTACAACTTCATGACAGTTGTCACTGCTAGTTTTGGAACTGTGGTTGGCTAATGTTTGTGTACAACTTCACGACAGTTTTTACTGATAGCAGTTGTAGAACTGTTTATGTACAACTTCACGACAATTTTCACTGCTAGTTGTAGAACTGTTTGTGTACAACTTCACGACAGTTTTCACTGTTAGTTGTTGAACTGTTTGTGTACAACTTCACGACAGTTTTCACTGATAGTTTAGGAACTGTTAGTGGCTAATGTTTGTGTACAACTTGACGACAGTTTTCACTGGTAGTTTAGAAACTGTGGTTGGGTAATGTTCGTGTGCACGTTGCGCAGGAGGAGCTGAAGCAGCTGGTGGCGAAGCGCGTGGGCGAGGAGCTGTTCGTGTCGCGGCTGGGCGAGGTGGCGCGGCACGAGAGCTACACGCGCGCCGCGCGGCACCCGCAGCTCCGGCCGCGCGCCGCCGCCGACCTGCTGCTCGACTACGAGTTCACCAAGCTCTTCAAGGCTAACGAAGGTCACCAACCTATATCTATCTATATTAAATGTGAATGCATGCACGTATAATGCGTGCCAACTAAGAATAGGATCGCGCTTGCTTCAACTTCACACGATAACTGTCAAAAAATTACTGCTAGCAAAGAAAGCGTAAAAAAGAAATTTAATTATTATTTTTTTGGTTCATAGATATACATTTAATTATTGTTTAACTACTCTTGATTTTATTACTGGATAATTTTGGATTAATTAATTCTACAGGTAAGAAGTACCCAAGCCAAATTAACAACACCTAAAAAAAATTACGTGACGAGACATTGGTTTTGGATAGTTTCGACTTAAGTGCTGTAAGCAGTATAATAAACTAATTTTATTTTGTACAAAAAGAAGTGACAACAATGAAAAAGAAATTATATTTTTATAAATATCCTACTCATTTATAATTAATATGCCGTAAAATGTATAAGAAATAGCAAAACAGTACAGAAATAGTACATTAAACATATAAACTGAATATTCATATTGATTGTACAGATTGTTCATAAATTTTTTTGCACACCATACACTTTGGTTATGAAGCGCGTATGATTGAGCAAGATGGCGGTTTTGACAGTCCTATTCTTAGTTGGCACGCATAGTATATGTAGTATATCAATAGACAACGCAACTGACAAAATCTTCCATTATCATAATTTTATTTTAGTTTAAAAACTTTATTTTCTATAAGTACCAATATTATAAAGCGGAAAAGTTTTATTGTTAGTTTGTTTGACAATTTATTTTTCCACATAATCTCCACTTAATTCTATGCACTTTTTCCATCTGATTTCCAACGCCTGCATACTGGTCATAAAAAAAGTTTCTTCAAAGCCATCAAAAATATCACCTACCGCAGCTTCAACCTTCCTCAGTTGATGAAAATTTTTGTGTCCAAGGTGTTTTTTTTAGGTTTGTGAATAAATTAAAGTTTGAACGTGCCAAATCAGGAGAATAGGCGGCATGGGGCTGTAATTCAGAGCCACAATCACGAATTTGAGCCGTAGATTTAACAGACGTGTGAACGCGTGCATTATAAATAAATAAAGTATACTTAATGAATGGCTCGCAGGAGCACAAAATTTTATTGTAACTAATCTAGCAATAAGTATAAATTAAGATTGTTTTTGCTAGGTTTTGGTGAATAAACTATTTGTATTTTGTGTATGGTTTGCAGGTAGTGTAATCCAGAGCGTGACGAGCAGGCAGAAGGCGGGCGGGGAGGGCGAGGAGGCGGCGGACGGCTCGCTGGAGCAGTACAAGGCGCTCATCCGGCAGCAGGACGCGCGCCTGCAGGAGCTCATGGCGCAGCTGCAGCATCTCGCGCAACAGAACCACGCACTGCAGGTACTACCTTTTTTATTTCTTGAGGAAATGCATTTACGCATCTCCCGGTACAAGCCTGGGGGAGGCGGGCGGTGTATGTCGGGCTCGAGGGCCAGAAGGGCCGTCAATACTGACTACAACCTCACGGTGTCCCATCTCACGACGGGGGCAGGGATGCAGGACCGCTTCGCGCATTGCGCTGCTCTCCCCGCCCAGGCCGCTATCCGCAGTCCGAGCGGACCCACCTCAAGGGGGGCGACGCTCCCCTCTACAGCGCGAGCGATGCCCTGGGACAACCAAAGGCATCGTCTCGACTGCAGGTAGTGGAGACGATGCCTTTGGTCTTTAGTCTCGACCTGTATGCTAGGCTTGCTCGGGACGAGGACTTATAGTCTTACCTTTCAGTTTCAATAATTATCTTTTCAGAACAGATTATTGTCTATCCCAGTGGAGAAAATGTCCACTGCCCGTGCTAGCCCCGCAAGAGGACGTGTGTTGGAGTGAAGTGTATGATAGATACAAAACACATTAAGTCCATGATAAAAGTATAAATAAAATATAGAAACCCAACTTTACGTGGCGGCGGCCATCTTAGATTTTGTAATATATATATTAGTAGCATAGTATATTCACAGTATATTTATATATTTTTTTCATTCTCAAGCATTTCAATTAATACCAATATTGGTATTTAAATTTGGATTAAATTTGTCATCCGCCGTTTTGTGGCGACGGCCATCCTGGATTTATTTTTATAAATCATAGCTAAGGATCAAGGTCGGGGTTTGCCAAATAACAAAGAGTCCCCAACACTGCGTTCTATGACCAGTTTTGCTGTTGTACTCCAAACAGCTGTCAAATTAAAATGGGATTGTGCGGGTCATACGGCTCGTATGCATTCCGAACGCTGGGCCGGGATCGTCAGAGAGAATCCTCAAGGTCGGCGCAATTTTATCCGTAACACCGCGGGGCGTAGGCGTAGGCCTGGCGGCTGCTTTTTCATCGGTTGGTTGCAGACCTTCTGCAGCAAGAGTCCAGTGTAGGGAACCGCTTCAGGTAGAAAGGCGCGAGAGCCGGGGCCCGCCAACGCGGCACCCTGGCCACTGACTTTGACAGATCACCTGTCATGTCCATCACTTCGTTCCATGCTCGAAGTTGCCAGGCTAAAGTCCTTAAAGCCACTATCGAATGAAACTTAAGGGTTACACGTTTGCAGAGCGCGCTGAACGAGTCGCTAGCGTCCAACTGCCAGCTGAAGGACGAGAACACGGTGCTGAAGGCGCAGGTGTCGGCCTCCTCGCCGCCGCTGCAGCCGCCGCAACACACTGCGCCGCACGATGACTCTAGGTATGTATTGTCCTCCTAGGCGTATCCGCCAATGGCGAACTTAGCTAGTTCCGGCTATGTGCACGGATATGGCTGGCGAAGCCAAATTTTGTTTTAAATAGCCTATTGCACGGTGCGCAGTGCAGTTGGCCATCATTGTTATAAGTATAGTTGTAGGAAGGCTTTGGGCGGGTCTTTCGTTTATGGTGTCTGGCGTCAAGGTCTTCAAGACGCTTTTGTTCACATTATCAATATACCAGGCTTAAGGTCCTATGTCCCCTAGATGAGGCAGAGGGCGTCCACATTGCGTCGCCATCCCGGTCTGTCTTGAGCGTCTCGCTTGATCTCGCTCAAGGTCTTGCCGATAGCCTTCGCTTCGTCAAGCCGTCAGGTCTGTTTTGGATGACCACCATTATACTGCACAAGCATTTTTTTACCCTTGATAGGTTTGCGTTTCACTACAGCTTGCCTAGTCTTAAGCTGCGCTGTAGTGTACGGTGTGGCACGCTTACCTAGAAAATACCTATTAACTCAACTTTTGAAGACCCCCGAATCATACCTCTCAGGAAACAGAGACCCAGGAAGAGAGTTCCAAAGCTTCGCTGTCCTCACAATAAAGGTAAGCATAGCATAAGCAGCCCACTATACGTTCCCACTGTTTAGATTCGGGGCCTTCCCTCACGAAAGAGACATAGGCCTTAATCCACCACGCTGGCCAAGTGCGGGTTGGCGGATGACACACGTATTTGGATATTGTGGTCCTCAAACATGTCGATTTCCTCACGATGTTTTTCACCGTAAATCGAGAGCAAATCCATAATATGTAACTTGAGAAAAAGAAGGGCTGGGTTCGAACCAGGGGCCGCCTGATGGATAAGAATGGTTCGGTAGCCATACTCGCTTTTTTGTATGAAATGGTTTAGTATGGCGCTAACCAGTCGTGTGTGAAATGTGTCCTGTGTGAAAAGTGTGTGTGTGATATTTATTTATTTTTATTACCAGACTAACCGAAGCCCTAAGTAAGCTGTCGAGTTCCGAAGCTAAAGTACTGGAATTGTCTGGCGAAGTATCAAGATTATCCGACGCCCTACGAGCGAGCGAGGAGGCGAGGAGAACTGCCACTGAAGAGCTTGAAAAGCTTAGCAAGGATCAAGATGATTTGTTGGTCTTGTTGGCTGATCAGGTAAACTATTAAGCTTATTTAGAAAGATTGAATGCAAAATATTTTATTGTGCAAATATCAATTATATACACAATCATTTTAGTCTAGTCAACAAGTGCCTTTTTGGTGAACTTTTTTCAGCAGTCTCCGAAAATTATGATTGAGGCGTCATTCGATTCGGAATGGCATCTAGATAGTTTTCGAAAAACAATGAAGTTCCGCAAATAATTTTGCCATTCCGAATCAAGTGACACCTCAATCATAATAGTACGAGATCCCACTGCAGGATAGGTGTGCTCATCGACTATTTGTTTAAAACCAATTTTTTATGTTTATTTATAGTTAAAAGAATATATATTTACTAGGGTGCCTATCAAAATTTGGCCGCTATTATTTTTTTTTAAATTATTTTTAATATATTTTTGGTAAAAAATTTCGTTTATTTATTATTTAAATAAAATAACGTCTACATCACAGCAATTAA
The DNA here is from genome assembly GCA_035578125.1 of Mellilla xanthometata. Taxonomy (NCBI): domain Eukaryota; kingdom Metazoa; phylum Arthropoda; class Insecta; order Lepidoptera; family Geometridae; genus Mellilla; species Mellilla xanthometata. The sequence goes on along the minus strand of JAPUBQ010000014.1, from coordinate 1,326,708 downwards.
TATGAAGATTCGAAAAAATCACGGTTGCCGTTGCTCACCTGGCCGCACTTATTTGCAGCCTGGTGTAAACAGGTATGATTTCGATAAATTTATACGTTCATAACCTATTTTTATGAATTATATGTCAAATTAAAGCTAATTTTTTTCTATTAATTATCATATAAAGTTGCTTAATTAAATCTGGCCGCAAATAAGGGTTGCTGGCTGTTAAAGATAATAAATATTTAAGGTAGAGTGAAAGAGAGTTAGCGCGTAACATCATTTGTCAGACGAGGACAGCGATTGCAGACTGTGCGACGCTTTTAAGCCGTTGCGCTTGCGTCGAACGTTAGTGTTCTCAACCACCGGGGAAAAATAGAGACGACTTATAATAAATACTCCAAAAAATATGTAATTTTTTCAAAATGATAAATTTATAAATTGCAACAAAAAACTAAACTCTGAATGATATCCAAAATCATTAGTAGAGTCAATTGTAAATAAAAGGTCATGATATTGTTACGTGCTGGACGGGGCACTCGGGATAAAGGTTTGGGTATATGACTAAAACGTCGGTTTCGTGGATAACTAGGATTTATTAACTATGGAATCCCCACGCCGGATACGTGTCTGGTCTTCCAACTCGTCGAAACGTCCAAATCGTGTGCAGTCGCAATCCTTATTCCTCGCCGGAGTCGTACACTCGTAGACACTAATCGCACTTTTCGCTCGGGGTATCACTCGGAGTTAACTCTCCGACAACTCGCAGTTAACTCTACGACATCTCGCAGATAACTCTCCTCCGATCGTTCCGTCCGCTCTTTTATACCCGATCATACAATCTCTCGTAAGTTCTATATATCGAACGTTCGGAACTATTCCACAGGAGAATTCGAGGTAGTGTGTGAGTGAGATAGAAGATGTTTGTTTACACACGTAAACAAACAGGCGGCGTTCGGGAAGCTTTCGAATCTTCTTTACTAGAAAGTTCAAGGTAACTGTAGCAGTGAGACAACAAATATGTGTGAGAGCGACACCGAAGGTATTCGTGTGTTTTCTAGAACATTCTGTTCTGGGAGCTTCGCGACACTATTTACATTTTTTTTACGACGAAACAATAACATTAGCAAGCACTTTTGGAATGATATATTATTAAAGTCAAGTACATTGCTTTTTTCGTTACACAAAAAACACGACTTCATCTTTATCAATTCTATTTTACGTTAATTAATATAATAACTTTTAGATGCACAAATAAAATAACAATGTAAATATAAAACATGGTTTATTACGAACTCGAAGAACCAGAAGCCGCGTAAAACAAAACACTGCCCCCCGCCCGCGTCATTTCCCACCCGCGTAATGTTGCTAGCTCAGGCATTATGTGTCCGTTTTTAGCGTAAAATTTAGGACTCCAGGAGGTGAGATAATAATAGAATAAAAATTGTCCTAATCTATATTATTATTATGTACCAACCTAATTGTCTCAATAAATTGATAGATTTATTGAATAAAAGACGCTTTAGAAAAAAATTCATTTAATTTCCTTTTTGCTGAGTAAGCTTTATATAATATTGTCTCTTAGAATTTGAACTTATTAACAAAAATTTAAATTTAGATAAATGATGAAATATTATGTCTAGGTATTTGTCATAGATATAAACATACTATTTAATAGGACTATTGGTTATGTACACACGGGCTGCGCTGATGTGTTATACTTTCTTTTTTCAAGTCGGTTAATTTTTATTAAATTAATTATTAACATTCTACAATGAATAAAAGCCCTCAAGAGGTAATAAAAAGTAGGGTAAATCAAAACTCTTATACTGGCAACACTAACAAGATGGATGCCTCATTATCTATGACAATTTTAAAACTGAGAAATTTATTCAATAATTAAAAAGTTGATACTTAAATACGTTACTTACCTACACGTGAAATGTGATCCCATCGGATCGGATCGGTCGCGCGTCAAACTACTCTATTTAAGAGTAGTTTTAGTAGCTTCAGTATTAGGCGCGCTCACGGTTTCTGGTTCTTTCTGTATTCTGAGCATTCGATGCATGCGCAATGGCTTAAAAGCGTCGCACAGTCGGCAATCGCTGTCCTCGTCTGACAAATGATGTTACGCGCTAACTCTCTTTCACTCTACCTTAAATATTTATTATCTTTAACAGCCAGCAACCCTTATTTGCGGCCAGATTTAATTAAGCCACTTTATATGATAATTAATAGAAAAAAAATAGCTTTAATTTGACATATAATTCATAAAAATAGGTTATGAAAGTATAAATTTATCGAAATCATACCTGTTTACACCAGGCTGCAAAGAAGTGCGGCCAGGTGAGCAACGGCAACCGTGATTTTTTCGAATCTTCATATTAATTGCTGTGATGTAGACGTTATTTTATTTAAATAATAAATAAACGAAATTTTTTACCAAAAATAAATTAAAAATAATTTAAAAAAAAATAATAGCGGCCAAATTTTGATAGGCACCCTAGTAAATATATATTCTTTTAACTATAAATAAACATAAAAATTTAGTTTTAAACAAATAGTCGATGAGCACACCTATCTTGCAGTGGGATCTTAGGCTATAATTTTCGGAGACTGCTAAAAAAGTTGACCAAAAAGGCGCTTGTAGACTAGACTATTTAAACTATACATACATGTCCGGTAATGAGCGTAGCGCATAGCTCGGCTAGCTAAGGTAATATGTCGCGATCATCGAAGCTAAGCAACGGTCGATGCGGACGGTATTTGAATGGGTGAGCATGCGCAAGACTGTCGTCTTTAAAGTGGCATTTTCATCTGGGCATCCGCGGTAGTGTAAAGTACTAAAATGTGACTTAATATCGCTTACATCGTCCATCAATAAGGATAATTGATCAAAATGAAGGAAAAATATATACCTATTGACTCAGGCGCTACTTTCCGAAAATCGAAAATAGAAGAAAAAAAATATTAAGAGTATTTTCGCTGTGATCTGAAACCAAATGAAGATCAGCAAAGGAGAAAAATAGACTAAATATTTCATTTTTTCTTCTAAATATGTTGAAAATTATTGATAGTATAAATATGTCGCTATGGGATATTTCTTATGAACTTCCTATCTTAATATATATAAATCTCGTGTCACAATGTTTGTCCTCAATGGACTCTTAAACCACTTAGCCGATATAATAAAATTCGCACACCATGTTCAGTTCGATCCAACTTGAGAGATAGGATAGTTTAAATCTCAAATTATAGTCACAATTTTAATTTATTGCTAATTATTGTCTGTTATTATTTGACAGTCAAAATTATCTGTATAACTCCAAATGATTCTAACAGATATCGATACCTTTCGACTGGGTTGAGTAAGTAATCAATAGATGGCGCTGCTATGGTAAATCTACGAACGTGTCATATAAGCTATGATGAGGCAAAACAACGTTTGCCGGGTCAGCTAGTTAAATAAAAAATATTTCATAATTTTATGTAACACCATAATGTATTGTTCTCAATCCATCTCCGTTACCCATTGCAGGACACCAAGCTAAACGAGTACAGGCTCCGGCTGCTGTCGCTCGGACAAATCGTGGAGGAGGATGCGCCGGTCATTGAACCCGAGCTGCCGGTCAGTGACCCCGCGCTGCCGGCGCACGCGCAGCCTCTCACCTGATAAACATTAAGGACTCGTTGGTTGAGTTTAATGTCATCTAAACAGCTGTGCCTACTACATATATGACTTTAAATAACGTGGACTCGAAATATGACGTATAAACAGTGTTACTGGTGTAACTGGAGTCAATAGGGGATATGCATAAAGAATAAAATAGCCTGATTTTTTTTCCTGAGCTTTTAATGTCCTAGTATTATTAGTATTAAAAAATCATCTGAAAGTGCATGACCTCACTTGAGTTCACTTGCGTCAGTGAACTAGAATAAATAGAAAAGTAACTTGGCCGATAAAATGTTTTTTTTTTTTTTTTTTTACTCTGAATAGGTCAGCGCTTGACCACCACCGGTTACACCCCACCGCGGTATTTTACACGCGTAGCGGTTGACGGGGCAAAACAGCTATCCGCAAGCCCGCGTCACATGGTCGGTGGCGTGACTTCGACCAATCGCGTGCGAGCTTTGTGTGTGTGTTTCGTTGGGATAGCAGTATAATTGTGTGCGTAGATGGATCCAAATTCTAAGCGGCAATTGTATGGAGTTACTCTTCCGTTTATTCTAGTTCGCTGACTTGCGTAAACAGATGAGTAATATTTATTTATTTACTCACAAGGCAATGTAGCTATGTACGTATGGTCTTTTTCGTTAACTCAAGTTATAAAGGCAGACTTAAGGGTGTTTTTAGAATATCTGCATAAAGCCTTAAAGAAATGGGGAAAAGAAAATCAGTTTTACATTTAGCCGTGCGTCAACGAAATTTTTGTATGGAACAGTTATTTTATATCAGAGCAAAACATGGTTGTGCCAAGTACCATCCAATTGTAGTCATTGCAAAAGCGTTTCTTTTTGTTTTACATCTTTTGAGAATCTAATGAGGCAGTTCCATACAAAAATTTTGTTGGTCATGATAATTTTGTTTCACACTGTTGTTTTGAAAATATATGAATATATAACATATATAGAATAATATGTATATTATATATATAGAGAAGTCAACTTATTTGCCAATCAGCTAGTCAGGTTAATTGTACCGAAATGGCCCCTAAAAGATGTTTCGACAAAATCAGTAACTCTGTATAATGAATGTAAAAATACTGATATGTTTTGAAGTGTGTAACATATTTTAATTTTGAACTATCAGTTTACATAACTGTAGGTACAAGTAGTTATAATTTCGTCCAGGTTTGTTTGTTTGTTTGTCTAAGCTTAGATTTATTATATATTTTATTTATTTATAGCACTTGTAGTATGTTTCTACGGTTTCACAAATATCAATATTTTTATATTCTTTTCTGATCTGAAAAATAAAAAATATACGAGTACACAATAATAATTGAGCGAGCGAAGTCTCTAGATTAACTAGTTCAATTTTAACTTATTGACTCAGGCGTTACTGTGCGGAAATCCATTGTAAATAGAAGACAAAATTAAATATCTAGTGTACTTCCGTCACACGGAACGGACGTTACACGTCAGTTAATCAAATGTTATATCCCGAGGAGTATAGAAACCCTCGTATGACCTGCTTAGTGACCTGAACTCTGAGAATAAGTCACTAAATTGTATGATGCTTGTATTATATTTCAAAAATTTGTAGATTCGGCAAGTACCAAGACAATCATTTTATATAAACAGTAAATGTAGGGACTGATTTGTAATGTAAATTAATATATTAATTGTATTATTTCATTGTAATTTTATTATTTGTTATACATTAACTGTTACCATTATAATTTGTATAGAGAAATAGATGGATTGATCTAAAATAACATGATTTTATTTAATACAAGCTTTTTCCCCCTTCTACAAAAATTTGCATAGAATCGAGTATAAGAGAATGAAAGTAGTGTCAATCAATATATTAAATTACTGGAAATCGAGACTATTATATGACAAAAAGAGATATTATGCCATATTTTTAAGATATTTGATTTCAAATGTTGAAAAAATTTACTAAAAAAATTACAAATAATAAACTCTCTACCTCAGAAAGCATGCAATACATTGATGTGCTGCTTATGATAAATATGCTCAGGAGAGCTATATAAAGCTATTATATAAAAAAAACTAATCTAAAAGCTCTAATAAATAGATATGATGATGAATGCCATCTTGAGATCATTGAACAGAGAACCTTCTAGGTAAGCGTGCTAAAACGTAGGCCACACCACTGCTTAACATCAGGCAAGCTGTGGTCAGTTACAAAAAGAAACTAGGTATCTCTACTACTTTTTAGACTTTGTTTCTCTGTTTACTATCTGTTACATGTTTCTACATTACCTGAAATAAAGAATTAATATTGTTATATAAGAAATATGAAGGTAAGTAAAAAACAAATGCGTTCAATACTTTTTTTTCAATAAATAAATTGATAATCAAAGCTAAAATTAACGTAATATTCACACAAACATTTAAATCTAGCTATATAAAGCTACTGGAAATATTTATATTATATTATTATTACACATAACAGTATCTTATATGCCTATAAAATACAATTACAGTGCAAACTCTATATAACGACACTGCAGGGACTGTGAATTTTATGGCGTTATAGAGAGTGGTTGTTAAGTGGAGAGAATGTATCATTGTATGGAATACAAGCTAAACCAACTAAAGCCAATTGATTTCGATGATCTGATTAGTTATTTTAGTTTGTCATTAAATCGAGTGACGTTACATGGAGTTCACACTGTACATCTACAATTGTAATGGAATGTAAATATTAATACATTTTAAGACTAGTATACTCATAACTTAAACATTAAGAAATTATTTACAAATCAAAAGTATTATATCATATCAAAGTTAATAAATATATGACATTATGCACACCGCATAACGGGTAGCCTACAAGGGACACTTCTGAATATTAAATTTACCATGTTATATTTATTACCTGTGGCTAAGCAAATAAAATGATTTCATTTCCTTTCAATGGATGCAAGTCTCTTATATAAAATACTGGACTAACATTGGCAATTATTGTTAACATAGTTTTAGATTTTAAAGATTTATTTTGCAGTAACGGCAAAAAATAATTTAAAAAAGTTTAGTAGGTGCCTTAACTCTAACACAGCTCTGGATCAGGCTAGTAGTCACATCTTTTTTTTAGAAACGGTTGTAACCACTCGTACGTCAATGTTGCAATCTATGTATGCTTTGTACTCAGAAGTCTTTAATTACGAAACTTAAATTAAAATTTGCATATCATTGAGGGATTGATACATATCATGTACTTTTTTTGTAATGATATATTATTTGACTTGTAACTTTTGGTGGTATCAATAAATGATTTGTATTTGTATTGAAGGAGCTAGTTCTAATGTATACACAGCAACATAATGGTTCACAATTGGAATAAGTTGCCCGAGGAAGTGGTCAGTGCTACATCAGTGAACATCTTTAAAAACCAGATTGATAGATGAGCTGGTTGCAGAACACAGAAAAACTCTTGCTAACCTGTGATCAGTGAACCAGTGGACATGTAATTAATAGTTTGTAAACTGTTATCGTAAGGCATATTATATATTTACACGAAACAAACTGTCACACTTACTTAAAAAACGTTAAATATACGTCCAACGGTGTAAATATGTAATTAATACAATAGTATAATAAACTCATGCCATTATTTGCGCTGTGTTTGTATGCAACACTGAATCTACTATATATTTGATCAAAGAGTGTCTTAAATACGAAGAGACACTAGCGCCCGTAGCTCGGCTAGCTAAGGTGATCATGACGCGATCATCGAAGCTTAGCATGAGCTGAGCTATAGGCAGTACAAGAGGCTTGAACCCTGAACTGTGTCTTCGCTCAATGTGGAAATTCTTATATCTTTAAATGAGCAATATATATATATATATATATATACATATATATATATATATATATATATAATTGGAATCTCGGAATCGGCTCCAACAATTTTCATGAAATTTAGTATATAAGGGGTTTCGGGGGCGATAAATTCATCTAGATAGGAATAATTTTTAGAAAATGTCATATTAAAAAAATAAAATTCCGAGCAAAGCTTTTTTTTTTCGGCTCGGTCAACCATGTACCTGACCGTAATGTGACGTAGATGAGGTTGTCAAGGCGAGGGTGGTGGCTAAGTAATGTACAGGTAGAGCACGAGGCCGGCGAGCACGACGAGCGCGAGCAGCACGACGCAGACCACGGGCCGGTCGTGCAACGCGAGCCACAACATCGACTTGACCACGCGCGACGACTGCTTCAGATTGCCCTCCGTATCGCCCAACTGAAACGAAAACAAGTACCTACAATTAATGTTAAGTTTATTTTATTGGTAATATTTTGACTTGTTTATTTAATTGGAAATTGGTGATGTAATATTTTTTTTGACATATGACAATAATGTGATCTATATATTTACTTTTGTAAATATTCTTATAAATAAATAAATAAATATTAAGACACATTCACACACGGCTGGTTAGCCCCATACTGAACCATTTCTAGTTCGTATTATGGTTGCTAACACAACTGATATACTACATATACATACATAAATATTATATAAATACATATTTAACACCCAGACCCACAGCCAACAAATATCCTTTTCTCATGTATTTTAGATGACTTTTTACAAGTGTCTTATAACTGTTGTTATACATTCCTATGTGAACAAATAAATGAATTTAAAAATACAAACTAATAATATATTTTTTGACAATGCGTAGGCTTACGTTTTGACTTGGGTTCAACCAATGTATTTAAATTAGTTAGATTTAAATATTTGACATGAATAAATGATTTCATCATTTTAAAATTCGCAAAAACAAAAGCAACTATAGAAATCATAGTTACATTAAAATTAACACCAAATATCTTTCGAGCAGCAGGTGTGAACAAAGGTTGATTATATATATAATAAATGCGAAAGTTTGTATGTGTGCGTTACTTCAAGTATATCCTACTAATATAATAAATGCAAAAGTTTGTGTGTGTGTGTGCGTGTGTGTGTTATTTCTTGACGCTCAAACAGTTGAACCGATATTGATAAAATTTAGTGTGAAGATAGGTTAGACCTTGGATTAACACATAGGCTACTTTTTATCCCAAAAACAATTGTGGTTCCCGGGGGATTCAAAATCTAAGTCATGCTCCAAGAGCTGGCTGGATGGCAACAATTTTGATGAGATTTATTATGAAGATAGATCTATGTTTAACACATATGCTACTAAATAACTTATTGACTCAGGCGTTACTTTGCGGAAATCCATTGTAAATAGATGACAAAATTAAATATTTAGTGTACTTCCGCTGTGATCCGAAATCCAAATTAAGACAAGTAAAGGAAAAATCTTGACTTGTCGTTCGAAGAGTCAGCATCTCCTGATGATGCCTTGTGGTTAGGCGAAACACGTGTAAAGTTAATAATTTCCGAATTGTGATAGGTAACGTTAATCTTAATTAATCTTAGTTAATTGATCTTAGTTAATTAATCTTAGTAAATTAAGCTTGGTTAATTGATCTTAGTTGATTTTTCCTTTACTTGTCTTAATTTGGATTTCGGATCACAGCGGAAGTACACTAAATATTTAACTTTGTCATCTATTTACATATGCTACTTTTTATAACCGGATTAACTTTTTTTTGCTCCGGATTAACGCGAGTAACACCGCGGGGCGCAGCTAGTTAAAAATAAAAGTGTCGTTGTCCCTAGCTCGTGCGGTCAAATGCCTAGCTATCTAGCTGTATGGAGTAAAAAATGGTTTTCTTCACTTATAATTTATTTATGACGTATTTGTAAATTCACAGAATCAATGTATCGACGGTCCCGCGCCTCACACCCAATGTTGATGTACCTTATATTTACTTAGCTACTAAGGCATTTATCTATCTAAATAAGCGTATATTCGTACCAACGCAACAATGCCGCGCGTTCGAAACTTTACCTCTTCCTTACTCACAATCGATACTACAAATAATTTGATAAAACAATTATCGAAATGGCACTAACTGTTGGTTCACATTTATTGAACAACATCTAGTATTATATTAGTAAGTGCTGAGGAATTGTTAAGTGTACGAAGCTTACGCCTGATGGAGCTGGATTGAGCGAATTAAAGGTTCTTTCTTATGATGTCAAAATATTACAAGTATATTTACCCGGGCTCTAGTCCTGTGCAGTGTCTCCCGCTGCACGGCCAGGTCGTCGATGACAGTGGCTCCCACCTGCTCTGTCTCCAGCATGATCTGGTGCCCGTCCCGCAGCCGCCTGTCCACCTGCTCCTCGCGCTGTGCCGACACCAGCAGCCTGCGCTGCTGCTCGTTCGCCCCCCAATCATCATAAGCTTCTTCTGTGTCGTTCACAACTGGAAGGTTATCCACTATTAGCAGGGATCAGAATACTAGAGAGGTTTGCTTGATACCCATACCATTAAATCCAGCGTGCAGCATAACATAACGATGGTAGATTGCGTGACCCGAGTGAAGTCGTTTCAAGAAAATACGAATAGAGTTTAACGCAAATTTATTGAGAAGGGGTTTTTGCATGAAAGAAGTTTATTTGTCAAGCCGAGTTAAGCCAAATGAGAAAAGGTTAAAGGTTTTTTTTTTTTATATCACTCTATCTGCGATCAGCTCTTATATTGCTATAAGCAGATGTGGTCAGTGTAGTTGTCGACGTACAGTGTGCACCCCAAGGGGTACATCTCCTTATGCTTTTTAATTTTTTAAACGTTTTTTAATGCATAAAAAATAGGGCTAATTTTATATCAATCTATCTGGATAGACCGCGCGCAGCTACATTGAACGCTACAAGCTCCATCTATCTGTTTTACTCTGTACCACCAACACGCCTATCCTATATATGGCGCAACGTATATCGAATGATTCATGTAGTACGATTTTCAACAAGAGGTTGAGCGTCTATTATGTTTATTAGTCTATGATGGTCACTCATCCAGACACTGTCCGCATCGATAGTTGATTAACTTCGATGATCGCGTCAGATCACCTCAGCTAGCTACCTACAGACGCTAAATGTAGTACTCACAGCCGGTAGTGGTAGCGGCATGCAGCACTGATCGGAACTCATTCCTGACGCGCTGCAGCTCGGCGCGGTAGGCCGGCACGCGAGCACCCGCACCCGCGCCGCGCGATTCCAGCTCCAGTTGCTCCAACTGAACACACAACAATATTTATAAGTATCATCAAGGATCAGAATAATAGTGAGGATTGCTGATTCCTATACAATAAAGCGTGGTGCGGAAGTTTGCCGTAATTATTAATGAAACCTAGATGGCGCTCCAAATCGAAAGAGCAGCTCAGCTGCTGCCAGATTCCAGAATGCGCAGCAATCGAATAGTGACATAAAGGTTGCAGATTGTGTGAAGTTGTTTAAAAAAACATGAATACCATTCTTACATTTTCTTCGCTATGTGTATCAAATGATACAAGTAGTACGATTTTCAACAGGAGGTTGAGCAACTATTATATTTATTAGTCTATGGTTATGATCTACAGAGCAGCTATGATGTTCAGCAAGCTGCGGGCAAATGACAATCTTTACTAAAGGACCCTTCAATACCACAGGCTGGCACAATACAACATATCATAAGGGGGAGTCTGGTGAAATGCAGAGGTTTTTGTAAGTATTATATGAAAAGACAATACCTATTTACTCAAACATTTTTTTTATTACTAGTTATGATTACTGTAAAATTATATGAGTAATAACCACGTTTTATTTAAACAATTATAATCTTTCAAGTTAAATAATTGGCCTCCCATATATACATTTTGTATGCTTACCAAATCATTAGCTTCTTCAAAGCAAGCATGAATGTCTTTAATTAGCTCATCTTGATTTTCTGTAAAGATTAAGAAAGCAATGGTATATATATTATGATAGATATATAGTAATATATACAAAATATTTTCAGTATCTGTGTCTCTGTTTCACACAGCAATATGATTAGAAATTTTTCAAGATACACTCAGGTAATTAATATTGCATCTAGCAAATATTCACCAGGGTTCCAATAAGAAGAAGAATTATTGATGTTACCTTCTTTTCCAGCCTGTAATCGTCCTATTTTACATGTTATATCCGCGGTGAGAACGGAATACTGCTGCTCATATGATTGAATTAATGTAGCCATTGTAGTAACTGCGTACCCACATAAGTATAATGTATTTTAATAAAATCCGACAATACACTACACCTATACCATGATATCTCACAAGCTCGAGTAGAATTTTATTTTCCTATACACCTGAGACTAGTAAGGCTATGTGTACAGGTACACAACAGCACAGCCGCACAAAGTGGAATAATAACATCGTAGAAAGAGAAGATAAAAAGAAGTTGACAAAATTAAATTATTGACAAGACATTGACATTAATTTTTTTTTTCGTGATGTAGCTTAAACCATGAAGCTATTACCTGTGGCACAAGAATGAACATGAAATCGGAGTTCGACTCGGCTGTGTGTACGCAGCATTAGCGGATGTTACGTTTCTGAGTGTATGTGAATGTTGATGGTTTACATGTGTTAATTGTGAATACATGTGTGCGTGGGAAAAAGTTAGTGATGGTGGAACAAGTGTTCGATTGTTTGGTTTCATAATAAAATCTTGATTATGAGTTTTATGTATTATGTTGCCGATAATTAACTATAAAACGACAATGTTATTTAGTGATTTCGTTTATTTCTTACTGTAATCACACAACACTATGTAAGTATTGTTAAATAGTGTAACGAAAATATTTCGAAATTCCGATCGCTAGTTTTAAAATCTTGTTATATTTTTTGTTATAATATTGTGCCCCGTAAATTAGGTGTGGTTTATTTAGCACACCTTAAGAGAAAAATACAAACGCAAGGTCCTTTACACGAAACTCGCTCTCTGGCAATTTACTTTCTATCGCGTGATTACTTCAAGACAATTACATATTTGAATAGCTACTAATACTAACCGTACATGGACAGATCACGCATCAGACAAGCTCAACATTATGATTCATCATTTGCATTGCGAACAATAGTAGTTTATTGTTCAAAGTTTGTATTGAAATGTTTTTAAATAAATGTTCTTGTTTTTAATTCCAGAACAATGTCCCGAAATTTTGACGAAGACTCTGGACGCAGCACCTGCTCAGCTGCCTCTCTAGGGCTCAGTCCCATCATGGACTACCTCTCTGACGACCTTGATCATGTTCCCCGCAGGGAACCCAAAACACAGGAGACAGGAACAAACACAGACTTGAAAATCAGTATACGACCCAGAAGTTGCGTTGGACTACTCAAATCTCCAGATGAAAAGGACCCATTCCCCAGCTGCAGAATACCTAGAAACCACAGAAAAGCTGTGTTCAACTTGTTTGACACATCTAGGAGAGGAGGACTGAGCAATGCACATTCAACCCTTGACATAGCTTGCAGCACACAGATTGAAGAACCTGAATTACAGAACAATGCTATTTCAATGAATGCACTGACAGTGAATGATCGAGCTAAAAGTCAGCCGGGGCATTTACACACCACCTTCAGAAGAGGAAAACCTGTGCAAAGAGCAGCTTCAAGACTATACAAAGCTGCGGGGCCTAGAGGTAAAGAAGGATGTGTTGGTCCAGAATTCATTGTGCGAGCTTCACAGCCCGCTAAACAAATGGACTTGACACTCTCAGCTAATGCTGAAAAAAGAATTGTTACTGTGGTTCTCTTAAATGGACAAAAATTTGAAGTAACATGTGATCCAAACATTATCACAGCGGGACAGCTGTTTGAGGCACTTGTTCACAGTGAGAAGTATGAACATAACTTCATGCTCGGTATTGCAATATTGATTGGAGGTGATTTTGTATTTCTGCCCGATGATTACAAAATTAAAAAAGTTGCTCCAGAGAACTGGCACAAAAGCAGTGGAAAAAAGAGACTGGTTGATGAAAGTATATCTGTTACTGTTTTCCTAAGAATTAAATTCTTTCTACCCAAAAATATTTCTACAAATATACAAGACGGAGAGTGGAGACACAGGGTATATTTACAACTGAGGAGAGCTACTGTAGAAGGTTTATTGACCTCTACAATGCAGAATCTCATTTTATTAGCAGGATATGCTTTGCATATCGAATTTGGTGAGTTCTCATATAGGGAACATGGTACAGCTGATTATTTTCTGCTGGAACATTATTTACCAGAAACAGTTATATCAGCCGATATGGCGGATGTTAAATTACGCATGAAAAGAGCGCACGAATCGAGACACGGACTGGATAGAAATAAAGCTGTAATAAACTATATTACGTTGGCGCAAACATTCCGAGACTACGGTGCCCATTTCTACTCCGCCATCTGGGCGACGAGGGATGGATTTTGCCGCGATGTGTGGCTTTCTATTGGGCCAAGGGGAGTCACGCTCTACTCTCGAAACAATCACATAACAGATGACTCCAACACATGCCCAAACAGGATTGTACTTCAGAGTCTGCCGTGGCATCACATACACACATTCTATTACAACAAGAAAAGTTTATACATCATGCCCAACTCATATTCAGGCCTCTCAAAGATCGGAGTTAAATATAAACTCAAGATGGCTGATAATAAAAGCTATTTTACCTTCTGGCTCGCGTCTCTACACCACAGGCTGTATTTAAAGCTTTATGCTAAGTCAGACTTCATTAATTATTTATCAGATGAACTCAACTGTCCCATGAATACAGATGAGAGCCCTAAGAAATCTGAATGTAGCAACTATCAAGACAGCTACAATTTAGCCGTGAGGAACCAAATGCGATCGAGAAGGCCCGTGAGAAGAAGGTTCAGGGTGGACATTTTTGGAGAAAAAAAAGTTCAAAACAAGGAAAATGAAAAACCTAATACTGAAGAATTATTAAGACAAATATTGTTACCGCAATATGATGAAGTCGGTACGAGTACATCAAATATGAATCAAGGCAATACATCTTCCAATGATGGACTGTCATCATCAGAGAGTTGCAGTCTGCCAAGACGACAAGGCGTCAAAATGGGCACTAGAGTTTTCAATGGCATGAGGTCACCTCTATACAAGTATACCAGAGCGCCAGGGCTTATCAACAGCTCAAATGACTGTCTTAAAGCTGAAAGAGATATAGCCACCACTCAAAGTGACTCAGATGATTTAAGCTCAGAGCAAAAGCAGCATTGTAGTGTGAACAGCATGCAACTTTTGCCCGAACGACAATACGTAGCGCCCACCGCCTATGTCCTAGAATCCCCCAAAGTGTATCCTGACGCTTTCAACTATAACGCAACGAGTAACGATTCCTGCTTAAATACTTCGTTATTTGAAAAATTGGACAACATGGAGTGTGTTCAAGGGGAAAGATTATTTGTAACTGCCGTCATACATAGAGACGCAATGAATGCATTAGGCCTGCAAGTGGCGGAAGGCTCCGATGGGAATGTATACATAAAATCAATAACACCGGCCAGTCCAGCCGATCTATGTGGCAAGCTACTCCCGGGCGATCAAATCATATCCGTGAATGGTAAAACTTTACTGAACGTAAAGTACGACAAAGCTCTGAACATGTTACAGACTGCTCCTCAGAAGGTGGAACTGATAGTGCTACAGAACGCTAGCAAGCCAAGTAGTACGGAATACCAGTTCGAGGCTCACAGCTCTCAGGAGGCACGCAACGCTCTCACCACCAGCATTGCGAGTGCATTAGATGGTGAGTTCACAGACGACGAATTACTGAATGAAGAGGCGTTAAAAACAATTTATGCGCTAATTAAAATGACGAAAGAAAAAGTCATCAGCAAGATGAGAGACAAAACTAGCAGACATACGACTCCAAATAATAGTAATTTACAAAAAAGCGTATCGGAAAAAAATGTTTACGAAGAATATGATACTTTTTCATTTCAAGAGAATAGTTCTGCCAGAAGGAATGGCCAAAAATTTAATACCTGGCGATGTCAAGTCAAAAATGGAATGCCTAAGCGCCGACCGCTCAGTTTGAGCATCCCCACAGACTTGGAACTTCCAGTGGACTATTTGGATGATAATACGGAAGTTCTACTTAAGAAATCTTCTCTTAAATCGATTCAGTCTTCTCTCAATAGTATAGACAAATCTGTAAAGAGTAGTTCATCCAAAAATGTCGCGCTTCCCAGGAACTTCGGTTTCAGTAGGAAATGGCTGGGTCCCGTTAGATATCCCGTCACTCCTTGCAAGAATAGTAATAATATTCCGTCCCATGAAAGTGCAATCCCCGATGACGGAAATGTCTTGAGGAGACATTTCGTGTATGGTGCTGGAGACTCAGATGAAGATCAAATATTTTTGTAGTATTACTGTTGATATTGTACATTTTATTAGTTTTAAGAAGACAATTTATCCACCAGAACTTTTTTGTATACCTACTTAGCTGTAAAATGCAACATACTCAATAATAAAACTGTTGAATATACTGGATTGTTTTAATTATATTGTCATTGCGAAAGTGCCCTCTGTCGGCGAACATCGACGCGTCGTGAAAACTATTTCAAACTATCAATAGAATAGACACGGCAAGCGCAGTTGGACAATGAACTTTGATGTAGATAACCGATAACAAGTTGGTAGATTTATCATCAAGGCGTTTACGACTCTCGGGCGCAAGCAACGAGAGTCGGCATTCATAATAGTGACCTCGATTGTTACGTAACACCAAGGATTCATTTGTAATAAAATACCTAATAAGCTACACGAATATTCTAGTCTTCCCAACATCGCTGTACTACAACTATAGAATATACCTAGTTACCTTTAGTCCTTTACATTATGTAGCCTATTCTAACCTAAACCGGTTTGGAACTAACTGGTACAGTCATCATCTTAGCAACTTATGTACCTATTAGTAATAACTGTGTCCCACATTTTTTGAATGAGTTTTATAAATTAATAATTGTAAGACCTCTATGTACAATTAATTACGCACTTTTTCATCTTTATACAGCCTTAGGCATCCCCATAAAACACATGTAGCCCAAGACTTGGTTTTTAAATCCATAATAGGTAGATCAGTAAAATGCATCTAGATCTATATTTTTTATTGACACTATACTCAGTTAATTGTTTTTGAAATACTACTTCACTTTGTTATTACCCACAGCTGGGTAAAGGCCATTTTTCCCTCTTTCTAGACATCCTCAGTTATGCTGTTAGTTTGTCATATATACATGATGAAATTGTGGTGAAACTTTGATTCGTAAATATAGCTAGCGGATTTATCAAAAGTACAAAAGAAAATACAAAATAAAAACATTAAATTTAATATTTTATTATTACAATAACACCTTGCTCGTAATAAACCAAGCAAAATTAAAACTAAATATATTTCTAATAAGACCAATCGCCTTTCTACATTACAACACAATCAGACTCCAATCAAAAAGAAAATATTCATTCACTCCACATATTTGTAACACAGTCAGACTACAGGATATCAATACCCATAACGGTGATGTAACTACTAAGTAACAGTTCATTTTACACCATAAATGCATTGAGATGTTGGTTTGTGGGGCTTACATCATGCCTCCCATCCCGCCCATGCCCCCCATCCCTCCCATGCCGGCCATGGGGTTAGGCTTGTCTTCCTGTGGGATGTCGCAGATGACCGCCTCAGCCGTGGTGAGGAGGGAAGCGACGCCACTCGCGTCCGTCAGCGCGGTCCGCACAACCTTCGTGGGGTCAATGATTCCCTTCTCGATCATGTTCACATACTCGTCGTTGAGCGCGTCATATCCAAACTCAGGGCCCAAGTCTTCCACCTTCGCGACGACCACTGATCCGTCGATGCCAGCATTCCGCGCTATCGTCATGCATGGCATTCTGAGAGCCTTTTTGACGATTTCCACACCTGTAGCCTGGTCGGCGTTTGCGGTCTTCAGCTGCTCTAGAACTGGGATGCACCTGAGGAGAGCAGATCCACCTCCGGGAACGATACCTTCCTCGATGGCGGCGCGGGTCGCGCACAACGCATCGTTGACACGGTCCTTCTTCTCATTCACTTCCACTTCACTGGAACCTCCAACATGCAACACAGCGACGCCGGACGCTAGCCTGGCGAGGCGCTCCTGCAGTTTCTCTTTCTCATATTCGGAGGTTGTCTCTTGAATTTGGTCACGGATTTGCTCAGCTCTTCTGTCTATATCGGATTTTTTGCCTTTGCCCTTGAGCATAAGTGTGTCATCTTTGGTTATAATAACTTCACTGATCTGTCCCAGGTCTGAAGCCTGCACATCTTCCAACTTGATAAGGTTGGCATCATCTCCAAATACAACTCCACCAGTGGCAATGGCCATGTCACTCAGGGTAGCTTTGCGGTTGTCACCAAAGCCGGGGGCTTTCACCGCAGCCACTTGCAGGCCAATCTTAAGCCTGTTGACCACAAGGGTGGAAAGAGCCTCACCATCGACATCTTCAGCAATAATCACCAGGGGCTTCCTCTGCTGGTTAGCGAGTTCCAAAGCGGGAATGATCGTTTGTACATTACTGATTTTCTTCTCAGAGAAGAGAACGAGAGCATCTTGGAACTCAACTTTGGCTCCCTTGGATGAGTTGATGAAATATGGTGAAATGTATCCTCGGTCGAATTTCATACCTTCGATGAGCTCGAGCTCGTCGACGAGAGTCTTGCCGTCCTTCACGGTGATGACTCCGTCCCTGCCGACCTTGTTCATGGCGTCGGCGATCAGTTTGCCGATGGCGGTGTCTCCGTTGGCGGAGATGGTCGCGACCTGCGCGATCTCTTCAGGTGTCGTCACCGGCTTAGACATGTTCTTCAGCTTCTCTTTCACGGAGTCTACGGCCAGCATTACTCCTCGCCGGATTTCGATAGGGTTAGCACCCTTCGAAATTTTTTCGAATCCTTCTTTTGCGATCGCTCGGGCGAGTACTGTGGCTGTGGTTGTGCCGTCTCCGGCTTCTTCATTCGTGTTGTTTGCCACATTTTGAACTAGTTTGGCTCCGATGTTCTGGAACTTGTCTTTTAGTTCGACGCCCTTGGCAACTGTCACACCGTCTTTGGTGATTTTAGGTGAACCCCAGGACTGCTCTAAAATGACATTTCTTCCTTTTGGTCCCATTGTTACGGCGACAGCATCGGCGAGCACGTCCACACCTTGCAGCATGAGGGCTCTTACATCAGCACCGAACCTCACATCTTTGGCGTAAAATCGCGTAAGCTGGTGGGCTTTCTGCAGGGAGATGGTTTGTCGAACTACACGAGGTAAGCGCAACATGTTTGTGATGATTTTTGAATTAAAACAGAACTTTGCAGAGGATTCCCAACTTCAGCTTCTCGAATATTCTCGCCGGGATCGCAAAACGTGATCTCCCACCGGTTGTAGGTTATGAAATGGTGAATGAATGAATGATGAAAAATATTGATAGCCTGTGGTTTGATGTAAACCATAAACAAGCTAGAGTTTTCAATTTAAATTACGAACGAATCTGACAAAGAAAACAAGCTAACCGGAAACACTATTTACAATAAGCGTTAAATGTCAGCATCAATTTCATTAGAAAATTCGGTTTTCAATGTCAAAATCATTCACATGTCACATCACAATCAGAAGATTGCAGTATGACCAATTGTAGTATTTTTTTGTCATTTTGGCAAATTTTGTCGACATATTTGGTATTCGGCAAAAATTAACAGTGTCACAGACATGGAAGATGCAAGAAAATGAGTATTAATTATTATTTCATTTTATACTGGTTGCGCCCTGCGGAGTTACCTGCGTTAATCTGGGATTAAAATAGCCTATGTGTTAATCCGCGGTCTAACCTATCTTCATAGTTTATCTAATCGTAATCCGTTCTGCCTTTGGAGCGTGAAGGAGTAATATAGATTTTGAAGTTATTTGCGTATCCTATGGGAACCACAATTATTTTCGGGATAAAAGTAGCCTATGTGTCAATCCAGCAATTGGCTGCCAGACCTGGGCCATAAACAGGAAACTAATACAAAAAGTTAGAATTTTTCAGCGAGCTGCAGAGCGATCGATGCTGGGTCTAAAGCTTCTAGACAAAGTAAAAAGTGTAGAAATACGAAAAAGAACCAAGGTTTTGGACGCAGCATCGATGCTCTGCAAGCTCATATGGAAATGGGCAGGTCACGTCGCCCGAGCCACCGACGGTCGGTGGAGTATCCTCCACTGGCACCCCCGGGACGCAGCCCGCGGCAGAGGCCGGCCCCGCACCAGGTGGAGCGACGACATCGTGCAGGCTGCCGGCGCGACCTGGACTCGAGCGGCACAGCAACGACTAACGTGGAAGCATCGCGAGGAGGAGGCCTTCACCCGCATATGGGTGGCCTGACAACATAATATATATAATGAAATTTTTAAGATTTAATGTAAATATGGCAATAAAGGCTTTTTATTTTATTTATTTATTATTATGTGTCAATCCAGGATCTAAGCTATCGACATACTAAATTTCGTCAAATTTGGTTTAACCGTTTGAGCGCGAATATAAATAGGATTTGCAAGATTTTTCAGAATTCACGGTAGCATATTTCTGGCGTAGATAGGATAGGCTACTTTTGTAAATGGTCACACTAGCATTCCCATTCGGGAGTTGTGTGAGAAATCGCTAGCACGTTTTACCATTATTTTGAAAAGTAAACACGCGATACTATCTCATTGCGACTTGCAGATAACCCCGCTGGTTATCTGCTAAGCATTCGTGTGTAAACTTTGAAAGTTACCAGTTATTTGTAGCTTAATTTTAAAACATTACATAATGACGACCAGGTAAGAATAAATTTTATATATTTGTCCGGTTCTAATTCTTAATTAGGCGTCAGTTAGGGTTATATCCGACAATCATGTGGCCGATTTTACTATGAAATTGTAACCTTATGTATGTAACACCGTTTATGACTTATATGAGTAACTCAATACTACAACCTAACTTATAGAAATCTATCAAATCTATTACTGTATTTTTTGTACTATTTGGTAATCCAATTTAATAATATGGTATTCAAACTCTTACATATAAAAATATAAATAATACCTATTATTATATTATTATTTGTTTACTAGCAATATTTAACCATTATCAACATTTTCTGAAAAATAGACCTGAACCTAGGGGTTCCAGATACAAAAAAAGTAGGTATTCTAAGAGTAGAGGCATAGAAATTATTATTAATAAAACCTTATGTCCCAATGGGATGACGAAACTTTGTTTAAGTACTATTACAACTAAATTTGAAAATGAGATTCCTGGCACAGTCAACATCTTTGTGCTGAACTAAATTTGTTGGCTGTTGGTCTAGGTGTTAAATATGTATCTATTACAATATGTATGTATGTATGTATATGTAGCATATCAGTTGTATTAGCTACCATAATACAAACTAGAAATGGGTCAGTATGGGGTTAACCAAAAGTGTGTAAAATATGTCCTAATGGGAAGTGGAAGTATCATAATGAGGAAGTGGTCAGTGCTACATCAGTGAACAGCTTTAAAAACCGGCTTGATAGCTGGCTGCAGAAAACAAAAAATTCTCTTGCTGACCTGTGATCAGTGCACCAGTGAACTTTAAACATTGACATCGGGAAGTGGACATTATGTGAACTGTTAATAAATAAATTTCAACTCAGTGTGATATAGGCACATCAGCATAATGCTGCTCGTCTATAAATCAAATAAATAAATAAAAAATATTTATATAATCCTGTTAATTTTATAGCTGTGTATGTGAGGAAGGCCTCCTGCTGGGTATTGGGAACCCTCTCCTGGACATCTCGGCGTCAGTTGGGGAGGACCTGCTCAAGAAGTATGACATGAAGCCAGACGATGCCATCATGGCAGAGGACAAACATATGCCTCTCTACAGAGAGCTTATGGATAAGTATGTTGATTTTGAGTTTATATTAATATACATTTTGTTTTAAGTAAATAAATTTAAATTATTTATTTCAGACATAGTCCATATTAAACACAATTAAAATCATAAAAATAATAGTACTAAATCAGGGCATTGAAACAAAATTAAACAAACTTAAATGTCAAACGAAATAAGGAGTTTGGCTTAAGTTATCACAAAAATAATTATTAATTTTAATTCTATTCTATAATTAAATGATGGCTAATTTTGAGGCAGATATTACCTAAAACTTCCAGATTTGCTAAATTTATTATTTATTATATACAATATATTAATAAAATTGCTTTGTAATTTTCATAAAATTTTATTGATTATGTGTATAATTTTTTTCATAGGCAAAGGTAACGGGACAATCTGGGTGGCAAACTACAAATAAAGGTTGATTATGTCCTTGTGATTAACAAGATTTGCAATAGAATAGTTATATGTATAGTCCCCATTAATGTAGTAAAAGTAAATTAATAAATTAATTAATCTAGGCAAGCATGTTATATATTATACCAAAGTTATTTTTTAGTACAGCAAAACATCAAGCAAGCTGTGGTAAACAAGAGCCTATTCAACATTAAAAAATAAATAAAAACAAGACATATTATTTCAGTATTGAATCTTTAATGATATTATTGTTTGTGTAATGTAAATAACTCAATATCTATGCATTTGACATTCCCTGATTTGTTACCTGTAACTAATGAAAGTTTATGTTTAAAACTTATAGTAGATGGCATGTTATTGTAGATGCTGAGAATACATTTTCACTTCTAGGGCTTGGGCCATTTAGCTCATTTGGGTTGTTGAGACATTTATATTGAACAGTGTATCAGTAAGATATATTTATGATGTAAGAGTAAAAAAATAAAAATAAACCCCCCATACCTTTTATGTGGTTGCGGCCACTTAAAATTCAAAACTTAACACAGTGTATAGTTGTTATAAGCATATGTTTTAGTAAACATACTCTTTCTCTTGATACCAAAATTATACTCAGTTGTAAACAAGTATGTTTATATGTGATAGTCTAGAATACTCTTGACTAATTCACCCTTTAAAGATTAATACTAAAAACAATATCGGTACATCTGTTTGGAAGCTACAATGCCACAGACTGTCAAAAATAGTATTTTTCTAAATACAGTGTAAACTCTATATAACGACACTGAAGGTACTGTGCATTTTATGGCGTTATTGAGAGTGATCGTTAAATGTAGAGAATGTATCATTGTATGGAATTCAAGCTAAACCAACTAAAGCCAATTGATTTCAACACTTTACAGACAGATAGATAGATAGATAGATAATTATATACTTTTTGTTGCAACACAAAACAGAGAGAAAAATAAATAATCAACTTATAAGTAATGTTACAAGTGGCGGCCTTATCACTAAAAGCGATCTTTTCCAGGCAACCAAAAGACCTCTTACAGAGTTTGTCGTTAAATCGAGTGAAGTTACATGGAGTTGACACTGTATAGTATGTGTAATATAAAAATTCCAGATACAACGCTGAGTTCATAGCCGGTGGCAGCGTGCAGAACTCGCTCCGGGTGGCGCAGTGGATCCTCAAGAAGCCCAACATCTGCACCTACTTCGGCTGCGTCGGAGACGATGACTACGCCACCATACTGCGGGACAAGGCTGTGTAAGATTACTAGTTTTATGAAAAAAATATAAATAATTGCCCGAGTGAAAGGCGGGCTCAAACATTAAGGGAGCCATACCATTATACAAACAAAGTATATATAACTAGACAAAGTACCAGTTACGCTGCCAGGAACAAGCCCCAACTCAGCATTGTGCTGGTTAAATTTATAAATGTGTTTTATAACTACCTGTGAAATTTTAAGCGTCTGTCTGTCACTGTTATTGATATAATATAGAAAAAAAAATTACCCTATACAATAAACTAAATTTTTAAGTAGTATTTTGCTAGATTTTTGTAACGATATTTGGTAGACCCTCTATACTTTCACAGAATATTGAATTATACAGTATTAAATTGACGACGACCTCGTTGGCGTAATGGTTACCATGCCGGACTGCCAATCAGAAGGTCCCGGGTTCGATTCCCGGTGCAGCCAACATCTTTGTGCTGAACTAAAAATGTTGGCTGTCGGTCTGGGTGTTAAATATGTATGTAATATATAGTATATCAGTTGTGTTAGCAACCATAATACGAACTAGAAATGGTTCAGTATGGGATTAACCAGCCGTGTGTGAAATGTATCAAATAAAAATAAAATAGAATATAAAATATTAAATAAATAATATAAAATAATATACAACAATGGAACCGAACCCTTCATGCGCGAGTCTAACTCGCACTTGACCAATTATTAAGTTTCCCTATGTATCGATTCACAGACGTAGTAATCGTCGTGCTTCTAAACAATACACTTCATCATTTAGAAAATGAGTCTGACGAAATGAGAGAATATTCTTAACTTGGAGTAGTTGTTGCGAAATACATCGCGTGATACTGATATCTCAATACAAACAGGCACACTGCGCGAAATTGATAAAAATATCGCACTAGTACAAGATAGGTATCGCACTAGTACTTCTTCTTTGTCTTCGCTTCTTCCCACCATGTGCGTCGGCATAGCTCGATTTTTTGCTTCGACACTTCTTTCTCTTTCATTTCCCTTTTCACACAATTCATCCACGTCTTCTTAGGTCCACCTCTACTTCCACTACCTTGTAGCATAAGCATAAGCAGGCCACTATACGTTCCCACTGCTGGGACTCGGGGCTTTCTCTCACTAGGAGAGAGATCCACCACGCTGGCCAAGTGTGGGTTGGCGGATCACACACGCCTTCGGATATTGTGGTCCTCAAACATGCCGGTTTCCTCACGATGTTTTCCTTCACCGTAAAGCGAGTGCAAATCCACACATAACTTGAAAAACAAGTCATTGGAGTAGGGCCGGGATCGAACCAGGGGCCGTCGGATTGAAAAGCAGACGTTATTACCACCGAGCCACACTTTTATATAATCATATTATTCATAGTTAATTTGTTAGTTTGCACAAATGTGTAGCATAAACCTATCTTACACATGCCCTGTTGTAATGTGGCGTAGCAAGAGGCAGTACAGTAACATATTATATTTATTAATAATTTATTTATTCTATTTTATCCTCAAAGAAGTATGAGCTCGTAATAATTTTTTTTTGAGAAGTATTTGTTGAAATTTATACAGTTGAGTCAGGGATCAGGGGATTATAGTTTCTGATTGACATATACCCATTTCTGTAAATTTCTAGTCTAGGTTCTTCTAGCCACATGCATAAAGATAGGTATTTATTACTATTTATCTAACAGCATACTATCTGTTCTCTAGTTTAGATAACTTGTAATCAATCATAGAACAGATCAGCACTGTTTCAATTATCTATACTTTTCAAATCGAATGCCAGATAAAAAAATAAGCTGGATAAAGTTGAATATTTTATTTTTTATGAAAATTAGTCCAATATTTAATTAATTAGATTAGTTTGAATTTGCGTATTACTTACGCTTCCTAAGCTCCAAAAAAAAAACCATGCAAAGATGCAATCGTAATAATTTTTACTAAAGGACATACGAAAACAATGATTTCCTTTACAAATTTCCAGTTCTTATGCGCTGAGAAGTTCATTATAGTAACTTCAATTTTTATTTTATCTTATCTTATATTTATTTATTTCAGAATACAATTCTAGAAATTGTATAACATAATCTTATTGCTCGCATATTTTAACTAAATTAAATTGACTACTTAAACACAAAGTTCACGTCACTTATAAATAAAAAAAACTTTAGTTAGTTTTAAAATCACTTTAAATTTTTGTACTGTACGCCCAATACACATTGGCCGATGTTGGCGTAGAATAAGCCAGTGTACACAGAGCAATGGCCTACACTGGCGGACAAATTTAATGTCTATCGCAGCCCAACAGTCGACAAGTTGTCGGCTTTCAGGCACACATCAAAGGAGTTGTGGCGTAGCTTGGCCTGCATATGGCCGTGCTTGGCCCAATGTGTACTAAATACTCAGAACTGCTGAACTGCGATACATTTAATAAATTAATGTCACATAAAAAATGTCATCAACGAAATACACCGAGCTCATGAAAAAGTACAAAAATCATAAATTTGTATCCTATCATAAAATCGGTGCATAAAATAAAACTGAGTTATGGCTTTGAATAAATTATGTATGCTACATGAATGCCTATCAAAAACAATATTATACGACAATTATTGTTTAAATTAAACAAGACGGATGCTTTTATGAAACGCTGATAGAATTATCATAACTACGTTAGTCACTATTAGAGGAATTTGCGTCATAAAATTGCATACGACTGGCAAAAAAATAATCGTTTTTTAATTTATGACGCGTTTGTAGTTTGGCTAATTTTGATAATTTTGGTACACATCAGACAGTGTAGGTACCTTAATTAAGTATTTATTTCTAGTTAAAACTGGTCCAAAAAATCTAAAATAAAGTTTTTTGAATCATTTCGTTTACGATTTATTGAGAAAAAACTGTAAAATAAAGATTTTGCTCTCACGTTCGCCTTGAAGAATCAAGATTACTGTACCTGACAATTTTTGTTCAAAAAGCCTATTCACTATATCTTTTTAAGTGGGTGTATGTGGTCGGCACCAGTTGCTATGCGATATCATCTACAGTTTCTCAGCACATGATAAGCGTTGGAGACGGAGAGCAAATGTTATCTCTGATTAGATATATTTACACTACAGGATGCTCTACTTATTTAGATAACCTGCTGAGTTATACTTGCTTACATCATTATATAGCGTATGACTCTTAACAGAGTAACAATTTCACATAATAGTAGCTTAACAGAAACATTATTGGCCGTAAATAACAGTTAAAGGCAAGTCACACTACAATAATTACTTAAATATACAAAAATACAAGTTAGATTAATTAAACTTATAAATTTCATTAAATAAATATTGGTTCTACACAATTGAATACTACACACAATAATTTAAATATGTACCTATACTACGTTTTAAACGCAATTCTGTAGCTCCATATTTATATATTCGCTTTATTTATAAATAAAAATAAATAAGTATTACTTTCACAAAAACTCTTTATTTTCTGTTTCAACATACGAGGGTGAATCAAAAAATTCTTGGAATCATAATTATATATATATAATATTAAAAAATGCAAAGATTTAAATAATAATATTTTATTTTTCTACAAAATCTCCCTGCAATGCAATGCATTTAGAATAACGCGTTTCTAACTTCCTTATTCCTTGTGAAAAAAAATATTTTCTTGACTCTCGAAAAAGTCCTCTACGGCAGCTATAACCGCGTCATTATCGTGAAATTTTGTTCCACGAATTTCCTCTTTTAATTTTGGAAATAAGTGAAAATCACTTGGGGCTAAGTCCGGAGAATATGGTGGGTGGTCAAGGAGATTGAAGCCAGCACAGCGGATTGCGTTGAGCGCAACTTCCGATCGATGAGCAGGAGCGTTATCTTGAAGGAACAACACGCCCAACGACAGTTTTTCACGACGTTTTTCTTTAATCGCTTCACGCACTTTCGGGATTAAATTTGCATAATAGGGTCCAGTAATCGTCTGGCCTTTTGGCATGTAATCAATAAAAAGGATTCCTTCACTATACCAGAACACAGAGGCCATAACTTTGCCAGCGGTAGGAGCAACTCGAAATTTCTTAATGGATGGAGAGGATGGTCGTTTCCAAGACATGCTTTGTCTTTTAGTTTCAGGATTAAAATGGATTGGACCCACGTTTCATCCATGGTGACAAGACGATGGCAAAAATTATCCGAATCACGCTGGAACATTTCGAGATTACGCTTGGAAATTTCCAAATGTCACTTTTTGTTTTCGTCGGTTAACATTCGTGGCACCCATCTTGCAGACACTTTTTTGAACCCCAGTGAATCAATTAAAATTGGTTGAACGCTACCAAAAGATATCTTTAGGATCTCAGCTATATGTTTTATAGTCATTCTTCTGTCTTCCAAAACCAGATTCTCAACCATTTTGACATTTTCTTCTGTAACGGAGGTTGAAGGCCGCCCAGAACGCGGGTCATCTTTACAGCTTGATCTCCCTCTTTTAAATTCAGCCACCCAGTACGCAACCGTAGAATAGGGTACAGCATCACCCCCTAATGTCTGCTGAATGTCCAAAAAAATTTCCTTCGTAGACATTTTTTTCAAACTGAGATATTTTATCACCGCACGTAACTCACTTTTATCCATAATTTTAACTTTTTAGCAACTCGTTGCACAAAAAAATTTATTACATGCGAACGAACTGACAAAAACAAGTGACAGTCTGCATAAATATAGTGTGATATACACTCTTTAATTTGAATATGGAACTTGATCCAAAAAAGTTTCATATATATGCACTTCTAAGAACTTTTTGATTCACCCTCGTATTACTATTAAGATTAGTAATGTTCTCAGGCAACTTTTTGTTTATTAATATCTTATCTTCTTATATATAAAATTTCCGTGTCACAGTGTTTGTTACCGTACTCCTCCGAAACGGCTTGACTGATCTTTACCAAATTTTATATGCGTATTCAGTAGGTCTGAGAATCGGCTACTATCTATTTTTTAAGGCAAAACAACGTTTGGCGGGTCAGCTAGTTTTTGTATAAAATCCCTATTTCTGTACTTAAGCTAGTCTATTTGCTGGCAAAACTTTACCTATCTTCCTACGTAAAAATATGGAATAGCATGCATACTAGGCAAGACAGCTATGGCGTCTGTGCCGCGCCTGCAGTCGCAGCAGGCTAGCACTGTGATGAGTATTTTATCCGTGCCGTTATGTTCTATAATAAATTATTATTACTAAGCATCTTTTTTTATTTTGTTACATTCTTACAGGCGCGCACGATCACCTATGTTTTATGTATGTAGTGTAATGTAACTCAGTCCCCATGTAATCTTCAGCGCGGAGGGCGTGACAGTGCGGTACCAGGTGACTCAGCAAGCGCCGACGGGCACATGTGCCGTGCTGCTCACCGGCACACACCGCTCGCTGTGCGCCAACCTCGCCGCCGCACAGAAGTTCACGGCCGACCACCTCGCCACCGACGAGAGCAAGAAGAGCATAGAGGCTGCCAAGTTCTTCTACGCCTCGGTAAGTCACATACGTCACCTAGCACTACGCCTCGGTAAGACACGTACGTCACCTAGCACTACGCCTCGGCAAGTCACATAGGTCACCTGGCACTACGCCTTGGAAGTCACATACGTCATCTAAAACTTGGGCTCGGTATGTCACATACGTCACCTAGCACTATGCCTCAGCAAGCTACATATGTCACCTATCACTTTCGACGACCTCGGTGGCGAACCTTCTGATTGGCAGTCTGGCATGGTAACCTTTACGACAACGAGGTCGTCTCAAGAAGAGGTTAAGCGTCTATTCAATTTATTAGTCTTACGATATGAATATATTGTAAAAAAACATTTGTCACTGTTATAATTTCCCTGTGCAGGGTTTCTTCGTGGCAGTGTCCCCGGAGTCGATAATGCAGTTGGCGCGCGCGGCCACGGAGAAGAGCGGCAGGTTCATAATGAACCTGAGCGCGCCGTTCGTCTCGCAGTTCTACAGCGAGCCGCTCGCCAAGCTGCTGCCTTATGTCGACGTGCTGTTTGGAAACGAATCCGTGAGTTCCTTCCTTCCTTCTTCGTTTGAGCTAAGTGGCCGAGTTTCAAGCTGCCTGAAAACCTCTAATACAGAAATACAGAACTTTATTAGCCCTAAATAACATACGTTAAAGGCAAGTAATACTACAATAATTACTTAATACTTAAAAACATTAGTTAGATAAAATTAAATAAACTTACAAATTTCATTAAATAAATATTCTACCCCATTAAATACTACACACATTAGCACTTGTTTTCCATGTTTATTAAATTTAAAATACTACTGTTTACACATGAATAACGACTCTGCAAGCTCCATATTCATTCATATATTCGCTTAAATTATAAAAGGAATTACTTTCACAAAAACTCTTTATTTTTTGTTTAAACATACTACTATTAAGATTTGTTATTTTCTCTGGCAACTTGTTGTACATTAATATTTTTGTATAACATCCCTGTTTCTGTACTTTAGCTAGTCTATTTGCTGGTAGAACTTTACCTATATTCCTACGTAAACAATAAGGAACAACATCTTTTTTATTCTGGTACATAGATGACAAAATTAAATATTTAGTGTACTTCCGCTGTGATCCGAAATCCAAATTAAGACAAGTAAAGGAAAAATCAACTAAGATCAATTAACCAAGCTTAATTAACTAAGATCAATTAACTAAGATTAATTAAGATTAACGTTACCTATCATTTCATTCGGAAGTTCTTAACTCTACACGTGTTTCGCCTAACCACAAGGCATCATCAGGAGATGCTGACTCTTCGAACGACAAGTCGAGAGACTTGTTTTTGACTTAATTGATCTTAGTTGATTTTTCCTTTACTTGTCTTAATTTGGATTTCGGATCACAGCGGAAGTACACTAAATATTTAATTTTGTCATCTATTTACAATGGATTTCCGCAAAGTAACGCCTGAGTCAATAAGTTATTCTGGTACATTTCATTTTCATGAATTTCTAGCAGGCTATTATATATGTACATTGAAATTACTGTCATTAACTTACTGAAATTACTGTCTAACTTGGCTTAACGACTGCTTGTACTAAGACTAACAGCCGGAACCTACCATTTAGCGTCTCTTTCGACCCTCAGTAGCGTAGTAATACCTGTATTTGTACTCTACCATACTCGTAATACATTGATTTGATTTGTTAGTTGACACTAACAACTTGATTATTATCAACTAACGTAAAACTATTTAAAAGCGGCCTTAGTACGGCCTTACGTTTAGAGGAACAACTTTTACCATAATTACCGATTAAAACTAGATGGCGCTGCAAATCGAACATGCACAACGCGCTGCAGTCGCATAGTGACATAACGATAGTAGATTGCGTGACCCAAGTAAAGTCACTCGGCTGGTTAACCCCGTACTGGCAGCTAAGCTACACAGCTTAGCTGCCATCAAACTCCCTAACGCGCTGCAGTCGCAAAGTGATATAACAATAGTAGATGGCGAGACCCGAGTGAAGTCGTTTCAAGAAAATACGAATTGATGATACGATATGACGAAGAGGTTGAGCTAGTCTAGTCCATTATATTTAAAGAAAGAAAGAAAAATAATGTATTATGTGGAGACGTGCACGATGTTTCCTGTGGAGCATTGACAGATGTGCGTGCGCCAGTGGCCCGGCGCATACTGAATGCGCGCTTTTTTTTTGTTTTTGATAATGACTATGCTGTTGGCCTGAGGGGCCTCTACAGCGACACCGGACAAGTGGCTGGGCGCTGATGGCGCCGGGTACCTGAATGCGCGAGGCGCCGAAATGTTTATTTATAGTAACGGCGCCACCAATGGCAAATTCGCATGTCAAATGCGAATTTAGTTAGTAATAAGGATAGGTTATTAGATAGTACTTAGGTTGGGTAATTATTTAATAAATTAACGGAATTTGGATCCTGACTTTCATTTGCGACTTAGACTTCACACACGCTTTAGTAGAAGACCATCCTACAATTATGCACAACAATCATAATCATATTTATTGGTAAAAATATTTTACAAGTCAATTCATACACACATTTATAATAAAATATTATAACAAAACTAATATAAATATACTTTGTACATTTTAGAGTTAAATACAAGTATGTCATAAATCTAAAATTAAAACAATGTCAAAAATAAACTAATACTAATATCTTATTTTGTAAATTTTACAAAGTCATCTAAATCATAGAGAGTTTCCTCGATAAGCCAGCGTTTAAGCCAAGCTTTAAAGCTACCTAAACTTGTTGCCTCGGTCACATTTTCAGGTAATTTATTGTAAATGGTAATAAAATATAAACATATAATAACAAGATTTATCAATTATTATTATTATTTATTAGTCTTTATTGATAAAGACTGATATTACAAAATGATATGCGGATTAACTGTGTGTTTGTTGCACTGCAGGAGGCGGAAGCGTTCGCTAAAGCGTTCAACATCCAGTCGAGTGACCTGAAGCAGATCGCGCTCGACATCGCCGCCATGCCCAAGCTCACCGGCGTGCCGCGCGTCGTCGTCATCACACAAGGTTACACATACATTCTTAGGGTTCCTTAACCAAAGAGTACATATGGAACCTTATTACCACATTAATTTATTCAAAAATGTTTAAAAACGTCTTTTTAAAATAAAAACTTACATATGAAATTTCCATGTCATAATGTTAGTTACTGTACTCCTCCGAAACGGCTTAACCGCTTTTTACCAAATTTTATATACGTATTCAGTAGGTCTGAGAATCGGCTACTATATATTCAAGGCAAATCAACGTTTGCCGGGTCAGCTAGTAAATAAATAAATATAAGAATACTTATTCACACACGGCTGGTTAGCCCCATACTGAACCATTTCTAGTTCATTGGTTCATTGCTAACACAACTGACATACTACATATACATACATACATATTATATATACTATACATATTTATACAAAGATATGGGCTGGGCCGGGAATCGAAACCTTCTGATTGGCAGTCCGGTATGGTAACCTTTACACCAACGAGGTCGTCGATTATTTATCTTATATCTTTAAATGAGCAATTCACCCAGAACTGAACCACAATATAATTGGAATCTCAGAATCGGCTCCAACGCCTCCAACGATTTTCATAAAATTTAGTATATAGGGGGTTTCGGGGGCGATAAATCGATCAAGCTAGGAATCATTTTTAGAAAATGTCATATTAAAAAAAATACTAATCAACCAGGTACGAGTTATTGAACGTGAAACTGTTGGTTTCCAGGTTGCGAGCCAGTGATCCTGGTGGAGGAAGGTAAGATAACCCTCATCCCGGTGACGGTGCTCACGCGCGAGCAGATTGTGGACACCAACGGCGCGGGCGACGCCTTCGCCGGCGGCTTCCTCGCGCAACTGGTGCTCGGGAAACCATACCAGACGTGCGTCAAGTGCGGCGTCTACACCGCCACG
The DNA here is from genome assembly GCA_035578125.1 of Mellilla xanthometata. Taxonomy (NCBI): domain Eukaryota; kingdom Metazoa; phylum Arthropoda; class Insecta; order Lepidoptera; family Geometridae; genus Mellilla; species Mellilla xanthometata. The sequence goes on along the minus strand of JAPUBQ010000014.1, from coordinate 1,294,027 downwards.
CACGTCATCCAGCACTCCGGGTGCACCTTCAGTGGGGACAGCGAGTTCAATGACAGCTAATGGGAGACTTACTAGTTGTATATATAGGTAGATATAGTAGTAAGGCTCATCGGATTTGGGACGGTAAAAAGAGTGTAGTCTAAATGATATATCGCACATTCATTTCCTTAACGTCACTAAACAAAAATGATTAATTTTGAGATAAGTAACTCCATCTTTACTACGGACTTTACTCTATTGTTCTCAAAAACACTCAAAAAGCAAACAAATTTTGTTTAGTGACATTAAGGGAATTATAGTGCGATATGATCAACTTTAAGAACAAGAAGAGAAAGTTTTCTTGTACATACTCAGCTTGTAAAACTGAACCAATATTTGTTTAGTCGTAAGTTTTATTGGATTTTTGGGACAGTAAAAAGAGTGTAGTCTAAATGATATGATCGACTTTAAAAGATAGAAAAGAAAAATGTTGTGTTCGTGCTTGCATGTTTTAAAACGGTAATATTTTTTTAGTTGGAAGGTTCCTTGGATTCTTGAGACGGTAAAAATAGTGTAGTCTAAATAATATGATCCAACTTTAAAATCAAAAACAGGAAACTATCGTGTACGTGCTCTCATGGGTTGAAACTGTACCATTAATGTTTTTTTTTTGTAGTAAGGTTTATTGGATTTTTGGGACGGTAAAAAAAGTGTAGTCTAAATGATATGATCGACTTTAAAAGCAAGAAAAGAAAAGTTTCTTGTACATGCTCAGCTTGCTTGTGTTAAAACTGTACCAACATTATTTTTTTTATAAATTACGGATTTCTCGCGCAACTTGTACTAGATAATTCTTACCCTTCAGTGGGGAAAGCTAGACTATCTTGATGTGTGAGATATAAGCTCTGAATGCACCTTCAGTGGGGACAGCCAGACATTCTTCATGTGTGAGATACACAGTCTGGGTGCACCTTCAGTGGGGACAGCGAGTAGTGATGGCTAATGTGCTACACATACAAGGAAAGTGAGATTAGTTGTTATTATATGTATAAATAGAAGTAGAGTGCATCGGGCTTTTTGAAAGGAACTTGGTAAAGAGAGAGTAAATACAGTGTCTAATCTATCTTTCTTGTGAATTCTCAACAAGCTTGTATTAAAACTGTACCAACTTTTTTATATTATATACTACGGATTTTTCGCGCAACGTTCCCAGGCATGTAAGCGTGGGACACCGTCGCGAATTTCAGAAAACACTGGGAGCACCTACAGTGGGGACAAATTTTAGTGATAGCTAATGTGCTATTCTAAAGGCTAGTTTAAATATGATCAACAAAAATTTAAAGTTTCTTGTATGTGCTCCAATTTTTCATATAAACTGCAATACATTAAACAGCACTTGGGGTAGAGAAAAAAAAAATTGCAAAGAAATGTCACATGAAGTCAATAGACTGGATAAAAACATTGAACCACTTTCATCGTAAAACAATTACTGTTTAAGTACTGTACTGTCTTAAACTTTATAAGCATGACTCTTAAAAGGCTATGTTTAATATGTTTATGAGATATGTATCTTCAAAGATATATGTTTATCTAAAAATACACCTAGTAAATAAAGTAGTTAAAATGTTGTAATCAAATCCTTAAAAATAAGGCATACATGTTAGGGATAGGAAGCAGACTAATCGAATAAATAATGCCTAGCAACATATGATATGCTTAGCATACGTATTTAGAAACGTATTCTTGTACATATCTTTAATATTGTACGCAACACAAGCTCATTAATAACTAGGAATTGTATTTTAAGGTTTGTAGAATATTGGACTGTTGGCAATAATTTACATAAATAAACATAATAACTGCTTTGACTACTTTCACCAGGTCTCCTGTGACTCTGTTTTCTGACTCTATATATACAGTGTAAACTCCATGTAACGTCACTCGATTTAACGACAAACTCTCTAAAGCGTCGAAATAGTTGGCTTTAGTCGGTTAGCTTGTATTCCATACAATGCTTAGCTTGTATTCCATACATTCTCTCTATTTAACTACCACTCTCTATAACACCATAAAATGCACAGCCTGAAGTGGCTGTGCATTTTATGGTGTCGTTATATAGAAATTACACTGTATAACAAAATATTGGTGTGGCCAAAAATAGCTCACAAATCTGTTAGGCCACGCCCATTTTTGTTATATGACTAATGTTAGAAAACACTGAAACTTGATGCAAAAGAACAGGGTTTTTTCTTTAAACCCGTTTGAATTTTCTTTGTTGTATGGGGTTGGCCATAGACAAACACATACACATCTAAACTCGATAAATATAGATGTTAGTAATAGATCTTTTAGTAATATTACCGCACCGATTTTATATTAAAACGGCTGAAATTATTTAAATGACGCGAGTCATAATGCGGGCGCTGTTTTTTCTTATCTATAATAATTAAATCGCACAATACTAACATAGGACTTGCATGGAACAGATATTTCTGAATATTATATTTAGTCAAATACTTGGTTATTGTGGCCTCCTGTTCTGACGAGAAAGGGGTTAATTGTTGATAAATATAATTGTCCAAGTGCGAGTCTATAAAAAAAATGCAAAAAAAAAACATATTTTGCGGCCTGGGAGCTCCCTTTTAATATTACATCTTAGACCACAGTAAAGCTTAACATCAGGCAAGCTTCGGTCAAACGTAAGCTTATCCAAAATAGAAGACAATATTAAATATTTAGACCGATAAAAATGAAAAACATAATAGTAATTTACACCTCATTTTGGCTCAGACTGAGTGGTCACGATAACCCTGATCATATGTACAATTAGTTCTGAAATTAAACAAATCCAAATAACCTGAGTGGTCACGATAACCCTGATCATATGTACAATTAGTTCTGAAATTAAACAAATCCAAATAACCTGAGTGGTCACGATAACCCTGATCATATGTACAATTAGTTCTGAAATTAAACAAATCCAAATAACCTATGTATGAGTTGATGAGTGAAACTATTTGTTTGTCATGGCCTGACAGGGTAGTTGTGTACAAATCAAATAGCATTTTTTTCTTTCAATAATTACTTTATTGTCTTTCATGTTTGTAACTTTTTAGATAAAGAAGGGCGATAGATCTATGTATCTTATTTAAGACACTAACAGTGGCTAATAGGAAGTTACAGACATGTTATCTATGATATCTTTGACTATATTAACTCAGTCTTAGCTTATATTGAGTTTTTTCGAACAATTTGTCATTTGTAACTTCTTTGTAAGGTTTTTAACTACATATATTAGCCATTGCTAGTGTTTGACCAGCGTCTTAAATAAGAGGCTACAAGAGAAAACATGTAACTTTTATGTGTCTTGAGTCAGAATATGAATATAACAAATAAATGTATAAAAACTAACAGAACATGTATCTTAAAGAACAAATGCTGTTAAACAGCAATAGCTTATTTAATATTAATGGTAACAGAAATCTGAATCTTGCACATTGCTTTTTTAACTAAGACTTAAGGCTTAACAAGAAATAACAAATAAGTCTTTACTAATAAAGGCACATTCACCCACTCGCATAAATGGTGTATATGCAGCCCTAGGGCTGACGCCTACTGACTGCGTGGCAAGGCAAAGGGATTTATTACTAATCAAGTTTTTCTAATCATATTTAGAAGAGTTAAAATTCGTGAGACTTTATTTCGATACCATTCTGCCATGGAATGAAACGGCATACTGTGGAATGCCACGTTACGTCGTGGAATGCCACGGTACGTCGTGGAATGCCACGGTGCGTCGTGGAATGCACAACATGCCGTGCCGTGCCAAGCCGTGTCACGCCGTCAGCCGGCCCGTACAGTAGGACCAATATAACCATGATTCCTTAGCATTAAGTAAACAAACAACAACTCACCAAGTATTATTAATAGATCTGACACAAGTAACATTAGTAATTCTGAACTGTAAAATAACAGAATTCTTGTATAAATTGTTGACATATTATCACGAAATAACGGCCGCACTTACATAGGTAGTTACAGTTCAACTAATATGCTACTTATATCTTCGGGACATGTGTCTTATTTAAGCCACTGAACAAACACTGGTAGTGGCTAACATAGTCATAGATATGTTTGAGTTATTATTATTTTACATTAAATGGACTTGCACTTGATCACACTTTCCTTAATGGTAAGCGATATTGTGATCTATGGTGAAGCGCGTTTGCCCAGAATAACATGTCTCACTCTTGCCTTGAAAACCTTCAGATTATAGTTATTGGGAACTGGATAAATGGCAAAGAATTACACACATTGGTGGTTTGCACAATGAAGGTGGAGGCAAACTGCTTACTACGCGCCTTTGGCACCTCCACAGAATAACGTTGCCAACTTGATGTCTCCCTACTTGTCCAATTATGGGGGATAAAATAATGTGATTCCGTTATGACACTGATTTCTTTATGAACAAACTGAGCCATAACTCAAACATGATTATCTTTAACTATGTTAATCTTTGCCAGTGTTTGTCTAGTGTCGTTAATAAGAGTCTTGGCCTCTGTTAATCTGTAACCTGCTGTTACAAGAAGAGTATACAAAGTTTAATTATTATTGTAATAGTTGAAATATATTTGTATTTGTTATTATGGTAAAAACTTGACTATAACAATATAATTTTGTGGATTGTTTGTGTAATTATGGAAAGTAAATGCATCATGATGGCAGCAAGCATTGAAAGTACCTATTAAGTCCAAAGTAATCTTTAGTCTAACACTAATGTTGGTTTGCTCTTGTTCATTTAAAATGTGTTTGAGACTGCAGCTTGGAGTCAATCCCGCAATGCATTTATTTTCCTTTAGCTCAACTTTTTGTTGTGTTTTGTGTTTAATGGTTGAGTGTAGGTATGGTTGATTCATTTGAAAACAACTGAGGTACTCATCCTAACTTAAATGTTAGGAGCCAATATTAAATTATTAAAAAAACAAAGCTTAAATGAAATTGTAAGGTTGTATTTACTAGTGCCTCATTGTCTCATTGTGTCACTGTCATTGTAGAATAGAATAAAGATATACACAGACTAAGTAAAATTACATGTAATTGTATATCTACTCCATTTTTCCTGGTTGTTTCAGTTGTCTAAATGTAACATATGACAAAAAAAAACAGTATTTCTGTTACAATCATTGTTTATGATAGATAAACTAGAGACAATGCTTAATTAAACACCAAACTGTGCAAAGTTGTACTTACTAATAAACAACATAACTATATAATATTGTCTTTTTATTTATTAACTACTAATGTCACAGGAAACACAACTATGATATAATATTGTCTATTTACTTATAGTAAAAGTATTTTTTTTCACTAGCTTAAGGCTGTAGCGTTCAAACTAAGACAGTCTTTCATATTACAAATTCAGTCAGAATATCACTTAAAATCTTATAGCTATTATATCTATCTACAACAATAATGTCACTAAATTAAAGTAAAAGCAGCTATCACAAAAATCTCTCATTGTTATAAGGACTATAACCAACCAGAATGTACTAACATTAAACATAATTTCCAAAAATATTAATTTAAATCAATAGTGAAATAAATGGTTAGTAATTATTAATTTTTTTTGACAAAAACAATATGGTACCTCACTATATGCTCCTCCCATTCTGGCGCATGTATTTTTTCATCTCCAAGCAATGGCATACACCTGTATGTCTCATACAAAATAATATTGTTGTTTGAAACATCTTGAAGCAGTTTAGTGGCGCTTCTAGTAAGTCTGACACTATGTTCAACGTTTTGTTGATCAACGCAGTTATTCTTGCAAATTGAAGTGCTAGAAGTTGGTTTCTTTTTATTGAACTCTAGGCTCTCTTCCCAGACCAGCCGAGATCTAATTCTCGGAGCTCTGTAAAATAGGAAATTGATTTACTTTAACTGGATTCTTCATCAACGAAATTGTTCTAATTGGAATAACTGTTCTTAAACATTGTGAGGGTAGGTAAGTGGGAGCTACTAAAATATTTTCACATATTGCAGTGTATAAGATCTTATAAATGGACTACAAAAAGGAATTAATGAAAGGTGATATTGTGTAGCTTACCGCATTTCTATAAAAGCCGGTGTAACGCAGAAAATAAGCAAAATATATTATTAGATTGGAAGTAAACTTTTGTTATATTATGGCACTTTGTTTCGTTTAGGAAATCGAATTTCAGTATGAACATGTGGATTCAAAAAACACATATTGTTTACAATATTTAAAATGAGACGATCATGTAATTTGATTTTAATATAAACATTCAAAAACCCTTTGGTAAACAACTTCCAAAATATTTACTTCACCGCCGAATCGTGAAAAAGTGTAAATCCATTGTAGAAAAAAAGTACAATGCTGCCACAAGCAAAATAACTCGCTGTACCGGAAATGGCAAAGAATGAACGTATCAGAATAATTTCGAATGTGTGGCAATGAGAACAAACTCATTAGCAATAGACAATAGAGTGCACAAAAAGGTTATTAATTAAATGGCAATACAACCAATCAAAATGGACAGGATATATGTATTTTTTATTAAGGCAAGGTAATTGATAGCCATTTTGAAGAGCCTTTTGTTGGTGTTTTGTGAATGTTTTCATCGAAAATTCTAATATATCGATATCAAGAAAGTGATAGGAGTACGCAAAATGTATTGCTAACGTACAAATTGAAACATTCATCGTATAAACTAGTGCTATTTGTCTTATGAATTTGCATTTTGGAAGAAACAAACCGGAAAATACTTTACCGTATTTAAATTCTGTAATATTTGGAGTCTACGTAGTGCAATCGACGCTGTGCTTAAATAAATATTAAAAGTGCAATTTAAGTGCCTATTGAAAGAGTGAAACAATATTTACGTCGCATGTTTTGTTCGCTTTGTAAAATTTAGATCGCCACAAGATGGCGGCGGTCGGATGCTCGTTCCGCCAAAACCCGCTCTCGCGGCTCGATGTGTCATCGGCGAACGGTGACAAGGTGTAAACCGGCGTCTCGCAGCGCGGCCGATTCACCGGCCGCACACGGCGAGGTTCCATTTACATAAAATGGAATTTCGCTCGAGGCGCGAAAATGCGACGGGTGTTGACATAAGTTCAATACCATACCGTTACTCAGGCGGCCGTACGTAACAATCATCGCAGACAAACGAAGATGTGCGAGCCGGACGACGTCGGAAAAGAAGTGTGGAAGCGATGGATATTAGATGCGATACACAAGATACGGGCACAGAAGCAGAGGCCGAGCGTGGAGAGGATCTGTCACGCGATTCGGCAGCACCACAACTATCACGAGGACGTGGTGGCGGAGCGGCTGGAGCGCGCCGTGCGCGACGGCGTCGTGCTCAAGGTGTACAACAAGGGGCAGAGCTCGTACAAGGACCCGGGCGGCGCGCACCCGCGCCGGCTGGCGCTGGCCGCCGACGCCGACGTGTCTAGGGCCGTGGCCAAGGCGGTGCGCGAGCTGGGCGAGCGGGACGGCTCCACGCTCAAAGCCATCGAGCGGCATCTCTACTCCGTCTACCAAGTGACTGTGGCACCACAAGTGGATGTTAAAAGTGTTCTGAAAAGTGCAGCCAAGCGAGCCGTGGCCAGGGGACTGCTCACACACCACTCGGGACTGTACAAGGCCACCGCCAGACCTGCCTCTAAGTCTGGAGACTCTTCCTCTAAGCAAAAGTCCAAAAATTCATCAGAATCACCTGAAAAGGTAAGAAACACATTGTTTTGTTTGAAAATGCAAACTTGTTTACACTTCTTCAATGATGTAAACAACTTTTAGAATTAACTAAAGAGAGTTATGTGCATAATACTTACATGATATTTATAAAAGTGGGACTAGCAGGAGGTACATATTTTCAAGTAGACTTTGTTATTATGTTTTTTTATGAATATCACAAAAAATATGTAAAACTTGTCAAATATTCCATCATTAATCAAAACTAAATTGATTACTTTACTAAATATTTTTAAGTGACTTCAATTAGTCGACATAACTGAAAAGTAGTAGACAATATTTAGTACTAAGTAAGTAAGTTCAGAAATCCATGTCAAACTACATTATTTCGAAATGATTGCTCAGTAGTATAATGATGATCAGCAGAATAATAATAGCGGACAGAACTATTATAAATGGAGGGGCATCTATAAAACCTAGTATAATTATTACAGCATGTTCCAATTGAATAACAAGGGCAGTGACCTGTTGAGCAACCTTGAATCTTTTGTAGAAATGGAAAAAATGTGCCTTGAATGAATATTGCTCAACACAATATGATAACTCAATACAAATACTCTTTATAACAGGAAACTGGTTTCATTTCTGTAGCTCTTTTAATTGATTGGGATAGATTTTAAAATTAAGTTTTGACATCAAAGTTTAAACTTAAAGGTTTCAAGTTTGAGTTATTGGTGTGTGATTTTATGTTTTCTCTTTTAAAAAATGTGCTGTGTGGTTCTTTTGGATGTTTTCTCAGTAGTGCTATGGTTAATATAACTTTTAAAAGTAAATACAGACACAACATAGGTATGTGTGCATATTATCTGTAACCTATGTATAATATTTCATTAATATATGTTTTTTTTATTTATTTTTTAAATATTCAAATATGTTTTAATTAGGATATTTTCCTTTTTGTTACTTCTTATGAAAGATGTTGACTTAAGTCTCAAATTAACATTTCAAATCTAAATGTAACTTATCAAAGTACTAACTTTATGTGTAATGTAAACTAATTTTGTTTTCTAAATTTTTAAAATTCTAATGTTTAACTCTATTAACTTGTAGTAAATTAATTATTTATATTTAAGTTTGTATATCTGACATATGTATATGGATAGTTTAACTTTTTATGGGAGAAGACATTGGCTTCCAATAAACAGTTTATAGAACTAATTTGGAAGCCTTTGGATTCCATATCATTTTGTTATTATTATTTACTGTGTCAAATAAAGAAATTTTGTATTTGTATTTTTTTGTATTGTATAAAAGTAAATCTTTTTTTATTTACTTATAAGCAAAAACTTGCCACTTTATTTGAAATATTATCTGAAGGCTTTTTATTAATTTTCAATTTTCCAATAAGAAGGCCTTTAGAGGCCTACAAGTGGCTTGAAAACTCTGAACACCAGAGCTTGACCACTTAGCTTATATGAAGAAGAAGACATTTTTTTAACAATTGATTTCATTTTATTGATTTATCTGTAAAACATAAATTGTAAATAACTTTCCCTTGTAATTGTATCTAGTAATAAACATAACATCTTATAATATGTTTGCTAGTTAAAAAAATGTGAACTCACAGGCTCACTCACTTTTTCACCTAGAAAAGAAAAGAAAAGGTATTGAAGAAAATAGATATATTTATTTAAAACCAAAAATTTCATCTTCTTTCTTCCAATATGTTTGTAATCAGGTGTGTAACTTCAAACTGCTCTGGCTAATTTTGCTATTGAATCATTTGTATAAGTCTGGGCAAGGTTATGTTCCAAAGATAATACCAAAAATTGCTAAAAAACAATGTTTTTAGTTTTCAGACCATTACACATCAAGTCAAATCACAAGTTTCATAATAAATTTATTAACTTGGTAATGTTGATTGCTTTGTTGGAACAATTGTCTGCTGGGTCATCTAGAATAATATAATGAAAGAAAGAAAATAGTTGTATTATGCACACAGAAGTAAAAACCTTGATGGGCATCAAGGCTTTCACTTCTAACTACTAACCAGAGGGTCCTGAGTTTGATTCCCGACACAGCTAACATCTTTGTGAAGAGATAATTTTTTGGCTGTCAGTTTAGTGTTAATATAAAATATCTATCTAATGTATAAAATTTCTATGTCACAATGTTAGTTACCATACTCGTCTGAAAAACGCCTATTATATATTTCTCATACCGCTCAGTGAGGCAAAACAATGTTTGCCGGGTCAGCTAGTTGTCAATATGAGCACAACAATTTAATCTTTATATATTTTTCATAAGTACTTTTGTGATCAAGGGGTAAATGGGGGGTCCACTTGACGTGATCTTGCTCATATAAAATAACTATGTATGTATACATATGTAGTAACCATAATACAAACTAGAAATGGTATAGCAAAGAGCTTACCAGCCATGTGTGAAAAACAATAAGAACTAGTCAATTTAATATTAAATCAGATATTTGTGTTAATGTGGAGATCATATTCATCTGCAGGGTGGAGGAGGTGTGCCAGTGTGCAGTGAGTGTCTGGGCACGGACAACAGGAACCAGGCGGGGGCTGCAGAGTCCCTCATCAGCTGTCACCTGTGCAAGTCCTACGCACACCCATCCTGCCTCAACTCCCTTGATCAACTCTCACAGAGTATTATTAAGGTAACATTTTCTATTATGATCACTTTAGTATTGGTAGCGCCTCTAGCTCGGTTAACTAAAGTCATCTGATGTGATCATCGAAGTTAAGCAAAGGTAGATGCAGCTAAGATATACATACATGTACTCAGATCACATATCTTTATAATATAATACTTGCAGTATACACTGGCTAAAATAATCAAAGTTTAAGTTTAATTTAGTTAAATTTAATTATGCTATTTGCATAATTTTCTATTGAAACGATTTTTTTTATTTAATTTGTTATTTGAATATATACTGTCGAAATCTGTCGAAACACATGTTCATAGAAAATACAGAAATAGAAATACAGAACTTTATTAGCCCTAAATAACATATGTTAAAGGCAAGTCATACTACAATAATTACTTAATACTTAAAAACATTAGTTAGATAAAATTAAATATAATAAAAACAATGTAGATTTCCAATAGTGAAATATTTTTTCAAATTAGTCCAGTCCAGAACTATTAGTTTCAGAACCTATTTGTGTCAAACTAAGAAAAAATGAAACTTTTCCTCTTTTTAATATTAGTATTGATATAGATTAGCATGGGTAAAGTCACTATTCAGACCAGTAGGTGTGCCCTTTTTACATACAAATTGTCATTCAATCTATAAAAAAGAGTAAAGTCTCATTTTAATTGGCCTGACCACATACTAAGTGGCTGAATGTTGTTTACCAGCCTTTATATAGGACATAACCACATTATTTATTTAATGGATATTTGTGTTGAATGAAATGCTTTAGCCATTTTCGTTATGTGTATGGCAAGCATAGATTAGAAGCATTGCCATGTGCAATATTTTGTTTTTTGATTGACTTAGTCACTTTGGTCTCAGGGTACTGAATGTTTAGTAGATTTTATTTTAAACTCTGTCTTGAGAAATGTACATATAATTTTTATAAAACCCCCACTCAAAATTTTTAGGTGTCATCTGGGATGTGAAATTAGCTATAGTGTATATTATTCTACTAATGAAGCTCTTTCCTTTGATACCCGAATCGAGGCAGTTGTGAAAATGTATGTATGTTATTTGCTAGCTTAAATCCTTTTTTACAAACAGCTATAAACATTATACTATTCATACACCTTTCGAAACAAAAAATACCAAATCAAAACCAGTTCTTCTGTTTGGGAGTTAAATGCGTTAGCGACACACATAAGACATGTCAAACTTTAACACCCTAGTATTTGTTCCGGGTTAAAATAATAAAAGTAAAATCATCATTATCAAGATGTGAAATAATTGTACTGTATAAATAACACGGAAATAGGAGGCGCGAAGAAACATTGACATATGTATTTTTGTTTCAAACAGGAGCTTGACTAAAACTCATACATAGGTACATATTCAGAAGTTCCAAAGTACTTGGTGATCAGGCTGGTTTCTGCAGTCAGGTCAGAGTCAGTCAGTCAGATCCTCTTCAGAGCTTCCATTATGCATACAAGTTCCAAAGCACAAATTTGATTCGCTCCAACTTTCCTTATGAGGAGTGCAAAACTTTGGAATTCTCTTTCTGAGTCTCTGTTTCCTGAGAAGTATCCATCTGGGGGACTAGAGTGACTAGGTATTTTCTAGGTTAGATTGTAACATCGTAGACCTTAGTGTTACTAAACACCAGTCAAGCCGTGGTCAATAGGAATTCTATCAGTTGTTGAAAAAAAAAAATATTGATTGAGTGTATGTATGTGTTGTATGTGCAGAGCGCGCGGTGGTCGTGCGGCGAGTGCTCGGCGTGCTCGGCGTGCGGCGCGCGCGTCGGTTGGGCCGCGCGCTGTGCCGGCGCCTGCGCGCGCCACGCGCACCCCGCCTGCGCCGCGCCGCCCTGGCGGTGCGCACTCTGCCCACACCACGAGATGCCCACTCCCAAGAGGTAAGGGGCTTTTACTGTTCCTGGCCCACACATTACACAAGAAAGTGGATATAGTTACATCAGGATAAGATAATAATATGGTCTATGGTTATTTTATATCTCACAAGTATCATAACTGAAATACAACCACACTGTGTTATGCCTATTTCAACTTTTAGATCTCTAGATTAAAGCTCTGTCATAATGCATGTCTTCTCTTAACGTTTAGTACAGAACATTAGTACAAGCTCGTTTAATATATGCATGCTATGCAAATTTTCAATTTATTGATATGAAATTCATAACTTTCCCAGTGCAAAACATAAACTATAACAATGACATACGATTGGCTACATTGGCTTCAACAAATCTTCAATCTGGGCAGATTTTTTGTTATTTGATACACTGGGTACTCTCAATACTTCGACTTTTAGTGCTTCCTTCTTGGTGTGCCATAACATGCATTGCTTACACGTTTTGTTACTGGGACTTCGAGACTTTGCAAAATATATGGGAAAGCTGTTCCGTAGCCAAACTCTTAGACCCGCGTGAAATGTAAAGGTGTTGTCGCAATTCCCTCGCGGTGTGGTGACGTGGCGCATGTTGCAGGTCGGGCGGCACGCCCCGGGGCCGGCGGCCGCGCGCGCCGCGACGCCTGCACTCCGACGACGAGCCCTCCGACGGTAATGCCCCGCCCGCGCCCGAGCGCATGTCCAAGGAGAAGCAGAAGTTTTTCAGATTCTCGGCGTTCAATCTGGTGAAGCGGCGGCGGCGCTCCTCCTCTGGAGATTGGGAGGGCTGGGAGCGCTGGCGTGGCGTTCGCGTCACGCGCGTGCAACGCGTCGAGCTGCGCGTGGAGCGCCGCGCGCCCTCGCCCCTCTCGCCCCTCTCTCCCGTCACGCCCCCCTCGCCCGTCTCTCCCCCCTCGCCCGCCTCGGCCGCTTCCTCCGCGTCGTCCCCGCGGCGCGCGCTGTCGGCCGGCGAGTCGTCGGGCGAGGCGACACGGCCCGCCACCATTACGCCGGCGCACGTGTCCTCCGTTTTCGAGCGGCTGGCCGTGGAGCCCGCGCCCGGCGCCGCCTGGGGCTTCGCCGCGGAGGCGCAAAAGCTGCAGCGCGATGAGCCCGCCACCGCGGCGCCCGCCCGCCGCACGGCGCGCGCGAGGAGTCGCGGCGGCGAGAGATTGTTGACCACATTGTTCGACGGACTGTCTGAATTTTACTCTGTGCGATCCAAGTCCCGAGCGCGGGTGCGCGCTCCGCACGAGTCGCCGCCGCGCGACCGCGAAGTGCTGAAGGAGACGCGCAGCACTTTCCGGCGCTACCAGGCCACGCTGGGGCACTCCGTGGCGCCGCGAGCCCGCAGCCCCTCCTGCGAGCGCAGCCCGAGCCGGCCGCGGGAACGAGCCGCGTCGCGGCCGCGTGTGCGCCGGCCCAGCCGGTACCGGGACAGCCCCGAGCCGCCGTGCGAGCCCGCGCGCAAGCCGAGCCCCGCGCGCAAGCCGAGCCCCGCGCGCGCGCGCAGCCGGTCCCGGGCGCGGCGCGCGCTGCCGGCGCCCAGTCCGGAGGCTAGCCCGGAGGCGAGCGAGCGCGTGTCGGCCTCCACGCTGGTGGCGCTGGCGGCGGCCGAGTGGGGCGGCGGCGGCGTCGGCTCGGAGCGCAAGCTGGCGCGAGGCGTGGCGCTGGCGGGGCGCGGGGCGGGCGGCGCGCGGCCCGCGGAGGGTAAGCAGGGGAGGGCGCGGGGGAAAGTGCCCGTGTGTCCGCGCGCCGCCGCAGCCCCCGCCCCCGCCCCGCCGGCTCCTGCCTCGCGAGGGGCTCGGCGGTGTCCACACGGGGGCACTTTCGCCCGCGCCGGCCGGAGCGCGCATGCTGCCGAGCGAGTCGGACGGTGAGTGTAACGCGCCTCTTGCTCTTGCAGGTGGTCAGCGCCTGCCGCCGGGCGTCACGGAAGCGGATGCCGAGCTGTTCAAGCAGGCGCGCGAGACGGCAAGCGAGGCAGAGCCCGAGCCGCCGGCCTCCGCGCCACCTACGCCCGCGCCACCCACGCCGGCCCTGGCCGGAGCCACGCCAGTAGCCCCGGCCGCGCCTGCGCCGCGTTGTCCCTCCGCTATCGAGTTCGGCCAGTGGGAGATCGAGACGTGGTACTCCAGCCCGTTCCCGCAGGAGTACGCGAGGTGAGCCCCGCGCCGGCCGCGCCCGCCCCCGCATGCCACAGTGCGCTACAGTGCCGTGTGTCCGCAGGCTTGCCAAGCTGTTCCTGTGCGAGTTCTGCCTCAAGTATGCCAAGAGCCGCGCAGTCCTCATGCGCCACCTGGACAAGTGCGTGTGGCGGAACCCGCCCGCCACCGAGATCTACCGCTGCGGCGACCTCTCCGTGTTCGAGGTGGACGGCAACGCCAACAAGATCTACTGCCAGAACCTCTGCTTGCTAGCCAAGCTGTTCCTCGACCACAAGACCCTGTACTATGACGTCGAACCGTTCCTATTCTACGTGCTCACCAAGAACGACGCCAAGGGCTGCCACCTGGTCGGCTACTTCTCCAAGGAGAAGCACTGCCAGCAGAAGTACAACGTGTCCTGCATCATGACCATGCCGCAATACCAGCGGCAGGGCTTCGGGAGATTTCTCATCCATTTTAGTGAGTGGTGGAATCGATTTATTTTGCATATCCGCTTTTGTATCGTTGCTTCGTGTCGGTCGCAGGGCGCGAGAGAGTAACGTGTGCCGTGTGTGCAGGCTACCTGCTGTCGCGCGAGGAGGGCCAGCCGGGCACGCCGGAGAAGCCGCTGTCGGAGCTGGGCCGCGTGTCGTACCACGCGTACTGGCGCTCCGTGGTGCTGGAGTTCCTGCACGAGCACCGCGCGCGGCCCTTCTCGCTGCAGGACGTGGCGCACCAAACCGGCATGCACATGAATGACATCGCGCTTACGCTGCAGCTGCTGGGCTTCGTGCGCCAGCTGCCGGGGCCCGAGCCGCGCCTCGGCCTGGCCGTGGACTGGCCGCGCGTCGACGCGCACGTGCGCCGCGTGCGCAGCCGCCCGCGCCTCGAGATCGACCCCGAGTGCCTGCGCTGGACGCCGCTGCTGCCGCCGACCGTCAACCCCTTTCGCTCGCCCGAGGAGGCACCGCCCGAGCCCGCGGAGCGCGCCTCCGAGAGCGACACCGCCACCGAGCCAGAGGAGGTCCCGCCGCCCGCGGCCTCGCCCGTGCCTTCGCCCGCACCTGCTCCGCCGCCCCCCATCGAGATCACTTCGTCGGGCCGTCGGCGCACGCGCCCGCTCAAGTACAGCGAGACCACGTACCAGACCACGCCCGCGCCTGCGCCCGACGCCGCCCGGAAGCGGAAACGTGACCTCGCTAGGAACATCTCCGAGTCCGGCGAGGACGGCGCGCGGGAGGACGCGCAGCGCGGCCGACGTGCCTCGCACGCCGCGCATGACGTCGCCGACGACAGCCAGACGGATGACTCGCGGTTGCAGGACGACGACAGTCGCGGAGTCGCCGAGCGTCCCGAACCGCCCGCCGCCTCCAAGCCGGCCGCCAAGCGGAAACTCGCCTGGCGCGGCCGCATCAAGAAGAGAGCCAAGGGCACTCACAAAACAGCGTCAGGGAGCGACACGCCCGCCGCCAAGAAGACCAAACTGGAGGAGAAGAAGGACGCGCAGGAGTACAAGACGGACGAGTCCATGGAGGTGCCGGAACGTGCCGCCTCGCCGGCCGCGCTGCCCGTCACCGTCCCGCCGTGCGACAACAATGGCGAGAAGAAGAATTCGGAGGCGAGCTCCGAGGACTCGTCGGGCGAGGCGGACGACGAGATGGACGCGGAGGAGGGCGAGCGACGCGCCTCGCCGGCGCCGGACGACGCCAGCCGGCACGCCAGCGACATGGAGCTCGACACTATACACACTTCACCGCGGCCGCTGCTACAGGAGCGCGCGCCCGAGCACCACCCACCCGCCGACCAGTGCGAGCCGAGCCCCGCGCGGCCCAGTCCCGACCCGCCCGCGGAACACATCGCCGACAGCGAGGAGACGCCACAGGAAAAGCAGCTGGACACCAGTGACGAGCCTCGATCGCCTTCCCTGCTGCCGCCCGCCTTCGATGAGCGCGACACCATCGTCATCTCCGAGTCAGATGACAACAACAGCCAAAGCTGCCCGCTGCCGTCCCCCGCAGCCGGCGCGCCCGTGCCTGCGCCCGCGCCGCCAGCTGAGCGGCCGCGCGAGCCCGACGAGAAGGAGAGCCCCTCCAAAGTGATCCCCGTTGTGTCCACTGAGAATGCGCACATTGTGATCGAGCCTCAAGCGAGCGAGGCGCGCCCCGCGGCTCCCGAGCCCGGGCCCCGCGTAGTGGAGCCCGAGCCGCCGCCCCCAGCGCCCGCTCCCGCGTCCGACCAGCCCGCGGGGGTCGCGCCCCGCGAAAGGAAGGAGACCGTCATCCAGCACCAGGCGAGCGACGACACGAGAAATATGGAAAAAAGATCTCCCGAGAAAAATAGAATAGAAACTATTTTACAAAATTTGGAACCTCCGCGGGACACCGCCGCCGACGCGAGAAGACAGGAGACGGCGCGCGCAGACTCTTTTACGGAACTAGATAGCAGAAATAAAAGTCACACGGTTCCGAGCGGTCAGCCTCTAATCGCCAACGTCTCCATCAACAGAGAGAGCGACGTGCCGTTTCGCAGCGAGCCGGTTCCGGCGAGAAAAGACGAGATTATAATAACGCGCAACCCGGTGGAGCAGACGCTGCCCGCCTACCAACCGCCCGTCGTGAACTCTATGACCATCCAGCAGATCAACTGCGCGCAGCACTCGTTCCTCAGTCAGCGCGGCAAAGAGGCGGAGCGCGCGGCCGACAAGCCCGCCAAGCTGGAGGTGCCGCACCCCATCTCGTCGCCCGTCATCAGCCCGCACGTGGCCAAGCTGCCCGCTGCCGACGCGGGCTTCCTGCCGCGCTGCCAGAGCGCCAGCGCCGCGCTCGGCCTCGGCCTCGAGCGGCCTGACCTGGAGCCCGGCTTCGGATCGCTGCAGGGCGCGCTGTCCGGCTCCGTGAGCGCGCTAGGCGCCGAGCGGGCCGAGCGGCCTCGCGAGCGGAGTAAGCTGCGCGAGGTGCGCCTCAATTCGGCGCACGGGAAGACAGACAAGACCGACAAGAAACCGAGCAAGGGCGAAGCGCCGCTCACCCCACGAGCCACGCCCGAACCCAAGATGTTTTTTCCCGAGCAGAACTCGCAGAGCGGCGCGGGGCGCAAGCCCGACGGTGACGTGAGCTCGCCGCCGCCCGCCTCCAAGCCGGACGCCAAGCCCTCGCCCGACGCCGCCAAGAAGCAGGAGCCGTTTAAGAAGGACAAGGCTAGCGGCGCCGCCAAGGCGGGCCAAGTGAAGCACGACAAGAGCTGCGCGCAGGGCGGCTACAAGCCCGACCAGGCGGACGGCGGCAAGGCGGCCAAGCTCAAGTATGAGGGCGAGGCGCCGAAGGCCGAGTATGCCGTGAACCAGCTGCAGAACTACCACTCGCACCCGCAGTACCAGTGGCCGCCGTGGGACCCGGCGCGCTCTTGGGACCACAACCGGCTGTTCGACGTCAAGACCACCGTCAACGACAAGGCGTACCTCGACAAGCTGCAGAGTTTTAACCTGCCGCACCTCGACCAAATGCAGAAGTCGCCGCAGAAGCTACACCAGAACCTGTCGTACGGGCACCTGGGCGGCGCGCTGTACGCGGCCGGCGCGCCGCTGCCCGCGTTCAAGGAGAGCAAGCCGGCCGCGGGCAAGGAGTGCAAGCCGGGCAAGGGCAAGGCGTGCCAGGCGGCGTGCGACAAGAAGCCGCCCGAGCACATGAAGGTGGCGCGCGCGCCCTGCAAGCCCGCGTACGGCGCCTGCGACAAGCCCGAGGACAAGAAGCAGCGCAAGAAGGACGAGGCCAAGGAGAAGGAGGAGCTGGAGGCGGTGTCGCCGGCGCTGCACTCGATGGGAGTGTACACGCCCGACTCCACCTCCAACAGCGTGCACTCGGTGCAGTACGCGTGCGAGCTGGACGTCAGCCAGCTGGGGCTGGAGTCGCCCTCCTCCATCGGCTCGGACCTGGCGTCGCCCTGCTCGCTGCTGCACCTGCCGCCCGCGCCCGCGCCTGCGCCCGCGCCCTCGCCGCAGTACCCGCACGCCTCCATACACATCCCCGCCATCATGGCGCACGCGCCGCAACACAAGCACCACAAGATCAACAACAGGAACAGGTCAGTGCGACACCTTCCACTTCCAGTCTGTTAACTGCCGTTACCTCGGAAATATATAATTAATCCAAAATATTTACTGTTGCATCTCTTGCATTTTTCACAAGTTCTAGCTCAAACAATTCTAATAACATGGCTACAAAAGGTTCGGACCATGAATTACAGATCATTGTATTTATTTATTTATTATGAAAATTCACAAACAGAGTAGTTCTTAAATTACAAACTTATAAATATCTATTGTACAGTAGAATTACCCCTAATTGTGATCCTAACTTACAAAAAAAACACTATCGCATTTACGTGCACAAAACTACGATATTGCATTAATTTCAAATTAATTTATTAAATTTATAAAAAACTAGCAACATCCAAACTAGACCTACTTTGAAACTTATAATCTATATTACTCTTATATACCTATATCAATTTAACATTAGACAATATATTTTTATATTCAATAATTGAGGGAAGCGAACCAAGATTAAAAATGTCAAAAAACCCTCCTAACATTCTCATAAGTACTTCACACTTTATCGAATGTGAAGTACTTATGGAGTGTGCCAGCATATTTGTACGAGAGACAAGTAAATTCAAAGTACTTTTCCATACAATTCTGAAATATTATTTTCTGTATAATTTCGGGACAGTAAACAAAACCATTAACAATCTTAAAGCATTATGAGATCAGGAAGTGAATAAATAGTTGTAATTAAATGCCAATACGACGTAAATATCCTGGTCACGGCACCAAATTATGTCACAATTTTCTAGGTTCGTATAATATTGATGTTTTTAATAACTTAAGTAATTCCTGCCATAAGCCAGTAACAAAGTGAGGAGCGGGCGTTATACATTTAAGTATGACGAACTTTATTTAAGTAAGACGGACTGCAAAGTGACATGAATTATGTGTAAATGTGTTGTTATTTTCTATTTAATTATTATGACATTGTACGACTAATTATATTATTATGACATATAATGACTAATTATATTATTAAGACATTGTACGATTGACTAATTAATTAATTGTTGATGAATATAATATGTAAATTTGACGTGCCTTGTATAACGCAATGTTATAAGGTTAATAAAGTTTTATGATTTCTATGATCTACATTGTAAAAATATAATAATGCGTGGTGTGTGCAGGGGTAGCAGTAACGCGAGTACCAACAGCGGCGCGGGGGCGGGCGCGGGCGCGGGTGCGGGGGCGGGGGCGGGCGGAGACAAGCAGGCCGGCATGCGCACGCCGCCCGCCCGCCAGCGCGCCACGCCGCCCGCTACGCACCAGCCGCACGGTACCTAACTATACTCTAGTTTTTTTACTACCTACTATAAGTACTATAACGTTAACACGCTGGGTCGACAACATCCGATCCACATCTCAGGCAGGACATGGATGAGAGCAGCGCAAAACCGAGATGACTAGCGTACAAGAAGAGAGGCTTATGCTTAGCAGTGGGCGACTACGGGCTGATAATGATGACGATGATGATGATAAGTACTATACGTGCCAACTAAGAATAGGACTGTCAAACCGTTATCTTGCTCAATAATACACGCAAACGTCTTTACCAAAGTGTATGGTGTGCAACAAAAATTGTAAACAAATTATATTCAGTTTATATGTTTAATGTACGCTGTTTTGCTATTTCTTATACATTTTACGGCAAATTAAATTATACATTTTTAGTTTGTTATAATTATGTGTACAAAAATTTAAAAATCAGTTTTTTTTTGTCTTTTATTGAATATTCACGAATCATTAATTTTACTACAACTATAAACTTAAAAAACAAAACTAACGAGCGTAAACTCACTTCACGATGTGAATTTAACTAAATAAAACAAATAGTCTTCTTCTTCTTATGAACTTTGTGGCCAAGCTCTGGTGTCGAGAGTTTTGAAGTAGCCCGAAGACCTGTGACTTGGCTTAACGACTGCTTGTACTAAGATTAACAGCCGGGACCTACAATTAAACGTGTCATCCGACCCACGGTTGCGCCCAGATGAAAATGCCACTTGAAAAACGACAGTCTTTTGCATGGTCACCCATCCTAACGCTGTCCGCATCGACCGTTGCATAGCTTTGATGATCGCGTCAGATCACCTTAGCTAGCCGAGCTATAGGCGCTATAAATGAAATAGTGGGTATGAGCAATCCTCTCTAGTATTGTGATTAGGAATTAGTGATACATTTGTTAATTCCACCAGGGATCAGAATAGTTGATTCCCATACATAATAATGCGTGGCGCGGGGTTTTGCCATACTTTGTTTATAATTTAATTAATTATTAATTTATTACTTTGTTTGTAAACTAAATAAATGAAATAGTGGGTATGAGCAATCCTCTCTAGTATTGTGATTAGAAATTAGCGATACATTTGTTAATTCCACCAGGGATCAGAATAGTTGCCATGCATAATAATGCGTGGCGCGGGGTTTTGCCATACTTTGTTTATAATTTAATTTATTATTAATTTATTACTCTGTTAATAAACTAAATAAATATAATAGTGGGTATGAGCAACCCTCTCTAGTATTGTGATTAGGAATTAGTGATACATTTGTTAATTCCACCAGGGATCAGAATAATTGATTACCATGCGTAATAATGCGTGGCGCGGGGTTTTGCCATACTTTGTTTGTAATTTAATTAATTATTAATTTATTACTTTGTTTGTAAACTAAATAAATAAAATAGTGGGTATGAGCAATCCTCTCTAGTATTGTGATTAGGAATTAGTGATACATTTGTTAATTCCACCAGGGATCAGAATAGTTGATTACCATGCATAATAATGCGTAGCGCGGGGTTTTGCCATACTTTGTTTATAATTTAATTAATTATTAATTACTTTGCTTGTAAACTAAATAAATAAAATAGTGGGTATGAGCAATCCTCTCTAGTATTGTGATTAGGAATTAGTGATACATTTGTTAATTCCACCAGGGATCAGAATAGTTGCCATGCATAATAATGCGTGGCGCGGGGTTTTGCCATACTTTGTTTATAATTTAATTTATTATTAATTTATTACTCTGTTAATAAACTAAATAAATAAAATAGTGGGTATGAGCAATCCTCTCTAGTATTGTGAGTAGAAATTAGCGATTCATTTGTTAATTCCACCAGGGATCAGAATAGTTGCCATGCATAATAATGCGTGGTGCGGGGTTTTGCCGTACTTTGTTTATAATTTAATTAATTATTAATTTATTACTTTGTTTGTAAACTAAGGAGTAGAAGGTTAGCGTGGTATGGACATGTGATGCGTAGAGAGGAGAAGCATGTCACTAGAAGATGTATGGAAATGGTAGTACAAGGAAGAAGAGCAAGAGGCCGCCCGAAAAAGACATGGATGGAGTGTGTGAATGAGGACATGAGAGAGAAAGGATTGAGTGTGGAGATGACGTCTGATAGAGGAGAGTGGAAGAAGAAGATTTGCTATGCCGACCCCACCTAAATGGGATAAGGTGAAGAAGAAGAAGTTTGTAAACTAAATAAATAAAATAGTGGGTATGAGCAACCCTTTCTAGTCTGTGATTAGTGGTAAGAGTGCGAAGTGCGGGTTGCAGGCGCGGGCGCGGGCGGCGCGGGCATGCAGGGCGGCTACCAGGGCGGCTACCTGCCCTTCCAGCAGCAGCAGCAGTACGCGGGCGGCTGGCCGCCCTCCTGCTCGCTCGCCAAGCTGCAGCAGATGGCGGAGGCGCCGCAACACCCTCACCAGGTACCGCAACCATATCAACATCCTTATACTCGTTTTGTGTATTACGTGTTTTATTACTGTGATTATTACCAATATCAATAATGGTAGCTGCTTAAAACTTAGATTTTTCACAAAATAATTTATACCTAATTGTAAGTTAAGTAGTTTTTACTCGATCTTTATAACGATATTTGATAGACCCTCTATACATTCACAGAATATTGAATTATGTAATTAAAAAGTGAAGTTTTTACACGCTTTTTATTAGCGTCACCTGGTTTGTTTGTAACCGACTTCTTTGGGCGCGATTTTGACCCACTTTAAACGGCCAGATTTCATTCAAACTTTGTAGATTTATTGAGGACCGATGACAATAGTCGTGACATGTTAAATATTATTATTTTTATTAGGTATTAATATTGACATTATTCCATATATGACATGTATTACAATTTATTTGTATATCATATTGACATTTTATATTTATATTCATATTGACATTTTTTTTTAATTTTTGACGTATAATTGTAAAATATCAATAAATGGTTTATCTTGTTTATCAATACACTAATTTGATAAAACTATTCCATTTTTCTGTTTGTATGTTTGTAACCAACTTCTTTGGGCGCGATTTTGACCCACTCAAAACGGCCAGATAAGCGTGTTTTTTAGTTTTTTTATACTACTATTATTTTTAATTTAATTTCCATTAGTTGTGTAACCCGTGTGTAATAGCAAGCCGTGTTGTGTGCACAGTACGCGCAGCAAGCGGGCACGCCGCCGGCCACGTCGGCGGGGCACTACCACGCGGCCGCCGCCAAGTACTACGCGCCGCACAACCAGCTCGACGCGCCGCGGAACGCCAGGAATGCTGCCAGTCAGTATCAGTTTAGAGACAACTTAGGTACCTCGCACATACACTTACTTTATGTTTACCTGTAGCGGGGGACAAGCGTCGCCGCTGCGTTTTATTTGTCAGTACCTGGTTGACCGAGCTCTGTTCGGGATTTTTTTTTTATATGATATTTTCTAAAATTGATATCTAGCTAGATAGATTTATCGCCCCTGAAACCCCCTATATACTAAATTTCATGAAAATCGTTGGAGCCGATTCTGAGATTCCAATTATAAACAAGAATTGCTCATTTAAAGATATAAGTTAGTTACAGAATAATTAATATAAATGACAAAATTAAGTATTTAGTGTACTTTTATTGGCATTTAATTAAGCTTGGTTAATTGATCTTAGTTGATTTTTCCTTTACTTGTCTTAATTTGGATTTCGGATCACAGCGGAAGTACACTAAATATTTAATTTTGTCATCTATTTACAATGGATTTCCGCAAAGTAACGCCTGAGTCAATAAGTTAATAATAAATATGTTAGAAGTGAGACCCCTTTTTTTTTTTTTTTTTGGCCAAGGTCTAGTGTCGAGAGTTTTCAAGTCGCCCAAAGGCCTCTGACTTATCTATTAACAGGTGACAAACGTCACTCACTCACTGATGTTATAATAACCCAAGCTTATTTTCTTTTTTATATGTCTCTATGCATGTATGTTGAACGGCTGAACTGATTTGAAAGAAATTTGATATGGAAGTAGCATATACCATGGATGAATACAGGCTTTTTGCTATCCCAAAGTAACGCGGTCTAGCCTATAATATAAATATTTTAAAATGATAAGGCCAACAAACCAGTAACATTTTACGTCCACCCCCACTTCAGAGCTCAAGTATAAAGTAACATAAATGTTCAAGTTCTTTGACGGACTTGTTAAAAAAACCTTACAATAGCGTATAATTAGTATATTGTGTTAGTTTAAATGCTATCGCCTGTAGCACTATGTTAGATAAGTGTCAATACTGGGAGTGAAATGTGGCGAAACTGGGTGTACCGTGCACAAGTATCTATTCCACTAAGCTCATTTAGAGACGGAAACGCGACGGCGCACTCTAACTATGCTCCTATAAGTAACAACGTGTTGTTGGTCCGGCAGGCAACCTGAGCTCGATGCAGCACATGCAGATGGCGGCGGGGTCGCGCATGTCGCCCAACCTCAACTCGCACATCATCAGCCAGTTCGGCATGAACGGGTACCGCGTGCCGCAGCAGCAGTTCAACAACCTGCAGATGATGAACGTGCAGCCGCCCGTGCAGTACCCGGCGGCCGACCCGCGCGCGCAGCAGTCCAACGTGTACTACCAGTACATCAACCCGCCGCCGCCGCTCGCCATGCAGCCGCTTAACTCCACCATGCGCCGGTAGCCCCGCCGCACCCCCCCACAGTACAAACTTGCGAGTAAAGCAAAAACTTTATCATTCATTCGAAATCTAGCATAATTATTATAGTGCAATAAATTGTAAGCCCGTACGTTGATTTTGACGCGATTTCGCGGTGAATTGCTGTGATAGTCCTGCATCAGAGGCCGCGTGCTTAAAACGTAAAATCATAATAATATTATTTCCAAAGAAAGTAATATTTAAGTCTTTGGTGATGTTTCCGCAGGAGTGCAATAGGTTTGTGTTGTCGCGCTGTGAACTCGACGTGTTTATATGTATATCAGTAAGATGCGCGTGCGTTGTACAGTGTGTGTTGTACAGTCGACTAACAATAGTATTACGATAGGACCCTAGTTCTGTTCTCAAGTGCCTCTCGTCCCGTTCGCTTCACCGCCCTGTAAGATATTTGTAAATGTACTGCGTTAATTAACACAAGGCTGTATACATACTTATGGTAATAGTTAGGAGTGTTAAGGATATTTGTACATGAGTTTAATTTGATCTATGTGATAGTGTATATGTGTAAGAATCGATGCGAGGCCTAACTGAAAGGTTTCTTTACTTTTAGCGTTTTATATTTCTTTTCATGTTGTTAGTTTACTTAGCTGTTTAGTTATGATTATGGACATTTTTCGCTTCGCTTAAGGATTATTTTCGTTTGATCCCAGTAATTAATTTATTGCCAAATGTTATTAACACAGATATTGTTTACAGTTAAGTATTGTCCTAGTTTTTAGTTGTGAGCGCTACGGCGCTGCATTGTCGGTAAGATCTGCTCCTCATAAGGTTATGAATGTTATTTGTTACTAATGTGTAGAATAAAATATTGTAAATACTGTAACAGTAAGGCATGTAGCAGGTGTTATCACACAAAATATAATTTTGTGAAAATGAACTTCTTTTATTTACCTATGAGAGTGATAGATAATCGATAGTGCTATAAAACAAGGTTCTGTACAACTTCTGCGTTCATTGAAAACGCAGCCAACCAATTACCAACTATGAATACCATTGGGTAATGCCAGGTAAGTTATTTGGATAACTACAATCCAGATGCCAGCATGTCCACAACTACTATACCACATTGGTGAAATTTTAAGCTGAATAATTATATCAATGCAAGGAGTATGTGTGATTATTTAATAAACTAATTATAACAAGAAATATGTACCCTATTGTTTAATGAAAAAAAATGCAAATTATTATTCATATTTTATTAACACAATTGAATAAGTCAAATCAACAATATAAAAACTTCATGAAACATAGCCTTAATAATACTAATATTATTTCCGAATCAATAAGATTACAATTAGAAAGGACCATGAAATTCATTAGTCCCAACATAAAATAACATATATGTAGGTACAACATAATCACAGTAATTTTGATTTTTCTACTAGAAGTAGGTACAACCAATTCAGTTATTGGAATCATTAATATTCCGATTGCTTCGAAATTCAGCAGAATTATTTAACTGGAAATTTTCTTTGGCTTAGATGAAATCTAATAATTTACTTTTATTATCTTACATGCCTTGAATTTAAGGTCTTATTTACTATATATAACAATTTAACAATATCTACAAATGAATATGTCACAATGTTTATGTACCCAATTAGTAAACTTCTAGAAGCATACTAGACTACTTCTAGAAGTCCAATAAGTAATATACTAGAAGCTAATTGGGTCATCAGCACACTAAGGTAATCACTATAGCTTATATCATATATGCAGCTATTGACTTTTCAAGCTTTTTAATTTTAAAGTTTCCCCTTTTATTTTATACATGAATAGGAAATCTACATATAAATATAGGTACAATAGTTTGATATATCTACTGAAATATCTGGGGTTAACATTATTTAATTATCTTGAAAAATAATATCACATTACAGCAAAGTTGAAAGTTAACAATATAAAGTATAGAAAAAAAGACAGAATTAGCTTTAATTAAGTTCATTTTTTCTTTTAACCTGAAGCCTATTAAAATAAGGCTGCTGACTGCCCCTGCCTGACATACTAATAAAAAGGGCATCAGACTCGAGGGTGTTTGAAGATGGCGCTCCAACATCCGCTTTATCAAGTCTGGAGAAGACAACAGTGTCATGTAAAAAACACCATCATTTACTGGGACAGTGAGTGGGTGAGCCAATGGCCAGGAAGGGCTGAGATGCAGTGCATGGAGGTCTCAGGTGTAGTTCCCAGAGGAACCTGGAGCCCACCAGAGGGTTTGATTTCCCACCATTAACAAAAAAAAAGGTTCAATTCAATTCAATAAAAGCATTTTCGCCCTCATTGTTATGATTACATTTGTGTTACCAAGTTACACAAATGTGTAATAAGTTAATCGATACAAAACTGATAAGCAGTTGTTGCACACATTTTAGTTCCTAATTTATCACATTTATTCTATAATTCTGATTAAATATTTAAGTAGATAGGCATTGGCACAGGTTCTGGTGGCTTCCTGTCGAGGTGTACCCTGTTCCTCATCAGTTTGAGGCTGTTCTCCGTCACCTTCACACAGCCCCTTAGTATGAGGCCTGTTAACTTGTTACTGTGGAGTGCCAGAGCTCTGTGGAAGGGATAATAACATTACACAATACAAATACTCAAACTGGCGCACTAAAAACTGTATTGTTGGGAGCTTTACAGATAAATATTGATGAAACGAAAATTGCTGGAAAAACAACAAAACAGCCCTGAAAGAAAAATAAAGTCATTATCTTAGACCCACCTGACACCTTTATCAGTGATTTCACAGCATCCCCCGAGGTTGAGGAGCTTCAGACTAGTACTGTACTTAGCGAGAGCATAAAGACATTTATCCGTGACTTGTTTATTGCCTTCCAAGTTGAAAGTGTTCAGGTGGTGGAACTTTTTGATGAATATGAGTATACAGGTCTCGGAGAGCAGCGGGCAGTGGGAGAGGTCGACATCCTCGAGCGCGCTCTGGTGCAGCGCCAGCGCCTCTACGGCGCCCGTCGTCAGCCACGAGCACCGCGCCAGCTTCAATGACTTCAAATCGTTGCAGTACAGTATCACCGGCTGCAAGCACTTAGCCGACAGGCTCTTGCACTGGCTCAGGTTCAAACTGACCAGACTGCGGTTCTGCAACAACAGTGGCATCAGGTCCGCATCCGTCACGGTCACACAACGACTCATATTGAGCACTGTGAGCCTCCTACACGACAGTGCGAGAACCTGCAACAAAACATTTTTTTTAAACCCATCGCATGGGACGCCTGCCACGTCACTCATTCCAGGCGTATATTTACTCTGAATGCATGAGGAGAGAATCCCTTATTCATCAGTTTTAAACACCTTAGCTTGGCAAAATACATGTTTATGATTT
This sequence comes from Mellilla xanthometata, assembly GCA_035578125.1. NCBI lineage: Eukaryota > Metazoa > Arthropoda > Insecta > Lepidoptera > Geometridae > Mellilla > Mellilla xanthometata. The sequence goes on along the minus strand of JAPUBQ010000014.1, from coordinate 1,266,184 downwards.
GTAAGCAAGTTTTGGAAACACAACGAAAATTAAAGCACTCGCGCATGGAAAGATGCGGAAAGATCCTGGACACTAAAATATCTTCCCAATATAAGTCGAATAATTGTGTATTTCTCTTCATGTTCATTTTAGATATTTAACAAATTTAAATATTTTTTTTGCTCGTTGTACATAATAATCACAATCTTGACATTTTCGAATGTTTCAAAACTTAAAATGCCATTTATGCACGAAGAAGTTGAGACATTACTGGCATTATATTATTATGTCCCGTTCATTCTTTACTGTCTTATGTCTATCTTTCTCACATTTTGTAGGATCATGTATGCTCAAAGTATATTTTAATTTAATATGGAACAAATAACACAAACATGAACGTCAATTTGACATTTAGATATCATTTTGTTTTCGTTATTCGCACGACAAAACTATTTAGCTATTACTAGACTGATTAATCATCTTTTACATGTGTATGTAAAAACAATATTATATTGTTTTGAATAGAAAACCAGAATTTACTAATCGAAAACTGTCGAATTCGACTTATTCATAAGAAATGATCATCTTAAATATCTATTATCGCAAGCACCAGATAATCAAAAAGCCGCAGTTCTTTATTGAAATTATGTCAGAAATCAATACACTGGAGAAATATTCTAAGGAATACATACTTATCTACTTCCAATTACGTGTACCTAGGTTAGTGTATAATTTAGGGTGGTATGATAGGTAGAACTGCAGCTCTCCAAGTCTGGTATTTACGACTTTAGCAACGGTCACCACTGCCAATGACAATAGCCACTACTATCAGTGGGAATGACTACAACAATTACTATGCTGAGCGACGCGACATACTCTAAAATCTTAATTATATTTATTTTGACAGACTGATAAATACAGCCAGAATAAATAAGACTAGACTATCGCGGTACTGTAGTAAATAAATTTTTTAGCCATCAAAATCAGTTGCTATTGCCACTAGAGAGGCTTCAGTTGCCAGTGGCTCTAAGGAGGTTTGAGGGGCAGCTCGTTACGAACATGAGTCGCATAACTTCTATTATTAGCAGCAATAATACGTACGTACATAGACTTAGCGTTATAATTCTATGCGTACGTAGCTAACGATTCAGATTCTCATGTTTAACTAAACATAGGCTTGTGTGCTTTGCTATGAATCGAAGAGTAATAGGTGTATAATGGTAAGATTATCATATTCTATATAATCTGCTGCAAGTACGAGCTAACTATGCACAATTGCTAGTACTTAGGTAGGTACTAACCATTATACTGATTATTACTTGTACAAACTTTTGGTTAGATCACATTTTTGGGGCTCCGTAAAGGGTACTAAAGCGATCCTACTGCAAAGATTTCGCCAAATTTATCATAAAGCATGTTTTCTACAAATTGAGTCAGGTGTAAAAAAAAGGATTAGTGCGAGTTGGGCTCGCGCATCAAGAGTTCCGTACCATTATTATAATTTTTATTTATTTTTGAAGTTAATACATAATTAGATATTCTGTGGATGTATCTACCAAATGTCGTTATAAAGATGAAGTAAATAATGTTAAAAATATATGTTTGTTGTAAGGACCCTTAAATATTAATTTTATAATATAATTTGAAAAATAATATACATTTATGTATTCTGTGAAATTTGAATTTCGAAAGTGTCTACCAGCTACCATTATTAATATATATTAAAAACACACAAAAACACGTTTAATGTATGGGGACCCCCCCTTAATATTGTATTTTTTTATTTTTAGTGTTTGTTGTTATAGTGGCACGGGAAATACACGACTAGTGAAAGTTTCAGTTTTCTAGCCATCACGGTTTCTGAGATACAGCCTGGAGACAAACAGACAGCGGAGGATTAGTAATAGAGTCCCGGTTTTACCTTTTAGGTACGTACGGAACTCCTTAAAAATTGTGACGGCGGCCATCTTGGACTGATTTTCATCAGACATACTCGCAGTTTAATACACTACCGTCAAACACACCTTTCGAAAAGTTAAATTAAAATGAGTTTAGCCGTAAGGCAGCTATGCCACAGATAGACACACACAATGTCAAACTTATAATACTCCGCCTTTTTTACGTCGCGGGTTAAAATAGAAAATAGAGAAATTTGAAAATATTCTGAAACTTTCCTTTACGGCCCCGGAAACGGAAGTTATCCTAAGCACATAAACCGCCTCGTTTCCACTTGACTACATTAAAAAGGCCGATAAGGGGCCACTACTTAGTTTGGTTAGGAAACGTAAAAACTTTGCTTCATTGTTCAATGAAGCAATCATGAAAGAAATTAATAATAATCACAGAAAACGTATTATTTTGGTGTCTGTTGAAAACGTCTGGTTTTCAATCAGACGGCCCCTGGTTCGATCCCGGCCCTACACCAATAACTTGTTTTTCAAGTTATGTGTGGTTTTGCACTCGCTTTACTCTGAAGGAAAACATCGTGAGGAAACTGACACGTTTGAGGACCACAATACCCGAACACGTGTATCATCCGCCAAACTTTGGAATTCCTTGCCGAATGCCCTGTTCCCCAATGACTACAATCTAGCGATTTTCAAGGCGAGAGTGAACCGGTTCCTTCTAGGTAAGCGCGATCCACCGTAGACCTCAATATAACTTACCATCAGGTGAATTATGGTCAAGCGCTGACCTATTCAGAGTAAAAAATTAAAAAAAGTCGCACTTGGCCAGCGTGGTGGATTATGGCCTATATCTCTCTCCTCGTCAGATATATCTTACATTTAATTATATACTTACTAGATGCGCCGTTCCCCGCGTTAATCCGGACCAAAAACAAGTTAATCCGGGATAAAAAGTATCTAATGTGTTAATCCAAGGTCTAACCTATCTTCACACCAAATTTCATCAAAATCGGTTAGGTCTTTTGAGCGTGAAGAAGTATCAAACATACACACAAACTTTCGCATTTATAATAAATAAAATAAATAAATATTAGGACTCATTTCACACACGGAACTCCATACTGAACCATTTCTAGTTCGTATTATGGTTGCTAACACAACTGATATACTACATATACATACATACATATTTTATATAGACACATATTTAACACCCAGACCGACAGCCAAAAAATTTTGTTCAGCACAAAGATGTTGGCCATGCCGGGAATCGAACCCGGAACCTTCTGATTGGCAGTCCGGCATGGCAACCATAACGCCAACGAGGTCGTCATAATATTAATAGGATGACGAAGGAATATTTGCATTCACTTAAAATTAAACTATGACATTAGATACGGACGGTCGTAATTTGAGGCGGTTTCACATTATTATATACTGTCGATTGTATATAAGACAATTACAGCTGAATTTAATGAAATATGTTAAGTTCTGGATACTTAGATAATGTTACATGATGTGGTCACTTGAGAAAATTGTTGTTCGACCATCGTTAATCCCATTATTTACCACCGATGCAAAAACAATGAGGTGTCATAAGTTTTACGTGTCTCTGTTGTCTGTTTTTTCTGTGGCATCTTAACTCTCAAATGGATAAATCGATTTTATTTATTATTTTTATTTTAAAGGTGTATAAGTCGAGTTGTTCCTAGCTATGTTTAAATAGATTTAGTATGGCGATCAACCATAAAATGGAAAATGGCAGTTGCCATATTTTTTCATCACTGCCTTACTAGGTATGGGTATAAAATGAAACAGCTTGATTACTGTAATTTTCTAATACACACACTGTAAGATGTTTCAAATCTAAGATGGCTGCCCTACCACAATATGTGGTCGGATGGTTTTTCAAATTATTTCAAGCAAGTTTTCCTCTTCCACACGATTCTGTCAGCTGTCATATCCACATTCACTCCCTTTTCTTTCATATCCTCATTTACACAATTCAGCCACGTCTTTCTAGGTCGACCTCTACTTCCGCTACCTCGTACAACCATATCCATATTTCTCCTAGTCACATCCATTTCCTCTCTACGCATCACATGCCCAGACCAAGATACGTCATTAGGTTTAATGACGTATGTACGAAACCCTAATAAAACTGAGTTCGATATAGATAATTTTCTCTCTCCAGTCACAAATGATTAAGTCGTGTGTGTATTGAGTCAGGTGACGCCTTACCACCACACTTGCGATCACCAGTCCGCGGCTGGCTTTAGTTACAAATAGTCGTGTTATACAGCTATCAAAAAAAAACGTCTTACTGAATCAAACTTACGACCCCGGTCTGTCTACACCTTGCCAGATGTTTTTTTGTCAGTGCTTGGCCATTTGTTGGCTAATTGGGTGTATCTGGTTGTGGCTGAGATTGCGACGCGCCAGGATGCTCCTGGGTCACCTGCCTTCCTATCCTCGTCTGCCTCTGCTGGGGAACCTGCTGCATATAAGGGGGGATGGAAGAAGTGAGCTTATGATCCGATGATATTTTAACTTTTCGTCACAAATGGCACGTCAAAATACATAATAAAATATAGCATAAGCAGCCCACTATACGTTTCCACTGGAACTCGGGGCATTCTCTCATGAGGAGAGAGATATCACTGACCAAGTGCGCGTTGGCGGTTGACATACGTCTTCCCTCAAACATGCCGGTTTCCTCACGATGTTTTCCTTCACCGTAAAGCGAGTGCAAATCCACACATAACTAGAATAACAAGTCATTGATATTGGCATAGTCAGGGCCGGGATCGAACCAGGGAACGTCTGATTAAAAATAGGATTGGAAAACTACTGCCGCATAAGAACAGTGGTTCTTTTAACTAATGCCTTTGATAGCAAAAGCTATTATCAGTGAGAGTGGCAGCAATTGCCGTAGGCTGAAATAAGTTACTTGGGGTTACAAATTTAGGAGTGGCGGTTGGAAGTTAAACCTTATATTTCAACTGATCCAATGTGAATAAAATAAAAGTTACATATTGTTTTGTATTGCAGGTTTATTAAGACTCCTAGATGACGTAGGACGTAAGGCAGATAAAGCGAACAAACCATTTCTAATCTGGTACGGACCCATCCCAAATATTGGTAAGTAACAAAGTATAGAAAAATAAGTTTGGCAGTAGGAATATTATACTGACACTTAAAATCGTTAGCGTTTGCTGTATTTAACAAAAATATTCAATTCGCGAAAGTACAAAATACAAACAAATGCCCAAGCCCACACAAACAAACACACCATATGGTTTTCCTCATATTCGTTAAAATGGGCCATTATGTCAAATTTAGATATCAACACCTTTTTTTTTTGGTGCCTCTCAAACTACACCGCAAGCCCATCTCAGTTGCGAAACCCCCCCGGAACGAGGTTCCGCAACCTACTGGTGCCACTTCATCTAGCACTTGCATACTGGGAATACAAGTGTAGGGAGTGGCCCGCCTCAGGGACCCTCTTGGCTTCACGTGGGTGACCAGGCCACGGTTACTGAGCCCCCCCGCCTCGACAATGCGGGGCCCCACGGGGGGAGATATTAACACCTAGTATTAACTTTAGAAATAACTCGTATTATAAGTGAATGTTATGCAATAATATTATAACATTGATGATTCCTAGTTAAGGAGCTATGGAAGCAAAATAGCATTATTTTAAATATTCTGTAAAAAAATACTGCGTAAATTATAAGGGTGTTTTTTTTAGTTTTATTATCTTTAATTCAGTGGTAAGAAACGACAGAGTTCCAAAACAGGGTTGAGTGAAATTCGCACGAAAGTTTTATTTAATGAAAAATAGTCTTGTTCAAAATAAAAAATGTTATGCCTTTGAATGTAATGAAGAAATAAATCTTATTTTATTTTGTCGATAATAATATTATCTAGAATCGAGTGCTTATAATTTAAATATTGTTAAGTGTTGATTTTATATGAATAAATTTCGTGTAATTTCCATTGCCGGGCGGCAGATTCGATAAATTTGTAAGGCGCGGCTGATTTCGGTACAATAGCGCCTTTAATACTTTTTCGAGTGTAATACATAGATTGTAACATTGATATACGATTGGCTATATCGGTTTCTTCAGAAAAGTAGAAAGTATTCTGTTAGTTTAGGAGCAGCTGGCAGTGTTAATGTCTCTGTTATAGGCGCGGAAATACATTAATACGGCATCATTATTTTAAGACCATACATAAATTAGAATATTTTCCATATTTTATGATATTATTTTTATTATTAAATTACTCTCTTTATAAACACTTGTTTAAACATGATGAACAAACGGTAGATACAGTTTGTGCATTATTACCATAATATTAGTATAAAACACTTATTGTCACCAGCGGCTTCTCCCGCATTATGAAATAAATTTGTTAATAAGTCCAAGAAACATTGCCCATGTCTATGTTTAATTTAATAGTTTAATATTGGTCGATTAATGATAACAATCAAGTTATACAGGTAATTGTTTAAAATAAAATGCTTCTCAACGTTATTTTCTGAAAACAAAGTATGGTGTTATTTTTTGAAAATTATGTCTTAATATATTTTATTATTATTTTTTGTCGAGAGTCTTTCAAGTTCCCGAAGGCCTCTTACTTGGCTTAACGTCTGCTTGTACTAAGACTAACCGCCGGGATTTACAATTTAACGTGACATCCGGCCCACGGTACCGCCCAGATGAAAATGCCGCTTTTAAAACTACATTCTTGTGCATGGTCACCCATCCAAACACCGTCTGCATCGACCGTTGCTAAGATTTGACGCATCGGGTCACCTTAGCTAGCCGAGCTACAGGCGCTACGTTTTATTTTGCTATATGATTACTGTCTTTTACGGACACTAAATTTGATACTTTACAATTTTTTTTTCAAGTGGCTATACACCCTGACGATGTGAGAACAATATGTAATTCTTTAATTGAGAAACCATACTACTATAACCTCGGAAAAATCTGGATCGGGAATGGACTAGTAACGGCCCCTGGTAAGACAGCGACTTTCTTTAATCTTGTATTGATTTGCACCCAGCTTTTTCTTCTTCTTGCAACCTGTAACCTAAAACCTACGAAAGTAAGAAATAATGACTGAAAGAATGTATGACTGAATGCATGAATGAATGGTTGAATTAATGAATCAATGATTTAATGGATGAATGAATGAATGAACGAACAAACTAACAAAAGAAAGAAAATAAGAAACAGACAGAAAGTAAGAATGAAAGAAATGAAAACAAAAAAAAAAAGAAGAAAAAGCAAGAATAAAAAAAAACAGACAGTAAGAATGAAAGAAAGAAAAAAAGACATTTTTATTTTGTGATAGGAACGGCAAAAAAAACTATACACAAGAAAAAAAAACATAATACCACAAAATCGGCTCCAGCTCAGCGTGTGATGATAGCAAGCAATACGCTGGGGTGGAACTGCAGCGCTGATATAACATCATTGTTTATATTGAAGGCTCCCTGTGGAAGGTGAATGTGAAGAAGTTAGCAAACACTTTCAACACGTCTGTCGTGGACAGCTACCAGATGGTGTTCAACATGCAGGCGAAGAAACTCGTGGAGAGCCTCAAGGCTGAGGCTGGGAAGGCACCCGTGGACATACAACATCTGGTAGCCTTTACAACACTGGAGGCTATTTGTCGTACGTTCAATATTTTATTAAAAAAGCGTTAGACTACAGCTTGCTGGTGTTAAGCTACGTTGTAGTCTAAGTTGTGGCACGCTTATTTAGAAGATACCTATTAACTCTACCTTTGAAGACCCCCGGATGATACCTCTCAGGAAGCAGAGACTAAGGTAGAGAGTTCCAAAGCTTCGCGTGGACGCAAAGCGTTTTGTACGAAAGTTTGGAACGTCTACTCTGTATCGGTGTCTCTTCACTGACTCTCTACTCGTTCTTTATTAAGCTTTCAAAAAATATCACACCTCTTTAGGAAAGCTAAGAAAGACATGACTACACATACGCTACAAAACAGAATAATCTCTTAATTATATTTTATACAGCTTAGTTATCTAATGTGACTTGTAAATATTTTGTATTTGTGTGTGTGTGTGTATGTTTGTTTTATTTTATTTTATAGTATGTTTGTTACTTCTTCACGCTCAGACAGCTGATGCGATTTGCATGACATTCGGTATGGAGATAGGTAAGACCCTGGCTGAACACATAGGCTACTATTTATCCCGGATATACATCTTCTATCTTATATTATCGCGGGCAATACCGCAGGGCGCTGCTAGTAAATAAATAATACTAAAAAAATTATAATCAGTTTAGTATGAACCAAGTTCTCCATTCCACTACAGAACGAGCAGGGATACAGCGAAGAGACACCGATTCACTGTCAAAGTCCCAAAGATGCGCGTTTTACTTCGACCTTCACTGCGAAGCTCTGGAACTCTCTTCCTGAGTCTCTTTTTCCCGAGAAGTACAATTTGGAGGTCTTCAAATCTAGAGTAAATAGGTTCCTTCTAGGCAAGCGTGTTAGATCTTAGACCACAGTTAAGCTTAACATCAGGCAAGCTGCGGTCAAACGTAAGCCTATTCATCAATTAAAAAAAAAGTTATATTAATGAAAGAAACCTTGCTTCTCCAGAGACTGCATTCGGCTCAGCTAATATATCGGAGTCGATCGTCAGCCGTGAATACTACGACGCCTTCAACAAATGCCTGTCCCTGCTCGTCGCGAGGGGGTTGAACCCGCTGCTGTACTCCGACTGGCTGTACCGCCTCACTAGGGGGTACAAGGAGATGGTTCAGAACCTGGCTGTAGTGCATAAAGTATCGCATACGGTGGGTACAGACAAATATGCACAGGTACCTATGAAAGGCCTAGATGTATAACTGTAAGTTATACCTAGATTAGATGTACTTGTGATGACCTCGTTGGCGTAATGGTCACCATGCCAGCCTGCCAATCAGAAGGTTCCGGGTTAGATTCCCGCCACGGCCAACATCTTTGTGATGAACTAAATTTGTTGGCAGTCGGTCTGGGTGTTAAATATGTATCTATATAAAATATGTATTTATGTATATGTAGTATATCAGTTGTGTTAGCAACCATAATACGAACTAAAAACGGTTCAGTATGGGGCTAACCAGCCGTGTGTGAAATGTGTCCTAGTATTTATTTATTTTTTATATAATTTCTGAATAACTAAATAAATAAAGTATGCAGCGCTAACTGACCCGACAAACGTTATTTTGCTTATTCATAATAGTACATTGTTACCCTAGGGATGAAAGTAACTTATTTAGTCCCGAGACGGGGTTTGGCGGCCGAACGAGTTGAGGGCGCCAATAGTTCGAGGGACTAAATAAGTCTTTAACCCGAGGTGAACACTGTGCTTTTCATTACGAATATAAGAAAAGAAAAAAACAAATTAGTAAAGATATTTATTTTCTGACTTTTTCAGCGCGCCATTTCATAAAATCGTCAAACGATTTTAGGTATCTTTGTTTTGATTTGGTTGGTAAAAGATTTTCCACTACCGCTTTAGCTTCTTCTTTTATAAAATCGAATAATATCAAAATCAGATGAACTCATTTTAAAAGTACAAATCTCTGCTATTCGTATAAATAAAAGTCTTCAAAATAGAAAAATAAATAAAGTTCGAATAGCCTTTTTTCCGCCATTTTGTTTGTTTATTTTTTCTGTGGCCGGCCATTCAGCCATTATTTTTTATTTTCATCATTGCAAAAATAGTAAATATTTTGCCCAAATCTAAGTAATTTTAAATAAATTGTTAAAACTGAATTATAATAAAGTTATTTTAAATATATATTCTTTAATCAATACCTAGCTTTAAGTTATTTCAATTTTACGTCGTGGCTGTATAGAAAGTAAATCCTTTTTTTACTGTACTATTTTTAAAATAATTTGACAGCTGTCAGTTGCAAAGTGATTCTCCCTAGAGATGCAATGTATTACTTACATCCCGCTTCTCAGGCAACTTCAGACCTACTCTCAGAGTATGAGTAATGAAAAATCTGTTTCAAGTTAACTGACAATGATCAATCTAATTTACAAGTCGATTATTTTATTAAACATTGTAAACTGTTCACGTAAGGCATCTTAATATTTTCGCGTAGAAAACGGTCACACTTACTTATTATTAAAAGTTGGAATGAGTCCAACAGTTTCGGTGCTTTCCGAGCACCATCTTCAGGGGCGAGTGTTACACGGACCGCCGCCGACGAGATCCGCGCGTGCACTGTTGGACTCATTCCAACTTTTAATAATAAGTAAGTGTGACCGTTTTCTACGCGAAAAAAAAAAAAAAAAAAAAGATTATTTTATTATCTACGAATTCTTAAGTAAACCTCGTGCCACGCCGTCTCTTTCAAAACCAGTGGTCTCGAACCTACCGATTTTTCGGTATTTCTACCGATATGGGCTCTGTTCTACCGAAATACCGAAATATTACGATTTTTCTACGATTTCACAGTATACATGGAAATTCTCTCGATTTTACACTTTTAAGTTGGCAACCCTTTTCATTTATGTTTAATGTTACGGGGAAGCCCTCAATAGTATGGACCTAGTGCAGAATGTAGTTCATATATTTTGGGGAATACCCTTGACACCCTTGTGTCCTACAATTCGATGTTATAAGGGGCTTCCCGCTCGGGAATTTACCTGTCTAGTCTATTTAAACAGTAATTCGGTTTTATTTTTTCATTAATTTTCTTAACTTTGAAGAGTGAGTACCTAACCGAAAGAGTCCCTACAAAATCAGATAATTAAGTTAAAATGTCGTCTGACGGAGCCAAGCACAAGTGCGAGTGTAAGAAGAAAAAAATATCTACAATATTATAGAAAAGAATGGGAAGAAGAATTTCCAGGTTGGCTAAAAAATAATTATGATTGTTACAAATTAGTCTGTAAGTTATTTTTAAAAAATAAACGAATTTTATTGAATATTGTATTTTTTTTTATCAAATACCGATTTTGGGTACAAATATACCGATTTTTGCAGACAATTCTACCGATCTCGCTCTATGACGTTCGAGACCACTGTTCAAAACGGCGGAAACTTATTTGTGTGCCTATTACATGGGTTTTTGTTTTACCGTTTTATTGCCGTAATTTATTTTAAAACGCGATATAATTGTTCATATGTACCTTAATTCTTAATGCGTTGAGCTATAAACTTCTTTTTTTTTTCATAGCTAGAACCATGTATTCATAATTATGTTATTCATTTCAACCCGATACCATTTTTGAGATAAAGAATCTTGACAGACAGACGTGTAACGAAGTGATACCATAAGGGTTCCTTTTTACTTTTTAAGGTATGGAACCATACAAATTAAAGGTTTCTTTATTGCAAGAGTTTCTTTATTTTAAGTACTCTATAATGGTAAATGCATAATACTGAATTAATTTTGAATTAATGAAGCCGTAACAACTGTCTTAATATATACAGTTAACAACTGTCTAAATATAAGTAAACAACTGTCTATATGTTATATAACAATAACTTGTATTGTGCCCTCTTAATATTGGTAATTACATATTAAAGAATAATATTTAGTGGAGTGATGAATTATTAAGTAAAACTTATTAATGACTTATTTGTCTGCAATATTTTGTTTTCAGGTTATTAAAGAGAAAAAACTTCAAAGAACCAAAAACAGAGCAAATGATTCCACTGCACCAGGTATATACTTCGCCACCGAGGCAAAAACGGCTGGGTGTTATAAGTTTGTGGCATCGTAGTTTCTGTTAAAGAATTATTATTCTGGTTTAATTGGAGTGTTTTTAACAAGACTTAATAGATGTTGGTTCGTAAGTTCGGGATCTACGATGCCTCAGACAGACAAGTTAAAAATCCAACCAAGTTGGCTATACTCACACATGAAATAGTTTCACTAAGTAACATACAATATCATAATTTTAAAATTTAATTTGACCACCATTTTAAAAACGTTGTCCTGGGTTAGCGATGATTATTTAATTCGAATTGGTATCTACATATGTATGTATGTATGTATATACATAAAAATGAATCACTATATCCCTTTTCCTGTCACAAGAACCATTTCCTGACAATAATCTTCTTCTAAGTCGGTACGCTCTTGACAGAGCGGTCGTGGTCGTCAAGAAGTAGTAGTGGATGGGACAGATAGTACACGCCTCACGATGCCATTTTTCTCTGTTAGGGGTCATCCTGGCGCACTCGTTTAAGGGGGTACCCACGATTGTCCTTATTTGGCCAGTCCATCGAAAGGGTGACCTCCCGCGCGGTCTAGTACCCTCTACGACTAGGCGCTCTATGGACAGCGCTCTTTGCCCTGTACGACTAGGCGCTCTATGGACAGATTATCACGCCTCGAAACATGACCAAAGAAGGAAATAATGCGAGACTGTACTGTTGTAAATAAACGCTGCTTTATGCCGAGTTCATGGAGTGTGGAGATATTTGTTCGAAACTCAGTCCAGGAAACTCCAAGCATCCTTCTCCAGCACCACATCTCCAGAGCGTCTATTTTCTTTCTTTCCACGTCTCACAGAGTCCATGTTTCGGCAGCATAAAGAAATATGGGGAAAATGAGTGTTCGCACGAGCCTGGTCTTCGTGGTTTTGGTGATGTTTCTGTTCCTCCATATTTTCTTCATCTTGTCCATAGATGTCCTTGTAATAGCCATGCGTCGCTTTATCTCATCAATGCACCCGCCGTTGTTCGTGATTAAAGTGCCAAGATATATGTAAGAATGGACCACGTCACAGTTCGCAATCTGGGTAACTTCCGGCGAATTGCTGTTGGCGCGGTAATAAACAACAAAAAATAGTGAAATCGGTCCAGCCGTTCACGTGTGATGGCGTGACCAAGGGATATAGGGAGTTATTTTTAAACACATATGTAGATTACATACTAGAAAAAAATAGTAGAGGAATCCTTTGTGACTGTTTCCAGATCCAGATCAAGAGAAATTCAAAGCAGTTCTGGACCTTCTTCTGGACGAGGGCGAGTGCGACCCGCGGTTCACGGAGGAACAGATACAGAATGAGGTGGACACCATCATCCTGGGGGGACAGGAGACTACGGGCTCCACGCTGCTGTTCGCTCTCCTGATGATCGGCAGCCGGCCCAACGTCCAGGAAAAACTGTTTCAGGAGTCAGTTTCAGTTTCCAAATTTCTTTATTATTCGTTGAAAAAGTAACATTGAATAGGCTAGTGTACTTACAATAATATTAACCCAACAATTCGAACAATGTTTTAAAGAAATATACACTTCGCAAGGTTACTATGAACCATTCAATGGCTTTTGGTTACTATAAGAAACATTCAATGGCTATTAAAATATTTAACAAATTTCCAGACGACCTAGAGCGCATCGATAATATTAAAACTTTCCTGACAAACTTAAAAAACTTACTCTTAACAAAAAGTTATTATAAAATAGAAGACTTTTTAAATGACGGAACATTAAAAAAAAAACAAATGAATTAACAGGGTTGCTCAACTCCAGTAAATAATTGCAATGTCTTATGGGTAATTATTTAACATAATATTGCAATAAATTGTTTGACTTTGACTTTGACCCCTTTCAAAGTTAATAAAATGTACATATTAGTAAAGAATTAGAACATTGTTCATGAGCCATATACTCATCATCTAAATTATCTTATGCACGCATTAGCAATAGCAGTGCATTTACTGACTAAAGAGTAGGAACATAATCGGCGGAGGTGGTAAATAAATGAATTTAAAAGCTATGGGAAATGCGAAGCGGTCCTGCATCCCTGCCCCCGTCGTGAGATGGGACACCGTGAGGTTGTAGTCGGTAGTGACGGCCCTCTGGCCCTCGAGTCCGACCTACCCCGCTCGCCTCCCCCAGGCTTGTAGCGGGAGATGCGTAAATGCAATTCCTCACGAAAAAAAAGTGACACTCGCACTCACGCGCCAGAGACATCCGCGCGTTTCAGGAGTAAACCATGTCATGATGATGATGCATACTAGTATAAGGACCTTTACTTAGGTTACCATGAAGTAATTTCTTGGACTGTGGCAGAGCAATTTCTAGTGCTCGCCTGGCTAGCTAACACTTGCAACCTAATTGAGTGTTCCAACAGTCTCTTTGAAAACGACTAATTCTAGTCACTAGGCATGTTCCAACTTAGGCCAAAGGTGCAGCACCGCACCGCGCGTTTCTGAAAAAGCCCTAAGTTAATTGTTATTTTTTTCAGATAGAATGCAATAATATGCTATAAATAAATTTTCTAATGTCAATAATTGAAATAGAAGACATTCAATTATTAAGACGAAACAACGGTAAGACGGTACCAAAATTGGTATATATTTTCTTAGGGTTGTTCTTTAAACGATCTATATGCTACTTTTTCAATAAGTTAATTATCTTAACCATTTCATCGCTTTAAATCAGCACCGTTTAGTGCTTGTTGTCACAGAACAAACAATACCCAATGAATAATTTAAGAAACCCGTAGTCACTAAAAACTTATGCTGACTACAGAATACATATTATACTCGGAGAAAAACAAAGAGTAAGCTGTTCTTAGTTGACAAAAGTAACTTCCTTTGTGAGCGGCCAAGTTACCATGATCCCTACCTGCCTTAGCCTTATTCCATCATAGGTAAGACATGGAATCTGACAAGGTTTCCTTCTTGCCAGGATGAACAGTATACTTGGTGACAGCAGCCGTTCAGTTGTCCCCGCTGATCTGCGCCGCATGGACTACTGCGAAGCTGTTATCCTGGAGACGCTACGGCTGTTCCCTCCTCTGGCGGCTGTCATGCGGTACGCAGACCGCGAACTGCAGCTCAGTGAGTGTATGCCATACTACATTACAGCCCCTTCAGCTGAAGAAGCGAAGGTTCAGGCGCCTCAGCAACCCTGGATGTAGATCCAGGTTTGCTGAGGCGCTATAGAGACCCGATAAAACTGACATGATAGTCTTTGTAGACATGTCGTTACCTGACAGTTCTATAAAATGTGATAAGATTACATTATAAGCCAAAATTAAATATCATCATTATCAACCAGCAGTTATTAGTTATTTTACACATATTTTGGGACATTCGCACACTACCTTTAAAAGTTAGCCTTTGTGTTAGTTTGAAATATTTGCTATAGTAATATTATTATTATTGCCTTTGAATAAAATCTGTTCGGAAGTTTTCCGTTGAAAAAAAGAAGAAACATACATCCATCCGGATATTCATACAAACTTTTACGTTTATAAGATCAGTAGGATGGTTTGAGTGAATCTAATCATAACTAGCGACACCTCACTGTTTTGCTCGCGTTGATTCGGGAGAAGAAAACATCGCGACAAAACCATATCACATTTTCTAGTGCACGCCTAATAAGTTATCACTGTCTGCCGTCAAACACCTATTGGTGTTGCCCGGCTGCCTCTTAGGAGCTTGTAATTCCAGAAACGGAATGGTCCTCCTTCAGTCCGACTGAAAACTGAAAAAACTGAAGAAATTTAGTGTATATATTGTACCAAATATATAATATTACAAGCTGACCTGGCAAACGTTGTTTTGCCTCACTTAGGGGTATGAAAAATAGATAGTGTAGCTCATATGACACGTTCGTAGATTTACCATAGCAGCGCCATCTATTGATTACTTACTCAACCCAGTCGAAAGGTATCGGCATCTGTTAGAATCATTTGGAGTCAACAGATAATTGTGACTGTCAAATAATAACAAACAATAATTAGCAATAAATTAAAATTGCGACTATAATTTGAGATTTAAACTATCCTATCTCTCAAGTTGGATCGAACTGCACATGGTGTGCGAATTTTATTATAACCTAAATATAATATTTAAGTGGTTTAGGAGTCCATTGAGGAAAAACATTGTGACACGAGATTTATATATATTAAGATATTGAGTCAACTGAAGCCTGAACTAGTAACTAAACTGTATCAGGCATCAGTGCCCTTCTTAATTAATAAAGACTGTCACTGACTAGCTAGGCTAGCTGTATAGTATAAAACAATTATTACAGAAGACTGCAGAATCCCGTCAGGCACTGCGTGCGTCATCAGCTTGTGGGGTTCTGGACGCTCCGAGAGGAACTGGGGGCCTGACGCGCTGGAGTACGACCCTGAGCGCTGGCTGGACGGGCGGGCCTCCACCGACTCAGCTGCCTTCATACCCTTCAGTTATGGCAGGAGGTCCTGTATAGGTAAACATACCATACATTATGTTCGCGTAGAAAACGGTCACACTTCATCATCATCATCATCATCAGCCTATATCTACCCACTGCTGGGTATAGGCCTCCTCCCTCTTATGCCAGTATCTACGATCTTGTGCTCCACGGCCCCAGAGCGTGCCCTCAATGGATCGGATGTCGTTGACCCATCGGGCTGGTGGTCTGCCTATAGGTCGCTTTCTATCCCGTGGAAGCCATTCAGTTGTTATTTTGCTGCTTACTTCACACTTACTTATTAATAAAAGTTGGAATGAGTCCAACAATTTCGGTGCTTTCCGAACACCATCTTATTTAAGGGCGAGTGTTACACGGACCGCCGCCGACGAGATCCGCGCGTGCACTGCCGGTCATCGAACCCCGCGCGCGCGCCTCAGTTCGTGAAGATATCGCCGGCTGGATAGATGTTAACTCTTCCTCGTCGCTGGATGATGATGATGATAAGAGTATGCTCGGATCCGCACACATCATGCTGACTGTGTCCTGCATTGAATCTGTTACATTGGAGTGGCTCACAGAGTTCAGGACGGGTTTCCATGAAGGCACCAAAGTCCAACCACGGTCTCGATTTAAATTGGGATGGCGATCAATTTCAATCGCCTCACGCACTTTACGTGGAACTATAAACTTTTCTTTAGCTAGGACAAACACTTTGTCAAACCGTAGAAAATGGCCATGTACCGCTGCGTGTTCAGCTACTATACTATACATTAAGATAATATGAAAATTTGAAACCATGACATCTCAGACTTCTTCTCCGTTTTCGTGTGAGCTAAGTGGCTAAGCTCTGGTGTCGAGTTTTCATGCCGCCCGAAGGCCTCTGACTTGGCTTAACGACTGCTTGTACTAAAACTAACAGCCGGGACCTACTATTTAACAATTCATCCGATCAATAGTAGCACCCAAATGAAAATGCCACTTAAAAACGACAGTCTTGTGCATGGTCACCCATCCAAACACCGTCCGTATCGACAGCGCATAAAGCGTGCGGAACATCATGGGGAAACCATAGAACCTTTTCTTGTGTCGAAGTATCGTTTTCATCTAGGTGCCATGTCAAATGACACGTTAAAATGTAGTTTCCAATTTCAATAGAAGAAGTCGTTAAGCCTAGTCAGAGACCTTCGAATGGTTTGAAAATTTTCGACAAGAGCTCGGCTACTCAGCTACTCTAAAGAAGAAGAAGTTAAAGTCAGCAGAGATATTATTGCCATCATCATTTTTAACCCCCGACGCAAAAACGCTGGGGTTTTATAAGTTTGCCTTGTCTGTGT
The DNA here is from genome assembly GCA_035578125.1 of Mellilla xanthometata. Taxonomy (NCBI): domain Eukaryota; kingdom Metazoa; phylum Arthropoda; class Insecta; order Lepidoptera; family Geometridae; genus Mellilla; species Mellilla xanthometata. Next base: position 1,248,777 of record JAPUBQ010000014.1, on the reverse strand, counting down.
GTGTGTGTGTCTGTTTGTTGCATCGTAGCTCCCTAACTGTGACTCGACCGGTGGCCTGACGCACGTGCACTTTCGCAATAGGCGGTTGACGCCGTCATATGCTAACATAATAATTAATTTCGTATGTAAAACCACCACAAAATAATCGATATTGTAGCGCTTCTGGCATGTTTGCCGATGCATGAGTATAAAAGTATAAAATTGCATGGTTTTCATGCAATTTTACGTAAACGCATCTTTTCAATTTTAAGTAGAATGAGAAATAGTTCCAATACCATACTTCAACTCATAAGCAATCAATACAATAGCCCATTTATGAAACATTGGATAGCAATAATAATACCTTTAGTTTTTTCATTATTTCTGCTGTTTTGTAAAAAAAAAACTATTTTGTTATATTTAATATTTTACCTTTATTTTTAATATTTTATTTATGTTTTTGAACGACCTTGTATAAACATTGTGTTCTATGGACTCTGTGTCTGATAATAAAGATTTATTATTATTATTATTAAAAGTGTTGTCGGGGGTTTTCTCATTATGAAATTTACATATGTTGTTCCAGGCAAGAAGTACGCAATAGCAATACTGAAGACGATATTGGCACACGTCGTGAGAGAGCTGCGGTTCACGTGTAACGCGGACAGTCTGCAGCTCAAACTCGACGTGGCGCTGCGAGTCGTGGCCGGACACCATGTGCAAATACACCTTAGATAGTGGACATTGGTAGTTCTGTCGTAAAACACGACTACACTAAATTTAAAGAAGCCCCGTCTCTTTTCATCTTAGGTGGCCAGAAAAAGACGGGACGTTCTGAACCACAGAGAAAACAACTAAAATCACGTCAAATATGGAATGTGCTGGCAGTTTTAGAGGTGATACAAGTGAGTGCGTTCTAAAGTCGCCTATATTTTCTACATTTGACGTGGTTTTAGTTGTTTTGACTATGGTGCAGAACGTGCCGTCTTTTTCTGGCCACCTAAAATGAAAAGAGACGGGGCTTCTTTAAATTTAGTTTAGTCGTGTGTGCCGCTGAATCACCACCATTGGCAATTCTGTCGTAAAACACGCCTAACTAAATTTAAAGCAGCCTTGTCTCTTTCTATCGTTAGTAATTAGAAAGAAACAGCATGATCTCAACCATAGACAAAACATGTAAAGTCACGTCAAATATGAAAAATAGAGGTAGTTTTAGAGTTGATGTATTTGGGTGCGTTCTAAAAAAGTCCACATTTTCTATATTTGACGTGACTTTAGTTGTATTGTGTATCGCTCAGATCGTGCAGTCTTTTTCTAGTCACAGATGATGAAAAAAGACAGAGCTACTTTAAATTTGGTTTAGTCGTGTGTATGCCAGAATCACCACTATTCTTATTCTATGATGGGGGCGATCAGACCTGCACTGACAACCTGCAAGAGGTATATTGTGCATTTCCCCCTACCAGCCTACCCAAGCCATCCAAGCTCCTTAAAATAGCGGAGCACGGTCTTGGGTCGCTGGCATACCTGTTCACTATTATTATGTACTTGGCAACACCACTATTATGATATACTTAAAGGTCTCGTAGCCTAAAAATATTGTTAGGAAACGGTGGAGGGTGTTTTTTGCGTACGGCAACATTCGCGTTACGTAGTGCTTGGATATTATATAAGGCGTTATGGATGGATGAATTATCTACAATTATCCAGAATCGTTAGCTTATGATTTCAATATTGTTAATAGTTGATTTGCAGCTCGGCTAGCTAACGTGATCTGATGCGATCATCGAAGCTAAGCAACGGTTGTTGCGGTCAGTGTTTGGATGGGTGACCATGCAACAAGACTGTCGTTTTTCATCTGGGTGCTACCGTGGGTCGGGTGACACGTTAAATTGTAGGTCCCGGCTGTTTGTCTTAGTACAAGCAGTCGTTAAGTCAAGTCAGAGGCCTTCGGGCGGCTTGGAAACACTCGATACCAGAACTTGGCCACATACATAGCTCATACGAAGAAGAAGAATAACTTATTGACTCAGGCGTTACTTTGCGGAAATCCATTGTAAATAGAAGACAAAATTAAATATTTAGTGTACTTCCGCTGTGATTCGGAAATTCTTAACTCTTGAGTTAAGAATTTCCGAATTGTGATAGGTAACGTTAATCTTAATTAATCTAATATTAATAATTTCGGATCACAGCTTCCGCTGTGATCCGAAATCCAAATTAAGACAAGTAAAGGAAAAATCAACTAAGATCAATTAACCAAGCTTAATTAACTAAGATTAATTAAGATTAACGTTACCTATCACAATTCGGAAATTCTTAACTCAAGAGTTAAGAATTTCCGAATCACAGCGGAAGTACACTAAATATTTAATTTTGTCTTCTATTTAAGAAGAAGAATTGTAATTGTAAGCTGCAACAATTCTTGATAATGTGTATAATTGCCTACCTACTAGAAAAGTGAGATTAGTTTTAATTTCTTCCTGACTTTCAGAAGCACATTATTTTGTTAATTTTGTAACGAATATTTTTCGAAATATAAACTTATCGACCAAATTTGAAATATTTGTGTTTTTCTAAAAAATATAGCGTACTTATTTATATACCAAATTCGAGTAAGAACCTATTAAAATAAATAATCAAAATAATCTTCCCGCACTCCTCCGAAACGTCTTGACCGATTTTTACCAAACTTTATATGCTTATTCAGTAGGTCTGAGAATCGGCTCCTATCTATTTTACATACCCCTAAGTGATAAGAGTTGTTCACCCTTAAATATGTTTTTTAAGTTTTTGACGATTTCTTTTTTATAATGTGGCATTAAAAATACATACAACCCTAAATTTTTACTTTTAAATCGCCAACCCCTATTTTTTATAGCTATTTTAATAATTTTTCATACCAATCATTTTTAACTGTAGGTACTTAAGGCAAAACAACATTTGCCGGGTCAGCTGGTATAAATATATAATTAAAAATGATATATGTATATGAGTGAGTATATTATGAAAACATGAAAATGATATACATATTTATCATTAAAAAACAAATATTATAATGTTTGTTTTGTGCCATTCGTGTATACGTACGTACAGTTTAAGTGTAACATTTTAAAAGTACTTCGTGGTTTCGGTTTTTATCTCGGCGTCTGTTTATTTAATTCAGTAAGTAGTATTGGTTCGGACAGTATTTGCCGTCGGGAGTACGTTTACAGAATGCAATTGCAATCTCATTTCCCATTCGTGGCGGGCTTCGATCGCGCCTGTGTTTACATCGTTTCAATTTATGCTATGGGTAGATTCCCTCACGCCCGTTGGTCACACGTTGGTCGATGCTGGCCCAGCACAGGCCAAGGTTATTGTGTAAAGACGGCTGTCTTTCATAGCGCGCAATCCGCAAAACCAAAAACTTCCAACACTACAAGATAAACTTTTGTACTGTTTTCACTAGTAAATAAAGCGATACACGTAGAAGTTTAGGTTTAGCTTTCTTCTTCTTGTGTTAGTTACCGTACTCCTCCGATACGGCTTGACCGATTTTTACCAAATTGTATATGCGTATTCAGTAGTTCTGAGAATCGGCTCCTATCTATTTTTCATACCCCTATGTTGTATGGGTTGTGTTGTTGGGTTTTTCAATTTTTTTTTTTAAATTATTTTGACGATATTTTTTTTATGATTTGGCATAAAAATACATACAAACCAAAATTTTTACTTTTTTATCACCAACACCTATTTTTTATGGCTATTTTAATAAATTAAACATTTTTCATCCCGCTCGATAACAGATCAATTACAGTGTTATCTATAACAGTTAAAAATCACCGACGACAAAAAAATCAGCAATCCTCTCTAGTATTCTGATCCCTGCCTGTCAGTTATATACATACCTGAATCTAAGAAAGCAAAGCTAATTCTCAAAAATTAAGTAGATTTACTGAAAACTACCTATGCGACGAAATCTTTTCGAATCGCCCTTTATTTGCCTAACGATATATAATCGATTCATAAAACCTTACATCGCTGCATCGGTACAATGTTTGAGATAGGATAGTACTTCCTGCGATATTGAAGTTGAAGTGAAGTGATATTGACATTTATTCTTTGAAATGATGAAAACTGAGTCGGACGAGAGGCCGCTTCACGTCCCGAAGGTCGTAGGTTCAATTCCCGCCGTTGATTTCGAGCTTTCGGTGTAGGAAAACATCGTGTGGAAACCATAGCATGGTAGTAGGATATTTTCTAATGATCGCCTGGCTAACAACCACCCTTTAGTTGAAAAATCTGTCACCAAGCAACTAACACTGTGTTACAGCAGCCTCGTTGAGAACAAGATATTCTAGACTAGGCATGCTCCACCTTAGGTCGGAGTGTACAAATACAAATCATTTATTGATAACACCAAAGTTACACGTCAAATAATATGATATCAATACAATAGTATATGATATGTATCAATGTCAATTTTCAATTCTAGATTATCATTAATATTATATATTTTTTTTTATCTAATAGCTAACTCTAGGTTACGGGTCCTGCTGATCAAATGCCTATCTGTAAGGAGTAAAAAATACTTTTGTATTACGAGCAGGATATTGATAAAATGCATTACAATCTACACATTATAACGCTGTTCAAATGCTACTTGGGCCGTGACGTCACTAGTAACGTGTGGTATAATATTTTTTTTCACCATATTGCACCTATTCTGCAAGGTACAAAGACGGTAAAAGAGCTGTATTAACTTTACCCCGATGAATATTAAAGCACACTGCAAATAAAACCGAAGCAAACTGAACAAATGTTTGTAGAATTTCAAAATGTACTTTTAATGACAGTGGCTTGTATGTGTATCTGAGGTATTCAATGCACAACTACTTTTTTAACTAGCAGTAATTTAGAGAATGATTTTAATCCACCAACTTACGTACTATATCGAGGAGTAACACATTGGTGGCGATTCAGCGGCACACACGACTAAACTAAATTTAAAGTAGCACTGTCTCATTTCGTCATAAATGACCAAAAAGAGATGGTACGATCTAAACCATAGACAAAACATCTAAAATCACGTCAAACACGTCAGATTTAGAGTTGATACAATTGAGTGCGCTCTAAAATAGCTTACATTTTCTGTATTTGACGTGATTTTAGTTGTTTTGTGTGTGGTTCAGAACTTGCCGTCTCTTTCTGGCTACCTAAGATGAAAAGAGACGGGGCTTCTTTAAATTTAGTTTAGTCGTGTGTGCCGCTGAATCGCCACCAGTCTCAACTTTTTTAAAGGGAAACCATTTACCATCGAAAATTAAAGTCCAAGGCTTAGAAGATCTATTGTATAATAGATCCTCTAAGGTCCAATGCCATTGTAACTTCGCCGAAATATCGTATCCTGTGTGTGTTTCCGTAGGCGTGTGTCCCTGTATCCGCCAACCTGTCTGTTAGCGTGGTAGATTATGGCATTTATCTCTCTCCTCGTGAAAGGTCCCCCAAGCCCCCACAGTGGCAACTTATTGTGGGCTGTTATGCGTATATATTTATTTTAATTTACAGATGTATTGTAGTTAAAATATGAATTTCTTTCTTCTCGTGAAAGGTCCCCCAAGTCCCCACAGTGGGAACTTATTGTGAGCTGTTTATGCTGTTATGCGTATATATTTATTATAAATTACAGATGTATTCTAGTAAAAATATTAATTTCTGATTTCTGCGTGTTTACAATGTGGAAAAGGCTTCGGAAATTCGGGCCGAGCCAGTGTGACCTGTCCACCATGGTGTCCAATATCAATGTGCTGCTCAGAATCTTGATGCTGAATGTAGACAACCGAGTTACCACACGTAAGTAATAACAAATTCGCAAAAAGATATCCATAATTTAATTTGATTTCAGAAGAATTTTGATACTTAACAAGTCTCCATCAAAATCTGGTAATAAAATAAGGCAATTAGTTGAAAAACTAAGACTTACGGAAGTTGTCACGGCTTTGTCGAGAGTAAATCCTGGATCAGGCAAATTGTATCGCTAGTACCTCTATATACTCGTCCTACACTAGCTATTGAACATATGTACTTATATATGTTGGTATCAGAAGTACAGTAGTACCATCAATGGTACAACCCAATTATAGTGCTAAGGAGACAAAGATATCTTAATCACTTTACTTTTTATGAAGATAGTTGCAAAAATGTGTTTCTAAGTATCGTCTTTATGCTTCTGTTCTTTTATTATATTTTCAGCATAATTCTTGTTTCTAAATTTCAGCTATATCGAAATTATCAAAACTAGTGGGGATATCTAATATAGTTCTGCCCCCTTACTTCGACCTTACAAGCGAACTAACACGCCCACCAAGTCGCTCCAATATGCGCCAACATTCTATGGTGACAACAAAGGGATTTGGTGTTGGCGTATTGGAGCGACTTGGTAGCTAAATTGGAGCGAGTTGGTGGTTGAATTGGAGGCGAGTGAGTCGTACGTTCCAGATTTATAATAAATTTTATAAGTTATTGAGCATTCAGTGTGTGCAACCTTTTTGCTATAATAAATAATTTATTATGATTTTCTCAACTCTAAAAAATAATATTGTGTCAAATCAGAGTTGCCAGAAGTACGAGAAATTACAAAATTAGTTAAAATTAAATTGAAATTAGTAGTCAGTACGAGATTCAAGATTAACAAAAATCTCTACACTTTTTTATGAGATTTTAACAATGACGACTTCTTTCGCATACCTTTATCACAGATACAGTAAATGGTACATTATTAGCTTCTGAAAGCGCTATAGGCCCAAATCGCTTAGGCAATTGCGTACATTTCGAACCATCAATAGAAATGTACGTCAGAATAACAGCTGAAATGATATACTCTAAAAATAAAGATTATTTTACTAACATCCCTGATATCGAATATAATTAATAAAAATTATATATAATATGAATTTTAATTGTTTTCTTTCAATTGAACAACCCCAAGCAAAGAATACACAAGTTACTTAGTACAGTAAATAAATAGCATTGATTTTATTAGAGTTTCTTGAAATGTATGCATTTACGAGATTATCCGTTGAAATTACAAGATATTTTAGCAACCTTGGTAACAGTAAAAATTATTGTGATCTGGCAACCCTGTACCAAACTCATGGAATGTCAATCGTGCATATAATTGTTTGTTTTGTTCCGTATTTGAATTCGATATCTTAAAAAAATCCGCAATTCATACCAAGAAATTGCTCTTAACTTGTATAAAACGCAATAATTCTTACATGGAAGTTTTTTTTTTCGACAATAAAGTTGGCCTTGTTGTGGTTTTCAACGCTTGAAGCTCAAGTTACAACAAATACGTCATAAATATACATATTATAATTTCATCGGCAGTGTTATTTTAAAAAGTAACCATAGCGAAATGTAGTGCTTGTGCCAAATTTGTGTCTTCAACGGGACTCGTAAAGTGCAACGATTGTGAATGTGTTTATCATAAACATTGCCTCAAGGTCAAGAACACAATAACAAGCCTGTGGAGATGCGAGAAGTGCGTAGCGAAAAATATTGAAACAAATGATAAATCTCCGACATACATTGATCCCGAACCAATGCCTGGCACTTCCTGTGGGTCTTCACTTTAGTTACCATCTGCCACCTCGGTTTTGTCAGATTCAACGGTACACCAACTTATCAATGTGATGAGATCATTTCGAACCTGTATGCAAAAATTTAGTGCAGAGATAGCTGAATTCCGTATGGAATTTGATAAACTTCGATCTAATCAAAATTCAATGCAACCAGAGCTTGAAACTTGTGTCTACAATGTAAATTTCTTAGACGATCAAGCCAATGAATTAGAAAAAAGATTGAGCGATATTGAAGAATCTGTAAGACATATGTGTAGTGATGCTGTCCTGGCGAGTCTCAATCAATTGAAATGTGAGGCTGTTGGCAGCCGCTCGGCGCCGGCGACCTGGGCCTCCCGCCCGAGACGGTGGCTAAGCAACGGGTCTATTTTAAAAAGGCTGACCAAATACAACAAACAACTTTTTTATAAGGCCAAATAGGAAAAGATAAGACTAAATTGGAAATATACATGGACACAACATGGCAAAATATTATTAAGAAAAAAATAAGGTGGAAAAGTTTTCGTGTAAGACAGGACAATGATATTCTTCATGTTTTTAATTAATATAAATTTTTAGACATACATACTAACTCATTGTGCTTATAAATTAACACTTTAATTATAATGTTTAGGACCTAGATGCCAACCGATTAACGTAGCTATTTAACATATTTTTAATTTATGTTTGTCTATAGATACCTGACATTTAATATAGAATAATTTATAATTATTAAGGATTGAATAGCGGGTGTAAGCTGTGCACTTGCACTCACTGCAGGCTAGCAATGACAAATGTATGTTATCCGTGCCGTTATTTGCTATAATAATAAAATTGCTATCATTTTATTATTAAAACTGTTGATTAGTTATTTCTTTTCTTTTATGTGGTTTCTGTACTAATATAATAGAACTAAAGAAAATATGTATATTATAAATAAAACTAGTTTAAATGTGTAAATCTTTTGTTACATCTCATGCCTTATTTTACATTACAATAATATGATGTTGAATTATTTTATTTATCTTTATTCAGAACTTTTAAGATGGTCTCTACTGATTTTTCTTAGTTTTGAAGTTATTACCATGTGCTTATAAAATAGTGTACTACTATATTCATGTGACTAATTAATGTGTGTAAAGGAGCAGGTTAGAAACCAGCGCTGGAGTACCAAGTGTACTTTCAGCACATGCTGAACCTGCTCCTTTAGTGCACATACACAATACACAAGTCATTTTGTATGTCAAACTCAGAAGTCTGTGCACAATAAACAATTTTTCTTTCTCTCTTTCTTTCTTTCTAATTGCACCAATATCAATTTATTTATTGGATTACAACATATACCTACTTAATACTGTTGAGTATTAAATAATTTATAAAAAATTGTGTCATTTAAATAATATAGATATATTCTACTAGTAGCTTGTTACATCATAATATACCTGTTAGGTTTGTAATCTTAGCTTAAAACCATTGTTAGTAATATTAATTTGTCTTTGGCAATATGTATTGGATATATTGGAAGTGATAAATAAAAACATTTTCTATTTTTGTATTTCATTTACTATTTCCTGCAGTCTAGAAAGATAGAAGACACCAGATCAAGTGGAGGGCCACCTACGAGGTGAAGATCTAGTTGGTACATATCGGACTGGTGTACCATTACGGAGCGAACAGGTCTGCCTCTACTTAGCAAGGGACAAATGTGCCCGAGGATGGACAATGCATATCCTCAGACTACAGGAATAAAGCCTTTTTTCCTTTAGTCTGAGTGCATATCTTGGAGCGATCGCAAGGGCGTTGAAAACTTCGTGAAATGAGCATTGTAATTACTAGTAAAAGGTGGTTACGTGGCAGCGGCGTCACAATAGAATACTGAATATGAATAATCATCTTTTATGTTACATACTGAGTACCCCAATTGGGGCAAACTATTTTTTTGTTCTTAGTTATTATTTTATCTTTAGTTTTAAGTTTGTGTCCAATAAAGTATTACTAGTGCCGCGCACTTAGTTACTTTTACTTACTTTTTGAAACAATAAAACGCTTTGTCTAATAGGTTGTATGGCGAAATAAAAAGGTTTCAATTAGGAGCGAAATAACTGAACTCAATTTTCGTCAATTTATATAATTTCAATTCGACTTAAGTATGTATGTAATACAATTATATTTATTTACAAATTATTCCAGTCACATGCTATGGTAGTCGAAGATGGCTTCGTACATACATGAAATCACAATAACAAAATCATTGATTTTTTTCGCTGTATCCTTTTCTGTTTTTCTTTGATTGTCTGCTTGTGTCCTTCATATTATTCAATACTTAGGTATTGAAGTAATTTTATTATTTTTTAGAAACTACGTATGTAAAGTAACTAATTTATTAATAATAAACACAGTTGACATGTGTTTGAAATTTTGACAGCAGCTGCAGACTTTGTAATTATGTTCCACTTCCAGTTTGGTGTTTTAGTAAATTACATTTGTAGCATAAATGAAAGAGGTTGGTTTGTTTTTCACAGAAGTTGTCGAACAGTGTACAATAAAAGCACAATAAACAATAAAATTAATCATGGGAAAAAGTTTAAACTTTATAAATAATTTAGCGCTTGTTATTACTGAGTTTTATTTGGTCTAGATAGCCTGAAAACAAAAAAGCGGAAAAAGAGGTTATTCAAATAAAAAAAAAATAAGTGACACAAATAATATTTATTAGTATTTCACATCTCTAATCCCAGCGAATTATCAGCGACTTATCAGCGATTTAACCGTGGATGGTCGAAGTAAGGGGGCTGTATTACTATGCGTACCACATCTCCTTGGTATGGTTTGCGGTGTGGCGGCCGCGTCAGGAAAGTTTCCTCAATGCCATGATCATATTTGGGGCTCTGGCGGTGGCCAGCAATATTGCTGTCATCAAACTGTGTCATATGTTAGCTTATAGGTCAGTAATCTGGATACAGAGTAGAGAAATAAATAGAAAGGCCATTAGTAAATCTTTCGCTTAAAGAATTATGCAAGCATTTTCTAGTCTTTTTTTATCTCAAGAAAACATTTACTTTTCTGGACAGCAATCACTGAGAAACGAAGTTCCCATCTATCCCTTCTTGTCAGTTTTCAAAGGAATCACCAGCGTTAACTTTCACCACGGTCACAACCGGGAAGAATCGTCTTGTATCAGCTGGTACCCTAGGGGACAGGGCTAGATGGGACTACTGGGACGTTCTTTAAAGTTCACTTCGTCTTGCTCACGGTCATTAGCTATGCAAGTAGCGGACATGAACTTTCAAATGTTTTCTCTATAGACTAATCGGCATATTTCACTACTCTTGATATATTTATAAATTATTTCATAATACTGATGTTATAATATGAAGCATATTCCTGAGAATTGATTCTTCTAGTGTTTGGATTTTGGTGGATCACCAAACATTAATTCTATAAGAGCACGAATAAATTTTGATCATCTTTGATTAATTTACAGAACAAAAGTAAGTTATTTAGTGACCGAATGTTTGGAAGTGGATGCCCTCTCGAAGCCAGGGTCCAGGTTCTTTGGGAACATGATGCTCGGTCTGAGGACTGTGAAGCTTAGAGCGATATCGTTTTGGATTACCGTAAACGTGATTGCGGTATTATACCTTTCCATACCTCCTTTTTTACCTGGCAGGCATTTACCGGAAGATCTTCTTGTCTTCTTAGGTAAGCTACTTTGGCCTCAGTATTTCACACTGATACAGAGTTTGTGATTGCAACATAAAAGGTAACTTTAACTCCAGGTCTTGATCCAGCACACCAGTCACCGAACTACGAAATATCTTACCTGATCATAGCGTTGACCGTGTGTTTCATATGCTATACCGTATCTACTACTTCAGCATTTATTATAATCCTTATCGGCTACGTTAGCGTACAGATGACATGCCTCAGCCAAGAGATCCTTAGCATATGGGACGATGCCGTTCAAGAGGCAGTCACTTTTAAACTCGAGCTGATTTATCCATTTCCTAGAAAGCATTTCATATATGACGCTCATACAAAAAGCAAGATCAATGTGGAAGTGAGAAAAAGTCTTGTAGATATAATGCAGAGACATGCTCGAATCATCACTTTGGTGAAAAATATCGATGATGTTTTTAATATACCCAACGCTTTAGCGTTCGCGAGTTCAGCGCTGGCTTTGATAACAGAACTTCTGGGTGGGTTGGAGAATACGTATTTGCAAGTTCCATTCACATTTTTCCAAGTGGCCATGGACTGTTATATCGGACAGAGTGTCGTAGACGGGAGCGTGGCGATCGAAGAAGCAGTGTTCGCGTGCAAGTGGGAGAATTTTAACAAAGAGAATATGAAGATAGTGCTGGTGATGCTGCAGAGTTGTCAGAAGACGCTGAAGGTGACGGCGGGCAGTATGGCGGTGATGAACTTCGCTTGCCTGATGAGCGTCGTCCGGTCAGTGTACTCCTCCTACACCACGCTGCGCTCTACCATGCGGCGGAACTTGTAGACATTGAGAATTAGTCTTCTTCTTTGCCTTCACCTTTTCCCACTATGTGGGGTCGCCACAGCCTGTTTTTTGCTTCCACACTCTTCTGTCAGCCGTCATGTCTACATTCACTCCTTTCTCTTTCATATCCTCTTTCACACAATTCATCCACATCTTCATAGGTCGTCCTCTACTTCCACTACCTTGTACAATCATATTCATACTTCTCCTAGTCACATGCTTTCTCCTCTCTTCATTGAGAATTAGTCAAATGATCAAATAGAACTTGCGGCCGGAATTGTGGGAGCCTGGATCATTTACTTTTGAATATTAATTAAGTTTGTAGCTTATAGTTTAGTTTGTAGTTCAATATATAATTATTGTTATATAGTTCTCAATTTTATTTCTATAATTATTAAATTAAATAAATATATTAGTTTAATAAGGTAAATTAGCTAGTTAAAACTATTAGTGGTGGATTAAGTCGGAAGTTGTTAATTTAGCTATTTTTTAAGTAAAATAAAAACTACATTGTTGATAATACGATCGTTGCGTCAAATTGTATTTATTTATTTGTTTCTTAATATTGCTTTAATTATAAACCTAATTGGAATACTTGTACTTACAAGCTTTTATTTTAGTAATAAAAAAAGGAAGACTAGAAAATTAATAGCGCTCCCGAAAGGGATCGTTGAAAACTTTTAAAATATTGTAATACTTTCCTCGAATTCATTATGAGCCCTTTTTGCCTTTACTTACTTCACTTCTTGCCTTAAAGGTATTCAGCCGAAAGAAAATTTTCTAATAGATACTTATCGTGATTGTGGAACTTTTTTGTAAAAAAACAAGTAAACTTTTTTACTTAATGTTCTGCAAATTGTTTGTGTTCTGAAATTAGGCAGATTCCTCAAACTTTTCTGCCTACAGGGTGTACAACTTTTTTCCCGGAGATTTTTGTAGTGCCTCGAGCATTTCCGAGCAAGAATAATGGAGATACCTTGATAAATATCAGAGAGAACTAACCTTTATCAAGTAATTATAAGCTTTTTTCGTTAATAGTATTCTTTGTAATGAATAGTAAAAAACAAGTAAACAAAACAAAATTATGTGTATTTTAGTATCTTTATGTCTTCTCTTTATATTGTTGTGTAATTTGTGAATACATGTAAAAGTGGTTTCTGCCACCATCAGGAACTTGCTGGGTTGCGACAATTAATTAAGTTAATTAATATTTATATGTAATTTAGATTCAGTTTTTTTTTTAACACATTCACACACGGCTGGCTAGCCCCATGCTGAACCATTTCTAGCTCGTATTATGGTTGCTAACACAACTGATATACTACATATATATACATACATATTTAACACCCAGACCCACAGCCAACAAATTTATTTAAGCACAAAGATGTTGACCGGGCCGGGAATCGAACCCGGAACCTTCTGATTAGCAGACCGGCATGGTAACCTTTACGCCAACGAGGTCGTCAGGATTCAGATACATTTATTGTTTAAATGTACATACTATGGTTTTACATTAAGGTAAATATAGTCCCAACAGTTTCGTCCTTTACGAACACACAATATTATTAAATTAATTATATTATTGATATTTTTATCTTATTAATTTACAAGTCAAATAAAATATAATATAAATAGGCAGCGAATTAAATGTCAGGATATTAAATACATAAACAAACTACTTTAAATTTTTAAATTTTATCGGTGTAAAATAATTTCAAACTATAATAGCACTTGGATGTCAAAAAATCATTAAGCTTTTTACGAAATATCGTCACATTTTTAAATTTTGTTTTTTGCAAGTGATTGTAATTTAGGTTTGTGTTTGCCTCAATTAAAAGTATTTTTCTTTCTTACAATTTGGGGAGGGGAAAGGAGTAGGTTGTTTTGTTCTAGGACCTAAATAGGCATACCTGTTTCTTGACATACAGGTTCCCCTCCCTTCTTAACACTAATATAGAAACCTATCAAATTCAAGTTCAAATTCATTTATTTTTGTGACAGGAAAAACATATAGGTACACAAATAACAAGACACATGAAACATTTCCGATCACAAGCCAGCCTCAACTCAGCATGTGCTGGCTGCAGGCAACCAGCGATGATCTTCCGTTGAGACCGACGGGTGACGACACGAACGTCGAGAAAACAGACAAAAGAAACTATAAAATAGGAATATAAAATAGGTTGAAAACAGATGAACAGATGAACAATAACAAATCAGATCACACCTATAACAACGTAGTTCCTAGAGAAGAAGAGATAGAAACAGCCGTCTATAACACTTTACGAACTTATGCTACGTTTTATTTTTTCATCAGGCAAGCTGTAGTAGAATTTTCGTCGTGCATGCTTTCTACTAACAAAACACGGTCAGCAGAATGTGTAATAGGATCCGGGAAAACATGTGACAAATAGAGTAAGGGGTGCGCTGAGTGGACAGGGACTTACAGGCCTTCCTGCAATTTGCTCGTGTGTATTACGAATAATACAATTAATAGAACTGAGCAATAAAAAGCGAGTGTGGCTCGATGGTAATAACGTCTGCTTTTCAATCAGACGGCCCCTGGTTCGATCCCGGCCCTACACCATAAATTTGTTTTTTCAAGTTGTGTTGATTGACAAGGGCTGTTTATGCTATGAGCAAGAAAAAAACTTCCAGTCCGATGAAATGCCGAAAGCTTAGGCTTTTTTTCTAAGCTTAGGTTGTTCGTGCCTTTCTGTCGCTTTTACCGCGTTCTCGCTTGCACGCTCAGCACTGGTGGAACGTGACAATGAGTTATGCTTATTCATGCGTGCAGTAGGTGTTTATCGGCTTATGAGTAGCTTTAAGAATTTTTAAAGCGCAATATGTATTATTTATTTCAATACTCGTAATATTATTCATCAAAATGCCAGAAATTGAATTGTTGAGATGAAGTAAATTTAAATATTCTATCCCATTATGATCCTGGCAACATTTTCACGCTGGAAAGCACCATTTTGGTCACTCGTCGCGTATTTCGATCAGTTAGAATGACCGTTTGTGTATAATGGTTACCATGCCAACATCTTTGTGATCAACAAAATTTGGTAGCTGTCGGTCTGGGTGTTCAATATGTATCGATATAAAGTATTTATACATGAATACTTAGTACTTACTGTTTAGTAGAATATCAGTTGTGTTAGCAACCATAATTACAAACTAGAATATATGGAGCGACGACGGTCTGCCTGCATCTAGCAAAGGGATATCCCCCCGGACAGATGTTGTGTCCGGAGACGGCCGTCCGACGGTCATGCATTGTAGCTTGGACCAGTCGTACGCGCGTTGTAAATACCGTTTGCGCGATTCAGGATAAGCGCTCTGATTGGTAGCGAACGATGAAGTGCGACAGAGACGCCACAAATTGGTTTAGTATGGGGCTAACCAGCCGTGTGTGAAATGTGTCTAATAGTATAATAATTTATTTATTATATTATACATTGACGTAGAATTTCCGAGATTGTGCGTGTGTTAGTTTTTCTCGTATCCAGTCAGCTCTGGATAGTTCCATGATGAATGACAGGCAGCAGTCATAATAAGATCTCACGAGTACGTGAGCGTGTTTCAATGACAGTCTGTAGGTTGTGACATTTCATTCAGCTGTCAAAACAAACCTTTGTTCATAACACCTGTAGTTCCATATCAATAAAAATAAACAAATGCATGTGTCATGTCATTTTTTTAAATAACAATAATCATAACTGGTAAAAAAATAATTTACAGGTTAACAATTTTAATAATACAATTTTCATTTTACCATCGTGTCGATAATACGAGTACACCTCCATGAAGTTTGTATGCTTATAAGAATACGCGATGCTGACTGTACTGGTAGAGTGTTTGCCGTTTTTCAATATTTTTTGCTACGTTTTTATATTTGACCCTCCTCGCTCGCATTGTTTACCTTAGGGTTTAGCATCCAATTTGGAGCGGAAGTGCAAAGTTTCAAAAATGGCCATTTGAATTTTTTGTATCAAAGATAACAAAGTAAACGAGAAAACTCGTTATTTTTCTTTATTCGTCGTTAAAGACTTTTGAGCTTGTTTGTATTTGTATTTTTCATTTTACGAGTTTGCGACACTTCGCCCCAAGGTGGAGCATGCCAAGTCTGGAGTAACTGGTTCTCAAGGAGGCTGCCGGAACACACTGTTAGGCGCTTGGCGACAGATTTTTTTTTACTTGAGGATGGTTGCTTGCAATCCGCTAACCCGCACTTGGCCAACTTCAATTCAATTCATTTATTTTTTTCACAAAGGAATATATAACAACAGTTATACTTAAGACACTTGTATAAAGTCAACATCTAAATTACATGAGAAAAAATATGTTTATGAATATTTACAAAAGTAAATATATAGATCACATTATTGTCATAATAAGATAATATGGATCAAATTATTGCCATAATATGTCAAAAAAAAATTGTTACATTACAAAATGCTTGGTGGATGACTCTCTCCTCGTGAGAGAAGGCCTCGAGTCCCAGCAGTGGGAACACATAGTAGGCTGCTTATGCTTATATTTGCTTATCAGGCAAGCATAAATAAATACCCTACCACATGCTCGTGTTTGAATGTGTAGAAATTGGAGACCAGTGTGTCTTTATAGTATAGCGATGCGCGACTGTGAATGATTCCAGTCGAATTATTCTACTTTATAAATCATTCGACTCATTCGAATGATCTCCGAAAATTAGTAACTAACATGATACCCACTCAAAATTAACCGGACTGAATGAATACTACATTAGTTACTACTTGAGCCGACTCCACTCATTCATATTTCATTCATTTGAAACTAACAAGTGACATTGACAAGATTCGCTAACAATCGAGTCAAAACGCCATTAGTAACTAATTAGTAGTCATCATTCGATTATTAACATTAGTATATTACTAATATTCAAGTCGAACGTGTATATTAGTACTTGTAGATAATTCGACTGGTCAGATTATTCGCAGTCGCGCATCTCTACATAAGTTGTTGGATATGTTAAAGTCCCTGCGAATAATAGCGTGTTATCAGATGGCAGTTAGGGCTGTCTAATTGGGTCCGTCCGCGGACTATACCTTCGTTATCCCAGGGCACGTGGAGACGGCATCGCACAGCCCTAAAGGGCCGCTTTACTATCCGGTAACTCAGTAACGGATTTACGAAATTGGCGCCATCAGTCTGTTAAATTTTTGCCACCCCTATTTTGATATCTTATCTATGCTCGTAATAAAAAAAAAACAAACAAAAAACCTCGCTGTAGTTATGTATTTAATATTTTACCAAAATAATCGAAATCAGTCTGTGAAAATGGCAGCAGCAATCTTCGATCTCGCAAAAATCTTTCTTTCTGGGAGCACTAATAAAATAATTTGTTGGATCTGAACAATACAGAGAGTCGTCAAGATTCCACCTTCATTGTGGTGTGAAATTCTTTGCCAAGCTTTCTTTTCCTCGAAGACTTACAATCTGGCGGTTTTCAAAGCAAGAGTGAACCGGTTTTTTTCTGGGTAAGCGCGCTCCACCTTACATCATAATATCGCTTACCTTCAGTCGCAATTGGTAAATTATGATCAAGCGCAAGTCCATTTATTGTAAAAAAAAGATTGTTTCAAAATTACGGCCTCTGCGCGAGTAGCGACTTCCAAACACCTATCATTTAAACATACAGATGTAAGATATTTGGCCCGTGGATTCAGAGACGCTTCGCTCGCTCGCTCAGTCAGCTGTTAGGTATAACTTCGTATGTGATGCCGGTATCTCGGAGTCGGTCCACTAGTTTGGTGTCGTAAAATGCTGCACCGACGTTGATGACTCCACCGCTATAACAAAATTAGAAATAAATATACTCGTAATTCCTAAGCAATTATATATCTTTGACCAGCTGGGCGACAATCCATAAGGGATAGCGACATTCTAGCCTAAGGTGGAGCATACATAGCCTGGAATAACTTTTCCTCAAGGAGTCTGCTAGAATGTAAAGCTTCATAGAGATATCTACCTCGGCATCTGAGCTTGCTCTTTCAATATGGTGACAGCTGCGGCGACCATCAGTACTGCTGACGATCCGTAGGGGTCCTTGGAAGACACCTGAAATTACAAACACAGACACGTGATATATCTGTTCCATTTGAACTATAAGGCGTTTTTAATAGAGTTCTAAAAGTCCAATTCCACAGAAACTTTTGCCCATGGGTGAGACAGATCAAAAAACGCTGGATAAGGATTAGACAGCATTTTGTCCTAATATAAATTAAATGACTAAATCTCTTACCATGACTTTCACTTGTTTCTTTGGCATCTTCGACGTATCTTCACTCTTGTCCCACCCCCTCCCAATGAAGGAGAAGCTGTAGGTTGTTCGTTCTCGCTTCTTCTCTGACGGACCTTCGTGCGACATATAGCCCAGCGTGAACAGCCTCGGGAACCGGCGGAGGAGGCTCGCGAAGCACGCGAAGTAGCTCAGGTAGAAGTAGAGGAACATGGCGGGGATGATGAGGTAGTGGAGGAAGAGGGGCATCTTGGTGTAGAGCTTGAAGTGTGTGGGGCGCTTGCGGCGCGACTGCTGCAGGTGCCGCTCAGAGAACTCCATCACGTCTTCGTCGGGGCCCGGGTATGGGAACCACAGGCTTCGGCGCCGCCAGTGGAAGAAACCTCTAGATATAAGAGACAAAACAAATTGTAGGATTTGACTTAGAAGACAAAATTAAATATATAGTGTATTTTTTAAAATATTTGACTTTTTATTTAATTTTTTTATTATTTTTATTTACAGTGTTTCAAGAAAAATAATATTTAACATGAATAATCACCCCAGAAATTAAAATAAATTTAAATAAGGTGAATGATTCTCGCAGGTTTGTAACATAAAGAAAAATAAATTGATGATAATTTCCTTTAATTAAGGTTTCAGATCACAGCGCAAATACACTAAATATTTAATTTTGTCTTCTATTTACAATGGATTTCCGCAAAGTAACGCCTGAGTCAATAGGATATTTAGGACTTAACGTGTTTGTTTTTGTGAAGAACTAAATTTGTTGGCTGTCGATCTGGGTGTTAAATATGTAACGATATAAGGTATTTATGTATGTGTAGGTAATAGGTATAAGTTGTAACACAACCATAATACAAACTATAAAATGGTCTTAATCTGGGGCTATCCAGCCAAGTGTGAGAAATGTGTTGTAAAATTTTATTTATTTATGATGTTACAAGAAACTGTGACAGCGACGTCTATAGTTTTGAAAACAACTAGAGTAAAACCATTTTTCGTAGATGTAGAAATTATAAAATTATAGTCGCACAAAAAAAAAAACAATTAAAGAGTTGAAGAGGTTAGCGTGGTATGGGCATGTGATGCGTAGAGAGGAGATACATGTTACTAGGAGATGTGTGGAAATAGAGGAAATAGAATAGGAGATGCAAGGAAGAAGAGCAAGAAGCTGACCGAAGAAGACATGGATGGAGAGTATGAATGAGGACATGAGAGAGAAAATACTGGGTGTGGAGATGACGTCTGATAGAAAACAGTGGAAGAAGAAAATTTGCTCCGCCGACCCCAGGGAATAGGCAAGGCATATTCAAGAAGAAGTTGCACCCACCGTCTCATCTCCCTAGGCAGGTCTACTGGCGGGAAGACCCTTGCCTTCTCCCGCTGGTACTGCTTGAGGTGGAGCAGTACGTGCACCAGCGAGTCCCAGGTACCGTAGCTGGCGAGCGCACCCGTGCATGGGATGTACGACTGCCACGGTATACCCACTTCCGCGTAACATTCCACTTGATCCAGCTGACCTGGAATCAATAAATTAATAATTTAGTGTTTATTACTTCTGTTTTCTACTCTTTTGTATGAGCTAAGCAGCTAAGCTCTAGTGTTGAGAGTTTTCAAGCCACCCGAAGGTCTCCGACTTGGCTTAACGACTGCTTGTACTAAAACTTACTAAGACTTACAGGAATCTACAATTTAACGCGTCACTCGACCTACGATAACACATAATACAACGGAAAATTCCACTTGGAAAACGACAGTCTTGTACATTGATTGGTTACCCATCGGTCACACAACTCTAAAAACATGAATACTTAGCTTGGTATATAATCTAAGTTGCAGTACCGATTTGGTACCAAAATAAGTATTGAACACATGTAAATTAGAAGAACAACTGCTACAAAAAACAATAATAATTACTGTTGAATCTGTTTTTTTCGTATTAAATATTCTTAGGATTGTTCTTTAGACGGTCTTTAAGCTATTTTCCAATATTTTTTACCGTTTATGGTTTATAACGAAAATACTGTAAATTGAAGTTTTTGCTCTTTTATTGCCTTAAATTGTTGTGCTTTATGTTGTACCCTGTCGGTCGCGGTTATGTAAGTATCTATAAGAACAATAGACTGTTCGACGACCTCGTTGGCGTAAAGGTTACCATGCCGGTCTGCTAATCATAAGGTTCCGGGTTCGATTCCCGGCCCGGTCAACCTCTTTGTGCTTAACTAAATTTGTTGGCTGTGGGTCTGGGTGTTAAATATGTATTTATATATAATATGTATGTATATGTAGTATATCAGTTGTGTTAGCAACCATAATACGAGCTAGAAATGGTTCAGTATGGGGCTAACCAGCCGTGTGTGAATGTGTAAAAAAAAATAGATACTCGTACTAAGTCAGGAGCAAAATAAGGTTTAAAATAACTTTATACAACCGATTGCAGATATAAACGATATGCGTAATGGAGGTAAACGTTGTAAAGGTTCTTGCTAACCTTGCCCTATGGTAATTGCTTTATGACGCCAACGTACAGGTGATATAACTTATTCATTATTTTTATTAATACTAGCTGACCCGGCAAACGTTGTTTTGCCTTAAGTAAAGTTAAAATACTATAATTGATCAGTTATCGAGCGGAATGAAAAATGATTAAATTACTAAAATGGCCTGGTTAGTGATAAAAAGTTAAATTTAGGGTTACCTATATAAAATACATACATAATGCCACATTATAAAAAAAAAAAAAAAAAAAATTTCGTCAAATACTTAAAAAAGTATGTTTAAGGGTGAACAACCCTTATCATATAAGGGGTTTGAAAAATACATAGTAGCCGATTCTCAGACCTACAGAATACGCAAATAAAATATAGTACAAATCGGTCAAGCCGTTTCGGATGAGTACGGTAACTAACATTGTGACATTGAAATTTTATACAGGGTTATCAGGAAAGGGTATGGTAAGCCGAAAACACGCTAAAGTACACATCATTCTGAACATCTTTTGTTCAAGCAGTTTCCCGAAAAGCCTCTTAGTTTTTGAAATAAAGCCTTCTAAAGTTTTCACAAAAAAACGTCATTTGCGCCCCTAATGTTCCGGTCAATCACCCGCGCACAGCTAATTGTGACCGTACAGAAATGAAAGCAGTAGCCTAACTTCTTGGCATACGTAACTAAGGTAACAAAACTAAATATGTGGTACGGCTGAAGAGAGTAAGGCACACATACAGTAGTAGTACTTTTCAATTTTTGTTTATTAATGCTTGTATTGTTTTTAATAACATTATTTTCTTCAGTCTTTTGTTTTTCGTTATAACACATGTTTTGTTTCGTTAGTAACGTAATGACAACCAGTTAGGTAGGTACCGATCTCCTATTTTAGTGATTAAATTAATTTCCGTGAATTTATTAAAGTTTCATGTAAGTTGCTGTACTGTATCTACGAACGCCCGCGCTCGCGCATTTATCAATGAACAACGCGGTTAGCGGGGTGCGGGGTGGGTGTGTGGGTGGGATAGCACGCGGTGCTCTGATTGGCGCTCCAATCGTTCCCTGCCTCTCGCACCGATACGACGTCCCGCGCACTCCTGTTGTACTATCACGATCACAAGTGAATTGCTGTTTTCGTTAATTGTTTATTGTTGTCGATTGTTATTATTTGTTGAGTTTGTTTGTTTAAGTTTGTCAGTTAAGTTTTTTTTTGGTAATATTTAAAATTGATTTTAAAATGCGTACTAAAAACATTGTTTTAAAAGGAAATAAACATTTTGTATAAAATGTTTAAGAATAATAATTAATTATTAAACATTTTATACAAAATGTTTATTTCCTTTTAAAACAATGTTTTTAGTACGCATTTTAAAATCAATTTTAATAAATAGTTTTAATAAATGAAGAAGTTTAATCTATTTCGTATTATTTTCTAGCATTAGCACTGTACATGAATTTTGAACCACTCCCACTCAAATATCCAACCTGGTACATAAAAAAGGAAAAGTATTGTGTGCGTGACAGTACCCATGCGCAGTAATCCCCTCCACCCGAAGGTCATAGCCAAACTTCGCGCGATCGCCGCGCGATCTGTATCTACGAACGCCCGCGCTCGCGCATTTATCAATGAACAATAAGTCAACAAACTTTAGAGAGAGAGAGGGACAGACAGAAAAGAAGGAGACAAACATAGGACAATCCTGCCGGACGGTTTTAAGCCGACTACACACTGGAGTCAGATAACTCACGTAACATAATTACGAGTTACAACATTTTGGATAAAATAAATTTACTCAAACGGAAAGCAAGCAAGCATTAGATGTTGATGCTTAAACTAAATAATTAAATAATGACACAGACATGATAATATTTTTTTTACAAGGAATGGGTTTGCACTTGGCCGTAATTCGCCTGATGGTAAGCAATCATTACGGTCTAGGATAGAACGTGCTTAGTAACAGAAATTACAATTTCAAATTAGTACAGCTTATCGTAGTATGACTAAGATAAAGTGTAAGAGGCAAACAACTTACTTGAAATTTAATTTAGAATTTTAACAATCGGTACTCATTAGTAAAATTGTTGATTTTCACGGAATAGGCCATCAACTCGTTTGATGAAAATTGTTAACCTAGTTAATGTTAATTCTAACATGTACAAATAAATTGTGTACTCGCCTTTATTTTTTACAACTATCTCGTAAGTTATGAAGTCCTGGTATTTCGCTCGAGCACGTAAAATAAATTATGAGAATTGTCGTCTGCTCGCTTAGCTGAGGAGTCTTTTATTACTACTTAAAACTTATGGAACCCTGGTATCGCGGCCAGTTGCCTACAAACTTTCGCGAAACAAACCAAAAAAAATCACCACAAAAAGACCGCGCGCGCGGCGTCTCTTATGTCGGTTCCTTTGTGTCATGGCGGCAATGCTATATCAATAGAATCTGACTGTACAGAAATGAAAGCAGTAGCCTAACTTCTTGTCATACGTAACTAAGGTAACAAAACTAAATATGTTGTACCGTGAGAGAAACGGCTGAAGAAAGTAAAGCACACATACAGTAGTAGGATATGAAAATACCAACCAAATAAATTGTTATAATAAAAAAATAATATTTATTTTGCTAGTTTTAACGAATAATCAGGAATGTATGTGTTGAAAGTAAGATACATAAAACTTTTCAATTTTTGTTTATTAATGCTTGTATTGTTTTTAATAACATTATTTTCTTCAGTATTTTGTTTTTCGTTATAAAACATGTTTTGTTTCGTTAGTAACATAATGACAACCAGTTAGGTAGGTACCGATCTCCTATTTTAGTGATTAAATTAATTTCCGTGAATTTATTAAAGTTTCATGTAAGTTGCTGTACTGTATCTACGAACGCCCGCGCTCGCGCGGCTTCTCTTTTGTCGGCTCCTTTGCGCCGTGGCGGCAATGCAATATCAAAAGAATCGGTAGCTATCATAGAAAACTTAAAACACAAGACGCAGGGCGCAATGGAGTCGCTAATAATTTATTGTTTGCGGAACTAGGTAAAATGTTAATTTATTATTTAGTACTTTTTTATTCGGATAAAGGCTGATTGTTGTCAAATGGTATATTAATGGTAATATTGACACAATCATCATTAAATAATAAAATATTTTATAGTAGGTAAATCGAAATCGATAAGTTAACAATGTTTTTTTTTTATTTGGTTAAAAATATTATAATATGCCGCCACTTACCGATATAGTATACTAGCTGCGCTCCGCGGTGTTGCCCGCGGTTTTAAAGGATACTAATGCTGCCCTCCCAAACATAAAGTGCAGTAATAGGAAAAACGAATTACTGTTTGTGTTGTTACATTATTTTTGTTTTAAAATACAATAATTATAACCATTAAGTTTTTTTGGTCTCTCTTACTACAAGTAGTAAAAAACAAAAAAAATATAAAAAACTAGTTAAAATGTATTAAATTCTACTATTACTACACTTTTAAAAGTATACCTTTAATTTTACTTACTAAAGTGCAGTATTAATATAAAAAAACTGCTGTTTAATAGATTTTTTAAATAAGATACTGAAGTTCTTTATTTACAGTGAAAGAAAACTACCTTTAAATTTAATATAAAAATTATGCTTCTCCACTAATTAAAACCACTATTAAATTTAAATGCTACTTATAATACTAAAATAGTTTATGGAAACATCTTACATAGAGCAGTATAAAAATTAAACCCTAATACGTTTCAAATCTTTTTTTACCTTCATTCTATTTGGTTTTTCACAGGTTCAAAAAAATCTACACAAGTTAAAATGCAGTAATAGCAAATGTACTGAACTAATACTGCACTTTAATTAGGGATACAAATAAAAACTACATTTGCAGTAAAATCAACTTGTATGGAGGCAAATAATACTGCACTTTAATAGGTTTTTTTATTTATTCTCCTAGATAAACTTACCACTTAAATTGTTGCAAAATATGTGAAAATACTGCAATTTCGCCGGAGAAATCAAATAATTCTTATGTACTTAGTATGTTTTTACTGCAATTTAGCTGGGAAACACTGTATATTTTCAGCAGAATTGACATATTTTTGCAATTTCCGTAAAAGAAAAATATAAAAAAAAACTTCTACAGTTGTTTTAAAAAAAAATATTAATTTCATTTATAGGTTTTTAAAATGCGGATTCAGAATATTATTTAGTTTAAAACTAATAAAAAGTAAATACTGCGGTTTAGGCTCGGGTCAATTTCTCGCATACGAAATGTTATCAAAATTAATCATCATTATTACTCCACTGCTTTCTTTATTCGGTTTTATATTTAATACATTTTATTTTTTCAACTTGTTAGTCTGCTATTAGCTATCAGTTCGTGCGGATTACGAATTTTGAAAGCTCCCGGATATTTTGTTTTGTTTTGTTTCCGTTAGTTGTATTGTTTTGTTACTTAGTTTATTTGTTGTTACTTGTTATTTAGTTCGTTTTGTGTGTTATTGTTGTGAGTGAGAATGGTGATGTACTCGAATGCAGAGTATTATCACATGATAATGTGCGTAGGTAAATGTGACGGTGTTCTTACGAGTGCGCGAGAACTGTACGCGGAACGGTATCCCAACTTGCCCCTACCGTCATACAATTGTTTTCGTAGTTTGACGAGCCGTCTTTATTCGACGGGGAGCGTGCGTTCATCGCAATCTGAAGGGCGGCCAGTTCCGGCTAGTCGGAGCCGAACTGATTTGGAAGAGCAAGTGCTGGAATACTTCAGAGAGGACCCGAGGCGCAGCACTACCCAAGCCGGTCTAGCTTTTAATTTAAGTCAGAGCGCAGCGTGGGCTATCGTTCACAATGACGACCAGTATCCGTACCACTTCCAGCCTACACAGGAACTTGTGGCGCCAGATTACCCTCAGCGAATTACTTTCTGTGAGTGGTACTTGGCCCAAGTCAGTGAGGACGAACATTTCGGCAGCAAAATATTGTGGTCGGATGAATCCTCCTTTACCAGGGGCGGGATTGGCAACATCCATAACGAACACTACTGGGCGCACGAGAATCCTCATGTATCGAAGGAAGATGCATTCCAGTTCAAGTGGCGGATTAATGTGTGGGCTGGGATGATTGGGTCGCGCCTTATTGGCCCAATATTTCTTCCCAGCAGTATGGGTGCTGCTCAGTATCTGGAGCTGCTGCAGACAGAGCTAGAGGACGCGCTAGACGAGCTGCCGCTGTCTGAGTACAGGAATGTCATATTCCAGCACGACGGCGCGCCAGCTCACTACGCCCGCTCTTGCAGGGCTCACCTTGACGAACGCTTCCCGCTGTGGATTGGCCGAGGTGGACCCGTAGCTTGGCCAGCCCGCTCGCCCGACCTCACGCCCCTTGACTTCTTCTTGTGGGGCTACGTCAAAAATCAAGTTTACGCAGACGATTGCAGTACACAAGAAGACATGCGAGCTCGAATAAGCGCAACATTTGATCAATTGCGAGCGTCGCCGGACATGTTAGCCCGCGCCACAGGTGCCGTTCGACGCCGTGCTGCGCTCTGTATTGAGGTGCAAGGGACCCACTTTGAACCGCTACTATGAAACTTGGGCAGGTATGTTCCTCCTATCATTTATTTATTCATCGCACAGATACAGAAATTAATTTGATTTGTGGTGTGTAAATTATTATTGCCTAAATATTTTGTTTTAAATAAGGTAAAACCAGTTTTGTAATTCAATAATTTAGCCCTGGCACCTGATTGTCTTCTTGCCAAAAGTAAAATAGGTAAAATAAACGTGTCTTGATTTCGGCGCGCGCCAGTCCGAGGCGGCGCGTAGGTACAGAACGAAAAATGTGAATGAATCTACTAGGCGCACAGATGCCACGCGCAGAGTTAGCGTGTAGCCGAGAGGCCATCTTGTTTCTTTGATTGTTTTGAATGAATGGGTGATCGTAGTAATTTAGGGTTGTGCTATTTTTTTTATAAAAAATAATTTTCAACTTTTGTATGGAAACAAAAATTTGCTGGTTTCCCGCTGAAACTTTCAGAACACATTCTTTATAACGAGTACTTTTAGGGATTTTCGGCTTACCATACCCTTTCCTGATAACCCTGTATATACGAAAAAGAGGATAATATAAAGTTGTTTAACTAATATAACTTGGGTCAGTAAAAATAACTTTGAACTTTGTTTTCTTTTGCTTGTAGCATAAGCAGCCGAATAGGTTACCACTGCTGGGACTCGGGGCTTTCTCTCACAAGATCCACAAGGCCGGGATCGAACAAGGGGCCGCCTGATGTAAAAGCAGACGTTATTACCACAGAGCCACACTCGCTTTCAATAAAATTTGAGTTAAAACATAATACATATAACATTGCTAACTAAAAGTAAACTTAAAAAGACCAGGGGTAGAGGAAAAGGTGCCCAAAATGCTAACAGCATTGCCACGTTGGATGGCAATTCTTAGTTTCTGACCGAAATAAAAGTCAGCATTCTGGACACCCGAAACCTCATTCTTATTCTTATTGTTATTAAATTAAAATTAAATATTAAATTATCATTTATTTCAGACAGGGTCCATACAATACAAAATAATAATAAAAACATAATCACAATCAAAATAATCACAGACAAACAAACAAATATTACAAGTCATAAAATAAAATAATAGTAATAATTAGCAAATATTGAAAACAAAATTATTTAGATTAATTAATTGATGAAAAGTTAAATAGTTATAAAGCGGCTCGTAATATAAGTACGATTAAATGATAGTAACACTTACGTCAAATAAACTTATTATAATTTATTTTAATTTACCGTTCCGCCGTTTGCACTTGAACCGGTTTAAGTAGATACGTAATAAATACAGATACAAAGTTAAGGCGGTATTTGAGAATAATAGCATGTTTGGAAAAATAAATAATCAGATATTCACTCGATATTTTTATTTTATGAATAATAGTCTTTTTATAATTTAAGAAAGAAAACATCGTGAGGAAACCGACATGTTTAAGGACCACAACATTCAAAGACGTGTGTGATCCGCTAACCCGAACTTGGCCAGCGTGGTGGATTATGGCCTATCTCTCTCCCCTAGTGAGAGAAGGCTTCGAGTCCCAGCAGTGGGAACGTATAGTGGGCTGCTTATGCTATGCTATGCGTATGCTAACTTTTCGAAGGCGCGCATGTAACTTTTCGTATGCTAACTTTTCGAATATAGCGCCTTAATAGACCTTAATAAGCAAAGTCAGATGCCTTTTCAAGGCGTGTGTGTTTCTTTACCTCGAATGATTGCTACAAGTTTAATAACTCTATCGTTAATATTGAATAGTGGCTCTGTGGTAAAAACGTCTGCTTCTACATCAGACGGCCCCTGGTTCGATCCCGGCCTGGTGGATCTTGTGAGAGAAAGCCCCGAGTCCTAACAGTGGGTACGTATAGTGGGCTGCTTATGCTATGCTATTATGCTAACTTTTTGAACGCTACTACAGCGCCTTAATAGGCCTTAATAGCAAAGTCAGAGGCCTTTTCAAGGTTTAGCGTGTTTCCTTACCCGACCTCGAATGATTGCTACAAGTTTAATAACCCTATCGTTAATATTTAATTATTTATAAGTAGTTTTGAAATACTCAGGAAAATTTCTTGATGGGTGACCTTCATATATAATGCGATGTGCTAGTAAAGGTGTGTTAACGCAATCAACACGTTAGTTAACCTAAATTCGATATAGTCAGATTATGTATGGATAAAGTCCATAATGAATATATATGGGCGTTTCCTTGAGCCGTATGACGTGTAAGTTCAAATTTAAATTCAAATCATTTATTGCAGAATGGGTTATTAGGTTAATACATGTTATAATTTTATGTCCCTCACACTCTTTGCCCTTAGGCATGCAATATTGGGAAAAGCATACTAAAATTACATTTAAAATTAATAAATTCTCACTTAAATTCATCTTAATTACAAAATTTTTCCATTACCGAACGAGCAGGGAGACTGCTAGGAGACACCGTTATACAGTGGAAATGCCAAAAATGCGTACTAAGCGATTTGCTTTACGTTTACGTTTATTGTACGGACGGCCAAACTGTGGAACTCCTTGCCGGAATCCCTGTTCCCACTGAACTACAACCTAACTGTCTTCAAGGCGAGAGTGAACCGGTTTCTTCTAGGCAAGCGCGTTTCATCTTAGACTGCAATATCACTTAACATCAGGTGAGTTGTGGTCAAGCGCAAGGCCATTATGAAAAAAAAAATGGTTTCCTCACGATGTTCTCCAAAAGCTCAAACTAATTAGCGGGGATCGAACCCACGATCTCCACGTGAGACGGCTGCACGTCCGTTTGAGCTTTAATCACTTCAGCTAATGATGATGATAATGTACATACATAAGCAGCCCATTATACGTTCCCACTGCTGAGACTCGGGCCTTCTCTCACGAGGAGAGAGATATAAGCCATAATCCACCACGCTGGCCAAGTGCGGGTTGGCGGATGACACACGTCTTTGGATATTTTGTTCCTTAAATATGCCGGTTTCCTCACGATGTTTTCCTTCACCGTAAAGCGAGTGCAAATCCACACATAACTTGAAAAACAAGTCAGTGGTGTAGGGACCAGGATCGAACCTAAGGCCGTCTGATTGAAAAGCAGACGTTATTACCACCGAACCACACTCGCTTTTATATGATGATAATAATGTACCTTTTTTTTTTTTTTTTACGAGGGTGAAATCTTCCATAAGATACCCAGCTACAATGGGGTGCAGCTGGGCTATGTGGGATTTTTACCCACTAAACCCCCTCGGTGCTCTGTCTCGATGCTTTATGGAGGGCTTCAGGTTCTTCGGTGGAAACACACTGAGGCCCCTCCTAGCTTTTGCTTGCAGCAACATCCACATAGGCAAAAAGAACTGCCAACCATCCCGGACCCAATTTAAATGGACTGTCGGAACCCCACTTCCGACAGTCCTTGAGCCTGAGATAATAATGTACCTACCGTGAAATATGTCCTTAAGGTATATGTATCCGGAAGCAGCGAGTAAGGAGGCGAAGGCACAGGATGGTACGATCAGGATGCCGGTTTCTTCTGCCACCTTGTGGTACTTCACGTACAGGTCTAAAATGTGCTGGAAATATACAAAGAAAAATTTTACTTACTTGATTTATTATGAGAGCTACGTCCCAGATACTGTTGGAAACACCAGGGAGAGTAGGGCTTACGCAAGCTTAGTTAGCTATATTTTTTTTTAATAGAAGACAAAATTAAATATTTAGTGTACTTCCGCTGTGATCCGAAATCCAAATTAAGACAAGAAAAGGAAAAATTAACTGAGATTAATTAAGATTAACGTTACCTATCACAATTCGGACATTCTTAACTCTACACGTGTTTCGCCTAACCACAAGGCATCAACAGGAGATGCTGACTCTTCGAACGACAAGTCGAGAGTAGAAGAATATTTAATTTTGTCTTCTATTTACAATGGATTTCCGCAAAGTAACGCCTGAGTCAATAAGTTATATTTTTTATTATATGCGAGCGGCATTATCCTGATGTGCCTACGAGTAAATCACACTGAGGTGAAATTTTATTTTTAACAGTTCGAAATGTCATTAGTTCTATCAGTTTAAAATGTCCACTGGTCAATGTCATTTTATTTTTTTTATATTAGGACACATTTCACACACGGCTGGTTAACCCCATACTTAACCATTTATAGTTTGAGTTATGGTAGCTAACACAACTGATATACTACATATACATACATACATGCATATTTTATAAAGATAAATATTTAACACCCAGACCCACAGCCAACAAATTTAGGTAAGCACAAAGTGTCTGGTGTCTATATAGGCATCTTATAGGGCCCTGGTTTAGGTACGGAACCCTAAAAAGAAACTAAGTTAGTAAAGGAAAAATGGCACGCTGCCAGATACTTTGCTGTGTCTGGCCCATAATGTTGGCTGCATTACCCCGTTGTATATTGATTCTTATTTTTTGGACAAAGTAATACATGCCAGCATTTCGGTCACGAGCCGATTTGGTCATACGACTCGAAAGATCACTATGAAAGTTTTTTTTTATTTACGCTTAATAGGCTTGCGCTTAACCACAACTCACTTGATGTTAAGTGATATTGCAGTCTAAGCGCGCGCTCTGAAGCGCGCTTGCCAAGAAGAAACCGGTCTAGTGCTCTCTCCCCAATCATGGTATCAGAAATAACTATTTGTAAATAGTTATTCAGCAATTAAAAAGCTTTAGTCATTACGTTTAATTAATTAAAAATATATGGCATCGTCTAAAATGCAAATGCGTGTAAGATAACAACAAATGCAACAAAAACATGTGAGAGGTCGGCCGGGCATTGATCCTACCTTTAAGTCGTTTCAAGTTATTATTATAAACATAAGTTAAAATTAAAAATGTATGAACGCCGAAAATATTACAATGTTTATAATGGCAGCAATCTTGGATTTATAATTTATCATGATCTATCGTATGTATTTTGCTAGTCAAGCCTTTTCCCTAGATCCACTCCCGACTAAAACAGTTGCTCAAATAAAGACAACTAAAAGAAATTCGTTTCCTCCGTTCAGGTGCAACTTACAGACAAATCACACGCACACACATACACACACAGAGTCGTGTCAAACTTATAACACGGTGTCATTTTTGCGTTCTAGGTTAAGAACAGGAAAATAATAAACAAGTGCCTTTATAACTTAAAATATCTTAACCATACAGGGACAAGATCTGACCTAAATACATTACTAACCTGGTAATTAGGTCTAAATTAAGTACGAAACTTCTGCGCCAACCTCTTTGATGTTATCTGGCAGTTTTCTTGAATACCAGTAATTATAGACTAGGTGTGCTCTGGCTCAGCAAAACTCTGGCTCTAACTTCGGCCAGAAGTCGATATGCATAGTTACGCAACATACATCAATTGCCTAACTGGGAATAAGAGAATATCTGACAAAATCTGTCTAGCACGAGGCGCAGTTTCTCCCACAACATACATCAAACTCCTTTACCTAGCGTTAATTAAACATGTACGTTCATCTATAAGAGAACTCCAAAAATAAATGTATCTAATCTTATGAAATCATAGTATATGTAAAGGAATAATATTAGCTATTTAAATCATACTAAGTATTCGATTCGGGTCGACCCGCAAACTCAGTATAGTTGACTGATACCAAGAGACCCTTGGTCTCGTATACTAAGCGACTCCACTGTTTTCGGTGCTGTGCCGTCTTCTACGACTGCCTGATCTGAAGCTTGCGCAGTTCCTCCTCTACCTGGTGTTTCCGACTAGTCAGCGACCATTCGCTCATCTATAGGTATGCTCTCTTCACAGCCCTATCCTATTCCTTTCTCTCCACGTGGCCGAATCAACAGATTTCTTTTTTCTAAGATTCTAAAATATACTCACGTTGATTTCAGCAGACATGTCGACGTAATGCGTGCGCGCAGCGAGGCTGGCGGCGACCACAGGCTCGCTGAGCTCGGTGTTGGGTCCCACACAGTTGAGCACCACCCGCGCCGGCGCCAGCGCGCGGGCTAGCGACGCCGGCTCTGACACCTCCACCTGGTGCCTCGGGACTGATGATATGTCCACGCCTGAAAGATAAAATTGGCCAAGTGAGAGTTGGACTCGCGCTTGAAGGGTTCCGTACTATTGTTGTATGGGAGCCCCTCTTTAATATTTATTTTTACGAAATTGTATAATTTAATTTGATAGCTAATATAAATTTATATATTTTGGGAAAATTTTAATTGTCTAGCAGCTACCGGTATTGATATACAGCAAAAAATACGAAAAAATAAACACGTTTTGTATTGGGACCCTCTTCAATATTTTTATTTTTTTCATTTTCAGTATTTGTTGTAATAGCAGCACAAAAATACATATCTTGTGAAAGTTTCAGCTTTCTATCTATTACGGTTTCGAAGATACAGCCTGGAGACAGACAGACAGACAGCGCAGTCTTAGTAATCGGGTCCCGTTTTTACCTTTTAGGTAAGGAACACTAAAAACGAGGGAATTTGTGTCCTTATTCTTTCAGGAGAAGACCTTCATAAATTACACTCGTAGTAGTAACACTTTGTATCGGTATTTGTATTTCGTATAAGTGCGATTCAGTCTACGCTGAAAATTGTCCCAAATCTTGATATTACAGTTTTTTCGTTATATATCGTAAACGGTAAAAAATATCGAAAAAAATAGCTTAATTATTCTTACTATGTCTGTCTGTCAATTACCAGGTCGCAGAACCCGTGATAGCTAGAAAAAGAAAAGAAGAATTTTCACAAGTTATGTATTTCCTGTGCCGCTATAACAACAAATACTAAAAATAAAATATTACAGCGTTACCAATTATTTATAGTTTACTCACAAAGAGACAGTGAGTGAAGTAAGGTCATAAACCTACTACTGACCCAAGCCAGAGCCTTATTTTGTAGCACAAAATGGTGACGTGTTTTTTTTAAATGGCATGCGAATTACAAGAGCGCAAAAGTAAACGAGTTCACATTATAAAAAAAAATTTAAGGTTGTTGTCAATACGTGCGTAAGGTTGTTTTTTAAACAATTTGCAAAACATAAAAGTCTTGCCTGGAAATCCTTGAAACATTGTCTTTTAAACCGGTTTTTGTTTCTTGTTATTGTTTTAATAATTTACTCAAGGTACTTGGTATTACGAGTATATTAACATTTTTATTGAGCAAAACCTACAAAAACAAGTAAGATTTGTTTTAATTTATTTATTACTGTCGTCAAAAGCACAAATTTTTATATTTAAAAACGAGTAATTTTTTAATAAAGCTATCTATTGAATTTTACGCAATCCTGTTTTGGTATTCTAACGATTCTTAACCTTTACGCAGATTTTTGTCAGAGTATAATATTTTGCTAACATAAAGCGATAAACACCACTGCTACAATATGCCGCATATTTTGCAAAGTCTGTCAAGCTAACACACATGATGGGCATAATATTAAATCAATCAATTTAGACATTCGAAGTTACATAAAGTCCCAACAAGCTGAATTTCTGTGAAGTGGTTTAAAACATAATCATAAACAATGTCTCCTAGTTCCCCATCATTCCCGTTTAAGGAAAAAAAAATATTCAAGGTCAAAGGACAAAAAATGAGTTTTTCGCGATTTTCAGCAAAACGGTAAGTTTTATCATAAGAGTACGTCAGGCAAAAATTGTAGATCACAAAATTATCTATAAAAATACCTATGTAGTATCAATACTTTTTCTTACAAGCCACCGTTTCTGAGATTAACGATTCAAAAAGTTATAAAAGTTGTTATCGTCATAATATGCAAGAGTACGCCACGTATATACATCTATATATCTGTATAACTTATTATATTGTATATATAATCAATCATCAATCAAATATTATAATCTACAATAAAAACAGATAGAATAGAAACAGCAACCTTTTTTGTTGAGTCTGTCCACAAGGTCCTGCATCTTGTGTTGAGACCTCCCGGCGATGACCCACGAGAGGCCATGAGACCCCCTGGCCAGGTGTTCCACCACCAGAGCACCTGTCAATAAAGTTGTTACATTTTACAAACAATGAAGTATTTTTTTATTGTTTTTTTACATTTCACACACCGCTGGTTAACCCCATACTGAACCATTTCTAGTTCGTATTATGGTTGCTAACACAACTGATATACATTGTCATATTGTATTTACATAGATACATATTTAACACCCAGACCGACAGCTATTACAATAGTATATGACAAAAATTTATTGAACCTTATCCAGATCTGTGAATATCAGAATCTTCGTAACACTAACACCTAATATGTATCACCTACGAGTATCTAATATATAAAATTCCCATGTCACAATGTTAGTTACCGTACTCCTCCGAAACGGTTTGACCGATTTTTACCAAATTTTATATGCGTATTCATTAGGTATGAGAATCGGCTACTATCTATTTATCATAGCCCTTTTATTCGTTTTTAATTAATAGAAATAATTCATAAGGCAAAACAACGTTTGCCGGTTCAGATAGATATATTTTATGTGTATAACATAATAATTATTTTTGCGTTTTTTGTTTTTGTTCAACAATAAAAGTTGTATACTGTACCTGTAGTCAAAAACAATAATATCTAATGTTGTTTTTATCTCATAAAATTTTACTTTAGGTTTAGTTTATATTATTATAAAAACAGTAAGTACACTTGATTTAGCAATAACATCAACTCACTACTACTATATTATTTATAAGTAGCATTTATAACATCAGTTTAATTTTCACATACGTAGTTTTTTTTCTGAGAAATGTAAATAATTATATTTCAACTTATTATGTTACTAGAAGAAGTAAGCAATTGTAGATAGTTTTATACACTCTATTAACACTCACAATGTCATTAGTAAAACAAATATAATTACAAAAGAACATAAAAACAGCATAAAATAAAATAATATTAAAGTACCATAACTGCAATTCCCATTGCAATTGGTCGCGATTGTCATTTAATTATACTTAATTGTAATTTTATTTTACCAAGCTAAACACAATGTAGTAACAAGTCTAGCAAAACTAGATCTAAAGAGACTTAATTCTACTTACTTATCATGATATTTGATATTTTTGCTTTGTTATGTGATTTTTATAACTTCAATTTA
Source organism: Mellilla xanthometata (assembly GCA_035578125.1). Lineage (NCBI taxonomy): Eukaryota > Metazoa > Arthropoda > Insecta > Lepidoptera > Geometridae > Mellilla > Mellilla xanthometata. The sequence continues at coordinate 1,213,247 of JAPUBQ010000014.1, read as the reverse complement.
CAAGGCAATATGATGATCAGGTATGCCAGCGACCCAAGAGGAGCTTGGATGGTTTGGGTAGGCTGGTAGGGGGAAATGCACAATTCGCCTCCTGCGGGTTATCAGTGCAGGACTGATCGCCCCTATCATAGAATAAGAATAAGAATAAGGCAATATGATCGCTCAACGACAAAGCCCCGAATAATAAAAAAAAAACTTGATTAGTAATGTAGTTTACAGTTTTGACATTGACATATTAATTGCTACATAATTGTTGTTGTTGTGAGGCATAGACAATGTGAGGCCTACCTGTGAAGCCTGTGGCGCCGAGCACGACTATATCCCACTCCATAACGAATGACGTGTGAGAGAAGAAACAGAACGACTCATATTTATACCTTCGCTTACTTATTATCAATGTAAGGCGCGTCGATTACATCACGTGGACGAGGACGCCACGCGACCACGTGTGTTTTAAACCTCGAACGGTCAACGACTCGACGAATTAAATTAAATTACGAATAAGTTTTTTTTACACGCTTTATATTAGCTTCACCTGTATGTTTATATGTTTGTTTGTAACCGACGTATTTGGGCGCGATTTTGACCCACTTTAAACGGCCAGATTTCTTTGAAACTTTGTAGATTCAGGACCGATGACAATACACTAATTTGATAAAATTATTACATTTTTTTGTATTTTTGTTTGTAACCGACTTCTTTGGGCGCGATTTTAACCCACTTTAAACGGCCAGATTTCGTTGAAACTTTGTAGATTTATTCAGGACCGATGACAATACACTAATTTGATAAAATTATTACATTTTTTTTTGTATTTTTGTTTGTATGTTTGTTTGTAACCGACTTCTTTGGGCGCGATTTTGACCCACTTAAAACGGATGAATTCCAGATAAGCGTGTTTTTTAGTTTTTTTAAACTACTATTATTTCTAGTGCGTTATGTAAATGTTCAATCTTTGTTTTTCTCTTTCTCTTTATATACAGCGCTTCTGATTTTTTGGCTTCTTTTGTTTATGGCTTATGCGGTTGATTAAAGCAAAGATTAAAGGAAAAGAATGCGAATAACAACGTTATTTCGTTCCACGAAATAGAATACAAACAATATTGACGAGGAAACAACACAAAAACAATAGTAAAAAGTTCCACGAAAGTTAAGAATGAGTCATAAAATAGCAGATGTTAAATTTGTAATTTGTTTTGTCATTTATTCCTCCTAAATAATATACATAAATAAATAAAGCTCGACTGTCGCTTATAGAGGTATAGATAAGTAGCACTCTCACTTACGGAGGTCCATGAGGGAAAAACGACTCTCTCTTACAGGGGTTTCTGTTTCTCGCTAATAGAGGTTTTGGGAGCTTAAAATTACGGGTCTTGGCTATTACTCTCACTTATAGAGTTTTCTCACTTATCCAGTTCTCACTTACCAAGGTTTGACTGTACATATTAAAATAGTTTAATCGACATTCAAGAGCAGGTCCTTTCTAGAACCTAACTGAATGTCGTAATCTTAAGTAGGAACATAAAATTGTAAGAACTTCGCCTCAAACAAAAATAAAGTATCTTATTTGATACTGCTTGTTTGTGAAGCTACCATAATCCCGATATACGAGTATTGTTGTTACTCAGTTCGGGTTTGGTGGCAGCTCAAACAAGCATCGATATTTAGTACTAAGTCTAGTTCCAACTTATTAATATTGTAAATTCTTTTCTTGAATAAAGTTATTCTTATGTTTAAAAAAAAAAAAGATAAAGGGCACAATTTTGATTCTACAGTTTTATATCGCTATAAATCGTATACGGTAAAAAATATCTAAAAAATAGTTTAAAAGCCGTCTAAAGGACCAACCACTCTATATTTATACTTATTTTGGTACAGACATATGAATTAGAAATAGAACTGGTTAAAAAAATCTGAAATTAAGTTGTTAGAAACATTTTATTATATTGACATGTCTGATTGGTTTTGAAGGTTTCGCCCTTATCTTGGTCTTAAGGCTATAACTTTGGCAATGTCTTGTAGAGTGATGAAAGCAAACGCTGATTGGGTTGGTTAGTAACCGGATTAGATGAGTAAACAGGCACTGACCAGAATATCACTTTGAATTCATCATTGGCAATATTTAGAATTCTGAGTTAATTTATTGTTATTTTCCTTTTTACTTACCATAATACCTCTTATCATAATTTAATATTGTTAAAGGTCATAAATCTACTAAACATATACAAAATGCGTAAGTACAAAAGGGAGACAAACAGTTTTAGAGTTTTAATTCGAAAGAAAAATGTACTTCAACAAAGTAACATCAAAATTCATCATCGTTATTAAAATGACTAGTCCGGAAAGCAAAAATAAATAATATTCATCGCTAAATAGTTGCTGTAAATAACAATAAATATGAACAAAATACAATGGAACAAAAAGTGCAAGAAACGAAATAACAAGCAAAATATAAATTCCCGGCACGGCTAACATCTTTGTGATGAACTGAATTTGTTGGCTGTTGGTCTGGCTGTATATGTATCGTAGTATATAAAGTCTTCACCTTCCTAATTTGCATTTTGGTTATTTATCATACCATAAAATGTTACATTGTAATTTTAACACAATTTTTTCTTTAACAGGTTTTTCTTAATTTGGATTCTGCCATTGAGCTGATATGAAGTTTGGGTAAACGCAAAATGTTAAGTGAAAATATTGCCTTGTCTGTCTTGCGGTGTTGAATCAGACAAAGTGATTAAAGAGACATTTGGAACCATAACTCCAGAGAAGTGGATGAATAATATGACTGATAATGTTATATACATTGAAAATGAATATGAAAATAAGATCGGGACAGGATCACCGAAAATAATTTGGAAAGTTTCATTATAGTAGGAAACTAATAAATATAAATAAATAAAACTGTGATTCTAGTGACACTGGTGAATCTTTTCAAATTTAAGTCTTAGATTCACATTTTACTTATGACAGTGAATAAAACATTATAGAATACTGCTTTTTTTATTCAGATTGATTGAACAATTTCTAAAGTATTACTTCCTAAAGTACTTAAAGCTTTTTATTCAGACGAAATAAAATAAATAATTTCAAAGTATCAAATTAGTTTATTCCAGGTATTTCATATTAGTTTTGGGGTTGCTATACTCAGATTTTTTAAATTTGCCGCTCTTTTCCAGGGTCATGTTTCGTTGGCCAGACTATAGTTTGAACAATTGAACATCGGAAAATACGAGTATGTTAATTGTTATGATTCAGTTGTTCAATTACTTATGCAATTGTTTGACGCTGCGTTACACACGTGAATCATACGACGTTTTCCACTCACTGATGAAGAAAGTAATACTAATATACTTAGATACTTTTGCTTGGAGTTTTCAGGTAGTACCATTCCAAAATGTCAAGGGCTTCATATATTATAACGGGTACAACATATTATTTATACTTGTAGACATTTTAATCCATAAATAACTATAATTTCAACAGTGAAACTGTAAAATCGAGGCGAGACCTTTTTCCACAACGGCGGGATAACAGCAGTGGAGTGATCATAACTTTTGGTCAAGAAAATAAATAGCAATGAAAATATCACAGATTGCGGTTATAGTTTATTTGTATTGAAAACGTAATATAAAGTAAAAGTAAAAGTAAAAAAGCCATTTATTCAATTACAAATTATAAGGTTCTGTTTGAAATTCACAATCACAATGTCACTATTTATAAGAAAATTAAATTTGAATATAATTATCATAAAAAAAGATCTCTTGTTAAATTTTTAGTTTTTAAATATGTCAATTTTTCTTGTAAATAATAATTAAGTAAAATAATAGTAAGTTTAAATTTCAGAATGTCAAAAATATAATAAATAAATTATTTGTGAATTAAGCGATTTCTCTTGTCAGTTTTAGGTTGCTGTAATTGTCGCCTCGTTGGCGTAGGCCTCCCCCAGCTTACTCCATAATTTTCTATCTCTTGCCAACCTCGTCCATTCCTGTCCGTATCTTTGATTAAACAAGTCTTCCCATCTTCTATTTGGTCTCCCTCTACCTCTTTTGTCCTCTCTCGGTACCCATTCTATTATCTTTCTTGTCCAACGATCACAGCTCATTCTACAAATGTGTCCAGCCCAATTCCACTTTAAAGTTCTAACGGTCTTGACGATATCCCTAATTTTCGTTTTCTTTCTTATGACTTCGTTAGATATTCTGTCTGAAAGTTTGATACCGAGCATACTCCTCTCCATCTTAGTTTGGCATATCTTTAGTCTTTTTTCGTCTTCTTTTCTTAAGGCCCATGTCTGGCAGCCATATATGAGACTAGGTAATATTGCTATGTCATATAGTCGTCGTTTTATTCCAAAATGTATTGTCTTGTTCTTCATGATTTCCTTAAGGCTCCAGAATTTTTTCCATGCTATACCTATTCTTCTATTTATCTCTTTCTCAGTGAGATCGTCAAATGCTATCGATTGTCCTAAATAAGTATATTCGTCAACATAATCAATATTTTGTTGGTTTACTGTCACTATTATCTTGTCAGAATTCGTCATTATTTTTGTTTTTGAAGCGTTCAAGGATAATCCTACATTTTTACTCTCCTGTGCTATATCCCCCAACATGTGCTCTAGATTTTGTGCCGTATTAGCAAATATCACAATATCGTCTGCGAACCTCAAATGGCTGAGATATTCACCATTTATCTTTATACCCTTGTTGTTCCACTCTATTTTTCTGAAAATCATTTCTAACACAGCACAGAATATTTTCGGTGATAAGGGATCTCCTTGTCTGACTCCTTTTCTTATCTGAAATTCATCACTGTCCCTTTCCATTCTTATTTTTGAGGAGCTTTTTGAGTAAATGTTGTTCAATATGTTGATATAGGCTTCATCTACTCCTTGTTGCTTAAGTGCTTTCCAAATAGCAGGATGTTCAAGCGAATCAAAGGCCTTTTTGAAGTCTACAAAGCCGATATATAAGACTTTTTTGTACTCCTGGCATTTGCTGATAATGGTAGCTACAACTTGGATGTGATCGACCGTTGAAAAACCTTTCCTAAATCCTGCTTGTTCGGGTGGTTGATTTTCATCCAGTGTTGCTGAAATTCGTTTTAAAATAATTTTTGAGAATACTTTATATATGTTGGACATTAGGCTAATGGGTCTATAATTTCCAAGTTCACTTCTATCTCCTTTTTTGTGTAGTAGGATGGTAGTTGACTTGCTCCACTCTTCCGGGGTACTGCCGTTTTTCAACACGTTGTCAAAAATCTTTTTTAGCGGAGAGAGTAGTGGGTTCATGAGTATTTTTAAAAGTTCATTAGTTATATGGTCATCTCCGGGAGCTTTGTCATCTTTTTGTGTTTTAATTGCGTGAATTATCTCACTTTCTAGTACATTTGGTAACGTCGTATCTCTTGTAGTATATTTTCCAGTATCGTGCTCGCATGATGTAAAATTATGATTAGGTGAGTGTATACTATATGTCAAATTGTATGTCATGTTCTTATTATTACTTTCATGTTCAATTAATGTCTGATTATGAACTAAGGTACTATTATTGGAGTCAGAAGCATAGAGTTCTTCGTAAAACTTTTTAGCTTCCTCTAGTACATTAGGTCGTGCATTTACCAGGTTTCGTTCTTTTGTTTTTATATTAGCTGTCCATTCCTTTTTTTCATTTAGTTCTTTGAATGCCTTCTTTATTGCTCCATTTTTCTTAATATGCTTTTCAAAGATTTCTTGCCTATATTGCTTCTTGTCTTTACTGATGCTTCTGTTTATTTCCTTGCTAATTTTTGTAATTTCTTTCCTATTTTTGCGCGATCTAGTCTCCATGTAAAGTAGTTTTCTTCTTTCTAATAGTGTTTTCGTAGTATCACTTATGCCTTTCCTCTGTTGAAAACGTAATATACTTACTATAAATAATAATTATTAAAATGTATTATGTAAGAAAAAAAAAATACCGAAATTTTTTAAAGAAAAATATAATAAAAGTTAAAATAACACAACATAATTAAAATCTTTATTAGTCTAATAAAAGATTGTTATTAGTGATTACTAATGTGTTGTGCTTTTTCGAACATGCGAGCACAAATATTAACTAAATTAAAATTTTTTGAACTAAATAAAATATGTAATCAGTGGATTTACCTTATATTACAAATTAATCACAAATCACGAACTTTACTACTTATTAAGTAAAACCCAAAATATGTTGCATATTTCAACGAATTATCAAAGACTAACAAACCTCAAACCTTATGGAGCGTGTATTCTATGCTTAAGACAACATTATCTCATCAACGTTGTTGTTAAATTTAAAATAAAATTTACTCTTGTTTCCTTTAACCAATTCATGTTTTTATTTTTACTTTCCTTGTATTTGTAATGAAAAACAGTGTTTACCTCGGGTTAAAGACTTATTTAGTCCCTCAAATAACCCCGTCTCGGGTCTAAAAGTCAAAGTCAAATACATTTATTGCTTCAATATGGCATAATTATGATGTTATATTAATTATGATTTAAAAGGTATGTATCTCATGATGGACCCTGTTCGGGTATCGCAACACAAGAGGAGTGAGCCGGTTTATTAGACTAAATAAGTTACTTTCACCCCTAGGGTATCAATGTACGACCGTAAACGACCGTTGATAAATTAAAGATTTTTGTGCTATTCATAAACTACCATCGCTGAGCGAAAAACAAACAATTTATAGCAAGACTTTTGTTCTAGGCTAAAATCCCCAGTTCAATAACTTCATTTATAACTACAAGAAGGTAATCAAAGTAATTAACAGATAACACATCTTGTTGAGAAATAGAACATCACAGCAGCGGCCAGGCTATAAACCGTGTAGAAAAACATTGTCTTTATAACCTATAGTATACACAATACATAAAATTAAAACTTCTTTACGATCTAGATGTAACTCGTGCTTATTAATTTGTACTATTTTTATTCTTATATCTATTGGAGCTGAACTCTTTGATCTCCATATCGATATATCCAGAGCCAATAAGCTCGTTGTAATCAGTCGCCGTCACGTTAGCGTAGATCCGACCTTTTCTGAAGGGGAAGTGAGGCGGTATGTGCTTGATCGGTATCGTCATATTGTACAGATTGTACGCACCCTGCAAATATAATAATTATTCGTTAAACTGAAACTTTAATTTTCGAATTTCAAAATAACAATAGGAACATTATAATAAAACCAGCGATCAGAATATAATTATTAAAGTAATTGTAATAATTAGTTACACAGGATTTACCTCGTGTAGGATTCAGGGAGCAACTTAGTGTACATTAAAACATATTTTATACTTTTAAGCCTTATCTTATTTAGTCATAGTTTGTGTTGATATACAAAAATGTACAACTTTTTAGTAAATAAAGATGTTTTATATTTACGAGTATGTTATGTTAATGCTAAAGAGGATTGCTCTATTCCATAAAATAAAGCTTGGCGCAGAAGTTTGCCATAATTACCGATGAAACCTAGATGGCGCTGCAAATCGAGCGTGCAGCCTAGGTGCCGCCAAATTCCGCAAGGCGCTACAGTCTTATAGTGATATAACGATAGCAGACTAGTATAAATAGGAGTAACTGTCAAGGCAGTAGGGGGTGCCAAGGTTCCCAAGCTCGAGGTCCAGATTGCACTTTGTGCAACGCGTTGCGAAATTTGGTTGCAGCTACGAGTACGCTCGATACGTAGCGCCATCTAGGTTGCATCGGTAATTATGGCAAATTTCGAGCTTAACCCAACAGCTAAGCTAACGAGGTTACTGAATACAATATTAAACTTACAGGTGGATAAGGGCAGGGTCCTGCAAATTTCCCTTGTTTCATTGCATGTCCAAAAAATTTGTCTTTGTGTATCAGATCGCAAAACCTAAAGTGCATTTCAACGAAGCCTCGTTTATATTGGTTTGTGAGCCACTCGTAGAAGTAGAAGTCCACCTAGAAACATTACAAGTCAGTTTATTGTACATCTCGGGACCGAGCCGTTATTATTTCTGCGTTTTGACATCGAACCTTACGTAGGTATGTATATATACAAATATTCTAGTATGCGTGTCATAACTATTTTACATGACTCTGTCAGAAGTGCACAAGTTTTTTTGTAGTCTTTTTAGGGTTCTGTACCTATAAGGTAATTACGGGACCCTATTACTAAGGCTCCGCTGTCTGTCTGCTTGTCACCAGGCTGTATCTCAGAAACAGTAATAGCTAGAAAGCTAAACTTTCACAAGACATGCATTTCTCGTGCCGCTATAAAACAAGTATTTGTAATAAAAAGCACAGTGTTCACCTCGGGTTAGCGACTTATTTAGTCCCTCAAACTATGGGCCCCCTTACTTCGTTCGGGGCGCCAAACCCCGTCTCGGGACTAAATAAGTTGCTTTCGTGCCTAGGGTAACAATATACTATGTACTACGAGCATATAAAAATCAACTTACAGTGACGTTATTGTCCCAAGCCTTTAAAAGATACATATGAAGTCCAACATAGTAGAAGGGGTCTCTACGACCGTGCCGCTGGGATGTGAGGTTGGCAAAAGAAGCGTATTTAGGGTTAAAATAAGTCACAGTCGGGTGCTCAGTACTTATATATGTGAACTGTAAAATACATTGTTTTATTACCAGGTGTCACAACTGTGAAAAAAACGAGTGCGGCTCGGTGGATAAACGTCTGTTTTTCAATCAGATGGCCCCTGGTTCGATCCCGGCTGAACTTGTTTTTCAAGTTACATATGTGTGGATTTGCACTCGCTTTACGATGAAAGAAAACATCGCGAGGAAACCGACATATTTGAGGACCACAATATCGGAAAATATGTTTCATCCACCCGCACTTGACCAGCGTGGTAGACTATGGCCATTATCTCTTTTCTCGTGAAAGATGGCTCTGATTCCCAGCAGTGGGCACGTGTAGTGGGCTGCTTATGTATGACCGGTGTAACTTGTGTATGAATGTCGGTACTTGAGCAGAGAGATAAACTTATTATGATAAGGTAGCGCAGAGTTCCAGCGAGCCCTGCACTAAGAGTGATCATGTATAGAAGGCGCTGGTTTTGGGCATTGCTTTCATCAAGTTAATACGGAGGGCGGTGCGGTGGAACAAAACTTTATTATTTATTACACAAAAATTAATAACACTGCTCGAGAAAAAATAGAAAAAGCTTTTTCTTGCTTTTTCGTGTCCAGAATACGAATATGTTTATGAAAGTTCTCAATGTGCTCGTATTTTCATAATTTTTTCATATCTCATACTTGATTAATTATCGGCTTGTTGAAAACTAAATTTGATTGTCTAACCATTTTAGAATCGAGGAGTTTATTTCATGTACTTAGAAAAACTTTTTTAATTTTTTATTAATCCTGTATTCTTGGAGTCGGTGCCAGGATAGAAAGACAATTGAATAGTGTTTTTTTTAACAAACAATAATTTGTTCTTCTAAGATGGCACCGACTCCAAGAATACAGGATTAATAAAAAATTAAAAAAGTTTTTCTAAGTACATGAAATAAACTCCTCGATTCTACTTATATATTCTTGATTTGAAGTAGGCAAAAATTATTTTTCCCTTTTTAGTTATGGTTTTGAAGTCGGTTGTTTGTTTTTTAAAACAATTTTATTTTTACATTTTTAGTGGTTGGTAATGATATTTTGTTTAAGTTTTAGCTATGGAGAGCCAAATAAACTTCACGATGAAAATTGAAAATTTGGCGTGTGCCAGGCAGGCAACCAATTGGGAGCAAATCGAGCTGGATGCGAGCGAAGCGAGCTATACGCGAGCGAAGCGAGCGCGAAAATTTGTCACCGTATTTGTTCCAACCGTTTGAACATAAAGAAGTCCATAGCAGCGCAAATTACATAGTGTTTGTTGTGTCAAAACTTACTAGAACCAAGTGCGAGCGAAAATAGGTGGATGCGAGCGAAGCGAGCTATGCGCGAGCGAATCGAGCGCGAAAATTTTCACCGTATTTGTTTGAACCGTTTGAACATAAAGAAGTCCAAAGCAGCACAAATTACATAATGTTTGTTGTGTTAAAACTTACTAGAACCAAGTGCGAGCGAAACGAGCCATGCGCGAGCGAAGCGAGCGCAAAAATTTTCACCGTATTTGTTCCAACCGTTTGAGCATAAAGAAGTCCAAAGCAGCACAAATTACATAATGTTTGTTGTCTTAAAACTTACTAGAACCAAGTGCGAGCGAAAAGAGCCATGCGTGAGCGAAGCGAGCGCAAAAATTTTCACCGTATTTGTTCCAACCGTTTGAGCATAAAGAAGTCCAAAGCAGCACAATTTACATAATGTTTGTTGTGTCAAAACTTACTAGAACCAAGTGCGAGCGAAAATAGGTGGATGCGAGCGAAGCGAGCTATGCGCGAGCGAAGCGAGCGCGAAAATTTTCACCGTATTTGTTCGAACCGTTTGAACATAGAAGTCCAAAGCAGCACAAATTACATAATGTTTGTTGTGTCAAAACTTACTAGAACCAAGTGCGAGCGAAAATAAGTGGATGCGAGCGAAGCAAGCTATGCGCGAGCGAAGCGAGCGCGAAAATTTTCACCGTATTTGTTCGAACCGTTTGAACATAAAGAAGTCCAAAGCAGCACAAATTACATAATGTTTGTTGTGTTAAAACTTACTAGAACCAAGTGCGAGCAAAACGAGCCATGCGCGAGCGAAGCGAGCGCGAAAATTTTCACCGTATTTGTTCCAACCGTTTGAGCATAAAGAAGTCCAAAGCAGCACAAAATACATAATGTTTGTTGTGTCAAAACGTACTAGAACTAATTGCGAGCGAAGCGAGCTATGCGCGAGCGAAGCGAGCGCGAAAATTTTCACCGTATTTGTTCGAACCGTTTGAAGTCCAAAGCAGCACAAATTATATAATATTTGGAGTGTCATAAGCCAAGAAAATCCTGGGGGAAATTCCAACGAAGCGGGATAACTCCTAGCGAAGCGAGCGCGTAAATATTTTCCTTATCCGTTCGAGGGTCTTGTCTATTAATTATATCAAATTTTACAGTTCCTTTTTCCACTAAGTATGACCCAAGTGGCCAAGCTCTGGCGTCGAGAGTTTTTCAAGCCCCTGATTTAGTTTGACCCCTGCTTGTACTAAGAGTAGTGGTCCAGGCCCAACAAATTATTGTGTTATCCGAAGCACAGTAACGCCCAGATGAAAATATCACATTTTTTTATGGAAGTCTTGTGCATGGTTACCCATCCAAAGACTGGCCGCATGGGCCGTTGCTTAGCCTCGATGTTCGCGTCAGATTACTTTTGTTAGCCAGGCTGCTAATTTTATGAGCGAAATCTGTATTGCCGTATGAGCGCGTAGAAGTAAAACAGGTTATCGAGTTATTTGGGCATCCCACGGGAATAGCAATGACTTAATTAATAAAAACAGACTTAATTTTAAACAATTAAGATAAAAAGTAACCTTCGTGTTATACAAGGTCTAGTCTACCCCCTATATCAAATTTTAGCGAAATCAGTGTGTCATGTGTTATTTGGTGCATCCCACGGGAACAATAATTATTTTCGGGATAAAAAGTAGCCTATATGTAAACACATAGTCTAACCTATCTTCATTCCAAATTTCATCAATGTCAGTACAACCGTTCGAGCGTGAAGAAGTTAAAAAGATTTATATGTTATTTGGTGCATCCCACGGGAATAGTATTTATTTTCGGGATAAAAAGTAGCGTATGTGTCAACACATAGTCTTACCTATTTTCTTCTCAAATTTCATGAGTAACAGTACAGCCAAACGAGCGTGAATCTCTCTTCATGCGTAAAAACAACCTAACTTTTTAGGTTTTTCTTCGATTTCCCTAGGAGTCCATCATCAGAACCAGTTTTGGTGACAATGGGACCAATTCAGAACCATACTCTTTCATTTAAAAAAAGAATTTTGAGAATCGATCCACAAATGGCTGAGAAATCGATGAACATACATAAAAAAAAAAAATACATACACGTCGAATATATAACCTCCTCCTTTTTGAAGTCGGTTAAAAAATAAATCTGAGCCTATCGTCCAAAATTATTGAATTGTGTACATAAATAGACCAACACTCATTTTGTAATTTTAGAACAAAAAAATGGGTCTATTAAAATAGAATTAGTAAGTGTATTAATATTTAATGGGTGCTCCCATAAAACAAATGCGTTTTTTTTATTTGTTGAAAAAAAACGCTACTAAACTCTTAATGCGCTAACCCGACTCGCACTTGGCCAATTGTTATGTTATTCATTATTTGCAATTAATTTTAGAATTAATTTATATACATTTTAGTTCCTAATGTTATAAATAATTACGTCAAATGTAAAACATGACCATGTTATACAATAATCTAGATAAGAAACCAAATAGGACCTACTCTTAGCTATGAATACACATTAACCCATATTCTATACAGACGTAAGCATTTAATAAAATCACTTACTCTTTCAGCAACGCAAACAAATCTTTCGAACATTAGTAAACTGAAAACGTGAATCAATAATAACATTTTGGATACGGGATGTGTTCTCTGACTTAACACTTTTGTCATTTGTTTTTTTTTATATCTATTCGGTTATTATTAGACAACGAACTCAATATGACTGGATATATACACCTATCTTGTCCTTCTCTTATATACCCGGCTTTAATGCGAAAAATTATTGCATTTATATAATGTCATTCTCTATTATGCAAGTACTCGTATAGTAATCTGAAATTAACATTTTACCAACCAGGAAGCAACCCATTAAACCGAACTCTTTGGAATTGTATGTTTTTATGACGTAGGGCTACAAATAAACTAACCTTAATATAGGCCTTGCCTACATGGTGTCAAGTCTGTCTATTTTATAAGTTATACATTTTTGAGAGTGTGTATTGGAGCACGCATTGCCTAATTAAATGCAGAAGGGCCATTACTATTAAACGACATGTACTATTAAACGACCGTTGATAAATTAAAGATTTTTGTGCTATTCATAAACTACCATCGCTGAGCGAAAAACAAGCAATTTATAGCAAGACTTTTGTTCTAGGCTAAAATCCCCAGTTCAATAACTTCATTTATAACTACAAGAAGGTAATCAAAATAATTAACAGATAACACATCTTGTTGAGAAATAGAACATCACAGCAGCGGCCAGGCTATAAACCGTGTAGAAAAACATTGTCTTTATAACCTATAGTATACACAATACATAAAATTAAAACTTCTTTACGATCTAGATGTAACTCGTGCTTATTAATTTGTACTATTTTTATTCTTATATCTATTGGAGCTGAACTCTTTGATCTCCATATCGATATATCCAGAGCCAATAAGCTCGTTGTAATCAGTCGCCGTCACGTTAGCGTAGATCCGACCTTTTCTGAAGGGGAAGTGAGGCGGTATGTGCTTGATCGGTATCGTCATATTGTACAGATTGTACGCACCCTGCAAATATAATAATTATTCGTTAAACTGAAACTTTAATTTTCGAATTTCAAAATAACAATAGGAACATTATAATAAAACCAGCGATCAGAATATAATTATTAAAGTAATTGTATTAATTAGTTATTAGAGGCTAAGGGAAGGCACTGAATCCCACAACACCTCGTGTGGGATTCAGGGAGCAACTTAGTGTACATTAAAACATATTTTATACTTTTAAGCCTTATCTTATTTAGTCATAGTTTGTGTTGATATACAAAAATGTACAACTTTTTAGTAAATAAAGATGTTTTATATTTACGAGTATGTTATGTTAATGCTAAAGAGGATTGCTCTATTCCATAAAATAAAGCTTGGCGCAGAAGTTTGCCATAATTACCGATGAAACCTAGATGGCGCTGCAAATCGAGCGTGCAGCCTAGGTGCCGCCAAATTCCGCAAGGCGCTACAGTCGTATAGTGATATAACGATAGCAGACTAGTATAAATAGGAGTAACTGTCAAGGCAGTAGGGGGTGCCAAGGTTCCCAAGCTCGAGGTCCAGATTGCACTTTGTGCAACGCGTTGCGAAATTTGGTGGCAGCTACGAGTCCGCTCGATACGTAGCGCCATCTAGGTTGCATCGGTAATTATGGCTAATTTCGAGCTTAACCCAACAGCTAAGCTAACGAGGTTACTGAATACAATATTAAACTTACAGGTGGATAAGGGCAGGGTCCTGCAAATTTCCCTTGTTTCATTGCATGTCCAAAAAATTTGTCTTTGTGTATCAGATCGCAAAACCTAAAGTGCATTTCAACGAAGCCTCGTTTATATTGGTTTGTGAGCCACTCGTAGAAGTAGAAGTCCACCTAGAAACATTACAAGTCAGTTTATTGTACATCTCGGGACCGAGCCGTTATTATTTCTGCGTTTTGACATCGAACCTTACGTAGGTATGTATATATACAAATATTCTAGTATGCGTGTCATAACTATTTTACATGACTCTGTCAGAAGTGCACAAGTTTTTTTGTAGTCTTTTTAGGGTTCTGTACCTATAAGGTAATTACGGGACCCTATTACTAAGGCTCCGCTGTCTGTCTGCTTGTCACCAGGCTGTATCTCAGAAACAGTAATAGCTAGAAAGCTAAACTTTCACAAGACATGCATTTCTCGTGCCGCTATAAAACAAGTATTTGTAATAAAAAGCACAGTGTTCACCTCGGGTTAGCGACTTATTTAGTCCCTCAAACTATGGGCCCCCTTACTTCGTTCGGGGCGCCAAACCCCGTCTCGTGACTAAATAAGTTGCTTTCGTGCCTAGGGTAACAATATACTATGTACTACGAGCATATAAAAATCAACTTACAGTGACGTTATTGTCCCAAGCCTTTAAAAGATACATATGAAGTCCAACATAGTAGAAGGGGTCTCTACGACCGTGACGCTGGGATGTGAGGTTGGCGAACGAAAGGTATTTAGGGTTAAAATAAGTCACTGTCGGGTGCTCAGTACTTATATATGTGAACTGAAAAATACATTGTTTTAATATCAGGTGTCACAATTGTGAAAAAAACGAGTGTGGCACGGTGGATAAACGTCTGTTTTTCAATCAGATGGCCCCTGGTTCGATCCCGGCTGAACTTGTTTTTCAAGTTACATATGTGTGGATTTGTACTCGCTTTACGATGAAAGAAAACATCGCGAGGAAACCGACATATTTGAGGACCACAATATCGGAAAATATGTTTCATCCACCCGCACTTGACCAGCGTGGTAGACTATGGCCATTATCTCTTTTCTCGTGAAAGATGGCTCTGATTCCCAGCAGTGGGCACGTGTAGTGGGCTGCTTATGTATGACCGGTGTAACTTGTGTATGAATGTCGGTACTTGAGCAGAGAGATAAACTTATTATGATAAGGTAGCGCAGAGTTCCAGCGAGCCCTGCACTAAGAGTGATCATGTATAGAAGGCGCTGGTTTTGGGCATTGCTTTCATCAAGTTAATACAGAGGGCGGTGCGGTGGAACAAAACTTTATTATTTATTACACAAAAATTAATAACACTGCTCTAGAAAAAATAGAAAAAGCTTTTTCTTGCTTTTTCGTGTCCAGAATACGAATATGTTTATGAAAGTTCTCAATGTGCTCGTATTTTCATATTTTTTTCATATCTTATACTTGAACAATTATCGGCTTGTTAAAAATTAAATTTGATTGTCTAACCATTTTTTAATAAAAATAAATCTGAGCCTATCGTACAAAATTATTGAATTGTGTACATAAATAGACCCACAATCACTTTGTAATTTTAGAACAAAAATATGGGTCTACTAAAATAGAATTAGTAAGTGTATATTACTTTTGGAAATAAATATTTAATGGGTGCTCCCATAAAACAAATGTGGTTTTTTTTATTTGTTGAAAAAAACGCTACTAAACTCTTAATGCGCTAACCCGACTCGCACTTGGCCAATTGTTATGTTATTCATTATTTGCAATTAATTTTAGAATTAATTTATATACATTTTAGTTCCTAATGTTATAAATAATTACGTCAAATGTAAAACATGACCATGTTATACAATAATCTAGATAAGAAACCAAATAGGACCTACTCTTAGCTATGAATACACATTAACCCATATTCTATACAGACGTAAGCATTTAATAAAATCACTTACTCTTTCAGCAACGCAAACAAATCTTTCGAACATTAGTAAACTGAAAACGTGAATCAATAATAACATTTTGGATACGGGATGTGTTCTCTGACGTAACACTTTTGTCATTTGTTTTTTTTTAATATCTATTCGGTTCTTATTAGACAACGAACTCAATATGACTGGATATATACACCTATCTTGTCCTTCTCTTATATACCCGGCTTTAATGCGAAAAATTATATAATTATTTCAAAATAGTGCGTATCGTAATATTGTATGACAGAGTAGGAAAGTAGCAATTATATTAATGTCATTCTTTCGCGTAGTCGAGTACTTACGTATGTAAGTACTCGACTACGCGAAAAAAAACTGTATCAGCATTATTTTAATCTGAAATTAACATTTTACAAACCAGGAAGCAACCCATTAAATCAAATTCTTTGGAATTGTATGTTTTTATGACGTTCAATCATTGTTATTAATTATTTTATATACAATTATATAATACCCTTATACAATCAATTAAATTATTATAATAAGTTTACATTTTAAGCAACCTGACTGACTTACACTTTTAAATTATTATTTCCACGAACGTCTGAAATATGTCACTTTTTAGTAATCTTAAAAGTTTTATGTGTTGCTTTCACATAGGTACATTTATTTCAGCTTAATATATTTAAGTCGACAGTATATTTTATGAATTGATGAATAACCTAAATTAATATTAATGTTCTGTCTTACAATAACCTCTTTATTCCATTTTAAATTGTGTATAAACTTGTATTAACTACAAAAAAAATACATTCTTAGATTTAATTAACTTATACATAACTATTAATATGATTATAGCACTTAATGAAAATAAAATTAATAAATTTTTCATATGGATATTTCAGATTCAGCTATATTCAGGGATATAAGATTATTTACATACGACAACCTCGTTGGCGTAATGGTTACCATGCCGGACTGCCAATCAGAAGGTTTCGGGTTCGATTTCCAGTACGGCCAACATCTAAGTGTAATTTAGCTAAATTTGTTGGCTGTGGGTCTGGGTGTTAAATATATATCTATATAAAATATATATGTATGTATACGTAGTATATCAGTTGTGTTAGCTTCCATAACACAAACTAGAAATGGTTCAGTATAGGGTTAACCAGCCTTTTTCGAAATGAGCCCTGAAAAAAATATATGTAATAAATGAAAACATTTTGAATTTTTGAATTTACACCTCAGTTGTCCGAACCGCTAAACTTTGGCTAATCTAGGGATTATCAATGTGAATGTGAACCTTAAATAGCTTAAAGACCGTCTAAAGAATGACTTAAAGAATATTTATACTTATATTGGTACCAATCAGACTTACGAATTAGAAATAAAAATTCAGATTTTTGGACCGGTTATTCTTTTTCATATTGATAAGTATGATTAGTTTTGAAGATTTTGTCCTTATCTCCGCCTTAAGGCCACAACTTTGCCAATGTGGCATAAAGTGATGAAGGCAAACGCTGATTGGGTTGGTCAGTAACCGGATGAGTAAGACAGGCACTGACTAGATGATCATTGGCAGGTTTTTTTTAATTCTCAGTTAATTTATTGGTATTTTCTTTTTTACCCACACAAAGAAACAAACACGTGGAAATGTACACGCCGGCACAATTAATTGTTAGTTCTAACTATATGCACAACAGTTATCATTCTTTAATATTATTAATAGGTGCTTAATAGTTATAAATCTGTTAAGCATATACAAAATGCATTTACACACGAGAGAAGAAGACAAACAGTTAGAGGGACGGGGGAGATTCAAATTTTTAATTCGAGAGAAAAATGTACTTAAACAAAGTAGAATGGACTATGGAAGCTTCCTATACGATACTAGTGCAAACTGTCATCTTGGAAAGCTGGACAAAGTACAAAACCAAGCTATGAGGATTATTGGTGGCTTTATAAAAACCACACCAGTCCATGTCATGGAGAGCGAGCTATGTCTAGAACCCCTTTTTATTCGAAGAAGGTATCTAGCTGCCAAATTTTGGTTGAGAGCTAAATCTATTACCAATAACTTAACAGTTAGGATCCTTGACAATCTGAACAATTTCTGTAATGTTATTTATTGGCGACGTAAAAAACTTCCCTTGTTGATAGAAATTCATAGGAAGTATCATAATGTTGTTAGGATCCATTCTGATACGAACTTTCCTATATTTTCATTAGATTCTTGGATAACCAGCTATGACATCTCTAACTATGTTAAAACTTCTATAATTGGGGTTGAGGTGGCAAAAAGACACTATAATACATCAGACATACGCAGTTTATGTAATACTATTTTAAATTGTGATTATGGCGCTTTTTACAAACTCTACACAGACGGGTCAAAAGATGAAAATGGATGTGGTGTTGGTTTATTTGATCCACAAACGAATACTACATTTAAATTTAATGTACAATGCGCTAAAATCTCCATAATGCATTGTGAACTAATCGCAATATCAGAGATGTTAGCCTATATTGAAACTCTAGACAATAATTGTAGATATGTAATTTTATCAGATTCTAAAAGTGCCCTTTTTCACTTGATTCGACTTGCATTTGGCAATAGAGGTCATCCTATTGCGTATACTATACTCAGTTCTATTTGTAAGCTTCACGCATCAGGTAAACAAGTATTCCTCCAATGGATTCCGTCACACGTCGGGATATCGGGCAATGAGGAAGCGGACCAAGCGGCTAGAGAAGCGACTACAAACGGCGTGCCATACCTTTTGGCACCGTTACATTCAGAGCTCTTAAGCGAAGTCAAAGCCAACTGTAGGCTTTTATGGCAAGAATATTTTGACAAACGCTCACGTGAGAAAGGTATATGGTACCAGACAATTCAAAGCCAGCTTCCTCGTTGCCCATGGTTCGATGAGGCTAACATTAGCAGGAAAGACATTGTAGCTATGATGAGAATCCGTTCTGGACACATTCCATCAAACAAATATAAGCAACTTATAGGACTAACAGACTCTCCGAATTGCCCAGTCTGCAATACAGACGAAGATGTGCTTCACGTCTTGATGGAATGTGCCCGGAACGAAGCGCTGAGAATTACACAACCTTTTATGGATAATTGTCACCAAGTAGGTTTGTGCAACAGCATTTTGGCCTCCCCAATGTCGGCTGAGGCCAAAGTGCTGTTGAAACTGTATAAATTCATATTAGGTTAAGTCTTTTTTTTTTTAGTTTTGTACATAGTGAATTGTCCAATGGGGATGGCGTTGTCACTGTGTGACAGAATCCCTTTAATAAATAAAGAAAAAAAAAAAAAAAAAAAAACCAAAGAAACGTCAAAATTGTCATTGTCAAAATGTACTTAAACAAAGAAACGTTAAACTGTCATTGTCATTGTCAAAAGGACTAGTCCGGGAAGGAAAAAATAATAGGTTGATGTAATAGATATTCAGCCTTTGCTTAAATTCGGAGAAATTAATGGCAAGATTGCCGTCGACTCGCATACCCCATAGCGGCGGTTGGGAGTTCACACCTGACATCATGTTTATTTGTGTAATTTAAAGCACTTGTTTAATAATCACATAGTTTATTGATTCCAACGTCCGGCTTTCACTTTTTACCAAAAGCTCTGGTTTAGGTGGGAACCGACTCCCTTGACACTGTCACCTGACAGTGACATTTAACTTATTTTACAGGGATGTGTTCTTTGACTTAATTTTTTTTGTCATTTGGTTTTTTTATAATATGTATACGGTTCTTGTTAGACAACAAACTCAATAAGATTAGATATATACACCTATCGTGTCCTTCTTCTTGATACCACGCTTTGATATATTTATTGATTGACTTGTGTTTCTTATGCAACTGTCATATGTAATGAAGGGTATTAAAACACGAGTGTGAGTTTATGAAACTCGCTGTGCTCGTTTCATAATAGTAACGCCTGTTTTAATACCCGTGTTATATGCAGTTGCATACACTACTTTATCTTCACTAATGCATTTAATCAAACATCAGGAGTAAAAGCTGACAAACAAACATTAAATTCACGCGTACGTGTATTGTCCCAGCGAACTTGCCGCCATTCAAACCTAACCAATGAGAGAGCATCTGCGCGCGCAGGGCCAATCAGGAGCGAGCGCACGCTGTTCGTATTGATGTTATAAATAATGATATTTTACGATATCGATGTGTATATTATACCATCATGTGAAATTGCTTAAATTGAGTGTTTTGTTGTCTGCGCTATAACAGTAGTAATTATAAGTCAAGTATTGGAAACTTAAGTTGAATGTTACAACATTAGTGTAGATAAACAATATTTATTACCTGCTTCAAATTTTTTATTTTCAATTCAGTCAACAACAATTTCAGTAAATTAAAGTTATTATGTTACATTATTGCTATAGACAAATTATATATTTTGTCTATGGTATCACAGAAGCACGTATAATCGTTTTTAATAGAGCAGATATAGATCGCAATATATGAAAATCGCTATATTGAAATCTATCATAAGGCAAACATCGGAAATATTCCAAATTATGTTTTTTTAGATTACTCTGAATGTATATAAACCGAAACCAATATACATGTAGTTCGTGCGTTCTTGCTCTACTTTGATGATAGACCAAGCGAAGGATTCTAAAAAATTAAAATCCCGAGCGTCCACGCGGGAATCTAAAGAGCACAAGGTGAACAATCTTTTTCATACCCCCTCAGCGAGGAAATGACTAAATCTATACTATAAGACTCTTTGTCCTGACTTATTCATTCATTCATTCATTCATCTATAGACAACGCAGAGCCCAAACGGCTGGTCCTAGGGTTGTGAAATTTGGAGGGTGTATTTGTTTTAGTATGTAGACGCGTACTAAGAACGGATTTTTGGAAATTCTACCCCTAAGGGGGTGAAAGGGGGTAAAACAGTTTGTATGAAACTTCTTTATTTTTGAACTTATAGCAATGAAATTTGGAATATGTATAGTTTATGTAAAATTAAAAATAATGGTATCAAGTATTTTTGCCAGGGGTGAACTAAGGGTTTGTAATGGGGGGTGAAAGTTTGTATGGAAAATTCTTTATTTATCACATTAAAGTCTTGAAAGTTGTCATGGTAATAAATTATTAAATGGTTAATTTTTTTTTTTTTTGCCAGGTGTGCATTAAGGGGGATGCCATTGGGGTTGAAAGTTAAAAATGAAAGTTTTGTGTTTTTGAACTTGGGGTGTAAAATTTGGAGTGTGTATATATTTTAGTACTTAAACGTGTACTAAGAACGGATTTTTGGAGATTCCACCCCTGAGGGGGTGAAAGGGGGTAAAATAGTTTGTATGAAACTTCTATGTTTTTGAACTTCTATCAATGAAATTTTGAATAGTTTATGTAAAATCAAGTTTTTTTTTTGCCAGGGGCTAAATAAGGGTTTATAGGGAGGGGGGAGGGGGGACGACGACGTTGTTTTGGTTGTAGTTTATATGGTGGTTAAAATAAATTTGTAATGATATTTGCTAGGAGTGAATTAAGGTATGCCACTGGGGTTTAAAGTTCAAAGGGAAAGTTTTGTGTGTTTGAAATTAAATACTTATGAATTGGAATTTAAGTATGTGGTTTACTTAGTGGTATGATTCACGTATTCTTTTTATTTATATTAAAATAATGGCTTGGATAAAACGATCTAATCTGTGGCATCACCACCGAAATAGCTAAAACAGAGGTTAACTAGATCTCAGGAATCGAATGCGGAATGACAGATGCGGCTTATTTTGATATCGTAGCAATGTAGTGTTTATATAAAATTGGCACGGGAATAGGATACAATAGATTTTTTCCACAGGTTACACAAAAAGCGACCTACACGCGGGCGGAGCCGCGGGCAACCTCTAGTGCAATATAAAACATTTACAATTACAAAATACTTCACAATTCTGTTGGCGTTAAATAAACTTCTTCATAGCTGCCCCCTTACTTCGACCATCCACGGTTAAATCGCTGATAAATCGCTGATAATTCACTGGGACTAGAGTGTCACTTATTTTTTTATTAAATGAATAACCTCTTTTTCCGCTTTTTTGTTTTCAGGCTCTCTAGACCAAATAACAAGCGTTAAATTATTTGTAAAGTTTAAACTATTTCCCATGATTAATTTTATTGTTTATTGTGCTTTTATTGTACACTGTTCGACAACTTCTGTGAAAAACAATCCAACCTCTTTCATTTATGCTACAAAATGTAATTTACTAAAACACCAAACTGGAAGTGGAACATAATTAAAAAGTCTGCAGCTGCTGTCAAAATTTCAAACACATGTCAACTGTGTTTATTATTAATAAATTAGTTACTTTACATACGTAGTTTATAAAAAATATGTAAAGGATACAAGCACACAATCAAAATATAACAGAAAAGGATACAGAGCAAACAATGATTTTGTTATTGTGATTTCATGGATGTACGGAGCCATCTTCGACTACCATAGCATGTGACTGGAATAATTTGTAAATAAATATAATTGTATTACATACTTAAGGCGAATTGAAATTATAAAAATTCACGAAAATTGAGTTCAGTTATTTAGCTCCTAATTGAAACCTTTTTATTTCGGCATACCTACAGCCTATTAGACAGAGCATTTTATTGTTTCAATAAGTAAGTAAAAGTAACTAGGTACCTACTAGTTATCTAAATATTAGTGAAGCAGCGGCACTAGTATAGGTGGATAGGTACTCAGTATGTAACATAAAAGATGATTATTTATATTCAGTATTCTATTGTGACGCCGCTGCCACGTAACCATCTTTTACTAGAAATCACAATTTCACGAAGTTTTCAACGCACTTGCGATCGCTCCATGATATGCGTTGTCTGTTGAAATGAGTGAGTCTTTCGTTAATGTAGACCCGCTGGTTATCCACTGTGTCGGCCGGGAGTTCGAAGTCGCTGGCGGCGAGCGGGGGCGCGCGCGCAGCCGCCAGCAGCCGGTCCCGCGGCTCGCGCCGAATGCAGCGTTTTGAATTTGAACTATTCAGCGCAAGTCTTCACTTCACCATTTATTTTGGTAAAAGAACAATTAACTACGACGTTTTACAAAGTTCGAAAAACTGACATTGACATTCCATGAGTTTGGTACAGGGTTGCCAAATGACAATAATTTTTACTGTTACCAAGGTTGTTAAAATATTTTGTAATTTCAACGGATAATCTCGTATATGTATACATTTCAAGAAACTCTAGTAAAATTAATGCTACTTACTGTACTAAGTAACTTGTGTAGTCATATTCTTTGCGCTTGGGGTTGTTCAATTCAAAGAAAACAATTAAAAATCATATTATATGTATATAATTTTTATTAATTATATTCGATATCAGGGATGTTAGTAAAATATTTTTTATTTTTAGAGTATAGCATTTTAGCTGTCATTCTGACGTACATTTCTTTTGACAGTTCGAAATGTACGCAATTACCTATGCGATTTGGGCCTTTAGCGCTTTCGGAAGCTAATTAATGCTCGAAGTATAACCCGGCCAAGTTACGTGCCTACTCGTGTGAGTGTTACGCATTGCGCGTGATCACCATCTTAATTTGTTCGTGTAATAATGACGAATATATTTTAACGACCTACTTGCATTTTTCTAATACGTATTTATAATTTATTAACAGATATATACATTTATATTATATTTAAATTAATATATATTTGAGCATAAGTTACATGGATTTTATAACTAATTTGATGTACACTAGTTGAAGATAACGAATCTATTTTGCATAATTTACTGCAGTTGATTGACGTTGCTTTGTTGTTTACTGATAAGTTATCACAATGCCTCCGAAACCTGTACGTAAATCGAGTAGGCAACGATTCGTTACCTTCCGCTTGTGGTGATGAGATTCGCAATCCTAGGTTATGTATATTGCTATCGAAACGCGAAGCTATATTAGAGATTGTTCAGAAAATATTTGATTTATCTACGCAATCCGATATAGGTACTAGCAGGTGACGGGAAGGAACGTTTTCTCGACGAATCCTCGCAAATTGACTCGTTGCGGGGTAAGTACGAATCGATTGTTGACGATAATAATGTTTCATTCAATCATTATTTATTCGAAAAAGTAGTTGGAATGTTAGTATTTAGTGCACGTAAATAATAATATACTTTTTCAATATACAGACTCTGAAAGTACGTCTGAAGTTACCTGAGGAGCGGGATGAAAGGAATACATTTCATCCCTAAGGAGAATCGCTTTCAATTGACAGCTGTAAATTATTATATAAGTGTAAATTATTTAAGAAAACTAGTTCTATCTCACCACCCAACACCAACTTTCTATACAGCCACGATTAAAATTAAAATAACTTAAAGTAAAGTATTGATTAAAGAATAGGTATAGTCTGGCACACGAAACATGAGACTCGAATTATTTGCAAACTTTTTATATGGCAATGCTATAATAATGGCAACGTCAATATCCAAAACAAGATGGCGTGTTGTTATGATTTAGTTAAACACTAATTACTCAACGAAAAATGAAAAATATCATCAAAAGTGGAGTTCGGGAGTTGTTGTCCCGCATGATCTCAAATTATCATAAAAAACAACAAGAAAAAGAATTGAAATTCGGCGTAATTTCAACGAAAACAAGATTGTTTACATGTGGTGTTTGATTTCTTAGGTTAGTATGACGCTACTAAGTTGATACTTTGTTGTAATTCGTATTTACTATATATCTTTTTGCATAAAGTAATTATCTATTTCGATTCACATTCTTGTATCATTAGTCAAAACCTTCCCACCTTCCTAATAATTCATTTTGGTTATTTATCATACCATAAAATGTTACATTGTAATTTTAACACATTTTTTTCTTTAACAGGTTGAACAGGTTTTTCTTAATCTGGATTCTGCCATTGAGCTGATATGAAGTTTGATTTCTAAAGTATTACTTCCTAAAGTACTTAAAGCATTTTTATTCAGATGATATAAAATAAATAATTTCAAAGTATCAAATTAATTTATTCCAGGTATTTCATATTAGTTTTGGGGTTGCTATACTCAGATTTTTTAAATTTGCCGCTCTTTTCCAGGGTCATGTTTCGTTTGCCAGACTATATATATTTATTAAATAACTTCATTATAATTTAGTTTCAACAATTTCAATAACTTATTTTTTCAATGATGAAAATAAATAAATATTAGCTGAATAGCTAGCAGACCCACAGAAAAAAATAACAAAATAGGCGGGAAAGCTATTCGATCTCCTTTCATTTTTTCGATTTAAAGACTTTTGTTGATGTGAAACATCTATAGCCGCACGTAAAACCGATTTCTGACCTGGCGACGCGTCGCCACGCTATATGATGGTATATATTAGTAGTCACAATTTGGAATAAATTAGTATTTTTTTCTATTTCATTTAAATTAATGTTTATCCAATAAATAGTCATCGTTATCTGAAAAAAAAAACGTAATATTTTATTTTATCATTAAGACATATTTAGTTCCTATCACAATATGTTATTTTCTCCATATTACTTTTACAAAATAATGTCGATGTTTCACATCTGCCAGGCGTCCCGTGACGGCTCACATTTTTTTATACGTATAGCAGAGATATGTACCTGTTGGAAACCCGTCTTTCGATACGTACCTATGTATAAATCCTAACCAGGTTGGGCGGAGGGTAAAACCAAAAACACAGACGACTATTTATAATACGAGTTTACTTGAGAATAGAAAAGTAATGCAATGAACATCTTATACCTAACTTATGTAACGCGGCGCGCAGCGCTTAGTCGAGCGCTCAAAGACTGGGGTCGGAACTGTCTCGCTCCTTTTTTTTTTTTTTTTTTTTTTTTTGATAATGACTATGCTGTTGGCCTGATGGGCCTCTACAGCGACACCGGACAAGGGCCACCGGACAAGGTCTCGCTCCTGTTGGAGCAGCACTCTATATAGTCGTTGTCGCTCCCCGCCTCCCGCAACTCTATGTTGGGCATTTTTACGAATTGCATCTGTGCCGCCAGGCCGATGCCGACTTCTTAGAATTATGCTAAGGCAACGATTAGTCGCCGGGGTGTCAAAGAAACTAACCCATCATAAAATAATAAAGCCTAACTAATACAAAGAAAATGGGGAGCAATATATTTTTAGAAAGCAATTTAGCAATAATTCTAAGGTTCGAAACATTAAAGACCCAACATGTGCGCGCCATTCTTAAAATTATCTAATAACTAAAATATTTTTCCGTGGGAACTTGCTGCGCTTTCCAACAGTACCTATAAAATGAGTTCATCTGATTCTGATATGAATACAACGCATGATTTTATTGCTCGATGCTCGGAGGAGGTCAAAACAACTCGTTTTAGAGCGTTTTGCACGTCCTTCTGCACTTGTAGCCTGTGGGTCTCGTGTACGCAGAAGCAGTACAGCGCTCTTCGCGTGCAGTATAATAATGCTTTCAGGGTGGTGTTGGGGCTGCCTTGGCGCTGCAGCGCATCAGGGATGTTCGCGGGATGGCGCGATGATTGTTTTTACGCCACCATGCGCGAGAGATGCACATCCCTGGTGCGCAGAGTCCGGGCTAGTCCTAACAGCATCTTGAAAGTATTTGCAAATCGTTTTGACTGTCTGTACATGAACCATTGCCATATGGTTCATGTACTGCCTAATGGACAATACTGTAAGAATAATTTTATATGAATATTTTGAATTCTTCGACAGCTTGATTTATTTGATTATTTTATGTTTAATGTGTATGTTTTTTGTGATATAGGTTGAAAAATAGTTGAAATAAATGGAATTTGAATTATAAGAGAAGAAGCTAAAGCGGTACTGTGGTAAACTTTTTTAAACCACCCAAATCAAAACAAAGATACCTAAAATCGTGCGACAGTTTTATGAAATGTCGCGCCAAGATAAAAGTTAAATCGTTATCAGAAAACATGTTGCATATACTCGTATATTTCAACGAATTATCGAAGACTAACAAACCTTCAATCTTATGGAGCGTGTATTCTATGTTAGAGACAACATTATCTATACAACGTTGTTGTTAAATTTAAAATAAAATTTACTCTTGTTTTCTTTAACTGATTCATGTTTTTATTTTTACTTTCCTTGTATTTGTAATGAAAAGCAGTGTTTACCTCGGGTTAAAGACTTATTTAGTCCTTGAAATTATTGGCGCCCGGAACGAAGTGAGGGCGCCAATAATATAACCCCGTCTCGGGTCTAAAAGTCAACGGCAAAGTCAAAAACATTTATTGCTTCATTATGGCATAATTATGATGTTATATTAATTATGATTTAAAAGGTATGTATCTCATGATGGACCCTGTTCGGGTATCGCAACACAAGAGGAGTGAGCCGGTTTATTAGTCTAAATAAGTTACTTTCAGCCCTAGGGTAACAATGTACTATTAAACGACCGTTGATAAATTAAAGATTTTTGTGCTATTCATAAACTACCATCGCTGAGCGAAAAACAAACAATTTATAGCAAGACTTTTGTTCTAGGCTAAAATCCCCAGTTCAATAACTTCATTTATAACTACAAGAAGGTAATCAAAATAATTAACAGATAACACATCTTGTTGAGAAATAGAACATCACAGCGGCGGCCAGGCTATAAACCGTGTAGAAAAACATTGTCTTTATAACCTATAGTATACACAATACATAAAATTAAAACTTCTTTACGATCTAGATGTAACTCGTGCTTATTAATTTGGGGTCGGCTCTAGAATCGGGGCCGCATGAATTTGCGAACCACGAAGACTTAAGGCAGGAGCGAAGCTCCTGCCTTAAGTCTTCGTGGTTATTTTTGGGACCGAAGGCTAGGGCAGGAGCTTCGGTCTTATCTTCGGTCGGGTTACAGAGGCACTTTGGTCGAAAGATACCTGCATATTTCCCTTCTTGAGTTACCTATTAAAAAACTTAGTACTTAACCTCAAATTTTTTAAACATTAATAACTCAAAAACTACTTGTCTCCTGCAGATGGGGTTTGTAGTGGAGGGGTTCCCAACCTCCCCTCTACCCTTTCCCCCCTCCTCTCCCCCCCTTCCTTGCGGCCCCGATTCTAAATAATAACCTTAATTTGTACTATTTTTATTCTTATATCTATTGGAGCTGAACTCTTTGATCTCCATATCGATATATCCAGAGCCCATATGCTCGTTGTTATCAGTCGCCGTAGCGTTACAGTAGATCCGACCTTTTTTGAAGGGGAAGTGAGGCGGTATGTGCTTGATCGGTATCGTCATGTTGTACAGATTGTACGCACCCTGCAAATATAATAATCATTCGTTAAACTGAAACTTAAATTTTCGAATTTCAAAATAACAAGAGGAACATTACAATTAAACCAGCGATCAGAATAAAATTATTAAAGTAATTGTAATAATTAGTTACACAGGATTTACCTCGTGTAGGATTCAGGGAGCAACTTAGTGTACATTAAAACATATTTTATACTTTTAAGCCTTATCTTATTTAGACATAGTTTGTGTTGATATACAAAAATGTTCAACTTTTTAGTAAAAAAGATGTTTTATGTTTATGTTATGTTAATGCTAAAGAGGATTGCTCTATTCCATAAAATAAAGCGTGGCGCAGAAGTTTGCCATAATTACCGATGAAACCTAGATGGCGCTGCAAATCGAGCGTGCAGCCTAGGTGCCGCCAAATTCCGCAAGGCGCTACAGTCGTATAGTGATATAACGATAGCAGACTAGTATAAATAGGAGTAACTGTCAAGGCAGTAGGGGGTGCCAAGGTTCCCAAGCTCGAGGTCCAGATTGCACTTTGTGCAACGCGTTGCGAAATTTGGTGGCAGCTACGAGTACGCTCGATACGTAGCGCCATCTAGGTTGCATCGGTAATTATGCCAAATTTCGAGCTTAACCCAACAGCTAAGCTAACGAGGTTACTGAATACAATATTGAACTTACAGGTGGATAAGGGCAGGGTCCTGCAAATTTCCCTTGTTTCAGTGCATCTCCAAAAAACTTGTCTTTGTGTATCAGATCGCAAAACCTAAAGTGCATTTCAACGAAGCCTCGTTTATATTGGTTTGTGAGCCACTCGTAGAAGTAGAAGTCCACCTAGAAACATTACAAGTCAGTTTATTGTACATCTCGGGACCGTGCCGTTATTATTTATGCGTTTTGACATCGAACCTTACGTAGGTATGTATATCTACAAATATTCTAGTATGCGTGTCATAACTATTTTACATGACTCTGTCAAAAGCGCACAAGTTTTTTTGTAGTCTTTTTAGGGTTCTGTACCTATAAGGTAATTACGGGACCCTATTACTAAGGCTCCGCTGTCTGTCTGCCTGTCACCAGGCAGTATCTCAGAAACAGTAATAGCTAAAAAGCTGAAACTTTCACAAGACTTGCATTTGTCGTGCCGCTATAAAAAAAGTATTTGTAATGAAAAGCACAGTGTTCACCTCGGGTTAGAGACTTATTTAGTCCCTCAAACTATGGGCCCCCTTACTTCGTTCGGGGCGCCAAACCACGTCTCGGGACTAAATAAGTTACTTTCGTGCCTAGGGTAACAATATACTATGTAGGGTAAAACCCGGATAGTTGCCTCACTTTTCGAAAACGTTTAATTTTATTAAAATATGAACTTCCTGAATATTATTCATTATGTATTTTAAAACATAGGTCTTTTGTCTTTTATAAAAGCCTATTTTTGTATACATAATTAATAACGTTTATTTCACCTCTCAGAAATGGGATAGTTGCCTACTGTGGCGGATAGTAGCCTAGAGTAGAAAATGCTTCGGAGGAAACTTGCCTCATGCGGGGATAATAACCTCGGTATGATTATTATTTAGGATAACAATCAATTTATAGCAATTAAAGTGATATTTATTATTTATTTAACAGTCTTATCAATTTACTGAGATCTTTCATTAAATACTATTCGAAATATTAATTAACAATATTAAATAATTTTCAGTTTTATTAATATAAATTATATAAAAATATTATTCAAACTTAAAGTTATGAAAGTTTTTATATAATATTACCACGTATCTTAAGAATAATACAATTTGGTAATTAACTTTGGTATTGACATTATTTTTTTCCACAAGCTTCGATGGCAAGTACTAAACTTTCTTCCGTCCAGTTAATATTGCGTGGCACCACATCTGGTTTTCGCTTATATTTTCGAGGCATTTTGCTTATCTTGAATAAGTATAAAAAACAGTTAAATAGATATTTATTTTATTGACAACCAGTTAAAGTCACAGTAAATTTGAAAAATCACAAAAAAATAAAATCCAACTTTGCGTGTTAAAAAATGTTTAGTCACTCTAGGCGCAACTATCCGCGAAAGTAAGTAGGGCGACTATCCTTTTTGATGCGGATACTTGCCCTTTTTATTTACAAAATAAATAATAATTATTTAATAATAAAAAATATGAAACAATGTGATTTAAACTCTAATGCATGCAAAGAAAGAAAAAATTGACTGAAATTACGACTAGTAATAAAAATATTCCATAGTAATTACTTTCCAATATAATTATAACGCT
This sequence comes from Mellilla xanthometata, assembly GCA_035578125.1. NCBI lineage: Eukaryota > Metazoa > Arthropoda > Insecta > Lepidoptera > Geometridae > Mellilla > Mellilla xanthometata. The sequence goes on along the minus strand of JAPUBQ010000014.1, from coordinate 1,182,586 downwards.
CGTCAAAGTTTCGCCGCGGAAGAATTTTGCTTATAAGGACAAAACAAATGCACCTGTTTCGATGGCTTATCCGTCACTGAGGCCTGCAGGGGGTCACTACTTATTGTGGTAAAGCATTAACATATCTTATGGTTCTAACATAGTGTACTAGAAACTGAGGCATGTATCCCACCGAGGCAACTATCCGGGTTTTACCCTACTACATGTAAAAATCAACTTACAGTGACGTTATTGTCCCAAGCCTTTAAAAGATACATATGAAGTCCAACATAGTAGAAGGGGTCTCTACGACCGTGACGCTGGGATGTGAGGTTGGCGAACGAAAGGTATTTAGGGTTAAAATAAGTTACTGTCGGGTGCTCAGTACTTATATATGTGAACTGAAAAATACATTGTTTTAATATCAGGTGTCACGATTGTGAAAAAAACGAGTGTGGCTCGGTGGATAAACGTCTGCTTTTCAATCAGATGGCCCCTGGTTCGATCCCGGCTGAACTTGTTTTTCAAGTTACATATGTGTGGATTTGCACTCGCTTTACGGTGAAAGAAAACATCGCGAGGAAACCGACATATTTGAGGACCGCAATATCCGAAAATATGTTTCATCCACCCGCACTTGACCAGCGTGGTAGACTATGGCCATTATCTCTTTTCTCGTGAAAGATGGCTCTGATTCCCAGCAGTGGGCACGTGTAGTGGGCTGCTTATGTATGACCGGTGTAACTTGTGTATGAATGTCGGTACTTGAGCAGAGAGATAAACTTATTATGATAAGGTAGCGCAGAGTTCCAGCGAGCCCTGCACTAAGAGTGATCATGTATAGAAGGCGCTGGTTTGGGGCATTGCTTTCATCAAGTTAATACGGAGGGCGGTGCGGTGGAACAAAACTTTATTATTCATTACACAAAAATTTATAACACTGCTCTTGAAAAAATAGAAAAAGCTTTTTCTTGCCCTGGATATCATCGCAAGTGTCCAGAATACGAAGGTTCTCAATGTGCTCGTATTTTCATAATTTTTCCATATCTCATACTGGAACAATTATCGGCTTGTTAGAAATTTAATTTGATTGTCTAACCATTTTTTGATAAAAAAAATCTGAGCCTATCGTACAAAATTATTGAATTGTGTACATAAATAGACCAACACTCATTTTGTAATTTTAGAACAAAAAAATTTGGTCTATTAAAATATAATTAGTAAGTGTATATTCCTTTTGGAAATATTTAATGGGTGCTCCCATAACACAAATGTGTTTTTTGCTATTTGTTGAAAAAAAACGCTACTAAACTCTTCATGCGCTATTCGACTTGGCCAATTGTTTTGTTATTCATTATTTGTAATTAATTTTAGAATTAATTAATATTCATTTTAGTTCCTAATGCTAAAAATAATTATGTCAAATGTAAAACATGGCCATGTTATAATTGTATAACATGGCCAATCTAGATAATAAACAAATTGAGCCCACTCTTAGCTATGAAACACACAAACCCATATTCTAGACAGGCCATACCGTTACCATTAAATAAAATCACTTACTCTTTCAGCAACGCAAACAAATCTTTCGAACATTAGTAAACTGAAAACGTAAATCAATAATAACATTTTGGATACGAGATGTGTTTTTTGACTTAACACTTTTGTCATTTGTTTTTTTTTTAAATATCTATTCGGTTTTTATTAGGCAACGAACTCAATATGACTGGATATATACACCTATCTTGTCCTTCTCTTATATACCCGGCTTTAATGCGAAAAATTATTTAATTATTACAAAATAGTGCGTATCGTTAAATTGTGTGACAGAGTAGGAAAGTACCAATTATATTAATGTCATTCTCTATTATGTACTCGACTACGCGAAAAAAAACTGTATCAGCAATATTTTAATCTGAAATTAACATATTACCAACCAGGAAGCAACCCATTAAACCAAACTCGACCAAACGAATTGTATGTTATTTTTATGACGTAGGGCTACAAATAAACTAACCGTAACGGAGGCGCATGGTTGCCAGTCTGTCTATTTTATAAGTTATACATTTTTGAGAGTATGTATTGGAGCACGCTTTGCTAATTAAATGCAGAAGGGCCAAATGATGAAACATACTATTTTTACAGGAGAAGCAAATCATTATTCAACAGATTTTAATTTTTTTAATTTGATTTTTTCATATTGTATTGAACTTGATGAATATACTTAGTCAGGTCATAAGTTCTGTCACATGTGTAATATGAGATAATTTAGACATGTTTAATATTTATGTAACCATTTATATATCAAAATGAACTTAATAAAACATAGATTCTTATGGTAATAAAGTTTATTCAAAATGACCCCCGCGATTATGAATACAGGCCTTCAATCTGCGCGGCCAGTCATCTATTGCTGCACGAACGAGGTCCATGTCAATATCGGCGGCTGCCTTAATCAAGGATGCCTTGAGTGACTCCAAATCAGGATTAGGCTTTGAGCAGGCCTTTACCTCCAAGTGTTGCCATATCTTGTAATGTAACGGACTCAAATCTGGACTGGAGGAGGGCCAGTCTTCGTGTCGGATGAAGGCGATTTTATCACTGCTGGAGTCGTAACCAACGACATTATACCTTTATAAATGTCGTTGGTCCTAACAGAGCGAGGTCGACCACTTCTTGATCTGTCATCTACACTAGAGTCTTCATTGTCTCGTTTTATGGTACGATAAATGAATCTTTTGGTTATATTCAAATTTTTCAGTAAGTTGAAAATCTGAGTTGGCGCGTAACCGCAACGATGCAATGCAATAACCCCGACACGGTCTTCTTTAAGTGTCCATTCCATATTTAAAAATGAGGAAAATTCTTAGAAGTACATATTTTAATTTTCATGAAAAATTGGGAATTCAAATTCAATATTTCTTTTGTGGCCAGCAATGAAAATTCAAAAGTTTTTATTGTGTGACAGAACTTATGACCTGACTAAGTACTAAAGTTGTTGTGTTTCTCTCTGGGATCTATATTCTTATACTAGCTGACCCGGCAAACGTTGTTTTGCCTTAAAAATATATAGTAGCTGATTCTCAGACCCACTAAATACGCATATGAAATTTGGTAAAAATCGGTCAAGCCGTTTCGGAGGAGTACGGTAACTAACATTGTGTCATGGAAATTTTATAATTCTTTATTGGACACATAAATAAAAAAGGCACAGTAAAAAACAATTAACTTAAAAAAAACCGCCAATTGTGCCACAATTGGCGGCCTTATCGCTTAAAGCGATCTCATCCAGGCAACCTTTGGATGGAAAGGAATTTATAAACGACTAAAGAAGGACGTAGTGTACAATAAAGAATAATAAAAAACATACATATAACATTAATAATCTTATCTTAATTTATATAAATCTCGTGTCACAATGTTTGTCCTCAATGGACTCCTAAACCACTTAACCGATTATAATAAAATTCGCACACCATGTGCAGTTCGATCCAACTTGAGAGATAGGATTGTATAAATCTCAAATTATAGTCGCAATTTTAATTTACTGCTAATTATTGTCTGTTATTATTTGACAGTCACAATTATCTGTTAACTCCAAATGATTCTAACAGATGTTGATACCTTTCGACTGGGTTGAGTAAGTAATCAATAGATGGCACTGCTATGGTAAATCTACGAACGTGTCATAGGTATAAGCTACACTATCTATTTTTCATACCCTTAAGTGAGGCAAAACCTAGTTTGCCGGGTCAGCTAGTATTATATATTAGACAACAGTTTAGCTCTGAGAAGAACTTTTGCGTATGTGTAGTTAAAAGAACAAAATCAAAAAAAAAAACCCCGCAAATTATTAGACTTCGCGCACGGCCGCTGCGATGGGAGCCAACCTCGCGACTGAGCCGCGCGTTTATACCTCAAAATAATAACTTGTACTTCGACCTTACTCATAGATCTAAACACCCCTCCCCCGCACACGCCCTCTTCTCAACGGGCCGTGCAGCAGAAATCGTAATAATTTAATTTCACCATAACTTCAAAACCAAACGTCCAATTTTAATCATTCAAAGACCAAATATTATCAACACAAACTGTACTTATTGATGAAATAATTTATTTTGATAAGGATTAATAGTGTATTGCTTAAAATCGCCGTATCGTAAATAAGCCATTATTACTCGTACAAAGTAAAGGATAAAAAATGGTTATTGTGGGTTATTCCTAAGAGATAAACATATACACGGACTTTTTTGTAGGCCTTTTTAAGTTGTACAATACTGTAGTAAATTGTTTTGATCTATCTTGTAGGATTCAGTCAGCGTTTGCAATGTAAGCGCAAAAAATGTGTTTTTTTTTACGACCTCACATTAAAAACCTCAAAAATTGTAGCCTATGTGTTATTCTGATGTATAAGCTATAGCCTATGTGTTATTCTGATGCTATATTGTGGTAAAGTTTCATTCAAATCCATTCAGTAGTTTTTACGTGAAAGAGTAACAAACATACATCATTACTTACAAACTTTCGCCTTTATAATAGTAGTAGGATATAAAATTTCCGTGTCACAGTGTTTGTTACCGTACTCCTCCGAAACGGCTTGACCAATTTTTTCCAAATTTTATATGCGTATTCAGTAAGTCAGAGAATCGGCTACTGTATATTTAGAAATAATTATTAAAGCAAAACAACGCTTGCCGGTCAGCTAGTGTTTATATAAATTTGGCGTCTTATGGCGTCTTTGCACTGAACTTAGCAACCAATCGTCAAAATTAAAAAAAGGCGGCTATACGTTTTCTACGGTTATTTGAGCAAAAATGTTAGCTGTTTTAAACGGAACTATAAATATAAGTTATTTAAAATGCATTTTTACTATAAAACGTTTTTTTTATTTGTGGCCATTTTGCATACATGTTAATTCCTGCTTCTCCATTTCACTTCAGAACGAGCAGGGGCACAGCGAAGAGACATCGATTTACTGTTGAAGTTCCGAGGATTCCCACAAAGCGTGTTACCTTCACATACATTTATTTCGGCTAAATATATTTTAAGTCGACAATAAATGAATAAAATAGCTTTATGAAGTGATGAATAACCTTAATTAATTTTAACGTTCTGTCTTACAATAACCACTTTATTCCATTTCAAATTGTGTATAAACTTGTATTAACTACAAAAAAAAAATTACATTCTTCAGTCTATGGTATCACAGAAGCACGCGTAATCGGTTTTAATGCAGCTGATATCACTTGAGTCGTTCCGTCCTTCCTACGGCTGCAGCTGAAAAGAAACGAGAAAAGTATGCGGGTGTTGAAGCCGCGTTGACACGATCAGAGCCAGCTCGGACCGAGTGAACTCGGATACCTACTCGGACGCAACTCGGATTGTAGCAACCTCTAATCCGAGCCCACTCGGACGACGGCGTCCGATCTAAGTAGACTCGGACCGCGTTCTACTCATCCGAGCTAGCCTCGTTTACGAGTTGGAAAACAAAATGGCGGCTAATAACAACAACCAAGAGTCTTGTGCGAAAAAAGTGGAGTAGAATCCAAGAGCGTCTTAGCTCCTCTATCAGCAAATCTGCGACAATTCCGATGCCACTTCGCACTAAATTCGTCATTTTTCGATGTTGACTGATAAAAATAATTGGAGTAATGACGAAATTGATCTGAGTGAACTATAATAATATCAACAGCTATCCTAGTACACTCTTATGAAGCTACTCCTACGAGACCACTCGGTCCGAGCTGGCTCGGATCGTGTCAACGCGGCTAGGCACAATATCTGTTCGTCCCTTTTGCGGTTGATACGCTGGGCAGTTGGGGTTCATAAGCGAGGAAACTTATGGTAAAACTAGCCGAAGACTGAGGGATAAGACGGGGGATTATCGTACTTGGTGCAGAGGATAGCCAGCGCTATTCAGCGTGGAAACGCGACCAGCGTTATGGGCATCTTTGCACCGCACCGGGTACGATACATGGTGGGTACGATCCTAACTTTCTTGTGTGCGACATTTTATTTTGATTATTTTTTTATTTAAGGAATTGACATGATATAAATTACAAAGATATACTCTTTGTAATTTATATCATTTTATCATTTAATTTGAAAGATAATCTATTATATTACCTAATATTATAAAAAAAATCACTTATCTAATATTCTGTTATATCTAATATTATAATTATAACTAATATTTTATTATAGATTTGGAATCTTGAACTACGAGTACCTACTATTTTCACTTGAAAGTTAAGATGGTATTTTTATTGTTTTATATACAAAGTTACTATCATCTATCAAGGGTGGCTTAAACCACGAAGTAAAGTGTAAAGAAGAAAAGCAATTTTAAACATTGCTTCAAGTAGGTAGGCTCAGTTTCCTCCACCTTACCTTAATAATCATGGTTTTAGCACAAAAAGTGCATGTCTTTTTTTTTCAATTGCTTCTGAGTTTTTGAATCCCGACGAAAAATCGATGTGTGTTTTAAGTTTGTATCATCATACATAAATACACACACATACAGATTCTCAATGTGTGTGTCTGTCTGTCGGTGGCATCATAGCTCCCGAACGAATGGACTGCTTTGAATTAGTTTTTGTTTGTTGCAAAGTTTTGTTAGTAAAAAAGCTATTTTTGATGAAAATCGGCCAAAAACGGGCCGCCGTCACCAAATTGTAGTTCTCACAACTGTCTCAAAAATGGTATGAAATAAAAGGGCATGGCTAGTAGAACACATACACTATGATAAATTTTAAATCCAAGATGGCTGTACCCCATAATGTTATGTCTAGGTTTCTAAAATTCTAATTTATACCCGTACATAAATCATTTTGAAACAGTTATTTAGTAACGAAATAAATGTAAAGAAAACAATAAAATAAAACAACAACAGACTGACGAATGCTAAAAATGCAAACTGCATTCAACGGCCTTATTACATGTTACTCGTACATGCGATAGCAAAGTAATATATAAAATATGTATCTATATAAAACATATATGTGTATGTATATATATGTAGTATATCAGTTGTGTTAGCTACCATAATACGAACTAGATATGGTTCAGTATGGGGATGTGTCCTAATATAAAAAAAAGTTATATTACTTGTATTAAGCTTTTATAGGAATATGCTATTTTTTTAATCTCATCTTTCGTCATCGAAAACTAAAAGCGGCTATGAGTAGTACCACCTAAATATTGAGAAATCAGTCAATAAGCTCCAAACGGCGCGTGTTCTGACCAGTCTCCTTGAGAGTCAGAAATTCCAGACGAAGCAGGCTACACCTTAGGCCAAAGTGCAAATACAAATACAAATACAAATCATTTATTGACAACACCAAAGTTACAAGTCAAATAATATGATATCATTACAAAAGTATATGATATGTATCCATGTCAATTTTCAATTATATTCTAGTACTATAATATCATTACAATAGAATATGATATTAATCATAATGCCAATTTTCACTACTTATTCTAGTATCTAATATAATATCAATACAAAAGTATATGATATGAATCAAATGTCAATTTTCAAATTTAGATAATCATTTATATTGTACAAAGTTTTATCTAATAGCCAAACCCTGAGTCTTAAAGCTGGCGGTGGAAGGTGCATCCCGGACAGTCGCGGGTACGCGGTTGTAGATCGCGGGCCCCAACACGTAAACGGACCTCTCCAAATTCTCCGCGTTGAAATAATTCAAGGTGCGTGTGTGTGAAAAGTGCAACTTGATATATAAATTCACTTGGTAGAGGCAATATATCAAGGTCTCGAAGAAGTTCAACGCAGGAGACGTCGCTCTGAACCCCGGTGCCCTACTGGTCTGAGCAGAAGCCTTCCCTAGCTCTACTGGCTCGGTCAATCAATTTTCTTCTTCTTTTTCTTCTTCGTATGAACTAAGTGGCCAAGCCACTCTAGTGTCGAGAGTTCAAGCCGCCCGAAGGCCTCTCACTTGGCTGAACGACTGCTTGTACTAAGACTAACAGCCGGGACCTACAGTTTAACGTGTCATGGGAACAACGGTAGCGCCCAGATGAAAATGTCACCTGAAAAACGACAGTCTTGCATGGTCACCCATCCAAAGACTGTCTGCATCGGCCGTTGCTTAGCTTCGATGATTGCTTCAGATCACCTTAGCTAGCCGAGCTACAGACGCTACTATGTATTTCAATAATCAATATTGTAATCTGATCACTCGATGATATTACTTTCATAGCATTAACAATATACAGCCACATAGAATCAGTAATATGTTTTATAGCAATAGACATTATTTTCAATGCTACGAGACGTAATATAATCATCGAGTGAATATTTATCCAGGACTACACAATAGCTCGTTCTGCGGTTATTTTTCGTCCAATTACACCGCGTTAGTTTGCGGAGCAAATCACGTGAATATATTGAATCGGGGCCAAAACCACTAACAACTGTCCGGTGAAATAAAAATATGACAAAATACTTTAAAAATAGACAATTTGAATTGCCAAATCGTTCCTCATTTTTCCTTCCTCTATGGAATTTATGAATTGAATGAATTACAATTCATAGAGGAAGGTAAAATGAATTGTAATTCATATTGGAAGTATGCTTTTTTATGGTAAAAAACGGGACCCTATAACTAAGCCTCCGCTGTCTGTCTGTCTCCAGGCTGTATCTCATACATGTGTTGCAAGATAATAAATAAACAATAAAATAAACCGTAATAGCTAGAAAGCTGAAAATTTCACAACTTATGTATTTCCTGTGCTATAACAACAAATACTAAACTAAACTAAATAACAAAAATTAAAACTTTAAAGGGGGTCACCATACAATAAATGTGTTTTTTTAATAATAATAATCGTTTACTTATGCAGGCAAATGATGAGTACACCTTCCAAAACATTCATAGTTTCTTCTAAACATTACAATTAAAATAATTTAAGTTATTATCGTATGTAATACGTTACTGAATGTGTATATTAATTTACCTAATTATTAGCATTTAAAAATAATTTTCAGAGATAAGCTTTTAATAGGTAACATAAATAAGGTTACTAACTCCCTCAGTAGGATTCCTTGTGTTTGAGGTCATAATTAAGTTATTGTTTTTGTGTTCCTGCTTTATCTTTAAAACGACGGGGTGTGTGAGTGTTACTGTTTGAAGCATCGGTGCTCCTAAACAGATGAAATGATATTGATTTAGTTTTTGATGTGAAACATCTATAGCCGCACGTAAAACCGATTTCTGGCGTGGCTACGCATTCCGTGGCGACGCGTCACCGACCAATAGTCAGTTACTGTGACAATTGGTTGTCACAGGACGGTATTACTGTGACAACCAATTGTCACAGTAATACCGTCCTCAGAGGCAAGGCCAAATATAACTTTTACAGAAGTCACTGATTAAACGAATTAAGTAGTTAAAAGGGGTTTCTGGGGTGGCGACGCATACCGTGGCGACGCGTCGCCGACCAATTGTCAGTTACTGTGACGACCAATTGTCACAGTAATATCGCCCTCAGAGGCAACACCAAATATGACTGTTACAGAAGTCACTGATTAAACGAATTAAGTAGTTGAAACCCCTTTCAACTACTTAATTCGTTTTATCCGTTAAGTTTTATATAAAATATGTATTTATATAAAATATATATATGTGTATGTATGTATATGTAGAATATCAGTTGTGTTAGCTACCAAAATACGAACTAGATATGGTTCAGTATGGGGTTAACCAGCCGTGTGTGAAATGTGTCCTAATATAAAAAAAAAAAACAAAAAAAAGTTATATTACTTGTATTACACAGTCGGACGAGCTCACTGTTTATTACGAGACCAATCCTATATACACTGTGGCATCTGCCTGACACACTGAGGTGGGAAGGGATATTAGACGAAGTGCCACAACTAGAACCCCGGCAGTACTACGTCCCAACAATGGTGGAAGCGTATACCGCGCGTCAGTTCTAGCTATGGTTGTGTTCAAGTATTCTAGACGCTTGTCCCAGCAGTGGTGGAAGCAAGATCCTTATTACTAGAACCTTCCTAGCTTATAGAGGAAGTTGATTGACAATGGTGCGCTGACTGCAGAATGCCCTGTTTGTTGCAAAAATCTCGTCAGCGCGATTTAGTTTTCTTACTTTTACCACCTAGCGCCATCTATTGGCAAGTGGCGTAACTATTTGTTATGCTTGATACGGGCTGCCTATATCATGCTTGTAACAAAGACATGATTTGGAATAAATTCGTAAATTTTTGTATTTCATGCAAATAAATGTTCATTCAATAAATAGTCATCGTTATCTGGAAAAAAACGTAATATTTTATTTAGTGGTTATGACAGATTTAGTTCCTATCACAATTTGTTTTTTTTATGCGTATTACTTTTACAAAATAATGTCGATGTTTCATATCTGCCAGGCGTCCCGTGACGGCTCACATTTTTTTTCAACTATCTATTAGCCTAACAATATGTAGAATCATACCGTTATACGTACCTATAAGTTTGATGGTGTATGTTTATGGTAGCCCCCTGATCATAGATTCTCATCGATCAGCACAATCAGTGAATACGGCTGACTCATTAGATGTAAGCTTCTCCTTCGATTGCCCCTCCTTTGTCATGTTGCGCGCCCTTTATCCACCCGTATTGGCCACCGATCTATTGATTAAGGAAAGTAGGTATACAGGACTATTTGAACTATTCGTCGACTGGCTGCAGTTCAAATGTCTAGCTGTTATGTAAAACAAGTATAGAGCTATACTATGCTGTACTATGCATACTATGCTTTCTTTCTTTTTTTTCTTGTTCGTTTTATGTCATTTGTAATAATGTATAATTATGTATATGTTTTCTGTGTCTGAAATAAATATCTTCTATCCTTCTTTGAAGATAGGTAAAACCTTGGATTAACACGTGGTCCCCGTGGGATACGCAAATAGCTCCAAAATCTTTGTAACTCCTTCACGCTCCAACGGCTGGAGCGATTGTGATGAGATTTATTATGAAGATAAGTTAGACTTTGGATTAAGACAAAACTACTTTTTATCCCGGATTAATTTATTTTGTCCAAGATTGACGTGGGTATAACCGCGGGGCGCAGCTAGTATAATATCATCTAGCTAGTATAATCATGGTAATTAGCCGTCTCTTTCTTGTCACTTATAATGGAAAGAGACAAGACTACTTTAAACTTAGTTTAGTCGTATGTACGCCAGACTCGTCACCAGTAACTCTGTATAAGAAGTTATTATACAAATCAATTCTTACAATATTATCGCTAACCAAAACTACCGACATGGCAACGCTTATCTGCGAATCAGCAAAACTTGATTGCCATCTCCCGACTCCCGGCTGCCGAAATATTCTCGAGGGGTAAATTTGCACCACTTTGTTATTCAGATTCGTAATCGAGGAATCAAAAGGCGGATGTTTGCTGACAATTGTCTCGATAGGGCTGCCACCTAACAATCGCCGCGAGGTAAGCTAACAGACATTTACATCATTCAATTTTGGCCCAGGCTTGTCCTATCTAGGGCCTCGGTTAATTCAATGCAAATTGGAATTGTACCGTATTGTAGAGTCCCGTGATTACAAAATTATTAATTTCATTGTTAAATGGGTTCTGAGCTGAGTTTTAATAGTAGTATAGATATTTCTTTATAGATGAAATTAGATGCAAACTAAGACTTCCGTCCCGGATCGTACCTGACAAAAAGGATATCCATCGCCATACAACGCGGCAAAGCTACGAGTGATGGGCTTAAAAGTGGGATTTAAAATTGAATTGTAATTTTATTAAGTACATAACTATTGTGCAATTTTAACAAATTAACTAATATTTAGTAGTAACTGAAATATGGCTTGCGTTGTCTCTCCGCTGGCTCGGCCATGTGGAGAGAATGGAATCGGATCGTGCAGTGAAAGAGCTTACCTGGGACGAGCGAGCGGTCGTCGACCGGTCGGACGTCCCAGATATCTCTGGATACTCTGTTCCACTGTTGCGTCAGATGGTCTGTTTGTCTTAGGATTAGCAATGGAAGGCGTACCTACTTTCATCTTGAGCTGCTATCATCAGGCCGTATCGTCTCTCTGGTTTATTTGGTAGCCTCACAGTGCAGTAACATGTGTGCTACCGTTTCATTTTCTTCTAGACAGCCCCGACATAGAGGGCTTTTTTTGTTTTACCTGACGAAATGTATTTACGCATGGGATCACTACCGACTACAACCTCACGATGGCCTCCTCACCAGAAAGGGCAGGGTGAGGTTCCACTCCTCGCATTAACGCACCACCCCGCCCTCTCTCTCCTTCTCTGGAGATGACTCCCCGCAACCACCTCGGAGACCGTGAGACCGTGAACCGGACCGTGATAGAGGGCTGCCTTGAGATCACAGTGGTCTTAATGATGCCGACCAACATACGTAGTCTTGTGACTTTTAGTAAATTATTTCTTACTTTTTTCTTTAATTTGTTAAGAAGATGTTTCCAACTTAATTCTTTCATTTACAAAAGGGAGCCTTAGTCTTCTCCTCTCTTCTCTCTAAGTTAGTCTTTAGGTCATCGGCTCATATTAAATTTTTTTATTACTTTTTAAAGAAACAAAATCTCTCAGCCCTAGACAGCGAGATGTCGCGGCGTGTGGTTTCAATTTTCTATTCAACCTATCTGCGGCAATCAAGCGCTGAGTATCGACATCCGATTTGACATCTATAACATTATACCGAGCGAGTCTGTCGGTTCCAGCTCTTTTGAAGACAGATTATTATTTGAAAACAAGAAATTCGCAAGCGTGAACAATAAAATTAGATAGATCATTATCATTATGGGCGTTTCAAATCTTGATTAAAGCAGTCAGATCCCTGAGAAAAGATTTCTTAGGGAACAAGTTTTATTTAATTTAAAAAAAAAACTCCAACTTCATTCTGTGGTTGGAGTCATCTTAGATTTGTAATTTAGCGAATTTAGCGTAGTATGTATATTATACAATACGACATTAGATATTCATATTACGAGTTTAAAAAAATATGTTATCCGTTATTTTGTGTAGACCGCCATCTTGGAACGATTGTCATCGAATATACGAGTAGCTAAGAAACTCCCAACTGACGCACCTTTCAAACAGAATAAAACGAATTTCTAATTGGTTCATCTGTTCGGGAGCTAAAGTGCCAGACAGACATTCACACACACTCATACATACACAGATACGAAATATTTATAGCACCCAAAAAAAAACAGGAACCCTCTCGTTGTTTTTTCTCATCGGGGATTAAAAATAGGAAATACAAATATTTACACCATTAGTTACATGTCAAAAAAAACAATTAATATGTCATAAATTAATATATCAAAATTACACAATTCTCCGTAGACAGAGAAACCAATGGACGCAGTCACATTTCCATCTCTTTTACTCAACAGCGAAACAGCCATATGTAATAAAATTGTTTTAAAAAACAAACAACCGACTTCAAAAACACAACTAAAAAGGGAAAAATAAGCCAAGGTGCCAGCAAAGAAAGACAATTGAAAATAGTTTTTTTTTAACAAACATTAATTTGTTTTTAATAAGATGGCACCGACTTCAAGAATACAGGATTAGTAAAAATTGCAAATAGTTTTTTATAAGTACATGAAATAAACTCTCCTATTCTATTTATATATTCTTGATTTGATTTAGGCTTAAAATTAATTTTCCCTTTTTAGTTGTGTTTTTGAAGTCGGTTGTTTGTTTTTTAAAACAATTTTATTTTTACATTTTTAGTGGTTGGTAATGATATTTTGTTTTAGCTATGGAGAGCCAAATAAACTTCACGATGAAAAAATTTGGCGTGTGCCAGGCAGGCAACCAATTGGGAGCAAATCGAGCTGGATGCGAGCGAAGCGAGCTATACGCGAGCGAAGCGAGCGCGAAAATTTTCACCGTATTAGTTCCAACCGTTTGAGCATAAAGAAGTCCAAAGCAGCACAAATCACATAATGTTTGTTGTGTCAAAACGTATTAGAACCAAGTGCGAGCGAAAAGAGATGAATGCGAGCGAAGCGAGCTATGCGCGAGCGAAGCGAGCGCGAAAATTTTCACCGTATTTGTCCCAACCGTTTGAGCATAAAAAAGTCCAAAGCAGCACAAATTTCATAATGTTTCTTGTGTCAAAACGTACTTGTACCAATTGCGAGCAAAGCGAGCGCATAAAATTTTCACCGTATTTGTTCGAACCGTTTGAACATAAAGAAGTCCAAAGCAGCACAAATTACAAAATGTTTGTTGTGTCAAAACGTACTAGAACCAAGTGTGAGCGAAAAGAGGTGGATGCGAGCGAAGCGAGCTATGCGCGAGCGAAGCGAGCGCGAAAATTTTCACCGTATTTGTTCGAACCGTTTGAACATAAAGAAGTCCAAAGCAGCACAAATTACAAAATGTTTGTTGTGTCAAAACGTACTAGAACCAAGTGTGAGCGAAAAGAGGTGGATGCGAGCGAAGCGAGCTATGTGCGAGCGAAGCGAGCGCGAAAATTTTCACCGTATTCGTTCCAACCGTTTGAGCATAAAAAAGTCCAAAGCAGCACAAATTACATAATGTTTGTTGTGTCAAAACGTACTAGAACCAATTGCGAGCGAAGCGAGTTATGCGCGAGCGAAGCGAGCGCGAAAATTTTCACCGTATTTGTTCGAACCGTTTGAAGTCCAAAGGAGCACAAATTATATAATATTTGGAGTGTCATAAGCCCAGAACATCCTGGGGGAAATTCGAACGAAGCGGGATAACTCCTAGCGAAGCGAGCGCGTAAATATTTTCCTTATCCGTTCGTGGGTCTTGTCTATTAATATATCAAATTTTACAGTTCCTTCTTCCACTAAGTATGACCCAAGTGGCCAAGCTCTGGCGTCGAGAGTTTTTCAAGCCCCTGATTTAGTTTGACCCCTGCTTGTACTAAGAGTAGTGGTCCAGGCCCAACAAATTAACGTGTTATCCGAAGCACAGTAACGCCCAGACGAAAATATCACATTTTTTTATGGAAGTCTTGTGCATGGTCACCCATCCAAAGACTGGCCGCATGGGCCGTTGCTAAGCCTCGATGTTCGCGTCAGATTACTTTTGTTAGCCAGACTATAAGCTGCCGATTTTATGAGCGAAATCTGTATTGCCGTATGAGCGCGAAGAAGTAAAATAGGTTATCGATTTATTTGGGCTTCCCACGGGAATAGCAATGACTTTTAAGATAAAAAGTAACCTTCGTGTTATACAAGGTCTAGTCTACCCCCTATATCAAATTTTAGCGAAATCAGTGTGTCATGTGTTATTTGGTGCATCCCACGGGAACAATAATTATTTTCGGGATAAAAAGTAGCCTATGTGTAAACACATAGTCTAACCTATCTTCATTCCAAATTTCATCAATGTCAGTACAACCGTTCGAGCGTGAAGAAGTTAAAAAGATTTATATGTTATTTGGTGCATCCCACGGGAATAGTATTTATTTTCGGGATTAAAAGTAGCGTGTGTGTTAACACATAGTCTTACCTATTTTCTTCTCAAATTTCATGAATATCAGTACAGCCAAACGAGCGTGAATCTCTCTACACGCGTAAAAATAACCTAACTTTTTAGGTTTTTCTTCGATTTCCCTAGGAGTCCATCATCAGAACCAGTTTTGGTGACAATGGGACCAATTCAGAACCATACTCTTTCAATTAAAAAAAGAATTTTGAGAATCGATCCACAAATGGCTGAGAAATCGGTGAACATACATAAAAAAAAAAATACATACACGTCGAATATATAACCTCCTCCTTTTTGAAGTCGGTTAAAAATATCATGCGTGAAAGAGAAAGGCTTAAACTGTTTTTCTCTCTGTCGCTATAACTGTTTGATTCCAAGCATTATTTGACAGTTTGGTGTGAAACATTACGCCAATTCAAGATATTTGTGTTTTTTCGAAAAAATATCGTTTAAATTCAAGTGTAATTCCATTTTAAAAGTTTAAGAGAGAGATTTGTGAAGCGTGAAAACAAAGAAAAAGTAAGGATTTTGTTAAAAAATTAATAAAACGTAGAAATATAATCCTTAAGTCGTTTTCTTTATTATGTGTAAACCCTAACCCTAATTTCCCTATCTTCAATGAAATTCTACTAAAGTAGCAACATTGTCCGAAAGTATCGCTATCTCATGTGCGGTTACACAGTATTTCAGTCCATTGGTTTCTCCGTCTACGCAATTCTCATTAATTCATTAAACATTATTATTATTCTATAATCTGTAGAAAATCTGTCGGAAAGGTTAAACAGATATAAAATGTCACAGAAGTACAGAAATCGACCTTTGAATACCTTACTGAACAGGAAGCATTTCAGTTGCATACACGACGTAATATAAAGTACACTCTATCTACACTTACAGAACACGTTGTTTCTGTACGTCTACAGAATAGAGCTCATTATTTGTAGTCATCGCGGCGTAAACCGCGTCTGTCAGGGGCGCAGAACATTTACAAAGAGGAGTGCGTTTAGTTTCATAAATAATAATGCTAGGTTAGAATGCCTTGCCTATATAATGATTGGAATGCTGATAACTCTCATGTTTTATATAATATATAGTAGTACTAGCTGACCCGGCAAACGTTGTTTTGCCTCACTTAGGGGCATGAAAAATAGATAGTGTAGCATTCGTAGCTGACGTTCGTAGATTTACCATAGCAGCGCCATCTATTAATTACTTACTCAATCCAGTCGAAAAGTATCGACATCTGTTAGAATCATTTGGAGTTAACAGATAATTGTGACTGTCGAATAATAACAGACAATAATTAGCAATAAATTAAAATTGCGACTATAATTTGAGATTTAAACTATCCTTTCTCTCAAGTTGAATCGAACTGCACATGGTGTGCGAATTTTATTATAATCGGTTAAGTGGTTTAGGAGTCCATTGAGGACAAACATTGTGACACGAGATTTATAAATATTAAGATAAGATTTAAAAAAACGCGGCTAGCCCGGGCAATATGATCATATATGTAAGAATGGACAACGTCGCAGTTCGCATATTCCAAATTACATTGCTAGAAGCTTAAAAATAAAGAAGTGTCAAACAAACTTTTTTACCCCCTTTTACCCCCTTAGGGATAGATCATTTCTGAAAAGCCGTTCTTAGTACAATTCAACGTATTAAAACAAATACACCCCTCAAATTTCGTACCCAGCCAGCCATTTGAGCTCTGCGTTGCCTATAGAAGAATTAATGAGTCAGTACTATGATTCTTATAGTATAGTGGATATAATTATTAAATTACCCCCTTTTTTGTGGGAATCAACCCCAATCAAAAATGGCCGACTACGAAAAAAACTATCAAGTACTTTTATACTTACATCGTTGAGATTGGTGTAGAATTATGGCCGCTATGCTAAAACCAACAGACAGAAAGAAGAAAGTTCTACATACAGAAAGAAAGACGAAACCAAAATTGGCCAATATTATATCCATTAGGAGTATTTAGGAGAAACTTCGCTCTAATGTACTCTGCATTATTATTGATAATTGATCTTGTATTGTGGTGCGCAATACAAGATCAATTATCTATAATAATGTTGATAAGATTTGTGTTTATGAATATAATCATATCATTTTGCATGCTTTTGTCGAATCCGAGTATAAAAAGGATGCAGGAGAATGGCACCAATCATAATTAGCTTTACTGTGTATTCGAACCAAGAGCCATTATTATTACATGCAAAAGAAAATAACAAAAAATACAAATTTAAGACGTATACTGTATCTCAAAATGCCATTGATTTACGTTACCAGTATATTAATGTTGGTAAGATTTGTGTGCGTGGCTGAAAAAGTAAGTGATACTATCAGTTTTACTATTCGTTTGAAAAACTTATAAAATTCTGCGCACACGATATCTTTTTACACGCTTTATATTAGCTTCACCTGTATGTTTGTATGTTTGTAACCGACTTCTTTGGGCGCGATATTGACCCACTTTAGACGGCCAGATTTCGTTGAAACTTTGTAGATTTATTGAGGACCGATGACAATACACTAATTTGTTTTTATTTTTTTTTGTGTTTGTTTGTAACCGACTTCTATGGGCGCGATTTTGACCCACTTAAAACGGCCAGATAACGTGTTTTTTTTTGTTTTTTTAAACTACTATTATTGAGCGTTAAGAATCGTTCGAGCTCTAAACACGATAGCGTTAAAATAGCTCAATAGTTAAGTTTATAAATATAGAAGTTTAAAAATTTAAAGATGATATGCCTCTGAGAGTAACTAAGTAATTAATAAAAAAAAAATCTGGTCAAGTGCGAGTTGGGTACGTGCATGAAAGGCTCCTGACCATTATCTAAAAAAAAAATGGCAAAATCATGTTTGTTGTACCGAAGCCCTCCTTTAATGTTAATTTTATTTCTGTGAATGTTTAGGGGTCTACCAAATGTCTTTACAAAGATTGAGTAAAACATGCTTAAAATTTTTGTTTGTTGTATAACTAAAATTGGGCACCTTTGCACCAGGGGCGAGCAGGGGCAAGCAGAGGCGGGTTATTTGATTAGTATTAGTATTAGTTTTTAATATGTGACATGTATAAAACCAATATTGATTTCATTGTAATGTAAACACATATTAAAATATTTTTTTTCATTTGTTTGTAGGTTTTATTACCTAGTATTTAATGTATTGAAAAAAATGCTAATCCATATGTCATGGAATTATATTTCTGAATTAGTTTATTATTAATTTATTTTATTTTATTACATCTATACATTATGTGAACATTTTCAACGTCTACCTGTTACTATTATTAATATACTAGCTGACCCGGCAAACGTTGTTTTGCTTTAAAAATATATAGTAGAAGATTCTCAGACCTACTGAATACGCATATGAAATTTGGTAAAAATCGGTCAAGCCGTTTCGGAGGAGCACGGTAACTAACATTGTGTCATGGAAATTTTATAATTCTTTATTGGACACATAAATAAAAAAGGCACAGTAAAAGACAATTAACTTAAAATTAGTGTATCACAATTGGCGGCCTTATCGCTTAAAGCGATCTCTTCCAGGCAACCTTTGGATGGAAAGGAATTTATAAACGACTAAAGAAGGACGTAGTGTACAATAAAGAATAATAAAAAACATACATATAATATTAATAATCTTATCTTAATTTATATAAATCTCGTGTCACAATGTTTGTCCTCAATGGACTCCTAAACCACTTAACCGATTATAATAAAATTCGCACACCATGTGCAGTTCGATCCAACTTGAGATATAGGATAGTTTAAATCTCAAATTATAGTCGCAATTTTTATTTATTGCTAATTATGGTCTGTTATTATTTGACAGTCACTATTATTAACTATTATTTATTGCTAATATAATTTGTTATAATTAACTGTAAGTAACCTATCTATATAGTAATTGAATTATCAATGAAGTAATTCGTAAAAATGAAGTATCTTTTTGTACGTGTTACTCCTAACCAAAAAGAAACCTGGCAATAACTAACCTTAGGCCTATATTACTTAAAGTAGGCGACCATACGTTTTTATCAAATCGCTAGTGCCTTGAAAATTCGCAAAACGGACACAACCGTCAACTACGTCTGCCCTCACGCGACTGCTCGCGTTCGGGTCGCGCACTCAGCGATGAGCCACTTCTTCCCCACCGCACCTACCCCCGCTCCCCCCACGCCCCGTTCGCCTGGCGCCGCTGCATTTTAAATCTATGATATCTTCGAAAATATTTATTTAATTTACATGCTGTAAAAAGCCATATTGATCTTTATTAAATGCACAATGTATTTAAGATACTTAATTGGATAAGGATTAATACTGTATTGCTTAAAATCGCTTCGTAAATAAGCCATTATTTCTCGTACAAAGTAAAGGATAAAAAATGGTTATTGTGGGTTATTCCTAAGAGATAAACATATACTACCAAGGACTTTTTTGTAGACCTTTTTAAATTGTACAATACTGTAGTAAATTGTTTTGATCTATCTTGTAGGATTCAGTCAGCGTTTGCAATGTAAGCGCAAAAAATGTGTTTTTTTTTACGACCTCACATTAAAAACCTCAAAAATTGAAGCCTATGTGTTATTCTGATGTATAAGCTATAGCCTATGTGTTATTCTGATGTATAAGCTATATTGTGGTAAAGTTTCATTCAAATCCATTCAGTAGTTTTTACGTGAAAGAGTAACAAACATCCATACATCCATACTTACAAACTTTCGCCTTTATAATAGTAGTAGGATAGCAAAAAATATGAAAGACGTTTATAATATATTTTATAGCGGTACGGGAAATACTTTGTGAAAATATCAGCTTTCTAGCTATCACAGTCTCTGCGATACAAGCTGGTAACAGACAGACATATTTCGGAGGCTACGCAATAGGGTCCCGTTTTTATCTTTTAGGTACAAAACCCCAATAAAAAGTTTTTTTTTCAGTTCACATACATAAGCACTGAGCACCCTTCAGTGACTTACACGAACCCTAAATATTTCTCTTATCTGAATCTGACATCAAGGCGGTACGATCGTAGAGACCCCTTCTACTACGTTGGACTTCATTATTTTTCTCAACGAACTTTTGACAATAATTTATCTGTAAGTTAATTATATTATATTTATTGCTTCGGTCAAAAATGTACTAGATATACGGCGATGTCTCTAAAAACGGCAAGAAAAATACGGATAATGAGTTTGAGGAATTTAAGCGCTATTAGTATAGTAATACAGTTGAATTTTCTAACGCTCACTCCGTACGGTCATAAAATTTTATAGCTGTTATCGCGGAGCAAGATAGCTTAAGTTTATTACGGCACCAGTCGAAACTCAACCTTAAGATACAGTGGTAAGGTTGACTTGAATTGAAATATTTTTTGTGACGTTGTAAATTGTAATAGATACAATAGTATAGTAAGCTCATGCCATTTTTTGTCCTGTGTTTGTATGAAACACTGAATCTCGAATATATTTGATCGAAGATATATTGTCATGACTAATGCCGCTTGAGTTTACTGACAAGAGTTTGGAAAGTTAAAAAAAATACATAGTTTAAAAAGAATGACGGGTAACTCTTACCTCATACTAACGGCTCTTCGCTTCATCTTCATATGAACTAATTGGTTAAGCGAGTCGTGTTGAGGGTTTTCAAGCCGACTTGGCTTGGCAGATAACATTGTCTATTGACTACTATTATGCTGGGGCTACATTAGCGGGCGAAGATTCGAGTCGCAAAACATCGTGCATATTGTTCATAATCGGGCTTACACGATGGTTTTGTCTACACATGGCGCCGAAGATTCGGAAAACGGCCTATGGCGAATATTCGTTGTTTAGTTGTGCGGCAGAGACGATGGAGTCTCGCATCAAAGTGTGGACGACACTGAAGTGATGTAGGTGTGGCCACTCAAGCGAATATTGTCGCGACAAATCGCTTGATGCGCGCCAGTTTACCCACAGTGACTCGATGCTACTTCGTCTGCGCGCGAATACATCGCATTGTCGCGATGTACCCGGCTACATACATTGCCGTAGCCCGAATGTTCATCATAGCCCGCTAATGTAGCCCCAGCATTAGGCGACAAAATCCCCGCTAGAGAGAGTTGATAAAAATCGGTTATCATTTTGTATCATCAAAATATTTTTTATATTCCAAATTGACTTTTGTGCCGGTTTTTGATTGTCATGAAGAGAACATTAAATAAACAAACCCAACCAAACTCAGAAAAGTTACCGTATCACTCGAAGCTGAATAATTAAATGATTTGTAATGTTTCTAGTTGGACTTCTACTTCTACGAGTGGCTCACAAACCAATACAAACGAGGCTTCGTTGAAATGCATTTTAAATTTTGCGATCTGATACACAAGGACAAGTTTTTTGGATCTGCAATGAGACAAGGAAAATTGGCAGGACCCTGTCCGTACCCACCTGTGAGTTAACGCCTGCCTTGCTCTACCTGTAGCTAGTGGTTGCCGAAACCCAAACTGTCGAGCTTTAGGTACTGGTTGATCGATTCCATTTTTGTTTTGTTCCTGAGTTTAAACAAATGATCACTTTGCAGGGTGCATACAATCTGTACAACATGACGATACCGATAAAGCACATACCGCCTCACTTCCCCTTTGCGAAAGGTCGGATCTACTGTAACGTGACGGCGACTGACGAGAATGACCTTATATTATCTGGATATATCGATATGGAGATCAAAGAGTTCAGCTCAAAAAGGTTAAAAAAGGTGTAATTGATCTAAGTTAAATAATATCAATCTAAATTGGATGATGGATTTTTTCAAAAACCGAGGTACTATATTGATACTTTTAGATTACAAAGTGATTTAAAGAAGCGCTTGGTCGTCGCTACTCGTGACCAAAATGCCGGCCTCTACTTTGCACAGCAGATAAGCGTTGCTATACAAAGAGGCGACTCGGCTGGCATTTTAGGTACTCTTCCCACTGGCACTGGTTTTTTAGTTTAGATATACTTTTAATTTAATTAATTTTAGATTAGATTTACATTAAGTAATATTGAATTTGTAGTAATTAGTTATCCGTCTATATAAAATTGATACAATTTGAGGGTCAAAGTTATTTAAGTATACTATTTTTTCCTCATAACTCTATGCTATTTCCCTACTGTGCAAGCGCCGTTTCATTGTATTATTTTCTTTCTTCAGAACAACTAGTTTGAGATAAATTGTTCGCTATTAGTCAATGTAGAATTGGTATCTGAATACTTTTTTTTTGCTTAAAAATATTGCTTTATCACCAGTAAGTAACGGGTTCCAGCGAGATACTCGTTTCAACGCATCTCGATATGGCGGTCAAGCAATTTAACGCAAAAAATACACAAGGTCCAAAATGCTGGAAACATTTTTGAATTATTGAACTTAGATAAAATCTTAACTTACTTATACTAAACTAAACTAAATCAAAATGTAACCT
Organism: Mellilla xanthometata; assembly: GCA_035578125.1. Taxonomy (NCBI): domain Eukaryota; kingdom Metazoa; phylum Arthropoda; class Insecta; order Lepidoptera; family Geometridae; genus Mellilla; species Mellilla xanthometata. Next base: position 1,159,648 of record JAPUBQ010000014.1, on the reverse strand, counting down.
AACCTAATTGTCACCAATTAGTTTTATGTTGATCCTTTTTAATACTTTTATTTGACCATGTTGTGTACACATAGTAAGGAAAATAATCTTGTTTTGATCCTGGTGAGTTAATTTATTTTGGTTTTAGTTTTGATTGTTTTCTGTTTTGTGAACCATAATAAATTAATAAATAAACCGTTATAATCTATACTATGAGAATATTTGCCTTGACTCTTTTAATTTGTATAATTACACAGATCCAAATACGGATAGACAGATGCGACTCGGTGAACATCGGCAGCCCCATGTATTGTTTAATTTTAATAATTATTTAATTTGTAAATTGTAATTTTTCATTCACTTTTTTATTTTATTTATTTTTCGTTGACATTTTATAATGGTACTAGCTGACCCGGCAAACGTTGTTTTGCCTCACTTAGGGGTATGAAAAATAGATAGTGTAGCTTATATAACACGTTCGTAGATTTACCATAGCAGCGCTATCTATTGATTACTTACTCAACCCAGTCGAAAGGTATCGACATCTGTTAGAATCATTTGGAGTGAACATATAATTGTGACTGTCAAATAAAAACAGACAATAATTAGCAATAAATTAAAATTGGGACTATAAACTATCCTATCTCTCAAGTTGGATCGAATTGCACATGATGTGGGAATTTTATTATAATCGGTTAAGTGGTTTCAGGGGTTTAAGGGGTTTGGTTAAGTTCCATTGAGGACAAACATTGTGATACGAGATTTATATATATTAAGATAGTTTTGACATCGTATAAGTATATTTTCTCTAACATGTATGAGTCCTTGTTACTTGTAAATAAAGTTTTGAAATATAAAAAATGTATATTGAAATATTGTCTCGGTCTTTAGAAACATCTGAAATAAGCTACGACTACTCTGTTAGAGACAAATACGTGACATGTACTCGTATGTCATTTTTGACTAAAATGTATTTTTTCGATATAAATCATAAACGGTAAAAAAATATTGCAAAAACAGCTTAAATACCGTCTAAAGAACAATTTTAAGAAAATGCATACTTATTTTGGTATTGATGCGTAGAGGGGAGACGCATGTCACTAGGAGATGTAATGCGTAGAGAGGAGATGCATGTCACTAGGAGATGTAATACGTAGAGAGGAGATGTAATGCGTAGAGAGGAGATGCATGTCACTAAGAGATGTAATGCGTAGAGAGGAGATGCATGTTACTAGGTAGGAGATGGAAATGGTAGTGCAAGGAAGAAGAGCAAGAGGCCGCCCAAAAAAGACATGGGTGGAGTGTGTGAATGAAGACATGAGAGAGAAAGGAGTGAGTGTGGAGATAAAGTCTGATAGAGGAGACTGAAAGAAGAAGATTTGCTGTGCCGACCCTACCTAAAAGGGATAAGGTGAAAAAGAAGTATATTTATTTTGGTACCAATCAGACTTATCTACATGAAAAAAAACTGGTTCAAAAAATTTAAGTCTGTAAGCAATTTCTCGTTATTTTTTACCAATTATGACTAACGAGCTGCGCCCCGTGATCTTACCCACGTTATTCCGGGATAAAAAGTAGGCTATGTACGCAAGTACCCAATGTCTAACCTTTCTTCATAGTAAATCTCATAAAAATCGGTTCAGCCGTTTGAGCGTGAAGAAGTAATAAACATACGCACAATAGACACAAACATTCGCATTTATATTATTAGAAGGATAGATCCCCGCAGCACAGGATCGCAAGATACTTAGCGCGGGGCACAGCGTCCCAAGAACGTACCACAAAATGTACTTACTTCTTCCACTCTCAGCACATAATGATTGTACGTATACAATCCTAAGGGAAATAAAAAATATTTGTGTTTATGTAATAAAAACACTTTGAATGAACTTTGATGAACGAAAATTTTATGCAGTTCCATTCTCGTTACGGCTTGTTTTTTTTTACAACTTACTTACAGTTAGGTACTTGTATTTCAAATTATGAGTAGATTTGTACTTGCTTTGCAGTGAAGTAAAATCTCTCGCCTCGTAAGAGAATGCCCCGAGTCCTAGCAGTAGGAACGTAGGTATGGTGGGCTGCTTATGTTTAACACTATCCGCGAAAAGTAAAAAAAGGAACCAGAAAATAAAAATAATATAAACATATTTATTCAGAACGTTTTATGCCTCAATAATAAACTTTAATTAGTCACATTATACAAATGTATAAATATAATTTATTACAGATAGAAGATAATAAAATACATAAAACTAATAAAAAAAAAGAAAAACACTCATAAAATTAATTTAAAAGACCACTCCGGATAGAACCTGACGGAAAGGTACCCGTAATAAATGCACAAGTTTGTGTGTGTGTATGTTTGTTACTTCTTTACGCTCAAACGGCTTAACCGATTTTGATGAAATTTGGTATGAACCTTGGATTAACACAAAGTAGGGTGCAGCTAGCCTAAAATAAATTTGAAGACATTAGAACTATAACGAAGATCCGTATAATATTATTTCAACAATTGGTTCGCACGAGACCCTCCATCCCTCATCTGCATTTAAATTATGGATTTAAATAAAACCTCTACTAAAGCTAGCACCGGCTAAAGTGGGAATGAAAAGCGGCTAAGAGAGAGTCGACTGGCGCTCAAGGGGTTCCGTGCCTTCACTGTAATCTTATCTTATCTTTTATCTTTAAATGAGCAATTCTTGTATATATATAATTGGAATCTCGGAATCGGCTCCAATGATTTCCATCAAATTTAGTATACAGGGGGTTTCGGAGGCGATAAATCGATCTAGCTAGGAATCATTTTTAAAAAATGCCATATTAAAAAAAAAAACAAAAACATACCGAGCAAAGCTCGGTCAACCAGGTACTATTTTTACTAACAAACAACCTCTAGATCTTTTTTCTGTATAAGTGGATTATGTATATTCTATGGCAGATATATAAAACCGTTAAACTTTAAACTGAAACTAGATTCCAGAAATCTGTTTCGGCGGGAAAAAAAGATATAAGTGCAAAAAACAAACGTTTGGAAATAGTAGTTTTAAACATAACAATATATTTATTAGTTAGCTAAGATTATGACTATGTATATTATTTTGAATAAAAGATTAAAATCTGTATTTTATTTGGTTATATTGTAATAGCGTCAACAGAAATATTACTGTCTATCAAGGCAATCGCACAGCGAAGTCTTTGTAAGGTCCCGTTGGTACTCTTAGGGCACGAAACCCTAAAAACGTAGGAGACCGGATATAAAACTTGGCAAATCCCCTTTATGGCGTCGAGCTCGCTATTTAATTAATTTTAAATAATTCCAGATTATATTTAAAAAAAGCCAAGATAGTTCATGTTAGACTGCGGTTTATATTCTTTTGGCAGAGGTATTTGAAATGTGGTGTTGGAGAAGAATGGAAAGAATAAGTTGGAAAGAAAAGAAAACTAATGAAGAGGTACTCTGCCTAGTACAGGAACCAAGAACCATAATAAATACAATAGACAACAGAAGAGGAAAGATGGTTGGCCACCTTATACGACATGACAATTTCATTAAAAATATCGTAGAAGGAAAGATAGAAGCCAGGAGAGGAAGAGGAAGACCTAGAAGATCATATTTAGACCAAATTAAGGAGAAGGCGAAAGTCATGTCGTATAGGGAGGTTATCGTGTCGTATAGGCGCCATGCTGATCTGATGCTTGTAATGAATATAAAGAAGTATAGAGTGATTCATCACCAAATCAGGCTTATATTTTAGACTAGTGCCCGCGGTCTTACCCGCGTTAGTCCGGGATAAAAAGAAGCCTATGTGTTAATCCAAGATCTAACCTATTTCCATAAAAAGTTTCATCAAAATCGGCATAGCGTGAAGGAGTAAAATAGATTTTGAAGTTATTGCGCATCATTGCACCCGTGCAAAGCCGGGGCGGGTCGCTAGTTTATTATATTACTTCGTAAACTACATTTGCAAATTTGTTAAGTAACTTTCACAAAAATAACCTTTTTTTCTATTCCAATGTTTTTATTTTTTTTTATTTTTTTTTTTGTTTTTGTGACTGTTAATATAACATCATAACATCATTAGATTGTTAATATTTAAAGACTTGTAAAAACTCTGTGGGAGAGGCCATTGGTGTTAAGCACAATAGTAGCGATTTTGCTGTACACACGACTAAACTTCCGTTCCGATCACAAACCAGTTAGAGCTTCTCGGTATCACCTTGACCTCGTCTCTCAATTTTGGTTCATATATTGAATCCAAAGCGCAAGTGGCTGCAAAAAAGCTGGGTATCCTCTCAAAGGTGCGACAGTACTTCAGGCCTGAACAGCTGCTCACCTTGTATAAAGCGCAAGTTCGGTCGTGCATGGTTTACTGTTCGCATCTTTGGGATGGTTCTGCCAAATATCAGCTAAAAGCACTTGAGTCCATTGAGAGATGAGCTAAGAAGCTCATCGGCAATTCTTGCATTGCGAAGGCGAAACTTCAGAGCCTAGAGCTAGTTTGTCGGTTTTTTATCGGTTACATTTCGGGGAGTGTGCTCTGGAACTTCATAATTTGATTCCACCATCTCCGTTCTACTACAGAACGAGCAGAGAGACAGTGAAGAGACACCGATACAGAGTTGAAGTTCCGAACTTTCGTACAAAACGCTTTGCGTCGACCTTTATTGTTAGAACTGCGAAGCTTTGGAACTCACTACCTGAGTCTCTGTTTCCTGAGAGGTATCATCCGGGGGCCTTCAAAAGTAGAGTTAATAGGTATCTTCTAGGTAAGCGTGCCACACCGTAGACTGCAGTGCAGCTTAACATCAGGCTAGCTGTAGTCAAACGCTAACCTATCAAGGATAAAAAAAAAAATATGTTTTCATCTTAGGTGGCCAGATAGAGACAGCACGTTCTGAACCACACACAAAACAACTAAAATCACGTCATAATATGGAATGTGCAGGCAGTTTTAGAGGTGATACAAGTGAGTGCGTTCTAAAGTCGCCTATATTTTCTACATTTGACGTGATTTTAGTTGTTTTGACTATGGTGCAGAACGTGCCGTCTCTTTCTGGCCACCTAAGATGAAAAGAGACGGGGTTTCTTTAAATTTAGTTTAGTCGTGCGTAGGGCAGAATCGCCACCAGTCTATGACTAAATCAACACCAATGGTTTCATTTTAATAGTGTATTTTATCTTACTTATGTCAATAAAGGAATAGATGAGTAGGATAAATTTTGCGTAGAAAATAAAATAGTGGTGAAAAGCAAACAAATGTCAGTAGCGTGTGTAAAGTCCGCTGTAATCCGGGTCCGCCTTACAGCTTTAGTTCACAACAACCTCTTTCACCAAAATAACTCGTGCGTAAACAACGAACTGACAGATACATAATCTTCTTCTTCATCGTATGAGCTAAGTGGCCAAGCTCTGGTGTCGAAGAGTTTTCAAACCACGAAGGCTTCTGATTTGGCTTAACGACTGCTTGTACTAAGACTAACAGCCGGGACCTACAATTTAACATGTTATCCGATACGCCCAGATGAAATGCCACTTGAAATACGACAGTTTTGTGCATGGTCACCCATCCAAACACCGTCCGCATCGACCGTTGCTTAGCTTCGATGATCGCATCAGATCACCTTAGCTAGCCGAGCCGATTTTTCTTGTAAATGACGACCTCGTTGGCGTAATGGTTACCAGAGGCTCTCGGGTTCGATTCATGGCACGGTCAACATCTTTGTGCTGAACAAAATTTGTTGGCTTTTGGTCTAGGTGTTAAATATGTGTCGATATAAAGTATGTATGTATGTATATGTAGTATATCAGTTGTGTTAGCAACCGTAATACAAACTAGAAATAGTTAAGTATGGGGTAAATATGTCCTAATATTTATTTATTTGTTTATAAATATGTTTGGCGCGCCATAACTCGGTACAACAGCACCATTAGCTATATCCTACTAATATAATTAATGCGAAAGTTTGTATGTGTGTGTATGTTTGCTACTTCTTCACGCTCAAACGGCTTAGCCAATTTTGATGAAATTTGGTGTGAGGTAAGGTTCAATTTTGGATTAAACATAGCCTCCTTTTTATCCCGGATTATTCTTATTAAACATTGACGGACTGGAGGCCTATGACAGGCAAAAGAAGCGTCGGTCGACCATTAACACGCTGGGTCGACGACATCCGGAACATCACAGGCAGGACATGGATGAGAGCAGCGCAAAACCGAGATGACTGGCGTACGGGAGGAGAGGCCTATGCTCAGCAGTGGGCGTCTACGGGCTGATAATGATGATGATGATTATTTTATTCTTTTTGTCCTGGAATAACGCGGGTAACATCTTGGGACGCAGCTAGTCTCTTAATATGTTACAGATTGCAGAGTCCCTGTTCATCTGGGATAATGAACCAAGTTCAGAGATGCCCCGCCGTCCCGCGAGTAATGTTGAACACAATAACGACAGTGTGTACTCGCCATTATTCATGCGAGCTGATTTGCGACAGACGGCGCTTGTAAGGCGGGCTACAGACTTGCGACAACATCACTTTAAAAAAAAAACAAACCACATAAAGAACCGTATTGGGCACGTCACTACTATATTCTGTCCAGGTTTTTTTTAGGCAACCCATTTTTAATATATTTTCTAAGGTATGGTCTAAATTTCTCTTCCTGTTAGCGATGACCCCAAGTACCAGCACGAAAAGTAGGCTGATTATGCAAAATTAGTTTTTGAAAGCGGTAAAGAAATGGTATTTTCTATACTTTGAATTTCGATTGCAACAACGATAAATACATCCACCGATCCAAGTAAACTTAATAAAAAATAAATAAATCATTTATTTGCACCAAAAGGATATACAAAGCAGTTACATTATAAATGTACCCTACAGTTATAACTGTTCAAAACCGTACATATTCAAAAGGACAATTCAAGTAGGTACATAACGCTAAACACACATATTAAGCAGGACGTGACACTTTAAGAATCATGGGGCCTATGAAAAAAAAAACGCTAGAAAAAAAAACAAGAAGTGAAATCGCACAATAGAATAATACATTTCTATACCCTAATTTGAAAAGCTACTAACTCCTCTGCGGGGTTTTTACGGGAGAGGCTCGAAACTTCATTGTATTTTTATTTTACGCAATAAAGAAAAACCTAAATCCCGTGAAAAACTATGCTTTATTTTTATTCTTATAATACAAATAAAGTTATATTACTTTTTATTTATTTAAATAAAATACAATGACGTTTTGAGCCTCTCCCGTAAAAAGTCTGCAGAGGAGTTAGTAGGTTTGCAAATTAGGGTATCGATTTCAAAAATCTCTCGTCTGTAACCTGCCTGTTTGACCTACGTTTATTCCTTTTGTGATATTATGAATTCTCCCCAAGTATCCAAATCTTTTGAATATCTCAGGGTTCGGATACAAAAGGAATATTTTGTGGGCGTTACTTGTTACAGGCCAAATAGCGGTCATGTTTAGAAAATCGTATTTTTTACACTTGCTCTAGTGAAAAAAATATTTTATTTTCAGTTTATAGGTGGCTTGGTATGGGCATGTGATGCATAGAGAGGAGATGCATGTTAGTGGGAGATGTATGGAAATGGAAGTGCAAGGAAGAAAGGCAAGAGGCCGACCGAAGAAGACATGGATGGAGTGTGTGAATGAGGACATGAGAGAGAAAGAAGTGAGTGTAGAGACGACGGCTGATAGAGGAGAGTGGAAGAGTAAAAATTTGCTGTGCCGACCCCACCTAGTGGGGTAAGGCAAGGAACTGTGGGTCTGTATGTATATGTATTTATACATAATATGTATGTACGTATATGTAGAATATCAGATGTATTAGCAACCATAATACGAACTAGAAATGGTTCAGTATGAGGCTAACCAGCCGTGAGTGAAAAAAAAATATTCAGTCATCCTAAATGAAGATTACATAGGAGGACGTGTGGATGTGAACCACGTTATGGCCACCCATACAGAAATCTGACCGCGTTATATCGATTCTTAACTTCACGCGTAATTACAAATTGAATACAGCCTCGAATCTGTAAGATTGTATTCTCAGGCTGTGAGAAACATCTGTTACCTTCCGAAATGATTCCTTACGGAAAGTAATTAAACAAGAAAATCGTCGCTCCGACTTTAATTCTTCCGTAAAAGCCTTAAAAGGACAATGGTCCTTAAAAACAAATAAAAATTTGATGAAATATATTTTCTTTCTCATTTATTGTTGGAGCGAAATTTTGTTAGCTGTTGAATTTCTTTTTATGGTGGTACAATACTTTACTATTTGTGTATTTACACAACTGTACAACGTATGTACATTACTATTATGTAAAAATTGGCCAAGTGAGAGTTGGGCTTGCGCATGAAGGGTTCCGTGCCGTTGTTGTATGGGAGCCCCCCTCAAATATTTATTTTATTAAAATTTTATAATTTAACTAGCTGACTCGGCAAACGTTGTTTTGCCTCACTTAGGGGTATGAAAAATAGATAGTGAAGCTTATATGACACGTTCGTAGATTTACCATAACAGCGCCGTCTATTGATTACTTACTCAATCCAGTCGAAAGGTATTGACATCTGTTAGAATCATTTGGAGTTAACAGATAATTGTGACTGTCAAATAATAACAGACAATAATCAGCAATAAATTAAAATTGCAACTATAATTTGAGATTTAAACTATCCTATCTCTCAAGTTGGATCGAACTGCACATGGTGTGCGAATTTTATTATAATCGGTTAAGTGGTTTAGGAGTTCATTGAGGACAAACATTGTGACACGAGATTTATATATATATATATTAAGATTTGAAAGGTAATTATATATATACATTTATACCTATATTCCGTGAAAATTTTAGGTGTCTACAAGCTACTGTTATTGATATAGCAAAAATACGAAAAAAGCACGTGTACTGTATGGGGACCCCCCTTAATATTTTTTTATTTTTATTTTTAGGATGTGTTGTTACAGCGGTACGGGAAATACATATTTTGTGAATGTTTCAGCTTTCTAGATATTACGGTTTCTGAGATACAGCCTTGAGACAGATAGGCAGACAAACAGACAGCGGAGTCTTAATAATAGGGTCCCGTTTTTATCTTTTAGGTACGGAACCCTAAAAACAAGTACAAACTCTAGAAAACTGCAGACTTCAAATTTAGTGGTCGCGTTCATAGGTATCTTCTAGGTATATAGTAAGTGTACCACCTCGTAGACTATTACGTAGCCTTACATCTGGCAAGCTGTCGTCAAATAAAACCTAACAAGGATAAAAATATCACCCCGTCGCTTCTGCGTTAAAAATAACAAGTAGGCGAAAAATTTAAAAGGTATGTAATACACTATCCACACATCGCATTGTTCGCTTAACATATCGCATGTGAGGTACCAGCTTAAAGCCGCGTTGACACGATCAGAGCCAGCTCGGACCGAGTGGACTCGTAGGAGTAGTTTCATAAGAGTGTACTAGGATAGTTGTCGATATTATCATAGTTCACTCAGATCAATTTCGTCATTATTCCAATTATTTTTATCAGACCACATTGAAAAATTACGGATTTAGTGCGAAGTGGCATCGGAATTGTCGCAGATTTGCTGATAGAGGAGCTAAGACGCTCTTGGATTCTACGCCACTTTTTTTTCGCACAAGACTCTTGGTTGTTATTAGCCGCCATTTTGTTTTTCAACTCGTAAACGAGGCTAGCACGGATGAGTAGAACACGGTCCGAGTCTACTTAGATCGGACGCCGTCGCCCGAGTGGGCTCGGATTAGAGGTTGCTACAATCCGAGTTGCGTCCGAGTAGGTATCCGAGTTCACTCGGTCCGAGCTGGCTCTGATCGTGTCAACGCGGCTTTAGATATTATTTACGCTGTGTCATTGGCTTACGTTATCTATATTGTTATCTAAATAAAAAAATATTCGAATCAAACCCAAATTGACCATAAAATTACTTACGGTTTAGATTAAAAACGGTTACGATTTGTTCGTATTAATATTTAGTGGTTATTTTATAACGGATATGAATAATGGCTGTAATAAAAATGTATTGTATTGACTTATTATTTTTACAATACAATATCACAATTCTTTATTGAATAGAAAAAAATGCTAATCTTTACTTATCAAATTACCATTAAACAAACTAATAAAATAGTTTGTTTTATAATTTCAACTACTAAAACTACGTACTTTAAAAATCTCAATTTCTTGTCTTGAATCAATGTCAGCTCAGTCGCGCATGCTGCTGTCTTACATGCCGCGGGTTGCGGGTTCGATCCCCCACCAATGAGCTCGAGCTTTTGGTGAAGGAAAACAATTTGACGACCTCGTTGGCGTAAGGGTTACCATGCCGGACTGCCAATCAGACGGTTCCGGGTTCGATTCCCGGCCCGGCCTACATCTTTGTGCTTAACTAAATTTGTTGGCTGTGGGTCTGGGTGTTAAATATGTATCTTTATAAAAATATATGTATGTATGTTTATGTAGTATATCAGTTGTGTTAGCAATCATAATACGAACTAGATATAGTTCAGTATGGGGTTAACCAGCCGTGTGTGAAATGTGTCCTAATATTAAAAAAGAAAAAAAAAATGCGGAAACCTTAGCATGCTGGTAGAGCATTTTCTAGTGCTCGCCTGGACAGCAACCACCCTTAAGTTCACAAGTCGCTAAGAAACTAATTACTCTATGTTCTGGCAGACTTCTTGAATGCCAGTATTTCCAGACTAGGCTTGCTACACCTTTAGCATTTTTTTAAACGCAAAATTTAACACCTTTTTGAGAAGCACCCTTTTACTCACTTAAAGAATTTATGTCGCAAACAATTACAGAATCTTTCTTCTCGTAGCAAAGTCTCAAAATGTTTATTTACAATTTTTAATTAGCTTTAATTGTATGTATAGCTTTATTTTATTATCATATATGTGTATCTTATGTATATAAAATATGTCAAGTCATATCATATGTTATTATGAATGCATATATAAATTAAATTTTAGTTATAGGTACATAATTATTGTAAATTGACTTACCCAGTACGGTCCGATGCCGTATGGCCTCTGACTTGGCTTCACGGCTGTCGTCACGTGTTGCTGTCCTAACAGCTGGGACCTACAGTTTAACGTATCATGCGACTCACGGTAGCGCTCAGATGAAAATGACACATTTACAAACGACAGCCTTGGTCACCCATCCAAACACCGTCCACATCGACCGTTGCTTAGCTTTGATGATCGCGTCAGAACCTTAGCTAGCCGAGCTACAAGCGCTATATTTGTATTGAATTATCAATTTATTTGTTTGTTACATATTTATTTATCCCGTATTGCTTCTTTCAAAGCTCCAGTCCAACTCGTAAAGTCCGCTCTGACTGAAAGGAGTTAAAAGGCACTGTGTCAAAGGATGAACTTGAAGACTGTAATGCAAACAAAAGATAATTTCTAACAACAGCTTCAGAAAGGGATCAAAGACGTTGTGAAACATAACATTGAGTTAAAACCCGCTGGATATGACTACAGTATAGAATGGTAATAAGGGTGCAGTCAGGGGATGCGTCTTTGACAAATCGTCAGTAAACACTATACCTACGTTATGACGGATGGACGATCAAATTGAAAACAGAATTCTCTTCTTTCACGAATTGTCATTTTAATACCTTTACTCGTATTATTCATATATTAACGATACGTGATTTTTAAAAAACGTATCCAACATTTTCACGATTCGTGAAGCGTGTGAATGTATTACTTATGAGTAAAAAAAAAAATTGGTGACGTATTTTTCTACTTGTGGGTGGTTCCGCTAGTCAGGCGAATACTAGAGAATGCTCAAGCAACATGCTATCATTATTGTTTTCAAGGAAAACATCGTGTTTCCTTCTTCGACTTACTTAGGTGATCTGACGCGATCATCGAAGTTTAGCAACATTCGATGCGGACGGTCTTTGTATGAGTGATACGATTGTCTTTTAAAAAGTAGTTTTGTCATCTGGGCGCTACCGTGGCATGACACATTAAATTGTAGGTCCCGGCTGTTAGTATTAGTAGGTACAAAAGGTCGTTAAGCCAAGTCAAGGCGCTCTTAGGCGGCTTAAGGTACTCTTGACACCAGAGGTTGACGAGTAGTTCATACATTGAAAAAGAAGAAGACATTTAAAATGTCTCTTCCAGTCGTGCTAGTTATCTGTGTCCCCGTTCAGCCAGTTCCGCAGAAGTTTTCTAATAATAATGTTTCGGGCGCAAACTCGTCAAGCCACAGTTAATCGTCGATTATAATAGTTTGTTCTGTTTGTTCGCCACTCCGCCGCTCTGTTAGTGTCAACAAACTCTGTTTAACTTCCCCAACTTATAGTTGACGTTTTCCTAATCAAGGATTGCTGTTGAAGACGATGTTTTACCGAGTTACGATAAGGCGAAGCGCGGTACTAAGTGTTTCAAGAATTAGGCTCAAAGACTAATGGAAGTGGGGTTTCGACAGTATTCAAATTGGGCCCGGAAAGGCTTTGATAAAACACCGTAAACCTCAATATCACTTACCATCAGGCGAATTGTGGTCAAGCGCTGAACTATTCAGAGTAAAAAAAACAAAGTGTGACTTTTGTAATATTTTTTTTTTACTAGGACATAATCACACACGGCTGGTTAGCCCCATGCTGAACCATTTCTAGCTCGTATTATGGTTGCAAACACAGCTGATATACTACATATACATACATACATACATGACGGCGCGTTCGATCTGAAGAGCGGGCGAGTTGCGATGTCAGTGTCAGCTGTCACTGACTTGTGACTAACGTCGGAGGCCCGCTCTGACGCAACAGCCAGCGCTAGCACGGAACGCGGAGCGGCAGTTCGATTCGAGACAGCAATCGGTTCGCATCAGGCGCAAGCGCTACGTGTTGGCTGGAGTGTCTATCTAATAAGCGGAAGTAATTGTCAATCTACCTACCTGCGATTATATTTTGTGATTCGATTGTAATATACCTTCATTATAAATTGAGTGCCACGTTTTCATTTCTCCACGCCTGAATACCTACGCTACCCACATCTGCAACTATAGTCTGGCAAACGAAACATGAGACTCGAATTATTTGCAAACTTTTTATATGGCAATGCCATAATAATGTCAACGTCAATATCCAAAACAAGATGGCGTGTTGTTATGATTTAGTTAAACACTAATTACTCAGCGAAAAATGAAAAAAATCATCAAAAGTGGAGTACGGGAGTTGTTGTTCCGCATGATCTCAAAGTATCATAAAAAACAACAAGAAAAAGAATTGAAATTCGGCGTAATTTCAACGAAAACAAGATTGTTTACATGTGGTGTTTGATTTCTTAGGTTAGTATGACGCAACTAAGTTGATACTTTGTTTTAATTCGTTTTTACTATATATCTTTTTGCATAAAGTAATTATCTATTTCGATTCACATTCTTTTATCATTAGTCAAAACCTTCCCACCTTCCTAATAATGCATTTTGGTTATTTATCATACCATAAAATGTTACATTGTAATTTTAACACATTTTTTTCTTTAACAGGTTTTTCTTAATTTGGATTCTGCCATTGATCTGATATGAAGTTTGGGTAAGCGCAAAGTGTCAAGTGAAAATATTGCCTTGTCTGTCTTGCGGTGTTGAATCAGAAAAAGTGATTAAAGAGACATTTGGAACCATAACTCCAGAGAAGTGGAAGAATAATATAACTGATAATGTTATATACATTGAAAATGAATATGAAAATGAGATCGGGACAGGATCACCGAAAATAATTTGGAAAGTTTCATTATAGTAGGAAACTAATAAATAAAATGAATATAAATAAATAAAACTGTGATTCTAGTGACACCGGTGAATCATTTCAAATTTAAGTCTTAGATTCACATTTTAATTATGACAGTGAATAAAACATAGAATACTGCTTTTTTTATTCAGATTGATTGTATAATTTCCAAAGTATTACTTCCCAAAGTACTTAAAGCATTTTTATTCAGACGAAATAAAATAAATAATTTCAAAGTATCAAATTAGTTTATTCCAGGTATTTCATATTAGTTTTGGGGTTACTATACTTAGATTTTTTAAATTTGCCGCTCTTTTCCAGGGTCATGTTTCGTTGGCCAGACTATAAAATGGATGACGAGGAAGAATGCTCTGCCGTCCCGTCATACATATTATATATAAAAACATATTTAACACCCACAGGCAACAAAGTTAGTTAAGCACAAAGATGTTGACCGGGCCGTGAACCGAACCCGGAACCTTCTGATTAGCAGACCGGCATGGTAACCTTTACGCCAACGAGGTCGTCAAATTCGTATACGTACTCGTATTCGTATTAGTACGGTCGTATTGTTATATATATAGCTTTACTGTTTCTAAACTAAATTTCTTTCTTGTTCCTCTTCTTTTTTCCGTTATATATCTTCTATACTATAAGAATCTTTGTCCTGATTCATTCATTCATTAATCTATAGGCAACGCAGAGCCCAAAGCAAATCTTTGTGCTTAACTAAATTTGTTGGCTGTGGGTCTGGGTGTTAAATATGTATTTTTATATAATATGTATGTATGTATATGTAGTATATCAGTTGTGTTAGAAACCATAATACGAGCTAGAAATGGTTCAGTATGGGGCTAACCAGCCGTGTGTGAATGTGTCCTAATATTTATATTTATTTTATACCGTATCGCATTAAAAATAAAAAGCACACATCAAACCTTCAACCCTATGCAATATTCACCCGGTGAATTCACTTGCCTTTCACCACAGGGGTGATTATTTAAATCAGACTCCGGTTTAAGGAGGTTAAAATTCACAACACGGCGCTGGACCGGACCGGACGCTTACGTTCCGGTTATATCCCGGCTGGGTTTATCCATAGAGCTTTTAAAATCGTAAGACTAATTGATTTTAATTTCTTCTTCTTTGTACTATGTCTACAATGTCTGGAGTGGTTCCAGACTCTCAAAGAGGAGTAATCATTATCCGTACGGGCAGACCAAAGCTGTAAGGGTTCAATGTAAGAACACAATAAATAGTAGGGGAGCCCATGATGCTAAATGTGTACTTACTCGAGCGCGTTTGGAGCTTATTGGATCATAATATAGATATTATGATAAGAAAAAAACTGTATGAGACCTATCTTGTCCACCGATGGAGGGCGCCACCAGGCACTTTAAAAAGTTTTATAAATGTTAAGCAATGTTTTTTCTAATTATGTTTGTGTTAATCGGCAGATTATAAGTCTCCTAATATACTTAAATTCTCTCCTTGAAAATAAATCTACAAATTTGGCCATTACTGAACATTAAAGTTTGAAAGTTTGAGACCCTCTCACTCCCAAGTGTTACATTTAAATTGTCAGATTTTTTCAAATAAACACTCTTATGGACGTCAATAACGTACATTAGCTTAATCTGACAATTTGGAGTATGTTTGCCGTACATCTTTTTTTTTTCAGTCGTTATTAAAGACAATCCCACCAACGAGGAAAACTTGTATTTGGTGGAGGTACTTAAATGAGTTCAAGGTATCTCCCATATCTGAATCTGACGCGCTCGAGATACTACAAAAATCGCCTTTTCGGCTCCCCTACTAAAAATAATGTGTGCCTTAGCTCTTGTGCTCCCCGTATCAGATTTATAGTTTGGGTAGATCTACATTCCTTAAACCAGCACTAATAGTAATTTCTGTGAATATTCTTGTGAGTTTAGGTAAATAATCGGCCAAGTGCTAGTCAAGCTCGCGCATGAAGGGTTCCGTATCAAAATTTAAAAAATATAGCGACATAATACGTTTGTTGCAAGGTAGCCCCTCTCGAAAATTTATTTTAATATATTTTAATTAATTATTTTGAAACATGTACAGACAACTACATATCATTTGAAAGTTTGAAGCGTCTATTTGTAACCGTTATTATTATAGAGCAAAAACACGTATTTTTAAGTTGTAGCATGTGTTGTTAATACAGAATTTGTGAAAATTTAATTTTTCTTGACAGACAGACATAGTGAAGGCTTAATAAAAAAACCCTGTTTTTACCTTTTGGTACGAAACCCTAAAACTATATACAGATACGAAGAAGAAAAATGACGAAGCATTTTCTAGATATTTTTCGAGTACCTACTTGAATTCATTCTAAGAGTTAGTTAGATTGTGTATTACATCTGTGGTACAACATTATTATTGCAAGCCAGTTAGGTTTAATGACCGAGTAAACACGTCCTTAATGCTGGATTAGGATATGTTAAGGACACTAACGGTTTATGGCTTTAATAAGAAAGCCCCATACCTTGCTAAAATAGTTAAATAGTCGCATATAAGGAGTTAGAAGTAGTTTTCTAGTCTTTTTTACAAAGTTCTATAGGTACTTAAGCAAAAATAAAAGAAAACCTTTTAAAAAATCATTCTATAATTTTGTTGCTATATCAGTAAATTATGTTTTTATAACATTACTAGCTGACCCGGCAAACCCTGTTTTGCCTTAAATACAGAAAACACGATAATTGATCATGATCAGTTATCGAGCGGGATGAAAAATGATCGAATTACCAAAATGGCCATAAAAAATAGGGGTTGGTGATAAAAAGTAAAAATTTAGGGTTTTATGTATTTTTTAATTCCACATTTTAAAATAATAACAACAAATAAATTCGTCAAACAATAAAATATTCAAAAATGAAAGGTGAACAACCCTAATCACTCGGGCTATGAAAAATAGATAGTAGCCGATTCTCAAACCTACTGAATACGCATATTATAAAATTTGGTAAAAATCGGTCAAGCCGTTTCGGAAGAGTATGGTTACTAACATTGTGACATGGAAAAATTATATATTAGAAGAAGAAGATTATTATTTATCTTGATAAGTAAACAAATGAGCATAATACAGTTGATATTATCTAAACTCTGATATTAACTTAATTGTTAAAGACGATGATAAGAGATCTTGATTAAACGGTTTTTGCTTCAAATCTTAAAAGGAAGAAATAACTTAAAGGCTATCTACGAACTACTCTAAGAATACTCGTAACTATACTTATTTTGGTACCAATCAGACTTAGTAATATGAAAAATAACTGATTCAAAAAACTTAGATTTCAGATTTTTTTAAGATGACACTGACGTAGGTATATTATAAAAAAAAAACATCTTTTCACAATTACCAATTTTTAGACTGTATTTTATAAGCTGGTCTGACCGAATCTCCCTTGAGACTTTCTCACAAAAGTTCTTAGCGAATTTGTTAACAAGATTTTTTTTAACTAAGTCCGTTATTTGATAAACAAACAAAATCCAATTATCTTGAGATTGATGTCTCGGCGGTCCCTTGTTTCTGTAGAAATATTGCGGGAAACAACCCGTCTAGAATCTCTAATAAATTCTCAAGGACTCGGCGCTTCTACAGACAACTTATGACTAAAAAATCTTGTAAGATTATTCATTATTTATACAATTATTTTATAGTCCTTTTCTACTAACTTATCAAATACAAATCATTTATTGATAACACCAAAATGGCATTTCTTTTAAATATTATTGCTTAGCTGTAAATTATAGTGGAGTGAAATTAACTTATAAATTTACTAATTAATTGACTTTTTGCACACCGCATATGCGGTAGCCTACAAGGGACATTTTATATTATTTTCCATGTTTTTATATTACCTGTGGCTACGCAAATAAAATTATTTCATTTCATTTCATTACTAGTCAAATAATATTAGGATATCATTACAATAGTATATGATAAGAATCAAATGTCAATTTTCAATTCTAAATAATCATTAATATTATAAAAAGTTTAATCTAATAGCCAAACACTGAGTCTAGTCTTAAAGCTGGCGGTGGAAGGTGCATCCCGGACAGTCGCAGGTACGCGGTTGTAGATCGCGTCCCCAACACGTAAACGGACCTCTCCAATTTCACAAGTCGATGAACCGGCGTTTTCAGCTGCTGTTATCTTTTTTATTCGGCATTTGACCAGCAGAGTGCGTGACCACTCGAGTTAGCGATACTGGCTAAAGGTGGAGCATACCTAGTTTGTAATAACTCGCTCTCAAGGAGGCTGCCGGAACACAGTAGCCTGACTGTGATTGCTAAACAGGCGAGCACTAGAATATTCTCAATAACCATGCTATAAATACTATATATAATATCATGCTCGCTCGAAACGTTGACTTTGATCTCTTTTTTAGCACCGATGCCGGTATTCACAAGGCGGCAATGTACTCATACGCTCGAATTTGTGTTAAGTAGTTTAGTGTTAATTTGTATTGTTTAATAATAAGTTTGTTTTTTGTTATGTTATTAATGTACTCGTATCTTTATGTGTGTTTAGGTAATCTGGGGTGGGCGATTTGGTTACAACTGTAATGCTCTCTCCATGAATGATATGTATATATAATAAATAAATAAATAAATAAATATACTTTCCTCACGCAGTTTTTCTTCACTGAAAGCTCTAAAAAATGCCAGTAAAACTCGTTCATTAGTAAGTGTATATACTCGTACCAAATTTTGACAAGATTGGTTCAAAACTACAGCCTCTGCGTGAGAACCAACATACAGACATTAAATGCTGGAACTTCACTCGTTATCCCTCGCTCAGTAATATATAAATTTTAAAGTCAAAGTCAAATAATTCAATCATAATTTAATATTTATGATAATATAATTTTTAAGTTAGTGTGAAGTAAACTATAATCTAGCGGCTTTCAAGGCACGAGTGAACCGGTTTCTTCTGGGTAAGCGCGTTCCACTTCAGATCACAATATTGCTTACCATCAGATGAAAAGTGATCAAGCGCAAAACAATCTAGAATTAAAAAATATTTTGAGAATCGTTTCACAAATGGCTGAGAAATTGGTGAACATACGAGTACATAAAAAAATACATACAGACTAATATATAAGTCAAAAGTCAAAGTCAAAGTAATTTATTGATAACAATACAGTTACAAGTCACACAATTATTTAGTAATTAATACAAATGTCAATAAAAATTCAAATATAAATGTCAAATATAAATCAATAACCTCCTCCTTTTTGAAGTCGGTTAAAAAACAGCAATAAAACGTCGCTGTCACTGTCACCGGTGGGGAGGAGTATGTATATATTTGGCCTACTTGGCCGCCTGAGTCCGGTAATAAACAAGGTAGGGGTAACGTCCGCGGCTTAAGGACGGCTTACTGCCCCTTGACACGCGTAATAAGCGCCTAATCCCTAATTTCCTTAAGCCGCTGCTACAATGTACCGGAGGATACATACGGAATACGAAATAGTCAGCTGTTTAGCAACGTTTGTGGATAAAAAATGTTATGTAAATATTTACTTAGATCATGATGTGTACACATTTGAAGGATATAACCTAGAACGATACAATGTATGTATTAATTATGTTTAGTCATTTAAGGTTGTATTCTGCTTTGTGTACCTTATTAAATAAATAAAATAAAAAAATAAAATAAAACAAATCAAATGAGATGAAAATAAAAAACTATACACATTTTTTTCGATTTCAAAGAATCTTTATTTTGTCAAAAATCTCAACATATGTATTTATTTCCTAGCTATATAGTAATATTGAGACTTGAATTGTTTCAGAAGCATACATAACCTAAAATAAACTCTACACAAAATAAAGCTCAAAAATTATTTTCTTATTATTAATTAATTTGGCTAAAATAAATAAAAATAACAATCTCATCATAATTCATATCAGTAATATTATAATATGAGTGAAAGTTGTTGTAAAATAATTTAAATGTTGTTTTTTTTCGGTGAGTACTCGCATGATCGATCCTGGATGTTCAACCGAATAAAGCATAAGCAGCCCACTATACGTTTCCACTGCTGGGGCTCGGGGCCTTCTCTCACGAGGAGAGAGATATAGGCCATAATCCTCCACGCTAGCTAAGTGCGGGTTGGCGGATGACACATGTCTTCAGATATTGTGGTCCTCAAACATGCCGATTCCTTCACGATGTTTTCCTTCACCGTAAAGCGAGTGCAAATCCACACATAACTAGAAAAACAAGTCATTGTTGTAGGGCCGGGATCGAACCAGGGGCCGTCTGATTGAAAAGCAGACGTTATTACCGCCGAGCCACACTCGCTTTTTTAACGCGATTTTGAACCGGTTAAGTTGAAATTTGATATGGAGTTGGAGATAACTAAGGCTGGAATTTGACATGAGCTACTTTTCAATCACGTCGATTTCGTTTCTTCTAGACTTTCGTTGGCCATCGAAACAAATGGCGGATAGCATATTTTTTTGTAATTTTCCCAATATGGGTATCAAATGTATTTTTATAATGTCTTGACAGTTATAATGGTAGTAGTTTATTAAATAGGTAAAATAAAATGATGAAAATATATGGCCAGGGGTGTATTAAGGAGGATGCCATTAGGGTCCAAAGTTTAAAGTCCTAAGTCTGGATAATCGTAGTTTCCACAGGTTACGCAAAAACTTACATGCGGGCGGAGCCGCGGGCAACTGCTAGTACTAACATCCTAGATGGCTACGACTACAAAATGTAGTCGGAGATGATGACAATTTAAATTTACACTTGTCAATCAAAGTCAAAGTCAAAGTTTTTTGTTCATAAAATTTAAATTTACAAGTCAACCTTATATAAATACTAGCTGACCCGGCAAACGTTGTTTTGCCTTAATAATTATTTCTAAATATACAGTAGCCGATTCTCGGACCTATTGAATACGCATATAAAATTTGGAAAAAATCGGTCAAGCCATTTCGGAGAAGAACGGTAACAAACACTGTGACACGGAAATTTTATTTATAAGATTATAATTACCTATATATCATTAAAATAAGTTTAGTTAAAAGTAAAGTTTGCTCGATAAGCCAGCTTTTTAATCTGTTTTTATAACTGCTAATCAATGTTAGCACGGTAGCGCCCGTAGCTTGGCTAACTAAGATGATGCACCATTTTCTTTGACTGTCTTTTAAAAAGTGGCATTTTGATCTGGGCGCTTTTTCTCCTTCGGCTTGAAAACTCTCCACACCAGAGCTTGGCTACTCTGCTCATACGCAGAAGAAAAATAATGTTAAAAAGGGTAACACAGCGTTGCTAAGTTTGAAATAAAACAAATAAAAATATATTTGTATTTTTTATTATTTACAAATCTAATCACATCCGTTGTTCAACTAAATAATAATAATTAGTAATAATCACTCAACGAGACATCACTCAATATTATATAGCGTGAGCAAAGTTAGGAAAATATTTAACTTGTTACACTGAAATAATGGTCGTACGATTTATTGAATTTGTAACTAGATATACTTACTATTACAAGATACATTTCATGTGAGATAATAATGTTGTTTCTATTAATTTGAATTTGTTTAATATTACTTTTGAGCATCGCCATTTTCTTTTGTAATTTAATTTTAATTATTTCGTTATGTTAACTATCGTTTCTACATAATTTAGTTTACATTGTATGGACATCTGATAGTCTGAAATTTAGAGAGTTTGTCGTTAAATTGTGTGACGTTACAAGGAGTTTACACTGTATTTGAAAGGATGATGTTTTTAACGCTGCACTCATCAATTACCATATTTAAAAATTATATTTATGGAAGGTAAATACCTTCCATTACAATTTAACATGAGATCAATCAAAGTTAGGTAAAATAAAATTCAATAAACAACTGATATGCTTTCAGATGAAATTTACAATTTGTCTTTATAAAACGTTTTTCTACAAAATTATTTGTGATTTCATACGTACTGTTATATTACTTACATCTAACAAGTTCTATAATATTATCCAGAAAACCAGAATATAAGAGTTGAAATGTTTTAACTTTCGTAGACTATATTTAAGTTTACATATTTCGTAGACAAATCGTAGACGTGCTACGAAATTCGTAGCACATAAACGCTACGGCTTCGTCGTCAATATCTAGAAAAACTTCAAAAAAGGAGAAGGTTATATATTCGTAATAATACTCTTTAATTATATCGTTATCTGGATAATATTGTAGCCGCTAACCGAATGACCTTGTTTACATATATTTACATTTAAATACATATTATATTATATAATTATATAACACAGGCCGAAATGGTAACTAAGGCTAGTTATCACTAACTACGTAGAACATATGAAGGCACGTTTTTTTATAAAATGACCTAAATTTCGTTAGATAAAGGTAGTGATTTTTGAGACCACAATCAACTTTTATGCTATTATTTTTGAAATTCTACCTTTTATACGAAAGTGTAAGGTAAACATAAATGTATACATTGTTTTTCACATCTACCCATAGATTACACTGTTGTTAGAAGATTCTTTTATTATAAGGAGAGGAGAGGGCAGTCTATAACCAGTACAGTAGAGTTACTATGACATAACTGCCTTGTCCGTTTATTAAGGTCTAACTGAAACGTGACTTAAGATACGACATTGAAGACGTATCTTAAGATCTTGAGTCTTGTTAGAACTGATTACGGCCGAGGTTAGAGTAGAAAAGTAAATTTTTATTAATAATCCTTCCGTCTAAAACCTCTCTATATTTACATGGAATGACGACAAGTATAAATGAGGTGTTTTTTTTTTTGGTTAAAATCACAACTAGTACTATACTGAAAATATAATATTTTTTATAAATTTATACTAAGCTCCGCTCAATGGGTCGTCTTCTAAATGTTGTAATGTCCATTACGGTCACACTGTATGAGCAGTTCTCAATCACGCTCTGTCACGATACAAGAAAAATAAATAGTACAAAACCTGACCTAATTATTATCAACATTTAATTGACTCTATACACTACTGAAATGAAACGAAGAACGACGATGACCGTCAGCAGATAGTAGACGCTTTTCTAAGGAGAGAGCGAGATGAGAACAGTGTGCCGTCACCCGCATGGGGTATATAAGCCGAGAGTGGGCCGCGAGCGCTCAGTACCGCGGCGCCACCCGCGGCGACGACAGCCGCGGAGAACGGAGCGGAGAGCGTCGCGACACCTGTAACAATAATTGAATTACATAATCTCGTTCAGTTGAACGAAAATGGAAGCTTTCGTTTGGATAAGACTATTATTGAAAAATTGGCAGATCGCAGTCGCCACTCTAAGTCTTTTTTTCTCGCTTAAACCGCTAGTCATGCTCGAATATCCTGCTAGAACTCGTGATTAGCAGTGTGGCTATACAGGGTAACATCGCGAGGAACATAGAGTGACTATCATGATTGAAAGAATAAGTTTAAAAATACGATGTTTACCTCGGGCT
Source organism: Mellilla xanthometata (assembly GCA_035578125.1). Lineage (NCBI taxonomy): Eukaryota > Metazoa > Arthropoda > Insecta > Lepidoptera > Geometridae > Mellilla > Mellilla xanthometata. The sequence continues at coordinate 1,136,395 of JAPUBQ010000014.1, read as the reverse complement.
ATGGCTTGAGCCTCTTGAAGCCCGCGCCGTCGTGCCCCAGCTTGAGCTCTTCATACAGCGTGGGGTCGACCTCCCGCAGCGGCGGTGGCGCGGTGGGTCCAGCTTGCAGCGTCTCTTGTCGCCACGCAGCGCTGTTTGACACGCCGTTGCCGTTTGTCACTACACCGTTGCCGCCGTTGGCCGTGCCGTTCGGGACTGAACCCTGTGCAAAAAGTTTTGTTTTACTGATCGTCTGATCGTTGATTTAGAAACGTGAGGAAAGCGAGATTACACTCACAATACGCCCCTAGCGGCACAATATGCCCCTAGCGGGATGTCAGTGCAGGTCTCATCACCCCCACTTCAAATTAGAATTAGAAGTGAAGACACTTTGAGTACTTGTCAATATAACAATGGGATGTAGAAAAGCAGTCGTGAGTTGAAACAGTGTGCGTTAAATTTAGATAATAAATGCTTACGTTGATGACGGTGTCTGGGTTTGGCTCCCTCAGGTAGCTAGGATTTTCAAAAGCCACACCTCCTTGGGCTTTCAATCTGAGATTCTGAAAAGGAAATTAAAACTCGTTAGGATCTGGGGGTAGGTTTAGTTGTGGTTCGCTTCGAGATCGACATAATCACTCCACTGTGAGTTTAACACGATTCAATGAAAAATTCTTTCACCTCTTTTTTACCGGCATACATTATACCGGCATACATTATACTTTGATAATGACCAAGAGTGCAGTAGAAAGTAGGACTGCCTGTAGCCTGTAATTAGTCGCTGCTGTTAAGCAGCGGTCTATGCGGACAGTCTTTAGCTGAGTGATGCACAAAACTGTCATTGAAAAAAGTGTAATTTCCAACTGGGTGCTACCGCGGATCAGGTGACACGTTAAATTGTAAGTCCCAGCTATTGGTCTTAGTACAAACTGTCGTTAAGCCAATTCAGGGGCCTCTAGGCATTGAGCTGTACATATAACATCATTGCCTCTAGGTGGCTTGTAAAACTCTCGACTCCAGAAATTGGCCACCAAGCCCATACTACTAAGAAGACACACCCACCACCTCCCATGGTCCCACCAACCTTTCGGTTATTAGGACCGAAACATGAACTTTGCGGCATGTACTGCCGCTGAAGTTCTACAAATTATGGCCCCGTTCTCCCCCATCTGGGGCGTTGGAACGTCACAGACGGACTTCGAAGAAGAAGAACTACTAAGAAGAAGAAGAAGATGTGGAAAGTATATTTACCTTTTTATGCCTATAGTAGAGGCCGGCAGCCAGCAGTATGGCGGCTACCAGGATGACTGCCACCGCGAGGCCGACGGCGGAGGCGGTGCCGCTGGCCGACACCGGGGCCGACGCCGCGCCGGTCTCCTGCCCCGCTGTCGTGAACATGATGGGCTCGCTCAGCGACGAAGTTCCTACACAAACACCAGACATAGGGTTCTTAAAATTAACTGACACATGTTTCATTTAGTGTTTAAGTTTTTGTAAATAAGGCTTGCACCTGATGGTAAGTGACACGGTGATCTAAGGTGAGTGTGTTTAGCTAGAAGAAATTATTTGTTCCTCAAAACCGCTAGATTGTGGATTTCGGGGAAATATTCTCTGATAAGCTAAATTAGCTAACTAAGAAAAAGAAGAAAAGATGAAGATGACTATGAAAGAGGTGCAAAAGAAAAAGAAAAAAGGTGTAAAAGAAACAGAACAGAAGAGTCAAAGAAACAGAATAGAGGCGTAAAAGAAACAGATCAGACGTGTAAAAGAAACAGAATAGAGGCGTAAAAGAAACAGATCAGAGGTGTAAAAGAAACAGAACAGAGGTGTCCAAAGAAACAGAATAGAGGCGTAAAAGAAACAGAATAGAGGTGTAAAAGAAAGAGAACAAAGGTGTAAAAGAAACAAAACAAAGATATAAAAGAAACAGAACAAAGGTATAAAAGAAACAGATATAGAGGTGTCAAAAAACACAACAAAGGTGTAAAAGATAAGTGTGGAGACTAAATAGTTCAATCACTTACCCAGGTCATTAGCAGCCTTGACGACGCACTCGTATCTGACGTCGTCCTGCAGGCCGGTGATGACGACACTGGTCTCGCTGGTGTCGAGCTTCTCAGGAACCTTGGCTCCGTACGCGCGCCAGAACACGCGGTACAGGTACACTGTCTGAGGGTTCTTGAGGGGCGCCTCCCAACTGCCGAGGGGAGTATTTGGTTAAATAGAGTGACAGGTGAAAAGGCAAGGCACCAGCATCAGGATAAACAAGATAAACCATTTATTGATAATGATCAATAAATGGTTTATATTGATAATTAAATAATGACTCATAATTGAATAATTATAATTATTCAATTATAAGTCAATATTGACAGTATTCCATATTGACATTTATTACAAATTAATTGTAGCTATTTCATATTGATATTTCTTTAATTTTTGACTTATAATTGAATAATTATATTATAATTATTAAATTATAAGTCAAAAATTAATAATTATTCAATTATAAGTCAAAAATTAAAGAAATATCAATATGAAATACCTACAATTAATTTGTAATAAATGTCAATATGGAATAATGACAATATTAATACCTAATAAAATAATAATAATATTCAACAATTACATGTCACGACAAAATGATTCATATAACATATTTTCCGGTTTTAAAAAATTCGTCCATAGAATAAAAAGGGAAGCTGTGGTTAAACGCGAACCTTAATAATACTACTTACAAATAGTGAGAAAGAAATTTAGACTAGACATTGTAGTGCCTATAGCTTTGTTAACTCAGTTCAGTTCAGGTTGACTAAGGTGATCTCAAAAGTCATAGTTCGCCGAAATGCCATGTCTATGTCCCTATGCAACATATTATCATCTGACTCACGGAAGTCTCAAATAAAAGCCACTCTTTATGTGGCTAACCATCGACCAGCATAAGCCACACTTCGGTGATCGCGTCAGCTCACCTTGGCCGAGCAGGAGACTGACCTGAGCAGCACGGAATGCTTGGTGGGTGCCTGGTGCGCCTGCAGAGTGCGCGGCGGGCCGGGCAGCTTGGCGCCGGCGTCGCGGAAGCAGGCGAGCGCGCGGCGCGCGTGCTGCATCCCGCACGCGCGGCTCACGGCGCCGCCCCGGCACAGCTCCAGGCAGTTCCGCGGCACGCCCCACGACGCGCAGCAGCTGCGGTGATCTGACACACCATGTGGAACGATTACAGCGGGTCATATGACACATTAAATTGTAAGTCCCGGCTGTTTGTCTTAGTACAAGCAGTCGTAAAGCCAATTCAGGGGCCTCTAGGCGGCTTAAAAACTCTCGACACCAGAAATTGGCCACCAAGCATGTTATTTAGGGCTAATAAAAAAAAGCTCAGCTAAAAAGAAGAAGAAGAAGAAGATGTGGAAAGTCTGGAGTGTGAAAGTGGAGCATGTAGCCGCCTTAGGGCCATTTCCTTAAAAAAAAAGGCCCTTACGTCCCGTAAGGCACTTAACAAAAGGCGTTAGTTAGGCGTCTTTCACGAAGAGAAATATAGTCCATAATCTACCACGATGACCATGTGCAGGTTAGCGGATGACACACGTCTTTCTTTGGTTATTTAAGTCCTCAAACGTGTCGGTTTCCTAACGATATTTTCCTTCAAGAGTTGGTGTACGGCCGAGATCGAACCAGGAGCTGTCAACTTGAAAAGCACACTTTTTTTGCATTCGCTTTTATTGGGAAGTTGGAAATCAGCCTTTGTACATGTAATCTGTAATGTAAAAATAAGTCGGGTTTTCCTACCTGACGCTATAACTCAAGAGCGCACAAACCGATTCCCACGGTTTTGCATTCGTTGGAAAGGTCTTCTAAACTCCGTGAGGTTTGTAGCACAAAATTCAGGGGAAATTTGATTCGCAAAAAAACTACCTACACGAGGGTGGAGCCGCGGGCAACAGCTAGTGATGAAAAAATGATGATGATGAATTATTGTATTCAATCAGTGTGAATGTTACCTGATCCGTCAGCGGCGCACTTCATCAGCTTGTCGAAGTCGTTGAGGCACTCGGGCCGGTCGAGGATGTTGTCCATCTCCAGCTGGAAGCTGCACGCGTCTATACACGACGACGACACGTTCATCTGGGGAACAATACCGGGATTAAGTAAAGAAAATACTGTATAGAATACTAGCTGACCCGGCAAACGTTTTGCCTTATCACTTAGGGATATGGAAAATAGATAGTAGACGATTCTCAGACCTACTGAATACGCATATAAAATTTGGTAAAAATCGGTCAAGCCGTTTCGTAGGAGTACGGTAACTAACATTGTGACATGGAAATTTTATATATTAGAAAAAGATTAGAAGAAGACGTAGATAATGTTTTGAAAATCTAATTAAGACTGCTAATTTCTAACTTTTTTGCAAACCGTACATTACACTTTTGTACCGTATGTCAAAAAGCATACCACATTTTGGCACAGCTTCTGTTGGTGAAAACACAGCTAAGATTATGACAGATTGTGTTGCCACAAAAATAAAAGAAATGAAAGCAAAAAAAAAGATTAAGGAGACCCCCATACAATATATGTGTTTTTTGCTCTATATTACTCGTAATAACGGTAACGCTTGAGTTTACTATACTATAGTATCTATTACAATATATTACATCACAAAAAATATTTCAATTCAAGTCAACCTTACCACTGTATCTTAAGGTTGAGTTTCGACTAGTGCCGTAATAAACATAAGCTATCTTGCTCCGCGATAACAGCTAGAAAATTTTATAACCGTACGTAGTGAGCGTTAGAAAATTCAACTGTATTCCTATAATAATAACGCCTAAATTGCTCAAATTCAAATAAGACCACACTCTTACTTGTAGTCTTATTTTTCTTGCCGTTTTTAGTGACATCACCTTATATCTAGTACATTATTGAACGAAGTGTACGAGTCTTACAGTGTAAGTAGGCCTTTAGAAGTTTAGTTCATTCATGTAAAGTTTACAACCCAGTGACCAGAAACTATAACTAAATGTAATCTGGTGTTTGCATAACGGAATGGAATCCACAATAGGCCACAATCTAGCTGATTAATATCACAGTATTGCTAGTTCGCTTTGTGGACTTGTTCGAGTTTGGGTTGAATGGGTTTCGCAGATAGAGCAACTTGAGATGTTACGATGAAGATTGGTCAGATAAAGAAAATAGGTCGCCTCAGCTGCCAAAACTTTTAAGAATTTGAGTTTATTACAATAGAAATTTAAAAAAAAACAGCCCGAACTGAATTTATTTTTCTCCTACAATATTACGAATAATCGTTAATAAGCTGCCAATTTCAAATTTTGAGATGTAATTTTGACTTTAACCATGACTGTTTACAACAGTTGTTTTTTTTAAATATAAGTAATAACATTTTGAATTTCTCGCTAACCTCTGGTGTCGAGTGTTTTCAAGTCGTCCGAAGGCCTTTGATTTGGCTTAACGACTGATTGAATTAAGACTAACAGCCTGGAACTACAATTTAAGATGCCACCCAAATCACGATAGTGCCCAGATGAAAATGCTGTCTTCTGCATGGTCACCCATTAAAAAGACTGTCCACATCGACCGTTGCTTAACCTCAATGATCGCGTCGGATCACCTTAGTTAACAAGCGCTATATTCGAATATAACCCGTAAGTTACAAAATGTACTCGTAAATAGTACGACGGGTTTAAATTGTAAGTTTTACTAACATTTTAAAATTACTTAAACTTTAGTATTGAGATGGTTTCAAAATCATTGTTCATGAACCATCTATGTGGGTGGATTGAAAAGTTTGCGGCCTAACACACAAATAACTTAAACTGTTTTAGTGTAACTGACCTGCCCCCTTACTTCGACCATCCACGGTTAAATCGCTGATAAGTCGCTGATAATTCGCTGGGATTAGAGATGTGAAATACCAATAAATATTATTTGTGTCACTTATTTTTTTTTTATTTGAATAACCTCTTTTTCCGCTTTTTTGTTTTCAGGCTATCTAGACCAAATAAAACTCAGTAATAACAAGCGCTAAATTATTTATAAAGTTTAGACTTTTTCCCATGATTAATTTTATTGTTTATTGTGCTTTTATTGTACACTGTTCGACAACTTCTGTGAAAAACAAACCAACCTCTTTCATTTATGCTACAAATGTAATTTACTAAATCACCAAACTGGAAGTGGAACATAATTAAAAAGTCTGCAGCTGCTGTCAAAATTTCAAACACATGTCAATTGTGTTTATTATTAAAGTTACTTTACATACGTAGTTTCTAAAAAATAATAAAATTACTTCAATACCTAAGTATTGAATATAATATGAAGGATACCAGCAGACAATTAAAGTAAAAAAGAGAAGGATACAGAGAAAAAAATCAATGATTTTGTTATTGTGATTTCATGTATGTACGAAGCCATCTTCGACTACCATAGCATGTGACTGGAATAATTTGTAAATAAATATAATTGTATTACATACATACTTAAGTCGAATTGAAATTATATAAATTAACGAAAATTGAGTTCAGTTATTTCGCTCCTAATTGAAACCTTTTTATTTCGCCATACAACCTATTAGACAGAGCGTTTTATTGTTTCAAAAAGTAAGTAAAAGTAACTAGGTAGGTACCTATTAGTTATCTAAATATTGGTGAAGCAGCGGCACTAGTAATACTTTATTGGACACAAACTTAAAACTAAAGATAAAATAATAACTAAGAACAAAAAATTAGTGTGCCCCGATTGGGGTACTCAGTATGTAACATTAAAGATGATTATTTATATTCAGTACTCTATTGTGACGCCGTTGCCACGTAACCACCTTTTACTAGTAATTACAATACTCATTTCACGAAGTTTTCAACGCACTTGCGATCGCTCCAAGATATGCACTCAGACTACAGGAAAAAAGGCTTTATTCCTGTAGTCTGAGGATATGCATTGTCCATCCTCGGGCACATTTGTCCCTTGCTAAGTAGAGGCAGACCTGTTCCAACTAGATCTTCACCTTCCACTTGATCTGGTGTCTTCTATCTTTCTAGACTGCAGGAAATAGCAAATGAAATACAAAAATAGAAAATGTTTTTATTTATCACTTCCAATATATCCAATACATATTGCCAAAGACAAATTAATATTACTAACAATGGTTTTAAGCTAAGATTACAAACCTAACAGATATGATGTAACAAGTACTAGTAGAATATATCTATATTATTTAAATGGCACAATTTTTTACAAATTATTTAATACTCAACATTATTAGGTAGGTATATGTTGTAATACAATAAATAAATTGATATTGGTGCAATTAGAAAGAGAGAAAGAAAAATTGTTTATTGTGCACAGACTTCTGAGTTTGACATACAAAATGACTTGTGTATTGTGTATGTGCAGTAAAGGAGCAGGTTCAGCATGTGCTGAAAGTACACTTGGTACTCCAGCGCTGGTTTTCAACCTGCTCCTTTATACCCATTAATTAGTCACATAAATATAGGTAGTACACTATTATATAAGCACATGGTAATAACTTCAAAACTAAGCAAAATCAGTAGAGACCATCTTATATTAAGTTCTGAATAAAGATAAATAAAATATTTCAACATCATAATTACAATGTAAAATAAGGCAATGAGATTTAACAAAAGATTTACACATTTAAATATACATATTTATTATATACATATTTTCTTTAGTTCTATTATATTAGTACAGAAACCACATGGTTAATCAATACAGCAGTAGAAATAACTAATCAACAGTTTTAATAATAAAATGATAACAATTTTATTATTATAGCAAATAACGGCATGGATAACATACATTTGTCATTGCTAGGCTGCAGTGAGTGCAAGCACACAGCTTACACCCGCCATTCAATCCTTAATAGTTAAAAATTATTCTATATTAAATGTCAGGTATCTATAGACAAACATATATTAAAAATATGTTAAATAGCTACTTTAATCGGTTGGTAATAAGTATAAAATAAAAACTAGGCTTAATTTCTTGTGTAGGATCTAGGTCCTAAACATTATAATTAAAGTGTTAATTTATAAGCACAACGAGTTAGTATGTATGTCTGAAAATTTATAATATTAATTAAAAACATGAAGAATATCATTGTCCCGTCTTACATGAAAAACTTTTCCACTTTCATTTTTTCTTAATAGTATTTTGCCATGTTGTGTCCATATATATTTATAATTTAGTATTATTTTTTTCCTGTTTGGCCTTATAAAAAGTTGTTTGTTGTATTTGGTCAGCCTTTCATTAAAATAGACCCGCTTAGCCACTGTCTCGGGCGGGAGGCCCAGGTCGCCGGCGCCGAGCGGCTGCCAACAGCCTCACATTTCAATTGATCGAGACTCGCCAGGACAGCATCACTACACGTATGTCTTACAGATTCTTCAATATCGCTCAATCTTTTTTCTAATTCATTGGCTTGATCGTCTAAGAAATTTACATTGTAGACACAAGTTTCAAGCTCTGGTTGCATTGAATTTTGATTAGATCGAAGTTTATCAAATTCCATACGGAATTCAGCTATCTCTGCACTAAATTTTTGCATACAGGTTCGAAATGATCTCATCACATTGATAAGTTGGTGTACCGTTGAATCTGACAAAACCGAGATGGCAGATGGTAACTAAAGTGAAGACCCACAGGAAGTGCCAGGCATTGGTTCGGGATCAATGTATGTCGGATATTTATCATTTGTTTCAATATTTTTCGCTACGCACTTCTCGCATCTCCACAGGCTTGTAATTGTGTTCTTGACCTTGAGGCAATGTTTATGATAAACACATTCACAATCGTTGCACTTTACGAGTCCCGTTGAAGACACAAACTTGGCACAAGCACTACATTTCGCTATAGTTACTTTTTAAAATAACACTGCCGATGAAATTATATATGTATAAATAAGACGTATTTGTTGTAACTTGAGCTTCAAGCGTTGAAAACCACAACAAGGCCAACTTTATTGTCGAAAAAAGCACTTCCATGTAAGAATTATTGCGTTTTATACAAGCTAAGAGCAATTTCTTGGTATGAATAGCGGATTTTTTAGTAAATCCGCTATCGAATCAAATACGGAACAAAACAAACAATTATACTATGCGTGCCAACTAAGAATAGGATCGCGCTTGCTTCAACTTCACACGATAACTGTCAAAAAAGTACTGCTAGCAGAGAAAGCGTAAAATATAAATTTAATAATTATTTTTTTGGTTCATAGATATAAAATTAATTATTGTTTAATTATTCTTGATTTTAGTACTGAATAATTTTGGATTAATTCATTCTACAGGTAAGAAGTATCCAAGGCAAATTAACAACACCTAAAAAAAAACACGTGACGAGACATTGGTTTTGGATAGTTTCGACTTAAATGCTTTAAGCAGTATTATAAAATATTTTTAAATGGTACAAAAAGAAGTGACAAAAATGAAAAAGAAATTATATTTTTATAAATATGCTTTTACTTTCAAATCCTACTCATTTATAATTAATTTGCCGTAAAATGTATAATATATAGAAAAACAGCGTACATTGAACATATAAACTGAATATAATTTGTTCATAAAAATTTTTGCACACCATACACTTTGGTTATGAAGTTTGCGCGTATGATTGTCCAAGATGGCGGTTTTGACAGTCCTATTCTTAGTTGGCACGCATAATATGCACGATTGACATTCCATGAGTTTGGTACAGGGTTGCCAGATGACAATAATTTTTACTGTTACCAAGGTTGCTAAAATATCTTGTAATTTCAACGGATAATCTCGTAAATGCATACATTTCAAGAAACTCTAATAAAATCAATGCTATTTATTTACTGTACTAAGTAACTTGTGTAGTCATATTCTTTGCTTGGGGTTGTTCAATTGAAAGAAAACAATTAAAATTCATATTATATAATAATTTTTATTAATTATATTCGATATCAGGGATGTTAGTAAAATAATCTTTATTTTTAGAGTATATCATTTCAGCTGTTATTCTGACGTACATTTCTATTGATGGTTCGAAATGTACGCAATTGCCTAAGCGATTTGGGCCTATAGCGCTTTCGGAAGCTAATAATGTACCATTTACTGTATCTGTGATAAAGGTATGCGAAAGAAGTCGTCATTGTAAAATCTCATAAAAAAAGTGTAGAGATTTTTGTTAATCTTGAATCTCGTACTGACTACTAATTTTAATTTAATTTTAACTAATTTTGTAATTTCTCGTACTTCTGGCAACTCTGATTTGACACAATATTATTTTTTAGAGTTGAGAAAATCATAATAAATTATTTATTACATTCAAAAAGGTTGCACACACTGAATGCTCAATAACTTATAAAATTTATTATAAATCTGGAACGTACGACTCACTCGCCTCCAATTCAACCACCAACTCGCTCCAATTTAGCTACCAAGTCGCTCCAATACGCCAACATCAAATCCCTTTGTTGTCACCATAGAATGTTGGCGCATATTGGAGCGACTTGGTCGGCGTGTTAGTTCGCTTGTTAGGTCGAAGTAAGGGGGCTGATTCAAATAGTTTACTCTCTGGTTGTCAAATTGTAAAATTCTATCGCAACAGCAGAACTGTCTTTGAATTAGGCTGAATTTTGTGAGCCTTTGTGTAGCGTTTATTAAAGAATGTTTTTTTTTTATTTATTTTTTTTAATATAAGGACACATTCACACACGGCTGGTTAGCCCCATACTGAACCATTTCTAGCTCATATTATGGTTGCTAACACAACTGATATACTACTTCATACATACATATTATATATAAATACATATTTAACACCCAGACCCACAGCCAACAAATTTAGTTAAGCACAAAGATGTTGACCAGGCCGGGAATTGAACCCGGAACCTTCTGATTAGCAGACTGGCATGGTAAACTTTACGCCAACGAGCTCGTCAAGCAACGTAAGGTCATCAAATACCTGTTTAAAAAAAACTAACTCCAAAAGATATTCACGAAAATAAAAACGCGTTTAAATCGCAGATTTCCTCCAAATTTACTAAAACTTTGAAATGGTTCCAAAACATTGTTCATGCACCATCTAAATAGCTGCGGAGTTTCCAAATAAAGCAGGGAGACAGCTTGCGACTGCGAGTTCTAATTTCGGCGCAGATTCGGATCTGCACTTGCATAATTGAACGGCCCAGGGAGCAAATTAATCTCAGACTTGATAAAAAAAATACCGAGGTACATTTTTCCTGTAGCTTTGATCATACTCAGTATTATGCATTATTATTACCCATTAATAAAAATAAATAAATAAATACTAGGACACCATTTCACACACGTCTGGTTAACTCCATACTGAACCATTTCTGGTTTGTGTTATGTATGGTTGCTAACACAACTAATGTACTACATATACATACATACATATTTTATATTTAACACGCAGACCCAGACAGCCAAGAAATTTTATTAAGCACAGAGATGTTGGCCGTGCCAGGAATTTAACCTGGAACCTTCTGATCGGCAGTCCGGCATGGTAACCTTTACGCCAAAGAGGTCGTCACAAGTTGACATTATTAGCATTAAAATAATATTTTGTTTTGATGATGAAAAGCCTGTAGCTCGGCTAGCTAAGATGATCTAATGCGAACATAGAAGCTAAGCAACGATCGATGCGGACGGTGTTTGGATGGGTGACCATGCACAAAACTGTCGTTTTAATAGTGGCATTTTCATCTGGGTCGGATGACATGTGAAATTGGGCCCCGGCTGTTAGTCCTAGTACAAGCAGTCGTTAAGGCAAGTCAGAGGCCTTCGGGCGGCTTGAAAACTCTCGACACCAGAGCTTGGCCACTTAGCTCATACGAAGAAGAATAAAAATGATATAGCGATGTTAGCGTTTGAAAGACTCTGGTTGTAAAGTTTAGTATTACGTTATACGAATTTAATGATTATTTGTACTCGTATCCATGTATTAGCAGGGACCGAATGGTTCTTTACAATTGGAATTGAATTATATCGATTATCAAATTGATATGAATGTAGCATTGTTGTAAAATTTGGTATATTTGTGATGAATTGATGATGTAAATTAAATATTGGATGTGATTTGAATGTGTATTCAATTTGTTAGCAAATATCCAATGTTTCTTTGAAACAATAATAATTTGAAGCGATAACAGATCAAGCGTGTGGTTGTGTTGCGTTACAGGGAGTAGTTTCGATCCCTGCCAATGAACAGGAGTTTTCAGCGAAGTAAATACCATTGTTAGGAAACCTATACCATATAGCTATAACATATTAGAAAGGTTTTTTTCTATTACCATATTAGAAAGGTTTTTCTATAACCATATTAGAAAGGTTTTTTCTATAACCATATTAGACAGGTTTTTTCTATAACCATATTAGAAAGTTTTTATTTATAACCACATTAGAAAGGTTTTTTCTAGTGCTCGCCTGGCTATCTACCAGCCTCAAGTTGAAAATATGTTACTCCATCCGGTTTTCACTTGGCTCAAGCATTTCGTATTTTATTTAAGAGGAAGTCACAAATGCTAAAAATGGAGAAGCGTAAAGAGATCTAGCGCTGAATTAAATATAAATTATTAAGATTATGTGAGTTTGGTGTGAGGGGTTATTTATAAATAATGAGGGGTTATTAATAAACTTTACCAGCGTTGGACATATATACCATTTATATGTATAAAAGATTTATTCATTTAATAGTTATAATGACGTACGAAAAAACGTATCTAACGCGAGATTGGGTAGCAGACTCGCCGTAGAACGACAATGCCACTTGAAAAACGTCTCGTGCATGGTCAGCCATCCAAACACCGTCCGCATCGACCGTTGCTTAGCTTCGATGATCGCGTCAGATCAAATTAGATAGCCGAGTTACAGGCGTTACATACATAGGTTTTTACGGACGTGTTGATGATAATTCAGATTCAGATGCATTTATTGTCAAACTGTATATATACAGTAAGGAAAATTTTGTACCAACAGTTTCGTCCTTTACGAATATACAATATTAATAAATTAACTATACTATTATTATCCTCAACATTTTTCTACTCGGAATTTGAAGGATTTTGGTATTTTTATGAAACACCACGGGCCTAAGCCAAGCGATGCTCATTTTCTGTAGACTCTTCTAGCAAAAATTATTATTATTATTATCTTATTAATTTAGATGTCAAATAAAATTGTAAATAAAATATAACACAAATAGGCAGCCAATTGAGTTAAATTTCACGATATTAAATATACATATAAACAAACTACTATAAATTTTAATTATCAATTTGATAATGAGGGTAGTTACCATAGCACAGCACTCGGTGACGTTATGGTGCGGCGTGGAGGGCCGCAGGCGCACCGACACGGGCCGCAGTGTCTTGCCGAACGCGTTCTCGGCGTGACAGAAGTAGTCCCCTTCATCAGCCTCCGATATCTTCTTGATTATGAGACGCATCGTGTACTTCGTTTGGTCCTAGAGGGAAATATTGGAAATTTGACAACAATACATAGCTACTTGCTAAAAGAGAGACTCTCCTTCAGACTTTACTTTTTTGAGTGAGTTATGAAAAAGCGAGTGTGGCTCGGTGGTAATTACGTCTGCTTTTCAATCAGACGGCCTAGTTCGATCCCAGCCCTACACCAATGACTTGATTTTCAATGTATGTGTGGATTTGCACTCGCTTCACGGTGAAGAAAACTGGCAAGTTTCAGGACCACAATATCCGAGGACGTGAGTCATCCGCTAACCCGCACTTGGTCAGCGTGGTGGATTATGGCCTTTATCCATCTCCTCGTGAGAGAAGGTCCCGAGTCCCAGCAGTGAGAACGTATAGTGGGCTGCTTATGCTTTTATGCTACATGGTTACTCATAGTAGGGAAGCTGAAGATGGGATTTTTGTAGTATCTCGAGCGCGTCAGATTAAGATATGGGGGATACCTTGACCTCATTTGAGTACCTCCACCAAATATAAGCTTTCCCTTTTGGTGGGTTTGTCTGTAATAAAGACTAAAAATGGTTGTATGGCAGACATACTCCTAATTATCAGATTGAGCTAATGTAATTTATTAAAAACTTGAAGAGTGTATATTTAAACAATCTTACAATATAAATGTAACACATGGGAGTGAGAAGGTCTCAAGCTTTCAATCTTTGACGCTTAGTAACAGCCAAATTTGTGAGATTATCGTCAAGGGAGGAATTTACGCATTATTAGCATATATTTTACAGCTATTTATACTGTGCAAATTATACAATAAGGCCGAAGTTGTATATGCCATAGGACAATTAATTGTAATGTAATTATAGTATGTAGTATGTAAGCCCTGATGTCCATAAATAAACTATTTTTTGATTTTGATTTTGATTTTTTGATTAACAAACACTCTTTCGGTACGGAATTTTAAATATACCTCGGGGTCAGCCAGTAGCTGTATAGCGTAGTTGGCTCCGTCGATGACCGGGGTCCGTCCGTTAGGGTCCCTCCAGAAGGCCACCGTGGGTTTGGGCAGGGCTTCCACCCGACACTCCAGGATCACTGAGTCTCCAGCAGCCGCCATCGTGATGCCCGACGCTTGGATTATTGGCACGTCTGTGGTGGACAGGTTTTGATAAGATTAAGCTGTTTAATACGAGTCAAATAATGCATTGCCATTGGCTCACTTTTATATAGTTGTAGGCGTATTCAATTACTTCTACCTTCTTACTACCTTTGTATACATATGAGAATTGAATTACTTCCTTAGCAATAATTTGTTACCTTTAAGTGGGTATAAGTAGGTTTAATTTAAACTTTTTTTTTCTTTGTTTATCACATAATTTTTTTTAAGTGCACCTCCCTTCTTCTTTTCTTCACTTTTCCATACAAAGGTTGCCTGGAAGAAATCGCTATAGGCGATAAGGCCGCCTATTGTGCAACATTTTGTATGTTTTTTCTTTATTTATAAATGTATTTTTACTGTGTGTGGTGTGCAATAAAGAGTTTTTGTATTGTATTGTATAAATGGTATAAATTAGTAGCTTTTATATGTACCTATATTATTAACTTTGTATGTTTATATGTATATTAATTACCTCTGTATGTAAGGAAGAGCCTGTCCTCCACGACCCAGGTGAAACCTAGTGTGGAGCACAGAGTCCCCCGAGTTTACCAAACACTAAAATTCTATACTTATGTTATAATTTCTAAACACGGTGTAACCTAGTTTTGTGGCAAATAAATGATTAAATGACATAAATGAAATAATAAAAACTAGCTGCGTGTCACGGTGCTATCCGCGTTGATTTGGGATAAAAAGTAGCTTTAGTAGTAATCTTGGGACAAAGCTATCCTCGCAACGAATTTCATCAAAATCGGCCAGGACCGTTTGAGCGTGAAGAAGTAACAAACATACACATGCTTTCATACATATTTACACCTACATAGAAATCTCCCTCTTCTTATAAGGTTGCGTAGATGAGTTGCTAGATGTCAATTTAATTTCACTTGTAAATAAAACATTTGAACTTAGCTATGAGCATACGAAGAAAAATGCAAATTGTACCAAACACCACTAGTGACGTTACGGCCCGGGTCCTTTGCATGAAATTAGGATAAAGGGCAGGTACTCACTAGAAAGGTAGGGTGATGTTGAGTCAGGTACTCACGAGAGATATAGGATAGGTACTCACAAGAGATGAGGGAATGGGAGCTACTTACGAAAGATTTAGCGTAGGTACTCACGAGAGATGTAGGGTAGAGAGGTATTTACGAGAGACGAACGAAATATGTAGGGTAGGGAAGTACTCACGAGACAAGTAGGGTGGGTACTTACAAGACAAGTAGGGTAGTACTCACGAGAGATGTAGGATAGGGAAGTACTCACGAGACAAGTAGGGTAGTACTCACGAGAGATGTAGGATAGGGAAGTACTCTCGAGACAAGTAGGGTAGTACTCACGAGAGATGTAGGATAGGGAAGTACTCACGAGACAAGTAGGGTAGTACTCACGAGAGATGTAGGATAGGGAAGTACTCACGAGACAAGTAGGGTGGGTACTCACGAGAGATGTAGGATAGGGAAGTACTCACGAGACAAGTAGGGTGGGTACTCACGAGAGATGTAGGATAGGGAAGTACTCACGAGACAAGTAGGGTAGTACTCACGAGAGATGTAGGATAGGGAAGTACTCACGAGACAAGTAGGGTAGTACTCACGAGAGATGTAGGATAGGGAAGTACTCACGAGACAAGTAGGGTGGGTACTCACGAGAGATGTAGGATAGGGAAGTACTCACGAGACAAGTAGGGTGGGTACTCACGAGAGATGTAGGATAGGGAAGTACTCACGAGACAAGTAGGGTGGGTACTCACGAGAGATGTAGGATAGGGAAGTACTCACGAGACAAGTAGGGTAGTACTCACGAGAGATGTTGATCTTCCTTGAGGCCTGCATGGGCGTGCCGTAGCCATTGTCCGCGTAGCACGAGATCTGGTCCATGTCGCGCGTCACGTTGTGGATCACGGTCACCATGTGCCGGGTCACCTCCTGCCGCACCAGGCGCCCTGGTGCAATAAACAGAGATCCTCATTATTAAAGCAAATATTTAATGACTATTCCAATTACTATTGATTTTGTTTTAAACCCAATATAAAAACAACGGGGTGGGTTTTTTTTTTACTCCTTTTCATTACAGCTTGAAATTTGACCAGCTAGATGCGTAACTGTATGATGTAACGACACCCTGGTCTAAGGTGGAGAGTGCCTAAGAACAAAAAAAAAACAAGTGACAACCACTTACTTAAACATTTACTTCGCATTTATAGCATAAAGCATAAGCTAGCACTATACGTTCCCACTGCTGGGACTCGGAGCCTTCCCGCAGGAGGAGAGAGATATAGGCCATAATCCACCACGCTGGCCAAGTGCGGGTTGGCGGATGACACACGTCTTCGGATATCGTGGTCCCCAAACATGCCGGTTTCCTCACGATGTTTTCCTACACCGAAAAGCGAGTACAAATCCACACATAACTTGAAAAATAAGACTTTGGTGTAGGGCCGGGATCGTACCTGGGGCCGTCTGATCGAAAAGCAGACGTTATTACCACCGAGCCACACTTGCATTTATAATATAGAACAATTTCGTTATTATCGTCGGGGATTTCAAACGATATTGCGCTCTAAAAACTTAACTTTGATAAAAGTTAGAAAAAAAAAAAAAAAAAATTTAACAAAAAGCAACATTATTAACCATTTGAGACAGCTTCAAGTGCTAATCTCACTTCTAACATAGATAAACGACCTTTTTTATCTACCTCCATCAAATCGCAGGCCGAGGTCGAGTCTAGGTTAGAGCCGTAACCGTCTATAAGCCTATTTTTATCGAAACCTCGAGTAAGTCGACCCTCCAATAAATGTAAGCTGACATCTGGTGCCCTATCAATCCAACCGTTGCCGGCTTAGCTTGGCTTAGGTGCTCCGGGGACCTGGAAAGTACTTAGTACTTACCACATGGGTAAGTATTTTAGGTCTCGTACACGTGTGGCGTTTGTGTAAGATCAACAGAGCAAGACACGTTTTACCTATGCAGAAATAGAAATAGCAAGAGATTATTTGCATGTTTTTAAGCAATGTTAGCTTAGTTGGACCTATGGCCGCCACACGTCACGAAGGACGTGGGTTCGATCCCTGCTAATGAGCTCGAGCTTCCGGTGAAGGAAAACATCGTGCTAGGGCATTTTGTAGTGCTCGCCTGGCTAGCAAGTTGAAAAAAATCGCCAAGTACCTAGAAAAAATGACGCTACGTATATTAAATGATACACGTAGTACGATTTTCAAGAAGAGGTTGAGCTTTTATTATATTTATTAGTCTACTATCAGATAGTGCCCGGGCTATAAAATAATCTACGAGGAAACAAAATATAACCTATGTTACTCGGGGATAATGTAGCTTCCAAACGGTGAATGAATTTTTCAAATCAGTGCAGTAGTTTCGGGGCCTATTTGCGTCAAACAAACAAAAAAATTTAACATTTCCTCTTTATGTATTGGTATAGATAGATATAGATGATACTAGCTGACCCGCCAAACGTTGTTTTGCCTTAATAATTATTTCTAAATATACAGTAGCCGATTCTCAGACCTACTGAATACGCACATAAAATTTGGTAAAAATCGGTCAAGCCGTTTCGGAGGAGTATGGTAACAAACACTGTGACACGGAAATTTTATATAGATGATGATATATACTACATAGGTTCAAACGGGAACGAAATATAACTTATCTTTGTACATCTATACACTGTGATTCAACATTCTGCCTTTTGTTTGATAAAGCTATTATAAAGGGACAGAGAATATCTTACTCAACCTTCGCCGAATTACCAACCCAATGTCAGACGGACAAAGTTAAAGCCAAAATCAATAAAGATTTTTAGATTCTTTTATAAGATAATTATTTATTTTGTTCGGCTTCAACTACGCACCTATTTACTTAAAGTTAGCTGAGTCTGGGAAACTACGTTGAGTTTTTTTAGATCTCAAAAAATGTTGTGTTATGAAAAGTTATTGCGTATTCGATAAATTGTTAATTTAAATTTACGTCAAATTATAAACATATAGAGGTCGTTTTTTTAACGTTATTCTTTTGAACGACAGTTTGGAATTGGAACCTACATTTAGAACCACTGACTAAGTGACAAAATGGCACGAGTTTACTATACAATTGTATACAATTGGGTATTTGAAAAAAAAATATTTTTGTGATAAATAGAAAGATTATATATTAGTTTTATAACAAAAATATTTTTTATTATTTTTTTTGCAATAATTCAAAAGTTATTTCAAAATAAAAATTAATTTTTGAATCCAGTACCGAAGATACGCCGACAACTCCCGAACAAACCCGAGCGCGTGTGACGTCATAATGTTAGTTTTCACTCAGACACTCAATGCAGTTGATAGGAAAATAATGAATACAAAGTATAATAAAACTAACATTATGACGTCACACGCGCTCGGGTTTGTTCGGGAGTTGTCGGCGTGTCTTCGGTACTGGATTCAAAAATTAATTTTTATTTTGAAATAACTTTTAAATTATTGCAAAAAAAAAAAAATAGTTTTGTTATAAAACTAATATATAATCTTTCTATTTATCACAAAAAATTTTTTTTTTCAAATACCCAATTGTATAGTAAACTCGTGCCATTTTTTTGTGCTGTGTTTGTATGCAGCACTGAATCTGGTATAATATATTATATTTGATCGAATACAAAATATAATGAATGTACACAACTTACCGGAGATATAGAGTGAGATGGTAGGTGTGGGTGTCCCCATAGCGATGCACAGGATGGTCATGCTGGAGCCTTCCACCACCAGGTTCACGGGGTTGATGGTCGGGGGCTGGAACAATATACACACTCTCACACAAAGAATTAGAAGACCTTGTGGCAGAACCTAACATCATGGGCGAAAGTAAAGCACATCGGCTCCGTTGGTTCGGCCACGTGGAAAGGATGGGAGAGGATCGGGCTGAGAGTCGAGCGTACTTGGGACGACCAATTGGTCGACGTCCGGTTGGTCGTCCCAAGTATCGCTGGGAAGACCTAGTGCAGCAAGACCTGAGCGCACTTCATGCCACAGACTGGCAGGAGACAGCACAGGATAGAGAAAAGTCGCGTCTCTTGGTGTCGGAGGCCAGGATCCATTTCGGGGTTAGCGAGCCATCATAGTTAGTTGATGTATTTAGGCATTCGGATAATAGAAAGTATAAACAAAATAGTTTTTTTTTTATTTTCCAATGAGAATCCGGGACTGGGCGATGCCAATTCCGTCCGACTATCATGCTTGCAAAACGACTTTGGTCACACTAACACTTGAAAAATAAATATCATATTTGAGTTTTTATTATAAATAATAAAATATATTATGATAAAATAAGCATCAAACAATCTTCAAAAAAATGTTATTATACAAAAAAATGAAACAGAAACCTTTTTATTACAAACTTTAGAAATAATCAACCTCCAGACATATTCATTGAGAAAATAAACCCGTTTATAAACTTTATTAGATCGGCTTTCTGTTTCTAAGTTATCGCTGGAGCGCTTCAAAAGGTACATTTGCATTTTGATAGAAAGGGCGTGTAAATTGAAAATATTCTTGGGAAATAAAACTGCATTTTATAAGCTTGGTTGACCTTGAATTTTTTACTCAGGATGCAAACCTCGTTACTACACGAGTAAGCGATTCTCTAGCCTTAGCACCTTAGTCTGGAATCACTTCATTAATTTCGTTAATTTTATTCACTTCGTCCATTTCATCCATTTCGTTCATTTCGTTTATATCGTTTATATCGTTCATTTCAGTCACTTCATTCACATCTTTCATTTCAGCTTAATTAGCCGATTTGGAAAAGCCACATGATGTAAATAATCCAATTTTGTGATGATAAGTATACAATTAGTATCATCATCATCATCAGCCCGTCTGCGTGCCCTGCTGGACATAGGCCTCTCCCAAGGCACGCCACGCGACCCTATCCTGAGCATATCATCTCCATCCACTACCCGCTTTTTTGCGTATGTCGTCGCTGCACCTCGCTACAGGACGTCCTACACTACGTGTGCCGGTACGCGGTCTCCACTCCAGAACTCGTCTACCCCAGCGGTTATCGGTTCTGCGGCAGATGTGACCAGCCCGTGGGCCGGGTGGTGCGTTAATGCGAGGAGCGGAACCTCACCCTGCCCTTTCTGGTGAGGAGGCCATCGTGAGGTTTTAGTCGGTAGTGATGACCTTCTGGCATCAAGCCCGACATACCCCACCCACCTCCCCGGGTGTGGTGGGCATGCGTAAATGCATTTCCTCACGTAAAAAAAAGAAAACAAACAAAAAAGAAAAGGTGTGACCAGCCCATTGCCACTTCAACATACTGATGCGTAGTATAATATAATCAATGTTAGGTATACCTCGACATACGCCGGGTACGCAGGGTCCGTCCAGGCCAGCAAAGTCTCGGAAGGCTGCGAGTCGCCGGCGGCAGCATGAGCCTTCACCCACACGATGTACTGCGTGTTGGGAGTCAGCCGCTCCAGCGTGTGGCCGGGCACCGAGCTCGTCACGTTTGTGATGTTGCCTGGCCCGCTCGCTGAGGGAGACTTGTAGAACAAGCTGTGGGTGGAAACAAAGGTATATTTCCTGAGAAGTACCATCTGGGGGCCTTCAAATCTAGTGTTAATAGGTATTTTCTAGGTAAGCGTGTAACATCGTAGACCATATTGTTTAACACCAGGCACGCTGTGATCAAACGCAAACCTGTCAATAAAAATACATTTTCAGTATATACATTTTCATCTTCTTCGTTTCAGTTAAGTGGTTTTATGGTGGTAATTTTATTTAATTTTATCTAACTAATGTTTTTAAGTATTAAGTAATTATTGTAGTATGACTTGCATTTAACGTTTGTTATTTAGGCTAATAAAGTTCTGTATTTCTGTATTTCTGTGGCCAAGCTCTGGTGTTAAGAGCTTTCAAGCCGCTAGAAGGCCTTTTATTTAACTTAACGACTGCTTGTACTAAGACTAAGAGCCGGGACCTACAATTTATTCAGAGTTTAAAAAAATAAAAAAACAAAGCCCTTCAGTTACGGAACGCGCTGCCACTGCTGATTCGGCAGGTCAAGTCTCTTCCTATTTTTCAGAACATGGTTTAGCATCATTGTATGTTCATTGTGAACTATTGTGCAGTATAAGTATAATTTATGTAGGTTAGGTTAGTTCTTCCTCCATCCAAAGGTTGCAGAAAGCCTTAGGTGATAAGACCTCCTAATGTAATACCTCTGTTTTTTTTCTAATATTGTTTTTGTATTTGGTGTAAAATTAAGTCGTATTGTATTGTACTACGCGATCATCATACAATGTATGTAGTTTAAGAGCTAACCTTAGCGCATCAAATGTAATATCATATAGAAACTGTATCAAAAGCTTTGGTCAGATCCAATACTTACGTGTAGGAGATCTTCTCGTCTGGCTGCGAGAACTGCGGCGGCTGCCAGGTGAGGGTGAGCCACGTGGCGGAGTGAGATGATACCGAGAGGGAGTGGGGGGGAGACGGGATGCCGTTCACTTCTTTCTCCTCTGAAAATAGCAACGTCATTTAGACTCCTTCGATCTAGATGCCGAAGAAACACCATAGAAGCCGATATAGACAAAACTGTTATAACTTTATAGATAAACGATAATGTTTTTATCTATAGTGTAATTCATGTAGGTATAATGAAAATATAGATTGAACTCGGTAAAAATAAACTGAAAGTAAAGTGAGAGCAAATCCATACATAACATGAAAATAACAAGTTTTTGGTCTAGAGCCAGGATTGAACCAAAGGCCGTCTGTTTGAAAAACAGACGTTGTCCCTTCTTGAGCTAAACTCGCTTAGTTGGATACTTAATTAGGATTACCCAAAATTCTCAGTGTAATTATAAGTTCTCTACACTTCAAGTGATATTATTATAATTTGCACGTTGGTTTAAACGGCGTGTGATGTTTTCCTCACATGTTTGCAAAGTTTTAAGTATTTGCATATTATGGTAATTGCTCACAATGTAGACATAGTTACAGAAGTTAGGGGAATCCCCCCATTTGCATTTACATTTTCATATATTCTATGATGCTTCGGGGTTGGAATGAACGACGGTGATCGCAAATTGGCAAGACTCACTTGTTTGCTCACTCATAGCTCGCCTTATTAAGATTTCCATCATGTATTGAAGATACCATATACATTTATACATCACACATAGTGCGTACTACTACAGACTATCGCTTGATCTTTATCTTTATTATTACCAATATATAAATAGGAAAAGTTTTATTTTTGTTTGTTTGACGCAAATAGGCTCTGAAACTACTGGACTGATTTGAAAAATTATTCCATTGTTAGTAAGCTACATTATCCCTGAATTGTTACTCAGGGATAATGTAGCTTCTATATTTTGTTTCTCTTTGCAACTTATATTATTTTATAGTCTGTGCGAAGCCGGGACGATCGTTTTAATAACAACTTACCTTGAGTGACGTTAAAGAGTAGCATGCTGGAAGGCAGCGAGGAGCCGTGCTCGTTCGTCGCGGTCACGAACACGTGATACGTGCTGTTCTGCTCCAGGTGCTCAACCTGAGCCATTGTCTCCGTCACGTTCATTTTCTACCAAAAGATATAAGGTGATCAGAAGTAGTTCTATAGAGCTAAGGTCATTTGAAAACCCCAATCTCTTTTTTATTCAAGTCCTATTAACATCAAAAATGCGAAAGATGTGTGCGTATGTACGACTTAGGGGTATGAAAAATAGATAGTAGCCGATTCTCAGACCTACGCATATACAATTTGGTAAAAATCGGTGAAGCCATTTGAGGATTACGGTAACAGTTTATAAGTCTATATTTGTATGAGGCATAGTGTACAGATTAATATTATATTAAAACTAATTATATAAATTAAAACACACACACACACAAAACCTTACAAATAGTAGATTAAATCTAAGTCAAGTAACTAGCATTGTGACATGGATATTTTATATATAAGATAAGATATATATATACTCACATTGTAAGTAGCTTGCATGGTGTTATAGCTGAAGGGCTGCGTGTTATTGTCTATCTTCTGCCAGTACACGGTGAAGGATGTAGCATTGTTCCCGTCCTGAGGAGCCACCCACTCCAAGAACAGCTTGTCACCAGATACCAGGGAGTGCAGCTCGCGAGGAGGACCAGGGAGAAGGTCAGTTCCTGGAAGAATAACATCCATTTAGCGACGTGACCTTGACTTTTTAAGACATTGGTGTTTGGGACTTTTATTGGCTGTTCAAATATCAACTTTACGTTGCGATCGGGAAGACATGCACCATAAGGTATAACTCGAGTCGAAAAAGAAAACATGTGAACATAAGAAACAAAATGAATGAATGATTTATTGTCTATGAAAACTAGGTACAAAGTTTCATAATTAATATCATAAAAAGCAAATCTTATTTTAAAACCAAATTAATTACTAATCCGCTAGTTTCTACCCAAAAGGTTTGAACCAAAACATCAAACAACAACACATCAAACAAAATATGAAACATGAAAACAACAAAACAAACAAAATGTCTTCTCACTAAATCAGTGAGCAAGAGGAAGTAAAACTTTAAAAGGATTTCTATATTGAATCGAGTTATAAGTGATATCTTGTGTTACTGGTGCTGGTAAGCTAGTGAGAAGCAATACAGCTTGAGTTACACATACCTGGTTACGGATGCTGAACAACAAAGCGATCAGCTTTTGGTCCCGCTAAACTAAGGTTAGAATTTGGCAATGAACTTGAACTTTCAGTAAAGGAAAACATTGTGAGGAAACATAGCTCGGTGGTATATCAGATTCTAAGATCCACCCAAGCTGTCACCAACGATCTAATCTGTATAACTTCTTGCAGCCTCCTTGAGAACTAATTCTACACCAGGCACGTCGTCACAGACAAAAGCGGTCCATGCTAGATCGCAATATCACTTAATATCGAAGAGTCGCGATGAAGCGCAAACCTATTTATCACAAAAAAGAAACAAAAAAACAGAAGTGACCTTCTTCGAAGCACTGCACGATGTTCCCGATGTAAGGCACGCACGTGTTGACCCCCCCGGAGAAGACGCCGGCGCAGACCGCGCGGCACGTCGCCGGCACGCCGCGCCGCGCGCAACACGCCTCGTGGTTGCGACCTGCCACACATACCGAATCAAATGAAAATGATAAATTTAAAAATATTTATTTGCTAACTCATTACTACGTTACATACTAGCAAACCCGCCCAACTCCGTTACGTCACAAAGTTGGGCTCTTGCTTATGCGGTAATAGCTGATACGAGTAAAGTAAAAGTAAAAAAGCCTTTTATTCAACTACATCATACATTTACATGCACAAATTTTGAAGAGTGGTCAATTACCAAAATTAATTTCGTATTCATTTCATTTCATTATAGTTACACATTAAATTGGTTAGTAAAATTAAATGTCATATTGTCGATTTATTTGTCAATAGCTATAATTGTTATATCATATTAATAGTGCGATTTCTCTAGTCAGTTAAACTATTGGTTTATGTAGCTGTCGCCTCCTTGGCGTAGGCCTCCCCTAGTTTATTCCGTAGTTTCCTATTTCTCGCCATTCTCATCCATTCTAGTCCGTGTCTCTGCGTGAACAAGTCCTGCCATCTTCTATTTGGCCTTCCTCGACCTCTTTTGTCATCTCTAGGTACCCATTCTAATACTTTCTTAGTCCAAAGATCACAGTTCATCCTACATATATGTCCTGCCCAATTCCATTACTGATGCTGATACGAGTAAAACTCTTAAATCGACACTGGTGGCGATTCTGCAGTACACGCGACTAAACTATGATATATAATAACTGTGGTTCAGAACGTGCCATCTCTTTCTGGCCACCTAAGATGAAAAGAGACGGGGCTTCTTTAAATTTAATTTAGTCGTGTGTACGGCAGAATCGTCACTACTATCCGGGGATAGCAATTGATATTATGTAAAAATGACTAGCTGTAAAAAAAACAAAACTTGTTTCGCACCTCCAGCGCCGCAGCGCAGCAGCTTGTGGAACTCCTGCGCACAGAGCGGCGCCAGCGCACGCAGGTCGGACATCTTGGCGTCGTAGGAGCAGAGCGGCATGCACACGCCTGCCACCTGCACTCGCGTGCAACACTCCGTCACGTTGTATGCGTTCGCTGCCTCTTCCTCCTCCTCTATCACCTGGGGTTACAAACGGAAACTTAATATGACTACTACTAGATTTATTCTTATTCTTATTCTATGATGGGAGCGATCAGACCTGCACTGATAACCCGCATGAGACGTATTGTGCATTTCCCCCTACCAGCCTACCCACGCCATACAAGCTCCTTAAAATAGCGGCGCACGGTCTTTGGTCGCTGGCATACCTGTTCCATTTATTATTCTTATTCTATGATGGGGGCTATCAGATCTGCACTGATAACCCGCAGGAGGCGTATTGTGCATTTCCCCCTACCAGCCTACCCAAGCCATCCAAGCTCCTTAAAATAGCGGCGCACGGTCTTGGGTCGATGGCATACCTGTTCCACTGTCATTGCGTCAGATGTTGTGGTACTTCTTTTAAAACAGGAAGCGTCCGAGTATAGCGTCGTCGTCCTTTACTAAGTAGCCTTTTTAACAATCACTGTTTTAACCTTTAGATAGCAGATAGTCCTATGTGGAGCAGAGGAAACTGTCACGCATGTGCTTCTAGAACGTGCAAGCGTGAGTGAACAGCGTCATCGGTTACTCGGATCGAGGACGCGAGTCGAGCTCGCGGATTCATAAGCGATAAGCTACACAACAACTAAACTTTCTTACAACTAAATATTCTGCAAAAAAATTTGGCGTTTAATTTAATTTGGGTTGGGGTCTGTAATATTTTTATTTTTAGTATTTGTTGTTACAGCTGTTTCGGAAATACTCAATCTGTGAAAGTTATAGCTTTCTACTCGTAGCTATCACACGTGGCATCTATAGACAGCGGAGGCTCAGTAATAGGGTTCCGTTTTTACCCCCGTCGTGAGTTGGGACACCGTGAGGTTCTAGTCGGTAGTGATGTCCTTTTGGCATCGAGCCCGACATACATATATCAATACTGACCTGACTCTGTGTCCTGAATATAAGTCTGGGCGAGGGATCTCCTACGCCGTGCTCGTTCGCAGCCTCTACGTATATTTCGTAGTCAGAGTTAGACTCGAGATCTTCCAGGATGAATGGAGATTGCACCTGAAAGATTACAACTTAATTACAGATGCTATAAAAGAGGTAGAAGAACATTTTAATTAGAATATTTCTACATAACCTATTACATGTTTTCTTCTATCAATGGGTTTTCGTAAAGTAACAACGCCTGAGTAAATAGGCTATGTAGACAATTTTCGCCTAGCTGGCAACTCTCAAGTTGATTTATCTATCGCCAACTACATATCGGTGTGTTCTGGCAGCCTCCTTGACAGCCAGTTATTCCAAACTAGGTATGTTGCTTTATAAGTAAGTTACGAGTAATACAATAAACAATAAAAAACATTATATTGCGAATGTTGCGATGGATGTGTGGAGTGACAAGAATGGACAAAATAAGAAATGAGTACATTAGAGGAAGTGTTAAAGTAGCCCCAGTGAGGGAGAAAATAAAGAGTGGGAGGTTAGCGTGGTATGGACATGTGATGTGTAGAGAGGAGATGCATGTTACTAGGAGATGTGTGGAAATGGTAGTGCAACGAAGAAGAGCAAGAGGCTGACCGAAAAAGACATGAATGGAGTGTGTGAATGAGGACATGACAGAGAAAGGATTGAGTGTGGAGATGACGTCTGTTAGAGGAGAGTGGAAGAAGAAGATTTGCTGTGCCGATCCCCCTATAAGGGATAAGGTATCCTTACCTTATCCCTTATAGGGGGTATCCTTTATGTTTTTTATTCTTCTTCTTCCTAGAAGAAGAATAAAAACATAATATTATTAGTATATGAACTATAACCGCGGCCGTACATTTCCATAAGCCTCTCAATATTCAAGATAAACAGTTGCGATTTCAATTAGATACGTCGAGCTTTGTACTGAATGCTTGTTGTTGGCTATATTGCATTTCCGTTGGCGGCGTGCCATGACGCCACACAGCTTTCGGGATAGCATACGAGTATAGAAATAACAGACAACATACCATGATATGCAGTTGAGGATAATACAACCTATTTCATAATACAAACTAGATAGAGTTTTTAACAGTTTTTATTTTTATTTGATTTTAGTTAGCCAGCACAGCCAAAACCCATGACTTTAACTATTCTAACTATTTAGTTATTTTTTCATAAATTTGGCGGTCATAGTGGTAATTAGAGATGAGGAAAACCAGTAAATGTGAGCTCACTCTCAGGTAAGAAATTTTTTCTTCTCTTAATTTTCAGGAATAAGCGAATTTTCTTGCCTTCCTTTATTATAATTATTGATTATCAAATAGATGAGCCGAAGAGTTTGAAACCAACACCACTTTATCTTTTTATTAAATACTTGAGTATGTAATAGAACTTTTAAACATTTAGGCATCAGTCGTGTTAATAGAGAAAACATTTTAAAGTTATTGTCCTCTTGCCTGTGTAATTAAATAAGCGCGGAAAAGAAACCAACATTCAAAAAAGTTTTTTTATTTATCGAATTATGTATCTGTATCACAACCTGATCTTCTGTTATTTTATGCTTTTTAAGTCTAACGTGTTTGATCACAGATTGTCTGATGTTAAGCTGCGACGTACCCTACGGCGTAGAACGCTTACCTAAAATAACTTATTTACATATACAAACCATTTATTCGCAACACCAAAACATACAAATCTTCTTCTTAAGAAATAGAGTCTTACTAATAAAATATAAAATCAATCATTCGTAAACCTACGAGTATATATCAGCTTTTTTTTAGTTATGCGTCATCTGTAACTTATCTAGCTTCGGTATCCAGGATGTACCTGTTGCAGTACGCTAAACAAATATTAACAATATTGTTACTAAAGCTTACTTCGTTTAAGAAAGATTTGATTTTGTTTTTGTAGAGAAAATAAGCAAACTTTGGCGGTTTGTAAAGGGCAAACAATCTGGTGGAATGATAGCGGTAACTCGGTAAACAAGGGATCGCGCCGTTCATGAGATTAAAATATCCAGCTTCGGTATTAAGGTTGAAGGTAAAAATGAGATAATAATGTAATGAAGTAGACCAGGGTTTGATCAGGCAGTTAATTTACTTTAAAGATTATACATGAAATATTAATGTACTACGCAAAAATAATTAGGATAACTTGTGCCAAACATAACTACTACAATGACTTCAAAGCTAATTATCTCATAAATATGCCGATAATAGTACCACTATTAGAGATGTGGAAGACCGTTGTAAACTATTCACGTTAAGGCATCTTAATATTTCCGCATAGAAAACGGTCACACTTAAATATTATTTAAAGTTGGAATGAGTCCAACAGCTTCAGTGTTTACCGAAACTGTGTGCTCGCGCGGATCTCGTCGGCGGCGGTCCGTGTAGCACTCGCCCCTGAAGATAGTGCTCGGAAAGCACCGAAACTGTTCCACTCATTCCAATTTTAATAATAAGTAAGTGTGACAATTTTCTACACGTAAATGTGTGGAAGACCAATAAATATGATATGACCTCATTCTTAGATTGGTAATCTCATCTAACGCCTATCGTTTTCAGAGACTCATTAGGTAAAAAAAAACACAAAATCAAAGGTCTTTAGACTGATCATATGTTATAGATCACCAACGGAATAACCAGTTATGCAAAAAGGAATGAACACCACAACCAATAGAGCATACCAGTTGCGCGTCCAAGAAGTCTCAAATAGGCTACTGATTGAATAAAAAACGACTAGTCCGATCAAAAGTTGTTTCCACATAACTTTTCTAAGTAAGTGATACCAACCTTTTCCAGCGCTCTATACTCGTCCCCAGCAGCAAGCGTCTTGTAATGCAGATTGTAATACTGCACGGTGTCAGCCAGGGTGGTCGGAGGAGACCAGTGGACCACGGCGTAGTCCGTGTCGATGTTGGTGAGGTAGAGCCGCGAGGGGGCGCTCGGGAGCACGCCGTAGCCTTGCAGGAGGCAGTTGGTGTAGGAGCTCATGAAGCGGAGACACCTGATAGAATATAGGAATACCTCTATAGGATGCTAATTTAACAGATGAGAGAACATTGGCAAATATTAAATATCTACATACAACCAACAACAACACATACTAATCTACTGAATTTCATGATTGAGAGATCTTTCACTATGGGATGAGCAGAGAAACGCTAAGGCGGTATCGGATTACGATTGATGTGCCTAAGGCAAGCACCAAGCGTTTTGCCTCCACCTTTGTTGTTCGAACCGCCAAACTTTGGAATTCTTTGCCGAATTCCCTGTTCCCCAATGACTATAAACTAGCGATTTTTAAGGTGAGAGTGAACCAGTTCCTTCTAGGTAAGCGCGCCGTAGACATCCATGCCTCTTAACAACAGGTGGATTGTGGTCAAGCGCTGACCTATTTAGAGTAAAAAAAAGCATTACCAACTCACTTAAAATGATTGAAATCCAAGGTGGTAATGTTCCCGCTACAGAGCGGCAAGCACGACTCTGGTAGCCCCCTGGAGCGGCAACACGGCGTATGGTCCATGCCGTTAGCGAGGCAGCCAAAGGTAACCCCCGCCCACGGAGCGCAGATCATCAAGTCTGAGCAGGGAAACGCCAAGGCGGCATCGGTTTACAGTTGAGGTGCCTCAGGCAAGCACCAAGCGTTTTGCATCCACTTTTGTTGTCAGAACCGCCAAACTTTGGAATTCTTTGCCGAATTCCCTGTTCCCCAATGACTATAAACTAGCGATTTTTAAGGTGAGAGTGAACCAGTTCCTTCTAGGTAAGCGCGCCGTAGACATCCATGCCTCTTAACAACAGGTGGATTGTGGTCAAGCGCTGACCTATTTAGAGTAAAAAAAAGCATTACCAACTCACTTAAAATGATTGAAATCCAAGGTGGTAATGTTCCCGCTACAGAGCGGCAAGCACGACTCTGGTAGCCCCCTGGAGCGGCAACACGGCGTATGGTCCATGCCGTTAGCGAGGCAGCCAAAGGTAACCCCCGCCCACGGAGCGCAGATCATCAAGTCTGTTACCTGCAACTAGATGGTTAAAAGTGCCCCTTGGGAGTGATTGTAGTTAGTCACAAATGCGTGGGTGATTGTGGACATAAAGATGAACATATAGATGGGCATTCTGATGAACCAATAGAAAGACATTCTGATGAACATATAAATGGCCACAGGTGAACATAAGTTGTATTAAAAAATCTAAAGTAAATTAAAATGAGGCTGTTTCAGTTAGGTAGTAAAATGATTTGGACAAATGAATGAAACATTAATATGTTCAAAAGGTTTCATTGCAGATGAACACACAGGTTAAGTTCGAAGACAAAGAATAACGTGTAACGATGTTGATACTACGCAAGCGAAAGATGTCGTATTATATTAATTCAGCATATTAATAATTTTAATTTTAGATAAATTTAATGTAACAATGATAAAGATAAGGAAATTGAGCGGATAACATTTTCACATACACATAAACTTTCATAGCCAGTTGACGAAACAATACACACAATGATATTGATGACAGAACTTACCACAATCTCGAAAGTCTTAGTAGGATCACAGAGTTTCTCTACGCAGCCATAGTGGTTAACTCCACCAGCGGTGCAGCAAGCTCTAACGTCTGGTAATTTTGGTGCAGCGGCTACGTCTTTCGGCTTCATTTTACCAGGAGTCAGGGTCAGAGACCTAGAGAAGATACTAGACTGAGAACTGAACTCAGAAACAACAAAAATTAAAGAAACAAAAGGGGTACTGTAAATCACGTTTCATTAGAACATTAAGCAATAGAAACCCACGATTAATCGTTTGTATTATTTTTAAATTATAAGAAAAGTACTATACCTGACAGCATAACTAGGCAAACTGGAGCCGTGTATGTTGTAGCTCGTCACTGTGATCTCATACATTGTGAACGGCAGCAGATCATTCACCACCAAGAAAGTCTTATTCGCTGGCACCTTATAGCTAATTGTTGTCATAGCTTTCATTGTATCATTGTTAGTTTTGATAGAACTCTCTGAAGGGTCTATAAGGTGTGCGTCGAAGGACCGCAGTGTGGTTACGTTGACGATGTACTCGGAGACTGTATCTGTGTTTTCTGTGGGAGCAGTCCAGGAGACGTTCAGTTGTTTCTCGTTGAGAGGTTCCACTTCTACGTCCTCCGGTTGACTTGGTAGGAGTTCTGTAACCAAGATGATGATCTACACATCCTAATTTACCGTATCACTTATGGTGTTATGACGCGATCATTTAAGCAAAAAAATGGTAGATTCGGCCAGCTTTTGGGTGGGCGCCCATCGAGAATCATATGTCATCTTTATTTGCAGGTGCCAGCTTTGTCTGAATACAATCAGTTGTTGAACCCAGTCCGAGGACAGTACGCGGCTTAAAAACTCTTGACCTTAGAGCCTGACCACGAACACGAACAATAAGATAACAAGTATTTGAAAAATTGATTCGAGTTTCTTTTATCTATACCGTCTAGGTCAGCGTACTTCATATGCACTACACAAATTGATGTTTACACGGGCCTATTTTAGACATTAGTCAAAATAACAAGACTCATACAATTATATTTAGTCCAAGTTAGGACACTTATATTATAACGAAGAGCTGCATCAATGCTGATGTTTCGTATTTTGCTCCTTTCCGATCCTTCTAACCCGTATGAATACAGTATGAATTGTCTCAAAAAATGCTTAACGTACCAATGCCTTCAACAATACAAGCAAGCGTCTTCTCCATATAAGAGGCGCAGGAGTAGTGCGTCTTGATGTTGTCTGTGACGGGTGTAAACTCGCCGCGACACACGTCTTGGCAGATAGTGGGCACGCGTTCTTGCGCGCAGCACGGCACGTGGTTGCGACCGTCAGCCATGCATCTGAGGGAAAAAAGAGACGGAGATCGTAAACACTTAGAGTGGGAGAGAGAGAGCGTATTATTGGCAATAATGGTTTCAAATTTGACTTCAATAGTCAAACAATAAGTTCAAACCTTCTCAGTTAACTTAGAATAACAAAACTAAGAGTACCCGAAAGCATTTTCGAGGGGTAAGGGTTTATTGTCCTACCGTAGACTAGAATCAGTTAAGTTTTTCATATCATCGTAGTTAGATAGATAATAATACGCAAATAACTATGAGAAACCATGAGTGGATGAAAAAGCTTGTTGTTGGTTAGTACAGCCTGTTGATGACCCATGTTTTTATACATACACGCTAGGGTTTCTCATTTCTCGACCTTTTTTATTTCCCGGAGCACGAGAATTCTCGACCACTTTTTCCCGGGAATTCCCGGGTTGCCGAGAAATACGATTTGTTTTAAATATGTGTGATTTAGCATTAAAACTACGTTTTTTATGTTATAATCAACAATATTTATTTTTATTTTCACGTCGTGTGACTTGAAAATTTTAAATAAGCGAAATAAACTCTAGCGAGATCTTTTAATCAATATTTCTACGAACAATTAGGATTAGTCTTTTTCTTTGGAAAATTAAATAAATTATCTTCTAAAAACAAAATCTTCATGTGACCACAATAAAACTTAGTACCTTACACACTATGTAAATTATATAGTGTAAACCTTACACAAAAACTGTGCATGCGCATACTCGCTAACATCAAAGTACCAAATATAGAAATAACACATTTCCATAGCCTATATATACCTTTATTTAGAAAATACAAAATATTAACCTTGACATCACTATATATCAACGAAATTAGTAAATTTGTTCTAAAATACCCGGAGCTATTCACTAAAGTAACAGACAGTTTACGGAAACACGAACGTAGGTATAAAAATAAATTAATAGTTCCAAAAAGTAGGTTAAAAATACATAGTTCTGGCCCTAACTCAATGGCAGTTAAAATATTTAATAAGCTACCAGAAAAGTTAAAAGAAATAGAAAAAGACAGTATTTTTGAAAATAAATTAAAACTTTTATTGCTATTACTCTATTGACGAATTTCTAAACGATAAGGATTTATTTTTTGCATGCAAATAAACCGGCTCACTCCTCTTGTGTTGCGATACCCGGACAGGGTCCGTTATGAGATACCTACCTTTTAGATGTATAACATCTTAATTATGCCATAACGAAGCAATAAATATATTTGACTTTGACTTTAAGTTTATCTTTACAATTATGCAACATAAAACGACGGGGGCGGGGGGCACTGTCGGTCACTCGCACACCGCGTGATAGAGCCAGGCGCGAGCGCAGGCGCGTTATTATGTTTTTGAAATTTTTGACTGAATTTCTCGATTTCTCGATTTCTCGACCACTTTTTTCTCGTCTCGAGTAAAGCAAAATTTCCCGGGAATTCTCGGTTCGAGAACTCTCGTAGAGAAACTCTAATACACGCCCGTCTACTGTTGGACATAGGGTTCTCCTAAGTTGCCGCGTGACTTTGTATTGAACATCTCGTCTCCATCCACTGACTTTATGTGTAGGTAAGCAGGTTATGTTTATAATTCTATTAGCTCCACCTTTATGCCTTTGCATTTTCCCGGAGTCGATTCCCGGCTCCAGGAAGACAATTTGTTTACAAGTTTGTGTGTTTTGTATATGCTTGAACTATTGTGCAAAAACTCGCTAGCTGT
Source organism: Mellilla xanthometata (assembly GCA_035578125.1). Classification (NCBI taxonomy): domain Eukaryota; kingdom Metazoa; phylum Arthropoda; class Insecta; order Lepidoptera; family Geometridae; genus Mellilla; species Mellilla xanthometata. Next base: position 1,102,091 of record JAPUBQ010000014.1, on the reverse strand, counting down.
GACTCTAGTGATGTTGCGATCTATAATTTGATTTGCTTAATCTTTTGTTTAAATCCTTTGTACCATAATTGTGTCAAACAGACTTGTTCGTATTCTGTGGGAGAAGCCATCGGTGCTGAATCACAGTTCCATACTAATTTACCATTATTGGTTCAAATTAAATATGTATCTTCTATGTTTTATGCCAATAAAGATATTATTATTATTATTATGGAGCGCGATTGTCTAGAAAATCTCCCCGGATCATTCTCACCTTAAGATTTTCAATTGAGGTTGTAGTTCAGAGGAATCTAGGAGTTCTGTTAGAAGTTTTTTTTTTTTTTTTTTTTTTTTACACTTAATAGGTCAGCGCTTGACCACAATTCACCTGATGGTAAGTGACATTGAGGTCTACGGTGAAACGCGCTTACCTAGAAGGAACCGGTTCACTCTCGCCTTGAAAATCGCTAGATTATAGTCATTGGGGAACAGGGAATTCGGCAAGGAGTTCCAAAGTTTGACGGTTCGGACAACAAAGGTGGAGGCATAACGCTTAGTGCGTGCCTTAGGCACCTCAACTGTAAACCGATGCCGCCTTGGCGTTTCCCTGCTCGTCCGATAGTGAAAGGGGGCGGGGGGAATTACTTCATGTAATTCATTCGCACACTCGCCGAAATGCAACCGATAGAATACCGACAAACTGGCAACAATACGGCGGTGCTCCAGGCTCTGCAACTTTGCCTTGCAAAGATTTTCGTTGCCTATAAGCCTCTTAGCACGCCGTTCAATTGTCTCCAACGCCTGAAGCTGGTACTTTGCCGATCCGTCCCAAAGGTGCGAACAGTACTCCATGCACGAACAAACTTGTGCCTGATATAATATAAGCAGCTGTTCCGGCGTGAAGTACTTTCGCACCTTCGAGAGGATACCCAGCTTTTTGCCTGCTACTTGAGCCATATTCTCAATGTAGGAACCAAAATTCAGGGTCGACGACAAAGTTATGCCAAGAAGCTCTAGGCGGTCGGTAATCGGCACGGTTGCACCTCGGAAAGAAGGGGCCAGGTCGAAAGGCCTCTTCTTAGCGGTGAAAAGACACGCTTGGGTTTTGGCTGCATTGAACTTGACTAAATTGGCATCGCCCCATTCAGAGACTGCCTGAAGAGCCAAGTTCAAGCGCCCAACCATGGCTTCCCTATGACACTGGATTTCGGCCGCACTAGCTCGTGCAGTAGACATGTAGCTCTCTACAACAGTGCTGTCATCTGCATACCCAAAGGTACCGGGTTTTAACAGATCGTTAATGTGCAGCAAAAATAATGTCGCAGAGAGCACGGACCCTTGGGGGACACCGGCATTGATCGCCATTAGATCTGACGAGTAGCCATCAATGACTACCCGTATAGATCTGTCCCTCAAAAAGTCCGATATCCAACCACAAAAACCAGCGGGCAGGCCGTATGTGGAAAGCTTGCTAATAAGGCCATCGTGCCAGACCCTGTCGAAGGCTTTGGAAATATCCAGAGAAACCACTAGTGCTTCTCCGTACTTCTCAATAGCCTCACTCCAGATGTGTGTGGCATACGCTAAAAGATCCCCAGTAGACCGATTCCGGCGAAAGCCATATTGTCGGTCGCTGAGGAGGTCATTTGCTTCTAGGTATGCCAGGAGCCTGCGGTTCAAGACACGTTCCATGCTCTTGCAGAGTATGGACGTGACTGAAATGGGCCGGTAGTTAGCAGGGTCGGCGCGACTACCTTTTTTGGGCACGGGCTGCACGTTAGCAAGCTTCCAAGAACTCGGCACTTTTCCAGTCTCAAGTGAAAGCCGAAAAAGACGTGTCAACACAGGAGTCAATTCAGGCGCACAGGTCCTCAGAACTATAGCTGGAATACCATCGGGACCACTGGCCTTATTCACGTCGAGATCGCGTAGCGCTTTCCGTACCTCAGTCTGGCGTATGCTAATGTCAGACATCACTGACGCACAGACAAGAGATGACGGAGGTGACGCGCTACCAGCATCAAGACGAGAATTTTCGGCAAATAGAGAAGCAAATAAATTGGCTTTCTCTACTGCTGCGTGAGCCAACGAACCGTCCGGCTTCAGCAGTGG